>OY294057.1:27896029-37896029 GCA_958510865.1 Myrrha octodecimguttata
AGAAGCCCAAGGCCATAATTTCAATCACTCAAAAAAACGGCCACATTCCTGATAGAAAATTGTTCGGTAAAGTTGATTAATTGAACATAGGAGTTTTAAACTAGTTATAACTAGACTGAAACAAAAAGCCTTCAATAACCAGTGCAACCTCCGTGAATATCGCAATTCATCTCCTTCATTGAAGGGTTCGCCATATGAGAAGCTGCGTCTTAAATGCAGTACTAGTTCTTCTGACTAAGGAGAATTGGATTTTTAACTTAATTCAAAAATGTAACCGAATTTTGGACGGTAATAAAACGTTATCGCTCTAGGAACTAAGAATGTCTCAATTCGCACAAATGTCTGTGAGTTTGGGATTTCTTGAGAAATATGGAATGAAATTTTAATGATGAAGAATATGTATTGAAACTCAAGTCCGATATGACGACAGTTATTTGAAATATCCCTAGTACGAGTTTGTTATTGCGCATCTGAATTCTCTAGTTGAGTTTGTGAATAATTAAAATGTGCTCAATGGTTCCTGAGTTATAACTTCATCAAAATTTCTCATCTCGACAATGTGAAGATCCGATCGAACTGAAACTTAAAAATTAATTATATATGGAATAGCACAAAAAAATATCATCTGGAAGTGGATGAGGTTCGTATAACGAAAAAAACAAGAAAAATAGTACATTAAGTATCGGGAACGGTAAGGACATTCTACCGATTGAAGACAATAGTTAATTATTGTCTGAGATCGGTAGTCCCTAACGTTCGGAATACTTATAGCGTTTTTTGTGCAATAGTCAAACTTTTTACTTAAACTACAAAATATATATCCAAAGAATTAAAATAGTCATTCGTCAATGCTGTGTAGGAATATAAGAGAAGGCGTTGTCTTGGTGGTGAAAGCTTATTGATTGTAGATTGTCAAAGTGACATTAATCAACGGAATTTGCCCATAATATAATTTTAAAATGAGCGATATTGAATCTTCTGAAGAAAGCGAATTTCAAAAGGCTGGTGAAATCGGCTTTCCGCAGTAATTTCCCGAGAAATATTTAATGAATCAAAATGTATTATTTTATTATTTCAATGAATATTTTCAGTCATTCTCACTTTGGGTTCTAGAACGGTAGGTGATTCACTAACCGTTCTATCACCTTAGGAAGGAGTAAAAATGATCTACCGATCTAGGAACAAACGCGGTAACTAACAGAAGTCATTCTATCGTGCAAAAATATACATATTTTTTAGTCTTATACCTCAGAATCAATCTCATGAAGAATTTCGAGCCTTTATTTATTTTGACAGAATAACGAATTTCCGTTCAATCAGAACTATTGGGAATATGGTAGAAAAAATATTAGAATTGGTTCACAGGTATCAACGAAATCATGGGGTGTATTTAGCCCATTGATGAACACGATATTCGTGATCAAGTTTCTACGCAACAACAAAAAACGAGTATTAGACTTGTTCCTTCGAGAGGTTTTTGTGTTAACAATCAGCCTCGTTTGAACGAGTCTCCACAAGCTCCTCACTTCACGTCAGGCTTTTATTTTTAAGAGATATTGGTTTATTTTTCGATTTCAGATCCAGTTGGAAAATGGACAATATCAAATCGCATGATAAAACTAATTCGAAGAACATATTAATGGAAACATGTGGAAATCATCAAAAATATATAACATTATGTGAAACCCATTTATTGATTATGTCTTATGTACATCCATATCTACTCGAAGATCATTAAAATAATATACTTTTATTTTCTTTAGATTCAACAGGTATATAAACAGAAACGCGTGAAATTTCATTTTTTGTTAGATGAAACACATATTAAAATTCATGTTGAGAAATATATGAATGTAGTATCCAAAATTTTATTCAAGTTTGCATTCAGAACCAACCAAATCATAGGATTAATAACTCAAGGGTAAAAATAATTTCGATATCGTTTTTGAATGTTTTACAGTTCACACTTAAACGAGGTTCCGTCCATATTTCACCAACAAAATAATATTTCTGCATTTCGCAATTTAAGTGTGGGTCTAAATATTTTTCAGAAATGATCCATTTCAGTGCCTTCACTTTCCATTTAAAACGTCCCAGAGGGCAATTTCCTGTATAATACTTCATATTTTTCTCCGTCAAAAACTAATAGTATTGTCTCTATTAAGACATTACGATGACGAGTGATGCTAACAAAATCTGAATCGATTTATTGAATGAATTGACATGGTAATGCTTAAAGATATTTTGTATATTTCCCAGCAATCAGATATCAATCATCATACATAACAAATTAGTTCATTGAGTTAGATTGATATTTAACCGATTATTCAAATCGATCTTGTCAACAATAGAAAGAATTTAAATGTTGTTAGGTATTTGAGAAGGTTCTTTCGGGATACCGAAATTGGCGAATGCGTCGGTGAAACAATATTAGTTCGGACCGAACGAGGCACAACCTAGCGGTGAAAGATATTAAACTCCGAAAATTTATATAGACATCTTCGTTGAGGAAATCAATGCAGCTAACCACACCCCCAATGCGTTGCAAGTGGAATCTGGTGGTGAGGTTGCGAATCTTCGTTGAATCTAGCGGGGAAATTATTTAGTTGTACAATTGTCCACGGGATGGCGTAGGTAGTCGCTCTATTGCCAGATGAAAATCGACTGTTTTTTTTTTACATAGCGCAGATTTTTGAATGAGACAACGATATGAAAATCGAATCTTTGTTTTTAACGTGATTCGCAATTACCGGGAAGAGTTATATATAAAGTGAATCATGTATTTTTGTCGAGTAGGATATTTTGATTATAAAATATTCGAATATTACAGCGTTCCAGATGTATGAAAAATTGCATATATTTTTGCAATTATAATTCTATGCGCTATACAGGGTGAGCCCTCAGGTTGTACATTAATTTCAACCGTAGATTACTCCCATAAAATAAAACATTTTTTTCGTTTACCATTTTTCCAGATTTCGCTACAGTTAAAAGATACAGGCTGTTTAAATTTCCGAAAAATTCAGTTTTTATTTCTTAGCTTTGATATGGTAACTCCGAATGAGATGAATTTTGGTGTGGAGTTTTCTATAAATATGACACATATTTTTCAGTACTCTCTTTCATCCTGCTTCAAACAGTTTCCGAGTTATAGACTCAACGATTCATAAAACTATATGAAATTATCATGAAGATTGCAGATAAAATTTATCTTATGTCATAATGGGAATCTTCAAACATTTTGGAATACTTCATTATTCTTTATAATTCCTCCTTAAGCGCACAGTTTGGGAAATATTCAACTGAATGTTATAAAATCTGATAAAAATTCGAGAAATTACCTCATTTGTATGGATCCGTCCCTGAGCTAGTAAAGGCCGTAAATAAAGTCTTAGCTTATCCGAACCATAGAAAACACAGAAATATTTATCTATTTCGCCAAGAACTGATGTACTTATATTAGGTCTATGCTATTTCGTGATCAGACCACAGATATGGCGGCTAGATCTTTATGTCTTTGGATCTGACTTTCCATAGAGTTCAACTAATGTGAATAGGTTAGTTAATTGATTTCATATAATTCAGGTATACATTTGATGAAAATAAGAATAATTATGTAGTTTTAAATATGAAAGTGGGCGAGGATGGAATTGTGTATAATTTTATAGTGGCATGAAATTGAATATCTCAAGAATATCAAGTGAAAAATTACTGTTTCAATAGCCCAGTATAGTGAAATGTTAACCTTGCAATAATATCGCAAAAAGCACCAAGTCATAAGAATTAAGTGAGTTAATGAGTTCTTCAATCTTGATTCTTTGAATTTCAAATATTGGGTTGATCATTTTGCCAAAGAGATCACCGTAAGAGATATCTGTGGTGGACTTGCAAGGAAAGTGCAGGAGTGTATTAGCACCTTAAGAAATATCTAAATGCTTATAACATCTTACCTGAGCCGAATCTGGAAAAATGGCGAAGAAAGAAAGTTTTTTATTTGATTAGAGGAATCTATGGTTAAAATTAATGTACAACTTAAAGACTAACCCTGTATAATGAATGATGCCACTTCGAAAAATCATAAGTTCGAGCGCACATAATTTTCGATATCAAAGCTATACAGGGGGAGGCAGAAACTTTTCAGACGTTTCTCTAATTTATATGATATAATATAATATATTATATATGATTTGATTTAGAATACCACATAATATAAAAATCAATTTGTTTAGTTGAATGAAAACAATAGTCTTTCTGTAGTATCATAACTAAGAGTTGGTTTGTTTAAGGGCGTTTGGCGAAACGTTTTTAACCTTTGAAGAAAACAATAGAAGGAAGTGAACAGAGACGTTATCACTGACAGCAGTATCTTTAAGCGTTCAACTTTCTTAGCATGGGCGAAATTTTTTATTTTTCGAGTATCCGATCACTTACAACTTATATGCTAGGATTTCGTCAACAATTTGTGATAAGAATTCATGAATAGTGTGGGTCTTCACATGATTTGGGACCTATCAAGTGGGATGTTAGTGCAAACAACAACAGCATCAGAATCAGTTTCGACAGTTGCAAAACGGCAATTGCGATTTGCCAAATAATCCTTAGAATCATCAAAAAATACGTTTTCAGTTCACTTCTTAGCTCTTTCTCATAACTCTCGCAAAAAAGAATACTTTCCAAATTTTTCTATTCCGCGTTTAGACTAGTCACGTTTCAAACCTTGTTAAATTAGTATATTATAGTATAGTTTAGTATCTGATCGGTAATCGTATCCTTAACAAAAAATGTTACCGCGAGAATGCGATATAGCGAGTCGGCTTCTCGATTTCGAGAAATTCATTTTGACAATTTGGACGACGTCAAAAGTTGCAATCTCGCGAGTCGGCCTTTCTCTTATTGACGAGTCACTCATCACAGGTCTCATATGGGGAGGACGCGCTTCTTATCTGAGTATCGAGCATTCACCTGGTCAAGAACTGACTCCAGTAAATGCAGCTTGACTTCCTTATGTTAAGATTTGGCGATCTTCTTTCATATGGTGCCCATAAAATTCTTCATGAACTCTCAAGCTATCAATTTTTGATCAAGTGATATATTTCAATTCAGTTCAATCTGTATTCTTGGGATTATTGAGCAAATAAAACTTTCAATCATCAATTATCAACGGAATCATAGGGCAGATTTTACCCATTAACGAAATCGACCTAAGTAATTGAATTGAAACTTCTTTGCAAATATCGAAATTCTTAATTGAATTGTGTTCACGATCGGCCATTATTGAAAGATGACATTCGATAGTACATGCAGAATTTCATCAAGAAAAAAATGTGCGAACCATGTTATATTCCCTATTGAATGCGACAACTTACTTCCTTACGATACTTGCCATACGCGTAGGACATGTTTTTCCAGTGCAGTCAATCAAATTGAACTAAAAAAAAATGGTTCCCGTACAATTAATTGGGCAAATAAGTATCATTTTCATACAATCTGGAACATTTGACTTTGAATTTTGTACATCAGGTCACAGAAACATTATTCAGGATGGTATAATGAAAAGTGAATAGGTCTCATCGTAATCAAATATTCTATCCGTAATACTACTGAAAAACTTTAACCGCCGTCAAAAATTTCGATTTTCAACGAGAAAACTGTCCTTTAAATTCGGCTCCACATTTTGGATGTTCAAACGGACGAAACTTTGCGCCTTCTGTGACGTACCGGGATACATCCACTCTCTCTCTTTCTTCTCGTGTACTCTTCTCTCTAGCAAGCCAATAGGCAGGGTCGGCGGTATCGATCGGTGAATCTTGCACTAACGAGTGACGTAGAAGGCAATCTGACGCGTTTCACATGCTTCAACCATGCGTTCCAATTTGACTATTTTCAATACCGAATTATTCAAAGGTCGCGAATTGTTGAATTGTGTTATGGCATACGTTATGATTTTGTATTAATAGGAATGAGAAGAGAAAAACGTCAAAATATGATAATTCTTGTTACATGTAAGAAACCTATAGTTAAAATTTACTGTTTTTTAGCAACGAGAGTGAGACGATCATGTATATCAATCAACTTTTCATGTCTTTAAGTTGAATAAATAACTGAATATTTTTGGAATATATTTCGAATAACTATTACAACTTACTCTCTCAACAAATTACAGCGTGACGTTGACACCCGTATATTCAATATGTTTCCACAAATTGAAATGAATTGTGGTTCTTGCAGTAAGTACTACTCAACGTTGTAACCTTTCATAAGCTCGGAGTTTTCAACACTGTAGTGATACTGATGTCAACCTCCGAAAAAAAAATTAAAATAATAAATCCTAATTTTCGAATATTAATAAAAAACTCTCGACGACATTTCGACAGTCTATATTTCCAGCTGAGGTTTTGAGGGATATATAAGAAATTCAAATATATTTGCTGCGTTTGTTAAGAAAGTCCTCGTCTTTAAAAGTATTCGAATTGTTTCGAAGTAAAACTGATTCAGGGAGTTTTTCGATATTTAGAAGAAAAACCAATCTGAATGCATGTCCTATTTACGAAGTGAAATTCGAAGTAATTATTAATTGATTCGATCAGTTTACCAATTCGATTCATTTTTATCATTCGATGAATTGATTGAACATTTGAAACCTCGAATCTGATAAATCAAGGATTTGTGTATTCACTTTTCAACAAGACAACTTGGACAACCTCAGTTTGAACGAAAAGTGAATGAGACATTTCCATATTTGAATATATATATATAAACAGTCTGTTTTGTTAGTGGCAAGTTTAACGACTAGATTTGCGAACTGCGTGTGAGCAGGATTTCAGCAACGATTAATGTCTTTCCGCGGCAAACTGAACTAATAGCTAATTTGCATATGAACATAATCCCTCAACATAACTTATAACCATTATTGTCTTCAACTACAATAGATCATAGGGAAATTTAGGAACTCTAGTTAGATTGCGATAATGATTTGTGGCTCTGACTACATGGTTTCTTGACAACATTAATGATGAATACCTGATGAAACATGACTATGGGACATAAATATAGGTAAATAATTAAAAGGTATTTTTGTATAAACATGAATCATTTCTTTGACCTCTACCACTACTGATAACGCACCACTACTAGTGCAGTCGGTCGAACTCGATATTATTTTGTGAAGCATGTATGAAGATGAATTGCGTGAGTCGAATTCGTGAACGGGTAGAATTCACTCAATGATTCCTCAGATATATTTCCATTCAAAATCATATTTCTAAATAAAAGTAGACATTTCCAGAAAACTGTATATTCCAAAGGAGCTACGTCATTTTGCATAGACATTCAAGACGTCATTTCATTTCGATCGGATCCGTAATTTTGGGACTAATGCGAAAATAAGATTTCTCACTGTCTAACTTGCGCTGACTTGTTCTTGCGAACAGCTTTCAATCGTTTTGTCTAACTGCTTATAATTTTCTATCTGTTTCCCGCAAATGGTCTCACGACTAGGTAAGACTCACTGATGATGAATCCGATGTCAAAATCGATTCTGTCCGGCTAATCGATTACATGAGAACGGAAAACGCCTTGAACTTGAAACTCTGAGGGTGGGTTGAATTTAAAAATACGAGGATTCAGATCGTTAAAGGTTCATGCCAATCCGCCAAACAGTTTCGTATTTGAAGGCATTTGAATTTTTGAGGTGATTTCTTCCAAACCTGAGGAACTAATTCGAACAATCGGCTTCAAACCTGGTTATTTGTCGAAGAATACTGACGCGCTACAGACTGCTTGTGAGGGTCTTTTGGTAAGTGAGCCGAAAAAAATATTTTCCCAAACTGTCCAATTTATTAGATTTTATACACTTAAATGGAAAAACATATTTCACAAAAGTGTACAAAATCGCATTTTGATCTGATTATCTGATATATCCAGAAAAATACGTCAAATTTCGAAGTTTGTCTTCGGTATCATCAATATTTCCTGAATAAATACTGATCCAAAAATCATGATGAAGCATGGCAAGTAGTTGAAAAAAGTTGTGTTTTGCCGGATGTCAAATTCTTAAGTCGATTCTTTCCATCTACGATCGGTGACAATATTTCGATAAATACAGATAGGATAGAATTGAAATCTGGTATTTGATTGAGAATTTGAAGGTTCATGCGTAAATCCATGGGAACTATATGAAAACAAGATCACCATATTTCTCCACAAGGAATTAGAGGTGCGTTTGGCGATGTCAATACCTGAAAGGACGATTGATTTCACATCAGTGCTTTTCTGGAATTTCCTGGAAGTCTACTAAGCATCGTTTGGTGGGTGAATATAGACTGCTTTTGCCTGGAATTTGAATATGCGGTAAAAAATCCAGACTTCAAGTCAGTACTTCTCTGAAATTTTGTTGGTTTATATAGATTGTTCACAGAATTTCTTCAAAGCAATCCCTTTAGAGAACCCTCTAGCTATTCTGCTCATGTTCTACATAATAGTTTTCAGGTCGAGCGGGAAACTGTAACAGTAATTCATCTGGAACTGACCGTGTTATATATTCAAACTCTCCATTTGAAACAGAGCAAAATCTGCTTCAATTCACGTCAGGACGAGTTTGACGAAGGTTCTTGGGAAATTGAATGGCCGTATGTAATTTATTCTAATGGTAATTTTCGCACATGAATAGCGGTGTCGGAGCGGAAAATTTCCACTTATTTGGATAGCTTCATATTGATGAGAACATGATCGTTGTCTCCTGAATTTATGAGTGCCAAAATTAATAATGACATATGACTCATGTCCAGGTTCGTTGTCAGTTTGCAGCACTCCCGCTAAATGGAGATTTCTCGCAGATTGAAAGTCCTTCTGTATTCAAACCTTTGTTGATTTGAAGCCACTCATACCATAACATACTCACACCTCTTTGTATTAAAAGGTTTTAAGTCGTGTTTCCGAAAAGCTATGATTTGTAAACAAATTTCCATGAATTCACCAGAGAAACTTACTCATATAACGGATGAAGAGTTGTTCGCTAGATCCTAAGAATTCCAGAACCTCACCATTACTTGAAATTATCAGCTGAAAAACGAACCTAGTACTGTCACGCACAGTTCTACTTCTTTGTGGGCAAGATAGTGGCCCTATATAAAATCGCCTTTCAAATATTTGACAAGAAGAGATTTCTTGAGATGATATTACTTGAATATTTCTCTTTAAGATTACCAATTTTATTATGGGTGACTTCAAATAACAATCAATACAAAATTCTCTTTCTATTTAACCTTCAATAGAATATCATCTGAAATTATTCCATGGGAAAGATATGTTGGTTCATTAAAAAATGAATAAACAGGAAGATGAACAATAGGATTTGATAGTAAAATCATTTCCTGGAAACAAGAAGTACTTCCAGAGTCAGAACAAATCATGAAATGCGAGATTCATTCGATTCGTGAATTCAGTTGAATATTTATTTTTCAATAGAGTGATGAATTATCGATCGTACGTTGAACTTCAAAACTAAATTATTCGGTAAACAGTCAGTTCAAGAGCAATCAGAAAAATATTTTCAAATCATTCAAGCTTTCGCTAATTTTATTAGCCTCTTCAGGAATCTACAAAAACATATATACACATATACAAACCAAACTTATAAGACAACTCGCTTTTAAGTCGAGGTTGTGAAAGCTAAGCCATATCAAATCTATTCCAGAAGAACCTAATTATTTCTCCCAAAAATGTTCTAATTAACGCAACTTTTGGATGATTCGCTGATTTCTCTGACTATTAAATTTATGTAAATTCAATTTCAGTTGCTGACAAAACTATCGAAAAACGAAATATAAAAAGTAATAATTCTGCAAATTTTCTCGTTTTTCTGATGGAGGAGTCAGATTTGTACTCTGAAACGTTACAGTTCGCTTTGTTTATCGTTTATATTGTTGCTGTATCGTTCATTAGGCAACCTTTTTCCCCCAGAAACTGTCCTTGACAAAGTGTTTCATCCTGCAATCCGCAAAGACGTTTCCCATAAAAAAGTTTTATCTAATTTTGATAGTGATGTTTCAGATATGGAGAGAAAATGAAAACCGAGAAAAAAACCTATGGCAATTATTATTACTACTTACTATTAATCGATACTTAATATATCGTTTTACAATGTTGATGAAATCAGACATAAAATAAGAAATTCTTTTCTTTTTGAAAGTCCAGTTTTGTCTCCTTTAAATTCACAGATAAATATTTTTTTAAATACTTCATTCAAACTCAAGGGTTGTTAAATGTTCTACGTTAAATAGTGATGTAGATGTTCCATATATTAGATTGAACTATAAACCATTGGTGCATTGAATCTTGGGATTTAAAATGAAATTTTGCTGATTATTGGAATGAAATTATTAAAATAATTATTATTGGTTCATCTGATACCCCAGTATCTTTATCGCTGAAATTTCACTTGTCGAATTTTTTGGAACATTCTCTGAATACATAGATTTTTCAAATCCCAAAAAGTTTTCGGTGATTGTAAATGATTGTTTTCTTCCTGAATTCTTGAAGATAATTGACTTCTACCTCCAAACTTCCAAAACTTCAATTTCAATATGACCCCAAACATCATTATCTGCATAGACGAGAGCCCCTAAGAGCAAATGACATGAATGAACTCGAACATATCCGACATAAACATATCCGCTTCGGAATAGAATAATCGATTTCTGATAAAAAATATGACAGGAAGCAAAACAATATGAGGCTGATACATTAACTCTCGAAATCCCCAGCTGTAGATAGAAAGGAATATCAAAGGAATCCTAGAATGAACCGAGAATGAAAGTAAGAAGGCAAATGCCACAAAAACGATGAAAAGGTCTGCTATCAGCTTGAAGTCTACATCCTCGGAAACAAATCTATTGGCATTAGTTTCGTATTTCGACCTTTATTTGTGCCGGCTTCATCTTAAACCTACTTGGAATGTACGGAAGGAAAGGAAGGAAGAGTTATTCCAAGACTGAATGAATGAACTCATTCGTCTCCTTGGACATTCATATCAATTGATGTCGATTGATTTCCATCTAATGTTTCTTCGGAAAATTTCGAACGTTTGCGATTGATGAATTGGTTTCAATATTAGGGCTTCCAATCCCGTCGTGAGATTTTTCGTTGGGAATATATATCTCCTATTGAGGACAGAGATGAATACATTTGGAGTCATGGTAGAATTGGTTAATGCCGCGAAGAACTTTTTATGTTAGTTCTTCGAGAATAATATACAGGATGTTAATTGAGTATGTGCTATAGAACGTGAATGATTCATTTCATCCCCCAATTACCTAATGAAAATGAAGCAACGTCCCTTACAGAGAAATATAATAAAACAAAATTTTATTTAATTGCACATCATTTCTAATGACTAACTTCACAAATAGAATATGGAATGTTGTCACATTAGTAACCGACCAGTATTATAATAATGCCTTGAAGTTCATTTTGATTTTTTTGCGCCGATGTGCCACGAAACAGCTTGCCATCGTTTTTTCCAAATAACATCTGTAATTTCAGAATTTTTTCTAGAAAAAGGTATAAAACGACTGGGCTAGATCGACTGCTGACGAATCCAATTTCAAACGATTCTGTTCGGCTAGCCGAAGTCACGATACGTGATTACGGAACCCAGTTGCTTCGAAACTTTCGGGGCAGGTTGCGTTATCAAAATGCAACCTTTCAGTTCGTTCATGGGTCAAAACTCTCATCTTCTGAGTTATAGTGAATTAAATTTTTAGGTTATTTCTCCTAATATCTCAGGAACTACTTATGCGAGTACATTGGAACATGATAGTTGGTTGTAGAATACCGACGCAAAATTTGTTGGGGGTTAGTAAATTGAATGAAAATTGTACAGACCTTGTTGTCAATTTTTCGAAATAGTCAATCCAAATTTTATCTGTCTTTAATTCCTGGGGATATTGGAAATAGCATTTCCGGAATAACGCAGAAAAGACTTATCTGATCATGATAAAATTTGGTTACTAGTTGGCGGATGCTCATGCACAATTTTGTGGGGAATTTCGAAAAAAAATTATTTCACATTTTTTTCGCCTCAGTATTTTAATATGCTGACCTCATTGCAGTTCTCTTCCAGAGTTTTTACGCACTAATTTAACAATCATTTGGTCCAAATGTCGTTTACTTCCAAAAAGATACATGGGCATTCAATATTCACAGCAAAATTTGAGGTTCAACTGATAAAGTATAATTTATGCAGGGATGTGGTCTGTTAGAAGATTCCGTAGATATATTCATTAGAAATTTCAAGTTCCGATCTAATGAAACTAGAGAGGGATACAATTGAATTACAGTCAAGTATTGTTCAATGCTGAAGGTTCATGCAAAATTGTATCGAAATCTGACTAACATTTTCCTAACGCCGCTTAATTTCCTGATAATTTGTTTTATCATATTTTCATCTCATAATCCGAGCAAAATTTTGCGTGAACTATAACGCTGTCATTTTTCAGCCAGGTACAAAATTCAATTTAGATCGGCCATGTTCACGGAATCTGCTGTTAATCTTCAATTTGAGTGCCGAAATAATAGGTTCAAGTGCAATCATCCCTTTTTTATAGCGAATGAAGTGAAGGCATATATATTGTTATTCTTAAGTTGAGGAAAAATACCAGAAGCTCATGCATTTCTATCCATTATAATCTCGTTACATCGGTCCGGAGGCCAGGGATCCGAAACGATCTGTCGGGCCAGAGACCCAGTTGTTAATAGAAGACACATTTCTGGCTGCTCACCGAACAATTTTCTCTGAAAAAATTCAACGATTTTCCGGCAGCCATCCTCTAACTTTCGTTGAGAAAACAGGCGAAAATTGAAACAGAGGTGCAGGTGGTGGCAGGAAAATTAGATTGTGGATCGAGCAAGATGATTTAGACATGCCGGCATATTTTTCGCCGAACAGAGCTATTCTCTTTCTCGTTACACGTGTTTCTATGACAGTAAACATAATTCAGCGTTTTGTTTTGTGCGTTCTCTATCATTTGTTTTGTGAGTTCTCGCAATATTCCTCAGGTTATTATCCACACCTGTTCTGGGGATTGTTTCCATTTGGATTATCACCACAATTCAAGAGTATCTGTTTCATTCAATCTTAATAAACTACTACCTTGTGAGGATGTTTCCTCTTCCCTAGTTTATTCATTCATTTCGTACAGTAAACAATAATTAGGCAATTTCGAGAATAAAGTTTTTACTACCCCAAGTTAAATTTATGCAAGGTTTCCTAGAAGAGCAATGAGGTGAAGTAGAGAGCGTTCAAGCAATTGTTCCAATTCGAAGCCAAAGCGATCACTCGTACCACCGCTCAAAGCAGAGGAAATTTCGCCATCTTCTAACCATGTGATCCTGAGAAAATTTAAATGAGTCTTAGCGGTGTTTTCGTATTGAACCAAATAAAATATTCCAATTCGACCGGATCTGGACAGAATTATATTCGAATTCGTCAGTAAGTCGAGCGTAATCACCTGAAACCATTTCAGGCCGGGTATTACAAAATCGACGAAATATGATAATGTTCTCGTTAAGCAAATCTAGCACGTAAAAACGCTGTGAAAAAAATATTGTACAGATAAAAATTTCAAAATGAAGTAGACGTTGTTCTGCAATATTACTATGAAGTCTGGTTCAGAGACTAACGGCCGGTTTCAAAAAACTTCGATTGCCCGATCAAGGGCTTGATTGTCAGTCAACACTCAATTATGTGCTCGATTTCAGTTCATTTTCAACACAACCATCAAATGCAAACCTCAATCAACGAGTTGATCGGACGTCAAAAGTTTTGAGAAACCGACGGTAAATTACTTCATACGAGTCAACGCTCTATATTTTATATATAATTTTGCATCTCCATCATATTCCTTTTTATACAGGGTGTTTGTTGAACATGAGGGCACAAATTTGGAGGGTGTCTTTTGAACTATTATTCATATTTTGTTCTGTGATAATTTTTGAGAAACCACTCCGTTTCAAAGATACAGGGTAAAACAAAATTTGCCTCAGTTACAACATTTTATATCGAAAAGACCATCTCGAGTTGCTCAATCTACAAAAAGTGTTCAAAATAAATTCCATTATCTGGGATACAAGTATGCATTCTTCTCATCAGTGATTACAGAACTCTTTCAAACACACCAGGTTCGTTTTGAGAGAAATAACATCCTGTAATTATCCAATTTCGCAAGTCATCCAGATTTTCAACTTGAGTAGCCTAAACCCGTGACTTTGAATAACCTCACGAGAAATAATCTAAGGGGTTTAAGTCTGGCGATCGCGCAGGCCATGGATGCCGTCCACCCTGACCAATTCAGTGATTATTTCTACTCCAGTAGAAAATTTGGATGACATGCGAAATTGAATAATTGCTGGATGTAACTCTATTCAAAACAAGAGTTCGGCAATCACTGATGAAAGTAATGCCTGCTTGTACCCGAGTGTGAGTCATTCTGAAAACTTATTGTTGATCAAGCAACTTAGCATGTGCTGTTTGATAATAAAATGTTGTAACAGTCGTATATTTTTGTGTATTTGAAACGAAAATGTTATTCAAAAAATATCAGAGAACAAAATATCTTTGAAATAATTCAGAGGAACACCCTTTAAATTTTTGCCACATGTTTACCAAACACCCTGTATGTAATACTAATGCACATTTCGCTATAGATGTATCCGACTGTCCCAAATGTCATAGCCAATATATTCTAGGAATGTTTAAGTGCCCATTGAATTCAAAAATACTATAAATGTCAATTGTCCACCAGCTAAGGATCATCTCCAAAATTTTGGAAAATTGGTACAAGCTGGGAACTCACTCCTCGATTTCACAAGCAAAAGAGTGTAAGTACCCAATTTTCACCCCCAGATAGAACTTGACATGAAATATACATGGAACAAAACAAAATATAAATTCATTCTAAGCACAATATATTACAGAATATTACTAGGCGGGGAAATTATTTAAGTAATTATCAAAGCATAAATCTACATGAACGGGAATATCTCTTTGACATTTTAATGGAGCAGTTTTCACAAACTATAATACGAAAGTAATTTATTTTTCATGTTTTTTTCATTCGACGCAAATCTAATTGAATTGTAGAATGCAACATATAATTCGAATATGCAAAAATAAGCATCCGTCCATATATGAAAATCGTTACGTCCATTTCTGGTTGAACCGGAACCTTTTTACTTCAGTCGATGGAAAACGATTTGTACTGTAGTATCAATGTCCTAAAATTCAATCGATTATCTTGAATAATGAAGTTTTCTTTGGGGTGAACCTGATTCTTATGACACCCGGTATAGAACTTAGACAAACCCAAGCTATATATTATAACGAAACCCCACCCTTTCGAACTTCTAGTTCTGCCTCGAATTGTTAAGATGACGCTCTCGACTTCCAAACTAATATTCATAACCCTTGTAACAAGTGGTGCATTTAGGAATAGGTGAAGAAAATTCTGGAGGACGGCATCCCTGCTTTTACCATAAACAACGCCTCACAACAATGCAAAATCCACATTAAATCTCAATTGATGTCAGGTTCAGACAGAAGACTCGTGTACTGTGTTGAAATAGAAAGCCGTTTCTAGAAAACTCAAGCCTGAACTTTACAGCATGTGCTTTCAAAGTGACATTCTCCCGTCTACTCTACTGTTAACGACGGCAGACAAAAGGGCCTTGAGGCTGCTGAATCAAATTTGTATGAGATTGAAAGAACGACAGAACTTTCAATTTCATAACGACGAAAGAGTAGATTAGGTCTGGTTTTTCCGTGAAAATTACCTGAACCGTATATTTAAGCACAGAGTAGGGAGAAATTTCTTCACGGTGCTTGCGGGAAAATAATAGGTGGCTTTATGAATTAACACTTTGGCCTCTGAAGATCGTCCTGAACTATTCCGGAAGTTTCTGAGAGTGCCTTGGGGTAAAGGACGCCAGAAAATAATATTTTCTCTTTATTTTGGACTTGAGACTCTTATGAGATATTTCCGGCACAGAATTACGCCGGCAGCTTGTGTCGCATAAAAGTTTGATAACACATTACTTTCAGAGACTTCAGGTAGTAAAAGAAACGCGAAATAATATTTGCATTCATTTATAGAATTTCTTTCAGAATCAAGAGAACAAACTACGTCGCATAAATGAAGAAGAGGGTATAGCCTATGAATCTAACCGCACTCAGCATGTGGTGAAAAGAACTAATAATATTAGACATTTGTTATATGTTCGCTTTCCACCTATGGAATTGGAAACCTCAAACTAAAGAATGTTTACCTGAGTGTGAAGTATCTTCCATAGCTTCTTTTAAACTAGAAAAGCACTAACTTGAAGTCAGCAGCTTTTGCGAACATGTTCGACGGCGATGAGCACTGGCAAGGAATTTGAACATGCGCTCAAAAGCTACTGACTTCAAGTCAGTCCTTGTTTAGGTTTCTTTTTAATTATTCCGAAACAGAACAACGAACCTGAGGAAACGATCACGAAATTTGAAAGATTTTTTCCTAATATCTCCAAGAATTATGATGAGCGGAACTCTTGTTCGAATATGATGAACAGTTTAAAAAAAAGTTTTTTTCGGAAAAAAATTTTGGAAATTTTTTTTTTAGCTACCGACAGTACGATCTCAACAGAATTCTGCAAAAAGTTGCATGCTGTTATATTCCAACTAACTGCCACGTTTCAGTAGTTCCCTAGTTATCACGGAACTAACCCCTCGGCCGATTTCGCCCATTAACGAACTTAAGCATCGCATTTTAAAATGCAACCTACCCTGTAATTTTATGTACGCACGTATTTGTCCACAGGGACGACTGGAGAGAATCGATTTTTACACCGGATTTGTCAGCATTAAGTCCAACCTAGTCGTTTGAGACCATTTTCGGCTCAAAATTCGAAAATAAGAGACATTTGGACAAAACGATAGCACGCTGTTTCCCTAGAGCATGCATTGAAAATCCTTGGGTTAAATGTTCAAGAATAGCTGTGAAATAGTTTCTGTGCAAACGCGAGCACCTGTTCATATTTAAACTTTTGAAATTACCACTGTTGTTGCTCATAATTCTTTAAGATATCCATTATACGAAAGGAAATAAACACCAGCCATATCGAAGTAACCTTCTTCCATCCTGACATAATGATCATTATGTTATGGTATTGATTTATGAGGTGCAAGTTGAGTTTAGTGAAATAGCTTTGATAACACTGACAACGGAAACAAGAATAAAATAACCCTCCTAGAAATGAAAGAAAAAGTTTGAAAAAGCACTCCTCCTTGACATTGGGAATATAATTGCTGTCAACATAATTAAGTATGATTTTTCGACTGACATTGCTTATCATGACTCTGTGAGTACGTTTTAACAAATTCTGATAGAAAGTTCCTCCTGCATCTGCGGTTATATTAAATTTAGTGAATGCAATCTGGTATATATTGATAGTAGCTGCATATCTTGTGTCGAACGTTATTAAGCACCATATCATAAACTGCTTACGGAAACTAGCACCTAAGATTATCATTATCATAAATACCTTCATCAAGACGAAATTAATGTTATCGGTCGACACTGGAGATGTATTAACTTCATCACTATTGAGAATATTTGATCGCTCAAGTTTTCTTGTGTTCTGAATTTGGAAGATTTTGAAAATTATTTATTGTCTCCAATAAAACACACATGAACATGTGGTGTTACTTTCAACACTTAAGTGATTAAATTTTTCTTTCGTATTTGAGTTAGGAATTTCTCTTACTCTTAAGTATTCAACGCTGTTGCGGAACGTATCTTAACTTAGCAAATGCTAAATACTGCCCCCTGCGATACAAACTCTTCTATTTCGAAGTATTTTGAGGTTGATCAAATGATGATTTTCATGATTTGGTGGTTGTTCAGCTTAACCTAGTTGTAATTTTCACATTCCACATTCATTCCAATTTCATTGATGAGATCATTTAATTTTCAATACATATGTCATTCAAAATAGACAGAGTATTTCCTGCAGTTTGTATCATTGTTCGTTTATTGCATCCGAGAGGCGACAGATTTTTTGGTCACGTGACCACAGATCTTATGGATTTATCAGATTTTATCTGAAGTAAACGAACGACTCAGACGAAATGAGAATCACAGACCATTAATATTTGATATACCCTCATCTGTTCATCAAATCTGATGTCAAATCAAAATTGTTTATCATATATTTTATTTTCTGTAGTGCTTATTTCTCAGCTCGTAGGAAGAAATGAGTATACATTTTTCTTCATTAGAGCTGATTAGAAGAAAATATCAAATAATTTTTGATCATGAGGAAAAGGACAACTAACGAACAGTTCTAAAAATAATTCAGCAAATCAACAGTTCAAAGATCCCTTAGAATGTTTCACAGTTATATTCACCGATAATTGTTTAAATCATTATTTATTCATATTCAAGTATACAAAATTCAATGATGAGTTATCCACCTAGTCATCGATAAAATTTGGTTCTCAGAACCTTGCCTGAGTATTATAAAGTTACTCGGCCTCTGAAAATTAGGCGTCCTTAGTGGAGTGAATTGTTGATTCATTATTGAGACCAGAATATTTCAGATGTCGACCCCTTTGCCTAGTTGTAGTATTCTGGAATCCTGAACATAATTATTCTTTCTGGTCGGCATTTCTGATGTATATTGCATCTCAAAATTAACTAAGAATGGACAAAGGCCAATTAAGCTAATATTATATATTTCCACTCAAAAAATTACTTTTGTCTGATCTGTGGCAACGAAAAAAACTAACACGAAATGAAAATTGAACGGAAATTTTTTCTGGGTAATTGATATCACGAAGATGTCAAGTTTGCTCTATCCGAAAACTCCGATCTTGTCTATGATTCCGACGGAAAAGATCGTCATCGGCTCGATCTGATTTTGTTTGACAATTGGTTGACATTTGTGGTCTCCTTCATCTGGATGTAATTAACGAACGACTCAGGAACAATCTGAGCAGTCTGATATAAAAAACGAACGCCTCTATAAGTAGAAATGTATGGTACCTCGTTTACATTTTCTCTGCTTATACTGTGTTAACACATTCACACATGACATTTTTGTAAGGACAAACCTCACTTTAACGAGCATAGCTTCGATATGGAAGAATTAATATTTTTCTTGACACATCTGATCATTACAGACCACTAGAACGGTACGCCTATGTTTGGATGACAGAGAAAAATAAAAAACGGATGCCACTGAAGGTTAGCGGGAACGGAAAGCCAAGATGACGTCTCGATTGTGTGGACCGACCAAAATACGGTGAATAATCAAGCGACCGTCGTCGGTGGTAACCCAAAATCACAAGTTATAAGGTGCCGTTATTGAGGCGATTTACGAGATATTCAAGTCGTATTTAAGCGGGCCAAGTGGAATTTCTTGAACACATATCACCAATAGTTCTACACTGAACTAATTGAATAACGACATTTTGAGTTTATTGGGAAGAAGTTCAAAGAAGGAGGTTATAAGTTAACGAAAAAAAATTGATGTTTCCATGATTCAGACTATTTCAACAAAATCTCCAACTCGACACAGTAAGCGATCGATCTATGCCCCTGCGCCATTTTGCCTCTCTAGGCTCCGGTGTCATCTTTTGCTAAGATTTTTGCCTAACTATCTCAGTTGTTCGATACAAAAAAGGAATTTACCGCTAGAATTGATTACTCCATCTAGTTTTTCGCAAAATTGAATGAGAGGCGTTCAAGGTTTAAAACTATTGATTCGTTTATAATAAAGAAGCTGACTGCAACTTCTGGGGTAAGTTTTAATATTATTTTCTTTCCCTCCTGTCTTTAGCGATTTATAAGGCAGCGGAAATATTGCAATAATTCTCAATTCCTAATCCACGTAAACGTTAACACCGAGACTTATAAAGATTAACGACCGACTACAGTACACGGTTAAGTGACGTAATGAATCAATCGTGAATTATTAGAGGGGCAATTTTTCAAGTAGAAGACTAATGACGATGGAGATAAGCAGTAACAAATGCAACCCGGCTACGCAACTCGATGCCAATTTTGAGGGGAAAAATGACATTCATTCCGCTCAAACATTTTCTACCGTGGAGACAAAAAATCAGCAATTATGGGTTTTCCGGATCAACTCCCTCTGCCACCTACTTGAATCTTTTAGATGTGAAGGGCCATAATCCTTCAGACGGAGGAATTGGCAAGGAAAGTATACCTCGTATGCCAACTGAATGTAGATGAAAAACAGCGGAAATGAAGATATACCTGGTGACCTCGATTCCTTCATACAAACCTCCCTCGGTTATGCCGTCTTGGAATTCAAGGAATATTTTCGAATTTCTAGTAGCTCTTTGACGATCTTTCAGATTCAGGTTTTGGCAAACTAACCCTGACACACCACCCAAAAATACTAGGAAATTGGCACCGTATACAGTACGAATATGAATAGTCTAAACCCCTGGTAAAGTTTGAAGGAATTGTATTTCTAGGAAAATTCGAGAGTAACCTTGTATATACTTGAAGGACACATTTTAGAACTGCTGTTTCGACTGATGTTCGTTGTATAACTGAAGGAACAAAAGACATTTTTTTTATCGAATCTACTAAGGGCCAATTGCACCGTATTACAAAACCATAGATTAGGTCCATAAGCAAGGTTTTGGTACAAAATTATCTTGCACCGTCACGTAATCCTCGTTAAAAGGCCTTAACAGACTGTTATATTTAAGCCTACGAATTTGGGGGTTTAAAAGAAGGATTAATGGTAAGCTTCGGAATCTAACCCTACTTTCGAGCGATTTCGTACAAGTTTGACATTTTTCTGGACGTAACCTCCAGTTTGTTTACGTTTTTTTTTGTTTACATTGGACATTGATGGAGAACTCCTACGAATTGATAATCAAATTTTGATTAAAAGTGGTTGATTTTCAGATGATATTTATGAAAAATGATATAGGGAGAAACTGGCATCAGTAGGCATTGATTCGTATGTTTTAAAGCATGAAGAATTAACACCAGTATTTCCATTGAGTTCGTAAACTTAATGGTATTTCTATAAGCCTTCAACTATTTGAAATGAAAAAGTTACAATGATATGCTCATTTATTTCCAAGAGCGAATAGCAGAATGAAATCGAAGACATATTTGGAATGAGAAAACATAGTTTCATGAAGATTCTTCAGTACTATTTCATTCAGTGATATATTACGTGGAAAGCTATCATGTACTACTTCATTATTGTGCAGGTGCTGTCTCTGTGCTATCATTATCCTCTATTATATATTAATTGGACTCAAAATATAACTACAAACGAATTAATGTGAAAGAAATTGCATCCTCGTGTTAGACAATCTTCAAACGTACACCTTTGTCAATCCATCCATGATACTTCAATATTTATATAGAATACTTTTTAGTCTGCGGATCCACATCAGAGTTTTCATTATCTTCGACCAAAAATTAACTCAATTCATAATATACTTATAATAATTTAACAGAAAGTCTACTCTTAGGTGAGCCGTTCCTTATCCGAAAGTTGTTTCGGATAAATCAATACTATTCATTTATTCATCTTACAAACGCCAGGATTGTAATTCCATGCAGAAACTTAAATCTTGAGATATTACAAAATATGAGTTTACTAGAGTATATGACTATAAATTTGAATAAGGTTTAAAGCCTGATGCAGAGGTAAGAGCACAGGTCTGTGGTAAGAGATCCCTATAATCTTAATGATAATAAACAAGTCAGGAACATTACACGCAATATTTTTATGGAAGCTATAAAGTCTGTCATATATATTTTTTCGTTGGGTTTTTCAATAGATGCATCTTGATTTTTCATAACTTATGGAAATATGGTAGTAGTAACCCATAATAATGGGTTTCATCTTTTGAATTAAAATATTTCTCCAATTAGGGTTAAAATAAACAACATGAAGCTAGTCACAAGTACCAATTCATGAGAAAGTAACCAGATTTGTAGATTAATTTTAATCTAGTTACATTCAGCCTCGGTGCAAGCCGAATATTTAAAGCAGAGTTTAATAAGTTTATCGTTGCTTAACTAACTGTAGCTTAAGACGAAAACGGTGCAATTGGCCCTAAACTAGTAATTGTGATGAAATCTCGAATACATACATATTCAATATATCCTGAACCTGAGGAATATATATGAGAATTTCGGGTATTTGAATTGAGAAGTGAGAAAGTTTGGATATGAATTCGAAATGATGAATCATCAAGTATTGAGACTTCTGACAGAAGTCTCAAAAACCAAAAAAACGTACTCTGAAACGTCACAGTACACTTTGTTTATGTCGTATTGTTCCGGTATTGTTCATTAGACAACCTGATTTCTAAGAAACTGGCCTTGACAAATAGTTCAATCCTGCACTCCGCCCACAATTCTCATTCAATTTTAAAATTTCTGTTTCAGATATTGGGAGTGAAAACTCAGAAAAACCTACAAATGATACAAAATAAGCGTTAATCGATAGTTCGCAATGGTTTGAAAACAGATTTCTTGCCGACCAAATGAAACTCAAGATTAGAAAAATTTTAAGTTGAAATTTGGGCTAACCGATTTTCTTGGGGGAACTTCAAAAGACCGTTCGGCAAAAGCTTACTCAGATAAAAGAAGCGTAACTTAACATTTAGGAAAATCTTCCTAGTTTCAAGCAGATTTGTGTACCAAAAACTAAGAAAAGCATTGAAATCAGATCAGAAGTTTTTACGCGCTTGTTCGAATTAATAACCAGGTGTTAAGCCCCCACCTCACAATGATTTAGTTGCTTCAAGCCATCATTTATCAAATATCAGCTTTACTCGAAAGGTATTTGAAATATTGTATGAGAATCATTTAAAATGTCTAGATCTATGTGATCACTAGCCGTGTACGAATCCGACCATCGATATCAAGCCCAAAAGTAACTCTTCAGTAAGTAAATACATGAACATCCGATGAAACACTTTTCTCTTTCCTGAACAATAACGGAAGCTACCCATACAAATATTGTTGTAGTCCGTTTCTTCGTGATAGTTCATTCAAAAATAGAATAAAAGGAATCATTTTGTTTTCCATCACAATGTCTCATGAAGGTTTCACTGCAGTGATCCGAGTTTCGTAATACTTCCTACATTTTCAAACTGATGTATAGCAAGGCATTTAATTGGGTTGTGCAGGCTTATTTTTTGAAATTTCGAAATGTGGGTAATTTCATATATCAGTCTGTTCGTTCAAAAGTTTTTGTGCGTACAGATCATTATTCGAGAGAGTTTTTCAATTTTCTTCGCCGAAATCGCTAAAAGAAGGAAATTGAATTGAATAACATCGTTCAAATAATCAAATGAAATCCCAAGATGAAATTACCTCACATCACGATTGAATGCCTCGGTACATATCTAGTAATACACCAATTTGAAAATGTAGTTTTACTACGAACCTCGAGTTACTCTACTTCCATAGGTATTTCATGATGAATAGAAAATCAGGGAAATTCAAATTCTGGCCGAAATCGTGTGAAAAAATTGTAATTTTGTAAGTTTGAAAGAGAGGAATCACAAACACTAGGTATCGTATGAAAAATATTTTTTTCAAATTTAACTGAGAGTACCCAAGAGGTCCAAGAACAAGGAGGTGCGTCAAGCTTATGCATTCTTCCTGAGATACCCTGTATAAGAATTGAATCAAAGATTCCCGAAAATGATTATGGTCTGATGAGATCAAGTAGTGTCATATTACTTAAGTTCAATAAATACTGATCGTGAAGTATACGAAGAGGAATTTGAGTACACCAGCATTATATGATTTTATTTCATAAATTGTTACTGCTTCCTGTTTTATTCATGAAGTTATAAGTAGAAATTTACCATACTATCGAACATTTGATTACTCATATTCTTTCAAAGAATTTCTCCCTAATAAACATTTTACATGCAACTCATTCATCCTAAATCTTCTGAATAGAAATCGGTATAAATCTCACCAACAAAATGGATGCCATTAGTGCGATGCAACGAGAATGCAAGCACGGCATTTAGCGCAAATAATTAGAGGATTCCGGAAAACTCTGGAGGAGAATAAAAGTCCAACATAATGACTGGTTTTGGGAGACCAGCAATATCTCAGAATCTTATTGTCTCGCAGAAGATTGAGCGCACGAGTTTCAGCAAAAATCCATACCCATTAAAGGCTTCCTTTCTGGAATATAGTCAGTGAATCCACTAATCTCTGTTATACGAGACTCAAAACTTGATAATAGAAATGAAAATGACTTATATCATCCTTCGAGAAACTTATTGGTGTAAATGACAACTCAACATGTGTGAAATACATAACTGAAAAGTCACATAAACAGTCTTATTCCTTCTTCCCTGAACATATGTGGTTTCACAGACTTCACTAAAAAAGGTTAACAATTCAACAACCTGATACATCAGAGTAATTTGAGTGATTTTCTCAAGGCTTATTTATTAATAAGGATGACATGACAGTTTTAACTATTCGTTTTTGCTTTTTTCTACCGTCGATCTTGGACACAATAATTTTTGAGAGAAAGCACTGAAGAGACTCAATATTTTGAAGGAAATTTGGGGCATTATTACGAAGACAGAATGTGTAGATGGGCGAAATCCACTGAAAGACTTAACAGATATATCCATTAAATATTTTATTTTTCCAATATTTTCAAGAGTATATGTTCGATAGGAGTGTAATCTAGAAGATATTTGGTCGAAAATGACGGCGTGAAGGTTCATGCTGAATTTCGTTTGGTATCATCATCGGGCAGATTTGACGGATTCATGAATTCTAATTTCGATGTCGAGCCCCAAGATGCAATATAAATATCTAGTCTCTACTTAGTATTTGTCAGAAGTTACTATATGTACGGTCAACATAGGAGCCGATTGTAAACAGGGTCACCTATGAAAAAAACAAAATATGTACTCAAAATTCGTAGAGTAGGTCTGAAGGTTCATATAGTTCGAATACATAAGTCAGCACACTCCGCCTTATAATACTTCTATCCGAAATATTACTTTTCATTTCCGAAAATACATATCCGATCAAACTGAAAAAAATACGTTTGTTTAAAGTCAACTTCAAGTTTACGTGTAATAGCAGTGGAATGTTACGGATTGTATTCAACTAATCGCTCAGCAACTAATTATCGAGCAATTATCAAGGTCTGATCACATCAGCATTTTCTGAGATATTGATTTCAATCTTCCAAAATGGTAAACAGCTTCGAAATCGTTGGCGGATTTTGCCCTTTAAAGAACAGATCACTTTCGGATAAGTCATCTCGTTCAGCACTTATCATGACAATGCCTTAATGTATGTCTTAATGTCTTAATCATAACAATCACTTTGATCAGAGCTTTGTGAAACCCGCTGTATATGACCTACACGGATAGATTAAATCAAATAAAACTATTCAAGCTTTTAGGAAGGAAAGCCACCCGCCCTTCGCGATCAATTTCCTTAACCTCCAAACCCAATCGGGAAAGATTGAGGAAGATCTTTCAAGGAGCATCTGATCGGATTAGTATAGAAACCCATGGGGTGAATTTAATCGAACGGCATAAATGCAGGATTATGTGAAAGCCATATTGATGATGTTCATTGCTATTGAATAGAAGATGCCAATACATTGATTGCTGGAATGATTATTCGGAGGTACCCTTCATGAATCGATTAACCTTTCTCGACCTGCCATATACAGTGCGCGTCAAAATTATGCAACAAATTCATTTTCTCAGAAGAGTAATATTTGGCAACAAAATCCTGAAGCAGGTCAATTTTTGTTTTACTTTTACCAAATTTTATGCATTTTTGGAGGATTTTTGTTGCACCCTGTGCCATCCCCATCAACCCTCTAAAATTTTTTGAATAGAAAAGTGGGTCTTGTGTTACTTTTTGGCAATGTCTTTGTGTCTTCTTCACAGGCGTGCGGAAATTTTCAAGAAGGAAAATATTTTTTTGAAAAATTAGTTACTTCAAGGAGGTTTTCAGTATGTGCACTTTGTCATGGCTCATTTACTTTGAGACGATGGTACTTGATGAAATTTATCACCGACTGAAAGTCGATCATTACAGATTTGTTCATGCACAACTTTCAACCCCTACGAACCCTTAAATGGAGAAAAAATGGATCCATGCCAAAGTGCACATACTGGAAACCTCTTTGAACTTACTAATTTTTCAGAAAAAAAAAATTTCTGCACGCCTGTAAAGAAGATACAAAGACCTTGCCAAAAAAGTACAAGACCTATTTTCCCTATTCAAAAAATTTAGAGGGTTGATAGGGATGGCACAGGGTGCAACGAAAATCCTTCAACAATGCATATAAATTTGGTAAAAGTGAAACGAAAGTTGACCTGTTTCAGGATTTTGTTGCCAAATATTTTCCTTCTGAGCAAATGAATTTGTTCCATAATTTTGACGCGCATTGTATTGAGTCACTTCATTGATAATCGTGTCTTTATTTTGGTCATGTGATATTCGGAATGAAATTGTGAAAGTTCAACTTATTCACCGGTAACGTGATTGGTGAAGCGACTTGATTTATAAATATATACTTCAAATACTTCGCAAATAAACAGACTTTGAAAAAGGGAAATGGTAGGTGTCTGATACGGTTCCTATGAATAATGAGATGTCTGTGTACATAACAAGCGTGAATGATTCAAGCAGAAATAAATGAATAGTCTGTTTTCTCGATCAATTTTTTTAATGACTTCCCTACATTGGACAGGATAATAGAACAGATAAACAGAAGTATTGCTATTTTCTTTATATTATTAAACTAACATCTTTCTATATAACAGTCCGGATCATACTGATCTTTTAATCAGTTTGTCCATTACATCAATAAACAACAAAAAACTAATGCAACTAGAGATTATATGCAAGTGATCTCAAGTGGAGTTCGTTAACTTTAGGTAATATGAGCCCGGAGAAAAATGTCGTCGTATTAAGGCAAACGCTCACTTATCGGCCATAGTCGCGACCACTGCAAAACGGAAACTTATTTCCCTACTAATTTGCCGTGTTCCGTAGCTGTCAAGTACACGCTGTCCCATTCAATTATATGGAAACAATAAAATTCCGGTGTGCCGTGGGCTGGGCTGTTGCCGATAAGTGAGCGTTGGCCTTTATATAGAGAGCAGTGAGGTGTGGTTTGACCCAAATATCTGTCATTATCGGAATTTACTTCTTGCGGTGGCCTTAACGGACTAGGTTGGTCCCACTGATGAAGAATCCGATGTCGAACTCAATCATCAAGGATGGCCGTTGCCAAGATAACTTTAAAACGGAACAAGCTAGTGGTTTCACACATTGCGTATCACAACGCGACTTGGGAACTCGATATTTGTAAACTGGGCTTGTGGCTCAATAACGCGGTACCGAATGATTCCTTAGATATGCCCATTCAAAAATTTAATATCGAAATATTTCCAAAAATACAGATTGGATCGAATTGACGTCTAGTACCTACTTGGTTCACGAATGATTCTTTTAGTTTCATGAGGACCATTTGAAAATAAATCTCTTCATTACGAAGTTAGGCATGCATTCGACAGGGTCAAAACATGAAAGAGGACCGGTTTGGTAACGAAGGTAACAAGTGCGCAGAAGCTGCTGACAACACGAGAATGTTTTTCTAGAATAGTTCAGCATTCGCACACCAAGTAACATTTTTGTGAGACAGCCTGTGGGTTTCAAAATCTTCACGAAGATGGTTTTGTCAATTTTTTCTTCCACATAATCTAGCAATATGCCTTCAGAGCTCAGAAGTTCCGTCTAATATAGAGAATTTGAAGGAATATATACAGCGTGACAAAAAAGTAACGTAACCCGTCAATTTTTGATTCCAAAAGCCATTCATCCTGTGCT
The DNA here is from genome assembly GCA_958510865.1 of Myrrha octodecimguttata. Lineage (NCBI taxonomy): Eukaryota > Metazoa > Arthropoda > Insecta > Coleoptera > Coccinellidae > Myrrha > Myrrha octodecimguttata. Next base: position 27,923,977 of record OY294057.1, read on the forward strand.
TTTTGAATTTGATATTTCTCTCCCCCTACGCCCCGCGCCCTACTACTTTATTTTTTCAAATAGGAGTATATGGATTGTGATACATCAAATGAAAGGTAATTTCATTACCTATTCAGAGATGTGGCTAAAAGTGTGCATATCGGAGCATTTAGGTATCGAATTTATATATATCGTAGATTCAATAATCGATAAATGATTAATCATATTGATTAGTGCTATGAAAACGTTATTATCTTACAATTCAAAGGGATTTTCTGTGATGATTTCATTCAAAGCATCAATGGGTACATATTTCATGCATTCCGAACGATACATCTATCGGAGGCAGGGGGTAATCCATTAAATCGTTTCGACAACCACTGTCTATCTGAAGCCCGATGAAATAATTAATGATACTCCGAATGACTGATGCTATAACTGCAGAACGTCCTATCTCAAATATCGAGCAATGATTCAACATGTTCAGGAAACCTCAACCGAGTGTAACAGTCAAGATAATATCCCATAAAATATACAGTCAGGTAACCTGTCATTTCACACTGAGGGTAATAATAGAATAGAATAAAATTAGATTAAATGGATTAAATTCATTTTTCAGAAAAAAATGTCTCAGGAACTTTTTCCCTAAACCTCATGGTTCTCAAGATATTATTTGTTTGGTCTTTTTCGTAAACTCCAGGACGACAAGTAGTACAGCAAAAAGTTGGTCTTCAATAGGAATAACAAGACTTAACCTTTCCGTAATTCAGTTTTACTCGAGAAAGTTTCGTAGGACTGGAAAAACGCAGTTGAAGTGGGAAATTCAAAAAAAATCTTGTAGGAAAGCTGAGAAATTCATAATTGTAAAAACAAGCCTCAGGTTCCTTAGCGTGACAACATTGTCGAGAACGAAGTAGGAAAAATGATTTTTATCTGCTAGAAAACGTAAGTGCCTCATTGGAAAACAATGAAGTTTTCGGGTAAGTATAACTGAGGCATTTTGTTGAAGACAGCAGCATGGTATTAGTCTTGGACAACTTGATTGAACTCACTGATGAAGTACCCGATGTCAAATTCAATGGCCAAAATCAGCTCAACAGCTATGGAGTATTACCCAATTGAAATTAGGGGGTATTCCTTTCCTATCTCAAGTCTCGATCAGCTTGAATCTTCCTAATTAGTCGAGGATTATCAACGCGCAACTTATGCTTGATTTCATGAGCCTCATATTGTGTGAGAATGAATAATATATAGTTTTTTTGTATTTTATTCGGAAACTATCCATCAGATCCCTATGAAATTCAAATTTCAATACCCTGAAGTCGATATTCAACAAAAGTGTTTAAAATTTCAGGTTAATCCGATATTTATTTTCGGAATTCATTCTCACTATACGTTCCATAACCGTCCAGTATCCGTTTGGTAACCTTCCAGTGTCCGTTCCGTAAAATATTGTGAGGTGCAAATGATTTAATGTGTCCGCACTGTGCTTCCTGGTGACGTCCCATCTTTATGCCATTTTTGGCCTCTTAATTTTTATGGAACGAATACTGAAAGGTTGCGGAACGTATAATGAAGATCAACCTTAAAAGCAAACAATTCCTCGAATGAAACGGGGTAATTTTTGCAGGCCTGAGTTCGTTTTTTTCAACAAATTTTTGGGTGCAAATAGCAGTGAATAATGAAAAAATAACTAACATTGCGCATTCTCAATGAAAATTACGACACCCCGTTTTTTCCCAAATTTCACGCATTTCCGAAAATTCTCGCGATTATTGGCAACATTCAATTGGGATATTAACGAGGCTTAATGGAACTTGCATGTGGCCGTGTTGCCGAACCGTTATTTATCAACAATTATTGCTCTTAAGAGTAAACAATACCACGAATAAAACCTGGGTGATTTCAGGAGGCCAGAGTCTTTTTTTGGTACAAATGGTAGAAAAAGATCGAAAGAACGCACAATGTTGCCACTTTTTTATATTCAAGAATTTTCGGGAAAATAAAAACAGAAATGGAGTAAAAAATGAAACATTGCGCATTCTCACGAAAGAATTGAGTATATCCCAAAAAAAAATTCAAAGAAAAACTCACTGACGCCTTCAAAACGACACCTGGTTTTCTCCTCCTATAAACGTCGAAATTTCTCCGAATTCTAAGATTTCACGTAGCTATTGGCAACCCTAAAACATGTACACCGCGATTCAGGTGCTTGACCTTGAGATATTAACGAGGTCTAATGAAACTTGAATAAGGCTTTGATGCCGAGTTGTAATTCAACACCACGAGGTATTATTTGCTTTGGAAAAGAATTTTGCTCCAGCAGCAGAATTGATCGAACGCGTAAAAGATACCAAGTGCTTTTCTAAAAAATTTTCGTGCATGTGGCATATTTTGAAAGCTGAGACTAGCGGAAAATATCCACAATCATGAAACTGAAATCTTAACTCGAATATACTGTGGTGAGGAAATTTCATATCGATTTCTCTCTTCGATAAATTTCACACTGCAACTTTTTTCACGTTCTTCCTGTTCGCTCGAGGCAAGCTGAATACTGAAAATGTGCAGGGGGCCGATTCTTGAATCTCGATCAAGAATTGGAGAGAATGACAATTGCCATATTTATGTTCGCGTCGATTTTCTAAGTTGAATATAAACAACAAGTAGACATGACCTCCGCATGGAACTGAATGTCACTCGACAATCGAATGTTATATCTCCTCTCCGTACCACTCGTTGCTAAGTCGAAGGAAAGGTGTTATGTTATGTTTATATTCCGATATGAAATTTCTCGATATCTTGCATGCAGCTCATTTTTCGAATATTTGCTTGAAAACATTGTCGAAATGGCGAATAGAACTCTTACAAATTTTGCAAATGCCCGAGAAAACTTAGAAAATCGACATAAATATATAACAATTGTCATACTTTTCAATTGGTGATCAAGATTCGAGAATTGGCCCCCAGATATACTCTGTCTTCCGAAGCAAGATATGTATATTTTCAAGATAGAATCAGCGAGTTCTGAAGAATAATGAGGTTCAAGGAATGAGTTTCATGAACATTTTTGTTGGAATGATCTGTAACCCCCTCTGAAAAATTTCACATGAACTCTCTTACAACAATAGACAATTCTGAACCATTCAGTTATTGTTTAAGAATAAGTATTTTTCAATTGATGTTCTCAGACTGATCACAAAAAGGATTTCATGGGACTCTCGAAATCTGAGATTTCTCGTCTCGTCTCGATTTCGAGACGAGATCGAGAAGGGACCGACTTTTTTTTCGAGTCGAGACCGAGAAAACACTTCGAGATTTTTTCGAGAAATCATTTCGAGATTTCTCGTTTGAAAAAGATGAAAGTGCTCTGAATAAATCAGAAAAAAAATAAAATTCTAGAAAAGCACATTCGTGAGTGCAGGAGCTTCTACGCGCTTGTTTGAATTCTAACAATTAAATCAACACGAAATTTTGTACCTAGTGGTGCGTTGGTATTTTTCGCCTGATTAAGAAATTTCAATATGATTGCATTTGTATTTCTTGAGATATTGCGGAAATAACTTTAACATTCCAACTAACAACGAAATTACTTTTTTCCTCTGGAAGTAAATATCGGATAGAACTGAAATTCAAAACATTGTTGTTAATTACTGACTTCGAGGTTTCTATCCAACCTATAATTCGTGTGTTTACATACACTTTAATTCGCGAAAACGAGAAGAGCAAAGAATATTCATCTATGATTTGAGAAGAATCAGTGAACAGATTGAAAAACACTACACTAGCCTCTACCTCTACTACACTCATCTGCAATGACAAGCGGAATATAGCGTAAAATAACATTTTCAGGCAGGTACAAGGAACAGACCTTATTTCTCAGGAGATACCTATATATATTTTTGATGTGTCATGTCAGCCAAAGTATTTCAAACACTTTGAATGTTTGAATTCACACTTACCAAATAGGTCTAATGCACTCCCACGAATGGGCCTAACCTAACGTCCCTAAATTCTGAGACGTTGACATAATGAATCAATAAGGTAAATCGGATGACCTGCTTTTTAGTTGATATCAGAATTAAATAAATAAAAACATGCATCATAGTAAACCTCCAAACCTCTAGATTACACCATTTAAAGAGGGGTCGTAACTCGTTCCAACAGATGACGTTTTATTTCCTGTGTTAGAATTCGAAATCCATTAATGAATTCGCGTTCTCTCGACGAGAATTATGAGCCTACACAAGACGCGATATTTAATTAATTAAAATAATTTGAATAGCGGAAATACACGCGCAGCTTCTAGAGGTGATTCCCGTCATTACGGATATTGCATTAAGTCAAGAATTCATTAGTTCGTCTCTTCTAGCGAATATGAACAACTGAGTATCGTTACGACGTTACAACGTTTATTGCATAATGAGTACAACAAAATAACAGTTTCATTATGGTATTATTTCATCAGAGAAATGTTTCAGAGAAAACTCACGAAGTGTTCAACCGTAATTATCACATCATATATGTTTAAGTCTAGACAAACACGATTAACTATGAGGGGGTTGAATTGTATTTTTGCATAAATTCATCTCAGTTACAATTCGCATTCATCTCTTTCATTTTTAACTGACATGTTATGAGGTATAGGTATAGCTCTATCTGAATCAGAAATTTTTCGCCCAGATGACTTTTTATGATGGCTGCTTTCTGTCTTCCGAGAATGAGGTCGAGGCACAGTATTTGGCGCTAACGATTTCAAAATTTATTCCTCTTGTGTTTCATCGAATTTATGGATGTTTTCAATTGTGTTTTGGGATGGACCAATAAAGGCATCTAAGGTTTTGTGGAAACATTTTTCAACACATAAGCTATGCAGAAATTGCAACAAAAGACTGTGAAAAATTATAATGAGTAAAAATGTATTGAGTGAGACCAGTAAAACAATCTTGGATATACATACAAATTGTACAAATCTGTACGATAGATGAATCTATATTGTATTAGGGTGTGAATGGTTGTTGGTTAGCTGGTAATAAGCAGACAAGGCTTGTGGAAAAACTATTTTCACAAAGTTTGTTCCTTGTACCTGCATGAACCACACTAATAACAATAACTCCACTGATACTGTTCGGGGTGTCTTGTTGTAAACTTGTACTCTGTTCGTGGCGGAAATGTTAACAGTAAGTGTGGTCACAGATTACGAGTGCAGTGCATGGAGTGAGGTTATCTGTGGTGGTTGTGCGTAAATATGATCATGGACATCTGTTTATCTATGGTTCCTGGTTGGTCGTGTTTTGTTCTGCATGTGTGGTTATATTGGACGAAATTAATTTTCATTATAACGTTATTCAGATTGAAATTTTTTTCCGGACGACTTAGAAAAAACTTTACGACAGATCAATATCATCTCGAAATGCTAGGGAAAACAAAAGAAGCATAGAATTCCGTCATCCTGGATTTGAGTAAAATCATCATCATATATTCTGTATTTTGTGAGTATCATAGAACAGATTGAACTGAACTAACTCCACTCATTCGGGTGTCTGTGACTACACTCAACTACACACAGCTCCACTGAGAATCGGAAGTCAGTGAAGTCGGTGTACTTAGTGTAGTTCATGTAGGTGCAACGAACAAAACTAATATATTTTCCCAATGCTTGGCAAATAATGCACCGCCTTAGGGAACTAAAAACAAACACTCAAACATTTCAAAGGTGTATAAACAAAAATAATATGAGAAATTGCAGCAGCGGCTGAAAGTTAACCGTATTGAAAACAAAAATATGAGTGGAAATATGATGTTGGTTTAGTTTCAAGACATGGTATGTATTCATTCTTCTAAATTCTAGTCTGAGTGGATTGATTTATTCCTCCTACAGTCTGAAGTGATCAATATCAAAATTAATGATGAGAATTTATGATCCAAATGGGAGTGAATTTCACGAACTAGAAAATTCGACAATTGTCGGTTTGTTTTTGTAAATACATTAGAGGTAGTTAAAGATTTATAACTGCCTAGTATAACTCCCAGGGGAGTTATAGCCATGTTTATGGTTACGGTAACTTAGGATTTAATTATCAATAATGTAATGATATGATATGAATCAGTTCATGTTGTTGGAGTTAGTTGCACACTGAAGTTGGGTGTAGCCGTACTATGTTTGGTCGTAAGTAAGACAACTACGCACAGAACCCTGTAAATCAACTTGATTATAAAGAGTGTAACAGCCAAATGGAATAAATTCGATAACGAATAAATGAGGGTGTGTTGGGAAAATCGCTCGGACACATCGATTTGTAATTTTAAATGCGCATACTTTTCAAGAAAATAATATTATATAGGGTGTTCCATGTGACCGTGGCCGATACCAACTTTCTTATTTCAAATGTGTTTATTATTTATTTTTTGGATTCTTCAGAGAATTCTAAACACAATTCATACTCAATGTCCTATACCTATCTTTAACGATTTCGGAAATATTAAGTTTTTTCAGATTTAGTGCAAAAATCAACGTTTTAAATAAAAATTATTTTATTTCACAAATTCGGTACATTACACTCAAAACCTAATAAGTAAAACTGATTATTTCTCAATAATTAAAAAAAAAAACATTAATGTCAATGTAGGAAATCTTCGAAATGCTCGCCGCGAACGTCATGGCAACATGCTAATCTGGTGTAGAATTGTCTTCTAACGTTACTCAACATTTCTGAAATCACTTAATATTTCCGAAAAAGTTGAAGATAGGTATAGGACATTGTACATGAATTATGTCTAGAATTTTCTGAAGAATCCAAAAAACAAATAATATACAGGGGGTTACATTCGAAATAAGAAAGTTGGTTTGGCCACGGTCGCATGGAACACCCTATATAATTATATTTTCTTGAAAACTATGCGCATTTAAAATTACAAATCGACGTGTCCGAGCGTTTTTCCTAACACCCCCTCATTTATTTGTTATCGAATTTATTCCATTTGGCTGTTACACTCTGTATAGAAAACTACCGAAGGTGTAGACAGCAAATATGATTATATGGAACAATGAACTCATCTTACTAAAAATATTTATTTCGACAGATTTAAAAAAGTTCCTACGTGAAAAGATGTCCATAGAGCATCAGATTTATTGGTTCAAAATGGATGAATGGATTGTAATGAAGGGATAGAACTTTCTGACTAATATCCACAAAAGATTAATTGAAATTATAGAAAGTGGCAGAAAATATCCAAATCGGTCAATCTGTTGGGTTCGTTGGGTTAACTATTTTATTCATACTTGGAATCATCACCAAGCTTGTTGAATCATATTTGTTTGTCAGGGAAATGGCAAGGTTCGATCCATCAGAGTTGTAGTACTAGGTCATTTTGATAATCGAAATACTTTGGATGATTTCAAATTCTTTTTATTTTTGTAGTGTGAATCTTTTAATTGATATAGTGCCAAATCAGCATCTAGCTAGGTTTTCATCATCAAAGATAAAATAATATACCGCAAAAAAAACCATTGAGTTTTCAAATACTATTTGAAAATTTTCAAGTCCGATTTTAGACTTAAAAGATTTCATTTCGTGGTTAGCGTAATTTGCTTCCAATGGTGTAATTACGACAATAAGTTGTGAACTAGAAAATAGAGCAATATGCGTTTGAAACTCATTATTCACATGCATTTATCACCGCTAGCGTGAGATTTTCGCCATACCGTAATGTTCGCACGCAGATTTCAGAGCCGATTCAGGATTCGTTCGTACAAACACTCGAAATTGCCCTCTGCTGTTCAGACTTTGTAATTTGTCCCGTGCCGATTCAAACATGTGAATATCGTCTAGTGTGCGTACACAGAAGCGGCAAACCATAAATTCTTCCATAATTATTATGGCCATCGCAGCCTGTTGGCGTTGGCATGTGCACTGATGTACGAGCTTCCCATCCGGATGCTCATTCTAATTAAATAATACTATTCCGAGCCAGGATACGCGTCCCGGAAATAAAAAAGGGATGTTGAACAATGGGCAAACCGCTCGGCACTAACCTAGTGTCCCATATTTTCGCGAGACGCATCATTAAATATTCGTAATATCTGAAATATATTCTCGACATCGACCTGGTTGCCTAATTGGGTTAACGAAATATTAACAGCACACCACACCTCCAGGCCAGTTGTGATGGCTGATAGATACCAGATTGATCGTTATCCCGACTATACGAGTTGATTAATTTCGCCTGAAATTCTCTGGAAATTGGTATCTTAAAGTGAATTTTAGTGAAAATCACTTGAAGAAAATGCACAAACTAACAAAATGCATTGAAGCATATTGAATATAATTCATCTTAAATGATTAAAATCATCTGAGGTTCCACCAATAACGAATTAATAGCTTCCTATCAGAAATCGAAGTCAGAGAAAGCGAGATTTAAGAATCTTCTGAAAATGAGCAACTGAAAGTATAGAAACTAAGTTATAGTTTGCCAATCAAACAAACCAATTTCACTTCAGAATTATGGTGCCTTATGTCATGATATAGATTATAATGTATTATCTAAAACATTATTACGCATGTGTTAACCCTACTCATGTACTGTAAATAATCGATTTTCAATAAAGAAGAAGTTTTTCCGTTTAGACTTGATTGATCAATAACAACACATGGCGCTGCGAACATAAGTGATAAGTCAGTCGAAAATTCGTAAAAATTAAAAACTGCAAATTCCGTAAGAAAATTCACACCTTTGAAATAACGCTGAATATTCAAAAATTCGAGGTGAAAAATTCTACAACTACAACTACATCAAGCTGAAGTTGATAAATTCAAAACGCTCCAATATGGCGACTGGAATCACGCCACCAACACATATGAATTTCAATGGTTCACTGGATGAAAATTGGACCTTCTTTAAACAAAAATTCGAGCTGTATTTGAAGGCCACAGATCTCACAAAAAAATCTTCGGAGACAAAATCTTCAATTCTATTGAGCGTTATTGGCGATGAAGCTTTAAAAATATATAATAATTTCACATACGAAGATGAAGATGAAAATAAAATGGACTATGAAACGATTCTACGCAAATTTGATGAACATTTCAAACCACAAAAAAATATCACATATGAACGATATATATTCTTCACGAGGAATCAACAAGATGACGAGTCCATCGATGCATATATTGTGGAATTGCGCCAACTTAGTGCTACATGTGAATTTGGTGACCTTCGTGACAGTTTAATCAAAGACCGACTGGTTTTGGGAATACAAAATTCGAAAATCAGGCAAAATCTGCTTCAAACGAAAGATCTAACTCTTGAAAAAGCAATGGAATTATGTAAGATATCAGAAAGAACGGAAAAACAAATGAGATCTCTTGCGAATGAAGTAGCTGGATCGTCGATACATAAGATAAACAAATCTCGAAATGACAACAATACCACACAGTCCAACAAATATAATCCAAAATTTCAGGGAGAGAAAAAATTCCACTTCAATGAACGAAAACACAAAAACAAATCGAAACCAAACACTGGACGACATCAAGGATCTTCGAACTACAGCAAAGTTTTCACATGCAGAAATTGTGGTAATAAACATTCAATAAACGAGTGTCCGGCTTATGGAAAGAATTGTGCAAAGTGTGGTAAAGTGAATCATTTCGCGAAATATTGTCGATCAGTGAAAGAAATTTCTCTAAACAATTCAGGCTCTACTGATGTAATTTCTGATGAATCATGTTCTTTTTCAGATTTTTTCGTAAATTCAGTTGGTAAGCAGAATGAGAATTCCAACTCACAATGGAACATAAATTTAAAATTCGAAAATAATATTCTGCTCAACTTCAAACTTGATACTGGTGCTGAAATTAATGCCATACCGGCAAGATATTTGAAAGTATTGAATATCAATGTGAATAATTTAATACCATGTAATTTGAAAATCTCGACTTATACTGGTACTAGAATTGATATTTTGGGTAAGTGCAACTTACTATGTCATCATAACGATTTTCATGGATATGTTGAATTTCATGTTGTGAATAACAAATATTCTCCTGCTATTTTGGGAAAACAAGAATGCGAGAGAATGAAATTACTTAAATTCATTGGATCTATCCAACAAAAAATATTTGATAAAAAGGAAATAATTGGTCAATTCAAGGATGCATTTCAAGGGGTCGGAGCTCTTAAATGTCAAGAATATTCTTTTAAAATAAATAATTCTATTCAACCGGTGATAAATCCTCCAAGAAAAGTTCCGTTTTCGTTGCAAAATAAATTAAAGAACCAGCTTAATGATCTTGAGAAAAAGGAAATTATAGCTAAAGTCAATGAACCAACTGAATGGGTCAATAGTTTGGTTTTAGTACACAAACCGAATGGTGATCTCAGAATTTGCATGGACCCACAGCAATTGAACAAAGCCATAATTTCTGAAAATTTTCCTCTTCCTACAGTGGATGAAATAATTGCTTCTTTGTCACATGCAAAATTTTTCTCAAAACTTGATGCTAGTCAGGCCTTCTGGCAAATTAAATTAAGTGAGGAGAGTTCCTTCAGATGTACGTTTAATTCACCCTTTGGTAGATACAGATTTTTGCGTTTGCCTTATGGAGTTAAGCCTGCGTCTGAAGTTTTTCAAAAATACATAAAACAAAATTTCGACGATATGGAAGGCGTTTTATCATATGTTGATGATTTTTTAATTTGGGGATCCACCCGAGAGCAACACGATATGCGATTAAAAAAAGTATTAGAGAGAGCTCGTGAAATTAATTTGAAGCTGAATTTGGAAAAATGTGAGTTTGGGGTAGATAAACTAAAATTTATGGGTCATATAATTTCAAGAAACGGCGTTGAACCTGATGAGGAGAAGATTTGTGCGATAAAAAATTTCAAAAAACCAGAATGTAAAAAAGATGTCGAAAGATTTTTGGGTATGGTTACTTATATTTCGAAATTCGTACCAAAAATATCATTTGAAACCGAAAATTTACGAATCCTTCTTAAAAAAGATGTTTTATGGCACTGGGGTCATCAGCAGGAAGAAAATTTCGAAAAACTCAAAAATATTTTAATGAATAAGCCAGTACTACAATTTTTCAATAACGAACTACCTATTACGTTATCTGTGGATGCATCTCAAAATGCTATTGGTGCTGTTTTACTACAGAATAATTTGCCTGTTTATTATATTTCCAAATCATTATCAGATACGCAAAAGAATTGGGCGCAAATTGAAAAAGAAATGTACGCGATAACTTATTCATGTTTACGTTTCCATCAGTATATATATGGAAAACATGTTACAGTCGAAACAGATCACAAACCTTTAATTTCAATAATTAAAAAACCTCTCAATGCTTGTCCCATGCGTTTACAACGAATGTTGATATCCATTCAGCCATATGACATAAAATTAATTTATAAACCTGGTACAAAATTGGTATTAGCAGATGCTCTTTCTCGCGCCTATGACTCGAATAAATGTTCTTATGATAAAGATGGAACATTGATGAATGAAAATATAGAATATCAAGTTCTAGCTATAGAAAAAAACCTACCTATTTCTACTACGAATTTAGAAAATATCAAATCTGAAATTAAAAAAGATTTGAACCTGTTGAAGGTTCTTGGTTTTATGAAGGATGGTTGGCCATGTAAAAAGAAAATTCCTGATAATTTAAAATCATACTTTATAAATAGAGATAATTTATCATTCTCGAATGGATTGTTGTTTTTCAATAACAGATTAATTATTCCACAAAGTCTACAGAGAGATATGCTTTCAAAATTACATTTGAGTCACCTGGGTAGAGAAAAAACTAAATATCGCGCACGAACACTATTTTATTGGCCGAATATGTCGCTTGATATTGATAATTTAATTTCAAAATGTAAGTCTTGCATACTTTTTTCGAAAACTCCACAAAAAGAACCATTAATCAATCATGAAATTCCTGGGAGAGCATGGCAAAAAATCGGTATAGATCTTTTTGAATTGAAAGGTAGGTATTACATAGCTTTGGTTGACTATTTTTCAAAGTTCATGGACGTGAAATGTTTGAATAGAAATTCTTCTTCAGAAAGTGTGATAGACTACTTAAAACATATATTTTCTTTATTTGGAATACCAGATGAAGTTTTCTCAGATAACGGTCCACAATTCGCATCAAATGCTTTCAGATCTTTTGCCAAGGAATGGGAATTTCAGCACACAACAAGCAGTCCTTATTTTCCACAATCTAATGGTCAAATAGAGAGAACAATAGGGACTCTTAAATCAATTTTGAAAAAATGTCTATATGATAACACAGATTTCAATTTAGCTTTGTTAGAACTTAGAAATACACCCATTGACAATAATTTATATTCACCTGCACAAATCCTGATGCACAGAAATTTGAAAAGTATTTTGCCTGTTACTTCAGAATATCTTAAACCTAAAATAATAAATAACAAACATCACAGTACTAATTTACGTCAAAAACAAAAAAATTATAAACGATATTTCGACAGAAACTCAAAAAATTTACCTAAACTCGAACTCGAGCAAAAAGTGTTCATTAAGAATAATGGTTTTTATAATTTACCTGGAATAATAACAAATATTGATGAACGTTATAGGAGATACAGTATAAAATTGAGTGATTCAAATAAAATAGTAACTAGAAATCGGCATCAGATAAAACCCGATTTAACTAATTCTAGAATTATTGAGAACACAAATGCACAATTACAAAATCCTCATTACATCACAAGGTTCGGAAGAATGTCCAAACCTCCAGATAGATTTACACCATAGGGTACTAAAAATTTTAAGGTTTCAACATTGTAAATTCTCTGAATTGTAAAAACTTTTATATTTTGTAAATTTTCTGTCCATAGATTAATAAGCTTATAGAAATTGTTTAGAAAGGGAGATTGTTGGGATTTGAGAAAAACATTATTTTGCAAAAAGGGGAGATGTCATGATATAGATTATAATGTATTATCTAAAACATTATTACGCATGTGTTAACCCTACTCATGTACTGTAAATAATCGATTTTCAATAAAGAAGAAGTTTTTCCGTTTAGACTTGATTGATCAATAACAACACACCTTACATAAATATTTTTGGATATGCAGTATTTTCAAATTTTTCTCTTGATCAAATTATTACCTGGAAGAGGCTCGGTTGACTCACTGATTTAGGTCTGTCTATTCGGTATTATTAGGTACTCCACCGGACGAAAAGACCTAGAATCTTGAAACTTGAAGGGCAGGTACAAATATTGAATATATCTGTAGATTTCTTTAACGGGCAGAATTAACCACTAATTCAGACTTTGAACCATTCGAAATTTTGTTTCATCAATATCTCAAGAGAAACCAACGTAAAATAATGCAATTTTCACTGCGAATCGTATCAGTTCAAAAAAATCAATACTTAATACGTGATTGGGTTCCTAGCCATATTTCTAAAATATCAGTTTCAGTTGCAAAATGAACCTTATAAGGGCGAATCAGAGCACTGATAACGAGGGAAGGGTACGTAGGCTTATAAGCAATAAGCAATATTTCGAAGGTTGTATTAAAACAATTTCATGAAAATTCATTCTGTAGGAGTCCAATATTGAATGAAAAAGATTGAACTCAAGATCGAATTCGCCATCAACTTTGCCTTCGCATTGATCGTCCATCACACACTTCGAACTCGAATAAACGTTCTATAAATAGCCATATAAATTTGTCAGTTCATTTCCAGATGTTAAAACGTTTCTGTTCATGTCATGTGGAAATTGTAGAAAATTTGAGATATAATAGAATGAACATTAACAAAAGAGTACGAGAATTTCGATTGTATTTCCATGTGATACCAGCCGGAAAAACTCTCGTTTTACGTATGGATATCTATGGAGATCTCACTTGGAGAATTTCATTGATGAACATTTTGCGAAATTTATATATGTGATGAAATTAAAATGGGCCCATAGTTGAAAAATCCTATACATTAGCTTTGAGATCATGCGCTTCTGACAAAACATCTAAAGCTACAGGTCTATATAAAACTTATTCATCTATTCCGCCTGGAAAAGTTGGGAAATCGATTACATATTTGGTATCTTTATGAGGGGTTACTAAATTATTGTAATATTTTCAGTGATATCAGTTTTAGAGTTGACCCATGTAATATCCACTACAGAATGAGTCATTTCGTAAATGTTGAAGGTGTCAACGGAAACAATGCCACATATTACGAGTAAAATACACACTTATAATTTGTAACTTACTCAGGAAAATCAGGGTTAGTAGGTCAGCTTGTTGGACTTACCTGAAACAAAGGAATCGAATTTAAATATGAGAACAATAAGCAAAAAATAAAAAAAACAGGTTATCATGAATCAAGAAATAATATCTAGATGATGAGGATGCCACATAACTCAATATGATGTGTTGCGTGGTGAACACTTCACTCAATCAAAAAAGATTATTATATTGCAACCTATAATTCAAGCTGTTGGATGAATTACTAAAATCATATCGGAAATGAGATGAAATCTCCAAAATTCTTGCGAAATCAACAACAGTTGTATACTCACCTACTAGTAGCCTTAGTAAAGAGGCAAGAAGATGTTGATTATCAGGTAGAGCCATTTAGATATTTTCAAACTATCAAGGCCTTGCCCAATAGCGTGGGCATCATGATTGACGTACTGCATCTGATTTTGCACTTGAAGTTGAACGAAAACAGTTCTTACGATACATTCAGTTCTTAAAATTCACAGTTCATGCGAAGGTCTCAAAAGTATCATAAAGGTCCATGTAAATTCATATCGAGAAAGGGAGAAACCAAAAATACTGCGAATGATGTTCCAACATTTTCATTTGATAAAGGATTAGATGTTTTCGGTAGTTAACTCGACCCCTTGAAAATAATATTTCGTTCAGTTCTCCTACTCAATTATTATCGTGAAATTCCCGTGACAGACATATGATAATTTTTACCGATAGTTTTATGGACTGTATATTATGTAAGTATAAGATGATCATTATTTTTCTTCATGAGTTCTGAGGTTATACGGAGGTTATACGGAATTGCAAACTCGTATGGAAAATACTTATATGAAAAAGAAACTCTAGGGTGTAACAAAGAATTTTGTGGAAAAGTATATATTAATTTAATTGAAAGTTGTATACTTTCTTAATTACATGAGCAGTTTGACCATTTGCATTAGTTTTTGTCCTGGTTCATCTACCAAACGACGCCTTGACTCTAACCTCAAGATGTCCTGTCGGAAATAAATATGTATTACAGAGCGTTTACACAACTTGAGACGCAACATGTCCAACGTTACTCTATTTCCATATGAAATATAACTCTTCTTATCATAATAATATAGTCTTCTTGAAATTTGCATAAATTTTCCTGTAGTTTTTGCGAACTCACTAATAAGTTTTCAGTCGCTGACATCGATAATTTTAGAATTATTTGGAAGGAACTTCAAATGAGGCTGAGACCATTGTGCAGATTTCGCTTATTCAATCTTTTCAGTGTTTTGTCGCCTAAATAAGCAAATTACCGATGTTTTGATAAAATTTGAACATCCGGTTCCATGAACAGCTACAAAAAAATCAATTCAAATCTTAGAACTGATTTATTTCATGCAATCCATCATACTTCATACAATATTAGATAACCAATTCAAAATTTTATAAAAAAAAATTTATGTCCGACAATTCGTGGAATAATGCTTGTACCGGAATATGGTAGGCTTATTTTTCAATCATTTGGTATCATCATACATGAATCGAAAAAATTATGTTTGTTCACTTGCACCAGCAGTTCAGTGAACTAACCGAAATTACTTTCCAAGGAAATGCTTGTTACGCTCGGATGAAACAATGTATGTTCAGGCATATATTGAATTTTAAACTATTGCTTAGGCTTATATTCAATTCTTTGTTTGCTCACATGATCCAATTGGAAACAACGGTTTTCAGGAAATATTCCAGATTCATCACAAATAGGTTATATGACCGATATTCCTACAATGAAGGTGAATCGATATAGGCATTGTTCATTCTGATTATCTTCATCCCCTACTGTACATCATGTATGCTTTCAGTTTGATGTGTTTGTTCGATATGATATTGCGGTATTGGTTACTGGAGCCAACTAATCGCGTATTTGATAGAAGTGTTTGAATTGCCATTGCTAATAACGGTATCAGAGACAATAAGGATTATTAAACATTCCATGTTCCGAATATTCGACGGCAAATGGAGTTCTATCATGAAAAATATTGCAAATACCCTCAGTTCGCTGACATTCCGACCACATCTAATACTCATGCTAAAAAATCCAATACCTGGTAGGCCAAGAACTTGATCTCGCTGGACTATAAAACGCTGGATTAAATGGGAATTAAAACTTTGGTAATAACTACTTAACAAGTATATCATCATAGCTGCATACTAGAAATGTGAACCGAATAATGAGTGCAGTTCTAGAGGTACATGGCCCAAGGAAATAAGAAAACTGTAGGGTTTGGTAGTATGGATGCATAGATAAGAATAGTTCCTGGAGACCATGTTGATTTTTTATTCGATAAATTTCCATCATTCAATTGATCAGAGGCTAGAATAATGGATTATACGGTTGAAAGTGGAAGATGTGAAAGAATTGAATGAAGGTTTTGAATCTCCACTTCACTGTTGAAAAAACAGAATGTTTAAGCTAATTGAAGATCATGTCACTTTGAAGAAGTAGAAACGTCAAATCTGATTCTGTTTTCCAAAAGATTACATCATACAGAGTGTTCCTTAATTGAAGGTACAAAAGAAGCGGGTGGATTCTGTGCATGTTTCACAGAAAAAAGCTCGACAAACAGAGGGCAGCAAGCGTTCCATGTTCGAGATGCAAGTTCTTGAGGTTTGAATTTTGTCAAAGTCTTTTCTGATGGCATCTGTACCTCACATGATAATTATACGAGTTTATCGAATTTTTATGAATCATTGCTACAGATCTGAAAAATATCCATAAAAACTAATGATGAGTTTATTCACCGGAGCTTACTTACTGTATTTTTATGACAATTTGGATTTTTCTGAGGGTTTCGAGTGCATCTTCCAATTTTTTTTTCTCAAAATCGGTAAAAGGTTCGATAGAACTAAAAGTAACCATAAAGTGTAGTTCAACAACAGAGATTCTTCCTACAATTTTCCACACTAACAGGCGCTCCCTAAAAACAAGTTCTGGAGGAAAACCGGGTCAGTCTTCCATAAAAAATATTACCCTATAGATATTCAATCGAAATTGGCAGGTCAGATAGTGCAAAGTTGAATTTGTTATATCTATGCAAATTTCAGTGAATATCTTGTGAAATGCAGATACTATGAGAAAAAACAAGACAAAAATCAAACTGAAGACCCTGAATTATCATTATCAATGTAAATCAGGATAAAGCCCGCCAATTTTTTCGTCGCGAGGATATTGATTGATTGGGTACATTATTGTACGCGGTGTCTTTTCCTGAATCAAAAATCCGGTGTCAAAATTGATTCTGTCCGGACAACCGTACGCACGATTACGGCGACCGGACAACTACTGGAGCGATTGAGTTAAAACGTGGCAGTTAGTTGGAACGTAGATTCTGAAAAAATCTTAATTCTAAATTTTTCTTGAAAAAATTTTTTTTTCTCAGAAGCTGTTCGTTAAAATCGAGAAAAAGTTTGGTCGTACCTTGAGCTTCATATTTCACAGCAATGTACCAAATTTCAGTTCGATACGATCATAATCTTCGAAGATATGGTGAAAAAATATGTCAAATTTCCTGTTTTTTTTCAAGATATCGGTATTTTTTCGGGGATAACTCAAAGGATACCATTTCAATTATGATGAAACTTCGCAACTATTCGGCAAATACCGATGGACAACTTTGTGCAAAATTTCGTGGTGATCGTGTCACTAAAACAATTTGAAAAAACTTTCAATTTTTTTTTCAAATATTCAATAATTCTGCGATCTTCTGATCATATTATCTTCATGCATTTCTGCATGAACATGAGAACTGCCATTTTTCGATGAAGTACTGGATTTCAATTCGATTTAATCTGAATTTCTGAAAATATTGAAAAACTGTAATTTTGAGTGGGTATACCCACTGCTGAATCATTGGGTGGATTTAACCCATTTACAAATTTGACCCAACAGCCGACCGTAAACACAATAACTTCCGGAATAAACGATTCAGAAACTCGATATTTGTAGAGTGGGTTTGGGGCTTAATTATGAAGGTCGAATTCGTGAATGGGTAAAATCTTCCAATTATTTCGTAAATATACCTTTTCGAAATTTTATTTCCCCAATATTTTAAATATACAGATTAGATCGAATTAAAATACAATACTTCATCGAAGAAAATCTAAAAAGCTGGCAAGATGGCAAAATATTGAGGATTTGGGACTATACCATTCCAAAGACGATGCACCCGCAGTCCTATTGATGTGAGTTGTGGACAAGTAATCCGTTCTTCTCCGAAAATGACTTAAATACCACATTACCATCAGCGCTAGATACAGCTTTCGATCCATGAACAATTGCATTATATGAATGTAGAATGCGTTTGTCACATTATTAAACGAAGGATATCAAGGCTGGACTGCCGCACATTTCTTTAATTGTCAGTTTAGTTGTCGATAATTGCAACTGGACAGTTTTCTCGAACTCAGCCTAGCGTGTGCACATTATGCTTCATTTCTGTACCAGTGTGACGATAATTATTATGACATCGTCATATTGGACATTTGCTGTCATTGTGCCAGTCAAATAGAACTCCTTGATATACAGCATAACATAAATTTGTTTTTTAATTCATTACAAGTTTGAGAAACGAAAATTGAAATATTACAACTCGTAAAAGGAAGGACAGAAGACATACAATTTTCAACATAATAGATATGAGCAGAATCATCGCGTTTATATACATAGAAATCAAATTCCGATGAATGTGTATCGTCCAAATGAAATGTACCAAATCCCATATCAAGGGCACTGCATACTCCGAACAAATTGCAATAATGGAATTGGCTATTGCATAATGAATAATTATTGAAAACCGAATGACCAGTTTGCAATCGAATGTGCTTCGTTACAATTAAATAAGTATGGGTTGAATCGATTACCACGATACTCGTTTATTCCTAAACCTCGTACTTTAGTTATTCACATCGAATTAAGCCAACTGACTGTATAGATTCACTTCAGCTTTCAGTTACGTGTGCAGAAAATTTTGAGCGATGACGTAATCCTATTGTCGTTACTGGGAGTTGTATCTGCAATCCTGCAGTTTGAACAGTATCCACACAACGAGGAAGCGCTCCGTTTATGTGATTCTTCTACAAGACGGCAACGTTTAACATCAAACAAAGGAATTATTTATGGAGAAGAAGGAACTTTTGTATTAATGAACTGAGAAGAACACAGGGATATGTGCTGATGAATGAACCAATGAGTGTTTGATTCGGGTGGAATAAAACAATAGCTTCACTTTGAGCTTGGAAAAATCATATATATTCTTTCTTCCAAGCAAACCAATTGAATAGATTACTTCGGTCCAAGTTGCCAACCCACAAATTTCTTCCAAATATACTATCACTGGGGAAGCAGAATTTCAGAACAAATTCGACATGATAAGGTTCGCGTTATTTATAAATATCCGTAAAAAATGCCTCGGCCCCTCAATCAAGATAATTCCTTCCGAATATAGGTTTTTGTTAAGATCATCTCTGATTGGATTGAATTTAAGTTGGGATTCCAGATTTCATATCAACAGTGTCTAGTTTATATATGATATGTTCCGCAAATCACCTTGGTTATCTCGCGGTTACCGGTTTTCCGTTCCGTAAATATGAAATATTTCTTTGGTTCCTGAAAAAAGGTTGATTACGGAATTTGATTCCTGAAGAAACGTTCTTTCTGTCACCAAAACGACAGCAAATATTTTATGGTAACATATCCAGAGCATAGAACAATCTTTATGTACTTTATGATCCATAGAACGTAGACAAGACAACAATCAACAATGAAAAAAATTACTAAGTGTGGTCTATGGATCATAAGGTAAATATAGATTGTTCCATGATGTATGTAGAACATCATGGATTTTTCTATGCCATGGATATGTAACCATAGAACCATGATGTGAGCAAAACATTTTACCACATGCATACAATAGTTGAGTTCCGATATTCCTTGCCCTTACTTGTCACTAAATTTTGACAGTCAATTTTACTGGCACTGCTTTGGTAATTCTACGTATCAGTACGAAGCGTTTCGAAATTACTGATACTGGCCAGTACTGATTGGGAATATCGAAACGCTACAAATATTGACTTTCATTCTGGTGACAGAAAGATTGCCTTTTTATCAATCATATTCCGTAATTGACCTTTTTTTTTAAGGAACCAACAGAATATTTCATATTTACGGGAGATCGGCAACCGAAATAACCACGTTGATTTGCTGAACATATCCTATACAAACTTGACAATATTAACATGAAATCAGGAATCCCAACTTAAATTTAAGTCAATCAGAGATGATCTTAACAAAAACCTATATTCGGAAGGAATTATCTTGTTTGAGGAGCCGAGGCATTATATCGTGTCGAAAACTTGGACCGAAGTCGAATATTGGAAAAGTGCAACAATGCACATTGCTAGCGATTTAGGAGCTATGTTTGGATGAAAATGAAATCGCAAATTCATGAATTATCGTGATTAATTATTTTTGATGAATGACCAATTGGTTGACATATTTTATAGAGGCGTGAGATAGCAGATGAAAAATTCTGATTTGTGTAAATATCGTAGTAATTCAGTTGAGTTATTTTGTCCTCTGAATTTACAATTTAGACTGACTGAAAATATAATTACATATCAATCGAATGAATATAAATCTGAACGACAAAGTTATCATCAACACTGAACGAACCAGAATCAGAAATGGCAACTGCATTGAAACGACATATCCAGCTAACAGGAAAGGTCACACTTATGTTACCGCGAGTTTCAACGCCATCGAGACGCTACAGCCTGAAATGAATAATGCATGAAAGTTAGCTGGCTGCAATATTCAATGCTTTCACGTCCAGTGCTTGGACAAGACAGATTCCACAATTCCAGTACCATTTCCAAGTCAATTTAAAGAAACATTAGTAGAACTCGCATATCAAAATAACCATAAAAAATTAATTACTTCAGATAAACCTGGAAGTTAATTGATTGGAATTCAGTAGACAACTTCGGTTCAAGTTGCCAACCCACAAATTTCTCCCAAATTTACTGCTACTGGGGAAGGGGAATTTCAGAACAAATTCGACATGATGAGGTTCGCGTTATTTATAAATATCCGTAAAAGCTGCCTCGGCTCATCAAACAAGATAATTCCTTCCAAATATAGGTTTTCTTAAGATCATCTCTGATTGGCTGAAGTTTGAGTTGGGATTCCTAATTTCATGTCAATAGTGTCAAGTTTCTACAGGATATGTTCCGCAAATAAACTTGGTTATTTCGGTTGCCGGTTTTCCGTTCTGAAAAGTTCTGTAAAATATTCGGTTTGTTTCTGAAAAACTAATTAACTACGGAATTTGATTGATAAAAAAGCAATTTTTCTGTCACCAGAACGACAGTCAATGTTCTATGGTAACATATCCAAGGCATATAACAATCCATGATGTTTTGCTTACACCATGGAACAATCTATATTTACCTTGTGATCCAAAGACCATACTTTGTAATTTTTTCATTGTTGATTGTTGTCTCGTCTATGTTCTATGGATCATAAAGTTAATAAAGATTGTTCAACGCTATGGATATGTTAACATAGAACATTGGACTGTCGTTCTGGTGACAGAAAGAACGTTTTTTCATCAATACATTTCCGTAATTAACCTCTTTTTCAGGAACAAACCGAATATTTCATATTTACGGAACGGAAAACCAGCAACCGAAACAACCAATTTAATTTGCGGAAAATATCTTATATAAACACCATTAACATGAAATCAGAAATCCCAACTCAAATTTCAGCCAATCAGAGATGATCTTAACAAAAACCTATATTCGGAGGGAATTATCTTGTTCGAGGAGAAGAGGAATCTTTTACGGATATTCATGAATAACGCGAACCTTATCATGTCGAATTTGTTTTGAAATTCCTCTTCCCAGGTGATAATGAATTTGGAAGGAATTTATGGATTGGCAACTTGGACCGAAGTCAGATTTTGCTACTCGCGGTCGATAAACGAAACTGACATTCAAAACTATTTCCCTGACTGCAGTTGCGAAACCAGGACATGACTTCAAATACGAAAGTTTTAGGAAATCAGCTTAGAAATTAGATAGCTATAGTAAAGGACGTACTCGCGAATAGGTAAAATCAACCCAAGGATAAATTGACATCTAGTACTTAGCTCAAGGAGGAGGACCCGAAGGGTTCTTCACATTTAACTAATTCGTAACAAAACTTCAAAACCAACTTTCAAGTTTCGATTAGATTGGTTCGGTATAATAGAGTAAAAGAGAACACGGGACCATAACCAGGAATCCCAAGCGGTAATTGAACCTGGGTCTGTTGAAATACGGAAATATACTCATTCAATATTTCACTTTGACAATAATTGTGAAATACATATTTTATCAAGCATGAATCAAATAGTTTGTGGAAAAATGACAGCGTTAAGTTTCATTTGAAGGAAAAATTACATATTATTCATATGTTTCATGATCCTCGTAAAATATTCGATAGGTTATCGTGTTTCAAAATGTACGACAAGCTTCAATTTGATCGAACCAGTTCATTAAGCTTTTGAGATGAAAATACTCTAGACAACCAGAGTTCATTTTTGTCAGTCTAATCCAAACAAAAGTTTAGAGTGCTTTTCGGATCAGCCAAGGTGAAGTTCAACGTTGCCATAAATTATTCCAGAAGGATACACAGAGAAAAGAATTTCACTTGAAATGAAGAAATTGATATATTCGACTTATATTTACATTATAATAGGAATATTTGTTTGACGGTACGTTTTGCTATTTGGTATCAAAAAGTCATTTTATTTGTAAGCGACCCACTCTTTATTTGATGATATTTCTTTCTATCAAACTCAACTATGGTACAGATAATAAGATAGTGAGAAATCATGATGATTATGAATGGAAGAGTTTAATGGATGAATTATGAAAGGCTTGCGTCTGGACTAACCCATGAATGATTTTGAAGACAATTGCTTTTTCATGAACATGAAACTGTTGGTAGTTCACAAAAATACGATCACATTCATTTGCCCTAAAAAAAATATTATATTTTATATTTTTTCATCCTACAATGAAGGAACATTTCTACATTTTCAAAAACATATACAGGTTTAGAAAAGACAGTCGGTAAGATGCGACACCCAGGGTTAATATAACGAGTGTCAGAATAAAATGGACTAGAGGAATAATCAAAATATGAGCGCGATGCCATATCGAATAATCGACTGTTCTCTTGCAATGGCAAGTTAAATATGTGTGGGGGACATGGGGGGCCCACGATACGCATTCGAAGGAAGCGCTCGAGCCAAACGCTTGCCAGTCAGGGATGCCAGATCTCACGATTATTCGTGGGATTACACGATTTTGGTTCCGATTTCACGAATGAGGAAACAATTCTCACGATTTCAAGTTACTCTCTAATAAATAATCGCATTCAAATTAAATCAAATCAACTGAATACTGTGAAATTTATTAATAAAATTACCAATCGATCAATGTAATCCGCCCCTGTAGTAGGTTAATGATGATAATGACAAGAGCAGCCGGGGACTCCCCGTCGTCTACAAGTACAAAATGAACCATATTTTCATCGTTTTCCCCTGAAGAGTTTTCCCTTTAGATAAACATGTTGAGGGATATATCTTGCGCAGAAAATTGAGTCACACTCATCGTTACACCTGTATAGGTTGATATAGCATATAGTATTGAAATAATTAAAAAATCCCAATAGCATCTGTTGTATCTAATTTGCCTTTCTAACGAATAATTCCTTACAAAAATTCCCTTATTTTTATAGCCCAGGGCTCTTTGTCAAGCTAAATAGGGGCTCGTCCACCCACCCAGCTGCTATTTTATTGCCCCTTGCTTAAAACTCAGGGTTTGAGACGTTATTCTTCGATGTTTTTTGTCGCTCAGAGACATTATTTCATTGGTTACAGTTCATCTATTATTGTTTACAGTTTTACGCATTCTTGTCGTAACGTAAATGTCGTGGCCTAAGATTCGTAGGTCTTTCTGGTTTTTTTTTCTGCGTACTTTCTTGACATATTTTTTATCAATAATGTCTGTATCAGAAATTTAGAGTAGTTTGTATTCATTCACGACATTGTAAAATGTTTACAACATTTTTGGAATAATGTTAAATATTGGCTTATAACATTTATCAACAAATGAGTTAGTTGATACATTATTTATTCAATAGCACAGTATATTATCGTTTTTTTAACCACTATTGAGTAATTTGTGGTCTCACGATACTAACAATTTTTCGTCATTGAATTCCATGATTTCTGTTTCATCCCTAGCCCTCCAAACAGGAGGTGCGTTGGACCATATAGGTTTAAAATAAATACAATTTTATTCCATTGTATAAGTGGATTTTGTTTACCCTAATGAACTACTCGAATAATTTCCTCAGTGAAAATGAGAACTGAGGTCCTTTTTAGCTATAACTGGTTCGAAAACAAAATTGATTCTACGAAAGGAAGGAATCAAAAATCAAAAATTATTGTCTCTCGAATAGATGGACTAGCAAAATATCATTTTATGATTTGAATTTTTTCTTCTACACTAAACATTTCGATTGTATAATTAAAGCGTGTTGGTCCCTATTTTATCGAATATTTATCGAGATTGAAAACACACATTCTCCAACCGAAGATGCCCCATTTATTGTGTAGAAAGTGCCTATAGTGGTTATTAGTTTGTATTTTCATACGGGAAATATTGAACAGGTAAGACGTAGAAGTGGTTATGAAACTTGTTCCTGATAAATGACGTTCGGAGTTTTTATATTATTTCATCGACACTATGTTTACTTTCATTCAACTTCCAATGAATGTTTTCGAAGACAATAATTCCAAATATTCGAGTCCCTCCACATTATTTTGCACGAGTGCATTACGATCATCTGTTTTTTATTTCAGATTATATATCTTGCTCAAGAAGAGGGCTTCATTCGAACAAAAAAAAATAATTTCATTAAAATAAATAATGTTTTAAAAATGAAAATATATTTATTCCTTCAAACAAACATATTTCAGACCAAATTTCAGTTTTATTCAAGCAATCATCATTACTCCTTTCAAGGAAATTTTCAATTACATTCAAACTGATATATTATGTTGATTGGATTTGAACATTTCATTTGAACAAATATATTGTTGCAATCGAAAACATAAGGTATTAAAAACAAACCAAAGTCTTTAATTTATTTGACCCTATTGAACCAAATCATCAAATTCTTTAGGATCGAAGAAATATTAGTGAATTCAGGTGAGTTTTTCGCTCCGTGTATAATTTTTGGACCTTCAGACAGACTTCACAGATCTGGGAAAAATTTTCATTTCGAAATTCAAAAATAAGAGATATTTCGGTAAAACGATAACAACTTCATTCCTATACAACGGGCGCGTGGAATATGGTAGATCAAACCGATGTTCAGAGGAACCAATATTTCAAAAAAAAACTTCTGGATAACAATTGAAATGCCCATCAATAAAACAAGGTGGATTTTCAATCCTACAAGTATGTGCGCTATATTCGAATGTATTTTATGAGCGAAATTGTTTATATCGATTACTACTTCTTCTCGGTTGAAAATACAGGTACATTACGTCAGAAGCTAATAATTTTCACCGCAAACACTTTAGCTCAATAAATAATCAAGACAAACAGTCTCCTATCGTAGCTACTCGTAAGTCCGAATCTTTCCTTTTTCCTACTTTATTTTATACCCGTTATATCCCCTGGGCTCATTCGGATAATCTCAGCTTCCAACATATATCTCCCGTGATGTCTCTCAATTGATAATGAGACAACTTTTATAAGAAATATCAGAGGAGACCGAATTGAATGCAGAAGATAATGGTGAAAAACGAGAAAGTGGGATGAACACGGGCTTCATGAAAAATCATGGCGTATTTTTGGCTCAAGACCAGGATTCTGTACGGAATTCTATGGTGCGAAATTTGTGGTGAAATCCCCTTAGACTGTTGTTCACATAAAAACCAACATTCTATGGTGAGAAGTTTGCAAGACTGAATGCTGTTGAGTAGAATTCGTAAAAGATATATCGTTTAACGACTACCCTGGCTAAACATAATAAGGATGAAATTATTAGGATTTTCTTAGATCTTGAAACTGAAGGCTTATAAAGTTCCTACAATGTTGTGTGTCCTACTGAATTTTCTGGATGGGCCAAATCATAAAGGGAGAATAGTAAGTTTTTTCGATGATGGTATCTTGAGAAATAATTATTTCAATTGAAGAGGGTTTTTGTTGGGAGTTTATATACGAGTGAATTTGAAGAAAGAAGTTACTATATATGGTCCGAAACGGATGAAGGCATTTATCTTCCGGTTTTTCTGGGTTTTCACTGCAAATATCTGAAAAAGGACAATTGAATGAAATGAATAAATTACAGTCATAATTTCAGCAGAAATTTCCGCTCTATGTATCAAGTTTCAATGCAACTTCATTGGTGTAACTATATTTGTTATTCATCAAATCCCAAAATTCGCACTTGAGTATCAGCGAGCATGATGATGGCGCAGGTATGGATCTGATTGAGTAATAATATGTTGAATCGTTTAATATCTGTTAATGAAAAACTCGTGAGCTTCAGAAATCCTTTCTGATCTTCACTGTTCACTCAAGAAATCCATCATGAACCAGCGTGAAAGTCTCATTGACCCAAGAAGTGATTGATTCAAACGTCGCGCTGTGACATCGTTAAATTCTCGTTAGCCAGTCTCTCTCTTGAGATGAAGTGGCCGTGGTGACATAAGTCGAATCTTACCCGGTCCTATTTGACCAAGGCACAAGATCAGGAAGAGACTGCAGGAATAAATGGACTTTTGATGCGATAGGCACTAATTTATATTCAGATATGAGGGTGGATTTAGTTTGAATCTCCTCTCTGGACTGAATTAATTTTACCATTCGTCAAGGTGTGTTATAGTGAGTATTCTATTCAGAGTGCAGTTACTCATTGACTATCGAGATCTTGCATCGATATGACGATGAAACGAATTAAATCAACTACACATCACCCTCTATGGCCATAAAAACGCTAGCTTGTTGGTCCAATCGACTCCTTCCAAATGGTTGAATCTCCATGCCTGAATACTTTGTGACATAGGGGAACAATTTTTTTTTGTTTTTGCGCGCATGTTCTAAGGGAACAGCGTGCTATCGTTTTGTCCAAATGTCTGTAATTTTGGATGATTGAGCCGAAAATGGTCTCAATCGACTAGGTTGCACTCACTGATGACGAATCCGGTGTCAAAATCGATTCTGCCCGGCCGGCCGGCGTTAGACACGCTAACTGTCGACAGAAGCAACCTAGCAACTTGAAACTTTCAGGATAGGTTGCGCATCAGAATTCCGCGGTTAAGTTCGTTAATGGGCCAAATCGGTCGTATAGTTTCGGAGTTATAGGCAGTTGAAGTTTTGAAGTTATTTATTTTTTATTTCAGAAACTACTTGAGAGATTGGATTCAAACGTGGCAGTTGGGTGGAGTATAACGACGCGCAACTTTGAGCCGAATTTCGTCAGGATCAGATTGTCAGTGAATTTTAAAAAAATTTTTTTTCGAAATTTTTTTCCAAAAAATTTTTTTTTTCGGAAACCATTCAGCATATCAAAAAAAAAAGTACACTCACACTTTGAACTTCATATTTCACAGCACTGTACCAAATTTCAGTTCAATACGATCATAAGTTTCGGAGATATCGGCAAAAAATGTGTCAAATTTCGAGGTTTTCTTCTCGATCTCGTTTATTTTTTCGGTATAACTCGAGAAATACTGATTCAGTCCTGATGAAACTTAACAGCTAGTTTTGAGATGCTGAAAGACAACTTCATGCGAAATTTCGTGATAATCGTGTCATTAGAACAATTTGAAAAAAAAAATTTCTATGGTTTTTCTTATCATATCATCCTCATCAAATTCTGTATGAAACTTCGAACTGTTATTTTTCGATGAAGTACTGGATTTCAATTCGATCTGATCTATATTTTTGGAAATATTGAAAAAATAAAATTTTGATTGGGTATATCTACGGAATCATTGGGTGGATTTTACCCATTCACGAATTCGGCCTTCGTAATTTAGGTCCAAACCTTCTCTACAAATATCGAGTTCCTAAGTTGTTTCTTTCGGAAGTTATTGTGTTTAGGCAGTCGGCCGTTAGGCTGACCGTAAACACAATAACTTCCGGAAAAAACGACTTAGAAACTCGATATTTGTAGAGAAGGTTTGGGTCTTAATTACGAAGGACGAATTCGTGAATGGGTAAAATCCGCCCAATGATTCCGTAGATATACCCATTCAAAATTTTATTTTCCCAATATTTCCAAAAATACAGATTTGATAGAATTGAAATCCAGTAATTTATCAGTAAAAATTTCAAAAAGCACTGTCGTGAAGGCAGCAGCTTTTGCGTGCATGTTCAAATTCGTTGCTGAGGCGGTCATCTACGTTGAACATGCGCGCAAAAGTTGCTGCCTTCACGGCAGTGCTTTTTGAAATTTTTTTTTGGGTTTTCACTCGTAATATCTGAAAGAGAACTATTAGAAATTAAATAAAAATTTTCATGAAAAGAAACAGTTCTTATTTCATTTTTGATAGTTCTGCTTCAGATATTGGGAGTGAAAACCCATAAAAACCTAAAAAATTATGCGAAATTCTCCCAAAATAAGCTTAAATCGATACTCAAAGGAAAGGTATGGGCCTCTTTCGATAGTTCGTTTGAGAAAATTGGAAGAAACTATCACACACAGAAAACAGCCTCACTTTCATGTGCAGATGCAGAAATAAATTTTTTATTGTGTGAATATTTCATATAGCAATGAATTTGAAAAAAAAAGAAATCAATTTGCGAAAATTCAATATACTCGTTGATCAGAAACGACAAAATCAATCCAAGAATTCCTACACTTTGACAAAAGTCTCAAATCGAAACGAAAAATTGAAAGTAAATAATTCTTGAAATTTCCTGCTTTGTCTGATGAAAGAGTCAGATTTGTATTCTGTAACGTTACAGTTCGCTTTCTGTATCGTTTGTATAGTTCCTGTATTGTTCATTAGGCAATCTGTTTTGCAAGAAACTGCCTTGACAAATAGTTATTTAATTTTTTAATAGTTCTGTTTCAGATAATGGGAGTGAAAACCCACAAAAAACCTAAAACATTATGCGAAATCCTCCCAAAATAAGTTTTAATCGATACTTATAGGGGAACAATCTTTCTATAATCATATTCATTTGCTAGGTACAATCGAAGCCATTCTAGTGTAAAAAGTGCGTGGAAAAGACAGTCGGTAAGATGCGACACCCAAGATTAATCTAACGAGGGTCAGAATAAAATGGACAAGTGAAAAAATCAAAATATGAGCACGAAGCCATATCGAATTATCGACTGCTTTGTTGCAATAGCAAGTTGAATATGTGTGGTAGGGGGTGCAGTACACTATACGCGATCGAAGGGAGCGCTCAAGCCAAGCGCTTGCCAATCAGGGATGCCAGATCTCACGATAATTCGTTGGATTACACGATTTTGGTTCTGATTTCACGAATAAAGAAACAATTCTCACGATTTCTGAACAAATTACTTTCGAATAAATAATCGCATTCAAATCAAATCAAACCAGCTAAATACTGTGAAATTTATTGATGAAATTACCAATCGACTAATGTAATCCGCCCATGTAGTAGGTTAACGATGATAATGACAAGAGCAGCCGGAGACTCCCCGTCGTCTACAAGTACAAAATAAACCATATTTTCATCGTTTTCGCCTGAAAAGATAGAGTTTCCCCTTTAGATAAACATGTTGGGAGATATATCTTGCGCGGAAAATTGAGTCATACTCATCGTTACACCTGTAACGGTTGATATAGCATATAGTATTGAAATGATTAAAGAAACCCAATAGTATCTGTTATATCTAATTTGCTTTTCTACTACTAACGAGTAATTCCTAACAAAAATTCCCTTGATTTTATAGACCAGGGCTATTTGTCAACCTAAAGTGGCGCTCGTCTATCCACCCAACTGCTTTTATTTTATTGCCCCTGCTTGAAACTCTGGGTTTGTCACGTTATTCTTCGATGTTTTTTTTCAGAGTTATTATTTCATTGGTTACAGTTCATTCATTTGTTTGCAGTTTTACGCAGTCTTGTCGTAACGTTACTGTCGTAGCCTAAGATTCGTAGGTCTTTCTGGTTTTTTTTTATGCGTAGTTTTTCGATATATTTTTCATCAATAATATCTGTATCAGAAATGTAGTAGTTTGTATTTACTTACGAAATTGTGAAATGCTTACGACAACATTTTTGAAATAATGTTTATTGTTGTCCTATAACATTTTCCAATGAATGAGTTAGTTGATGCATTTTTCATTCAACAGCACAGTATATTATCGTTTTTTTAACAACTATTAAGTAATTTGTGATCTCACGATATCTAACAATTTTTCGTCATTGAATTCCACGATTTCTGCTTCATCACTAGCTCTCCAAACGGGAGGTGCGATAGAGCATATAGGTTGAAAATGAATACAGTTCTATCCATTGTATAAGAGGAATTTATTCACCCCAATGAAATACTCGAATAATTTCCTCTGTTAGAATGAGTGCTCAGGTCCTCCTTGTGTATAAAATGCGTTGAAAAATTGAAGTTACGAAATCAGAGGAATGCTTCGGCACTTCATTTTCGAAATACAGGGTTTCAAAATTTGCCTTTTGCAAAGATTTTCCCATATCTTAGCATTTCTCAAGATTTTCAGTTAAAGGTAGGCAAAGATATTACAATGGGGGGTCTACATTATATTACGTCTCACTGCTAATAAAAATCTACAGGGTAAGTATTCTTTAGGGATTCATGATGATTTTCTCCTCTTTGGTGGAGCACCAGTAGTAAGTAGAAGAATATTAACGGAAACTCTTTAATTTCTTTCAAGTTCACATAATTGCAATCCTTATGGAGAAATAAAATGTTGAAACCCTATAGTTTATATGTCATGATTCTCATAATGATTCATATTCGAGTCCAATTCACGCCAATTCACGTGGGTAGGCAATTTCTTAAAAACCAATAGGTTTTAGGTTTATGAGGTTTATAAATGAGCGGAATCCAATTAACAGTTCATAGGGTTTTTTATCGATGTAAGAAATAAAAGAGATGCAAGGATTTTATCCGGTAATACTCGTACTTTAACCCCACGTTTCAAGAAACCCAAATCCTGATTCCAGTATTGAAATTATTCATAGACACTTGAGATTTCCAATCGCATATTAGAGCTCTATGAAGCTGCGTTCTAAGTACAGATGCTACAACAAAATTATAAAGAGTATATTCATCTTCATATCTAGGAAGCATTCCGCCAGGTGATTTTCCATAAATTGTTTTTTTTTTCCCTTTAATTTGTCCCTGTTCATTTAGGTAATTTGGGAAAATTCTTATAGTTGTATTTTAATTTGTT
Organism: Myrrha octodecimguttata; assembly: GCA_958510865.1. Taxonomy (NCBI): domain Eukaryota; kingdom Metazoa; phylum Arthropoda; class Insecta; order Coleoptera; family Coccinellidae; genus Myrrha; species Myrrha octodecimguttata. Next base: position 27,955,730 of record OY294057.1, read on the forward strand.
TTACTTTTTTGTATTTTACATTGTATCCTTTCATTTTCTGAGGATGGATCCTTTCATAAGAGATTTTAGTCACACCGATTATCCCACAGGTATTGCCGAAAGCATTTCCTCTTTTAGTGGAATGTGTGGGGATGTAAGTTGCTTAAAAGTATTTCACCAAAATATCCGTAGTCTATCGAGGAATTTCGAGAATTTAGAAGTGGCGCTCAGTCAATTTCAGACTTCTTTCGAGGTTATTGTTCTGACTGAAACATGGAGGATACTCGATGTGGAATTCTTCAACATACCTGATTATAATTTAGTATACAATTGTGGAAACATAAACCAAAATGATGGAGTAGTCGTTTACTTGAAGAAGTCGCTCAATTTTACTGTTACAAATGTATTAATTGCGTCGTGCAGGGCTTTGGAAATACAATTAGTTATTGGGCCAAAAACTATCATATTAACAGCTATCTACCGGCCACCTTCTACAAGCGAAAATGAATTCATAGGAGAACTCTACACGTATATGAGTCAAAATAGAAATAAATGCGATGACCATATAATTTTAGGCGATATAAATATAAATATACTTTCAGATGATAAGACAACAACCGATTATCTCAATGTGCTGAGCGAGTTCGGTTTTGTATCCACTATAAATAAGCCCACAAGAATTAATTCTTGTCTGGATCACATTTTCTTTCGAACAAATGAAAATATTGAAGAAATTTGTCGGACTTATGTTCTCGAGGCGCACATTACCGATCATCGTGCAACTATCATGGAATTAAAATGTGTTGAACAGGGCCGGAATATCGAAGCAAGACGATCACTAAAACGAATTGATTTCAAAAAGTTGAGGATGTGTCTGTCAAATTTCGATTGGAGTATTTTATATGAAACTCGCGATGTTTTTACTTCGGCTAAGTATTCATTGAGACAATATCTAACTTACTTGGGACAAATACAATTATTACAGAACAGAAACGTAAATTTTTGAAAAGGAAAAAGTGGATCACAGCGGGAATAGTAAAATCAATAGTAGAAAGAGACAGATTGCATAAACTTCATAAGATGGATAAAAAAAATGTCAGTCTGAAAGAAAAATTTATTGCTTATAGAAACAAACTGAATTGCCTTATTAGAGAATCTAAGAAAGAGTATTATAGAAGACAAATAGAAGAACATAAAAACCGATCAAAGCAAGTGTGGAGCTCTATTAATGAGATATGTGGGGGTAAATGCAAGGTGAACTCAATTCAGCGGGTTTTGAATTCGGATGGTGAGCTCACGAGTGATGATCGTGAGACAGCTGAAGCTTTTGTCGATTTTTTCACCAACGTGGGACCGAATTTCGCTCGAAATATTGACAAACCGCCGACCAGTCCACCGAAACGGTTTGTCGGTCAACAGTCGCTCTTTCTGCATCCTACAAACAAGGAAGAAATAGGGGAAATCATGAAGTCCCTGAAAAACAACAAGGCGCCAGGTGTAGACGGTATAAGAGCTGAGACTTTAAAGGAGATCTCTGAGTTCATAGCAGAACCTCTGACGTTTCTCATAAACAAAATATTAGAAACGGGTATATGTCCTCCGGAATTTAAGGTTGCAGTTATCAAACCTCTACATAAAAGTGGGGATAAGGAAAATACTTCTAATTACAGGCCAATATCATTGATAACTAATTTTGCGAAAATCTTTGAAAATGTTTTGAGGAAAAGAGTAGAGGCATTTATTGAGAAATATGGATTGCTGTCGAGGAGACAGTTTGGTTTTCGATCAGGCCGGTCAGCTGAAGATGCTATAGCAGCTCTTACCGCAGAGATGTATGGTGCTTTGGACGGTAGGAAATTCTCGTTGTGTGTGTTCATGGATCTAGCCAAGGCATTCGACACAGTCGATCACGAGCAGTTATTGGATATCTTGGAGGACGTGGGCTTTAGGGGCAATGTTCTTTCTCTTTTTCGGAGCTATTTAACAGACCGTCAGCAAGTCGTCAATGTTGGTGAGCAGCAGAGTACAAGAAGAACAATCAAGTGCGGTGTACCTCAGGGAACTGTCCTAGGTCCTATCCTATTCATAATATATATGGACAATTTATTTAAAGTGAAAACCATTGGTAAAATTTACAGCTTCGCTGATGACACTGCCATCTTCTACACCGCCAATTCTTGGAGAGAACTGAAAGAAAAAGTAGAGTCTGATCTAGGAAATGTGATAGAATGGTTTGACCATCGTCTCTTGACCGTTAATCTCAAAAAAACTATGTTCCTCCCATTGGCTAGCTATAAGAACAGACTCCCCTATTTCACTTCCCTTACGATTGCTAAACCAGGAGGGGAGATGATAGAGATCAAATCTACGGATAGGGTTGAATATCTTGGTATCACAATAGATAACCACTTACGCTGGAATTTACATGTGAGTAAAGTGACCAACACTATCAGATCAATGATTCACAAATTCAAGTATATTTCAAGGATATTGGACTTTCCGCATTTGAAAATGATTTATTATGCCCTTGTCGAATCTCGCTTGGCCTATGGTATAATGGGATGGGGGGGAGTTGCTACATGTTATTTAGAAAAGCTAGAGGTAGTACAAAAATGGATCCTGAAGATAATGGTGAACAGAGAGAGATCGTACTCGAGTGATCTTTTATACGGTGAAACAAGGATTCTGGATCCTCGCCAGATTTTTTTCAACAGAATTGGATTATTTTGTTTCAAAAATAGACATCTATTCAGTCCTATTTCTCATGATTATTCGACGAGGCAAAAATGGGAGAGGAACCTTGTCGTGCCTACGTCGTCCAAGACTATTGGACAGAGATACCATGTGTTTTTGGCCCCCAGAGTGTTCAATTACTTACCGGTCGATTTGCGGACAGGGTTTTCTCTACCAAAATTCAAAAGAGACCTGAAAAAATATCTCTTGTCTAAGAGTAGAATCGAGATCCATAATGTTCTGGGTGTGGGGTAATGGAGCTGCTGATGGTTATTGCAATGTACGTTAGTTGTTTGAATGCTACATTTTGGATTTTTTGGTGATCCCCCGAATTTTTTCTCATTTTCTACATATCGGTGATTGTGGGTTTCATAAATTCCTGTTGTTGGTGTGACTTTAACAAGAAGAAAGGTTTCTTTTTGTTGGGTTTCATTTTATAATTCTTATTTATTACTTCTAATGAATTATTTGTTAACTTATGGCTCTTGGCTGATCACAGAACAAGAAGGTTAATACCACGCACAGTCTATGACTTTGTGGTTTTTTCTCTTTTTATTTGTTAGCATTTGTATGTTAAAAAAAAACCTTGTATGAGCTTATTTGTGTGCAAATAAAAATTATTATTATTATTATTATTATTATCTCGTTTGAGGTTCAATGTTGAATCCAGATGTAGTTTCGCTTGTTTGTATCTGGGTATAGATTCTGGGGAAAGTGTTCAGATTCTGGTCTATTCGCAATGATGAAAAGGGCCGAAATGGAATCTGTAGGGCCTCAATTTCGATTGCACCATACTCAATAGTCTCAAATCCATGAAAATTCTATGCTATACTAATTTAAGACTTTACTAACGGCATATATTAATTGAATGAGGAGTGAATATGGTAAAGCGTAAAATTCGACGGAATTTAATCTTTTCTCGATGGAAATATTATATTACGAATTTGTTCCGACTATTTTCAAAATTACGTAATCAGCCCAGTCAAATTTTGCAATTCTGAAATAGTGATGGCGTCAACAAACCAGCGCGGCCGCGGTGTCAGGAAACGGTAGCAATCGCGATCAACACATCTGCATGAATTTGCTAATCAGTAGCAAAAGCTCGTGCACTTATAGCTGTGTGACAAAATTTTGGATATATGGAATGTCGACGTACGTCCATTTTGAGCATATTTGTCTCTATCCGATATCCATACGAGCAGCGTGCGTGCAAAATTGCTTCTAATCTGTACAGCGGCCGCGTTGGTTTGTGGAGTCCTTCAAACTTTTGGGACTTTGAAGCTGCCTGTCCATTAGGTCGGCGCGGCACGTTATGGAAAAATGGAAATAGAGTGATCGGCCAGGTCGTCGCCAAGTTGTCGGTTGACTGTCGATGTATTTACTAGAGATATGTTCGTTATTTCACTACCTGTGATTTCTCTGGAACTGTCACAGTGGGTCACAGCACCGGAGGAATCACAGAATACAAATCCCGTCACAACTCATCTCTAGTATTTACATTTACATATCAAGCCTACATTCACGAACGTAACGAACCCAGCCGAATGATATCGAGAATTGTCGATGTCGCATGATTCCGGAACTGTTCTCAGTCGACCGCGCAGCGCAGCGCAATGCAACCGGCCTAATGGACAGACCTAGTTCATTTTGGTTCAAAATAATGGACGGCGGGCTTAACGCAGCTTACTCAACTGATTTGTTGAAAAAGCAAAACAACCGATGCGTATATTTGAAGGCAAACCTTTGTATCTTAAAATCGAGAACGAAACCCTTTTTTTTTGTTCGACAATAATCAAATCATATTTCTAATTCGATCACTTGATCGCTTATTTCTAATTGACTGAGCCCTAACGCAAAATTACTTTCAAGATGCCACATTGAAATTTTTCAGAATTGATACATACCAATCTCCGTATTGTTTGGTTTTGAAATATTCGTTTTGTCACTCGCAATAGAAAATAGTTTGGTGAATTCACGCGAATCACAAAAGGAGCCAAAATTTCAGAAAAAATAATCCTTTTCAAGAATGAGGATCTGAACCTAATTATTGAAGTTCAAATGTCCCTATTTCAGGAGTATATTTCTGACATAAAACAAGCGCGTAAAAAATTATTACTAGTTTCTTTGAGTACCAGCTGATATTATGCGATTTTATTGAGTAACAAAATGTTGGAGGGTTGAATTCAAATGTCTCGTTTCGCATTCCTCCGAGTCAGATACATCTGACTCGTAGAAACAGGGGAATGTTAAAATCGATTAAATATTTTAGGTGAACTTGAAGCGAGCATATATCTGGATGAAAATGAATAGCTTGGGTGGAATAAGAAATGACGACCATAAATAATAAATTGGGACATAGTGGAAAAACTCAGGTTTCTCTGGAACTAATTTAGAAATACATGAAGTGGCACTTTGGGGAAATGTTGAATCGAATATTTCACACAGCGAAGAAAGAATTTCAACGAGGGAATACCGAATTTTGAACTGAAATAATTCGTTTCCCGACATATAGCACCAGGAATTACTAGAATTCTCCAAATGAGAAAATATTTTTATGAATTATTGTGTACGTATGCTACTCCGAATTGTCTACTTATGCTTAAGGTGTGTAGTATTTATATATTTGTAATCAAAACAAGATTCAGTGAAAAATTTCCGTCATGATATACCAGATGAAACCTACAACTCAATCTACATTTTTCAAGACATCGAAATGAAATTTTCGTGATTGATACTTAAGATTGTTTCCCTTAGACTGAAGTTAGTAATGTGTGTCTATGACTTCCGGTTGTTTCTTATTTTGTTTCAGTCCCATGCACGGAATGTGATGTGTGCTTTTTGCTCGAACTAATTAAACTGAGTCTAGGTCTGAAAAAAATTGCGACCGTATTTCTGATCATACAGTGAATTAAACTGAGTCTAGGTGTGAAACATTCTGCGACCATATGTCTGATCATACAGTGTCTGAATACAGAAATAATTTCTAAACATAGAGCAATATCAAATAGGACATTTTTTCCACATCTTAATGTAGCATTGGATTTCTTACCTCTATTCACAAAGAAATTATTCGAGGTTAACTTGAATTATTTTTCTATCCAAATGCTCACACTATAAGATCAGAGAATATGAGAACGAATTTTCATAAACCTAGAGCGAGTGTAATTAAAGTTACAGCAGAAAGTTCAACCTTCGTAAGAGGCTAGAAAAAAAATACCTGTAACTTCTGCCGTAATGGTTAACATTGGAAACGAAAATATTTCTATGATTTCTATTAATGTTGAGAACTGATGAATTCCAGAATTCCAATCGATCCAATATCTAAAACAAACGAAAAATCTTTCCTTTTTTTCCACACGTAATTATTGTTTTGACAACATTCCCCTCAGAATTCAACGTGTAATTCAAATATGCAAGAATATGCATGAGTTCCGATGAGTAAATCGTTACGTCAATTTTAGGTTGAACTATGGAAGTCATAGAGACACCGTCTTTACCTCGGTCGATGGACAACAGTATTTAGTATCAATGTCTGAAATTACAATCTGATATCTTGTGAAATGAAGATTTTTTTAGGGTGAACCTGATTCCTTTGGCACCGGGTATAACCAGTTTCAATTATTCCAGTGGGGTATCGTTAAAATCTGAAGTTTCATCGGAGTGAAGCTTTAATCGATGATATTCATTACATTTTAGTAATCTGAATATGATGGATTTGGGTTACTCCTACGTTATTGTGATTTTAAACTTCCACAATAGAAGACAAATATGCAAAGAGATCTCCTATTTGTGTGATTGTGGATCATTGAAATATAATGAATATTCATTGGTATTGGCTCTTTTCGGGATGCTGGATTGAAGCCAGTAGAAAAACGACAATCAATCTAGCGTTGCGTTATATCGGCTACAATGGGGTCATCCGCTATTCCTGAATGCCATCAATTTCTTCTCACCCCTTTCCCCTTGTGGTTGAGAATACCATTTCGAACGATGTTTATGTAGTCATCGGTAACTTCACTAATTCATTCTAGTCGAGAGGATATATTGTGTGTTCATCACACATATGTGCAAATTTGTTCGATAAATCGTTTTTCACCAATCTCATAGTATTTGGAAAGAATGTATCATCAATAGCTAATAAATCTTCCGAAGCGAACAACATTAACGAATTCCGAATTTTGTATTGGTCGTTTATTGACCCTCTGTTTGGAGAATATGAATCGCTAGCAATTCGAGAAGAAACAAATAGCTTCAGGGTGGTGACAAAATTATCAAAAAGGTACATGTAACGTACAATATCAATTCAGAAAATAAATAGAGAAGTTGGGCACAGATTCAAGAGTTGAAAGAACAAAACTAGAAGAATTAAAATCTCCACATTGTATCATCGAAAATATGGTATCAAATAAAGCTCATTTTGGGGGAATTTCGCATCATTTAGTAGGTTTCTTCTGGGTTTTCACGCCCACTCTCGAAAAGAACTAATAGAACTCAAATAATATTGTTTTTTTCATGAAAAACTCCCTTGCGGATTGCAGAATCGAACTATTTGTCAAGGGCAGTTTCTTGGGAAACAGGTAATGAGCAATACCGATACAATACGAACGATAAACAGAGCGAACTGTGACGTTTTCAAGTACAAACTGACTCTCTCATCAAACGAGAAAATTTGCGGAATTATTTCCTTTCGTTTTGTTTGTCTGATGAAAAAGTCATATTTGTACTTTCGAACGTCACAGTTCGCTTTGTTTGTAGTTTGTTTTATTCCCGTATTGTTCATTAGGTAACCTGTTTTCCAAGAAATTGCCTTTCACAAATAGTTCTATCCTGCAATCCGCAAGGGCGTTCTCCATAAAAAAACAATTTTTATTTGAATATTAATAGTTCTGTTTCGGATAGTGGGTGTGAAAATCAAAAAAAAAAATTATCGAATATATAGACGCCTAGAATGTCAACAACAGTACTAGTTCAATCATTCACGGAATTGGAGAATGATATCGGTTATTTTTCATCAAAAAAGCAGACCTGAATTAATCACCTCGTCCCACGAGTCTTAGAGGAACTTTCAAGTTAAACTGGCAAAAGAATTCCTGGTCACAAAGACTGCTTTATTTTTCACGAGCATGTTCTAGGGAAAAGGGTTCAGATGTCTGTAATTTTCGAATTTTTCCCGAAAATGGTCTCAAACGAATTAGTATGCCTCGAATCCAGTGTCAAAATCGATTCTGTCCGGCCAGCCGACGACATGATAGCTATCGAACGGAGCGAGCTAGTGTACCGAATTAAGGTTTGATACGACTATAATTTCCAGAGATACTGAAAAAAAACATGTGAGATTTCGCGTTTCTTTCTCGATATCGTTGTTTTTACCGGAATAACTCAAAAACTTCTAACTCAATCAAGATGAAACTTGTCAGCTAGTTCAATTCGATCTAATCTGTATTTTTGGAATAATGGGGAAAATGAAATTTCGAATGGGTATATCTGCGGAATCATTGGATGGATTTTACCCATTCAAGAATTCGTCCTTCGTATTCAAGGTCCAAACCTACAAATATCTGATTTTTAAGTTTTTTTCCTTTCAGAAGTTATTGTGTTTACGATCGATCGTTAGACAGCCGTCCGAAGTGTATCCTTGCAGTTCGTATCACAGACACTTGTATTATTTTATATGATCATTCACACAAAACAGCATTGTACGTGTCATATATTAATTTTTGATCTGAACTCACACCGTCCGAACTCATTCACCATTCCTCTCATTGTTCATTACTATTTACTACACGGATCATCATTCTATTCGATACCGATCGTTACAGTTCAGTTTTTCTGTTCGCACTACCTGCTATTATACTGTTATGTAATTCGGTCCACGTTGTCAACTATTGACATTTTTATTGTTTTGATTGTAGTTACGTTCATAGCTTTCTTCGAGTTCAACTTTCTGTACAGGGTGATTCATTAAGGGTGGCCACCGGCCGTATCTCGGAAACCGTTTATCCTATGACTTCCGGAAAAAAAATCTAATGACAAATTCGGCCCCTAGAAAATGATTAAAAATATTTTCAAGTTCGTAGTTCCCCACTAGAGGGCGCAATCTATCACTTGTAAAATATAATCTCATTTTTTACGAAATATTCTCCTGCTAACAGTGGTAAAGAATAATAAAATAAGAATCTACTCTTTCTGTTCAACAACTTTTGTTTCAGTAATTTTTCTATATTTCCTATTTTTTAGTGATGGGATGGATAAACTTTTCTTCACGAAAAAAACATTCTTACTCCTGTATGGGTGAACCGATTTTCACGTAATTAGATTTCATTTGAAGGCCATCGAAAGCAGATCACAGAAACATATGACAACAATATACCGGGTGATCCAATTGAAAACTACAGACTGCTTTATATCACTGCGCCCTATTTGTGCGTTTTACTGGAAAATTTCAAATGCAATGCTATGATTCTAACCGAGTGAGAATAAGCCAAGCATTATCACCTACTGACTTTTTAAAATCGCAGACAGATATCATTAGTCGTTTCGGAGTTATTGACAACGCAGCAAAATACTCAACACACATGAAATAACAATGATGCGATAAAATAAAACAAAAATTAGCAACAACGAAAATATTTGAACAGAAAAACAACACTTACACCTAATCAATTCAAATGTTTAAAATGTCTACCATTATTTCCTACACATAAATTTAGTCTTTCTTTCGTCGAGTTGACACTGGCCACAATTTCAGTATGAGAAGAAGCTGCCTGTCGAAATCTATTTTGAATATCCTCACTTGTAGTGGGTGGTGTTCGGAAAACTAAGTCTTCATTCTCCCCCAAAAATAAAAATCTAATACTGTGAGGTCGGGTGATATTTCTGGCCATGGAAAAATACTCCCTCGTCCAATATACCTCTTTGAGAAGACGTTATATGAATATTCTCTAACATTAGCAGCATAATGCGCCGGGCAACCATCTTGTTGATACCACATATCTAACCTGCTTTGAATAGCAATATTTTCTAAAAGAATTGGAAGATCTTCCGTTAAAATTTCAAGCACCTTTGTCTTGTTAATAAGCCAAAACTTTTATGATATTATCCTCATTACGGCTTCTACGTTTTCTATTTTTTCTTCCAAGATATTGAACCTCACCAGTTTCTCGCACTCTTCGTGTCAATCTTTTGAATACCCTTTTGTAATGACGACGTGTTTCAGGATATCGTATCGGGTATTCCCTTTCAGCTACTGCATTTTCTAAATATTCAAAATGAACATTAAGCATATCATATGCTTCTTCGTTTGAATAATGGGGCATCATAAAATAGTGATTTGCAATCGTCCTAAAAAACTTTTACAGCTATAGAAACCGAGAATGAACAGTATCGCCAAAGCTTACTGGTTCTAAATCAGCTTGTTTCGTTGTTTTGATGAGTTTTTTCCTCTCATCTAATTGTTTGGAGATGAAATAACTCAATTCCTCCTGCATTTCACAGGGTTGGTCAATGCTTATCAAAATTTACAAAAATGTCAATAACTCCGAAACGACTAATGATATCTGTCTGCGATTTTAAAAAGTGAGTAGGTGATAATGCTTGGCTTATTCTCACTCGGTTAGAATCATAGCATTGCATTTGAAATTTTCCAGTAAAACGCACAAATAGGGCGAAGTGACATAAAACAGTCTGTAGTTTTCAATTAGATCACCCGGTATATTGTTGTCATATGTTTCTGTGATCTGCTTTCGATGGCCTTCGAATGAAATCTAATTACGTAAAAATCGGTTCACCCATACAGGAGTAAGAATGTTTTTTTCGTGAAGAAAAGTTTATCCATCTTATCACTAAAAAATAGGAAATATAGAAAAATTACTGAAACAAAAGTTGTTGAATAGAAAGAGTAGATTCTTATTTTATTATTCTTTACCACTGTTAGCTGGAGAATATTTCGTAAAAAATGAGATTATATTTTACAAGTGATAGATTGCGCCCTCTAGTGGGGAACTACGAACTTGAAAATATTTTTAATCATTTTCTAGGGGCCGAATTTGTCATTAGATTTTTTTTCCGGAAGTCATAAGATAAACCGTTTCCGAGATACGGCCGGTGGCCCACCTTAATGAATCACCCTGTACAATCTATTTCCGTCAACAACATCGATATACGTAGTGTATTCATTCATATTGTGTTCGATTGATTGCTGTTCACTTTGGTGTGACCGTAAGCTACTTATACAGGGTGAGTCTTTGACCTTGCAGAATATTTTAACAGAAGATTCTTGAAGCTGAAACAAACATATTTGTCTTCTACCATTTTTTCCGATTCGGCCTAGATAAAAAGATATAGGCATTATAAATTTTCATAATAGGCTAGCCGCCCCTGGAAACCTGAACACTGAAGTTTTTCAAAGCCTAAGATATACCATTCAAATCTTCGAAATAAGCAACTCTGTTATGAAAACAAGCGTCAACTTACTTTTTACATTCCAGTTGGTGAAAAAAGTTGTATTTATAGTACAGTAAACAAGTTAGGTATTCCAAATTTCGTGGGCGATAAAAGTTGAATATTCTTCTCTTGGTTCCATTTTCGATAATGAGGAATTTATCTAGCTATCACTCATATTAGCTTTGAGATTTATCTTTCATTCGTAATTATGAATATTCTTTGTTTATTTCATTTTCTCCAAAAATTATCAGATTCAGACATAACCCATTCAAACTTTCATTTTCATAAATAAATAAAACAGATGTACCTCATTTATCTATGAACGTACAAACGTTGCCAAATTGACGAACAGAAAGAAAGAACTCTTCGAAATCAAACTACACACAATATGCTAATTCTGTGTATACACTTGTGTAGTCTATGATTCTGAACTGAACTATAAATCTGTGGGACTACCTCGGTAGACTAGAGGATGGAAACATGTTCTAGGATGCTGAAGGTACCGGGTTCGAATCCCGGCGAGGTCATGGATGTTGTAAAGTGTCTAGGTGGTGGTGATTTGAAAGAATCTTAACCAAATGATATGTTCGATGTGTCGATGGTTCGAAATGGCCAAGCACAGTAAAAGATAGAAAAAAAAAAAAAAAAAAAATAAATCTGTGGCTCCGTGGTTTTAAGGTTATGTCATGGTGGTTTTCTTCCACTATGTTATGAAAGCGCATTGTGCATTTGAAGAATACCTCAAAACAAATACTATCAAAGTTCTGTACATAATTTCAAGAAATTTGGGTCAGCAGAAAGATTGCATTCAAACCAGTAAGAATCCCCATTATCATGGAAAAGTGAGAAGTTAATCAATTATACTACACAAATTAGCTCGAAATTGAAAAGGAAGCTTCATGAATGGATTCAGGAACGAATCACCACTGTATAACACAGATATAGTTTTGGGAAAAGTTGAACCTATTGTGAAGATTCTGGTACTTATGAATTTTGTAGTTTCCTCTTTGATTTTTACGCACGAGTTGCGGGATTATTACGGTTACGTCCATTGTGAATTGGCCAAAATCGGCTACTCCGCTTACAAATCATTCCAAATAAAAAATGCTAGGATTCCATTCTCAACTTTTAGACGTGGCAACGCGGAAAAATTTAATTCTGTGAATTTTTTGAAAAGAGTTGCATTCAGCCAAAGTACCCAATTCTCGGAATTTCACAGATATTTTTCATTTTTGAATTTCAGATTACTCGAAAACGGCGCATCATACGAAAAAAAATAAGGAATACTTTTACTTTCCAAAATGGTCAAACATTCGTTGAATAGCATTCAAATTATTTTTAAAAGTTGGATTCTTTGAATTGATGGTATTTTTATGGAATGTTATGGTCATATTAAAGAAACTGGAGGATGTGGATGAAATTTTGTTATCGAGGAATATTCATCGTATCAATAAAAAACTATATTCCAAAAATCATCTCATTCGATGAGATCGTTCGCGATATATAATCGAAATTTTTTTTATGGATTTTCAACAGTCTGTATCTTACGAACCAAGCCGAATAGGAAAAAAAGGTAAGGAAAAAAAGTGTTTCTTTTGGCTTCAGGAATCTTCTGTTGAAATATTCTGCAAGGTCAAAGACTCACCCTGTATATTGTGATCTCTTGACACTGCACTCTTCCTTTGACAATAATTTCAGTGTCGGTGTATATTGATTTGAAAATATTGTAATAAAGTTGTACATATATTTTGAGTGTTTTACTGTTGAAACCGAACCTTGTCAGGGCTGTCTGAGAAGGAACATATATACTGATTAATCGCTACATCCCTAGATCAAACTCAATCCTTCTACAACTTCATTAAAGTAACCCAGAAGTGATAACCCCAGTGACCGATTCTGTGAAGGAGTTACAACTGTTGTAACTGGCACTCGAGCGAGTTGTGGAAATGTTAACTAAACAGGTAACAACATCACGGAAAAAAGTCATCACAATACTCGACAATAACAGATATCTTTGCAATTTTTTTTCCTTGGAATAAGCGCGTAAATAATTATATCAGCACTCTGAATCTCAAGAAACTGCAAGTAGCAAATGGTTTTCAGAAATATTGTGAGGTTCTCTCTTCTACCTCAATATCATCATAACCAGAAATTACCAACAATTTTTTATGCTTGATCGATGAACCTATTTTGGTTGGGAAATATTAGAACAGCTTTGAAAATTATATTTTTCGGTCTTGGGAATTCTCTTCCTGGGAGGACAATGATATCAATAATTTGAATCAAGAAGTGCTATTTCCTTCCAGAACGCTCCTTCCTGTTTTATTCATAAACCTCAAATAGCTCTCTGATCCGTTTTCTCGGCTCACTCGGATGTTTTCTCATCGACGCAAATATGCACGAAGGCGCAAACAAGACCATATTTCAATTCTGCGCCTTCATTCCGTTCATATAAACTCATCAGGCGTCATTTGAATTCACCGTCATGATGTGACCTCTTACAAGAGACGCAAATCTACCAGTTATGTATTTGAATGAGAGTAATCACTAATGTGGATATGGTTGACATTGGATGGGGAAGATCGGGCCAGTTCTTTTTTTGTGCTGGCAGCTGAAAATCGTATTCCATTCAGTCAGAATGGCACAAAAAATTAATCTCAGTATGCTGATGCAGCATGCTTTGTTCTGGTCAAGTGGTCAAGTTTTTCACTTTGCTCACTAGCATATATGACGGAAAAATACAACCAGAAGATTCATAAAGCCACAGACATAATACTGCGAAAGCTCATCACAAAATAATAAAACAAAAATCTAGGAAAGCACTGATTTGACCCCGCCAAACTCACCTTTATGGAGAGATTTGGTGATCTTCTGATAAAATTATCCGCGTGAAATTCTGCACGAATCTTCAAGCACCGCATTTCAATTCGATGCAATTTGTAGTTTTGGAAATATTGGAGAAATAAAATTTTGAAGTGGTTGGATGGATTTGAATTTCGTAGTTTTGCCCTGGCTCTACAGAGAACGGTCGTGAACACAAACTTCCGAAAGAAACGACTTGTAAACTCGATATTTGTAGAATAGTTCCGACCTTAATTAGGAAAGCCAAATTCATGAATGGGGATAATACCGTTTTTGGGAAAAAGTTCGAATATTAGAGATATTTGGGCACAACGATGTAAGGCTGTTTCCCAGAACATGCGCACAAAATTTATTATAAGTTGTTATCAATAAAAAGTGGGATATGATTTTGATTGAAAATCCCCAGATAATCCATTACAATCAGATGACACGATAACTGTCAAACGAAACCTGTTGGCGACTTGAAACTGTCCGGTTGAGTTCATTAATGGCACAAATCAGCCGAATGGTTTCAGAGTTATAGCCATTTGAAGTTCTGAGGTTATTTCCCTGATATTTCAGGGACTACTAGAGCGATTGGATTAAAACTTGCCAGTTAGTTGAAGCATAACGAAGCGCAACTTTGAGCAGAATTTTGTAAGGATCGTATGGTCACTTAATTTGGAAAATTTTTTTTTCAAAAATTGTTCCCAAAAATTTTTTTTCAGGAATTTTTAATCGTATTCGAATACAATTATGCGCATATCTTGAGCTCCATATTCTTAAGCTGTGTACTAAATTTCAATTCGGTACGGCAATTAGTTTTCGAGATATTCGGGAAAAATATGTAAAATTTCATGCTTTTATTCTCGAATACCTGAATACTGATTTAATCGAAATGAAACTTTGAAGCAAAATTGAAGATGTTGAAGGACAACTTTGTGCAAAATTTCGTGGAAAGTGTCATTAGACCAATTCGAAAAAAAAATTTTTGTCAAATATTCAATATTCTGGGATCTTCGTATCATATAATCCCCCTCAAATTCTGTAGGAATCTTCGAACTATCATTTTTAGATGAAGTACTGGATTTCAATTCGATATAATCTGTAGTTTTGTCCATATTGGGACAATATGAATGGGTGTATCTGCGGAATACAACACAGTAATGGTAAAATCCGCCTAATGATTCCGTAGATAAACACATTCAAAATTCTTTTTTTCCTAAAATTTCCGAAAAAACAGATTAGATCAAATTGAAATCCAGTAATTTATCGGAAAAAACTTAGAAAAGCATTGAGGCTTTTGCGCGCATGTTCAGAGGATATCACCAAAAATGAACATGCGCGCAAAAGCTTCTAGGTTTTTGATACAATAAGTTTTCCAAAAAGTGACAGACATGTAGAGAATAAGGAACAATGTAGGTAGATACACAAGAAATAAGCGAGGAAGCAATTTTTCACAATATAAAGCAGGGTCAATGAACGAACCAATACTCTAGGGCAGTTGTATAATGCGAAACATGAAACAGTAAGAAATGATACTGTTTAAATTTGAATATTCTTCACCGTCACTGATTTTCACACAAGAAACTGCATTGAAAGAACAATTCTAATTTTGAGAATTTGACAGGCATAAGTAGACGTACATGCTAGTTAACTAACGTATCTGAAGAACTCAACCAAGGGACCGACACAATATTTTGTAAGATGATTTAACGAAGGGTCTGATACTCAAATATAAGAACGATACTCAATGTATCATGTTGTTCAAATTTGATCTTCATCGACATATTATCTATTCGTGAATGCGATTCCTAGCCGCTGGGGTTCAAAAGGCATTACAAGCGGTGAATATGGGAACAACTTACAATTAGGGTCATACTCAATGATATAAGAGGAATATACCCGGGAATCAACAGCAGCCATGACTATTATATTATCTAAACATAGGGCCTGCAAATCATGAAAACAACTGAGTAGTTACATTCGCAGTGAGTATGATATGCTATTTATGGATATATAGGAAAGTGATAGTTGACAAACATTTGTAATTGTGGAATCATTCTCAACTCCAAATTTACCAAGGAAATAAGCCATTGGAACTGTGAGGAACGTTTCACTATTATATAATGTAAGTTGATTTTCGTAAAACAAAATATGGCATAATTGAGATGACTGATTCGAAATACTTCGGAAATAAGGCCTGAAGTGAACTCACAGGAAACAATTTGTTACTAAATGACAACACTGGCGTGTGCGAATACCATGATTCATCTTCATTTTCTCTTCTGGTATATTAGATGTCATCTCGAGATGAATGAAATAAAAGGATGCGAATACTTAGAATAGAAATAGTCATGAAGAATTCTTTTTCAAATCGTTAATTCGGCGAAATGGTAGAGGATAAAAGTTCGTAGAAATATTTAACTTATAATTTCACAAGAGTTGTCCCGTTTTGACATTAGAATGGTATATTTTCGCGATGCAATTCGACGAAAGAAGAATATTTGCCAGTTTCTAGGCCGAGTAATGTTTTCTTGCAGCTTTTTGAGCTGAATTGCCTGAGGAGAGCGATCGCGATATTTGAATGTTCACTTCGATAAAGAAAGTTTGAGTGTCTTCAAACCAGTTTAATTGATACATATTTTATTGATATACTTGTGAGGTTCCTTCTATAAGCTGGAAAAAGAAGAGCAAACGTTTTCATAGTGATAAAAACAGCACCTTATAATTACTTCGACGAATTTGATTCGCAGGAAAACAAATTTTAGATTTCGAAAACTAAATCACTTGGCCCAAAGCATCGATCAGTTACTAATGACATTTTTGCATTCATGTTACTCTGATTATAGAACTTCTCTTCCGGACCAGAATCGATTATGGCGAGAGATGAACGATACTATTAACCTCTCAAGTGGGCAGGGGAGGGGATAACAGATATATTACATCTCCCTCCATCTGTGAAGGGACATAAGTTTCTCTCTTCAAAGGGCTAACCAGTTTGTGGGATTATTGCGCAGTCAAATTATTAATGTCTATGGCTGCGATCAACGCAGTACAAATTAAAGAAATCTCAAAACACTTATTCACAATCAAGAGAACATAAAATTGCTGAAAACATATGCCAAACTGTTTGTTTAACAATTAACTATTTCGCTCAGGACTGTGGGGTGGACAGTGATGGTAAATTTATATTCTGGATGGAATTATGGCATATTTCCATTGAATGAATAGAAACTCTATGTTCATTACATGTTGTATACAGAATAGTCGAAAATATATCGGTTCAATTTGTCCAATTTATTCTTGAGCTACGTTTTCTAGAAGTCGTTCTGTGGGTACCAGTATAATATGTATATCCAAATGAGACTCACTGGAGAAAAGTATATCTCCTGAGAGAGAAGAGGCCTAAATATACTTCATACTAGAGCACTTTGCTCAACCTATTCCGAGTCTTTCGAAACTTAATAAAAATTAGGTTATGTTTCCTTGATATTCGGATCTGAAGAATTTTTTTTTAATCTACTTTGTACAGGGTGATTCATTAAGGGTGGCCACCGGCCGTATCTCGGAAACTGTTCATCCTATAACTTCCGGAAAAAAATTCTAATGACAAAATCAGCCCCCAGAAAATGATTAAAAATATTTTCAAGTTTGTAGTTCCCCACTAGAGGGCGCAATCAATGACTTGTAAAATATAATCTCATTTTTTACGAAATATTCTCCAGCTAACAGTGGTAAAGAATAATAAAATAAGAAAATACTCTTCCTATTCAACAACTTTTGTTCAGTAATTTTTCTATATTTCCTTTTTTTTAGTGATAGGATGGAAAAACTTTTCTTCCCAAAAAAAACACTCTGACTTCTGTATGCATGAACCGATTTTTACGAAATTTGATTTCATTCGAAGGCCATTAAAAGCAGATCACAGAAAAATATGACAACAATATACCGGGTGATCCAATTCAAAATTACAGGCTGCTTTATGTTACTTCACCCTATTTGCGCGTTTTACTGGAGAATTTCAAATGCAACGCTATGATTCTAACCGACTGAGAATAAGCTAAGCATTATTACCTATTGACTTGTTAAAACCGCAGACAGATGTCTCCGGTCATTCCGAAGATATTAAAATTTTTGTAAATTTTGATAAGTGTTGATCAACCCTGTGAGCTTGAAAAACAAGAAAGTGACTTTTTTCGTCATGACAACGCAGCAAAATACTGAACACACATAAAATAACAATAGTACGATAAAATGAAACAAAAATTAGCAACAACGAAAATATTTGAACAAAAAATATTCGAAATGTCTACCATTTTTTTCTATACATTAATTTAGTCTTTCTTTAATTGATACAGGTCACAATTTCAGTATGAGAAAAAGTTTCAGCTGCCTGTCGAAATCTATTTTTCATATCCTCACTTGTAGTTGGTGGTGTTCGGAAAACTAAGTCTTCATTCTCCCCAAAAATAAAATATAATGCTGTGAGGTCGAGTGATCTTGCTGGAAAAATACTCCCTCGTCCAATCCACCTCTTTGAGAATACGGTATCTTAATATTCCCTAACATTAGCAGCATAATGCGCCGGGCAACCATCTTGTTGATACCACATATCTAACCTGTCTTGAATAGCAATATCATCTAAAAGAATTCGACAATTTTCCGTTAAAATTTCAATCACCTTTGTCCCATTAAGATACTATCGAAGAAAAATGGTCCGACAACTGTTCCATCAAAAATTCCGCACCACACGTTAACACTCCAGCGATTCTGATTATTGACTTATTTTTGCCAATATGGGTTGTTAGATGATCAGTAGTGGCTGTCGTGTAAATTTACTTTACCATTGCTAGAAAAAGTACCCTCGTCAGTCCATAATATTCTATGAAGTAAGTTAGGTTCGCCGTTCAGCATTCGTTTCAACGAATTGCAAAAGTCCTCTCGTCTCTTTCAATTCTTGGTGCAAGACAACATGATACGGATGCAGTTTATGGTACTTTAGTATCCTTTGAACTAGCGAATAATTAGATCCCAAATCACTTGCAATTTCTCGGATGCTTGAATGTGATTCAGCATAAACATAAGCCAAAACTTTTATGATACTATCCTCATTACGGCTTCTACGTTTTCTATTTTTTCTTTCAACATATTGAACCTTCCAAGTTTGTCGCACTCTTCGTGTCAATCTTTTGAATACTTTTCTGGAATGACGACGTCTTTCTGGATATCGTATCGGGTATTCCCTTTCAGCTACTGCATTTTCTAAACATTCAGCATAAACCTTAAGCATATCATATGCTTCTCCGTTTGAATAATGAGGCCTCATAAACTAGTAGTTTGCAATCGACCTCAATAAATTTTACAGCTATAGAAACCGAGAATAGACAGTAACGCCAAAGCTTACTGGATCTAGATCAGCTAGTTTTGTGAGTGACATACATTTTTGATAAGTTTTTTCTTTCTTTTGATTGTTTAGATGATGAAATAACTCAATTCCTCCTGAATTTCACAGGGTTGATCAACACTTATCGAAATCTGCAAAAATGTTAATATCTTCGGAATGACCGGAGATATCTGTCTGCGGTTTTAACAACTCAATAGGTAATAATGCTTAGCTTATTCTCAGTCGGTTAGAATCATAGCATTGCATTTGAAATTCTCCAATAAAACGCGCAAATAGGGTGAAGTAACATAAAACAGCCTGTAGTTTTTAATTGGATCACCCGGTATGTTTTTGTCATATTTTTCTGTGATTTGCTTTTAATGGCCTTCGAATGAAATCAAATATCGTAAAAATCGGTTCACGCATACAGAAGTCAGAGTATTTTTTTTGTGAAGAAAAGTTTTTCCATCCCATCACTAAAAAAAAGGAAATATAGAAAAATTACTGAAACAAAAATTGTTGAATAGGAAGAGTATTTTCTTATTTTATTATTCTTTACCACTGTTAGCTGGAGAATATTTCGTAAAAAATGAGATAATATTTTACAAGTGATAGATTGCGCCCTCTAGTGGGGAACTAAAAACTTGAAAATATTTTTAATCATTTTCTAGGGGCCGATTTTGTCATTAAAATTTTTTTCCGGAAGTTATAGGATGAACGGTTTCCGAGATACGGCCGGTGACCACCCTTACTGAATCACCCTGTACTGATCAGAAATCTAGACATTGAACTACAGTTGATTGGTCTAGTAATCAACTCGTTGATACGCTATCAAGATTTATAAGCATAGAATGTTTTTTTACCGGACTTTATGAAAACGTCGCCTCGAAGCCAAGTAATTACACTGAACATTCCATCAAGATTGTATATGCCATACCAAGTTTATCAATAAAAGTAGAATCGGTTGTAATGAGATTTCGAAATTTACTTTTTTTGAAAATTTTTTTTTCGGAGAACTGGAGTTGTGCCAAGAATTCTGGAAACACTTGAATAAGGACTCATAATTGTAGAATCTGAAACGCATAGCGAAGTTTTGAAAACACAATGTACATGGTGTTTCGTCAACCTTCAAAACCAATCTGAAATAATCACAATAAAAACCGATTCATTTGAAAAAAAATCGAATATTTGAATGTGATCATTCATATTGCGCTACATTGAAAATTTCATAAAATCGAATGATCCGTATGAAAGTTATCAATAAAAGTAAATGCGGTCGAATCAGATAATCTCCCTGTATAGTCTCAATGGAGACCCCCGCCAAGGAACCAGACATTGTTTCAAAACTGTCTTGACTAGTGTAAACTTATCCTAAAATCTGACGGTCTCCTCAGTAATCACCCTGTATGAATTTTGAAAGCACATTTAGGGCTGGTATTTTGAAACTATTCCGACAGATAACTAATAGTTAATTTCCCTACAATAATAAAAAAAATTATTTTCATTTCTCATAGCATGGGTTACCGTGGTTGTTATTAATTGTATAAATAAATAAAACCGCAGTGCATAAAGATATACGAAAGAATGACATCCAAAAGAAAACAAAACATATTTCCACCTATTTCTGACAAAATTTTATTCCAAGAAAAAGGATCTAATTCTACCAAAAATTTTCTTATGTTTCTTACATATGCTTTATACCTTCAACTATCGCGGTAAATTATTGAAAAGGTTTCTGCATAGAGAGTGAGGGTGTTTTTTCGAAACTGTTTAACGATGTTGTAGATATTGAATATTCATGATATCTATCATTCATTAGCTTTCAGAAGTATTTTTTTTTAAATTGTAAACAATCAGGAAAAAATACACCATTTAAAGTGAACATTTCATTCTTCCTGAATACTCTATAGAATCTCGATATGACATTTTGAAAATAACTCTTTTAATTCATTTTTGTATGACAAATAATCATCAACGCCTGAGCTGGCCCCCAGAATATAATTCCATACCTCGCAATAAATTCGAAATTTGCAAATTAGATATATTTGTAATATTCCTTTTTTAGGTAATTAACCATAACTCTCACTCCAAAATATATACTGCTCAATTTTTTACTGAATTAATATAGGTAAGTAACAGTAAGTTTATTCTTAGCTAGCTAACGTTGGATCGCTGCATAGATGATAGAAGCATTACTGGAAATGCCCTGACCTTGTTTTTCTTCCAATGATTGATTACATTCGTCTAATCAACATTACCTGTAGTTGATATTGTATTCAGTTCAAAATAATCTTATAGATCATCAATAAAGATTAGAAATTTCCCATTATTTCCAAACATTTGTGTCAGATCCGACTAGGCCTTCTCCATGCCCATAATGAACGAAATCCAATATAATTACCATTATATTGGATGCTTACGTCTTCCCGAGAAAATCATTTTTCCAGGACGAAATTTGTAGAAGTGTCACCTAAGCCCCAAAACTTCCCACAATTATTCCTGGGAAGAGCCGGAAGCCTGAGTCCCGAATTCCATTCAACCTCGGCAGCACGGCGAAATGAAATTCAGCTGGCCGTTTTCTCAAGGAGAGGGAAATTAAATGAAGAGTTATAAATTGCGCGGCATCAACAACAGAAGATTTATATTGGGTCGAATTTTCTTTCGTGAGGGCAAAAGTTTTGCATCGAAGGAAAAGTCTCGACGTCTTGGATGGAAAGAACACTAGTAATTTCTGCTTAGCCTAAATAGGGAGCATAACTTGATTAAGAACAAGGTATGAGGACGGCGCTATTAAAAGCCTATTCGAGACGCAACGTTGTTTTTTGCATGAGATATTAAAATATTCTTGAATTCAAAGCAGAAGTTTCCGAGACGTAACAATATAAAGAGATGAAGAATTTTTGTTTCATTAACTAATTATTTTATTATTGTTTATATTTTTAACATTTTCATTCTTTTTGCGTGCATGTTCTAGAAAACAGCGTGTTATTTTTTTGTCCAAATGTCTAAAATTCTCGAATTTTGAGCCGAGAGAGTTCTCAAACGACTAGCGGGGACTCACTATGACGAATCCTGTGTCAAAAGCGATTCTTGTGGGCCGGCCGGCTGGCTGTCCGTAGACACGATTACAGGCCTACGGATAATCCTATTGACCTGAAACTTCCCGATTAGGTCATTTCGAAAAGCAACGGTTTAGTTCATTGATTGTCGGAAGCGGCCAAAGGGTGCCTTTGAGCGATTTGCGGAAAAGTAATTTTGTGATGCGGTTGATACATTCAAATACCTCTCGATAGTCATTAGAGATGGAATTCACATGCCTTAGTGCAGACACATCTATTATACGGTATAGTTGCTTGGGGAGGTGTGGCTGATGATTATATGAAGAGGCTGGAAGTTCTGCAGAAATGGATTCTCAAGATCATGCTTGGGAAGGATAAGATGTTTCCAAGTGATAACTTATTTAAAGAAGCTTCTGTTATGGCATTATTCGCGGCAGATCTACGCACTATCTCTGAGTGTGTACCAACATAAAAACTTGAGCAAAGCCAGAATGGTTGGCCACGAATATAATACTAGACACGAAATTGGTTCTGTGCCTATACCTAGAATGACCAAAACGATTGGGCAGAGAAGTTTCATTCACCTTGGTCCCAAGTTGTGAAGGGTTATCCCTCGTCATTTTGAGCGTTTGAATTATGTGTCTCTGTTTAAAAGTAGAGTCAAAAAATGGATATTTGAAATACCCCGACAGTGGCTTCATGATCTCATCAATAGTGAAGACGGTTCATAGATTAGAAATAGTTTTCTCTTCTCTGTTTTTCTTTTAGGTTTTCCATTATGTGAAGGCTGATATTCTTCTTGTTTCTTTTTCATTGTGTACATTTGTAAACTATACAGTTGAGCGTTGTGTATCTATTATGAATGAGCATTCCGTAGCCAGAAAATATAATGCTCACGAACAGGCTTAGGCTTCGTGGGCCTTTCTCAATTTCATTGCTTTGTTTAGCCATAATTATAAAGGGTTTTTCAACAAGAACTTTGTTTTTGAAAACAAAATAAAACAAAGAATTTAGTGGAAAATGAATAAAATTTTTGTTGTATTACAAGGAGAAAAGTTCGGCAATTATGAATGAAAAATGATATCTGACAAATGTCCACCACGACCACGCTGAAATACGTTGATTCTTTCATCACAATTTTTAATCACTTTTTGGCAAGATGGAGGGTCTATTTCGTTAATGACATCACGGATTTTGAGTTTTAAGGCTGCAATCGATTCGATTGACTCCGTATAAACTCTGTCTTTAACATAGCCCCACAAAAAATAATCCAGTGGTGTTAAATCACACGATCTGGCCGGCCACTTAACAGCTGAATTTCGCGAAATTATGCGATCGGGAAATTTGTTTTGCAATAAATTGATCGTTTCATTGGCTGTGTGACATGTGGCACGTGGCATGTCTTGTTGAAACCACATTTCAGTGACATCCATGTCATCAATAATAGGCCAAAATTCAGCGGTCTCAGAAGGACGTTTATGTTGTCCGAAAATATCACGAATTTTACGAAATGTAGCTTTAACAGAACGACCATTTTCATAGTGGATTTGAATTATTTTAATGCGATTTTCGAGCGGAATTGAATTCATTGTAACAATTGCCAAAGCATATAGTGCGAATACGTCAAAAAACTAAATGTCAAAACTTTCATGTGGTGCCGGTGTAACCACATTGAAAAACAAAGTTCTTGTTGAAAAACCCTGTAGTTATAAAGTTGCAATGTAGGATTGTCATGGTATAATAAATAAAGTTATATTGAGTTAAAGTTATATAATTCAAACTGCAGAGTGTTTTTTATCGATGACGTCAAATTGCAAGATGCTAAATATTCATTTCAAAATAAGCAGTACGAAACGGTCAGAACATATCGCAAAATCACATTATTCTTGAGAATGATTCTTCGTAATGCTCTCAAGGAAGGGTACCCTGTTTGTTCTAAAAAATTCATTCTTCCATTAAAATTTATTCTTATTAGATCTTTCACTTAATTGAAAATAAAGAGTAATTTCATGAAAGCCTCGCCTGTTATCTCCGCCACGGTTAGAATTCAGTTTATTTCCTCATTACCAGATGATCGAGTTTTTCCAAAACCATCCATATACTAAATGTCATTTGAATCCGCCAAGTTTAGACGAAGATATCGCAAATTCATGGGATTTTCTAGGTCATGTCGGAAAGGCTCTATGGGGCCCGTGGGGTAGGTACCTTTATGGACCTAGTGGGTTATGAAGTTTTTTCACATTTTCATCTTTAAAATCAGCCTCTGAAATATGTTAACCTTGAATCCGGACACCTCGTAGATATCAACAATGTTTCCAGACTCACATGGGAAGGAATATTTCGAGAAATTAGCTTTTTCTTACTTTTTCCCTTCAAAAACAGTTGGTCTCTAAGGAAGTTTTATTGGTTGTCTCATTATCTCACAAACGAATCATTATTGAGATTTTTTCAGTTTTGTACAACCTCTAAACTTGTGCTTATTTCTATAGAGCTTGAAGTAGCCATTACCCAGATATGGCACCTCCTTCTCTGATAAAAAGTGGAAACGTAGTAATAACAATCAAATATGCCTAAAATATGCAGACGGATATTGTGATACATGCAAAATTGAAAGTTTCATGAAAAGATGCATTTACAAAAAAAAGTACAAAATGTACCAAATGATACAACGAGATGAGCCAATCTCAAAAATGAGTAGTAAAAATATCAGTTTACAAAAAGAGGGAAATGTGAAATTATATTCAGAAAATTTCGAGTGGCATTGTTGAAAACCGAAACTGTATATTTCTACAAGATTGACTATTCCTTCTAGGCCATCTCACAGTTCGTGGATGGATCATCAATAGCGCTTACATTATGGCGATAATTTGATTTTCTTCAGGTTCGTATTTATAATGTGAGTAATTCAGCAAAAAAAAGTTATATCACTTAAACTTTTCTGTTCCTCGAAGAATATCCTGAGGTCTCATCAAAATCAGAATATACTCTATAAAAACTCCCGAATCTGAATCTACATACGTACGTCAGTCCGAATGTCAGATACATGAACGAATTCTCGCGAAGCAATCTCCACAATCAATGTGTTCCAGGCAATAAAATTCAATTTCCCTCACAAACATCGACATCTGACTGCAGAATGTAGCTACAATTCGAATATTTGAAAAATTTTTTCATTACTTTTTCCCCCATTCAGGGTTCAGAAAGAGAGAATATTTGCCACGTGAAATGAGGTTTGTTTTTTTTGCTGAAATGAGAACTCAAATGTAACTCGAAGTGTCGTATTAGTGGGACGGCGATGGAGTTATACGGATTCGCCAAATGTCGGTAATATTTTCTATATTATTTACTCGGAGATGCAAATTTTCCCGCTGCACTCTATCATAAATGAAAACTTAATGTAATTTTTATTGACTAATATCATTTTGGTTGGAACGATCCCTCATGAAACAACATTTGAGAATTCTCGAAATATTTTCGAGCACAGAAGAATTCACAGTAGTGATTAAAATAATTCGATTTATTTCGGAGAATATAGGAAAACGCTCACTAATCGGCAACGGCCCAGCCCGTGCCACACCGGTATGTTGTTCTTTCCATATAATAAGACTCTTGCATATTTTTTTTATCATGAAATCAAATATTCTATCCGTAAGAGTAGTGAAAAAGAAGAGTTTCACACGCGTCGATCTTGCGTCCCTCTTTGAGCATTAATCTAACCGAATTATTCAAAAGTCGCGAATTTTTGAAGTGCGTTATAGCATACATTATGATTTTGTATCGATATAGAATGAGAAAAACCTAAAAATATAATAATTCGTGTTACATGCAAGAGACCTATTGAAGAAGACGCCATACACTAGACCTCTACTGAACACGGCGAATTACCAGGGAAAGAAATTTCCGTCTGGCTGTGGTCCGGGCTGTCGCCGATAAGCGAACGTTGACCTTGATTGAAAGAACTAAAAAAAGATTGTTACCTTTCTGCGCAAAATACATTTCGAAATCAACGAATTTCCAAATACGTAGTCTGTTTGAAGTGGATATGAACCTCAATCATCAACAAAACAAACAAAAATTACGTGCAAGTTCAAGGTGCAAACAATAAAGTGGAGGACTCTTAAAATAATGACATTGCTTCAATAAACAATTTTCCAAAGCTAAAGCGATGAAAAAAGTTATATATTTGATGAAAATAATAAAAGGGTCACGATGAAAACAATTTTCTGATTGTTGTAGCAATAATTTATATATAACGTATCAGTAAAGGCACCTTTTGTACGAGGAAGATTTGGGGAATCGGAGATTCACCCTATTGGTCGACGATGATCACGTGATCTCAGCTAATCTCCGTTTCCCAAAATACCCGATGATTGAATTGGAACTTTTCGGGATTAAATGAACTTTACGCACGCGTATAGGGTTAATGAAACCTTGACTGGCTTGTCTGTAATCTGATCTTGTCATTTCTACGTTGTTATAAATCAAATTATTCATCGTCAATATGAACCACAAGTCAGTAATATCGATAATGATGAACATTAACAGCATTATATTTTTAAAAACTCGAATGATTTCAAGGAAAATTTCCTCCAAATAACCAGCGCAGCAAACGGACTCCTTGCTAGTCAGACTCTCTGCCTTAATCTGCTGCTTCCCATACCCAGAGAGAAAAGAATAAATAATTCTACTACTTGAATGCTGAAATCTCCAAATCTCCCTCGAAGAAAAGGCACCTCATTCGGGGAGATTCTAATGCAGAGACTGTTGCTGTATCGAATCATCAACTTGTAGTTCATCACATCAATGTATTTTTGAATAAATACAGATCAAAAAATCAGAATGAAAATCCGGTATTTTGAAAAATAATAAGCAATTTTATTCTTCAAACGTCAGCAGCACAAGTATGTTTTGTTTCCGGACTTTATAGTTCAAGTAATTACCTTTATATTGCCTACATCGTTATAATAATATATCTCTGGGCGATATCAATATCTTGCAGTTACACCATTCCATGAATTTGAGATAATAATTTCCGATGAACGAATGAAAGAAGAAGCTGGAATGTGACGATTGAAGCAAAAGAAAATAATTCTTATGATGCTGAACGCTAAGGAGCAAGAGGCCAATAAAATTTTTCTCGGATGTGCAGTCACTGAAATACTTTAATTAATTGAAGGCTTTTGCCCTATGTTATAAAAGATAGTGAAGAAACTGTTAATGCACTCAATAGAATGATAGTGGCAGAATAGAAAATACCCTGATTGTATTCGAATCGGTAGTTTCTGAGCATTAGACCACTGAATCTCGCGCAACGATTTTCTGTCACACATCACAATCAGTATAGAAGCTCAGTTAAGCTCAGTTACAGGTTGCTTATAACTCGACCAGCTACTAAAACCAAATACAATTATTTTCAGGATATAGTAATATACACGACAGATCAGAAGATCATTTAGTAAACTTAATCTGAGTAGAAGATACAATGATGATGTAACTTCATATAAATCTGTTGAACTTAAATTTTTCTTGAAAAGATGCCAATATGGAATGTCTTAGAAGACGAGTTCTAACGTGGTTCAGGAAATTACTAGATATCACTGGAACTGTTATTTGTGGTGTGATTGATATCTTAAAGGAAATTTTAATGAACTCCCAAAAAAGACTGTGAGCAAAAAAGTGGAGTGGACGAAGATATAAGCGAGCAATGTTTCTACTAAGCTCATAAGAGGTTATATCAACTCGATATATTATTTTATATCGAATGCAACAAATGTAACTTTGTGCTGTTAACATACAGAGTGCAACAAAGATTAGTTCAAAATAATGTTGCCTACGAAATCTCATCCGAATTCGAATAGAAATATATTTTACCGTAAATCCAAACCGGATTAGATTTCAGACTTTCCACATTTGAATTATGTAGAACAAATATTTCATTTTCATTTTAAAAAGTGACATTCCTATTCCACATATTGAATTAACTCGGTACTCCTTGATTTTTGGATTGGTCGGGTATTTGGTCGGACCAAAACCACCGAATTCCTAATTGATTTGGTAATCGTGAAACAACGTGAGAGAGAATACTTGATACTCTGTGATTCGGATAACAAAATTGTTCTTCAGCAAACTATTTCCAGGTAAATGTGTCTCCTTAACTCTTTTTCTTCAGCTAACTATTTCTTAAGGAAAGTGTCACCTTAACTCTTATTGGGTACTCAATCCCATAACAAACTGGCAAACAACTGATCATCCTTATAATAATAAAAGAAGTTATGAACTTGATGTGTGAGACTACTCATGAAAAACTTTACTTAATTATTCAGAAATGAAATGGTTGATATTTTCTTCTGCACAATATTTCCATCTTCTCAACTCCGTTTTAGGTAAATAATGAATAATATTTCCATTTCCATCAAGAGATTGTTGACTTTGCTGAGAATAAGTGTTAGAACTCGTGATTTCTTCCGATTGGAATGGTCACAGAAAAGTTTACATACTGTTATTTTGGACCTTGTATATACCTTCAATAGAATTCATGCGAAAAGAGCTATTTTGACAGATATCCAGCAGTTAACATTTGGAATGAGGAAGCTTCAAATTTACTGTTGCAAATCTATTAGAACAGTTCTATGATACCGCAAGTTACACAATGATTATGAAATAACAAATCATGTTGGATATCAAATGCCAGAGGTAACAATAAAGCTTTTAAATTATCCCAATAAGAACTGAATTTTGAAATTGATTAGTAGAAAAAAGGCCATCCAAGCAACACTAGAGAGCTTAATATAAGTTTCTTTTATGAATATGAGATATGCATTATTGAAATGAAAAGTGAAGCTGTCGCCCTAGTTACGCAAACGAACCCAAGCAGTAACTTGATATGGAAACCCATTCAAATTGATACTAATATTTTTTTCGGAACTTTGCAAACTCCAAGTAATAATTCATTTCTTCAACTTTGTCGACTAGACTAGAAATGTTCCCGATAAAAATTCCTAAATGATACTGTGCAGTTTCAGGGAATATTCACTTTGGCAGGCATCCAACTAATTTCAACTACAAAAACAGAAAGCTCTTTCTTGTTTATTGCTTGAATTCGGTAGAATTTCGAGATGAACTTGCAAAGCCTCCCAGAATTTATTAGCTCCACTACAGCATATTAAAGTTTATATCTGTTCATTTCATATTTTGAGGTCTACAACCCTCATCATTATTGCTAATAATTCTGAACTTCACAGTTCAATTGAACTTTGAAACCATTACTTTCTGGAATGCTAAATTTCAATTATACATTTGTTTCATCATTTCTCGGCTCATCTAACAGTTAACATAACCTTATTTTTCAGTCGAAAACCTCGTCGCTGTTCGTAAGAGTCTGCAAAAGAACTCGAAGAAATCAATTTTTCTCCGCTCAAAAGAATGAATAGTGCCATTTTTCACACATATTCAATTCTAAATAATTAAAAAACCGTCCAATACGGACCAGCATTCACAAATTTTGATATGAAATTCTGTTGTACGGGAAGTTGTATTTTTGGCAAAAACTTCCATGATTGCACCACCATGCTCTACGGATTTCAACGATCACAGTTCCGGAGGAATTAAAGCAGGATCCATTTTTTGGATTTCCGCATTCTGATCCGAAAATTGTCTGAGACGTTCAGGTTGGAATTCTTCAGCCAAAACTTTCCGAAAAGCGTAAAATCGAGCTTTTACTCGCTTGTTCAAATTTGTTTCCAAAGCAAAATTGGAAATTTTTTTTCCTAATATTTTCGTAAATAAATGCGACGTGAAAACTCTGTTTAATATTAAACCTCAATGCCAAATTCAAAAGAACCTTGATGCACAATTCAAGAAA
This sequence comes from Myrrha octodecimguttata, assembly GCA_958510865.1. Classification (NCBI taxonomy): domain Eukaryota; kingdom Metazoa; phylum Arthropoda; class Insecta; order Coleoptera; family Coccinellidae; genus Myrrha; species Myrrha octodecimguttata. The sequence continues at coordinate 27,986,031 of OY294057.1, forward strand.
TGAATCAGTTCTTTCAACAAAAATGTAGAGAAGTTTTGAAAAATTCACGGAAATTATCTTATCATATGATCTTCATGGAATTATATGTCGGTGTTTCAATGTGATAACATCAGTATTCTCGACATATTGGGGAAATAACCTCAAAATCTGAAATGAGTATAGCTGTTCTGTCGATTTTTCCCATACCCAAAATAAACCAGGATATTTAGGATCCGAACATAACCTGCAAATTTCTGGGTTCATTTCGCCGAAAGTCCAACCTAAGGTCCAGTGTACACATCCAGTTTTTCCAGCTCCAGCTTACGGTCTGAAGTACACAGCATCAGTAGTAGTAAGCACACAGCCGGCGCCGTTGCCGTGCCGAACTTGGGATCTGAAGTACACTGTAAGGGTAAGCAATGTAAGCATCCACTGAAGGCGGATCTGGTCGCATTGACGGAGGAATACGCTCGCTGAGCGATCCTTCGGCTGATTCCGCCGAACCTCGACACTATGACGGGGTAGTGTAGTTGCATTTTGCATTGAAATCTAAAACCGCGTACATACACGGGAGCAGAGCTGCTCATGAGCAGCTCGCGGAAAAATCGACGCAGTGAGGCAACCTTGAGCGAGATGTGAGGCCAAGTCGAGCAGGCATCGGGTCGCGAGCCTCTTTCGATTGTATCCATCCAGTACAGCGTGACCAATTTTGGTAGAAATCTACTTTTTTGGTAGATTTTCGTTATAATTTCATCATTGTTAGTAGAAAGAAATTGAGCAGTAGATTTTGGTACTATTTCGAACTATCTTAGTAGAATGCTACTTTCAATTGTTGAAGCAGTAGCACGCTTCTGTCTGGGTTGAGAAGTGGCACAACCTAACCTAACCTAACTATTAGGGAATCCAACGACCTGTCAAAATAATCCCACGTGGCGCTTGGAGGGCAAACAAGTTTGTTTACTTTGTAAACTAGTTCTATTTTGGAAGCTTTTTCAGAGTATTTCACACTGATTGGTGTATAATATCGTTTAGTTTTATTGAAAAATATAGTGAATAGTGAGAACTAAGTGAGAAAAATGCCTGTAACATGTATAATGGTCAATTGTGGAAGCCCTTCAAATCGGGACCTTAGGAGTACCTACTGTGAAAAGCTCTTTGCATTACCCTCAGAGTAACTGTTACTCTGAGGCATTACCCACATATAAACGATCTTTCAAGGAAACTAAGGGAAATGTGGTTAGCAGCCATCAAGAGGGAAGATCTAACTGAATCAATTATTAGAAACCGAAGGGTCTGTAGCAGACATTTCACAACAGGTAGGTACCTAAGAAGAAAATAGATATTTCTGTATTTCTATATGAGTGTAACTGATGTTTGATATTACAGTTTTATACAAGCTTGATTGATAAAGCATATGTGTGAATGTTGTTCTCTATTTCAGTTTATGTAAAGCATCCTATTTCCAATACAAACTTATAATTGATTCAATTTGTAGGAGAATCTAGTGCTTTGAGTGATGAAAATCATCCAGATTGGGTCCCATCACATCACCTGGATCATCAATCTAGTCCATTCTAAAAGCAAGTGTGATGTAAATCTAAATGTGCGGCAGACAAAAGAATGAAATTAAGTCATGAAGTATATGGACCAAGCAACTAGGTAATGTCCTAAGGAAGAAGTTGTGATCTGCACATTTTAGTTTTATAAGACATACGTAATGAAAAAATTTTCTATTTTTCAGTTTGATGAAGAAAGCGATTTGGGCGATACTGGGCATAGTGGAAGAACGGTGCTACATAAACAGACGTTACAATGACCATGTTAGCTACAAAACTCGAGCAGCTCAATTTTGCCTCGTTGAAAATTAGATTTGGAAAAAAAGCTAAAAACACTCCCCAGGGACTGATGAGAATTTCAAAATTGTATTTAAGTGGGAATATTCCTATACTTCATACATCATTTTAAGCGTTGTAGTTTCTTGGAAATCGTGATCCACATATAAATCATAATTATTTTTAAGTGAGTTATTCGTTTTGTAATTTGTTTGTAATACTAATAATGTTTATTTTGTTATGGGAGTACCTCTGTTTCAGTAATAAAAAAAATATTTGAAAGAAACTAAAATTTGTTGTTCTGTCTTTTTATTCACTATTATAAAAAGATATAATATAAATTTAATTGCGCTCAAGTATATAATGAATACATTACCATCAAGGTGCTACTTCACCTACATTATAAAAAAAAATCACAAGTTCTGTAGAAAAAGTAACTGAGAGCAGAGTACGAAATCACAGAATTTCAAATCAGAAATAAAAATCTGCACTTGGTAATATGAGTGATCAGGTTTTAATGTGATGTTATTATCTCTCGAAACTACACACTCCTCGATGTCTTTTGTGCCATTGGCATGAGGAGCTTCACCTCCAGCGCTCTTCCCAAACAAAATTCACAACACAGTAATCTGTCTGAAGATGCTCCAAATTGTGGAGGTTTTGCACTAGCAAATACACCTACATCATTAATGGTAAATTCTTCATGTTTTTCTTCCATGTCCCTTTCATATTCTTCAAAGGCAACATATTAAGGTCGTAATGACATGAAAATCATTCAAAATTCTTGTTTCTACTTTCAAGACAAAAATTCTTGTGAGCATCAAGGGTTTTGTAGGCTTTCATCTGTTCATGAGATTAGAAACTGTGTGCTAACACAATATACGAGAATATATCAGGGAAAGTGGTGGAATGCCATTGATACTTGTCTAATTCACCAGTTGTAAAGATGAATGTGTCCAAATCCAAATTGTTAACTTCTTTATATACCTGCAGACAAATTAGGATTCATTGAATATCACTAGTTAACTGAGTAAGGAAAAAAAGCAATCAAAGTTTCATATTCACCTTTGAACAACGTCTGGGTTTTCCCGCAATAACTTCTCTAAATAAGTACTCTGCATGTTAAAACACCATAACAATTCGATTTAACACTTAAGATGAAAGAATAATTATCCAAAATGCTCAATAAATACAATAAAAGTAGCTTGAAACCTCAGCGCGAAATGCAACAATGTTTTGTTTGCCCGCAATATTTGAGGTTAAAAAGTCACGTGGTTTGGATTGCCTAATAATCGCATGAATTATGTGAAAAAATAGCACAACTCTCATAGATGGCTCTGACTGACATTGGGGTATTTCTTTAAACCCGTCTTACTCAATAAGTATATCGTATTTCCCATCATAGGTGCGTGTGTGCTCTACATTTTCCCGCATTTTTATCGTTTCCATCCAAAAAGGAAGAGCCTTTCATTAAGGTGAATACATAAGAATATTTGCGGAATCATTGGGTGGATTTTACCCATTCACGAATTCTGCCTTCGTAATTAAGGTCCAAATCTTCTCTACAAATATCGAGTTTTTAAGTTGTTTGTTTAGGAAGTTAAAGTGTTTACGGTCGGCCGTTAACTTCTGGAAGAAACTACTTCGAAACTCGATATTTGTAAAGAAGATTTAGGGCTTAATTACGAAGGTCGAATTCGTGAATGGGTGAAATCCGCCCAATGATTCCGTGGATATACCCATTCAAAATTTTATTTTCTCAATATTTTCTAATATACAGAATAGATCGAATTGAAATCCAGTACTTTATCGAAAAAAAAACCTAGAAAAGCACTGCCGTGAATTGAGGCAGCAGCTTTTGCGCATATGTTTAAATTCGTTGCCCAAGCTGTCATCTCTATTGAACATTCGCAAAAGCTGCTGCCTTCACGGCAGTATCTAGCTTTTTTTACTTAGCGAATGTTAATTACTGAGATATTTTTTTAAATTACACGAAACATTAAAGTTTTCTACTTTCCTTCCAACAAAAAGTGCTAAAGACTGCTCTTAGGTAGCAGTAGATTTCTGTAATTGACTTTGGTAGAAAAAAGTAGATTTCTACAGAAGGTTTGGTAGATTCTGAAAAAAATAATTGGTCACGCTGATCCAGTAGTCAGTACAGCGGCGTGGTCGGACGTTGATCATTATCAATAGTGAGTGCGACCGTATGAGCTATGAGTTCGAAATAAAAAAAAAGAACTTGCGGAAGAAACGACGTAGAAATTCGATATTTGTTAAGTAGTTTTGGGCTTAATAACGAAGGTCGAATTCGTAAAAACTCGTATAAAATTGAAACCTTTCATAATTCGAACCCCTTGATCATTCAAAAAAAAAACTCAAAACTCGTGTTTGAGTACGCTGACGTTCGGTAGGTACAGAGAGCAGATCAGACATACCGGACGGAACGGAACGGAAATACATTTGCATTTTCTTGTTTATTTTGACCACTCAAAATCATTATTATTATTAATATCGAAAATCCAGAGTCAATATCATTATCAGTTCAATCACTATGAGTACGCCCATGGAGTCAGCAAAATATCAAAGGAATAATATATCTGTCTGAACCTTCAGTTTTGATATTATTCATGGGCGTATCCTTCGTTAGGGATAGTACTAATAAATTATCGACTAAAAAAAATGCTGATATATACCGGCGCCACAGGAATCAGGTTTACCCTCGAAAAAATCTTCATTTCACAAGATATCGGATTGAAATGTTGGACATTGATACTACTGATTGTTTCCATCGACTAAGGTAAACAATGTGTGTATATGACCTCCAGTTTCAAAGGAAATGGACGAAACTTTAGAATTTCGCATAGGAACTTGTACTTTTTTTGGCATATCGGAATTATTTCGTTGACTTCTGAGTAGAATGTCGTTAAAATGAAAATAAGAAGAAAAAAAAATTTTCGATCAAAAAAATTTTTTTTTTCGGCATCGGAACGATTCTTAGTAACAAGGTATTTTGTTTTAGTCTCTTCCGAGGGCTGGGCCTTCTGCTCTCACTTTAATTACACTGCGTCAAGGTTTATGAAATTTTGCACTCATATTCTACTATCATATTTATTGAATACAGAAAAATAGTAAATTTCGAATTATATTTTTACGAAAACAGTCAAGAAATATAGTGTTCCATCGAAATGTGGAAAAAATGTCAGTGATAATATTGATTTATGGTTAGAAAAAAAATGAAATCATTTCTTGTCTGAAAATGTTTCAGAGAGAAAATTCATTCTCAAAAACATTGCAAGCTGTAGTAGAATACACACCGCAACGGCGCTGGAGCTTGAAAAGCATTTTTACACCGGGGCTAATCGTGTTACAACATTATCGGCTCAAAGTTAGAAAATGACAGACATTTGAGCTAGATGACAATATGCTATTTGCCAGAACAACCGCATACAAAACATGGTGAAATCCAATTATTCTGTAACCAAACCCTGATATTTTCGAGGTCCAAAGGAGTATGATGTATTGATCTAACGTATTTCAGCCAAATCCGACCATCATACTCGGAAATCTCTTGAGGATAAATAGAAAATAAACAATACAACCTTTCACAGTATATGAGGTAGATGGCTTGATGGAAAAACTCCTGCGGAATCACGAAAGTAAAAGTATCCAAGTTATAAAATTTATTGCCTAATTCCGAAATCTTTCCAGCTTTCACAGCTTCTACTCCAGCTCCGAGATTATAAAACTCTCCCACTCGATATGTGTTCCCCACATATAACAAACATACAATTGCTCTTTCTGGTATAAAATCCCAGAGAACTCTTTTTCATGTACCCTCTTGGTAGTTACCCAGTGAAAGATTTCGGCAATTAAATTCTGAACTTATAATTATTCCCGAACGGCCAGACCTTGGAATCATTGTTTAACAACAGTATTTCAGATTTCGAGAGATATTGGGAAAAAGTATCTAAAATTTCCCTGTTACTCTGGAATTCTCAGATTAATTCCTCAAGATCTTAAGAAATTCTGGAGCGATCAGATTAGGACCCCGTAGTTGTAGAATACTGACGAGGAATAAAGCGGAAAATGGTATCGGTTAAAAAACAAGAATTTCTCGAAAATTTTTCTCGAATAACATATTTTTTCGGAACACAGACCTTTGAATTTTAACAATTGTTTATGCGCGCATGTTCTAGAGGAGCTTCGTGCTATCGTTTTGTCGAAATATCTGTGATATTAGAATTTCGAGACGAAAAAGGTCTCGAAAAAATATATTGGACTCACTGATGGCGGCTGGCCATCCGTATGCACGATTACGGCCATACGGAGAATCCTATCGACCTAAAACTTTCAGGGTAGGAAAAGAAAAAAAGAAAAATCAGTGTTTCGGAAGTAGAACCTCTGGAAATTTTGAGATTATTTCCGTCATAATTCGGGAACTTCTGGAACGATTGCATTTAGACTTGACAGTTAGTTGAAGTTTATCAACTCGTAACTTTTCGCGGAATTTTGTTGAGATCGCACTGTCGTGGGTTTGAATAAAAACTTTCTTCAGAATTTTTCACGAAAATTTTTTTCCCTTCAGAAACTGTTCATCATATTTGAAAAAAGTTTCGTTCAGACTTTAAGCTGCATATTTCACAGCAGTGTACCAAATTTCATTTTGTTTCGACTATAATTTTCGAAGATATATTGGAAAAATATGTCCAATTTCGTGGTTTTTTCTCGGAATCGCTGTTTTTTTTCGTGATACCTTAAAGAAACTCTAGAAAATCACTGACGTGAAGTCAGCAGCTTTTGCGCGCATGTTCAAATTTCGAAAAAATTGTTACTCAAGAATTTTCCACAGTATTTTTGAAAATATTGTTTTATCGAAAGCGGTTCATCGGGTTGGAATGTGAGTTGACACGGACCTTGAGGACACTATTCAACAAAATTATTTCGAATTTTAATGTGATCGGATATTTATCAACGGAGATATTGAAAAAAAATTTCAAATTATGTGCTTATTTCGTCGAAATGCTAAAGTGCATCCTTGTGCAGAATTTATTGATGATCGTTCCATTATCACAATTTTGAAGAAATCGAAATTCTGTTCTCGAATATTCTGAATGTTTCGATCTTCTTGTCATATGGTTGAGACGAAATTTTGCAAGCTGTAATTTTTCAGTCGAGTACCTACTAGATATCAATTCGATCCAAGTTGTATTTTTGGAAATACTCTTATTGGGGGAATAAAATTTTGTATGGATATCAGCGAAATCAGGTTGACTTGAGTCCACACCTGCTCTGAAATTTTAAATTCTCCAAGTAGATTCATTCGGCAGGTAATATGTTTATGATCGACCGCTGTACTCCTAATGGTTAATATACTACCTATTCAAACATCAAATTTCCCCAATATTTTCGAACGTACAGATCGGATCTTATTGATTTCTAGTATTTTATTGAAAAATGGTGTCTTGAAGGTTCATGCAGAATTTTATGAGGAACATATTGGAAAAAGGTCGCTGAATATTTCCATCAGAAAGTCAAGTTGCCCTTGGCGGGGGCAAACAGTGAACCGCTTTGGCAACGAATTTTAACAAGCGAGTAAATGCTCCTGACGTCAAATCAGTGCCTTTCCAGAATTTCTTCAACGCTATACAGGTTGATTTTATGAGTTATACATTAATTTCAACCACCGATTCCCCCCATCAAATGAAAAAAAATTTCATTCATCTTTTTTTTAGATTCAGCTCCGGCATATTCAATGTAGATGACCGCTATGGCAACGCATTTGAACATGCGCGCAAATGCTGCTGCCTTCACGGCAGTGCTCTCCTAGATTTTTTCCGATGAAGTATACTGGACTTCAATTCGATCTAATCTGTAGTTTTGAAAATATTGACAAAATGAAATTTTGAATGGGTATAATCTACGGAATCATTGAGCGGATTTTACCCATTCACGAATTCGACCTTTGTAATTAAGCCCCAAATTTTCTCTACAAATATCGAGTTTCTAAGTCGTTTCTTCCGAAACTTTTTGTGTTTACAATATCCATATTTGTAGAGAAGATTTGGACCTTGATTACGACGGCCGAATTCGTGAACGGGTAAAATACACCCAATGATTCCGCAGATAAACCCACTCACAATTCTATTTTCTCAGTATTGACAGTTTGAAGGTCCATACTGAATTTAATGAGGATAATATGATGAGAAGATCACAGAATATCGAGTATTTGAAAAAAAAAAATTGATTTTTTTTTAAATTGTTCTAATGGCACGATCATCACGAAATTTCGCACAATGTTGTCCTTCAACGTCTTCAAATTAGCTGCAAAGTTTCATCATGATTGAATCAGTCCTCTTTGAGTTTTACCGAAAAAAACAACGATATCGAGAAGAAGAAAACCACGAAATCCTACATATTTTTTCCCAATATCTCCAGAACTAATAGCCGTATCGAATTGAAATTTGGTACACTGCTGTGAAATATGATGTTCAAGTTATAACTGTAATTGTACTCGAATACGAACAATAGTTTGAAATAAATGTTTTCGAAAAAAATTTTGAAAATTTTTTTTTAAATGAGTGACTATACGATTCCAACGAAATTCTGCTCAAAGTTGCGCGTCGTTATGCTTCAACCAACTGCCAAGTTTCAAACCAATCGCTTCGATACTTCCTGAAATATGGGGGAAATAACCTCATAATTTCAAATGGCTATAACTCCGAAACGATTTGGCCGATTTGGTCCATTAACGAATTCAACCGCGGCATTCCGATGTGCGAAATACCCTACACGATTCAAGTCGCTAGCTGGCTCCATTCGACAGTTATTGTGTCCACGGCCGGCTTGACGGCCGGCCGGCCGAACAGAATCAAATTTGACATCGAATACGTCATCAGTGAGTCCAACCTAGTCGTTTGAGAGCATTTTCGGCTCGATCTTCGAAAATTACAGACATTTGGAGAAAACGATAGCACGCTGTTACCCTAGAACATGCGCGCAAAAATGAGTCCTCCTTTTATAGCTATGATATCACTACTCCGAATGAAATGGATGTTGTAGTTTCCTTTAGCTATGGCACATATTCTTCATTAATCACTTTCATCCCACTTTCAAAAATCCTCTTATAAATATCTTGATTCAATTCGAGAACGTAAAGAAAACGATATGAAGAAGGTTATTAAGTGCAGAATTTCAAAAAATACCAGCCAAAGATATCAAATTCCAAATTGAATTCAATTATCAAGGAGCTTAAATGAATGAGATCCTATCTCTGTTAATGTGACCAACATAATGAAGCAAAAGCAATACTGCCAATAGAATAAGCCACCCAACAACTCGGTCACGATTCCCTGGCGCTGCTTTGTCGAAATGCAGTGCCTTTAGAAAGCCATCTACGAATTATCTAATTTAATTAATTGATCAGTGTGATAAAATGGTATATCGTGTTTAATTATAAAATGAAGTGATGTGTGTACACAGTCGGTAACATTACTTCATTTCAGTTTTGAATTCTGTGAAATTTTAACGAGTCGTTCAATCCACGTAAATATTAAACAAAATAGGTAAAAATTAATTAATCTGATAGTTCACTTGTTATTCCTGATTAAATTTTTATATTTCGATTTACACGATATAAACTTATATGCTGTGTGTGTCAAGATACTCTATGATTGCTCGCTCGGTCGGAAGAAAAGGAAAAGCTGTTTATTCTTTTCCGTACGTTTTTTTTCGAAATATTTCATTGTATGAATGTTGTCCCGCCGATAATGAATACAAAAACAAAAAACCTAGAAAAACACTGCCGTGAAGGCAGTAGCTTTTGCGCATGTTCAATGGAGATGACCACTTTGGCAACGAGTTTGAACATGCGCGCAAAAGCTGCTCCCTTCACGGCTGTGCTATTCTAGGTTTTTTTCTTAACTACTGGATTTCAATTCGATCTGATTTGTATTTTCGGAAATACTGGAAAAATAAAATTTTGAATGGATATATCTACGGAATTCTTGAATAGGTAAAATCCATCCAAGATATACACCCATTAAAACTTTTATTTCTCCAATATTTCCGAAAAAACCAGATTAGATCGAATTGAAATCCAATATTTTATCGAAAAATGACAGTTTGAATGTTCAGACAGAATATCATGATGATGATATGATTAGAAGATTACAAAATATTGAATATTTGAAAAAAAAATTTGAATTTTTTTCAAACGTTGCAAATCAGCATTTCCAAACCAGCTGTCAAGTTTCATTCCAATGTAATTAGTATTTTTCGAGGTAATCCGGAAAAACAACGATATCGAGAAAAACACGAGATTTTATATATTTCTTCCCAATCTCGAGATTTTTTTTTTGGAATTTGGTACACAGCTGTAAGATATGATATTCTACCTATGAATAGTAGTTTTTTTTTAATTCACTGACAATATGATCTCAACGAAATCTCGTGAAAAGATGTGCGGTGTTATGGTCCAACTAACTGTAAAATTTCAAGTCAATCGCATGAGCCCCATTAACGAACTCAACCGCTCATTCACAATGCGCAAGAAAATCTCAAGTTGCAACTCGCTAGCTTGCTACTTTCGATAGTTATCGTGTGGTTGGTCGGCCAGACAGAATCGATTTTGACACCGGATTCGTCATCAGTGAGTCCAACCTAGTCGTTAGGGACCATTTTCGGCTCAAAATTCGAAAATTACAGACATTTGGACAAAACGATAGCACGCTGTTCTCCAAAACATACGCGCAGAAAAGAACCACCCAATTTGTTGCACTCGTTTGAACTTGATGCTATTGTGATACCCATGGACCATAGATTCTCTTTTATATACAGGGTCTTTCACGAGGAACCTCACCCATATTTATACGGGAAACTACTGAACGTATTTTCATGAAATTCAGCACTTATGAGTATTTCACGGTGCTGATGAAATCTAAAATATTTTCAAGGCATGAGCACCTCCGGTTTTTCCGGAAATGACGTCAACTTCCGTTTTTCAAATTAGAACACCATTTTTTTATTGCAGAAATAGATTCCTTAGAAAATTTCAATTTATTTTGATGTAACATTTTTCAGTTTTGGTTGGAAAATTCTCTCTGAGCGGGAAAATTCGAAAATAGAGCTCCGCTGAAACAAAAATTACTTCGAGGTTTTTGAATGGAAAATTTTCATTTTTGGGATTTTTCAAGATGTAAGATTGATGTATCCACTTTGAAAATCGAAATTACGATTCATGATACAGGGGGTGAAAAAATCGCTTTCAAAGTTAGGGATGACAAAATCGTGAAAAATCAATTTTTTCAAATTAGAACCCCATTTTTTTATGGCAGATATTGAATCTACGTTAAAAAATAATGTGAGTGTATGCATCACACCCTTGCCCTAAAATGGATATTTTCTGAGTTATTCACAAAAAACTGTTTTTCGTCTTGAATTTTCAGCTATTTCTTTTCCCTTCACGCCAAAAAGATGAAATTTTCAGGAACTGTTATTTGAACCATGCTGTAGATTTTTCACCCCTTCTTGAAACCGACTTCAAGTTACTATTAGGAGAACCATGGCAAACTCTCGCAGTTATAACTAGAGAAGATGCTCAAAGTTTTGACCGTTAATTTCTAGACATTTAATTATACGTCTCAGGAATGCTTCGTGCGTTGCTCTTCTTATTTCATCGGGAGGAAGAGATCTGCAAAAGTGTTTAAAAACCAAATTGAGTTTCAAAACTATGAATCTAAAAATCTAAACAAACCGCAAAACGCATTTCTGACTCGTTCTATGCAGTCCTCTTTATCAGTCAGGGGAGTTGAGTAGACAATATTTTTTATCCTACCCCAAACATAATAGTCTAAAGGAGTTAAATCGGGAGAACGTGGTGGCCAAAGATGTGGACCATTGTTCGCCAACCATCGATCTTCAAATAGCCTGTAGAGGATATTTGACACATTGAGTGAATTGTGTGTAGGCGCGCCATCTTGTTGATACCATAAGTCATTATGGTTCTGTACTAGCGGCTCAATTATTTGAGTCAATATGTCAGAATATCTATCTCCTAAGGGAGAACATTCTTTAAATAATGCAAACATGTGTAGTGTTCTATCTTACCAGTTAAAGTCCCATCATAAATGTGAACATCGAGAATTGCATTATTTTTGATGGCGCAAAAAACATTGAAACTCCAGGTCTCTTGAAAGTTCCATTGTCTGAAGTGGTGGTTGTTCTCTTCATCCCAATAATGACTGTTATGCCTATCGAAAGAACCATTCTTTGTGAATTTAGATTCATCTGACCAAATTATACTGTCCAAAAAGTTTTCATTCTCTTGAAATCGAATCATCATAGCTTCGCAAAACTCTGTTCTCCTGACGAAATCAGTTTCCTTCAAATGCTGTACCCTATTGAATTTATATGGGTGCATTTTATGTTTTTTTAATATTCTCCAAACACTCGATTGAGATAATCCCAGATCAATCTCGGCATCTTTGAGAGAATTTTGAGGATTCACACGAAAATATGCAAGAACTGTAATTTCGTTGTTCTCATCTTCTACTACACTTTTTTCTCTGTGTGTAGTTTTCTTAACGAAAGATCCGACATTTCTCAAGTTTGTCATGGTTCTGTTAATGGTATCTCTCGTTGGTCTGGGTCGGTCAGGAAACCTCTCAATGAACAGTCGAATCGTTCTATCTACAACTTTATTACATTCTCCATGAAGTAGAATGAGATTTAAATAATCTTCATTGGTAAAATTAGGCATAGTGATCGATTTTATAACTTAATACGAATTATCACCAAATTAATAGTAAACACAAAATGCTACTGAATAAAGAGGAATTTGGCAGATGTAATTAATGATATCTATCATTAAAAAAAAATAATGTAAAACATGGTAAGTTTTTGCATATGGTTCATAAGGAATTATTTATTTATCACTGGAGAGAAAACCGATGGCCGATTAGTTGAAATAAAGAGGTTTCCGATACAAATTCGAATCCAAATTCGCCATCTATTTAGGAACAACCTGTAACTTTTTTCTCTTGCATATTAGGGTAGTAAAATCTAAAACATGGTTTAAGTAACAGTTCCTGAAAATGTCATCTTTTTGGCGTGAAGGGAAAAGAAATAGCTGAAAATTCAAGACGAAAAACAGTTTTTTGTGAATAACTCAGAAAATATCCATTTTAGGGCAAGGGTGTGATGCATACACTCACATTATTTTTTAATGTAGATTCAATATCTGCCATAAAAAAATGGGGTTCTAATTTGAAAAAATTGATTTTTCACGATTTTGTCATCCCTAACTTTGAAAGAGATTTTTTCACCCCCTGTATCATGAATCGCGATTTCGATTTTTAAAGTGGATACATCAATCTCACATCTTGAAAAATCCCAAAAATGAAAATTTTCCATCCAAAAACCTCGAAGTTATTCTTGTTTCAGCGGAGCTCTATTTTCGATTTTTTTTTCGAATTTTCCCGCTCAGAGAGAATTTTCCAACCAAAACTGAAAAATGTTACATCAAAATAAATTGAAATTTTCTAAGGAATCTATTTCTGCAATAAAAAATGGTGTTCTAATTTGAAAACCGGAAGTTGACGTCATTTCCGGAAAAACCGGAGGTGCTCATGCCTTGAAAATATTTTAGATTTCATCAGCATCGTGAAATACTTATAAGTGCTGAATTTCATGAAAATACGTTCAGTAGTTTACCGTATAAATATGGGTGAGGTTCCTCGTGAAAGACCCTGTATAGTGAGTTAACCAGTTTCGGGAACAGACTTTTGTTGAATTTAAAGCCCCAAAAGACAATTATTCTACAATACAGATTTCAGTTAGAGAAAACTGTGATGAATAAATAAACAAAGAATATCGACGAATTGAAGAAAAGGTAAACGAAAAAACTATAAATAACAATATTGTATAATTGGAAGATTCACCTCACATATCAACTTGAACTTATAGAGCGAAATTTCCACCTCAAATATCAGATGATTTCTTCGTGAAAATCCACTACATATATTTTTGAATGGAATAAGCTCTACACTCAAGCATTTCTCAAAATAAACATCGAGCTAAACTTTGTGATGCCACACATGTCAATTTCAGATTCTTTGCCTGAAGGCACGTGTTTGCTTACCATAGGAGATGGAAAAGGGATGTATTATTCAGAGGGGTTGCATATTTGAAAGGATGTGGGAAGGATTAAGGTACGATTCACCGAAGTTTATAGAACTCTGTGGAACGATGAGATACAGCCATCGTCCTCGTTAAATTTTATTCAACATATAAAAATAAGAGTATCATGAATACTCCAAATAAAAAATAAGCCATGATTCGAGCTTCACTCTTTTTTTCATCGGGTGGAGATTTCGAAGTTTTATTCATTTTGTATGTATAATTGGTCCTAGTGCGATTCAGAAATGTCATTACAGGTCGTATTCAAATATTTCTTCAATACAGACGCTGTTTGTGGATAAAAAGAAAGTTTCACCACGGCAGCCTAAGAATAAATTTGAAAAATTTCAATGCGATGATTTCTCACTATTGTCGAGGTCCAGAATAATAGAGAGGCAATGTGGCGAACAACTTTTAGCGATTGTAAGAATATTACAGCAATATTTGGAGACCCATACAGGGTGAGCATTCAAGTGTGAATTAATTTTTCCAATAGATTCCTTCCATCACATAAAATCTTTTTTCCATATCCGACTTCGGTTGAAATATACAGGCTGCTGAAGTTTCCAAAAATAATCAGTTTTTTCGGTAGCGAAGGAAATGATGGTATGTCATAAATTCTACAGGAATCACTTTCATCCTACTTCGAACGGTTTCTTAGTTGAAGACTTGCTGATTCACACAAATATGAGAAATTTGCATGAAAATGCAGATGGAACTTATCTCCACTCGCCATAAGATTCTCCAATCATTTTGAAATACTAGTCTATTCCTTCTCGTTTTATGCTTTTTTGGATACGCCCCTGAGCTGGTAGAGGCCGTGAATTAAGCTGTGCCCACGTCTTTTCGGACCACAGAATATACAGAAATATTTCTCCATTTCGTGATCAGACCGCAGCAATAGAGGCTATGTCTCCATGGCTATGGAACAAACTTGACATAGAATTCATAAAGTTCAATTGATGTGTACACGCTTATTGAGTTATTCCATAAAAGTAATTTATAAATTTCATCGAAATTACGAAGATTATGGAATTTCTAATATGGAAGGGCAAGGATGAGATTATGTATAGTTTTATGGTGGAGGCAACCGGATATTGCATTATGACCAAGTAGAAGTTTGATATTTCAATGGTTAAGTGTACTCTGTACTGACATATTTTCTTCACAATAATACCCCAAAAAGTACAAAATCATAAGAGTGTGTGATTAAGATGTCTCGAACATATTTCTTGGAAATTGACCACTGTAAGAGATATATATCTGTGTTGAGCTCCCAAACAAAGTACAGCAGTGTATCCCCACGTTGAGAAATATTGAACGCTTGAAACAGTTTACCTGTGCCAAACCTAAAAATATGGAAAATGATAAGTGTCTTATTCGATGGTTGGAATCGATATACAACTCACCCTGTGTATCAATATCACAGGAGAACTATGATATGGAAGCGGGATTGTTTTTACCCACTCATAGCATATGAGTGGGTAAATCTCGAGATTTGGGCTCTGACTGCTCCGTCTATTGTAGATAGGGTAAATGGAAGCGTATTGATGTTCGTTTATATTTTATAGGATTCCTTATGTCAGAATTTATTGCTCGGAGATTTCAGCTAGTTTGCCGTTTCTGGTTCCATGTTTGGGTTCTAAAAGCGAAGGAGTGTTCCACTGTGGCACGGGTAGTTCGAGTCGTAGTTCACCTATTTATTATTGATGTAAATTGTTCACCTCGCTCGCAAGGATTTGTGACATACACATCAGGTGTCCTCGGTCCATAGTAATTCTCTTATTTTCATAGCTCTATGAACGAGTACAGAGTTGGCTGATGTATCTTCTTTTATTTTTTTTTTGTTATTGTAATATTGATATTCGAAAATAGTTCCACATGAATATTGGAAAAGGTTATACTATGGGAGTGTTGAAATATAATTTGGTGTCCTATAATTGGGGGTGAACCAGTTTGTATAAACAAAGGTTTTTTTGTCATTTTGTTCGTGAATAATCTAAAATGATACAGTAATTTATAGTTATTGCCCGATAGTCGACTTATGTTAGGCCACAGTTGAGCGTAACAAAATGACTCAAGCTCGAAGGCGTCAAGAATCACCACATTAACGATATTGACAGGAATGCAATAGTTGCCTACCGAGTTGGTTTTAGTTTGGCCTTTCGCCGTCCTGTTACTTATACTAACAGAAAGGCGTGTGCGTCGTATATAGGCAAATGAAGTAAAAAGAACACGGAGAAAACCAACAGGAAAATCAAGGCTTGTTACAGAAGTCAAGATAGATGCTTCAAGCAACTGATTCTACGAGAATTGTTAAACAATGTTCGAAAAAGGGAAATAACATCTACATAATCCTTTCAGTACAATAAAACAAAATATTTATTATAGTTTTCATAAACATTGCAACTGAACAAAAATTTTTTCATTTTCGAAGATGTCAGATATTCTATGAAATATGGTGTACCAATGGGTTCCCCATTTAGTGGCGTAATGTCTGACATCTATGTGAATCATGTTGAAGGCCAGATTATGCTTTTACACCTAGCTCAACATATAATACTTTGGAAGAGATATATTGATGATATTTTTTGTGTATGGTCTGGAACTGAAGATGAATTAACCACTTTTTTCAATACCTTGAATTTAAAATTCAAAATCAAGTTCACACTAGAGAAGACGTTTAATAATTCCATTAACTTCCTAGATCTAAAAATAAACCTATTGATGAACATAATGAATTCACTTATGACATCTTTAAAAAACCAACACAAACAGATGTTATTATTTGCTTCAGATTATACCACTCGGCTCCCATTTAAAATTCTGCTTTTAGATTTTTATTCCATAGACCTTTAACTTTCTCATTATCTACAATTAATTTTGACACAGAAATGAACACAATATATAAAATCAATATCCTAAACCATATGTTGACAATATATTAAAATCCATAAAAAAGAACATCCTTTTCTAGAAGACCCCCAAGTCTCGATTAAACAAAATTATATTTCAATCCCATCTTTTGAGGGTCTTAAAAATAGATTGAACTTTTCCTTGAAGAAGAATAATTATTTGACGATCAATAAACGACAGCGAACTCTAGAGAGTCTACTTGTTAACAATAAGAATAAGATCGATGATGTATGCTGTAGTGGTATATACAAGATTGCTTGCGGTGAATGTTCTTCGTTTTATATTAAGCATGACCACCCGCTCAGCCAAGATAAGGTATAATAAACACATAAAGAACAGACCTAAATCAGCTCTAGGCGAACATTTGATAAAAAGTAAACATAAGACCACTATTGAGAATTTATCATTGATACAAAAGGAAAACAACTATAATAAACTTGTTCTTTTAGAATAATATGAAATTCTCAAGAACAGAGGTGGTAATTTACTTTTAAATGATATATCTGAATTTACAGGAAGGCCTTTAGGAAAACTATAATAATTATTTCGTTTTATTGTACTGAAAGGATAATGTAGATGTTACTTCCCTTTTTCTGTGCGCCCACACGTTAGCCACTCATGATAATCTGTTTGGATTTCCCTAATGTGTTGGATCCATTGTCGTTCTTTCCGCCTACTTGTTCGTTGATGTTACGATAGTTTTGAATATTGGAATTGTATCTCAAATTATTTTATGACCTGAGATTGTAATAATTAGTCTTTACATCTAAAATATGTTTCTAGTTGATGTTTAGTTCGACGGTAAGTTGATTTTATAAGGTGACTACATGTTTTCTCTGTAAATGTCCTTCTATCTATATGTTTGTGTGTTTGTATTTCAGCTGGCCTGATGAGGGCACTTGTAGCCGAAATCGATATCCAATAGAATCTTATAATATTATTAAGTGTGTTTCCTTTCCCTAAAAAATCATATAAGATTGTCCAAAATTACCCTCTTGCTGTTAAAAAGTACTGATGCAGTGTATGTACTGATGACACAATATCGTCATGAGATCTATCGTGAGATTTTGGTCATACTTGGGCAAGAGTATTTCAAGGAGTCATAAGATTTTGCTCCAAAAACTGACATTGTTCGCACTCCAAACTTATTTGAAGCCTCTTTCCTGGAAAAACATTCCAGAGTGAATAATTGCCTATGCCAATTGATTCTATTGCGTGAAAGGATTCCTAAGGAGTCTATTTAAAGAAATATGAGATTCCTACTCCCCATGACTGTTTTAGTTATTCATTCTAAATACACAAATGGCAACCCTTGAGAGTAATTTTCATGCACTATTATCATGTGAAAATTAATTGAAAATAGCTTGCAGCTCCCGACGTCGTTCATACTCATTCGCCAGGTGAATATATATTCCTGATGAGAAGCATAGGGGTTGAAATGTATTTCAACACCTATGTAATTTACACCACTGGCTGTGCTGTAGCATCGCCAGATGTGCTCGGTCTAAGTGGATATAGACATAGATCATTGAGGTTATATAGTAATTTTCTAGTGGTACCGCTGGCAGAGAGATGAGTGGAATTTTATTCTACTATGAATTATCAGGTTGCAGCATCAATTTTGCAAACAATTCGAACTCATTCTGAATGAAGTAATAATGAGACGAAAAGGGATACCTATTTTACCTCAAATCTTCAACACTTTGAGTGTTTCCTGTAACTATAAGATTTCGAAAAATTTCAAAAAAATCACTTTTCTGATAGAACCTTTCATTTTTTGTGTTATTATATTTTATTTATTTTTTCATAAAATCATAACAATAGTGACTTTCTCTTAAGGCCTTCATGAAAATAAGTAATAATAGAAAAGCCGATGATGCTGAACGGGAAATTACTCGATCGTCTTGGATACCTATTAGATTTTAAAGCTTAGATGTTAAAATAAAAAATGTTATATAATGTATACCCGTCCCTTGATGGAGGAGCTCTTACAGATTTAAAAAATGTAAAAAAACTGATGCATGGACATGTTCGAGCGCGTCAGATATCGATACCACATATACCCCAGGTATCTTTAGTAATTTAGGTATTTTAATCTTATGGTTTTAATTGGAGGTGGCTGTATCCGTTTATTCATTAAAGGTGGCGACAGGGAGTACCTCATAAACGGTTTATCCAATCACTTCCGGAAATTCTTATGACGAAATCGGCCCCTGAAAAAATGATTGAATATATTTTCAGTTTCGTAGTTTTTCACTCGATGGTGCAATCTATCACTTTGGGAATATAATTGCATATTTCTGGAAATATTTTTCAATTAACGATGGTCTATAATAATAAAATTAGGAACTACTCTTTCTATTCCACAATCTTCGATTCAGCAATTTTTGCGCGCATGTTCTGGGTAACAGCGTGCTATCGTTTTGTCCAAATATCTGTAATTTTCGAATTTTGTTCCGAAAATGATCTCAAACGACTAGGTTGGACCCAGTTATAACGAATCCAGTGACAAAATCGATTCTGCCGACCGGGTAGGTTGCATTTCAAAATGTGAAGGTTAAGTTCTTTAGTGGCAAAATCGGTCGAACGGTTTCCGAGGGTAAGCCATTTGTTTTGAGTTTATTTCCCTGATATTTCGAGAACTACAAAAGCGATTGGAATGAAACTTGGCAGATGATTCGACCATAAGGACTCGCAAATTTTTGCGGAATTTTGTTGGGATCGTGCAGTCAGTAAATGAAAAAAAAAATTTTCGTAAACTATCCATTATACTCGCAATAAGTTTTTCTCACGACTTGAGCTTTATATTTCGCAGTAGTGTACCAAATTTGAGTTCGATTTGATAATGAGTTTTGGAGATATTTCGAAGAAATAAGTCAAATTTCGTGTTTTTTCCTGGATATCTTTGTTTCTTTCGGAATAACTCAAAAATTCCTGATTCCATCATGATGAAACTTGGCAGCTAGTTTGAAAATGCTGTCTGTTGTATGTGCTCTTACTTTGGAAGGATAGGACCAAACGACTTGAAATTGTCAGATTACGTTTAGAGTCCGAATATCTTGGTTGAGTTCGTTGATGGATGAAATCGGTCGATTTGTTTCGGAGTTAGACCCATTAGAAATTTTGAGGTTAATTCCTCGGTATCTCATGAAGTACTGAATCGATCAGATTGAAACTCTGTGAACACTTTTCGAATACCAACGCGCAACCTAGTTCGATATTTGTTAGAAGTGGTTGAAAGATTTAAAAAAATTTCATTTGAACTTCTGATGACAAAGTTTTTCTTTATTCGAAAATATTGATAAGATTTCAACGAATTTGGTACAAACTTTAGAGTCAGTATTGAACAACAATGTTCCGAATTTCAACTCGATACGTTGTTATCTGGAATTTTAACGTTACTTCCGCAATATCTCATGAAGTACAAATGCAATCAGATTGAAACTCCGTACACAGGTAAAGAATACCAATGCGCAACTAGGTGCGCCTGAACTCACGTCAGTTCTTATCTAGAGCTTTTATTTTTTAATTTCCTTAAGATATACATTTAACAAAATATCCTAGAATCACATTCATTCGTTCGGGGACTTTTCTTTACAACGAGGCGACTACGAACTTTTACAACTGATTTTTCGCTGGCCGTCGTAAAAATAACTAGTTCGCCTTCTCTTCGGGTTGTGCCTTGAACTGAAGTGAATAAACTTCAAAGATGGATCGATATATTCCTTATTATCGATATAACATATTTAGTATATACGCCAATGCGATATTCCGAAAAATGTGCAAAAGCCTTCAGAATGACGAAGCTAATGTGAATTCTGGTGGGAAAGAGGATTTGAACCTTCAAAAATGTCCCTATTCATGGCATTAGTCGATTAACGTCATGAACCTCAAAGAAATTCGGGATTCTAACAGAAAGCTTCAAACTTTCTGATGCAAAATATACGTATATATTGAGGTTTTCACTGAAATACATCTGCTCCCTACTCAAACTTTCGGCCCATTTCGAATCAACCATTGAAGCGAGAAGCAAAAGCTATTCTACATTCTACAACAAAGCTCTCCATAACAAATATACAAACCCGAAATCTGAAAAAGATAAATAATCCGAGATATTCGTTTGTGTTTTCATTATATAGAAATTCTAATAAAGGCTAAGTTAGTATTATTTTTGCTTCGGTAAGCGTGGGGATTAGTCCGATGCTTGTTAGCCTGCTAGACGCGCTTCGGGATAATTTGTTGCCGTCTTCCTGGAGATGTTCCCTAACGAGACACCGACTCTCCCATCTCCTTATTCATTGCTTTTCGGGTAGGCCAAAATAAATTCTTATCAAGGAGATTCGCAATTATTGGACTCCTTCATCGATATGATAGGTATTCGAGCAATATGAAATAAAAATTCCAAAAATGTTTATGGAAACCCAGAAACCCCAACATCTGATACCTCCAGTCTCTATACTAGACTTAAGAAATATTTATTTCAGCTGTTGAAATGAAACTTCAGAATTCACATCAATCAAAGATGGAAATACTGAAAAACGACGAATTTTCCCGAAAAACTTTTATGGGTCGGTCACTTATTATTTGATTTCAGTTTGAATTCAGTGGAAAGGTTGAAAATGAAGTGCGATCGAGCACAGGAACAACTAAAGTTATTGAATGTGATTCCTTGTGTACATGATTGGCGATAAATTCAATACAAAAATAGTTTTCGAATCGAAAAATGACTTGAAATCTGAACTACTTACTCGAACGAAACCAATTAAAGGGAAACAAACAATCAACAATAAGTATTCAAAATATCCCATGAATTTGTGAAAATACATTTATAGGAGAAACATGAAGGCCGTCAGATATCAGAAAGTGAGAACACAAAAACAGCCCAAAGATAAAAACGAAGATCCCAAATATCGAATCATGTATGCTCGACCATAGGAAATCACATGATAGATTAAGATAAAACAAAGATACTGATGGCGGAACCATATAATCAACAAAGAAAAACAAAAGAGTCTCGTATTATGCTGAATGGAGAAAATAATTTTCCCAAGTGTTTTGTAGAAATGGACCATATTTGGATGAATTTACACGAATAAGAAGTAGAATTGAAAAATTTTTATATATCAAGTGAATCTGTGTTCTTTTTTAAAATGTCATTTTGATCGTTGGCATTATTCCGATATTGCATTGGTCAACATATTAGAATCCTGCAATCTGCAAGAGCCTTTTCTATAAATAATAATTCAACATTTCATAGTTCTTTTTCAGATATTGGGAGTTAACACCCAGAAAAGAACTTTAAAATAAAAGATAATTTACAGTTGCTTGACAATTAAGCCCTTGATCGGACAATCGAAATTAGGTGGAACCGGCTTAGCCTGTGTTGCACAAATTGACCCTTGAATACCGTCTTTAGTCTTCTATGCTTTGCAGTGATTATTTCTCCCAACTAATTTCCGTACTTTTCCAGCTATTTCTTGTATTTCGGTTCCCATCTACATTAACTTACTAATAGATTGACTTTATATTAGAATGGAATATAAGAATATTGGAAGAGATATATTTATTATGTTAGTTTGATATATTTATTGTTTCGAAAGTTTTGTTTGAGAAATTTTTGTGGAAAATCTGCAAATTTTCTGAAAGTTATGATGCAAATGAACTGATTCTTATTAAACACATTCTGGACATAAATTTATCCGTTCAATATATGTACCAGTATAATTGGTCGATCAAATACATCAACTATTTTTTTTTTAAATGAAAGATTTAATGCTGTCATAGATGAATGAACATTCTCGCAATTTTTTGATGCAACGTCGGTCTTAGGGGGACTCAACACATGCTTCTCCCTGGAACAGGGTGATATTTTCCAGTCACTGTGTCTATAATTAGCGAATTTCATTTCAGTAATGGATAAAAAAGATAACGTGAAAGTTACCGATGAAGAAATAGGTATTTAATTCCGTTTCGTCGAACGTAAATAATCCGGAAGAAAGACATAAATATTATATAGTTATCGCATTGATTTGAGTTGAATATATCAGTTTTTACCGTGTGGAGCAGACTCATTAGTTCAATTTTGCTCACTAGAGGTCACTTTTTGACATAAGTGTATTACATGAACGAAATTAAATGGGGATTTTTGAGATATGACATACCAAAAATGAAGTATTATAAGATTTAGATAATCATGACGATTCCACAAAAGTTCTAACATCCTATATCTCCCAGGAAAATCGTAAGTTGATCATTTAAAGAAGTTTATTTGTTTTAAATATACGAAAAGAAGTACAGTCTAGTGTTCATATTGAATGTTCCGAATTTTGAAAATGTATAATCTTCACATCTAATGAACCAACTACTTGAGGACATCAAGAGAAAATTCCGGATTACCCAGTTGATAATTTGTTGCGAGGCAAGGTAAGAAAATTCGAAAGAACTATAAAGAAAATACATCTGTCTCAAGAAGAGTGTAGAGTTCGGCTGAAGCCAGCAAGTGTTATGTTGAAGAGACTGCCTTTCGAAAATCAGTCTAAATTTCCTACAACAATACATATCAAACGAAAAATGCTCGCGCTTTCCGAAAAAGCATTCTTTATTTCCTTATGATTTGCATTTATTTCCCCGCTTAATTATTACAGAATCACGAAAAATAATATTATGCTGAAAAATAAATTACTGAATTTTCGTCCACTTGAATTATCACATTATACATCGGATCATGATCTCCATTGAAACTCGTCAAATAAAAACCATAGATATTCTTTCAAGTCGACATATTTTATAAATCTGTGAATGCAAGAGTCCTCTTCCTCTATTGAATAACCATAATGTTTCGAATGAATTTTTCTCTGAAAAGCACATATTTGAAATACTTTTATCATTAAATTCATTATTATATCCATCAATAATTTGTTGGTTCATTTAGAAATATAATTGAAGTAATGAAGAAAGTTGAAAAAAACAATTTTTACAAAAAAAGATTCAATTCATTAAATTCATTATTATATCAATCAATAATTCGTCGGAAGTATCCACAAAAATATTTATATATTACCTACATAGTGCGACAAGGACTTTCGCATATTTTTAATTACACCACAGGCAATATATGAGACCTGATTAACATCCCTCTTTTCTGCCAACTCAAACGGAAGTATTTCCTCCTCTACAATCCGGATGAGAACCCGAACTTAATTCGTGTTTTGATTTCATCGCTTTCAGAACTGTTCTTGGATAGTTCAGAATCGGGCTTCAACAGCGAATCGATTCTACGCAGTTCTAGAACTGTCCTTGGACAGTTCTGAATTTTGCAACCAAAACAAACCTATAGTCTTGAGGACAAGAAAATACGCAACCTGTACATTTCAGAACGCAATCATGAATAAAATATAGTCTTAGTATCAACAGATTGGAACTACCTTATGACTCTGCTCATAATAATACATAGGTTGAAAAGTAAAGGTGGTTTTCGTGCGAGGTAGATTCGGAGATTTGAGGAATCGGCGATTCAGCCTATTGGCCGACCACGATCACGTGACTCCAGCTAATCTCCTTTTCTCCAAATATCCGCCAGTTGGTTTAAGTTGAACTTTTCGGGAATAAATAAATATATGCAACCTTGCCTTACTTGTATGTAGTGATCTAATCATGAAGGTACGTTCTACGTTGTTATTGAGCAAATTATTCTAGAGTATTTGATCGTTAATACGAACAGCAAGACAGTGTCACCAATAAAATGAATAATAACAGCATTATTTCGACAAAAACACAAATAATTTGTCTTTTGTATGAAGAGTTCAAAACTTGTCGCAAAAATGTGGACCTCAAAACATCTCATGATTTTTGGTTGTAAACTATAGTAATGAAAAATTTGGTTTGAAATAATTTTTTAGATTGAGTATACAACCTACGAATAACCAATGCAGAAAATGGGCTTCTTGCTAGTGTAACTTTCCACCTTCAAATCTGACACAACCTGAATTCCCAAATCTCCCAATCTTCCTGGCACAAAAGAAAACTTAGGCCTGTGGTGCATAAATACGACCTTCAACTCGTATGTGTTTGTGAAATATCGACTTGCTATTTCAGAGTTATTCCATATTAAGCGCTTCAGTGAGAAAGGAGTGAAGGTATTCTAAATTTCAATGATCTGAAAAAGCACGTTACATGACGTACACAACAGTTCTTCGCTCGAATTTTCCTCACTTTATTATAGAACACTGTGTATTAGTGTAAAAGGAGAAACAAGGATTGTGAAAGCTTCAAGTTTCTTAAATATACTGCGCTACATTACAATCCACCCCAACTGTTAAGTTTCCCAATAGCTCGGACAGCATCTTTACGAGTTAAGTTGAGAAATATACCTTCAGTAATCAGGCTATCCACAGAGAGAAACACAAAACTTGTGAACGTGCCGCAGATTTGGGAAAAAAACCAGTTAAAAACAACCACGAAACTGTCACCACCGACTGGTTTCCAATAAGCTGCATCGACATTGCAACTGTTATTTACTGTAAGTAACATTTCTGTCAATGCTGATATAGCGTTAATACTTCTGGTGCGAAAAACTGTCGCATTGTCTCAGGCACTTCAAATTTGGTCAGCAATGAGTGTTCGTGAACCGTATTAATATTTCTCAAGTATGGACATTGAATTCGAACGAGTCTTCTCGATGAAGGCTATTTATATAATATCATGACATAATACCGATTTTTCTGTAATACCTTTATAAAATATCTTTCGATGTTAATATCTCATATTCAATTTGTCATTCACGGCGTAGTACGTTCGAGGACAATGGAGTATATCATAAGATATTGATATCGAAATATGTTTCGATATCAATATCCCATAATATGTTATGGGAAGGTTCTGGAAACAAATTCGAAATATTTAATTATTGTATTATATTTACAGACTTTGTCAACTAGACTCGTTTGAATTCGATATTCGAAATGAAATAGGAGTTTTATAGAGCCATCATCAACCTTCTTCGAATACTTGTTATTAAAAAATTTCGTGAAGTATTTAGCAGCATTTCATTTGTCAACGTGGGAATAAGATATGAAACTGAAGGCAATATTGTTCTACTCACAAGCGTTTGACAAGTTTGTCGGTAGTTTCTCATCGATCCCGTTCGTTTGTTATATTTTGTTGTATTATTTTGTTATATAATGAGGTGTTGGTGGGAGCACGAGTTGGAATTTGAAGATGAAACATTGTATCTAGCATTATTTTCGTATTATATTTTTTGCGTCACCGTTTTCTCAAGATATTTATTTTAATCAGTACAAGTCAGTTGATATAATCTATTATGTGTATGTATCAGTCTTATTACATGCAACACACAGATAGCTATACAACCTCGGCTTTTCAAATCGGAATTATTAAATCAATTGATTGCACGACCCACATCAAATGTGTTATTGAAGCTGGAACGAATAATATGTCAAACTATTGAAAGTCTGCATATATTCTTGTTATGTACTCCATA
This sequence comes from Myrrha octodecimguttata, assembly GCA_958510865.1. Taxonomy (NCBI): domain Eukaryota; kingdom Metazoa; phylum Arthropoda; class Insecta; order Coleoptera; family Coccinellidae; genus Myrrha; species Myrrha octodecimguttata. Next base: position 28,012,431 of record OY294057.1, read on the forward strand.
TAAAGTGTTTTCTCAGATTCTTCTGAAAGAACTGTCTATTTCGAACTTTCATTCATCCGAATTCAGTTCTGACAGTTTTTTATTGCGAAAGAAATTATTTAGAGAAAAGAGATGGAGCTCCTATAAGAAGATCAAGCTACTGAGTCAGCCGCATCAGATCAGTGTTCTCAAAATGATGCCAATACACTTTTATATCAAAAAACCTGTGAAATTTTGCATGATAATCAAAAATAAAGATATTATAAAGATAAATCTTTAGTTTTTTGCGGAATATGAGGTTGAAAACTATAACCTCGAATCATAACATTCATTATCTAAATTTTTTCGTGAAATGATATTGGGTGTTCCAAGTACTAAGTGTTGTATTCATGAGAGAGAAGAGACGTCAAGTATGTGGTAATGAAATAAATTTGAATAGTAATAACTCCGGAACTATACGACAGATTGAGGAGAATTTCTTCGAATTCTTCATTTTGATCTCAGATGATAATTCATGATTTTCATTTCATTTTTGGACGTTGGAGAATACAAAAAAAATACCCTTTTATATTGGGTTTATTCGCATCTGGAACACGTTGTTCGATATGACGAGAGACATGTTTTTGATAATGAACAGACAAGAAAAATACGTTACTTCAGTTTCATTATATTCTATTATCAAAATTTTATGTGGCGTATTTAAGATTCCCAGGTAAACAACAAATATAGGAAAACATAGCATTTTGAAGATCGTGTATAACATGTGAATTTTATATATGGCTTTCACCATACGACTGTGAAATTGCATCTTCACCGAAATGTATGAAATTGTTCTATTCAATGCGATGGTTAGATAACTCAAGAATTGTTGGTACTCTATGTTCATCGACTTCAGTTTTATGTACCTTAAAGGTTAATCAATACATTTCAATCGAATGAAAGCTTTTTTTTGCCCAACATTTTTTTCCTGTTTTTTCGTACTTGTATTATGTGTTTTCAACTGGTCATCATAACTGAAGGTAAATCATTGAAACGAATGAAAAGACAATGGAAATTATATTTTCAATTTTTAACGTATCGCTCAGTTCAGCAGAAAATTATCTCGATACCATCAAATCATGAAAATCTTCTTGTAGTGGCATAATACATGTTGAGAAAGAGTCAATTGAATCATTTGAGAATAATTCGCTTCAACGAAACCTTTCAGAGTTGGCTAATGAGGCATTCTCCTCGAACTCGTTGAAATTCTCATGTTTAGCTTATTCCGGGAATAAAAATGTGCTGCGTTAATTTCTGCCCATTCATATTCAATGCCCAATAAAAGTTCGATGGCAGAAAAAGCAGAACATATCAAAATAATAAGGGGCAGGTATCGCCCTTCCGTATACATGAATATAATGCAGAATAAAGGGGGGAAAACCGATGTTGAGAAATTTCAGGGAAGCCGATTAATATTTCATCAGAATGATTTAGTATACGAAGGAGTAGAGAGCAATAGCGAGGCAACGTCCGCCGAAACAGCTTATTAATATCATCAATTCACTTCAGCGGGAAACTTCCAAACTCGTCAGGAAATAGGAATGGAAATCCATGCGAATATACTAAACATGTTCCAATGGTACAACATTTTTATGTAGTCAACATTTTTCCAGCATTTCAGAAAACATATCTTAGATTGAAGCTACAATAGATATCTCTCCAAACTAAATTCGATTTCCTAGTTCATGTCAACTGATATATGAATATTCAGAGCATAAGACTTCAGGTTCCATATAAAACAAACGCACCAGTGTGATCACTTTGATGTTGAAATGGATTGTGAATTTTCGATGAAATGGTCGACCAGCCTTTCCATATTCCCAATTTCTTTGTGACGAAAATTCGTCCTGAATGATGTGCATACGAATTTTAATAGATATTCATCGATGTCCAATCATAGCATTGTTCGAAAATCTGTGATAAAAAGACGGTAGCATTGATTTCTTTTGAATAAGGACAGGACGAAAAGACATTTGTTGGAGAAAAAGCAAGCACCCCTATCGAATGAAGCATATCTGGAATTTACAAATTCCTAGTTTCAATATGCTTATTTATAAACACAAGCTCAAAATATGAAAAAGTCGAATAATTGGAAGTGCTCTGTGTGAATGGTACTCAGTTTTTGGCCAATATAGTTCATCACTCAGTGCACACACAATCATATTATTATAGACAATAAGATTTGCACTCTACGCAAATGATATTGTGTGAATTGAACTGAATAACTATTGATCCACTGGAAAGCTGATATTTTCTACATACTCAGTACTGTTCACACAGAGAACCCCCTTCAGCAGAAAGGATATTACATGAGATTGATGAGGTTCAGATATGCCTTATCGATAAAGGTACATAATTTTCAAATAAAATTCCTAGTCTATTTCATTGCTTTTCTTATTTGTTGTCGTAGCAGGCTTTGGAATTGGAAGATTGTGAAAAGGCATCCACGATATGCAGCTTCCGCATTAAGATTGATTCTCACTATACGTTCCGTGACCTTCCAGTATCCTTCCCGTAAAGTATTGTAACGTGTAAATGAATTGATGTATGCACACTGTACATTCCGTCAACATGACATTTTTGCCTACAAATTTTTGACTTAAATCATACGGGAGGGATACTGGAAGGTTACGGAACCTATAGTGAGAATCAACCTTTACGCGTACGTGAAATAAGAACAATTGAATTCTATCGCCCTGTCATGAAATAATGAATTGACACTTGAACTGATGTAAACTGTACAAAGATTCCTAAATGGTAAACAACAGGGAGAGCCTTTATGTTGTTCATTAATTTCACCCATACAGATTCTCCTCATAATTAAATAAAAACTTTTTTCTCGCCTTTTTACCGATTCGGCTTAGTAAAAAGATGAAGATCTTTGAAACTTTCAGAAAAATTAGTATTTCTTTTAAAGCTTTGAAATTGCCTCACATAATGAGATACATTTTCGTGCGGTGATTTCGATAAATATGGAACATATTTTTCAATTACCACTTTTTCCTACACTTGTAATGGTTTCTTTTTCAGTTATAGACTGATTGAATAATGGAACTACGTGAAATAAGAATGAAGAATTCATATATAGATTATCTTGATCCATTGTAACGATCTCCATTCATTTCAGGATACCGAATGGTTTTGTGCAGCACGTTTTCGAGAAATTCAACGTTAATTGATAAAAAAGTTGATAAAATCCGAGAAATTTTACAATTTTCGGATCGGCCCCTCAGCAAGTGAAGGCTCTTCTATTTTGTCGGCAGACCACAGATAAAAGTTCTTAGTTCGTAATCTGTGGACCAAACTATCAAGAAAGTTCAAAGAGTTCTGTTCATGTGTTCACACGGATTAAGTTGGTGATTTTTAAATAGCAAATTCATTGAATTTTTGCTATGAGAATGGGCGATATGAAATTGTGAATAATTTTGTGATGGGAATAATTGGATATTGCGTAAATATCAACTGGAAATTAGTATTACAAGAGTGAAGTGCAATAAGTGAGAATTCCAAAGAATTAAGTGCATAAATTATTCTTTTAATCATTGAATTTCAACAATGGTATTGTTCTGCAATACTAGTTGCAGTTAGACCTGTATTGAATCTGTCGAAAAATTGCAGTAGGTTAGTGAATTAGTTTTTCTATTTGAAAGTGATTCACAACTTGAAGACTGACCCTGTTTATAGAAAAAGGCCCTTATTTGACCAATTTGATGACTGAAATCTGGTATGAAATTTTGAAATGATCAATTGTCGTCATACCTGAGATGCTCCTAACTGATTCGTTGTCTAATTTGCCGGGACTTCAGAATTTCAAGTCAATGTAAGTCTGCAAAAGCTCCGTTATCGATCTACATAAAAATTCATCTCAAATATAAATGGAATGCAGGTTTCGATGAAGAGCTAACGTCATTACGCATGCAGAATGCTCGTGAATATCCAGAGGGCAGTTTTATCAGGGGTTTATCCCTTTCCTCCCGCTGAAATTTTTTGCCACTCACCGCATTTCAGCACTCTAAAGATCCGCAACCAAGAGTTTGTGCATACTGGAAAAATCATGGTTACTACATACAGACTCCCTATTCTCGTTCGTAGAGTCAGTCTGTAGGCCATAAAAGTTTGACACATACCACTCTGTATATTAGAAAAATGTTAGATTCATTGATAAAAATATTCGAAAATTGGCAACGGTTCGCCTGATTATTTCGACCTTGAAGACATTTCACGAGTGCCAACCTGGCTCTGTTGTAGTAACAAAAACTTGATAAACCTATTCCAAGGGTCACCGACTGATTTTATTAAAGAATGGGGTATATAAATCGGTTGATTTTCATTATATCGTTTAATAAAGAACTAGTTGTCAATTATCAACTGGGAGTAAATTTCCTACGCATGATATCTTCTTGAAAACAGAGTTTACATACAACAGAATGGAACAAACATGGCGACATTAATTCATTGGCCGAAAATGATCTTCTATTTGGAATATTCTCCCTCATTATTGAAATTGAACAAATGTTACCTAGTTGAGATCATGATGTTGGATGTTGAATAGAAATTAGAATTCTGATGTGAGAACTTTGGCTCATGACATCACATGCATACAAAACTAATCAAAAAATTTAGTGTACGGAGAATTCCGAGTAATAGTATCCTACTCCTATTGGAGAAGACCTATTATGAAGCGATTATCTTTATTATCTAAGTTATGCTTATTTCAAACATAATTACTCCTCCAGAACCTATTTTAGCTCACTCAATAAAGGAAAAGAATAATTTGCGTTGATAATTCCTCCTTGATCCATAAAAATCTCATATCGCTTCAAAAAATTCAGTTCCAGTATACTATACTGTTTGAATTATGCCTTAATTCAATTCGATTCAGAAGCTCCAAAGAAAATGGAAAATGAATGAAAATTATTTCAAATGTGATTACGGCGCTCCTTCGAAGAATTTCTCTGAGATTTTTCATTTTCGTAATAATTTTCAAGTATGACGCAGTGGAGATAGCTTGTAGGATTTAACTGGTAAGAATCTGATGAAAGTAGCAACTTTTCGAAACTGGCACTTCATACATTCATATGAATTCAGGTATATCGTAAGGAGCTCGCTATCGAAAATCCACTTGAAACATCTTTCGAGAAAATCCTGTGTAGGATAATGATACATGTTGTTATTCCGAAAAAAGCAGAGCGCAAACGAAATGAGAAAGCAACCACTGTACGACTTAGCTGAAACTTCTGGTGTCAAAAGAGAACCAAAGCAAATTCAATTAATTGAATATCAGTCGCGAAAAGGTTACAACGAGCATACCACGATTTATTTGAATCCGGTTTTCTCAAATCAACGGGAATGGACAATTAGCAGAGAATTAAGCGAGATATTTGTTCAACATATTTGAATTCAAAAGGGACGATGGAATTTCATCATCCCTTTACTCCAAAAGATTTGTCTAATGGAGAAATGGAATTATTCGCGAGCAGAAATTCTCATATTCCAGCAAATATGAAAGCGGAAACCCTATATTTACCATGCAATAACAAAGAAGAACAAGAAGAAAAAGAAAATATCACACATTCGCTTAGACAATTCTAAAAATATTCTTTATGCTTTTATTATGTACGTAGCAAAATGACGCTTCATTACGATTGGTGCAGATTCGACAACAGTGTTTTCGAAGAAATATCATTTTCAAGGAGGAGCAAACTCCTCATTTCTATTACAGTTATTGAGGATAATTTCAAACTAACTCCAAGAAATTAAAACGTATAAATTTCATTCATTTTTCAGAACTTCATTTTATCATGCGTATATTTAGGTATGCACAAAGTAAACACAAAAATAAAAAAGCGACTTAGCGTCTAGACATTTCTATAGGCTTTCTGATACTTCATAACATTGTCCAAACTCCTGAATGTGAAAAATCGACTTCGTAGATTTATCCAATCGAAAATTTATTTCCCATTATTTTCAAAAAATATGATCGAATTGTGGCCTGCTTCCTGCAGAATTTCTTGAGGTTCGAACAATTGAAAGATTACCAACCGTTCCTCAGCAGGAACTCAAGTTGCGTCAATAGAGGTTAGTAACTGGATGGATGATCGTTTTGGCTACAAGGTCAAATAAGTAGAACAATGTTTCCGACTTTACGTTAGTGTTTTCTCGATATTTCAAATCATGTAACTCTGGTAATTTTGTGTTGGAGGTTATATAAGTTGTTTTTCTCATAAGTTGTTTATAAAGAACCATAAGCACCGGAAACATCGGGAATCAGTTTTTCTGGAACGAAAATGAGAATTTTAAGAATAATAAATTATAATCGGTGCTTCATAACCTTCCTCTTGAAAAATATTTGGTGCAATTATCGCACGAATACCGCTGATAAAATGGTAGCATATGCTGTTCATCAGAAAATACCCTGTGATGCATGTAAAGGAATTGTGTGATACTACAAAAACAACTCGGGACATGGCAAAGATATAGAAAGAAAATATTCTCTTTCCTTAAAATTTGTAGTGCAAACGTTTGTAAAAAATGGTCACATGGCTTTTGTTCCTTCAGAATTCACCCCCGAATACTCCTTTTGAATATAAGCATATTATCAAGAACTCCACTGTTTTTATAGTGGTCCGAAATTTTCACCAAAAAAAATAGTGATAACTGAACTGTAAAACATTCAGATGAAAATGATTTTTAGAAGTTTCATTGAACAAATTGTAACTTTTTCTTCTTCAAAACTGAATATGAATCAACGGGCATGTTTTTTGAAACGTAAAAGCGACTCTTTCGTGAAGTCAATATGAAAGGAATTGTGAAGAGGATGAGATATCCAGAACAAACGATTCCCCCTAAAATTCAATATGTGCAGAGCATCTTCAATTTTCAACCATGCACATTCTCATAATATTGTGAAGGATTATATTCATGAATGCGGAAAATCTGGGTGATTCCTAAGGTTTTTCCGTGAAAAAAAGTTTATATGAACCCTGGCCATAATTCCTAGTCCCAAAATTCTCAACTATATTTCTTCCAAACATTTCTGAATATGTTTCGAGATATTCATAGATAATTTGGAAAAACTATCACTGGTTTTATGCTGATATTCAGAAGAAAACAAGAACTTCTGCGCATTTTCATAATTGCGAAATTTGCCATAAATAATCTCAGCAATTAATACTAGACAAAATGATTAGAGCTGCAGCGAAATATTGATAAATATTTTGATTGGAGATAACGATGAGAAAACGACCAGTGACATGTCATTTTTACGCGCTTATTTCTGAGAAACTATGTCATCGCATGTCCACACGGATGGTTCAAGTGAAAATGTATACAATATTTCTTAGGATGGCTATCAATCATATCATAACGTGCCCCAAATTTTATGTAAATATTTCAAAAAGGTTCCGAAATTACGGAGAGACTCAGGTGTATTTTGGGAACCAATCTTTTTCGAGACTCTAGGATCCTTTGAAATTTTTTCACGTGAAAAACCTTAGTAATACCAACAAGATATTTCATCCTCATCCAATGATAACCTTCAATACTTCGAAAATAGGTGTGACAATTAAATGACATATCCCATTATAGAGACAATTTTATTCACCAAGGCCCCTTTCCGCCTTATGCGCGACATTCGGATGTTAACGACAAAACTTTTAAATTGTCGCTTTTCCGGATAACCTCAAAATCACATCGTCACCTAACGAAAAGTAAAGGACACCTCCTGCATGCAATGGCAAACTCACGAACCAAAGCGACGAGATACCAAAGCGCAAACAATTAACTATTTACATGCCCCCCGCGAAAAGCACACACATCGCGTTTCGCCAGATCGACACTCTGGATTCGTTCTCGGATTGAAGGCTCTCTCGCCTGCTGGCAGTCCTGGAGCGATACTGGAATACTGGATGCGGACTCCGGGATACGCCGCGCGGCAGATCACGAGATCGTACGATCGGCGCGGGGCAGAGTTGAGCGGACGTGCGGACTCAAAATGCTGTGAAAAGTATACGCTAGCGGGCTGACTGATGCTCGATGAAGGTGAGAGAAAACGCAACTTTACTTTGTTGATTGTGATTCAACGTTCGGGTCAGATACAATCAACCAGAATGGTGTCACTTAACCGTCGAGGTATCCGGATTCCATTTATCCCGAAGGCTATACGGAAAGAAACATCGGCAGAGATGTTAGAACGTGAACGGAAAAACAACACACATTTTTCCTCATTTGATACACATGGGGACTTCGGGAGGAAGTCTACGATCTCGAGAATGGAAGTGGATTGAAGCCAAGTGGAAATATACCGATTTTACTCATGTATGCTTGGCATGTTCAATCTATCCATCGTGTGAAAAAAACTGTTTCGATTCCAGTTCTGAGAAACACGAGAAATTTTTCTGCAACAATTGACAGCGTTTTTGGGAGTGTTTAACTGATAATGCAACACTTCTTGACGAACCCGAAAGTTTCTCCTTCGTGAATATATCGATTATATATTAACATGAATGTACGCAGTGTGTTCTCTTGAACAAAAGATCTGCAAACGATACTAGATAGTCTCCCATGGTTCGGATTCATGATATAGACCTCAAATTTCTGAATTTATTGATTTTCAATACATTTGTCCCGCATAAAAACGATCACTCAGTGATTCTATATGGTTTTAAAATTATCTTTCAACCTTAATGCAACCATTAGTGGCGATTTATTCAAGAATAAACGATATTTAATGAAAAATACCTAGGAAAGCACTGCCGTGGAGGCAGCAGCGTTTGCGCGCACGTTTAATGGAGATGGCCGCTTTGGCAACGAATTTGAACTTGCGCGCAAAAGCTGCTACCTTCAAGGCAGTGCTTTTCTAGTTTTTTTTCGATAACGTACTGGATTTCAATTCGATATAATCTGTATTTTTGGAAATATTGAGAAAATAAAATTGAATATATAATATAATATATTGAGAATAAAATGAATGTGTATATCTAGAAATATATTGGGCAGATTTAAGCCATTCACGAATTCGACCTTCGTAATCAAGCCCTCATTCTACTCAACAAATGTCGAGTTACTGAATCATTTCTTTCGGAAGTTATTGTGTTCACGGCCGGCCTGACGGCCGAATTGGTGAATGAATAAAATCCACCCAATGGTTTCGTAGATACACATTCAACATTTTATATTCCAGTATTTCCAAGAATACAGATTAAATCGCATTGAAATGCAGTATTTATCGAAAAATTACAGTTCGAAAGTTCATACAGGATTTCATGAGAATTATATGATCAGGAAATCACAAAATATTGAATATTTGAAGAAAAAAGTTTCAATTTTTTCTTTGATTTTTCTAACTAGAAGATCATCACGAAATTCTGCACGAAGTTGTCCATCAGCATTTTCAAACCAACTGCCAAGTTTCATCATGATTGAATTCGTTTTTTTTTCGAGTTTTTCTGAAGATAGAAGGATATCGATAAAAACCATGGAATTTGAAAGATTTTTTCACAATATCTTCGTGAATTATGATCGTATCGAACTGACATTTGGTGAAGTGCTGTGAAATAGGAAGCTCAAGGTATGACAAAAATTTTCACCAAATGTAATGAATAGTTTTCGAGAAAAAAATTTTGATTTTTTCAAATTAACTGACAGCACAATCTCAACGGAAGTCTTCAGGCTTCATTGAACTGTCAAGTTTCAATCCAATCCCTTCGGTAGTTCTCGAAATATCATAGAAATAATCTCAAAACTTTAAACGGCTATAACTCCGAAACCATTCGAGTGAATTCGCCCTTGAACGAACTAGCATTCGCATTTTGAAATGCAACCAACCCTGAGTTTTCAAGTTGATAGTGTTCTCCATGAAGCCGTAACAGACAGAATCAATTTTGACACCCGATTCGTCATTAGTGAGTCCAACCTAGTCGTTTGAGACCATTTTCGGCTCAAATTCGAAAATTACAGACATTTGGACAAAATTATAGCACATAAAATGGTTTCGTGCGCATTGACAAGGCATTTGATTAATCATTATGTGCATGATGTTTGAGCGTTGAGATGGAGAATTATTCTTTCGGCAGGTCTATTGAAAGAAAAAAGCTTTCAACTTACAGCAGCCTACTATTCGATCTTGGATTTGGAATATCCTGTACAAGGTATTTAAGGTGTCATATTGTAGCTATCTGTTGATTTACACCAACAAGCTCGTGTATTGCAAGAAATAAGGAGGTGCATTCCTATTAAGCCAGTAATGGACATCACTTTGTTGAAGGGAGATCTGTTCATGCAAATTATTCACTATATTACCGCCTCTTGTGATATTAACGAGTTAACGATGTTCTAGCGAACCTCTGATATAAATCCTTATTTTGAATTGTTTGAGACAATTTGATTTCCGTTACTTTTTAGAAACTTAAGTTTACCAACCGTAGCCAATTCAGTGAAAAAGAATTATCAGAAATCTGACACAAAATTATCAGATTTTGTCTCAAATTATCCAATTTCCTCAATATTTCAATATTGAAACTTATCAAAGCTGGAGTTAAATACGAGTTTCGGCCCAAGTCCCCATTTATTCCTCTAGATAAATATACACTTAAAAAATCTGAATCAAATCAGTTCTAACCAAGTGAACTAAACGAAATGAAGAGAACTATCAGAGGTTTTGCAACGCTGTACAGACCCAAAAGTGAACGATGACCGGTACTGTCTGATAAGATAATTCTCCAACTAGCCAGGAACTCAACTAGAGACCTTTTGATTACGAGAAGATGATTTATCAATTAGCTATCGACACCAAATGTTTAGGGCAGTTTGTACTTAGTCGAGGCAGGACTTATTATCGAAAGGTTTCACTTACCCAAGTAGTAAAATACAATACACCTTCACAGTGAACTAACCTGAAACAGAAATTAGTATGAGCACTCATAATTGATTCAATACCGACGTACAGAATGGTTTTGAGAACAAGTGTATGTTGTAGTTCATCCAATAATCTTAGAAATAGATTCGCTTTTTCCAACAGATCAATTGGTTCGCTATTGAAGAAAATATACGGTTTAATTATCTAGTGTTGCAAAATAGCGTTAGGGTTCATGGCTATAGATTTGTATGTGCGAAATTATATAGAAGAATCGGGCGAGATCTATTCTTATATATCTTGGCACAAAATAAATTATATATGAGAATATCATTAACTTCGATATGATAACTTATCGTCATTACACAGGTTTACAATTGCCTTTCTAATTTTCCTCCAAGTGGCACTTCAGAAATCAGATTTATTATTTATTTATTATAATAAGTTTCATTTCAATTATCAAATAAGATAATTATAAAAATAACATTATCACAAGGACGAATATCTGTCGATGAATCGCCAAATATTCCCACTTGATCAGAGCTAATCATCCAATCAACCAAAACACCTACATCGATAATTAGAAATTTTGAGTTTAATTGAATGAGTTATTATCTAAAACTGTTTTTTCTTTAATATTTAATAAGTGAGGTTTTTTGTTTTTAATTAGAAATAATTTTCATCGTTGTTTAGTATACTAAAATTTTTATAACTCAACTATATTCCAAAGTTATAACCTTTTAGCAAACTGGGAAATTCGCAACAGATCAATATAAGCCCCCTCGATATATCCAACGATTCATCTCGAATTTATTCCTGCCTGAAATGAGCTTAGGTCCTTAATAACATCGTGTGATTATCTAGAGACTGTAGTTAGTAGGCTTTAAGCTCCTCTCCGAATAATTATAAAATGAGGTGAGTAGATAAGGACCTACCAAAGAAAAATTCAGTGATTGAGCCATTAACAAGAGAACGTTAAGTAGACAGGGGAACATCTAGAGAAACATTAATTCTAAAGAAGTTGGCGTCCATTCGCCTCACTTGGTAATTAAGATAAAGCTCGAAATGCAATACCATATTAATTAAATCTTTCAACCCAAAAACAAAGTGCCAAATAAATTTTTTGAGCCAAATTATAGCAATATTTCGAGGGATATCTACGTGTTCTGTTCTCCTGCATACAATCATATAACATCGATTAAAGCTTATTTTGGGAGGACCTTACATCCTTTTCAGGTTTTCGGTCCTAATATCTGAAACAGAATTATTAAAAACTGAATAAATTGTTTCATTCGACAAATTCGAAAAATCGAAAGAAGATAATTCTGAAAATGAATACCCAGAAAAAACCTACAAATATAATGATATAACACCCAATAGAAATAATATGCGCCTACGAAGAAATTCAAGATAATTTGCATAAGAAGGCTGTTTATACGAAGGAGTAGCCTATATTTTAAGTTTTATCTATGGATTCAAACGGAGCCGGTAAACCAAAAATTAATTAGATGGATTTATTACTGAATAATGAGAAATTTTTACGACCAGACATATTGGTTCGAAGCAAGAACACCCCTCAATTTTCTTCGGAATCGAATGAGATTCCTCTCGATGATACTACCATGGTAAACAAATCTCTATACAATGTGATGTTCTGCAATGATGGAACGGTATCAAAGAATTCACTTCTGAATAAACTGCTTAGAGACTTGATATTCACAGTGAGAGTTTAAGGTTTGATTACCGAATTGTAGAATCAATCATATGAGTTCATTTCAGATCAGCTCGACCTGATATACCCTTCTGAAAGAATAATTCAAATGAAAATATGAATCGGGACTTTTTATATTAGATCGCCATCCTCTGTTCTATAGATATTTTTGGACATTTTCCCAATAGAAGTAACAATCAGATCCGACTTCGTTGAAATCCAGTACTCGATTGTGAATTGATGGTTCTAAGTTCGCGAAATTTTTTACAGATAATACGATGAGAAGATTCCATTTATAAGGTAAAGACGCTTTGAGTGGGATTCGTTGATCGGCTGATGAACTTTTTTCTATGAATTCGAACAGGAACACAAAAGTTCCGACATAATGTCAGTACTCTCTTCAATTAATTCAATATTTCCTGGGGGTCAGATCATGATGATGAAATAATATGTCAAAATCGATTTTCCATTCTGAGTGCCATGGAAGTTAGCCTCTATATGAGTCCTGTTTGCAGTGAGTATTTTCGACGAAGCATTCAAATATAATATCTGCAACTATTCAAAATTGATTACAAAAAAATTCGATTTTCATTTAAGAGGAATGGACATTGTATTTCAGTTATAAAACAGTCGATACATTAATAAATTGTTTATCTACAACTTAATGATGCTGATGCTATCTCATTTTTCAACGCAAATTAAAAAAACGTTTGCGCGGATGTTCAATGTAGATGACTGCTTCAGCAACGAATTTGAACATGCACGCAAAAGCTGCTGCCTTCACGGCAGTGCTTTTTGAAATTTTTTACTGATAAATTACTGGATTTCAATTCGATCAAATCTGTATTTTTGGAAATATTGGAAAAATAAAATAAGTTTTGGAAATATCGGGAAAAAATATGTCAAATTTCGAAGTTTTCTTCTCGATATCGTTGATTTTTTCGGTATAACTCGAGAAATACTGATTCAGTCCTGATAAAACTTCACAGCTAGTTTTGAGATGCTGAAAGACAACTTTATGCGAAATTTCGTGATAATCGTGTCATTAGAACAATTTGAAAAAAAAATATTTTATGATTTTCTTATCATATTATACTCATTAAATTCTGTATGAAATTTCGAACTGTTATTTTTCGATGAAGTACTGGATTTCAACTCAATCTGATCTGTATTTTTGGAAATATTGGAAAAATAAAATTTTGATTGGGTAGGTATATCTACGGAATCATTGGGTGGATTTTACCCATTCACGAATTCGACCTTGGTAATTAAGCCCCAAACCTACGATCAGCCTAACGGCCGACTGCGTAATCACAATAACTTCCGAAAGAAACAACTTAGAAACTCGATATTTGTAGAGAAAGTTTGGATCTTAATTACGAAGGCCGAATTCGTAAATGGGTAAAATCCACCCAATGATTCCTACCCAATCAAAATTTTATTTTTCCAATATTTCCAAAAATACAGATCAGATCGAGTTGAAATCCAGTACTTCATCGAAAAATAACAGTTCGAAATTTCATACAGAATTTAATGAGTATAATATGATAAGAAAATCATAAAATATTTTTTTTTCAAATTGTTCTAATGACACGATTATCACGAAATTTCGCATAAAGTTGTCTTTCAGCATCTCAAAACTAGCTGTGAAGTTTTATCAGGACTGAATCAGTATTTCTCGAGTTATACCGAAAAAATCAACGATATAGAGAAGAAAACCTCGAAATATAACATAATCGATTTTGACACCGGATTCGTCATCAGCGAGTCCAACCTAGTCGATTGAGACCATTTTTGGCTCAATCATCCAAAATTACAGACATTTGGACAAAACGATAGCACGCTGTTCCCCTAGAATATGCGCGCAAAAATACTTCCAATGGAAATAAAAAGTAATCAACAACGTGTAGGGTCATCGACCTCAGTTCTTCAGTCGTTCAAATATTTTGTCATTTCAATGGATTCACATGTTAGTACAACTCATATGATGCTACATACATGGTATTGAGAAAACACCATTCGGATGATGGTAATGAGAAGCTATTAGAGAAGGAGTTAATTTGAGCCTCATTTACGGTTCTTGAAATTACCTATGCACTACCCTTTACCTGTTCCATGGCATTCTGGAACAGAAATTCCCAAATGATCTATATCTCCATATACTTGATCCCCAGGAATTTAACAAATTTTCATTCACCCTAGATCGAAATTTACGATAATGGTTTACTATGAAAATCTGTGAATAAAGGCAATATAGCCAGAGATTCAGAGCCTCTTACGTTCGAGGATCTGGTCGAAGTTTATAATAGGTTTCGATATGAATAACTGAATATTTATTCCTTAACCCCACTAGTTGAACTGGAGCTTTATAAGAATCATAAGAGTTTGAATAATTATTTCAAGCAGGCTGCTTCCAAATATCTTTTTTTCTGAGATATGAAGATATCGAAAATTATGAAAACTCAATTCGAATACACTGGATTGGGGTTTTTGGTTTGTGCGATTTTATTGATCAAATAACTAGAGGATAATATTCGACAAAAGTTTTAAAGTAAAGTCAGAAGCTCTTGCGTTTACCTTCAGTCAGTTGACTCTAATGATTAAAGACCAAAAGTTTGCAGAATTTTGCGTATCGGCATATTTTAGTATAATAACCAAAGTTTGAGGCATTTTATGGATTAGTGAATATTTTATTTTTATATTTTAGTATGATAACCAAATCGAAATCAAATCCGATCAGTCTTTTTCTTTTCTATTTATTATATCATGTTTGAACATTATGAAGTCATACAGGAAATAATCCCAAAATTTTCAATGGGTGTATATCCGACATTGGTGGAGGCATTTTATGGATTAACGAACCGAAATGTCGACAAAATTCTGAATGGAAATACAACATTCCACGATGTCATGCACTCAACCTTATTGGCAAATTTCAAGTCTCTTAAGAGGTCATTTCTTCGGATATTGGATTCACGGTCGACAGATCCTCCTCTAAAAAGTGATGAGAAACTCAAAAAAAATTTCAGAAGTAGGTCTTTCGAAATGTGAAAGGGAAAATAGTCTGAAATTTGAAGACGAAGACTTTCAGGCTAGATGAATGAGAAAATGAAATTCCTCTTGAAATATTGGGGTGACATACTTCTTAGCATTCTTTAAGATTTTCACGACAACAAACATAAACTAACATAACCACAAGGACGAATATCTGTCGATTAATCAACAAACATTCCACGTTGATCGGAGGTAATCATCAATCAACCAATCAACCACAACATCTACACCGAAGAAGCGGCGTCCAAGGAGTATCACAGTTTCAACTGATTGTCAGAAGAACTCACCTTGGATAAACCGCAGAATAGGAATCTAGGTACTTATAAGCTGTCAGATGGAATACTGCAGTATAACAACAAACAGCGCGCCATCTCCCAGGAGCATCTTGCGAATCCTACCTTTGAGTGCAGAATACTTTTATCGATGAGCATAACGTTCATCCTTTTGTCGTATCAGTCTGCAGCATCTGCGATAATACAGTTTACAACGGCCGTCACGACTTGGAATTACTCGGTTCATGTGATTTTCCAACAAGACGATATTATCTGGCAAGGATAGGAATTGGTTCATGAAGAAAAGGGAGCTCCAGTAGTAATAAACTAACCTAACCACAAGGACGAATATCTGTCGATAAATCAACAAACATTCCAAATTGATCAGACCTTGTCATCCAATCAACCAAAACATAAAGTTCTAAATAGTCACTGAAAATGAAAAACACTAGAACAAAAAGAGTTTTCCCTTTTCATTTCACTAACTTATTAAAACTGGATATGGCATATAATTTTTAATTCTCAATTCAAGCTGCTTCAAAATATTCAACAACGAATACCACAAAATGCTCGCGAAAAATGTTTCATTCGATTGACCAGGCCAACGTTTCCTGTCTTGGACGATTGAATTAAAAGTATTTACATTTAATTGAAGAAGTTCCTGAAAATTAACATTCTTCATCAGACATCTTCTGGAGAATTTCACTGTGACTGCTTGATGTTTTCATATCCTATGAATTTTGAGAATCCAGAACGAGGACACAAGTGGGAAAAATGAGTAGGGTCATTGCTGAAGATTTCAGTGTCAAAAAATGCCGATCTTGTATATCGCGAAATGGCTTTTGATTGGGAATCTTACAGAATGGGACTTCAGTAATTGAAAACTGCTATTTTGTATTGAACAAGATTTCTTTACACATAATAGATAACAGATAACCATCCACTAATGATGTTTTCTGTAAAATGGTTCGATACTACCCAGAAGAAATGCGTTTCAAGAAGTTAATTAATCTAAGCAAGAATCCATCACTTCTTGAAGTATATTTGAGCTGTATCGTAGGAGGCGTTTTCGTCTTCAAACTCTTAATGAAGTCGACCTTTAAGAATTTCGAGTTGAAAACAATCTATGGTGAGAAGAATTACGTGTCTAGGATGGCATTAGCGTTTCTCCCCAATTCTAACCGATATTGCGTAATCAATAGGACCCACATCAACTGTCTGGGTTCAAAATGTCCTGTTGGAAAGGAGGAGTTGCATTCTTTGAATGCTTTTCTTTCTTTTCGTTTAGATATCGGAAATCTGAGAATTAGTTGTGCATGAAAAAACGTGACTTTTTTCCAACAAACTCATTGATTAACTGTTCGGTTAGTTCAATTGGTCAAAGATCCAATCGAATCGGAATTGTGTATATCAACAAAAAATGCATTAATCTTATTCTGTTTTTCGCTTCATTAATTCTTGAGAAGTAACGAGAATGGCCACCGTCCTCTTCAAATCTGATACAACTCAATTGGATTAGTAGAATCCGAAATATATGGAAACGCCCATTCAAAAAAAAAACGATGGGTTTTTCTGGGTTCCTATCTTTTTTTTGAATAATTCTCAAGGTACATAAATATTACCTGTTCGAAGTGAACTCAAAATTTGTGAAATTTTTCATTTCGGTTTGGCCGATTGGACAGTCTAACCTCATCATTTCAGACCCTTTTTGGCTTTACATTCCAAATATTGTCGCTAAAGGATGACAACGGAAATTCATAACCAAATCATTAATACCAAGTATTTTACCGACTTTACCGATTCACGAATTCGGCTTTCGTAATTAAGGTCCAAACTTCCGAAAGAAACAGCTTAGAAACTCGATATTTGTAGAGAAGTTTCGGACCTTTATCACGTAGGCCGAATTCGTGAATGACTAAAATCCACCCAATGATTCCGCAGATATACCCATTCAAAATTTTATTTTCCCAATATTTCCAAAAATACAGATTAGATCGAATTGAAATCCAGTACTTTAATCGAAAAATAACAGTTCGAAGGTTCATACAGAATTAAATGATGATAATATGATGAGAATATCAAAGAATATTGAATATTTGAAAAAAACAAATTTGAATTTTTTTTTTATTGTTCTGATGACACGATCATCACGAAGTTTTGCACAATGTTGTCCTTCAACATTTCCAAACTAGCTGCGAAGTTTCATCACGATTGAATCAGTATTACTTGATTTATACCAAAACAATAACTTCCGAAAGAAACAACTTAGAAACTCGATAATTGTAGAGAAGGTTTGGACCTTAATTACGAAAGCCGAATTCGTGAATCGGTGAATTCCACCCAATGATTCCGCAGATATACCCATTCAAAATTTTATTTTCCCAATATTCCCAAAAATACAAATAAGATCGAATTGAAATCCAGTACTTAATCGAAAAATGACAGTTCGAAGGTTCATACAGAATTTAATGAGGATAATATGATGAGAAGATCACAGAATATTGAATATTTGAAAAAAATAAATTTGAATTTTTTTTTTAATTGTTGTGATGACACGATCATCGCGAAATTTTGCACAATGTTGTCCTTCAACATTTCCAAACTAGCTTCGAAGTTTCATCACGATTGAATCAGTATTTTTCGATTTATACCAAGCAAACCAATGATATCGAGAAGAAAACCACGAAATTCTGCATATTTTTATCCCGTTATCTCCAAAACTAAAAGAGATATCGAATTGAAATTTGATAAACTGCTGTGAAATATGGAGTTCAAAGTATAACTGAAATTTATCTGAAATATGAACAATATTTTCAGAAAAAAAAATTTTTTTCGAAAAAATTTTGAATTTTTTTTTTTTGATTTAGTAACCATACAATTTTGACGAAATTCAGCACAAAGTTGCGCGTTGTTATGCTTCAACTAACTGCCAGGTTTCAATTCAATCGCTATAGTTTTTTCTGAGATATGAGGAAAATAACTTCAAAATTTCAAATTGCTATTACTCAGAAACTATTAGGCCGATTCGGCCCATTAACGAACTCAACGTTCGTACTTTGAAATGCAACCCTTCCTGAAATTCTCCGTACGCCCTTTATCGTGGTGATGGCCGGCCAGCCGGCCGGACAGAATCAATTTTGACATCGGATTCGTCATCAGTGAGTCCAACCTAGTCGTTTGAGACCATTTTCAGCTCAATCATCGAAAATTACAGACATTTGGACAAAACAATAGCACGCTGTTCCCCTAGAACATGCGCGCAAAAACTCCTGCTCGTGAGTTAAATTGGTCAGAATTTAGAATAGTGCACAAAGATTTACTTATACTGGAACGAAAGGCTAATGGGCACTTCAATACAACGAAAAAATCGGCCTGAATTTTTCCTTGTTAAATTCTAAATGTTGATGTTCTGAAGACAGGATTCAATTTGCAGTGGAAATCAAGCTAGATATTTCGAATTTGGTCAATGCAATTATCTTACAAAGAAACATAAGATACATGATCCGATCGAAGTTATTTTATAGCTGGAATATTAAGGATAACGATTCACTTTCGAACAAATAAATTTCCAGCGTGGGTAAAGTGAATCATTCGGACAATTCTTCAAGTGTTCTCGACATTTCAGGAATATTCTTTAAACAATACCCATTTCAAAAACAAATTAACATTCCACTGAAAAATTCCACCAACCCTTGTCAGGCGAGCATGGATTTCGAATTCTTGTAGGTCGAAAAGGGCGGTCCATGATTCACATTAATTTAGGACCCTTTCTAATGTAGCAAGTGTGGATGAACAGATTGTTTGCTCTCCAAACCTCCTGATCGTCTCCCTTGTCGAATTACTAACTTTAAATCATCGATCACAAACGTGCACACTTTCAGAAATGGTATTTTGAGAATATTGAATATTTGGGTGTATATGAGGAATATTCTGCTCTTGATAAACATGTTCAATAAGAATCAGAAAAAAATACAAAATTATGCAAAATCCTCGCAAAATAAGCATTAATCGATATATCCGATCATATTAAAATCTTGAAATATGTTCGGAAATAGAAATGTTCACGGCTGATCGATCGGATATGAATTCTTTACCAAGAATTTGAGTTTCTTATCTGGAAGTCAAGCAGCGGTGGGTAAAGCCGCGTACAGTCACTAGAGCTGACTTGCGAGGCTGCCGTAAAAACCTATATCGGATGGATCATGTTTAGCGGTTCGCGCACCGCTCTGCTCCCGCTCAAAATACAGAACACGCGGCTTGAAGCCGCGTACAGACACGAGTGCAGAGCATGCGACGCTGCCTCGCAAGTGTACACGGTGTTTAAGCGGGAACAGAGCGCCAAACCGCTTAACCGCTGAACTTTATCCATCCTATGTCGGTTTTCACGGGGAGACCAAAGGATTCCTCAGGCACCGTTTGGACTTCAAACTAGCAGCGCTCGAATGTTTTTGTGATGTGTAGAGCACATAGCTGCGTTCCGTGACTCTGTCAGTCTAGTTGTTATTCATGGGCGTATCGTTCGTTTGAGATAATACTAATGAGGTGTTGCATTTTAATAAAAATGCGGATCGAGTCATTACCTAAATTTTGTGAATTCAATCGTGTATATATATTTCCGACTGATTCTCAATGAATGAATAGATACAATCCACAATTCGTTACTTTTCAGTGTACATGTCACTTACCTAATCGGAGGCAAAAAACATACGATCCTCGCGTAGTTATACATATGGAAAATAATGATAATTACTATGCAGTCAATGGTTTATCAAATTAAAAATATCTATGTATATATATATACATCTGGTTTATTTTGGGAGAACTATGAGAAACTGTAATGAAATATTTCGGCAGATTTCCCTCTGATATTTTGCTATGAGCGTATTCAGTGCTATACCTACTTAGAGTATGAATGATATTAACTCTAAATAAATAGAAATTTATACCGTGAGAACTTCCAGGGACCGAAATAAACAGAAAAATTCAATTGTAGTTGCGATTTATTTTCTCGATAGTGTAGATAGTGAACTTTATATTAGAGCTAACTACAAAGCGTCAGGGTACTAGGATAATTGAATCAGTTGTGAGTGGGTATGGGTAAAAGAGTTTTAAATAATAGAATACTGTGTAACTTTTCGTTTCAGCATGAGCTTTCGAGGGACCGGTCATTGACTTTGAATGAATGAAGCGTTAAACTAATTATGTTCTCGGTTTTCCAGGTTGACTCACAATATGAATATATATTTCGTTGTCAAATAAATCACAATGAGGTTATAATATTCAAAATTTCTATGGAATAATTTTATCATTAATCAATTATCCATATTCCCTAACACATTCTATCAAAACCTAGATTCTCCAATCATGTCCATCAAATAATATTTAAACTTATCATTATTCTCATTTCCTATATCAGTACTCTTTGGCACATAGGAATCTTTGTAATATATGATTAACGTCTGTTTTACAACGCTACTGTGCTGACTACAGGAAAGGGGTTGGCGAACCACTGCGGCTCGACTTGGCCTCACTGCTCGCTCAAGATTGCCTCGTTGTGTCTATTTTTCCGTGAGCTGCTCATGAGCTGCTCTGCTCCCGTGTCTATACATGGGTTAACATCATCACCTATATGAATGCACTCTTTGTTAGAAATATTTCAAATTGAAAGGAATAACTTGAATAATAGAATTAAAACAATTGTCCGGAGCTCGAAACACTCACAAAAATATAAACTTTACATACTGTAAAACATCTCACAATAGGTATTTTGCAGACATTTTTCATTATTGGAGTCAAATATTCTAGCCGTGAAACTACTGATTCACAACGAGAAAATGATCTTTTAAAATTGGCTTCACGTATCCACTGTTTAAACGGACGAAAATTCGCGGCTTCCGTGACGAACCGGGATATATCCACTCTCCCCTTCTTCTCGTGTACTTTTTTCATTAGGAAGCCAATATGCAGCATCGGCTGTATCGATCGATCAATCTCGTAATACCGAGTAACGTAGAAGGCGATCTGACGCGTTTCTCCTTGAGTCCCGATTTGACCATTTTTAGTACCGAATCATTCAAAATTCGCGAATTGTTGAAGTGTGTGATAGCATACATTATAATTTTGTGTCGATATATAATAAGGAAAATATAAAAATATGATAATTCGTGTCACATGCAAGAGACCTGTTGTTGGTATTAAAATATTGAAATAAAAATTATTTTAATTACCAAAAAGTAGAGGCTGAAACAGTTCAATATTCAAATCATAAAAATCCGTGTACATTGAAGCTTCAATATGTAGGTTGAAAAGTACACAAATAGGATAAAAACACCGCAAAAATTATTTCATCTGGAGTTCAAGTACCGTTTGACAGGTTTGATATCTGCATGGTTGATCCCCCCGGCTAAGAACTTTTACAAGCGCAAAAAAAGCTCATGTCTTCAATTCTCTGTCTTCGATGTTTCAGTTTCTGTGATTTGGGGATATTCTCAATTATGTTGAAAATTATATCTACCATATTATTAGTTTATGAAATTGAAGGTACAGAATGCTTACATTCGGTGAGGATATGTGCAACACCTTCGAAAACTCGTTTCACCCCTAAGATGCACATTCACTAACAGCCATTTTTCTAACCAGCATATTCCACTGTAATGGTGCAAAACGAAAAAATAATCTCGTTCTTTTGAAAATTTGACATTTACTGGCGTGAAACGTATGATTTACCAGTATACAGGGTTTCATCATAACATAAAGCTCGTATTATAAAATCCGCTTTCTCCATCGGTTCTTGCCACCTCACCTAAGTCACAATCGCAAACTCAACTCTCCTTGGTTCCCAAACAAAAGTTTGGGAATAAACTTTCTGAATCGCTTATTTCTTCATACGTTTCAATCGTGACTTGCTATACCGCAACTGTATTCCAGGACAGGGCAATCTCTTATACCCCTTCCTTCTGATCCCGGATTTCTTCGAAACCAGTTATATATACACCAAGGATTCTTGTTATTTCAAATTTTCCCCGATGTAATAAATAGTTCCCGGCGTCATTCCCAGATCTGGACAAAAAGTATATAATCATCTTACAGGTGCTTCGAGTTGAAATATGGTCGTTTTTCGGGAGGAGAAAAAGGGATGGGGAACTCTGCCAGATGTTCTGGAAGCAGCACTGTCTTAATCTCGCGCTATTTCTATCCCGGTGCTGATTTAATCCTCGGATCCTTGGGGACGCGACGCGTATCTTTTATTCGTTATTAAATGGTTTCAATTCGAGGGGACTCACATATGGCCCCTATCAATTTATAAGACTACTATCTGAAAGAATATTGTTTCGATGAATCACACAATGGTGACGAACAATGCTTGATGTGCATGGTTAGTCGGACTTATCAAAAAGTTTCGTACAAATTGATCAATCCCGCATCTTGATATGGAACTATTATTATGGATAATGTCCAAGAGCGTCGGTAGAATTGATGAATTCATTACTTTGACTATATAACGGGTGGTCCAAATACTGACGTCAATATTTTTTGAGATTCCCCACACCTAGGGGTACCAGAAAATACCCCTTGTATGTCATACGATTTTCTGTAGTTTTAGAGTTAGGTATGCTTTTTTGTGTTTTTTCGATTTATTATGCCAGCGAGGTTTCAAAATTCATATCATTTTATGTGAGAGATATTTTGCAGATTATTTTCTTCAACATGATCTCTCTGGATGTTGCTTTGATAAAAAAAATAACTCAGCTTCCTGAAATCACTCAAAGCTACTCAAAAACGGCTTGAAAGTTAGAACTTCAGTTTTCAGTAGTATTCACTCAAACATTCAACATCAATTTAAAAATACAAAACGCAGTTTTTGTAGTTTCTTGCTGAGTTTAAAAACTTCGCACGGTCCCAAACTACCAAAATAATGAGGAAAAACAGTACTTGATTTTCCATTTTATGCTGTAATTTGCCATCGAAGGCGGATAGGCTCAAAATCATTGAACCACGAGTGGAGTTATATGTATAATTTTCATCATTCTTATGGCAAATTAACCTGGAAAATGTGACTTTAGAGTAGTTTAATTGGGCGTGCAGGGTCGTTCGAATGGCCTGCGCGTCCGCCAGACGTGAACCCCATCGATGTTTCCATTCGGGGATTTTACAGAGAGCTCATGTAAGCGACGAAAAGCTACAAAGCAGAATTAAGACAAAAACTTTTAGAAGCAGAAAGAAAAATAAATCAAAAACATTGACGATTATGTATTCAAGACGGAGGAAGAGATTCTGAAGATTTATTGTAGTAAATGAACATTTTTCAGTGGTTTGTTTTCTCATCCAGAAGCAAGTAAACTACCAATTTTGAAATATACTCACATTTTTAATCAGTGGTGAGACCAAAATTATTATAGACATTATACGAGCTACAGTAAGTTCACAGGAATTCCAATTGAAATTACTTTAGAAACACATTTTTGAGTTAAATTCACCACAAGGATGATAAAAAGTAGAAAAATAATTTTAATCGTGTTCCAATGATTTTCAGCCTACCCACCTTCAGAAGTCGATTACAGCAAAAAAAAGGCCCATAAAGTACTATTTTTTTTTATGATTTGGGTAGTTCAAGAACGTGCAACGTTTTTAACGCAGCCAAAAGCGATGAAAACTGCTTTTGTATTTTCAAGTTGATGTTGAATGAGAGAATCCTAGTGAAAACTGTAGTTCTAACTTTCAAGTCTTTTTTGAGTAACTTTGAGTAATTTCAGAAAGCTCAATTATTCTTTTATCGAAACAACATCCAGAGAAATCATGTTATAGGAAAAAAATCTGCAAAATACCAACTACATAAAAAGATATGAATTTTTGAAACCTCGCTGGCATATTCGGAAAAAATACAAATACAAAAATACAAATAATGAATCGAAAAAACACAAAAAAAACTATAACTCGAAAACAACGAAAAACCGCATGACATGCATGGGGTATCTTTGGCTACCCCCCAGGTGAGAGGTATCTAAAAAATTACTGTCCTAATTAGTCACTACTTGGACCACTATTTATACTGCCGACGGTCTAAGGTCCATCCTAATATCAACCTTGGATTCATCACTTAGACTGGAGTGGTATGAAGACCACAGAGCTTCTAGCCTGCCCTATAAAAATCTGAAAATGCTGTGCAATAGACGAGAAACAATACTATGTGCATAATCTGAAGAACGGCGTGTTAATGTTTTGTCCAAAAGACTTTAATTTTCGTGTTTTGAGACGAAATTGGTCTCAAACGACTAGATTGAACTCACATAACGAATATTGGAAACGTGGGTATTACTCGACTATGCCATCAGCAATATGCGTTACTCAAACCAGAAGATTATAATAAAATAGTATATATGCTAATTCTGGCATTAACACCATTCACAAATTGGGCCTTTGCAATTCAAGTCCAAACCTAATCTAAAAATATTGAGTTTCTTTCGAAAGTCATTGTGTTTACGATCGACTAGCCGATGAGGAATCATCCACGATTTGTAGTAATAAAGCTATGCTTTTAACTCCATCTTCAATAGTTAACATTAGGCGAAATTTTTCAACAACACAATACTCAACAATCACATGGTGTTTTCTAGTCACTTTGAAATATTCGAAATTCCGTTCCCAATACTAGAAATCATCCGGATGAGTAAGTACTCTTCGATTAATTGAATTTTGCCATTTGTTTGAGGAACTTTCTCAAAGAGGTTGATTCGTTCAATTTGAATTTCAAACGACAAATTCCGTTAAGGGTTCACTCGGAAGTTTGTTCATCCCAGCCTGCGTTTACTATGCAAGAAAACAAGATTTGTGTATACCCAACAGAAGTTATTCAAGAAGTTCCCACGAAATAAATATTGAAGGCAGAAATAGTAGAATCTCTTGGGTTTATTGGGGTTCTTGCATCATAAACGGCGTGGAGTTTATAATAGTGTAAATATGGTTTTTCTACTCCCTTAAATGCTACGAAATCGGATAGATGGAATAAATTAACCTCTCCAACGAAATATGTTTCTTCTGTTTAATACGAAGGAATGAATCATATTTATCGTTGTATTTCACCTATTTTGTGTGAATCGAAAATCATGACATTGCATTAAAGCCCAACATGAAAAATTTTTAATTCGAGGCACTTAATTTTTGTCAGTTCACATTTTTTCGTCTATCCTTAACACCACCTCTGATACTTTTACTGTTAAGTATCGATTGAAGCTTATTTTGGGAGGATTTTGAATTATTTTTTTTAGATTTTCATGGGTTTTCACTCCCAATATCTGAAACAGAACTATTCAAAATTAAATAAAAACTGTTTTTTCCATGAAAAACGCCCTTGCGGATTGCAGTGTCAAACTATTTGTCAAGGCCAGTTTCTTGCAGAAAGGTTGCCTAATGAACAATACAGGAACAATACAAACGATAAAGAAAACGAACTGTGACGTTTCAGAGTACAAATCTGACTCTTTCATCAAACAAAGCAGAATATTTCAAGAATTATTTTACTTTTACTGTTGCAGCTTACTCAATCTTTTATTTTATGTTGGAACAAATCTAACCTGTCTTTTCATCATTGACGGAGCAGTTGCTGAAACATTGAAACTACCAATTAATTATATCCTGGCAAGGGCTATTTTTCTTCAGATATTCATAAGTTTCTTAACACAGTATCTGAAACAAATTTCAAAAAAAAAAAAATTACCATTTATAGAAATTGCACTTGCTGACTGTTGGATATAAACAATTCGCCAAGAGCATTTTTCTGAAATGATGCTACCTTAAGCATTATATTAATACAATATGAACTATTAACGAAACCGAATGTAACTTTCCGAAATCTGTATCTGATTTCTCCATCAGGAAATATTCTGAAAATAGTCAAAATTATTATTATATCCCTCAGTACGCAGCGGCCATTTCTATGAATAATTATTTCCTTTTATTTTTATAGTTCTTCAGCATTTATTGGGAGAGAAATGCCATAAAACTTTAACGAAGAGGATTTCTCACCCTCATTACATTGAAAGAAATTGAAAACATTATAATTCAGTCATGATTTTATTGGCCTTCTAAGATGAGAAAATCCCGGACCGGATGATTTGGCTCATTCTCGAAGTGAAAATTGGCATTCTAGCTTTACTTTTGCCTGTCAGTTTCGACGGGACACGTCATTTTCTTTAGAAGTTATCTAACTTAGAACTTGACCACAAATGTCTCATCAATCAAACTAACCAATCTCATGAAATATAGTATCAACTTAAACAGGATGTTACAACACAAGAGGAGTGAGTAACATCCTTGCTTTACGCGCTCTTCAACCATAAAGTACTCAGTTACCATCAGCAAATATAAGCTTTAGGTTCATAAGTGATATCATTATTGCTTCGTGCATATAAAAAAGAGTTCTTTACCAATTTGGTTTTCTTTTGTCCAGTAGTATACTATTGCTTCGCTCAGATGAAAAATTATTCTCAAGATAATAAGTTTTTTCTTTACTTCAGTTGAATTCTTATTCGGCGATTTTCACAAATAGGTAGATATTAAAATCAAATCTACTTTATTCTTCGAACTTGAAATTATTCGAATAATTCACTCAAATCAAGTGAACTCATGTTCTTAGAAATCTCCAGTGGAGGTATTGAAAAATACAGATTTTTCTGAAAAAACTTTACATTTATTTCCAGATAATTTGTGTTCATTTTCCGCCTTTCAAGCATTTTAACCCTCCTCTCTTTTCAATGTTTTTTGGATTATATATTTTCTTTTTGGTGAGTTTCTAGGCCTTGCCTAAACTTTAAACTTTATTTAATAATAATATCTTTCGATATTGATATCTAACGATATTCTTTCATTGTCTTCAATGTACTACGCATGAATGACAAATTTTATTATTATATCAACTGACAAAATATAATTATCGAAGTAACAGACTTGAGAAAACGGTATCACGATAAAATGCAATACAAAAATAATACTAGACACAGTGTTTCGTCTTTTATCATTCGATTCGGAATCATCAGTGGCATCTATTCTATATAGAATATATAGACTAAGCTAACCCAAACACTCTGACAAACTTGTCAAGAGCGAATATTTGTGCATAGAACAATTTTGACAGATTGTGAATAACCTTTTTCCTTTGATAAATAAAATGAAGTAAACAAAATTTTCAAAAATTTAGAAAAAATTATATGACAGTTGATAATGACTCTATAAAACTGTTTGTTTTATTTCAGAAATAAATTAAGATGAGTCTACTTGATAAAGGTTACAACCATTAAAATATACAGATTCCTCCGTAATACCTCTACATAATATCTTTCGATATCTATTGGCGAATGAAGATAAGCGCTACTCCCTCTGGTCGCTATCCGAGTAACCCGAGGTACAGACATTATCATTGACAAGTTAAAAGAAAAGTCGAGAAAATGGAAAAGTTTATGCATTCTTCTTGGCGTTTGTGTGATTTTACAAGTGCTTCTACTGAGAAAAAGCAAACTCAAATGTCCCTTCCCATAGATTTCCACAGCCTGGTGAAAAATTTCGAGTTATGGTGAAAGAAACTTCTTTAACAAGTCGGTCCTGAAAGTGTTGAAGAATCGATAAAAACCATCAAACAAGATTTATGAGAGTCTGTTACCTTAATTTTTACGATGATAATCATTTTCGAAGAGGAAAGCACGAATTGCTTATGAAATATTAGATCACATTCATGAAGACAATTTTGTTCCAGGCCCCTAATCCAAGCAGAGAAATTTACTTAAGAGGAATGCTCTGCCTTCCAGAAATCTGCCTGTTGAACTGATCATTAAGTAACAATGTGAATGTTTCAATGATAGAACTGACTTTTGAAAAAAGAGAGTCTCAACAAGGAAATATCTGGTGATGAATACTGTTCGCTCAAAGTGCTTCTGTCGATGAAAGCAAAGTTGTACAAGGCTTATTTATTACAGCTTTTTCAAGACCAATCATATAAGTGTTGGAAAAGTTAGTTGTCAATCCATAATGAATAAGACTTACGATACAAGTAGCATTAGTTTTATGTGAATTATTCATTTTATTCACAATATATTGAGTATTTAGTCCTTCGCTATAAAAATAGTAAAGTAATGAGTATTTGTCTATTATTCCGAAAAGTATGTTTTACAATACTGTTTTTCAACTTTCAAGACAGCCTAAGAAATCCACCAAAGTCAATCTTGCCATTTGGATCTGAAAATAAATAATATTAAAATACTGTCTAACCTTGGAGATATCCCTTTAATTTTAGAGTTGCTACACTCAATAAGATTGAAGAATGATACATACCTACTTTATAAGAATGGAATATGTACTCCCAGTAATACTCTCGTCAACTATAAAAGTCTAAAAAGTCTTTGAATAAATCGTGAAATCAAAAATTATCAAACCAAACAGTACAAAATCGACTATCAAAATCTATGTCTGTACCTAAGGTTCCAAAACTGGCCACCGTGGTGCTGCAATCTTAAATTCAGACGCCAATATCTTACGAAATACTTTATTTGCTTCTACGTACTACGTTTGAATGACAAATTTAATTATTATATCAACTGACACATAATGATCGAAGTAACAGTCTTGAAAAAACAGTAACATAATGATATACAATACAAAATAGTAGACACAGTGTTTCATCTGTAATCATGTAATCAGGTGTTTGTGAATACAGGTGGTAAGATTTTGACATATAATGAGGAAAACATACTACTGATGATTCTAAATCGAAGAATGAAGAATGAAACACTGTGTTTACTATTATTTTTGTATTGTATTTTATTATGTAACCGTTTTCTCAAGTCTGTTACTTCGATCATTATATGTCAGTCGATATTATAATTAAATTTGTCATTCATTCGTAGTATGCTGAAGACAATAAAAGTATATGGTAAGATATCAATATCGAATATATGATGTAGATGAATTATTTATCAAGTAGACTCGTCTTAATTTTATGTTGAGAGGAGTTCATGGAAAGGGCCGTTCCAAACAGCTGGTGCGAGGTTGTAAAACATCTTACGTTGAATCTGGATTATCGGAATGTACGAAACTCATTATGTTGTCGGAATATAACCCTTCAGTATTCTATCACTCGTTACGAACGCAGTCAAGTTTGTGTAAGATGAAAAGAAGGTTCGTTATAACAAGAAATAACTATTGGAACGATTATCCTACGAAGAAATGAGTTCAAATTACTGGATCCAACAATTGACCTAGCATTATGTTGCCCCATTGACATATTTGAATATTCTAAAGCCCCCATCGGAATCCTTTACTACAGTGTCATAAAGGAGTCCCTTGGTTCCCAGCGGTTTATGATATAACTTTGAGTATAAAACGTTGAATAAAATTGTAATATCCAACAACCATAATGGAATACTGTGAATTCAATATTGAACACATCAGGAGTAGGAATTTCGATTAGGAGCGCGATGTCCAATTCAGGTATTTGTGAAATTTGAAATAAAATCAATTCAGAAATAGGATATGCCGACAAAAGGAATTTGTGGAGTTTACTGTAGGTAGGGGCTCCTTCTTATGATGGCGATGGAAAGAAATCGCGCGATCTTGTACCAAACTCTTGTTCTGTCATCAGTTATCTGATGACATCGACCGATTTTTGATATTTGATTGAAATTGATATAATAAGGAAATAATTGACTTTCAGTCTCCCGATTAGTCCCTTTTTAGATTTCCGTCATCTTAATTCGCCCCTACCAATTCACAATTCACTATTTTCCGTTTCGGTACTTTACTCAGCGCAAATTCGTTTCGTTATTGCTTTCTGCCATCAGTAAATTCAGTAGGTAATTTTGAAACGCGATTAATGTCGACTGACCTCAGCCTATAAAATATTGGAGCCACCTGCAGCGTAGAAAATGTCCTCGCCGCTGCCGCTGCCCCAACCACATCGTGCAGACTTACATAGAGACTTTATATCTCCTAGCATCTTGGATACAGATTCATATAATTGTCTCTTAGGTGAATGGCATCTACAGGCTTTAAAAAAGTGAATTTGTTGCTCAAATGAATTGGAAATTAACAGTTCATTTTGTTGGCAATAGTCAGAATGACAGCTAAAGGAATCTCAGCACAAAATATGAAGATGACACTAGATACAGATTCCAAGTGAATTGTATCTACTCATTATTTATTACAGACCAATATTTCATATCCAGATTCGGCATATGTTTCACCCACCAACAAGATAATAAAGGCCTTTATGCCATCACCAAAAGATTGTCACAGAGAGAGCAACTCTATTCTGACATCTTTTACCTACACCACTATCACCATTCCAACTTGATTTCTGTATATTATTTCCGTTATTATTGGTAAAGATATATGCGTTCGAAAATATTATCTATTGATTCACTACAGTTCTTTGCTTCAGACCTGTTTTGAATGGATATTATCACGTTTGATTCTGGTAGTGAATTTTCTTTTTCTGCGAAGGAATCCTTTTCTACCATGTTTTCGGATGAGTTGGTTTGTCAAAATCCGAAGATCTCTTTCTAAGTGGCAGTTAGACAAGTGTATTCAAGCACGAAATAATCGAACATATTCATCACATTCGTACATAGGAAATAGGCTTTTGTTATCAGTTTTGAATGGATGGTCAAACAAAAATGTTTCAAATTTTTCGTGAGAATATCTACGTAAAATTTAGGCATATACCCTTTGAAGTATTGAAAGAAATATAAAAATGCAGAAAACATGCAATCACATCACAATACGCTTTCGCAAAACCATATGCGTGATTCACACAACTCTTACATTTGAGATGTAAGAGGAATATTATATATGCAAAAAAAATAGAAGGTATAGTGAAGTACAATAGAGAACCTGATAAATTGAATTAG
The DNA here is from genome assembly GCA_958510865.1 of Myrrha octodecimguttata. Lineage (NCBI taxonomy): Eukaryota > Metazoa > Arthropoda > Insecta > Coleoptera > Coccinellidae > Myrrha > Myrrha octodecimguttata. The sequence continues at coordinate 28,044,231 of OY294057.1, forward strand.
AATAGGGAACCCTGAAACTCATATCTTAACATAACACTATCGAATTTCATACCCTTCAGAAGATATATGGAAACGAAAAACAATCTTATACGACAATGAAAATATGATTCAAGCGATGAATTATAATGTTTATACTACAGCGCACAACCATAAGAGCTTTTCGAAGGAGTTAATGAAACTTCGTCTGCACCCAAACGGTCCTCTCGGCATGATCGATCGATGAGGGCCATTGAAAAGTTGAGTATCCATCGTTCAGGGTGTTATCTGGCATCTACTAAAGCATGTACGAAAATCGTGAATGCATCGTATTGAGGGCCACTTATCTCCAATCACTTCTCCAAACATTCATCGACAAATTGTTTGAACAATCATTGTTATTAACGAATATTGCTTCGTGAAATTCATTTAGTTTTCTGAATATGAAAGACACACAAAGTTTCAAACTATTAGGGAAAAATTTGCATTTTCATTCGAACCAACCGCATTTTCGTTTCTCGAAGCGATCACTGAGATCTATTACTTGAGAAAATAAACAGAGGCAAAAGGCGATGCGAATGTTCTATAAAAGATATGACTCCTCAGCTGATGAGTCAACATAGCTATGTTTATACAGGTTGATTTAGAGGTACGACTCCATAATATCCAAACTCTCATAGCATACCAGCATCTTCATCGAAATATCCTTACCGTTTCATTGAATATTTCTTTACACCAATATAATAAATTTCAGAATGCTACAAGGTATCGGTTTGAAATTATGATATGATGTAAAAGTTATCTATAACCTCCGTTTTGAACTCTCCATTGTGATCCATTCCTTCCATTCAACCTTAGACATAATATTAAACTGGCTCAGATATGTCTGGCCATAATATCGGTCCAACCTGTTTCACTTCCATCGATTATGTCTGGGGAGGGATGAATATAATACAATGGAGGAGAAACTATTTAAAACCATCCTGTTCAGACAATCAAATATGTATCAAAATAATAAAAGGCTGAAATGACTCTAGAAGAACCCTCCACTGACCGCCGACAAACAAGGCATTCGAAGCATTGGACTAACACATTTGAATTCTTCTTTCTACTTTCTCTCGAAGTTGGAATTGAATATTGAAGAAATTCCTTTTTGAAATTACAGAAGGAGACAGTCTTTCTATCGCATTTCATTTATCGATATCGATGAATTACATACCAATCTTCTCTCCAAACAAAAAAAGAGTCAAATTAAAAGTTCGATAAGTGTATTATTGTTACTTGAATATGAATGGAAATTTTTTCACAGGGTTATTCACAATGAATCACCCGCTATAATGGGTATTTTTGCCTATAGAAAAAAGTGTTATGTTGTTTGATTGTGACTGAATTTAAAGTGCTACCAAGAATATAAAGCCATGCAGACTGCAGGATATACAAAAAATTACAGATTATTGTTTCCTCATCCCAAAAATATAACACGAGATATCCTAATCTCTATATTCTTTCGAGGTACTAGACGTTGAGAAACATAACAATGAAGTTGTCATTTTAACTGCTCATCTGTGATATATATTGAAGAATCAAATCAGGAAGGAAATTTTATTGCGAGAATGGAATAATTTACAGCGTAATCAATCCGAAAAAATTCAATCCCCAAAAATCGCACGTCGCTGGATTTTTGATAGCGTTTTATCAAAATCCAATCGCGCCTTAGCGACTTCGGCATATTTTTCCTGCAGACAATTAAATCGATTATAAGGGATGCGTAAAAATTGGAATAACCCTGCACAATTCGGAAAAGTATTATATCTCGAGGTGATCAATGTTCAATGATTATAGTATACAGTGTACAATATCCAAATGGCATAATGAATTCATTGCCTCTATTATTATGCATTGTTTTAAAGATCTCGAGACATGTCACCTTCTGATTTATAAATCTTGTAATCTTCCGACGCAGAAATGTCATGATCATAAATTCAACTCCCTCAATTTTTTTAATAGGGAGTATGAACTTATCTTACCTAACTTCAGAGGACTTTTCAATCCTTTTTCTAGTCTATTATGATTTTCAAATTCGATAGGAAGCACTGACGTGAAGTCAGCAGCTTTGGCACGCATGTTCAAAGGAAATCACCAAAAGTGAACATGCGCGCAAAAGCTGATAGGTTTTTTTAGATAAAGTACAGGATTTCAATTCGATCTAATCTGTATTTTTGGAAATATTAAGAAAATAAAATTTTTAATGGGTATATTCACGGAATCATTGGGCGGAATTTACTCATTCACGAATTCGGCCTTCGTAATTGAGCCCCGAACCTACTCTACAAATATCGAGTTTCTAGGTCGTTTCTTCCGGTAGTTATTGTGTTTAGGGTCGGCCATTAGATCAAATTGAAATCCAGTACTTCATCGACAAAATGACAATCCGAAGGTTGATACAAAACTTCAAGAAGATATTATGATTAGAAGATCACAGAGTAAAGAATATTTGGAAAAATTTTTTTTTCAAATTGTTCTAATGATACGATCATCACAAAATTTTGCACAAAGTTGTCCTTCAGCATCTTCAAACTTGCTGCACAGCTTCATCATAACTGAATCAGTATCTCTTGAGTTATACCGAACAACAATATCGGGGAAAAAAATACGAAATTCTACGTTTTTTCTCCGAAAATATTATTCGTATCAAATTGAAATTTGGTACACTGCAGTGAAATATAGAGCTCAAGGTATGAGCAAAATTTTTTTGAATATGACTGATTGTTTATGAAAAAAATTTTTCGAAAAAATTTTCAAATGAGTGACCATACGATCCCAATGAGATTCCGCTTGAAATTGCGCGTTGTTATGCTTCAACTAATTCCCAAGGTCCAATCCAACCACCCCAGTAGTTTCTGAAATACCAGGAGAATAACCTCAAAATTTCAAATAGCTATAACTCCGAAACCAGTTGGCTGATTTGGCCCATTGACGAACTTAACCGCGGCATTCCGATGCGCGAACTACACTTCAAGTTTCAAATCGCTATCTTGCTCCTTCGACAGTTATCAAGTCGTTGGCCGGCCGGCCGGACAGTTTCGATTTTGACACCGGATTCGTCATAACTGAGTACAACCTATTCTTTTGAGACCATTTTCGGCTCAAAATTCGAAAATTACATACATTTGGATAAAACGATAGCACATTGTTTCTCTACAACATGCGCACAAAAATAGAGGATGTCCTCATAGGGGCACTACAAAGCAGTGAAATAACGATTTTTCGCACTATCGTTTTGCTTAAATGACTTGCAAATTTCGATTTCTTCCGAAATGGCCAATTATGAAGAAAAAACCAAAAACAATGTTTTCGATTGTCAAGGATGTTAACGGCGCTTATTCCAAATACCTGCAATAAAAATTACTTTTATTCATTCAGTTATTTTATCGCTACGACATTGCATAAGCTCATGATTCATGTTTTTCCTGGAAAAATTTGTTTTATTTTTGTTCTTTCTCATAAATTTCTGCAATGAATCTAATAACCGTGGTAGTTTTGAAAAAAGAATGGGAAGCCCTTTCAAATGAAGTATCACAAGTACCCCATTTGAAAAATTGTCGATAGCAGCTGTTACCAGAAGGAAGTTTCACACTGAGGACAAATACGCTGAGACTATTTACTTCTTCCCCTCTAATAGTGACCACCCTTCAGATATACATGCGGACTAGACCCACAACAAAATCTCTGGATGTACCGCAAGATAATTCCAATGATGTGGTAAAGCTTTATTTGGAATATGTCACGTACGCCCTGCATATTATGGAAGCGAGAACAAGTTATAAGCGAGGAGTATTCTGTTCATTATTCATCGGAAATAATCATCTCAAATCAAAAAATTTCAGATATATTGCCATTTGCCATTTCTTGGAAATTGAAGTACAAATTAGACGAGATGGATTTTCGCATAAACATCTTTCCCTCTTTATTTATACAGTGCGAGTTTTTAACTTGGAATAAATACACTAGATCAAAGTTTTTTGTTGAAAATGTGCTCGGACATGTCGATTATTATTTTAAATGACTGATGTTTCGATAAAGTAAAATGTTATAAAGTAGGTGGTAAATTAGGTATATGACGTCATCAACTATTTCTTATGATAATCCCACTTTTTTGACCCTTTTTCAAGGGTTTGTTGAGTTACACATTCGTTCCAAATGTGAAATTCTATTTAATTCGAAAGGGGAGAAATTCGATAAACGTTAAGGATATTTTATTGTTGAAGGACAACATTTTGAGCACCGTTTTTTAGTTGATATCGACCAGATTATTTGACTAGTGTAGGGCATCGAATATTGTTAACGGTAACCTTCTTCAATAGATCAATTGAACCACCAGTTCTGTTGGTAGCAAAATGGCGGAGGGGCAGTTTGTTCCGCTAACTGTTGAAGATTAAACTTTAACCTTCTCGAGTCAAATAAAATTGAGATTTAGTACACATGCAAGACATGTGTATATTTGAGAATAGGCATACGGAAATAGGATTGCCAATTGAAAAAATAACAGATGACAGGATATCTCAAAGTTGGGACACGCAGCATAAATAATATGTCCTCACAGCATATAGTTATCGACCTGTTTAAGCTTATTTTCAACGAAAGAACTGTTTTTGATTCATTTAATTCATAAAGTTGGAAAATCGCATTGGATTGCCTTAGAAAGATAAAATTAAAATCGAATTGGATTTGGTTTGCTCAATAAAGCTTTTCTAGCCTGCTAGTATTCCCAATCGTAATCATCCCTGATTAAGGAGCTGTCTCTTTATCCTCAAGTGATTTATTTCCTCATGGCTGTTATCGTGCGCAATAGTTTTCCTCGAAGAGTATGCTCAATATAAAGGGATTACTTATTTATGAAAGCGTATAAGTCAATTAATTCATAGGCACTCTAACTGGCTAGATATATCCACTGGACTAATGAAACAAGTTAGCATCAATTATAATATTGGAGATATAGTGCCGAAAGTTTGACCACGAAGTTTCTATGCTTTTCAGTAGTTGATTTAGGATATCAACATTTAGTTCCGGGTAGGAAAACATGAAGAGATGTAGCGTGGTCCAGTAAGGATTACATAGGAGATAACTTGCATTGATAACATCCACTGCTCTGCGCGATAAACTCGATTTATTCCAAGATCTTTCTCGGTTGTCCCTAATATGAAATGCTCGTGTAGTTCCATGATAGTCGTTTCGTAATAACTGACATCAAACCAATCAATGCAATAGGTATGTGCGATACTTAACAGGTTCCAGGCAATTCGATCATTTGAACTCGTGGTTCTTCATATTTAAGTGACCACTATTTCGGGGGGACATGAAATTAATTTTTATTGTCCAAAGCCATCACTTTTTTCTCTCGGAACTCAAAAGTAAACATTTTTGCAGAAATTTTCACAACGTACTCTTCATTTACCTATGAATTCTCGTATTATTGCAATGAAAATTTTTCCACAGTTCTAACAACCATTCGAATTCCAACACATTGTTTCATATGAAACAATTTCACCCAATCATGTTAAAAGTACACTGAAAATTTCTTGACAGTTCTAAGGGCCAATAAAAAATTATCATTTTGCGTCATATGGAACCAATTCACCCAATAACGTCAACATTGCACTGATACTTGCATTCCGTGCAATTATCAGTCACCATGACAACACGATTGAGTTTGACAACCATCAAAGAATCTCCCATCCAATATTTCTCGACCATTGACAAATGCCTCATAATTTTATGAGCTTCTAATGCTCGTTGCTTGGTGACTTGTTACCTAGTTATCAAGGAATAAGCTTTCGATTATCATGAAATGATCTCCTCTATTATCAATGATTTTACGATTGAAAATTTTTTGACAGTTCTAACAACCAAATGAATTTTGTCATTTTTTGTCCTATGAAAATATTCTATCCAATGAAGTCATCATAACACTGATAATTTCATTCAGTGCAATTATCAATCCCTATGACAACACGATTGAGTTCAACAACTCAGCCTTCGGCTTAGGGCTGTCACCAACGAACAACCTTTCGATTGTCATTCAATTATTTCGTCTATTATTATAAATGTCCAAGGGATATTACTTCTGATCAACATTTTGACAGTGATTTAAACTATTTCAATACTTTCTTAAGACGATGTTGAAAATTGCATGCTATGAAAATGTAAAAAATCTTATCAATTCATACATACATTGGTAGTTACGATACCAACCAGTGAAATACTATCTTGGAATTCCAGTACACATGAGTTTATTCGAAAACTTCTGTAGCCATATATTCTTAATGCTTCTGAAGCGAGTAAAAACAGTTTTATTCTTTTGAAATTTTGAACATGTATCTACAGAATTAATGAGTGCATTCCCATTCATGAATTCGTATTCTAAACAAATCGATTGAGAGATACGATAATTTCAGTTTGATGCTTGAAATCAAGAATGTCGAAATAATGAATGAAAATCTGCTCAATGATTTCCTTGATTCACCCAAATAGAACTCATGAAAAAATTTAACTTCATTCCAAGGGAACCGTCCAACCATTCACTGTTGGGTAAACCATTAACATTGCTGATCCTAACGTGGCGCAAGGAATGAGTAACAAAGTCTACACAGAACACACCTGATGTCCTAACTCTCAAGAGTATTAGCTTATGAGGGGTTTAACAGCGGAATCTGGGGAAATAAACAACAATACAATACTTAATTCTAGTAGACAATGTTAACTATAAGTATTTACAAAAAAAAGGAAAGAGAAGTTACTGAAAAAATTTCGCGATATTCTGAAAATACAAAGAAGCGAGCGAAGGATGCATACTACCGATGACTTTAAATCATTAGGTCGAGATGAAACAAGTGTCTAATGTTAGGTTTGTAATAGGCTATTCTTTATGTTGCCTATTTGACGAGTGTGTGACCCCAATTATTTAATCTCAGTTGATGTAATTTTAATATAGTCATCAATACGTAGTAACTAGTGAATTTCAGGACGATACAATAAAATATATCGTAAAATATCAAATCTTAAGATATTTTGTGAAGGTATTACAGGAAATTCTGTATTAATTGATGATCCCCAACATATATGAAAAAATCAATGAAAAGATATTTAGTTGTACCAGTTTTTGTATTATCACACGAAATTTGCGGTCATAAGTATATCTCAAATGAAATTGATTTCTTATTCCATTCTACACGCTAGTCATAAAACGACTCTTTTGCGTCGACCTGAACTTATGGGTTTCCATCACCGTGAATAGCGGTTCGCTTTAAACGACCTAAAAAGCAGTTTTTGTTATGATTGTAAATTTTTTGCCCTAGACCTTTCGATGAGAACTGGGATTTTCCCCCGGGCCCCATTCCGTTTCGTTGATTCTGAGGTTGTCTGGCAATCAGGACCGCACTTCTGAAAAGAATTTTTTCTTGAGTAAAAGCAGAAAGTAAAACGACCTCCACGATTTCTTCGATAACGAAATTTCTAAAGAATCAAAACATCGAAAGCAAGTAAAACTTGACCACTAGACTTAACTTCTTCAACATGTTCAGTTCCGTGGATATTTTTGTTGAAATCCGTTTGAGTGAAGGATCCATTGAGAAACATAGTAGTGGAAGGCTTTTCTAAATAGTTATTCATTATTATTGGAGCATATTAGGTTTCGATATTTGCCGAACAGATTTGGAGCTGTCGAATTCGCGAATGGGTAAAATCCACCTAAAAATTCCACAATTCACAAATTCAAGATTCAATTCTCCTAAAATTTCCAAAAATTCATAATCAATCGAATTGAGAGACCATCCAGAATCTAAAAGGTCGTAAATCTTTTATTGAGAGATGAAGCTGCTTCGGAAAGCTCTCAGTCAGATTTCGTTTGTAGTCCGCGTGAGCCTTCATGCCGCCATTTTTGGACCAAGTACCAAATTTCAATTCGTCCCCTACGGAAGTTATTGTGTAAACTGAGAACATAAAATGGATAAATGAAATTTCGAACGGGTAAATTTGCAAAATCCCATTACAAATTCGGCCGTCGTAATTAAGGTCGAAATCTACTCTTCGAGTATCTGAAACCTACTTCTGAAATACCTGGTTCCTGAGTTTTTCGCTCGATAGTGTTTACAGTCGGCCTTCCAATCAGTCGTGAAGTCGATAACTTTGGAAAGAATCAAAAATTATTCCAAATCTCTTCATCAGGAAGAAGAGCTGGGTTTTGCTAAGGGTCAATAAAAAGGTAACTAAATGAAGAAGGCAGAAGATATCAAGCTTAAATTCCGCGTATGCACATTGCAAAAGTTTAGCCTTTTCTGAGTTCTCATCTCATTTCTTGTACATCGAGGCTTGAAAGTAGATAAGCCGCAATGGAAATGGACCACTGATATTTGGGAACCTAAATTCATTCGCCTGATTGATCTGAATTTGCATAGCGGCTTGATTTTGGTATTGTTTGTATGCTGCGAATATATTTTCACATTATTTTATACTATTCGATTCTCATGTAAAATACCTAGCTGAAAGCTGAGTAAAGCTCTGTCATCAATGAGTCACGTCACATAAACCTGGAACGAATTTCAAGTTTCAACGAATCGCGTGAACAGCATAAAAAGAGGTAAAAAGCCGTCATTATTTGCATACTCACAGTTTTTTATTCTGGGTAATGAAACATTTTTTCAAAGAAACGAAGAACTCTCTCAAAATTGTACGTGTTTTCAGAGAGCAATAATAAGAGTATGCAAATAAAATGACCAACAACGAAGATTGCGATTTTGGTTGGCGAAATTGGCCATAAAACGATGTTGGCTCTCAATACATAAAGCCGAGTGCATACTGAACAGCTGAGCTACTCTTGCGCCAGTAATTACGTTGCCTCGCATGTTTGGACGGTGTTGATCAGACTCGCGAGGTGGTCTTATTAAACTAGCCTATCACCCGCTCGGTTCAAAATTCTACGCGACTTAACTAAACACTTGAAGGGGCCAAATGTGAATCGACTGTAACTACGAAACACACAGACTACTTCAACCAGGGAATGGCAACTATAATTTACCCCAAAACAAAACCGAAAGCTTTGACATAAAGGAAAAATTTCTTATTTTGAAGGAGTTCCTATAACTCCAAAGCAATTTGAAAATGATTGGTTTCTCGTTTTGTTGAATAAAGTGGAATCTTGTGTTGAATGCATTGAAGTAATTCTGAATAAGAAACAAAGTCCCTTGAAGAGATTTCGATTATTAAGTTCGCATTCGAGACAATGAACTGAGTACGAAATGACGAGAAAGCCGACGTCAAAGAACTTTAAGTTAATTTTTACTGTTACAGCCAGATTTGAATATAATTATTATATTCAAATAGGTTCCCTGCCTAGAGTAAAGTTTCGGTAACACGAAATCTGTGCAAAAGAAATAAATTTTGAATATGCACAGTTGTTCACCATGAAAATTAACTGTTCATTGAAAGCGACAAAGTTAAAATGTCAGTATCAAACTCCTGGAAGGTAGGTACGATAGTATTTGATTTTCGAAGGATTATGGCAGAAATAGGAAGAATGTGAATGTGAGTAATGCAACACGCCATCAGGTGTGGGTCTTCAGGGAAAAGTGGACTTTTCAACATGGAGGTTATTCATTGCAAACCCGATATGAGGATCTTTATGAGAATGAAGAAGACTTTGAAGGTAAAACATACATAATTATTAATGAAATTGAAATAGATTTATTCATGGTGCCATTCTAACATGTTCAAAAGTGCATTACAGGATGGAATAAAAAAAATTTCAAAAATATTAATTTCAAATTTTTTGAGGAATAAATACGAGACAACAGATCATCGATAATCAGGATTATTGAAAGGAATGATTCGGTATTTAAGATGAAATTGCAAATTACCGACAGACCAGAGATGGAATCATAAAATAGCATGATAATATAAAAATAATTGCATTCCTCAGCGTTCCCCGAAGTATGAAATATCAAAAATTGTGCAGTGATATTAGTCTCAAAAAATAGCTCGAGTGACGGATGAATTTAATCATTGATATTCGATATTTTGTTTGACGACTACCACCATACCCGTGTCTGTTGGGCGCCATAAAAAAATTATGGGTATATCGACAGTTTTCCGAAAAAATATCTCATAGAGACCTTTGTAGAGTCGGTTTGTAGCTATATTCTATATTATCAAACTTATCCACAATTTTTGAGATAATTTTATTCAATTCCATTCTTCCCAAGATAAGCAACCGGATCAGATGTGAACAGCATGGATTTATGCCTCGGCGTTCATGCTTGAGTAATTTGGCTGTGTTGTCTCAATCATTGGTGGAAGTTCTGGAAAAATCTGGTCAACTGGATGTAGCCTTTATGGATTTTCATAAAGCCTTCGATAGTGTGGATCACAGGTTGCTCGTTGTCAAGTTGAAGCGCGTGTTTGGCTTGCCGAGGGACTCATAGAGCTCATCGCTTCATACTTGTGCGATAGGCGTCAATATGTGCAGATTGAAAATTATCGTTCTGACCAGTTCGTTGCTTCATCTGGCGTTCCGCAGGGCTCAAATTTGGGACCGCTTTTGTTCCTGCTGTTTATCAACGACCTTTTGGATGAAATAGGGGTACTTGGCTTGATGTTTAGGGACGACTTAAAGTTATATTTGGAGATCGTGAGTGATTTGGATTGCGCCATTTTACAGCGGGCTATAGATCTTATAGACGCATGGTGTTGTCGCACCCGTTTGGCTTTGAATGGCAATAAGTGTTGTTTTGTGTCTTATACTCGTAGAAAGGCAAGACTCAAATATGATTATAATGTTAATGGTAATGTGTTGAATCGTCTTACACAGACTGGAGACTTGGGTGTGATATTTGATGTGAGGTGCACATTCTTACCTCACATGGACTATGTGGTTTCATCAGTGTGCCAGTTGTATGGTTTCATCATTCGCAGCAGTAAACACTTTACATGACACTTATCTGTTGTTGTTCAATTCGTTCATACCAAGCAGGCTGGAGTACGCTAGTATGATATGGAAGCCGATTTATCAATGCCATATAAATAGATTGGAGGCGGTTCAGCGGAAATTTTTCAAATTCTTGGTTTGGAAACAGGATGGTGAATATCCTCCTATTGGATATGATCATGAGTGGTAGATTTAAGGGCTAAAGATTGGAAACCAGAAGAGGCATGCGAGCGTTAAGTTTCATTAATAAACTTTTGAATAATGGGGTGGATTGTTCAGCATTGTTGGACAGGTTACCAATATTTGTTCCACGTTTAGAGGGAAGAAGCAATTTCTTTTTTTTATTTGGAAGCGTAAGAACGAATTTGAATTTAAAATCACCAATTCACTACATGTATAGTACTTATAATAAGATAGCTCATAGGTGTGACATTAACAACGAACCCCTGTATAAACTGCTCCAAATGTATGTAGAATTGGATATTTTCTCAATTTAATTTTTTTTATATATGTACCTATGTATTATAGGAACAAATAGAATGTCGAACGCAAGCCGAAACGTTGCTCAGATAAACTAATTCGAGATTTTACTTCACCGATATATTGAAAATATATATATTATCGTCGCCAAACCTAGAACTTGACTGATAAATGTTCGTTGAAAGGTAACGTCCGTACGGACGGACAGAACAGAATATGACAACAAAACTTCAGCAGTGAGTTTTCCTAATTGTTTGGAACCATTTCCAGTATAAGGTCAACGAAAAATTTCGAAGCTCCTTCAAAATAACTGACAGAATGAAATTCGGACACGAATTCTCTACGGTGAGTCCTACCAAGTATAGACGATCATTTTCAGCTCAAAGATTGAAAAAAAAAATTTGGGTAAAATTCTCTCAGAACGAGTGTGTAAAAAACATAAAATTGAACAGCTGCCTCAATGATACTGAAAATAGTCAATCAACAACGAAATTCACAATGCAATAAAAATACCATTGTTATTTATATACCTTGGTCCCCTTTGGTATAAATATTTTTACACGTTCTCGTTTTTCTCCAAAGCCATAAATTAGTGTGCCACACTTGGAAACGTAGCGAACAAGTAAAATATCGACTGCTTTTCCGCTCCCAGAAATGTGTCATTAGAACTCCACGGCCACCCTGCATAAGAATATCGAATACGCAATAGCCTGCGCGTGAACGTCGCGTCGGGAGTGAAAGAACCTGAAATTTTTCAATGCTGAAAAAGTTACGGGTGTGATTTACCATATGAATTAACGGAGCAGTCGAGATTCCGCCCATACTCATGTATATTCAAACATAATAATCAAGGCCCTTAATTTTCTTTTTTGTTCAACGTCCGACGAGGTATTTTTCCGAATATTAAGGATGCACTGCACGGAAATGTGACGTAACGAAGAATGGAATAATCTGAAGGCTTAGAGGCTCTAATCTATGACAAAAAATTATGTGGCAATTTCGCGAGTACTTAATTCGTTCCCTTTCAGTTCCCTCATTTGCATTTGGTATCGGAGTTATGTTTCGCAATGATATGTCGTTTATCGATTGATCCGAAAGTTTTATATAAAGGCTGCCAAAAGGTCTCCTGTACATTCACTCTAGAATCGCGTTGCGAATTCACGCCATGAGTAGCGCCATTTGAAAATGACTCCGACGTTTCCTCCAGACAAAGCGCGATCTCTTTGAAGGTCTACACAGTATACATATCCGTGATCGTTGCCTTCCATGTTCCGTAATCTTCAGAGGTATCCGTTATGATTTTCTCTAGGTCATCCAGACTCTATCGTACGTTTCCCTCAGGGTTCTCCGATCATCAGAGGTGTCTAAGCGGTATTGTTTCAGTTAAGATGTGGCCTTTGGGTTCATCCCATCTAAATGCATCGAGAAACAGAAGAATAATATGGTTTTTGAATAAAGGATTTCTCTAGTGACAAACTGAATCATTGGATATTTTCATTAAGTAATCACGGACTCTGTGTTTTTTCATGAGAAAATGAAATTAAAATTATGTCCTATTGGTTTGCTGAACCTTCTTTCATTCGAGAGATTGAGTTCAAAATTTCATTAAGTGTCAGTTCCTCTAACATCGATTTATGAAAATGTTCAAATATCAAATTTAGAATCAGCTTTTCGAGATTTGAGTTACGCTGAAGTTCAAATGATTCCTTTCAGACTGCACTTATTAGTCAGAAGTGGACTATGGTTAAAAGAAAAAGCAGGATAGGGTACGGCCAAAGTGTAAGCGAGATGGCGATATCGCGATTCGGTTTCTCGCTTTCAAAAATTTCGTTCGAACATTTAGGTAACGCCAGCGAGAGAGGTGGTCAAATTATAGGTAGAATAAATCCGATGAGTCTTAGCCATGGTTATATCCCGAAAAGGATTTCAAGGCGTTTATTTGTTACTCTCTCAATTCTTCGAGTTTTTTAACTGAGAGAAGCTCATTCGCGATATCGCAATCTCGCGTGCACTCTGAAATTCGATGGTTTCGCGCATGACGTCATATGGTTCAAGGTACGTAGGATAGAAGCGATGGGATTAATGCTCTTCATGAGACAATTTAAATGAATTTCGATTGAGGTTCAGGAAAACTCCGTGGTTAGGGTAGTTTTGACGCATTATTTCTTGAAATCAGAACTTTTCCATTTCTCCAAATGTTTATCATTTTCGAATTTTTACCCAAGTAGTCTCAAACAACTAAAAAAAAAAAAAATGTGAAAAGTGAAACGAAAATTGAGCTGTTCAGGATTTTGTTACCAAATATTTTTCTTGTGAGAAAATGAATTTGTTCCATTATTTTGACGCGCACTGTATTACTGACCTGTGCTGAACTACAGTTCAAAAGATCCCTTGTAAGGTAAATTGCACTGTCAAACTAGTTGTACTGATAGAAATAAAGCTGACATATACCTACAAACTCGTGAATTTGAATTTAAAGCTTTCTGAAGTAGATTTTCTACCCAAGTTCATTTGAGAATATCGAAAAATAGTAAGTAATCGCAAACACGCTGAGAAAAACATTTTTTGCTATCCCAACCCAATTCGAAGCTAAGACTGAGAGCGTTTCTTCCCATAACTCCGATTAATTGTAAAATCCAATTTCCATTCATTATAAAAACACGACTGCCAAAGGAAATCGATTAGAGTCTCCGTTGAGACTTGTCCGATTCTGAGAATACTCTGGAAGCCATATAATCCGTTTCGAAATCTTTTACTATAATGAGGAGAATAAATAGACCAAGTCTATATTAATGAAATGAAAGAATAATGTTTTGCTGACTCTGTGGTATGGTGACAGCAAAAGTTCATTCATATCCAAAGGAAAGTAATTCAATGGAATTTTTTCATTATTTCACCACCCTATGAAGAACATTTACCCCTTTATTTGCGCACATATTCTGGGAAACAGCGTGCTATAGTTTTGTCCAAATGTGTATAATTTTCAAATTTTTTCCCGAAAATGGACCAGGTTGGACTCACCGATGACGAATCCGGTGGCAAAATCGATTCTGTCCAGTCGGCCGACGACTCGATAACTGCCGAACCAAGCGAACTATCGTTCGATAATGGGACATATCAGTCGAATGGTATCGGAGTCATTTGAAATTTTGAGATTAATTTCCTGATATTTCAGGAACCACTCAAGCAATTGAATTGAAACTTGTAAATTACTTGAAGCATAACAAGCAAAACTTCTCACGAAATTTCGTTGACATCAAACAGTCAGTAAATTTTCGAAATATTTTTTTCGAAATTTTTTTCGGCAAATGTTCATTAAATCTGAAAGAAACTTCTGCTCATACCTTGAACATCATATTTTACATCAGTGTACCGAATTTCATTTTGATGCGACCATAACTTCTGGAAATATTGGGAAGAAATATGTAAAATTTTGTGGTTTTTTTCTCGATATCATTGTTTTTCCTGAATGGTTTGACAATACTGATATTTGAACAATTTGAAATAATTTTTTGATCGAATAATCTATTTTCTGTGATCTGCTTATTATATTATCCTCATAAAGGTCGGCCATTAGGTCGACCGTAAACACAATAACTTCCGGGACAAACGACTCAGAATCTCGATATTTGTTGAGTAGGTTTGGAGCTTAATTACGAAGGTCAAATTCGTGAATAGGTAAAATCCGCCCAATGATTCCGTAATATACCCATTCAAAATGACGTGACGTGATGTCAGCAGCTTTTGCGCGCATTTTCAAAGGATATCACCAAAAGAGAATATGCGCGCAAAAGCTGCTGACCTCGCGTCAGGGCATTTCTAGGCTTTAATTAACCCTTTTGATGAGGATATGACAGCTTTTCTAGATGAAACAAAAAATTCATTGAAATACTTTTGATGATTCGATGCCATATAAATTACCACAGAGGTTAAATTCGAATATTAATTCATTCCAATGATCTTTAATCCTTACTGCATGTTTGGTTCTTGAAACAAGATCGTTATAATTTTGCTTAAATTCAAATAAATAACTCCAATTACGTTTGGTCGATTTTGCCCATCTACAACATAACCGTCGCATTCTGCTGCGCGACCAGTCCCGAATGTTTCGAGTCCCTAGCTCATTTCTCTCGAAAGTAATCGTGTTCTTGGCCGGCCAGACAGAATCGTTTTTGACATTGGATTCATCCTGAGAGTCCAACTTGGTGGCTCAAAATTCGAAAACTACAGCTCTTTGGGTAAAACGATAGCATGCTGGTTCCCAGAACGTGCAAGCAGAATTTGACTGAGAGATGTGAACAGAATATTGTGGGTTTGCATCCAGGGTTGAAGAGCCAATAACTAATATCTATGAGTTGACTGGAAGTTGACAATTTTGTGGAAGTATTCGTAGCCCATGTCTCTACCTTTATTTGGTAAGTCAGAATATAATTTCCGACATATGCTCAAGAATGACCTAAGTGGAATAAGGTAAGTAATAGAACAAAATCTATACACTCCACATACTCCTACCATATATATGGATTATCTTCAGCCTCACGAAATGGCAATTTAGAATGTCCCCTTCCTTTTCTCACCCATATACAGGATGGTTCATTCAATCTGACCAAAATTTCATTCAACTATATTTCTGGTACTGTAAATCAGAATTGAATGATTTTTTAGAATTTTTAAAACTTCATAGCATCTGTTGGACTAGGTATACCGAATATCATATTTCCAGTGCCGTACTCAGGAAAATCTATTTTAACTAATGCTGTAAGATGACCATTTCGGCCACTTTCTGGAAAAATAAAATTGTCATAAAAATCTATTGAGTGAGCTTATTGCAGGAAATTACTTATTATTAACTTTCATGGATATTTTCCTGGTCTGCAGCAATGATTCATAAAGATTCGATAAACTTGTATGATCTTCATCTTGTGAAGTGAAAGAAATTCAGACTTTAACTTCCTTCATCTCGAAAACGCTACATTTTCGGACCCATTTTTATGGCACTTTTTTTTTAAATAGTCGCCCCTCCTACTTTGTACCTCCAATTTCGGAAGACCCTGTGTATCGCAAAATGCTATTTTTCCTCTTATTCCTAGATTCATAACGGAATATTTGAGGTCAGGAAATACCATGTAGGCCACTTTCTGGAATTTTTTTTCACAACTATTTGAGCTGCATAATCAGGCAAAGGGAATGTATGCATCAAAATTTTTGTCACACCTTTGAACGGTTCATAATGTTCGAAATCTGCAGATACAGAAACATTATAAGAATAATTCATTATCATTCCAACCTGGGAAGCTCGAATTCAAGAAGATTGAGCAAATCAAAACAAGATGTTCGTTTTTTATTTTCGATTTAATTTGAATGCAAGCATTCCATTTGCCAGATTATGCATCTCAAATAAGTGCAAAAAACATTCCAGAAAGTGGCCTACATGGTGGTCATTTCCACATCAGTGGTCAGAATTTATTTTCCTGAGTACGGCTCCGAAAATAGGATATTCAGTAAACATTATATTCTGATTTACAGTACCAAAAATAAAGTCAAATGAAATTTAGGTCAGAATGAATGAATCATCCTGTATATGGGGAAGGAAAGGAGATAGACATTTTTGGGCTGTAATTTCTTGATGCTGATGATATCCTATTTATATGGTAGGAGTAGGTAAAGTTCCTCGTGAGGCGTACGAACCCGTTTTTCAGGATCGATAGCCTTTTTCGAGCTTCTCCGAATTGCAGCTTTTATGGATAGATTAAAGACTGCTAACAGCAATAACAATCGTCATCAACGTCTGACGAAATTACGACATCACAAGCTTTCCACTGCAAACTCGCGTAAAACCAATTCAAGTTTGGAAATAACCATTTTCCGTGGTATTTAAGCAGCATAAACAATAACCAAATGCAAGTTCTGGAATTAACAGGGAAATTATTCGGCAATCCATTTAGATGAGGGTTCCACGTCGAGATTATGGAAGTTCGGATTGTTTTATGCATCGGAAACGGCTGGGGCATTAGTTCAGGGGCTGATGAATCTCGTTTTTATGATGTGAGCGATTGCTCTTGGAAGTTTCGCGTCTTGGAACAAATGGGGACATCGAAATGACGTATAGGGGCCAAGAGTGCAAAGGACTAACGGTAATAAGATCAATTCACACTTCACTTTGTACACGGCGTTCCCAAATTTTCCTAACGTATGAAGAGAAAGGACTCCTCGCATAATTTCAAGGAAAATAGTCCCATTCACATGGGATCGCAAATTTTTCGTTCTCGAGATATAGAGTGATGAAGTGCTAAATTCGCTTGCCAATCTACATTGTGATTTTTTTTCCTGGAACATGGTGCCGTGTTTTCCTTCAGAACTTTTTTGACGACCCCAGTGTGTTCTGAAAACAACAGGAAGAAAATTTCTTCTTCAACTAAACTTTTTGGTTCGAGGAAAAAATGTTGGACGATTCTCTCGAGATCCCCAGAAAATAAAAACTGTTATAAAAATCTATTGAGTGAGCTCATTGCAGGAAATAACTTATAATTAACTTTCATGGATATTTTCCTGATCTGCAGTATAATGATTCATAAAGATTCGATAAACTCGTATAATCTTAATCTTGTGAAGTAAAAGAAATTTAAACTTTAACTATGAGGGGAAAATGCTACATTTTCGGACCCATGTTTATGGGACTTTTTTCTTGAACTAGTCTCCTCTTTTCGTTTGTACCTCCAATTTCGGAAGACCCTATATATGGAAAAATGCTATTTTTCCTCTTATTCCTAGATTCATAACGGAATATTTGAGGTCAGGAAATACGGATTGAAATGCAAACTTCATAAGTAATCTCATTCCCTTCATGGGAAACACTCTTTCAATTATAGAAAATAAATTGAAAATATAATCACTTCTCTTCCGGTATAATATTTTGAGATTCAGCAATATATTCTTGGAATGATGCTTAAAAGCAAACAATACTACGTGGTAGTGAATTACAGCAAGGGAACAAAGCCACATTTAAATTTCATTACTGCTCGTTAATATCTCAAGGTCAGGCATCTGCACTCAGTCTACATGCTTTAACATTGCCTATAGCCGCGTAAAATATTTGAATTAGGAGAAGTTTTTACGTTTATAGGAGAAAACGGGGTGTCGTTCTGCAGGCTTCATCGAGTATTTTTTGAATTTTTTTTTTTGGTGTACTTAGTTATTTTGTGAGAATGCGCAATGTTAGTTATTTGTCCATTTTTCACTCTATTTCAGTTTTTATTTCCCTGAAAATTCTAGAATTTGAGAAAGTAGCAAAATTGCGCATTCTTACGATTTTCTCAACCATCTGCATCAAAAAAAATTCTGAAAAGAACGAACTCTGGCCTACAAAAGTCATCCCGTTATTTTCGAGGTATAGTTCGCTCTTAAAAGAGATTTTCATGTTGAGCATGCTTTCTTTTCATCCGACTGTCTGTAATTTCAAGTGTTCTCCTGAAAACGACCAGGTTGAAATCCCTGATGAAGAATCCGGTGGCAAAATATTTTGTCCGGCCAGCCTTCCGTAGGGACGATTACGGGTGTACGGAGAAACTCATCGACTTAAAACCTTGAGGGAGAAAGGTTTCGGAGCTATGCTCATTTGAAATTTTTTTCAAGAAAAAAAAAAATTTCTCGAAAATTTCTGCACGCCTATAAAGAAGATACAAAAACCTTTCCAAAAAAGCCACACGACCCACTTTCTCCATTCAAAAAATTTAGGGGGTTGATGGGGATGGCACAGGGTGCAACAAAAATCCTTCAAGAATGATGCATTTAAATTTGGTAAAAGTGAAACAAAAATTGACCTGTTTCAGGATTTTGTTGCCAAATATTTTTCTTCTGAGAAAATGAATTTGTTCCATAATTTTGACGCGCACTGTATACCTATAGGTTAAATCATGCTGAACCTACTGGATTCGATACCATAACTTTTTTTCTCTTTCCCATGAAAACGTAAAACATGGAAGTGCTGATGGAAGTTCTTGACATAAATTTCAACTCGGATTTCCTGCAGCAAATCGTGAAGTCATCCTATCATCATTTATGCTGAAAAAGTTTATATCATCTCGTGTTCCCGTTACAACTCACTGCCAGTACATAATTACATTTTAATCTGTTAAGAACGAAAGTTTGAGATCACGATAAAAAGCGTACGGTGAGCAGTAATGCGGAATTCGTTATCAACGCTTGGGAAAAATATAATGAGTACATATTGTCAGATGCACTGAATATTTGGCTCGCCAAAACTCTAAATAAACGAACAGGTTTTGTGTAAAACAGAATTTTTAAAAACTTCATCGCGGTTAAATCAGTTTCAACCAAATTCTAGAATAACACAGATCGATGTCTGTTTTCATAGAGAACTCAAAACAATAGGCATATCATTTTCCTCGGATATCAACAGAATAATAAACCCTGAATTCATTTTGCAGAGTGCATAATAGTACAAAAATACTTTCAATCATATAAAGAGATGAAAAATATAATCCAATAGATAGAGACGAGCTTTCATCTGCATTTTGGAATCGAATAAATCCAATTAATCACTCAAAAACCTGACAAATCCAGGCGAACAAGCTGCATATATAAAAGAACAAAGCAATATACGGATGATGGCTATGTTCAGTGGAAATCACTCGATTCTGGTGAAAGAAATAAATCAATAGTTTTCAGTTCATTGGGGACAAAAAAAAGATGAGCAGATTCAAAACTGCGTTACATAAAGAGCTAGGAATTTTGAGGAAATGAAAATTTCACTCTGAAAGAGCTCTGATGTGAAGTCAGTAGTTCCTATTGGCGTGTTGAAATTAAATGCCACAGCGGAAACCACTCGCATATGACCAGTCCAAACTCAGCTTTACTTCCTGAAGGAAAAAAATGATTTTTTTATTGTTCCTATGACGACTTCGTCACAAAATGTTGCTCAAGTTTGCGCATCAGCATTTGCCATTCAGGTAACGAGTTTCATCATGATCGGATTTTTGTGCGCATGGTCTGGGGAACAGCGTGCTATCGTTTCGTCCAAATGTCTGTAATTTTCCAATTTTTGCGGCCGGCCAGCGATACGATAACTGTCGAAAGAAGCGAGCTAGCGACTTGGAACTCCGAGATTAAGTCGCGCATTAGAATGCGGCGGTTGAATTCATTAACGAGACAAATCTATAAGGCGCCGTTTGGGGCGAAAGTGTGTTTTCAAATATAGGTATTTTCGAGCCAATAAATTCATAAGTTGCAGAAATATTTTGTTTGCCGATATATGCAATTTTCATAACGATATATTTATTTTCCACGGTACACAATAAATTTATGAGTTGGGCATCACAAATATACAAATTCATGATATCCAGTATATTCAATTAATTAATTCCACCTATCCCAAGTCGTCACGAAAGGTCGCACGGTCAGCGTTAAGTACAGTGCCGAGATCATAGCAACATGGCGTAGTTTGTCATTAGTACATAAAGTTGCTGATAGATAAATAATGAATGGCATAAATTGTCCATAATACAGTGTAAAATTTCACTTCGTGGAGTACCGTTGAGAAAGTCGTAATTTCACACTTCTTGCCGTAGCGAAGCACCAACTTAATCACGTAAATTGTACCCTCGAATAAGTATACAAACTGCTATTAGGATTCCTTACTATAATAATATCTACTTATCTAGCAGATAGATAACGAAGAATCATACAGTGTGTCCACGGATTGGGTGCCGGTAAGGTGTAAATGACGAAAAATTTTCGAGTTAGACTCTGATATTTTGGGAATCGCTCCTGCTTGGTCTCAAACTAAGATGTTGAGAAAATGAGGCAAATCAGTGAATATACAGGGTGGTTTAGAACTGATTTAAGGAAAGTTGTTAAGAATAAAGCACCTTTGTTTTAAAAGATATCGAGAAAGTTTATTGAGAAAAGTTGTTTAAAATTAAAAGGCACGGCTAAATCTCGATTCTCAGATAAATCGATCAACTTTGATTTTGTAAATAGGTTATGAAAATATTTGATATCCATGGTTACAAATGCCAGACGTGACTTGAAACGTAAATTTTAATCGCCACAAACGAAAATTTTCCAGTTAAAAACATGTTTGCCATAGAACAAAGAGTGTGTATTGTGCAGTGCTACGGTTTAGGTGCAGACATTTTTATCATGGTAATAAGACAATTCCATGAATGCTGGCCAAATGTTGCGGTATCACGTAACCTAATATTTTCAAAATTTAAATTTTTGATCATGACAAAATATCTCACGTATCGGATTAACAAAATGTTCATGACCAACTTATAAAATCTAGGTAGGCTGATTTATCTGAAAATTGAGTTCCTGCAGCAGCTCTTCATTCCAAACCACTTTTCTCAATAAACTTTCTCGATATCTTTTTAAAAAAAGGAACTTTATTCTTAACAATTTTCATTAAATCAGTTCTAAACCTCCCTGTATATTAATTGATTTGGTTCATTTTCTCAACATCTTAGTTTGAGACCAAGCAGGAGCGATTCCCAGAATATCAGAGTCTAACTCGAAAATTTTTTGTCATTTACACCTTACCGGCACTCAATCCGTGGACACACTGTATATTTGAATAAATTTGCAATTGTAGGTTTTGTTATATTCAAAGATTATCTTTGGTTATGTTATTGTGCGAAAAAACTTGGAACTGTTTCTTTGAATATTCAATATTCTGTGATCTTCTGACCATATTTTCTTCATGGAATTCTGTATGAACCTTCGAACTGTCATTTTTCGATAAAGGATTTCAATTCGATTCAATCTGTATTTTTGGAAATATTGGAAAATAAAATTTTGAATGGGTATTTTTGCGGAATCATTGGGTCAATTTTACCTATTCACTGGTTCGGCATTCGTATTTCAGGTCCTTACCTTCTCTATACAAATATCGAGTTTCTAAGTTGGTTCCTTAGGAAGATAACGTATTCACGTTCGGCCGATAACTTCCGGAAGAAACTCGATATTTGTAGAGCATGTTTGGACCTTAATTACGAAGGCCGAATTTGTGAAGCGGTAAAATTCACCCAATGATTCCGTAGATATACACATGTTCAAAGGATATCAAGGACTGATCATACACGCAAAAGCTGCTGACTTAACTTTAGTGCTTCTCTAGTTTTTTAGCTATTCCGAAAATAACAAAGATGGCAGGAGAAGCCCAATATTTTTATTTTTCTGCAATAACTCCGGAAAAAGAAAGCGGATCAAACTAAAATTCGGTGAACTATTGTTGAATAATCATTTCAAAATTTGTGTGAAATTCAATGGAAAATAATATGTTTTTTTAATTTACTACACATAAACATATTGCACGTCGGTATTCTACAACTCATTACCAAGTTTCCACAATATCGCATAAATATATCCGGAGCGATCGAGAAAATATCCTCAAAAATTCAAATCAGTAAACTATGACACCGTTTGGCGGATTTGGTAGATCAATTCAACTGTCTTATTTTTAGGCGCAAGGTACCATGAAAATAAGAAGAAAATTCAAAGATATCGTCTTAGGAGTCGTTCAAGACATTTGAAAATTATAGCACAAATGTTTTAAAATTCGGGAACAAATGTTTTAAAATTCGGGAACAGCATAGACGTAAAGTCGAGAGTTATTTAGCGCATGTTCGTCGTCCCCGCAGAGAAATTCTAAAAACAATTCGATGAATTTATGTATGAATGAACCAAGCAAGCGCAGGGAAAAAATTCAAAATGTTTATAACTTCCTTTCATAGATCTCAAACCAGAGCGGGATGCTCAACTTGTTCTTGAAATTGCAACTCTCTAGTTACGTTTCAAAAAATTTCATATAAGTGACTTTGACCTGCAATTTCTCATGAGTAAAGACCAAATATTGTTTGAAACCTCTGAGGCCCAAAATGTCTAATTTACAGACATTTGGACAGAATGATACTAGGAAGTTATCTAGAATATGCGCGTTGTAATCACTGAGATTATCAAATCACATTCATGTTCCACATGGCACGTCGGAAAACGTATATCCCCCAAATAAAACTGAAGTTCGACCAATTGGACATCATAAAACTTTGCAGAGAAAGTTTATAACGATTACGGTAGTTCTACTCGGAAAATCAGCACGTTTTCTTTTCCTGAGAAAACAAATAATGGCACTTGTTCCTTTCAGGAAGAATTCAAGTTAGTGTTTTGGCACCCTTGTACCAAGCTGCTATCGTATTCACTATGTTTTGCGAAGGGTCCTTCGCCAGACACGAGTGTGCCAACAGAAAAGGTGTACGTAAAATTACAAATAAATTAGTCTGCAAATCTTGATAATTGGAATAGACGAATGCACTCTTGTTTTTTTTCAATGCAGAAAACGATTCTTTTCATAACCATATACAGAGTTTCGAATTCACTCAGAGGATGAAAACGAATTGTTGGTGTGTTCGCCAGTTTCTTCAAAATCGTTCGTTCTCGCACAGTTCCGACAACTGACGTTTGTGAGAGAGACGTGTGAAGACAACCTTCCGAGGTAAGTTCAAGCAAAATTGAATCCAAATGCCGATGCATCATATTCAGGCCATTCTTTGAATATCCATTCTGACGTCAATCGAAAAGGACAATGATGCACGCGACACCATATATTCTTTCAAACACGAACCTATCCATCTATATTCGAAATTTAAGGAATAATAGGCACAAAAGTGAGTTCCAATTGCAGCGAAATATGTTTCTCTCAAACCGAAGCTCTGTTGATTTTCTTCGAAATTATTTTTTATTATTATCATTTCTTTATTTCAGTTCGTTCGCCTGCAATTTAACATTCATATCAAGGGGCAGAGTCCACACAGTATGTTTTAGTGAACTGTGATGATTGCAATATCATATTCATATCTCGTGAATACCATAATTCTTCAGGTATATTGATTCAGCTAAAATATAAGCAAAAATGAAAACAAGCATATCTAAAAAGTCTTGTTGATGTTTTCAATTTTTCAAGACTGAACTAGATTTTGCTGCTATGACATCAGTTTAATTGTATGTAATATAGCAACTGAAAAGTTACCACAGCGACTTTTTCATTATCATATTCAGTTGAGCATAGATCTGATGATGTTTTCGAGGAAAATCATACGAATGAATAGTACTGAATTTTCGGTCAAAACTTCAGGTAGTTATATAATACCCTGTATATATAGATATCATTTGATATAAATACTTCATTTTCCAAGAAACAGAGTTCATGAATTGAGAAATTTATAATAATATCACTACTTGTTCGAATGCGTTGTTTAAATAATGCATTGTATTGCCTTGTTTAATCTCTTTAGTTTTTAGGCTTACACAGGACTCGGCCCTCAGCCTTTATTTATATGTAATAATAATAATGAGATTTGAAGGGACATATCCACGGAATCATCCAGTGGATTTCATAGATTCACGTATGAATTTGACGTCCGATATTGAGTCCCAAACCTACACTACAAATAAAGTCCCTTCTATCGAAAATTATTGTTTTTACGATTGGTCGTTAGAGGCAGGTTTGGTGAATGATATGTTTTTGAAAATGAGATTTTCAGCCGTTCGCCATCTAAAAAATTCTTTCACACAAGCTTCGGTAATTTCTTCACTTCAATATTTCGGGGCAGATTATGAAGATTGAAGCGAAAGATCCTGCCTCACGTCAGTCGTTTCCTCAAAATGTCTGTGACGATAACAGAATGAGTAGTCATTGTTTTTATGCAATCAGAAACTTGTGTTTCATGTCGCTGCTTAGATACTTCTTGAATGTTGTTTTGATGATCGAATATTTGATCAACTAACAAAATTGATCAATCAGCAAATTAACTTCACAGAATATGTTCAATCGCAAAAGTGAAATCTACATTTTCATTTTTGCCGAATAATTTGCTGAATATCTCATTGCGAATTGGAGATGCATACCAACTCGGCTCGCAAGATGATGTAAAAGATGAAATTTGAAAAAGTAGATAAATTAAAGTTTTCGACGACCTCTAAATCACTTCCTAAAATGATAAAAGAAAAATCATATATTCGATTTTCACTCATGCATGTTATCTCCATTTATCCTCACTAGACCATCTGACCTCGAAAACTAGGTAGAAAGTCCCAAAAGACTTTGGAACCTCTATGACAAATTTCCCACCGACGAAGTGATGACATATAAACATTTCTCATGTCAACTAGAAACACACACAAAAGTTTTCTTCTGGAATTGGATACGAGTTCTCCGGATCTATTCAAGTAGTTCAATTTGAAAGGTGTCTGATTTTGGAGATGTCCCTTTCCTAACAGAATGACGTGATATATTAGCATACTCACGCCTGACGACTCGTAAAAGGAGGAAAACTTCGGTGACAGTTGGTGGATTTAGTTTGATGTAAGATTCGCTATATTGATATGAATACGGGTAAAACTGCTTCCACTATATGAGATTGAGTGTTTGGGATGATTTTTATAGTTCAAGATTCACGCAAATATCAATTGGATTCCTTTTTCATCTTTACTTCACCTACACGGAATGAATCTGGAGCCCTTTCGCTAATTTGCAAGATTAGCAAATCTGAATGTTGGGTTCTTGTCTCAACTGATCATTTGAAAAATTGGAGAAGGTGAATCTATCGCTGAGAGGATGAGATGGCCCACATTAGTTTGGTACCCTAAAAACAAACTTGAAGTCGATAATTTCGGGTCTGCCAGAGTAAAAACCATACATCACTGTTTCATTCATATCAAGTGACATTTGAGCCTTTGTAAAGCTGACCGTCCATTAGATCGGTGGCGATGCGCGTAGCTGCGCTGCAAGGTCTACAGCGGAAGCGATGTACTGAAAGTTTGAAACAAAATGATCCAACACCGTCCATTAGGTCGGTGGCACGGCGCTGCGCAACGTGGTCAGCGCTCAGACGTAGATCAGTTCTGGAATGATGCGAAATCGATAATTCTCGATATCAATCAGATGGATTCTTTACGATGTCTGTAGGCGTGACACGTGAGTACTAGAGATGTGTTGTGACAGGATTTGAATTCTGTGACTTCTCCGGAGCTGTGGCTCACTGTGGCAGGCCAGTCACAGGGCCAAAATCACAGGTACTGGAATGACGAACCCATCTCTAGTAAATACACTGACAGTCAACCGAGACCTGAGCGCAGCGCATCGCCACCGCCTAATGAACAGGTAGCTTTAAATGATAAGCGATGATTTCTCTCGAGAGTAATCATTGAAAAAATCCCGAATATCGGACAAATATTGCACTTTCAATAATTGAGTTTCACTCATGTTATTTGGCTTCGGGGCAATTTCATCAATGGTAATGGCTAATGGGTGTGAAATATAGAAAAATTCCAAAGCGCAGAAATGCCCATACCTGGAGAGCTACACGAATTTCAACAGAATCTAGGAGAAAATTATTCTTTGTCAATTTTTTCTATAAAATCATCCTTCAAGAAATGTATTTTCTAATTTTTTGCAAATATAAATTTGAAGATATAGAGACTTACACCTCTAAATGTATGGCAAATTGCAGTCTTCACATACGTTTCCAGGAAATCCACTGAAGTCGAAAATAGGACACGATTTTCCGCAGAATAAAAGAGAAAATATCGATTGAAATATTTCCCACAATAATCTGTCGAATTATACAGGTGACTGGTATTATGTGCGGAATCAGGAGGTCGATTCTTGAATCTCGATCAAGACTTGTCGTGTATGACAATTGTCATATGTTTATGTCGATTTTCTAAGTTTTTCCAAGCATCTGCAAAATGTGTGAGAATTCTATTTGCCATTTCGACTATGTTTTCAATGAAATATCCAAGTAATAAACTGAATGCAAGATATAGAGAAATTACAATTCCGAATGTCAACACAACCTTGTCAACGTTGCCTTCGAATTGAAGACAAGTGGTACGAAGTAGAGGAGATAGGACATTTGATTGTCGAGTGACATTCGGTTCCATGCGCATGTTTCGAAACGGTGACAAGGTTATAATTATGTCATATTTATGTTTATATGGCAAGTAGAACTCTCACAAATCTTGCAGATGTTCGAGAAAACTAAATCGATATAAACATATGACGATTGTCATACTCGACAATTATTCTTGATCGTGATGTTTTTCATTTATATCTGATATATCAATGGCATACAAAATATTCAAGAAAATTCATGATGGCACACTATCGCGGCAAGAAATAAACTTATCCCCTCCGTATTTCTACATTTTAGTTCAGAATCTCTGATACATACTTTTTGGCAGGAATTGTGCTGCTACTCGATATGGATGGGATATAAATAATTCTATTATGATTTGCATTGACATAGATTCTCCATTGTACATTTTGAGCTCAATAGCAATAGGATTATCCCTAAAACCAATGTAAATATTCTGAATATTTTCAGAGGATATTACGTTGTTAAATTTAATCGGAGATTGTTTTCGAATATTTTAAGTTTTAACTTATAGAACTTTGTCCTCTTCGCTCTCTTGTAGTTATGGATATCTCAGAAACCATAGTTTCTCCAAGAATATTATTTCTCAATAGCAATCATTTTCAAGTAATGATTAATGAAATAGTGACTATGATACTCATTTTAGGACTCTCAACTCACGGACCCTGATGATTTAACCATACTGCAACAATTTGGATACTTCTAAATACAAAGCCCTATTCATGAACTAGATAGGTAAAATCTCATGACGGTATATGCGAACAAATTTTTATGGGACCCTCAATTGGAAAACCACATACAAAGAGATAGGACCGTTATCGTTTCAGACTTACAGGGAATTTGTGGAAAGTTTTTTTGAAACGAGCCGTTTTTTCCTAGGATTTCCCATGTTGATATTATTCGAAAAACATAGGCTTATAATATATTTTATATTCTTTTGAGAATGGGCAGTACTTTATCTATATCAAAGTAACTGTTTTATCACAGAATAAGCAGAGAAAATGTAAACCGAACACCATACATTTTTACGTGTGATACAGGAACACATATGAAAATCTCAGGAAAAACTCTGTCTTCCCGTATAAGTGTAGTGAAATTACCTTTACAGATTGCTGTACACTTTCAGAGGTTCCAAACTTCAAAAGGAGCACACAGAAGTGATTTGCAATAAAATTTGTCATGAAATATATGGTCGAAAAGTTGACGATTTTTCTACCATTTAACATTTCTTGGTTTCACGAAAAAATCTTTTTTTCATAAAACTAATTATTACTCACTCATTCCGGAAGTCTCATCAAAATTGACCATTTTTTTCGACGGAGTATTAAAGTTATTGCAAAATGAAATCTGATGGTCAACAAAAGAGTTTCAGCGAAGGGTACGATGAGGACGATTATTACGATTCTGAAGAGAGCAAAATGAGTCATAACTTTCCGACGGTGTAATGGATGAAAAATCTGTAGTGAAGTCAGCAGCTTTTTCCCGCATGTTCACTTTTGGTGATATCCTTTGAAAATGCGCGCAAAAGCTGCCGACTCACGTCAGTGCTTCTCTATATTTTTTTCGATAAACCAGCCGACCTTAAACACAATTACTTCCAAAATAAACAACTTAGAAACTCGATTTTTGTGGAGTAGATTTGGACCTTAGTTACGAAGACCGAATTCGTGAATGCGTAGAATTCACACCATCATTCCGCAGTTTTAAATTTTTATTTTCACGACATTTCCAAATACACAAGTTAGTTCGAATTTAAATCGAATACTTTATCGAAAAATGACAGTTCGAAGGTTCATACCATGATGTGAGTAAAACATGATGTGCTCATCTGCTCATCTGTGATCGTATTAACCAATGATGACGTCACTTTTTTCATTCAAATTCAGGAAATATATTATATATTCTGTGCTTTGAATTTGAATGAAAAAGTGACGTCATCATTGGTAAATACGATCACAGATGAGCAGATGAGCACACCATGTTTTATTTACATCATGGTTCATACAGAATTTCATTAGGATAATATGATTAGAATATCACAGAATATCGAATATTTGAAATGAGAATTTGAATTTTTTTTTCAAACTGTTCTAATGACACGACCATCACGAAAGTTGTCATTCAGTAAGTTTCATCATGATTGAATCAGTAATTTTCGAGTTATTTCGAAGAAAGCAACGAAATCGGGGAAGAAAACACGAAATTTGGTATATCATTTCCAAATATCTCCATAAACTATAATCGGATCAAACTGAAATTTGGTCAACTATTGTCGAATATGGAGCTTGAGGCCTAAGCAGAATTTGTTTTGAAATTGACAAACAGTTTTCGAAAAAAAGTTTTTTTCCGAAAACATTCTAAATACGATCTCAGCGAAATCCTACAAACAGTTGTGCGTTGTTATACTTCAACTTACTGATAAGTTTGAATCCAATGGTTCTAGTAGTTCCTAAGTTATCTCGGAAATAACCTGAAATTTCAAAGAGCTCCAACTCCGAAACCTCTCGGCCGATTTCACCCATTAACGAACTCAACCGTTGCATTTTAAAATGCAACCCTACCCTGAAAGTCTCAGGTCGATAGGATTCCCTGTACACCCGTAATCGTACATACGAACGGTCGGACAGAATCGATTTTGAGACCGAATTCGTCATCAGTGAGTCCAATCTAGCCGTTTGAGACCATTTTCGGCTCAAAATTCGAAAATTACAGAAATTTGGTCAAACGATAGCACGCTGTTGCCCTAGAACATGCTCTTAAGGTCATGGCTCACGTGATGACGAAAATATTGAACTTGAATATTTTCGTCTTTTTCGTTATCAGATGGTAAGTTATAATAAACTGAAGTGCATATGAGGTTCAAATGCCCACTGAATGGAGTAGTTCTGCGGCAAAGGAAACATATTCTCAATGATTATTTACCATTCATGAAACAACTGGGTAAGATATTGTTATAATCACCTCCTCACAGGACTCGACATACATCTCAATTGATCTGTCCAAAAAAGGTTATCTACCGCTAGGATCAATTGGGTGACCTTTACTAGTTTCAATGATAATTTGATATCCCCAATGAGGAATAGAAATTGTTCAACCTTTTCACTATGCGAACAATGTTGATCCCAACTGGCAATCAGTGGTAATTTCGTAGTCTATAACATCGCCACTTCCACCCTTTTGCATCAAATGGAAATCAGTGATATCCTTCTCGACGAACCTCAGGGTATTTAATTTACGAGACGAACGGCAACGCCATACATAATCTTCTCCGTCTTCCGAACGTGTACAAACAAGCCAGTTGGACGCGGTGTCCTGATTCGAATGGCGTCTTCCTCGCTGGCAATATCCTCCTTATTTCGGAATTAATCAGAAGGCAATCGCTGCAAAGCCGTTTTGGCCCAGAGCGTGCTGAGCACGGACCCAAATCTGCACCCCGAAATTGCTGACCTTCCAGAACTACAACAGAGGTATAGCAGTCTACGTTCGCGTCACGTGACTTTGTTTCCCATCAGATAACCAATTGCGAACAAACTGCGGTCATCGGAATTAAATGGACCGATTTCACTCAGAAAGTTTGGCCGACGACTACGGCAACGAACGATTTGCGGTGGGCACAATGGTATTCTCTCTATCCCTGGAAGTTTGAGTGTAAATGGGTTAAAAGATAGGGCGCTTATTAGGAGGAAGCAGTGGCTGCTCAATACCTTTTTGATAGGCAGTGATGCAGAACGACGTGGGATACTCAGAAATGTGAATTTGAAAAACATAGAAATTCACTTTTCATTGGTAACCGACTGAATATATTTGAAATACTTTCACCGAGCTTCACTGTATTAATCATGTAACAAGAATAGTATGGTAAATAGTTAAATTTAACTAATGCTACTGATGATTCTAAATCGAAAGATAGAAGATGAAACACTGTGTCTAGTATTGTTTTTAGGTTGTATTTCATTTTTTTACCTTTTTCTAGAGTTTTTTACTTTGATCATTATATGCCAGTTGATATAATAATTTTGTCATTGAAGACGTAGTACGTCGAAGACATTAAAAGTATATCGAAAGATATCAAATCAATATCGAAAGATATTATTATGTAAAGGTGAATACAGAAAAATCTGTATTTAATTGTTATGGTAAATAGTTGTTGCAGCATTACCACTGGCATTAGGAGTGCCCAAGATATTGAATGTGGAGCAACGAGATAGGACATTATCAATAATACTAAACGCGTTACAGGCAACACCGCCGAAACCGCTGCAGGAGAGAAAACTTTTGCTAAGAAAGGGTAATTTTCATGAGAATTTTTCGGATATTTCTGGGGAGACTTGGCGGGATGTCTGAACATGATTAGAAAGAGGAAGTTTCGAATTTTTCCGTGCTGTTGATCTTTCATTGCAGAAAAATCGAGATATAATCTTAAAATTTCCCGAAAAATACCGAAAATTTTTGTATTTTCCGAAGGTGCAAAACCACAGGAAAGAATTTGGCCACTGGGTTTAAGCAAGGATAAATCTTTGGTACGAACAGAAAGACGATAATAGGCCCTTTTTATCGATTCTCACTTTCGTATTCTTGCAGGAATGATGGAAAAAAGTGACATTTTTACGAACATCCCGGCCGAGATTGGCTATCTCCGCCCCCTTTGTGTTGTGTTTGGAAGCAGAATCCACTACTGTAACGATGAATGGCAACATTGAACTGCGATTTTGTGCCGTTTTTGGCCAAAACTTGAACAAAGGCGGCTCCGAAGTTCGGAGACGATCGGGTTCTTCCGTCAATGTTCTCAAGCCGAACCGGCGCTATGTGTGTGACATGTTGTCACTAATAGAGATGGGAATACCGGTTTCACCAGTGTCGCGGTATTTTCGCGACGATTCCAGAAAGAAACCGCGATTTTAGAACCGCCGTTCCAACGCTGAAACAAAATTAATTAATTTTCTTTTGAAAACAATCAACTGTTAATTGCTACTACCAATTATTCGAAGTACGGCAGTCAGTTTCTCAAATGATATGAATTCTCTTTATATTCTCCTTATAGCTATAGTATTCAGATTCAGAGCTTCCAAGAACTTCTTCCACTAAAATATTCTCGGTTAAAATCTGACGTATCGTTAAATTATAGTTGAAACTTCAGTGCTGAAAACCCTATAAAATGAATTGGCGTCACAGCCATTTTCTTAGAGTTGCAAAATGGCGCAGGGGCTGGATATATCTACTGCTGTGTCGATTTTGAAGATCGAAGTGATCGAACGTTTTGTTCCTTTACGATACTTGGTATCTCTATGTAGCAACTTTCTTTAAAAAAAAAAAAAAATATCGCACGCATTTTTCTATACCGCGTTTGAGTTTGTCACGACTCACACCTTATTCAGTGAGTATAGTAAAGAATGATTATAAAAAAAGTTCATATATTGTGAATTTTCCCAGCGGTAAGGAAAGCGTCAATAGGAACTCACAAATGTAAGGAAAAACAGCTTCCTGCAGTTGCTTGAGGTTATCAATTTTTGATACAGTATCTGTTTCACATGTATATCTACTTACGAAGATATGCATTAACGATGATGGTTCCCATGAGCGGCAGCACCAATTGTCCAAAATCGGCAAAAAAAAATTTACTCGAGCTGAGGCTCAGATTCAGAGTGAATGATTTAACGATTTGAAAGGGAATGAAGCTCTTGGGGACTCTGGAAATACGACGAAAATATCGCCATTTTGAAATACCCAAAAGCAACAGATTTTCATACGGATTGTTGAACTTGATATGCTGATCGTGCTGATCCATAATCATACGATTATTTAAAAGGATTCACTTAATCTGTTATTGAAGTAATAATTTTCATGGCTTTTTCCAGAATCATTTCCTCTTTTTATTGTTCCACGTATTTTGCGATTCCATCGAATTTCCAGTAGAGGTTCCCAGTTGTTGGGGAGCATAGAAATTATATAAGTTGAGACAGGGAACAATTACGATTCAATGCCGTATATATAATTTTCTGACCTTCTACCAACGTTTTTTAGATCAAACAAATGCCAATCATAAGAATAAAATGAATTACCTGGGGTTATATAACTAAAGAAGGGAAACCCTAGAACCTTGATATTTTCAGGAGCTGTGGATCAAGTTTTTTAACGGGCAATATTCATCTACCCCTTCAGTGGCTATTTTCTTCGGTAATTTTCAGTCTTGATTGAAAAACATGATCCTATCGAATTAAAAATTAACATATATGCGGTTTATGACGAATATTGCGAAGATCAAGATATAAAAACAAAGATTTCGAAAATTGAAGTATCTATCAGTCAGTTTCCGCGGATCTTCCACATGTGCCATCAAGCTATAATTTTTTCATCAAGAACTAGCTTTCAATTAGAATAATGTCTCATCCATAAGTATGAGCCTTAGTCCACACAGCTTCACATTCAGATTAAATGATTTGGCTATCTTCTGATCCCACGACTCTCACGAAAGCAAACATGAACAATCTGAATTCTACTGGACCCATATTCTTTAAAATACTGGTATCATTAAGTATCGAATCTGCGGAATCTTTGGATATATTCTATCGATTCATAAATCCGTATCTTGTTATTGACAATTTTTCAGAAAACAGCCAAATATTTCTTTATTCTGTAAGGAAGGTTTTGTCAACGTTGACTTGAGACAAGAAAAAAATAGATAGCAGGCATCGCGACGCCTACAATTTTTTTACAGAAACCTCATTTTTTTGTTGTCATCCGAAAGATGATTTCATTCTTATTCTTTTTCCCTATACCACACTGCGGCGTGTTTCATGTTGAATCTATTCCATCAATTTTTTTGTTGTTGTGAAGTTCGTCTTGATTAGGAGACATAGGTATGATTTTGATTCTTAAATTCAGGGAGGCATGAATGCAACACAAGCGAGTAACAACAAGTGGCTAAAATCAATCCTTTATGGTCTGAACCCTTTCATTCAAGCGAAATCGATTAATCTATAGGTTGAGGTTCTATAACTGTAACCGGAGTTTCATTTCAAGTTTTCGCTACTAATATCTGAAAGAGTATTCAAAATTCACCATAATTATTATTTATAGAAAAAGCCCTTGCGGACTGTAGGATTTAATATATTTGTCAAATTAAGTTTGAATCCCGCAGTCAACAAGAGCGATTTCTATGAACGATAATTTGGGTTCAATTTTTGATAGCTCTTCTTCAGAAACCAGGAGCGAAAATTTTGAATGATCCGGAAAAATAGAACTTTTTGGGTAAGCATATGAAAATACGCATTGAAAAGCTTTCATAATGGTATTTTGTTCGCTGAAAAGGCAAATATGTATTTAATCCATAGAGAAGGGAACAGTAACGCTGTAGCTGCACCCTGACTTCGCGCAATAAGGTATGCTGAGCGAACTTTTCCTCCTGGAAAATGTATTCAAGATAAGAGGAAAATAAGCGAAATAATAAAAAGCATTTTCAGTGGAAAAATCCAGTAAGCGACTAGTCTTCATGAGCTTGAATGTGACAAATATTATAAACTATTTTGAAATCAAAGGAAGTCTTCAATATTCTAGCAGGAGTATCTTATAATGAGAAGGTATGGATCATAATGGTGGGCATATAGAAAATATGATTTGAAATGTTTCGTTCGTTATTAGGAAAATTGGTATTCCAATCTATTATTTCTTGAACATAATTATAGCGGAATAGTTTTCTACAAGGTTCCCCGAATTCAAAAAACAAAATCATATATGTGTCTCTAAATCAAAGCATGCTGTCACAATACAAAAAATAATAAGCAACATAAAATACAGTACAGACCGCTAAAGGCTTGACATGAAAAAAAGTATGTCATTCATGAAATAAAAACATATTCGGCCGTTATTGAGAAAATTTGAGTTAAAGTTAAGTAAATCGCCCTCCATAGATGCAGGCCCAACTGGATCGTTAACATAACATGATTTGGCTCTTCAAATAAACTTCATGATGAAGTTATATGAATTATTAGACATTTCCGAACCATCAGTATACGACTCGTATTCTTAGCGAGTGAACATTCGATGAGTATACGTATTTCGGTAGTAGTTACTTCGGGAATTCCTACGCGTATCGCAAGAAAAAGGTCCCACACTGGTTATCAAATCTCAACTTACAACTGATTCAGCCGAGCGCAATAAACTATGCATTACAAAGTTGACGTATATATTCTCTAGTGACACTTCCCGAATTATTATCTAATGAAATTTACCCACGAAATTAAGGAAGTTATTTCGGAAAAACTCCTCACAAAAAAGTGCTAAAATATATTGCCACGTCGCCGTTCATAGAGCACGCTAACTGAACGCTGGCGGAAACATTAATTACCAACTTTCCGGGTGGCGTCTCCCAGAATACATTTTTGTTGATGTATTCCTACAGACCAAGGACAAAGGCCGATTTAATTGAGTTTTCCCCCAAAAAATTTTCACGGTCTACCAAAATCCCTTTGGGCAAACAATGACAAAGGGAACAGACTTCCTTATGAATGACATTCTAATGCGATTCGAATGGATCTCAAGACCCGAATATAAATAAAAAAAATTATGAAAGCACCGACGTGAAGCCAGGGTGTCAATTCTTGAATCTCGATCAAGAATTATCCAGTATGACCACCGTCATTTGTTTGTGTCGATTTTCTAAGTGGTCTCGATAATCTGCAATATTTTATATATTCGCCATTTCGACCATATTTCCGCAAATATTCAAGAAATAAACAATTAGTGAACATAAATATAACCTTGTCACAGTTTCGAAACATGAGTATGAACCGAATGTCACTCGACAATCGAATGTCTCATCTCCTGTACTTCGTACCACTCGTCTCCAATCCGAAGGAGACGGCGACAAGGTTATGTTTATATTCGGATTTGAAATTTCTCGATATACTGAATTCATTTTATCTCTTGAATATTTGATTGAAAATATAGTCAAAACGGCGAATAGCGCTCTCATAAATCTTGCAGTTGCTCGAGAAAACTCAGAAAATCGATATGAACACGTGACAATGGTCATACTCGACAATTCTTAATTGAGATTCAAGAACTGATCCCAAGGAGTCTTTGAGCACTTGTTTGAATTCGTCCATAGGGCAATCATCCATACGGGTAGTACACAGGGTGAAAACACAAAACAGACTGATATTTTCGTTACTACGGGTTTTTCTAAAACGATAGGTCATTTATTCTTTTGAGGACTACTTCTGGTAGCAAATTCGACGTTTTACTATCATCATAAGAGTGATGGCAATCCACTCAAGAATCTCAAAAGGTAAAGCCAGAGACATACAACTTCGACAATTTTCAGAATCTTTTTATGACTATGCGAAAAAATAACTAACTAACATTGTAGCTGAGCAGTGTGTTAGTCTGATGATGATGAGTGAACTCGTCGAAATGCATTACTCTCGATTAAAAGATTGACAGTTTCATTTGTGAAGAAAAGTCTTCCCATTCTTCTGAATGAAATTAAATGAACCGTAAGTAAGTTAATCAAGCGTCATTTTACTCAGTATAAGTAGTTGATAAAAATAACTATTTTTATTAGTATTAAAATTTGATAAGCGGGTAAGCTAAAACCTATAATCTCTCAAGAGATAACAAAATACCATCATATTAGATAGATAGATAGATAGTTCATTCATGTTTTGCATAAAAACTGCCCACACACGTCAATGAATATATTAATGATATACACATCGGAAAATAAAAATCATATGTATATAAACGAAATAAACGCATGTGAAACAAAAAAAAATTTAAAATATAACAAAAACAGCAGAAAGAAAACACATACATATCACAGTCTATCAAGCTGGTTCTTGAATGAATTGGCGCTTGGGGCTCTGACAATGTGGCCCGAGAGTGAGTTCAATCTGTCAAAGATTTTTTGTCATTGAAGACGTAGTACGTCGAAGACATAAAAGTATATCGTAAGATATCAAATCAATATCGAAAGATATTATGTGAAGGTCATACAGAAAAATCTGTATTTAATTGTTGTTCTGTCAAAGACTGTTGGAAAGGAAATGCTCGCTCTGCGAGGTTGGAAACATCTAATATCTACTATAAAATAAACTATGTTTCCGATCCAATGCAATCTGAATTTCTGAAACGATTATTCATATTCGAGAACCATTTCAGTCATACCTTGAGCTCCATATTTTACAGCAGTGTACCAAATTTCAGTTCGATACGGCCATCAGTTTTGGAGATATTGGAAAATCGTTGTTCGGTTTAACTCAAGTAATACTGATTCCATCGTGATGAAACTTTGCAGCTAGTTCAGAGATGCTGAAGGATAATATTGAGACGAATTGATCGTGATGATCGTGTGATAAGAACAATTCGAAAAAAACATTTCAATTTTTTTTTTCAAATATTCAATATTCTGTGATCTTCTCATCATATTATCCTCATTAAATTCTGTAGAAACCTTCAAACTGTCATTTTTCGATAAATTACTGGAGTTCAATTTGATCTAATATGTATTTTTGGAAATATTGGGAAGATAAATTTTGAATGGGTATATCTGCTGAATCATTGGGTGGATTTTACCCATTCACGAATTCGGCCTTCATAATTGAGGTCCAAACCTTCTCTACTAATATCGAGTTTCTAAGTTATTTCTTTCGGTAGTTATTGTGTTTACGATCCGGCCGTTAGGCCTACCGTAAACACAATAACTTCCGGAAGAAAAGACTTAGAAACTAGATATTTGTAGAAAATGTTTGGGGCTTGATTACGAAGGTCGAATTCGTGAATGGGTAAAATCCTCCCAATGATTCCGTAGATATGCCCATTCAAAATTATATTTTTCCAATATTTCCAAAAATAGAGATTAGATCGAATTGAAATCCAGTAATTAATCGGAAAAAAAATTAGAAAAGCACTGCCGTGAAGGCAGCAGCTTTTGTTGGAATGTTCAAATTCGTTGCCGAAGCGGTCATCTACATGGAACATTTGCGCAAAAGCTGCTGCCTTCACGAAAGTGCTTTTCTAGATTTTTTATTTTAAAAATTTTTGGGAAAATAGAAACTGAAATGGAGTGCAAAATGGAAAAACAAATAACATTGCGTATTCTCAAGAAAGAAGTATATTCATCCCAAAAAAAATTTCAAAAATAATCACTGCAAATCGACCCCCGTTTTCTCCTACTAAAGTCGAGATTTATGAAATTTCACGCATTCAAATATTTATCGCTGCTAATGAGATCGTTGCAGCATGCAGACCATAGGCCGGATCCACCGGATCACCGGATCCGTTTTTCCGGATTGCAATCCCTATTCATAATCACATAGGAGAATATTTATCTGCAATTATAGTTCCAATTCAAGAAATTTCGACCATTCCCGGAGCCACGATTTGTTTTCTAATTAAAGTCAGCAAAGGCGCCAACAGAGCAGTAAATTTTGGCGGCACCGTCTTTTCCCCGCGTGGATCATTAGTCTGAATCGTCGTAGTCAAAGTCACATCGGCGGATACGAGCGTTTTTGGGAGCGAAGAACTTCTTCCAGAGTATTTTCGAACGCCCTGGCGGAAAAGGGAATAAATAGCCCCGATGCACGGAGAGAATTGGAAATAATGTCTAATTCCGGGCATTAGTTCTTTGTCCAATCAAGTCCGGAAAGTTTTACTTTTGGGAGAAATTATGTACTTATTAAAAAGAGGGTTCTGTCAGTCCCGGGAGTCCCAGAAACTGTATAATTGATTTTCCAGTGGGAATCGTCCAACGCAGTGATTTTGAGGAAATAGTACTTTCGAATCATCAACAATTTCGACTCGACTCAAAGCAAACAGGATATACTCAGAGATAGAGTATTATTGAACAGAATGAAGCTCTCAAGAGAATCGCCGGTTAAAATATACTTCACTTCTATTGGAAACTTTAATAGATTGCTTTTAGTCGGCCTATTATTTCGAACTTCAATGGGACTTTTCGATTTAAGCATCGATTGAAGCTTATTTTGGGAGGATTTCGCATCATTTATTAGGTTTTTCTGGGTTTTCATCCTCAATATCTGAAACAGAACTATTAAAAATTAAATAAAATTGTTTTTTCGTGAAAAACGCCCGAGCGGATTGCAGGATAGAACTATTTGTCAAGGGTAGTTTTTTGGAAAAAAGAATACCTTATAAACAATACAGAAACAATACAATCGATAAACAAAGCGAACTGTGACGTTTCAGAGTACAAATCTGACTCTTTCAGCAGACAAGGGAAAAAATCTCAAGAATTATCTCCTCTGAATTTTTCGTTTCTGATTTTAGACTTTTGTCTAATAAAAAGTCTGCTCTTGACAAATAGTTTAATGCTAACTGCAAGAGCGTTTTTCATGAAAAAGCAATTTTCAGTTAATTTTTAATAGTTCTGCTACAGAAATTAGGAGTGAAAACCCAGAAAAAACCTTAAAACTGACTCTTCCATTTGTTCAATTATTGGGTTTTTATGAAATATTCCGCAATTCATATCAGGAAAAAAAGGAGCACAAATAGTTAATCCGACTTTTCTTATTCATTGCGCGGTATTCAAATATTCCGTGGAAGTTTTTTCATAGATAAATGTCATCGAGAAAGTTTTCCCCCTTGTTGTTGTGCGCATGTTCTGCGAAACAGCGTGGCGTCCCTCTGTCCAAATGTCTGTAATTTTTGAATATTTTTCCGAAAATGGACTCTAACGACTAGGTTGAACTCATTGAAGACGAATGCGGTGTCAAAACAGATTCTGTCCAGCCGGCCGTTGGGCCGATCGTAAAAAAAATAACTTCTGATAGAGACTACTTAGAAACTCGATTTTAGTATGGGTTTGGGGTTAAACAAAGAAGGTCGAATTCGTGTTCTCTAAGATAAACCATAAATTATTCTTCTTTTTCTAGTAATACAATCCTCACAAAATTTCGTATACTCAAGATTTCATGTGGGATCGTGTAGATCACTATTCTTCGAGTTATCAGGAAAACAAAACTAGATATCCCACGAGATGGATTTGGAACAGGGTCTTCAGCGAATATGAGAAATACATTCTTCCATAATTGTATTGATTATATAGAGAATATCATGGAAAAATACAACTATTTTTTCAACATTCAATAAACTGGAGTTGATCGATTTCGGTTAGATGACAATCATCAGGTCATTCGAAATATATAATACAGAAAAAAAATAAAATCGTTCATATAATTAGGTTTCGCGAAATTCTTGTTAGTTATTCAATTTTTGGGTTCGAATTATTGAAAGATTGATGCAACCTACCGTCACATATGTATCAACTAGAGACTGAATAGTTTTAGGTGAATATTTTATCTATATTCCTGATCAATCTTGAAAAATAAGGTTAAGTATATCACTCCGAATTCTCCGATACAAACATATATCCAATCTTGATCAAAAGTGTGAAATTTAGATTGGGAACAAGCAGATATGAATTAGGACGGTTTGTTGGGTGTTCTGTATTAGTTTTCTCCTCTTCAAATACGAAACAGCATTACGTAAACGTCCATTCTACGAGCAAGGTATGAAAAAACCTAGAAAAGCACCGAAGTAAAGTCAGCAGCTTCTGCGCGCATGTTCAAGGTAGATCACCGAAAGCGTCTTTGGTAGGATAAACACATAAAAAGATAACCGCTTTGGCAACGAATATGAACACCACGTCGGCGCTGTTTTAGGTTTTTCAATCAAGCACTCGATTCTTACTTATTCTTAGCTGTGTTTTTGGAAATACTGGAAAATAAAATTTTGGATGGGTATGTCTACGGAATCATTGGGAGGATTTTACCCATTCACGAATTCGACTTTGGTAATTGAACCCCAAACCTACTATACAAGTATCGAGTGTTTGAGTTGGTTCATCCAGAAGTTGAAGTATTTACGGTAAGTCAGACGGTCAACGGTTGCGCGTCGTTTCCTCCAACTATCCGCCAAATTTTATTCAATCCCTTCAGTAGTTCCTGAAATATCAGGAAAACAACCTCAAAATTTCAAATGAGTATAACTCCGAAACTTCAACAATTTTTCCCATTGACGAACATAACCGGCACATTTTAATCAAATCGATAGAGTCCTCTGTACGTCCGTTATTGTGCATACGGACGGCCGGCAGGACAGAATCAATTTTGATACCGAATTCGTCATCAGTGAGTCCAACCATTACAGGCTCAACATTCCAAAATAACAGACATTTGGAGAAAACGATAGCACGCTGTTCCCCAGAACAAAAGAAAATGTGTTAATGATTGAAGCAACGAGATTGTCCATATTTGCACTGCCTGGCAAACAAAGTATTCACATGAAACTATATTATATCA
This sequence comes from Myrrha octodecimguttata, assembly GCA_958510865.1. Classification (NCBI taxonomy): domain Eukaryota; kingdom Metazoa; phylum Arthropoda; class Insecta; order Coleoptera; family Coccinellidae; genus Myrrha; species Myrrha octodecimguttata. The sequence goes on from OY294057.1 coordinate 28,085,936, forward strand.
TTCACTTTCAAACATTTTCAATCAAATTCTTTTCTCCCCACATGTGTGACTGGTTTCCTTGAAGACGAATGTAAATCCGAATATATGCGGTATCGAGAGAATCGTTTCAACACCGATCTATTGAGGGTGAAAATATACCTGCATCAGAATTTATTATGGATGATACTATGTTTTCGACATCTCGAATCACATCAATAAACCATAAAGGGAAATAACTGGGTAAGGACCGACGCTCCTGTCACCGAGGTAAATATTTCGTTTATTCTTTGTATAAACCACGAAATTGAAGCGTTTTCATATTATATTTCTATTATACAGGATGAAAAATCGCCCAACTCAATTGCCTTTCGGATATTTCATTCAATAATGAATTCAGTACGACGCAATCCCAATAATATGATATTCATACACAGTTCCTTGAATAAGGTCTCAATATTTTAGAAATGTATTCGTTGACATTCGGGGAATAAAATATTCTATGAATCTGACCGCCAACGTTTAGATTCTGAGTTATTACGTGGTACTTAGTATTTCTGAACCGCCAGAGATTCTTTTTCGAATTCTCCAGGTCACTAGTAGCAAACCTAATGACTTCTGTATTATAATTATTGGCCAAAAAAGCACATTGACTAATTTTAAAAATCAGAAATGGTTTTATAATATTCCTTCAATACACAATATTTTGTTTTATTTCATAGGGATGTCCCGAAAAACATGGAATCATGATTGGATGAAAATAATATATTTATTTTTCTTTTGAAAAAAATATGTAGGGGCGAATTCATCCAATTCCAATTGAAAACTTATTTCTTCATTGCCTAAAAAACTGCTCACGCAAGTTGCGGTACCACCAAGTTTTAATGATATATTAAATTTTTTTTCGAGGAATTCATAAGAATTGAAATATATTATGTTTTATTTGATATACTCACCGAAATTGGTGAACTCATATACACTTCAAGCAATACTGACCTGAAATAAAAATAAACATGAAATTATTGGTGTTTGCACATTTCTTTTGTGGAGGTGCAGATACACATCAAACCATCTCTACACACATTTCAAAAAAATTGGTAAATGACATATTATTATTATTCATTAAATACAGAAATTGTACATTAAAAAAGTTTTCTCGTGAAATTTGACATTATCCAAGAAAAATAATGAGCTTTTTTGTGGAATTGCAGCCTTTGACTCCTGAATTAATATAATTTTATCTCTGTTTTTAATTCCCCCATCAAATGTTTGCTTCGTGCGAATTCACATCTCAATTTGACCATGAAAATATCACTGTCTGATTCATCATTATGTAAAAAATGGCATTATCAGGAGCTGACGAATTGGCATAACGAAAACGAATATTTTTTTAGTGTTTAATCAACCTTTCGAGTAATTTTCAAGAGAAAACAGGTTTTGGCAACTTGATTCTCTTGCTCGCAAGTGTTCTGAAGTGCGGAAATCTTTAATCTAAACAACTCATCAGTGATTTCATTTTTTTTTACTCAGCTTTGGAGGAAATTACTTCTGGAAATAACATCGATAACGAATAATATTCTCTCTCAACTTACTGGAGCATTCGAGAAACATACGAAAAATGTATAAATTTAATGAAATCGACAAAGGCGAAAATTTCCCATAGGTCAGCTGTGACTAACTCGGCAGAAATGAATTAATCGAAAAGTCTAAAACACGCTTTGTCATCGAATTAGAAAGGGTACTGAAATTTTGATGAATTACCTTTTTGATGAATTGTTGCGAAATGAGATTCTCCGTTTAGCTGTTATGAGAAAACAAAGAAAACGAACAATTATTCAACTCGGTCCAGTTTGCATTTGAAGTTACTGTAATGTTACAGTGAATCGGGAAAGGAGATTCAATAGGCCCTGTTTTCAGAAAAATTATTTTCAACTTAAAGAAACTTGTACCCGATAACTTAATGGGTTACAACTTCTCAGCGCTTCTAACTAATTTTTGACTTAGTTTTGTCCGCTTCTCGGAAGTTGGTTGATGAACAATCGAATTCAAATGGTCACTATCAACTAGATAACCTAAAACCTTGCCTTGCCTTCGAAACCCTTGTGAAGTTTTGCATCGTGTTGAGTTTATCACACGTCACGGGCCACGCCGCACCGTGGCGGAACATAATTTAATTATTTCTGTACAGTTGAATAGCGTGAACTACAAGGAGGGGAATCAATTTTTTATAGATAATTATCGGCTCTACAATTTTTGTCCACGTGCACGTGTCGGATTGGTGGGGACTTCCAAGTTTCATTTAAAAAGGTGTATTGAAATATCCCACCAATTCTCAGCTAACTGGTGATTTTTGTAACTTCGAATGTCTGATTTGATCTAACACAACCCTGAATATAACATAGTTATCCTTGAACCGCCCAGTAAATTCAGATACAATAGTATGCGAGACTGATAAACAAAGATTCAAACTTATAGTCGAAGAGCTCATGACACATGTTTCATGGAGTGTTTGATTCAAGTTGAAATTTAACATGATGGAATCTTCAGGATAGATTAGTTGGTAGTCGAGTGCCTAGTTAGATTGGATCTTTGATTATTATGTTTTTCACTCTAATGCAGAATCAATTAACCGTTGCAAAATGACGAAAGAGCTGCTTATTCAATTATGTCTGTATAGATCAATCGTAAGTCGTTTGTCTCACTCGTATAAATCCCCTTCCTCAGGGTTCTTATTCAATTCTAGTAAATGCAGTTACCTTGCCTTCTTGATTTTCATATTCCGTGGCAAGTAAATTATCGAATAGTTTCTGTTTCGTGATGAATTGAATACTTATTTTTGCCAAATGATAAATGCAACTTTGGGGTGATTTTGTTCAATGCTACCCCCTCCAAAATAATTTGTCCCCTAGATTTTCTCAGTTCAGAGCGACTAAATTGTCGAATAGTTTCTGTTTGGTCATGAATCAAACACTTATTTTTGTCTCCTGAAAAATTAAACTTGGGGGTGATTTTGTTCAACGTTATCCTCTCCAAAATGATTTGTCTCCTTGATTTTCTTACTCTAGGGCAACCAAATTGTTGAATAGTTTCTGTTTGGTCATGAATCAAACACTTACTTTTGTCACCTAAAAAACGCAACTTTGCGGTGATTTTGTTAAATGTTGCCCCCTCCAAAATGATTTTTCCCCTCGATTTTCTTACTCTAGGGCAACTGAATTGTCGAATAGTTTATGTTCGGTCCTGAATCAAACTCTTTTTTGTCACCTATATAAAATATGCAACTTTGGGGTGATTTGGTTCGATGTTACCCCCTCCAAAATAATTTGTGTCCTTGATTTATCTACTCTATGGCAATAAAATTGTCGAATTATGTCTGTTTGATCTACTGAATCAAACACTTTTTTAGCCAATATTTGCATGCGCAGTTCCTTTTATACATAGTTGAGACAGAAAGTCACTCGATTACCAACTACTCTATCCTAAAGATATCATGCAAAATTTCAACTTTAATCAAACACTTCAGAATATGTGTCATAAGCTCTCGGACTATAACGGTTGCAAAATATTGGTTTTGAGCGACTTCAATCAATGAAGGGTGTTTTTCGTATCGAGTTTACCAAAAGTAAGTATTGAATTCCAGATTTCACTGTGATGAACCTCCCTCAATTAACAATGATTTTATTTTTTATGTATTCCGAAAAGAGCCGAGTTTAACAATGTAATTTTGTAGGCGCTTGAGAATAGAAGAAAATTGAACTCGATTCGATTGAGAACACTGAAGCGAATAATTCTCCATCGGTTTTCTGTCCAGACGCGTATCGGAATATAATTTAAAAAGAACGTTTCAGGGTTTCTGTATCATTTTCAGCAGTGAGCTGGTAGAAAGGGTTTGTATGAAAGTATAAATCGATTCAGCCTCCCCCCAGGTCTTTGCATTTTTTATCGCACCACAAGAAACCATGGAAGGCAATTTTTTGATGGAGGTTGCAATGACCATGAATACAGAACGGATAAACTTCGGCAAAAACTGTCAGAATTAGAATTGGAATTATATTGCCCCTTCTGAAGAACCATCTACAGGCATATCTATTACCATGAGGGCAAGTAAATTAATATGTGATGCTTTCCAATTCTTCCCAGAATAGATTTGTAATTGGCTTTGCGAGCGCTGCTTATTGTCTGGGAAAAAAAACAGGAAGGCCTATCGATCGAAACGAAACATTTCGAACACAATGAGTTTTAAAAATAATTTTTTTCCTGCAACCAACAATTTTGAGCCCTTAGGGTACACCGATCCTGCTGAAAAGCATGGAGGATCAATCTCGAGCGACACACGATTTTTTTACCAAGTTTCACGGATTGCGGGTCAGTACTTGCAGAGAAAGGCCCCGGACAACGGACGGCGGACGGACGGATTTTTTTTATTAGTTCATTCAAATCTTCATATATTTCAAAATGTAAACGTCGAAATTTTCAGGAGGGGTAATTTTTGTGTTTTTTTTTTTGGTCGATCACTCGGTTTATTATTTGATTTCATCAAATAAAAAACCGAAATCGAAAATGCATGTCTGCGAATTTTCTTCAAAATATCATAGATACTGAATTTTCAATATAGAATATGGTAGAAATATCATGCATATGAAGTGATATGTAAAATTTCAAATACAGGCAATCCTATGAAGTCACACCGCTATTAGTTGATGAATGTGAAATGCCGCTTGCTGGGGCGAAAAAAAAAAAGGAGAGTCGCTATTGATACACAACGAATCCACTGTGATAATTCACTAACTATGATCTCCTAGGGGTCACAGAGTCATACCACAACCTCTACAGCGAAAACTTGTCCGTTATTTCTCCATAAAAGACGAAGTTATTATCCTGAATGATTTTGTCCCGCTCACGGTCAAAACCTTTTTGGGAACAGTAAGGTGAAAAATATCACCCTAGCCGTAACAGCCGACTGTGAACACAATAACATTCGAAAAAAGAATATTTATTGAACAATTGTTCGGAGCTAAATACGATTAAGAATGGAGAATCCAGAGTTTGGTAGAGATTTACAAAGTTCCCCATATGGAGATTTTTTTCAATTATTGGATATTCACGACAGGTATATTGTATCAATAATGTGAAAGATAAAGGGACCAATAAAAGACAATAAATGCATAATCAACGGCTGGAAAATAACCCAAAAGGGACAAAATTACAATCTTTCAATAACCTGTTCCAATCGACTATCGCGTAGACCCTCGGAGAATTCCGAAATGGACATTAAAATTGCGCACTTGCCATCGGTAATTTGCCTGAGAGTCCGTAGCATATGTCGATATCACATTTTATAATCTCACACATGGGACTTTTTATGCAGAGATCCGGGTTCATCCGCAACTCGATCTGCATACCAATCGGCTCTTTCCTCCGGAGGAATACGATAATGTTGCCTTCATCGCGACCAATGGAAAAATCAGGAATACCAATTTTCTTTATCTATCGAACTGCCACTAGCGCGGCAAATTTTGATATTTCGCTCGTGAAAGATGCACGTGCGATTCGGTGCCTTCTGCTCCTCGAAAGAAATGGGATTAAGCTCAAGATGCGAGCATCAGCTATAATACTTATTGTTTTTGGGGAGTTTCCGTTCTGTTATGATTCGTGAATGATCCGAATAAATTGACTGGAAAACATGCATAGGTACCTACATATTAGGTACCCCAACTGGATAAAACTCCAGAAAAGTACTGATGACATAAGATCAGGAATTTCCAAACGCATTTTAGTTTCCAAAGCAAAATGTTTCCCAACATAGTCATATGTAATACCACTAGAGATGAAATTTTGCCGGTAAAATTTATTGATTGTAATATAAAAGTTTGTTGCTTAGTTATTTCGCGAATGACATTTGTATCAATATCCCAAGCCGTCAGGCGAGTGATTTCGGAAAAAAAGTCATGAGCGAAATTGCCAGGAAGCAACAAATTTGAATATTAAAAGAGATACATTTTACGGGCAAATTTAATTTCTAGTGGTATTCGACATGACTATTGCACGAGAAAATATGTCGAACACTAATGTGAATCATTCTATCATATTGTTTGAAAAACTTTTTTTGAATAATCTGGGGCGAGGTGTTCCATAAAGAATTCTTAGAGGATTCATTGTAATCTTCGCCAGTTTTTTTCTTCATATTGAAAGTGTAGTCCTCTAATATTTGTGTTAATTTCTCTGGAGTTGTTTCTCTATCTAATGTGTAGTTTCTTGAGCAGAAATTCCGCAAACTGTTTCAACACAGATGTCCTTGTTTTTCTAGTATTGGGAGGTACCAGTTTGACAATTTCACCATGTAATTCTTTCGCCGAAATATTTCCAAATCTGTCCTCCTCTTGATGGCTCATTTCAAGTATTCTTCAATTAACTATTCGACGAGTATCGCTCTATTTGACATAAGTATTCATTTCCCAAACATGAATTTGAGAAATGTCAAAATTTTATCGTAAGTAATATCATAAGGGCATCTAATTTTTCCGAAAAAAATCGAAAAAACACGCTGCTAAGTAATATTTTAACAAGAAACATGAGTGCTGGTGGCATTAAAAATCCGAGTAGTAGACGAGGATTTTTGCACCCGTACGAATGCTTCTTGTTAAAAAATATTACTTTGCGATGTGTTTTTTCGATTTTTGTCACAGGAAAAATTAGATGCCCGAATGGTATTTGACAAGACTATTTTAAGAGTGAAAGATTATTCTGCATGCATTATGTATAGGTATTAATTTGAAAACTGAAAAAGAGGTACCTAATTAATTACGTTTGTTTTAAAATGTATTGTAATTTTTGGTGACAACAACTGTCGAGTTTTGCCGCGGGTAAACTCGACTGAACTGCTGGCAGCTCCTGACAAGCAGTTTTTCCACCAAGAAACCATTTGTAATTCAAAATTGCGCGTTTCTGCTTGGTGGAAATTACGACCAACTTGCTCAAAGGACTATTACACTACCCAATATACCGGGCCCGGCAGGCAGGGACCTTGAGATCGGATAGTGTAAGAGGCCTTTAAGTTTAGCCGACTTGTACGTTTCATCGCTGAGCATCGCCATGGAAACTTTATCACTAATAATGGATTGAGTGGAATAGTCAATAATAAATGCGGATTGAGCTGAAATTGTGTACACTGTTTTTAAATGACTTCAGGGTATGTGCAGAATCTTACAAAAGTCTGATTGATAGTTACCGAAAATAAATTGTTTTAACAGAAAATGTGGAAAATTACCAATTATTTTTTCCGATTTTATAACGTTAAGATACGACGAAAGAATAAACGTCATGCACAACGATCAAGGTACTATGCCCTCGAAGGTGGGATTCGCAAGATGCTCCTGGAAGATGGCGCTGTACGTAGTTATACTGCAGTAATCCATCCGAAAGGTGACAAGTATCTTCATTCCTCCTCAGCGGTTTTATCTAAGGTGAGTTGACCTGACGATCAGTAATTACTGTGAAACAGCTGTAGTCATTCTTCTTGGATCCGCTTCTTCGGTGTAGATGTTTTGGTTGATTCGATCTGATCAAGGGGGAATATTTGTTGATTTATCGACAGATATTCATCCCTGTGATTATGTCAGTTTCCATTTATGTTTTTCCGGAGCATTTCAAGACATTTCCCAGAAACTTCTTGTCCTTCACCTCTGGTTATAAAAAATTGTATAATTCATTCAACTCCCGTCTTATCTCGCATTGAAATAGAGAAGATTTTGCATTATTAACATTTTCAGTGAAAATGTTGAGGTTCAAGACATAAGACATTTCACATAAGAGTGTCATTATAAACCGTCTCACAAACTACACGACGGTAATTATGCGAACGCCTTAGGCATAATCTGCATTTGAATGGAGGTCCTGTATAATTTCGAAGACGGATCGCATCCAGTATCCCGGACAAGGACCATTTCCTGCTGCGATTTCTTGAACGTAGAATAATGGAGCACCACCTAGGGCCGAAACGGTCTGATAAAAGTTTATCCCGCAGAATCCTCCCCATATTGCCCCTATCGTTGGATTTGGTATTCCTTAGAGGTTCATAATTCGCATTCGGTTCTCACGTCTATTGTAGATAACAATGCCGTTCAGGAATTGTTTGTCGGAAATCGAGATTTCCAAGATGTGGAAGCAGTTCTGAAGTAACTTTCAATCGGTTCAAACAAATACGTTAAGAGCAGTTCATTGATAATAATGATTGTCAGAACCTCCAAATCTAGACATTAACCTATTCCCATCGCTCAGCGAAAGATATAAGCTCCATCCAATGTCATGAAGTGACTCGTCCGGATATAAAAGTTTGACACATTCCACTCTGTATAATTGTGAATGTTTGATTATTTCCGTTTTCCTGTCAGACAACACCTTGTCTGTTGTACATAAACCTCGTAGTCATTACATATGTGAATGAACCAAACGAGATGACCGCTTAGGCTAAGAATTCGGACATGCTCGCAAAAGCTACTGACTTCACTGTTCAATATGTCCAAAAATTATAATCGTATTGAACTGAAATTTGGTACACTGCTTTGACAAAAGAAGCTAGGAACAAAACTTCACTCCAAATATGATAGAGTTTCTGGAAAAAAAATTTTCAATACATTCAACATTTTTTCAATTCAATGACTATATTCTCGACAAAATTACGATGAAGTTGAGCGTCGATATACTCCACCTAACTGCCAAATTTCAATCGAATCGTTTAACAAGTTCCGTGATTATCACGGATATAAACTCAAAATTTCAATGGGCTCCGTACCGTCGCATTCTGAAATGACCAACCCTCAAAGTTTCAGGTCGATAGGATTACTCGTACGCCCGTAATAGTGCCTACGGAATAACGGTCGATCGTAATCACAATAACTTCCGAAAAAAAACAACTCGATATTTTTAAAGTAGGTTTTGATCTTAATCACGAAAGCCGAATAAGTGACTGGATGAACACACCCGCGTTCATCAGATATACCCATTCAAAATTTTATTTTCCCAATATTTCCAATAATACATATAAAATCGAAGTGAAATCCAGTACTCCATCGAAAAATCACAGCTCGGAGGTGTGAATATAATTTTATGAGAATAGTCAATCATAAGATCATAAGATCACAGAATATTGAATATTTGAAAAAAAAAATTCAATTTTTTTTTCAAATAGTTCTAATGCACAGATGTGCTCCGCGTGCCATTGTAGCGTACGCTTCTCTATATGAATTAGATTATTAGACATAGCTAATATAATAATAATAACGAAGCAATTCATAACAGAATTCATCCAGATATATAAATCTCAACCAGCTTCATTCCAAAGAATATGTGACTGGGAATTTAAAAACTGAGGTTGACAATGAATCGTTGTTCAGCAGGTATACTAGATTAGGTACCATTAATTTCAATACCTCATCAAATGTTTCTGCGCCCGTCCTTAACTAACTTCTACTAAAATCATCAAGATCATTCTCCCACAATTCTCTCAGAAGTGACATGTGGCAATACTTGTCTCTGTCAGCCAGCCAATTTTGAAGCCATGCACGCCGTTTTCTGCTTTTGTCTACAGCATTTTCCATTGTGATAACCCCACATGCAACAATACAATTTTTTTTATCCGAAACACTCATATCTCAAGCAAATATACGAAATGAGAGTGCAGTCGTAAATCCCTCTGAAATGTGTTAAATCATCTGAATTAGGTAATGAGATTATGGCATGATAAGCGCCAGGTCCCCACGAGCCACGATTCTCCAAAGGAAAGAACGTCCGTATATGTCCAGCTAATGAACTCATATCTTTCATACTAGTATCTTTTATTGACTGTCATATACCAATAAATTGTTTTGTTGGAAAAATATTTCTTCAACGCTATCGATTCGCCATATTTCATAATGAATTTCCCTATAACTCATGCGATAAACCGTAGTCACAGAAGCGGCATATTTCATAGAATAGAACCTTTAAGCTATAAATTTTATTTCACGTACAATTTTCTCCAGGAAAGCGAAGCGATTGCGGAATTCATACTTAACAAAAAAGAGTTTTAAGAGCGCAACTCCAGAAGTAGGGGCGAAACGAAGAATCAACAATTCGCAAAATTCAAATATTTCCCATAACGGAGGATTGAATTGCCATATCGAGGATAACTCAAGCAGTTATTGAAATTGGGCAGGGCAAAGAATTCTGTATATAGTATTTGAGACGAGATTATTATGTTTTCAGAAAGTTTCAAGAATGATATTTCAATAATAAGGTTGTCCCTTGCGGATTTTTAGAGAAAATAGAAGATCTTACACAATATCCAAAGACTCTACCTTGAATATTTTCAAGAACAGATCTTTATGCTCATTTTCAGGTAGTAACAGATGAAAAATATTCTCATAACATAACATAATTGTATCAGAAAAAAGAGCGGAATTCCGAAAGATCGTAATTTTTCCGGGAGACAGAATTTTTGGAGGAAAGTTGAACATAGCAAAAATTAAATAACTTATAGGGAAGAATTCTCGACTTCGATGGATATTAATATATAGTTATCGGGAAAGAAGTCAAATAAATTAATAAGGACTCTTTCTGTCGTTTTGTACCGGTGCAAAAATTTTTTGGAGATTACATTCGAGCTTTGTATAAGTTAAATTTGTGTTATTTTAAAATTTCAAATAGAAAGTGTATGAAATTTTGATTAGTTATGTACTGCTAGGAAACTATCATGGTTCAGAAGTTGCAACAATTGATGAAGCCATAAATCATATGGGAGTTAGTAATGAGAATTGGTCATATGTATTCAAAATTCACATTGAATTCCCTGAAGAAGTTCCAAAAGTAGGAACGAAAGCTAGGAAATATCAATAAAGAATACACCTGTAGCCCTTATTAATTTATGCGACTTCTTTTCCGATAACGATGTATAACTAACCTATAAATTATAATGAAGAATGGACCCAGTCAGTAGAAACTGAGGATGAAGAAAAAAATACTTGTCGGGACAAGACAAATATGCATTCACACGAAATAGTTCGAAGAGAAACAAAATGATATAAATTTAGAATGAACAATAAAATCGATCGAAAGAAATATATCTAGTTGAAAAAAAAGAATACGACAAATGATTTGTTCATCAAAATATTCATGTCTATGGTTCATGATTTCAAAACAGTGATCACGTGGAAACATTACATGACACTAGAACCTTTCCTTTTCGAGTTTCCGCATTTGAATGTATGCTTATATAATATATGTAGATCTGAGCAGCTTCACGTTCATGAATAAGGTCAATTTATTCTTGTCGAACAAATTTACAATGAGTTTTCGAAGAGGAAAAGAATTCATGAAAACTCAGCAGTACTTGGAGTTGTTCTGTTGTATGAACGCTCGAATAAAATATATAACTCGATAAAAAGTTTTTCCTTGAAACAATCTAGATGATTGAACTATCGGTATCTGTTGGAAATTGCATAAAAATTCTGCTCGACCTATAAGAGGGGGATGCGAATCTTCCTTCTTATTGTATATTGTCCAATCATTTGTTTGTAAACTTTCATTCCAAGATGATCTCCACAAGTTTGACGGATCGACAGATTCCGCCTCCTCGCCGTTATTATTCATGAAATGCATCTTTTTCTTCGAAAAGTTTGAAGAGTTTTAGAAGTTGAATGTCGCGTCGGACAACGTCAGGTCTTTGTGAAATTCAGACCATACTCGTTTTACTCGGACTACTAACAATGGAAAGAAAAAGTCAATATGATAATCACTTTGAAAAGGTCATCTCTCAAACAGAAGTAATTCCGGACATTTTTGATGGAAGGTCTCATGAAATAATGCATATCGAAGAGATTCACAGTATAAAAAATTCGAGAGAGAAAATGTACAGAACTGAATTCGGGAGTTTTCGCGTGTTTTTTTTGTTTTTCAGATAAAATTATTTTTCAAAATCCTAATAGGTTATTGTAACGAAATTTTGTTTCAAACTAGTATTTTTCATAACAAAGGGACAAAGTACTCATTGACCACTCATTCATATTGGAATATAAACTAAAAATCACACTCGAGTGGAATAAATTGTGATAATCTCGATCAATGTTATCTCGATCCAATATAATATTTACACAATGTTTTCCAAATACGAATTTTTAAGTAATTGAATTTATTTATTTAAACAATTAATAAGAGCCAAGGTAACCTATGCGGCTCAAAACAGGAAAAAAACAGAATGGGTGCAAAAAGCAGTGAAAGAGAAAAAAAAATACATAGTCCATGAAATCCACAGAAGAAAGAAAACTATAAAAATCGACAAAAGTCTTTCAAATTGGCCAATCCATATACATGATTCAAAGCACTAATCACACACTAGTACACACTTAAATTTGTTCTGCACCAGGCATCGAACCTAGTCTTAAATTGGTTCACATTGGGTGCGCACACAACATAACCGGGAAGACTGTTCCAAACATGAAAAACTCTGTTCGACAGAAAGTGTTCACGTGAATTTTAAGTATGTTCTGAAGACCACAATGCAATTCACCCTGCAATTTTCAGATATGATATGCCTCAACCACATGTATAGATTTGAGGATGAAAATATTACCGTTGGGAAATATTATTTCTGTTGGAGTCGATCATTTTTAGGTTTGATGTTTGCGTCTCCATGAACTACAAAATAACAGTGCAGATAGTGTAGAACTGATAACGTTGGGTGATTCTAGCTGTAAACTTGCATTTTATCCGTTGCTGAAAAGTTATAATGAAATGGAGTAACAGATCATCTAGTTCTGAACTCGTACCCTATGAGGTTACACAGAATCGTGGGTATAGTGTGGGATAATGTGTGTTTTTACTTAATGAGCCTTTTATTCATTTCTTACAGGAAAACCCCAATTAAATGAAAATAATCAGAATTAAATATATCAGATCAATAAAACCTAGGAAAAAAAAATTAATTAACAATTATTTTCGAGTTGCCGTCTCTGCAATCTCGGCGGGAGATTTAATATTTTCTTTGAGGTCGCCCCGTGGTGACTCCGGTGATCGTATTCGTGACCTGTACACTGTGGATGAACAACAACAATCTGAGAGGACATCAGTTCAAATTGTCAGAGGAAAACTTTCGGACATCTCAACGACATGATTTTCTGACTAACAGAATCTTCAAGAAATGAAAGCGTCTGCAGAGCATCGTGATCGATGCTGGAACCGTCAATGGCTTCAAGAATGCTTTGGATCTATTCGATGCAAGATCTATTACTTATTTGTGAACATTTTTCTGTTATTCTCCTCTTTGAGTTCATAGGAATTTCCTCAACTCTACTTGTATGTACAATAATGAAAGCAACAATGTGAGAAAAGCCTTACTTTTCTAAAGTTTACACGCCATATTACACAGAGTCCACCTCGAAAATACAAGGTAGACAATCAATGTTGACAACGCAAATCGCAGGGACAGGGTTGAAGGTTCGGCACATAAATTCAATAGGAGATTGAAGTAGAAGATTCAGTCTTATTTGAAGATCACATAAACGAAATCAAAACCGAAGGTATTTTTCCATTGTGCAATCTAGATTTCAATTAGAGTTCCATCTACAAGAGTCCTCATCTAAATTTAATGATTCAGTAAGGAGCTACAATAATTATTGAACCATTGTATTCATAGTTACAATTCGACCACTATGTTGTCAATGAACTTGAAAACTAGGAGCAACAATGGAAAGTCTCTACGTTGAGAATCTAGTGTTTGCATTATTTCGAACAAACTGAAGGATAACATTTCAAAAATTACAATATTCCAAGAAGTACGAAGGCAATCAGATTGAAAGTTCGTAATCAGGTGGAGATTAGCAACACCCAACTAGGTGCAAAATTTCGTGTTGATCTAATAGTTTGAATTTGAAGGAGCGCGTAAAAACTCCTGACCTCACGTCAGTGCTTTTCTATTTTTTAAATTTCATTTCTGGAATATCTCGGTCGAGGCTACGAGTTGCCTAATCCATTCGATCACTCCAAATTTTCACTTTTTCTTTCAATTAATCTGTCCATATGGCGTCAAGGCGACATTGGTTAACAGGACCAATATCCTTACGTAAAATTTTCCACGTAGTCAAAGGAAACAGGCCAGCAAGTTGAAAATGGCGACGTATCGACATTGTCTACAACACTTCGCGCTACAGCACCAATATTCTCTTCAGTATGCACATTTGTTTGTCTTGTAAAGGGTTTTGAATAGAGAAGAATGGAATAAGGTCGAAAACGATCAACAACAACACGAATTGCATGCTCACTAGGCCGATTTCATTGACCGTAAAATGGATGTAGTGCTCTCTCTACACTTCTCGCAGAGATTCATTTTTTTCGAAGTGAATTTCCCCGATTTCGCGATGTTCTTTCCTGAAAGGAGTCACGAAGAGAGTTGTTAGAGTTGTTAAACACCACTGAATAGCAATATCAACAAACTTCGACATTCCTAACTGTCAAACATAGACCACAACCCTCGAAACTCTTCATACAAACTAAAAAGCACCCAATATAAACTCACACCGAATCCTAGTTTCATGGAGCAAGTGACTCGTCCCAGCTTCTAAAGGCTTAGTTACACAGAGCCAGTAACTAACTCGTCGAAGGTGCGCCAACTGGGTACTGGAAATACCTTGAAAACACTTTCATCTGAATATGTTGCTGATATTACTGATCTGAATAGACTCTTCTGTTTATTATCAATGAACTTTTTAATCCCCTTTCATCTTATCACATCTCCGACTGATATCAAATTTCACCGATTTATTACAAAAGTTTACGAGAATCCTGAATGTTTGATGTTAACAATTATTCAGAATACGATCTGGTTTTAATTTAACTTTAATTAACTTCTGGAATGAATGAATAAACCAGAATTGAGATGACGTTCTATGGAAACAATTGCCAGGATAATAACTTATTAGCTGAACTATCTCAATATTGCGAGTTCATACTACGCAGAAGACTGGCAACAAATGAAATGTTTGTGTCCTGACCTGATGCAAAATGGGTAAGTAGTGTATTTCGAGCAACATAATAGCGAATAGATCGACATGGAAGATAATGAGTAGCGATATCTCAATTCAGTAGGGAGGTTCCACAAAAATCTGCATATCGTTTGTTAATTTTTGAATATAACTTTCGAATAAATTGGATGGAAATCCGCGACTCTGCTGAGGATTTCACAAAACATACAGCAATGTTCGGAAATTATCGGTTCATTTGAAAGTTTTAAGCCGTGTACATACACGAGAGCAGAGCTGCTAATGAGCAGTTCGCAGGAAAATAGACGCAATGAGGCAACCTTGAGCGAAGTGTGATGCCAAGTTAAGCCGCATTGGCTCGCGATCCCCTTTTCGGTTGGTTGTATGTTGTATCCAGTAGTCAGTTCAGCAGGGTAGTCGAACAGAAGTGGCTCATTTCAAAAGGATTCACATGTGTCAAAGTGTAAAGGTGTAGTTCTATGACAAATGAGAATAACAATTAATTCAAAAATTATTTCATGATCAGAATTAGAGAATCTGAGTTTTGATGGAATGTGGTGGAGGATATTGAAAATTGATTGAAGCTATATTCACGTTGTTAATCAAACAAAGAAATCGACTGCAGAAATCAATACTCTCGAGAATTCTAGCCCTTCGTTTATTCAAAGTTCATGCTGAATCGAAATGTTACACAGTATTCTTTTATTAAAAATTCTTCTACCCATACCCAATCACCACTGTTTCAATGATCATAGAGCCCAGACGGTCGGTAGTTAGAGGGCTGATGAAACGTTTGACTTTTTTTCGCATATTTGTGAAAATATTTCATTACAGCTTCTCGTGTCTTCCAGAGTGAACGAGAATATAGCTATTATATATAAAAAATTTTCACTCGATGAACCTAATTTGTAATTATTATTATTTTCAATATGCATAACTTCTCGCGAATCGTACTTTTTTGCATTTGATTAGGTTAGTTACAGTCGGACAAGTAAAGAATTGTACATTATATCTTTTCTTTCAGTGGCATTTTTCAGGAAACATCGACAATTGAATTCATAAAATGATGCTCATAACTCGATCAAAATTTACGCATTAATACTATCCCAAACAAAAGATACGCCCATGAAGAATAACAAGACAAACAGGGTCACGAAAATGAAACGATGCTGTGTGACATAGTAAAAACCTTCGAGCGCTGCTAGTTTGCCTTCCAAACTGAGCCTGAGGACTCCTTTTGCCTCGCCGTAAAACCTGACATCGGATAGATCAAGTTTAGCGGCTCGCGATCCGCTCTGCTCCCACTCAAAACACACTTGCGAGAATCTTTCGTCGCAAGCCGTTCAGCTCTCGTGTCTGTACGCGATTTTAGGGTTGATCCTCACTAAACGTTCAGTAACCTTCTAGTATTCTTACCGTTAAATATTATAAGGTTCAATTGAATGGGGGTGTGCATTCTATCCTTTCCGCTACGTTTTTAAGGAAGGTTGCAGAACGTCAAGTGAGAATCGACCATTATTGTTTGACACAGTATATCAAATTCAGTTCAGAAATTATGGATATCCAAATTTTCCGTATAGCTTTCCATTCGAAATGAAAATAAGAATGATTATCGATTGAAGCTTATTTTGGGGCATTGTGTATAATTTTTTTAGGTTTTTTTGGGTTTTCACTTCCAACATCTGAGACAGAACTATTAAAAATTAAATAAAATTGTTTTTCACGAAGAACGCCCCTGCAGATCGCAAGATTAAACTATTTGTACAGAGCAGTTTGTCGGAGAACAGATTGCCTAATGAACAATACAAACGATAAACGAAGCGACCTGGGACGTTTCAGAGTACGAATCTTACTCTTTCATCAGACAAAGGGAAAAATTTCAAGAATTAGGTATTCTCTTTCGATTTTTCGTTTTGATATGAGATTTTTGCCAAATTGACATTTTTGAGAAAACACAGCAACACATATTAATTTGCTTTGAAAGTTTTTTAATTCTACCGTTTTTTGGATGAATTCAGCCAAATAGGGTCTATTCCTACAGAACAATAAGCCAAACTACTCTCTCCATTTAACAAAATGCCCTTCAATTTTTTCTCTCAAATTATCTGATTCCAACATTAGAGGCGTTGTTCATGAAAAAACAATTTTCACTTCGTTATTGATAGTTCTGCAACTTATCGACATGTGATATTTCATCGATTGAAATCATCCTAGATGACCTGAAATCGTCTTCAAACTCATTCATCTACGCATACTGAATTTATACACTCATCGTTAAACTACTTTGGAGCAATTAATGGTGTCTGTAAAAACAACGTAAGTTATATAAAAACTCGATACTATAACTCCCTATAATAGAAAACGAACTAGAGAAAATCACCGAAGGCAAGAGAATTTTTTTGGGATTTGTCAAAAAAGTGCTCTCTCTGTACTTGTGTCTTAGTATTTATTGTTATAGTCATGGATAAAGTATCGTATTTAACTGGCAGTAATGGGCATAGCTCTCTTGATGAATTACAGACTTTGCCTCCGGTTTGCGCTCCAAACTTCATTTGCGTTTGCTAGTCCTACATTACCGCTAGTTAAATAATATATATATATATGGGTTTTAAACAGACTATATCTGCATTCCCACGCCTAAACGCCATCTTGCTCTGTCCTGGGCATCCTCTTCATTCAGTTGCCGATCTTCCATGGACCTCCTCACTCCTTCACTCCAGGATCTACGCGGCCGGCCTCTCTTTCTCTTTCCTATCGGTTGCCAGTGATACATTCGATGTGGCCATCTGTCGGGGTTCATTATTAGAACGTGTCCAAACCATCGAAGGCTTCGTTTTTATATTCTGTCAATCACCGTCTCCCGTGCAGCCATAACTCTTCTGATCTCATCATTCCTTACTTTTTCCCTTCTGAATCTTCGAGCACCTCTCCTTAGATAATCCATTTCGATGGCTTTGAGCTTTCTTTTAACCTCTGCACTCATAGTCCACACCTCGCTGCCATACGTCAGAACGGATTCCACTAGTGTCCTTCCAATTCTTACTTTTGTACTGTTGTTAATATTCTTGTCCCACCAGATGGAATTAAGGCTTCCCAAGACCCTCCTGCTCTTTTCCATTCTGCTTCTGATTTCTCTATCCGATGTTCCCTCCCTACCGATGATTGTTCCGAGATATTTAGTTTGGTCCACTTGTTTAATGGATGATTTATCATCTATGGTGATTTGAAAGTTGGCGATAGAGTTCACTACCAAATATTCGGTTTTTTCTATATTGATCTTTAGACCCCATTCCTTGTATGATGAGTGTAATTAGTTAAATAATATACTTTTATAATTTCAAAACCTATACCCATCACTCTCAGCAAGTACTGCGTGATATATAGATATAGAGAATATTCCAATCATTCCATTTCAGAATTTGCGCATCCAGATTTCGCAATACCCTCCCTTCTGTCGATAAATTCCCCGCCAAAATCCAGGGATTATAGTAATGGAGAATTTGCCCGAATTCAATCCCGATTATAACCGCAGCTGCGAGGTGATGGTAGAGTTAATTTTTTGCCGCTCGCACACGAATTACGTCTCAAGATGCAAATTCGGCCAATATATTCCGGAAAACTTGTTCTTGCCGCGTACCCTTGTCACTTCGTCCCCGGAATATCCGGACTTGTTATATATTTGAATTTTCCACATACGCGCACACTACGCTGTCGTCACTAGATAAGAACTAGGATGTAGAGGGAGACAAAGCACCTAGAGGATCTGAGCCGGGAGAGTAGTCGAACACATTTTGTCATATGTTCCAAGAGTTTAAACGAACAATAGATTTGTGCGAGGTGTTCTAATGTTCCTGCATATCCACCTCAAATGCCCTGTAACATAATATTCGTGTATTTAGTGTAAGAATTCATCATTATTAGGGTGCGAAAGCACTGGTGAATGTCATCGATATATCCTAGCGATTGATTTTCCTTTTTGGATAGATTAATAAGGATGAATGAGCAAAAACCCAGTTAAGATACCCGTAAAATTTTCCGGCGTTGCAAAATGGTGCAGGAGTCGGGTTCAATCGCTCACGCTATTCCAATTTTTTTTAAATACTCGGAATCGACGAAAGATTACTTCTTTAGTTTACAGAAATTTTTTCCACTCCAGTCAAAAAACAGTTATGACATCCGAAATATAGGGAAATTAAGCTTTTTTGATTCACACCTCATTCAATTACTATAATATATAGAACGGAAAGGTCAATGATGTGGCATGCACGCATTTGAGCGAGCGCGTAGAAATTAATCCATAAATTAATTAATTTATTTGACAGAAACACGAAATCCGTTTTGCTGGTCAATTATAAATAATGATTGAATGGTGATTCATTGATAGTATACAGGGTGTTTCCACAATAGACGTGAACCTTGAAGGATCTGTTAGTATGACTCAGTTGACGTCGTTTCAGCCATCGTCGTTTCCCCTTATTCCATTATCGGTGAATTTTTTTATTCACTAAACAAATGTAATGATAATTTTTAGTTAATATTATCAGTCGAGGATAAATGTATGAGAAAAGTCGAAATTTTGAGTCATCCTGTATATCATATATACAATATTATATATTGAAAGGCTGTTTATGTTTTATTTACGGAGAATGAACTGAGAAATTATACACAAAAAATGCTGTCTATATTGTAAGGGTGCGAACGTAAATTTTGACAATGAAATACACGAAGTGGGAGTTAACAATTTCAGTGGATCTATTTTCCCTTGACAATGTTTGTTTTGTGCTAGACACTATTTTTGCACAGTCTCGATCTGGTGGATTTGCCGCCTGAGAAATCTGCAAAGTGACTAAGTTTATCAATAAGAGTCCCAATCAAAGTTGTGGTTTTAACGACTAATTCAAATAGTAGTTGATAAGTCAAGGCCGGACTACACTGGGCACTGTTACTACAGAATTTTTTTTCAACATACCCAGTCTTATTCATTGCCAAATTGTAGTTGATTATTCAAGGTCAGCACGGTTGGATCCAGCAATCCCCCATGTGTGACCTTGAATGACGTATGTGCAGGCTATCTAGACCTACGACCCTTGATGATGCATGTGCAGGCTATCCTGACCTATGACCTTCTATGACGCATGTGCAGGCGACCTTGAATGCCATTGCTTGCACGTACACGGGATGGTGACCTTGAAGTCTCACAGAACCCCGCCATGATTATGATTTCCTATTCCATATTCGTTTATCCAGATTCAATATTTTCATTTATAAGATAGATACACAGCATAAGGATTTTGAGTACTGATGAGTCATTATTCAATATACGGAATTAATGCACTCGTAGCTTTGTAAAATGCTTCGTTTTATAGGGCTTAAATCTCTACATTTTCAGTCACTTCACACTTAATATTGATATGATCACTCATGATGTAAATTCAGGGATGTTCATTCAAGAAAACCACTGACATGAAGTCAAGGAGTCCCATCATCATTCCGTTTGAAAATAATGTGGTCAAACCTGGTTTTGAATTGAATTTTCTACCAATGAGTTCGAACAAATTCGCTCGAGATCATCTTTGGCTCAAAATTCTAAATTTTCAGATATTTGACCGGGATAATAGCTGGATGTTCCTACAAACATGCTCTCCTGAATGACCAACTGAACCTCTCTGAATGAAAACACTAATAATTTCTCATGACATTCTGCCATTACGAATCGTTTTAAAGTTTACGGAAAAAACGAAATGAACTCACAGAAAATGAATTAACTTTTTTCATGACATAAGTAGGGTCTATGAGAATTGCAATGAGGTCTATTCGACGAATATGTCTTGAAAATGAAGCAGGTGAAACAAAATACGTAAGCTAGAAGTGTCGACTGGTGTATAATATGATATAGAAATAGGAAGACAAAATAACTCTTTTATTTATTTATTCCCACAGTATTTTGATATCATAACAGAAATATCCTAACGTAGAAGCTCTCGAAGGAAATTTTCAATTTAGTATATGTTACGGATATTTACTAGACAACATCAATATCATGGTAACTGAATATGCATGCAGTTGTTTCTAACGGATAAACGAAATATATCCAATTCTCATGCCTGAACAGAAATCAATCCATCACACCAACAACAGCCACCGGTTTGGCTTAATGTTTTGTTTTTTGCTTTTTTCACGGCAACAAGAGTGTAATAAATCTGTAAAATTCTCTACATATTCCTAATTTTGGAGGAAAATGTTCTTGAACGATTTGGTTGGATAAACTGATGAAGGTCGAATGCGATGTCATCAGCCAATAAACTTCAAAAATTTCAATTTTAATTCGACCGGCGGTTTATTTTCCCAAGCATCAAGTGGAGACTACTTGGTACTACAGGAAACTACTCTGTCTATATATTGCAATATGCGGTATAACTATGGAGGTAGGAAAAGAGTGGACGGGGCATAATGTTTGAAAAGTGTCATACAGTTTTGATAACCTTCCGTGGATTCACCCATACCAATATAGCCGAGTTTGAACTGAATATTTTTGTCTCATTTGCTGCATACCACAGAATATAAATATTTACTTTGTAGTTGTCGGCCATATTGGTATGGGAAAATCCACAGAAGTTTCTCAAAACTGTACGACACTTTTTGTTCAAGTGAAATATAGGATATGCTCCCTCCCCTTCTTTTACCTCCATGGGTATAACAAATTCAAAAGTTCGTAGGCAAGCATGGTTCATTATTTTTTCATTGAATTTGATTTTGTGATTCAATATAGTTGCCTTCGAGGATTCGAGGAAAATACAACGATTATAGCGGTCATACAATCTTTCGATACCATTTTGTCTCAAGATAAGCTTCAGTTTCGGTGATTAACTGTTCATGATTGCGAAATTTCGATTCAGCGAGCATCCTTTTGTCAGGAAAAATTCGGCAGGAGCCAGATCTGGAGAATATAGTGGATGCGGTAGGAATTCATACCCCAATTCATGAAATTCTGCCAACCTTTTCGTTGATTTGTGACAAAGTGCATTATCTTGATGGAACAGCACTTATTTCAAATGAGGCAGTTTTTCCGCGATTTGGTCTGCATTTTCAACAATGCAGGAGCAAAATGAGTAAATTAAAATTTATCAAGCGCTTGCAATTTTCGAGTATCTTCAACAGTTTTTCTCACCCACTCATTTCCACAACGAACACATACTTATTCATGCTACGATAAAATGTTTAATTTTTTGAAGACAGAAAAAATTTTTCACTCTTTTCTCGAAAATGGTAAAAGATACGAAAAAGTTTTCGGTGATCAAAAATTTTTTGGATGAAGCAATGATTCTCCTTCATATATTTAAAGCTAAAAGTAGCGCAACACGAAAACTTCTATGAGAAAAAAAAATTACGAAGGCCGAATTCGTGAATGGGTTAAATCCACCCAATGATTTCGCAGCTATACCCATTCAAAATTTTATTTATCCAATATTTCCAAAAATACAGATTAGATCGAATTGAAATCCGGTAATTTAGAATCTTGAAAAGCACTGCCGTGCAGGCAGCAGCTTTTGCGCGCATGTTCAATGTAGATGACCGCTTCGGCAACGAATTTGAACATTCCAACCAAAGCTGCTGCCTTCCTGGCAGTGCTTTTCTAGATTTTTTTCTATAAATTACTGGATTTCAATTCGATCTAACCTGTATTTTTGGAAATATTGGATAAATAAAGTTTTGAATGGGTATAGCTGCAGAATCATTGGGTGGATTGGGCCCATTCACGAATTCGGCCTTCGTAATCAAGGTCCGAACCTTCTCTAAAAATATTGAGTTTCCAAGTTGTTTCTTCCGGAAGTTATTGTGTTTACGTTCGGCCTAACGGCTGGACCGCTTTCATGTCACTTTTTTTTTCCTTACTTCATTCAACTATAATCCCCCCCCCCCCCTTTTTCTGGTCTTTATTCTTATGAACAGCTGTATATTCAAAAAAAAATCCAACGTTGGAGTGAATATTGAGCATAATAATGATTGCCAACTTGGAGCATTGTATTCTTCTCGAAAATGATGAACACTAATGAGTGTCGATTATGATTGATGTCTTTTATTTCCCTTCCAAGTTTCACACAATTCTCAATGCAGAACTTGTTACGTTTTTTCCACGATGCTCGAACTAAGATAGACCTTTCTGCACAATCCTTATAAACCAGTTCCAGAAGTTCTTCCAGTGTGCGATGAAAGTTTGTCTACAGTTAGTGGAATTGTCTCAACTTCAGTCGGACTTTCATCGCTACCGCAGAATTGGGTTAGATTTTGCCGGAAGAGCAAAAACAGCTCCAACTGCCAAAAGTCTTGATTTATAAGATCATCAGGTCTACACGAAATGACAGTCAGAATCTAGAGCCAATAATCGGATCAGAGTTTCTCTTCAACCAGAAGCTCTGGTGATAAGCATCAAGATAACCACGGGCGTTGCGTAATTCGTTAAAACACGTGTGTACAAATAGATTTTCAGATTTACGTTTTTTTAGTTGTTGAGTGAAGACCGTCATATACGAAATCAGCAAGTTTTATTCCTACAGATAAAGAAGAAATAAACATTCGGTAAAGGTTCACTCATTTCGACATTCATGAAAGATATAAATACAGGGTGTCTACTTTAAAGAGTCCAAAACTGAAAGGCGAGATCCTGCATGTAATTTTCAACCAAAAAAGTCAACACATGGTCGAAATATTGACGGTAATTATTCAATTTGACATTTTAGGTTTTTACGGTATATCTCATTTTTGCGCGCATGTTCTAGGGCAGTAGTTCCCAACCAGTGGTCCGTGGACCACCAGTGGTCCGCAAAAGCCTTAATATGGTCCGCGAGGTGATTCCAAATTTAGCGGGCGGTGAGCCAAAAAAAGTTTGGGAACCCCTGTTCTAGGGGAACAGCATGCTATCATTTTGTCCAAATGTCTATAATTTTCGATGATAGAGCCGAAAATGGTCGTGTCAAAATCGATTCTGTCCGGCGGGCCGGCCGTCGCCACGATAACGGGCGTACGGAGGATTCTATCAACTTGAAAATTACAGGAAGGGTTGCATATTAAAATACAAAGGTTGAGTTAGTTAATGGGTAGAATCGGCCAGATAATTTCGGAGTTATAGCGATTTGAAATTTTGAGGTTGATTCCCTCATATTTCAACAACTACTGAAGCTATTGGATTGAAACTTAGCAGTTAGTTGGAGCATAACGACGCGCAACTTTGGGTGGAATTCCGTTGAAAACGTATGGTTACTCAATTAAAAAAAAAAAAATTTTTCAAAATTCTTTTCGAGAAAAATTTTTTTCTGAAACAATTGTTAATATTCGGAAAAAAAATCAGTTATACTTTAGACTTCATATTTCACAGCAGTGTATCGAATTTCAATTCGATACGACTATTAGTTTTGGAGATATTGGGAAAAAATATGTAGAATTTCCTGGTTTTCTTCTCGATATCGTTGTTTTTTCCGGTATAACTCAAGAAATACTGATTCAATCCTGATGAAACTTCACAGCTAGTTTGAAGATGTTGATGGACAACATTGTGCAAAATTTCGTGATGATCGTGTCATCAGAACAATTTGAAAAACAAATTCAATATTTTTTTTTCAAATATTCAATATTCTGTGATCTTCTCATCATATTATCCTCATTGAATTCTGTATGAACCTTCAGACTGTCATTTTTCAATAAAATATTGGAAAAATAAAATTTTGAATAGGTATATCTACGGAATCATTGGGCGGATTTTACCCATTCACGAATTCGAACTTCGTAATTAAGCCCCAAACCTTCTTTACAAATATCGAGTTTCTTCCGGAATTTATCGTGTTTACAGTCGACTTAACGGCCGACCCAGTTCGAAAATTACAGACATTTGAACTAAACGATAGCACGCTGTTTCCTTGGAACATACGCGCGAAAAGTATGATTATAGTGTTTTCTCCATAAAAAGAATGAAGGCTTTCTCCTGGAAATCGCATCACTAGAAGCTGGAATATTCAGAAAAATATCCACTCATTGCCGTTATTAAACCTCTGAAATCATGAAATCTACCTCGGCTATTTCGACTGTGAAGCCATCCAACAACCAAGAAACTAAATATTCATTTGGAAAATTCTTGACATAAATGTTTTTCAGGATTGCAGCAAAAGCGTCTGCTTCGAGGTTTCGTTCCCGGAAAATAAACAACATTCCCAAATTCCATTTCGTGGAAAGCTGATATTGAATTTCATTAATTCGACGACTTTAACGAAGAAGTAAAAATTGTTTCGCGGATTTCATCCGGTATAAATTTGATGAAATCCCAGGGGAAAAGGAAAGACCCAAGACGTTCATTAAGGAACGACTCAAAGTTGAAGAGCGCTTCAGAAAATACTTGCCACGCGCAAGCAATTTCCAATGAAAAAATTTGCTGTATAAAAGGTGGATGGGAAAAGAGTGAAGTTTCAAACGGAACCAAAGTTTGGTGGGAAAGTATTACTTTTTGTTCAAGTTGTGGAGAGCTCGAATTAATATTACAGAAGAATCGATCATCTGCTTATCTTCCAAGCGAGTTTATCTTAAGCGGAGAAATATAAGGGATTTCGGAATATTCATTTTCATTTCTGAAATTCTTTTTTTGCACCTGTGAATCTCAAGGAATTTAGTGATTGGAATATTTCCCCCATAAGTCGGTTGTACTCCCTGATAACGAATTATAAGCCAAATTAACTCCTGTCCAGCCTCTGCCAAGATAACTTTCGGGCAAAATGAGCCAGCAACTTGAAATTTCAAAAAGGAATACGCATCCTGTTTCATTTTATTTATTTTTTCTGGGTTTTTCACTCCCAATACCTGAAAAAGAACTATAAAAAATTTAATAAATTGTTTTTTCATTGAAAACGCCCTTGCGGATTGCAGAATTAAACTTCTTGTCAATGGCAGTTTCTCTGAAAACAGAGAGAGTACAAATCTCACTCTTCATCAGACTTGCGTTTTGAGTTGAAACTTTTGTCAAAGTGACATTTTGAAGGAATCACAGAAACACCTCTTTTTTAAGTAAATTCAGCCAAATAGGTTCAATCTGTACAGAACAATGAGCAAAGTTACTCTCTCCATATAACAAAATGCAAGAGGACTCTTTAATTTTTCTTTTCAAATTATCTGATTTCCAACACCAGAATTTTTGGATTGTCCCAATCTATCGCATTGCAGGATTAAACTATTTATTAAGGTCAGTTTCTTTGAAAACAAATTGCCCAATGAACAATACAGAAACAATACAAACGATAAACAATGTGAACTGTGACGTTTCAGAGTACAAATTTCACTCTTCCGTCAGACAAACCGCAAGAGCGTTTTCCATGAAAAAACAATCATGTTTCGGATATTGGGAGTGAAAACCCAGAAAAAACCTAATAAAATGATGCAAAATCCTCCCAAAAGAAGCTTTAATCGATACACATATTGTTCCTGTACGGTTAATTACATTTATTTTAATCCAAAATATCCAAACTCCGAATAGCCCCAAATACCGAGTCAGTTCCATCAGGTTTTTTTTTTCAAAATATTGGGAGAATGCTATGTGAAATTTCCTCTATAATTCCTCAATATCCCAGAAACTACTGATTCGATCAATATGAAACTTATTAACATTCCGATGCCCTAACTTGCATGAAATGCAAAACATATTTATTTTTCGAAACATAATGATCTGATCGAATTTCAACTGGTTCTCAGTTATAGAATACCGACGAGCAAGCTTTTGCAAAATATCGTGAGGATCATATCATCAGGAACTGAATGTTTTCATGATTGTTCTTCCACAAAATTTTCTATTCCAAAATATATTAACCTGATTGAATTGAAACTTGGCAATTAGTTGGAAGTTTCTGATGCACGAACGTTTGCTCCATTTCATCTGAAATCACCGCAAAAATGAAAGTATTTCCAAAAAATTCATGTCTTGAGAGAGTATTTTAAACCAAAGCAGCTTTACTTTCTAATGAAATTATTTTGCGATCTTCCAATGATATGGTCCTGAAAAAATTCTACATGTCTACTAGATAAAGGTTATTGATGCAATGATTAAAAACACAGATTATTCTGTAAGACCTTCACATAATATCTTTCGATAGGTATTGATATCTCACGATATACTTTTATTGCCTTCGATGTACCAAGTCTTGAATGACGAAATCAATATCGAAAGATATTTTGTAAAGGTATTACAGAAAAATATTAATTTTTAATAATAAATATCAGTAACATTCAACTTGAAATGGGTACATCTTTCACGATTTTAGCCCCTGAATGTAACTCTTCCAATATAAGAAAATCATAGTTCAAGAAAGAGAGTGGTCAATTCTTTATTTCATGATTTTTGAGAAGAGGCCTACAGAAATCACGTGGATTAAATCCGAATATCATCCTTAAAAACATTTCTGTGCTATGAAAATTCTGAGTACCACAGAATGTTCATAGCACATGAAACCTTGAGTGCTCCCCCTGTATGTTCATGTATAAATGTTTCATAAAAGCTAATAAAATAAGCAAAGTTCGTCAAACTGTCTGGCTTTCATGATTATAATACTAGAAATAATGAAATTCTGTTTATGCCAAGACATTGTACCAGTAAATTCGCAACATCAACTTTTTATCAGTGTATAATTCTTCATAATCCACTACCTGACTGTATTAAATCCTTGAACGATAAGGGTTTTCGTAGATCAGTGAAATAATTGTTATTTGGGAAGGCTTTCTATAGTATGGACGAATATTTGTTATATAAGATGTAGAGTTAGCTCTAAAATTGTTGCATATAATATGTCTTTTCACGCCGAATTGGCGAATTAGTAGAAACCATGATCTAAGTAAAACATGGTGTGCTCATCTGTGATCGTATTTACCAATGATGACGTCACTTTTTCATTCAAATTCAGAGCACAGAGTATATATTTCCTTGAATTTGAATGACAAAAGTAACGTCATCATTGGCAAATACGATCACAGATGAGCAGACCATGTTTTACTTACATCATGGTAAAAACTATCGAATGATTCCGCAGATATTAATTCTCAAAATTTCCTGATATTTCCAAAAACATAGATCGAATCGCCCTGCAATGAAAAATGCCACCTTGAAGTTTCAGCCAAAAAGGGTCTACAGAACAATGAGCAAAATAACTCTCCATTCAACAAAATGCAGAAGTACCCTTCGATTTTTTTTCTGCTCATTGTTCTGTAGACCCTATTTGGCTGAAACTTCAAGGAAGCATTTTTCATTGAATGGCGATTCGATCTATGTTTTTGGGAAATATCGGGAATCTGAAATTTTGAGAGGGTATATCAGCCGAATCATTCGGGAGTTTTTACTTATTCGCCAATTCGGCCTTCGTAGTTAAACTCCAAACTTACTCAACTATTATCAAGCTACTGAGTAGATTTTTCCGGAAGTTATTTTGTTCACTATCAGTGGTTAGGCCGGAAGTACACACATCAACTTCAGGAAGAATCGACATAGGGAATATATTTGTAGAGTAGGTTTTCAGTTTAACTAAGCAGTTCGAATGCTTAAACGGATTTAATTAGGAAGAAACGACATAGGGAATATATTTGTAGAGTAGGTTTTCAGTTTAATTAAGAAGGTCGAATGCTTAAACGAATTTAATGAGGAAGAATCGACATTGGGAATATATTTGTAGAGTAGGTTTTCAGTTTAATTAAGAAGGTCGAATGCTTAAACGGATTGCATTCGCCAATTATTCTTTGGATAGTTATACCCATTCAAAATTTTGGATCAAGTTGAAATCTTGTACTTGATTGAAAATTATAGCTTGAGGTTCATGCAAAATTTCGTGAAGACCATATGAAAAAAATCTACGTTTGGCAGGGTCAATTCTTGTATAGATGACCGCTTCAAACAAGCGCGTGAAAGCTCCTAACTTCACGTCAGTGCTTTTCTAGATTTTTTTCATTTTGTTGAACTTCTTCGCAATGTCCTATACATTGTGAAAATGTCTGATAGGATGAATAAAGATAATGGTCATAATTATTATAACAATTTTCATCATCCCATAGCTATAAGCTCGTATGTAGGGCAAATTGGACTTCGTTGGGAAGCTTTTACATGAGGTATATTTTGATGTTCTATAATTTGTGAAACTAGCCATAATTCTCAGGGGGAGGTATTATCAAAGATTGTTACCCTGAAAGGTGTCGGCCAGCGAATAAAGAAAATTTTATTTGTAACTTATTCGATTGATTCTTTAGTTTTCCTCGAATCTAGCTGGAACATGCAAAATAGGAACATCCGGCTTATATACATGAGTAATAAATCTTCAACATTCACGCATCTTCCGATGAGAGTCGAAAACAGAATATTTCACGAAAAGAGAGGAACCTCATGTTTCAGAACTTCGTACGACTAAACTTAACCAAGAAGCTGCGAGAAAATTACATAGTCAAAGTTTTCCCCACATTTGGAGCATAAATATCAGAGTGGATTGATGTTAACCATATCTTCAGCGTCTTCGTGATATGAATGGGGACAATTTGTTATTCAATGTCTTGAGGGAATTACTATATTTTTCATCCATTTTCGGTTGAATGTAAACAGAAATGCTTCATCGCTATGATTACGGTGAAGATAAAGTATGCTCTAACCGAAATAGCTGGAAGATTGACATGAAATTGTTGACGCCCATTTTATTTACAGGATCGTCCTAAGGTTTTTCAGTCCTATCTTTTCAGTCCTCAATTTCTTGATATCAGTACATTCATCCTTTGCGACTTTAATTGCCGGTGTTGCGGCTCCTTCTTTAGAAAATACATGAAAGGCTCGATATTGAATAACTTCGAAAAATGAATACAAAGCTTACAAACTTATTCTCCATTAATTTGAAGAACAATTTTTTTGAAGGTTTAATAAGAATTTTCATCTCTCATGCAAGACTTAGTCAGCTCATTAATTAACCAGAGAGCAAATACCTATTATCTTTGTTCGCCAAAAATTCTCAAAAGCAAAAAGTGTTTCTTATGGTATGAATTCTATGTATGTACTAGTTTTTTATTTCGATTTATTCAGGGGTCAGAGCTGTCAAAGATTATTTGCAAAAGTATCTAGATACTAGATAAGTTACTTTTTTGATACATAATCCGAAGTTACATAGGGTATCTAGATACTCTTCAAGAAAAGGAACTAAGAAACGTATCTTAAAGTTCTTTTTTAAAAAAGATAAGATACTTTTCAAGTTTCTTTATATATGAGGTTGAAGTTCCTTTACCTTCTAGATGAAGTAATGTATTTCTTGTTTTCTTGACTTAATCAGTCCATGGAATAGGAGAATTTGTATGCTCAAAATTGAATATTGGAATTTATCATGAGATAGTTTAAGAACAACCCCCTCAAAATACAACCTCAAAGAAACAATGAATAAATTATAGAGCAATGGATAGTAGTTTATTCACTTATTCAAAACAAAACTGACCGGTACGAGTCAGTATAAATGTAGCACAACTATCTGAAACAATTTTTGACACATGAAAACCCTAGCAACTTTCGTTAAAATATTTACGGCCCAAGTCATCAAAAATGCAACACATATTCGCTAACAAAAAAAGGAACTAAGATACAGTAACTTAAGTACCTAAGTTACTGTGAAGTAACTAAGATACCTTTTTCCGACATCTCTGTCAGGGGTTTTTTGGAAGAATACGTGAGACTTCTTTCGAAGAATATATTTTCTTGAACCCGTGGTCAACGCCTATTTATCGGTTAGTATTAGTTTAAATACGAAATGATAAAACAGAAGCAACAACGCTATTGTATTGGCAAAAAAACGATTCGACAAGGAAATGCGACAATGATTCTTCCTTCTGAATGGAACAGATAATTTGGATTATGTAATTCATGACTATATCTTGTGAATGAAAGCTGGTTCTGGGGAAGAGCGCGTTATCTTTTGGTCCAAATCTGTTAATTTCGAATTCTGAGCCAAAAATGTTCTTAAATGATTTGATTGCACTCCTTTAGGAAGAATCCGTGGTCGAATTTAATACGGACGCTGGTCTTGCTAGTGGGCCGTCCGTTTATTTTCTAACGTACGTAGGAAAACCCCAAGAATCTTGAAACTTTCAGGTTAGGTAGAATAATTAAATTTTTTTTTGTCTTCAAAATATTCCATACTTTTCCGATCTACTAACCATATGGTCCTCATCACATTCTGCACGAACCTTTAAGCTCCAATTCATCAATCAATTTCTGGGTGCGATCTGTATTTCTGGAAATACAGCGCAATGCGCCGTGAAAATCCCGTACTTCTTTAATGTAGTCTCTGAAACATAGGGCCGGCCTAACCGCCGATCGTAAACACAAGAACTTCTGAAAGAAACGACTTAGTTACTCCATATTTGTAGAGTAGACATGGAACTAAACTACGAAGGTCAAATTAGTGTATG
The DNA here is from genome assembly GCA_958510865.1 of Myrrha octodecimguttata. NCBI lineage: Eukaryota > Metazoa > Arthropoda > Insecta > Coleoptera > Coccinellidae > Myrrha > Myrrha octodecimguttata. The sequence goes on from OY294057.1 coordinate 28,117,366, forward strand.
GGTAAGAGCTGCCGAATGACTTCGAAGATATACCCAGTGAAAATTTAATTTTTCTAATATTTAAAAATATAAATCTGACGGAACTGAAATTAGGGAGTAAGTTGATTGAAGGTTCATGAAGAATTTCGTGAGGACCATATGGAAAGAAGAACGCAAAATTTTCAAATCATGCAATTAAGCTGCATTTGGGGGTATACGTGAAAATGGGATCACTTCCACAACGCATATGAACACTTCAGAGGAAATCGAAAATGACATGAACATGAATTTTCTTTCAAAATTTTCCTTATGTTCCATAACATTCAAGTGGTTTCATGATGGAAAGACGTTTCTTTTATAAGTATGTAGGGAAAAGTTGGGTAAGATGACGAGTCGGGTAAAATGACGAATTCCCGATATTTCCTGACCGTAGGAGTTTGGCATCGCCAGCTTCTGTCAAAACGGAAAACGTGGTGCTATTGTACTATCGTTTGATCATAAGCAAAGTATGCCGCGAGTTCATCCGAATACATGCTTTATTACCGGTAGGGTGTGGATGCAAAACATATTTGTGCTTCCGATAATACGGTTTTTACAGTTTTTGGTAAGTATTGATGTACTGCTTTAATTTTTTTAGGAAAATTATATCTTTGTGAATAACATAATTATAGCAAGCAAATTCTGTAAATAATAAATTTCAATTAATGATTTTTGTAATCGAAAAGGCCAGTTGCAAGTGAGATGACGGATTGCCTTTTCTCGATATTTCCAGTACACCAGTGATAAAGGTCTCGGAAGAAAAGAAAGCCAAAAATTGGAAAAGGAAAGGAAAAAGAGAGTTAAAGAGGAGGAAACAAAACGGAAAAGACAAAACAGAAACAAAGGCTTAAATATACAAAAAAATAATAAGAAACGACAATAGATAACGCTAAACAAAGAACAATCGAGAGAAAAATAAAGTTCAGCGACTCTTCTGAATCTTCAATGGATATTAATATTAATATAAGGTAAAACAATGAACTTGTAATTGGTGCATGTAAAAACATACGTTAAATGAAATTAAATTTCACTTTTCTATTTGTATACTTTTGTTCATGTGGAATCGTACGTTATAAATGTTGCCCTTGAATAAATGTATTCTGTTTTCATACGTCTATTTTCAGGATTGCGTTTTTTTCTTAGAATGCGTACCTCGTTTTCGTCATCTTACCCTACACACTTCGTTATTTTACCCTCCAGAGAGGATAAGATGACGAATTCGACACAGGTTGATATATTTTTAATTTTTCACTTTAAATATTCACCATTAAGTTATCCGAATTTGATATGTAAACTACTGATATCAGCCGATGACCTCGTGATAACAGGTATTCTCATAACGGAAAAATAACAGATTTATACATTTTTTGAGCTTACTATCGTCATCTTACCCCCCTTTCCCCTATACTATAATTATCCTTCCCAACAAACAAACTCACACTTTGTCCACAATAAAATTCACCCCAATTAGTTTCATTAACTTCAACACAAAGGATTTGCGTAATTATAATTACTGCGATATATTCCTCAGTTTCTCTTAATAATCGTGCATAAGTTTATAATCTCTAGTGGTGTTAAGCTGTGATCTTCGAGGATTACGGGGTATAGTCATTCCTGCTTCCCAGTTTTTGGCTTATGCATCCAACACACAGTTCGCAAGGGCGGATATTATGCATGCTAAACAAGTCAGTGCGAGGCGCTTCGTCTAAGAAATTCGACCTACATATTAGACCGGCAGCAGTTTGAAGGAGATAGCAGTAAGATTATTGGATTAGGGGTGTTTATAATCGAAAAGTAGAATAAATCATTTCAGGGATCTCAAGAGGCTCGTTGATGTTTGGGGTGGATTCCGAAGTTTCTGATAACGACAGGAAATAGCGATGAGTTATATATAGTCCTCGGATGATATAATCGAAATATTCCTTCGGTATTGTGTTTTGGGAATATCCCGACGAGTCCCTATTCAGAATTCGGTATCAGGCTTTTATTTCATGGAATATCACCGTGATCGTAAGGCGCACAATTGCTTCTTCCTGTTGTGAAGCGATTAAATTGTTTTCCGATTAAAAACAGTAACGTTGTTCGTTAATACAAGGGTGCATGGTCGTGAAATCTCGATTACCTTATGCTATTGTTCTTTCGTTAATGTATAGCCATTTCAAATCATTTAATATATGAATTGAGCAAATACATGAACTTAGCAACAAAATTCCGTTTCGCGAATGCGACGCTAACAGATACTACATTCACTTTTGTGAATTCAATTGGAAACCATGAAAGTTTGACACGTGCCACTCTGCATACTTAAAAAATGTAGGTTATGGAATATTTGTGTGTTCTATACGAAGGTCGTAATAATAATATGGCATGTGTTCTAAGACCATAGAGCTTTTGATAGAAATATGTAAACATTGGCAACGCTTCGCAGAATTTTTCGACCTTGACGACATTACACGAGTGCCAATCTGGTTCAGTTCAAGTTACTAAACTATTATAAACCCATTACAAGGAAAACCGACTAACTCCATAAAAGGGAATGCAGTATACTATGAAGTATACAAATGTCCCATCGCTAAAGTTTTGTGAGATGAAGCGCTCAGGAGCAGAACAATACCTCGAATATATTGGGGTGACTGGAGTTTTTTTTTTAAATTGCAAGAATGCGCAATGTTGCCACTTTTATATTCAAGAATTTTTGGGAAAATAAATGGAGTGAAAAATGGAAAAATTGCCTACATTGCGCATTCTCACAAAAGAATTAAGTACATCATTTCAAAAAATACTCACTGAAGCCTGCAGAGCGACAACGCGTTTCATCCTATAAACGTCGACATTTCTCCAAATTCTACTATTGCGCACGGCTATTGGCAACATTGAAGTATGTTGACCGCGTGCAGGTTCCTGACCTTCAGATATCAACGAGGTTCAATGAAACTTGAATGAGGCTGTGTTGCCTAGCCGTAATTTAGCACCACGTGGTATTGTTTGCTCTTAAGTAGGAGCATTACAATTATTATATTTCAAATGAGCCATGATAAATCTAACAGTGCGGGAGGTCAGTCGTTTTGAATCCTACTACCCAACCTGTACTCCCTTTTGGTATCTGAATGGTTTCACTATCACAAGGAGAGATTTTTGGTTAGATGTTCGATGTCAAACAGTTTTTGAAAGAGCAAAAAATAGTGACCTTGGCTCAGGAATGAGTAGTGGAATGAACTAGGACAAAATAAATAAATAATAATAAAATGCATTTGTAGCGAAAAATAAATTCCTGGAATGTCCCTCTTTCCTCTCTCGAATAATTGGATTACTCTCACATACTTTGCCTCTATTTTACTATCGGCAGTCGAGAAGGAATAGCAACAGAACTTCATCATCACGCCTCTCGAATGACAATTGACGATTTGATGCAAATTTCTCACTCGAACCCGCATGAGTCGAAGCTTGAACTGTCTACAAAAATCAATACGTATTAAGCTTTCCGTCCATTAGGTCGGTGGCGGAGCGAAGCGCGGCACGTCGCCGCAAGTTATGGAAATGAGGAGGTTCGTCCACTACAGAGCGGTCGGCCAGTTCGGCGCTCAGTTCTCGGTTGACTGTCAATGTATTTACTATAGATGAGTTCGTCTATTCACTACTTGTGATTGGCTCTGTGTCGCAGCTCCGGAGAAATCACAGAATACAAATCCTGTCACAACACATCTCTAGTATTTACGTGCCAAACCCACAGAAAGCGTAACGAATTCAGCAGAATGATACCGAGAATTGCCGATGTCGCAAGATTCCGGCACTGATCTCCGTTCGACGCCGACCGCGTAGCGCAACAGACCTAATGGACGGACCTAGTTCATTTTGGTTCAAAATTTCCGCACAGCGCTTCCTCTGTAGACCGTGCAGCGCTTCGCCACCGACCTCATGGACGGGCAGCTTAAGGTATCTACCAGACAGTGCGTTACATATTCTTGTCGAAATAGTAGCGTCTGACTTACTCTGTGGGGTCGTGTGTCCTGTGAAATCAAACGCGCAATAAAGAAAAGGGATTAGCCTGTTTATTTTACTCTCGAGTGTTACAACAAAAGTGAACTCGAAAGGCAATAAAATTCTTTTTGTTGAAAAGGCACAGGCTAACGATTCTTGTTGTAAATCTCCTTGAGTGGTGACAGGTAGTTCTTCGCAGACGCCGGGCTGGGGTCGCTCGTGGCGCCAAGGATGCTGAAACGCCGGTCGGTACTGTCGGGAGTGCTCCCGTCGTCGAGGGTGGTAAAAACCAGATGTTGATGCGTTGGATCTTCTTTAATTTCTTCGCCTTGACACGGATAAAGATGAATGCAGATGTCGGTCAGGAATGCAGCGTATAGATAGAATATCTACTTAGCGGTGAATGTAGATGGGTTGGAGTTGAGTGATTTTTGAGAGCGGAGCGAAATGTATTTATACGATTTTTCGGAGATTTGAATTTCGTGTTTCCACTCCGCCCTTTTTTCCGTTTTTCTTGAAGTGGATGAATTCGCTACACCAGTTTCATTTAAAATTTCGAGTAAGGACACAATATTTTCAGATGCTAATATGGGCACATCAAAATCTTGTGACAAACTCGCTGGATGGTTCCGAAAATATCTTCAGGGGAATTAGGTGAAGCTAGTGCGTGAATATGAGTTTCATTTAAAACTACATAAGGTCAAATGGCTACTTTCATCTTGGCCGTGAATCCTACCTCAAATCTGTTGACTCTTCTATGTATGGAATTTGTTGCAAATTACTAACTACATTATCGATGAGATTTTCAATGATAGAAAACAACACATTGATAAATCTTTTGTTATACAATTAATATAATGATGTGAATACAGGAACGAAATATAAATTGTTCATGAAACACGTATGATATTCAATTCACTGAAACCACGGAACCATTACACCTTGCAATTATTTATTAGGCCAGTAATTACAGCGGTTATATCTGGATCTGATATTCAACCTCCCATCAGAATAAAATGTATTTTCCCCTGTGTGCAGCACGATTCATCTGCCTGGCAATCGTCCAGAAAGATGTGTTGTCGCTCTCAATTATCTATTCCGATCATAAATCCGTAGATTCACGGTGGAAATTAAAACGTGACTTCATTCGCAATAAAAATAATGAAAATACCTCCCGGGAGAAGGTGCATGAAACCGTCCAACGTTGACGTAATATTTATATGAAATAAACTCGACTGCACCCTCGAAATGCCAGCTTTGTGGGGGATCGATCCGGGGGTCATGTATTCGGTTGGAAATACCGATATTCATTTAATTGAATCCCATTGATTTGAAATCAGAAGAATGAGCTCTATGAGAAATTTGTTAACAGATACAACAACGTGGTGACTGAGTCGAGGTGTTCAAAAACTCTTAACGATTTATCAGTCGAAACAGCAATAATATAGTCCATTCAATTGTTTGTAAGCTCGCAAATTCATTTCGATATTTGTTTCGAATAAAACAAGTTTGGGGCAAACGAATGTAGGTATACATAAATAATCGAATTGCTATACAGTGCGCGACAACATTATGGAACAAATTCATTTTCTCAGAAGAAAAATATTTGGCAACGAAATCCTGAAACAGGTCAATTTTTGTTTCACTTTTACCAAATTTATACTCATTTTTGAAGGATTTTTGTTGCACCCTGTGCCATCCCCATCAACCCTCTAAATTTTTTGAATAGGGAAAGTGGGTCATGTGGTGTTTTTTTGGAAAGGTCTTTATATCTTCTTCACAGGCGTGCAGAAATTTTGAAGAAAAAAACTTTTTTTTTTAAATTAGTTAGATCAAAGAGTTTTTCAGTATGTGCACTTTATCATAGCTCATTTACTTTGAGACGATGGTACCTGATGAAATTTGTCACCGAATGAAAGTCGACCATTACAGTTTTGTTCACGCACAACTTTCAACCCCTTCCAACCCCCTCACGTGAAAGATTAGAATGTGTGAAACGCTACGCTTCAGTTATGTTCTTAAGTAGGTATATTATTAGTGCGTTTCAACTTCAGTAAAAACGTTAATATTCGCAAACTTGTCAGTTGATATATCCATTGTAATCATGCCTAAAAACTTCTTCTTTAACAACTTTCGTTGTATTTGGAAACCAACCAAATCCGGTTAATTTCATTAGTATGAAATAGGATCAACTATCTATCACGTGAGTGATTGGATGTTAACAACCTCTGGCAAATTACAAGCTCTCGGGACTTCGTCCCTCGGGATTGAAATCTGTTGCCCTCGGTAATTAACATCCTCATAACTCCCTTGATACATAAATTATTATTGCAACATTCAGCTGACAATAACCACCGATACGCAGGTACGAGATCCTACGTACCTCTAATGAGAAATGTAGGACGACAGAATGAAAGTTAAAACAAGTTTTCACCATATCATCACTCGTTACGACGTTTTACACTGGATAAAATACATTTTAAATTCTATTCATTTTATTATTACCGGATAATCCAACTTCAATTTCAAGGAGATATCTCGTAGGACATCTGAGTGTAGGTTCAAGGTGAGAAAAAGGACAACACGAAAGGAAACGCTGGGCATTTCAGCAGGGCTCCGCACAAAGCACGTGTCAGCCAAGAATGTTTAAAAAACGTTATTCCGTTCATCACTTATCGATATCTGACACGCTGCTTCGTGGATCGATGTTAATGGAAAAACAAATAATTAGGGAAGATCGAAATGACGATAATAAAATTGAGAGACAGACTTTATTCTGAATACGATGTTGAAAAACATTAAGATAACAACCTTATACGAATCCAACATGATTCAATATCAACCGTCTCCTCCGCATCAGAATGAAAATCGACAACAGCAAAAAATTCCGAGGACCCTATCGCATCTCCATAGAAATCACACATTACACAGACCACTTATCGTAAAGCATAATTTGAAGGTTATACGTTTCCGATTCTCAAACTAGCAGCACAAACGATACCGTAAAAATCGCAATTCCAGCCATACGCTGAGATCATGAAGGGGGTGAAGTTATCCATTTGTAACGGGCCTGTTAACAATCTCGAGAAAACCTCCTTCAAAGAAGTAGAAGATAACATTTTCGTTGCCGAAGGATATTGTTTTGTCGCGTCTTTTATAAACGAAATAAAACTAAAGAGTGCAATGGATGTTTTTGTTCTGGCCCGGAGGCCAAACAAACTCTTCCATTCTTTGTGGAAATGTTGGGAAAACAGAAAGTAACGAATCCTTAGATAGTATGCTATAATTTCCGACATCGAACAATAAAGCTTTAGTAACCCGGACATAATATGTATGAAGGCTTCAGATCCTTTGTAGAAGACTTGTTTGGGCTTTTTCAATGAATACTTCTGGGTTATAGTTTCACGTTTTCGAAGTCATTTCATTGATTTTCACCAAGTTTAATGTAAAGGAAAATTTGTTCATGATAGTACGCAATGACATAATGATATATTTCTATGACACTTGGAATATGTCATTCAACAAATTTACAAGTCTCACAAATAGATTGGGTTTCTAGGAATGAAATCTCTAAAGTTGAGTTCCAATATTCCTGGCCAGTACTGGCCAGTAAATTTTGACAGTCGATTTTACTGGCACTGCTTTGGTAACTGTTCGTATCAGTACGAAGCGTTCCGAAATTACTGATACTAGCCAGTACTGGCCAGGAATATCGGAACTCAACTATTATATTCAGGGGCGACATGTCAAAACTGCATGACATTTTTGAGTTTCCATGGTTTCAGTGAGGACTTTGATATTCAAATTAAAAGAACTAGTTAGCTGATGAAACATCACAATAGCATAACTATGAATCGCCAAGTTTGAATTAAGTAATACCGGCACCGAGAATGCAGAACACTTTTTTGATCCGCCAATTCAGGAGTTGTCCATGCAGAGCATGGAATGAATGTTTACGGGATAGCTAGCCAATACGTTGAAAATATCCATGAGGAAGCTATGTTCGAGGTAGATACCCTAATTGAGCATAATCGATCAAAACCTCCAACATACTGATGATTCAGATCATTTTGGAACTGCTCAAGCAACACGAAATTATGGATGAAACAGGGATCCATAAATGCACTGCAGTTAGCCGAGTGGACAGCAGCTGACCAAATTTCCGTCGGCTAGTAAGGTTTCGACCTAAATGATTTGGGATTTGCTTATAGTATTTTTCATCGATTACGCAAACAAGTTGAAAATTATTTAAGAATAATATTGTATATTATGTTACTGCAACGCAGTGACGAAATAAAAAAAATCATAGCCAAATCAAAAAATGCTGTTTCACCAAGACACTGCACCATTTCACATGTCGATCGTCACTGTGGACAAATTACACGACTCGAAGTTCGAACTGTGTCCACTATCACCTTTTTTATTCTCTGAATCTAGCCCTAATCTTTTATGACCTGTTCCCCAAACCTAAAAATGACAACCGGAAAGAGAGATTATCGCATGGAGTATTTGAAATTCGATTTGATTAGTTCAAAATATTTGAATCGCTCTGGGAGGACATGTTGATGAATAGAGCAGATCAAAATAACGGATGTGATGTATTGCTACTCAATAGAAAGAAATGAAATGGATGCGTATAGAACAAATTTCTATGTAGATTTTTTAGAACCCTTTGTTCTCATTGCAAGGTAATTAAACATTTCTTCCTAGTTAGGAACATGTTTCTTCGTATTGATCAAACTCTTCTTTTCCGATTTTGATTACGTTTATAACAAGTAGGATTTTATCATTTGTAATGTGCACGAAATGGTCATTCTGGGTATGTTTCAATGCTAGGTCAGTTGTGTGGAATACGTTGAAAAACCTATTCGATTGTACACTTTGTCGAACGAGGTTGGTTGGAAAATATTTTTGAAAACCCATGAGTAAATATTGAAGTTTTCAATCTAGATGCAATTATCGAACAAAATACAACATTAACTTCAACAACACTGTACCCTTTGAACTCTAAGCTAATTGAGAACAGTCCAAAGTCCAACTTAGCGCTCGCCATAATTTCATAACAGAAGATTATAAATTGTGATTGCAAACCGGAACAGGGTCGTTATGAGCAGTTACCTAATCTTTCGAACTCAGTGCGCGAAACACTCTATGCAAATTTCATGAGAAATTGCGACTGGAATTAGAAAATCTACCCGAATTCTTTTCACCATTAAGTTCAGGGTAGGATTTTCATAATGTTGGCTCCTACTTATGGAAGTTACTAAATAGAACTTCGGTTCAATGTCGAAAATACGAATTTCTTTGAGCGTCTATCATGTGAATAAAAAATTGTGCGGTTGTTGTCTATCCGATAAGTATCGGCCAACGATTGATTAGTTTTGCCCATCTCTTTTAGTTGAAATTACAACTGAGTACAACTGAAACCATTGTCCGAGATGAAAATTGATTGACAATCTCAAATACGACGTGTTATCATTCGAACGATCTTCGCATTCATGAGTTTTCATACGGCCTTATAGCGTACGGAAACGACTGAAATTATATTCGTCCGAACTCAAATCTCGAAAATACGAGCTTGTTTCGGCTGAAATTGCTCGATTATTGTGAAATATCGAATGAAGCATAAAGGTTTCTTGAGCCTCGAAATAGTAGATACTACAAAGGATCTTAACTCAAGTAAAACACTGCCGCAAAGATTTTGCGCACCAATTCAAATTTGTAACAAAAGCGCGGTCACCAATACAAGTGATGGACCCGGCCAACGCAGCTTGAATTACCGATATGAACAATTTTGCGGTACCACGTACCACTGAAATTCTGCGTGAACGTTAAAGCAACCAATAACTTGATTTCAGTAGGATTAAGTCTGAATTGATAGGAATAGTAGAACTATACATATAAAATCTAATGGGGATATCTACGAGATCATAAGCATTTCATGTTTCACAGATCCGCCCATGTAATTGCGTTCCCTCATATGTAGTGTCTGCAAATCCTATCTACATAGGAGTTTATAGCTTTGTTTTGGTTCCGACTTCAGAACCAATTCAGGACTGTTTGGGACGGTTCGAGTATGCGCAATTGCCATTTTGAGTCTGAAAAATCGCATTGCGCATACTCGAACCGTCCCGAACAGTTCTGAACTCGGAACCAAAACAAACCCATTGTGTTAACGAGTAGCTCTGCCGCTATCATCACTAAATTATTTATTATTTTTGAAGGGGTTATCATCTCCAATGATTCGAATTTGATAAGTGGCAGAATACTGAAGATGCTTCAAAACATGTGGACGAATAACGAGATATGAGAACTTACACCACCAACACACATGTTGGTGTTTCAGATATTATTGTCAACAAATTCCTACTACTTGTATGTCGTACAAGACAAGAGTTGAAGTATTGGAAGGTCCGAATTTCCCGCCTTTTCCTTGGAGTTAAAATTATAAAACTATAATTATATTCAATTGCTGCACCCGAAAAATAATAATTGGACCACCTATTGAATCCCAACACGATACTGACCGGAGACATGTCATCTCAGAATCATAAAATATTACCAAAGGAGACATGTCGCTTCTGTCGAGACTGGGTAGCCTAGATTGTGCTCCTGCCCAGCAATCTCTAATCCTACGCAGAATGAGCTCGTGATTTCTTGAACCTAGAGACGAGTGTAAATTCATACCTGATCAGTTGGCAAAGTTCTTATGGGATACGCCCACAGACAAGAATAAGGCCAGCTCCACACGTTGGTCACAACAAGTACATACATCAACGACAATCGTCCAACGTGTGGAGCTAAAAAAAAGCATTGATCGGTACGTTCGGGTGAGCGTTGGTGTTGGCTGCCGTCGCTTGGCGGTTTTATCTAAGGAATTTGTGCCAATGTTTGCGGTTTGTCCACCTATAATTGATGTGACCAGTGTTGTTACCAAACGCATTAAATACCAAGTTGAGAGAATGTCTTCCTCATTGGCATGGAGGAATGAGAAAGCTATAAAAAGCATATAATAAGTATATAACTTTATCAGACGCATCGAATGGTGTGGAATACGTCTCGGAAAGCCCACGAAAATAAACATCTGACAGCAGATGCATACAACAAAACATTGTAATGATGTGCTCAATTGAAGAGTTAAAAAAGGGGGAATACTTAATGAAAACTTGGATTCTTCTTTTTCTCTAAAAATTAATAAATATGACATGCACTTAGTAATGTAGCATAACTTCTAGTATCTGAATCAGATCCTTTCGTTGGCTCTGACAGGCCGGAACTAGTTCCAACTGTGTATGCCTCACAAAATCAACCTGCGTTGGGCCCAACTATGAAAGGACTCAGGTAGTCACAACGGATCTTTCCGATCAACATAATTGTCAGGCTCACCAAAGCCTAGACACACCATGCATAATTTAACTATTGAATTTTTATGATTTAGAAATATGAAAACATAAACTGGTCTAGAAGCTGTAACAAACTCCTGAATTTGGTGTAGTCCAGCACAGAGCTAATATATGTTAATGCTCTTTTACGCCAGCAGATGCTCTCCAGACGGGATAATATTGCACAGAGCGCACCAAAATCAGGTGTTCCAACCTCTCTTTCACGTAAGGTAACTAAAATACAGGGTCTTTCACGAGGAACCTCACCCATATTTATACGGGAAACTACTGAACGTATTTTCATGAAATTCAGCACTTATAAGTATTTCACGATGCTGATGAAATCTAAAATATTTTCAAGGCATGAGCACCTCCGGTTTTTCCGGAAATGACGTCAACTTCCGTTTTTCAAATTAGAACACCATTTTTTTATTGCAGAAATAGATTCCTTAGAAAATTTCAATTTATTTTGATGTAACATTTTTCAGTTTTGGTTGGAAAATTCTCTCTGAGCTGGAAAATTCGAAAAAAAATCGAAAATAGAGCACCGCTGAAACAAGAATAACTTCGAGGTTTTTGGATGGAAAATTTTCATTTTTGGGATTTTTCAAGATGTAAGATTGATGTATCCACTTTAAAAATCGAAATTGCGATTCATGATACAGGGGGTGAAAAAATCGCTTTCAAAGTTAGGGATGACAAAATCGTGAAAAATCAATTTTTTCAAATTAGAACCCCATTTTTTTATGGCAGATATTGAATCTACGTTAAAAAATAATGTGAGTGTATGCATCACACCCTTGCCCTAAAATGGATATTTTCTGAGTTATTCACAAAAAACTGTTTTTCGTCTTGAATTTTCAGCTATTTCTTTTCCCTTCACGCCAAAAAGATGAAATTTTCAGGAACTGTTATTTGAACCATGCTGTAGATTTTTCACCCCTTCTTGAAACCGACTTCAAGTTACTATTAGGAGAACCATGGCAAACTCTCGCAGTTATAACTAGAGAAGATGCTCAAAGTTTTGACCGTTAATTTCTAGACATTTATTTATACGTCTCAGGAATGCTTCGTGCGTTGCTCTTCTTATTTCATCGGGAGGAAGAGATCTGCAAAAGTGTTTAAAAACCAAATTGAGTTTCAAAACTATGAATCTAAAAATCTAAACAAACCTGAACGCATTTCTGACTCGTTCTATGCAGTCCTCTTTATCAGTCAGGGGAGTTGAGTAGACAATATTTTTTATCCTACCCCAAACATAATAGTCTAAAGGAGTTAAATCGGGAGAACGTGGTGGCCAAAGATGTGGACCATTGTTCGCCAACCATCGATCTTCAAATAGCCTGTAGAGGATATTTGACACATTGAGTGAATTGTGTGGAGGCGCGCCATCTTGTTGATACCATAAGTCATTATGGTTCTGTACTAGCGGCTCAATTATTGGAGTCAATATGTCAGAATATCTATCTCCTAAGGGAGAACATTCTTTAAATAATGCAAAAATGTGTAGTGTTCTATCTTACCAGTTAAAGTCCCATCATAAATGTGAACATCGAGAATTGCATTATTTTTGATGGCGCAGAAAACATTGAAACTCCAGGTCTCTTGAAAGTTCCATTGTCTGAAGTGGTGGTTGTTCTCTTCATCCCAATAATGACTGTTATGCCTATTGAAAGAACCATTCTTTGTGAATTTAGATTCATCTGTCCAAATTATACAGTCCAAAAAGTTTTCATTCTCTTGAAATCGAATCATCATAGCTTCGCAAAACTCTGTTCTCCTGACGAAATCAGTTTCCTTCAAATGCTGTACCCTATTGAATTTATATGGGTGCATTTTATGTCTTTTTAATATTCTCCAAACACTCGATTGAGATAATCCCAGATCAATCTCGGCATCTTTGAGAGAATTTTGAGGATTCACACGAAAATATGCAAGAACTGTAATTTCGTTGTTCTCATCTTCTACTACACTTTTTTCTCTGTGTGTAGTTTTCTTAACGAAAGATCCGACATTTCTCAAGTTTGTCATGGTTCTGTTAATGGTATCTCTCGTTGGTCTGGGTCGGTCAGGAAACCTCTCAATGAACAGTCGAATCGTTCTATCTACAACTTTATTACATTCTCCATGAAGTAGAATGAGATTTAAATAATCTTCATTGGTAAAATTAGGCATAGTGATCGATTTTATAACTTAATACGAATTATCACCAAATTAATAGTAAACACAAAATGCTACTGAATAAAGAGGAATTTGGCAGATGTAATTAATGATATCTATCATTAAAAAAAAATAATGTAAAACATGGTAAGTTTTTGCATATGGTTCATAAGGAATAATTTATTTATCACTGGAGAGAAAACCGATGGCCGATTAGTTGAAATAAAGAGGTTTCCGATACAAATTCGAATCCAAATTCGCCATCTATTCAGAAACAACCTGTAACTTTTTTCTCTTGCATATTAGGGTAGTAAAATCTAAAACATGGTTTAAGTAACAGTTCCTGAAAATGTCATCTTTTTGGCGTGAAGGGAAAAGAAATAGCTGAAAATTCAAGACGAAAAACAGTTTTTTGTGAATAACTCAGAAAATATCCACTTTAGGGCAATGGTGCGATGCATACACTCACATTATTTTTTAACGTAGATTCAATATCTGCCATAAAAAAATGGGGTTCTAATTTGAAAAAATTGATTTTTCACGATTTTGTCATCCCTAACTTTGAAAGCGATTTTTTCACCCCCTGTATCATGAATCGCGATTTCGATTTTCAAAGTGGATACATCAATCTTACATCTTGAAAAATCCCAAAAATGAAAATTTTCCATCCAAAAACCTCGAAGTTATTCTTGTTTCAGCGGAGCTCTATTTTCGATTTTTTTTTTCGAATTTTCCCGCTCAGAGAGAATTTTCCAACCAAAACTGAAAAATGTTACATCAAAATAAATTGAAATTTTCTAAGGAATCTATTTCTGCAATAAAAAAATGGTGTTCTAATTTGAAAAACGGAAGTTGACGTCATTTCCGGAAAAACCGGAGGTGCTCATGCCTTGAAAATATTTTAGATTTCATCAGCATCGTGAAATACTTATAAGTGCTGAATTTCATAAAAATACGTTCAGTAGTTTCCCGTATAAATATGGGTGAGGTTCCTCGTGAAAGACCCTGTATAAGTTTAATTTAATTTACCGACATGGAATTTGTTTTAACTTCGAAGTAATTATCAATAGAAACCGAAAGTGTACTCAAACAGATCGCTTTCGAAGTCGTAATATCATACGAATCGATTGAATACTACGGGTGGTGCGAAACAAACAGATATGGAAGATATTTTATTGATTTTTTTTGCGCGCATGTTCTGGGGAACAGCGCTATTGTTTTGTCCAAATCTCTATAATTTTCGGATTTTGAGCCGAATATGGTCTAAAACGACCAGATTGGACTCAATGATGATGAATCCGCTGTTAAAATCGATTCTTTCCATCTGTGCCTAACGACCGAGCGTAAACACGATAACGGGCGTACGGAGAATCCTATCGACTTGAAAATTGCAGGGTTGGTTGCATTTCAAAATGCGGAGGTTGTGTTCATTAATGGGCAAAATCGGTAGAACGGTTTCGGAGTTATAGTCATTTGAAGTTTTGAGATTATTTCCCCGATATTTCGAGGAATACCGAAACCTTTGAATTCATATTTGACAGTAAGTTGGAGCATGAGGAGTCGCAACTTGCAAAATTTCATTGAGATCGTGCCGTCAGTAAATTTTGAATAAATTCTTTCCAAAATGTTTTTCGAAAAAAATTTTTTTCATTTGAGAAAAATTCTGCTCATACCTTGAACTTCTTATTTCACAGTGCCGTATCAAATTTCAGTTCGATACGGACATTATTTCCGGAGATATTGGGAAAAAAATATGTAAACTTTCGTGTTTTTTTTCTCGATATCGTTGTTTTTTTCGGAATAACTCAAAAATACTGACTCCATCATGATGAAACTCAGGAACCAGTTTGAAAATGCTGACGGACAAGTTTGAACGAAATATCGTGATGATCGTGTCATCAAACAAGAACAACTCGAAAAAATTTCAGATAATTTTTTTCCAATTTTCAATATTCTGTAATCTTCTAATCATTATCCTCATTTAATTCCGTATGAACCTTCAAACTGTCATTTCTCGATAAAATACTGGATTTTTCATCCGATCTATTCTGTATTTTTGGAATATTGGGAAAATAAAGTTTCGCATGGGTATATCTGCGGAATCATTAATGAATTAGTAAACACAATAACTTCCGGAAGAAAAGACTTAGACACTCGATAATTGTAGAGTAGGTTTGAGGCTAAGTAACGAAGATCCAAGTCGTGACTTGGCAAAATCCGCCCAATGATTCCGTTGGTTTTAAAGTTTCAAATAAATTTTCAATCATCGATTCCGTAGATACCTATACCCATTCAACATTTTACTTTTCCAATACTTTCGAAAATACAGATTAGATCGAATTGAAATCCAGTAATTCATCGAGGAAAACCTATTAAAGCACTGCCGTGAAGGCAGAAGCTTTTGCGCGCAGGTTCAAATTCATTGCCGAAGCGGTCATCTACATTGAACATGCGCTCAAAAGCTGCTGCCTTCACGGCAGTGCTTTAATAGGCTTTAATTTTTTTCTCTTTTATGGCTTATTGTCCCTACTCAAACTAACCTGTAGCGCGCCAGTGTTATAACAATCTTCACTTCAGAACGATACATGTGAAATATTGCAAATCCAAAGTTGAAAAACCTAATACCAATTTGCTCGTTGTACTATCGACAAAAATAGCGAACTTTCCATTCAACTTCGAAATAATATTCGATAAATCATGAGTTTTCATATCCTTCTCCGCGCCGGATTCCTCAATTAATCATGCAACCCAAAGTTATATAAAATGAATATTAATTCGGATTTTATTTTCCAGCTTCACGACGCCACCTCCCAACATGACAACCGACTGTTCAGAATTTTCATGCACTAACTGGAACGTGGCGGGTTTCATATATCCTCCATATAATACGACTGACTCCTTATTCGAGTGATCGAGTTGAATCAAACAACAAACTGGAACAATATTTATACATATTAAATGAGTTCCTGATGATGGATGATCTTAGTACGTAAATATATCCTCCATTCGACTGACATATTTAATGCACACGGATATTTGTGCTTGGCACCTGAAAACCAGTGGCGGATCGCAGATAGAAGTGACATTGAAATCAGAAGGTACTAACTCTGTAGAAATTTGCTGAGTAAGCAGATATTTGATATTGACAATTTGATCCCTTTTGAAATAATGAAAAAAAGCTATTTTCTCATAATCGTCATGATAGAGAAGCCGACTGCTAGAGAAAAATAGATTTTTTTAGCATTCGTAAGATTATTTTCAATTGGAATGGCCTGATGATATATACACACAAAAAAGCAGAATATCTCACCGGTTAATATATTTGCTCCTGTTCGCAATTTGACAACATTAACACCCATGTCCAGAAATACCATACAAACAGAACTACTTACGACCTGGACATACGCCTGCTATTCACAAAACTCAACAGAGCCTGAAGATTTCTAAAGCTCCCTATACGGGGTGAGTCTTTAAGTTGTACATTAATTTTAGCCATTGATTTCCTCTCATCCAATAAAACACTTTTGGCATCTGCCATTTTTCCAGATTCAACTCAGGTAAAAAGTTATAAGCGTTTAAATATTTCTCAATGTGATAGTAGACTCCTGCGCTTTGTTTGCAAGTTCACCACAGATATCTCTTACGGTGATTTCTTCTGGAGAATAACCAATCCAAGGTTAGAAATTCAAAGAAACAAGATTGAGAAAACTCATTTACTCACCCAATTCTTATGATTTGGTGCTTTTTGCGGTATTATCGCAAGGAAAACATTTCACTACGCTGGACTTGAAACACTGATCTTCAACTTGATATTCTTGCAATTTCCAATTTCATTTCACTATAAGATTAAACACAATTCCATTCTCGCTCATTCTCATATTGAAAACTCCATATATGTATATATTAATATACATTCTCTAGAATGTTATTGTGATGGGAGGTCTAGTCTCTAGACAGGGACTATGTCTGTGGTGTGGTCACGAAATAGCATATACCCATAGAAATTATAACTTAATGTTTCATCTATGCATATACCTAATATTAGTTCTATGCGGAATATATAAATATTTCTGTGTATTTTATGGTCCGGAAAAACGAAAACCAATCTTCATTTACTTCCTTTACTAGATCAGGGGCGGATACATAAATATAAGGAAACTTTTAGAATTTTTTTAGCCGATTTTATAATATTCAACGTTGAATATCTGCAAAACGGTGCGTTTAAGGAGAAATCATAAAGAATAATCAAATATTTTAAAATGATTGAAGATTTTTATTATGACATAAGATAAACTTTATCTACATTCCTTATGCTGATTTCGTAAAGTTTCATGAATCGGCGAGTCTATAACTCGGAAACTGTTCGAAGTAGGATGAAAGTGATGTGTCATAGTTATAGAAAACTTCACACCAAAATTCATCTCATTTGGAGTTACCATATCAATGCTACAAAAGAAAAACTGATTTTTTTTTGGAAATTTAAACAGCGTGTTTTTTTTGCTGGAGCCGAATCTGGGAAAATGAAAAACGAAAAAAGTGTTTCATTCGATGAGAAGAATCTATGGTTAAAATTAATGTACAACCTAAAGACACATCGTGTATAGCAGCACGAACCTCCGTATACAGCTTTTTTTTTGCAGGTTTTGCCAGAGTCCCTAGTATTTCGTAAAAACTATTAGCTGGTAGATTCTCAAACAATTAACCGACATCTAAGCGCACCGTTACATTGAAAAACGTATTGTTTTACTGGTCCTGCTTTCCTAAGCTCTCAGTTTCGTTCGACAGCTGCTACTGATGGAATGAGTTTGCAGTTGAAGTTGTCCACGCATGACTCACAGGAGACTGAAAATATACTTGAAAAATATTGACGCAGTTGAGTGTACACCTGTTTCCTCGAAAAAGAATTTGTGGTTCTGCAGCACAGCACAAGGCAGAAACCACCCCAGAATTGCGGTTTCAATGGAAAATATGGAAGTCAAATCCATCAATCCTGGACCTATATAAGTTTAGGACAGTGCCTCAAGGCCTACTATAAACACAATAACTTTCGAAGGAAACAACTTAGACTCTCCATACTTGTAGAGTAGGTATAGACCTCTATTACTAAGGGCCGGTATTATAAAACTTAACTTTAACTTTAATTGACAGTTGTGTTAGGACATAACTGTCAAAACTGCCAGTTAAAGTAAAAGTTAAGTTTTATAATACCGGCCCTAAGGCTGATTGCGTGAATGAGTAAAATCCACCATGATAATAATAATAATAATAATAATAATAATAATAATAATAATAATAATTTATTAATCCCCTAAGACACCACGGTGTATGAGACAAGTCATTATACATAACAATTTAGCCCTCATTAACAATTTGGGGGCAATCTTGATAAAATTCGTTTACAGAATAATAACATTTACTTAACAATATATTTTTAATTTTTTTTTTGAAATGTACATAATTAAGAGACTTCAGAGTTTTTGGTAAACAGTTATACATTTTAATACACTGATAGGATGGAGAGTTCTCAAATTTTCGTGTCCTATGCTTCGGCACAAGCAGGATGTCCCGATTTCTTGTCCGATATTCATGGTTATCAGACAATTTAGACCATTTATCAACATTTTCCCTGGCATAAACCAAACATTTTAGAATATAAATGCACGGCAATGTCAACAAACTGTGAGCAGTGAATGTAGGTCGACATGATGTACGAGCACTGAGATTGAAAATTCGACGTATAATTCGTTTCTGGGCAACAAAAGCTCTGTTGAAGTCTATACAGTTACCCCAGACTAGGATACCATAAGAAAGTTGGCTATAGGCAAGGCTATAATAGACTTGAATTAGTGAACAGACGGGCAGGGAATCCCTTACTCTATTTATGGCAAAATATGAAGAGTTCAGTTTTTTGCATAGCATATCAATATGCGTAGACCAGCTCATTTTTTTATCCATGTATATACCCAAGAATTTACAATAACATTTAGATACAGATTAGATCGAATTGAATTTCTCTCTACTTGGTTGAAAAATGGCAGCTTGAAGGATCACACTGGATTTAGTGAGGATAACATAATCATAAGATCGTAGAATATAGAATAATATTTGAGAACAATATTTCATTTTTTTGTCAAATTGTCCTGATGACATCAGGAATTTCTGCACAATGTTGCTCATCATTATTTTCAGACTAGTTGCTATGTTTTATGATAGTACAATCAGTATTTTTGAAGTTATTCTAGAAAATATATATATAATTCGGTACACTGCTTTTAAATATAGGATTCAAGGTCTGAGTACAAGTTTTTCGAATCTGATAAATAAGTTCAAAGGATTTTCCGAGAAAGACTGCGAAAAAAACGAAACCCTTTGGCCGATTTTACCCATTAACGAACTAAACCGTAACATTTTGAAAGGCAACCTACCTCGAAAGTTTCAAGTCGATATGGTTTTCTGTGCGCTTGTCATCGTGCCTACAAGCCGGCCGACTAGTACGCAATTTTCTAGAACATACGCTCAGAAAAATGATATCACAAACCATTATCCCATCACTTAGAACATTCATTCGGGCAAAATTATATCGCAATCGTGACAAAAATATTGATTTTGTGAATAAATATCAATGTAAATGATGTGAATATAAATGGATTTTATTCTGCTCTGTGATAATCTCCATATTTTGGACTCTTAAGGCGGGCTTTAAGGCAGCTGAAAAAGCACCCAAAAGCTGGTACACTCATTTTAGTGCTTCTCTCAACTTTCTAGTGGATTTCGTTTCGTAAATATAGTGCAAAGGGCCTCTCCATTTTACCACTTCGAAAAGGGAAAAAACAAAACAAAACTGGAAGCGAATACGAGTAGCATCTGCCTGGACAAATAGGGAAAATATTCCGTTCTGAATGCGGTAAGGCTCCCGCGCCAAATCGAATATAAACCGGAATTTTCCGGTGGGAACGGAGGTCACTATTTCCTCGAATCTCCTACCTGGGAGAATTTGTTGCATAGCTCTGGAAAACCGCGTTCCGAGGACTTCATAAAACGCCTATAAATTCCCAGAAACGTTATAGAGCATTATTCATCTGCTGAAGCAAAGCTATGGCATTCCATGCACGGTGAAATATACGAAATGTTTCCCGAATAATTCAGTTTACAAGGCCCATTTCCAAGAATTTTGGCTGAAATAATATTTTAGATAATCATCACTGTAGTGCCCAACAAACAACGATAGTTTTCAATACTTCCAGTTTCATTTTAACAAGCCAAAATTAAAAATTGATGTAAATATACCAATGCAAGCGTTCCAGCGTTCGATTTCCCATTAGGATAGGTACTATTCAGTTGTTACTTCGAAATTTAAATTCAGTTCCTTTCGAATTTATTTTTTCACATCTGTATGTTGCCTTAATATATATTTAAGTTGGGAAAAATAAATATTTGAAAAAAAAATTACTTCTTGATCTTCACAATGTCGACTTTGGACACCCTAACTTTCGAAAGAAAGAACCTGAAAAGTTCTGGTTTAGTGTTAGATTAGAATGCTTCAGTTATAGCCATCTGCCATATATTCCTTTCTCAATAACTCAAAAAATACAAATTCGTTTGAATTGAATTTAAAAAAAAAGTTGTGAAGAACCAAGACTGGACGAGACCTATAAGATTCCACTGAAATTTTGCATGAAGCACTACCTCTTTTAATTAAGTATCATATTGCCATTTGATTGCATTTTTTTGACATATCAGGAATATAACATTCCTAATATTTGTATCTGTGGAATCATATAGTGAATTTTCCTCATTAATAAACTTGGCCTTCGTGATGAAGCTCCGAATCTACTCTTTGAATATAACCTTAATTGATTTTTTCAGCTACGAAAGAAAATCAAGCCAACGCCTTATGACCGACTCAAATTTGTATAGGTCAACTTCTTCAACAAAAACCTATACATTGGAAAACGGTAGCAGATAACCGAAGTCGAGAAAGAAAGAGAGAGAGGGAGATTGGATCGCTAAAACTGTATCATCAAAAATGTATGAGTTGAATTAACAATCTCCAAAACGCCCAATTCATAGATTCTTCAAATTGTACTTTTGCAACAGGAAAGTTCAGTTTGACATCCAATCGAAACGTTAAATATACTCGATCTCCCATTAAACATAGTTAAAATGTGGAGCTATGAGTGTCATATCGACTAAAGATTATCTGATAAATAAAATAATAAAGACGAAGAATCGAATCATCTAGTATTAAAGGTCTACAAAAAACTCATAATTTTTCAAATAAACATTGAAAACTTACCTGAATTCGGCTCGTTGTCGCTGTTTGGTCTGGCAGAAGGAGCACCATCTCTGGCTTCCACTTCGAGAGCATAAGCTCCCTGCTTTTCTCTATCAAAAACGACTTTCGTGAACACTTCACCCGTTTCTTTGTTTATTTCGAAAAAGTCTTTGCCTTCATTACGCGGAGAATCCACGATATAATAATACACCTGGAACAAAGGAACAATGCATCAAGGTTTTAGGCATTCTTATGAATAGGAAGAAGATGGAAAGAACAATACGAATGAGTCCTTGAAAGATGAGTCGATTCAAAAGAGCGACGAGAGTGCAGAAATTTCGAGATAATGATATTGAAATATTAAACCGTAGATGTATCACCCTATTCGAAAACTCGGTTTTATTTGTCTTGTCAAATACATTTTCGTAAAATTAATGGAATGCAGAATTTGAATATCCTATAATTTTATCGGTGGATAATATACACTGTCTGTGAATACAACCCAAAGTTGTTTTCAGGAGCACAATTGAATATGATTTCGAACTATGCCAGCATTGAAATTTTGAAATCCTCCCGGCATTGATTTCGAACATTTTTATGCACATGCGAGGAAAAATTGAAACCGAATTCGAATTATCAGAGCGACCGCCAAGCTGTAAGATAATCGGGAGCATATAGGTTTGTTCGCACAGCCGTAAAAATCAAATTCGTTAATGGGCAAAATCTTCGGAACGGTTTCGAAGTTGTGGTAAGCTGAAATTTCATTTCCTCTGAACTCAACAAATACTTATTTGATTGGATTGACACTTGGTTTGAAGTTGTTTAGTACCAACGTGAAGATGTATGCGTAAAGAACGAATCACTAAAGCATTTTTTGAAAATTATTTTCGACTTCTTTGATAGCTCAGAAGCTATTCGTCCCATGCTGTTGACATATTGTGTGATTCATATGAAAACTCGACTTCAAATATGTTTCTCGTGTAACTTATCTAAATCACAGGAAGATGTCGAGAGAAACTTTAGAAAGAGGTGTTATAGGGGTTTTTTCCGGATTTTTGGACTGAATATAATGACGAAAAGTATTGTCTACCTTTAATTGAATTCGTGTAAAACCTTTCCATCAAAAGTCCAAAGGGAAATTCTAGTTCTTTATGAATGCATCAATGAATTCTTTTACACGCGCTTGTTTCAGAAATGTTGTTGCAACGTCGAAAAAATATAACATTTGATATTTTGTCCAGTTCTTTGAGTTCCGCGACTTCCTATCGGGGTTTGTCATATAGAGTTCGATTTTTGGAGGGTTTTTAAAACCCTTTCCTCTAATACGGTAACCAAAAGTCTTAAGCGGAGGCCACATATCCGCTATCACGATCACGATGGCGTTTACGATGGTGATGGCGATTAGATAATTATATAGTACTAGTGGAGCAGCACACACATGTCGCGATCAGTCTACGACCTGTAAACGTTCAGACGCGATCGCATGAAATTAATGAAAAATAATGCCGTTTGTACGAATATTTTGACATACATTGTGGAAAAAGTTAGCGATCTCGCCCTCGTGAACGCGATCGCGTATATGTGTTCTCCACTTAAATTAGATTATATTACGTTAAAAAATTGACACCATCGAATTGGAAGGAATTCTGTGGAAAAGAAGCAGTGAGTTGGAGAAAATGAAGAAGTATTTTTGAGCCAAAATAATGGTGAACATTGTTGAAGTCTATGAGTGATGTTTGATTTTTTAGAAAACTGTTTATTCCTTCAAATAATGAAATTTAACCACCTTTCCAATGTATCTTATCTCGTGAATTGTCATATCCTTCAATCATATTTTATAGATATTCATATTGTTTCAAATTGTTCAATGACTTCGGGAAAAGCTACGTAAATTGGAATTTCAGTGGGTCTCTGCTGAGATTTTTCAAAATTGCATTATTCGTTTTTCATGAATGTGTGAACTGGAATTGTTGCATGAATATTCACGCGTTATTTCTCCATG
This sequence comes from Myrrha octodecimguttata, assembly GCA_958510865.1. NCBI lineage: Eukaryota > Metazoa > Arthropoda > Insecta > Coleoptera > Coccinellidae > Myrrha > Myrrha octodecimguttata. The sequence continues at coordinate 28,141,181 of OY294057.1, forward strand.
AAGTACTCGATTCCAATACGATCTGTTTTTCCAAAAATATTGGCAAAATCAAATTTCGAATATATATATCTTCGGGAACATCGGGTGGATTTTACAGGTCTTTTTAGCATGTAACACGAATTATCATATTTTCATGATTTCCTCATTTTTTATCAACACAAAATCATAATGTATACTATCACACATCTCAACAACTCGCAAATTTCGAATAATTTGGTATTGCAAAGGGTCGAATCAGGGACGCAAGGTCGAAGCGGGTGAAACGCGTCAGATCACCTTCTTCGTCACTCGTTATATTCACCGATCCATACAGCCGACGCTGTCTATTGGATTGCTAGAGATACTGGAGATTTTATTTTTCCAACATTTCCAAGAATACAGATGTAATTTAGTAGTTGGTTGAAAAATGACTGCGTGAAGGTTTATACGAAATTTCGTGTTTTGAATTTGAAGAAGCGCGTAAAAGCGTCAGTGTTTCTATAGAATTTTCATCGTTGAGAAACTCAAAATTTTTATTTCATTTTCTGATTTTAATAAGAACTGACCTAAATTCGAAAACGAAAACGATATTCAAATGCACTGTTCAGTTCCTGGACAAAGTTTCGTCTGTTGAGCTCAGATTTTCCAATAAAAAGTCGGACGTCCTTTCAGTCTTCAATTTATTTTCAATCTAATGTCAAAACTCCTTTTTTTACATTTCCACTAAACTAATAATTATAATGATAATTATAAAACTAAGGCAGCTCAATTCAAATCCTAACATTCTCCCACGCCAAAAATAATGAGTTTTGTATTTCCAATCTGCAAGTTTTGTGGACTGTTCGCCTAAGTTATCCATGATTGGTTTGATGTCAACCACTAGCACTCTTCTATTGGACCCTAGATGTGGGTTCATTTTTCTGCCAATACGCTACTGAACTCGTGGAACATTTTCATCTACCATTGATACGATATCGCCTTCATTGATTCGATACATATTTTCCGACGGCATAGTGGTTTCTCGTAGTTTCCCAGACTACCAGTGACCCATCGTGAAGACCAGCAATAACAGTCCTTGCACTGAATCCAAAAAAGCAACTCGTAATCCTCCCTTAGCAAGCCAGATAAAATTCAGGTAGAACGTCATTCGCTTTCCACAAATACACCATACTTCTACATTCTACTATTTCTTCGTCCACGGGCACCGATAAAAATACAGTCTAATGCTTGCCAGAAAACCCCGTAGGAGACTTGAAAGATGGCACGGCTCCGCTCAAAGAAGTCTGGGAGTTTCTTCTGGTCAACTTTTCATACTTCGAGCTCTGCTCTTGCAAAATTTTCAGGACCAAACCAACTGTTTTCGACAGAAACTTGCTCAATCTGAATTCACTCAACTGTGGTTTAACTAATTGTGCATCAATAGATTTATTATCGTCACTAGATGACCCATACCGACCTTTTCGAACTTATACCAATCCAATAACCCTTTAGATACATACCCATACCATATACCACATACCCACATCTCACAAGTTTCTGTTACGTCCGTTTGGATTCCTTCATCGACATAATCCTCCCCGTCCTGTACGGCAATGTTTATTTACCACCATGATCAAGAAGTTCTTAGTCGACAATGTTGTCCTGGATACTTCCTTAATAAAAGTCTCATCGACCATTTTTTGGATACAGAGAGGACCTGGAAGTTGATTTTGGAGCCGGAAATAATGAAGGATCCATCATTTCATTGTTTAAGAGCGAACAATACCTCGAAAATAACGGGGTGACTTCTGGAGGCCGGAGTTCAAGTTTTTCAAAAAAAATTTTCGGTGCAACTGGTTGAAAGAGATTGTAAGAATGCGCAATGTTGCTACTTTTTATATTGAAGAATGGATTGAAAAATGGGAAAATAACTCACATTGCGCATACTCACAAAATAATTAAGTAAATCCCAAAAAAAAATGTCAAAAAATACTCACTGACGCCTGCAGAACCACACCTTGTTTTCTCCTGAAAACGTCGAAATTTCTCCGAATTCTAAGATTTCACGCAACTATTGGCAACGTTTAAACATGTTCACCGTGATTCAGGTGCTCGACCTTGAGATATTCACGAGGTTTAATAAAACTTGAATGTGGCTGTGTTGCCTCGTAATTTAGCACCACGTGGTATTGGTTGCTCTTAAGTTTTCTGTTCTTGGTGGAAATGTTAGATAGTTATCTTCAGGAAGTTCATGAATGACAACAGGAATCTGTTTTGGCTTCGTTTTCCACCGAGACTCCAGTCTTGGTGTCTTGGTGGAAGGATTCAGTTGATCTACTTTGTTTGTGCATTCTTTATGATCATTGATCTCTTCATGTAGGTATAATCTATGTTATTCCGTCTTTTTGAGATGTTGCAGTTCGAAATTGACGAATAGAAATTGGCCAATCTACAGGATTTCCATCAAAGTGAATGAGGTCTTTATCCAAAAACTTACGTCCCTCAGACCTCACGCTGTGTTGAACTGACTGCTTGACTGAGTCATTAATTGTCTCGCATAGCATCTTGATACTAGAGTCAGTTGTTTCTTCTGTAATGTATTTTGTTGGTTCACCTTCAGGTTCTGCAATTTCTTCAGGTCTTTGCCGAGCCTATTCTCGTATCTTATGGTTGCCATAATATTGCTTATGGTTATTAATATTCCCTTCCTCAACGAATTTTTCTACTTCAGTTCCAAATCAACTTCCTCTTGTCCATTTATAACTTCCCATTCTAAAAGTTTCAGGGCATTCTGAATTTCCTGTTTCTTCATTCCTAAATTCAAGTTTTTTTTAGTTTCCGCCTCCGGAACAAGTGGGAGGGGGTTATCTGGTTTAACTTCATGTAGTGTATGGCATTTTTTGAGTAAAAAGAATCTTTATTTTGTTTTATTTAACATATTCTGCATGCCTCAGAGGGGGTAACTACCCTATTTACCACCCCCAAAAATCCACCCCTGCTACAGAATACATTATATAACTTCATTCAACTCCACTGGACCAAGATACTAAAACTCAAGTACAACACTTCTACAGAATCAAAAATCGTTAATCCCAAAATGGCATCGTTACTGAATGCGCTCGTCGTGTTCTGCAGTCCAGTTGTCGAAACTACACCTTTACCAAAATTCATTCTAATAATGAACTTTCATCAGACGATATAAGTAGTTTTAGGATCTACTCTGACATTCAGCTTTCAATTTTTTTGGTATTGAAGTTTCTATCGAGACCCGTAGGTTTTATAAGAACTTTTTGAAGCTCGAGGCTTGTTCGAGCTATGAGGGCTTGCGCGTGACTTGTGTGGGCACTGTTCTTCTTTCTTACGCCACTTCAGGAACAGCGCAGTTAATTGTCTTAGCAACAGCGTATGGAGAATTATATTCCAAAACAAGAAACTTACATTATATAGAATACTTCTTGAGAGTCGAATTGAAAAAGAATCACGAAATGTTCGAAACGTTGGCAATGTACTAAGAGATTCGAATAAATTATGTAGAAGGTTCTAATAAATTATCGTAACAACGTAGTTGGCCTTCAAATATTTTCATTTCAAAAATCTATGATCTTCAGATTGGAAGCCTTAGCAATGAACATTACAGAATAATCCCAACAAGCCAACAGTGATGTTACCATTATTTAAAATGACCTGGAATTATGGGCTGATAACGTACTTGGTTATTAGGAAAAGTTCCATCTTTATCTATTGCATTCACTTGAGTGACTTTAGTTCCAATAGGTTCACCTTCCAGCACGGTTTCCTGTTCTCTTTCTGTGAAAAGTGGTATCTCATCATTAACATCTTCTAACTGAATGTAAACTGTAGCTTCAGAAGCCAGCTGTTGGGCGCCATTATTCTGAAAAAAGGAATTATTTCAAACTAATACTTTTAAGAGAAAAAAAGTGAAAGAAAATAAAATTTGGAAGCAGCACTAATGTGGAGACAAAGCATTCATGTTGATATTTGAATTATTCACACTATCTATGGTTTTTGTGAGGTTCATTTTTAGTAAACTAGAATTTAATCGAATAATTTTACCGAAATAACACAAACCTATAGACTATTTGGCAGCGTCCTGAAAAGAGCGCACACAGAAAATAAAAGATAGAAGAGATGAATAGACTAATACTGAATAAGAACTCGAAAAATATCATTATGACGACTTGAAAAAAATTTCATAAACTTTTCAATCGACTTTCAACAATTCAAAGTTCTGATTATGAAGAAGGCGATAAATACTTGCTTCCTCTGATGTCTTTGTCGCGGAACTCAAATAATTAAACAATATGATAAAACACAAACCTCTACACGTATTGTCAGGTTGTACTCCTTGATAGTTTCATAGTCAAGTGGGTGGTTGACTTTGATATCAGCCCATGTGAAACCATTGTCGGGTCTTTGTTGTAAATAGAAGGTATGAAACTTATTTGTTTGAGCTGTTGATCCAGGCATAAGACGGTAAAATACCGTTGGATTATTCTCGATTCCAGAGCTAAATGAATAAAACTAATGAGTATGTGTAAATCAAGCTAGGAATTTCCTAATGAAAGTTGATCTGTATTTCGTCATAACTAAAAATTGTGTCACGAACAAAAAGCAAAATGTTTTCATATGAAAACAATATGGCCTACAAAAACTGATCAGCCGCATGCAAAAATACCGACAATTTAATCAAATTTTCAGTATTCATGGTGAAAAAAATGTTTGAGTTCAGAAATAAAGAAGAAAACTTAAGAATAGGCAAATAAAAAAATACAAAATACTAAAGTATGGCTTTCATAAACTTACACCGACTATTTGTAAAAAGTTCCACCATGGATACTTAAAAAAATCAAAAACTTCATGTCTTTCGAAAAAATGCATCATGCAACCATTAAATTTACCTACACTAACGGGAATCGAATTAAACATCGACACCTTTTAACATTTGAGCTATTTATCCATGCAAAAATAATTACTGATTGAAAGTTGGTGTCGAGTTTGAAAATTACTCTTTCTATCAAAAATGTTCAGTTTACTGCGAAGGAAGTTTATCCTGAAATGATTTCCAAAATACTTTTAGTTATGATTTTATTACTTATCACTCAAAGGATTCAAATGTATGAAATATTGACTCAATTTCCTATATAGATTTTCTCTTTTTCTGAAATTAATGTATTATTTCCATTGCTAACTTATTTTCTCAAAATTGGCTTGAATTGGAAACTGATTCAATATTTAATTTCAATGAATATAATAAACTATATCTAAAACTTCAATGGATGATGGATATGATGAATTGGAACCCGAATGTTGTTGAGGTATGCATTTACCCATTGCCCCAAGCTGTTGATTGTGAGTTATTGCGTGTGGTGTCAGCGCATCAACAACATTCAAAGTGTCCTGATAAGGAACAACAGGAAGGACTCAACACACCCAAATCTACTAAGGATCGGATTTGAAGACGACGACACGGCGCAGCAGCAAAATCTCTTTTTGTTTCTGAAATATTCCAAACGAAGTACACCTCAATCTGTTGAAGAACTGGATTGGACGATTAAAAAATAAAGTTTGAGAGTATATTCCATACCAATGAAAGAGTTTCTCCGTATGCGCTAGTTGAGTACGTAAAACTTAGACTTTTACAAAACAGCACCATTATACAATTGATTAATATACTAACGAAGTTGGGGAACACCACAAGCATAAATAATTAACTGGTTATTTTGCAAAGGGCGAATTCACTATAAAGGTGTCAACTATTTCAAATACTTTCCAGCCACCAGCTGGGGCACACTAGATGTGCTTCGAGAGCGAGCTACTCGTGTCCCAGCGTCCGTCATTCGGACTCATACCCTTTTCCTTAATTCATCGCCAGAATTTCCAGGGCTTCGTATACTAACCGCTGTGAAACGCCAAACTTGTCATCATTTGCAGCTTTGCTAATCGGCTTGTTCTCGTGATAGCGCGGGCGTGGAGCACTAGTATATCAACCCTGAAGCATTGTATGAATTTATGCAATGCCCGAAGTAAAACGTACCCGGCTGGAAATCACCTAATGGTAATAAGATGGATGCAGCAATAAGATCATTCATTTGTTCGAAAAATGATTAATAGGCTAACGTAATAAAATAAATAATAATGACAAACCTTCTAGATAGTTGAAGAAAACATTGTGTGTATTGATATAGAAAGAAACTTTGATAACTACGAAAAAATGAATATTAATTCTAGAATTAGTCTCAAAAAGAACGATGGGATATATTTCATGAGAGGGAATAATCTTTTTAGCTTGCTCTACATAAATGTAAATGTATGAAGATTATCCAATTGATATTCTTATTGAATATACTGTGGGTGATATTAGTTCGAATTAGTTTCAAGCTTTTCGCCAACGTGCTCAACTAGCCGTTAGAGATATATTTTTGTTAATGAATCATTAATTTATTAGAAGCTACATGCACTGAACTGTGAGATTAATTGAAGAATTGAAACTGTTGGAAAATTTTACGAAGGTGAAGGTGAGGAATTTTAAACAAAATTTTAAATGTTAAAATTAATTTGAGTAAGATAACCAAAATTTGAAGAAATGAGGAACCCTAGAATTATAGAATAATTGAAGTAATGAGTTCAGTATAATTTCTTTTATTAAACTGACGGGTGTAATGCTGCTGATATACCCATGAAACCCTCTAGTGTCGTTGTTAGGGTGGTGGTTCAGGCGAGGGCTTCCGTGCTGCCCCGCGGGTGAAGCGTGCACAAACAGACGAAGAGCGCCGTGCAGCGTCGTGCTACCGCACAGCGCACACGGATAATTTTTTCTGGACAGACCTTGCCTTGACTGACACGACCTTGGCCCCGACCGGGAGGTTCTCTCGAATGAAGATTGGACCGTACACCACGTGATCCCAGACGGGAGGGTTGTTAGCGCGGTCCACTACGTCTATCTGCACCTCCACAGATCGGGACAAGGGTGGAAAGCCTTTATCTTGGGCAGTGGCCTCCAACTTGTAGGTCTCTCGCTGGCACGCGCGGGAACAGAGCACTCGTTAACTTAAGATGGAAACAGGGCGGAATGTGATTGGACTGAGGTTGGGAGTACGTGACACAGGCCTAGGATTTACCCCGCACGTCTTTTTGTAAATTAGCCCACCCCTTCAGCGATCCGTGGCCGGTGCCACGTTATTTTCGCCGCGCAACCATAGTATGCGGCTATACCAACCTGGCCTTCACAGAAGTCACTATTGTACCCACTGTGACATTTTCTCTGATGTGAATGGGGCCGTACGAGTTGACATCCCATAAAGGCGGCTTATTGTTCCTGTCTACGACGTCTAATTCTACGTCCACGTCCGCGGAGGAGGGTGGTACTCCTTTGTCCGACGCGCGCACGCGCAGTCGGTACCTGTCTCGCTAAATAGGGCACGGTCAGGTCAGGGCACGTGGGAAAAACCAAACATAACACATTCAATCAACAGAATATATGAACCAAATTATAACTCAATCACACAACTTAAATTAATTGGAAAATTAGCTAAAACCGGAAAGCGCACCCCCTATTCCTTCAATTCAATATTCTATTGTAAAATTCGTAAAGCGCTAGGGACACACTCTACACACTACGTCACAGATAGCCACAAGGTCCTAGATTCAGGTAGATCAGCACCTAAATAGTATGAAGAAGGAAATAAGGGGCGGCTACCAGCGAAGCTCGTTTCTAGTGTTCTGGCAACTCTGCGTTAGATGATAATTGAGGGAGTTCTGCTGCCAGACACCTACTTACTGAATAGCATCCCTGTATCCATGTGGGCGATTTCAGGCGCCGAACGACAGAAAAGTGCATTTAAACGAAACGAAATGAAAATCTATAGTACATATCAGTTGAATTAAAATGAAACTTTTTAAGCAGGCATCACATGCAAAAAAAGTTTTGAAAAAGTGGAATGGGGCGGGAGCAAGGATGTGCAAAAATCTTCTTGGTTCATTTTTTTTAACGACCTTCAAAAATACGTTGGACGTTTTTCTCCGCATCGTTTGTAATGCGGTAATTGTGTTAGTACGCCGCCCCATACACAAGTTAAAAATGTCACAATGTCTGAGTGCCGCAAGAGGTGCCCACCCCATGGGTTACAAAAAAACCTACCTCCTGCAACACTCGTGACCAAAATACTTAAATGTTTAGTTAAATCCTCCTGCAAAAAATCACTCAAAAATATCAAAAATCCAGTTCAAAAGTCCAAGGCTGCAAAAATCATCTCTCCTCAAAACCACATCATTGTAGGTTGAAAAAATTATTGCCGCTGGCCAGCATTGTAGCTGACCCAAAAAACAAAACGGCTTTCCTTGCTACTCCAAATTATAAAAGGATAACTGAGTAGGTTTTGTGTGTTGGCCAATTTATGTGCATCCAACAAATCTTCAATAAAAAAAAACTCATTTGACTGAAGATTGAGGCAAATATTTGGAAGGAAAATATTTTATGGAGATCATGAATTGGCCAGAACAAAACTAAAAACAGTTCAAGAATACAGTATGAGTATACTGAATGTTAATGCAAGGTGTGCCGTATAAAAAACTCATTGAATTAATAAAATATAGAGATCAGTGCAATCGGCCTCTGAGGCCGGTTGTTGAGAGCAACTGAAACTAAGGTGCACTGTAAATGAAGAAAGAAGCACTATTCCACTCGTACCTAGGATGGCTGCCAGTTGTTCCACTGCATCGCTAAAGGAATCGGACCACCAAATCTGGAACTTGATGTATTGTGAAGATTTCGCGTCAGCCGAGTTGTGAAACCTTTTTAATCCATCAAGGTCAAATATGGTGTGTATTATCACACAAAGCACTTTCTCCATTCCAACCACACACAGTTATCATTATAAAAATAATTTAGACGCATTTTAATTAGCAAAACATACTTACGTCCAAGGGCTTTTTCAAAACTATCCACCCAGATTCGGGCTGTATTTCAAAATACTCAAGATCAGCTCTCTGACTATCTGCACTACTCAGTGAATAAACTATAGCACCATTGTTATCCGCATCTTCATCAGATGCTGACACTCGAAGAATGTTGGTGCCTATGCTAGCATCCTGCTTGACATTTTCGACGTATTTCTATAAAGAATGATAATTAATCTATAGTAGACCTCGATTCAAATCATTTGGGATTGGGATCTAAATGTATAAGATAGAAACTATTCAGGTTGGTGAAAATATTTAGTCTTTGCAGTTATTTTGGATGGAATGGTTTACAGTGATCAACTAAGAAAGAAGAAAACATACTGTCATTGAGTTTTCAAATACTTATTTTATTTGAGACCTCAATGATACTGTATAACAATGTATAACAATAATATCTAGAGGACTCATCATAATGAGTTCAATATAAGCCAGTGCTCTATGTTCTATTCCGCTAGTATATATACTCCATTCACTTTTATAAAGTAGCCCAGTTGGCCATGATTTAGGTCTATCATGTTTTTGTAACTAAAACCAAGGCAGGTTGGCGCTCCTGAAATATCGACAATGTCAAAATAATTTGACGCGAGGTTGCCAATTTCTACTCTCTTTCAATAACAAATAACAATTCAGCTCCAGCCATAATAAACTAATAAATTAACATTTCGCTTTGATTCGAAATTGAAAGTACATACATTGAAAATGAACTTGGTATATCCTATGTTGGTAGAACATTGAATTTTTATGCACGAAAATAACGTGAATTATACAATATCTCATTCAATGCTATTTTTTCTAATATTTTAGGAATTGCTTTTTTCTGGGAATTGAATATTTGAGTTGACCTCAAAGTATGTCCATAAAACATAATTCCATATCTTGCTTTTGACTCGAATACTGCACGATAGGTCGTTTTCATGGAGAATTCATCCAGATATCTTGTCATTACACCCAAAGATAACAGCGACTTTGTACGTTCTATAATCAATTTCAAGCCATGGACTAAAATGATTTTGGTTTTTAGCGTTTAACCATATTGGTTTTATGTCAAAGGATATCCTGACGTCACCACAAATAACCACTGCCTTTGTCACTTGAATGCATTGCTTTTAACCACAAAATACAAATTCTCTCTTCGTTATGAAAACTTACCTTTATCTGTCCAATGTGACGCATACTTTTTGAAATTATTATTTATATTTTTCTGATTTTACGATTCTCGCGAAATTTCAGACAAGTGTAAACATCACCTTCAATTGGATCAGTAGGTGGTTTTGGCGATGTTGAGAAAGTCAAAACTACGACTTCAGATAGACTATAGATTAAAGAATTTATCGATATATTCTCTTTTGGAAATTATACTATTTACGACCAGATGGAAAGACTTGAACTTGACCACGGATCCTTAAGAGACATTTGGATGAAATGATAAGGCTCATGTACCCTACAATGAACGGGTAAAGAAGATGTCCATAAAACGTGAATAGGCAAATTTAAATTATTGCTGATCCCAGCTTATTCATATTTCCCACTGATTTGATGGACCGTTCATATAGACCTGCTCGGGAGCTAGATTAAGACCGCAAAATTCTGGTTACAGTTGTGGTCTTTCGCATCTGATTCATGACGTTATAGAACCTAAACCGATAGAGTAAGCGATTTGGCTTGAATGAAATGTTTGAGACTAAAACGGATTTTAAAGGTAGTAATAGTTAAGAATGTAAGAATCAAACCACAGAGTTTTTCATAAAAATTTGTAGGAATTGACAACGTTCCGTCGGATTATTTTGACCTTGAGGACATTTCATTGGTACCAACCTTGCTCAGTTTCAGTTACAAAAACTTGATACGATCCATTTCAAGGCGTACCGACTGACTTTATAAAAGTGAATGGCGTATAGGGGAGCATTGAAGTGATAGAACCCAACTTGAAATATGCCCCTCATACAAGTGTTTAGTTAATAAGATGGTCAAAACAAAAACCCCTTACATTTCAGTATGTGCAGTTTCATTATTAAAGTGGTTCGAATAATTTTTTGTGATATGGATCATTGTACTGTTACCTTCTGTCGAAAATTCTCACATTTGAAGACCATCTTGCATGTTACAAAATAAATGGAGAGATATACCCATAGTATAAAGATACTATGATATATCAAGAGAGTTCATAGTTGATAACTAATGTTGATGTGAAAACATTTAGAGTAGGACTATTTGAAAAATAGAATACTGGACAATACACTACTCATATGAGTTTCACTGAAGGTTCTTACCTGTCTGTCAAAAAGTGGAGGATTGTCATTAACATCGGTAATCTCCACAGTGAATGAACAAACACCTTCCAGTGATGGTTCTCCTTGATCTGTAGCTTTCACAGTAATTGATACAAATTTTCCATCATCTCCCTCTCTGTCAAATACTTTGTTAGTCGTCACTTCCCCTGTCTCTTCATCCACAGTAAACTTGGTACCCTTTTGATTTGGTTGTTGCACAATTGAATATTTAACTTGTCCATTTACTCCTTTATCCTCATCAGTTGCGTGCACTTTGATGACAGGTGAACCATTAGGTGCACCTTCTTCAACTTTAGGATAGTAAGTGCCACAATCTTTGAAGATTGGCTTATTATCGTTTACATCAGTAATGAATACAACTACTACTGCAGTACTAGTGTGAATAGTCGATTCGCCATTAACACAGCACGCTCCATCATCCATAGCTGTTACATTTAATTCGTACTTATCTCTGTCTAATGTTATTGATTTACTATGTAATCGAATAACACCAGTAATTTCTTCTATAACAAACTGACCAGCACTTGTGCCTCCCCCAACAAAACCAAACCTCACATTGTCACCATCCTTATCGGATGCTACAACTGTTGTCACTAATGTATTTGGACCGGCATTTTCGTCGACATTTGGAGTATAGACCTGTTGTGAAAACTTTGGTTCTTCATCGTTTTTATTTTTCGTATATACTCTGACTGTTGCTGTTCCCGTTTTTGCGGGTTCGCCCTTATCTTTAGCTGTGACCACGAATTCATAATACGCATTGTTGTTATCAGCGTCCAGCTGCTTGTTGTTGGAAATAATTCCACTTGGGTCCACACTGAAGTGGTCGTCGGATACAAGATATTCTATTTCGGCGTTAGCGCCACTGTCGGCGTCCATAGCTTTGACCTTGAGAATGCTGGTTCCGGGAGGAATATCTTCATCCACATTGTGAGCCTGGTAATCTGGTAATTCGAATTTTGGTGCATTGTCGTTAACGTCTGTAACTCGGATCGTTAGCTGAAAAACAATAATACATATTATTCACAAGCCTTATGACCCACAAAGAAATCTTAAGAAAGAAGGCTGCACAACTATAAAAATTAGATGGGTTGTAGATAGGCTTTGCAACTGTGGTATTACGACAACTCGGACACAGGACTATTAATTTTGTTAACCAACAGTGAATACAAATGCTAACTCATGTTAAAGTAAACTATTAAGTAATGAGACAGTTAAGGATTTATTTCATTTGAAGTTTATGATACCGCCTATTTTTTGACCTTACATAGGGTTAGGTTAATAGTAATGTTTAGTTTGTGTTATGCTATGAATATATTTGTTCAGTATCGAATCGATTTAAAGCACTTGCATTCAAGTCTGGGACCTAATTGCTGCTGATATAAAGTATACTGCACATATTTCACATTTCACTTCAAATAATATCTACTCGCCCCTCACGAGTTTCCTAATGGTATCGAGTTTTCAAATAACTCAGTGCAACGGATTATTATAGGGGAGTACCTCTTTATGTTTTTCAGATAAAATAATCATTTTAGTGCCTTTGGTGAGTAACTTCTCGGCAGCTGCACCCTGGTCCTCTTTCCTACTAGTTGCAACCAACATAGAAAGTTATCAGCACAAAACAGTTGGAAGTAATTATTGATGTTTACACGGTAGATTCATTCCGAATTGATGAAAGCCAACACAATTTTTCAATTTCTATCGATAATGTTCAACTGAGATACAACGGTGTGAAATACAATTTGTTTGGTTCGATAATTGAGTTTGTGGTCAGACCAACACAATTCACATGATTAATTTTATGCAAACACATAACTTGATGTAGTTTGTGAACCATGCAAGCACGTATTCCACTTCTATATGAAAATATCGATTTCATAACAGATTATTGTTCCTAGATAATTCCTTGTTTCACTACTCTAACTAATAATAAAGACTTGGATTCAAAGAAACTGCCAAGTTTTTCTTATAATTCAATTATCAAACCCCATTTTTGGAATTATGCGAAATTCACTTTCTGCTAGTATATGAAATAACGATTGAAGCTCATTTTGGGAGGATTTTGCTTTTTTCATAGGTGTTTTCAGGTTTTCACTCCCAATATCTGAAACAGAACCATTAACAATTGAATCGAAATCCTTTTACGCGCTGCTTCTAGGTAACAGAACGTTATCGCCTAACGGCCGACCGTAAACACAATCACTTTCTGAAGAAACAACTTAGAAACTCGATATTTGTAGAGCAGGTTTGGACCTTAATTACAAATTCGTGAATGGGTGAAATTCACCCAATGATTCCGCAGATATACCCTTCAAACATTTTATTCTTCCAATATTTCCAGAAGTACAAATTAGATTGAATTGAAATCCAATACAATATCGAAATATGACAGTTCGAAAATTCATACAGAATTTCATGGGGATAATATGATCAGATGATCACAGAATAATGAATAGCTGACAAAATTAAAAATATTAAATTTTTTTTTTCAATTTGTTCTGATGACACGTTCACCTCAAAATTTTGCGCAAAGCTGTCAATCAGGATTTAAAACTAGCTGCCAAGTTCCATCATGACTGAATCAGTAAATTTTGATCGGATCGGACTGAAATGCCCTTGCAAGAGTTCTTCCGAATATGATGAACAATTTTCGAAAAAAAAAAATTTCGGGAAAAATTAAGGAATTTTTTTTTCAAAACTTACTTCACGCAAAAAGTAGCGCGTTGTTGTACTTCAACTAACTGCCAAGTTTCCATCCAACCGTTCCAGTAGTTACCGAGATATCACGAAAATAACCTCAACATTTCAAAGGGTTCCAACTCCGAAAGTTCTTGGCAGAATAAATAGAGAAGTATTGGGAATTTGGATTATTTATTGTCTGCTACTTTGCAGATTTCGCACATTAACGAACTTGACCTTCATATTTTGAAATGCAACCTACCCTTAAATTTTCTTGTCGATAGAATCCTTCGTCACACGTAATAGTGAATGGCAGACGGCCGGCCGGACAGAATTGAGTTTGACAACGGATTCGTCATCAGTGAGTCCAACCTAGTCGTTTGGTACAATTTTCGGCTCAAAATTCGAAAATTACAGACATTTGGACAAAACTATAGCATGCTGTTCCCTAGAACTTGCGCGCAAAAAAATTCAACATTTTTTTTCAAACACTTTATAGATATCGATCTACTAATCATATAGTTTCCACGAAATTCTGCATTGATCTTCAAGCTGTCACTTTAGTTGGGGTACTGGATATTAATTTGATACGATTTGTAGTTTTGGAAATATCGTGAAAATGAAATTTTGAATGAGGAATCATTGGGTGGATTTTACCAATTCGCAAATTCGGCCTTCGTAATTAAACTCCAAACATACAATGCAAGTATCAAGTCCCCAAGTAGATTCTTGCGGAAGGTATTTTGATTACTATCGGCAGTTGGGGCGGTCGTAAACACAATAAAATCCGAAATAAACGACTTGGAGACTCTATAGTTGTAGAGTAGGTCCTCTGATTAATTACGGAGGTCAAATTCGTGGATTGTAAAATTCGCCTGATTCCATAGATAAGGTCAAAATCTCATTTTTTCTATAATTCCAAGAATACCTGCGTTTGACAGGGTCCATACGTGAACTGGTGACAGGTTCATAATTTTTTAAGGGAAACGCCCCTGAGGATTGAACCATTAAGCTATTTGTCAAGAGCAGTTTGTTGGCTAATATACCATTGTGTTTCAGTAGTTCAAAATTCATAGGATGGTGAATAACGTCCCATCGACCATCTGTGAAGCAGTGATCCTGGCATTCTTTTTGAAGGGATTTCTCTGTTATATTATTATGTACCTTTTTTATTTCTTTGAATAATTGTGAATATTTTCTTACATAACTTGAGCAATTAGCCACCACTAAGTAATATTAAGACACAAAAATGTTGTCCAATTGAAACTGTTCGTTTCATTTCTACCAGTAATTATTATTCCTGTAAAAAAATCAGCACAAAAGACTATATTTTTCAACAAATGATTTGAGCTGAGGAACTGAAAGTTTATGGCTCTTATCTTATGGTCAGTTAATATTAATATGTTCATCTACAAATATTTCTAGGTGAAGCATTTGGAGATAGATATATTGGTCAATTTCGAGTAATCATTCCATTCTGTTTTGTTCTCATTCAGAATTAGCAAAAGAAGAAGTTAAATGAATAATCATTACTATAACAACAAGGAGTTATTCTTCTCGAGACAAATACTAATAAAATAAAAACTCGAATTGATATTCCTATCTGAGAGCTGAATGTAATTTTAACATAAATTACCTCCACCGACGTAGAAAAACCCCCTGAATCCTCTGTAGCTGTTACCACAAGTGAATAAACATGAGGTTGCCTGAGGTCTTCGAAATCCAATTCTTTCGCCAATTTGACAATCCCAGATGTTGGACCAATATTGAATGTACCAGCTCCTTGACCTTGCGCTTTCAGGGTGTATCGTATTTCTCTATCGGCGAATGACTTTGCTTTCACAGATATAATACTGAAAAAGGAAGAGAAATAAGAACCATTATCTTCAAACAATGTCAGAACGGTAATACAATAAAAAAATCGAGCTGCACTGATGTGAAGTCTAGAGCTTTTTCATGTATGTTCTGTTTTGCCCATTAAATTTACTCTGGAAATGTGTCTATGTATCTGAGGTGTTTCTTTTGAGAAGTTGCATATTTATTACGCATCGTTGACCCATTCGGGCACTGATTACACCAAATGCTACTTGACTTTATGATAAAAAACCTATAATTATATATAATTCAAAAATACGACCCTGACGAAACTGTTCACCAATCCCCGTGGAAAAATGTAACAACTAACTTCTGAGTTAATTTTGAATAAATCAATAAGTAGATATAAAAAAAAATTAATTCGATGTCTACATTACTTTTATAATCCTAATATGTGAAAAGCAAGTATTTATTTTGTGATGCCATCGAGGAAGGAATATTTTCTCATGAAAGAAGTTATTTATTTATTTATAACTTTTGTGAGAAACAAATGTTTGTTTATTTTAGTTGAACACAATGTGAAGAATGCTTTTTTCGGAAATAAACATTATTATTATCATTATTTTCGAACATTTCTTGCCTGTTAAGATATTTTGCTATTGTCTAAAGTAAATGTCATCACGCATGAGGGATGCATTCAACAAGTCTATTCGATACATTCCGAGGTGCACACTATACCGCACTATGGTATGTATTCAATTATAGGGAGATATTTTATAGTGTGGTATAACCATTTATAAAACTGTTATTAATATAATAGTCTGGAACATTGTGATATGTTTATTTCTCTTACATAAGATATGATGTATCATACCATAGACAATATATACTATGTTATCATACTTTAGATTATGCTATATATGATACCATTGTATAGTATATATAATGATGATACTATATGAATGTCTTTACGTCCATCGGATTTTTATTAGAGGGCGATGCATATCTCTAGATGGCGCTAGCCTTAATACATTTTTATGTTGCACATATGCCTAGTGGTCCTCACCTATAAATATGCAACTGGAACTACTTCAGAATATATATCCACCGAAAATGGAAATAATGTTAAGGAAGAAAGAAATACCAGAAATTCAAGATGAGCCATAACTACAGTGCGCGTCAAAATTATAGAACAAATTCATTTTATCAGAAGAATAATATTTGGCAACAAAATCCTGAAACAGGTCAATTTTTGTTTCACTTTCACCAAATTTATATACGTTTTTGAAGGTTTTTAATTTTCACCTTGTGCCATCCCCATTAACTCTCTAAGTTTTTTGAATTGGGAAAGTAGGTCATGTGGTACTTTTTTGGCAAGGTCTTTGTATCTTCTATACAGGCGTGCAGGAATCTTCAAAAAAAAATTATTTAGTAGTTAGTAGTTAGTTCAAAAAAGTTTTTTCAGTATGTGCACTTTTCATGGCTCATTTACTTTGAGACGATGGTACCTGATGAAATTTGTCACCGAATGAAAGTCGACCATTACAGTTATGTTCATGCACAACTTTCAACCCCTTTCAACCCCCTCACGTAAAATTTTTTTTCCTCCATTTGAGGGATCGTAGGGGTTGAAAGTTGTGCATGAACAAAACTGTAATGTTCGACTTTCATTCGGTGAAACATTTCATCAGGTATACTCTTTGAACCAATTTATTACTCGAAAAAAAAATTTTTTTCTTAAAAATTTCTGGACGCCTGTAAAGAAGATATGAAGACCTTGCCAAAAAAGTACCACATGACCCACTTTCGCTATTCAAAAAATTTAGAGGGTTGATGGGGATGGCACAGGGTGCAACAAAAATCCCTCAAAAATGCATAAAAATTTGGTAAAAGTGAAACAAAAATTGACCTGTTTCAGGATTTTGTTGCCAAATACTTCTCTTCTGAGAAAATGAATTCGTTCCATAATTGTGACGCGCACTGTATATTCCTTCTCACAATCTCTCACTCTTTATTCCATCATCGCAGATAAACTGATGAGGAATGTTTCAATCATAACCCCAGCAGAAATCTCTTCAGGAAAACGAATCTTCAGATTGATGGTAACGAATAGGGCGCATTGTCTGGGATACAGTACATAAACTCTAATATTCTTGTAGATGGCGCTCCTAACTCAAGTAGAAGTCAATGCAGCTTCTATATGTACAGGGTCTTTCACGAGGAACCTCACCCATATTTATACGGGAAACTACTGAACGTATTTTCATGAAATTCAGCACTTATAAGTATTTCACGATGCTGATGAAATCTAAAATATTTTCAAGGCATGAGCACCTCCGGTTTTTCCGGAAATGACGTCAACTTCCGTTTTTCAAATTAGAACACCATTTTTTTATTGCAGAAATAGATTCCTTAGAAAATTTCAATTTATTTTGATGTAACATTTTTCAGTTTTGGTTGGAAAATTCTCTCTGAGCGGGAAAATTCGAAAAAAAATCGAAAATAGAGCTCCGCTGAAACAAGAATAACTTCGAGGTTTTTGGATGGAAAATTTTCATTTTTGGGATTTTTCAAGATGTAAGATTGATGTATCCACTTTGAAAATCGAAATCGCGATTCATGATACAGGGGGTGAAAAAATCGCTTTCAAATTTAGGGATGACAAAATCGTGAAAAATCAATTTTTTCAAATTAGAACCCCATTTTTTTATGGCAGATATTGAATCTACGTTAAAAAATAATGTGAGTGTATGCATCACACCCTTGCCCTAAAGTGGATATTTTCTGAGTTATTCACAAAAAACTGTTTTTCGTCTTGAATTTTCAGCTATTTCTTTTCCCTTCACGCCAAAAAGATGACATTTTCAGGAACTGTTACTTAAACCATGTTTTAGATTTTACTACCCTAATATGCAAGAGAAAAAAGTTACAGGTTGTTCCTAAATAGATGGCGAATTTGGATTCGAATTTGTATCGGAAAACTCTTTATTTCAACTAATCGGCCATCGGTTTTCTCTCCAGTGATAAATAAATAATTCCTTATGAACCATATGCAAAAACTTACCATGTTTTACATTATTTTTTTTTTAATGATAGATATCATTAATTACATCTTCCAAATTCCTCTTTATTCAGTAGCATTTTGTGTTTACTATTAATTTGGTGATAATTCGTATTAAGTTATAAAATCGGTCACTATGCCTAATTTTACCAATGAAGATTATTTAAATGTCATTCTACTTCATGGAGAATGTAATAAAGTTGTAGATAGAACGATTCGACTGTTCATTGAGAGGTTTCCTGACCGACCCAGACCAACGAGAGATACCATTAACAGAACCATGACAAACTTGAGAAATGTCGGATCTTTCGTTAAGATAACTACACACAGAGAAAAAAGTGTAGTAGAAGATAACAGTTCCTGAAAATTTCATCTTTTTGGCGTGAAGGGAAAAGAAATAGCTGAAAATTCAAGACGAAAAACAGTTTTTTGTGAGTAACTCAGAAAATATCCATTTTAGGGCAAGGGTGTGATGCATACACTCACATTATTTTTTAACGTAGATTCAATATCTGCCATAAAAAAATGGGGTTCTAATTTGAAAAAATTGATTTTTTACGATTTTGTCATCCCTAACTTTGAAAGCGATTTTTTCACCGCCTGTATCATGAATCGCGATTTCGATTTTTAAAGTGGATACATCAATCTTACATCTTGAAAAATCCCAAAAATGAAAATCTTCCATTCAAAAACCTCGAAGTTATTCTTGTTTCAGCGGAGCTCTATTTTCGATTTTTTTTTCGAATTTTCCCGCTCAGAGAGAATTTTCCAACCAAAACTGAAAAATGTTACATCAAAATAAATTGAAATTTTCTAAGGAATCTATTTCTGCAATAAAAAAAATGGTGTTCTAATTTGAAAAACGGAAGTTGACGTCATTTCCGGAAAAACCGGAGGTGCTCATGCCTTGAAAATATTTTAGATTTCATCAGCATCGTGAAATACTTATAAGTGCTGAATTTCATGAAAATACGTTCAGTAGTTTCCCGTATAAATATGGGTGAGGTTCCTCGTGAAAGACCCTGTATACTAACTCGAATATTGTCTTCTCAGCGCAAGAAATTACATCAATATAATTCATTCTAAAAACCTAGGAAATAAAATGTAATGAATGCGGGTCTTAAGCTCATATCTTCCAGTTCGCTATTAACTACACAACACGAGCTAAAGAAGACTTTGTAACCAAATTGAAATTTTTGCTTCTTGATGGCCAGCTATTTAGAGCGATATCATTCGAAAGAAATTACATTCTGACTTGGAGACTGCAGAATATATTTTATTATCTTTTAACATAGTTTTTACCGGCTTCAAGAGGTCAGATAAATCTTAGAATTTGCACACATACATGTATTAATGACCCATAATAATACAATGTCTTATTATATCCCAATATCCAGGACTATCAGGAAGTGAGGAATTCGGTGAAGGTACGAATGTCACAATGATATTTCAGCCTGATTTGGTTCTAACTGCTCCAAAACAAAAACTAGAAGTCAGGATCGTCTGCGCATTCATAAAATTCTTAGCCGAAGACTCGATATTTGTAGATTTAGTTATGTGCTACATGATCATGTTCGGATTGATGACATTGTATATTAAAAAAAATACAATTTTGTTGTAATATCTGGATCGGATGAGAATTTTTTATAGAAATGGGCATACCTTCGGAACTATAGGGTGAAACACACAAACATTTCGTCTAATATAACGTTTTCTTTGGAACGAGCACGCGAGGAAATTGCGATTTCCATAGTTTTCTCCTGGGAACCTCTCTTAAGCCATATCCTTTTACGAGCTACGGTCCCTGATAACCGGAAAATTTCTTTCCTGGTCTGCGGCGCAAACATCAGACCATACATGATCATTGGACTGGGCCCTTTGGATGTGCAATATTCAATGACTACCTATTCCAGAAAGCAAAAACGAGAACAAATCCGTAAAACCGAAGATAATTCGTTACAGTTCCGCCAAATAATTGTCACTCAATATTTTTTGAGGA
The DNA here is from genome assembly GCA_958510865.1 of Myrrha octodecimguttata. Taxonomy (NCBI): domain Eukaryota; kingdom Metazoa; phylum Arthropoda; class Insecta; order Coleoptera; family Coccinellidae; genus Myrrha; species Myrrha octodecimguttata. Next base: position 28,161,966 of record OY294057.1, read on the forward strand.
AAATGCAAATTCAATATTTCTATTGATCTCTGTCGATAAGTTGATTATCGTTTCAAATTCATGTTCTAGGAACTTTTGAGTTGACAGGTGGGTGTATACAAGGCTCTCTTCATTCTGTCCGAAAAATCTATTCCAGTCATTTCGTATTCGTCATCATATATTTTATCGACTACTAGGAAAAAATAATTATATCCAACAATGTTTATCCCTACAGGAAATCCGGACGACAATACAATAAATAATCAAACCCTATAACCATTCTAACTTACTCGGAATCTTTCTTCTGATTTTCCGGTATTTCCGCCTCGTAACTAGGCATATAAAATTGTGGCGCTCTCTTTCCGCCCACAATCGAAAGCCTCTCTTCTGGGGTCGACTGGAACCGTCTCTCGTCAACTCTTCCGTTCTGATCTTCCGCTTTGACGTAAAGGACGTATTCCATGTCGAGCTGGAAAAGATCTGTACCCCTCGTCCTGACTACGCCGGATCTCTCGTCCACTTCGAATCTGCCTCCAGTTCTGTCCCGTACTATGAAATAATGGATATTGTGATCTGTGTCGGGATCTCTGGCCTGCAAGGTGAAGACGGGGGTGTTTGGCGCTGCGTTTAATTGAACTACTGCTTGCATGGGGAGTGGTCGATTAATGAAGTAGGGTGGTTCATCGTTTATATCTCGTACGTGAATGATGACTCTCTGGTTGTCCGTATCTGTAAAAATAAGGATATTAAGTTTCATGCTCACTGAAAGAGAAGATGTGAATAGCTCATTTGAAATTTCGAAAATGGTTTTTTTTGAATCTTCCAAACGACTCAGTGATTTGATGAAATAGCCTGATTTCATTCGAAAGATGGTGAAGTGATCAGATTTGTGGAAGTATCATATGATCAGGGAAAATGAATATTTCAAATGAAGGATGTTTATTACATACGTTTCTGCTAGTGTTCATAAATTGTCTAAAAAGGAAGTTGCAACGGCTATATTGTAGCGTTTAAAAGGAGTGAGTATACAGTCTAGCAGACTCAAGCCATTGGACTGGCACTAATAATTGGAATCAGTTTAACAGTTTTTTAGAGTGAAAAAAAGTCTGTCCAGTGCATTGGCTAGAGAATACTGTTAGTTGAAAAACGCTCTCAGAGAACTCTCTTAGAGCCAGAATATTTTTCTGACCAGATAACCGGCAATGTCATGTAAGAGAAGCTGACAGAAAAACAGCCCACAAAAACATCAACAGTTACAGATACAACCTAGCAATCACGATTGATTTCCAGATATTACCTAAAGCTGCCATGATGATTTACCTCCTCTAGACTACATACAGACACCATTTAACGGATACTACCGAGTTGGCTCTAGAGCGGGCTGGATTTATTCACAGATAGTTCTCCCAGAAGCATAGGGACAGAAATCTAGGGTAGCAAGACAAAAGTCAGACTTTCACCGAATCTGAGTCTGCATGTAACCGTATTCCAGGCAGAAATATAATATATTTCAGTATCAATAGCATATTATGCCATTGATATTGCGACGCACTCACTGATAAAACGACAAGTCTACAACAGAATAATATCATAATGTTTATTGTTTGTAAATCAGCTCAAAAAGCTGTGTATTCATTCAAGTTTGAAAATGCCATATAACACTAGGAAGATTTGGTATGATCAATACATTCTGCCCTGTCTGATACTCAGTCTTCTCAAAAAACGAGAAGGCACATCAGCTTGCATACAATAGTTCTCTCTTCTATGAATAGTAAACCATCCTTCGAGTAGTAACATAATGAAGGTGGAATAGAACTCATTATGGCCTAGTATTTCCGGATGAAAACATTCGTACCAAAACTTGATCAAGCCTATTTATATAGTTTGCAGAAACCAATTGAAGCAAATTGCAACTAAATGGGCTTATTTTAAATGTTCCACAAATTTCATCTAACTTCCAATGAAATAAATCTTTGTCTAAAAAAACATACGCCACTTCCACTATTCTGTCATATTTGTCAGTTAGGTTGTTAATTGAATGACCTGCTTTAACCAGGGATGAATGAAATTTGCATGCAGGATCAAGCATAAGGTTTGTTCTTTCTTCCTTCTTGAAATAATATTGTACACTACACTCCAGTGACTTTCACTTGTCAGTGCAGATGCGTGTAGTGCTATAGACATGAGACTTGGACTGCGCCATTCCTTCAAATCTAGTGAAGAAAGTTGGTAACGATGTGAGAGAGACAAAACGAACTCCCCCTCAAGAAGATATGAAAAGATCTATGTGGGGAAGATACGTTTATTTTTTTTTAGGTGGAACTGATTTTGTGGTTTCATGTCGTTTTGTGTATGTATTGAGCGGTGTATTTCAATCTGCTCACTGAGTCTGAGCAAATCTAAAATGTCTATTCTATGCTTCTTTCGTTCTAGCAAACAGCAGTAATACTACGTTTTCTGGGTAATTACTCACTCAAGCATAATCCTCATCGACTATTTATATTCTTATAAACAAAGATAACTCCACAGCAATTCATAACTTACGTACTGCATGGAGACACAACGAACAAAACTAAATATAATCATGCTCTCTATACATTATAAGCAATGGTTTTGTGGATTATTCTTATTACATAGCAATGCTAGTTGAAAAAGTTAATTTTTCCTGTTTTAAATTTAAAACTACCATACTCACATCTTATTCCTGTTTTGACGGAAGCATGAAAATAAATAGATAAAATGATAAATATGCATACATACAATAAAGTCATACATTGTCATTCAAATTTGAAAATGATTCCAACAATTGCCGTACCAAACCGAGCGTATGCATTGCACGCCTTGAAACAGTCCAAACTTTCCCTTTGAGATTTGGGGACTGCAAAATCGTTCGATGATGCCAACTTGTTCAAAGTGCCATCGGAAGTGTTGTTATTCGTCCGAATGACATCGAATAGTATTTTAAATTGTCGACTACATAACATAGTTAGAAATTTTCACCAATTATTTCGGAAATTACGTATTTTGATTGTTTATTCTCAGTGACATTATAATATCCTATTCTATCCTATGATGAAAATTTCCCCTACCTTGAAACACTTTAGGTCCATGATCTAAGTAAAACATGGTGTGCTCATCTGTGATCGTATTTACCAATGATGACGTCACTTTTTTCTTTCAAACTCAAGGAAATTTATATTGTGCTTTGAATTTGAATGAAAAAAGTGACGTCAACATTGGTAAATACGATCACAGATAAGCACACCATGTTTTACTTTCATCATGCTTCAGGTCTACCATTATACGATTTTATAGTTGTCATAATATTCATTCAATAAAATGGTTCTTCTCTGTACTTCATTTATCAAGCTGTTCATATGTGTTTGCCAGTAGGACGTGAAATTGATGCGACTGATGATATCTATGCATAATTCTTTTAAGGCAATGAATCAAGGATAGGCAGAACAAATCAGATCTTCCGCGTAAATCTGAGTAATTGGTAGCGAATGTAATTAGTGATCACAAACCACAAGCCGAGGATTTTCGAAAATATTGCTTCCAGTTTGGGCAAGTACTAGTGAAGGTCATCGATTGAGTATAGTGAAAAAGAACCTTTCTTGGGCAGATAAATGGAGAGGGTGGAGCAAAAAACCTTGTGACAAATAAAGACCACAGAGCCAAATTCTACAGTTGCAAAATTGAGCGAGAGTCGGTATAAGTCGCTTGCCGATACGGTTTCGAACATTTTCATGAATCCTTGTATTCATCAAAAGATCACGTGATTTAGTTCATTTGTTAGCTCTTTCTTTCGACTTCTACACGAGAGTCAAAATGTTTTCAGTATTTCTTTATTCCGATTTCTAAGGTAGTCAATAGTGTTGTACAGTTAATAGTATAGTACAGAACACGTGATGGCTAGCGATAGACGATAGCGATAGACGATGACATCAATCGAGATGTCATTGCGAAAAACTAAGTAAAAGACATCGGCGTCGGAACCATTTTGAAGAGCTGGAAAATCTAGAAAAGCACTGACGTGAGGTAGGGAGTGTTTGGGCGCTTGTTCAAATTCTATCAATTAGATCAACACGAAATTATGCACCTAGTTGCGTGTTGGTAATCTCCACCTGATAACGAAGTTTCAATCTGATTTCATTTGTACTTCTTCAGGTACTGTGGGAATAACCCTAAAATTTGACACATTTTTTTCTGATATCTCAGAAGTTAATATCGGATCGAATTGAAATTTGTTGTTGAATACTCACTCTGAGGTTTGTACCAAATTCCATTAGAATCCAATCAATACTTTCAGAGAAAAAAATCATCATCAAAAATTTTAAAAAATCCGAATCAATTTTTTTTTATTTTTCAACAGCTGGATCCACACGAAATTTTGCTCTAAGTTACGCGTCGATATTCTTACACTTTCCACGAAGTTTCAATTTAATCGAGTAAATACTTCATGAGATATCGAGGAATTAACCTCAAAATTTTAAATAGGCCTAACTCCGAAACTATCCAACCGATTCCACAAATTAACGAAGCTACCCGAGATATTTGGGCTCCAAACTTACACTGACAATTTCAAGTCGCTAAGTCTTTTCCTTCGAAAGTTAGAGCAAATACGGACGGACAGCCGGACGAAAGGACATAATCGACTTTGACCACGTGTTCTTCTTCAGGAACCGCAATCCAATCGTTTGAGACCATTTTCGGCTCAAAATTCGAAAATTACAGACATCGTGACGAAATGATAACGCGCTATTCCCTAGAACAAACGCGTAAAAAATGCGCTGGAGCCGAAATAGATTCCTTACTGTGCTGATCCCGAGAATACTTTCAAAACTAATTGTAATCATCGAAAGATCATATTCGTTATGGTTCTTGTTAGCTCTGTCTCGTAAATTCGTCCCAAAGAAGTCAAAATATCGTCGGAATCTTTCCATTTGGAGTTTAAGATCGCCAGCATTCACACCATATTTGATTATTATAGTAATATAGAACAATACTTCGATATCTTTTTCATTAAATTCGATTAATACTCATTGCACCATTAATCTATTGAATTTCAATACTAAAAGAGTCTTTCGGTTTATCCTGTCGATGTAGAATACCTTGTAAACCAACCTCCTAACCAGCTCTTTCCTCAGAGGATAATGCTGATCCTAGTTAATATAGTCATAAATGTCATACAGGCCTTGTTCCAAAGTGTTCATATATTCAAATAAATGTGAAATCGTTTACACGCAGCGGCAAACTGTCGTGTTCTAATTTATGTCAATTAAAACGCGTTGAATACTCCATGTACTCCCGTATGAAGCTGGAATTTTAATTACGCTAATATTTTTTAATATTAGTAATTAGACGCTATGTCAGCTGTTTAGGAAGTGACACCCTATTAAACGATTTGTTTCCGGTGTCAGTGGGGGTTTGGGGGGAACATGACAGGTATTTCGTTTGAAAAATGTTATTGAAATGATTTCTGATAAGAATATTCAGAAATGTAACGAACCATTAATAGAAAAAAAAGTAAAAACCTATTTTTTTGATGCAGAAATATCATGAGCATATACTGCTGATATAAGGGTTTTTTAGTTGAAGGAAATTGACTCAACGTGATGCGAACAATTAATAGTAGGAAAAGCCTAACACTAATGCTCAATATTGGATTCCGGCATTCAGCAGCATTCATTCGAAAACCTACCTCAGGGAAGTTTAGGAGAAAAAAATGATAAGGAGAATGATTACAAAGTGCAATATACATGTAACATCAAGTGACACAGTGGAGAAACTTGCACCAATATAAGTTTTTTACAATATTATATTGCGAGATCAAAATATTCGTCACTATTTTTTCAGTTAGCGAAGTAAGGTGAATAATAGGAAAAATGAGTTGGCTTTATAAATAAACCTCATTTGTGACCAACAAATATTTTACTATACCAAAACTTAATTAACGCGGTAATTCGCAACTACACTTACAACCAACGAAACAAATACAAAATTAAAGGATACGAAAACATCCGGATTGAAATCCATTATAATTGAGACAAGAGGATATTCGTTTGTATTTCACACCCTTGATGAAATGAATGATATGAAAAAAACGTTTCCCAACATACTTACTCCCATTTCTCTATTTTTAAACTGCTAACAAACAAACTCGTTCTTCCACTTCAAGCCTAGATGAGTTACTAATATAAAGTTCTGACACCTCATCATGTACAATGTTGTTGAAAGGTACTTTTTCCACTAGACCGAATGCAACTGGAACATTTGGGAAAATTGTTTCTACTTTAAACACGTTTGCGAGTCAGAATGGACAACGTTTTTCCTCAACGAAAATGAAACTAGGTAATGGATATACAAAATAAATCACTCATTGTTTATATTATGGTTTGCATATCCTTATTATTGGCAAAAATGATTAACTAGTGTAAAGGATGATTTCTAGGTTGTTTTAGTGTTGAGAACTTAAAATTCATCTCTATGTGTGAGCTGAAAAAAGTGTAAAGACAATACAAACACAGAAAACGCTCCCGAATTTGGAAAATACTCCATTTTCGCATCAAAGTTCTCGGTTGAATAGAAAACCGCTAATGAACCTCAACGCAGAAAGATTTGTTTAATTCAACAGCATATTATAATAATAAGACTATTAATAATAATTTGCCATTTATTCATTTGGAATCAGAAGGTTATACAAATACAATATAAAAATGAAGAGTTGAACAAAGGGTTGATCATAGTGCTCTATATCTATATGCGCCTCATAGGAATCAATCCTCTCAAATGGATAATATAATATTTCCGAGCCTGTTATTTCATTGGAGAATATGGATTTTACCATGTCACTGTTCAGAAGTACACATCAATCATTTTCATGAACACCCATGCTTTCAAAATTGTTTCATGTGGGAGTATCACAGGCCATCACACCCGTAGCGAAAACCAATATCATCAATTCAAACTGACCTGGAAGTGGTCTCCGCAGTTCAACTTGACCCCACCCAAGTAAGCAAAACACATTAATTAATCGAAAGGTAATCAACCAGATGAACAAACCTCTTACGATGATCGGTAATTAATTAGTTACATTTCTTCAGTTTGTACTTTTATCCACTCGTTTTCAATGGTAACGTCATATCAATAGAGTGAATCCAAATATGTATATATTCTCCGTTTACTTTTATAAAGTCACTCGGTAGGCCTTAGAATCTATCAGAATTTTGTGCAACTGAGTCTGACTGGCACTCGTGACAAGTCGTTAAGGTCAAAATAATTTTGCGAAACCTGCACATTTTTATCCAAGACTGTATGGTTTGATTTAGATACACTATTATATAATATACACGATACTACTAGTTTCATGTGAAATGTACAACGTTGCGTAGGTATCTAACAGGAAAATAAAACTAACCGAACAGTTTTTAATTATACGAATTGGAATGTGTCAAACTTCCATGGCCAACTGATTAATTATGCAGGAATCTTGAGCCCTATATATTCAACAGTTGACCAAAAGTTTGATCCGATTTCAATTTTCGAAATTTTTGGGAGAAAATATGTCAAATTTGGTGTTTTTCATCTTCGATATCGATGATATTTCCGGGATAACTCAAAAAATACTGATCTAGTCATAATGAAACTTGGTTACTTGCTGAAAAATGCCAAACGCACCTCCTGAAGGAAAGATTTGGCGATCTTGTTTTCATAAAGTCCTCATGAAATTCTACATGACAATCAAAGCTGTTTCTATTCAACGAAGAACCGGATTCCAATTCGATCCTATTTGTATTTTTGGAAATATTGGTAAAATGAAATTTCAAAGGGTGTGTCTACCGAATCATTGGGTGGATTTTACCCATTCACGAAGATGTCGAAACATATTCCTCTGATACCAGGTTTTTTAGTTGTTTTTTCCAAAGTTACTCTGTTAACGATCTGCCGTTAGGCTAAAACGTAAGGAAAAATTAATACGAATCGATGCATATTTTTATAGTCATAAACTACCTGATCGAGAAAGCATCGATTTTTCTTAGGAAGTATTTGAAATTTATTTTTCGACTTCTATCAATACGGTATTCAATATGAAGCACGGATTTCAATTCTGCAGGATAAATTATGGTTTCTATAACAGGAAAATAAGGACCAGCCCTGCTCTACCTTTCAGATTTCATTCGCTCATTAATTACATTCAGAAGATTTATCGAAATCCCCTGTTTCGACCTTTGGTTCTGCAGACCCAATATACAACAATAAATCCTACGTCAAGGCTCTTTCCGGGTAATGATTCAACCAATAATTAACTGAGGGATGAGTCATTGTCCACAACTAGGCCTAAGAAGATTCGGACGACTGGGGTAAATCACCCTAAGATTGGGATTCCGTTCTCAAAAGATACTGCCTGAATACGAAGGTCTCTCGATTCTCATCCTCGTCAGGGATAGGGTTTCAATGGGGTTTAATTTGCTGATTTTTCTCGACAGAGCTGAATATCACAATGTTGTAATTTTCGGAATAGGAACTAAATCATTAATTTCCTGTTATTAAGTTTACAACTTTACAAACCTCGATAATGACCAAATTACTGCTGGTCCCAGCTCAGTTTTTCATAGTTTGTTCAAAATAATTCATAAAAACGAGAAAATGAATAAGTGTATAAAACAACGCCTGAAAAATAAATATGATATAATTGACCCAATTTTTTGAGTCGAAAAAGTTTTGAAAATATTTGGTTGATCTCCCTCTCGCAAATCATATACCTAGGCACATGAAATTGTCAGAATAGCCGTCTGAATTACTCCATTGAAACTCTCTTATTATATAGGTACCGACATGCTGAGCATGAAATTATTATCGACACATTTCTGGGAACCTATATAACAGAACTCACATGAGCTACAAGACACTATTCTAAGGCTAACTACTCAAATCAACTCGATTGGGATCTATTGGAAAAATTGCAACAAAAAAAAAATTTCGAAACGGTATATCTTTGAAAGCAAAGCAAAGTTGAGTGGGGTCACTCAAAATAGGTTGACCAGTATATGTAGCTCCCAAAATGTTATAAGTAATAAATTTCATGGAAGAATAGGACATGGACCAGCATTCGAAAGTTTCTGACTTCACGTCTATGATTTCCCGAATTTTTTTGGTGAACAATTTTATACTCCATATCAAAATATGGTACGTCAAAAATTCATCTTATTGCTTGACTTCATTTCAAAAATTTGATAATAATTCTAATTTGAGTCAACAGATGAAGCGGTTAATTACTGTCCTTCGAACTATCTAAAGTAACTCGGGTTATTTCCGAAATCCCCTGTATTCATGAACAGGACTTTTCACGCAAATATATCTTGAAAAGTATATTAAAATGAGCACCTGATTGAAGAATGAAAGCTTGAAGGTTTATACAGAATTTTGTGAGGGCAATATGATCAGAAGATCCCAAAATATTGAATTTTTAAATGACACGATATTCACAAAATTTTGCACAAAGTTATCCTTGAGCATTTTCAAACTAGTAACCAAGTTTCATCGTAATTGAATCAGTACTTTCGAGTTATTCCAGAAAAGACAACGACACCGAGGAAAAATCCAAGAAATTTGACATATTTTTCCCAATATCTAAACATGAAACAAGATTTCTTGAGAATCGTATCACTGAAATTGTGGATGGGCCTTCAAACCGTCAATTCTTAATAGAGTACCAGATTGATCAGATATACCTTTTTGGAAATGTTGATAAATTGCAATTTTGAATCGGCATATCCAGATTTCTACAGTATGTTCAAACTTTGTTACGAAGGTTGAATTCTAGTATTAATAAAAACCGCCCATAATTCCATGGATAAACTTATCCTAAATTTCATTTTATCAATGCTTTTGACAATAAATATCCTTTCAAGCTGAAACTTAGGAAATGACGCCATGAATAAACTTTCTATTCGTGGGATTGTTCCATACAGAAATCAAGCAGCGTCGAGGGATAGGATGAGGAGTCGACCATTCTATGAATTGGAATGAGCATTTTTCTGGAATTCTTGAATAATGTATTGATAGTCCATCAGTTTATCGAATTTAAGTACGAACGTCCCAATCTGATTAGGAATAAGGGGTGATTGCACCCTGCGATGCAATAATCTTTTGTTTCCCCCATTTTGATGGATATCTCCTAGTTGTGATTCGAGTTGGTAATTTCTTATCCAGATAAATTCAGAGGGAAATGGAGTATTTTCCAATACGATGTAGGCCCAAGAGTCTGAAAAATCCAATTGTCTGTGAGATCACGTGTTCGGTACTTTAACAGTGACAGTTGTTCGACCGTCCCCGTAGTTATTAGGTTATTAACATTAGGTTAGGGTAAGAATTGGGGACTGTGTCGTAGGTCAGAACGCATAGTGGGGCTTTAATCAGATCACACAGTGACTTAGACCTGAGTCATGCAGCTGTTTCACGGCTTGGTTGGTAATTATTCTTAAGTATTGGAATGAGAAACAACCATACCAATTATCACGACAAGAAAAATGAAAGTTGAAAGGCCCTTCATCAACAATTAAATTGATGACATAAAAGATGAGAGCATGAATTCAAGTATTATTAAGTTCTTGGGGCATTGGGTTCCAAATAGGATTCATTCCAGCGAATGGAAGTTCAAATTTATTCTAGAAAAGGTCCATATTTTTTCAAATTCATTTGACTAATGTATTTTCCAGATGATTTTTTCGCGATATGAATAACTTAAATTAAAGATATGAACTTGTGATCAATTACGAAACTAGTATTGAAATCAATGAGTTGAATAAATAATGTATTTAACGATCAACAGTGAATCTAATAAATCCAAATAATTCGGGTAACAAATTCGAGGAAGAACTGTTACTATTATGGTAGATTTAAAAGGTTTCAAAATATTTGTATATTGCTGTATTGATGTGAAATATCTCGCAGAAATAACACCTAGAATGGAAACGAATACGAAAATTCTAGACGAGCATTGACGTGTAGCTCCTGCGTACGTATCACCAACTTCATATTGACCCTATGAAACGCAGATTTACTTCCTGATAAGAAGCTTCAAACCTACTCGATAGATATCGAGACCCTGAATATTTCCGGCGTAGATGAACTCATTCAAAATCTTTTTTCCCCAATATATCCAAAATAATGGATTGTATCGAATTGGAATTCAAAACTTGATTCAAACAAGAGCTTGAAAATTCACACTAAATAAGAAATATATATGTAAAGAAAATTATCTTTTTTTAAAACACGATTATCCCCAGAATTTCAAGGAGCTGCCAGCATTCATCATGATCGGATCCGAATTTTTGGCATATTTCGGAAACAAAACGGAGTAATAACCACAAAATTGGACATATTCTAAAATTTTCTCTAGTTTTCTGAAGACACTTTACTAACGAATTTTTGCATTGAGTAGCGAGTCAGTATTCCTCAACTGCAAAGTTTCAATCTGATCATGACAGCACTTCTCGAGATATTGAGGAATTAATTTCAAATCTGTAATACTTCGAATCATTTGGCCTATTTTGCCAAGTGACAAAGATAACTGTCGCATTTCAATACGTTATCTACGCCAGTTCCGAAATATTCAAAAATAACAGACGTTTGCGCAAAATGATAGCGAGCTATATCAGTTTAAATCATTAAGTATTTTGAAAAAATCATGCGTTTTCACCGAATAGAATAAATATAAATTGTATGTTCCATATCAAAATTCAGTCCTCTGTCCATTTAGATGAAACTTCATTCACATCGATTCTTGAATATATATAAAAATGTTTTTGAAGAGTTGTAGGGAATTATTTTCCTCTGACGCCGGCTAGCTCAATTTGCATTAATTCGAACGAAATATTGGAATTTTCTGTATGAACATTCGAATTCATTTAGTTTTCCGGACGGAAATGAATTCCATTGAATTCAGTTACATACTAAATTGACATCGAAATAGGACCCAATTAAATGTTTCATTGGAAGTCTGTCGAAAGTTTTCGCAGACATAGAAACTGTATTTTCATGATAATATCGAATATTCATTAAATGTTAACTAATAGTGAGTAGGCAAAAAATAGCCGACCTACAGGAATTGAAGTTTTTTTTAAACCTTACAAATTTCATAGAAAAATACCAATTTAATTTCAATCCATTATCACCATTCATCAGACAGGTTAAGCTTTATCGTTTGGCTCAAATCTCTGTTATTTTCGAATTTCGAGCCGAAGTTGGCCTTGAACGATAAGATTCGACTCACTGGTGAATCATTGATAAGACACTTGGCCGTTGCCTCGATCACTAAAGAATTCGAATTTTCAGGTTAGATTTCACATTTGAATGGTATGTTAGTTTATAGGCATCATTGGCAGACCAGTTTCTCATATGAAATTATGTTTTACTTTCTCAATGAATCCAATAATATCCTTAATCTTGTAAATCAGTAGGGAAAATTCAGAAAAACTATTCGTTACGTATAGCTGAAATTTTCCATAAATCTTCAAGCCGTTATTTTGCACCCAACTTTCAATTCGATCTGATCTGAAATTTTGGAAAATTTCATTTTTATATATCTTCGAAATCATTGGGTAGACCTACCCACTGACTATACGAATTCAGCATTCGTAAAAGGTCTCTTGCATGATTTTTTTTTGTATTGGAATCAAATATCCTATCCGTAAGACTACTGACAAACTTTAACCGCCGTCAAAAATTTAAATTTGCAACGAGAAAATGATCTTTCAAATTTGGCTCCACACATCGGCTGTTCAAACAGACGAAACTTCGCGGCTTCCGTGACGTACCGGGACATGTTCACTCTCTCCCTCTTCTCGTGTACTTTTTTCTCTAGCGAGCCAATAGATAGCGTCGGCTGTATCGATCGGCGAATCTTGCCATATCGAGTGACGTAGAAGGCGATCTGACGCATTTCTCCCGCTTTGACCTTGCATCCTGATTTCACATAAAATATGATAATTCGTGTTACATGCAAGAGACCTATTGAACTTAGAACGCGCTCTTCAAATAATGAGTCTCTTAGCTGTTTCAAGGGGAAGTTATTCTCTTTACAATCCAGAAGAAACGACTTAGAGCCTCCATAGTTTTATAATAGGAGGGAGCTTAATCACGAAGGTTTAATTCTATCCTATACCAATTAGATCAGGAGTGAATTGGATTTCCTCCAAATCGACAAAGTAAAACGTCGGTCCCGTATCATGCGCCATTTTGCAACTGAAATTGACTCTGATGTCAATGTCTCTTGCTACTCGGTGACTAATTATAATCTGCTTGTATAGCCATTACGATTCTCATTTTACCAATACTGCGAAAAATCATATCCGAATTGAAATCTAATAATTGTTTTGAAAAATGACGCCTAGACAGTAACGTTAAGAACATTGATACGAAAGGTCACAAAATGGTTTTATCGGTAAGTGAAGCTGCGTTGTATGGATTCAATATCTGAATAGGTAACCTCTCTGGCTACGGAGTGGAATTAGCGCTCAAAAACTTCTGATTTCACGCCATTGCTTTTCTAGAATTTTTGAATAAATCCAGCCTTCACCAGACTCATTGTCTTAATTTTTTTTTCAAAAAGGAGAAGATGAAAGTATTTTACGAATCATATACAATTGTAATGAATGAATGAATGAATAATAGCCTATACGTGATATGAATGAATATATGTATGAATAATAGCTTATTCGTGATCTGTGATAGAGTACAGTACATAAAAAGAATAGCCAATATTCAAACTAAATATGAAATTCCCATGTGACCGAGAATCAAGTTATATTCAGGATCTAATATAAATAGAACATAATAGGACGAAATGCATAGAGATCTTGAGGGTCATGATGAATTCCGGGCAAAACCAGGAATTAGAAGTAAACTAGAAATATGTTTGGATGAGTTCAATAAATTGTAAATCTACAGTGCCTTAATAAAAGAGGAAGTTAGATATATTGGACCACATAAATAACTTCGACATAATTCAAAATTATTCGTTTTCGTCCTTTCCATTATTTCAATGAGTCAACGGGAAGCAGACGGCAAACTAATTAACGCAATTAATTTCCAACTATTTAGCATACAAACATACATATATTATTATTCCGTATTAAATTCCTCTGCATGCATCAGCTCGTTCTATATTGCGTACGTTATCCAAATAGCATTAACGAGGCAGTTATCTTGATTCGAACTATCCTAGATAGATGAACAGATTGTAACATAGATTATTTCAATAGAGGACACCAAATAGCATTTCTATAAAAACATATTTTTTTTTATCTTCCGAGGAGAAAATTAATTTCTGCTGTTATTTATCTGATTCTAAAGAATTCATCTCCATAAGCTGATTTAAAACTTTAGTAAGGCTCCGAAGGAGATTCTTGTTGATAATTGTTTTTATTCCCCAGAGGAATTTTGTCATTTTGTGAAAACCTTTTAATGTGTAATGTGAATAATTCAGTATTATATATTTTAATATGAACCTTGCTTGTATGGACGTATTATGGTTTCATGGAATAAATAAACATAATTATCATAGTAACTATAACTACAGTTTACTTGAGTAGGTACTCGATATGCGAAAAAGTTTTTAAGTCGTTGCTTCCGGAAATTATTGTGTTTACCTTTTCGTGAATGGGTAAAATCTGTATTGTTTTACGATATAGACTACCCTTGAGAAGCAATATTTCGAAATAATATAGACTAGTGAATACTATTTCAAACAAAAAAACCTAGAAAAGCACTGACGTGAAGCCAGCAGCTTTTGCGCGCATATCAAAGGATATAACCATAAGTGAACATGCGCGTAAAAGCTGCTTATTTTACGTCACTGCTTTTCTAGGTTTTTTCATAGCGGGATTTTCACAATTTTCCCTAAATGCGCTATTGGATAAAAAAAAGGGTTATGAATGTGGATATTTTAAGTATTAAATCAAATATACTCATGCTATATTTGATATATTTTAACGTTTCGGATGAGATACCGATATTCCCAAATATCTGTTATTTTCGAAATTTGGATTGCAAATTCAAGCAAGTTGGTGTTACTGATGAAAAATATTCGAGGTCAAATAGGTCTTTTGCATGTAACACGAATTATCATATTTTCATGTTTTTCTCATTATATATTGGATATAAAATCATAATGTGAGCTATCACACAATTCGCGAATTTTGAATAATTTGGTATTGAAGATGGTCAAATCGGGATGGAATTTTTCAATAAAGACACCAAGTGAGTTTGGAAAAATATTCTTTACATGACATTAATATCGTATATTATACATTTTTACTCATCCCATTTTTACTGGGTGCACAATTCGAATATACAACTCGATGTCAAAATACTCAACTTCAACTATCGTAGATGATATGGTGGAAACAGAAGAGACCTGAAAAACAATTGAGGCCTATTTTCTTGTGCAACCTTCGCTCGAAGACGTTGAGAATAATTCAATGACTGGTTTCAGTTCAAGCTTCACTGAACAAACAGCTTTTTCAGAGATTTATTGATGTGGGAAGATATCTTCTCTTCGACTGATTTGGCCTCTGCACAATCGGAACAAGTCTATTTGCAATGAAATTGTGAATTAAAACATCTAATAAAAACGATCAAGTATGCGCGAAAAGAAGATTAATTCTACTGGAGAACACTTTGGCTATTTTTCATCACTGGGAAATACGATGTATTGAAAAATATGTATGTTTTGTTTCGATATTACCATTGAGCTGTGTGTATACTCAATGATATTACTAAGAAGCAATTGATTAAGTATTTGTGATGAATTCCAGAGGTTCTTCTTTTCGCTCAGGAGTTTGACTGCTGGGTGATAGCTGTGATTGTGGATCTGTACTGATCTTAAGATACACTACATTGCATTTCGTATGAAATTATAAAATTCTGGGAAAAATTGTATATGTCTTTTGTATACATATAGTGATGGCGAACTGGCAAAAAAAGTATTTTCTTTTTTTCCATGTCTTGTATATGTTGAAAAGACTACTGAAGCTCATTGCACCAACGACTACGAGACTTTTTCATACGCCATAGTTGCGGGAAAAACGGTCGGAAATTGAAATAGATCTCTTGCATGTAAGAATTATCAAATTTTTGTGTTTTCTCATTTTATATCGATATCACACACTTCGCGAATTTTGAATAATACGGTATTGAAAATGGTCAAAACAGAACGCAAGGTCGAAGCTGGTGAAAGGCGTCAGATCGCCATCTACCTCACTCGTTATTGCAAGATTAACCGATCGATACAGCCGACTCTGCCTTTTGGCTTGCTAGAGAGAAAAGTACACGAGAAGAGGGAGAGACTGGAAATATACCGGTACGTCATAGGAGGCACGAACATTTGAACAGCCGGTATGTGGATCCAAATTAAAAAGATAGTTTTCTCGTTGAAATTGAAATTTTTTTTTAAATTTTTTTGACAATAAGCCCCTATTGTTGTATCTACCTTGAACTTTTTTATGGCAGTTATTTCTGTTTCCCCCATTTGTACTCATGACAACTCAATTAATGAACTCTTGAATAATTCATCCAATTGCTTTTGTCTCAAGAAATAAATATTGACTAATAATTTCATGTTATGGAGAGAATCAGATTTTTATACTTTTCGTTTAAAGCATTTGGCAATATCTTCAGTGAAACGGTCCAAAATATGTCGTCAGCCCATAACTTTTGCGCGCATGTTCTGAAGAACAGCGTGCTATCGTTATCCAAATGTCTTTAATTTTCGAATTTGTTCCTCGAAAATGGTCTCAAACGGCGGTAAAGTTTGTTAATGGGACAAATCGGTCGAATGGTTTTGGAGGTATAGTCGTTTGAAATTTTGAGTTAGTTCCCTAATATTTCAGGAACTACTTGAGCGATTGAATTGAAACTTGACAGTTAGTTGAAGCATAACAACGCGCAACTTTTAATAAAAATTCCGGATCAAACTGTCAGTATATTTTGAAAAAACTTTTTTCTCGGAAACTGTTCATTAAATTTGGGAAAAACTTCTGATCATACCTTCAACTCAATATTTCACAATTCGCAGCCGTGTACCAAATGTCATATTGATACGATTATAATTTCTGGATATTAGAAAAAAAATATGCAAAATTTCATGGTTTTTCTCCATGTCGTTTTTTCTGGAATAACTCAAAAAAAAGTATTGGATTCAAATCGACTTAGTCTGTATTTTCGAAAAAATAAAATTCTGAATGGGCCTAACGGCCGATCGTAAACACAATCTTCCGAAAGAAACAACTTAGAAACTCGATATCTCTAGAGTAGGTTTGGACCTTAATCACGAAGATCGAATTTTTGAATGTGTAAAATCCACCCGCAGATATACGTTCCCACTCAAAATTTTATTTTTCCAATATTTCTGAGAATACAGTTAACTTGTTTCCAATAAGTTTTTGCATATTCTTTTTGTTGGAATGGGAGATAATAGTTTATTCATCGAATGGCTGTTTGTATGGTTATTTTGAATTCGTTAACTTTTTAATTATTTTGCTTGAGGTACCTACTGAAAGTAACAAAATTATGATTTTCCAGATTTGTATAATATTTAAGTCATGATATTGAGTTCAAAATTATACAAATCTGGTAAATTATAATTGTCTTAATGGACCAGACAGTAAAACTTCCAAATGAATAGACGGACCTATGCAATATACGAGTTTTTCCAAAAATTATATTTCGACGAATTTGCTCTAGCAAATACTACGAAATGTTTAGATAATTTCCTTTTTATCCTATAAGGTGTAATAGATGACGCTCACTTTTGAGTGAGTATAGTGGACAGTTATGCCAACTTAGGAATATATTTTTTTTAAATATCTCGGCCTTTTATTTGATCCATTCACCATTATGATGTTATACTCGTGGTGTTTTCAAACTACTAGAAGTGGAAGTGCTCCTCACCGGTACTATTATAGGTACTTATCAACTCCTGATCTTGAACCGTGAACAGTTCCTCTGAAACCGGATGAATGTCATCGTCGTTGTATTATAGCCATGTGGTGAAGTACTTAGCGAGTTGTAAAAAAAGGATTGCTCTTCTTGTTTTTTTTTTAGTTATCGAGTGGGTACCCTAACTCTCACAATACAGAACAACAAATGCTTCAAAGAAATGTAGAACATGCAAAAATGGGGTAAGGATTTGTATGGTCTTGAAATGCAGTCTACCTACTATTATACACACGTTTTTCGACCATGACTGAATGGACCTTTGCTGAACTACGAAGATTCATCGTCAGATTAGATTGAAATATATAAAGAGAAATTCCTAGAATAGTTATATAGGAATGAAACGAAGGATTCAAAACATACAGGAAAAATTTTATAATAATCTCATTTATCGTTGAATGAAAAGAGGAAACGTTCGTTTATTCCTTTGTATAACCATTGAGTATTAAACACTTAAATACTCAATGGTATAACTGAATTGAAAGATTGTGACATCTAAAATTGGTTTGGGTTCTGTAAAAAATTAAGTGCATTTTGTCAGTTATAAATATTTGCTTTATAGAACAATCATGATTCTAACAACTATTTGGTACTATAATCCACTGCATTTCACTCAAGTTGAATAGAATGTATCAAATATCAATCTATACTTGTGTAAAGAAGCAAATAAAAAATGGATAAACAAAGAAATATTACTTATTGTTTATGTGAATAACTAATATAATATAATAATAATTTTTTTTTTTTCTATTTTTTCAATTGCCTTATTGTTGGTTTGTTCGGACGTTGTCTGGTTATAAAGACAGTCAGCTAATTTGGGTTGTGCTTGTGACAAACTGAAAAAATAGCCCAGAAAATTATGTACGGTAATCAATTAGTTCTCTACTTTCGCAAGAAACCTACTTAAAGAAACATAATTTTCTGGTTTTTGAACAAACCATTATGTGGGATAAACAGTCATTGTCCTTATATCTAAAAATAGTATGATGAATGAAATCTCAAAAATAAACAAGTTTATGAGATCTTGAATCCATATGAAACATATCCTAGAAACTATGTACGAAAATGAATTATTTCTACACTTTTGCAAAAAACCTCCTCATAAGAAACATCATTTTCTGGTTTTTGAATAAACCATTATGTGGAATAAACAACCATTGTCCTTGATTTCCGAATTGTGCACATATTTTCGAAATGAAGAAGAAATGGAACAAAAAATTTTTCATAAAAATTATCAAAATTTTCGAATAAAATTTCAGAAGTTTTCGAATGGAATTTTTTTTCTAACAACTGGATCCTCACGAAATTTTGCTCTAAGTTGCGCGTTGGTATTCCAAAACTGTCCACGAAGTTTCAATTTAATCGAGTCAATGCTTCATGAGATATCGAGGAATTACCCCAAAAATTTAAACTCCGAAACTATCCAACCGATTCCACTCATTAACAAACTCAACCGAGGTATTTGGACTCCAAACCTAATCTGACAATTTCAAGTCGCTAAGTCTTTTCCTCAGAAAGTTAGAGCACATACGGATGGACAAACAGAATTGAGTTCCATTTCGGCTCAAAATTCGAAAATTACAGACATCGGGACGAAATGATAACGCGTAATAATAACAGATTTCCTGTTGATCGTCGGATAAAGTAATCTGTTACAAAATCCTCAAGGTAACGTTCGAATCCATTAATCGTTTATATTGTTCGAAAAGATTATTCTTGAAAAATAGCTCCGCTTGCATTACGCAGAGAAATGTCTATAAATATCTTCACATTTCTCTCCCAAACTGGAATAATAATCTAGTTTGGGATTATGTTTATCCCAAAACCTCATCCAGAAATTCAGGTTATTGCAGGGCGAACTATAAATCATGGGAAATAGTCGAAGATAAATAAAAATCAAAATATAATACAGATAGTAAAGTATTGATTCTATTTTACCGTGAATATCGAGATCCATTTCCTCATCACAATAGCGACCGAGCCGGATGTTTCGAGCTAATTACTTCAGTCTGGAAATTGTCTACTCATTTATTCTCATTCTCTCTTGTTTTCTCATTTTCATTTCAGTTCTGTACAGCATGCACTCTCTTTAATAAACTAAAGGGTTTTCTGAGTTCGTCTGATGGAAAATAGTATTCGAATCGGTGCGATGACAAGGCAAAAACGAGAAAAGGGTTGCTTTCATTTCAATCGGAGAAAACAAGCACCGGATGTGGCAGAAAGGGGTGAGGCAACGAACTTCCATGAACTGGTAGGGGTAAAGCATGGCCCCAACACCATATTGTACATTCACCTGACTAATGACCCTATTTGACTTTTTGGGGTTGCTCTTCGATATCGCCGATGAAACCGAGACTGGGGAAGCCAAGTGGCTCGTATTAGAGAAGAGAAAAGACTTCCGAGAAAAACAAACTGGAAAACAATGAACTGATGCGTAGTTAGTCTATAAAGAATACAGAAAAATCACGTTTTCTGATTTTGAATTCCCTCAAAACGGTAGTATGGGACTGCTTTTGGGACAAAAGTGTGTTTGCAAATATATTTACTTTCGCGTCAATATATTAATTAGTTACAGCAATACATATGTTTTTTTATTTTTCGTTGCGTTTATTCATTTTGAGTCGAACACGAAATATTGACGAGTTGGTAGTTTAGAATGCATAAAAATGTGAGAACTGAAATATTTATTCATTCAATCAATCGAACAATGGCAAGAGATGGCGCGCCGGAAATGAATATTTTCCAGTATACAGTTTTCGGCAATTTCGAGCCGAATCGAAGTTTGTGTAGTCACTACAAATATTCGGGTAATTACACTTAATATTCATGAATCATATCATGCTATATAAATATATCGGAACGAAAAACAAATAATATTAATAATATTATGGTTTATTCTGTTGACCTACAGGTATAAACATTCATCACAGAGGCGTGAGCCTGTACGCGATTCATAATAGTCGAAAATTAATCACAGTAGCCATTTTGTTCAAACCGAATAACATTTATCAGTAACAGCAAATAACAGAAAATAAATTATATACAAAAAAAAATTTTTTTCATTTGGGAACAAGCAACAAGTATAGAAAAAAAACATTAGATTCTACTCAACATACTAACGACGGAACTAACTGACGAGATAACATGTGCTTAAATAAATTTTGAGCTACGTTGCGTGAGAGGGATATCCGAGTTTGTTTTGTCTCTTGGAGGTTGTTTTAGGTTGAATTAATTAGTAAGTATAATTTGATGACCGTATATTTATTAAGAGAGCCTGTTCATTGCGGATCTATTATGGAGTCGGAGTATGTCCTTCCCATTTCAATTACCCAATTTCTAATTTTGATTTTTCACGCTTTCGGATCGAGGATATTTTTCAGGCCCCTGGGAACAGTTCAATATATCGTCAAATCGAATAAATTATAAATTGCTGCAAGTAATTAATATAGTCGAAATAGAATTTATTTTATTATTCGATTGCCGTCACCATAGACAAAAATGATAGTTCGTCTTCAAAAGTAAAACTGAAGAATTTTGTTCATGAATGAACACACAAATACGCAATTCGCAAATTCGAAAAAGATGCTTGGCTGAGGTTTTTTGTATCTGATCACTAATTTATGGCTTTATTCGGATTGCTTTCAATGCAAATCAAGTATTCTAGAAGTTTGTACTAGAGTAATAAATACTGAAACCATTCAACTTCCTTTAATTACTATCGGCACCGGGGATGTCCACGAACAAGTTGTAGGATAACATGTTCTTGTTCATAATTTATAATGGGTTGCAATTGACAATTAAACCGAGTAAGTTTCTCTAGGATGAAGAGAAATATAGGACCTATAAGAAAAATATACCTGATTTTTTTAATTAACCTCAGTGGAAAAACGCTCAACTATACTCACTCAAAGAGGACACCATATATTTATTCTGCAGATTTTGTCAATTTGAATTTATTGGAAATTATACAGGGTGTCCCACCGAAAGTTTGACCCCCCTCCAGAACTCAGAAACGAAGAATTTTTGAAGACTGAAAAAACCGATCATATCTATTTTTAGGGGGACGAATTTCCATAATGAGCTCGTTCCGAAAAAAAAACACCCCAGCATTTTTTGATTAGGGAGGAGATGTAGAGTGTGGTCAGTATGAAAGTTATTTATTTTCTGTACCCAACCAAGTTGAAATTTTCGAAATCGGCCCATTATTCACGAAGTAATGTATCAATTAAACCTACCGTCAAAAGATGATATTCATCAAAACTGTTGGGTTATTGAGTTTTGTGGTTCAACTGTCTGTTCATCATCACCTTTTGAAGGTATGTTCAATGTTTATATCGTGAATAATGATACAATTTTTAAAATTTTAACTGATTTCTGTACAGAACATAAATAGCTCTCATACCAACCAAAACTTGACGTCTCCTTCCTATTCAAAAAATGTTGGGAATTGATGGCACCTTCATGGGAGTGGTGATTTCAGAACAAACTCATATTGAAAATTCGTGTCCCTCAAAACAGATATGACCGGTTTATTCAAAATCTTAAAAAATTCCTTGTTTTTGAATTCTGAGGGGGTCAAATTTTCGTTGGGACATCCAACGAGCGTAGCAACGAAAAATACAAGCACTTCTTAAGCTAAATAATCATCGATGAATACTAAGGTGTAGAACATTATTGGAAATTGTACACCTCAAGAAGTAGTCGATCGTCTCACATACTGTCAGCAGGTAAACGGCGAATATTTTGAATGTTAAAAGTGAATTTGTTGAAATTAATATACGTTTTAATTCACCTCACCTGAATAAACTGAGTTTTTAGTAACTTTCAAACGATACAATTAATCGATTATTTTACCATATTCAAGAATGCAAGAACTGCTAAATATATATCGAAATCTTCAAAACGTACGAACGGTAAATAATCAATAGAACATACCATCAGATGCATTTCCTTTCATGGTAAACTTATATGCGATTATCCATAAATTTTCTTCTTTTTGAAGATATTCTATCGGTTCCCAATTTTTATACATACACAATTAAAAATGTGTCTTATTTTTGTACTCATTTAAAGATAACATAATTCGTATTCGAATTGATGAAATGATTTATGGTTCCTCAAGATCTCGTTTCAAATTCCTATTTGTTCAAAGATGCTGTTTTCTCCCCCAATCCATTGAATGAACGTATCACAAAATGTGAAACTTGAGCCAAGTGCATACTTAATTACCTCATTAATACTTATTATTTTCTTGGATGATTACAATTTATGCATTGGTGTTTAGTCTATTGATCTTTCGCATCTGTTTTAATTTTCATAATCCATTTCGACCTTTCAATGTGATCAGAAGCGTACGTCGAATCTCACAAATTTCAAATATTTTACCAACACAAATTTCATAAAATGAGCTCAGAGATTCTATAGATGCAAAAATTAAATTTCACATAGATGGTGAAATTTCAATTTTGAAGCGTTCAGCGGGGAAGATATCTAGATCGCTACGAATATGAGCAAGCAGGCAAAAGCTCCTGACTTATTTGTGCTTTCTCAAATTTTCGTCTTCATAACGATATGATTCTCATAAGATTGAGCATGAACATCCGAGTTGTTTCTTTTTATTAGCTTAGTTAAAATTCGCAAAATAAGCAGTTCAACTATTCTATATTGAAAGATCCTGAAAAATCAAAATCATGATAGGATATCTACATATCTACAGAATTTCATTATTTTCAAAATCACACTTGAAAAACCAATTAGCCCAACAAGTGAGGCAATTGAACAACAATGCTTCCAAGTTATCTTGATCCGATTGACCGCAAACCATCATCATTGCTTCTGAATTAGTAATGAGAACCTATACATCGCACCTGGCTGTGGCCGCAGCAAATGCTTCCGGAATATAAACGGCACGTTTGATGAACCCTATTTATAATACCCATGATGAGGACAAGGTTTCCCGCGTGCCTGCTCTCAATCTGGGCCTTTTGTGTCGTGTGCTTCACCCCTAATATTTTATCTCCAGGTTCACCGCGTCCAATTCTTCGGACACGTTCTGTTTAGCGTATTGTTGGTGACAACGTATGTTTGTTCGAGACCAAGAGGAAAACAGTATGTGTTAATTCCATCTGCAGGTAGCAATCGTTTATTCTATTAACTGAAAAAGACTCTGTTTTGCAAACTTATGTTAAATTTCATGATGATCATGTCATATGAACTATGAGAAAATCTCAAAACTATTTTTTAAATATGTATATCTTGAATTATGCGAGTTTCAAATCATACGGCAAAATTCAACATGAACGTTCAAGCTGTCTTTTATCAACGGAGTACAGGAGTTCAATTTGATTCAATCTTTTTTTTTCGCAAATTTTGCGTTATTTTGATGGAGTTTATCTGCGAAACCATTAGGTGAATTCACTTATTCACGAATCCGGCCTTCGTAGCTGAGGTCCAAACCTTTATATACCTACTTTACAAATGAAAAGCCTTTCAGTTAATTCTTTCGAAAGCTATTGGGTTTATATACAGTCCTTAATCTGACCATAAACACAAGCCCAATAACTCAGTGACTCAATCTTTCTGAAGAAATCTCTACCTATTAAAAATTATCCAATATTTTCAAAAATACAGATCGGATCGAATTGAAATCCTTTCTTGAGCGAAGACAGCTTGAATGTTCACGTAGTATTCAGTTTGAATATCACAAAATATTAAATATTTGAAAGCAAGTTTTGAAATTATTTTGTTATTCTCTTATCACACGATCGATCGTCATGAAACTTCGCAGAAATGTCAGCAAACTATACTTATAAACAAAATTGATCGCGAGTTGATTATTATTTTATGAGTTAATGGGGAAATATCAACAAAACTCGACCAATTTCATCCTCAATATTTCCGGCAACTGAATATCGAATGAAGCTGACATTTGATTTGAGTTGTTAGATATTGACATCATAGTATGCGTCAAATTTTATGAAAATCTAATAGCTAGTAGTAAACCGATTATAAAACCTCAAGAAAAATTCAGAAGACAGTACTTAAGAAATAATTACCACGTTTCCATCAGACCACATCAGTAATTCTTGAGATATTGCCCTCTAAGTTTCGAAGGGTTTGAAACTATAAGGCCGATTTTACCTAATGACGAACTTAATCATCGTAATTCTTCGAGTGTGTATATCGACTGACGAAAATAGATTCTATTGGTTAATGATCGGGTAGGCAGTCAATGAAAATATATCAATATCTCTTCATTGTATTGGCCTAGCTTTCGGAGATTTACATTTCCTTCTTCAGGGCTACTAAAAATTACATAAGTAATCAGTGATGAAAGTATACATGATAAAAAGGACACTTACATCAATGTGAGATCACAAAACGAATAAAAATACAAGACGCATACGTTTTTCAGACAGTGCAGCAGTATTGAATACCATAATCTGTAGAATGACTGACTTGAAAAGAGACAAAACACAACATGAACTTTCGAGAAGCCAAGATCTTGAAGTCCTAATCGAACAAGTACATACGAGAATTCCTTGAGACAATCGAAATAATGAGTCGAAACAACAACCTAAACATCAATACCGACTTCAATGGCATCAATTCTATTTACTGCAATATTGTCGATCTATTCAACAAGGACGCCGCCGTTTCCATCACAGACCACATCTCACCCTGAACCGTGACGCCACTGTGTAGTGATCCGTCAGTCTGTCTTCTGTGCTTTCCGTCATGTCTTGTGTCGTCTTTCTGTGGTTTCCGTTTGCCATTACCTGCATTCACGTTTGTTGATGGTTCTTAACCTGGAAGTAAATATCGTTCCTACGAATTTCTCCTATTGATTGCTTTATGTCGCCATCTGCTGTTTGCACTGCTTTTCAAGTCAGTTATTCTACAGATTATGGTATTCAATACTGCTGCACTGTCTGAAAAACGTATGCGTCTTGTATTTTTATTCGTTTTGTGATCTCACATTGATGTAAGTGTCCTTTTTATCATGTATACTTTCATCACTGATTACTTATGAAATTTTTAGTAGCCCCGAAAAAGGAAATGTAAATCTCCGAAAGCTAGGCCAATACAATAAAGAGATATTGATATATTTTCATTGACTGCCTACCCGATCATTAACCAATAGAATTAATCGTCGTACTCTGATAAACAAACCCACCCTGGAAGCTAGTTCTTTAACTGAACAAGCTAGCAAAGGTGACAACAGACGGCCGGTCTGCCGCCCAGACACAAATGGATTCTGCTTCTGCATCAGTAACTTCAACCTCGTTCAGCACCATTTTCAGCATAAAATTCGGAAAGTACAGATATTTTCGTAACGTGATATCGCGAACAGCGTGAAAGGAAAACACTGATGCAATTTCATTTCAAAGATTCAGCTCTGAAACGAATAGTGCCTAATTACTACAAACTTATCCAGCGTGAATACGAAAACGATGTTGGATCAAAATACATTCTCGGTGTGACTAACAGTAATGCTCAACGAAATATTCGTTTTGTTTTAATGAAAACCAGTCCAAAAACGGAGAACGTATAACGGATAATATTTTTACAGGGAATTATGATCCGTCGAAATGACGTATATCAAGTATTTATCATGCTGAAATAAACTGGGCTGTTCAGTATTCATGGAACGAGAACAAGTTGACAAAGAAACACGGTGGAAGCGACAAATTGGGGTACGTGTTAAATTTTGCCGAGTTCTTTTATAACAGGAAATTTTGTGAAGGTAAGGTAATAAGGAGCAAGTGGACGTGAATCCAAATAGAGGTAAAAGGTGAAACAGGAGGAAATTGGCCACAATGAGTAAATATTTTACTCAGGAAATTTTCGAAGAAAACACATAAGACAAAACCGTAATATTTAAGTTGAAACAGCTAGTTCCGATACATTTCCACAACTACAACAGATGAATATCAAATAGGAATGTTCGATATTATGATATTCACGAAAACTTCATAATTCATACTCGAAACAACATTAAATTGTATTTTTTTATACAAACGGGGTAGATCGCCTCCCGAGTCACAGATTCTACGATCGATATAGCCGGCACTGTCTATAGCCTGGTTAGGGAGGAAGGTACACGAGAAGAGAGAGAGAATGTGTCTGACTTTTAACGTCATGGAATGCCCTGGAGTCCCTAGCACCTGAAGAGCAATTCTAAGATATCAAATTTTAATGTTAATTGGATATTTCTTTTAACAGTTGAATATTTTTAAAATGCTCATAGGTCGAAAAATCGCTTCCAATCATAAGAGAAATACATACACGATCATGTATATGCCCTGAAATGATACTGTTATGAACTCCAATATACAGGCTTGCTAAGT
This sequence comes from Myrrha octodecimguttata, assembly GCA_958510865.1. Taxonomy (NCBI): domain Eukaryota; kingdom Metazoa; phylum Arthropoda; class Insecta; order Coleoptera; family Coccinellidae; genus Myrrha; species Myrrha octodecimguttata. The sequence goes on from OY294057.1 coordinate 28,189,295, forward strand.
AAGCACGAAGCAGAGCCATTTTAAGGAGATGCGTCACTAAGGCCCTTTCTATATAAGGCCAATTCTTCAGTGAAAAAATTTTCTGGCATTTTTGACTCTGCCAATTTCTCCCACATGCGGACATTACAATCACAACAAAATATTTGAATGGCATTGGGGTCAACCAAGACTTCACCACCCACTTCCACCAAATATTCATCTTTAGAATCAATAAGTACCTCATTAAATTAATATTCAGAATAGGAGCGTTCTAGTCAAAATTTCTCTTCCCAATATTTCCAAAAATTATAGATTGGTTGGAATTGGAATCCAGTACTTGAATGACAAATGACAGTTTGATGTTTCTGCAGAATTTCCTTACGATGATCACGGAATATTGCAGAAAGTTTTGAAACTTTCATGGTCTACCGACTGACTTCATATAATTGAAAGTCTACCTAATAAAATTTCAATGAAATTTTCGAATTGAACATTAGTGATAAACATTTCTAGGTTCATGGAAATCCTCTTAGTGGTGTTTCATTTTTTTTTCAATTTCCACCCTGTTTTACCAATTCTCAAGGTCGATCTAGCTAATCTAGGTCCAGCTTGGGCAGTGCCCAATTTTGGTGATCAAGTTTGGTAGGTGCCTTGACCCTGAGATCCTTTGTAATTTACTATTGGTATTCTTCGATGAACTAATTAGACAAACTGAAATAATAGAAACATAGTAGCGAAATTCCGTACTCGCTCAGCAGACACCGTGAACAAGAAAAGAACTTCCAGAGTCCAGATTGTCATAACACAGAGAAAAATACCGAGCCTGATATCAATCACCCCAAGTGATTGGCCGTTTGGACATTACTATGATGTATTTTTCATTGCGACAATGTCGGAAGTTGATCAATATAATGTACTTCAGTGATTGATTAATCAATATTGTGATCGATATAATGAACGCTAGGACATTATTATAATGTATTCAGTACATTGTACTGATGATGAAGTACATCCATTTGATGTTATTCGCCTCAGGACAATGTAAAAATTACATTGAATTAACGTCCAGGAAGTGATCAATACTAGGCACGGCTGATCATCACGAAACCTTGTGTCAATGCCTGTTGTAATGGATCCATGCTATGTATACATCACATCAATGTATCAGCGTAATTGATTCATGCCCTGGAGTTATATTATCAGTGCTTTAGGTCATCACCCGATGTCCCGATTCCTTATTACAATCATCGTATTCATCAATTGATGTACGCGAACCTTAATACAATCACCGAGTCCATCAGTTGATGTACGCGAACCTTATAACAATCACCGTGTGCATCAGTTGATGTATGCGAACCTTATAACAATTACCGAGTTCATCAATTGATGGACGCGACTAGAAGCGATAGCCAGCGAAGGGTTATTTCGCGAGCTTTGTCTTGTTTCATTTGTCTGGTCGAAAAGTGCAGCAAGTGTATGTATTTCACGATAGTTTTTCGTTCGTGCTTCAAGTTGACGACATCTTGTGTTTTGGGAACGGAGAATTTTAAAAGGTGAGTACAAATTATATATGAAAATGATTTATCGACTTAATGAATAGAATCTTTTCTGTATTCTAGTTTTCATACCGATGTTTCATTCAATTGATTTTAGATAGAAACTTTCGCCAGCTTTGCAGATTAATTTCTAACGAATTTATTTGCGGAAAAAATTAGTTCTACATTATACCAAACTTAAGATACATCATACGGTTTCGTTTTACATATAGGTCAAAGTTATTTATCGAAATATGGTAGTCCTTGCTGCTATGGACTCTTGAAATTTGAAGAACTTATTCATGCATTTGTTGGTTTAATATCATCTGCATTCACTGACATGACATGAGAATTGAAAACATATATTATTTCCTTCATTGCAGGTTCTACTAATCAAACTGGAAACCTTCAAGCACCTATGAATAGAAGATCGCCAAATATTGTTAACAGGAAGTAAAGCGGAGTTGGTTGGTGTCAATGCGTGATTTTTTCATTTAATTTAAAGCGGCGAACAACTAAGATTAACTAAGAGTTATAAATGAATTTCATACACAGTTGATCATCTTGCAAGGGCTTCGTTTCTATACAAGATAGTAATTTATGTTTATTTCTAGATGGACGAGATGCAGCAGTCTTGTGGACACTGCATAGGTATTTTGTACCAACATCCAAGACTGTAAAAAAGGACAACACAGGAAGGAGCTTAACAACGAAATTGACAATTCGTGACTCCCAAAGTGCCTTCCTGTATTTCGGAAGATCGATACAAGAAGTCGAAGAATGGATACACTTCTTAAATTCGAAAAAACAATCGATCCAACCCTTCGTGTATGCCATTGGTGAGGATATCACCCAAATTCAAGAAGTGTACACATATTTCGACGGTATATGATACAAGTCTTTTAATATTGTAAGAGCAGTGGAAGTGTGTTTAAAATTTTTTTATCTCTTCAGCTATCCTTCAGAATGTATGATGGTATGGTCGTTTATTGAAAATCATTTTTTTGCGCTCAAATCCGAGAACCGATTTCCGAAAACCCATGTTTTAAGTGAATTCCTCTCCAATGCTTAATAAATTTTCCAGATCATATCAATCGTTTTATTATTATTTTCCTTTCTCTGAACACTACTGAAGTTCCCCATAGAGATTGTTCAATGAAAAGTATTTTTCTATAATCTGATCTATATTTTCTTCAATTATTTCGATGCAAATATGCAACTTCACCGTTATTATAAGATACAAAAAGAATTCAAGTATGAACCTATGAACTCATAAATATAAATGAAAAAAAAAGCAGATAGAGCAACAGTCCGATATCAGTGGAATAAAAATTGCAAAATATATCCCTCGAAAATATCAGATTCAATATATAAATGGCTAAAATTGATTAGTTGATGTCCGAAATGGATTGATACAAGGACCGATATTCATATATTCAATGCTCTGAAATAATCGATATAAGGACTGCTGTTGATGGATCGATGTACTTGTGACCTGGTATTAATGTCGTTGGACATTGATGCAATGCCCTGAAATCATCGATATAAGGACTGCTGTTGATGGATCGATGTACTCGTGACCTGGTATTAATGTCCTTGGTCATTGATACAATGCCCTGAAATCATCGATATAAGGACTGCTGTTGATGGATCGATGTACTTGTGACCTGGTATTAATGTCGTTGGTCATTGATACAATGCCCTGAAATCATCGATATAAGGACTGCTGTTGATGGATCGATGTATCTGTGACCTGGTATTAATGTCGTTGGTCATTGATACAATGTGATCGGTCCTTGAATTCTGGCGATTAATTTAATGCTCTTGGGGGATTGATACAATCACTCGAACATCAACTAATCACCAACAGGACATTATATCAATGAACTCGAGCATCGGCTGAAAATTAATGTCCAAATACATTATCCTAAGGTTGAATATGATCATTTTCACGTACGTTTTTGGTTCAGTGAACAATCTGGAATTATCCCTTTAACCGCCATTGCAGCATTTCCTTTCGATTTGTGATTTCCTCATATATCCAGAACTCTCGGAGATAAAACTTTGCCTTCCCCCAACCAACAACAAAGTTTTTCCACAAAAACGCTTGCTTCGGCAATCACAAAGCATTTCCTCGGTGAAAAAACGACGCCGAAACATGAGGACGCAGCGTCTATTTTGAGCGAGTCTTGCACTTTTACGTAGGGTGAATGAATACGGCGTTATCGATTGCAACACATGCAGCGAGACCAGACGCTTACGGCATATGTGCATTTCGTAAAACGACCCTAACGGTTTCATTTTCAGCAGACCTGCAAGAATACTATATCGAGTTTCTGATATGTGAGTTTAGGGTCAGACGAAGAACTATGAACTTGACTATAAGGAAATGAAACAGTATGTGTTATGATGGTGATGTACACACATTCTAAAGTGTTCATGCGATATTTTTAGTATAACTTCTTCGGTTATGAATTTTTATAACAACATGATTGTGTTGTTCATCTTAAGACATGTTGGAGATATAGACAGAAAATGGTCCATCGCGAGGAGATATTCATTTTCTTGCACACTAGTTCTATGTACCAGCGTACTATCGTTTCATCCAAATGTCTGTAGTTTTCGACTTTTTTCTTGAAAATGTTCATATTGTTGAATTCATTTCTGAGAAATAAGGTGTTAAAATCCATATTGTCTGGCCGACCGTAGGCACGATTGCCGGTGAACGAAACATCCTATTGACATGATATTTTCGGGTTAGGTTGCATTTCAAAGTTCGTTAGTGGGAAAAATCGGCCGAGTGGTTGAGGAGTTATAGCATTTGAAGTTTTGAGGTTCTGGAACTACCTGTGCGATGAGATTTGACAGTTGGTTGAAGCATAACGGTGCGCGACTTGTTGGAAAATATTCTTGGAACTGTATTTTCAGTGAATTTACAAAAAAATTCAGAATTGTTTTTGAAAAAAAAATTTATCCATTCCATTTGAAGAAAAAGTTACTCGGACCTTAAATGAATTTAACTATCGGAAATATTGGGCGAAAATATGTAAAATTCCTAGTTTTTTTCGGTATCGTAGTTTTTTAATCATGATGAAACTTGGTTACCAATTTGCGAATGATAAAAAACTTTTTGCCAAATGTCCTGATGATCGTGTCATCAGAACAATTTGATGATATTATCTTCACGAATTCTGCATCAACGTACGTACAACTTGAGATTGTTCCTTCAAGTACTGGATTTAAATTCGATATAATCTGATATTGTGGTGATATTAGGGAAATAAAATTTTGAATGGGTGTGTATCTGCCGAATCATTAGGAGGAATTTATCTATTCACGAATTCAGCCTTTTTAATTGGTCTAAGCCTGCTCTACAAATATCGAATTTCCAGGTTATTTTCCTGGGAAGCTTTTGTTTTTGCGATCGTCCGTGAGGACGATTCATCAATGTCTTAAGATAATATTGACAATTTACATATTTCTCAAGTAAATTTAGATAGATATTCCACGTTCCAATTTTACGAGCTTGTTCTGGGGACCAGCGCTTTATCATTTCGTCACGATGTCTGTAATTTTCGAATTTTGAGCCGAAATTGGTCTCAAACGACTAGGTTCGACTCACTGATGAAGAATCCGTGGTCAAAATTGGTTCTGTCCGTCTGGCCGTGTGAGCTATAACTTTCGAAAGAAAAGACCTAGAGTCTTGAAATCTTCAGGTTAGGTTGAGATCCTGAATATCTCGGTTGAGTTCGTTAATGGACCAAATCTGCTGAATGTTTTTTGTGCTACAGCCATTTGAAATTTTGATTTTTCAATAACTCGAAAAATATTTTTTTCTGATCGAAATGAAACTTGGTTGGAAGGTGAACAGTGTCAATAAGAAGAATTATCCATGGAAAAATTCGAAAAAAAAATTTCTTTTGAAAATTTTTATATTTCATTGAAATTTCACCATTTCGCAATGTGAACAAGCGCGTAAGAGCTGCTGACTTCACGTCAGTGCTTTTCTAGATTTTATTAGGAATGTCTTCGTGAAAATTCATCATATATCTAATGTCATCATACTTATAATGTAATTCAGTCTTAGATGGTTCTCGAATTGGACAAATGAAGCTTATCAAACAGCTGCAAAAATCGTTATCATATCTACAACTCGAATATGCTAAAACATTTTTTCATTCAAAATAATACTGGTATTTGACATTAATTTTCATTGTGGAAATCCAAGACGACGTTCAATTTATCGAACCTATTCGTAAAGGGATAAAGGTTATAGGAAAAGAATAATTATGTGAAAATGGATAAATGACAGGGCACGTGCCCCTACCATTATCACAAGGAACTCTATTTTTAGTCTCAGGATCGCCTTTTAACTCTAAACAGAAAATGCCTTCCGAATCCGATAATTGTTTCAACCCATAAAGCTTTCAGGTTAAAAATACATATATAGGAACAAACCAAACAAACATAGGAAACACCGAAACTATCGAGAGGCAGTGACAACGGAAGAATGAAGAATACATAGCACTCTAGGGATGCTTGGAGCCTCGTTGTTTACGGTTACAAATGGCAGCTGCAAGCTGCACACATCAAAATATGAATCATTTATAAAACGGCGATGTATGTCGGGGATTTCCAGACATCAATGGCATCCCAACCAATGCCTACTTCCGAACTATTTTTAACTGGCCGATTTCTGCGACGTCGGCAGAAGTCTTTGTATACATGTATTGTACGCTTATTGTAAGATTTTTAAGGATATATGAAGATGATGAATTTACGGAATAAAATCATGAATGGAACTTCAGGAACGAGTTCTACACTATTATGGAATAATTGTGAGAATCTACGAGTTTATTGATCATTTATCAAATTCCACCAATATTCTTAACTTTTCCCCCCTTTTTGCACATTTGTTTTGAAGAGCCGGGCACTATTATTTTGCCAGAAATCTTGTAAATCATCTATGAAAATAAATATTGAAGATAAAGATAAAACGATATAACTTTCGGAAATAACAGCTCAGAGTAGGTTCTACGATAGATTGGAGATATAAATAGACAGTTGAGCAAACGCGCAAAGTTCCTGACCTTCCTCAGTGATTTTCTCGAACTATTAGAAAATCGTGAAAAATTCTAGTAGAGCAATGACTTGGACTACGGAAATTTTCAGCTCTTCTTCGAATTCATCATGCAGAACGTTCACTCTTAAACGTATGACATTGAACTCAGTATCTTCATATAACTAAGCAGCATAATTCACAATCTGATCTTATTCTGGATTCCATTCATTAGTTTCGTTCTCTGAAATTTTCATTTTCATGTAATACAGTTGAAATCAGATACACAATATACAATTGTGATCTGATTTGACGACATGAAGAATCGAATAAAATTTCAACGAGATCGGGCAGATAATTTCTATAGGGATTAGTGAATTTAGCATGAATATTTATATTCATAATTCATGACTCGATTCAATCAGAATATTTTTGGAAAAATTGAGGAATGGAAATTTCAGATGGCATAACTACGATACAATCGAGCGGATTTCAACTTTAAAAAAACTTTCACATATTGTTCGAAGAAAATTAAAAATCGAAATAAATTTGTACAAACAATAAATGATTATTTATTTATTTCGAACTTGAATGGACATATGAAAATGGTGTCTTTAAATAAATACAAACTAATTAACATTGGGCTATAGGAAATGTTCACTATAACGAAATCATGCTCATTTAATGAGCGGTTATATTTTAACATTCAGTTGACTGAAAATTATCCAATTCCAGTGTAAATAGTTTCACTAAGTTTTTGTAACTCGAACTTAGACAAGTTGGCAGTCGTGGAATTTCGTCAAGGTCAAAATTATTTACTGTTAATTTTTATATATTGTTCGGTTTATTTACATAAGTAATTCCTTCAACCCTCATGTCGAGTGGACAACGCCGCCTGGTAAATGAGTCTAACCAAATAATTCCTAGTTTCACTCAGTCCAATGTCTCAAACTTACATAGTCTGCCAACAGACGTAATGAAAATTAAATCGAATATAGATCAGGATTAATCCATTAATCGTGCAACTAATACAAGAATAAAAATAAAATGTTATATTTAACCCGCGAAACTAACACCTTACAATCACTAGTACAAAAAAAGGAATTAGAAAATTTCTAAACGAAAATTAGATTAAGTGGAATGAATACGGTCTGCATTAAATAAACACTATTCTCGAGGAGGACGGGGCATCCCAACATACAAGTTATATAGTCCCAAAAGTGACTACAAATTTCATTTTCGAGAATATCAGGATCCAGATCAAGCCATATATCTCCTTCGATTATTCCGGTAAAGAGAATGCACGTGAAGTCGTGAAGTTTATCTACAAATAGCGCAGGCGCGCTGACCTGGAACAACCACCCCAGACGAAGAGTAAGAATTCCCATCCTAGGGCAAAATCAACGGTTCGTAGTAGAAGAACTCGCGTCTAGCACAGTATGAAATTAATATCTGGCGTGCTTTGGAGGGGTAATTATCTTTAGACAATGAAACGTTCAGGTGAATACAATCACGAATTCTGGTGCGCAGCCGAGCTAAGAATTCTAATGATTAATTTCCTTCTATTGAAAAATCGTTGTCCAATAATATATTCCATAACTCGAAGTGATTTTCTCCTTTCTGCCATGTTTTCAAGATTTCTCAAAATCACCTTTTTTCATGAGAACAATTGGAAGAAAAAGTCCAATGTTTTTTTCATTTTCTATATACTGCGATCTTCTAAGCGTATTATCCTCACAAAATTCGAACCATCAAGCTGTCATTTTCAATCGAATACCGGAGTTGAATTCGATCCGATCTGAATATAGAATATTTTCGAAAAAAAAAAATTTTTCAAATTGTTCTAAATCACAAACCTCTGCACAAAGTTGGTCATCGGCTTTTTCGAATAAGTTTCCAAGTTTTCTTTAAGTTACAATGACACCGAGGAAAAAGTCACGAAATCTGACATATTTTTTTTAATATCTACAATACATATAATCATATCCAACTGAACTTTGGTACACTACTGTGAAATATAGGGTTCAAGGTCGAAGAGATTTTGTTTTAATTTGATGGACAGTTTTAATTTTTCCAAAGCTACGATCTGAATTGAATTCTGAAGAAAGCTGGGCGTCTTTGTGCTGCAATTAACTGCCTAGTTTCAATCAAATCGCTCAAGTTATTCCTGAAATATCGGAAAAATTTCACAAGACTATAAATCCGAAATCCATTCGACCGATATTTCTCATTACCGTCGCATTCATAAATGCAACCTACCCTAAAAGTTTCAGGTCTATAGGTTTCTTCATTATCGTGCCTACGGAAGGCAGGCCGGACAGAATAGATCTCGATGCCGAATTCGAAATCAGTATTTCCAAGTAAGTCGTTTTTACTTGAAAAAATTCGAAAATTACAAAAATATTTGGACAAATCGTAGCATGCCGTTCTCCAGATCATGCGCGCAAAAAAAAACAGAATGTAGTTGACTGCATTTTAAGTTTCTCGAAAAAACAAAACTGTTATGTTCTACTCATTTACCTCTACCCAGTAGGGTTGAAAAGTTGTAGTTCAGGTGTCACTGATTTTTCCCATCCTATACAACAAAAACACAATATTTTCGACTAACCAATTCTTATAGGTCAAAAGCTACTGCTCCCTAGTTTCACTTCTGCTTTATCCCTTGTTCCAGAATCCACGTCTGTCAATTTCCTCAACAGGCTGGACGTCCCGGTCCAACCTCTCCCACTCGGACTGTCCTCTCGATTGAATAATTAAATTTTACGATGGAAGTTCACTGAAGTCCTGGCCTCGATATCTCTGGGGAAACTTCGATTTATTCGACGTGGAAAATGTGATTTTATACCACATATTTCATAATATAACTTCTGATTGTCGAAGTCGTTTCGTGCACGTCTATTTTTCTTTCCCATAGGGGCTTTCGTTGTGTGAAGCTCCATGAAAATTTAATCTGAATGGGGCTCTTTGTGTGTTTGATGGCGACGGTTAGGAAATGTCAGTTGATAGATGGAGTTTTCTGTATAATCCACACATCTTCGAACGAGTTGTGGAAATATGGTACTCTTTACAGGCAAAAGTTCGTGCATGACTCAAGTGAAAATCATTTCTCTCGGAATTTGGAGATATTGAATATTTTTTTTTCAGTTCTATAATGTACTGATTGAATAGGAAGTGAATTAATTGACCAGAGCTTAACCTCGAATTCTAATGGACCCGATAAAACCCCGATTTCGTTAAGAGGAAAAAAAATCAAATAAAAGAATAAGCTATAACATGCTAATTTCCAAATATTTTAAAGAATTCATGAAATCTAATAAATATAACCTTTCCCTTCGCCATTTTGCTGTCCACAAAATATGGCATGTGTAGATTTGACACGACCCAAACGGGAAAGGTAGTTCCAACTACCACTTCCAGACACAATGCTCCCAACAATTCTTGTAAATGAAATGGTGAGTTCTATTCATTGTATAAATAAATATAAGGACAGTTTTACATTATCACGATAGGGTATCATTATTTTTTTTCAGTTCTTCTTCAATTGGTCAAGGTGATCGATAATATTTGTGAAATTCCTTTGAGAAAGAAAGTCGGCTAGTATTGTACCATTCTGGAATCTTCATTAGATAAGCCATGTAAGTACTATAATACTTCAAATGGAGATTTAAGTAAATTTTCGAAGATGAAGTATAAAATAAATACGTGATAAAATATTTTCAACCTTCATTTTTTCCTTACACGTAATTTTATTATTGTTTTTTTTTATATTCGGCTGAAAACTCACGAAATTTGTAATCCAGAATAGAGGTAAGTCATTAGATGGAATCTGCTGGCCACGAGAGCCTCTTAGATTTGAGAAGAAGTTAAGCGAAATCTACAACTTATTTTATACTCTACCTAAGCAGCAAATCAATTTAATGAAAACAGATACATTTATACCATAAGTTACGATTATATCGATTTCATGGGGATTTCACCCAATTGTACAAGCCGCAGCAAATTAATCAATTTTCATTACATTACCTCACGTTAACTATGACTTGAACTCATATCCCCCTCATACCCCCTGTACAATTCTGGTTATCCAACAATTTCAACTTTTTCGTTTATAAATATTGTTCCAGTCAATGAAGTATATCAAAACGTACGATGTGAAGATTTGACAGAAATTCCGTACTATTGATATACAGGGCGAGTTGTGCATAAATTTCAACCATAAATTCTTTCTTGAAATAAAACACTTTTTTATTTTCCATGATTCCAGATTCGGCTCAGGTAAAAATTATGGGCATTCAAATATTCTTCTTTATGCTAATAAACTCCTGAACTTCGTTTGCAAGTTCAACAGATATCTCTTACGGTGATATGTATTTGAAAATCACCAATCTATTGATTGAAATTTAAAGGAATTGATTGAGAAAACTATTTTACTCTCTTAATTCTTTTGATTTGCTTTTCGCGATATTGTAACGAAAATATTTCACTACACTTGAGCATTGAAACACTGATCTTTCTATCGATATTCATGCCGCGTCCAAGTGTTGCCACCATACGATTATACCTGATTTTATATTTATTATTATCATAATTTTCAACAAATTTATATATATATATATTCTTTTGAGAACGAGCATTACAATTCTAAGATATATCACAGTGTTAGCAGAGGAAATGTAAACGGGGTACCATACATATTTGCGTATGATACAAGAGCACAGATAAAAACCTCAGGAAAAATTCTGTCTCCCCGCATAAGTGTAGTAATTTGTTTATAGAAGATGGATGGCATCTTTTTCATTTGAAAATAATTTTTTCGTCATCTTGAATTCATTTCGACAAAATATCTTGACATAATATCTAAAACAGAAACAGGGACAGAAAACCAGAAGGAAGCAGTAAATAATATTACCTACATTTGCTCATGACCGAGAGGGTCTTTCGACCAGGTTCAGTCCTCCAAGCGATGATTTTCAGATCCTCAGATAAACGAAGAACGCTACAGGCCCCTTTATTGGGGAATCATCTCCCATAGATCCATAATTGTTCATTTCGAACTAGAAATCTAATAAAATATCGGGAATAAAGTGAAAAACTTGTGACATGTATTATGTCAGGATGACATAATAACAAATTTATAAATGAATTATATGAAATCAGCATTAATTAATGGTTGACATCTATAAATTCTATGGAAAGTTTGGTCCATAGGCATGAATGCAGTCCATGCTCTGATTAAAAATTTGATAATTAACTGTGTCCCCGATCGTCTAGAAGCACGTGAGAGGAGCTTAATTGAAGGCCCTCAATAGCTCAGGGGCGGATCCACAAAAATCGAAAAATTTCTGGAATTTTTATGAGACTTTATAACAATCAACCTCGAATATCTCGATAGCAGTGCGTTTCAGGAGAAAATGAAGTATTCTGATAACTGATAACGACTTTATCTGCACTCTTCATACTAATTTCTAATTGCTTCATGAATCGGAGTGTCTATAACTAGAAAACCGTTTTAAGTAGGACAAAAGCTATTTCTGAATAATATTAGTCATAGTCATGAAAAATTTCACACCAAAATTAATTTTATTTAGAATAACCATATCAAAACTACAGAGGGTAGATTGATGTTCTTTGGAAATTTCAACAGCCTGTGTATCTTACTTGAGTCGAATCTGAAAAAAAGGGTGAATAAAAAGTGTTTTATTTGATGAGATCAATCTAAGGTTACAATTTATGTACAACTTGAAGACTCACCCAGTATACTATCTATTTTTGTATGAGAAAACAATTACTTAACGGTAATTTCAAATCAAAGGTGAACTGGGAACAATATGGAAATATCGCATTCTTGGAACTATCTTAGTATCTTCTATAAGGTCATTTTTCTCGCATTCTTATCTTGCAAAAAGATAAGTTGTGATGATATGAGACAAGTTCCAAACAAACCACTCATAAATGTTCAATAAGAAAGCGACAAAGCGACAGAAAGAAATCAAAATAGGATTCAAGCAGACAACGAACAAAAGACATGATAACATTATGCGAATACAGAAGACGGAAACGAAAACCAGCAATGTCGTTTCCGTAATGGGATAATGATAATTTCCAGAGTTGTGCGCGAAATTCCACGGCGGCACACATAAACTCCGGTTGTGAACGCCTTAAGAGGGATTTCATGCAGATTATCTGGATCGTTCTTGTTGTCTGGATGTTGTACTGTCCGATTCCCATCAGGATCATAGAACAGGCGTGTAATTATATCACTTTAGTAGGTAATTCCGTTGTTAACAAACATGGAAATCCAACCGTCAACAGAGGATATCCTAAAACTATCACGCTAATTCCAAACATAATCTTTCGCGTATACAGGGATTCATGAAAGATTTTCATGTAACTGTCGTTTTTGCGCGCATGATCTACGGAATTCGTGCTATCGTTTTGCCTGAACGTCTGTACTTTTGGATTTTTTTCGAAAATGATATCAAACGATTAGGTTGGAATCCCATTTATGAAAAATCAAATTCGGTTAGTTCCGGTCGGCCGGCCATTTCCACAATAACCTGAGAACGGAAAGAGTTTGCGACTTTCAGGGTAAGTTTTGGATCGAAATGAAACGGTTAATTACCTTAATGGGCCGAATCGGACAAACGGTTTCGGACTCGTACTCAGTTGAATATTTGGGTTTACTTTGTGAGTATCTCAAGAACATCACTTATGCGAGCTGACTGAATTCTGATAATTTGTTGGATAATACCGACTCTCCAGTTCTTACAGAATTTTGTTAAGATCGTATAGGATATTTCAAAAATATTTTGTGCGGAAACTCTTCGTTATATTTCGATGATATCTTGCACGTAGCTCGAAGTTGATATTCCACAATATAACACCAAAATTCGGCTTGATCATATTCTTCCTTTTGGAGAGATTGGAAGAAATATGTCAATTTTTTCGTCGATGTCATTGATAATTCCAGATTAACTGATCCGATCATGATGAACTTGAAATCTAGTTAGTAACTGCTGATGCACAGCCTTGTGCAAAATTTCGTGATCATATGTTCATTAAAAAAATGATAAAACGAACCTGAAAATACACGGAAAAGCTGCATACTTTACGTCAGTGCTCCTCTAGAATTTCTATTAGACTCTATTTCAATTATGTTCGAAACTTCTTCACTTCATGAAAACAGCCATCGATCAAGGGTCGACGACGTTTTTTGTCTCTTGTTGAAGTATCCCACGAGGACGATTAAACACATTTAAGCGTTCGTTTTATGAAACATAAAAATCTTCAGCAGAAGGATTTCAGTACAATGTAGTTGACGTATAATCAGAGAAAAAATGAATCAGATGTTTTACTTGGCCCTTCAAAGGAGATGAAACCTTTGCTCGAAATTTTTTCAATCAGCTGGTTTGTTCCACATATGGAATAATGATTAAAATCCCGAAATACATTCATAAGACAGGATTTTCGTGTGTATCTACTCAGTCCTGCGAATCGGACATGGAATGAATCTAAGCTCTGTCGCTGAACAGCTAATATTTCTAATACTAAGTACAATACATTCAAAAATTATTGACGAAGTAGGCCTTGTAAGTAAGAACAAGTCTTCTGGTTACAAAATATAACTGGAAATGTTTGTTCTTCATTATCAAATTTATAAATTTAACCTTGAACAGTTTTTGATTTATTTGGAATTCCAGTTAGGGTTCATAGATAGTGGGGTTGCGCAATATGCAACCTTTTAGACTAGAAGCTACTGACGTAAGGGGGCGGTTAGTGGGAAACTTCGTTGGCAAGTCTGTTTTGTACTTACGGTTATTTAAATTGTTTCCTTTGATATGACCATGCAGGAAACCCCAGTACGAGAAGTCCTTCATATTTTATAGGACATGTATAGAAAATACAGGGTGTTTCACCATAAATTGGACAAACATATATCCATGTAGATGACATTGGGAGAGTCATTTTTGCCTTATGACATATACCAGGTTTTCTAAGCATAATGAAGGTTGCAGGGTGTTTAATGTCAACTGTGAGCAATATTCTGATAACTGTGGTGATCTTTGAAATAACGTCATTTGGTAACTTCTTAGTATATTTTTTTAGTCAATACAATTGTGGTGGGAAATTTTGCAAAAAAAAATTCTAAATGGCGAAAAACCTGCAAAGTTGACACTTTTTATTCTCGATTTCTAAATTGTATAGCATTATTTCAATATACTCGATTTTCTAAGGTTTTCCAAGAAAAAATTCTCCCAAAATTCAAACTGGTGACCTTACGGAGGCCAAAATTCAAAACTAATCGATGAGTAACATTCAATCAATGACATATGAACGAAATTCAATATATCTTCTTTCGATAAGATAAATCAATATCTTCTTTCGATAACACAATGGAATTTCAAGTTGAATTCGATAGACATTCTCACTGGCTGAAAATACTCTTTGCCGTTTTGGTTTGTCAAGACCTACAAATTCATTTTACGTTCCAGGATGAATGAAAAGAGCAGACGACGAAAAGTCAACCGAATTCGGACGATTGCAGACCGCCGTCGAGACGCTATTGGGAGTTCTTTTGATACGTTGAAGAGTAAAAAATACTAGAGAAGCAGCTTTCATACGATTGTCTGATTTCTTTGTCAAAGAGGTATTTCTTGAGTGAGGGAATTTACAACAAAATTTGACATACTTCTTTTCGAAAGAAAACATCCAACAAATTTGAAATTCGGTACACTCTTGTTGAAAATCGACCTCAATGTGAGTATTGAATCTCACAAGAATCTGTTTAAAAAAAAATAAGTTTTGATTCAATCGGACCCGTATTTTTTGAGTTTTGTGAAATAACATCAATCCTTTGGTCCGAACTAGATATTCAGAATACTCACCTACCCTGAAAATTTTCCAGATGATACTTTGAAATTTTGAGTGTTTACGGCCAAACGGGCATACAATTGAATTTAAACTAAGGTTCTACATCAATGAGTACATCATAGAGGTTTAGATAATTTTTCATGAGAAATTCGAAAATTTCAGACATCTTAAAACAATAAAGCTTGTCTTCTAGTTTCCAAAATTATATTTTGGGACCAAAATGGGAATGCTTCATTTTACTAATACAAGCGACTTAAAAAGAATCAAGAAGGAAATCGAGAGTGTCTATTGTTTTACGAACTGTTTTCAGATATACCTCCGGAGTGCGACATGGAAAATTCACCCACAGCACGAAGGTACTTCGGAATATTCCTTTCCAAAACTGTGTAATAAATACCATGTGTATAAAATGATGGATTGACCAGCATACAATGAAATGAAAGCAATGTCCCCAGGTGGCTTATGCCTTATTTGCGCATTAAAATCAAGAAGAATCTAGCCACCTACGCTCACCGGATCAAGTTGCAGATCACATTAACCATCCGATGTAACAAACTTTGTAGATCTAACTGTGGGATCTATCAATCTTGCCAGTTAGTCGCCTAACTGAGAAGTGATTAAACTCCCGTGTACCTACTTGACGTGTTTTTAGAAAGACAGCAGGAAATTTGATAGTGAAACCCATTCAAGTAAGTGTCCTGGATAGGATAAGATTTGATATCGATCGCCTCGTCTCCAGACCTTGTGACTTTTCTGTGGCAGCTCAGATAAACCAGGACATGTCTGGATGTCAGGTTGATTTATTGTCTTCAATAACCTTTCGCTATAATTACTTTTATTGTGGTGCTTCCATAGTTGTCAGCTTTATACAAGGAAATACGAGTATAGTGTGCCAATTGGGCAGTTGTTTTCTCCCATGGTGATAAACTCAACTAGATCGCTGCGTGGAAAACACTTTTCTAGACAAGTGTGAATCGTTTATAATCGTAATACATACAAGATTTTACGGAGCAGATAGTCGGATTTAAGGATTTACACCACTCAGGACAGTTTCGAAACAATGTTTGGTTTATGATTGGGGGTCTTTATTGAGACTTTACAGGGTGACCGATTTTACGATAATTGATAACTTTGGTATGGCACATTCAGTTTTGATGTAATTTTCAATGTAGCAAAATATGGAATGAGCACATTCAAAACTCCAACAATTTTTTTCAAAATTCGCAGTTGTTATCATGATAATTTCAGTTTGACTATGTAGGTTGAAAAAAACGCCATGTACATTTCTACATTATATGATTTTACCATTTAATGAGTCATTATTCAGGTTTATATTACATTTTTTTGGCAAACCTCCAGTTTTCCGCAAAAAAATTTCCAGAAAAGGACAGTTTCGAAATTTCAGTCGAATCGATTATACTTTCATTAATACTTTGGTAAGGCTCATTGAATTTTGATGAAATTTTCAGTGTAGTGCAATATACATCTGTACACTCAATAATTCCAACAATTCTTTCAAAATTCGGGAATATTATTGTGATAATTCCAGATTGATTATGCAGAATACAAAACCCCGTGTTTCTTTATCAGTTTCAGATTCTACCATAATGAGTCATTATTCAGGTGTTTCTAATTTTTTTGTCACACTTCCGGTATCGTCCAAGGATGCCAAGCTACATGTCTATTCTAAAATATTCTATTCAAATTCGATATTCATTTCAATTGCTCAAATTCTGTATAGATTCATTCAATTTAGAAAATCACTTAGTTTAATTTTTTTTCACACCTCCGCTTCTCTATAAGTGTTGTTCATATGAAACAGTGTACATTAAGTTATTTCGATCAATAATGTACTCATTTACGCATATGAACTAATTTTCTTAATTAAATGATTCCTCACAGAATATGAGCAATAAAATTTAGAAATTTAGAACCGTTTTCATCTTCGAAATATACAACTTCACTACCTAGGTATGCCAAAAAAATTAAAAATGTTTCAATAATGACTAATTATTGTAGAATCGAAAACAGATAGTGAAGTTTCGGAAATACAATGTACAGGGTGTTTTTCCAAACAGCACAATCAATATGAAATCATCACAATAACATTTTGTATTTCGACGAAAATATTGAAAGTATTGGATCTACTAATTCATGTTACACAACACTAGAAACTTCATAGAAAATAAATGAACAATACTTAAGTTACCAATAAAAGGAAAATCGATTAATACCAAATTTAGATATTGTCTTTTTGGAAAAAAATTTAAAAACGATTGAGAAGTTCCTGTTTATTTTTTCGGTATTGTATTAAATATTGTTTACTAGATTATAGAAGGGATTGTCCGTATATATAAATAATGAATTATTATGAAATAATCGTGGATAGAAAGCGAAGTTTTCGAAACGCAATGTACAGGGTGTTTCTTCAACCGACACAATCAATCTGAAATTATCACAAAGCAACTGCGTATTTTGGAATGATTTCTAAATGTGTTCACTCATTTTGTACCTCACTAGAAATTTCATCGAAATCAAATGAACCATACTCAAGTTATCAATAAAAGTAAAATAGGTCGAATCGAACAAATCACCTGAATAGCCTAAATAGAGACCCCCAACCATAAATCAAATATTGTCTCGAGTAGTCAAAACTTCTGTTAAAATCTGACGGTCTCCTTCGGAAGCACCCTGTATATATAAGGAAATAAAATTATTCAGTATAGCTAAGACACTGGTATGAAATATGCAGGGTGTTATACAACCAACATAGGAGATATGTATCAACGAAACTACATAGACAATGATGAATTTTCTATATTCTCTTCTCAGCAATATTTGACACTGGGAAGATATTATATGGTGGTGTGATTCCTCGAACAAGGGCGCAATTAACTATTCTATGCTTTCCGTTCAATCTACTTTGTACACAATAGATGCGTAAAAAAATTAATTCTCCAGTAGATAAGATAACAACAATTTCGAAACTTAATTTTCATCAAATTTTATGATGTTTTTTGTTGTAATTCTAAGTTTTTTACGGTGAAATTATTTTGTACTCTGACGTCGAAATTACAGGATTTTACTTTTAATTATCGTAAAAAATTCACATAGAATTTCACACATAATGACCAAAAATGCGTATGGAATCACAATCGATTATTCTGTGCATTAGCCAGCATCTGGAGGCAACAAACAAAAATTAGCATAGCAAATATTTGGCTGAATTGTGCAAACATTTCTTATTCCGGAACTTTCAGGGAAGACTTATAGGGGTCGAAGTTCCTGTACATAAATCCACACATGAATTGTTTCACGCAATATAATCCAACGCCACGAAAACCAAGTCTACTAAGTCCCCAAACCAAATGCTCAGCAGAATGTTTGCCTTCTAGAGATTCTCTTCACTTCTACGATTAAGCTTTGTCATCGTCCGGCAATTTATTGGTTTGGATTTGGTGCAAAATTTCCCGGAGAAGCGCTAGTTCCCCAGAGATTAAAACAGGTTCTAATGAAATTTGAATTATGCAATCGAGAAGGTCGGTTTGGATGAGAACTGGATAACCTATAAATTTCCTCAAGGGAAGCTCTGTAATTTATCATGTTTTCCGAAGCTGAATGGAGAATTGTTGGTACAATATGAAACCTACTTAAGATTTAATTCCTTTGAATCCTTGATATACATACTTTCGTGGCTGAATATATAATTGAAATACCAGAGAATAGTTGAAACACCTATTTGTGTCATTGAACTGTAGATATTGTAGAGCAAAATACATGTACTGTGCTTACAATCAGAACCTATTGTGAGAAAGCATTAGTATCTATAAAACAAATTCAATTCGAATGCCATTTAATGATATGACAAGATGAATTTCTAGGAATTCAAAAGCAAAATATTTAATAGATTAATAAACCATTTTTTATTTCATTTACTTATTTTAACGCGCTTGTTCAGGAGAACAGCGAGATATCTATTCGTCACGATGTCTGCATTTTTCTAATTTTGAGCTGATAATGCTCTTGAACGGCTAGATTGAACTAACTGATGAAGAATCCGTGATCAAATAAAATTCTGTTCGTCCTCCGTCCGGCTGGCCTTGTATACTCTTATTCTCGAGGAAAAGGATCTAGAATCTTGGGGTTAGTTCCTGGATATCTTCTGAAGAGCTGATGTGATAGAAATTCCGTGGTTACTTGGGTACTGGCAGCGCGCAACTTGACGCAAAATTTTGGGTGAATCTATCATTACAAAACTAAAAAAAATCTCTATTTGAATTAATACGAACTAACGCGACCAAATTCAAACTTAGTAGGCAGAACCAATGCGCATCTTCTTGTATCGTACAAGTAGAAAAAAAGACTTTTCGATTCGAAAATTTTCCAAATTTTACTCCTGAAATTTTTCTTCCGGTAACTATTCATCAGAATTCAATGAGATTTAGCAAGGACCTCGGAATTAATATTTAGCCACATTTTTCGGAGATATCGGAAATAAGTAACAAGTAAAATTTCTCGGTTATATCCCATGTACCGTAGACATTTCCGAAATTCTCAAAAAAATTTTACTTCGATCATGATGAAACTTGGTAAACGGTTATCAAATACTGATGAGCAAATTCGTTTGAAATTTCGTGGTGATCGGTCGAATTGATCATTCAAAAAAAAAACAAAAAAAAATGTTTTCTCGAATATTTTATGTTTGCCGATAAACTGTGAAATTCTGCATGAATCTCCTAGCTGTCATTCTACAAGATTTTAATTCGATACGATCTGAATTGTTGAAAATATTAGGCAAATGCAATTTTGAATGGTAACGTATATCCGCTCATCCAGAGTACATTGCTCTTCAACCAATTATGTCAGGTTATCAAATTTCACCACGAATTCTTTAGCAGTGGGCCTTACGTAATCGTTTTCGGCTATTTTGCAAAATGTATTGTTACACTGTTGCAGAATGAAAGCGGCGCAGAGAATAATCGCAAAGAAAGCTATAATATTAAATACAAAACAATTCTACTGAAAGAACAAAAAATCAACAGTAAAGTACACACTCCTTAGCGTACCTACCATCATCATTCGATGAATATCACATAAAATACCAATTCGCATCATGAATTACTCCAAGTCGATTCGAATAGAGATGAATGTCTTTGAATCCGGTTTATCGCCCAGCGGTTGGGCGTATGCAGAACTCCAAGCAGGCCATTTTCTGTCACGCTTTCATGTAAGCTAGAATGAATTTCTGGAAATATCGCCCATTTCCTAGAACGTGAACATTCCGTCTTGAATACACTGCTTTCCACCGACACGGTAGGGTCGAAATTATCATAGAGTAGATGTGACCTCTAGATCAAAAAGCTGTTACTTTATGTTCGTGTCTAATTTTCGTCCACAAGCAGCTAGCCAGAGTTCGTGATATGCGATATACTTCAGCGTTTTATGCCTCTCACTGAAAACCCTACCTACCAATCATAACATCGTTCTTGGTACAGTTTACGATTGTTACCTGCATATTGATAAGCACGTGCCTACCCCAGACTGTACAGAGGTGGAATACCACAAAATAATTTCATTCTTGGAATAAAAATATTTGTCGTGGAAAAATTTCAGAACCATGCCGAGTTCGTTCAAGCAAAAGAGAAACTGCTTCAGATTCTGTTCATCTTCAGCATAAAGGCTCGCTTCGCAAAATTAACTCACGAAGAAATTGTTTCGACTATAATGAACGTCGGATTAAAATTATACGGAGTTAATGAATTTTATCGTCCCAATATATCCAAACATACTGATAAGGTCGAATTGAAATTCAATGATTAATCGAAAATGACAGATTTTTACAGAATTCAATGGGGATAATATGTTCAGAGGATCACAGACTATTGAGGATTTGAAAAAAATTTGAAATTTTTTTTTTCGCATTGTTCTAATCATACGATCATCACGAAATCTTGCACAAAGTTGTCCTTCAGCATTTTTGAACTAGATAGCAACTTTCATCATGATTTAATGAACATTTTTGAGTTATTCCGAAACGATATCAAAAAAAAAACAGGACATTTTACATATTTCTCCCAATATCTCCGGAAATAATAACCGTATCGAATTGGTAAATTTGGTGCACTGCTGCGAAATATGAAGCTCAATATATGCGCCTTATTTATGATGAACAGTTTCCGAAAAAAATTTTTTCGAAAAAAAATTCAAAAAATTTCGATTTAATCGCTTCAGTAGTTCCCGAATCATCACGGACGTAACCTCAAAATTTCAAAAGGTTCCAATTCCGAAACCATTTGGCCGATTTAGCCCATTTACGAACTCAACCGTCGCATTTTGAAATGCAACATAGTCTAAAAGTTTCAGGTCGATAGGATTCCCCATACGACCGTAATCGTGCAAACAGACTGCCGGATGGCCGGCCAGAATCGATTTTTGACACCGGATCCGTCATCAGTGATTCTAATCTAATCGTTTGAGACCATTTTCGGCTCGAAATTCGAAAATTACAGACATTTGGACGCTGTTCCCCCATAACATGCGCGCAAAAACCGAAAAAAGGACCCCCGAAAAACATTTTGGTCTAATTTCAAAACAATAAGATTCTTAATTTCCATTCGGTTTTTTAAGTATATGTAGTAGATTGAATGAGCTTGAAATTCGGCTAAAAACCATTTTACTAAAAAAATTTGAATTTTGATGACAAAGTTCGATATTTTCTCTTCAGAAAATCTATATTTGGTTTGAGTTTTTTGTTCATTTTCTTCATATTCTTCATATCTAGACATTTCATATTATTAGATTCGACATTTCGTTGACATCATTAATCTCAATAGAAACTTTATTGGAATTTGCTCAGGTTGTTGAAGTTTCACCATTATGAATACTTGTTGATGCAGTACTTTCGAACTAATTTATTCATTGGAAATCTTCTTTTGCAACCTCTGATAGTCTCTGAAAGGAGTTGAAAAGATCAGTGACTCCGTATTCAAATATTGTAGAGCTACCCGAAATATTGTTGGTTTCAATATGTTGACATACATAGTCGTCATGATTTCTCGATAATTCTTTGTTTCTTTCTGGGATTCCCAAGTTTTCTAGAGTTCAGTAATTACCTCGTTTATGGTATTGAAACTTTTGACGAAATGCATTATTTATAACGGTATAGTCTCGTTCAATTTTGGGGACTCAACTTCATCTTTCATTAAGTCTTCATTGACTTCAAAACTATGATATACTGTTCTTGATGTATACGGTGCGATCTCTTTTTCTACAAATCCTAAAGATGAAAGGAAAAATTTCTAGTGGATGTGACCGCTCATAACTGTCCACAGAATATAGAAAAAACAGCAAAGTGTAACCTGAGAATTCCAAGAGTTGCTCGATGAAAATTCTACACCACTAAGAAAATCAGGTGAGTCCGCTTCTGAAAACGTTTCAGGCCATTCATGAAAAATTCCGGACATATAAATTATCTCACCCATAAACTGCGTATTGAACGTAAAAGTTGGAAAGCTTTATCGGAAAGGTAGTATTTTACAAGGTTCTAAATTGAGTAATCCATATTTTATGCATTTTTGTTTCCTTAATCCCTAATCGTATGCGGTTTGCAAGGTTTTGATGCTTTATACCTGTAACTAGACTTACTGCGGGCGCTTCGCTAAATTTAATCAAGGCAAACTATAAATCAGGGTTTCATTTCAGTCCTTCAACCTCGTCCATTGTACCGCACCAGTTTTGTAATATATCCGGAAACTTTACCGCCTCCGTGCATTCTTCCAACTTCAGACTACCATGTTTTTACGGGGAACATTGAATTATTTATTGATTCATTTTGACACAGGGTCCTTGCTGAACAAAAATGAAAAGAATAACTTCGCTCGAAGGTTGATTTCGGCCCAACTTCGGAAAAGGTGAAGAGTTGTCAGCTTGGAGATGAGGAAATTCAAGAAATGCGCGGTGCTGAAGATTGCTTTGCGCCGCGTCATCTACCCATTTACGTCTGAAATCAACAATGAAAATTCCAAGTTGTTTTATATTCATCGCAGTACGATCACCTATCCAGGCTCCATGACTTTCAGATTAAAAAAATTGAATATTTTCATTTTTGCAACATTGACCAACGGCGGATCGGCAATGCCTGTCACAGTTTGATTTGTTTATTTTTATATTATTCCTGTATTGTTCATTAAGCGATCTGTTTTCCAAGAAACTACCCTTGACAAATAGTTCCATCCTGCAATTCGCAGGGACGTTTTCCGTAAAATAATCATTTATATTTCAATTTTAAGATATTGAAAGTGAAACCCCAGAAAAACCTAAAACATGATGCTTAATCCTTTCAAAATGAGCATTAATCGATACATAACTAATAAATTTGATATTCAAGAAAACATTGTTGAGCCACTGCTTTTTATGATAATGAATTCAATTTCGAATTCCTCATTCAATTTTTGCATGAAAACCTAATTTTTTGCGGTTTTGAGCATCCCTCAAATATTTAGTTGCAAGTATTTCTACAAGCCTATGAATATATGCGAAACATTTCTGAATTTTCGCTTTTTTCTGGGGAAAGGTACGTAGTTCAGAAAAATCGAAGGAGACCCTTTTTATTACAAATTTAATGACGATTTCAAAATTTTTACTTATATCAAGGTGGAATGTATGTTGATATATCGATAGAGATTCGTCCTTGTGGTTATGTTAGTCCATTATTACTGGAGTACTATCTTCTCCATGAACCAATTCCTATCTTTGTTAGATGTTGGACGTTATAGTCTTGTGGGAAACCACAAGAACAGAGTGTTTCCAAGTTGTGAAGGGTGTTGTAAGTTGCAATATCGCAGATGCAGCGAGTTAATGCGACAATAGGATGATAGTGATGTACATCGATTAAAGTATTCTACACTGGAAGGTTAGGATTAGCAAGATGCTTATTGAAGATGGCGCGCTGTGTGTAGTTATACTGCAGTGTTCCATCTAACAGGTGATAAGTAGGTAGAGGCTCTTTCGCCGTAATACCAAGGAAAGGTGGTCAGAAGATCGTTAATAACCGTGAAACTGTGGTAACCATACTGGCATACTTCTTGGATCTGTTTAGGTTGATTAGCTCCGATCAAGGTGGGATGTTTGATGACTAATCGACATATTAGTCCTTGTGTAATGTTCGATCAAAACCTGTAGGATTTGCTGGAACGTGAATTATTTCGTTTAGTTACTATTTATCGACGGATTTTCTTCCTCATGGTTATGTTATGTTAGTTTGCTATTTATATAGTTTTCATGAAAAGCAGTGGTGGTTATTTTGTACTCGAAAACGTCCCGTCACGTGCAAGTACGGTAGACCCTGGTAGGATAAAAATTTTAGTTTTCACAACAAAACTTGTTGCTACGCTTGAGATTGAGAGGCATATATCTTTAGACGTTCAGCATAAATCAATGAATGGGATTTGTCTAATCACTGTAATCTGTGCTACAAACTGAGAATTACCCAGATATGAGTGATATATTCATAATAATTTATATGATTTCTTGACCCTCTATTGTCTCCTGGGTTTTCCTCCTGTCAAACTTCACCAACTATTTTGAAGTGATTCAGATTATCTAGAAATGGTAACAGGAAGGTGTAAACGAATGTAAGCAAATATTGTCATGTCGTTAATGTAGGTATTCGAAGAAAGATTTAATATAGAGTAATTCAATGATATTGAACCTTTTTTTTTTTCATTACAGTTATTTATTTATTTATTGATACATCGGAATACTAACAGGTTTGAAGCCCACATGAAGTATCCACATTTTAACAAACAAATATATCACACCTATCAACAATTCAATACACAAAAAAGGCTTCGTCTCATCGGAAAATCAGACTAAAATTTATATCTGTACATTATGGGATTTGAAAGTTTGGGCAAGCCTGCTTTTTATTGAAGGCATTGTTTGATGGAAAATATCCAACCCGACCAGCCGCGAATTGCAAGTGACCATCATCCTGCAGAGTGGTGAATTCTGTGCTGAATTCGTATTTCTGAATGGTAGGTAAAAAGTCTCCTTGGACCGCAAAGTTGAATTTGGAATTTTAAAAGGAACGTTCTGCAGTATACTGGGCACCGACAGCACACCACTCACGATCCTGATCATCATCATCACATCTGCAATCTCTCTACGATCCACCAAACTTAACATGTTACAGACTCTCAAAATTTCAGTATAATCATGATCTAGAATGACAGTTCCATTCTTATAAGACACAAATCTCAAAAACCTATTCTGCACTCTCTCAAACGTTTAATGTAGCATGCATACCTGGGACTCCATATGGAGGATGCAAAGTTCAACTTAGTGCAAACAAAGGAATAATAGAGTGTCAAGAGTGTTTCCCTATTATGAAAATGGCGGCTGTTGCGGGAAAGAAAACCCAAAGCTCTATTAGAAGTATTTACAACTTTGTCAATGTGTTGGCCAAAAAGCAATTTTGAATCGAGTGTTACTCCCAAATCACAAACAGTATTTACCTCAAGAATTCTGACATCGTTTACGAAGTAGTCAGAATGGATGGTATTATTATTTCTTGTGAATGTGATTTTTAGGCATTATTGAAAATTTAAAAACACAGAATTTTTTTGGCAGTATTGTTGCAGTCTACGGAAATCACTCTGCAGCTTGGCGCAACCACCTCGAGAAAGTATCCTCAAGTAAAACTTCAAGTCATCGGCGTAAAGAAGGAATTGCGCGAACTCGAAACATTCTGAGATGTCATTGATATAAATGATAAACAGTAAGGGGCCTAGTCTAGATCCTTGAGGTATTCCTGATGAATTGCTATAAATATATGACCTAAAACCATTCACCGTTACAAACTGAGATCTTCTTCTGATGTATGACTCCAACCATCTCAACAGATCCCCGCAGACGCCGACCTCCGCAAGCTTACGAAGCAGAATGGAGTGACTGATCTTGTCAAATGCTTTCCGAAAATCTGTGTACACAGCATCGACCTGAGTACGAGAATCCAGCCCCTCATGTAAATACTCCAACAAACAAAACAAATGCGCTTCCAAGTTTCTTCCCTGTATGAAACCGTGCTGTTTTTCAATAATTATATTTTTCAAGTGTCTAGCCATGATTTCATGGACCAGTGACTCGAACACCTTAGGAATCGCATTCAGGATACAAATGGGTCTATAATTCTCGACAGAGTTTTTGTCTCCTGACTTGAAAATTATGGAGAGAATATATTCCAGTTATCAAACAATGAACGAGATCGTAAAAGTTTCTCATATTCAACGGATATTATTATCTTTTATTTTCGTCATTTTGACAGAAAAGAAAAGTCTATTTCGGGCAGCTTAAGACCAAACACTACCACAGGCTGGTAAATAAGGGCTTCGCGCAACACAGCTTCATTCAAGTAAGGCTAAAACTTGGTTACTATCTCAAGGTCAGGCACCTGTCCACAGTCTTTATGCCTTAACGGTGCCAATAGCAGAGAGAAGTATAAGAATGCGAGAAAATTCGAAGTTAATAAGAGAAAACGGGGTGTCGTTCTGCAGGCCTCAGTGAGTGTTTCGAATTTTTTTTGATGAACTTAATTCTTTTCTGAGAATACACAATGTAAATTATTTTTCCATAATCACTCTATTTCAGTTTTTATTTTCTCGGACATTCTTGAATATAGGGCAGTGGCAACATTGCGCATTCTCACTATTTTTTTCTACCATTTACACATAAAAATGTTTAAAAAAAAATTTCAAAAAGCACTGCCGTGAAGGCAGCAACTTTTGCGCGCATGTTCAATGTAGATGACCGCTTCAGCAACGAATTTGAACGTGCGCGCAAAAGCTGCTGCCTTCACGGCAGTGCTTTTTGAATTTTTTTTCTGATAAATTACTGGATTTCAATTCGATCATATCTGTATTTTTGGACATATTGTAAAAATAAAATTTTGAATGGGTATATCTACGGAATCATTGGGCGGATTTTACCCATTCACGAATTCGACCTTCGTTATTAAGCCCCAAACCTACTCTACAAATATCGAGTTTCTAAGTCGTTTCTTCCGGAAGTTATTGTGTTTACGGTCAGCCTAACGGCCGACTGCGTAAACACAATAACTTCCGAAAGAAACAACTTAGAAACTCGATATTTGTAGAGAAGGTTTGGACCTTAATTACGAAGGCCGAATTCGTGAATGGGTAAAATCCACCCAATGATTCCGTAGATATACCCAATCAAAATTTTATTTTTCCAATATTTCCAAAAATAGAGATCAGATCGAATTGAAATCCAGTACTTCATCGAAAATAACAGTTCGAAGTTTCATACAGAATTTAATGAGGATGATATGATGAGAAAATCATAGAAATTTTTTTTTTCAAATTGTTCTAATAACACGATTATCACGAAATTTTGCATAAAGTTGTCTTTCAGCGTCTTAAAACTAGGTGTGAAGTTTAATCAGGACTGAATCAGTATTTCTCGAGTTATACCGAAAAAATCAACGATATCGAGAAGAAAAACTCGAAATTTGACATATTTTTTCCCGATATCTCCAAAACTTATGATCGTATCGAACTGAAATTTGGTACATTGCTGTGAGATTAGAAGGTCAAAGCGTGAGTATAATTTTTCTTGGATATGATGAATGGTTTCCGAAAAAAAAATTTTTTTGGAAAAAAATTTCGAAAAAAATTTTTTTTTTAAATTACCGAAAATATAATCCTGACGAAATTCAGCTCAAAGTTGCGCGTCGTTGTACTTCACCTAACTGCCAAGTTTGAATCAAATCGCTCAGGTAGTTTCTGAAATAAAAAATAAATAACTTCAAAATTTCAAATGCCTATAACTCCGAAACTATTCGATCGATTTGGCCCATTAACGAACTTATCTGCGGCATTCCAATGCGCGACCTACCCTGAAAGTTTCAAGTTGCTAGCTCACTTCGTTCGACAGTTATCGTGTCTACGGCCGGCCGGCCGGACAGAATCGATTTTGACACCGGATTCGTCATCAGTGAGTCCAACCTAGTCGATTGAGACCATTTTCGGCTCAATCATCCAAAATTACAGACATTTGGACAAAACGATAGCACGCTGTTCCCCTAGAACAGGCGCGCAAAAACTATGGCCTCCAAAGGTCATCTTGTTATAGTCGAGGTACTGTTTGCTCTCAACCAGCTATTCATGTAAATGATTATTTTAAGAATGCTCCAAGAAACATTCCTTTCGATAACAATCTAATGAAAATGGCAATATAAATGAAGACATGGTTCATTATTCATGAATCCGAAAAAAATAGTTCCGCAAGTGATACTCATGCCTGAAACTAATAAGGGAATAAGAAAACTATCAACCAATTCAGAGAAAATTGCTGGAAAATGCTGTACTTTCATGAGTACGAGAAACGCCGCGTAATAATCATAGATCAGTGTAATGTAGAGGTTGATGAAGGTTAATAAGGCAAAATGAAGCAACTACGTTTTGATCCAGCAAATTGCAAGAAAATGAGTACACGATATTCCAACAGAGTAAATCGTGGGTGTCCCGAAGCTTTGTAAGAAGGCGCAACGGTTCAAATACTGCAAGGTGCACTCACTACTTTATCAGATGCACGAAATGGTCAATAGCTTTCTGCACTATTCGTAGAACTCAATTTGATGTATTAATTTATTATTCCACTCATAGTTTTTCGTTACTTTAGAACAAGATGATTCGTAGTGTAATGAATTTTGCATAGTGGATTTGAAATATGAACATCATGGCTGATCAATGAACAAAATTTCGGATTTATATCCGTATGAAATATTGTTACCCTAAAAACTTAACTCTAACTTACGAAGGAAAAGACTTGAAATTATCAGATTAGGTTTGGAGCCCAAATATCTCGGTTAAGTTCCCTTAATGGGTAGAATCGGTTGGGTAGTATCGGAGTTAGGCTCATCTCATGAAAGTATTGACTCGATGGAATTGAAACTTTGTAGACAGTTTTGGAATACCAACGCGCAACTTGAAGCAAAATTTCGTGTGGTTACATTCAGTATGTAACAAGAATGTTCCAAATTTCAATTCGATCCGATATTAACTTCCGGAGATATAAGGAAACAAAATGTGCTAAATTTCGTTGTTATTAGGAATTTGAACGTTATTTCCGCAATATCTGAAAAAGTAGAAATGCAATCAGATTGGAACTTCGTTATCAGGTGGAGATCACCAGCACGCAACTGAGTGCAAAATTTAGTGTTGATCTAATAGTTAGAATTCGAACAAGCGCGTAAACGCTCCTGATCTCTTTCATTCAGCTCGATTTGACATAATCCAAAGACCCTGGAAGATCTGCAGGTAGCATTCGAATCGCACAAATAACCCCGTCCACTCTCAAGAAAGTCATGCGAAACTTCTGCAAAAGCTCGTGTACTTCCCACGTGAGTTATCTGTTGGACGATGTTACGTGCATAACGATGAGCTTTAAAAAAAATCTTGAGAAGCACTTACGTGAAGTCAGCATCTTATGCGCTCAGGTTCAAATCCTTTGCTCAAGCGGTCAGCTACTCTGAGTTTCGATAAATGTTTTTTTTTTTAGGTTTTGATGACACGATCATCAAGACATTTTGCACAAGTTTATGTATCTCCGATATCCAACTATTTACCAATTTTCAACATTATCGGATCAGTTAATCCAGGTATATCAAGAACTGAAGAAATCTCGTACATGTCAGTATTCTACAACTAATTACCAAGTTTTAATCATAGTGTAAAGAAGGTCTTGAGATATAGAGGAAGTAACCTAACTGAAATGAGCTACGAAACCATTCGACTGATTTGGACTGTTATCTGACACTTTATGAATCTAACGCAAGTTTCGGAAGCCACGTTTCCTTCGTCAGGGAAAAGTGGTTCCCGAAACTTGCGTTACACGCATAAAGAATTAGAGGACTAGAGAGAAGTTACACACTGTTTTGTTATTAGTATTTTATCTATAGTGAACTCAAATAGATAATTAGAATTAATTCGACATCGGATTCTTTATCAGTGAGCCCAACCGTTCAAGTACATCTCGAAAATTATAGACATTTGGCATGCGCACAAAAAAAACTTAATATATTCCTTTAACTAGTTTTTATGATATATGTTAAAATTAAGCCATGAACCACACTGTTAATAATAGGTCTCTTGCATGTAACACGAATTATCATATTTGCATGTTTTTCTCATTCTATATCGATACAAAATCATAATGTATGCTATCTCACACTCAACAATTCGCGAATTTCGAATAATTCGGTATTAAAAATCGTCAAATCGGGACGCAAAACCAAAGTGGGTGAAACGCGGTAGATCGCCTCCTACGTCACTCGTTATTCCACGATGCCCCGATCGATACAGCCCGACGCTGTCTATTGGCTTGGCCTCAGGGTTACCAGATTAGGGGATTTTCCCCAAAAATGAGGGGATTTTTTTTTCCTTTGGGGATTTTTTGGGTATTTTTTTTTCTGGGGAAAAAATCTAACTGGGTATTATCAGGGGATCTTAGGTATTTGACCACTCGACTCGAATCCAGTCTAGTGGTCTGATGAGTTTTCCCGTTCTTGATTAGGGAATCAGAAAAACTGGAATTTTCGGTATTTTACGAATCCGAAAACGATGTTATGACGAAAGTACCGATGTTTTCAAGATTCATAACAGACATAGAGAGAGGACAATAAAAGTTGTACCCTCGACCGTCCTTTCCGATCTTCAATACAGTTTAGTAACTCTCATTATTATGACGGTTATGAGGATAAACCGTTACAGATAAACAAGTTCCATTTTGCGTCGGCTTTGTCGGCACCTCTGATAGAAGGGTAGTAAAATTCCTCAATTTATTTAATACCCACCCTACACCTTCTGTCGGCATTGTCGGAGTATTGAATTACGGAAGTATAAACGAAAGTGATCTAAAATATTTTTGGATCAGTAAAGCGGTGATTTTTGAATTCATCATTCTCCACGAAATAATTTATTCGTATCATTTTGTATGTCATGATGAAATAAACTAGCAATACATTTGTTGTTTTTGCATTGAAAAGTTCTGCGAAAAAATCCCTCTTTCGCGAAAACTAACCTCATTCATTACAAACTTGCATTGAGGATTTTTTTTGAAGCAGTTCATTTTTGGGGTATTTTGAGACCTACTGAAGATATTTGGGAACAAATTTTCAGTAAATACCATAATTTGAAATCATAATAATGAAAAAATAAATTGGGGATTTTTTTTGAAAAGTCTCGAATTTAGGGGATTTTTGAATTTCGACTGGGGAAATCGAGCTAAACGTTCTGGCAACCCTGCTTGGCTTGCTAGACAGAAAAGTATACGAGAGGAGGGAGAGAGTGGATATATCCCCATACGTCACGGAAACCGCGAAGCTTCGTCCGTTTAAACAACCGACATGCGGAGCCAAATTTAAAAGAGCATTTTCTCGTTAAAAATTTAAATATTTGATGGCGGTTAAAGTTTTTCAGTGGTCTTACGGATAGAATATTCGATTCCAATGATAAAAAAAATTCATGCAAGAGACCTATTCTGAAGTTCAAACTTTTGCTAAGGAAATACAATTTTTATTAGATCAATTCAAGGAACTTCAAACAGAATGAGTGATTCCCTTCGATATTGGACAACAACCTGAAAAATCGTGAATACAACAATTCAGTATTGCAACAAAATGAACTTCTGAGCAATAAATTCTCATTTACAGCCATGCAATATATATAGTTCACGAAATCTACGAACCGAATAGGTAACAGGGTTAACCTAACAAAGTTTAATTACTTCTATGCAAAACAACTAGTTCGAGGAAAGATTTCATTTGTCGCCCTGACATTCCTGTATTCAGTAATTCCATACACTCCCTTGTGAGTTATCAAACCCTTGGAGCAGAATATTTTCTCTCCCTTCACCAACGAAGCATTCATCTGAAGGGATCATAATGTTTTACTATTTAGACCATCAACCAAGTGCGCCACAATAAGTATTATTTATTTTCGAGATAGTTTGTTCTCGACATGGTCCCACCTTCAATTAAAGCGACCTCTTTTTGTTAAAGGTGTAGCTGACAGGCAAATTTCGTCAGAACAAAGAGATCAAGGAATTTTCAATTTCTACTTTACACGGGGAATGAAGTAATTACATTGGACCTGAGTGACTGGGTTTTGCATGAGTAAAATTCTAAACTTCATACTTGGGTCCCGAAGATGAAATCTGTTATGAAACTAGGTAACGACCTCAAAATCCATATCATACTGAATTGATTATTTTGAATAATTTCAAATTCTCGCAGGGGATTGATTCTCTATTTCATTATAATAATTTGGTCTGAAATATTCTATTCACCGATAATTGTAATTCTTTAACAAAATTAGAATGAAAATTGGATAATAGAAAAAGATTTCGAACGCGGACGAGAGAACGAGTAGGTACAGAGTAGAATTTTCATTCCAACGAAGTAATAGAAATTATTTCAAGATAACATTCACTAACGATCATTTCGTTCAGTCGCATACGAAATTTTTCATACTACCGCAACTGGAACATTACAAACACTATATAGAACATGGGCATTGACAATATAGGTATTGACTTCGAAGGTAATTTTTAGTTCTGGACATCGACTGCTCGCAAGAACGCTAACTTCCGATTAATCGAATATGCTAGTTCCGCCAATTGTTCACGGATATCGTCATGATTATTTGAGAATTTTTTCAACTGAACTTCCAATAATGCAACAAGAAGAAGAGATCTGAAATTGGGAGGTCAGACAAAATATCCACTCAAATGATTTTGCAGAATTCTACAAATGGAACCAATCCTAGCCATTCGATCGGTTGTGACTGAAAACAACTGCATTTTATTGAGTCCGAAGGTAGAAAAATGCACTTGTCGCCTTTACATCGAACGCACTTGTGATTTAAGCGCTACATTTATGTAAATATGTATTGTGTCACTGAATAAATAGTCTCATCATCAATCTAATTCTGTATGCCTGGCACATTCAGGTATTCTGTCAATGAGGTACATCTTTGGCATATTAATTCCATAGAGTGTGAATTCAACTACTTATTATTATATTATAACTATGCCTCAAAACGAGATGAATTTTAATAGGGAATACAATGTCAATAATAAGGCAACAAGTTCAAATCGATATTATTCGAAAATGCAGATTCAATTCTCTAGGGAGATCAGTGAATGGTCACATAAT
This sequence comes from Myrrha octodecimguttata, assembly GCA_958510865.1. Classification (NCBI taxonomy): domain Eukaryota; kingdom Metazoa; phylum Arthropoda; class Insecta; order Coleoptera; family Coccinellidae; genus Myrrha; species Myrrha octodecimguttata. The sequence goes on from OY294057.1 coordinate 28,222,971, forward strand.
TCTGCAACGTTTTGGTTTGATCTAATTCATGCATGTCCATTATTTTTGGAGTTTGTCAGCTGTTTCTATCTGGATTGTTGAAAGAAATCAATGCTGACTTTAGATATGGATGGCATAACTTTTTATTTCCAATTTTTGCGCGCATGATCTGGGAAAGAGCGAGCGTTATCGTTTTGTCTTAATATCTGTAATTTTAGCCATATGGAGATTATTTCAGGAACTACCCGAGGGATTGGATTGAAACTTGGCAGTTAGTCGGAGCATAACGAAAACTTCAAGCGAAATTTTGTTGAGAACGTTTCTCATTTTTTTTTTTTGGAAATTGTAGACAATATTAGAGACGTAGAGCACCATATTTTACAGCGGTGTTGCAAATTTCAGATTGACACGATCATAATTTCTGAAGATATCTGGAAAAGACATCAAAAAGCATGCCAAAGCGATCATCTGTTCACTTCTTGACCCCACCAAAAAAACTTTTGGGGATCTCCTTTAAACGTACGCGCAAGAGCTGGTGACTTCACGTCAATGTTTTTCTTAGTTTTTCTAAAGTTGAAGTCGAACTGATGCACCTATTTTCATTTACAATCAATTAAAAGAAAATGAATGCCACAGTTGAGTTCGTTAATCGACCAAATCAGCCAAACGGTTTCGGAGTTATACTCAATTGAAATTTTGAGGATATTTCCTGAATATCTCGAGAAGAACGTATGCAACCGGATTTAAACTTCGGTATAAGTTGTGAAATATCGACGCGCAACCCGAGGCAAAATTTCTTGAGGTTAGAAAATTTTAAAAAATTCATCAATTTTTTTCGGCAACTTTTTCTATTTAATACGACACAGAACTCGAAATCACCTTCAACTAAAGTATGCTAAATTCCAGATCGATTTGATATTTATTTCCGAAAATATTGCGAAAAAACTGTAATAAATTTTGATGTCATTCCAGCAGTATAGTTTTAATTCCCTCAATATACCGCTTTGGAAACGAATTGGTACAAGCCTGTAAAAGCTCCTGTTCTCTGGTTAGTGCTTTTCTTTTATTTCATATAAAACTACTATTAAAAGATGAACAACATCTTATATTTATATTGATAGTATATTTGCATTTCTATAGTTATTTATACAGTGCGCGTCAATATTATGGAAGCAATTCATTTTCTCAAAAGAAAAATAATTGGCAACAAAATCCTGATACAGGTCAATTTTTGTTTCACTTTTACCAAATTTTATGCATTTTTGAAGGATTTTTGTTGCAACCTGTGCCATCCCCATCAACTCTTTGAAATAAGTAATTTCTCAAAAAAAAATTTTCTTCTTGAACATTTCTGCATGCCTGTAAAGAAGATACAAAGACCTTGCCAAAAAAGTACCACATGACCTACTTTTCCTATTCAAAAAATTCAGAGGGTTGATGGGGATGGCACAGGGTGCAACAAAAATCCATTAAAAATGCATAAAAATTTGGGGAAAGTGAAACAAAAATTGAGCTGTTTCAGGATTTTGTTGACAAATATTTTACTTCTAAAAAAATTCATTTCTTCCATAATTTCGACGCGACTGTATAAAAATTTAGTAGGTACAATTAACTAATCGAACTATTTTTATTTCCAACGGAGTGGCGCTCCAAGGTCCAATTATAAATTGTCATTGAAGGAGATGTATAGGTGGGTAAAATGAACTCTTCTGAAATGGTTTCTCGAAACCTAATTTATCAAAGGAACTCTCGAGGCGAGCTAAACTCACAAATATTTTATCACTTTGGTAGCTGGGAAATTACGTTTTATGATTGATCGGCGAGTTCATCGCTATATTTTGCTTCTTTTAGTATCATGAGTTCCAATCTGAACAAGGCTTTCTGTTTGGTTTGTTGGAAACTCCGGTACAAATTTTCAGTGAAACTTTGAAGGAAATGGGGTCTAATCCATTCGATTATTACATTTCGATATTGCGAGAGCATTTATTTATCTTTGGCCCAATTCAATTTCAGATTTCGGAGCTCTTTCCTACTGTCCATATCTCGCCATATTGGCTTGTCAATTCGAATGAAAGATTATTTGTAATAACTGCATGACATCTTGAAGAAATCTCATTCCGTTATAACCAATTCTATATCATTTGATGATGAACTATGCTCGGAATTATGTTCTCGACATATTCTTATGCATCGTTTGAAATCTCTGTTTTTTTTGGGGATGGAAATCAATTCCATTTTGCTGTTCCGTATTTCTTAATTATTTGCTATTACATTCTTGGAATATTTCAGAAGGAAATATACATATTTCGAGTTAAAATGTAACTAAATACGTTTCACTATACTCAACATTGGGTTAGATGATATGAAGAAAAGCGTGAAAAAAAAATTTGGAATTTGTCCCTTCATAACTCTCGAAGCATTCAAGTATATCCAAGAATTGCAACTTGCATATCCGGTAAGCAGGAAGTGGATCAGTTTGGAGTTGAAACCATTAACACAAAATAATTTATTTTAGGACTCATTCTTATTCTGGATAGCATTACATGAATAACATAATACGACTGCACAGTATATAAAGCCTAATATGCAAATCTCCATTAATAATAAACTGACATAAGCACAAGGACCAATATCTGTTGAGTTGTGAACACATAAGTACCGACAATAGGATGAACGTCATTCACATCGATCCTAGTTTTCTTCACTGGAAAGTAAGTATTCGTAAGATGCTCCTGACAGATGGTGCTGTATGTTCTTAATACTGTAGAATTCCACCGAATAAGTCATAAGTGTCTAGAGTCCTATCTACTGTTCCAAGGTAGGGCGGTTTGAAGATCGGTAATGACTGCAGTAACCGTACTCCTTGGACATTGCTTCTTCGATGTAGATGCTTTGGTTTATTGGATGATTAGCACTGATCAAGATGGAATAAGTGTTAACTTCTTGGCAGATATTCGTCATACTATTAATGTTAGTTTTTGAATGAATTTGTTCATTTTGACCATTGATAGATGGCAAATGGTCCTTTATTTATCTCAACCTGGTTCAATAATATAACGGCTTTTTGGGTATAGCTTATGCCAGCCGACAGTGCAATATTTCACTGTGCTCAAAATGTGCCGTACAATAATAGCAGGTGGCGTTTGTACGCGTTTCGTAACAATGTCTTAATTTTTTAATTTTCAGCTGAAAATTGCCTCCAATGATTGGATTGAACACCCTAAAGAAGAATCCGTGGTCAAATTTAATTATGTTTGTCCGTCTGACCGTTTATGCTTCAACTTTCGAAGGAAAGGACCTAGCGACTCAAAATTGTCAGATTAGGTTGAGTTTAATGGGTAAAATCGGTCGAATAGATTTGGAGTTTTGAAATTTGGAGGTTACTTTCTCGATATTTCATGAAACACTGAATTGATCAGATTGAAACTTTTCAAGCAGTTTTGAATTATCAACGTGCAACTCGGTGAAAAATTTCGCGTGGATCCAGTTTGGAAAATTTAAAAAAAATGTATTCGAAAATTTTTATGAAAAAGTTTTTCCCCCGAAAAGAATGATTAGATTTAAACGGAATTTTGCACAAACTTCAGAGTAAGTATTCAACAACAATGTTTCAAATTTCAATTCGATCCTATATTCACTTTCGGGCATAAAATTTGATACGATTCGGCGAATAGTGTGGACGGCACTCGAGCTCAGCCTCGAATAATACACAGTGCAGCGTTCGAGTTGAAAGCCGAGTCCCGACGGAGCAGAAAGAGCTCTGTCTCGAACCATAAAACTCCCTGTGATTTATTGCATTCGCTGATCGCATTAGGTATTACACTCATCTGGACTCAGAATGAATCTCCACACATATATATGATGAATTAGAGAAGATGTGGGGGATAAGTTATGATTTTAAAGGAGTGAAAATAATTGAGATTATTCCAATGGTCATGAGGTAGATCCACACAACATTTGTTCGCCTTCTGTTCCGATGAAAATAAACCTACGATGAGTAAATATGCGACTGCATCAGAATGGAATTTCATTCAGCTTGGATGGAATGCAATTGAAGTGTGAAATGAATTCATCCACACGTTTCTCAGCTACTGATATCTTAAGCAACGATTAAATCAACGAAGTCCACTTAAATTCAGCATGCGACAAGACTGAATTATTCCTTCACAAAAACGAGCCTATAAGAGGATAGTCGAAATTCGGACACGAACAACATCTATCTTTCAAAAGTAAGAGTTAAGCATCTGCCCCATGTTAACTGTTGGGCTAACGTACACTTCAGTTCCAGAAGTAATTACGTTTCCTGGAAAGAAAGTAATAAATTTGCATTAGCACGGGATAGTGCCCCGAATATCGGTCCGACAAGACAAGTATCCAGTTCCGAAAATGATACCCATTCATTCCCATTATACTTCCGCATAATGCCGTAGTTCCGGCCCCTCAGAAATTATCTGGCACGTTCATCCTACTTCGGCAGCAATAAAATCTGACCGTTGTATCGATCTGAAATAGGGGGACATTAAATAGTACAAGCCATGAAAACCGCAGAGTGGTTTTACCATTTTCTTAGTTTCTTGCGCTAGAGACCTTCTATGCATCCAAATATCTGAATTTCCGAAGTAGGTCGGTAGTGTTCCAAGTGATTATTTTGAATTATGATTTGAGGTCGAATTTATCCATTTCTGCGGTCAGCCGAGAGATAGCTTTCAAAGAAAAATGTGGAAAAGTCCAGACTTGAAGTCAGCTGCTTTTGAGCGCATTTTCAAACGTGGGGGAAAGATTACACGATCATCACGAAATTTTGCACAAAATTGTAAAAAAAAAAAAAAGTAAATCTTAATAAATATTTGCTTCATTTTTTTCAAACTTATTAAATATACTATCCCTATGTTGCAAGCTTATGCGCGTCAGTATTCTGAAACTTATAACCAAGTTTCAATCAGATCGCAAAAGTTAAGTTCCTGACACATTGAGGAAAAATTCAAATGAATTCAAGTCCGAAACCGTTTAAACTGTTTAGCTTTTGGCACATTTAACGAACTCAACCGTCTTATTTTGACAAGCAACCTACCCTGAAAGTTTTAAGTCCGGTCCGGTCGTTGCTATCATAACTTGAAACTTTTACTATAGCTCTCGAAAGTCTACCGCTTGAACATTTTAAGGTTAATTCTGGTTAATTCTTAAATATTTTGAAAACTTCAGAATTGTGCGATATTTTGTGAGATTTCCTTTCCAGAAACTATACGTCCGATTTCGCTGATCTTTGGAGTTATTCTTCAAATTGAATTTGAACTAAATCTATCAAATTTTGGCTCAATCGAATACGTATTTTCGGAAATATCGAGAAAAATTATATTCTGATTGGCGCACTCAATTCGTTCGTGAATTTAAACTTGGTAATTAAGCTCCAAATGTGTTATGCAAATTTTGAGTCTTTATTTATTATAAAAACTACTAAACGAAATTACACGAGCCCATGAAAGATTTCGTGAGGTAATATGGCTTCGAATTTGAATATGTGAGTAACAGATTTCAACTTTAAGTCAATTCTTTTCAGTAATTTGTCAACACATTGCCCATTGATTTAATATTATTTCGATTTTTTCATATGGTGTCATGTGGAATTTTGCATATTCTTAATTGAATTTTGAGTGGAAAATCGCCGAAAAATAAGCAAAAAACATTTTTTTAATGAAAACGATTCGAATTATGTGTATGCGTATTTTTATAGTTATGAGGAATCATCAGAATTTCATCCCAATTTCAAACCTATTACTTCGAACTGAATCTAGACGCAGTATAATGGAAATACAGCAGAGATCTAGCAAGGGCAATGAAACAAAAACTTGTAGCTGCTACTCACGTGGTGTATTTTGAATAAAAATGGATTTTAACTATCTTCATCATTCATAGTTAGGATGAACATTTTTTCCAATTCTAGTTTCGTTCAACGGTATTTCACAGTTCACAAGTTCAACGTAAATTAAGAGTTTTCAATAAATCATTTGAAAAATCTGAAGTCATCGCCATTTCTGTTCGTATAGAACTATGCCTCATTGACAGAAACTTTGAGTCACACTGTATCGGCTACTAAAACAGCATTTTTGGAGTCACAAATTCATTGTCCGATGAAGGAGTCAGACAGAGACTCCGAAAAATTATTTCTTTTCCTAAATCACTAGTATTTCTTCGATATTGTTCATCAGGAAATATTGTTTCCAATAAAGTGATCGGAATAATTATTCGAGTCGAGCAATATACGCGGGGCTGATTTCTCTGCATACCTTATCATTTTTACGCGCTTGTTCTAGGAACAGCGCGTTATCATTTCGTCACGATGTCTGTAATTTTCGAATTTTGAGTCGAAAATAGTCTTAACCGATTGGGTTGAACGCGCTGAAGAAGATTCCGTGGTCAAATACAATTATGTCCGTCTGTCCGTATGTGCTATAACTTGCGGAGGAAAAGACTTAGCGACTTGAAATTATCAGATTAGGTTTGACGTTCAAATATCTCGGTCAAGTAAGTTAATGGATGGAAACGGTTGAATAATTTCGGAGTTAGGCAATTTGAAATTTTGAGGTTAATTCTTCGATATCTCATGAAGTGTTGACTCGATCAAATTTAAACTTCTTGGTCACTTTTGAAATAACAACGCGCAACTTTAAGCAGAATTTCGTGTAGATCTAGTTAATAGAAAATTGAAAAAAAATATAATGGAAATTTTTTTAAATTTTGATGAAATTTTTTTTTTCTATGAGAATATTTATAAGATTTCAATGGAATATGACACAAACTTCAGATTCAGTATCTTACAACAATATCTAAATTTCAATTCGATCCAATATTTACTTTCGAAGATATAAGGAAAAAAAATTGCCAAAATTCTTTGTTTTTTGGAATTTTAATATCTCAAGAAGTACAAATGCAATCAGACTGAAACTTCCTTATCAGGTAGAAATTACCAACAGGCCACTAGGTGCAACATTTCGTATCGATATAAATGTTAGAATTTGAACAAGCGCGTAAAATCTCCTGACCTTACGTCAGTACTTTTAGAGTTTTCTATTTAATTTTTGATCTGTTTTGGATGTTGAAAGACACAACCGAAAACACTCTGGAAAATAAGGCAAAATCCCCCCAACATATCCTTCAATCGAGATCATCTTTATCTGCCAAATTTTCCAGATACCTGATTTCAACCCTGTCTACTCCTCGCCTTATCCCTGATCGGGATAATATCGTGGCATCAGCCCTCAGAAATTATCCGGCATGTTCATCCCACTTCGTCGGCAATAAAATCCGATCAAGATATCGATCTGCACACATGAGACACTACAAAAAGCACGACCCTTTATTACGACATATCACAACTCGTGTGCGTGTATACACGAAACTGGTTTGCTGACGTTATGCATATCAAAGAGGGGAAAACGAATATTTAAGGAACATCGGAATGCATTTACATACCTTTTGGTACTTGGACAATAGATGACGATTCTATTCTTTGACCAGCGCCATTCTTCTCGGTCTTCACAGGCAGCTTTTGTGCCCCGGAACGATTATATAATAATTGCTTGTTTTGTGGCATATCCTAGATTTCAATATGATTGTTCATTGTGAATCCCAGTTGAACTTCCTTATGTTGCCGCATGTTGTAGGAGAACAATGTGCTATTGTTTTGTCCAAATGTCTGTTACTTTCGAATGTTGAGTCGAAATTGGTCTCAAACGACTAGGTTGGACTCACTGATGACGAATCCGGTGATAAAATCGATTCTGTCCGGCCGGCCGTACGCGCGATCATGGGCGTGCGGAGAATCCTATCGACCCGAAACTTTCAGGGTAGGTTGTATTTCAAAATGCGAAGGTTGATTTCGCTAATGACGAAATCGGCCATGAGGTTTCGGAGTTAGAGCACTTTGAAATTTTGTGGTTATTTCCGCGATAACTCGAAAACTACTGCTATGATTAGAAACTTGGCCATTAGTTGGAGTTTAGCAACGCGCAACTTTTTGCAGAATTTTGTCGAAATCATACAACCAGTAAATTTAAAAAAAAAAATTCCAATTTTTTTTCGAAACATTTTTTTTCCCGAAACTATTCATTATATTCGAAAAAAAATCTGCTCAGACCTTGAGCTTCATATTTCGCAGTAGTATACCAAATTTCATCTCGATTCAATTATAAATTTCGGAGATATTTCGAAAAAATCGTGTTTTTTTCCTGGATATCGATATTTTTTTCAGAATAACTCAAAAATTACTGATTCAATCATAATGAACCTTGGCAGCTTGTTCGAAAATGTTGATTGACAACTTTATGCGAAATGTCGTGGTGATATTATTAGAACTTTTTGAAAAAAAAATTCAATTTTTTTTTCAATATTCAATATCCTGTGATCATATCATATATCCTCATGAAATTCTGTCTAAACCTTCGAACTGTCATTTTTCGATTAAGTATTGGATTTCAATTCAATCTGGGATTTTTCCATATATAATCACAGATTAGATCGAATTTAAGGCCAGTACTGTATCGAAAAACCTAGAAAAGCACTGCCGTGAAGGCAGCAGCTTTTGCTCGCATTGTTCGAATTCGTTGCCAAAAAAGCGGCCATCTTCATTGAACATGCGCGCAGAAGCTGCTGCCTCCACGGCAGTGCTTTTCTAGGTTTTTTCAAGCTCAAATCTATGAACGAAAGTTGGTAGCGATGTGAGTGGGAAAAGAATTTCTCGCAAATCACTTGATGAAACAATTCGAATATTGATGAGTTAATTAGCAATACTGTATTCATCATTATTTTTCAGGTTTATTTCTAGATTCTAGCATTCAAACAATTTGTCAACGGCTGTTTTCAGAAAAAATGTTACCTACTGGGCAATAACGATTAACAAAGTGAACTGTGTCATTTTTGATGAAAGATTTAGATATATACTATATGAAACATCATAGTTGACTTCGTTGATCACTTTCATTATTGTTCACCAAGCAACATTTTTTTAGAAACTTGACAAATAGTTTGGAAGCCACAACCCGCAAGGACTTTTATAAATAATAATTTTATTCAATTTTGAACAGCTCTCATTCCAATATTGGAAGTGAAATCTGGAAAGAACCTGAAAAATAATGCAAAACCTTTCCGATATTTGTATTTAATGAAGGGTTCTTTCTAGCGTCGAAAAATAGTTGAATTCTTATATATCATAATGAATAATTTGAAGTAACGCAATACTCACAAGACAGGATCAAACTACAAAAGTATGATCAATGTATAATCATTCGATTTTGATAACGTTGTTATTTTGTATACAGAAAAAAATTATTTCAGACGTTTTCTAAGTGAAATGATAAACATAAGAAGACATGACTCAATGGACTACCGAGAAGATACAAATAACGTGAGCATAGTTTATGATTGTATGATTTCCAAAATAACTATGGATAGAACCTTATGTTATTCCTTTTTATTTGTGACCGGATCTACGGTTTCCTGTATGTCCATACTGTATATTGATTGGTTAAAGAACTGAGATGGAATATAATGATATATGACAACTTGTCAACAATTTAACTACGGCGCATGTAATTTAATGGATGCTGTTTGTTTATGTTTGATTGTATTTGTTGCACTGACCGTTATGTACTAGAGCCAGAGGTTCATTCCTGACTTTTTTTGTTTTGTTTCAATGTTAATCGAGTTTTAGTTTATATGCTGACGTAATAATATTTTTATGTTTTGAATCTTTATTTGTCATCAATAAGTATGATATTTTAGCCTTGAAAAGAGAATGAATGGTTCCGAAACGTCGGCAAAATCGTAACTGATCTGATAGAACCTTATGTTATTCCTTTTTATTTGTGACCGGATCTACGGTTTCCTGTATGTCCATACTGTATATTGATTAGTTAAAGAACTGAGATGGAATATAATGATATATGACAACTTGTCAACAATTTAACTACGGCGCATGTAATTTAATGGATGCTGTTTGTTTATGTTTGATTGTATTTGTTGCACTGACCGTTATGTACTAGAGCCAGAGGTTCATTCCTGACTTTTTTTGTTTTGTTTCAATGTTAATCGAGTTTTAGTTTATATGCTGACGTAATAATATTTTTATGTTTTGAATCTTTATTTGTCATCAATAAGTATGATATTTTAGCCTTGAAAAGAGAATGAATGGTTCCGAAACGTCGGCAAAATCGTAACTGATCTGTTGTCAATCTGTCCAACTCGCTACGGAAATTATTACATTTACTATTTACCTTTTACATCACCGTATTCAGATAGAAAAGGATACATGGGGGGAGATAGATTCATCTATTCCTAAGGGGAACAGATTTCGTGGTGATATTCCTTGTCTCTATGTCTATGAATAGATCATGCGAGCGGCAATATCATTCGTTAGGGTACGTCCAGAGTGCACGCGAAAATGCGATATTGTAAGACAGCTTTCAAGCTTACGAGAAGCTGGTTTTGACAACTATAGCCACACTAACGCAAGTGGTGGTAAGATCCATTGAGTCTTGATCATGGAGATATCCTAGGAAATATTATTGACTCTCAGGGTCAGGCCATGGTGCAAGATATCACGAGTCGTCATTTCGTTTTCCAGAAACTAGTTTCAACAATTTGGTCAGCGTCAATACGGGTGCCGTTCATAATGCAGGTAGGATAAACCAGATTAGTCCCCTCTAGCATGGATGTACCCCAGATAAAATTCGTTTATTTACCTCTGATTACTTAGAGCTTTATCAATAATCGAGAAGCGGCCTCGAGATATCGCAATCTCGCGTGCACTCTAGTAGTACCCCGAGAAGCGAAAATGCACGCGAGAATCCGGAATCGCGAGTCGTCTCGCTAACGCTAGATGTGGTAATGGTTCAGATAAAGACAAAACAATCACTCTTTGTATTGGATTTATACCAAGAAAACATTATTTGTTGGACCCTAATTCCTGATAGTTCTGATGGTAAGCAATAATCCGATTTATCATATAGCATTCTAGTGAGCACTCTGGACATATCCCTAGAATCAGCGGCGTAAAATAGGATAGAGCTGTTAAAACCATGAACACAAATTCTCCATCAGCAACGGCAATTTATCGATTTCTGAGGAGAACGCTTCGAGAAGGTGACAAATCCTGGAACAATACCATTTGTGAAGTGATACCTCTTGTGAATGGAAAACAGAAATGTCAATTCAGAGCTGAAACTACTTTATGATTCTGCCATTGGGAACTTCTGTAATCCCAGGATTAATTACCAATCCCGATATATCGATCAAATTGCAAATGATGAGAGTCGTATCAATTTGTTTGTCCTACATCTAATTCATGTTTGATGTATGCTGTTTGTTAGCTACGTCTGCTGAACGCTGATATCCACACGAGCCATTTGATTAATATATAAAGAGTATACCTATATATTAATAGATAGATAGACTTTTAGAGGCCCGTTTCAGAAACATATTCATGACAAAGATCAAAGCAATCAGTTTAGTAACAGAATCGGGTTATATTTTTCAAGCTAGCGGATTGAAATTTTGGGGATTGATACTACAGAATATTTTACATCCACTGATGTGAACGAGGTGTGTTTATGACCATTGTCTTTATACAGTGCTGTGATTTCAGAAATGGCCGTGAATTTCGAATTTTCTCATAACAAGTGAAATATTTTTGGAAATAAAATTGAATGAAAATATATTCGTTTACATGAATTTTTACCGTAATCATAATTAAAAATTATTTTGTTCCGATCACAAAGGCCGAAGTTACACTTCGTTTTAGTTCTTTACGGGGGGTGAGTCTACTGCTTATTTTTTCTACATTCCGATAGAAGTTTCGATTTTGTTTTCACAGTATTAAGGGAACTTTAATCTCGACAGAATAAATTATTTTTCAATATCAGTAAAACTCCATAATTCCTGTCGACTCGATTCGAAGCCAAAAACACGAATTTTTCGAATAATATTTTTTATTCATTTTATTTTCAGCGATATTTCACTCATAATACAACATAGAGTTTGAATAACCTAAATCTACATCGCTTGATATGAGATATGCGGCCATTTTCAGTTGAACTGAAAGTCTATTGGAAAGAATGTCAACCCGATATTTCTAAAAAAAAAATTTCATGGGTGAGCGGGATTCCTGTCGAATAATTTCATCGCACACTATGTCATTGTAGTAATGCAATAGGTCTCTTGCATGTATAATATTTCCATGTCATTCTATATCGATACAAAATCATAATGTATGCTATCACTCACTTCGAAAATTCGCGAATTTCGAATAATTCGGTATTAAAAATGGCCAAATCGGGACTCAAGGTCGAAGCGGGAGAAACGCGTCAGATCGCTTCTACGTCACTCGTTATTCTACGATTCACCGATCGATACAGCCGACGCTGTCTATTGACTTGCTAGAGAGAAAGGTACACGAGAAGAGGGAGAGAGTGAATATATCTCGGTAGGTCACGGATGCCGCGAAGATTCGTCTGTTTGAACAGCCGACATGCGGAGTCAAATTTATTGTTGAAATAGTTTCTTGTTGAAAATTGAAATTTTTGACAGAGGTTGAAGTTTTTCAGTAGTATTACGGATAGAATATTTGATTCCAATGATAAAAAAATACATGCAAGAGACCTATTCCCAATCTGGACGTCAGAAACCAAATATCACAAATTCTGGAGAGGCACTAACGTGAAGTAGGGAACTCGCACACGCACACCGCAGTTTGACTTCACCTGATGGAAATGATTTTATGATCTTTGAATCTCATGATAACCGATAAATATTTCGACATTATTTTCGGTAAATAAAATTACGCAGGGATACATCCAGAAATATCGAGAAATTAGACTGACGTAGGCTTGAGAACAACTAAGTCTAAAGGTTTATGGTTAAGGAAGTGAGTTTGATGACTTCAATATGAGCAAAAAGTTAGCAATACACTCTTTTGAAAAGAAGACTGGTTTCACCAAGCCTGGTACCTATTTGAAATACTTGGTTGCTCTTTTGCCTCAAAAACATTTCGCTGCTACATACCAATCCTTTTTGTTTCTTTTCGTTATGGAAAATCCAGTTCAAGATCGTTCATTAACACTCGAAATATAGTCACACAAAAAGAGATGTCTCCGCCTTTCACATTAAATATTTCAATGAATATCAGAAATTATATGCGCCAGAAGAATCCTTAACGCTTTGTCTTTGCCAGCGCTGATTATGTCAACGTCAGTATTCCGGTTGGATTGGTATGATAATTGATTCCTTCTCTGATTCTCCTTTGTTCTATTATATCGGAAAATTTGAAATTGGCTGGCGGAGTATCTTAGACGAACCGATTTAAATGAAAGCTGCCGCTCTGCTTTTCGACAATAATTGAATTATTCTGAAATCTTTGTTCTTACTCCTACCGTACTCAACCTTTATATTCTAGAAGTAATTAAGTGTGATCGCCCCCCTATAATTGTTAATTGAACATTTGATTCAATTTCTGATATTTCAACATAAACTCAAAACATAAAAAGTAAAATAAAGAACTTCAGTAGTCCGATTACTCTAAATCATCCGATAAGTCCTGAAATAATTTTTTCCGAAAAAAAATCGTTAAGACAGAAGAATGAAAAAATAAATGTTTTTTACTCCATTTTCGAATTCTTAGGGTGTAGTTATTAATTACCCAGATCCGTTTGGTCATTCATTATTCCCAGAATATTTTTCTGCACTTATTTATAAATTTCAATGAACTGCAGATAGTTTGGTTTCATTCCTTTTGATTGTACATTCAATATTTTCAGGTTGGAGAAGAGAGAAGAGTGGCCATTCTCAATGCAATGGATTGCGACAGTGGACTTGTTTCTATTTTGATGAAATTTCTTTGATGTTCATGGTGTCTTGTCTTGAATGGGCGTCCTATCTGACCTATATATTCCTTGTTGCAAGTTGAACATGTTGAGTCATAAACTCCTGATTTTTGTTTTTTACTTAAAGACTCGTTTCGGCCATGAAAATTAAAAGAACTGAATGATTCTCCCCGAGCCAGGGGGATTTCAAAGATAACATGAAAAACAATCCAAATTGAATTATGAAAGCCAAAAATCCAAATATTCTTTGATTATGAAATGATTGACAAGTTCCAAAGGAATTTTTATGAGAATATCATTTGTTTTGTTGTTTATGGTGATTCTTGACTATGATAAACCAGTATTAAAGGATACAAAGAAATGAGAATTCATTTTTGATTTTCAATTTATTTGTCGCGAATCATCACAGCATCTCCAATAGAATAATTATTCGATAGATAATTGAGCTGTCTATTCGAGAAATGAAAAAAAAACCTTCGAATACATCATCAAAGGTGATCTTTCAGATAAAACTTCTGATCATTCTCTTGTTCCAAACGGACTGATGTATTATTTATAATTTCGATTCTGGTCGATGCAGCTTCGGTCAATTTGTCGCTACGCCAAAGGGATTAACAGAGGAAGCCTATTTAAAATTAATTTATTCACCATGACCTGCACAATATCGACCTTCATCACGGGAAACACATTATTGTGCCAGCTCTGAACCATGATACAATGAGAGTACCGTGCTCCGAACCAACATAACATTCCCTACTCCATCAGTCCCAGTTGACAATGGGAGTTTATCGAGCGAAAAGGGGCTTGCTGATTGACGGATGCCCTTTTCCCTATCGGCCCCTACGATATGGACACGTGTCCGAAGAAATTTGATTTTGCGTTTGAGATGTGAGACTATTATGGGGCAAGAACAAGAAAACGTGGGTATAACAACTGAAGGCTGTCAGATTATTTTAAGAAGTGGTAGAGGAATGGAATTCATGTGGAAAAACGCTCAGTTTTGTATTCTTCAGGTGAGCTCATCGAAGTTGAAAAAACGCTACTAATTTTACACGAGGGTTTATTATTTTCTCAGTTTCATGACTCAATACTATTGATATCTCAAATAAAACTAATATATTATTCATAACTCATTGGTTTTTCACACCAAAATTTTCAGCGTTTTTCTTTAAACTGAGGGACCACTGGTTGGAAATCATCTGGGTGAAAATTTTCAGGTTGAGTTATGCAACAGTAATCAACGTTGAGTTTCATGAAAATTCGGTGGTGAGTTTTCAAGAAATAATTTTTTCCCTCCTGCCCCCAGTTTTGAGCCCTTAGGGTACACCGATCCTGCTGAAAAGCTTGGAGGATCAATCTCGAGCGAACCACACTTTTTTCCTACAAAGTTCCACGGATTTCGGTTCAGTACTTTTAGAGAAAAGCCCTTCATTTAAATCGACTCGAAATATTTGCAAAATAAAATTTTGAATGGGTAGCTTTATCATAGGGTGAGTTTTACTCATTCGTGAATTTATGAATCGAACCCCCTATCCACTCTACAAATATTGACTCTACGAGTTGTATCTTTCGAAAGTTAATATGTTTAAAATAAATAATAAAAGTTTGGCTGAATTCGTGGAAGAGTGGAATATGTTCAATGATTATGCAGAAATACCCATTTAAAATATTTTCTCCCAATCCTTCCGATAATATAAGTCGGATCGGATCGAAATCTAGCTTCAAAGTTTCAAAAAAATTTAAACTTTTAGATTCAAATTTTTCTAATGACGCGAGCTTCACGAAATCTCGCAAAAAGTTGTGAATTGGCATTTTCAAACTAATTGTTAAGATTTATCACGATTGTTGAAATTTTACTAACCATAAGATCCCAACAAAATTCTTGAAGAAAGTTGCGCGTCGCAATTTTCCAACTATACAACAATCGTCCGAATAGTCTATCTCCGAAACCGGCCGATTTTGCCCATTAACGAATTTTCAGTGAACTGATGCAATTTTTTTCATATTAGAATAATACGTTGATTTCTGAGTGGAATACCGTTAAATCAAAAATTAAATGAAGAAACAAACTGTCTTTCTCAGTACATTTTTGTTTTTTTACAGCGAATCAATAATACTGCGTCTACGTTCATTAAATTTCGCACATAAACTCTTCGTTCATGCAGTTATTGGATAGACAAATAATTTCAGCAATTTTCGAATCATACTTCTCTGAAAAGAGGTAATAAACTGAATGCTTCATCGAAATGTGAAAATTAGATCTTCTTCAATATTGCTCCATGATTGGAAAATAAATAAATTAATTTCTCTATCCAGATACAGTACATCGAAGAATATGGGTGCAAAATTATCAGTATTACTGTTCAACTCCTAGTGGAAACAAATTTTCATAATTTATAATAACGGCAAGAGTTCATATTTCGAGCGTTAATATCGAAGCGGAGTCAAAAACAAAAAGTTTTTTTTCTTAATTTATATCCTCTTTCGATGGTATTTTACTCAAAATCCAACGTTGAATTCGATTATGCAAAAATAAACATATTTCATAAAATAAAATCGTAAGTTACTTCCAACTTCCACTTCTGGTTGAACCGGAAGTGCAAATTTGACTATAAACGACTGACTTCAGTATGGTGTCTTTTCCTCACTTCATAATTCAAGTGAATTAAACAAAATGTGAAATTTCACCTCGTTTCATTGAAAACAACAGCATTCTTTTTCCATCTGCAATTCATTAATATTATCCGTTACTTCTCCGACCAGCGAATAGTGCCTGTTACTTCTGAATTTATGTACGGTGAAAATCCATGTTTTATTTAACAGCGTGGTAACATATGGCCAGACAGACAGACCATCCTAAGATGGAAAAGAACATATGTACGAATATAAACAGTATTTAAGAAGCACATAGTGCATCCTGTATTCTGTATTCGTCTGACGAAGAAGGCCAGGCAAAGACAATTACTGTGACAATTTTTACGTATATTGTCACTCGTCAACGTTAATATTTAATATTTACCATGAATTACGCACTTCTCATTTACGCTTTTTCTGCAATTAAAAATTTATGTGAAGTTTGTTTGGTTTTAAATGTATGTAATTTTCAAATTTTTAGCCGCAAATGGTCGCAGACGACTAGATTGGACTCACTGATGACGAAGCCAGTGTCAAAATAGATTCTGTCCGTCCGGCCAGTCGTGGACAGGATAATTCATCTAACGGAGCAAGCTAGCAACTTGAAAGTTTTAGGGTAGTCCGCGGTTGAGTTCGTTAATAGGCCAAATCGGCAAAATAGTTTCGGAGTTACAGCCATTTGAAATTTTGATTTTATTTCCCTGTTATTTCAGGGAATACTGGGGCGGTTGGATTGAAACCTGGAAGTTGGTTGGAACATAACGACGCGCAGCTTCAAGCGAAATTTCGTTGAGATCGTATGGTTACCTGATTCAAAACGAATATTTTTCAACATTTTTTTTCAGAAACTACTGATCATATTCGAAAAAAACCTAGCTCATACCTTGAGCTTTATATTTCACAGCAGTGTACCCAATTTCAATTCAATGCGAGTAATATTTTCGGAGATATTAGAAAAAAGAGTAAAATTTTGTGTTCTTTCTCGATATCGTTGTTTGTTTCGGTATAACTAAAAAAATACTGATTGCATCTTGATGAAACTTGGCAGCCGCTTCGAAGATGCCGAAGAACAACTTTGTGCAAAATTTTTTTTTCAAATATTCAATATTCTGATGATATTATCTATCCCCATTAGATTCTGTATGAACCTTCAAACAGACAGTATTCGATTAAGTGCTGAATTCGATCTAATCTGTATTCCTGGAAATATTGGGAAAAAAAGATTTTTAATGGGTATAGCTCTGGGATCATTAGGCGGATTTTACCCATTCACGAATTCGACCTCCGTAATTAAGCCCCAAACCTACTCTACAAATATTGAGTTTCTAAGTCGTTCTTTTCCGAAGTTATTTCGTTTTTCCCGGAGAAACAACTTAGAAACTCGATATTGGTAGGGTAGGTTTGGTGCTTAATTACGAAGGTCGGATTCGTGAATGGGTAAAATCCGCCCAATGATTCCGTACAGAGACCCATTCAAAAATTTGTTTCTCAATTTCTCCAAAAATACAGATTAGATCGAATTGAAATCCAGTACTTTATCGATGAAAAACCTAGCAAAGCACTGCCGTGAAGGCAGCAGCTTTTGCGCGCATGTTCAAATTCATTGCCAAAGCGACGTCATTTCCATTGAACATGCGCGCAAAAGCTGCTGCCTTCACGGCAGTGCTTTTTAGGTTTCTTTCATTATTAAAATTCCAATAAGTTCGACGAAACCATAATATAAAAGTTAACATATTTCAAATGGAGATAATTATGTCTAAATTGATTATGTTACGTTATGATTTAAAAACAATAATAATTTTCTCGACCGGAAATCTTCTTTCTTCATACTGCTCGTGGCACAAGAAACTTCCTTCCTCGTCAAACAACAAAGGACGTCGGTGCATAAGAAGCTTCACATCCTCAGGTATCGATTAAATGAAATGAAGTGGAAGTAAAAGTGGAATTGCTCATGAAAATGTCACCATGCACATAATACCATCAATTTCTATCGCAAGGGTATATACCCACCCTAGTCGATAATGCTAATCATCCACTCTTTGCTCTTTTGTGTTTCAGATAATTGACTTATTGTGAAGTGTGCTTTCAATTTTCTGTTCTCCTTCGTCTTTTAAGCCCATTCATATCAGGAACGCAGCATGAGATATTGAAATTTGACAGCATTATTTTCAACAAGAATTAATCGTGACAAGGATATCTAAACAGACCAGACGAGGGAGAAATCAATCCTGCATTATTCCCGAATAATTAATATCAACAAGAATAGACTCAAAAATAATATGAGTCGCCCATCTCTTTTGCGAAAATATTTGCAAGGAACGCCGAGCTAGAATTTGCCAAATGGGGTTTGATTCACTGATGAAGTTTCTTATGTCGAATTTTTACCACGATAATTTCGAATTAAAAGAGCTGGCGACTTGAAACTTTCAGGGTAGTTTGCGTATCGAAATTCGACTTGTTCGTTAACGGTCGAAATCAACGATTTCGGTTACCTAATACTAAGAAGTAATAATTTGAAATTTTTAAGTTATTTCCTCAGTATCTCAGGAAGTGCAGACGCGATCAGACTGAAACTTCGAGAGTAGTTGTAGAACACAGATGCTAAACTTTCTGCGAATCGGCAGAATCGATCAGTTAGAAAATAAAAAAATTTTTGGATGATTTCCAAATATTTGTCGAGAATTTTTTTTGGAACAATTTCAAATTTCGATGAAATATTATACAGAACTTGGAAGTCAATATTAAACAACATTGTTCCAAAGTTGTGTTTGGTTCGATGATTATTTCCAGAGATATGGAGAAGGAAATGAGTCTAATTTAGTGGATATTTCATCGATTTTCGTGATGATCCGATGATCGTGATATTAAAGCAATTAAAGAAATTTTTGCGAATATTCGATACTATCTGGTGATCATATGATCCACACGAAATTTTCATGAACCTTCAAGCTGTCATTTTTTATTCAAGTAAGTACTGGATTTCTATTCCATCCGATATTCATTTCTGTAAATATTGTGAAAATTTTTTACTGGGGTATATTTGCGAAATCGGACAGATTTCGCCCATTCACGAATGCAGCCTTCGTAAGTGAGGTCTAAAGTTTCTCTACTAATATCGAAGCTCTAACTTATTTTTTCGGAAGTTACTGTAAACACAATAAGTTCCGAAAGTCATAATAAATAGAGATTATAAGAGTTTAATTAATAAATTCGTGAATAGGTTGAATTCACCCATGTATTCCAAGGATGAAGGTTCCCATTTGAATTTTTTTCATATTGTTCAGATGACACGATCATCACGAAATTTTGCTCAGAGTTGTTCATCAGTTAGTTAGTCACCAAGTTCCATCATTGAATCAGTATTTTTGAGTTACTCCGGAAAAAACGATAGAGAGGAAAAAAACGAATTATGACATATTGTTCCAATATCTCAGAAAATTAAAATCGAGCCAAACTTAAATTAGGTATACACTGCTGCTAAATGTAGAGTTCAAGGTTTGAGGAGAATATTTTTAAATCTGATGAAGAATGTGTTTTGATTTTATATAATCTCAACAAAATTCTGCAAGAAAATACGCGTCATTGCTCCAACTAACTGCCAAATTTCAATCCAATCAAGTTCCCGAAATATCAGGAAAATAAGCTCAGAATTTCAAATGACCAAAATTCTGAAAGCTTTTAACCGATTCGGCTCATTAACGAACTTACAAGTCACATTTCGAAATTCAACCCCCCTGAAGCTTCAAGTGTATAGGGTTCTCCGTTCTCCCGTTATCGTAGTTACCTACGGCCCGACAGCCGAATCGTGTTTGAAATCGGATTCGTCATCAGTGAGTTCAACCTAATCGTTTGTGACCAATTTCAGCTCAAAATTCGAAAATCCCAAACATTTGAACAAACGGTAGCATGCGAGCAAAAATCCCATTATCGAATAGGAAAAGAACAAACCTATCAAGCGTAGAAACAGTAGAAAGGAGCTCCCTCCTTCTAATTATCTACCATGCAGAAAATGAACAGAAAAGCTGACGACACATAAATCTTCCGTTCATACGAGACCATTCAAAATAGTGTTTTCTTCGAAAGAACAAAACATCCTTCAGCTCGAGAATAATGGGGACAAAATATCACTAAAAGGGATTCCGGAGAAACAACAGAACTTAATGTATCATCTACCCTTATGGGGATACATTTTATGAATCCCAACACTAGGTTTGCTTCGAATGAATCACGGACACCATGATGACTCCTCATAATTCATTA
Source organism: Myrrha octodecimguttata (assembly GCA_958510865.1). Lineage (NCBI taxonomy): Eukaryota > Metazoa > Arthropoda > Insecta > Coleoptera > Coccinellidae > Myrrha > Myrrha octodecimguttata. The sequence continues at coordinate 28,243,715 of OY294057.1, forward strand.
TCGATTTTACGTCCGAACGAGGGGTAAGATTTTTTCGGATGAACTTTCCGATATAGGTCTCGCAATGTAAGAGGCCATAAGTTTTAAGGTGAAGAATGGAACGACGGTCGGTGAGCTAGCTGTTCTGTACTCATTTTCCGGACTATTGGCCAGGATGGCTCCATATTCTGGACGATAATCGTAAAAACAGGAAATATACTGGGCAACGAAATTTTATGGGAGGGAAAAGTGAGCGAACTTTCGGATGGTATTTCGAGACTAGGAAACACTACAATTTCATGAAGATTTACGCGCATGCACAAATTCCTGCCAAAGAGCTAAAGGCAACTCTACATTCTAATGGAATGATTTGCCACTCTTTATTTCATTAACGTGATCCTCGAGCTGTAATTCACTAGTTTCGAATTCGATATAATCTGGTTTTTCGGAAATATTGAAAAAATAAAATTTTAATGCTTACCTTTATCTACGGAATCAATGGGCAAATTTTACCCATTTACGAATTTGACCTAAGTATTTTAGTCTACTTCACAAAAACCTAGAAAAGCACTGACGTGAAGTCAGCAGCTTTTACGTGCTTGTTCACTTTGAGAAATGGCGACTTGGACATTTCACTGAAATTTAAATGAAATATGAAAATTTTCAAATTTTTTTTTTTTAAATGTTTCCATGGATTATTCTTCTTATTGATACTGCCCATCATCCAACCAAGTTTCATTTCGATCAGATAAATATTTTTCGAGTTATTGAAAAATCAAGATTTCAAATGGCTGTAACACAAAAACCATTCGGCCGATTTGATCCATTAACGAACTTAACGATATTTAGGATCAAAACCTAACCTGAAAATTTCAAGACTCTAGGTCTTTTCTTTCGAGAGTTACAGCGCACAAGGTCGGACGGACGGACAGAATTAAATTTGATCACGGATTCTTCTTCAGGGAGTTCACGACCATTTTCGGATCAAAATTCAAAAATTACAGACATCCTGACGAAATGATAACGCGCTGTTCCCTAGAACAAGCGCGTGGAAATCGAGTATTCAAGTCGCTTCTTTCGAAAGTTATTGTGTTCACGACGGGATATTTTCGGATGAACTTTCGGATATACATACGTCTCGCAGTGTAAGAGAGAATGACGGTCGGTGAGCTCTCCTTTCTGTACCCATTTTCCAGACTATTGGCTAGGATGGCTCTATTTTCTGGACGATAATCATAAAAACAGGAACGGAAATATAAGCGAACTTTCTCCCTGTCTAAGAAACGATTTCCTGAAAAAATCTAGAGAATCACTGACGTTGAGGTCAGGAGCTTTGAAGCGCTAACTCAAATTCCTTACTAAAGCCTTTTGATTCATGCACAGACCGCACCAAACGCAACTTTACAATCTGATGGAAGGATTTGGCCATCTCTCTTTCAGACCTTCAGGTCAAACGCATAAGACAGGCCATCGATATTTAGTCGGGTGTCAATACTGTCAATGCACACGGACGACAGTGACAGTCTACCAATAAAATTGGCGGCGAACGCACACGAACGATTCAGTCGGTGACTGTTACGCTACGAGCTTCTAGAGATGAATAGGAAAACGTTGAGATGTGTTGCGGTTTATTTGAAGTAACTAAGAAATGGGAAATTGTGCTTCATCCAGTCATTTCTCAGAGCTTATTGGAAAGCCAATTTCTAACCCTTTCCGAACCTCTCGAACAACAATAAGACAAGTTTTTCAAATATGATAGAATGTCCTCGACTTCATTGAATGAGCTGTAAGCTATTTTGAATACGTAAATTATCTTTGATAAACTGAACATACAATTCCTTCCAAATTCGGCTGTTGATGTGTAATATGAAGCACATCTTCTGTGCCTCACTGATAAGTGTTCTAATGTCACTAATGAATATGCACGCTTGCAGTGAATTCCCGTCTATACAGATCAACAACTACTGGCAGCCTGTCGTTAGTTTGCGTTGCAACAAGAGAAATCTGTATCCTCATAGGCTCCAACTTTTTTGTCGGACTTTTCGGTGTGTCGGTCGTGTACATTACTGAACCCGCACACGTGTTCTGCATTTAAACCGACTAAATATTTGGTCGTATGCGTTAGACCTATCTACGAAATCATTGGGACAATTTTACTCGTTCACGAATTCGACCTTCGTTTTTCAGCCACAAACCTACTTTAGAAATATCGAGTCTCTAAGCCTTAAGCGGAGAGAATTTGCGAATTGGTAGAATCAACCTAATAATTGCGCATATACCATTTAAAGTTTCATTTTCCCAAAATGTCCCAAAGATACAGATCGGATCCAATCGAAATCCAGTACCCGGAGTCAGATATGAAATCTGAAACGTCACACTACCTTAAAAATAATGCACAATCCTCCCAAAATATCCTTCAATCGATATTTGAAATAATAATGCTTGTTTACAGAAATATTAGCGGAACTAGTCTCATTTTTAACTGATAAGTAATAGGAATATCTTGAAAGGAATAGTACAATGTACATTGCGATATCAACTTCGAGCAACGACAATCTTCAATGAGGGCGAAATCATTTATTAATCAAATATCATAATTTAAATTTTCATCATCTATTCTGTAATAAATTTGACTATGTAACGAGATGCTATGTAGGGACCGAGCGCTCCTCCTGTTTCAACACTAAGACATTACCCATTTCCCTAGAGAAGGTTTAAATATTCAAATGCATACTCGGGTGGCTGTTCTACAAATTCAATTATTTCGTATTACAACAGAGAAATTGCAAAGGACGATACGGTTTTGCTAAGTTCCAAGGTACACGAAACTTTCAAAATTTTAATTGATGTTAACTTTGCAACCGACGTGACTGAACAAATTATCGAATTCTCAATCGGGAATTTATGCAGATTGGAAGACTTTCTTGTTTATCTTATCTTGTTGCTTAGAATTCTCCACAATCACTCTCGCTTTCCGGGTTTCATTTGATTCTCGCTTTCCGGGTTTCATTTGATTCTCGAATTGGCATATTTGACGATCTTATATAAGCCGCGTACATACTCGGGGCAGAGCTGCTCATGAGCAACACGAGGAAAATAGACGCAGTGAGGAAACCTTGGGCGAAGTGTGAGGCCAAGTCGATAGGCATTGGCTCGCGAGCCCCTTTCGGTTGGTTGTATCCAGTAGTCATCAGTACAGCAGCGTAGTAAAACAGATCTTGATCATTTTACAAGGATTCACATGTGTCACAGTGTCAACGTGTAGTACTGATATCGAATGATCGAGGCAGATTAATTGGGCTCCTTGCAAGTGTGGACGGTGTTTTGAGCGAGAGCAGAGCGGTGAGCGATTTGCTAAGCTTGATCCATTCGATGTCGGTCAAAGGCCAAGTTTGCTTCGGGCTCAGTTTGGACACCAAATTAGCAACGCTCGAATGTTTTTACCACGCTTAGAGCACACAGCTACGTTTCGTGACGTCTCATACTTCATGGTCGTATCTTTTGTTTGGGATAGTACCAATGAGTATTTCAACGAAAATTCGGATCGAGTAATGAGCTCTATTGTGTGAATTGAATCCTCATATATGTTTCCGAATATATCTCTCTGAAATAATAGATGTACAGTGCGTTACTTTACAGTCTGTCACTAACCCAATCGAAGGCAAGAAACGTACGATTTTCGCGGGATTATACATATTGAAAATGATAATAATAACTATACGTTCGGTTGTTCATAAAAAGAAAAAATTCTATATATAATGGTAATAATCTCGTTTACTTTGGACGATATGAGAAACTGTAATGAAATGTTTCGGCAGATTTGCATCTGATATTTTGTTTTAAGCGTATTCATCAAGGTAGTACCTACTTAGAGCCCATAATGATATTATGCCGTGAAAACTTCGAGTTGCCGAAATAAACAGGTAAACGAACTGTAGCAATTTATTTTCCCGATGGAAAACAAGCTTTATCCGCCGTATTTGCCGAGCGTCAGGACATTAAATACATTGAAACAGTCGTTAGAGAGTATTGGTAAAAGAATTCTGAATAAAAGAATACTGTGTAACTTATCGATAGAGCATGAGCTTTTGAGGAGCCGTCAGTTGCTTTGAATAAACAAAGGCTTGAACCAATTCTCGACAGTATAGATTTCTGTTTTAGATTTTTTCCGGGGTATTCACAATGTGAATATAGATTTCATTATTAAGTCATTGATAATAAGCTCATCCGGTTCAATATTTCCAAGGAATAATTTGGTCATTAATCAATTTTCCATATTCCCAACCACATTACATCAAAACCCTGATTCCCAATCATGATCATTAAATAATTTTTATATTTACCATTATTCTTATTTGTCGTATGAGTATACGTTGCCACAGTGACACATATGAATCCTTGTAAAATGATCAACGCCTGTTTTACTACGCTACTGTACCGACTACTGAATAGAACCAGCCAATTCGGCTTGATTTTTCCTCACATCTCGCTCAAGGTTGCCTCGCTGCGCCTATTTTCCCAAGAGCTGCTCATGAGCAGCTCTGCTCCCTAGTCTGTACGGGACCGCGATCGACAAAACGAAGACCTGATTTTCGTTTCCCAAATCAGAGAATACATGATGATCTTGAATTCTGCATAAATCTCGTTTCTGTTTTCGATCAAAGTTTAACCTGAATGAGAAGGTGATATTCAATTGGAGAATTAGTATGAAAAAGACTTTTTCATTTATTTATTCATTGGGAACATGTTTTTTTCGGAAAATAATATAATTGGCTTCCTTAATCATTGCTTTGTGACTCCTGATCGTTTAAGATTCATTGAGTACCTAGACAAAGGTTTCTGGGTTTCTTCGAACAAACTTCTTAGTTAGCAAATGATCAAGAATATTTCAATTAATCGATTTCTTCATTTTACTTCCTAATTGAAAGACTATCTAAGATGAAAAAAAATCAATAAGAGCTAACGTGAAGTCAGCAGCTTTTGCACGCATGGATAATTTTTGGTAATAACCCTAAACCTGTGCCAAACCTTATTCTTTCCGGAGTCTCAGTTCTCTTCTTCTAATCAACTTCTTCAAACGCAATATGAGTGAATCAGTTAAAATCGTATTTCCTGTTGAAACTCTTGAAAAATTGCAGTTTAATCCCAATGAGTTAAATGATTTTCTAAATTACACTTACTATTTTCACTGAAAATTCCCTTTGTATGTTTGAATAAAATTTTCAATTATATCTGATAGACGATATTAGGAGCCGATTTTCCATCGTTTATCGATACCTATTATGAAAATGTTATGATGAGTTTTTCGTAGGAGAAATCCAGATGATCGGTATCCCTCATCCTAATGTATAACATGAAGTTGCGATGATCCTATAGAATGTTATATTATGTGAAACTGGACCGAATAAATTGCTGAAATCTGTCTTGACTCTAAAAAGGTAGGGATGCCGAAATATCCTTGGCGAATACGTAATGAGTTTCAGATTTTCCCCATTTTTTGCCTGAGCACTTCCGACATTATATAAAATCTCCTAAAATTCTCCGTTTTCTTCTGCGTTTTCTGGGGTTTTCGGTGGAATTTTCAACAAGTTTTATGTATGGAATTCTTTGACAGTTTGAATTTCGAAGTTCTGTTTCGGAATATGCTAATATCAATATGGAGCTTTCCGATTCGTTTTCTATTCGCATTCTTTTCATTCGATTGATTCATTTTTATCTCAGTTAAGCGTCTTTTGAAGTTCCTGCTGGAGTTATTATTGTCTTGTAGGCAACATGGTTCATTCTCGATAGTACCATGGAAACAGCAATTTTTGAGTTACTACAAATGACTATGGATATGATTGAGAGAAGAAAGATACTTGTTGGACTTTTTTTTGGAACTCAAGAAATAAGGGGAAGAGCGTTAAACTTAATAAACTTATCTAACAGAAAGCAGAGGGTTGTTCTACCAGGTGAGAATGCGCCATTCGTATCCTCAATCCTTCTGTTACTTTGGAAGTACCACAGGGAACAATAGTTGGTCCGATCTTGTTCCTTGTCTTTATTGACGATTTCGCAGAGATTATTCAGCAGCCTGACAAACATATAGAAACCAATAATGAGAACAATTTATATTTCGATGATGCCGATGTTTTATTACACGGAAATATCGTTGAGGGTGTGTCTGACGGAATTAGAAAAAAAGCCATGAACAAGATTAATGGTTAGTGCTCGGACGACAATCTTGTACCTAATGAAGAAAAAACTAACATCGCTTTCTTCAGCAACTTCTTCACTTCAACTGAACTGAACTTATATGGGAATGAACATTTTTGTCTTCCAGGTACAATCAAGATACTGAATGAATTTACAGCCTTGCGGATAGCCTTGTCTCTACTATTTATCGATTGTGAGCCATATTCTCCCTATGAATTAGAGATCTTCTGTGATACATCATTATGATTGACTCAAGTTGTAAACTTCTGAATGTGACGTGTTGTCATATTACTGCCTGTATAATGAAACTTCTGGAAATAATGATATATTATTCAACCAGCACATAATGACTGCTATTATTCACGAGAGTGGAGTTTGCGACACTAGCCTCGGGCGGGAGACGCAAATCACTCAAGTGAATAATAGCAATTATATGCGAGTTGAATACTATACTTCGTCTACGACTTGATAGGTAAAATTGGAATAATTCGGCATTTTGAAAAACTTACAATAGAGTTGTCAAAATGCTAAACTTCATTCTCAGTGATAGCTGTCAAGCTTACGAGAAACGTCAAAACTTTCACTTGATCTATGCATAGAGTGTATAATATTAATTATACACACCTACTTTACAGGACTTGATTAATGACTGTCATTTTCCTTCAACAAGAGCCATCGAAATATATAAATATATTATTCAATGGTTGTGGACAAACATCATGATTACTATTCATTGAGTAGTTTTTTATGATTTTGAACATTATATGAGCATTTTTCTATTCTACACACTCCGGGGGAATTTCATCCTGAGAAGTTCGGCAGTATCCCTGCAGGTATAGAACCTTCCTGAAAAAACTATAACTGAGTTTCTTCGTTCCCGGGGTTCCCAGAGAAAGCTACCCCAACAATTTCCTCTAGGCAATACTCCGTACTTTCACTCGTCGAAATAGACGAGGAGAACTCTGAATTCCGTTGCCGTGTCGAGCTGAACGTGACCCAAATTTCGTCATCCTGACTTGTTCAACTTTTTCGTCTCGAAAACGTTCGTTTCTCTACTCTCTTGGAGCGATGTAGACTATTAATATTATTATGAAAGGTGGGATACGCTTTCATCGGGGATGATTCCCTCGAGATTTTGCCGATTGATTGACGAAGGTTGATTTATATTCCGATAGCGACAGTTGGGGTTTCAATATCAGAATCTCGTAGGATTACATGAGAAGAAAATAGTAGTTGAACTGAATCTCGATCTAAAATATAATGTTTTTTCGCGCATGTTCTAGGGAACATCGTTTTGTCATAATGTCTGTAATTTTCGAATTTTTCCCGGAATGGTCTCAAACGACTAGTTTGTACACACTGGTAACGAATCCAATGTCAAAATCGATTCTGTCCTGCCGTCCGTATACACGATTACGGAGGATTCTATCGACTTGAAGGTTGCACTTCAAAATACGTCGGTTGCGTTTGTTGATGATCAAGATCGGCCGAATGGTTTCGGAATTAATGTCATTTGAAAATTTGAGGTTATTTCTCTGATGTTTCAAGAAGTACAGGTACGATTGAATTGAAACTTGGCATTTGGAGCATAATGACGAGCAACCTCTTACAAAATGTCGTTGAGATCATCCTTTAAGAAAACTGAAAAATTTTATCTACCTATCTTTGTTTTTTCTAGATTAGCTCAAAAAATACTGATTCAATAATAAAACTTGGTGATTTGTTCGGAATTGCTGATGAAAAACTTCGTGCAGAATTTCGTGATTATCATGTTATAAGGACAATTAAAAATTAAATTTGTTTCCAATGTTCAATATTTATATATTATATTTTTGTTATCATATTTTCCTCACGAAATTCTGTATGAACCGTCAAACTATCATCTTTCAATCAAGTACTGGAATTCAATCCGATCTTATCTGTATTATGGAAACATTGGAAAAATAAAATTTTGAATGGATACATCTACAGAATCATTAGGCGGATTTTCCCATTCACAAATTCGGCCTTCGTAATAGGCAGACAGTAAACATAATAACTTCCGAAAAAAACAACTAAGAATCACGATATTTGTAGTTCTTTAGGCTTCATTACGCAGGCCGAATTCGTGAATGGGTAAAATCCGATCAATGATTCAGAGGTATATCCATTTAAAATGTTATTTTTCAATACTTCCAAAAATATAGATTGAATCGAATTATATTCCATTACTGGATTGAAAAATTACAGCTTGGAGATACCTGCAGGATTTCAAGAGGGTTACATGATTAGAAGGCTACCCAGGTAATGAAGATGCGTTTGGCGGGGTCAATACGTGAAAAGATAATTTTGAACATGCCTGCAAAAGCTGCTGACTTCACGTCAGTACTATTCTAGATTTGTTCTGGTTACTTTGGACTCCGGCTCTAATCATTTTGCTTGAATGTGTGTAATTTTGAGTTGCGCAGGTGCTAGAACGATTACGTTTGATTCACTGCTGAAAAATTGTAGGTCAAATTCAAATAATTCTAACAGTTCGCTGCCGCGATCACTTTTTTAGGAAACAGCTGAAAGCCTAAAATTTTCAAGATAAGTTGCGCATTCGAAGCTAAACTGAAAATGTTCATTCTCTAGGTTATTCATTGTTTTACAGGTCGAATGGACATAATTCAATATGACCATGATTTTTTCATCACCGAGCCTGACGAATGAAATCATTTCGTTTTAAATTTGGTAGGTTAGAGATACAATTGCAAAATTAAATAAGGAACAATGAAAGTTCTTCATTGAGTCTTTTTCTGAATTTATGACTCCAGTTAAGGTTGGTTGGAAGAGTTAGGTTTGCTTTTTTTCATTGTTATTGGTACTCTTACGAACGGAAAAATATTGAACCACAAATTGAAAACTGAAATCTGACTGAATTTCAAAACTTCATCTCATTCTACGAACTTGTTGTGGGGAACAACACGTTATCGTTTTGGTCAAATGTTTGTAATTTTCTAATTTGTAGCCGAAAAAGATCTTAAACAAGTAGTGTGGACCTACTACTGATGAAGATAAAACTTGGTAACTAGTTGCAAAATGTCGTGATCCTGATTTCATTAGATCAAGTTAATGAAAAATTATTCGAATATTTTTCCTAAATAGTATTTTTTCAGATATTAGCAAAAGAAACCTAGAAAAAAACTGTGAAACATGATTATTTTACCCAATTTCGTCTTCAATTCCACAATTATGAGGCAAAAATGATCATAAACGATTAAGTTGGAGCCAGTAATGAACAATTCGTGGCCTTTAAATTTCCTTTCTTGTATTTGTGATTGGTCGTTAGGCCGAGCGTAGACACAATAACTTCCACTATATCCATTTAAAATTTCATTTTCCAGATATTTCCAAAAGACAGATCCGATCAAAATGAATTCTAGTCAGGAATTAAGGTGCATGCTAAATTTCTGGAGTAAAGTCTTCAAATTTAAAGAAGCGACGGAACCTACTGTTTTCGGCAAATCAAAAAAAAAATCTAAAAAACGTTTATCATACTGAAGTCAAAATGTTTCCCTTCCCTCTTTTCGTGAAAAAATTCATTTCAAAGTTCAACAGTAATTCTGGGATTCAGTAAAAATCATTGAATTCTGTGTTGTTGAAACGTTTGCGAAGCAAATCTTTCACCAGGAATGAAAACAGTAGGTATTCAATATTCACTTTTTCCGCCCTACGCCTGAAGTTAAAACCGAGATCCAGCATTTTCTGATTTGCTAGTTCAGGGAGCCAGAAGCGCTTCTGAGTATCTTTCGAATTGAATTCAAATGCTCTTGTTTGCTCATATCACGCAGCTTAACTTGAAGAATAATTTCCCGCTTTCGAAGGAAAATATTCGTAGTATTTTCAAGCCGAGAATATTTCCATACGATTGAGTTATAATGAATTCGTGGTCAAATTTAATTTTCCCTTGTGTTCAGTTGGAAGTTTTCAGAAAAAGTATAATTAAGTTAATCCAAAAAAGCATATTTTAGTTGTCAAGGGCACTTTGCTGGAGATTTCCAAGTTATGCAGTTTAAAAATTTTATGTAAATATTTCATATAGAAGAGATCCGTTCAAACCAAGGATTTATAAGGGAGTACGGGTTACAGGAGTACAGAAGAAACAATCGAAAATATGTTAAACTCACAATCGATTTAACAGCCCGCAATTTTCCCAACAGTTTTTGTGGTTTAAAAATTTTCATTTCTATCATTCTCATCCATATAAAAATTCATGAAGTCAGCAGCTTTACACGATGATAACGATACTGAAAAAATAACAATGAAATTTTCCACGCTATCATAATATATATCAAGCTCAAGAGATGTTTCCGAAAGCCACTCAATAAAATAATTTTTCAAAATGTCTTCATCTGAGATTGAAGTGTCTTCAATGATTCCAAGCATGAATTTATCTGGAGATGTTGCACGAATATCAGACAAATTTAAATTGAGAAGAAGAGGGGTGGGTAAAACTGATCCTTGTTGGACTTCATTATTCAAAGTTTAGAAATTTTAACTAACAACATCATAAACAAAAACACGAATTCTTCTATCAGATAGCATATTTTCAATCAATCGAATTGCTCTTCCACATTTCAGATAATCTTTATTATTGCTGCAGTTTACCAGCACAAACAAGGATACACAAACAACTTCATGTAGTGGTCCAGCTGAACAATATCAGGAAACAAACGAGTGCTGATATCCGGTAGATAGGGATCGTCAATAATAGAACTTGATCAAACGAGTACACAGTGGGAAAGCAACAACTAGGCCATGAGCAGCACAGTCTGGTCTGGACGACGAAATCCCTACTCCCGTCTGAATTTATAGCTCCATCCATCGGGCACTCTAGTTCACGGTTATTTCATATTGCAGTCATTATTGAGCCCCCTACACTACATCTCTGTGGCTTACGGAACAGGTTTAGCATTCTTCGTCTCAAACATTGTTGATCCGATCTTTCAGCGAGCTCACCCCGAAATACGAAATTAATTTTTAATGACCGCGATGTGTTCGCGGCCTATTCGCAAAGAAGCCTCATAATGGGATCGTTATCTGGCGAACTCATCTCTATACCGCTGTTAACCGCCACCCAGATTGCGATTGCACGCAGGTGTGTTGGTGTGGGAAAATGGGTAAATATTTACTCGGCTAACAGTGGGTTTTTATAATTAGCTGTTTAAAGAATGGCCCAGATGAAAGAATTCAGATACTGCACATTCAGGGGAGTTCTTGACTCTGTTCACGTCTATTACGTGGAAAATTTGGGAACTGGTTGATCGAGAATTGAATTTCAGAATGGTAACGAGAGAAATAGGAGATTACTTCTAGGTTCTCAAGAATCAAATACATATTAGCTTTGTTTGTGTTTTAAGTTCGAATTGTTCGGAACGGTTCGAGCATGCGCGATTGCGATTTTGTGTTTTGGTTATTGTCGGAATCGATTCCGAACTGTTCGAGAACTGCGTCAGAATAGGGTAGTTCGCACAAGCGTAGATTACCTGTGTTAATGAATGGTTAAACTGCCTTTTTAGACGATTTTGATTGTTGTATTCGTTCAGAAAATGGTTAGCATTTGAATTTAAACTTTTGTTATTGAGGATAATTCCTTCGCTACGACCTCGCATAATAATCTGATGGATTTGGCTTCCTTTTCTCACAATCGGAGTGTTGACTTCTAAAATAAATCTATAAGAGCAAAATGCCTCTCCCTATCAAATAAGGTTTCGTATCAATTCTTCTCCGAAACGCACATATCTGGAATACTTTCATCGTTATAGTTATTTGTGTATCAATGTTAATTATCGAGGGCAGCAGATTTCAATCCCGAGGGACGTCAATCAAATTGAAATTTAGTTTAGTTAGTGGGTTGTAAACCTACATCTGTGCCCAATTAAGTGAGGTTCGTAGTGTTAAAAAATTTCGGAACTAACCCCGATTTATTTCGGAAACTATCAAACAGAAATTGAGTATAAACCTTCCAGTCCACATGTGACAACTGTGTGCCAAATTTCAGGTCGATTCAAACAATTATTATGTTTTTTCAGAAATATTGCAGAAATAGTATTTGAAATGGAGGAATTTCTGGGAGTACTTTAACCCTCCATGAATTCAGATTTTGTTACTAAGAAACACTGAACGTGGTGTGAAAATTTATACGTTTTTTCTCGGTAGTAGGTAGTTATTATATTTACAATCGGCATCTAGGTTAACGGTTAACGCAATTTGAACGTTCACAGAAGATGACTAAAGAAATTGAAATTCGAATAATAGAAATAATTATTTATTTTTGGTGAATTATTTCGTGAACGTGATAACTGTCAGTCAACACAACATCTGAAGTAAATATATACTATATTCTTCCCGAGTATCGTATGGCGTGATAATTTGAAATCTTAACAATTCGAAAAAAAATCAACAGAATAACAGGTGTTTCATATCAATGTTATCGTAATTACAACCAACTATTGCACTATTTGGAACAAATTGGAGTGACGAGTTAATATGCGCTCATTCACATAAGTCGCAGGAATGGTTACCTATCCAGATATTGATTCCGCCGATCGCGAGTTTTACTTCCTCATGAATCGATTTTGCGATCTTATAATATATTACGATCATCTTGAAATTTTGCATGAACGCCTTCTTTTTTCAACTGAATTCTAGATTAAAATCGAAACTGATCTGCATTCGTTGGAAATGGTGAAGAAATAAAATCGAACAGATATATCCATATCTTTTTCCCTTTTGGAAATTACCAAAGGTTTATTATCCAAGGTTTGAAGAATATCAAAGCTTGTGTGAGTTAGGTTATCGGGCTGTGTAGGTTTTGTTACTGTGTCCTTACGCCACCCTAGACAGAACACTGTTGATATGTGACCGAACAGTAAATGGTGGCCAGTAGCGACTTACTAGAAAATTTATTTCAGTGTCCGGAATCGAGCCTGAAACCTCTCTATCAGTAGTCCGACGCTACTGGAGCTACTGACACCCATTAATACAAGAAATAATTGGTCGAATTTTACCCATACACACATTCTTGTTTGAGACCGTCATTGCCGTATCGATTTTTCAAAATTTTTCAACGGTGAGTTTGTAAAATGTATATTCATTCGATCTATCTAAAATAATAATACAACGTATAGTTCCAACAGTTTGAATTTAAACCAGAGTTTACGGAAAAAAATCACTTTGAATATCTGAGGAATAACACTGAATATTCACAAATCGAATCGAAATCATTACTGATTATCAATATTTTCAGGCTCTCTCAAACTTAGAGATCCAAACTGCTGGAAACTGTAAAAGTGCTATAAACGCGCCATCTCTTGTCGATATTAGATAGATCGATTGAATAAATATATTGAATCTGCCAATTTTTTATATAATTGAAACTTTCAACACATATACATGATATATTGTGAATGGTATAAAACCTAACGAGAACTGAATATACCGTCAATTGTCACACAAAATGAATATATTGAGCAACTAATAAATATATTGACTCGAAAATTTAAAGACTAGGTATTCTCCGTCCGAATGAGCAATGTCGTGCGGAAATAAATTTTGACTTTCGGCTAAGAATTCAAAATTACAGACACGTCGGCAAAATATTATCGCTCCATTGATATTCAAGGTTATGGAAAAAACCGCTACACCGATATATTATTTATAGAATAGTAGTGCGCAAAATTTTTTATGAAAGCAAATAAAACCATGGAATGTACGAATTTCAATTTTCCCCCATTCGATAAAGTTTAGCCTCAGGCTCCATTTTTTACATCTAGGTCATAAATAGAACCTGTCATTCAAAAGTGTCTAATCTGACCGACGTTTCATCCCCGCGAAATTCCATAAGAGTCCGGACGATCTAGCGTGGTGTTTTTTCTTTGATCCGGCTCCGTCATCCTCCCTCTTCTCGCTGTTTCTACCCGCGCGCATTATTGATTTTCGCCACGCCCGTCGGTCGCAGCACCGTCGTTCATACGTACTCGACGTCCGTACCGATGCGATACGTCAAAAGAAGATCGAGCGCAGCGACGGTGCTGCTGCATCTTACGGAGGTTTCCAGGGACGGACCCCCAAGGGCATTTGTTGGGGTGGTTGGACGTGTGCTACGTGAGCTTAGAGGGTAAGGGTGGCATTATGGAGTTGTGAGAAATTGTATGGAGGGGGCAGACAGAATTTTCTGATTCTAATAACATTTCGTGCTGCTATTTCCAAAACAACGTTCATTCGGGAGTTTTTACGCCCTAGTGCTTTGAAAAGGCAATTTCCAAATGTTCAGATCAGAAATGTCTGTCAATTGATGAATAATGAAATTCAGTTCTGTCTGATCGGCCGTCCGAGTGTGTTTAACATCTGAAAGAACATACCGAAAGCCCTAGATTTTTCAGAGTGGATTTGGAATCCGGAAGCCCCTTAGTGCAAAGGATCCGCCCAATCGTTTGAGGTTTTTTTGGGGACAGAAGAAGCTTTGCAGATACATAAACATATTTATTTATAACCAAGATGAGACATCCCAACAATCCACTTCACAACCCATCTAACCAGTACTCAGATGAAAAAACACAGATAGAACCAATAGCCGACAGGATACATAGATTGAATAAAAAATTCATTAATCAACAACACAACATAAATATAATTGAGCCACTCATACACAAGACGTCCCCCCTGCAAGTACCCAAAAGAAAGTTACTAGAGCGACCACTGTTTGAACACTTGCTGAACCAATGCTGAACAAATCAAAACACTCTGTTTTACGATACCGATGAATTTTTTCCACACCAAAGTAATCTTATTTAATTAAGTATGATTTGTAAAATAGAACTATGTATATGGGCAGGAAGACCTAGGTCGTTAGCCCTTTGAAACATTGTTTCAATAAAGTTTATTAGTACTACTACTACATATTTATTTTCTAGTCAATATATCTATTATTTGCAGAAATATATTCATTCTTGTGGGAATATATTTATGTTTTGTTGGAATATATCTGTTTATTACCAAATACAATATTTACGAGTTAGGAATTTCAAAAACATAAAAATTTAAGGTCCGATATATTTATTGATTCGATATATCGAACAACGTCAAGAGATTGCAAGCTGAAAGCATGAAGATTTTATTATACTGTTTCCAGCAATTTTGATCGAAATAAGATTACACCATAATCACTGCAAATATTTGAGGAATAACACTAAATATTCACAAATCATTTCAAAATAAGGACTGGTTATCAATATGTTAAAGGTCGGTAATCACTGTAAGCCCCAAACCTACTCCACAAATACACAATAACTTCCGAAAGAAAAAACTTGGGAACTCGGTATTTGTAGAGAAGGTTTGGACCTTAATTACGAAGGCCAAATTCGTGAATGGGTAGAATCCACCCAATGATTTCTCAGATATACCCATTCAAAATTTTATTTTCCCAATATTTCCGAAAACACAGATCAGATCGAATTCAGATCCAGTACTTCATCGAAAAATTACAGTTCGAAGGTTCATATAGAAGGGGATGAAATGATAAGAAAGTCACAGACATTTTTTTTTCGAATTGTTCTAATGGCACGATCATCACGAAAATTGTCTTTCAGCATCTTCACACTAGCTGCGAAGTTTTATCAGGATTGAATTAGTAGTTTTTGAGTTATACCGAAAAAAAACTATATCGAGGAGAAAACCTCGAAATTTTACATATTTTTTCCCAATATCTCCGAAACTTATGATCGTATCGAACTGGATTGGTACACTGCTGTGAAATATGAAGCTCAAAGTTCAAGTGGAATTTTTTTTGGTATGAAAAACGGATTCCGGTATTTACTGACAGTATGATACTGACAAAATCCTGGCTCAAAGTTGCGCGTCGTTATACTCCACCTAATTGCAAAGTTTAAATCCAATCGCTCAAAATTTCAAATTTCTATAACTTATATTCGACCGATTTGGCCCATTAACCAACTTAACCACGGCATTCCAATGCGCGACCTTCCCTGGAAGTTTCAAGTCGCTAGCTCACTCTGTTCGACAGTTATCGTGTCCACGGCCGGCCGGCCGGACAGAATCGATTTTGACACCGGATTCGTCATCAGCGAGTCCAACCTAGTCGTTTAAAACCATTTTCGGCTCAATCATCGAAAATTACAGACATTTGGACAAAACGATAGCACGCTGTTCCCCTAGAACATGCGCGCAAAAAGACTTTTTCAAATTGTTCTAATGACTGGATCGTCACGAAATTTTGCACAAAGTTGTTCATCAGTATTTTCCGATTACCACCAAGTCTCATCATGATTGAATCAGTATTTGAGTTATACTGGAAATAACAACGATTCACGGGAAAGACTCTATATTGCCAAAATTTCGAAAATCGTTAATGACGAACTCACCATCAACGTTTCGGAAAGAACGGCTCAGAAAAAATCTAGAAAAGCACTGACGTGAGGTCATGAGCTTTCACGCGCTTGATCAATTTCTAACTATTAGATCAACACGAAAATTTGCACCTAGTTGCGGGTTGGTAATCTCCACCTGATTACGGAGTTTCAATGTGATTGTATTTGTTCTTCTTGAGATATTACGGAATTAATGTTAAAATTCCAAATAACAACGAAACTTGGCACACAAAAAAAAATTTTCATCAAACATTTTGAAAATTTTGGAGTAATTTTTTTTTTAAATTTTCGAACAACTGGATCCACACGAAACTTAGCTCTGAGTTGCGCGTTAATATTTCAGAACTATCCACAAAGTTTCAATTTGATCGAGTCAATACTTCATGAGATATCGAGAAATTGACCTCAAAATTTCAAATGGGCCTAACTCCGAAACTATCCAACCAATTCCACTCATTAACGAACTAATCCGAAATATTTGGACTCCAAACCTAATTAGACAATTTCAAGTCACTTAATCTTTTCTTTCGAAAGTTAGAGCACATACGGACGGACAGACATAATCAAATTTGACCACGGATTCTTCGTTGGGAGTTCAGCCCAATCGTTTGAGACCATTTTCGGTCCAAAATTCGAAAATCACAGACATCCTCACGAAATGATAACAAGCGCGTAAAAAGGCATTTTGTATATCCACCAATTCAGAATATTTTTATAATTGCCTAAAATCAAGTTTTTGGAAGGTGGTGACCAAATCTCGAAAATTCAAAATAAGTTCATAGCTAGTGTTATTTGATGACACAGTAAAAGTTGAGATTTTTTGTGATATTATAGCCAAATACATACATGATAATAGAATGTAATTATTCCCTCATGATCTTGATAGTTCCTAAGATTGAGAAGGGTTTGTGGTAATTCGTTATTTTCGCATGTTTCTTTATCTGCTTAAG
Source organism: Myrrha octodecimguttata (assembly GCA_958510865.1). NCBI lineage: Eukaryota > Metazoa > Arthropoda > Insecta > Coleoptera > Coccinellidae > Myrrha > Myrrha octodecimguttata. The sequence goes on from OY294057.1 coordinate 28,261,248, forward strand.
GTTCGAGAAACTCTCTCGGTTTCTTTAATAAAAATTGTGGTTTTTTTGCGTAAAACCGTGTTTTTTGTCAGAATAGACTGCCATAAAACTTCCTTATTAATTCACTTTACCCGCATTATTATTCGAAAATGAACCAAACTCTTATTTAAACGAGTGACTTACTTTACCCCACAATGATGGGTAAAGTGAACCATACTTTGTCAGAAAAATGGGCGGTTTCCATACTTGTATTGAGCCAATATAAATCTTGAATCCCTTGGGAAAGATAAAAGAATAAACAGTATATTTAGCCTATTTTATCTTTCGCTAGTTTCGGAAATTGCAATAAATGAGCAGTTGTTTTGATTCACTTAACCCCGTTTGACGGCATTTATTGGAGATCGCTCAAAGGAGAAATATTTGCAGGAAATGGCCATTTTGTTTTTCGAATTGTAGAACAGTGATGTGACAGGTATATGCGGAACATTTTCGGAACCGAATGAGCGAAATCGATAAATTTCGGCACTATACACTGCGTACGACACCTGGATTCGGGCAAATAGGAATTATCCAGTAACCCAGTTCGCTGGGTCCAACCATTATTTAAAACTACGCTCCAACGGAGGAACGAATTTGTTCATGTTGTTTCTAAAAACATGACAAATTTCACGGTACGAAAAGTTGTGAAGGGAATCGGAATGGTGTTTTCAAATGACATGCATTATCTAGAAATACACAAACGCAATAATTTTGTTTTTGTGCACATGTTCTGGGCAACGGCGTGTTTGTAATTTTTTAAGTTCTAGCCAAAATTGGACTCGAACGACCAAATTTTCTTCACAGATGACGGCCGACCGTAAACACAACATCTTCCGAAAGAAACAACTTGGAAACTCGATATTTGTAGAGTTGGTTCGGACCTTAATTACGAAGGCCGAATTCGCGAATGGATAAAATCCACCCATATCGTTCCGCAGATATACCCGTTTTTTAAAATTTTATTCTACCAATATTTCCGAAAATACAGATTAGATCGAATTGAAATCCAGTATTTCATCGAAAAATGTCAGCTCGAAGGTTCAGAATATCATGAGGATAATATGGTCAGAAGATCACAGAATATTGAATATTAAAAAAAAAATTGTAATTTTTTTTCAAATTGTTCTAATGGCATGATCATCAAGAAATTTCGCACAAAGTTGCCCATCAGCATTCCCAAACTAGCTGCCAAGTTTCATTTCGATTGACTCAATATTTTTTGAGTTATTCCGGAAACAACGATATCGAGAAAAAACCATGAAATTTTATATATTTTTCTCAATATCTACAGAAACTATGGTCTTATCAGGATTAAATTTGGTACACAGCTGTAAAATATGACTTTCAAAGTATGAGCAAAAGTTTTTCCAGATTTAATCAACAGCTCCCGAAAAACAAATATTTTTTCTGAAATTTTTTTTTCGGAATTTCCTGACAGTGTGATATCAATGAAATTTCGTGAAAAGTTGTTCGTTGTTATGCTGTCAAGTTTCAATTCAATCGTATGAGTAGTTCCTGAAATATCAGGAAATTAATCTCAAAATTTCAAATTACCATAACTCCGAAACCATTCTATCGATTTGTCCCATTAACGAACCTAACCGGCGTATTCCCATGCGCGACATGATCTAAAAGTTTCAAATTGTCGGCCGGACGGACGGCCGGCCGGACAGAATCGATTTTGACACCGGATTCGTAATCAGTCAGTCCGACCTAATCGTTTGAGACCATTTTCTGAAAAAAATTGAAAAATTACAGACATTTGGACAGAACGATAGCACGCTGTTTCCCAGAACATGCGCGCGAAAATGTGTCAGATTTCGTGGTTCTTCATCTGTATTGTTGTGTGTTTCGTAATAACTCAAAAAATACTGATTCGATCATGATGAAACTTGGTAAGTACATAGTTTGAAAATGCTGATGAACGCCCTTGTGCTAAATTCTTTGATAATCATGTCATCAGAACAATTTGAAAAAAATTTTATTTTTATTTTCGAATATTTCATATTCCCCGATCTTCTGATAATAATGTTATCCTTTATGAGGTTCTGTAGGAATCTTCAAGCTGTCATATTTAAATCAAAAACTGGATTTCAATCAGATCTTATTTGTTTTTCCGGAAATACTGGGAATATATAATTTTGAATAGACATATCTGCGGAATCATTGGTGGATTACACCCATCCACGAATTCAGTCTCCGTAATTAAGGTTCAAATCTACTCTTCAAATATCGAGTTTATAAGTTGATTATTTCGGAAGTAATTGTGTTCACGATAAGCCGTTTTTGAAGCCAAATTCGAAAAATATAGACATGGGAGTCAGTATATATGATTACCTTCAATGCCCTTAGAACAGAAACGTATGATCTTAACTTTTTTGAAACGTATTTTTGGCACCTCTGGCTTCCAATGAATTAGGTGTGCAATTCATTCATACGATTATAAATCAACATCGGCCGAAGGAGCCGTGAGAAATACTCCACCCCGTATAATTTAGGTAACCAGGTAAGGTCAAAGCAGGCAATACTAAAAATTTTGAATATGGTATAAAAATTCCCATAACTTCGAAAAAGGTTTCTGCTCTAATTTGTGGATCCCTATTAGGAAACACAAATTTGTTCGAATAATGAAAGTAATTTGTGGCGCTTGTATAATATATCCGATCATTCATGATAAGGACCCGGTTTCGGCTGGAATTGGGATAATAATTGCTTTACAAATAATTTGCGCTTCGCGGAATCACTGCATATAAAATATGATTATCTTAATGGAAGAACTTCGACTCTGAAGTTCGCAACTATACACACTTTTTCAGGTTGCTAAATAACGGGGTCCAGAATGGATTCTAGAGAAGATTGATCGGAAAGTTATTTCATTTTATTGTTTATTATTTATTTCATCTTACAAGAGAACAGCGAGTTATCGTTAAGCCAAATGTCTATAATATTCGAATTTTGAACAAAAAAAGTCTTCAACGATTAGGTTAGACCCCCTCAAAAATCCGTGGTCAAATGTAATTTTGTCTGGCCGTCCGTCGGTATGTGCTCTTACTTTCGATGGGAGGGATCTAGCAACATGGAATTCTGAAGTCAGGTTATAGTTCGTTAATAACTTAAATCGACCAAAGGTTTTCGGAGTTATGCCAATTGGGAATGATGGTGTTAGTTCTTCGATATTTCAAGGAGATATTAATGTGAAGAATACCAACGCACAACTAAGATGCAACTTTATGCGGAATTTTGGGAGGATCTACACGTGAGGAGCTTCGGAAAATATTAATTTTTTCAGATACTTTTGCTCATATCACGATAAGATTTCGCAAAGACCTCGTAGTCAATAGTAACAATGTTTTAATTCTCAATTCAATCCGATATATTTTTTCGAATTGTTGACTCGAAATTTTTAGATTATTTGCCCAACTTCTTAAGAAATGATAAAGCGGTTAGATTAAACCTTGTTACTTGAAGGAAAGCGATGGACGATATGATGGGAAATTTGTTGAAGATGGTGGTGAATAATGAGAAATAAATTTTTCGAATTTTTCTTCAATAATATTTTTTTCAAGCTCTAATTTTTTCAATCGAATAATGGTTAATGGAAAAAAACTCTAGTTTAATAATAAGCTAACATGACACAAGGACGAATATCTGTAGATGAGTCAACAAATATTACATCTTGATCAGAGCTTATCATATAATCTACCAAACATCTACACCAAAGAAGCGGTGTCTAAGGAGAATGGATATAGCAGTTTCACGGTTGTCATCGATCGTCAGACCACCTGACCTTGTGAACCGTAGAATAGGACTATAGAAACTTATGACCTGTAAGACAGAATACTGCAGAATTAAACTTCATACATGTGCATGATTCTTGGGATGCTCCTGAAAGATGGCGCTGTATGTAGTTTGATATTCTAGTATTCCGTCAAACAGATCATACGAATCTAGAGTCCTTGTCTGCGGTTTACAAGGTAAGGTGGTCTGACGATCGGTGACAACCGTGAAACTTCTATATACATTCTCCTTTGACGCTTTTTCGGTATAGATTATTAATATTGTTTTTTAGATGTTTTGGTGGATTGGATGATAAGCTCTGATCAAGGTGCGATATTTGTTGACTTATCGAAGATATTCGTCCTTGAGCCATCTTATTTTATTACTAAACTGAAGATCTTTTCTCCATTAACCATTATTTGATTGAAGAATTCCAAAAAATTTTATTCACGATCGGCAGTAAAGCCAGTCCTTACACAATAACTTTCGAAAGAAGCGACTTAGAGATATTTATAGGGTAAGTTTTGGACTCGATAACGAAGGCCGAATTCGTGAATGGTAAAATCTGCCCAATGGTTCACAGATATACCCATTCGAATCGGAATTATCCCAATAGTTCAAAAATAACAGATCGGATCGCATTGAAATCTAGTATTCGATTGAAAATGATATCTTGAAAGTTCATACTGAATTTCGATGGTACCATGTGAACAGAAGGTTGCCAAATCTTTCCACCGGGAAGTAAACTTGAATAGGTGACCACCTTGGCAACGAGTTTGAATAATTGCGTGAAAGCTCCTGACCTCAATTCAGTCAGGTACAGTAATCTCATTTCTCATCCTAAATATATCCTTTTATGAATTAAATGAAACGTAATCAAATTTTGTAATGAAATGTTTTCTGTTGGATTCTTCAATAACAGATCTCATGCCGTAGAATAATTATATATTTTGACAGTCTGTCCGTCAAAAACTGGTAATTTGATAGTTGTTACCCTTACCAAGTACATAAAAAATAAGGAGAACCATTTTCGATATATTTAACTTTTAACACACATGCTCTATGGCCTAAAAACTTTGTGAGTTTGCATCAATGTCGGTAACGCTCAAATTTCGACCAGAATATGATCTTGAACGACTAGTTTGGACGCACTGATGAAGAATCTCCGGCCACAATCAATTCTGGCCATCTGATGCCTGGACTATAACACTGCAATGGAGGTAGGTTCAGAACCTGAGTATCTGGAATCAGTTTGTTAATCGGCGCATCAAACATTCTTTAGGTGTTCCTTTCGATTACTTAAAAAATATTGATTCGATTGAATTGAAATGTGACTATTGCAGACCAGGAGGAAAAACAAATATATCTGAGAATCTCTCAATTAGATTTCTATGGAATTTTGCATAAAACTTACTATCGTGAATTTCAAACAAGAACTAGATAACAAACCGATCAGACCTGTATTTTTATGAATATTGGGAAAAAACTTGGAATGGGTACATTTTAGGGTTCTTGGATGCAGATATTCACTCTATAAGTTGTTTTGACAATTGGGCTACCAAATTTTGTTTCTGTGAGGTATCACTGGAAGATATATAAGAATATTTCAATAATCAAGTTTGTTACGAGAACTGTACAGTCCACTTGTCTTGTGTTGTCTGATTCTGCATTCCAGAAAATACTTTTTCGTTGAGTTCCATTAAGACACTTGAAAAAATCAATTGAACAGTTCAGGATAGAGGCAAGTTCGATGGAACAACAGAGCAAACAATAGGGAAATCCATTTTCAAGATATGATAGAATTGGTCAGATAGGTATCAGGTCTGAAGTACCTCAAATGTACAGTATACCCCCGGCGAGACAACGTACAGAAACACCATAGAGTGGATAGTATTTTATGGTATCATTAACCCAATACCAACTTAGCTGAATTGTTATACACTCCATAAGCACCTCACACTTCCTGAAAAGAAGCCCAGCGGCTCTCATGATTGTTATTGTTTCATCTCTTTTATTATTGGGATATTTATTACGTGAGATATATCAGATTCCATTGTTTGGAAGGCACCTCACGATCATGATTTAGAGCTCACAAAGTATACATAGTATTATATGAGTTCGATACACACGCAAGGTGCATGAATTCTAAATTTGCCCATATAACTTTAGATATTCCTGAGACATTTTTTTCATAGACGACTACAGTACTTGTTAGGAAATATTTCACCAGTTCCGATATTAAAATATTCAGCAATTGCATTTTCAATAAATAGTCACGAGGATAATTGTTCTCATGTGTCAAGAGTATTTTAACGAAAAATCGAGTTAATATTTGGGTGAACCAATTCACGAATACCATTGAATCAATGCGGTTACAAATTGATTTGAGAGAACCTTTTTCTCTGTGTAAGAAGTGTTTTTAGTTACCGGCTCATCAAATACATATTGATCATTTAGAATAAATGTAAAAAAAAATTCTGAAAATGTTATGGTTTCATCTTCGATATAATAGCCATACATTGCCAAAAAATGGAATTCACGGATTCTTTCTGTAGCTACACTTATGATGTCACTGATTATACATTCTAATTTCTCACTTATTCTTTTTCGAAAGTTTCGAAAGTTTAATATAGGGATCTCCCATCCTCATACTGACTCCGCCCCATGCTACTTGGCTTCCAGAAAAAACAGTTTTTCAGTCTTCTGCTGAACCTTTGAAATCGGTGTTTATTAGTTGCGGTGCAAGGGTCGTATGTATGGCACACACACGTCACCAAGTTTGGTCGAAACGGGCCACTGGCCGTGCCATGATTACAATCAAAGCTACTAACCTTAAGTGAGAGTGGCTCGTCTTGTGACCCGAACGCAGCCCTTTGTAGTCGATCTATGGAAAAGATCGTTTGGAAAAGGTGAAACTAACCCTCATTAGTGTATGCTTGGTTAACATATGTAATAAATCGGTGACGATTGTGGGCCTATGTATGGTGAGGGTTCACCAGTATGACGATCAAATACGGCGTGTTTCATAATGAAGATAAAAGGTGACTACAAATCTCCAACTGTTTGACCTCTTGCGCCACAACTAAGTCAATTCTTAGGGTAGGAACATAGTGAAGCGACCGAGAGGTGCGAAGAGGATTGCAGAGAGGATAGAGGCAAATTCAAACACATACATTCGAATAGGGAAGTACATAGTGCGGCGGTCCCGAAAGAGGTAGTGCGAGGATAGAGGCACGATTAGGGAAGTTTGTTTTCTCTCCTCGCCGCGCGGTTGCAATTAATGAATAAAAATGAATATTGAAGTGTTCATATGTTCGATATTTGTGAAAAATGCTTTGTGGGATGAAAAAGATGATCAACGTTATAATAGATATGTTTTAGACAAGTTATTGGTCCAGTTTTTCAATAATTTGGATTCAATTTTTTCCAAAATGTAGTCGAACGGAATTATAAACGAAATTTTTCCCGATGCTGACGTAATTCTTTATGCAAATGATGAAATTCACCATGTTCTTTCCTAGATTTATTAGTTTCGTGAACACTACAAGTTCTACTATTTTCATCAGATACCAGAGTTTCAATGACGAATATTCTAACAGCATAAATTCATTCAAATCAATAATTCCGAAATGCGCCACCTCTGAAATAATCAAACTCGACTGCCGCGTCGCTTTTTTGTCGCCTCACTATGAGATGGCACCTCGTCATCGCCGCTACTCTCGGAAACCGCTATCCTCCCTGCTGTTCTCTTCGCACCTCTTGGTCGCTTCACTATGTTCCTAGCCTTAGTGTAAATGCCGATTCACATTATCCGACCGGCAAATCACAATTCCGCCGCGCCAGAGGATTTTTCTTTGTTTTGTGCCGAAGGGTCGTACCCAGATAATATGAATTAGTCCATAAAAATCTGTTAAAAGATTTTCTGGCGCTGCGGAACTGAGCTGAGCCAGTCGGATAATATGTATCTGCCTAGTGAATTTCGGTGCTACAGTCAAGGTGAATAGATATTCCTTTCCTCAGCCAAGCAATACCTGACTTAAGTAACTTTATTTAATCTAGCAAAACTAATATCCTATAAATCCATTTATCAGGTTTGGCTCTCTATACTGCAACCGATTAAAGAAGTGTATTTCCGAAGGCCAAGCCAATCAGGAAATTCACCTTCTGCATCTTTCGAATTCATCTTAGTTCCAGATAATTCCACAATATTCCCGCTGACTTGCATCTAGATGACGAACTTTACAGCCCCCTGATTAAAATTCTTTTCAAACTGTGTTGGTATGTAAAATCGTCTTTCGCTCCGCCCAAATCTCTTTTCAAACGCCCCTCTATGGTCCTATTCCGACCTACCGAAGACTAATTGAATCAATATTTTCCTCATAAAAGTTGCTACGCCATTTGTAGCGCCCCCTAGTTGATTACTTTCGTTCTTTCTTGGGAATTTGGTCAGGTGCTCTTTAGCCGAAAGTTGGCCTACGAACTGAACGTTCGAAACGTCCCGAAAAGACTTATTGCGAAAATAATGTACTTAGAAGCTGAGAACAAACAATCGCCGGCTTTCCTCCCCTTTATGTGTATTAAGTTACGGAAAGTAAACTCTTGAAAGAGGTAGGAACATATATAATCGTTGTACTAAGATTGGATAGAAAATTTCACACGCGACGGAAAATTTGAACGGCGTATACATTTGATTCATTACTTACTTGGACCGTGATGGCCTTGATGTTTGAACGACGAATTAACTGAGTCCCTTTAATTTGCAGTTTTAATGTTGTATGTATAAGGGAGGTCAAAATTCGATGTTTTAGCACTTCAACTATCAAATCAGAGACGAACAAAATCTGATACCCCATTCTCTTTCTGTCTTTCTGAGAAACTAACGAGAATAGTATTAATTTTTGGCCATCTTCTTTTGTTTTCGAGTTATTAGCGAAAATTGGAAAAACGGTGATATCGATTGTGAGTATAATCTAGTGGCGTGGAATTTCAATTACGAAGCTAAAACCCAAGGATAGGTTTTTTGAATGGGAACACTAGATTTCTGTGACCCTTTTTGAAAGCTCTATTTTTGCTCATTTCAAAAATAATAAACATCTTATTATTTGTATCAATAGAAATGAAAGAAAATTATAAAACACCTTTTTGCAACTAAGAGTCTCGATATTTCTATGGTTTCAACTGTTTATGAGCATGGAAAAAAGAGCTTTCTATAGCGAGATCAGCAAATCTCTTTATTTCTATGACAGTAGTATTCTGTGATCATGGAGAAATTGAGTAAAAAGGATAGACTACGTTGGTAACCTAGTTGTTCGAGAAATTGAATAGGATGAATGACCAGAAAGCATGAAATGAAAAGACTAATAGGAGTTAAATGTGCTAATTATACGATGCTAATGTTTTTAATGATCCTCAACAGTTGAAACCACGTATAAATATTGAGACTCTTTGAGCTGTTTGACATATTTTTATCATTTATATTGATACAAACCATTCGATGTTGTACATTTCGAGTGTTCCCATAAAAAAACATAACTCTTGGTCATAGCTAAGTGATTAAAAATCCTGCTAAAGAGACGAGCACGCCACTGGACTCTACCAAGAAAAAGTGCCTGTATAATGTATTCATTTCAGAGATCTATCATCAGTATTAGAGAAGCTTTTGTTCGATATCGCCATTTTCACAATTTTCGTTTATAACTCGACAACAAAAGGTGGCCAAAAATGAATTCTTATACTGTGCGTTTCTCAGAAGGGAGAACGAGAATGGGATATTAAATTTTGTCTATCTCCGCTGGTGTAGAAGGAAGTGCTTACACATCGGAAAATATAAGTTTTTTCTGAAAATTATGCAATATGCAAGTGAAGTTGCACTAGCACTACGACGAAAAACTATGAAAATGAAAACTTTTGCCAATGCTATGTCGAAATCTGATGAGGTATTTAAAATTACAGTAATCTTGATGGAAAAAGAAATTACGCTTCTGCGTTCAAGGAAATATTACATAAAAAACAGGTTTTGGAGTTTTTTCGCGCGTAAAATTCGGATATTTATAACGGTAAGGAAAGTATAATATAAATAACCTGTAAAACACTTATCTGAATCAGATAATTCATTGAAAAAATATATACAAATTCATACTGTAAAGATTTGAAAGTTGACTCATTGAAAATAACATCAAAACATTGAAGCAAATTTGGGGCACAGAAAAAAGTATCAAAAAACAACGAATTTTCTCAAAAATCGAACAGCTAGCACACGAGGACGAGGACATGGGTCATCTGAAAAATAACTGTTATAATTCCGAATGAAAAACATTTTATTATTATTCACGTCATTGTCTTATTCCATTCAACAGAATTCATATAACCTACCACTTCCATGATGCCAATATTATAATGAAATATACAGAATGTACGTTGATATTACGAAAATTCAGAACAAGGCATGTATTCTTGCAAATAATTCAGCTGAAATAAAGGACACCTGCTAATATCAGACCTATTGAATCAGCGAAATAATATCAATTCAGACATTGCCCGTGTTTCCAAATATGTTCCATACCAATAAGGATAGTATTCGAAATAAATGAAAATATTTCTCCATTTCATAAAAATGGAATCCGTGCATTATTCCCAGATACAAGGAATGTTTTCATTTGAATTGAACTAGAATTTCCCTACAACTTTGACGTTCCCTACTTGGTGAGAGGAAGGACTATTTCAAAGAGAAAATAATACTATCAAATTAACCCAGCATATGGATCAATAAGACGCGAATAATATTTTCGGTGGACCAGAATATCAGCAGAGGAAATGAAAGAATGGATTTCCATTTAGAATGATATAGATCACTCCTATTTGGTTTATGCTAACAAAGTAGATCCAACCCTCATTCTTTTCCCAAAGAGGCAAACTCGCAGATGCTGCCATTTTATTCTTACTCGAGAATAAGAACATACATTTTCTTATCAAGGATTCAAGTCACGTAGTTTGCAGGTTGTTGCCTGGCAGGGAGGGAAAATTCTCAAGTTTGAAGTGCTGTTCCTTACTGCTACAGCAACTCAAAAGTATTTTCCGAAACAGCTTTTAATGTATCATTCCTTTGGCCACTTTCTTATTTCAATTAGAATAATGCAGAACGAACATAAATTTGTCGTCAAATAGTTCTATTGCTTATATGTTTTTCATTATTGGAATCGAGAACTCAATCCAGAAGTTTACAGAAAAATCATTCAAAATGGTTCCTTGTAGAATCGTACTGTGACGAGTGACGTAGGTGATCTACCAATAAGAAGTGTTTTACCTAATTTGAGTAGTCTTGATTTTTTCACCTCTGATACGAAATTATTCGAAGTTCAAGAATTCTGAAATGATGATCTTGTATCAAAATATGTAGAATGAGAAAAATATGACACGATATTTCCTGAAAATGTTCTATTTTAGGGCGCTCTATCCAACAAGATTGAAGAAAATTGTAGATCCCATTCGGAAGTCCGGACTTTTCAACAGTTTCAATTGTCGATATTCTATCTAGATATTTTGGCGATCCTGTACATTGTTAGGTAGAGAGCTGATAAGCTGAAATTCTTCAACTAGTTCGAAGATTTCTCGATAAGTACAAAGGCATATTCCATAATATGAACCATTAACCATCTCTAAATATTCCAGAAGAACAAAATATCTAAAGCTAGTAGATGAAAGTATTCCGAACAAGGTTGACTTGAAATTTATAAGGGATATCCAAACTGAAACAGGTTATTCATTCGAAATAAGGAAGTGGGTATGTATTTTTGGTATCTTCAGAAATGTTGATTCACTCTCAATATGTACTGTCCTTCCAATGGTTGCCCTCATTCAAAGTGTAAGATACATGCAACTTTTAATTTTCGAAATATCAGTTCGGTTCAGCTCTTTTGCGACACTATACACAATGCACTCGTGGTACGCACACTGAAATTGAACTCGAAATGGGATTGTGAGAAAAACATCATGATTACGTCTGACAGAATACTTTATCACAGAATCTTCATCAGTAATTCCAACAATTACATTGAAGTTCACTTCTGGCCCAATGTTCGAAAAATAGATTTTTCATTAGAAATGAGTCGAACTTATAACCATAACATAATAGATGGCCTAATGGTGTCTATAGACATTTTTATAAGATAGCACACTCAAAGTAATACTTTTCTATGAACACTTAAGTAACAATAATTCATTTATTGTCTGTTCCACACTTGTGTGTAGCTTGCTTTGAACTACTTTGGATGAGGAGTTCCGAGTACTCTTATTCATTATGTATTTACTTGTCATCTCATTGCGTTGGGGCTGATGGCAGACGCTACAAATAGATCATAATGAATCAGCCTTCATGGGGGCTTTTCTTTATTGAATTGGTTGTTGCAATAATCTTTGTCAGCGTAGAGCGGAAGTGAGAATGGAATAAGGCTAACTCAATTGGTATCTTCGGCGAATCCGTTTTATCTCGACATATTGAGATTCCATTGGGATATTTTCATCTCTGCTTGGATATTGGGAACAACATGAGAAAGTTGGGAAACGCTCAAACTATTCCTTGAAATTATCCAAATATTATTTGAAGAAGAAATGATTTCTCTCTATTCGAGGGTGAAATCTATACTTTTCGATTATGAAAGTATTGCTATCCTTTCTTCAAAATCGAAGCTCAACCTATTTGTCCGAGCAGTCTGAATTTTTGAATATTTTTTTTTCTTGTCATAAACCAAAAAGGCCCCACCCGATGCTATCTACACGACTATATGTGTTGTCCATGTCGTTATGGTAAAACATCCTGTATAACAAGATATATGGATGATATGTTAGAACTTCAAGGACTACAGTGAAGATATTTCAAAGATTATGTTTTTTTGTTAACGAGCTATAGTTTCAAATATTTTCAATACTGCGATTTTCGATTATATTTGTGAGTTCATGAATAATCACAAAGCATTCAAAAATAAAGCAAAATATGTTATTGATAATATTTTTGTCATTTGAGATAGCAGATCTCATATCTATAGGGCACAAGTCAGGATCCCAGAAACTAAATAATTATATACTATATTCATTTTTCCGTAAACTTCTAATTTATTCAGGGAATAACCATGTACAACATTGCGAGAAACCGTTTTGGCGTTTATAGATCACTCATTACTAATACAACTGTAATCAAAAAGTTAATAAATGGTGCCATTTTTGTTATTCTGAGATGAAGCACTCTTTGACGGTTTTGAGGACTTAATGGAATCAAAATTACAATAAACTGAACGCTCTAATGAAACATACATATTTAATTTCAATCAATCAACTTCACTCGAACTTATTCAGACAGTCCTCATATCTCAAAAAACCTACCATGTTTCATGATAAATTGATAAAATGTTTTATAATTCTCCTCAGAGAATAAGGTGGAATAATTATTACACCAATATATGATTGATCTACCCCTAAAGTGAGAAACTTTTGTCCTACTCGGAATATGGAGGAAATGTTCATTAGAAATTGATGTTTAAAAAAATATTATAGCGATGACGTGAAGTTAGGACAGCTAAATATGAATACAGTACCTCTGAAAAATGACTCTAAAATAGAGGCGCGATATTTGTGGTCTGTTAGGAGATACGAAGATCGAGTTCGCAAATAGTTCCAGGAATAAAAATACAAATAATATGTAGTGCAGATCTAGTAATTAGTTATAGTATACAGGGTGAGTCTTCAAGTTGTACATTAATTTCAACCATAGATTCCTCTAATCAAATAAAAACCTCTTTTCCTTTAGCATTTTTCCAGATTCGGCTCAGGTAAAAAGTTATAAGCATTTAAATATTTCTCAATGTGCTGATACACTCCTGCACTTTCTTTGCAATTTCACCACAGATATCTCTTACGGTGATCTCCAATCCAAAATTCATCTCATTCAGAGTTACCATTTTAAAGCTGAAAAAGAAAAACTGATTTTTTTGGAAATTTAAACACTGAAGCCGAATCTGGAAAAATGGTGAATGAAAAAAGTGATTTGTTTGATGAAAGGAATCTACCGTTGAAATTAATGTACAACTTAAAGACTCACCCTGTATAGGATTGAAAGTTCAATAAAATTTCGAACGAAAGCTACATGATGATTTCTGAGATTATCTTCTAGTGAAGCAATCCCAATTATTGAGGAAAATTTCAGATTACAATAACTTTGAAACCATTTTACGACTATAACTCACTCATCTAAATCAACCGACGCGACGCATTCAGGGAGAACGAGTGCACCACGCTTAGTGCTTATATTAATAGCTTTTTTCCTAGTATTGATAGTACTGTAGTCATCATAAACCTATGAGGGTTTTCAAATGCAAGACAATAGTAACCGATACTGATTCTTTAGATAATTCTACTTTAGTGGAAATACGAACAATAAATCTGCATATAATTCTCTAGTTGATTACTGGATACGAATCAATGACGAAAACCGAAACTCATTTCGATAGGGCTCGATTGGTATACTTACGATGAACAAGGGACAAATCGATTTGTGGAGAAAAACCATAATCAAGGCCTGAATTATTCAACAAAGTGCCAAACCACCTTGATGGAAAGTGAAAATATTTCCCAAGTGATTTATGTTGCGTTACCTCGGTGGCAATCAAGTTCAATGAAAGAAAGGTTTGTTTTTCTGGCAACCTTAATGACCCAGAGCCGGCAGGTATGGATCAATATAGCATAATATATACCTCAACAAGGTTGGAAACACAGCGTACATGGTTGAGAATCCAGTGAGTGACTTATCGACATTTTCTATATGAACTTGAAATATAATGGATGATGTTTTTCGGAATTAGACACAACATAATGGAAGTAGCCACCAATACAATTATGATAAATTATTTCGAAAAATTTGTGAAATCGTTAAACTTTTGGGCATAGTTGGAATCGGTACTGTTCTTACACACTGTGTTCAAAAGAGAACAGCCTTAATATCTCTGTTCCCATGCAAAATCAAAAAAATAAAAATAAAATTAGGTCAATTTTGTATCGTAGAGGAACATTTTATTCGGTTGGTTTCAATCAATTCGTATCAACCCTCTGAACGTGTTGAAAGCGACTCTTGAAATTTTAAATGGGAAGTGGGTTGAGTGATACCTTGTTTCGGAGAATATTCGACTGCCTTATCAAAAATTGCATAGCCTTGACCTTTTCGCAGGCACTTCCGACAACTAAAAGAAGAGCAGAAAAATAAGTCCAATGACAGCATTTTTATGCTTGTTTATGTAGAAAAAATCAGAACTTCCAGGTGCAATGATGAAAATTTTTTCCAAAATATTACTGAATTGCGGTTGTTGCATTCTTGAGTTATTTTCTTCATTTCTTCAGAATAATAAATTGAAGAACGACAGAAACGATAAAGTGTGTGATATTTTCGAAAAGACCATCAAATTACCTTCAAAACAAGGTGTCACTCAAGCACCCCTCCTCATAAAAAATTTCAGGGGATGATGTCATCAGATTCTAAGGGTTAATACAAACTGATTGGATCCAACCGTGTGAAATGTGTACCCACAAATTAAAGTTTACCTCTTCTGCATTGTTTCTGTTATATACTTGTATAATTTCAATATTCTCTACGTAAGGAATTAAAATAATTGTCTTCACTCTGAAAGCATTTATTGAACTGAACCCATACAATTGGAAAAACTGAAATACCGGCAGCATGTGTGAAGTTGAAAGATTACAAAATATATTTATATGTTTGAATGGGACTTACAATTATACAACTATATAACAGTTTCCAATTTTGCAAGGGGGCTAAGATATTAAGGGTGGTATACTTTTTCAAAGTGACACACTAAATAATGAGCATAATATTTGTAGCGTTTCCGATGACAACATAAATCAAATTCTGTAGATATCATTTTTGCGCGCATATTCTAGGGGAACAGCTTCCTATCGTTTTTTCCAAATGGTCTCAAACGACTAGTCAAAATTGATTCCGGTGTCAAAATCGACCGGCCTTATGCACGATTACGGGCGTACAGAAAATCCTATCGACTTAAAACTTTCAGTGTATGCATTTCAAAATGCGACGGTTAATTTCGTTAACAGGCAAAATCGGCCAAACGGTTCAGGAGTTATAGCCATTTGAAATTTTGAGGTTAATTCCTGAATATTTCTGGAATTACAGGAGCAATTGGAACGAAACTTGGCAGTAAGTTGAAGCAGAACGACAAGCAACCTCTCGTGCTACAGTAAATTTCAAAAAAATATTTTTCAAAATTTTTTGGGAATTTTTTTTTCGGAATTATTCATCGTATTCCAAAAACGATTTGCTCACACCTTGATCTCTATATTTGACAGCAGTGTACCAAATTTTCAATTCGATACAGTACTTATTTTAAGAGATATTGGGAAAAATATGTAAAAATTTCCCGTTTTTTTCTCGATATCATTGATTTTTTCGGAAAAACTCAAAAATACTAATTCTATTATTATGAAACTTGGCAGCTAGCTTGGAAATGCTGAGAGACAATATTGTGCAAAATTCGTGATGTTTGAAAAAAAAATTTCATTTCTTTTTCAAATATTCAATATTATGTAATCATCTGATCATAATATCTTCATTAAGTTCTGCATGAACATTTTAACTGTCATTTTTCGATACAGTACTGAATTTCAATTAGATCTAATCTATATTTTCGGAAATATTGAGAAAATAAAATTTTGAATGGGTATACCTGCGGAATCATTTGTGAATGGTTAAAATTCCTATTCAAAATTTTATTTTCCCAATATATTCAAAAATACAAATTAGATCGAATTTGAATCGCGTACTTTATCGAGGGAACCTAGAAAAGAAGTGCCATGAAGGCAGCACCTTTTGCGCGCATGTTCACATTCGTAGCCAAAGTGCCATTGAACAAGCGCGCATGGTTTTTCATGAACCATCCGAAAAATTTCATATTTACGAAATGAAAAACTCAAGCAAACGAAATAATTGGGTTGATATACGGAATATATATCCTATATCAACTCTACATATATTATTGACGTGAAATCAGGAACTCCGATTCTTCATTTTCAGCTTATTAGATGTGATCTCAACAAATATCTATATTAGGATCTGGTTTTAATAGCAAAGGAGCAGCTCACAGCAACAACATATAACGTGAACCTCAACCTGTCGAATTCGTTCTGAAATTCCCCTATCTTAGGGCCAGGAAGTTTTCGAAATTTTTGAGTTGCAACTTTGACCGAAGTCTCCTAGCTTTATCTATCAATCCTAACCAGGCTCGCTCGGAGTAATAACCAGGTTGGATGACTCCGCATTGTATGAAACTGAATTAATTTAGTTTATTATGCGATAAAGCAAATTATTGTTCGTTCTAACGTAACGTATCTGAGATGAGGACTCCATCGATTATTATGAACCGCAAGGAAAAATGGCTTGTCCCAACGCAATCGAATCCAGTGATTCCAACCGTTGTTCAAAGATCGGTTTTCCTCCATGTGCAGCCGTCAGGTCAAGCTTTCGACGCGTAGACTGATCGGTGGTGGATCCGACAGACAGACGGACGTACTGATTTACCGCGCCGGATAAGAGAAATGTCTATATTAGACTCACTCTACGGTCCAACGACCAAACATTTTCCGATATTTGCTTTCCTCGCCAACTTCGAAATTGGAAACGTTGAAAGAGATAAAGAATGATCAGCTCGATTCCGGAAGTTTGTTGGTTAGGACGATAAATGGCATTGAGTTTATATCTTCAAGATCTATTTACTGCCGCTGACGGTATGAACTAACAATTTTTCAATGGAGAAAGTTCATCCTCCTGACCTAACGAAATCAAATCGATTCGAGGTGCAGTTTCAATCAAATCACCCGTAATCATGAAAGAAAAAAAACTTGAAATAACAGAAAATATTATTCCAATATTTTAAATATGTTCGTTTGTATCAAACGGAAAAATTTATGATGCCCTTGTTACATTTACACTGCTTGTACAACGATTCCTCTACACATGCTATGTTGTTCAGTAGTCCCTCTTGTAAAATACCATAAACAAAGTCTTTCCCTTACTAATTAACACTGCTGTCTCCTAACCAGGGTAGGTCTTTTAGATGTAAATTAATCTCAACCATGGGGTCCGAAAATGGTCTCAAACGACTAGGTTCTACTCATAGATGATGAATCCGGTGTCAAAATCGATTCTGGCTGGCCGGCCGTCCGTATATATATGCACGATAACAGGCGTACAGAGAATTCTATCGACCTGAAACTATCAGGGTAGGTTGCATTTCAAAATGTAACCGTTAGGTTCTTAAACGAGCGAAATCGGCCGAGAGGTTTCGAGAGCCCTTTGAAATTTTGTGGTTATTATACCTGATAACTCGGAAATTGCTGGGACGATTATATTGAAACTTGGCAGTTAGTTAGAGTATAACAACGCGCAACTTTATGCAGGATTTTGTCGAGATAATACTGTCAGTAAAATTAAAAAAACTGTACAATATATTCAGAAAAAATTTTTGCTTGGGGTTCATATTTCGCAGTAGTGTACCAAATTTCAGTTCGATCCGAAAATAAGTTTTGGAGATATTCCGGAAAAATATGTGAAATTTTGTGTTTTTTTCCTGAATATCGTTTTTTTTATGAAATAACTCAAAAATTACTGATTCAATCATAATGAAACTTGGCAGCTAGTTCTAAAATGCTGATTGACACTTTCGTGCAAAATTTCGTGATGATCGTGTGTTTAGAACATTTCGAAAAAAAATTTTTTTTTCTTTCAAATATTCAATAATTTATAATCTGTTTATATTATCCTCATGAAATTCTGTATAAGCCTTCGAACCGTAATTTTTCGATAAAGTATTGGATTTCAATTCGATCTAATCTGTATTTTAGAAATATTGGGAAAATAAAATTTTGAATGGGCATATCTGCGAAATCTTTGGGTGGATTTCAGCTATTCCGAAATTGGTCTTCCATAACCAAGGTTCAAACCTACTCTACAAATATCGAGTTTCTAAGTTGTTTCTTTCGGAAGTTACTGTGTTTACGGCTAACGGTCGAGCGTAAACACAACTTCCGGAAGAAACTACATAGAAACTCGATATTTCTAGAGTTGGTTTGGGGCTTAATTACGGAGGTCTAATTCGAGAATGGGTAAAATCCGCCCAATGATTCCGTAGATATACCAATTGAAGATTTTATTTTCTCAATACTTCTAAAAATACAAATCAGATCGGATTGAAATCCAGTACTTTATCGAAAAAACCTAGAAAAGCACTGACGTGAAGTCAGCAGCTTTTGCACTCATGTTCGAAGGATATGACCATAAGTAAACATGCGCGCAAAAGCTGCTGACTTCACGCCAGTGCTTTTCTAGGTTTTAGCATTTAAAATTTTTGCAGCCTCGGCATAGGTGAAAAGATACAGACTGTTAAAATATTCACAAAAAATTAGTAGCTTTGATATGGTTCTTCCGAAGGAAATTAATTCTGGTGTTGAGTTTTCTGTAACTATGACACATATTCTCCAGTTATCACTTTTATCCAACTTGAAACGCTTTCGGAGTTATAAACTCACTGATTCATGAAACTTTAAGAAAGTAACATGAAAAATTCAGATAAAGATTATGTTGAGACACTATAAGAATCTAAAAACATTTTATTAATCATTTCTTATAATTTCTTCTTCGTCGTACCTTTTTCGAGATAATGGACGTTTTGAATGTTATAAAATCTGATCCGTAATTTTGGGGATCTGCCCCTGAGTAAAGGCCTTAAACTCCCTCCATGTTTATCAGGACCACAGAATATAATTACTTATCTATTTCAAGACCAAAGCGTAGACAGAAAATATGTCACCATTTCTATGTACCAGACTTTCCAAAGATAAGTTCAATTAACATTTTCACACTGATAGGTGATTGCAGACAATTCATTAATGAATTTGAAGAAAATAAGGATAGTAAAGAAATTTCAAATATGAGAATGGGCGAGAATGAATCTGTGTAAAATCTTATGATGGAAACAATCAGATATTGCACTAAAATAAAGAGAAAGATCAGTGTTTCAATGCTCAAGTGTAGTGAAATATTTTCGTGACAATAATACCGCAAAAAGCACTAAATCATAGGAATCAAGTGAGTACATTGGTTTTCTCAAGCACGTTTCCTTGAATTTAAAGCAGTAGATTGGTTATTCTGCAATACAGATCATCATAAGAGATTTCTGAATTTCTAAGTCAATCAAAGAAGCGAAATACCCATCTCAGACTCTGTTGTTAGTAAATGCGCAAACATAACCATCTCTTCTCTACAATATAACACAAATTTATATTGGTCTCACGTCGTCTATGAAACTTTGGGATTTAGGATGATTCGATTGTTCAGTTATTTGATTGCTTAGAAGGAGATACTCTCAAAGCTCTAAGATAGGTGATTTCGAGTTTTACCGCTTTATAAATGAGCCAACTTTGTTTCGATGGAGCTATCAATATAGAATATCCAAGGTTGTTATTAGCGTGTTTCATCTTCCGTCTTGGTTGCATGATGACAAAAATTCAAGCTTGAGGAATTATTAAGGAAGTAAACAGAGATACTGATGCTTTTTTTCACATAGATCATTTTTATACCTTCATTCGCATCTAAAAACAAGCCCAAATAACTATCTATAGACTTCAACCCCTACTAGATTTTGGTAGCGAAAGGGGTAGATAGATCGATGTTGAGAGATTTCAGTGAGTTCCGCATTATAACAACTGATGACTCAAATAACTTGATCGGCTCTTTAAAGAGCTCTGGAAGGCATTCAGGTACCTATTGGTTCAATGAAGAAAGGTGATATTTTATCTGCGTAATGTGATATCAACTATTTTTGGGAGCATTTTTTCAAACAATATTTATTGCCTTATGAATAATATTGATTGCAATCGTCAGTCAAGATTATTTCTTTTACTCTTTCCTCACAGTTTCTTGAATTAATATTTAACATTTGAATTACTTCTGTTCCAGATATTAGGAGAGAAAACCAATAATGAGTCCTTCCGTTGGATATTTATTTATGTAGAATATAAACAGAAAATTATTTTTCATGTGTTTTCCGGGTTTGCACTCCCAATATCTGAAAAATAACTTTCAAAAATTGAATGGAATTGTTATTTATAGAAAACGACCTTGCGGGTTGCAGTATTGAAACTATTTGTTTTTGGGTAAAATAGTAGACTTATGAACAATATTCGACAAAAGAAAACACTTAGACAGAATGTTATTATTAACCGAAAATTTATTATTCACATATAATTGTTGTCT
This sequence comes from Myrrha octodecimguttata, assembly GCA_958510865.1. Lineage (NCBI taxonomy): Eukaryota > Metazoa > Arthropoda > Insecta > Coleoptera > Coccinellidae > Myrrha > Myrrha octodecimguttata. The sequence continues at coordinate 28,282,366 of OY294057.1, forward strand.
ACAATTTTTAATAATTGAGACTGTTGTAATCTTGTTTATATTGTTCGTCTTGGATAGCTTCTTTTTGTTGCTCTTGTGCCTTTGTTAGTTTAGATCTATTCATTTGAAATTTATATCTATTTATATTTGTACTTCTTACCTGATTCTTGTTTTTAGAGCTCTGATTATGATTCTATAAATTTGCGAAACGTTTGCTAATCCCATAAAATTCAATTTTCTAATGAACAATATTGAAACAATGCCAACGATCAACAAGGAAATGTAACGTCTGGGAGTCTTAATCTGACTTCTTCATCAAAAGAGAAAATTTGGCAGAATTATTCTCATGTTTGCCAGGTGAAGAATTCAGATTTAGACTCTAGAAAGTTACAGTTCACTCCGTTGATCGTTTGCATTGTTCCAATAATGCTGCCTTTTGCCTAGAATCTGCCCTTGACAAATAGTTTCAATCCTGCAATCCGCAATGTCGTTTTTCTATGAATAACAATTTTAATTTCACTTTTAACAGGTCTTCTTCAGATATTGGGAGTTCAAACCCAGAAAACACCTGAAATATAATGCAAAATCCTCCCAACATAGACTTCAATCGATATTCCATAGAATTACTTTTAATTTTAAGGTAAGTGATCTTATTGACTTTTCAATCGAAAAAATAAATTCTCGAAACAAAAAAAAATATTTTGTGATGATATAATATGCATTCTTACTAAGCCACGGATTGTGTTTTATTGATGTCAAATTGACAGAAGCTTATTATTCAGTCCGTGGCTCAGGTAGAATACATTTCATCACAAGATAATTTTTCTCAAAAATGACGCTTGGTAACGTTTTCAACGAAGGGTACCTTTTTGTTCGAAAATGGTCGAGGAGTTTGTTTCCTCCATTGAAATTCCGAAAAATCACTTACTCAAAAAATAGAAGTAGTTTTATGAAAGCCTTCCAAATTTTCTTCGCTACTGATGAGATACAGTAATGTTTTTATCACCAGACGATTCAGTTTCTCCTAAATTCTCTATGTACTAAATTTTATTTGAAACCACCAAATTTTGAGGAAGCTCTCGAAAATCATGAAATTTTGGATGTCATCTTGAAGGGGCTCTAACACTTGTGAGTTAGGAGCATTTTAGGACCCAAGTTAATGTGATATTTTCTTCATACATATATTTTTATCTCTCCAATCAACCTGCGAAAAATATGAAAATATATAAACGTTAAATCCGGTCGATCTGTATACTGAAGTTATGCTGAAAAATGATCGAGGAAAAAACTGTCTGAAGAAATAATTTCGCCATTTGAATGGAAGTACGAGAGAACATTCAATTATTCTTCTTTCGAAACAAATTTTCTGGATTCGTGTGGAAGTTTCAGAAATTCCCAGAAAAAGCAATCTTTACATTGTACCACCCACAAAGCTGAACATCTAAGGTGAATACACCGACACAGGAAAAACTTGTGCGCGTATTTCCACAAACGAAAATTTATCAGGTCTTCTACACCTCTCTGCATTTCCATTTACAATAATGACAACAGGTTCCGACAGCAGAAAGGGCTGAATGAATCGCAAAGCATTCCAAAAAATAGCAGTGTAGAGGTAGCCGGATATAAAATGCACCGTAATATGCTCTGCGGTATACCGCGTTCTCCGTAAAGATGCGCGGATTGCCTGATAATTCTCAATTTGTAGACCGTCAACTCCTTCAATGGGTCGGATTCATCATTATGAAGCAGCGGGAATTTCTCATGCCCGAGCGCGCTTCGAAGGCAGCTTATAAAGCGGTGTCGTGCAGGAAACATCAATAAGGGTTTTTTCAACAAAAAACCTTGCTTCGAGGGTGCAGACCGTAGTTCAATAAAAGGTGAAGAAAATTGTTAGGGCGACACACACTTGTGATTTCTCGACAATGTCAGTTTTCTAAATCTATGATGTTTCGATGTGCGGATTTCGGAAATGTCATGCTAACGAAAAGGCTTTGATCGTCTTATTTCGCCCTTGGACGAAGATAACCGTCATATTCAGATGCGCAACCTATCCTAAAAAAATCAATCCCCAAGTTCATCTCTTTCGACAATGATGATGGTAACAACGTTTATCCGGACAGAGTAAGGACCGGTATTTTGCAAGATAATCAGCAGTTTACTTTTAGATTGAGCACAGATTACGCATATTTTCGTATATAGTAGAGAGATATTGCAACTTTTGAATAGCGCAAGCGTTATGTTATTACGGTGCGCTAAATATAACCTTTTTGTGGTTAACGTGGATTTAACGATCGTTCCAGAAGTAGACGTATTGCTACACGTTTTTGTAACCGTTACGTTAGTTATCAGTTTGTTTGGTTAGGTTATGTGAGACGTCAGATTTTTGTGTTACAAACTTACGTTTAAACTCCTAAAGCTTGATAATTTGCATTTCTGCATTCGTTTTTTGATTCTGGACAAAATGAAAATGTAATCAGAAGCGGTAATTTCACGTGGTGCTACTGCAGAAGAAGTGGAACTAGTTATATTACACAATATAATTGGCATGGTTCAAACGATTCCTAATTTCCAACCCCTCATGTTGCTTCCAAAAGTATTTCTTAATTCGTGAAAAAGTAACAAATTACGAAGAAAAATTTGCTTAGGTAGCAGTAATAAATCTTAGTGTCTAATATCAGTTGTATGTAAGAGGTATTGTAAAATAGATTTGAAAAATCTGAGGAAGTTGTGTAATTAATTCCGAAAAACATGTTAACCAACAGCTTTTCTATGACAGTGATCGGAGCCGGAAGAGCCCGAAGCTTAACGATTCCTTCCGATATAGAATAGCGCAACGTAAATTGCGGCTCGCAATTTTCCGTAAATAACGTTAGACGCTAACGCTATTAACGTCGCGTTATTCTGAAAATGAATCTGCGCATGCTTAGATGTCGAAAATAACGTTTGCATTAATAACGTCACACCAATTTGACACTGCAATATCTCTCTATTCATAATACCGGCCCTAAGGTCAGGTCTTATAAAAGTATTTCGACAGATATTCGGCGTCATCTGGTGGATGAATTACCCATTAGCTTCAAAAATGGCCGTTAAAGTTGAAGCTAACGTTTATGCATGTTCATTAGACTATTTTGACAGATAACCATCAACAGTTGATTGTTGGATTGATCACCGATTATGTCCGAAAATGGCGTTAGTGAAAGTAAACTTTTATGCATGTTGAGGGCTGATACGAGATTTAAAAATCATGGTGTGCTCAGCTGAAAAAAAAGTGACGTCAGCAAGATTAAAACACAAGGAAATATATATTTTATGCTTTGAATTTGAATGAAATCAATCAATCGAGATTTGATTCATACAGGTTCTAGATTGAATTCAAAACATCCTTGTCTGCAATATAGATGCATATAATACATGGTGCGGACACTCTTTGACATATTTCGGGTTCGAAATGAGGTCCACATGTTGTCAAAATACGGCTTTGTTGTCCTACTTCAGTTATAGATGCCAGCATAGGAAAATCTGCAATATAAATCTGAAATATTTACGGAAGTTACCGACCTGTCATATCCAAAACTAATAAAATCAGAGCTTTTTTACGATTTTCCCAGTTGGATAATAAATTATTTTAAAGAATTTCCGAAAATACATTCATTGTGAGAAATTTAAATTATGATTATTCATTTCATTGAGTCAGAATGGTGATAATATATATATGAAGGTTTCCTTCGTCTCTGAATACACAAGTCTGAAACTTGATATTTTTTAATGCCTGTTCATTACAAGAACTTTTATTATCTCAATATTAAGTTCATGGAAAGGAAATCTTCCAGAGTTGCGTTTCCAGAAATACCGACAAGAAATTATTTGGAACTATAGATACTACAATAAATTGTTCTAGTTTGAAATTCGTCAGATAAATTCGTGTGAACAGCAAAGTAAAACATCATATTTCAACTTCAATAATAATAAACATGAACATTTTCTCGAAATATTGTCACAAGTATGTAGCAAAATTCGTTACTTTTGAATGAAATATTTAATAATTGGTACAAACAAAATTTATAAACCATATTTTCATGAGAAGAGATCCAAACTATCCAATAAAATCCATGAGTATTATCAGTCTCCCGTTCCGTTTTACCGTTGTTTTGTCTTCGAAATGACTTCTTGTATCCATGAAAGTATTTAACGATAAATTTCAGGTTGCTCCTTATTCCTCTATACATATTTCATATTATTGATGAGTAGATGTTCTACATTTGTTAAACTCCTATTATATATAAGTAAGAATCCATCATTTTAAATATCTAATTCATATATTGGGAAATAATTTCATCAGATCTAACAGATTATAGCTCAATCAATTTTAATTCAGCGGAATTAATTGTATGGAATTGACAAAGTGACCTTAGCGCCACCATCGTTCACAGAGCCAAGTAGGGCAATATTTGACAATTCTAGGATCGCGTTTTGGACCCAAAATTGTAGTGGGTAATAGTAGGAAAGTGTCGGTCGACACCTGATATATTCTATGCATCTTGTTTGCAATGTAGGTACAATATAGCGATATTTATCTTGAAGCTATTTTAACTGGATGTAGATTAGATACAGATGGTTATCCTTTAGTTAGTCAGATTTTCAATTGCGAGCTATAAGATCGAAGCGTCGTTTCTCGAGTTGTTTAGAAAATAAACGTCATGTATACCTCCGCAAGGGTTTGGCAGATTATGTCCATTATAGAACATAACCGGCGAGCATTTTTGCATTTGGACTCCATATCCTATCCTGAATATTTAAAGACTGTCTTTTCTTTCAGAAGACCATGATGGTAGCGATCTTGTTCCCAAGAGTAAGCCAGCAAAAATGAACATCTAATGCTACTCATTCTCATCACCATCGCAAAAAACTAAAAAATTCAATAAATGCATATAATCTAGTTGAAATGTATTTGAATTCGTTATGAAAACAATTCCAGGAGAAACGCCACGAAAAATTAATATAATCTCCTGTAGAGACTTATATTGCAGAACACAAATTCTAAGACGAAAATCCTACATTTATGCACTCGCTTTCGGTGAACGTTCTTCATAATTGCTTCGACCGCCTAGAGCGCAATAGTCGAGCCCCTAAACGATGAAAAGGCGGTTGAATGCGGCACACCCGGACTCCAGCTTCCGCCCTAGGGAAAGAAGTATGGAAAATACTCCCAAGAATCATTTGTTCGCTACACAGATACCTAAATGCGTTGTTTCGTTCGCGATTCCGGACTCTTTCCTTTTTATTTCATTATACGTACAAGATGATAAACTACAGCTAACTGTCATCTGGCACATTGAAATGAAAATAGTAATTTTCCTTACAAACGAACATGATACTCACCCTCGCGAAACTGCTGTTCGGACAAGCAGTTGATTGAGGGAAAAACACTTTTCGAGGGAACAATATTTTTCCACAATAAACGTTCAATCATGGAATAGTGTGAACAGAGTGTATTTGGTTCAAGTACTTTCGACAAAACACCTCCTGTCCAAAGCTTTTTACTTTCTTATATTTGTACCAGTTCAGAAATGATCATAAAGCGCCTAGTGTCTTTCTATAGATTTGTTAGCAAATATATCAATTCTTGCTGTATAAACTGCTTCCCGAATATCTCTGGGTAGCTCCCCATCAGATTTTCGAGACTCTTGGAATAGACTCTTGCGGGTATCGCTAGTAACGAATATTTCAACTCCTTTTCACTTGTCAATAATCAGGAAATTCGCTGTTCGGATCAAGCATAATTGGATGCGACATATCGAGCGAAGATTTCCGATCCAAATTATGTGGCTAAACTTAAATCACAGTTCAAATAGACTCATAGATGGCTATCACATATTATGATACTTGATCTAGCTGCAGAATTTGTATATCGAGTATTTCTTTGAAACCAATTTTTTACATAAAATTGTTAATAGGAGAATAAATATCTACAGGGTTGCCTATCAAAATGTGACCGCAAGTATTTTTGAATAAATAACTATTAAGTTGTTTTTTGGAAGAAATCGCATTCAGTTACTTTTTTCTATGAGATATCATCCACCTCATAGAAATATATGTGAAGGCTTCGAAAAATCACGAGTGCCGTTGAAAACTTGGTCACTCCTCTTCGCAGCCAGCTGTGAACAGATATGATTTCGTTAATTTTTAGGAACGTATATCTTTCATTTATATATCAAATCGAACCTAATTGTTCTCTTAGGTTTGCCTGAGTAAATCTAGCCAAATATAAGGGTTGCTGCCTGTTGAATATGATGCGGCCACATTTTGATAAGCAACCCCGTAGTTATATATTCTGCTATACACGAATGCTTGTAAAACATTGGTTTTAAGCAAATACTCGATGAGCGCACTAATTCTGCAGCGGAATACTAGACTATAAGAAAAACCTAAGCAATAGATATGCAGGTTATGGGAACCTAATAAGTTGTAGTATTAATGCCAGCTACAATGTAAAAACGGATACACAATGCGAAGAAAAAGTAATTCAACCAGCCAATAACTCCGCAGATATAATTTTTCGGTACAACCAGCATCCTACCATTTGGCCAAAATGTTTGATTTCTTAGAATTTTGAGCGAAAATGGCCCTTAAAGACTAGGTGGTATTCACTGAACTCCTTTTTAGAGTATACAAATTTTTAGGGAAGGTTTGAAGCCTGAATGTCTCTGTCAGATTCGTTATATATTGGCGAAATCTACATCATGCGAATCTTCATCATGTTATACTAGTTTAACTCATATAAATCTAGCTATAGTGGCCTCTGGTGCAAGCTTTCATTAGAAACATTTTAAAAACTTTGTGGATATATCTAAAATTATCACTACCTAACTAGGGAGGAATGGTAGATGAAAGTTAGGAGATTTCACATTCGAGCGCTGATCAGAATTCAATAATTAATAATACTCATTATGGATTGATTCGGTATTTTGGGTTTACAACAAATTACACAATCTTTTTTCTTCTGTCAGAATCGAGATATCAATAATCCACTTTAGCAAAGCCTTTTCACAATGCTTGATCCCGGAAGGTATTATTTATTTGAAAAAGAGAGCGAACGACAAGCAGCTGCCAAATGCATGAGTAATCAACTTACCCTCGCCCTATGCCATCACCTTCACCCTCGAATATTATCAAACTCTCTAACCTTTTGTGTGATATTTCTTCGAAATCTTTTTTCCAACACAGCAGGGCGTTTTTATGGAATGAATGTCATTGTTAGTTCTTTCCTGTGTAATAATAAATAATAGATGAAACTAGAATCGATTATGATTTGGCACGTCAATATTCTACAGATGTCTCCATATAGGTGCCACTAAGGTGCATCATTTGTTTTCTTACTAAATCATTAGACCAAACTGAGGAAACTAATTTTATTACATATTCTCGCCACCGACACAATCGACCAATCAGAGCGCATGATACTATTAATGGTAATTCGGCAACTGTCATTTTGAATTTATTTATGTTTTCTCGGATTATTATTTAATTATTGATAATTGAGTGAAATCTTTCTTAGCTTCGAAGAATTGTGTAGATCCTCAAATGCTTTTAAATGGGTACCTTTTGTATTTTGTTTGGACAGACTATTTTATAGAAAATATAATGTCATGACACTCAGCAGCATTTCATTCTTTGCATAATTGTCCTTCAATCACCTTCACTAATCGAGGATCGAGTTATCAACCCCCAATTAAGCTTATTATTTTTACTATTGAACTTGTATTTTTTTTGGTTCTTTTCTGAATATATATGAATTGTTTAACAATTCTCATTTACTCGAAATTGAAATTCATTAATATATGCTACTATAAAGTGCTACTAGAAAACCTCAGTTTTCAAATCCGATAAAATAAATTAACCATTAAATAAAACACCTGTTTCATAATTGGAAATCTCATAAATTTAAGACTAAAATTGAACTGGTTTAATAGTATCGCCTATTCGATTTTTTATTCTCTGTTAAACTCCAACTCTTGATAGGTGTCAGTCTGACATAAAGTAAGGAGGATGCTAGTTCTGTATCAACTTTCCGCCGCTTTACCACATTTCTGTGTACATGTGCACAATTATAGGAAAATATGAATATATTTGAATAAGCTATCAAATGATATCGATGTATCAGTAGATTCTTTGAAATAATTGCACTCTTACCTAATAATTTCTCGCCTATCTTACTATAAAATAGCCAAAAATCGAATGATGTGTATTTGCCGAAAATTACAATGTATATTGAATTCTTAGAATATATTCCACTGAAAGTTATCCAAATATAATATGGATGAAATTCATTCGTCCAGATATTTTTTACCGTATATCTTGTCTGAAGTCAATTCTGACAGACAGATTGCCTTGACGAACGGGCGTAATTTCCAAAAAGCGCCACCTTCAGTGAAAAAAAAAGAATTCTAAGAGAATTGGCGAAACAAAATCGCATCTTTGAATTCACCTCTCTTTTATGCACCTTAGGTGCCACCATAGAGCACGTACCTTAATTTATTTCATCAGGTGTACAACTTTGCATCAATCGTAAATGATAATATATGACTTGTCAGATCAATTTTTATTGGGCGCATCACAGTAATGTATGAAAGACGACTTCGATCCAAGTTACCAACCCAAAAATTCCGTCCAAAATTACTATCAATGGGGCAGGGAATTTTCAGAACAAATTGGACATGATATGGTTCGCTCAATTTTAAATAGCCTCGGCTCCTCGAACAAGTTAATTCCTTCCAAATATAGGTTTTTGTTAAGATCATCTCCGATTGGCTGAAATTAAGGTTGGGATTCCTGATATCATGTCATGTTTATATATCGGATGTATTCCGCAAATCAACTTGGTAATTTCGGTTTCCGGTTTTCCGTTCCGTAAATAAGAAATAATCGTTTGATTCCTGAAAAAAAGGTTAATTACAGAATTTGATTGATGAGAAGAAATATTTCTCTCACCAGAACGACAGTCAATGTTCTGAGGTAACATGGCATAGATCAATCTTTATTTAATTTATGATCCATAGAACATAGACGAGACAACAATCAACAATGAAAAAATACTCAGTATGGTGTATGGATGCCATCCATGTATATGTTACAATTTACCATAGAACATTAACTGTCGTCTGGGGAAAGAAAGATCGCTTTTTCATCAATCAAATTCCGTTATTAACCTTTTTTCCAGGGACCAACCGAATATTTCATATTTACGGAGCAGAAAACCGGCATACCGAAATAACCAAATTGATTTGCGGAATATATCCTATGTAAATTTTACGCTATCGTCATGAAATCAGACATCCCAACTTAAATTTCAGCCAATCGGAGATGATCTTGACAAAAACCTATATTTAGAAGGAATTATCTTCTTGGAGAAGCCGAGGCACCGTTTACGGATATTTATAAATGAAGGGAACCTTATCATGTCGAATTTGTTCTGAAGTTCCCCTTCCCCAGTATTTTGGGCGAAATTTGTAGGTTGGCAACTTGGACCAAAGTCGTCTATCAAATGAGAATTTCTTTAAGGCATCATTTTCAGAGTACTATCATTTCAGTAACTCTAGGCAACACTCGATATAACAATGCAGTGAATTAAAGTTTGTCTCCTGAAATTAATCTACGTCTGAATACGATACACTGTCTTTCACTTACTCTAAAACAATAGAAGAGATAAATTTCATTCACGAGCCAATTTGTAGGAATGCTTTAGTGTGATCCCATAAATTCAAACATTTTATAGATTTAACATTGGTATTCATAAACACTATTCGAAATATTATCATGCGTGTATACAACTCATGTTCATCCCATTCTAGGAGTGATGCTTAGCTGCAATAATAAGTTCAAGAATCGATTGGAATCCTACAGCGTGTCTCGTGTTATTCCAACCAACTCATTACCTGATCGTTGCTACAGTTACGTTTGTTGCAAAATTTTTAACTGACAGTTAATTTATGATTCGTTTCGTATTGTTATCATGAAAACAAATCTCGAAAAAAGTGATAAATATGATAGTTGCAATTCCGCTAGTATTAAGAATACTATAATAAGAAAACATAAAATGATATTGTCATAACCATATGTTTTTTCTGTATTTAAATAGCAATAAGGTATTAAATATCTTCCAGTTTCAAGAGTCTTTCGGATGAACTATTTGAGATTTCTCTGAAAACCAAGAGTATAGCCAAATTACAAAACTTTCGGTTAGCATGCTATAATAATTATATTTATGATTCTAGAGAAAATTAAATTCACACTGTGATAAATATAAATTACCATCAAATGATTCAGAAGGGTTCCACGTTATCATATCACAAAAAATGGGGAATAAATATCAAAAGAAACTAGACGCACGACACCCTGGTGTACAATATGCAGAATATTCTTTGTCATGAAAAACATAACTATGATATAAGGGCTCTAAAGGAACATCTAAGGGGCTTTATAGTTTGTAGAAAGATTCAGGTATACGGTTGAATGATTTATCCTTTTCCCAGAGATCTTGCTTTTATTCATTCAAAAGTAATTTTCTCAGAAAAATAATTCGTTTACACATAAATAGTTGAAATTTCCATAAATTGAATAATTCATATATAGGCCAATAAAACATGCATGTAGAATTGTTAAACCATTCAACATCAAGAATCAGTGGGATGGAAATTAGAAGATTCAAACCTGCTTGATACATGTTATTTTTACTACTAGAACAAGACATAACCAAGGATTTAACTCATCAGAGTTATTTGAAAGAATATAATTTATGATATGGAAATTCGAATGTATGAAAGGTTATTTCAATATTTCGGTTTTTGAACAATACCTGGAAAACTCACACAACTGCATATCAATATCAAATTTTGAGCTTGCATCTACTGTAGATTGGATTCCTCGAATATCGATAAAGCGATACGAATTATCACTTCTAAGTATCATGTACAATTGAAATATCCCATAAGTGTTATTATTAATGGTTTGAATACAAAATTATTGATATTCGGCAGTGCAGTGTATTTCATTTGAAATGGATAGCAACAAGGAAACACTCTAGGGACCCTATTCTAGAATGTGATGGTATGGAAGTTCTCTATCGTTCCATCAAAAATGCACCGCGTTTCCTTGACAACATCGTAGTCACGCCTTTTTTCTCCCATCCCCGATTCAAGAATAGGTACCCTGTTATATTTTTCGATGCTACATTCGAAAACTAATCATTCAAGTATCCGTGACAATCAAAATTCTATCGAAATATACAAAAATGTAAGTGTTTCGATGTCAAAAACTTTTTCATATTATGAATTACCACTTATAAGCGGGGTTGCCTATAGGAAAAATCATAGCGTCGTTGGGTCATCATGAAAAATAGTCAAGAATCAATTCCACGAAAACGAAAAATTAATCAAGAAAAGTAGAACCAATATCTTCGAAATGAACCTTTGCGACAATCGGGTATAATCTGAAATCAATAACAAAAAACAGATAGGCCTTATGCTACATAAACATCATGTTTCTTGGACCCTAGAACACTGTATTTATATTTAATTCGTTGTTTACAAACATTGAAACCCTTTCAGCAAGTCGTTGAAAAAAAGTAACGAGTTCGGTCAATCAGTAGGATTCATACTTTATTTTAAATTCGAAATCCTGAAAGCTATAGAAAAGTATTAATTTCCAAAATGGTGGAAACTAAATTTTCTGGGTCTTAAATAAGATTTCATTTTCACTGACGAGATAGTAGGCACTTTGGAAATTTGTAGTTTGTTGCAGTAAAATATTTACGCTTGGCAATACTGCTCATGTGGACGGCCATCTACAGTTGTTTTTCAATTTTGTTTCCGCTGTCAGTAAACCGCAGTTTTCTACACATATCTTCGCATTGATAATGGTAATGCAAACATTTTCACTGACAGCGATTTTTCCCCATAATAATAAACCAAAATAACCCTTGTATGGAGATGAGAGGATAACGAGCGAATGAACGTTTTCGCCTCCTCAATTATAACAGTTTGATTTAGCTAAGGCGAATTCTTTCCACACCCTCAAGATAAAATAGGATTTCCAGCTAGATGGAGATGAGGGAGAAGAGGCGTTAAGAACAACGTCTTATTGGGAATCGTATTGGGGGGATGAGAGAAAAGAGATCGATATTTTACCCCCATAGCATTTCGCAGAAAAACGTAGCAATTCAACGTTTCTATTTTCGAATGAGATTTATAGTAGTGATTTCGACTGAAACGGTTTCCGTTTGGCTCTTTTCCTGGTTTTGCGAAGCCCTTATTTCATAATTTTCATTTCAATTTCCAACGTAGGTTGGTGCCAAAATTCACGATTTAAGGATGGTCACTACATGTTCTGAATTCGTTGAAAATTATCGTTCCAACATTTGTTTTTCCGTTTGAGATGTACCCAGAGTAGATTACGCGTATGGCGGTTCCTTCAGTTGTAATAAATATTGCGAGGGATATTACATTCAATACTATTTTATGAAAACTTCACTATATGAGTAGTCAAGTCATACCAGCAGTTGATTTGATGTCTTCTTGCAATTTCGGCATTGGTATGAAATCATTTTCATTGGTATCAAAATATCATATTATGTATGAATAGAACTCACCTCCTTTTTCAGCATTGGTAATTGTCACCCAAAAGTCGATCGTCTTCTCTGGTCCCAATTCTTCGTAGTCCCACTTCTTCTTAACCCTAACAGCGCCATTTGGTTCGACAGTAACCCAAGGATTTTCATCCCTTATTTTGAATGTCTCCCGGTCAGTTTCTTTTTCAAGCTGAAATACGTTTCTACCCTCTGTATCCCCATCAGTTTCTGTGAACTCAATGCGTTTCGTTGGTCTCACAGCCCTAGTTACCCGCCTCTTAGCCCTGTGCATTTCCCTTTCTTCCAGTTGTTGTAAATCTAGGACGAGTTCTACTTTGGAAGGTTCTGGAGGTTTAAAATGGAAGAGAACTTGAGCCGGTCTTGGTGATGTTCTGCTTGGTGTTCGGAGATCGTGGGCTTCGACAATCAGTTCGAGGTCTGTTTCGTCCATTGGTTCCTCAGAAAGTAACAGGTCGCCGGTTTGTGGCACTATCACAAGGTAATTTGTTGGTGTGGCTAGTCTGTATGCGATTTTATCGCCATCGGCATCTGTTGCTTCAACTTTGCCGATAGACGAAAATCTCTTCCAAGTTATTGTGACGTTATCACCCTCCATCGAATCATCACCAACGACGAACCTGTAAACTTTTTGAGTGAACACAGGATTGTTATCATTTTCATCCTCAACTTCTATAACAATGTTCACCACTGCTCTATTAATGCCACTTGGATCAGAGGCTTCGACTGTCAAGACATATCTACTGATATCTTCTCTGTCCAAAATCTGAGCAGAAACTATGTATACACCTGCTGTGTAATCCACAAGTGTTACATTAGAGTGAGTCTGGTTATCAACACTGCTTTGTAACTCAAAGGCATGACCCGTATTTCCAGCTATTATAGAATACGTTATAGGAACCAAGTTCAGACCGCTGGCAGCCTGGAGCATGGGCACACCACTTACTCTAGTACCTGTTTTGACGTTTTCCGGGATGTGTCCCATGATTTCGTGCTCGTTGTCGTTCTTGAAATTCAGTATATTCCGCCTATCCAAAACGTACAACTGCAGAAGGTGCGTCTCTGACGCGTTTCCCTTGTCTTCCAACACCATAAGATCAATAGGCCTGTTGACTAACGGACTAACATCTGAAACTGTCATTATCGAACCGTCCTCGAGCATTGTAAAAAATTGAGAAAACCCTGAATCTAACAATTTAAAACTAAGGTTCGTCCCTGGAGAAAACTTTTTGACGTTGTAACCAGGATGTGCATCATGGGGTATAACCGAAACTGTCTCTGAAGAAGTATATCGTGACATGGCTAATATAGCCATCACGGCCACTATACTCCTGTCCATCCTGCTTTGGAATGTTTTCATCCTCACCGCCACATCGAGGGGAATGCCCTGAAAAAAAAAATGAATAATTTTAAGATAACTACATATGCAAAAAAAATGTGAAATTCGTTTCGCAGCAAATTTGTTGAGAATTCCTCGTCAATTGAATCTATTCGAACTCAATGCAGATTGCTCGCAAATATCATATCCAATATAAACTTGACACTATTAACATGAAATCAGGAATCCCAAGTTAAATTTGAGCCAATCAAAGATGATCTTAACAAAAATCTATATTTGGAAGGAATTACCTAGTTTGAGGAGCCGAGGCACCGTTTACGGATATTCATAATTAACGCGAACCTTCATGTCGAATTTGTTCTGAAATTCCCCTTCCCCAGTGACAGTAAATTTGGTCGAAATTTGTGGGTTGGCAACTTGGACCGAAGTCGTCTATTGCATGAGGATAATATGATCAGAATATCACAGAACATAGAATGTTCGAAAAAAAATTGAATATTTTTTCAAATTGTTCTGATGACACGATCATCACGAAATTTTGCAAAGAGTTGTCCATCACCATTTTAAAACTAGCTGGCAAGTTTCATTATGATAGAATTAATATTTGTCGAGTTATCCCGCAAAAAACAACTATGTCGAGAAAAAAACACTAAATTTGACAATTTTTCCTCCCAATATCTACGGAAATTATGACTGTATCGAACTGAATATTGTTGACTGCTTTGAAACATAGAGCAAAATTGTTTTTTCGAATATAATAGTTCAAGGAAAAAAAAATTTTTTGAAAAAAATTTGGAAAAATTTTTACGCGCTTGTTCTGGGGAAAAGCGCGTTATCATTTCGTTACGATGTCAGTAATTTTCGAATTTTGAGTCGAAATTGGTCTCAAACGACCAGGTTGGACTCACTGATGAAGAATCCGTGGTCAAAACTGATTCTGTCCGTCCGGCCGTGTGCGCTGTAACTCTCGAAAGGAAAGACCTAGAGTCCTGAAATTTTCAGGTTAGGTTGAGATTCTGAATATCTCGGTTCAGTTGGTTAATGGGCCAAATCTGCCGAATGGTTTTTGTGCTACAGCCATTTGAAATTTTTATTTTTCAATAACTCGAAAAATAATTATCTGATCGAAATGAAACTTGGTTGGAAGATGAACAGTGTCAATGAGAAGAATTATTCAGTGAAAAATTTGAAAAAAAATAATTTTTTCTTGGGAATTTTTATATTTCATTAAAATTTCACCATTTCGCAATGTGAACGAGCGCGTAAAAGCTGCTGACTTCACGTCAGTGCCTTTCTAGATTTTTTTTAAGACTCAAGTTACGATACGGACTCAATAAAATTTAGCTAGTTGCGGGTCATTATGCTTCAACGAACTGCCAAGTTTCGATCCTATAGCTCCAGTAGTTTGCGAAATATCAGGGAAATAACCTGAAAATTCCAAATGGCTCTAACTCCGAATAATTTAGGCCGATTTGGCCCATTAAAGAATTCAACCGCTGCATTACGATGCGCGAACTACCCTGAAAGTTTCAACTAGCTAGCTTGCTCCGTTCGACAGATATCGTGTCCACGGCCGGACGGACAGAATCGATTTTGACACTGGAATCGTCATCGGTAAGTCCAATCGAGTCATTTGAGATGAATTTCGGAAAAAAATTCAAGAATTACAGACATTTTGACCAAACGATAGAAAGATGTTCCCCTAGAACATGCGCTCGATAAAACTTCTGCATCTTCTTTACAGGCGTGCAGAAATTTTCAAGCAAAATCGACCATTAAACTTTTGTTCATGCACAACTTTCAACCCCTACGAACCCTTCAATGGAGAAAAAAATGGAGGGGGTTGAAAGTTGTGCATGAAAAAAACTGTAATGGTCGACTTTCACTAGTAAAACAAATTCCATCATATACCATCGTCTCAAAGTAAATGAGCTATGACAAAGTGCACCTATTGAATGCCTCTTTGAACTAACTAATTTTTCAAAAACAAAAATTTTTTGTTTGAAAATTTCTGCACGTCTGTAAAGAAGATACAAAGACCTTGCCAAAAAAGTACCACATGACCCATTTTCCCCATTCAAAAAATTTAGAGGGTTGATAGGAATGGCACAGGGTGCAGCAAAAATCCTTCAAAATTGCATAAAAATTTCGTAAAAGTGAAACAAAAAAGGTCCTGTTTCAGGATTTTGTTGGCAAATATTTTTCTTCTGAGAAAATGAATTTGTTCTATAATTTTGACGCGCACATAATATATTTCAAATTGATGATAATCAGTTTCATGTGGGTACAACATTCGTTGCTCTTTGATCGGATTCACCTTATAAAATTAACACTTTAATGTCGAAGGAGAGTATTGAATGACGCCAAACCAGATTTTAATTCGAAAACATTAAAAATGGAGAATGGGAATCAATTGTAAAGAAAGCAAAGATTTGCAGTCCAAGAAGATAACGGCGGTTGGAATGGACTTGCGAATCTCTGGGCATCAAGAAGTCAACCAGTCTAAGTTGGGCAAAAAAACAAAAGGAAAATACCAACGAAATGGTAGGAGTATATGTAGTTCAAACTTGAGAAGCTTATAAAACTCCCATTCACACAAGAACGAATGTTGTACCAATGTAAAATTGATTATTCCCAATTTGAATGTGTTTAGTCTCAATTTGAAGTTGAAAAGGTATAGTTCTACTTTCATTCAACTATTGAAAAAATGTTCAACCCGTAAAGCATTAAAATAACAAAGGACCGCCCCAGTTAACTATTTGTCACTTATTGGACGTGCCCCTGGGTTATAAGATGCAAATAGACCACAGCCTTTAGACAAACTCATAAAATTAGTATCACTTCAACTCAGTTTCGGTAGACTATCATGCGAACCAATTATAAGTTTTAATTGATATCCATTGGTCAGCCGGGAAAACGTAACCAATGTCTGATGCAGAAGCGTTGTTGCAGCACCGGAAGTTTGCCTATGAAAAACCTTCGGTTTAACGATTTATAGCTGAACTTTATCGGAACTGAAATATGTGTCCCCAAACGTCCCGAGTGCTTGAATCTCCAAATGGGTTTATGTGGAATTTGTTCAATGTAATATTGCATATTGAAAACTTTGAAAGCATGATTCACAAAAATGATATTTATTCTACAAATTTTCTTGCAATACGAAATTGTGAAATCAACGTGAAATTTCCATTTGAGAAAATAGATATTGAACCAAATTATTTCTGCAGATTTCCTCTTTATTGTATCAGTGAGGAGTCAGATATAGAGCCAGATGAGTGTAATGTGAACAGCGAATGCAATAAATAAAACACAGGGGTTCTATCACATACCAACTAGATAAACCACTTGCGTCAATTACTTGGGAAATGTATGTCAACGCATATATGACCGTGAATCGAGCTAATCAGAATTTTAGCAGGCGTTTGGGGTGCTTTAGGGTGCCAATCAGATTGCAGATATAGGATTGCGTCACTCTCGCTGCTTTTTGACTCGCTTCAAGAGGTTGTGAGCAAACTGAAATGAAATTTTTATCCTATTTATTTGATGAATAATTTGATATATGTTTCATTGTAGAATATAATCCAAAATCAATTGTTCGGTCATCTCTGAGGTTCTATTTTACAGTCCTCATTATATGATGTTTTAATTGCACCACAAGAGTTGGAATTGAACATAGGTGTATCCATTCATAATAATGTTTATTTTATATAATATGAAGGGATCGTAAATGAAGTAGAAGAGTTACAACCTCCATTGTTCAATTAAAACGATGGAATGTATAATGAAATTGTATGTGATTGCACAACCACAACGATTGGAATCAAACAAAGTTGGTTTATTCATACCTTGATTTTATTTTAAAATGAATCTCAATTTTTGTGAAAGTATCACAACCTATACATTTTCCAGTTGAAACAATAGTTTGTCTCTGTTTGCATGATAAAATGATTTCAAAGAAAAAGTTCCCACCACAAAAATACCTAGTTAAAAATGACTGTTATATATCTTCTTTATTGATAAAATAATGAAGCAAATTTTCATTATACTCAGCTAGCTGAATTCATTTATGTCAAAAACAGTGTCTGAAACAGTTTGGCAGACTTTACGTAAACATGGTTAATATACTACAATATGGGTACTGAAAACATATCGAATAACATATTTTTATATCTAACAATTGAAAGTGTTATGGATAATTCAAGGCAATGTAAAATGTTCTCAAAAGAATTCTTCCTGTTTATAAATTTCTAAAGTTTCTTCATTCCTTGCACATTAATTCAATTGGATCCAATAACATAAAATTAGTCCTTCAACTTATTTTCACAGGAGTTTAAGATGAGACGAAAAACTCGCTTTGCTGAAAGGAATTTGCTTTTCATCGAAAATCTTAGTCTGATTTTAATCTTGTGATTCCTGAACACCAACAAATCCGTTGTACATTTCGATTTAAGATACTGGAAAGTCAAACTATTTTGAAAAAGAAAAAAGTGTGGTTATGTCTGTTAGATTTCCGCAAACGATGAAGTGATTTGTCTTGTTGGTCTGTGGTTTTATGATTCGAGGCAGCGCTCTTTCTGCTCCATCGGGGCTCGGTTTTCAACTCGAACGATGCATGTGATTTTGTTTTATTCGAGGCTGAGCTCGAGTGCCTTCCAAACTATTCGCCGAATCGTTTATCAAATTTTATTGCATTCGCGATTCAGATTACACTCATTAGACCCGGCTTTAGACGTTACAATTCACCTCGTTAGCCGTCTGCATTATTTCGATTTTGTCCATTGGGCCACAATTTTTCTAGAAACTGCCCTTTATAAAAAGTTTTAATCCTGAAATCCGCAAGGGCGTTCTCTAGAAAAAACAATTCTTATTTGATTTTCAATAGTTATGAATGATACTGTGGTACATATCAAACTTCATGGAAAACTACAGGTTCAAAAATTCTGAGAAATCTTGTAAATTTGCCGGATGCATTATCGATTTGCATGGCAAAGTTTCGAGTAGATTCATATCATTTTTTTTGAAGTAGCTGAATCTAGTTTTTCAGTGTTGAAAAAAATTCTTTTTGTGATAGCCAACAAAGCATTCCAACCTTTTCATGCGCTTGCTCTGATGAACAAGAAAAAGACCCAGAGAATTTGAATTTTGGGATTTGGTTTGGGGTCCTAACAGAGCTAATTGGAGTTGGACAAAATCTGCCCTAGTTGTAGCGAACTAATTTTTTTTCTCAATAACTCGAAAATACCAATCCGATCAAATTGAAACTCGGTGGTTGAAAAATATCGAAAAAAAATCTATTATGAACTTCAAATTGAAAATGAAATCTCGTTTGCGACGGAGCTGAAGAGTTCACATGCACTCCATCAAAAATTGTGCGTATGAGTGAAATAGTGAATCCAAAAGCAGTCGACATGTGGTGAAAGATCTGGCCAGATATCTGCGACTTCAACTGATATCAACATCTAAAGGATATGGGAGTACTGCCTGGAAATCGAAAATTCCATCGCATTTTCCTGATTTCGCTCCGGTCATTTCTTTTCTTTTTCCAATATTTAAATAACCATTTCGTGGCTCCCATTCAAAAAAGATTTTTTCTCGATATTTTTCAACCACCAAGTTTCAATTTGATCGAATTGGTATTTTCGAGTTAGTGAGAAAATAAAATTTCAGTTCACTATAACTAGAGCGAATTTTGTGCAACTCCAATCAGCTTTGTTAGGAACCCAAACCAATTCCAAAAAATTTAAATTTTTTAGGTCTTTTCCTTGTTCACCAGAGCAAGCGCATGAAAAAGTTTTATTTTTCACACTGAAAAACTAGTTACAGCTACTTCCGAAAATGTTCTAATATGATTGGATTATTCATTATCCTAGGTATCATTTCAGTCAATTTGACAATTTTCTTGTCAAAGGCAGCCAGAGAAATATTTGAAAACTCATGTTTGCTTATAAACATGACAATATATCTAGATACAATTATCAACTCAAATTGGCTTATTATCTGAATTTAAAACACATAATTAACATACTAATAATAAATTAATGCGGAATGGTCACACAAAATTATATTTTGAATAAAATATCAAATTATCACAACATTCCTTTTATACAATCTGAAGACCATAAAATATGTAACTCGGGGTTTTGATGACCTAAGTAGGTGTTACTACATCTACCTGAACACGAAAAGGTACTATTATAATGGATGACTCTCGATGGAGGTGTTGATAGCTTTCCCTTTCATTTAGTACCTACTACAAAGAATGAATTCATTCAGACAAGTGGTGATTAAGGATGGCCCATTCTGATAAATTATAAAAAATTTACCTGAAGGGTACTTGGGCAAGATGAGAAATAAACGGAATTGATTCGATGCATACATATCAAATTGATAATTTTTAATTGAAGACTGGAATTAAATATCGATTCAAGGATATTTTAGGAAGATTTCGCAATATTTTTCAGTTTTATCTTAGGTTTCAATTGACATTACCTGAAAGAGAACTATTAAAAATTAAAGAAAAATTACTATTTATAGAAAACGACCTAGAGAATTGCGGATTTCACACTTTTTATGAGAGGCAGTTCCTAGAAAAATTGTTGCGAATTGTAAGGAAAAGTTATGGAATAATATAAACGATCAAGAGTGAACTGTAACGTTTAAGAGTCTATATATTACTGCTTCATCAGACAATTAAGGCAAGATTTGCAAGAATCGATTTCTTTCAAGACAAGTAAGTGTCTTGAATCACGAAAGTTAGGAAAGAAACCGATTCTTGCAAATTTTCTCTTAATATTCTGACGGAGGAGTAAGATATAGACTCTGAAACGCTAAAGTTCACCTCATTGATCATTTGGATCTTTCAGATTTTTCACATGAGGCAACATATTTTCCAGACTGACCTAGGCCAATAGTTTGAATCCGCAATTCGCAAGGGAGTTTTCTTCAAATAATATTTTGCATTGAATTGTAAATGGTTTTTTCTTTCATTTTCCGAGTGAAAAAAAACCTGAGAAATGATGGAATTATATAAAGGGTGTTTCAACAAGAACTTTGTTCTTTAAAACAAAATAAAACAAAGAATTTAGTGGAAAATGGATAAAATTTTTATTGTATTACAAAGAGAAAAGTTCGGCAATTATGAATGAAAAATGATATCTGACAAATGTCCACCACGACCACGTTGACAGACGTTGATTCTTTCATCAAAATTTTTAATCACTTTTTGGCAAGATGGAGGGTCTATTTCGTTAATGACATCACGCATTTTGAGTTTTAAGGCTGCAATCGATTCGATTGGCTCCGTATAAACTCTGTCTTTAACATAGCCCCACAAAAAATAATCCAGTGGTGTTAAATCACACGATCTGACTTAACAGCTGAATTTCGCGAAATTATGCGATCGGGAAATTTTGTTTGTAATAAATTGATCGTTTCATTGGCTGTGTGACATGTGGCACCGTCTTGTTGAAACCACATTTCAGTGACATCCATGTCATCAATAATAGGCCAAAATTCAGTTGTTAACATCTCGCGATAGCGTGATCCATTGACTGTTACCGCATTTCCAGCCTCATCTTCGAAAAAAAACGGCCCAATTATACCTCCAGACCACATAGCACACCACACAGTGACACGTTGAGCATGCAAAGGCTTCTCAATATTTGCTTTAGGATTTTCATTCTTGATAGCGGTCTCAGAAGGACGTTTATGTTGTCCGAAAATATCACAAATTTTACGTAATGTAACTTTAACAGAACGACCATTTTCATAGTGGATTTGAATTATTTTAATGCAATTTTCGAGCGAAATTGAATTCATTGTAACAATTGCCAAAGCATATACTGCGAATACGTCAAAAAACTAAATGTCAAAACTGTCATGTGGTGCCGGTGTTACCACATTGAAAAACAAAGTTCTTGTTGAAAAACCCTTTATATCCATATCACGAGTACGTCTATTTTGGAGCATTTGGTTGAATGAGACCAAAATTGTATTACATCAAGTATTTCCTCCTGAATCAAGAATATGAAGAATTTACGAAAAACACTGATGTGAAATTCATAGACAGAACGGACGTCCATTCAGATACTGACATCGCCGAACGCTGCTTGACCTATCATCCAGATTAAAACAATCAGATCGAATCAAATCAAGAGCTTGTGCGTAAATCGACGGCTTGAGAGTTTATTCAAAGTTACATCGAAATCCCGCAGATAGTCTCTTATTCATAAAATTGGCTTCTTTCAAAATTCTACTCGTGATATGATCCTCAAAAAATTTTGTAGTATCCCTAACAGTAGGAACTTGAAACCAACCAATCCGATCGGATCTGTTCAGAAAGCAATAAATCATAATTTCAATTCAAAAGGTATATTTTTCAAATCATTGGTATTGTGGAATTTGAAGACTGTACAACTGATTCTAAAAACTTGAAAAAAAACTTTTCTCGAACTCCACTGCCAGGTAAATATTTTGGGGTGCCTCTTACATTCAAAAATACCAGAAAGGGAAATAGAACCAGAATCCACAAATCTGAGCGCTTTCCTGAAATGTTGACGCTGTTCCTGAAAATGGCAATGTTTCGTTCTTATTTCGTGACCCTGTATTTCTAGCGTTGTTGAGCATTCTACTCTGTTCGACTGATTGGAAGTATTACATATATTCTCAACACTGAAAATGCCATTCTTGGAAAGTAATATCGGAGGGATAGCCATTTAGACGATACTAGATAAATAATTGTTGATACAGTAGCAGATATCGCCCATACTACCACACGAACAGATTTTCTGAAAATGATTTATGTTGCAGTACCTTGCACCACCGCCTGAAGCCTGTTCGTGTGCCCCGAAATAAAATTTATTGACACAAACGACTCAACACTGACTTCTATAGGAAAATATTTACACTGAAAGATTACCTTAGGCAATATATCAATATAATTATAAAAATTGTTATTCTGATCTTAGTTAGGAGTGTAAATTTATTCGAATAAACGACCTAAACGATCTTCGGTTTCGAGGAGGGATATAAATCACTCACTTTTTATGACAACGGTCAGATATTCAAAGACGAATATGGAAATGAAAAATGACAAATTGAATATTCAGTCATTTATTCGTTGGAATGCTAGATACGAACTTGGCCACTTTCTTTCGAAAATTTTTAATTTCAAATCTCGTAACAAACATTCGAAATGGTACGTTAAATTATAATAATTAATCTACTAGGTTGAGCGAGTGGGAATTCCATAATCAGGTCCAACAGTATCAAGCATATGCGGCCCTGACGTTATATACAGATGTAATTATTGAAATTATCAAAGGAAAAACTCATTTTTCAACAAGAATCTACGACCAAAGTTTCCTTTTCTATTCCTTTTCCACTTCTAATGATGCCTTCATCGGTTAAATATTTCGAAATACCATATTTTTGGCTGAGAAATTTGAAAAAAAACAGGCAATGAATGAAGGGTCTTGACTGGTATGGCAATAAAAATTCACTAGACATAGTTCTATTTCAAGCCATTGTCTACCATAGGCATAACATTTTAGTTTATAATTTGTTTTTGGGCGCATGTTCTAGGGAACAGCGTAACAGCATGATTTCCGAAGATAAAAAATATGTCAAATTTCGTGGTTTTTTCTCGATATCGTTGTTTTTTTCGGAATAACTCCAAAAATACTGTTTCAATCATGATGAAACTTGCCACCTTGTTTGAATATGCTGATGGAATACTTTGTGGGGAATTTCGTGATGATTGAAATTTTGTTTTTCAAATATTCAATATTCTGTGATTTTCTGATCATAATACAATCTGCATGAAATTCTGTATGAACCTTCGAACTATCAGTTTTCTATAAAGTACTGGATTTCAATTCGATCTAATCTGTATTCTTGAAAATATTGGGAAAATAAAATTTTGAACGGTCATATCTGCGGAATCATTGGGTGGAATTTGCCCATTCACGAATTCGGCCTTCGTAATTGAGGTCCAAACTTACTCCACAAATATCAAGTTTCTAATCCTCTCGTCGAAAGTTATTATGTTTACTAACTTAGGAAGAAACGACATAGAAACTGTAGAGTAGGTTTGGGGCTTAATTACGAGGGTCGAATTCATGAATGGGTAAATCCACCCAATGATTCCGTAGATACCCATTCGAAATTTTATTTTCCCAAAATTCCCAAAAATACAGATTAGATGGAATTGAAATCTAGTACTCTATCGAAAATGTCTGTCATTTTCGAATTTCGAGCCAAAAATAGTCTTAAACGATTAGGTTGGACTCACTGAAGAAGAATCCGTGGTGGAATTCAATTATGTCCGTCCGGTCGTCCGTATGTGCGCTAACTTCAGAAGGAAAATACCTAGCGACTTGGAATTTTCGGATTAGGTTAAGAGTGCAAATTTATCGGTTCATTTCGTTAATGGGTGAAATCGGTCGAATAGTTTTGGAGTTAGGCCCATTTCTGAGGTGAATTACTCGATATCTCACGAGAGGCATGAGGAACTGAATCGCTCGCTGAATCGGTCAGATTGAAACTTTGTAAACAGTTTTAAAATATCAACGCGCACTTTAATTAGAAATTTCCTGTATCCAGTTGTTGGAAATTTTAAAAATAAATTTTATACGAAAATTTTTTAAATTTTCGATGAAAAAGTTTTTTTCTCCGAATATATTGATTTGATTCGGACAGAATTTGGCACAAACCTTTAAGTCAGTATTCAACAACGATTTTGTAAATTTCAATTAGAACCGTTAGTTACTTTTGGAGATATAGGGAAAAAAGTATGCGAAATTTCGTTTTTATTTGGAATTTGATCTGATAGTTGGAATTTGAACATGCACGTAAAAGCTCCTGACCTCACGTCAGTGCTTTTCTAGATTTTTTCAGTATTTTCTCTCTCAAATATTATGGATGTGACTGAATTGCACACCACTTCACTGATATGGGGAAGTATTTACATATGTTCGTCCTGAGGCAGGAGAGTTGTTTAACGGAGATGCATATATAATATTTCCCAGACGACCAGGAGAATGAACTTTTAAAGTTTTCTCAATTAACACGAAAACACCTGTTTTAATGGTTATTATAGTTCTCACTCCTGGAAAAAATTCTAAATAAGTCAATGACAATGAATTGAGAAAAATCCGATGAACAATTTCAACCATTCAAATCGAAAAACAATTCTCGCCGATATCCCAGAAAAGCTCAGAGAGATGGTACTTGATACCGAGACCAGTGCATATCCTATGAAAAACTTTGCCTATCAGATATCAAATCATGACAAATTCGATTATGATTTGCTTATATCTATGTCTTCCCTGACTGATCGAATCCAATGCTGACTTCTGATATGTGGAGAATTTTTAACGCTACAATGAAAAGAATACTTGTAAAAAACTATTTTCACCGAAATCCGAAGGTAAACTTGTGGAATGAGTGTATATAGAGATGAGAAGAAAACTTCTACGCAATATCATAGCTTTGTGGAAGGATGAATATATATATTTAGGACATATTATTCAGAGAGCTAATATCATAGCTAAGTTTCGCTTCGTGGAGAGAAAGAACATTCAAGTATCATTTTGACACTTTGCGATTCGAAGATCACACGTTATATTGAGTTAAATGCACGAATAGTCAAAGAAAATATTATTAAAATTTCATTCAACATTTCATACAGGGTGTTCCATCATAAACTGGTCAAACATATAAAGCCGTATAGATGACATTGGGAAATACATGTTTGCCTTATGAGATATGCCCCGTTTTCGAAGCATAAGCGAGATACAGGGTGTTTAATGTCAACTTTGAGCAAAATTCTGATAACTGTGGTGACTTATGCGTGACCTTTGAAATAACGATGGTCACATCTCAGTATTTTTCGGTGGTCAAATCAATTGTTAAGAATTCTAGGAAAAATATTTCAAAATGGCAGAAAACCTACGAAGCTGAAATTTTTTGTTATTGATTGCCGAATTGGATAGCGTTATTTCAATGTACACAATTTTCCGTGAAAAATTTTTTTCAAAATTCAAACTCAACTTTTTTTTACATGTCTAGGTACAGCGAAAAAAAAAATCACCCAAAATTGTTGAAGTCTTTCGAGGTTGAACTGATTCATTCTGAACATCGGTGTGAAAACACAATGAAAAAATATCCATTGGTTTTCATTTTATAGCCTTCCATTCCGCTCGGAGTACTTTAATAATTTTTATTCAAGAAACTGGTGGCCCTACGGATGCAATAATTATGCTAATAGGCCTCCAGAATGACCTAAATAGAAATATGAATTCATCAAGAAAAAAAAAATTTCGTAAAAAATTTTCGTGGGAATCGAACTCTCTCCGCATTCGGAAAATAGGGTCAAATTCGATGAGCTACCGTTGCTTGGTAACGGACATCATTATTAGCAGAATAAATCCAATTTATACTCGGACTATTGTCCATAAGTGGACCGAGTTCGATTCCTATCGAAGATGTTTTGAATTTTTTTTTTATAAATTCATATTTCTATCCGGATCATTCTGGGGGCCCATTAGCACAATTTTGGCCTCCGTAGAGTCACCAGTTTCGTAAATAAAAATTATTTCAGCACTCCGAGCAGAATCTTTAGAAGGCTATAAAATGAAAACCAATGGATATTTTTTCATTCTGTTTTCACAGCAGTGTTCAGACTGAAGGTTAGTTCAACCTAGGAAGATTTCAACAATTTTGGGTGAAAAGTTGAGTTTGAATTTTGGAAAAGTTTTTCACGGAAAATCTTAGAAAATTGAGTACATTGAAATAATGCTATCCAATTTGGCAATCGATAACAAAAAATTCCAACTTTGTAGGTTTTCCTCCATTTTGAAATATCTTTTCCAGAATTCTACACCACAATTGAAGAGACCACCGAAAAATACTGTGACCAAAAACCGTTATTTCGTAAGTCACGTATAACTCAACAGTTATCAGAATATTGCTCAAAGTTGACATTGAACACCCTGTATCTCGCTTATGCTTCGAAAATGGGGTATATGTCATAAGGCATGACTTTCCCAATGTCATCTATACGGCTATATATGTTTGACCAGTTTATGATGAAACACGCTGTATTTCATGATTAAAAATACTAATTCAGAATATTGTCCTTATGAGTAAAGTAAATCGCCCGTGATAAAATCATGTCTTCAAATAGTATCTTACTTGTCAAATAACCAGCTGAAGATGTAATTCTGAGTCACATTAGGTGTATAATAAACCTGAAAACACTATAATCTTCACCGAGTGCAATTGGAATGTTGTCGAGCATTCCTTGAGGCGGAGTCTCGATAGCAATAAAAGTAATGCTTAGTGGTCCGTCGTTTGGACTTGAAAAGTTATTGGTCATGGGTCTGAGATGAGATAGGCAGAGTCAATATTGAGGAATATTTTCCTTTTGGCGTTATAGAGGGGTTGCTGGATAAATCGCAATGAAACAAACACAGGTCGGATATTGATTTTTATCCATAAAGAGCATTCTTATGAGTTGCTCTTTGACGCCACCTTCGTGAGTCATTGGGATGATGTTTTATGCTATTTGATTAAAGGATATTTTGGGAGTATTTTGCATTATTTGACACAAATCTTGAATTACGAAAGTGTAGAATGAAATTGATTCTTGCAGATTATCTTTCTTAATTATCTTATGAAGCTGTCAGATTTAGAGTCTGAAACGTTTCAATTGTTCATTGGGCCATAGTTTTTCTAGGAACTGCCAGGGACGAAAAGTTTGAATCCCGCAAGGATGTTTTCCTCGATGTTTTCTATAAATGATAATTTTTAATTGATTGTTAATAGTTTTTTTTCAGATGTTGGGAATGAGAACCTAGAAAAATCCTGAAAAATATTGATATCGCTGTTTTTTTTTAGACATGGCTTGTTGGGTAACAACATTTATTTTCATCAATGAAAATTATTTAGAAAGTGACCCATATGAAGCGGAGCCACTTGCACAGAAATCCATGAACCTAGTCCTGTGATTATCGAGAATTTGTCGTGAAAGAAAACATTGTCTCGCGTTTAGATTTTTGTATTGAGTGTGTCTTTGTTATATATAAAATTACGAAAGCTATTCACATATATACACAGGGTGTCTCATAATTAGACCGACGAGCTTCTTGGGGTGTTCTCGATATTATTTGAGACACATTCTCCCCAAATCATATAATTCAAAAACGCTTCGTTAAGGAGCTAGGATTCTCTGAAGATGATGTCCAGCCAACACTTTTACGCGTTTGTCCTGGGGAATATTGCGTTATCGATTCCTAACAATGTCAGTAGTTTTCTAGTTTCGATCCGAAAATGATCTGATAAGATTGGGTTGAAGGAGAATTCGTGGTCAAATTCAATTATATCCGTCCTTCCGTCCATATGTGATATTACCTTCACTGGAAAGAACTTGGCGTCTAGAAATTGTCAGATTAGGTTAAGAGTCTAAATATCTCAGTAGAGTTCGTTGGTGTGTGAATTCGGTAGAACAGTTTCCTAGTTAGGCCCATCTCAAATTTTCAGGTTAATTCCTTGATATCTCATGAAGTACTGAGTCGATCATATCGAAATTCAGTGGACACTTTTGGAATACCAACACGCAAATTCTTGCGAAATTTCGTGTGGATCCAGTTAGCAAATTCAAAGAAAAGGTTTAGTCGAAAATTTTTCAAATTCGTGTTGAATTTTTTTTTCTTCGAAAACATTGATTCCAATGAAAATTTGGCACAAAATATTCAACAACAATGATCCAAATTTCAATTTGATCTGATTTTTACTTCAGAGATATAAGGAAAAAATATGCCAAATTTCGTTGCTGTATGAAATTTTGACTCAGATTAAAAGTTTGTTATCGGGTGAAGAATTCCAATGCTCAACTAGATGCAAATGTTGATCTAATAGTTAGAACTTGATCAAGTGCTTAAAACCTATTCTAGAATTTTGTCACATATCTCGAAAACGGCGCCCCCTAAAGTGTTGAAATTATACACATTTCAGAAGGTGAAAGTTTTATAGAAAATTTCTCTGATCACCGATGACACAAGAGCACGAAAAAAATTCAAGAGTTTATGAATTTGATGTATAACTTGTAAAAAATTAAAGTTAAAAGAGTTGGCTCCCCCCCACAATCATAGGCTTATGTTTGACATGAAACAAATTCACCCAAACCATTCGATGCGTATTTATGATATTAGCCAATGTGTAAAATTTCAACACTATGGGTGATGCCGTTTTAGAGGTCGGGTCCAGATGAGTGTAACTTTGTAGGTTTTCCTCCAGTTTGAAATATCTTTTCCAGAATTCTACACCACAATTGAAGAGACCACCGAAAAATACTAAGATGTGACCAAAAACCGTTATTTCGTAAGTCACGTATAACTCAACAGTGTTATCAGAATATTGCTCAAAGTTGACAAAATTTCAACACTTTGGGTGATGCCGTTTTAGAGGTCGGGTCCAGATGAGTGTAATCCGAACAGCGAATGCAATAAAATTTGATTCACGATTCGGCGAAGAGTATGGACGGCACTCCAGCTCAGCTTGGAATAATACATTCAAATGCATCGTTCGAGTTGAAACCGAGTCCTGATGGAGTAGAAAGAGCGCTGCCTCGAACCATAAAACTCCTTGTGATTTATGGCATTCGCTGTTCGCATTTGGCCGGGTCCAGATGAGTGTAATGCGAACAGCGAATGCAATAAATCACAGGGAGTTGCCTTGACGTCCTCTTCACAGGTATAATGCCCCTCAATGAATCATTTTTGCAGGATAAGATTCGGGACGAGTGTGTATGAAATGATGTCTAGAACATCCACTAAAAGCTTGTCGGTCTAATTATGGGGCATCCTGTTTATATTTGTGAATAGTTTTCGATGTTCTTATGTGAATGGCACTGCTTACCTGAGTTAAAAGCCACGCCCAATAAAGAAACTCAAAGCTCGAAAATTATTCAATCATTATTTGAATAGGATTATTGACTTTCCTTCAAATGCTAACCTGTAAGTGTTGAAAATAAATGACACATAATAAGTATGTTTTGCCCGCTTGTTCATCTGCTGATTTTCGCTTTGAATCTATCAAAAAGACTTCAAGTCTCTAGATTATTCCTTTCGGCTGTTACATACACATAACCAATCCAGATTAGTGGCAGTAAAAAATAATCTTCAAGACCATTTTACAAGAACTTTCGTTTCGCTAGATTCCTCATCATTCGAAAATGTACCAAATTTCATTTTTATCCAATTTTAATTTTCGGAGATGTTGGGAAAAGGGTGTGCCAAATTACGAATTTCTGTAGGTATAGATTGAAGCTCATTTTATGAGGACGGAAGTCCCAAATAGAAACGAAAAATCGAAAGAAAATAGAAATTTTCCCCTTTGTCTGATGAAAGAGTCAGATTTGTACTCTGAAACGTCACAGTTCGCTTTGTTTATCGTTTCTTTTGTTCCTGTGTTGCTCATTAAGCAATTTTTATTTAATTTTCAATTTTCTGTTTAAGATATTGGGAATGAAAACCCAGAAAAAACCTAAAAAATACTAGTTTCTTTACTTTGGAGTTTATTATTTTAGGGATAACTCAAAAAATACCGACCCGAACATAATGAATTTCGGTAACTTAAGTTGGCGCAAACTCCAACAAAATTTCGTGATGTCATCAGAACAATAGAAAGAAAAAATCATTTCTTTTTCTTCAGGAAGTCAAGGTGCGTTTGGCGGGGTCAATACGTAAAGAGATGACCGTTTTGGCAATGAGTTTGAACATTCGCGCCGATTCTAAATGGCGGATTCAAAAGTCATGGCAATTATATGAATTCATTATTACTTAGTCTTTTCTAATTCGGATAGATATATTATGATTTTGAATATGAGAGCCAATATGTTTATTGAATACATCTTCCATAAAATGAATCAAAAAATATACATCAAGGATTTGTTTTATTTCAATTTGAATAAATCTCATACTTTTGAACAATCTCAAGAAATTATTAAACATTATATAGCGACTATAATGACACCTCATTTAAAGTCAGTTTATCTAGGGATCAAATAGCAACAACATAAACACGCAGATCTGGCAGCGTATGATGGAAGATAATGTTCCATTTCCTTCGTATTAAGATCCAAGTAGATGCTGAGATTTATGATTTACCTGGTCATTTAGATTTCATCTTCAGTACTAGATGTTCTCATGGTTAGCCGCTTACTCAGATTACAAAAAGGTACCAACTGCCCTCCTCTAGAACACTTGAAAATTCTTGGGTCGATAAATTCATACATCATTTTCCCTACCAAGCGTGATGAATAAAAGGGGGGTCGGGAGATTGTGAGGAATAATAGAATATTCCCCTAGGTGTTCCACATTTTCTACAAAAGCACTAAATAATTGAACAACCCGTTGAATTTGGGTGGAAAAAATTCATGACAATATTTCACGCGAATGTTCAATGAAATGCCATGTCTGACCGATTCGTAAAAACGCACAAGATATTTTCATTTCATCGAATATCAGCCAGATGTCTACTCGAAATTTCCGATGCAAAATTAATTGAAGAATATTATTGCATCCATTATGGTGAGGGTTAGAAATCTTTCATTCGGTAAAATAACTTGACTATAACAATTGAGATATGTAGTGGGATGTGAGGTGTGATAGGTTCAAGAAAAAGTTAAGCTCCATTCACATCTGATAAGGAATATAAATATGGAGCGAGATACGAACCATAAACATTGAAAAAATAAAAGATATTAATGAATACTTATAGCGGATAAAGAGACCAAATTTTACCCTCTATTCCGCCTGACAATGTGTCCAAATCACTATTTCGATTTTATTCATTATTATTTTGAATTGAGGAGCATATTCGAAATATTATATCCTTTTTGGGAACATAAAAATGCCTTCGAATAGGAGAGAAGAATGAGAGGTGCAAACAGATGAACCGTTTTCATCGTCAAAAACATATGTTTATATTTCTGAGAAATGTTTCCGTCCCAGATTAATAGAACGAGTGGTTAGAAGAGATAGAAGTCTGTGGGATGTGAAGTGGATATCATCTTTTTTAGGGTTCCCTTTACATCTGAAGAAATGAAAAAATGTTGTGTCGTCGATAATACCCATACCAATAATTTTATTGATTCTTTCATATTTCTGCGCTTGTTCTAGAGAATAATATCGAAATATTTTTGCCCATAAATACCTGTTGAAAATGGATTATTAGGTTTGACTTCCCGAAAAAAGAATCTGTGGGCAAAATTACTACTGTCCGGCCGACCGTATGTGCCGTTACTTTCAGTACAAACCAATATACAATGAAAATATTGGAGAAAATATCTCGGGAAAACTAAGTTAAATTTAGTTGATACTCAGTGTCGTTATTATCGCAAGACTCAAGAAATACCGTTAAGGCAACGAATTTGAACGGGCACGTACAAGTTAAAACTACTCTATATAGATTTTTTTCTATCCTTTCAATTCAGTCTCCAATCAGTCAAAATCTTCAGACCCAGAAAGAATATGTCTTGTTAATGATGATCTACCTTGAATCTTCTATCAAATTCGTGAGTTATACTATTAATTCTTTTGATGTGCCAAAGCACAATTCGAAAAAAAAAAGTACGTGCACTTGATTCAATAGATGGATATTCTCCAATTTGGCGCGAAGGTTCTGGGGAACAGCGTGCTACTGTTTTGTCCAAATGTCTGTAATTTTCGAATTTTTTCCCGAAAATGGTCTCAAACGACTAGGTTGGACTCACTAATGACGAATCCGGTGTCAAAATCAATAAACAAATATAAAAAATTTCCTGGTTTTCTTCTAGATATCGTATTTTTCCGGAATAACTCAGAAAATACTGATTCAATCGAAATGAAACTTGGCAGCTAGTTTGGAAATGCTGACGAGCAGCTTTGCGCAAAATTTCGTGATGATCGTGTATCACAACAATTTGGAAAAAAAATTATTTTTTTTTTCAAGTATTCAATATCCTGTGATCTTCTGATCATATCATCCCCATGATATTCTCTAAGAGCCTTCGAACTGTCATTTTTCGATGAAATACTGGATTTCAATTCGATCTTATCTGTATTTTTGGAAATATTGGAAAAATAAAATAAATAAAATACAGATTAGATCGAGTTGACATCCAGTAGTTAATCGAAAAAAAAACTAGAAAAGCACTGACGTGAAGTCAGCAGCTTTTGCGCGCATGTTCAAAGGATATCACCAAGAGTGAACATGCAGGCAAAAGCTGCTGACTTCAGGTCAGTGCTTTTCTAGGTTTTATATGACAATGGACCCGTCACACGATCAATATTACTGACAAAATCTTTTTGACAAATCTATACTGCAAATCAACATACCTACTAACGATTAATGAATTGAATCTGATCAATATTCATGACAATATAAAATTTAATGAAATATTATCAATAAATTATAGAAAGTGCTCAAACTACTTCTAGCTAACCTATTTGATATTATTGCACATAGAAAAGAGTTTGATGTAGATTTGTTAGTTATATTGATAAAATCCTATCAAAAATACAATGGGATGCAGATCTCAGCAAAGTAATAAGTTTTTTTAATAGAATGATGATGAATACCTTTTGGTTATCGAAGAAGTCTTGGAATGAACTTTCTAACTTAACATCAAAATTATAACATATATTTTCACGTTTTCGAGTCATCAAACGTTCAGTAGCATAACAAAGTTGTCATTCTAACATCAGCTCATCTGAAAAATGTTAACTTCATAGTTACCTATTTCTATAGGAATAACTGGTTCAACTCGAATATTCGACAGTTAATAAAAAAAACCTATAAAAGGGAGTCATATGATATATTTTTGAAATCGGAAAAAGTTCGTTTCAAAAACTCAGTCAGAAGACGGGTTGGGTCATTTATTGTGAATAACCCTGTATGTCTGGCTGTATGTAAGCGCATAATTAACTATGAAATCCATTTTTTCAAATGTAATAAATAATTCAACCTAGAATGTATACAGCGTCGAATCAGAAGGTCGTGAACGCCTTTATAGGAATCTATAAATCTGACTTATGAGAATACGCTCTTCGCGACTTCATGGTAAATGATTTATTTCATGATGAACTGTATAAAATTTCAGGGAGGTTCGCATTTCTCCCATTCCGAAGAAATTTTTCAGTTCAAAATAATGAACACATATTGCAGTGCTATGAGGTTGGAAGTTAATTTCCATAATGATTCAAACATGTTGTCCAAGGGGCAAATCAGGAGTACTCAAAGCTCTAACTACGATTTCAAGGGACGCGCACCTAAGCTATATGGATCGAGAACCCGTGATAGAAAATAATACTTCTAGCAAAAATTAAATGCGGCGTTCCTACATATTTTTTCACAGTCCATTGTTGCGTTAATCATTTCCTATTTGAATTTCTCATTCAGGAAACATTCATTCGGTTGAATAAAATTTATAGGGTGGCGTACTGACATGCGAATATATAATTGCCGTACAAATCGGGGTTGAAATAACCCCCTCCTTCGGGAAATCAGAATACGGTGAAATGCTCCAGTCATTCTCAACATGCAAAAAAACTTTCAAATTATTTTGAAATTTATTATATATTGAAAATTATTATTTTGATTTATCATTTGATAATTTATGATTTTCAATTCGAAAGAAAGTGACTACTTTTTTGAGGTTTCCGGAAATATATGATATACGATCATTTATAATATATTTAAGGTTAATTAATTTAATGGTTTTCAGGGATCACTGAAAGACAGTGATATTGGAAATAAATAAATGGAACAATAGTATTATAGCCACTTCACACCTACATTTATAGTAGTAAATAAGATTTCCGGAAATCTTGTATGCATACAAGAGAAATCGAAAAGAATTGTTCTGGAATAGATAAATATTGAGCTCGACAGAAATGACCGGGAAATATTCTCCCAAAATCCGGAAACGAAGGCTAGCTAGGATATGAAGGTAGGCAGTGGCGCCAATTTGAGCGCGAGCTTTTTAAAGGTCTCCTCATTCAATTTTCGAAAATCATGAAGATCACCCACGGAACGAATCGATTCCTTTTGGGGTCGACGAAAAGAAGATTGAACCTCTAAACAATCAAATAACACAAAAATGAGGAGGAAAACTCACGTTTAGAGCTAAATATCGTAAAATCAATAATAGAGTCCAAGAGCGCTGCCGCGGTTTCAACCACGATATTTTGACGTTTCTCGGTTGAAAATCAAACTTCACGACATGGAAGGGGTTGGAATTGCAAAATTATTTAAATGTCCGAAGAATAATCAAAAATATAACTCACAATTTATTCGAATAACCTAGTAGTTTCCGCAGGGATTCCGGTATCCAAAGAATGCTTTTACCAGAAAACTGACACGCACATTTTACTATAATTACACTAAAATTCACACCGAAATTTATTGGAAACGATTCAAATATTGACAAACTAGCGGCATTCCTGTCCTCTCATAACAAATCCCGCAGCGACTACACTATCAGAGTTTGACTCGCATCTTCGTAATTGTACATACGCGAGTGTTACGCGCAGATGCCATATGGACTCCGTAGTGAAGCCCGAAGTCTCGCGAGCTGTTCCGAGGGTCGTCGAGGGGTGCTAAAAATGGCTGCCGGCATACACCCCGCATAATTTTAATTGGCGCACTCCGAACAGTCCGAACTTACATTCAATGGATTTCAAAGTATTACTGGACAAGTTAAATGAGCTTGTGTAATTGATTGACACGTAAAGTTTACACTTCTACGTTGTGTAGGCCTGGCATCGACCCCTATATGCGAACATAGATATTTTCCCGGTTGTTCAAATGGGAAATGATTCAATTAACTTCAGAGTTCCGATGCTAGTTCATCTTGGGTTATATTATTATGCCTCTTCCTGTTCCCACAGTCCGAAAATTCATGATTGAATATTTTTTGTCGGCCTCGGAATTTTTTTTTTAATATGATTTCATAAATGTAAAACCGATAATTTCTGTTGTTTCATGTTAGTCCTACTAGCTAGATAGAGACTCGAATAAGGTGAAATGCGTCATTATTTTACAAAGGAAGTTTCAATATATTTTTCTCCATATTAATGAGAGCCGTTCGGGAAATATGTGTGTTTGCAAATTGAATATTTATTTTTAACTCAAAAAACATTTAGTTGTAGCAATTAATTTGTTTTCTATCAAACACATTATATCCCTGAGTTGAAAGTTTCGCACATATAAGAAAGTGTGAGATCCAATATATTCATCGATTCGATCTATCTGAATCGTCTGTAGAACATTTCGTGCAGTTTCCAGTATCAGTTTGGATAGATATCACAGTTTCCGAGGACAATAACTACAAAATTCAATCGATTCGGTCTTAACCTGGTCGTAATTCATTTTAAATAAAAAAATAAGCTTAAATATTCACATATGAGTTATATATTGATTTTTTAGAAAGGCCCTGGCTTTTTGAAATTAATAAACAGTTATTATCATTATTAATTCCTTATTGATCCAACAATTGTTTCGGCACACTGATGTGGTGAAGCTATCAATGTAGTGAAAAAATCTCTTAATAAATAAAACTATATAATATATGTGGAAATTGAAGCTCGTTCTTTCAATTTCATGAATATAAGCAAGATAACAATGAATATTTATAACAAATCACATGAAAATCATAAGTAATTATCAATATGTTTAGACTATTTCGAACTTGAATTTTTAATCTGGTGGAAAAGTTATATTATATGCTTCAGACGCACCATGTCTCTTGTCAGATGAATCGAGTTCATCTGAATATGTCAGCTGATGTAAGTGAATATTCCTAATCCATTCTTTCAACCAAACCTTTTTGTACCAAGTATTAGAACTTAACATCTCAGAAATAAAAGGATATACTCCATTCACTTTTATAAACTATCCCGGTTGGCCATGATTTAGGTCTATCAAGTTTTTTTTTACTTTAAACCGACGCAGGTTGGCACTCTTGAAAGATTGGCATCAGGAAGTGCTATGTATATAATTGAAATCTACTTTTCCTGAAAGTAACCCTGATGATTTGGAATCATTTAAGGTGACACAG
The DNA here is from genome assembly GCA_958510865.1 of Myrrha octodecimguttata. NCBI lineage: Eukaryota > Metazoa > Arthropoda > Insecta > Coleoptera > Coccinellidae > Myrrha > Myrrha octodecimguttata. Next base: position 28,319,428 of record OY294057.1, read on the forward strand.
GTTTTGTAGTACTATTACATTTTCATACTGGAGTATTTCAAGTTGTGCAACAAGGTATTTAAATGTCTTCTGTAGACTTATTTCTTGAGAAGTTCGAAAAGTAGGGAATTCCATAGGTTTGTCTGTTCGTTTAGAAGTTTTACTGCAGGGTGATTCGAGTACTTTTCTTTTCGAATGAACTATCACAAAGTAACGGACTACTCTATCCATTAGTTTTCAGTAAAATTTCAACACACGACTCTTGATTTCCGTACAAGAAAAAAGCAAAACTGAATTTTCCAACCATGTTTATACATGTGAAATAAAAAGAAAAAGTTTCTTCAACATTCGCCAGGTCTTTGGAATTATTGAATTCACATAATATTTTCTTAAATTCATTATTTTCCCAAAGTAAATTCACATTTTGAAAAATGCGTAAATACCACGACCTCTATGTAGAGAGGACAACTTTGTGTGGTTATCTGGCAGGAAAATGACTATAACCTAACGGTTTCAAAATATACAAGGTGAAATGTGTCAGAATGTCATGGCCAACCGGGATAGATTATAAAAGTGAATGCAGTATATAGCTTCATCATAATATCGCCTGTATATAATCGATATTTCAAGCTCAATTGAAATTTTGAAAAATATTTAGGGTGCTCTATTTGAGAAACATGTTTTCCTATTCTCAACTGATATATGTGAGGTTTTAGAACAAGTTAAAACTTCTCAATAATCGACTTTTGTGAGAAACATCCTATTGCTTTGCGATTTCCAAACTTTCTGAAAGATATATAAGTAGGTATTTCACATGTAAACTTAACTTTTTTGGTTTTGTTTTGTTGGTGGTTAACGTCCATAGTTATAAATACAATAAAGTTTTTCAGGAGTTTGGCCAATAATTTGTTTGAATCTATTATACATTGCCAACATTAATGTCCCTTACATTCTTCAGATTCCTTCCTTTTCGAATTGAATGAAAATTTTATAATTGATACGCATGTAAAACTTTATATACCCTATAAGAATAAAAATTAATAATTAAATAATTGGTACTCCCAATTAAAAAATTGTCGATAACGTAATATCAAATTTGGGGCACTCTGTGTAATATTTTCTCTCTTAGAGAGCAATTTGATATAGTATTCGACTTTTCCGAGCATATCCATAACAAAGAAAAAGCTATGTGAACCTGGTAATTGACATTTTTCTTGTGGAATTTTTTTTTTTTTTTTGATGAATCGAACTTGGTAAGTACCCGATTTTAACACAAAACTTTTCATTTGCACCTATAAACTTTTCCATATACAGCCATTTTATAACCTCAAAAAAAAATTAAATTCGTTCATGAAAACTTGATGAAAGCTGGTACATATATACCAGATAGTTATCCGATTGTACCACTTTCATTAAATTTTTTTACCCTCATGGTTTTTCCTACACATCAACTTCAAGGTGTTTCTTTACTTCAACTCGTGATTGGTTATAATCCATGAAACTTTTATATGCAAATTCTCGTTTATACCCTTAACGTTTTCTCTATACAGACATTATAACTTTCGAACACAAAAAACTTGGTGAAGGAATGTACTGGATTATACCAGTTTCATTTCTATTTCATCGAATTTCTGCGAATTTTTCCTTCAAATCAATTCGAATTTTTTTTCTCCTCAAATAGTAATTTGCCGATAATCGAGGGAATTTTGTGTGAAAATTTTTTGGTCGATTATACCCGGATGTACCCAATTTTACCACAAAATTTTCGTTTGTACCCACTACTTTTTCTCCATACAGCCATTTTAACTTTTGAATCCATCGACGCCCGATTTCTTCATGAAAACTTGATCAAGGATTGTACCAGATAGGTACCCGATTGTTACCACTTTCATTTCTGTTCGAACCCTCACAGTTTTCTACGGTTTCTCTACGGTTAGTTCGACAGTTTTTTTTTCACTTCAACTCGTCGATGATCGATAGAATTTTTGTATGAAAATTCTATGGAAGATTGTATCCAGCAGGTACCCGCTATTATGACTGTGAAGAGAAAACATTACAGAAATATTGCAACTTTTGAATAGCGCAAAGGCTATGTTATTTCGGTTACGCTAAATATTACGTTTTGGTTTTAACGGTCGTTCCAAAAGTAGACGTATTGCACGTTTTTGTTACCGTTTCGTTAGTTAACAGTTTGGTCGGTAAGATTATGTGAGACGTCAGTTTCAACTCCTAAAGTTTAATCATTTGCATTTCTGCATTAGTCTTTTGATTCTGGACAAAATGAAAAAAGAATCGGAAGCGGTAATTTGAGCTCGTGCTATTGCAGAAAAAATGGAACTACAAACTAATTACAAACTCCTCACGTTGCTTCCAAAAGTATTTCTTAACTCGTGAAAAAGTAGGAAATACCTATATATGAAACAAATTTGCTGTGGTAGCACAAATAAAGCTTAATGTCTAAGATCAGTTGTGTGTAAACGGTTTTATAAAATAGATTTGAAAAATCTGAGAACGTTGTGTAATTTACACCAAAAAACGAGGAAACATATAAACAAACAGCTTTTTATGATAGTGATCGAAGCCGTAAGGACCCGAAGCTTAACGAATCCTTTCGATATAGAATAGCGCAACGTAAATTGCGGCTCGCAATTTTTCCGTAAATAGAGAGATATTGCAGTGTCAAATTTGTGTGACGTTATTAACGCAAACGTTATTTTTGACATCTAAGCATGCGCAGATTCAGTTTCAGAATAACGCGACGTTAATAGCGTTAGCATCTTCCGTTATTTACGGAAAATTGCGAGCCACAATTTACGTTGCGCTATTCTATATCGGAAGGAATCGTTAAGCTTCGGGCTCTTCCGGCTCCGATCACTGTCATAGAAAAGCTGTTTTTCGGAATTAATTACACAACTTCCTCAGATTTTTCAAATCTATTTTAGAATACCTCTTACACACAAATGATATTAGACATTAAGATTTATTAGTGCTACCTGAGCCAATTTTTTTCATAATTAGGTATTTGTTACTTTTTCACGAATTAAGAAATACTTTTGGAAGCAACATGAGGGGTTGGAAATTAGAAATAGTTTGAACCATGCCAATTATATTGTGTAGTATAACTATTTTCACTTCTTCTGCATTAGCACCACGTGAAATTACCGCTTCCGATTCCATTTTGTCCGGAATCAAAAAACTAATGCAGAAATGCAAATTATCAAGCTTAAGGAGTTTGAACGTGAGTTTATAACACAAAAATCTGATGTCTTACATAACCTAACCAAACAAACTGATAACTAACGTAATGGCAACAAAAACGTGTAGCAATACGTCTACTTCTGGAACGACCGTTTAATCCACGTAAACCACCAAAACGTTATATATAGCGCACCGTAATAACATAACGCTTGCGCTATTCAAAAGTTGCAATATCTCTCTAATAACATCAGACGATAACGCTATTAGCGTCGCGTTATTCTGAAACTGAATCTGCGCATGCAGAGGTGAAAAATAACGTTCGCTGTGATAACGTCAAACAAATTTGCCACTGCCATATCTTTCTATTAAGAATCAGGGTTACTAGATCAGGGGATTTTCCCCGAAATTGAGAGGATTTTTTTTCCTTTGGAGATTTTTTTGGGTATTTTTTTTCTTGGGGATTTCTTCTGGGGAAAAATTTGTTCGCGGGGTATTATCAGGGGATTTCAGGTCTTGGACAATTCGACTCAAATCCAGACTAGCAGCCCCCTACCCGTGGAGTGAATCAAAAACAACGATTTTCTGATTTTTTCGACGAATCCGGCAACCATGAAATGACGAAAGTACCGATCATAGACAAGATTGCATAGCATAAAAGATAACAGTAGACCAATAAAAGCTTCTCCCTTAGCGTCCTTCCGACCGATAGAAAATACCTTTGCTTCACAGTTTATTACCTCACACCATTATGAAGCTTGTGACGATAAACAAATTGCATTTTGCAACGGAACATCTCGATTGCAGGGTAGCAAAATTCCCCAATTTGTTTATGTTTATGACCCACCATTATATACACCTCTCGTATTCTTTGTCGGCATATTCAGTTGTGGAAGTAGGTAATTTAGGGATCTAAAATATTTTTCTGATCGGTGAAATGGTGAATTTTGATTTCATAATTGATCTTTACATACGAAATAATTTATTCGTATTTGCGATGAATTTGTAATGTTTAATTCTGGAATTTTTTGTTTGAAACCTACTGAAAATATTTGGACAACTTATATCCAGTTAATTATAATAAATAAATATTACAATAAAATAAAAATTTTTTGGGGATTTTTTCTAGAAGACTCGAATTTAAGGGATTTTTTGCATTTCGACTGGGGAAATCTAACCAAACGTTCTGGCAACCCTGTTAAGATTACAAATGGAAGTTTTTGTGGTACATTAGCTGGACATTCACGACGGTCTTCCATTTGGAGAATCATGGTTCGGAGGACGTGGCGGTTATCACGCTAAAAAGTACGGTGTGGCTAGAAATTGCCGTCACCCATAATCGTGATACATTAATTCAGATGATGTAACACAAGATAGTTCGTAGCAAATCATTTGAATGAAAAAAATCTAGAAAAGCACTGCCGTGAAGGCAGCAGCTTTTGCGCATGTTCAATGTAGATGACCGCTGCGGCAACGAATTTGAACATTCCAACAAAAACTGCTGCCTTCACGGCAGTGCTTTTCTAGATTTTTTTTCGACGAATCATTGGATTTCAATTCGATCTAATCTGTATTTTTGGAAATATGCGAAAAATAAAATTTTGAATTGGTATATCCATGGAATCATTGGGCGGATTTTACCCATTCACGGATTCGACCTTCGTAATCAAGCCTCAAACCTACTCTACAAATATCGAGTTTTTAAGTCGTTTCTTCCGAAAGTTATTGTGGCCTGACGGCCAGACCGTAAACACAAAAACTTCCGAAAGAAACACCTTTGGAACCAGATATTTGTAGAGAAGTTTTGGACCTTAATTACGAAGGCCAAATTCGTGAATGGGTAAAATCCACCCAATGATTCCGCAGATATACCCATTCAAAATTTATTATCCCAATATTTCCAAAAATACAGATTAGATCGAATTGAACTCCAGTACTTCATCGAAAAATGACAGTTTGAAAGTTCATACATAATTAAATGAGGATAATATGATGAGAAGATCACAGAATATTGAATATTCGAAAAAAAGATTTGAAATTTTATTTTTCGAATTGTTCTTATGACACGATCGTCACGAAATTTTGCACAATATTATCCTTCAGTATCTTCGAACTAGCTGCAAAGTTTAATCACGATTGAATCAGTATTTCTTGAGTTATACCGAAAAAATCAACGGTATCGAGAAGAAAACCACGAAATTCTACAATATCTCCAAAACTAATAGCCATATCGAACTGAAATTTGGTACACTGCTGTGAAATATAAAGCTGAAGGTATGACTAGAATTGTTCTCGAATATGAATAATGGTTTCAGAAAAAAAAACACTTTTCCGAAATTTTTTTTTTTTTTATTTCAGTGACCATAAGATTTCAACAAAATTTTGCTCAAAGTTGCGCGTTGTCATGTCCCAACTAACTGCCAAGTTTCAATCCAATCGCTTCAGTAGTTTCTGAAATATGAGGGAAATAACCTCAAAATTTCAAATTGCTATAACTCCAAAACTATCTGGCCGATTTGGCCCATTAACGAACTCAACCGTGGCATTCGTATGCGCGAACTAGGTACCCTACAAGTTGCTAACTGGCTTCGTTCGACAGTTATCGTGTCCACCGCCAAACAGAATCGATTTTGACACCGAATTCGTCATCAGTGAGTCCAATCTAGTCATTTGAGACCATTTTTGGCTCAATCATCGAAAATTACAGACGTTTGGACAAAACGATAGCACGCTGTTCCCCTAGAACATGCGCGCAAAAGAGTGTGTGTATGGGCGAAAAACGTCATAAAAAGTGTCATTTGGAAGGGTAAGTATAGTCATATTAGTAATTTTCAGAGGGATTTAGGTCTACTGAACTCTCAGTTCGTATATTGTGGTCCTATATTGTGGTTTTTGGATGAAAAAATTGTATTGTTGCATGTGCTGTTATGATCATGAAAAATTCTGAAGACAAAAGCAGAAAACGTATAGGAGAAAAATTAGCTGGCTGATAGAGACAAGTATCGCCACATGTCGCTTTCGAGAGAATCGAGGGAGACTGATCTTGATGATATCTGGATAAATTCTGTTATAAATTCCTTCGTTGATTAACTAAAATTAGCCACACCTCATAATCCAATTTCGTTTCGAAAATTCATAAAGAGAAGCATACCCTGCAATTGCACTCTTTATGAATTTTCGAAAGGAAATTGGATTATGAGATGGTTAATTTTCGTTGATCAACGAAGGAATTTATAACAGGATTTATCGAGATATCATCAAGATCATGGAACTTCGGTTCGCCACACTCCAGATAAAATCATCTCTCCCGTGCGGTCATGGCGCGCGCAATCAATCTTACACGTTCTATCATGCCATAAGGCGTGTCATCTTCAGGTACGTGCCAGGTACCAGGTTCCATCAATTTTTAAACAATCATGAGTAGAAGTGCAGAAAAATTTTGTCGTACAATCGGTTACCTACCGGGTATAATCGATCCCAAAGTTTTCAGAAGAAAAATTTCGAAAAGCACTGCCGTGAAGGCAGCAGCTTTTGCGCGCACGTTCAAATTCGTTGCTGAAGCGGTCATCTACATTGAACATGCGCGCCTTCACAGCAGTGCTTTTTGAAATTTTTTCAAATTGTTCTAATAACACGATTATCACGAAATTTTGCATAATGTTGTCTTTCAGCATCTTAAAACTAGCTGTGAAGTTTAATTCGGACTGAATCAGTATTTCTCGAGTTATACCGAAAAAATCAACGATATCGAGAAGAAAACCTCGAAATTTGACATATTTTTTCCCCATATCTCCAAAACTTATGATCGTATCGAACTGAAATTTGGTACACTGCTGTGAAATTAGAAGGTCAAAGTGTGAGTATAATTTTTTTTGGATATGATAAATGGTTTCCGAAAAAAAAATTTTCTTGGAAAAAAATTTCGAAAAAAATTTTTTTTTAAAATTACTGACAATATGATCCTGACGAAATTTGGCTCAAAGTTGCGCGTCGTTGTAGTCCACCTAACTGCCAAAATAGAATCCAATCGCTCAGGTAGTTTCTGAAATAAAAAATAAATAACTTCAAAACTTCAAATGCCTATAACTCCGAAACTATTCGATCGATTTGGCCCATTAACGAACTTAACCGCGGCATTCCGATGCGCAACCTATGCTGAAAGTTTCAAGTTGCTAGCTTGCTTCTGTCGACAGTCATCGTGTCTACGGCCGGCCAACCGGCCGGCCGGCCGGACCGAATCAATTTTGACACCGGATTCGTCATCAGTGAGTCCAACCTAGTCGATTGAGACCATTTTCGGCTCAATCATCCAAAATTACAGACATTTGGACAAAACGATAGCACGCTGTTCCCCTAGAACATGCGCGCAAAAGGCAAAGGTCAATTGTCAGTTTCACATAGATGGAAACAACTGTTTTAAATCTTGTTTAGAGGAAGATGCAAAGTCTTAATTAAGTTTGATTTTGACAATCTGTGAAAACCAAACTCACATGTAGAATATGATTTGAAACATAATCCTGGAGGATTCTGGAATTTTGCTTCGGTTAAAAAGCAGTTAGTTAGTAAGTTGTCTGGAAGAATGCATTAGGGTGGTAATTGTGCAAGTGATGGTTCGGAGATTAGCGGCATGTTCGAGGATTGTTTTCGTACCGGAAAGTTGTTCGTTTGACCTTGCTTCTCAAAATCATTAAACTTCAGATAGTATGGGCAATATTGTTTAGGGAGAAGACGAATTTGAATGCTCTAGAAGATCTTGACCAGAAGAAAAGTGCTGGACCTGATAAATTACCGTCAAGTTTCTTTAAAACATGCGTCATTTTTCTTTCCACGCCTTTGACTATGATTTTCAATATGTCGATGATATTGGGGAAATTGCCTGATAGGTGGAAATCAGCGATGGTTGTGCCCATTTTCAAAGAAGGTAGAAGGAAGAACGTTGAGAATTATCGACCGATAAGTAAACTCTCTATAATAGCAAAGTTACTGAAGAAAATTGTGTTGCTGATTCATTAGATTTGGTTAAAAACATCATAGTTCCCGAACAACATGGTTTCTTAGGGGACGTTCGCTGGACACTAACCATTTTCTTTTCACCTAGTATGTACATGACAGTTTTGACAGAAGGATTCAGGTTGACACCATTTATACCAACTTCAGCAAAGCGTTCGATAAAATAAGTCATAATATACTGTTGAGTCGGTTGGCTGAGGTCGGTGTGGCGGGTAGTCTGCTTAGAAAGGTTTGAGTCCAATATTGAGAACCGCTCCCAATTTGTTTCAGTTCTGGGTTTAATCTCGGGATCGTTCGTTACAACTTCCAGTGTACCCCAAGGATCGCATCTTGGACCTCTTTTTTATCATCTACATCAACAGGATTGCGACTTGTTTTCAACATAACAGGTTTCTGATTGTCGCGGATGATTTCAAGTTCTTCATTTCTGTATTCAGCGATATTGATTGTGAGCGTTTACAGAGTGACTTGAACCGGCTGATTATTTTTTGAGATCAGAATGAATTATTTCTCAACCTGTCTAAGTGCACTTCAATGACCTACACGAGACACGTACCCTATAGTACGAACATAATATATTGACCAAACGCAGTTGAAGTCTTCAAGTTCTGTTAGAGACTTAGGAGTCATCTTCGAAAGTAAAATGGTTTTTGATCTCCATGCAGAATTCATTGTAAATTCGACATCTAGAATTTTGTGATATGTTATGAGGAAATGTGGAGTATTCAGAACTGTCAGGCCGATCAAGGTTCTCTTCAATGCATTTGTCTGGAGTAGACTGAACTTTGCAAGCATCGTGTGGAACCCTAGACAGAAAGTTAACATCAACCGTCTTGAAAGTAGTCATAACAAATTCATAAGGTTTCTTGCTTTCAGGACGAACTTTGTCATTCTCAATAGAGAATATGTTTCTGCACGCGAGCAGTTTGGATTGCTGTCGTTGTCTAGCTTCCGCGTGGTCTCCGAAGCACTTTTCATGTTTAAGTTATTAAATAATAAAATTCAAAGTCCAGATCTTCTAGGCATTATTTATTTCAAGATCCCCCAGATATCTTTTAGAAGAGGTGAGCTTTTCAGTGTACCATTTCGCCACATAACACATACACAGCCCAGAACTCGCCTCTGTGTCGCATAACTCGAGCCGGCAGCAAGTTCACTGAAGAGATAAATTATTTTTTGATGTCCCTCGATCATGTTAGAAGAACAGTACGATCCCGATTATCCGATTCGCGATTTTCCGAAATTCGGTTTATCCGAAACAATTCATTTAAAAACAAAAATCCCGATCAACCGAAAACATTCGCATTATACGATACACGTCTGGGATTCACCTATACTGTTAGGTGGTTCCCCTGGGGTTTTCACGGCAATACGACGTTCCAAAATGGGAATTGTTTTGGTCAGCCGACAGAGGATTACCAGTATACATATTATGTATTAACGTTACAAGTCCATATGTATTAAAGTGAAGAAGCGGATATATTTTATATTTATGTTGCATTTAACCTGTCTCTTATGAGTGTATGTCCATATATTCAGGCATTCATGTACATTCTCTGTTGAAAGAAAAATAGTTATAAAAATTAAGCAAATTATATGTTGATGCTATTTTTAAATTAATACACAAATTAAATAATAATAATATATTTCATAAATGTTTTCAAGTTGATCTTATCCTATACGCATCCTAAAAATCCTATTTTCCAAAAAAACATTCGGCTTAACCGAAATTTCGATTATCCGAAATCACTTTGGTCCACATTATTTCGGATAATCGAGACTGTGAGAACTGTGAGGGATTAGTTTAGTCCTTTTTAGGCTAGGTATTTTTTCGCCATTGCAATGATGTTTCAGTTTTGTTGTGGAGTGTCTATGATTTAAAATTTATAATTTTTGTGATTGAGTTTTGTATTCTGTGGATACTCTAGTGGTATTCGTATCCTCTTGTGGCAAAAATAAAAATAAATACAGAATTCGTTTAAAGTAAAATACTTGCATCCCCTGAATCTGGACCCTCATAATCATAAAAAAATATTCGATTAGGCCTAGGAATAGGTTCATCAAATTTTTGTGACTTTAGTTGAGCCAGGTTGGCACTTATGAAATATAGTCAAGGTCACAATAATTCAGCGGGATGTGGTCGATTGTTATCTGACAGGAAAATTACTAGTGATGCGCCGGATACCGAATTTCACTATTGATATATACAGGTACTTATTAGTTTGACGGTCAGTGAAAAAAGGGACACCATTATAACTAACTTTATATTTTATCTATCGAACAAAATAAATGAATGATAAGATAAATAATTGAATAATTAATCAAGGACTTCCTTCATTTTCTCAATTTTATTTATTGGCGTATCTAATTTCTGAAACTGGGATGATTCTTATGATAACCCTTATATTGGAATCCAACAAACCGTTCAGCTTTCAGTGCGTTCCGAACATCTCGATATCATATGCAATATATTCAATCAAACATCATATTTACCTGCCGTCCGAAAGAATCTGGTATCAAATGTCTCATTTATTTTCTGTTTGAAAGAATTCATCTGCGTTGAATTGAATCTCCTCATACTATTTCCAATTCTCTGGGATATTCGTTTCGTGAATCAACCAGTCAACATCATATGAACTTCCCGAAATTTTACGACCAAGAGCCTTAGACTTCGAGAAATATTAGAAATTTTAATTTTCTCTGGGTATACGAATACTGGAGCATTTATTTGCTCGTTCAACATCGAACATGAACGGCCGATACTAATCTCTTGCTATGATATTTTATGAATTCTGGCATTTTCACGATTTGACTAAAATTTTCTCGATAAACTGCTAATTACAGTTAAATTATTTTTTAGGTTTTTTCTGGGTTTTCACTCTCAATATCTGAAACAGAACTATTTTTCATGAAAAACGCACTTACGGATTGCTTAATGAACAATACAGGAACAATACAAACGATAAACAAAGCGAACTGTGACGATTCAGAGTACAAATCTGACTCTTTCATCAGACAAAGGAGAACATTTTTAGAATTATCTTTTACGATTTTCCGTTTTGGGTTGGGACTTTTGTCAAATTGATTTTTTTGAGGAAACACAGCAACACAGATTCATTTGGTCTGGAAGTTTTTCAATTCCACCTCTTTTTTGAGTTAATTTAGCCAAATAGGGTCTATTTATACAGAACAATGAGCAAAATTAAAAATTCAACAAAATTCAAGAGGAATCTTAAATTTTTCTTTTCAAATTATCTGATTCGAACATCAGTATTTTTGTATTGTCCCAATCTATCATGTGATTTACAATAGTCGAACATACATGGTTCTCTTTTTGGAATTTTTGTATGTCTCTATTCCTTAGGTTGTTTTTGTGCTCTCGTTTTCAGATATCTAACGGTCGAGACGTTTTCCCTGAATTTTTTTTTCATGAAAAACAGCCTTGCGGATTGCAGTATCAAACTATTTGTCAAGGGCAGTTTTTTGCAGAAAAGATTGCCTAATGAACAATACAAACGATAAAGAAATCGAACTGTGACGTTTCAGAGTACAAATCTGACTCTTTCATCAGGCAAAGCAGACTTTTGTCACATTGACAGTGTTGAGAAAACATAGCAACACAGATTTATTTGGTTTGAAATTTTTTAATTCTACTTCTTTTTTAAGCAAATTCAGCCAAATAGGGTCAATTTCTACCGAACGAAGAGCAGAATTACTCTCTCCATTTAACAAAATGCAAGAAGACTCTTTGATTTTCCTTTTCAGATTATCTGATTCCAACATCAGTATATTTGTATTGTCCCAATCTATCATGTAATTCCCAATGGTCGAACATACATTGTTCGCTATTCGGGATTTTTGTATGTCTCTATTCTGCTTTGGTTGTTTTTGTGCTCTCGTTTTCTGATATCTAACGGCCTTGACGTTTCCCCTGTATATGTCTTTCCACAAATACAGGGAATACTATAAACACAATTCTTTGATTCTTTTATGTCGTTAATTGGTTTGGTTTTAGTTAGTTTTGATCTCAAATTATTTTTTGATTTGAAAACCGTTCTTATATTGAATTTAGCACCAATTATTCTGATTGGTCCATGTACATAAGGAATCACATTCAATAAATTGGGTTGTTCATGGTGGTTGTTCTATTCAGTTGGTTGATAATTAGAAGAGGATTTTTTGTCTAAATTTGAAAAGGTTCTATTTATAAATTCTCTCAAATATCCATCTACTTCAAGAAACGAAATAGTTTCAGTTATTGGGAGTGAAGACCCAGAAAAAACCTGAGCAATTTTGCGAAATCCTCCCAAAATAAGCTTTAATCGTTATTCAATACAATTGTGAATTTCACTTTGGAAATTCCACTTGACCATTGGATTTGATTTGAATTCATAGAAAAGTATTAATAACGTGAAGTCATGAACTTTCAAGCGTGTATCCAAATGGATTACCAAAGCTGTCGCACATTCACGTATTGATTCCACCCAACACATGTTCACTTCTTTATGAAATGATTTTGCGATCTTTCAAAACTACGATCCTCAAGAAATTTTGCATGAACTTTCTATACATCAGGTTTCAACCATATATACTAGATTGCACTTCGATCCGATTTGTATTTTCAGCCCAAACTTTAGTGTCCATTTTATGCATATTCATTGATATCCTATACTTGATTAAAAGTCAAGCAATAAAGGCTTATGCAAAATTTCAGCGAAATATATATTTTATGGTTAGTGTGATATAACATTTTGGGATTTTTTTCATTTTTCTAGTGATGCAATCCATACGAAGAAGTTATGCATTCTCCTGTCAATAAGCCACAGCAAAAAATCAAGTCTCAATTCGATAATACAGGTTTTCTAGAAAAAGTCAATCGTAATTCCACAATTTGTGAAAATACATATAAGAGAATTATTTAAAAAATGTATATCCATCGATTTTTCACAAAAATTTCAGTTCTTCTGTACCTATATTGTTTATTATCAAGAAAATTTTCTTCGGTTTACCGTTTTAATTGAAAATCTATGCCATTTGAAAAAAATTTAATAAGGTTTGCATGAGAGCGAGCTTGAACTCAAAATAGAAACATTTTTTAAAAATTTCTCATAATTGACATAGTAAGTGATCGAGGTCGGCTCCTGCGCCATTTTGAAAGAATATACAAAAGATCTCGTGGAGGTGTATTTTTTATCATTGGAATCAAATATTCTATCCATGAAATAATGAAAAACTTCAATCGCCGTCAAAAATTTCAATTTTCAACGAGAAAACGATTTTTCAAATTAGGCTCCAAATATTGGTTGTTTAAACACTCGGAAATTCGCGCCTTCCGTCACGTACCGCGATATATCCACTCTCTCCCTCTTCTCGTGTACCTTTCTCTCTAACAAGCCAATAGGGAGCTTCAGCTGTATCGACCGGGGCATCGTGGAATAACGAGTGACGTAAGAGGCAATCTACCGCGTTTCACCCACTTTGGTTTTGCGTCCCGATTTGACGATTTTTAATAAATAATTATTCGAAATTCGCGAATTGTTGAAGTGCGAGATAGCACACATTATGATTTTTGTCGAAATGGAATGAGAAAAACATAAAAATATGATAATTCGAGTTACACGCATGAGACCTATTACTCAGATACTGTCCTTCACTTGTCCTTTTTGCACTACCATCTCAGATGATCAGTTCGAAAAAGCGAATTAATGTCTTGTGCAATTTATGAATTAGAGGAGTTACTTCACGCAAATGATATAGATGAATAACCAAAGGTTGGGAGAAAACTTCCTGGTGGATTCAAAAGTTATGATAAGTGATTTTTTTGGCTGAATAGCCCTCATGTGAGTTATTAATAGAAAAATATACTATTTATGGTTCGATTGTTTCATTGACGTTTACTCTATGTGCAGTACCTCGTAACTCACCCTGCATGTAAAAATAATTGCGTCTGGCTGAGATGCTATTGCCGATCATTATGGATATCAATATCAAGGAGTTTAATCTATAGACTATACTTTGTCGTCTTCGAGTGTTATGAAATCTGATAAAATTTGAGAAATTTCTCTATTTTTGTGGATACGCCCCTGAACTAGTAATGGCCTTGAATTGAGCAACGCCCACGTTCATCTGGTCCAATTATGCATGAACTTATGGTGGAAACCATTGGGTGTTGCATGAATATCAAATGGAAGATCTATGTTTCAATGGTCGAGTGTAGTGAAATCTTTTCGTGACAACAATATCGCAAAAAAGACCGAATCATAAGAAATATGGGAGTAGATGAGTTTTCTCAATGATATTTCTTTGAATTTCAAGCAATGAATTCCTACTTCTGCAAAAGAAAACCGTATAGTGATATCTGTGTTGAACTCGCAAACGAAGTGCAGGAGAGTAATAGCACATTGAGAAATATTTAAATGCTTATACATTTTTACGTGAACCGAATCTTGAAAAATGGCAAATGAAAAATTATCTGATGAGCGGAATCAATGGTTAAAATAAATCTCCAACTGAAAGACTAACCCTGTATATTGCAATATCGCATCAATCGTTAGCTTCTTTGATGACAATTGTATCAATATGGAATCTACTTATGCAATACTATACTGGGTGTGTCATTTAAAATGAAATGAGTTGACTATTTGCGGTTTCACCGAAAGTTGCAAACGACTAAAAGTATTTCAATGCTGAAAACCACCACATGCAATTCATCAGCTCAAAATTATGATTTGTTTTTCATAAACGCCTTATAGGCCATCATAGTGCATTACATTGCTTATGCCTCGAAGGAATTCTATTTTTTGATTTCAACACATGCTCAAAAGTAGAGAAAGCTTCACCCATAAGGAAATTCTAAAAAATCACTGATTAAGTCAGCAGCTGTTGCTAGCATGTTCGCTGCCAATGCTGTCATTTTTCACGCATTGACATGCCCAAACCCACCTCCACTTCCTGGAAAGATTTGATGATCATCTAATTATCATTGTTCAAAACATGATATTATCCTCATGTAATTCTGAATGAACCTTCAAGCTGTCATTTTCAATTCGATCCCATCTGTAAGAATATTGGGAAAATAAAATTTCGCATGGGTGTAAGTTGATTTCGCTGAATCAGAATCATGTAAGTTATCATGTATGTTAACACATCAACTGTCAGCAGAAATATCCTAACGTTTATTCAGTGACAGAATTACGAAGACCCGTTGAGATTCTGCCAGGGTGATAAAACGAACGCTGACAAAAGTCACTAGTACTCGGTCGTCTGAAGGGCCTATTACACTATACACAGCCGTCTCTAGGCATTAAAGACGGCTGTTTATGACACAAATTGTTTGATATAAAAAAATGTAAATGCTCATCTCAAAAGAATATATATATATATATAAAGACGGCTGTGCACTATACAATATCCAGGGGCTGGTGAAACGGGTGCCTGGTATGCCAGGTTGGATGTCGCTTATTACACAACCCTAGATTCCGGTCCCTTCCTGAATGTACTATGCTACTGTCCTGTATGCCGCTCCACTCCACTCGATCGCCCTAAATCAGGACTCTAGCTGCCGGTTCCTTATTACACTTCCCGGTCAGCTATGCCAGGTGTACCATAATTATGGTACATTACCATAATTTTGACCCCGAAGCATATAAGCAGTCAACAAACGTACCATAATCAATAATTGCACCATAATTTGGATTTAAGATTCAATATTTCGCTCAAAACATTTCATTCAAATATCCATTTACTTTAATTTATACATCAATACATTAAGGTACATTCGAGAATACGAAGACAATTGTATTGTACAGCGAACATGTTAAATAGGTCCAGATTCGAAGCTGAAAAAAACTTCTATTCTCCTTTCGAAATGATTATTATCCAGGCCCTTTTAATGGCCATTTTCCTAAGATATTGGTTTCATGACATCCACAATAAGTTTGGTACAGACTCAACAATGGGGTTATATACCTAGCTCGGTTATCAATCGCCAAAGCAGATATAATATACCCTAAATATCGGTTGAGTAGGCACAATTCAAAATAGTTGGGTTTTTTCTATTTTAGAAAACCTGATGGGCTGAAAATAGTATAGTCTAAAGTTAATTTGATAAAAACTAATGTCCAAAATTGCATTTGTGAAAATTCGATCAAGGGATTGTTCTTAGCAATGCTTCAATTTAGAATTATCAAATTCTCTGATACAAGCAATAATAAGTAGAGATCTGATGATAGGGCGATGTGGAAGTGTATTTTGATACATAAATATTATTTAAATACGGATTATATTGAGTATCGATTGAAGCTTATTTTGGGAGAATTTTGCATTATTTTTTAGTTTCTATGGGTTTTCACTCCCAATATCTGAAACAGAACTATTAAAAATTAAATAAAAATTGTTTGTTTGTATCAAACTATTTTCCAAGGGCAGTTTTTTGCTGAAAAGATTGCCTAATGAACAATACAGGATAAAGAAAACGAACTGTGACGTTTCAGAGTACAAATCTGACTCTTTCATCGGGCAAAGCAGAAAATTTCAAGAATTATTTTCTTTCGATTTTCGTTTCGATTTGAGACTTTTGTCTCAACTGAGACAGTGTTGAGAAAATCTAGCAACACAGATTTATTTGGTTTGACATTTCTTAATTCTACCTCTTTTTTAAATAAATTCAGCCAAATAGGGTCAATTTCTACCGAACAATGAGCAAAATTACTCTCTCCACTTAACAAAATGCAAGAAGACTCTTTGATTTTCCTTTTCAAATTATCTGATTCCAACGTCAGTATTTTTGTATTGTCCCAATCTATCTGGTGATTCCCAATGGTCGAACAAACATGGTTCGCTATTTGGGATTTTTGTATGTCTCTATTCCTTAGGTTGTTTTTGTGCTCTCATTTTCTGATATCTAACGGTCTTGACGTTTCCCCTTTATATGTTTTTCCACAAATACAGGGAATACTATAAACACAATTTTTTGATTTTTGTTTCTCGTTAATTGGTTTGGTTTTAGTTAGAATGGATCTTAAATCATTTCTTGATTTGAAAACCGTTCTTATATTGAATTTAGCACCAATTCTTCTGATCTTTTCTGAAAGTCCATGTACATAAGGAATCACATTCAATAAATTGGGTTGTTCATGATGGTTGGGCTGTTGATTTGGTTGATAATTAGAAGAAGATTTTTTGTCTAAATTTGAAGAGATTCTATTTATAAATTCTCTCGGGTATCCATTCATTTCAAGAAACGATTGGATGTAATTCAATTCATGTTGACGAACCTCATGGGTTGAGATAACATTAGCTCTATCATGAAGGGTTTTAATGATACCTCTTTTCACACTGAGTTAATGATAAGAATAAAAATTAAGATATATATATTTGTATGTGTATCTTTTCTGAAGACACTTGTTTCGAAATGATCCTGATATTTTTCAACTGAGACGTCCGAAAATGAAAGTTTATTATTCTTTTCTAATTCCATAGTTAATTTAATTGTGGGTTCTTGACAATATGTGTATTCAAAAAATTTGTCTAACTCTTTTCTTCTATGCTGCCAGATGACATATCGCCACCAAGCCTTCGATTTTAGTGAATATGTATCTACAAATTTTTCTTCAAAGTTTTCCATAAATATATTACTCATGACAGGTGAGAGTGGAGAACACATTGCCATTCCGAAATTTTTGCGATAAAAAATATCTCCCAATTGAAAATATGTTGAATTCAAACAAACTTCTTACATCTCCATGATATCATCAATATTAAATTTAGAATCGTTGATAATTGTGTCATCTGCTTCTAATTTTGTTCGAACTATTTGAAGAGACTTATCAACAGGAACGTTTGGGAATGGATTAACAATATCAAAACTTACTAAAATGTCATTTTGATTCATATTCGAATTTCGTAATTTATCCAGAAAATGTTGAGTATTTTTTAGAAGCTTTCTTTCTTTCCTGTTAGGGGTTTCAAATAATAAAAATAATCTGGCAGCATGAAAGAAAAGAGTTAGACAAATTTTTTGAGTGCATAAATTGTCAAGAATCCACAATCAAATTCAGTATGGAATTAGAAAAGAATAATAAACTTTCATTTTTGGACGTCTCAGTTGAAAAATATCAGAATCATTTCGAAACAAGTGTCTTCAGATAAGATATACATACAAATAGATATCTTAATTTTTATTTCAATCATCAACTCAGTGTGAAAAGAGGTATCATTAAAACCCCTTATGATAGAGCTAATGTTATCTCATCAACCCATGAGATTCGTCATCGTGAATTGAATTACATCAAATCGTTTCTTGAAATAAATGGATATCCGAGAGAATTTATGAATAGAACCTTTTCAAATTTAGAGAAAAAATCTTCTTCTAATTATCAACCAAATCATCAGCCCAACCATCATGAACAACCCAATTTATTGAATGTGATCCCTTATGTACATGGACTTTCAGAAAAGATCAGAAGAATTGGTGCTAAATTCAATATAAGAATGGTTTTCAAATCAAGAAATGATTTAAGATCCATTCTAACTAAAACCAAACCAATTAACGAGAAACAAAAATCAAAAAATTGTGTTTATAGTATTCCCTGTATTTGTGGAAAAACATATAAAGGGGAAACGTCAAGACCGTTAGATATCAGAAAACGAGAGCACAAAAACAACCTAAGGAGTAGAGACATATACAAATCCCAAATAGCGAACAATGTATGTTCGACCATTGGGAATCACATGATAGATTGGGACAATACAAAAAAACTGATGTTGAATCAGATGATTTGAAAAGGAAAATCAAAGAGTTTTCTTGCATTTTGTTAATTGGAGAGAGTAATTTTGCTCATTGTTCGGTAGAAATTGATCCTATTTGGCTGAATTTACTTAAAAAAGAGGTAGAATTAAAAAACTTTCAAACCAAATAAATCTGTGTTGCTATGTTTTCTCAACAGTGTCAGTGTGACAAAAGTCTCAAATCAAAACGAAAATCGAAAGAAAATAACACTTGAAATTTTCTGCTTTGTCTGATCAAGAGTCACTTTGTACTCTGAAACATCACAGGTCGTTTTCTTTATCGTTTGTATTGTACATTAGGCAATCCGCAAGAGCGTTTTTCATGTAAAAAACAATTTTCATTTAATTTTTAATAGTTCTGTTCCAGATATTGGGAGAGAAAACCCATAAAAACCTAAACAATAACGGATTATATTAGTTAAGTTTCTTGTTAATTTTTGATTGGTGACGACAATTCGTTTCATTTCATAGAGTCATATGATTTTTTTGAACGTAATATTAAATAATATACAGGGTGAGTCTTTGACCTTGCAGAATATTTTAACAGAAGATTTCTGAAGCCAAAAGAAACACTTTTTTCCCTTACCATTTTTTCCGATTCGGCTTGGTTCGTAAGATACAGACTGTTGAATATCCATAAAAAAAAATTATTTTCGATTATATCTCGCGAAAGATCTCATCGAATGAGATGATTTTTGGAATATAGTTTTTTATTGATACGATGAATGTTCCTGGATTACAAAATTTCATCCAGCTCCTCCAGTTTCTTCAATATGACCATAGCATTTCATTAAAATACCAGAAATTCAAAGAATCCAACTTTTAAAAATAATTTGAATGCTATTCAACGAATCTTTGACCATTTTGGAAAGTAAAAGTATTTCTTATTTTTTTTCGTATGATGCGCTGTTTTCGAGTAATCTGAAATTCAAAAATAAAAAATATCATGTGAAATTCCGAGAATTGGGTACATTGGCTGAATGCAACTCTGTTCAAAAAATTCACAGAATTCGATTTTTCCGCAATGTCACGTCTAAAAGTTGAGAATTGAATCACAGATTTATAGTTCAGTTCAGAATCATAGACTATACAAGTGTATACATAAGGTTTGTTCCAACACCCAGTTCTGTTACTGTCTTGAACTCATTCAGAACTGAATCAATTCACACGTCTTCGCTCATTCTAGTTCGGGACTAATTCTGAATAGATAGTTCGAAAGTGTTGGAAACGCATCATTCTTAGAAATTCCCTTGTCATAGCCTAAGGGCTGTTTGTCACCCGAAAAGTGCAGCCCGTCTCTGCCAGATGTGGTTTTATTGCCCCTTGCTGCATTCGAATGGCACGTAACAGATGACCGATTCAATTCCTCCTTCTCAGTTCTTGCCTAAACCCAAGAACTGAATTAACCGTTCTAGAACTGGTCTGACACAAATTCTTTTCATGTTGGAACACCTGGTTTGCAATTCCGAACCAGTTCGAAATTTGTTGGAACGCTAATATAGATATGCGCAAACTCCGCCCGATTCAGAACTAGTTCCAGAGTGTGTAGGAACAGACTTAAAGAATTAGCATATTGTGTGTTTTTTGAGAGTTCTTTCTTTCTGTTCGTCAATTTGGCAACGTTTGTACGTTCATAGATAAATTAAATCTGTTTTATTTATTTATGAAAATGAAAGTTTGGATGGGTTATGTCTGAATCTGATAATTCTTGGAGAAAATGAAATAAACAAAGAAAATTAATAATTACAAATTGAAGATGAATCTCAAAGCTAATATGAGTGATAGTTAGATGAATTCCTCATTTTCGAAAATGAAACCCAGAGAAGAATATTCAACTTTATCGCCCACGAAATTTGGAATACCTAACTTGTTTATTGTACTATAAATACAACTTTTTCCAATGTAAAAAGTAAGTTGACGCTGGTTTTCATAACAGAGTTGCTTATTTCGAAGATTTGAATGGTATATCTCAGGCTTGGAAAAACTTCAGGGTTCAGGTTTCCAGGGGCGGCTAGCCTATTATGAAAATTTATAATGCCTATATCTTTTTATCTAGGCCGAATCGGAAAAAATGGTAGAGGACAAATGTGTTTCTTTCAGCTTCAAGAATCTTTTGTTAGAATATTCTGCAAGGTCAAAGACTCACCCTGTATAGTAAATTTTTTATATGTTTCTAATTATGTCTGTGTTTCACGTTTTAAATGCATCATTTTGAAATAGTGAGTTCGAATTAGTGTAATAAACTTTGTACCAAAATTTTGCCTGAAATTCCATAATTCTGGCATGGCTGCGCCATAATTTCATATTTGCCATCTGGTATCACTGTTCCCGTTGCCTGCCTATCGGGCCCTTGATAATGGGTAGTGTAAATGCAAACGCCCACTTATCGGCAACAGCCCGGACCACGACAAAACGGTCACTTATTATTTATTATTCGATAAAATCAAATAATAAACCTTAGTGATCGACCAAAAAAAATGAAACTTGGTAGAAAAATAGTGTGTTCGTCGAGATCGATCCTCCAATCTTTCCAGCAGGATCGGTGTATCCTAAGGGCTCAGGGGGTTGGAGGGAAAAAAATTATTTCTCGAAAACTTACCACCGAATTTTCATGAAACTCTCAATGTTGATTACTGTTGCATAAATCAACCTAAAAATTTTCACCTGGATAATTTCTGACCAGTGGTACCTGAGTTATGAAGAAAAACGATGCATATTTTAGGGTGAAAAACCAATGAGTTATGAATAGTATACCTATAAGTTGTATTCAAGATATCAATAGTATTGGGTTATTTAACTGAGAAAATAATAAACCCTTGTGTAAAATTTGCAGCGTTTTTCCTATTAGTTTGCCGTGTTTCGTAGCTGCAAGTTCCCGCTGTCCCATTCAGTATATAGATGGAATAAGGAATAAAATTCCGGTGTACCGTGTGCTGGGCTGATGCTGATAAGTGAGCGTTGGCCTTAATAAGCCTTTAAGACCAATACAAATTGAGATGACAAAGTGAGGCATATTTTCCGGTTCTCTTTTCGGTCCGGAAAAGTTTGTTGCTAAGCAACTGATTTGCGTATTTTGCGTTATGAAAAAATTAGCATTTTTTAACGATTTCGTAGAAAAAGTCGTATTCCTTTGCTTCAAATCCAAATTTTCGAATTTTCTCAAGAATAATTATCATATTTATGGTGTCAAGTTTCCTAGAATAGACGACTTCGGTCTAAATTGCCAATCCACCATTTTCGTCCATATTTACTATACTGGGGAAGAGGAATTTCAGAACAAATTCGACCTGATAATGTTCGCGTTATTTATGAATATCCTCAAACAAGATAATTCCTTCCAAATATAGGTTTTCGTTGAGATCGGCTCCGATTGGCTGAAATTTAAGTTGGGATTATCAATTTCATGTCAATAGTGTCAAGTTTATATGGGATATGTTCCGCAAATCAACTTGGTTATTTCGGTTGCCGGTTTTCCGTTCCGTAAACAAACTATATTTACCTTATGATCCATAGAACATACTTAGTGATTTTTCATTGTTGATTGTTGTTTCATCTATGTTATATGTAGGGTGCACGGAAGATATGGTGCTCTTATTTTCATTTGTTTTCCTACGAAATCTTCAGACCAAACTGGGGAAACCGGATGTATTTCATATTCTCGCCACCGACACAAAAGCCACCAATCAGAGCGCATGACACAATTGATGGGAATTCGGCAATTTTCATTTGAATTAATTTATGTTTTCTCATATTATTATTTAGTTATTGATAAGTGCGTGAAATCTTTTTGTGTTAGCTTCGAAGAATTGCGTAGATCCTCAGATACTTTTAAATGGGTCCCTTTTGTATTTTGTTTGGACAATGCAGATGTAAATGGAAATAAGTGTTCAAATGAAGAGATAATCATATTTGAAGAAGGTATAAACTTCATGAAATACAGCTGCTTATCATTCTTTTCACTATTGTCTTTCAATCATTTTCAATAATCGAGGATCAGTTATCAACCCCCAATTAAGTATATTAATTTCACAATTTGTTGTATTTTTCTTGGTTTTTTATAGAATAAACATGAATCATTTAACAATTTTCATTTACTTGAAACTGAAATTTACTAATATATGCTACTATCAAGTGCTACGTACCAGGAAACCTCGGTTTTCAAATCTGATGAAATAAAATTAACCATTGAATAAAACACCTGTTTTCTAATTGGTAATCTTATGAATTTAAATGGAATAGAACTCAAATCGAACTGATAGATGTATCAGTAGATTCTGTAGAACAATTTCACATTGCTTACCAAATAATTTCACTCCTCGCTTGCTATAATATAGGAAAACATCGAATGATAGTGTATATTAGCCAAAAATTACAATTCATATTGAATTCTTAGAATATATCCCACTGAAAATTATACAAAACATAATATGGTAGAAATTCATTCATCCAGATATTTTTTAACTTTTATCTTGTGTGATGTACATTCAGTTCTGACAGACCGTTGCTTTGACGACCAGTCGTAATTTCCAAATAGCGCCACCCCAACATTGGCGAAACAAAAGCGCATCTTTGAATTCACCTTACACCTGCACAGAAGTGCATCCCACTTGACACTATCAAAATGGAATACTAACTTAAATTTCAGCCAATCGGTGATGATTTCAATAAAAACCTTTATTTGGAAGGGATTATATTATTTGAGGAGCCGAGGCATCGTCCATGGATATTTATAAATATCGCGAACCTTATCATGTCGAATTTGTTCTGAAATTATCCTTTCCTAGTGATAGAAAATTTGGACGAAATTTGTAGGTTGGCAACTTGAACCGAAGTCGTCTTTTGTAAAATCGATAAATGCCCATGTGTTATTTCATATCCTAGGAAACAAATGAAATGACAGCTCCGTCAAACTGAATCGACCACATGTTCCGCGAAACCCCAAAAATATTTTTAGTTCGATTCGAAATTGAAGAACCATGTCGAAAATAGAGGAAGAATCGTCCAAAGAAACAGTCGCGACTCAGTCGAAGGAACAAGTGAAGGTAGATGAACATGACTCTAAATTAAAAGTCAATTCCGGAAATGAAGTATCTCCAAAAGATGAAGTTGCCAAAGGAAACATGTGGTGGAAGAAGAAGCCACCACCTCCAAAATTGCCTTGTGAAATAGTTACACCTAATGACAGCAGAGATCCAAGTTATACAAACTTAACATTGCCCTAGTAAGTAGCGATGTAGGAAGGTTTTAAAAAAATATGTTTTGTTCATGAGATACCAATTAGTTTCGAAGATACGTTATTTAGTATTTTGAATTGAAATACAGTGCGCGTCAAAATTATGGAACAAATTCATTTTCCCCGAAGAAAAATATTTTGCAACCAAATCCTGAAACACGTCGATTTTTGTTTCACTTTCAACATATTTTTATGCATTCTTGAAGGAAACCCTCTAAATTTTTGTTTATTATTTAATAGAATCAAATAATAAAACTTAGTGATCGACCAACCAAAAAAAAATTTTAACCCCCCCTGAAAATTTCACGGTTTACGTTTTGGAGTATGTAGATTTGAATAAACGAATAAAAAAAATCCGTCCGTCCGCCGTCCGTTGTCCGGGGCTTTTCTCTGGAAGTACTGAACGGAAATCCTTGAAACTTGGTGGAAAAATCGTATGTCACTCGGGGTTGATCCTCCAAGCTTTTCAGCAGAATCGGTGCGTACCCTAAGGGCTCTAAATTGGGGGTTGGGGGGAAAAAAAAATTATTTCTCAAAAACTTATCACCCAATTTTCATGAAATTTTAAATGTTGATTACTGTTGCATAACTAAACCTAAAAATTTTACCCGGATGATTTCTGACAAGTGATTCTTGAAAGAAAAACGCTGCAAATATCCAATAATATCGAAAATGAATCATAGTATTCGGTTCTAAGTTGTTTGAGTTATCAATGGTATATTGGGTTATTCTAACTAAGAAAATAATAAACCTTTGTGTAAAATTTGCAGTGTTTTTTGAATAGGGAAAGTATAGGTCATGTAGTACTTTTTTAGTTTAGATCACCTCAGAAACTATTTCGAGGAAACGTGAGATATGAATTACCTATCCTATATATCTCCCGATGTTAATCAGGAATTTGTAATAAAAATATAAAACAAGGTGAATTAGGGCGGGTATTATGAAACTATTTTGACATATAACTAGAACTTAACTCGTGAAATCTGGTTCAAAAATGAGAGTTAACTGCTTTTTGTGGTAAAAAAGAGGTTTACAATACCGGCCCTCAACCGTATTCAACCTTTCCTTCTTATTTCTAGGGAATTTCAAATACGAAACTCTCGAATACTTCTCTTCCATGAAATTAATAATGAAATTATATACAGGGTGATTCATGAGTAACCTTACCTCAATGTCGGATTAAGGACTTCAAAGCGGGTCGAAATCCGCCGAAAAAATGTTTTTTTGTTCATTGCTTACGAAGATACCTACAGGCTGTTTTGTATGTTTGGTATAAAACTTTGATTAGCGATATTTCTGAAACGCTTGAGTTATTTTGTTGAAATCTGCTAGTAATATTCCTATGTTGGAACTTGTCAATATGCAATTCTGGATTTATTCAAATCCAGGGTCGGACTGGAAAAATTGCTCTCCGATTTTATGGCACACTTGAACTGTTCCAACAAAAAAAACTGGCAAAAAAAAACTTGTAAAAAAGTTTGCATTTTCGACTGGACACGTCAATGGTGGAAAAGGACTTCAAGGCGAATCGAGATCCACGGAAAAAAGTTTTTTATTTATTCGATACGAAGATACAGGGTGTTTTGCCAATTTTTTTTCTGAAACAGTTTATGTGTGCCATCCAAATTGAAGAGCGCTTATTGTAGCATATTTTCTTGGCTTTTCGAATCAAATAATAGTTTTTCTAGGAAGTGGTCAGAAAATTAACTTTTTTAATAAATAAAAGGATATCGCAGTTTTTCGAGCCCAGCCCTGGATTCAAATTTACCCAAAATGGCATATTGACCAGTTCTAACGGAGGAGTTTACAAGCAAATTCCAACAAAATAACATTCGAAACATCCTGTATCTTCGTATCAAATGATCAAAAAAATTTTTGATCTTTTTTAGATCTTGACTCGCCTTGAAGTCCTTTATGCACCATTGACGTATGCCCGGTCGAAAATGAAAACTTTCTCACCAATTTTTCTTTGCCAATTTTTTTGGTTGGAACAGTTCAGGTCATCCAAATTGAAGAGCGATTATTGTAGCGTTTTTTCTTGGCTTTTCAAATCCAATAATAGTTGTTCGAAAAAATGGTCAGAAAATGAACAAATAACTGTACATCACAATTTTTCCAGGCCGACCCAGGATTTGAATCAATCCAGAATTTCTCATTGACGAATTCCAACACAGGAATATTACCAGCAAATTACAATAAAATAACATCAAGCGTTTTAGAAATATAGTTAATCGAATTTTTATACCTAACATACAAAACAGCCTGTATCATCGTAACCAAGGAACTAAACATTTTTTTTCGGCGGATCTTGACTCACCTTGAAATCCTCTATCCGCCATTGTAAGGTCACTCATGAATCATCCTGTATATGCCATTCCTGATTGAATGATTCGAATCATCAAAACTGGAATTTGTCGGAATGAATATATTTCAATTTTCACGGAAGATCAAAATAAAGCTCCGATTGGACTTACCTTTGATATGACATGTCGGTAAATTTCCTAAATATCTCAGATTTTTTTATGGCAAATTTTCCGGACCCGACATCCAACGGTGAAAACTGAACTAGAACAGTGGCACTGCATTTTGACAACATTTGTACCGCCTTTCGAACCCAAAATGTCAGAGTGTCGCACCATGCGCATGTTTTCTATAGAACCTAACCTAACCTAACATAAATGCATAGGTATATGCATTTATGTAAGGTGTCTCTTCTTTAAATCTGTGGACGAATCCTTTCGACTTGAAACTTTCAGGATACTATGTTGCATTTCGAAATGTGACGGTTGAATTTGTTGATGGGATAATCGGCTGAATGGTTTCAGTTTACAGCAATTTGTAATCTTGAGATTATTTCCCCGATATTTCAGGAACTACAGTTGCGATTGTGTTGAAACTTGGCAGTTAGATGAAACTTAATGACGCGCAATCAATTTTGTCGGGATGGTGTTGTCAGTCAATATAAAAGAAATTTTTCGAAATTCAGTCGAAAAAATTTTTTTCTGGAACTCTTCATCATATTCGAAAAATTCTGCTCATATCCTCAGCTATATATTTCACATAGCAGTATAAAAAATTACAGTTCGATACAGTCATTATTTTAGTAAATGCTGGAAAAAAATATGCCAACTTTCGTGGTTTTTTTTTCGGTATCGTTGGTTTTCCGGAGTAACTCAAAAATACTGATTCAATATCGATAAAACTTGGTAATTAGTTTGAAAATGCTGAAGAATAACTTTGAGCAATATTTCGTGATAATGGTGTCATTGGAACGATTTTCTAAACATATTTTTCAAGCTGTCATTTTTCAATCATGTACTGAATTTCATTTGATCTCATCAGTGTTTTCGGATATATTGTGGAAATAAAAATGTTAATAGATTGATAGGATTTTACCCATTCAAAATTCGGCATTCTTAATAAAGTTCCAACCGTACTCTATACAAATATCTTGTTTCTATGTTGTTTCTTTCGGAAGATATTGTGCATACGATCGGCCGTTGAGGGTAATATAACGAAGAGTCTGGATTATGATGCTGCATTAACAAAATTTGCAGACATGGGAATGAGAAAAGATAAGTCTTTGATTAGTTTTCCGGCATTTCATATTATTTTAGTTTTCGATAACGTTTCATGTTCATTTTATATGATTTTTTGTAGAGAGGAATATTGTTTCGTAGTTTTTACCAATGAATTTGAGCAATATCTGTTATGTTTGTGCTGAAAAAAACGAATTCTGATTGGAAAATTGTTTCGAAAGAAATTGAAAGATAAGAGGGGGGCCCCAAATGTTTCCAAGCGTATGACCCCGGAAATCATCGATCCGCTACTGATCATATTGCATTATTCGTGAAGACACTACAATCAATCATTGGAGTTATTCTTGGTGTTTCATATTTCGCGGAAATTTTGCAAAATTATTCTAGCCATAATTATTGCGCGCATGTTCTGGGGAACAGCATGCTATCGTTTTGTCCGAATGTCTATTTTCGAATTTTTCCACAAAAAAGGTCTCAAACGACACGGTTGTTTCCACCGATGACGAATCCGGTGTCAAAATCGATTCTGTCCGGCCATCCGGCCGGCCGTCACGTTAATTTTTCAAATCGGTCAAACGGTTATAACCATTCGAAATTTCGACGTTGTTTTATCGTATCTCTGAAACTACTAAGACTATTGAATTGAAACTTGGCAGTTAGTTTAAACATAACGACGCGCACCTCTTCGCGAGATTTTTTTAGTATCGTACTATCAATGAATTGAAAAAAAAATGAATTTGTTTTTCGAAAACAATTTATCATATTAAAAGAACTCTGCTCAAAGCTTGAGCTTCAAGCGGAGGCCACATTAACGCGATCAGGATCACGGTGGCGTTCACGATGATGATGGCGATCATATAATCACATACCTTGAGTGATTGTATGACGTTAGAAAAATAAATGACAATTGCTATGAATAAGTTATTCGAAACTGTCACAAAAGTTACCGATCTGTTTTGGTTAATGTGTTTACAGTCGGTCGTAAGGCCGACCGTAAACACAATAACTTCCGGGAGAAACGACTTCAAAACTCGATATTTATATAGTAGGTATGGGGCTTAATCACAAAGATCAGATTCATGAATGGGTAAAATCCGCCCAATGATTCTATAGATATACCCATTCAAAATTTTATTTTCCCAATATTTCCAAGAATACAGATTAGATCGAATTTAAATACAGTAATTTATCGAAAAAATCCTAGAAAAGCACTGACGTGAAGTCAGCAAAGGATATCACCAAAAGTGAACATGCGGGCAAAAGCTTGTGACTTCACATCAGTGCTTTTCTAGGTTTTTTCATTCTGTTTTCACACCAGTGTTCAGAATGAAGGTGAATTAAACCTTGAAAGATTCCAGCAATTTCAAGTGAAAATTTTCTTTACTACATACATGTAAAAGAGAGATTTGGTTTGAATTTTGGAGAAACTTTTTCGCGGAAAATCATTGTAAATTCTGTACATTGAAATTAAGCAATCTTATTCGGCAATCGGCCATTTTGAAATAATTGTCACAGAATTCTTCACTACAATTGAACTGACCACCAAAAATACTGAGTTGGGACCAAAAACCATTATTTCAAAGATAACGCATAACCCACCACATACAGAGTGTAACAGCCAAATGGAATAAATTCGATAACGAATAAATGAGGGGGTGTTAGGAAAAACGCTCGGACACGTCGATTTGTAATTTTAAATGCGCATAGTTTTCAAGAAAATGAAGTTATATAGGGTGTTCCATGCGACCGTGGCCTATACCAACTTTCTTATTGCAAATGTAACCCCCTGTATATGATTTATTTTTTGGATTCTTCAGAAAATTCTAGACATAATTCATGTATAATGTCCTATACCTATCTTCAACTTTTTCGGAAATATTGAGTGTTTTCAGAAATTCTGAGTAACGTTAGGAGACAATTCTACACCAGATTAGCATGTTGCCAAGACGTTCGCGGCGAGCATTTTGAACATTTCCTACATTGACATTAATGTTTTTTTTTGTTTTTTTTTTAATTATTAAGAAATAATCAGTATTACTTATTAGGTTTTAAGTGTAATGTACCGAATTTGTGAAATAAAATCATTTTTTTTATTCAAAACGTTGATTTTTGAACTAAATCTGAAAACACTTAATATTTCCGAAATAGTTCAGGATAGTTATAGGACATTGTGCATGAATTGTGTCTAGAATTCTCTGAAGAATCCACAAAATAAATAATATACAGGGGGTTGCATTTGAAATAAGAAAGTTGGTATTGGCCACGGTCACATGGAACACCCTATATAATATTATTTTCTTGAAAAATATGCGCATTTAAAATTACAAATCGACGTGTCCGAGCGTTTTTCCCAACACGCCCTCATTTATTCGTTATCGAATTTATTCCATTTGGCTGTTACACTCTGTAGATATAGTTACCACAACATTGCATAAAGTTAACATTTAACACCCTGTATCACAAACGAGGTATACCTCATAAGGCAAACTGACGTCATCTGACGGCTATATATGTTTTCCAGTTTTTAGTTAAACACCCTGTATATTCCGCGCAGAACGTGATCGCCATCACCATATAGTGAACGCTATCGTTATTATGTTTGTATACGTGGCCTCCTCTTAACATTTCACAGCGGAGAACTAAAATTCAGTTTGATACGATTATAATTTTAGAAGATATATGAAAAAGATATGTACAATTTGTTGTTTTTTTCCTCGGTATTGTTGTTTCTTGCGGAATATCTCAATAAATGCTATGGTTCGATTATGCTCAAACTTTGTAACTAGTTTGAAAAGGAGGATGAACAACTTTTGTAAAGTTTCGTGATGTGATGATCGTGTCATTAAAATAATTTGAAAAATAAAATTTCAATGGTCTATTTTGGAATGTTTTCCCGAAAATGCTCTCGAACTACTACGTGAGACTCAACGATAATGAATTCGGTGCAAAATCGATTATGTCCGCCCCATAGAACAATTATATATATATTTACTTTATGGTCCGGTCGGCACTTATTACCGGTATACGGAGAATACTTTCGACCCAAAACTTTCAGGGTAGGTTGCTTTCAAAATGCATTGGTTAAAATCGATTTCCAGCGATGGACCAAAAGCTCCAGTTATAGTTACGGTTATCGAAATTGACAGATTTTTCTTTGCCTATATGTCACTTTGGATAACCGTAAATATTACCGGAGCTTGAAATTGATTTAAGTGCGTTAATCGGAGAAAACGGTTTCGAAGTTGTGGCCAGTTGAAATTTTGAGGTTATTTCCTCATATTTCAGAAACTACCGGAGCGATTGGATTGAAACTCAACAGTTAGTTGAAACATAACGACGTGTAACTTGTTACTGAATTTCATTGAGATCTCATGAAATAAATTGAAAAGATCAATTTTTTTCAATTTCCAAATTCGAAGAAAAATGTTGCTTGGACCTTGAATCCTATATTTCACAGCAGTGTTCCAAAGTTATATATTGAAAAAAAAAATGTCAAATATCGTGTTTTTGGCCTGAGAGTGGTTGTTTTTTCGAAATATCTCGGAAAATACTTATTCAATCACGATGAAACTTGCTAATTAGTTCGAAAATGATCACGAACACCTTTGCACAAAATTTCGTAATGATAGTGTCTTTGGAACAATTCGAAAAAAAAAATTCAATTCGGATTTCATTGCCCTACATTCGATAATGATAACGCTTTTGTTGCCTTGAATAAGCGCACAGAAAATGTCCAACAATAATGGCCTGATTTCACCAACAGAGTCATCGAAACAATGTCCTGTATGCTCTTATAATGAAGATAAGTTTTTCACTTCCCAAGGGAAGGCATTCTGGAAAAGTGTGTGAAATCAATTCAACTCTGAGGCATGCACGCCATCTATTTGTGAAAATGATACTCACAGTTTCTCATTATAGGAATCTATTCGAAAACTTGGTGGGGAATATGTTGACTGAAGTTGAAGAGCAGCTAGTTGGTACAGGGGTTCATGACTCTATTCAATATTCCACTATCAAGGCTATGTACTAGCATTGAGTATTAAACACATACTGATACCATTGTATAAAGACAATGTCTTTATTGTCTTTATACAATGCTAATACTACTACTCAATGGTACTAGTTTGTAAATCTGTAGATCCTCCGTGTACGTAGATCAGTATTTTTCTCGTTCTAATCAAATATGATGTGAATTGGGCGAACCTAAACTCAACCATGATATGAGGTACTATTATATTATACCATTGTATAAAGATACAATATACAATGATTATGCTATTACTCAACATAGAAAAATTCGGACGATATTTTGACTTTTCTAGGGAAAACTTGAAGGGAATACCATGATGTAAAAAACATGGTGTGCTCATCTGAAAAATGAGTGACGTCAGCTAGCAGAAAATACGAAGTTATATATTCTGTGTTTGAATCAACATGCAAATTCAAAGCACAGATTATATAACTCCTTGTATTTTCTGCTAGCTGACGTCTCTCATTTTTCAGATGAGCACAACATGTTTTTTTCATCATGGGGAATACATAAAAAATCTGAAACCCGTATTCGTTGGACCCTTCCGAGTACTTTCAAAATTGACGCAGTAAGCGGTCGTTTCCGGCGAATGCGCCAATACTTCTTTGGCATACCCCTATATTTTACTGTTAAAGTAGAATTTCGGAGCGGATTGACTTCTAATGATTTCAAAATTTAGGTTCTCTTACATGTCGGTTTTTTTAAATCACGTTTGAAATATCAAGATTCTCCAATTCTCAAAGAACATGATTAGTTGAGGAAAATTCTTCCAAAACGAATAGTAAATTTCAGGTTGCCCAATTTTTTCTGGTCCATTGAAATATTAAATGAAAAATAAATATAAATGAGATTCTCCAAGAAATATATCGGAGTTTAGATTTAATTGGGGGTTCCTGAGAAATTATAAAATATATAGTTTGAAAATATGCTGGCAAGAAATACAAAAATTAACTCTGAATTGAAGGAAAACGAAAATCACCTACATTATTACTGTATATAAGGTAGGAAATTTTTTGTGGCACCGTACCAAATCTGCCGTGCATAGACATGTTTAACTCGAAAACATAACTAAAAAAAAAATTGCAATGTGTAAAATTAATATCATTTCGTTACCTATCAATCTATTTCCTTGCTATCCAGAACAAGTTTAACATCTGGAATTAGTATCTCCAAAACACAACTGCATCTTCATAGTCCGCTAGTATCCATCTTCAAAATTTTTAATGGTTCACCTCACCCATAATTTATCTGTTTTCCTTATCCTCTATATTGATCCGTTTAAGAAACAAATTTTAATTAGTTGTATAGCAACAGGAGTTCTAGGCCAATTTTGATCATTTTTACATGTAAATCTCCATAGGAAATCTAAGGTCCATTCTGAAGAAAATTGTACCATTCCGTAGATGTGTATGAGATCATTCAGCTGCTTTGAAGCTGTCTGGAGCTGTGTTGGAGCTGTCTGGAGCTGCTTCGGGGCTGTCTGGAGCTGTGTTGGAGCTGTCTGAAGTTGCTTCGGAGCTGTCTGGAAATGTGTTGGAGCGATTCATGACAACATTGTTCAGGACAACCCTAAATCAGCTCCAGACAGCTCCAACACATCTCCAGACAACTCCGAAGCAGCTCCAGACAGTTCCAACACAGCTCCAGACAGTTCCGAAGCAGCTGAATTACCTTGAAAAACCCGCATACACGTCTACAGAATGGTACGATTTTCTCCAAAATGGACCTTAGATTTCCTTATGGAGATTTACATGTAAAAATGATCAAAATTGGCCCCTAGAACTCCTGTTGCTATACTACTGTAATTGTTAATCAGAAACGATTTTTTCCGTGCCTATCTTGTTCAACCTCAACTACAACGACATCTTAAGGCATTACTCAGATGATGCATTTGTATTTTTTATCTATTCACACCTCTCATTAGGCACTGACCCGCTGGAAGAGAAAAAGATCAATGAATAAATTTTAAGAAAAGAAGAATCTTTTTTTCGGATGAACCGAATATCAAAAAAACCAATGTTGAACTCGCTTTGTGTTCTGTTGGTGACCTTGGCAAATATCATGGTGGAAATATAACATATATATGCTTTATTTCCATCATGGGTGATTATCACTAATATGATGATATGACGTTTTTGTTTCAGCAGGGTGATATGTCGCCAACGGTATCAAAGATGTGCGAAAAAATATCGCAAACAATTCATAACAGAAATCAAACGTCAGGAAGCAATGCAGTTCAGGGCATTAGATGGTATAAGGATAAGAAGAGAATTTTGTGATCCCTTGATTGAAGCACTTCCTTCCGCGGACAGAATTAAGCTTACACCAAAACAACAGTATAGATTGGATGAGTTACTCAGGACAAATTTGTAATCTGTGAAAATTTTGATAATAAATTATATAGGTATAATAACTTTTAATAATGTTAACACAGGACGATTGCTTGTCGCGAATCAACAAATACTCCCCCTTGATCTGAGCTGATCATCCAATCAACCAGAAAACGCTTCAGTGGAGGAAGCATTGTTCACGGAATTCGTTTACATAAGTTTTTAGTCTTTGTGTTTATGTTATAGTTTATTATTAACTGGTGCTCTGTTATCTCCATGAACCGTTCCATTAATAACAACTTAACTTAAAATATTGTCATTTATACATTTCACAGCTTGCTGAATTTTGAACAAACTACATCAAAATCTGTTTCCAGATATGCATGGAAAATGTCAGTTCGTATGTGTGTGAAATTTTTGTCTGCGAAAAATAACTCTTTCCGGAGGACACTTCGCAGCAAAATGAGGTCCGATGAGAAGAGTGGTGTTCATTGGTGGATTTACAGGGGTGGTAAAGGGAAATCTAGTCTATTTGATTAAAAAATGATAGCATGAACGTTCTTGCAAAAATTCGTGGGGACCATATGAAAAAAATATCTTGAAATCTTTTCATCAGAAAGATAAGATGCGTTTAGCAGGACCAATACTTGAATGGATGACCGCTATGGCAACGAGAGCGTAAGAACTCCGGAGCTCAAGTTGGTAATCTTCTAGAATTTCAGATTCTGCTGGCTGTAAATAATCAGGCGTCCCTCTTCCAATTCTTGGCAAATTTCTTTTTCTCGTACAATTTCAATGTCTCATCAACTTCTGCGCAACTGCTGAATGTTTATCATATACTAGAAATCAGATAAAGCATAAAGAGAACCTAAGGTTAGATCCCACACTACGATAAACAGAAATCGCTATGGAGGTAAAAGAAAATGGAAATCGCCAACGACTAAATTTTTTATCGGGATTTCAAATCAATATTTTGTTTCCATATAGTATTTATAGTATTCTTAGTAATATGGATATATTTTCACAAAAACTCATAATTCATCCCCATTCATTTCCGAAATACAAATGAGAACAATTCAATTCCCACCTCGCTAAACAATACTCAAAGCCATCTAACCATCAAACGTAAGAACCGACAATCCAAGCGCTCATACTACGATTTCGACTGGTAAATCTTGTCCATGGATGCACAGCGGTCTCTAGATTGACGGCAGTGTTGGATGTCACCATCTCGCGGATCTCGGGTAATGTAGATCTGTGATGTCGTCTTCAGTTCATTCCTTTGAGGCTATTCGTGCTGATTTATGATCTAAGTCAGTAGAGGAGCTGCCTGCTAATTCCACATAGCAGCTCCTCATAGGCGATAATGAAAATCTCAACCAGAAATATAATTTACATGTTTATATATCTTTAGTTCCGGAAATTTTCGCTAGGGGCATTTCCTGAAAATATCGCATGGCGTGCGCCCACAAATCTCGCAATAGGAAGATTTGAGAATTTCTTGAACTCTTCGCCATGAGGCTATGTGAGCGAATTTCGCACAGACCGTTCCATTGTGGGAAGTTTGAGAATTTCCACATGCGATATCTTCAGGATCTCTTCGAAAATATCGCTGTGGCGGACTTTTGTAGGAAATATAGCACTCCCTGTGACTTCTTAGAGAAGTATCAAAAGTAATCTCAATTTTCTGAAGCGATATCGCCGGGATAACTTCAAAACCTCTCTGTGTTACTTGGGAGGGTGAATCACGAGGAACTGTACATATTTTTGCCACGTATAAAAACTACTCAGGTGATTATCAAATGACCATTTAAAAGTGCCTTCCTCTCTTCATAAATTTTATACAGTCTGATTTTCGGTTTTTACTGTAAACTTCAATCCGTCATAACTTTTGAATGGTTATCCTGAATCGACTGAAATTTTCAGGCAACTTGACGGACCTTCAGCTTCCAACTTGTTCATAATTCGGGAAATCAAGATCCGGCTTCGGAAATTTTTATTGTTTTGTTTTTTAGCAAGAATTCCAACCTGAGTATGTTTTTTTCTTTGTTTGATGAAGAATATTGAAACAATAATGATTATGGAAGAAAACTGCCAAAAAGATTCTTTCTTACTTCACAAGAGCGGAGATCGCTCTCAAGTGACGAACTATAGACCTATCTCCCTTATTTCGAACTTGGCAAAAATTGTTGAGAAGGATTTGAAAACACGTATAGTTAAATATATGAAAAAATATCACATCATCGATGAAAAACAATATGGATTTACTGAAGGTAGGTCAACAGAGGATGCAATACGAGAGTTATCAGGAAGATTGTACGAATGCTTATATAGATAAAAAAATTCCTTCACTCTGCATATTTTCCGATGACGTGGTTGTTCAATATAAATTAAATTCATGGGGAGAATTGAAGGAGAAAGCTGAAAGAAGTTTTTCAGGAATAAAAAATGGTTCAAAAACACTAAACTCACCCTAAATCTTGATAAGACGAAATACATGACTTCAGTTCGTACACTTCCAATTTGCCAACTTTAGGAGATCTTTCAATTGATAATCTACAATATATACATTAACGAAAACAAAAAATTTTAAATATTTGGGAATCACAATTGATCAGCGATTGAAATGGGACGCACACATAAAGAACCTTGCGAACAAGATAAGAGGTTTGCTTTTCAAATTCAAATATGTCCGAAATCATATGAATACTACAAAATACTTGACAATATTCTACAAGGCCTTGGTTGAGTCGCAAATAAGTTATGGTATAGTTGGATGGGGTGGTGCTTACCATGTTCACGTAAAACCTTTGGAGGTTATACAAAAATGGGTGTTGAAGATAATTCATCAGAAAAAGCGTAATTTTCCAAGTCAACAATTATTTGAGTTGGCAAATGTGCAGGACGTGACACAAATATACGCCACAAAATTCTTTTAAATATCGCTTCACGTAAAATATCTGTTAATACTTTGCAACATAATTATGCAACCAGAGGAGAAAATACCTACCAACCACCAAGATGCCACAAGAGTATCGGGCACCAAAACTTTTTGACTTGATTCCCGGACATCTGAAAAATATAAAAAATATAAAAACGTTCAAAAAAGGAATAAAGACTTGATTAAATCATGAAAGGAGAGGAACGATCAATTACTTGATAAATTAAAAAAGGAAAGAAAATTTTTAATTTCATATAGCTTCCCCATCACCAAGATTTTTGCACTGGATTTATCATGGAATGGAAATAAATAAGTACCTATATAAGTTCTACTTACTAGATTTTCGACATATTCCTGTGGATTTATGGTTGTCCATATGTTAGTTTTTTTCTTTTCATTATAGAGCATATTTTAGAATTATATATTGTTTTAAATATCACGTACAGATTATAATATTATAATATATCTCTGATGAATTTGTTTATTAACCGAAATAAACTTTATTATTATTGTACGATTTTCAATTAAATAATGAATTTCAGAGATTATTTTCGCTTATCTTCAAATAACAATTTTCTCATTATAAGGAGCAAGAGTAAGTATCATTTTTACTCACCATACAGCATTTTCTTAAATCAGTGCCTTTTCCAAGATTAGCTTATGAAAATTTCTTAATTCAATTCGATCTTACTTTTGGAAAACCCCGTTCGGGCATTTATTGAGAAATAACCAGTTCTGAGCTGGATAATTCTCAAAATTTCCTATACTTTCAATGAATTGTTTTAGATCTTATAATACGCAAAATAATACAGATATTTCCCTTAGCCTTTACGTGCTACCTGAAATATTCTAATTATTAGCCTCGTGGAATAACCATTTCGTGGCTCATTTCTGTTTGTTTAAGAAGATACAAATCACTTTTACGAACCCCTCAGTGTTTTGTAACCCCGTCTGTCCTTTTCATAATTGGTCGTTGATGGTTGTAATGGTATAGTTGTTTTCTTAAAGTTAAAAATTTTAGATGATCACTGGATAGTGAATTCATTGAAGTAAAAAAAAAATGTATTTAAAAGGAGCCTTATGGAATATCTCTTACTTTTTTGCCATAAAAATTGTCGTAAATCCATAAATGCGACATGAACATGAATTGGTAAAAAAAATGGAAACAAAAATGAACGAGGAAGACACAATTTCTCATGGAAATAATTAAAAACAAAAATTTAAATAACCAATAACAATTATTTTAGACTATTTTCAAATTGAATTCTTCCAGCTTTCACACATTTCTGTTATTTTAAATTCAGATGTCTAACTACCTTCCTGATTGTACCTGAATCGTTCCTAATAATATTGGACAGTTAATTATTTTTTCTATCAATTCTTAGGGTGTATTTGGAGGATCTGCATACACCAGTTCTTCCAGTCATTCACAAACGAAATATTCAACAGGATTTAAATCGGGGAACCTTGGTGGCCAAGGAATAGAACCGCCTCTCCCTATTCATCTGGAACTGTATGTTTCATTCAGATGTTGGCGGAAAGCAACCGAAAAATGTGGAGGTGCTCTATCATGCTGAAAGTAGAGCTACCGAACGTCAACATTAGCTAATAGGTTAAAGAGAATATTTTGTAAAAAGTCCAAAC
Organism: Myrrha octodecimguttata; assembly: GCA_958510865.1. NCBI lineage: Eukaryota > Metazoa > Arthropoda > Insecta > Coleoptera > Coccinellidae > Myrrha > Myrrha octodecimguttata. The sequence continues at coordinate 28,358,117 of OY294057.1, forward strand.
AAACTTCTCCACTCAACGAGCTATCAAAGGAATGTGGACCTAGAAGCTGGTTACTGACTACCCCAATCCACGTATTTACCGAATACGAGTACCTTAATTGAGAGCAGCGTCCTTCGCGGATTGCATAGTGATTATCTTCGACTCTTGAGTGTTCCTCGGATCGACAATACCACCTTTTGTGAATTGAGCTTTATGGGTAAAGTTCTATGGAGAACAAATTAAATTGGAAAATTTTCATAGGCCGGTCCTAAAAACGATGTACTAAATTCAATGAGAAAATTGTTATTTAAAGCTAAGCGAAAATAATCACTGAAATTCATTATTTAATTGAGAATCGTACAATGTTAGGAAAAATCTTTTTGGCAGTTTTCCTCCATAATCATTATGGTTTCAATATTCCTTATCAAACAAAGAAAATAACATAAACAGGCTGACACTTTTGCGAAAGACCAAAACAACAACAAATTTCAATGCTGGACCTGGTTTTTTCGAATTATGAACAAGTCCGTACCTGAAGGTCCTTCAAGGCAATATTGCTTGAAAATTTCAATCGATTCGGGATAAACATTCAAAAGTTATGACGGATTGAAGTTTTCGGTAAAAACCGAAAATCAGCCTGTATAAAATTCATAAAGAGAGAAAGGCTATTTTAAATGGGCATTTGATAATCACCTGAGTAGTCTCTATACGTGGTAGGAATATGTACAGTTCCTCGTGACTCACCCTGTATAAGGGTGGTAGTTCAGTGTTTAGAACTCATGCCTTATGATCGAAAGCTCTGGGGTTCAAGCCCTTGACTGGGAAAGAATTTTTCCGGTTTTCAGGGTACCCTCAAACCATTCGCTGTAAGGTTAACAATTAACAGCTAACAGTGTTGTTCCTAACGTGGCGCAACAAATTAGTACCAAATCCTACACAAAACACATGCGGTCAGGGCCGTATTTAGATACTATGGTGCCTGTGGCAAAAAATATCAGACAGCGCTTCCATTAGCGTAGATTTTTTCAATTAATTATATTTTCTTATAGTATTTTTTTCTCGTAATCTTAGTCATATATTTTGATTAATATTTTGAAATAATATACAATATTATACATATTCACTTATATTTATTAAAACCATTGAATGACAGATTTCATACCTGAACTACCACAATTTCTGTTTATGGAAGTCAAAAATATATATAAAACAATAAATTAGATTTATGGCTAGAAACTCGAAAACACACTAAGCAGCCAACGTAATTCGAAATATGGTACTTCTTGAAACCAATTTCTGGAATATCGGAGAATTGTATCGAAGAACCCGCTCACTGCACACAAAAATAGATGTTACCGTTTGTCGAAGAGATACCGACAAGCTTGATGAAGCGCAAAAAACCGTGGCGAAATCTGCAAATGTCGCCATTTCTACAGTAGCCCTTCTGTAACAGTCTACGGTTTTGCTGGGCTTTTAGTTCTTCTTTGGGTTGAAATTGCATACCAAGATCTGTATACCATAATAGTTCAATCAAAAAAAAACTAACAGTTAGGAATGAGCTAAATTTCAGCAAGCTGTGTGTCTATTATCAGAATGTTAGAGGTAGATTGAAACCATATGAATTAGTTAAGAATATAAATATGTCGGATTATGATGTGATTTTGCTCACTGATACATGGCTAGACTACTCGATTGGCGATGCCGAATAACAATTTCATAATTAAAATGTTTTTAGAAAGGATAGATCTAATCTTACGAGCTTGAAGGAAACTTGAGGTGGTGTTTTAATTGCGGTCAAACAGATTCTTCATTCTTCTTTATTGCCTGTAGTTAATAATAGTATTGAAGATTTGTTCGTTTTAGTTAAGGCCAAACCTAGTATAGTTATTGGAACTGTTTAAGTACCCCCAAGCTCTTGTTCAAGGGCGTCGCCAGTGGGGGGCAGGTGGGGGCAGCTGCCTACCACTGGAGAAACCAAAAAATTTGCCCAAATGCTCTCGACTTGCGAAATACCAGTCGAGACAATTCCTACATGTCGAATCTACTCAAAAAATACACCAAAGGTTTTTTCTTTCATTGCTCATCCCACAAGCTGAATCTGGTTATCAATGACGTCAATGCTCTTCCCGAAATTCGAAACGCCATGGGGACTGATAAAGACATCATTAATTTTTTCCGGGAATCAGTTTTGAGGAGGAAGTTGATACCTAATATTTCCAGGCTCTGTGAAACAAGATGGAGTGAGAAACACAAAAGTATAAGAGTTTTTAGGGCGAATTTTGCTTCTATCCTAAAAGCCTTAAAAACCTCATTTCGAGAAGGCCATAGTGAGACTCGTAAACATGCGGCTGCTCTCAGAATTTCGTTTATTCTTGGCATTATTTTGATAGCCAAATACTCGGCTTTATTGGAACTTGTTGTCAACGTGCTCCAATCTATCATTTCTTGATGTTTTTCCTTACATTCTATCAATATTGCGGCGGTAGCTCAGTGGTTAGAGCGCAAGCCCCATGATCGTAAGGTCTGGGGTTCAAGCCCTTGGCCGGGAAATAACTTTTCCGGTTTTTAGGGGACCGTCCAACCATTCGCTGTTGGGTAAACAATTAACAGTGCTGTTCCTAACGTGGCGCAAGGAATTAATAACAAAGCCTACACAGAACACACCCGGTATCCTAACTCGCACAAGCTTTAAGCTTCTGAGGGGTTTCGTTGAAGCCTAGGATATTCGGAAAAAAAAAAAAAAAATAAAAAAAAATAACGCACCTTATACAGGGTCTTTCACGAGGAACCTCACCCATATTTATACGGGAAACTACTGAACGTATTTTCATGAAATTCAGGACTTATAAGTATTTCACAATGCTGATGAAATCTAAAATATTTTCAAGGCATGAGCACCTCCAGTTTTTCCGGAAATGACGTCAACTTCCGTTTTTCAAACTAGAACACCATTTTTTTATTGCAGAAATAGATTCCTTAGAAAATTTCAATTTATTTTGATGTAACATTTTTCAGTTTTGGTTGGAAAATTCTCTCTGAGCGGGAAAATTCGAAAAAAAAATCGAAAATAGAGCTCCGCTGAAACAAGAATAACTTCGAGGTTTTTGGATGGAAAATTTTCATTTTTGGGATTTTTCAAGATGTAGGATTGATGTATCCACTTTAAAAATCGAAATCGCGATTCATGATACAGGGGGTGAAAAAATCGCTTTCAAAGTTAGGGATGACAAAATCGTAAAAAATCAATTTTTTCAAATTAGAACCCCATTTTTTTATGGCAGATATTGAATCTACGTTAAAAAATAATGTGAGTGTATGCATCACACCCTTGCCCTAAAGTGGATATTTTCTGAGTTATTCACAAAAAACTGTTTTTCGTCTTGAATTTTCAGCTATTTCTTTTCCCTTCACGCCAAAAAGATGACATTTTCAGGAACTGTTACTTAAACCATGTTTTAGATTTTACTACCCTAATATGCAAGAGAAAAAAGTTACAGGTTGTTCCTAAATAGATGGCGAATTTGGATTCGAATTTGTATCGGAAACCTCTTTATTTCAACTAATCGGCCATCGGTTTTCTCTCCAGTGATAAATAAATAATTCCTTATGAACCATATGCAAAAACTTACCATGTTTTACATTATTTTTTTTTAATGATAGATATCATTAATTACATCTGCCAAATTCCTCTTTATTCAGTAGCATTTTGTGTTTACTATTAATTTGGTGATAATTCGTATTAAGTTATAAAATCGATCACTATGCCTAATTTTACCAATGAAGATTATTTAAATCTCATTCTACTTCATGGAGAATGTAATAAAGTTGTAGATAGAACGATTCGACTGTTCATTGAGAGGTTTCCTGACCGACCCAGACCAACGAGAGATACCATTAACAGAACCATGACAAACTTGAGAAATGTCGGATCTTTCGTTAAGAAAACTACACACAGAGAAAAAAGTGTAGTAGAAGATGAGAACAACGAAATTACAGTTCTTGCATATTTTCGTGTGAATCCTCAAAATTCTCTCAAAGATGCCGAGATTGATCTGGGATTATCTCAATCGAGTGTTTGGAGAATATTAAAAAAACATAAAATGCACCCATATAAATTCAATAGGGTACAGCATTTGAAGGAAACTGATTTCGTCAGGAGAACAGAGTTTTGCGAAGCTATGATGATTCGATTTCAAGAGAATGAAAACTTTTTGGACTGTATAATTTGGACAGATGAATCTAAATTCACAAAGAATGGTTCTTTCAATAGGCATAACAGTCATTACTGGGATGAAGAGAACAACCACCACTTCAGACAATGGAACTTTCAAGAGACCTGGAGTTTCAATGTTTTTTGCGCCATCAAAAATAATGCAATTCCCGATGTTCACATTTATGATGGGACTTTAACTGGTAAGATAGAACACTACACATGTTTGCAATATTTAAAGAATGTTCTCCCTTAGGAGATAGATATTCTGACATATTGACTCAAATAATTGAGCCGCTAGTACAGAACCATAATGACTTATGGTATCAACAAGATGGCGCGCCTCCACACAATTCACTCAATGTGTCAAATATCCTCTACAGGCTATTTGAAGATCGATGGTTGGCGAACAATGGTCCACATCTTTGGCCACCACGTTCTCCCGATTTAACTCCTTTAGGCTATTATGTTTGGGGTAGGATAAAAAATATTGTCTACTCAACTCCCCTGACTGATAAAGAGGACTGCATAGAAGGAGTCAGAAATGCGTTCAGGTTTGTTTAGATTTTTAGATTCATAGTTTTGAAACTCAATTTGGTTTTTAAACACTTTTGCAGATCTCTTCCTCCCGATGAAATAAGAAGAGCAACGCTCGAAGCATTCCTGAGACGTATAAATAAATGTCTAGAAATTAACGGTCAAAACTTATTTGAGCATCTTCTCTAGTTATAACTGCGAGAGTTTGCCATGGTTCTCCTAATTGTAACTTGAAGTCGGTTTCAAGAAGGGGTGAAAAATCTACAGCATGGTTCAAATAACAGTTCCTGAAAATTTCATCTTTTTGGCGTGAAGGGAAAAGAAATAGCTGAAAATTCAAGACGAAAAACAGTTTTTTGTGAATAACTCAGAAAATATCCATTTTAGGGCAAGGGTGTGATGCATACACTCACATTATTTTTTAACGTAGATTCAATATCTGCCATGAAAAAATGGGGTTCTAATTTGAAAAAATTGATTTTTCACGATTTTGTCATCCCTAACTTTGAAAGCGATTTTTTCACCCCCTGTATCATGAATCGCGATTTCGTTTTTTAAAGTGGATACATCAATCTTACATCTTGAAAAATCCCAAAAATGAAAATTTTCCATCCAAAAACCTCGAAGTTATTCTTGTTTCAGCGGAGCTCTATTTTCGATTTTTTTTTCGAATTTTCCCGCTCAGAGAGAATTTTCCAACCAAAACTGAAAAATGTTACATCAAAATAAATTGAAATTTTCTAAGGAATCTATTTCTGCAATAAAAAAATTTCAAAAAGCACTGCCGTGAAGGCAGCAACTTTTGCGCGCATGTTCAATGTAGATGACCGCTTCAGCAACGAATTTGAACGTGCGCGCGTACCAAATTTCAGTTCGATACGATCATAAGTTCTGGAGATATCGGGAAAAAATATGTCAAATTTCGAGGTTTTCTTCTCGATATCGTTGATTTTTTCGGTATTACTCGAGAAATACTGATTCAGTCCTGATTAAACTTCACAGCTAGTTTTAAGATGCTGAACGACAACTTTATGCAAAATTTCGTGATAATCGTGTTATTAGAACAATTTGAAAAAAAAAATTTATATGATTTTCTCATCATATCATCCTCATTAAATTCTGTATGAAACTTCGAACTGTTATTTTCGATGAAGTACTGAATTTCAATTCGATCTGATCTGTATTTTTGGAAACATTGGAAAAATAAAATTTTGATTGGGTATATCTACGGAATCATTGGGCGGATTTTACCCATTCACGAATTCGACCTTCGTAATTAAGCCCCAAACCTACTCTACAAATATCGAGTTTCTAAGTCGTTTCTTCCGAAAGTTATTGTGTTTACGGTCAGCCTAACGGCCGACTGCGTAAACACAATAACTTCCGAAAGAAACAACTTAGAAACTCGATATTTGTAGAGGAGGTTTGGACCTTAATTACGAAGGCCGAATTCGTGAATGGGTAAAATCCACCCAATGATTCCGTAGATATACCCAATCAAAATTTTATTTTTCCAATATTTCCAAAAATACAGACCAGATCGAATTGAAATCCAGTACTTCATCGAAAATAACAGTTCGAAGTTTCATACAGAATTTAATGAGGATGATATGATGAGAAAATCATAGAAATTTTTTTTTTCAAATTGTTCTAATAACACGATTATCACGAAATTTTGCATAAAGTTGTCTTTCAGCGTCTTAAAACTAGCTGTGAAGTTTAATCAGGACTGAATCTGTATTTCTCGAGTTATACCGAAAAAATCAACGATATCGAGAAGAAAACCTCGAAATTTGACATATTTTTTCCCGATATCTCCAAAACTTATGATCGTATCGAACTGAAATTTGGTACATTGCTGTGAAATTAGAAGGTCAAAGCGTGAGTATAATTTTTCTTGGATATGATGAATGGTTTCCGAAAAAAAAATTTTTTTGGAAAAAAATTTCGAAAAAAATTTTTTTTAAAAATTACCGACAATATAATCCTGACGAACTTTAGCTCAAAGTTGCGCGTCGTTGTACTTCACCTAACTGCCAAGTTTGAATCCAATCGCTCGAGTAGTTTCTGAAATAAAAAATAAATAACTTCAAAACTTCAAATGCCTATAACTCCGAAACTATTCGATCGATTTGGCCCATTAACGAACTTAACCGCGGCATTCCAATGCGCGACCTACCCTGAAAGTTTCAAGTCGCTAGCTCACTTCGTTCGACAGTTATCGTGTCTACGGCCGGCCGGCCAGCCGGCCGGACAGAATCGATTTTGACACCGGATTCGTCATCAGTGAGTCCAACCTAGTCGATTGAGACCATTTTCGGCTCAATCATCCAAAATTACAGACATTTGATCAAAACGATAGCACGCTGTTCCCCTAGAACATGCGCGCAAAAATGGTGTTCTAATTTGAAAAACGGAAGTTGACGTCATTTCCGGAAAAACCGGAGGCGCTCATGCCTTGAAAATATTTCAGATTTCATCAGCATCGTGAAATACTTATAAGTGCTGAATTTCATGAAAATACGTTCAGTAGTTTCCCGTATAAATATGGGTGAGGTTCCTCGCGAAAGACCCTGTATAGTAATAAACGTCATTGGATTACCTTCGGTGTTTTATTCCTCCAACGTACAGTTGGAAAATTTTTGATGCTTTCACCCCCCCAAAAAAAATTTGCTTCGGCCCGTCCCTGCTGCTCATCATTTCAACCTAGATTTTTACGCCTTCACATTCAAATATTTAAAATCTAAAATGCTTCAGAACTTTGTTATCTTACTTCTATGAAATTGGAACGCCAATCCAAACTCATTTACAGTCATCATTATTATATTCGGCAAAATGATTTTTTGACCGGCGTGGAATTCAAATTTTCTCACACTTTCATTCACTTAACACAGATTTTGTGGGTATACCAACATAAAACGAGATTTCACCAGCAAAAATGTACGGCGAAAGAATGTTTTCTATGGATGATGTTCGTAGAGTATGCAGCAAAAAAACATGAGGGCCTTCAGCTTTATAAGCTTATTCGAAATTTGTTTAGGTCAAATATTTCCTTTTCTGTTGAATCATAAATCAATAATGGAATAATTATGCGCCAACGGTGAAGTGAGGAAGGGCTACATTGATGAAGCCAACCCTAAGGATTGTTCTATAATAAACAGAACTCCACCAAAAGCTTTTCTGCCAGTGTATATGTACATAGACCAACTATGGTACATTTACCTATGATCATATTTACTAGAGATGTGACGGTATTTAAATACCGCGATTTTGGAGCGGTATTTCTCTGGAACCGTCTGTCGCGCTCCAAAACAGAGAAGTAACGCGTTCCAAAGTAACCGACGTTCCAAAATACCGTGTAACTCTCCAATCGTTCCACGCTCCAGTCGCGATCGATACCTATCTCTCTCCACGTTCCAAAGTAACCGACGGTTACTCTGGAACCGACGTTCCAAAATACCGTGTAACTCTCCAATCGTTCCACGCTCCAGTCGCGATCGATCTCGCTCCACGTTCCAAAGTAACCGACGTTCCAAAATACCGTGTAACTCTCTACTCGTTCCTCGCTCCAGTCGCGATCGATACCTATCTCGCTCCACGTTCCTCGGTTCCAGAATACCGCGAACAGAATACCCATCGCAATGCGATTACGTCTGTTACAGGAGTTACAGCTCTAGTGCGCAGTGCCCCTCATTAGAGACTGTGGATGTTTCTACTTCGTTATCGGCTGTTACATTTCCGATACGGTGTTACATGGTTTACTTTCAGAAGGTGATATTGCGACAAGTAGTTCACAACACACAATCTGATGGAATATAATATTCCATCAGATTGTGTGTTATGCTTTCTTTTCGATAATTGCCATATTCATCAATACTTTATGCATATCCGTAGATATTATTTCAATCTGCTGGTGGAAGTTATTGAAGGATAATATGAATTGAAAATTTATTATGCAAAACATGTATTCATGTAAAACAAGATATTCAAATAATATTGATACAGTTTGCGACCTTTATAATGATAATGTCTATTGTAAATATGTAATTTTAAATAATAATCTTCTCAATTGAGAAAATATTAATCCTCAAGACATTCTTCTCTTTCAATTGAAATGATATATCTCGAATGTGAAGAAAATATGAAAAAAAAAGTTGGAAAAAATCAGTTATAGTTTGAAGATACGTCAGGTTTTAACCGAAAATATGTTAGTGGAAGAAGTTCTTGGAAGCTCTAAAACTGAATACAATAGCTATAAGTAGAATAGAAAGAGAATTTATCTCATTTGAGAAACAGATTGCCGTACTAATTCATTTTGTTTCAGCGTTGGAACGACGGTTCCAAAATCGCGGTATTTTGTCGCGGTATTTTTCTGGAACCGTCGCGAAAATACCGCGACACGGGTGGAACCGGTATTCCCATCTCTAATATTTACCTTCTGAAAGAACCTGAAGTAAAAAGGGGGAATGAAGCGCTTCACTTCAAAACGTCGTCACAATTAACAATTTTGGATCAATATTGTGAAATTCTTCTTAAGCCATTCATTGGTAGACGACGTTTAATGAACCAAAATCTTTTCTCGAATAAATACTTTGGGAATTGTGAAACAATAAATTTTCCTAGCATTTGCGAATTTCATGGCAGACTACAATTATTTCAAAATGCAGAATGTTATATTTCATTAAAAGGTATCAAAAAAAAAGTCCAAAATCTACCAATAATACTTGGTGAAAAATGGGATCACATTTCAATTCCTTAACAAAATATGAATTCAAAGCAGCATTCACAAATGGTACTCATTTTAAAACAATAGTTGATTTTAGTTTTCATAATATTTAGCAGGATAAAAGCTTCAATATTGAATTCACTGGCAGAATTGACACAACATATAATTATGAATTCTAAATCCAAACTGTTAAAACCTTCATAAAAAAAATCAGGCAGTTTATACGACATTAGTTTATTCTCAATACTTTAACAATAATCAGTACGAGCAGAAATCTTTGTTGGAACACAGCCAAAATTATTCTTTCAAGATAGGTTCTATAAAAAATAACTTATAGGAATGATGAGAACATACTAAAACACATGTTCAAATAATACATATTAAAAGAGAGCTTAATCAACTTCCTCCATTCGTGACGCATCTTCAGAATCTCCAGCTTCAGCCGCAGGTGCATCAGTGGAAGGTTCTTCAACAACCATCGATTCTTCTTCATCAATACCCAAACCTAATTTGATCATTCTGTAGATTCTAGAAGCGTGTACTTGTGGTTCATCTAATGTGAATCCAGAACTTAAAAGTGCAGTCTCAAATAGGAGAATAACTAGATCTTTAACAGCTTTGTCATTTTTGTCAGCTTCAGCTTTCTGTCTCAAATTTTCGATAATTGGATGGTCTGGATTGATCTCAAGATGCTTTTTGGCGGACATATAACCCATTGTTGATGTGTCACGGAGAGCTTGTGCTTTCATGATGCGTTCCATGTTGGCTGTCCAACCATACTGAGATGTTACAATACAGCAGGGAGATTCAACTAATCTGTTCGATACAACAACTTTTTCTACTTTGTTATCTAGAATACTTTTGACGACTTTGCAGAGTCCTTCAAATTTAGCCTTGTCTTCCTCACGCTTCTTCTTTTCATCATCATCTTCGGGTAATTCTAAACCTTCCTTGGTTACAGAAACCAACGTTTTTCCATCATATTCTTTGAGTTGTTGTACGACATATTCATCAATCGGTTCAGTCATGTAAACAACTTCGAAACCACGCTTCTTAACACGTTCTACAAATACTGAGTTGGCTACCTGTTCTTTGCTTTCACCAGTCAAGTAATAAATGCTTTTCTGGTTTTGTTTCATTCTGCTTACATAGTCCTTAAGAGAACATGCCTCATCTCCGCTGGCAGATGTGTGATATCGGAGGAATTCAGCCAATTTTGATCTATTGGCAGAATCTTCATGGATACCAAGTTTGAGATTCTTTGAGAACTGCTCGTAGAATTTCTTGAAATTTTCCTTATCTTCAGTGAGTTCATCAAATAGTTCCATGCATTTTTTGACCAAATTCTTACGAATAACTTTGAGAATCTTATTCTGTTGTAACATTTCTCTTGAAATGTTCAAGGGTAAATCTTCAGAGTCAACCACACCCTTGATGAAGTTCAGATATTCTGGGATCAATTCTTCGCAGTTATCCATAATGAATACTCTGCGGACATATAATTTGATGTTGTTCTTGCGCTTCTTATTTTCGAAAAGATCGAATGGTACTCTACGTGGAACGAAAAGCAAAGCTCTGAATTCTAACTGTCCTTCAACACTGAAGTGTTTGACAGCAAGATGATCTTCCCAATCATTGGTGAGAGATTTGTAGAATTCACCATATTCCTCCTGAGAGATATCGTCAGCATTTCTAGTCCAAATGGGTTTGGTTTTGTTTAGTTCCTCATCTTCAGTGTACTTTTCTTTGATGGTTTTCTTTTTCTTCTTCTTTTCTTTGTCTTCTTCCTCATCTTCTCCAACATCTTCAATTTTGGGTTTATCAGATTCTTCAGTTGCTTCTTCGTCTTTCTTTTCGTCTTCGGCTTCGTCTTCGCTTAATTCCTTTTCACGTTCTTTTTCTACCAATAATTTGATAGGGTATCCAATGAACTGGGAATGTTTCTTGACGATTTCTTTGATTTTGTTTTCTTCCAAGAATTCTGATTGATCTTCTTTAATGTGGAGAACAATCTTAGTACCTCTACCCACAGGTTCTCCAAGATCAGTGCATACAGTAAAACTACCACCAGCAGAAGATTCCCAGATATACTGCTCATCATCATTGTTTTTCGATACAACAGTGACTTTATCAGCAACCAGATAGGCAGAGTAGAAACCTACACCAAACTGACCAATCATGCTTATATCAGCACCTGCTTGCAGAGCTTCCATGAAGGCCTTTGTTCCAGACTTGGCAATGGTACCCAAATTATTAACTAAATCTGCTTTGGTCATACCAATACCAGTATCAATGATGGTAAGTGTACCATCATTTTTATTTGGGATGATTTTGATATAGAGGTCTTTTCCAGAGTCCAAACATGTTGGGTTAGTGAGGGATTGGTAGCGAATCTTATCCAAAGCATCAGAAGAGTTGGAAATCAATTCTCGTAGAAAGATCTCCTTGTTTGAGTAGAAGGTGTTGATGATCAAGCTCATCAACTGAGCGATTTCAGCTTGGAAAGCGAAGGTTTCAACTTCTCCACTCTGAACTTCTTCAGGCATCTGTAAAAACAGTAACTCTTAAAATTTTGAAATATCTTAGAATATCATGTCAGCAAATCCAATGGAGATAAATTCATTGAAGTATAAGATACCCAATACAACTTCAATGTCATCAATTGAAATTAAATCGGCACGAATTTTTTTTGACAAATTGAAAAATATTCCAGAAATTGTTGACTAGAAAAGAAATGATACTCAACAATCTTAGTGCATTTCAATAGAGATAATTGAAGAATACACTCATATTCAATATTTCATCGAGTCTAATTGGAAATTCAATTACCTTCAAAATAACCGATTTGAATTCATTATTGAATTCTTCGAAAATATAGAAGTAAAGCAAAAGGAAACCATTGCTAAAAAACTACGAAATCATTTATGGGAATTTTAGAGCAAGATGAGATTTCAAATAACCTTAAATATAGCTACGCCGGTGACCGGTGTTAGTAGTAATTCTAATACGAAAATCAATTCTTGATGGACATGTCAAAAAATATCGAAATTTGTGTGTCGAAAAAAATTAATGGTACTTCCGAAGTAATTTTGAATGCAATGAAATTTATTAATCCAAAAATCACTGCAATGCGTGTACAACAGCAAAAAAAATTACAAACACCATTAAATATAAAACCAGCGTTTTATGCTTTAAATTAGAGTATCAAAAATTGACCACAACATGACTAAGAAACTACAAAAACTTACCTTGATCGATTTTTATTAACAGATTATATGAGAAAACCAGCAAAACTGCACTTCAATGTAACACTCAGAGAGACTCGGCTCACCACAACGTCTTTGTAGATCGCGGTTCTGATTAATTCTGAAGCGATGCGCAACTGTTCGCGTATTTATAGCCTTGGATATTCTGGAACATTCCAGAATGTTCTAGAAGCCTGTGGAATCTCATAGAACAAGGAATTTTATCGACCGCGTGGTGTTTGTTTCCGCTTATGATGGCGCTGAATTCAAATGTAGAATAATGAAATCATTCGTTTCCAAAGATTTTTCAATTAAATACATACAACTAGATGAATATACTAATTCCTTTTTTCACAATCGTCAGGACTATGATGATTATGCTCGATGAATCTGTCACTTCATGATATTCCTGAGATATTTCGAATATCTCATATGATGTCCCTTTATCATGATTACATTTTTGTGAAAATAAATTACTTGAATGACGAAAACCAAAATTATTGTTCAATTAAAATTGTTCCAGGCCAAAATATTCGAATACTCATGAAATTCTTCAGGACTTATTAAAGAAATTTGATCTATAAGTTATTCAAATGAAATTATAACGCTGAATCACACTATAGTTAATGAGTCGTGTATTCCTACCTACCAAACAAATATCTAATTAGTGAATTTTATAATAAATCCCAATAGATATGTATCTCAGATTCTGAAAAATTGATTTCATTCATTTTCGGATTTCGATACTTTCATCACATTAGGAATTTGTTTATTTTTGCAGTTGGGTGCCGAACATTTAAACAGTCTTATGTTCTGGCTCATCGATTTCATAGGTACTTCCAGAAAATTCTTATAAAATTGATAGGATATATAGGGGATAGATACCAACTTCGGAAAATCATAGGTATCGAAATTGCGAAAGAAAGTAACATTAGGTACATATATGGTTTTATATTAGGATACCTATATATGTATTTGATATAAAATGATAAAAAATTTAGATGATACCTCGTATCCCACTCTGATGTTAGGTACCTCTGTTATACCTAGGTGTATGTGTATCTATCTCAAGTATTAAACAATCTACAAAGTAGTAGGTATACAGGTATGAAATGTAGATTTTTTGTTCATTCATTCGCCCTTATCCTTCCTACCTACAAATTGATAATATCTAACTTAAAATTAGCATCAAGTATCATCAACTATTTCTATTTGTCTTTTCTTTGCATCACTAAAAACTATAAGGCAGATCCGAGATATCTGTAGGTATATTTTTCTATAAGTAAATTAGTAGGTTTAATTGCTTCAACGATTTAAATATCCTATTTCAGCTCAATACCATCCATATTATACTGATGTATATCTTCATTATATATATATATATATATATTTTTATACAATGATTAGGAATACCTATCATTTCCCCCAAAATGTTAATTAAAAGCAGTAAGTTTCCTTTTGTTCATAAAGTTTTATTTTTTCTGAACATCAAAGCAGCGGCAGAAATTTCAATAAACCTTAATATTAAGTAAAATTTAAAAAAAAATCGGATAAATATCGGCAAACATCCGAAATTTCGTATTCTTGCATAAAAAGAATAAGTTTCATAATGAGATATTATATTTCAAGTGCCTCAACTTCGTATCACATTGTTTCTATCGACACTTCCTTGTTTCCAGAAAATTCTATATGAAAGATGAAATGGTGAACTCCAGAAGTTTCCAGAAACTTACAGAACACCGGCTTTTTAAAATAAGGTTATGTTTTTTACATCATGTCTATGGTCATGAACATGAACAACATAGAATAACAATGAACATACCCCGAAGTAAGCAGACATTTTCCATTTTCGAGATGCAATCGATAATAATTTCGGTAATTATTTTATTGATATCAGAGAACGGGATTCAATGACCGGTACTATGAAATACAAAACATAAAGTATTGGCAAAATTATTCTTTATTAGTTTGTTACAAAAAGGACTAGAATAACTATCGAAGAAAAAGAACATGAATGTTTTTTTTCATTACTAACCTTTCCAAACCTCCTTGATTTGTTATTGTTATCACAGGATTCACACTCACAGGTGTGTTTTATTCTCAGAGACTGTTATTATATCCACTTATCAAATCATATCGGTATTCAAATTATCGGTAGGCAAGATACTGATACCGATTATAACTACCTATTCCTGTTTTGTTAATGAGAAATAATGACTAATACTACCAATAACAGCCCCACGAAGGAAGAAGATCTTGATTCCAGAAATTTGCTGAAAAACCGTGATTATTTGTATCGGCTGATCATTAGGTAATATATTTTATGCAGAATATGAGATAATTCACTAATAATAAAAAATGCCTTTTCAAGTCAGCTATTTTATGATGGGCATCAAGCAATTGGAACCAGTTTAACAAGTGCTGTCCAAGCAGATCCTCCATGTCCCCCCAGTGATCGTCTTTTTCATATTGTATTAGCTGGTCTTGAACATGAGCCTGATCGTAAGGATAGACCTAAAAATGCCGGCATTGGAAGCAATAACATAGGTCCTGGATTAGGTACACTCATATTATAGAACTAGTGGTTTAAGACCAATTTTGGCTCAAAATTCGAAAATTACAGACATTGTGACGAAATAATAACGCGCTGTTCCCCAGAACAAGTGCGTAAAAATGTATTATCTATAAGTTTTCATTATTTTAGATTTGGAATTTGAAACAGAAAGTAATGCTCCTGCTCCAGAGCCTGCACTTTATGAAACAGCTTATGTTACATCTCACAAAGGAAACTGCAGAGCTGGTTGCTTTTCAAGTGATGGCCAACTAATAGCTACTGGCAGTGTTGATGCTAGTATCAAAATATTGGATGTAGATCGAATGCTGGCAAAGTCTGCTCCTGATGAAATGGATCCATCAAGGGGAGAGCAGCAAGGACACCCTGTGATAAGGACATTATATGATCATATGGAAGAGGTGACTTGCTTGGAATTTCATCCTAAAGAATCAATATTAGTTTCTGGATCTAAGGATAATACAATCAAAATGTTTGATATTTCTAAAGCAAGTGTAAAAAAAGCTTTCAAAACAATCACAGTAAGTATGTAGTATAACAGCTTTCAGATAACCTTCTTTCAAAGGTCCTTATGTCTTAAAAGATATGTAACATTTCCATGAATTGTAGTGCGCTTTTCTTGTACAAATTCAAATTTGGTCAGAATTGGCTCCAATAATTAATTAGTCATCAGTTTTTACACGATTAATAATTAAAATTCATATTGTTGAAGTTTTTGATTTTCGTCCCTGAAAACTGTATGTGATGATATGTACAGGGTGTCCCAGAAGTTGATGTTGAGCCGGTATCAGATAACAGGCTGAGTAGTAGACATTAGAAAATATGTTGAAAAAGTTGTGTACTTTGAAATTATATTGTATTTTTCATTCTTTGAGACAATGCACACCCTATGATGAATTCTGAACTCCTGTTGCTTCAATTTTTAACTTTTTTCAAATATTTATTTTTCCATGTTATCCTGAATAGTGCTTCTGTAACCTATAATCTTCAATTCTAAGCCAATTGCTCCAGCTTCAAAAATATTATCACTTTGCCGAATCAAGTAGCCAAAGTTACACCCAAATTCAACTAATTGTCTTCAAAAAATTCTTTATTTTTCCTATGTTATCCGAAAATGTGCTCGTCTAACCTGTATTTCATAATTGATATTTCGCACAACTTCAAGTGACTGGACTGAAAAAAAACCTGTGCTTCATCACTTTGTCAAATTACTTGAAAAGTTAGCGCCTTTATTAAGGATTCTAAAATGGTATAACGCTTACTACCTACATTATCGGTTGAAAAACGGTCCTAAGGAAATACAGTTTGGAACAATTTCTTTGAACTTTCTAAATTTGATTCTAGTGCATCCAATACTTTGAAGAATCTGGTTTGAATGAGATGGGATGAGTGCTTCCATAAAGTGCGAGTGAGACAGATCGCCACTATTTGGTATTGACACACAAAAACGCAATACAGATCAATACGCTTGGTCTACTACGCATCTTTACGTATTTGATCGTGTTATTTGTGTACTTACGACTTTTGGCTATGTTTATTAGATTAGATTTGTTTTACGAATAACTTTGATTTTTCCTGGACTAACCTGTGATTGTGTTTTGCCATCATGTCTGAGAATACCACATAGGAATATGCCAGAATATCCAACAGATGGTACAATCTCGTTGCCAGTCCGTTCACCTGATATGAATCTCTTGGATTTTTTTTACTGGGTAGTAGTAAAGGAAAAAATTTATTCAAATCAAATTGGAAATGTAGTTGAGCGCCGGGAGAGAATTACGGAAGTAGTGCAATTTGTTAATAACAAAAGATTCGCCCGTCTGATAACCCGATCTTTTTTAAGATGTCTTGCTTGTATTGCGGCTAAAGCAGGGCAGTTTGAATATCTTTGGTGATTTCATTGAATGTGGTCATAAAACGAAACTGATTTTCTTTAAGGCAAACCTTTTTTGTCCAAGCTAAAAAAGAATGTGTTTAGTGTAATAGCATTTTAAAATCCTTATTAAATGTGCTGACTTTTGAAGTAACTTGCCAAACTGATGAGATACAATTATTGTCAGTACAATCAGTTGAATTTGGGCGAAATTTTAATTTCGAATACTTGGTTTGGCAAAAAGTGACATTATTTTCGAAGCTGGAGCAATTGGCTTAGAATTGAAGATTACAGAAGCACTATTCGGGATAACATAGAAAAAATGTCAAAGTAAAAAATCGTAGTTAGTTGTTATTTCATTGGAAGGAAAGAACCCAAATAAATTATGCAAAATTACCTCAAAACATCCTTTAATCGTTATAAATATAGTAAGTCTTTTATATTATATTTTATAATTTTTCTAACTAAATTAGTTTATTTGCAGGAAGCAGAACCTGTTAAAGGAATTTCATTCCACCCATCTGGAGACCATCTTTTGGTGGCTACAAATCATCCTGTTGTCCGGCTCTACGATGTTAACACAGCGCAGTGTTATGTGTGTGCTTTTCCTAACCATCAACATACCAGTACTGTAACATGGGTGAAGTGGTCTCCAGATGCTAGAGTATTTGCTACTTGCAGTAAGGATGGTAATATAAAGCTGTGGGATGGTGTTTCAAATAGGTAGTTAAACAATATTGAATTTACAAATACTGGCTGAGGATTTTTTTCGATTTCCTAGCAAAATTATTCATAAATTCTCAAGGTTTTAAATTACAACAGAATAACACTGACAAACTGCTTGTTTCATGGAAAATAACCTAATCAAGAGTACCACGTAGATTTCAATAGCAATGTAGATAAACACTGTGAAACAGTGTTGCCACCTTCCATACGTTCAGTTTCGGTAGAAAGTTCGGAAAAAATCGGTAGATTTCGGTAGATATCTGAAAAACATAACTTTTCACCTATGTATGGGTTATTTATATAGTCTAAATACCATTTATTCGAAATATTAAGCATGAAATTTACTACGAATGAAGCATAATTAAAAATAGATTTCATTAATTAAAAAATCATTATTTGAAAAACTAAATTTTTGAACAAAATATCAGTATTATAATAAAATAAATGAGTATTAGAAAAACTAATACCTATTGAAAACAACAAATATGCAAAAAATTAAGTATGGTGACATGCCCTCATTGGGGATTCACAAAATTTATCAAGGGAATCACAAACTGCTCCCTGTTTTGAGCGAGGTATTTATCAACTTTATAAAGCTACAACCTGTAATACATAAATCTGTATTACGTGTGGTATGCTTTGCGTTATAAATCTGCAACGTATAACCATTTATAACTTAAATTATGTATCAAATTATGTAATGGTAAGGAAACCTTCAAAATAATATCGTAAACGTCATGATTTTCTAGGATACCAGATGATACATTCACTCCATCAAATTTCGGTAGATTTATATGCTTTTTCGGTAGATCGGTAGATTGAAGAGCAAATCGGTAGATCTACCGAAAAATCGGTAGAGGTGGTAACACTGCTGTGAAATTTGTCAACTATCTTGGGTCTCAGTGTGAAATTCTAAGGGGAAGGAACAAAACAAGTGGGTTGCAGTAGAAGTTGCGGTCGATGTCAACATCCATGTAAATCAAATACATAGAAGAGAATGAAAGAGAACAAAACAAGGATGCTTCGCTGTGATTTGCACGTTCATGGCCTAGTTGCCATCCACCTTCATAATAATAATAATAATAAATATTTCGCCTCAGATTTATCTACAAAAAAGGAGGTAAACAAAGTGAAAGCATGTCATAAATAAGGAACATACTTGAGCATAGTGTTGGGTATGACATGACTTCAAAATGACTTTGTAAGAGTAACTCAATTTTCGAACTGAGCCGGTACAGTGAGCCGGTTCAAATGAGCTGGACAAATTTTAACCCGATAGTTCAATGAAGCGACACCTACATTTCAGTGGGTCTCTTACAAACTATTCAGAAGATGCAGTCTTACTAATTCGTTATTCGTGTGGTTGATTCGGAATTCGGATCTTAGATCATGACATGACAATAATACATTGCAGGGTTTGAATATTATTGATGATTTTTTTATTTTATGATAATTAATATTGAATGATCAAGGTGAAAACACATTATCTTAAAATTTCGGAATCGAAAGTATTAATTCATATTCATTCCAATAATTAGCCTAATTGTCCTAAATGGTCATATTGAATTGGTAAGAGTGTTCGATATACATTGAATTAAAGGGTAGAACGACTAGATAACTTTGGGAGAAACCCCATTGTTCAAATCACTGTATACCTTTATATTCTCTGCTAAGATTTAGAATTTTTTCAATCCATTCTTAAGAGATCCCGAAATACAACATAATCTCACATTGTTGAACTCTACGTAAATATCAACACAGAATTCTGTAATATCGACTAGATGACTCGATCAAAGGAGTAGGTGAAATGACAAGGCATGACATCAAAGGAATAATCTTTCATGACAATGTGACCACAGAGCAACCAATCAATGATATGACATTCGGATTGAAGTCTTACATTTATGAACAGTGAGGCGATCTGACATTTCTGTGTTTTGTACGGGACAAATGAGCCGGCTCTTGTACGTCATACCCAACACTACTTGAGCATTACTTGACTTTACAGAACAATAAATATTCGTTTATGGAATACTGTTCACACTGTAATAATAATTCGTGAATTTCCCTCTCGAATCTTCCATGGTCCCTGGTAGCTTGAACTTACCTAGGGAGCCCACAGAAGAGTTTTATTGCCATGTATTCAGGGCCCTTCTCTCGAAGTGACGTTGAGTGACTGGGGTAGAGGTATGAATACATTTGCCTGGTATTGTTGGTGTTCTTGAATCAATCAATAAAGTATCCATAATATCTACGGAAAAAAAGCAGCAACTTAAAATGTATAGGCAATAAACTGTTAAGATCTTCAGTTGTTTAAAAAATCCACAACATGACTGCCTGACACCCAACTTCGAGATTTTTCTCAGTTGTCGTTATTTGTTGATGTCTGTGATACAAAAATTCTCTTGGTAAAAGATGAGTTGCCCCAAAAGATTATTCCAAATGATAACATAGCTTGGTAACTGGAACAGAACAGGATCTTAAAGAGATCGAAAGTCACCTGATCTCTCAACATGAATAACATATACTTATGTTGTAGTATTCAGTTTTCTCCTAAGCTGATCAACAATTTATCCCATCTAAGGTACCTGACCAAATCGAGACCCAGAAATTTCACTGAATCTGCCACCTTAATTTTGTTTTCATCCCTTCCTATTATGGAAGGAGTAGGGCCAGATCTCCGTAAAGTAAAGAAAATTCATTTACATACATTTTTGATAATTTACTATAAGGTAATTTTCTCGGCACCACTTGCTCACTCCATCCAGAATCAAAGTGGATTCATCAAGAGCTGATAACACATCAACAGCTTTTATCAGGAAATGTGCGTCGTCCGCATACATTATAGACTTACAGATCCACCAGGAAATACTCTAGATACTAGCCTAAAATACTTCCCCGCGGAATACCACTAGTCAGTTCTACATTTTCTGATAAATAGATTTTATTCTTGATCTGTACACAGACTCTCTGTTTTCTGCCAGTAAGGTAGCTTTTTAGCAACTCGCATGGGATGCTGTATTTTTTGGGCCATATATATATATTCTTTTGAGATGAGCATTACATTTTTTTTATATCAAACAATTTGTGTCATAACAGTATTAGCAGAGGAAATGTCAACGGGGTACCATACATTTTTACGTATGATACAAGAGCACAGATAAAAACCTCAGGAAAAACTCTGTCTCCCCGTATAAGTGTAATGATATTGTTGTTTTTTATTGAAGGGCTTCTTTTTCATCGACAAAATTTCCTCCTTCCTATGCGATGCAGGTTGAAATCTTGGAAACATACCTGAAAACAAAAAAAGGAGACGAAATAAAGAATCAGACACCGAATGAATTGCCTCGAAACCATCGTCAAATTTATATATTGGACAAGTATTTACTAAATGTTCTATTGTTTCCTCTTCTTCTCCGCACTCGCACCTTGGACTTTCGACCGAATTCCATTTGAAGAGGAAACTATTACAGCGACCATGACCGGTTCTAAGTCGATTCAAAATGCACCAAATTTTCCTAGGAAGATTGAAACCATGAACTTTTTCTGAAGGATCGCTGATCAAACCTTTGTTAAAAATATTAGGGATTATAACAGCTTACAAGATTCGAACTGAATACAAATACTAAAGTATTTGTAGTAGTAAACTATATATGATTCGGCTATACATTAAGATACGAGTATCACTGAATGGCTTGAAAAAAATGTTATGGAACCTCTTCTGAAAATCTCGATGGATTTCAAGCAAGGGATAGTCGATAGGCCTTGGAGTGAGTAATTAACTCCGAAGTGAATATAGAAAATTTCACTCCCTAACATTGAGTTAGTCCTTCAAATTAAAAGGAAGGAGGCTCATATTGTGGACTTTGAATGTTCACTGACTTGTGATAGCTCACACGCAGGTACCTCCTTGTTATGTGCTGTCACATCGACTGCGACTTGACTATTAGCCTCGACTGAGACCCACTTGTTATGTTCGTATCCTAACTGATTGTCCATGAAAACTGAAAACAAATTTTGCAGCCATAATAAGAGTGAAGAGTAATTTTTAAATTTATTTACTTGGCTGAACCCAAATGTTGAACTTTTATTTATGAATCATTTTAAGAGGACACAAACGAACACACCAGATGAATATGTAGAAGAAAAGTCTCGTTACTTCCAAATACCTTTTAAATGCATTAGCTATAAAGAAAATACTATTATATTGTATATTTGCACAAGATATCTTGACTGGTCTTTTCAAGTTCATGAATGTTTGGAATTCTTAACTCTAATGTTCTCAACTCACCAATTTTCCAAAAAATAACGATATTGGTCCTTAGCTTTGAAAAAAACTTGACAAAAGTACAGACGTGACATCAAGAGCTACTAAATGTGTTTGGGTTTTACTGACATTTCAGTATTGGGTTCTTGATAAGGAATACTCCTAGGCCTGTTATTAGGGCGGTTGTCTATTGGTGTTGATTTCGAAAGGCGCGATATTGCGCGACCGATCCAAATTAACAGAACTCCAGGTAGCTTCGTCCACTGCAAGCGCATCACTTTCAGTTCGCATTTGTCGCGCCTGCACGCTCTCATAGAGAGTAGTATCCGAGAAAAGCGGAACATTGAAGCTTGTTGTTTATTGTTGGTGAATTTGGGATGGATCAGATCGAAAGATTAATAGGTGTTGTCCTCCCTTAAGTTGGATTTTTTGGCTATTATCTTTTGCATTGCATTTAAAATATATATAATCCAGCATAAAACCTTGGAATGAGATAAAATGATCTGGTAACTCGTGTACACCTTCATTTTGGCGTTCTAAATGTATCATCAAAAGTTACATAGTGTCTCTTGTCTGTGTCAAGAGTTATCGACAGTCAAATGTCAGCAAAATCAGAGTTTTCGATTTTCTCGGTTTTGTAGGTCTAATTATCTCCAAATCTTTTATGAAATTGTTTTTTGTCTTATATGGTAAATGATCAATTTTGCCACAGAATAAAAGAAGGGTTTTTTTTTTCATCATAATGAAAATTCACGTCCTTCATTAACTCATAAAAATAATGGATAATGGGATTACAAAAACCCTTCAAAAATTACAAAGCTTGAACGTTTTGATTATGCGACGTTTCTTATATATTTTCAGACTTCTTCACAGCCTTAATTAATGAATTCTTGTAGGCCAACGATATAAAATAAGTCGTTGAACACACAGTGTATAGAGAAATTTTATTATTAAAATAATAAATAACAATTTAAATGACACTCCAACAGGACAAATTCAAAACTGGCATGTTAAATGCGGAACAAGTAAACATTACAACTTCAGAAGTGTATGGTGTTTATTGTTATTTATTATATTAATGGTTAATATTCGACCAAATTTTTTCTATACACTGTGACTTATATTCTATCATTAGCCTACACCAATTAATTGATTGCTGTGAAGAAGTCTAAATGTATAGTCAAAACGTCAGATAATTAAGAAGTTGTAATAGGTCTCTTGCATGTAACACGAATTATCATATTTTCATGTTTTTCTCATTCTATATCGACACAAAATAATAATTTAAGCAATCACACACTTCGAAATTTCGCGAATTTTGTATAATTCGGTATTGAATGGTC
The DNA here is from genome assembly GCA_958510865.1 of Myrrha octodecimguttata. Lineage (NCBI taxonomy): Eukaryota > Metazoa > Arthropoda > Insecta > Coleoptera > Coccinellidae > Myrrha > Myrrha octodecimguttata. The sequence goes on from OY294057.1 coordinate 28,381,595, forward strand.
GAATCGGGACGCAAGGCCGAAGCGGGTGAAACGCGTCAGATCCCCTTCTACGTCACTCATTATTGCAAGATGCAACGATCGATACAGCCCACGCTGTCTATTGGCTTGCTGGAGAGAAAAGTACACGAGAAGAGGGAGAGAGTGGGTATATCCCGGTACGTCACGGACGGCGCGAAGTTAAGTCCGTTTGATAAGCCAATATTTGGAGCCAAATTCAGAAGATCGTTTTCTCGTTGAATATTAAAATTTTTGACGGCGGTTAAAGTTTTTCAGTAGTCCCACGAATAGAATATTTGATTCCAATGATAAAAAAAATTCATGCAAGAGTCCTAAGGATGTCCTTATCCCATTATCCATTATTCATGTTTTTTTTTTAAATACGGAATTTTTATGGGTGGCTTAATTTCTATACTAGGCATGCAAACTCGCAAAAGTTGAAATATTTATGAATATTTATTTGAACGTCATTTCTTTCGATGGTTGCAGTTTTAAAAGTTTTCAAGTCGCGTACTAGATGCACTTAAGGAATTATCATTTTTTAAAGGTAACTTATCATAAATTAAACAAAATTCAACCATAAATTCCAAATTCTACATCAGTTTTTTCCGAAGTACCGTGATCCTTTTGATTCACACTTAACCTTGCATTACAGTACTATGAATAAGTACATGTTAATAATCTGAAAAGATTCGGGGATATTTCAATTCATCGGGATGGTGAAAGTTTACAATAATTTTCCATTCTCTGAATTTGAATCCAAACTACTAACTATACTCCATGTCGTGAGTCCCCGGCCTCATCAGGTATGCTCCATAAAATGACTTATTTACTCTGAATCCACTTTCAATCACAATACCGCACGAACTATCTGACATGGGACGACACTTCAGCTCATAAGAGCCTGAAATAGCTTCCTGTGGAGGACCCATCAGCTCATAAAAGCCCCAAATCGCTAGAGATGTGTTGTGATAGGATTTCTCCGGAGCTGTGACTCAGTAGGTTTGTTTTGGTTCCGAAATTCAGAACTGTCCTAGAACAGTTCTAGGACTGCGCATAATCGATGCGCTGTGGAAACCCGATTCTGAACTATCCTAGAACAGTTCTAAAAGCAATGAAACCAAAACACGAATTAAGTTCGGGTTCTCATCGGGATCGTAGAGAAAAAAAAACTTCCGTTTGAGTTGGCAGAAAAGAGGAATGTTAATCATGTCTTATATATTGTATGTGGTTTGATTAAAAATATGCAAAAGTCCTTGTCGTACCATGTAATAGAAAAATATTTTCGGGAAAACTTGCTTCCACTTAATTTTTTTTTCTGAATTTTCTTCATTACTTCAATTATATTCCGAAATGAACCTATAAATTATTAGTTTATATAATCATGAATTTAATGACGAACGTATTTCAGATATGTGATTTTTAGAGAGTAATTAATTCGAAACATTATTATTCAATAGAGGAAGAGGAATCTTGTATTCATAGATTTATTTAAGAAGTATACATCCCAGGTGTGAACAATAGAAATAAAATCCATTAGATTATCCTGGTAGGTCGTAGCGTAGGAATTATTCTCAATAACAACAGTTTAAATTTAACAGTTTACCGTTTTCTCAACAAGTAAAACAATCAAAAACCAAACCAACACGACGTCGAAAAAGTCAGGTTAACCATTTAAATCGTTGACAGCCACTCTACGCTTGTGCGAACTAACCAATTCTGAAACAGTTCGGACTCTCACGTCCGAACTCCTTTCACAGTTCTAGAACATTTCGGAATCGATTCTGAAAATAATCAAAACAGGATTACTCAAATCCTGAACCGGTTCTGAAATGAACCAAAACAAAAAATCTCAATCGCGCATGCGGAACCGTTCCAGAACAGTTCTGAAGTCGGAACCAAAACAAACCTACTGTGATAGTTCCAGAGAAATCACAGGGCCAAATCACAGCTTGAGTAGTGGGTGGACTGAGTGCGCATGATCTATTTGGAAAGAATTAGGAATCGGAACGTTTTAAGTAGTCAGGAACATGAAGTAGTGGAACGACTGGAAGGAGAATCGAGAAAGAGAATAGAATGCGAGCATGCTTAATGCTCACGGCTGTGATATGATATTACCTACTTTTGTTCTCGTATAGTTCCTACTTCTGACTTGAGAGGAACAGCGATATTCAACTTCGATTTCTATACAGTCAGAAGTCCTTTAATTTATGTTGAAATTGAGCCAATCAACCTAAGTCCTGTTATAAAATTTTCATAAATAATGTTTCCTGCTGGTGCTTAAACATACGTTATCATTTCCGAAAAATCTATAGTTATTTTACGCATGAAATGTATAAGATATATAGGTCCTTGGATATATAATTCCTGAACAGAAATGATGTATTTACTCGCTTGTTCTAATAACCAGCTCGTTGTCATTTCGTCACGATGTCTGTAATTTTCGAATTTTGAGCCGAAAATGGTCTTAAACGATTAGGTTGAACTCCCGTAAGAATAATCCGTGGTCAAATTTAATTCTGTACGACCTTTCGGCCGTCAGACAGTATGTGCCCTAACTTTCGAAAGGAAGGACCTGGAGTTTTGAAATTTTCAGGTAGGTTTTAATCCTGAATATCTCGGTTAAGTTCGTTAATGGGCCAAATCTGCCGAGACAAGCAGATACAAAGTATCAGGAAGTGCTATGTAGAATTGAAATCTGCTTTTTCTGATAGTAACCCTGATAATTTGGAATCAATAATTCATCACGAGCTATCCTACATTTTCGACGTATGTGAGTGAAAACACAGTGTATCGTTCACATAGATTCCTTTGTAAATTGAGTCAGTGTTAAGGTGACTCAGGGTTTTGTAGTACCACTACATTTTCATTGTCATATTTTCATATATTTCAAGTTGTGCAACAAGGTATTTAAATGTCTTCTGTAGACTTATTTCTCGAGAATTTCGAAGAGTGGGGCATTCAATAGGTTCGTCTATTCGTTTAGAAGTTTACTGCAGGGTTATTCGAGAACTTTAATTTTTTATCGAATGAACTATCACAAAGTAACGGACTACTCTATCCATTATTTTTCAGTAAAATTCACATTTTGAAAAATACGTAATTACTACGACCTCTATTTAGAGAGGACATCGTTGTGTAGTTGTCTGACAGGAAAATAAGTATAACCTAACATAAACAAAATATACACGTTGAAATGTGTCAGAATGTCATGGCCAACCGGGATAGTTTATAAAAGTGAATGGAGCGTATGTGTATAATGATGTGGAAACGATAGTCTCAATGCTTAAACATGCAAGAAGCACTGGAGTGTCCATAAATTAACGGAAATATTTCAATTTTATGCTGAATAACTTCATCCATTAATTTTTCATGATAGTTTCACTAAAATGTATCATTTTGTTGAAAAAAACATCAGAAAACGCACGCATGACCAATTTGAAAAGTTTTGCCCTCAATTAAAAAAAAAACGATATTGAATATTCTGGCTGGTAGTAAATTAGAAATTTATTCATAAAATGTTTCATATCATTTTCAAATTTGAAAACAACTCAAATGAGCATATAATAATATGTTAAATTTTGTAAAATTTCAAATGAGAGTATGTCAGGCTTGATATCTTTGATGAAGCTTGAAACAAATTGTCATAAAAGGTGATTTATTCACAATATATAAAATATTACTGACATTGTGACGAAACGATTACGCGCTCTTTCCCATCACGAGAGCGTAAAATAATGGAAAAATTTCCATTCAAAATTGCAATTGATGATAAAGATCATAGGTAGGGAACTCACAACCATCTCTACAAATCGCTTCTAGTGGAAGACCTGGGTAACTTCTTTAAGAACAGAGTTGATTCCGTGAGTTTAACACAAACCTTAATAGCAGAACGTTGCTTCTTATTCTGCTGTTTCATTTTTGTTACACTCAACATATCTAACTGATGGTGCACACAAAAATCACGTGATGGCTACACGTAGCTGAATTTCGGACTGAGTATCTGGCAGGGGTAAACATACCTGTCTAGATAAATAGAACAATTCGCAATTCGCCAGGCCGCTCACTTTTGTCAGTAACATTTATGTTGTCACATACTTTATATTCAAAGTGGTTTCAGTTCAATCAGATCGGAATTATTGAAGAAGAAAATCGTATGGCTATAGCTTCGACGAATTTTTTCATTTATGGAATTTAAAAAATGATTTCACGACCTTAATCTCACGGAATTCTGCAAGAACCTTCAAGCTGCCATTTTTCAACCGAGTAATAGATTTTGATTCAATCTGATCTGTAGTTTCGGAAATATTGCGCAAATAAAATTCTGAATAAGAATAACTATGGATCATTGAACAGATATGGTGTCTTTAATCATATCCTTGCTTTTCTATTTTTTTTATACTACATAGTTAATTGTTTTGGTAAATTTCTTTTCAATTACATATTCATGATGATGGATGGAAAATACATAATATGTTTCAGATGTATCAACACCTTTGTTAAGGCACATGATGGTTTGGAAGTTTGTTCTGTGGCATTCTCCAAAAATGGAAAATACTTGTTGTCGGCTGGCAAAAATTCCATCTGTAAATTGTGGGAACTTACAACAAGTAGATGTTTGATTGCATACACTGGTGCAGGAACAACTGGTAAACAAGAATATGAAGCACAATGTGTTTTTAATCATACAGGTATGTTGAATATTAGATGTTTGGCATAATTGCAAAGTATGCTTAGAGACTTTAAAGGGAATATAATCCCATAATGAGTATTAATGAAATTTGATGAATTCATCCTGATTAACGGAGAAATTCAATTGTAAAGTAAGTATTCATGAATTTTTGCCACCCAGCATTATGGGTCCAACCTGGTTGTTAAAGACCATTTTGAGTCAAGTTACGAAAATCACAGACCTTGTGTCAAAATGATACAAAATGATTGCACACTTGTTCCTGAGAAGGAGCATGCAAACATTAAAAAGTTAAACTGCTACTCAGGAGAAGTATCGAACCCAGATCTCCTTTGATACAGGGGTACATTAAAACAGCTTGCCTATCTAGGTCCTGTTAGATAATTCTGATACCAGTTAGATATTTTATTTTTACTAAAATTCCGAAAATAGAAATCTGATCAAGCGAAAATCTGGTACTAGGTTGAAAATGCTGGCTTAAAGATTTATTAGAAATTCCAGTAAAACTGGACACTTCATGAAATATTTGGAAAACTTTCTGAATCAAAGGAATGGATCATGGAGAAAATAGAGCTCCAGTTTATATCCTTGTGTCATGTCAGTTTATTCTTTTGAATTTTTCTTGTTGTATCATCTTCACGAAATTTCGCATAAGTTAGCGCGTCGGTATTTGACAACTTATTATCACTTTAATCAGACCAGCAATTCTCGAATTATGCAGAAGACAAAATTTTAGATGGATCTGAAACTGCTAGGCCGATATCGTCCATTTACGAAAATAGGCCTTCTCATTTAGGTGTGTGCCCTATCCGAAAAAATTTCAAGTCTACCTCATTCCATTCAGCAGTTACCATCCACAGTCTGAGCTATGATTGTATTCTGGTTTGGAGGTACTAGTAAAAATAACAAGGATCCCACCGGAATGGCGAGAATTGAGCTAAAATTCTCGATAGGTTTCAACAATTGAATGATTCAATAGACAGTTTATTCAAAATGTTCACCTCTCGAATAGTCTTGACTAGATTGTCTATTCATGACTCTCCGGGTGTATGATTGTAAATGATTAGCAACGCAGTTCCCGCTTTGCGCCAACTACTATAATTACTGAAATAAACAACGGCATTTACACATTGTTCTGATTCATTCTTGAATTGTAACACAAGAAAATAAACAAATTATGAATTCATCTCATCGCAGGTATATTTGAATCTGAACAATTGAAATTGAGAATTACATTGTGAATTCACATGTTAATATGTATCCTAACTCGCACAAGCTTTAAGCTTCTGAGGGGTTTCGTTGAAGCCTAGGATATTCGGAAAAAATACAAATACAAATAGTGGATAAGTAATCTGTTACTGTGTGATAGTTTACTTGGACATGGAATAAAAAAAATTACTTTGTTATCTATCAGTATGTTTATTTATTTATTCTATTTTATTTGTTTGAACCATTTAATTACAAGTAAGCAACTCAGTATCTGAGTGCAGGTCTGGTATCATATCAAAAACCCAAATAATCCCACCCAAAAAACAAACAAAAGCTCTAATAACCCCTACATACTAACAATATACAAAGTGTAACAGCCAAATGGAATAAATTCGATAACGAATAAATGAGGGCGTGTTGGGAAAAACGCTCGGACACGTCGATTTGTAATTTTAAATACGCATATTTTTCAAGAAAATAATATTATATAGGGTGTTCCATGTGACCGTGGCCAATACCAACTTTCTTATTTCAAATGCAACCCCCTGTATATTATTTATTTTTTGGATTCTTCAGAGAATTCTAGACACAATTCATGCACAATGTCCTATACCTATCTTTAACTATTTCGGAAATATTAAGTGTTTTCAGATTTAGTGCAAAAATCAACGTTTTAAATAAAAATTATTTTATTTCACAAATTCGGTATATTACACTCAAAACCTAATAAGTAATACTGATTATTTCTTAATAATTGAAAAAAAAACAAAAAAAACATTAATGTCAATGTAGCAAATGTTCAAAATGCTCGCCGCGAACGTCGGGGCAACATGCTAATCTGGTGTAGAATTGTCTTCTAACGTTACTCAACATTTCTGAAAACACTTAATATTTCCGAAAAAGTTGAAGATAGGTATAGGACATTGTACATGAATTATGTCTAGAATTTTCTGAAGAATCCAAAAAATAAACAATATACAGGGGGTTACATTTGAAATAAGAAAGTTAGTATTGGCCACGGTCGCATGGAACACCCTATATAATTTTATTTTCTTGAGACTATGCGTATTTAAAATTACAAATCGACCTGTCCGAGCGTTTTCCTAACACCCCCTCATTTATTCGTTATCGAATTTATTCCATTTGGCTGTTACACTCTGTATAATATACTTACAGGGTGATTCACGAAGACCGTTAGTTAGAATATTTCAAAGAAAGACTTGAGATCAACACTTGAAATTTACTAATTAAGCTTTGTTGGGAGAGATGAATTCTAGAAAAAAAATCAGATTCGTTCAACTTCCGGTTACATCGGAAATGATACAAACTTTCGTTTTTGCGCACATGTCCAGGGGAAAAGCGTTCTATCGTTTTGTCCAAATGTCTGTGATTTTAGAAATGTGAGCCGAAAATGGTTTCAAACGACTAGGTTGGCTGCATTTCAAAATGCGAAGGTTAAGTTCGGGAATGTGCAAAATCGGTCGAACGGTTTCGAAGTTATAGCCATTTAAAGTTTTGAGTCTATTTCCATGATATTTCGAGAACTACTGAAGTGATTGAATTAAAACATGGCAACATTGCCGAATATGACAAATTTCCTAAGAAACCAGAACATTTCATTAAAACCTATAAAAAAGCTATAAAAAAATATTTTTTCTGTTTTTTTCAGGCTAGATGGTCTACGACAAATACTCGATAATTACTCGTAACATGTTTGATCGAATTCGATCCATATTTTTAGAATGGCTCTGCTAACTTAATATTAATTTAGCAGAGCCAAAAAAAAGCTGAAAAAAAACTAGAAGCGCGACAAATTTTTTTCTCTCACGACAAATTTTCGACAAATATGCGACAATTAATGAGATGGTTTTCATTGACTTCCTTGAAAGTGGCTCTGCTAACTTTATGGACATTAGGTTGGACTCACTGATGACGAATCCAGCGTCAAAATCGATTCTGTCCGGCCAGCCGGCCGGCCGTCCGTATGCACCATTACGGTCGTACGGAGAATCCTATCGATCTGAAACTTTCAGTGTAGGTTGCATTTGAAAATGCGACTGATGAGTTCCTTAATGGGCTAATTCGGCCAAACGGTTTCGGAGTGAGAGCCTTTTGAAGTTTTGACGTTATTTTGGCGATAATTCAAAAACTACTGAAACGATTAGATCGAAACTTGGCTGTTAGTTGGAGTACAGCAACGCGCAACTTCTCTGTTGGGATAATACCATCAGTAAATTTCGAAAAAAAAATTTTTTTCGCGAACTGTTCATCACATTTGAAAAAAAACTCAGCGTGAACTCTAAGTTCATATTCCACAGCAGCTTACCAAATTTCAATTTGATACGGTTATTAGTTTTGGAGGTATATCGACGCTTTTTACGGTATAACTCAAGAAAAACTGATTTAATCATGATGAAACTTCGCACCTAGTTCGAAGATGCTAAAACACAACTGTGTACAGAATTTCGTGATGATCGTGTCATTAGAACAATTTGAAACAAAATTTGAAATTTTTTCTTTCAAATACATATTTAATATTCTGTGATCTTCTCATCATATTATCCTCATTGGATTCTGTATGAACCTTCGAACTGTTATTTTTGGGCCTAACGGCAGGACCGTTAACACAATAACTTCCGAAAGAAACAACTTAGAAACTTGATATTTGTATAGAAGGTTTGGACCTCAATTACGAAGGCCGAATTCGTGAATGGATAAAATCCGCCCTATGATTCCGTAGATATACCCATTCAAAATTTCATTTTCCCAATATTTCCACAAATACAGATTAGATCTAATTGAAATCCAGTAATTTATCGAAAAAAAATCTAGAAAAACACTGCCGTGAAGGCAGCAGCTTTTGCGCGCATGTTCAAATTCGTTGCCGAAGCGGTCATCTATATTGAATATGCGCGCAAAACCTGCTGCGTTCAAGGCAGTGCTTTTCGAGATTTTCTAGATAATGGTCTACAATTAGATGCATTATGTTTGTTATCTGCCTTGTGGAATGGCATTATTTCAGCTCTTTTGAGTACTCCAGGCCATAAGAATGATTCTATACAATCATTCATAATATGGACCGAAACTCCTGAAATGCTCTCAGAAATCGTTTTTATTACTCACTATTATCTCGAAATTTCATCGCCACTTTGAAGGCATAAAAATTTTTTAACATAATTAGTGTTTTGAATAAACCAAATGATCAATATTGCCATATTCTTTCGCCATATAAACATCTATCAATTACTCTTCTTTATTTCAGAGGATTATGTCCTATTTCCTGATGAAGCCACTACTTCTTTATGTGCATGGAACTCAAGAAATGCTTCAAGAAAACAGCTCATGTCTTTAGGCCATAACGGGGCAGTCCGGCTTATTGCTCATTCTCCAACCCAAGCTGCATTTCTTACTTGTTCCGATGATTTTAGAGCTAGGTTTTGGTATCGCCGAACACCTACTCTATAATTTCAGTCATATACATTTATGGAATTTTTTATAACAAATGGTTCGACTGACAACTTCATTGGTATATTCTCAGTTTGCTATGATGATTTGTATTATTGATTGATTGAGTTTATTTGTTTAATTGGTAACTAAATCTGCAAACTACTATTGAAACATGAGGTATTGATTACTTTTGGTAGAATGACTCCAGGCAGTTTTGGGTCACAAACAAGTAAATGTCTGCATTTCGTGGAGATAATTTATTTGACATAACGAGTACATTATGAATTATGTTACTTATGCATTTCCATGGAATTTCATTATGAATTTAAATTTATTCAAGTTTGATAAACATACATTCCTTGAATTGCTCATATTTCAATTCACTTCATCCTTGCAGAACAAGCAGGTGTAAAAATTCCACCCAAATGGTTATATCTCCATTAATTTCTGTCTTCAAGCTTGAGTTTTATTTTGTTTTACCCTGTCCTATATGATGTAATTTTTTTCATTAATAGATCGAAGGTTATAATATTTTCCTGTTTTATTTGCAAACTGGAATGTACCTACTCAATTCAATAGCACAACATTTCTCACTTTCTTGTGGAAGTTTTTGTTGACTGTGCATACTTTGCACTTTCAAACGTTTTTTGGGCCACTAATTACTGATTAGTAGTGAAGTTGCGAAGTTGTTTGGTGCAGTTAACTCCATAAAACCGAACAGTTAATAATTTATTATTAGTTGGTAATGGAAAATTTCAATCGAAGAACTCTACACAGGAAAGATCTCTATACCTCCCAAAACCATTATCCTCCTACATCGTCATATTGAAAATGGAGAAAGAAAAATATCAACTCCTAACAGCTCATAACAAATGTGTGGTTTACACATGGTAAGTATGACACATGTTTTTCCAGTTTAATGGCATTATATAAGGTGTTCCTAAATTGCAGGTAAAAACGAAGAGGGGAGATACTTTGCATAATTTTAAGGAAAAGAAGTCTCATAAACATGGAACCGCAATCATTTCGTTTTCGAGACACAGGGTGTTAAAGTTTGAATTTTTTTCTCATAGTACCTACACTTCACAAGATGATTTTACATGTTTATCCAATCATCGCTACAGATTAAGAAAATATCCATTAAAAGTAATAATTAATTTATTGACCACAGCTTACTAACTGGATTTTTCTGAGGATTTCGAGAGAATTGTTCAAATTTTTTTTTCGAAATCGGTAGTAGCTACGATAAAATCACAAAAGACCATAACGGTAAGTATAAACAGTAAAGTTTATTTGCCCAAATTTTCAAACAAATAGTGGCTTATCAAAAAAAGTTCCAGAAAAAATATCACCCTTTAGATTTTCAATGGTCTTTGACAGGTCGCATTGTTTTAACTCTAAAACGTAATATCTATTTCAAATCTCAATTGATTACCATGAGAAAAAAACTTGAACGAAATTCAGACTCCAACACCCCGTATCTCGAAAAGAAAACGTTTGCGGTCGCATGTTTGTGGGACCTTTTCTCCTTAAAATAATGCACGGAATCTCCACTCTTTGTTTATACCTCCAATTTTAGAACAACCTGTATAAACCATAAGAGTAGGTTGTGTTTTTCTCCCATATCGTTCTTATATTAAAGCTTATTGTTATTGGGCCAATTCTCCTAGGTTTCTCTAGGAACCTCCGCAGTAGCTATATTGGAGATTTGGAATAATCAAATATTAAGAATCATGGAATTTGCAGAATATGAAGAATTGTTCACATAAAGAATTCTTCTGACTATATTCAGAACTATTGCATGCTCGTTCGAAATCCTAGACCACTACCCATCCAGCAACTGCTCGAACTCGATCGAATCTGTATTTTTGGCATTATTGTAAAACCCAAATTTCAAATCGGTATTACCGACGCATCTGGAGGGTTTACTCATTCCAAGAGTTTCCCCGAAACTTACGCGAACAACAAATCCTATGTTTGTCATTTTGAAAGAATGGTTTATTTTCGGATGACCATTGGCAAATTCCGCAAAAAGTTGCAAGTCTTAACGCTCCAACTAACTGCCAAGTTTCAATTCAATCGCTCAAGTAGTTCTCGGAATATCAGGGAAATAACCTAAAACTTCAAATGGCTTTACCTCCGAAATCATTTGACCGATTTTGCCCATTAACGAACTTAACATTCACATTTTGAAATGCAACAAACTCCGAAATTTTCAAGTCGATAGATTTCTCCGTATGCCCTTAATATTGAATTATTCATACTGTGTTGTGGTTCTTAGCGAAGGATCTTTAGTCTGGTCAAATAAGACATCTGAGGTTAAAAATAGCTCAGACAAAAAGATGATTATCTAAAACATGCCTGACTTCCATTTTTGAATTATAACGATTCAAAAAGTTGGAATAGTTGTAATCTTCATAATATGTAGTATAAGTACCCCTCCTGTATACACCATATACAGAGTGTAACAGCCAAATGGAATAAATTCGATAACGAATAAATGAGGGGGTGTTAGGAAGAACGCTCGGACACGTCGATTTGTAATTTTAAATGCGCATAGTTTTCAAGAAAATAAAAATATATAGGGTGTTCCATGCGACCGTGGCCTATACCAAATTTCTTATTTCAAATGTAACTCCCCGTATATTATTTATTTTTTGGATTCTTCAGAAAATTCTAGACATAATTCATGTACAATGTCCTATACCTATCTTCAACTTTTTCGGAAATATTAAGTATTTTCAGAAATGTTGAGTAACGTTAGAAGACAATTATCCACCAGATTAGCATGTTGCCAAGACGTTCGCGGCGAGCATTTTGAACATTTCCTACATTGACATTAATGTTTTTTATTGTTTTTTTTTAATTATTAAGAAATAATCAGTAATACTTATTAGGTTTTGAGTGTAATGTACCGAATTTGTGAAATAAAATAATTTTTTTTATTCAAAACGTTGATTTTTGAACTAAATCTGAAAACACTTAATATTTCCGAAAAAGTTGAAAATAGGTATAGGACATTGTGCATGAATTGTGTCTAGAATTCTCTGAAGAATCCAAAAAATAAATAATATACAGGGGGTTGCATTTGAAATAAGAAAGTTGGTATTGGCCACGGTGACATGGAACACCCTATATAATATTATTTTCTTGAAAAATATGCGCATTTAAAATTACAAATCGACGTGTCCGAGCGTTTTTCCCAACACGCCCTCATTTATTCGTTATCGAATTTATTCCATTTGGCTGTTACACTCTGTATAATACACCACTGATGCTATAATGAAACACATTCACACTATTAGTCGTGACGTGAGTGCCACTCCACACAGAAAAGACGGGTTTATTCAAAGCTATATGTTTTCAACTTATTTCATGCTGTATTGAGTTTTATAACAAATATGTCAGAATATACAGAAAGAAAATACTATCAGTCATAATAAGGAACTAATTTATTAAGTTTATTCATTGAAGCGACGGTTCAAGATACTTTGTATTTTTCCTCAGGCTTATGTACAGGGTGATTTATTAAGAGTGGCCACCGGCCGTATCTCGGAAACCGTTCCTCCTATAACTTCCGGAAAAAAATTCTAATGACAAAATCGGCCCCCAGAAAATGATTAAAAATATTTTCAAGTTCGTAGTTCCCCACTAGGGGGCGCAATTTATCACTTGAAAAATATAATCTGATTTTTTACGAAATATTCTCCAGCTAACAGTGGTAAAAAATAATAAAATAAGAAAATGCTCTTCCTATTCAACAACTTTTGTTTCAGTAATTTTTCTATATTTCCTTTTTTTTAGTGATGGGATGTAAAAACTTTTCTTCACAAATAAAACTCTTACTTCTGTATGCGTGAACCAATTTTCACGTAATTTGATTTCATTCGAAGGCCATTAAAAGCAAATCAGAGAAAAATATGTCAACAATATACTGGGTGATCCAATTGAAAACTACAGGCTGTTTTATGTCACTTCACCCTATTTGCGCGTTTTACTGGAGAATTTCAAATGCAATGCTATGATTCTAACCGACTGAGAATAAGCTAAGCATTATCACCTATTGACTTGTTAAAACCACAGACAGATATCTCCTGTCATTCCGAAGATATTAACATTTTTGTAAATTTTGATAAGTGTTGATCAATCCTGTGAGCTTGAAAAAACAAGGAAGTGACTTTATTCGTCATGACAACGCAGCAAAATACTAAGCACACATGAAATAACAATAATACGTAAAATGAAACAAAAATTAGCAACAACGAAAATATTTGAACAAAAAACAACCCTTATACATAATCATTTCAAATATTCAAAATGTCTACCATTTTTTTCTATACATAAATTTAGTCTTTCTTTAGTTGATACTGGTCACAATTTCAGTATGAGAGAAAGTTTCAGCTGCCTGTCGAAATCTATTTTCCATATCCTCACTTGTAGTTGGTGGTGTTCGGAAAACTAAGTCTTCATTCTCCCCCAAAAATAAAATCTAATACTGTGAGGTCGAGCGATCTTGCTGGAAAAATACTCCCTCGTCCAATCCACCTCTTTGAGAAGACGGTATCTTAATATTCTCTGACATTAGCAGCATAATGCGCCGGGCAACCATCTTGTTGATACCACATATCTAACCTGTCTTGAATAGCAATATCATCTAAAAGAATTCGAAAATTTCCCGTTAAAATTTCAAGCACCTTTGTCCCGTTAAGATACTATCGAAGAAAAAGGTCCGACAACTGTTCCATCAAAAATTCCGCACCACACGTAAACACTCCAGCGATTCTGATTATTGACTTATTTTTGCCAATATGGGTTGTTAGATGATCAATAGTGGCTGTCGTGTGAATTAACCATTGCTAGAAAAAGTAGCCTCGTCAGTCGATAATTTTCTATGAAGTAAGTTAGGTTCGCCGTTCAGCATTCGTTTCAACCAATTGCAAAAGTCCTCTAGTCTCTTTCAATAATTGGTGCAAGACAACATGATACGGATGCAGTTTATGGTCCTTTAGTATCCTTTGAACTAGCGAATAATTCGATCCCAAATCACTTGCAATTTTTCGGATGCTTAAATGTGATTCAGCATAAACATAAGCCAAAACTTTTATGATATTATACTCATTACGGCTTCTACGTTTTCTATTTTTCTTCCAACATATTGAACCTTCCAAGTTTATCGCAATCTTCGTGTCAATCTTTTGAATACTTTTCTGGAATGACGACGTCTTTCAGGATATCGTATCGGGTATTCCCTTTCAGCTACTGCATTTTCTAAACATTCAGCATAAACATTAAGCATATGATATGCTTCTCCGTTTGGATAATGAGGCCTCATAAACTAGTAGTTTGCAATCGACCTAAATAAATTTTACAGCTATAGAAACCGAGAATAAACAGTAACGCCAAAGCTTACTGAATCTAGATCAGCTTGTTTTGTGGATGACATACATTTTTAAGTTTTTTCTTTCATTTGATTGTTTAGATGATGAAATACCTCAATTCCTCCTGAATTTCACAGGATTGATCAACACTTATCGAAATCTGCAAAAATGTTAATATCTTCGGAATGACCGGAGATATCTGTCTGCGGTTTTAACAAGTCAATAGGTAATAATGCTTAGCTTATTCTCAGTCGGTTAGAATCATAGCATTGCATTTGAAATTCTCCAGTAAAACGCGTAAATAGGGTGAAGTACCATAAAACAGCCTGTAGTTTTTAATTGGATCACCCAGTATGTTGTTGTCATATTTTTCTGTGATCTGCTTTTAATGGCCTTCGAATGAAATCAAATTTCGTAAAAATATGTTCACGCATACAGAAGTAAGAGTGTTTTATTTGTGAAGAAAACTTTTTCCATCCCATCACTAAAAAAAGGAAATGTAGAAAAATTACTGAAACACAATTTGTTGAATAGGAAGAGTATGTTCTTATTTTATTATTTTTACCACTGTTAGCTGGAGAATATTTCGTAAAAAATGAGATTATATTTTACAAGTGATAGATTGCGCCCTCTAGTGGGGAACTACGAACTTGAAAATATTTTTAATCATTTTCTAGGCGCCAATTTTGTCATTAGAATTTTTTTCCGGAAGTTATAGGATAAACGGTTTCCGAGATACGGCCGGTGGCCACTCTTAATGAATCACCCTGTATAATCAATCGAATAACAATTAAAATAAGCTAGTTGATTCTCGGTTCGTCGCTTCAGAGAATAAGCTCATAAATTAGTTCCTTGAGACTGCGACAGTATTTCTTTCTGAAAATTTCGGAACGATATATATATGTCAGAATATTGTTTTATATGTGCTAATTAACTTTCAAATGAAGGTGGAACTCCTACTGTTGAACGTGGTATGAAGACTGATCAATGCGAGTACAGGAAAGAGCTGATGAGTTTTCAGAATATCCTAAAGTGCAGAAATCTGTGACCATACATATGTAGGGTGTCGTGAAAATTATATGCGAAATAGTTCTATGGTAGCTACAGTTGTTAAAAGACAACATGAAGAAGGTGAAGAGGTAGTCTTACTCGTAATACTAACCGATCGAAACCCAATCGAAAAGACCGTTTATTAAAACCTGAAATGCTCAAAATCAATCGGTGATATATTCATCGAAAAGTTCAGCTACTTTTGTGTAGTGTCAAAACCATGTTCCATTTTTACACGTAATGACTGGCTGTGATACGACATCTGCATTTTTCAATAGAAGTAAAACAACAAAATGTTTGAGAAAAATTTAGCTGAATGTGCAGAAGTTTTTCAATAAATTAGTTAATTCCACAAGAAGTTATCATCAATAGAATACGCTTTCTTCTCTCCGTATGGAGCTCTTAAAAAACCTACGTGCTTATATAGATACCTTTCGAGGTGCATTTTCTCTAAAAACACTAATAATAATAATAAAATTCTAAGATATCGTATCGACTACGGCTCCATCGTAAGCAGCGTACAGACACGAGTGCTGAGCGGTTTGCGAGGCAAGTTAATTGGGATTTGGAGTATTTGGACTGCTTCGCAAGTGTAGAAGGTGTTTTGAGCTGGTGCTGAGCGGAGCGCGAGTCGCTAAACTTGATCCATCCTATGTCGGTTTTTACGGCGAGGCAAAAGGATTCCTCTCAGGCTCAGTTTGTATTGGACTGCAAACTAGCAGCGCTCGAAGTTTTTAAGATTTTTAGAGCAGACAGCTGCGTTTCGTAACCCTGTCCGTCTTGTTATTTTTCTTGGGCTTATAATCTCTGTTTGGAATAGTTCTAATTATTTATCATAATCAATATATAATATCAATAAAAATGCGGATCGAGTCATGAGTTTTATTTTGTGAATTCAATCGTGTAGATATGCTTCCGAATAAATCACACTAAAAGAATAGATATAATGTACAATTCTTTAGTTTCCAGAGTGTCACTAACCTAATCAAAGGCAAAAAGCGTAAGATTCTCGCAGAATTATACATATGAATAATAATTATGCGGTCGGTATGATTTATCAGGTGGAAAATATCTAGATATATTATAATAGTTGTATTCTCGTTTACTTTGGAAGACATTGGGAACTAATGAAATGTTTTATCAGATTGTTCTCTGATATTTTGTTATTATAGCATTCATGATATTGACTTTAGATGATTCGAAACTCAGGCTGTGGAAACTTCGAGTTACCGAAATAAACAGGGAAATGCAGCGGTGAATATGATTGCAATTTATGAGGTAGACAGTGAAAATAATTTTAGGGCTGGATGTTCCCTCGAAAAAAAGTCATAAGTTTTATCTGCTCTTCGACTACCGAAAGTCAGGACATTACAAAAATTGAAACAGTTGTGAGTATGGGTAAAAGAGTTACTTTTGAATAAACAAATGCTCAAAGGAATGATCTATGTGAATAAAGATTTTTTCTAGATCCATTGACAATAAGCTCAAAATGTTCAATATTCTTATGGAAAAATGTTATCATTAATCACATTTCCATATCCCCAAGCACATTCTACCAAAACCTAGATTCTCCAATTATGCTCATTAAATAATGTTTATATTTATCATTATTGCGCGCATGTTCTAGGGGAACAGCGTGCTATCGTTTTGTCCAAATGTCTGTAATTTTGGATGATTGAGCCGAAAATCGTCTCAATCGACTAGGTTGGACTCACTGATGACGAATCCGGTGTCAAAATCGATTCTGTCCGGCCGTAGACACGATAACTGTCGACAGAAGCAAGCTAGCAACTTGAAACTTCCAGGATAGGTTGCGCATCAGAATGCCGCGGTTGAGTTCGTTAATGGGCCAAATCGGTCGAATAGTTTCGGAGATATAGGCACTTGAAATTTTGAAGTTATTTATTTTTTATTTCAGAAACTACTTGAGCGATTGGATTCAAACTTAGGTTAGGGGGCAGTTAGGTGGACTATAACGACGCGCAACTTTGAGCCAAATTTTGTCAGGATCATATTGTCAGTAAATAAAAAAAAAAGATTTTTTCGAAATTTTTTTCCAAAAAATTTTTTTTCCGGAAACCATTCATCATATCCAAAAAAAATTTCACTCGCACTTTGAGCTTCATATTTCACAGCAGTGTACCAAATTTCAGTTCGATACGATCATAAGTTTGGAGATATCGGGAAAAAATATGTCAAATTTCGAGGTTTTCTTCTCGATATCGTTGATTTTTTCGGTATAGTTCGAGAAATACTCATTCAGTCCTGATAAAACTTCACAGCTAGTTTTGAAATGCTGAAAAACAACTTAATGCGAAATTTCGTGATAATCGTGTCATTAGAACAATTTGAAAAAAAAAATGTCTATGATTTTCTTATCATATCATCCTCATTAAATTCTGTATGGAACTTGGAACTGTTATTTTTCGATGAAGTACTGGATTTGAATTCGATCTGATCTGTATTTTTGGAAATATTGGAAAAATAAAATTTTGATTGGGTATATCTACGGAATCATTGGGTGGATTTTACCCATTCACGAATTCGGCCTTCGTAATTAAGGTCCAAACCTTCTCTACAAATATCGAGTTTCTAAGTTGTTTCTTTCAGAAGTTATTGTGTTTACGCAGTCGGCCGTTAGGCTGACCGTAAACACAATAACTTCCGGAAGAAACGACTTAGAAACTCGATATTTTTAGAGTAGGTTTGGGGCTTAATTACGAAGGTCGAATTCGTGAATGGGTAAAATCCGCCCAATGATTCCGTAGATTTAACCATTCAAAATTTTATTTTTCCAATATTTCCAAAAATACAGATTTGATCTAATTGAAATCCAGTAATTTATCAGAAATGAATTTCAAAAAGCACTGCCGTGAAGGCAGCAGCTTTTGCGTGCACGTTCAAATTCGTTGCTGAAGCGGTCATCTACATTGAACATGCGCGCAAAAGGTGCTGCCTTCACGGCAGTGCTTTTTGAAATTTTTTCTCATTTGTCATATATCAGTACACGTTGACACAGTAACACATAAGAGTCCTTGTAAAATAATCAACGTCTGTTTTATTACGCTGCTGTACTGGATACAACCAACCGAAAGGGGCTCGCGACGCAAGCCCATGCAGCTCGACTTGGCCTCACATCTCACTCAAACTCGCCTGGCTGCCACTATTTTCCCTCGAGCTGCTCTTGAGCAGCTCTGCTCCCGTGTCTGTACGCGGCTTTAAGCTGTAACTTTCAATCAATTCGATCCTATATATGTTTTTTGGAAATACTGAAAAAAAATATGGAATGGGTATATTTTCGATGTATGAGATGATTAAATCGTTTTATGACGAGATAATAAGCTGCGACGGGTGACCTGAATTGGTGACCGATTCGGTTATGAATTCAAAAGAATGCATAGGATTCCTATTCCTTTTATATCGATTTTCTACGGAAGTTACGCAATGAAGAGAAAGCTTTGGAAATTCAGTTCAAATTTGTATTTGCTCGCGTAATTGCAAATTATTCAAAATAAATAAAAGCAGAAAGAAGGACATCAAAATGTCAAATATAAATCTATAGGAAAAAGCCCATTTTGAACTTATAATGAGTTCATCTACAAAACAAGTTCATATAAACACAGATGATATACAGGGTGATTCATTAAGGGTGGCCACCGGCCGTATCTCGGAAACCGTTTATCCTATAACTTCCGGAAAAAATTCTAATGACAAAATCGGACCCTAGAAAAATATTTTCAAGTTCGTAGTTCCCAACTAGAGGGCGCAATCTATCACTTGTAAAATATAATCTCATTTTTTACGACATATTCTCCAGCTAACAGTGATAAAGAATAATAAAATGAGAAAATACTCTTCCTATTCAACAAATTTCATTGATTTCCTGTTTTATGTCACTTCGCCCTATTTGCGTGTTTTACTGGAGAATTTTAAATGCATGCTATGATTCTAACCGACTGATAATAAGCTAAGCATTATCACCTATTGACTTGTTAAAACCGCAGACATATAACTCCGATCATTCCGAAGATATATATTTTTGCAAATTTCGATGTTGATCAACCCTGTGAAATTCAGGAGGAATTGAGTTGTTTCATCATCTAAACAATCAAATGAAAGAAAAAACTTATCAAAAATGTATGTCACTCACAAAACAAGCTGATCTAGATCCAGTAAGCTTTGGCGTTACTGTTTATTTTCGGTTTCTATGGCTTTAAAATGTATTTACGTCGATTGCAAACTACTAGTTTATGATGCCTCATTATTCAAACGAAGAAGCATATGATATGATTAATTTTTATTTTGAATGTTTAGAGAATGCAGTAGCTGAATGGAAATACCCGATACGATATCCTCCACGAAGAGTGCGAAAAACTGGTAAGGTTCAATATGTTGGAAAAAAAATAGAAAAAAGCCGTAATGAGGATAATATTATAAAGTTTTGGCTTATGTTAATGCTAAACCACCTTTAAGCATCCGAAAAATTGCAAGTGATTTGGGATCGAATTATTCGCTAGTTCAAAGGATACTAAAGGACCATAAACTGCATCCATATCATGTTGTCTTGCACCAAGAATTTTTTTTATTTTTTTTTATTTATTTATTCGCCGCTTCGACATCTTGGTCATTAGCGGTAATGGAACTTTCAAAAAACATTGGTTACAATAATATTATGATTATGATGGTACAATAATTGATTGATACGTTTGTTCGCTACCTAAATTTTCACATTTATGGATCTAACGAATGAAAGGGTATTTAAGCATACTGGTGAGTCGATCTTGAGGTTTTCTTCCAAGGAGCTGCTTACGTTGAACTTTTTTCTCTGGGGTTGGTATAATTGGCACTCCGTTATTATGTGTTTCACTGTCACTTCACTATTGCATGTACTACATATTGGCACTGTTTCTCTAGCAAGTAGGTGTTGGTGTGATGCTTCGCAATGTCCTATTCGGAGCCGTCTCAGAGTAACAAGGTCTCTTCTCTTCATTGTGATGTGTACTGTTTGAGTAATGGTATGGTCAATAAGAGCCAGTTTCGAGCTTTTGAGTTCCCAAATGTTTTTCCATTTTTCTTTAATGATGCTTTTGCATTTGCTGCTAAGGTCGTAATTAGTGATGATCGTTGTTTCTTCTCCGTAGGAAATAGCTTCTTTTGCTGCTATGTCTGCTTTCTCATTTCCGTGTATGCCGCAGTGAGATGGAACCCAAATTAAAGAACAGCTCTTGTGTTGTTGGTACAGCGAAGCGATGAGGTTTAGGATTTGTGTGACAACAGGGTTGTTACTGTACATGTCAAGTGTTGCGTGGATAGCACTTAGCGAATCGGTGCATATGATGGAATGTGTTATATTTGTTTCGAAGATATGTTTGAGAGCTTGTAGGATCGCTATCAATTCAGCTGTAAATATGCTGCATTCTGGTGGTAGTTTGAATTTTTTGGTTTCCATGCGGGATACGTACCCTTTAAACATTTTTCAGTATCAGAAACGTTTAGGAAACAATCATTTGGAACATGAAACATTTCATTTAAGGGTACAAATACATTCCAGGAACATCTATTAGATCCTTAATGTCCACCCTCAGATACATTTCTGTAGAAACATTTCAAAAAAATGTTGCTGAGAACAGTTGATGAAACGTTTCAGTGAGGTTTCCCGGAACATCAGAGTGACGTTTTTATATTACCTTTCAGAAACATATCATAACGTCTTTTATGAAACATTCCTAGTACGTTACAATGAAATATAATAGGTCCTTTCGTTTGCATAGACGGTGTAGCACTTTCCTGCACGCGGTGTAGATATACTATAGAATATCTACACCGAGTTCAGAAAAGTGCTACACTTTCTATGCAAACAGAAGGACCTATTGGAACATCTGTTTGAAGATGAAAGAAAAATACTATATCTGATTCAACTGAATAATATTGCAACACAATGGTTAACAAAATAAAATTAAATATATATATCTAAACAGTATATAAAGTAAAAATAAATATTTTTTCCTAGGTATTTGCTATTCTCTACATTGTAGTTTACTTATTCTGGCTTCTTGAGTATCGCAGCATTGCTTCGCATAACTTCTCAACTTTTCAAAAGTCTTTCCTCTGGATAGGGAAAATTTTTGGTGACTGCAACTGAAAATACAATAGAATATAAAAAAAAAATTTAATAGCGTTGATGGTTAGTTTGAACTAACAGTTACTTGTTAAAACTCTAAGTCTTTATTTTACATCAATAGAGGTATTTTCGAAATTTCATTGATTTCTTTATGAAATTTAATACAATTAATATCATACAAAACTGAATGGAAACTCAAATGGGTATAATATGCCTTTACCTTTAAGAAGTCTGGTGATAAACAATTCCGATTTTGGATAGTCATTTTTACGTTCAAATCAGGAACATTTCTTGGCAAATTTGTCTGAAAATACTTTTCGTAGTCCCCTCATAATATTATATTTTTCAGATGCCCCTCCACATCTGATAAATATAGTTTCCTAAAACAAACACATTGAGTCGTGCAAGCAACGATGAAATATTAATTTTACCAATTGTTTCCTGAGATTTCACATTTCGTGATTTTCTTGTCCAATTGTACAAGGTTCTTGTACTTGGTGAGGGGTTTGCTCAATTTTCTTCTCAACACCAGTTCACTTTATACGTTACGATTAAGAAATACGAAACACCACTCAGCCCGAAACCACACACGGGTCTGTGGCGAAACTTATAGGTTAGATCATAGATATCGATAACGCCCACAGAATTCGAGTGAAAAGATGATGAGGAAAAAGCTAATTTCAGTATATAATTACTACTCCTGCTGTGCATTCATACTTAAAATAATCGAAAAAAAATATTCTCAACAATTCTATAATATTCACCTATCCACAAAATTGTTTTGTACTGAGAATAGAAAATGTCCCGTATATACATCTGAAATGTTACATCGAAATGTTTCATGCATCAAATGAAATAGATACAAATGTTTCACGGTTCAAAAAACATGTTTGCAACATGTACGAAATATTACTCTGAAACATTTCACAAGGTATCCTTTAGGGACTATGCGAAACGTTTCAAATATGTTTCGTGTTGTTTCACGTTTCAAGAAACATGTATGTAACATTTACGAAATATTATCCTGAAATGTTTCCCAAGGTATCCTTTAGGGACTATACGTAACGTTTCAAATATGTTTCGTGTGGTTTCACGTTTCAAGAAACATGCATGTAACATTTACGAAATATTATCCTGAAATGTTTCCCAAGGTATCGTTTAGGGACTATGCGAAACGTTTCAAATATGTTTCGTGTTTAGAGGGTAGGCACATCCTACCCCTTCGGATGATTTTGATGCGTCCGTGAACATAATTTCATCGTAATGCTGATTAGATAATATTTCCGTAAATTTTTGATGTAAAATGAGAGGGTGGGTTTCTGACTTTTTGTAGGATGTTAGTTTTGTATTTATGGAAGGCTTCATGTTGGTCCCGGGGGGTTTTGCTGACGGTTCAGTTTGCACAGTGTCTGGGAAGTTTGGACTTTCTAATATGTGGGTCACTTTATGGTACATAGGTGCTTTGAGGTTTGGCTTATGAATGTAGTGTTCTCTGTATTTCTCTGTATAAATTTGGTGTTGTATTGGATTTTGTTTGTCTGCAGAGATCCTTAAAGCATATGTTAGCTGGAGCACCTGTCTTCGCAGAACGAGTGGCATCAATCTCTTTAAACATTCGGCCTTCAATTGTTTCGTATGTTCTTTCCATGTCAATTTATGGTCAAATGTCATTCCAAGAAATGTGTGACGGTTTACGTGTTCTAATGGAGTATTGAAGAGTAGTTGTTGGCACCAAGAATTGAAAGAGACGAAAGGACTTTTGCAATTGGTTGAGAGGAATGTTGAACGGCGAACCTAACTTACTTCATAGAATATTATGGACTGGACCGAACCGCTGGAGTGTTTACGTGTGGTGCGGAATTTTTGATGGAACAGTTGTCGGACCATTTTTCTTCGATAGTATCTTAACGGGACAAAGGTGCTTGAAATTTCAACGGAAAATTTTCCAATTCTTTTAGAAGATATTGCTATTCCAAGCAGGTTAGATATGTGGTATCAACAAGATGGTTGCCCAGCGCATTATGCTGCTAATGTTAGGGAATATTTAGATACCGTCTTCTCAAAGAGGTGAATTGGACGAGGGAGTATTTTTCCAGCAAGATCACTCGACCTCACAGTATTAGATTTTTATTTTTGGGGGAGAATAAAGACTTAGTTTTCCGAACACCCCTAACTACAAGTGAGGATATAAAAAATAGATTTCGACAGGCAGCTGGAACTTTTTCTCATACTGAAATTGTGGCCAGTATCAACTAAAGAAAAATTTATGTATAGAAAAAAATGGTAGACATTTTGAATATTTGAAATGATTATGTATAAGGGTTGTTTTTTTGTTCAAATATTTTCATTGTTGATAATTTTTGTTTCATTTTATCGTATAATTGTTATTTCATGTGTGTTGAGTATTTTGCTGCGTTGTCATGACGAATAAAGTCAGTTCCTCGTATCTTCAAGCTCACAGGGTTGATTTTATTTTTCAAAATTTACAAAAATGTTAATATCTTCGGAATGACCAAAGATATCTGTCTGCGGTTTTAACAAGTCAATAGGTGATAATGCTTAGCTTATTCTCAGTCGGTTAGAATCATAGCATTGCTTTCGAAACTCTCCAGTAAAACGCGCAAATAGGGTGTAATGACATAAAACAGCCTATAGTTTTTAATTGGATCACCCGGTATGTTGTTTTCATATTTTTCTGTGATCTGCGATTAATGGCCTTCGAATGAAATCAAATTACGTGAAAATCGGTTCACGCATGCAGACGTAAGAGTGTTTTTTTGCGAAGAATGGTTTTTCCATCCCAACACTGAAAAATAGAAAAAATAGAAAAATTACTGTAACAGAAGTTGTTGAATAGGAAGAGTATTTTCTTATTTTATTATTCTTCACCACTGTTAGCTGGAGAATATTTTGTAAAAAATGAGATTATATTTTATAAGTGATAGATTGCGCCCTCTAGTGGGGAACTACGAACTTGAAAATATTTGTAATCATTTTTTAGGGGCCGATTTTGTGATTAGAATTTTTTTTCGGAAGTTATAGGATGAACTCTTCCCGAGATACGGCCGGTGGCCAAATTTAATGAATCACCCTGTACATCAACAAATATCACACAAACTACTACACTTTATTCCAAACCGAACAGGTCAAGATCTAGTATTTGATTAAAAAGAACGGCTTGGAGGTTCATGCAAAATGTTCTTTTGTTGTTAGAATAAATAACTAAATGAATTCGAAACGGAAGAAACTTAGAACAAAACCAGGGAAACATTGCCTAGAAATAATTTGATATCTGCATCAGCACACTGCTGTGAATCATTTTGTGTTGTACCAATGAGTATTCCTACAGAAAAAATCATGTATAATTATAATTCACACTGATTTGCGAGTTCTCATTTCTATTTGTCATTTTCGTAGCACGTCTGCTTCAGACGGAAATTAGCCTCGATGGAAAAAGACAATTAACCAGAATGTCTATGAATGGATCTGGTAATCAAATTCATACCAACATGTGTCATGAAAATACATAAGACTTCCTAAGAGTGATATTGATGATAATTTGTTATTGAAGTTTTAAACTTTACATTCAACATTTATTCCAATTTTATGCAGTAGGTAGTTAACAATAGTCCTAAATTCTCTGAGTGACCGGCGTATGAAAGTGACAAAACATATGCGATCTAAAAAAATCATATGTTTCAAGACTGAACAAATTATTGATCAGTATAACGCAATAATGCTCTTAGAACTAGACTGTTAAATTAAATTTCAAAATGTCGGGGGATCTTCATACTGCCATTCAAGAAATAACAACGGAATTAAAGTCGATTGAAAACTCAGACGACAATGACCAACAAGTGAGTTCTTCATTCACCGGATTAGGTTAAGAATATGAAGAATTAGGTTTTTATATCAAATTTTTTCTAGTATGGTTCCGGCTTGGAATGTCAACTATGTAACATAAAAGTTACAAGTATGAAAATTCTGGAGAGACATTTGAAAGGAAAAAAACATCGAATTCGTGAAGCGAAGAACGGAAGGGAATTTTTCTGTGATATCTGCGATGTTCGAGCGAACAGTGAGATACAGCTAGATATTCACTTGAAAAGTAAGTTAGTTTATTTGTTGAGATACTTGAATGTCAATGATGGCCGCAACACAGGCATTGTGGTCTATTAGGAATTATAAGGTCGAGAAAACAATGTACAATAAACACGAAAGTTTTTCTCATACCTATGCTTTTATTGCCAGGAATAATTATAAATTAGTTGAAATTTTCGTGGATTGCTTGACGATTTTTATTTCTTTAAGACAATCGCTAATCAAAAATATTATTCAGCAAGATATGGAATATACTTCTCAAAATTAGATGTCCCATCATAGCCTAATCTTCAAAAGGAGCTCCTATTACATTTCGAAAAAATTGTTTGCTTATACTCGATTCTTGCTAGTCAGTGACATGTCAGTTGTCTTCAACGAAATATACCTGCTTCGAAGTATATAAACCTAGTTTCTTTCACGGAGTTTTAGATCAAAATGATTATTACCACTACATTATCACAGCCATACTTCACACGATATTATGTCCCTAAATGGGGGGATGATTTTGATCGAATTGAATAATTTTCCGATTAGACAATTTTTTCATTGTGTATTATATGATCATCCTATTGAGAATCAAGGGCGAGTTAAATACAATAGGTGTTATATCAATGTATAATCTTAATACAATGATTATATGTATAATATCATCCATATATGGATCAATCGAACAAATTATAATTTGTTCGATTTCAACTTTCTTTTTAAATTTTTTGAAAATTATGACATATTTCTCATAAAGAGGTATTATTGTTGATTTTCGAGTGAACCTTATAAATTTTGTGTTGTCTATTTTTCAAACTGGGAATAACCTAAAATGGTTGATTGATTTCATCGAAATGCAACACCATTGGCTCTATCATGTAGAGGAAAAATATTCGATATTCCAAAAATGTATCAGAAATATCAGAAGCGATTAGACCCAATCGCGGATATTTTTTCAAGAATATCAATAGTATACATAATCTTATAGACGTATTAATTAGAAATCCTCAAAATTTTCCTTCATGCAGAACGAACTCGAAACTTTTCGGTATAAGAAAAAATACTAGGTATATTTCATTTATGTGGTTTTTTCATTAGTTTCGAACTTGTTAGCTGATCTCCCAGTTTCATTTCCTTATTTCAGATTATTTCAGGGATTAAGTTCATTTAGATTTGATGATCATTGATACATTTCTATATACAGGGTATCTAGTGACCAACTTATATTGATAAAGATAGCGGAAATCTTCGCGAGTTTAGAAGTGGTATATCCTCAAGACAGGGCATTTTCCCCAAATTGTAATACATCGAAGGGCCCTAATTTCAGAAATATTTCAAAGATTTCCTGTACGATTGATGATATTACGGAATAGTGGAAAATTCCACCAAAAATTACAAGTCTCTAGACTTGCAGAGCAGTCGGCATAACGGCTGACCGTTAACGCAATAACTTCCGAAAGGAACAACTTAGAATTACGAAGGCCGAATTCGTGAATTCATAAAATCCACCCAATGATTCCGCAGATATACCCATTAAAAATTTTATTTTCTCAATATTTCCAAAAATACAGATAAGATCGAATTGCAATCCAGTACTTTATCGAAAAATTACAGTTCGAAGGTTCATACAGAATATCATGAGAATAATATAATAAGATTACAGAATATTGAAAAAAAAAATTGGATTTTTTTTGTCTAATGAAACGATCATCATGAAACTTGGCACAAAGTTGTCCTTCAGCATCTCGAAACTAGTTGCGAAGTTTCATCATCATTGAATCCGAATTTGTAGAGTTATACCGAAAAAACGATATCGATAAAAAACCACGAAGTTTTACATATTTTTTTCCAATAACTCTGAAACTATTATTCGTATCAAAGTGATATTTGGTACGCTTCTGTGAAATATAGAGCTCAAGGTATAAGCGAAATTTTTCTCGGATATGATCAAGAGTTTCGGAAAAAAAAATTTTCTTTCGAAAAAAATTTAGAAGATCTTTTTTGAATTAAGTGACCATACGATACCAACGAAATTTCGTTAAACGTTCAGGGTCGTTATGCTTCAACTAACTGGCAAGTTTCAATCCAACCTCTGCAGTAGTTCCTAAAATACCAGGGAAATAACCTCAAAATTTCAAATGGCTATAACACCGAAACGATTTAGCCAATTTGGCCCATTATAGAACTCAACCGCGGCATTCCGATGCGCGAACTATCCTAAAAGTTTCAATTCGCTAGCTTGCTCCGTTCGACAGTTATCGTGTCCACGGTCGGCCGGACCGACAGGATCCTCCGGACGCCCGTAATCGTGCCTACGTACTGGCGGTTGACCGGCTGGACGGACATTATCGATCTTGACACCGTCAAAATACGTCATCAGTGAGTCCAGCCTAGTCCTTTGAGACCACACGTTCGGTAAAAATTCAAAAACTTGCCTTTTCCAGGATTATACTCGAAAAATACTGATCGAATCATCACAAAACTTGGTAGCTAGTTGTAATATGCCGATGCAAAAGTTTGTGCGATATTTCGCGATGATCGTGTTATTGGAAAGGAATTACTTGGTAGGTTTTTGCGCGCATGTTCTAGGGGAACAGCGTGCTATCGTTTTGTCCAAATGTCTGTAATTTTGGATGATTGAGTCGAAAATGGTCTCAATCGACTAGGTTGGACTCACTGATGACGAATCCGGTGTCAAAATCGATTCTGTCCGACCGGCCGACGACACGATAACTGTCGAACGAAGCGAGCTAGCAACTTGAAACTTTCAGGGTAGGTCGCGCATCAGAATGCCGCGGTTAAGTTCGTTAATGGGCCAAATCGGTCGAATAGTTTCGGAGTTATAGGCACTTGAAATTTTGAAGTTATTTATTTTTTGTTTCAGAAACTACTTGAGCGATTGGATTCAAACTTGGCAGTTAGGTGGAGTATAACGACGCGCAACTTTGAGCAAAATTTTGTCAGGATCATTTTGTCGATAAATTAAAAAAAAAATTTTTTTCGAAATTTTTTTCCAGAAAATTTTTTTTCTGGAAACCATTAATCATACCAAGAAAAAAATTCCACACGTTGAGCTTCATATTTCACAGCAGTGTACCAAATTTCAGTTCGATACGGCCATAAGATTTGGAGATATCGGGAAAAAATATGTCAAATTTCGAGGTTTTCTTCTCGGTATCGTTGTTTTTTTCAGTATAACTCGAGAAATACTGATTCAACCCTGATAAAACTTCGCAGCTAGTTTGAAGATGCTGAAAGACAACTCTATGCAAAATCGTCATTAGAACAATTTGAAAAAAAAATTCTGTGATTTTCTTATCATATCATCCTCATTGAATTCCGTATGAACCTTCGAACTGAAATTTTTCGATGAAGTACTGGATTTCAATTCGATATGCTCTGTATTTTTGGAAATATTGGGAGAATTAAATTTTGAATGGGTATATCTGCGGAATCATTGGGTGGATATACCCATTCACTAATTTGGCCTTCGTAATTAAGGTCCAAACCTCCTCTACAAATATCGAGATTCTAAGTTGTTTCTTTCGGAAGTTATTGTGGTTACGCAGTCGGCCGTTAGTCCGACCGTAAACACAATAACTTCCGGAAGAAACGACTTAGAAACTCGATATTTGTAGAGTAGGTTTGGGGCTTAATAACGAAGGTTGCATTCGTGAATGGGTAAAATCAACCCAATGATTCCGTAGAAATACCCATTCCAATATTTCCAAAAATACAGATTAGATCGAATTGAAATTCAGTAATTTATCAAAAAAAAAAATTGAAGAGCACAGTCGTGAAGGCGGCAGCTTTTGCGTGCATGTTCAAATTCGTTGCTGAAGTGGTCATCTACATTGAACATGCGCGCAAAAGCTGCTGCCTTCACAGCAGTGCTTTTCTAGATTTTTTTTCGTACTCTTCTTATAAGTTTTCCAAGACTACTCTGCACATACCTTGAACCCCATACTTCACAACAGTGTACCAAATTTCAGTTTGATTTAATTCAAAATTTTGAAGATTTATTTATACCATGATATTGTGGAAAAATATGTCACATTTCGTGTTTTTTTCGGAAAACCCCGAAAAATACCGATTCAATCATATTAACCTGGTAAAATGCTGATGAACAATTTCGTGATGATCGTGTTATTAGAACGATCTGAAGAAAAAAACCACTTAAAAGCTCGATAGTCGTAGCTTAATCTAATTCGAAGCTTAATCACAAAAAGTTAAATTCAATTAAGTGCGTTCGGTACGCAATTATAAATTTATGGTTGTTAATTGCCAAATAACGATTCCAACGAGCAAAAAATTGCGTTGATCCATATATCATTCAAAGGTAGGAATATTTAAAACTGAATATCTGGAAATAAAACCGCGTTGAGCGTCATAGCAAGCAGAAATTGTCAGATGATCAATGGTGGAAAAGCTGATTTCGACTGCAAGTCATGTATTTTTCTATTAGAGAATGGATTTGTTGAATTTTTTATGCTGATAAGTCATGAGTTGCCGACATAATTCTCTCTAGAATTTATAATATAAATATTATTAGAAAACATGGAATTCAAGAGATGCTATGATTCTTCATTGAGACTTCTCATCTGCAAAAATATACAGGTGTCCTATTTAAATTGACGAAGGCTTTGGATGTCAAAATAATCCGAAAGTACATTATCGAAAACAAAAAGATCCTACCGAAAGCGCCCTTGCCATGGCGCGTTTATTTAGACACTTTTGTGAATATCCACTTCTCATTCTAAAGATTTTCACTTCATCCTTATCATGTATTTTCGTCTAATCAGGCTGTTGACTTAATTAAAATACCTACTTTCAGTAAAAATTATCTTTTTAGGTTCTAGACACAAAGGAAATATAATGAAGAAAGAATCTATAGAATTCACGTCAGTTTCAGCTGGAACTAAAGGAATATGGTTGATTGTTATTTGTTTGTTATGTCTATTTTTGAACTTGTTATTATTATTCAGAACTAGTTGATTATTTTGATGGTATTTCTTTATAGAAAGATTTATATACATATTTATATATATTTTTGTTATATATCAACATAATTGTTCATATTGATAATATATCTCTTCACAAAATGCTTCGTTTTATTGCATCGAAGGGGGTGCTCTGCAGTCAAATCAAAAGATATGAAGACTCATTATAATATAGATATTTTACTGGGTATGTAAATTTTGAGCTATTCTCGGGAAAAAATCTGAAAATTACAGACATTTGGACTGATAGGACGCCGTTCTCTATAACATGCGCTCGCAAAAAATTAACAAAATAATTCACCCTGTTCCTGTTCAGTACTCACTAGAAACATCTACAGCTATTTTTCATGAAATAGTTCAATTCTTCAGGATTTCTTGGATGAAAACATATAAATATATTTTTCATTGAACGAATATTTGTGAAATGTATTGACATTCGAGAGATTTTAAATTATACACACAACCGCAATGTCTAGAGATATTTTGAATATTTCGAAGAACACTCAAATTTATTATCATTTTTACGATGAAGTATCTCTATAAGTGATTCTCAACAACGAAATGGAATTAAAGAAATGTGTATTTGCCTGAAATAAATTTGATTCCATGAAAATTTTGAGCAATCATTAATCAAAAATATGCGACCCTCACGTATATTTACAACCTCTCTACATCGTCTGGGCATGCTCAAAATCAAATTGTCAATATCATGTTGAAGTACTCGATTCCAAGACTCTTGGTAGAGACAAAAAAGATTTTCTCTGTTGTCTCTCATCAATCCCATATGAATAGCTGAATAGCTCTTCGCTGAACCATATCACACACATGCTCTATGGGATTTAGGTCTGGAAACTGCGGTGGCCACGTCAACACATATCGATATAACTGTGCTTCAAAAATTTCGTTGAAATTCTTTGTGTGTGTGGCGTAGTATTTTCATGCATCTCTTCAACAAAATGAGGTCTGCTCTTCTACCCATGCTGATTTCTTCCCACGCCATAATTGTTCCTCCTTGTTGAGGGTGAACTTTCAGAAGAATACGAAGACGATTCGTTACCGGGCTCTCTCCACCTCCAAACTTTCCTTGAATCAGAATTGATTCCGAACCTAGACTACTCCGCGAATAGAACAGTTGACCACTGTTGGTTTTGCCACATGGAATTTTTTTGTTTCCACAATAATCTTGCTCCTTGATTACTCGTGACAAAGGTTGAGCTGTCCAAGGGCGGCGACTGCGAGGGTTGTTCTCAAAGATTTATTATCCCATTTTGATACGTCTATGGTTGTTCTCATGCAGTCGTCGTCGCATAGTATCGTCAAAACTTTGGATATCATGAGCTTGCTGCAGCATGATTCCTTGCTCAGGAGAAGTCGAACGTCTTCGAGCGTTCAGCTGAAGAATGGGGTCTTAGGCAGGTTGTTATGCGATCACGTCCTTTGTGCCTCTCCGCAACATCCCCTTCTTCTTCTCGAAAACGTGTATTTAGATGGGAACACTTTGGCAGCTGCCCATTTTTCCCGCAACTTGATTTTGTCGCATACCTACGTCAAGGGGGGCTTATCGCTCTCATCATTTCGCCCCTACTTGAATGACGTCGCTGAATGGTTACGAACAAACATGACAATGAGAGGACTTGAATGAATTAATAATATTATAAAATAATGGATTAAATTGGCAAATAATTATATCCAAGGTAAATATCAAATAAAATGTGGTCGAAAACGCGGATTTGCTTTCATAAAAAAAGATCAGCAAAAAAGTACAGAAAATAGATGTTGTGCAGTTATATTGACGTTAATATGGTATATGCTCCAAACCATAACAATCTGAGAGTTCTGGATAATTATACAGAGTTTATGAAATAAGGAATTCGAAATATCATCCCTGACAGTGCGGATGTGGTTATATTCATAAACACTCCCCAGCAAACACTAAAACGCAACAAGAGTACAAAAACTGTAGAGCGTTGTTGCACTTGAAGTGCAGCGATGGTGGTGCAGTAACTGTATAGAAACGGACCGTATATGTCCCGCGGAATTGCATCGAAACTGCATTCGAAGTACAGCCACTATACAGCAGTTGTGGAGGAGCTATTGATTCCTGAAACCTGAAACATACTGGCTGTCTTAGGAGTCGGGTTAACCTAGTTCATGTTGAGCATATTACGGAATGTGGTTCATAGCAAATTCAACTAAATAAAAGAAATATTGCACTAGGAACATAACTTTAATAGAAAAAACTAGAATTCACAGAAACACCGGCGATATCAAACATTATAAATATGATCGCTGTAAATAATAACTCACATCCACAACACATTCCACGCCCGCCAAACCTAAAATGAGCTTAAAAGCACACTTTGTTTAAACTTTCAATCTCTGGCATATATTGCGACTCGGAACAATCTGCCACTGTATTAATTTTTAGAAGGGGTGTGGCGCAGACACTTCGTAGAATTTGTAGCCTTGTAGATTCCCACCCTAACTAGTTGACGATAACTAAGCGTACCATTATATTGTAGAATTAATTGGTTTACATAGCTTAGGAGCAAACAAGACCACGTGTTGTTTAGTTACGACTAGGCAACACAGCCACATTCAAGTTTCATTAAACCTCCGTTAATATCTCAAGGTCATGCACCTGAAGCGTGGCGTAAATGTTGTAACGTTACCAATAACCACGTGAAATCTTTGAATTCGGAGAAACTTCAACACATTAACACTATGAGATGAGTATACGGCTCAAGTTGTCCAGACTTAGAAGGAATTTACAGACTTTTTAGGAAAAAGTTCAATAGTATCGACGTTGTTGCGTTTTTAAGTGTCTTGAGAAAAATAATTGGTTGTTCAGCAACACAAGGCAGGAACCGCCGATGGAGAACCGTAATTATTTGGGAAAGGATAAGCAGATGATATTTTCATTGTTTATTTATATAACAATTCCGGAACTCTTTAGAGAAGTATGGTACGCAACCATTTGATACAGAAGCAGTATAAAATAGATACAATTCGAATGTATATTCAAAAGCTGGTCCATATTCATGATACATCATAATAGTTATTAGTACAAGAGTTTTCCCATATGTAGTTATTTTTTTTAAAGTTTAAAAATGTATGAATAAAACAATTTTTAATTTCATAATTCAATATTATGATCTTTTCTTTTATGTTCTTCTGGTTTGCTGATCAATAAAAACTATTGAATAAAACTTTTTTCCTCTACTTCTCTTGTTTCACTTCTGCAACATGGGATATAAAGCTATCAGTAACAATAATTATAAATATACAACGGAAAATTTCTATGTACAATAGACAGATTCGGAAAATTTACAAATCCCACTAAGATGTTCTGTTTAGAGTCCACCTCCACTACGCTCAACGGATATCTTCTTTTTAAGTTTCTGTCTTTCATGTTCCGCTTCTTCTAGTTCAGCCATTCTAGCAAATCTTGAGTATGTAACGTGTCCGGACTTGATAGCTGACATCATCTGAATAAAACATAATTCATTCAATTCTAAGTAATTCTTTGAAATCATTAAGCAACTTTTAATTAACTGTCAAGAGCTGCTCCAGGAAATATTTGAATTTCTCATGCACGTGAACCATTATCACCAGTAGACAGGCTATTAGAAAAGATAGTGCGAAAGTTTTAAATGGGCGATTGCTGAAGCTTTTCAAATGAGAAAACTTGCAAAAGCCCATCTCTGAAGGCAACTAGTTTCCAGGATTCGAAGTGATGAGTTTGTTTTTCTACACGCTCGTTCTGTGTCTTATGATTTTGTCCAAATATATATAATTTCAATCCAAAAATGGCCTCAAACAGTGACGTTTCAAGATTTACAATTTATGGTTAAATTTAATTTTGTCCGGACGTCTGTTGCTAAGGATTATTTTGAACAAAGGACTGTTGAATCGATTTCAAGCGATGGACCAAAATCTCCGGTTATAGTTACGGTTACCCACATTGACAGATAATCCTTGGCCTATATGTCAGTTTGGATAACCGCAACTATAACCGGAGCTTTTGGTCCATCGCTTGAAATCGATTTAGGTTTGAAATGTTGAGACCAAAGTAGTAACAAACACGATATAGTCAGGTATCAAAAAATTGTTTCCGACCGGACGCTGCCACAAACACAGAAAGTTCGGAAATCTACATTGGAAATTTCTCCTCACTGATAAGACGCCACTAGTATAAGAGCAAATCTTTCATCCATTGCAGAATAAAAATATATGTAGGTCGAGAATATTTTCAGCTTTAAAAAAAATTCTAAAATCGGGAAGCTGAAAATAATATATCTCGATAACCTATCCTTATAAGACTTATAAGTGTTTGCGGAAACTACATATCTGTACATTTTTATTTTTGAACTTGGTGTTCATATGAATTTTCTCACATGAAAATCTCAGCAATTACACCCTGCATATTACTTCTTATTAATATTAAGAGTTCAACATAGTAGTTCTACAGATCACAAAACAATTATTTAATGAAGTTTATACTTAATGGTAGCTAAGTTTCTGGGGGCATTCCTTGAAACTTAGGATATTCGACAAAATAAAAAAATAAAAAATTTGCATTGTTGCACCTTCCAATATAAGGGGTAAAAAAAGTTAATTTACTTAGAAGAAACAAAGTATACTCGAAATGTAGCCATGCATAAACTCGATATTAGAGATGCACTAAATAAAAGAAATGATTTAAGTATAAAACAAAAACAAGGAAACAGGCAATATCCAACCTGTAAATACTCGTCAAGTTCAACTTGTCCGTTCATGTTCGTATCAATTTCCTTCAAGATTTCATGCAGTTGTTCACCTGTTACATTTTCCTCACCACTTTGCTAGAAGAGATACCCAAAAAGTTAATACTGATATAAGAATACTCACTTGTAAATAATCTGCTAATTCCAATTGACCATTATGCATGAGCTGGATATCAGTCAATAAAGAATGGATTTCTTCTTCGGTCAATTTGATGCCTAGTGACTAATAGAATTTTATGAATATATGTTTCATCCTTATAGAATTGATTTTGTGAGACTCAAATCAAATATAGCTTATCAGCATGATTATTTAGAAAAATATACAAAACAGACATTTATCACGATCTAATGAATCACAAATTTGACTATTGAAATAAAATCTGTCTCACTTTGTGTACCTCTAACAACAAAGATGTTAATATTTTATTCAAATACAAAATATGAAGTATACTCGATTCACTTTCATAAAGTCTTCCGGTTAGCCATGAAATCATGAAATATCAACTGTCCAGATTATTCGACGAGACGTTGCCAATTTCTACTTTCTTTCAATATCGACAATTCAGTTTCAGCATAATAAATAAACATCTCGCTTTGATTCGAGATTGAAAGTACCGAAAGTAATTTGAAAAGAAGCAAGGACAGAGTATCAGTGGTGCTATATAGAATTACGCACATTTCGATAGTAACTCCGATATTTTGGAAACAATCATTCATCAGAAGCTATCTTAAATCAACGACATATGTGAGTAAAAACCAAAGTATTATATTTTATATAAAAACATAATTTTTTTTTTAGCTACATGTCACCACAATCAGGAAGATTTGGAATGAAAGAGGAGTCAAAGATTTTCCTTCTAACAGTGCACCTAAAAAGACACTCACTGAAGATTTTATTTTGAAACAAAGATCTGCAAGGCAAATTTGGAATTATAATTTGAAAAATTACCATTTCTCGAAGGAACTTTTGGAATATAACCATGAACATACATCACTTTTCAAAATCATAAAATCAATGGGTTGCAAATAAAAAAGGGTAAATAAACTCAAAATTTTATGTGAACAAAAACATGTTGTTGCAGAGATGATTCTTCAAAAAAGGACATGTAGGGTTCTCAGTAAACATGTGAGGATCTGATTGGATCCTCATTGATTGGAGGGCCAGATCTGGTCGACAGACCTTTCCAGTCAGGTACCTATGTTGGCAGAACATCGAAATTTTATGTGTGAAAATAACATGAATTATACAGTATCCCATTCAATTCTACTGTTTCTAATTTTTTATGTTTCTAATGTTTTAGGTGATGGATTTTATGAATTTTTTTGTATAATAGTTGACAGATTTCTACTTACATGACATTGTCTGTTATGAATAATTTTCATGTTCTTATTGAAATTAATAGTGGTTTTATAGTTATTTTTAAGAATGAGAATGCAGGAGTTAAAAAATAATTACAATAAAATGTTTGAAAATTGAAAAAAAAAACAGTCGAGCTGAAACCATATCTTCATTAAAGAGCATATTTCGTAGATGATTACAATAGGAAAACTTTATTCTGGCTGATGAAATTACTTACTTCCCTATCACTATATTTTATTAAGAATTGACATTTTATACGGGTTGCCTACTAAATTTTGACTTAAATCATACCAACGGGATACTGGAAGGTTACGGCACGTATAGTGAGATTCAACCTTTATTCAGGTACTTTTATTTTTCTTTCAAATGAACTATCACAAAGTAGCCGACTACTCAATCCATTAGTGTACATTACAATTTCAACAATTTATTTCTCTTGAAAATAGCATAACAAATCTCTTCCAACCAGTTCATATATGTGAAATATTTCGAGTAACATAGAAAACAGTTTCTTCAACATTTCCAGGTCTTTGGAATTATCAGACAGGAAAATGAATATAACCTAACATTTTCAAAATGTACATGGTGAAATGTGTCAGAATCGCATGGCCAAGTCTCCGGGACTTAATAAAAGTGAATAAGGTATATTTATGCATTCGGTTCACGATATCGTCGATATGAAAACGAAGACCTCGTTGTGCTAATGTCACACGGAGTTATAAGTAACAAGCACCAGGCCCTTCTTATCTAGTAGGTGTTGGTTAGGATTAAAAGCAGTGCGTGAAATAGCGATGTCGTTCAAGAATATTGTTTGACAAATGGGTGGTGATTTGCACTGCAATGAATGTGCACTTGTAGAAAGTAAAGGTCAAATAAAACATATACAGAGTGTAACAGCCAAATGGAATAAATTCGATAACGAATAAATGAGGGGGTGTTAGGAAGAACGCTCGGACACGTCGATTTGTAATTTTAAATGCGCATAGTTTTCAAGAAAATAAAATTATACAGGGTGTTCCATGCGACCGTGGCCTATACCAACTTTCTTATTTCAAATGTAACCCCCTGTATATTATTTATTTTTTGGATTCTTCAGAAAATTCTAGACATAATTCATGTACAATGTCCTATACCTATCTTCAACTTTTTCGGAAATATTAAGTGTTTTCAGAAATGTTGAGTAACGTTAGAAGACAATTCTACACCAGATTAGCATGTTGCCAAGACGTTCGCGGTGAGCATTTTGAACATTTCCTACATTGACATTAATGTTTTTTTTCGTTTTTTTTTTCAATTATTAAGAAATAATCAGTATTACTTATTAGGTTTTAAGTGTAATGTACCGAATTTGTGACATAAAATAATTTTTTTTTCAAAACGTTGATTTTTGAACTAAATCTGAAAACACTTAATATTTCCGAAATAGTTAAAGATAGGTATAGGACATTGTGCTTGAATTGTGTCTAGAATTCTCTGAAGAATCCAAAAAATAAATAATATACAGGGGGTTGCATTTGAAATAAGAAAGTTGGTATTGGCCACGGTCACATGGAACACCCTATATAATATTATTTTCTTGAAAAATATGCGCATTTAAAATTACAAATCGACGTGTCCGAGCGTTTTTCCCAACACGCCCTCATTTATTCGTTATCGAATTTATTCCATTTGGCTGTTACACTCTGTATATCTTGATGGTGAATTTCATGAAAAGTATCGAAGTATTCAGCATCCCTCGGATTTTTTCTTAATCCTTTCAACACACAGATTCGAGTAGATATACTTAATTTTATCTAGAAGGAAAACAGAACAAGGCCAAGTTGTTAACTGCGCAATTGGTTCAAGAACTATACTTACGGCTGGTTTCACAAAACTTTGATTGTCCGATCAAGGGCTTGATTGTCAGTCAACGGTAAATTCTGTGATCGATTTCAGTTCATTTTCAACCCAACCATTGAATGCAAACCTGAATCAACGAGTTAGGGCCGTATTTATAGTTGTTCCTTGAGACTTCCTTGAACTGAAGGCCGCCTTGAATTTGCTTTTCTATGTTTCTATGCAAAAAAACTTGTATTTGTTTCCATAGAAACGCAAATTCAAGGCGGCCTTCAATTCAAGGAAGCCTCAAGGAACAACTATAAATGCGGCCCTTAATCAGAGGTCAAAAGTTTTGTGAAACCGATGGTTAATGATTCAAAAAAATATATTCTTTAAATTTACCATGCAGTCTGAATGGGTAGGGAGGGAACAATAACTTAAAACCATCAAGAATACAGAATGATGGTTCTTGAAACGAATTTGCATGCCCTCATGCAAATCTACGATGTCTTGAGAGTTCATATATTTTAGATATAGAAATATCATTTCTATTATTAGTTTATATTCTTATACATAAGGTTATATTCTTTATATCATAAGGTCAGAAATAAAGATTAATTATTTGTTTGAATAATTGCTGGATAAAATAAAGTTAGCATTACCTTGAGACTTCTTCTGATATCATTAATTGATACATAGCCTTTGTGATCTTTGTCGATGATCGTGAATCTCTTAATATAAAGTTGAATCTCTTCTTTGCTCAAATTGATTGGAATTTTATCCCTGCTGGCGCGATTAACATTTTGTCCCATTTCATTTGATAAGAAATCAGTTGCTGCTTTAGATTGTTTATTTTTTTCCTCTGAAAGAAGTGTATTATTTCCTGTTATTGACTGAATCATGCATGGCTCTCTTATACAGAGTGTAACAGCCAAATGGAATAAATTCGATAACGAATAAATGAGGGCGTGTTGGAAAAAACGCTCGGACACGTCGATTTGTAATTTTAAATGCGCATAGTTTTCAAGAAAATAAAAATATATAGGGTGTTCCATGCGACCGTGGCCAATACCAACTTTCTTATTTCAAATGTAACCCCCTGTATATTATTTATTTTTTGGATTCTTCAGAATATTCTAGACATAATTTATGTACAATGTCCTATACCTATCTTCAACTTTTTCGGAAATATTGAGTTTTTTCAGAAACGCTGAGTAAGGTTAGAAGACAATTCTACACCAGATTAGCATGTTGCCAAGACGTTCGCGGCGAGCATTCTGAACATTTCCTACATTGACATTAATGTTTTTTTTGTTTTTTTTTAATTATTAAGAAATAATCAGTATTACTAATTAAGTTTTGAGTGTAATGTACCGAATTTGTGAAATAAAATAATTTTTATTTAAAAAGTTGATTTTTGCACTAAATCTGAAAACACTTAATATTTCCGAAATAGTCAAAGATAGGTATAGGACATTGTGCATGAATTGTATCTTGAATTCTCTGAAGAATCCAAAAAATAAATAATATACAGGGGGTTGCATTTGAAATAAGAAAGTTGGTATTGGCCACGGTCACATGGAACACCCTATATAATATTATTTTCTTGAAAAATATGAGCATTTAAAATTACAAATCGACGTGTCCGAGCGTTTTTTCCAACACGCTCTCATTTATTTGTTATCGAATTTATTCCATTTGGCTGTTACACTCTGTATGTGAAATCATTTTGTGAATTTGTCTACTTGAATTCTCTAAATAAGTGGATATAGGGCTTGCAATGATTTTTGTCATACAACAGTATTGGCTCGAAGAACAAGAGCTCAACCTTTCATTGATTTTGCTAATATTTGGCTCTTTATTATTTATATATATATTCAAATCCAGGAATCGTGCCCAAAGATGAATCTGAGACAATTCTAAAGATTTGAAGTGGCTTTGAAGTATTTTCAATGATAATAGAAAGGCTGACATAATTTTCGCTGAATGGTAGCCAACCACTGATTAAATTTACAAAGCAGCAAATAGTACCTTCGGACCAGTTGAGCTCTTCAGCCATAATGTTTATGATCTGTGGCAAAGCCTCCTGAGCAGCTTGAACATTCAAAAAGGCTAACCTAAGTCTTCTTGCAATCATGTCAATAGCAGTCAATGCATATTCTTTAACACCATATCTTATTTCAGCGTCAATGTAGGGAAACTCTGGATGAAGTTTTTTTCCGATAATGGGCCAACGCTGACCTAAATAAAATAAAAATTTCCTTTGATAAACATTGTATTAAGTATTTCATGTGATCTCTCCATGGAAAAACTGGATTACCTGTTAAAGCAGCTAATTTGGCAACAGAGAAAGCCCGATCTCCATATGAATTAGAAAGATGCTGGGCCACCTCACATTCTAATCCAAAATCTTGTACTAGCCTAATGTACATTGTGGGGGTCCATTCGTGTGCTCCTTCCATAAGAACGCCACTTGTTTGACTCTCAACTTTCTTTGGTTTCAATTTGCATGCTAGTTTTTATAAATAATTTATCATTAAGAAAAAATTACTATAACTATGTGATATCGATGCGAATATGTAATTTTTAATCCACCCGTCTCTAACCAAGTTTTCAACAATTGATTTAAAAAATTTTTTCAAACGTACACATGATGGATTTTGTTTTGTCATACATAAACATAATTTATTGTATTTTAATCAAATGATGAATAGATTTGTTTGAATGTATGTATCAGAATCTTGTGCAGCTACTGTGACCTGAGTTTCCTGTGATGATGGTACCGCTGACAGTACACGTTTGGTACAAATACCTCATGTAAGTCAAATACAAAAATCGATGAAGCGCTATTTCTCAGAACAAGCGCGTAAAATTCAAGAGACCTAGAAATTTATATATGGGCGAGCCAGTTCTGAATCCTCAAGTCAGATTTGTTAACATCATTGTTGATTTTAAATGAATTTTCACAGGTATCTAGGTGTAAGGTTTTCTTCACGAAACAAACTTTTCGGAAAAAAGGCCAACTAGTTTCAACTTTATTCTTAAGTCTTCATCAGGGCTCTGAAATGGAATAACATGAACTACATTAAAATTTAGATGTCTAAAAACAATATTATTAATAGCTCAAGATAAAATTCACAAAAACACACATAATTCACAAGTGAGGAAACAAGTTCGTATAAAATCATAAATAGCAATTTTCACTAACATTTCTCTTTGTTTGGTCTCGTCAATAATTAAAATCTTTCTCGAAATGATAACAACTACTTGCATGGGGGATCATTAAGAAGTGAGGTTCACAAAGTAACTGGTTTATTGGAGTATGCGCGGATGATGACGGCAATAAGGAAACTTTTCACAAAAACTAAGAGTGCAATTCCAAAAGAACTAAATAGTAATATCATCTATGAAATATCATGTAAAGATTGTCCCGCCACATATATTGGACAAACGAGTCGTTATCTTAAAGTCCGAATTTCTGAACACAAAAGAGACTCATTGAACATCCTTAATCCTTTGAAGAACAAAAAATAAAATGATACGGCATTAGCTGAACATGTAAAGGATCTCCTACACTCATTTAATTTTGATCCAGGCTCGATAAAATATTAGGTAAGCAAACAAATTTAAAAAAACGGTTATTACACGAGATGATATCCATAAAACAGGACGAAAATTCAATAAATAAGAGAAATGATATAGAAAATCTGGATACAGCATATTACTATTTAATTGGAAAAATCAAAGATAAATAGGAGGATAATGTTCAATCCCAGGTGTTTAACTGCCGTCATCATCCGCGCATACTCCAATCAACCTCACTTCTTAATGATCCCCCATGCAAGTAGTTGTTATCATTTCAAGAAAGATTTTAATTATTGACGAGACCAAACAAAGAGAAAATGTAAGTGAAAATTGCTATTTATGATTTTATCCGAACTTGTTTCCTCACTTGTGAATTATGTGTGTTTTTGTGAATTTTATGTTGAGATTTTAATCATATTGTTTTTAGACATCTAAATTTTAATGTAATTCATGTTATTCCATTTCAGAGCCCTGATGAAGACTTAAGAATAAAGTTGAAACTAGTTGGCCTTTTTTCCGAAAAGTTTGTTTCGTGAAGAAAACCTTAGATCTAGATACCTGTGAAAATTCTACACATAGGTCTCATTTTCAAACATCATTGTTGATGTCCTTAATAGTGAATAAGTAAGGTAGTAAAACAAAAGATCGTATTGATCGGATTCCTGAAAGGCTGGAGTAAGCTGCACAACACTGATCAATCGATAATAGTAATCCAACAGAATGTGAGAAGTTATTAAAGAAGGTATTGTTAAATTTAAGCAACATTGATACTCTTTCCAGCAATATATAAAGGAGGAAGGGAGAAACTGCTTGGATTTATAATTATCTTTATAATTAAAAAATATCACTGACTCTTTGTAACATTCTACAATCATCATGCATAATTCCATTACGATGTTTAATGTTTAATAAACATCCATAAGGTATGTCTTTGGTAGTCTCTGTTGATGATTTACATAACCTACACAAGGTAGAACTTTATTTGCCAATCTTGTGGTATCCCAAATCCCAATTACCTCATCAATTGCCCAAGTTCGTTCTGATGACTATACATCTGGTAGGCGTCTTATCTTGGGAGGATTCAACAAATGGTTTGGCTAGTTATTGTCCTACAGAGCCGATACAGTGAGTCCTACTAAGTGCTAGCCCTGCTTAATTGTTCACCCAATACAGTATAAGGCTGACACCAGGCTGTTGCTTTTTGGTAAATTTGTATGATTGAGCTTCTACAGGCCCATATGACCCTTGAGTGGCAAACAACTCATAAGCGATTTCAAGCGATGGACCAAAAGCTCCGGTAATACTTAGGGTTATTCAAATTGACAGATTCTCCTTTGCCTATGGGTCAGTTTGGATAACCGAAACTATGACCAGAGCTTTAGGTCCATCGCTTGAAATCGATTTTAGTGCCATATGACTTTCGAAAGCGATAGATATTCATGCCCTCTAGTATTCGAATCACAGATCAACCAGATAAACCACTCGCGTCATTTACTTAGGAAATCTATGTCAACGCAGATATGACCCTGAATCGAGCTAATCAGAATTTTAGCAGGCGTTTGGGGTGCTTTGGGGAGCCAATCAGATTGCAGGAATAGGATTACGTCACTCTCGCCGTTTTCG
The DNA here is from genome assembly GCA_958510865.1 of Myrrha octodecimguttata. Lineage (NCBI taxonomy): Eukaryota > Metazoa > Arthropoda > Insecta > Coleoptera > Coccinellidae > Myrrha > Myrrha octodecimguttata. The sequence goes on from OY294057.1 coordinate 28,425,725, forward strand.
GACTCGCTTGGAGAGGTTATAAACATGTAAACAAACTGAAATTAATTTTTCATCCTATTAATTGATGAATAATTTCGTATCTGTTCCATTTAAGAATTTAATCCAAACAGTTTTTTACAACCAAATCAATTGTTTAGTCATCTTTGAGGTTCTATTTTATGATGACAGTCCTCATTATATGTTTTATTTATACAACAAGAAATGGAATCGAATTTAGGTGGACTCATTCATAATGTTCATTTTATATAATATAAAGGAATCGCAACTGAAGTAAAAGCATAACAACCTCCATTATTCAATTAAAACGATGGAATGTCTAATAAAATTGTATGTGATTGCACAAACACTAGGATTGGAATCGAACAAAGTTGGTCTATTCATAATTTGATTTTATATTGAAATGAATCTCATTTGATGTGAAACTACAAAGATTCTCTGAAAAACGGGTTTTCCATAACATTTTTCCAAAATTTTTATTTACTCCAACTGAGTTCTTCTACAGGAGTTTAAGGTGTGACAAAACACTCGCTTTGGTGTTGGATATTTGCTTATCAAATGGTTTCATCGAAAAATCTTAGTCTCATTTTGTGATTCCTGAATCCCGACAAATCCGTTTTTACATTTCGATTTTAGATATTCCAAAATCAAGTATTCAATTTGACAGCTGTTTAGAGGAAGAAGAAAGTGTGGTTATGTCTGTTATATTTCTCAAGGTCGGAGAGACGCGATTCCCGCAAACGATGAAGTGATTTGTCTTGTTGGTCTGTGATTCGAATAGACAAATATAGGCACATTCCTTGCACCCTGAAGTTAGGTTTGGAGAATTGTTAAGGGCCAACCAAAAAGCAGAGATATGACAATATGAGAAAATTGTTTAATTTCTTTTAGAACCAAAGTTGAAGATCCAGACAGGACAGGGCAGTTTCTACCTCCACTTACTGAGGATCATATCATTAGAAGGACAGAAAAACTGTCAGTATCTCCAGGATCAATCTCAAAAGTTTACTGAGGAATCCATAAAATAATCTATTAATTTTTTGGAAAATCAGTTTTCGAGGCATATACAAGATTTGAATCGGATCATATCTGGCTGGTCAGAATTTATAATGAGTAATTCCTAATTTTGTAATTTTTAAACCCATTCTAGATCGAAATTTTAAAAATATACTCCATTCACTTTTATAAAGTAGCCCAGTTGGCCATGACATCCTGACAGATTTCACCGTGTATAGTTTGAAAATGTTAGGTTATAGTCATTTTCCTGTCAGATAACTACACAATGTTGTCCTCTCTACGAAGAGGTCGTAGTAATTACTTATTTTTCAAAATGTGAATCTACATTGGGAAAGTAATGAATTTGAGAAATATTATGTGAATTCAATCATTCCAAAGGCCTGGCGAATGTTGAAGAAACATTTTTCTCTGTTAATACTTCACGTGTATAAACATGGTTGGAAGATTCAGTTATGCTTTTTTCTTGTACGGAAATCAAGAATCAAGTGTTTTGGAGTTTTATTGAAAAATTATGGATAGAGCAGTCCGTTACTTTGCGATAGTTCATTCGAAAAAAATAGAAGTACTCGAATAACCCGGCAGTAAAACTTCTAAACGAATGGACGGACCTATGGAATTCCCTACTTTTCTAAATTCTCAAGAAATAAGCCTACAGAAGTCATTTAAATACCTTGTTGCACAACTTGAAATATTCCAGTAAGAAAATGTAGTAGTACTACGAAACCTGTGTCACAATTAACCTCAAAAGAACTAACAGTTCTTGGGAATCTAGGTGAATGATACATACACTGGATTGGATCAACATATTTCCAAACTAGGATACATACAGCTTAGCTTCAGTCTATTATCATTGGTTGTAATGACAAGATATCTGGATAAATTCTCCATGTAAACTAACTTTCATTCAGTATTCGAGTCAAAAGCAAGATATGGAATTATGTTTTATGGACATACTTTGAAGTCAACTCAAATATTCAATTTCCAGAAAAAAGCAATTCCTAAAATATTAGAAAAAATAGAACTGAATGAGATATTGTATAATTCATGTTATTTTTATACGTAAAATTTCAATGTTCTGTCAAGATAGGGTATACCAAGTTCATTTTCAATGTACTACTTCCTATCGAAACAATTCCACGAAATATATAACTTTTGAAATTATTCGTTAAGGAATTTGTTCAATTCAAACATGACTACCTACTTAAGGCTCAATACAATACAATCAAAGCGAAATGTTAATTTATTAGTTTATTATGGCTGAGGCTGAATTGTTATTGAAAGAGAGTAGAAATTGGCAACCTCGCGTCGAATTATTTTGACATGGTCGATATTTCAGGAGCGCCAACCTGCCCTTGTTTTAGTTACAAAAACATGATAGACCTAAATCATGGCCAACTGGGCTACTTTATAAAAGTGAATGGAGTATATATACATTATGAATTGATGGGTCTCTAGAATCACTACACAACTCACCAGATATTGCAGTATCAATGGTTTCTTCCGCCATAGATCTGTATGTGGTCCATTTTCCTCCAGCTATGGTAACCAAGTTGGACTTACTGACATGAATGATATGATTCCTAGCAATAGACTGGGTATCAGCCTTATTTGGATCAGAAACTAAAGGACGGATTCCACTCCATGCAGAGAGAACATCTCCTCTTCTAACTGAAAAAGTTTAAAAACCCATTAAATGGAAAATGAAATTGCAAGGAAGTCCTTTCCCACCTTCAACATCAGGATTAAGGTAATTCTTCACTTCTTCCAAAATGAAAGTAATTTCATCTTCTGTTGGTGATGGATTACGTGTCACTTCACAAGGCAGATCGGTTGTTCCAGCAATAGTTTGCTTTTGCCAAGGCAAAAAGAAAATAACTCTACCATCACTAGTGGAAGGATCTAGTAGTCCCATTTGTTCGGGACTATAATATCCTGAAATTTTGCAATTACATAGCTAGGAGAAAAAAATATTTTGCCACTTACCTGGTAAAGTGATATGAACACCACTACTGGGAGCGCAAATTTCTGGTACTTTAGGATCGTCCATTTTTCTTATGAAATCTGTGAATGGTCCAGTAGCATTTATTACACATTTTGCGGGAATGTCCCAACATTCTCCAGTCATTTCATCCTTAACAGTTGCTCCACAAACAACCTCTTTGTCACCTTCCTTCTTTTTCAGTAATTTTGTAACAGATACATGGTTTGATACAGTAGCACCATGTCTGATGGCAGTTAATGCAATGGCTAAGTTCATTCGAGCATCATCTTGTTGGCCTACAGGTAGAATTTTGATATCAGTTTCAGGATCTTCTCAATAACACCATTATTCAAATATTTCATTAATTTACCATTTGTGAACAAACATTTCAATAAATTGTTTATGAAATAGTTCAAACAAATGATAAACAATATGAAATGAAGAAGAGTTTGGGAAGAATACAATTTATGTTTGATCCACGTGAGTATATTTATGGTTATAGCACATATTTGGTAATGTCATGCAATATACAATTTCTGAAAGAAAAGATCCATAGTTTTGAAATGTTCAGGACGAGTTTGAAGCCTGGATATCTAGGTTTCCTTCATCAGGGGGAAAACTCTGAGTATCCGTCTTGGAGTTATATACACCCATCTGATATATTGCTTTCTCAATAACTTGAAAAATATTGATCTGATCGAATTGAAACTTGATAGTTTATTGTGAAATGTCAACGCAGAAAGTGATGAAAAATTTAGTATCACTAGAAAACTTACAAAATGTTGGAACAACAAATGGCGAATCAAACTTTCAAAAACAAAGACTACCCACACTGGAATAAATTTTTCAGTTAATTTTTATACCATTCTGAAATGAAATAATAATATCCATAAATGCTCACCATCATAGTAAACTAGAGCTCCACAAAGAGCATCACCCCGTAACATAGGGAATAATTCCAAAGCATTTTTTTTCGACAGGAGATAGGAACTCTTCACATTCTTTAGACCGGCTACCAAATCATAACATTTAATACCAACCCAATAATAAGGAACTTGCCACCATCTAGAAAAAAATCAGACATTATGCAAAAAATAGTGTTACTAAGCTTCTCCAATAAGTTGTTAGTATTTTAATATTAGAAGAATATTATTGGAAAGGCGACTTCCATGATGAGTTTTCAGGTGATAAATTGAATAAATTAATCAATTTAAATAATGTACGAAATTCTACATAAATTAACCTATACAGGGTGACCCATTTTAACTTAGGCAGCCAAATAACTCGAAAAATAAGCACACTACGAAAAAATGTTTAGAATCAAAATTTCGTCATTTCGAGGGGGACGTACAATGACGTTAAAATGAGCCCCCCCACCCTTCCCCCTGGGCGGTGAGGGGGGGCAAGTTTGAAATCTTAAATAGGAACCCCTATTTTTTATTGCATATTCGGAATCTTTGGCTAAAAACACATACAATTTGTCTGAAACATTTTTCTCGATTCATGATAGATGGCGCTGTAATCGACGAAATTCAATTTCTTCGATTTCTCTTACTGAGAACCCATGCTTACGATTCTGCAATAAATTAACAATAAAAATACCACGTTTTCATTGTTAATACTCGAAATTAGTCTTAAAACAAACTTCTCATTATTTTTTATTACTCATTAATTACTTCTCAAGAAACTGCATATCGACTACTTCTGTAGGCGTATAATTTGCCATTTTACCAAAATTTTATCAGAGTACAAATGTTAAAAAAATACATAAACACTTGTAACAATGAAAACGTGGTATTTTTATTGTTAATTTATTGCAGAATCGTAAGCATTGGTTCTCAGTAAGAGAAATCGAAGAAATTGAATTTCGTCGATTACAGCGCCATCTATCATGAATCGAGAAAAATGTTTCAGACAAATTGTATGTGTTTTTAGCCAAAGATTCCGAATACGCAATAAAAAATAGGGGTTCCTATTTAAGATTTCAAACTTGGCCCCCCTCACCGCCCAGGGGGAAGGGTGGGGGGGCTCATTTTAACGTCATTGTACGTTCCCCTCGAAATGACGAAATTTTGATTCTAAACATTTTTTCGTAGTGTGCTTATTTTTCGAGTTATTTGGCTGCCTAAGTTAAAATGGGTCACCCGGTAGAGTGCACCATACGTTTACAATTTTTAGGTTGTGAATTTTACTCGGACAATCTAAACTGTGTAGTGTTCAGGCAATATTGATGTCAATAGTCAAAAAATGACAATTTATCAAGTGATTGCTGAATGTGTTAACTGATTCATAATCTCAGGTGTGCAATTTAAGAGGTAATGTATGAGAAGCCTTTTAAATTTATAATTATTATTATTATTATTATAAAATATTATCAAACGAATTATTTTGCGTGCAACATAAATAATTAAATGATATAATGTTATTTTCAGGTGAATTTGAATTTGTCAGAATTTCTTTTGTACAAATGCAAAGAATACTACCAATGAGTTTAATGGAAAAGTTTCCAAAATTCTAAAGATGAAAATGAATGCATTCAGTTTAATCACTAGAAAATTATTTTTTTTTGGGAGATATTTCCATCAATTTGAAAAAATATATCAGTCCAGAATGATAAGAAACATCAATAGATGGAAGATATAAGTGTATAACATTTAAGTCAAATGGTATGGTAAATATGAAATAGGTTCAATAAAATAAAGAAATCCGTGTTGTACACCCTGAACTGATACTGATAGGTCAGATAGCCAAAATGATATACAATCTTGAATTTAGAATATACCTACTTATAAACTGGAAGCATTATAGGTAAAGGATGAGCGAGGTGGGGAGCAGACTGCAACATTAATGCTCTTTCTCTAAGTGCCTCTTTGACCATTCTATATTGTTCAATATCTAATTGCATTATTGCTTTCTGTAAGTATCGTACACCACCATGAATCAATTTAGTACTTCGACTCGATGTTCCGGAAGCAAAATCATCTGCTTCAACAAGTGCTGTTTTCAATCCTCTGGTGGTTGCATCCAGGGCACAGCCTACTCCTGTGGCTCCACCCCCTATAACTAATACATCAAAGGATTCTGACTTCAATGATTTCAATAATTCTTCTCTGCTAGGTAATGGCTTCTTAGACCTGGGTAATGCAATTTGTTGAGCATGAACTGTGTTCCACTGAAAATGAAAATAAAAGATTATAACTAGTTCTATTCAGTTCATGGTAGTCATAGTACAAGGATTTGTACAAAAAAAAATGTTAATCAGACTCAAATACATCAAAGTGAAATAGTTTTGCTTCTGATAAAAGATAATTTGAAGAAGCTGAGTATGATTCTACCCAGAACACATTTGTTTATTTTATTTACTCTTTTTGAATCTACCCCCTCCCCTGTGTGCTATAAAAGTGCTGCAAGTGAAAAAAAAAACAATTATCAAACTCTGCTAGTGAGTTGATCTTATGCAAATAACAGATATGATGACACATTTATATCTAAATATTGGAAAACGTGTTCAGTGAATATTCCATTGATTGTACAGAATACTATAATATCTTAAGTTTGATGATATAAGCAAATCTTATCAGTGACAATTATTGTCTGAGAGCAGTCAGATAACGATTTCAGCATGCTATTTTAATTCTGTATTTATCTATGATGATCTAGGTGTGATCAGCACATGGGTAATTGACGACAGGGTCACCTACAGTGATGATATTACAGAAAAATTGTTTTTTTGTTGATTTGGTCTTGAATCATAATTTTTTCATATAAACAATTCACTGACAATTTATTATTATCCCTTCCATGCCAATTTTTTTTGAGATGTTCCTAAAGGATTCTAATACCATTCCTGAAATATGTCCAAATCATTTCGTACTTGATTTATTAAATATGGTACAAGCAAAAAGAAACAATGAAGTAATAGGTCAGATGCAGTATATGAAACAGAAGATAAACTAGCCTGTCGCAATGTGAGATCTCATTTTTGAACAAATATAAAACTTTTTAGTTTGAGAGAAATCAGCTTAGGTACAATGATTTATTTGTTTGATACTCATTCATAATACGCAATCATGGTTTTTATTTTAAGAAGAATAAATAATAAATCGGCAAAATTCAATAAAGTATTTAGATACTGGATATTTATCAATGAAATGGTTCAAAAAGGGAAATTTTCACAGCTTACCCTTCTATCGAAATCATCATCCATAAAAAAATAAGTTGTAATTCCAGCCCCAATAGCACCAGCAGCACAAACAACAGCTAATTTTTTAAATTTCGATGCCATTTTCGGAATTTTCACAGCGCTAATGAAGAGTTATCTGGAAGAGAATTTATTAGATAATTATAAATACCTTGGCTATTAATTATATAACAATTTGCGCCTGAATATTTTATTATTAGATCAGTAAACTTGTATTAAATAAAAAAGAAGCAAGAGATGACGGTTGATGATACCCACTGAAGACAAAAGATGTGCGAAAAATGAGATTTTCTATTTTGATATCGACGATTTTCATTTTCTCACCTTGATTATAAATAGAGGAACATGTTTCAAGAGTTTGATAGAGTACAAATAATATTGGTTGTTGGTTAGGTTTTCCCGATGTCACTGGTCCAATGTCACAACAGAAAATCTAACGTCAGCGCTGGGATGTTGAATAGATTGAAGGTTCCTTGCGCGAAAAACGCGAAATTGAAGAATCATCTCGATTATCTCGTGGCAGTGGCGTAACATTACTTGGAAAGGTTCAGTTGAAGAACCAAGTGGTATATGAAACCCATATCATTGTTTAAGGAAACAATGCCCATATTATCGTATTAGAAACAATTTTCGGTGTCTGCCAGCCATGGTCAATTTCGATCAAAAATCAGTATTAAATTCGAAATTTTTTGACGTTTATAGTTTTCACGGGCAAAAATGTGGTTTCAAAATCAGTTTGTTTTGCATTGAATCACTTCATCCAATATAAGTTGAGTTCCGATATTCCCAATCAGTACTGGCCAGTATCAGTATAATTTCGAAACGCTTCGTACTGATACGAACAGTTACCAAAGCAGTGCCAGTAAAATCTACTGTCAAAATTTACTGACAAATACTGGCCAGGAATATCGGAACTCAACTTTAATATCAGGAAACGGGACTATGAAATTATAGAGGACGCAATATCCAATATTGACATAGATGATCAGTTTGTTTGGTTGAACTAATTATATTTCGAAAGTTTGCCATCCATTGCGTTAATAAATAAGCTTCTGCATAATTTATGTTTGATTTAATGAAGCCTTTTATATTCCATCCTTATTTTTGTCTTGTGATAATTTGGGAATTCGCAAAAATGAACCATATTCTTTTCGATATGAACTAGGTTAAGCTTATCAATTAATTAGTTATTCTTCTTCATAGCATGAATGCTCCTTGAATACAAGGTATCACTGAAATTCTGATCCACCTTTCATGCCGTCATTTTTCAACCAAGTAATAAGTCTAATAGATTTACATCGGTTTCAAGCGATGGACCAAAAGCTCCGGTTATCCAAAGTGACATAGGTATAGGCATTGTTTTTTTTTAAGCAACCGTATAGGCAAATGATAATCTGTCAATTTGGATAACCGTTACTATAACCGGAGCTCACGGTCCATCGCTTGAAATCGATTTAAAGCTTGATCCAATTTGTTTATCTGGAATTTCGCAGAGATTTGACTGAGAGCTTTCCAAGAGCAGCTTCACTTCCAGATAATATTTTGTCCTCACGCCGGCCGACGTAAACAGAATAACCTCCGAAAGAAACAACTTGTGTCCGTACGCATAGTCGATACTCCGTACTTTAGAACGCGTCCATTCCATATTGGAATTGGTTACTTGACAGCCGAGCACTACTTCGCCAGTTAGGGATGCCTGATGGAAATTTTTTAAAACAGGAAATCGGGCGAAAAAAACAGGAGATTTACTTAAAAAACAGGAGATTTTTCAAATATATTTTTTTTGACATATTACAGAATCACGAAACAAATAAGTTATTCCTAACCTGAAGTTATGTTGAACAAATATATTTAATACAAACATATATGTATATATTAATATATGATAGGTTATAACCCTTATCTTTATTAGACGAAACACATTCTTTTTATAGAAACCCAAAATTGTTCGATATTTTCGTTGATATCGATATCTGTGTTTCGAAGTAGGTATATAGCCGCAATTCATTATCTAATGTTTGTAAATCCGAATCTTTCACCAGATACGCAAAGCATTGTGCTAGGGGCATTCCGCAAAAATCTTGCTTGCCTTTCGCTTGGGGCTGAATTACTATTTGAAGTTTGTCATATGATGGAAAGATTGTGATACTGCTAGAACAATAATAGTATCTACGTATTTTCGGAGGGATCTATGCGGGCTCAGCTTGAAAAGCAGTTCAATAGGCCCCCCCGACTGAAGAAAGCTGAAAGGAAGCGCTATAAATGGTTGGTGAGCCATGGACGTACGCCTGAAGAGGCGTACAAGCTATGTAAGCTGACCATTGCTGAGAGGGAAGGCCACAAACCTGCTCCTGCTAAAGAGCGGGTCAGGTCGGAGGACTCCACTCCGAACAAAACTCCTTTGAAAAAGATCAAAGGAGACAAAGCTGGCGGAAAGACACAGAGTACGTCGACCGAGCGAGCTGGTTCAGGAAAGGGACCTCAGCGAACTTCGACCGATCAGGCTGTATCACGACCGCCCAAATCCACCTACAGTAATATTGTTGGGGGGGGTGAAGGTAGGGCTTGTACCAGCCGGACACCCCGGGAACAATCTGGAGGTGGAACAACTCACGGAGCTAGAGAAGAGACTGGCCCGACTAATTCTGAAGTGCGAGGACAATATAGTTCCCACCTTCAGATATGTCGTATTTCGCCCAGGCTTCATGGTCATCAACTGTGATAACCAGGCAACAGCCGACTGGGTGAAATCGATGGAAGGGGAGCTGCAGCTTCCTAACATTGACGTCCGGGTCAGGGATGAAAAAGACATCCCAGGAACGGCGGTAGCCACGGCCTATTTTCCAAATAGCCTGGAATACACTGTCGAGGAGCTCAGGACCTTCTTGGAAAATCAAAATCCCAGTATCAAAACCGCTCAGTGGAAAGTGCTGAAGGTTGGGGATACTGGAAAAAAACTGTAGAGAAATCGTCTTCTCTCTAGACTGTGTAAGCCTGGAAGCCTTGCAAGCTCTAGATTTCACAGTCAATTATAGACTGGGTAAGGTGAGGTTTTGGGTGAAGAACAGGCAGGAACAGTCAGGCCCCGGCGGCTTCTGGCGAGACGACGGCTGACAGTCCTGACGCTGTGGCTCCGACTCCTGCGCCAGTGGAAACGGAAGGCTTGGTGTCCGTGTCTTGAGGCTCCTCGCTGGCTCCAATGGGGGTGGCTGGCCCTTCTAAAAAGGAGAAGGCCACACCTAAGGAGGCCAAAATAAGGCCAGTTGGGGTCTCGCCACTTCTTCGAGAAGAGCGAGACCGGGGACCAATTACCCGGAACAAGGGGAAGCCATGGAAGCACCGCAATGAAGACCAAAGGAAACGTCATTAGGTGTCTTCAAATCAATCTCCACCATGCCAAGGCCGCTACAGATGCGGCCCTCTGGAGGTTGATCAAACAGAACCTGGACATCATGGTGGTCCAGGAGCCATGGGTCGTTGGAACCAAGATCAGGGGACTTCCTTAGAGTTCAGGTAAGCTGATATATCATGAAGGACAGGTTGCTCCAAGAGCAGTTCTATATATCAAGAGAAATATTAAATATATGCCTCTTTCTAGGTTTATACATCGCGTTATCGCTGCAGTAGTGTTGGATGAAAGCCTTCCCGGTGGTAGTGTCAAAGTTGTTGTAGCTTCAACCTACCACCATGAGGATGAGCCATCCCCACCAGAGGAGGTAACGAATCTAGTGAGATACTGCAAAAAGGAGAATATGCAATTCATCATTGGATGTGATAGCAACGCTCATCATTCTATATGGGCGAGCTCCAACATCAATAAAAGAGGTGAGTCTCTATTTGAATTTCTTGTAACTGAAGAGGTGGGTCTAGCAAATCGGGGTAGTGAGCCTACATTCCGTAATACGATAAGAGAAGAGGCATTAGACCTTACACTTATCAGCGCAGCCTTACAACATAAAATTTCAAACTGGCATGTCTCAGCGGAGGCCTCCCTCTCTGATCACAGACAAATCCGGTTCGACATAGGACTGCAGCCAATGCTACAAGAACCCAGAAGAAATCCTAGGCGGATAGAACGGGACCGTTACCTTGGTCTGTTAGAGACCAATAACGAGCTCTTTAGGAGTCCGAGGAACTGATTCGGTCGAGGGCATAGATTTGATGGCGGAAAATCTCCAAAGTAGGATTTTAGCCGCTTATGAGAGCAGTTGCCAACCCAGGGAAACGATTTCCAACAAAAACGTATTATACCTTGGTGGAATTCGAATCTATCAAAGCTACTAAAGAACGCCCGCAAACTGTACAATAAGTTGTCTAGTACTAGGACACTAGAAGACAAGACTGCGTACCGAGAGGCAACAACTAAGTACAACAAGGAACTTCGGGAGGCCAAGCGAAGGTCGTGGCGTGCCTTCTGTGAAAGCATTGAGGGAACGCCCACGGCTGCTAGACTCCAGAAGGCTTTATCGAAAGATCTCACTTCCCAGGCTCCCAAATATTTCAAGGCAGCAAACCCAGCCAGAACTTTTCTGCACCCAGAAGAGGGGCTAGGAAAATAGCTGCTAAACTTTTCACGGGGGAGAGGATTCGATGGGCCATTGAATCCTTCAAACCATACAAATTCCCAGGTGGAGATGGCATATACCCGGTGCTGTTTCAGAGGGGACTGTCGGTTCTGTTACCAGAGCTGATAGTCTTATTTCGAAAAAGCTACACATGGGGATATGTGCCTGAATGCTGGCGAGACGTGAAAGTGAGTTTCATTCCTAAGGTCGGTAAACGACCGGGAACAGACGCAAAATCCTTTCGCCCAATAAGCCTCTCATCCTTTCTATTGAAAGCGATGGAAAAAATTGTTGACCAAGATATCAGAGCGGGACTATTGACAAGATCCCCTCTGCATAAGGCCCAATTTGCATACCAAGCAGGCAAATCCACAATCTCTGCTCTTCATAGTCTCACCAGCAAACTGGAAAAAGCTATAGAGCATAAACAAATAGCACTATGTGCATTCATTGATATTGAAGGCGCGTTCTCAAATACGCCGCGACAGTCCATTTACGCACGCTGGTTAAAAGGGGTGTCGAGCCAGCGACGGTGGCTTGGATTATGGCAACACTGAACAGCAGGATAATCAATCTAAAACTAGCTTCTACATCCCTGACTACGACACCGGGGGACGGGTGTCCACAAGGAGGTTGTTTATCGCTACTACTCTGGTCGTTGATGACCTCCTGAAAATGCTTCGGATGCGGGCTTTGAGATCTGCGGATAGGCCGATGACCTTGTGATAATGGTTCAGGGCAAGCATGACGGTGTGTGACCGCATGCAAAATGCCCTCACCTTAACGCACGAGTGGTGTGTCCGAGAAGGACTCAGCGTGAACCCTAAAAAGACGATTATAGTACCATTTACTAGGAGAAGGAAGCTCTCTCTAAAAGTACTTACGATGGGAGGAATCGCCTTAGCTCCCACAGATCACACTAAATATCTTGATGTTATCTTCGACCAGAAGCTCTCTTTGAGCCTACGCCTCAAGGCAGTGATTAGCAAGGGCCAGAGAGCTCTTTTCGCATGCCAGAGGATGGTCGGAAGTACGTGGGGACTCAAACCGGAACTTACCAGCTGGATCTATAAATCCATTGTGCGACCAATCGTCAGCTACGCAGCCCTTATTTGGCTGCCGAAGGCGAAATCACAAACGGGACAAAAGACCCTGGACAAATTTCAAAGAAATGCATGTCTGTCTATAACAGGAGCATCTCGCTCCTGTCCGACTGCTGCCATGCAAGTTATCCTGGACTTGCCTCCTCTAGGACTATTCTTAGAAAGTGGGGCGGCTAGGTGGGCTCTGCGGGTGACGAGGGAGCGGAAGTTTAAAACTGGAGACTACAAAGGCCATCTTCGCGTTCTGAATGGATGTAAGGAGCTTTTAAATGTGGTCACAGATAATCTTACCCTGAAACACGAGTTTCAGAAAAACTACAGCGTGACAATACCAAGTCGCTACCAATGGAGTAACGGCGAAGTGGTTTTCCCTTCAGGGTCTCTGCTGTTTTAAACGGATGGCTCAAAGACCGAAGATGGACGAGTCCGAGCCGGTGTATACGGCCCCTCATTACAACTAGCCCTGCCAATGGGCGGCTGTACATCGGTATTTCAAGCGGAAACCTTTGCCATAAGGGGGTGCATCGCATATTGTGCGGGATGTAACTACCGGAAAAAAGGATATACATACTATCTGACAGCAGAGCAGCTCTACTGGCGCTTGATTCACCGTCAATCCGGTCAAAGCTAGTCTTGGAATGCAAAATGTCACTCAACGCACTCGGATCAAATAATCAGGTCAACCTTATTTGGGTGCCTGGTCATTCTGGAGTGCATGGTAACGAAATGGCTGATCAGCTAGCAAGGAAGGGGGGAGCAACCCCTTCATTGGACCAGAGCCATTTTGCGGCTTCCCATCAAGCCACCAAGCAAGGGCGCTCAAAGAATGGGAACAAAAGAGGAAGGCCAGATCCTGGCGAAGGATTGAAGGACAGAGACAGGCTAAGTCATTCCTCTAATACTCAACGAGCTGGACTAAGAAAGCCTTCTCACTTAGCAAATTGGAACTGAGAAAACTGACAGGCATAATCACGGGACACTGTCCTGTGAATTATCATCTTCGGAACATGGCGAAGGCTCCTGATGATACCTGTCGCTTCTACCAAGAAGCCACTGAGACAGCGGAACACCTGCTATGCAAATGTGAAGCTGTCCTCTGGAGAAGGCTGCGGTATCTTGGCTCCTGTTTCTTAAAACCGGAACAAATAATGGGTGTAGCACCCAGTAAGGTAGTAAAGTTTATCGAGGCCTTGCTACCTGACTCGTAAACAGCGCGGGGTTGCACAATAGATCTTTAGGTCAAGGTGTCAGCGAGGTTGAGCATAGCCTCATCGCCCCTCCTCTAATCTAATCTAAATCTAATCTACGTATTTTCCAAAATTTTCAGCGATTGTATTAAAAATAGTCATAATTTTCATTCATTCATTTCATTTTCTTTTAAAAAACACAGGAGATTTAAGAGTTGAAACAGGAGATTGTATCCAGAAACAGGAGATCTCCTGTTAAAACAGGAGATCTGGCATCCCTGTCGCCAGTGCTTGTTGGCATGCTTGCTCAAGTCTACGAACACAGACCTAGTCTGTGCTACGAACGACCTACCTTGAGGAGTGCTCAAGCAAGACCGGGGCCTACGTGAACTACGTAGATTACGTAGGCTACGGCAAGACATAATCACAAAATAGCGAAGATTATTTGTTTTCTGTGACTTTTCACAACCCAGCGTGGCTGTTTGTATTATAATCTTGGTGTTATGTACTATACCGCATGTACGATAATATCGTTTTGTGTGATAATTTCAGAGAACCTCTACCATTTAAAATTCAATTCATCTGAAGGGTCCGAAGATACGAAAGCGTTCAATGAAACTGCTCAAATGATTTTCGATAAACAGATTGCTCTCAGGAGATGAAAATGATTTTCTACGAATTCATCATAGTAATTGCAGAACTTAATACATAGTGGCCCTGTTCTTAATGACCATCATGCTAGTAGGCACTCCCCTTTTTCGGGAGCAACACAGATGCCATAAATCATACACTCTGTCGGCATTTTATATATAAGAGAATTACGGTTCGTTTTATGGGGCGGCTTCTCTGACACCTTGAAGAGATACTGTCATATAATAGAAAATTTTCAGTGCGACAAACATGAAAACATTTTAGATTTTACCGATATCCATGAACTACGCCGAGAATTGTCGAAGGTTTGTTTAATGGATAGGACCCTTACGAAGCATGAGGCAATACTTGAGCTTGTCTCAGCGGAGAATTTCTCAGGTAGGAGATCTAGATCGGACTATGCGTACGGGCATTGGAATCTCTATATTCGTAGATTAGGGAATCCTTGGATATACCGATTCAAAATTTAATTTCCCAATATTCCCGAAAATACAGAGTAGATCAAACTGAAATCCAGTACTAGATTGAAAAATGACAGTATGAAGGTTCATTCCGAATTTCGTGAGGATAATATGATAAGAGGATCGGAGAATATAGAATATTTGAAAAACATTAAAAATTTTATTTCTCGTCTAGTTCCAATGACACACTATCATCAGGAAATTCTGTATGCAGTTGTGTATTAGCATTTTTCAACGGGTCACCAAGTTTCATCATGATCAGTATTTTTTGAGTTGTTCCAGAAATAACAACCAAACTGGGGTAAACATCACGAAATTTGACATATTTTTTCCCGATATCTTCGAAAATTATAATCGGATCAAACTGAAATTCAGTACACTGTTTAGTTAAACGTCTGAGCAATTTTTTTTCCAAATCTGATGATGAATAGTTTTCGAAATAAAATTTTCAGAAAGTTGCTCGTTGCTCCAACCATCACGTCCAATCCAGTCGCTTGAGTAGTTCCGCCAGAATAAGGGAAATAACCTCAAAATTACACACATGTTTGTACCAAACGATAGCATGCCAAAACTTGCGCACAAAAACGGAACCAGATGCCCCATGACGATTTTTTTTTCGACTATAACTGAATTTGTTGTTGCATTCCTCAGATATTAGCTTCACTTCTTCAGAATAAAAATGAATTGAAGAAGCTCTAACAAAAAGGTCAAGTCTACAGCATTCAATACTCTGCAAACGATTCCGGAGAGTCAGCAAGTCTGTTACGAAGTTCTAACATCGAAACTTCAGATGAGATATGACGATGTTCATCTGCAACATGTTAATCATGCTCAAATAAAGAACCAGGTGGTTTGATCAACTGCTCCAGATAGCTGTCTTGAACAGCTATCAATCCAAACCTTTGTACACGGAACCGAGGACAGTGAAACACAACAGGCTCTGAGACTTGCACGCCCTAAAACTATAGATGATGCTTTAGCTCGAACTTCAGAATTCGAGGCAGCGAAGCTGGCGCCCCACAGAGGACACGCTCGTGCGAAACAAGTCCAAGAAATAGACCGACCTTTTGAAAAAATCATCAGAAAATAAATCAGCAGATTATTGCGTACTAATAAGAAAAAGGATGCTTTGTGCTGGTACTGTAATAAAAGTGGACATTTTTAGCGAAATTGTCCCAAAAGGGAAATTAGAGCCACAGGAGAACTAAAGAAGGTAGGTGATATTCCGAGAAATCATTATTATTATTATGTCCACGGATTCATCAAGCATAGTTGTTCCCGGAAAGATCAATGATCGAAATGTGAAAATTCTGGTAGACACTGGATCGACCAGAACCAGTTATGAGCAAAGTTCGAACTGCGTCTGGACAGGAAATACCAACTTATGGATCGATTGTCTCCATTATCGAATTGAGAACAGCGAACACAAAAGAACTTATCCTGGGTTTGGACCTTGTCAAGAAACTTGGATGCCAACTCTGAATATGAAGAGTGATGTTCTTCAGCTGGGAAGTGAAGAAATCCCTTTCAATGATGTGGATGACAAGATGTATCCGATTCGATTGACTGAAGACATTAGTAAGAATATGGGACAGTATTCCCATCCGATTACTAAATGTCCACATGTTTCCAGACATCCTGAAGAAGAACACATTGATTAGACACGGGGTACCAGTGTACCATATTTCTGGTAGGATAGGTATTGCAGTAGTGTCGCAGATCCAGAAGAATACTGAAGAGCTGGTGACCTTCCTCACCTCAAAATGTCAAGAGCTTGACCGTAATTAACTAGCCGAAGTGAAAAAACTGATTAAGACATTCTCCGACGTGTTTGCCACTGACGAAGAAACAGGAAAGACCGATATTTGCAGCATAAAATCAGCACTGGTGATACACAACCCATCCGTCAGCACCCTAGACGTCTTCCTCTGGCGAAAAGAGAAGAGGCTGAACGGATTATTGAAGACATGGCGAGAGAAGGTGTCATTCAACCATACAATAGCCCTTGGAGTCGTCTGTAGTGTTAGTGAAGAAAAAGGATGGGTCCACTAGATTCTGTGTGTACCATAGGCAGCTAAATCAAGCTACAAAGAAGGATAGCTATCCCTTACCGAAAATCGATGATACACTGGATACACTATCGGGATCACGTTGGTTTTTCCCCTTGGATCTGGGGAGTGGGCAGGTTGGCTTGGACTCCAAGGATAAAGAGAAAACGGCCTTTAGTATTGAAACGGGTCTGTGGCAATTTAAAGTGGTGCCTTCGGCATATGCAACGCTTCGGCCACATTTGAGCGTTTAATGGAGACTATATTGAGAGGACTCGCCTGAAAAACTTGCAGGGTCTACTCAGATGATGTACTAGTAGTGGGAAAGTCATTTTAAGACCACCTACACAATCTATCCGAGGTTTTCAAGCGACTTCGTGAAGCCAACCTAAAGCTAAGTCCAAAAAAATCTATTCTGATCAGAGGTGAAATATTTAGGACACGCAGTTTCTAGAGGGGACGTGAAAGTTAACCCGGACAAAATCAAGGCAGTACAGGAATGGCCTATACCAAGAGATAAGAGTGAGTTTCTTGGGTTTATGTACTCATTATAGAAGATTCGTATCTGGATTCGCCAACGTTGTCAAACCTCTAACAAAATAACAGAGGATGGGCAGGAGTACATATGGTTCTATGATTGTTCTGAAGCCTTCGAACATTTGAAGAAGGCTCTGGTCACAGCTCCAGTTTTGAGCTACGCAAGAGCTGAAGGAGAAGTTCAGGATGGACAAGAAAGGGTAATAGAATATTTCAGCAAGGTCTTATCGAAGCCAGAACGGAATTACTGCGTGACCAGAAGAGAACTTTTGGCAGTTATCAAGTCCGTAGAACATTTCTACAAATATTTGTTCGGAAGGAAATTTTCGCTGAGAACGGATCATGCTGCTCTTAAATGGCAGTGGCCCGATGGATCGAGAGGCTGCAAGAATATGACATAGAACGGGAGCTACCCATCGAAATACCGATGCGTTATCAAGAAGACCTTGCTCACTGCTCACGTGTGGAAGACAAGGCCGATTTGAGACGGACCACAGTAATTGAAGATGACTGGCTACCCCAAGAAATTCAACGAGCACATGAAGAAGATCCAGACTTGAAAGTAATCCTGAGTTGGAAGAAGAGTGTTAGACGACCTACTAGGGAAGAAGTATTCAGACTGAGTCAAAATGTAAAGTCGTAGTGGGCACAATGGGAAACGTTGAAGATCGTTAAATGTCTTCTGAAACGTTGTTGGGAAAATGAAGTTGTATCTGAGCAGAGACTTCAGTTGATTGTGCCGAAGGGTCGGGTGACAGACGTGTTGACCAGACTACATAATGGAACTTCAGGTGAACATTTTGGGATTACTAAGACGCTGGAGAAAGTCAGGCAGCGGCTTTATTGGATTAACTGTAAGAAAAACGTTAAAGACTGGTGCAGAACATTAAAAGCTTGTGCTGCAGTTAACGGCTCTTATGGCGAAGGAACGGCTCCAATGAAGCAATATAACGTTGGATCTCCAATGGAAAGAGTAGCTATCGACATCGCGGGTCCCTTTCCCGAAACAGACCACGGAAACAAGCACATTTTGTTAGCGATGAACTATTTTATCAAATGGGTGGAAGTTTAGATACGGTATTCCTAATGAAGGGGCAAGTACCTACGGTTGCTTATAAATTGGTCAAAGAATTCTTCTGCAGATTTTGAATACCTCTAGAGCTGCATTATGATCAAGGCCGAAATTTCGTGTCGACGTAATTCCAAGAAGTTTGTGGAAAATTGGGGATCCATAAGACGAAAACTACACCTCTGCATCCCCAATCTGATGGCATGGTCGAACGAATGAATAGGGCCATGAGAAAACATCTAGCCAAAGTAGTCGCCGATCACCAGCGGGCCTAGGATGAGTATTTGTATCTATTCACGATGGCATATAGAACTTCGGTTCAAAAATCTACAAAGGAAACTCCAGCCAATATAATGTTCGGCCGAGAAATTAGACTTCCTTATGACCTCGAGTTTGCTTGAAAGCCTGGAGAAGATCTAGCCGGGGAGGACTACGTCAGCAAATTGGGAAGTAAGCTAGATTACATTCATGACAGATGCGCAATCAAATGCAGCAAGCAAGTGATCGGATGAAAATGTGCTATGACATCAAGGCCATTGAAAGAGGGTTCACCGCAGGAGATCTGGTGTGTTCCTGTAACCCGAAAAGAAGAAGAGGATTTTCACCGAAACTGCAGAGACAGTAGGAAGGACCGTATGAAGTTGTGAAAAGGATAAATGATGTAGTTTATCGGATACGGAAGCTTCCTACAGAAAAACCGAAGGTCGTTTATTGGCTCCGTACGCTTAAACACAGAGTGAAGAAGAAGAAGTACGTCTCATCGAGGTTCCGGCGAAAGAAAATTATGATTTCCGGGAATTTATGAATAGCTATGAGGGAACACGAATTGCACGTTTTGGATTCACATAGGAAGTTCATCAAGACTTGTTTACACTTCCCGATGAATACTCCCTTGTTTATTGTGTAGCAGCCGATCTGAAGATGAGTAGGGGAATAGCTAGAGTATTTAGAAATAAATTTGGTCGTCAAGAGGAACTGTTGAAACAGCAGTCCCGTATCGGAAAATGCCTGAGACTGAAGTCAGAGGGTCGGTTCATTTATAACGTAGTCACCAAGCAGTACTCCTATCAGAAGCCCACCTATCAGAATTTATGGACAACGCTGCATGGCTTGAAAGAAGACCTTCAGTCCCTTGGGGTTAGGAAATTAGCTGTTTCCAAGCTAGGCTGTGTCACTGGATCAATTGAATTGGCGGGTTGTGCGAAACATGCTTGAAGTAGTTTTTCAGAAGACAGGTATACAGATCTTTGTATGCAATTTCAACCCAAAGCAAATCGATAAGTCCAGTAAAACCGTAGACTGTTATTTCCATCAGAAGGGCTACTGTAGAAATGTTGACGATTGCAGATTTCGCTACGGTCGTCCGAGGAATTCATGGTATCTGTACGTCTATGCGTCATCCGTCTGGTGACTAGAACCTTCTGGCAATCGCCAGAAGTTCCACGAGTTATACAAGGATGAGCGTGGAGCAGCACAAGGATTCATTCAGCGGAGTTATTCGAAGTAAATTGTAAAGTTACACTATTATACTGTCCTGTATGCTGGGTGATGAGGGGTTAGGCAGATCGAGACCACTCGATCGCTCTACATCAGGTCCCTAGTTCCCATTTCACTACATGGTGCCTGCCTGTAGGGCCTTAGATATTTGGTGGTGCAATAGCCTTTTAAGTGTTTTTTTGTTCGAACGATCGAAAAATTTGTCTTGATAATATTAATATCTACAACAAATCCTAAAATAGGACTGAAGCATTAATCACAGCCTACCAAGACCAAGCCATAGCTACAAACTATATGTGAAGGCACATATCATGAAATCCGGCTCCGATCCTAAATGCAGACTTTTCGGACACAAAATAAAACTATCCATCATAAAGCAGCTGGCTGAACAATTATAGCAAAAAATCCTACTCAGACCGACACAATACAGTAGCGAGACAACTACATTGGAATATATGATATGAACAACACAATTAATAGTTTCGGTTTGGCGCTTCGATGTCTTCCGTAACCATTCCATCATCACTGTCAAGTCTGACGTTAAAAATTGAACCAGAAACAAAAAATCTCATCAACCAGAACCAAAGCCTAATCGAGAGCTCCTTATAACTCCGAAGCCATTTGGCCGATTTTCCCCATAAACCACTTGAGAGATTGGACTGAAACTTGGCAGTTAGTTGCAACCAGCACAACTTTTCGGGCAGTTTTGTTGGGATCGTACCTAACGTTATTGAATTAAAAAAAAATTCGAAATTTTCTTGGAAATTTGTATATTGAACTTTATATTTCACCACTAATTGTCAGTTCGATTCGATCACAATTTTCGAAGATATTGGGAATAATATGTCCAAATTCAAAAATAAGGTTTACATTGAACCAGGTCTTGACTCATTGTAATAGATTTTTATTTTGTATTAAATGCTGGAAATACAGTGGGTTATACCATTTCAGAATTTCAATGGAACAGGAATGTTTTTCGTCAATATGACACTTAGGTGACCTTATTTTTTTACACCACGTTAGGTTAAACTCAGGAAAAAAATGAGCAAAACATAAAATTTCATATATAGCTTTGTTAGAAAAAACTATGCACCCTCCCAAAAATCATAGTCTACATTCGATAGCGCATATATTTTGGAATACTTCATAAATACATAGAAAAGCACTGACGTCAAGTCAGCAGCTTTTGCGCGCATGTTCCCTTTTGGTGTTATCCTTTGAACATGAGCGCAAAATCTGCTGATTTCACGTCAGTGCTCTTTTAGGTTTTTTTGTAATTCCGGAACATGCGCGAAAAAAAGAACGATACCAAGGAAAAATCTACTAAATTTGACATGTTTTTTTCAAATAGCTCCGGAAATTATAATCGTATTGGTATTCGTGAATATTCGAATGATTGATTAGATTTAACGATTGTATTTTTGTCCACCTTGCATGTGATACATTTTTGGAATCAACTCAGCTAGAGTAATCTGAATATTGAGACAAAATGGGGGTGTTCCACTTAAAAAAATGACGGTGACGTCATTACTCGAACGTAATTCACCCTGTATATTAGATTATTATTTTAAAATACGGTAAATTAAAATCAAAAATCGAGGTGTTTCAGGAGTATTTCTTAAAATGACCAGTTTAGCTAAAAATGAATTTGTTCCATACATACACAGTGTATGGAATCTCTATGAAATTTCTTTCATAGATATGTTTACGGTTGGCCCAGCGTCTGATCGTAGTGCAAAATAATAAACTTGACTCGAAAATTGTAGAGCTCAATCACGAAGACCGAGTTCGTTCGAAACCTTATTTTGCCATTTTTTCCGAAAATGCAAATTCAACCCTTTCGTGATTGGGTTACGAATCCTTGAATGGATTACAATTTCTTTCATCGGTAAAACACGCCCAATGATTCCGTAGATATAGATGCCAATTCAAAATTTTATTTTTCCAATATTTCCAAAAATACAGATAGAATCGAATTAAAATCTATAGTACTTAAGAAATGACAGTTTGAAGGTCCATGCAGAATTTCATGAGCGCCATATGAAAGGAGATCATCAAATCCTTCCAAAAGGAAGTAGAGTTGTGTTGAGTGAGGTCAACATGTGAATAGGTGACTGCGTTGGTAATGAATTGGAATATACGAAAAAAAGCTTTTCACTTGCGTTATAAATCTTGAGAGTATTGGCCACGTCATTACATCAAACTTTGTTGATTGGATCTCATTATTTGTTTAAGATTTTTCCAAGTTTTTCTATATTTTGGTTAGTATTTATTGCACGCTAGAAGGTCCTTTTCCAATAGCCTAGATGAAACCTCTTTTTTTAGTGTTTAGTTCTTCATCCACCTGCCATAACAAAGGGAAGAACATATTCATATGAAATTATGTTTTACAAAACTGTACATGCTAGGATGGTAATGTAAGTGAAGAAAACATTTTCGAAAATTTTGGCACCAGTCAATATTTTACAAATGCGCACCAAATTTCAGTCCGATTCAATTTATATATTAGAAAAAACTTACGTCAACTTTCGTGGATGTTTCCTAGGTATTTTTGTTATTTCCGTGATAACTCAGAAAAAAGAGATCAGATACGATGAAATTTGGAAATTAGTTGCCAAATGCTGATGCACAAACTTATAAAAATGTTGTGATGATCGTATCATAACAACCTTAAAAAAAATTCGAAAAAAATTTATGTGTTGCCATCTGTTATTATGATATGATTTCTACGAAATTCGACATGAACCTTCAAGCTTTCATTTTTAAGAATTTTCTCCGTTTTAATTGATATGTTCGAATAAAAGCTCTCTTTTTCACTGTGAGGTACTTTGAACTAAAAAACACTACATATTATATTTTCCATGAATTCAGATTTGAAATTATCACTGAAAGAAAAATCATTGAAAACTAAATATAGTAATTGAGTTCGAAAACTTGCCTGGACTCGATATAAAATCGAACAACTCACCGAAAAAAAAAATGTCGATAAAAATATGCTCAACTTATGGGATGATTTTTCTGAGTGGAGCACCATTCTCCTTTTTGCGAACCCTCATTTTCACATTCGTGTTTCCGTTCACTGCTCTGATTTAACGAGAATGATAAGAAATGGACAAACCTGGTAGATAAAGGACCACTCTGCGCATTTTTGGACAGGAGGTATGAAACTCTCATATCGTTAATTAAAAAGAATATTTCATTGTTGATGTGTTCGAATGATTAAGTAGGTTCATACATGTACTACGAAATAGATATTCAGATCCGAAAAGTATGTAACAATTTCACGTGGCTCTGATGAAGAATCTGATGTCAAAATCGATTCTGTCCGGTCGGCTGTCCGTCTCTGTTGCCACGATAACATAAGAAAGGTAAGCTATATCAACTTGAACCAGAAGTCACCGGATATGTTGGTTGATGAGCCAAATCGGCAGAAGGGTTTTGAAAATATTTCACATTAGAATGTTCACCTTTATTTCCTCAACATCTTAGGACTCATGTATTGTTTGAGTTTTCGAGGAAATTAAATTTCAGATGGGGATTTTTCTGAAACCTTTTGGCGGATTGTCATATTGACTAATTCAACCTGCGCATTCGGTTAAGGGAAAGTTCCGAAGAATTTCAAGTCATTTTGTCATTTCTTTCAGAATTGTAAGCGCCTCGGCCACAAAATCTTCATCAATGTGCAACCAAATAGTTTGAGAACATTAGGGACTAAAAAAATACGAGAATAACCAAGAGAGTCACACAAATTGGTGAATAAATATTGTACCAACTCGAAAAATCACTAAAAATGAGGAGATAGTAGCATCGAATCCAATTTTATGAAATCTCTGTTAGTGTGAGTTCTTTCAAAAACCCCGATATAGCTAAATCTTTATTTGGGATGAGCAATTTTGGGAAGTCACTTTGAAGGATTTTCGCTTCTCTTTAGAATATGCTGAACAATTCTGCTGGTCGTTTCTGACAGTAATAGTGCCTTTCTTCCACATTTCCTGTTATATTCTGTAATATTTCATCATAAGCACGAGTTCACACTATACAGGGTGATTCATTAAGGGTGGCCACCAGCCGTATCTCGGAAACCGTTCATCCTATAACTTCCGGAAAAAAATTCTAATGACAAAATCGGCCCCTAGCAAATGATTAAAAATATTTTCAAGTTCGTAGTTCCCCACTAGAGGGCGCAATCTATCACTTGTAAAATATAATCTCATTTTTTACGAAATATTTTCCAGCTAACAGTGGTAAAGAATAATAAAATAAGAAAATACTCTTCCTATTCAACAACTTTTGTTTCAGTAATTTTTCTATATTTCCTTTTTTTTAATGATGGGATGGAAAAACTTTTCTTCACAAAAAAAACACTCTGACTTCTGTATGCGTGAACCGATTTTCACGAAATTTGATTTCATTCGAAGGCCATTAAAAGCAGATCACAGAAAAATATGACAACAACATACCTGGTGATCCAATTAAAAACTACAGGCTGTTTTATGTTACTTCACCCTATTTGCGCGTTTTACTGGAAAATTTCAAATGCAATGCTATGATTCTAACCGACTGAGAATATGACCGTATGAAGTTGTGAAAAGGATAAATGATGTAGTTTATCGGATACGGAAGCTTCCTACAGAAAAACCGAAGGTCGTTTATTGGCTCCGTACGCTTAAACACAGAGTGAAGAAGAAGAAGTACGTCTCATCGAGGTTCCGGCGAAAGAAAATTATGATTTCCGGGAATTTATGAATAGCTATGAGGGAACACGAATTGCACGTTTTGGATTCACATAGGAAGTTCATCAAGACTTGTTTACACTTCCCGATGAATACTCCCTTGTTTATTGTGTAGCAGCCGATCTGAAGATGAGTAGGGGAATAGCTAGAGTATTTAGAAATAAATTTGGTCGTCAAGAGGAACTGTTGAAACAGCAGTCCCGTATCGGAAAATGCCTGAGACTGAAGTCAGAGGGTCGGTTCATTTATAACGTAGTCACCAAGCAGTACTCCTATCAGAAGCCCACCTATCAGAATTTATGGACAACGCTGCATGGCTTGAAAGAAGACCTTCAGTCCCTTGGGGTTAGGAAATTAGCTGTTTCCAAGCTAGGCTGTGTCACTGGATCAATTGAATTGGCGGGTTGTGCGAAACATGCTTGAAGTAGTTTTTCAGAAGACAGGTATACAGATCTTTGTATGCAATTTCAACCCAAAGCAAATCGATAAGTCCAGTAAAACCGTAGACTGTTATTTCCATCAGAAGGGCTACTGTAGAAATGTTGACGATTGCAGATTTCGCTACGGTCGTCCGAGGAATTCATGGTATCTGTACGTCTATGCGTCATCCGTCTGGTGACTAGAACCTTCTGGCAATCGCCAGAAGTTCCACGAGTTATACAAGGATGAGCGTGGAGCAGCACAAGGATTCATTCAGCGGAGTTATTCGAAGTAAATTGTAAAGTTACACTATTATACTGTCCTGTATGCTGGGTGATGAGGGGTTAGGCAGATCGAGACCACTCGATCGCTCTACATCAGGTCCCTAGTTCCCATTTCACTACATGGTGCCTGCCTGTAGGGCCTTAGATATTTGGTGGTGCAATAGCCTTTTAAGTGTTTTTTTGTTCGAACGATCGAAAAATTTGTCTTGATAATATTAATATCTACAACAAATCCTAAAATAGGACTGAAGCATTAATCACAGCCTACCAAGACCAAGCCATAGCTACAAACTATATGTGAAGGCACATATCATGAAATCCGGCTCCGATCCTAAATGCAGACTTTTCGGACACAAAATAAAACTATCCATCATAAAGCAGCTGGCTGAACAATTATAGCAAAAAATCCTACTCAGACCGACACAATACAGTAGCGAGACAACTACATTGGAATATATGATATGAACAACACAATTAATAGTTTCGGTTTGGCGCTTCGATGTCTTCCGTAACCATTCCATCATCACTGTCAAGTCTGACGTTAAAAATTGAACCAGAAACAAAAAATCTCATCAACCAGAACCAAAGCCTAATCGAGAGCTCCTTATAACTCCGAAGCCATTTGGCCGATTTTCCCCATAAACCACTTGAGAGATTGGACTGAAACTTGGCAGTTAGTTGCAACCAGCACAACTTTTCGGGCAGTTTTGTTGGGATCGTACCTAACGTTATTGAATTAAAAAAAAATTCGAAATTTTCTTGGAAATTTGTATATTGAACTTTATATTTCACCACTAATTGTCAGTTCGATTCGATCACAATTTTCGAAGATATTGGGAATAATATGTCCAAATTCAAAAATAAGGTTTACATTGAACCAGGTCTTGACTCATTGTAATAGATTTTTATTTTGTATTAAATGCTGGAAATACAGTGGGTTATACCATTTCAGAATTTCAATGGAACAGGAATGTTTTTCGTCAATATGACACTTAGGTGACCTTATTTTTTTACACCACGTTAGGTTAAACTCAGGAAAAAAATGAGCAAAACATAAAATTTCATATATAGCTTTGTTAGAAAAAACTATGCACCCTCCCAAAAATCATAGTCTACATTCGATAGCGCATATATTTTGGAATACTTCATAAATACATAGAAAAGCACTGACGTCAAGTCAGCAGCTTTTGCGCGCATGTTCCCTTTTGGTGTTATCCTTTGAACATGAGCGCAAAATCTGCTGATTTCACGTCAGTGCTCTTTTAGGTTTTTTTGTAATTCCGGAACATGCGCGAAAAAAAGAACGATACCAAGGAAAAATCTACTAAATTTGACATGTTTTTTTCAAATAGCTCCGGAAATTATAATCGTATTGGTATTCGTGAATATTCGAATGATTGATTAGATTTAACGATTGTATTTTTGTCCACCTTGCATGTGATACATTTTTGGAATCAACTCAGCTAGAGTAATCTGAATATTGAGACAAAATGGGGGTGTTCCACTTAAAAAAATGACGGTGACGTCATTACTCGAACGTAATTCACCCTGTATATTAGATTATTATTTTAAAATACGGTAAATTAAAATCAAAAATCGAGGTGTTTCAGGAGTATTTCTTAAAATGACCAGTTTAGCTAAAAATGAATTTGTTCCATACATACACAGTGTATGGAATCTCTATGAAATTTCTTTCATAGATATGTTTACGGTTGGCCCAGCGTCTGATCGTAGTGCAAAATAATAAACTTGACTCGAAAATTGTAGAGCTCAATCACGAAGACCGAGTTCGTTCGAAACCTTATTTTGCCATTTTTTCCGAAAATGCAAATTCAACCCTTTCGTGATTGGGTTACGAATCCTTGAATGGATTACAATTTCTTTCATCGGTAAAACACGCCCAATGATTCCGTAGATATAGATGCCAATTCAAAATTTTATTTTTCCAATATTTCCAAAAATACAGATAGAATCGAATTAAAATCTATAGTACTTAAGAAATGACAGTTTGAAGGTCCATGCAGAATTTCATGAGCGCCATATGAAAGGAGATCATCAAATCCTTCCAAAAGGAAGTAGAGTTGTGTTGAGTGAGGTCAACATGTGAATAGGTGACTGCGTTGGTAATGAATTGGAATATACGAAAAAAAGCTTTTCACTTGCGTTATAAATCTTGAGAGTATTGGCCACGTCATTACATCAAACTTTGTTGATTGGATCTCATTATTTGTTTAAGATTTTTCCAAGTTTTTCTATATTTTGGTTAGTATTTATTGCACGCTAGAAGGTCCTTTTCCAATAGCCTAGATGAAACCTCTTTTTTTAGTGTTTAGTTCTTCATCCACCTGCCATAACAAAGGGAAGAACATATTCATATGAAATTATGTTTTACAAAACTGTACATGCTAGGATGGTAATGTAAGTGAAGAAAACATTTTCGAAAATTTTGGCACCAGTCAATATTTTACAAATGCGCACCAAATTTCAGTCCGATTCAATTTATATATTAGAAAAAACTTACGTCAACTTTCGTGGATGTTTCCTAGGTATTTTTGTTATTTCCGTGATAACTCAGAAAAAAGAGATCAGATACGATGAAATTTGGAAATTAGTTGCCAAATGCTGATGCACAAACTTATAAAAATGTTGTGATGATCGTATCATAACAACCTTAAAAAAAATTCGAAAAAAATTTATGTGTTGCCATCTGTTATTATGATATGATTTCTACGAAATTCGACATGAACCTTCAAGCTTTCATTTTTAAGAATTTTCTCCGTTTTAATTGATATGTTCGAATAAAAGCTCTCTTTTTCACTGTGAGGTACTTTGAACTAAAAAACACTACATATTATATTTTCCATGAATTCAGATTTGAAATTATCACTGAAAGAAAAATCATTGAAAACTAAATATAGTAATTGAGTTCGAAAACTTGCCTGGACTCGATATAAAATCGAACAACTCACCGAAAAAAAAAATGTCGATAAAAATATGCTCAACTTATGGGATGATTTTTCTGAGTGGAGCACCATTCTCCTTTTTGCGAACCCTCATTTTCACATTCGTGTTTCCGTTCACTGCTCTGATTTAACGAGAATGATAAGAAATGGACAAACCTGGTAGATAAAGGACCACTCTGCGCATTTTTGGACAGGAGGTATGAAACTCTCATATCGTTAATTAAAAAGAATATTTCATTGTTGATGTGTTCGAATGATTAAGTAGGTTCATACATGTACTACGAAATAGATATTCAGATCCGAAAAGTATGTAACAATTTCACGTGGCTCTGATGAAGAATCTGATGTCAAAATCGATTCTGTCCGGTCGGCTGTCCGTCTCTGTTGCCACGATAACATAAGAAAGGTAAGCTATATCAACTTGAACCAGAAGTCACCGGATATGTTGGTTGATGAGCCAAATCGGCAGAAGGGTTTTGAAAATATTTCACATTAGAATGTTCACCTTTATTTCCTCAACATCTTAGGACTCATGTATTGTTTGAGTTTTCGAGGAAATTAAATTTCAGATGGGGATTTTTCTGAAACCTTTTGGCGGATTGTCATATTGACTAATTCAACCTGCGCATTCGGTTAAGGGAAAGTTCCGAAGAATTTCAAGTCATTTTGTCATTTCTTTCAGAATTGTAAGCGCCTCGGCCACAAAATCTTCATCAATGTGCAACCAAATAGTTTGAGAACATTAGGGACTAAAAAAATACGAGAATAACCAAGAGAGTCACACAAATTGGTGAATAAATATTGTACCAACTCGAAAAATCACTAAAAATGAGGAGATAGTAGCATCGAATCCAATTTTATGAAATCTCTGTTAGTGTGAGTTCTTTCAAAAACCCCGATATAGCTAAATCTTTATTTGGGATGAGCAATTTTGGGAAGTCACTTTGAAGGATTTTCGCTTCTCTTTAGAATATGCTGAACAATTCTGCTGGTCGTTTCTGACAGTAATAGTGCCTTTCTTCCACATTTCCTGTTATATTCTGTAATATTTCATCATAAGCACGAGTTCACACTATACAGGGTGATTCATTAAGGGTGGCCACCAGCCGTATCTCGGAAACCGTTCATCCTATAACTTCCGGAAAAAAATTCTAATGACAAAATCGGCCCCTAGCAAATGATTAAAAATATTTTCAAGTTCGTAGTTCCCCACTAGAGGGCGCAATCTATCACTTGTAAAATATAATCTCATTTTTTACGAAATATTTTCCAGCTAACAGTGGTAAAGAATAATAAAATAAGAAAATACTCTTCCTATTCAACAACTTTTGTTTCAGTAATTTTTCTATATTTCCTTTTTTTTAATGATGGGATGGAAAAACTTTTCTTCACAAAAAAAACACTCTGACTTCTGTATGCGTGAACCGATTTTCACGAAATTTGATTTCATTCGAAGGCCATTAAAAGCAGATCACAGAAAAATATGACAACAACATACCTGGTGATCCAATTAAAAACTACAGGCTGTTTTATGTTACTTCACCCTATTTGCGCGTTTTACTGGAAAATTTCAAATGCAATGCTATGATTCTAACCGACTGAGAATAAGCTAAGCATTATTACCTATTGACTTGTTAAAACCGCAGACAGATATCTCCGGTCATTCCGAAGATATTAACATTTTTGCAGATTTCGATAAGTGTTGATCAACCCTGTGAAATTCAGGAGGAATTGAGTTATTTCATCAGCTAAACAATCAAATGGAAGAAAAAACTTATCAAAAATGTATGCCACTCACAAAACAAGCTGATCTAGATCCAGTAAGCTTTGGCGTTACTGTTTATTCTCGGTTTCTATAGCTGTAAAATTTATTTAGGTCGATTGCAAACTACTAGTTCATGAGGCCTCATTATTCAAACGGAGAAGCATATGATATGCTTAATGTTCATGCTGAATGTTTAAAAATGCAGTACCTGAAAGGGAATACCCGATACGATATTACGATATCCTGAAAGACGTCGTCATTCCAGAAAAGTATTCAAAAGATTGACACGAAGAGTGCGACAAACTTGAAAGGTTCAATATGTTGGAAGAAAAAATAGAAAACGTAGAAGCCGTAATGAGGATAATATCATAAAAGTTTTGGCTTGTGTTTATGCTGAATCACATTCAAGCATCCGAAAAATTGCAAGTGATTTGGGATCGAATTATTCGCAAGTTCAAAGGATACTAAAGGACCCTAAACCGCATCCGTATCATGTTGTCTTGCACAAAGAATTGAAAGAGACGAGAGGACTTTAGCAATTGGTTGAAACAAATGCTGAACGGCGAATCTAACTTACTTCATAGAATATTATGGACTGACGAGGCTACTTTTTCTAGC
Source organism: Myrrha octodecimguttata (assembly GCA_958510865.1). Taxonomy (NCBI): domain Eukaryota; kingdom Metazoa; phylum Arthropoda; class Insecta; order Coleoptera; family Coccinellidae; genus Myrrha; species Myrrha octodecimguttata. The sequence continues at coordinate 28,456,822 of OY294057.1, forward strand.
AATGGTAAAGTAAATTTACACGACAGCCACTACTGATCATCTAACGACCCATATTGGCAAAAATAAGTCAATAATCAGAATCGCTGGAGTGCTTACGTGTGGTGCGGAATTTTTGATGGAACAGTTATCGGGCCATTTTTCTTCGATAGTATCTTAACGGGATAAAGGTGCTTGAAATTTTAACGGAAAATTTTCGAATTCTTTTGGATGATATTGCTATTCAAGACAGAATAGATATGTGGTATCAACAAGATGGTTGCCCGGCGCATTATATGCTGCTAATGTTAGGGAATATTAAGATACCGTCTTCTCAAAGAGGTGGATTGGACGAGGGAGTATTTTTCCTGCAAGATCACTCGACCTCACAGTATTAGATTTTATTTTAGGGGGAGAATGAAGACTTAGTTTTCCGAACACCACCAACTACAAGTGAGGATATGAAAAATATATTTCGACAGGTAGCTGAAACTTTTTCTCATATTGAGCAACTAAAGAAAGACTAAATTTATGCATAGAAAAAAATGGTAGACATTTTGAATATTTGAAATGATTATGTAAAAGGGTTGTTTTTTGTTCAAATATTTTCGTTGTTGCTAATTTTTGTTTCATTTTATCGTATTATTGTTATTTCATGTGTGTTTAGTATTTTGCTGCCTTGTCATGACGAATAAAGTCACTTCCTTGTTTTTTCAAGCTCGCAGGGTTGATCAACACTTATCAAAATTTACAAAAATGTTAATATCTTCGGAGAGACCTGAGATATCTGTCTGCGGTTTTAACAAGTCAATAGGTGATAATGCTTAGCTTATTCTCAGTCGGTTAGAATCATAGCATTGCATTTGAAGTTCTCCAGTAAAACGCGCAAATAGGATGAAGTGACATAAAACAGCCTGTAGTTTTCAATTGGATCACCCGGTATGTTGTTGTCATATTTTTCTGTGATCTGCTTTTAATGGCCTTCGAATGAAATCAAATTTCGTTAAAATCGGTTCACGCATACAGAAGTCAGAGTGTTTTTTTTGTGAAGAAAAGTTTTTCCATTCCATCACTAAAAAAAAGGAAATATAGAAAAATTACTGAGACAAAAGTTGTTGAATAAGAAGAGTATTTTCTTATTTTATTATTCTTTACCACTGTTAGCTGGAGAATATTTCGTAAAAAATGAGATTATATTTTACAAGTGATAGATAGCGCCCTCTAGTGGGAAACTACGAACTTGAAAATATTTTTAATCATTTTCCTTGGACCGATTTTGTCATTAGAATTTTATTCGGAAGTTATAGGATGAACGGTTTGCGAGATACGGCCGGTGGCCACCCTTAATGAATCACCCTGTACTCAGGCGAAGATCTTCTGCTGTGTACAGGGTGGGCAAAATTCGTTGTCTACTAAGGGATCTCGAGAACTATAGCAGCTAGAAGAAAACTGATAACACAGTCTCTAGCTCTTTTTTCCTGACTAATCCGAATCTGAAAACAGATCCAGCTTATCTTTCATAGAACTTGAGTTATGAGCGAAAATTGAGAAATTGTCATTTTCAATAATGCTGAATAACTCGCTTGTTTGAACTCGTATTCGAAATCTGTTGATACATTCTGCAGGCACTTTTTTAGGAGTAATTTAAATATAATATGACTGAATTTTTTAATCCAGCCATTTTCGAGAAATGAGAAAGATTTTGGATTTTTCAAATGTAAACTATAGTCGAAAGATCTCTTATTCTGCTACAAAATTTTTGCTGATTTCAAAAATGTATCGTTTGTCGCTATTTACATGAATATTACATGAGAAAATTGTCAATACTTTTTTCCTGCTTTTCTTTTCACTGTTGAATTATGAGTAGGCTGACGTTGCCATAGCGACGATTGAATATGCATTATCTTTGTGTGAACTTCTGCCTCTACGATTGGAATCAGCGATTGCTGAATAAATATTTCTATGGTTAATTTGTCATAGTTCTTACGATCAGCAATAGAAAATGTTTTAATTATCTCTAATGACCCGAAATATTGCTAATCTTAAGAACTATGACAAATTAACCATAGATATATTTATTCAGCAATCGCTGATTCCAATCATAGAGGCGCAAGTTCACACAAAGTTAAAGTATATTGAATTGTCGCTATTCGCAACTACTGCTAAGCGATACGCCCTCTGGTGATAGAAATTCGAACACTTCCAAGCTAGTAGTTTTTCGACGTGCCTGTTATTCTAACGTAATTTGCTCACTTTTGGAGTTCATTTTCGAGCTTTTGTGTTGTTCTCCGAGTTGAAATTTTGGAATACCGAAAGTGTTTGTAATATTCATCAATCGATTCCTTTCTTTCCGATTAAAAATTTCGATCGTATTAATTCGAAATGGCATCCTCCCGAAATGACTATTGTTGTGTGCCTCAACTCAATGTTATTCATGGTCAAAGAAGAAAGGATCATCTAGTGCCTCTACTTTTCATTTTTTCCAAAGCCAAATGAAATTAAAGTTAATTTTGAAACACCATTGGGCAGGGAACTCAATGATAGAAGAAGGCCCAGTTTTAGAAATTGAAGATTGGAAAACAGGTCACGAAATACATGAAAGTATGTTCACTGCATTTCTCTGAAGATGTTTATTTTCATAAAGGTAAATTACTTACAGTGTATTTATTTCGAAACAACTTCATGTCATGATGTTTTCAGGTGTAAATAAAAATGAGAGAATTTTGAGGGAAAATGCTGAGGAGAAACTACCCAGCACTTCTGCAGCTACCTAATTCACATACTACACAAAATCATATTCTAAAAGAGTGATCTGGTTGAAAATCTGACAAAAAATAGATATACTGTTAGAGTTGATAATAGCTGAAGTTACTCATATAAATACATCAATACTTTTCATTTCCTTCTATAGGTAGGTTGAACCGGCTGTGACATTTTTCATTTTGTATGTGTATCTTGAGCTGCTGTAATATTTAAATGAAATCCATTATATGTCTATCTGTTTCCTTTTCTTTAGAAATACGATGCAAAAGAACTAAAGCAGAAAATCTGTTTTCATTTTATTGATTCCTTCGTTTGTAAACAGAGAACAAGTCGTATCATTTGGACTGATTCTAGATTTACCACATAATATAGCCTGCATTCAGCACTTCTTCACATAAATAAGAGTCCTTAAATTACTTATTGAGGTGCCTATTTTTCCAGAAATTCAAGTAAACTTAGATATTGGTTTATTTTGATCCACCAAGCAACATACACTAAAATAACACCGAAATTATCCTCCAGGAACGATTTAAAGTACGATTTTATATCGTGATCCAAACGAAAAGTTCCTTCTCAAGAAATCTTACACAAAACTTTAATAATTTCTTTAAATATTCAAGCTCTGCTTAATAAATATTCGTTCTTCACCACATTTCTAAGGTTTGTTTACATAAAACTACTAGCTTGGACAGGTTCCAAATTTATCCGTTAGGGCTCTGGCATCTTCGCAGAAGTTCCCAATGGTAACGTCAGCCTACTCATAATTCAACAGTGAATAGAAAAGCAGGAAAAAAGTAATGAATATTTTCTCATGTAATATTCATGTGAATAGCGACATATGATACATTTTTGAAATCAGCAAAAATTTTGTAGCAAGATAAGAGATCTTTTGATTATAGTTTACATTTATAAAATCCAAAATCCCTCTAATTTCTCGAAAATGGCTGGATTGAAAAATTGAGTCATATCCCAGATAGCACAGGACGTCCTAAAGACGTCCATTACATGTCCATATTTGGTCGGAACGTCCAGGGCCAATTCTGGACGTTTTAAGAACGTCCAGTTCGTTAAATCCTCAGAACGTCCAGAAAGCGACCTCCTTAAAACGTCCATTCTACGTACGAAGATCATATCTTCGAATTGTTCATTTGTGTGATTACTGGCATTATTCAGATCGAGTGTATATTTTGCTATTGGATCATGATATAAATATGCCGATTCTGTCTCTTTGTATAGATTTTACTGTCAGATCAAGATTTTGATCGACCTGAGAATTTATAAATAATATGCTTGGTGAATAATAAGAGAAATAATTATATCACATTTGCAAAACTATCCTAGTATGAAGTATCATTGTTCAAACAATTGAAGAAGTATAATGCGATTGTTCAAACAATTCCATTTTATACAATCTTAATACCATATCCCCGGAATTAAGAATAAGGAGACGGTTATTGTGGTTCTGTGTTCTTTTGTGAAGTGTGGCCGTCATGTCAGATGTCAGCGGTTGTTAAATTTTTAGCGGGACGCCACACGAAAGATAGAAATGAAAATAGCTAAGGAAAATATATTATTACAGAGACATTGTCTCAGATTATTATTCAGATCAGATTAGATTCTCAAAGGATATCAGTGATTTCAAGGAATATTGAGATACCGAAAGGTTAGTAAACATTATAATGTCTTAACTAAGGAAACTCAAACACCCATTTCCACTTGAGTTTCATGAACCTATATTACATCATTCCTTTTTCGTGCCTATTTGTCTGCTGACTGACGGTTCACAACAAATTTGTATGAGTTCTAGCCGGTTTTGTTAACTGTTTTAGATTTCCCCTGAAGTCAGGCTGACAAAAAGGCACAAATAAAGTATTCAAGTGGTACGAGTTCCAATCATTTCATTCTTCATAATAAATTCAATTACAGGATATTGAGTAAATGATGCAACTCATTCCAAGAACTTGCTCCACAATGTTGCTGTATGTTCGATATTTCATATACCGTTGAAAGCAAGATCTTAAGCAAGAACTGCTGAAGAAACAAGGGACTTGGAATCAGAGCTCAAGTCAAAAACCAATTTTTTCTTTAACGAAGAATCAATAGGTGATATAAGTCTTCTTCCTTCTCTTTGAATGAAAAAAAAAGTTACTTATAGAATTTCAAAACAATATACACATACACCATGTTCAATAACATATTCTTCATTTTTCAGTTAATGAGACAGTTTCAGAGCCTGAAAGTATTAATGGTGAGCTAAGTTTTGATTATATATGATTGAATAACTGTTTTCAGAAATATATTTGAATATATCTAATTTTTTCTTTATAGGTGATTGACAAAATGGTAAATCATCTGAAGTTGTCCAGGATATGTTGGACTCTTCCGTCGATTCTCATACTTCCTTCCATTCAAAGGAGTCAGATGGAATTCACAACGATAAATATAATTTAAATTTTCCTTTGATTTCAGAACAAGAAATAATAGAATTTGATGCTATTTTAAATATTGAAACAAATGAAAATGTGAGTTGATTTAATATTTTTGCTTTTTATTGTTCGTAATACATATTATAATGTTGCTTCTAATCATGAGAATGAAGAGGGTTTTTGTGATGAATAAGAAAATTACTTTGCAGGTGAATAAATGCAAAAATAGGAGGTACTAACAATTATAATATGGTGAAGCAAATATTGATTTTATTGATCACTAATGATCAAACAAGTAGTTGGTTGGGGCCAAAAGTAAAGAAGCCATGTATCATGAAAGTCACTGAGCTAATCATAAGTGAGTATTTTGTAGTCACTGCCTGTACATTGAAGTAGATATCACAATATATTGGGCACCAAAATTGATTTCATATTCACCTTGAAAAATAGGGGTATTTGAAAGAATATTTTATTAATTTTTTTTATAGGTTAATGTGAACACAAGTGCTCACATTTTTCCATATAATTCTCACACATGAATTATGATTTTCTCCAAAAAAATAAAAACTGCTCTATAATGATCAATACTGAAGAATTTGGAATTGCATCTTGATCTGCCATTCAGTTTGGATAAGCAATTTAAATTATTTTCAGGTTTAGCTGAGAAGCCAGACAGGACCAAGAAAAGAGACTGAATCGTCAATTCTGGCATGGTTGAAAAGAGCAGAGGAGAGGAAAGGTGTGAACTCAACAAGTTGTGATATCAAACAACATATAAATATTGCTTGGAAAAACTCCTTCTAAATAAAAAATTATAAATTATTTTCACTTATTTCCTGGAGGAATTCTGATGAATAATGAATCAATTCATTTCATTTGAAGGAGACAGGACAGGAATATATACAGTGTGTCAATGTGAAAAGGTACAACTCTTATTATTTCTGCCCCTATAAAAAATCAGTAAATATGCAGTAAGCTGTAATCTTCAGTTGGTTGGGCGGACATTTGAATTGGTTCTAATCAATTTTCATAAACCCTGTGAGGCTGATGACAGCATCTCCTATAATCTTACATGGGAAGGGGTGTTGGGTGACACCTTGTTTCGAAAGTAATTCGATTGTCTTCCAAAAAACATACTTCTGACCTTTTTGTTAGTACTTCCGAAAAATTGATAGAAAAAGTTTCAATGAAACATGAAAATGATGAAAAGCACTTTCGAGTTTCATTGCAACTCTTGCTATCAATTTTTCGGAAGTACTGAAAAAAAGACCAGGTGTATGGCTTTTTTAGAAAGATGATCGAATTACCTTTGAAAGATGGTGTCACTCAACACCCCTTCCCATGTAAGATTATAGGGGTTGCTGTCATCACCCTCACAGGGTTGATAAAATTGATGGCAACCAACTGAATAAAATGTCCCTGTACAGACAAAAGTTTAACAGCTTTTGCATTTTTCCTGATTCTGCATGGGGCGAGATATAAAGGTGGTGCCTCTTGAAACTGACACACTGTAGAATAACCCCTCGATTCATGCGCCCCCAACTATGTCCATGAAACGTCCTTAAAAGGACGTCTGTAAGACGTCCTATGAATGTCCATTATAAATCCTGAAAGGCTCTATTATGGACGTCTTGAGGACATCCTGATTAGTAACATTGGACGTCCTGAAAACGTCCATAAGACGTCCACGTCCGTAAAATGGACGTTTTGAGGATGTCCCGAATGTCCGAGCTGGACGTTTTAAGAACGTCCCTAAGACGTATTTGTGCTATCTGGGATTATATTTGAATTACTCCTGAAAAAGTGCCTGTAGAATGTATCAACAGATTTCCAATACGAGTTCAAACAAGCGAGGTATTCAGCATTATTGAAAATGACAATTTCTCAATTTTCGCTCATAACTCAAGTTCTATGAACGATAAGCTGGATCTGTTTTCAGATTCAGATTAGTCAGGAAAAAAGAGCTAGAGAATGTGTTATCAGTTTTCTTCTAGCTGCTATAGTTCTCGAGATCCCTTCAGTAGACAACGAATTCTGCCTGTACACGACCATTTCCAAATAACTACACAAACAAGTCTAGGGGTTTCACATCAGGACATTTTGGATGCCATTCAATCGGAGCTATCCTTATCCCATCCTCGGGAAAATGATAATTCAGAAACTCACGCAGGTACTGGGGCTGTGAACCACCATATTTTTGGAAGAAAATGGTTTATATTCAAATAATTAATTTCCTGAATCACCACATTGCGGGAGTAGATGAAGATGATGGAACAAATAAAATTTACCTAACTAAATTGTCTGGATCCAAAAAGGGCCTAGGATGCTTTTTTCCTAAAATTCCAGCCCAGGAGTTCAACTCTTCTAAAGACTCTGTACTCTTATGTATATAAATAACACAGAATAAAAGGGAAGATGTTGTACATGATGAAACATTATTACTGTTCAGGGATCAATGCGAATAAGAAATTTGAACATAATATATTATTAATTTGTTTTAGTTCAGAAACTCGATTGCTTCACGCATCTATTCCAAATCAACACACTTTTTCAATATATTCATGAATAGAATTGGAAATCCTTCGAAATTCTATGTTACTCAGCCCCTATTGATATTTAAGATCCTTGGAGGGGGTTGCATCCCTGCTTAGGGGTGTGATCGTGCACTCACGAATTTTCAATAACGAAAATATGCACCCTCCAAATAAAAATCTATTCGGGAGTAGGTACAGTTAAGATGCTAATGGGCGGAAGATACTATGGAAGGAAAGCCTAGTAGTTATTGCATTTTCTTTTGAAATATTTTCGTCCCTGTACTTTTTCCATCTCTGTGAGTTTACGAATTATTGACATTCATAAAACAGGAGTCTGATACATTAAGCTTGGCAACCTTCATTATTTAAAAGCTAGGTATTTAATAATATATTATCACATATATAATTACTCATTGTTTACCTGCAATTACTACTTATATCTTTTGCGTGTAATCTCATATTTATGTTATGATATAGACGCCTCAGCTTATGATAGTGTTACAATTATTTTTAACCACAAACGAACGGAAGAACCAATAAAAAGTGGGGTTATACGTAATACTACATCTAGGTGAGCAACAAAACAAACATCTTTGTGTTTTGTGTTATTGTTGGAATCGGCTCGAAAGTATGGTCAAACCTGTTTTCATTAGAATTATTATGTATATTACAACACAGAACCGAAGTGACGAAATAGTTTGAATGGAACTCTGTCTGTATTTTGAACGAAGCCTTCTTGAAAATTTTGCTGGAAAAATCCAGAACTAATTCACCACCAGGTCGCCCAACCTAGCCAACATATTTGAAGAGTTCTCCGTCTGAAAATCAATTTTTCTGGCACATGCGTGTACCGAAGCGACGGATCCGAACTTATGATTTCTGTCAAAAGTGCCGAGAGGATTGTGTGCGGAAATAGCTTTCATGCAACTTTCAAATATCGATTATTTTTATATTGTGCGTGATAATTGTGAAAAAATTCCCTATTCTACGAATCAATTGTCTCTAAGCAATTCGCGAAAAGAATGTAATTGGTTGAATCGTAGATGTGATTCGGTTGAATCGACTGTTCTCGGGCCCACTTATCGAATTACATCAACTATGCTTTTTAAATGCGTGTTTTTTAGTGCTCCATCACCAGGTGATCAAGATTGAATCACGAACTGAAGATATATTTCGAATATACTAAGAAAATCTTCAACTATGTGAGTATCGTTTGGGAGATCCTTGCAAGTTTTCCATTGTTGCTTACGGGACAATTTCCAATGTTTTTCATTGTTTATGTTCGATTAATAGCTAAAACTATGTGGTTAGATTTTGTGTTATATAGGTACCGGCAGGTATTTCTTAGGAACGTTTCGTTGTATTGTCAATATTTCAATTTGCCTTCACTATTGACGTGTTTTTACGCCAAGTCGCAGCTATTTTCCCTTGTTTTCTTTTTATTCACTGTTTGTCTGGACGATGTAGATTTTTTATGACCTAATAATCGGAAATGTCGCTTTAGAAGTCATTAATTATAAACATGGGTTTCTGCTCAGACATTCAGCTGATTTGGAGGTCAAGGTTGTCAAGGGGGCGGTCCCCTATGTCCCTAATGCAGATTAGCAAACAAAATATCTAGGTATTTCAGGATGTTTTCGTAATTCGATTAATGATTGGGGAAAAGCGAATGATATTTATCAATACTAGTCATGAATTCCGTAAATTACTTTATTTTTTTTCCAAAAAACAAATCGTTTATTTCGAGTTTACTTACCGTCAAAATCACACTCACCCAAAAACAACAATATTCACGAGTAGAGAATTGAAACATGAAGAGCTGCGATGATTTTTTTTCGGTTTCTTCATGTTTCTATTGGAACTGAATTTATGAATATCTATCAACTATATTATTGTGCTATCTATGAATAGTACCAAGCAACGTTTCAAAACGTACCTCTGCGTACGAAAAGTTTCGTTTTGATATCCCACAATGCATGACAAACCAGGGCATTAAGTGATCGATATCTGCTGGTAGCAATTTTCTACCGGTTAACCTCACCTGATAAGATTGTAGACTCATTCTTCCAGATATTGTTATCAATTGTGGTTTTCCATTCACTAAAATTTGAACAGATTCAAGGGTTGTTGTCTATGTTGAATATGAAGTCATAGCTATTCTCTGTTACAAAGCGTTGACCCATTGTCCCACCCACAATGACACACTTAATTTCACACCCCATTGCAGCATCTGGACCTTTCTTTCTCTCAAGACAATCACAGGTAACACTTTATATGAACTTCTTGTATTGCTCATTTCATGGTGGTTTTATAATGGCACAATACTATAGTAATTTTCATCTTTTTAACATTCTAGAAGTCATTTTTTGCCAAGGTGTTAAGTGATTCTAGATTAAGTATTATGACCATGTTAGTGGTTTATACGTAAAATCGATGAATTTACCAGTAGTGTATAAGTCGAACCTGATTCGAATAATTAATGTCCGAGTTCCCTTTATAACTCATAGAATACATCTATCGAATATTAAATATCTTCAATTCACTGATTATTTCCGTATTTCCTCATTTTACATCGATTTAGTATGATAAAATTGAATATATGCGGACGCCACTGGTTTCGGCGTTCGGGTGTTTCCGGAGATTTTGGCTGCTATCTTTGGCCGCTCTTTTCACACCGGTTATGAAAATTAGTGTTCAAATAAAGGAAGAATCCTATTTGTAGAAGGTATAAACTTTATGATATTCAGCAGCATATCATTCTTCTCATTCTTTCAATCATTTTCACCAATCGAGGATCGAGTTATTAACCCCCAATTAAGCATAATTATTTTTACGATTGAATGTGTTGTATTTTTCTTGGTTCTTTATTGAATATACATGAATTGTTCAACAATTTTCATCTTCTTGAAATTGAAATTTACCAATATATGCTACTATCAAGTGCTACCAGAAAACCTCAGTTTTAAAATCCTATAAAATAAAATTAACTATCGAATAAAACACTTGTTTTCTAATTGGGAATCTTATGAATTTAAATGGGAAAGAACTCAAATTGGACTAGTTTAATTATATACGGCCTATTCAATGATTTTTCATTCTCTGTGAGAGACTTGTTTGTCACAAATGGACATTGTATAATATTCACGAATTCGGCCTCCGCAATTATTAAGGTCCGAACCTACTCTACAAATATCGAGTTTCTTAGTCGTTTCTTCCGGAAGTAATTGTATTTACGCACTTAACGGCCGACCGTTAACACAACAACTTCCCAAAAAAACAACTTAGAAACTCCATATTTGTAAATTTTTGTTTTTAACTTGAGTGACCATACGATCCCATTAAAATTTCGTTGAAAGTTGCGCGTCATTATCCTTCAACTAACTGCCAAGTTTCAATCCAACCGCGCCAGTATTTCCTGAAATATCAGGGAAATAACATCAAATTTTCAAACTGAAAGTTTCAAGTCGCTAGCTTGCTCCGTTTGATATTTATCGCGTCCACGGCCAGCCGGTCGTGAATTGATTTTGACGTCGGATTCGTCTTCAGTAAGTCCAACATAGTCCTTTGAGACCATTTTCGGCTCAAAATTCAAAAATTACAGTTATCTCACGACGTTTCAGGATAATTTGTTTTTTAAATACACAAATTCGACACTGTAAGGGATCCATTGAACGTTTCAAAAAAGGTTATCTACCGCTAAAAACGATTTGAGAGGAAACAATGCCTCGGGGTAGTAAATTACAGCTAGGCAACACAGCACCATTAATTTTAGCGCTTATATCTCAAGGTCAGGCCGCTGGACCCGGTCTACATGCTTAAACGTTGCCAAGAGGCGCGCCAAATATTAGAATTCGGAGAAATTTCGACGTTCATAGGAGAAAACGGAGAATCGTTCTGCAGGCTTCAGTGAGTATGTTTTGAAATTTATTTTTAGAATGCAATATGTTGGTTATTTTTCAATTTTTTCACTCCATTTTAGTTTTCATTTTCCCGAAAATTTTTGAATATGAAAAAGTGACTACCTACGTTGCATTCCTACGATGTTTTTCAACCATTTGCACCAAAAATGTTTTCTAAAAAAAACGAACCCTGGCCTCCAGAAGTCACCGCGTTATATTCGAGGTTTTGTTTGCTCTTAAGGCCTTCACTAGTAATTTCTATCTTTGAATCTTTCGGTGTCCAACAAAGTCTTCGAATTCATTTTTATTTTTTGAAACATAGGTTTTTCTTATTGGTAACTAACCTCAACAAAAATGGATCAGACCTCATTATGACTATGTAATTTAATATGTATGAATCTATTTAGATATATGCATAACATAAAATATGGTTGAACGCAGAAAAATACAAAAGAGAACCAGGAGAATTGGTCCCTATTGCCCTAAATCGTAGAAGATTTAACGTTTGTATCTTTCACGGTTTTACCCCCTATAATTTTTTCGAGCTAATATAGTAGATATCATTATCGACATTCTTTTAACCCTATCATTTTAGCTATGTTTTATCTGTTCTTCTTTGTGATTAAACGTTTTATTTATTTTTCTTCATTCTTTCTTTCTTTTTATTTCGTTTTATTTTTTCATTTTGCAGATTGATTTTTTTGTGTTCGTGTTACGATGTCCGCGCACTCTGGCGGGGAGCCGCGACAACACCGCTCCAATTCTTTAGGTGCTCGTTTTTCTTCCTTGCGAGGCTTGCCGGCGTTTTTTAAAGACAGCACCAGCAGACAGTAAGTATTTTTTCACACATAAAGGAATCTTAAATTTGTTTTCAGTATATATTAACTTCCTAGAGGTACAAAAATTATTCATAAGTATTAACACACCAATAGAACTATCGATGTAACCTGTCTCTTTTACAATTAAAGCAGTGGCCAGTGATATTTATTTATTTATTCATTGATTTACGGTCAAGCCATTCCACAATATTATTGAAATACAAATTAATAATAATAATTCTCGTACCCATATCATCAAAAAAACGCTTATTATTTTCTCAGTTGAATAACCCAGTACCATAGATATCTTAAATGAAACTTATATATTATTCATACCTCGTTGGTTTTTCACAAACGCAAAAACTTGATATGTGTTGAAAATTTTTTTTTTCTTTTCATCTAGTTTAAGATATGTATATGATTCTGGATGAAAAGTTAACCGATTATTCCACTCAATTCCAATCTTTAGAACCAAATGCGATGATTCATTTTCGGAATAATTGGGAATTTGCAACGTTTTTCTTTATAAATCAGGGACCACTGGTCGGAAATCATCCGGGTGAAAATTTTAGGGTTGAGTTATGCAACAGTAATTAGAGTTGAGAGTTTCATGAGAATTCGGTGACAAGTTTTCGATAAATAAGTTTTTTTCTCTTCGACCCCCAATTTTGAGCCCTTAAGGGTACACCGATCCTGCTGAAAACCTCCAGCGACACACGATTTTCCTATCGAGTTTCACGGATTTCGGTTAAGTACTTTCAGAGAAAAGCCTCGGACGGAGTACGGATGGATTCTCTTTTATTAGTTCATTGAAATCTAGATACTCCAAAATGTAAACTGAAATTTTCAAGGGGGGTATTTTTTTTTTTTTTGGTCCAGCACTAATGTTTATTATTTGATTTTATCAAATATCTCGTCAACTGTAATATTGAGATATGAAAAAAAGATTTCCCCTGAACCAGCTGCTCTATCTAGAGGATTCTCAAGCTCCACGATTCCTTTAGGGAACATTCAATTTCACCTTCTCTAAAAGATAAGGACAGTCAATGTAGCTGTGCAAAATTTTATAGACAAGCAATAATTCGAAATTATGTTGTCTCGTTTCGAGGGATGCGAGGAACAATTTGTTTGGGATGGCCTCGTATTGGATAGATTCAGAAGGTAATTTTGATGATATCAAAATAGGGGTACACGTACAAAGGCATCCTGAAATAGGAGGAAGGAATTTTTCCTAGGTGATTTCACCCCAAAAACCATTGTGATTGTCACTTGACTGTTGTTATTTAGCCCTTCTAAGGAAACAATTCTGAGGTCATTTTTTCATCAATAATACCGAAACGTTTTGACCCAAACGTATATTTTTCAAGATTGCTCATTTTTTTTAAATCGAAGTATGAAAATTCTTGAGGAAATTAAAGATCTACTTATTCGTTGTGATTTGGTCACCAGTGTCTGTTCACTTTATGACCATCGAGCCAAAAATAGTCATTTTGCCTTTCCTTCAAAAATTTTCCAACTTCAATAAATAGAAAACGCTTCATTCGATCGGGTTGCAACATGTGAAATTTTAAGAAGAATTACTTGAAATTTTATAATTTCTCAGCAGAATCGTAAAACTATTGAAAACAAAAAGTATGGATGACTTTCTTCATTCCAGAAGAATTCAATGAGATAACCTAATAGGCCTGGAAAAGTTAGCTAATTAAATTGGTACCTTCTAGGAAACGTGGATATAATATCAAACTCCGATATTACAAATGAAACTATTATAGTCATATTAATTTATTTCATACATTATTATGAGAATTGCATTACACAATTCCTCAGCCCTTTTATGAAAGAATATTTTTCTTGAAATAATGAGCTTCATTTTGGTTCATAAGAATGGGTAGTTTTCGACAATCTTATATATCTTCTTTCTTTTATTAATATAAATGGACAAGATTCTAGGTGTGTTTAATTTGATACAATCTGCCTACTTTTGCGAAGTAACCATTAATAAGTGTTTATTTCCAACCTGGTGAATGTGACCATTTCGTTTTATATTCTTGTCATGAAATGTTTTGCATTGTGATCATATAAGTTCAATGGCATTAAACTGTGGTAGTCGTAGAAAAGATAGACCCGTTTCATAAATGAATTGCTTCGACGCATAAGCATTTTTTGAGGCTTATAAAAACTGCAAAATATCTATAACTTAGGGTAGGGGGAGGAATGTGTTCGTTTTCATTCTGGATACTTTTATGATTTCATCGGTGATTGGACATTTGGTAATTATTTTTATTTTAATTTTCGGTAGTATTAATCTGTTATCCACTTTTTCAACATAATCGAGAATTCATATGATGTCATTAATCTACACTTTCTCAGTTGAAGATTACATACGCACCATTAATATTTATTCATTCATCTTTATTTACACCAAGAAAAATCATCATTTGAAAATGTTCAATCTCAGACAGATCTAACACCATCCTTATTAAGGTTAATTTCAATGTCTAATCTGAACAATTAGTAACGAAAATGGACCAATATCTATCTCATTTTGAAAATAAGGAATTCAATATACCCTGAAACAGAAGTGACTTATGTAATCCTTGCTTAGTAAAGTTAATATCTATGGACAGATGCCACTTAAGTCCAATATATACTAAAATAGTTTCCGTAATTATTGACATCTTAGGCGGTTGTAGAAAATCGAAATTATGTTAGTTATAGCAAAATAGCATATTCAGAAATATTTTGATCAAAGAGCAAAGTAATTATCAGTTTTAAAATGCAATCAGAACCAAGGATGCATCGTCACTCGTCACTAAAGGCTCTTGAAACGAGTATAGAATTCACGAAGAGTGTGATGTTTCAGATATCCTCTATGTTTTCATGAAGTATGCAATGTTTTCATTGCGAATTACAGAATTTTACGATGCAAGTGGTAATAGAAGTTGATGACTTACAGTATTCTGTATTGCGCGTTCGGTTATTTCCACAACACGAAGGTAGATGGCCAAACGTGAGGGAATTCATTTCAGAATTGAACTCCTCATTTGACCGATACGGTACCTATCGAAATTCACTTCTCAGCAGTCAGGATATTTATTTTGCAGTTTGATGATAGACAAATGAAAAGTGGAATTGTTTTAGCTGGTTATTGTTCTTGAAGGCCCATTACACGATACGATATATATTGAATCCATTTATCGAATCGATAGAATTGATTATGTTCTCAATATATTCTTGTTTCTCTCCTTTTCGCCTGCATGTTCTAGGGGAACAGCGTGCTATCGTTTCATTTCAAAATACGAAGGTTAAGTTCGTTAATGGGTCAAATCGGCCAAATAGTTTCGAAGTTATAGCCATTTGAAATCTTGAGGTTAATTTCCTTATATTTCAGAAACTACTGAAGCGATTGGATTGAAACTTGGCAGTTAGTTGGAACATAACGACTCACAAGTTCGAGCAAAATTTCGTTGAAATCGTATGGTTACTCAATTGAAAAAAAAAATTTCCGAAAAAAATTTTATTTCCTGAAAGTGTTGCCCATATTCAAGAAAAATTTCAGTTGTACCATGAACTTCATATTTCACAGCAGTGTACCAAATTTCAATTCGATACGGCTATTAGTTTTGGAGATATTGAGAAAAAATATGTAGAATTTCGTGGTTTTCTTCTCGGTATCGTTGTTTTTTTCGGTATAACTCAAAAATTACTGATTCAATCGTGATGAAACTCTGCAGCCAGTTCGGAGATGTTGGGGGACAACACTGTGCAAAATTTCGTGATGATTGTGTCATTAGAACAAAAAAAAAATTTTTTTTTAATATTTTATATTCTGTGATCTTCTCATCATATTATTCTCAGTATATTCTGTATAAACCTTCAAACTGTCATTTTCAGTACTGGATTCAAATTCGATTTAATCTGTATGTTTGGAAAAATTGGAAAAATAAAATTTTGAATATATATCTGCGGAATTATTGGGTGGATTTTACCCATTCACGAATTCGGCCTTCGTAATTAAGGTCCAAACCTTCTCTACAAATATCGAGTTTCTAAGTTGTTTGTTTCGGAAGTTATTGTGTTTACGGTCTGGCCGAAGGTCGAATTCGTGAATGGGTAAAATCCGCCCAATCATTCCGCAGATATACCCATTCAAAATTTCATTTTTCCAATATTTCCAAAAATACAGATTAGATCGAATTAAAATCCAGTAATTTATCGGAAAAAATCCAGAAAAAGTACTGTCGTGAAGCTTTATGTTCGTTATTGGAGGAAGGTGAGGAAAGAATGAGCACGTATACAATAAGTAGATTAGAAAAAACGTTAGGAGTATAAAAAAAGTATATGAAAAAGTTCGGAGGTAAAATGTGAATTGAAAAAGAGAAAAGTTAAACGAGAAGAATAGAGGAGAATAATTTTCGGATAATAGTCTTTCCGAACCAATAATAATGGAACTGGATGAAAATTCGTCGGATGATGAAGTACCCGTAGATGGAAATGACGAAGAATTCAAAAGGGACAAGGTAGTAATTGAAATAGAAAAGTATTATGCAATAGCATATGATGATGGTATATCGAAAGAAATCTTGAAAAAATGGCAATTCCGTTAAAGTGAAATTCTTGAAGCAAGATCTACAAAATTTAATCTGGTCAAAAAATCTGGACAAAAATTTTTTTTCAAAATGTTGTTTTTTCAGTATTTCCAAAAATACTGTTCGATCGAATTGAATTCCAGAATCTGATTGAAAAATAACAACTCAAAGTTTCATACAAAATTTCGTGGGGAAATATAATTAGAAGACCCCAGAATATAGAATATTTGATGGGAAAATTGTTCTTTTTTTCGATTTTTCCGATAACACCATCCTCGCGAAAGTTGTTCATCTTCATTTTCGAACGAGATACCAAGTTTCATCATAATTGAATCAGTATTTTTTGAGTTATTCCAGCTTAAACAACGTTACTGTGAAAAAACCACAAAATTTTACAATTTTCTTATATATTTTATATACAGTGTGTCCACGGATTGGGTGCCGGTGTGGTGTAAATGACGAAAAATTTTCGAGTTAGACTCTGATATTCTGGGAATCGCTCCTGCTTGATCTCAAACTAAGATGTTGAGAAAATGAGCCAAATCAGTTTATATACAGGGTGGTTTAGAAATGATTCAAGGAAAATTGTTAACAATAAAGCACCTTTGTTTCAAAAGATATCGAGAAAGTTTATTGAGAAAAGTTGTTTAGAATCAAAAGACACGGCTGAATCTCGATTCTCAGATAAATCGATCAACTTTGATTTTGTCAGTAGGTTATGAAAATATTTGATAATTTCCATGGTAACAAATGCCAGACGTGACTTGAAACGTAAATTTCATTCGTCATAAACGAAAATTTTCCAGTTAAAAACATGCTGACCATAGAACAAAGAGTGTTTATTGTGCAGTGCTACGGTTTAGTTGCAGACCTTTCGTATCAGGGAGTAATAAAACAATTCCATGAACGCTGGCCAAATGTTGCGGTATCACGTAACACTGTTGAAAAAAAAGTTTCGAAATTTAAATTTTAATCTTAAAAAAAACCTCACGTATACAAAATGTTCATGACCAACTTATAAAGTCAAGGTAGGTTGATTTATCCGAAACTTTAGTTCCTGCAGCAGCTCGTCATTTCAAACAACTTTTCTCAATATACTTTCTCGATATCTTTAAAAAAAGGTACTTTATTCTTAACAATTTTCATTAATTCTGTTCTAAACCACCCTGTATATAAATTGATTTGACTCTTTTTCTCAACATCTTAGTTCGAGACCAAGCAGGAGCGATTCCCAGAATATCAGAGTCTAACTCGAAAATTTTTCGTCATTTACACCTTACCGGCACCCAATCCGTGGACACACTGTATATATTTTTTTTATAACTCTGAAAATTGAAATCGAATCAAACTGAAATTTGATATATTGCTATGAAATTCAAGCTTCAAGATTTAAGCGAATTTTTCCGTCCATAAAAATTATGTTCGAACTAACTGCCAAGTTCCAATCCAAATATTCGGTACGTTTTTGAAATATCGCGAAAATAACCTCAAAATTTCAAATTACTAAACCGTTTAGCCTATTCTGCCTATTAACAAACCTAACTGTCGCATTTTGAAACGCAACCTACACTGAAGGTTTCAAGTCGGGATTCTCCGTAAGCCCATAATCGTGCCTACAGGCTGAATAGATTTATACCGGATTCGTCATAAGTGAGTGCAACCTACTCGTTTAAGGCCATTTTCGGGAAAAAAATCGAAAATTACAGATATTTGACTGAACGATAGCACGCTGTTCCTAGAACATGCGCGCGAAAAACACCTCATGTATTTTTCAAGTTATGTTTTGACGTGAAGTTTTATACAATATTATTTTCCAATGGAATTATATGTATAGATTTGAATTTGGATTGTTATCAATCCTTAGTTACCGTGGGCAACACTCTTTGTTGGTTTTCCTCTCATTATAAAACGAATTCGTAGTGATTTTGGTTTATTATTTGATAAAATCAAATAATAAACCTTAGTGATCGATCAAAAAATCGGCATTGTACTGTATATCCAAAAATTGAAGTCTGATCGAACTGAAATTTGGTACACTGCTATGTAATATAGAGTTCAAATTATTCTCGAAATCTGGTGGATACTTTCTCGTGAAAAAATTTTCCTCGATACCGAGAAAAAATCCACACAATTTGCTGTTAGTTGCGCGTCAATACGATTAATTCAACTACCAAGTTCGCTGAAATAATGCCTGAAATTTCGAGGAAATAATCTTAAAAGTCCAAATGACTATAACTTTGAAACCATAAGGCCGATTCGGTACATTGTTGAACTTAGCCGCCGCATTCTGATGCGTGATCTACCCTGAGGGTTTCGAGTCGCTAGCTTGCTTCTTTCAACAGTTATCGTGTCCTTGGACTGCCGGCTGAACAGAATGGATTCTGAGACCGGATTCACGATCACTAAATCCAACTAAGTGGTTTGACTCTGATCATCTCGGTTTTTGCGAACATGTTCTTGGGAAGGTCTGTAACTCTCGAATTTCGGTCCGAAAATTACAGACATTTGGACCTTGGCCCCTCCCAAGATCATGCTTTTAAAAACCGAGATGATCAGAGTCCGGACCGACTGCCGGAGGCAACTGTCCCACCTAGGAATTTTTCTGAAACGAAAAAAAAAAAAAAAAATTAAAACTTCAACCATCAACTCTCGAATGAGGATTATTTTTTGTAATCGTCACCATTATACCTGTACCATTGTATACATTGCCTATACCACCTCCAGCTTTCGGTTGCCCTCTTTGATACATCCTGTATTCATATGTTCAGGTATCAAGGTCTGAAAGAAACCTGAAATAGACTGTAATTTCATAGGGAAATCTTCTCGAATGAAAGTCAATATCTTTAAATCAATACTGATGAATGTCATGCAAATTGTATGCTATTACAAAATGATTACCGGAATCAATTCCACGAAGTAAAACGGTGCTGCCCACGGGGCAGAGAACGGTCAGTGTATTACGGAAAGCTTTGAAATCGAGAGTAACCCACATCACTGTAAGTGCCTTAGGAGGGGTCTCTCAACGAAGAGTTCTAAGATTATTTACTTTCATTTTCAGCACATCATCATGACCTACAACTCTTTATGAAAAGTACCGATGATGATGTTTTATCGAGACGAGAAATTTCGTCTCGATGTTTTTCTCGAAGACAATTTCTCGATCTCGATTCGAGACTCTCGAAATTTCGAAAGTCTCGAGAACAAAAACAGAATGTTTACGGTCGGCCTAACGGCCTGACCGTAAACACAATAACTTCCGAAAGAAACAACTTAGAAACTCGATATTTGTAGAGCAGGTTTGGAGCTTAATTATACGAAGGCCGAATTCGCGAATGGGTGAAATCCACCCAATGATTCCGTAGATATACTCATTCAAAATTTTATTTTCCCAATATTTCCAGAAATACAGATTGGATCGAATTGAAATCCAGTACTTAAAATGACAGTTTGAAGTTTCATATGGAATTTATGTGGATAATATGATGAGAAGACCACAAAATATTGAATATTTGAAAAAAATTTGTTTTTTCAAATTGTTCTAATGACACGATCATCACGAAATTGTGCACAGTATTGCCATTCAACATCTTCGAACTAGCTGCGAAGTTTCATCACGATTGAATCAGTATTTTTTGAGTTATACATAAAAAAATAACGATATCGAGAAGAAAACCACGAAATATCTCCGAAACTAATAGCCGTATCGAATTGAAATTTGGTGTACTGCTGTGGAATATGAAGTTCAAGGTACGACTGAAATTTTTTTTGAATATGAGCAATATTTTCAGAAAAAAAAATTTTTCGAAAAAATTTTTTTTCAAATTGATTAATCATACGATTTCAACGAAAATTTGCTCAAAGTTGCACGTCGTTATGTTTCAACTAACTGCCAAGTTTCAATCCATTCGCTTCAGTAGTTTCTGTAATATGAGGAAATTAACCTGGAAATTTCAAATGGCTATAACTCCGAAACTATTCGGTCGATTCGGCCCATTAACAAACTTAACCTTCGTATTCTGAAATGGAACCCTTCCTGAAATTTTCGAGTTTATAGGATTCTCCGTACGCCCGTTATCGTGGTGACGGCCAGCCGGACGGAATCGATTTTGACACCGGATTCGTCATCAGTGAGTCCAACCTAGTCGTTTAAGACATCGAAAATGACAGACATTTGGACAAAACGATAGCACGCTGTTCATGCGCGCAAAAAACCTAGAAAAGCACTGCCGTGGAGGCAGCGCATGTTCAAATTCGTTGCTAAAGTGGTCATCTCCATTGAACATGCGCGCAAAAGCTGCTGCCTTCACGGCAGGGCTTTCCTAGGTTTTTTAAAATTGTTCTAATGACACGATTGTCACAAAATTTGGCACAAAGTTGTCCTTCAGCATCTCCAAATTGGCTGCAAAGTTTCATCATGATTGAACCAGTATTTCTTGAGTTATACCGAAAAAAACAACGATATCTTGAAGGAAACCACGAAATTTTACATATTTTTCTGAATATCTCCAAAACTAATCGCCGTATCGAATTGAAATTCGGTACACTGCTGTGGAATATAAAGCTCAAGATATTAGCGAAATTGTTCTCGAATAAGATCGATAGTTTTCGAAAAAAATTTTTTTTTGTAAACAATTTTTTTCAAAATTAAGTGACCATACGATTCCAGCAAAATTCTGCTCAAAGTTGCGCGTCGTTATGCTTTTACTCAATCCAATCGGTTATGTTGTTCCTGAAATATCAGAGAAATAACCTCAAAACTTCAAATGGCTTTAGTTCCGAAATCATTCGACCAATTTGTCCCATTAAAAAACTTAACCGGCGCATTCTAATGCGCGACCTAATCTGGAAGTTTCAAGTCGCCAGCTGTCTCCGTTCGACAGTTATCGTGTCATCAGTGGGTCCAACCTAGTCGTTTGAGACCATTTTCGGCTCAATATTCGAAAATCACAGACATTTGGATAAAACGACAGCACGCCTGTTCCCCTAGAACATGCGCGCAAAAATGCGAGTATCAGCACAAAAATGGAAAAATATTTTTCCAAAAAATGACAATCATACGAATCCATGATGTTTTAATTTGATCTTTCATCCATACATTTGAAATTTACCTAGGTGCGAAAGGTTAAAGTTTTAAATTATGTTGTCGTTCGTGAAGAGAGGAGTACCAGCGCTAGCAACAAACAAATTTTTCATAATCGAAAGCAACAAAACTTCGATGTAACAATGTAACGCAAACAATTTTACCTCATTAGTAGGGGACGGAATAATATTACATAGTGAAATATGTGCGAAAATGCTGCCATAAGACTAACATTTTTAAAGAAAACAATAGAAATAATGTTGAATTTATGGTCCATTCCCTTAATGGCATTTCTTTACCATGAGGGGCCAGACTGACCGAATAGTGTTTTGAAATCTAATAAAAATATAATGATAAATGATAATCAACGATCTTATTCCCATTTCTCGTTTGTGTTTCGACTTGGCAACACTGGCCGGGCATCGTAAGAGTATTTTTCAGGATATAGTTTTTATATACGCGCTTGTTCTAGGGAACAAGTTATTGTTTTGTCACAAATTCTGTAATTTTTGAATTTTGAGCCGAAAATGGTTCAAAAAGATTAAGTTGTACACCCGTGGCCAAATTCAATTCTATCCGTCCGTCTGCATCAACTCAAACTTTCGACGCAAATTAGGAACTAGCAACTTGGTTTGGAGTCCAAATATCTCGGCTAAGTTCATTTATGGGGGAAATCAGTCCAATAATTTCGGAGTTAGGTTCTTTTGAAATTTTGCCGTTAATTCCTCGATATCTCATGAAGTACCGAACCGATCAGATTGAAACTTTGTAAACAGTTTCAGAATATCAACGTGAATATCCAGTTGTTAGGGAATTCTGAAAAAAGTCAGTTAAAGTCAGTATTTAACAGAAATATTCCAAATTTCAATTCGATCCGATATTTACTTTCAGAGATATAACAAAAATATGCCAAACTTCGTTGTTATTTGGAATTTCAACGTTATTTCCGCATTATCTTAAGAAGTACAAATGCAATCAGATCGAAACTTCGTATTCAGGTGAAGAATATCAACGCGCAACTAGGTGCAATATTTCGTGTTGATCCAAATATTAGAATTTGAACAAGCACATTTAAGCTCCTGATCTTACGTCGGTGCTTTTCTAGAGTTTTCATCTTCTCTTTCCTGACGTATTTAGAGCTGTGACTGATTGTGGCACATATATTTCTTTCGAGATTGAGAAATCTCGAAATAATTTTTCGATAAAGAAAAAATCTCGAAGTGTTTTCTCGATCTCGTCCTGAAAAAAGGTTAGCCTCGTCTCGATCCCGTCTCGAAATCGAGACAAAACGAACCGAGAAATCTCGAATTTCGAGAGTCTCGTGAAATCCTAATTTTGGTCATATGGTTCTGAAATATTTCTGCTTGAACCTTCAAGCAATCATTTTCTAACCGAGAACTAGATTTCAAATCGATCCAATCTGTATTTTTGGAAATATTGGGAAAATAATGTTTTGAATTGGTGAATCAAGTAGGTACTAGATTTCAATGCGATCCGATATGTATTCTTGGATTTTTTCTTTGTATTTTCATGATTATCCTGGGTTTGGAAACAAAGAATTTTTGATTGGGTGTATCAACGGAATCATTGGGCGAATTTCACCCATTCAAGAATTTGACTTTCGATATTAATCCACAAACTGACTCTACAAATATTGAGTTTCTTTCGAAAGTTTGTTACAGTCGGTCCAACCACCGATCATAAACGCATTACCTTCCGGATGAATCTACCAATAGACTTGATAATTGTAGACCAAGTTGAGACTTCAATTACTAAGGTCGAATTCGCGAACTGCTGAAATCCGTAATTTTTTAGGTTTTTCCTGGGTTTTCATCCCAAATATCTGACATAGAATTATTTGAATATTGATATACAAAATGTATATACATATCAAACCAAATTAAAATTTGGCATACCTATTGTTGATAAATATTGACTACAAGGTCTATGCCGAATCTGATTGATAGTCCTCGGAAAAACAAGTCTTTTAGGAAAATTATCGATTTTTTCGAAAAAATTTCTAACGATTACATTGTATTGAGTTGTTATTCTTCAACGAATTATGAAGCATACGATCGAATTGAAATTCAGTAAATACATGGATGTGAAATAACGGTTGAAACTTAACTGAACGATGTTGATACAAATGATGCCAAACTATTCGGCTGTAAACACAATCCCTCCTTAAGGAAAGCTCGGTTAAACAATCCTCTCTTGAGATCTTGTCTTCATTCTTAAAATGGATGACAGACATTCTGCAGAAGCAAGTTTCGTCAGTGAATATAAATCATTATAATTTTCTTTCCTGAAAACGGTAATATACACAAATATACACAATATTCCTCAAACTACCGGGTACCCTATTCTTGAATGTGATGGAATGAACGTTCTTCTATCGTTCCATCAAAAATACACCGTGTTTCCTTGAAAACAGCGTCGACACGCTAATTTTCTCCCATCACAGATTCGAGAAAAGGGACCCAGGGCATAACAAAAAATAGTTTCTCAAAGAAAACTGGGTAGACGACCAGAAAAAAAAAATCACAGAAATTGACATGTCATATGATGTTAACCTTGAAATGTATCATAATATGTTTGCTGAATTTCATCTGAAATTCTTTGCTTCGTCTCTACATATATTTCAAGTAGGTAATAGGTTTCTGTTTAAATCCTTATATCGATGCCTGTTTGATATGAAGAAACCCGCTATCGTTGAATTATTTTTCTTAAGAAATAATCTCAAACCGAAATATAATTGAAATTTGAAAAGGCTAGCCAATAACCATAATTTTCTGATGTAGTATTAAGTGGTAGACTTGAAAGGGTTATGCTTACGGTGATTTCCTCTGTACTGCCAGGGAAGCAAAATGAAATTTCACGAATTTTTTATTGAAAGATCGGTTATAATCTTATTACACTATTTTCAATTCTTTTGTATGGAAAGATTCCGTACTTAGTCTTCTATTTGCCATCATCAGGTCTTCCAGAGCCGTCCGGATGGTTTCTAACGAATCTCTTATAAATTTCAATTTTTCCTTGAATAATTATTCACCGCTATTAGGTTTTAGTTGATTCGGTCGTTTCCAACATCCACTTCAAAGTTGTCATTGCCATGCCCAATGTCCCCTTTGTTAATTTGGTAACATTTTCTGCACGTGCTTGATTAAATGTGATCTTCTACACGACCCTCAGAAATATCTGTATCTGCGGTACGACAGTAATTTATTGCAGTCTCTCAACCTGTTAGACAGGTACAATTCGTATTTGATGTTGATTGCAAAAAAAATTTATGGTTCCGGACTATAAGATTGGGTAACTTTTTTTTTGATCGGAGGGAAAGATGAACTAATTCAGGAACGAATATGTTTTCCTTCCAGTTTGAATTAGAATTGCAGATTTTATCATCAACTTCAATGATTTTTGGAAGGAAGTTGGGGTAAATGAGGAATTCGAATTATACCTTCACTTCGAAGGTGTTAGCGCCTAGGAATATTCATTTGTCTATACAGGAGGTCCCAATGAACTTCTGTTTTGAGGGAGACAAATTTACATTATGGGTTAGTTCCGAAAAAACCACTCCCATGAAACTGGCATCAATCTCCAAAATTTTTTTTTTAAGGGGAGGGATTTCGAGTGTTAGTTAGTTTGAAAGTTATTTATATTTTGTACAGAATTTTCGAAATTGGTTCATTACTCACCAAATATTTTAATAGTTGAACTTACTATCAAAAGGTAATGTTGCTTCAAAACTCTCAAGTTCTTGAGTTTGGCGGTTCAACATCAACTTTTTACGGTGGGTTAAATTATTATATTATTCCTTGAATAATGAAATGATTTTGAAAATTTCAACTGGGATTTGTACAGAACATAAATAACTTTTAAAATAACCAACACTCGACATCTCTTCCCTTCACAAAAAATGTCGGGGGTAAAACCGCCTTCATATTGGTAGTTCGGAACGAACTCATGATGGAAATTCGTTCCTTTCAAAACAGACGTGGACTCATTTTCTTTATAATATTTTTCAACAAAATCTCAAACTCAAGTGACTTTATATTTCATTTTAAAACATGCATGAATTAAGACCTTCCTAAACTTTTTCGTTTCATCAAATTATGCAGATTAGATTTTTGTAGTGGTTCCACCCAGCATATTTGAATCGAGTCACTTTTTTTCTGATGGCAATGAACAAATTGGTGTTTAGTCATTTTCTCTAAGCTATACTGTATATCACTATTTTATACTTACTTATAGGGTGAGTCTTCAAGTTTTACATTAATTTTAGCCATAGATTCCTCTCATCGATTGAAACACTTTTTTCATTTACTATTTTTTCAGATTCGGCTCAGGTTAATAGTACTCAACTTACTAACTTAAACATTTCTCAATGTTCCAATACACTCCTGCACTTTCTTTGCAAGTTCAACACAGATATCTCTTGCGGTGATTTGTATTGCAGAATTACCAATCCATTGTTCGAAATTCGAAGGAATATGATTGAGAAAACTCATTCACTAATTTAATTCTTATGGTTCGATTCTTTTTACGGTATCATTGTGGGGAAAATATTCTGTGTTCTCGAATGTTCATTGGATTTGATAACATTCAACGTTGAATATCTCGAAAACGGTTCGTTCAATGAGAAATAATAAGGAATAATTAAGTATTCTAAAATGATTGAGTATTCTTATAATGACTAAGGGTAAACATTATCTGCATTCTTCATGCTAATTTCCTATTTTCTTATGAATCTGTGAGTCTATAATCAGAGAAACTTTTGAAGTTAGATGATATTGATTACTATAGAATACGTGTTGTAGTTTGAGAAAACTTCACACCAAAATTCATTTCATTCGGTGGAACCATGTTAAAGCTACATAAAAAAAAATGATTTTTCCTGGAAATTTCAACAGCCTGTATCTTTTTACCGGGGCATAATCTGGAAAACTGGTAAATGATGAAAGTGCTTTTTCGATGAGAGAAATCTAGGGTTGAAATTAATGTACAACTTAAAGACTCACCCTGTATACATTATTTGGTAAATACGAAATTCAACCATAAATTCACAAATAAAATAAGCTTCATTACACATGCTTAGTTTTGATTATCAAACCAATATTCACTTCCCATATTGGCTCAATATATCATTAATATTCAATAATATTCTGTACCTACAATAATCAGTTTCATTCAAATTTGTCATAGGCCGTACTCAACGAAAGGAACAATTCAACTCATGGAACTTTATAGGAAATCAATCTCCATCATAATTTCTTATTTTCACTCGATATCTGAAACAAAACCCATTACAAATGTTTCAAAACAAATCTGACAAGTATCGAACCTTTCATTCATATATTGCTTTTTGCTAACAATAATCTTGAAATATGTCCACTCTGCATCACACATACTAGTTTTGAAGCATTGAATATTAATTAAACTCAAGAAAAACTGTTCAAAAATCTTAAATCGCCTTTCATAAAACCACTGAGAATAGAATTAACTAGAGCGGCCTCTTAGATATTCACGGTATGTCAAGCTTCTCCCACTTTCTGGTGCCCTACTAGCTGACTCGTACTAAGCGGGCTCTTATGAGAATTTTATTATTCTGAAGTGTAATTCATTTATCATATTGACTCTTTTTGTTTTGATTGATTTCAATTCAAAGGATGGGTGTGTCCGTCGCTTTTGAATGCAAAAACAGGTAACAAAATAGGAAAATTGCAAGTATATACCGAGGTGAAAAATCTTTTCTCTTCATCGTTTTTCCTAAAATCCCGAATTGAAGAAATATGGATTCTAGTGATTAGGAGGGATAATTGTAAACAAACCGATCATAGTTGTGTTTGAAGTGGACATTGTGAAGAAACTTATTATGATAATTAATCTACTTTTTGTAGACACTGAAAGAAAACTGCTATTCCATCAGTTTTTACCGCATTTTCGCCTCATAAATAACCTCAAAACAACTCGAAAATACTGAACAGAAGCCAGTTGAAACGAAAATCGCTGATTTAAAAGACATTGTTGAAATATCACAGGAACATACTTTCATGGTGATTTACTGAAGAAAATGTCAAAAAACTCTTTCTGGCTTATGAAAAGAGAATCTCAAAAAATATATCCATTCAATTCGTATCAATACAATCATTTGATGAAATCTTCGAATGTGTCAAATTTTTCCAAAAGTATCGAATTGTTCAAATGTTATTACGGTGTTGATGATAATTGTATTTAGTAATTAGTTCGATTAATATATAACTTGTCCTATACACTTCATCTGTGTCTAAATGGATGATTAAATATGAACTATCCCAAAATGAAGGAATTATATGATGATCAATGACGAAATTTTCTGAATATATCGTAGGATGTACGAGGCGTCAGGAGGAAGATAAAGTGTGAAGAATTATATTTGCAATAACTTCAGTCAAAGAAAATACCTCTCAGAATTTGAGAACGAATTTAATATCAGAGGAGGACAGACACAACCATTATAGTATGCGAACCGGAATCGTATAATCTGTGAAAAAATATTCAAAGCATCAGTTCGGAATAACAGAATCAATAGCAACATTACAAATTACACCTATGATTTGCTTTCGTACGTTTCAAGTATTTGCTTTTTTCATAGAATCGAATCATTTATCACTCAATGAAGAATACAACCCTAAGAACTAGGTGATTGAAAGTATAGAAAAAGTATATTGCATCATTAGAATTAAATAAAAAACCGTAGCCAGATACAGAGCATCAGTGAACAAACAGTGCGACAAAAATTTAAAAAACTAATTAATTTTTAAGGACAGTAATAAATATGTTCCTCACATATTTCGTTTTCTTTCAATGAATTCGATTGATTTACTTCTTCGCTTTCTATATGTTCCAATAGATAAGTCGTAACCATACTTTTTAATCAACTGTTATCCATCTATCAACTTAAAAACTTGAAAGAAATAAAAATCAAAGCGAATAGGATCTGTCAAAGCGGTAGAAACCATGATATAGCAGGGCCGATGAGGAGACTGTAGGGTACCTGAGAGTAGGGGAATAAGAGCACATATTCGGTAGCGCGTTCGCAATACTGTGGCCGCTCTAGTGTATTCTATTCTCTCTGCATAAAACACGAAAGTCTTTCAAGTAAACCGCCATATTGGTCCTAGTCATCTATGGGTTGAGCAAATTGAACTACACTCAACTCCACCTACCTCCACTGACAATGGGAAGTAAGTGGAGTAGTGTACAATAACATTTTCAGGCAGGTACAGCGAACAAATCGAATTATGCAATTCGCGAGGTCAAGATAGATCCGCTCCTACAGACGCACAGCGGCAAAAATGTCACAACGTCCTGGTGTAGTAACATAGACATAGGATCTCCGGTCTCAGGTTTTAATTGTTGAAACTAACTTTCAGAATAATTAATAGCAGTCAAATACAGGTAGTGCCAACGCCATGCTATGTGAAGCCAGATTTTTGTAGGTTTCAGGAAACTCAATGAATCAAGTATGTTGTCAGACCAGTAATCGTGCGACCTTGCTTTTTGGAAACTTGTTTCATTTGCATGCGATATAGTTTAAATGGATTCAAACAATTGAAGGAATTAACGAACGAACGTATAAATGTATCGTGGAGTGGGAGTGATGAGAGGCATGTGGGTCTACGGCACCCAATGAAAGAAATGTTAATTGACGACAACAATGTTTGTCATCTGAAATAAGGTATTTTTCTGATATTCAATATGTACCTTGATGTTTTTGCATGATCGAGTGATTGATATGTTAGCAATGTCTTCAATTTATATAGAATTTATGGAGGTATCTGCACCAAATAACGTAGATGACTACCAAATCCTCACAGATCAACACTGTTTATACGCGCATGTTCTGAGGAACATCGTGCTATCGTTCTGTCAAAATGTCTGTAATTCTCGAATTTTTTCCCAGAAATGGTGTCAAACGACTGGGTTGGACTCACTGATGACGAATGCGCTGTCAAAATCGATTGGGTCCAGCCGTCCGTAGGAACCATTACGGACGTACGTATACATTCAGGGCAGCGATGTTCAAGTTTGTTAATGGACAAAATCGGTCCAACAGTGTCGGAGTTATAGCCATTTGAAATTATCATGATGAAACTTTGTTGAAAATGCTTACGATCAACTTTGTGCTTCGTGATGATAGTGCTATCAGAACATCTTTCCGATTTTGCATGGAGTCAGAGATGTTGAGAGTGGTCCTTTCAAATGGAAACACTGTATATGTTTAGCTCCATTTGAGATTGAGAGTCAAATTCAAGACTGATTGGCATTGTAAGTGACAATGTCTTGATATACCTACGGGCACCTGGTGACCAGGGGGCAGCGCTCAGATGTGGAACGAGGTAATATGCGAGTTGGAGAAAGGTCTTTAAAATCCCCGTACTGCTTTGAACCTAGGTATAGTTTTTAATTCGATCAGAAAGGTATTCTTGGAAATATTTGCAAAAACAGCATTCCGAGATTGCAGACCTTAAACGCTAACTTCGAGTTTCGATATCTATGGGGCATCTGATGAGCCATGAGGACTGCGAAACCAGTTCCGAATGGTGCATCTCTATGTAATTGCTTTGAGGGATGACATGACAAGCTTATACCACGGTATTCTATTTAATAATGAATTTGTATTTTTTCAATTTTGGTTATGTTTTTTTTTGGTGTAGATGTGGAACTTCACAGTGTAGATCGAATTCATAAAATGGTATAACATTTCACCATTCACTGCTAATTGTTCCTGATGGTATGTTATAATAAATATCGGTTTGAAGTTTTTCGAAGTCATTCTTTTTCCTCCTGCAAGAGAACCGCACCGAATAGCCAAATCGTTGTTTTATTCATTCTAACCTGAACTTCCCCTCAATCTTCTCTCTCATTCTCTGAATATAAAAGTATTTTGGGTTGCGAACACAACGTAGAGTCCTATTTATTTCACTAGACGATCACAGCGTAGTGGCCATGGCTGGGTTTTGAGTGTAGGTAGAAGGGTTTAAAAAGGGGGAAATAGTACAGTATATTCGCCCAACGATTCCCTGTATACCGATTTGAAAAGTTATTTTCACGATCTTACAGAAAAAATACCACTGCTTTGATAAATTATAATAAATACCCCATTTTTAAATGACGAAATTGAAGTGCCATAATTTATGAAGATCCTCCGGTTAGAAAATGGAAAAATTGTTTTCATCATCACTAAAGCCTTGAGTAGGCCGGGTTGGCATCTGGAAGGATGATTATTATGTCTATGAATTAGATCAAGTGAGTGAAGGCTTCTGACTTCACGAGGATTCATTTTTGCGCGCATGTTCTAGGGGATACAGCGTGCTATCGTTTCGTCCAAATGTAATTTTCGATGATTGAGCCGAAAATGGTCTCAAACTACTAGGTTGGACTCACTGATGACGAATCCGGTTTCAAAATCGATTCTGTCCGGCCGGCCAGCCTTCCGTATGCATGGTTACAGCCGTACGGAGAATCCTATCGACCTGAAACTTTTATGGTAAGGTGCATTTCAAAACGCGACTGTTGAGTTCATTAATGGGCGAAATCGGCCAGGAGGTTTTGAAGTTGGAGCCCTTTGAAATTTTGTGGTTATTTCCGTGATATCTCGAGAACTATTGCAATGTGAATTTAAACTTGGCAGTTAGTTGCAGTATAACTACGCGAAACTTTTTGCATAGTTTTGTTGACATCGTACTGTTAGTAAATCAAAAAACATTTTTTCTCAACATTTTTTTTCAAAAATTATTTTCGGAAGAATTTTTTTTCCGCAAACTGTTCATCATAGTTGCGGAGAAGTTTAGCCTAGGGCTTGAGCTTTATATTTCGCAGTAGAGAACCAAATTTCAGTTTGATCCGATAATTATTTTTGGGGATATTTCGAAAAAAATATGTCCAATTTCTTGGCTTTTTCCTCGATAAAATAGTGATTCAGTCATCATGAAACTTGGCATCTCTTTTGAGAATGCTGATTGACAACTTTGTGCAAAATATTCTCATAAAATTCTGTATAAACCTTCGCACTGTCGAACGGTCGGCTGTTAGGCCGACCATAAACAAAATAACTTCCGAAATAAACGACTTAGAAACTCGATATTTGTAGAGTAGGTTTGGGGCTAATAACGAAGGTCGAATTCGTGAATGGGTAAAATCCGCCCAATGATTCCATAGATATACCCATTGAACATGTTATTTTCCCGATATTCCCAAAAATGCAGATCAGATCGAATTTAAATCCAGTACTTTATCGAAAAAAACCTAGAAGAGCACTGACTTTAAGCCAGCAGCTTTTGGGAGCTTGTACAAAGGATATCACAAAAAGTCAACATGCGCGCAAAAGCTGCTGACTTCACGTCAGTTCCTATCTAGGATTTCTACTACGAACGACTGACTAGAGGATTGTACGTTATACGAAAATTTAATTAAGGCATTTACAATATCTCGAAATGGCAATTGTAATTTGTGCCCTCTGATATGATTAAACAACCAGGGATTAGCATTTCTGCTCTCTCGGTTGAAAAAAGGTTACGAACTTTGGAAAAAATTGAATGTTCTAATATCTCGGCTCATCCTCGAACTATTAGTTACGAAACCATAACTTTTCTCATAGGCCTCAAAATATCGAAGGAATGGAAGGATATATTGATTTTCTATGTACGGCGATGAAATTTGAGGAATTTTCTTCATTCTTAAATTGCAAGTCTGCGGCCCCTTTAGTTTGTTTTTACGCGCTTGTTCTAGGAAACAGCGCGTAATTATTTCGTACCGATGTCTGTTATTTTCGAATTTTGAGCTGAAAATGGTCTTAAACGATTGGGTTGATTCCCCTGAAGAAGAATCCGTGATCAAATTTGATAATGTCCGTCCTGCCGTCCGTATGTGATCTAACTTTCGAAGGAAAAGACTCAGCGACTTTGAATTGTCAGATTAGGTTTGGAGTCCAAATATGTCGGTTAATTTCGTTAATCGCTGAAATCGGTTGAATAGTTTCGGAGTTAGGCCCTTTTGAAATTTTGAGGTTAATTCCTCGATATCTCATGAAACTTATTGACTCAATCGAATTGAAACATCGTGGACAATTTTGGAATACTATTTTACTACTACTATTTTTTAATTTTTGATGAAATTTTTTTTTCTCTGTAAATATTCATATTAGATTTCAATGGAATTTGGCACAAACCTTATATTTAGTATTCAACAACAATGTTCCAAAGCTTAATTCGATCTGATCATTACTTTCGGATATATAAGGAAAAAAAATGTCTGGAATTTCGTTGTTATTTGGAATTTTATAACGTTATTTCCGCAATATCTCAAGAGGTACTGTTATGGTTTTTTCTAAATCGGTATTTAAGAAACAGAAAAAAATAACTTACCAATGAACACAAATGCATATATTCAATCATTTATTATCATAATATACAATTAAGTTAATTCCAGGCCTCAAACATAGTAAATTCTATCATAAAATATAAGAAATGTCCAAATCAATCACGATCCAGTAACAAATGCAGAGAATTCATTCCAATATTTCAATAGTTTATTCAGGGCACATAATCCTTCCAAATTATCTTTCTCAACAGGCTTCTCATGATCTGAAAGTACAAGAATTTGTATCAATACCTTGAATATTATAAAATTGCCTTATCTAGTCAAAAAGTAGGAAATTATGAGGAACTTAAGTGATATTTTGTTGAAAATTATTATTCTAGGTTTGAATTGAACAGAACTAGCAATCATAAGTAGAAATTAGATGTAGAATTTCAAAGAAAATGTAAATTTAGGATAGAAGTTATGTCTCGACCCATAAGTTGCACATAATGTAATTATCAGGTTTCCGAAGGAACAAAATTGCAGCTATATTTTAGAAATAGGGTTTATTTAATATAATGAGAGCATTTTTTGGCGATTGTAAGTAGAAATTCAAGAATACTAGGCAAATGAAATTGTTAACTTGAAAAATTGTAACATGTAGGCATAAAACTTGAAAAATTTTATATATTAGAGATTTAGAATATAGGCAAGAGGCACATCAAAATACGGAGAAAAATACGGCCGAATTTTCTAGACCAGGTTCGAAGAAGGAAAACTTACCTCTGAAGAGAAAACTGCGAAAGCATCATTTTTGGAAGACATCTTTAAAAGCAAAGCAGACTAGATGTTGAAGAAAATACCGAAGCGCGAACACAGAGAATTTAGTCCATTTTTACCCATCGTCAAGATTGTAGCTGCTCCTCGTAAAAAAGTTATCGATACATCGTAATATTCCAGTCAGAAACGAAAATAAACCAAAGTGACTGGCATCCTGGAAGCAGATCAGAATATAATACATGGAATATTGAAGAAAATCAAAGATAAACTATTATTTCACGTCATAGAATCCACCTGAGAAAGAGACAGAAAGCCGCGCAAAATTCAAATTCATATTTTTGTTATTGGATCCTGTTAAAAATTCAAAATTCAAAATTAATCAAAATCAAACAACAGTCAGATTCATAAGAGTACGAATGCAATCAGATTGAAACTCCGTAATCAGGTGGAGATTACCGACACGCAACTAGGTGAAAAATTTAGTGTTGATCTAATAGTTAGAATTTGAACAAACGCGTAAAAGCTCATGACCTTACGTCAGTGCTTTTGTAGATTTTTTTCATGGAACGATTAGTAACGTCTCACTTCAACTTGGAACCACATAAACAACAGTTTAATTGGAGAGAATTTTTGAATCGTGAAATTTTATATATTTTCCATCTTGATATAGTGGATTACATGCTTTCAGCCATGCAAAACTGGTGAAAGTGATTTTAACTGCTAAGTAATGTTTCAGGGTGCTACAAGATCCGTGTTGAAGATTTCGTAATCGATTAGCATACGTAAACGGAATAATAACGACTGGAATGAAATTAAGGCATATTGTCGAGTATTCAATGTCGAATAATTGATATTTGAGTACCTCACAATGAAAATTGTAGTTCGGTTTTTTATGTGTGAATAGCAGAATTAACCAGCTTAAACAAATGTGGCTGTGACCAAGATTACCACCATCCATATCAAGTCCGGGACGAACTTCACGAATCTGCAATAAAAATAGTGATTGCATTATAGTTGAGGAGCTCTAGAGGGAATTTTCGGGATTTAATCGAGCGTGTCAGACTCAATCAAGTAGGGTGAGTTAATTAGATGCTGAAAAGTGTACACCTCAATAATCTGACCATTTCAGTATGAAGAAACTACGTGGGAGGGTTACAAAGTTGTAAAAAAAGTTGATCATCAGATTTTCACAAGTGCGTCAGATAAGGAGAACTCCTATAATCGTAGGATCATGGGTCAGCACGTCTAGGACATTTAGGTCATTATCTCACGTGCACAAATATTCCAAAATGACAATTTTATTGCATAACTCAATAATCGTAGCTTGCGTTACGTTTGTTGAATCATCAGAATATTAAATCGTAATCGTTTTTGCGTTCACTTGAAGTCCCTTTAAAATGTCTGTTGCGCTCTTTATTTCTATTTCCAACCCTTATGTACCAGGTGTTTCATTAAGAGCGGCTGCCGGCCTTTTATCGGATACTGTTTATCCTAGGGTAAAGTGACATATGTTTCTGAAATCTGCCTGCAATTGAAACCAAAGTAAGAATAATCGATTCAAGCATACAAGAGAGAGAGAGTGTTTTATTTGTGAAGAGAAGTTTATACATCGCACAAATCAATAGAAAATGTAAAAAAATTATTGAAACAAAAGTTGTTAAAGAGTAGTTTCTTATTTTATTACTCTTCACCATTGTTAGTTGAAAAATATTCCTTAAAACATGCAATTATCTTTCAGAAGTGATAGATTGCGCCCTCTAAAGGAGAACTACGAACGAAAAAATATTTTATTATTCTTTTAGGGGCTGATTTTATCATAAAACTTTTTTTCTTGAAGTTATAAGAAGAACATTTTCCGAGATACTGCCGGTCGATTCCCTTAACCCCTTCAGTCCTGATTTCTCAAGATCAACAGTTTTTTTTGGGCTTTATCTTACTCAAATTGCTTCTTTGTGCTCATATTCATAATTTCAGGTGAGTTTCTCGATTTTTTATAGAAAAAACAACATGTGCATAATCATGCACAATTCTGCTGAATGCAGGTATACCTTTATTGATGATATTGAAGAACACGAGTGCTATTTCGAAAACCTAGGAACAAGAATTATAAGACATTCATGAAAAATATACAGAATTCTGAGATCCTTAAAGAAAACAAAACAATTCCACGAAAGAGAAATTGATAATTGCTGAGTTATCATTAACTGCGGTGAAATTTAATGAAGCAGTTCCTCTTCTTCTTTATGCCAAAGTGGACTTGACACTTCGCACAAAAAAAATGGTTTTTTTCCCACAACGGTCTATTTTGCACCTTTACCCTACTACTTCGCCATCAAGGTCAGGCATGTGAATTACTAGATCTCGACCTCGAGAATAGGTCGTGATTCCTCAATACTTCTTCTCTTTGGGATGTTTTATATGTTCTCAATTGATCATGGTCGTCCTCT
Organism: Myrrha octodecimguttata; assembly: GCA_958510865.1. NCBI lineage: Eukaryota > Metazoa > Arthropoda > Insecta > Coleoptera > Coccinellidae > Myrrha > Myrrha octodecimguttata. The sequence continues at coordinate 28,493,477 of OY294057.1, forward strand.
TTTTCTGCTGACAGTTTCACCTTGTTTCACAAGAGCTTCAGCCATTCGCAGGCGAAAATGTAGAAAATCCAGCGTGAAAAATCATGCGAAGTGTCCACTTATTACTTCTCATATAAATTCTATAGAGACTGATCAGCTGATCAAGAAGATCAACTCCTCCCATGGCATGATTTAAAAGCTTCACGATTTCGGGTCTAGGTATTTTCAAGAAATTCTTCTCGACTTTATCTCATCTTTCTACTTCATCTACTATTCCTGATCCAACAAAATTTGATGCCAATGCTACACTGCGGTTGTCCATCCACTTTATGGCGATAACATTTTTGTCTGCACTAACCAGTTCATCATATCCTTGGCGACCCTTTTTTTCGAATCCTTATAAAACACAAACGGTGGATTAGCAAATCTGTTGATACGAATAGTACCGCCAGCATAGATTTTTCTCTGTTTGAGAATCCGTAAGAGAAGGTATGAAAAAAAGAAATCATCGTCATATAATTTATGTCCTGATGAGTTGGCCAATATTTCAGTGAGTTCTAGGACCACAGAAGCCCCAAAACCATATGGTTTCAAATCATTTTCATTCAACTTTGTCTCAGCTCCTTGATGAAATCGTAAGCTCGTCCTGACTTACCACAGAGATGGAATATTTTCACTCCCCATGGAGTTGGTTTTCCCTTTATATAATGTTTGATTGAGAGGTGTCCTCTGAAAGGCACCATTTGTTCGTCAATGTAGAGGTTTTTTTCAATTGCCAACTGACGACAACGATGCCTTATGCTTTTATAAATGGGCCTTACTTTGTAAAGTCTATCTTCACAGTCTTGCGCCATTTCCAGATTGTTCACCAAATGTAAATTATTTCTCAATTGGAAAAACCTATCACGACTCATAGTTTCTGTGCATAATGACATCCCATGTGTCCCCAAAAAAGACGACAATATGGAGTCCAAAGAGAGATTCAATCTCTGATTTTGTAGTGGATTTGAAACTCGTAATACCCTTTCGCATCGCTCAGATGTTGGTGTTATCTGCCATTAGCTGAAACACACTGTCATAGATATATCTTTTGAAAAAACAAATGGGATCCTTCATTCCAAATGAAGTATTGATTGCAGTTGATTCTAAAGTGAAAGATGGCAACTCCAGGAGCCTCCGACGTGTACATCTGATGTTCGTGACAGTTTGTGATTGTGGCATATTATTTTCCCCTAGTTCTAGTTGATTCTCTCTCATCGGTTCACTCTGCTGTTCTTCCTGCTGACATTCGATGTATTCATCTCTCTCCTCATATCTCCGTGGATCACGCCCAATTATTTGAGAAGTGAACTCATTTTTTGCGCGCATGTTCTAGGGGAACAGCGTGCTATCGTTTTGTCCAAATGTCTGTAATTTTGGATGATTGAGCCGAAAATGGTCTCAATCGACTAGGTTGGACTCACTGATGACGAATCCGGTGTCAAAATCGATTCTGTCCGGCCGGCCGGCCGGCCGGTTGGCCGTCCGTAGACACGATAACTGTCGAACGAAGCGAGCTAGCGACTTGAAACTTTCAGGGTAGGTCGCGCATTGGAATGCCGCGGTTAAGTTCGTTAATGGGCCAAATCGATCGAATAGTTTCGGATTTATAGGCATTTGAAGTTTTGAAGTTATTTATTTTTTATTTCAGAAACTACTTGAGCGATTGGATTCAAACTTGGCAGTTTTGTGGAGTATAACGACGCGCAACTTTGAGCCAAATTTCGTCAAGATCATATTGTCAATAAATTTAAAAAAAAATTTTTTTTTCGGGAACCATTCATCATATCCAAAAAAAAATTATACTCACACTTTGACCTTCTAATTTCACAGCAGTGTACTAAATTTCAGCTCGATACGATCATAAGTTTTGGAGATATCGGGAAAAAATATGTCAAATTTCGAGGTTTTCTTCTCGATATCGTTGATTTTTTTGGTATTACTCGAGAAATACTGATTCAGTCCTGATTAAACTTCACAGCTAGTTTTAAGATGCTGAAAGACAACTTTGTGCAAAATTTCGTGATAATCGGGTCATTAGAACAATTTGAAAAAAAAAATTTATATGATTTTTTCATCATATCATCCTCATTAAATTCTGTATGAAACTTCGAACTGTTATTTTCGATGAAGTACTGGATTTCAATTCGATCTGGTCTGTATTTTTGGAAATATTGGAAAAATAAAATTTTGATTGGGTATATCTACGGAATCATTGGGTGGATTTTACCCATTCACGAATTCGGCCTTCGTAATTAAGGTCCAAACCTTCTCTACAAATATCGAGTTTCTAAGTTGTTTCTTTCGGAAGTTATTGTGTTTACGCAGTCGGCCGTTAGGCTGACCGTAAACACAATAACTTCCGGAAGAAACGACTTAGAAACTCGATATTTGTAGAGTAGGTTTGGGGCTTAATTACGAAGGTCGAATTCGTGAATGGGTAAAATCCGCCCAATGATTCCGTAGATATACCCAATCAAAATTTTATTTTTCCAATGTTTCCAAAAATACAGATCAGATCGAATTGAAATTCAGTACTTCATCGAAAATAACAGTTCGAAGTTTCATACAGAATTTAATGAGGATGATATGATGAGAAAATCATATAAATTTTTTTTTTCAAATTGTTCTAATAACACGATCTACATTGAACATGCACGCAAAAGTTGCTGCCTTCACGGCAGTGCTTTTTGAAATTTTTTCATTACCAACCGCTTTGGCTCCTCATCATTGTCCTCTTCATCGCTGAATTCAATATCTATATCCGATTCTCCACAATGAAGCAAATCCGTAAGAATCTGTATGTCCTTCCTATCATTCAGATTATACCACTTTTTCCTCTGGAAGAAGAACCAAAGGTAAATAGTTGATTTGATTATTTCATATGAATTAGCGGAGATCCTTGCAATTTCATTTCAGAATATCACAAACGATATGAAAAAATCAAAAGAAAATAGTACACCTTTATACAGGCACATTCGCAACTCTTGGTGCGAAATGTGCATAATAATGCACAGTCAATTCATGACAACTTTCAAGTTGAGAACATACGGCTATTTAAGCAATTCCTTTTTTATTCACATGGTCATAAATTCAAGCATAATGCATGCAATAAAACAATGAAATATGAACTGTTTTCAACGGAAAATTTGAATCAATTGGGAACTAACCTGCGCAGCCATGTTCCTTGTGTAAACACAATTAAATATTTGGATGAATTCAGACACTGATGTATAACTGGATAACAGATTGCACTGAATGAACACATTCTAGAATTCTGAAGGGATATAGGAAACTACAATATTCATCCTTACAGATAGGTATTGTCAGATTTACCAATTATATACAAAGAATATGCATGTGCATTATTATCATTGTATCTTTATACAATGTTATTATGTAGGTTTGGACCTTAATAACGGAGGCCGAATTCGTGAATGAGTAAAATCTATATCCAAGGATAGAGTGAATGAGTAAAATTATACAGATATACATACCCATTCAAAATTTTATTTTCCCAACATTTCCAAAAATATAGACCGGATCGAATTGAAATCCAATACTTCATCGAAAAATTACAGTTCAAAATGTTCATCCAGAGATGAAGACATTATGATCAGAAAATCACAGAATATTGAATATTTGAAAAAAAAATCAGAAATTTTGTTGCAAACTGTTCTAATGATACGATAATCACGAAATTTTGCCAAAAGTTGTGCATTAAAATTTCGAAGCTAGCTGCCAAGTTTCATCACGATTGAAATAGTATTGTTTGAGTTATTCCGGAAAAAAATAACGATATCTCGAAAAAAAACTCGAAATTTCTCATACATTTTCACAATATCTTCAGAATCTATGATCGTATCGAACTGAAATTTTGTACACTGCTGTGAAATATGAACCTCAAGTTACGAGCAAAATTTTTTCCGAGTGTTATTAACAGTTTCCGAGAAAAAATATTTTTTCGAAAAAAAATCGAAAAAAATTTTTTTCAAAACAATGACAGTACGATCTCAACAAAATCCCGCAAAAAGTTAATGTCCTCGCGCTCTAACTAACTGCTAAGTTTCAATTCTATTACTTCAGTAGTTCCCGAAATATCAGGGAAATAACCTCAACACTTCAAATGGCTATAACTCTGAAATCATTTGAACGATTTTGTCCATTAACGAAATGAAATGCCACGAACCCTAAGATTTTCAAGTCGATAAATTCCTCCGTACGCCGGTAATCGTGTGTACTGACGGCTGGCTGGCCGGACAGAATCGATTTTGACACCGGATTCGTCATCAGTGAGTCCAACCTAATCGTTAGAGACCATTTTCGGCTCAAAATTAGAAAATTACAGACATTTGGACAAAACGAAAGCACGCTGTCCTGGAACATGCGTGCAAAAATTATTTAAGTACACTGAGTGGAATTTTCGGAAGGATACAAAATGAAAACCAATGTATATTTTTCACACCAGTGTTCAGAATGGAGGTCAGTTCAATACTGAAAAATGTCGACAATTTTGAGTGAATTTTTGTTGTTGTAGATATGTAACAAGTTGAGTTTGAATTTTGGAAACATTTTTCCACGGAGAATCTTAGATAATCGAGTAGGTACATTGAAATATGTTATACAGTTTAGCAATCGAGAATTAAAATTTACAATTTTGCAGGTTTTCCGCCATTTTATTTTTTTTCCCAGAATTCTACACCATATTTGAATTAACCATCAAATAATACTGTTAGATACTGTTAGATGTTACCAAAAACCGATATTCAAAAGGTCACGCATAATTCACCACAGTTATCAGAATATTCGCCTTAGTTGACATTAAACTCCCTATATCTCGCTTATGCTTCGAAAATGTGGTATATGTCATAAGCCAAAGACGATTTTCACAATTTCATCTACACGGCTATATATGTTTGTCCAGTTCATGGTGAAACACCCTGTCATCATTGCGATAAGTTACTAGGTCGAAATGAATTCATTGATCATGTGAATTTTCTCAGTAGAATTTGCAAACTTGAAATGAGGAAATGTAATGTCTCATTTAGATATTCGCCGAACATAAAATGGGCATGAATATAGAGCATTTGGTATTATGTACGCGAGTGTTTTTTAGATGAATTTATTTATCTTATAGCAGCAACGGAGGTTTAATTATTGTACCTTAATCCGCTGAATCAAGAAGTAAAAAGGAACGGTTCAAACAGTACCTTCAGAAGGAAACATAGAAGAACACGCAATACTTAAAACTCACCAATTTGTCCAACTACATCATAATACCTCAATAATTCAACTTCGGTTACACTTTTTCCTCAGAAATTTGTTGGTGAAAGGAAATACATACACGCAGTGTCGTCACTATTAACCTCAAATATAGGCTTTCCTAAAGATAAAATGTAGTCAGATCTAATTTGGTCGAACATAAATAACTACCAAATATAGGAATACCTACAATTTAAACTAAGTTGATTGAACGTTCAATGTTTTAACACTTTACTATGCAGGTGAATCTAATGAACGAAACCACTCAATAATTATTGGAAAAACATGTACCATCTTGAAAGATTTTACTCGCTGACACTCAGACCTCCTCTGCTTTCACACTCAACATTCATCCGATCGTTCAATCCAACTCCCTCGATTGTGGGAATCAGTCTAAAAGACGTCCAGATTTTATCACGTCTTGTTACTGACCTGCAAAGTAATCTTCTGAAGATATTTTCCACAGATCTATGGAAATACAGTGAACTAGGCACTCAATTCTACAACGTTTACTTCACTCTCACATTCATTCATCCAACTAATAATTCTCTCTAATACTAATCGGTTCCAAGATTATAAGAACCTGATTTTTTATGTCCTGACCTGATTTATTCACACGAGAAAAATCTTCCAAATCGAATCTGCAAAACTATCGCCATTCCATTCCCACAAGAATATCCTAAAATCAACTAGACAAACCCTTCAATATTCCGCATGGAATGATCACCAATTTCATGGAAATATACTCCTAATTTTCTCAATCAACAGTTTCAGTCACTTCAATACCAAAATAGCTTAGTAAAAAGGAAATGACATCAAAAAAAATGAAGCACCTGAAAAACAGATTGTCAAGGAAATCAATGCAGCCGATAGAAGTGGAATCCGAACTTAAAGACAACCTACATTTCAGAACCACGTAAGTTTGGTTACGAATTTTCACAACGTTGCACCATGAGATATGACCATGTTTGCAAAAAACATGTACTAGTTAGCTCAACTGAAACGGTTTATTCCATGGTTTCTTCACAAATAACTAACGGATAAAATTGTGTTTCCTCATAAATATCATAGATGAAAGTTAGCATTTTCATTGTTGCAGTCTTCAAATATAGTGATTATGTTGTCAAGGAATCTAGTTTTTTCTGGGTCTGAAGCCTCGTACAGAAACGAGATTTGAGCGGCTCTTGTATGAGGCGCCAGGACAAAAATCTGTTTGCTTTCGTTCGTATTTCGTGTGTCGATATTTTTAATATTGGTTCTGATATATTTATTCCCTATAAAACACAATATATTAGTTGAGTTTCGATATTCCTGGCCAGTACTTGACAGTAAATTTTGACAGTCGATTTTACTGGCACTGCTTTGGTAATTGTTCGTCTCAGTACGAAGCGTTTCGAAATTACTGATACTGACCAGTACTGATTGGGAGTATCGGAACGCAACAATTAACGAGTTGCTAGTGTCAAATAACTATAAATGTCAGATGGCCGGCGGAAGCAGTCACAGTTTTCACCAATCCAGCAATCCAAGTCTGAAAGAGCTTGAAAATATTGATAATCGGTGCTGATTTTGATACGATTAGTGAACATTTGGTATTGTATTGTGGTATATTTGAAATACAGGGTCTTTCACGAGGAACCTCACCCATATTTATACGGGAAACTACTGAACGTATTTTCATGAAATTCAGCACTTATAAGTATTTCACGATGCTGATGAAATCTAAAATATTTTCAAGGCATGAGCACCTCCGGTTTTTCCGGAAATGACGTCAACTTCCGTTTTTCAAATTAGAACACCATTTTTTTATTACAGAAATAGATTCCTTAGAAAATTTCAATTTATTTTGATGTAACATTTTTCAGTTTTGGTTGGAAAATTCTCTCTGAGCGGGAAAATTCGAAAAAAAAATCGAAAATAGAGCTCCGCTGAAACAAGAATAACTTCGAGGTTTTTGGATGGAAAATTTTCATTTTTGGGATTTTTCAAGATGTAAGATTGATGTATCCATTTTGAAAATCGAAATCGCGATTCATGATACAGGGGGTGAAAAAATCGCTTTCAAAGTTAGGGATGACAAAATCGTGAAAAATCAATTTTTTCAAATTAGAACCCCATTTTTTTATGGCAGATATTGAATCTACGTTAAAAAATAATGTGAGTGTATGCATCACACGTATAAATAAATGTCTAGAAATTAACGGTCAAAACTTTGAGCATCTTCTCTAGTTATAACTGCGAGAGTTTGCCATGGTTCTCCTAATAGTAACTTGAAGTCGGTTTCAAGAAGGGGTGAAAAATCTACAGCATCGTTCAAATAACAGTTCCTGAAAATTTCATCTTTTTGGCGTGAAGGGAAAAGAAATAGCTGAAAATTCAAGTCAAAAAACAGTTTTTTGTGAATAACTCAGAAAATATCAATTTTAGGGCAAGGGTGTGATGCATACACTCACATTATTTTTTAACGTAGATTCAATATCTGCCATAAAAAAATGGGGTTCTAATTTGAAAAAATTTATTTTTCACGATTTTGTCATCCCTAACTTTGAAAGCGATTTTTTCACCCCCTGTATCATGAATCGCGATTTCGATTTTTAAAGTGGATACATCAATCTTACATCTTGAAAAATCCCAAAAATGAAAATTTTCCATCCAAAAACCTCGAAGTTATTCTTGTTTCAGCGGAGCTCTATTTTCGATTTTTTTTTCGAATTTTCCCGCTCAGAGAGAATTTTCCAACCAAAACTGAAAAATGTTACATCAAAATAAATTGAAATTTTCTAAGGAATCTATTTCTGCAATAACAAAATGGTGTTCTAATTTGAAAAACAGAAGTTGACGTCATTTCCGGAAAAACCGGAGGTGCTCATACCTTGAAAATATTTTAGATTTCATCAGCATCGTGAAATACTTATAAGTGCTGAATTTCATGAAAATACGTTCAGTAGTTTCCCGTATAAATATGGGTGAGGTTCCTCGTGAAAGACCCTGTATATGCTGTGATTATCGTCCTCGATTCCGATTTTAAAAAATTGCTGAGAATTATATGCTTCTTTGGATAATGTTCGATAGATCGAATCAATGAATATATCGAATTTTACATTTTATATACAGAGTGCGTCAAACTTATGGAAGAAATTCATTTTATCAGGAGAAAAATATTTGGCAACAAAATTCTGAAACAGGTCAATTTTTGTTTCACTGTAACAAAATTTTTATGCATTTTTGAAGGATTTATGTTGCACCTTCTGCCATACCTATCAACTCTCTAAATTTTTTGAATAGGGGAAGTGGGTCATGTAGTACTTTTTTGGCAAGGTCTTTTTTTTTTTTGGAAAATTAGTTACTTCAAAGAGGTTTTCAGTATGTGCACTTCTTCATGGCTCATTTACTTCGAGACGATGGTACCTGATGAAATTTGTCATCGAATGAAAGTCGACCATCACAGTTTTGTTCTTGCACAACTTTCAACCCCTACGAACCCTTTAATGGAATAAAAAAATGGAGTGACATTGGAAATTTATTTCGGCATGAGCTAAATTAAATGTTCAAAATGACCGCCATCGTTCTGGATGCAATAATCAAAGCTCTTGACACATTCATAACATTGATGACATTGCGTTGTCAGAAATTTTTCTTTGAATTGAAACATTTTATCGAAAAGTTTCAACTTCAGTAGAAACGTACTAATAACATACCTCTTAAGATCATAATTGAAGCGCAATGTTTCACACATTCTAATTTTTCACGTGAGGGGATTGAAAGTTGTGCATGAACAAAACTGTAATGGTCGACTTTCATTCGGTGACAAATTTCATCAGGAACCATCGTCTCAAAGGAAATGAGCCATGACAAAGTGCACATACTGAAAACCTCTTTGAACTGCATAATTTTCCAAAAAAAGAAATTTTTTTTCTTGAAAATTTCTGCACGCCTGTAAAGAAGATACAAAGACCTTGACAAAAACGGACCACATGACCTTCTTTCCCTCTACAAACAATTTTGATGGTTGATGGGGATGGCACAGGGTGCAACAAAAATCCTGCAAAAATGCATATAAATTTAGTGAAAGCGAAACAAAAATCGACCTGTTTCAGGATTTTGTTGCCAAATATCTCTCTTCTGAGAAAATGAATTTGTTCCATAATTTTGACGCGCACTGTATTTGATACTTCTAATTCGTAAATATGTTTTGTTTTGTGGAAAAAATATATCGGAATGAAAAACAAATATAACGTCACATAAAATGAATATATTGCTTCAACTAATAATAAATCGACTGGAAAATAAATTTATTTGCCCTTATCCGTCTCATACTATCAAGTTTAATTGGACTGCCTCGAAAATGTGTATGAGGTTTTTAGCGGCTCGCGAGCCACTCAACACGTTCTACACTTTAGCAGTCCAATTAAACTGCCTCGAGAGTATGGACAATGAGAATTAGAGTGCCCCGAGAGCCGCTCAGCTCGCGTGTCTGTACACGGCTTGACACGTGACATTAATTTCATTGACGATAGCATTCACTTGATATCGGTCATATTGATTCATGGTTTCTATTCATCACCATTATTATCGTCACAATAATTACTATCATTTACATTTTTCACATTAAATTGGACGTCTTTCGTGGTACTTATACTAACCGCAAGGACTCTTTGTGGATTTTATTAGTCGATCTGAGTGAAACATTAACATATTAGAATGTCTGTTATGTAAGGCAAGTTCATTTAGATCGGTATATGCTTTAATTGACTTTATTATTACATATTTGGCTATACCTTTCTATTCAGTGGAGGAAAAATATTCCTGCTGGGGTGATTGTTTTTACTGCCTTGAGTGCGGTGAACAAACGACATCATCATATCGTGAATGAGAGAAGAACACACTCTCTCCTCTTTGAGATTAAGTATTTATTATGCGCATTACTCCTTTCATCCTCAGGAGTTACTTCAGAGAATTTGTGAATGTCTCTTTGAGAGGACATTGGCAGATCATCGTTAAAGTACAGGAAATACATGATATACAGAGGGCGTGTTCCATTTTCATGTATGAAATATGGATGAATATAAAATGATAGTAATTTTCACGCATACTGATCCCTAAGAAATCAACCGTTTTTCAGTGATAGACTTTCATTTGCTGGATTGTGAGTAAGATATTATATTATTATATTCGTCGTAAGAGATCATCAGAAAAAAAATTTTTTTTTCATGAAGTCAGAATTTCCTGAACATGCGACAAACTTTGGTGAGATTTGGCTTTCAGTCGTGTACTAGATTCCTATTCGATCCCATCTGTAATTTTGTAACTATAGAGGAGATAAAATTTTGAATGGGTATATCTCTATAATTTTACTCATTCACGAATTCGCCTTCGTAATTAGGGTCCAAATCTACTCTGCAAATATCGAGTTTATAAGCTTTTTCTTTCCGAAAGTATTGTGCTCACGGTCGACCGTTTCGACGGCAGTTAACACGATTGGTTGAAAGGAAGGATTTGTTATTTGTAGAGGAGATTTGGAACTTAATAACGGAGGTATATTTTTAAAAAAAATCAATGCAAGAAAGGTGTAAATATTTCTTTTTGTATAGTTTAAGGAGATTTCAAGAGACAGTGCACGAATTCCTTCGAGAAGCATCTCAGTTTCACAGACATTCCTCATAACCTTTACCTATATGAGTTTTTGGGTGATAGTTTCAAATGTGTTAATTCTTTTGTTGCATTCCAAATTCGGACTGGAAGTTCAGCTCCTAGATAAATTTTAGGTAAAGTCCTGCAGACCGCCTTATGAGTGCTGAAAGTGTAAAAGTTACTGATGTCTTAATTCCTTGGTCGAGTCAGTGTAAATCACATCCCTTATACCAAATTTCAGCCTTCTGATATACTTCGTCAATTAAGCTAGTTCATGAAATTTCGATTGCTGATCTAGTTTTGTAACAAAACTTTTGTTATATATAGAACTTCATCCATTTCAATAGGATTGGAGGATGAAAACTTAAGATTTTGCAAATTGTATATTGCCTCTTGATGGATTGCTATGTAGCTTCAACCTCTTTGGCGGAATCATGTTTCGTCTCGGCTTAGGGGAGAATTCTTCAGGGCTTGCTCCAGACTGAACCTTAGGCCTACTTGAGTTGACATCCATTACGAGGATCATAAAAGAATGTGCCATCGTCGGAAATATCTAAGTTCAAGGCACGTAGGGACCTTAGTACAAGAGGGATGAAGAAGAGGTAACTTAAGTATGGACATAGAGGGTACACGAAGTACTTGTTTATTGTTGTTGTATATTTGTCTGATCTCGAATACCAAATATCATGGCATCAGGATTTCTGAAAGTCACATGAGTTGTTATATATATATAACAAATCTTCACCCTCTTTATGAGGTGTAGAGTTATAGATTTCGCAATTTCAATATATGCATATGAAATTTCAGATCACAAGGAAGTATTTCAGCATTTTTTCTAGTGAGTAATGAGTAGTGGCAAAATCTAGTTTTTTCCAGAAAAGACTCAATGAATGCTAAAACAACAAAATTCAGTGTGTTTCATAAGTCTGCAACAACAACATGGGATATCGAGAATTTTGTTTCCTTTCCTGTTGGAAGTACGACGAAAAGCTTCAAAATAAGGTATGTAGTGCCCTCCTGTTCTGAAGAGAGTGGCAGTGTGGTACTAACGTATTCCCAGATCAAATCGAAGATAGCGTTCAAAAATTATGATCAACATAAAGTTTCGCTGAGTGATGTGAGTCGCTTTGTATACCGGGTGTCCCACGAATACCGTTCTTTAGAATATTTTTGGAAAGGAATTGAAATTCAAGTTTGCAATTTCTAGCTTTATCTAGAGAGATGACTCCCTGTAAATTTTTTGGGATTCGTGAGACTTCCGGTTTCACTGAAAGTGACACCACCTTTCGTTTTTCAAATAGGAAGACCCAAATTTCATAATGAAAATAGATTCCTTACTGAATTCTGACTCGTTTTAATGTCAAATATTTGAATTTTCTATAGAAATTCCTTTTTTAACGTGAAATTGCGAAAAAAAAATTGGAAATGGCGCTCTGCTGAAACATATCTTCAAGGTTTTTCATTGAAAAAATGTCGTTCTTAGGATTCCTGAGAAGTAACAATAATGCTTCATCCACAATCATCAGAATTGAAAATCATGATACAGGAGGTCACAAAAGCGTTGTTGAAGTTGTAAATTTCGAAAAAGTGAAAACAAAATTTTTCAAATTAGAACCTCATTTTTTTATAGCCATAATGGAATCTACGTTGAAAAATAGTATAGGTGTGGAAACAAAACCAGTGCCCCAAAAATCATATTTTCTGAGATATTCGTGGAAAACATTCTACGCGATCGCATTTCGAATTTTATTCTTCTCAGAAAAAAAAAACTGTCTCGAAGAGAATGGAGGACATATTGAACATTTATTTCAGATTGTACCTATAAAAATACTCGATTTCCAGTTTGTTTGTATATTTGAGAATATAGATATTAGAAATATAATCGCGACTGCATATCTCAAAAAATATGAATTTTAGGGCAATGGTGTTATTTCCACACCTACATTATTTTTCAACTTAGATTCCATAATGGCTATAAAAAAATGGGGTTCTGATTTGAAAAACTTGAGTTTTCAAGTTTTCGAAATTTCCAACTTCAACAACGCTTTTGTGACTTCCTGTATCATGATTTTCAATTCTGACTATTGTGAAGGAAGCATTATTGTTACTTTTCGCGGAATTCTAAAAATGACATTTTTTCAATGAAAATCAATTCAATGTTTCAGCAGAGCGCCATTTTCAATTTTTTTTCGCAATTTCACGTTGAAATAGAAATTCCTATCGGAAATTCAAAAATTTGACATTAAAACGATTCAAAATTCAATAAGAAATCCATTTTCATTATAAAATTTAGGGCTTTCCATTTGAAAAACGAAAGTTGGTGTCACTTGCGGTGAAACCGGAAGTCTCACGAATCCCAAAAAATTTACAGGGAGTCATCTCTCTAGTCAAAGCTGAAGTCCGAAATTGCAGACGTGAATTTCAATTCCTTCCCAAAACTATTCTAACGAACTGTATTCGTGGGACACCCGGTATATCTGCCGTGTCCCAATGCACACACAAAGGTTTGTCGGGCGTAGACGTGGCTCGAACATAATGTGTTCGTCCCACGACATGCCATTGTACGTACTTAGAGCGTCTCGCCTAAGTAAACAAATACAGCAAAGCACATTAAAGCGACATCGCGAGGTTTTCATCCTAGCATTTTGTGAGAGGGTTGAAAAAGACAATTCCCTAGAACTATTTTCCTTTTTCGTCAAAACTGCATATGCTTCGTCCATACCAAGTCTTCCCTTCTTCCACTATTGTGCATAATTAAGCATTATGTCGGTGGTTTAACTAGCCTTCCTTTTTATAATACATCACACATAGACGAATATCTTATTATCGGTAAGGCCGTAAACCTGCAGTAACCGAATTGCTTGAGGTTTGGAAAGATTGGATGATCAGCTCACATCAAGGAGGAATATTTGTTGATTTATCGACAGATATTCGTCCTTGTGGTATGATAATTTACATTATTAAACTGGAGTTCTTTATTATCCATGAACTGTTTCTTACTTCACATTTATGTTATCTATGAGTGGTTGGATTGTTCACAAAAGCTCTTGGCTCAACCAGTTCACAAACAAAATTTCTCTCCCGAAACGGATTTCGTCTGGAAAATAGGGCTTCAAAGCAGCATCATCTCCGCTGACGACTGTTAACAGTAAATTCTAATTTTAGAACAATTTTCTTTTAACGTACCTGCCTCAGAGACAGAACCACACTCTGGTTTTTCTGTTCTACATTCGAAAAACCGGCTTTCTAAATTTAGTACATAGAGGAAGTCGAAGCTGTCCTTTTTACGATTATTTGCGCTGGAACTCTATTAACCAGGGCCGTGCATAAGGTGGCCAGGTATGTGAGCGAGGGACCCAGCAGGGCTAGCGCAATATTTCATTTCAAATACGGTGATCGTTTATCACTTACATTTCCCACCTTTTTATACTGCCTGTCTGCTTCAAAGCTACCCCAATTGTTCTAGCAGTGGAATTTGCATTGAATATATTTATAGCTGCTGTCATTGAAACAATGGTTGTGATAATATACTACCGGTTGACCTAGGTCAAATCCAGTTTGAAGGCATCCTTAACGATCCGAAGTAGTTGCATTTAATTGTTTCAGTCGAAGTCTTCGTTCTTATAGCTACATAAGAAATATTATTTTCATGGCTGACCGAGGGTTTGATTTATTTGCAATATACAGGATGTCCAGATATGATCCATGAGATTTTGAAAAGTATAGTTTCTACTTCGTGAAATATCTGGAGATCCGCTGTATCCTCTAGTACATCTTGTGTGGTTCCAGATATTTTCCTATGATAGTCCACCAAGAGAATTGACTTTGTGGATGAGTTTCTCCATCAACAGAAAACCCAATGGTGATAATAATAGTTGATATTTGTCTATCCTCTAATCTGCTTCCCCATCACCAAATGAAATGACAATAGAGCTTCTGTTGTATAATTTGGCGTTAAAAGTGAGATAAAATACAGAAGTAATTTTTGTATCATGGTATCTCTGAAATTACGAATGACATTTGATTTATCGGATGCTCGTCCGCCAAAATCGCAAAAATTTCTTGTAGTTGAATAATTTCAATGTCAAGAGAACAGAGGGATACCCCCTCGAGAGATTGTTTATACAGTGCTTTCATGATGAAAGGAACAAATTCATTTAAAAATTAGGTTTCTATTTCATGTTAAAATCCTCGGACACGTCGATTATCATATTTATTTGGACATTTTTTTGCAATAAAAATTTTGTATACAGGGTGTCTCATTTACTATGACTTTGTCATAACATTTTTTAAATGTAATACCCTGTATATCATTTCACTTCACAACTCTACGATAAATTCTTATTACTTTTTGTGAACGTACCATATAACTAAACTCTATGGATTTCGTTTTTCAAAAAGGAAGACCCAAATTCCAAGATGAAAATAGATTCCTTACTGAATTCTGACTCGTTATAATGTCAAATTTTCGATGTTGGCAGCCTGTGGCGGCCATGTTGTTTTAACGTCGTCTTTCTAACCTATATTTTTTTATTCAGTTAGTAATGCCAAATCACCATGGCAATCACCTAACCGCCAAGTTTGAATCCAATCGCTCAGGTAGTTTCTGAAATAAAAAATAAATAACTTCAAAACTATTTGATCGATTTGGCCCATTAACGAACTTAACCGCGGCATTCCAATGCGCGACCTACCCTGAAAGTTTCAAGTTGCTAGCTCACTTCGTTCGACAGTTATCGTGTCTACGGCCGGCAAACCGGCCGGCCGGCAAACCGGCCGGCCGGACAGAATCGATTTTGACACCGGATTCGTCATCAGTGAGTCCAACCTAGTCGATTGAGACCATTTTCGGCTCAATCATCCAAAATTACAGACATTTGATTTATTTCATGTCAAAATCGACCCGTCCTTATTGAAAGACCCTATAGTTGAATAATTTCAATGTCAAGAGAACAGCGGGATAACCCCTCGAGAGATTGTTTATACAGTGCTTTCATGATGAAAGGAACAAATTCATTTAAAAATTAGGTTTCTATTTCATGTTAAAATCCTCGGACACGTCGATTATCATATTTATTTGGACATTTTTTTGCAATAAAATTTTGTATACAGGGTGTCTCATTTACTATGACTTTGTCATAACTTTTTTTAAATGTAATACCCTGTATATTATTTCACTTCACAACTCTACGATGAATTCTTATTACTTTTTGTGAACATACCATATGCCTAAACTCGATGGATTTCCAGATATAACGAAGATAGTGGATAATGAAAGATACGATATGAAAACACACAAATGTAATTTCTATTTAATTCTTGATGTTCAATCTGTTGTCCTTTTACTTCGAGGCATTTCTGAATTCGATACAATATTTCCCGTTGCACATTTTCAATTACTTCTGGACTGATAAGTAATAAGAATTTATCGCAGAATTGTAAAGTGAAATAATACACAGGGTATTACATTCAAAAAAAGTAATGACAAAGTCATAGCTCTCAAATGAGACACCCTGTATACAACATTTTTATTGCGAAAAATGTCCAAATAAATATACTAATCGACGTGTCCGAGGATTTTAACATGAAATAGAAACCTAATTTTTAAATGAATTTGTTCCTTTCATCATGAAAGGACTTTATGTGCACTCCTTTCTCATGATTATCAGGCACTCGTTCACAAAACGGACTCAGGTGTTTCTGGGTGGTACTGTTCTTCTGTGGATGAATACTTTCATTCTCATTAGGGAAGGGAATTCCGTCATCTCTGCTATGGGGAAATAAAACTCACATCATGTAAGTGGTGAACTTATTTTAGTAGTAACTACGAGTATAATCTTACTTGGACTTGTTGGACAGTAATCGATCAGTATTCGGATTAGTTCATTGTATTACTTCAGTGGAGGTTAATATACACTAACTGACAAAGGAACTGCAATATCCAGAAGCCGCTGTTTATATTTAATTTTTTTTTGTAAAACAGATAGAATAGCAAGGAGTAAATAATAAAAATTTGGAGAAAAAAGCGTGAAAGTTTTTTCATGTGAACATTTTTTGTCACTTAAATATGGTAGTCGTTTTTTACCTTTTTTTTGCGCGCATGTTCTAGGGGAACAGCGTGCTATCGTTTTGTCCAAATGTCTGTAATTTTGGATGATTGAGCCGAAAATGGTCTCAATAGACTAGGTTGGACTCACTGATGACGAATCCGGTGTCAAAATCGATTCTGTCCGGCCGTAGACACGGTAACTCTCGACAGAAGCAAGCTAGCAACTTTAAACTTTCAGGATAGGTTGCGCATCAGAATGCCGCGGTTCTGTTCGTTAATGGGCTAAATCGGTCGAATATTTTTGGAGTTATAGGCACTCGAAGTTTCGAAGTTATTTATTTTTTATTTCAGAAACTACTGGAGCGATTGGATTCAAACTTGGCAATTAGGTGGAGTATATTGACGCGCAACTTTGAGCCAAATTTCGTCAGGATCATGTTGTCAGTAAATTAAAAAAAAATTTTTTTTTTCCAGAAACCATTCATCATATTCAAAAAAAAAATTCCACTCACACTTTGAGCTTTATATTTCACAGCGGTGTTTCAAATTTCAGTTCGATACGATCATAAGTTTTGGAGATATCGGGAAAAAATATGTCAAATTTCGAGGTTTTCTTCTCGATATCGTTGATTTTTTCGGTATAACTCGAGAAATACTAATTCAGTCCTGATAAAACTTCACAGCTAGTTTTGAGATGCTGAAAGACAAGTTTTTGCGAAATATTCGTGATAATCGTGTCATTAGAACAATTTGAAAAAAAAATTTCTATGATTTTCTTATCATATCATCCTCATTAAATTCTGTAAGAAACTTCGAACTGTTATTTTTCGATGAAGTACTGGATTTCAATTCGATCTGATCTGTATTTTTGGAAATATTGGTAGTAGGTTTGGGGCTTAATTACGAAGGTCGAATTCGTGAATGGGTAAAATCCGCCCTATGATTCCGTAGATATACAATATACAATACAAAATTTTATTTTTCCAATATTTCCAAAAATACAGATTTGATCGAATTGAAATCTAGTAATTCATCAGTGAAAAATTTCAAAAAGCACTGCCGTGAAGGCAGCAGCTTTTGCGTGCATGTTCAAATTGGTTGCGGAAGCGGTCATCTACATTGAACATGCGCGCAAAAGTTGCTGCCTTCACGGCAGTGCTTTTTGAAATTTTTAATTTTACAACAAGAAACCAGCTGCTCGAGGAGGTCCAAAGTCGATGTTTAGTTGTTGTAAAAATGCCAAGAACACCTGTACGCGGAATTTATCACCAGCTTAGTGAATTTGAAATAGGTAGAATTATTGATCTACCTGAGGCGGGGTTGTCTTTTCGAGAAATCGCTAACGGTACGAACAGAAAACCAACTACTGTTATGAGATGTTGTCGAGCGTAGTTTGATAATCCCAAAATTGAAGAAGAGTAGGCACCGGACGTCGAGGACACAAATGAAGTTCGATATTGACGTCTAAGACTTATGGCCATTAGGGACCGATTTGCGACAACTCGATCTTTGGCTGATGAGTTGTTAGGAGAACAAGGCCATCCTGTAACTGTCCGAACTGTTTACCGTAGTATGAGGTCTTTTGGACTGCAGCATTATCGACCCCTCTTACGGTTGAGCATCGCCGGCAACGATTTAAGTGCTGCAGAGAACGACAACATTGGAATGTGGAATAGCATCAGGTCTTTGATTTTCCTTGGGTGCACATGATGGCCGAAGAAGGGTTAGACGACGTCGGGGAGAAAGACGTGTCACTCATTTTGATGTTGATCGTCATGTATACCGGACAGCAGGCGTAATGGTATAGGGTGCTATTGCACATGCAAATAGGTCACCTTTAGTCTTTACTCGGGGTTATATGGCAGAGCTGCGTTACCTTGAAGTAATAGTGGAGCCATATGTTCTCCTTTACCTTAAACGGCTCGAGAATCCAATATTTCAGTAAGATAATGCTCCACCTGATGTTGCCAGAGTTAGTTTGAACTTTTTTGAAGCGACCCATCGAATCTTTTGCCATGGCTGCCCAGATCCCCCGATCTTTCGCCCATAGAGCATGTTTCGGACATCATGGGTAGAAGGCTTGGAAATTCACCCCAGCCCCTACGAACTTTGGCGGCTCTGAGATATGAAGTATAGGTAGCTTGGGAAAGTTTCCCTCAAGAAGAAATAGACCATCTTCTTGCATCAATGCCGAGACGTGTTGAGGAGTGTATAGATAACCGCGGTGAATTAACACATTATTAACAAATTACATTATAAGAAAATTGTGAACCCTTCGTTTTTTTTCTCCAAATTTTAATCATTTACTCCTTGCTATACTATCTATGTATTCTATGTTTTAACGAAATAATTTAAAATTTAAACAGCTCCTTCTGGGTGTTGAGTTTCTTTGTCAGATAGTATATTTATAGGTTTCATATTTCCTGTAGCGATTGTGAATGCTTTATTTTAGTTACGCCTTGTTTAGTCATGTTGAGGTTCTTGAGAACAATGAAAATGATGAGGAATTTGATACAGAGGAAAGACTACTCTAGAAAAGGCTCTTCATCTGGGGAACAGCACGTTATCGTTTCGTCAAGATGTCTGTAATTTTCGAATTTTGATCTGAAAATGGTCTTGAATGATTAGGTTTGACTTCTTAAAGAAAAATCCGTAGTCAAATTCAATTCTGTCTGTTCATCCTAGGTCCAACCGTCCTTATGTGCTGTAACTTTCGAAAGAAATATCCTATCGACTTCAAATTCTCAGATTCGATTTGTAGACCAAATATCTCGGTTGTGTTCGTTAATGAGTCAAATCGGTCGAATAAATTTGGAGTTGGCCTGTGTGAAATTTTGAGGTTAACTTCTCGATAACTCATGAAGTATTGATTTGATCAGATTAAAACTTTGTACATAGTACGTTTGAGAAAGCTGACGCACAATTCAGTGCATAATTTTGTGTTCATCCAAATATTATTCAAAATGATTCAAATTTCAATTCGATCCGATTTTTCCTCTCGGAGATATGGGGGAAACAATTTGTCGAATTTCGTTGTAATTTGAATATGACTTTATTTCCTCAATATTTCAATAAATACAGATGCGCGAACAGGTGACCGCTCAGCAACGAAAAAAGTCAGCAGCTTTTACGCGCTTGTTCACATTGTGAATAGACGACTTGGAAATTTCAGTGAAATTTAAATGAAAGATGAAAAAAAAAATTTAAAATTTTTCCATAAATAATTTTTCTTATTGACACTGTCCATCTTCTAACCAAGTTTCATTTCGATCAGATGAATATTTTCCAAGTTATTGAAAAATCAAAATTTCAAATGGCTGTAACACAAGAACCATTCGGCAGATTTGGCCTATTAACGAACATAACCGAGATAATCAGGTTCAAAACCTAACCTGACCATTTCAAGACACTAGGTCCTTCCTTTCAAAAGCTAGAGCACATACGGACGAACGGACGCCCGGATGGACGAACAGAATTGAATTTGGCCACGGTTTCTTCTTCAGGGAGTTGAACCCAATCGTTTAAGGCCATTTTCGGCTAAAAATTCGAAAATAACAGTCATCGTGATGAAATGATAACGCGCTGTTGCCTAGAACAAGCGCGTAAAAATAAATGCCATGAAATTATCCACCAGATAAGAACGATAAAAAATCAATCCAACAATATTTCTATCTTTCATAATTTCGAGTTCTCAAGCTCTTAATGAAACATCATTTACTAGATTGGACTAGGACAATCCAGTTTAAGCTGAATACTTCAGGCTGAACTAGTCTGGCTAAGGCTAAACCGATTGGATTATTGCCAATAAAAAAATAAACACGTTGGAACCGTGGGAATTCCCTGTATACCCATTATCTTCTCCAGAAAATCCATGAATACTAATTTTTTTCAGAATCGCTTTTTACATTGGTCTGAGAAATTTCATTCGATAGACGAATATTATGAGTTTGTCATTTGATGTTGTGCCATTTTGTTTTTTTTTGTTTTCACTCCAAATATCTGAACCGAACTATTGAAAATTAAATGTAAAAAGTCCTTGCGGATTGCAGGATTGAACTATTAGTCACGGGCAGTTAATTAGAGAACAGTTTGCCCTATGAACAATATTGGTACAAACCAAACGATAAACAGAGCGAACTGTGACGTTTCAAAGTACAAATCTGACTCTTTCATTAGACAAACGAGAAAATATTGTTCGTAGGCAACCTGTTTTCCAAGAAAATGCCCTTGACAAACAGTTCAATCCTGCAATCCGTAAGGGCGTTTTCCATAAAAAAAATTATTTAATTTTGACAGTTCTTTCAGCTATTGGGAGTGAAAATCCAGAAAAACCTACATAATGATGCAAAATCCTCCCAAAATAAGCTTTCATCGATACTTAACACGTTGACTGCCATGTGAGACAGCAGAGGCTTCACAATTCTTTGGGATCGGTGAGCCGTACGAGACTAGGTCTCACGGCCAACACCTCATATCTAGTTCACGTATTTCTCCAGTTGTCTCACGTTTGCAACTGGGGAGTAAAGTATTTAGTAGAGCATGGCCAGCTGCGACGAATTTTATATTTTGCCTGCGGTTTGATGCTTTGGTTCAATATTTGGGAAGGTGGGATTATTTTTGGAATTGAATATTTTCCATTTCTTATTTTAGCATAATTTTATGATTATTTTTTACAGATATAAATGGAAAATAATAAAAAATATAAGAACAAAATCGAAATAAGAAGGCAGAGTCGAAAAATCTAAATAACAACCAAATAGAATATAAAAAAAACTTCACTAGAACAAGTTCAATACGAAATTCTTGGCCCCATTATGTTCTAGATTTTTCAATTACTTATTAGAGAAATGAGACCATTCAAAATTATTACATTACTGTTTCTTATCACTTCTTTCATAGTTTCATCTACACTGTTATTGATTGATCTAAAACTAGTGTAAAATTAACGAAATTAACCCCCTTCATTAATTATCAAGAAAGCCAACATGGATAATGTGACAGATTATACAAGAGTGAAATTTTTGAGTATAATCTTTATTACAAGCTGGTAGGCTTTCGGCTGTTAAGCCATCTTCAGTACCGTTGTCTCAGATAAGTCATGAAAAACATAAGACAAAGATGCACACATATAAGTAAAAATGGGATCTTGAAATCTGTATCCCTTGTTTAAAAGTAAATGATTTAGGTTCGATCGTCCATCTGAAAAATCCGTCAAAACAAAAACGGATTGACAGATTTTTCAGATGGACGATCGAACCTGAATCATTTACTTTTAAACAAGGGATACAGATTTCAAGATCCCATTTTTACTTATATGTGTGCATCTTTGTCTTATGTTTTTCATGACTTATCTGAGACAACGGTACTGAAGATGGCTTAACAGCCGAAAGCGCTCTACCAGCTTGTAATAAAGACT
The DNA here is from genome assembly GCA_958510865.1 of Myrrha octodecimguttata. Taxonomy (NCBI): domain Eukaryota; kingdom Metazoa; phylum Arthropoda; class Insecta; order Coleoptera; family Coccinellidae; genus Myrrha; species Myrrha octodecimguttata. Next base: position 28,515,853 of record OY294057.1, read on the forward strand.
ATACTCAAAAATTTTACACTTGTTTTAAATCAATCATCGATAATTTGAGTACACAGCTACCAACCCACTTACACTGTTATTTCCTTGCTTGAAAATGTCCATGCCTCTATATAGTGAGCATTCGTTCTTATCCCTTTCGATTGTGGCAAAGCTGTATCTGATTCGGAATCGGATGTATCTTCATCTGGATGATATTCATCAGCTGAACCATCTGATTCGAAAACCTCATCCAACTTACCCTATTTCTTCATCAGACATGCACTCATGCCACAATTTTAGCATTTGTGCTTGTTTCTCTTCGTAGGACATCGCGTAATACGTTTACCTTTGTAGTCGGATCTAAAGATTAATAAACTATGCAACAAAGCTAATTGATCTAGACTTGAATTGTGCGGTGACACATCTCGTATGGCTTGCTGGAACGTTGGGACAATCCAGCGGCCACGTGAGAAGCATGTGTCACCACAAAAATTCGGTACCAAGAGTCGATCAAAAAACGAGAAAATTGATTTTACATTCAGTAATATTATTCAATTGAACATCAAGGAAGATGAAAATGCAAGAAAAAAATGTGACCTCTGGGTCAGTTTTTTCGGGTTAGGGTGGTACCCAACGTTTTAGTCGAAGTGAATTGAAGCTCCGCATACGAATGAATTTATACCTACAGTTCAATCCTGGGTATTTAAATATTCATTATATGAAAATACGTGGAATAAGGGGAATATTGTTACTTTTCAGCACTACTCATATCGGTATGTTGATATATTTTTACCATAACAATGCTGTGGAAAAAATACTTCGCATTCTTATGTTTCGAAACCAATTGTGAAATGTATCGAAATATCTTCGCTCAATTTCAGAGAGCCTTCAAAGATCATTGACTGAAAGAGATAACAATCCTCAACGTATCTGAAGAAACGTTAATTTTCAATTAACCTCAGATCTCTCGTTGTAAATGAATTATGTGCCGAAATTGCTGCCCATGTGCTCCACTAAATTCCTCGTTCAATTGGTCCTAAATGTCAAGGTGTGTTATGATTGCCTTTCATTGCACAAGGTGGATAGCAGCTCATATCGTAAAGGTTCCTCACGAACGTTCGATCGAGTTCTCGGAACGTACCACTGGAGAAGAATCGATTTCGATATCCTGGAATCCCATTGTCCTGGTTTCTGAGAATCTACAGGAAGTGTAGGCATATAGGATGATGGTTTCATCGAGACGAGAAATCTCTTGTCGAAGGCATTTTTTCGTCTCGACTCAATCATCGAGAAATAAGCAAAATGTCGTCTCGATGTTTTTGTCGGAGACGATTTCTCGATCTCGATTCGACACTCTCGAAGTTTTTCTATGAAAAAAATACGTTGAAATTCAGAGGCATTATGCTATGAACTAAAAGCCACGTATTACAAAAAAACCTAGAAAAGCACTGCCGTGAAGGCAGCAGCTTTTGCGCGCATGTTCAATGTAGATGACCGCCTCGACAACGAATTTGAACATACGCCCAAAAGCTGCTGCCTTCGCGACATTGCTTTTCTAGACTGTTTCGATAAATTATCCTCATTAAATTCTGTATGAACTTTCGAACTGTTATTTTTCGATAAAGTACTGGATTTCAATTCGATCCAATCTGTATTTTTGGAAATATTGGGAAAATGAAATTTTGAATGAGTATATCCACGGACCGTTAACACAATAACTTCCTAAAGAAACAACTTAGAAACTCGATATTTGTAGAGAAGGTTTGGACGTTAATTACGAAGGACGAATTCGTGAATGGGTAAAATTCACCTAATGATTCCGCAGATATACCCCTTCAAAATTCTATCTTCCCAATATTTCCAAAAAAACAAATTAGATAGAATTGAAATCCAGTACTTTATCGAAAAATAAAAGTTCGTAGGCATGATGGTAATAAAACAAGGTGTGCTCATCTGCTTTTCTGTGATCGTTTTACCATTGATGACGTCACATTTATCATTCAATTTCAAAGCACAGAATATATATTTCCTTGTATTTTAATCTTGCTGACGTCACTTTTTCATGTTCGAAGGTTCATTCAGAATTTAATGAGTATAATATGACAAGAACATCACAGAATATTGAATATGTATTCGAAAGAAGAAATTAAAATTTTTTTTTCAAATTGTTTTAATAACACGATCATCACGAAATTATGTACAAAGTTGTGTTTCAGCATCTTCAGACTAGGTCGAAGTTTCATCGTGATTGAGTCAGTATTTCTTGAGTTATACCGTAAAAAACGATAATATCGGGAAGAAAACTACGAAATTTCATATATTTTTTCCCAATATCTTCAAAACTAATAACCGTATCGGATTGAAATTTGACATACTGCTGAAGAATATGGAGCTAAGAGTTCGGGCTGTTTTTTTTTCAAATTTGATGATCAGTTCGCGAAAAAAAACCGGATGAACGGATTCGTCATCGGTGAGTCCAACCTAGTCGTTTGAGACCATTTTCGGCTCAGTTATCGAAAATTGCAGACATTTGGACAGAACGATAGCACCCTGTTCCCCAGAACATGCGCGCGAAAACCACTAAGTATCATCACGAAAATGAAGAATTTTCTTCCAAAAAATGGAAATCAAACGAATCTTTGATGTTTTAATTTAATCTTTCATCCGTACATTCAAAATTCACCCAGGTTCGAATGGTGAGAGTTTAAAATTGTTTCTTTGTTCGTGAAGAGAGGCACGAGCAATAGTAGTCTATCGAAGAAAATTTTATCGATACTATGCAAATTATTTTATCTCAATATTGGGGGTCGTAATACTACATAGTGAAATGTATGCTAAAATGGTGCCATAAGTCTGCCATAAAAATATCTTATCCTTTAAGAATTGAAGTGATTAACTTGGACTATCATTATTAAAGAATACAATAGAAATAGTGTTGAATTTATGGCCCTTTTCCTTTTTGGCATTTGTTTACCAGGAAAGGCCAGACTGACCTAATAAAGTCCTTTCAATTAATTTTCAAAGTATAATGATTAACTTCTAATTATCGTAATAAAGGAATACAACCTAGCATTGAACAAGACTTTGAAATTATTATTCAAATCTAATAAAAATATAATCATAATCATTGATCTCATTTTCCGCTTATGTTTCGACCTGGCAACACTGGTCGGTATCGATCTTGGGAACAGCGCGTTACAGTTTCGTCACAATGTCTGTAGTTTTCTAATTTTGAACCGAAAATAGTCTTAATATATTGGGTTGAACGGCCTTCCGTCCGTATGTGCTCTTACTTTGGCAGGAAAAAACCTAGCGACTTGGAATTGTCAGATTAGGTTTGTTGTCCAAGGATCTCTGTTAACTATGTTAATGGGTGAAATCGGTCAAATAGTGTCGGAGTTAGGTCCATTGGAACTTTTGAGGTTAATCCCTCGATATCTCATGAAGTACTGACTCGATCAGATTTGAACTTTGTAAACAGTTTAGGAATACCAACGTGCGGTATTTCGTGTGGATATAGTTGTTGAAGATTCAGAGAACGTTTTTCCAAAAGTTTTTGAAGTTTTTGGAGGAAAATTTTGTTTTCCCCCGAAAATATGGATAAGATTTCAACGAAATATGGCACAAACCTTGAAGCCGGTCATTTTACAACAAGGTTCCCAATTTCAATTCGATCCGATATTTACTTTCGGAGATATAAGGAAAAAATATGCCAATATCGTGTTTATTTCGAATGTTAACGTAATTTTTTCAATATCTCAAGAAGTACAGATGCAATCAGATTGAAACTTCGTAATCGGGAGAAGAGTTATTTAAGAACATCTCGCCAAACCCTTTATAGGATCGATTATATGATCCTTAATACACATTTAGTTCAAACAAGAACTTGAAAACTAGGTTAGGCACAGTTTTCAAATTGATTTTATTGTTGGTGACGTATTGTGAGTTCAGATGTTAGTGTGAGAACGTTCATTTTAATCTCGAGAACTGTTTGTTTTAGTCTTGAAAAAGTCGAAATATATCGACGAAACGTCGACATTGTGTTTCAAAAAGTTGTTTTAATTGAGTCCTATTCCTGTGACATTAACTTCACTTATATGATATGTTGTCTCATCTTTGGAGAATAAATTTTTGATTAGTTCGAGTAGTTCACTTCATTTGCGAGATTAAGCACTCTGTATACTCAAGAACGTTAAATGTCGTATCAATATCTAGTCGAAATTATAGTTCAAATGAGTCGTTAGAAGGAAAACTAGTGCAACATAAGGGACGAACTTGGTAGAAATTGTGTGGTGCTTCTTATGGATCAATGGTATATAAAGTGTTCCATTATAAATAAGGAAGATTCTGGTAATTTTATTTTCAATATGAGGTATACTGTTTTTCAAACTCTGTATATCACAGTTCGATTTAAGATGCACCTTTTGAGAGATTAATCAATGTATAATATTCTACCGAAAATAAACTTCAATAAGATTCGGCGAAAATATTAGTTTAAAATATTCTGAGTGACAATACATGTCAGGCGGCTTATCTCGAAAACCGTTTATATTTTCGAAGTAAAGATATATAAAGTATTTTTTTTTTTTTGTGTAGAAACAGATGAAGAGATTAAAAAGAAGGGTGTCATTCAGACAAACTTAGTTGGGATCCTCCTAGAATTAATGTATGATCTGTTCGACCGAGAACACTTTTATTTTGTTGCTGGATCCTGCTGTTACACGCTACTTTCCAAGAACAATTTTTCGAAGAAATGTTGCCTACTGAATGTTGGTGTCATAGAAGAAAATAATTAAATTTTTCCTGGTTACTGATTACCTGAATACATTTATTAAAACTTTGCTTCGAAAATACTAATCAGAAGAATCTTCGAAATTGTATCTTTAATTTATTCCTGAATGCTCCTAAACAATGGATTTATTACTATTAACCAATATTTCATCATCATATTATTATTACATAGCGGCGGTAGCTCAGTGGTTAGAGCGCAAGCCCCATGATCGTAAGGTCTGGGGTTCAAGCCCTTGGCCGGGAAATAACTTTTCCGGTTTTTAGGGGACCGTCCAACCTTTCGCTGTAAACAATTAACAGTGCTGTTCCTAACGTGGCGCAAGGAATTAGCAACAAAGCCTACACAGAACAAACCCGGTATCCCAACTCGAACAAGCTCTAAGCTTCTGAGGGGTTTCGTTGAAGCCTAGGATAGTCGGAAAATATACAAAATACAAATTATATCGGTTCATTCGAATACCTCTTTCGTCAAAATCGTGAAATTTGAGGATAGACAATATTATTTCTGGATTTTATCGAATAGGAAATGTCCCCCATTACAGAAAAAAATAGAGTAACTTTCATGCAATTTTGTAGACCGGACAATCGCACCTATTTTCGTAGCGAATATTCACATTGAAATGGTTTCAATTTTCTTTAAAATATCGATTCAAATTTCTGTGAGTCAGAATAGATAGAATTTACATCTGACATTTCATGTTCATTTCGTGCGCATGTTCTAGGGGAACAGCGTGCTATCATTTTGTCCAAATTTCTGTCATTTTCGAATTTCGAGTCGAAAATGGTCTCAAAAGACTAGGTCGGACTCACTGATGACGAATCCGGTGTCAAAATCGATTCTGTCCGTCCAGCCGGCCGGCCAGTCGTGGACGCGATAACTGTCGAACCGAGCTAGCTAGCGACTTGAAACTTTTAGGGTAGTTCTCGCATCGGAATGCCGCGGTTCAGTTCGTTAATGGGTTAATCAACCAAATGTTTCGGAGTTATAGTATGTAAGTTGGAACATAACGACGCGAAACTTTCAGCGAAATTGTGTCGGGATTACACTTAATTTTGAAAAACAATTTTTTCCAAAATTTTTTTTCAGACAATATTAATCATATTCGGAAAGATTTTGCTCCTAACTTGTGCTTGTGTTTAAAATGTGTGCAGAATTTCGTGAGGACCATATGATAGTAGATACCAATTGTGAAATATTTGAAAAACAATGTTAACTTCGATTTTTCAATTGAATGCTCATCACAAAATTTTCCACGAATTTTCTCTCCAGCATTAGCACTCTAGTTATCATGATCGCTGCAGTATTTTCTGAGGTACTTTCGAAAAAACAACTATACCAAGGAAATAACCAAGAAATTTGACATTTTTTTTCAAATATCTACAAATTTCAATGCAGATCAAACTGAAATTCAACAAATTTTTTGCTCAATAGTGACTTCAAAATCTGTGAATAATTTGATGGACAGTTTCCGCAAAAAATTTCAAAATATGTAAATTCCAAAAATTTTCAAAAAGAAATCATTAATCTGAATGTTCTACTTGTATCATCCTGTGTATGTCGATATTTCACAAGTATTCCGCAAGGAATTAGTACCTTTGAACCTGATCGCATTAGTTCTAGAAATATTGATGAAATAATCTCGAAATTTGACATATTTTTGCGCGCAATTGCTGGGGAACAGCGTGTTATCTTTTTGTCGAAATGTCTGCAATTCTCGAATTTTTTCCCGAAAATGGCTTCAAACGACTAGGTTGGACTCTCTGAAGACGAATCCAATGTCAAAATCGATTCTGTCCGTCCGATAGTGGACACGATAACTGTCGAACGGAGCAAGCTACCCAGTGACTTGAAACTTTCAGGGTAGCTCGCGCATCGGAATGCCGCAATTGATTTCGTTAATGGTCCAAATCAGCCGAACAGTTATAGCCATTTCAACTTCGAGGTTATTTCCCTGATATTTCAGAAACTACTGAAGTTATTGGATTGAAACTTGGCAGTTAGTTGAGCATTAAAACACGCAACTTCTAGCGAAAATTTTGTCGGGATCGTACCATACCTCAATTTTGAAATTTTTTTTTTAATTTTTTCAAAAAAATTTTTTTTCGTGAACTTTATATCATTTTCGAATTTCATGTCTTGATCTCTATAATTTGTGGAGATATTGGGAAAAAATCTGTCAAGTTTCGTGGTTTCTTCTTCGGTATAGTTTTTTGCGCGCATGTTCAAATTCGTTGCTAAAGCGGTCATCTCCTTTGAACATGCGCACAAAAACTGCTCACTTCACCACACTGGTTTTCTACGTTATTCCCATACACCCGAATATGAATATTGCATCAAATTGCAATTTGGAATGTTGTTGAATTTTGACTTCAAGGCAGGTGCCAAATTTTTTTGAAATCTGGCTAGTAGTTTCCGGGAAATAATAATTTTCAATACAAATTCGGAAAATTTTCGAACAATTCTCCAATAATCTATCGATAAGATCCACTCTCAGTTGCGGCGTTTGTATTCTCCAACTGATTACGGAGATTCAATCTGATCGCAATAAACCCCCATCTTGAGATATCCAGGAATTCACCTCAAAATTTCTGATTGGTTTATAATCCAGAAACCGTTCAGCCAATTTTGCCCTCTATCGAACATGACCGAGATGATCGGACTCCAAACTAAACCTGAAAATTTGAAGATTCTAGGTCCCTTCGTTGGTCAGTTACAGCATACGCACGGACAGCCGGACGGAAACAGAATCCAATGTGTACACGGATTCTTCATCAGTAAGGGCTGGTAATATAAAATTTATTTGGACCTCAGAGAGCAATCAACTCTCATTTTTGAACCAGATTTTGCGAGTTTACTGTACTTTTCTGTCAAAATAGTTTCATAATACCCACCCTAAGTCCAACTAGGTAGTTCATGAACATATGATATGATATGATTGCATGATTTGTCTTTTTTTTTACATGATATTGAACCAGAGGATTTCTAAGGAGAAATTAACGAGTCATATTGTGTGTTGCCGAATGCTTATTATTCTAGAAAAACGGGCCTCATCTGGCCAAATTTTGTGAGAACAAAATGAAATTTGGGAATTTTCTTACCAACTCAGTCTACTTTTCTGTGATATTTGAAAATGCCGATTGGACAAAAGTAGAATATTTCTTAAATTTTCAGTTCATTGTCCGATGAAGGAGACAGACATAGACTCCGAAATGTTCAGGTCCTACTCGTTTATCGTTCATGTGGTTTCGTTCCGATATGCTTCGTTAAGCCGGGTCCAGATGAGTTTTATCCGAACAGCAAATGCAATAAAGTTTGTTAAACGATTCGGCGAATAGTGTGGACGGCACTCGAGCTCAGCCTCGAATAATACATTCAAATGCATCGTTCTAGTTGAAAACCGAGTACCGACGGACCGGAAAGAGCGCTACCTCGAACCATGAAACTCCCTGTGATTCATTGCATTCGCTGTTCGCATAACACTCATCCGGACCCGGCTTTATGCAACATTTCCTCAAAAAAGTTCTTCTGACAAAAAGTTTGAATCCCGTAAGATGCAATGGCGTTTTCTATAGAAAATCATTTCTGTTTAAATTTCAATAGTGCTTTTTTATAAAACGGAAAGAAAAATACAAAAACTCTTGAGAAATATGACCCCAAAATATCCGTAAATCGATATTTGGGAGTTAGTACATGTTTTCATTGCATGGTATACCTACTGAAGTTCCACAATGGATAAGTGATTTATTTATTCGGATAATCCAATTCACACCTCGAAAGAGGAACGAATATGAAATACTCGTTCTCAGTACAATTTTTGGGTTATTTGAAAGTGAGAATTGAAAGGATAATATTATAATAGTGACATTGTAGAAATATTATCATAATCATCAAACACAGAAATATGACATCAACATCACGGTAAACAATGGTGACCAGAGACTTGAAATATTTACAATATAATTTTCTGTATGAGAATGACATCGTGAAACATGGAATAATTTGTATACAATTATTCCCACTTGCGTCAATTCATATGCTTACTCAATACCTCCGTGTATGGTCAATTTATGGATTAGGAAAATCCATACAGTTTTACGGTAGGAAGTACCTTCAGGAAGACACCTATTGAATTTCTCCAATTCGATATGGGATTTTCTAACTTAATGCGGACACATTAACGATATCTTACCTAGTCTCCAGATAGCATAGATATTTGGCGAAATCAGACAAACGGTTACGGAATTATACCAATCTGAAATTAGTTCCTCAATATCTCATTGAGTATTCATGCGATCAGATTGAAACTACGTACTTGGTTGAAAGATACCAATGCGCAACTTGATGGGGTTCAAAAATTTCATTCAGAAATTTTCCGATCTTTCGTTGAAAATGTATTCGGAGACTATTAGTCAGATTCAATTGAAATTCGGCACAGACCTTGAAGTCGATATTTAACAGAAGTGTTTGAATTTGATCCTATATTTATTTTCGGAGTTATAACGGAAAAATATGAAAAATTTCGTTGTTATTCGAAATTTTGAGGTTATGCTTTTAATAACCTAAGAACTGATGCTATCTGATTCTAAAATTTTCATCATTTTAGTTGAAACATTCTTTTCTCGGAAGATATCAATCAGATCAGATGTAGACGGAATTTGGCACAGACTTTGAAGTCGATATTTAACAACAATAATAACGATATCTCAAATTTAAATTTGATCTGATATTCATTTTCGGAGATAGAGGAAAATATATCTCCAATTTCTTGTTGTTGAAATTTTGAGACTAATTTCTTAATATACAGGGTGAGGCTTTGACCTTGCAGAATATTTTAGCAGAAGATTCTTGAAGCTGAAAGAGCACATTTGTCCTCTACCATTTTTTTCGATTCGGCTTAGATAAAAAATATAGGCATTATAAATTTTCATAATAGGCTAGCCGCCCCTGGAAACCTGAACACTGAAGTTTTTCCAAGCCAAAGATATACCATTCAAATCTTCGAAATAAGCAACTCTGTTATGAAAACAAGCGTCAACTTATTTTCTACATTCCAGTTGGTGAAAAAAGTTGCATTTATTGTACAATAAACAAGTTAGGTATTCCAAATTTCGTGGGCGATATAAGTTGAATATTCTTCTCTTGGTTACATTTTCGATAATGAGGAATTCATCTAGCTATCACTCATATTAGCTTTGAGATTCTTCTTCAATTTGTAATTATTAATTTTCTTTGTTTATTTCATTTTCTCCAAGAATTATCAGATTCAGACATAACCCATTCAAACTTTCATTTTCATGAATAAATAAAACAGATGTACCTAATTTATCTATGAACGTACAAACGTTGCCAAATTGACGAACAGAAAGAAAGAACTCTTCGAAATCAAACAACACAGAATATGCTCATTCTATGTAAACACTTGTATAGTCTATGATTCTGAACTGAACTATAAATCTGTGGCTCCGTGGTTTTGAGGTTATGTCATGGTGGATTTCTTCCACCATGGGTTGTTATGTTATGAAAGCGCATTTGAAGAATACCCCAAATAAATACTATCGAAGTTCTGTACATAATTTCAAGAAATTTGGGTCAGCAGAAAGATTGCATTCAAACCAGTAAGAATCCCCATTATCATGGAAAAGTGGGAAATTTGCTTGAACATTAGGAGTATTTGAATTGTGGAAGTTGAGGTGAGCTTATTCATATTACTCCACTTTCGAACTAATAGCCAATTTACAATGGACATAACTTAACCGTAAATTTACTTATACATAAAATGTAAGAATTGAACAACAGAAATCATAAGCAATCAGAATAGAACTGCATTCGACTTATGGAAGTCAAAAGCAAAGTTGAACCTATTGTGAAGATTTTGGTACTTATGAATTTTGTAGTTTCCTCTTTGATTTTTACGCACGAGTTGCGGGATTCTTACGGTTACGTCCATTGTGAATTGGCCAAAGTCGGCTACTCCGCTTACAAATCATTCCAAATAAAAAATGCTAGGATTCCATTCTCAACTTTTAGACGTGGCAACGCGGAAAAATTGAAGGGAAAAAAGTGTTTCTTTTGGCTTCAGGAATCATCTGTTAAAATATTCTGCTAGGTCAAAGACTAGGTCAGAGCACTGATGGTACCAGACTGATCCTCTCTTGTAACTAGCTGTAGCACACCGCTGCGCAACATCATGTCGAGGATTATGATCGTGAAAAAGGTTAACAAATTATTTTCGGAATTTTTTAATTTTTCAATATCCGAAGAAGAACAAATTATATCATATTCAAACTTATATAAATATAGAATACCAATTCGAAACATTGGTATGGTATGGTACATGTAGAAAATTGAAAAAATATTTTTTCTCGAAAGTTTTCTACTTTTCATTCGAAACAATTTTTTTTTCGGAATCTTGCGATCTGATTGCAATGAAATTGTTCACAGACTTCGAAATCACTATTAGCAAAATGTTCAAATTAATCTTTCTATATATTGGGAGGAAATATATGTTAAATATCTTGGTTATTTCCTAGGTAGCGTTGTTGTTTTCGAAATAGTCACAAGAATACTGACCCTATCATGATGAAACTAGTCGGCAATTGCTGATGAGGAAATTAGGGCAAATTTTCGTAATGACCGTTTGATTAAATCAATTGAGAAAACACTAAATTTTTCAATTTGGTTTTGCCTGTATTTCCGGAACTTTTAAATATGCATTTCCAGCGGAATCCTGAGTTGGAACGTACCACAAAAGTTAGGATGGAAGAATACGTGAATAGGTGACCGCATTAGTCTCGAATTTGATCAAACCCGTCAAAGTTCCTGAACTCATGTCAGCGCTCCTTTAGAATTTTTTTTATTATTTCGGAGATGGATGGACAGATGTCAAGATGTAGGGAGTAGACGCTAGACGAACAAAGAACAAAGATTCGAGGCGGTCTTCACTGCTAGTATGTATCAGCTAAGTAAAGAAGGTCAAAATTCGCAGCCATCATACACAAATGCCTTTGTTTCTCTATTCAAATTGACCCCAAATTGTAAAAAAGTACATTTTCTTGATGACAGTTATGGATTTCTCAATGACTTTGGGCGATGATGAAATTGTGTACAATTTCATGGTGGAAACAAATGGATTTTGCATAAATATCAAGTAGAAGATTAGTGTTTTCTCAATATTTACAATAGTAAATTCAAATATTTTCGTTTCAATAATGCTGCAATAATTACTAAATCGTATGAATTAAGTGAGTAAATGTGTAGTCTCTATCAAGTTTCATTGAATATCAAGCGAATTCTATATGTATATATTCGGCTTCATAACGTCGTGCGATGTTGTCCGATGCCTTCTCTTCACTTCCTCCTATCATTCCATTGACCCTGCCTTAAGTCTCTTGAGCTCATGGCCTTTGTCACACCCTCCAACCAAGTTTTCTTTGGTCTGCCCCTTTTTCTTAGTTGTGTAGGCACCCACTCCATAACCTTCCTTGGCAGTCTCTGCTCATTCATTCTCTGGAGGTGTCCATACCAGATTAGTTGTTTGTGTAGTCTTTCTTCTCGTTTCATATTTTCTGAAGGCGTGATATTCTTGATTATCTTCTTAGAACGTTCATTTAAACCGCCCCCAGTCGCCTTTTATTTTCTTCTGTTAACCTCTAGGTTTCAGCTCCATACAGTAAGGTACTCTTTATCATTGTGTTATATTTTCTTTTTTTCCAATGTCCTTATTCCAAAGTTTACTATTCAGACATCCTATTATTTTCTTTGTTCGATTAATTCTATTCCTAATATCTCTGTTGTCGCTTCCACTTGTTTCGAATATTACACCCAGGTATGTATACTCGGAGCATACGCCTACCTCTTGACCATTCTCCAGCTTGATATTTTCTGCATTTATTGTTCCTATTGGGAGGTATTTTGTCTTCTGCGTATTCATTTCGAGTCCCCAAATTTCATATTCCTCTTGAAGTTTTCTCGCCATATGTTCTAAGTCATACGGATTCTACAATACAGATATCAGTCAGCCTAGGCGTAAACGAAGACGCAGTTTGCGCAGGCCACATAGTTCAGCCATTGTATTTAAACAATGGTTCAGCACAGGCAGTTTTTGCGCGCAGGTTCTAGGGGAACAGCTTGCTATCGTTTAGTCCAAATGTCTGTAATTTTCGATGATCGAGCCGAAAATGGTCTCAAACGACAAGGTTGGACTCACTGATGATGAATTCGGCGTCAAAATCGATTCTGTCCGGCCGGCCGTGGACACGATATTTGTCGAATGAAGGAGCTAGCAACTTGAAACTTTCAGGGTAGGTCGCGCATTGGAATGCCGCGGTTAAGTTCGTTAATGAGCCAAATCGGTCGAACAGTTTCGGAATTATAGCCACTTGAAATTTTTAAATTATTTATTCTTTATTTCAGAAACTACTTGAGCGATTGGATTCAAACTTGGCGATTAGGTGGAGTATGACGACGCGCAAATTTTGTCAGGATCATACTGTCAGTAAATTAAAAAAAAAATAATCCTGATTGTTGTTGTTCGTTTCATTCAATCCTGATAAAACTTCGCAGCTAGTTTGAAGATTGAAAGACAACTTTATGCAAAATTTCGTGATGATCGTGTCATTGGAACAATTTGAAAAAAAAATTCTGTGATTTTGTTATCATATCATCCTCATTAAATTCTGTATGAACCTTCGAACTGTAATTGTTCGATGAACTGAATTTCAATTCGATCTGATCTGTATTTTTGGAAATATTGGGAAATTAAAATTTTAAAGGGTATATCTGCGGAATCATTGGGTGGATTTTACCCATTCACGAATTTGGCCTTCGTTATCAAGGTCCAAACCTTCTCTACAAATATCGAGTTTCTAAGTTGTTTCTTTTGGAAGTTAGTGTGTTTACGCAGTCGGCCGTTAGGCCGACCGTGTAATCTGTGGTTGTCTGTGTAGAACTCGTCAACAAAATGCAGGAGTGTATACCTTTAGCACATTGAGAAGTTTCTAAATCCTCTTTCTACCTGCGCCAAATCTCGGAAGATGGCAAAATGATGTTTTATTTCTCGACAGGAGTCTATTGTTTGAATTTATGTACAACTTAACTTGAAGACTGAACTTGTATATTTTGAGCGGATAATGCTTCGGTATTTTTTGTCTATATAATTTATGGTCCAAATTCATTATTTAAGTCTTCCGTTTCAGGTTCCAAATTTTTCATGCCAAAAATCAATGTTTTATTTTTATGAGTAATATTGTTCATATCATATCTGTCAGTCGTTCCATTCCTAGATTTTGCATTTAGAAAATCATTGCAAGAGTTCCTTCAGTGTTTAAAATCAATCTGTCCGTGATAGTTGATAGTTGATAGTTGGTAAAGGGTTACGTTCCACTGCGACCTTAAGGTCTATTGTGCCCCCTTGTCAGAGCTGTTTTCGCAACCTACAGCTCGCCCTCCAGCTCAAGAGCTCTGATGAATTCTAATATCTGTGAGGGCTTCAAGGAGGCTAAGTTCTCATTCCTCCTATAATGCTCCTGTCCAAGGTATCTTTTGCGCAGGCTCACAATGGCGAGGCATTCTGTGATCAGGTGAACAGGCGTTTCCTCCTCCTCAAAATCTGCACTCGTCAGTTTCTGATAAGCCCATTCTCATCATGTGCTTCCTTAGGCGACAGTGTCCTGTGAGGAAACCAGTGAGGAGGCGTAACTTATTCTTACTGAGATCCAGATGATGTTTGGATCTAGCAATTTCAAAGTTCCGAAGGAACTTTTTAGAGTGTTCCATTCCTGGAGAATTCCTCCACAGTGGCCCTCCTTCATTTTCTTCTTTCTCCAAAAACTCTTTCTTATAGGTACATTTGCCTATACCACAGAAAGGTTCTGGGCCAGTAGGTAGCGTTTGTGCTCCCTTTCTGGCTATAGAGTGTTGGCCTCTTCATTTCCTTTGATTCCTGAGTGCCCAGGAACCCAGACTAAGGAGACCTTGTTATTCTTGCCTACTTCATTGAGTTTCCTTCGGCACTCCCATATCAGCTTTGAGTCGATGACATAGGAGTTCAGTGCTTTAATAGCAGCCTGACTATCAGAATGGATCACTATGTCACACCCTTGATAGTTTCTTTCCAGGTTTATGTCTATGCATCTTTCGATAGCAAGTATTTCTGCCTGAAAAACACCTCGAGTAGGACCCTAGCGATAGTGTACATTTGGTTCTAGGCCCGTATACTCCAGCGCCGGCCCCCTTCGTGGTTTTAGAACCATCTGTATACCATTTAACGGTATTTGCTTTGAGTTTTTGGGTAGTGTATTCCTTTTCCCATTCTTCCCTTTTACATAGCATTGAGTCAAAGTTCTTCTCGATGCTTACTTTTTTAATCATAACATCACTAGGTAGGTTCGCTAATGAGATGTACTTGTTCAGGGAGGACCAGGCTCCTTCCAGAAACCACGAATTTAAGCGGCCCACAGGCAGTCAATGTTATTGTGCAATATAAGTTGCACAATATTTTGATTAAGTTTGTACTTTCATTTTGTTTGTGTTATAAATTGAATCGTTTGTGGGCTATATAAGGTTGTTCAATATTTTGCATAATCACGAGCACAAACGGCTTGACATATTGTTAACCTCCCTCAGTAATCACACTATAACCCTATGAAGGCCAATGTTCACTTTTCGACAACAGCCCAGCCCACGCCACACCGGAATTCTATTCCTTCTATATAATGGAATGTATCAGCGCGCACTTGACTGCTGCGGAACACGGCAAATTAGCAGCGATATGAATTTCCGTTTTGGGCCGCCTATAAGGCAGGATTTGCCCTAGGTGCTTGCAGAGTAGTAAAGTATTGTTGAGTCATGCTTAACCGTGCTGTCTTGTCATTACTGTGAGCCCAGTAATGAAAAAAAAGACGTGAGGTCAGGAGCTTTTACGCGCTTGTTCAAATTCTAACTATTAGATCAACACGTCATTTGCGTGTTGGTAATCTCTACCTGATTACGAAGTTTCAAAAGTGAATATCGGCACGAATTGGAATTTGGAACATTAGTGATGTTCTTTCGTACTGAACGAAGTGATTTATATAACTTCAATCAGAAAGATCAGTTGAAGCGATCGTTTTTTCGTTTTCAATCAGTTCCCCCTTCCACAACTCTAAAGTGATTGCAAGTGATTATTCTAATCGCGGAATTCCTTATATCATTTGAATTCAGATTGGAAAGTTAACCTCAAAATTTGAAGTTAGAAGTTGCAGAATTTTCATAGACATATAAGTCTATTAGAATTTTATACACACTGACATTTACAGAGATAGATGAATTAATAATCCAGTCGAAAACATAAATTGTAACTGAAGATGGCAAACCAGAGTTTATTACCAGTTCAGTTGTACACAGTAAAAATGAATGAAAATGATGGCAAAGTCTATGGATCAAACTGAGCGCATTCTTTCGGACATTCAGTGATTAAATGTATTCTGATTGCAAAATTACTTTCACTTAAATCACATAAGTTGCATCAGTTCAATCAGTACGAAAGAACACTACTATTGTTGTTAAATATTAAGTCTAATATCCAAAAAAAAATTCCATAAAAAATTCTAAAAATTTTGGAATGTTTTCTTTTTAATTTTCTAACAACTATTTCCACACGAGATTTAGCTCAAACTTGCGCGTTAGTATTCCAAAACTGTCACAAAGTTCCAATTTGATCGAATACTTCATGAAATATCGAGGAATAAATCTCAAAATTTCAAATGGGCCCAACTCCGAAACTATCCGACCGATTCCATGTTGAACTCCAAACCTAATCTGACAATTTGAAGTCGCCGAGTCTTCTCCTTCGAAAGTTTGAGCACATACCTACGGACGGCCTGACGGACAGACAGAATCGAATTCAACAACGGATTCTTCTTCAGGGAGTTCAACTCAATCGTTTAAGACCAATTTCCGCACATAATTCGAAAATAACAGACATCGTGACGAAATGATAACGCGCTGTTCCCAAGCGCGTAAAAAGACAGGAAGGTAGGATGGATATGGGCCGAACAGTGATTTATTTACCGATTAAACCTCTTCAGGATGGACTTAACATTTTCAGATGAGAACCTCTCTTTGATGACCCCTCATATCTAAAAAAAATGATTCTAACATGCTCCCACGTGATGCAAGCCAACTAAAATAGCTTTGAAGATCTCAAGATTTTAACTGCTATTTCACCTCAGTCAATCGGAAAAATCGATTTGGGGTATTCATCTCAGTATTTCCTTACGAGTCATATTGCTCCTCATTTTTGACACGGGTAGTGTAACCTTTGCACGTGAGATCCCATAGAGCCGAAGGCCATGGTAAACGTCAATAAAATCTGATATCAATCGTTTTTCCGAAACCCTAATCGCCCATGATCTGGACCATTGATTCATACAAACTGTGGGATGATGTGCAATACTGTCCACATATACAATATTTTCTAGATTTGGTAAATCCGCTAATCTTCCCGTTGTACAGATATTGATTAGATATTTGCATCAATGTACGCAGAGTGTCCTCCTGAACAAAAAAATTTGCAGCCAAAACTGTGTACAACTATGTAAATATCTTATCGATATCTTCGCGACAAGGAATTAGCGGGTTTACTCCAGATTGCACAATATATTTCGAACATTTTGAAAAGTTCGCAACAAGTCACAAATAACCTTTCAATATAGTATACATATGATCAATCAAATTGTGCTGCCTGAAAAATTGCGCAATAATATTGATCATCTGTAGGCTTCATTATATACGTTCTTGTCTTATCGTTTTCCCCTCGCATCAAATTGGGGTGAATGGCGGACCTGCTCTAGCAATACGAGGGTAGGTTTCGTGGATGAGTAAAATCCACGCAATGGTTACGTAGGTACACATTTGAAATTCTATTGTCATGATATTTTTTCGTGAAAATATTTCCGACCGGGTTGAAACGCGGTAAGGTTAGATAATGACGGCTTGAAGGCTCAACCTGAGATTCGTGGAATGGTGCTTTCTTACGTATGATTACGATTAGGAGCAGGATTGTTTCTATTGGTATATTAAGCCACGATAGATGGAGTGGGTACCTGGAAAGGTGACCGCTTGGTTCTGGTTCAAGTGTTCGAATTTACCACAACGACACTTATTTCAATAGGAAATGATTGAGGTTATTCAACTCATAGCCGCTGTTTATTGCGCGGACATTAAATTCAACGTTGAATTGGCAAATAAAGTGTTATTATGCCAGACAGTTATTCCATATATTTTTCCTTATTCACTGTTTGGTATGTCCTTAAAACGATATCGTGAGCAATATCTCAGGTTCCTGGTACGTTTATGTATCCGTAGGTTGATAATATGGAGATGGAGTATAAAAGTAGATTTTTTCATTAATTTTTAATACTTTCTGAAGGTCTCTGTTCGATGAAGTGATTAAAGTATTTTATCTTTACTATTATGATCTGTTATGATAACCGGTTAAGATAATTACCGATTTATCTGTATCTAACCTACACTCTGTACATAGTTACTAATTGAATAGTGAATTCGCCATTTTGCAATACTATAAAATCTAACCGCTGGATTATACCTACTGAAACCTTAATTATTCTACATTTTTAAAAAGGGTAATTCTATAATATACTAATTGAGTGTTGAGTTTACACTTGAAATTGAAATATTCGGACGTCCTTTCGACTATTTTTTTGAAAAATTCTCAAAATCGACACGGTAAGCGATCGATACCAGTTCCTGCTTCACTTTGCTTTTCTTGAAAATGGCTATCAAGCCGATGTTTTTCACTTGACTTTTTGCGCTATCATCTCGCTTAATTTGACCAAACAGGCGAATCGATCGCCTTCACTAGTCTATCACTTGGCCTTTACTACAGCTATTCTAAATGAATTAATCGTTGAGTCATGTTAACGAAATAAACCAAAGTTGTATTAAAACGATGAACACACATTCTTATTCTTTTAGTCATTTTATTTTATAAAGGTATACAATTCGACCACATACAGTCTCGAAAATTATGAGAAATAGAATTCATGCAAATAGAATAAAAATTGGGAGTCACACTACATAATAAATCTCAGTTAAATAACCCAATACCATTGATATCTTAAAGAAAAACTGATTGTGGATGAAAAGTCAACCGGTTATTCCACTGAATTCCAATCTTAGAACTTAGAACCGAATGCGATGATTCATTTTCGGAATTTTTAGAAATTTGCAGCGTTTTTCTTTATAACTCAGGGACCACTGCTCAGAAATCATCCGGGTGAAAAATTTTAGGTTGAGTTATGCAACAGTAATCAACGTTTCATGAAAATTCGGTGGTAAGTTTTCGAGAAATAAATTTTTTCCCTCCTACCCCAGTTTCGAGCCCTTAGGTTACACCGATCCTGCTGAAATCTTGTAAGATCAATCTCGTGTGACACACGATTTTTCTACCAAGTTTCTCGGATTTCAGTTCAGTACTTTCAGAGAAAGGCCCCAGACAACGAACGGCGGACGGACGGATTTTTTTTTTATTAGTTCATTCAAATCTACATACTTCAAAATGTGAACTGTGAACTTTTCAGGGAGGTAATTTTTTTTTTTGGTCGATATTTATTATTTGATTTTATCAAATAATAGGCCAATATTATTCAGAAATCAACATTTCGTGACACTTTTCGTTTTAGAAAGGGAAGTACAAAAGGGATCAGTATAACTGAATTCCTAGTTGTAAGTCGTCAAAAATCTGAAATTGTCGAACTCTGTGTTGAATTCAGACGATGAAATGATCCTTAGGTCCGTTGTGCACATCCGTATTTTTAAGTTCGTTACGACAAACAAAAATTAGAAAACCACTGACGTGTGGTCAGGAGCTTTTACGCGGTTGTTCAAATTCGTTGTCAAAGCATCTGTCATCTGTTCACATACTGACCCCTCCAAACGCACGTATTTTGAGAAATACTGAAGAAATGAAATTTTCAAATA
Source organism: Myrrha octodecimguttata (assembly GCA_958510865.1). Taxonomy (NCBI): domain Eukaryota; kingdom Metazoa; phylum Arthropoda; class Insecta; order Coleoptera; family Coccinellidae; genus Myrrha; species Myrrha octodecimguttata. Next base: position 28,535,603 of record OY294057.1, read on the forward strand.
GCACCTTTATCTACAGAATCATAAGGCGAAATGTACAATCCACGAATTCAACCTTCCTAATCGAACAGAAAACCTACTATACAAGTATCGAGTATCTAAGTCGTTTCTTTCGGAAGTATTGTGTTTACGACTGCCTTAACCGCCTATAGTAAACAAAATAACATCCATCAGCAGAATCTACCCAAAGACTTGATACTTGCATTGAAAGTTTGCAGTTCTATAACCAAAACAGAATTTGTAAACTGGTAAAATCCACCCAATGATTTCGCATTCAAAGTTCAATTTTCCCAATACTTCCAAAATTACAAATCGTAATCAATCAATATCTCCAATACTCCAATTGAAATTATAGCTTGAAAATCCATGAGGAATTTCGTGAGGACCATATGATTAGTAGAACGCCATCTATAAAATATTTTTAAAAAAATGTTGAAATGTTTTTTTATTGATCTAATTGCTCGATTATCTCAAAATTCCGCACAAATTCGCTGATCAGCAATTGACAACTAGTAACGAAGGTTCATTATTATCAAATTAGAATTTCATGATGTGTTTCGGAAATATCAACGATATTTAAAAAATAACCAATAAATTTAAAAATTTTTTTTTCATATCTTTTCGAAGATTAATATATGATCAAACTGAAATTTTGCTCAGTGTTGCTGAATAAGAACATCAAGGTCTGCGCTGAATTTATCTGATATCTGACGAATAGTTCCTGAAAAAATACATTTTTTGGATAAAATTCGAAAATTTACGAAAAAAGTTTTTTTTTCAATTTTCTGCCTGTACAATCCTTGGAAAATTCCATTCTACAACTCTCTACGGCGTTTGATTCTAATCGCGTTATTCGTTTTTGAGTTATTGACGAAATTACCTCAAAATTTCAAACAGCCACGAAATTTGACATAATTTTGTTGATGTTGGTGAAGAACTCCAAGATCTCCGAAAATGAATATCAGATCAAACTGAAATTTGAAACACCGTTCCTGAATAATGACTCGAACGTTTGTGCGAAATCCATTGCAGTCTGATAATTGGTTTCCTAAAAAACAATTTTTTTCAATACAAATATTTTCACATTTTTACCACTATCGTAATGTTGAGCGGCAGTAATTTATTACTAGTTACGAAATGACAATCTGATCGCATCAGCACTTCTTAAGATATTGAGAAAAAACTTCAACATTTCGAATAACAACAAAATTCAACATACTTTTTCCCATGAATAGATATCGAATGAAATTGGAATTAGAAATATTGTTGGTAAATATAGACTTAAAATTTCATGGAAATATTATCGATATTCTCCGTAAAACAAACATTTTTCACCAAAAATGAGGAAAATCCTCACGAAATTCTGAACTGAGTTGAGCGTTGGTATTTTAAAACTATCTGCAATGTTTAAATCTGATCGAATCCGTACCTTAGGAGATATAGAGGAATTAAACTCAAAATTTAAGATGGGCATAACTCCGAAACTATTTGACCGATTTTACCCGTTCACGAAACTAACCGAGATATTCCGACTTCAAACCTAACCTGTCAATTTCAAGTCGCTAGGTCATTTTTTTCGGGAGTTTGGGTATATACGGACGGATGGACAGAATTGAATTTGACCACGGATTCTTCGCCAGGGTGTCACTTTCGGCTCAAAATTCGAAAATTACAGACACTGTGATGAAACTGAATTTGATCCATCATATATGCGAACTTTGAGACATTTGTATTCCTAGTAAATGAAATTGATGTCGAGGAAGAGGAAGTTCTCTCTGCAGTGATGAGGACCTATGCAAATCCCCTTGACCTAATTCAAAATTTGCAACACTCTTTATCTTCAGGAATATTTTGAGGTCATCCGCCTAAATGAAAAAACTGAATAATGAAGAGTAAGGCAGCCAGGTAGGAACCTTGGGGTGCACCTGATATGTTGGAAAAGTTTCATTCACACATTTACATGTGTGTATGAACAAGATCTCTACAAAGAGGAAGAGTTACATACTTATGAAACAGTTCGGTTAGTCTAGAATCATGATTGCAAAGGATCAAACTTGATTTTGACAGAAAATACCCTCAACTAGGCCAAAAGATCGAAAATAAAACAATAATAAGTGCGCTATAAAGTTTCGAAATCTTAATGAGAGAAAAAAAGAAAACGTGTTCTTCTGTAGAAGGTTGAATTTTTTTAAAGTGTTGCAGTCGATAATGGAGAGTTGAGTTTCTGTCGTAAGAAACAACCATATAAAGGTCCATTCATTATTTCGTGCTGAATATCACGTAGTATTCATAAAATACAGGGTCTTTCACGAGGAACCTCACCCATATTTATACGGGAAACTACTGAACGTATTTTCATGAAATTCAGCACTCATAAGTATTTCACGATGCTGATGAAATCTAAAATATTTTCAAGGCATGAGCACCTCCGGTTTTTCCGGAAATGACGTCAACTTCCGTTTTTCAAATTAGAACACCATTTTTTTATTGCAGAAATAGATTCCTTAGAAAATTTCAATTTATTTTGATGTAACATTTTTCAGTTTTGGTTGGAAAATTCTCTCTGAGCGGGAAAATTCGAAAAAAAAATCGAAAATAGAGCTCCGCTGAAACAAGAATAACTTCGAGGTTTTTGGATGGAAAATTTTCATTTTTGGGATTTTTCAAGATGTAAGATTGATGTATCCACTTTAAAAATCGAAATCGCGATTCATGATACAGGGGGTGAAAAAATCGCTTTCAAAGTTAGGGATGACAAAATCGTGAAAAATCAATTTTTTCAAATTAGAACCCCATTTTTTTATGGCAGATATTGAATCTACGTTAAAAAATAATGTGAGTGTATGCATCACACCCTTGCCCTAAAGTGGATATTTTCTGAGTTATTCACAAAAAACTGTTTTTCGTCTTGAATTTTCAGCTATTTATTTTCCCTTCACGCCAAAAAGATGACATTTTCAGGAACATATTGACTCAAATAATTGAGCCGCTAGTACAGAACCATAATGACTTATGGTATCAACAAGATGGCCTCCACACAATTCACTCAATGTGTCAAATATCCTCTACATGCTATTTGAAGATCGATGGTTGGCGAACAATGGTCCACATCTTTGGCCACCACGTTCTCCCGATTCAACTCCTTCAGACTATTATGTTTGGGGTAGGATAAAAAATATTGTCTACTCAACTCCCCTAACTGATAAAGAGGACTGCGTAGAACGAGTCAGAAATGCGTTCAGGTTTGTTTAGATTTTTAGATTCATAGTTTTGAAACTTAATTTAGTTTTAAAACACTTTTGCAGATCTCTTCCTCCCGATGAAATAAGAAGAGCAACGCACGAAGCATTCCTGAGACGTATAAATAAATGTCTAGAAATTAACGGTCAAAACTTTGAGCATCTTCTCTAGTTATAACTGCGAGAGTTTGCCATGGTTCTCCTAATAGTAACTTGAAGTCGGTTTCAAGAAGAGGTGAAAAATCTACAGCATGGTTCAAATAACAGTTCCTGAAAATTTCATCTTTTTGGCGTGAAGGGAAAAGAAATAGCTGAAAATTCAAGACGAAAAACAGTTTTTTGTGAATAACTCAGAAAATATCCACTTTAGGGCAAGGGTGTGATGCATACACTCACATTATTTTTTAACGTAGATTCAATATCTGCCATAAAAAAATGGGGTTCTAATTTGAAAAAATTGATTTTTCACGATTTTGTCATCCCTAACTTTGAAAGCGATTTTTTCACCCCCTGTATCATGAATCGCGATTTCGATTTTTAAAGTGGATACATCAATTTTACATCTTGAAAAATCCCAAAAATGAAAATTTTCCATCCAAAAACCTCGAAGTTATTCTTGTTTCAGAGGAGCTCTATTTTCGATTTTTTTTTCGAATTTTCCCGCTCAGAGAGAATTTTCCAACCAAAACTGAAAAATGTTACATCAAAATAAATTGAAATTTTCTAAGGAATCTATTTCTGCAATAAAAAAATGGTGTTTTAATTCGAAAAACGGAAGTTGACGTCATTTCCGGAAAAACCGGAGGTGCTCATGCCTTGAAAATATTTTAGATTTCATCAGCATCGTGAAATACTTATAAGTGTTGAATTTCATGAATATACGTTCAGTAGTTTCCCGTATAAATATGGGTGAGGTTCCTCGTGAAAGACCCTGTATACTGCAATCCACTGTGGGCAGAATATTCATACTAAACAGCGGCCAACTGCAGCCGCATAAATTGTCTGTTGCCAATCACTTTTCAATGTCCGTCTACATAATTTCTAATAAATCCGTGAAACTACTGTAAAGTTCCAAGAAATTGTAGCCGTCTAGGAAAATAAATTTTCTGAAGTGAAGATCACCGGCTTAAAGAATATCATCCTCATTGAAATGACCCATTATGCAAATTCTGACTAGCAGTTCTAACATTCCGGGTAGGAATAGACGAATTAAGTAGAAAGATATATCGTGTGTAGTTATGAAACTTCCTGATGTAGACAGTACATCCCAAATTCAGATTATCTTATATTCTAGTGGGTGATCTGAAAATTTTACATGGCGTATTATCAAACTGAAGCTCCTCATCTGGAAAAGAGAGATTCATCTAAATTCTTCCAAATAGTCTTATACTGCATCAAAACACACGCAGAGAGGACTCTGCTACCCCAGTAAGCACCCTGAAACTTCTTGAATGGAATGTCTGTGAGGAACGACGTGACGTGAGCTTGTATGTTGTACATCGACTACCACTGATTCCCCATTAGCTCTCGTTACAATCGAGGAAACAAAAAAAGTCGAACGGAGCCAAGTCGTGGCTGTAAGGAGGTACCACGGGAGCCTAGTTCTGGGCCAGGTAGTTGGTGCAGACCGATGGCTTGTGCCTAGTGGAATTGTCATGGTGGAGCATAGGCCTTTCGCATTCGCAAACCTCTCATCACTATCGCAAATGATTACAGAGTCAGGATATCAGCGATTTCCTGAATGCTTCACCAAAGGTCTAAACTCCAAACTTTGTGCACTCACTGGAAGTTTTCATCGGTTCGGGCTGTTTTCCGGCATTCAGATTAGGTCTCCTCACCTCCTCTCGGCCATTCCTGAAGGTCTCTTTCAACATTCTGCATTGTTATTTCAAACCTAATTTTTTCTTGAAGGCCTCAGGAAGCGCTTCATAAGTTTCGGCTACATTATTCTGCACACAAAAGCTGATTCCGTACCGAATTTCCAGCAAATACTCACTCCATCGCACAGTAACACAATGGAGAAATGTACTTCGTGTGGAGACATCTTCTACCCCTCATACTGCTCAAAGTGAACCGAAATCAGGTGCGTTAGGAATAGCAAACCCTCTATCTCATCCGACTGGTCCAATCGCCCTGAGATGGCACGATACAATCATGCGCATTACTTCCAAAATTGATCATGTAAATATAATCCCGCTTCTGGACCACAAAACAAATTGGTCGTAAGTCATCCAGAGCATATTATACCTGTTCGATGATGTTGAAAGTAATACCTAGGTGGAAAACTTTCTAAGAATTGAAATATTTCAACGATTGTTTCACGGCACTGTGGCTTCTTCAGTATCAGGTTTTAACTGATCCAAAATGGGGTGTAGATGACGTTTCATATAGAAAATCTTTTCGATTTTGCGGAGGAAGTGGAAGTGACTGTGACTATACTGTGATTATAATTATTCAATAGGTATGTTTTCAATATGAGGTAAATGGTATTGACTTGAGGTGTAAATTAATTCTCTTACTCTTGGTTTGCATAAAAGAGCTCTGAATATACAGTACGCGTCAAAATATGGAACAAATTCCTTTTCTCAGAAGAAAAATATTTGGCAACAAAATCCTGAAACAGGTCAATTTTTGTTCTACTTTTACCAAATTTATATGCATTTTTGAAAGATTTTCGTTGCACCCTGTGCCATCCACATCAACCCTCTAAATTTTTTGAATAGGGCAAGTAGGTCATGTGGTACTTTTTTTGACAAGGTCTTTGTATCTTCTTTACAGGCGTGCAGAAAATTTCAAAAAAAAAATTTTTTTTTTGAAAAATTAGTTAGTCCAAAGAGGTTTTCAGCATAGCTTATTTACTTTGAGCCGATGGTACCTGATGAAATTCGTCACCGAATGAAAGTCGACCATTGCAGTTTTGTTCATGCACAACTTCCAACCCCTTCACGTGAAAAATTTGTTTTTTTTCCATTAAAGGGGTCGTAGGGGTTGAAAGTTGTGCATGAACAAAACTGTAATGGTCAACTTTCATTCGGTGAAAAATTCCATCAGGTACCATCGTCTCAAAGTAAATGAGCCATGACAAAGTGCACATACGGAAAACCTCTTTGAAGTAACTAGTTTTTCAAAGAAAAATTTTTTTTCTTGAGAATTTCTGCACCCCTGTAAAGAATATACAAAGACCTTGTCAAAGAAGTACCACATGACCCACTTTTCCTATTAAAAAATTTAGAGGGTTGATGGGGATGGCACAGGGTGCAACAAAAATCCTTCAAAAATGCATAAAAATTTGGTAAAAGTGAAACAAAAATTGACCTGTTTCAGGATTTTGTTGCCAAATATTTTTCTTCTGAGAAATTGAATTTGTTTCATAATTTTGACGCGTACTGTATAGTTCCAAGATTCTCACTTCAGCATCTTATAGAAGAAATGACAAAAACCAGGTCTGGTGCTTCATTCATGTTCATTGGGTCTCTTTATAGTCTAGTCATCTCAGAAAATTACATGCCAAGTCGTGCTTATTTTTGGTCCATTGCCACTTGTCCAAACTCGATTCCGCTTTCAGTGACTGCGGTTTGGTGACACCTTTTTATCATGTCGAACCAATATTATGAACTTTCAAAAGAAAGTCGATGATTGATGTTCTCCAAGTGGGACTGTTCTCCAACTGGGAATGGTGAATGTGAGTAGTTGTGTAGCTAATTTATCCAACAAACAAATATTATTTGGTTATTCCAGGGAGTGATTTAGTAGCTATAAATCTACTCGCCAATTGAATATATTACTATTCTAGTCAAAACAAGTGTGAAGGGCGTAATAATTCTCAACTTCTGCATCAAATACCTTATTTAGATAATTCCTTACTAGTGCTCATTGATATTCACAAAATAAGGTTTCAGAACTGTTAAATTATGATCTCCTCCACTTTGTGAAGAATGGTGGCGCTGCTGCTCATCCGACAATTCTTGTTATGATGAACAAAGAGGAAATATTTTGATTTCAGTGGGTAGTTGTTCAAAATGATTAATAATATCCTTTTGTGTGTTTGTTCATCATTTTCTCATGATCCTTCGAATTCAAAGTGTAAACTATAGGTGGAGGATATTCATGATCACTAAAAAGTACTTATCTGATTTCTAATTCTCTCATTGTCCTTCCCCTACTAGGTAAGAAATGCCAAGTGGGATGAGATCCATGATGATTTCCTGTACCCCACTGATACATGCTGATTTGTGTATCTTGTTTTATCACTCAACTCACTTTCTGCTCAGTTTCTTGAACTATATATCCATTTAGCATTTTGAATCAAGCTTTCTTCTTAGTCCGGATGGTTGGGCCACGATCCCCCTCTAAAGTGGCCAGTGAGATATGACTCTGTTTGTGACGAACAAGATAACCCACTTGTCATCGTAAAGTGAGTGCAATCCACGAATTGCAGCTCTATAACTATGTGGCAGGTATGTTAGTGTTTGCATGCTTCAAAAGGTCTGTTTCAGTTACGAAAAGGGAATAGAAAATTCATACCTCTACCCTTCTCCTTTGCAATTTGACATACATCAATTGCAAGTCAGATATCCAGTCAGATATGCGAGGACATGCCAGTTTGTTGTTTCACTCCAAAATTATTCTGTATTTTCATAGGCACCGTTTTCTAAACAGCTCAGAAGATTATCTTCCTTCCAACATTTTGACAAAAACGGTATTAAAGTGGCTTCGAAGAAGCCGTCGTGATCCAATCATCTTGACGATTTAATTGAGCCAATCATGCTAGATGGTCAATCAATAAGTTGATTTGCTCATGGAAAACAAGGATGGCGATTGAAATCAATGATTGATCATTCATTTACTCATCGAAGAACGCAACTGAACGATAGGGAGTGCTTTGTTCGATATTCTGTATTTGAAAGCATTACGTTAGTTGTTGTAGTGTTAAACCGCGAATCTCAATTAAAATCCTCCAATATCCTCATCTCGTGCTTCAATGATTGACGTGCTCTATCGATATACATGGTAATCAACTTCCTTAGAGTTGTTCATATTACCGTAAAACAACGTTCAGATAAACAAATTAATGCTCTGTGTACATGCGTTTTGCGCCATTGCACTTACGTGCAAAGATATTTACTTGGTTCCATACTTCATCCCAACCCTGTATGTATATATCACATATAAATTGAATTTCACCAATGTGAAATGCTATTTCTGAGAATATCTGGGAAAAAGCAATAGGATACGCTGCACAGTGAAATTGTTTATTCCATTCGATATGAATATTTTCTGAAGGAAATAACAAATTATTATGCATAAAACACGCTCAGTCTTGGAATCCAGTACTGATTCTTTTATGTAGAAGTATTTTCTTTTGATTTAAGATTTTCCTACTTGATATTCAGAAGGGAAATGAAAGGTGTGTGTTGAATTTTCACTAGCATGCTCGCACTCAAGAAGCGAAATTAATAAAATGACGAGTCTCTAATTTGGAATGAATTCAGTAAATCAGAGACTGTTTTCGTTCGTAAATACACAAGTCGATAAGTATTTCAGATTGCGGTCTTTTTGATATAGTAAAGTGTTTTTCAACATGTATCTGACTTTCTGATTTGAGCTATGATGTTATCGCTTATCTTTCTAAACGGGTTTTTACGGTAATACATGTGACATACAAGTTCTCGACTGATGCAAAAGGGCGAATGAGCTCCTTATCGAATTAGCAAGTATAGACCAGTGAAGGCTATCCATTAATCCAAGCGAAAGATTCGCGTCTCTTAACAACAAACAACTGGGACGATAGAGGAAGATCATTTGTACCAGAGCCATTGTCGATAGTTTTAAACTGTCGAAAGAGCACCTATTGAATTCATTTGTTAGCTTTATCTTTCAAATTTTGCCAAGATAAGTCGGGATGTCGTCCGATTTTTTCCATTTCGGATTTTAGCTCATTCCTTTTATCATCTTACTAAATTAGTATGGTAATGAATCAGATCCCTTCCTTTTAGGGCCAAGTAAATAATATGCCTTCTAGAATAGTAAAAGGTAGGATTGCCTTTCAGGAAAATCGCCGATGACTTCATAGCTCAAATTAAGAACACGCTGTACAATAATTTTCTATATATAAAAGTGAGCAATTTGAAATACTTATCGAATTTTCCTAGCATATATTCTACAAAGAAATTGTCTTTGATTGATTGAATTCATTTCAAGATAGACAGCCGCAGTCTATTTTAAATAATACTGATGACATATTATGAATCTCTATTCGGAGTAATCAAGTCTTTCAACCCTCAATTAATTCGAGAAGAAACCTGTCAATTAACCTAGAACTCAATAATAAGTTAAGGGGCCTTTTGTGCGAGGGAGATTCGGATATTTGGGGAAACGGAGATTCACCCTATTGGCCGAGAGATTCACCCTATTGGTCGACGACGGTCGCGTGATCGTCGTCGGCCAATAGGAAAGAATCTCCGATTACCCAAAACCCGAATCTCCCTCGGACAAAAGGTAGCATAAAGCTTCCTTTTGTGCGAGGTAGATTCGGGTATTTGGATAATCGGAGATTCGTCCTTATTGGCCGACGACGATCACGTGACCGTCGTCGACCAATAGGGTGAATCTCTCGACAAATAGGGTGTATCTCCGATTCACCAAATATCCGAATCTCCCTCGCACAAAAGGTAGCCGGTATTATAAATCTTATTTGGACCACAGAACCATATTGTACAGGTCAACTTCTAGTTATCTGTCAAAATAGTTTTATAATACCCACCCAAAGAAGTATAAAGTTAATGGGTATCTTGCATGTAACACGAATTATCATATTTTTATATTGTAACGTTTTCTTGGTTTTTAAAACGTTTAGAATGATTAAACTATTTATTTACACTTATTTACACACGACTATTCCAATAACTAAACAAGTATTTCTATTAAAGTCTGTTCACAATTTATATGCACACTAATTTATTTTCACTGAACTCTTTCCGCTACGAATCACTCTGCTGAATTGGTCCCTGTGCTGATTCGCGTCTACCTTTTTATTACGTGTGGAATTTTCAGCAGTTTCCAGAATGCTCTAGAGCGAGGCGGGTGACTCATAGACTGCTCGGGCCTTCTGGAGCATTCAGCAACATTCTAGAATAGACAGGGCCGTACTCGTCACACTGTCCCCTCCTTAAGCCTGTTCTGTCCCAGAACAGATTCCCTGAATTCCTCGGAGGACCGTGATGAAATCTGCAATCGTCACCATTTCTACAGTAGCCCTTCTGATGGAAGTAACAGTCTACGGTTTTGCTGGACGTTTCGGTTTGCTTTGGGTTGAAATTGCATACCAAGATCTGCATACCTGTCTTTTGGAAGACTACTTCAAGCATGCTTCGCACAACTCGCCAATTCAGTTGATCCAGTCCACAACCTAGTTTGGGAACAGCTAATTTCCTAATCCCAAAGCATTGAAGGTCTTCTTTCAAGCCATGCAGCGCTGTCCATAAATTCTGGTAGGTGGGCTTCTGATTTGAGTATTGTTTGGTGACTACGTAGTAAATGAACCGACCCTCTGACTTCAGTCTCAGGCATTTTCCGATTCTGGGCTGCTGTCTCATCAGTTCCTCTTGGCGTCCAAATTTATTTCCGAATACTCTTGCTATTCCTCTACTCATCCTTAGATCCGCTGCTACACAATGAGCAAGAGAGTATTCCTCGGGAACTCTAAATAGGTCTTGATGAACTTCCTTTGTAACGCCAAACCGTGCAACTCGTGTTCCTCCATAGCTATTCATGAATTCCTGAAAATCGTCACTTTCCTTCGCCGGAACCTCGATAAAACGTACTTCTTCTTCGTCATCCTGTGTTGATGCGTACGGAGCCAATCGATTGAAATGGACGACCTTCGGTTTTCCTCTAGGAAGCTTCCGTATCCGGTAAACTACATCATTTATCCTTTTCATGACTTCATACGGTCCTTCCCACTGTCTCTGCAGCTTCGGAGAAAATCCTCTTTTTCTTTGAGGGTTATACAACCACACCAGATCTCCTGCGGTGAACCCTCCTTCAATGGCCTTGATGTCATAGCGCATTTTCATCCTATCACTTGCTTGCTGCATTTGATTGCGCACCTTGTCATGGATGTAATCTAGCTTACTTCTCAATTTACTGACGTAGTCCTCCCCGGTTACATCTTCTCCAGGCTTACAACCAAACTCTAGGTCACAAGGTAGTCTAATTTCTCGGCCGAACATTATTTTGGCTGGAGTTTCCTTGGTGGATTCTTGAACCGAAGATCTATATGCCATGGTGAATAGATGCAAATACGCATCCCAGTCCCGCTGGTGGTCGGAGACTACTTTGGCAAGATGTTTTCCCATGGTCCTATTCATTCGTTCTACCATGCCATCTGATTGGGGATGTAGAGCTGTTGTTCTTGTCTTATTAATCCCCAATTTCCTACAAACTTCTTGGAATAATGTCGACTCGAAATTTCGGCCTTGATCACAATGCAGCTCTAGAGGTATTCCAAATCTGCAGAAGAATTCTTTGACCAATTTATCAGCAACCGTACCTGCCACTTGATTGGGAATACCGTACGCTTCCACCCATTTGGTAAAATAGTCCATGGCTACCAATATGTACTTGTTTCCGTGATCTGTTTCGGGAAAGGGGCCCGCTATGTCGATAGCTACTCGTTCCATGGGAGATCCGACGTTATATTGTTTCATTGGGGCCTTCCCTTTGCCGTAAGGACCGTTAGCTGCAGCACAAGCTTTACATGTTCTACACCAGTCTTTAACGTCTTTCTTACAGTTGATCCAATAAAACCGCTGCCTAACTTTCTCCAACGTCTTAGTAATCCCGAAATGTCCACCTGAAGTTCCATTATGTAGTCTGGTCAAAACGTCTGTCACTCGACTCTTCGGCACAATCAACTGGAGCCTCTGTTCAGATCCATCGTCATTCTCCCAACAACGCTTCAGAAGACCTTTATCGATCTTCAACGTTTCCCATTGTGCCCAATACGACTTAACATTTTGACTCAGTCTGGATACTTCTTCCCAAGTAGGTCGTCTACCACTCTTCTTCCAACTCAGGATTACTTTCAAGTCTGGATCTTCTTCTTGTGCCCGTTGTATTTCTTGGGGTAGCCAATCATCTTCAATTACTGTAGTCCGTCTCACATCGGCCACACGTGAGCAATGGCTGTTATTCTCGGGGCATGGTCTTCTTGATAAAACATCTACATCTTCCTTGATCTTGTTCGAGGCAACTGTGCTCATCACTTCAGGGGCATTTTTAGCTTGCGTCGGTTTATGCCCCTTATCACCGACCCTTTTCAATTTCCCTGCTGTGGCTCTTTTTCTGCTTTTAATATGCCCACTTTCCTTACAGTACCAGCACACAGCATCTTCTTTCTTCGTACACAATAACCTGTTGATTTCCTCTCTAATGATTTCCTCAACAGATTTGTCTATTTCTTGGTCTTGTCTCGCACGAAATTGTCCTCTACGCGACGCCAGCTTCGCTGCCTCGAATTCTAAAGCCTGGGCTAAAGCATCATCTAAGGTTTTAGGGCGTGCAAGTCTCAGAACTTGTTGAGTCTCACCGTCCTTGATTCCGTCTACAAAAGTTTGGATTGATAGCAGTTCAATGAAGCTGTCTGGGGCCGTTGGGTAAGCCAGCCTAACTAACCTAGCCACATCTGCTTCAAACTCCTGTAGATTTTCTCCTGCTTTCTGCACCCGGTTCTTGATTTGGGAATGATAAACTTGTTGTAGATGAGCATCACCATATCTCATCTGAAGTTTCGATGTTAGAACTTCATAACATGCTTGTTGGCTCTCCGGAATCGTTTGCAGAATGTTGAGTGCCTCTCCTCGTAGAGCTATTATCAATGCTGTGGCTTTTTCGTTATCGCTCCAACTGTTTGCCATCGCAGCAGCTTCAAATTGTTTTTGGTATGTCGACCATGGGACTTTTCCATCAAATGTCGGTGGCTTGATCTTCATTTTTCCACTTTCACCGTTATTTTCCATTTTCATGTTTCCATAGGGTGATGAAGCCGGATGATCTTTTCCAATTGACATTCTTTTCAGGGACTCTATTATTTTAGAATGCTGTTCAATTATTCCTGATATTTCTTCAAATTTTCCGTTAACTTCTTCATAAACTTCTTCGAATTTTTCGTCAACTTTATCAAATTTCTCATTTACTTCGTCCAATTTTTCGTCAACTTTATCAAATTTTCCATTTACTTCGTCCATTCCCTTCTTCATTTCATCTTTTATAGTTTCCATTTTCTCATCCAATTTACTTGCAAATTGACTCACCAATTCATTGCTATTCCGAGAATTTTCTTCCATTTTCTCATTGATTTTCTGAGAACTTTCTTCTGCCTTATTTTCCAGTTTATCCATTTTCTCATTGATCTTCTGAGAATTTTCTTCCATTTTCCGTGAATTTTCCTCTGCCTTATTTTCCATTTTATCCATTTTCTCATTGAGTTTACTCAAGAATTCCATTATCGCCTGCGTCTCCATTGCGCTCTGCAGTCTTGTGGTCACTGGCATAAATTTCAATCAATAGAATTTATTTATTCGATTCGAGAGATGTCGAACCGCACACCTGACACCAATGTAACGTTTTCTTGGTTTTTAAAACGTTTAGAATGATTAAACTATTTATTTACACTTATTTACACACGACTATTCCAATAACTAAACAAGTATTTCTATTAAAGTCTGTTCACAATTTATATGCACACTAATTTATTTTCACTGAACTCTTTCCGCTACGAATCACTCTGCTGAATTGGTCCCTGTGCTGATTCGCGTCTACCTTTTCATTACGTGTGGAATTTCCAGCAGTTTCCAGAATGCTCTAGAGCGAGGCGGGTGACTCATAGACTGCTCGGGCCTTCTGGAGCATTCAGCAACATTCTAGAATAGACAGGGCCGTACTCGTCACAATATTTTTCCGATTCTATATCGATACAAAACCATAATGTATGCTATCACACACTTCAACAATTCGCGAATTTTGAATAATTCGGTATTGAAAATGGTCAAAACGGGATGCAAGGTGGAAGCGGGCGAAACGCGTCAGATTGCAAGATTCACTGATCGATACAGCTAGAGCTGTCTATTGGCTGCTAGAGAGAAAAGTACACGAGAAGATAGAGAGAGTTGATATATCCCGGTACGTCACGGATGGCGCGAATTTTCGTCCGTTTGAACAGCCGATATGTAGAGCCAAATTTAAAAAATAGTTTTCTCTTTGAAAATTGAGATTTTTGACTGCCGTTTAAATTTTTCAGTGCTCTTACGGATAGAATATTTGATTACAATGATGAAAAAAATTCATGCAAGAGACCTATTGCATATATGTGTGAATACAGTACCCATTCATCAGCATTGATTAGTTCTGTGATTTTTGTGCCGAAGAAACTTGATTTATACAATATGTAATCCTTATGCTTCCTATAACCAAGCTAATATTCCATATTTTTTGTTCTAGGTAAGTACAGAGTAAATGTTCCCGAAATATTGATGTAAGTAGAGAATAAAAGAAGAGGAGACATGGTTTGCCAAGGCGGTGATGTTTTTGAACCTTTCTATCTGAATCTTTTCAAATAATTGTCTTGGACGTGAAGCTTATTTGTTGTTACTGTCCATTTAATAATTATCCATTTCTGTAGACATTAAGGCTACGGCATCAGTCTGATAGACCGTGGCAGGTACACTTCATTTCAACAGACTGATGTCTGAATTTCAACTCCCATATAAAATTTCGTGGTCAAACTAGCGTGTCGTTTCAGAATTAACTGAGTGTTCGTGGCAAGGCTCGTTTCGGGAAAGCTATACTCATTGTTCGTTCCAACCTATTTTTCGTGAAAATATTTTCAGCAACAATACAATATATCACTGTTTATCCCTGAAACAAATTGTTTTTCAAATGAGAATATTTCTACTTACGAATGAGAAGAAACTTGATGTTTCAATGGAGGTTTTTTTCAAATTATTCAAATCACACGATTATCACGAAATTTTGCATTTGCTTCAAAATTTTCAAAATAGTTATCTGGCTTCATCATGATTGGATCAATATTTTTTGAGTTGTTCTGGAGCCAACTACGACACCGAGTAATATTTAAAGACAGCTCCACTGAAATTTGCCACATTGTTGCGAAATATGGAATTCAAGGTCTGTGCAGTATTGTTTCGGAATCTGAAGATGGTTTCCAAAATTTGCAGAAAGTACTGCGTCACTATTCTTCAACCAACTGCCAAGTGTCAATCGAATCGCCGCAGTAGTTCCTGAAATATTAGGGTGTAATAGCCTCTAATTACTAATAAACCGTTTGGCCGATTCGACTCATTAACGATCTTTAGAGCCGTATTCTGATGCGTGAACTACCCTGAAATTTTCAGTTGCTAGCTTGTTTAGTTTGACAGATATCGCGTCCTCGGTGGGCTGGCCGAACAAAATCGATTTTGACCACGGAGTCGTTATCAGTGAGTCAAACCTAATATTTTGAGGTCATTTTAGGCTCGAAACTCGAGAATAACAGACGTTTGAATGAAACGATAGCAAGCCGTTCACCAAAACATTCGCGCAAAATTGCTCTTCTTTCGAAAACAAGTCTATGGTTGACATGAACATACCACTTGAAAAATCAAGCTGAATAACTCAATAGCACAAAAAATATTATTGTATCAGACCACATGTTTTCCGTACTACCACAAAATCTTCACTTGGAATTTCAGAAGAAATTTTTTGTCATCTAGGCAGGTATTGATTCACTCGCTCTGTTTCGAACTCTTCATTCGCTTTTCCAGAACAACACTCAGATGACCTTCAGAATGTCGAGATCGGAACGATAGAGCAGCTGGTAGTTTTCACCCTGGATATGTTCGTATCTTATCATTGTACACGTCGAGTGTCCTCTCCAGTTACGCTGAAATATCCTGAAAATTAAAACTCGCATAATGTTTGGGTGTCAAGTAGCTGCCTGCGAACCTACAATTATTTATTTTCTGCAAACATTCTTTGTTCCGTAACTAATGAACTGTCTCCTTATTATTACTGGGTTCGAATCCCGGCAAGGTCATTGATGTTGAGTGAGTTTAGGATTAAGATATTTGTTTGTGTCTCTAATAATAGAAAATGTTTCTAGTAAGGTATAAATCGGAATGAATGTAAATGTAAAATGTTAATAATGAGGCCATGACTGGGCACATAACCACGCAAGTTGAACCCAATAAGTATGAGAGATGGATGAATTAATGAATCTGTCTCTTAATCAATGCAGGGAGATTTTTCTCTATTGAATTACCTTGATGGTTATATTTCGTGCAGGTTCCCAAAATGGTTAGCCGATATTTTTTCGTAAACGTACATCGAAGAATATAAATAAGTATTTCTTTTTCGTCTTTGAATAATTTCCTCATCTCATGATACATTCTATGAAAACTATTCGAACGAACTTAAGAATCTAGAATTCTAGAGGAGCAGTGCCGTGGTAAGAAGCTTTTGCGAGCTCTCTTAAATTCACATTTGAATGATTTACACTGGTCGCATATTCGTTGAATATATATGTAGGAGATATGCTTTACAGAACCACTGTTGTCGAAATTGACATTTCTCTGATTTATTCATTTTCTTAGCGCAGAAGTCATTATCATATTTCGCATAATTTCCATAAATGACAAGTTTTTTGTATGTTTACATGCAATATTAACTTAGGGAGCTCACGCTAGTTTTCATTTATAGATTATACAAACAGTAGTATATCTTGTCTATGGTATAACCATTGTATAAAGAGGGATAGTAAGCCAGTGCCTATGTTAAACTGATTTGAAGCGCTTTCGAGAGCCATCTGGTTGTCACGCTGTGGTACTGCAATAAAAATGGCCTGTGAAGTGGCGACCTCCGCAAAAAATACAATTATTTTTAGGAACTATTATATTTCTCACGGTTAAAGAAAAAAGGGATGAAGTTTTCTATATTTGTCTATCTGGAGAACTGTAATCAACTCGAACAGTCTAATCTCAAGACTTTAAAATATAAAAAAGACCGAGACAATGGCGTGTATGGTCCACGATATTATTTCTTGATAAATAGCGCTGAAGCTTTTTATTCAAAATCCTTATACAGTGGCTAGAGCGAAGAGTCAATTCGATCCTCCCTTTTTTAGAGTATTTCGTTGAATGCATAAAGGGTTAAAAATTTTTTCACTCAGGTTATTGTGCATTTCTGAGGAAACATCGAATGTTTAGTATGTTTTGCTTGCACAATAAAAAAATCGAGAGAAAGCTTTTTGTAACTCGAAAAATACATGTCATTGTTTTCTTTAACGATGCTATTGTAGATTGAGATGAATAAACCCATCTTCGAGTTCCGCCCATGTTCCATCATCCAAATGACCTGCGATCGCAGAGACATCTAAGTTGAAAGAATTTGCGCCATCTTTTATCGGGTAGAGTGGGCTACGTAGTTATGAGCCTACGTAACTCAAGCTACGACATACTACAACCCGAACTAAGAATCGACCTGTCACTGATACCAGCGTTTGTGTCGCCATCTATCCGTGGTATCAGGGCCGTCAAATGATATTTCCGTAAGGTTGGCTTACTATCCCTCTTTATACAATGGTATAACCCTATGGCCTTGACACACTGTCGGATAGTGCGGTCCCGACCCTTGTGTCTCTACATCTACATAAGATTTATTATGCCCTGGCGGTATAAGATTCGGTTTGGGGTTAGTAAGGCTGTTACGTATTGTTATGGTTTTTTCTTAATCGTTAATAAAGGAACATGAGAATAATTCACCGATGAACAAAAATTTCACTAATTCACTCATTTATTAACATAACATACAATTAAGATAATTCCAGGCATCAAACGTAGTAAATTCTATCATAAAATATAAAGCCGGTTCCAGATGAGTGTAATGCGAACAGCGAATGCCATAGATCACAGGGAACGATGCATTGAATATATTATTCGAGGCTGAGCTTGAGTGCCGTCCACACTATTCGCCGAATCGTTTATCAAATTTTTTTGCATTCACTCTTCGGATTACACTCATCTGGACCCGGCTCCAGAAATGTCCAAATCAATCAAGATCCATTAACAAATCCAGAGAATTTCATTCCTGCATTTCAAAAGCTTATTCGGGGCACATAATCCTTGCAAATTATCCATTTCAATAGGTTTCTCATGATCTGAAAGTACAAGAATTTCGAATAAATACCTTGAATTTTATAAAATGCATTATCTAGTCAAAAAACAAAAAGAAGTGAATTATGAGGAATTCACGTAATATTTTGTTGAAAGTTATTATGATAGGTTTGAATTGAACAGAACCAGCAATTTCAAATAGAAATCAGATGTAGAATTCTCAAGAAAAATGTTATTTGTGATAAGAAACTGAAATCGACAAAGATTTTGAAAATGATTTAATGGTTAGGGAATCAAATGAACCAAAGTTCATTTGTATGACAGGAATAGGTTCTGTTTTATATGATGAAAATACTCTTTGGTCAGTGTCAGTAGAAATTTATGAATTTTAGGTAAATGAAATTGAAAACTTATTAATATTTAGTTAGAAATTTGTAATATTGTTAGAATTTAAGGAAGTCGCATATCAAAATGTGGAGAAAAATGCAGCCGAATTTCTTGAGTCGTTCAGAAAAGGAAAAACTCACCTCCAAGAACTCTAGGGAAGAGAGCCTGGTCCTCTATGCGAACCTAATTAGTGCCGTTATGATTAAAAAAGTAAGCATCGAGAAGAACTTTAACTCAATGTTATGCAAAAGGGAAGAATGGAAAAAGGAATACACTACCCAAAACTTCAAAGCAAATACCGTTAAATGATATACAGATGGTTCAAAAAACACGATGGGGCCGGCGCTGAAGTATACGGGCCTAGAACCAAATGTACACTATCACTAGGATCCTACTCGAGTGTTTTTCAGGCAGAAATACTTGCAATCGAAAGATGAATAGATATAAACCTGGAAAGAAACTATCAAGGGTGTGACACAGTGATCCATTCTGATAGTCAGACTGCTATCAAAGCTGATATGGGAGTGCCGAAGGAAACTCAATGAAGTAGGCAAGTATAACAAGGTCCCCTTAGTATGGGTTCCTGGGCAATCAGGAATCAAAGGAAATGAAGAGGCTAACACTCTAGCCAGAAAGGGAGCGCAAACGCTACCTACTGGCCCAGAACCTTTCTGTGGTATACGCAAATGCACTTATAAAAAAGAGTTTTTGGAGAAGGAAAAAAATGAAAGAGGAGCACTCTGGAGGAATTCTCCAGGAATGGAACACTCTAAAAAGTTCCTTCAGAACTTTGAAATTGCTAGGTCCAAAAATCATTTGGATCTCAGTAAGAACGAGTTACGCCTCCTCACATGACACTGTCGCCTGAGGAAGCACATGATGAGAATGGAGTCATTCTGTGCAGATTCTGTGGTGAGGGGACGAAACTCCTGTTCACCTGATCACAGAATGCCTCGCCATTGTGATCCTGCGCAGGAAATATCTTGGACAGGAGAATTATAGGAGGAATGAGAACTTATCCTCCTTGAAGCCCTCACAGATATTAGAATTCATCAGAGCTCTAGAGCTGGAGGGCAAGCTGTAGGTACCGCATGCGAAAACAGCTCTGACGAGAGGGCACGATAGACCTTAAGGTCGCAAGAAGGACTCCAAGAAGAAATTTGCGATAGCATCATTTCGGGAAAAATGTTTACATTTCAAAGCCTGAGTTGATTTTGTGGGAAATTTGTCAAATATACAAAGAGCCGAACTGAACCACAGAGCCGTCAGTGAGTTAGTCCATTTTCAACCATCGTAGAGACTGTAGCTGCTACCCTTAAAAATTTTCAAGACATCGAAATATTCCAGTCAGAAATATCAAAGCAAAACCAAATTGAACCGAAGTGACTGGCAATCTTGAAGCAGATAGAAAGTAAGTACATGGAAACCTGAAATTAATCCGAGAAAAACTTACCAAAACAGTAAATCAAGAAATCAGCAATCATCAGGAAAATCCAAGAGAGAAAATTAACTTCAAAAGTCAATCCTTGGAATTTAGAAACCTGAATACGTTAAATAAACACGAAGGAGATTGGAGGTTATACCAGAAACACGAACCACAGAAGAATATCAAGGAAAAACTCACAAAAACTAAAAACAACGGGAGTGAGATCGAAAAGGACATTATTATGAGTTTTAATTCAATTTAATTAGTTTGGTTGAGTAGTTAGTTAAGTGTTTCAATTGATTTTCAATAAATTATTTTCATTAGAAGATATCATTCAAAATTTCACAAACTTTATTTATTTCAAATCATAGAAGCCACTTTGAGAAAGAGACATAGAGCCGCGGGAAATTCAAAAGTAAATTCAAAATTCCATTTAATTGTTATTGGATTCTGATGAAAATTTAAAGTTTCAAAATTATTTCAAATCAACAGAGATTTTTAACAGTACGTTCCTTGAAGGAAGAAGAACAAAAGCCTATGAACATTAGGTTTGGGGTCCAGATGCGCGGATTGGATTATTTTCTGGGCAGAACCTGCTCAATGGTTTCAGATTTCAGTAGTCATCCTGAATATAAATTCCTGAATATCTCGAACAATATCAATCCAATCTAACTGGATCTAACGATCAGCTATTTCCTCAGTATAATGAGACCCTATCGAATTGAAATCTATTAGTTGGCCCAGGAATGATGGTTTGAAGGATCAAGAAAGGAATGATTGGAAGTGCATATCTTCAGGGTCAATACTTAAATGGGTTATCACTCTGATGGCTACTACCATGTTCAATCGTGCATAAACTCTTGTCTTCACATCAGTGCTCCTCTAAAATATTGAAAAAAGGATTGTTATCCTAAAACATTCCTCTGAACAAAAGAGCATATTCTTATTTTCTGTAAGTTCATGAATTAAAGTTAATATAGTATCATTTTATCCTTTCGGATGTAAATGCTCTTAAATTTCTTAAACAATTGGATTTTTCTCAAGCTAAAAATTGACGGAAGAAAGATGAATTGAACATTGCTTTCCATTTCATTCTCAGAGCCTAAATCATCCGTTGAAGAATATTGATTGGAAATTAATATTTCCGAGCATTTCTTCATATTCTTGCCACACTGCTCCTGCAACGTCGTCTGTCAACATATCCTTTCCGTGAAGTATACCGTCGAACAACATACCTACTTGATGTATACAAAATTTTAAGTTCACCTTGTCTCATCAGTGCTTACCACTCTCGATTTTATTCATCAGTATCATTAGCATCCAAAAATGATTTTTGTCAATTAAATATGATATTCCGTATATTTTATATTTCGCCAGATGAAACTGAAAACTATTTAATTCACCATTCATTTATTCGGTAGGGAAATATTCAGATTCACACGAATAAAAAAATTATCATTACATTGTTTGTTCTTGAAGTCACGTGGTATTTAACATCATAATCTTCCACCGAGGAAAATCATAAAAATACCGAAACCAATATTACCCGTGTTGTAGGCATAATGTTTCCAAGGCCTTCAAACTCGTTAAAAAATTAGTTAAACAAAGCACTTACCGAGTGGCTATCCTTTAAATCATAGATGAATAGAGAACAATAGATAGTGAGTGGGATTCGAAATAACTGTTTTGACAACCTATTTCCCCCATAGATAAAAAGAGAGATAACATATTTCATTCTCTGTCTCCTTCAATCTGCTTGAAAATATTTTTTTTCCTGAAACGATTTATTATATTCGGAAAAAAAATTTTTTCAGGTCTTGAGCTTTATATTTCGCAGTAGGTGTACCAAATTTCGGTTCGATTCTATAATAATTTTTGGAGAAATTTCGAAAAAGTATGTCAAATTTCATGTTTTTCCTGGACATCATTGTTTTTTTCCTAATATCTCGAAAATTACTTATTCAATCATGATGAAACTTAGCAGCTAGTTTACAAATGCTGATTGACAACTTTATGCGGAATTTCGTAGTGATCGTATTATTAGAACATTTTGGAAAAAATCTGAAATTTTGTTTTCCCAAATATTCAATATTCTGTGTTCTTCGGCTCATATTATCCTTATGTATTTCTGTATAAACTTTCGAACTGTCATTTTTCGATAAATTATTGGATTTCTATTCGATCTGATCTGTATTTTCGGAAATATTGGGAAAATAAAATTTTTAATTTTGATTTTAGCCATTCACGAATTCGGCCTCCGTAATTGAGGTCCAAATCTACTCTACAAATATTCGAGTTCTTGTGTTTACGGTCGGGCGTTAGACCGACCGTAGGTTTGCGGCTTAATTACGAAGGTCGAATTTTTGAATGGGTAAAATCCGCCCAATGATTCCTCAGTTATACCCATTCAAAATTTTATTTTCCCAATATTTCCAAAAATACAAATTAGATCGAATTGAAATCCAGTACTCTATCGAAAAACCTAGAAGGCAACAGCTTTGCGCGTATGTTCAAATTCGTTGACAAAAAAGCGGACATCTTCATTGAACATGCGCGCAAACGTTGCTGCCTTCGCGGCAGTGCTTTTCCAGGTTTTTTGTCCTAAGATTTGAACGAAAGGTGCACTCCATATCTTTGTGTCTATGAAAACTGAACCACCTCACACCGATTGAATATCCACAAACATTCCTCTGCGCTCCGAACTAGTTATTTCATATTCTGACATATTATGTACAAATCCTTGGCAAGGGTCAGAATCCAATTTGAACAACAATCCTTAATCAGCGATTCTTATGTTTCAGTTTGGGATATTTTATCAAATTGTATAGTATAAATATAGATATGAAAAGATCTTTTTGAAAAATATTCGACTTCGAACATCGCATAGAAAATCATTGAATCATTTTTATTCTGCAGTTATTATTATTTCAACTGTACGAATTCTTTTCAGGTAATCAGATATTTAAATATTCGGAGAGGAAAATTGTGATCGACCCCCAAAGTTGAATTTTGATTTGATTGAAATCTACTTCAGCAAAACCACGACAACAACATATGCTGGAATTTTCTGAAAAATCATTGAGTTGATCGAAAACAATTTTAATTGCCACTCATGTTAATAGTCTTCAATTCAAAAACATCTCACTCGTTCTGGTGAAATATTCCTCTGCAGATCTCTTATCGCTGAAAAAAGTTGAACATAACACGAGAGATAATCATATTCGGGATATTTATAGCGCATGACTTTGTGATTTGTTGATTTGTTTCGTATTGCTTGGCAGGATAATCAAGGTCAACATATTTTTAGTGGATGAGCGTTGAATTAATCTATTTCGTCTATTGCTTGTTCTAGGGAATAACTTACAGATTTATTTTATCTAGTCGTTTCGTTACATGAAATCAATTCCTCGGGATAAATCTCGTTTCGAAAATAGTTTGTTTTCATTCGATGCCCTGCTGCCAATTCATAAAGTGTTTATGAAATTGGCATTAACGGGAACGAACTTTCTGAAATTTTTCATCATTCCATTTGGTCATTTAATAACCTCTTTTGAGTACTAGCTTGTTTTTGGCGATGATTTTGTGTTAGGTAACAACTACCTATTTAATAGGGAAAACCATAACTTATGATTTGAAGATATTTATTCTATTGTTTCGCTCTTTGTTTGTAGTGATTTGTTTGTGTAAGATGTTGAAAATTGTATGTCATTTGCGTCTCCAATTAATAGATTTTAACTTTTCACGTGAAATATTATTTTTTACGAGGAGTGAATTGCTAATCCAATTGTATTTTTAATGTTGATAATTTTGGTGATGAAACAATGGTCGATAAAGGATGGAATCCCTCAAAAAAGAAAAAAAACGAGTAAATCAATCAATCCATCCGAGAAATCAACCAGATGGATTTCTTCTATAAAGGCATAATAAGTTTTTAAGTTATTTCAGTTAACCGTGGATATAATAATGATATCTACCAAGCAGTGCGTAACTACCCTAATCATCTTATGCTTATGTCTAATGCAAGTTTGCGAAACAACATTTTCTTCGTTAAGAGTCTTATCTTCACTGTAACGATTTTTCTACTCAATAACTTCATAATCATGATGAACTTTTTTGAATGTTTATTGCTAACGTGTCTTTAAAAAATTCTTTAAAATATTTAAGGGGCAAAAAACTCTCCTACTGTCTTTTATTTTGATTGAAAATGGCTGTATTCAGTTTTTGAAGGAGGAAAATTGAAGCTGATTGGTCCAGTTATTCGGTCCATATGTAAAATTATCTGGTGAAATACCGATCAGACTAAGAAACAAAAAAGAAAGTATCAGTATTTTTCTATACGTTTAATGTTCAGATAATCGATTGTCATTTATCGATGATAATTGTGAAGAAACAGATTAGTACTGCCTCGAAATTCTCATCGTGATAGTCGAATTTCGAGAAATAATAAATCAATTTTGAAATAAGGTGATCTAGAGGAAGCCAAGATTGACGCTATAGTCTCGAAGAGTTCTTGAGAAATAATCTTCACAATTCATTGATCTTAATCAAAGGAATAATCATGTATTTCAATCTCTTCAGAAACCAAAGCCATCCATAAAGAGTATTGAAGACAGCTGTGCAGAAACTTCTGAACCTATCTGGGTAATACTTAATTTATTCTTATTATCTCTTAACCATATGCATATAGTGCCCATATAATTCCTAAAATCACTAAAAAATAAATGTATTTCGTCCGCTAATAGAAATATCACAAACATAGAATTTGAATGTTTACATTTCGAGATAAAGACATACATACATTGTTGAGTGTTTAGGTTTACTTTATTTTCCCAGATATTCAACGCAAGTTTATGTTCTCGAGTTTAATGCTTCAATAAAATACATTTTCTTGAGGAAATAGCATCACTGTGTTGAATTATTTCTGCTTTACTTACGCCACGGATATATTTTGCGCTTAGGTTCTGGGGAACAGCGTGCTATCGTTTTGTCCAAATGTCTGTTATTTTCGAATATTTTTCAGAAAGTGGTCTCAACTAGGTTGGACTCACCGCTGACGAATCCGGTGCCATATTAGATTCTGTCCAGCCGAGGACACGATGACTGTCGAATGGAGCAAGCTAGCAACTTGAAACTTTCAGGGTATGTCGCGAATCAGACGATGGGCGAAATTGGAAAAACTGTTTCGGAATTATAGCCAATTGAAATTTTGAGATTAATTCCCTGATATTTCGGGAACTACTGAAACGATAGGATTGAAACGTGGCAATTAGGAGGAGATAAGGGCGCACAACATTAAGCGAAATTTTGTTGAGATCGTATAATCAGAAAATTGAAAAAAAATTTTTTTCATCAATCCTTTCGAAATTTTTTTGGAACTACCGACTATATTTGAAAAAAATTGTGCTCAAACTTAGAGCTCTATATTTCACAGCAGTGTACCAAATTTCAGATTGGTACGATACTAATTTCCGGTGGTATTATAAGAAAAAATCTAAAGAAGCACTGACGTGAAGTCAGCAGCTTTTGCGCGCATGTTCAAATCCGATACCAAAGCTGTCCTCTTTTCACGTATTGACCCCACTAAAGGCATTGTTGATGATCTCCCTTGAACATTCTTATTCTGATGATAAGATAACTTTCAGAGAGATAAGTATGAGTGGATCGTGAATTTATTCAAATTCACTGAAAAATCTGTAAAAGATCCAATTTTAATATTTAATTTTGGTATACGGACGCATGCTGCTGTAATTATATTCAGATTCAGTGAACTGAAATCCATTTAAATTGTTATTTCTCATTTTCTATGCTGGTTTCAGTCGTCTGAAGTTTCAAGTTGAATCAATCAACTTGGAGGTGTCTTCTCTTCTTGTAACGTAATATCGTTTAAGATTCAAGGGAACCCCGAAAATTTGAATAATCTGCCGAAGGCTAAATGTTGTCATAGAATGTCACAACAGCATCTCTAGTCTCCAAGTTGTCTACTGATACAATATTATCCTGATATGATCAATGATATATCGTTATATGAATTAAATATTATCTATCCATTTATCATCTCCAGGGCGAGAAAGGATGTTGGTAAGACAAATCTGGGACACTCGCGAAAAACCGGAAGTGTCGTATCCGGACGTATTTATTGTACACGTTTGCCGGTTTAGATCGAGGTCATTGAATATTCGGGAGAAGTTTTTTGCCATCAGTGTTGGGCGATAATTCGTTTGCTTTTGAATCTATTGCCTCAATCTGACTTTGGTACCATACAGGTGTGTGAAAATACGTCATAGATTCGAACTCGATTGATAATGATCTTATATATTGATATCACTTGATTAACGTACTATGCCAAATCGATTAGCGGTATCGTTAATTTTATAGGATAGCGAACGACCTAGATGAAATACCGTTTGGTTTTTCATACAAGTTTATTAAACCATTCTTGGGGAGTCTATAGTATAGACGCGTAAGTGATTTCGAAAACAGTGATTAAGATCGATTATCCGTCAGATTCGAAACGTGATGAATCAGTATTCGAAAGAATTCGCAACTATATTAGCTGGTACTACATTTTTGAGCCATGAGACTCAATTCATTACATGAACAATATAAGTTAGTTCTCGGTTATGACAGCAAAATTGTTGGTGATGATATCGCCTATAATGAGTAAAAAATATCTGTCAATCTGTTACAAGGGTCGATTTCATAACTATCTTCGACTCGGCTGAGAAATTCAGGGCTATTGAAGGAAAAATTAAATTTTGCGCTTAATCGATCGGTTGTCGATGCGAAGTCATTCTTTCATTTCTTCGCTAAATTCGAATTAACTTGAGAAATTTACACAATGTAAACAACACTTTCTGATGGTTTTGTACGGAAAGAAAATTCATGAAAGTTGACCATATCCAAAAAACAAGTGACCTCAATTCGATGGAAAGTTCGGATTCACAACTATAAAACTACAATTTTCGCGCGCATTAGTGTGTGTAAGCGTGCTATCCTTTTGTCCAACTCTCTGTTATTTTCGAATTTTCTTCCGAAAATACTCTAGAATGAATCGGTTGGACTCATTGATGACGAATCCGGTGTCAAAATCTATTATGTCCCGCCAGCAGTATGCAAGTAACATAACTTAGCTTCAGACATTCTGTTTCACGTAAAATTCAGTCTATTACGGATCATATTGACACTGCAGGTATAATGTTGTAGGTTTGACTCATGTAAATTATTAACAAAGTGAAAAACTCAATTAAGACTACTATGCGATAGTCGGCAGGGATTCGCCTCAACAGATTAGCTAAAGGCTACTGTCCGTATACTGCACAAACTAGCAGTATTTCACCTGCAGGCAATCTCAGTGAAAAAGGGTTCACAAGACTCGCGAAATTCGAGATTTCTAGTCTCATCTTGTCTCGATTTCGTGACGAGATCCAGACGAGACTAACAATCTTTTTCGTGACGAGACCGAGAAAAACCTTTCGAGACTGTTTCGAGATCGAGAAATTAGTTCGAAATTTCTTTATCTCGAAAAAATATGTGAGCAACAATAACTCACAGCTCTAAATACGTCGGAAAAGAGAGAATAAAAACTCCAGAGAGTTCAGGAGCTTTGTAACGCTTGTTCAAATTCTAACTATAAGACCAACACGAAGTTTTTGCACCTAGTTGCGCGTTGGTATTCTTTTCCTGATAAGTTCCCCTTGAGATATTGCGGAAATAACGTTAAAATTCCAAATGACAACTAAATTTGGCTTTTTTTTCCTTATATCTGCTTAAGTAAATACCAGATCGAATTCGAATTTGGAACATTTTTAGTAACTACTGACCTTGAGGTTTGTGTCAAACTCCGTTGAAATCTAATCAATATATTCGGAATCAAGAAAACTTTTCGATCAAAGATGAAAAAAATCGAAAAATTCCGATTAAACGTTTTTTTTTTTTATTTTCCAACAATTGAATTCTCACGAAGATTCGCACTAGGTTGCGCGTTGGTATTCCAAAACTGTTCAGGAAACTTCAATCTGATCGATTCAGTACTTCATGAGATATCGAGGAATTAACTTCAAAATTTCAATTGGACCTTACTTCGAAACTATTCAACCGATTCCACCCATTAACAAACATAACCGAGATCCTTGGACTCCAAATCTAATCTGAAAATTCCAAGTTGCTAGATCGTTTCCTTCCAAAGTCGGAGCATACGGACGGACGGCCGTATGGATTGTTGCCTAGAACGAGCGCGTTAAAACTATGCTGAGAAATAATTTAAGGGTGCCCTGCCAGTGTTGCCAGGTCGAAACACAAGCGGTAAATAAGAATGATATCAATAATGTATTATATTTTAATGGGGGTTTTTCCTTCAAACGAAAATGCAATAATTCTCATGAAAAATCTTTGGAACATCACATTTCAAACCTATAATTTCAATATTATATTTGAAAAAAAATGTTTGATCACCTAAAACTGAAAAATAAAAATGGGGATTTGTCTTGAGTGCACGATATGGCAACGTCGGATTCAGCTTTCTCAGAAAGAAAAGGACGTCAAATATGTTACTTTGCTTAGGAAAACAGAGATAGCTATACTTCGATCTGGTTAGAGTAGAAGACAACGACCAAGGAATAGAAAAAGAAGAGCACAGACTGTCATACTGTCATATTACTGACAAATCGCAAACGGAAATTGTTTAGTTATATTGACAAAGAACACGTGTGTACCACAGAATAGGAATAAATATTTCATTATTCTATAGCTGAACAAGCTATTCTTCCAAACACCGTTGCCACTTCGTGCATGCCTGGCAAATCCCAAACCCCAATTTCGAAATCTGATTTCGAATACTTTTTGGAGGTTATTTGGGAAAATGATGACTCAATACCATAATAATTATGTTCAAATTTGCATTTGCAGTAATAACCCAGATTCAGGAAAAACCCACATTAGATTAAAACAACAATTTTAGAGTATTGTCCAATGGTTTTTCATATTGATGTCCCTACTATACTGAGATAAAATCATTTGCGTCGTATCGATAATTTTTTTTTACAGACGACTGTTGCTGGTACTGGTACTCTCGTTTTTACGAACGAAGAAACAATTTTAAACTTTCACCTTTCGTACTTGAGTAAATTTCAAATGTATGAATATCAATAATTCTTTTAATTTTAATATTTTGAAACAATATTCCTCATTTTTGTGCCGATACTCAATGTTTTTACGCACTTGTTCTTAAATGATTGATTTGAACTCCATGAAGAAGAATCCATGGTAAAATTCAATTCTGTCCGCCCGTCCGACCGTCAATCCCTATGTGCTCTAACGTTCGAAGGAAAAGACCTAGCTACTTGAAATTTTCATGTTAGGTTTGAAGTCCAAATATCTCGGCTAAGTTCGTTGATGAGTGGAATCGTTTAGATTGTTTCGGATTTAGGCCAAATTGAAATTTTGAGGTCAATTCCTTGATATCTCATGAAGTATAGACCAAATTGAAACTTCGTGGATAGTTTCGAAATACCAACGCGCAACTTCGAGCAAAATTTTTTTTTTTCAAAAATTTTTCAAATTTATTCATGAAAAAATTGTTTTCTCTGAAAATATTGATTAGATTTCAATGGCACGAAGCTTAGAGTCAGTATTGAACAACTATGTTCCAAATTTCAATTCGATCCGATATTCACTTTCGGAGGTATAAGGAGAAAAATTGTGCAAAATTTCGTTGTTAGTTGGAAATTTAACGTTATTCCCGCAATATCTCAAGAAGTACAAATGCAAGCAAATTGAAAATTCTTAATCAGGTGGAGATTACCAATACGCAACTAGGTGCAAAATTTCGTGTTGATCTAATAGTTAGAATTTGAATAAGCGCGTAAAAGCTCCTGACCTCACGTCAGTGCTTTTCTAGATTTTTTGTTATACGTGGCTTTTACTTCATAAAATATTGCCTCTGAATTTCAACGTATTTTTTCATAGAAATAGTTCTGATTTCCTCAGTATCATACTTTTCACCGAAATAATTGAGAAATGCTGACCTGATCATGATGAATCTCGATAACTAATTGGCAAATACTCATATGTAATCTTGTGCAAAGTTTATCGATGACATTTGCTTCAGAACACGTTGAAATTTCAAAATTTTTATTTCGAATATTTTATGTTCCAGTTATAAGAATTATTTTAACTTCGTCTATCATTGCAAACGCTTTATTTTTTTGTGAAACTCGAAGAAATCACCGTAGGCGTCGTCTTTTTGGCTTTTGTTTGCGTAATTGTCAACTTCTATTTTTCATAGATATCGATAATTTCGGTTCGATAAATGCGGAAAAGAAACAGTGGTTTATTATCCAATCGAATGAGACGAATCGATTCAGTACAAGCTTCAGGCTGTGACAGCTTTTGAGATGATTTATTTAAATAATAAAAACTTAAAAAATTCATCTTGTAATCTTACAATTCAACTATATTACCCAATTCACTCCTAAAAGTCAGTAGGTAGAATATATTTACCAGTTTTTGCGCACATGTTTTAGGAACCAGCGAGCTATCATTTCGTCCAAATGTCGGTAATTTCGGAATTTTTTCGCGAAAATGGTCTCAAACTACTAGGTTGAACTCATTGATCACGAATCAGGTGTGAAAATTAATACTGTCCGACGGCCGTAAGGCCGAGGACACGATAACTGTCGAACAGAGCAAGCTAGCGATTTTAAACTTTCAGGGAGGTTGTGCATCAGAATGACACGGTTAAGTTCGTTAATATGGGCGAAATCAGTCTGACAGTTTCGGATTTATAGCTATTAAAAGTTTTGAGATTTTTTTCCTGTTATTTCAGCAACTTCTGAAACGATTGGATTGAAATTTGGCAATTAGTTGGAGCATAGGGACGCACATCTTCAAGCGAAATTCTGTTGAGATCGTAGCAACCTCACTGGTTTCCATTAAACAGTGCTGAATGTGTGAAACATTCATAGCCTACAAAATTACTTCACAAAAGTGAATGATGTATAGCCTGACCATTACTTTTGGAAGTTATCATGGCACCGTCAGGACGGCCGACTAGACTAAATGAATCTACCAGATAAATCACTCGCGTCATTTACTTGGGAAATCTATGTCAACGCACATATGACCCTGAGACTAGCTAATCAGAATTTTGGGCCTTTGGGGTGCTTTGGGGTGCCAATCAGATTGCAGATGTAGGGTTACGTGGCTCTTGCTTGAAGGGGTTATAAACATGTAAACTAACTGAAATGAATTTTTTGTCCTATTTATTTGATGAATGATCTGTTCCATTTTAGAATATAATCCAAACAGTTTTACAACAAAATCAATTGTTTAGTCACCTCTGAGGTTCTTTCTTATGATGACAGTCCGCTCTCTGAACGATCCTTCGGCTGATTGCGCCGAGCCTCGGCAGTATGACGAGGTAGTGTAGTTGCATTTTGCATTGAAATTTAAGGAGGCGGAAATCTCCGCCTGCGACCTGTCCGCCTGATGGACGCTCACCTTTATGGTTCAACTCCATCACATGTGGCTACTCTCATTCTCACAACTGAGCAAATGCTTACTAGGCTCAAATTTTTCAGCCATTGAAGTTTATGGGTTAGATATTTTACAGAAGGAATTTCCAATATTTCCTTCGAATGAGGTTACGCAAATTCCCAAGGGTACTTCCTAAACTGGAATCTCAATTGAACCGTTTTCTTGATCGTCATTTAATAGAATTACGAATTAACAGTTGAAAGCAGATTCAGAATTACCAAGAATTTATTTATTGCCACAACCTGCAGTATTTCATCACAATATGCAGTAAACCTTGCTTCACACCGAAAACAAAAATTGTTGCTTCAGTCTTGAATCAATTTGAAACGGTTTAATAACACAATACAATGTTGTTATTTACTTCTGTCTAGAGAACAGACAAAATATAGAGCGATATGCCAGTTATAATGGCGATTGCAATTCACGCTTGAGTTGGGGTACAATAACCTTTTAACACAATAATAAATTATTCGAATATTTCTTATTATCCACATCGTTTCATTCAATTTTCTACACGAGTATTTTCTCACGATTTGCAATATTCGGGACAACGTTTTGGAATTTAAATGAAATGTTGTTTTATGCCAACGAGTATTGCGGGAATTTCAAGTACGTATTTTCTTTTATTAGCGCATTCGTTTGTATTCCAATGTGGACCTGCTCTGATATTTATTATCCATTGCTCTATGAGCTGATGTTAGGTGGAATATCCTACAGTGAAAAACTCCTTCCGAACATTTGGAAACTGAAGAGTTGAAAAATTTTCAGTGGAGGATACTTGATCTGAAACTCATTTCCACCATTTCATTTTTGTCAGGACTTGAACCCATCGCAAACTTATATCCGAAGATACATTGTTCGAGTACCCGTTTGACAGCGAATTACATTCTCTAATGTATGCGTCTCGAAATTATCATTGTTTTGGTTCCGAAATTCATAACTGTCCTAGAATTGCGCAGAAGCGATGCGCTGTTGAAATCCGATTCTGAGCTATCCTAGAAAAGTTCTGAAAGCGATGAAACCAAAACACGAATAAGTTAGCGTTCTCATCGGGATCATAAAGGGAAAAATCTTCTGTTTGTGTTGGCAGAAAAGGGGAATGTTATTCACGTCTTATTATTTGTGGTATAATTAATTAATATGCGAAAGTCACTATCGCAGTTTTAAATGTGATTTTTATATTTTAGAGAATACTCATTGCGTCCACTTCAATATTTTTTTGGTATAAAATTCATTCTCTCGAATTTTTCTTTATTCAACTATATTACCAAATGAACCAACAATCTGAAAGTAAGTAATACAAAAAAAAGATCGATTCATATGAAAATGAATTTAACGATAAACGCATCTCGAATATGTGCGTTCTGAAGAAAAATTCATTCGAAAAATTATTATTTGATAAGAAGAGAAGATTAATTTAAGAAAAAGGTATACATCCCGGATGTGAACAATATAGAAGTAAAATCCTCAGATTATTTTGGGAGGCAGTAGGGACGGAATTATCATCAATAACAAAAGTTTTAACAGGTAACAGTTTCATACCAAATCAACACACGACGTCGAAAGTCAGGTTAACCATTTAAATCGTTGTCAGATACTCTACGCTTGTGCGAACTACAACTACCCGATTCTGAAGCAGTTCGATTTTTAACGTTCGAAATCCTCTCACGGTTCTAGAACAGTTCAGTATCGGTTCTGAAAACAAGCAAAATAGGATTACTCAAATCCTGAACAAGTTCTCAAATGAACAAAAACACGAAATTGTGTTCTGAACTTGGAACCAAAACAAAGATATTAATTCGAGGGAGTACGCATAGATTATAACGCACAATACACAAATTGCTTCTGAAATGTGTGATTGCTATTACCTACTCATCTCAGCAGCAATTCAAAATCGTACGATAGTTTGTTTAATCTAGTTTTTATGCAGATCCGTGGTCTGCGGTCCTAAAAACAGATTCGGCATATTTGAACAAAGCTCAATTTCGCCGGTTTGTATTTATATCTGTATGTTATAAATATTCGATGTATTCGGTCTTTACTGGATGAAAATTCATTTTCAGTGAGTAGTAAATAAATTCAATTTCCACAGAGGAAAAAACTTTGAACGCCACACTCATGCGCTATATTTGGACTGTGGTTGTAATTTTGCGAGGAAGCTAAGAACTCTTCACGATGAGATTCTGGTTGAGTCAATTAACATTTATTGGACTAGTTTCGCAAACGGAAATCGACCTTTTTCTGGTACTCTGGCCATTTTACTACAGAAGAGGTACCCACTACCTCAGGTTCCTCACCTGGCTATCCGAAAGGTGAAGGAATAACAAACTAGAGATAGTTTGAAGAAGACATCAGTAAACAAGCCAAATGTCCTTTTTTTGCGCGCATGTTCTGGAGAAAAGGGTGATGTCGTTTGTTTCAAATGATTCCGATATTTTCCGAAAATGCTATCAAACGATTAGGTTGGACTCACTTTTGATAATCCGGTGTCAAAATCGATTCTATCCGTCCGCCCGGCCGTCGGTAGGCAATATAACGGGTGTACGGAGAATCTTATCAACTAGAAACTATCAGGGTAGGTGGCATTGCAAAATGTGACGGTTAGGTTCGTTAATGGACGAAATCGGTCAAACGGTTTCGGGGTTATAGCCATTTGAAAATTTCGAGAACGACTGGAGTGATTGGATTGAAACTTGGGAATTAGTTAGAGCATAACGACAAGTAGCTTTCGGTAGAATTTGTTGGAATCGAACTTTCAGTAAATTGAAAAAAATTCCTTTCAAATTTTTTTCGAACATTTTTTTTCGGAAACTATTGATTACACTTGGAAAAATTTTTCTTACTTTTCATACCTTGAGCTACATATTTCACAGCAGTGTTCCAAATTTCAATTTGATAAGATTAAACTTATTGGAGATGGTTTAGAAAAATATGTCGAATTTCCTATTTTTTCCTCGGTATCGATGTTATTTCTGAAATAACTCGAAGAATACTGATTGGAATAATGATAAATTTTGAATGGGTATAGCTGCGGAATCATTGGATGGATTCAACCAATTCACAAATTCGACCTTCGTATAATTAAGGCACAAACCTACACTACAAAGGTCGAGTTTCTAAGTTGTTTTTCCGGAAGTTATTGTATTTACGATCGGCCGTTGGGCCGACTTAGAAACTCGATATATAGACTAGAGTTGGCCTCCGAATGATTCCCATTCGAAATTTTATTTTTCCAGTATTTCCGAAAATAACGATTGGATCGAATTGAAATCCAGTGCTCGAATAGAAAACACAGCTTGAAGGTTCATGCATAATTTCGTGAGGATGATATGATTAGAAATTCGCCAGATCTTTTCATCAGGAAGTAAAAGTGAGCTTGGCCGGATTAATACGTGAAACGATGCCCGCTTTGGCAACGAATGCCAACGAACATCAGAATTTGGTTATCAAAAGTTGCATCCTTGCAATGAGGTGGACACGTCAAAGTACCCGACTACAAGCAAAAAAATTCACTCATATCCTCGCATTCATTAATATCTTTAGTGAGCTCTTATTCGATATTCGCTGGTCCGCTTACAGTTTTCGAAGGTGAAACATGGACCGAACAGGCACCTCTTAAAGGAAACATTAAGCGCAACAGATATCCTAAAGTACACACTTGAAAAGTAACGAAGTGATTTACAGTCGACTTGTTTTATGAGGAAGGTTATCTAAACGCAGAACAAACAGACAAATGTAGGTCACTGATGATTTGTTAGCGTAATTATTAATATTGGCTTATTCGTGGTACTCGGCAGAATGATTATGGTTAGGAAGCATAGTTTCTACATCCAGACCAACAAAAAAATTCATAGAAAAAGTTAGTTTTCCAACTTATTTTCATCAATGAAATGAGGAAAAAATTGGAGATCAACACTTCAAAAGTGTGGCGAAATCATTTCTTGCTGTTTTTCCTTACATTCTATCAATATTGCGGCGGTAGGCTCAGTGGTTAGAGCTCATGCTTCTTGATCCTAAGTAAGGTCTGGAAATAACTCTTCCGGTTTTCAGGGTACCGTCCAACCTTTCGCTGTTGGGTAAACAATTAACAGTGCTGTTCCTAACGTGGTGCAAGGAATAGGTCTCTTGCATGTAACACGAATTATTATATTTTTATGTTTTGTATAATGTATGCTATCACACACTTCAACAATTCGCAACTTTCGAATAATTCGGTATTGAACATGGCTAAATACGGGACTCAAAGTCGAAGCGGGAGAAACGCGTCAGATCGCCTCTACGTCACTCGTTATTCTACGATTCACCGATCGATACAGCCCGACGCTGCCCATTGGCTTGCTAGAGAGAAAATACACGAGAAGAGGGAGAAAGTGGATATATCCCCATACGTCACGGAAACCGCGAAGTTTCGTCCGTTTTAACAACCGACACGCGGAGCCAAATTTAAAAGAGCATTTTCTCGTTGAAAATTGAAAATTTGAAATTTTTGATGGCGGTTAAAGTTTTGCAGTGGTCTTACGGATAGAATATTTGATTCCAATGATAAAAAAATTCATGCAAGAGACCTATTAGTAACAAAGTCTACACAGAACACACCCGGTATCCTAACTCGCACAAGCTTTAAGCTGCTGAGGAGTTTTGTTGAAGCCTAGGATAGTCGGAAAATACAAATACAAATTCTCAGATACTTTATTTTACGATAGGTACTCAATCTGAAGATCTTGCGAGATAGTCAATGAAACCGAAAGGAGTACGAAAGAAGTTTCATTAGTAAAATCTACTAATGTGCATAACTCGGTCTTATTAATAGGAACTTTTTAAAAAACCCTAAAACAAAACAAAAATTGGCCAGTGCTTGGCAACTTGCGGACGATCCATCTCTCCAGTCTAAGCATTCGTTGGTTGAATAAACATGTTTTCATTATAATTTGTAGCTGATATTTCAGAAAAAATAGGAAAAAGGTACTGTAAATATTCCTAAAACTGATATACTTTCTTGACACTGAGCAAGAAACTGACAGTGAAGATCAGTCACGAAATATTTTTCGGGTTCAAGAATCCCAACGCGTTCTATCCTGAATAATATTTGGCCGAAAAATTGTTTTTAGCGGATGTGATTGTTTATTTGCATTGAAATTCCAAATAACTTCGAATCTTTCGAGAATACTTCAGCAAATTCTTTCGTGGATATTTTAAGCATTACTCGTGCTGTGATATGGTCAGTTTTCAATATTTAAATCACGTTGAGAGGGAATAAGGTGCGATATGTGAGTAATACGACAGTGTCGCGTCTGAAATTTCTTTCTGTGAAAAGTATTATGTTTTGGTACTAATCATGTTGAATATTTTGGAGATGATATAATTTATCATATTTTTTCCATGGAAGATTTTATTGTACGGAAAAAATTTAAAAAAATTTCCGGTCGATATTTTTCCTCTAAATACCAAACATGTATAAGTTGTTCTGGTAAGGCATTTGATGAGTCATTTTTCCTTTTTCCTTATTATGGAGTGAAATCTCCTGTGAACACCCTCTATATTTGTATATAATTGGAGAAATAAGTCACACAGCTTCTCTGCTCTAAGGGATCTTACGAGTCAAGAGAATTTTCTTGGGAAACATTAACTTGATATTGTATTTTATTTCGACCTATTCTTTATTTCTTTGTGATTTCTTGAAAGATTAATAAAATATCCGATTTTATATTATTTCCTTCAATCCAGTCAGATTTTTGGATCAAAGTTTCTCAAATTGTATTCATATTCTTCGAGCTTTGCCAATTTCTCTATTATATCTGCATAACTTTTTTGGCACCCACCTGTATGAAAAACTCAAATAAAATCTGATCTTGAATATGGGAATCTTTTACTTAAAGCTTTCAATAACCTCAGTTTTACTTTGATCATTGATCATTACATCACTGTATCGATTATTTTTATTGGATTATAAATTCATATGAATAGTTCTTCAACCTGGAAAAAATCTTTATTCAGATCATTCATTCTGTTCAAATTTTGCGGATAGTTTTGCTTATAAGTATTATTTTTATCTGATATGACTCAACTCAGGCATTACGTCTCGAGTCACTCATTTTATATGAAATATGAGGCAAGAACCATACGACGCATATTGACTTCAATCGATACTTGCTTCTATTCTGGTAACACTTTCCGGAAAAAACAATAATATTATTTTTAAAATTCACGCATCTATTAATTTGGTGAATTTCCACTTTTCTCCGCCCGTGATCTCATACCAATATCCGTCATATTATCATCGCCTTATAAAAAGATGCCATATTTCAATCGACGCCGACGCAATTGCTGAAAGAGAATTATGTGGGATGTGTTCAAAGCGATTATAAAATATTCAAATGAATTCATATTTATTGAGCAGATCGTAGGAAGGAAACAAAGTTTTTCAGACTAGTAGAAAGCGTTTCCTCGTATAGATTTTTTGAGTTCGCAACTTGATATCTTTCAGGAAGGATCAGTAGGCGAATTCAATTTTGTGGCATTGTTCCTAGCCAGAAATTGTCCTGAGGTTCATGTCAACCTTATCCACAAACGATGTTCAGGTCTCAAAATTCTGAAAAGTATTAAATTCATTCGCAAATATATTTTGGATTTTATTAACGAATTTACTCGAATCTCTTCAAGAAAATAATGAGTTTAGATTCTGTGGTTGGACAAAAAACTACTCGGGACTGAGTAATGGAAAATATCGTCAGGACATGGTACCTCGAGGGGACCATGCACTATGCGATATTCGGTAGGGATTCGCCTCAACAGATGACCTCAACGCAACTGTCCGAAGCCTACACACACTATCAGGCTTTCACCTGCAGGCGGTCTCAGTGATCGTAGCTATAAACCTCTGAGTACCATACACTGTTCAATGAGTCTCTGAAGACTGCCTCCTGTTAGTCGGCCGGTCAAATCTGAGCCCAGAACGCAGAACAATTTTGTCTCCATATTGTTCATTAGGCAAAACTGTTTCAAGAAGTTGCTTCTTACGAATACTTTGAATCCCGCAATTCACAGGGGCGATTTCTATAAACGAGATTCTTTATTTGCCATTAAGTTTAGCAGAAAACTTGAGAACACCATTTAACAACTGTGTTTCAAATTTCAGTTTGATCGGTTATTCATCTTCTGGAGAATCGGGAAGAATATGTCGAATTTCGTGCTTATTTACTCGGTTCCATAGTTTTTACGGACATAACTATAAAATGCTAACCTGATCATGATATTCATCAATAACTAATTGGCAAATGCTGATATGCAAATTGGTGCAAAATTTCTTGATGACCGTTACATAAGAACAATTCACAAAAAACTTCATAATATCCATTTAAAGTCTTTTTATATCGCGATATTAAAATCATTAGGATTTTTTTCACTTTGTCTCTTGTTGCAGACTCTATTTTTTTGTGAAATTCCGAGAAATCACCGTAGGTCTCGTCCTTCTGGCTTTTGTTTGCTTAATTGTCAGTTGTTATTTTTCATTGACATCGATGGTTTCGATAAATTTCGATTAATGCGGAAATAAACAGTGGTTAATTGTCCAGAATTGTTCGGGGGGGACGAATCAATAGGTCTCTTGCATGTAACACGAGTTATCATATTTTCATGTTTTTCTCATTTTATATCGATACAAAATCATAATATATGCTATCACACACTTCAAAAATTCGCGAATTTTGAATAATTCGGTATTGAAAATGATAAGAACGGGACGCAAGGTCGAAGCGGGTGAAACGCGTCAGAGTGTCTTATACGTCACTCGTTATTTGCAAGATTCACCGATCGATACAGCCGACGCTTTCTATTGGCTTGCTAGAGAGAGAAATACACGAGAAGAGAGAGAGAGTGGATATATCTCGGTACGTCACGGAAGGCGCGAAGTTTCGTCCGTTTGAACAGCCAATATGTGGAGCCAAATTTAAGAGACCTTTCCCTCGTTGAAAATTGAAATTCGCAACTGGTGAAATCGTCGTACGCACGTCTGCGGCAAATCTCAGTATTATTCGGGTGCACATCAGGACTGCCAGCTAACTGATAGTGTGTGGCGAGAGCTTTTCCGGCCAGTGACGGACAGAATTATGATTGTCGTCAGATCATCCGTCAGACCGTTTCCTCTGCGTTCGCCACACACAATCAGTCCGCATGGGTTGATCTCGACAACCTTACGACTAACTAATAGGTGAGTGACTGATCTGTGAAGAATGTCCGGCCAATAATCTTAAGGTTGATTCTCACTATACGTTCCGTAACCTTCCAGTATCCTTTCCGTATGGTTTACGTCCGAATTCAGTGAGTAAACATATCATTTAAGGTTGCTTCTCACTATACGTTCCGTAACTTTTCAGTATCCCTCCCGTAAAATATTATAAGGTGTAAGTAAATAAATTGATGACTGCACACTAGTCGTCCCGTTTACGTTCCGTCTACATGACATTTTTGCCTGCTAAATTTTGACTTAAATCATACGGAAGGGATACTGGAAGGTTACCGGACGTATAGTGACAATCAACCTTAAGACGTATGGTGTGCATTTATCAATTCATTCACAAGTTATAATATTTTATGGGAGGGGTACTGGAAGGTTACGGAACGTATAGTGAGAATCAACCTCTATTTTGATGGCTTCATTAACTCAGTTTGCTGGCGAATATCACGATGCACATTTTGAAAGGTTACCTATATGTTCATATACAACTCATTGTTATCCTGATACATCACAAGTTCATAGATATGCGGAAAACCCAAACTATTAAACGCGTTATAGAATAATGCAAAACAGCCCATCTAGGGTCACCTGAAGATATTCTGGATAGCTAAATAAATGAATACAAGTTCATTTCATGTCCGGAGGCTTACATGATCTAATATTGAAGCAAAAACACACTTTCCTCGCGCTAGTCACCAGACACTCGGCACCGCAAAATACTAAGTGACGTGTCATCGTGACTTGGAGTACCACTCGTATGCCATGCAAGTAGTATCTAGTTTTATACGGGAAGTATCATATATAGTAACTGAAGAAACTTTAACCATTATACTGCCTAATCTCAATGACCTTCCAGATGGCGAGACAATGCACGCCCCCAGATTGCTCGACGAACTACGTATTTCTTTAAGAAGCTGGCATTGGAGTTTTTCTATAAGTCCCAAAATAATGAGTTAATTCATTGTGCATAAAAAATGAATCTCATATACCCGTTGTTTTAGTAGAAAGGTTTTATTGGGTATAGCTTGTAACGATAGGGGTATATCAAGATCGAAAATATACAAGGGTTCTTTTTTACCTTCTCAAAGATTTTCACCAGCTGATTTATAACTGAGCTTGGTCTATAGTTGCTCGGCGGGCACCGATTTCCTGACTTTTAAACTGGGGTAACAACTGATTTCTTCCATTGTTCCTGAATTCTTCCAGTTTCCAAGCATAAGTTGATAATGTGTATCAGAGGCAGAGCAATATGCGCATGGATATTTTTTATTGTTAAATTATCTGGACCTGCGGAGCTTTTATTCTTCAATTCTGATACGTGCAAAATTATTTCATTTTCCGTTACCGGTTCAAAAAAAAATCGTTTTTATAATCGCATAACCAACCATTATCATCTTTTCTGATCTAAGATCAAATTTCGACTTCCTTATCTCTATCGGGATTAAGGTATATGCAATATATTTGAAAAATGTATTTATTTTTTTCGAATTTGGGTTCTCATTATACCAAACTTCTGCTGGGGTCTAATGATTGTCTACGTGTCTTGTCCCCGGTCTATTCATCAAATAAACATTTGTTCTCACAGCTTCTTCCCACATTTCCTTATCCAATTCTGCATAAAGAATCAGGCATCTTGCCTTTTCCATAATGGTTTTATTGAACCTTTCGGCTACTCCATTTTGTTCTGGGTTATATGTCACCGTATACTGCAGTTTCATACCCTTTCACCTGCAGGCGGTCTCAGTGATCGTAGCTATAAGCCTCTGAGTACCACACACTGTTTAATGAGTCCATGCATGAAGACTGCCTTCTGTTAGTCGGCCGGTCAAATCCAAGCCCAGAACTTTTCGGCTTCTCCATTTTGTTTCTGGGTTATATGTCACCATATACTGCAGTTTCATACCCTTTTTGACACAAAATTTTATATACATTATATTACACAATATATCTATCATATACTACACACATGATACAACGCATAAAACACTCACTGTATCTCACGAACGAATGTATTTGGGAAGTTTGCGAACACTTATTCAGACCATCCAAACTGTCCTGTAGTTGCACTGGAAGCTACAGAGTATAACGAACGTAATAATGGGATTGAAACGGAATATAAAATCAACAGTTTTTTTATTAATTATATGATGAAATTAAATGAAATTTTGAGTTGTGCGACTACATAATCATCGTACGACGTCCAACGTCCTAACGGCCGGACCGTAAACACGATAACTCACGAAAGAAACAACTTAGAAACTCGATATTCGTAGAAACGTTTGGACCTTAATTACGAACGCCGAATTCGTGAACGGGTTGAATCCATGATCCAGTGATTCCGCAGATATATCCATTCAAAAGTTCATTCTCCCAATATTTCCAAAAAAAAAGGTAGAATTGAAATCCAGTACTTTATCGAAAATCAAAATATTTGAAAGAAATTTTTTTTTCAAATTGTTCTAATGA
Organism: Myrrha octodecimguttata; assembly: GCA_958510865.1. Lineage (NCBI taxonomy): Eukaryota > Metazoa > Arthropoda > Insecta > Coleoptera > Coccinellidae > Myrrha > Myrrha octodecimguttata. The sequence continues at coordinate 28,578,050 of OY294057.1, forward strand.
CACGATCATCACGAAATTACAAAGTTGCGTTCCAGCATCTTCAAACTAGGTGCGAAGTTTCATCATGATTAAATCAGTATTTCTTGAGTTATACCGTAAAAAACGACGATATCGGGAAGAAAACCACGAAATTTCATATAATTTTTTCCAATATCTCCAAAACTAATAACCGTAACGAATTGAAATTTAGTACACTGCTGTGGAATATAGGGTTTAGGGTTCGCGCTGATTTTTCTCTCAAATGTGATGAACAATTCGCGAAAAAAAAATTTTTTTCGAAAAAAATTAAAAAAAAATTTTTTTCCACAATTCACTGATAGTATGCCTAATAAAATTTCGCGAGAGGTTGTGCGTTGCTGTACTCCAACTAACTGCCAAGGTTCGATCCAATCGTTCCAGTAGTTTTTGATTTATCGCCAAAATAACGTCAAAACTTCAAAAGGCTTTAACTCCGAAACCGTTTGGCCGATTTTGCCCATTAATAAAAACAACCGTCGCATTTTGGAATGCAACCTACCCCGAATGTTTCAGGTGGATAGGATTTTCCGTACGACCGTAATAGTGTCTACGGACGGCCGGCCGGCCAGACTGAATCGATTATGACACCGGATACTTCATCAGTGAGTCCAACCTAGTCGTTTGAGACCATTTTAGGCTCAATCATCGAAAATTACAGACATTTGGACAAAACGATAGCAGGCTGTTCCCCAGAACATGCGCGCAAACAAGAATTACATGAAGGACTATTTTTACTCCAGAAACATTTTCACCTTCGATTCGGGAAAGCAATCCCCATGAATTATTGGCTGAAGATACTCGTCCTTCGAATGTGACAGATCCTCATGCCAGTATATCATATGAATTGCACGCTCAAAGGAAGTTTCTAAAGAAAATTGATCACAAAATTTCCTCGAAAAAATTCTCCTATGGCTTAATAATTTCCAAGAATGTTATCGGATGAATAACAAACCAGAAATTGTTAAATGTCAGAAACCCACGAGTTCGAATACCTTGATCTATAATTTCTCCCAACCAGTGATACGTTTCATGTTAATTACACTTTGACGCACATTTTGGAGCAATCCCAAACCAGAAGTACTTGAAACATCTGGATAATTTCACTCTGAGAAAATCACCAATGCCGCCTTCCTGACAAATATCCAAAGTTAGTATCGATCGATTGTTACGTCGAAATAGTTCGACCGAGAACGTCATATTTGATGGCTCGACACACCCACAGAACGACCTTTAAGTGTTTCCTTGTCGTTATCGAATTCCTTCGGCGATTTAACAGTGGATTACGTACCGCTCCTACCTGCTGCTCTGTTGAGAACTTCGGAATTGGAGCTAGACATTCAAAGGGGCGCCTACCAGGGAAATGGTCTCGTCCGCAATTTGCATGAATATTGGATTCGTGTTCACGACGAGATGAAACGCTCATCTTTAGACAATATGCATTATGGATTTAAGAGAAATTTGGGGGCATATCCCAGGCAATTTTGGCCTAATTCCAATAGTTTTTTTACCCACCTGTTCAGTTTATTTGGCGTCAAGTTATCGGAGCAACTTTTCCGAAAATTCTATGATATCGAAATGAAACTTCATTTTTCAATGATATTGAGAAATTCCGTTCTGCTAAAAGTGGATTCAAACCAAAAGAACAAAGATCAAGAGCTAGAACAAGAACATGCAAGGTCATCTTTTAGTGTGAACGAAAGCCCTTTTTCAGCGTTTACACGTTACTTTGAATCATTTTGAGCGCTTGTTCACATTTGTTGGCAAGGCGTTCAGAGCAAACAATACCACGTGGTGCTGAATTACGGCTAGGCAACACAGCCAAATTCAAGTTTCATTAAACCTCGTTAATATCTCAAGGTCAGGCACTGGACGCGGTCTACATGCTTCAACGGTGTCAATTGCCGTGTGAAATATTAGAATTCGGAGAAATTTCGACGTTTATAGGAAATAACTGGGTGTCGTTTTGCCGACATCAGGGATTATTTTTTGAAAATTTATATTTTTGTGATGTAGGTACTTAATGCTTTCTCGAGAATGCTCGATGTAAGTTTGTTTTTCCATATTTCACTTCATTTCAGTTTTTATTTTCCCGCAAATTCTCGAATATGAAAAAGTGGCAACATTGTGCTTTTTTAAAATTTTTTTCAACCATTTGCACTAAAAAACTCTTTCAAAAAAACGAACTATGGCTTCCAGAAGTTACCCCGTTATATTCGAGGTATTTTTTGCTCTTAAGTGATTCTATATCAATCAAGTACTATGGCTTTGTTAGTGGTATTGATAAAAAGAAATTTAAGTATCGACTTTGGGCCGGGTCCAGATGAGTGTAATGCAAGCAGCGAATGCAATACATCAGAGGGAGTTTTATGGTTCGGGACAGCGCTCTTTCTGCTCCGTCAGGACTGGGTTTTTATTGCATTCGCTGTTCGGATTACACTCATCTGGACCCGGCTTTAGGTATATGGTGATAACTATGCAGAAAGGGAATAAAATCCTCCAAAGGGTCCAGGTGAGTGTAATCCGAACAGCGAATGCAATAAAAATTGATAAACGATTCGGCGAATAGTGTGGACGGCACTCGAGCTCAGTCTAGAATAATACATTCAAATGCATCGTTCGAGTTGAAAACCGAGTCCTGACGGAGCAGAAAGATCGCTGCCTCAAACCATAAAACTCCGTGTGATTTATGGCATTCGCTGTTCGCATTCTCATAATTTCAACTCGAACGATGCATTTGAATGTATTATTCGAGGCTGAGCTCGAGTGCCGTCCACACTATTCGCCGAATCGTTGATCAATTTTTTTTGTATTCGCTGTTCGGATCACACTCATCTGGTCCCGGCTTAAGGATTCAGTAAATAAACGCATTAGAAATTCCGTCGATCGAATATTAACAGAATTAGACACGATCGGGTCGAAATTCGACACGTGGATATACTATGACGATGAGCTCTCATTCAAACCTCAAATCCATAAACATAAAAATTTCAAAAGTAGCAAAAGTTCTTCACGGCACAAAAATGGGAAAGTGAGGACTTTTTCGAGTCGGATTCACAGAAGTTGTTCTGGTAACTGCCAACTACTGACGTTTGGTTTGCTCGAATTTCAGTCGGAATAATATCAATTTCGTCAAAAAAATCTAATTGCACCTACCGCAGTTGCTCAGACTGATGCTTGGTTTAGTCTCTTATCGTATACTATCAGAAAAATAAAAAAATATCATGCATAAAATGAATTATTCATAAATGAAATCACCTCCCTGTCCATACAAAATACATATAATTAGTAAATAAAATCTGGATTTTTATTCTTCAATATCTAGATATAGTCCCAGACCATAACGAATAGAAGTGTGTGTAGTATGTCAAATGAATACGATTGGATTCAGGTTTTTCTATACCTTGTATATGATATGATGAAAAATGTAGTTCTCGGAAAACTTTGAACATAATTTGAGGTCCCAACATCAGTTGGGGTGAATTAAATTATGTACAATCGATACGGGCCACATATGTTTACGCTAAACAATCTATCTCAAATCTCAACATTGCCATCAATTTTAGTGTGAGAAGAAATTTGTCCTTTACCGATGTGAAAAGTTATAAGTATATGAAGAGATATTTTCATGGGACGATATTTTTCATGTTGAACGTAGGATAATATGTATTGCATATTTTCATAACATATTTAATTGCCACCCAAGTATATAACGATGAATAATATGAGTTTCGTTATTTCTGCAGGTTGCGTCATATTGACTTCTAATAAGTTTCATAATGGGTCAGTAATTTAATGAATATTTATGACATGAAGTTCCAACTATTACGATGTTTGAATGAAAAATATTTGCCAACATAATGAAAATGATACCCTTCAAAATAGTCAAGCGTACAAGATTGTGGTCAACTAGTGATTAATAATATTGACATATATACCTATATCTTTCAAATCATCGTTTACTACGTGATACTGTCCTTCGAATACACTCTAGACCAACATTAAATGGAGAATATGTGAAATACAAAATTTAACAAATAATCAAACTGCTGATTTAATTTTCGAAAGAATGAAATTTCTAGATAAGCACTGACGTGAAGGTCATCTTTTCATGCATTGACTCCGCCCAATGGTCCTCATGAACCTTTAAGCTATAATTTTTCAATGAAACACTCGAATCTTTATTTTCGGAAATATTGGGAAAATAAAACTGTGATTGGGTATTTCTCAGAATAATTGGGTAGAATCCAGGCGAATATCGCGCAGATAAACCAATTAAATTTTTTTTCCCAATATTTCCAAAAAAACAATTTTAAAAATTATAGCTTAAAGATTCGGGCAGAATTTCATGAGGAGCATTTGGCGAAGTCATACGTGAAAAGATGACTTTCACATCAGTACTTGTCTAGAAATTTCCTTTTTTCGAAAATGAAATCAGCAGTTTGATCCTGTAGACCGATATAACAGACCAGTCGTGTTTATGTATTCAATAATATTGAAACTATATTAAGTTAACCCTTGACCCTACTGAGAAGACATCAAGATAAGAGGATATATGAACTGAAATTTGAGAAGGAAGCAACAATTATATGTGAAATTTTTTTTCCTGAAAATTGTTCTTATGGCATAATTATTACAAAATTCACAAAATTGAACCTTATTTTTCAACTAGTAACCAAGTTATTTCATGATTAAATTAGTATTTTTCAGTTATATCGAGGGGAGAACCTCGATATATGAATGAAAAATTACGAACTACGTACCATACTGCACGGATAAACTGGTGTCCTCTTTCAACTTCTAATTTGAACATTACTTACATCTCTCAATGTTCGGACAATATTTCGAGGCGGAAGATATGGAATTTCTTTTCAGTGATAGTATTTCGCTGAAAAAAATTAATTGGAGAAGTACAAAAAAATGACCGAGGGGCAAACTTCTTCGATTGTTTCATAGAAACGCGGATTATCCTGAAAACAGTTTTCAATATATTTCCCCTGCGTTTGACGTGACCTGTGCGAAATGCCCCCAAAAAAAAATAAAACGTTTTCAGGTTTTTTTCTGGGCTTTTATTAACATTAACTGAAAAAGAACTATTAAACATTAAATAAAATTATCATCCATAAACAAACTCGAAAAATATTGCTAAGTCCTTTCAAATGAGATTGTTGACGAATGCATTCTTTTGATTCATCTTTGAAGAATGAAGCGATTCTTATACAGAAATAGAGAAACGTATTTAAATGAAAACCATTCATGAGAACAGGTGGTGATGAAGGCAATAGGTGTTTCTTTATGACAAAATCTCATAATAGGTACGGTATAAATTATAATTTCCTCGCTACTGGCCTGAACGCTCAGCAAATCCGTCATTTTCACGAACCACAATCTGCTAGTTGTCAGGCGAATAAATAAATCATGTTGGAGGAACTAATTAGCCGTCCTAAAAAAGAGCCCACGATTTTGTGATCCTATGTTCGTGCTTAGAATGGCAAGAAAAGGCCAACCTGGACTGATAGCACAGCTCAAAAATTTAAATTCATCTCGTTCGTCTGATGACGCGAGGACCTTGGAACAAGACAAAGAACCAACTTTTCAAAAACAGATCAGGAGATACGAGGAATGTTATACCGTAGGATGTTTGTGCTTTGTTCCTGAATTTGTTTATCCGCCTAAAATCGATACAAATGACGCAACTTTGCCTTCTGCTGGGTGAGAATTTATTTGATGATCTTTCTGGTTAATTATAAATTTTAATGAAACATGTTTCATGGGAGAACTTGTGATGTATACAGGAGTCCCGTAATGTCTGAGCAAGTCAACTAAGGGAGAAATAGAAGATTACTTGGTTAATGAGAAAATCCTTGGAGGTTTTTTCAGAAGTATCTCTTTTGTTCAATATTATTGAATGCCTACACGTCTTCCAGCACAGGTTTTACAAACAGCTTCCGCAATAAGTAACCCAACATCTCAGTTTAATATACATATAGTACTTCGATTAGGCGGAGCCATACCATATTGATTGGTGGAGAGCGTATGGGAGTTTTGCTTTTTAATTTTCTGATGTTTCAACTTGTTGTATATCAACTTATTTTATTTCATTGTATCTTATGAAATTTGAACTACTGACTTTTTCTCTATGTCTGATATTTTGGATTGTGATATTTTAATATTTTTTTTTCATGTATTGTAACGGTTAAGACAAATGATTGCAAGAACAGATCTATCTACTCGCTGACATAAAGTGATTTAAGTGATATAATTGTAATACAAATATATCACCTCTTTCAATTTCCGGTTGTCATTTGAATAAGATGTAGGTGAGTAATTTTAACCTCTATATATGGAATTAAAAAAAGAGATGAAAAATCTATTGCGAACATATTTCACTGAAACCTGAATTGAAGGAGCGAAATAAACTCTAAAGAATTTTTCTCTGAATAACGTAATCAATCACACTTCGAAATCCATATAAACATTTCGAGATGATATAGAAAAAACTCAAATGTTTTGAGAAAGTGTAGGCACGACAAAGCAATTATATTTGGTACTGATTCCAAACAAAAACCCTGGTGTTATTTTTACACGAACCATAGCTCGTAATCTTTGTTTCTTCCTTCCTGAAACATCTCGGAATATTCGAATTATTCATATATTGTTTCATCATTTACTTGAGTGATCTCTAATCTGCTAATAATTTTCACACATCCCACAGATCTCAGTTGAATTTATTTGCAGGGGGGTTTTGTGCTTTTTTTGCTCATGTTCTAAGGTAACAGCGTGCTATCGTAATGTCCAAATGTCTGTAGTTAAGTTCATTAACGGGTAAAATCTGACGAATGGTTTCGGAGTTAGGGCTATTTGAAATTTTGAGGTTCTTTCCTTGATATTCCGAGAACTTCTGGATTGATTGAATTGAAACTTGGTAGTTAGTTGGAACATGAAGACTCACTTTTCGCAGAATTTTGTTGAGATCGCGCTTTCAGTAAATTCCAAAAAAAGTTTTCTTCAAAATATTTTTCCAAAAAAAGTTTTCTTCAAAATATTTTTCCAAAGAAAGTTTTCTTCAAAATATTTTTCCAAAAAAATTTTCTTTTTAGAAACCAACAATTACATTCAGGAAAAATTTGGTCATATTTTGAACTTCATATATTGCAGCAGTGTACCGAATTTCAGTTCGATATGATAATAATTTCCGGAGACATTGTGAAAAAATAGGTATGTCAAATTTTTATCTTCATATTATTATTTTTTTCGCAAAATCTCAAAAAATTCTGATTCGCTCATAGTGGAACCCACTCAAATATTCAATATTTTGTGATCTTTTTATGATACTATCCGCGTGAAATTCTGTATGAACCTTGGAATTTTCATATTTCGGTGAAGTTCTGGATTTCAATTAGATCTAATCTGTATTTTTGGAAATATGGGGGAAATAAAATTTTGGAATTTGAAATATATTCTGAAATATATCTGCGGAATCGTTGGGTGGATTTTACCCATTCTTGGATTCACCTCATCCCAGTTTTTTAGAACTTTTGAAGGCCTATCAGCTCGTTGATACGAGTTCGAATTCAATGATTGGGTTGAAAATGAACTGAAATCAAGCATCAGATTCACTGTTGATTGGCAATCAATTGCTTGATTGGCCAATCAAAATATTGTGAAACCAGCCGTAAGACACTCAACCCAATCTAGCCTAGCAACAAATCGTGCCTAAGAATTGAGCATATGTTACAAGCTTGTACATTACCCACGCCTGAAAGAAAACATAACTCACTTTTGGCAGTCAAGTAAAAAATAATAAAAATAATTTATTTGCAGAAATACAATAGGTACACTCTACAAATAACAAAAATTCCCACAAAGGCCAAGCCTGTCCGTGGGGTGAACCACCAAGTTAAATTTCCTCCTCAACATAACTAGTGATAAAAAATACCGAACGTAATATATATAACACAGAACAAACAAAAGAAGGAAAGAACATTCTTTACCCAATCAGCCCCTTCAAGCATGTTGGGAAGGCAGGTCCAAATAGAAACAAAAACGCAATAATATAGCAATAGGAGATTCAAACAAATTTGAAAAGGCTAGAAATCCTATGCTTAGGTTGGTCCATCAGAAAGAGCTTCACCATTCTTTTGAATATCAGCATAGAACCCGAATTCCTATATCATCCACCGGAAGAAAATTATAAAGTCTGTTCGCCAAGTATTCAAAAGCCCGCTGGGATATCGTTTTAGAGGCATATTGAGTTCGCAATATCTCATTAACCTTAGATCTTGTATTGTGATAATGATCAATATAATTAAGTTCTTTTTTTTTGCTGAAAGTACCAATTACCGATTTGAGAAAATATAGTTGTGTTATATCCAAGATCTTTGATTCTTCGTACAATTCATCCGACGGATATAGATTCGGCCTGCCCATCATAATTTTCAGAATTTTTTTCTACTTTTTGTAGATAGCAATAAGCTGCCTCACTCCAGGCCAGAATTCCGTAGGTTAGTTTAGATTCTACAAGTACACAATATAAAACTTTCAAAGCAGGTAAGTCCACAATTTGTTTGGAAAATCTGAACTGAAATTTCTCAACGTGAAAACTATTTTATCTATGTGGGTATTCCACCTAGAATGGAAATCTATTGTTTTTCTGAGATTCTTGACGTTTTCTCTGCTGAAAATTTCAGTTTTTTCATCGTTTACACTTATAGTTATCCTCTCATAAGCAGGATTATTATCTGCACCGCAGATAAATGGGAGGAAGCAAGTTTTGCTGAAATTTATACTTAATATCCTCGAACTAAATGCATCCATCAGAATAGGAAAATATAGAACAATGCTCTTTAATCAAAAATATAGTTTGCCAAGTTCACAACTAATTTACCACTATAGACTGGTGAAGAATTTAAATTTTCACTGAACATTTTCATACCGAAAAAATCAAATGCAAAAAACAGAACCTTGCTTTCAATGAGTATTATTGATTTTGCGTAGCCCAACTGAAGGACAATTATAGGTTTTTTTTGGAAAGAGCCAATGAGATCGAATCGATAGGCATTTTTGGATAGAATCCGCTTATGTCACTGAGAGAATGACGTTCAGCGTGGCATTCAACCCTTCAATTTCTTCGCCTTTATTTTGTTAGCTAATTGCAATGATCTCATTCTTATGAATATAATGAATTTTCGAAGACAAACTTTAACAATTGATGAAAGATCCAATTGAAATAATTTTGGAAACCAAGTTCAAAGTCAGGTTTATACATTGTACTATCCTCATCTGAAAGATTTCCGAAATAAAATCTGAAATGATTCCTTTATTACCCTCATTTATGAGGAAGAAGTAATATTGCCCCATTTAGAAGGATTCGGAAATCAAGGTACGCGTGATCTACTGGCATTTTTCGAATTTCTTCATTTGAAATCGAGTAGGTGTATAGCTAGATGCATCGTGAACCGCTTTCTCCACGCTGCGACCTTCACATCCCATATACCCACAAAGCTGCCTTGGCCATATGTATGTAACATAACTAGTATTGTGTCCATTCAACGACCAAGAATATTCAGCTCAGATTTGTTCGGCATTCCTTCCGTGTTTCGAAATAAGTTTAGAATAATCCGAAACTCAAGTATCGAACTTTCCAACAAATCACCTTTTATTACTTCATTCCTTTACTGCTTGGGTCAGATTACATCTTCGCATTATTAGAAATTCGTGCATTTAGAAGTATGTATAAATTAAAACACAGATATATACTCCATTCACTCTCATACTTATACTCAGTCGGTTGGCCTTGAAATAGGGTTTCAAGTTTTTGTTACTGAAACTGTGCCAGGTTGGCACTAATGATCTTCAAGGTCAAAATAATTCGGTGGCACATTGTCGATTCTTTCATATTCTTTTATTTACTCTGTGGTTAGGTTGAGATTTTTTAATTTTTTTTTTATTTTACAAAGGAGAACGATAACAAGTGTCAACACCTTAAAGGAGCGGCCACTTATAATATAGAAATAGACAATATTTACAATTGGAAAACGAAAACAATGCTTATTACATACGTAGTTACTATGACCTCTATGTAAAACGGACTACGCGCTATGTAGTTATCTGACAGGACTATGACATAACATTTTTAATTATACAGAGTAGAATGTATCAAACGTTCATGGCCTGCCGACTGGCTTCATATGAGTGAATAGAGCTTCAATTTTGTTACTATTGTTAAAATTTACGCATTTTTCGACTCAAACTACTTCAAATCAAATCGAGTAGGTACATCTCATTGATGAAGAATTCGTCGTGAAAAATGAACAGATAAATGGGTCAGAAGTCTCACAGACCAATTTTCCTGGTAGTTCAGAAATCAGAATGCGTTCTTGAATTAATATTTGTGAAGGTTAGAAAATTATTGACCCAGGTGAAATGAAGCTATAAAGTTAGTTAGGCTGATGAAGACTACAGGCTCTCGGCAATCTTCATAGTGCTCATATAATAAGAAAATTGGAAAATTTTATCCGGAAGTCAACCAGCGGAAATGAATGAAGATTCCAAAAATTATTTTCAGTTCAAGAAGACGCAGAAGCGTACGTAACATTCCAAAAATATCTACTCTTTACAGACGCCAATGGTTCAATCACTGAGAAATTATATACATCAAAAATGGCTATTGATCAGAGTGCTCCTGCCAAATTTACAAAAAAAATCTAGAAATATTTCGAAGTTATAAAAAAACAACGATTCCTGTCCTCGAAACTTCACCACTCAAATATTAGGAGATTAAGGACATGGGGTTATTTGAACTTTTCTTCTCAAAATCAACTAGGTATTCACAACCTCAATGAACAGTGTGCCATTCTTTACCACTCTGTATAAGATTAATTTAGTATTTCAGTTGGTCTCGATATCAAGCTTCAGTTTTATAACATTCTACAGCCAAATTTCTTCAACGTCAATTACATATATCGTAATTTTGGAGTTTATTAGTCGTGGAACTTGCAATTCCAGACAATGCAAAACTCATATTTTGACGGTATTTAAATAAATTCACCACAACATAAAACCCAATTCTTATTTCATTTGATACACTTTTCCCATTGATATCACAAATACCTCATGAAGTTTCTCGATTTCAAACCAAACGATTCGACTCAATGAATAATTTAAATGATAAAATACTTAATTTTTATGGAATTGTTGATCTTAACCCCTATATCGTAGCATTCCTGCTTCTGGATAATAAAATACATTCCGGGGGAATATTATGGAACTCATTTTATAACATCGAGATTACTTCCGGGGATTTCTGTATTTAATGAGAAATACTTTATCCGTTCTGGCATTTGTTTTGGTTACCTCTATAATACATTTATTCATACTTTCATATTTCATAATATTCATGCTTGATGATCTTTCCTCGTTCGATAAATTGATGAATAGCGAGGAGGTGTAAGTGAATTCTCATATACACATACAATCATGAAAAAATTTAGATTTTTCTGTAATACCTTTACATAATATCTTTTTATATTTATATCTCACGATAAACGTTTTTTGTCTTCAACGTACTACGAATGAGTGACAAATTATTATTATAGTATTAATAACCTTTATCAAGTAGACTTGTCTTGATTTTATGTCATCCACATAGTAAGTAAGTATCATCAATATGGTATATTCAATTTCCTTCAAATTAATCCATTTTAATAATACGAGAAGTTTGACCGAATCAGGGCGATGTGGAAAGTTCTTATCACGTTTAATTTTGGATATTATGGCCAATATGAATGGAACCAATTTTAAAGTTGAAGATATGATAGTGAGAGAAACGAACCCCCTATAAGGTTTTCTGATATATCCGGTTGAAACCGATGTCACATGAAATTGTTGTATAAAAAATGTTCTTGTCCCAATTCGTCTAGATAAGACCTATGGCAAGATGATTCTCGTTTTCATATTAAATAATATGCTCATAATGTAGTTGTAACATAATTCGACTAAATTCAATACTCGAACCACAATAACTTCCTGGTTACGATATTACAGATGAAAATAAGTGTGAGCCGTATTCGTATGATAACAAAAAAATAGTTTCTCGAATGAATGAATTCATGACGAATACATAAAATGAAAGAATGTTTATACAGTGTAATCAATACATCAAGTGGAGTAATTTTTATTGGCCACTTCATTCAACAGTTCAAATTGATCAGCAGAAAGATGTTTCGAGACTTCAGTAATATTCCTGACGGCATCTTTTGGCACAAGGCACAATATCTTGCTTGAATTCAGTAATAAGCTCGAAATGGAATATATGACATAATTCCATTGAATTGAATTTTCGAACGACAACTTTAGAGAAATATTGTCAAGATCATACTGTCAGTGAATTCAGAAATACATTTTTTTCAATTTTTTTCGTTTTTTCGGGAACCGTTCATCATATTCGAAAAAAAATATTTAGACGCCTTAGACTTAGAGCTTCATATTTCACAGCTGTGTACCAAATTTCAGTTCGATACGATCATAATTTTTGGAAATATTGGGAAAAAATATGTCAAATTTCATGGTTTTCTTCTTGATATCGTTGTTTTTTTAGATATAACTCAAGAAATACTGATTCAATCATGATAAAACTTCGCAGCTAGTTTAGAGATGCTGGAAGACAACCTTGTGCGAAATTTCGTGATGATCGTGCCATTAGAACATTAAAAAAAATCAAAGTTTTTTCCAAATATTCAATATTTTGTGATCTTATCATATTCTCATTAAATTCTGCACGAACTTTCGAACTTCAATTTTGCCTACAAACTCGGAACATTCTGACAATTAAACATGTTTAAGATGAACAGAGACATTTCTTTCTGATAAATGTTCAAATTCATAATTTCTAGCGTGAATAACTTTACTGGTTTCCATTGAAAATGTTGGTTATCAACTGCATCGAATTCGCAACGAGGCATTTGAATAGGAAATGAGATTCACGATTTCTAATGATAAACTTTCAGAACGGTCCATCTCTTGAGTTATTCCGAAAATTACGAATTCCATAAATTACTGAACGATTTCAAGGGCGCATATGTCGAAATTAAAGATATCGGAGATAGTCCACATCCTTGAACTATTCCGAGTACATATCTGAAAAGATTCAGCCGAGGAAATTACTGTACGTTGCCAAGATTTTTGTATATTATGAATAGGATCCTGAAATATATCCTACGCCCACAATTTTCCGCTAACTACGATTCACTCGAAGTTATTAATATTTTGTGTTTCCTGTTTTTCCAATGTTAATTACTATGAGAGAACTGATACTAGGAATTTCCTCATCGAACTTCGCAGATTTTCATCATCCATACTCTGTATTCAAGAATATCTTCGCTTTCCAATCATTCCCTTCAAATTAAACCTTAGAAAATAAGGTTTAATATGTGTACGAAACTTTCACCCGCTCTTTGTAGCCTGGGCCGATGCAGCTCAATATATTCATTCTCATAGTCACTTATACAAATAATTATAATAATAAGTATTTATTTCCAACAGATAGAAAACACAGTTACAAGAAAGTATCGATTGGAATTATTTTGGGACGATTTTGCATCATTCTGTAGGATTCTTCTTGCTTTTTTCACTGCCAATATCTGAAACAGAACTATAAAAAGTTAAATGAAAATTGTTTTTTCATGGGGAACGCCCTTGTCGATTGCAGGATAAACAATACAAACGATAAACAAAGTGAACTGTGACATTGCAGATTATAAATCTGACTCTTTGATCAGACAAACTAGAAAATGTTCAGAATTATTTTCTTTCGATTTTTGTTTTTGTGGGATTTTTGACGAATTGACATTTTTAATAAATCACAGTAACACAGATTCACTGATTTGAAAGTTTCTATTGTGAATTCAGCCAAATATGGTCTATTTCTACAACAAATTATAAAGTTAGGAATATCAACAGAGTTCGTTTCTACAATTTTTAAAATTAACAGTGGCTAAACAAAAAAGTTCTGGAGGAAAGCAGGGGACTTTGTTCCAGAAAAAATATCGCCCTGTTGATTTGCAATGAACATTATTATGTAACATAAAGTTAACTCCAGATTGTATAACATGCCGCATTTCAATTAATCATCTGGTGAAATGCAGATACTATTAGAAAAAAAATTTGAAAAAAATTCAAACTTCAACACCCTGTATCTCGAAAACGAAACGTTTGCAGTTCCATATATGTGGGATTTTTTTTTTAAATATGTTATTCATATGAGAAAGGTCTCTTTCAATAACAACACCATATATGCAGGGTATCGAAATTGGCGAAACGAACATAACTCAGAAGTTCACTTGCCGTACCAAAACTATTGAGAGCAAACAATACCACGTGGTGTTGAAATACGACTAGGCAACACAGCCACGTTCAAGATTCATTAAACGTCGTTAATATCTCATGGTCAGGTACCTGAATCGCGGTGTACATGTTTTAACGTTGCCAATAGCCGCGTGAAATCTTAGAATTCGGAGAAATTTCAACGTTTATAGGAGAAAACGGGTGTCGTTCTGCAGGCGTCAGTGAGTTTTTGTACCCAGTTCTTTCGTGAGAATGCACAATGTTAGTTATTTTCCCTTTTTTCACTCCATATCTGTTTTAATTTTCCCGAAAATTCTCGAATATAGAAAAGTGGCAACATTGTGCATTCTAACGATTATTTTCAACCATTTGCACCAAAAAAAATTTTTGAGAAAAACGAACTCTGTCCTCCAACAGCAACCGCGTTATATTCGAGGTATTGTTTGCTCGTAAGCCCAATGAGGGGTTTTTCCTGAATTTGGATTATTACTGCAAATGCAAATTTGAACATAATTATTATGGGTTTGATTCATCATTTTCCAAATTACCTTCAGAAAGTATTCAAAATCAGGTTTCAAAATTGGGGTTTGGGATTTGTCATGCATGCACGAAGTGACAACGTTGTTTAGTAGAATTGCTTTTTCTGTTATAGAATAACGAAATATTTATTCCTATTCTGTGGTACACACGTGTTCTTCGTCAATATAACCAAACAATTTCCGTTTGCGATTTGTCAGTAATATGACAGTATGACAGTCTGTGCTCTTCTTTTTCTATTCCTTGGTCGTTGTCTTCTACTCTAACCAGATCGAAGTATAGCTATCTCTGTTTTCCTAAGCAAAGTAACTCATTTGACGTCCTTTTCTTTCCGAGAAAGCTGAATTCGACGTTGCCATATCCTGCACTCATGACAAATCCCTTTAAATGCAAATCCCCATTTTTATTTTTCAGTTTTAGGTGATCAAACATATTTTTAAAAATATAATATTGAAATTATATGTTTGAAATGTGATGTTCTGAAGGTTTTTCATGAAAAAACTGCATTTTGTTTTAAAGGAAAAACCCCCATTCATATTATCCGACCGGCTCAGTTCAGCTCCGCCGCGCCAGAGGGTTTTTCTTTGGTTTATGCCGAAGGTTGTAGACGGACAATCTGAATTAGTCCATATAAAACAAACTAAAAGATTCTCTGAGGCATCAGGACTGAACTGAGCTGGTCGGATAATACGAATCGGCCTTTATCATATACAGAACCCGATTGGGTATTTTACCCAAGATACATGCAACATACACTCCCAAGAACTTCGCGGATGATGTGATTCCCATCGCGGTATTTTTGAAATAAATCGGTTCCGGAAAAATTATTTCAGACTGAGTTGTTCATACAGGGTGTTTCACCATAAACTGGTCAAACATATATATATAGTCATATAAATGACATTTGGGAAGTCATTTTTGCCTTATGACATATACTCCGTTTTCGAAACATAACTCGCTTATACTTCGAAAACAGCCTGTATCTCGCATACAGGCTGTTTAATATCAACTTTGAGGAATATTCTGGTATCTGTGGAGAGTTATGCGTGTTCTTTGAAATAACGGTTTGTGGTTACATCTTCGTATTTTTTGGTGGTCAATTCAATTGTGGTGTAGAATTGTGGAGAAAATATTTCAAAATGGCGGAAAACCTACAAAGAAATTTTTTGATTCCGATTGGCAAATTGGATAGCATTATTTCAATGTACTTAATTTTCTGAGATTTTCTGTGAAGGAATTCTTTCAAAATTCAAACTCAACTATTTTACATGTCTACAGTGAAAAAAAATTCCACCCAAAATTGTTGAAATCTTTGGAGGTTGAACTCACCTTCATTCTGAACACTGGGGTGAAAACAGAAAAAAAAATATCATTGGTTTTCATTTTATAGACTTCCAGAGACTTCGCTCGGAGTACCTAAATAATGTTTATTCAAGAAACTGGTGGCCCTACGGATGCCAAAATTTTGCTAAAAGGCCTCCAGAGTGACCTGGATAGAAATATGAATTATTTAGAAAAAAAATATTTTCTGAAAAGCTTCTGTGGGAATCGAACTCTCTCTGCATTCGGAAAATAAGATCAAATTCGATGAACTACCGTTGTTCGGTAACGGACGTCATTGTAATCAGAATAAATCCAATTTATACGTGACCCTATTGTCCATAAGTGGAGCGAGTTCGAATCCCATCGTAGTTTTTTTGAAAATTTTTTTTTGTTGATGAAATCATATTTCTATCCAAGTCATTCCAGAGGCATATTAGCACAATTTTGGCCACCGTAGGGCCACCAGTTTCTTAAATAAAAATTATTAAAGTACTCTGAGCGGAATCTTTGGAAGGCTATAAAATTAAAACCAATTGATATTTTTCCATTCTGTTTTCACACCAGTGTTCAGAATGAAGGAATGTTCAACCTCGAAAGATTTGAACAATATTGGGTGAAATTGTTTTTCATTGTAGACATGTAAAAAAAGGTGTTTGAATTTTGGGAAAATTTTTTCACAGGAAATCTTAGAAAATTGAGTACATTGAAATAATGCTATCTAATTTGCCAATCGAAAACAAAAAATCCAACTTTGTAGGTTTTCCGCCATTTTGAAATATTTTCTCCAGAATTCTACACAACAATTGAATTGACCACCAAAAAATACTAAGATGTGACCAAAAACCTTTATTTCAAAGGTCACGTATAAATCACCAGAGTTATCAGAATATTGCTCAAAGTTGAAATTAAATATCCTGTATCTCGCTTATGCTTTGAAAACGGGTTGTATTTCATAAGGCAAAAATGTCTTTCCCAATGTCATCTATACGGATATATATGTTTGCCCAGTTCATGGTGAAACACCCTGTATATTGAATCAGTTCATATTATCATACCAAAAGTAAAGTTTAAAGAGCTGTTTTTTCTCGAAGCGTTCATTCCTCAAGATTTATTGTTTAAGGAAATAAATAATAAACCGCAACTTGTCATTTCAAGTACGCTATGTACAAACACTCGTTGTTCATCGTGTCAACTTTTGCCTCAGACAAAAGAGATCAGGTTTGTGTACAGAAAACTGTAAATCAATGTCTTACGTGTATGCTTAATTGAATGAATTCTGAAAATTGGATTAGAGTTCAGGAAGCTCATTCTGGGAATACAGTAAGGTTGCCGTAATATGGATTTATGTATGAAACACAAACAGGGTGTAATTACGAATAACCGCGAACAGCAAATATCGGACAAACTAAATTTTTGCGTACCAAATGATGAGAGAACAACTCTTTAGATCTTAAATGGGAAGTAAGGTAAGTTACACTTTGTTTTGAAGACAATTCGACTGCCTCTTCGAAAATGCTCGACCTTTTTCGTTAGTTCTTCTTCATTTTATTATTCTGAAGTGAAGAAAATAACTGAGGAATGAAACAATAATAAAAAATTCAGTAATATTGTGGAAAAAACCTAGAAAAACACTGCCGTGAAGGCAGCAGCTTTTGCGCGCATGTTCAATGGAGAGGACCGCTTTGGCAACGGATTTGAAAATGCACGCAAAACCTGCTACCTCCTCGGCAGTGCTTTGTCAGGTTTTTTTCAACAAATTACTAGAGTTCAATTCGATCTAATCTATATTTTTGGAAATATTGGGTAAATAAAATTTTGAATGGGTATATCTGCGGAATCATTGGGCGTATTTTACCCATTCACGAATTCGACCTTCGTAATTAAGCCCCAAACCTTCTCTACAAATATCGAGTTTCTAGGTCGTTTCTTCAGTAAACACAATAACTTCCGGCAGAAAAACAACTTAGAAACCCGATATTTGTAGAGTAGGTTTGGATCTTAATTACGAAACCGAGTTTTTGAATGGGAAAAATCCTCCCAATGATTCCGCAGATATACCCATTCAAAATTTCATTTCCCCAATAATTACGAAAATACAGATTAGATCGAATTGAACTCCAGATTTTCATCGAAATATGACAGTACAAAGGTCCATACGGAATTTCCTGAAAATTGTTAGATTAGAAGATCACAGAATATTGAATATGTGAGAAAAATAAATTGAAATTTTGTTTTCAAATTGTTCTAATGACACGATCATCACGGAAATTCGCACAAAGTTGTTCATCAGCATTTTCAAATTAGCTGCCAAGTTTCATCATGATTGAATCTGTTTTTTCTGTGATGTTCTGAAAAAAACAACGATATCGAGAAAAAAAACAACGATATCGAGAAAAAAAACACGAAACTACATATTTTTTCTGAATATCTCCGAAAATTATTATCGCTTCGGACTGAAATTTGGAACACTGCTGCTTAATATAAAGCTCAAAGTATGACCGAAGTTTTATCCGAATGTAACCGATTGTTTCTGGAAAAAAAAAATTTTGAAAAAAAATTTTTTTTTTAATTCACACACAATCTCAACAAAATTTCGCGAAAAGTTGCAAGTTCTCATGTTCCAACTAAAAGCCAAGTTTCAATTTAATCGCTCCACTAGTTCTCGAAATAGCAGGCAAATAAACTAAAACAAATAGCTATTACTCCGAAACTATTCGACCGATTTCACCCATTAACGAACTTAACCTTCGCATTTTGAAATGCAACGATAGCACGCTTTTCCCCTCGAATCTGCGCGCAAAAATGTTTGTCGTGGCATCTGGAAATTCTGTTCTTTATGTTTCATTGCAACTCTCCACTATTTTACTATTATTTTTACATATTTCGGAAGTACTAACAACAAAGATCGAGTGTATGACATTTTTGAGAAGAAATTGAATCACCTTTCAAACAAGGTGTCACTCAACTCTCCTTTTCATTTAACATGTTTGTTGTTGGTGTGATCACGCTTGCAGGGTTGGTATAAATTGGTGGGGTACAAAATATTCCCTTACGAACCAAAGTTTGATTTTGCCTGGAGACCGATATATTAAGGGTGGTACTTTTTCACATCTACCCCCTGTATAGTATGATATGTTTGTTGAAATATCCGAGCGTAAAAACTTTTTTATTTTTGTCATACTAACACAATCCACAAGTATAGTCAATTCGATGGGATAGACGATTTTCGTGTTATAAAGGAAATAAAATTGTATATCGCACCTGTGAATTGAACCTGGGTTTCTAGCGCAGATAAACAAACTCATTGGATTAATTATTTCCACGATGTGATTACTACATGCAAAGTTCTATCCAAATTTCACAGTAATATTTTTCAGATTCATTTTGATTTTTCCAGTGATGAGTTCCTGATGAAATGTTCAATAAGTTTTCGCGTTCACAATTTACAGGGAACTTTCAAGATTCAATTCAATTGATGAACAATAATTCATAAAATAACATAATCACACGGACGAATATCTGTCGGTAAATCAACAAATATTCCACCTTGATCAGAGCTAATCATCCAATCAACCAAAACATCTACACCGAAGAAGCAGATCCAAGGAGAATGACTACAACTCTTTCACAGTTATTACTGATCGTCAGGCCATCTTACCTTGGATTAAACCTAGATACTTGTCATCTTTCAGATGAAATACTGTAGTATAACTACATACAGCACGCCATCTTCCTAGATCACGGAGTAATTGTTCGTAAAATGCTATCATTCTCATATCAAAGGAGTAATTGCGAAATGAGTATACATCATTTAGTCATTACTGCGGGTTACATCACCTAAACTTTTTTCTGTCTAGAAAGCGTGTATGTACGGTTAGGTTGAGTGATAATTTGGATCGTTTGCTATCCTTCTACTAAGAATTCGAATATTTACTGGGGTTTAAAATGAGCTAGAACTCATTTTTGGATGGAATTATTCGAATATGCTGCCCTTCAGTTATAACTTATTGTTTTGCCTTAATATGATGGTCGTCCATGTCATTTCAATCTTTTTATTATAACTTTGGAAATGTGAGAATTGTTTACCTTGTCTCGGGGTAAAAAATCTAGGAAAGTCAGCAGTTTTTACGCGCTTGTTCAATTTCACGAATTTGGCTGTATAATTAATCTTTTTGCGTTTTGCCTTACCGCTGATCGTGAACACAATAAGTACCCATAGAATCTACTTAGGGACTTTATAATTGTAGAGCAAGTTCGGAGTTTAATTACGAACACCAAATTCTTGAAATCCATCCTGTGATCCCGCAGA
Organism: Myrrha octodecimguttata; assembly: GCA_958510865.1. NCBI lineage: Eukaryota > Metazoa > Arthropoda > Insecta > Coleoptera > Coccinellidae > Myrrha > Myrrha octodecimguttata. Next base: position 28,598,577 of record OY294057.1, read on the forward strand.
TATACATACTCTTGCAATAGATGATTGGATATATAGGTATTTTTTGAGTTATTTCGGAAATAATTAACAATGATAGCGATGAAATCCGCGATCAAATTCCGAGATTTGATATAAGTACTGCTGTTAAATAGTGACCTCAAGGTCTGTGCCGAACTCTATGGTTAGGTTATGAATAGGTTTCGAAAGATAAATCTCGAAAGTTATTCCGAAAAAAAAATTGAAATTTTTTTCAATCCATAAGGAACATTTTTGGCACAAAAAATCACTGTTGTTCTCTAGAACAAGCGTGAAATAAAAGGAAATAACTTTTCGTTCAACATGTTCCATGAAATGAAATGAATATCTGATCGAGTTGAAAAGTTGTTAAATACTGACTTCAAGGAATGTGCCAAATTTCATCCAGATCTAATAAGTAGTCTCTTAAAATAATAATGTTTTCGAAAAACATTTGTTTGAAATGTTTTCAACCGTTAGCTCATCTCAAAATTGTGTACAGGTTGTGCGTCGGTATTCTTCAACTTATTACGAGGCACTAATCTGATCGCATCAATTAATTTTGGAACAACACCTCAAAATTTCAAAGTGTTTTAAATCCGAAAACTTTCGGCCGATTTCTCACATAAACGAACTCAACCGAGTTTTTCAGACTCCGAGCATAAAATAAAAGTTTCAAGAATCTAGGTCTTTTCCTAAGAAAGTTAGAGCACACATGGTCTGCAGAACAGAATTGAATTTGATCATGGATTTTCCTCAGGAAATCCAACCTTATCGTGTAAGACCAATTTCGGGTTGAAATTCGATAATTACAGACATTGTGATGAAACGATATCACGCTATTGCCCAGAACCATATGGTATGATACAAGATATTGGTGAATTAAATCCTTAAATTTTGAATTGTTCCAATGAAATAAAGGATCGAGAAATTTTGCACGAATTTGCGTATCAAGTTCCAAGTTTCGTCATGATCGGATCAATATTTTTTGAGTTATTTTTTTTTTTTTTATATCAATTATTCTAAGGAAATCAGCTGAAAACAGACATTTTTTCTGATATCTCCCAAGACAACTATCCGATCGAGCTGAAATTTGAATCAGTATTGTTAAGTAGTGAAGATTCCGATACACTGCTTATGCGCTACGGGGAAGTATCGATAAAACTTTCAGGGAATCACCTCATGAATCAAAGAGTGTGAACAGACGACTGTAATACGTCGATTGACGATCTGTTGACGCAGCTGTCTTGCATATTGTCACTGTAGGATCCAGTAAATGCTTCGACTATTCACCAGTAGATGCTGTGAAAGGTTGATGATAAACTCATTATGAGGAAAATTAGGAGAATACATATCTGATTGGACTGAAACAGAGTCTTCGAGTTTCCGTTGTCGATTAGAATAACATTCAAACGGAATCGGAGATATGCTTTTTGAAATATATGAATTCCCAAAATAAATTCCCTAAATTTTTCTATTCGAGATCGGGATATTCGCAATAAATGCGGAAAAGATCGTTTTTTTGACCTCCGACTTCGGAAAATTTCTAGACGCGGGCACCAAACGATAGGTACGGTTCGAGAAAAGTTTTAGGGGACCCAAATAAAGGTTTATACAAATTTTTAGCTGACTATCTCTCATTACGAGGTGAAATGCTAATTTGCCTAGAATAACATACTAATTCTTTTTCAACATCTAAAACGTCATATTCTGCTTCTTTCATGAAAATCAAATTTGTTTCCTGATGGGAATAATACAACTTAATAATAAAATTCCGTACACTGAATGAATCTTTCCAGAATCACAAGATCTCAAATATCCCGGGAAGTGTAGATTTATAGTTTACAATGAATATTGCCCAGACGACAGCAAATCGCGGTCATTCAGAAACATCCTCCAAGTTTCACGTCTAATTTGTATTCACCCTGTATATTTGTGTATTCTTCAATAGCGTATTTCCCTATTTTATGATTGATTCAATGGTTTTGGATAATGTTCGCGAAATCCCATAATTCTATTTGACATTTGGTAGCAAACACATTTTCACCTGTTTGTTGTTCATCCTTTAGAAGTGGTAAACATTTATTCTCCTACGACTTTATTTTCGGAACATTGCTATAGTTATATCGATGACGAACTACGCATTCCTTCGTTCCTTCTTGGGAATTACCGGAACAGAACAATACGTGATGCTAGGCAACTCGGATCGTGAGCAAAAGAACTGCAATTTTTTCCTACAATTCGACACGTAATTCCATTGTGTTTTCTCTGAATAAATGTCTTTTTTGTTGAATGAAAATCCCCAGTAGCGGCACCTTATTATTTATGACCATATCCAGTTCACTATGTTATCACCCCTTATGAATCACGTTCTTTATGGAATAGAATAATTATATTATAGATTATTATTGCTACCGATTGATAGAATATCGAAGGTGATTACGTGCTTTTGCAATCGATCATTTATGAAGGCACAATCGATTTTTAATTCTATTTCCCTTCAAGAACGGTTGTCTGTATGCATACTTCCTCGAATAGGACTGAAGCCATAGAAACTACTGAAGTAGAGATTTCTGAGTCATCGGAACTTGAAACATTACATGATGTTTGTACTGTTTTTGGGCCTGAATAATTTCAATTTCATCCATGATGAAAGTTTTATTAAACAAAAGTAGCGTTGTAGTTCAAATGACAGTCGTCTATTTGTTCCATCTTCTTCTAACAAACAACCTCTCCTCAGAATTTCATAGCATATGTTACTACTTCTTCTACACACTATTACTATGTTACCTCATAATAATTGATAATATTGAAATCTACCAACCTTCCGGCTGTAAAGTGCACTACATATTTATTGCCATACAGGATGTCTGGTATACATGAACCTGAAAAATTTGAGGACTGGTTATAGAGAAGATCATGAACGTTCAAAAGATCGGAAATTTTCTGACTAAAATTTCAAACATTCCGAGATAATGGACTTTTGGAAATTCCTGAAAAATCGTTACCCAACCACTTTGTTGGATACCATGTCTACAAAATGAATTTTATGTACACTTTCTGTTTATACAACTCTGACAGGATATCTCAGAAAATAACTAAAGCCACATGATGATGTGAGCAAAAATTAACTACTCACATCAGCACTCCAGTCCAAAACGGTATGATAAATTCCGTTATTATTTTGGAGAAAGGTCATTTCATGGTTTTTTCTCGATACCGTTGTCTTTTTCGGAATAACTCGAAAAATAATTATTCAATCATAATGAAACTTAGTAACTAGTTTTAAAACGACGATGTACAACTTTGTGCGAAAGTTCGTGATGATCGTGTCTTTAGAACGAATTGAAAAAAAATTTCGATTTTTTTTTCAAATATTAAATATACTATAATCTTCTGACCATATTATCCTAATTTAATTCTGTATGAACCTTCGAACTGTCATTTTTCGATAAATTGCTGGATTTCAATTCGATCTTATCTGTATTTTTGGAAATATTGGGAAAATATTTTAATGAATCATTGGTCGGATTTCACCCACTCACAAATTCGGCCTTCGTAATGAATGTCCAATCCTAATCTACAAATTTCGGAAGAAACTACTTAGAAACTCGATATTTGAAGACTAGGCTTCCGTAGATATACCCATTCAAAATTTTATTTTTCCAATATTTCTGAAAATACAGATTAGATCGAATTGAAACTCTGTTATTTATCGAAGAAAAAAACTTGAAGAACTGACGTGAAGGCAGCAGCTTTTGCGCGCATGTTCAGATTCGTTGCCAAAGCGGTCATCTTTACTGAACATGCGCGCAAAAGTAGCTGCCTTCCCGGCAGTGCTTTTCTAGATTTTTTTAAACATTGTTCATGTTCAATCAATCGTTGAATATCTCTAAAACCAAACTTCGGCATTGTGGATTCAAGGCGTAACTAACCAGCTGATCAATTAGTTAGAATTTACTAATTTCACGTCATTAGTTTCTCCACTGGTTGAATGGTAGGTTTAAAATTTTTTGTATAAATCAACCATATTTCCAATTTTCATTGTTAACTGAATAATAAAGTTTGTGCCCTTTTATTTTCCGAAAATGAATGATACTCTAGAAGCATGAGAGGCTTGGAGTTATAAGCAGAGGACTGTTTTCATGCGTCGATTTGTCAACATAAGAAGAGCAAACACTAGGAGTAAATATTTGAATGGGGAAGAATGAAGAAACTCTTGATTAGTCTTCACTCTAGAAGTTTTGGTTCATTAGGTAGATCAAATAATGTTTTATCTCTGAAATTGCTCCTACAATGAAAGATTCCTCGAAGACGTGCACTACGAACAGTTTTGCATTTATAAATGCATATAATTACGGTTCACTTCAACAATGGGTCGTCCTCCATACTGAGCTCTTACTCAATAATTATTACAAGAAGGAAGTATAAGACCTACTTGTGATAGATAGTAATTTCGTCATTTACGGATGATTATTGTGAATATTACGACGCCACCTGTCTATTAAAAAGATATACATCTCAGATTTTCCGGTATTTTTTTCATCCAGGAGATTATGGACAATCGTAAAAATCTAGAAGGGAGCCAAGAGCATATAATACCCCGAAGAGCACGGAGTTCCGTCTGTAGATCACAATTCGATTTTTTAATTTTTTTCGTTCAAATGATTCAAAATTTCAGTAAGAATGAGCAATGTTGAATTTTCTGCTTTGATGATTTTCAGGAAAAATTATTAATATGGATTGAAGAATTCAATAAAATATCAACATTACGCATTTTTACTCGCAAAATACATCATTTAAGAAAAAAATAATTGCAGAAGACTCATTCTGTTGCCTTCAAACTACAACAATTTTTTTTTGTGATTCCGTTGTATGTTGATTTTCAACATTTCAATACCAAAAATAATACTGTGCTGCTGAAGTCCATAAATGGCTGAATTTTCGACTTAATTTATAAACGCCCAAATCATCAAGCTAATGAGAGCCATGTACACAAGAATGTTGGGGAGGGCTGATCACTGCAACCTGCAACTCTTGTTTTGTATGAAAGCCGCGTGTTGTGCTGATCTCTAACGAAGAATCTTTTACTCGGAAATCTAAATGCGGAGACACACATGATTTTTTCCATCAAGAAAACGTTTTTTTGAATATTGGTCAAGTTGCTTCAGGCAGCAGACGTCAATGTTTTGCCAACTCCAACGGATTTAAATCCATTAAACGCATGTTTTAGGGAACATCGTGATATCATTTGGCCCAAATTTCTGTAATTTTCGAATTTTTCCCGAAATGGTCTCGAAATACTAGATTGGACTCACTGATGAAGAATCTGATGTCACAAGCAATCCTGTCCGTTTCGATATCATTCTGAATCAACAATCGACAAAAAAAGGTTTGCTGAAGACCGTCGTACCTATACATTTCCTGATTATTGTCCACTGAACTAAAATGCCGCCAATGAATAACATGTATTAAAATACTTTTTAGCCATCATGGAGGATGAAAACCGGGCCAAAATGTCGCATTAGCTTATCAATGCGCACACTTGGCAAAAACATGGATTATATTATAGTCATCAGTACTCCCCCATTGCAATAAGAGGACGTACATGAAATTTCGTACGCTATATATGTATCAGCCCACTTGATATCAGAGTGTTTGGGCCGCATTTATAACCTGCTCCGAAAACACATCTTCAATCATAGTCTGAGCAAATATTTAACAACGGCCACCAAAACATACTGACATAAATAATATGCCATACAAAATATACACAGTCGAGGGTCTGTTTGAGGAGAGATGCACGAACGCTTTCCAGAATATAGTTTTCCGATTAAATTCAAAATTCCCGATATTTTCTAAACTTTTTCGACTTTGTTCAGTTCGCAGTGGAAATTTTACTACTCAGAATTTTAAAGATTGGTTTCATCCTTCCTTCATGACGAAAATAGAAGAGAAATATTTCACAGATTTTACGCTTGGATATTTATTTTTGACTTTCTTTGATCAATAACATACTCTGGATTCGGAGAGGTTGCGTATTACTCTCTCAATAATCGTAATTTTAGAACTTTCGGAAATAATCTTTTTTCATGGTAACTCGATATAGGAGACATGGTAAGTTTCTTCCTTCATAGCGTAGTTCTAAGTATCTTATTGTAATTTCAGTTCAACTTTTTCACTAGTTACGTACAAAGTATTCAAGTATTCACAAACTTGAGTGTTTATAATCATGCTTAATGTTCTATATGAAATGCGGACAGGCAGACCCCAGTATTTATTTATTCTAAATAACAGATACTTTTATCGCCTGAAACAAATCAACAAAAACGATGCAGATTGATACAACACGTATACCGGGTGTCACAGGAATAAGGTTCACCCCCCTATAAAAATATGAATTTTTAAAAATATTGGATTGAAAGTTTGAGCATTGATACCACAGATTGTTTCTCATTTACAGAAGTAGTTAATAAGTATATGACTTTCGGTTCAACCGGAAGTAGTAACTTTTGATTTTCTCATATGAATTGAGGTATATTTCTACATATTTGAATTCTACGTTGAATGTTGAGTGGAATACCGCCGAAAAGATTTCTTCTTTCATTTTTGAATTCGATCCGATATAATACTTGATATTTAAATTTTACCGTGATAACAAATCATTGAAATTTATTTCCCCCTTAAATTGACCACTTGGGCAAAAGTTTTAGTCACATGTGAGGGGTGCGCCTTTTGCTTTACCTCTTATTATATTTGGTCTAGGTTCATAAAATTTTGCATGCATATTCTCTGATCATACAGTATCTGGATATAGAAATAATTTCATTTATTTCCCAACCATAGAGCAAGAAAAATATGATTCGAAACATACTAAATTATTTCTGTATCCAATTAAAGACAATGAATGTCCAATTTCGTAAACGTAGACTCAGTATAATTAACGTTAGAGCAGAACGCTCAACCCTCGTTATAGACTGAATGTCGACAAACTTTTGAGTAAAATTTAAACCGTTAACGGCATTTTGAAAGATTCGTGAAATATCGATACCTTTCCTCGATGTTGTCTCTGAATTGGTGCTGATTCGGCAAATTTTTTTACTAAACATTGCAGATGATTGTGTCTTTTGAGTAGTTTAAAACAATTCTTCAAAATTGATATAACTTTACGAGAAATGAACCACCTCAATGTGAACATTTACCAATAAAATATGCGCACTTTTTCCAGTCTCCGAAACTGTATAGAGCATATAGTCTAATCGTTTCTGAAAGGGTGATATTTTCTTTTCATGAGAATGCGAAAATATTCGGGTCTATAATCAACTTTCACAATTAAAATAATGATAAAGAGATAAATTCATTGCTTAGGAAATTTCAGAAAAATAAAAAAACAATTTGAATTTTTTTTCCAATTATTATCTACAAACCAGAGTTTCGAGCAATAAATTTGACTAACTAATATCTAGAGAAAAAAAACAATTGTTTTTTATTCTATTTGACGCAGATAAGATTGATAGATAGATAGATAAGATAGATAATTTTCTTTATTTCAGATAAATTATATAAACATTAACAATGTACAACACAATTTAAATGAAATGACGTCAGGTTTGCAACTTCTAACCAGATTTTTCAAAATACTCGGCTAGACTATAGGGCTCTAATCTTATTAGCAGGTTTCTAATTTTGCACTTAAATATTCTGACAAACATTTAATTTCATTTGGTAATCTATTGAAAGCTTTTATGCTCATGTATGCGGGACTTTTCTCTGTTAATGTTAACCTGTGTAAAGGATATGTTATATCTAAAGATCTTGTGTTGTGTGCATTTTGATTTTCTCTTGTATACTTTTGCCTATTCTTATGCAAGAATAACAAACATTCGAACAAATATATACCGTAAACAGTGAATATGTTTTTGCTTCTAAATTTTCCCCTACATGATTCTCTAAAACTTAACTTAAACATTATTCGTATTGCCCTCTTCTGAATCGAAAATATTTTATTCAAATTTTCATTATTTCCCCAAAATATCACTCCATACTTAAAAGTTGCTTCAAAATTCCCAAAATAAACAATTCTTAAAGTTCTCTCATTCATATAACTAGCAATGCATCTTAAGGCAAAACATATTTTACTCAATTTCTTTGATAGAATTTCAGTGTATTGACGCCAATTAAGACATTGATCAATGTATATTCCTAGAAATTTAACACATTCGGATAATTGAAAACTGTACTGAGGCCAACTAATTATATTTGATTTTACTTTTTGTGATCTATTTGTATCGAACAGAATAGCTTTCGATTTCTTTTCATTCAATATAAGATTATTTTGGTCAAACCATGTTTTTGATTCCAGAAACAATTGACTTGCTTTTGTTGTCAAATCTTCAAAATCCGTATCACCTACTAATAGATTGGTATCATCGACATAATTTGTAACAGTTCACTGAATTTTCTGTACAAACTTTCCTAAATCATTAAGGTATTTTATGAATAATACTCCTCCAATTCCACTTCCCTGGTCAATTCCTGTGATACGTGTTAGTATTTTAGAATTTACAGTAACATTGTTCTGCGAGATAGTTACTCTCTGTTTTCTTTCAATCATAAAGGATTTGAGCAATTGGTTTGAGTTTCCTCTTACACCGTATAATTCTAATTTTTGTAGAAGATATTCTCTGTTTATTGAGTCATATGCTTTGGATAGGTCTAAAAACATTCCTAAAGCCATTTTGTTTTCTTCAAGCATTTGATGTATGTACTGAACAAACCAGAAAATTGCAGTTTGAGTTGAGCGTCCCTGTAGGTATCCATGTTGCGTATGAGTGAAGAGTTCATTTTCTGTAAAAAATTCCATTAATCTTGAGGACATAACTATACTCTTCCATGCCCTCTTTTCAATGATAGCATATGGATACACCGCCTCAGATTTTTCATGTCAGTTGCGATTGTTGCTTGAACTTGTTCTAGCAAGTAGCACAAGTGCAGTTAATCAAAATCATTGACCTCGAGGCTCTAGGATTGATCTAGGATGTTTCATCAATTGTACTAGGTACATTATACCCAAACATTGTCGAACTCACGGGAGAGTATAATTCTGGCTTCTTTCTTTAAAAGATGGGTCAGCTCATATTGCAAAATCACTTGTTGGAATTGAACCACAAGTTAAATAATATTTGGGTCTAATCTACCCGGTAATGAATTGGAAACGATCTAAACCAATGTTGTGGCTGCCCAGATCAACCGAGTGAAACTATGTGATTTATTTCAAATTATTTCACTTGGGCTATATGATAGTGTACATTACGTAGTTGAATACAACTGACATGGGACAAAAATTGAGATCGTGTATCGACATGGAACAATAGAGATCTTGTATCCAAATGGACACTCAGAGTATCTTCGTGCGTTGGAAAAGCATGTTCTAAAAGTTCTTTCTTTGAAGTATGTCGTCTCGGGATCAGAACAGATAAAAACAATTCAATTCTTTTTTTGTGTAACTTGTGAGAGGAATTTATTCACTAAAAATCGGATTTGAAGATATTGATTGAAAGAAGATTTCAAATGGTGTTTTCATTATTTTTTTAATTCATTACTATAATTCATTATTTTATCATTTCATTTCGATAAATTTCCAATATAATACTTTTTTCGTCAAAATTGCGAAAGTTGAGGATAGACTAGAATATATCCGCATTCTCTTGCAACGGAAACTACCCCTTGTACTGACGATTAGACTGAACACTAGACAAAGTGTGTATATTTCCCCAGTGAATATTCAGATTCACGTAGTGATTAGTTTTTTCAGAAAATCGGGTCAAAGTTACAAGAAGAAATTTTTTCAAAATTGCTCCATACATCCGATTAATCACACGCGTCAGCAATGTTGTGTGGAAAAAGTTTTAAAATCAGTGGCAATTCAGAGATATGGTATCCAAAACATCGAGGAAAGGCAGCGATATTTTACGAATTTCCAAAATGTCTTTTATATCGAGAACGGTGAAAATTTTACCTACAAATTTTTCGATATTCTGAGTAGTCATGACCCAGTCTTATCATCAATACGAATATTGTTTGAGGTTTACACGACACCCTGTATAATTCACTTCCATTAGAGGATGATTTCCCAACGTGTACGAATGCTCTGTGTTTCAACCGAAAATAATTTTGTGACACTCTTCATAGCACAGGAATAGACTGACTATATCCTGAACAATAATCAGATAATCTTTTAATTAATTTGTATCAGAGCACAGTCTTTCGCTCCATCAATTGCTCTCAAAAATTTAAGAGTATTGAAAAATGCAATCTTTGAAACATTTTTCTATATCGGTAATCACTTATATGACAAATTGTAGATGTCCCAGGTGCGAACTATTTATAGTAATAATTTGAAACCTTCTAGTTATGGTTAGGATATCCATCTTTATGAATCATCAGCTCTCTTGAAATAGGAACATATGACATCGACTTGACTTTGCTGAACCATATTTGCATGAAGATGCAAATATAATAGATTAATTTCATGGTTCCTACCCTTAACAAAATGAATCGTTTGGGATATTGGACATAATGCTGATCTGCCTATAATTTCAATATCATTGATTGGACCTTTTTCATGCACTGGAGTGATGAGATCTTTCGATGATCCGGATATGTTGCAACTGTCAAAGAATATTCATTTGAATATGTTGAGAAGGGGAGGAGGGTTGAAAAGACTGTGCACAATTTTTAATAATGTTGGGAACTACATTCCGATCCAGCACTCTTAAAACGCTCTAGGGATCTCAAAGAATTTATTACCTCATCTATGCTCATTCGAAAACGTCGTGAAAAAATTTGCTAAGATCTCAGACGTCCCTCGAGTTTTTCGCTGTTTCCTCTCGAAAACTCATCTCATCCGGATAACGGGAATATTTTTTCTCGCAAGCAACATATATTTGATGGGAGAAATAAGCCTAATGGTCGAAGACTCCAGCAAAGTTTGGTTGAGCTAGTAGCAATATACAAATTTGAAAAAACTAAATTCAAGTTCCATATCCCAGAAACCATTCACCAGATTTTGTTGTAGTTTGTATTCTATCTAATTTCACAACTATTGAGATTTACAACTTTTTGTTTTCTTTTTCAGAGACTCCTGTTATATATATTGAAGAAAATATTCTCATTCGGACAATGTAATAGAGATATTCAATGTTTTGATACCACTTCCAACTTAGCCTTATTATGTATGTCATCTCCTTTTCAATTCGAATGAATAATTTATCGAGATCCTTCTTGCTTAAGTTAGTAACTACGTGTTGGTGTGTACGTGTTGATGATCACATCTCTAGATTCGAAGCACGAGATATCAGAATGCTACGTATTCTAGTGAATATCACACTAATGTTACGTTCAACTTCAAGATCTTACGTTTATGATCTAATAATTCACGTGAATTCTTCTCGATCTCACAGCGAAATCAAAACTGATTTTGTGCTCTGTGAATTCACTCGCTTTATTATTATGGAATATTTATTCTGCAACAAAATCAAATTATCAAATCATATTATCTTGAAATATTATCGATAACTGTATCTATACTATGAAAGGTATATTTCCGGAATGACTCACTACGTCTCAACCGAGACAAAATCGTGGGCATTCTCATTTTCGCGAACACAATAAAACCATTATACAGGGTGATTCCGGAGGAGACCGTCAGATTTTGGGATAAGTTTACACTAGTCAAGACAGTCTCGGAACAATGTTTGGTTTATGGTTGGGGGTCTCTGTTGAGAATATACAGGGTGATTTGTCCGATTCGATCGATTTTACTTTTACTGATAACTTTGGTATGGCTCATTCGATTTCAATGAAATTTTCAGCGTAGTACAATAGTGTTGAACACATTCATTGATTTCAAATTTTTTTTCAAAATAAGCAGTTGTTATTGTGATAATTCCAGATTAATTGTGCAGGTTGAAAAAACACCCTGTACATAGCGTTTCCTAAACTACGCTATCTGTTTACGATTGTACCATAATAAGTCATTATTTGAGAGTTTCTAATTTTTTTGGCACACTTCTAGTTTTCTGAGAATATTTTTTCAAAAAATGATAATATCGAAATTTCGCTCCAATTGATTCTACTTTTATTGATAACTTTGGTATGGCTCATCTAATTTTGATGAAATTTGCAGTGTAGAACAATCTGAACGAGTACATTCAATAATCGCAAAAGTCTCTCAAAATACAGGGTTGTAATTGTGATAATTTTAGAATTTTAGATTAATTGTGCAGTTGGAAGAAAAACACCCTGTACATTGCTTTTCTAAAACTTTTTGGTTCGTTGCAGATTCTACAATAATATGTCATCATCCAGAGGTTTCTAATTTCTTTGGCACACCTCCTGTTTTCCTAGAAAACATTTTTGTAGAAGAGCATTATCGAAATTTGGCTCACAAGCAGTGAGAGTATTCCGCACTAGGTAAGAAAGCTGCTTCGTCCAAAGATGCAAAGTTGTTCGTCACTTCTACAATATTCTTTTCAAATTCGAAAGATATTCTGAATTGAATGGTTTCATACAAAATATTAGCAATTAAATATGAATTTGGAATTTGAAAAGAATATTGTAGAACTTAAGAACTGCTTTGCATCCTTGGACAATACAGCTTCCCTACCTAGTGCGGAATACTCTCATTGCTTGTGAGCCAAATTTCGATCATGCTCTTCTTCAAAAATATTTTCTAGGAAAACCGGAGGTGTGCCAAAGAAATTAAAAACCTCTGAATGATGACATATTATTGTAGAATCTGCAACGAATAAGAAACTTTTGGAAAAGCAATGTACAGGGTGTTTTTTTTCAACTGCACAATTAATCTGAAATTCTAAAATTATCACAATTACAACCCTGTATTTTGAGAGACTTTTGCCATTATTGAATGTACTCGCTCAGATTGATCTACACTGCAAATTTCATCAAAATTGAATGAGCCATACCGAAGTTATCAATGAAAGTAGAATCGATTGGAGCGAAATTTCGACATTGTCTTTTTTTGATGGAATTTTCTCAAAAAACTAGAAGTGTGCCAAAAAAATTAGAAACTCTCAAATATTGACTTATTATGGTAGAATCGTAAAAGGATAGCGTAGTTTAGGAAACGCTATGTACAGGGTATTTTTCCAACCTGCACAATTAATTTGGATTTTTCACAATAACAACCGCTTATTTTAAAAAAAAATTTAAATCAATGAATGTGTTCAACACTATTGTACTACGCTGAAAATTTCATTGAAATCGAATAAGCCATACCAAAGTTATCAATAAAAGTAAAATCGGTCGACTCGGACAAATCACCCTGTATAGAGACCCCAATCATAAACCAAACATTGTTTCGAAACTGTCTTGACTAGTGTAAACTTATCCTAAAATCTGACGGTCTCCTCCGGAATCACCCTGTATAAGGACCTTTATGCAATGGTAAAACTATGTGTATCATAAGCACTTGTTCATGCCGTTGTGGTACTTTTAACATGGTCAAATCGATCCAACAGTATTATGTCTCTATTAGACTCGATTTAAAATGTTCCATATTCAACATGTCCTTGTAGAAATATTTTTCACTGCTTAAATCTTTGGAATTTCGTTTCTATAGATATTGAGAGCAACAATATCTCGAATATAACGGGGTGACTTCTGGAGGCCGGAGTTCCTTTAATTTTAAAAAAATTTTGGTGCAAATGGTTGGAAAAAATTGTAAGAATGCGCAATGTTGCCACTTTTGATATTCAAGAATTTTCGGGAAAAGAAAGACTGAAAAGGAGTGAAAAATTGGAAAATTACTAAGATTGCGCATTCTCACAAAAGAATTAAGTAGATCCCAAAAAAAAAATTTTCAAAAAATACTCACTGACGCCTCCTATGAACGTCGAAATTTCTCCGAATTCTAAGATTTCACGCGGCTTTTGGCAACGTTTAAACATGTATACACCGCGATTCAAGTGCTTGACCCTGAGATATTCAAAAGGTTTAATGAAACTTGAATGTGGCTGTGTTGCCTAGTCGTAATTTAGCACCACGTAGTATTGGTTGATCTTAAGCAGTTCAGTATTGGGTAAAATAATTGATTATATTTAAGGGAACAACTTATGAAATGTTTTGAAAACATCTGTGGAGTAACGAGTGGATCTAATACAGTGTCCTGTTAGTCGCTCGTTCGAATTCGTCGCATGAGCGGTCGCCCATTCACGTATAAACCTCGCCCAACGCAGCTCAAATTCGATATAAAATGATTTTGTGATCTCCTAATCACATAAATCCTCACAAAATTCGGCATGAACATCAAAGCCGTCATTTTTCAAACAAGAAGGTACTAGGTTCGATCCGATCTGTATGTTCGGAAATGTTGGAGATTGAAATATATGTATGGGGGTTTTATCTACGGAATAATTGGGTGGATTTAAACTTTGAAATGAATGGAAATGATGAATTCCCTCGAATTGAAATATTGTACTGAGATGATGGCATGAAGGATTATGCAACATGTCAGCGGAGACTCCATGTGATTGGTGTCAAGATAATATTTTTGGATTTTTCGTGATTATTCCTGTGATACAATCCTAACGAAATTCAGCATAAGTATTCATGTCGATATCCTGCAACCACCTGAAAAGTTTCAATTCCATCGGATAGCTCTTCGCGAAAAAATTAAAAACCCCAGCTGGGAATTGAGCCTTCACGGAAATTCTATTTTCATGAAAATCTTATAAGAAGTTAGTAAAATCTGAATCGAAATACGGCTCGAAGATCCTTCCAATCGTACGGAATCTGATCGGTTGGAACTGAAATTTTTTTATATTTTGTTCGTTTCTTTCCAGTATTACTAACCTCACGTATCTTTGAATGAGATTGCGAGTGGAAATTTCACATATGATAATTAAATTCCAATTTTATCGACTCGATTCTTCGAGTTATCAAGAAATAATTTTCTATTCCGCAATATGAGAGTAATTTAAGTTTGAGTTTTATCCATATTTTCAATTCATTTTCACATAACGATTCATTAGTCGTTATGTATCCTTGTATTAACAAGTAGTGACCCACTGATTTGTCTCGCTGTTATGTTCACTGAATTCGGATATTTCAGAAAGTACTTGATGGTGAAAAAACCCCTTAGGGTTAACGAACTATTTCTTCGGAATATGCCGAATAGTTTCCGAGATATTGTTTTTTTGAGGTTCATAGTGAAAGCCTCATCACGACGTCTTCGATTCGGTATTTCACAACTCATCACTATCTTTCATCGGTGTATATATATTTCAAAGTAATCCAGGAATGTTCGAGACTGCCCCGAGAACAATCCTCACAAATCATCTTGAAAAAAGTATTACCAAATCACGTTCCTATAACTAGTTATTGAAACCTATGAAAACTTATCTGGAACTTCACATAATTCATCATGGTTCGGGTCCGTAAATGTTAATTTCAGATATGCAAACAAATTGAACCTAACCGAAATTGCCCCGCATAATTAGTGATGAAAATAAACACTAGTGAAAAACCTTTTAATGGGAACCGAATCGATTTAAAAATAATCAAACTGAGTCATCCTGCTCAACGAGAACAAAGCTCGTGCATCGGAAAAACCGTATCTAATTTAGGCTTCTTTCGTACGAAACATCATTCTCGAAGTCAAACATTGCACACGACATATGATAATAACTCATATCAGAAAGACAGAAGTGACATATATTTTCCTTGTGACTGCTCTTCGATACAAACAGAAAGACCGAAGCAGGATCGAGCAACGGATTGTGAAAGTAGCTTGCAGTCAGTCGCTCTATGCCAGCCAGCGGTTCTAGAACGGATAGCACGTATCGTAAGCGGGTTAGGTTAGTGCACTTAGAAGTAACTGCTCGTCCAGTCGCAACCAATCGCTAACGCTCTTCTGAAAGAGCGCCAAGTACGATTTTGACGCATCTTGTCGCGATCATCCTTGCTGATACCGAAGACATCGTGGGTTAGTTCGAAAAGCCGAGTGTACCGATTAACTTCTTTCTACGTTTCGCCTAGAAACGCGTAGATAATTCGATGTGAAAGTCATTTGTCTCGTGAACAACGGTTTATTTCTAGAACAAAGTGTTTTTCTTCGATTTTATCCGGTTCAGTGAAAGTGGCAATGTAAATTGGAAAATTAGCAAGCACGATGATGATGATGAATACGGAAGTACTCCAAGTGGTCCACGAGAAGGAACACTGGATAGATGAGTCGCCAATAGCTGCCCTTCCAAGGGGAAGAGAGGAATCTTGGTCCAATATCCAGGAGGAGGTAACACTCATTGTGGATAAGAAATCCAGGAGAAAATCATGGCATGCCATCAAGTTTGAAAAGAAAAGGAGGAAGGGTGTAGTAGATCCGAGCACACCACCAGAAGAAAGAAGACAGAAGAGACCTTCCTGGTGGAATATTTTCGGATCGTCTCAATGGCCAAGGTATTGATTAGCTATTAAGTGTTTTGAACCTTCTTTGGCATGATCTTGAGGCTGAGTAACATTGCTGATCAGTTGCGCATTTATCGACATATATTGAACGTTTCCTTTCAGGAATAGTTCTCGACTCTCTAGTAGTTATTGGAAACTTCATTGGCATACCTTTCGATATAAACTCACAGAAATTAAACTTTCTTGTTGAATAATTCGAAATCACAAATCGTCGTAGGTTTGCCAAGATCTTCTTCGTGATAATCGATATCGATTCGATATTAAGAGCAGATCTTCGAGTTCTGAAGCTCCCTAATTCCGTGGGCCAATTCATTTCATTATTTCAATATTGCATCTATTGAAGAAAGGATCATTTATTGAGTCTTCGACTTGAACACAGATCTCAAGAGGTTATAACGTTTAATTCAAATGCATTAGAATGAAATAAACAGTGAATTGATAATATCCGGATCGTTTCGGAATTAAGTTGATATTCTTGAGTTATCATAACTTTATCCGGTCCAATTCGAAGAATTCTAACATAATCGATCGTATACAGCAGAATTCCTATGGTACTTGAAAAGGAGGAGAATAAGTTTCGAATTTACATCGAATATACTTTATCTTTCCTCAAATTATGAAACTGCACTTTGTAATTTCAACATAATACACTACATTTTTGAGGTACATATATCTTCTCGATCAGAAAATATTATTTAAATGTTGAAATTCACTAGCTTCAAACATAAAGAAAAAATTCAAGGAAAGATCATTTTCCTACACCAAGTTCTATTGATGTGGAAATCATGTATCAAAAGAATAAAGGTATCTAGACTTCGATTAGATACAATATCTTGAATGATTATTCATAGTCGAACTCGGCGAAGTCACATCTTGCTGTTCCGTTCTCTTATTAGTCCAAAGAATCGATGTCATCTGGAATTAAATCACCGTTGCTCGTTTTTGAGATGAACTACTTCCTTCCTCCGAACTCCCAACATCCGCTAGGCTATGTGATGATTTGAGTCTTGATAATCTACGGAAATGCGGCTACTAAATTCATTAAGTTATGTATACAGGATGATTCGTCATATGGTTCCAAAACTTTGTTGTACTTGTTTTGATTCTCATTATTTTTCTGTTCGATCAGCGTTTAACGAATAACGATTATTCGGAGAGATTATTCGTGGCATAGGCAAAACATCATAGTCGTGGATATTCAACAATTTTTGATAACCATTGCTGTAATGAAGTATAGTCACTCCGCGGCCGTTTTCACAAACCTTTGATTGCCCACGATAAAACTTTCATTATCAATCAACAGTAAATTTTGTACTCAACTACAGTTCATTTTCAACCAACCATAGAACTCAAATCAAAAGCGACAAGTTGATCGGCCTTTAAAAGTTTAGTGAAACCGACTGTAAGTAATTTATGACTATTTAAGACCCGTCCACAAACAAGTAGAGAATGTTACCTCACCTCTGATGATTTATATCAAATATACTATCTTATTTTTGCGCTCATGTTGTATGGAACATATATTCTATTCTAGGCAGTTTTTGCATGAAGAATAAGAAAATTATTAAAGCTATGAATTTGAAACAACTTTGGTATTGAGATCGTCAGGAAATCCTTCATATTTCGTTATTGTTGTTACCGAATTGCAAATTCAATAGTATTCGAAATAATATTTTAAAGAAATAAATAATCAAGGAAAGTTATGAGAATAATTGCAATCATTTCATAATTATACAACATATTGGATTATTTTTTGAGCGCATCTTCTAAGGTGTCACTCTCTTCAAATGTATGTAGTTTTCGAAATGTCAAATTCAATTTTGTCCGGATGGCGATAACTTTCGAACGTCGTGAGTGAGCCACTTGAAATTTCCTGTATGTTTATGGGAATATTTGGTAGAATGCTTTCAGGTTAATACCCCTCTGAAATTTCGTACTTATTTCCAAAATAAGTCAGAATATACTGATGTTATCGAACTGCAACTCAGTAATCAGTTGGAATAATACCTTTGTTCGTTTTCTGTCTTGCTGAAGTATTTCATTTTCCATATTCACGGAAAAGCGTGAAAATGTGATTTTTTATGAAGAATATTCATAATTACGAAATGCAGGTGCATATTTTTTTCAATCCAAAATGATATCGTATTCTGGAACAAAATACAAATTCCATATTCACTTCAGATGAAGAATGACTAATATAAAATAGTTTTTATCTCAGTATCACATATTCTGATGTATGAAAAATAACAAGGAATCGATTATGCTCAGCTGTCAGAACACAATGATTCTTTGGAATATTCAATAACAAAACAAAATTACCGAGTAATTCCCTATTGTTTCAAAGATCACAGCAAAATATTATATACGGCACGAGAGTAAATTTTTTTCCCGAAGGAACAGCCGCTCTCCGCCTGCAGTGTCGTGCGTCAACATTTCCTTCTCCTGAAGAAGTAGAAATTAACACTTTTGGTGCATGAACTATTAGTATTATATAATTCACAGTGAAATGAGAATACTTTCTTCCGCGATACCCAGCTAACTCATCTCCTATGAAGGATTTGATTATTTATGGTTCAATTAACATGAACCCATCTGAAAGTAGGTATGTCGGTCATCTACTTGTGAATAAAAAAACGATCGTTATTCCATAATGTTACAACAGCCTATTCAGAATGTATGTTGGCTACTCCAATTATAAGTAATCTTAAGAGCGGTTCATTTTAATAAATAAATCACGAAATAGTAATAAAAGACCTATTGGCACACAAACAAGCTCGTCATCGATATTTCTGTAACCAATCCTTGAGGCACCTCCTTTTCTTTTCATTCAGCAGGTTTTTCAGCCCTCCAATCATACAATTATCATCATTATAAGCTGTTACTTAGAATTATTCTATCGACTAGTTATTGGAGAACAATAATAGAATATGTTGATGTCGCTTAGCCGACATATTAATATAAACAAATATTCCATCTCTAGTATAATCAGCAAGCATATTGATAAACACTAACGTATCATAAGCAGACTGATATAAGTGAGAAAACTAATAACTTTTAATTGGCTTCGAATCAGTTTGAACGACACTAATTACTAAATAGAGAAAAAATCTGTAAGACAGATATTTGATTATTCAAGAGAATGAGTAAACTCATAAATTTGAAAAGGGTATTTTCTTGACGTCGTAATAATGAACTTGATATGTATTTTGTTGCAATACTGTAGCTGCTCTCGAAAATTACTCCACGGATCAAGCGACAAATGTTACATGGAAAGGAGTAAACGACTCACCCCGTCCATTCAAATTCTCAATTATAGCATTGAGTATTGGTGGGTATTTAATACTCAATGATTATAGTACATAAAAGAGTAGACAGATTGAAAAGGGAGCTCAAAGTACTTGAAGTGGGAACGTCGTGCGCAGTTATATCGTTTCGATTTGTGCATCTGCACAAAACTTTTGAGTTCTTTGGTTTATAGACACTAAAAATTACTTATTTTGTGATGATTTTGATTGCAATTTTGGAAAAAAATAGTATGTTCGGTTCTTGACAATGAACTAAAATACTGGAATATCGTATTTTGAAGCTACGAAAAAGTGTACATTCTTGTACGGTTTCAGAAAAATACATTTTGACCGTACGAATGCATTTGTGTAGTACGAGTGGACCGATAAAAGATGGAAATATGAAATACTTTTCCATTGATTCCAATACCAACTGAGAATTGGTTCAAGTGGTAGTTGAAGATTTTAAAATGAACTGATTGCATAGTGCATAGTGCTACTAAATATCGACAAAATATATCGGAGGGCACACTGTGTAAAAAACTCATGAAATTAAATTGATTCTGCTGTTCACATATTTACATATTTCGGTGAAATCCGAAAATAGGGAATTTTATCCGAAAACGTGCATTTAACGGTATTATTATGATATATTGTGTAATTATATGTCATGCTGATCCATGTTCGAACGGTGCATCATAGGAATAGCTCTTCGAATAAAATGTGCCATAGGAGGTCGATACTACATAGACATAGGAACATGGACCACGACTTTTCGTCAAAGGTTGGTAACAATGCGGAAGAGATGAAGAATTACCCCCTCAAGTAGCTAGGAAAATATATTGGTTATCTAAAATCACTTAATTAAACATTTCGGATATTAACAGGATAATAACGAATACACTTGGCCTGAGGCAGGTGTAGTAACCATTACCTCATCCAGATCAGATGGGGGAGATAGAGCCTCTGTGTCTATAATATATACATAGTGTTGAATTCTCCTGGAACAGCTGATTCTAACTGCTCCTAACACTCTGACGAAAATTTGCAGTATATGTGAGCAAATATTAATATTTGGCCCACTATTGAATAAAAACTTTTTGTGTATTGATTTGTTCATAAAAGAAATCTTTTTTTCGGGCTAACAGACACTAATTATCCAATATAGTTTTGAAATATTTTCAGGCGACGAACTTTTTCAATGAGTTCGATTTGATTCCGCATTTTCTTGAAATTTGTACAAGGAATTCCATTCCATAGATCGAATCACAACCAATTTTTATTGATTGTGCGAATTTCATTATATTTTTCCTCATCGAAATATGAGCTGGAATAGCTGGATTTCCATTAGTATTACTTAAAATTTCTACATAAATCAATGAACGTTGATTGAAAACAGTAGAAATATAGAAATTCGTATAGCTTTGGCATCTCTGCTACCGTATAACTACAATATCTTGAGGAATTCCACATATATTCCTTCCTTCCGTTTCCTAAACATAATCAATTGACACGTGCTGTTCGATTGTTTTCGAACGATCAAGATGGATGGTTAAGTATTATTATAAAACACCGATAAAAAATGTACCACGCCGAGCCGTCTATTCATAACAATTCTTCTTCGAATGACGATAAACACGAATTAATCGATATAATTGACGACTATGTTTGTTCGTACTCTAATTTGATGACAAAGTTCTCCATTGATTTAATGATGTCTGTTATTTGGGAACAGATAAGCGTCGTTCTAAAATTTATTGACAAATAGATAGGAGAATCAGATATTCTGTTGCAGCGGAAACGAGCATTAGCGAATCTATTTCCGCATATTTGATCAAATCAGATTTCTATTTTTCATACTGAAGCAGAAATTGTACTTAAATTATCGATATCAATGAAGAGAGAATGGTAACGAGAAATTGAAATGTTCATTTTAACTGACATGTAAAATTTCGAAACGATTCATAATTGTGAGGAAAAGTATCATCGTTTACGAGAGATTTAACAATTAAAAAAATCTTTGTGACCTCAATGATTTTATCCAAAAGAAGGGCCGATTCAAAATCTTCTATGCTGAAGATATGTAAAAATTGAATTCTTCTAGTTCATTAGCACAGCTCAGAATAGAATAATATAATTATAAGGAATAATTAACTAATTGGATGTGAACATTCATTCCAGAATGAAATTTCTCGTCTAAAAAAGATGATTTCCTGATTTTCTCAATTCCAACTCAATATAGAATTCGAGCCACATTATCAATAATATCAAGTCGATGTTTTCGTGACTTTCACACTATTGTTCGTTTATTTTAGTTTGTATTTCCAACATGTTAAATCTAAACAAATACACTAAAAGTCTTCATGATTCGGGCATTGAATTAAAGTTTTCCTTGTTAAAACTAGACGCTGAGAAAATGGATAATAATATTTTGATGATTTGAAAATAGATTTTTTTTTCGACGCCATAATGCTCGGTGATGATATCGGTTCGATACTATATCACCCGAAAAAATCATACGATCCGAATAAATGAGCAAAGAAACTTTCTGGGTAGGTGTTGGGTCTTATTGGGGCAGTTCAGTACTATTTTAGAGTTAAAGCAATTTTTTGGCACGATAAGGAATATGTAGTATTCTTTAATGGATAAAATAGACTCACATATTCTGATATACTATTCTGAATTTTATCTTCCCAAATTTCAAAAAATACAGGTCAGATCGAATTGAAATCTAGTACCTACTTATTGAAAAACTGTAGGCTTCAAGGCTTATTCAGCATTTCACCGTGAAAATAGCAATACCTGAATGACATCTTTCCCATTTTGGAATTAGACCACAAAATCATAAAGGTCGAAGCTTCATTTCATTAGTCATCAACATATAATGTGCCTAAAATAGTTCAATATATTTTATTCCTTAATGTCAACGAATGCGAAACCAGAGTCCGTATATTGGACATCTCACACGATGCAGATTCTGCATCAAAGTGTCGTAAAATTATCATTGCCCATTAATTCCCATGCCCTGGTTTCCATTCAAGCTCTCCGATAAATCTACCAGTAGTTTTCAGTCGTTTTCATGTGGATTTACATATTAACCACCTGTTTCAATGATGGCGGTCTATAATATGGTGAAATTTATACGCTGGTCTATTGTTGCCAAACAACAACCGTGCCAGGAATAAGGTAGAAAGATGCTTGCCAAAAATAAACCGGGATATAGGTGATGAGACATATGCGTTCTCAACTAGGAAGAGCATACAACATCAAGATTTTACGCGATAAACACTACAAATGTCACGAGGTTTCACGATTATATCTGTAATTCCCGAAATTTTAATGCCCTTTTGGTGCCCGATTAAGTCGGCTAGGAGCGCTAATGGATAAAACCCGCCGAACTTCTGGAGTAATGGGTATCTTTCATTTTACTCAATAACTCTTAAAATGCCCATCATCCGATCGAGTTAGATCTGAAAGTGAAATTTCCAATACACCCACATGCACACAAAGGGTGATATGAAATTACGTGAGGATCGAATCACTGGAAAAAGAGAGAAATAGGGTCCGAATTTTAGAACGTAAAGATTTTCTTAAAATTTTGCATGAACACTTTGACTGTCTGACTGTCAGGAGTCCGAGCTCTGATTTGAAAACAAAATTCAATTGGTTTCGAAAGACAGTCATATTATTCATTGGTGGTAAACAATTATCTACGCTTGAAGTGGCGTATGGAAACAATAATGAAACTTACACAGAACTCAGCCGATCTCCTAACTCGCATGAGCTCTTCTGAGCAGCTGAGAGTGTTACATCGAGGCCTAGGAACATAGGCAAAAACTGTAATACAAAAATATGCAATCGATTGAAGCTCATTTTGGGAGGATTCCGTATCACTTTGTAGTTGTTTCCTGGATTTCACTTCCAATAGAACATTAAAAATGAAATTATATTGTTCATTTGGAAATTTGTTTTCTAGAAACTGCCCTTGACAAATAGTTTAATCCTGCAATCCGAAAGGGCGTTATCTATCAAAAAATAATTTTATCCCATTTTATAGTTATGTTTCAGATATTGGGAGTGAAAACCCAGAAAACCCCTACGAAACAAAAAATATGAATACAAGAGAAAATGCATTTGAACTGGATCAGATCAGTATTATTATAATTCGATAATGTAATATATATCATACAAGTACATACACAAGCAAACGGTTTTCTTTTACACATGTTCTAAGAAACAGAGTGCTGACGGTTTCGACCAAATTTCTGTAACTCTTTTCAGAATTAAAAACAATTAATTTAGTTCATTACCACGATATCTTTCGGTAGAAATGAGCTAGCAACGAAAATTTCAGGATAGGTTGCTCATCCGAATGCGGCAATTGAGTTCCACAGTCGATAACATCGTCCAAGTTGCCTTATTTCCTCAGTAACTCAGAAACCACTGATTCCATCGCACTACATTTTGGTAGTTGATTGCATAATCCCGACCAAGCTGATTCGGTTACAATTCTTGAAATATTGGCGAAACGGAAATTTCCGCCGTTCACTCACGTGTGAATTTCCACAGAAGCTCCGATAATCTTCTATTCCACCTAATAATTAATCCAATTCTCAATAAATATATAAATTATGTTAGGTATACGAATAAGTTTCCGCCGTTTCTCGCAAAGAAAATAATATTTATTATGAAATAACGTAAGCTTATTCCGCCCATTTTCTTGGGGAACAGCGTGCTATCGTTTTGTCCAAATATCTGTAGACGAATCCGGTTTCAAAATCGTTTCTGTCCGGCCGGCCGTATGCACGGGTGTACGGAGGATCCTATCGACTTGAAACTTTCAGGGTAGGTTACATTTTGAAATGCGACGGTTAAGTTTGTTACCGGGCAAAATCGGCCGAATGGTTTCGGAGTTATAGCCATTTGAATTTCGAAGGAATATCTCAGGAACTAGTGAATCGATTGTATTGAAACATGGCAGTTAGTTGAAGCATAATGACACGCAACCTCTCGCAAAATTCTGTTGAGATAGTGCTGACAGTCAGTTTTGAGAAAATTATTTTTCGAAATTTTCTTGGAAACATGTTTTCTGGAACTATTCATCATATTCAGAAAAAAAAAATCGCTCAAACCTAGAGCTTTATATATTTCACAGCAGTTTATCAAATTTCAATTCGTCACGGTTATTATTTTCGGAGATATTGGGAATAAGTATGTCAAATTTGATGGTTTTTTCTCGATATCGTTGTTTTTTTCGGAATAACTCAAAAAATATTGATTCAATCATGATGGAACTTCGGAACTAGTTTGAAAATGCTCATGGCCAACTTTGTGCGAAATTTTGTGATGATCATGTCATTAGGACAATTTGAAAAAAATATTCAACTTTTTTTTTCAAATATTCAATATTCTGTGATATTCGATCATAATATACTCATTTAATTCTTATTCGAACTGTGATTTCTCGATAAAGTACTGGATTTTAGTTCGATCTGATCTGTATTTTTGCAAATATTGGAAAAATATAATTTTTGAACGGTTATCTTCGGAAACAGTGAACGAATGGGTAAAATCCGCCCAATAATTCCGTAGATATACCAATTGAAAAGTTTATTTTCCCAATATTTCCGAAAATATAGATCAGATCGATTTCAAATCCAGCAATTTATCGAAAAAAACCTAGAAAAGCACTGAGGTGAAGTCAGAAGCTTTTGCGCGCATGTTCAAAGGATATCACCAGAAATGAATATGCGATCAAAAGCTTCTGACTTCACCTCAGATGCTTTTCTAGGTTTTTTTAAATCGAAGTATTGTACATCACTTGCAACAGCAACAATGTAGCTTCCACATGTGAATCAAGGAAGTATATTAAGCCCCGGTGTACATATCCGGCCTTTCAAGCTCCGGCGCCGTTGCGGTGCCGTACTAATGTGTGCATTCTACCACTGAAGCTTTGTACTTCAGATCGTTAGTACGTCACCGCAACGGCGCCGGAACTGGAAAAACCGGATGTGTACATCGGGCCTTAATGTTCCCGCAAATGACGCTTATTAATCTCAAATTTAGACCTTTTCGGATGAAAAAAAATACTATGCTAATAGGAAGTTGATAAAATGACAGGATTATGTTGTTCTTGAATGAACAACCTAATTTTCAAGCTGATGGTAATCATCTTCAAATTCTTACTTAGCTTCGTGCAATGCCATCCGTCTCGAAACGGCGGAAACTTATTTGAACTCCTAATATTTTTTTGTAAAGAGTGTAGTGCATCATTTGGAAACGGATCATTTCATGTTCCGTACACTCGAACAATCTCATCCAGTACATACCGAATCGAAAATCTGTCGGCATGCAAGCAGACTATCATTACACCATCAAGCGCAATCTCGATGAATGCCCACAAAGTTATTGGCGTTTCTGCTCTGTCATCTCGGTTTTAAATCCGACTGAGTGCACAATGGAAATTGGAAGCACCTTCGTCGAGGGTTTGCTCATTGCCTTCGGTCTGTGGTCAAGTCTTCTATCGTCGATTCGCAGTCCGTCTGTTTGTCGTATTTGCCTTATTCGACCCTGAACGCCTACAAGAACTTCGTATTTTCAGATGCAGAGAATTTATTCTTCCCCACGCCCAGATTCTTTGTTTCTATCTGAGTGAGTGCAATTGCAAATATTTCTTTGGAAACCAGATTTCTTTTTTTTTGCGTCGTACGACTGGAGATTCTAGATTTCTTCGAAAGGCAATAGTTATTTTATTTGGGTGATCTCGATCTTGGAGCCTGGGTGTGATGTCGGAACTTCTCTTCGCATGTGATTTTCTTGTTGTTCCATACAGGGTGTTCAAAAATAAGACGCCGATCCTGAAGGCTGTGAATTCTTAGAGATTTTAGGGAGAAAACTTGTCATCAAACTTTTAACTTTTGAACGACAGAGGGTCGTATTTTTATCATAATTTCAATATCTTCCTAGAAATTTTCAAGGAACGTGAGACAAGCCCTCTTAATTTTTTTTATTTTACCACCTTGTAGAAGTTGAGAAGATACTCATTCAAACGTGAACTCGAAAGAAATTGACTAAAACTCGGGGTAGTGTTGAATATATTTCCTTTTGCTTTGGAACAATCAGAAATCTTAGGTAATAATAATTGAATATTTCACAACAGTGGACGTACGACGACCTCGCATTTAATAGACAAAACAGTTCGACTCGCCATTCAGTATATTGATCCGCATCAAAAATTCTTTTGAGAATATACGCTGGCGGCTATCTAACAATTCTATATTATTGTTCATGGGACGGATTTACTTCGATATTCTCTTTTTCATGTTGATCATGAAACTCTGAAATAATTGCATTACATTCTCACTATTTGTTATCGTTGCTGGACCATGTTATTTCACATGACCAAGCTGCATAGAATGTGATATGCATCTTGTGCATATCCGATCCAGATGATAGAAATCAAAGTACTACATCTGTTTGTTCTTCATTACTTTCGATCGTTTCATAAAGAATCTGAATCTGAAGCACTGCCGTGAAGGCAGCAACTTAAGCGCATGTTCAATGGAGATGACCGCTTTGGCAACGAGTTTGAACATGCGCGCAAAAGCTGCTACCTTCACGGAAGTGATTTTCTAGGTTTTTTCGACGAAGTACTGGATTTCAATTCGATCTACTTTGTTTTTTTGAAAATATTAGAAAATGATATTTGGAATGGGTATATCTACGGAATTATTGGGCGGATTTTACCCAATCACGAATTCGACCTTCGTAATTGAGGTCCAAACCTTCTCTACAAATATCGAGTTTCTAAGTCATTTCGTTCGGCTGTCAGGCCGACCTTAAACACAATAACTTCCGGCAGAAATCACTTAGAAACTCGATATTTGTAGAGCAGGTTTGAACCTTAATAACTAAGGCCGAATTCGTGAATGGGTAAAATCCACCCAATGATTCCGCAGATATACCCATTCGAAATCTCATTTGCCCAATATTTCCAAAAATACAAATAAGAACGACTGAAATCCAGCACTTTATCGGAAAATGACAGTTTGAAGGTCCATACAGAATTTAATGGTGATAATACGAGATCACAGAATATTGGAAAAAAAAATTGAAATTTTTCTTTCAAATTGTTCTAATTACACGATTATCACGAAATTCTGGTGAATGTTGTCCTTCAGCATCTTTGAACTACCTGCAAAGTGTCATAATCATTGAATCAGTATTTCTTGAGTTATACCGAAAATAAAACCATATAGAGAAGGAAACCACGAAATTCTACATATTCTTTTCCAATATCTCCAAGAAAAATATGCGTATCGAATAGAAATTTGGTACACTGGTGTAAAATATAAAGCTCAAGTTATAACTGAAATTGTTCTCGAATACGAATGATAGTTTGAAAAAAAATTTTTTTCGAAAAAAATTTTGAAAATTTTTATTTTTAATCGAGTGACTATACGATTTCAACGAAATTTCACCTGAAGTTGCGAGTCATTATGCTGCAACTAACTACCAAGTTTTAATCCATTCGATCCAGTAGTTTCTGAAATATGAGAAAAATAACCTCAAAATTTCAAATGGCTATAACTCCGAAACTATTTGGCCGATTTGACCCATTAACGAACTCAACCCCGGCATTCCGATGCAAAACTACGCTAAAAGTTTCAAGTCGCTAGCTAGCTCCGTTCAATAGTTATCGTATCCTCGGCTGGACAGAATCGATTTCGACACCGAATCAGTGAGTCCAACCTAGTCGTTTGAGATCATTTTCGGCTCAATCATTGAAAATTCCAAACAATTGTACAAAACGATAGCACGCTGTTTCCCTAGAACATGCACGCAAAAAGTCTTTTCAAGGCATAAATGAATTCATTGCTTGTCCTTACGGCAGATCCTTACTACGAAGACCAAATTCGTTAACGGGTAAAATCCTCCTAATCATTTCGCAGATATACCCACTCAAAATTTCATTTTCCAAATATTTCAAAAAATACATATTAGATCCTATATATAGTAACTCAGAATACGCCAGCATATAAAAAATCCAAAATAAGTATTAGCTGTCATATTTTGATACGCCACTTTCCAACAAATTTTCGAGTCGCAGCTTATTCTTTTCGATATTTATCGCGAAATGAATTTTACCACAAGTTCCTCTTCAGTGATTACAACCTTATCGTTTCTAACCGTTTTCGGATCATCACGTTTTCGGATCATCAATCGAAAAAAAACAACCAGAATGCAAAATCCCTTGTTTTTCTGAAAAACAATGAAACTATTCAAACAATTAAAATACCCAATCCGGTTGTTGCTCATGAAACCATTGTTCGCAAAGACCATTTGAATACTCTAATGCTTGCCCAGAAAAAATTATTATAGAATAAAATATTCCGTAGTAAGTTTGATTCAATCCTATCGAACAATATTTGAATTTCGCTGCCAAATAAACATGATTTATACGTAGATATCGGCTTCATATTTCCTGCGAGACTTTCAAGGTAAACCTTTCGAAATATCGTGAAATTATCTTGGAGAAATGAACGAAATGGTACCAAGATTCGGCCTTGACCCGACTACATTTCCACTACGACTTAACGCTATATATAAACGCGAAAAGAGTGAAAAAGAGGAAACTCATAACCTTGTTTATATCAACAACAATTAACCATTAATTTCTTAAATTCACGATGTTCTATCTAATTTATAAATCGTATATTTACATGAATATGTGGAAAACGTGTAGAGTCCACATTTTATCGTTATTTAGTTAATGTTGAATTATCATTTCGACATGAATACCATATCCTCGAAACAAACTGGTTCAACAACAATTTAGGTCTTCAACAAATATTTCAAATTCTATGGAAAATGCCTTAAATTTTGGAGAGTGAGTCAAGAATATTTTATGTGCTGTAAGTTCCTTTCAGGAATGTTATCTGATCGAAAATAGTCAGAATTTCTGACTCAGGAATATTCAGTCTGAAAATAGATTATCTTTGATATTCCGTATCGAAAATGGCATGGTGCATTCAGAAGTGTGCAACCGGATCCTCAAATGACTAGTCCATCTGAAATTTGAAGATTTCTCATCTGAAACTGAATCCACCAAAGAAAAAATGGATATAGTATAGGTGATATAAATTAAATAAAAAAAGAATTCGCTATTTTGCAACACTAGAAAACATTAATGGTTTGTTCACCTTACACCGTCTGCTTAAAATTCATCTATTAAAATAGGGGAATCTATCACTAAGCAACAAATTGGATATATAACTTCACAGTTATTATTAGCCAGTTTATTTCAGCCAAGTACTGTAAATAACTTGTGAACTTGTACAGATCATGGAATTTTATAAGCGATATATTTGCGTTTTTCAGAGGATCAATGAAGCCAGCAGTGTAAAAGACCAACAGTTAAGATTTTCTGGTGTTACAAAATGGCGCATTCGTCCCGATATACAATCAGTATGCAGCACTGATATCAATCAATCCTTGCGAAAGAATCACATTTCGAGCTCGAGTACTACCAAAAGAAATCGGCATAAGTGCAATTTTTCATAGTTGCAAAATGGCATAGGAATCGGAATCGATTGTGCCGGTTTAGAGAGTTATTCAAGATTTCCCAGAAAGATCATGTTAATAATTTCAGTTGCTAGCTCTATCTTTCAACTTTCTCCTAGAACTGTCAAAATGTCTGCCAATCCTCTCTTTTTCGACTCTCCCTGAATCATATCTTTTTAGATATGTACAGTATAGAATTAGTAGAAGTCATTGATGACTCCTCGTCATAGATCCGCTTTTCCGAACAGACCAATTCAGATGGGGGTGCAAAAAACCTTATGAAAAACCAAAACATCAGCGCCATAAACTGTTTACAAATGGCGAATGAGCCGGGATCGCATACTACAGTATGCGATCCCGGCTTGGTGAGAAATCGTGCTTCTACAGAAGCACGATTTCTCACCAAAATATCTGGACACATTGCATTCCAGCCAGCCAGCATCTAAGCTACCTTAGGTCTTGTATATACATCCGGTTTTTCGAGCTACGGCGCCGTTGCGGTGATAATATATTTAGTTAGGATGTTTTTTGGTGTTACGAAATGGCGCAGGATCACCGCTTACTGTGTCTACATTTATTTTGTTTTTTTTTGATAATGGGAATCTTCAAAAACTCACGTTCTTCAGTTAACTTGTTGAGTTATATAGTTTGTTACCTAGTTGGAAACTCCAAAAACCAACTGCAGTGAAATCTCTTCTGGACAGACACCAACCGGACCGCAAAAACTTGTCGGTACGAGAGGGGTGTCGTGCCAATAGAAATCGAAGTGAATAAAATTCTTGAATTTAATATTCATTTCAATTGGTTAGCGTCAAATTAGTAAGAGAAAGTAGATACCATGAAATGACCATTAAGGGAGAATATGAAATACGTTCACGTTTATACAATAGGTAATTACGCAACACATTTTCAAAAAGATACATTTTCCGCTTTGTGTTCATAGTAAGTGGTCTTGAAAATCTTTAACGATTCCTTGACCGAATGGCTAACCAATAAAAGCAATTTCAGGTGGCAAATAATGATAACTTGATGTTTCTTAAATCAGTGTCTTGTCTAGGCATTGTATGAAACATTTCTATTTTGAATTTCCATTTTCCTACCGAACATATGTAACCAATATCTCATGATCTCAGACGTCATCCGAGCCTTTACCTTACACGACCAAGTAATTTATATTTTGAAGACCCTTAGTATATCTGATTTGCCAATGCGCGAAAGCTTTTCTTTCACTAGCCATATTTGAGCGTGATTGTTTCATTCTTGAAAACTCTGAAGAAAAATCCAGTCTCTTCCGCAAAAAAGGGTTTACATTTTGGTTTGAGCGTCTGGCAATTCAAATGGTCCATTCAAAAGAAGCAGGTGACGACATTTTATATTTTAGCCAGCTTGCATATAAGGTACCTCAGGTCCCGTGTACACATTCGGTTTTTCGAGCTGCGGCGCCGTTGTGGTGCATGGTATTATGGTCTCTAAGTTCTCTGTTATACATCGAGCCGTTTAAACAAACTGGCGGTATTCAAAGAACAGTTTGTTCATATAATTGATCCGGCACCGCAGCGGCGCCGGAATTAGTGAGCAATGAGTTGATCTGGCCCCGCAACGGCTCCGTAGCTAGAAATACCGGATGTGTACACCGGGCCTTAGTAATAGTAATCACTCTTGGTAGAATACAATGGACGTTAAGTGACGTTGACAATTTTTTAGTCTTTTCCAGCGCTAATGGAATTTCTATAAAATATCCTATAAATGAAATGCATCTGAAATCCCTTAGCCACAAGCACTCACTGATAACCCTCGAAAAATTGGTGAATATACTCGGTGATCTTCCAGGACCGCCCTCGTAATCTGAACTTGTTCAATTCTATGCATGTTGATCATTGGAAGGTATTAAAATTATTATGTGAAGTAGCTATTCCGGGACAACAATGCATATATGAGTACAAACATATTCATGAGACTAAGTTCAGTATTCTCATTTATCTTTATGTAAATCTTGAGGGTCGGTGATTCGAATACACAGATATATAGCTCTTATGTTATTTGATAAGTGTATTACGCCGTAATTTCTCAGGACTGATTGTGAATTCTAAGAATTAAGGTGTTATAGGAAATCCATGTTGAATTGACTAATCGAAATTGGATTAATCAGCATTTTGTTATTATCCGAACAGATCATGAAGTGGTTCTTTAAACGTCATGTTTCTCACAAATAGCAAATCTATGAAATTGCGTTTGAAGTGAAAGTTGAAGACACTGCCGTATTTAGGGTGTATTGCTTGGCTTACACATTTCTAAGAAGATATCTCATTTTATATTCAAAACGTGATTCACTCCAACCTTGTATTCATTTATCAATTTAATTTATTTTTAATCATGTTTTCGATTTCAGTCTCTTCATAACTTTTGAAGACATAGAATCTGAAATTAAATAATTTTTTTCCGGTTTTCATTGGAATCGGTTCACTGAAGCTGATGAAAATAGTACCCACTCAATAGTTCAATGGAGTCATATTAATTGATCCGAAAAATATGACAATAAAATTTGCAGGAATGAAATAGAATCAGAATGATTGATATCACTGCTATAAAACAAGATACTCTGAAGTATTAAATAATCAACTAGTCAATTTCAGTATCAATCTTATGATCCTAGATATTCCCATTAAAAAATGTTGCAATTATCCCCCTATCAAATAAATGTAAATAATTCGTTTTAACATCCAGCATGGAGCATGACAACATTAGTTCGATAGTGATTTCGAATATGTACGCTGTATGTGTACGATAGGCTCATATTTCCGTAAGCGGAATGTAGCACACTTAGTTGTAACATTAATTGTTACTCTCTTACATAACCTGAAACTAATTAGTTCTAAAGAATGGAGAGAAATTACGATAAAGTTACCACCATAAAAATGTGCAAGATTGAAAAATATCGTGGGGTTCAAATAAAATAAATTGAAACAATATTGTCCAGTCATAACAATTGGTTATAACATATTGCTTGGAGTCCACCGTGGACTGAATGATTGTAGGTGCAAATTCAGGAATGAGATTTTCAATGTATCTGATCGAAAATATAGGACGCGATATTATGCATTTTTATTGAGGGTCCTAGAACCACACAACAAGCAGAATCAGTTTGCGTTCTAATTTCCTATTTCATCTATTCCAGAAACAGAAAGTCAACACTTGACAAAATCGAAATTTTACATAACCACACTTTTCCGACCTTCGCGTGAAATTATATACTCGCACATTGACAGTAGGCGGTAAAACGATTTTCTGAAACAAATTGTTTTATGTTTTTTCTGGCATGCCCTGTCTATTTTTCCTCACTATGTAAAAAAGCAGAATCGGAAAAACAGTATTCTGTATCGATAGTATTTTTCAGTACGTCATGCTTATGGAATTCATATGTTAATCTATTTAGTTATCATGATTTTTATCGAAAATTTTTTGATGGATCATTCATAGTTACAGTATTGCACTTAAAAAAGTGAGTTTCGAACTCTGAGGTCCCCCTATATTTTATATATTTTATATTTTGGATGATGAAAACGTCGTTTTCCTGATGGAACACAATCTCAATCATCCGGTTCTCTTAACCGCACACCGAAAAATCATAAGACATAAAACAAAGGAAAACATTAAGCATAATATTCCATTTTGAATACTAAGCCGATACATCTATTTCAAATAACATTTTGCGTTTTATGTTTCTTTGGTGGGTTTGCCTCAGATAGGACGAAAGCACCCCAAAGAAATATAAAAGTAAAATGAACATGAAACACATTTCATACAATTACAACACATCATTGAACCAAATGTGTTTTTTTCTATGAAAATATGTTTCATATTTCTTGTTTCACGTTTTGTCTGCCTTTGGTCTACCTTAGAATAATAATATTTATTATTTCGTCATCATACTCATAATTCATTAACATAAATATTATATCATAGACAATTATAAACTATCATCGCCGAAAGTCAAAACACTCTGAACATAGTCTCCGATCAAATCTTCGTCGAAATTTCAAATAAACTCTTGGAGTGGATCTCCTACTAGATCTACTTTCGAACTGGTTATCAGTCAATGATATAAAAAAATATATATATATCGAATTTTCTTCAGATAAGAGGCAAGAATGTGGTCGTGAAATTTGAATTCAACGAAGGAATTTGCGAATACCAGATTTTGAAACACCAATTTTTTATGGTTCTCTCAGCTAGTTTCTGGCGCTTGAGGGTACTTATTTGCCATCATTCACTTCGAATGTTTCTAAACGTTTTATTCGTTAATTATGTTGCTGATCTGATATTTCTGGTTTCGATAAATTCGATTATTTCTAATTTGGGCTGAAATCCTTCCACTTATAGCTCCTTATTCTTAATGGAAAGCACTGGGGTTCTTGACCCTACCCAGCACTATTTGTCATCATACAACGTGGAACCGAATTCATTTATGTGAACACGGTGGCCGATTGAAAGTGAAACAGAATTGGAAAATAACAAATATTGTGGCGAAATGAATACGAAACATTATTCATAATTCATTCAAAAATCTATTCAACCCAATGTAATAACAATGAAATAAAGATACTCAAACGAATTCGTTTTTATGTAGAATAGAAATATTGAATAAATAGTCACAAACAGACACCCTTGATCTTTCTAGTGCTTTCAAGTAGATTTGTCTAATGTTTGAAGAACTTTTTTTGATTCAATGATAGACATACAAATCTGATAACAGCCAAATATGGCAATATTATTCTGACAAACAAATTTATCTCGAATCCGCATCCAGGTGATGTTCAGAGTATTGTTTTTTCAATTGTCAAATTACATCGATTTTTTTATCTGCAATCTAACGAAACCATTTCAGATTATGATCGCATTTACACTTCGATACAATTTATTTTATCATAGAGTTCAAATGGATTTTCTTCAATTCATGATGATAAGATTTCAGGATATATACAGGTTGGTCCTACTCAAATGGAAACAGCTATTTTCAGGAGCTGCGTCAACATGTCAGAGAAGCGCAGAAACTCGCTGTTTCATTTACGTGGAGAGACATTCTTTTCTGGTATTGTTCGTTCTGACTCTTTCATCATTTCTTCTCAAGTTCCATGAACCACTATTCTTAGAATGATTCAAGAGAGACCTTTTCCGGGGATTTTTTTGCTATATACTTTCACTATCGGCATTGTTCGCGAAAAGCTCCAGTTCCTTGTGCTCATTCACTGTTTCTGAACAGAGGATAACTTCAGTCTAATGCTCGTTTGTATATCTTAGCCTTCAGGCCATAATATAATAATTTCCCCCTATTTTCGAGATCGAGTTGTCACTTCTGAAAGATTTCCAATAGAAACATTGAAATGGATGATAATTCAGAAGGTACTCACATTATCTTCTGGAATATGTGGTATTCTCGTTTTGTTTTTCCCAGCTGCAGTGAGAGAATTGTTGACGATTTATTTTATTACTATTCAATTGCCTTTTGTCACTAAACATAAAGACAAATCACTTGCTACGGGTCATTATTTGATGACATTTTGATACCAAATTGAAAATAGGAATATCTCAGAAATAGTTTTGTCCTCGGTTTTATCTTCCCATCGACTCATTTTACCTATTGAACCCAAACAATATCCTACAATCTTTGAGTATATTCAGTTGAACATTTTGAAAGGATTAACTATATGTCGATTTGAAGTTGAGCTTAGCTTCAAATTGCTTTGTATGATACCCAGTGGTTACTATCTTGGGCCTGGGTCTGTTCGAATCTATTGTTGATAAATAAATAAATGTCATAATAACTATGAAAAGCAGCTATTAGCAGGTAAAACACTGAGGTGATTTCAGAGGTCACTCAACATGATTTAAGCTTTCACACCTCATCTTCTAGGGCAAAATCATACCTATAAGTGAAACTAGAAGCAAGATGATGATCAAACAACAAGGTCGAAAGAGTTATACAGTGCGCGTCAAAATTATGGAACCAATTCATTTTCTCAGAAGAAAAATATTTGGCAACAAAATTCGGATGAAACAGGTCAATTTTTGTTTCACTTTCACCAAATTTATATGCATTTTTGAAGGATTTTTGTTGCACCCTGTGCCATCCCCATCAACCCTCTATATTTTTTGAATAGGGAAAGAAGGTAATGTGGTGAAATTTTCAAAAAAAAAAGTTTTTTCTCAAAAATTTTTGCACGCCTGTAAAGAAGATACAAAGAACTTGCCAAAAAAGTACCACATGATCTACTTTCCCTATTCAAAAAATTAATGAGGATGGCACAGGGTGCAACAAAAATCCTTCAAAAATGCATATAAATTTGGTGAAAGTTAAACAAAAATTGACCTGTTTCAGGATTTTGTTGGCCAATAATTTTCTTCTGAGAAAATGAATTCGTTCCATAATTTTGACGCGCACTGTATAATTGAAACTAAAATTAAATAAGTAAAACAATAGAAATTTCCAGAAGATAGTCAAAATTCAGACTTAAAACCTGCAACAATGCGAAATACTAACAAGAAAGGTAAAATGTTAGCAAATAATTCAAATTAATTTATAAATATATTGATTTAATTCTAAGATAATAAAATTCGATCGAAAAGCTTCTCATAGATTGTTGCACATACGTACATTGTTAAATTCTCCAGGAATTTTTCATTCTTACTCAATGTAAAAGTAAGGCCAGTTTCGTTTCAAAATCAAATCGACATACAGTCACTTAGAAATGTAACCTGAAATGCGTTTTGGAAAATGAGAATCTTGAGATTATTCCTCAAGCTAAATTTCTATGCATCCTTCATTCGTCATCAGATTCGGATTTCATTCCGCAATAATGATGAAACTCATTCATTTATTGAAGTGCTGTTGCATTCAACAGCTGTTGAACTTTTTCAGACCAGTTATGGAACTCGAAAGGTAACTAACTTCTCGAGCGAATACCAGAAATTTCTCAATTCCGATAATTCATGAATAAGTTCGAAAAAGAGTTGGTGGTGGTTGTTTGTTTTCGATAACACGACTTTTTATCGCAAGGCCGAATTGTACCTTCTGATTTATCCTTCTTGTTGCACATGACAACATGCAACTGATCGAATAGGAAGTTTGCCTTGCTGTTCCATGGCACGACAGCAGTCTTGAAACTCAAGTTTTGTTCAGATATAAATAACTAGAATCGTTTATCTGTGTCATTGCAGTTTGCAGTGTTACTTCCGCTGTCAGGTATTTTTTCAGCCGAATTGATTAATGAAGTGAATTATACATATAATCTATACTAGTTATTTGAATTGATGTTATTAATATTCAATATTGATATATGAACACGGTGTTTGTTTTTCTCTGCTTTCAAAAGCTTAATGTCCCGCTCCGACTTACACGATTAACACTTTTTGGTGCGACATAAGTAGTGATATCCATGGAATATTTCCTATGATCTTCCGTTTTCATTTCCTTAACATGTTTTTGAACAAAAGAGATAGATTCGAACAAATGGTGTAAATTGTTTCAGGTCATGACGTATTTCGATCAAACTATTGAAAACATCTGCAACCCAAATTATTTTTTTGCTGCAAAAATTCGGAATCAATTAAAATAATTATTTTTTCTGAAGATCATCGATCTGAGTAAGAGTTGGATCATTAGTAAAATTCGATTTCAAGTTTGCTCTTGCATACAATTTTATTTCTGCTCTGGACTGATTGAGAACAAAACACTTTCAGTGTATAATTAACTGACAACAATGGGCATGTGTTAAAATACAAATGGAATTTAATATACTTTCATTAGATGAATTATTGTTTGCCTAATGGCTTCATAGTTTGAATAGTTTAAAAAAGTGAAAAAAGCTTTAATAACTTCGAAATAGTTCTCTTTTTAGGTAGTTGATTTTCTACATGATCGTACTTCTCAGAGGTTTGAATCGGTAGAAAGAGAAGGTTGTATCAATCGGGGGGGGGCTTTGAAAGACTTCCGAAACAGTTGGTTCCTCTCTGTTTCTGACTGATTTAGATTAAATGAATAATAAATTCATTCCGTATCTATGTTGATCGGTAATTTCGACTTCCACACGTACACACCACCTAGTTCATGAGTTTTCATGTTCGTAGCCTAGGGTTTCACGAGATTCTCAAAATTCGAGATTTCTCGTCTCGATTCCGAGACGAAATCGAAATGAGCTGACTGACGACTTTGTCAGTAGGTTGCGTATGAAAATGTGACCCTTAAATTCGTTTATTAGAAAAATCGGCCGAATGGTATCAGAATACTTATTTGAAAATTTGAGGTAATTTCCTCAATATCTCGGAAGTAGTGATGCAATTGAATTGGACCTCCGTGATTATAGTTAAAAGGCGCACAACTTCATACAGGATTTCAGAGTTAATTAATACTCATGTCATTTTTATGAAATTGTATGCGCCTGTGCAACTATAATCACGAAGGTATAGTGTCTTTAAAAATTGTAAGAAGCTACAGTTGATTTAGAGGTTGGGCAATAAAAATTGCTTAGTATCTAATAAAAGGCATGTGATCAATGAAAAGTTTTACTGCCCTACATTCAATTTCTATTGCCCAACCTAAGTAGGCAATGAAAAGTGTTTCAAGGTAGGGCATTGCATTGCACAATAGAATTCAAGATCCCAGTGGGATGTAACTCCCTACCAAACTATCAACTATTGTTAAATATAAAAAAAATTGGAAATTTATCAGATTTTTTCGAGAATATTTTCTCTGAAACTATCGATCATATTCCTATGAAATTCAGCACATACCTTTAAATCGATATCTAAAAGTGTAGCAAATTTAAGATCGATCCAATATTAATATTCGCAGACATTTTGAATAAATAAGTCAAATTTCGTTGAAATTTCCCGAAATCATTATTTTCTCAATAATCAGAGAAATACCGCTTTGGCAACAAATTTGAACGAAATGAGAAGACAGTTCTCTTCTGATTTTTTTCAAGTTTATTTGTTTATAATTATGGTTAGGTTTGGTCATGTTATCCTACAGTCGAAGATATTATGACAGTATAAATTCTCTCGGGTCAAATGATGTCTAAAATAAACCAGCCGGTCATATTCGAAGAAAATTTCTCCGATGGACATAAACCCGGCTATTGGCGCCGGCAATTCCATTCCCGCACTCAATGATTCGTTTAGTAAAGGTTGTTTTACATAAGTGAAATCGATTTCCGTTATAGTCCGACGCGTAAACTGCATTCAGTTTTATGGCAACATTACTCGCTTATTTCAGTATTGATGAGATTATTCTCGTATCGACAATCACAACTCAATTATGTATGTTTTTATCCGATTGTGTCGACATAGCTTTGCTGATTAGATACTTGTACATAAAAGTTACCTCTTCAAAAAGGTCTTTATGTTTGAGTTACTAGCTAGTATGTACTTTACGTCGTTGGCCAAACTATATTTTTAGGAGTATAACATTACACGGAACTGTTTGGCAGATTTTACCCATTCACAAATTTGATTTTTACGCGTTATCATTTCGTCACGATGTCTGTATTTCCGTATAACCCCAAACTAATCGACAAATACTCTTTGTGTCCATAGAAGTCTGAAGAGATTTCAATTTGATCGCTGCTTCTTCATCATTGAGTCCTGCCTATTGTTCGAAGCTCTTTCGGGCCGAAATTCGGATATCACCGACATTTCAGAATGCTAACGGTTATTAACATTTATTTCTGAGTATTATTTCTTCTCAATTATGTATTAACGACTGGTGACATGGTCGATTCCGAAGTAGAGAATTTTGACAACGCGTTCGTTCATTTGAAGTCTGGAACTTTCCGAGAACTTTATTTGGTCACATCATGACATTTTATCTCACAGCTGATATTCTAATTTCCTCATTTATGAATGTGATATACAAATTTTATCCCTATTTCCGGTTAGATAAATATGTTCATTTCCTTTGATTGTTATGGAAAAATTGGTGAACATTTACTCGTCGCTTTCGCAATTTGGGCGAGGTAGTTTTATACAGGGTAGTCCGCGAGTACCTAATTGTACATCGTTTTATGGTGAATAGATGTTACCTTAGGCAATCGCAAACCAACAAATAAATATGGGCTAAGGCTATTCGTTTCTGAGATACAGGGTGAGTAATTAATTCTGGCAGTACCTTCAGATGGCCCTAACTCGTAAACCATTCATCGGAATCGCTTCTAATTTGGCAGGTATTGCCATCTTCGGCCATACAAATGTTCTATCAAACCATACCGAATTAGTTCAGACCAGGAGTAGGAAAACACTCTGTACATAGAATATAAATTTTTCGTAACTATCATCTGATTCTGAATATATTTTTGTTTCGAATACTGTTTTCCATTTGAACGGCACAACATTCGTTTTTTTTTTCATGGAAAATAATCAAACGCCCATGATTTTTGAGAACTCCTATGGCCCTGCATAACGTATCAAGATGTTTCCGATATTGATTTTATTCATTCACTAAAATGCATGTTTCACTTTTGGAAGTTCAAATTAAGTTGCGATATTCAGCCAACAAAGGCATACTTATAACTCTTATTTATGAAATACATGCCGAAAGACAGTACAATATTTGCAATCTGAGCTTAATTATCGTTGGTAGCTATAGCTATAGCTTTTTAAAGAGAAAATGAATAACCACCAATTTGATCATCACTATCAGGAAGAGGTGACTCGATTCAAATATGCAGGGTGGAACCACACCAAAATCTTATATGTAATATGAAACGACAAAGTTAAGAAAGATCTCGATTCATGAATGCTCGAAAATGAAAAATTGCAAAACTTGAGTTTGGAGTCTTGTTGATAAGTAGTTCCCTCCATAATTTGTAGCATTTATAAGTGAATTATTTATTTTCTAGTTAAAAGTCAATTGAAATAGTTGTGGCTCCAATTTGGTTTCGAAATCTTTCATCGTCAAATTTGAGTTCATCCATATTTTTGTTTTGAATCTATTTTCTAATAGGTGTTCTGTCTATGAAAAAATCTTCAATATACTTTCAGAAATATACTTAATATAACATCTATCAACTCAGACAATTCTAGAAACACAGTTGATATCAAAAGGGGATTCTGGAAAACTTATCGGGTCAATTCTATTGTATTTATTTATTGGTTCAATCTTTAAATTAGTGTCCTACGAGGTGTCATACCATCTGTAAGAGGTTTGTAACCCGGTGAGTTCAAGGAAACCACTATATATTATCATTTCCAGCTCAAGCTATGACAGTGTATGCAGTTGCTTGCTGATAATATTTAATCGAATTTGCATTGTCCAAGTATAATTGCCTTTTATCTCAACAAGATAACTGAACAACCATTCCCTCGAGTTGTCCAGTCTGTACGTAGGTTCTATCAAAAACATTGAATAATCTCTGGGTAATATCTTTAAAAATCAGAGGTTCAATCATGTGAAAGGGAAATCAGTTGAGGATATTTGTATTTTGATATGCTGCAGGTTCATTTTAAACGGCTTACATTTATTTTTATGAATAGTCGATTGATTTATCAGAAATAAAATGCACTCAGCAAAGGGGGTTAAAATATAAAGGAATCCAGCTATCACCACGACTTCCACGGCTAATCACCTCATATGTTATTTGCATATTTCGAGTAAAAAGATGCCAATTCATCACAATGCATATTTCCACTGCATTAAGATACTCAGAAACGTTATGTGCCTGCAACCCCTATCCTGGATTTATTTTGACAGGTCGTTGGAAAGCCTAGCGGGTTCTAGTGACGCCACTGGCTACTCCCCAATCATGTCACCTCCAGAATTCGAAAATTCCTGCTTATCACAAAACGAATTTTCTTTCCTTTGTTTGATCGATTCAAGTATAGCAACGAATAGTCATTAATTCTAATAATGGCTTTAATTCGCCCATTGAATAGAGCTTTACCTTAGCAGTAACTAAGGAATTTATTTTTAACGATCTGCAAGGCTGCAAGGTGTTTAATTTGCTATCATTCATCCTTCGTGCCTTAGCTTAAGGAAAGGGCGTGGATAAATCGTTTTATGACCATTCACCAGCATTTATAATTTTTATATTCGGTCGTTATCACTTATGACCAAGAAGGTCAATTGCTATTGATTCGAGACAAAAGGAAACATGATATCAGGTACATTATTCGGAAATTTGAGATTCAATTGTGATGGGCCGTTCTGGTAGAGTGATTGTCAACATGAAAGGCGCGATACAATAAAAATTAATCATTTCTGACGTCGGTATTATTGTTTGAGTTTATTATTCCCTATGGAAGATAAACAATAGTTTAATTAAAAATAAATATATGATGAAATGTCATCCTGCCAGACAGTATCAATGAAGTAATATCATGATTGGTCCGATTCTTTTGCATTCTCAAGTTTAACTCTTTGTTCTGAATTACGAATATGGAAGGTGATTTTGTGAATTATCGGTCTTTAAAAGAGGAGAATCGTTTTTGCCGGCATTGTCTGTTTGCATCTGTAATTTTTATTTTTTTCCCCGAAATTGGTCTTGAACGACTGGGTAAAACTCACTGATGAATACTCAAATTTGTCAAATTCGATTCTGTCTGGCCTTTCACACGATATCTTGAGAAGGAATGAAATGTTGCACATTTAACCGCGACAGTTACGTCCGTTAATGGGACGAATAAGCCAAAGGGGCTCGGAGTTATACACATTTGAATTTCCAAGATTATTTACCCAATATCTTAGGAACTACTGCAATAAAAATCGATGTTTCGTAGATGGTTGGTCGATTTCTTCGACGCTTGATGTCAGAAATTTTTCGAAAATACTTTTACCACCATCAGATTCTACTGCCAAGGTCATGTCTTCGTAAAGCAACTTTTACGTCAGCTCAAATACTAACTTAATTCGGAAAAGATACGATTGGGTTGAACTCCCTGAAGAAGAATCCGTGGTCAAATTCAATTCTGTCTGTCCGCATATGCTTTAACTTTCGAAGGGATGGACTTAGTGACTTGAAATTGTCAGATTAGGTTTGAAGCAAAAATATCTCGGTTGAGTTCGTTAAAGAGTGAAATCGGTTCGATAGTTTCGGCCCATTTGAAATTCGAGGTTAATTCCTCGATATCTCATGAAATATTGACTCTATTAAATTGAAACTTCGTGGACAGTTTTGGAATACCAACGCGCAACGTGAAGCAAAATTTCGTGTAGATTCAGTTGAAGAATTCAAAAAAAGATATTCGAAATTTTTTCTTAAATTTTCGATTAAAAATTTTTTCTCTGAAAATATTGATCTGATTTCAATGGAATTCAGCACAAACCTCAGAGTCAGTATTTAGCAACAATGTTTCAAAATTCAATC
The DNA here is from genome assembly GCA_958510865.1 of Myrrha octodecimguttata. NCBI lineage: Eukaryota > Metazoa > Arthropoda > Insecta > Coleoptera > Coccinellidae > Myrrha > Myrrha octodecimguttata. Next base: position 28,642,261 of record OY294057.1, read on the forward strand.
CGATTTTAGTTACTTTCGGAGATATAATGAAAAAAATTGTGCCAAATTTCGTTGTTATTTGGAATTTCAACGTTATTTCCGCAATATCTCAAGAAATACAAATGCAATCAAATCGAAACTTCGTTATCAGGTGGAGATTACCAGCACGCAACTACGTACGAAATTTCGTGTTGATCTAATAGTTACAATTTTATTAAGCGCTTAAAAGCTTCTGACCTCACGTCAGTGCTTTTCTAGATTTTTTAATACATAGATTTTTGAGCTATGTCTGAAGAGCATATGTTGGTACCTTGGCTTCTTTATAGAATGCTGGTTTCAACCAAACCAACATACTGCTAGTTCATAACTCATACAATTCCTTTAATTTTCGAAAATACTTTGAGCTATCTGAAATAATTCTTGATGTTTCTTTCTAACTCTGTAAAAGGGTCATTACCACAAAGCATACCTTTTTATGTTCAGTTAGGATTCCGCCAATTTTGTAGTCTGTTGGGCTTACGGTACCCAAATATCCATCGTTAGCGTGGTAAGGTATAATGTGCCATTAAATCGTCACATCATGCATTAAAGCTCACATCACTCAGGAACAAACTGCGAATAGAAATCAAATCCTTACTTTCTGATCACTGAACTTGAGGAGCAAGATGCGTGACTACAATAATCACCACAATATCGAAAACAAATCTCATGGAACCAAAATTATACACCTGTATATTACACCATCTCGAATTGGATAAATTCAATATTATCATAGATTTGAACGCAACATTTCACGTGTTGGTTTATATGAATAAAATTCACCTTGTGCAGTGGTAATCAGGCAACGAAGAAATGTGTAATTTGTCTTTGAGATTGTAACAGCTTAACTCATGAACCTGACAATAATCCCCCTTGCTGTCATGGTTCCTGCTTTTGGTGAAACAGGTCAATTTATATGGCGTTATGCATATCTTGGGACTATCAAATTGTGTTATGAAAGCAGATCGAACATTTCAAATGAATAAGTACCTGTCTTAATAAAGCCTGAAATCTTATGCCTGTACAGAATGCTACTATAGACTCTATGTTCTTGGATATGGGTAGGTGATAGGGCAAGCATTTCATCAATGTCATCTTATCGCATTATAGAGAAACTCTGAAAATAGCAGCAGTTGATCTAGATATCGCACTGCGCCTTGTGAACGTTATTCGCATAATGGCTAGATATTGCACCATGCTATCTTATGGAGCGTTCATGTAACAATTTACCACATGCCTTGCATACAGGGTCATTTCATGTTTTGTTGCCAGTTTTATTGGTATTTGATGCATTTTGCTTTTACATCACTACGTTCCTCTCGAGGCCACTCGATCTTTGGAATACCTTAACACCAAACAGTTGCATCCCAAATGTTGTTAGTTCCCGTAAAGGTCAATTTATATTAAATCTAATGAAAATGAGAACCGGATAATGATTCATATCAAGTTATAGGTTTCTTTAATATTTCTTGATGTTTCTACTATCGCCCTTATTCGTCTTAAAACTTCAAGGTCCTGAAACAACTGAAGGAACGCGCAAGAATGCTGAGTCTTCTGCCAGTGCATTTATTTCCTGTATCTCAGAACATATTGAGAATAACAAGTACCAAACAGATATCTTTCAGGTTTATATATAACGTCATTTTGGACAATATCTGTTTTGTCTTGTACTGTAATCATTCTCCGTCATTCAATCATTCTTCGTAATTCAATTCGATTATTGGCTATATCTGTTTTTTATGCTTATCAAGCATTTTTTCGATCCGACATAGTTATTCGAATCATTTTATATTTGGAGGAAATTTTTCTGAGTACGTTTTGAAAGGGTGATGTTTATAATGGAAAAATATTTCCTATTCTATGCGTATGGAAGTAAACTGAACTTACAGGTATTCTGGTTCGATCATTTCATTCTAGACAAAAACACAAGTTTTGTAATATCATGATATCCAGCAATGTATACCACATTCAAAGAATGTGATTTGAAATATATGCCAGTACCATATACATTGCTCGTATATACAGGGTGGTCCAAGTAGTGACGTCAATAAATTTTTTTAGATGCCTCACACCTAGGGGTATCCAAAAATACCCCCTGTATGTCATGCGATTTTCTGTCGTTTTGGAGTTATAGTTTTGTTGTATTTTTCCGATTTATTATGCCAGCGAGGATTCAAAAATTCATATCTTTTCATGCAGTGGGTATCTTGCAGATTTTTTTTTAACATGAACACCCATAATTTTGTTTTAAATAAATAAATAACTCAGCTTCTTGAAATCACTCAAAGTTACTCAAAAAAGGCTTCAAAGTAAGAACTTCAACTTTCAGCAGGATTCACTCAAACATTCAACATCAATTGAAAAATACACAAAAAAGAGTTTTCATAGCTTTTGGCTGGCTTTAAAAACGCGGTCCCAAACTACCAAAATCATTTAAAAAAAATGTACATTGGCCCTTTCTTTGCTGTATTCGGCCTTTGAAGGTGGATAGGCTAAAAATCATTCAAAACGATTAAAGTTATTTTTCTACTCTTTATCATCTTATGGTGAATTAGAATTGAAAATGTGTTTCTTAAGTAATTTTAATTGAAATTCCTGTAAATTAACTGTAGCTCGAGTGATTTTAACAATAATTTTGGTCTCGCCACTGACTGAAAATGTGAGCATATTTCAAAATTAGTAGTTGTAAAATTACTTGCTTCTGGATGCGGAATAAAAGCATAAATTACTGAAAAATTACCATTTACTACAATGAATCTTCAAAATCCCTTCCTTCATTTTGTTTTATATATTTTATTTTCTTTCCGCTTCTAAGAGTTAATTTGACATAAGAATGATAAAAAGTAGAAAAATAACTTTACTCGTGTTTCAATGATTTTGAGCCTATCCGCCTTCGATGCATGATAGCCAATAAAGTACTATTTTTTCTTATGATTTTGGTAGTTCAGGACCCTGCGAAGTTTTTAAAGTCCGCCAGAAACTATGAAAACTCCTTTTTGTATTTTTAAATTGATGTTGAATGTTTGAGTAAATCTTACTGAAAACTGAACTTCCCACTTTCAAGCCTTTTTTGAAAAGTTTTGAGTAATTTCAGGAAGCTGAGTTATTTTTTCATTGAAACAGCATTCAGGGAGATCATGTTACCGAAAAATACCTATTACAAAAAAAGATAGAAATTTTTGAAATCTCGCTGGCTTAATGAATTGAAAAAACAGAAAAAAAAATTATTAACTCGAAAACTGCAAAAAATCACGTAACACACACGGGGTGTGGAAAATCTAGAAAAAAAAATATTGACGTCACTACTTGGACCACTCTGTATAGGAAAATATTGAAGCAATTCGTATTCTCTTCACAAGCCAAATATGAATTTCAATATCAAGTTCATGTGGAATTATGGCTATATTCAAAATGCAATCGGTCATAATTATATATTTCATGATTCGGACTTCTTCAATGAAGAGGTGACTAGCCTTAATAATCCACAAATAGTGAGGTGAAAGGACGTGGTTGAACTTTTTAACCGGTCAAGAAACGATACAGAAATGTGAATAATTGATTTTCGATTAATTAAACTATCTGTTCCACTTGAACGATATTATTAATCAAAATACTTCGAAAAAATATCTATAAGCTGTTTATTCCGAACACGAAGATAGGTGATGACGAAAAATTTCTGGAGATTATTGGAAACGGATATTCCAGAGTACCTTGCGCATTTTATCGATAAAATCAGTGAATTCGACTTCAATCTCGATGGTAATTCCCTTTGATTTTCCACTTGAAGATATGTCTATGAATAATCGTTTATCTGAAATACATTATTTTATATTTCGAGCTATTTTTATTTTTAACGGAATTGTTTTCCACATTCGAAAATCTATTGCTACTCAAACTGATCACAAAGTGGAAAAAACAACAATATCACTGGGTGCTAAAAAATTCTAAATTATTCCGGTGAACTTCTCTTCTACCATTAAATATGATCCGGTATTTATTTATTCAATTTGGTTACTTTTCATTCTAGGCATTCTAGCATTCCGTGGAACTCCTTCTGATCAAGTAAAAATCGATCCATATCTGTCATACCTTTACATAATATCTTTCGATATTGATATCTTATCATATATCATTGTCTTCAACGTACTACGTATGGATGAGAAATTTAATTATTTGATCAACTGACATGAAACGATTGGAGTAAATGACTTAAGAAAACGGTAACGTAATAAAAATAATACAAAAATTATACTAGACACAGTGTTTCATCTTCTATCTTTCGATTGAGAATCGTCAGTAGCATCTATTCTACATTAAATGTGAAAATCTCACCTCGAGGTTCCAACTAACACCTGATTTCAAACGGATTCATCTGATCTAAAACCTCTGGCAAGCTTGTAAAATACGCATGTGTATGGAACAATTTTGACAACAGGTATAAAATCATCTTCTTCCTTTGATAAATGAAATGTATAGTAAGCAACACCTTCAAAAATCTGAAAAACTTATATGACAGTTGATCTGACTCTACAAAACTGTTTGTTTTATTTCAAACATTAAATTAAGACGAGCCTACTTGATAAAGGTTATATTAATACAATCAATAAACTACTAAGAAGCTACTGATGATCAAAAGATGGAAGACGAAACTCTGTGTCTAGTATTATTTTTTTATTGTATTTTATTATGTTACCGTTTTCTTGGGTCTTTTTCTTCCATCGTTTTATGTCAGTTGATGTAATAATTAAATTTGTTATTCAAGACGTGGTACGTCGAAGGCAATAAAAGTATATCGTAAGATATCAATATCGAAAGATAGTATGTAAAGGTATTACAGAAAAATCTGTATTTTTATTGATTGTTTCAATATAACCTTCGTTTGGTAGACTAGTATTAATCTAATGCTATCAATATCTATTGATATGGCAAGGAATTCAATTGTGTAATTTCCCTTCATTCAGAATACCTCTAATTGTCCAAGAGTATAATTCACTATTTCAGTGAAAGTTGTTTCCTCCATCAGTGAACTGAAATGACAAAACAAAGACTGTTTTTTCATCACGTTAGCCATTTTATCAATCAACAGTACATCGGCATTATGAGCTAACGTTTTATTCGCAACCTTCTCGGTAATATCGTAACAATTGTCCTACTTACAGAATTTGTATTGTTTCCTTCAAAGTTAATTTACTTCGCTCTTTCGAAGAAAATCGCAAATGAAGAACAGTTTCACTATGTTTTTATCGGGTACAGTTAACGGTTTCGCCATTATTGGTGTGTTGCTAATACGGATTTGGATCACAACTGCTTAACATGCTGAGGAAGTTTGATTGGAAGAACAATACTTTTGGTTTCCGAGGTTCACTATTACCAAGCGTTTTCATACGAGAAAGGAATTCGTAGATTTGATTGGTATCCAAATTGGTACACTTTGCACTAAATGAAAAAATGTTTCTGAAAAAACTTGCTGGCCTGCATTTTCTGGAAATTGGCAATTCCGAAAGGTATTATATCTTACATTGAAATCATGAATGAATGAAATCCACCCAAAGATGATTAGATATTATCAATTCAATTTTTCCCAATGATTCCAAAAATTAAGATCGACGAATAACGACTTAAAGGTTCATGCAGATCGAAATATAACGACTTGAAGGTTCATTCCGAATTTCAGAAGAATCTGGCGAATAGATTCTGAAATATAAAATTCAAAAGAAAAAAAATTATGTTTTCATTCCATCTTTTACCAATTTCGCTTGAATTCCGATATCAATCTTCTCAAAAATACAAACAGATCTGGAAATCAAGTATTTCTAGGAATACAATCTTGAATAAATTTTCAATCAGAAAATGTGAATTTCATGGCATTGGTGATTTTTCCACACCTACTTCATGTTTCAATGTAGATTTCATTACGGATGTGAAAGGATGAGGTTCTAATTTGAAAAAATTGAGTTTTCACGTTTTCGAAATTGCCAACTCTAACAACGCTTTTGTGATCTTCTGTATCATAATTTTCAACTCTGACTATTGTGACAGGAACATTATTCTCACTTCTCGCGAAAGCCTAACAACAACAGTTTTCCAATGAAAAACCTTTGGAATACTCATGTTTTAGCAGAGCGCCTTTTTCAATTCATTTTCTCAATTTCACGTTTAAAAACAAATCACATACGAAAATCCGAAAACGTGATATGAAACATTTACATTATAACTGAAATTGATTGCTCGCTCAACACTTGGTGAAACATCGTAATTAATATTAAAACAAATAAAAACACTTGACTACGTTCACAATTTTTAATTTAAAATATCTTGTTGACATGCATGTTTCGGGTTTTACCCCATTATCAAAACTGAAACGAAAATACATGGGACTACACAAATATACATCATATTACAGATGTTAACACCGGAGATAAGCGGAACTCCAATTGATCATTAACAATTGGTAGTTTTTGTTTATGTGCCGATGATATTTCTAAAATTTCTAGAAGGTCTAGTCTTTTTCCTTTCTCTCCTTCATGCAAGATTGTTGTTTTATTAAAATCTATAAAGTGATTGCAAGTTATACAATGTGTGGAGAAGCCAGTTGTGGATTTGTTTTGAAGAATTGACTTCTTATGTTCTTCCACTCTGACTTGGAGAGAACGACCGGTCTGACCGATATAAAATGCAGGGCATTCGTTACAGAAAAGTTTATATACACCACTCTTTTCTGAATGATTCAGTCGATCCTTACCACTAGAAAACATTGATCTTAAGTTCTTCTTATTTGTACATATAATATCAATGTTATTTTGTCTTAACCTATTACAAATTTTGTCGCTTACTTGCGGAATATAGTTGACATATACAAATTTCTTTAATTGGTTTTCGAAAGGACCTGGGTAAATACTTCTTAACAGTCTATCGTATTGTTTTCTAAATATAAATTTATCTATTATATCAGGGGAGAAGCCATTGTTCTTCGCTAATAATTTTAACACTCCAACTTCTTTATTGAAATTATCATCTGACAATGGAGTTGAAATTAATCTATTTACAAGGGAATGGAACGCTGACATTTTAATTCGATATGGATGTGAACTACTGTTATGTATCAGAGTGTCAGAAAAAGTGGGTTTTCTGTATATATCAAATTCAAGATGGTCATCTACCCTTTTGATTTGAATATCTAAAAAATTAAGTGATTTATTGTCATTCTCTATTTCCAAAGTGAATTGGACAGAACTATAAAATGAATTGATCAATCGTAGGAAAGATTTTAGTTCAGAAGCTGAGCCAGTCCAAATACAAAAAACGTCATCTACGTATCGCTTCCAGTATAGTACAAATACAGTCAGATCAATATATTCTGAGGAAAATATCTTCTTTTCCAAAGATGTCATGAATACTTCACTGAGTAATTGTGATGAAGGAGAACCCATTGGTAGACCATTCACTTGTTGATAGCATTTATTGTTGAATTTAAAAAAACTTTGTCCAAGGCATATTTCGAGTAGTCTCATTGTCTCTTCTTTTATTTCTGTAGTAAGTGAAAGGTTATCGTGAAGTTGTTGGCTGACCAAATCTTTGATTTCTGCAGTTGGTATTGATGGAAATAAATTCACTACATCGAATGAAACTAATATAGCATTTGAGGGAACTTTAAGTGTCTTTAGTTCATCTGTTAACTGGATAGTATTTTTGATAGAATACATTGGGCTATGTTGAATCATACTTGGCAAAATTGAATTTGTATATGTCAACTATATTCCGCAAGTAAGCGACAAAATTTGTAATAGGTTAAGACAAAATAACATTGATATTATATGTACAAATAAGAAGAACTTAAGATCAATGTTTTCTAGTGGTAAGGATCGACTGAATCATTCAGAAAAGAGTGGTGTATATAAACTTTTCTGTAACGAATGCCCTGCATTTTATATCGGTCAGACCGGTCGTTCTCTCCAAGTCAGAGTGGAAGAACATAAGAAGTCAATTCTTCAAAACAAATCCACAACTGGCTTCTCCACACATTGTATAACTTGCAACCACTTTATAGATTTTAATAAAACAACAATCTTGCATGAAGGAGAGAAAGGAAAAAGACTAGACCTTCTAGAAATTTTAGAAATATCATCGGCACATAAACAAAAACTACCAATTGTTAATGATCAATTGGAGTTCCGCTTATCTCCGGTGTTAACATCTGTAATGTGATGTATATTTGTGTAGTCCCATGTATTTTCGTTTCATTTTTGATAATGGGGTAAAACCCGAAACATGCATGTCAACAAGATATTTTAAATTAAAAATTGTGAACGTAGTCAAGTGTTTTTATTTGTTTTAATATTATTTACATTATTATGAAATGTGGGGCTTTCCATTCGACAAACGAAAGTTGATGCTATTTCCTGCGAAACCGGAAGTTCCACGAATCTCTAAAATTTTAGGGGGTCATATCTTTAGTCGAAGGTCAAGTCTGAATTTCGATTCCTTCCCAAAATTTTTCAACGAAGGTATTCGTGGGACACCTGGTATTTACTCGCCCACAACCTAAATTACCTTCTGAGGTCTTTCCTTGAAATCCAGGATAAAAGGTAAAATAAAATACGATACAAATACAATTCGAAATGATGAAGTTTTTGGTAGATTTGGGAACAAAATCAGAAGGTTATTTATTCCGATTATTATAATTCCGAAACCAATAAGCAGATTCGGTTTATTATTGAGCTCTCCTATAATCCGGAATCGAACCTTTTGATCACTACTCGATCGAATATGTATTTCTCAAAGGTATATCTACGGAATGATTTGGTCCATTCCCGAATGCGACCCTCATATATTACCGATCGAATAGATTACCAGTATATCATGATAAAATTATATGAAACTTCGTCCTCGAGCATCAAGTGATTGAAAATAAGTTTTTCTAAATCCATTTTAACATTCGTTTACGAACTCATGTTTATTGAAATTGTGACCATGTTTTCGGTGTCGAAATTACAAATGAGTATAGCACTGAAATCGTCTGGCCGTTTTGGCCCATTAACTACATATCCGTTTCATTTAGATACCCAACCCTGAAAGTTTCAAGGCGATAGAGTTTTTCGTCCCAAAGTTATCGTGTCTACGGCCGAATAGAATCGATTTTGACATCGGATTCGCCATCAGTGAGTGTAGTCGTTTCAGACTATTTACGGTAAATAGCTAACAAAACTGCAGGCATGTGGGCAAAACTGTGGCACGGTGTCCCCTAGAATATGCGTGCAAAAAAAAGACATTTGTAATAAGGGATTCCAGTTAATTATATTTTTAAGATTCGATCTACTTTTCGCCGGAAACGATATGAATTGACCTTTACACAATGCATCATTATCGCAGAAATGTTTTTTGAAATTTTTTGTATGAGAATAAGATTTCTTATTCATTTGATCCCCCACTACTATCAATTCATCAATCATTATGATAATTTACATACATCTGTTGATTTATCGATGAATATTCATCCTTGTGTTTTGTTTATCAGAATGAACTTGGAGGTCTTGTCATCTCCGTTAACCTTTTTGATAATCATTGAAGTTATTTTTCATCAACAACGGAAACGATTATTCGAAATATCCCATTTCCAGTTGCATTCGGAAATTATGCCCTATATGACACGGAATTTGACCGAGATAAAAGGTCGAAACCATTTACTTAATTGATACCAATTAACTATTTAACACTAATTCGTGAAGCCGATCCCGAAGGTAATTCAATACGACTATTTACTAATAAGTCGAGTGAATATGGGCCAAATAGGCGAATTACTACAATTATTCCCATAAACGTCTCTTGTTGTCCAATGATGCTGCATCCTTGTTGCGATTAATTATTTCTGCGTTTCATCTAAAGTGCTTAGAGAAAATTGTGATGAAAAAGCCTATGCGCGATATTTCAGATACATACCTGCATACAAGTCCGTTTGTTCACGACAACGGTCCGTGTTCAAACTTCAGAGTAACACACAACATAGAAGTAGCACCCGTCATATTCAGAAGGCGATTGCTGTCGGCAATAAGTGATACAAAATTTGACGCTTTGACCGCAATCAAAACAAAGCAGTTACCAACCTGTGATACAGCATTTCACTCAATTCACGGCATTCTCCGCAAACAACAACACTTCTTACGTGGCTTAGTGAATTAAAGTATTGTAATAATTCAAAAAATATTGAACTTAACAGCTAAAAATATCCGAAAATTTGCTAGAAACTACCAAAACAACTGGTGAGAGATTGACCGGCGGTATGCAGGTAGATACTAAAAAGGTTGAGTAAACTTCGCCATGCATTTTCCTCTAGGCCGTAGGGGCCAAAAATGTTTCTACCGCGGTCGTACGGTCTCTTAGTTCTCTGTTGTATATCGAGCCGTTCACACATCTTGTCGGCGATCGCGAAACATACTTGTTGTATTCTAAGAAAAAATGTGCATTTAATTGCTACGGCGCCGGAATTTCAAGGGGAAACATTACCACGTGGTAGTAAATTACAGCTAGGCAACACAGCCACATATAAATGTCATCAAACCTCGTTTGTATCTCAAGGTCATTTCGCTGGACCTGGTCTACATCCTTTGTCGTTGCCTATAGGCGCGTGAAATCTTCGAATTCGGAGAAATTTCGAATGCGTAATTTTTCACTCCAATTCAGGATCTATTTCCTCGTACTCTCTCTATTCTTTTTAGGTTTCTCTTCTAGCACATCACAATATTCGTGCACCAAATAATGGGACAAATTGCGCAAGAGGTTTTTCAAATGTACACAGGTCGATTTTTACGTTGCATCCGCTTTCATGGATTTTTCCTTACAGGCGCCAGTTCCTAGTTGACTGACAAAGTCTGAACGGAGACTGGCGCCAGTCAGCTGGCCTCATTTTCGAGAGAGTCAGCTGGCTGCAAGCAGCCGGACTCTTAGCAAATGTGCCATAAACACAGTTATACCTGTACTGCACGATATGTGGTTTCAAAACAATTGTAAAGGGAAATATTTATGCTATATAGACTCAGTTGACATCATGCCTCGAACGAACTGTTTTGAAGAAGTTTTTAAAAAAGCTGGCGAACATTTGCTATGTTGATTTTCAACATGCTCCTTATTTAATTTTGATTAAAGTTAAATATCGAGTCTCGAATGCATAAAACACATTGATGCAAGAATCCACACTGAATTGAGCAATAACCAAAACTAATCCCCTCTTTCATGTTAGTTAAATGATTGTGTATGATTGAAAATTAACTGAATATAGAGATTATTCCTTATTAGTCCTACCACCATATTAATTTTCAATTTTTCGATGTTTCTACATCCTTGGCGTACTTAGACTCGATCCATATTACCGGTTATTTTTAGGAATACTAGTAAGTGGAATGCATGAATAATTATAATTATACAGGCGGCACAGGAAAAATGACTGACAGGCCTGAAACGCTGAATTATGGATTTAGTTGTCATTAAGTTTACCGGTCTCAAGATTGTATAATAAATATGGGTCGAAATGGTAATTAATCCACACATTGAGAAGGTCAAGAATAATGCAGCCTAGACGAGATCAATCAATGAGTACCTTGTTAACCTGTCGAGATGTGTCATAATTAATCCACTATCGAACATACTGGGTCATTATATCCATTCAAGAAGGACGATATTCTCACTAGAATGTTGGAAAATTTTCACGAGTAATTATCTTCCTAGAGCCACTAAATGTTTTTCTAAATGTTTTTCGAAAAACTACCTGCTGATTAACAGAATCAACTAGATTGACAGATAGTGGATTTTTCATCTTGGAAAATTGGGACAATAATTTTTGAAACGAAAAAAACGAAGGTGGGATGAACCCAAATGAAGAAGAAAGAAAATATAACAAAAATGAAGGGAAAACGGTTCATCTCGATTAGTAACCAAATTTTAGGTTTTTATTTTTATATTCTGCAGAAAAAAAATAATCGAAATTTGTTGGAAACTTACCTTTTTATGTCTCAAATACACTGTTATTTTTCCGATTTGTGATAGTGATAATTTTTCACCTCATTTTGACTAAATATCGAAAAAAAAAACTTATTTTCATTCGAAAGGTCTGACGTCAAAGTATCTACTTTTTAAAAAAGGTGGTGGCCTTTTGGTTCGTTGACATTTCTGTTGTCTGATGGTGTAAAAAAAATTACAGTACTATGTTGAATTTTCTTCCCCTTCCCCACTTTTCAATGAAATAACTTTTAATACGCTTAAATTTTCTTTAGGTCACTCAGTTATGTAAATGATTGCCAAAATGAAATAAATAAGCATCCACCCATACAATTTGAAGCAGATTTAACAACTTTCCCACTACATTGTAGATGTTTTTTATATCAACTTCATTGATTTATCATCAGAAAGTAGATATTTCAACGAAAAAAAAAGCCCGCCATGTTTTTTTAAAGTAGATATTTTGACGTGAGATTTTTAATGTCTTATTAAATGAAAAAAATATTTGATTTATCATTTGGAGTGCTTTTTCGATATTTTGTTGAAATGAGGTGAAAAAATTAATATTTCAAATAATTAAAAAATTAAATTAGAGTGTATTCGGAATATAAAAAGGCGAGTTTCACCAAGTTTATATGAATTTTTCACAAAAGTTTTGAGGTTATGTGAAAAAAGTGTGGAGATGAAAGGTGTAGATCTTTTTATTACCCACAACTTTGCTGCTCAAATTTTTCCATAAGACTTGTAGTTTTGACGGAAATCGAGATAAACCGTGTTTTACCTAGTTAATTATTTTTCCTTTCATCGTCATTATATTCTCTTCCTTTTCCAATGATATTCATCCAACTATTCTTTTTTCACACTTCTCACCATTTCAAAGGCTTCAGTCCGTTAATTAGGAATATTCAAGTAGTAAGTTGGAATCAAAAGGGATATTTTTCACAATTCTCGTGATCTCGGAATATGTTTGAATTATCTTTTTTTTAATACTCACACTACATTTTTTCAAGTGGAGGTCTGAACCCGTAACATTACATATGTGATGATGAAGCGATCAGATAGGTGAACAAAATTAAGTTCATTCTGCAAAACAATACAAGATGTCCAAAAACGATGCCGGTGTTTTCTGCGCGCATGTTCTAGGGAAAACTGCTTGATGCCCTTAAAAAGTATGCCAATATTGTCATATCGCATTTTCCACACTTGAGTAAAAAATCTATGAATATGAGCAAAATATTTCAATACTGCGATAAAAAAGTTGTTTCAGGTGCATAATTATCTGCAGTGATTTTCTTCAAATTATCGTTTTACTACATTTATTCATACCCTGCTTATCGAACATAGGATGATGAGCCCCTTTCTATTTATCAATGGTATTTGGTTTGCTATTTTAACATAATTGATGATATCTGACATTTCCTGCTGAATCTTTCGTCCTGATTCGAAACAACTATATCTGAAGAAAATCTACAGAAGGGGTTAAAGCATTTTATTTCATATTTCCAGTATTTAACTTTAAAAAAACTCCTCGAACTCGGGGCAAAACAACAAATTCCACTAAATACATAATGTATTTCAAAATGAAATGTGTATCCATCATTTCATATTCAAAATGTTCTCAATGAATGATTCATTCGATTAATATTTCGGTTTAATTCTCACCTGTACTTGAAGCCCCCACTTCGATTATGAATTTTTTTTCACGTCAGATATTATGAAATATGACTTTCACAATATGTACTGACAAATTTCATTTCAAAAAACTTCGACAAAAGGGTTATAAAAGCGGTCTATAAATTATTCAAGTGGGGTTTTTTGCCTATTTCCCCATTATCATGCTCCCTAATAAAAACCTTGAGTAACAACACAAGCTCAATTAAATGTTGATCTACAAAACTACAGCTTCAACTCGAAAACAATTTCTAGCGAGGCTGTTTTGGGTTTATAAACCAAATTCCTTAGACTGACTGATATTTAAGCGGCCAGTCACGATGTTCAGTGCGCGATATAAAGTGAGGTTTGTTGGAAATGAAGAACTCAATTGTGAGAATCCGGTCTATAGCAACATCAGAAGATTCAAAGACTTTTCAACATTCGAAAGGATACGGGTAGCTCAATTCGAAACAAGATAACGAATGGAGAGATTATCTGTTGAAATACTCAAGCCATTTAACATTGGTTCATAGAAGCTTTCAGTACCATTTATGTAACTCAAAATGAAAAACATACGTAGCAGATTCTGCTCTTCAACGAACCCAACCGGAGCATTAAGAGCCTCAAAATACAATTTTATTGAACCGGATAAAAGGAAGGATCCAGACTCTCCTCAAAAGTTAAAAAACATTGATCAAGTTTTCATATATTAGATGTAGAATAATAACTGCTTCGCGAGAATCATAACACTTGGAGTTTAAGAGGTGAAATTATGAGGAAATATAGTTGAAAGATATTCTTAGTAAAAATTAGATCTAAATTCATGAAGCTAATGTATGTTTTGTTAAAAACAATTCCTGAAATCACTGATCATGAACTTCTGCGCGCTCGGTCATTCATGTGCAGAGTGATACCCATCCAGGAAAGGACACTATCCATCGCTGCTTGGCTCACAATTTAGAAAGTGCTGCGATCATATAATTAATTCATTAGAATCAAACTCTTATTCTAAGGGTACCCCGAACAGGGGCTTCATCTTCACAACTGTATATTGAGTTCAATTCAATCCAATTCAAAATTAACAAACATTTGGACAAAATTATAACATCCTAGTTCCCTAGAAAAAAACGCACATGAAACCGCCGTGCTTTTCAAAAGATCATGAGGACCGTTTTTAAGTGGGTTCCTTTTATCGAGAACACGAATGATTGACATACCATTAACATTTTTTTACCAACGACCTTTATTCGGCGATCTTGATCCCCGATGCGAATACACGTGAAAACATCACTCGTTACCGATAATCGAATTATAGGTTTCAGGGCTATTTCTTGCGTGAACTTAGACACATATGAATGCTTGTAAATGCGTTGAGGTCGGTTTGAATATTTTCGGCCTCGTCGGTTCATTACACTCGACAATTACTAGAAAAAGGTTATTTGATTTTGGTTCTCTGGTTGCTTGAACGAGAAACTCTAATCTCATTCCGAAAAAATACTGAAGAAAATTTTTGAATATAAACAGAAATTGTCTGTTGCTTATGTTGATGATTGCTCACTGCAGATTATTTCATAGAATTAAAAAAAAAGTTTCATCCTAAGATTATCCATTCTCTACTACTACTCTACAAATATCGAGTTTCTAAGTAGGTTCTTCCGGAAATTATTGTGTTTACGGTCGGCCGTTAGAAATAAACGACTTAGAAACTCGATATTTGTATAGAAGGTTTCGGGCTTAATTGCGAAGGTCGAATTCGTGAATAGGTAAAATCCGCCCAATGATTCCGTAGATATACACATTCAATATTTAATTTTTACGAAAATACGGATTAGATTGAATTCAGATCCAGTACTAGAAAAGCACTTACATGAAGTCAGCAATTTGCGCCCATGTTCAAGGGATATTACCAAAATTGAAGATGCGCGCAAAAGCTGATGAATTCAGGTCAGTGCCTCTTTTTAAGGCTTTCTAACTGTTCACATACTTTCATAATTTTCCTTACAACACCCTCAAACTTTATAACAAATCTTGACTTCACTTGAATTATTAAGCTCTCCTTCCAAATAATTCAAGTGAAGTCAAGATTTGTTATAAAGTTTGAGGGGTGTTGTAAGGAAAACAGTTAGAAAGCCTTAAAAAGAAGCACTGACCTGAATTCATCAGCTTTTGCGCGCATGTTCAATTTTGGTAATATCCCTTGAACATGCGCGCAAATTGCTGACTTTATGTAAGTGCCTTTCTAGTACTGGATCTAAATTCGATCTAATCCGTGTTTTCGTAAATATTAAATTTTGAATGTGTACATCTACGGAACCATTGGGCGGATTTTACCTATTCACGAATTCGACCTTTTTCTACGTTTCTAAGTCGTTTATTTCTAACTGCCGACCGTAAACACAATAATTTCCGGAAGAACCTACTTAGAAACTCGATATTTGTAGAGTAGTTTTGGGGCTTGATTACGAAGGTCGAATTCGTGAATGGGTAAATCGGCCCAATGATTCCATAGATATACCCATTCAAAATTTTATTCTCCCAATATTTCCGGAAAAACAGATTAGATCGAATTGAAATCCAGTAGTTTATCGAGAAATGACCGTCCGAAGGTTCATACAGATTATCATGAGGATATATTATCAGAAAATTCTAATTTAAAAAAAAATAGTTCTAATGACACCATCATCCCGAAATTCTACACTTAGTTGTCCATTAGCATTTTTGAAGTGGATGTAAAGTTTCATCATGATTGAACTTGTATTTCTTCAGATATTTCGAAAAAAACAACGATATCGATTGGAAAATCTCGAAATTTGAAATTTTTTTCCAAATATCTCCAAAAATAATAATCGGATCGAAGTAGAATTTGGTGCACCACTGTGAAATATGGAGCTCAAGTCCTGAGTGAATATGATGAAACGTTTTCGAAAGAAATTTTGAAAAAACATTTTTTTTTACTGACAATACGATCTCAAAAAAATTTTGCGAAAAGTTGCTCGTCCTTATATTCTAACTAACTGCCAAGTTTGAATTCAATCGTTCCAGTAGGTCCTGAGTTATCTTAGAAATGATCTCAACATTTCAGAGGGCTTTTACTTCGAAACCGCGCAGCCGATTTCGCCCATTAACGAACTTAACCGTCGAATTTCAAAATGCAACCTACTCTAAAAGTTTCACGTCGATAGGATTCGCTGTACGCCCGTAATCGTGCATATGCGGGCACAATCGATTTTGACACCGGGTTAGTCATCAGTGAGTCCAACATTGTCGTTTGAGACTATTTTCGGTTCAAAATTCGAAAATTACAGACATTTGGACAAAACGATAGCACGCTGATCTCCTAGAACATGCGCGCAAAAAGTTTAATGTTTAGAGTCTCTTGCTCGCAGAGCACATTACTCAGCTTAATCTTCCTGATTTCTCTGAATTTAAATGCACTAGAGGATAATAATCAAGAATACTGATCCATCACCTTTCTCTCGAATTTATTTTTCTTGGTGTCGTATTCAAGCCGGAAATTAATTTCTATCAATTTATTTATAGAGCTTTGGAATCTTTTCATTCCTACGAGTGTCACAGGCGGATGTTACCGGTTTCTATTCACATGAGTTATGGAACGGTACTCATGTCGGTATTTCATAGTCAATATGCAGTTGAAGATAGAATATGCAATATACGATAGAATATCTCTTAATAAAATGGCTGAGCAAGTGATAAATCAACCTTAAAATTATTCTTGAATTCTATGGAATTTGGAAAATGTAGGATACGATAGTATATGTATGTATAGGAAATATTGAAGAAAAGCTTTAACTTGATGTCATTATTTCTGAATATATATTGGATATTATGATGTTCCGATCGCATTGGCCTGAGATATCGAAGAAACTACCTCAAAAATTCAATCGAGTAAAATTTCAAATTTAAAGAAAGTAACATTTTATTATGAAACAGCAACCGTTAGTTGATATTCCAACAAAAAAACAGGAATATCAATTCTTTCAAACGATCTATCAATCCGCTTCCTACAGAATAATCATTGACCGTGGGAATATCAAAAATTTATCTCAGACGCGCCAGTTTCGCGGCCTCACGGTCTGACTGGCCGCAACGCTCATAGCCACAAACAACCACAGCGAATACTGTCGATTAACCCTGATCAACTCCAAGCTACAGCAGGCAGCAGGGCCCAGGGCCGCGAAATTTCATCGCCCTCAGTTCGAGTTTAGGTTTAGGTGTGTTCAGGTTTATAACTGCTGTTCACTTAGTCGCCGAACGTCTTTTTGCGCGTTTACGTAGTTATTATTTTGTCGGGTCGATGTATATAGACTACGTGGTTGGTTTTGTCTTTGTGTGATAAGATTCATAATGAATTCAGTCAGCAACATTATTGAACTAAATTTGTATAGGCTGCAGTTAGCCGATAAATTAAAAACTAAACTGAGCCGGCCCTTGCCAGATATAAAGTTACCAAAAACTTGTGAACGAAAAACCGAAAACAGCGTCGTTTTTCAAAAGAAATTTACGAAACAAATAACTCGAAATGGGGGAGTGAAATGAAAAAATGTGTTATATTGTTTTTCGTGTTTGCTATTTCATAAAGGTGATCGCAACTGGGCAAGAAAAGGAATCAGTGACTTACACCATCTTCCAGAAAAAATTAAGAAACATGAATCGTCTCGTGACCACATAGTTTCTTGTACTGCCTTTGCCTCACTTGGCAAGATAGATATTATGTTTCCTCGAAAAAAACAATATTCACTTACAATGCCTGCAGCGCTACTTAGGCGCAATTTTTGGTTCGTATCAACTGAAACACGGAGGCTATTCAGATGCCATTTTATCGAAATAATAGAACAAACAAAATCATTGTACTCATTTTCTTTTTAATGAAAATATTTTTTGCTTAATTATCTCTGGGATAAAAATAAATAAGAAATAATATTCTTGTGAGTTGAAAAAAAATTACAATTTTATCCTGAGAAAAATGTTCTGTGTAGACCTACTCTTTTTTGAAAGATTCAAATATGTTAAAAAGAATTTTTTCGGGTGTGGTAAACCCGATACATTTTTCGCCTCCTACCCATGCCACTCAACCAACAAACTAAACTACCTGCGCCTCGCCGACCTCATACATCACGACACGCCACTGGTGCTCACTGAATATTGCGTTCCTGTTAATTTTGAAAACACTTACCTTACTCTTACTCTTTCAATTAACGAAATGAAAACGTGATCTATCCTGAATTTAAATTTCTCAGTTTGCTCAACCTACTTATGGGAGAGTTTTTACTATCTTCAATTGCTTTATCAGCTTAGACAACTATTATACATCTGATGCTGAATAATTTTTTCAGTTATGTCCTTACAATTAACTTTCCAGTACTCCAGGATATCTCAGAATATGTTGAACTCCTGATACTCATCTTTTCAATGTTGATGATTCAGAAATTATTTTTAGATCGATAAAAAAGCGGTAAACAATATAAATCAGATTCTCAAATCATTTTTTTCTTATCTTTTTCGAGGGTCGATTTTTTCCATGTGCTGTACGATTTTTCAATAGATCAGATGTTTTGTGGAGCTTGTTCGAGAAAGATTACATTATTCTTTAAAATATGCATACTATGGGCCAAAAGATTTCAAACGATTTGTTACTACCTGATGAAAAATTCGTGATGAAATTCTGTCGGTCTGTCCGAGTAGCCCTTAATGCTATAACATCTGAAGAATAGACATCCGATCGAATTGGACATTAGTTGTGGAATAACAACCGTGCATATAGAGTTTCGAGAGGATCATAACAATATGGTATGCAATTTGATTGGTCGTTTAAATCTATCGAAAATTGCTGAAGTACTAAAAACGGGACCTAATTATGCAAGCTGTGAGATAAAATAACATCACGATTTTCACACACGAGAATTATAATCACGTTTTCCACCTACTGCGCTATTGATCACAAGTTAATTTTGCAACTGTCGTTCTCGCATGCGAAATTATCAGTGTCATATATGTCCAATAGAATCTTATCTGCACGCTTAGAATATAATTAAGGTAAAGTAAGTTATAACCGAGATTTTATCTTCCATTTGTCTATTATATTCTGGTGTTCATAAATATGTAAATTCGAATCTGATGATGTAATATTTGGGTATAGTTCGTGATCTTTTATGTTTCACGAGGAAGCAGTAATTTTTCAAGTTCGCTTCCTTATGTATCTCGTTCAGTTTACGAGTACAGTATTTGTTTGTTAGGTTTATTTTTCTTTTGGAATCACGAAAAAAGGAGACTCATACCAAGTTTTTAAAATGGATATAAGTTTACCTTAATAAAAATGAAACGGTATTTCCAAAGCGTTAGCATAGGATGTTCGTTAAAAAAAAGACTATTTCAGAGAAAGCAGTACGCGTACGTGTTTTGTGTTAGAATGAAACCATTCGCAATAGAAATCAGCTTCATGAATGCCCTTGTAGATATAAAAAAGCACACCATTTCAAACAAACTACCTTGCTAAACAAAAAAAAAGCGAGGTGCTTCTGGTTCACAATCTGAAACATCTCACATCAATAGAAACGATGAATTTGCTTGCGAGATTGCGATATCGGTAGTCTGTTTCTCGCTTTCGAGAAACACTTGTTGACCATTTAAGCAACGTGAACGTATGAGGGGGTTTTAGTGCGAGTGGAACACATCCGATAAGTCTTGATCAGGAAGACTTCATTTGTTCAACTTTTACTGCTTACAGTTTTTCCACTAAGCGAGAAGCCTACTCACTATTTCGAAATCTCGAGTACACTTTGTCCGTACTCATAGACATACATGCGAATTATGATGGCTCAAGCATTTTGCTTGACGAATAACATTTTCACCTTTTGAGCTTCACTTCATAAAGTGGAATAACCAAACGATTGTCCACATGTCCAAAGCGAAAGCTTTTTCAGATAGTATGTTAGATCTGCTAGAGAGGAATGGATATTCCATGAGTAATGAAGCTCATTTCCAGAATGTCAAAACTGTCGTTATTCGTCTTTATTGGTTTGAGCGAAATTGATCAACTGAGCAATGCATTCAGAAATTCAGTCTCAAATTGATTTATTTTGGACTTTCTTGACTCAGTATTATTATGGCTATAGAAATAAGTGAAATTAAGGCCAGTCCATGCAAAGCCGAAAAAAAATAGTGGTTTACTTGGTAGACTTTCTCTTCAGCTTTTTTGTCAATGATCTATTTTGCTGGAATACACATTGTTAAAGATTTTCAATTCATTTTCGAATACATATCTATTGGACAAATTTCAATTTGTCTCAAATAGATTTATAACCGTCCAAATACGCGGCTACATCGGCCCATAGCAACAGACCTCCAGGCACCAGTATGCAGTGTTACGTGATGAGGGATGACAGGGCACATCGAGACAACGCACATAAAAGTTCAGACTTTCAGTTGAGGACATTTGTGAGGTCACTGCAATACTTTGAATCATACGTTTTAGTTGTTATATTCTTGGAAGTGTATTCAGAGGGTTCAAAAAGAACACAAATACTCAAATTTATTGGGTTACATGTCATTCTGTGTAAAGATTTCATATGCTGATTAGGTAAGTACATTAGAACCAGTGTTTAATTTTCACAGCCTCAATTTATTTGTATAGGCTAGCAACAGCAAGCCCAAACCATCATCAAAATATACAGTCCGCTCAAATCAGTCAACAGACTGTGAACAAAAAGCAACTGACTTCAATCTGATTGATGTTTTTATACTTCTTCTCAGTTTTTCTGAACCTTTTTTTTCCTGACATTAATCAAAGCAAAAATGCGACAACATCCGTCATTTTTACCAATATTTGGAATCATTTGGCAGACAAATCTGGAAATACTGAACCTCAATGCAAATTGTTCGAGAAATCTTCGCATGGTATTTTGGAGTTTGGTGATATCCTATGGCAGTCTAGGTCACCAGATCTAACTTCTTGTGACATCTTCCTCTGGGGCCACCTATATAGAGATAAGAATCAATGGAAATTCTCAGCAAATTGTGTACAATGAATCGAACATCTTGTTTTGAGAACAGAATCTATTTTCCGATTTAAGTAAGAAGTCTTTTGTATTGTTAGTAAATGGTTGATTTGGTAGACTGACTCGTGTCAGCAATAGCTTGAGATTTTCCATTAGATTTATTCAATTCCATCTATTATTGTTGGGAATTGCAAGTTTAATGTTGAAGTGTTTGGGTTTCGTGCTAGAGCCATTTCAATATCAAAGCATTGACTTTGCCAGTGTCTTTTTCGGGTGAAAAAATGAAAGTTTATGACAGAACAGAATATCACTCTCCATGGAAATATTATTCCTTTAAAAAACAATTAAAAAAATTGTAGTCAGAGTGTGAAAGAAGCATATATATGTATTTTTGGTATGTATGTACAAGGACATTTTCTCCAGATAAACAGATCAAAGTGGTGTTGGAGAAGTAAGGAATAATCAGAAACCCTGAACTTCACCGCTTTTTTTTGGAAAATTTTGGAAAACCTGTTTTGTTCATCTGAAAAATACACTATCCATTAGAAATTCTCCTTATAGACAATTTTTGAAGCAATCGCAGTTTGTAGACATAAGAAAACCATTATCCCGAATAATTGAAAAGGGTCTACCTTGATACATAACCAAAGTGAGAAACCACGACAGTCCGAAACAAAACATTGTTTTCGACTTTAGCCGATCTTGTTTCGGTGAAAGGCATATTATTCAATTACATTTGGTGGAGTTCAAAACTTGAAGAGATGCATACTAAATTATGCAGATAGAATTATAATTCGACAAAAGTAGTCGAAAGCGACAGCCCAGGAATTTCATCCGCGTAAACCACGACTCGCCTAATTTCACTATGCAGGAATGTCAGCCTAACATCCTGATGGTCGGTTATTTCTTCGGTTTGGACTGGCGCTCGTGTTGGAATGGCGCTATAAAGACATTAAATCTGGAAAGGAGGGAGGTCAAGGTGATTCGGCGACCTTTAGGTGTACCGGATAACGGGGGCAAATTTTACTCCATTATATTATTCATCATCATGGATTGATAGTGCTCGAAAGAGTCCAGACCCAACGTATGAGTTGTCCGTCTTCTCATTCTATTTTTCTGGCTCTCCAGGGATGCATGTTCTAAAACAAATGCAAAGGGCACTATTATACGTGATGGGTCTAGGACTTGTACATTAATTTTATCTATAGAATCCTCTCATCAAATGAATCACTTCTTTTATTTGCCATTTTACCAGTTTCGCTTTATGTTTATTTATTTATTTATGTATTCATCAATCTTAGATACAAACAGACCCGAGTCCAACAAAGTATCCACATGGTAGCATATAGAACAATTTAGAGTAAAGAGCAATTTCAAATCATTATGAGAATAACATCAAAATTAGGGAGTTGAAAGTTATATGCATTCAAATATTCGTTATGCGCTGATACCTCAGGCTTTTTTTTGCGCTATATCAAGGTTTCTTCTGCGTTCAAAGGTGATATTCGATTTGATTCTTATTTCTTTCAAGTTTTTAAGTTACTACTGCATGGAAGACAATTTATTGAACAAAATGGTTACAACAAATCTATTGAAAAATATCGAAATGCAAAGGTGATCCAATTTATTCAAAAAAATGATATATATCAGAACATTATTTACTGTCCTTTAAAATGAATTAGTTTTTTAAGTCTCTTTTGCACTCTTTGTTCATTGATGCTGTGGTTCTGGTCGAGAATGTATTTTTAAATTCTTATGGTGAAATATGCTTTCCCCATACTTTCAATCAACCAGTTCTCATGGTTATTATCAATTATCAATTATCGATTGATAATTGATTTCATTCAATTATAAAGTTTCTACTTGAAGAGTAGTAAAGTAAAGCATTGGTGTAATTGGTAATGTTGCTATTGATTTTATTTTTTAAAATTGATACTTTGATCATTTTTCGATTTTACATATCCGGCTCACATCTAATGACGGTATCTTCCTCCTCGTTTTCTGAATTATATTAAATACGCTGTCAAATTCCGAGGGGTGTTTTCTTTGTCTAAAGTAATTGTAAATACAATTTTTCACACTTGATCTTCCTCCCGAGTCCTCGCGGAATGTATCCTGCGATATATTCAAAAAATTCAAGGTAGCATGTCGTTAACGATCATGATATAGTTTCCGCATTTTAGGAAAATAATAAAAAAGATAATATCTATTCATTCAATTAGACACGGATAAAGTGTATAAGATAAGTCATAAATCAATCAAACAAATCACTAAATACAATTATCAACACTATATTAACATACAGAGCGGGGTCTGTCAAACTTCGGTGGCCAACCGACTGACTTTATAAAAGTGAATGTAGTATATTGATATGTTCAAAATATATGTTGGCATTTCAATTTGACAGATAGACTTAGCTTGCTACTGTATGGTGTCCCTATGTTAAATTCCGGTTCTTTTTGCACCAAATCCACAGAAACCCTGAATTATGCTGTATTCTTTAAAATCTAAATGAAGTGGTTACAATTTGTGATACATTTTATGCTATCTTCAAGATCCATACATTATCATTAGAATGACATTTGGGAACTTTGCCAGTTTTTTTTGGTCTTGGAATTTCTATTTGACAGATTGACTCAACTTGGTACTCTATGTTTTTCCTCTGAATTATGTTGTATTTTCGCAATAAATTGGTTAAATTTCTTGATATATTCTAGACTCTAATAAAAATTATAATATTGTCATTAGAATGAGATTTGGGAACCCTCAGTTCCTTTACCAGTTTTTTTTGATCTTGACATTTCTATTTGACAGATTGACTTTACTTGGTATTCTATGTTTTTCCTTTGAATTATGTTGTATTTTCGCAACCAAGTGTTTAAATTTCTCAACATATTTTAGACTCTAATAAAAATTATTATATTGTCATTAGATTGAGATTTGGGAACCCTTAGTTGCTTTGCCACTGTTTTCTGTCGTTGAAGCTCAAAAAATTTTTATATCCTTGTTTTTGGCGACACTCTGTCGCATTCCGAATCCAACTACTTTCTGACTAGACCGCTCGTTTTCACCGTCTGAAACAGGTTATCTATGAAAATTTTAGTCGATTAGCAGGATGCTTCAGCAGAAAGCTTTATATAATGGTGCGAACTCGTCATCAGATTAGTTCGATTTCACTCAGTCTTCCGAGAAGTTCGTCTGATTTCGAGTGTGATGTGCGAATGATTTTTCTTATCGTCCGATTGTTGACTTTGTGCTTGCAAGATGGTTAAGATAGGTGCGGGATCACCCTTTAAATTTCTGAAAATTAGGTTAGTGTGATCTTCTGTTGTAAATCATGGGTTCAACCGTGAAATTTCCCACGTATACAGGGAAAAAACTTCATATGAATGTATATCGTAAACGTGCTAACTTTTGAGATACAGGCTGGTAAAATTTCCAGGACAAATATTTTTTTATAACCACACTATTGAAGATGTTGATATTTCTATGACACTTCGTACACGTTTTCACTGAATCAAGAGATATATTGTTTGATGTACCTACCTTCTTTTTATTAGTGAAGTCTGTATGGGATTCGCATTGAATATTTTTGGAGAAAAAAATGGTGCGACTTTCCTCAAATTGAAAATTATTCCTGGAATTCTGATTCATTTCTGAAAAATTTGGACATCCGGATTTCGCTCTGTCCGGTGCATGGTTTTCGCTCAAAAATAAAAAATCGTTTCACTTCAGAGTAAAACTGCTCAAAATATAATGAAGTGACGATAACGTAGAAACTGTTTGTGAATCGGCAAAAATATTAAGCAATTTGAAGGAGAAGTAACACGATTTTTATTTTTTCAAGCGGAAACCACGCGCTGGACACAGTAAATTCAGGAAATTCAATTTGTTCAGAAATTAATGAGAATTTGGGAAATGATTTTTGATTTGAGAAAAAGCAGTGTCGTACCATTTTATCGCCAAAAATATTCAATGCGAAACCCATATGGAAGCTACTGGTGAAAAAAACAGTTTTTGTACATCAAAACATGTTTCTTGATGCAGTAATCACAGTGTAAATGTGTACCAAATTTCATAGGAATATCTTCAATAGCATCATCGTGGTTATAAAAAAAAAATTCTGGAAACTTCACCACCCTGTATCCCAAAACATACGTTCATGTGAAGTTTTTCTTGAAGTGGCTCAAATAATCGCCCCCTTCAATTTTTGTATATCATTAAGAAACACCCTGCATAACCGCCTTTGAAATAATTTTCTTTTCTCATAAACGGAGAATTTATTCATTATCCTTCATTTCACAAATGTAATACCTACAGACTTCCAGCAAACTACTATTTTCATCACAATTCGAAAATCAGCAGGAGGTTATTTCCCAGTTTGGTCGCTCATTCCGGGATACAAGAGCGTTATCGTCTTCTCACAATGTAATTATGTCTGCCCGGCCGACCGTAGAAATTCTAACTCCAGGAGGGGCAGAACTAGAGACCTGCATGTCTTTAGTTTGGATTTTTAGCCAAAAGTGCTAAACGGGTTGATTGGACTCACTGATTATATGTCAATTTGAATTTTGTCCGGCCAACCTCCTTCGAAAAAACACATCGGTGCAAAAAATGTCCTCATTCTGAGTACCTATATACTATGAAAACAAATATACAAGGATATCACTGGGGCCTGATTGGATAGTGATTTCAAATCTAAAAACTCGAAGCATTATAATTTAAAATCACTCAGCCGAGAATATGATATGTAAATTTGAATGGATCCCACACTTATTCAAATCCGGGTTGATTTTGTTACGTCTTAAGTTTGAATCCTTGAGTTCGCAGATACCGAGCGATTTATATTCGAAGAATATTGGGTCACTATGGATTACTTTCATTATGAAATTTTCGAGAGATAAAGTAGGATATGCCGAGACGAACATTTTTCGGCTAATTATTATTAGCAGAGTTGTAGTTGAAAAATGAAAATATATAAATGGTTTTATATGCGTGAACACAAACAAGATTTCAATGGTTTTATAGGTATTATTTCAACAAGGGAAATATGAATAGTATATTACCCTAGGTTGTCATAGTTACAACCCGAGGGCAAAGCCCGAGGGATGTATATAGACCCGAGGAAAATGTATTCATATTTCCCGTGTTGTAGTTAATGGTTTTTTTTCTGATTGAATCAATATTCAGTATAAGATAATGAATATTTTAATTAATTGGATTTTTAACGTTGATGTGAACCGTGTTTGTGAGAATCATGGTTGACTGGTTTGATTTTCAATAATAAAATTGATGAATTGATGTGAAACTACGTGGAAACTCAAGCGGCAAGAGCCAGCTCTCAACGAAAATATTTTGTTAGCATATTTTGAAGATTTGGTATATTGCTCTGATTCTTGATATTTTTGATATAAGACTATAATTCATTCAATTTCCAGTCGCAGAATTTTTCACCGAACACGTTATGGCCAAAATTATCGATGCTTAGTTGAATGTTACATTCGAAGGAAAAAACTGAAGTCAAAATGTTCGATGAAGTGGAAGCATTTGTGATGAACAAAAATAAATGATGCGTTCTAAATAAATTTGAAGTGCTGTGTCGACAGCAGATCAAGACATACTTGAAGAAAGATCCAAATAACTTTTTTTCGATGTATCCTATGTATGATATCTGAACATACCATAAATTCGATACATTATTGCCAAAAAAAAATGTATCGCATTGTTCCAAGGGAAATATAATTTGACGTTTCACAGTTCCTTTGGGAAATATAAGTGTGTTAACTAAGGCGCATAGAAGATAAGGTGAATTCAAAGACGCGCTTTTATTTCGCCAATGCTGGGAAAGCCAGTAGAATTCGTTTGTTCACTGTAGGTGGCGCTATTTGAAAATCACGACCGGTCGTCAGAGCAACATTCTGTCAGAACTGAATTGTCATCAGACGAGATATAAAGTAAAAAATATCTGGGAATGAATATCTACCACATTATGTTTTGTATAACTTTCAGTGGAATATATTCTAAGAATTCAATATACTTACATTCTAATTTTTGGCGAATACACTATCAGTCGATGTTTTCCTATATTATCTTGAGGGGGGTGTGAAATTATTTGATAAGAAATATGAAATTATTTGGTAAGAAATATGAAATTATTTCATAGAATATATTGATACATCGATATCATTTGATATTTTGTTCAAATATATTCATATTTTCCTAATTGTACACATATACAAAGGAATGTGGTAAAGCGGCGGAAAGTTGATACAGAACTAGCATCATCCTCACTTTAACTCAGACTGAGTCCTTTCAAGAGTTGGAGTTTCACAGAGAATAAAACTCATTGAATAGGCGATATTATTGAACCAGTTCAATTTAATTTCTTTCCCATCTAAATCCGTAATATTTCCTATCAGAAAACTGGTGTTTTATTCAATGGTTAATTTTATTTAATTGGATTTGAAAAGTGAGGTTTTCTAGTAGCACTTATTTACTAGCATATATTAGTATAAGAAAAATAGAACACATTCAATAGTAAAAATAATTATGCTTAATTGGGGTTTAATAACTCGATCCTCGATTATTGAAAATGATTGAAAGACAATTATGAGAAGAATGATATGCTGCTGAGTATTATGAAGTTTATACATTCTATTAATAGAATTCTTCCTTCATTTGAACACTAATTTTCATTTACATCTGCACTGTCCAAACAAAATACAAAAGGGACCCATTTAAAAGTATCTGAGGATCTACGAAGCTAACACAAAATGATTTCACGCATTTATCAATAACTAAATAATAATCGGAGAAAACAGAAATAAACTCAAAATGACAACTGCCGAATTACCATTGATAGTGTCATGCGTTCTGATTGCTCCATTGGTGGCGTTTGTGTCGGTGGTGAGAGTATGAAATACAATTAGTTTCCCCAGTTCGGTCTAATGATTTAGTAAGAAAACAAATGAGAATAGGAGCACCATTGGTCATCACCATAGTTACGACATATCGTAACCAAGGCGATATTCCTCAATATTGTTTCTATCAGAAAAAATTTATTATTCCTATATTTTCAGTACATGATGCATATCGAAAATGTAAAGAAATCTATTGAATGGCAACAAAAATTGTATCAACCTCTTGTCACATATTATGACGGGAAATATTTTTTCATCCATATTTACATATGAATTCGCGGCAAGAAATCACAAGGTGAAAACATTTCGCTGGCATGTATTTATTTTTCTTTTATTTGCCTGTTTGCTTTTTTCATTTACCATTCTGAATGTTTTTTGCTTGTTTTGCATGATTTTTTTTTGCTTGTCGTAGATCAAGAAGAGCATCTCAAGATACCGGTAGGGTCACCAAGGATAATTTTCCATGGCTAAGGTAGGTGAATTCGTTTTATATATCTTCCACTCACAGTTATTGGAACTTAAATAACAACATTCAATTTACCTGAGATCAAAAACTATTCTGAAGGTCACAGTAGGTTCTTTTGTTTTAATCAATTAATTTTTTTCATACTAGTTTTTCGAGTTGGTTCAGAGAAGTGAAGAACCTTTTTCATGTACATTTATAAGGTTAATTTTGGTTCAGATGGATAACTGAAAAATATGATGACTGGTTCCTATGAACATTTTTCCTACAGACCATTCTTACTCTAGACCTCTCCGAAAAGTCATCGTGAAACATAACCTATTCTTTTAGTTTATCAAGTTCGTACTGACGTGAACTCCTCAATTTCCGAATCATTAACGATATAAGTATCTTGAACCTTCAACTAGAAAAAGTTATTCTTTTTTACTTTCGATTGAATTAACCTCTCTCGAAAAAACATTATTATTGTTTGAAAGGCTCAATTTGCGATCAGATATCTAAGAGACCATTTTCAGAAAAAAACATCGATGCCATGCCTGCAGCAAATAATTTCATGGGAATTCTTCATGACATTTTTCAATATCGTTTCTGAATCCAAATATTGCCAAAGATATTCTTGGATATCCTGTATATTTAGGCGTCAAATATTGACTCTTTGTTCTAGGTTCAAAAATTTTCTTGTGATCTGCTTATGAAATACCTACTACTTTGTGTTTATTCATATGAATGTTGAAATTAATTCTGAACTTATTTCTTGATACAAATCATTTCATTCGGGAGCCAATTCACAACTAATCGAAATATAGTTAATCGAAGAAATTATATTTTCTTTCTTCCAATGACTTTGTTATGATTACTTTATCTCCAAAGTAACAGAAATGATACATATAGCCGAAGTGCTCACGTAAAAACAACTCGATTCTGATGTGGATTATGACTTGAAATATAAACATTGATAAAGTGACCTTTTGGTCAATCGAATATATCAATGTCCAAGTTCACTAAACATGTTTTGTCTTTGCAGGAGTAAGAGCAGAAGTGTCGATCATGGCATTGCCTCTCCCTTCGACTTAGAAGCCCTCAGATCCAAGGTGGATGGACACCTGGACAAAAGCATCGAGAGAGGTAAGATTTTCCGAATACTGCATCTTACAACTCTGATTATTTCTTCATATTGTTTCATTCATTATACTGTATTGCTGTAACATAACCTCTCTGGAAAATACCGGTTTCTCTTCATCACTTTGAATGCTACCTTAAAATTGTTATAAAGTATTAATTAACTAGATTAATTGTTATTCATGATCAGTATATTTTATTCAATAATTTCTATCGCTTTGTTGATTCGGATTCAGAATCCTACTCAGTTCAGTTCTGGTTGTCAACTAGAATTACTTGATTACCTGTGCAGGACACTAGTTTTGGATTTCTGGTTTATGTTACTTTTCTTCATTGTCAATCATCTCTGTCTCTAAATTCAACCAATTGGTTCAATCTGAAGATTGTAAGGGATATGGGATATTTGATTCACTACATCACTATCTTCAAACTTTTCAATGATATTAGACCTTATTAACCATCAGATTTCCCGATATTCCCTTATAAGATTTATTTAGATTTCAAGACAATATACTCTCCTAGGTTAGCATAGTAATACACAATTTTTTCATTTCTGGAAAAGATTGAATCTTTCCGGTGTGTGCGATAAAATAATTAAAAACAAAATTCAACCAGGGCAACCACTATACAATCATATATCAACTATTGTCAGTCGAAATAAAAAAAAAATTCTACAGGGTGTTTCATTGGTAAATGAACATACGGTAACCTGACATAGACCTACCTAAATATACAGGGTGTTTTTTGTATTCACCAATAGTTTCAATTGCTCATAACTTTGGACGCATCTATTATAATCCGTTGATATATGGAACGTATGATTCTTTCACACATGTCAATCGATTTATGTTAAAGTAATTGAAGAATTCCGTATGAGAAAAATACGGGTCTTCTTCAAAGCTAAGATTCAACACCCTGTATATTGAAATTTTAGAATGGGGTGGAAATATTTGAGAGGAGCAGAAATTCACAATTTGAATCTTTTTATTTTTATCCCACACGCCTAATTGCTTTTCGAAAATTTCACGGAAAGATTAGATTCAATAGTGAAATTTCACTGAATTCTCAGAAAATTTTAAGTTCGTGATGGAATAAAAAATACTTGTCATTTCGAAGGATAATTTCAAAAGATTCCCAGAAAAACATTAATTTCGTATCCTGAATTAAAAACAATAAATAATTAAATGAATTGAGAAATAAGAATCACAAAATTAATCACAGAAAAAGTTTCATCGCCGGTCCATTAAATTTCAATTCTTTCCTATCTCAAAATAATTCTGACAGTTTTTTGATCAGGTCTGGATTAATATGTGTTTCATCCTAGGAGGCTTTCATATATTTCCTTCCTACCTCCTAATGTTATTACTTAGACCATAACACTTAACATTTAAAATACTTCCAAATTCAAAATTAATCGACAATATTAAAATCTGGTGATGTAGCGGTCCAGGTATGCATCCACCCCTGCTTATTCACATATGGAAAGTACCTTCAAGTAGGTACATACCATCAGTAGGCTTTTTTGGTTGGATATGTGGCCCAATCAATTGATTTTTATAGTGTAAACGTTTATCGGAAATCTGTAGCGTATTTCCGTATACTCGACCTCATGCGTCTTTTCCAGCTTACGCATGTTCAGGAACTTTTTGGATTAGCAATTTCGAAACATGATGTGTATTGGCAGAGGTGGACTGCATAGCTGGACCTCTAGATTACCAGATGTCAATTATTTATTTCGGAACATTCGAATGTTTAATTGTATTTGTCTGAGATCGGAAGTAATGAGATGGGAAATGGCCAGTAAATTGAAAATTTTCTGCTTCTTTCAAACATTGAAATTCAATACAGAAATTTCAATATACAGGGTATTGAGTTTCAGCTTGATAAAAGTCCTATATTTTTCTGATACGGACTTGGAATTTTTCAATAATTTAAATATGAATCGATTGACCTGTATCAGTTAATCATACGTCTCATATATCATCTGATTGTACTGACTGATTCCAAAGTTATGAGCAATTTTAAATATTGGTGAATACAAGAAGCACCCTGTATCTTGGTTATGAATTTGATTAAAACTACCACGTATAGATTTTTGGATTCATCTAGGGTAGATCTACCTCAGGTTACCGTATGTTCATTTACCAATGAAACACCATGTATAAAGTAATCGAGAGAAATCAGAGATTTTGGGCGCATAATCTCCTCTCTATTCACGCCTCACACTCCTCCGAGAATTTCCAATTTCATTAATGTGAAGACTCGGAACGCAGGTTAGCGGCGTGAAGAAATTCAAACAAACACAGCTAAATTCTGTAACCTCATTTTTCCAATTTTTCGAAATCGGAGACCCCAATGAATTTAAATCTAGTAATTGTTCAAAATTGAAGCGGAATCTTGTGTATCATTTTCGAAAGTCGAATGCAATTTTCGATGAAAACTGTGATTTTTTTTAACGGGCTCGTTCTGGGGAGCCGCGCGTTATCATTTGGTCCAAATGTCTTTTTTTTTTTTAATTTTTTTCCTGAAAATGGCCTTGTACGAGCATAGTCATCGATACTCCGTACTTGAGAACGCCTAGTCTATCTCATATTGGTGACTCGACAGCCAAGTACTGCTCGTGCTTCGCCATTGCTCGGTGGCATGCCTATTTCAATAGAAAACGAATACGAACCACCACCCTGTGGCGTGCTCAAGCATGAGATAATCACGAGGATTATTCGTTTTGTGTGATCTCAAAAAACCCTCGTTGCTATTTGTACGATCATTTTGGTGCTCCTTACTATGTACGATACCACATGTACGATAATAGCATTTTGTACGATAATTCAAGAGACACTTCCATTTGAATATTCAATTCAACCAAAGTTTCCAAACAGACTTAAAATTTCAATGAAACTATTCAAATGATGTTCGATTAACAAATTGCTCTCAGGTAATGACGATGATTTTCTAAGAATTCATTACAGTAATTGCAGAACCTGAAAAATGGTGGCCAAGTGGCCCTATACTCACTGACCCTCATGCTAGTAGGCACTACCCACTTCCCTTTTTTACAAGTGTTTTATGCTGTAAAGCCGCGTACAGACACGAGAGCTGAGCGGCTTGCGAGGCAAATTATTGGGCTGCCTCGCAAGTGTGTACGGTATCGCGAGCCATTTCAACAACGCGAGTCTACCTCACAAGTGCCTCGCAACTGCCTCGAAAGCCGCTCAGCTCTCGTGTCTGTACGCGGCTTAAAGAGATGCCATAAGTCATCCACGTTGTCGGCATTCTCTATAACAGAATTATTGCTCGTTTTATGGGGCGGCTTCTTTGATACCTTCAACAGATACTGTCATATAATGACAAGTTTTCAGTGTGACAAACGTGAAAACATCCTTGATTTCACAGATATCCATGCTCCATGCTGTCAATCGGGCCGTAACCATCATAACGTTACGAAAAAAAAACCGAGGAAGGCACTGCCGTGAAGGCAGCAGCTTTTGCGCGCATGGCAACGTATTTAAACAAGCGTGCAAAAGCTGCTGCCTTCACGGCAGTGCTTTTCTATGTTTTTTCGATGAAATACTGGATTTCAATTCGATCTAATGTGCATTTTCGAAAATATTGGGAAAATAAAATTTTGAATGGGTTAGATATACCCATTCAAAATTCATCATTGGGCGGATTTTACCCATTCACGAATTCGACCTTCGCAATTAAACCCCAATCTTTCCTACAAATATCTAGTTTCCAAGTCGCTTCTTCCGGAAGTTGTGTTTACGGTTTGGACCTTGATTACGAAGGCCGAATTCGTGAATGAGTAAATTCCACCCAATGATTCCGCAGATATACCCATTCAAAATTTTACTTTCCCAATAT
Organism: Myrrha octodecimguttata; assembly: GCA_958510865.1. Lineage (NCBI taxonomy): Eukaryota > Metazoa > Arthropoda > Insecta > Coleoptera > Coccinellidae > Myrrha > Myrrha octodecimguttata. The sequence goes on from OY294057.1 coordinate 28,676,301, forward strand.
TTCCAAAAATACAGATCAGATCGAATTGAAATCCAGTATTTCATCGAAAAATGACAGTTCAAAGGTTCAGAATTTAATGAGGCTAATATAATAGAAGATTTTTCGAATTGTTGTAATGACACTATCATCACGAAATTTTGAACAGGGTTGTCTTTCAGCAACTTTAAACTAGCTGCTAAGTTTTATCATAATTGAATCAGTATTTCTTGAGTTACGCCGAAAAAACAACGTTATTGAGAAGAAAACCACGAAATTTGACATATTTCTTCCCAATATGTCCAAAACTTATGATCGTATTGAACTGAAATTTGGTACACTGCTGTGAAATTTAATATATATTTTTCTAAAAAAAAATGTTTCGAAAAAAATTTCGAGAAGAAATCGATTTTGGCACCGGATTCATCATCAGAGAGACCAACCAAGTCGCTTGAGACCATTTTCGGCTCAATCATCGAAAATTACAGACATTTGGACGAAACGATAGCACGCTATTCCCCTAGAACATGAGCGCAAAAACCCTATCGACTTTCAAGGTAGATTGTTTCTCTGAGTGCAACGGTTGAGTTTCTTGAGGGATTCATTCTGCTAAACGGTTTTCGAGTTAAAATCAATCGAATTATTAAGGATATTTCCTCAATATCTCAGGAGGAGAAATTTTGTTGGGATCATATGCTTTGGTGAAATTTTTTCATGCATCATTCATCCGATTTGGATTCGCAAGAACTCTTAACCCTATTTTTCACAACAGTTAACCAAATTTGATTTCGATCTGATTCTGATTAATGGAGATATTGGTGAAAATATGTCAAATTTGGTGTTTTATCAAGACGAAACTTGACAACTAGTTGAAAAATGCTGATGCACAACTTCGTGCAAAATTTCGTGATGATGCTTTCAGTAGAACAATTTGAAAAAAGTTACAAATTCAGCCTTCGTAATTGATATAGCTAAACCTAGAAATATCGAGTTTCCAAGCGGTTTAATTTGAGACTAATTTTGTTCACAATTCGCCGTTAGGCCGATCGTGAACACAATAACTCGATATTTGTAGAGTAGGTTTTGGTTTAGTTACGAAGGTAGACTTCGTGAATAGAGAATAATGAAATGAAGATTGCCAAATCTTTCCATCAAGCACTAAAGCTGTGTTTCGCAGAGTTAATACGTGAATAGGTGATGTTATGGCATCGAATTGAATAAGCGCGTATAAAGCTCCTGGCCTCACATTAGTGCTTTTCTAGAATTATTTATCTTTCAAGTATCTGTTATAAAATTTCAAATACGTTTGTGTGTTGGTATTTCACAACTAAGAAGGAATTAATACAAACAATATTTCAGGATGTGATATCTACAAAACAACTTAGTAGATTGTGCCCATTATAAATATCGGAGCCGTCAATCATAGGAAATACATAAAACAAACGAAGGTTTCAATAATTGTAGAATGAAAATCAAACATCAAAATATTCAGTATCCTACAAATTTCGAATTGTTCAGATGTCAGTAATACCTCTGTAAGAAATTATTATTGTGAAGCTTAGCATCGCACTGATAATAGTGAAGATAATCCAGTAATTATCGAACTGAAAATTTTTTTCGAAGATCATTATCAAGTACGTACAGCTACAATATCATTTTCTTCGAGACCCATATTCAAACAGCGAGAGGTTGAATTGACAGTTTCTTTCTTTCGGCACCCGTACACTTATATGAAACATTTTTTGTTCGACGATAAAAATAATCCATATATTTCCATTCTTTTTTTATGTCTTCATCGAGATTCGAAGGTCAGTTAGTTCATTTGGTGTCATAAATATACCTATCTGGGACTAAGGCACTTCGATTAAGTTATCATCTGAATGGAATATTTTTCTATGAGAACAAAGTTGGATATTTCTCGAAATCCAAATGGAATTTTCAAATGTAACCTATTGAATTTTTGCTTTTAAGGAATTCGTGAAGACATTTCAAAAGCCCTGATAAGCCCTGGGCGTATCGCAAAATAATAAATATTATCTTCCGTATTATTTCTTCTTTAATTCGCTGAATTTGAATTGATCCCATACACTTGAACATATGACTGGTGAGTGAAATTTGCCTATTGATTGGGGAACTAATTACGAATCTATTATTGCTGTTCGGAAAACCGTTAAAGAACATCTAAAAATAGCGAGAACAAATTGCCAATAACTGCGTCGCTCATAGAGTCAAACCATTTACTATATTTTCTTGAGAATAGAAGTGATATTTCTCTCTTTAATGTTGATTTGCAGGTCAATTAGCTAATGATTATAAATGTGCACTGGAATTGTTAATTGAATTTGAACTGAGACATATGTATTTGTAATGCGAACGAATTCCTCATTATTTTTTCAGTATGCATGAGAAGAATGATCTGAATTCTATATTTATAATGATTGCACTGTATTGGTTATTGTCCACATTCGCTTGTCTATCTTTATTACTACTAATAACTACATGACGTAAAGATTGAAACACTGAGACAATCTGAATACATATAGTTAACATTGAGTTTAATCTGTATGTACTGATTCGAATATTGTACAGGGTGCGCATTGGCATAAATAGAAATAGTAAACCGTGTTTTGTTATCGAGCTATCACGTGTAGTACCTAAGTGATTCCCGGGGCACTACGCTTGGAATTTTTTGGGGCCACCCTCAGCTTTTAATTTTCTTAAAAACAATTTTTCAATCAAAATTTGGTTTTTTCAACACAAACATAAATATTATTGTTCAAATTTATTAACATCAATTCAAATATAACAAAGGAATTGAAATCAGTACCAATGTAAAAAAGTTAACAGGAGTGAAAAAAATAAAAATTGATATTTCTTTCTACAAAAACACTAGAAATATCAACATGAAGAAGAAAATCGAATGCCGAAAACCTAATCAATCCAATTTTTTTCTGATGTTCATGTATGCGAACTATTTTATCGCAGCATCATAATCCAAGCTCTTTGTTTTATCACGCCTAACGGCCAATCTTAAACACAATAACTTTTGAAAGAAACAACTTAGAAACACAATATTTGCAGAGTAGGTTTGGACCTTCATTACGAAGGTCGAATTCATGAGAATAGGAAAAATCCACCCAATGATTCCGCAGATATAACCATTCAAAAATTGTTTCTCCCAATGTTTTCGAAAATATAGATAAGATCGAAATGAAATTCAAAACTTGATTGAAAAATGACAGTTCGAAGGTTCATATAGAATTTCGTCTGGAAAATATGATCAGAAAGTCGTTTTAATACCACGGTCATCACGAAATATTGCACAAACTTGTTCATCGGCATCTTCAAACTAGTTTCCAAGTCCATCATTATTGAATTGGTCTTTTTGGAGCTATTCCGGAAAAAAACAACAAAACTCAAAAAAAACACGAAAAAATAATAAAATAATAATAATAATAATAAGGCTCAAGATATGGGCAGAATTTTTTTGAATATGGTAACCATTCAGCTAATTTTGCCCATCAACAAACTTAATCGTCCCATTTTGGAATGTAACCTACCCTGAAAGTTTCAAGTCGAAAGGATCTTCCGTATGCCCGTAATCGTGCAGACGGACGGCCGACCATCCTGACATAATAGATTTCAACACCGCATTCGTCATCAGCGAGCCAAACCTAGTTGTTTGAGACCATTTTCGAGAAAAATTCGAAAATCACACATATTTGGAAAAAACTCTATTCCCCAGAACATGCGCATAATTTGGTGTTTGAAGTTTGGAAGAAACTTTCTCAAAGCGTTCTAGAATTGTTTTCCTAATAACTGAAAGCATAGCGTTTCCTGAAATCTTAATGCCAAACAAGAGCCATGCCATTGAGAATTTAAAAAAATATGAAAAATTCATGCAATATCGTATCTCCGAAACCTCCAAGTTAAATTTTACATGAACCTTCAAGCCGTCATTTCACAATGGATTACTCGGCACGCTTGGAAATGTGTGGAAAAAGGAACCGGAGAATTTCAATGGGAAAATAATAAGCCCCGTTAAAAAATTTTCAAGGCCCATTTTTTATATCGAGAAAAGAACAGAATAGGAGACTTCCACAAAACCAGTATTGCCATCTGTCGAAGCGAACTCCGAATCAATTTGATTCACATACGTGAAACTCAGCGCAATGTCATGTTTATGTAGACATCTGTACTGGGAACTCATACCATCCTTGAACTGAATGTGTAAATATTGAGGAAATAATTTTAGGTAATCTAGACGATTTCTCTTGATGATCTAATATCTTATAATTTCTCACGAGTTTCCGTATTCGGTCGACCTTCACCCATTTACTGTTGCTTATTCACTGACAAATCAATGTCCACGTGATATTATTCCATGTACAGTTATTCTACTCGATTTGCTCGGATACTTTCAGGTAGTCGATGGCGTGTAATGATTTTTGAAATTCAAATTCATATTTCACTTTCTTCTTATATCGTGTTTTCAACTCAGACTGCTCGGTTTCCATTCGATCGTTCGTTTATGATATCTAAATTTCCTCGTTGGATTTTGACGGATCAAACCGAACTGTTTCTATTTTAATCTGACAATATGTATCCTTTCCTTTGTTTACTTCGGATGAATCTATACGAAAAGTGGTCACGTGGCGAAAAAGAAGTACTAAATGATATATTCACTAAATTAAGAGGAAACAGTATCACGTGGTAGTGAATTACAGCTAGGCAACACAGCCACATTTAAATTTCATCAAACCTGGTTTATATCTCAACGTCAGGTCGCTGGACCCGGTCTACATGCTTAAACGTTGCCTATAGGCGCGTGAAATATTAGAATTCGGAGAACTTTCGATGTTCGATGTTTATAGGAGAGAACGGGGTGTCGTTCTGCAGGATTCAGTGAGTATTTTTTGAATTTTTTTCTTGGTGTAAATAATTCTTTAGCGAGAATGCGCAATGTTAGTTATTTTTCCATTTTCCACTCCATTCCAGTTATTTTCCCAAAAATTCTCGAATATAAAAAAGTAGCAGCATTGCATATTCCTACGATTTTTTCAACCATTTGCACCAAAGAAACTTTTTGAAAAAAAGGAACTCTGACCTCCAGAAGTCACCCTGTAATATCCGAGGTAGTGTTTACTCTTAATTTGAAGTTAATGTATAAAGAAGAACCTGTAAGAACATTTTGTTCTCTCTCCAAAGAGAAACGGAAGTCTTCCATTAGCAACTCCCATTTCCTTCAAACCATGTGAGACTTATTCAGGCTCCCTCCTTCTTCTTTATTCAGAGGGACACTATGGAATACGTCTCAAATAAGTTAGGCTAGAGGAAAGGAAATGGATTGCGTAATGACATCACACATTTGCTCACCTCGAGAAAGTGAGGATCTTATCTCTCCCATAATAGGTCATGGTTGGAGAAGAGAGAAGTAAAATCTTTTGACCTCTATGTTATCCTATCTACGAAGAGGAGTCAAAGTATTCCCATCTCTCTCACACCAGAATGCTTTTGATTCGGTTCGAAAGAAACAATGCATATTTACTAAGTCAATGTCTTTGGGTACATCAACAAGGAGTGGTGCAATAACCAATTGGCTGAGTAGGTTAGAGGGTAATCTTTGGGTTTCGACAAGTGGAAATCAAGACAAGCTGTGCGCATGCTCCAACAGTGTCATTTAAGGAGCAACGTTGCCAGACTATAAAATAAATCCGATGCCACTGGAATGTCATGTTATTTAAAATTCTGTTGTATAGAATATAAGTTGAAAAGTACATTGAATATAAAAGGAATATGTCTGAATGAGTAAATAAGGGTAATTCTGCACTATTTTAATTGAAGTAGATATCTAGGTGGTATGTTTTTCATTATGGGACGCCATTATCTTATTTTCTGATTTGGATTGATACTGTCCTGAATTGAACTAACCTATCCTAGGCCCTAAACAGATCAGAAGATAAAATTCAAATTCACCATCCCAAAATCGAATTGCTTCTAATTTGAACTGCAATCTCCTAAATTAAACTAACCTAACCCACGACATACTGTACTGTAATGTGCCATTTCCCGGATTCATTTGAGCCCGGGAAATAATACATTACTTCACTAGGCCAGTAAAGTAGCTTTACCGGACTGGTATATTTTAACTAACACATGAACGATTCTTATAAGAATTTCAGCATAAAAAAAACAAACTCTTACCGCATCCTAGGAGTAAGCCAACATTATGTTTTCATTTGAGATTTTCACCACATTGTAGCTTTGCGCCATTCACAGAATATCTCGTATTCCTTTTGATAACGTCGCTTCACAACTTTTTCTTTAAATCCCTGCATCTATTTTATTTGAATTTATTCAAAACGTTCTGAACTGACAGGCAAGACATCTTCGTTACTGTTAGCAACCGATTGAAAGCATACTACCATTATCACCCTATATTAATGGATGGTTTTACATCATGTACTGACACATTACTGACACCTTTCAAACTACCTGAATTGACAGTTCAATTTTTGTACCAAAAATTAAAAATAAATTTTGAGCAGTATGAAATGAAACGTTGTACGATACACGGCCGTGAAATGTAATTAAAATACTCGTCTAGAAATTCCGGACTCGGCTCCTTCGCCGCCTCGTCCGTGAACATCTAGACTCGTACTTTAATGAGCCATTTCCCGGCCTTGTAACGTAAATTACTATTATGTCCTTCATTTTCAAGTCAGAATCAACCATCTCGAATTAATCAAGATCACTCAAATCTAATATAAGGCTTCCACACAATCTGGCAACGATGATTCCCAAATAACACTGTTGGAGTATGTGCACATCTTGTTTTGATTTCCACTAGTCGAAACCCAAAGATTACCGAAAATATTATGATGTACCTACACAAGTATTCCCGAAAACTTTTTCTCGTGCAATATTCGTGTGTTTTGAAAATCATCTAGAAACAGAGACAACGATCCTCTAGTTAACCATCATGCTAATTAGTAATAACGGTAAAGAGCTGATTTAAAGTAGACGATGAAGCTTTAAGCCGGGTCCAGATGAGTGTAACACGAACAGCGAATGCAATAAAATTTGATTAACGATGCGGCGAATAGTTTGGACGACACTCGAGTTCAGCCTCGAATAATACATATAAATGCATCGTTCGAGCTGAAAACCGAGTCCCGATGGAGCAGAAAGAACGCTGCCTCGAACCACAAAACTCCCTGCAATTCATTGCATTCGCTGTTCGCATTAAGCCGGGTCCAGATGATTGTGATGCGAACAGCGAATGCCATAAATCACAGGAAGTTTTATGGTCCGATGTAGCGTTCTTTCTGCTCCGTCAGGACACGGTTTTCAACTCGAACGATGCATTTAAATGTGGTATTCGAGGGTGAGCTCGAGTGCCGTCGACACTATTCGCCGAATCGTTAATCAAATTTTTTTGAATTCGCTGTTCGGATTACACCCATCTGGACCCGGCTTGAAGGTTGCAATTTCAGTGAACGAATAAATGCAAGCGATTTGATTCTCAACTAGGATATCGAATTTCAGTCTACAGTAGAAAAGGCAAACACTGCATAGCTCATACTGACAGCCAATTTGTGACACCGCAACTGGCAACAAGTTTGTTATTTCAAATTAGTACTCGCTGTATGTTATTGCATTCCTTCCTCTGTTATTCCTTTTCTATTATTTTTGTATAATATTTATCTGATGGCTATATCCAACCGTTGTCGTGTCCAATGGAGAGTCACTGCCCTGTCATTCTAAGATGAAAATTTATGATAAACACTCAGTCCGAACTTTGGAATATAAATGAACTTGTAATTTATCATCCTTCACATATAAACATATGACTCATCCAATGCTGAAAATTATTGTCGTGGTCTTCTCAGGCAATAATTATGTTGCACAACACTCTCATGAATTGTTTATAAGCCAAGACCATGAATTAAATTCTTATGTTTATTACAAAGGACTATCCGAGACATTTCATATAAAATACTCCTGAAAAGTAGCCCTTCAATATCATCGTTGATAAATTGAGCTTTATTCTTCTTGGATCTCTGTAGAGTGTAGACCCTCGACTAACGAGGGCTGATTGAGGAGTATTGATTGCAAGCTCCCAATTACCATTTTGTTGAAGAATTTTCACGATACCTAATGCAAAGAACGTTTCTTCAAAATTCGAAACCATTCCAAGATTTTTTCATGATAACCTTAAAATCCACCCAAGTTCCACACTATTCACTATTTTCTCACGATCGAAGTGAATGAAGCTAAAAGGCTCTTGCTGAACAGCGGCTATCTTCAATTTAGATAACAAATACCTTTGGCGTTGGAATGAAATTTCGTGAACAACGCTTGTTCACATTGTGAAATGGTGAGTTGGAAATTTCAGTGAAATTTTAATGAAATATAAAAATTTTCAAAAAAAAAAAAATTTTTTTGAATTTTTCCATGGATAATTCCCATTATTGACACTGTTCATTTTCCAACCAAGTTTCATTTCAGATAAATATTTTTCGAGTTATTGAAAAATCAAAATTTCAAATGGCTGTAGCACAAAAACCATTCGGCAGATTTGGCCCATTAACTAACTTAACTGGGATATTCCGGTTTTTAATCTAACCTGAAAATTTCAAGACTCTAGGTCCTTTCTTTCGAGATTTACAGCGCACAAGGCCGGTCGGACGAACAGAATCAATTTTGACCACGGATTCTTCATCAGTGAGTCCAACCAAGTCGTTTGAGACCAATTTTGGCTCAAAATTCGAAAATTACAGACATCGTGACGAAATGATAACGCGCTGTTCCCCAGAACAAGCGCGTAAAAATAATTTTGATTCTGAAGCCAATAGAAACTTATACCTTTCTGTGAATCTGCTGGAAAAAAGATGACGGACAAAACTGAAATGCAATAATCTTAGATTTCCACACAGAGTTTAAATGCAACATCTAGAATACTTCGATGACTCATCATGTTGTCAGTCAGCTGCGAAAATCTTATTCACATAATCCGAGCCATAAACGGAGGGAATCGCTATCAGCTGAATAGTTGATATCTAGCGCTGGTGCGGCATGTTGCAAGATACCGATTTGCTGATCAAAACATTTCATCTGTTCTTACGGGTTGCTGCTGCGCGTTTGCCGCTAAGAACCGAAGGACGTTCACTAAACTAACACTTTTATTTCGTATCCGTTTCTGTTTTCATAAAGAATTAAAGTGCAGAGCAAGCAGACCATATAATTTATACGCACACAGTTCAAGTCGCACGTTTTTTTTTATCCGAATGCTAACAGTGAATAATGTTTCGCGCGTTTTTCCTATCGAATTACATCTGACGCTATGCAACGGTTTCTTGCTAGTTGCATGGTAGCCGTAGCTCAATAGTTGAAAGAACTTGTTTTAATTGCGGTTGTTCCCATCTGTCATAAATTATGACATACAATGGATTAACGAATTCGGATATTTATTTCACTGTAGACGATGAAGACAACTACGTTGTTGTATTTATCAACAATAAACAAGGTCAATAATCCTAACCTCTAATCGCGATCAATTTATATCTCATATTGTTGTTTTATTTCAGATTTGAACAGTTCGACGAATAGTTTATCAGAGAAGAAGAAAAGTGGACCACCTGAAAATACAACGCTATATACGGTGAGTGTTCTTAATATTTATTTCTTTTTGTAACAATCGTGAACGTTTGTTGAGGAAATAGATATATGCGGTTTGGCGATAACAAGATTATCATTAGTTCATAGTCATAGGTAAAAGGTATATTAAGTAGTGAAATGGTGTTGAAATAAGTTTGCTAGGAGACGCGTGTAATGATATGCTCGTCTCCTATTAGTTTTTTCTACAATTAGTATAGTATAGAACAATGTTGAAAGTTTTGTATCAGTGGACATGCAGTAATAACGTAAGTTAGCCACCCACTCCATCATAAACTGTGAATATTTAGTTCAGTTCGAGTAGACCACAAGCAAAAAATCTAGAAAAGCACTGACGTGAAGTCAGCAGCTTTTACGCGTTTGTTCACATTGCGAAATGGTGACTTGGAATGAAATTATGAAGAAAAAAAAATTTTTTCTCGAATTTTTCATGGATAATTCTTCTTATTGACACTGTTCATATTCCAACCAAGTTTCATTTCGATCAGATAAATAGTTCTCGAGTTATTGAAAAATCAAAATTTCAAATGGCTGTAACACAAAAACCATTCGGCAGATTCGGCCCATTAACGAACTTAACCGAGATATTCAGGAGAGTTACAGCGCACACGGCCGGCCGGACGGACAGAATCAATTTTGATCACGGATTCTTCATCAGTGAGTTCAACCTAGTCGTTTGAGACCAATTTCGGCTCAAAATTCGAAAATTACAGACATCCTGACGAAATGATAACGCGCTGTTCCGCAGAACAAGCGCGTAAAAATGAAAATGTGTGTTCTTGTGTATATCAGAATCTTTCAGCAGTTAGTGAGTAGTTATTTTACTAAACATGAATCGATTTCAAGCGATGGACCAAAAGCTCCGGTTATAGTAACGGTTATCCACATTGACAGATTTTTCTTTGCCTATATGTCAGTTTGAATAACCGAAACTATAACCAGAGATTTTGGTCGCTTGAAATCGCTTATGTATGAACACCTAAAATGCAAACGAGTCCATCAGTGAGTAATGAATTTATCACAGTCTAACGTTGGTCTTTGCTTTTATTGGTTTATTATTTGATTTTATCAAATAATAAACCTTAGTGATCGACCCACAAAAAAAATGTTTAACCCCCCCTGAAAATTTCACAGTTTACGTTTTTGAGTATGTAGATTTGAATAAACTAATAAAAAAAAATCTGTCTGTCCGCCGTCCGTTGTCCGGGGCTTTTCTCTGAAAGTACTGAACCGGAATCCGTGAAACTTGGTACAAAAATCGTTCGTCGCTCGGGATTGATCCTCCAAGCTTTTCTGCAGGATCGGTGTACCCTAAGGGCTCAAAATTGGGGGTTGGAGGGAAAAAAATTATTTTTCGAAAACTTATCACCGAATTTTCATGAAACTTTCAATGTTGATTACTGTTGCATAACTCAACCTAAAAATTTTCACCAGGATGATTTCTGTCCAGTGGTACCTGAGGTATAAAAAAAAAATGCTGCAAATTTTGGGGTGAAGAACCAATGAGTTATGAACAATATATAAGTTTTATTTATGACATCAATGGTATTGGGTTATTCAACTGAGCAAATAATAAACCCTTGTGTAAAATTTGCAGCGTTTTTTTTATTGTTCTCGGGCGAGTAACGGCTTCCACCCATCATACCTGCTCACTTGCGTCCTGGCGCGCCGGCTCAATAAAACCATTGAGTTTTCAAATACAAAGTATTTGAAAACTCAATGATTAAACCGAAACCGTCTCCAAGTCCAGTCGAATAAAGGTGGCGACGCACTAGTATCATAATAGTATCACTTGGGGTTTTCGGAAACTTACTTGATCACTAATCCGCGTTAGCTAAGTTTGGCAGATAGAGCGTTCCTTGGGTGGGCTCTGACGCACCGGCTCAATAAAACTGGACCGGTCTCCAAGTCCAGTCCTTTTAGGGTGGTCGCGCACTAGTATCATTTGGGGTTTCCGGAAACTTACTTGATCACTAATCCGTGTTAGCTAAGTTTGATAGATAGGGCGTTCCATGGGTATGGTCCGTATATATTCTTGGTTACTAATGGTTAGTGACATGTGACAGATTTTGAACCGAAGTGTCAGCAAGTTGACAGCCCAGGCACTAACCATTAGTAAATATACGGACCATACCCCATATCAGTCATTTGAGTGAACCGGGTATGCAAGCCGATCAGTTCCGAAAACCCCTTGTATACAATGCTAGTATGGAGGTGCACGCACCAGGCTACGTGACAGTTGGGTGAATTTTTTGTTAACGGAAAATTTAGGAAATTTCAGCTGGCAGGTCGCTATGTTTACATATGCTGTTTCGACAGATTTTTGCTCGCATGTTCTAGGGGAACAGCGTGCTATCGTTCAGTCGAAATGGCTGTCATTGTCAAATTTTGAGCCGAAAATGGTCTAAAACGACTAGGTGGGACTCATTGATGACTGGCGTACGGAGGATTCTATCGACTTGAAAATTGAAGAGTTGGTTGCATTTCAGAATGCGAAATTAGAGTTCATTAATGGGTGAAATCGTACGAATGGTTTCGGAGATATAGCCGTTTGAAATGTAGAGGTTATTTCCCTGATATTTCGGGAACTACTGAAGCTATTGAATTGAAATTCGGTAACTAGTTGGATCATAAGGACTTGCGACTTTTCGCAAAATTTCGTTCAGATCGTGCCCTCAGTGAATAAAGAAAAAATTCTCAAAATTATTTTAAAAAAAATTTTTTTTCCACAATTTATTGATTATATTCGCCATACTTTGCGCTTCATATTTTGCAGCAATGCACCAAGTTTCAGTTTGATACGATAATTACTTCTGATGATATTGTGAAAAATATGCCAAATTTCGTGTTTTTTTCGGAATAACTCGAAGATATTATTTCAATCATGATGAAACTTGGCAGCTAGTTTGAAAATGCTGATGGATAACTTTGTGCAAAATTACGTGATGACTGATGACCGTGTCATAAGAACACTTTGAAAAATATTTCAATTTTTTTTTCAAATCTTCAATATTATATCTTCTGATCATATTATCCTCATGAAATTCTTTATGAACCTTCGAACTGTCATTTTTCGATAAAGTACTGAATTTCAATTCGATCCAATCTGTATTTTTGGAAATATTGGGAAAATAATATTTTGAATGTGTTTATCTGCGGAATCATTGGGTGGATTCATTCACGAATTGGGACTTCGTAATCAAGTTTCAAATCTACTCTACAAATATCGAGTTTCTAAGTTGTCTCTTCCAGAAGTTATTAGGTTTACGGTTTAGAAAAACGCCCTTGCTGATTGCAGAATTGAACTATTTACTCAGATATAATATATTTTTCTGGAGTCTTCAAGTTTTACATGGATTTTAACCATAAATTCATCTCATTAAATGAATCACTTTTTTCACGTGCCATTTTTACAGGTTAGGTTCAAGAAAAAGTTATAAGCAGTTAAATATTTCTCAATGTGCTAATTACACATTCGGTTTGTTTTGTTTCCGAGTTCAGAACTGTTCTGGAACGGTTCCGCATGCGCGATTGCAATTTTGTGTTTTGGTTCATTTCAGAACCGGTTCAGGATTTGAGTAATCCTGTTTTGGTTATTTTCAGAATTCCGAACTGTTCTAGAACTGTGAAAGGAGTTCGGACGTGGGAGTCCGAACTGTTTCAGAATTGTGTAGTTCGCATAAGCGTAGAGCGGCTGTCAACGATTTGAATGGTTAACCTGACTTTCGACGTCGTATTGATTTGTTTTTGATTGTTTTATTTGTTGAGGCAACGGTTAACTGTTAAATTTAAACATTTGTTATTGAGGATAATTCCTTCGCTACGACCTACCAGGAGAATCTAATGGATTTTATTACCATTGAATATCTGAAATACGTTCGTCATTAAATTCATTATTATATAAACCAATAATTTGTTGGTTCATTTCGGAATATAATTGAAGTAATGAAGAAAATTCAGAAAAAAAATTGCGTGGAAGCAAGTATTCCCAAAAATATTTTTATATATTACATGGTGCGACAAGGACTTTCGCTTATTTTTAATTGAACCACACACAATATATAAGACATGATTAACATTCCTATTTCCTGCCAACTCAAACGGCAAAAGTTTTTTTCCTCTACGATCCCGATGAGAGAACCCGAACTTAATTCGTGTTTTAGTTTCATCGCTTTTAGAACTGTTCTAGGATAGTTCAGAATCGGGCTTCAACAGCGCATCGATTCTACGCATTTCTAGAACTGTCCTAGGACAGTTCATAATTTCGGAACCAAAACAAACCTATTATCAGAAAGTTCAAGACAAATTCCTCTCACGTTGGTCATCTGTATTGCAGAATAACCAATTAATTTCTTAAAATTCAAAGAAAAATGATTGAGAATACTCACTTACTCCCAGAATCCTTATAAATTGGCGCTTTTTGGTATTATTGGGACGAAACTAATTCACTGAACCCAGGGCTGTAGTAGGGTGGGGCAAGTCCCTTCCTTGACATCATTACCCTACCTTAAAAAACAAGAGCTTTTATCATGACTTACCTTTATCTGAGCTGATTTCTTATAGTTTTATGCGTCTATAACCAAGCAACCGTTTTGAGTGAGAAAGAAGTGATTACTGAAGGATATGTGTCATAGTTATAGAAAACTTTACACCAAAATATGTATCTGCATCTTTTTTCCGTAGGCGAGTATAGCAAATTTTAAATGAAAAATATTTTTTCTTTTATGAGAGAGATCTACAAAATCGATGTACAACTCAAAGACTCACCCTGTATAAACATATTCTCACTACAACCTTTCGCGCTGAGAATTTAAGTTAATTTCTGTTGGAGCTGAAAGAAAGAATATCACTATTGAAACTTACGAGCTTTCTATTGAACTCTTCAGCTCCAAAATATTTAAAGTTCGTATTTGCTTCCGTTCATTAAACTGACTACTACCTATCTCATATCTTTTTCAGGTTGTGGGTAGAGATACCCTCACATCTGTAGCCGCTAGGTTTGATACCACCCCCACAGAATTGACCAAATTGAATAGGTTAGCTACACCCTATATATTCCCTGGACAACAACTGTACGTTCCGCTGAGAGAGACAGTCGAAGAAGAATCGGAAGGATCTACTCCTGTAGAAGAAGCACATGAGGATTTTCCAAAAGATGAAAAAGGTGAGCCATTTTCTATCCTAAATGAAACTCGTGAAATTCACATGATTATAAAGTTTCAACTCCCGGCGCTGAAATTGATGATTAACGACGTTGTTTTAAAACACATCTTTCATAAATTTGAGTCAAATTTGAATGAATAAAAATAGGTAGAATTTAGATCTAGAGTTTCTTCCCCATTTACCGAAACATTGTATTAATTTTTAAAAACCGTTTTAAAGTCCAGTTTTCATCACCAATTTCAGGGATAAAAAGTTTTCAGATCATTCCTAATTTAAAGGATTTACCCATGCCAATATGGCCGACAAATACAAGGTGAATATTTGTATTGTGTGGTGTATAGCAAATGAGACAAAAATTTTCAAGCAAATATTCAAGAAATAAACTGAATGCAAGATATCGAGAAATTTCAAATCGGAAAATTAACATAACCTTATCACTGTTTCCTTCGACTTACCAACGAGTGGTACGGGGTATAGACGGTATAACATTCGATTATCGAGTGACATTCGGTTCAATGCGCAGGTCATCTTCACTTATCGTTTATATTCAACATATGACAATTTATATAATCTTCAATTCTTGATCGAGATTCAAGAATTGACCCCCTGCTCGAAGTTCCAAATTTTTCGACATTTGAAGTAGAAGAAAAGACCGAATTACATTCTGCATTCGTTAGCAGACTTGTTCATGCGAAAATGTGAACCCAAATGTTCATATAATAGAAAATTTCGATGAAAAAAAATCGAGAAAAAAAATTGTAGATCTAGGTCCAACATTGTGAAGGTTTACCTTTCAAACGTGCTTCAAGTATTGCCTCATCCTGATGTATGTCAGGAAACATGTTAAAAAATGTTCATTGCTAGCAATATTTCCACACACATCCTACTGTGTAGCAATTGTCACCTCTTCATTGGAAGGAAGAACTATACCAGTAAATTTTAGCTGTGCCGGGTGTCCCACGAATACCGTTGGTTAGAATATTTTTGGGACGGAATTGAAAGTTACGCTTACAATTTCGGACTCAAGTTTTGACTAAGGAGATGATTGCCTGTAAATTTTTCGAGATTCGTGGTACTTCAAGCTTCACCGGAAGTGAGACCAAATCTCATTTTTCAAATGGGAAGCCCCATCTTTTATAATGAAAATAGAATACTTATGAAATTCTGATTAATTCTAATGTAAAGTTTTTTTAATTTCTGTCAGAAATTTTTAAGGTGAAATGCCAATTAAAAAATCGAAAATGGCGCTCTGCTGAAACATGTTTATGTTCGAGGTTTTTCTTTGGAAATATGCTGTTTTTAGGTTTCCGCGAGAAGTAAGGAAAGTGCTTCTGTCGCAATAGTAAGAATTGAAACCCATGTTACAGGAGGTCACAAAATTGTTGAGCAAGTTGACATTTTCGAAAAAGTGAAAGCTCAATTTTTTCAAATTAGAAACTCATTTTTATGGCCAAATTTGAATCTACGTTGAAAAATTATGTAGGTTTGGAAGAAACACCAATGCCCTAAAATTCATATTTTCCTCAGATTCGTGAAAAAAAATATACGCCATCACATTTCGAATCTTCTTCTTCTCGGGAGGAAATTGAGTGTGTCGAAGGAAATGGATATATATATTGATCTATCATTTCAGATTGTATTCATAGAAATTCTGAATTTTTAGTTTTGCTTGTATTTTAGAGAGGATTGATATCAGAAATGTAATCCCGACTGCATATCACAGAAAATATTAATTTTAGGGCATTGGTGTTATTTCCACACCTATATTACTATTCAACGTAGATTCCAATATGGCCATAAAAATGAGCTTCTAATTTGAAAAATTCAGTTTTCATGTTCTCGAAATTTTGACAATACTTTTGTGACCTTCTGTTACATGAGTTTCAATTCTGACTATTGCGACAGCAGCACTATTCTTACTTATCGCGGAAATCTAAAAATGGCATTTTTCCAAAGAAAAACCTTGAAGGTTTCAGCAGAGCGCCATTTTCAATTTTTTTATTGAAATTTCACGTTAACAAAGGAATTTCTGACAGAAATTCAGGAATTATTCAGAATTTCATAAGAAATCTATTTTCATCATAAAATATGAGGCTTTCCATTTGAAAAACGAAAGTTTGTCCCACTTCCGATGAAACCGAATCCCACGAAATTCAAAAAATTTACAGGCAATCATCTCTTTAGACAAAGCTTAGTCCGAAATTGCAAACGAGAATTTCGATTCCTTCCCAAAAAGATTCCATTGGGAGGTATTCGTGGGACACTCGGTATATTTTGAATCATATCGCTTTTTCATACAAATCGAACACTTATCAATTAATTGAATATTATCTGGTTCGATTGCATTCTTATATTTCAACAGATATTTGGAGTTTGATCTTTCTTTAGAATAACAGTAGGTATTGAATATAATTTCCTAATGCCTTATTCATAAGGACAAATTCAGCCTCGATTAAGATTATAAAGCCATAAAATTTTATGTGATTTTTGAACTAAGCCGACTTTCGTCATTTCAGTTTTAATGATACAAAACCATGAATTAATCTATTTTCTGGGTCACGTCGAGGAGAGCCTTAATGTGAAACTCCATTCGAATACCAAATGCAAGTTATGGAAAAAATGATCTCCGAAATTTAATGAGTCGGAAATAAGGTTATATCTACAGAAATTTTGAAAGAATGGTTTTTTGCTTTATTTTTTCGGGATTACCTCAATAATTGGGAAAAAACATTGGTCCAGTTTTCACGATCCAAATTAGTTACATCGCAATGCGTTCCAGAAAACTCTGTAAATAAGGGTGTTACAAATAACTGAAATAAAAACCTGAGAATTCTTTGCCTAAGTCCATAGATCCACAAGAAGTTTATAAATAATTCCATTTTCAAATAGCCTGTTGATAAAAAACCTTAATTCCCAAATAAAATTTGGATTCCAAACTAGTAAACTGGGAAGGTGCAAGAAATCTTTTTAGTTACTGTGCAGAAATGCTGTCTTGTAGGCAGAACAGAACTATCTAGACTCATAACTCACAAACCATCCATCATAGAAAATCAAACAATTTTTTCATAAAGCATCACTAATGAATGTTTTAAGATAATACTTTAATTCACATTAAGTAATTCAAAATTTAAAAAAATCTGAAAAAGCACTGACGTGACATGCGCCCAAGAGCTGCTGTGTTCAAGTCAGTGCCTCTCTAGGCTTTATACCCTGTATCTCCGAAAATAATCACCACATCGAATTTTTCTCAATTATGATATCCTTATCCTTCAACTAATTGCCAAGTTTCAATCCAATCGCTTGTAGTTCTAGAAATATCAGGGAAATAACCTCAAAATTTCAAACGGCTATAAAAAAATCGATTTTGACTTCAGATTCGTCATCAGTGAGTCCAAGCAAGTCGTTCGAGAACATTTTCTGGAAAAAATTTGAAAACTACATATACACGGTATACGGTAGGCCTTGGAATAGGTTCAAGTTTCTGCGAGTAGGAGTGAGGCAGGCTGGCAAAAGTAAAATATCATCAAGAACAAAATAATTCGGCGGGACGTTCAATTCTTATATATTTCTTATAGTTTGTCTTAATTTATAGTTTGGTTCATTCATACATTGAATATATTTTTAATTATACAGAGTGAAATGTGACAAACTTTCAAGGCCTACATATTTTTTCATACGTTACATACATGGAGCCAAATAATTGTTTTCAATATATGAGAGATGGTACTATACATAAATAATATGTGCGTTATATCGAAAGTCACTACAGTTTGTGTCAAAATCAAATTTGACACATTGAGTGAATATATCATAATGTAAAAAACATGTATCGATTTCAAGCGATGTACCAAAAGCTCCAGTTATAGTTACGGTTATCCAAACTGACATATAGGCAAAGGATAATCTGTCAATGTGGATAATCATTACTACATAACTATAACCGGAGCCTTTGGTCCAACGCTTGAAATCGATTAAAATGTGCTCATCTGTAAAATGAGTGATATCAGCCAGTTGAAAATACAAGGAACTATTTATTCTGTGCTTTGAATTTGCATGTTAATTCAAAGCACAAAATAAATAGTCCTTGTATTTTCAACTGGCTAACGTCACTCATTTTGCAGATGAGCATTCCATGTTTTTTACATCATGGAATATATTGTATTTTATATTCAATATAAAATAGTAGTAAATGTGTCTCTGTTTCATCTCTCGAAATCAGTTCTTTTGGTATTTTGCATTTTTCAAGTTAAAACGTTGATTTATTTATGATTTGTTCGAGAAATCCATCTCGAATACTAAACATTAAACACATTCATCATAACTATGAATATGCGACCTTCAGATAAGATTATCTTTGACGTTAGTAGAACTTATGTTCCACAATAATCATTATCACAAGTTACACATACACCTTTTCAGTTGTTCTCCAGTTTATAAAAGTGATTGAGTAGGTGCAGACGGAAATTTTTTTTTAGACTGTTTATCGGAAAAATGGTTTTGTATGGTCCAATATGACGAAACCGAGATGTGCGCTATCGAATAATGTACGAGGTGACTATGATATTAGTTGCAACGAGAGAAGAGCTGCTTACTAGTTCATATTGATTTATCTGTCGAAAATCTTGGCCCAAATAAAGTATCTTCAGATGTTTCAATCTGTTTATTCCTACCTCACAGATTTACTAGACACCCTGAGGCCAGTAAGTCCAAAGCCGGGACATGTGGAAAGAGTGCGGACGCCCTCCTACGCCCAGAGCTCAACCGAGAGGGATGAAGAATCACCCATATTCAGGGAGAGGTTCCTCAAGATTAACGTGCGGCACATCACCGATGGCCAAGGAGTGGTGGGAGGCGTGCTCCTTGTCACCCCCAACGCGGTGATGTTCGACCCGAACGTCTCGGACCCTCTGGTCATCGAGCATGGCCCTGAGGCCTACGGCGTTATAGCCCCCATGGAGTTCGTGGTTAACGCGGCCATTTACAACGATATTGCCCACATGAGGGTTGGTCACATGCAGAGCAGTCAGTCAGAGAAGCCTGAAATTTATTACCCCAAGTCTGAAAATAGCGCAGCTGATATGGAGCCTGATTCTTTGCTGGTTAAAGATGAGACGTTTCCCGAGCTTGGTGAGTATCATTTCTTACTTTAGAATCATACTTATTGTTTATGTTTGATTTTCATGATTCACATGCGAAATTAACAAAAAGATGGGCATATATGCGAGCATCTTTCTTGCGATTAAGCAAAACTTTTTGATTCGATTGAGAGTATTGCTACAATGTTTGGCTTCTCAGAGCCTTTCTCAAACGGATATGATTGCTTTCATCGACGCTCTTTCACTACTTCTACTTTTTCAAAGAGTAACATTTCGAAAAACCCCACAATGTAATCTAATCCAGTGAAGCATATGTCATAGCAGGCATAAATGGAACCAATTCCTAGGGCGCAAAAGGATTTTCATGAACCGGTCTGAGTATATGCTCATGAGTAGGTTGAATGTACTTTCAAGAATATGATTATTATGACCCTTCTATTTCTTATATATGCTATATATATATGCGTAAACATTGGCTGTTTAAACGCACGAAATTACGCGGTATTCCTTATTCCTTGACAGAAAGCCGGGTCCAGATGAGTGGAATCCGAACATCGAATGCATTAAAATTTGATAAACGATTCGACGAAAAGTGTGGACGGCACTCGAGCTCAGTCTCGAATAATAAACTCGAATGCAGCGTTCGAGTTCAAAACCGAGTCCCGACGGTGCAGAGAAATCGCTGCCTCGAACCATAAAACTCCCTGTGATATATTGCTTTTGCTGTTCGCATTACACTCATCTGGACCCGGCTTAACGTGTTATATCCACTTTCTCTTAGCCTGTGCCTTCCAATCTACCAAGCCAATGAACAGCGCCGGCTGTTTCGATCGTAGAATCCTGCTATGACGTATGACGTAGAGGGCGATCTACCGCATTTCACCCAATTTGAACTTACGTCTAGATTTTACCATTTTTAATACTGAAATATTTAAAATTCGCGAATAGAGAGAGCATGTGATAGTATATATACATTCTGATCTTGTATCGAATTGGATTGAGATAAACATAAAAACAGGATATTTCGTGGTACATGCAAAAGACCTTTCGAATCTATATAGTTAGTACTCGAAATAAAACTTACAATCCCGAATAAACGGAACTCATGGTATTCAATTTATATGGACCTTCAGATGTGAATACTACTGAAAAATCTGTTGAAATCCTAATATACAGGGTGTTTGGTGAACATATGGCAAAACCGGAAATAATCAACATACGAAGATAACTGGATTGGTCGGGGTCTTCACGATTGCCGGACTCAAACCCCCTGGATTATCTGAAGTCTATATTTTACGCTACTCGAGTGGAAAATATGGATGACTTGGGAAATTGAATAATTGCTGGATGTAATTCCATTCAAATAAAAACGAATCTGGTGTGTTTGAAATAGTTCGGCAATCACTGATGAGAAGAATACATTTTTGTATTTAAGCTGGTGAAAGTAATTTTGACTATAAGCAACTCAAAATGCATTTTGATAATGTTGTAGCTATCGGAATTTTTTGCAGCCTGTATCTTTGAAACGAAGCAGTTTTTCAAAAATCATCAAAAAACAAAATATAATCGAAATAGTTCAAAGAAACATCCTTCAAATTTCTGCGACATGTTCACCATCACCCTGTATAATGTGCAAAATAATTGGTTAATTTAACGCTTTTCTGAAGGACCTAAAAGGGATGACACAATTAGGAAAAGTGATGAACAATCTAGTAGCATCTATGAACCAACTTTGTGATAAACTTCTTTCGTTACTGTATGCTTTTCAGACCTATAGGGTTTCACTGAATCCACAAACTCAACACGCTTCTTTCATACTAATACTAATTTATAAGTGTTGAGGACGTATGTATTTGGCAGTTTCTTTCCCAATTTCCATACCAGCACCGTCTAAGAGGATACGTCGCGAAAGCGGTATATTGGCGATATTTTCGCTCAAAAAAATTAGTTTTCACTGCGATTTGTTTCCCTCGGGATGTCTTCGTTTTGCCAGGACCAGGGCAGAATTGAAGTTCTGATCTGAACGTGTATGATCGAATGATATTGTCGTTAGTTCCGCCCTGGTACTGCTGGTAACCAGGGCTTAACTGAGAATTCCAAAGAAATGGGAATTTCTCTCGGTATTGAAATGAAGAGTTCTTTTAAGATTTTTGAGGCATAAACTCTATATACCTGAAAGTTTCAGGATAATGAATCAATTATATTTTCATCAAAATCTATTTCTATCGGCATTGTGCACTATGCCGAAAAGTATCGAATGCAACTCTATGATGATATTCTCTTCACAGCAGGTGATGATGCAGAATCAGTTTGTTCGTGTACCGAAAGAGAAGGGGATGCTTTTCCTAAGGCTTTCGATCGCGATCTTGTAACACCAACTAATACAGACGACCCTGAACAACAACAGAAACTATTAGAAGAGCGGAGAAAATCACTACTGGATCATCACTGGCCCGTGTCCTCAAGGGACAGAGCGTAAGTTCTTATCATAAAATATTGTAGCACTTTAATTACAATTATTTTTTACAGTTCAATTGATGTAGATGAAATGCCTATTCATTCTTCTTCCATGCAAGAGGAACCTGTTGAAAATATAGAGGAAGAAGAGACTATATCTAAGGAAAGTTGTCATGATTCAGGAATAGATATCAGGGAACCAGTTTTACCGCCAGTCGTTCCAATACCAACCAAAAAAGTAGTTGTGATTCTACAATGCACTTAAATGACAACTGAAATTGAAGAGAGAATCTTATACTTTTTTCATTACAGCAATACAGTGATGCAGATATAGTACTATCAAAAGATTGGGTCCCACCTATTACGATAGCACCCACCAATGTTACCCAAACTCACGAAACGTTCAGCCCAAGGAAGAAAAACAATTCAGTATCCTTCAGTCTCGACTCTACTTCTGAGATGGACCCGACTTTACCATCACTATCTTCGAGTATAGAATCCAAAGATGATCATGAAAAGGCTGAAAACAGAAAAAACAAAGTGAGTATGCTCAGAGCATGTCCATATTAGCTGCTTATTATGAGCCAACTATAGGTTTTGTATATTTCTAAAGATATTGCTAATTTTACTGGCACCAACTGGAGGTCAGTAGGTGAATACTGAATATACGAAGAGAATAAAAAAATAATATTAATTTGAAATCTACATATCGATATATTTTTGCCAAATTATCGTAAGGTGCTACGTACTACGTTGAGACTTATGATAATTTGGCAAAAAGGTATCGATATTATAACGAATGTGTAAGTTACTGCAACCAAAAAGATGGTTTAGCTTCATAGGAACTGTATAATCTGCTCTACACTATGTTTAGTGTCATATGGCCACGCCATGCTTATACAGTGTTATTTTTCAGATGTTAAAAAGACTGTCCTATCCTTTGTCGTGGATGGAAACTCTTGGAGGGGAGAAAGATGACGAGAAACCATCCAGTCATCCAAATTCAGCTGATTCTCATCATGGATCAGTGTTCTCTAAAGTTTTTTCAAGGTAGGTTTTCATTGAAACGCATTATTGAAACTTATCCACTATTTGATTGGCCCTGTGAACAGGTGTATCATATCTAAAGAGAGAAGGGATTTTGATTGATAAAAATTCCAAATCCTTATGTTAGTTGGAACTGATAATCACAAATCGCTATTGGAAGGCTTGATACAGGATTCCCGCTAACTTTATGTAAAAATTACTGAAGATTTGAAAAGTGAGTTTGAGAATGGAAAGTCTGTGAACAGGTTTGAGTTCACTTTTTTTCGAAATAGAAATAGCATTTCTGATCCCCAGAAACGAGAATTTAATGGTGTTTACGCACAGTAAAATGACAGAATTGAATTGTGAATTTTTTTCGCCAGCTTCACCAATATTGTTCGTTTTGGCGCATGGCGTCATCTGAGGGTATTTCTAATTCATATTCCTCTTAAGGAATGGTTCTGTGAAGACGATTCAAGTGCTATAAAAGCGATGTGTACTGTGTTTAGCAATTGCTATCGCCTTATTATTTTAGATTTGTTCATTTACGAGCGAAGAAACCAGACAATCAGATATATCATGTGATAGACGTACTTGTTGGTCAGTTATATTAAATGCGCCAATCCTTGAAACCTATGTTGGAGACGACCTTATCCTCCTCAAGAAAACAAATAATGCAGGTCTACTATATGTATTATCTATGATGCGAGGAAGAAAGGTTCGTCCTTTTCTATACGTGGCCAATAGAAACTTTGGGCCAAGTTGCCAACCTAAAAATTTCGAAAATTTCCATCATTGAGGAAGGGGGATTTCAGAATTAATTAAACGATGAGATTCGCGTTATTCAAAATATCTGTAAACTGCATCTCGGATCTTTTAACAAGATAATTGGATTTAAATAATTACATTTGGAAACATCAGGATGATTGACTGAAAACTGTATTGGGACTCCTGATTTTACGTCAATAATGTCAACGAAGATCATTTAGGTAGGTTAGATATTTGGGTTGCTAGATTTTCATGTCTGCGGAATATATCCTAGGCAAACAATGTTGACATTATTGAAGTAAAATCAGGAGCTTAGTATTATAGTTACAAAAATCGATTTTTTTTCCACTAACCTATATTTGGATCCAATTATCTGGTTTTAAAATACCGTGAACCTCAACATTTATTGAACTGGCAACTTGGACCGAAGTGTCCTATTTTGTGGAGATATCGCGTATTACTTGTCTCTATTTATATGGCTTTCACTAGATTCCAACTATCAACCACTACATCTTTTAATTCATTCATTTCATAATTTTTTTTTATTAAGGAAAGAATTACCTACATAATGATTATCAGCTCCATCCAACATACGAATTCGATTTTTTCAAGATCCCTGTTGGTACCATAAAATGCCCTAATATTATTCTTTCTTGCCAAACATCATTCGGATCGTAGCTCCCCCATCAATTTGGTGGATTTCGGATCGGGACTGTTCAACAAAACGCCATCGGAAGAAAGCGGTGGCTCCGGAGGGCCCCAATCCAGTGGCAGCGGCGGACCCCCCCTCACCGACTCCCCCCGCACCGATGGTACCAGTTTCTTCCCTAGTAACATCATGAACACTGTCGGTGCGAGCGTGGGGGCGGTCGGAGCTTCAGTCGGTGCAATGGGGGCGTCTGTCGGCGCCTCGGTTGGAGCTATGGGCGCCTCGGTGGGTGCTATGGGTGCGTCCGCGGCCGCTTCAGTCGGGGCCCTCGGAGCAACCGTTGGATCTTCCGTGAAAGAAGTGGGTGCCACCGTGAAAGACATGGGGTATGTTGTGTTGGTGGAAACGTAGCTGTACACTCAACACACAAAACACAAAAGTCACCTATGGAACACTCTTAGATTGTCACACAAATACTGTCCAGAAACATACATCCTTGCTAGCAATATTGTATGTGGCCGATTATTATATACTTGCTTGGCGAAGATATCTGTAACATCTGATAAAATGATTTCATTTCAATAATATGCTTTGAATATGTATGATCGAAGTGCAGGAGCGTATTCGCATATGAGAACTTTTTAAACCCTTATAACTTTTTACCCGAGCCGAAGCTGGAAAAATGACAATTCGAAAAAGTATTTTATTTGATGAAAGGAAATTCTAGGGTTAAAATTAATGTACAGCTTGAAAGCCCATCCTGTTTGCAGAGGAAAAAAGTTATAAAACGGTGTTAATCACGTGATGATAAATTTTGCGTGAATTTTACGCAGTCGACCAAATTACGTGATCAAACATACTAAAGCTCTGCAGTGTCTTACGGTCATTGGTCTCAATGCGACAGACGTTTTTTCTGCTGCCATCGGAGTTGAATTTTCACATTTCTCCGTAACACCTCGTACATCTGGTTGAATGATTTTTTCATAAATTATGTTATGATACAAACTATTCTAATAAATAGATATCTTCGGCTTCAGTGTAGAACCTCATAAATGCATAAAAGATAGCAATAGGAGAAACTAAAAACTGCCTCCAACTGTCATCGATTCATCTATTTTACGAATCGTACGTATTCATTAGATACCTCAATGCTTTCTCAGAAGATGATAGTTCTGTTTTTGAATAAATTCTTTCTTCAGTTGAAAACGTTTTCATCAGAAATTGTACATAGGTTTGCATAGAGAGATCGAAGAAAATGAGAATACCCAATTCCGAATGATTCAACATTAACATGAAATTTGAAATTATTGGACGCATTCAAGGAATTTCATAACAATATTTATTCATTAACGCACAAAGGAACGAAGGAATGATAATGATTTTCATTCTCATTGAACCAATTTAATTTTGAGTATAAAATTCATTATAAGTGATTATTTTACAAAGAATGCTGGAACTGGATACCTAATCCATAAATAAAAATCATGAAGAAACTGGAGTGAATTGAGTTCACCTAATTTTAAATTCAAAAGTGTTATGATGCAATATGATAACATAAGCTCTATTTAAGGCCGACTTCAACGAAAATCGTCCGTCGAAGTTATAAAATTAAATTAACTATTGAAATCAGCTACGGTATAGTCGAACATTGAGGTAATCTCTCTCGCATCGGAACAAACAGTTTTCGTGGATATCATTAGCTGGGCATACACGGACGTTATTTCAAGAGGGTTTTGAAGATGACACGCCTCACTGCATGATAAAACGTGTGGGTATGACTGGCTGTGCGAGCCATGAGCGAACGAGAGAGGTTTTAATGATTTTATCTGGAGTGTGGCGAACCGAAGTTCCATGCTACAACTCATGCCCTTCGCGTGCCATTGCAAGGTACGCTTCTCCATATACATTTTTGAGACGAAATTGTATTATGAGACATGGATGATATTAGTCAGTTGAAGAAGCAATTTATAACAAAATTTATCGAGATATCATCAGGATAATTTTTCCTCAATTCTCTCAAAAGCGTGATTACTTTTTTATGCCGATAATCGCACATGCACCAATACGTTCTTTCAGCTTCGAAAAAAAAACATCTCAAGTATACACAAAATACGAACTGAGCGTCCAGTCGACGTAAATCCATCTGAAAATTACTAGATGACTACATGCCGTTCCAAATGGCACTTTTTATGACGTTTGCCGCCCATACACACAAGCTTTCTCGGTTCAAAAGATTCGCTACGAACTATCATGTGCTAAATCATCTGAATTAATTTATCACGTGTATGAACGATGACAGTTTTTTTTTGCCAAGCCTTACTTTATGGCATGATAACCGCCACGTCCCCACGAGCCATTACTTCCACAGGAAAGAACTTCCGTGTATTGCTATTCATTCTTTATTCTGAATTTCTCCGATTTTGATTCTGTCTCAAAATAATAAGCTAATGCACTGTGATGCAGTATTCCGATGATGAATAACTAAGTTATCAATTAAGAAAAAACAGCCAATTCGAGTTGAAACGTCGATTTGTTTCCACTTAAGACACCCTATAGTCGAATCACGTGAGACACAGCCTAATTGAAACCATAACATCAACTCCATGGACTGTATGAAATACATTTTGCAAACATCTGCCAGGAATTGAATCCAAGTACTTTATCTCCTCCAAATATTTTCATTAATGTTGTCCCGAAAAAGCAGGACAGACAATGCGAAATAATGTTTGAATCAAAGCCTTTCGAAGGAGCTCATCACAAATTCATTACGAAAAAACCTTATTTTCTTGTGACCTTAAAACCTGCATTTTTCTAAAGAATCGAGCTGAGGCAATCTTATGTAATATTTCTGTAAAATGTCTGGAATCCCACGATTTGAAAGATAAAAAATTTCACAACATTTGGTCGCCTGACCTGAAGGTCTGTAATGACGAAGCCTTGTTCTGACTAGTTGTGGCACTACTTCGCAAAATTCTCTGCCACAAATAATCTTTTCCTGTAGGTTGGGCATACTTATGGTGATAACATAAAGATCATGAAGAATCTCGATTCGATTCAGTGGTCAGTGAAATAAGTTGATCGAAGATTGTCGAACTCTGTTTTTTTTTCAACTTTTCGCTTTTTGAATTTTCATACAACATATTATAGAAATGAAATCAGATGTAAAAGATGTGCCGATTTCTTCGTCTAGAATTATATTGGATTTTATAATTATTGTGCTCCATCATCCATTTTCCGAGATCATTCATTTCAATAGAAACTTATCTGGTGGATTAACTACTTCAAGTCTTCAGTTCATCTGTAATGGACACTTCGCATTCTGGTGTTACTTAATGTAGGACGTATTAAATCAGTTCACCAGATACTCATCATCATCATTGCATCACCATTCGAACATCAGTGATTGTTGTGCGCTTGCATTCATAGTAATTTCCCCTATTGAATATGTGAGAAGATAGTTTATAGTGTCTCTAAACTCTTGTTTGCTTTCAGACGTTCTTCGGTTGGCACCTTTATGAGACAACCAACAGAAACATCTAAATCTAAAGTACCTCCTCCAAAGCTTGATTATCGATCAATGGTTTCAGTTGACGACATGCCTGAGCTTTTCGTTTCATTTGATAGTAAGTACAGATCCAATATTTTCAAAATATTTTTTTTTTGTGTAACCGAAATTTCTCATCAGGAACCCCTCATAGTTTTGAATATTTAGTTGAACATTATGACTATTTCAAGCGTTTACAGTATTGATTCTGTTCGGACCCAAGAAGGTTTGATTAATTTAATGATTCACAGACTTTTTCTCAGTAGTTGCTCAATGTTTCACCCAATAGTTTATGAATCTTATTCTAATCTAGAGTATACGTAATAAACATAAATATATGATTAATGAAGAAATGAATCGTAAAATAAAATGATAAACTACCGCGTTGTGCGCTCGATTTATTACCTTCATGCTACCTTGATTTTAATCTCATCAATTATGGAAATTTTGAGGTTAAGAAGAATTTTCAAGTATTTCAATTTGAATTCTCATCAATATCGCAATTTCCTTCATGCAAGTATTTTTTCATACCTAAGAAGAATTGAATAAAGATTTCAATAACAAGATGTTAATAATATTCTGAAGTATTTGTATGTAGTGGTAGAAAAAATCTTGAAAAATGAACCGGAATTACTCATCTGAAATGTATTACAAAACATGATTAACACCTCATGATGAAAATCATTCAACACTCTGCACTGCAATTGGCTGAATAGTAGAAGATAGCAGTAGTAGTTTTATTGAGTTTCACCTAGATGCCGGGAATATTATTTAGCCGTAATAATATTGAGTTATTTTTCGTTTATACTGACATCATTTTGAATTATGAACATTTAACTTCGCCACCTTTACAGCTATGACTTTCTTATTAACTCAACATCATATTCATTTTTCAATTGCTGCAGTCCATTCACCACGTTTTGGGCTAGATTCAATTGGTAGGTCTTGCATGTGGCTGTTTTGTAGCACTTACATATTTTACTACAGCAATATACTTCCCCATTTCCAATACCAATATCACAGCTCCAATGAAATATTTGTTGAAATTTGTCAAAAATTGGGTTCTTCTGAAGGAAAAAAGTGCTGGATCTTCTTCGAAAGTTGCATTAATTTATGGAGTACTTGTTGCTTTCCTGATCATTTAATTTGATTTCAAATCAAATTCAACTAAGAATTGTATTAATTTAGAACAAATCCAATTTTTGAATACCTTTTCTGTATTTATTATTCAATCATTTGAATTGTATAAGTGTGCATGCTTGAATTTTATCGAACAATTCCAGAAAGAATATTGATTGAAAGAAATATGGGTTGGTAGGTGTCATGTTTGAAGGGAAAGAGGTTGCTTTCATTTTTGTCGCTGAAAATGTTTTTTTTCGTATATTTAAAATCATTATTATGTATACTTCCCCTCACTTTTATATGGTCAGTCAATGGGCCATGGCAGTTTGACACATTCCACTCTGTGTATTTGGAAAATGTTTGGTTAGGTTAATTTTCTCATTAGATAAGTAGGCGATGTTTTACGTTCTCCATAAAGGTTGGAGTTATATATGTAACTGAATCAAATCATTGAGTCTTCGATAAAAATATGTAGGACTTGACCAACGTCTCGCCGAATTATTTTGACCTGGATGACTCTTCACGAGTGTCAACCTGACTTCATGGACCGATTTCAAGGCCTACCGACTGACTTTATGAAAGTGACTGGAGTACATTATCATGTAATTTATATTTAAAGGTGTTTGTCTCATGGATGAATTTTTTAAAGGGAATTGAAAAATATGAATATTTTGAACGTATTTCAGTACACTTACACAGCGTCACGTATTTCGAAATCGAATTGTTTGTTCAAATTCTTTCGAATTCGCTGGTTAGATTCATCTAGGTCCTTCTCATTTCATATTACTGTTAAATATGCATTTTAACGATATCCGAGATGTTGTAGGATATAAATATGAAAAAAAATGCGATGCTTTACCATCTCAAAATTGAAATGCTTCGGGTTAACTACGAGAACGTATATAAAAAAGGATTTCAATGGAATGTTTGAAGGTTCTTAAGAAACCCTTGGCAGTTGCTCTTTCGTCCTATATTTTGACGATCGATCACATATGTGATTTGAGAGATGTGTGGAGGAATGCATTACGATTGGAAATTGTGTTAGTTAAAAAACTGTTTCAGGTGGAACTTGGAAACTTTGTTGCCTATCTGCCATGGCATCCCCCAGCCTCATTTTTGTCTCCATTACTTCTGCTGCATTTCTTATGAATTAGCCTTTATCTCAAGTTTACTTATTGTAAACCACTTCTTTGGTTCTTTCCATTCATTATAATCAGATGGAGGTCCGAGAATTCGGCAAGCCAAAGTGTCGGTACACCTGAATAAATTTCCTCCAAGTAGATAGCGAGAAAAATACCAATATTAGAGTCAGATTCCCCATTGTAACCACTGTTGACCATGATGTCTGTCGATAGCCACCTGAAAAAAAAACAATAATTCTACGCTACTGAAGTAAGCTGCCAGAAACGTGGCTAGAAGTAGCCATTATTGATTCATGATTCATACTTTTTGTGATTTCGTTAGTTCACCATATGCAATTATTTCACAATATTTCTTTTGTTGAAAATCATTTATGCGTCATCTAGTTTCTTTCGATCAATAAATTGCTAGGAAAAGAAATTGTCGAAGGAGTTGAAATTTCATTCGAATGACCCTTCCGTTTGAATTCTTCGATTCTTATATTCGCTCTAGAACTTGGGGTCGGACATCCAGGAAATTAAATCTTGTTTTTCAAATGGCCAAATTGTTTTTCATTCGTATTCAGATGAAATCCGATGTTGAATATGGAGGAAATATATGTTACTACTCACTCTGAAGAAAGAAAAACCAAGATCGAAGGTTCGACTAGAATTTTATGAGCTATCATTCAAGTTATTGAATGGAAGCAAGCGAACACTGAATTGCATATGTTCGGAATGAGTTACTTTTCGTTATGCAATATAAATAATATAATATAAACTCATGGGCAAAACCCTCTCATCTTATTTCTTCACGTACATTTCTGAATTTCAAAAATTTTCATTTACTCACTATTTGGGTTATTTGAAAGGTATCAACCTTCAGTTTTTTTCGGGAATGGCGTCAACTTTCTATTCTCAAGAAGTCTGTATATTATTACATTTTTGAAACATCAACTATAGGTGTCATTGGAGGATTCATATGATCATGGAGATTGCAGAAAGTCAATTAAACACAAGTGTCTCATTCGAAATTCGAAAGTTATTATCATCGCCCCAAAAACCAGTTGTGAAGTTTTTCCGAAATTTTCCAAAAAATTTCGACTAGTGAGCCTTTGAAATAATGGTTCAAATTTCAGAGAATCAAAAGTTGGAGTGTGGGGTGTACCATGAGTCTGTGTTACTCACATTGTATATGCCGAAGTACGTTCGGAATTATATCTTTCAGTCCCTACTGAATATTTATCGTGGAACAAACAACCTGTGTCTGATGACTACGAAGAAATACTTAAGTGCAATTGAAGGCGGTCCAAGTTTCCAACCCAAAAATTTCGAAAATTGTCTACCTCTGGCAAAGGCAAATTTGAAAATATTGTTGTCATATTGAGGTTCGCGTTATTTAAAAATATCCGTAATTGGATCCAAAATCAGCACATATAAAGATCATGGCTGATTAGCTGAAAGTTATGATATTTTCCGTTAATCGACTTAAGTTATTTCAGTTATTACTAGTTTTTCATTCCGTTAATATAATAAGTTTGTTCCTACACACTTTGGAACTAGTTCTGAATCAGGCGGAGTTTGCGCATATCGATATTAGCGTTCCATCAAATTTCGAACTGGTTAGGAATTGCAAACCAAGTGTTCCAACGTAAAAAGAATTTGTGTCAGACCAGTTCTAGAACGGTGAATTCAGTTCTTGGGTTTAGGCAAGAACTGAGAAGGAGGAATTGAATCGGTCAGCTGTTACATGCCATTCGAATGCAGCAAGGGGCTATAAAACCACATCTGGCAGAGACGGGCTGCTTTTTTCGGGTGACAAACAGCCCTTAGGCTATGACAAGGGAATTTCTAAGAATGATTCGTTTCTAACACTTTCGAACTATCTATTCAGAATTAGTCCCGAACTAGAATGAGCGAAGACGTGTGAATTGATTCAGTTCTGAATGAGTTCAAGACAGTAACAGAACTGGGTGTTGGAACAAACCTATTATGATCAGTTGGTTCCCGAAAAAATTGTATTTGCGATCTTGGTTATTCAAACTGACTAAACTTGTAATTTCTGATCCAGCCAGACAAGAGACAATAATGACCAATGATCGCCTACTAACGTTGTTCTATGTGTTCCTTTCAAAACCGAAGTTACCAAAAAAATCGATTTTTGTCCTGAAATCTACCGCTGTCAACCAGGCTCCGTAAATGAACTTTTTTCAGGAATTAAAACAAACAATTCATATTTACGGAACGGAACACTAGCCACCGGAATATCCAATTTGATTCACGGAACATATTCTAAATAAACTACGTTGACATCATTGAGGTGAAATCAGGAGCACCCACTCAACTTTCAGCCAATCAAACATGATATTCGCAAATACCGATATTCAGGTCCAATTACATCGTTTCAAAAACGGTAGCGGATGTTCATAAATAACTCGAACTTGGACATGAAATTCACCGTCCCTAGAGGTAGAAAATTAAAAAAAAAAATTAGGTTGGCAACTCTGACCCGAAGTCTCCCATTAACATTGTACTGTATCCGTTTCCATTCTAGCTTGCGTGTCCGAATGTCGTACTGATACTATACAGTGTTAGATTACACCGTTTCTGCTAAAACAGGAAACAGTTGATCAACAACTGTCTCTCCCTGCAAATTTACATTTTCTAATAGTAAAATCAAAATTTTTCTCAACAAAACATCATAGCCTATTTTCTATTTCTCTCATTATTTATAATGAAGTATCAGCTTTCAGGACCAAAATTGTAAAGAGAAGAAAATGTTGGCACCTATTGAATTCCTATTCTATAATATTTCTTTTCAAAACATTTATTCCAATTACCACTAACAACTGCTGTTGAAACGGGTTGAAATATGAATAAGATTGGAAAACTTCATTTGATCTCGATTTCTGCTGACGTTATTGGAACAATTCATTAATTTATTGATCGCTGCAATTTACCGTTACAGTTATACTGTTTCGTTAAAAATATTCTTAAATAATTTTCAGAACTGATTCCACGGCCAGCCAGACCCTCTGAAGACCCGCCACTGTACTTGCGGCTACGGATGGGTAAGCCGATGTTCAAGCCAATCTCCAAGTCTACGCCGCTCATGTCGTATGGCAAGAAGAAGATGAGACCGGAGTATTGGTTCAGTGTACCAAAGAATAGGGCAGACGAACTGTACAAATTTATACAAGCATGGGTTCCCGATATCTATGGTGAACTTAACGAAGAACAAGTGAGTAAATAATGCTTTATGATGGTGCATGCACTGCTTATGATATAGCCATTAGTATTTGCTCGGTGTGAATACAGTTCATCTTTAAAATACTTTGGTCTACCCAATTTCTATTGAAAGATGTTTTTAGTAAATCTTTCGTGAAACCTTTCCTACGTTTTGATGGTATGTTTATTCCATTTATGTGACGGATGTTACTAAGGCATGATTAAATGATACTCTATTTTAATTAACTCGTTGTTCAATCATGCATTAAACCTTGACTGATTCGTGACAACAGCATTAGAAGCATTGGCGTACGAGAATAGGAGATGAACACAAAATATTTCCAAACTCTTCAGCGTATTTTGGAAATGAATACCCATATCTTTTGATTCTCATAAATGCTTCGAAGACAACGCTTCAACACGGATATAATCGTTGACAACCCATCCAGTTGTCGACTACTCTCAACACAGCTCAGCTTCAGATAAAACAATGTTGAGATTTTCTAACCGTGGAACAAAATATTGCACGAACCTTCGAGTAGTCATTTCGCAATCGAATACGAGAATACAACTTTATTGAATATATACTTTTTACGGTATCGGGAAAATAATATTTCGAATTGATACATATATTCAGGCAACGATTGGTGGATTTTATCTTTTTACGAATTCGGTCTCGTAATTAAGCTATATACCTGACCTTTCAATATCGAGGCGCCCCTTTCAGTATTCACACCATCTCCCAAAATGAACAACTTGGAAACTCAATATTTTTAGATCAGACAAGCAGCTCCATTATGTAGGTCTATGGAATACCTTATTCGAAATTATATTTTTTCAATATTCGCAAAAATACCTTTAGAACTAAAATCTGGCACCCAATTTCTGAAAGGACGGTGTAAAGGTTCATGCAAAATTTTGTGAGATACGATTAGGAGATCGTAAAATGATTTTTTTTTTTGGAAATTATGCTTGGTGTTGGATTCTTGTTTGTGGTAGGAAGACAGTTCATTTTATTCAATGTCTTGTTGATATATGCCGTCATATATATTGACAGTAAATATCGTATTTGAAGAGTGTTCCGAACTATATTTCAACAATACTCACCGGAGTCTGATTTTTCGATTAACACACGATCTTTTCAAAAAAGATGTTAATTTTTCTCGCGATATATTGGGCTGCAATTCAAATTTTTTCTTTCCTCGATTCATCCACACTTTCGCATTTCTCCAATCCTGTCGAGCATATCATCTTTTTCAGAATTTTTCCCGAAAATGGGGTCAAACAACTAGGTTGGACTAACTGATGACGAATCCGGTGTCAAAATATATTCTGTCCGGCCGGCCGACCACACGATAACTGTCGAAACGAGCGAGCTAGCGACTTGAAACATACAGATTAGGTCGCGCATCGGAAAGCGGCGATAAGTTCGAAAATGGGACAAATCGGTCAATGGTCATTTGAAATTTTGAGAATAATTCCCTGATATTTCAGGAACTACTCATTCGATTCAATTGAAACTTGACAGTTAGTTGGAGCATAACAACGCACAACTTTTCACAAAATTTCTTTGAGCTCACACTGACAGTTAATTTTGTAAAAATTGTTTTTCGGAAACTTCATTAAATTCCGAAAACCTTCTTCTCGTACCTTGAACATCATATTCTACAGCAGTATGTCAAATTTCATTTCGATACGACAATAATTCCTAGAGATATTGGGAAAAAAATATGTAAATGTTTTTTTCTCGATATCGTTGTTTTTTTCCGGGATGACTCAAAAAATACCATGTAATGAAAGATGAAATTTGGCAGTCAATTTCGAAATGCTTGTGGGCAACTTTGTGCAAAATTTCGTGATGATCGTGTCATTAGAACAATTTGAAATTTGAATTTCAAATTTTTTCATCAAATATTCAATATTCTGTGATCTTCTGATTATATTATCCTAATGATATTCTGTATGAACCTACGAACTGTCATTTTTCGATAAAATACTGGATTTCAAAATAGTTTAGTCCTGCAATCTGCAAGGGCGTTTTCCTAACGGCCGACTGTAAACACAATAACTTCCGAAAGAAACAACAAAAAAACTCGATAATTGTAGAGTAAGTTTTGGGCTTAATTACGAAGGTTCTAATTCGTGGATGGATAAAATCCGCTCAATGATCTCGTAGATATACCCATTCAAAATTTCATTTTCCCAATAGTTCCAAAAATACAGATTAGATAGAATTGAAATCCAATAGTTCATCAAAAAAAACCTAGAAAAGCACTGGCGTGAAGTCAACAGCTTTTGCGCGCATGTTCAAAGGATACTACCAAAAGTGAACATGCGCGCAAAAGCTGCTGACTTCACGTCAGTGTTTTTCTATGTTTTTATAAATGAAATTGGAAACTTCTGAAAGGGTCGAAAACATTCCCCATTTCAATTACTAAAGATTGGTGGCCAAATTTATTGAAAATTCTGAAGAATAGTTGGATTATTTCCCGGTGTCGAAATGATCGCAGCTACCAGACCACTTTGTTATTCATGAAAACTATACTACGTGCATCTTATCGAAGATCTTGTCTTACTTTATATTGGCTAAAGATAGAACCCCATGTATCGTTTGATTCCATATTATTTAATCCATGAAATTTGTAAAGCAGGTGCGCTTTACGAGGTGCGAGAATCTGTTAATTTTATTCGACATTTTCAGGAAAGTAGTCAAAAGATCATGCTCAAAAAACAACTGATTTCAGTCAGTGCTTGTCTGGATTATTTTTCAGTGGTCTTTAGAAACCACTAATTTAATGAATTACATTATAAAGAATTAATCGTGTATTTGGAATCGAATATTAAATGGGATTGTATCTACCGCCAATTTAAAGTAAGACAGAATCTTCGCTCAATATTTTCCACGAGTAGTAATTTCGAGATGGAGATAAAATCCAATCATTTCTTCAAATTTTCAGTAAGTTTGGCAAACGATCATTGGTATTTATTTTATTAGGGAATGTTTTCGAATCGCTTCGTACTTCGCTTTACTTCATAATTGAAATTGGCTGCTTTCAACCAATTATGAGCTGTACAGTTAATGAGACAATTTATAATTGTTGCCTTGGTATGTTGCAAACAAAGCTAGTCTGCAAGTCGGATCGGTTACTCCGTTCGTATTGTTGTTCGCATTCAAATGAACCAATTCCGAAGTATTACTTCCTACGCCCGCTTATCAATATTAATATAACATAATTTAATTGGTTTGCATCCAGGCGTGCAGAACAATAGTTTCGCGGTTCGCAGTTATCGATAGTATGAATGTGAATTGGAGTGCCGTGAAATACATTCACAACCAAAAAGTATATATCAGAATATTTTCAATTATTTTCATTTCAATTGAAGAGATAGCGTAAGATCTCTACGTGGTATGCGAGAAAATTAATGAAATAGATTTATCTGGTAACGCTTCGTTCTACCCGTCTAGACAGGTGTGTTTATTCCTGCATCCAGTGCCATCAGTTGAGTTGTGTTTTTGTTATATCGCACGAAAATAGAAAAGCCATCCAGACCTGTCACAATCTCGAGGAATTCACGAGAATGACTTCTGAAAAGTTGAAACAGGCATTATGTTGAACATTCCTTGTCCAGAGCACAATATTTTCGCGGGCAAAAATCATTTTTTGGAGGTCGAAAAATATTGGTGAAGGATCTTGTGAAGTCAAATCTCAGTTTAACCAAAAGGTTGAGTGGTGACCAGGTCAATTTGAATACATTCGATGAAAGTATGAAGTTTAGATGAAATAATTCAAAATTCTTATTGCTGGATGCTTCTTCATCGCAATGGCACATGCAACACGGCCATTTCCATCACGAAGTTCTTCATTTCAAAAAAACATTTCCTGTCTTGCTTGCTTCTCCCGGAATTGAAAAATGTCGAAAAAATCATTTTTGTTGTATTCAGTTCAATGTGACCACCTCATTGAAATTTTTCAGCGCTGGTACCAATACTAGGAAAAATGGCTTCTCCCTGGTAATGCTACTTTGTAGTTAAAAAAATTAGAGCGTTGGTACATGAAAATCATTCTGATTACTTGTCTTACACGCCATTTATATCCTCATGTCTTTTTCGAATAGCGTTCTGTAAGAAAGTTGATATATTAACTAATTCATTGCACAACATTATGATGTCTGACTTCATGTTGATACCATGCAATTTCCTAATTTTTTCATTCAAATAATCACGGCAGGAAGGTTTATATACAAAGTTTGAGAGTCTCTAATTGATAGATAGATTCTGAAAACTGATAAAAACATTCTAGCGATACAATCCTCACTAAATTGAATTTGAATTTCCCGCGAAGATATACCCAGGACATGATTATTTCATTTTAACAAAATTCCAAAAATGCGCATCCCCAATCAAACTGAAAATTGAAAATTACGGCTAGAAGTCTTTTACAAAATTTCAACTGAATTTGACGAGGGATTCGTGAAATGAAAATTTGTTGAGATATTTCAGTAATACGATCCATACGAAATTTATGAAATATCTGCGCCTTCACTTTTCATCGCTAATAACTAATTATCAGTTCGATCATATCAGTATTTTCGAGGTAAAAAAATCATTCCATATGTCCATAATTCCAAAATCGTTGGGTGTATTTTGCCCATTAAAAAGCTGTATCACTGAGATGTTCAGGTCCCAAACCTACTCCTTCAATCGTTGACGTGCGTAAGGTCTACCGCATAGACGAACACCATTAAGTTGAGATGATGTTAGTCAAACCCAATCGTTTGAGATTACTATCATCAGGTCAAAATAATAGATATTCGGAAAAAACCAAAACCCTCTTGTTCCGTAGGACAACCGCGTGAAGGATATCTTGAATCATCCAGTACTGTCTTTCATATAAATAGTATCATTCCTCATGCGAATATCATATTATGCTATACCTGGTTTATATACGCAACTCTATTTTCCCACCGTCCAACAAAGATTTTTCTGATTTGTATATATTTTTTAGATCAAAGAACGTGGGTACTCCCTGGTCGAGATGGACACCGAGCTGTGGAGTGACGACCCAACTCCCTCCAATAGCAGACACAATAGTCAAGATGGAGACATCTCCGAATTGACGAAGGATAGTTGGGAGGTGAGTCATTTCATTACCGAATCTGATATTTCTGTTTCGATGGATTTATCTCGATTTTATTGGAATGTTCATTGAAATCGTATTCAAGCCATTCTTCATAATCACAAACAAGTATTGATTCTTCATGGAACTCATTCGATTAATTATGACCTATTAAAACGATTAGAAAATGTGTATCTATTGACCAATTTGCCAAAAAAAATTCTTATTTTTCGACAGGATATGGTTAGTCATCGAAATGAAAAGACATTGTCGCAAGTCATAAAATGGTAAAGATTAAACTCCCGCGGATACAAATTATCCGAATAAGGTTCTGGTATACTCCGGCTTTCAGATACGAAAATATTTTGATTATGAAAAATGTTCACTATCATAAATCATGAAGCCAAGGCATCAGTTCATTAATTTGGTATAAAAATATTGTGTTGCTAATACTATTTTCTATTTTTCCAAACTCTTGCATAGATACCTCTTAGAATTGAGTCAACACATTAGATAGTATATAAAATCAAACCTAAATTATCTCTTTCTGTAGGATTTATGAAAACATGAACCATTTCTCCATTCTATAATTCAATAGGAAAGGCCATAAAATTATGTGTTTCCTGCTCTTGCTGAATCTTTTATTCTCTAATGTTTTAATTAAAACGAAATAAATGGAATATCATGTAGTCAATGTTGGATTCGATGCACAAATAAAGTTTAATTTGGGTCAAAAATTAAAAGTTATATGGGAGGCGTGAGGTTTAGCCTTCACAGAACACACCCGGTCTCACAACTCGCACAAGCTTGAAGCTTCTGACGGTTTTCTAGGAAAACTTGAGAGAATCGCAACAATATAGGTTACAATAATTTTTAGGTTTTTTCTCGGTTTTTCACTTCGAATATCTGAAACAGAACTATTAAAAATTAAATAAAATTCTTTTTCCGTGAAAAATGCCCAGAAAAAAAATAATAAATGTGAAATCT
This sequence comes from Myrrha octodecimguttata, assembly GCA_958510865.1. Lineage (NCBI taxonomy): Eukaryota > Metazoa > Arthropoda > Insecta > Coleoptera > Coccinellidae > Myrrha > Myrrha octodecimguttata. Next base: position 28,716,230 of record OY294057.1, read on the forward strand.
TCCCAAAATAAGCTTTTATCGATAATTACAATAATTCGATTCACACAGTTATATTAATATTTATTGAGGGGATATCATTGCAACCACGTCACATTTTAATTTTCTTGAAAAAATCTAAACATTGCTGGTAATTGTCATTTTAGAATAATAACTTGATAGGACTTCGTTTCATATCGATATGATATATTTCTGATTTGTTCGATTCAAAATTCTGCATGGTTGAAATAAAATTAAGTATTTAATCACAAGGTAGTTCATATGTACCAATCTCTCATGTGTTCACAAGATTAGTAGGTCACGGCTGCATGGATCATCCTTATATTTCTACTTTTTATTGGCGACCAATTTATATTCGCTATATGGATATTGTGTGAAAATTGAACTTATCCTTTCATTGATTCAGAAAATATTGAATTGAGTAACTTTTACTAAAAAGTTAAGTGTCTAGACTGTGTGACAATAAAGAAGTTCCCAAGGATATCATATTCATCGTATATTGTTAGCAAGAAATTTGCAATTGAGATTATGAAGCAACGACATACTTGAATGATTGACTCCGCGAAAACAATGAGCATTCCAAAACATGGTCGTTATAGCCATCTCAGTGTTACATTTCCTGATATTTGAGACAGTGACCGAGTCGCGTTAATAATAACTTGTAATTATTTGAATGCAGCTGATCAAGGCGCCGTATGTTAAGATCTACAGCATTATCAAGACGCAAACCATGTCAGCAGACGACAGTGATGAGGTGATTTTCAATGCACCACACGCCACATCATATTCTTCAAATTCTTACTTCGATATTTATATTCTTCGTGAGCTTCTATTCTCCAGATCTCGCCAATGACTAGGCATGCATAGATGCAATCATTGTTTTATGTTTCTATATATAGTTCTATACCACAGTTACGTAACTTTTCGTGAACTTTAGTCTCTTGAGTGGTAGCACCTGCCTGCTTTTTAATTCGAGCTCATTATCGTCAAGATACTGATGATGCTATGAATAATTGCATAATAATACTTTCAATCGGACTCAAAAGTGAATGATATATTTGACATATTTGTTTTGAAAATGTACATATTATATATTGATTATTATCCATCGTATGATTGTATACCGGGTGTCACAGAAATCTAGTTCACCTCAAAAAAATCTTCATTTCACGAAATATCGGATTAAAATTTTGGACATTGATACTATATATCGGTATCTATCAGTGTAAACAAGCTTCGTCCATCACTTATACGATGGATTCTGAATGGAATGATGTCAAAATGAAAGAAAATTAAGTAATACATATAATATTTTTCAGAAAAAACCGTTGTATTGATTTTCATCGAATCGATCAGAAAGCTGTGTATATATTACTTCTCACCATTATTACGAATCATTGAAGCATTTTTCTACTCAAAATTGACCATCTAGGCGGAAATTACAGGTATTTTATTCTGCGGGGGGTGAGGCTTCTCCTCTAACTTCAAGTGAACTTCGGCTAGGTGTAATGAATTTCATACTCATGCTATAGGTTTGTTCGTTATACCTACATGGACTCCACTGATGCTGTTCGGTGTGTTTTGTTGTAAACTTGGACTTTATTCGTTGCGGAAATGTTGGGAGTCAGTGTAGTCACAGATTACGTGTGCAAAGCATAGAGTGAGGTTACTTTCTGTGATGGTTATGCGTAAATATAATTCATCATCGGCATGTGTTGAATTCTCTGGTTCCCGGTTGGACGTGTATTGTTCTGTATGTGTGGTTATTTTTGGACAAAATTAATTTTCACCATATCATTATTTGAAATGGATTTTTTTCCGTGACGACTTTAGAAAAACTTTACGACAAATCAAAATCATCTCAAAATGGTAGCGAAAACCAAAGGGGCATAGAATTCGGTAATCTTGGTTTTGCTTAAAATCATCTATCGTATATACACTTACTCCAATTATTCTATTATCTGTGACTACACTCAGCTGCACTGAGAATTGAAAGTCTGTGAAGTTGGTGTAGTTAGTGTAGTTCAAGCAGGTACAACGAACAAACCTAATCCGATCATACCGTAATTGGATAGAGAACGATATTAGTAATTTCGAATTAAATTTTATTAATTTTATTAGAAATCAATTGCTCCATAGAAATGTGGAAAAAATGTCCTCTGTAAATATTGCTGGTTGGAAAACAAATAGAATTATTTAACTATCCAGATACTGTATGATGAGAGAATACGCATACGTGTTACTGCCGCATAAGTGGTCAAGTTTCAATGGACCTAATTTTTAATGATTTGAAATACGGCAATAATTCGAAAATCTAGCATTTCAATCGCAGCGAAGTCATTAAAAACAAAAAATTTTTGTTGATTTTTATTTTGTAGTGAGGGAATTGCACTCAAAATTAAACGTAGAAATCGGATATGCAAAAATATATATCAGCTCATTTGAGAAAATCGAAAGTTACGTCCACTTCCTGTCGAACCGAAAATCATAGACATCAATTACTTCCGTATCAATGTCGAAAATTTCAATCCGATGTCTTGAACAATTTAGTTCTTCTAGGGGTGAACCTTATTCAAGTGTTACCCTGTATAAAGGTAATCGATTCATTGATTTGAATTTGTTGCATTACCTCCTGCATATTTTCATCGATTATTCTAGTAATTGCATATAGTACTCTTATCAAGAGGTAACACGTGCGGATAGTAGTTTGAATATCAACCGAACTGAGTTATCGAACATGAAACCTGGATTCTAATTTGTGATCATTCTCGATGACAAAGGAGTCTCAAAGTGAAAAAAAAAAGGAAAAACATATCACAATTTTTAATAAAAATTCGGATAACACAAAAAAAAAGTTAAAATTAATTTACAACCTAGATTGAAGCAATCTCCATAAATGGGAAAATATTTCCAATCTTGAATTAATTGCTTATAGACATTGACAAACTTCTAGAGATCAGTTTGAAGTCAAATGTCAATCATTGAGTTATTTTGAGACTTGTAGTGATCGGAAATTTGTAGTTATGAAAACGGCATTTCTGGAGAATATAAGCTCAATCTTTCCCGAATATACTCCAAACAACACAATGTAGTGGCTTTACAAAGAATGTCGTAATAAATGTTCGATGTTAGTATTAGATTAGCATAAATAGAGTTATTATAGATAGATTCAGATATCCCCTGGAGCTGAATGATACCACCCGTCCCGTATTTATCTGATATCGACTTGTTTCTATTCATTAGACTTCAACTACTAAAGATCCACCTGCATATCGATCAGCATGAAACGATTTCCATTTCTATTGCTTTCGGCAAGATATTGACCTTCGATTTTGTCGTTGCCGCCGTCCATAATCTAGACCCACCGTGTGTTAACCATACCCCAATAATTATTTGGGATTGATTTTTTGCAGACGATCGGATTCACGAAGTCCATCCGATTGTTAAAGCATCGAAAACTGGCCTCAAGGCGCCACTTTGCATTTGCATAGTCGTACGTGTTTGGTTACTCGAATATTTCGATACATCATTTATCATTTGAATCTCTGGAAGAACATATTCAACTATGAGGTGCCGATATATTCATTTTCTACCAAACACAATATATTTATTAGTTGAGATAGGTTCAATATATACAGTGCGCGTCAAAATTATGGAACAAATTCATTTTCTAAGAAGAAAAATATTTGGCAACAAAATCCTGAAACAGGTTATTTTTTCTTTCGATTTTACCAAATTTATAAGCATTTTTGAAGGATTTTTGTTGCACCCTGTGCCATCTCCATCAACCCTCAAAATTTTTTGAATAGGGAAAGTAGGTCATGTGGTACTTTTTTGGCAAGGTCTTTGTATCTTATTTACAGGCGTGCAGAAATTTTCAAGAAAAAAATGTTTTCTTTGACAAATTAGTTAGTTCAAGGAGGTTTCAGTATGTGCACTTTGTGATGGCTCATTTACTTTGAGACGATGATACCTGATGAAATTTCTCACCGAATGAAAGTCGACCATTACAGTTTTGTTCATGCCTCATATTCATCAACGCACCGATATATTCCTGAAGATGAAAATCAAATTGTCTGCTTTTTCGACTGTTATGGTTTTTTTATTACATTCAGGACAAAGTACTTGAAAGGCATTTTCATTTGTGTTTTGCTGTGAGATTGAAAGTTTATATCTGGATTCAACAGAAATCTTCGATTATCTGTTCAAAACTGTCATTTATGAATGATCCGAATATTTAAACCTTCACAGAAAATATTCACTCACAATTGGTGACTCACAGTATTTTGTGTGTGTACGTGCCCTCACAATTTATATGCGTAACCGTTGCAAGAACCTTGTATTTGCCTTAATCGTCCATTAATTTCATTTAGACTCCTTGCCTCACTCATTTTTCCGTATTTGTATTTCCCATACGAAACGGTCATGTCTTCTAGTACAATATCGCATAGAATATTCCCGTCATCCTTTGAATCTGCATATACCTTGTAGTGGATTCAAGGTTTGTTCCTTTGTTTATCTTCTATGCAGCGTTAGGCGTAGATCGCACTACGGCTAAATCACCGCAAACCGCTTGATTTTGTTACCAATGCAAGCGGCCGCATTGTGTTTTTTCCTGCGATTGATGTCAAAATCGTGATATGCTTCGAAATAACCCGCAGATGGAGGCCGCATTAAATTTGTAATCCATAGCACCAAGTTGCAGCTCACGCACTGTAACTGCTTGCAATTGAGCATATTCGTAAAATTTCCAAGATTTTCTCCTGAATTTTGATATTTCTCGAGAAAAAAACTTTTCTGAATTCCTCGGTCAGCAAGTGGTAAGGTCCAATTGTTACTAAATTCGTGTTGAAGTCTTCTCTGTTTTCTTCCTGTTAGTATTAGAACCATAACAAACAAATACATTGAAATCCATCTTCAAACTGTGAAAATCACGCACATTTTGCGGGTTTTAATCGAGTATGAACATTCCCTGGAAAAGAACTCTTGAGCAAATTCGATTCTGTCCGGCCGTAGTGCTCCAGCCCTCAGAGGAAAGGATCCAAAATGTTTTTGGCGCGCATGTCCCGGGGAATAGCGTGCTATCGTTTTGTCCAAAGGTCTATAATTGTTCCCAAACGACTAGGTTGGACTCACTGATGACGAATCCGGTTTTAAAATCGATTATGTCCGGCCGGCCGACGGTTCAGTTCGTTAATGGGCGAAATAGCCAACTGGTGGAATTAGTGTCATTTGAAAATTTTTAAGGAGCCTGCACGAAGTCATTTTACGAGCGATATACGTCGCGATTGTGACCGCTACCACAGTAACGCTTGCCTCTCCCTGGCAGTGTGCGCGCCGCCGATTTATCGAATCTGACGTCCGCACATCGGGCTTAGCGGCTACAAATACAAACGCGAATACTATCGCTTCGAAAGTGGACGAGTGTGTGGCCGCCCTTAAAGATTCGTGCGAAGGGATTGAAACTTGTCGGTTAGTTGAATCATAGCGACGCGCAAATATTTACAGAGTTTTGTCGGGAAGTACTGTCGTTAAATTTCAAAAAAATTCGATATTTTCATTGAAAATTTTTTTTCGAAAATACAGATCAGATCTGAAAAAGATATTGGAAAAAAATATGCCAAATTTCCTGAGTTTTTCCTCGGTATCGTTGTTATTTATTTATTCATTTGAGCGGTACAAGAATTTTACATATTGTTAAAAAAAAACAGATGTACATTAAGAAAAGATCCAATAAAGACATTTCTATAATAATAAGGCTCAAAAAAGTAGTGATTCACCTAAAACAGTTTTTCCCTCATTTTTTATGGCCGACTGAAAAACCTCTTGATATCGATATTTCCAGAATAACTAAAAAACCCCGAATCAATTATAATGAAACTTGGTTACTAGTTTGAAAATGCTGATAAACAGTTTTTTTTGCAAGATTTCGTGATGATAGTGTCATTAGAACTATTCGACGAAAATATATTTTAAATTTTTTTTTAATAATATATTCTATATTCTGCGATTTTCTGATTATCTTACCCGCAAGAAATTCCTTCAAGTTGTTATTTTTATTGTAGTACTAGAGTTCAATTCGGTCTAATCTGTCCTTTTCCTTATCATCGTCGGCTCAAAATACAGACATTGTGAAGAAACGATAACGCCCGATTTATCGGATCAAGCGTGCAAAAAAACTCGTCGACGGTTATGTACTAAATTGACCGCCTTGACTTTTAATAGTTGTTCTAATGGTACACGGTTAAACACCGTACACCTTTGTTAAGTTACCTTGAAAGTAGTTGTACGTTTTTTGATGACACCAGCCACCGAGAGGGCGTTTCATTTCATTTAATGCAATACAGCTCTACATGCTGAAATAACAATCGGTTTAGTCAACTGGTGTCTGGTTTGCCAGTAGTACTACTTCTATCTGGGCCGCTGTGCGGGAGACGGCTATTCTTAGGTCCCGTGCGGCCGCCGAAACGGGGGAACGAAATAATTATATTTTAATGTTCCCTGACTTGGAAGTTCTCGCGTCAATATCGGTTTATTACGTTGTTATATCTTATTCAAGATCCACGTTGTAAATGGTTATGTGACATGAAATGGGCTGTGGAAAAGAGTGGGTCCGACCGATAATAATTTATCTTGGACCAAATTTAGTGTTTTGAGGGTTAGAGATGGTGAGTTGATTCGGCTCGTTTTTAGAATCCCCAAGTCTGTTGGTTTCTGGTTATTCTTTCCTATATATATCCAAGTTGTTTATTTTTTGCAATGCATGTTTTTAGTTCACCTTACATCCACGACGAAATCGGAAAAATATCTTCATCATGCATAAACTTCATACTTAAGTTTATCCGGGGTACAATAAGGTTGTTCAGCTTACATTACGCTGAACATTCGATCGAATATCAAGACATTTCATGTATCAAAATTATCTGTTGAATATTCTAACTAACCGATCGTTTAACACATACCTATTGAATGAGAGGATATGTATCTCTACGACTTAATGCTGGATTTCATGACACTGGACTACTCCTGAATATTCGGCCAACTTTTTTCCAGTCTGTATCTTTAAATCATGTTGGTGAAAGATAATTTATCCGAAATCTTTATTCTTTGCTTTTCAAATACTACTTATTCCTTTCTATATGTCTATCATATATTTTTCTGCATCAAATATATGAACTATATATTACCGATCTCAATTGCCGCGATTTCCAAAAGAAATACACATTTTAATTCTCATTGCCATCTGGATGAAAAACTTTACTATCAATGCCAGATAATTCCAGACTTTTGGGTCCTCTGAAAAATATACAGTGTGATATATAGATTGTGGTATTTATTAGCCATATATGATTGTTGTGATAATCTATATTTATATGGATCATCTCAACAAACATATAATCAATCACTAAGTATTCCAGAAATCTTTTTATGTTCGAAATGTCCAAAAATCAAGAAAGATGGGATTTTGTACCCTTACAAATATGCAACAAAATTTGGAATCAAACATCTGCACTATTGAATTTCTTCTCAATGGTAAGCAATAACTTTAACGAGTAGTGAGAATAGTTCTTGGTGGAAAGCTTGAACAATTTTTTCATGGTGATAATTATCCAGAAATGGCGCACTAGAAAACGGTAGCTCAATTTTCGAAAATGTCCTGTTAACTTTAGCAAAATAAATCAAAATAAAATTCATATGAATCTTTCCAGTCATATATTATATGACTACGTTTTGACTCTAAAACGAACATTTATAATATTGAGAATGTTCGTTTTGACTCTAAAACGAACATTTATAATATTGAAAATATTTGTATTCAAAAGTCCAAATTCGATTTAAATGCCAATGTTTTGTTCTCTGAAATTTCAAAGTACCAATTGTGACAAATGTGTTTATGTTGTATATTTATTGAGTTGTCCCTGAAGACAATGACTTGTTACTTGTTTACATAGAATAAATTCAACATAGGTGTATAATCGAATAAAAAATCGATAGAAGCAGTGACGTGGGGTCAGTATATCTTGCGCGTTAAACAAATTTGACGGTTTCCAGTATAGATCTTTCTGGTTTTTGGAATATTTTTTATAGATCAGATGTGTTCCACATGAAGAAACGTTGGTATAATTTTAGATACTGAAAAAGAAATTTTGTCGCATCGTAATATCTCTTGAAAATTATATTCGCTGAGGAAAACATTCATCCCCGCTTTCTCGTTTCCTACGATTCAGCAGAACACATGTTTGAACTTCTTCACCCCAATTTTACTATGCAAATTTTCCGTGAAATCTGATCAAGTCTTTTCCCACAAAAAATTCCAAGCGATGATAGATCATTGCGAACTTCTGCATGAACCCTGAGGATTTTCGAATCTGCATTTTGAGAATGATTATATAGGTAAATAAAGTTTCTAATGGGTACAAGCCTTTTGGCTGATTCCGTCCATCCAATTGCTTAACATATTCAAACCTAGATCATAAAAATTTGACGCCGGTAAAATATACGAAATTGGTTCTCCGAACTTGAGGAACGATTATGTTCATACGTAATGCCTTACAAAATTGAATTGGGACAAAGATTTTCGATCAGAAAGTTAAACGTTGCGATTTCATAAAACTTCGGCAAATGCAAATATTTAGACGAAATTTGAGCAGCCTGCAAGTGGAAGTGTGCGATAACATATAGCTGTAACCGTTGACCACCTATGAATATGGATAATCGATTTCTTTTCAAATTTTATGACAGAATTAATGAAACGCTTGGAAAAATTAATGGATGGAATTAATGATATTTCTTGACGTTATCACTGTATGACCATGAAAGCACTCAAAAATAGTTGAAAATCGCTTGTGGAGCAACAAGCGCTGTTTTCTGCACTCCATCTAACTATTCGTCATCGAATAAGAAAGAATCGGAACAAGTTTGTTTATAGGCCCTTTGAAGATTCAGTTTAAATATCCTGTTTCAATTTAACTCCGACATGTTAACATGCGTGCTTATTCACTATTTTATAAACAAATTCAAGCGATTTCTTTTCGACTTTATAATATGTTGTTGTGCCTGTGGGTTGTGGGAAACAAAAGACGATGGTGAATATGACAAAATTGAAAGTCAACAAACAATAAAGGTGAGGTTATAGAACTTCCAATCGATTTTATATGAAAGTTCAATGCAATACTTTCCGATTGTATCGTAGTGTGTCTTGCTATTCGATATGCGAAGGTGGATTTCCAGTTACATCAATGGCGTAGATGAAAGGATATTTGAAAGAAGAAACGTATACCTGTAGAGGTTCAAGCGATGTTGAAGTAGTAGGAATTTCGATATTCGATAGAAAACCTCTTAATTATTGTCAGGGTAATCATTCAGGAAGCCCTGCCACTATTTGCATTTGCACGAATAGGTATGCTACCTATAAGATTCATGAATACCTGAAAATGCAGTATTTTTTCGAATGATGAACTGTCAAGTGGCCCAAAATTACTAGAGTTTTTGAGTTCAATCCAGAATTAAGGTATGTGAAGTAGGGAAGAATTACTTCACACTGGCAGAATTGTCAAATTTCATCTCAGCTCAATTTTTCCAGCGGCAATTTAATGCATTCGTCAAAAGTCTCGAAGGGTTTTTCTCACGATTTCAAGGACCAAAGTTTTTCCCTTGTCCATCGATAAAGCGGAACCTCATTCGTGAAAATTATATTCTTGTAGGTCCAGCAGAGTTGAAATTTACCTCGGATTGCATTTTATTTATATTGAATATGAAATCATTAAAACGAACTCTTTTTTAGGGAAGGGAACTCAAAATTTTCAATTTAAGGTCCGTCATTGTTGCGAGGGAAGCTCAACATTTTTGATTAAAGGTTCGTCGCTTTTCGGGAAATTCAACTGAAAAAAAGCCAGAAAATTAATCCCCCTAATTAAGTCATCGTGGTCAAACTACTAAGCGAAAAAAACTGGAAAATAATGATTCTGTACATTTCTGAGTGACAAGTCCTAGTTCCGCTCACTTCGTTAGTTGAACTTGCTTAGGTCATAGGTTAAGCTGGTCAAATTTAGGATGTGCCATTTAATTTCGTTTTCTGATTTGGACTGGCAATGAAAAGTGAAAATAACTGACGGCTGGTTTCACAAAACTTTGATTGCCTGATCAAGAACTTGATTGTCAATCAACAGTGAATTCTGTGTTCGATTTCAGTTCATTCTCAACCCAACCATCGAAAGTGAACCTTAATGTTGATTGGAACTGAAGAGTTTCGTGAAACCGACAGTTAATCTATCAGAGGAACTCGCGAATCAGACATAAATTACTGCCCTCCTGGTTGGGAAGAACCCATGAGGACTTTTTTGCTAAGTCATCTGCCTTCTCATTTCTTTCGATGACACATTACTTGGCACACATATGAAAGTTACTTAGTTGTCTTTGGCCAATTACTTCATGTTATTTGGGCATTCGCATGCCAGTAGAGAGCTCTGGATTGGTGATTCCAAGACCCTCAGTCCTGGCTCTCCGCCATGATGTATAGACTCACCTTCTTCAGGGTTCCTTTCAAGCATTCTTGAGAGCATAAGCTGGCATCCAGTATCTGTAAAGGGTTTGTGTCCCAAGGGCACAGAAAACCTTCCTTACCGCCCATATACCCAATACCTGATTTGACCTTATCTGATATTGAGTAAGTAAACGTAAAGAGTACCATGTGGATTCATTTTCGTTCAATGGATTAACGGAGTCATTTATGACCCTATCAAAGGTTGGTTCGAAATCAAATAGGTATCCTTGGCTTTGCATCTGAGGTCTTTGCAAAGAGGTTTGAATCCAATTGGTTCAGTATTCTTATATATCCTACCCAGTTTACTGGTAAGAGTTTCCCAGCAAGAGAAGTTATTATTGCACCATGCTGGCTAAATTTCCTAGCGCTTCTGTGGACATGGTTTTGCTTGCTCCTTCAACACCAGCACATGAAAGTCATTGCAGTTTCTCCAACCGACTGCGTAGCCTCGTCAGTTTTTGACAAACATGACAAGGACGCTCTGATGACAAAGGGGCGCACTTCCGCTGTTGACAACCACATTACTATTTCCTGTTTCAACATGTCTTCCCAAATAGCCTCTTGCAGGTCCACATAGCTCATTTGGCTTTGAATCGATTTTGTCCATATATTTCGTCCAGTAGAAAAGTTCAGAGTGTGGACATTTAGACCGCAGCACTGAGATTCAGATTCATCCTTCTATTGAAGGAAATCCTCTTAGAGATCAATATCCCTAACTTTCGAAACGATTTGTAATTATATTATGTATTCATTAAATTGTCGTACGGAAACTTCACCAGACCTTCAACCAAAAAAACAAATTCTCATGTTCGTCGAATTTGCGGAAAATTCTTAAACATTGATATAGGTTGTAATATGAGTACTCAAAGGGGTTATTCTTTTAGTGACTCTAAGACGAGAAATTCGTGTAACCAACGATCCAGTGATACTTTGGTCTGAATATTCAGGGTGTCAACATTTTTAGAAGAAATAATTCTCTCTTGAATATCTTAATAATCCTTGAGCCGATTTTGTTTAGATTTGGTAATGTTATTTGTCGTTGAAAGGGGCTGAATTAGCCTTTCCTAGATTAAGATGATGTCGTCCAGTGGTGCCTCGGAAGACACTTCAACCAATATTTGTTACCAAAAAATTGTGCGCCACTGAGTTTTTGCAATATTTGGTTTCGATTTTAATAAGTTTAATTCAAGCAATTTTTCATTACCTTGCTTTGTTTTTAAGAAAAAAAATAAAAATCACTTAATTGAATGCGTCTGCATAATAAAAAACTTGAACTACCAAATCATCATAAACTTGGGTGTACTTGTTATTTCTTATATCAATAGTCTATTCTTGTCTTAGAAATTTTATGGAAAGTAATGCAAGCAATAAAAAAATATTAGTAAATATAAGTATTAGTAAAATATGTTGGCACCCTGTATCTTGAAACCTAAGCGTTACCGGAGCTTTGGTTATATAAACTTTTTGTGTTAGAATCACTCAGAGAATAACCACTTCGAGTTTAGCCCCCTACGTAAATAACACCCTGAATAAAATTGATCTAGAACGGATGATTCATTCGAATAAACAATTGAATATGTGGTCAATTCGTAGACTACCATTTTTCGAAGGTGGAATATCGTATCGTTATAAAATGAACTATCCATTCGAAAAACTAGATTAAGATGATTCTAATGAGGCTTTCTATCGAATATCCTATAAACTAATACATTGTTATTGTAGATTACGAATGCCCCTTAAATATTTTATTTCTTGGTTACTATAATTGTTTCTTCTTACCGTTTGGAACCCTTAAATATTTTATTTCTTGGTTACTATAATTTTTTCTTCTTACCATTTGGAACTTCTCGTTACGGGAGTTTCAATAATATTTCCAATTCATAATTTTTCATTTTGCTACTTTCGGCATTAGAAACCTACCTATAACTCATTAAGTTTATTTCAACATGATAATAATGGGTTGAAAATGAACTATTCTCTAGATTAACTAGAGTGATGTGAACTGATTCTTCGAAATAGAAGTGAAAGGGAGGAATGTTTTTTTGAGACAATTGTGGCAGTCCATTCAAATAACATATGCTTTTACTAGCTTCCTGTGGTCTCACAATTATTGACAATGTGGTCACCTCGGGTGTGATTGACAGATAAGACAATAAACGCCTTCGGAAAATGTCAATATGTTCGTTCGATAACCTCTGACAAAAATTCCAATTGTTATTAATTCTGATATTCAGAAGGAGTCTACCCTATCGATTTTGCTTACATATTTTGAACGCTCTTAAGTTGCACCTTGTAACCTTTTTCGGATATTTGAAGAAAATGTAAACGTTATTACATTCTTGATTAACTATCTAAAACAAATGGTCTGGTTACTCTTTCTCGAGAACATTTCATCCTGACCTACAATATGTCCACGGCTTAACTCCCTTAACTTCCCTTCAAGGGTTAAGAAAAGCTTTTCCAGTTGAATATTTACGTCGTTTCTTGTAATGCACACATCTATCGATTTCTTTTTGATTTTGTGTCTTACCCCGGAACTTCCCTGGTGCACGAAACACAAGCGCTAACTGAGTTATGAAAATGAAAAATGAACGCGACTTTGTTAGTGTAACGTGTACCGGGCTACCTGCAAAGCCAAAAGGAAATCGCCTATAGTCCTGATCTAAATGAACTTTTTAGGTTGAATTAAATTCATATTGAAGATGAACTTCAATCAAAACTCCGCTGACATTCCTTGTACTCATTAGAAATTTAAGAGAACTAGAGTCTATCTCGCATTCGAATCACAGTCGATGCTGAAACAATTCGAATAAAAATTCACATTTTAAACACACCAGACATAGTATGAAATTAATACTATACTATGCCGCAGATGAACCTTAAATAATTTCATACAAATTTATGGTTAGTTCATATGAAACCACAGAAATAAGTGTCATAGTGATTACTGAATCCAAAGTGACAGCAGAAGTCTGATAGCATCAGTGACGCCTGTAGCTACGATCTTTCACTTCTATTGTCGAAAACAGCGTCTTGATCTAAGAAATAACTTCCCACTCGATTTACTAAAAATGAATCGTCTTCCACAGGTTTTACCTATGTCAGAGGAATACCGCAAGGCCTTCTTGTGCTCCGCGGCACCTTCATTGGACGTTGAATTGACGCCTCCTGATCTGATCGGAAACACGGAAATTCTCACATATGAACATCGTGAAAATCTGTGTCGCCATCTTCCGGCAAGGGCTGAAGGGTATGCATGGACTCTCGTTTTTAGCACTAGTCAACACGGATTTAGCCTCAATTCTATGTATAGGAAGATGTACAAGCTGGAATCACCAGTATTGCTTGTGATCGAAGACACTGACAATAATGTAAGTATGACAACTTGTTAATTCTTATGCCACTAACCATGCAATGTTTTTGCATGGAATCTATTATCTTCATGTTTGAATGAATCACTGGTGTTAGTTCAATTCCATTTCGAAACCAGCTTTCAGGCGTTCTCGAAAGAACTAGTTGTTCATCATAGGGAAGATAACCATTAAGTTTAATATACGGTCGTTCTGTCCAAAAAGAAATCATTTGGGTGATTGTAAACATGGTGGTCCAGTTTGAATGCTGAAAATTCAAGGCACAGTCTGAAAAGTAATAGGTAATCTTTGAGTTTCGACAAGTCGAAATCAAAACAAGATGTACGCATGCACCAACAGTGTCATTTCGGGATCATCGTTGCCAGATTGTGCGGAGCCTTAGATTTGAGTGATAGCATTGTTTAAGAAGCAATGGTGATAGTATCTCGCTTCATTTGAGATGGTTCATTCTGACTTGAAAATAAGTACATTAAGTAATTATCTAGTAATGTAATGCATTCTGTCGGGGGTTAGGATAAATGGTTCAATTCAGGACATTGCCAGTCCAAATCAAAATAAATAAAATTTGGGATAGTGCACTTGAATTTCGTCTTTCCATTCGTCCTAATCCAAATCGGAAAGTAAAAATAAAGGTGTCCCATCATTGAAAACATACTATATCAATGTTTCAAACAAAATAGGGCCATAATTGCCCTTATTTACTGATTCAAACATTCGTTTCATATAAAGTCTCCTCATCTTATATTCCATACAACTTATGATTGAAAAATTTACTATATCTCTATTTCAAATAAAATAGTACAGAATTGCCCTTATTCACTTCTTCAATTATATTCCTTTGATATTCAATTTCCTAATCATATTATTTCTATACGACATATATAAATGAAACAGGATTTTAAATGACATGACATTCTTGTGGCATCGGATTGATTTTACAGTCTGGCAACGATGCTTCCTGAATGACTCTGTTGGAGCATGCGCACATATTGTTTTGATCTCCACTTGTCGAAACTCAAAGATTACCTAAAAATGATTATTACTCCACTGCCTTTACTGAAAGTTGAAACCCTATATTAATTTAATTTTCCACGGGCAAAACTAAATAATATTTTTCAATGCACAATGTGCTTCTCTCGGAGTAACAGTTTGTTACTCTGAATTGCTTCTTGATGGCATATGACACCTAAAAAGTTTCATCGAAATGTCCTCTTCAATTTGGTAACAATTGATTTGTCTAATCATAATTGAACAGCCAGTATTATCTTAACAAAACATTTTTGAAATGTAGTTCGTACCTTACACATGTATTATGTATCAAGTCTCTAGTTATTCCCTGTATTGATGAAATTGATTAGTCTTCTCTTGAAATTTTAAATCTGTAAAGAGCGAAACCTTTATTGATGATAGCGCGATTATTTCATAATCAGTAAAGATTAATGATTACTCATCAAACATATATTTTTTCAGGTATTTGGTGCTTTGACATCCTGTGCACTTCAAGTGTCTGAACATTTTTATGGAACAGGGGAATCACTTCTATTTCGATTCAGTCCTGAATTTCAAGTATACAACTGGACTGGCGAAAATCTGTACTTCATCAAAGGGAACAACGAGAGTTTGAGCATTGGCGCCGGAGATGGAAAATTCGGTCTTTGGTTAGACGGCGACCTCTACTTAGGTCGCACAGAAATGTGTAAGACATACGGTAATGATCCACTGACGCCTTCAGTAGACTTTGTCGTAAAAACCCTCGAATGTTGGGCATTTGTCTCAAGCTAATCTGTATTGTGAGAATCTTATTGGGTATCCTGATGTATGGAACCTAAACTTCAATTCATTTGTGATAAGATTTGGCGAATCCCACTCCTCCAATTGAAAATTGTCGTAGTCTTACTAACGAACAATAACGATTGATGGTATTGCACAAGATTTGAGCTTCTGTATAATTTGATGAGATTCAATGAATTGTGAAATTTCCCGTTATTTTGTTTTGATCATTCAAAGAAATATCAATTCTTGAAATTATTAGAGGACCAATTGATTTATATCTTCTTTCCACCGAAAAGAGATAATATCTTTATTTCCTTTCGTGTTGATGAGTATTTTTGATGATATACATATTTCGAAGTAAAGAAATCAAACTCTTTGAGAACTGATTGAATATTTTGCACTTTGAAACTGACCTTTAGAATACAATGCTCAATATGTGCTGTTTCCAATGGATTGGTAATATTCATATTTTATCAAAATCGATACTCCCCACTTGATTTCCCCTCTGCCCAAATGATATATATATATATTTCTGAAAATTTCTGAAATAATGTCCACATATTGACTATGTTGAAGATCATAATCAAACATTTAGAACTACTACCAAAACATGATACAAGCTTACTTCATATAAATTTGCTTGAATGGCTATGTACCAAACATATGATGATGTATCAAAAAATCTAGCTACTTCCCAAATTATCAGGGATGATTTTTGAGTTGAATATCATATATTTTTTCATTTGTATTTACTGAATAATGCCATTTCCACCTCATTTAGTATATAAAATCCAGATTTTCTTGAATTACAAGTGAGAATTTGGTAGTGTATTCCTAATATTTTTGTTATCATTTTGCAAGGCATTTGCTTTAGTACATTCAGTGAAGCTACGTAGTCCAACATTAATTCGCCACTTTTAATTGACATTAGATCTTCTAATTTATTTGTGAATGATTAAGTTAACACTTGACTGTATTTAGTTATATTTAGTATCCCTAG
Organism: Myrrha octodecimguttata; assembly: GCA_958510865.1. NCBI lineage: Eukaryota > Metazoa > Arthropoda > Insecta > Coleoptera > Coccinellidae > Myrrha > Myrrha octodecimguttata. The sequence goes on from OY294057.1 coordinate 28,732,914, forward strand.
TCATTTTTCTACTTTAATGTTAGTAGCTTAATCTGAATTTGATTTGAGAAATGAGGGTTTATAACGTTGTTGCGTAGTTATAGGTTATTGTCATTTTTATTGTTTAGGTTACAACGAATGACTGGACACAATTGATTTTATTACTGAAAAACCGCTAAATCTGTGCGCAACTAGATCCTAACCAGACACAATCCAGTTAATGTTAAATGGTGGTTACATACTCGAATCTATCATTTTCTGGAGGAATTTCTTTGATTCGATTAGAAAAATCGTTCAATGTCAGTTCCGGAAAGAAATGATAATGAGAAGAAATTATTATGGAGCATTTTGGTTTTGAATCATTATAACATGTGTGTTTCAACACTTAATAAGAATATAACTCTTTTTGTGATACCTAACCACATTTTATCTCCAGAGGGTTGTGTCTTTGCGACCACTTGAATAATTATCTTCAAAAACTTGTAGGTATTCTTTGTCTTGTTTATGTGAAAACCAAAAAAAATTCAATGATTGTGATTTTATGCTTTCATTACCATTGGTACGAAGCTTAGGTTAATTGTATCAATATATGTTCAGCAAGAGAAAAATGTTTGAGTGGTTGGCACTATGTTCTTAGTTGCATACGGCCAGGTTCGGAGCGATTGTGTTGTAGCAATTGGAACAGGCTGTAGTTTTATGTCTATCTGTCAATTAGGTGCGTAGAAAACACGCCATATCAGTTGTCAATTTGATAATTTATTATTAGAGGCTGTTATGCGGACTGGTGTTACTTTGTCACTGATATGTGAAGAAAGCATCAGTTAGCTTGTTGAAATATTATTTATAGAATCACGCATCAGTCCGTAAATTTACTTAGAATTAGTTTGATGTCTCAGTTGTGTATTATAAACATTTATCTAGATATTTATCTGAGAAATTTTCTGTATATAAACTGAATATAAATAAAATAGAACTGTGTATTTTGAATTCATTGCTCTTAATACTGTTCCTTCTCGTGAAGGAGCATCATTTTTCTTGATCTATATATTATATTATTTTTCCTGAGGATTTGCGGAAAACGGTATTTTCCTATTCCAAGATTATACGGTGCTAAAGTTTTATTCCACATCTAGCCCAGTCAATCTACTACTGAAATCACCAAATAAAAATACAAAATCTTATTGTTTTGAAAGTTGGTTATAATATACATTTCTATATACAGAGTGTAACAGCCAAATGGAATAAATTCCATAACGAATAAATGAGGGGGTGTTAGGAAAAACGCTCGGACACGTCGATTTGTAATTTTAAATGCGCATCGTTTTCAAGAAAATAAAATTATATAGGGTGTTCCATGCGACCGTGGCCAATACCAACTTTCTTATTTCAAATGTAACCCCCTGTATATGATTTATTTTTTGGATTCTTCAGAAAATTCTAGACATAATTCATTTACAATGTCCTATACCTATCTTCAAATCTTTCAGAAATTTTAAGTGTTTTCAGAAATGTTGAGTAACGTTAGAAGACAATTCTACACCAGATTAGCATGTTGCCAAGACGTTCGCGGCGAGCATTTTGAACATTTCCTACATTGACATTAATGTTTTTTTTTGATTATTAAGAAATAATCAGTATTACTTATTAGGTTTTAAGTGTGATGTACCGAAAATGTGAAATGAAATAATTTTTATTTAAAACGTTGATTTTTGCACTAAACCTGAAAACACTTAATATTTCCGAAATAGTTAAAGATAGGTATCGGACATTGTGCATGAATTGTGTCTATAATTCTCTGAAGAATCCAAAAAATAAATAATATACAGGGGGTTGCATTTGAAATAAGAAAGTTGGTATTGGCCACGGTCACATGGAACACCCTATATAATATTATTTTCTTGAAAAATATGCGCATTTAAAATTACAAATCGACGTGTCCGAGTGTTTTTCCCAGCACGCGCCCTCATTTATTCGTTATCGAATTTATTCCATTTGGCTGTTACACTCTGTATAAATGTTAAATGCATTTTTTATCTCAAGAATTATCAACTTTTTCGAAAATACCCAAGAATACAAAATGAAATCTTAAATTCAAACAAGTCTACTTCAATCAAAACATGGTAGGTTGGAGACATTTCAAGTATATCGAAAGATATTAAGTGAAGGTATTGCAGAAAAATCTGTAATTTGGTGATTAGAAAAATGGAATCTCATTGAATTTCCTACAAAATAAGTCAAACAAGTTTACTTCTCACATATGTTTGTGATATATAGATAGTTAAACAGAAGTTCAGAAAATCTGTTATACCAATTTTGAAAAGTGATTCCTTCTTATATTCAGTTTTTTCATCCTTGTTAATGAATATCATTATCATAAATATGGTTTATGAGTCATTCTATACAATGGTTGTATTTAGAGGGTGGTGGAATAAAAACCATTCAATCATGAGATTGAGCAAATAAATAATGAAAACAATTAACATACCAGAAATAACTTTCTCCTTCAATGTATGGTTTAGGGCCGGTATTATAAAACTTAATGGGAAGTTAACTTTAACTTTAACTGAAATTTTGACAGTTATGTTAGGACATATCTGTCAAAACTGTCAGTTAAAGTTAAGTTTTATAATACCGGCCCTTAAAAGACAGATTCCCACACTAAAGTGAAGTGAAGCATCCACACGATCTACGCCGGCATGCAAGAATATTACATCGGTAACCCACAAATGGACTGTGAGAACAACTCCACCCTTGCATTTGAAATAAAGAAGTGTCTTCTCGCTCCGAAATTCCACACACCCTCAAAGATTTTTTCTTCGCAAAAGCCAATTAAGCAAGATTAATAGCTATACTTACACAAAAACTCCAGCATGGTGAGATTGAGAGTGATAGGGCTGCAGACAGCTCAACAGTGGTAACAGCCACACAAAAGACATGGACCTGTTGGTTTTGCTGATTGCGCTGAGTCCTATCCTCGTAAATATTAATTTTTACAAACTTTGCGTACTAAAAGTACCATCCAAATTAATTTCATCAAAGGAAACTGATTCACCGTACTATTTTTACAGGCTTTTCGGAACGTGATATTATTTCATCTACATAAAACTATGGAACAATAAAGTTTATCGAAACGGTTCATCCTCAGCTTTTACAAATAACACATAACAGCCCTATCTCATAGCCCAACCATTACACCAGAGTTCCTTTGAAGGTGTAGAGAAAATATTCCTTGCGTTCCTAAACCTCTTTTCGAAATGCGGGTCCAGGCACTAAGTCAAAAACAATAAACCTGATATCGTCGTATCTTTGTCCCACTAAAGATGCAATACTGAGATGGACCTTCTGCTTCTGTGTCCAAATGCAGTGAGTGCGGGAAAAAAAATGGTCAGCGCTGGTACCAAAGAAAAGATGAATCGAAACGATCAATGGCTTGTATCATGATACCACGTAACCTACGTAATCCAGTTAGTTTACGTATGCTACGGATACCACTGTTTAAACTATTGTTTCAACAATGGTCCTTAAACAATGGTTTAAACCATTGAAAAACCTATTTTAAATAATTGTGCCGAGCATCGACATTTTCGACCTTATCATTGACTTTTGTCCAGTGGCGGATTATCCCCTGATCGAATCAAAAATCGCCCAGCAAGAGAAAATCAAGAATAATGTGAAAATTGTCAGTCACACGTAACGCAATCAGACCAAGAGCAATAAAATTCAGCTGAGTGTTAAAAAATAACATCATAGGTTTAGCTTCAACATGTCTTCCCACTAATTCTTATCTGCCTGTAATAAATTCCCGAAATGGGTGCAATAAAGTTGTCGAAACCCTTTGAAATCTAGATACGTACCACCGTCAATTTTGCGTGAGGAAGGAGGGGTGCAAAGTGCATGAAACTTGTTAGGCATTCAGAATACGCTATGATTACATTGATTACAGTTATTTGGGAAACAATTCCAGAACGATTTGAGAAAGTTTTTTCCAAACTCCAATGTAATTTTCGATTTTTTCCCGAAAATAGTCTCAAACGATTAGGTTGGATTCACTGATGAGACACCCTGTGTTTCCGGGGCCCTACACGATTGGAAACTTCCGGTCCCCCTCTCTACTTTTTTAATTTCTTCCAAAACAGTCAGATTTTTTTTCTTTTCAACACAAATATAACATTTATTGATCAAATTTATTGGCATCAATTTAAAGGTAAATCTACACAAATGTATACACAATTTGAGAGCAAACAATACCTCAAATATATCGGGCTGGGTTTTTGAGGCCAGAGATCGTTTTTTTCCAAAAAAATTTTTAAGTCCGAATGGTTAAAAAAATTATATAGGAATAATGGGCAATGTTGTCACATTTTCAAAAATTTTCGGGAAAATGAAAACTGAAATGGAGTGAAAAATGAAAAAATAACTAACATTGAGCATTCTCACAAAAAAATTTAATAGAGTACATCCCAAAAAAAAAATTCAAAAAATCTGAAGCCTGCAAAACGACATCACGTTTTCTTCTTTTTACGTCGAAATTTTTCAGAATTCTAATATTTCTAGCGGCTATTGGCAAAGTTAAAGCATGCAGACCGTGAGCAGGTGCCTGACCCCGAGATATTAACGAGGTTTAAAGAAGCTTGAATGTAGCTATGTTGCCGAAGCCGTTATCTACCAGCACGTGGTAGTGTTTGCTCTTAACAGGAGTATATCAGGTAAAAAATACAATATTCTTTTCTACGAAAATATATAAAAATGAGTATGAAAAATTATTCAAAACTAAAAATAATTAATATGAGAAATGCCGAAAAACTAATCAAGTAGACTACTATTTGTATAGTAGTACCTCAATTACGAAAGCCAAATTCTTGAACTGGTAAAATCCACCCAATGATTCTGCAGATGATTATAATAGTTGCAGAGCAAAAAGGCCATCGATCTTGGATTGTTCAGCCAAGGGTCCTTATTCGGTCAAGATTCTGCAGATATACCAATTAAACATTTATTTTTCTAATATTTCCAAAAATACATATGAGATCGAATTGAAATCCAGTAATTGAAAAATGGCAGCTTGAATGTTCATATAGAATTTTGTGATGAAAATATGATCAGAAAATCGTCCTAATGAAATATGAATTATTGCACAAAGTTGTTCATCAGGAATTTTCAAAATAATTACCAAGTTTCATCATCACTGAATCAGTATTTTTTGAGTTATTTCGGAAAAAACAACGATACCGAAGAAAAAACATTTTCGTATTTGTATTTTCCGAAATGAAATTTCACATATTTTTTCCCACGAACTTAACCGTCGCATCTCGAAATGCAACCTACCCTGAATGTTTCTAGTTGATAGGATCGCCCGTACGTCTGTGTTATAGTGCATACAGATGGCCGACGGCCGGACAGAATCGATTTTGACGCCGCATTCGTCAAGTGAATCCAACCTAATCGTTTCAGACCATTTTCCGGAAAAAATTAGAAAATTGTAGACATTCGGACGAAACGATAGCACGCTGTTCCCCAGAACATGCGCACAATTAGGTGTTTGAAGTTTGGGAGAAACTTTCTCAAAGCCTTCTAAAATTGTTTCTTTTGTTTCCCCAATAACTGTAGACATTCTGATTGCAAATCGAGTGCACATTGCACCTCTCCCTCCACACAATATTGACGGGGGCATGTAATAGACATCAAAGGAATGCCGACAACTTTACTACACCCTTTCGGGTATTCATTGCAGGCAGTTAAGAATTATTGGAGAAAACATGCGAAAGCCAAACCTTTGATTTGATGATATTTTTTTAAAGACGACTGAATTTTACTCTGGGTCTGGTTGCGTTTCGTGTGACTGGCAATTTTCACTTTACTCTTCATTATCACTTGCAGGACGAGTTTTCATTCAGCAAAAATGTAGATTCGATCGGGGGCCAATGTGGAGTCCACATTGGCCCCCGATCTACCACATTGTGGACCTCGGGGCCCTACGCTTAAGCGTACTATAAGCGCCACTGGTCTGTGTGCATATATGATTACGGGCGTGGGGAGGATCCTATATCGACTTGAAATCAAGTACTGGATTTCAATTCGATCTTATCTGCACTGTTGGAAATATTGGCAAAGTAAAATTGTTAATGTGTATTACCTATCTGCGTAATCATTGGGTAGATTTCACCCATTAAAACATTCGGCCTTCGTAATTAAGGTCTAAACCTGCGATACAAATATCGAGTTTCTAAGTTGTTTCTTCGGGAAGTTATATTATGTGTAAAAATAACGTTGGGGGTGAACGAATTATGATGCTGCAATAACAAAATTTGCAGAAATGAAAATAAGAAAAAAGTGATTTATTTTTCAGGATTTCATATTTTTTTCAGTTTTCACTACTTTTTGTTTCATTTTTTCAAAAGTAAAATGAAATGAAAATAATTAGGAAGAAGACTAAGGTTAAGGTGATTGCGGAAATCATTGGAGATGAAGATGTAGAGGTGACAATAGGCAATGAGCAAATTGAAAAACTCAATAACTTCACATACTTAGGAGGAGATATAGATAACAGTGGTAGCCAAGATATTGAAAAGATAATAGAAAAAGGAAATATGCTATTTTATGCTCTCAACAGAAAATTTTTGAGGAAAAGAGATGAAATAAAAAAAACCAAGATGACAGTGTTGAAGAGTATATTCAGACCAGTACTAACTTACGATAATATCAGGAGAGAATTGGAGATAAAGTCGATGGAAGATTATGTTGGAGAAAGGCATGGGATGTTGGGGACACGTGCTACGAATGGAAGAAGAGAGACCTGTCACCTGCAAGTCAGATCTGGGAGGCAAAAGTAGATATCAGGAAGAAAAGAGGAAATCCAAGAATGAATTGGGACGATATGGTTGCAAAGGAAATCAAAAGAAGAGGGAAAAGCATCACCGAAGCCAGAGCGCTGGCTGCAAATAGGAAAGAGTGGAAGAAATTCATTTAGTTTTAATTTGTATGAATACAATATTGAATATTTTGAGACCCAAACACCGTAAGGTGTACTGCGATTTAGATTACATATATAATACTAACTTTTCATGATCTAAATCTAGTGATCAATAGGGTAGCCCATGAAGCTATCCTAAGAATCTTTAGGGAAGGTACAGGTAATGAGAGAATTAAAAGTCAGAGAGACTGGTCCTCTCTGAACAAGTACATCTCATCAGCGAACCTGCCTTGTGATGTTATGTAAGCATCGGGAAGAACTTTGACTCAATACTATGTAAAAGGGAAGAATGGGAAACGGAATACACTACCCAAAACTTCAAAGCAAATACCATTAAATGGTATACCTACAGTTGGTTCTAAAATCACGATGGGGGCTGATGCTGGAGTATACACGGGCCTAGAACCAAGTGTACACTAACGCTAGGCTCCTACTCGAATATTTTTCAGGCAGAAACACTTTCAATCGAAAAATGCATATCAAGGGTATGACGTAGTGATCCATTCTGATAGTCAGGCCGCTATTAAAGCACTGAACTCCTATGTCATCGACTCAAAGCTAATATAGGAGTGCCGAAGGAAACTCAATGAAGTAGGCAAGAATAACAAGCTCTCCTCAGTCTGGGTTCCTGGGCACTCAGGAATCAAAGGAAATGAAGAGCCTAACACTCTAGCCAGAAAGGGAGCACAAACGCTACCTACTGGTCCAGAACCTTTCTGTGCGGTATGGGCAAATGTACCTATAAGAAAGAATTTTTGGAGAAGGAAGAAAATGAAAGAGGGGCACTCTGGAGGAATTCTCCAAGAATGGAACACTCTAAAAAGTTCCTTCGGAACTTTGAAATTACTAGATCCAAAAATCATTTGGATCTCAGTAAGAACAAGCTACGCCTCCTCACTGGTTTCCTCACAGGACACTGTCGCCTGAGGAAGCACATGATTAGAATGGGCTTATCAGAAACTGACGAGTGCAGATTCCTGTGGGGAAGAGGAGGAAACTCTTGAAATATCTTGGACAGGAGAATTATAGGAGGAATGAGAACTTAGCCTCCTTGAAGCCCTCACAGATATTATAGAATTCATCAGAGCTCTAGAGCTGGAGGGCGAGCTGTATGCACCGCATGCGAAAAACAGCTCCGACGAGGGGGCACAAAATAGACCTTAAGGTCCCAGTGGAATATAACCCCTCACCAAACTATTGCTTTTCATGTTCATTTTATGTTTTTTTTTCGTATAGAGGAATATTTTGTTTCGTAGTTTTTACCTGATATACTCCTGTTGAATTGTTTACATTTGTGTTGATTCCAATTCATTTGTTATATTTGAATGTATGCCAATAAATGTTATGTTTGTGCTGAAAAACCCAAATTCTCATTGAATTGAAATTGAAAAGAGTAGTGGGGGCCCCGAAAGTTTTCAAGCGTAGGGCCAGGGAAATCGTTGATCCGTCACAGCTTTTTGTCTGGAATTTTCAAATATCCTCAAGGATACGCTTATTTAACATGTCTGTGTTTGTGTTTATAACAATGATCTGATAATATTATTACATCATTATGGTTTATACTAAAGCACGGTCTGTGACATAAATCTATTCTGTCTCTTGTCTATATTATTACGAATTTTTTTCCGGAATGCCTCAAAATTAACATTGTTGTCTGGACAAGAATTCATATATCAATGCATTTTAGGTTATTGTTGGTCCTCCAGTCTCTCTCAACTGTCAAAACTACTGACCTTGATGCCATTGTTTAAAAAATGCCCATACTCAGTAATGATGGATACCTATTCACTTCTAGCATAAAATAACCAGCCCCCCACCAAATTTTACTATTAATGGACGCCACGAAGTATATATAGTACCTATAACTTTCTGTTGTCTGATGTTTCACTCGCCTGGCGACCCCAGCGAGACTACCCACATATATTTCCCACACACACTTTAAAGATTCCATTTCTTCAGAATATTCGTATTTTTCATTGTAGATCCGTTTTCTTGCACAGTTTCAACAGACCGCTCAAAAAAGAAGTAAGTCGGTACCAACTACAAAAATTCAAAAAGCACTGCCGTGAAGGCAGCAACTTTTGCGCGCATGTTCAATGTAGATGACTGCTTCAGCAACGAATTTGAATATGCACCCAAAAGCTGCTGCCTTCACGGCAGTGCTTTTCGAAAATTTTCACTGATAAATTACTGGATTTCAATTCGATCTAATCTGTATTTTTGGAAATATTGGAAAAATAAAATTTTGAATGGGTATATCTACGGAATCATTGGGCGGGTTTTACCCATTCACGAATTCGACCTTCGAAATTAAGCCCCAAACCTACTCTACAAATATCGAGTTTCTAAGTCGTTTCTTCCGGAAGTTATTGTGTTTACGGTCAACCTTACGGCCGACTGCGTAAACACAATAACGTCGTTATATACTCCACCTACTGCCAAGTTTGAATCCAATCGCTAAATAAGTTTCTGAAATAAAAAATAAATAACTTCAAAACTTCATGTGCCTATAACTCCGAAACTATTCGACCGATTTGGCCCATTAACGAACTTAACCGCGGCATTCTGATGCGCAACCTATCCTGAAAGTTCCAAGTTGCTAGCTTGCTTCTGTCGACAGTTATCGTGTCTACGGCCGGACGGACGGCCGGACAGAATCGATTTTGACACCGGATTCGTCATCAGTGAGTCCAACCTAGTCGATTGAGACCATTTTCGGCTCAATCATCCAAAATTACAGACATTTGGACAAAACGATAGCACGCTGTTCCTCTAGAACATGCGCGCAAAAATTGAATAAGCTTTGTGTTGGTCTTAATACAAGAATGCAGAATTGTTTTTTAAATAATCATACCTATATTTATGAACACTTTCAGAACAGTACTGCGTCTAATGTTATCGATGCGACGCTAAGATAGATCAGTTTGCTTACGATTCCAGTTTCGAATCTCCCGGTCGCTGCGCCTTCCGACATTGCACGATTGTCGGCCGAAGCGAAATATCGGTTCGTTTCCTACATTTATGACATTTATCTTGTCATTTGTTTATTTTATTTAAGACCTCATGTCGGAACAGTGATGCCAGATGTACCATAATTCTGGAATTGTACCATAATTCCGACCCCAAATAATATCTTTACATAATATGCGTACATAATGTTTACATAATATGTGTACCTATACTCCATTATATAAGTAGTCAATAAGCGTAGCATAATTTTGATCGATTCAATATTTTAATCAAAAGATTTCGGTCGAATATTTATTACTCTTAATTAAAATAAAATTATAATTCGAGAACACATCAATTTTATAGTACAGGCAGTACAGCGAACAATTTTATGCATAGGTCCAGATTTGAGGCCGAAAAAACTTCTCTTCTCCTTTCAAAATAATCATTATTCAGGTCCTTTTTATGACCTTTTTCCTTGAAGAGACATCGGTTTTATGACACCCTTTCAGGTGAGTGTAGTACCATTGTATAAAGACATTTACATTTATACAATGTATATATATATATATATATATATATATATATATATATATATATATATATATACCTAGCTCGGTTACCTATCGCCTGCTGAGCAGATAATATACCTAAAATATCTGTGAGGCGCGTACAATTTGAAATAGTTGGGATTTCTGCATTATCAGACAACCTTTTGGGCTAAAAAAACAGTCTTTTTTTGAGTTAATTCGATATAAACTAATGTCCAAAATGGGATTTGTGAAAATTCGATTAATGGATTGCTTTCAGCATCTCAAAGCACAAATAAGCAGGAATGTTAGTTTCGAAGTATCTAATTGTTTGATACTGGCAATCGAGGCGAGAAATGACAAGAGAACTGATGACGAGGAAGATGTGGATAGTGTATATTTTGATACATAAATATTATTTTAATTCGAATTATTTTAGGAGAGGTTTGCGTTAATTTTGAATACTGACGAAATTTTCATTTCATGAAGTCATATGTTTTTCTGAACGTGATATTTCCAATATATCCCTAATTTTTGCGCGCATATGTTCTTCGAAAACAGCGTGCTATCGATTTGTCCAAATGTCTGTAATTTTCGAATTTTGAACCGAAGATGGCCTCAAACGGACTCACTGATGACGAATCTGGTGTCAAAATCGATTCTGTCCGGCCATCCGTAGGCATATATGATTACGGGCGTACAGAGGATTCTATCGACTTAATAATTTAAGGGTTGGTTGCATTTCAAAATGCAAAGGTTATGTTCGTTAATGGGCAAAATCGACAGAATGGTTTCGGAGTTATAGCTATTTGAAATTGGTTTATATATTTACCTATGATTTCGAGAACTACACTGAAGCGATTGAATTGAAACTTGATAATTAGTTGAAGCATGAGGACTTTTTGCGGGATTTTGTTGAGATCGTGCTGTGAGTAAATTTTAAAAAAATTTCAAAATTTTTTCGAAAAAAATTTCTTTTTCAGAAACTATTCATTATATTCGGAAAAAAATTACGGTCATACTTCATATTGTGGAATAATATTTCAAATTCCTTCGTTTTTTCTCGATATCGTATTTTTTTCGGAAAAACTAAAAAAATATACTGATTAAGTTTTGATGGAACTTGGCAGTTGATTCGATTCGATTTTTTTTTGAATTTATATTCAATATTCTGTGACCTTATGATCATATTATCCCCATGAAATTCTGTGAATCTTGGAACTGGCATTTTTCCATAAAGTACTGGATTTCAATTCGATCTAATCTGTATTCTTGGAAAAATTGGGAAAATAAAATTTTGAATGGTTATGTCATTATATCTCCTTCAACAATGGTTATATCGCTGTGTGGATTTTACCCATTCACGTAGGTCTAGAGTCCTACTCTACAAATATCTATAGAGTTTCTAAGTTATTTTTCCCGGAAGTTATTGTGTTCACGGTTGGCCGTTACAGATAAGATCGAATTGAAATCCAGTACTTTATCGAAAAAAACCTAAAAAAGCACTGACGTGAAGTCAGAAGCTTTTGCGCTTCACGTCAGTGCTTTTCTAGGTTTTTTACATGTTTCTGATTTTGTTTGTGTTTCAGATTTTAAATGTATCATTTTTATATAGTGAATTCGAACTAGTGTTTTGTTTGTAATAAATGCGTGACGTACTAAAAAAATTGGTACCATAATTTTGCCTGAAATCCCATAATTCTGGCATCGCTGCGGCATAATTTCTTATTTGACATTGACATCGCTCTGTCGGAACGTCGGATCGGAAGGACTGAAGTTTCTTCACCGGCCTTGGCTCGCTACGATTTTTTTAACAGGAACAATTGACCTTATAAGACCGGTTCAAAGCTTTATCGGATTTTGTAATTCCAAATACAAATTATGGCTTTATCTCGCCTCAGCTACAGGAAATTAACCAGCAGCATACGTTGTATGTATGCTGCTTCTTCAAAGATTCAACGAGCACAAATGGTACGTTATATCATCACTCAAACCTTTGATAAAGAATAAAAATACCTCCTATATAATTTTTTCCTCATTCTTCGAGAAAATCATTGAATATATTAGGTTAATTATATACCTGCTTTTCGTTGCTTTAATTTCAACGTTGAGTTATAGGCTTCTTCAGCAAAAGAAGGATTCAGAATTGAAAGAGACACATTTGGTGAACTGAAAGTGCCAAATGACAAATATTATGGAGCACAAACAGTCAGATCAACTATCAATTTTCCTATCGGTGGAGAACGTGAAAGAATGCCTGTAAGTATCAATTAATTTTCACAAGACATCCCCAATTAAAAATCAAAATAAACTACAGGTCAGTGAAATAAGTGACTACAGAATGTTTTTTCTAGTATCCTGTTATTGTTGCAATGGGAATTTTGAAAAAAGCAGCAGCAATTGTCAATAAAGAATATGGTTTGGATCCTAAAGTATCAGATGCAATAGTTAAGGCAGCGGATGAGGTTATATCTGGAAAACTGTATAAAGACCATTTTCCTTTAGTAATTTGGCAAACTGGTTCTGGCACTCAGACAAACATGAATACCAACGAGGTTATCAGTAATAGAGCAATTGAGATTCTTGGTGGAACTTTAGGCTCCAAAGAACCAGTTCATCCCAATGACCATGTTAATAAAAGTCAAAGTAGCAATGATACTTTCCCAACTGCTATGCATATTGCTGTAGCAATGGAAATACACAGGGTTCTATTCCCAGGACTTAAAATGTTAAGAGATTCACTTCAGAAGAAATCTGAAGAATTCAAGGACATTATTAAAATCGGTCGAACCCATACCCAAGATGCTGTTCCTCTAACCTTAGGCCAAGAATTCAGCGGATATGTGCAACAGCTTTCTTTTGGTATTGATAGGGTTGCTGATACATTGCCTAGGCTCTACATGTTGGCACTAGGTGGAACTGCTGTTGGTACAGGCCTAAACACTAGAAAAGGTTTTGCCGAGAAATGTGCATCACAAATAGCACAAGAAACTGGTCTGCCATTCGTTAGTGCCCCTAATAAATTTGAAGCACTTGCTGCACATGATGCTTTAGTGGAGGTTTCTGGAGCTTTAAATACTGTAGCAGTATCCATTATGAAAATTGCTAACGATTTGAGGTAAAGTGAAAATTTGATTATAAGCTTAATATACTGGACATGGCATCAGTTTTTGCTTGCTTGAATAGTAATATTCACGTGGTTTATTATAATTTGATACATATATTGCTATCTATCTTTTATCTGAGGATATTTTTCTGAATAGAAATATACAGATCTAATGAAAATGGTAGGTTTCACAAATTGTTTCAGAGCAATACTTGTTTCTATGTGACATTCAAAATGAAATGTATTGAATTTACATCTTCTATGCTTGTTCCTGGGGATGAGAGCCTTAGCAATTTGCACAAATCTCTGTATTATTGGAATTGTTAGCCAAAAGTTAACTTAAACAATGGGCCTCTTGCATGTAACACGAATTATCATATTTTTCTGTTTTTCTCATTCTTTATCGATACAAAATCATAATTTATGGTATAAAATAACTATTTGAGTTCACTGTGGATAGAATACTGATAACAAAACAGTGTGTAACTACGCTCTAATCCATTTACAATTTCTGCATCTAATGTATGGTATCACACACTTCAACAATTCGCGAATTTTGAATAATTCGGTATTAAAAATGGTCAAAGCGGGAGAAACGCGTCCGATCACCTTCTACGTCACTCGATACTGCAAGATTCACCTATCGATACAGATGACGCTGTTATTGACTTGCTAGAGAGAAAAGTACACGAGAAGATGGAGAGAGAGCGGATATATCCCGGTACGTTACGGAAGGCGCGAAGTTTCGTCCGTTTGAAGAGCCGATATGTGGAGCCAAATTTAGAAGATTGTTTGCTCGTTGAAAATTGAATTTTTTGACGGCTGTTAAAGTTTTTCAGTAGTCTCACGGATTGAATATTTAATTGCAAAGAGAAAAAAAATTCATGCAAGGGACCTATTGAATTAACTGATACAGAACGCATGGTGCAATAAAATTCTTTCTGGTTGGCCATGAACAAGTTTTGAGATATAGGACCTAGGCCCTTGAATTTTTCAGGGTAGGCTTAGGGCGTATTCGCCCTAGCACAGTTTGTGAGATGGCAAAGTTTCAAAATAATGAGTATTTTGAGATCATATAATTTTGCGCAATATAAAAAAAAATTGATTGTACTAGGATGCAAGTGCATGTTGTGAATATGTTCTCATCTGTTAAGTTAACTTTATCAGATATGAGCCTTGAGGGTTAGTGAGTTTACAGTTGCTGATTTTTGAGTATTGAGTTAATTTCTCTGGAACAAATCAATCAGACATCTCAAACCATATGGGTTGAAGGATTTTATAAACTATTTTTTGTATTTTTCTGATTATCCTAGGCTTCGGGGAAACTCCTCAGAAGCTTAAAGTTTGTGCGAGTTTGTATCAGGTGTGTTCTTTGTTGACTTTGTTACTTTGTCCCCACGCCTCCTTAGGTTAATTTTTGACCCAACAGTGAATGGTGTCCAGGACCCATCTAGAAAATCTGTTATTATTCCCTTAGCAAGAAATCGATTTTTATATATATGTATATATATATATATACAATTGGTATATAGAAGTGATTGAAATAACTTGGATTTAGAAATTTTGAATGAATGCCAATATTTTTCCAGGTTTTTAGCATCAGGCCCCAGATGTGGACTGGGCGAACTGAGCTTACCAGAAAATGAACCTGGCAGCTCCATCATGCCTGGTAAAGTTAATCCTACACAATGCGAAGCCATCACAATGGTAGCAGCCCAAGTGATGGGTAATCATGTTGCAACAACCATTGGCGGTTCTAATGGCCACTTTGAACTCAATGTATTTAAACCAATGATGGTTGCTAATGTACTCAGATCTGTAACCTTACTAGGCGATAGTACAAAGTCATTCACTGAACATTGTGCTAATGGAATTGTTGCCAATAAAGAGAGAATTGCACAACTTCTTCATGAAAGTTTGATGTTAGTCACTGCTTTGAATCCACATATTGGCTATGATAAAGCAGCTAAGATTGCAAAGACAGCACACAAGGAAGGCACAACACTAAAAGAATCTGCTCTGAAATTAGGTTATTTGAATGAACAACAATTTAAAGATTGGGTTAAGCCTGAGGAGATGCTGGGCCCCAAATAAATATTTTAGTTAAGTCACAACTTTTGTTTCATTGTTTTTGTTTTGTAAATAAACAGTGTGTATATAATACTCCCTTTCGATTCTGTCATTAATATATAAATATTGTTTCTATGAATTGTTTAATAATTTTATTTGTCTTATACAGCATAATGTAATTTTCATGGTTCAACAACTAGAAAGTTGTCAATAACATCAATATTATGTAATTACATGGAAGATTTATTGAATCATGGATGTATTTTATATATTCATAGAAAAATCACTTCCAAATTAATTTAGATTTGGTTGGAATAGAGCAATAGCATATAGCAATAACATGGACGGGTTCATTTCTTGTTTTGAAAAGGGAATCTTTTCTTATATTATGACTTTAGAGTCTACTCTCTACTCATTAACGAGAACTGTGACGCACTAATACCGACCTTGAAAATGATATGAAGCAGCAGTATATTTCGCACTGGAGACAATTTTATATGATCGCAAGGAGGTACTCATCCTCAGATATCTTTTTCGCATTATGATTTCGACCTATATTTTAACTCAAATTTGCCAGATTATTTCATTTCATCTCTACTCCAATTTCCTCCCAACAAATGATTTTCTCTCCTGATCTGAGTAGTTTTCGTCTCTCAAATTGATCACTTCTCGATATCCGTTCACGACAACATTAACAATGTTTTTGTCCATTTCGTTTTTGTCTTATTATTATTATTGAAGCTAACGAGCCCTACATCACTTTGGGGAACGCTGCGTACTGCCAGGGTGCCGGTCATTTTAGACCATAGAACTCTATATTACTACCTGGAAAGGACCCGACCCTTCTTCAACTAAGCTTAAAGCGTAACAAGGGGCAACGAAACAAAGATAGCGCTAATTACGGTAACCTCTCCCTGTCACACCCATTGAAGTAAATGGTGTTGAACGGCTCAAATTTGGTTTTACTTGGAAATTCATGTAGTTTGGGTATTACATCGTTTAGAAAGTGCAATATTTTTGAAAATTAATATCTATTTTTCTCTGATATGCCATTACTTTCTCTGCCTTCACCGCGTGTGGTTCAAAAAGCGAAGAATTATATTGGTGTGAGCAGTAGTGCATTGACGATTGACGATAGTTTCATCATTATTACAATAAATTTAAATAATAGGAACATAGGAAAATACTTCTCGAAAAGCACTGACTTGAAGTCAGGAAAATTTAAGCGCTGGTTAAAATTCATTGCCAATGCGAAATATGACATACTTTTTTCCGATATTTTTGGAAATGTGAGTCGAATCGAGCTGAAATTTCGAACATTGCTGTTCAGATTCGACTTCAAGGTCTGCGCCAAGTTTCATTGAAATCTCATTGATAGTTTCCGAAAAAAATATTTTTTTAACGATTCTTCATGCAATCATTTAGCAAGTTTCAATCTGATCGCATCAGTACTTCTTGAGATATAGAGGAAATAAAATAATATATTTGAAATGGATATAACTTCGAAATTGTTAGGTAAATTTTGCCCATTAACGAACTTATTTTGAATTTTTTAAGTCGCTATAGCTTTTCTATCGTGACAACGGGCGGCTAAATAGAATTCAATTTGACATTGAACTCTTCATCAGTGAGTCCAACCTGGTCGCTTGGAACCATTTTCGGCAAAAAAACGCAAATTTACGGAGGATGATAACGCGCTGTTTCCCAGAAAAACCGCTCACTAAGTTGAAATTTCACTTGAACATGTGCGATCTTCTTCAATCCTGCCTTATTCATGAATTAGTCAGAAAAAAATTCAGTTTCTCCTAATTTGACACGAAAAATTAAAAATATTTAGAATAAATGCGACAGAGTTCCCTTCAATGCAATGGGGAAGAAAGAGATAGATACCCGTCCACTTCGCGGGTTGCATAAGCAACGAATTGGCTTCACTTGTCGCTCAAAACGGGTCCCTTCCAGGTATATAATATAGAGTTCATTGTTTTAGACAGTCAATTTTTGAAGTAATCCCTCCAGAGAATTCACGCCACTGCGACAGGCTCCTGTATAGAGAAGAAAAATATTTTACGACCTGTTGCCGATGAGTGCGCGTTGGCTTTAAGACTCCACTTGAACATTACGGGAATATTTGGAGGTGGCAATTGAAAACCAATTATTATTTCAAGATGGACCACATTTTGTATAGATTGTGCATCAGTATACTTGCATCCAATATTAATTCGTTTTCAGTCGGCCTAACGGTCGATTGTAAAATAAGACAGAAACAACTTAGAAACTAGATATTTGTAGTGAAGGTTTTGTACCTTAATAACGAAGGACGAACTCGTGAATGGGTAAAATCCACACGAGTCCGCAGATATACCCATTCAACATTTTATTTTCCCAATACAGTATAACTTCAGTAGTCCGTGCAGATATCGTCCCGGTACCTGCCCGGATTATTAAGGCGTCCGGATTACTGGAGTGAATTTGATTTATGAAATAAAGCAACTCATGAATTATCAATAATAAGGTTTATTAATCAACATTCACCAAAAAAATTGTTTTCCTCATAATAAAAAAAAACTCCTAAGTACATGTAACAAGTTATGTACATACAGATGTAATCACATACATAGAATAATATTTTGTGAGAGAAGTGACTTTGTGATCGTTTGACTGGAGCCATTGCATCCGGCACTCTTAAAAACAACGTGTACAATGAAAGATGCCGCCGCCGCGCTATTTCCAACGAACATGTAGTAACCGTTTTTTACTTGTTTAGACAGGAAAATGCATAAAGAATGTTTTCGCGCCCGGATTTCAGGGGCAAAAATTTCAAAATGCCCGAATCACAGCAGTGTCCGGGCTAGCGACTGTCCGAACTATCGAAGTTGTACTGTATTTCCAAAAATACAGATTGGATCGAATTGAAATCCAGCATTTTACAAAGGAAAAATGAAAAATAAGTTGAAACACATGAGGATAGATTGGCTAGTAAGTGATTTGATCAGAAGATAGCAGAATATTGAATATTTGAAAAAAAAATCAAAAATTACATTTTAGTTGTTCTAATGACACGATAATCACAAAATTCTGTACGAAGTTGTTCATCGGCATTTTCAAACTAGTTATAAAGTTTCATCATGATTGAATCAGTAAAAACCACAAGACTTGATACATATATTTTCCCAATATCTTCGAGAATTATGACCGTATCGAACTGAAATTTGTTACACTGCTGTGAAATATAAAGCTCAAGGCATGAGCCATAACTCTGAAACCGGATTCGTCATCAGTAAGTCCAATCTAGTCGTGTGAGACCAATTTTCTGAAAAAATTCCAAAATTACAGACATGGATTTGGGTGAACTGTGGCTACGCCCCTGCAACACATATATTTTTTTGCATTATGATACCGATATATGGATCATGAACTCACCTGTTTGTTTCATCTCTTCAAAACAAATTTTTCCGATTTGAGAAATTTTCATTTCCATATCGTCAACTCGAACAATTCGCTTCCTTCGCTTCTTTGTTTATATTATTTTCGTCTTTATTTAACGAAGCCAACGACAGAACCAGCTAAACTTTTTTCTCAAGACAATTTCGGCCACAGCAACCGGCTCTGTGGTAGTCTAGAGTGCACTGTCTCATTCGATTACATGGATCGCGCACGTTCCTGTTCGTAATGGAATAGCTGCAAAACAGATCCTATTCACCCTGAAGTACGAGAACTGGATATATTTTCTTGTTTATGTTCATTGAAAGATTGTGTGAATTCTATATAATTCTGTTCATATTGTGTTTACATATGGTATATAATGTTATAAAGTCACTATTATTGGATACACCCAATAAGCCTATACAGAGTGTAACAGCCAAATGGAATAAATTCGATAACGAATAAATGAGGGCGTGTTGGGAAAAACGCTCGGACACGTCGATTTGTAATTTTAAATGCGCATATTTTTCAAGAAAATAATATTATATAGGGTGTTCCATGTGACCGTGGCCAATACCAACTTTCTTATTTCAAATGCAACCCCCTGTATATTATTTATTTTTTGGATTCTTCAGAGAATTCTAGACACAATTCATGCTAAATGTCCTATACCTATCTTTATTTATTTCGGAAATATTAAGTGTTTTCAGATTTAGTGCAAAAAATCAACGTTTTAAATGAAAATTATTTTATTTCTCAAATTCGGTACATTACACTTGAAACCTAATAAGTAATACTGATTATTTCTTAATAATTAAAAAAAAAACATTAATGTCAATGTAGGAAATGTTCAAAATGCTCGCCGCGAACGTCTTGGCAACATGCTAATCTGGTGTAGAATTGTCTTCTAACGTTACTCAACATCTCTGAAAACACTTAATATTTCCGAAAAAGTTGAAGATAGGTATAGGACATTGTACATGAATTATGTCTAGAATTTTCTAAAGAATCCAAAAAATAAATAATATACAGGGGGTTACATTTAAAATAAGAAAGTTGGTATTGGCCACGGTCGCATGGAACACCCTATATAATTTTGTTTTCTTGAAAACTATGCGCATTTAAAATTACAAATCTACGTGTCCGAGCGTTTTTCCTAACACCCCCTCATTTATTCGTTATCGAATTTATTCCATTTGGCTGTTACACTCTGTATATCCCTAATTCGGCTATCACTATTGAACTTCAACAAAATTTTTTCAGGGACCACTTGGTAGGTATTCACGAATCGAACATTGTGTGCGAACAGCATGCGGTTCCGTCCAAAAAGGACCGCACGGATTCAACCGCGTGGAAACCGTCCTGTATGAACTTATATTGAGTACCAACATCTACAAGATTGTAGCCAAAACTTGGCATAATATAAGTTCTTTCCAAAATATCTATTAGAGAATATTTTTGGATAGTATCAATATCTGATACAGAACCACCCAATACTGAACAAAATTATTATCCATAGAAATTGTCCCTTCCGATTGTTGGTTATGAACTGTTTGCCAGGAGCAATTTCATGAAAAAATGTTGCCTAGTGAACGATACTTAAACAATCAAGGTCCGGTCTAACAATACTCATTTTTGCCAGGGAGCAGTTAAATCCAATGAACTGTATATTATATACCTGGAAAGGACCCGTTTTGAGCGACAAGTGAAGCCAATTCGTTGCTTATGCAACCCGCGAAGTGGACGGGTATCTATCTCTTTCTTCCTCATTGCAGTAAAGGGAACTCTGTCGCATTTATTCTAAATCTTTTTAATTTTTCATTTCAAATTAGGAGAACCTGAATTTTTTTCTGACTAATTCATGAAGAAGGCAGGATTGTACAAGATCGCACATGTTCAAGTGAAATTTCAACTTAGTGAGCGGTTTTTCTGGGGAACAACGCGTTATCATCCTCCGTAAACTTGCGAAAGTAATGGCATATCAGAGAAAAATAGATATTAATTTTCAAAAATATTGCACTTTCTAAACGATGTAATACCCAAACTACATGAATTTCCAAGTAAAACCAAATTTGAGCCGTTCAACACCATTTACTTCAATGGGTGTGACAGGGAGAGGTTACCGTAATTAGCGCTATCTTTGTTTCGTTGCCCCTTGTTACGCTTTAAGCTTAGTTGAAGAAGGGTCGGGTCCTTTCCAGGTAGTAATATAGAGTTCTATGGTTAAATCTCATTTTTTAACCAAATTTCACAATTTAACTACTAGCTATCTGTCATAATAATTTTATAACACCCGCCTTTAAACGGTTATCTAGTATGACTGTAAAGTATCGTAGTCTATATCTGACTCCTTCTTCGGTCAATAAATTAATATTCCTCCGAATAAAAGGTTGATATTCACTTAATGTTCCGTAACCTTTCCATATGCGCTCGGTGAACATTTTGTGGGCAAAAATGGCATGGAAACCAAACGTAAGAGGGGAGAATAGAATGCATATATCTACTCAGTTACACCTTATAATATCGCAAATAGGCAGGAAGGAAAGGATATGGGAGGGTTTACAGAACGTGTAAAGTGAACTAACCATGATTATCTTGCAATCATTTTGTACTTCAAGAAATTTTAGCAAATTGAGATTTTCGAAAATGATAGAAATGTAGATTAAGTAGAGTTTTCATAGTTCTGTTCAGATTTTGGGAGATGAAGACCAACAACTCTAAAGGAACATATTTAAGTTTCACTTGTTGAAAGATAAAAATGGGTGTAATAATTATTAGTAATCAATGCCAATCTAATGGAAATCAAGAACAAAGTCTTATAGCAATAGGGTTTTCTATGCTTTTTACTTATATACAAATCATTACATCACACAATATAATTACATTATATTACACAATAGCTACTTCATACATTGGTTTATTTACAATTAATCTATCAAAACCAAACCTTGTTAGATCTATTGTTTGAAATTTGCCATCTAAAATTAATTCAGATATTGCTCGCCCTACTGCTGGAGCTTGTTGAATACCTAGGACAATAAAGTATTGCTCAAGTTCAGTCACAGAATATTTACAATATAAGTTTTCTCACCATGACCGCTGAAGCCAGTTGCAAGGAAAAAATTGTTGTAATATGGATGTATACCAATAATACCATTTTGATCGTAATAATTATAGTCATAATATCCACTCCAACTGCTTTCACACTATAAAGAAAATTCATATTTATTAATTGGAGCTTTTAATATAGAAAACTAAATTTATTTGAGTTTAATCCTTAACAATTCGACCAAATAATCTTAGAGACCGGCTGAATAGTTTCTCACTAGTAGCTGATGAAATTCTGGATATACATATACATATTGTATATCTAATCTATACATATCTAATATCTATACATATTGTATATCTAAGGGAAAGGGCCTCTTTTCGAGTTCTGTAGAGTAGGAGCGAGAGAGAATGAGTCTTTATAGGACTATTCCTCTTTTGGCAATTAGTCTGTTTAGGCCGAGCACACAGACATAATTGGATTTGACCACGTATCCTCAGTAACTTGAACGTTTGACTCCATTTTCGGCTCAAAATTTGAACATTACTGACATTTTGGCTGAACGAAAGTTTCCTGTCCTCATAAACAATCGCGAAAGAATATATAAGCAGGAAATTATATTTTTTGTACACCAGTTTGAAGCTTCATGGAGGTCAAAAATCATGAATGGGTTATATCCATTGAATGATTCCGGAGATATATACCCCTCTAAAATAATATTATACCAATATTGCTGAAAATAAGAATCATATCTTACTCTATCGAAAAATCACGCTAAATTGAATTGAAATATATCTGATAGTTGGTCAGATATAGCAGTTGACAATATTAATTTGGTCAAATCTTCGTGTCGATAGGTATCCTTCAATCAACTACAGAGTTCCAATTAGATCAGATGTGTTTCTGAGAAACAATTGCGAATCCTTGGTTATAATCAAACCTGGATTTCCG
This sequence comes from Myrrha octodecimguttata, assembly GCA_958510865.1. Classification (NCBI taxonomy): domain Eukaryota; kingdom Metazoa; phylum Arthropoda; class Insecta; order Coleoptera; family Coccinellidae; genus Myrrha; species Myrrha octodecimguttata. The sequence goes on from OY294057.1 coordinate 28,755,941, forward strand.
CAGATATTGGCTATTTGAATACAATATTACATCCAAATCGTTAGTCTTATCCGATACGGAAAATATACTGCGCGGAAAAGCCATATGGAATTAAATAACATTTTCGATACTGTACATATTTATAGACAATTTAATGATTCTATTCAAAGTGGAAATACTTCTCAAAGTGACAGTTAAAACCCACAATTTTTCTAATGGAAGTATGGTGTTGTGGTAGATCTTTAGATAATTATTCTAAGTCTTTCTCTTTCAAAGTTCCTGCATTCGCTTAATAAAAATGCGGTGTACCCGCAAATTTTTCCGTCGCGAAGATATTGATTAGATATTTGGACCAATGTTGCAATTTGCAGTCGAAATGGATTCAGGATATCTTATTCGAGCGTGCGTTCGTTGGGCTATTTTTTGTGGAACTCGAAACCCACAGGCAGGAAGCTTGACCGTAGGTAGAGGTGTTTATAAGCTCAGCTGAGGTGGTTGTGAGATCTCTTACGTGGGCCAGACCAGAAAAAAAGTCGATGTTAGAATCAAACAACATTTGAGTAGACCTCAAACATCAGCATCACCTGCAATTTTCTAAACACCAATTTAGGCCAAATCAAGATTGCAAAATATTGCACACCAACACAAGCAACAAAAAATACGACATTGAGATGAACTTATTTGAAGATCTTGGGATTGTTCGTGAAATGAACTCTAACAGCAATTGTGTGAACACTCAAGTCGACCTTAACACTATTTTCACCCCTTTATTCAAGAGACTACATTTCTGATTTTCGTCTTCTGTATCGCGGGTTTGAATTGTTGAGTGTTATATTGTTCATGGTAGAGATCTTTCCTGTTTTCTCATACTACTTGTGGTATCATTCATGTTCAAATAACCTTTTACGTAATAACAGTATTTTCACTTCTAGGGAACCCTGATGATGACCCAGTGTCGAAAGCGCTCGGTTCATACCTTAGATTATACAGGGTGTTTCATCATAAACTGGTCAAACATATAAAGCCGTATAGATGACATTGGGAAAGTCATTTTGCCTTATGAAATATACCCCGTTTTCGAAGCATTAGCTAGATACAGGGTGTTTAATGTCAACTTTGAGCAATATTCCGATAACTGTGGTGAGTTATGCGTGACCTTTTAAATAACGGTTTTTGGTCACATCTTAGTATTTTTTGGTGGTCAATTCAACTGTTGTGTAGAATTCGAGAAAAAATATTTCAAAATGGCAGAAAACCTAAAAAGTTGGAATTTTTTGTTTTCGATAGCCAAATTGGAAAGCATTATTTCAATGTACTCAATTTTCTAAGATTTTCCGTGAAAAATTTTTTCCAAAATTCAAACTCAACTTTTTTTTACATGTCTACAGTGAAAAAAAATTTTCACCCAAAATTGTTGAAATCTTCTGAGGTTGAACTTTTTCTCACTCTGAACACTGGTGTGAAAACAGAATGAAAAAATATCCATTGGTTTTCGTTTTATAGCCTTCCAAACATTCCACTCGGAGTGCTTAAATTTTTATTCGAGAAACTGGTGGCCTTACGGAGGCAAAAATTGTGCTAATGGGTCCCCAGAATGACCCGCATAGAAATATGAATTTATCAGAAGAAAAATTTTTTTCAAAAAAAGTTTGGTAGGAATCGAACTTTCTTCGCATTCGGAAAATAGGGTCAAATTCGATGAACTACCGTTGCTTGGTAACGGACGTCGTTATAATCAGAATAAATCCAATTTATACGCGACCCTAAGTGAAGCGAGCTCGTATCCCACTGAAGTTTTATTTTAAAAATTTTTTTGTTTTGATAAAATCATATTTCTATCCGGATCATTCTGTGGACTTATTAGCACAATTTTTGCCTCCGTAGGGCCCCCAGTTTCTCGAATAAAAATTATTTAAGTACTCCGAGTGGAATGTTTGGAAGGCTATAAAACGAAAACCAATGGATATTTTTTCATTCTGTTTTCACACCAGTGTTCAGAATGAAAAGAAGTTCAACCTCAAAAGATTTCAGCAATTTTAGGGGAAAATTTTTCTTCACTGTAGACATGTAAAAAAAAGTTGAGTTTGAATTTTGGGAAAATTTTTTCACGAAAATTTTAGAAAATTGAATAAATTGAAATAATGCTATCCAATTCGGCCATCGAAAACAAAAAATTCCAGATTTGTAGGTTTTCCGCCATTTTGAAATATTTTTTCCCGAATTCTACACAATTGAGACCATCAAAAATTACTAATATGTGACCAAAAACCGTTATTTAAAAGGTCACGCATAACTCATCACAGTTATCGGAATATTGCTCAAAGTTGATATTAAACACCCTGTATCTCGCTTATGCTTCGAAAACAGGGTATATGTCATAAGGCAAAAATGACTTTCCCAGTGTCATTCATACAGCTATATATGTTTGACCAGTTTATGATGAAACACCCTGTATATCCTTGAATATAGGGATATGTAATAAGGTTCCTACATAGAATAAAAATTCCACGCTGAAGTACTGATTCTCTTTCATTTCACAAATTGTCTTCCGCCTTTAAAAAAGAATTAGTGGCGGTTTACTTCAAGAATATACGATATTTATTGGGAACAATTGAAGATACCGGACAAATATTTAACCTCTATTTGTTTGGATTATTGAATTGAAGAGAAGATTGGAAACAACCCTTCTTCATCGCTTGCGAACTTGGAGAACTGATGAATCAGTATTTCCTGTAAGAATTCACACACAGAATTCTGACTGATTAAATTGCGTCAATGTCAAACTTCACTTTTGGAGTTAGCGGAAATCAGAAATATAGAGGTTAGGTACTCACCTGTAATTTTGAAATATTTTCCATTAAATATTAACCGTTCTTGTGAATTTCAAAGATTATTTTGTGAAGTATACAGGGTGTCTACTTCAAAAAGTACAAAACTTCAAGGCTAGATTCTACATGTGATTTTCAACAAAAAATGTCATATAACACGTGGTCAAATTATTGGCGGTAATTCGTCAATTCAACATTTTGTGTTTTTACGAAATATCTCAATTTTCTTCATAAAATCAATCACATTTCATTTATCCTCATCAAATTTGATCACATACCTCAAAGGAGTATTAAACTGGCTATAACACAAGAATATTCTTTGTCAAAAAATATCCTATTGTGGCCGTGGTAAGTAGATAAACATAAAGGTTCTTAGGTGAAAATTATCAATCATATTTTTCCAATAGGTTTATTGATGAAAAATGAATAATTATGAACATGTTTTCTCTTCAGCAAAAACTACCCCATTCAGTGATCTTTCGAATGACATATCAATTTTTGTACTAGCTGTTTCTTTTCAGCCTCAATATCAATAGCTATCATGATAACAACGAAAAATAGGAAATTATTCACATCTAATTTTTTTCCATTGTGAAGCTCTCAATGCTACCCCATTCAGTGATCTTTCGAATGACATATCAATTTTTGTACTAGCTGTTTCTTTTCAGCCTCAATATCAATAGCTATCATGATAACAACGAAAAATAGGAAATTATTCACATCTAATTTTTTTCCATTATGAAGCTCTCAATGATTGAATAAGGTGTTTTTTCTGATTGAATATTGGAGTTACTCTCACTAGAACTGTTGATTCATCTGTCGAGTCAAACGAATGAACTAAATTTTACCAATACATTTTATAAGAAAGAAGTTAAGCGAGAGGATAGAATGCTGAAAAGAATTGCTATGAATAATTGAACAATTAACTCATAGCAAGTGTTGAGAATGTCTACTGCCTTGATCAATACATTTCACACAGCGTTTTCTTACTGAATCTACATCACTGAACGTTTCTGACCCAATTTGATTCTATTTATCTGATCATCTCGAGTTTGAACGCGTACTTGAAAAACCTTTTCTATTAATGTGTTCCAGACATAAAAATCCAAAGGAGTAAGATCAGGGCTCCTTGGCAGCCGTCTTACTGGACCGTACCTTCCAATCCATTGTTCTTCGAAATATTCGTTAAGTTGGTACCTTGCATTCCGACTATTACGCGTAGAGCCAGCCATCCATTCGCAACCAAACGTTTTGTCTGTTTTTCAGATGCATTTCATCGAATATGTCACATTAAGATATTTTTTGACAAAAAAATATTCTTCTGTTATAACCAGTTTCATACTCCTTTGAGGTATGTGATCCAATTGGATGAGGCTAGGAGGATAACTGGAGTGTGATTGATTTTATAAGAAAAACTGAGACATTTCGTAAAAACACAAAATGTTGAATTGAAGAATTACCGTCAATATTTCGACCATGTGTTATAGGATATTTTTTGTTGAAAATCACATGAAGAATCTAGCCTTGAAGTTTTTGACTTTTTAAAGTAGACACCCTGTATTTAGAATGGAGTGATCGCTTTCATGGTGGAAAAAGTGACCCCTAAATGCATAAATTCAGAACTTTGGGTCCCCTTAACATTTGAACTATGAGAGAGCGCCAAGTTTACACTGTAGATATTCCGTTCAGGAGAACACACTGCGTAAATTGATGAAAATTTAATCAATATCCTCGCGACATGAAAATTTGTGGGTTTACTGTAAATGTTACAGCCGTCAAATATTTAAATTTTCAACGCGAAATCGATCCCTTAAATTTGGATCCACGTGATGGCTGTTTAAACGGTCGTGAAGTAGGAGGCAATCTACAGCGTTTCACCCAACTTGAACTTGATTTGGAGATGTCACTATCGGCACTTATCATAAAAGGAACTAGAGAAAAAGCTTACTTATAGAAAAATGAGGAAGATTGAATTTTTATCTGTTGCATAATGAGCACAAATTTTGACCTTTAACTCCAAATATGCTGCCGAATTTGAGGATGAAACATTATTAAGTACAGATAACTGTGCTCACGATTTCGAAAAATGAAGCGTGAAGTGGAGCCCACATATACGTGATCACGATAACAATGGCGTTTCCGATGGCCTTCAGGTTCTGCCCGGATCATATACAGGTTGATTCACGAGGACCGTTGGCTAGAATATTTCAAATAAAGATCTGATATAAAACTTGAAATTCCATAAGTAAGGGTTTTCACTCGTTATATCTGAAACAGAACTATTAAAAATTAAATAAAATTGTTTTTTCATGAAAAACGCCTTTGCGGATTGCAGGATTAAAATATTTGTCCAGGACAGTTTCTTGGAAAACAAATTGCGTAATGAACAATACAGGAACAATACAAACGATAAAGAAAGCGAACTGTAACGTTTCAGAGTACAAATCTGACTCTTTCATTAGACAAAAGTTGAGTTCCGATATTCCCAATCAGTACTGGCCAGTATCAGTAATTTCGAAACGCTTCGTACTGATACGTTGAACTACCAAAGCAGTGCCAGTAAAATCGACTGTCAAAATTTACTGACAAGTACTGGCCAGGAATATCGCAACTCCACTAAAGGAGAAAATAATTCTTAAAATTTTCTCCTTTGTCTGATGAAAGAGTCCGATTTGACTCTGAAACGTCACAGTTATTCATAGCTAAGCTTTGGTGAGAGAGATGAATTCTTTGAAAAAAGTTCAGATTCGTTCGACTGGTTTCACCGGAAATGATACCAACTTTCGTTTTTTAAATGTAATACTCAGCTTTTTCACTGGTAATCAGATTACCCATTTAATTCTACATTGTTTCAGTGTATAATTTGCATATTGTCATCAAAAAATTTTTCTGAAATCTGAAAAACCTTAAAATGTTCCCTAATGGGCCACAACTTTGAGATTTTTGAATTGAAATTCCTAATTTTCTTGTTTTTATCAGAAGACCTACCAATGCTCCTCTTCCAGTACTTGAAAACATTGAACATACAGGGTAATTCGATTTCGATGTCAGTCAGCCATGAAAAAACATCAAAACTATTTTTTTTCGAATGAGAACTCATTTGTTTTATTGGTCAGATGGAATTTACGTCAAAAAAATAGTATATCAGGATCAAATGAACTAATGCACCAAAATGCTCATTCCAAATCGCATTTTCTTCTTAAGACTGGTTTACATTCTTCAGAAGTGATAGTGAAAAAAAATCATTCGAATAAGGTTCCATGACAAAAAATTATTTTAAGCTTCCTAACGATAATAATAATAATCAAACAGCACTGATAAAGAACTCTGGAGATAAGCTTGAAAGATGAAGTGAATATTCAGTTGTTGAGAATTTTTTGTGATCGAAGAAAAATATCAATCAAAGAATATTTTTCGATTATTTTTCAGGTTTTTTTCTAGGTTTTCAGTCCAAATATCTGAGAAAGAACTATTAAAAATGTAATGAAAATTATGATTCATAGAAAACGCCCGCAATTTTTTTTCCTTTGGTTTTTTCTTTAGATATTGGCAGTGAAAACCTAGAACAAAAAAATAATCGAAAAATAATAGTTATGTTTTCATATATCATTTCTGCCGAGATTTGTGAGGCGAAGAAAACGTTGGCCATATGGAACTCAAAATTGAAAATATAATACAAATTATTAAATTCTTGCTTTGTTTTACTATACTTTCTGAAGAATGGATGTAAAGAAGAATCAGACCATTCTGCATTTTAGAGCAGTAATATGTATAACACTAATACATTATTTTTCGACGTAGATTTCACCTGACCAATAAATGAAAAGGAGTTCTCATTAAAAAAAAAGAGTTTTGGGGTTTTATTCATGGCTGACTTTGACATTGAAATCCAATCACCCTGAATGTAAAATTATTTTTTTAATTAATGGAGGAGCAGCATTGGTATGTCCTCTGATGGAAACTGGAAAATTTAGGAATTGTTATGCAAAATCTGAATGAGGCCTTCTTTGAGGAAATTGCAAGGTTTTTATCAAATTTCAGACAGATTTCCTGAGAATGATAAGCAAATTATACATCGAAATAATGTAGAATTCAATGAGTAATCTGATTATAAATAAAAAAACGAAAGTTGATATCATTTCCGTTGAAACCGGTAGTCGAACGTATCTGAACTATTTTCAAAGAATTCATCTCGACCAACAAGTTTAACTACTTATGAAATTTCGAGTGTTTATATCGAGACTTTCTTCAAAATATTCTAATGAACGGTCTTCCTGAATCACCCTGTATACACGATCAGATCGCGAACTTGTCAGTGTCTATTGAAATCTCTATAGCCACTGACATAATCTGCTGTATCGTCATGCGATCGCGTCTGAGTCTGTACACTGCCAGGTAAAGATCGCGATAAGTGTGTGTGTGTGTGCTGCTCCACTGGATCAAGGTTTATCTGATTGCCATCGCCATCGTGATCGTAATCGCTTATATGTGGCCTCTACTTTATTTATTACATGGCACTGTTATGACAGCCTATTTTGTATTGAATTGATTCTTGACAGAGGTGTATGTGTAAAATGTAACTCAGATCCCCTGTATAATACACAATTTATTTACCTTAATACAGTTGAATGCTGGTACTCTATCTGCAAGAATTGGCCAAACAGTTTTATCGAAGAAATCGTAGTCAACATCCAAATTATCAGTTGCAGGTTCATCTTCAGGACAAGGACTCAGTCCACAAATAAAAGTTCCTCCTAGACATTCTCTTCGAAAATATGTACCAGTCTTATCAATTGTCATTGGCGTATTTATTCCTAGTTGTTCGTCTTTACAAGTAAACCTATATACATAGCGTTTTCTGAAATAAATAGTTTCAGGTTAGTGAATGATTATTCATTTGGCTGACTGAATTATTCTAACCTTTTCTCTACTGGTACTGGTACAGATAACAGACCTTTTCCTGTACCTATTTTTGCTAACTTTGCTATTTCATTAGTCTCGCTACCTGTAGCCAGTACACAAATAGCGAATGTGATAGTTTTGTCTTCGCCATTGGGCAAGCGAACCTGTAATGTAAACATTAATTCTTCATTGATTTCATTCTATCTTTATGAATTTGAACAGAAATTACTCAGAAACCTGAATTGGAGAATTTTACTCTTCATATAAAACGAGAACAAGTGAGAAAAATTTCAAAAAGCACTGCCGTGAAGGAAGCAGCTTTTGCGCGCATGTTCAATGTCGATGACCGCTTCAGCAACGAATTTGGACATGCACGCAGAAGCTGCTGCCTTCACGGCAGTGCCTTTTGAATTTTTTTTTTCAATAAATTACTGGATTTCAATTCGATCTAATCTGTATTTTTGGAAATATTGGAAGAATAAAATTTTGAATGGGTATATCTACGGAATTATTGGGCGGATTTTACCCATTCACGAATTCGACCTTCGTAATTAAGCCCCAAACCTACTCTACAAATATCGAGTTTCCAAGTCGTTTCTTCCGGAAGTTATTGTGCTTACGGTCAGCCTAACGGCCGACTGCGTAAACACAATAACTTCCGAAAGAAACAACTTAGAAACTCGATATTTGTAGAGAAGGTTTGGACCTTAATTACGAAGGCCGAAATCGTGAATGGGTAAAATCCATCCAATGATTCCGCAGATATACCCATTCAAAATTTTATTTTTCCAATATTTCCGAAAATACAGATCAGATCGAATTGAAATCCAGTACTTCATCGAAAAATTACAGTTCGAAGGTTCATACAGAATCTAATGAGGATGATATGATAAGAAAATCACAGAAATTTTTTTTCAAATTGTTCTAATGACACGATTATCACGAAATTTTGCATAAAGTTGTCTTTCATCATCTTCAAACTAGCTGCGAAGTTTTATCAGGTTTGAATCAGTATTTCCCGAGTAATACCGAAGAAAACAACGATATCGAGAAGAAAACTTCGAAATTTGACATATTCTTTTCCGATTTCTCCGAAACTTATGACCGTATCGAACTGAAATTTTGTACACTGCTGTGAAATATGAAGCTCAAAGTGCGAGTGGAATTTTTTTCCGGATTTGATGAATGGTTTCCGAAAAAAAAATTGTTTTTTTAATTTACTGACAGAATGATCCTGACGAAATTTGGCTCAAAGTTGCGCTCGTTATAGTCCACCTAACTGCCAAGTTTGAATCCAATCGCTCAAGTAGTTTCTGAAATAAAAAATAAATAACTTCAAAATTTCAAGTGCCTATAACTTCGAAACTATTCGACCGATTTGGCCCATTAACGAACTTGTCCGCGGCATTCCGATGCGCGACCTACCCTGAAAGTTCCAAGTTGCTAGCTTGCTTCTGTCGACAGTTATCGTGTCCACGGCCGGCCGGCCGGACAGAATATATTTTGACACCGTATTCGTCATCAGTGAGTCCAACCTAGTCGATTGAGACCATTTTCGGCTCAATCATCCAAAATTACAGACATTTGGACAAAACGATAGCACGCTGTTCCCCTAGGACATGCGCGCAAAAAATACAAACATCCTGTTTGATTACCCATGGTGTAGAATTTGAAATTATACAAATTTTCAAATACTATTTCTAGTAACAGCTTTCCTGTAGTTTGGTTACTAGAACTTTCAGTACATCTGATACACATTTATGTTCTACTTGAACATCTAGAAATTGTAAAAAAATAGAAATTACTCACAACTACTTCATTTGAGCCCATGTATTGTCCACTGTCATCACCAGAGATTACGATATCACTTTCAGAGAATAGAAATTCGGTAACTTCACCATGAACGAATCTTGTTCCCAAATCTGTCGCACCTCTTTTCATTAAACTCAATAGTGACCAGGGATCAAACCAGCCTTCTTTTTCTAAACCTAAGCAAGCTAGTGCAACACCCTCAGTATTCAACCAAGGAAACCTAGAAAAAAACAAGAAATTAAGAATATGATCAATCGTTTTGATCTTAATGAGCCCTTTAGATTTTCGAACAATCAATGGTGATTGGCAAAGTGCAAGAATTCTAGAATATAACTAATGTGAAGTATGGAGCTCATAAGCGCTTGTTCAAAATTCGTAGCCGAAGCGGCCACCCAGTCAAGTATTGACCCCGTCAAATGCAGCTTTACTTCGTTCTGAATCGATTTGCCATATTCTTATCGTATATGATGCCTACAAACTTTACATTGACCATGAAGCACTTATTTTTAAACGCAGTACTACATTTCAATTCGATCCGATCTATTTTCGCATTCATTCTGGGAAACGGCGCATCATCATTCTGTGCAAAATGGCTTTTATTTCCTGATTTTAGCAGAAAATTGATTTAAACGACTAGGGTAGACTCACTAATGAAGAATCCTTGGTCGAAATTTCATTCAGTCCGACCATCTGTGTGTACTTATTTTCCGAAGGAATGAACCTGGAGTCTTGAAATTTTCAGGTTTGGTTTGAACCCCAACTATCTCGGTTTAGTTCGGTAGAGGCCAAAATCCTTTTCGAACAAATTTTGATGTTAGATCCTCGATATCTCAAATACTGATGCGATCACATCAAAAACTTTGTTTTTAGTTGAAAAATACCAACGGGCCACTAATGCAAAATTTTGCGTGGATCCAGAAAATTTGAAGATAAATTTATTCCAAAATTTTTGTTCAAGATTTTTTTTCTCGGAAAATATTGATCAGATTTCAACGAAATTTGGTCCAGACATTCAAGTCGATATTTTACTACATAAGTCCAAATTTCAATTCAATCCGATATTCAACTTCAGAGATATAAGAAAAAAAAAACCTACATAAGCACTAATGTGAATTCAGCAGCTTTCACGCGGTTATTCAATTTCACGAGTTCGACTGTCATTTAATCTCTTATCGCCTAAGCTTAACCGCTGATAGTGAACACAATAAGTAGCCATAGTATCTGCTTAGAGACTTGATAATTGTAGAGCAGGCTTGGAGTTTAATTACGAACGCCAAATTCTTGAAATCCTTCCTGGGACCCCGCAAATAAACAAACTCTTGCAATGGATGATCGGAGAAATAGATTTTTCGATTTATTTGGGAAATAATTAACAATGATATCGCCCAATATCTCCCAAGATGGAAATCCGATCAAATCCCGAAATTTCATATAAGTACTGTTGTTAAATAGTGACTTCAAGACAAATGCCAAACTCCATACTAAGGTTATGAATAGTTTTCGGAAAAACAATTTTTTTCAACAGAAATCTCGAAAGTTATGACTTGGCATCACTATTAAAGAAGTTTAATTTTGACAATCTTCTTTTCGAGGCATTGAGGAAATCATCCTTCAAAATTCGAAATAGCCAAGAAATTTGACATAATTTTTATCAATTTCTCTGTAGATAAATATTCGCTGAAACTGAATTTGGAGCACTATTGTTATATTTTGACTTCAAGGTCTGTGCCAATTTTCATTGAATTCTGATGAATATTTTTGGAAAGAAAAATCGATTTTTAGTAATCGATAGACCATTTTCGGCTCAAAACTTGAAAATCACAGACACTGGGCAAACCGATAACGCTTTTGTTCTCTAGAACAAGCGCGTAATGAAAGAAAATAACTTTTTACTCAATATGTGTCATAAATGAATTATTAATTATTAATATATTTGATCGAGTTGAAATGTGGAACATTGTTGTGAAATATTGACCTCAAGATATGTGCCAAATGTCATCCGGATCTGATAAGTGGTCTCCCAAAAAAAAATGTTTTCGAAAAACATTTGTTTGACATTTTTTTAACGGTTACATCACCTCAACTTTGAATTTGTGAACAAGGTTGCACGTTGGTATTCTTCAACTTATTACGAAGCTCTAATCTGATCGTATCAATTAATTTTGGAACAAACTTCAAAATTTCCAATTGTGAAATTCCGAAACCTTTCGGTCAATTTCGACAATTAACGAACTCAACCGAGGTTTTCAGGCCTCGAATATAAACTGAAAATTTCAAGACTCTAGGCACCACGAAATCAGACATATATTATTTTATCCAATATCTCCCAAGACGAATATCCGATCAAGCTGAAATTTCAAATACTATTGTTAAGTAGTCAGCCAGTCAGTTAAGTAGTCAGGTCTGCGCTAGTCTGTAGTATCATTGTTTAGGTAAGGATGTTAGTATCGTCACAGACCAACAAGACAAATCACTTCATCGTTTTCGGGAATCGCGTCTTTCCGACCTTGAGCAATACAATGGACATAACCACACTTTCTTCTTCCTCAAAGAAGCTGTCAAATTAAATACTTGACTTTGGACTGAAATCGAAATGTAAAAACGGATTTGTTGGGATGCAGGAATCACAAGATTAAAATCAGACTAAAATTTTTCGATGAAACCATTTCAAACGCAAATTTCCAATAACAAAGCGAGTGTTTTCTCACATCTCCTATAGAAGAAAATGGTTGGAGTAAATAAAAATTTTGAAAAAATGTTATGGAAAATCAGTTTACCTTAATCAGGGAACCTTTGTAGTGACTTTTATTGGTCTCTATGAACCCCCAAAATCTTCTGGGAGTGTGGGTGTGATCTATTTCATTGCAAACCTTTTTCTAATATGTGTGAATACAGTAGAATTAATGTGTAAGAAATGAAGAAACTTTAAAAATTTATAAACAACAACTAGACTTCCTTTAAAAACTGCATTGTCTTATCTTTTCCATAACACTAACAATAATTACTCATATAAATATGTTATTCGTTAAGTTTTCAGTAACTATATTGTAGTAAGTATACCATGTTTACGTGAAGTCTTCCAAACTGTTTCAGACACTGGTTTTTACATAATTTAATTCAGCAAGTTGAGTATAATCCATAATTGCTTCATTATTTCATCATTAAAGAATATATACAACAGTAATTCATTAAAAGAGGTACTTTTTTGGCGGAAACTTGTTCTTTGAAATCAATTTATCAAGCAAACAGAAACATACTATTGTATTAAATGGAAAATGTATAGGTTGTGATACTTTCACATCAAATGAGATTCATTTCAATATAAAATCAAACTATGAATAGACCAACTTTGTTCGATTCCAATCCATGTGGTTGTGCAATCAAATACAATTTTATTAGACATCCCATCGTTTTAATTGAATAATGGAGGTTGTAATTCTTTCACTTCGGTTGCGATTCCTTTATATTATATAAAATAAATATTATGTCCACCTATGTTCGATTTCAATTCTTGTTTTTGTGCAGTTGAAAGATCATATAATGAGGACTTTCATCATAAAATAGAACCCCAGAGATGACTAAACAATTGATTTTGTTGTAAAAACTGTTTGGATTATATTCTAAAATAGAACAGATACGAAATTATTCATCAAATAAATAGGACAAAAATTCATTTCAGTTTGTTTACATGTTTATAACCTCTTCAAGCGAGTCCAAAAGCGGCGAGTGTGACGTAATCCTTTTCCTGCAATCTGATTGGCACCCCAAAGCACCCCAAACGCCTGCTAAAATTCTGATTAGCTCTATTCAGGGTCATATCTGCGTTGACATAGATTTCCTAAGTAAATGACGCGAGTGGTTTATCTGGTTAGTCTGTGGTATCGTCATGCATCAGCATCATAAACGATTTCGATACGCTGCTCATGCGCTACGGGAAAGTACCGATGAAACAAGGAATCACCTCATGAAGCATAGAATGTAGACATTCGACTGTAATACGTTGATTGACGATCTATTGACTATTGGACTGAAATAGAGTATTCTGTGTCGATAAGAGAAAAATTTCAACGGAATCGGAGATATGGTTTCTGATATATATGAATTTCCAGAATAAATTTCCTAAATTTTTCTATTGATTTGTTCCCCATTAAAATCAGGAATTCTGATTGGGCTAAAACAAAATACTCGGTTATCAAATGGCGACTTGGAGATTTTAGTGAAATTTAAATGAAATATAAAAATTTACAAAAACAAATCATTTTTTAAAAATTTTTTCTATGGATATTGGTCCTAATTGATACTGTTCATCTACAAACCAAGCTTCATTTCGGTCAGACGAATATTTTTCGAGTTATTGAAAAATTAAAATTTCACATGACTATAACACAAGAACTATTCGGCAGATTTGACCCATTAACTAACCTGACCGAGATATTCAGGATCGGAACCTAACCTGAGAATTACAAAACTCTAGGTTCATTCTTTCGAAAGTTAGAGCACACACGGCCGACCAGACTGAATCAAATTTGACCACGGATCCTTCATCAGTCCAACCTAGTCGTTTGAGACCAATGTCAGCTCAAAATTCGAAAACTACAGACATTGTGTCGAAAGGATAGCGTGCTGTTCCCCAGAACAAGCACGTAAAAAATATGCCAACTTACGTTGTTATTTGGAATTTCAACGTTATTCCCGCAATATCTCAAGAAGGACAGATTGAAACTTCGTAATAAGTTGAAGAATACCAACGTGCAAAATTTCGTGTTGATCTAGCAGAAAAAAAAAATTATTCGAAAATGTTTGGAATTTTTGTTGATCATTTTTTTCCTTGGAAAGTGTTGATCAGATTACAACGGAATTTGACACAGAATTAAGAATCTACATTCAACAAAAAGATTCCAGATTTAAATTCGATACGATATTTACTTTCGTAGATATATGGAAAAAATTTCGTTGTTGTTTGAAACTTTGACGTCATTTCTTCAATATTTCAAGAAGTTGAGAAGCGATCACATCGAAACTTCGTTATAATTTGAAGGATATCAACGAACAGCTTACCGCAAAGTTTCGTGCGTCTCTTATAGTTAAAAAAAAATTGAGAAAAATGTTTTTCTAAAATTATCCACATCTTTATCAGAAAAGAACATTTTTTCTGAATTCATTGACCAGATTTTAAAGAAACTCCGTACATACTTTGAAATTAGTGTTCGACAACAGTTTTCCAAATTTACATTTGATCTGATGTTTATTTCCAGAGGTATCAGGATAAATTATGACAAATTTCGTTTTATTTGAAAATGTGAGAATATTTCCTTAATATCTCGATAACTATTGACGCGATCAGACTGAAACTTGGGACATACCTTGAAGTCAATATTCAAAAACAGTTCTTCAAATTTCAGTTTTATCCAATATTCATTTTCTGAGATATTGAGGTTATTTCCTCAATATCTCAAGAAGTATAGAAGCGAGCATATCGAAACTTCGTGATTATTTGGAAAATATCAACGCGCAATCCACCGCAATTTTTGTGCGTCTCCAGTCGTTAAAAAATTTTGAAAAAATGGTGTTTCTAAAATTATCCACCTATTTATCGAAAAAAATTTTTTTTTTCTGAATTGATCGACTAGATTTCGAAGGAAGTCGGTAAAAACTGTGAACTTATCCTTTCACAACAGTTTCCCGAATTTCAAATTGATCTGAGGTTCATTTCCGGAGATATTAGGAAAGAATTATGTCAAATTTCGTTGATATTCGAAATTTTGAGAATATTTCCTCAATATCTCGATAACTATTGACTCGATCAGTTTGAAACTTGGATATACCTTGAAGTCAATATGAACACAGTTCTGCGAATTCCAGTTTAATCCGATATTAATTTTCGGAGATATTGTAAGACTAAGGTTATTTCCTCAATATCTCAAGATCAGACGCGATCAGATTTAAACTATTTAGTAAGTTGAAGAATACTAACGCACTACTTAATTCAAATTTGTTGAGGATCATATAAAGGGGTGGAAAATTGTTAAAAAGAAGGATTCGAAAATGTTGTAAATTTTGTTGAAAAATGTTTCAACCGGAGGACTTAGGAAAAAATGCGTCAAATTTCTTGATTATTTCCTCTGCATTGTTGATATTTACAGAGTAACTCACAAAATATGAAATTTCGAATGGATATATATATGCTGAATCATTGGATGATTTTACCAATTCGCGAATTCGGCTTTCGTAATTGAACCAGTTTGCCAGTTCAACAAATATCAAGTCTCTGAATGGATTCTCATTTCAATGTTGGCAGTTAGACTGACCTCAACCACAATCTTTCCGAAAAATACGACTCAGTTACTTGGTATTTTTATAGCAGGTTTTTGGGTTAGTTAAGAAGGTTGAATTTGAGAAAACTTGAAATCCCCCCCCCAATGATTGCGAAGATATATCCATTCGAAATTTTATATTCGCAGTATTATCAAATAATGCAGATGTGTTCGAATCGAAATTCGGCACGTAATGTTTGATTTTCCAAATATTTGGAAATTCAATTATTTGGTTGAAAAATGACGGCGTTAAGGTTCATGCAGAATGTCTTGAGGAAATGTGAACAAGCGCAGCTTCTGACCTCACGTCAGTCAGTGCTTTTCTATTATCCATCTCCTGTATTTTTTACACACTTGTTCTGGTTACTAAGGATTTGCAGAAAATATCCAATAACCTAACTCATACGAGCTTCTGAGAGTATATATATATATGTAGACTTAATTTTCACCATCACTCAACAGAAAAGTAATGGATAAATCTGTCACAGTGATATTTTGAAAACACTTGCTCATCTTTAAAATCAGTACTATCCGAAAATATTGAATGAAGAGTATGTATATTGCTTTGTATTTCTCCATAATTCTCACTATTCTAGAAAAAATATTGTATGCAACACCTGTGGAAAGTTTGTTCTTGTTTCACCTATGGTAATTCGACTCAACATATCTATCTGGTAAAAAATTATCACCGAGTACATCTGAGGCATAAATTACAATTACCTGTCCTTCAGTTGTTCCTTATTCAAAATAATGTTATTTGCACCAAGGGATATTTGTAATTTATGATTATCTAACAGTTGAGGTGCCCCATCCTCTCCTGCTAATGTTAAATATCCATTGGGTGTAAAACATACATCAGCCTCTTCACCAAATCGATCTTTAAGAGTTCTCAAAAATTCTGCTCCATAAAGAGACATCTGTACGTTTTCTGGCAATGAAAACTGTTGCCTTAATCCTCCAACTGACAAAGCTGTTGAACATTTAGAAAACTGAAAATAGGAAGAACAATTAAGTATCCTTTATATGTAAAAATTCTTACCGAAGGATCTTTTTCTACTACAGTAACATTTAATCCTCTCAGTCCCGATTTTTCTCTTAACCAGTATGCAACAGAAGTACCCATAATACCACCTCCTATAACCAATACGTCAGTGTGAGAAGGAAAAGAATTGAGGGCTCTCCTTTCCGTTTCTTCAAAACTTGGAGCTATACTTTGAAAATCACCCTTCAATACATTCCATGTTCTCACAATTGGATTGATTCTCTTTTTTTTGTGAAGAATGCTTGAAGAATATATGTTTCGATTGATATTTGTAAGTGATTTCGTTAACAGAGAATTAATATGCTTGGACAACATTTTCTTGATTGAATTCCGGGATCAAAATATGAAACATAAATATATCTTTCACTTTCTTATTCGTATTGATTGAAGCAGTTGAGATTGCATTGAGTTCAATGATATCTTATAGTGAAATTTGAACTTTGTTGACCTTTAATTCAATTTTCTGGATTAAACTAACTTTCTCATTCCTTAATATCACAGGATTGGGTAATTTTGATAAACCATTCTCGATATATTTGTATTTATTTATAATTAAAAGCAGAGCAATAAAAGTGAGGTTAATTGGATAGTGATGTCATGGACCACAGATTTATTGATTCAAAAATTAAAATAGAGGTGGGTAGTTCGTGAACGATTTAGTTCAAATGAACTATTCTTTATTCATTTATCTCTCATACTGTGGGTTCAACCCACAGAATACAAATATATTCAACCTGTGGTTATGTGCCCAGTCACGAATTCATTATTTATATTTTTACACTTACATTTATTCAGATTCATATTTTACTAGAGACATTTTTAATTATTAGACACACAAACATATACCTTCACCCTAAACTTGCAAAACATCCATGGCCTAGCCGGGATTCGAACCCAGTACCTCCAGCATCCTAGTCCACCTCTTCAGCCGACTTGGCTACCGAGGTAGTTTAACTATTCTCTATGGAGAACTAGGATGCACAGAACAATGGTGCTCTTATTTTCATTTGTTTTCCTACTAAATCTTGAGACCAAACTGGGGAAACCGGTTGTATTTCATACTCTTGCCACCGACACAAACTCCACCAATCGACCAATCAGCGCGCATGACACTAATAATGGGAATTCGGCATAGAAATTATAACTTACAATGGAAGCGGTGAGGGAAAGAGAAACGTGTTGTCTAGAGAAAGATAGAGCTAGGAGTGGCAAGAAGCCGCCAAATCGCATTCAAAAGCATCTTATTTCATGCCCTTTGTAAGATTTTTCAAAGAGTTTTCTTTTTGAAGTGTGTATATTTTAGTTACAGAACATGGTTAAATCTTGATCAGCCGTAAATTGCACAAACAGGTTGTAAAAACGCCAAAATATCAAATTTCACAAGGGGTTTTTATTTATTTAAAACTGATTTGTTTTATTTTTTTCCTAATTTCTGAATAAGAAATAAGACTTTCTATATATTACAGATGTTCAAAGGACAATTAATGTCCTGAGGAAAAGACGGTAAGTGGCGGTACGAAAAAAAAATTTGTTCCCACGGACACCATTTCAATTTGCAGCAAGCATTTTGTTTAAAATTATTATTTACATTGGTATAAATGAAATTTTGTTCAAATGAATCAAGTTATTGAATCACAAATGTTAATAAATGTTGAATAATTCTTCCAACATTGGATTTTGGATTGATTGAAAGTTTATTTAATTGAACATCACCGGCGATATCAATCGGCATTTTGAGTGCATGTTCTTATTAGGGGAACATTATGCTATCGTTTCATCCACATGTCTGTAATTTTCGAATTTCGTGCCGAAAATGGTCTCAAACTACTAGGTTGGACTCGCTGATGACGAATTCAGTGTCAAAATCGATTCTGCCGTCCGACAGTGCACACGATAACGATCGAACAGACCAAGCTTGCGACTTGAAACTTTCAGAGTAGGCTGTGTATCAGAATGCCGTGGTTAAGTTTGTTAATGGGCCAAATCGGTGAAGCGGTTTCGAAGCTATAGCTGTTTGAAATTTTGAGGTTATTTCCCTGATATTTCAGAAACTGATGAAGCTATTGAGTTGAAACTTTACAGGTAGTTGGAGCAAAACAACGCGCAACTTTTCGAAATTTTTTTCAGTTCGTACTGTAAGTAGATATAACAAAAATTTTCTCGAAATTTTTTCGAAAAAATTTTTTTTTTCGGAAACTATTGATCATATTAAAAAAAACTGCTCTGACCTTGACCTTCATACTTCACATCTGTGTGTACCAATTTTCAATTCGATACGATTATAATTTGTTAGAAAAGCAATTAAGTGTAGTCAGCAGTTTTTGCGAGTGTTTTCTTTTGGTGTTTTATTTTTTGAGCATGCGCGCA
Source organism: Myrrha octodecimguttata (assembly GCA_958510865.1). Classification (NCBI taxonomy): domain Eukaryota; kingdom Metazoa; phylum Arthropoda; class Insecta; order Coleoptera; family Coccinellidae; genus Myrrha; species Myrrha octodecimguttata. Next base: position 28,775,185 of record OY294057.1, read on the forward strand.
AAAGCTGCTGACTTCACGTCAGTGCTTCGCTATAGGTTTTTTATTTTTCTTCATTGATGTCCTTGAAATTTTAAGTACCTGCTTAGTACATCTTTGTGATATCAGAACAAAGAACAACATTAACCAAATTTCGAGAATAATTTATTAGAAAATAATAGAGTTCGAATGAAGATATTAAAAAAAAGAATTGCACGAAATGAAAAAAGAATGAATTCAAGAAGAGAAATATAGGTGGTCTCAACTCCATTCTTTCATATGACTCATTTAGATTTTATAAATTCTGATCAATCAATATCCCTGAATCAAGAAATGAATATAGAATATCATTTCAACTTAAGTCAATATTTTTCAGCAATATTTTCACCTACTAATTATCATTGATGTCAAATATAATACTTCTATATCATAAAATAATCTTTCATTTTAATGCTCCTACTGCATTGTACATTTTTAGTTCTCCTGATGAAGGAATAATAAAATCTCGAAAGCTTGCGCCAAGAAAAAAGTACCTACATCAATCATTTTTATCTAATTCCTGCTATTTTCAGTAATCCATTTTTGTAGCTATAAAAACAAATAATCCTTTAGCCAATGTAAGCTCTCATTATTTTCATATTTGCTCCGAAAATTCTCAGGAAAAAAGCATAAAAAACAGAATTTTAATACGCATTTAATGCTTTTAAATGGAATACGCGGGCTTCCTGCCACCACTAGCTCTATCTCTCTCGGCAACATATGATTACACAGTGCAAGCTGACAGGCCTCATCCATGGTTTGTTATATCTATGGAATTCGGCCATTGTCATTTCGACTTTATTTATGCTTTCTCAGATTATTAATTAGTTATTGATAAGTGCGTGAAATCTTTTTGTGTTAGCTTCGAAGAATTGTGTAGATCCTCAGATACTTTTAAATTGGTCCCTTCTGTATTTTGTTTGGACAGTGCATGTATATGGAAATAATTGTTCAAAAAAAGGAAGAATCCTTTTTATACAAGGTAAAACTTCATGATACTCAGAAGCATATCATTCTTTTCATAATTGTATTTCAATCAATTTCACTAATCGAGGGTCGAGTTATCAACCCCCAATAACTATGCATATTATTTTCACCATTGATTTGAATGTGTTTTATTTTTCTTGGTTCTTTATTGAATATAGCGACATGAATTGTTAAACAATTGTCATTTACTTGAAACTGAAATTTACTATACTATATGCTACTATCAAGTGCTACTATAGAAAAGGTTAGTTTTCAAATCCGATGAAATAAAATTAACCATTGAATAAAACTACTGCTTTCTAATTGTGAACCCTATGCATTTTAATGGGAAAGAACTCGAATTGAACTGGTTTAATAATATGTCCTATTCAATGAGTTTTTATTCTCTGTGAAACTCCAACTCTTGATAGGTCTCAGTCTGTCTTGAAGTAAGGATGATGCTTGTTCTGTATCAACTTCCATAAACTTCCCGCCGCTTTACCACATTCCGTTGTATATGTGTAAAATCTGGAAAAATATTGAAACGTTTTCTTCGTTTATCAAAACGTTCAGAATAATTAAACTATTTATTTACACTTATTTACACACTACTGTTCTAATAACTAAACAACTACCTCAAAGTATATGCACAATTTATTTCCACACTAATTTATGTTCACTGACACTTTCCGCTACGAATCACTCTACTGAATTAGTCCCTGGGCTGCTCCGCGCTTTCCCTTATATCGCTCGTGCAACTTCTAGCGATTACGGGAAGAATCTGGACAGCGGGTTACTCATACGCGTCTGGAGTGTTCGGGAACATTCTCGAATAGACAGGGCCGTACTCGTCACACTGTCCCCTTCTTAAGCCTGTTCTGTCCCAGAACAGATTCCATGAATTCCTCGGAGGACCGCTGCGAAATCTGCAATCGCGTCACCATTTCTACAGTAGCCCTTCTGATGGAAGTAACAGTCTAGAGTTTTGCTGGGCTTTCCGTTTAGCTCCGGGTTGAAATTGCATACCAAAATCTCTATACCTGTCGTCTGAAACACTACTTCCAGCATGCTTCGCACAACCCGCCAATTCAGTTGATCCAGTCCACAACCTAGTTTGGGAACAGCTAATTTCCTAATCCCAAAGCATTGAAGGTCTTCTTTCAAGCCATGTAGTGCTGTCTATAAATTCTGGTAAGTTGGCTTCTGATAGGAGTACTGTTTCGTGACTACGTAATAAATGAAACGACCATCTGACTTCAGTCTCAGGCATTTTCCGATTCTGGACTGCTGTCTCATCAGTTCCTCTTCACATCCAAATTTATTTCTGAATACTCTTGCTATTCCTTTACTCATCTTTAGATCGGCTGCTACACAATGAACAAGAGAGTATTCTTCGGGAACTTTAAACAGGTATTGACAAACTTCCTGTGTGACACCAAACCACGCAACTTGAGTTCCCGCATATCTTTTCATAAATTCCTGGAAATCGTCATTTTCCTTCGTCGGAACCTCGATGAGATGTACTTCTTCGTCACCCTGTGTTGACGCGTACGGAGCTAGTCGGTTGAAATGGACGACCTTCGGTTTTCCTCTGGGAAGCTTCCGTATCCGGTAAACTACATCATTTATCCTTTTCATAACTTCATACGGTCCTTCCCACTGTCTCTGCAGCTTCGGTGAAAATCCTCTCATTATTTGCGGACTATACAACCACACCAGATCTCCTGCGGTGAACCCTCCTTCAATGGCCTTGATGTCTTGGCGCATTTTCATCCGATCACTTGCTAGCTGCATTTTATTGCCCACGTTGTCATGAATGTAATCTAGCTAACGCCTTAATTCACTGACGTAGTCCTCCCCGGCTTCATCTTCTCCAGGCTTACAACCAAACTCTAGGTCACAAGGTAATCTAATTTCTCGGCCGAACATTATATTGGCTGGAGTTTCCTTGGTAGATTCTTGAACCGAAGATCTATATGCCATGGTGAATAGATGCAAATACCCATCCCAGTCTCGCTGGTGATCGGAGACTACTTTGGCAAGATGTTTACCCATGTTCCTATTCATTCGTTCTACCATGCCATCTGATTGGAGATGTAGAGGTGTTGTCCTTGTCTTATTAATCCCCAATTTCAGATAAACTTCTTGGAATAATTTCGTCTCGAAATTTCAGCCTTGATCACAATGTAGCTCTAGAGGTATTCCAAATCTGAAGAAGAATTCTTGACCAATTTATTAGCAACCGTATTCGCCTCTTGATTAGGAGAACCGCACGCTTCCACCCATTTGGTAAAATAGTCCATCGCTACCAAAATGTACTTGTTTCCATGATCTGTTTCAGGAAAGGAGCCCGCGATGTCGATAGTTACTCGTTCCATGGGAGATCCGACGTTATAATGCTTCATTGGAGCCTTCCCTTTGCCATAAGGGTCGTTAGCTGCAGCACAAGCTTTACATGTCCTACACCAGTCTTTAACATATTTCTTACAGTTTATCCAATAAAACCGCTGCCTTACTTTCTCTAGCGTCTTAGTAATCCCGAAATGTCCACCCGAAGTTCCATAATATAGTCTGGTCAAAACGTCTGTCACTTCACTTTTCGGCACGATAAACTGAAGCCTCTGTTCAGATCCATCGTCATTCTCTCAACAACGCCTCAAAAGACCTCTATCGATCTTCGAGGTTTCCCATTGTACCCAATACGACTTAACATTTTGACCCAGTCTGGATACTTCTTCCCAAGTAGGTCGTCTACCACTCTTCTTCCAACTCAGGATTACTTTCATATCTGGATCTTCTTCTTGTGCTCGTTGTATCTTTTCGGGTAGCCAGTCATCTTCAATCACTGTTGTCCGTCTCAAATCGGCCTTGTCCTCCACACGTGAGCAATGGCTGCAATTCTTGGGGCAAGGTCGTCTTGATAACGCATCGGCATTTCGATGGGTAGCTCCCGTTCTATGTTCGGTATCAAAGTCATATTCTTGCAGTCTTTCAATCCATCTGGACACTTGTTCTTCCGGGTTCTTGAAGTTCAGGAGCCACTTCAAAGCAGCATGGTCCGTTCTCAGCAGAAATTTTCTTCCGTACAAATACTTGTAGAAGTGTTCTACGGACTTGATGACTGCTAAAAGTTCTCTTCTGGTCACGCAGTAATTTCGTTCTGGCTTCGATGAGTCCTTGCTGAAATATCCTATCACCCTTTCTTGTCCATCCTGAACCTGCGATAGAACGCCCCCGATGGCTGTATTACTAGCATCCGTGTAGAGCATAAACTTTCCTTCAGTTCTTGCGTAGTTCAAAACTGGAGCTGTGACCAGGGCCTTTTTCAGCTGTGCGAAAGCTTCAGCGCAATCATAGGACCATATGTACTCCTGTCCATCCTCTGTTAATTTTGTAAGAGGTTTGGCAACTTTGGCGAATCCAGATACGAATCTTCTATAATAGGTGCATAAGCCTAAGAAACTTCGCAATTCACTCTTGTCTCTCGTTATAGGCCATTCCTGTACTGCTTTGATCTTATCCGGGTCAACTTTCACGCCCCCTCGAGAAACTACGTGTCCTAAATATTTCACTTCAGTTCGAAATAAATTGCATTTCTTGGGACTCAGCTTTAGGTTGGCTTCACGAAGTCGCTGGAAAACCTCGGACAGGTGGTGTAGGTGGTCTCGGAATGATTTTCCCACTACTATCACGTCATCTAAGTACACCAGGCAAGTCTTCCAGGAGAGTCCTCTCAGTATTGTCTCCCTTAAACGCTCAAATGTAGCAGGAGCGTTGCATAAACAAAGGGCATCACTTTACATTGCCACAGATCCGTTCCAATACTAAAGGCAGTTTTCTCTTTGTCTCTTGGATCCAGGCCAACCTGCCAATACCCACTCTTCAAATCTAAGGTGGAAAACCAACGTGATCCCGAGAGTGTATCCAGTGTATCATCTATTCTAGGTAAGGGATAGCTGTCCTTCTTCGTAACTTGATTGAGCTGCCTATAGTCTACACAGAACCTGGTGGACCCGTCCGTTTTCGTCACTAACACTACAGGCGACGTCCAGGGGCTATTGGATGGTTCAATGACACCTTCTGTCGCCATGTCTTCAATAATCTGTTCAGCCTCTTCTCTTTTTGCCAGAGGAAGACGTCTGGGGTGCTGTCGGATGGGTTGTGCATCACCAGTATTGATTTAATGCTGCACAATATCGGTCTTTCCTGTTCTTTCGTCAGTGGCAAACACGTCGGAGAATTTCTGAATCAGTTTCCTCACTTCGGCTAGTTCATAACGGTCCAGAATCTGACCTTTTGAGGTGAGAAGGGTCACCAGCTCTTCAGTATTCTTCTGGCTCTGCGAGACTCCTGCAGTACCAATCCCACCAGAAATGTGGTACAATAGTACTCCGTGTCCAATCAAAGTGTTCTTCTTCAAGGTGACTGGAAACATGTTCATATTCAGTAATCGGATGGGAACACTATCTCTCAACCTTACCAGTGTCTTCCCGAGTAACAGTCCTTTAGCCAGTATTGCATCGTCAGAGGGCTCAATTACTTTAACGCAGCCATTTTTCGTAACATCATCACAACTACCAATCACTATGCTTTCAGTTCGACCGGGCAACGTGATGTCCTCGGTCAATCGAATCCGATATATCTTGTCATCCACATCATTGAACGGAATCTCTTCATTTCCCAGTCGAAGAACATCATTCGTCATATCCAGTTGGCATCCAAGTTTCTTGACGAGGTCCAATCCCAGGATTACTTCTTCCGTGATTTCAGCCACTAGAACTTCGTGCTTTGCTGTTGTATTTCCCAATTCAATAGTGGAGAGGACCGATCCATAGGTTGGTATTTCCTGTCCAGACGCAGTTCGAAGTTTGACCATAACTGGACGAATCTTAAATCCGTTAGCTATTTCTGGACGCACAATGGTTCTTGTCGATCCAGTGTCTACCAAGATTTTCACATTTCGATCATTTATTTTTCCAGGAACAACTATGCTTGATGAATCCGAAGACATGATTCCTCGGATTATCACTTCAGGGGCATCCTTATCTTGGGTCGATTTATGCCCCCTATTACCGACCCTTTTCAGTTTTCCTGCTGTGGCTCTTTATCGATTTTAGGACAATTTCGCTTAATATGCCCACTTTTATTGCAGTACCAGCACACAGCGTCCTTTTTCTTAGTACGTAATAATCTGCTGACTTCTTCTCTGATGATTTCTTCAACAGGTCGGTCTATTTCTTGGACTTGTCTCACACGAATGTGTCCTCTATGCGATGCCTGATTCGCTGCCTCGAATTCTAAAGCCTGAGCTAAAGCATCATCCATGGTTTTAGGGCGTGCAGGTCTCAAGGCTTGTTGTATTTCACTGTCCTTGATTCCATCCACAAAGGTTTGGATTGATAGCTGTTCAAGGAAGCTGTCAAGAGCAGTTGGGTAAGCCAGCCTGACTAATCTAGCCACATCTGCTTCAAACTCATGGAGATTTTTTCCTGTTTTCTGCACCCGGTTCTTGATTTGGGCATGATAAACTTGTTGTAAATGAGCATCACCATATCTCATCTGAAGTTTCGATGTTAAAACTTCATAACAGGCTTGTTGGCTCTCCGGAATCGTTTGCAGAATGTTGAGTGCCTCTCTCCTCGTAGAGTTATTATTGTGACGAGTACGGCCCTGTCTATTCTAGAATGTTGCTGAAAGCTCCAGAATGCCCGAGCAGACTATGAGTCACCCGCCTCGTTCCAGAGCGTTCTCGAAATTGCCAGAAATTCCACATGTTATAAAAGGGTAGGCTCGGAGCAGCACAGGGACCAACTCAGCAGAGTGATTCGTAGCGGAAAGAGTTCAGTGAAAATAAATTAGTGTGGTCATAAATTGTGAACAGACTTTGATAGAAATAGTTGTTTAGTTATTGGAACAGTAGTGTGTAAATAAGTGTAAATAAATAGTTTAAATATTCTAAACGTTTTGAAAACCAAGAAAACGTAACATTGGTGTCAGGAGTGCGATTCGACATCGCTCGAATCGAATAAATAAATCCTACTGATTCGAATTTATGCCAGTGACTACGCGACTTCAGAACGCAATGGAGACTCAGGCGATAATGGAATTTCTGAGTAAACTCAATGAGAAAATGGATAAAATGGAAGAAAATTCTCAGAAAATCAATGAGAAAATGGATAAAATGGAAAATAAGGCAGATGAAAATTCCCAGAAAATGGAGGAAAATTCTCGGAATAGCAATGAATTGGTGAGTCAATTTGCAACCAAACTGGATGAGAAAATGGAAACCATTAAAGATGAAATTAAAGTTCATGAAAAAGTTGACGAAGTATATGAAGAAGTTAACGGAAAATTTGAAGAAATAAGAATAATTGAACAGCATTCTAAAATAATAGAGTCCCTGAAAAGAATGTCAATTGGAAAGGATTATTCGGCTTCATCACCCTATAGCATCACGAAAATGGAAAATAACAGCGAAAGTGGAAAAATGAAGATCAAGCCTCCGACATTTGCTGGCAAATAGTTGGAGCGATAACGAAAAAGCCACAGCATTGATAATAGCTGCAAACGATTTCGGAGAGCCAACAAGCATGTTATGAAGTTCTAACATCGAAACTTCAGATGAGATATGGTGATGCTCATTTACAACAAGTTTATCATGCCCAAATCAAGAACCGGGTGCAGAAAACAGGAGAAAATCTCCAGGAGTTTGAAGCAAATGTGGCTAGATTAGTCAGGCTGGCGTAACCAACTGCTCCAGACAGCTTTCTTGAACAGCTATCCATCCAAACCTTTGTAGATGGGATCAAGGACAGCGAAATACAACAAGCCTTGAGACTTGCACGCCCTAAAACCATGGATGATGCTTTAGCTCAGGCTTTAGAATTCGAGGCAGCGAAGCAGGAATCTCATAGAGGACAAGTTCGTGTGAGACAAGTCCAACAAATAGACCGACCTGTTGAAGAAATCATCAGAGAAGAAGTTAGCAGATTATTACGTACTAAGAAAAAGGACGCTGTGTGCTGGTAGTGCAATAAAAGTGGGCATATTAAGCGAAACTGTCCCAAAATGGAAAAAGAGCCACAGCAGGAAAACTGAAAAGGGTCGGTGATAAGGGGCATAAATCGACCCAAGCTTTGGATGCCCCTGAAGTGATAATCCGAGGAATCATGTTATAACAATAATAAGTTACAATAAAAAAAATATAAAAAATAATTTTTACTACAATGAAAAGGTAATGAATTGTTATATTTAAACCTTGAACTCACTCAACCTATTGCATGGAGAGGAAACTGAAAGACTGGATTACTAACCAATCCAATAAATTAATCTTTCACAAATATCTACATATTTTTACAAACAATTTCTGAGCTCAGATTATAGAAATACAAGAAAAGTAACAAGATCTCAGATCGTAGGCTTTTTTAATCCAATTTTGGTTTCTGCTCTTGAATTGCTTGGTATCACAGGTGGAATTGCAGGTAGTTACGCAAGTTGGTATGTCCTTAGCAGGTACTGATTATCGGTTAGGTATGAGGAAGTACTTAGATAATGCCAGACAAGTCCCAAAAGTACGCAACAAATCAGGTGAACAGGTACTCGGTATCCAAAAGATGAGGACCCAGAGAGTAAGGTTCCAAAAAGATAGATTCCAGGAAGTCAGTTTCCAGGAAGTGAAATTCCAGGAAAAGTCAGGTTCCGGGAAGTTAGATTCCAGGAAAAGTGCTAGAAAATTCGAATAAAATTACCACATGTTCATTCGTGTTGGCTTTACCCCCCAGTCTATCTTCCAAAATTTCAAGAGAATGAACAATGACAAAATTCAACTAAGAAAAATATATAGACTGGAAAATAATTCACTTGAAGATCAATAAGATATGAACAGATAAACTATTTGAGTCGCAAAACCTCCTGGCCACAATCTCTCAAAATGGCGTTCCTACATGTGACGAAATATCGGAAAAAGCAAATAAAATTGATATATTAGGTCATTCAGAACAGTTAAATTAAAAGTACTTACCCCTAATATTAATATTAGAGCACACAGGTAACAACTTCTCAAAATCAATGAGAATACTAAACTCAATCAATCGATATTGATCGTTAATATAAAATTGATCTTTGCACCTTGAAAACTCTGCCAGAAAAGAAAGAAGGAAGCCGAACGAAGGAACTCTCAGGCGCACCTTCGTCAGACGCGATTGCGCAACAGTATCGAGAACACTGAGTTCGATATGTGTCAAGTAAAAATTGACCTACTGAAGTGTTTAACTACTACTTCGTTTATATTATTGTTAAAATGTACTTTTAAACCGTTACAATGTCTACGGATTCTTCAAGCATAGTTTTTCCCGGAAAAATAAATGATCGGAATGTGAAAATCCTGGTAGACACTGGATTGACCAGAACCATTGTGCGTCCAGAAAGGATTCAAGATTCGTCCAGTTGTGATCAAACTTCGAACTGCGTCTGGACAGGAAATACCAACGTATGCATCGGTCCTCTCCACTATTGAATTGGGAAATACAACAACAAAGCACGAAGTTCTAGTGGCTGAAATCACGGAAGAAGTAATCCTGGGATTGGATCTCGTCAAGAAACTTGGATGCCAACTGGATATGAAGAATGATGTTCTTCGACTGGGAAATGAAGAGATCCCGTTCAATGATGTGGATGACAAGACATATCGGATTCGATTGACAGAGGACATCACGTTGCCAGGTCGAACTGAAAGCATAGTGATTGGTAGTTGTGATGTTGTTACGAGAAATGGCTGCGTTGAAGTAATCGAGCCCTCTGACGATACAATACTGGCTAAAGGACTGTTACTTGGGAAGACACTGGTAAGGTTAAGAGATTGTATTCCCATCCGATTACTGAATATGAATATTTTTCCAGTCACTCTGAAGAAGAACACTTTGATTGGACACGGAATACCAGTGTACCATATTTCTGGTGGGATTGGTACTGCAGGAGTCTCGCAGAGCCAGAAGAATGCTGAAGAGCTGGTGACCCTTCTCACCTCGAAATGTCAAGATCTGGACCGTATGAACTAGCCGAAGTGAGAAAACTGATTCAGAAATTCTCCGACGTTTTCGCCACTGACGAAAAAACGGGGAAGACCGATATTGTGCAGCATAAAATCAATACTGGTGATGCACAACCCATCCGACAGCACCCTAGACGTCTTCCTCTGGCAAAAAGAGAAGAGGCTGAACGGATTATTGAGGACATGGCGAGAGAGGTTGTCATTGAAGCATCCAATAGCCCCTGGACGTCGCCTGTAGTGTTAGTGAAGAAAAAGGACGGGTCCACCAGGTTCTCTGTAGACTATAGGCAGCTCAATCAAGTTACGAAGAAGGACAGCTATCCCTTACCGAGAATAGATGATACACTGGATACGCTCTCGGGATCACGTTGGTTTTCCACCTTGGATTTGAAGAGTGGTTATTGGCAGGTTGGCTTGGATCCAAGAGACAAAGAGAAAACTGCCTTTAGTATTGGAACGGGTCTGTGGCAATTTAAAGTGTTGCCCTTTGGTTTATGCAACGCTCCTGCCACATTTGAGCGTTTAATGGAGACTATATTGAGAGGACTCTCCTGGAAGACATGCCTGGTGTACTTAGATGATGTGATAGTGATGGGAAAATCATTCCAAGACCACCTACACCACCTATCCGAGGTTTTCCAGCGACTTCGTGAAGCTAACCTAAAGCTGAGTCCAAAGAAATGCAATTTATTCCGAACAGAGGTAAATTATTTGGGACATGTAGTTTCTCGAGAGGGCGTGAAAGTCGACCCGGATAAGATCAAAGCAGTGCAGGAATGGCCTATACCGAGAGACAAGAGTGAATTGCGAAGTTTCTTAGGCTTATGCACCTATTATAGGAGATTCGTATCTGGATTCGCTTAAGTTGCCAAACCACTTACAAAATTAACAGAGGATGGACAGGAGTACATATGGTCCTATGATTGCGCTGAAGCTTTCGCACAGCTGAAGAAGGCCCTGGTCACAGCTCCAGTTATAAGCTACGCAAGAGCTGAAGGGAAGTTTGTGTTCGACACGGATGCTAGTAATATAGCCATCGGAGGCGTTCTATCGCAGGTTCAGGATGGACAAGAAAGGGTGATAGGATATTTCAGCAAGGTCTTATCGAAGCCAGAACGAAATTACTGCGTGACCAGAAGAGAACTTTCAGCAGTCGTCAAGTCCGGAGAACACATCTACAAATATTTGTACGGAAGAAAATTTCTGCTGAGAACGGATCTTGCTGCTTTGAAGTGGCTCCTGAACTTCAAGAACCCGGAAGGACAAGTGGCCGGATGGATTGAAAGACTGCAAGAATATGACTTTGATACCGAACATAGAACGGGGGCTACCCATCGCAATGCCGATGCGTTATCAAGAAGGCCTTGCCCCGAGGATTGCAGCCATTGCTCACGTGTGGAAGACAAAGCTGATGTGAGACGGACCACAGTAATTGGAGATGATTGGCTACCCCAAGAAATACAACAGGCACAAGTAGAAGATCCAGACTTGAAAGTAATCCTGAGTTGGAAGAAGAGTGGTAGACGACCTACTTGGGAAGAAGTATCCAGACTGAGTCAAAATGCTAAGTCGTATTGGGCACAATGGAAAACGTTGAAGATCGATAAAGGTCTTCTGAAGCGTTATTGGGAGAATGACGATGGATCTGAACAGAGACTCCAGTTGATTGTGCCGAAGAGTCGAGTGACGGACGTTTTGACCAGACTACATAATGGAACTTCAGGTGGACATTTCGGGATTACTAAGACGTTGGAGAAAAATAAGCAGCGGTTTTATTGGATCAACTGTAAGAAAGACGTTAAAGACTGGTGTAGAACATGTAAAGCTTGTGCTGCAGCTAACGGTCCTTACGGCAAAGGGAAGGACCCAATGAAACAATATAACGTCGGATCTCCCATGGAACGAGTAGCTATCGACATCGCGGGCCCCTTTCCCGAAACAGATCACGGAAACAAGTACATATTGGTAGCCATGGACTATTTTACCAAATGGGTGGAAGCGTACGGTATTCCTAATCAAGAGGCAGGTACGGTTGCTGATAAATTGGTCAAAGAATTCTTCTGCAGATCTGGAATACCTTAGAGCTGCATTGTGATCAAGGCCGAAATTTCGAGTCGACATTATTCCAAGAAGTTTGTAGGAAATTGGGGATTAATAAGACAAGAACAACAGCTCTACATCCCCAATCAGATGGCATGGTAGAACGAATGAATAGGACCATGGGAAAACATCTTGCCAAAGTAGTCTCCGACCACCAGCGGGACTGGGATGAGTATTTGCATCTATTCCCCATGGCATATAGATCTTCGGTTCAAGAATCCACCAAGGAAACTCCAGCCAATATAATGTTCGGCCGAGAAATTAGACTACCTTGTGACCTAGAGTTTGGTTGTAAGCCTGGAGAAGATGTAGCCCGGGAGGACTACGTCAGTAAATTGAGGAGTAAGCTAGATTACATCCATGACAAGGTGCGCACTCAAATGCAGCAAGCAAGTGATAGGATGAAAATGCGCTATAACATCAAGGCCATTGAAGGAGGGTTCACCGCAGGAGATCTGGTGTGGTTGTATAACCCTCAAAGAAAAAGAGGATTTTCTCCGAAGCTGCAGAGACAGTGGGAAGGACCGTATGGAGTCATGAAAAGGACAAATGATGTAGTTTACCGGATACGGAAGCTTCCTAGAGGAAAACCGAAGGTCGTCCATTTCAATCGATTGGCTCCGTACGCTTCAACACAGGATGACGAAGAAGAAGTTCGTTTCATCGAGGTTCCGGCGAAGGAAAGTGTAGTTTTTCAGGAATTCATGAATAGCTATGGGGGAACACGAGTTGCACGGTTTGGCGTTACAAAGGAAGTTCATTAAGACCTGTTTACAGTTCCCGAGGAATACTCTCTTGCTCATTGTGTAGCAGCAGATCTAAGAATGAGTAGAGGAATAGCAAGAGTATTCAGAAATAAATTTGGACGCCAAGAGGAACTGATGAGACAGCAGCCCAGAATCAGAAAATGCCTGAGACTGAAGTCAGAGGGTCGGTTCATTTACTACGTAGTCACCAAACAATACTCATATCAGAAGCCCACCTACCAGAATTTATGGACAGCACTGCATGGCTTGAAAGAAGACCTTCAATGCTTTGGGATTAGGAAATAAGCTGTTCCCAAACTAGGTTGTGGACTGGATCAACTGAATTGGCGAGTTGTGCGAAGCATGCTTGAAGTAGTCTTCCAAAAGACAGGTATGCAGATCTTGGTATGCAATTTCAACCCAAAGCAAACCGAAAAGTCCAGCAAAACCGTAGACTGTTACTTCCATCAGAAGGCTACTGTAGAAATGGTGACGATTGCAGATTTCATCACGGTCCTCCGAGGAATTCAGGGAATCCTTTCTGGGACAGAACAGGCTTAAGGAGGGGACAGTGTGACGAGTACGGCCCTGTCTATTCTAGAATGTTGCTGAAAGCTCCATAATTCCCGAGCAGTCTATGAGTCACCCGCCTCGTTCCAGAGCGTTCTCGAAATTGCCAGAAATTCCACATGTTATAAAAGGGTAGGCGCAGAGTGATTCGTAGCGGAAAGAGTTCAGTGAAAATAAATTAGTGTGGACATAAATTGTGAACAGACTTTGATAGAAATAGTTGTTTAGTTATTGGAACAGTAGTGTGTAAATAAGTGTAAATAAATAGTTTAAATATTCTAAACGTTTTGAAAACCAAGAAAACGTTACATTATCAATGCTGTGGCTTTTTCGTTATCGTTGTTATCGTTATTGTTTTTGATATGTCGACCATGGGACTTTTCCATCAAATGTCGGAGGCTTGATCTTCATTTTTCCACTTCCGCCGTTATTTTCCATTTTTATGTTGCTATAGGGTGATGAAGCCGGATAATCTTTTCCAATTGACATTCTTTTCAGGGACTCTATTATTTTAGAATGCTGTTCAATTATTCCTGTTATTCCTTCAAATTTTCCGTTATCTTCTCCATATACTTCGTCAAATTTTCCGTCAACTTTTTCATAAACTTGGTCAAATTTTCAGTCAACTTTTTCATGAACTTCGTGAAATTTTTGGTCAACTTTATCAAATTTTTCATTCACCTTGTCCATTCCTTTCTTCATTTCATCTTTAATGGTTTCCATTTTCTCATCCAATTTGATTGCAAATTGACTCACCAATTCATTGCTATTCCGAGAATTTTCTTCCATTTTCTCATTGATTTTCTGAGAATTCTCTTCCATTTTCCTAGAATTTGCTTCCATTTTCTCATTCATTTTACTCAAAAATTCCATTATCGCCTGCGTCTCCATTGCGCTCTGCAGTCTCGTAGTCACTGGCATAAATTTCAATCAATAGAGTTTATGTACTTAATTCGAGCGATGTCGAACCCCACACCTGACACCAATGTAACGTTTTCTGGTTTATCAAAACGTTCAGAATAATTAAACTATTTATTTACACTTATTTACACACTACTGTTCCAATAACTAAACAACTATTTCTATCAAAGTCTGTTCACAATTTATTTCCACACTAATTCATTTTCACTGTATACTTTCCGCTCCGAATCACTCTGCTGAATTGGTCCCTGTGCTGCTCCGCGCCTACCCTTTTATCAGGTGTGGAATTTCCAGCAATTGCGAGGAGATTCGAGAAAGAGGCGGGTGACTCATAGACGTCTGAAGCGTTCGGCAACATTCTAGAATAGACAGGGCCGTACTCGTCACACTATGAAGAACGAAACGAACTAGTTCATGAAGTATGTACGTATTATATATTTAAAAAATAATAAATGAAAACAAAGGTCTGCTCGACTCGAATTTTTGCCACTACAAAACGGAATTTTGCATGGAACAACTTATGGTCGACTGCGAGAGGGTCATTCAGAGTACGAGAGTCGAAAAACCCAACACTTTGAGAGCCCAGATTACCACTAAACTCAACAAATTAAGCAGTTGTAGACATTCCGTGGCAGGGTCAAGGCGGGACGTCTTGTTTGATGAGATGAAATCTTTGAAACAGAAGGCGACTGATAATGAACTCATCGTAACTAAAGCAGATAAGGGTAATTGCATTATTTTGAAGTCGAAAAGGAAATATAAAAAGAAAGTCAACCATGTACTGAATGAAAACAGTTTCACCCAATTGCCATACAACCCAACCAACAAATTTATAGCCAAAATGAAATTGACTTTGAAGACCTGTCAAGAAGCTTCCCCTCTATTGAATCCCAGAAAACAAAGTATCCTTCCTATGAATCCTACAACACCTCTCCTTTACTGTTTACCAAAAATCCACAAACAAAATTGTCCAGTCAGACCTATTGTATCCTTCACAAGTTCCCCAGCTTCCAAGTTATCTATTTTTGAAAATCCATACTCAATTAAGAATTCACTAGAACTTACATCTAAGGTACAAAACCTTAAAATCCCATCCGACTGCATATTAGTTTCTTACGATGTCAAAAACCTTTTCCCTAGTATCCCCCAGATGAATGTTTGGGGTTAGTACGACAGATGCTCTTTGAGAAATCTAACCTTCACACACATATAATTTTGGACTTGTGCACATTGTTAGACCTTGTCCTCCAACAGAACTTCTTCCAGTTTGAGAGCAAACATTACTGCCAAAATGATGGCCTATCCATGGGCTCCAACATTTCACCGTTTCTTTCTGAGGTATTCATGTCGAAATTTGAACAAAAATTGTCAGAAACGAACTCATTTCAAAAACATATCTTAAGTCGGTACCGTTACGTTGACGATGTTTTCACTATTTTCAGAGGTACTGAGCACGATATTCGAAATTTTTTGACCTGTTTAACAGTATACACCCTTCCATCAAATTTACGTATGAATCAGAAGTCAATAACCGCTTACCATTCTTGGATCTCATTATCGAAAGAGATAATGGTTGCTTGAATTTCGAGATTTTTCGTAAGCCAACAACTACTGACTCCATAATACCTTACACATCAAACCATCCTTACAGCCAAAAGTTTTCCATCTTTCATTCCATGTTCCATAGATTGTTCTATGTCCCCCTTAATACCACAAATTTTCAGAAAAAATTAAAGATTATACAACAGATTGTGGCAAGAAATGGCTATCCAAAACACACAATTGACCGAATTTACCGTGACTCCTGTGAAATCATTTTGTATGTATTACCTTATCTTTTCCATAACACTATCAATTATCACCTATACCTTATATACTTGATTGTCTCAGTCTTTACTTGTCGGAAATTCATCTTGATGATTAAGAAGTAAAATAACTTATTTCCGCTTTATATATTTATTTTCACAACACTTGTTTCGTCATGATAACATGACTTCATCAAGTGAGCATGGTAACTGACTACATATTTGGGATACAGTTCTTTAAATAGTTGAAAAAAATGGGAAAAATATGATGCGAAATACAACAAATTTTGGGAATTCCTGGTTTTTAAAAAAGGTTGAGTAAGGCAGATTTATTCAGGCCCGTTTGGTCGTTGAGAAGAATCTGTTTTTTATTGTACCTATTTATCTCCATTGCTTCCAGGAAGTTCAATTTTAGGGTCTTATTTTCCACGTGCAAAATTTCGAAATTGCTGTCGAAATCATGACCAGTGTCCAACAAATGTTTTGCATATGTTGAATTATGAGCTTCGCTTACGTATGCTTTTTGATGTTCTCCTATCCTGGTCCCAAATGATCTTCCCGTTTGACCAACGTATACATAGGGGCAAGTATCGCAGTTCAACTTATAGACTCCAGACATTCTATCTTAAGCGACTTTATCTTTATTGTTTTTTATTAAATTTCCTACTGAGTTTCTAGTCTTAAATGAAATATGGTAATTGTTATTTTTCTTTAGATATCTTGCTATTTTTTCAGATTTATGTCCAATGTATGAAAGGGAAATATATTTATTATCTTCTGAAATTGTTGGATATACAAGTGAAATAGATTTTGGTTTATTATTTGATAAAATCAAATAATAAACCTTAGTGATCGACCAACAAAAAAAAAATTTTAACCCCCCCTGAAAATTTCACAGTTTTTCAGTTGCATTCGATTAAGTAATTTGTTAATGATAGATGGATTGAAAATATTGTTAAGTGCTTCTTTATTGTATTAAGTACTATATCAAAGTTCTCATGTGTCATGGGTATGTTGATCAATCTAAAGATCTAAAGATCATGCTATTATAAGCTATGAGAGCATATGGGTAGTTAGAGGAGGAATGAATTGTGAGATCTGTGTATGTTGGTTTCCGAAAAGTTGAAAAATTATGTTTATTATTAATTTTCGTGATTTTTAAGTCAAGAAAATTAATACTATTATTTTGTTTCTCCTCATATGTGAATTTTATTGTGGGGGATAATGAATTTATGAATTCTGAAAATTCGCGATGTTTTTAGAATTCATAAATTCATTATCCCTACAATAAAATTCACATATGAGGAGGAACAAAATAATAGTATTAATTTTCTTGACTTAAAAATCACGAAAATGAGCAGCTCCCGGAGAAATAGACACATCGACTCAACCTTGAGCGAAATGTGAGGCCAAGTCAAGCAGCAGTAGCTCGCGTGCCCCTTTCTTTTAGTATAAAAAAATATGCAATGCCACCAGTCAGTACAGCAGCGTAGTAACACAGACATTTTATAAGGATTCATATGTGTTAACGTGTACTGATAAGGCTAATGAGAATAATTATTTATTCGATAAGAGTTAGGAAGAATTCTATAAACTCACAAAATAAAACTAAAAATAGTCATAGCTACATGTCACAAGCAAAAAAATGAAACGGAGGAAAAACAACGCTGAATTAAATAATATAAAAAAATGGTTTTTTAAAAAAATGGAAATGACATGATCCTTCCAGCGACCACTCGTCGTAGCGGTTCTTGAACACATTCACCCAACCAGCACTCACCAAAGCAGAAGGCAAGCGGTTCCAATCAGCAAATACTCTATTGGCTGAGAAATGCTCTCTTTGAGCGGTCCTAAATTTCTCCCTCCGCAACTTGCATCCATGGCCGTGAGGACGAGCATCAGTATTGAGAGTGAATAGCTAGCCCAAGCCGGAGTTAAAGAGACCTTTCAGTGCTCTGAAGAAGACAATGAGGTCACCACGACCATACCATAAGGCATTTTTTAGTCGCACTCCGCTGGACACTTTCCAGAAGCTCAACGTCTCGAACGAGCGATGGCGCCCAAACCGGCTCCGCATACTCCAAAATAGGGCGAACATATGTCACGTACAACATTCTGCAGGTGGCAGGGTCACAACGCAAAAAGGACCTACGCAACATGTGAAGTATTCGCTTCGCCTTGTTGACGGTGTGCAAGATATGATTTGACTATGATAAATCCTCAGAAACAGATCACAATGGGAGCTTTTGGTGGGAACCACCTGACCATTCAAATAATAGGTCAGTCTGGGATTTTTCCTGCCCATATGGGGAACTACACACTTGAGAAGGTTAAGCGGAAAGCACCAGGCCTCTAACCTTCCATATAGAACGTCAAGATCACGTTGTTTGGCACCAGCATCATCGATAGTATCACCAAAGATCTTAGCATCATCAGCAAAAAGTGAACTCTGGGATCGAACGATTGTAGGAAAATCTGAAGTGTAGAGTAGGAATAGAATCGAATCCAGCACAGATCCCTGCGAAACCCCACTATGAACCCGCCTAGTAGACGACAGGGAATCCCCAACCCGCACGCGAAAGCTGCGATCGAACAGAAACGACTCAATCCACAGAAGGAGGTCACCACGGATTCCCAAATTCTCAAGCTTGAGGAGTAGGCGTCTGTGTGGAACACGATCGAACGCACGTGAAAAATCTAGATAGACTACATCAAAAAGCCACCCCGAATCGATCATTCTCGTCCACGCATCAACACAGGTGAGGAGGTTAGTTATGACAGAGCGTCCAGGTAAGAAACCACGTTGGTTACTGGGTATAATCATTCTCAAGCGAAAATTGAATCATCCTTTCCAATATAATTCTATTGCATATTTTTTCAACGACAGGCACCAGACTGATGGAGCGGTAATTCTTGGCATCCAGTTTGTCACCCGATTTAAAAAAGGGGGTTATCAGCACCGCCTTGCAACATGCAGGAAGTGAATGAGAGGCAAAAGATTTATTGAACAAAATCGACAAGGGCTCAGCAGAAAAAGTTGCGCAGTGCTTAAGGACTCTTGCCGATAAACCATCAGCTCCCGGAGAAGAGGAGGGGTCTAGTTGCTGGAGATTGACCCAAAATTCACTCAAATCAGCAAAGTGGTTCGAGAGTTAGTATAGCTGCCATTTGAAGAAAAACACCCTGTATCTCAGTTGTTTCGGATGTTAGATTGTTCAAATTTAGAACGTTATTCTGGATTGTGAAGAGAAGTGATTGATGTATATTTCAGTCGAATCAGCCAAGTGGTTCGAGAGTTAGTATAGCTGCCATTTGAAGAAAAATACCCTGTATCTCAGTTCTTTCGGATGTAAGACTGTTCATTTTTAGAACGTTATTCTGGATTGTAAAGAGGGGTGATTGATCCAAATTTCAGTCGAATCAGCAACGTAGTTCGAGAGTTAGTATAGCTGCCATTTGAAGAAAAACTCCCTGTATCTCTGTTGTTTCGGATGTTAGACTGTTCTTTTTTAGAACGTTATTCTGGATTGTAAAGAGGAGTGATTGACCCAAATTTCAGTCGAATCAGCAAAGTGGTTCGAGAGTTAGTAAAGCTGCCATTTGAAGAAAAACACCCTGTATCTCAGTTATTTCGAATGTTGGACTGTTCATTTTAAGAAAGTTATTCTGGACTCTAAAGAGGAGTGATTGACCCAAATTTCAGTCAAATCAGCCAAGTGGTTCGAGAGATAGTATAGCTGCCATTTGAAGAAAAACACCCTTTATCTCAGTTGTCACGGATGATGGACTGTTCATTTTTAAAACATTATTTTGGATTGTAGAGAAGGGTGATTAATTCAAATTTCAGTCGACTCAGCCAACTGGTTCGAGAGTTAGTATAGCTACCATCTGAAGAAAAACGCCCTATATCTCAGTTGTTTCGAATGTTAGACTGTTCGTTTTTAGAACGTCACTCTGGATTATGAAGAAGAGTGATTGATGTAAATTTCAGTCGAATCAGCCAAGTGGTTTTAGAGTTAGTATAGCTGCCATTTGAAGAAAAACACCCTGTATCTCAGTTGTTTCGGATGTTAGACTGTTCATTTTTAGAACGTAATTCTGGATTGTAAAGAGGAGTGATTGACCTGAATTTCAGTCGAATCAGCAAAGTGGTTCGAGAGTTAGTATAGCTGCGATTTGAAGAAAAACACCCTGTATCTCAGTTGTTTCGGATGTTAGACTTTTCATTTTAAGAACGTTATTCTGGATTGTGAGGAGGAATGATGGATGTAAATTTCAGTCGAATCAGCCAAGTGGTTCGAGAGTTAGTATAGCTGCCATTTGAAGAAAAACACTCTGTATCTCAGTTGTTTCGGATGTTAGACTGTTCATTTTTAGAACGTTATTCTGGATTGTAAAGAGGAGAGATTGTTCCAAATTTCAGTCGAATCAGCAAAGTGGTTTGAGAGTTAGTATAGCTGCCATTCGAAGAAAAACACCTTGTATCTCAGTTGTTTCGGATGTTAGACTGTTCATTTTAAGAAAGTTATTCTGGATTGTGAAGAGGAGTGATTGACCTGAATTTCAGTCGAATCGCCAAAGTGGTTCGAGAGTTAATATAGCTGCCATTTGAAGAAAAACATATCAGTATCTCAGTTGTTTCGGATGTTAGACTGTTCATTTTTAGAACGTTATTCTGGATTGTAAAGAGAAATGATTGATGTAAATTTCAGTCGAATCAGCCAAACGATTCGAGAGTTAGTATAGCTGCCATTTGAAGAAAAACACTCTGTATCTCAGTTGTTTCGGATGTTAGACTGTTCATTTTTAGAACGTTATTCTGGACTGTAAAGAGGAGTGATTGATGTAAATTTCAGTCCAATCAGCAAAGTGGTTCGAGAGTTAGTATAGCTGCCATTCGTAGAAAAACGCCCTGTATCTCAGTTGTTATGGATGTTAGACTGTTAATTTTTAGAACGTTATTTTGGATTGTGAAGAGGAATGATTGATGTAAATTTCAGTCGAATCAGCCAAGTGGTTCGAGAGTTAGTATAGCTGCCATTTGAAGAAAAACAACCTGTATCTGAAAAAAATTAGTAAAAATCTGTTTTTTGTTTGAAAATCACACAGTTTCTATGAATTTCAAGACATGTTGAATACGGAATATTACAAAATTTTCATACTCATTCGAAAAATAATATTCTTAGTAGAACGAAAACACTTAATTCGAGGTAGGTAGGTACTGGAGATAAGTCTGAATCATTTTGAATCTAACATCGAAGAAATTCGTATTTTGGATCAACAATGTTTTATTTTCAAGTTTAACCGCCTCAGAAAAAGCAGAATTCATGTCACCTTTTTCGTACCTGTAAAAGAAAAATGTGCCCTTATAATTATTATTACATTATCTTATTGCAGCATAAATTTTGTTTAAAAATGCCATGTGGATCATTGTTGAAGATTTTTCAGTTTGGTAGAATAAACAGGAGTTCTGGGAGGCATTAAAATGAGTCATACTTATCTTCAACACCTCGAATTCGGTGTTTTTGTTCTATGTGAATATGAAAATTTTGTAATATTTCATTTTCGACATACCTTGAAATCCATAAATTTGTTCCATTCCAACAAAAAACAGATTCAGTGTTTCCCGCTTATTTCAAATTTTCATTCGAATTTTTCATCTCACATACCGAGTGACATTTTCCTCCTAACCCCTTCAGGTTGTTCAACCTAATCGGTGGGTACCATATTCGGCTTGAAATTCCGAAAATTACAGACGTTGTAACGAAACGATAACGAGCTGTTCCCCAGAACAAGCGGTTGAAAATTATATATGATTGAGGAATCTGGGTGTTGATGGAATGTGGTTAGGGAAATGGAAAATTGTATTCAGAAATACAACCCATTATTCGGTTAAAATTTTGAATGGTACGATCAAATAAATTTCTCTTCAGAATCTGTAAACAATTTTCTTACGTCAATCCGGAGATTTCCTATGTACATTATCATGGAAGTACAGATCAGTGGTGTCCCGCAAGAGATAATCATTTCCTTCCTCGAAACATTTTTCGTATATTCTGATTATCTAGATGAATGGTCAGTGTCGAGTAAGAATGCCGAGCAAGTCATATGATGTATCTTTCTCCCGCGTAGGGAGTGTTTCTACGAAACGAAGTGATAATTCCTTTTCTTCATGTTTGTGTACTGTGTTGGTGATTTTAGTGATTTGCTCTTTGCTGTTACTACTGTCATTTTCCTTCAAGAAATTTGCTCATGAGGTATTTTGAATTGATATGACATAAATACTCGCCATATTTTCACTGAAACCCTAATTGATGAGAATCCCCTCCACGAAGGTTTTTTTTCTGTTCGAATGGTTTATTTTTTTCTGAATTCATAGAAACATATTTTATAAATTCAGCCTTACCAAATTTAATTCCATTAAAACAGCAGGAACAAAATTCTACTACGGAGAACGCCTGAAGAGATATCGTGACACAATAAGCTTCAGAAGAGACAAGCCAGATACCCGATACCTATTAAGTTGGAGTTCAATTACGAGGGTCAATTTCATAAACGGACGAAAAACTGACCTATGAGTTTCGAAGATTTACCCAATCGAAATACAAATGCATTCGAACTGAAATCTAGTACTTGAGGTAGAAAATTGATACCTGAAGGCCTGAGCGGAATCTTAGAGGAATTTGATTCTGTCGAGAGACAGATACTTTGCTTTATTTGGTTACATCATGTGTCTGAAAATTACCGATAATTCTGCAAGGAAGCCTGTGATCGAGAAAATGCATAAGGTTACTTTCATATTTTGGCAACTGATCCCTAACTCCTCCGGACTCCGGCTGTCTCGCCAAAGTATACAAATGATCCAAAAAGCTTAGAAAAGCACTGACGTGAAGTCAGCAGCTTTTGGGCGCATGTTCACTATCAGTGATATCTTTCGAATATGCGCGCAAAAGCTGTTTTTTTCTAGGTTTTTTCGATAAAGTACTGAATTTTAATTTGATCTAATCTGTATTTTTGGAAATATTGAGAATATAAAATGTTTAATGGGTATATCTAAGGAATCATTGGGCGGAATTTACCCAATCACGAATTCGACCTTCATAATTAAGCCTCAAACCTACTCTACAAATATTGAGTTTTCGAGTAGTTTCTTCTGGAAGTTATCGTGTTTAGGGACGACCGTTAGGTGATCGTAAACATAATTACTGCCGAAAGAAAAAAATTAGAAACTCAGCTCTATTGTCCAATCATTTTTATTAATCTAATTATTAATAAATGTATATAATTTTTTAATCGCATGAAGAGTTCCTCGTTTTTTAATTATATTTCATCACAATATTCCTAATATTCTTCAATTTTGACATTTGTTTCCATATGCCCTACAAGAGTTCGGACTGTGAATAGAACCCCATCTCTGATCAACCATATATTTAGTTTTAACATGATTATTATTATAATTTTTACTCTCCTTTTTTGCGAACGGTTGCTTTTGAATTCCATTTCCACATCTCTTAATGCCATTGTTCTTCCTTCTCGGTTTCATCACTTGGTCGAGCTCTTCCTGTCCTTGTCGCACTCGCTGAGTTCGAACATAAAACTTCCAGTTGTTCATGCGTAACGCAGATAAGCAGATTTCAATTGTCTGCATCAAGTTCAAGTTTTTTTGTCCGGACTAATCTGTCTTTCACGTTCTTGTCCTTGATTCCCAAACCAGCCTTTATCCATTCCTTTATCAATGAATTCACAATTAAGGCCCGGAACGCAGATGCGATTTTCTGTCGAGCAAGTGAATATTCGCGATCGCCAATAAAGCAATTCTTTGCGATTATTTGGTCGTATATGCGCGCGTTCGTATTTGAGGATACGCGTTTAATTTTTTTTGTGAGTAAACGATCACTCGACAGAAAATCGCATGTGCGTGCCTGACCTAATACTTAATTGTTTTAATAGACGATTTCGGCCCAAGTTGCCAACCCACCATTTTCTTCACAAATTTATTATCACAGGGGTACGAGAATTTCGGGACAAATTCGACAGGATAAGGTTCGCGTTATTTATAAATATCCGTAAAAGATGCCTCGGCACCTCAAACAAGCTAATGCCTTCCAAATATAAGGTTTTGTTAAAATCATCTCTGATTGGCTGAAATTAAAGTTGGGATTCCTGATTTCATGTTAATAGTGGGAAATTTATATAGGATATGTTCCGCAAATCTACTTGGTTATTTCGGTTGCCAGTTTTCCGTTCCATAAATATGAGATATTCGGTTGATTCCTGAAAAAAGCGTAATTACGGAATTTCATTGATGAAAAAACGTTATTTCTATCACCAGAACGACAGTCAATGTTCTATGGTAACATATCCATAGCATAGAACAATCTTTATTTACTTTATGATCCATAGAACATAGAAGTGACAACAATCAACAATGGAAAAATTACTAGGTATGGTCTATGGATCATAAGGTAAATAAAGATTGTTCTATGCTATGGATATGTTACCATAAAATATTGATTATCGTTCTGGTGCATAGACTTAATATGTCTATGTTCTGGTGACAGAAAGATCAAATCAAAATCAAATTCCG
Source organism: Myrrha octodecimguttata (assembly GCA_958510865.1). NCBI lineage: Eukaryota > Metazoa > Arthropoda > Insecta > Coleoptera > Coccinellidae > Myrrha > Myrrha octodecimguttata. Next base: position 28,799,944 of record OY294057.1, read on the forward strand.
TAATTACCCCTTTTTTCAGGAACCAACCGACTATTTCATATTTATAGAACGGAAAACCGGCAACCGAAATAACCAAGTTGATTTGCGGAACATATCCTTCATAAACTTGGCACTATTAACATGAAATCAGGAATCCCAACTTAAATTTCAGCCTAACAAAAACCTTTATTTTGAAGCCGAGGCATCTCTTACGGATATTTATAAATAACGCGAACCTCATCATGTCGAATATGTCTTGAAATTCCCGTTCCCCAGTGATAGTAAATTTGTGAAGAAAATTGTGGGTTGGCAACTTGGGCCGAAGTCGTCTATTGGGTAACATATTCAATCACTTTATAATGAGTACCTATCCAAAGGATTGAATAGTAGGTCATAAAAATGTTCTGTGAGAAGATGCGGCGTATGAGTTTGATAATAGCGGGCAAATTCAAAAGTAATTTCGCTCTCCTAAGTGTGAAATTCATGAAAATTTTTGCACTCATTTTTGAAATTATATGTTCTTCGATATATTCAAAATTCTAGTGCATGAAAATTCTAGTCTGGTAGGTGTTCATTATATTAGACGAAATATTGAAATTTATCGGAACTTAGCTCTACCAACTGATAAATGGAAAAAAAAACGAAAAATATTGCAAAATATTCCAGAATATCTTTTGGTCGATAGAAAGGAATTGTCTCATTTCATCTTCATTCTCATTCAGATATTGGAGTTATCGTAGATCGAACGGTTCAAATTTCAGGAATGTTGAATGAATATTCCCTTCATCAGATGATTCGCGGAAATCCTCAAAAATCAATATTAAAGCGTGCATTATATAGAGTCTGCTATTCTTTTTCATCCTCCGTGAACTTAACTAGCTTCAAAAAACGAAATTCTGCGCTCTTTGTTCAGACCAAAAAGGACTCAATTAATGAATGACCACAAAACTGTAACTATTATAAGTTGGTAACCAAAACCAACTCCGAGTCGTTTCAGTATTGTAAAATACAAGAAACGGTGAATCAATTGCGTCCATTTAGGGCATACAAAAATAACTCTTCTAAATCAAATTGTCGTACTTGCAGTGGAACAATCACACTCTTTTACACATTCCTTTGGATAATATTTTTCAGATATTTTCTGAGCTTTGACTCCTAATATCTGAAACAGAACTATTGAAAGTTTAATAATTTTTTTATGGCAAATGCCCTTGCGGATAGAACTATTTGTCAAGGACAGTTCCTTAGAAAACAGATTGCCTAATAAACAAAACAGGAATAATATAAACCATTAGCAAATCGAACTGTGACGTTTCAGAATACAAATCTGACTCTTTCAACAGACAAACGAGAAAATTTTCAACAATTTATGTTTTCGGAAAACTCGTCTAACTCTTTCTTTCCTTGTTGCTTGTCTGATGAAAGAGTCAGATTTGTACTCTGAAACGTCACAGTTCGCTTTGTTTATGGTTCATATTATTCCTGTATTGTTCATTAGGCAATCTGTTTTCCAAGAAACTGCCCTTGACAAATAGTTCTATCCTGCAATTCGCAAGGGCGTTTTCCATAAAAAAAACAAGTTTTAATTACTATTTGATAGTTTTGTTTCAGATATTGAGAGTGAAAACTCAGAAAAAACTTACAAAATTATAAAGTAGGTATTTTTTTAGAGGAAGAAGGTCCGGATTTTAAACAAAACCACTCTTTCAAAAACAAAGGCCGACCGGTTTCGACTTTATTCTGAAGTCTTCTTCTGGGCTCTGAAATGGATAATGGTGAATAAAAGCTAACGATACAAAAACAATCAATATAACACAATGACTATGTAAAACGTACTAACATCTATAAATCTTAATTACTCTAATTGACATACAACAATATTCAAACTTACAGTTTTTGCGCGCATGTTCTAGGGGAACAGCGTGCTATCATTTTGTCCAAATGTCTGTAATTTTGGATGATTGAGCCGAAAATGGTCTCAATCGACTAGGTTGGACTCACTGATGACGAATCCGGTGTCAAAATCGAGTCGGTCCGGCCGAGGACACGATAACTGTCGACAGAAGCAAGCTTGCAACTTGAAACTTTCAGGGTAGGTCGAGCATCAGAATGCCGCGGTTGAGTTCGTTAATGGGCCAAATCGGTCGAATAGTTTCGGAGTTATAGCCACTTGAAATTTTGAAGTTATTTCTTTTTCTAATTTTATTTATTAGACTGTAATATGCCGTATTCAAATTATCGATATCTGTTCTTTTATTTATCGAACGGTTATCCTGTCTGATTGTAATCATTTCATGTAATAAGCGTTTTTTAAAGTTAGTTTCAACACCTAATATTTTTATTGAATTTAAATCGAAGTTAAAAGCATGAAGGTTGTTGTAGACATGCTCGGATAATACTGGTTTATTTTCTTTCTCAGAGGATTAAGTATATTTTGGGAATCTCTTCTGTGTTCATTTATTCGGTCCCTTATGTATATACTCGTTTGTCCGATGTAGGTTGATTGGCAATCGTTACAATGTATTTCATAAATGACATAACTTAGCCACTCTTTTTGGGTTTCACTTTTAATCTTTGTGAAAAACCTTTGAATAGTGTTATTAGACTTGAATGCTAGTTCTAAATTTAATCTATAAAATTTATTCCTGATGCTTTCCGATAGGTTTTCGACATATGTTAGTTTGAAGAATTTTTTGGTTGGTAAGCTTCAGATCTGCTTTTAGTCGGATTACTATGATTTGTGTTATCATTCAAAACCTTTTCAATGAATTTTTTCGGATTATCGTTTCTTTCCAAAATAGATCTTATTTTTGTCAAATTAGATTTATGAAACTCTCCATCAGACAGCTTCAATGCTCTGTGTTCAAGGTTGTTTATTATAATGATTTTCTGTGTGAATGGGTGTTTCGAGTTAAAATTCAAAACTCTTTCTGAGAAAGAAGATTTCTGATACCAATCCGTCTTAATTTTATTATCTGTTCTGATTAAAAGAACATCTAGGAATGGTAGGGTAGAATCTTGTGTTTCAACTTCAAGAGTGAATTTTATGCGGTGGTGTATGTCATTAAAAAAATGACAAGATTTCATCTTTTTTATCAGTAGGTATAGATGTGCAAATATCGTCCACATATCTTTTGAAAAAAGGTAGATTAAAAGAGGGTTCCCTAAGAGCCAAGTTCTGGACTTCCATCATGACTATATCTGCCACTGCCGAAGCAAGTCAGTTTCCCATTCCCAAACCAAAAACCTGTATGTAGTATTTGCCATCAAATGTGAAATAGCTATTATTAACACAGAGATCCAAAAGCTGTGAGAAATCTCGAAAATTTAAAGAAGTATGTGGTGCAATTCTATCCCATTTTTTCTCAATGATGGTCAACGCAAGATCAAGTTGTATGTTTGTGAAAGAGGAACCACATCCAGTGAAATTAATATGTAGTTCTCAGGGAGAGTAACCATCCTCAAATTATCCACGAGCTCAAAAGAATTTTTTGTATATCTTTCATCTTTGTCGAAAGCATGATTCAGTAATCCAGCCAAGAATTTGCTAAGATTATATAAGGGACTTCCAATGTAAGATACTATAGGTCGCAAAGAGTTTGAATCTATATGAACTTAAGGTAAAAAGTACAATTTTGGGCAAACACCGTAACTACATTTCAAGAACTTGCAAGTAGGTGCTTCGATTTATTATCTTTAAATAATTGAAATATAATTTTATTAAGTTTTGTTTGGATCTTTTTTGTGGGGTCTTCAGATAATTCACTGTAAGTTGTTTCGTCATTTAAAATTGTTGAAGCTTTACTATAAAACTCATCCTTGGACATTGCAACTGTCGTTTTCCCTCTATCGGCCCTTACAATAATGATGTTATCATTGGCCTTGAGAAAGTGTTCGGTCTCCTTACAATATTTTATAAGCGATTTGCTAAAATTATTGTCTTCGAAATTTTTTGAGTTCATAAAATCAGTTATCAAATTAAAAACTGAATTGCGAGTAAGATGTATGTTATTTTCATCATCACAGGACGAAAGAATATATTCTATATCTATAATCAATTGTTTTGAAGGAAAGCATGTTAAAAAATTATGCGAAATCCTCCCAAAATAAGGATAAGGATTAATCGATACCTCTGGATAACACTTGTAAAACAGCGAAGTTTCTATCAACTCATCTGAATCTCATATCTCCGATCTAGTTCAAACGAACGTTTTATATTCTCAACCCACTGAGCTATGAAAAACTGTTCTGGATGAAATCCGTGATAATTGGGATAGAATTCAGAATGACCCAGTTTTTCAAAACTCCACTGTTCATTTATGACATTGAAGTATAAGTGCATCAAGGTCTTAAAGTATTGCACTGTATTCGTTTCAAGAGCAAACATTACGTCGAATATAACGGGGTGACTTCTGGAGGCCAGAGTACGTGTTGTTCAAAAAAACTTTGCTGTGAATTGTTGAAAAAACTATAGGAATACGCAATGTTGCCACTTTCTTATATTCAGAATTTTCGGGCAAATAAAAACTGAAGTGGAGTGAAAAATGGAAGGTTAACTAATATTGTGCATTCTTGCTAAAGAATTAAGTACATATCACAAAAAAAAATTTCAAAAAATACTCACTGAAGCCTGCAGAACGACAACCCGTTTTCTACTATACAGGTCGAAATTTCTCCAAATTCTAATATTTCACGCGCCTATAAGTAACGTTTAAGCATGTAGACCGGATCCAGCGGCCTGACCTTGAGATATAAGAAAGGTTTGATGACATTTAAATGTGTTTTCCAGCTATAATTTACTACCTTGTGGTGTTTTCTCTTAAGCTTCTGTTAGTGGAGCCACGGTAAACTTAAAACAAATATTCGCCTTGTACCGAGGCTGAATGTAATTATTTTAGAATTTATCTACAAAACTGGTTTATTTTCTATTTATTGCTACTTATGACTAGCAGGAATTTTTTTGATATTGATGATTAAGAGAAAATTTTCGAATGGCTGATTAGCGAAAGATGGAACTTCTTTCCGATTAATTAGTTTGTAAAAGGTATGTATGAATTAAGTTAATATTTGATGATGATGAAAGACTATGAAAGCTCTGACGTGGGAAGCACTAGCATAGAATCTGCAGAATAATAAAGAGGTATATGATAACTTGCAACTTTATATAACACTATTTGAATTACTACTGAGAAGTCTTCATAAAACTATGATTGTTCCATTCGATTTCATTCTGCTAGTAACATTTGAGAATGGATTCAATAAATGAACCAAATATTTAATTTTCAATAGTTATCTTATCGTAGCAAGCTCAAAGACGAAATAGGAAAAATCACATTTTGGCTTTTCTGTGTGAAAGTTGAATGATGGAGCTAAAAAGTTAACTGAATAAGGTGATATTTGGATGATTGTGAGGATTTAAAAAAAACTCAATACCGACATAGTAAGCAATCGATCCTTGCTCCTGTCCCATTTTTCGACTCTAGAAATGACATTATCTTTTACTAAGTGCTTCCTACCATCTCAATTGATCCTGTCCAATTGTTGATGGCTTACTAGTACTAGTACATACTGGTACATACCATCTCTGCTGGCAATTTTTCAGTCGTCAGAAGATCAATGTTGAATAATGCAATTCTCTCTTCATATCATCTTAAATTGAAAAATAGTTTGTCAAATCAATTATACATTTCCATTCGTTCTTCAGCAATGTGAACAAAGTGAATAATAAACTGGTTCCAAATTGTTTGAATTTATGGTTAGGTTTCAAAGTTTACAATTATTCCTTTTTTTTACCGTTGACTTCAAGGGAAATATTCTTAATTGTGTGTTAGGACTTTAAAATGAGGGTTACGTCAACGCGAAAAATAATCTCATACCTAATCTCAAGCTATGGTTTAGTTATAAGGTGAAAGTGGCCTTAACTACTTCAGATGAATAGAATATAATGGTACTTTTTTTCAATAGTTTTGAGATTTCACGAACTGGTTGATAACTTTTCATTTGTTATGTTCGATATTATGACCCAGTGCACTTTACCTTGAAATTTTAGCTTCGTGGTACCATAAGCAACTTAAAATATCGTTGATTTTTTGGGTCATATTGTAGTCACAGTATTTTTATGGTATAAACAATATATTTTTACCTATATATGGTTATTTATTATTCAGGAGGACAAGAAATGCAAGCAGTGGTATCTCTCTGATTTTTCGTACATATAATATGTCCTCATGACTATAAACCGAATTTGATTGGAGACCCAACAGGAATTATTGAAAAAAATTATTTGGAAGAGTTCATTTCAGCAGACTTATCAACCTCCAATTTTTATTTTTATATTTATATTATTTTCACTATTGAAGGTGTTGTATTTTTCTTGGTTCTTCATTGAATTGACATGAGCTGCTTAAAAATTTTCATTAACTTGAAATTGAAATTCACCAATATATGCTGTTAAGTGCTACCAGAAAATCTCAGTTTTCAAATCTGATGAAAAAAATCAACCGTTGATGAAATCACTCTCTCAACAAGTAAATAGACATAATTTTATCGATTGATAGATGATTTATTCTTTCATATATCCCTTGCTTTAGAGTGGCCTAATTCATTAGGGAGATATACTGTGTTTCCCAAAAAACTGTATTTTGTTGGCAACTACAATATCTGTATCATAAAATAAGGTCACGTTCATCTAGAATGGTAAGATATTCATGGTAAAATATAAAGGGTCTCAAAAAAATTACTTTCATATTAATCTGGTTTACGAATACTACGAAACTGTTTTAACGATTTCTTTTGCCCGTAGTTTCACGAGGATCACAATCGTGTCTTGTAATTTTTCCCCATAACTGTATTACTGATGAACTTTTCTCAAATATTTTCTTCTCTTCACTGAGAATGCCACTGAAAATTGTGAAACAAAACATTCAAAAGAGAAGAGAACCGACATAAAATCATTGAACTGACAACCAAAAAATATTTTTTCTTCTAAAAGAGTTTAATAGCTTTCCGTTGCGCAGTCCAATGAGTTCAAAAAAACGTTGTTTGCTTTTCAATCTTTACTATTTATTTCATATAAACTTAACGTCAGTGCCGAGAAAACTATATCAAAATACATAGGTACATTGCTACTATTTTTCACATCAGGAATCACACTGTGGCCGATATTGAAATGATAAATACAAACTTCATTTGACTGACACTTACTTCAAATTCATACGGAATTAATAAAAAAGAATAAAAAAAAACACTGATTTCTTTAACGCATTGGACAACGCTACAGAAAGGTTTCCATTGCGGTAAGCTGTAATAGTTGAGAAAGATCGAACCCTTATAACCATAGGCTTCGAAACAATTATGAAATAAAAGTAGCAAAGAAAAAAAATGCACCAGACTCGCCCCAAAGTAATCCTTAACATATTTTCCTGAGATTACTCTCGGTCGTAGCTCGGTGATCTTCAATTCTTGAATTTCAGCGAAAAAATAAAAATATGGTACAAATCGTAGTTCATAATTGCATAATTATGGGTTCGATCTCAAATAAGGGAAAATTTTGAAATTGCGAATAGGTGATTAAGAAAAACTAAGAAGCGTTGCGGAAGCTTTCGAGAACAAAGTCAAGACTCTAAAAGTACAATACAGAATAATGTCGAATTTAAAGATTTAGAATTTTGATAGTTAGAAACAAAAAATTTACTAGAACAGTTTCATTTATACATTTTATATATTTTTTTATTTGTTCAGTCATAATTTAGTGCTCATGGACCGATTTCGTTGATTTATTTTGCTTTCGATTCAGAAAGTGATTCCATTCCTAAATGAAATAAACATGTGTCAAAAAGGAGGTATAATATAATAAGATCTATATTTTTAACTTCCAATTTTTCATTGGAAAATTGGAAATAACATATTTTCCCACTTATAGCGAGATAGTCATATATAGAGAGATATACAGGTGGGAAGGTAACCTCCTTTTACTCATAGCAAGATACCCAACCAGCAAAGTTGTCGTATAGTTCTGATGATTCTCGAATTTTTCATTTTATAAGTATTATATTGAACTCTCTAGAATGTCAATTCATTATATTGATGCTTAATAAATTTCAATCTGTCGTGGACATCTCAAGTATTTCATAAACTTATCACGAAAACGTTTATATGGCCGAATTATAAATTTTTTATGAAACTGTTTCAATACTATTTCTTGAAGGATCTATAACTAACTTATAAAATATAAATATTTATACAATTGAAGTGTTTTTTAGTGGTTTTATAACATTTTCCTACGATATTCCTGCCTTCAGTATAAATTCATTAAAAAAATTTTTCAAATTTACTTTGTATGAAGTTACATTATAGTTTCATGAAATAACTTTCACCAACAGTATTCTCCTAGAAGAAAATTTATTTTTTCGCCATAGCACATTTTATAGTATTGTATTCCATGACGATAATCGAATATGAAATGCATTTTGATTTAATATTCGATATCTTTAAAATCTATAAATAAAATTGAAAATTATTCCCGATTTCGTTGGACATGTCCACTTACTTAATGGAGAAAAAAAATTTTAAACCCCACTTTTCCTGTAACAGCTGCGTTTGTTATTATTATTTAATTTTCCATGCCGATAATGAAATATTATCTGAATCGCATTTTGAGTAAGGTTATATCGAAATAATGAACATCTTAAAAGATTTCATGAAAATCTATATCTGAAATTGAAAGTTAGAGGTATTTGATTTCGTCGAGCATTTCCACTCACTAGTGTTGAGAAAAAAATATGAGCGATGGTACTTATTCTAATCAATCTAACCACACTTTTCCCACAACAGTTGGGTTCGTCATCATTAATTTATATTAATGCCGTGACGATAATAAAATATTCTCTGTATCGAATTTTGAGTGAGGTTACGACGAAAGAATCAATATGTTTGAAGTTTTCGTGAAAATCTATCAATGGAATTGGAACTCAATCTTGATTTTGTAAGACATATACATTCACTGGAGTTTGGGAAATATATGAAAATGAGAAGTCAGAGCGTGCTTGTGATTCTAACCACACTTTTTCTATATCAAATCAGCTGCGTTTTTCGCCAAAGCGAAATTGAGAAATATGTCACAGAGGTTATAGCTGCGATTTGGGGACCCTGTGTATGTTTCCATTAGTCACCAGGCGATAGTGTTAAATATGTTTCATAGCAGTTGTATAGTAGCTAAATTATTACAGAAAGCTTCATAAAGATACAGAACTATTTTATAAGATGACGCCATTAAAGATGGCAGTATTTATGATGATTAAAAATAACGAATTCTGAAAGTACTGAAATTTGCATCCGTGTTGAGATTTGAATCACCTAAGAAACAAATTGGCTTGATAATGATGTTTCGCAAACATTGGTTCATATTTCGATGAAAAAAAAATTATAAAACCCACGAAGCATTTTAATGTTTTGTTCATTTATTTATGGAAAAACGTTCGAAAATAGGAAGCGCGTTTATGATATACTAATATTATGCTTTATTTCACAATGAAATTTAATTCGCATCAATATTTTCGTTCCCCATTTCGGGAACTATGACTCTTAGTGCATTAACGTATAAATAGGATGGTTTTTGGTAAAGAGTAAAGATAGGCGACGTTCAATATATTCCCATCGACTGTCATATTCCGAATTGTTTCTTGCAACTGAAAGAAATAATTAAAAAGTATTTCGATTTTTTCAATAACATTCCAGATTACTATTTTATTTCAGAACAGGTATGTAAAAAACCTTATGAAGTTCCTATAAAACAGTTTTAAAGCTGCTTTATATTTTTTTTGTAACTTTCACGAGAGGCTTCATAAAATCTCGAGGGTCGCAAAGTTGTTTTATGAAATGTGCCAATTTTGTATTTATAGTGATTCTTTAAACGCATTAGAAATATTGTCGAGAAGACAAATATTATATAAGCATTTGGCTGAAAACGTTTCTGCTACAGTTATAAAATATGAAATTGCTAGTTGGGTAGTTTTGGTAAAACATACGGGGTGTTCTTGAAGAGAGATTTAATAATATCTATATGTTTTCAATGGCAACTGAAACTTTGTTGGCGAGATAATTAGAGGGTATACAACTGGGCCTCTCAGTGTCAGAAGACAAAATTCTCTCGAACATTCACCAATATCCAAGACTTCTACTTATCTGTAGGCCATATAGCTCCACAGTCACCTTTTTCAAGAATGAAATATAAATGGTGCCCCAAAAAAGAAAATGATGAAATCCATGTAGCCACCAAATTTCAATCCGAAAAATGGAAAAATGAAATTTATATGAAGTAAATAATAAAATCATAAAAAGAACAACGCATTGGATTGCGCTACTGAGAAGTATTACACTTGTAGAAATTTGTTTTTTCGGTCTTCAGTTGAATCACTTGGAGTCGGTTCGCTTTTTCTGAGATGTTTTATCATATCTTGCACGTAGACTTTAATGAAGTATATGAGGCAAAAGTAACTAAGATGGCATACAATCTTTCGAAAATCCATCTCTTTCATGTTGATGAAAACTGAGAGATCACTATTTATTGGGTCCTTAGCACCTTCAAATCAACGACGAAAATTGTACTTTATGAAAGATTATTGAGATGCCGGTTATACATATGCCAGTAGTTTATATAGATTCTGAAGTCACAAATATATCTATAATCAAATTTTAGGGTTTTTTTCGGAACCTCCGCCTACGTACCCGGTTTATTATCTTTGAATTATCATAATGAGAATTGAGAATCATAATGACGATTCTTTTGAATTTACGAATTCATAAATCGGTTTTGTCTGCTGATATCAAACAGATGTATCGACAAATCTTAGTTCAACCTTCACATCGTGATTCTCTAAGGATCGAAGACACTGAAGCGGTTTTCTTCATCAGAGCTGATAAAATGTTGTTGATCGCATTCTGTCACATACGGGATGGCACCGGCTCCTCACTTCGCACTTCGAAATCTATCTCTATCAGCTAGAGATGTTTTCCGAATGCTGCTCACAGGTAATGATGTCGATGATAACGTGACAGGTTGTAATGATATACAGGGTGATTCAAGTAGTGACATCTTTCCTCATCCCTCACACTTCGCGAGGGATATCCAAAAATACCCTATGTATTTTACGCGGATTTCTGTGGTTTTCGAGTTATAATTTTTTTTGTGATTTTCCAATTTATAATGCCAGCGACGTTTCGCAAATTCATATGTCTTTATGTAGCAGGTATTTTCCAGTTTTTTTTTTGTAACATGATCTTTCTGAATATTGCTTCAATAACAAAAATAGCTCAGCTCCCTGAATCCATTCAAAGATACTCAAAAAAGGATTGGAAGTTAGAACTTTAGTTTTCAGTTAGATTCACTCAAACATTCACCTCCAATTTAAAAATTCAAAAACGATTTTTCATAGCTTCCGGCCGAGTTTGAAAACTCCGCACGGCCCTTTACTACCAAATTAATGAGAAAAAATACTACTTCATTAGCTTTTTTTGCTGTAATCAGCCTTCGAAGGCGGCTAGGCTAAAAATCAATTGAAACACGATTGAAGTTATTTTTCTACTTTTTATCATTCTTGTGGTATATTTGCCTTGAAAATGTGATTTTGAATTAATTTTAATTGAAGTTCCTGTAAAATATTCGTAGCTCGTTTTATTCTCACATTAAGATGGATTGGCGTGCAGGGCCGATCGAATGGCCTGCGCGTTCGCCAGACCTGAACCTCATCAATTTTTTTGATTGGGGATTTCACAAAAAGCTGGCGTGAGTGAGTAAAAGCAAAATCGGACACATAATCAAGACAAAAACTTTAAAAAGTGGAAAGAAAAATAAAACGAAAAACTTTGACGATTAAGTATTCAAGTTGGTGGAAGGGATTTCGAAGATTTATTCTAGTGAATAGAAGTTTATCAGTGATTTGTGCTCCCGATTTCTCATCCAAAAGCAAGTTATTCCACAACTACTAATTTTGAAATATGCTCATATTTTCAATCAGTGGTGAGACCAAAATTATTGTGATAATTAAACGAGATACAGTTAGTTCACAGAAATTTCAATCAAAATCACTTCAAAATAACATTTTTCAGTTTAATTAACCATAAGAGTGAAACAAAGTAGAAGGATAACTTTAATCGTGTTTCAATGATTTTTAGCCTATCCGCCTTCAAAGGGCGATTATAGCAAAAAAGGCCCATACATTACAATTTTTTTCTAATGATTTTGCTAGTTTAGGACCGTGCAAAGTTTTTAAACTCAACCAGAAGCGGCGAAAGCTCCTTTTTGTATTTCTAATTGATTTTTAAGGGAATCCTACTGAAAACTGAAGTTCTAACTTTCAAGCCTTCTTTGAGTAACTTTGAGTGATTTCAGGAAGCTGTATTATTTTTGTTATTAAAACAACATTCAGGGAGATCATGTTGAATTAAAAAAATCTGCAAAATACTTACTACATAAAAAGATGTACTAGTACATAGTCTGCTAGTGTCGTAGCTCTCAAAAAAATGGTTGTAGCGTAGCTGATATTTCTTGAACTGAATTCATATCAACTGTATGATTTGAAAACTGTTTTTGAAGAAGATATTTGCAAGCTATATCATATTATATTTTTCTGTTTTTAAGGATAATCGCTCATGAAAATAAGACTTCGATGATACCTCTTTGATTCTATATATTTTGGTGAATATTCATGTGTTGATTATACTTACAGAAATATACTGGTCAAGGAAAGGCATATAGATCGACCCAAAATCATACTACAACTGAAGGGAATTTGATGACCGAAAAGACAACAGAGCAAAAAAACACAACACATGAAGATATTCAACAGCGAGAATCTTCCGTAGAAGAAACAACTCCGTTATATATCGATGATATAGACGAAGAATTCAGTGAAGAGGAAACAACAACACGACATGAAAAAAGTATTTTACTCTCAGAAACATTGACTACAGAATCGCTGGAAAAATCAACCATAAAATCCCAAGAAACAGTAACAACGGAAGGATCAACAAGCAATATTCAACCGGAAATATCGACAGTCTTCGAATTAAAAAATATGGATACAGAAGAAACTACAACCTTTTTATCCATCGAATCATCGCAGAGTGAAGAAACCGTACCAACTTCAAGTTCAGTTTTTGAAAGAACGGAAACAGATCATACAACTCCATTCAATAGGCACTCAACTTCATATGGACATGTAACTAGAACAACAGAAGACGAGGAAACAACTTCTTCTGTAGGGCCAACGAAAAGTGATGATATTCTGAGAACATCAAATATCCCTGATGTCTTTGAAACAACAGGAACTGAAGAAACTACGTTTACCGAAACCTATTATACTTCTACTGAAGAAGATAATCGAAAGACGACAATCGAAACAGCTACAAAATCAACAGAACCTATCACTACAGACAAAATAACATCATCTTCTGAGCCAACAACGTTTAATACTGTAAAGACAGAAGCCGAGAAATCAACAACGTATTCTACATCCGAAAAGACAACTATTCCGGAGCCACCTATCGAAAGGTATGTAATATAAATTCATTCGTTGTTCAGACATTTTGTATTCCGCATAATCTATGGGCCACCCACCTGATCGGTTAGGTTGATATCACAATATGACTTCAGTATCACAAAAATATCGTTCATTATATTCATTTGATAAGTCGAAGGTTGCATTTATTGAATGAAGGAAAGAACATTCATCGAACGCTGATAACAATATTTCATTTGAATAATTTACTCATAGTCCACTTTAATGAGTATAGTAATTATTTCATATATCCAGTTGAGAAAATCAACATATTCATCGCGCTGTACATAGCTTCGGTAACTCGGTTGCATTTATGAATAAATTAGTTCGTTGAACAATGATATATTTGCGCGCATGCTCCGGGGAACAGCCCACGCAGGAAGCGACATCCATTGGGCATCCATTTTAGGTACATCTTATGTACAAACGTCCATGGACATTGAATGGATGTACATTGTACGTAGGAACATGGACGTCCAGTGGATTTCGCGTTCTGTACATTTTAGGTACCCGTTATGTCCAAACGTCCATGGACATTGACTGGACATACATGGCACGTAGCAACATGGACGTCCATTGGATGTATTCTTGAAAAATATTTGTATGAACACAGATGCATAGAATAAATGGTAAGAAACTCGTTGACACAGCTTAGGTCCGGAAAGCGGTCCAAACGTTGTCAAAATACAACGTTATTGTTCTACTTCATCTTTTGCCGACAGATGGCGGCATCGGAAAATCTAACATATAAAATCTGAAATATTTAAGAAAGTCCCCCCCAACATGTCATATCAACACTAGTCAAATCAGAGCTTTTTTGGTTTTCCAAGTTGAACAATACAGTATTTTCACGAATTTCCGACAATAAATTCATTTCGATAAATTCACTGATGATTGATGAAGTAATTTGAAGTCAATAGCTTTTGCGAGCATGTGAAATTCGTTGTCAAAGCAGTGATCTTTTTATTTTTTCACGTATTAACCCCCAGGGACGGGCCGAAGCCAAATTTTTTTGGGGAGGGGCGGGGGTAAAGCATCGAAAATTTGTACATCGAAGGAATAGATAATCGACCGTTATCCAATATTCAATGATTTTTATAACCATATGTCAGGTATAATACTTTTTTGGTTAAAAAACATTTTGAGAAAACTTTTTGTGTATTGAAACAAACCATTGGTGAAAATACAGTATATTGTCAGTCATGATAGATCACAGAAAAACCATTGACGAATAATGTTATGATACTAGTTCACAGATCACAGCATCTGCTGTGTTTTGATTTCGCAAGTACAGTTTCAAAGAAAAATTAGATTATTTTTAATGAATTTTATGATCAACAAATCAGGTACAACTAAATATAAGTTTTGGTCTTCGAAAACAACACATTCAACTTCTGCTATCCAAGAAAAATAGGTACTTATGTAAAATATAGGTATCTAAATATATACTATGAAAAATGATAATGCAGTTCCCTTTTTTTCTTTAAGCTAAAGTTTACACCCAGGCAACACAGAGAGGTTTCAAAGATTTCCCGGCGATATCTTCTCAGAACATTGAGAGTACTTTTTCTACTTCTCTGGAAGTCACAGGGAGGGCTATATTTCCTCCAAATGTCCGCCACAGCGATATTCTCGAGGAGATCCTGAAGATATCGCATGCGGAAATTCTCAAACTTCCCACAATGGGAGGTCTATAGGAAATTCGCACACACAGTTTCATGGCGAAGAGTTTAAGAAATTCTCAAATTCTTCCCACCGCGAGATTTCTGGGAGTACGACATGCGATATTTTCTGGAAATGCCCCTAGCGAAAATATCCGGAAATCCTATATATTAACATGTAGATTATATTTCTGGAAAGTTAACTGATGATGATTTTGTGCTGACTTTTGCGGGGTTGCTATGTGCAAATAGCAGAATTAGCAGTCAGCATTTTGCCGACAAAGATCAAAAATCCTTT
Source organism: Myrrha octodecimguttata (assembly GCA_958510865.1). Lineage (NCBI taxonomy): Eukaryota > Metazoa > Arthropoda > Insecta > Coleoptera > Coccinellidae > Myrrha > Myrrha octodecimguttata. Next base: position 28,815,438 of record OY294057.1, read on the forward strand.
CAAGTAGCCTCAGGGAATCTATCCGAGGTAAGGATTTACAGATTTACTTCACCAGAGATCCGCGAGATGGCGAATTCTGTGATCGAGATATCCAGGCGATTGAGTGTCATGATCGCGTTTGGATTGTCGGTTCTTACGTCTGGTGGTTAGATGAGTTCGAGTATTGTTTAGCGCGGTCAGAATTTATATTCATTCTTCATTCGTATTTCGGATATGAATGAGATCCGCGAGATGGCGAGATCCGTGAATAAGATAACCAGACGAAATCGTAATATGAGCGCTTAGATTGTCGGTTCTTACGTCTGGAGGCTAGATGGCTTTGATGAATATTGATTTGTATCTTACGGAAATGAATGGGGATTAATTATCGGTTCTTGGAAAAATATATCCATATTACTATGATGGGTATATGGGAACAAAATATTGATTTAGAACCCCTGACAGTATCTGAATGAGAAATGTGTTGATGCGATTTCTTGAGGAAAAACTCTCAGATTGGTCGATATTCTGACGAATCTGTTGTGAAAAATATGGAGCAGTTTCGATTAAATTTTGGATATTCTGTTTTCTTCCGAGAATTCTCGAAATTCTTCAGATTTGAGAACGTAATTTCCACTCGCATAGTGTTGTACAAGTTTGCCGTTGTCTAACCGATACTGGTAGTGAGTTTCAATCCAGAAATATGATAATGTGAAAAAGAGAGCTTTCTTTGCGATGAATGAAATCATAAATGCTACTTAATTAAGTTCGTTTCGTTATGAACTGGTAAATTAGTCGATAACTAGTTTCAGTATAAAACCATCGTATAAGGAAGGTCTTCATTCAATAACAGAACTATAAATTTTCTAGACGCCTCTCTTACTTGTTAATACAGGTTTCAACCTGAAATGCATTTACTCCTCCACCGAATGTATAAAAACGCCGTGATTTTGTACCACAAAATTTTTCATCATAACCTTCCGGAAAATCCGGCACCATAAAAGCCAGTAATAAAATATGATAGAGTCAATGTGAATTATATTTGAACTGATTTGTTTCTGGTATGTTTGCCGATTACCCTATTGGTTTCTAGCAAGCCTCTTCGAAGTTATTTATTTCATCCTTATGAATCAAACACATATTTTGCCTATGTATAAATAGTGGATCACGAAAGGAAATTATCTGCAATTTCTCTCCGTTCGAACTTCGCACGAGGAATATCGTAAAAAATGCTGCCTCATGTTCGTGATAACTTCAGGAACGAAGTTGTTACACTTGAAATGATCTTTGGAGCTCGCATTGCAAATTTCTTAATTTGATTATGTCTGTGATAACTTTAGGAACTCGCATTGCGAATTTCTTATTCTGGTCACCTCTGGGAAGACTTAAGGAACTCGCATTGCGAATTTCCCTTTCTTGTTCTGTCTGTGATGACCGTAGGAACTCGCATTGCGAATTTCCTATTCTGGTTACATTTGAGACGACTTCAGGAACTCGCATTGCGAATTTCCCTTTCTTGTTATGTCTGTGATGAGTTAAGGAACTCGCATTGCGAATTTCCTATTCTGGTTATATCTGAGATGACTTCAGGAACTCGCATTGTGAATATCTAATTCTGGTTACGTATGCGATAACTTCAGGAGCTCGCATTGCGAATTCCCAAATCATGTTGTGTTTGTGATCACTTCAGGAAATCACTCGAGGAGTTCGCGTGAAAGCCGGATTAGGACTTCTCAGATATCTCGCCAGGAAGTTTGTGTTTCTTGGGCAATATTTATTTACATAATATATCGTCGGGAGCACTACAAAACGTGAATAACGCACAAAACATGTGAATAATAAAGGCAAGGAATTATTATGTATATATATGTATATAATTCATATAAAGAAGGATGATTGTAGTTACTCAGCTATTATCTCTTTTAGGATTCCACTGGGTTATAGCATTTTCACTTAAATTTATGAATATATCAAAAAATAATCATGAGGTAACAAACTAAAACCACTAGATTCTAAAACTTCAGAATGAAGTATATGCTCAAAACTCTAAGGTAGACAAGAGTATTTTCGAAGTGTGAAATAATAATGTCCCCAAGATAGCATACCTTTTGAGTTTTAACTTTTATTCGACGGTTCTTCAGGTTAGCCCACCGCTTCACAACTAAATTCAAATCTAAATTATCTGTTATGTCCTTCTGACATTTCAAAATCATGAGTGAGTCCAGACGTTCAGTCGTCATTTGAAACCTAAGTGAATTTGTAACGAATTTCATTATGCTGAAACTTCTTTCATTAGGTTTGTTCCAACACCCAGTTCTGTTACTGTCTTCATAGCCTTCTAAAGCAGAGAGCAATGAACACTATGTCGCAAATAGTGGAGAGCAGAAGGCCGATAGACTTGAGAAAGGCCGCTACGTGAATGCGTAACAGAAGCGCCTTTTTCGAATATATTTCAAAACGTACACGAAGAATCAATGGCATGAAATGGTTCAAATTCAATTAAACATCTACAAAACCCAATATTAAACCCTACTTGGTCAATAAATTGAATCGATTCATCATATTATCACTCGCGAATTAGAGAACAAAAATAAGTTGATCTGTATAGTAGCTATAGTAGAATGAATAAAAATAATCATATAGCAGTAATATTCCATATTTCAAATCCAATTTATTGTTCAGCAAGAACCAACGGAAGATGTAGGGTCATCTCTTGCCATAAGATTGTGTATATGAAATTATAAATCCCATTATCATCAAGACGTATAAACAACAACACAGGAAAACAGTTTCTGAATCAGATGAATATATTCATATACACAATCCACTAAACACAAGAGAACTAAAATTCTACAAAATAAACTGATAGCAGGAGGGAGATCCAGAATATAGAATAAATGACATCACTATGCTACATGATGAATACTTTGGTTTTATAGAGATGATCTGACGCATTTGATCCGCCACAATTTCTAATTGTCGAAGTTTTTCAAAATTTTCATTCGTCGTCTTCTTCAAAAAGATTTCTACTTAAAGTGAAGACTTTTTTAAATATTTCAAATTAACTATATCCTGACCTTCCGGGTTCACTTCATCCTTATATTTATACCTCGAAAGTAGATTCGTGATTTGAGACCACCTTGAAAGTTTAAGGTCAAAAGGTAGGATCCATTTCAAATCATTATATGACAACTGAATATTTCTAATAAGAATTTTCACCTGAAGGGGTTCACTGATTATAATGGAAGCATCCACTGTAACAGATTCTTGGAATTGCAATGAAAAAAATATATTTTGTCATCGTATATTTTCGTTTCCCAACTGAAAATATCCAATTTTTCGCGACAGTTCTTTTTGAGGTGATCGAAATCATTGATTAAATCAGAATGCAAAAAATTTTCTACATTCTTGTTATGTTTATCAATTATTTTATCTTTTCTACACTGAGGATCAGTTCTTCGCGTGGGAACTTTTTTTGATAAATAAGACGGTGAATTTGGAAATAATTTGGGAATTGCATTATCTTTAAGTTGTGGATGTCCAACTGGCGATTGATATAAGTTCCGTCAGCCCGCAAATATTTCTCAAATCGCACGATATCGTCCATTTCAAAATGAGTTCCGCATATCACACTATACTTACTGGGAACGAAGTTTTTTCTCGGAATTGTTTTATTCACGATTGCTTTAGTTCCTCATTTACAGAAACATACTTGTTTTCTGAAGACTTGCAGCTTGCAGATGTGTTCCTCATCATTTATTAGGTATGATTCGAAATGTCCCCTCGTCCTGAAAAACTCAATCCAATTCGGAACAGTAGCACTTCAATTCACTTTTTTCACCAATAATTCACTTGATTTCACCACAGCTTTCTTAAACACTGGCTGATGTGTTTTCCCAGTTCACACAAAAAACTACCTGCGAACGACAAAAGTGGTAAACAGAGTAGGCACAAATGGAAGTGAATAGCTATTTACCGGTCATATTCCACAATATTTCGAAAACATCCGACATCAACGGCCTAGATACTTGTTGCCGCTTCTACCCTTCATCATGGCTTGTGCTTTATAAGGCTGTGCTGTCTTGAACTCATTCAGAACTAAATCAATTCACACGTCTGCGCTCATCCTAGTTCGGGCCTAATTCTGAATAGATAGTTCGAAAGTGTTGTTATAGCCGAAGGGCTGTTTGTCACTCGAAAATGCAGCCCGCCTCTGCCAGATGTTGATTTATTGTCCTTTGCTACATTCGAATGGCATGTAACAGCTGACCGTTTCAATTCGTCCTTCTGAGTTCTTGCCTATAATCAAGAACTGAATTCACCGTTCTAGAACCGCTCTGGTTACAATTCATTTCACTTTGGAACACTTGGTTCCGAATTCCAGAATCATTTCGAACGTCGTTGGAACGCTACGCCTGATTCAGAATTGGTTCCCGAGTGTGTAGGAACAAACTTATAAGATGCCACCGAGTACCCAGCGGTCAAAACAAAGTCTCAAAGTTTGAAGCATCATAAAGCAAGATACTTCCCATAAAAAAACAGATTCCGTTCGACCCCTTGGGTACCTATTTCTGATCTAAGAAATAAGTACAATTAATGATTAATATATGGGACAAGTCAATAGTCCCAACTAACAAAACCGATTTTAAGGATGTAAGAACTGCTATACAGCATATCCTAAAGAAACGTGAAAATCTTATTATGGGGCTATAAACCACTATAAAATGTCTTTACAACCAAAAAGGGTCCCAGTTTATACAACCGCTTAATTCTTTTATGCCATTTTGTAGTAAACTACTTACACAACCGTTATAGGATAATCAACATATGATAACTAAATAAGTTTGTTCCTACACACTCTGGAACTAGTTCTGAATCAGGCGGAGTTTGCGCATATCGATATTAGCGTTCCAACAAATTTCGAACTGGTTAGCAATTGCAAACCAAGTGTTCCAACGTAAAAAGAATTTGTGTCAGACCAGTTCTAGAACGGTGAATTCAGTTCTTGGGTTTAGCCATTTACATGCCATTCGAATGCAGCAAGGGGCTATAAAACCACATCTGGCAGAGACGGCCCTTAGGCTATGACAAGGGAATTTCTAAGAATGATTCGTTTCTAACACTTTCGAACTATCTATTCAGAATTAGTCCCGAATAAGAATGAGAGAAGACGTGTGAATTGATTCAGTTCTGAATGAGTTCAAGACAGTAACAGAACTGGGTGTTGGAACAAACCTTATAACTATTGAATGGCAGTACTCTTGTTCTGCGGTTTCATAGAACTTTTCAAAAACTAATAAGAAAGTATTTTATAATGCGCAGACAGCTGGTATCCCTTATACAATAATTCTGTTTTCTACTGTCAACATTCGGAATAGAATTGTCTCAAGAATATTTAATTAGGTATGTGTAAACGTTTGTGTCATGATAGAGTTGTAAGATCCAATATCAGGCATTGTTATCGCGGTGGATGATGGAGTTATTATGATTAAATATATGAATATAAAGACCAATATCGCTACTTCATGGGCCAAATTTATTTGCGAAGCTAATATTTCTGACAATATATACTATAGGTACATAATATATATTTTGTTGATAAAACTAAAGCGCCTCAGTTTAGCTTACATCTTATTGGTTTTATTAGAAGATGAGGTATACAAAATTATATTTTATTTGTTGAATTTCCAATTTGAAACATAACATGTATTATGACTGTTATTAAAGCAGAAAAATATCTCTAAATTCCTTTCGAAAATCCATTTTTATTTCTTCTTTTTACATTTCGTTATGATTTTTTCACAATGGCGGCGGTTTCTGAACAGCCGAAGGTTCAATAATTATGGCGTTTACGGTAGAAAATTTGTACAATGATTCTGTTTCCTTTCGAGCTATATAAGAAATTAAAGTTGTATTGAGTTGTTTATTGCAGCGCCATAAAATCGTTTTGCACTCTCAAGAGTCAGTTGCGGCTCGATTCTTGACCACTTCTGAATATTGCCAGATTTAATAATATATATGAAATACTTTTCCATGGCATTTTGTTTTTCACAGAAAAAATAGGTAATTATTTATAAGAATGATGAGGATTAGACCACGAGTATAATGAGTGGTCCAACACATTATCATTTCGTCACAATGGCTCTTATTTCCGGATTTTGAGTCGAAAATGGTCCAGGTTGAACTCACTGAAAAAGAATCAGTGATCAAATTAATTTTTGTATGGTCTTCTGTTATTTATAATTATTTTGGTCTGGCCCCACTGGCTGCTCTTTGTAGAATCCCCAAATAAAAAAATCGATGGGGTTCAGATCTGGCGGACGCGCAGGCCATTCGATAGACCCTGCACGTCCAATCCGTCTAAATGTAAAAATAAGACGAGCCACAATTATTTTACAGGAATTTCACTTAAAGTTAGACTAAACTCATATCTTCAATGTCAATTTGAAAGTAGAAAAAAACTTACACTCGTGCTTCAATGATTTTGAGCCTATACGCCTTCTATGGCCGATTACAGCGAGAAATGGCCATAAAAGTACTATTTTTTCTTATGACTGTGGCAGTTAAAGGCTGTGCGAAGTTTTCAAAGTCAGCCAAAAAACTATGGAAACTCCTTTTGAACTTTTAAATCGAAATTAATTTGAATGTTTGAGTGAATCCTACTGAAAACTGAAGTTCTAACTTCCAAGCCTTTTTTGAAAAGCTTTGAGTAATTTCAGGAAGCCTAGTTATTCTTTCATCAAAACTTTACTCAGGGAGATCATGTAACAGAAAAAAAAACTTCAAAATACTTACTACATAAACAGATATGAATTTTTTAAACCTCGCTGGTATAATAAATTGAAAAAAACACAAAAAACATACATGAGATATTTTTGGTTACCCCCAGGTGTGAGCAATCTAAAAAAAATTAATTGACATCACTACTTGGACCATCCTGTATGTACTCACTCCAAAATAAGAGGAATTTAGTCGAACACCACTTCTGAGGTACCTCTAGGTGGTGACCAACAGACACCACCTCCGTGTTTCCTCCAATGAATTCGGATTGTCGGAATAGGAGCTTGTCGAATAACCCACCTGAAGAATAATGGACGCCTTTAGCTCTTGAGTATCCAATCCAATTTTGATTTCGGTTTTCAAAATTCGCAATTTTCAAAAATCGGTCCCAAAGCACCATTTGTGTAATATTGGGTTGGTATTTCCAAGATAAAATGTAATCTGATGGTGAGATGAAATAATGCAACTTAATTCTTTAAATAACTGTATTCAGCAGTAGATTGGAATTAATGCATGTGTTAGCGCAAATACAAGAACAACTGTCACATATCTCTTCGATATAATAACAATCAACGCAACAATAATCTGAGATGGCATTTCTATGATGAAAAATGGATACTTTCAAAGAAGTGATCTTTTTGAGTTGGGGACTTCATTATATTCGATTTTCAAAGGCTTACCCTATTCAGAACCTATCTACGAAATCCCTTACCTTCTGTACTAAGCGACTGAGAAATCTGCAATTTTTACTTCTTTTCAGAAATGATGTGACCAAAGATGTAAACATGACAATTAAGGAATACTCTAGACTTCTCTAGTGTCTAAAGAGAGATGGAAACACAAAAATATTTTTTGATTATATTCTCAAATAAAAAGCTTTGAAATCTCCAAGGAAAAATTCTTTTACCCCCCTGAAAAGGTCATCATCACGTTCCTATTCTCAGTACAAAGGATTCTAGAACTGTCGATTAGTGATAACAAAGAAAAAATATATACACGTCTTCATATCTGTGGTTATTTGAATCAGTTTTATTCCACAAACAAAAAGTTATCTCAAAACAAATGAATTTTCTACTCAACAAGTGAATGCAGAGACGAGCCTGAGGGAGAGGATGGGGGTGAGTTGGCAAATTTTCAAAGCAGTGGGACAAATTTCAAAGCTGTTGAAAAAATTTCAAACCTGTTGGAAATATTTCAAAGCATTCTAACAAGTTTCAAAGCAGTTGGAAACATTTTGATGGATGGGGTTGTAATACATATTTCCAAGAGAGTTGTTGCTTATGCAGAATTTTGTGAGGATAATATGGTTAGGACATCACCATTTGCATTTGGTGGGGCCAGTACGTGAAAAGATGACCGTTTTGGCTACGAATTTGAACAGAAGCTGACTTCACGAAAGTGCTTTCTTCATTTTAATTTTGAATATTTCGGCAGATTATTGGTTTCATAAGGTACCGTACTTTTTATCTAAATGAATGTTGAGTGATTCGGTCATCATTAATTTTTTGAAAGCTTTAAAGTGTCAACTTTCAATTCATTTCTGAGTATAATACCTCATATGTATAGAGTTATGAATATCATTACTTCAATGTAAAGTTAGACAATTTTGGATATTTAGAAGAAATTTGCAGATCTCTTTTACTAGGTTTTTCGCAATAACTTCTCAAATGATAGGTTCAAAAAGAATTTGCTATGGCTGTTCACAGTTCTGAACAGGATTTTTTTATAATTTATTCAGTTCGTACAGTTCATAGGAATATCTATCTGAGATTTCCTATGAGAAATTTCTAAAAACAATTTGTCAGCTTCATGAAGCAATCGAATGCTAACTTTGTTGATGTGTACGTATATATTTAGGCCGCCAAATAATAACTTTGACCATGAAGCTATACGATGGTCTAAATAATTGATAGTAGGAATCATGAAAATGCAATTCTGCACAGAGTGGAAATTCTTTCGATTGCCTTCCCTTGTAAGTTATCACTTTCCATATAGTTTTTCGAAGTTCTTATGTAGGGGGCTTCAATATAAACCAAATGCTAAGATGAATAAAGTTATCATTCCCCAAAGTGATCAATTAGTACATGCAACCGTGAAGTTAAGAATTTCTTCGAAATGGCTCTGTCTGGCCGTTCGGTTGAATGTACAATAATGGTCCTTCGGGCCTAAGTTGAATAGGCACCTGCGAATAGACGATCTACGTTACCTCAAGAAGAGATGTACGCGCTCCTCAAGCCACTGAAGTCGAATATTTCCAAGAAGCTGAAAACCTAGCTCTTCAAGAAGCAAGACCACCCAAGATGATCCTGCAAATTCAGCCAGGCCAACTCAAGCAGCCATACACTAGTATTCGAAGACTTCCGGCCAGTAGCGCCATCAAGTCTTATACGCTAATAACAAGGAAGCCTGAAAAAGGCAGGTAACGAGATTTACGATCGAATCAAGCCAATGCAAAGAAGAATCAACCAATCAGCGCAGCTGGTCGACGGAGAAATTTACGCCCTCTTCGAGACGCACCAAAAGCAGGATATTCCTAAAATCAATAAAATACAGATTTTTCTGTATACATTATGAATATCTTTCGATATTGATATCTTACGATATACTTCCATTATCTTCAACGTACTACGTATTAATGACGAATTTAATTATTTGATCAACTGACGTGAAACGATTGGGGTAAAGACTTGAGAAAACGGTAACATAATAAAATATAATACAAAAAAATACTAGACACAGTGTTTCATCTTCTATCTGCCGATAAAAAATCATCAGTAGCATTTATTCTATTTAATAAGTCAAAAAATCTCACCTTGTGGTATCAACTAACACCTGATTACAAACGGATTCATCTGATCTAAAACCTCTGGCAAGCTTGTTAAATGCGTATGAAATGTAGTAAGCAACACCTTCAAAAATCTGAAAAAATATCAAGATCAACTGTCATATAATTTTTGAAGTTTTTCTGATTTGTGAAGATGTTGCTTACTATAATTCATTTATCAAAGGAAGAAGATGATTTAATACCTGTTGTCAAAATTGTTCTATGCACACGCGAATTCTACAAACTATCCATAGGTTTTAGATCAGATGAATCCGTTTGTAATCAGATGTTAGTTGGTACCACGTGGTGAGATTTTGACTTATAATATAGAATAGATGCTACTGATGGTTCACCGAGTGATCACCGGTATAAGTAGTCCCCTCTTGTTGGCCAACAGCTTCGGGTGGAGGAGCTGACAAGAGTGAGGGCACCTTCTTGCCCTTGGAAGGAGAAACCCTTCCTAAAGGCGGACGAAACTGTCTACAAGTTCAACGGCATGGAGATGCAGAAGGCAACGGGAAACCACTGCACTAAAGATCCTTACGGATTTCCCAACACAAACAATTATGGCTATACAGTATAATCAAATGGCCCCTAGTCCATGGCAGACCTAAGATGGTCAAGGGGTGCGAAGAATCCTCACGTTGAAAAATATTAATGTTGCAAAGACTAAACTCAAGGAAATACTTCGGATTGGCACTTGGAATGTTAACAGTATGTACATGCCAGGAAAGACCCATAATTAGAACAGGAAATGAAAAGACTGGGAGACATATTTGGAATAAGCGAGACAAGGTGGCACGGGAGTGGAAAAATCGAACTAAGAGACGCCGTTTCATTTTACTCCGGAAACGAAGACAACTACCATCATAACGGAGTGGGCATTATGATGGATTCAGCGTCCAGCGGTTCTGTCATCAATTTCATACCACTCTCTGACAGAGCAATGATGGTACAACTAAGAGCAGCGTCAAAACAGCTAAATATTATCCAGACATATGCTCCAACAGCCGATAAATCACAGACAGAGCTAGAGGCATGGTACTCAGAAGTAAACCAACTAATAGCCGCTATCAGTAAGGACGACATCACTCTTGTTCTCGGGGATTTCAATGCCAAGGCGGGCAGAGGAAGAAGGTGAATATGGTCTGGGAGTTAGAAACGAAAGAGGCGATGTCTTGGTCCAGTTTTGCCAGAAGGAAAAAATAATGGTTTCCAACACATGGTTTAAGCTACCTGTACGACGCCTTTACACATGGAAATCCCCACAAGACACCCCGGATCATCCAGTCAGGAATCAAATCGACTATATATTGGTCTCAAAAAGATATAGAAAGGGAGTTCTTAGTGTAAGGACGTACCCGGGCGCAGATGTCGAGTCGGACAATACCCCCGTAGTTGCACGCTTTCGTATACGACTTAAGAAAGTTAAGAAAACATTTTCCAACAAACCAAACGTATCACTATTACAGTGCCAGCCCGAACGTCAAATGATCACTGACAAACTAAACAATGACCTCGAAAAGGTCTTACAAAAAACGAAGCCAGTTCCTCCACCGAGATCCCTGACAAAATCCAAGGCACCTGGAATTTGTTCAAGAATGCTGTATTAGGTGCACAAAAATCGCTGTTAACAACAAATAAAAAGAAACAACATAAGGACTGGATGACTCAAGAAATATTCATGTTAATGGAACAGAGACGTAGCTTCAAAAATACAAACGTAGAAGAATATAGGAAAACTCGAAAACTTATCAGAAGAAAAGTTAGAGAAGCCAAGGAAGCATGAATGAAGGAAAGATGCCAAGAAGTAGAAGAACTATATAAAAAACACGACCTTTTCAACCTACATAAGAAAGTCAAGGAGATAACAGGTAGCCGAAAATACCCAGTCTCTACCTGCGTACTTAACCGAGACAACAAACAAATCACAGACGATGGCGAACTCAGGGAGGTTTGGAAAAAATATATAGCTAATACATTTGAAAGCCATAACCCATTCAAGATCCGACGGAGCCGACACCGGGAATACTCCACTCTGAGAGACAAAACTAGAAAAGCAGCCGGTCCAGATGACATCTGCCCAGATATCCTGAAACTTATGGAGGAGAAAAACATGCACATTCTGCTACAATTATTCAATGATATTTACAATACAGGGTAAATCCCTCGTGACTGGCTGAAATCAACCTTCATACCCATACCTTAAAAGCCCGGAGCACGGAAGTGCGCAGAATTCCGATTGATCAGCCTAATGAGCCAGGTGCTGAAGGTGTTCTTGAAAATTATTCATAGGTGCATACGTAGAAAATGTGAACAAGATGTAAGCGAAGTACACATGGGTTTCTGTGAAGAAGTGGGTAGTAGAGAGGCCTTATTCACTCTGTCTGTCCTGTTGCCAAAATGCAGAGATCAAAGGTAGAAAGTATATCTCTATTTCATAGATTATACGAAAGCTTTGACTGTATCAATCACACCACACTATTGAAACTGCCAGAAAGAAAAGGTGTCGATGCCCAAGATCTAAAAATAATACAGAATCTTTACGAATAGCAAGAGGCAACGGTCAAACTGGCAAACACGGAAACACGCACCGTATCTATAAGGCGTGGAGTCAGACAAGGATGTGTATTTAGTGCCATGCTCTTCAATACGTATTCAGGAGTTATTTTCCAAAACGCTATGGATGAGGCGGAAGACGGTCTGAAAGTCAATGGGAAACTAATAAACAACCTAAGATATGCCGATGATTCAGTGATAATCTTCTGTACATTAGTAACTCGATACCTAAAACAATGTTAAGGTTACTACAACAAAATCGAATAGTGAGAAATCAAGACTTGGGTCGAGCCTTCGCCGAGTTCATGAATGAATACAAGAAACTAGCACATCTGGAGCAAATCGACTGCGGAGACGTGAACAATGGAAAATACTATGTACCACACAAAACAGTTATTCGAGACGGAAGCACTATCGCTAAACTCAGAGCCGATTGTGATGCCTAATGTAAAACTGCAAACAGAATAAGTTTGAATTAAACCATGCTGATTGGGCCCAAATTACCACTGGAAATTATTCACATTTGGTTACGATGAGACAAATTGCCCTAACTGCGAGCATCAAAAAAATATACCGGCAAATAAAACTACAACTGGAGTTGATCGAGATGTAAAAATCAGCTGGATTCATATTGAGTACATGCGGCCTAGAGCCGTATTTATAGTTGCTCCTTGAGGCTTCCTTACTGAAGGCCGCCTTGAATTTGCCTTTCTATGCAAACATATACCAGTTTGTTTGCATAGAAAAGCGAATTCAAGGCGGCCTTCAGTAAGGAAGCCTCAAGGAGCAACTATAAATACGGTCCCTAGAAACACCAGAAAACTCATAAATATTTCACAGACGGAGTACTGAGACATTGAGGAAGGGCCCATTAGCTCCGATGAACCAAAAGAAGATTGGTCCACGTTGTCACAGGATTCCCGGAGCTGGTTGTGACAAACCTGACTACGCCCAGAAAGATGTCAAGTGAATCAATAAAAACAGAGACAATCAGAGCAAGCAAAAGAGGGTGGTGGTATCGAGCTACAGCCGATAAAAATTCTACCTCTAAACGAGTTTCTGGTCCTTGGCAATATGTTCAGAGTTCTGAAGAGAAATTCTTTATAATTACATCAGATTGTATAATTCTGAGAAACAGGTAGCGTCCTATCTGAGATTTCCTATGAGAAATTATTGAAAGGAATTTGTCAACTTCATGCAGCAATCCAAGGCCAACTTTTTCGATTTCTAAACATCATCTTCAGGTCGCCAAACAATAACTTTGACCATGAATTTATATACGATGACCTGAATAATTGATAGAAGGAATCGTGAAAATGCAATTCTGCAAATTCTTTCGGTTGCCTTTTCTTGCAAGTTGGCACTTTCTATACAGTTTTTCGTAATTCTTTGATAGGGGGTTCTAATATAAATGTAATGCTAAGATGCATAAAGTAATCATTTCCCATAAAGTGATCAATTATTACACGCAAGTGTAAAGTTGAGAATTTTGGTTGCATGTACATCTTCAAAATTCTCATAATTGATAATTTAACACACAACTAATATTGCCAACTATGAACAATCGCTATGATTAATTGATGGCCTTCACTTGTTTTTAATTCTTTTTAAACTTTTTGTTTACTCTGGAGTCTGCTTCTATTCTTAGTTGTTTCGAAAACAAAGCTCCAAATTCGATGACAATAATCCAGTTTTTTATGGAATTTACAGCAATTTTGACAACAAGAAAATATGCCGCACCAGAAGATGCGACTACTCAGCAGCCCGTATAATTACTTCAATGAACTTGACTGAGAAGCCTTGTGAGGAATTCTACAATTTCGCCTGCGGTGGAACTTTTAGCGACAAGGACGAAAAAATCAATCTTTTCGATTCAGGATTCATGAGAAATGAGTCGTTGCCATTTTTGAAGGACTTTATGAACTTTTATCGTTCCTGCAGAAACTATGAAGATCTTTTTAATTATAAAGAACGCATTCTCAAAAGTAAGTTGTTTGCTGCATTCGCCTACTTCAATGAAATTGGACTAAATGAAAATAAACCAAAATAATTTTCAGGCTATTGTTTGCTCGAAGTTTGTTCAAACAAAGGCAAAATGCATCAGTTGAATAATACAGAATATTATATGTTTATTGTGCTAAACTGAAACCAGAATTTTCTCATCAAAAGCCCTTCCTAGAAATATGAAGTCATGAACTATTTTCAGATGAAACGTGTCGTCATTTCATTCATTTCTAGTGCGAGAATGGAATTTCGGGTATTCGCGGTGTCGTAACAGAGGAGAAACCTCATAAATCAAATTTTTTATTTTTGTAGAAATATTCTTGTAGGAATTTCTCACGAGGAATTCAATGACATTAAGTGAGCTTGTGCAAACAGACATTTTATGAGATAGCACTATGAAAATATTTTTTCAAATGAAACACCCCGTATATTTTTGCATATTTCGATGAAGCTTTAAATTACCATTTCAAAAATAAAGCATACTGGATATTTTTCTGGATTCATGGAAGTCATGGTTATCAAACGTTGATTAAAAAAAATGAATCTTCTGTTTAGTTCGCAACTTCTGTTCAACTTTTTGCGATTAAATACAAAAATTATAAGAAGTGGGACAAATAAGTCTACTTTTTACAAATCGAAAAAAATGCAAGAGGTAGCAAGTGGGTTTTATCTTGAAAAATATCCAGAAACACGACATCCTTTCAAATATATTTTCGCAAGATCACGTCATAGCTTTATAAATGAAAGTCAATCAACATTATTATTCATTATTTTATTTCCTCCCTCGGACATTTCTTAGCCTACTTAACCAAGATAAAAAATTTGAAAATTCAACATATCGAACATACCTCCAGAGAAAAATCAAGTGTGCTGTTATTTTGAAATGGTAATTTCAGATTCTATCGAAATATGTGAAAAGATACTGGGTGTCCCATTTGAGTCGAATATTTCCATAGCGATATCTAATAAATTATATCAGTTCGTAAATTTAATTAACGTCATTTAATTCTACGTAAGAAGTAGTTACGGAAATGTATTTACAGAAATAGAAAATGTTCAACAGAAGCGAAGGTGCAGCAATATTTCTAAAATGTACATTCTCGGAAAACACCCGGTAACTATACAACGGTGATAGCTATAGCGTTGCGGTTCTCACCAATGAGTTTAGTATGAAAATTGGCCCTACGACATCGACATCAGTTTTTGTCTATCTAATACAGAAATAGGACTTTCCCAACATGACCGACCATCCGCCTTGCATCGCTACTCAACCCAACACATTGCGAATCAGGAGCATGTTTTTATTCGCATCGAACACATGCGCGTCATTTTAAGTGGAAGTCTACAACGAAGCCCGAAGCACATATCATCGCACCGAACATCGCGAATACACAAATTTAACCTTTACAAAATAGTGCCATACTAAAAAAAAATTCTTTTCGATGGTCGATACTGGTATTCGTTCTACGGTCAGTACGAAGACAGATTACTCTAACCCAAGCAGTTTGCTTCATCAAGGTGTAAAGTTTTTGCGGAGCTTTGCTTGGTTCGATTCTGCGTGGTTGACCTTTGTAGATTTTCAGTGCGACGGCGAATTTGGAATAAACTTTCATTTCAATATTCAGATATTTATTTCATGCCGATCTTTATGCCTGAGAACACCCCAAGCTTACTCTACGAATATCGATTAACTAAGTCGTTTCTTTTGGAAGATATTGTGTCATCCTCATGGACTATTATTCTTCTAGTTTCTCAATAATACCATTGTATAAAGACAACAATGATAATACAGACAAAATCGAATTGAAATCCAGAACTTGGTTGAAAAATGAAAGCTTGAAGGTTTATATAGAATTTCGTGGGAATTATATGATCAGAAGATCGTAGAATATAGAATAATTGAAAAAATTAATTGGATTGTTTTCTTGGATTGTACTCATGACACGATCATTAGCAAAATTTGCACAAAGTTGTGTGATATCATTTTCCAAGTAGTTACCAGGTTTCATCATAATTGAATCAAAAATTATTGGAAAAAAAAGATAACGAGAAATTTGATATATTTTTTTTTCAATGTCCCCGTGAATTAAAAATCTTATTTTACTGAAGTTCGGTACACTACTATGAAATATGGAGTTCAGGATCGGAACAGAATTTCCTTTCAAATCTGATGGAAAATTTTCTAAAAATATAATTTTCGAAAAATTCTGGGGGCGGTATTATAAAACTATTTTGGCAGACAACTATAAGTTAACTCTCAAAATCTGGTTCAAAATTGAGAGTTAACTGCTTTCTATGGTCCAAATAAGCTTCAAGATATCGAAGCAGTCGGAAGAATTTCAAAGCAGTCGGCAAAATTTCAAAGCAGTTAATTGAAAAAAATTCGATGGATGGGGTTGAAATACATATTTCCAAGAAAATTGTGAAATATGAAGGAATTCGAGTTATGCGTTGGCACTACTATTCTTCTTTTCGAGAAATGGAGGAAATCGTCTCAAAATTTGAAATCGCCAAGAAATTTGACATATTTTATTCCAATCTCTATGCAGATAAATATTGGCTAAAACTGAAACATGGTGCACTTTTGTTATATTTTTACATCAAGGTCTGTGCCAATTTCCATTGAATTCCTGAAAATTCGATATTTTCTGGAAAAAATCGATTTTTTTAATCGACAAAAACAATTTTTGGCTCAAAACTTGAAAATCTCAGACACTGGGCAAAACGATAACGCTTTTGTTCCCTAGAAAGAAAATAAATTTTTGCTCATTATGTTCCACAAAATTAAATAAATATTTGAGGGAGTTCCCGAAAAACGTTTGTTTGATTTTTTTTAACGGTTACATACATCATCTCAATATTTTGAACAAGGGTGCACGTTGTTATTCTCCAACTTATTCCGAAGCTCCAATCTAATCGTTTCAATTAATTTTGGTTTAAAATTCGATAATTACAGACATTGTGATGGAATGATATCACACTATCGCCCAGAACCATATGATTCGACGTTCCGAGTTTCGTCAATATCGGATCAATATCTTTGGAGTTATTTCAGAAATATCAATGATTTCCATTAAATCAGCATGAAATTGACGTATTTTTTTCCAATATACTTCAAAGACCCATCAATTCGTTCAAGCAAAAATTTGAAACACTGTTGTTCAGTATCATTGTTGAGGTGAGTTGGTAGTATCGTCTAGCATCAGCATCATAAACGATTCCGATACACTGCTCATACGCTTCGAGGAAATACCGATGAAACTTCTAGGGAATAACCTTATTTATAGACTATAGAGGGTGAACAGACGAATGTAATAAGTCGATTGACAATCTATTGACGCCACTGTACTGCATGAAGTCGCTGTAAGATACAGTAAATGCTTAGACTATTCACCAGTAGATGTCGAGAAGGTTGATGCAAACGAATATTCTGGACTCTAGAACTTTTGTTTAGGATAACTCGAAGAATACATGTCTGATTGGACTGAAATAAAGTCTTCGAGTCTTCGGTGTCGATAAGAGTAAAATTTCAACGGAATCAGAGATATGGTTTCTGAAAAATATGAATCTCTAAAATAAACTTCCTAAATTTTTCTATTGATCTGTTCTTCAGGAAAATCAGGAAATCAAATTGGGCTGAAGTACTCGGTTACGAAATGACGAATTGGAGATTTCAGTGAAATGAAATATGAAAATTTCCAGAAAAAAATTATTTTCCAATTTCTCGTATACCTGAGAATTTGAAGACTCTAGGTTCTTTCTTTCGAAAGTTAGAGCACACACGGCCGGCTGGACGACCGGCCGGACAGAATCAAATTTGATCACGGATTCTTCATCAGTGAGTCCAACCAAGTCGCTTGAGACTAATTTCGGCTGAAAATTGGAAAATTACATCGTGACGAATTGATAACGCGCTGTTCCCCAGAGTAAGTGCGTAAAAATTGAGTATTCAAGTGAAAAGAAGTTCAATTCAAATTGAAATAGCTTGATGTGGAAGTCATATACTTTTGAATGAAATTTGTAAAGACCTCATACTGACAGAATGACAACACGGAATGTCAAGTATTTATCGAAAATAATATCGCAGGAGGTACAATTCTTAAATTATGATTGGCACTTTCACTGTCTATTTGTCTATGCGAAACCGGGACTGGTTTAGTATAGGAGTAGTGGGTAATATGTTGATTCCTATTTTAACTAAGTACATCATTGAACCACAGGTGAAGCTTCAGGATTCATTTTTTCCTATTTTCAATCCCGATATTTCGGAATCTTAAACGAGAGAACATCGATACTTTATCGATACTTTTGAAATCTTGGTTCTGCATTTCGTTCGGAAAAATCCCATTCAGATATAATATATTTCAAAACAATTGGAATTCAAGATCAAAAAAAATAATTAATTATTTTTCAGTGTACCGAATTTTAACTAAGGATGTGCGTGGATATTCGAATAGTCAAGGAACAGAATTATTAGCAAACCTTATTTTGCTAGCAGCCTTTCCTTATCTCGACATTGACATCGATGTTAATCCAACGAATTCTTCAACATTCATTATTGTGGTGAGTTCATATCAAACTTTCCGATGGTCGTTTTCTCATTTATTCTCATATTATTATTATAATTCATTGCATTTACAAGCTTGATATTGCATGAATGATCAAGATGAACAAAATAAACCGAAATCAAAGTGACACACGCAATGCCGTATCTAGGTAATATGGCGCCTGTGGCAAAATATTAAATAGCGCTCCCCATTCGCGTAGATTTTTTTAATCAATTATATTTTTTTATAGTATTTTTTTCTTCATTACTTCAGTCATATATTTTCGTTTTGAAATAAAACACAATATTATAGATACTCCCTTATATTTGTTGAAATCATTGAAATACAGATTTCATACCTGAAATACCAAAATTTCCTTTTATGGAAGTCAAAATATATATATACATAAAACATTAAATAAAATTTATGGCTAGGAACTCGAAAACACACTGAGCAGTCAACTTAGTTTGAAATATACTTTTTTCGCTAGAATAGAAATGTGAAAATGTTCAGGATGTCTAGTATTCATATATTTTCCATCTTCTTGGGGTCCAAAATTCTGATTGTTGATGGAGAATTGAAACTGAAATCGATTTATGGAATATCAGAGAATTGTATCAAATAAGCCACACACTTCACACTAAAATAGATGGTACAGTTTGTCGGAGAGATACCGACAAGCTTGATGAAGCGCAAAAAACTCATGAAAATACTGGTAAGCACACATGCCAATGCTTGGCAGTATTTATTATTTTATGATCTGAATGCGGCATCGTTGAACACGCCGATGCCCGACAGGAATATTTATGACTAAATTGCGGCCTGCTTGAACATAGCAATATTTATATTGTTTTAAATTATAGTTTGGCTGGCCTTGTGATTATTTTAGGTTTAGTACGCAAATTCTAGGGAATGCCAGCAATATTTATAATTCAAGATTCCTTGGCATCCTTTGTTGCGAGGTTTGCTTATACATGACAACCGAGTTGTGATCTTTCGAATTATTTCGCCTGGCGATCTTATTTGATAGATCTCAGCACGGTTGTCTACGAGGTAGATCCACACAAACAGCTATTCACGCTTCATCCAAAATATAATCAACATAATGGAAAATAAGTTGATAGCTTTGGGCATGTTTCTGGATGTGTCTAGGGCTTTTGATTGCGCGAATCACGAATTATTTTTAGTTAAGGCTCAAAGATATGGAATAAGGGGACCAACACTAAAGTGGATAGAATCCGTCCACAATTAGTGGAAATTTCACATAAAGGCCAAATCTACAGATCACAATACCGTGTCACAAACATAGGAATACCCCAGGGTAGTATCCCTGGAACGATTTTCTTCATTATTTACATCAATGATGTATGTAATTCTGACACAAGCGCTAATCAATTCTTGACTATCTTCGTTGACGACACAAATCTCCTAGCTGGTGGCGAAACATTTCCAGAAATGATGGCGAACAGTGTACAATTGTTTAATAACACCAAAAACTGGCTACAACAAAACCAGCTCATATTAAACGAATCAAAGACGGGGATAATCCTATTTAGAACTGATCCAAATATGACTCCACCCACTACAGTTGATATCAATAACTCATCTGTAGTTCTGTCAGAGAGCATAAAATTCTTAGGTATTCACATTGATGAATGTATGAAATGGCAACCAAACTCAGTCAGATATCTTACGGAATTAGGATCACATCCAAATATCTCCACAACAACGACACTAGGGTCCTTTACATGGCAACATTTGAATCGGCAGCTAGATACGGAATAATCTTTTGGGGTGGATATAGCAACATTGAAAAAATATTCACCATCCAAAAAAGAACGATTAGACTGATGAACAACATGAGATATAATCAATCCTGCAGAACAGTATTCAAGACATCTAACCTCATGACAATCTATGCTCTGTATATTCACGAATGAATGCCTGATGTTCATCTTCAAACATCCAGAAATCTTCAAAGAAAATACTCTTCCACACAGATACCCAACAAGAACCAAAGAGTTCTTTTACCCCCAGCATCGATTGACTGCAACAGAAAAAGGTGGTCACTACATGTCAATAAAGTTTTCCAACTATCTTCGGCCTGGATTGAAATAAATTCAAAAAAAGGCATTTTTAAACGAGAAATCAAGAAACTCCTAATAGATCTGCAACCATATAGTTTGTCTGAATTTCTTAGCATGTAATATATTCGTATATATTTCTTTTTTGACACTATTTCATTCTATGTTGCCAATGTTCTGAACTTGTAGCAGCTTTCTCTGAAATAAAACTCTCTTATTATTATTATTATTATTGTTATTTTAACTTCCGATATTTTTTGTCGCCCCTGCGAAGCTTGCGCCCAAGGCAAGTGCCACTTTTGCCACGCCCTAGATACGGCCCTGTACTCACCTACACTTTATGGGATGAGTAAATAAAAAGAACATGTGCCAAAAATCTACCAGAAAAATCTTGGCAGATACACCTAAGAGTATATGACTTAAACTCAGTAGTGAGGAAAAGATCAAAAAACAACTAAAGAAGAAGATTATTGGAAAAATTAATCAGTGGGATGATCCCTCAGCATCCACAACAAGTTTTTATATTTTTGCTTGAAAGTGTATCTCGAAAGCCAATAAAAGGGAAGTGGAACAATTGCAGCGAATTTTGTGCCCTCATAGTTTTCGAGATATTTTGAGTTTTTCAAGTGGGTCACCAACTTGACGCTGTGACTCATATATTGAAATTTGAAATTTCATTTCACCATTGAATTGTGCCCATTTTGTGCCAATTCGTGCCGTATGTGGTGAATTTTGTGGCCGTATAGTTTTCGAGATATTTTGAGTTTTTCCAGCTTGGCTCTGTGACCCATATCATCAATGATACTAAACGCGTTACAGGCAACACCGTCGAACCACTGCAGATCAAGAAAAACTCTTGGTGAAAAATGGTAATTTCCATGAGACATTTTCGGATGTTCCTAGTTCTGATTGGCGTGATGTCTGAACATGACTGGAAAGAGAAAGTTCCGAATTGGCTGTCGTTTTGATCTCTTATTGCGTAAAATAAGAGATATTTTTGGAAAATTCTAGAAAAATACCGCAAATATTGATATTTTCCAAAGATACAAAACTACAGGAAAGAATTTGGCTACTGCTAGATTAAATGTTCTGGTTTAATGGAAAAAAAAATGGATATAGAGCAATCTTATAGTGAGAAGTAGCTCATTTGTATAGTAGGTATATGAGTTATAATCATGATATAATTGAAAAAATTATTATGAAAAAATCTCAATTAAAGCTATGATGCGTATTGGAGATCTCTTGCACGATTGATCATCTGTCAATGTATGCGTCGAACTATGTACTACTTCGCGGTCACCCATCCAGGTTCCACTAGGTAGAGCCTCTGCTCATGAGATATATTTTTTTAAATCTTCTGCTCAGAAATTGCTAATTGCAAGTTTTATCTTACAATTAACCATTATTGCCAGTTTGAACTGATTATTAATCATAATTGCCAGTTTGGATTGACTTGACATTATTCCAATATCGGCTGGTTTGACCTGACAATCATGTATAATTGTGTGTTTGGACCGGCATTTATTGTTGAGTGCAAGTTTGAACTGACAATTAACCATAACTGCGGATTTAATCCGACAATTATTGATGATTTTGTTACTAACCATAATTTCCAGTCTGCGCGGATAATTATCCATAATTGCCAGTTTGAAACAATCATGAAGGTTTTCCATTTTGAACTGAAATTTTTGTCAGAAAAATAAGAAGAATTGGCGTTAAAAACAATGAAACTGAGAAACCATTTTCAACAGCTTGCACTTAATTAGAAAAAACATCGTGCGACAAGCCTATATACCTATAAAATTCTCTAATGTAACAAAATGATGGATTTCATCAACTTGAGAGTACGTTTACTGTTTTGGGCACTTCAATAAAATTTTGTTTTCAAAAATTTTGTTCACTTACATTTTTGATATGTTTTGCGGTTAGTCAAAATTATATTTCCTCGTTGAAAGAAAACCAAAACTATTCACTTTATAATTATATAAACATATTGAATTCTAATGATGGTGAATTACATAATACGCTAGGACATCAACTCTTATCGTTTCAGCATGAAACGAGTACTGATTCAATATACTTGATTGAAGCTTACAATACCTTTGAAAACTGTAGAGGAAAAGGAAAAAATCCGAAACCATTAAAAGAAACATTATATTTTGTTCTAAAAATTATATGAATAACTATTTATATGGTTGAAGTTCAACCCATTGATTATTTTTATTGCGGCCTCCCCCAACAAATTTCAATAAAATATTTCTTTGCTGTACTATATGTATGTGTGAGATAACTTCTTTGGTAAACCAGAATGTATTGATACATTATCTCACTCGATTTGAATGAACTTGGTTTCAGCTGATGATTGAGCATTTTTCAGAAAATTTTGGTTTGACTATAAACAGATATTATTTGCTGGGGAACTATTTGACCTTCTCGATAAATATAATGATGATTGATAATGAAATGTTACGCCACATTGGCTCATCACATCAAGTCAGATCATTTTATACCCATTCAATCATTACAATACTGAAAGAGAAATAGTCCGCAAAAGTCACAGAGACTCATAACGCACAATACATATAAATCTGTAGTTCTTGATTCAATGCGGTTTTGCACAAAAATCCATATAAAGCACGAAAAAAATTGTAAAAAATTCGAATCATAATTTATAGTAGCGAAAGATCAATCTTCAATATAGATCTACTTTAACGATTCACCTCATTGGCAGACGACGATCACGTGATCATCGTCGACCAATAGGATGAAATCTCCAATTACCCAAATCTCCGAATCGCCCTCGCACAAAAGGTAGCTTAAACGTGAAACTGTTCAGGGATAGACGTGAGTTCACATCTAAACAACAAATCTACTATAAAAATATAAAACTCAGTTTTATATTATATATTAAAACGACACCAATGTTGCCAAATAGATATAGAATCACATGAATTGACTTACGTAAGGGTTTCAATATAGTTTGTGTTCATACAAAAAAGATCAAATGGAATGAAATGATTCGTCAATATCGACTTTTCAGGAATAGGAATGTTTCAGAAATGCACAAAATTAACTTTCGTTCGACTTATATGGACAATAGTCACAATCGAAACATAAATCCTTACAAAAGACGATAGAATGCCTGAAAATAGTAATAATATCAAGAAACACAATCGGTAAGAACCTAATTTTATATTTACTTCAATAATTCATTCAATTTCAGCAAACTGCTAGAATTATACCATACAACAACTTGAAATTGGTACTTCATCCATATTTTTTATCATTTCATGCAAATTTTCGATCAATTTAACTCCACGATCTTCGACGACACTCAACCTCAATTCAGGTTCGAGACTAAATTCAAGGAAGCACCTGATCATTGCACAATGCGCGCTTTTCGAGATTAAATGCCCGGAAGTATCGGAAAATTGCCGAGAGGCAAAGTCCTTCGGGTTAGGAAATCCATACGAATAATGAATACTGAAGAGAGCATATTATTTGTATCAAAAGTGTCACATTTAATCCGCAATACTTTTGTGGATTTGTTGTGGCAAAAATTTGGTTTATTTGAATGTTTTCAATTAAAATTTTCTTCCGTTAATCGAAATGATTTTTTTTCTCACTTATGTGACACTTTAAAATTGTTATGATAGCTCCACTCTTTCCAACGACTATGAGGAACATTAGGGAAACTGACCTTGAAAAGACGGAAGTAATTCACAGTTCGACGTAGCCATATATTTATCACCGCAAGAAATTCTGACTCCGAAGCGATCCCGAAGGCGGCGGAGATAGCCAATGTTGTCCGAGTCCACAAAAATACTTAAAATGTCGAATTTTAACCGGATTCTCGTAGAAATGTCACTTTTTCCTAACATTCTTGCAAGAAAACCAATAAAAAAATAGAAATGAGAAGCCGCGTTACGGATCAATATCGTACCAAAACTTTCAATCTAGCTTGAACCCAGTAGCCAAATTCTTTCCTGTAGTCTTGTACCTTTGAAAAATATCAATATTTTCGATATTTTTCCAGAATTTCCTGAAAATATATCTCCATTTTACACAATAAGAGATCGAAACGACAGCAAATTCGGAATATTCTCTTTCCAATCCGGCATCACGCCAAGTAGCCCTAGCAATATCCGAAAATTTTTTATGAAAATTACCATTTTTTACCGGAAGTTTTTCTTGGCCCCCTGCAATGGTTCAACGGTGTTGCTTGTAACGCGTTTAGTATCATTGATGATATGGGTCACAGCGTCAAGCTGGAAAAACTCAAAATATCTCGAAACCTATACGGGCACAAAATTCATTACATATGGCACGAATTGGCAATTCAATAGTGAAATGAAATTTCAAATTTCAATATACTAGTCACAGCGTCAAGTTGGTGCCCCACTTGAAAAACTCCAAATATCTCGAAAACTATACGGGCACAAAATTCGCTATATAAGGCACGAATTGCCAAAAGATGGACACAATTTAATAGTGAGAAAAAAATTCCAAATTTCAATATATGAGTCACAGCGTCAAGCTGGTGACCCACTTGAAAAACCCAAAATATTTCGAAAACTATACGGGCACAAAATTCGCTACATACGGCACGAATTGGCACAGAATGAGCACAATTTAATAGTGAGGAAAAAATTTTAAATTTCAATATATGAGTCACAGCGTCAAGCTGGCGACTCACTTGAAAAACTCAAAATATCTCGACAACTATACGGGCACAAAATTCAATACATATGGCACAAATTGGCACAAAATGGGCACAAAATACCCATAATATTAAAATATCAAAATTCTAGGTATGAGTCACCAGCTTGACGCACCTGGATTACTCTACTAGCTACTAATCAGTAGTTCTGAATGAATTAATATTCATGAATAGTACCAATATTCAACTTTTCAGCAAATATTCTTCTATTCATGAATAAAAACTGCTCAGTGAATAGTCAACTATTCACTGAATAGTCAACTATTCATGAATAGAAACTATTCATTGAGTATTTATGAATAAAAACTATCCATTGAGTATTCATGAATGAAACTATTCATTGAGAATTCATAAATAAAAACTATTCATTGATTATTCAACTATTCGGTGAATATTCATGAATACATGAATAATGCAAAACTAAATTGTTCGAATAATTATTCAATGAATATTTGAATATTCAAATCATTCACGATTCCCAGCTCTGGTTAAATTCAATTCTGTCCAGTTTCAGTGGAATAGATATCCGAAATTTTAATTTCCAAAAATTTTAAAAATATTTATCTGATTGCAAGGAAGATTGATTTCTAGATGCGTGGTGTCAATATAAAGATTCATGCAGAATTTCGTGACAATCGCATCGATACAAAAAATCAAAGTATCCATTCTAAAGTTCTTTAAATTTCGGGAACTTTGGGTGCGATTTCGCCATCTCATAACCGAGGACCAAATTTCAGCCTGACCAGATGAGTATATTTCGAGTTATGCAATACATGAAATTTCGAAACTGAACCAATTTCTCCTAGAAATGGATGAATTATATCCCAGAGGGTATCGGTATCATAGATAAACGGTCAAAGCTTCTGGAAAAATTGTTTTCTTCTATCTGAATGGAAACTATCGAATTTTTTCAGTTGTTTGTTCAAGTGTTCCTTCATGCGAAACTTGTGAAAATGACAATATCGCTTGAGTATATCTGCGCTGAAGACACAGGATCGATTCTCAGGTAAAATTTGTTATTTTGTCCTCTCAATAACTCAAAGAATAACTCGGATCTAAGTTTGTAGTTGGTTGTAAAGTATTGACTGATGCCAAATTTCATTAGGAATGTATATCCAGAAAAATTAAGAAAATCGAAGATGTTAGATAAAGACTTCGTCAGAATAGGATGATAATCCCTAGGTTATTTTAAGAAGGAAAGTTCCGAATAACCTGAGTTTTGAGAAATGAATCATTCAGAAGAAGAATCCGTGGTCAAATTCAATTCTGTCCGTCCAGCCATGTGTGCTGTAACTTCCGAAAGAAAAGATCTAGAGTCTCGAAATTTTGAGGTTAGGTTTTGATCCCAAATATCACGGTTAAGTTTGTTAATGGGCCGAATCTGCCCAATGGTTTTTGTGTTACAGCCATTTGAAATTCTGATTTTTTCAATAACTCGAAAAATATCTATCTGATCGGAATGAAATGAAAGGTGGACCGTATCAATAAGAAGAATTATCGATGAAAAAAATTTTTTTTTAAATTCGTATTTCATTTGAATTTCATTGGGATTTTGAAGTCACCATTTCGCAATGTGAACAAGCGCGTAAAATCTGCTGACTTTATGTCAGTGCTTTCCTAGATTTTTCTTTATTTCCTCCCGACTCTCGAATATCACGGATAAAAGTAAATTAATTTTTCATGCCAAGTGTAATTAATATGAAGATCTACCAAGCATTTTCTCATTGAGCCTAATTTAGTTTTTTTTTTGTGGTAGGTATCCACTATGCATAGAGATATTTTTGGATCGAAATTGAGTTTCTACATTAGGCGCAAACAGTACCTCGAATATAACCGGTTGACTTCTGGAAGCCAGGGTTCGTTTTTTCGAAAAAATGTTTGGGTGCAGATGGTTGCAAAAAAAACTTGAAAAGCACTGACGTTAGGTCAGGAGCTTTCACGCGCTTGATCACATTCGAAGCCAATTTCTCAAGACATTTTGAATGACCCTTCACGCCGTCATTTTTCAATCAAGTGCAGAATTTCAATTCGAATACATCTGCATTATTGGTAATTCTCGAAAATAAAATTTCGAATCGATATATTTTCGAAATCATTGGGAGCATTCCGTGTTATCACGAATTCGAACTTCTTAATTGAAACCCAAACCTGCTATGAAAATATCGAGTCTCTAAGTCCAATGTGATCGTGTTTGAGGTCAGCCTAACTGCCAACCGTAAAATGAGAATCCATTTAGAGATTTGATATTTGTTGAACCGGTTTAATTACGAAAGCTGAATTTCATAATCATTTATTTGTATAAGAGTGGTAACCTAAAGAACCCAATACATTTTTGTATTCGTCAACAATCTCATTGGTTGGCAATAGATTCATGTTCATATCACCCACGACCACATAATAATCCCATGTTTTCATCTTTTCAATATAATCCGCCAAATCTCTGATCAGTTTGTTTGCACATCCTAGTGGTGAACGATAAATTCCTGTTATCTTAACTTCTGCTTCCAAGCTATCTAATTCGAGCACGTTGATGTCTCCAATTGGTACTATCTTCCCACTATATTCCAAATCATTCCTTACATATATTACTGTTCCATCATTTCTGTTATATATCCCTTCAATCATCCCTATCAATTTTACATAAGTCTAGGTCTGGTATTGTGAATGTTTTTGTTGACACGTTGACATGAAATTTCTTCGAGTATGTTCCCAATTAAAACTTAACTCCCAAGTTTGAATCCAATCGCTCAAGTAGTTTCTGAAATAAAAAATAAATAACTTCAAAACTTCAAGTGCCTATAACTCCAAAACTATTTGACCGATTTGGCCCATTAACGAACTTAGCCGCAGCATTCTGATGCGCAACCTATCCTGAAAGTTTCAAGTTGCTAGCTTGCTTCTGTCGGCAGTTATCGTGTCTACGGCCGGACGGACGGCCGGCCGGCCGGACAGAATCGATTTTGACACCGGATTCGTCATCAGTGAGTCCAACCTAGTCGATTGAGACCAATCACCCAAAATTACAGACATTTGGACAAAACGATAGCACGCTGTTCCCCTAGAACATGCGCGCAAAAAGGACAAAAAATAACGGAAATAAAATTTCTATACGACCAAAATAAATACAGAGAAAATCAACTCGATTGTCTACGCCACCCTTCTCCGGTCTGTTTCCACTGCTACCACCCCTCTGACCCTTCTTGATACTTCCTGAGGATTGTGACCTAGTCCTAGCTAGTTCCTCCAAATCCTTGGTTTGAAATGGAAAGAATATGGATTAGAGGAAGTTTCTGAGTACTAATTCGAATAGTACTGTATGTTGCAAATTATCAATTTTATTATTCTAATCCTAGTCATCTTTGTGATCTCATGATTAGAACTTTGTAGATAGTTCTAGAATAACGTCGCACAGCATAAGGTAAAATGTCCTTCGGATTGGAATGGTTAAAAATGTAAATAAAATTTGTTTTGGAATATTTTTCGAATTTTTCTTGAAAGACAATGTTTTTTCGGAAACTATCAATCAGATTTCAATGAAATTTGTAGCAAATTTCAGATTAAAATGATGTTAATTTTTTTGAAGCAAATATTATGTGATGTTTGGCGATCAACCAATTATATATTCCTCGCGAGATTCCGCATACAACTGAAGTTGCCATTTTCAATTGAAGGGCTGGGTTTTAATTCGATTCGTTCTTTGTTTTTGGAAATACCGGGGAAATCAAATTTTGAATGGGTATATCTGCGGGATCATGGTTTATACAAATTCACCCATTCGGCTTGGTAATTGAACTTCAAACTTACTCTACAATTATCAAGCTATTGAATAGATTCTTCTGGTAGTTGTTTTGTTCACTATAATCGGTTAGGCCGGCCGTAAACACATTATATTTAGGAGGAATCGACTTTGGGAATATATTTGTAGAGTAGGTTTTCAGTTTAATTAGAAAGGTCGAATAGTTAAATGGGTTGAATTCGCCAATTATTCCTTACATAATTATACCCATTAGAAATCTTGGATTGAATTGCAATCTAGTACTTGATCGAAAATTATAGCTTGAGGCTTATGCAGAACTACGTGAGGACCACATAACAAGATTTGCGTTGGCGGGTTCAGTACGTCTATCGATGAACGCTTTGGCATAGGAACAAGCGCGTAAGAGCTCCTGACCTCACGTCAGTGCCTTTCTAGGTTTCTTCAATCAAGTACTGGTTTTCGATTCGATCTGATCTTGATTTCCAAATTGGTATATCTGAGGATTCATTGGAAGAATTTAAGCAATTCGCGAATTCGGCTTTCGAGATCAAACGCTTAGCGTGCTGTTCAATAATCAAGTCTAAAGGTGGGAATTCATTTCAGCAAATGTCTGTGCACGCACGAATAGCGTGCATGAATGCCTAGTGTCCGTGTGAATATGTTCAAGGTGGACCTATGTCGATATGACAAATAATTAAATGGCTGGCGCACAGCTATTCGTGCTCGCACATTTGCTCAAATGAATATCCACCTTAATGCCGCCCACATACGTTACGGTCTACCGGAGAGGTTGACCTGCGTAGGTCTACCTGCACGGGTCAATCGGTGCGTGTATTGGAACAGACCTGCACGGGCGACCGGAGCAGAAGTGAAATTCGATTCTTTTTCGAAGCACCCTACTACGGTGAACCTGAGCATGTGTGCGAGACTTCCGACTACCCATACATATAACAGCGTCAAGCATTAAACCTACACAGGTCAACCTCTCCGGTAGACCTATGCAGGTTTCAGAAGATCGCGCGAACATTCTCGGGTTCGAGAAAAAATCTAATTTCGCTTCTTCTCCGGTTGCCTGTGCATGTCGGAGAACCTGTGCAGGTCTGTTCCAATACACCCACCGGTTGACCTGTGCAGGTAGACCTGTGCAGGTAGACCTGCGTAAATACAATTATTTCCGAAAAAAGAAATATATAGGTTCGATATTTATAGAGTAGGTTCGGAGCTCAATTACTGAGGCCAAATTCATGAATGGGTTGAATCCGCCCATTTATTGTTGTATAAAAACATTGTATAGCATCGAATATAAATATCGTCCTTCATTTAAAAATTACTCCTTGGAATTTCAGGCAGAGTTTATGTTGACTACATGAAAAGAATATGGTTAAATCTATCCTTCACGAACAAAAGATGTCTTCGCCAGGGTCAATACGTGAAAAGATGACAGCTTTGGCAACGAGTTTGAACACGCTCGCAAAGGCTGACTTCACGTCAGTACTTTCCTGGAATTTTTTTTCGGTATCCTTATTTTCAGAATTATTCGAATTCCACCATGATGAAATCTGGTTATTACAGTAATATCCATTTCTAACGAATTTCAAAGGTCCTTCAAGCCTACATGTATGTATGTATTCAGGGTATGAATGAAAAGTTATGACAAAAATCAGGGGGTGCTTCCTTTTCAAAAAATAGTGTGGGCCTAGCATATAATTTTTTTTGAGCAGCCCCTTATTAGATACAGTCCTCCGAAGATGTCATCAAAAAAGAATTTTCAATTTTTCTCTCAGAAACCAGAGGTTGAAAAATATCAACCCTAAAATTAAACATGACGTTCACTCACTAGTTTAGTTTATTGATCCTAAAGAATATTTCACTGATGAATGGATTTTTTTGCAGATGAAAAGACCAAAATATAAAACTTTGAGTTCCACATATTGGTCATCGTTTTCGCAATATCGGAGGAAATGTATCAAAAAAAGCACCGAAGAACCCATATCAGATGGAATTGAACTTCACAAGCAATATCTTGGATGTATGTTGGATTACAACGATTTTATGGGGAGCATAAAAACTTTGCGAGAGGACATCACTGTTTTTTCGAATCACACTATAATTCTGAACGGAACAAAGGAAAATTTGAGGAATTCTGTTGAACTATTCAATGTGAGTGGTGAAAAGAACTTTTGCTCTTTTATTTTTACCTATTTATATGTTATTCATGTTTATATATTATCAAATATCGAAATTTTAATCCCTTGGAATCTTGCGAAGATAAAATTTTTCTAATTACACTTATATGCTCATAATTGTTGAGTTCCGATATTCCCAATCAGTACTGGCCAGTATCGCCAGCGTACCAAACGGTCACTTAAGGGCTATGCAGTGGTCTTTCGTGTAGTTGCTGAAGATTTTCATAAGCCTACGAATGGCAATTTTGCTGATTAACGTAGCCATTGAGGTGAACGTGAGCCTCATCCCCATGAAAAAAATAAGTTTCTTATTTTGCTTAACAAGTACTTCAATCTCACGGGCAAGGTACATTCGTTGTGCAAAATCCCCTGGCTGTAACTGTTGCACAGCGGCCAATTTGTAGGGGCAAAACCGCACTTCCAAACACATAATACGCCTGACCGAATAATTACTGAGGTAAAGTTCAGCAGTAGTTCAGCAGCAATTCAGCGAATAGATCAACACGGACTGTGAAGAATTGCTTGTCGAACTCTTTCAATATTCTCAGGTGTTCAAATTTTTCGTTGAGCTCCTGGTTGCCTTTTCCTCATCAATTCACCTCGTATGTGAAGTGCTTCAACCCAACAACGAATGGTGGTTCGAGAGGGAACAGCCCGATTTCAGTGGATATTGGAATGGCGACGAATCTCACGCTGAACGACCGTGACGGACTAGTTATTACAGACTTGACTGTCTTAAGCAAAAAAGCGATGCTCTCCCGTCCACAGGTCATGATTTTAACTGTTAAAAAATACTAAGCCCACCGTATCTAACGGCTCCTTCCCCGCATCTGTTGACCCAATAGGAAGGGATTAAGACCCTATATAAACAGGTCTCCTAATGAACGAGACAGAAAGGTTAGCAGTGGCAAGTGATGCTCTCATCGGAGATGTTGACAGAGTTTCAAGTTCGTATGTTCCTTTGGTATTATTAATTCTGTATGGGGGATCTTAATATATATTCAGCCAATAATTTACATCCTGTATACAATTAATTTACTTCGTATGGACTCTTCCATATTCTCCAGAAGTCATGAATTTCAGCTAAGAAAATCAGTGATCTAATTGATCCTTTTTTCCATCTTGGCCTTTTCATCTTGTATCGGAACAGGTGCATTAAATACCAATTATATAAGAGAACATTCTATTTATTGATGCTTATTGAAGTTATCTCCGATTGTCTGTTGAGATATATCAGCCAGTTTACTCCGACTATAACAGGAAAGCTTTCAAAACCAAAGTCATCATGGTTCAACTATAACAAGAGTTGATATAAGCGGATACATCATAAAAACATCCGCAATGACATCTTTATAAGATGTAAATGTTATCATCTTTTGAAAATTTAGGTGTGATAGTTTTCATCAGACCAACCTTTGCTTTTCGAGAGGCTGAAGTAAAATTTCATATGAATACGAAAATAATATATTCAATGAATTAAGAAGGACACGAACAAAATAATGAATTCTGAGGGGAAAATCAGAAATGCATATCAACTAGCAGAATAGAAGTATTCTAAGCCAACTGCCATGCTTCAATCATTCAGCCATTTACCTATTTAGAATTTTATCTTCCCAACCGTACATATTATTGAAATGTGGTTCTTGGTTGTAAAATGACGGCTTGAACCCTTATGCAAAATTTCGTGATTACTGTACAAGTAACAAATTGAACTTTTCTATCCAGAAGCCAAAAAAAATCGCATGTTTAGCTGACCGCTTCCTCTATGAATTTGCATAACTAGAGCATGAAACCTCCTGAAACGTCAGTCCTTTTCTGTATTTTCAATGAAATCTGTTTTCAGTACATCACTCTTTAATAAACTGATGATTTCGGCATTTTTTGCAGGACTTATTTCTGACCCCTTCTGAATATGCTACTGGACCTTCAAATCAACGCAACCAATTGATACAGATTAAAGATTTGCAAGCAACGTTTCCGTTTTTAAATTGGAAAAGGTTTTTCCTCTTGATAAGTAATGCAGACATTCGTGAAGAGACTGAAGTTTTGATTGACCACCAAACATATTTTCAACGACTTATGTCAAAGATGAGAGAAGGAACAAACTGGTAAGTAATTGCAATCCAGTTAATATCAACAGAATCTTGTTAGTTAGTTGCAGAACAATTTCATGGGTGCTATCTCAGATTTTTTGTCATGATAAATTTCAGGGATTTAGTAGACTTTCTGGGTTCGATAGCTGAGAACAGTTTTTATGAGAATATTGTACTACAATCTCATGTTGAGTCAAGAACTGAATTCTGTGAAGAACAAACGAAATTCTTGATGCCAGATATCGTAAGCTATCTGTACAAAATTATACCAGATTCTGAGTTGCGAGGAAATGTAGCATTCATTAGAGAACTGTTCGATCGTTTCAAAAATCAGTTTGATGAATCTTTGGAAAGCAGCGAATGGATTGATAATATATCTAGGACTGAAATGAAAGAAATTCTGAAGAGAATAAAACTTTTTCCATTCAACACTGAAGATCATGAAGATGAACGAAGCTTTTTGAGTAAAAAGTACATCGGGAGTGTGACAGAATATGATTATCCAAATAATTTGATTTTCCTGATGAAGCATAAAAAAAAGGGTTTATTATCACTCCAAGGCGAAGATATAACCTCAGCTAAAATGTGAGTGAAAAACTGGTTTAACCGAATATACAAAGTATTCCGAATGATACGACTCGAATCAAAAAATCCATGTAAATTCCTGACAAAGTACTGACTGAAGTCGGTAGCCTAATGCGCTTGTTCAGAATCTAAGCCAAAGCTGTCACCCATTCACTTATTATACTCTCCCAATGCACCTTTAGTCTGTTATTAAACGATCTTGATCTTGAGATCTTCATATTGAATTATGCATACGAGATTCTGTATGAAGCTCAAAGCTGTAATTTTGCAACTAAGGACTGGATTTCAATTTCAGGGCGGATCTCTAAATATAGAGTCTCTTACAGCCGGTTCCACAAAACTTTGATTGCCCGTTTTTTTCAAAATATTACCCTAGCTGTGTGTTGAACAACGTGGAACATTTGTGAATTCTGGGGGTGCTATAATCTGTTGTGAAACTCAACGAAAATGTCAATGTGATATTAAAGATGACGAAATACAACAATTGAAAATGACGATATCAAGCTTCAATGAGACAATATTCGAAAAGTTGATTATGGATTCAAACATCCCCGAAAGTGTGGAAGCTGAGGGAGTTCAAGGCCCTTATTCACCTAGCCAGACATCTGTCGGACAAAATCAAAGTGAGTCTCATTTTTTGGATATCATTTGCGGACAGAAAGATCATAATAGCTGAATTGAATGACAAAATTGATATTCTCAGAAAACGTAAATATTCTCGAAAAATTCCAAGACCCCAGACGCATAACGAAACCCGACGCAAACATATGAAGAAACAAAGTGAACATAATATGAATGAATCTCACGATGATAAGGGAAATTCCAACATGTTAATTTCGAGTGGAAGTCATATTATGATGAAAAATGATCAGCGATGTTAGTGATCCCTTCGAAATATCTCAGCCGATTCAGTATGTGGCGGCTGAGGAAACGTGAACCGAGAACTGGCAACGCGTCACAAGTAGGAGAAAGCAATCGAAGACCCATCTGAGTTCGTGCCTGAGGTCAGTACAATACTTTTTGTCGACAACACCACCTTCAACATTGATGACTCGGATATCAACTCCTTGCTGGAGAGATCGAGCATGGCACGATCGAGGGCTACTGAATGGTGCTCTCTAAACGATCTCCATAAAAATGTTGAAAAAACGCATGAAGTCATATTCACTCTTAGAGGTATTGCGAGAAGCAATCAGCTGGACTCGATTAAGTTCTTTGGAGTCCACTTAGATCCCAAGCTTTCCTGGAAAAGCCATGTAGCCTTTTTGTCAGCCAAATTAATTAGCTCGCGCTGAGAGCTCTGTCTTGCTGTCTTTCGAAGAATGTTCTCTGATCCGTCTACTTTGGTCTGATAGAAACACATATGTGAAATGATATTCTAATTGTTTGGAGGCTCAGCCCTCATGCTAGCAAAATTTTCAGTTCGCAAAGACGAGCTGTCAGGATCTTGGGCGGTCTTTCTTATCGCGACTGCTACAAGAATACCTTCAAAATTTCGAATATTATTACCTTAACTTCAATTTTTATATTAGAAAATAACCGTATATTCAGAACAACAAGGACAATTTTCGAGTCCAATCAGATAAACATGATCATGACAAGAGAGGTAAATCCCTCATAAGAAAAAATTTCCTCAGACTGAGGAATTCGCAGCTGGTCCCCGTATTCTGTGGTGTCTACCTATATAAGGAATGTTATTTATTTTCTATTTGTTTTTTTTATCCTGTTCGAGTGCCTCGTAGCAAGTATTTGTCGATTTGTTTCCAATCTAATGTGCATCCATTTTTTGACTTGAAAAACAATTGTATTGTACCTCACCAATAAAGTGTCTATCTATCTATCTTTCTATCTATAAAGGACATGATTGTCAATTGACAGTTAATTTTGTGCTCGATTTCAGTTCATATTTAACTCAACCATCGAATTTGAACTGTAATCAACAAGTTGATCAGCAGTCAAGAGTTTTGTGAAACCGGCGGTAAATAGTTTATATCGGAAGTTATTGTGTTCATGGTTGTAATGACGTTGGGTCGTAAACACGATAACTTTCGAAAGAAAATTCTTCGAGACTCGATATTCAAAGAATTGAATTGGTCTTAATTAATTACGACTGCCGAATTTGTGAATGCGTAAATAATGATGAAGAACTATTCGTTATTTTACTTTAAGAATTTCAAGTTAAATGGAGTCAGTAAGCTGGTAGTATTGAGTTGTTTTCTTTATTGCATAACCTTAGCTTTCGCGATCAATGTGTCGCTTTATCAGAGGTCTAGAAACAGATTTATGTGTTGTGATCAGAGCTGTGCCGAGCACTGATGGAAAGTGCTCCGAGCACAAAGCACTAAGCCCTTTCAAAAAGTGTTCCGGAATCTCGAGCACTAAGTACTCATTTTTTGTGAAATGCTCGCGATCACCAAGCACTTTCAGGAAGTAATTCGTTTACACGAGCACCGAGCACTAAGCACTCTTTAATATGAAACTTCGACTTTGAGACTTTTTCAGCCAACTGTCTGTAATTTTGGCATTTTTGGTCGATAATGGTCGAATACGTCCATGTATAGAAGAAACATATGGAATTTCAGATGCCAATATCTCCGGAACCATTCAAGCGATTTTGTCCATTAACGAAGTCTCTTGTGCTTTATTCGGGTTTTGAATCAACAATGTCAGGAAAGTTCAAAACAGATTTACTACTACACATCGGTTTTTTGAAGTCGCAAAACCATCCCAGGACTGACCATAATTTCAAGGATACATTCACAAGTTGAAATGATATTAACACAATTGGTGAAGAACTAGGCCAAGTTATTGTTTCGTAGTGAAATTCAACATAAAAACACCGAAGGACGCAGGAATACGATTTTTCATAAATATATTGTGGTGTAGACTTAAATTTGAATATTTGCATTTTTTACCCATTCTCCAAAATTTATCTGGTATTGGAAAAAATAGAATAAATACTATGTGAACTATCCCAGAGAAGGCAAACATCCTAGATTCATGTCATAAATTGAGAAAACTGTTCTGACAAAGTAACAAAATATGATAAGAGTTTGTTAGAGACATTTTCACACTGGTGAAGGAAACATGTTGGACTATCTATTTAATTCGTTTTGTTCATTAAGTTGAATCATATTGAAATAACTATGGCAGGTATAATTCGTGTTTGTTATACACATTTCAAGAATTATATCTTCTCGACCCTAGGATAGCTGACGTTACGATGTTTAAAACTCATCCTGATTCGGTACCACTCACATATCTATATGATATATAGAGCCGATTAAAGCAATTCGTTATCAGATAGACTTGATAGGTTCCAAAAAATATAGCGTGTATTTTATAATAATTATGAACCAGATAACTTTGTCTCTTCTCAACCGAACATGCTCCGATGTGGATCGGCTACCCAAGTATGGAACTTCGTCTACGTTGTATTGCTTGTAATTGACCTTATTGTCAATAAAAGATTATGAAAGCCCTAATATTGCATCTGTATAATAAAAAAAAACGTTTCATATGGATAGTAAATCATTTTGTGAGGATGAGTAGAAATCGGTGTTCATTTGAAGATCGGCTAACACAAGGATGAAGTTTCGTATGAATTATTTTATCTGTAACATATATTTAGTATGATAAATATATAATTGAAGATTATGACAGCATTGACATAGCAACTGCATACTTATGTAGTAATTTGATAATTTGCAACATATAACGTTATTTGAAATAATTTTCCGAAGTTCTCTGAAAGCCATGTCTTTTCCATTCCATGCATTTGTTGGATTTCATTTCGCTGCTCGTTTTAAGGAATAAATGAGCCAAACATTTCATTTTCATTAGTTATACTTATAATGAATGCTATCTCTGATGTTGATACTCCAGGCTTTAGAAGACAAGAATAAATGTCAAATACTGCAATTTTTCACATATATCGTTCTGAATGAATATCATCTGCTATTGTTTTTCAGTTAATCACGAAATTTCAGTTGTAAAATGAATAAAATCACTTAAAACTCCAAATAATTGCTCTTCGCCAATGTAAATGAAACGAATGTATTCCTTTGTCTCTCGGTGTATTTATGTTGGATTTTACAATAACTTGGCCTAGTGCTTCACTAATTCTATCAACAGGAATCAATTCAACGTGTGAATTTTTACTGAAATTGTTGAAAATGCTGTACTTCATAACATAAAAAACGCGGGAAAGTAGGGTTGTTTTACCTCCAATGTATGACAAATGTCAAACCGGTCTTATTTGAAATTTCGAGGTTATTTCTTTTATATTTCGATAAGTACTGATGCGATCAGATTGAAACTAGTTCAAGAATACGGAAGGACCACAACCAAAATTTTTGGAGTCCATTTCGAAAAATAAACCAGAAGCAAATATTTTCTTCGAAACAATATTTCTTCGAAAAAATAATTTTTTTTGATATTCATCAGATTTCAATGAGATTTGGCACACTGCTTCAAATTCGAGTATGATATGACATTTTTTCTCATTCATGGCATTTTGAAATTTTGAGGTTATTTTTCCAATATCTTAAGAATAATTGAGGCAATTAGGAATGAACTTCCTAGTTAGCTGAACAGTTGAAGAATACCGACGAGCAACTATATGCAATATTTCGTGGGTATGATACGAGTAAAAAATTGAAATCAAAGATGATAAGGAAATATTCCAACTTCACAAAAACAATGAATTTCGTAAATTTTCATCTGTTTTCAATAGAAAATCTCACATACCTGAAGTCAATGTTTAACAACGGTGTTTAATTTCAATTTGATCCGATATTTATCTTTGGAGATATTGGGAAAAATTATTTCAAGTTCTTCGGTTTCTTCTTCGTTATAGCTCTCATTTATGGACGAACTCACAACATAGGGATCCGATCATAAGGAAACTGAGTAACTAGTTGGAAAGTGCTGATGTGCAAATATGAGCGAAATTCGTGATGATCGTTTCATAAGTAACATTAAGAAAGAAAATATTTTCGAATAATTTATAATTTGCGATCTACTAATCAAAAGGTCCTCACAAAATTCGCCATGAGCCTTCGAATTCTTTTTTTAAGTCGATTATCGAAATCAATGCGATCCGATCATCATTTTTGGAATATGTATATCTGGTGAATCATTGGGTGGATTTTAGAAATTCGCGAATTCAGCTATATAAATGAAACTCAACGTGCTCAACAATTATCTAGTCTATCGGCATATTCTTTCAGTTATTGTTTTGACTATTCATGGTGAGTCCGGAAGCAAACAAATAAACTCCTTAGAGAAATTACTTAGGAACTCGATATTTGTGAGGCCTCATTATGAAGGTCGAATTCGTGAATGGGTAAAATCTGCTCAATGATTTCGTAGATATACCCATTCACAATTTTATTTTTCCAATATTCCCAAAAGTACAGATTATATCCGATTTAAATCTAGTACTTGATGGAAAAACAATAGTTTGTAGGTTCATTGATTTGTTACTCAAATACGATAGCCGCGATCGGGAATGGGTGAAATCCGTCAAATGAGTCATGGATATACACAAATATTTCCAAAAATACGGATCGGATCGAATTTAAATCTATCACTCGAGTGAGAAAGGATAGCTTGGAGGAATCTATTACAAAGTAAAACTGCTTGGAGGGATCAATAAGCAGGTGACTCCTTCTGGAAGGAACTCAAACAAGCGCGTAAAAGCTCACATCAGTGATTTTCTAGATTTTTTTGGTTGAACACTGTATTTATAGAAATATTGGAAGAATACATTTTTATGAGACATCATTGCTTGGACAGCTGGAAGGTTCATGCAGAATTTACAGAGGATCATGTTAAAACATCGCCAAATATTCCACCTGGAAATAAGGCTGCATTTGGTCTGATCAATAATTGAAAAGATGCGCGAAAGCTGCGGACTTCACGAAAGTACTTTTGTTGAATTTCATAGTGTATGAGATAGGGAATATTTACATTTCAATTTATTATGAACATGGAATTGCACATTTCAGATATCGACACTTGATGAATCCTAACTCAAAGAAGCCCTTATATTTTCACACTAATGGAAATGCATGTAAGTAAAACCCTGATCACACTTCGCTTTTTCTATGCAGGTTCATCTGCCTCATGACGTTGGCTTTTCTTGGGTCTCAAAAAGCAGAAAAGTCGAGAACGAACAAGATATTCTCACAATAATCCCAATCAAGTTACTTCACCACATATGGGATATGAATTACAAAAAAAATGCTACTATGTACCCCTATTTAAATGTGGAATTTGCAAAAACGGAACAGGAGAAATTTGCGTTTTCAAGGAAAATTGATTTTTGGTCGCGTAGGTGAGATGAAAGTTTTTAGTTTGGTTTAGTTCACCAAACATCAATTATTTATATGGAAAATGTTCAACGATATTATTTTTGTTGCAGAGGTCTTGTAAGTTTTATCCATCAATTATTCCCTGTATAATATCAATGAATTGTATTTCAACCGAAAAAGCGAATGATTCCGATAATAATTCTCGGAAACCCCAACTGGAACAAAATTAAAATTCTCCTTCAAATGAGCAGAAACTGAGA
This sequence comes from Myrrha octodecimguttata, assembly GCA_958510865.1. NCBI lineage: Eukaryota > Metazoa > Arthropoda > Insecta > Coleoptera > Coccinellidae > Myrrha > Myrrha octodecimguttata. The sequence goes on from OY294057.1 coordinate 28,856,133, forward strand.
CTCATTATTCTAGTTGAAGTGGGTTTCTGATGAACTGAGTACCTACAAAATTTCTATTCGAGTTTGATCAAACTATATATGAATATATCCAACTTATGTTCGATGACCAAGAATACAATTTTAATTATTAGGTACTAATTTTGTTCAGTATTCTGAAAATCCATATATCAGTTCAACCTGAATTCTGAATGAAACACTTTATATGGTGAGTGAGGTCCATTTGAAATTTTGAGGTAACTTCGTCGATATCTCATGAGGTACTGAATCGATCAGATTGAAACGTTGTGAACAGTTTTGGAATACCAAGGCTCACCGTAGTGCATAACTTTATGTGGATCCAGTTGTTAGAAAATATAAAATTTTTATTCGAAAATTTTTCAGATTTTCAAGTTTTTTTCCTCCGAAAATATTGATTAGAACATTGAAGTTAGTATCTAACAACAATGTTCCAAATATTAATTTTTTCCGATATTTACCTTCGGAGATAGAAGTAAAAAAATATGCAAAATATTGTTGTTATTTGGAATTTTAACGTTATTTCCGCAATATCGAGAAGTACAAATTCAATTCGATTGAAACTTCTTAATAAGGAAAACAATACCAACTCGCAACTAGGTGCAAATTTCGTGTTGATCTAATAGTTGAAATTTGAAAGTAGGTGATGAAAAATAATTATTTTTCATCATGAGACATATTCTGCAATTATTTTGAGCGAGGTGATCACGTTCATTTCGATATTGGAAAATATATTTTTTGTAGGAATGAGGGGTGGTTTTTTTTCAGATGAGGTTGATGGGTTTGAAATGATTCAAATAATCATTTTTCATCATGAGACACATTCTGCAATCATTTTGAGCGGGGTGATCACATTCATTATCGAATCGGAAAATATATTTCTTGTAGGGATGAGGAGTGGTAAGTTTTCCGATGGGGTTGATGAGTTTGAAATGATTGAAATAATTATTTTTCATCATAAGACACATTCTGCAATCATTTTGATATCGGAAAATATGTTTTTGTAGGGATGAGGGGTGATCAGTTTTCCGATGGGGTTGCTGAGTTTGAAATTATTGAAATAATTATTTTTCATCATGAGACACAATCTGCAATCATTTTGAGCGGGGTGATCACGTTCATTTTGATATCGGAAAATATATTTTTTCCAGGGATGAGTGGTGCTTTTTTTTTCCGATAAGGTTGAAATGTGGAAAATGATTTGAATAGTCATTCATTATCATAGGGTTAATTCCACATACATTTTTAGCGGGGTTATCTTGTCCTTCTGAGCAGCAAACATTTTATTAGATAGGGGTAGTTGGTGATAGGTTCCCTGGGGTTTAAATCTTGGAAATGATCAGGGTAGCTATTCTCCATGAGAAGACACCCTTCACCATATTATTTGATCGTTAGTGCAACTGTTAGGCTGTGGGATTTTTTTTTCAGTGATATAGTTCAATAGTTATATCTATGAATTGCTCTAGGAATTGCTTATTCTGATTTCGTTCAATTGATCGATCGAAACTTCAGCGACATAATTTTTCAAGTAAGTACTACATTCGAATAAGATCGGATATTATGTCCGGAGATGTATTGGAAAACTGAAATTTCGAATAGGTCCCTTGAAATATATAGGTCCATCAAGTTGCAGAAACAAGAACTAACTCAAATTGGCACTCGCGAAATATCGCCAAGGTCAAAATAATTCAGTAAGACGTTTCCCATATATTTTCATCAAGGGCTCTTTGATTTGGTTCAGTTGCATATAAAGTTACGACGTCATTGATGTAGATTGGACAACGTCGTGAAGTTATCTAACGAAATACGGGAATAATCTAATATTATAAAATATAAACAGTGGAATGTATCAAACTTCCATGGCCTACCGACCGATAAAATTAGTGAACATCTGCGAAAGGATTGTGGGATTTTCAATCTCTCAAGATTTGTTTCTTCTGATTTGCTGTATCGAGTTTATTCTTTCGGAAGTTGACTTGGCGATTCGATTCTGCATAGCAGATTAGCATTCGAAAATTTTATTCTTCTTTTATTTCCAAAAATATATATCCGATGCAACTGAACCCAAGTACTTCGTAAGAACGTCATAACTCGAACGTTAATTTGATAATTTCTGTGAGGAGTAGTGTCGGCAAATTCGCGAAAACGTCCCTTAGGGAAGTAGGATAGTAGAAGTGACCCCAGCCAGACATTTGGACAGAATCGCATTTGAAGACGAATCGTTCAATCTGCTTTTGGTTCCAAACTCGAAAACTACAGATATTCATTCAAAATGATGACAAGGTCGCAAAAAAATTGAAGATTATTTGAAAATGGCATCAATAAGACGTATTCGACCTTATGACAGATACCTTATTTCGATGCTTTTTTCCATAAATTTGAAGGAATTCACATTTTTCAACCAATTAAACTCGTTAACTTATTACTGTTGATCTTTTTTCACTAGGGCCTTTTTATGAGGACCTGTTACTTAGGCACCTATACGAAAAAATTTGACTTTTACTGCAATAACGGTAACAGGTTATACTCGTATCAATAAAGGATATCCTAAATGTGTCAGCAGTTGTATTTTTTTTAATTTCGGTATATTATCATTCTAAAAAGATCCACATAAGTTTTCTCTGGTAATAGAGACCAACACACTAGTAATTCTGCTGATGGATGTTTCCCATTATGTTACCCAAAGTTTCAAAAAAGTTGAAATCGTTATATTCCGATAGAATTATAAACAATCATGCTGACGTTTCTGAAAGAGGATTGTTTTCATACCGAAAAATCAGCACCAAATGGGAACTTCAGTTGTTCATTGCAAAAAACTTCTCAAGTCATTTTGGCCCTGAATGGGGGTGTTTCCTGAATTTGGGTTATTACTGAAAATGCAAATTTGAACATAATAATTATGGGTTTGATTCATCATTTTCCCAAATTACCTTCGGAAAGTATTCAAATCAGATTTTTAAATTGGGTTTTGGGATTTGCCAGGCATGCACGAAGTGACAACAGCCCTCTGCTATAGAATAATGAAATATTTATTCCTATTCTGTGGTACACACGTGTTCTTCGCTTTGAATAAAGAACATGTTCTTTATTCAGAGGTTCTTCGTTAATATAACCGTTCCGTTTAAGATTTGTCAGTAATATGACAGTATGACAGTCTGTGCTTTTCTTTTTCTATTTCTTGTCGTTGTCTTCTACTCTTACCAGATCGAAGTATAGCTATCTTTGTTTTCCTAAGCGAAGTAACACATTTGACGTCCTTTTCTTTCCGAGAAAGCTGAATTCGACGTTGCCATATCGTGCACTCGAGACAAATCCCTTCAAATGTAAATCCCCATTTTTATTTTTCAGTTTTAGGTGATTAAACATTTTTTTTAAATATAATATTGAAATTGTATGTTTGCAATGTGATGTTCTGAAGGTTTTTCATGAAAATTACTGCAATTTCGTTTGAAGGAAAAACCCCCATTGACTGCCTATACAGGGCTGTGAGGGTTCTCTTAGTATTTCGTAATGTTAAGATTGATTTTTCAGTTTGTTATTTCAGGTTTTTTTTGGCCCATAATCTGAAGGATTGCTTTCGTCTTTAACAATAAATGAATGGATTTCCGGTTTCAGACATACCCTATAATTTGATAAAAGGAGCATCCAGACAACTGCCAGGATATTTAGTAATGGGTCGTGTCGGATTTCCTCTTGCGAAAATAATAGGACAAGCCTTTAGTCCAACCAATATTATGCATGGGATCAATATGAAATTGGAAGTTAAACAAACATATTCGAAAATGGTGGAGTATTTGAAGAACGATGAGGTCTTTTCGAAACCGTTCGAATTCAATGGAAGGAAATTGTTCATAAAGGTGAATATGTATGTTTTCTATTTCCTATATATCATTTAGTTTACGTTCCATGAACAAGCACAGCGTTGTGGTTTGTGATTCCTAGTCAGCAAATTTTCTATGTTGCTGAAAGTCCTGAGATATGAAGTGAGGTTGCGCTAAACCATCGATTCGATTTTGAAATCCGGCCACTTCGGACAACTTTTAAATTATTCGGTTTTGGTCGAAGCTATAAAATTCATTGCAGAGCTTGCTCAGTTATATTGTCGAGTCTATTAGAGACGTTAAGCTTTCATTTTCTGTTGAAAGTGAAGAGGTACGGTAGTTCAAGCAAACTGAATTGAAAAATATCTGAGAAAGCTAGTTATATTTGAAAATAAGTATTATCCATTATGCGATGATAATAAATATGCACCGTGCAATATGTGATTCGAAAAAACCTTAGTATTTATCAAATTGCTGGTAGTACAATATCTATGATGAATCATCTCAAGAGAAAACACTCAAACGAAAATAAAGACCTCTAAGGTGAATCCTCAAGCAAAAAGTTGAAGTTTCAACTCAATTGTTCGTGCTCTACAGGCATGCTCAAAATGGGCTGTCGACAATCATCAGACTCTGCATTCTGCAATGAGTAATAACTCGAAGCATTGAAAGTGAAAGATTTGGTTGTAGCAATCTGGTTTGGTATTACAGTTTAGGTTTTTTTGTGTAATGTTTGTTTGAGAACAAGTTTGATTTTGTATTCAGTTTTATCTCACTTTTTTCTGCAATGTTTCAAGCCATTATTGAGATGTTGATCTTATCATTTGTTTGATAAACAAAATATATATCATGTAACAATGGTGTTTCCTTTACTCATTTAGGTCTTACTAAAGAGTACATGTATATATATCTCAATACTATCGATTCGGTGGACGTTTCGGCCAAAGGTTCGGCTGGTTCACTTAGAAATTCGGTATCCGACCAAATTTCGAATAGAAGGCTTCTGCGCATCACTAATAAAAAGTATTATGAACGAACCTCACCTGTTAAAGCCCTGGTAAGTTTAAAATTTGTCGAAGAACTTGAAGAAATTTCCAGTCATTCGATAATTGGACAATGAAATAAATATTCTTCTACTTCTCAGCTGATTTCAACCACCACAATAATGTGAAACAATGCGCGTGCTCCTACAATGTCCAAGATCCCGAGTGAGGTCGACCTTCAGCGCTTTACTTACCGGATGAAAATTATATTTCACGAATAATTCAACTTCCTGATTTTATTGCAAAACGATTGACGCTAAATGATTTTTCGTGGCTGTAATTATTAAGGGTAATAAGCTTGTTCTGGGAAACAGCGCGTTATCATTTCGTCACGATGTCTGTAATTTTCGAATTTTGAGCCGAAATTGGTCTTAAACGACTAGGACTCACTGATGAAGAATTCGTGGTCAAAATTTATTCTGTCCGTCCAGCCGTGTGCGCTGTTACTTTCGAAAGGAAGGACCTAGAGTCTTGAAATTTTCAGGTTAGGTTAAGATCCTGAATATCCATTTGAAATTTTGATTTTTCAATAACTCGAAAAATATTCATCTGATCGAGATGAAACTTTATTCGAAGATGAACAGTGTCAATAAGAAGAATTATCCATGGAAAAATCCAAAAAAAAAATTTTTTTTTGAAAATTTTTATATTTCATTGATATTTCCAAGTCACTATTTCGCAATGTGAACAGCTCGTAAAAGCTGCTGACTTCTCACCGTACTGAGGAAGCCTTAAGCCAAAAACACGTGTCTACGGTTACTCCACCTGAGGGATATGTCCATTAAAAAAATTTTTTCTCCGTTTAACATTATAATTTAACATTTGTTTTTTCTAATATCTCCCGAGATTGATACACCATCGATCTCTTATTTTGAAATCTTCTGCTGAGTAGAAACTGATGAATATAATCCGAGCGAAAAATTCGTGTTAAAAGTTGGAACATTTCAGAAAATAAGCATTTTTTAAAATTTTCTACCTGCACGATGCTCACGGAATTCTGCACGAATCATGATTCCAAATAGCTACGAAATTTTAATTATTTATTTTTCAATATTTCGTTGTCCACCATTGTGATCACATCGCGTATAATTGAAAAAAAAAATTTTCGTTCTCACGTTTTCAGCCATATCGGGTAATTTTTATTTACTTCTGTTTCGATGGACCGTCAATGTGAGATTACTCGAGAGCTGGGTTGATATTGTAGAATTTTGATTACGGTTTTGATATTTTTCAACGGATTCATGACGTCATAGAGTTATCGATTTCCTTGAATGAAATGGGCACATCAAAAAAGTATTTTGGTTTTAACCACTTTGTTTTGGTTAATCGCTTGAAATTAATTTTCTGTCTCTGGAGCATAGCAAGCGTATGTTTCACAATGAAACGAGCAGAACTCGATCTTGATGACAGGACAAGTAAGAAAAGTGTTCATGATTTGTTGCACCTTCATTGTTTGCAAAAAATTGTTTATTATAATTAAATCTTCAGCATCCTCAAGTGACAAGTTATAACTTCTAAGTTTCAGAGCCCCACTCAACCATTTGATGATGATTTCATCGCAGAAAATACAGCAATGAGGCTCCTCACAGATTCATTGGAATCATTTGGTAATGAGTCGTTGTTACCTCTGATCTCCAGCCAGCTCTCCAAACACCAATTATTCTTCCTAGGAATTGCACAAGGTAATGAGAGATTATCAACCGTACTCCGAAAATAATTCGTTACAGTTCGCTGTGAATTTTAATGTTTTATTCTACCTGAACTAACATGTATATCAATGAATAATAAGCAGGAGTTGGTGAAAGCGATAGTTCTCCTCCAGAAACAAGCATATTTTCAATTCCTCGTAAAATGAGTGGCAAGAGGAGACAGGACGGGGACAAATTGAAAAAAAATTAGTTTTCAAGATTGAAACTCGAATTCTATCATCAAAGGCGTCTAACTCTGAGCCTGGAAAGTCACGTTTCAGTGAGTGTGAGGGGAATTCAATATGAATATAAATACTCGAAAAACATAGCTCAAAGCGATCTATTGATTCGTTGTCAATATTCTGATATAATATTCATGAAAAAGTACAAAAAATTCTGAAAAAACATGACTTCAAGAAAGAATATCTGTCGATTAATCAACAAACATTCCACCTTGATCTAAGCTAATCATCCAATTAACCAAAACATCTACACCGAAGAAGCGGCCTCCAAGGAGAATGGTTACAGCTGTTTCACAGTTCTTACTGATCGTCAGACCATCTCACCTTGGATAAACCGCATAGGAATCTAGATACTTATAACCTGTCAGATAGAATACTGCAGTATAATAACGCCAGTGTGCCATCTCCCAGGAGTATCTTCCGTATCCTACCTTCAAGTAGAGAATACTCTGATCGATGTGCATGACTTTCATCCTTTTGTCATATCAGGTCTCTGCATCTGCGATTTTGCAGTTTGCAACGTCCGTCACGGCTTTGGAAACACTCGATTCATGTGGTTCTCCTACAAGACGATATCGTCTAACATCTGGCAAAATTAGGAATTGGTTCATGGAGGAAAGAGAGCTAGAGTAATAATGAACTAACAAAGCCAGAAGGACGAATATCTGTCGACGATCTTTTTGTTTTTGAAAAAACCTCACATTATACAATTAAATCTATTTAATTGGTTCAGACTGATGGCCTGATGAAAATTTAAAAACTGGCGTTTGATTTTCAAAATTTGCGATAGGTGTCAACAAATATGAAACGAGACATAGATACCGATGTTCATTTTTCAAAACTCATCAGGGGTATCTTATTTCAACCAGATCCATAATCTTACCCCGCGATCTATCCGCACTTACCTTAAATGAAATAATATGACATGGATTCTTTTAATGTCAGTCTAAAGTTAGATCGTGAACACAATCACTTCTCAAAAATGAACAACTGCTTGAAAAATGGCGGTTTGCAGTCTGATGTAAAATGTAGGAAAAATTTCACAGTTTTTGAGATGTAACATTTTGGATTTTCGATTTTCAATTTTTGTGGTCACAGAAGAAACCATGAAATTACATTATAAGTTACAGATTACATAAAACAATTGGTTGTTCACAACTGGTAACTACAACACTAGTGGTAACGTAGTAAGTTTGATGCTTCGTCTTTGGATAGATTTCGATGTTGATGCTGATGATATTGCTACGATGAGTTTTTCAGAACAGGTACCAGACTTCTAGAAGTGGAACCAGTAAATTGACTTATCACTATCTGAAATTGAAGATATTTCGTCAGATCAAAGCAAAATATTCACGCGCTTGTTAATGAAATGGATTAGCGAAGGGCACTAATACTGAAATGATCAGTTATAATAGTTCAGAGCAGAGAAACACCATTGTGTTCATTGAATAAGGGTCAATCAATTAGTGTCAGAGTATTCAAGACAGAAAAAATCAGTAGGTTTCATCGGAAATCGATAGTTTCATCGCGACAGCTGGTTTTATTTTGATGCAAAAATACCCCGGATAGAATATCGAATTCATCTAATTTTTTGAGTTTCATTCATTATGTCAGTTTCCAAGTACCTTGTTGGATTCAACAAACAAACCAAACAAGTAATCAACAATTTTCGACTGAGATCACTCACTACAATGTAGTGGAACTCTCCTTTCAAAATCACTTTGGTCAGGATATCAGTTGCTCAATCTAATATATGTATTTATTGAGGACTGCCAATCACTACTTATACGTGGTCCCAATAGAGCTGGGTCGCTATTCTTGACTTATGACGAACTTATGGAACGTTCTCTATCGTTCCATATACAAACGACAACTTTTTCTAAGTTGTACTCTCCCAGGATTTCAAGGATAGCGGTCCATATCATTTGCATTGACTGCATTCTTTTTCAAGTTTGAGTATTCTATCATTATATTCATGCAAGGGTAACAATTGAATTCTTATAAAATGAGACGATAATTACGATTTTACGAGAAATGTTCAGAGTTTTCTCGGCAAATAACATGTAGAATTTTAACTATTGTGCAGCCTCCATGAATTTTATTTTCAATTCACAGAATTCTGCTCAAATGATGACGTTATGGATGTTTTGATGGAATCCTTGGAAGACAGTATTTTACCACTACCACCACTCAGAGCCAAAGAAATATTCAGAAATTCTGAAGAATTTTTGAAACAATTTAATTGCCCAGAAGAATATCACAGTAGGGGAAACCAATTTCCGTATATTGAGAACAGAGGATATCCACAAAATTCACTAATGTGGAATTAGGATAACATTTCAACCACACTTTGAACTAGTTTGGAGAGTTGTATTATACGAGATAATAAAGTTGCTTCGAAATTACAGTATTATATATAAAGGCTATTTCATCAATCAAAAATACATTTGTACTCGTATATAAGTGAACTATCAGTTATAGTAGTTTAGAGTAGTTGTATAATTAACGTATTCCACTGAAAATTTTCAAGCTGTGCATGTAAGCCCACCGAGAGTGATACTTTATTATCATTTATTATCACATCAAAGTTTTTCCAGGAAGATATTTCCCTGAAATATAAATGAAATTAAACGAATAAAACTTCATACCTGTCATATATTCATCCATAAAGAAATGAATACCTACGAAATATTATATTAACTTCGATTGAAGTAGGAACTTGAAGGGTTTATTTCTCAATGGCATTTGACATTTATTGTATGAAAACAAATTGTCATTTGGAAGATATATTCAAGACTGATCATCTGTTGAAATCACACATGTGTTGGATTTATCCATTATTGAATACAATCTCGAATCGATGATAATACATCACAATATCCACTGTTGATACTATTTTCAAGAAAAGATATCGTTAAACAAGTGTGGACTTCTTTATGGCATATTTTCCTCATAACAGTATAAAATACAGTCAAATTGTTGAAAGGATGAAAATTATCGATAGTGTTTCGAAAAATTGAATCGAATACGGAATAAGATCATTTGGTTCAGAAAACTCACCGAAAAATATGAATAAGTATTACTTTGCAGGTATGCTCGGTGAAAGCTAGAAACTGTGTTATATTTTTTCAAATCCATCAAATCAAAAAGTCATTTACTGGAATAAAATACAAAAAGCCATCGGCCGAAGTCCTTTAGCCAGTTTTGTAACAACAATTATTCAGCACTTAAAATTATAAATTCTAAATCTGAACTCTGCAAAAAAACTACACATCTTTTGTATGAATTGTTATGAATAGTAAGCTATCAGAATCTCTTTCTATACAGTCGGTTTTCAATATATCTACGCTGTTCTGCTCCAATGCAGGAATTGCCAAAAGTTTGTGCGAGTGATGGTGTGTTGGAATATCATGAAATCTTTTTTGGATTTACTTGGAGGCTTCGTGTGTTGAACCATTTCACTGTTGAGTTTAGTAGCAGCTGGATGTTGTCTATGGTTTTTTACTGTTTTATTGTAACTTATTAGATTTGTATCATCAGTAAATTGCAGCTCATATGTGTTTTTGTCGATATCTGAGGATTGTCATACAAATATACAGGGTCTTTCACGAGGAACCTCACCCATATTTATACGGGAAACTACTGAACGTATTTTCATGAAATTCAGCACTTATAAGTATTTCACGATGCTGATGAAATCTAAAATATTTTCAAGGCATGAGCACCTCCGGTTTTTCCGGAAATGACGTCAACTTCCGTTTTTCGAATTAGAACACCATTTTTTTATTGCAGAAATAGATTCCTTAGAAAATTTCAATTTATTTTGATGTAACATTTTTCAGTTTTGGTTGGAAAATTCTCTCTGAGCGGGAGAATTCGAAAAAAAAATCGAAAATAGAGCTCCGCTGAAACAAGAATAACTTCGAGGTTTTTGGATGGAAAATTTTCATTTTTGGGATTTTTCAAGATGTAAGATTGATGTATTCACTTTGAAAATCGAAATCGCGATTCATGATACAGGGGGTGAAAAAATCGCTTTCAAAGTTAGGGATGACAAAATCGTGAAAAATAAATTTTTTCAAATTAGAACCCCATTTTTTTATGGCAGATATTGAATCTACGTTAAAAAATAATGTGAGTGTATGCATCGCACCCTTGCCCTAAAATGGATATTTTCTGAGTTATTCACAAAAAACTGTTTTTCGTCTTGAATTTTCAGCTATTTCTTTTCCCTTAACGCCAAAAAGATGAAATTTTCAGGAACTGTTATTTGAACCATGCTGTAGATTTTTCACCCCTTCTTGAAACCGACTTCAAGTTACTATTAGGAGAACCATGGCAAACTCTCGCAGTTATAACTAGAGAAGATGCTCAAAGTTTTGACGGTTAATTTCTAGACATTTATTTATACGTCTCAGGAATGCTTCGTGCGTTGCTCTTCTTATTTCATCGGGAGGAAGAGATCTGCAAAAGTGTTTAAAAACCAAATTGAGTTTCAAAACTATGAATCTAAAAATCTAAACAAACCTGAACGCATTTCTGACTCGTTCTATGCAGTCCTCTTTATCAGTCAGGGGAGTTGAGTAGACAATATTTTTTATCCTACCCCAAACATAATAGTCTAAAGGAGTTAAATCGGGAGAACGTGGTGGCCAAAGATGTGAACCATTGTTCGCCAACCATCGATCTTCAAATAGCCTGTAGAGGATATTTGACACATTGAGTGAATTGTGTGGAGGCGCGCCATCTTGTTGATACCATAAGTCATTATGGTTCTGTACTAGCGGCTCAATTATTTGAGTCAATATGTCAGAATATCTATCTCCTAAGGGAGAACATTCTTTAAATAATGCAAAAATGTGTAGTGTTCCATCATAAATGTGAACATCGAGAATTGCATTTTTTTTGATGGCGCAAAAAACATTGAAACTCCAGGTCTCTTGAAAGTTCCATTGTCTGAAGTGGTGGTTGTTCTCTTCATCCCAATAATGACTGTTATGCCTATTGAAAGAACCATTCTTTGTGAATTTAGATTCATCTGTCCAAATTATACAGTCCAAAAAGTTTTCATTCTCTTGAAATCGAATCATCATAGCTTCGAAAAACTCTGTTCTCCTGACGAAATCAGTTTCCTTCAAATGCTGTACCCTATTGAATTTATATGGGTGCATTTTATGTTTTTTTAATATTCTCCAAACACTCGATTGAGATAATCCCAGATCAATCTCGGCATCTTTGAGAGAATTTTGAGGATTCACACGAAAATATGCAAGAACTGTAATTTCGTTGTTCTCATCTTCTACTACACTTTTTTTTCTGTGTGTAGTTTTCTTAACGAAAGATCCGACATTTCTCAAGTTTGTCATGGTTCTGTTGATGGTATCTCTCGTTGGTCTGGGTCGGCCAGGAAACCTCTCAATGAACAGTCGAATCGTTCTATCTACAACTTTATTACATTCTCCATGAAGTAGAATGAGATTTAAATAATCTTCATTGGTAAAATTAGGCATAGTGATCGATTTTATAACTTAATACGAATTATCACCAAATTAATAGTAAACACAAAATGCTACTGAATAAAGAGGAATTTGGCAGATGTAATTAATGATATCTATCATTAAAAAAAAATAATGTAAAACATGGTAAGTTTTTGCATATGGTTCATAAGGAATTATTTATTTATCACTGGAGAGAAAACCGATTAGTTGAAATAAAGAGGTTTCCGATACAAATTCGAATCCAAATTCGTCATCTATTTAGGAACAACCTGTAACTTTTTTCTCTTGCATATTAGGGTAGTAAAATCTAAAACATGGTTTAAGTAACAGTTCCTGAAAATGTCATCTTTTTGGCGTGAAGGGAAAAGAAATAGCTGAAAATTCAAGACGAAAAACAGTTTTTTGTGAATAACTCAGAAAATATCCATTTTAGGGCAAGGGTGTGATGCATACACTCACATTATTTTTTAACGTAGATTCAATATCTGCCATAAAAAAATGGGGTTCTAATTTGAAAAAATTGATTTTTCACGATTTTGTCATCCCTAACTTTGAAAGCGATTTTTTCACTCCCTGTATCATGAATCGCGATTTCGATTTTTAAAGTGGATACATCAATCTTACATCTTGAAAAATCCCAAAAATGAAAATTTTCCATCCAAAAACCTCGAAGTTATTCTTGTTTCAGCGGAGCTCTATTTTCGATTTTTTTTTCGAATTTTCCCGCTCAGAGAGAATTTTCCAACCAAAACTGAAAAATGTTACATCAAAATAAATTGAAATTTTCTAAGGAATCTATTTCTGCAATAAAAAAATGGTGTTCTAATTTGAAAAACGGAAGTTGACGTCATTTCCGGAAAAACCGGAGGTGCTCATGCCTTGAAAATATTTTAGATTTCATCAGCATCGTGAAATACTTATAAGTGCTGAATTTCATGAAAATACGTTCAGTAGTTTCCCGTATAAATATGGGTCAGGTTCCTCGTGAAAGACCCTGTATTTCACTGAGCAGTGTGTTAAGTGGAAAACCCTGTTGAATACTCTGGTCACTGTGGAACAATGAAGTTAAGTTCGCTCTCACATGGAATGTGCCATTGATAAGGTAGTCTCTAAGGAGCCAGACCAAGCTCACAACACTGCAGCAGTTTCAGTATGTACAGGAGGCCGCTATGCGAAATGCTATCAAAAGCCTTGGTTATATCAAGAAAAATAGCTGCACTGTGTTTTCCCATCAATCTGTTGGCTTGAACATTAGATGTCAGTAAAGTTATTCCGGCTATTCAAGCTCCGTCTCCGTTGTGGTGCCGTATTTACGATCTGAAGTACACTGTAGCGGTAGTAAAATGAACATATAAGTACGGCACCGCAACGGAGACGGAGCTTGAATAGTAGGATGTGTGGACCGAGGCTAATACAGTAAGACATACAATAAAAATAACTGCCTGATCACGCTAATACCTGATGTATTAGAAAAACTTTTGGAGTACATTTTGAACAAATTGGTATGAAATCAGCCACAAAACCTCAAATTATCAATTGGGATTTGAAGAAGGAAATTCCACCATTCACCCAATAACTATACTGACATCTAATGTTCAAGCCAACAGATTGATGGGAAATCACAGTGCAGCTATTTTCCTTGACATAACCAAGGCTTTTTATAATACAGGTAATAGCGTGATCGGGCAGTAATTTTTAATTGTATTTCTCGCTGTATTAGCCCCGGTGTACACATCCGGCTTATCAAGCCATACTTATGTGTGCATTCTACAATAGCTACAGTGTTATTCACATCGTAAATACGTCACCGCAACTGCGCCGGAACTGGAAAAATCGGATATGCACACCGGACCTTAGGTTTTGGTATTGTGATAACTATTTCATAATTCCATTTCTTAGGGAAGTAAGGGGTACTACTATATCACTCATAAGTTTTAATGATGTATTCATGTTAGGCTGGTCGAGTTTGCTTAAGATTTCTTTGGAGATGTCATGTTCAGGTGCTGTACTTTTTCACCTATATAATATTTTATAATAGAGCTATCTGAGTTTTTTTGAAGAGTGTCTATAGATACTCAAAGTAACTTCGGATACCCTATCAAAAACGCTGCAAATTTTACACAAGGGTTTATTATTTTCTCAGTTAAATAACCAAATATACCATTGATATCTTATAAACTTATATATTATGAATAAATCATTGGTTTCTCAAAACACAAAAACCAATTCCATGCAATAATTCATGCGAACATAGAAATCTCAATAAATACACTAGTATAATTGAATAACATTTCCACATGCAGAACGCTAACTGAGTAGCAAAATTTAAAATAATATTTTGAATGAGAAGAGAAGTTCCACAGTCGTTTAACCTCTTTGAAAATCTAACTATTTTCCACAATTATTAAATTTCGTGTCGGTATTCTACAACTGAAAATGAACTTCAAATCAGATAGGGTTTGCCCTTTTTGAGATATTAGGGAAATAACCTCAATATACAAAATGGTCACGAAATTTTTTGCCAATATCTGCACAAATGAATATCGGTTAAAACTGAAATTTGAAACACTGTTTCTAAATGTTGACTCTGAAACCTGTACCAAATTTCATTGAACTTTGATGAATATGTATTCGAAAAAAAAATTTTTGAAAAAAATTAGATTTTTCCACTATACAATTCTCACGAAATTTTGCATTAAATCGAGTGTCTATATTTCACAATTAGTCATGATGTATCATCTGTTTGATGTAAAGACGTGAAATTCAAACAAGTAATTTGCCGACAACCAGATGATGATACATGCGGTATATTTTTGTCTACGCTATATCCCT
Organism: Myrrha octodecimguttata; assembly: GCA_958510865.1. NCBI lineage: Eukaryota > Metazoa > Arthropoda > Insecta > Coleoptera > Coccinellidae > Myrrha > Myrrha octodecimguttata. The sequence continues at coordinate 28,871,272 of OY294057.1, forward strand.
TGTCTTAGGTCTAGAACCGGCACAGTCCCCATTCAGAACAGGTAGACAGATGATCGGCTCCTAACTTCAGTCTAAGGCTCCAACCCTCAGTATTAGATTCTCGACAATCGACAATTGTCTGATTTGCGGTTTGTTATTGATTTTTTTGCATATTATATCCTCCAATTTGATTTATCATATAAATGCTCATTATTTTTTATATTCACGCTTATTTCAAACTATCAGTACGAAAGATTTGGGATTTCGATTGAAACCAGTACGGATATCCACATGTTGACGATAATCGTACTACGCAAACCGAAATTGATGGAAACCTCCGATCAACCGAATTTTTTGGAAATCTGCATTATTTTAAATTACGCTACTTAATTCGCGTTCTGCGTGCAAAAGTGTTGTTCAGTTATAAAAGAGTATTTATTGAGATTTCAATGTTTCAAATGAATTTTTTCATGAAATTGATTTTTGTGTTCTGAAAAACCAATGATTTATGAATAAAATAAAAGTTTTATTCAAGATATGAATGAGCTTCATGAAGAAATTTAATCTTAAATCCCGTAATCCGCAGGGTGATTTCTATAAATAATAATTTGACCCGATTTTCAGTAGTTCAAAAATATTTAATCTGGACTACTTACGGTTATGACATTGTCAAGAACATCGATGGGGCATTTGCAAATTGTGTTTACAAATTAATAACGCATCCATTAAAAATTTCTCGATATGTGTTGAAAATTTGGTAAACAATATTTTCATCTACTTTTAGATGTATGACTCTGGATGAAAAGTGAACCGATTATTTCAGTGAATTCCAATCTTAGAACCGAATGCGATGATGTCATTTTCGACATTATTGAAAATTTGCAGCGTTTCTCTTTATAACTCAGGACCCACTGGTCGGAAATCATCCGGATGAAAATTTTTTGGTTTAGTTTTGCAACAGTAATCAACGTTCAGAGTTTCATGAAAAGTTGGTGGTAAGTTTTCGAGAAATAATTTTTTTTCCCCCAACTCTCCATTTTGATCCCTTTGGGTACACCGATTCTGTCCCGAGCGACACACGATTTTTCTACCAAGTTTCACTGATTTCGGTTCAGTACTTTCTGAGAAAAGTCCCGGACAACGGACGGCGGACGGGGGACGGCGGACGGACGAATTTTTTTTATTAGTTTATTCAAATCTACATACTCCAAAACGTAAACTGTGAAATTTTCAGGGGGGGTTAAACATTTTTTTTTTTGGTCGATCACTAAGGTTTATTATTTGATTTTATCAAATCTATTCTATTCTTTCATGTTTCCGTGTCCCGTTGCCAATTGTTGTGCTTTAAATGTCAGGTCCAATCTGTCTGTCCCCGTCTGTCTACAGTGTCCATATAGTTCCCGCCCCCTTTCTTCATTGTCCCAAGTTTCTTGCCAATCCTTCATAACATTTTATCTCCTTGTTTTTACCCATTGATTTTGTTCTCTGTTTGTTGTCCTTGTTCTCGTTGTTCATATTTCTTCACGATTGTCTGTCCAGTCTTTATATCTGTGTTTTGCTTCTATCCACCAGGGTGGTACTCCGGCAAGTACCTGTAATGCCACTATTGGTGCCGTAACGTATGTCCTATTTATTAGCAGAAGCATTGGTCTCTGTGTCGCGTCCGTCTGTCTTCTCAGTGTAGTTCGCTCCGCGTTTATGCCCCATATTTCCGATGCATATAATGCTGCCGACTTCAAGACGTTTTCCGAAATTTCTTTTATTATGTCCTTGTTATGCCCATATGTTCTATTTATTGTCCCCAGTAACTTTTTGGCTGTTTTTCCTATTTTGTTTCTTATATCCTTTGTGTGTTGTAAGTAATTCAATTGCCTATCTATCGTTAATCCTAGGTATTTTATCGTGTCCTTGTTTTGTAGTGTTTTTTCTCTTGTTTTTATTGCCGGTGGTCTAACATTACGTCGATTGTATATGAACATTATCTCTGCCTTGTCTTCGTTATATTTCACTCCACTTTCACTTTCCCAGAGTTTGCATCCTTCCCAGATATATTTCCATTTATTTTCTATTTCTTTAGCTGAGTTCCCTCTTACCACTATGATCTCGTCGTCGCAAACGCTTGACAAGTCGCTAGACTATCCGTGAATTCCTTGTATATTTGTCTTCTTGATGCTTCGTCTGTCCTCCATGACTCGTTCATCTCGTCCATTTTCCTGAAACAACCCTGCATGACTAGGAGCCGCAGGGTCGGTCCAAGACATGATCCCTGCGGGCATCCTTTTGTAATTGTCCTCGTTACTGGTCCACTCGTAACCGTCCTTTCCATCAAAAAGTCTTCGCATAACCTGCGAATCGCTTCCGGTACCCGTGCTGCCTCTAATTCTCTTCTTATGTAGGGTGTCCATGCGCTGTTAAAAGCGTTCCGCAGGTCCAGTGCTACCAATAATTGGTGCTCGTCGCTGGCCTTATTAGTCTTTATCGTCCGTATCAGTTGGTCAATGGCGTCGATCGTTGCGTGTCCCTCTCTGAATCCATATTGTCTGTTGTCCAGTCCGTTATTGTTTTTCAGCCAATGTTGCAATCTTTTATTCGTCAGTCTGTCTAGCACCTTTCCCAGAGCAGGAAGAAGGCTTATTGGCCTCAGTGATCCATCCTTTTTCGGTATCCATATTACTTTAGCCTTCTTCCACACCCTGGGAAATCTTCCGTATATCATACATTTATTGTAAATGTCCGTGAGTATATGTTTCGTCACGTCGAATATGTGTTCCATGGCTTCGTTCGATATTCTGTCGTCTCCTGTGCTTTTTCCTTTTTTAATCCCTTTATTGTTGCCTCTATTTCTACCACCTGTATATCGGGTACCTTTGTTTTGTTAGTTGTCTGTTTCCTATTACGTATTTTTTTCATTTCCTCAGTGTCTGTTACTGCGTTGTCTTGTGGGAAGTATTTTTCCAGGAGATATATATTTTTGTCCTTGTCGTCCGTGCTGTAACTTCCATCTTCTTTCTCTATATTTGTGTTTGGTGTCGCTTGTTTTTAATTTAAGAATTTCCACAATTTGTGCCATGGGTCCTCTTCGCATATTTATCTTATTCTTTTTTGTGTGTGTTCCAATTTTGTAGATTTTATATCTTTTTTGTACTGGTTTTTCATCTGCTTATATCTATTCCACCCATTCCGTCTTTCATTTTCATCTGTTTCTTGCTGCGCTCTTCTTCTCTATTGTCTTAGAATCTGCCTCGATCTTTGTAGTTTGTCCGTCCACCAGTCTTCTGTTTCGTCAATAATCTTTGTCTTTATATTTCTGGAGCATACTTGAGTGCACAACTTCTGTAATTTATCCGCTCTTCTTTCTAGCTGTTCTTCGTTCTGTATGTTCCACTGTTCTTTTTCTATTCTTTTTTCCAACTCTTTCTTAAATTTCGTCCAGTCCGTGTTTTCAAAATCATATGTTCTTCGCGTTCTTGTGTTATTTGTCGTGCCTGTTTGTATGTCGTACCCTATGTACCTGTGCAGACTCAGTGACTCCTCGTCAAGTACTTTCCAATTTTGTATTGTCATTCCTTTTGTCATTGTCACATCTATGTAGCTACTTCCTCGTGGCCCCGAGAAAGTTGGTATTTGTGATGGGTCGTTGTGTAGTTCATAATGGTGTGCCATTGTCCAGTTCAGCAATTTTTTTCCTCTCGCGTCCGTTTTATTTCCTCCCCACGCCACGTGGTGTGCATTTACGTCTTCGGCTAACAAGTGCTTGTCAGTTATTCTCCCGATAAGTTGTGTGAACTCCTTGAGTCTTTTGTTGTCATTCCCACCAGGTTCATCGTATATTGATATTATGAAAATTTTATCTTTTTTACTATTCACGTTCGTGATTTCTATTGTTGTGTAGTTTTCGGTCGTCATGTCTCGTCTTGTTGTTATATTCGTTAGTGTATTTTTTGTTAGTATTTGTGTTTTTCTCTTTCTGTCATGTCCGTGTGTTACGTTATCCTCGAAATCAACCTGGCGTCCGTATGGTTCCTGGATGATAGCTATGTCTATGTCTTGTTCTTTAAGTTTCCCCATCATAAGCAGCGTCGCTGCCCGTCCTCCGTCCAGATTTACTTGCAGCAATTTTAGTTCAGTGTTGCACTTTGTCAGTAGTCAATTATCTGTCGTGCCTGTATTTTTTTCCGTAAGTATATTGGGCCATTTCTATCCCTCGCCGTGTGTCGTCTCAGTCCTTCATGTATGTTTATTGTCTTGCAGTTGGGGCAGTTAAGCATTATCACCGTGCATGTCCTACCTTCATGTTGACCTCCGCATTTGTGGCAGGTTGGCTTGTCTTTGCAGTATTTGGCCACGTGTCCGTATTTATGGCAGTTGAAGCACAGTACCACACTTACTACCTCCTCTACCCTTATCCTGATCATGTTAATGCTCGTTTTTTTCAATATATGCCTGGCTACCGTGGCGTCAGTCTCTAGTGTGATATTCTCTTTCAATTGGTTTCTACATGTCCATCTTGTTACGATTCTACTGCTATTTGTAAATAAGTCCTTGTACATCGTGTTAATGTCTTCGTTTTCGTTCAGTATTTGCTCTGTCAGTTCCTCGTCTATGTATCCTTTTGTTATTCCTGTCAACATTATAGCCGGCTTTCTTTCCTTGATTGTTCTTATGTCTATATCATCGATTTTCTCAAGAGCCTGATTTACCCTTTCATGTTGCTTGCTGTCCGTGCAGTGAAGTATGATTTTTCCATTCTTTAGTGGTACCATATTTTTTATTCCTTTATCTTTCCATATGTACCTCGTTGCGTCTTTCAGTTTGTGTATTATTTCCTTGTGGTTGTCTACGTTCTTTATTCTCATAACCGATTTGTTTTTTTTCTGGTTGTTTTCCACCCAGTCTTCTCGGTTTTTTTCGTCATTTGTGCGTAGGTTTTCCTCGGCCTTCTCTGTCTTTGAACTGTTCTCCATTCCTCATCTATTTCTGTGTCGGTCTGTGTTGGTTGATCTGTGTCCGTCTGTGTACAGAGGTCTATGTCAAGCTGTCTGCTCGTTCCTGGTATCGCGCCTGGATCGGTTTCTTCTTTTTTTTGTGTTGTTTTCTTTGATCCTCTTTGTTTCCTAGATTGTTTTTTGCCCTGTGTTTTTTGTTCCTGCTCTATTTTGCTCTTTTCTTGGTCCATCATTTTCTCTTCTAGTGTATCAAAACATCCTTTTTGTCCGTCCTTTTTATCTAATTCGTAAGCCATTTTTATTATAATATTAGTAATTTTTTCCAGTTGTCCTCGTACTATTTGTTGTTCCTCCTTATTGAATTGTACCTTATCGGATTGGTACCTGGTTGTTGCCTTCATTATATTATCTTTGGCCTCTATCACCTTCGTAATCATGTCGGTGTATTTTGTCATAGTTTCGTTTTCCCTTGTTTGTGTGTTTGTTTCTGTGGATTTTGCCACGCTCTGCTCGTTAACATTTTTGCTTTTGTCTCTCGTCTCAATTACATTCGTACTCTCCCTAAATTTTTTTCCCCTGAGCTGTTCCCTCCGTTCTTCCTGCTCAATTTCTGCGAAGGAGCTATTGAGTTGGTCCACATTATCCACGCACATCCTGCTCACGCAGGATGTTTTGCGTACCTTCGCATCCGGTGATCTCGTCACCGACATGCGTCTTGGGATGTGTCCCAGTTCCAATGCTTCCTTTTCTAATTTCTTCCATTTCTCGATTTGAGCCATTTCTTCCTGTCCTTGAACCGCCTCGTCACCTGTGACAGAAATTTGTCTGATTAAATTGTGTTTTTTGAGTTGATTCCATGTTTTGATCCCACGAGTTGGGACGAAATAAATGTCACTAATTGACAGTGCGCCCTTGCCAAAAAGAAGGCTACGTGTCCCACAGGATGCGCCCGGTTCCCGTTGGTGAGAGAGTAAGGGACCAGTCTGCCCACCAGTCATGCATCCCCTCAGCACTTATCTACACCTTGGGATTTGGGTTTTTTTCAGAGGTTGTCTCCTCTTTGAGTCAGGCGGTTAAGCCAAACTCCCCATCCACCCTAAGACATGACTAGGTCAGGACGGTGTGTACAAGGTAGCATGCTATCGGGAAACCCGGGTTTGGCGATCCCCGTACTAACAACTTGATAGCCCCTGGGTATGAACTCCGAGTAACTGCCAAGTTTCGATCCAATCGTTCCAGTAGTTTTTGAATTATCGCCAAAATAACGTCAAAACTTCAAAAGGCTCTAACTACGAATACGTTTAGCCGATTTTGCCCATTAACGAACTTAACCGTCGCATTTTGAAATGCAACCTACCCTGAAAGTTTCAGGTCAATAGGATTTTCCGTACGACCGTAATCGTGTCTACGGACGGCCGGACAGAATCGATTTTGACACGGATTCGTCATCAGTTAGTCCAACCTAGTCGTTTGAGACCATTTTTGGCTCCATCATCGAAAATTACAGACGTTTGGACGAAACGATAGCACGCTGTTCCCCAGAACATGCACGCAAAAGAGGACTGACATTCAAGAATATCGCGAAAAAGAAGCTTTCGAAGTGTTGTTTTTTTGACTTCTTCAATGTTTTTTTGGCTTGTGATTACGACATAATATTGTATTTTGTATAACTGAAATAAAAATTTCGTATCTTCTTTTGTTTGCTTCACTTACGGATTTGAGTTAAAATATTGTAACTTGTATTTCTCTCGAATTGTCTCAAAAACTTGAGCTCCTAGGTAAAAATGAGTAAGTTATTTGAATTCTTGACATCTACATGATGTAGAATTACCTCAAAAACCTCAACACCAAAACAAGAGCAGTTCCCCCTCCTTGAAAATCTTCAGAGACATCACTCAACAAACAACTTTCATCGACTATTTCCCTCGTCGTAATTTCCACCAATCAGAACCGCGCAATTTTGAATTACAAATGGTTTCTAGGTGGAAGAACTATTTGGCAGGAGCTGTCAGCAGTTTATTCGAGTTTACCCGCGGCAAAACATGACAGTTTTTGTCACCAAAAGTTACATTACCTTTGAACACCTAAAAAATCGAAAAAATACATTGCGAAGTAATATTTTTTAACAAAAAGCATTCGTGCAGGTGCACCAGCACTCCTCGTTAAAATATTACTTAGCGTGTTTTTCGATTTTTTTCGGAAAAATAAGATGCCCTTATGATATTACTTACGACTATATGACGGAGTATATTGTATTCTCTTAATATCAATCTATTGAAATCTTTCCGAAAATACTTCGTGTAAAATGAAAATTTTAGGGGATGCGAGATAATTCCTTTATATGCCAGATTCAAGAAAATATTTTTGGAAACGTTATAAACCGAAATCTATGTGACTTATTGAAAAGATTCAAAACTTCGATCATTATAATGAACCGAAATCTGATATGAGCCCACGTATTCTCCATTACACATTTTTATCTACTATCCAGAGATCAGCGGTGGTTCTAATGATTAACCAATTTCCTTCCTAATTGCGAAGACTGTTGCGTATACACCGGAACACACTTCTCGTGGTAGTCGATCGTTTGGAGTTATTGTGAAATGACTAGAGAATCGTATGAAGTCTCGAGTCCCCTGAATGGGGGTCCTCCCCGAAGGAGATCCGATAACTCTTTTCGGTTGTGTTTTTGTACAATGATAGTTGTTTTATTAGTTTGTATATTAATATTGTTATTTTCGTTCAGATGGTGCAAATTAGATATTTTGTGGAAGGTAGGTACAACATATTTCCTTAGCGTATTCGATATTTCTACACTATTGCTCTTTCATGAAATATAGTTTTACGAACTATATTATAGAACAAAAGAAATTCTATAAAGTTCTCAGTCTTGTTATATTTTATGAGCAATCAGAATTATCTTTTATAGCGCGCGACTGAAAAATATCCCTTCCAACAATTTTTTCTGTATCTAATTCAACTCTGAACAACACTTATGTTGTTCACGGTTTCAATTCTAAACGCAACCGTCTCGCCTATAAATGAAAAACATATCTACTTTTTACACGTTTGTTTTGGGAAACAGCGCGTAATCGTTTCGTCACAAGGTCTGTAATTTTCGAATTTTTCCTGAAGATGGTCTCAAACGACTCGGTTGGGCTCACTGATAGAGAATTTATGGTCAAATTTGATTCGGTCTGTCTAGCCGTCCGGCCGAACATGTGCGATATAAATTTCGAAAGGTTTGGTTTCGATACTGAAAATTCTGAATAAAATCGTTAGTGCGCCATATCGTCTGAACGGTTTTTGTGTTACAGCCATCTGAAATTTTAATTTCTCAATAATTTGGAAGATATCAATCTGATCGAAATGAAATTTGGTTTTTAGATGTACAAAAAAAATATTTTTCAAATTGTCTATATTTCAGAAACTATAAGTGCTGTTCCATTTGAATTCCACTCAAATCTCCAGTCGTCATTTATAACCCAGAACTATATACTATATTTCAGCTGAATCAGATTCGTAGTTTATCAAAAAAAAAGATATCTCAAATAAATAGAGTAAATCGGTCGGCGCTTAGACTTAGAATTCCCTAGATGGCGCAACTAATGCCACGTAGGCATTGTTTAAGGAAAATGACTGCCTGCATGGTGGTTCAAGCAGTTTATCGTAAGGAGTAAATGATAAGGAGATATCAAAAAACAGTTTTTTAAAGCTGATTTAGGCGGCTTTGAAAGTTGCCTATATGACTGCTTTTGCAACGATTTTTATCAAGCCAGTGGAAGTTCATAACTTCACATTAGTAATTTTGTAGAATTTTTTGAATCTGGTATCCAATTAGACACAGGGTCAGCACGGTTCATCCACTGATATTCATTTTGCACGTTTGTTCCATTCTAGGGAAATAAGGCGTAACCAAGGCGGTAACCAAGCATAACTCGAATTTTTTGGGGCAAACTGACTGCAACTTCGGGGAATTACCGAACGTACAGCCGCCGAAAGATCCGAATTTTTTTTCAGTTTCCTTACGTAAATCGCATCGCGCACGTGCTCTACAAAACATTATCAGTTCTCATTTGTAACTGTTGCGAAATTAAAGAAAGGCTTTGTGTTGTGTGATATTAGAGGTGAAGTTGAATGGCATCAGAGCTAAAGTGTTTAACGCTGAACGAAAAATCGAAATGAATTGCTGAAGTAGAAAGGGGCGAAAAGAAAAAGAAAGTCATTGCACAACAATTTGGGATTCTTCCAAACACTTTATCAACCATTTCGAAGAACAAAGATACACTTTTAGAAGGACAAGGTCGCTATGAGTTCAACTCCAGTGGAAAAAAGGCTTAGAACTTGTGTGGATAATGGAGTTGATGAAGCTATGCTCAAGAGCAAACAATACCTCGAACGTAACAGGGTGACTTCTGGAGGCCGGAGTGCGTTTTTTCAAAAAAATTTGTTTGTGCAAATGGTTGAAAATTGTAAGAATCCGCAATGTTACCACTTTTTTATATTCAAGAATTTTTGGGAAAAAACGAAACTGAAATAGAGTGAAAAATGGAAAATAACTAAAATTGCTCATTCTCACAAAGGAATTTAGTACACCCCAAAAAAAATTTCAGAAAATGCTCAATGACGCCTGCAGAACAATATCTCGTTTTCTCTTATAACTGTCGAAATTTCTCTGAATTCTAAGATTTCACGCGGCTATTGAGAACATTTCAACGGAATATCACGATTTGGGTACTTGAGTTTGAGATGTTCACGAGGTTTCATGAAACTTGAATGTGGCTTTGTTGCCTAGTCATAATTTAGGACCACGTGGTATTGGTTGCTCTTAAGTGGGTTACTACTACGCGTGCCAAAAATCTTTCTCTCTCAGGAGTCTAAATCAGAGAGAAAGCTCTAGAATATGCCGCTGCTTTTGATCACGAAGATTTTTCAGCTAGTGTAAGGTAGCTAGATAAATTTTGAAAAAGACATAATATCGCCCAAATGTCAGTTTGTGGTGAGAGTTCTTCTGCAGACTCAAAATCTAGAGAAGATTGGAAAAATAACGTTTTACCAGATTTAATCAGACAATTCCACGGAAACGAAATCCTTAACGCTCATGAAACGTATATTTTTTCTAAATGTTTACCCAACAAAACATTAGCGTTTAAAGGTCACTTATGCTTTGGTGGGAAGAACAGTAAGGAGAGAATTACAGTTATGGTTGCAAGTAATATGAGTGGTCCAGAGAAGATGAAATTGCTTGTTATTGGCAAATCAAAAAAATTAAGTTGTTTTAAATCCATAAATCATTCGATGTTGATTATATGAGCACAAAAAAAACGTGGATGTCAAGTGAAATTTACGATTCTCAATTCAGTGAAAGTACTGGCCCTGGGAGGTTCGAGTAAAGGAAGTTCCACTGATGTAGTTGTGAATTTCAACAGAATGACTTGTAAAATTCCGTGAATTTAATACTATATAACATAATCACAAGGACGAATATCCGTCGATAAATCAACAAATATTCCCCCTTGATCAGAGCTAATCACCCAATCAACCAAAACACCTACACCGAAGAAGCGGATCCAAGTAGAATGACTACAGCTGTTTCACAATTGTTATTGATCGTCAGGTCAACTTAACTTGGATAAACCGCAGAGAGTTCTCTCGATACTTGTTACCTTTCAGAGGGATCGCTGCAGTATACAACTTACAGCGCGCCATCTGCCAGGAGCATCTTGTGAGTCTCACCTTCGAGTGCAGAATACTCTGATCGATGTGTGTGACGTTCATCCTTTTGTCGCATCAGGTCGCTGTAACTGCGATATTGCAGCTTTACAAACAACCGATCAACATTGGAAACACTCGGTTCATGTGGATTCCCACAAGACGAAAACGTCCAACATCTAACAAAGATAGATTATTACTACTGGAGCTCTTTCTTCTCCATGAAACCATTTCCTATCTTTGTTAGATGTTGGACGTTTTCGTCTTGTGGGAATCCACATGAACCGAGTGTTTCCAATGTTGATCGGTTGTTTGTAAAGCTGCAATATCGCAGTTACAGCGACCTGATGCGACAAAAGGATGAACGTCACACACATCGATCAGAGTATTCTGCACTCGAAGGTGAGACTCACAAGATGCTCCTGGCAGATGGCGCGCTGTAAGTTGTATACTGCAGCGATCCCTCTGAAAGGTAACAAGTATCGAGAGAACTCTCTGCGGTTTATCCAAGTTAAGTTGACCTGACGATCAATAACAATTGTGAAACAGCTGTAGTCATTCTACTTGGATCCGCTTCTTCGGTGTAGGTGTTTTGGTTGATTGGGTGATTAGCTCTGATCAAGGGGGAATATTTGTTGATTTATCGACGGATATTCGTCCTTGTGATTATGTTATTTATTACTACTGGAGCTCTTTCTTCTCCATGAAACCATTTCCTATCTTTAATACTATATATTCCTCAATATTCGATACTGCTAGATCTATGAGTCGAATTGCGCTGGATTTTCCAATGAAGCTCCAATAGTTTATTTCACCTTAGGACAATTTCTACTCGATTTCTTCTGAATTTTCGAGAATATTCGAACAAATCCTAGAAAGCATTTTCCAACCAATGTTAGCTTCAATATCAGAACTTACCTTGAAATCTTCATCAAAGGAACAAATAAGCCCTTACATACCCACCTCCGAGTTTTCCAGATAATTTTAAAAATTTACAAAATCGGCATGGTATGAAATCGACCCCAAATCCTTCGAAATGTTGTAACATTCAAACTAGTATAACGAGTGCCATGGGAATAAGCTCCACTCCCTAAACAATTCTCACCATTATTTCAAATCATAGCAACAGTTTTCTACTCAAAATTGATCATTCAGGCAGAAGTAACAGGTATTTTGTTTTAGTTGTGAGGGGTGAGCATTCTGGTCGAACTTTAATTACACCTCCTCTAGGTTTATAAAATGTTGAACTCATACTGTCCGATGGAATAATCCGATAGAGAAATAAATTCAGAAATTTTCGAATTACTTTTTTGTGGTAAGAGATATGAAGTCGAATGCTTCATCAAAAATGTCGAAATGTAGAAAAAATATTCTTTATAATATTGCTCTATGGTTGGGAAATATATGAATTTATCTATTTACGCGCTTGTTCTGGGAAACAGCGCGTTTTTATTTCGTCACGATGTCTGTAATTTTCGAATTTCGAGCCGAAATCGGTCTCAAACGACTAGGTTGGACTCACTGATGAAGAATTCGTGGTCACATTTGATTCTCTTCGGCCGTCCGTGTGTGCTCTAACCTTCGAAAGAAATGACCTAAGGTTTTGAAACTCTCAGGTTAGGTTAGGATCCTGAATATCTCGGTTGACTTCGTTAATGAGCGAAATCTGCCGACGGTCTTTTGTATTTATTTTTGATTTTCAATAATTCCAAAACAATTTATCCGATCGGAATGAACCTAGATGGGTTGATAAACTGTATCAATGAAAATAATTATCCATAGAAAAGTTTGAAAAATGAGAATTTGGAAATTTTATTTTTCCAGTATTACCAATAATAGAGATGTGTTCGAATAGAGATTCTGCACTTGGTTGAAAAATGACAGCATGAAGGTTCATGCAGAAATTTCTTGAGGAGATGGCTTCGAATGTGAACAATCGCGTAAAGCTCCTGACCTCACGTCATTGCTTTTCTAGATTTCTTATCTAGACACTGTTTGTTCAAAAAATTTGCGTGGGAAATATTATGAACCTAGACCCACTGAAATTAGAGTTCTAGCTGAAGGCTCACCTCTCGCATGGGACTAATACAACATACGGGTAACTTCTCACCAAGTGGTCAATTCCTAGTGAAAATGAATTTCAAAGATTCGTTCTATCGACAAAAATTCATACAGAGCATTTCAATCGAACCAGAGTTAAAAACAAAACAAAAATTTGTAATTTGAAGAATTTTTTCTTGATTTTATTATTTTTTCGAAGGTATTCGACTCAAATTTCAACGTAGACTGAAAATGCAAAAATATATCATCATTTCAAATGAAAAAATGGTTACACTGAGAGCTATAAACAAAATTTTGATCTGATATCTTGAAAAAAATAGATTTTCAGGGGTAAATCTGATTCCTGTAATACCCGGTATATCTACGAAATTATTGCGCCAATGTTACCTTATTATGATTTCGACTTGGTGATGATTCAAACTCCAAACTTCTCTACAAATATAGAGTCCTAACGACCCATCGTAAGCAAGAACTTCCGGAAAACTCTGCAAATTTTACACAAGGGTTGATTATTGTCTTAGTCGAATAACCCAATACCATTGATATCTCAAATAAAACTTACGAATTATTCATTACTCATTGGTTTTTCACAACACAATAGTGATGTTCTTTCGTACTGAACGAAGTGATTTATATAACTTCAATCAGAAAGATCAGTTGAAGCGATCGTTCTTTCGTTTTCAATCAGTTCCCCCTTCCACAACTCTAAAGTGATTGCAAGTGATTATTCTAATCGCGGAATTCCTTATATCATTTGAATTCAGATTGGAAAGTTAACCTCAAAATTTGAAGTTAGAAGTTGCAGAATTTTCATAGACATATAAGTCTATTAGGGCCAATTGCACCGTTTTCGTCTTAAGCTACAGTTAGTTAAGCGACGATAAACTTTTTAAACTCTGCTTTAACTATTCGGCTTGCACCGAGGCTGAATGTAACTAGATTAAAATTAATCTACAAATCTGGTTACTTTCTCATGAATTGGTACTTGTGACTAGCTTCATGTTGTTTATTTTAACCCTAATTGAAGAAATATTTTAATTCAAAAGATGAAACCAATTGTTATGGGTTACTACTACCATATTTCCATAAGTTATGAAAAATCAAGATGCATCTATTGAAAATCCCAACGAAAAAATATTTATGACGGACTATATAGCTTCCATAAAAATATTGCATGTAATGTTCCTGACTTGTTTATTATCATTAAGACTAGGGATCTCTTACCACAGACCTGTGCTCTTACTTCTGCATCAGACTTTAAACATTATTCAAATTTATAGTCATATACTCAAGTAAACTTATATTTTGTAATATCTTAAGATTTAAGCTTCTGCATGGAATTACAATCGTGGCGTTTGTAAGATGAACAAATAAATAATATTGATTTATCCGAAACAACTTTCCGATAAGGAACTGCTCACCTAAGAATAGACTTTCTATTAAATCATTTTGTTTGTAATAAGTGTATTATGAATTGAGTTAATTTTGGGTCGAATATAATGAAAACTCTAATGTGAGATCCGCAGAATAAAAAGTATTCTATATAAATATTGAACTATCATGTATGGATGGACTGACGAAGGTGTACGTTTGAAGATCGACTAACACGAGGATGCAATTTCTTCTACATTAATTCGTTTGTAGTTATATTTTGAGTCCTGTTAATATATAATCGAGGAGAATGATAGCACAGAGACAGCACATGCACAATGATAAAGTAGTATATGATAGCTTTCCCCGTAATACATCACTAAATAAAATAGTACTGAAGAATCTTCATGAAACTAAGGTTTTTCATTCCAAATATGTCTTCGATTTCATTCTGCTATTCGCTCTTGGAAATAAATAAGCATATAATTGTAACATTATCATTTCAAATAGTTGAAGGCTTCTAAGAAATACCATTGAGTTTACGAACTCAATGGAAATACTGATGTTAATTCTTCATGCTTTAAAAGATACGAATCAATGCCTTCTGATGTCATTATCTCTCTATATCATTTTTCATGAATATCATCTTAAATTCAATAACTTTTAATCAAAATTTGATTATCAAATCCATCAACTCGTATGAGTTCTTCATGAATGTCCAATGTGAACAAAAAAAATGTAAACAAACTGGAGGTTACGTCCAGAAAAATTTCAAACTTGTGCGAAAGTAGGGTTAGATTTGGAAGCTTACCATTAATCCTTCTTTTAAACCCCCAAATTCCAGGGCTTAAATTTAACAGTCAGTTAAGGCCATTAAACGAGGATTTCGTGACGGTGCAAGATAATTTTTTACCTAAACCTTGGTTATGGTCTTAATCTATGGTTTTGTAATACGGTGCAATTGGCCCTTAGAATTTTATACACACTGACGACTGACATTTACAGAGATAGATGAATTAATAATCCAGTCGAAAACATAAATTGTAACTGAAGATGGCAAACCAGAGTTTATTACCAGTTCAGTTGTACACAGTCAAATGAATGAAAATGATGGCAAAGTCTATGGATCAAACTGAGCGCATTCTTTCGGACATTCAGTGATTGAATGTATTCTGATTGCAAAATTACTTTCACTTAAATCACATAAGTTCTATCAGTTCCATCAGTACGAAAGAACACTACTAATATGCAGCGTTTTTATTTATTACTCAGGGACCAGTGGTCGAAAATGATTCCGGAGAAAATGTTTACACTTTGAAGTATGTAGATTTGAATGAACTAATAAAATTCGTCCGTCCGCCGTCCGTTCTCCAGGGCTTTTCTCTGAAAGTACTGAACTGAATTTCGTAATTGATCGTCCAAGCTTTTCAGTAGGATAGGTGTACCCTAAGGGCCCAAAGCTGGGGGTTGGAGGAACAAAAATTATTTCTCGAAAACTTACCATGAAACCGTCAACGTTAATTACTGTTGCATAACTCAACCTAGAATTTTTTCGGACGATTTCCGAACAGTGGGAACAGTGAATTATAAATAATCTATAAGTTTCATTTAAGATATTTATGGTATTGGGTTATTCAACTGAGAAAGAATAATAAACCCTGTTTAAAATTTGCAGCGTTTTTTTTCATTAGTTCATTCAAGTCTACATACTTCAATATGTAAATTGTGAAGTTTTCAGGGAGGGTTTTTTTTTCGGTCGATCATTAAGGTGTGTTGTTCAATTTCATAAAAAAAATCTGTAAACAAGTTGAGTCGCGATATTCGTTGAGCAGATTTGGAGCTCAATTAAAAAGTCCAAATTCTTGAATTAGCTCAAGTCAATGATGAGTCCGCATACATGAAATTCGATCTACCTTTTTAACTTTCATTTTCTAATTCCAAGAATAAAGATCCAATCGCACTAGATTTGCCACTCAGTCGAATATTTCGGGGTCGATGAGTGTTAGTTTCCAGATGGTGTTTCACAAAAATTACTAAACTATTTTGTAATTTTACTTTTTCCTGTACCTAGTCATTTTTATGAGGTGATAAAAATAGGTCAACATTCACCGTAATTAAGTAGATAGGTATGTAGTCTTGTTCACAACCCACAACAATTCAAGGTATCTTGCCTAATTAGTATAATATATTTCGATAATGAGCATATATCTTATCTTTGGCAGTAACATTGCATTAATCGCTTTTACTCGTTAGATTTCATTGTATGATCTGTGTTTCTGAGGAAAATAAAGAGAAGAATTATCTGGATGATTCTTCATGAGAGAAATTTATTTCATTTCTTACAACTTCAAAAAAAATTAAGAAAAAATTGCAGGGAAACTTCGAATGAATAATGTAAAGAGACATTTCATTTTCAACCAAGTATATTAAATCTATTAAGGGCCGTATTTATAGTTTCTCCTTGAGGCTTCCTTACTGAAGGTCGCCTTGAATTCGCTTTTCTATGCAAAAAAGCAAATTCAAGGCGGCTTTCAGTAAGGAAGCCTCAAGGAGCAACTATAAATACGGCCCTAAATTTCTCGACCAGATATATCAACGAGATCATTGAGCGGATGTTACCCATTTCCGAATTCGACCGTCGTAATTAAACACCAAAACTGTTTTAAATATATCAAGACTAAGTCGTTTTTCCTGATATACCTCCAGGTATATCTTTTCGAAAGTTTATTTCGCCGATATTCAAATTATATATTTTCAAAAAATACTATCTTCACTCAATGAACCATCTACAAGAACCTGTTTATAATCCTGAACTCATATGAATTATATGAACTTCTGTTTGTCAGCAAACATCGTCTTTTTACGAACTTTCTTGTTAGCCTATTTTTGGGTATAATCTTTATCAGAAATTAATTTCTGGCAACCAAATCATCGAACCAAATTCTGTATAATTGAAAAATTCATATTTTGAATAGGTATCATATTGCTGTAACTACACTCGACAACTGTTTACGTGTTTACCATTATTCTATACTAAGTGCACAAGAAAGATCTTGGTGGTAATTGGTGGGCTGTTTTTCTACGAATCGGGTGGAATTTAGTAACGGTTTGAGGCTTTTGCAGGCGCATGACCGTGGGGATTTTTAAACTTTCAAAGGTTGAAAGGTTATAACTCTCGACATTTCCGGCTGATAATAATTCTAGAAAAACACTGACGTGAGGCCAGGAGCTTTCACGCACTTCTTCAATATTGTTGCCAAGGAGGTCATCTATGCACGTATTGACCCCGCTTTAAGGAGCTTTAAGGACTCTACAAGCCAATGCTGTCACATCGACGATTGAAGTTGATTTGAGAGTTCTTTGCTTTCTGATGAAAAGATGATCTTCTTTTCATAGAGTCCTAACGGAACTCCGATTGTTCAAGCTATAATTTTTCAGTCGAATAGCAGAGAAAATTTTAATTTTACCGAAATAACACATTCACGAATTCTACCTTCATAATGCAAATTCAATACAAATATCAGGTCTCTAGGTAGACCCTTTAGAAGGTTATTTTGTTTATGGCTGGCCTCATCAACAATAATCACAAACCGAAATACATAATTCACGGACGGAATTGATGATTGTAGACCAGGTTTTTAGTTAAGTAGTGAAGGGCAGACTCGTGAATTGGTAAAATTCACCAAATGATTCCGCAGATACACTTATTCCAAACTCCAATTTTCAAAAATTTTTAAACAAATATATCGGATCGAATAGGAATCCAGTACTTGAATGAAATATGACAGCTAGAAAGTCCATTCTAATTTCGTAAATATCATATGCTTACAAGCAGAATAAAGAATATTTAAAAATGAATTTTGAGATTTTTTTGGATTATTCGAATGAAATGACCATGGGGAAATTTCACACAGGTTTGCGCATCAGCAAGTGACAAAAAATTGAGAAGTTTGATCAGGACTAGATCGGTATTTTTTGAATCATTTTGAACTAAAAAAATACCCTCATGTATATCCGATCATCTATTGCAAGGATATTTATATCTGCAGGACCTCAGGATGGATTTCAAGAATTTTATGTTCGTCATTGAACTCCAAACCTGCTCTACAATTATTAAATCATCAAGCAGATTCTCTAGGTACCTATTGTGTTTACGATCAGCGGTTACGCCAGACTCAAAGAGATTAATTATGGCAGCCTAATGAAATTGAACAAGCGCGTAAAATCTGCTGACTTCACGTCAGTACTTCTATAGGTTTTTATTTCCTACCTGTACCATTTCGCATCGAGTTGCACTTCAGTATTCTACAACTAATAGTGAGATTGACCGTAAAATTGTAATTGAAACAGGTTTTCCGACATACTGAGAAAATAATACCAATTTTCCAAATAGCGACGAAATCAGAAAATTTTTCCAAATATGTCCGAAAATAAATAACGGATCAAATTGAAATTAGAAGCAATATCGTAATATATCAACTTCAAGGCCTGAGCGAAATTTCATTGAAATCAGTCGAAGAGTTACCGCCAACAAGATATTTTTCAAGAAGAATGCAAAAAACCATTTTTTTTTTCATTTTACCGCTGTGATCTTCATAGAGATATTCAGATGATAACCTCAAAATCCCAAATCAATAACGAAATTTGATATATTTTTTTCCAAAATAATAGTACCTATTAACAGATCCAACAGAAAGTTGAAACAAGTTTGTTCTGTTTAATTTTAACTTAAAGGTCTGTGCCAAATTTCATTATAATCTGAGTCCCCGGAAAACCATTTTCTCCAACGAACATATATATTTTCGAAATAATTTTTTTTTAAATTTTTCCAATGAGTAGATTCTTCGGCGCGGATTTCCTTACTTGGACACAGTATCAACAATGGAATCCTTTCATTGTCGAGGAAAGCAACCCATTGAGGAGTTAATTTAAATTCAGATCAAATGAAATATCTATTGTTCAGGAGTTATCGGAAATGTAGCTGTATTGGGTGAATAATGTGGAAATTTAGTTGAGAACACGATTAGCTGCCTTGAAATTACCATAAATATCGAAAGGGCATGATACGAGTTCTTTGTGCACGTATTTATTATTTTCATTATACTTGTTCGTTTCTTCAGGAATATTATTTTTTCGAAATTGAGTAGAAATGACAAAGATATATTCCAACTTTTTTCGTCAACGAACAGAAACCAACTATTGAATAGATTTGACTGCAAATCTTTCAAACTGAAATCAAGGTCTATTTCTATTTGAATTTTAGAATTGATTTCTCCCGGATCATAAGATGAAAATCAAACCGAAACTTTCGACAAAATTGGGAACCCATCTGAAACTGAAAATCCTCGAATATGAATTGAATAATGAACGATTTCATATCTACAAACTTCAAGAATAAATAAATATTGAGGAACTAGGGGAAAGCAAATAGTAATGTCACCGTGAGGGCCTCGACATTCGAAGGGAAGTTTTGAGGTCTAATTACAGAGGTTCAATTCGCAAAAGGTGAAATCCACTCCATGATTCCGTAGATATCTAATTCATTTTCATTTCAGTTTTCCAATATTTCTGAAAGTACAATCTATTTTCAACCAAGAACCTTCACGCCGGAAGTTCATGCAGAATTTAGTGAGGAAAGGGTTAAAAATCGAACGAGCATGTCAAAACGAACGATCCCCACTTAACGACAAATATTTTTTGTTAACTCTGTAATGAGCTCAACCGGGACAGCCAGTTTGATTATAGATTTTCATCAGTGAGTCCAATCCGAAATTTCGAGACCACTTTCAAAGGATTTTGCCGAGAAAGTGAGTTAAACATGCATTTTTCGATTTCCATTATCGATTCCGGTTTTGATCCAACATTAAAAATGTACACTTGTAAAAATGAAATAGTTATGCATTTTTCTGAATTGACACAGGACATGATACGGCAGTGTGAAAATATTTTCTTTCTTTTCAATTTTCAGACTAAAGATGGTCAATCTGGTATGGCAGATAGGATCGAATATATAACATCAAAAACTGAAGCACCAGGCAGGACAACTTCTGGAAGAGTAACATATATTTCTATAGCTACTACTCGTTTGATAGGTGAATTATCGGGGGGCACTACCAGCTTTGATACAACTACACAAACTCCTCGGAGAACTACATCCAAAAAATATGTGAATTCTTTTCTTTCGTATCTCAAATATTTAAAATCTCTTGGCACAACAACAGGACCTCCACACAAAATTACAGAGATAACAACTGATGAAGAAACGGACGCTACAAAGATTCCTGATGATATCGGATCTTCACAACATGTAAGTCGAATCAATAAAACGAAATCCGATAACACTCAAGAATCGAATGACATCGACTCCGTGACTATTAAATATTTCATATCCACAACAAATTCATCCAATGATGTTGTAATGAGGAAGTTGATTGATGACAGCTCTATAGCCAATGTGGAAACATCAGGAACTATGAGTACAACAATGGAGAAAGATAGAGAGTTTTCAATAAATGTTGAAAGGTGAGTTCGTTCATTGAAATTTTCTGCATTATCTTGGTTCAGAGTCCTCAGGTTCATTGGAAGTATTCAAATAGTACGTCCACTGCCAGAATCAGATCGCAATCGGAACAACTCGCCTACTATTTCGCATGTGATATTGAGGGGGGTAAAAATCGGGCTAGAAATCATATAGTTATTCAGCTCAAACCTTTAGGTGGATGCATATGTGAGATTTCGGATTTCACGGAAAGCTTGTATATTGAGCGGTACTTGTACATGAGATATCTAATGTCGTAAATGATTCTCAGTGATTTGTATTCATAAGTCGATATATTCATTGACTATATATTGATTGAAAATATATTAATTTTGTGTGATGATATATTTGTATCTTGTTTTTATACATGGATTTTTTACTGAACGCAATATACAGGGTGTTCGGAATTAACGATTGTAAATTCCGAGGGTCGACTCAAGAGATCCAATTATGATGAAAACTTTAGGTCCCAATAAAATGCCCCCAACGGCCCCAACAGGCACCAGGGGCTCCTCAACGAAATCTACAAAATACCATAAATTTGTCTACTAAAAATTTGGCGGATTCATATGAAATTAATTGCATGGGGATTTTGGAGCAACTTAATTTACTTGTGATGAAAAAATTGACTTAATCTCTTTATTGACATAGATAATATAGGTGTTTTTCATACCAGTTCTGATTTTCAAGTAAATGATAGTATTGAAATATCAATCAAATAAATAAGCTCACTCAAATTGTTGAAAGGAGAAGGTAATCTTCGTTGGAAACATAACGAAGAATCAATCTCGAAAAAAAGTGATTTTGCTCTGATATGCAATTTTCTGAGGCACTGGCTGTGTTTTATCGATATTGTCAAAGTGATACACCCTTATTTTGTTATTCGAAAGGAGTTGTTCGTGGCTCAGTTGAACTGCATGTCATCACTAAAAGGCCTATTACACTATCCAATCTCTAGGGCCCGGTATGCCGGGTGCCCGGTATGCTAGTTAGGGTGTCGCTTATTACACTACTCTAGATACCGGTCTGACTTCTGTCATCTGAACATCAACGTGAGGACATTCACAAATATCCAATCGTTATGTCCCCGAAATTATCGAAAAGACAAAAAGTCGCATTAGTGGTGAGTTCGGCGGTCAGTACCTCGAAATCCACCAAACGGAAGGACAGAGGAATATGGGTGGAAAAATATTTGCTCCTCAGAGAAAAACTCTCAGATATGCAAATACTTGGTTGTTTAGACCAAACAGATTCACGGAACCACTTGAGACTAGAAACATACTCATTTGGAGAGCTACTTAGCTTAGTAGCTTCGTTAATAAAAAAGATGATACCATTTTAAGAGAAAGCTTAGGTCCACAGCAAAGACAGGTTATCACATTGAGATTTCTAGCCACTGGAGACCCTTATCAAGATTCGAGATTTAGTTCTTTGATATCTCAACCTCTCTTATCAAACAGTTTAACCTTGACTGTTGTCGTTTCATCGAAGTTTTTATATATTTTCTTAGATTTCTAAGAACACCTTATAGCCATCATTCCTCAAGTCTTTAATGACATTGTCTTTGTGGTCTTTCTTCCACATTTCCCTGTATATTTCTACTATATTAAGATTGCTTTTTCTCTTGCGTACGACATCTCACAGAATAAGGCATTCAGGTTTATGACACGTTTATTTGTATTGTACGCTCTCTGCGTTGCTATGCGACTGAGCCCCCTAACTCCCTAGCGCTTATTACACTGCACGGTATGCCGGGTCCGGCAGATTGGGTCTACTCAATCGCCCTAGATCAGGAACCTAGCTGCCGGTTCCTTATTTCACTACCCGGTCCCTGCCAGCCGGGCCCTGGAGATTGGATAGTGTAATAGGCCTTTAAGTGTAGTTTTGGTTCAGAAATGGTTGATCGGGTAATTTTTTTTTCAAGGAACTCAATAAGATAAGGTCCATTACTTAAAAAGAAAAGAAAAAAGAAGTTATTTCATTAACAAATCATAAACCGTTGAGCAAAACTGCGCGTTTCTCCAACGAGAGTAGGAAGTGTTTTCACTTTGGAATTATTGACTTCGAAAAAAGGCGAATCAGAAGGCAATGAGATCGTACCTAAATGCAGTTTTTTTCGTCACTGTTGTATAACTCCACACTGCAATATCGATATATCGTAGGTTCAAACGGAGGTGTGTACTCAAGCATCATAATAAAGCAACAGTTTTGTTCGTCTTCATTTCTGTTTTTTTTTCATAATTTCACAACAATTGTCCGTATGACTCGTGAAGAATTATAAAGTAAGGTAGTTGCCTGTGAAAAAAGTGTTTTAATTTTCACTCGTTTTCAAACTATTATCCTGTACCTGTGCCCCACTGAGGTAATCGTATGTCACTTATTTTGGTGTGGAATCATTTCATACTATACTTATTAGAATTCTCTGAAAATATCATATTATAGGTCTTCCATCTGACAAAATTCAATTTTACCTTCTTTGTATCGAGTGCCAAGACGAAGAACTCCCTACGCATCACGAACCAGCTTCATCCTAGAAGATCCGAAGCCTCAAAATCCCATAATTTCATCTTTTCAAAATATGACATGTGCTTCATGCCTATAATTTTGGATCCACGTTCTTGTAATTTTTTCCGGGAAACCGTCAATCAGGTCGATTCTATTTGCGTATTGCTATGAACCTTGCTATTCTAGTCATATTGCTATCTTTCCAATTTATAGCAATATGGCTATGATGTTACGTATTCTGTTTCGAGTGTTATAGCAATGTTTGTTATGAATTTTGTCATAACAATATTGCTACCATAGACTCCCATAAATGGTGATTTTAGAGCTGACAACACTGTATTTTGTGACTTTAGAACTACAAGGAAGATGAAAATAACCCTAATTCGTGAGTTTTCTTTATGGTTTCGCATACATAACCTCTATCTACGGCTTTCTTTATTCATGTAAACATCGACATAAAAAATGTTAGGAAACGAAACGAGTCAAATTGACCAATAACCAATTTCCTGGATACCAATAAAATATTGATTAACAGAAATTGAATGCAGCAATTTTATTCAGGCGTTAATAATTCGAAATTCGATAAACTTTTTCGTTGGCACTTCAAAGGGATTGCTTATGTTGAGATGATTAAAATAATCATCTCAGCTGTTGCCTATGCCTATATCTTAGTCTAAGAATTTTCTTTGAAATTAAATAATATTCTAGAAAACCTTGAATACATTTCCATTAGCATATACTTTTTTTTATTCATGTAAACATCGACTTATTCGAAAATATTATGAAACAGAAAAACCAATCAAAGTCAAATTGACCTATTTCCTGGATACCGATAGAATTATGGTTTCCAGAAATCAAATGCAGCAATTTTATGCAGGCGATAATAATTCGAAATTCCATGAACTTTTCTGTTGGGAATTCAAAGGGATGGCTGTTGTTGACATCATTAGATTAATCAGGTCAGCTGTTGCTTACTATACCGGTGTTTTAGTCTAAGAATCCTTAAAATTAAATATTTTAGAGAACCTTGAACACATTTCTATTAGCACAATCTTCCCTATCTTCAATATTTTCTAATTCTTGGAAGAAATAATACTGAAACAAATGGATCTCTGAGAGATTCCTTTTCTAAACTTTCTTGTTATGAAGCATAGCAAGTACTATT
Source organism: Myrrha octodecimguttata (assembly GCA_958510865.1). NCBI lineage: Eukaryota > Metazoa > Arthropoda > Insecta > Coleoptera > Coccinellidae > Myrrha > Myrrha octodecimguttata. Next base: position 28,895,549 of record OY294057.1, read on the forward strand.
TTGAGGTTGCTAAGATAGCAATGTTGATAGCAAGATTCTTGTTAAAGTGACAGACCATATTGCTCAAAATCGTTGATCAGAATACCAATAATTCCATTCTTGTTATGATAGCAATATCTTTTTCCTAGCAATATTGCTATCTGCAAACAGAATCGACCTGAATATCTCTGAAAGTATCAGGAATAGGGATAGAGAAGAACTCGACAAAAATACTCAGATGATGATAGAGGAGCAAAGAAAATTTCAACAATAATAATGTCCCACCTCCATTCCACTAACTACGTATTTTCGGCTAGATACGGTTGGTGATCGAAGAATGTATAGCCAGCGCCTGATTGCGAAGACAATTTTGCTCATTTCTGGCTATGATCTTTTCCTTTGAATGTTTTGCATTTCGTTAATTTGTCAATTTTCATTTATTTTCACTTCGAGTCCCTCACCTTGGCGGATTGGCACATAATGCCTCGTCCGCATTTATGATGCACACTTTTTTCCAGGAATATGGTTATGAGTATAGAAAAACACAAAATCAGTAGTCTTCGTATTTCCTGCTTTTATATGCTCTCAAATTACTGAAATAAAGATAGATTGTTACATCAAACTCAGATTAAAATAAAAATTCAACAAGCTCTCAGAAATTAGAGGAGCAACAAGTTATTGAACTTTTTGCAAAAATCGAATTGACTCCAAATCATTCAACTGAGAGCAAAAGCTAAAAATTTCCGTAGCGAAGGCTATAATGTCGGCCCCAGTGATTTCAGATGTGGACTAATATTAGCGATGTATGTATTTTGTTTTAGTTTTCTTGGTACAGACTTCAAATTTATATGAAATAAGTGAAAAAATTACAAAAGAAAACAATAATTTCTAGAATGCATTGGACGCTGCTACGGAAAAGTGGAAAATATTTATTTTTTGCTTTTCAGTTGAACGATTCAAAGTCTCTCCGCTCAGTTTTTTGAAAAATTTCATTTGATAATTTTTGGTGGCATGCTCATTGAAGTGGAGAAGATCTTTGAGATAGATTCATTAATGAGATACTATGCAGAAAACAATTTGGGGACCTTAGTTTTATTCCAAATAATGTATCTATATCATGTCATATGTAAGATAATATGATATAGTGAAAGCCATTCATTGACAACAAAGATAGGCAAATCCTCGAATAAGTATGCTGAGACACAAATATGTATACTGATTCACCTTCACGTAAATTATAGCGATATACGAGGAGCTAGAGGCAAAAAGAATCATTAGGCTTTGGAATGAATTAGGCTCCGACTCTGAACAGTTATGAGAATAATATTTTGAGACACCCTGTATATTTAACCATAAGCCATAGTAGAAGACCGTGATCATTTAAAATTTTTCATACACATATGATTGTTGCCGTTCTGAAACAACGGTTTAAATATATTTTTTTTGGAACACACTGTATACTTCATTTTTGAATGAAGCCGCTGTGAGACTGTACGAGATACAGAGAAAGAGGAATCATCTAATAATCAAGAGGAATATTTCTATTGATTTTTCGAGACATCCTGTATATTTCATCATAACTATCTTTGTAGACGTAAGAAATGACGCCTTTCCAATTCTCCACTCAAAACTTGGTGGTTGACATCGCAATAAACATCGTTTTAATCATTCCCTGTTTATTTTGCCATGAATATCTTGCTAAAAGTAATAAAACGATTCTAAAACGGTTGAAACCATAGATTCCATTTTTTTTCAATAGATAATTTAAATTAATAATCAATATTGGTGAATAATCGAGAGAATTTTGCCTAACGATTTCTTGAGACAACATGTACATTTACTTCAATCCTCTCGCTAGACGTAGTAAAATGTGTCCTTTCCAAATTTCCAATAAAAATGTTTCCATTGCCTTTGAAAAATCACAGATATTTTGAATCTCTTTTTTAAAACACCTCGTATATTTTACCGAAAATATCTTGCTATGAGTACATGAATGAATGACATGAAATTATTAAATTAAACATGGATTATATTTTATCTCATTTTTGGAACACCACTTATATTTCATTCTTAAAAAAAGGCCACAATGGAGATATAAGGGATGTAGAGAAGAAGAAATCAACAATATCAGTAAATAAATGGGTGAATTGTGCATATATCGATTTTTTGAGACACCCTCTGTGAATATTTCACTACAGCCATCTAGCTACACGTAAAGAATCAATTATTTCCAATATTCCAAAAAAAAATTGGTTGTTGCTTGTGAAAAAAACTCGATCTTATTATATTGCGTTCTTTTCTGGAACACCTGTATATTTTATTTTGAAATGGGACTCATTAAAATAGGCCCACAAGCAATGAATGAAAAAAATTATTTTCGACAAATTGAGAACGATTTATTGCTTATTCACTGGGTGCACGAAAAAAATGCTAGAAAATCAACAATCAACAGATATTAGCTCATTCTGAGTAGGAACTGAAGACCTCTCAACTACAACTCTCAAATACAACTCTCAATTACAGATGAAAATTTTCCGAAACATTGGAAGAAAATGAAATTTTTCGGAATTTGTAATTGATTTTCAGAATTACCCATGCAACACAATCAGAAATAAGAACAGAAATACCACAAACTGTTTCTACGCCAACCAGCAAAACGGAATCGTCATCTATTTCGAAGGACCAAGATTTATGTAACAGTAGCAGTTGCGATCTCGTTGCTGCACGGATTATCAGTTCGATGGATTATTCCAAACAACCTTGCGAAAACTTTTATGAGTTCGCTTGTGGCGGAATATTACAGGACAAGAAAGAAAAACTCGACATTTTTTCACCTAAATTACTCAGTGGCGAAAATATTCCAGAGTTTATTAATAAATTCAATACTTTCTATCGTTCATGTTTGAAGCATGAGGACAGGTTCAATTATCCAACAAGAATCAAAAGAGGTAAGTTTGATCATTATATTTTGAGATAGAATTTTGACCCAACCATTCGAAATAGTTGTTTGTTTTATGACTGTGGGGTCGTGTGTCCTGTGAAATCAAATCCGCAATAAAGAAAGGGATTAGCCTGTTTAGTTTACTGTCGAGTGTTACAACAAAAGTGAATTCGAATGGCAATAAAATTTTTTTTGTTGAAAGACGCAAGCTAACAATTCTTGTTGTAAATCTTCGGGAGTGGCGGCAGGTAGTCCTTCGCTGGCGCCGGGTTGTGGTCGAGAGGACGGAAGCAGTCGTCGAGGGTAGTAAACCAGACGCGATGTGTTGGAGCTTCTTGAATGAATTTCTTCGTCTTGACACGGATAAAAATGGAATGCAGATGTCGGTCAGGAATGCAGCGTATAGATAGAATATCTTCTTAGCGGTGAATGCAGATGGGTTGGAGTGAGTGTTGAGTGATTTTTGAGAGCAGAGCGAAATGTATTTATTCGATTTTTCGGAGATTCGAATTTTGTGTTTCGACTCCGCCCTTTTTTCCGTTTTTATTGAAGTAGATAAATTCGCTACATGACATTTGATTTATGAGTCTATTCGACAAAACGGAAAAAATGGTTTTTCCCAAGTGTTCGTTTTTTCCGAATTTCCAACCAAAAATGGTTTTCTCACTAAAAGATTGTGCAAAACAAAAAAGAACTTGTGGTCTTATTCGATTATACCTGTCAGTCCAACTGACAGTATGCACTTTGTTTTTGAGGCCGTCGATTACTTTCTTGGGAAGGCAAAAATTGTATAGATTTTGTGAATGATAAGAATCATACGGACGAAAATAGTTACGGAATACCTTAAATGAAAGAAGATATAGTCCTTGCAAAATCGCAAGAACCTAGGAGTCTTCATTTGATCACAATAGATGAGGTTTCATCAAGCAGTCTCCCGCCATTTCACGAACTCAAACTGAATTTAAAGGCCTCGAAATTACTCCAATTAAAGTCAATCATCGTATTTCATTAGTGGGTCGAATTTTCAAGATTTCTTTCCCTAAAGTTTTCCAAATGCAAACATTGTAATCACATAATAATTCAGGAATACCCTTCGGACATACTGATTCATTCTCTCTGTATTTTGCCATGAATATTTTTTCATTGTTTCACAACATTTTCCTGGCCAGCTGTATGTTTCTTTGTTTTCAGCAAAAGAATTATTGAACACTATTGGCTCATTTCATTTCGATGGAGAAACGAATAAAACTCACAATATCACTGAGTTTGTCGCTAATTTGATATTATTCAAAGCGATGCCACTTTTCGAAGTAGACATTGACATAGATCCAGATGATTCTACGTACATTCTGAAGGTGGGTTTCTTCAGATAATCATTCGCTTTACCTATTAGAAAAATTTCTTGAACTGAAGCGGTCATACTTTTTATGTGCGATGCTTTAAACATCACTTATAATTTCGTGATATTCACCAACGCCTCAATAAAGATATCAGTGAAAGATATTCCAAGTTGAATTTATTTCATTTTCAGCTCATGATGCCTGATCAAACTTCATTGGATATCGAACACTGGTCATCCTTATCTGAGTCAAAAAGGAAATGTTTGAGAGAAACGAATGAAAACGCTGTCGGATCTCCCCTCAACATGACTTCACTTTATGGATACTTCAGAAGCTGCCAGATGAATTATAGTGACTTCTTGGATTCCATAGATACAGCGGTGATAGAGTTGGGAATTTTTTCCCATTTAACAGAGAAGGAAATATTTAAACACATCCGAGACATAAGAGTGTTTATTGAATTCGAAATTTTTTCTTTGTTCGAAGTGAGTGAAAAATTTTTGTGGGGATCAGAAATCGGTATAAAGGCAAAGCGAAATCCATGATATTGAATTTGAAAATATATATACAAGGTAGAGTTAAAACATAATTTTCAACAAAAACGGGTTTTGTAAGAAGCATTTGGATTTCGCTTGAATATTGCACGTATGACACGTTATTGTGCAACGAATACTCATTAAGATTTCAGGACAGCTCCCTCAGAGTAAGACATTATATGTTAGATCACTGTACACCAAGCTAAAATACACATTCATCAAACATTTTTCCACATAAGACTTGAATGTGTGGTGTCCGTCTTAAATTTCTATCGACATGGATGCCAAGAGATTCAGTCGACTCCGATATCGGGATAGTGTTATCACCAAACTTTATGTGGAATGTTCCAATTCTTTCATTTTCAAACAGAACTGAACGCAAACAGTCTTACGTATATTTACCTTAAGTTAATTCGGACTACACCAATTCACAAATTCCTTTACAATTAATTCATAGGCTCTATGGAGCTCCTCAAGACTACCCGCCGAAACAACTGCAGATGCATCATCTGCGAATAACATCAACAAATAACAGGCTAACCACACAGGCAGATCGTTTATGAACAATATGAATGAAAGTGGTCCGAGTACGGAACCCTGAGAAACTATCAGGCCAATGTGGTGACTATCAGAATAACTTTCGCCTTTAACTGATATCGTTCTTGCGTTGAGGTAACTGCGCAACCATTCCGGAAATACTCCCCTGAAGCCCAAATTGTAGCCTTTTTCAAGTATGAACTCAAAAGAGAATGAATCGAAAGCCGAAGTGGGTCACGAACAAGTTCTTATCATAGACTGATGCAAAAAAAAATCAACTGCAGCTGATTGTGTTGAGTGGCCGCTCCTAAAACCATGTTATGCAGGGTTGATTAAGTCAAATCTGTTAGGGTCGTCTTCATCTCAGAACTCGGCGTTCTATATTTTCTTACAAACAGTGTATAATATGTAATTTCATCTATATTTTGAATAAATCTGAATATTCTAACTGTTCTCCATACATGGGAGTGCTTCATGCCCATGAGTCAGAAGAACACAGGTTCTTATCCTGTCATGAGCATAGATGATCCATATATGTTGACACTTCAATGAGGATTCGAAAATAACATTATTTCTAGCAAATCAACAAAGTGACGAGGTTATGCAAAGGCAATTTCTCCATGACCAAAAACCGGCGTTCGATAGAGCTGCCACCATTTCACCACTTCATTCTAGAATTGAGACGTCATTCAAAGACAACTGTGATATTTTGAACCAAGAATTGAAGCCTGTTACACCATTTGATTTGTGAAGTTCAACGCACACTTATCAGCAACAGTCCGGGCCACGGAAGAACGGAAATGTATTCTCCGGCTAATTTGCCGTCCCATTCAAATGTATAGAAAGAATAGAATTCTGGTCGTCTTTTAAAGCCAACGCTAAGTTATAGGCAACAGCTTAGCCAACTACACACCGGAATTTTATTCTTTCTCTAGATTTGAATGGGATAGCGTGCACTTGACCGCTACAGCCCACTGTTTTGCCGTTGGTAGTCCGATCTGTTGCGGTTAAGTGAGCGTTGGCCTCAATAGTTTGCGCGATCTATTGTACTCGCAGACGCATTAACTCCAAAAGAATACTTTTCAGACTCGAGATTTTCCTGACATATTTTAGGCTCGATCGACAATAAGTGCTGGAGGAAATGCATACAAAGAATTACTCTCATAAAGAAAAAGGTTAATTTTTTCACTGAAATTAAATCAGAAATCCATTGTGTTTTTGTTATGCGTAGTCGTTGACAAGGAAAAGTAGATTACATATTGGATAGTACGGTAAGATTTTGAAGTGCTGTAAAATTTCGAATTCACTGATTATTCAATAAGTATAGAGTGAAAATCGTTTCATGATATAGAAAATATTCAGGGAGAGCAATCCTCAGAATAATGGTATGATAAACAATGTGTACCAGAAGTCGACTTTAAGGCGGAATCAGGTGAAACATTACTTTTTCTCATTTCAAAAAAAAGCAGTCAAAAAAACGCCCGAGTTGGGAAATTCATACATAGTTACAGAAATGTATATCCTTATGTGTTTGGGTAACTGAACACGAATTTCAATTTCTCCAAGCTCACTAAAGGCTTGAAAATGGAAATACCAACAAAAATTTTTAACTGGTGTCAAATTTTTTATTCTTCATTGGAAAATTACAGATTTTTCTGTAATACCTTCACATAATACCTTTCGATATCGATATCTTACTTTGTATGAATAACAAATCAAATTATTTCATCAACTGACATAATGATTGAAGTAAAATACTTGAGAAAAAGGTAACATAATAAAATACAATACAAAAATAATACCTGACACAGTGTTTCATCTTCTGTCTTCACTTCGAAATCCTCAGTCGCATCTATTCTATAGGCCGTTTCGGAAACTTGATCGGATTAACACGGGTAACTTACTTATTGATTGTATAGATACCCTTAAGCAAGTAGGCCCATTTCAATTTAATGTTCTTTGATTTCTCTACACGATTCGACAGACAAAAATTTCAAAAAGCACTGCCGTGAAGGCAGCAACTTTTGCGCGCATGTTCTATGTAGATGACCGCTTCAGCAATGAATTTGAACATGCACGCAAAAGCTGCTACCTTCACGGCAGTGCCTTTTGAAATTTTTTAGTGATAAATTACTGGATTTCAAGTCGATCAAATCTGTATTTTTGGAAATATTGGAAAAATAAAATTTTGAATGGGTATATCTACGGAATCATTGGGCGGATTTTACCCATTCACGAATTCGACCTTCGTAATTAAGCCCCAAACCTACTCTACAAATATCGAGTTTCTAAGTTATTTCTTCCGGAAGTTATTGTGTTTACGGTCAGCCTAACGGCTGACTGCGTGAACACGATAACTTCCCAAAGAAACAACTCAGAAACTCGATATTTGTAGAGAAGGTTTGGACCTTAATTACGAAGGCCGAATTCGTGAATGGGTAAAATCCACCCAATGATTCCGTAGATATACCCAATCAAAATTTTATTTTTCCAATATTTCCAAAGATACAGATCAGATCGAATTGAAATCCAGTACTTCATCGAAAACTAACAGTTCGAAGTTTCATACAGAATTTGATGAGGATCATATGATAAGAAAATCATAGAAATTTTTTTTTCAAATTATTCTAATGACACGATTATCACGAAATTTTGCATAAAGTTGTCTCTCAGCATCTCAAGACTAGCTGTGAAGTTTTATCAGGACTGAATAAGTATTTTTTGAGTTATACCAAAAAAATCAACGATATCGAGAAGAAAACCTCGAAATTTGACATAGTTTTTCCCGATATCTCCAAAACTTATGATCGTATCGAACTGGAATTGGGTACACTGCTGTGAAATTGGAAGGTCAAAGTGGAGTGGAATTTTTTGGATATGATGAATGGTTTCCAAAAAAAAAATTTTTTGGAAAAAAATTTCGAAAAAAATTTTTTCTCAAAATTTACTGACAATATGATCCTGACGAAATTTGGCCCAAAGTTGCGCGTCGTTGTACTACACCTAACTGCCAAGTTTGAATCCAATCGCTCGAGTAGTTTCCGAAATAAAAAATAAATAACTTCAAAATTTCAAGTGGCTATAACTCCGAAACTATTCGACCGATTTGGCCCATTAACGAACTCAACCGCGGTATTCTGATGCGCGACCTACCCTGAAAGTTTCAAGTTGCTGGCTTGCTTCTGTCGACAGATATCGTGTCCTCGGCCGGACGGACGGCCGGCCGGACAGAATCAATTTTGACAACCGATTCGTCATCAGTGAGTCCAACCTAGTCGATTGAGACCATTTTCTGCTCAATCATCCAAAATTATAGACATTTGGACTAAACGATAGCACGCTGCTCCCCTAGAACATGCGCGCAAAAATCACTCCAAACTTATTCTGGTCGATTTCGGAAAGCTTCGTCGAAATGAAATTCTATTGCGAGAACCGGTCACCTAAACCGCTTCACACAGGTTAATTATTTTCTCAGCTTCTATGATTTTCTATCATCCACACATTTCGAACTATATTTCCATTCTATCGAAACAATAGAAAATATTTCGTTTTTCTTCGATGACATTTGCATAAACAAATTTTTCCTTACCTACCAATCAATTTCCTACGGAATTTTGTGAGAGAATCGAAGACGGAATTCTGAATAACTAGGTTGGATATTTGAAATTGTTTGGATTTATGGATTCTGGGATATTTTTTTTGCATTTTTAATATGTACTCCTTCAGAACTCATGAAACGCTTGTCATAAATTATTCAGCTGCAAAATTTAGAGTTCTACTACAGATATCGACGTCGAGAGTTCGTTAATGATTCGTACTAAGTTTTGGAGAAACTATTTGTTTTCAATTCTAGTCATTTGTTTTCAGCCCATAGTTCAGACAGACCTGACTGAATTTCTTACAGAAGCAATACCGGATGACATATTTTCCACCCAGTTTCATGAATTTTCTTCCCATAATTTCGGTAATTTATCTTAAGCATTGCTTGTAGATTGTCTACACCCAGTACGAGTAAATAATACATTACACAAGAGTTAAACGAATGTTGAACAATTCAATCTCAAACCATCACCAATAATGGAGATTTCTGTCTGCCACGTGTGTGATATCGCTGTACATTTTAATAGTTTTTGAGGAGGAAATATATAGATAATAATTCATAACCTCCTTCGTAACAATTGAACAGATCATCAACCGTATATATTAAACTTTGTAGCGTTTTTCTTCATACCTCGTTAGTCAATGGTCGTAAATCATTCGAGCGAAAATGTTAAGATTGACTTACGTGATCAACGTAGGAGTTTATTGAAAATCCGTTGGTAATGTTAGGATAAATCATTTTCACACTTCAACTCCTCGGTTTGAACCCCTAGGGTACACCGATCCTTTTGAAAAACTGTGATGATTAACTTCGGATAACTAACGATTTTTCTGTTTCACAATTTTCCGTTGAGTTATTTCAGAAAAAAGCCCCGAACAACGGACGGCGAACAGACGGATTTATTTAATCCGTTCATTTTAGCCTACATAGTACATATTGCAAAACGTTTTTGTCTTGTTTCCCAGAAATTGAGGATAAGTAATTGTTTTGTCGCCTCTGAATCTAAAATATAAACTCCCATATTAAAATGCCCTTTCGAGTGAGTTCTACTGCATCCATTCACTTCTGAATTACACCCTTCAGCTCACTCAGCTGTATAAATCAGCCAGTCCAAAAGTGAAATACAATCCAAAATGAATCACGAGCACAAGAATCAGTAGATGGTAGAAATTACCCTAAAGATCTATTTTCTTCTTGAATTTACTCAGTATTTTGCATTGATATCTCAGTTAATGAGTAGTTGAATGTTTTTTGATGAAATTCTTGATGGAATCGGTCGCCCGGTCCATCAAATATACAGCCCCTCAATGTAGTGGTAGCCTTGTAGGTTACCAGCAAGGAGAAAAAAGCTAACGAACCGATCATAAATTGAATGTTCTGCTGTTTATGAGCATGTGTTAATGATTAATGTCAGTGATAATTATAATAAATTTAAATAATTAATTAACTCCGAGGAGTTTGCTTCGGACGTTTATAAAGCGCAGGACATACATTGCAATCAGATCACACCTGAAAACCGGGAATTTTGAAAATTCCTTGCGGGCACTGGCCACTTGCACAGCTTAAGGAGAGTTGGACCTAGGGGAATAGGTAGGTCAAAAGCATTCTTAGGCCTAGTTGTTCCACAAAATTATGACGCATTTCATTGATTACTACTTCTGTCACCATTTCTGACAACGGACGGTGAAGTTTGATCAAATAGGTGAAGAAGGGACGAAAAGTCTCCTTTTCAACTTTTGAATAGTCAGAGTTGTCTGAGTCTTGTGGGATGTTCCACGAGTGCGCAGAATAGAATAGATCTGACTTCATTCAACCGCAATTTCGCGTGCAGTTCTTGGTGAAGAGGCATATTATGAGCTTCCAGCACTTAGGTGATATGCTGAAAGTTACATGAATTTACAGGTTAGTTCTCGCATCATCATAAGGCTTCATTACACATTTGATCCAACTGTATTATCACCTGTCAGCATCAGTGCCAGAACTAGGGAGTAATAAGCAAAACGCGTCATCGTTTCTTGTCGATACTAGGCCCTGATTGGTTTTGGCACATCTTTTCCTCTATTCACTTCTCCTCAGGTTCTGGTAATGCCTGACAGGAGTTCTTATGGGTAGATTTGAACTCACCGTATGTTTAAAAAAATACTGTGAATTTGAAAAATTCCTAGGATTGTATAATAAAAAGAAAAATAAACAGCAGTCAAAACGTAGATCAAAAATAAAGAGTAAAAAAGAAAAAATGAGCCACCATCGGAGCTGCTTTTTTCCCTGAAACTTGAATTGTTCGTAAAAAACATACCAACATCATGTCACAAATAATCCAACCTTACTGAACAATACCATTTTCAGTACCATATTTTTATGGAACTTCTTGCAGATCCATGCAAATGAAAATAATTTTCAGCACCAGAGCACACATCAAGGTATGAAAAACTTGAAAAGCTCTGCCGCGAAGGCAACAGCTTTTGCACGCATATTCAATGGAGATGACCACTTTTCTATAAAGTAATAGATTTCAATTCGATCTGATCTGTATTTTTGAAAGATTGAGACAATAAAATTTTGAATGGGTATATCTACAGAATCATTGGGCGGATTTTACCCATGCATGAATTCGACCTTTGTTATTAAGGTCCAAACATTCTCTACAAAAATCGAGTTTCTAAGTTGTTTTTTACGGAAGTGATTCCACAGATATACCCATTCAAAATTTTATTGGAATCCAGTACTTTATCGAAAAATTACAGTTTGAAGTTTCATACAGATGTTAGTGAGGATAATATGATGAGAAGATCACAGAATATTGAATATTTGAAAAAAAAAATGGAAATTTTTTTTCAAATTGTTTTAATAACACGATCATCACGAAATTTTGCACAAGATTGTCCTTTAGAGTCTTCAAACTAGCTGCGAAGTTGCCTGAGTTATACCGAAATAAACAACGATATCGAGAAGAAAACCACGGAATTTTACATATTTTTTCTGGATATCTCCAAAACTAATAGCTGTTTCGAATTGAAATTTGTTGCACTACTGTGAAATATGGAGCTCAAGGTATGAGTAAAATTGTTTTTGAATATGATCAAATATGATCAATTTCAAAAAAAATTTTGAAATTTTTTTTATTAAACTGAGTGACCATATAATCTCGACGAAATTTTACTCAGACTCGTGCGTCGTTATGTTTCAACCAACTACCAAGTTTTAATCAAATCGCTCCAGTAGTTCCTGAAATATGAGGGAAACAACCTTCAAATTTCAAATAGCTATAACTCTGAAACCATACGGCATATTTGGCCTATTTACGAACTTAGCGACGGAATTTCAATGCGCGAACTACCCTACAAGTTTCGAGTTGCTAACTTGCTCTATTCGACAATTATCGTGTCCACGGCCGGCCTTACAGAATCGATTTTGACACCTGATTCGTCATCAGTGATTCCAACCTAGTCGTTTGGGACAATTTTCGACAGAACATTCGAAAATAACAGACATTTAGACAAAACGATAGCACGCTGTTCCCCTAGAACATGCGCGCAAAAATGACGATCAACATCAGCATCAACCCGAATCGATATTGACCTCTGCGCTATGCTGGAGACTTAAAAATTTTTCTTCTTGAGGTATTCGCTTCAAAAAAAGGTTAGATTGGGCCATACACATATGAATAAATACTTATATAGTAAATTTGCGCTACATAAATGATTAAAAAGTGATTATTTTTCGCTCTGAAAGCTTATTTAAGAGCAAACAATACCTCAAATATAACGGAGTGACTTCTGGTGGCCTGAGTTGTTTTTTCCAAAAAAATATTGGGTGCAAATGGTTGAAAAAAATTTCAAGAATGCGCAATTTTGCCACTTTTTTATATTCCAGGATTTTCGGGAAAATAGAAAATAAAATGGAAAAATAACTAACATAAATATATCTATATCTCTGGGTTCAGTGAAACTTGAGTATGGCTGTGTTGCCCAGCCGTAATATAGCACAACGTGGTATTCTTTGCTGTTGAAAAAATACCATAAATGTGTTTTATATGATGCTTTGAGATTGTTAGTAAGTAATTGTGAAGGAGAATGGATTCAGGATTGCCACATATTAGTACCTATATCACCAGAATGTGTCAGAAATGAAATCATTTTCTGATTTATTTCTGACAGATCGTTATTATGCTTTTATGAGTAACTAGTGATTTTTTGAATAGGTATACATAAAAGCAAATATCGAAATAACTCATATCCATACGCTTAATACTCACACAACTAATATTATAAGAACTTGTATACTTCTAGCAAATCGGTTCCCCTCCATATCTACAGGAGATGGTTGTACGAAGAAAATTTGAAAAGATATCTCTCAAACAATTAGAGCAGGAATTTCCTCTAATAGAATGGGAAAAATTGTTCCGGATGATAAGTAATGAAAATATCACAGCTGACACAATTATACAAATGTTTAATAGACAATACTTCGAAGATGTTTTCCGAGGATTGTCACTACTGAATAGAGGGTAAGTTAGACACATTATATATGACCAACTATATATGGACTGAAGATTTTCATCTCAAATGTGTCGTGAAACTTTTGTCCTCATCGGATGGCAATGATGCACACTGGAATTTCTTCTTCTTCTATAATACTTTGTGCTCCGTCACTATCACTTCTACTCTCAGGAATTCATTCTCGATCTTTCAGAATACATTCTTTGTTAGAATGCTGAAGTGAAGCCTTGGTCACTCTCAATATTTGTAGAGAAATCTCCACAGATTACTCCTACTTGAACAAGGGGCTACTGGAGTTCTTGATGTTCTCCTTTTGTGGATCAAGGAATATCAATTATAAAGTTTTGCCTTCGTATTGTAAATCTTTTATACAGGGTATCGTCGGAGGCCCTCGTTACTTCCTATTTTTTATGATGACGTCAGCTCTATCCACATGATACCTTGATTTATGGTTATCATAGGTGTCCGTGAAAATAGCACCCCCAGCAAACACACAATCTCAGCAAGGGTACAAAAACGGTTTATCGTTGCTGCACTTGACGTGCAGTGATGTTGGTGCAGTAACTGTGTCGAAACGGACAGAAATGTCCCGCTGACCTGCATCGAAACTGTACAGTTCATTTAAAGTACAGCAAGTGTAAAACAGTTGTGCAGGAGCTATATCACTTCGTAATGCAGTTTCTACGTAGTATGAATGCAGCAGCTGTGCCACTTCGTTATGTATTTCCTACGCAGTAATATTGCAGCAACTGTGCTACTTCGATATGAAGTAACTACGCAGCAATAATGTTGCAGAAGCTGGCTGTATAAAGAGACTCACAGGAAAAAAACTCACTCCTTTTTAAGAGATTGAATTGAAACTTTGAGTCTACGACTTCCAGTTTATTCGGAAATTGCCGAATCAATTTTGGTTTTCCCATATGATGTGATGTATATATTTTTGTATATTCGAATTCTATGCTTCACAGTAGAAAAGTTAATGCAATTTTTTTATCTAGATATTGATTACTTCAAAAAGTATATTTTAATTTTTCACTATATTCCACCCAAAATTCAGCATGGAATTGAAGTATATAAAATTGTACACAAAATCATATGAAAAATCGAAGATCGGCCATTGCCAATTAAACCAGAAGACACAAAATTGCCTATTTTACCTCAGTCGATAAAAAACAGTCTGTGGTATGCATGTCCAGAATTTCAATCCGATTACTTGCAAAAATATAGGTTTTTCGGAGGTGCGCCTGATTCCTGAAACATATACTGGATGGTCATAGGAATCGGGTTAACCTAGTTTGTATTGAGCATATAACATAAAGTGATTCATAGCAAATTCACCAAAATAAAAAACATTGCACTAGGAACATGACTTCAATAGAAAAAACTTGAAGTTACAAATGCCGGCCATGTCAAATAATATAATATATTGTTGGGTGACTCTCTCTCGTTACTTTCTAATTCCTCTCATATAAGTACAAAATTCTCAATCATACCTTGATGGTTGTTTTGATATCGGTTGGTGAATCCTTTTTGCTTTCTTCGTTCTTTCGTACAGCAACTTAAAGTGGAGAAAAATGAGTTAACAAACAAAAAAAGTTTTACCTTGTGTGAGTATAATACCTAAAATTCCTTCATTAATGTTTATGAACTTCGAAATTCTGTTTTCTGTTGGCCCTGTCAGTTTAGGTAGATACCCAGATGTTTTCTACTATTGTCTATTTATTCAACTTCCGAAATTAACGGCATCATCTAAATATTCAACTGAACCACATGGATCAGTCTAGTTTGCCTTATTTCGTTTTTTCGGGATTTCATCATGTCGATACACCAGTTTTTTTTTCACTTGCACCACAGTCAAATCGGAACAGTCAGTTCAAATAGCGCGATTGACTTTGAATCTTTCACAAAACAAACAACAACGCTTCTCTAACATACCGGCTACCGGTCGAGTGGTTCTGTGGTTCCGGACATCGATAGCTGACTATAAGAACACAGAGACAGCGTTGTCTCATACAAAATTTCCATTTTGTTGTACGAAAGCTGTACAGCAGCTGTATTTAAAAGAATACATTTTTAGGAAAGCAGTATCACCAATGCAGTGTGTTGTGTTTGTTGGCACTTTTTCGAAAATGAAGATTTTTTTGCACTCTTTAGTAAATGGTTAGTAACTATTTTTTAACACTCAAATTTTCGTTCATACCTTTTGGATACCGGTTGAAAAACATCACGTTTCGCTAGGTGCTAACTTCACAGGCCTCCACTCTTCGTTTAGTAACTATTTGTATAACAAAATTTTCGTTTTCAACTATATCTTTGATAAAAAAAATGGCACCAAAAAATTGAGAAGTGGCACCCGCATTTTCAAGAATTTATATTCTTCTTCTGCTTCGGATAGTTATAGTTATAGTTGGTAAGGGGTAACGTTCCACTGCGACCTTAAGGTCTATTGTGCCCCCTTGTCAGAGTTGTTTTCGCAAGGTATCTTTTGCGCAGGCTCACAATGGCGAGGCATTCTGTGATCAGGTGAACAGGGGTTTCTTCCTCCTCCCCACAAAATCTGCACTCGTCAGTTTCTGATAAGCCCATTCTCATCATGTGCTTCCTTAGGGGACAGTGTCCTGTGACGAAACCGGTGAGGAGGCGTAACTCATTCTTACTGAGATCCAGATGATTTTTGGATCTAGCAATTTCAAAGTTCCGAAGGAACTTTTTAGAGTGTTCCATTCCTGGAGAATTCCTCCACAGTGCCCCTCTTTCATTTTCTTCTTTCTCCAAAAACTCTTTCTTATAGGTACATTTGCCTATACCACAGAAAGGTTCTGGGCCAGTAGGTAGCGTTTGTGCTCCCCTTCTGGCTAGAGTGTTGGCCTCTTCATTTCCTTTGATTCCTGAGTGCCCAGGAACCCAGACTAAGGAGACCTAGTTATTCTTGCCTACTTCATTGAGTTTCCTTCGGCACTCCCATATCAGCTTTGAGTCGATGACATAGGAGTTCAGTGCTTTAATAGCAGCCTGACTATCAGAATGGATCACTATGTCACACCCTTGATAGTTTCTTTCCAGGTTTATGTCTATGCATCTTTCGATGGCAAGTATTTCTGCCTGAAAAACACTCGAGTAGGAGCCTAGCGATAGTGTACATTTAGTTCTAGGCCCGTATACTCCAGCGCCGGCCCCGTCGTGGTTTTAGAACCATCTGTATACCATTTAACGGTATTTGCTTTGAAGTTTTGGGTAGTGTATTCCTTTTCCCATTCTTCCCTTTTACATAGCATTGAGTCAAAGTTTTTCTCGATGCTTACTTTTTTAATCATAACATCACTAGGTAGGTTTACTAATGAGATGTATTTGTTCAGGGAGAGCCAAGCTCTCTGACTTTTGATTCTCTCATTCCCTGTACCTTCCCTAGAGATTCTAAGGATAGCTTCATGGGCTACCCTTTTGATCACCAGATGTAGAGGACTGACACAGGAAAGCCTTTGTACCTTGTCGAGTATTTTCCTCGTGCTTGTCTGCCCTGCTTTAGCAAACCAAACTATTGCCCCGTATGTTATTATCGGTCTTACAATCATGATGTACATCCATCTCAGTATTTTAGGGTTACACCCCCAAGTTTTGCCGGATAGTTTTTTGCACATCATGAAAGCCCTTATTGCTTTACTAGCTCATTCCACAGAAGCTTACTATCTAGGGTGATTCCCAGATATTTGACTTCAGACTTCCATCCTACAACAACTCCATTTACAGAAATGAACTTCATAGCTGGAAGGTTTCTCTTCCGAGTAAAGGGAATTGCTGTGGTCTTTGCTGGGTTGATTTTGAGACCCACTGATAAGCAACACTGCTCAATAATTCTGAGGCCCCTCTGCAAAAACTCACAGAGGACATCCTCGAATTTGCCTATTACTATTAGGACTATGTCATCGGCATATCCTATGCATTCGAAGCCAAGCTCCGTGAGCCTGCGCAATAGTTCATCCACTACCAGGCTCCATAGAAGGGGGGATAATCCTCCTCTTTGAGGTGTTCCGCGAGTAGTTTTAACAGAGATGGTCTGACTGCCCACCAATGTCTCAGCTGTCCTCGTCGAGAGCACCTTACACAACCATTTTATAATGGTATCGTTTACTCCTCGCCTTACAAGTGCCTCTCTGATAGACACATGTGTTGTGTTGTCAAAGGCCCCAGATATATCTAGGAAAGCGCACAATGCGATTTCTTTATTGTTCAGAGACTTCTGGATGCCTTCAGTCAGCCCATACAGAGCAGTTTCCGTAGAACGTCCTGCCCTGTACGCATGCTGACAGTTGTGAAGTCTTCTCCAGATTCTCCGTTCTTATGTAGTTATCTACTACCTTCTCCATCGTTTTGAGCAAAAACGAAGTTAGGCAAATGGGCCTAAAGGATCTGGGATCAGTCCAGTCTTTTTTTCCTGTTTTTGGGATAAAGGTTACTTTTGCCCTCTTCCAATTATCAGGTATTTGGCCCAGTGCTATGCTGCTTCTTGTGATTTTCAGCAGATGGGGAAGAATTTCTTCCGCTCCCTTCTGCAGGAGTACAGGAAACACACCATCTACTCCTGGTGATTTATACGGCTGAAAAGTACTTATTGCCCATTCCAGTCGTTGTCTTGTAAATATCTTTCTAGCAATATCCCAATCATCCTTGCCGGATTTTTTGGTGAACTCGGTTGCTGTTTCAATACTGCTTATGTGTTCACTACCTGGAAAATGTGTTTTGAGAAGAAGAATCGATCGTTCTTCTTCTCCCTCAGTGTGTGACCCGTCTCGCTTTTTAAGTGACAGTACGGGGTTGGTGCCCCCCTTTGCCATGACTTTTTGAAGTGTGGCTGCGATGGAGTGGAAGTGATATTTTCACAAAAAGCTTGGAAGTTAAGCCTTTTGGCCTTCCTTATTTCTTAATTATACTGTGTAAGTTTCTCGGAGTACTCCTGCCAAATGTTATTCCGTCTTGCCCTTTTGAAGAGCCGACGGACCTCCTTTCGGAGGTTTGACAGGTTCTCATTCCATCAAGGTGCATCCTTACTGGGTTTAGCTTTGGTGAGCGGACAGCTGGAGTCGAACGCCTCCATTATTGCCCTACTAACCTGCTCTACCCTCGAGTTCAAATCGAAATGACGGTCATCCGCATCGATTTGTTCTAGATTTTCTTTTAGATGGTTTTTGTAAAGGAACCAATCTGTCTTTCTAGGATTTCGAGTCGCAGGGGAATAGGTGTTATCTCCCTCCACCCTGAACTCAATGATCCTATGATCAGAGAGTGATGGTTCGTCCATCACCCTCCAATAAGTAATGTTATTCCTGGCCGCAGAATTTACTATTGTTACGTCCAGGACCTCCTTCCTTGCTCTCGTGACGAATGTTGGAGTAGTCCCAACATTAATGGTCTCGAGGTCATTAGCTAGAAGATATTCAAGTAGGTACTCACCTCTAAGGTTATTGTTGGTGCTTCCCCAGACAGTATTATGCGCGTTTGGATCACAACCAATTATAATTGGAAGGTGTTTGCTTTTGCAGTAACGTACTAGTTCCTGTACCTCCTCTGGCGGTGTTATTGGCCCGTCTCCAGCGAAGTATGCGGATGCAATGATGATGTCTCGGTCAACGCCCCCAACATTGAGGTGAACCATGATTGGTATTAAATCCCGAGACATATATTCTGAAACACAAATATATTTAATATTTTTGTTTATGAGAATACAAGCACGTGGAGCTTCTTGCCTCATATCATAGATCAAATTTGATTCCTTTGTTGCTAAACCTTTGATTTGGCCTTCTTTGTTGATCCAGGGTTCCTGGATCAGAGAAATGCCTAATTGCAGCCTCACAAACAACCTTGCAATCAAGGCTGCGGAACCCCTCGCATGATGCAGGTTCACTTGTGCTACCTTGGTGAAGAGGAAGGCTTGTTTTATGGGGTGCTTGACTCCTCCTTCTTCTCCACCCGTTTTTCCTCGAGTTCCATCTGAGAGGTACTCGAGGAAGTCTCATTCAAATCTCTGGCCACCGAAAAATCCCGCTCAGCCTCCCGAGATGCAGAGGAAGTCTCTGTCTCCTCAGGAGCCCCAGCAGCGCTGCTGCAGCCAGGTTTCTGGGATGTGGAGGTCGTCTCCACAATCTCCGACACTTCCACAGAATCACTTTTCTGTCCAAGTTCTGAGACAGGGATGCGCCCAAACCTGAAGTTCAGGTGGCATCCCTCTTTCCTCAGGACTTCCTCAAATTGGGGATCGATCCCAATCGAGAGGATGGTTCCTTTGCCCTCCTTCTTCGAGTTCAGCACTCCCCACGCTCCAGTGTTAATGTTGGAGTTCTGAAAATCGACAAGTCGGAGGATCTTCTCCGGTGCCATGTCAAGGCTGCTTGGGAAGAATACTGTTATTTTTGTGGGACTTGGGATGTCGTCTCCACTAAGTGCCACCAACTCTGGTCCTTCCCAAGATTTCAACTGCGGTACCGACTTCATGAGCCAGTCCACCGACTGTTCAGATCCCTAGCATCATTCCACTGCGGAAATGGACGCCAGAGAAGTGTATACCTTTTCCTGTGCCCTGGCACAATTCCTCTACCAAGGCGTCTTCCAAAGTGGAGAGTTGCTCAGCACTCACGATAACCCTAGGGTATTCCTTGGGGACTATTCCTACCCTGAATGCTGACATCCCTGATTTGACAGCTGCTGCATAACCAGTGGCTTGCCCGGTTTTAGCTGCAGCCGTCTTCTGCTTTTTCGGCGGAGGCCGCGAAGGAGATGTGATCTGCTCCGGACCTCTTTTGCCTTGACTTTTCCCCGTCGGAGTATCCTCCGGGTGTGGGCGCTGAAGAGCCTGCTTCCTAGCCTCCCCAGGTTCTAGCCCTTGGTGGGGGAGTCGCAGGTACTTCCGCACTCCTGCTCCACTGAGCCCTTTCCTCAGTGGGTCGTCTCTGCCACCTGGTTGACCTAGTTTAGGCAACTCAAATGGCAGACGATTTCTTGGTCGTCTGTCCTCCCCCTTTTCGGGGTGCCCGGATGTGGAGGCGGAGGTTGTCTCCGCCCCTTTTCTGGTGGTTTCGTGATTTTTAATTTTCTTGTCCATAATTGGTCCCACGAGTAGCTAGGGAATTTCGGTCCACCTCTGCAGAGCCCCGCTTGGAGAGGTGAGGGGTTTATACAATGGAGTTCCCCCCCGGTGCTCCAAGGTCGAAACCAGTAGAGACTAGTCTTATATCTAGCCACGCATCCCTCAGCCTGGTTTCCCGCTTTGGATTTAGAATTTTTGATGAGGTTGTTTCCTCTCGGTCCAGGTTTTTAAGCCAAGACCCCCTCACTTCACTGGCCCGCGAGACATGACCACAGACAGCCAGGAAGCGTTGGTATAACAGAATGGTCCCAAGGTATGCTCGGCGTTCCATCTGGCATCGTTTTTCCTGGTGCAATCCCTTGGCCACGAGACTACAGCCGGGACAGGAGACCAAGACGGGAAGAGAGATGGGAAGAAAGGGGGTGGGAGGTAGGTTTTTGGAGACAAAAAGGATATCTCCTAACAAGTCAGGAGTGGGAGGATGGGAGCAACTAAGGCATGTCTGCCTTGGTCTGCTATCATTGGTGAGGAATGACAGGATTTGGGTTTGGTGGATTCTTGGTCAGTCTTAGTTTCCCGCTCATCTTCAACTTTCTCAACATGGGTGGTAACCCTACCAGGAACCGGAGTTCCAGTCGCTAAGGTTCAGGACTCATTGCAGTACTACAAGCCCTCACACCGCGACAAGGTGCTGACTCTAGTGAGAGTTCTGCTTCGGATAGTACTTTGTTAATAACTATTTGTAACACAAGAATTTCACTTTGTAACCAAACCTACAGAAGAAAAATGATACCCCTAAATTGCGAAGTAAGCACTCACTTTTTCGAAAAATCTGTATTTTCCCTTTGCTTTCATTAGATCTTCGTTAGTAACTATTTGTTACACAAAAAATCTCGTTGGAAACCTAACCTAAAATAAAAAATATAACCCCTAAACTACGAAGTCAAAACCCACATCTTCTGAAATTCTCAATTGTTTTACTCTAAATAGTATCTCGTTAGTAACTAATTGTAACACAAAAATTTTCGCTCGAAAGTTCCGCGATAGAATGTTGAAAGTCCGCCTCAAAATACGAAATATTCTTCTTACTTGTTCTGGGGAACAGAGCGTTATCGTTATCGATATCTTTTTTTCACAATGTCTGTAATTTTCGAATATTGAGCCGAAAATTGTCCTTAAAGATTGGGTTGAACCCCCCGAAGGAGAATCCATGCTCAAATTCAATTATGTCCGTCTGTCCGACAGTCCGTATGTGCTCTAACCTAGCTACTTGAAATTGCCAGATAAGGTTGAGAGTCCAAATATCTCGGTTGAGTTCGTTAAAGGGTGAAATCGGTCGAATATTTTCGGAGTAAGGTCCATCTGAAACTTTAAGGTTTATTCTTCGATATATCGTTAAGTAATGATTTGATCAGATCAAAACTTTGCATATAGTTTTGTAATACCTTCGCACAACTTAGTGCAGAATTTTGTGTGGATCCGAATGTTAGAAAATAAAAAAAAAAAATTTATCCATAATTATTAACTAGACAGAAAAATTTGACATAAATCCCAAAATCAATATTTCACAACAAATTCCAAATTTCTATCCGATCCGTTGTTTACTTTGGGATATATAAGAGAAATAATATGCCAAATTTCGTTCTTATTGGGAATTTCAATGTTATATCCGCAATATCTTAAGAAATACGGATGCTGGAAACTTCGTAATCAGTTGAAGAATATCAACGCGCAACACGGTGCAAAGTTTTGTGTTGATCTAATACTTAAAATTCGAAAAACCTAGTATAAGGACCTGATCTCACGTCAGTACTCAACAAGAATTTCATATAGTTTCTAAATTCATCAATGTCTACCGATACCCACTACGATATCTTGAGGTAAGACAGTGACTTCAGGTTTTTCTAAGAATTCGACCATAACATGAAAACACAACCTCTGAGCAGCTGTGATAAGGTCTTGTTGTAGAGTGCCACAGGCCAAGAGAGACGCTGACGCGCGCAGTCTTACAGGATCTTGAGAAGATCTACGAGGTGCAGCGTGAGCGTTAGCGTCCCATGCACGAGGCAGCCATATATAGGGTACTCCCTACGCAAGTGAGAAAGTATAGCCATTGTATATATCTTTATACAATGGTAGAGCGCGAGTGCGGCTTAAGTAAGGGCTGAGAGATGGCTTTCGCTATAGTAGAATGAAAACGCGCAACTCTTGAGGGTGCAACTGTTGAAAAATAAAAAAAAAATACGAAATATTGTCTGAATAAATTGTTTTCTTCGGAAACTATTGATTACATTCTCATGAAATTAGTAAGAGATCTTCAAGTCAATATTTGACAACGGTATTTCAAATTTAAATTCGATCCGATGTTGATTTTTGGAGATGTTGGAAAAATAATAAGTTGAATTTCGGCCTTATGTGAGATTTCGTGGCTATTTTTTTCAAATTTCGATAAGTACTGCCGCGATCTAATTGAAACCAGTTGAAGGATACGGAGAGGTTCTTTATACAGAATTTTTTGGAGTCCGAAAGGAATATTTTTGGGTCTCAGGTAGGTTTACTCCCGAAACAAACAAAAAATAAATGAATAATTGAAACGGAATTATTATTTTGCAAATACTTACTGAAAAAGTAAGTCGAAGAAAATTTTGAGTAGAATTTAAATTGAAGCCATTTTTCCATCGATTACAAGGTTAAAAACGACACTAGTTGTGTTACAAATAGTTACTCTCTAGTAGAGGCAATTGATTATTTCAAGCAATAGATCTGTTTTCTCAACAGATCAGTTGAGCAGGCACCCCGTCAGTGCAAAGACCTAGCGGCTAGAATTTACAATGTTGCCAAATGGCGAATGCACCCAGTATTCGGTTAGTTTAGTATAGTATAGAAGTAGAACGAAGCACTATTGAAATCTAAAGAGAAAGCTTTCAACTGGAGTATTTTTTCATTGAAGATCAGATGAAGAAATTATTTGTTTTAACAATAGTTCCTAGCGCAGCACTATTGAGATCATAAGAGAATTGTAGAATTCCTGAAATTGAGGGAATCAACTTCTCATTTTGTGGAGGGCTTTCCAACATTCTATCACGGAAATTTCGAGCGAAAAGTTTGTGTTTTAATCAGTAGTTAACGGAATGTTATCGAGTGCACAAAATTGAGAATTTCAGAAGATGTTGATGCTAGCTTCGCAGTTTAAAGGTTATATTTTTTCATTACAAGCTAGGTTGAAACCGAATTTTTTTTTGTTGCAAATAGTTACTAACGGAAATCTATCGGAAGCAAAAAAAGTGAAGAATTTTCAAGAATGTGGGTGCTCACTTCACAATTCAGGAATGTAATTTTGCAAAAAAATATAGAATTTTTGAAATCGAAGGTGGGGTTGAAACAAAATAATTTCTGTGACAAATAGTTACTAACGGAGTACAATCCGGAGCGAGAAATAGAGTCTTTGAAAATGTGCCTGATTACTTCGCATTTTGGGGTGTTATTTTTCCTAAATTCGGTCTGTTACAAACGGAGTTGTTAATGTTATAAATACTTACCAACGAAGTACTATCGAAAGCAAAAAAGAAATGTAGAATTTTCGAAAATGCGGGTGCTCATTTCGAATATTTGGGGTGCTCATTCTTCACTATAAGTTTGAAAAAGAACATTTTTATATTCCAAAAAGTTACCAACTATTTTTTTTATAGATATGTAGAATACTTCACCGAGGTGAAAATAATTCAGGGAACATTATCCTCCAATTCCCTATTCACTTTTTGTAGTCTCAGTGTGAGCTGGAGAGATCATGACTAAGGACCTGTCTTAGTCAGAACATATTGTGACGTTATCAACGAAGCCGAGAAAATTTTTCACCTACTCCAAAAGAGTTTCGGGGGTTGTGCTACCTGCAGCGTTATGTTCTTAAGTTTTGTCTGACCCATCTGAGCACCTGTTCAAGGCCCGATATACTAAATTTTTTCAAATTCCGGGGCCATTGTGGGGCTATACCAGCTGTCTGAAGTACACATTATCAGATGAGAGAATGCACACATCAAAAAAAGATCGGTCCGGCGGCGTTGCGGTGCCGCAATGGGATGGTCTGATGTGTGCATTTTTCACTGATAATTTGTACCTCGCATCTCGAGTACGGCCCCGTCACGGCACCGAAATTTAAGATCGGATTTGTGCACCGGCCAGTAAAGTTCTCGGCAGAAAACACCGTTAAATCACCGAATGTGTGCACCGTGATTCTATGATTTCATTATTCTTGAGTCAGAAAAAGTTATTGTGGTCCTATGAGTATTATTTCATCATGGTTTTTGATTGTGTTGAACTTCTGTTCAGTATTCATATGTTTCTGATCTGTTTCGATTTTGATAATTCTCCTTTGGCGAGTTCTTACAGATTCAAGTATATTTAGGAGTCTTAACTTTACTGTGATTATGATAGTAGAAGTTCACTTGACAAGATAGAGAAGTGAAGGAAGAAGTTGGCTTCATTCCCTTTCCTGAACCTTATCCTGTTCAACGAATTTCTCCGTAAAAAGACCTCAAACCTAGCACCCAGCAAACACTAAAACGCAGCAAGAGTAATAGCAAGAGTACAAAAACTGTACAGTGTTGCTGCATTTGAAGTGCAGCGATGGTGGAACATTAACTGTATCGAAACGGACCGTATATGACCCGCGGAATTGCATCGAAACTGTACAGCTCAAGCTGCGTTCGAAGTACAGCCACTATACAGCAGTTGTGCAGGAGCTATGCCACTTTATAATGCATATAATTATTTTTTAAGAGATTGAATTGAAACTTTGCACATTGATACTAGGTTATTTACCTTCGACAGATGTCAAAAAAGAGAGTCTACTACTTCCAGTTTATTCGGAAATTGCCGAATAAATTCTGATTTTCTTATATGATGTGATGTATATATTTTTGCATATTCGACTTCTATGCTTTACGGTAAAAAAATCAGCAATTTTTTCTGTATTTAGATATCGATTACTCAAGAGAAAAATATTTAAATTATTTAATTTTTCACATTTCACCAAAAATGCAACATGAAATTCAAATATATAAAAATATACACAACATCATCTGAAAAATCGTATGGCCATTTCTGGTTAGAACAAAAGACACAATCTGTAGTATGTAAGTCCAGAATTTCAATGCGATTACTTGAAAAATATAGGTTTTCCGAGGTAAGCCGGATTCCTGAAACATACTGGTTGTCTTAGGAATCGGGTTAACCTAGTTTATATTGAGCATATATCGTAAAGTGATTCATAGCAAATTCAACTTAATAAAAAAATATTGCACCAGGAACATGACTTTAATGGAAAAAACTTGAATTTACACAAATACCGGCTATATCAAATATTAAACATAATATTATATATTATTGGGAGACTCTCTCTCGTTCCTTTCTAAGTCCTCTTAAATAAGTAGATACATATTTCTCAATGATACCATGATGGTTGTTTCAATATCGGTTGGTGATTCATTTTTGCTCCCTGTGTTCTTTGTTGTTGTTCAGCAGCTTGGAAGTGGAGAAAAATGAGTTAATTCACAAAAAAAGGTTTACCTTGTGTGAATATAATACCTAAAATTCCTTCATTGATGTTTATGTACATCGAAATTCTGTTTTCTGTTGACCCTGTCCAGTTCAGGTAAAGACTCTGATGTTTTCTTCTATTGTCTATTTATTCCAGTTCCAAAAGAATCGGCATCATCTAAATATTTATCTTAGCCACTCAGATCAGTCTTATTTGCCTCATTTCGTTTTTTCGGGAATTGATCATGTCGAAACTTCAGTTTTTCACACTTGCACCCAATCAACTCGAAACAAACAGTCAGTACAAATAGCGCGATTCACTCAGAACCAAAAACGACTGTACTACACAACAAACAAATTTCCGTTACAAAACAGCATGGCCGACGACGACAATCGACAACGCTTCTCTAACTCTATACGTACGTGCTATCGGCACAGACAACGATGGCTGACTATTACAACGAAATATAGCATCAAAAACAGAGACAGCGTTGTCTCATACAGCATTTCGATTTTGTTGCACAAAAGCTGTACAGCAGCTATATTTAAAAGACTGCATTGTTAGGACAGCAGTAGCACCAATGCAGAGACTGTGCAGTTTTAATACAACATGTTATGTACTGCATTCCGGTGGCACTTGTGATGCAGAAACTGTACAATTGCTGTATGTTGTGTTTGTTGGGCATTGTTCTAATTATGACAATGATACAATTGATTGCTCTATGGATGATTGAATGTACTCATTTTGATATTACAGGAAGTTGAACAATGCATTCCTAGCAATTCTAGCTAATAGCCTATTCGAGAACACAGTCTTGCCATCGCATAAACATTCAAGAACCGACTATTGTAAAGAGAGAAGTGAAAAACTGATGCCAGATATCGTGAATTATCTGTATAAGAATATCATTCCTGCTGAAGAACTCAATCAACACAATGAATATACAAAACAACTGTTCAGTGATCTAGCGAAGAGATTCAACGAATCTTTGAATAATCTTGACTGGTTAGATGATTCGTCGAAAGAATCTTTAAAGAAAAAATTGGACAAAATCGAGCTGGTTATGTTTCGGAATGATGATATTCAAAGTGAAGTATCTTTTCTACATCAAGGCTATAGGGATTTGTCACTAAAGGATTCTGATTATCAATACAATTTTTTCAATTCATTGGAGTACCAAAGGAAGAGACTATTCTCCCTTCAGGGTCAGAAAGTGACCTCTGAAAATATGTAAGTAATATTTTGCCCTAGTCAATTTGTGGTATTACATTTCGTTTCCCCAGCAAAAGATCGATTTTGAGTAGAAATATAATTGACATTCATTATACCAAAGTTACATGAGAAGAAATCTCTTTACATATATGAATCTGTCTTTTTGTTTACTGGGAAGCGTTCCAAATAGTTACCAATATATTTTCGGTATATCTTTTATGTGAAAGTATAAGTTTTCGTGTCATAAACAGGGTGTTTCTTAATCGCATGTACAAACGAACAGGGGAGATTCTATTATAAATTGAAGGAAAAAAGTTCCATAAACACGGGACCGCAAACGTTTCGTTGTCTAGTACAGAGTGGTAAAGTTCGATTTTTCCTCAAGTTTTATTCTTGGAGTATCTGAACTTCCCAAGATGATTCAACGAGTTCATAGAATCTGTATGAATCACTGCTACAGATCTGAAAATATCCATAAAAACTCATAATGAATCAATTCATTGCAGCTCACCAACTGTAATTCATGACATTTCTGAGGATTGCAAAGAAATCGAATTTTCTGGAAATCGGAATCAGATGAGCCAAAACTACAAAGAAGCCATAAAGTTCATTATAATAACACAGCTTTCTTCTGAAACCAGAAACTTTGATTTGCAATCGAAATTGGCAGACCACGATAGATAATCTCTGAAATGTAATATCTGTGAAAATTTCAGTTAAATATCTCGTGGAATACACTATGAGAAAAAACTTGAAATTTCAACACTCTGTATCTCGAGAATGAAACGTTCATAATGTCATGTTTATGGTACTTTTTTCTTTGAAATTTCGCAAGGAATCTCTTCTTTTCGTTTTTGCCTCCAATTTAGGAACACCCGTATGTACGATGATTTCTCAACGCTCAGTTCAGGAAAACGATAGCGTTATAATTTTGCCAAAATGTCTCTTGAACTACAAGGTTGGATTCATTGATAAAATATTCGTTGAAGACATGGAATAATTTTGATTTCCGCAAATGTAATTTGTTTTCAAAACAGTTTTTCCATCTTACCATGACCTCTTCAGATGAGTCTATGAAACTACTACTTCTACAAATGCCAAGGAATGTTCTTAAATATTGAGGTTTGTGCAAATAGTGTGAAGGGGGTGAGTTTGACAACTCAAAATCAATCAAGTTCTTGGGTATCAACTAAAAATATTGAGTAACGGTGATCTCCTCAAGTATGTCTGGCTTTTTAATTAAGATTGTTCCATATTGTATCAATGATTTCCAAGGTTTCTAAAATATTTACCTATGTGGTTTTTGTTTTCCATATATAAAATTGGTTGTTACCCAGGAATTTCCCAACAATTGTTCAACTAAACCCCTACATCCTCTTTTCGCAGACCTTGATATTCAAAAACATTCCTTGCATTGGTATAAAAGGAACATACCCTCACCTGAAAAAGTTATGGTATGATGAAACAATTATTTTGAAAGCAAATAGAATTATTCGAAATTGAAAGATGTTTCATTTCCTGAATTCAGTAGAGACCGAAACAGTCAAATAGAAACTATTCAATATCAAATACAATTCTGTCCGAGGGGGCGTGAAGCCTGTACCTCTCGAAAGCAAGGACCTAGTTCGAAATCCGACCAATAGTTTCGGAGTTCTGTTCATATGATTTTTTCTCATCGATTCGGAAAATACTGAACCGATCAAATTGAGTTTCTAATAAGTTGTTAGATTTTGTTTCACGCATCACATTATACGACTCATTGCTCTGGGGTAGAGTGTAGAAGTATGAAACCGAAATCGCCTGTTGATGCTACTAGTCATTATTTTAAAATCCATAAGAACGCTTCTGCTTCCATAAAACGGTATATTTTTGTATAATTTTTAACATTCCGTGTTTAGTGCTTACGAACTACGATTTGTGAACAGCGTTGTTTTTGTTGTGAACTGCTGTGAACAGATACAAAAAAAGTAATTCCCATCAAATCATGACAGATGATGCAAAATAAATATATTTTAAGAATCATAAGTTGGTCATGGGTTCATCCAGTCAAACCATCTACATCCACTGCAAGATCGAATCGCTTTGTGAGTTCTTGGTCGTTTCTTCCGGAAGTTATTGTGTTTACGGCCGACCGTAAACACAAAAACTTCCGGAAGAAACAACTTCAAAACTTGATATTCGTAGGAAAAGTTTGGACTCTAATTACGGAGGCCGAATTTGTGAATGGGTAGAATCCACCCAATGATTCCGCACATATACCCATTCAAAATATTATTTTCCCAATATTTCCATGAATACAGATCAGATCGAATTGAAATCTAGTAGTTCATCGAAAAATTACAGTAAGATGGTTAATAAAGAATTTAATGAGGATTATATGATGATAAGATCAAAGACTATTGAATATTTGAAAAAAAAATAAAAATTTTTTTTATTGTTCTAATGACACGATCATCACTAAATTTTGTGCAGAGTTGTCTTTCAATATCTTCAAACTAGTATGATTGAAGCAGTATTTCATAGTTTTAACGAAAAAAATAACGATATCGAGAAGAAAACCACAAAATTTGACATATTTTTTGACAATATTTTCAAAAATTATGATTGTATCGAACTGAAATTTAGTACACTGCTATGAAATATGAAGCTCAAGATTTTTGTGGAATTTTTTTTAATATGAAAAACGGTTTCCAAAAAAAAAAATTTGAAAAAATTTTTCTTTCCAAATTTACTGACTGTGACTGACTCGTGACAAAATTTCGCTAAAGCTGTGCGTCGTTATACTCCACCTAACTGCCTAACTTTTAAATTGAAATGGCTATAACTCCGAAAGGGTAAGGGTTAGGGTAAGGGTAAGGGTAAGGGTAAGGGAAAGGGTAAGGGTAAGTATAAGGGTAAGTATAAGGGTAAGGGTTAGGGTAGGGGTAAGGGTAAGGGTAAGGGTAAGGGTAAGGGTAAGGAAATGGGTAAGGGTAAGGGTAAGGCTACCCTTACTCTTACCCCTACGGGTAAGGGTAAGGGTAAGGGAAAGAGTAAGGGTAAGTGTAAGGGTTAATGGTTAGGGTAAGAGTGAGGGTGAATGTAAGGGTAACAGTTCGATTGATTTGACCCATTAACGAACTTCACCGCGCCATTCCACTGCGAGATCCAACCTGAAAGTTTCAAGACTCTATATATCTCCATTCGGCAGTTATCGTGTACACGGCCGGCCGGACAGAATCGATTGTGACACTGGATTCGTCATCAGGGAGTCCAATCTAGTTGTTTGAGACCAATTTCGGGAAAAAATTCGAGAATTACAGACATTTGGATAAAACGATAGCTCGCTGTTTCCCTAAAACATGCGCGCAAAAATAACCATTCATCATTCGTTTCCAATATCTTCAGTGATGAACATCGGGACAACCTAAAATTTGAAACAATTTTTTTAACATTTTTCACCATTCCAATCCTAGCGACATTAACCTCATGTTGCGCGACGGTATTCTAGAACGGACAGACATAATCAAATTTGACAACGGATTCTTCATCAGTGAGTCCAACCTAGTCGTTTGAGACCAATTTCGGCTCAAAATTCGGAAATCACAGACATTGTTACGAAACGATTACGTGCTGTTCCCCAGAACAAGCGCGTGAAAAGGTCGATAAATGTAATTAGTACCTACCTAGTCCGTTCTTTACGGGAATCTTTTTCTTCGTATGCAATCAATTATGTTGTAGGTATCGATACTTCGTAGATGCCAACAAAGAAGAGCCAGTTTTTTTTTATGCGAATGATATTGTTTGTAAGTGTTTACTACCAAGTTCAAAATAAGCTTTACCACACACATAACAAGTTTGAAGATAAATATACTAAGTGGATTCCAATTCGATCTGATCTGTATTTCTTGAAATATTGGAAATATAAAATCTTAATATTAGTCTACGGAATCGTTTACTCTAAAAATATCGAGTTTCTGATCGTACAAAAACAACTTAAAGACCTGATACATATAGAGTAGATTTGAACATCAATTACGAGGGCCGAACTCATGAATAAGTAAAATCGACCCAACGATTCAGCAGATTTACCCTTTCAAAATTAAATTTTTCCGATATTTCCAGAAAAAATTTTGATCAAATTGGAATCCAAAACTTGCTTCAAAAATAACAGCTTGACGGTTCATGAGGACCATAAGATCAAGGAATTGCAAAATATGAAGTATTAGAAAATACGATATCTGAATTTTTCAGATTATTAATATAAGTTTCATCATGATGAGATGAGAAATAACAACGAAACCGAGAAAGAAGTCATTCTCAGATAGAACAGAGTTTGGCATTCTGTTGTCGAATTTTGTAAAGTACCAAATTTCATTAGAATCTGATGAAAAGATGAAAATTTCCGAGAATTTGCAAGAAATTACGTGTTGACTTGTAATATAGAACTGTTTCACTCAGGTTATTTGAAAGAAAAAGCACATGCCATAGAGCAACATGGCACAATAGGGACTAAGCACTATAAAAGCTACTTGTATAATCGTTGATTCGGGGGCAATAATCGCAAAATTAAAAACATCCTTCAGAAGATACTTTCGTATGAGAGAGGATAGTTAATCAGTGCAATGACACGGATTCTGTAATTTAAACTTCACCCTAATGGACGACTTCGGTCCAAGTTGCCAATCCAAAAATTTTCTACCACTGCAGAAGTAGAATTTCATAATGAAGTCAACATGATGAAATTAACGTCATTCATAAATATCCTTGAATCAGATAATTGCATATAACTTTCAACATTTGTGAACATCATGTCTTATTGGATGAAAATTGTGGTTGGTACCACTGATTTCAGGGTCGAAAACGTCAATAGGGTGTTCATTCATTAACTCAGACTGCTCGGATTGCTCCTGAGTCGTCTGTTAGATAAATCCAGATGAAGGGGTGTACATATCTCAACCGTTTGGCAAAAATATTCGGAGCGAGTCAATGATGATTTTTTTTTGGTCGGATTATTTTGATGGAGCGAAGCGATTCATCTCATAGAATACAGTTTTATTGAATGTGACATCATGTTGATAACTATTACCCAGAAATCATTTTCATTCAACATTCATTTCGTGTGAATTTAGTACTTCAGCAGAACCAGTTAGGACAAAAGTAATTTTTGAGTGGTAATATACGTACATAATTAACTTTCCAACAAGCGTTTGCCCATTCTTAGTATATTACATATGAGAAATATATCTGAAATATCAGCTGGTGAGAATTTTCAGAATTCCCTCACACCTACCTAGCCAAAGGGCTTTACATAGGCCAAGTAACTCAATATCATATTCAGGTAAGGTCTTGAAAGCCAAACTGTTATCGAGGGTAAAGTGGATATCACTCATTATTACAATTTATCTACTCGCATAATAATAAATGATGATTTAAGCAATTCTCAGTAAATTCATAATACATTAGAAAGTGATGTTCAAACTCGTGGTTTGGAAATTGGATTACTGTTTCCCCAGCTAACCCCTTTATTTTTTGCAAATCAATGTGCTTTCGTCGTTCTCTGATCATAGCCAATAAACTTACATTTTACTCATTTTTTCAAGGAACTGAGTCAGTCTATGAAACACAAGTGAGATGATATCAGGGATTTATAGTCTATGATTCTTTTTTCCTCGTTTTCTTTAGCGGTCAAATTACGAAAATTACCTATTCAGGGTTCAACAGAACATTTAATATTTACGGAAATATATATATATTCTTTTGAGAACGAGCATTACAATTCTAAGATATATCACAGTGTTAGCAGAGGAAATGTAAACGGGGTACCATACATATTTGCGTATGATACAAGAGCACAGATAAAAACCTCAGGAAAAATTCTGTCTCCCCGCATAAGTGTAGTAATTTGTTTATGGAAGATGGATGGCATCTTTTTCATTTGAAAATAATTTTTTCGTCATCTTGAATTCATTTCGACAAAATATCTTGACATAATATCTGAAACAGAAAGAGGGACAGAAAACCAGAAGGAAGCAGTAAATAATATTACCTACATTTGCTCATGACCGAGAGGGTCTTTCGACCAGGTTCAGTCCTCCAAGCGATGATTTTCAGATCCTCAGATAAACGAAGAACGCTACAGGCCCCTTTATTGGGGAATCATCTCCCATAGATCCATAATTGTTCATTTCGAACTAGAAATCTAATAAAATATCGGGAATAAAGTGAAAAACGGAAATGAAAACTAGCAACCGAAGTTGATTTACTGAACATATCCTATGCAAAATACATCGACATGATTCGCGTGAAATCAGAAGCTCCAACACAATTTTTCGCCAATCAGGCATGATGTTTGCTAACACCTATGTTTGGATACAATTATCTATTTTGAAGAGCCATCTCGCAGTTTACGGTTATTAATCAATAACACAAATCCTCATCATGTCGAATTCGTTTTGAAATTCACCTTTCCCAGCAGTAGCAATTTTTCGAAATTGATATTGTATAATACTTCATATTTTGTGATGGCATAATTTAACACCAGTTACAATGTTGTCTAAGAAGAATAGTCTATTTAAAAATATTTTATATTGGAGAAATTGAAATCATTTATTAAATATTATTCAAGGCATTCCGTATGGTTTGACGAAAAGAGCAACCAAGGACCTTCCAAAATACATAGTTATGGCCCAAGTAGGATTCCCTTTGGCCAAAATAATAGGCCACGCTTTTGATCCAATAGGAATGCATTACAGAGTGCATTTGAGTGAAACAGCGAATATATCATACTTGAATTTCGCCGACCAAACAAGAGATTCAATTCTTTTATCAAATCCCATCAAGTTTGGTGATCAGGAATTTTCTTTTTCAGTAAGTAAATATATTTCACTTTTTGATTGAATTGATGAAGGAAATGCATACTACAGATTGAAGCAAAGGTAAGGGTAACGAGAACTTGAAACAGATTATTTCTTTAGGTTACCTCAACATGCCTATTCGATTTTCAAATGTGTTTCTGTGTAACATATCTAAGGAAGATTCTAATTGTTGAAAATTATTTTGTGTTTTTCTCTTTACTCAATTTCAATTGGATATCGAAACATATTTCATTAGCTAACGAAGAACATAATCCATATACTACAGTATACTTAATACTTGGCAACAGATTTTACTTAGTTATACAAAACAAGGTTTTGATACTAGAGATGTATCAATTATAGGTTATTCATATTTGAATTGTGCATTATCCTCGTTCTCCCGATGTGGAAATATATTTTATGTATAAACCTTCATCTTTTATTTTTTTCAACAAAAATCGCCTCAAAGGGTTATGAACGATGTTGCAGTTGATCAATCAGTGTATATTTATATTATTGCTTGACATGTCTCTTGGTGTTTCTGGTATTCTGATGATGAGTTGTCCATGAGTATGTTCAGTGAGGGCAACCGAAAGTAGGCTCCAAATTATATTTGTTAGCTTCTGCATTTAAGTATAGTTGAATGAGGTGCTAAGTTCCACTTCTGCTTACTTTGCAGTCGGCGAGTTCCATTCAGTCTGTCAAGTACTGATGTGTTCTTGTTTGAGGCAAAATCTCATGTGTGCATAATACCGTCTTGTAGAAAATTTCATAGTATGTGTTTGTTTCAGGTTCCTTAGAAAATTGGTCAGTTCGCTCATGTCCTCGGATCTCTTTGTGGGCTATTCCCCATAACAATTTCAGCCCTGTTCGATTTGTTTTCATTTTATGAGTTCTTTTTTCATTTAGTTTTGAGTGACTTGTTTTATTCATGGCTTGTAATGAGCTGAGGTGGGCTATTTTATTTTCATTTTTGTGTGATATTGTATTTGCCGATTATCCCAGGTTGCTAAGAAATCCCTGAGAACTCTGAGTTTGTGCGGGATATGACATCGGTTGTATCATATTCATGATTTCCTACTGTGTCCTTACGCCACGCCGAGCATAGCATTGTTAATTTTTGATGCAACAATGAATACTGGCTGACTAGAAAACTACTTTTCAAGTCCGGAATCGAAACCGAAACCATCCGATCACAAGTCCGACGCTCTATCCATTGAGCTACTGTATTCTGTATTCGGGAAAGAAATAAAGTTCTCTTTGGAATATTCCAGATATTGGTGAATTGCACGCCACTGGTGCACGCACGACTGAAGTAATGTTATGATTTAGTAATCGTATTTTCAATATTGTAATCGAAGTCTCTTCACCAATTCATTTTCCTACCCACTAAAACAGCGATGAAACATCTAACCGAGTTCGAAGACTTGTGACATGCCAGCGCTCAGACCATAAACATAGATCAATGCAACATGTGAGCGGCTAGGTGGGCTCTGCGGGTGGCGAGGGAGCGGAAGCTTAAAACTGGGGACTACAAAGGCCATCTTCGCGTTCTGAATGAATGTAAGGAGCTTTTAAATGTGGTCACAGATGATCTTACCCTGAAACACGAGTTTCAGAAAAACTACAGCGTGACAATGCCAAGTCGCGACCAATAGAGTAACGGCGAAGTGGTTTTCCCTTCAGGGTCTCTGCTGTTTTACACGGATGGCTCAAAGACCAAAAATGGACGAGTCGGAGCCGTTGTATACGGCCCCTCATTACAACTAGCCCTGCCAATGAGCGTCTGTCCATCGGTATTTCAAGCGGAAACCTTTGCCATAAGGGAGTGCATCGCATTTTGTGCGGGATGTAACTACCGGAAAAAAAGGATATACATAATATCTGACAGCAAAGCAGCTCTACTGGCGCTTGATTCACTGTCAATCCAGTCAAAGCTAATCTGGGAATGCAAAATGTCACTCAACGCACTCGGATCAAATAATCAGGTTAACCTTATTTGGGTGCCTGGTCATTCTGGAGTGCATGGTAACGAAATGGCTGATCAGCTAGCAAGAAAGGGGGGAGCAACCCCCTTCATTGGATCAGAGCCATTTTGCGGCTTCTCATCAAGCCACCAAGCAAGAGCGCTTAAAGAATGGGAACAAAAGAGGAAGGCCAGATCCTGGCGAAGGATTGAAGGACAGAGACAGGCTTAGTCATTCCTCTCATACTCAACAATCTGGACTAAGAAAGCTCTCTCACTTAGCAAATTGGAACTGAGAAAACTGACAGGCATACTCACGGGACACTGTCCTGTGAATTACCATCTTCGGAACATGGCGAAGGTTCCTAATGATACTTGTCGCTTCTGCCAAGAAGCCACTGAGACAGCGGAACACCTGCTATGCAAATGTGAAGCTGTCCTCTGGAGAAGGCTGCGGCATCTTGGCTCCTGTTTCTTAAAACCGGAACAAATAATGGGTGTAGCACCCAGTAAGGTAGTAAAGTTCATCGAGGCCTTGCTACCTGACTGGTAAACAGCGCGGGGCTGCACAATAGATCTTTAGGTCAAGGTCAAGGATGAAAATGTGGATGACTTCAATGAAATTCTAGCTCGAATAATTTCAGAATGTGTACCTAAAATAAAGAAAAACAAATAATTTCCATCATATTTTTCACCGGCAACTATAAGACTCGTCAAACAAAAAAATAAAATACATAACAGATGGAAGATGTACGGTACTTCCGAGGATTTGATCGAATTCAGGGAATTGAGGTCTCGGTCTAAAAAACGTATTCACTCAGACTACATGTACTACGTGAGCAAAGTCGAGCACGAACTTCCTTCAAATTCTAAGGCGCTATTTAAGATCGCAGCAATCCGGAAAAAGCATGGTAGATATCCGAATATAATGACTCACGGTGAGGAAACTGCAGAAAAACTGGATGAAATTTGTAATATGTTCGCAAACTTTTTCGAGGGTGTTTACGAGTCTGATACAGCTGCACATTCTACTGAGTATGTCGAGAACAAATACAGCGCTAACTATCTATCAAGTTTCTCGTTCACAGAATCGGAAATAGTCAAGGCATTGAAAACGGTCAACATCTGTAAGGGACCTGGACCAGACAATATTCCACCTATAATTTTGAAAAACTGCGCCCTAACTATTAGTGCCCCACTGTGTATAATTTTCAATAGATCTCTGCGGACGGCGAAATTTCCGGG
The DNA here is from genome assembly GCA_958510865.1 of Myrrha octodecimguttata. NCBI lineage: Eukaryota > Metazoa > Arthropoda > Insecta > Coleoptera > Coccinellidae > Myrrha > Myrrha octodecimguttata. Next base: position 28,932,855 of record OY294057.1, read on the forward strand.
GGTGTGGAAGTTGGCTTCGGTTGTTCCAATTTTCAAGTCAGGAGACAAAAACTCTGTCGAGAATTATAGACCCATCTGTATCCTGAATACGATTCCTAAGGGGTTCGAGTCACTGGTCCATGAAATCATGGCTAGACACTTGAAAAATATAATTATTGAAAAACAGCACGGTTTCATACAGGGAAGACATTTGGAAACGAATTTGCTTTGTTTTTTGGAGTATTTACATGAGGGGCTGGATTCTCGTACTCAGGTCGATGCTGTGTACACAGATTTTCGGAAGGCATTTGACAAGATCAGTCACTCCATTCTGCTTCGTAAGCTTGCGGAGGTCGGCGTCTGCGGGGATCTGTTGAGATGGTTGGAGTCATACATCAGAAGAAGATCTCAGTTTGTAACGGTGAATGGTTTTAGGTCATATATTTATAGCAATTCATCAGGAATACCTCAAGGATCTAAACTAGGCCCCTTACTGTTTATCATTTATATCAATGACATCTCAGAATGTTTCGAGTTCGCGCAATTCCTTCTTTACGCCGATGACTTGAAGTTTTACTTGAGGATACTTTCTCGAGGTGATTGCGCCAAGCTGCAGAGTGATTTCCGTAGACTGCAACAATACTGCCAACAAAATTCTTTGTTTTTAAATTTTCAAAAATGCCTAAAAATCACATTCACAAGAAATAATAATACCATCCATTCTGACTACTTCGTAAACGATGTCAGAATTCTTGAGGTGAATGCTGTTTGTGATTTGGGAGTAACACTCGATTCAAAATTGCTTTTTGACCAACACATTGACAAAGTTGTAAATACTTCTAATAGAGCTTTGGGTTTTCTTTTCCGCAACAGCCGCCATTTTCATAATAAGGAAACACTCTTGACACTCTATTATTCCTTTGTTTGCACTAAGTTGAACTTTGCATCCTCCATATGGAGTCCCAGGTATGCATGCTACATTAAACGTTTGGAGAGAGTGCAGAATAGGTTTTTGAGATTTGTGTCTTATAAGAATGGAACTGTCATTCTAGATCATGATTATACTGAAATTTTGAGAGTCTGTAACATGTTAAGTTTGGTGGATCGTAGAGAGATTGCAGATGTGATGATGATGATCAGGATCGTGAGTGGTGTGTTGTCGGTGCCCAGTATACTGCAGAACGTTCCTTTTGAAATTCCAAATTCAACTTTGCGGTCCAAGGAGACCTTTTACCTACCATTCAGAAATACGAATTCAGCACAGAATTCACCACTCTGCAGGATGATGGTCACTTGCAATTCGCGGCTGGTCGGGTTGGATATTTTCCATCAAACAATGCCTTCAATAAAAAGCAGGCTTGCAAAAACTTTCAAATCCCATAATGTACAGATATAAATTTTAGTTTAGATTTTCCGATGAGACGAAGCCTTTTTTGTGTATTGAATTGTTGATAGGTGTGATATATTTTTTGTTAAAATGTGGATACTTCATGTGGGTTCAAACCTGTTAGTATTCCGATGTATCAATAAATAAATAAATAAATAAATAAATAAAGGTGTCAGCGAGGCTGAGTATACCTCATCGCCTCTCCTCTAATCTTATCTAATTTAACATGTGAGTCACCAAGTTTTCTTAAAGCCGGGTCCAGATTAGTGTAATCCAAACAGCGAATGCAAAAGAATTTGATAAACGATTCGGCGAGTAGTGTGGAGGGTACTCGAGCACAGCCTCGAATAATAAATGCGAATGAAGCGTTCTTGTTTAAAACCGAGCCCGACGGAGCAGAATGAGCGATGCCTCGAACCATAAAACTCCCACTGTTTCAGTTCACAGGGAGTTTTATGATTCAAGGTAGCGCTCTCGCTACTCCGTCGGGCGTCGATTTTCTTATCGTGAGCCAAAGAGATTTCCAGTTTGCGTTTGGACAGCGTTTGTTGTAGTGAATTGTTACTATGTGGACCAACGCACAATCGCTAGAACTGATAAGTTCGGATCGAAACGGAGCGGTGATGTGGAGTCTGATGGACATAGATTATTTCAGAAAAATAATGAAAAACGAAGTATAACGGGATATTCCTCAATTGTTCGAACGTGAGGTGAATGATTGAAAACAGAAAATTATAAGTTTACCTGTTTCACACATGAGAGAAAGGGCGAAAATCGAAACCAGTCAGAGCACTGAAAAGGGTATTTATAATTTTACCCTTTTGAAATCAAACTGTTGCGCTAAATCAGAATGTCATTTCTTTTACACGATTGTACAAAGGCTTCATCATTTTGTTTTGATTTGGAAAGGAGAAATGTATTGCAATTTGATTCCAAAGTGTAAAAGAATAAATTAAGAATACCTTTTCGGTATTATGCCTGTTTTTGACTTTCTCGTTTTCTCTTTGGTGTAAATCATCAGGGTTCAACAATCAAGCAATATTTCTCCATGCGTCTTTTTCTACTTTTCTTAATATATTCCGGACCCGTCGATGTGGCGGGTACAATGCAACTCCGTATCCGTAGTGATCTCTGTGCTGGACAAGATAAGGACAGTCTCGGTTGCTTCTTAACAGAAGCAAAAGGTTTTATCTCCTATTACGGTGTCTGTCTCTAATCTTTGGATATTTTTTTCGCTGAGATCTTCATAGAATAGTACGAAGGAAGAAAAACAAGCCTTCAAAATAACGTTCGAAGAGTTTTAATATGGAAATTATTGCAAAGAAAATATATATCTCTGCACGCTTCAATACCTCATACCTATATCCCTTATTCAGAAATGAAATTTACATTTGAGTGACTTCGAAAGTGATATTCGGTATGAAACCATGAACCCCTTTTAACGTTTTTTTATTTTCAGTTGAACAATGCACTATCTGAAAGTGAACGCATAGCAGAAAATACAGCTTTGAGGTTATTAACGGACTTATTCGACACATTCAAGAACGACTCCTTATTGCCATGGGTTTCATATAAATTTGAGAAAGAAAAGATATTTTTTTTAACTATGACACAAGGTGATTATAAATAATCTTTAATTTATTCTGTTTATATCTCAACTTTGGAAAAGATGGAAATGCATGACCTCAGCAAATGACATCTCATTGAATCAATTTCTACTTGTGCTATTTTCAATAGCCTGATCTTCAGAGTATCCCAACGAAATTAATGTGCATAGTACGTCAACTTCAAGTATCTAGATTAGTCCGCAAAGGTTATCCTTGATATGCCTTATCACATTTGTGCTATGATTCTTATCATTGTAGAAGCGTTGTAGAAGTTTAAGTTTTCCAGAAGAAACCATTTTTGACACAATATCGTCTGAATAGTTTCGAAACCTTTCGAATCATGTATTGCATATCTCCCTTCAAACAACAATTCAAGTATAACCTTCAAAATCCTTTCATTTCCCTGTAATTCGGCATACGCTGTATTGATTACATAGAAATTTGTTTGCAGAATTCTGCCGAAATATGGGATTCACCGAGTTCATGGTGGAGGCTTATGAAAGCCACATACTTCCGCCTCAATTCAGGATTGAAAATATACTGGGCAACTCAGAAGAGTTCCTGAAACAGTTCAATTGCCGTCCAGGATCTGCCATGACGAGATTCGAGGATCGATTGCAGTTTCCATATTTGATAGCCTTATCGAAGGAAGATGTGGATTATATGAATTGAATCTTTTATATACATAGAATGTTTCATGATTGAATGCTGTTCCTGAAATGCAGTAATTATTGGGTGATTTCTAGTAAAACTATTCTGATGAATATAGATCCGCAAATGCTAACCTCCTGAGGTAGAGCATTTGAAGTTCAACAGATGAATCAGTTCTTTTCCAATATCCTAGAACTGCTTTGCCTTTTCTTACATTTCTGTACGTGCAAAGTAGCCATGAAAAAATATTTTTTTCGCTTTTAGAGATTTTCTTAGTATCAGTAGTTGAATATTTATTCAGTAATGAACACATATACGCCTTCGCGTTAATCAAGTGTGTTTTAAATAAATGCCCATTTAATTCTCCACGTAAATTCCATATTCATCTCGAGCATCAATAATCCCAGCAAACACTAAAACGCAGCAGAAGTACAAAAACTGTACAGCGTTGCTGCACTTGAAGTGCAGCGATGGTGGTACAGTAACTGTATCAAAACGGACCGTGTATGTCCCGCGGAATTGCATCGAAACTGTACAGCTCGAACTACGTTCGAAGTACAGCCACTATACAGCAGTTGTGCAGGAGCTATGCCACTTTGTAATGCAGTTTGCACATAGTAATAATGCAACAACTGTGCTACTTCGATATGAAGTTTCTAAGCAGCAATAATGCAGCAGAAGCTCGGCTGTATAACGGGACTCACAGGAATAAGACTCACTCCCGAAAAAATAATTATTTTTTAAGAGATTGAATTGAAACTTTGCACATTGATACTTAAAATTATTTACCATCGATAAATGTAAGAAAGTGAGTGTAGTCCTTCCAGTTTATTCGGAGATTGCCAAATAAATTTTGATTTTCTTATATGATGTGATGTTTATATTTTTGCATATTCGAATTCTATGCCTCACAGTAGAAAAATTACAGTACAGTAGAAAAATTACACAACAGAAAAATATTTAAATTATTTAATTTTTCACTTTTCCCCCAAAAATTCAACATGGCATTCAAATATATGAAAATGTACACAACATTATCTGAAAAATCGTACGGCCATTTCTGGTTAGACCAAAAGACACAATATGTAGTATGTAAGTCCAGAATTTCAATGCGATTACTTGAAAAATATAGGTTTTTCGGAGGTAAGCCGGATTCCTGAAACATACTATCTTAGGAATCGGGTTAACCTAGTTTATATTGAGCATATAACGTAAAGTGATTCATAGCAAATTCAACTTAATAAAAAAAATATTGCTCTGGGAACATGACTTTAATGGAAAGAACTTGAATTTACACAAAAACACCGGCCATATCAAATATTATACATGATATAATATATTATTGGGTGACTATCTCTCTCGTTCCTTTTTAAGTCCGCTAAAATAAGTAGATACATATGTCTCAATCATACCATGATGGTTGTTTCAATATCGGTTGGTGAATCATTTTTGCTCTCTTTGTTCTTTCGTACAGCAACTTGAAGTGGAGAAAAATGAGTTAAAACAAAAAAAAAGGTTCACCTTGTGTGAATATAATACCTAAAATTTCTTCATTGATGTTTATGTACTTCGAAATTCTGTTGACCCTGTCCAGTTCAGGTAGATGTTTCCTTCTATTGTCTATTTATTTCAGTTCCAAAAGAATCGGCATGATCTGAATATTTATCTCAGCCAATCAGATCAGTCTAATTTGCCTTATTTCGTTTTTTCGGGAATTGATCATGTCGAAACATCAGCTTTTCACACTTGCACCCAATCAACTCGAAACAAACAGTCAGTTCAGATAGCGCGATTCACTTAGAACCAAAAACGAATTTACTACACAACAAACAAATTTCCGTTACAAAACAGCATGGCAGACGACGACGATCGACAACGCTTCTCTTACCACAGATTACAGAATAAAACTCTAACCTACCGGCTATCGGCACAGACAACGATGGCTGACTATTAGAACGAAATATAGCATCAAAGACAGAGACAGCGTTGTCCATACAGCATTTCGATTTTGTTGCACAAAAGCTGTACAGCAGCTGTATTTAAAAGACTGCATTTTTAACACAGCAGTATCACCAATGCAGAGACTGTGCAGTTTTAATACAACATTTTATGTACTGCATTCCGGTGGCACTTGTGATGCAGAAACTGTACAATTGCTGTATGTTGTGTTTTTTGGGATACCTGAAGCTGCAGAATGCGATCGCTCAAGATTGTGTTTGGACGCTGCCCATATTTTTGGTGTAGATCGTTGGCGACGAGTGTGTTCTGCTCAATTTGTTCAAATAAATATAGTGAGAGGATTGTCAGAGCCAGCGCAATGGCTATCGTGAACACAAACGCTTATACTATGTGTTTTCCTCTTTCAGAAGCCCTGATATATCCTCAATGAGTAATGATCAAATCACCGTTGTCATCCCCATGTTTCAAAAAAACCTGGTGATTTCATTCGGCCAAAAGTTGCCGGTTGTTGACATAATTACCTTTTCAACGTAATGAGATAAAGACTTCCAATTTTAAGGGTTGGTTACGTATTCAAATGCGTCAATCAAATTCCTTTGTAGGTGAAATCAATCGTAGGATTCGATTGATGCTGACGTATCTTTGGAATTTCTTCAATGTACTTGAAATTTTCAGGAGAGTGTGAAAAGCGTGTATAAATAAATGCAGAAGGGTTCTTTTTGGATGAGAATGTTTCTCAAAATTGTTCTGCATATATTAATTTTGGTCCCAGTCTCACTATCAAACTTTCCAAAGCAAAAGGATCTTGAATATTTTATGATTATTTTGTTTTTGTCGAAACAACAGTTGACCTCTATGTTTAATAAATATGTTTGAATTAATCCATTTAGAATCAGCATTCAATTATGAAACTCTCTGTGATGTTTCAAAAATATTTGAAGATGACTTTGAATCGAACGAACAAAGTAGAACTAGAACAAGAGCGTAATTTCGTTATTTTTCCGTATAACCGGTAATTTGTTATCATTATTCAGAAAAAATATTTATTAGCAGAAATACTATTTGTTACTCTCACACAGCAGTGGTAAAATGATCATTCGTTTTTTGTATTCCACACCGTACCTAAAAATATATTGTATTGTATTGTGATTAAGGTTTCCATATTCATCATTCTGTATCAATAACTTGTAAGTTTGTACTCAAAATAGGTACTGCTTAAAAAAAATGAAGCATCCGCTCCCACCTGGTTTGCTTTATAGAGCAAACTTTGTGATGTTCCATCATCCCAGCTGAGGAGAACTCAAACTAGTTCAGTTTGTGATGAGCGACGAAATGGTTGTGAAAAATTTAGCCATTAAACTTATTCATTGTATTGAACTCGAAAAGCAAAATCGCCTTCAATCGGTTCAAATCAAATTTATAGTATACGTATAAACTTAAAGAATTTCATAAGATATAATGTTTACTCAAGGCAAGAACTCGAAAGCAAATATCTGACGACCTTTTATTTTTTCATATGAACTGTTCCAGAGGTGGTCAGACTAAATGCTAGTTGACCGAATATAATCTAGGCCTAGATTCTGGTGTATGGTATAGTAACGCTTCATAGTTTGACATGTGCATACAACGTGTGTAAACTGGTGTTTTTTGTGCTTCAGGACCTGCTTTACTTTTCTTCGTTCACTTTCATATATATCACGTCATCTTTTTGCGAGCACTATTTTTCCGAGTATTCTTCTTGATTCTCAAAGTTGGCATCCTACATGGAAGTTTTGAAGGTTTTTGCCATATGCATATCCTTGAGAAGAATCCATAAATTACGTAATCTTTGACAGAAAGTTCTTATGAAACAATGATTCGTCTTACCCCAAGGGAATCTGATACACTATGCACAAAATGAGCCTTCGTTCTTTCAGCCTAAATTCACCTCAATGTTGGAATTGTGTTATTCGATATCTTGAGGATTAATTTAGAAATGTTTATAATATTGATAATCGCCATGTGAATTATAGTTTATTATACGCACACGTTTTGCTTTCAATTTGAATATAGTGTGGTACTGTCAGTAGCAATTCAGCCTTTCCTGAAATGAAAAATTTATTTTTCAACTACAATAACCGTAAAGTATTAACGATATATTATTATTTTTCATTGTAGGTAACTTTGAGATTTCATGTAGATTACGATTTTTTGTCGTTTTTTCATTGTGGCCCCAAAAAGAAAAATGTTTTTTATTTCGAATGAGTTTATAATGTGAAATAATGCAAAATTGTTGGCATTAAAAGATATCTATTGCCCAGTATGTTTTCTCATTCAACTAAGATTGAATATAGATATGGACCACTTCCAAAAATGTAGATATTTCAAACATTACCGACAACGATACAATTTTCATGTTTCATCCAATTCTGCCTCCAGGTCGGTTATTGTCGCGAAGTAAAATATTGAAAATTATGAGTCAACCTCACATCGCAATAAGAAAATTCAGTCAACTTAAAAGTTTCTGAAATAAAATTCTAGAAAACCTCTGAAGTTTAGTGAGCAAGTTTTTCGCGCATTCATTGCCAAAGCGGCCATCTTTTCAGGTATTGACCTCGCCAAAAGCACCTTTTCTTCCTGACGGAAAGATTTGGCTATCTTCTATTTATATTGTTCTCATGAAATTCTGCATGGACCTTCATATTGTCATTTTCCACCAAGTACTGGATTTCATTTCGATCCAGAACTCTATATTCGGAGAGTTGGTTTGGACGTTGATTACGAAGGATTAGTCCAAGTGAGACCTCCGTTTCTACATATACATACATAATATTATTAATCAATCTTGAAATGAAGTCTGGCAACAACGCATTATCCGAATGCCAAACTCCTCTTTCGGATTAAGTGAAAATCAGAAGAAATGAAAGTTAGGCGGTTATCTGATATTTTCGATTATTTTTCATAAAATATTGAGCATTCTGGAAAGAAATTAACGCTTATAGTTGAGTGAATATTCGAAGATGATTTTGAGCTGTGTGATCCTGGCAATTGACCTTGGATTCTTCTTGTGAAAATTTTGTGATGGATTGTACCCGGTAGGTACCCGATTGTACTATAAAAATTTTCGTTTGTACACCTAACATTTTCTCTGAACAGTCATTATAACATTAGAAACCACCGGCACAAAAAAAAAATTAGAATTTTTTCATTAAATCTTGATGGAGGATTGTACCGGGTAGGTACCCGATTGTACCACTTTTATTTCTGCTCAAATCCCCATGGTTTTTCCTACACATCAATTCGAATGTTTTTTCGACTCTTGATTGGCCGATAATCGATGGAATTTTTGTGTGGAAATTCTTTGGTACCCGGTTGTACCAATTTTCGTTTGTACCCCTAACGTTTTCTTCATACAGCTATTTGAACTTTTGTACCCATAGCGCCCCCAAAAACTATTCAAATTTTTTTCTGGAATCTTCGTGAAGGATTGTATCAGGTAGGTACCTGATTGTACCACTCTTATTTTTGCTAAAATCCCCATGGATTTTCCTACACATCAATTCGAAATTTTTTGTTTTCGACTCGTGATTGGCCGATAATCCATAGAATTTTTGTGTGAAATTTCTTTGGTCGATTGTACCAGGCAGGTGCCCGATTGTTCCATTTTTATTTTTCCGAAATCCTCATGGTTTTTTTCTGTACATCAATTCGAAATTTTTTTCACGTCAACCCGTAATTGAGTGATAATCGATAGAATATTTGTGTGAAAATTTTGTGATCGCTTGTACCCGGTAGGTACCCGATTGTACCACAAAAACTTATGTTCGTACCCCTAACGTTCTTTCTATGAAGCCATTATCACTTCTGAACCCACCGGCACCAAAAAAAATGAAAATTTTTCATGACAACTTCGTGAAGCATTGTACTAGGTGGTTACCCGATTGTACCACTTTGATTTTAGCTGAAACCCCCACGGTCTCTTCTACACATCAATTCGAAAGTTTATTCCTCCTCAATTCGTGATTGTCTGATAATCGATCGATTTTTTATGAGAAAATTATGTGGTTGATTGTTCCGTTGGAAACACAATTTTTTTTCAGGAGGACTCACTTAAGTTGATGCAAATATCTAATCAACATCTTTGCAACGGAAACATGTTGAGCTTCATGAAGAAAATTTTGTCTATTACTCCAAAACCGTTTAACCGATTATGCCCGTCAACGGACTTTGCTGACGCACACGGATACGCAACCTGCGCTGAAAATTCAAGTCACTGGGTTTTCTTTATTCAGAATCATAAAAAGCAACGACCTTATGGATGAATACAATTTATTTTGATCACCGATTCCCAATCAGTTTGATCAACCTATTTGGTTGAAGGGATTCAATGCGAACAATTCTGAAATAACCGCATATATAAGGCAAAAAAATAAAGCTCCTGTTCCAAATAACAAGTGCGTCAAAACAAAATGCACACCGAATATTTCAGTTATTATGAATGTTGACTTATTGTATCGATTTTTGTAGGTTCATTTTTAAAGGAAAGAATACCAATTTGATTTAGATAACTACTGTCGATAAATAATTTCCTCATTGGAACCAGACATCCATTTTTTTAACAATCGACAGTGTTTCAATATCAACCGAAGTGATTAATTCTTCGAAAAATGTCAGAACCTGTTGAAATTACTCCAGGCCCTGATGATAATGTGGAAATAGGGCAGCCTTCTCCTGTTAGAACGAAAATGATTTTGCTATGTCTGGTAGCTATAGAACTTCTGCTGATAGCGATCATTGTTTATCTTCTTTATGCCACACAGTCCTGCTCTATCACCAGTGTAAGTTCGTATTTTTTTCATTAAGCCATGCTTCTCATTTCTAATTCATGTCTCTGTGAAATGTGTTTACAAATCGGCGAAATATTTCAGGCTAGGCTAACATGCAGTTATATTCCATTATTCATTTAAAGATAACAAGAATAATTAATTTCTTAAAATACTTCGAATTGAAGAAACAATTTTGCTCAACGCCATCTGATAGAGCATAAGGTAATTACTTATATAGGATTTTTAAGATTCTTTCTGGAGACCAGATTATCTTCTTCATCTTTTAATGTCTGATGTGCCATGTTCAATTCATAATAGGTTTGAAAAAAAGCATCCAATAGATTGGAATTTTTTTCACGAAAAAAGTCTAATCGAGAAACGACGGAACAAAGGTAGATAAGTATCAACTAAACATAGAAATTTCTTCTTCTATCGTTTCACTTCAGAATATAGTAATAATTTTGTCCAAATGTAACTTTTAATTTTTATCTGAGAATGCCTCAAGCGTTTAGGTTGAACACACTGATGAAAAACCCAGGCTAGAATTGAATTCTATCCGACCGCATGTCCGGCCCTTTTGTAGTTGCATTTCAGTGTTTCCTTTGGGTAGGTTTTCATTTCAAATAGATGAATTGAGTTCTTAAATGAAATTCGCCCAGTGATTCCAGATTTACTGAAATTTTCCTGTTGATTACTCAATATCATCGTTGTAGAATGCCTATGCACGAACCAGTGTAAAATTTTACGAGGATCATATCATTAAGAAATTTCAGAAAAATTTTTCAACAATTCTCAAGATTTCTTCATAGGTTTTTTTCGAAAACTCTTCGTCAGATTCGAATGAAATTCGACATTCAACAATAGTACACCAAGTTCAAGCTTAAAGGATAATATGTAGGTTCAGCGATATTGGAGAAATGATATTTCGAATGACGGAGTTTTTTGATATTTTACTCATTTATTGAGCTATGTGAACCTGGAAATTGACCATGATATTTTCTTGTGAAAATATTGTGTTCGATTGTACCTGGTAGGTACCCGATTGTACCACAAAAATTTTCGTTTGTACCCCTAACGTTTTCTTTATACAGCCATTATAGCTTTTGAACTCACCGGCACCCAAGAAAAAAATTGGAATTATTTCATGGAAACTACGTGAAGGATTGTACCAGGTAGGTACCCGATTGTACCACTTTCATTTTTGCTGAAATCCCCATGGTTTTTCCTAAACATCAAATCGAATTTTTTTTCTCTTCTACTCGTGATTAGCCCATAGTCGATAGGTACCCGATTGTAACAGAAAAATTTTCGTTTGTGCCCTTAACGTTTTCTCTATGCAGCCCATCGGCACCAAAAAAAAATTTGAATTTTTCCATGAAAACTTGGTGAAGGATTGTACTAGGTAGGTACCCGATTGTAACACAAAAATTTTCGTTTGTGCCCCTAACGTTTTCTTTGTACAGCCCACCGGCACCAAAAAAAAAATTTTAATTTTTCGATGAAAACTTGGTGAAGGATTGTACTAGGTAGTTACCCCATTGTAGCACTTTCATTTTTGCTGAAATCCCCAAGGTTTTTTTACACTTAAAATCGATTTTTTTTCTCCTCAACTCGTGATTGCATGACTATAGATAGAATTTTTGTGAGAAAGTTCTGTGGTCGATTGTACCCGGTAGGTACCCGATTGTACCACAATAATTTTCGTTCGCACGCCAAACGTTTTCTTCATACAGCCATTATAACTTTTGAACCCACCGGCACCAAAAAAAAAAAAAATTAATTTTTTCATGAAAACTTGGTGAAGGATTATACCAGATAGGTACCCGAATGTATCACTTTCATTTTTGCTGAAATCCCCATGGTGTTTTTACATATGGAATCGAAATTTTGTTTTCTCTTCAACTCGGGATTGGCCGATAATCGATGGAACATTTGAGTAAAAATTCTGTGGTCGATTGTACCAGGTAGATACCTGATTGTACCACAAAATTTTTCTATGTACCCCTTATGTTTCTTTATACAGCCATTATAACTTTTGAACCTACCGGCACCCAAAAAAAAAGTTTTTTCATGAAAACTTTGTGAAGAACTGTACCAGGTAGGTAGAATATCCCTTACGTCAGTTAAAAATGTTTACAATAATAAAAAGACAGACAAGAATTTTGTCTTGAGCGGTAAGATAAAAGGACACTACTAGGCTCGTGACGACGCCCGATTATATGATTATATCCATAAGGTGTCTGTAATTTGATACGAGTTAATATAAGGGACAGTAAAAGAATCTACACTTATCACGTAATCATTAATCAGATTCAATATTCGCTTATCCAGTCAGATAGGAGTTCCTGTTGCGAGAGGAATATGTAAGTGACTTCGCAACAAATGAGAGAACAATTCAATTCGTTGTGTGTGCTGCCGAAAAGTCTCACATTTCCTATATAGAAGAAACCCCGGGTAGACAATCGGGTGCAATAAACCACAAATTTCCACTCAATGATTTCTTATTGATGTGTAGGGAAAACCAAAGGTTTCAACCAGAAATGATACAATCAGGTACCTACCGAGTACAATTGATTACATCACGAGAGAAATAAAATCGATTTGATATGTAGGCAAAACCATGGGGATTTCAACAAGAATGAAAGTGGTACAATCTGGTACCTATCTGGTACAATCCTTCAACAAGTTTTCATGAAAAAATTCTAATTTTTTTTTTGGTGCGAGTGGGTTCAAAAGTTACACTGATTGTATGTAGAGAACGTTAGGGGTACAAACGAAAATTTTATGGAACAATCGGGTACCTACCGGGTACAATCGACTACAGAATTTCCACACAAAAATTCCATCGATTCTTATCGGCCAATCACGAGTTGAAGAGAAAAAAAAATTCGATTCGATGTAAAAAAATCAAGGAGATTTCAGCCAAAATGAAAGTGGTTGAATCGGGTACCTACCTGGTACAATCCTTCACCAAGTTTCGATGGAAAAATTCAAATATTTTTTTTTTGAGTGGATTATACTGGCTGTATAAAGAAAACTTAAGGGGTTCAAACGAAAATTATTCTGCTACAAATGGGTACAATCGGACACAAAATTTTCACAAGGAAATTTCGAGGTCAACTGCCAGGTTCACATAGCTCTTTAAGCATATTTCTGGAAACCACTGAAGTGAGATTTTTGAGATCGGTGGAAGGTTGCACGAGTGTGGGTCATATAAGAAATGAATATATAAAATGATAACTGAAGTTGAAAGCGATAGCAGACAACACATTACAGAGCCATTCATGCCAGTTAAAGGGAACACTAAATAACTACCCCACAAGACGTCAGTGTAAATGAACAGAGAATGAAATGATGAGAAAGAAACAGTCAAATTGACAAATCCTGGATCTATGAAAATAATGACGATATATGTATATTATTTAGGTACTGACGTGCTCTACTAATGTGGGGTCTATAGGTTGATTTCTACGGAAGTTATTGTGCAATCGGCAGATAGTTCCGACGTACATACTCTCGAAAAATGTTCTCGAAGTCGTATTGAAGACACGGAAAATTGAAAAATTTTATTGAACTTATCTCGTAACATACGAAGTCAGTAGAAGAACATCCGGATAAGGTTAGCTGAAAAATGACGGCTCGAAAGTTTATGCAACATTTCGTTCAAATCTGACTTATATTCCACCCTTTGCAGCTTCACTTCGCGATAAAATGATAATACTGGTGGATCTTCCAGCTGCATGATTTTCTCCTTCATGCCGTCATTTTCAATAGAAATCCAGATTTCAATTCGATCGGATTCACAAGTTTTTGAATCGTAGCCTCAAATCTGCCATACCTGGACTTGGATTATCATCGACCATCACATTGAGTCCAATTTTTTCCACTTGGACTTAATGAGAAGAAATACAAAAGAAGAATAAAATTCAACTAAATTGTTTGAAATTTTATTTCAATTACGTTCCGTTTTGTCGTTGATCTTCCTTAAAAAAGAAAATTTTCTAGGAAAACGTTAACTCAAATTTCCTGTGTGACCAAACGATAAACTATTTGTTTTTTTTGCAAGAAAAATGAATGATTATTTTAAACGCATCGTTTCAAAAAAATTAAAGTATGGTGGAGTACATAGTGTTTGTGAAAAAAATATTACCGATCGGAACACCCCTGTGCTTAATGAATCAATCAGAATTGAGGCTAAATCATGCCCCTAAAAATAACAATGATACTACCGAATGGGAGAAAAACTGAGTGAAGGAGCTTCAAAATAAACACAAAAAAATGTTATGCCATACTGAAACTGTATTTGAAAAACCAAGCCTAAAGGAAATAATTTTGTGATGAACATTTTCCTTTCAAGATAGCCGAGGAAATCTTCGTTAAATTTTATAAACATACTCAGAGCCGCTCATACTCATACTAAATTATTTCATTGTAAATACAACAATAAATAAAAAAGTAATGTTGTGAAATCTTAATTTGATCGACGACATGAAATGTTGGACCTTCGTGAATATCATTCAATAATCTTCAATATGAATCATTTCCATTGTTTTATCGAGGTACTTTGAAATAATCGAGACTTTCGATATACATGATTTTTTTTCCATTTTCCTAATTTCATATTCATAAGTTTCCTCGCATAGTACGATACTGGTGGTTTAGCTTCGAATTGTGCAGTTCAGGAAACTACTTTCCAATCGTTACCACGAAAATTTGTAGGTCACAACAAAGGAAATGTATTCATTTTTGTGGTTGCATTGGTTACTGTGTTGATTCGCGCATATTTGTTCATCGCATTCAATCAATTCCACGCAAATAATCACTGGAGTCACGACGCATAAATGAAATTTTTAAAAGCAGATTGATTTTTTGCGCGCATGTTCTGGGAAACGTTGTGCTATCGTTTTGAAAAAATATCTGTAATTTTTGAATTTTGAGCCGAAATTGAACTCACTGGTCACGAAGCCGGTGGCAAGGTTCTGTCCGGCTGGCAGCACGTCCGGGCGTAGGCACGATTACGAAAGAACAGGAAACTCTATCGACTTGAAACTTTTCGAGTATGTTGCATTCCACAATGCAGCGCTCAAGTTTCTTGATGTGTAAAATTTCCCGAAAGGTTTCGGAGTTGAAGTCATTCGGAATTCTCAGGTTTTTTTCCTGATATTTCTCGAACAACTTGAGCGTCCGAATTGAAAAGTGGCAGTTAGTTGGAGTACGTCGAAGCGAAAGTTTTCGCAAAATTTTGTTGAGATAATAGTCTAAGTTCGTTCAAAAATATGTTTCTCGGAGGAAATTTTCGTTCCGAAACCATTCAACAGTTACCAGAGAAATATCTGCTCAGTCTTCAAGCTATATATTTCATAGCACTGAACCAAATTTCACTTCGATACTATTGATTATTTCAGAGATATTAGAAAAATATGTCTTATTTCGTGATTTTTTCCTTGGTATAGTTGTTTTTCCAGAATATCTCGAAAAATGTGTATTAGATCATAATGAAACTAGGTAACTAGTTCGAAATCTGATTACTTGATCTTGAATTCGTCATTCAGTTTTCCTTCGAATAAATTATTTATAATAATAACTTTAGTTAATCCTTTGTGACACAATATGGTGTAAAGGACAAGTCCGAATAAGAGTTATAATAAAAAATAACAATAAAAATTAAGTAACCAAACAGTCACACAAATATTATTGCACAGAGTAGTAGCCCTTAACTAAAAGAAGGTTCTTGATTTCTTTTTTGAACATTTGAGAATTCAGGGATTCAATAGAAGATGGTAGATGGTTAAACAATTTGATGCTTCGATATATAGGAGAGCATTCAGATCTATGAGTCTTATGTTTAGGTAGTAATAAAGTTTGAGAATTCCTCGTTTTATAGCCATGATGTTCTGCCAATTTCTTCCATTTGCAGTTGTTATCCATGGCATACAGCAAACACTTGAAAATATAAATACAAGGCAAAGTTCAAATTTCATTTTCAACAAAAACTGGCTTGGAGAATTTACAACTGGGCAATTCTTATCACGCTGTTATTCATTTTAATCTTCCTTGATAAGCGGTGGCATCGGGATTTATTCCTGAGTTCCTTCGAAATAAATTCTAGTCTTGAAATTAAATTTGAGTATTGTAATTTCGAGTGTTGCCTTCAGCGTCATCTGTTGATTATCTTCACCGATGTACAATACATCGTATCTCCATTTCTTTTTCGAAATCCACGTGAATAATTCTTATTCTGTCTACATCCCGTGGTTGTTCGAAAATTCAAAATGCTATCGGTTGAGAAATTCGAGGCGGAAATGCGTTCTCCGCGGCATCTACACTGCTCAACCCAATTGAAGGTTACTGAAGTCGATGTAGCCATCAACATGTGTCTGGCCGAGTTGATCAAGGTAGAGAAGACTCTGATGTCATGATATTCAAAGTGAACTATCAGCTAGGACCGAAACGGGACGAATATTGAATATTTGAAGGACAAAAAGTTGAAAGAATTTTTTTCAAATTAGTTTTGAAGACACGATTATCATGAAATTCCGCACATTTTGTTCATCAGAATTTTCAAACTATTAAATAGGTTTCATCATATTTGAATGAGCAGTTTTTGAGTTTTTGCGGAAAAAACATTGATACCGAAGAAATGAACACGAAATTTGCCATATCTCTTTTCTCTTCCAAAGTGAGTTGTGTGAGTTATATGGAGCTTAAGATATGAACAATTTTTTCTTGAATATGCAGATCAGTTTCCGGAAAAAAAATTTCCAAAATATTCTGAAAAATAAGTTTTTTGGAATTTATTGAGTGAACGATCTCAAAGAAATTCTGAAAGATGTTGCGCACCAACTTACTGCCACGTTTCAATCTCGACTCGATTTTGACTCCGGATTCATCATCAGTCAGTCCAGCCTAGTCGTTTGAACCAATTTTTTGGAACAAAATCGAAAATAATAAACATTTGGACAAAACGTTAGTACGCACTCTGTTCTGCGTAGATATTCTAAGTATAGCTTCATGGGCCATATTGATCACTAAATATAGAAGAGTTCTGCCCGAAGTTTTACCGGGTAGTCTTCTGCACGCCGCTGAAGCCCTTATCGCTTTACTAGCAGTAATTTTAACCTCCTCATTTCACAGAACCTTACTGTCTTAGATGATTCCCGGATATTCAACTAGACTTCCATTCTACAATATCTACGTTTACCAAAATGGATTTCATACCTGGAAGGTTTCTTTGCCGAGTAGAGGGAATTACTGTGGTCTTTGTTGGGTAAATGTTGAGCCCCACTGACAAGCACCACTGCTCAATAATTATGAGGCCCCTCTGTAACAAATCACAGAAGACACCTTCGAATTTGCCCCTTACTATAAGAACCATATCATCGGCATAGCCTATACATTCGAAGCCAAGCTCCGTTAGCCTGCGCAGTAGTTCATTCACAGCCAGGCTCCATAGGAGGGGAGATAATACTTATCTTTGAGGTGTTCCGCGAGTTGTTTTGACAAAGATTGTTCGATTACCTACCAACGTCTCAGCTGTCCTCGTTGACAACACCTCATACATCCACTCTATAATGGTATCATTGACTCATCGCCCTACAAGTGCCTCTCTGACAGACACATGTGTTCAGGTTGCATCCCTCTCTTCCCAGCACTTTCTCAATCGAGGATTAATCCCAATCGCAAGGGTCTTATATTTTTTTTCTTCTTGGAGTTTCATACTATCCACGCCATAATATTGAGGTTGAAGTTCTGAACCTCGACAAGTCGGGAATTCTTTTGCGGTTTCATGTCGAAGCTTCTCGGGAAAAGACCGTAATATTAGTAGGACTTGAGATTTCGTCTACGCTAAGCGCTACCAACTCGGGTCCTTCCAAAGATTTCAGCTGCGCTACCGACTTCATTAGGCAGACTGAAAATCCACCAGTAACTTTCCACTACGGAAATATACGCCAGAGAAGTGAATCCCTCTCTATGTGAACATTTCCTCCACCAGAATGTCCTCTAGTGTTCATAGCTGCTCGATTTTCATGATAGCCTCAAAGTATTTTTTGGAGATTATTCCTACCCTAATTCTCACTTTCTCTGCTTTGACCGCTGGTGCATAACCAGTGGCTGTCCTTGTTTTGCCACAGCCGTCTTCTGTTTTCTTCAGCGGAGTCCGTGAAGGAGGGGTTATTAGCTCCAGACCTCCCTTGTCGTGCTCTTTTCCGTTGGAGTATCCTTCGAGTGTAGGCGCTGAAGAGCCTTCTTCCTAGGTTCCCCAGATTCGAACTACTGACGAAGGAGTCGCA
Organism: Myrrha octodecimguttata; assembly: GCA_958510865.1. NCBI lineage: Eukaryota > Metazoa > Arthropoda > Insecta > Coleoptera > Coccinellidae > Myrrha > Myrrha octodecimguttata. Next base: position 28,951,534 of record OY294057.1, read on the forward strand.
TCCCTGCTTTTCTGAGCCCTTTAATCAGTGGGCCGTTTGTGCTGCCTGGTTGTCCTGATTTGTGCAACTCAAACAGCAGAAGAGTTTTTGATCGTCTGACATACCCCTTTCCGTAGCGCGATGAGGAGGCGAAGGATATCTCTGCCCCTTTTCCAGTGGTGTTTCCAATCGTCTTTTCGTCCATAATTGTTCCCTCGAATATCTAGGGAATATCGGTCTACCTCTGCAGAGCATCGCATGCAGAAGTTAGGGGTTCATACAGTGGAGTTTACCCTGGTGCTCCAAGGTCGAAACCAGAAGCAACTAGTCTTGTATCCCTTAGTTTGGTAATTTACTTTGAATTTAGAATTTTTAATAAGGTTGCGTTTTCTTGGTTCGGGCAGTTAAATTAAGACTGCCCCTCTCCCCCACTGGCCTGCGAGGCATAACCCCAGCCAGCTAGAAGGAGTGGTTCAACAGAATGGTTCCAAAATATGCTTGGGTTCCACTTTCCATCGTTTATCACCATGATGAGAGAATAGTCATTTATCTGATATGATACCGCGTAGAGATTCTGTTCCTTCCATTGCTCCATTGAATTCTGACCCCCGTCTAGATTAACGTTGAGTTTCGTATATTTACGAACTGTCTTTTTCAGACCTATATATCTTTATTCATATAGTATGCCAAGTGAAATGACACCTTGTATTTTCATATAGTATCCCAAGTATAAAATGAATATTTGAAATAACGAAAGTTGCCATATCGACCGGTTCTTGCATTTATCATCCTAATGTAAACATTAAAATATAAATTTTCGAATGCTAGTATCTTCAGAACAAAAACGAATCAAACCTATATTTATGGGGATGAAATCCAAAGCTATCATTTGCTCAAGTTGATAAGATGCCTAGAAGAACATCCTGTGAAAAATTGAAAATCTCATTTCTTTCATCGAAATGCGATCAAATATACTGTCATAAACTGCGTATTCCGATTCATTATACTCAAATTAATTACTTGAGGTTAGTTAGTGATTAGACGACAAATATTCACTTTCCATTCTTTCACGCAATTGAAATTAAGACAGTTCAATCTGTTATAGTATCGGATCATGTAAATGTGAAAGAATTGATGGATTGTTGTCCAGTTCGTCTACTTTCTTGGGTATGAACACCATTTTTGATCACACCCTCTTGTGAATCTTGGCACCATTTCAGCAATGATAGAGAAATCAAAAATAAAAAATTTCTGGTATCTAGCCATCAGAAAGAGCACCAATAAAAAGGAATATCGAAAGACTATTCTCGTATTTTCGGAGTCAGTGCCCAGCAAACCTTCATATTACGTACCTATTCAAAAATTAATTAAAAACCTTCATTCGAGCAAGCCACAAACCACTTCGGTCGATTGTATTATATTCGAATCAATATCAAATTAAATGAAATTGTTGATCAATAATTTTTAATATAATTTCGTTCAATTCAGAAACAGAGAGCATTAGTTGACATCATCGATAAAACAACCGAAAAATCACTTGGAGATACTAAGAAACATGGTAAAAATATTCCTCGAATTGATCTTCGTATGGGTGAGACTTGGAGACATGGAAACCAAGAAACTAGCAACAGTCGTGAATTTGTGAGTAAAATATAGTAAACATATTGTTTGTTAAAATACTAACAGTTTTCGAAGGAATATTGTGTCTATTGATTAAATACTAGCTTATCAACTGACTTTGAGTGTATAGGTAAAACAGTCCAAAAGATATCATTTCTCATTTCTAAGCGTATATGATATATTTTCAGACTACTGTATGTAGATCTCCCGTAAGTTTTCTGTAGAAATGTCAATGCAAGAATAAATAGCAGCTATTTCTGTTTCAACAGGCAATTTTATCGCCAAATATTTGGTTTTGGTATGGGGAATTGGGTTTCGCAGATTTGCTGTGACATTGTAATGGTGAAGCTTCAACATTTTTGTCTCTCTCAGTTGCCTTTCAGTGTACCAATTTTTAAACGCTATGTCGATGATCTTTTCATTTCCGTACCTGCTAAAACTGAACAACTCTTGTTAGATACGTTCAACTCTTTCCACCCTAAATTACATTTCACTTTAGAATTAGAATCAAATAGCACTCTGAATTTTCTTGATATGAGAGTTGAACGAATGGATAAAAATGTTTTGTGCATTGATTGGTACCATAAGCCTACTTTCTCTGGCAGGTACATGGGTTTTCACTCCCATCATGCCATGATACATAAAGTCAACATCATACGAAATCTAAAGTTCAGAGCATTAAACTTATCTGACATTAGGTATCATGAGAAGAACCTTAAAAATATCAGGTCCATTTAACTAAACAGCAGCTATCCGGCGCATCTCATAGACAAAGTTTTGGGGGAGTCTTCCAAACCCTCTACACCCCTCTACAGTTTTACATTACAGTAAACTTATAAATATATATCAGGGGTACCTCAGAAACACTGTCAAAAATTATACAAAAAGAGAACGTAAGGGTGTCCTTCAAAAGCTCAAACACCTTGGGCAAACATTTTTTCAGTATAATCAAAAACCCTACACCAACTCTTCTGAATTCCAACTTAGTTTATAAAATCAATTGTCCAGATTGCTCTCGATTACATAGGACAGACGGGCCGATATCTGAAATCCAGAATCGAAGAACATATTAGGTCTGTTCATTTGCCGATATCAAACCCCAAAACAGCATTGGCAGAGCATTGCCTGAACGCAGGTTATCGCTTTAATTTTGAAGACGTCCGAATACTAAATAGGGAGCCATACCTGAGTAATCGTTTAATTTTTGAAATGTTACAAATAAGCGTCCATGACTCGGTAAACTCTAGAGCTGATATTTAACAACTCAGCCATTTTATTTTTCTTTATTAAAAACAAGCAGAAAATTACGGAATTAAAGATTAAAATAAGATGAAATTTCTAGTCCCTCCCAACTTCACTACTTGGTCTTCAATGCATCACATACATCCGTCTACGTTTTTTACCCTAATTTGTTTCGAGTCCGCCGTTTATTTGATTATCACCTCCGTCTGTCGGCGTACTCATATCGGTTGCATTGTTTGTCCCCGCTTTTTAATGAGTTATGATTTCTTTTTACAAGAAATATTGGAGAATTGATTTGGTTCTTAACAAAATGATTTTGGGAAGATACACTTGGTCAGTCTGTAAGTACTCTATCTATTTATATATATGCATATCTGTATATTTATATGTATGTAAACTTTTCTTTAATCCTAAGCTGTCTTTTGAATTGTGTAACGTTTCTTTGTATGTCAAAATTATTCCAAAACCACATTTTCTGAGATATTTTTCTAGTCAATCACTTATAGTATTGCTCGTTCTTCCTTTATTATTGTGAACAACTTTATCAATGTTACGAATCATGTTTTCCGTAAATTTTGTAGAGTCCTGAGGATGGAAATAAATTTTTCCGAAACGTCGGCGAACTGACAGAGTAACGTTTTTCCTGCATCTTTGATTCTTACACCACTGATCTATCGTGAAGTAAAATTTTTTGGATCACCACTTCAGATTTTGTGATATACATATATCTATTCAACTAAACAAATATTATAAAGATGGTTCCATACACTTCAGAATCGGGGACAGATTTTGGTGACTGAAACCATCTTATTGGTTCTCCCCTAGGACAATTTCTAACAAAAGTTCGAGTTTCTTGTTTCTTTATCATACAGGCTATCCAAAAAATTTGGCGTTGGATCTGGATCAACCGATTACTAAACAGGGCGTCTGGTGACCAGCGGGAAAGCGCAAAATGTATTTAAAATATAATATTAATATATAAAATATCTACGTGATTTGGGAAATGTTTTTCAGAATTGTCTGTTGTTTTAGACACTCAAGGATCTCAAATGTTATTCGTTGTGTGTACGAAAATTTACTCTGCATATTCGAATAAGTGAGGAAAAATCTTACTGAAGGAGGATTTTTATCGGAAATTTCATTTTTTCAAAAAAATCGTGGATCAGGCGGTTTGAGGATATGATTGATAAGCATCCATATACCAAGCAAAGAAAGAAAAAAATCACGAACGAGAAAAAAAACCTCTCAAAAACAATGGAATTTGAAAGTTAACATAAATTTATTTATTCGATCGGGTTCTGCCCCTCTTCGCCTGAGCCAAAACTTTCTGCTTGATGACACTTCCTCGTTCAGGAGCTGAGGGGTATCGGACGGCCCGGAAACTCTCTTGGTTTTCGGTCTATCGACGATGGAATTCACAGGATCAGGAGCCCGGACCTGCTTCGAGATCGCCCCTAAATTCCGGGTAGATTTCTCAGTTGTTATGTCCGGGGTAGATGGGGCATTGCTTGCTTTGATTCCTTCTTGTTTTTCCAGAGCAATTAATTCCTCAATACAAAAGGGAGTATTATTTATATGTGACTTTCCTCTTCTGATTATGCAGACATTATCAGGATTCTCTCTATATTTCAAAAGGTAATATCTTAGAATTTTTTTTTGTTCTTCCCTCTGTTAAATCATTAGTGATATATATTCGAGTACCCTTCAGCTTATGAGAGTTTTTCAAAATTTTCAACTTCTTCAGCTCAGATAGGAACTCGACCAGAATGGGACTTTTCTCGGAATCTCCAACTGAATAACAATTACTCAGCTCTGATATAGCCAAATCCACGCCTAATAATCTTCGAATCTCCCCACATAAAAAGTCGGCTGTGACACCTGAAGATGGTCTTTTCCGCTCTCTACCATTGTCCAAAATGTATGGCAACCTTTAGATATAACGGTTTAATCGCCTTGCGTTTTTGTGGAGCGGAATCCCCGATAAAAGGTATTCCTTCGATGTTAGATCCACGGAATGTCTATTTTCATTTACCCATAAAAACAGGGATAACACTAATTGACAACAACACACTTCACTTATTTCGAGTTTGATGCTTCCTTTTCAAGTTTGTACTGCACAGATATTTTACAATTTCAATAATCGCCCAATATTCATGATTACTCGGGAGCGCCGCTTAGTACGTGATTGTGTATGGAATGTGTGTTGAATACTCAGATATAATTGAGGAATTACGTGGCCTTGTCGAAGACCATGAAGCCAGGATAGGTCTACAAATACCTTCTATTGGTCCTTTTTTGTGTTAGTTTATAAAATAGAATATCATCACGTAAGTTGGATTTTAAGGACAGGAGTGTCCGCCCTTATTTCTGTGTTGTAGTTTGAAGTTGAGACGACCGTACTGCAAATGTTAATGTTGTACTATTCCTTGTGCAATAATACCATTGTTAAGTGGATGAACACTGAGGTTACCAAGCATTTTTCCACTTCCAGGGGTGAAAGTGTTACCATCAGAGATTCCCTTTCAGGGAGGATAGAACTTCTAGCCACCAAGGTACGTTAATGGGAAACCCTCGCCCTATTATATCCTTGTTTAGTCGTTCAGATAAAACTATGCTCCCAGCCCAGCAAACACTAAAACGCAGCAACTGTACAAAAACTGTACAGCGTTGCTGCACTTGAAGTGCAGCGATGGTGGTGGAGTAACTGTATCGAAACGGACCGTATATGTCCCGCGGAATTGCATCGAAACTGTACACCTCGAACTGCGTTCGAAGTACAGCCACTATACAGCAGTTGTGCAGGAGCTATGCCACTTTGTAATGCAGTTTACGCATAGTAATAATGCACCAACTGTGCTACTTCGATATGAAGTTTCTAAGCAGAAATAATGCAGCAGAAGCTCGGCTGTATAACGAGACTCACAGGAATAAGACTCACTCCAAAAATAATTATTTTTTTAAAAGATTGAATTGAAACTTTGCACATTGATACTAAATTATTTACCATCGATAAATGTAAAAAAGTGTGTATAGTCTCTCCAGTTTATTCGGAGGAGGAAAATAAATTTTGATTTTCTTATATAATGTGATGTTTATATTTTTGCATATTCGAATTCTATGCCTTACGGTAGAAAAATTACTGCAATTCTTTCTGTATCTAGATATTGATTACTAAACAAAAAGATATTTAAATTATTTAATTTTTGACATTTCACCAAAAATTCAACATGGAATTCAAATTTATAAAAATTTACACAACATTATCTGAAAAATCGTACGGCCATTTCGGGTTAGACCAAAAGACACAATCTGTAGTATGTTAGTACAGAATTTCAATGCGATTACTTGGAAAATATAGGTTTTTCGGAGGTAAGCCGGATTCCTGAAACATACTGGTTGTCTTAGGAATCGGGTTAACCTAGTTTATATTGAGCATATAACGTTAAGTGATTCATAGCAAATTCAACTTAATAAAAAAAATATTGCACTAGGAACATGACTTTAATGGAAAAAACTTGAATTTACACAAATACCGGCCATATCAAATATTATACATGATATAATATATTATTGGGTGACTCTCTCTCGTTCCTCTCTAAGTCCTCTTAAATAAGTACATACATATTTCTCAATCATACCATGATGGTTGTTTCAATATCGGTTGGTGAATCATTTTTGCTCTCTTTGTTTTTTCGTACAGCAACTTGAAGTGGAGAAAAATGAGTTAATACACAAAAAAGGTTTACCTTGTGTGAATATAATACCTAAAACTCCTTCATTGGTGTTTATGCACTTCGAAATTCAGTTTTCTGTTGACCCTGTCCAGTTCAGGTAGAGACTCAGATGTTTTCTTCTATTGTCTATTCATTCCAGTTCCAAAAGAACCGGCATCATCTAAATATTTATCTTAGCCACTCAGATCAGTCTAATTTGTATTATTTCGTTTTTTCGGGAATTGATCATGTCGAAACATCAGTTTTTCACACTTGCACCTAATCAACTCGAAACAAACAGTCAGTTCAAATAGCGCGATTCACTTAGAACCAAAAACGAATTTACTACACAACAAACAAATTTCCGTTACAAAACAGCATGGCCGACGACGACGATCGACAACGCTTAATTCTCTAACGTACTGGCTATCGGCACAGACAACGATGGCTGACTATTAGAACGAAATATAGCATCGAAGACAGAGACAGCGTTGTCTTATACAGCATTTCGATTTTGTTTCACAAAAGCTGTACAGCAGCTATATTTAAAAGACTGCATTTTTAGGACAGCAGTATCAACAATGCAGAGACTGTGCAGTTTTAATACAACATGTTTTGTACTGCATTCCGGTGGCACTTGTGATGCAGAAACTGTACAATTGCTGTATGTTGTGTTTGTTGGGAGCACTTAGGGTCCTTAAGAAAACCAAGATGTATTGGGATTCATCATGTCCGTATGGTCAGTGATACATTAGATCGGAACTGTTAATGTACCGGTGTTGGTTCAGGGCTTGCACTTCTCGAGATTATGATTCTATTGTATTTTATGTGATGTTTGTTCTTTATATTTTCTCTACGTATATTTGCCACTGCTATTTACCATGTACATATTTCATTATGTTATATTGTTGCCCAGGTGGTCGCGAAGGAGGGGTATCGCCCCGTAAATAGGAGGACTCCGCTATTCAACCCCTTAGTCACCATACCTGTATATTGTATCTCGATTAACCCTTGCCATATACAGATTAATTATGTTATATTGTTGCACAGGTGGAAGCTAAGGAGGGGTATCGCTCCGTAAATAGGAGCTATATCCCCTTGATCACCATTCCTGTATATTGTATCTCAGGGAACCTTTGACAACACCAACTTCCCCTCTGCACTCAGAGGATCGCTCCGTCCACTATTTGTTGGAAGGTCACGAATGTATACGTGTACCTTCTATAGGAAACCACACTATTATACATGGTGATTCCGTAGGAGACCGTCAGATTTTGGGATAAGTTTACACTAGTCAAGACAGTCTCTGAATAATGTATGGTTTATGGTTGAGGGTCTCTATTGAGAATATACAGGGTGGTTTGCCCGATTCGACCGATTATACTTGCATTGATAACTTTGGTATGGCTTATTCGATTTTAATGAAATTTTCAGCGAAGTACAATATTTATGAGCACATTTATCAGTTCCAACATTTTTTTCAAAATATGCGGTTGTTATGATGATATTTTCAGATTAATTGTGCAGGTTGAAAAAACACACTGTACATAGCGTTTCCAAAACTTCGCTAGGTATCTGTTTACGATTGTACTGTAATGAATCATCATTTGAGAGTTTCTAATTTTTTGGCATACTTTTAGTTTTCCGAGATAATTTCACGAAAAAAAGACAATGTTAAAATTTCGCTCCAATCGATTCTACTTTTATTAATAACTTTGGTATGGCTCATCCCATTTCGATGAAATTTGTAGTGTAGAAGAATCAGAATGATAACATTCAATAATTGCAACAATATCCCAAAATACAGGGTTGTAATTGCGATAATTTCAGAATTTCAGATTTATTGTGCAGTTGGAAAAAACACCCTGTACATTGCTTTTCGAGAACTTTCTTATTCGTTTCAGATTCTATAATAATATGATTTCATTCAGAGGTTTTCGATTTCTTCAGCACACCTCCGGTCCGAGAAAACATGTTTGAAGAACAGCATAATCGAAATTTGGCGCAGAAGCAGTGAGAATATTCTGCTGGATGCAAAGCAGTTCTTAAGTTCCCAAATATTCTTTTCAAATTCCAAATTCATATTTAATTGCTCATATTCTGTATGAAATCATTCAATTCAGAATATTACTTCATATGCACATAAACTAAACAAATCTACTCACATGAAAACAAATACTGAACATAATACGAAACAAATGACGAGTGAACTTTAGGATCAACAGAAAATTCACATTGAATTTTCGAAATGGTTTTCACTTTTTCGAATACATATTTAAGCCCTTTTTTTTAAATTTCCAATCGATCTTCTGATGATATTTGGATTTTGCTTCAAAATATCGAATTCCTCAAAAATCCTTTCAATTAAATGTTCTCTACTCGTAATTCCTACCTTATAGACTTTCGTTTTTAGATGTCCCTACACAAAATGATCTAAAGGGTTCAAATCAGGTGATCTTTGTGGCCAAGCAATGGGGCTCCACGACCAATGCATCTGTTCGGATAATTTATTTTGAGGTGATTTCTCACATTCAAAGCAGAATAAAGTGGTGCTTCATCATGTTGAAAGTACATAGAGCGGATATGAACATTTCCCAATAGATCCGGTAAAATATTTTCCAAAAAGTTGAGGTAAATTTCACCATTCAGTCTTTCTGCAAAAATGTGAGGGCCAACTAAATTTCCGTCTATGGTTCCAAGCCAAATGTTGACAGAAAATTGGTGTTGTGTATTATGACTTTTCGTCAAATGTGGGTTGTCCTTTGCCCATTCGTGAGAATTGTGGATATTGAAAAGTCCATTCTTGGTGAACTTTGCCTCGCCACTGAATAAAATTCGGAAAAAAGTTCGTTGGTGACTCATAACCCAGCGACAAAATTGTAATCTATGTGGTAGATCTTGTGGCAATAGTTCTTGAACCTTTTGGTAATGGAATGGGTGAAACTTTTCCTTCTTCAAAGTCTTGCACACTTAGCTTTGCGAAGTTCCTAACTAGATACTAATTTGACAAGTACTAATAGACGGTTCTTTCTCCACTCGTTCAACGATTTGACTAGAAATTTGTTCCTGAGTGTTTGGTCTATCAATGTGCTCCACCTTACTAGCGTATTGCCCATGTTCTTCAGAATACTGAAACACTTTTCCAAAGGTTCCTTTATGCGGTTGACGTCGGTTGGGAAATCGTCTTTGTTATTCAATTTTGGATTCATTTCCATTTCCGTTACAAAAACCATAAACAAAAATCATATCAGCATTTTCCGCATGAGTAAATAATTGTGGCATGTTAGAAGTAACTTGTGACAGATTATTTATTAAATATTTATATTCTGTTGTTTACTATGATGGTTACCAAAGATCTTTAAGAATTAACGGGTTTAAATGGGGATTGGCGTTTTGTGGAAAATTTTGAATTTGAAAGAACTATTTTTCGTCAACGTCTATCTAATTGAACACTTTACATACTTTTTTCAAACCATTGATGAGAACATTAATGAACGAAATCACATAACGTCACTGTTTCATAAAAATAACTCTTTTATTGAAAAGCGGAGGTGTGCAAAAAATCAAATTAAGTAATTTTCTGAATGGACTGATTTCATACAGAAAATGAACAATTAAAAATAAATTTCTAATTTGAAAAGAATATTTTAGAAGTGACGAACAACTTCGCATCCTTGGACAATACAGCTTTCCTACCTAGTGCAGAATACTCTCACTGCTTGTGAGCCAAATTTCGATTATGCTCTTCTTCAAAAATGTTTTCTAGGAAAACCGGAGTTGTGCCAAAAAAATTGAAAACCTCTCAATAATGACACATTATGGTAGAATCTGAAACGAATAAGAAAGTTTTGGAATAGCAATGTACAAGGTGTTTTTAGCAACTGCACAATTATTCTGAAATTCTGAAATTATCACAACTACAACCCTGCATGTTGGGATATTGTTGCAATTATTGAATGAACTCATTCAGATTGTTCTACACTGCAAATTTCATCAGAATTGGATGAGCCATACCAAAGCTATCAATAGAAGTAGAACCGATTGGTGCGAAATTTTAACATTGTCTCTTTTTCGTAAAATTTTCTTGGAAAACTGTGTGCCAAAAATATAAGAAACTCTCAAATGATGACTCATTATAGTAGAATCGTGAACAGATAGCGTAGTTTGGGAAACGAGATGTACAGGGTGTTTTTGCAACCTGCACAGTTAATCTGAAAATATCACCATAACAACCATTTATTTTGAAAAAAATTTTGAAACTAATGAATGTGCTCATAAATATTGTACTTCGCTGAAAATTTCATTAAAATCGAATAAGCCATACCAAAGTTATCAATGCAAGTATAATCGGTCGAATCGGACAAACCAAACATTGTTTCGAGACTGTCTTGACTAGTGTAAACTTATCCCAAAATATGACGGTCTCCTCCGGAATCACCCTGTATATTATTTATACTGCTACTTTTTCTGTGAAGGAGGTTTATAAGACTAATTCGTCTGTTGGACAACCTTCGTGGTTCTTTGTTTCATTTATTAGAAATTGAATCTCACCGACTGCCTGCACATAATTGGTTTCATCATTCACCACAAATAGTTTGTGATGTTATGATATAATAAATATCGGTTCTGGAGTTTTTTTAAGGCATTATTTTTCCTCCTGCAAGAAAACCGCATCGAAAAGCCAAATTTATTTATTTATACATTTATTTAACATGGATAAAAAGTTCAGGCAAATCCTATAAAACTCAAAAATTTCAATATATACATTTTACATATAAATATGCATATAAAACTGGAAAAACTAAGTGCATCAAAGCGGAAAATGAGACAGAAAAAAAATAATACTCATGGTCACGACTAACACTCACGCACGCTATGTCGGAAACCTTCGAAATTGTTTTTGAAGGCATTTACAGACACCGAGTGCACAACCGCCGGAGGAAGAGCATTCCACGCATCAAAAACTCGGTTGGAGATAAAATTCTGCCTCTGCGTTGTTTTAAAATTTTCCTTCCCCAGTTTATACGCATGACCTCGAAGACGACTGTCGGTGTTCAGCTTAAAAAGGTCGCTTAGGTCAACTCCAAACAGATCGTGGAGGGCACAGAATGTTGTGAATAGATTGCCGCGAGATCTCCTGTCTGTAAACGTTGGCAAATTCATAAGCGATAATCTATCTTCATAACTTGGGCGCAAGATATCATAAGGAAGACTGCGCTGGACACCCTCCAACAATGCCAAATCCCTACTTAGTACCGGCCACCAAACTGCGCCAGCAAACTCCATAATGGGGCGGACATAGGTCTTGTAAAGGACAGCACATGTTGAAGGATCACATCTATCATGAACAGAGATTTTTTAGCCTTGTTCACACTGGAGAATATATGGCCAGACCAGCTAAGATTCTCATTAACAATTACACCGAGGTCGCAATGTCTGCTGCAGGTTTTAATAGGGATATTTTCCAAGTAGTAAGGGCGACGGAGATTGTTGGAACCTATGTGTAAAACAGCACATTTATCATGATTGAGGGGCAATTGCCACTCCCGGCACCAACGATCCAAAGCTTCCAGGTCCTCTTGAAGCTCGCCTACGTCGCTATTAGGGTTTCCAAACAATTTGGTGTCATCAGCAAATTGTGAGCAGGTAGATTTGAGAACTCCAGGTAAATCAGATATGTACAGGAGGAAGAGCAGTGGTCCCAATACGGAACCCTGGGGAACACCATTCAGAACTTGTCGTGAGTAGACGGCCACGAATCCCAATATACTTCATTTTGTGAAGGAGGAGTTCATGAGGCACACGATCGAATGCGCGTGAAAAATCCAAATATATCACGTTAACAGGAAGGGGCCTATCTAAGGACTTTGACCAGGAATTGAGGCATTCGGGAAGGTTGGTAACGACGGAACGTCCTGGGAGAAAACCATGTTGGCTGTCTGGTGAAAGATGATTTTCGAGGGCAAACTGGAGGATTCTGTCATGAATGATTTTCTCACAAATCTTGGATACGATCTGCCCTAAACTGATGGGACGGTAGTTGGTGGCATTACGCTTCACGCCCTTCTTGAAGATTGGAGTCACTAATGCACTACGCCAAGTAGAAGGCAAGCGGGAAGTCGCAAAGGGACGCTCAAATATGAGGGAAAGTGGGTATGAGAGGGTCCCAGCATACTCCTTCAGAAGTTTAGCAGATAAATCATCAGCACCTGGCGAAGTGTTGACATTTGGAGCTGTGAGATGCCTTTCGACGACCGAAGGAGTAAAACTAATGTCTGTGATCTCAGAAGGGTTGTATGGATCAATCAGGTCAGGAAGATTGTTAGTTCCTCCAGTGAATGAGGATTCAGAACAATCAGCCAGCACATTTGCAGTCTCCTCAGGGCTGGAGCAAGGTTGATTGGTACCGTTGTTAACAGGTGGAATGCCCACTTTAGAGTTCAGGGTTGATCTTACATATATGTGGAATTTTTTTCTATCCTTTGAACGGACTAATTTAGATCCATAATCATTTTTAGTGCTTTTTATGAAAGAAGAAAGAAACTTAGAGAATCTTCGATGATCGTTGTAGTCCTCCATCCGTTTATGGCGTTGGTAACGCTGCCATATCGATTTTTTATGGCGTATTAACTCAAGTATATTTTGATCAATCCATGGTTTGGATGGATCTTGAATAATTTCTCTTTTATGGGAGCATTCATCTATCAAACTTTGGAGGACTGATGTGAATGTGGTCCAGCTTTCCTCAACGTCGCAAGATAGCATTATAAATGTGTTCCAGCTGACCTCTCCAAGCTTATGGTTGAGAAGTTGATAGTGGGTAATCTTTACAGTTTTTCTTAATTTTCCGGAAGTTAATGGGAATTGCAACTGAATGGTACTCATCATAACGATATGATCGGGTTTTCTCAAAGGTGGGTATTGTTCAATTTTTGAAATAAGATCGGCATCGTTGGTCAAGACTTAATCTGAAAGAGAAGGATTCTGCAAGTTACGGAAGCGCGTTGGAAAATCGACCAGCTGGAACAAGTTGTTGTTATGGATAGAGTCTATGTATGCACTGGATGATGAATTGCAGTTTTTGGATGAAAGTGGCCACTGAACATCGGGCATGTTGAAGTCACCAGTTATGATTATGTTTCGTTTGGAGTTGGAAAGATCACCTATGTGAACTGCTACTGCTGCATCAGATTGACAGGGATGTGGTCTTTAAATACAACCAATGGTGAAAACGCACAAACCACCCCTCGAAAAATCGATGAATAAATTATCAACTCCTGGGGAACCTAGACTCGCAGTCGTCAAAGAGAAATGAATCAACAACCTCAGTTGAAATGTTAGCACATACACCACCATGTCCGACGGTGGAGTGCTATCCTGCCTATGAATTGAATAACCAGGAACTGCTACAAGTGTGTCGGGAATGCCAGGATGGGGTCAGGTCTCAGAAATCAGAAGAAAAGTCGGATGATAAACATTGACAAAAGCTAACAGTTCATGAAACTTAGACAATAAAGACTGCGCGTTTGTATGAAAAACAGTCCAGTCGTGATGGTTATTCACTTTTTTGAGGTTTTACGGCCCGAAATGTCGACAATTGTAGGATTACCGGAGATATATTTGATATCAATGTTAGATTCTTCCAAACTAATCCTTCTCTTCATTTCAATGCGCAAATCAGTGAGCTCCTTAACCTGCGTTGGAGTTTCATCATCGGTGATGTTGATTCTTCGCCACTCAGGCACACTCGCGATAGCCCTCTTACCTCTGAGTATACTAGATACCACCAGTGGATTGCCAAAAGACACCCTAACAATTCTCGGTCGATCGGCAGCTGAGTTCCCTATTCTTGATGTACAGATGCGTTGTGTACTCGCGTTCGAGCTTAGATAATCAAGTATCCGAGAAATTTTGGCTTCGTCATTTTCAGCGTTCGCTTCGGGAATTCCACGAAGATGTTGTGAGATCTACGTGAACGTTCCAGCATTTCTGCTGGTTGGAGTGCTGTATTAACAGTATTCAGCAGCTTTGGAGATGAAATCTCTGATATTAGTGAAGAACCGGAATCAACAGCTTCCTTAAGATCCTTATGGAATTCATTCGAATGGCTCATTCGTGAAGTACAAGCTTTGATCTCACTATCGTGTTTGCTGATTGATCGGGAATGGCCATCGAGAATGCCCTCATGCCGTCTGATATCTGATGAGTGTTTTTCTAAAATAGATTTGCACTCGGACAGGTCGGTTCGGAGTACCAATTGTGTAGCCTTAATTACGGAGATATCAGCAGCCACCTCGTCAAGTTTAGCCATTAGTAACGCAAACTGGTATCCACTAGGTGAAAACAAAGAGTTCGGGTCAACTGTTGGAGTCAAAGCATCAGAACGCTGTACAGGAGAGGAAACCGATCCGCTATGGAGCGAGCGGCGCTCCCTCTGGCAGTAATTGCAAACCCAATTTTTGCCGACCGAATTCAATTCGCCTGGTAGCAAATTGAGACAATCAAGATGGAAAGAGTTCCTACACCTGATGCAGCTAACACACTTCAAAGAAGTTGTCTGCTTTGAACATATGTGACATTCACCCATATTTCCCCTCAAACAAAAATCGGTGAAACAAGGAAAGTAGAAAAAGGATGCTCACAGATTTCACTCTTTTGGACCGATAAAAGAGACTTACAACAGATTAGGTAGGCCACGGAAAGGGAAAGGCAAACGAATAATGAGCGGATTTGAAAGGTTCAGTCGGGAAAATTGAATATTTGACGTGTTTAAAAATTGAGTAGTAATGCGGACAAGACTCTGTAATACCGCGCTATACATCCACCACCAAGTGATATTGAGTACTGGGGGATAACAGGAGAAGAGAGAACGCGTACCGTTGATGAACTCGCAGTCTCACAATTGAAGTTGGTGGGGAAAACCGACGCAATCGTCGTGCGTACTAGTGCCTGAGACTGGCCCACACAGGGTATTCGATGAAAATATTCAGCTTATTCACAAAGAAAAATTTGAGTTTAGTGGAGCTACTCGTACCTACGTGTCAACACTTCGAAACACTCGGAGTTATTTGTCGTTTTATTCATTCTAACCTGACCTTCCTCTCAATCTCTTCTCTCATTCTCTGAATATGAAAGTATTTCTGGTTGCAAACCTAACGTACAGTCCTATTCAGTTTACTAGACGATCACAGCGTATTGGCCATGGGTGGGTTTTGGGTTTGGGTAAAGGGGTTAAAATTATCCCGGGTACGGTACAACCTGATATTGGGATATTCGGGTTAACGTGGACCCTCCATGTATTCAACCAAGTCATCGTCTCATCCGACATCCCTTGAAGGTTGTCAACATTTTCGCCACCGTTTTGTTGTGACTGGTGACAAGGGATCTCCAAAATTGTAAAGTGCTTCGGTCCGAATTGGGTGAGATTGTGGATATCATAAGAGTGAACTTGCTGGGATGCGTAGCCAGAGGTCACTATGGGACTCCTTGCTTGTTGTCAAAACAGGTGTACAAGCCGTCACTCACCTTAACCTGGAGTCCGCGATTCATTGAGTTGTTCCTCGGCAGCCATATTAAACAATCAAGGTAGTTGTTCAAAAATCCCTAAGAACAGTTGGGAATCATACAGAGACGCCGTTCCTTACGCTCCGAGTACTTTTGGGTAAGTCATCACTGTTGACGAAGTTACATTATTTTATATCATATTATGAATGTATTTCATACTTTATTTCGCTCTCGTTCCAGCTTCTCAACGCCAAAACCTATCACAAGGCACTTTAGATTATTGAATTCAAAAAGAAGTCTGTTGTGGCATATGTTGTCGAATGCTTCATGAGTCTCACGGAATAATACTGCGCTACGATTTTCCGTTGAACAATTTGTTCTGATATTTGATATTAAAATTTTTGCCGGGTAGATAGTGCAGTTATTCTCCTCAAATCCTAATTGGAAATTCAGTATTTCCTGGCCAATCCCTTTTTCCAATTGGTTCTTGATAAGCTGCTCAAACTGCTCTCCTATAAATAACCACAGTGTGATGGGCGGTAATTTTCGACTCTGTTCCTTGATGCTTTTTATTTGGGTATGGTGATGACTGTTCCATGTTCCCTCGCAGGAATGAAAAACGGTGGTTTAAGCAGTACTTGTAGACACAGATCAAATAGTGGTAGTTGGTTTGATTTAATTTATGTAGAATATCTTTCGTGGTGTTATCATGTCTTTGAGTGGTGCTCTTCCTGAAAATAATCTTGGTACTAATAATGGACCTCATGAAATAAGGTTTGTAGAAATTCATATTTCTTAAATTATCGTTTTGAATTATCCTGTGCCAGTTTATATTATTTCAAGTTTGCCTTTAAAGAGAGATACGTTGGAGAATAATGAGTGTATCATAAGAAATCTTTATTAAAAGATATCAAGTTAAGGTGTTGGTGTACTTTCTGTATCATTTCATAATATAGTTATTTTATAGTCGTAATAAATTTTTGAAGAAAGTATTGTTTTCTATGAGGTAAGATTCAAACATGAATATTCCCTAGGAATAAAATTTGTATTTATGCCGATTCTCCCAGGATTGTTCGGGAAACCCCTCAGAAGCTTTATATGAACTATGAGTGAGGATACTGGAGGGAGATCTACACGTGCAGTTTCTGCTACCGTTTTCATGCGCCATGTCCGGTAATAAGAACACAAGCGAATAGGATTCGCTATCGAGATGAAAATTTCAGGTTATTAGGTTTGGGATTATTGTGAAAATAAAATTTCAAGCTGAGATATATCTAAAGATATTAAGAAAAGGTTTGAATTTCAAATTCGCCAGTGAAATTATTTAATAAGCGAAATCCGAACAGCGGATTCGCAGTTATGGTCCAGTTACAAGGCGACAGTTAACAATCCAACTAGCACCAATTACTGGAATCGTGTTAACACCACTAACGCTCATTGATCATTCTAGCCCAGTGGAACTCGGTCAAGTGCACTGGCTTGAACAATTTGTCAACGGGCCCTAGTCGGATGGACCATCTCTGGATCCTTGTTACCGCACGATCATGGTGCAGTACCAATTGGACTTGTATGAACGCAACAGCCTTGAGTTAGAGTGAAAAAATGTCTATCCAGTAGACTGGCTTGCGTAGTAAATTCCAGACGAATCCAGTTAGCCCAGAAGTAAATATGTCAGATGACATGGCCAATTTGAATCCTGTGAACAACACCGAATATTCCAGCAATCCTTCCAGTCTAGTTAGCTGCGTAGAAGGAGGAGTTTTGCTATTTGATTATAACGAATGAGATTCCTTGTGTCTTGCTCAACTGGCTCCAGTTTACTGACTTCGTGTGACCTCCAGTCAGCTGGACACAATTTCACTTCAACAACTAGATCAAGCCATCTGGACTATCAGTTGGCTCCCTCTAGCTGTATCTTCAGAAACAACTGTAGTTTTATTTTACTGATAACTGAAACATTACCGTTTCAATTAAAAATAGTCATAATTAGTAGTTGTAAAGTAGTAACAAAAATAACTAAGCCGTTAGTATGTATGTTGACGCTGAAGTCAACGATGTTTTTTCTTAACGATCCAATCATCTGAATCATCGAGTAATTCTAACACATTTTTATCTAAGTCATTGAGTACCAATTTCACGAATGAAAAGTTGCCATATAATTTATCGGAGAAGGTATTCACGATCGTCCTAGTGAATCATCGTGAACACAAATTCCTGTATTGACGGATTAGTGTTCGAAAGCGGAGATCAAATATTCACAAAATATTCTGCTTTCGGTTATAATATGATACGTAATGTATGTATAATGTGTTCGAAATTCAATATCCGATGGCCTGACGCTAGAAATGTAGAGCTGTGTCGCCTTCAGATATTTTCAACTTTTGGACAAAATAAATTCATTTCACAATATTTCGTCTTGAGAGTATGTTCCTCCTTCACCTTGTAAGCAGATGGCAATAATTTGTCCTTGGGACTACTCGTTTTTGGAATCTATACAATTTGGTCGCACAAAAATAACATTGCAAAATTCTTCGCCAACCATTATTGCATGAAAATAGGTCTTCTCGTCTCAGTTCATTCCAATAATATGCTGTTATTTTACGCAATATTTTTTTCCCGAATTCATAAAATAATACAGAGTATAGTTCATGTTCAATTATTATTTGGTGTTATTTCAGCTAAGTCATTATTAGAACGAATAGGATCCATTCGTCTGAACAGTAAGGGAAATGTGGATTTCAATCTAACCGTATTTATAGCAGATATGATTCTCTACGATTCAATGCCTCTCTTTGACGTGGATATTGATGTGCAGCCAGAAGATTCAACATATATTTTGAAGGTAAAAAAAAAATAGAAGATGAATGATATGAAATAATGCAGCATTTGATGTTCGATGTTGGATGAATATGTGAATATTGGAAATAGCAGTAATTCACAATATTGGCCTCATCACAAATTTCAATATTGGCCCAACATAAGCATATACTCGTTTTTCGATGTACGATGAATCTATATTGAGCCAATATTGAATCAATGTTTAGCCAACGTTGTGTGCTACTGGAGGTACCCTCACAGTGGGCCTTATTAGCCGCATGATAGGATCGAACAAAATTGCCAAACAACTCAATAGATACGATTGTCTAATTTTATATTGATACACACATCGTGATTTTTGATAACTAGTATCCCAGTCAAACAAGAAGCTTTATGTTAAAACAACAATTAAACAATTAAACTAATGGTTTTCCACTACCACAAATTATTAAAACGTGGAGTTATTGATATCAAGGATATACTGTGTTTTAATAATATGGGATAAAACTGAAATATTGAAACACTTAAACGTCCGGTTTTCACAAAACATGTTTGTCGCGTTTCAAAATTCCCAACTAGAACTGGCTAGTTATGGGACCCGTTATGTAATTATTGATTTCCTCTTCAAGAAAACATTCATAATGTTTCTTGATGCTATGAAATGAGGGAGCTAGCTCATTAACACGAATAATTTCAATCCGATTCAATCTTGTTCGTTCATAAATTCATAAATAAAGATTTTAGTAGAAGTATTCAAGTTCAATCATTATCAAACAGAGCTTTCAAACAATGAATTAAAACTGATTTTGGTTTATTATTTGATAAAATCAAATAATAAACCTTAGTGATCGACCAACAAAAAAAAATTTTTAACCCCCCCTGAAAATTTCACAGTTTACGTTTTGGAGTATGTAGATTTGAATAAACGAATTAAAAAAAAACCGTCCGTCCGCCGTCCGTTGTCCGGGGCTTTTCTCTGGAAGTACTGAACGGAAATCCTTGAAACTTGGTGGAAAAATCGTATGTCACTCGGGGTTGATCCTCTAATCTTTTCAGCAGGATCGGTGTACCCTAAGGGCTCTAAATGGGATGTTGGGGAAAAAAATCATTTCCCAAACACTTATCGCCCAATTTTCATGAAATTGAATGTTGATTACTGTTGCATAACTAAACCAAAAAAATATTACCCAGATGATTTCCGACAAGTGGTTCCTGAGTTATAAAGAAAAACTCTGCAAATTTCCAATAATGTCGAAAATGAATCATAGCATTCGGTTCTAAGTTGTTTGAGTTATCAATGGTATATTGGGTCATTCTAACTAAGAAAATAATAAACCTATGTGTAAAGTTTGCAGTGTTTTTGGCAAATTAATCCATTGGATCCGATCACGATCAGAATAAGCCACTAACTAGCTTATAATTTGAAATGTAATAGAAGAATAAATGTTTGAAGTGAATTCACTTCATAATATATTTATCTTCTTCATAGGCCTAGGCCATCATAAAACATTAATTGTGGTTTCGTTTAATCGAAACGTGTCTTTCCATATTTCGGAACCATTTTCAATTATAGTATTGTAGATTGAGAATTTCATGATAGAGAAAGAGGGGCAAGCATCTATTGCCACCCTCTAAATGCTGGGTTCACCTGTATCCAAGATTGGCACAGAAACTTCACTCCTCTGCATGGTGGATAGTCTAGAATTGCAGACGTACATATCTGTTTGTTCCAGGGAGGGTTGCTTCTTCTTCATCCTCTTTGATCTGACCACTAGTAGAAAAAAACCCCGACAAGTCGGAAAATTTCCTTTAGTCCGGTCAGTACACATGAAATGGTTGAAAATGTCACAAATAACTCAAATTTTTTCATTTCTCCTCTAGGAAATTTGAACATCTTTCATAATCTCAAGTTACAAGACAGACTCTCATAACAGCTTTAGGAGACATCATCCATTCATTCTTTGAATATAACATGAATCGATATACATTATTTTGAAGAAATTCATTCACCCAGATATTTTTATTTTTTCTGAACTTACAACGATTCATCATGTCTGCCAACTTTCATCACTGATTACAATAATGCAAAAAAACCAAATAATATATGATAATGAACCATACTGATGAGATTTCTGCTGATATCGTTTCACCAAGAAATATTTGCGATATGCGAATCTCGAATGCACATGATGTACATATAAAGAACATGGTGTGCTTATCTTCAAAAGAGTGACGTCAGCAAGATTAAAATGCAAGAAAATATATATTCTGTGCTTTGAATTTGCATGTAGTTTCATACATCATCGTCTGTAAAAACGATCACAAAAAAGTAGATGAGCATGTTTCACTGAAATCATGCTAATGCAACATGAAGTATCCATTCACACTGACAGTTGACAACTCGAAGTCATGATGTAAGTTGTATATGCATGACGTAGAAAACATGGTATGCTTCTTCTCTTCTTCTTCGTCTCAAAAACTGCCCCAATGAACACCAACTGGCTCTTGATAGCTCAGGGCAGCAATCATGGGTTCAGCACCTCTGCTATGCACCCCAACTCAAAAGCACTGATCCTACTAGTGACTTGGCTCCCAGAGCAGCAGGAATCTGGGGATGTCCCACACCAAACGGCTTCGGAATGGGCAAAATACATATTGTCAAATTAACTACTGAACAGGTCATCCAAGCACTAAAAGAGCAAGGATCGGATCAATGGTACATCAACAAACAGGTCAAACAAAAGCATCAACAACAAGCAGGGTAGGGCACTACAAAACATATTATTAGAACCATATCACTCGAAGGTGTGCAGTTAAATTAACTACGATGCGAATATAAAATCAAATATCACTTCAAGAACCTTCTGAGAGTAACTTAAATATCATCATGCGCCTGAATAGGTGTTGGCAAACCTAGCTTACTCAATCCTCTATATAAAACATTGCAATTCATATAATTCATCGAGCACTCCAAAAATGCATGCTGTAGAGAACCGGTCTCCCCACAAACACGTTGAAGGCTATCAACAACGCCTATCCAGCACAGTTGGGTCGGTGTGCTACAGTGCCCAGATCTCAGCCTACACATCATGGTCACCATTCTTCTGGGCATATCTTTTTCCCAAATAAGCCAGTAACTCTCATTTCTGTTATCCTTCTCTGTGCAATGGGCATACAGGATCCCCATACTCTGGCCAACCTCTCTCCATTCACCATCCCACCCCTCCAGCAAGTCCCTCCATAATGCGGCCCACAACAAACTTGGGTTACCCCTATAAGAACTGGGCCGAGGCAGAAGGCTGCCCTCATTCGCTAGGGCATCAGCTCTATCATTCTGCCATATACCAAAATGACTGGGTATCCACAATAAGACCATATGCAAGTTTTGCTGCTTCGCAATGTGAAGCATGTTTTTAATGCCATCAGACAGCACAACTAGCTTAGCTGTGTTCCTCCAGGGCTGAAGCTTCTGCAATGAGCTTAAGGAATCTGAAACAACAAGAACAGTTGTGATTTTGTGTGAAAGTACATGCCGAAGGGCAAAACCAATCGCAGCCATTTCGGCAGTGCTAACATTCCAATGATTAGATAGACGTCTTTTAGAGGAGATTCCAAGATCAGTAGAGAAAACCCCTGAGCCAACCGTATTCCCATCCACACACACCGAGACATCCGTGAAAATTTTCTCAAACCCATCATAATCTCTGGCACACAACTCTAGAAACAACCTGCCTGTATCGACCGACCCCTTCTCGAGGCTAGAATTCACTATAAAGGGTTGATCCGCATGGACCACAGAAGAAACAGCAAAGCAGGGAAGCACTTTGTCTCTCCAAACCAGGCCAAACAATGAACACAGCTTGTAATAAGCAGTAAGGATGGCAGGGCGCACCCCTTTTCCCCAAAATCGATCACGGCCAGCCAAATCCCGGACAACATCAACAACATGGCTATCCAACACTCTCAGCGACTTAGACAAAAACTTACCTGCCAGCAAAATTCTTCAATTAGGGAGAGGAACCTCTCCCGCTTCTTTGAGTATCATATTAGTCGGGGTAGATCTCATAAAACCCATAGCCACTCTCAGAGCCAAAAACTGCATCCGGTCCAGTCTCGCCAGCAAGGCTCCCCAATACTTCCCTACCACAAATGTCCCGTATTCCAAATGTGGTCTCTCTGAAGCCTTATAAAGGCTCAGCAATACTGATGGACGTGAACCCCACCAAGTCCTACACAGAGCCTTCATCGAGTTTACTTTCTGAAGAGCCTTCCCACAAATATCTTCAACATGGTCACGCCATAGCAATCTAAAATCGAAACCAAATATTTCACCCTGCTAACCCAAGAAACATTGACCCCAGCAAGCTAAAGTGTTGGAAGCTTCGACAGCAACCTTCTCCTTCCAAACGCAATTGCAGACGTCTTATCCTAGCCACCGGCAGTTGTCTCCCCTGGAGATATACATGCAAACAATCCAAGGCAGAATTCATCTTATCCACAACCACAGCCAGATCAGGCCCCGCAACCAGCAAATACAGATCATCAACATACTAACCCAACTCCACCCCCTCCGGGATGGCTCTCGCTAACTAAGAAACATAAACATTAAATAATAAAGGGCCCACCTTGGAACCCTGGGAATTACCTGAATGCGGCAGTAGACTGCGGCAGCCACGGACGGAGCCCCCTGAGGACTCTTCATCCCTAGTAAAAGTCGCCTATATTGGTTTAATGCAAAAATCAGCTGCACCAGTTGATCGGGCACTCCGATGGAACATGAATCATCCTGCAGCAATTCAAAATTAACATGATCGTATGCACTTTTGATATCAACAAAAACTGCGACTATTAAATTTTTACAGGATATTTCCTTATAAAGGGTAAAAGTAAAAAACGTCAGGCAATCATGAACA
The DNA here is from genome assembly GCA_958510865.1 of Myrrha octodecimguttata. Taxonomy (NCBI): domain Eukaryota; kingdom Metazoa; phylum Arthropoda; class Insecta; order Coleoptera; family Coccinellidae; genus Myrrha; species Myrrha octodecimguttata. The sequence continues at coordinate 28,975,322 of OY294057.1, forward strand.
GACTTACCTTTTCTAAATCCATACAAGTTTCTTTATGGTGGGATCGCATCCTCAAGCAAAGGCTCGATCCATTCCTCAATTAAACCTTCCAAGATTTTCACTGCACAAGAGATCAGTGAAATGGGGCGTTAGCTCAATGCTAAACTCGGGTCTCTTCCCATCTTCTGTATTAGCAAGATCAGAATGTCAGTCTGCTCCCGAACAAGCTCAGGCTCAAGCAGCATATTATTATAGATGGATAACAGCTTAGCAGATTCTATAGGTGGCTGATACCTGCAAAATGCGTACGTCAGAGAGTCCAATCCTGGGGCAGTATCCCTCTTCAGCTCCAAGACCCTATCTAACTCATTGATTGTGAAGGGCTCCATCTCGACACCAGAGCACGGTGGAACCAATCCGATCGGTACCTGAACAGGGGTAAGGTTATCCATAATGTCGCAGATCACATGAGCTGGAGGCATAGTTGCAGTAGTTGCAGACCCATTGAACTTCTTGATTGCTTTCCAGATATTGGGGTTGGAGGACAGGTCAACACTCTTGCTGAATTCCTGAAAGGATCTTCTCTTTTTAACCCTTATCTCCCTTCTGGCCTATGCAGCACATCTGCGAGCCTCGACAAAGTTTTCCCCAGTAGGGTCCTGGACGTACATTCTGAAAGATGCGCGTCGCACGCACACGAGCCGGTTCAATTCCTCATCCCACCAGGGCAGACGGTATTTAGGCTCCCCGATAACGGGTTTCACAGGGAAGGTATTCTCAGCTGCTGATATCAACACTTGAGGTTTGTTCGTTGAACCTACATGAACTACACTAACTACACTGACTCCATTAAATTCTAATTCACAGTACAGCTGAGTTTAGTTGAGTGTTGTTACAGATAACAGTGGGGTTAGTGTAGTTCAATTCATTCTGTTCTATGATCCTCACAGAATACAGAAAATTATCGCGTTCCGAAATTCCCAACCAGTACTGTTGACAGTCAGTAATTACGAAACGAATTCTGGTCCAGTAAACTACTGCAGACGGAAATAACGGAACGCTTACCAGTAATGAGTTCTGATATGTCAACGTTGACGTTTGTTCGCGGCAATTTGAACTTCGAAAATTCAGAAGCTGAATGTTTCTCAAGAGTTTCGAAGGTACTTGTATTATGGAGAATTTTATGGTTGCGTTGGTAGACAATTTATTTGATTCTTCAACTGAGGACTCGAATTCTAGCAGTAACGGTGAGGAAGAACCCGATATAAAGTTTGCATTTGTATAGCAGAAATTTATTTCTATTACAACATGTGATGTCAGAATATCCCTCTTCCAAGGATTCAAAATTATATAGGTGTGGTGCAAAATTATTCACCTAGTTTGTTCAAATCTCATTTTCGGTTAGTATTGCCGTTTATATCTGTCTTGTATGAATACCACCTTTTCAAGTATGAATTATACATGGAAAAATCAAATCATATCATCATTTCATTCATATGTGTTCTGTGAATCAAATCAAAACATTTACGTAACCTCACTTTTCATGACGTACTGGCGCTCACACGTCCTTTTACTGGCAGTAGCCAACAGTAGATTGCTAGCCTCGCACAGGGTACTTTGACAGATGGCGGGGAAACGATGCCAGTAGATTTCAGTAATTTCGGAACGGGTCGGATTACTGGTCAGTACTGATTGGGAATTTCGGAACGCGACATATATGATACATGATTTCACGCGAATCCAAGCTGACGGAACTCTTTTGTTGTCACTTACATTTCGAGATAATGTTGATTTGTCGTGAAGTTTTTCTAAAGTCGCCCCGAAAAAAGTTTAGATCTGAATAACGATATAACAATATAACCACACATCAGAACAAAACACGTCCAACCAGGTACCAAAACAGATGTCTATGATCATATTCACGCATAACCATCACAGAAGATAGCCCCACTCTATGCACTGCACGTATCTTTGATTACACTAACTGTCAACATTTCCGATACGAATAAAGTGTAAGTTTACAACGAAACAAACCGAAGGGTATCAATGGAGTTAGTGTAGTTAATGCAGGTACAACGAAAAACCTTTAGTTAAATTCATTTAGATCCACAGGATCTGTAGAGTTCAGCGATTCCGTTACCTTTTGAATATAGGTGCCCCACTCACCTTTCAACACATCAATTTTCTTAGTTGTCCTGAAGCGCTTTCGAATCTGAATGTCAAGAGTAATTTCATCCATAATCACAGCAATAGGAAGGTTATCGCTGAATACGGGGTCCGGCAGAACCCTCCAAGAAGTTCCAAGAGCCATATCCGACGAACAGAAGGTCAAATCTGAGGCACTTGGCCGCTGGCCAGTAGAAACAAACCTGGTAGGGGATCCCTCATTCATCAGGAACATATTACCGGCCACCAAGAAATCCTATACAACTGCTCCGTTGATGTTGAGGGCACCAGAACCCCAGCTGGGATTCTGTGCGTTGAAATCCCCGAACATTAGGTCATTTCCCTGAAATAAAGAAGACAATTCCAACAACAGTGAAACATCTCGTATCCGAATGGTTATATATATTAATGAGATTTAATTTGCCAATTGACAAAACCGAAACCTGAAGATTGCCCGGGATCACCAAGTCATCAACACTCCCAACCCTAGCAGGAAGACAACTCCTGACCAAGAAGGCCAAGCGCCCCAATAACCGTATCATTTCGAAAAATACTACAACCTTTAATCTTAATAACACCGTGTACTCTCAAAAAAGTCTTCGAAAGATCTATAACATCTGGTTTATGAGTCAAAATATTAATCAATAAATGGTTGTAGTTTGATCGAACTCTACGAATGTTCCACTGCAATATAAGCAAACTGAGGCAAATGAAACTGTAAACACAAAATAGTTTAGAATTCGTCCGCTCACCTATCTTAGACAAAGAGATATTAGATTCAATAACAATATCTCCAAACAATTGGTTTGTACCTGATTGATCCATTTGTTCAAACATTACTTCGTTTTCTGCTGTAAATGAACTAATTGAAGCAACTTCAGCTTCATCTGTGTAAGTGGAGGGTGGGGGGAAGGGGGGAGAGACCCATGTGCAAGTGAGGGGCTATTGTAGCCAATGCCAGATACCTCTCCACTAGTCGTCGCATTCTGTTTGGAGCCCCTCGAGAATGGTATACCACCTGTAAACCCAGGACCATATTCGAAAAGAGCCTTTTTATGGGCTTTCCTGTCATAACCCTGTCTCGGGATGTTTCTTTGAGTTGGAGAAAGTGTTGGCGTGGAAGTGTTCCGTGCGAATTTATTTGAATTGATGTAGTTGGATTTGGACTGTGATGCCGAGGGCGGTGTTTCCCTAGCATGCCACTGCAACAATGAAGGCTGCTGCAAAGAAACCCGAGTATAAGTTTGTCTCCTAGGAAATTGAGAAGGTCAGAGAAGAGGTTCTGCGTTCTCTTTTTGCAATGGAAGCTGAGGAAAATCATTAGGGTGCATAATACTTCGAGAAGGTCTCTTAGAAAAAATATTATTAGCCCATGGAACTATGGAATGCCATCGCCTCTCTGATCTTTCTTTGCCTCTCATATTCAGGGCAAGACCGATGCAGTTGACCGATGGGAACCCTGACAGTGAACACAAGCTTCCGATGTGGTAGTACAATCATTCCTGTCGTGGCCTTCTCCACATCTCTGACATCTCGTCTTCCAATTACCAATTCTAGTTGTGTGCCCATACCTTAGGCACTGGAAGCACTGGATAACCGGTGAAACATACTGAGTAACCTCAATGTAAGTGCGGAAGAGGGAAATAAATGAGGGCAAAATTCTACCCTGAAAAGTAAGAACACAAGCTTTTGTGTCTTTATGTGTCACCTCACCATCAGTATTATCTCGTCTCTTCCACTCTTTAATTCGAGTAGTTTCGCAGCAAATGACGCAAATGAAAGAATATCATCCTCAGTGATATCATAATCAATATCAGTTATGATACCCATGATTGTGACCCTGGCTGCCAGGATGTAAATATCGTACTAACTCTTATCAAAATTATTGGACGTAAGAAATGAATTTGCTTCCTCCCATGTGGCGAAGTCTTCCCCTACTCGCTTCTTTCCTTTTCTTGAAATTTTTTTTTAATATCTAAGTTGAAATGTTTATCCGTGAAAAAAATCTTATCAACGGATAACGGAAGTGAATCTCTAATATTTTGATTATTGCTTTCAATAAAAATAGTAAATGAACCGCGATCCTCGGCAGAATAAAGATAAGAAACCCGTTAAGGTTTTTTATTCAAGTTTTTTCTCACATTGTTTTCCAAGGTTAAAATTTCTCCAAGCAATTCAGAGTCGTTATTAAGGTTAGCTTGAGTACGAAGAACTGCAAGTCCGTTACTCAAAACAATTGAATCGGCATAGGAACAAGAATCCTGACTTAAGGTCCTTTGAGAATGAGGAGTAAGATTAAAGCATGAAGCCGGGTGCTAGCACCCGGGCTAGAATTTGACATTTTAACCTCTCAGAAAACTACTTCAAATGAAATTACTTACTGAATACAGACCTAAGAAGAAATCAAATCTCGAAATTTGGTTCTGATAAAACTCACAGTATCGAAAGGGGTACAGGAAAAGTTGACAACTCGTAATTTAGAAAAATCATACCACAATGAGGTTAGGAAATCACAGAGCTCTTAGCGCTACAACACCTCGAATGACACGGTATGCTCATCTGCAAAAAAGTAATGTCGTTGTTGTTGTTGGTCTCGCCCTCTTTTACTTTTGTAAAAGCGGGTTTTGGGCTAGCCGAAGCATGTGCCCAGATTAGGGTGTTCTTTCTTTCTCCTATCTGATACTTTTACAAGTTTTCCCCAATATCGCCCTCCCTGAACCTAGTGCGAAAAGGTTAACATTAGGATACATAAGAGACATGCACAGGACATATACAAATGTTAGTGTACCTATAAATAACCAATTTTTTTTTAAGTTTGATATTTGATTTTTCCAAGAATTCCATGAGAATTTCTACTATCTCCTCCTTATCTGTATAAAAAATCTAATATATATTAATTGGGAGATTGGACCCCCGATTTTGCAACTTTCCGTACAGAATATCACAGTTTTGCCTGTTTCGTCTACACTGAAGGAAGATGTGCTGCAAATTCCCCAGTCCTCCACATTCACAATGTGGATTGGATAATACCTTTATTTTATTTAGATGCTCTGGGGACAAACAATGTTCAGAACGGAGTCTCATCATTGTTGTTACATACCTTCTGGGTAATTCTGATGTAAGCATTGAGTAAGGTTTAATTATATTAGCAGTTTTATCCCTAATTCTCATATAAGTATATGTCCGTCCCTTTGTTTTTCCCCATGTTTATAGTTCGTTTGTCCATTCAATCTTCCTTTTTTCTTTTATGATGTTAACTATTTGCCCTGGTCCTCCCTCATAGTTTACATCTTTTTCTTTTTCTCTACCCGCATTCGCCAATCCATCCGCATATTCATTCCCGGTGATACCACAATGTCCCGGTACCCACACACCCTGTATGGTGTGACCCTCGTTAACAAGTGTAGCCCACAACTTTTTAACTGATGCCGTTTCCACATCCACATAAGTTTTAATTTTCCAAAATTTAAGAGTTTCAAGAGCGCTGAGGAAGTCGGTGAATATCGCAGCCCTGTTTATATTTTTATGTTGAATAATTTTTGAAGTTTCCCCTATCGCTAGCATTTCTGCCGAAAAAATGGACCAAAAATCTGGTAATTTGTATGAAGATTCTATCTTCATCATTGGTGAATATACTCCCATCCCTACTGTGCAGCTTGTACCCTCTCTTTTCAAAGGTGCATCCGTGTAAATTCTCTCAAAAGTCTTGAATTGGCTATCACACAGTTCTTTAAATTTTGATGTTACATCAATATCTTTTTTTTCCAGATTGGGAATTAGGATGGAACATGGTGTTGCATGGTGGTTATAATTTAGTTCATAGAAGAGGAGTCGCTTTTCGGAGAAGATGTTTTTTTCGTGAGTCTGTAGCCCACTGTATGCTTGCACGAAGGGGGGTTTTATTCTTTGATTCCAATAATTATGACTTCCATGTAATTTTTCAACTAAGTCTATTGATTTATTGTCCCTGATTTGCAGTTTTCTGGCTATGAATCTGGTTGCAATTAGATGTCTTCTCTTTTCCAGTGTTGTTTCTCCACTTTCCGCTAACATCACATTTATAGGTGTTGAACGCATGAATCCCATTGCCACTCTTATGGCTTGGTGAAAAATAGTGTTTTGTTTTTACAGTAGCTGTTTAGGACAATTTCCATATACTAGGGATCCAAAATCTAGGTACGGTTCAATCATAGCTGAACATAATGTGATTTGATTTTTGGGTTGAGCACCCCACCATGTTTCACATTGAGTTTGGAGCAGGTTTATTCCTTTTTTTGCTTTGCTACAACTTAATTCTACCTGATCTTTCCATGTCAGTTTGGAATTCAGCAAAACTCCTAAATACTTTACCTGGGATTTCCATTCTATATCAGTATTGTTCATTCTAGATTTGGAACAATGTCTGGCAATCGTCGTCTTGCAAAGATTACTGCAGTTGACTTTTTGGGCAAAATTGTTAGGTTTCTTTTCTCCAGCCATTTTGCGGTGGCATCCAGGGTTTTCGACATTTTTTCATATATTGTTCCAACGTCATCTCCCGAGCACATCACATAGAAATCGTCTGCATATTGTCCAATGAGCACATCTCTCTCTGCATTCCTTAGCAAATCCTTTGTGTAGAGGTTGAAAAGGTTGGTACTCAGCTTGGATCCTTGCAATATTCCATTGTCTGGGTAGAAAGGACCCAACAATGTATCATCTTCAGGATTACGAACATATAATTATCTATGCTGCAACAGTGTTGAAATTACATTAATAAGGTTTCCTGGTTAATTTATTTCTTCCATATCTTCTATTAGTATGTTGATATTGATGTTATCATACGCTGCTTGAATGTCCAGAAAAGTAACCATCACAATCTTTTTTTCAACAAATGCACCATATATGTAAGATGTTAGGAACACTAGACTGTCCGCTACAGAATGCCCCCTACGAAATCCGAACATTAGGGAGTTGCTTTCAATATGTTTTTTAATTGTTTTTTCAATTATGATTTTAACCAAAGACTCAAAAAATTCTATAATGCACGGCGACAAGGCTATTGGTCGTAAATTATCCGCACTTGTTAGTGATCTGCCGGGCTTACCAAAAGGGAGAATAAGTATCTTATTAAGACCGGTCAGGGTTTCTGGTGAAATTATAGCACTGTTAATCAGACTTAGAAGTTTTTCTTCGATGGTTATGTCGAGATTTAAAAAAAAAACATACGGCAGCTCATCCATTCCGGGGGCAGAAGACTAACATTGACCTAATGCTAGATCAAGCAGAGACAGAGAGGTGCATCATTATTGTTATTGACAAAGTTTCCGTTGTTGAAATATTCTTATATGGATGTGTGAGTTTATTCATTAGCTCTGTCATAATTTGGAGACTCGATACCGAATGTGAGCTATGTGTTGTGTTATCTTTAAATTTTTTAATTGCTTTCCATGATGTAGTCTTCCCCTCAAATTTTAGGCCCTCATAGAAGTTTGTAAAAGATGTAACTTTTTTCTTTCTCATTATAGACTTTGTGTGGGCTCGTATTATATTGGCTTTGAGGTAATTTTCCTTGGATGGATTTTTGATGTAATTCTTCACTGCTTGCCTTCGCTTTTTGACCATTTCTGTGATTTCATCGTCCCACCATCTAGCTCTAATATGATTTTTGACGTTAACATTGGATGATGGTATATATATTTCAGCGGTCTCTTTAATAATATCGTTGAATTCACTCAAGTTACGAATATTTGTACTCTTCAATTTTACTTCAATGAATTGATTGAATTCGGCCCAATCTGCCTTGTCTGTGTCGAATTTGCGGGTATAATGATATAGGGTTACAAGCGGGATATTATATGTTGCATTAATGTTTATTATAATTGGGTAATGATCACTTTGTGCCGGGTCAAAAAACAACCGCTAGTGACAAAGATTGGCTATTGATGTTGAACATATACTCAAATCTGGGGTGCTTTTTCTCTGATGGAGGGGTGTGTATCTTGTTGGTGAGCCGTCACTTAAGATGATTAAATCTTTTGTTTCTAGAAATTCTTCTATCACTTTACCGTTTGTATTGATCATCCCTGACCCCCATTGAGGGCTCTGAGCGTTGTAGTCCCCAATGATCAAGAAATGATCACCTATCTGGTCGACAATTTGATTCATTATTTCCGTTTTAATGGTTGAATCTGGAGGATTATATAAATTACTACTACGATTACTACATTTTCCATTTTTATCGCCTGACATTGCATTCGAGGTAGTTTGTTTGAAAAATATAGAGGGATTTTTTCAAATTTTATATTATTTTTAATCAATAACGCAATACCTCTGCTGCAATCTCGTCGGTCATCAAGTATTATGTAATTAGCCAAATTAACGTTATTGTTCTCTTTCATAACTGTTTTCGATAATGCAACCAACGATGGATTCAAAAAATTGTAATTTTTTCATAAGATCTAACCAATTAACGTTTAATGATCTAATATTCCATTGTAAAATTTTTAAGACTTTGTTTTCCATTAATTATGAAGTTGTACTGAAATAGGAATGTGCTTAAATTCTAGGCTCTGGGGGGAGAATACGTTGTAATAGATTTTTGTTTTATATAAATCGAACAAAATTTATTTTTTTTTAAATAAATTAAAATTTTAAGTTTGATTATTGAATGTGAGTTACTAAGCTGACATATCTATTGCTATTTTTCCGGTTCATTATGAATTTCCACTTCAGTTATTGTTACAATATTTGAATTTCGTTGACCTGACAGATCGTCATCAAAAAGCATATTATTTGTGTACCTACTCCATAGAATTTATGGAGCTTGGAGTAGCATTTGATGATATCATATTGTGCGTTTGGGATGTTTCATTGTTCCAATCCGATAATTTATTTCTTTTATAATCTGGCGTGTATTGAATATAGCATTTTCTCAATTATTTTTGATCAATGACGGGTCTGATTCTAGCAGGTTTGGTTTTGATGATCTGTTAAGTGAATTTAGAGCTTCTTTTAATTACCTGTGACCTAGAATCTATTGATTTTTCTCGTGAGAATGGCGACGTGTTGTTTTTTGTAGCTTGTACATATGAGGTACGTGATACGGTAGGAGGTAATTGGAATTGCCTATTGCCGGATGTTTATTCGGTAAGTGAGGGAATTGTTTGTTATCGCCCAACATCAGATTTTTGTTTTGAGACTTTTTATTTTTGAGTAGCATATCTGCTTCAAAGTATGTATATTTGAAGACCGCCATCAATTCTTTAATTTTTTTTGTCTTTCAAATTCTTCACAAGTTCTATCTGTTGCTTTGTGTTTTAATTCACAAAAAATACATTTAGGTTCGCTGTGAGCACATTGTGAATCATTGTGTTTATCCCCACATTTACTACACCTAGCCTGACTATTACATAACTTTTGATGTATACCTTAGACAATGGAAGCACTGCACTACCGGGCTTACGTATTGCGTTACCTCTAATGGTATAGTGTGACACTAGAAGGAATGTTGGCTTTTCTGAATGTGAGAACACAGCATTTTGATTCCACAAATGTGGGTCTATTTTCGGACTCATTAAATATTTTCTCTTTTTGATCGCCTAACTTTAAGGATTTCGCAAGTGGATTTTGCGTTTTTAATTATTTCGTCCCCATCAATGCTCACATCTATGTCGGAAATCACTGCCCTTGATATTATGTATGTGAGTGGTATATACACGTCGCAATCTTCAAACTTTGCATCCTTGACGAGAGTGTTAGCATCTTTATAGTTACCAAATTCTATTTCTACCTTATTTCTACCTTTTCTTTTTATATTCTTAATGTTTAAATCAAAATTATCATTTTCATATAGAAATTTCCCAACTTCAATGGATGCACATTAGCCAGACTACCTCTCCTTCCCTCAATGTTAACAAAAAAAAAGGCCTTGATCACTTGGCAGATAAAAGTAAACAACTTTTTCCATGTGTGAACTATTTTTTATATGAGATATACTTTGAGCTAAGTTCGTTATTTCTGCCATCATATCCAGGTCTTCATTTTCCGCTGCTTGTCGATGTAATTTATTCATTTCTATTTCTAACTTAGCTATATCTGCCCAAGAAAATTCATTATGACCCAAGTTATTCAAAGTACTTGGTGCTTTGGGCGTCAGACAATCAGTAACCCGGGAGCCTTCCGGCCCCGGGCTACTTATACTCATTTTGGTTATTTGTTATTAACTTTTATTATGTGGACTCAGCACTCACGAAGGAAAACAAACAAGGATTATACACAATCACTTAGGATTGAGAAAACTCCACTTTCAGGATTGACAAATACGATATAACCTCCCCAGTCAAGATCAGGAACGCGAATCTTGCTCACCAAAAAGTAATGTCAACAAGATTAAAATACAAGAAAATATATTTTGTGCTTCGAATTTGCATGTAGTTTCATACGCCATCATTTGTACGTAGGATCAAAGGTGAGCAGATGAGGACACCATGTTTAACTTACATCATGCGAACGCAACGCAACATAAAATGTTAATTCATACTGACAGTTGACAACCCGAAGTCATGATGTAAGTTGTATGCATGTTGTAAAAAACAAGAACCAATGTCAAGCGATGGACAAAAAGCTCCGGTTGTAGTTACGGTTACCCAAATTGACATATAGGCAGAAGGATAATCTGTCAATTTGGATAACCGTAACTATAACCGTAGCTTTTGGTCCATCGCTTGAAATCGATTATTGTGTGCTCAACTGCAAAAAAAGTGATGTCAGCAGGATTAAAATACAGGGAAATATATATTTTGTGCTTCGAATTCGCATACGTCATTATTTGTACGTACCATGACAGATCAGCAAAGGAGCACACCATGTTCTACTTACATCATGGATGTATGTATTTTTATTTCATATTGATACATTATAGACAAATAACAGTTGTGAATCTCTAAGTTCCTCTAATGTATCACTATATGAATTATCATCATTAATTTCGATATTGATTACTTCAGACTGTAAGAAATACAAATCAATTCACTCAAACTAGAATGTATAAGAATAAATTCATTCCATGTCTTGAAAGTAAGCCAACATAATACTTCCGCATTCATATTTTTGATTTCAGCCACTAGTGGAATTTGTTATATTTTTTCATTTATACTTTGGTTCCGACTTTATCGGTAGTAGTACGGTACGAGCTTAATCGTCTTAAATCTCAATTCTCTCCAAGCTTTCATTTTCACAAATTATTTGACAAATATTTGCAAACTTGTCAGTTGATATATCCATGGTAATCATGCATAAATACTTCATTCTTCAACAACTTTCGTTTGATTTTGAAAACCAACAAAAATCGGTTGTCATATTTCATTATATTTCAATTTTCTATCACGTGAGTTATTGGATGTTAACCACCTCGGACAACTTGGACTGATGTCCCACGGGATTGAAATATGTTGCCCTCGGTAATTAACATCCTCATAACTCCCTTGATACAAAAATGAGTGATTTTTTAAATGGAACACCCCTTATATTTTCGCATATTTTGAATGCTCTTCAATACCTGTATCATGACGCAAAATATAAGGAATATTTTTCCAACAGTACGGATCTTATTCAGAAAAAACTGCAAAATTTCTACGAAACAGTAGTTCGGTAAAAGCCCTCTACCGATTTCCAGAAGCGATAGAAACATAAATTTGATCGGAATTTCTTTTAACTTGAAAATTTTCCTAGTCGTCGTTCCTAAATGATCAAACGTCTTTTATACAGAGTGTCCGTTATCAATGTCCAAATATGAAGAATTTCAAATTGTTTTTTCTCGATTTTTTCAAATGTAACACCCTGTATTTTTTTCCATGATGATGTACACAGTTCAAAACCTTACATTTTTTCAGAAGTAACCTTAGAATTATTTTCACTTCTGTGTCCAGCAGACACGAAAAGTGACATTTCAACCAGAAATTTCAGGAATAATAAACATAACAACTAACGGATATTTTAAATGAGTCACACAATGAAACCGAACTGAATGACCAATTTCCGAGAAACTTTAAAACACTTCCAAAATCATAATCCATGAAGTTCAACATGAAAATGATAATGTTTGTCCGAATAAGTAACACACACATAGGTATTATTGGTAACTTGTGTATTCTAACGATTACACAGTTTTATCGGCAACCAAAAAATTATTATTCATGAAATGGTTCAAATAATTTTCATGTCGGAGCAGTGCTGACAGAGCAGTTTTCAAGTTGAACAGAAGCCTAAATTTTTTGAATTTGTTATATTCAGTGATGGAGAAACCTTCCGGAGTCGTCAATAGGGACAATTTTCATTATTACTCTGTAGAAAATTTAAGAATTATAAGGAAAATGGACAATCAACACAGGTGGTCATTGAATGTCTGGGGAGCAGTGATCGGCAATCATGTGCTAGGCCCTCAATTTAGATGGAGCTGTATATTTGAATTTTATTCAGAACATTCTTCCCGGAATGTTAGCAGTATTACCTACGGAAACACGAAATGAAATATGGTTTCAGCATGATGGAGCACCCGCTCATTATTCTCGTCCTGTGAGGAATTTACTGGACCAACAGTTTAACAGTTTCCAAATAGATGGGTAGGAGCGTAGATCACCGGATCTCACCAAAAAAGTTTTTTTGTGTGGATACATAAAGGGAATCGTGTATGATGAAGTTCGAAAAACAGCTTCCAATATGCAGAGAGGATTGTGACTGCTTTCCGAAGCATTACTCCAGCCATGCTGATGAGGGTTAGTGAGTCATTCAACGATCGGATCGCTTTGTGTTCCAGAGAAGGCGGACGACACTTTGAACATCTCTTACACCATTTACATAATTTTTTTCTGTCTTTTTCAACGCCCGTTTGTTTTTATATCCAATATTTGAAAGAAATTTTCCGTTCTGATTTCACTTTTCGTGCCTGCTGTACGCAGGAGTAAAAATAACCCTTTGGTTACTTCCGAAAAAATGTAAGGTTTTAAACTGTGTACATCATCATGGAAAAAAATACAGGGTGTTACATTTGAAAAAATCGAGAAGAAACTATTTGAAAATCTTCATATTTGGACATTGATAACGGACACTCTGTTTAAGAGAGGTTGATCATTTAGGAACGATGACTAGGCAAATTCTTAAGTTAAAGGAAATCCTGATCAAATTTATGTTTCTATTGGTTCTGGAAATATGTAAAGGGCTTTTACCGAACTACTGTTCCATCGAAATTTTGCAGTTTTTTCTGATTAAGATCCGTACTGTTGAAAAAATATCCCTAATATTTGGCATCAAGGTAGAGGTATTGAAAAGCATTGAAAATATGCAAAAATATAAGGGGTGTTCCATTTATAAAATCACTCATTTGTTGAACTATTTTATTTGGGAACACCCTGTATATCAGAAAATAATTTCCTGAGATGCAGAATTGAAAGTACAAAGGGAATGTTTTTCAACTAAATTCCTAAAACGTCTGGTTTGGCAGCTATGGAAGCCTAACGCACTATTGCAGGACCCTGTTTATGACACTAATTTTTGCACTGTTTTTGAAATTGAATGTCTATCGGAATTTTAAGTGTTTGGGATATCAAACCAAATCATGCATAGGTATAGCTAATAAAGACATTTTTTCCAAAAATACATAACTGTTACATTTCTTAGCAAAATTTAAAAAAAACGTTATTTCTTATGAGGGTTCTATACGAAGTTAACAGTCCCACTTTTTTGTAAGGTATGAGTTATCAATAATGAATGAGTTTCTGTTGCTTTAGGATATTATATCAGTATCTCTGATCAATATCGTAACATTTTCTTCCTTGTAGAATATTTCAACCTTTTTTACTGGCCACTTTCATTTCCACTTGAAAACCACAGCAAAATTTAATCAAATACCGGGCTACGCAAAGGCGCGTTTCTACAACCGACTCTTTCGATTTACATATGATATGTGTGTAGTTATATTGAAATTGCTGAAACGAGATGTACGAAAGAACAATTTTTATTTATTTACTGTGCTTATATATTCTAAATAAACCGATGCGATTCGTATAAATAGATTTCGGACGTTTGGGCTGATGTTGAACCGATGGATAAAGTTACGACCATAGCAGAAGCGCATCTTTGAATTTACCTAATTTCAATTCATCCCTTTTAAGTCTGACACATTTTGCTGCACTTAATACATTCATATTCTTTAGTTTGTCTTGTCTATGACCATTGAGAATTTGAAAACTCAATGCTGTGCCTTAACCAATGAAAGAAAGATCTCTATGATACAATAAAACAATACTATGTTGTGGATGGTAAAGAAATTCTTTACATAGTAACATTGTATAGACTTCTAGGCATGTTGCAGAAAACTTTCGAGCTGGTTAGAAAAGATGTCTCTACCAACAAGATGCAAGCATTATTTATGTTCCAATGTCAAAATTATGTTTCCAATTTCCATTCGGATGAAAAGATGAAATGTTTTATATATTGATTCAATAACTTTTTCGAAATGCCCCATTGTATCATTTTCACAGATCTAATTAAAAAACAATTGGTTGCACCATCTATCTGCAGTGAATTATTCTGATAATAAATTTGATAGAGTTCTTTATACGTTGCACAATACCTTCGAGATCTTTCCAATAGATGTCCCTACGGACAAACTGCTGAGGTTATATTTTCAAAATTGTTTGCTTTTTATTTCGATGGAATATAAATACATCACTTCAGTACCTTTTTTGGTATTTCTTCATTTTCATATTTCAATATATGAAAGTAGTACGAGGGTTTGCTTATTATATACCGATTTCCGACATAGGGGAACTAGGAATTAAGGTACCTGTAATGATGTGGGTAGTTGAAGTGTTTTCAAGAACTCAATTTTCAGTAGGCAATAACAGATGGCAAGACGAATGTAAGTGTTATAACCGTGACTTTATTATCGTTTAATGATAATATAATCACTGCCAAGGGTAAGGTTTTTGGTTAATGCTGGCAGAATAATTTGGGTGTTTTTCCCCCGAAGACTAGGCCATAAAAATGTTTATAGGGTCTCTTCTGCACTATATTTAAAAGATTTTCCATAATACATAGGGTTATTGATATCAAGCATGATAGATATGAAGGATATGTAGGTATGAGGAGATTTATAGGTAGATAACTAACCGGTCAAGGCTGGGCAAAATACATGCTTGGCTTAATTGAAATACAAATTACAAAATACTTTCTCGCAGGTATTTGAAATACAAAATACAAAATACTTTCAAGTCGGGTATTTGAAATATAAAATACAAAATACAGTATTTTAACTATTTGTATTTGAAATACAACCGGTGAATACGATACGATATAATTTTGATCAAAATGTCTGATATATCATTCGTAAATGATTCAATCTGAAATATATATGAGTGTGGATTTACGCGCAAGTTCTAGGAAACAGCTTACTTTTACTTCTTATTTTTTTCTTGCAAAGGGTCTCAAACGACTCGTTTGGGCTCACTGATAATCCGATGGCAAAATCGATTCTGTCCGGCCTGCTGACCATATCGGTCTGTTGACATAATGACTTGAGAACAGAAGAAGTAACAACTTAAAACAATCAGGGTAGGTTACGTCTCGAAATCTGACGGTTATGTTCCTTTCTGGGATAAGTCGATTTTACTCGTTTGAAATGTTGAGGCTTCTTCCTCAATATCTTAGAAACTACTCATGCGATGGGATCGAAACTTGGAAATTGATCGTAAAATATCGATGCGCAACTATACTCGCAAAAATCTGTTAGTCAGTAGGTAAATAAAAAATATCATCCGAAGATTCTAGATTTTTTTTTTCGAGAACTGGTTATCTGATTTCAATGAAATTGGAAACTGAACGTGATGAAGACGAAATTTTACAACAGCGTACAAGTTTTCAGTTTGATCCGATTTTCATTCTCGGAGATTTTGGGATGAAATATTTCGTGATTTTCTTCTCGGTATCTTTGTCATTTCCGAAATAAATCGAGAAATTCTGATCAGACATAATGAAGATCTATAACAAAGCAAATGCCGATGTAGAAAAATGTGGAAAATCTGGAGATGATCGCATCGTCAGAACAATCAATCATTTGAAAAAATTCCAAAATTTGTATTTCAAATATTTCATCTTCAAGTCATATATGATACTCCCGGACTTCAAGGTTCAAGATCAAGCTGTCATTACACAATCTCTGCTCAATAATTTCTCCCTAATGGCATAGTTAGTAAACGTCCTCTGCTACGTAGGCCATTAAGACAAGCTTTTAAATACACATAGACACTTGCATTTCCACCCTATTGGCGCCTGAATTTAAGATTGCAGCGCCACGGTGGCCAGTTTTAGAACCTTAGATACAGACATAGGTTTTGTTTTGATAGTCGATTTTGTACTGTTTGTTAGTGTCTGGTTTGATAATTTTTGATTTCACGATTTATTCAAAGACTTTTTAGACTTTTATAGTTGACGAGAGTATTACTGGGAGTACAAATTCCATTCTTATAAAGTAAGTATGTATCATTCTTCAATCTTATTGAGTGTAGCAACTCTAAAATTACGAGGATATCTCCAAGGTTAGACAGTTTTTTAATATTAATTATTTTCAGGTCCAAATATGACAAGATTGATATTGGTGGATTTCTTAGGCTGTCTTGAAAGTTGAAAAACATCAGATAGTATTGTAGAACATACTTTTTGGAATAATAGACAAATACTCATAACTTTACTATTTTTATAGCGGAGAACTAAATACTCAATATATTGTGAATAAAATGAATACACATGAAACTAATACTACTAGTACCGTGAGCCTTATTCATTATGGATTGAAAAATAAATTTTCCAACTCTCATGTGATTGGTCTTGAAAAAGCTGTAATAAATAAGCCTTGTACAACTTTGCTTTCATCGGCAGAAACACTTTGAGCGAACAGTATTCATCACCAGATATTTCCTTGTTGAGACTCTTTTTTTTTAATAGTCACTTCTATCACTAAAACATTTACGTTGTTTCTTAATGATCAGTCCAACAGACAGATTTCTGGAAGGCATAGCATTCCTCTTAAGTAAATTTCTCTGCTTGGATTAAGGGCCTGGAAAAAAATGGTTTTCATGAATGTGATCTAATATTTTATGAGCAATTCATGCTTACCTCTATAAAAATGATCATCATCGCTAAAATGCAGGTAACAGACACTCATAAATCTTGTTTGTTGGTTTTTATTGATTCTTGAACACTTTCAGGCCAGACTTGTTGAAGGAAGTTTCTTTCATCCTAACTCGAAATTTTTCTCCGGGCTGTGGAAATCTGTGAGAAAGGATATTTGAGTTTGCTTTTCTCAGTTGAAGCACTTGTAAAATCATACAAACGTCAAGAAAAATGCATAAACTTTCTCAATTTCTCGACATTTCTTTTAACTTGACAATGATAATGTCTGTACCTTGAGTTACTCGGATAGCCACCAGAGGGAGTAGCGCTTATCTTTATTCGCCAATAGGAAAAATTCTTTTTCAACACAAAAAACATCCATATCCATAACCATGAGGGATTCGATTCTGTCATCATCTGTTTCATAATACTGTGTTTTCAGTCGTGTTTACATCGAAAATAAAATGAAAAAAAAACTAGAAAAGCACTGACGTGTGTCAGGAGCTTTTACGCGGTTGTTCACATACGAAGCCCTTTCCTTAAGACATTCTGCATGAACCTTCACGCAGTCATTTTTCAACCGAGTGCACAATTTCGATTCGCCAACATCTGCGTTATTGATATGATTGGGAAAATAAAATTTCGAATTGACATATTTTCGACAATTGAGGGAAATTTTAAATATTCATGAATTCGACCTTCTCAATTAATCCCCAAACCTGCATTAAAAATATCGAGTCTCTAAGTCGTTTTTTTCCGATGTGATCGTGTTTGAGCTCAGCCAACATGAAATGAGAATCAATTAAGAGGATTGACATTCGCTGTTGAACCGGTTCAATAACCGAAGCCGAGTTCGCAAATTGGTAAAATTATCCAATGATTCCGTATACATGTCCATTCGACGTTTCATTATTTCAGTATTCTTTGGGTTATTCTGTAAAAACCAACGATACCGAGGAAATAACCAAGCAATTTGACAAATTTTTCCCAATATCTAAACATAAAAAGAAGACAAAGATCGGATCAAACTGAACTTCGAAACAATGTTGTGGAATACTGACTAGATCTTCGCAAAATTTGTTGAAATTTGATGAATAGTTTTCGAGAAAAATTTTTCAACAAATATTCCTAAAACTGTCGAATAATTCTTTACAATTCTCTACCCCTCAATACGATACTCACGAAATTTTGCAGTAAGTCGTGCGTAGGTATTTTTCAACTCTCTCAACTCAACATAGCTTGAATCTGATCTCGTCTGATCTTTTAGAGATATTGTGAAACTAACATGCATCTTTCAATATCTCCGGAAAGAATATCGGATCAAACTGAAATTTGAAGAACTGTTTTCGAATATTGATTTCAAGGTTTATCGCATGTTTCAATCTGATCGCGTCAATAGTTATCAAGAAATTGAGGAAATATTCTCGAAATTCGAATAAACAACGAAATTTTACATTATTTTTCCTGATATATCCGGAAATGAACATCAGATCAAATTCAAGTTAAAAAAACTTTTGCGGAAGACTAACTCCAAGGTCTGTGCCGAGTTTCATCGAAATCTGGTTAATAAAACCAGAAAAAGTATTTATTTTAGATAAAGATGTGGATAATTTCAGAAACATCATCATTATGCAATATTTTCAACGATTTAAGACGCACGAAACATTGCGGTAAGTTGCGCGTTGACGTTCTCCAAATAGTTACGTTTTATTACTTCTTGAGATATTGAGGAAATGAGTGAATCCATACGAAATTCTCCAATAAGTTTCGCGTTGGTATTTTTCATATAATTATAAAGTTTTGATGTGATCGCATCTTTACAGCTTGAGATATTGAGGAAATACTGTCAAAATATCAAACAACCACGAAATCTGACATATTTTTTCCCATGAGTATCGTATCGAATTGAAATTGGAAACATTGTTGTTGAATACTACGGATTTTAAAGTCTGTGCCAAATCTCTCCGAAATCTGATCAACAATTTCCGAGAAAAAAAATTTGATTAGAAATTTCGATCATTTTCGGAAATTTTTTTTTTAACTACCAGATCAATACGAAATTTTCCACCTAATCACGCGTTGGTACTTTTGACCTGTTACCGAATTTTAGATCTGATTGCATCTTTTTTTTTAGATATTGCGGAAATATTACAATTAGCAACGAAATTTTAGCATATTTTTCCTTTTATCTCCGATGGTGAATGACATATCGAATTGAAATTTGGCCTGTTGTTGTAAGGAACACTGGATCAAGGTTTTCGACCGAATTTCGTTGAAGTTTTATCGATATTACGCGATAAAAAAATTCTAACAAAAATTTGATAAATAATCGAATAATTTTCTTTTAATTTCCATTCAACTGGATCCTCTCGAAACTTTGCACTGATTTACGCGTTGGTATTCCAAAACGGTTCACAAAGTTTTAATCTCATTAAACCGGTTATTCTTAAGATATCGAGGAATTAACCTCAAAATTTAAATTCGGTCTATCTCCGAAACTATTTGACTGATTTTATCCGTTAACGAACTCAACTGAGATACAAACCTAATCTGGCAATTTCAAGTTACTAGTTCATTTCCGTCGAAAGATAGAGCACAGACGGACGGACGGCCGGACAGAATTGAATTTGGCCACGGATTCTTCTTCAGGAAGTCCAACCTAGTTGTTCAAGGCCGGTTTCAGCTCAAAATTCGAAAATTACAGACAGTGTGACGAAAAACCAACGCGCTGTTCCCCAGAATAAGCGCGTAAAAAGATATGATGAAAGCACTCGAAGGCCTCCTCGGTATATAAATTCTTCAGAAGAGTACTTTGATGTTTCAATTAAGATCTTTCTTGGTGAAAACTTCTTGAACAATGAAAATAGAGCGTCGTAAAAATAATTGACAAAATGTCAAATCGAGGTATACGCTAAAAACAAAATCTTTCGAGTAACTGACTGTGATAAATATGCTGGCAGCCGTGAGAAACCTCAAACACATTCAATGCGACAAGAAAAAATACGCTATTGTAAACAAATAAATATTGAATTGATACTAACCCTGATTAAATGTTCGTTTTGAATCCGAATATGGTCAGAAAAACTGCAATATTGAAAATGAAGTAATAAAAATCAACGAATTGAGTAATATTAACTGTTGTACTAACAGTCCTGTAGCCGCTCCATGCACCATAAGGTGTTTAATTTGATGTATTCACCACAATATACAATCTCGCATTTATCTTCCTCCTTATTTTTAGTTGATGCTTCCTGATCAGACATCCATGAGCCTGGGTCACTGGTCTTCACTCTCAGAAACCAAGAGAAAATGTCTTCGAGAAACTGAAAGTATGTCATACGGAAAGCAGCTGAATACCACGCTGCTGTACAACTCGTTCCTACTTTGCCAAAAGAACTACGCTGATTATTTAGATTCTATAAGCACATCCATGCAAGAATTGGATTTTTTCACGAATATGACACAAAATGAGATATATGGTCAGATAAGAAGTATAAGGATTTTTATTGAATTCGAAATACTGGCTAAATTCGATGTGAGTGAAATGTATTGTTATCCTGAATAATATCCGATTGAAAAGAGAAAAAAAAGGCGCATTAAGGTTTTGGCTGGGACTCTTAGGATTGCTCTGAATTGTTCGGAAATGGTATACAAATGTAGGGAAGTTACATATCACGAACGTTGGGCCAAATAAATCAAGATCTCCTGACGACGATATTTTTGCTCGAAGTTTTATGACATACGAAAGTGTGTGGCATTGCTTTCACCTGTATCCTTTTGAGTACAACTACTGAAAGCGGCTAATGAACCAACATTTCAAGGTTTAACTTTTCTCTCGTTCTCCAAATCGTGGTTGTAATTTTCGGTCGACGAAACCAAATAAAAATAATCAATCGTAGGGCGATATTTTTCACCCTCCTCCGGCTAAAAATGAATTATTACAATGTTGCACGTGAAAATAAAAATGCTTGTACTGTCAATACAAAGAATAAAACAAAAAATACAAATTCACCAGTCTAAAAACAGTAAACTAGCCGAAATGATTAACAAACAGACTAGAATTTTTCTAGAAGCCGCGCTTGTTTTGAGAAACAGCGCATAAACATTCTGCCCAAATGTCTGCAGTTCTCGAAAATCTACCCGAAAATGGCTTAAGCGACTTTGTTGGAGTAACCGATGGAGAATCCAATAATGTCAAATTCGATTCTGTCCGGTTGACCAGGCAGCCGTGAGCACGCTCAGTTCAGACTTGAGTACTTGAGTACCATGCTACTCAAAACTGAGCTTTATTTCGCACCAAAATTCGTGAACAGGCCAAATCGACCGAATGGTTTCGGAAATGAACTGATTTGAATTTTTGAGGTTATTTCCTCGATGTTTCAGAAAATACGGATTGCATCGGATTTATAGTTGGTTAAAGAATACTGACCTGCCACTTGGTGCAAAACTTAGTGAGGAACTCGATATTGAAAAATTTAAAAAAATTATCAAAAATTCAAAGCACAATTTGGAAAAAATTATGATTTTTTTTCTGATTTCGAATAGTACAATCATCACGAAATTATGCATACAGTTGCACGTGGGTATAATCAACTCGTTACGAAGTTCCAATGTTACCGCATCAGTACTTTTAAGATATTGAAGAAATTTTTCAGCATTTCAAAAGGGTATATCCCCGAGACCGTTCGGCAGAATTTGTTGACTAACCAACTTAGCCAACATATTTTTTATGATCATAATCCGAACCTAACCTGTAAATTTCAAGAACATTGGTATGCTCCTTTGAAAGATACAACACATACAGCTGGCCGAAGGACTGGCCGCACAGATTTAATTTTTACCACGAATTATTCTCGGGGACTCCAACCTCATCTTTTTTGACATTTGAGCAAAACGATTAACTTATTTCCTAGAATGAGCGTGTAATGAAAAGAATTATCTGTCTATATTTCAACTCACGAAAGATTTTGTTCTTTAGGAAATACCTCTACCTCCGAATCTGCAAGAACTGAATATAAAACATAATTTCGTTAAGGTGAAAGTGGGGGAACTAGAGAAAAAGTTTCCAATGATACAATGGGAAATTCTATTCCAAATCCTTACCAACAAGAATATAAGCAGTGAAACAGTCATACAGTTATACAACGAAGAATATTTCAAAGATGTTTTTCGACAGTTGACAGCAGAAAAACATAGGCAAGTATTGAAAAGAAAACGTGAATAACATCCGTAGAACAACCAACACGCAAATTTCAAGACAGAAATTTTAGACTTAATTGTTTCATTTTTCACCAGGTGAGTCTTCCTTCAATGGGAAGTTGGGCGCATCAGAAATCATATGAAAAAATTGGCCTCATACTAAACAGAAAGTAGTATTCCTGAATATCTACGATCTATTTTGAGCTATGTTTTTTGAAATTGAAAAACTGAGTCTTAACGCGGTTGTTCAGATTCAATTTTCTCCGATATTAGTCATCCGAAGTATTTTAATATGTAGTTTGTTCCGTATTTATAGTTTCATCTTCTGACCTTTCAATCTTATTAACCTGACTAAATGTTTTCATTTGCTATATGACTGAGGAACCAGTAATTTATCGTTGGTTCAAAAATGGTAGTACAGCCAAACTACCGGAACATGCCACCCTGATAATTACATGGAGGTTCCAATAAACTTCGAGTTTTAAGACTGTTTTTCCTATACTGTGTTACACTTCAAGCATGGGTTTTCACGAAATTAAAATTCGTAATTTATTGGGTTTCTTTCTGAACTCCCATATCTGCTTTGAGTCGATGACATAGGAGTTCAGTTCTTTGATAGAAGCTTGATTATCAGAATTGATCACTATGCCACACCCCTGATAGTTTCTTTCCAGGTTTATGTCTATCTTGCGTGTTTCAATTGCAAGGATTTCTGTCTGAAAAACACCATAGTGGGAGCCTGACTTTGGTGTACACTAGGTTTTTGCTCCGTATACTCCAGTGCCGGCCAGTGGTTTTGGAACACTCTGTATACTATTTAACCGTATATACTTGAAATTTTGGGTAGCGCATTCCTTTTTCCATTCTCCTTTTTCAACTAGCATTGAGTTAAAGTTCTTCTCGATGCTTACTTGTTTAATCATAACATCCCTGGGTAGATTCGCTGATGAGATGTACTTGTTCAGAGAGGACCATACTTCATAACTCCTAATTCTCTTATAACCTGTACTTTGCCAAAGTAATCTTAGGAGAGCTGCATGAGCTACCCTATTGATCACTAGAGGTAAAGGACTGATATTTGTGATGACTCCAAGCGCTTCACTCGGGCACGTGCTCGTGGCACCAATGATGCAAAACACAGGCGAGCCTCTGTAACTTGTTGAGTATTTCCTCGCGCTTATCTGCCCTGCCTTGGCCAACCAGACTACTGTCCTATATGTATTTATTGGTCTCACAATCATAACGTCCATCTATCGCACTATTTCAAAGTTTTACCCCCAAGTTTTACCGGATAGTCCTTTGAACGCCATTATTGGTCCTCATCGCTTTGCTAGCACTAATTCACCATGCCCATTTCACAAAAGCTAGCTATCTAGGGTAATTCCCAGATATTCAACTTAAGACTTCCGTTTTTTTGAATCTTTATTTACCTTAATGGATTTCATTACTCGTAGGTTTCTTTTTCATTTTCGTCTTGGCTAGTTTAATGTTGAGCCCTACTGACAAGCACCGTTGCTCAAAAATTCTAAGGCCTCTCTGCAACAACTCATGGAGGACACCGTCAAACTTGCCTTTTACTATTAGGTATTACCAGTGCTTTTGACAGAGATGGTTTGGTTGCTCACAAATCTCACCTTTCTTCGACGACAACAAAAAACAATTCACAGTGGTATTATTCAATTATCGCCTTACAAGTGCCGCTATGACAAACACATGTGTTGTCTAGTCAAATGCCCCAGATATATACAGGGTGAGTCTTTGACCTTGCAGAATATTTTAACAGAAGATTCTTGAAGCTGAAGGAAACACATTTGTCCTCTACCATTTTTTCCGAATCGGTCTAGATAAAAATATATAGGCAATATAAGTTTTCATGATAGGCTAGCCGCCCCTGGAAACCTGAACACTGAAGTTTTTCCAAGCCTAAGATATACCATACAAATGTTCGAAATAAGCAACTCTGTTATGAAAACAAGCGTCAACTTACTTTTTACATTCCAGTTGGTGAAAAAAGTTGTATTTATAGTACAATAAACAAGTTAGGTATTCCAAATTTCGTGGGCGATAAAAGTTGAATATTCTTCTTTTGGTTTCATTTTCGATAATGAGGAATTAATCTAGCTATCACTCTTATTAGCTTTGAGATTCATCTTCAATTTGTAATTATTAATTTTCTTTGTTTATTTCATTTTCTCCAAAAATTATCAGATTCAGACATAACCCATTCAAACTTTCATTTTCATAAATAAATAAAACAGATGTAGGTACCTTATATATCTATGAACGAACAAACGTTGCCAAATTGACGAACAGAAAGAAAGAACTCTTGGAAATCAAACAACACACAATATGCTAATTCTATGTATACATTTGTAAAGTCTATGATTCTGAACTGAACTATAAATCTGTGGCTCCGTTGTTTTAAGGTTATGTAATGGTGGTTTTCTTCCACCATGGGTTGTTATGTTATGAAAGCAAATTTGAAGAATACCTCAAAATAAATACTATCAAAGTTCTGTACATAAATAATTTCCGGAAATTTGGGTCAGCAGAAAGATTGCATTTAAACCAGTAAGAATCCCCATTATCATGGAAAAGTGAGAAGTTAATCAATTATACTACACAAATTAGCTCGAAATTGAAAAGGAAGCTTCATGAATGGATAGATAGAATGGAAGATTTTGGTACTTATGAATTTTGTAGTTTCCTCTTTGATTTTTACGCACGAGTTGCGGGATTCTTACAGTTATGTCCATTGTGAATTGGGCAAAGTCGGCTACTCCGCTTACAAATCATTCCAAATAAAAAATGCTAGGATTCCATTTTCAACTTTTAGACGTGGCAACGCGGAAAAATTGAATTCTGTGAATTTTTTGAACAGAGCTGCATTCAGTCAAAGTACCCAATTCTCGGAATTTCACAGATGTTTTTTATTTTTAAATTTCAGATTACTCGAAAACGGCGCATCATACGAAAAAAAATAAGGCATACTTTTACTTCCCAAAATGGCCAAAAATTCGTTGAATAATATTCAAATTATTTTTAAAAGTTGGATTCTTTGAATTTCTGGTATTTATATGAAATGTTATGGTCATATTAAAGAAACTGGAGGATATGGATGAAATTATGTAATCCAGGAACATTCATCGTATCAATAAAAAACTATATTCCAAAAATCATCTCATTCGATGAGATCGTTCGCGAGATATAATCGAAAATTAAATTTTTGTATTGATTTTTAAGTCTGTATTTGACGAATTAAGCCGAATCGGAAAAAAATGGTAAGAAAAAAAAGTGTTTCTTTTGGCTTCAGGAATCTTCAGTTAAAATATTCTGCGAGGTCAAAAACTCACCCTGTATAGATGTGATTTCTTGATTGTTCAGAGTCTTTTTCATGCCTTCAGTTAGCAGATACAGTGCAGTTTCCTAAGAACTTTTCGCCCTTTGCGCATACTGATATTTATGGAGTGGTGTTTTCTCCAGATTATCCGCTCTTATGTACCTACCTAGTTATCCACTACATTATCCATCGTTTTGAGCAAAAACCAAGTAAGGGGAATGAGCCTAAAAATCGGACATCAGACCCTACTTTTGCCCTGTCTTGGAATAGAGATTACTTTAGTCCTTCTCCAAGGATCAGGTATTAGGCCCAATGCAAAACTGCTTCTTGTGATCTTCAGCAGATGGTAAAGAATCTTTCCCCTCCCTTTTGCAGGAAAACAATAATCACCTCATCTATTTCTGATAATTTTTACGGCTGGAAAGTACTGATTGTCCATTTGAGTCGTTGCCTTTTTAATATTTTCCTAGCAATATCCCAATCTTTTTTACCTGATTTCTTGGTATACTATTCTGTTTCAGTATAACTTAGAGGTTCACAACCAAGAAAATGTGCTTTGAGAGGAAGAATTGATCAAATAGAGACATTGGAAATCACCATGATAGATTGGGATAATACCAAAATACTGATTCGGAACCAGATAATTTAAAAAATGAATTGAAGAGTCGTTTTGTATTTTTCTGGATGAAGAAACTGATTTCGCCCATTGTCCCATAGAAATGGACCATATTTGGCCGAATTCACTGAAAAAAGTAGAATCGAAAATACTTTCGTAACAAATGAATCTGTGTTGCTGTGGTTTTTTGAAAATTTTGACTTTGACGAAAGTCTCAAAAAACTAAAATTATCAGAAGAGAATAATTCAGCAAATTTTCTCGTTTGTCTGATGCAGGAGTCAGATTGAGTCTCTGAAAAGATGCAGTTCACTTCGTTGATCGTTTGCATTGTTCGAATATTGTTTATAAGGCAACTTTTCTCCTGATAACTACACTTCACAAATAGTTTCAATCTTGCAATACGCAAGGACGTTCTCTATAAACAACAAGTTTCATTTGATTTTTGATAGTCCTTTTCCAGATGTTGGAAGTGAAAACTAAGAAAACGTCTGTGCTTTCCGCGCACGCATACTCATTAAGGTTGGATCTCACCATGATGTAGTAAAAAACATGATGTGCCCACCTGCAAACTGGCTGAAAATTTCCGTAAAATATTCTAAGGTGTAAATGAATTGCCGTATGCACACTGCACGACCCGTGTACGTTCCTTCAACATGATATTTTTGCCTACTAAAATTTGACGTAAATCATACGGATACTGGAAGGTTACGGATCGTATAGTGAGAATCAACCTGTAGATATTTTATTTTCACCCTAATTCCCGAAAAACATTCGAATGAGCTGAAATCTGGCTGGAATGTTTTTTTTTCATTTTGATATCATATCATGATCATATTTCAGAACGATAGGATCAATGTTTTCTGATGTATTGAGTAAACAATATTTCAGATGGGTATAGCACCAAAACCGTAAAGCAAATTTAACCCAACAACAAAGTCAAGTGGAGCATTGAAAGGCGTAACAAACCATAAAATTCTGAGTCTCTAACTCATTTCGTTGGGAAGTTATCAAGGCAAAATGTTTCTGGATAGCCAAACTAATTTGCATTTGACTTTGAATTGATCATCAGTGAGTCGACCCTAATCGTTTGAGACTATTCCGGCTCAAAATTCCAAAATTATGGAAATTATGTCGTAATGATTACTCTCCTATTGTTCAGAGGAAACGCGTCATAATAAAATCCAGAAAAGCACTGACGTGAGGTCAGGAGCTTTTACGCGCTTGTTCGAATTGTAACTATTAGATCAACACGAAATTTTGCACCTACTTGCGCGTTTCAATCTGAATGCATCTGTAATTCTTGAGATTTTGCGTCAATAACGTTACGATTCCAAATAACAACGATATTTTTCATAAAAAATTTTCGAATGTAATTTTTTTTTCAATCTGGATCAAACGAAATTTTGCTCTAAGTTGCATGTGGTATTCCAAAACTGTCCACGAAGTTTCAATTTGATCGAGTCAATACTTCATGATATATCGAGGAATTTACTTCAAAATTTCAAATGGGCTTAACTCCGAAACTATCCAACCGATTCTACCCATTAACGAACTTAACCAAGATATTTGGACTTAAAACCTAATCTGACAATTTCAAGTTGCTAAGTCTTATCCTTCGAAAGTACCAGCACATACGGACGGACGGACGGATTGAAGGACATAATTGAATTTGACCACGGATTTTTCTTCAGGGAGTTAAACCAAATCGTTTAAGACCATTTTTGGTTCAAAATTCGAAAATTAGAGACATCGTGACGAAATGATAACTCACTGTTCCATAGAACAAGCGCGTAAAAATATTCCTACGAAAGAAGATATGATGCTGCCAAGTGTGCGGACTTCGACTTGGTAAATGATGTTTCACTTAGTGAAACGTCGCGATTCTACTCCTTGGTGAGCAATCAACTGTGATCTTGATGTGGCCTACCTACCATACTACATTATTCACAAATACATTTGGTTGGTGATAATATGGCATCCATCGATTTCATGCCAAGATATCACCAATGTCATTTCGAATTGAGAGTTGAGAATGACTTCATTGAAAATATTATTATCGATTATTAATTTATGGATTAATTCGAAAGGGTGTTCATCCCAATTCCTATTGGTAATGTTCATCAAAAAAATAATGTTTTGAATGAATTTTCAAGAATTCTGAATTATTCAAAATATCGAACAGAATAATGTTCAAGAATTATCAGATATTTCCAACGGGTCATATCCTTGAGTCTATCATCAGTACTGAAATTTGCTTTACTCACTCATGTCCTTGGAAAAAATATTTATATCATTTTACCATTTTCATGAGATGTTTTGCTGTTTTCAGGAATTTGAACAACGCCTTTTTAGCATTATTAGCCAATAGTCTATTCGAGAACACAGTGTTACCATCACATAGACACACGCGTGAACAATATTGCAAAGATCAAAGCAGGAGGCTGATGCCAGATATTGCAAATTACCTTTATAAAAAGATAATAAAACCGGAAATCATTCAGAAAAAGAATGATATTTTAACGAAATTATATGAAAAACTCAAATTGAGATTCGTCAATTCCTTACAAGGGCGGAATTGGCTTGATAATGATATGAGGTCATCCATTATTAAGAAATTGGAAAATATAAAATTGGTGTTATTCAGAAATGATGAATTGAATACCGAAAAAAAATATCTGGAAAATGTTTACGAATCATTGGATATATTGAAAGATGAATATCAACATAATCATTTCGACCTGTTGGAATTCAGGAGACGACAGGTGTTGGGACTCCATGGTGATACTATAACACCTGAAAGCATGTGAGTATTTATGATTATAATTAATATTAATGAACTTAGTTCATCTGGGTATATAGAATTATACGATTAATTTTAACGATTCAGTATTCTCATCAAATATCAAATGGCCTTTTTTTTATTAATCATCATCCTTGATGAGGCTCTGGTGAAAGATACAGGCTGTTGAAGTTAAAAAAACATTTTTTTGCCCTTATATTGTTTTTCCAAATTGAATGAATTTTGGGTGTGCTGTTCTATATAACTATAACCGAGCCTAAAACGAATTTTTTCCGGATTCTACTGATTTCCTGGTATAGACCCATCGAAATAAAAATTACTGAATAGCGTGAAATAAAATCATTTTGGACTAGATATTAAATTATTTTTCATTGTTTCTCTCGAAACGCACCGAATCTCCACTATAATTGTGGGTCACCATGACACCAAGAAAAAGCCACACATCAGAGAAGTTATTCAGTAAGAACCTATTCAATGTCCAGGCAATCCGTATAATTAATTCATCGAGCTGATTAATGCGTTGACGTTTTGAGTGATTCATATAAGTTAGCAATATATTAGCACTAGAGCCTTTGCTACAGGAAGTTAATCATCAGTCATCTTTTGTGAGATGTGGTTGAGAAGATCCTGATTAGTATGTCATATTTAGAATAACTTTCAGTTGGGACGCAACATTTGCAGATTCTCCAAAAATATGCCAGATGATTCGCTTGATTGGGAAATTATTGTTGAGAACAAACGGATGACTTTGGGAGGCCAGAGTTCGTATTTTTGAAAACATTTTTGGGTGCAAATGGTTGATAAATATTGTGAGAATGCTCCACTTATTTATATTCAAGAATTTTCGCGAAAATAAAACTGAAATACAGTGAAAAATCGAAAAATACCTAACATTGCGCATTCTCATTGAAGAATTAAGTACATCGCAAAAAAAATGTCGAAAAACAATCACTGAAGCCTGCAGAACGACATCCCGTTCTTCCCAAATTTCACGCATTTCCAATATTTCTCGAGGTTATTGGCAACGTTAAATTAGGCAGACAGCGAGAAGGTATATTGACCTTGAGCTATTAACGAGGTAAAATGAAACTTGCATTTGGCTGTGTGGCCGAGTCGTAATTTACCAACACGTGGGAATGTTTGCTCTTAAGATCGACTGATGCTAAAGGAGATGAGCCAAACCATAATTTGGAGTACATGTACATATTTCACTTATTTTCAATTTCGCAAAATGATGAAAATTCTTCATCCCAATATATCAAATACATGATAACAATATGATTGATTGATGTGAAATAAAATTTCTTCAGAACTGAGGATGGAAATTTTCAATGATAATAATCAGCAGAAAAAATATAATTTTTCAATTGTTCTAGGAATACGATCGACAAGGAATTTTGCGCGAAAATTTGGATAAGCATATGTCGACTAGTTACGGAGTGTCATCATATATCAGTTCATTTCGATTGATTGCGGGAATAACAACGATATCGAGGAAAAACTTAAAATTTTACATACTTTTTCCACAACATCTCTGAAAATTAAGATTGGATCGGAATGAAAAGAATGAAATTCGGTACACTCTTGTGCGATATTGACTCCGAAGTCTCTGCGAAATTTCATTAAAACCAGAGGAATAGAAAGACTTTTTAGAATTTGCTATTGGCACTATCCCAACAAAGTGTTGCAAGAGGTAATGTGTAGTTACTCCATAACGATTATCTGATTATCTGTTTCTGATTATCTAGTTTCAATCACATGTCCGATCGATTTGCAATCTCAGCTGTCGCATTTTGATGCGCAGTCTACCTCAAAGTTTCAAGTCGCTAGGCGTTTTCGTTCTTGAGTTATCGTGTACCAGCATTCTATGGTTTTGTTCAAATGTCTGTAATTTTTGAAATATTTCCGAAAACGGCCTCAAACAACTAACTTGGACTCAGTGATGACGAATCCGGTGTCAAAATCGATTCTGTCCGGCCGTCCGTAGTTACGATTACGGGCGTACGGAGGACCCTATCAACTCGAAACTTTCACGGAAGGTTGAATTACAAAATGCGACGGTTGAGCTGATCGGCGGATTAAGAGCTTGATTCCCCGATTAACCGTGATCAACGCTTTGTGAAACCGGCCGGTAGACACTTATTCATTACTTCAGTCTATTGAAAACAATATGTTTTATCGATATCCAAAATTTCAATTCCATATTTTGGAAAATTTAGATTTTTTTGCAGGTGAACTTGATTCCTGTGACAGCCGGTATATTAGGCAGTTTGATTCTTCTATATGGGTTGACGAATATTATATATGTGGTCTTATTCGAAACTCAGAAAAGAATGTTTCGACGCCAAGCGTTAGTTAAGGACATTTTTTCTGATAAAACTCATTTTAGGTACCGACATTTCGTGGATGTTTCACAGGAAGAGCCAATCTTTTTCTATCCAAGCAATTTAGTATGTGAGTATAAAATAAAAACTTGTGACTTAGATTGAACAATACCAGGGCTAAGGTCATTAAAAGAGTAAAAAGTTAAAAAAACAATAGTAGGACAGAATCATAGGAAAAAGAAGAGTAAATGATCGCAAATTTTTTATTGGGATCAATTTCAGATGATTGTTGTTATTGTGAATATTGAACAACTGAATGTGTAAGAATGCGAATATTTACCCCAAAGGGTTGATGAAGAAAACAGAAGAGTCACCACTGGCCTGGCAACAGAAAGGGGGTTCATGGAAAAGAAAGAAAGGGAAATTTAACCATCTGTCTGTACAGTTGCTGTGGTAACCTGGTCGATAAAAAATAACACAATGCACACCACTCGAAGTTGCTCAAGGTATCTTTTGTTTAATTTCATAATAATTCAGATGGAAAATGGTGCGAAAACTGTAAAGATTAAAGAAGATTGCTACTTCTCCGGAGCGTGAGAGCGTTCAGACGATGAAAATATTAATGATTGAAGATGGCGGTTGAAAAAAGAACAGATTTGTTTTCGGTTTTACTGCGTCGAGTTAGGCAGAACAACATGCCGCCCGCATTAAAGTGTTCCTTCATTGAGATGAACTGAAAGAAGTGAACAGACGGAAGAAGCTGGTCGCAATTCGCAACCTACTGAGTTGGAAGACGACACAATCTGACGACTCGTCGTCAAATTGTCCTAGGAGCAGTAGCTATGTAGCATCAGCTACAAGAGTTGTGGAATGAACTCCTGAAAAAAAGAGATGATATACGACCGATAGACTACTGCAAAGAGGGAAGATTGTCATCTCGAATTATAACAAATGTACCTGTAAGGATAGAACTAGATGGATTCAACTACTTGTGACGATGCTGCAAGGTTTGTGAGTTCTCTTGATAACGTATCCAGAAGTCCTGCTGAAATTGTTGGACTAGTTGCCAACGGGCAGACGGTTTAGAGACACCGAGCTGACTTCGTTATTCGAAAGAAGCGATGAGAAAGAAAAAAAACAGAAAATGCCCTTGTATGAGGGACCCGAAATCAAAAGGGTCAGACGATGGGACATACAGGGGGCAATAGTTGAGCATTGCCTAAACCTGAGTGCAGACGGTAAGAAACTCCTCATACGTGAGTCTTTGCTCGGCAATAATGCTCGGCAGTTCCAGAAGACGGAGCTACATTACAAAGACTTTGTTGTCGAGCAGACACTAAGCGGCCAGGGTCCCGTTATCCTAAGGGGTAACAGAAGGATGACCTCGTCGTGCAACGAAGCGGCAATAGGCTTTGGTAGTGAAGCAGACGAAAACAACTAGATATGCCTTGGTGCTAACGGTTCCGAGTAGTTGTGCACTCATCAGATATAATGGATCGACGCAGTCAACGCCAGTGGTAAGAAACCACTGGCCATAACAGAAGCTATAACAGAATATTGTCGCTCGAGTGAAAGATTGCTCACTGGCTGTATCAGAGGACGGGGTTTGCAGGGAAAGCCTCGGTTGTATTTGCATGGACGATAACATACAACATAACGTCCGTCCAGAAAATGGTTAGCTAATACACCTGCCTACAGAAGACGATGATGGGCATCATCGATGATTAGATGTGTGAAATATTTTTTTGCCGGAGAACAAGATGTTTGTGTCTTCATGATTATAAGGAGGCTGAAAGGTGATCTCCAGCACGTTATAAATTCCGTGCCCCTTATGGAAAAGGTGGAGTTTCATGAGTAGCCGATGCCGAAGAGAAGGTTTCTGAAGCTCAGAAAGCTCCTAAACGAAATTAACAGTGTGAACTGGATTGAACAGGTTTCTGCTACCAGGATCTCAACAGAGGAGAGAAAACTTGAGCAAGTAAAAGATGGACTACTAGCATTCAGTGTGAAATATTCGGGAAACGCAGTTACGCGCTTGACTCAAAGAAAAGAAGAGGAACTTTCAATGATGGTGGGTTCAGCGGAGATGGCTGCTAACATTAACGTGAAGATCGGCTTCGCTCTATCGCTCACTTCCTCAGTTTGGGATGAATCAACAGTGAAAAAAGGCCCAGAAGATCAGTCGAAAGACAACCATGGAGGACCACGCCACCACAATGTGTGATGATTAATGTCTGCGTGCATCGAGGTTTGAGAGGCACAATCAGCTGATGATTATCCTCAGACACAATATGTCGCCGGTGAGCTGAAGGAATCAGATCCTGTAATTCAGCGACTCGATAGCCAACAAATGTCTTTCATCTGCGACTTTCACCACGGGTCCACGATAAGGCAACGGAATGATCGCTAAAAGCAATACATTCAGCACCGAGATGCTGCAAGAAGATGGGCTCCACAAAATATCAGCCTCGCGAGGAGCAATTCTGGATGTTGCCGCTAGGAAAGATATATGGCATTGACCAGATGATGCAGACGTACGAAAATGAACGACTGCAGCGTAGCTCGCTTGAGTGGCACCACAGGAGACAATCAACCGATGAGCAGATGAAATAATGGCTGGAATGCGTCGAGGTATCTATAGCTCTGCCAAAGTGGGAAGCTGGAATTGAAACTGTAACTATGGGGACTGAAACTCATTCCAGAGAGGTTGTTCCCATTTCAGGTGGAGTAGACAGAGCTGATCGAAGAAGATTTTGGCATAGAAGGTCACAGAATTAAGCCAGCCCAAGGGATCGAAGACTCTGACCATCTGACTCACCGTAGTGCGTTCGGTTACTGCCGTTGGATTCAAGAATAGAAAAATTGATTAGATGCAGGGTTCCATCCAATTACCAGAATCTTGAGACTTGCTTCACGGTCACGATATCATCGACATAAATCTCATGCAGTCAGACCTGTCTAGCAGCAACATATTTTATGTCCGTCATCCAAAGCCAGATGCCAAAGGGTCCTAAAAGCTGAGTAAGGAGAAACTCCATAGGTGACTGTTTTCAGGCGATAATATTGGAGGGCTTTCTGTTTGGAGAAATGCCAAATGCGTTGATAATCCGTTCAGCTTCAAGCAGAAGACTGTTGAGGGATTCGCCCTTAGCGGATGCGTTAAAGAAGGAGAAGACTTTTCGAATTTTAGTAGGAGAATCATCTGGACGATGTACAGGATGATGAGGAATGAGAGACACTAAGATCAGAGATAATATCTAGGATGGCGAGAGGATGAAGGAACAGCGCTGAGCCCGTTGGTGATTTAGGCCTCAATAACTTATTCGGCACAAACGCACGGGACGAGAAGACAGATACACTCGCAACTATCAATTGGTAAATTCGAGCAATTGAGCGAGAGTGGTAAAGTCATCAGAGGATAACTGCCCTCCGAACAACTGCCGAGATGATACATCGAGGTTGCCCAAAGCCAGGTAGAATCAGAGATAGTCAGTCAGATTTTATATGGACAACGCCCTGGTAGAATGTATGGATTTCGATGCGTTGTGACGAACTGCTTCAACTGTTGCAAGATAATGACGCTGAAGGCAAGACTTGAAGTCACAATACTGAAATTGCAATTTCAAGATCAGAATTTATTCCGAGTAACCTCAAAATGAATCCCTGATCCCAGCGCCTATCGTGGAAAACAGAAGACAGCGCGATTGCCGTGTAGTAAACTCCCTGTTTATTGATAGAAAAATTTAATTCAAGATCAACTAATCAGATGAACAAAATAGGAGAGTTAGAAACTGAGTTTCAGAATTTTTAGATTAAACTTCCTGGGTGTCGGCACCAATAAACGATCGCAAATATTTGATGAGGATCAATTTCAGATGATTCTTGTTATTGCATGTATCAAACAACTGAATGCGTGAGAATGTGATTACTCACCCTAATGGGTTGATGGAGATACCCAGGCGAGTCACTACTGGTAGGGTAGCAGATGGTGGTTCTGACGGAAATAAAAGAAGGGAAATCTAACCTCCTTTCTTTACAGTTGGAGTGACCTCGTCGATAAAGTATAGTACAATGCGCTCAACTCAAAGTTGCTCAATATCACCTTAGTTTAATTTCATGATAATTCGAAATTTATGTAAAAATTCAAATAAACAAGTTTTTGGTTTTTATTTTTATCTTGCACTGAAAAAATGTTTTTCCACGGAATTTGGTGGAAACTACTCTTTAATGTGTTTATATTTTCGATTCTAAAATCAATTTTACACTTCATTTCGAATAAACATCGAAAAAAACCTAACTTTCGATCAAAAAGTCAACGTCAACATATTTACTTTTTTGCAAACGTTGGTAGGCTCGTTGTTCGTTGAAATTTCTCCTTTGCGATGATGTGATGCAACACGAAAAAAACTCGAATCCTTAAATTGTACAATATTTTGAGAAAAGTTCTATAAATTTTATGCGTAGATGCCTATTTATGGTCATTATGAAAATAATTTTAATACTTGAGTGACCTACCGAAAATTTCAGACCATCAAAAGGTATTTCATAGAGAAATTGAGAAGGGGCTAGGAGGGTATATGCCTTAATGCCTGATATTTTCTGAAATCTACCATAGTTATGTATATTTTTAACACAATCAGAAAGTTAATCTTTCAACAATCAAATTGCCCAACACTTTTTTAAAAAAGTAGAAGATTTGACGTGAGACTTTTCGATTGTAAATCAGGGTGCTTTTTCGATATTTAGTCGGAATAAGGTGGAAAATTAATATTTTGATCGAAAAATTACATGAACATGAAAAGGTGGGAGAAATACTTTCTGTGGAAGATGAAAATAAAAACCAAAAACGTGGTTAGTTGAATTTTCTCAAACATTGCGAGGTTAAGTAAAAAAAAAGTGAATACCAAATTAGTAGATCTTCTCATAACCTGCAACTTTGCAGTTCGACTATTTTCCATAGTTTTGCAGGAAATCGAGATAAATCGTATTTTATCATTATAAACTAACCGCCTTCCACCTTTTCGACCTCAGATCACCTCTAAATTATTTTTCCCTCAATTTTTGTTATATTCTCTTCTTGTTCCAATGAGTTTAATTTTTCATTATGTTTTCGGTTCTGAAAATGATCGCATAATCATTCATTTTAATTTTAACATTCTATTGAATAAACATTCCCAATCACAAACACTCAAGATATAAAATCAGTCAATAAACTATAAATAAATAATTATTTGAAGGTATACCATACGGAATATTGAAACACATCAGTGATGATCTTCCAGAATATCTTGTCGAATCAAAAGTGGGCTTCGTTTTCGCAAAAATAATAGGACATGCCTTTGACAACATCGGTATTCACTATGGAGTTAATCTCACAAAAAGTGCCAAGAATGCTTACAAGGATTTTGCTGATGAAACGAGGGACATGTTACTTATGATTAATCCGATACATTTCAATGGCAAATTGTTGTTTTTCAATGTGAGTAGATGTATCAACTATTTATTGAAATATTATCGAATGTTTCGGTTTGTTGATAATGAACCAATCTTATTTTTTTGTTCTCAGTTGAACAATGACCTATCCGAAAGCAACAGAATAGCTGACAACACTGCCATGAAACTGATAACAGATTCATTTTCAAATTCACGAAATATCGAGCTATTACCCTGGATTTCTTCTCACTTCACCCGAGAAAAATTATTCTTCCTCCATTTGGTGCAAGGTTCAGCCCTCGGAATTCATTGATCATAGCATTTTATAAATTATAATTGTTTCTAGGATTCTGTCGAAAAATGGGGGTTACAGATTTCATTGTTGAGGCTTACGAAAGTCCCGTTTTACCACCTCAACTTAGAGTGGCAAACTTTCTGGGAAATTCAGAGGAGTTTCTCGAAACATTCGCTTGCAAACCTGGTAGTGGAATGGCAAGAATTGGAGAGAGTTTGCAGTTTCCATATTTGTGATAGGACTAGATTATGTTTGAAGGGCTTCGTTGTCTTAAAACTCTAATTCTATGTTAATTTGAAATTTATTAGTTTTAATGGTTTTTCGTCGAAAATACATGATAGATGAATCTTTTTACTTCGGTTGTTTGTTTGATGAAGTCTTGAAAGCTGCTGAAACGATAGGGTGGTTGACTGCGAAAAAAATATTGGCAGACATCATTTCTTTTGGTTATTTAAAGGCACACATTTTGGGAAATCAATGAAATTAATTGAGATATGTACTAATTTTTGATATTTTCGAGAAATGAAACTGTAATTATGCATCCACTATTAACGAGACCCTGAATGTAAATCAGCTCGTGACGCACGAAGTGAAGTTCGGAACGTAAACTAACATACTCATATTTCTAATATCCAGTGTGAATAAATATACGTGTTTCTGTAATATTGTTGAAATTTCGTCATTTTCGACTTTATGACGTGACGAAATTTTTTCTGGTGACGGCTTTATCTGCTTGGTTTGCCTTCCTACAAATTGCTCGGGCGCCAGTTTCAATAGGTTGGATAAGGTTGTTACTTTTTAGCGGAATCCTTCACTGTTATATTAGCCTTTGAACAGTTGGAGAAGAGTTTCGCTTAATCTGAGATCATAGCGATAAACACACATGGTTCATATACAAATTTATTACAACATTCACACAGGTCACGAAGTAAATGAAATAAAATTCAATTTCAATAAGAGCGGTACAAACAATTATCAGAGCGGTACCAACAAAAAGTACAGTGTCAGGGGAGTGTCTACGACGTGACGTGATGCAGGATGAAAAGGAATGTATTAACAGGCGGATGTTGCTAACGGAGTCAGATCGATGAAAGATATGAGAGCATACAGTGCGGTTGAGTGAGGACGGATTAGTAGTAAAATGTCCTGTGCCGTGTTACGGAACCACCTCGCGCTCCCAGTCAGACAGGTTATCAACTTGTAATCTCTACACTTGGAACCCCCAACCAACTACTGGAATGAAGTTAAGACCAATAATTGATATAAACACACTCAAGGTGCATCGGAAACCCACCCTCGGCCAACAAGTCAAGCAACACCAAGTTTGCAAGCCAACGAGATTTCTCCTGAACCAGGTAACCAAAAGGGCACTATGACGTAAAGTGGAATCTGACTCAAACCACTGCCTCGGGGTACCCCATGAACAGTTAATTGAAGAACCACAGGTTACACTCCCTTACTGGATCGGTGTGATCATCTCCGTAAACGGGTATGATCTGGGAAAACCAATCCTCAGACAACTAGCCAAGCAACACTAAGCTGGTAAGCCAACGAGATGTTCTCCGAACCATGTGATCTAGGATCCGACTCAAACCACTGCCTCGGGGTAACCCATAAACTGTTTATTGAAGCCAGGACCACATGTTCCAGGCCACTACTCAACCGGTGAGATCGCCTCCGTGAACGGGTATGATAATATGTCGGAATTGGTAGTTATTGCTCAGATGGCATTTTTGTCCCATCTGGTGTACCTCAGGGCTCACATTTGGGTCCATTGTTATTTGTTATAGATATATATATATATATATATATATTAATAAATGATATTTCTAAATGTTTCAAAAAGTGTAAATTTTTGTTATTCGCTGATGACCTCAAACTTTTTAGAATTATAAGTTCTTCAAGGGACTGTTTGGAATTGCAGGAGGAATTGGTGATTTTCACTGCTTATTGTAGAGCTAATGGCCTGTACATTAATAACTTGAAATGCTCAGTAATGACGTTTTCACGCAGCCGCAACGTACTTCAGTACTCTTACACATTGAACAACATTCAGTTATCTAGAATCACTAGTGTAAGAGATCTAGTTGTAATTTTTGATACTAAACTCCGTTTCGATAAGCACATAGATTCCCTCATAGCTTCTTGTAACCGTATGCTTGGATTCATAATGAGACAATGTAAGCCTTTCAAAAGTCAGTTGGCTTTGAAGATAATATATTTTTCATTTATCAATAGTAAGTAGAATTTCGTATCAGTTGTATGGAATCCATTTTACATAACATATAAATATATATTTATAAATAGAATTGAGTCAGTTCAAAAGAAATTCCTGAAATTTTTAGGTTTCAAATGTCACTTCCATTCGAGACCTGGGGATCCAGATAACTATAAACTGAGACTCAATCATTTCAAATTCAGCAGCCTAGAGAATAATAGAAAGATAAATGACATACTTTTCATACATAAACTCGTCACAAACAAATTGAGCTGTAATATTATCGAAAGTATTAACTTCTATGCTCCACATAGACACCTAAGGCATAAGGGTCTTTATTTGATTCCTTTTAGGAGGACAATTAGTGGCATAAGTTCTCCGCTATATAGGGCTATGGCAACGGTGAATAATTGCCCAATTGATTTTGATTTGTTGGCCGATAGTTTGATAGGAATTAAGAAAGCACTGAAAAGAGGTTTGTTGTTATGAATTTCAATCGGTAGATTTGTTTTTTTTGTTATTATTTTGAGAATGTTATATTATGTTATGTTTTAGGTTAACACTTGTATACTTTATTTGTGAATACTTTTTATGGGATTTATCCTGTCTGTGTTCCTTTCACTCGATAAATAAATAAATAGGAAAATGGCCGGTCCGGATTATCTGCTGACATGATCTCGGAAAAGCAACCCTCAGACAACAAGTCAAGCAACACCAAATTGGCAAGCCAATGAGATGTTCCCTGAACCAGCTAACCTGAAGGGCACTACGACGTGAACTATGATCCCACTCAAACAATGGGTGGACCACATGTTACTTCTTTTTGCGTCGATTGACGTCCAAAAAAAGTCAAATAACAAGCGGATGAGAGATTCTACCGTGGTCGTCGAATGATGTTTCTGTCACTTTGTTTTTCAATAATGTGAACATTTGTGTCGCCCAAAAATCGGAATGATCTAATATGAATTTCAGGGAATCTGCAGTAACAGAAACAGCTCCGTTACAATGTTTTGAGTTTGCATATAATGAGCAGCAAGCACCCATAATGAAAGCAGGTTTTCTGGGGAAGAAAGGAGTAGTTAACCATAAATAAATAATATAACGCTGGGTTCATTTTTTGCATCGCAATAGCTGCATGTAGAATTTCACATATGTGCAACAGCGTACGATTTGATCCGATGCACACATACGGTTTTTCCAGCTCCGACGCCGTTACGGTGACAGAGAGGTCCGGTGTACACATCCGGTTTTTCCAGCTCCGGCGCCGGATTTACGTTCTGAAGTACACAGCATTAGTGGTAGAATGCACACATAAGTACGGCATGGTTTGAGTAGGTATCAAATATCATTTATTTTCGCTCAGGCAAATGAACGAACCGTTTTCTGGCATTGTATTCTGAAATACATGAAACAAACATCTCCATTATCGAACACCTAAAAATTGGGACTCAGCTGGTCACAAAAATCAACCAATCAATACTGACATATTTTGGACATATTGCTAGGAGCGACACTTCAATGCATGGAAAGACTCAAGAAAGAGGGAAAAGTAGAAGGAGGACGAACACGTGGAAGATCACCTAAGAGATGGATAGACCAGGTTAAAACCCTAGTGGGCCACACAGGGTGAAGATTCAAGTAACTTGGGCTGAGAAAGTGAATAGAGTAAATACATGATGTTACCATACCCTCATGTAGGGTGAAAGACTGAAGAGAGATTTTGAAATAGAGTAATTTGTAGGTAGTAATCCTAAGAATACTTCCAAACTTCCTAAATACTTGTTGTCTTCTTGACAGTGTTAACCATTGGGAGTTAATAATGAAACTCGAACTAGTGAATAGGGAAACTCTCATCAAAGATTTCGCTTGTACCTACACAGAAAATAATAC
Organism: Myrrha octodecimguttata; assembly: GCA_958510865.1. Lineage (NCBI taxonomy): Eukaryota > Metazoa > Arthropoda > Insecta > Coleoptera > Coccinellidae > Myrrha > Myrrha octodecimguttata. The sequence continues at coordinate 29,016,730 of OY294057.1, forward strand.
TGAGCCTGATATCAATCACCATAGGTGATTAACCGTATGGACATTATTATGATGTATTTTACATTGTACTGATGATGAAATACATCAATTCAAGGAAATGTGCCTCAGGACAATGTAAAAAATACATTGAATTAATGTCCTGGAAGTGATCAGTACTAGGCACGAGCTATCATCAATAAACCTTGTGATAATGCCAATTGTTATGGATCCATGCTATGTATACATCACATCAATATATCAGCGTAATTGATTCATGCCCTGGAGTTATTTTATTAATGCTTTAGGTAATCAAATGATGTCCTGATTCATTATTACAATCATCGTGTTCATCAATTGATGTACGCGAACCTTAATACAATCACCGCGTTCATCAATTGATGTTAGTGCGCGAACCTCAAAACAATCATCGTGCTATTTTTCTAGTTGTTTCAAGTTTAATTCTGGTCTAGTCGTATAGCGAATGCATATCGGGAAGATTTTCCTTTGTGCTTGAAGTTGACCACACCTTGTGCTATGTGTTCTGACGAGAATTTTAGAAGGTGAGTAAGACTTATAGTATAGAACTGATTTTGTTTTCTCGACGTCATAGCTGAAATCTTTTCCGTTATCTAGTAGATATACCGATATTTCTTTTAATTGTTTTCAGCTAGCCGAGTGGAAAAGTTCTAAGATCAACTGAGAGTTCATATTAATTTGATTCTTATGCAGGAGTGCTTTCTTTTCATACAAAACGGTAAAAAATGCTTATTTTTAGATAGACGAGATGCAGCAGTCATGTGGGCACTTCAGGAATGGGGAAAAAATACAATGCAGAAATATCCTATACCATGAAATTTACAATTCGAGAGTGCCTTTCAATACCTTGGAAGAACAACACAGGAAGTGGTGGAAGTGGATTCCGTTTCTTAATTCGAAAAAACAAGCCATGAATCCCGTGTTTATGCTATTGGTGGGGATATAACGAAAATTCAACAAGTATGCACATAATTTGACGGTATAAGTTTTTCAATATTGTCAGAGCGATAGAGATGTTCTTTAAAGATTTTTCATCTATTCAATCTTAGCTACCCTTCAGAGCGTATGCTGTTTTGATAATTCATTGAAACTTGTTATTTTTTTGCTTTCAAATTTTAACACTCATATTCTAGAACCCATGATTTATGTGAATTTCTAAAAAATATTGAATAAATTTTACAGATGATATCAATTGTTTTATTATTATTTCAGTGACTTCGAACAATAGTCATGTTCCCAATAAAGTTTGTTCAATGGGAAACATTCTATATTCTGATCTTTTCTTACTTGATTATTATGATGCAGGTATGCATTTTTACCGTCAAAATTCAATACGAAAAGGAATGAAGGTATGTATATTACCCTATAAACTCGCAAACAGAAATACAAAAGTATATATAAGAAAACTCGCTGAAATCAATAGAATCAAAAAAACACAATCCCCAAAAAATATTACATTCGACTGAAAATAGAAAAATATTTCATAAATCTGAAAGATATTGAAGAAAAATACAAATCTAAGCTAAGTCTGCAAATATTTTTATATATGTGAATTGAGGCATTATTCCGTTCAATATTGTTTTATATTTAAAAAATACTAGTTTTTTTGTTTAAATCCAAAACACAGCCACTATAGCACGCCTGAGATTGATGTTGTTTGTCATCACGTTAATGTACCTAAGTGATTAGTTGATGTCCAAAATACATTGATACAATGACCGATAAGTCTGAATTCAATGCCCTGGGACCATCGATATAAGGACTGCTGTTGATGGATCGATGTACTCATGACCTGGTATTAATGTCGTTGGTCATTGATACAATGTTAACGGTTATCAAATGCTGGTGATGAATTTAATGCTCTTGGGGGATTGATTCAATCACTCGAACATTAAACAATCACCAACAGGACATTATATCAATGCACTCGAGCATCGGCTGAAAATTAATGTCCAAATACATTGTCGTAAGGCTGAATTTGATTATATTCACGTACGGTTTTCGTTCTGTGTATTTAAAATTTAATTTCCTCAATATTTCCACAGATAAAGCGTTAAAGCTCTGAACTTCACGTCACTGATGTTCTGGAATTGTTTAGTGCTTCAGTTTCAGATATCGGAAGAGAAAACCAATAATAATTTCCTAGTAAAACTGTCCACGATCAGTCTCTATGGGTTGTCTGTCTGGGGCGGGTATGTTGGTCAGTAAAAAGATGCATAAAATACATGGTGCAAGGAGTCGTTGACATATTATAGTCCTAAAAACGGTGATAATGTTGTCAAAAAACAGCTCTATTGATGTACTTCAGTTTTCACTTTTTTTGTCGGTACTGGAAAATTTGTCATATAAAATCTGACATATTTACGGAAGAACTCGACAGATCATCTCAAAACTAGCCAAATCAGAGCTTTTTGAATCTTCGAAGTATGGGCCATACAGTAGGTACCTAAATTCAAGAATTTACATTACCAAATATCACTTTATATAGGTCATAACTTTCATCCGAATGGAAATGCCCTGTATCTTTGAATACATACACATATTGGCACTTCGATGTTCTGAACATTAATTATAGAAGGTATAAATTATTTCATTATTCAGTTCATGGAAAAGAAAAGTTTCGAATTCAAAGCATATGGCAACAGGGCAATTGGGAGATAATTCAATTCAATACCTTCCAAACTCAATAATTATTCAAACATATAAAATATGTGAGCTTAATTTTCATGAAAAAGCTTTTATGAGATCCAAACTAGGTATCCAATGAAATTCACAAGTGTAAGATCTATCACTCGTTCTGCATTCATCTTGCTGTTGGCTGCAAAATTACTTCTTGTACACATAAAAGTCCTCTTACAATGAATTCTATATTGTTTTTTCCCAAGATATATTTCACATAATAAATCAGTTGATCTTTCACAGTTGCTATACTCAACTCGTATATAAGTAAGAATCCAAAACAGAAGGGGTCAACTCATCGTAGCAACAAGGCAGATCCATAATTTGGAATACGATTATTATTTTTTAGGAAAAAATAGTTTCATCGAATTATATATAGCTCAATTGATTTTATTCTGAGTAATCAACTGTAGAGACTTGTCGATGCGAACTTGGCGCCATCGTCGTTCACAGAGAGAAGTAGAACAATATTTGACAATTCGCGTTCTGCGTTTTGGACCCAAAAGTTCAGTGGGTAATAGAAGTGTAGTAGTGTCGACACCTTATTTATACTATGCACCATATATGGTGAGTTATATGATGATTTTTGTACACGACCATCGAATAATATATATATTTCGATGGTTTTTGTTGAAGGGTAATGACAATCATTAATCAAGAATATTACACACTCCATGCATAGACCAAGTGGAAGTTTTGACGTTTCTCGTGAGCTTGACAGTTCACAGCAATCACAGAGATTGAAGTTTCTGTCAACACTATTGTAGGTTCTTCAAATTGCAGAATTATTCCAATTTTACCAATAGTGTCGTGGACAAAGTATTGTATTTAACTTGCACATAATTGCTATTATTCACTTCGGTGATTTGCGACACGAGCCGCAGGTGAGTGTCGCAAAACTTCACCCTCGTGAATAATAGCAGTCATTATATATGCTCATTGAATAATATACTATTATTCAATATGCAATATGGTTTCCAAACTATGGGATGGTAGAGGCACTTGTTAGACGGCAAATCTGATAACTGAATAAAACAAAAATCACTTTCTGCGACACTTCATTTGTACCCCGTTGTAGCCCCGCTGCCATTGTCCCTGTTAATGAGGCCCTTTTACAATCCAGAACCTCAACCGCCGTGTCAATATCGGGGCGATCAGGAGCTCCCGGTTTCACCGCAAGACGGACGTGACGTATCGGAGATCTGACCCCAAGAACTCGCCATGAGACCCCTCCAGCGCTACCTCCAATGACCCTCGTTAGATATTTGTCGGATAAAATACTCTCACTGCATGTATCCTAGCCTTCGATGAAAAGAAAGCTAGCAACCCCCATCGAACTAAAAATGATCTTTATGCAGGAGAGGATTTCGTATTTCAACTCCTGACACAGTTACGATCGTTTCACGCGACTTCATTTAAGAAGGAGGTGCTAAACTTGTCGGACCTCATCATCTTGCAGATGAATCATTTCCATCTGTTATTTTGCTCAAATATCTGCAAAAACCGAATATTCATTTGCTCCAATATATACTCACCTTCAGGGTAGGTAAGTGGTCAAAATCCAACTAACATTTTTGGAGTTATACCTACATATTCGAAATTTTGTGGATTTTTGATGAATACGCCAAGATGAAACTTGATATTCGCTAGCAACTCCCGTCGAACGAAAAATTATAAAAAAAATAAAATAATAAATGGTGTCAAACAATCAGGTTCCACCCGTGAAACTTAAGTTGGTTGATGGGGAGAATCCAATTTCGGATTTACACCTTCGTAGTAACACCTTCATATTTCGAATTTTCCATCTAGTTCCTCAATACGCCGAGATGTACTGATGCAATAAGACGGAAGTATTGAACTGTTTCAGACATTTGGTAGTTGATCATAATCAAAACAATATCTTATAACTATATATGTTTTACTACCTTCAATTATAAGATGTTTGATAACATTTAAGTTTTATATTTTGTAACTTGTTTCGAACTTTCGTTCATCTTCAGTTCCCTGAGCACATGATTCAGGGTATTCATACAGATTTAGGTGAAACGAAGTGATGATGAGAAGGTATTTTATCCTCAACAGATGTTGAAAAAATTGATTCTGAGGGAACAAGTAACGTGAAGGATACTGTGAATGCATTGAAAATTGGGAATAACCCAGTTCCGTTTGGTCGTTCATTATTTCAGAATATTTCTCTGCACTAATTTATAAATTTCCATGGACTCCTGATAGTTGAGTTTTTTTTCATTCTACATGTTATATATGAACTTAAATCAGGAGTTAATGATCAACTTGCAATTAAAAATATATAAGTCAGACAGAACGTTAATTCAGAACAAGATTCAATCAACATCCAATGGATTTCACCAATGACCTCCAATGATCCTGTAACGCAATAAACTAACTACCTCACGATTGTTTATTTTGACCTTGTGCAATTCTCAATTAAAATAACTCCCATTTCGATATATATATAATTCCATCTATAATTTTGATATAGAAGTGAAATCAAACAATGTATAATATGCATGTAGGATCTGTTGGTGCTGGTACTTGGAATTTGATGGCTCGCCCACACAATATGCTGAAACAAAAAAAAGTATATTATCGCAGCGACATCCATTCCGATGAAGAAATTCAAACTGTTCAGATATCTTTCTTTGGAAGAACATTATATTCTATAAGGGGATTAGAAATTTTGAAAAAGTTACTTCAATTAAGAGATTTAAAAAGTTTTGAATAGTGATACTTTTTCTATAACGTGAGTTGACAATGAATGAAATTCCCAATTTTAAGTACTCGCGAATGAACTTGCAGGGATTTCCGGCTACCGCAAAGAGCAGTTTCGGCTTGCGATATTAATATAATAATAATAATGTTTATTTATTCCTTGAATCCAGAATACGTCCATACAAGCAAGATACATATTAAAATATATAATACTGAATAATTCACATTACACATTAAAAGGTTTTATCAACATCACAAAATTCTGCTAGAGAATAAAAACAATTATAAACAAGAATCTCCTTCAGAGCCTTAGTAAAGTGTTTATAAGACATATGCGCTAAACGAGTCGGCAACATGTTGAAAAGTTTACAACCCGAAACATTCAGAAACCTTTCATAAAAAGCATGAACTGACCTCTCCTCACAGAAACGATATTTATTCCTGGTCTCATAGGAATGTACCTCTTCACGTCTGAGAATTCGAGAGCTTCGCTTTTATGTGTATATATCAAAATATAAAAATATAAATAGATGGAACAATTAAAATGTGAAGGTGCTTAAAGTACTCCCTACATGACACTCTAGAGGGTAGATCAAATAGTAGTCTCACAATGCGCTTCTGTGAGATAAAAACTCTCTTCTACTCAACAGATCGGTCCCAAACCATCCATACCCAACCATATCGTATTTGTTCTTTTTATTGAGGATTCACCTGTAGATAACACTTACCTGTTTCAACGCAAAACATCCAGATATACCGACGTCAAGTTGAGAGTCACTTCTGGCTGCCATCACCAACATTTCATCGTACATATAAGTGAGTAACGAAGTTTCGATCCAGGATCATCTTAAACCAACTTTCATTCTTGTTCGTGGGTTTATTAGTTTATCACGAAAGCAGAACATTTTATTCATAATAAACTAATTGGCGCCCTCAATTCATTCAAAAGTAATCAAGGATCATTTTTTTATTTGTCATTATAATGAAACCCATGCCCATAAATGCTCTCCGGCCAACAGCTGCCGTTCGCTTTGTGCAAACCTACCAACTCTAGTTGACATAAATATTTCTTAGATGAAAAATAGGTGGCAATCCTCATTATATATTTGTGGTATGAAATACTCTCGTTTCTGCAGAAACTCAAAATTTTGTGAGGATCATATAGAAATAAAAACAACAGAAGCACTGACATGAAGATGCAATCTGTATTATTGGAAATATTAGAAATATAGAAAAAAAATATAAAAAATAACATTCCAATGGGTACATCTACGGAATGATTGTTCGGATTTCATCCATTCACAAATCATACCTTCGTAATGATTAAGCGCCAAACCTGCTCTACTTTACGGCCGATCGTGAACACAATAAAGAGTTATCAAAACCCACATAGCGGGCGGCGTGCCTTAAAGAATGTTACGGGTGATCTTCAATAAAATACTGGTGTTCCTAACTTTAACTTGCATAAAAGACAGGCTTGAAGGAAAGATCTCTTATTTGACAGTTCTCCTGACATTCTCACTAATTCTGTTATAACTGGAAGTATGAGCTCATTTTGCCTTTATAAATTTCGAATGCCGTTTAATGTTGTGGCATTCAATGTGATATCGTGATAGTATAAATATTGAAGACAGGTATTGACTGATGTAGACGAATAGACTAACATAATCACAAGGGCGAATATTTTTCGATAATTCAATTGATTGGATGATTAGCTCTGATCTAGGTGGAATATTTGTTGAATGATCGACAGAATATTGTTCAACAATGGTATAAATTAAAAAATGTCTCGAAACACACTGACGTAAGGTCAGGAGCTTTCACGCGCTCGTTCGAATTCTGTGCAGAAGAGATCATCTATTCACGTACCTATTCGGAATAAAAACGAAATTTCATATATTTTTTTCACTACATCCCCGAAAATAAATATCGTATCAAATTTGAATTTGAAACACTATTGTTGAATATTGATTTCAAGGTCTTTGGCCAAATTTCATAGTAATCTGACGAATTGTCGCCAAGGATAACTAAATTGTCAACGAAAGTTTGTTGAATTTTTCAACAGAAATTTTTTTTGATTTTCTGAAGAATAGTTTCACTTACACACAACATTCTGCATCGAGTTGCGAGTTGGTATTCTTCAACTGATCACAAAGTTTTAACCGAATTGCTTCAGTACCTATATGGGATATTGAGGAAATAACGTGAAAATTCAAATATTCTGGGAAATTTTCGAATATATTTATTTGGGGAATTGACATTCTTCAACTAATTAAAGAGCTTCAATCCGATCACTTCAGTACTTCTCGAGATATTGAAGAAAACACGTGAAAATCCAAATCCAAAGTCCAAATATCAACGAAATTTTCCATATTTTTTTTCTTATATCTCCGAAAATAAAGACGGATCGGATCGGATCGAAATTTGGAACGTTATTGTGAAATATTGATTTTAGTGTCTATGCCGAATTGCATCGCAATCTGATAAACAGTCTCCGAGGAAATTTTGTTCAACAAACATTCGTTGAATTTTTGAATACAAATTTCTTACAAATTTTTTGATGACAAAATTCTGAATTGAGTTTTGGGTTGATTTTCTCCAACCAGTAACAAAGTTGTCAAGAATCACATAAGAAATGTGGTCTTAAAGTTGCGGGGAAACAAGTCCTTTCGATAGTCGATTGTCGAACCAACGACCAGGGATCTTTTATCACAAGATCCTTCAACAAAGTCGGACCTGTATTCGAGTTTCGATAACTCTCTAATAGAGAGTTATCGAAACCGAAATACGCGTAGCTTAAATAATGTTTCTTCGGTTAGAAATATGCACATGTGTACTCACAAAACATTTGAAGGTGGCCTTCAAATGTATCATAAACAGTATTGACCTCCCTACCTTCAACTTAAATGAAAGGCAGGCCTATATACTTAAAGAAAAAATCCCTCATTTGTCTGTTCTCCGGTCATTCTTTCTAATTAGTTTGATTTGATATTTGTGATATAATTTTTCCACCACAGCCATAATATTTTTGGATTTTACTCTCACATTTGATACCAGTCTACAGAGAAACAAGAACCACAGATCTCTACTATTTTTCTATGAAAAGAACCACATAAGAAACGTCATCTTGAAGTTGAGAAAAAACAAGTCCCTTCGATTGTCGATGGTCGTACCATTGTATAAAGACAACAGTCTTCATACGATTGTCGAACCAACGATAAGGGATCGTTTATTACAGGTTCCTTGAAGTCTGGCCTATTTCGATAACTCTCCAATATACGCATTAAAATTTTTATTTTCTCAATATCTTAAAAATTCAAATTAGCAGAAGAGATCATTCACGTACCTATTCGGAATAAAAACGAAATTTCATATATTTTTTTCACTACATCCCCGAAAATAAATATCGTATCAAATTTGAATTTGAAACACTATTGTTGAATATTGATTTCAAGGTCTTTGGCCAAATTTCATAGTAACCTGACATATTGTCGCCAAGGATAACTAAATTGTCAACGAAAGTTTGTTGAATTTTTCAACGGATAAACGGTTTCCGAAAAAAAATTTTGCGATAAAAATTTTGAAAAAAATAGTATTCTGAATATATTTTTTTACTGAACGGACCCAACAAAATTTAGCAATTACTGACGCTACAATATGTCTCGACCAAGTCTGAGGTTAAAATCCGATCACTCAAATAGTTTTTGAGATATTGAGGAAATCATCTCAAACGTTCATACGACCATAGCTCTGAAACCATTTGGCAGATGCAGCCCATTAGTGACATACCTTGGAAATTTTCAGTCGCTATAGCTTGCTCCGTCCAATAGTTATCGTGTCCTCGGTCGGACAGAATCGATTTTGACACTAGATTCGTCATCAGTGAGTTAAACCTGGTCGTCCGAGACCATTTGGCCGTTCTCCAGAACATGGGCGCAAAAATAATTCCTAAAGAATAGTAGATTATTGAAAACATTGAGAAAACAGAATTTGAAAGGATGTATCTATGAAATTATTGATTCATAGGAATGTGATATGTATTCGAACATTTTACCTTATACCGTGAACATAAAAACTTTCGGGAGTTTTTGGGTTCTTGGGATGAAATCCGCCTGTTTAATCAGCGAATATACATATTCCAACACTTATTTTTCCAATATTCTCGAAAATGCAGATCGAATCTACCTGAATTTGGAAAATATCGTATGACTAGAAGATCGCAAAATCTAGTCTATCTAATAACGAAGTATAGCACGGTTGCTCTGGGTCAATACGTGAATAGTTGATCGGTTTGGCAACCTATTGGAATAACTGCATACATTTGGTGATGGGATCAGTTTTATCTTCGAGGTGGTCTTATTTCATAATGTACACAGCTGTTTCAAAACATATTATTTGAATCAATTAGTTTCACTTTGGAAATCTTGACCTTCGATCTCTGATGGAGATTATTGGCCACCTTCACAATACTTTCCGCTTAACTGAATTCCTTTGCTTCGCAATGAAGATAAGGTGATAGATTCAGTAAGTTGAAAACCGTTTCTAGCTACTTGCTACGCGCTTGTTCTGGGAAACAGCGCGTTATCGTTTCGTCACAATGTCTGTAATTTTCGAATTTTGAGCTGCAACCGGTCCAAGGGCTAGGTTGGACTCACTGATGAAGAATCCGTGGTCAAATTTGATTCTGTCCGGCCGGCCATCCGGCCGTCTGTGTGCTCTAACTTTCGAAAAGGACCTATAGCCTTCAAAATTTTCAGGTTAGATTTTGATCCTGAATATCCCAGTAAAGTTCGTCAATGAGCCAAATCTGCCGAATAGTTTTTGTGTTACAGTCATTTGAAATTTTGATTTTTCAATAACGCGAAAAATATTTATCTGCTCGAAATGAAACTTGCTTGGAAGATTAAAAGTGTCAGAAGAATTATCAATTGAGAAATTTTAAAAAAATTTCTATTTTTTGAAAATTTTTATATTCCATTTAAATTTCACTGAAATTTTCAGGTCGCTGCTGACTTCACGTCAGTGCTTTTTTGAGTTTTTTGGTATACCATCACTCAATTGAGTAATATAACTAAAACTATCAAAGTAAATATCCAACTATTGCATGAAGTCTTCATACAGGGTATATTCCTATATTGTAAATTGCTTCAGATGAGAAAAGTATCCAGTAAAACTGATAACGATTTATTCGCTGTAGCTTACTATCTCGATCGACCATGGAGCTCAGTGTTATATCAATGCTTCTTTCTACAATTTTTCAAACAAACAATGGCTCACCAAAAAACACTCCGGAAAAAATAGGAGACAGTTTTTCAGAAGAAATATCGCCCCGTAGATTTGCACTTGGAATTGGCAGGTCACATTGTGCGAACTCTAAAACGTAATATATGTACCAAATTTCAGTTGAATATCTTATAAAATGTGGATACTAATAGAGAATATTCAAACTTCAACAATCTGTATATCACAAAAATGAAACGTTTACGGTCCCATGTTTATGCGACTTTTTTTCCTTGAAATGATGCACTTCGTTTGTACCTCCAGTTATTTAGGAACACCACATATAATAATTTCACTCTACAAGTCAACCTGAAATTCAAGGGTAAACGAAGCATGGTACACACAACTAGTGGTTGAAAGAGTATGGATCAAAGATCCCCTTTACTTTTTGATAGCGTGTCATTTGAGGAATCTGAAATTTACCCTATAAACGTACCACTTCTTCATTATCTCTTTGCGCACATGTTTTGAGGTTTCAGTTTTTTAATTTTCGAATTTTTTCCCGAAAATGGATTCTGTCTGACCGGACGTAGGCATAATAACTTTCAGAGTTGGTTGCATTTCAAAATGTGACGTCTGAGTTAGTTGATAGGAGCAGTGTGGCCAGGTTTCAGTTCCTATATCAAAAGTTTGCTGCAGTGTATTCTGAGATTTCAGAATATTTTTTGAATGAAGAATGCCTGCCAAGGTGGTCTTGCTCAGTCGGTTCCTAATTTTAGTTTTATTTAATAATAAACCATCAACTGTTGCACTAATATGAGGGAGGTATATAATCAAATAGAATTTGGAGTAGTAATGAAAATGCAACACCTGAAAAATCTCAATCCTATCTAGAGAACACAGTAGGGGTCGGTAAGTTGGCAGTTCCCTCAATTCAGTTCCTCCAAGTGAAATAGGCTGGCGCTGTGAACTATTGCTGCCTGTAACATAAAATTAATAGTTCACAACGCCAAAATTAATAGTTCACAACGCCAGCTTATTTCATTTGGAGGAACTGAATTGGGGTTATCATCAATATCATTGCATACTGCAATGTCAATATCAAATTCTTGACATTCAATATGATTAAAATATAAATTATAACATAAAAAAGGTTTACTGACTGAAATAATTGAGATATTCTGCCAAATTCCTGAATTTCCCCAGATCTGGAAAAAAATCCCCAGACCTGGCATCACTGGATGGGAGAAATCGGACAAAGGGTTTCGGACTTAAAGCCCTTTGAGATTTCGAGGTTATTTTCCAGATGTTCCAGGAACTCGTCGATCGATTGGATTGACACGTGGCATGTAGTTTAAGCATATCGACGGAAATCTTTTTGCGAAATTTAGTTGTCATCGCACTGTCAGAAAATTGAAAAAAAATTCACGATTCAAGTTGTCCATGATATGTAGTGTAATAAAATTTGGTACGTTTTTTTGTTAGCTCTTCTCTTATCGTATCAAAATTCACCGACGTTTCGGTCATAAGTCGGACCTTAATCAAGGATCAATAGATTGAAATCATATACATATCAGGTACTAAATAGGTGTTCATGAATGATTTGGGTTGTAAGGAACTGTAAAATACATATAATATTTCTTTTCCTCAAGGTCAATTAGAAAGGAGTTTGTATTATGAAACTTACAAATAAAACTAGAAAAGCACTGACGTTAAGTTGGCAGCTTTTGTGCTATCATTTCCCAACCAGGTGCTCGATTTCAATTCTTTATTATCTGTATTTCTGAAAATATTGGGGAAAAAAATTTTGAATTGGTATATCTGCGGCATTATTGGGTGGATTTTACCCATTCACGAATTGGCCTTCTTGATTAGGTGCGAACTCTGAAAATTTCGAAATTTCAGTTAGAAACTCGATTCATGATACTGCTTTCATTCACCTCAACATTTACATTCCTGAAATGAATATAAAAGAAAGTGTATATAATTCAAGGAAACATGTTAGAAAAAAACGATGAAATTCTGAAATTTGTTAGTAACTCGATACGTGGAAAGATTACCGTTTTGCCAACGAATTCGAGTATGCGCGCAAAAGCTGTTGACTTTAAGTTAGTGCTTTCCTCGATTTTTTCTGATCTGCAGCATGAGGTTATTGATATTTTAAGATCACTCAGAAAAAAATAGAAGTTCAAGAATTTATTTATTATCTCCGCAAGGATTCTGGAGTTGATGTCCTGGGCGATATTTCGAATTACATACCTTTTTCTATCCTCAGTGTCTTTTCTAAAGTATTGAGGTGAGTAGTACTTGGCAGAATGATAAAAACCGAAATAAATTAAAAATATTTGTTACCGCACAGCAGGGTTTTAGGTGTGGCAGCTCAACTCATAGCTATACATTTTGTTTAGTTTGTCTATGGATGCTGGACAATGGACCACTTGTCGTGGAATTATTATTTGAATTGTTACTAGCATTTAACAGTCTCGCGTATCAGTTCATTTTGGACAAATTTCATAGTTTCGGATTTAATAGCATATTTGTGGACTGGATTCGATGTCATCCAGAGAGTAGGGTTCAAATTAACGACTCGTTTTCTAGTGAGTATAAGTTAAAATTAAAAGTACCACGAGGTTCTTTTTTCGGCCACTCTTGTTCTGGCTATTTATTAATGATCATCCAACTTTTCTGGGAAATCCTTTCTTCAAATTATAACCATCTCACAATTTGTAAGCCAAAATAATCCGAACACTTTTGTTTTTTGATGATTGCTCTAATTCGATCACTGCATTAACCTTGGAGGAGCTAGAAAAATCTTGTGAACTGTAAATGTAGAATGAACTGCAAGTGCAGCGTTTGAATTGAATTTTAAAGAATGACAAAAAACGGAATTCATTCATTTTTCAATGTCCAGGGATGGTCACAGTGCATTGGTCGTTCGACATTCGCATAGCATTATTCTGACCTAGTGCTGCACTTGGTATCCACATCTGTGGACATCTGAGGTGTAATTCCACCAAGAATCAATATTTGTTGAACGGTGAGTAGTTGTTACTACACATTTCCTAGAGTAATGAGTGTATTTCCTATGCGTACACTAAAGTTTGGTGAACAGTCATCTAACATAGAATGTTCTGTAAGGGTTTGAACAGAAGAAATTGGGTCGCGATCGAGGTGGAGGTCGAGGTCGGTGCTACTAGTAAAGTTTAAGTTGAGGTCGCTATTGACAGCACATAATGAGGAGATTACCTGTAATTCTTGGTCGAGCTAGCAATGATCGAAAATTGCCACTTTGTGAGTAATTACACACCTTCGTGAGAAATTTTATAGCATGTGAGTAAAAGTCTTTTTGTGAGTAATTGTGAGCTATCACAGGTTAGTGAAAATTCAAAGTGCAGAGTATAGGCCGCCTTCCCTTTAATTTGAGAAGCTATCTCAAATTTAGGAGGTGAAATTTTCTATCTTTAATCCGAAGTTGATTATTTGATTCAAGAACTATCGACGAATGTTATAGATTGCGAGAAAAGGTTCCATAATATTTTTATAGATAGATAGATAGAGAACAAAGTATTTGATCAATTTCGATTATAAGTATGAACATTGATCTTCAAAATGATAAAATGAACTTTATCAGTATGTATTGTTATGGACCTACTATATACTTTTTGGATTTTGATTGAAAATTTGATAAAAATCAAGATCCAATAACAATTGAAAAATTTTGATTGAATTTTCCGCGGCCGATTCTCTCTCAAGGAGTACTCTATGATCTGAAATTAATGAATGGTTATTGATTCTAGAATTAACAATTTATTAAAATGATTGAATTATGAAAACATTAACGACTATACTAAATAACCAACTTTATTAAATTACATATTATGAAGTCCTCTTTTTATTTCTCACCCACGGTGTGAATGTCACATTTATTATCCCTCTTCTGTGGTTTCACTTGTTCCCATTCGATATTCTAACTTCCACATCCAATGGCTTGCTGTCATAGACCTATAAACTATATGGACATGGCTTAGAGAGAGGGAGGAAGCGGGCTGACAAAGATGAAACTAGGGCGGGCCAAAACCATTGAATACGGCAAAAATAAGACGGATAATTAGAGTGCTCCGGTAGCCGCTCAGCTCGCGTGTCTGTACGCTGCTTAGGAAAAAATCAGTTGGAGCTAAGAATACCTTCCTGGAACCGGCCCAAGAGAATTTGAAAGAAAACGAGTCATTTATCAAATATTGTTATTGATTAATCATTTCGAATATTCATATCGGAGCTATGTTCACATTCATCACCAATTTTCCAAACTTCAATGTAATCTAATATATCAAAAAGAAGTCATTTCCCCGGAGATTCCCTAAGTAAATGCTTGCATTCTTCATCTAACTCTCCATGCGCTATAGAGTATCGTATATTTGTATCTTATCTATGGTCTGCCCGAAGCAGTTCCATCTCTCTCACGGACCTCTCACTTGCTTCCTTATCCCTATTCGACTCTTTAGAAAAGAATTCGTACGCCGTGTCCAGAGAGTTCAATATGTCTATGCTTGCTGTTTACAAGTTTACTGTTCACTTTCCGACTTCCACAGGAATATTATTCACTCATCATCATTAATTCAGATACGATTATTTTTCTATTGCTTCTAATTTTTCATATTCAACTTGTATTCTCGATTTTAGATTCTTATCCAGTTCTACAACAAGATGTTTTGAATTCTTATCTTTGGATTCTACGTAGAAAATGGCGATCTTTTACAAATTATTCAGGAGAGCAGTAACGTACTGTACGATGGTTGGAAATTAACTCATTTCTTCTTTATTTCAGTTCGGGTATATAAAGGTTTTCCAATTTTTCTTCAAAACCATTTTAGGCTTAAATATGACAAAAATTTTTCCAAAATGATGCTATCGCAAGTTTCTTCGTGGAGGTGAGTTTTCCTTGTTCCGAACTACTTTAGGAAATTCGGCTGCATTTTTTCACACATTTTGATATGCGATTCGCCCACTTCCTCAAATTCTAACATACAAAATATTATGGATTTCTACCTGAATATTACTTCTAAAATTTAAAAATTATTAATTTTTAAGTTTTCAATTCCGTTTACCTAAATTTCATAAATTTCTACTTGAATTGACCAAAAGATATATTCATCATGTAAAATAGATCCTATTCCTAAAATAGAAGTGAACTGATCATTTGATTCCCCAACAGTTAAATAATTTCCAAATTCTTTGTCGATTCCAGTTTCCTATCACAAATACCATTTTTCTTGAGAATTGTACTTATATCTTTACCTTAAAGTTGCTCTTTATGTTCAAATGAAACATCTTATACTATCTTTCAATCAAATATTAGTCAAAATAATTCTGATTAATTGTTTCGGAACTACCCAAGAGTATGCTTCTAAAATTGAAGATGTATGCAAATTATTTTCATTTTCAGATCATAAGAAGTCTCTTTGATGGATTAATATCAAGGATTATGGTTCCGGAATCATTACCTGAAATTGTGTCATAAGATGCCTTTGGTTGATTATTGGATCATGAATAATTTTGAATATTTCAAAATTTTGATGGATTCGCTAGTATATTTATGAAAGGATTTACTTTTTTGGTGATGTATTAAATACCCAATATATTATTTTGAGTAAAATGAAGCTTGCTTGGCTTTCTATAACAGTATGTATCTAGTTAAACACTTAGGTGAGTGGGCATTAGCTTGATAGCATTATTCTATTTTATTCACATTAAGGTTAGGTATATTCCAGAATTATTTCTTTAATTGATGTCTGTTTTGAGCGAAACGAAATCTATCGAAGACGGCACCGCGCATGCACCACCAGCAGTAATACTCACGACGTTATCAGTACGGTCATAAATCAGATGCAATTTGGAAGCATCGAAGCGAAAAGCCACAATTACACCGGAGAGATTTATTAGTAATAACTTATAGCGACGGCGGTTGCGAGTAATATACTTGTGTTGCGGCAGAGAATGAAGAGCAATCGGGACCGCAAGTTTGGTTAGTCGGACACGAGGTTATTTATACGGCCTGGTAGATGGCGATTCTAATAACCATCCTTCATCTCCGCGTTTTGTTGGTTTGCCGCACGAATGATAAAGTTACAGCGTTCATAGGGGGCGGAGAGGCTATGGTTTTCTGATTAGGATTATTGTTTCAATACCTACGACATATTTGAGTTCACTGTAAAAGAATGTTGATACAAAACAATGCGTAAATATCCTCTAATCCACTAGTAATGCACTTTGCGGATGTACATTTTGTTCGTCTAGGGATATATCGTTACGAACTGATGTTTGAGCCTATTTATTACGAAATAGTAAAATAAGACATATTGCCTTTGTTAACTGATACGACCTTAAATGGGTGGAATCTTCAGTGAGGTGAGAGGAATTAAAGCGTCTCAATTTTCACGCCTCAATGTTCTTAAATATATGAAACTTTCAAACATAAGCCGTTTCTACCGAGGTTGGCAGTTTATTTTGGAAACACGGCATAATGGCCGCTAACAGGTCTTTCAATACTGTACAGAACATTATTGTAGGCAATAAATATGAAATACCCGCAGTACAACAGAGTGGTGTACACAAATTGAGCTGTGGGGATCCAGAGTGTAATAAAGTGTACATTGGTCGAACAGGACGAACTCTACAACAGCGTATCTCTGAAAACCACGGATTCTTCATCAGTGAGTCCAACCTAGTCGTTTGAGACAAATTTCGGCTCAAAATTCGAAAATTACAGACGTAATTTACGTGACGAAATGATAATGCGCTGTTCCCCAGAACAAACGCGTAAAAATGAGCGGTGTGATAAATCTGTGTTTGGTTGACACCTGAGATTCTCCAAACGTAACTTTGACCTAAGTTCTGATGCCAAGATCTTACAACCCTCTAAATTTAGTCTAAGACAATTGGCGAATGAAGATAAGCGCTACTCCCTCTGGTGGCTATCAGAGTAACCCGAGGTACAGAACTACAGACATTATCATTGACAAGTTGAAAGCAAACTCAAATGTCCCTTCCCATAGATTTCAACAGCTCGGTGAAACATTTTGGATGAAAGAAACTTCCTTCAAGTCGGGCCTGGAAGTGTTGAAGAATCGTTAAAAACCTTGGCAACTTGTAACTCAAAATTAGCAAACCAACAAACAAGATGTATGAGAGTCTGTTACCTGCATTTTTATAGAGGTAAGCACTAATTGCTCATGAAATATAAGATGACATTCATAAAGACAATTGTTTTCCAGGCCCCTAATCCCAGCAGAGAATGTTACTTATGAAGAATGCTAGCTATGCCTTCCAGAAGTCTGCCTGTTGAACTGATCATTAGCAACAACGTAAATGTTTTAGTGATAGAACTGACCGATTCTAACAAAAGAGTCTGAACAAGGAAATATCTGGTGATGAATACTTCGCTCAAAGTGCTTCTGCCGATGAACTCAAAGCTGTGCAAGGCTTATTGATTACAGCTTTTTCAGACCAATCATATGAGTGTTTTGAGCACTAGATCTGAGGGGGTATTTGATCAATAATCAAGTTAGGTAGGTAAAACGGTTGAAAGTTGATTAGTTTTGCAAATAACATGCAACATAATATCACATGCATCTTCCTGTTCAACTTTGATTTCATTGGCAGAAGTTCTTTGAGCGAAGAGAATTCATCACCAGATATTTCCTTGTTGAGAATCTTTTGTTTCAATCGGTCAGTTTTATCACTAAAATATTTAAGTTGTTCCTTTATGATCAGTTCAACAGGCAGATTTTTGGAAGGCACAGCATTCCTCTTAGGTAACTTTCTCTGCTTGGATTAGGGGCCTGAAAAGAATGTGATCTAATATTTCATGAGCAATTCGTGCTTACATCTTCAAAAATGATCATCATCGGTGTTACAACAGGTAACAGACTCTCATAAATCTTGTTTGTTGATTTACCAATTTTTAGTTACAAGTTTCCAAAGTTTTTATCGATTCTTCTACACTTTCAGGCCCGACTTGTTAAAGTAAGTTTCTTTCACCCAAACTCGAAATTTTTCACCGGGCTGTAGGTATCTATGGGAAGGGACATTTGAGTTTGCCTCTTCTCAGTAGAAACACTTGTAAAATCACACGAACGCCAAGAAAAATGTATAAACTTTTTCATTTTCTTGATATTTCTTTTAACTTGTCAATGATTTTGTCTGTAGTTCTGTACCTCGGGTTACTCTGATAGCCACCAGAGGCAGTAGCGCTCATCTTCATTAGCCAATATGTGATGGAAGAGATGAAAATATCTTGGTACATCAATAGTAATCACTGAATACACTCAACATCTTTTCAACAAACATCTTTTCACGTTTATTCGATATATTATCGGAGACTTCAAAGTGACTCTTATCTTCTGCTTTATCTTCCGCCATTTTTCTATACTTTTTTCAATATTTTCATACAATTTTCGTTTATTCGTGACATACTTGTAATGACCGTTCACCCTCATGGTGTGCTCATCTGAATTCAAGGGTGACGTCAGCAAGATTAAAATTCAAAGCAAATATATTCAGATTCACACAATACAAGTAGAAATGCTCCAGTGCACTTCATTTGCACCATTACTGCATAGTCTGCATGATATGATATGATGTTTTTTACATCATGATATGATATGAGTTAAAATATTCTGTTTGTCGTGGTGGAAGTGTTCTTATATTAATTTACAGGTATGACAGGGTGTCATATCAAATTTGGTCAGTTTGAAATGCCCCACAGGATTATGAGGTGAGTTGGAAACCTTCACTATGATATAAATTAGTGATATTTTGAATTTAGGATTTCTTATTTTAGCTATACGGCACGTGGGTGAAGAGCAGTGGATGTTTGAATTTCATGAAAGAATCTCAAGAAGTCATCCTTGAAAAAAGCTTACAAGTGATATTAATTTTGGGTCCTAAATTTGACTTCCGCAATTATGCTTCAGTCCTGCTCTGCAAATATCGGTAGAAAGTGCTGCGATCTTCTAGTCTTTATGATCCTGACAAACTTTAATCCAATTCATTACTGAGTAAAGGTTCGTTTCGCAGGTCAATACGTAAATAGGTTTACACATTCGCATCGAATTTGAACAAGCACGTATGAAAGCTTTTCTAGATTTTTAAAGTTTACCAAGTACATTTTTCTTATTTCAGATAAATATGAAACTCAATAGACTACTTCGGCGCAAGCTGCCAACCCACAATTTCCTTCACAAATTGACTATCACTGGGGAACGGGAATTTCAGGACAAATTCGACATGATAAGGTTCGCGTTATTTATAAACATCCGTGAAAGATGCCTCGGCTCCTCAAACAAGATAATTCCCTTTAAATATAGGTTTTTGTTAGGCTGAAATTTAAGTTGGGATTCCTGATTTCATGTTAACAGTGTCAAGTTTATAAATGATATGTTCCGCAAATCAACTTGATTATTTCGGTTGCCGGTTTTCCGTTCTGTAAATATGAAATATTCAGTTGGTTCCTGAAAAAAGGGTTAAATACGGAATTTGATTGACGAATAAGCAATCTTTCTGTCACCAGAACAAAGATATATTAAGTCTATGCCCCAGAACGACAATCAATGTTTCGTGGTAACATATCCATAGCATAGAACAATCTTTGTTTACCTGATGATCCATAAACCATACATAGTAATTTTTCCATTGTTGATTGTTGTCTCTTCTGTGTTCTATGGATCATAAAGTAAATACAGATTGTTCTATGCTATGGATATATTACCATAGAACATTGACTATCGTTCTGGTGACAGAAAGAACGTTTTTTCATCAATCAAATTCTGTGATTAACTTTTTTTCAGTAACCAACCGAATATTTCATATTTACGGAATGGAAAACCGGCAACCGAAATAACCAAGTTGATTTTCGAAACATATCCTATATAAATTTGACACTATTAACATGAAATCAGGAATCCCAACTTAAATTTCAGCCAATCAGAGATGATCTTAAAACCGTGCATTTGGAAGGAATTATCTTGTTTGAGGAGCCGAGGCATATTTTACGGATATTTATTTATAAATGACACGAACCTTATCATGTCGAATTTGTCTTGAAATTCCCGTTCCCCAGTAAAAGTAGATTTGTGAAGAAAATTGTGGGTTGGCAACTTGGGCCGAAGGCGTCTATAAGGGAAGAATTTCATTCTGATATATACCGTATTTGTAAGAAAACACAAAAAAATAACTTGTTTGTGATTCTGTGTGTAGAGAATAATCAGAATAATCTATTCATAAGATTATATCCATTATAGTGCAAACGACACAAATCCTTCCACTCAACCTTCCTTAATACGTGATCATTGGTAAAAACGACAACAGAAATGCAGATGAGCACACCATGTTATTTACATCATGTTCGCATGCGTATTGTTGTTCCTACCAATGTTATTTGACGTTTCAGGTTTCGTTATCTTTATTTTATAACTTTGACTTTTAGAATATGTTTTAAGGATGAGCATGAGTTGTTGTTTCTTTATTAATATCTTTTATCCGTTCAACTTTGCCTTCTCTCGTTGTATAAGTAATTGAAACGGGTAAAGCGGACACGGTTTTGGTAGTGAAAACCCTGGAAAAATCTGAAAAAGAATGTTGCTGTCCCTAATAAATAGATCCACTAACAATTAGGCGTTAATTCATTCCCTACTCATAGTTATGGTGGACGTCAAAGGGTTCAGAGAAACAAGGATGTAATAAGGCATATTAAAGATCATTGTTGAGCAAGTCCTGCCTCCTTCTACATGCACATAACAAAGTAATTCAAGTTCAAAAACAGTCATTGAAGGTTGTAAATATATTTAAAACTAATAAGTATAACAGGAACTTTTCATTAAACCTTTACATAATATTTTTCGATATCGATATATTCTCATATATTTCATTGCCATCGAACTCACGACTCAGAGTACGGCTAGGGTGCACGAAATATTGCGATATCGCCTATCACTAGTCGACTTTGTTACGTTTCATTTTCGAAGGTTCCGTATTCTGCTTGAAGTACGATATTGGAGACACTCTTGAGGAATTTCTGCACTCTGGATCTGTGGGTAGCTGGGTAGGTTGGGATCTTGCTTTCACTGTTCTCGATCAATATTGGATTTCGTCATCTCTCAATGATTTCGGTCGCGTCAGATAGGACTCTATTCCTTTTCAAGCTTCCCGATCCGCTGTTCATTCCATTTTTAAAAACGATTCTTATGGTGCTGAAACTAAGAAGTTATTTTTCTATGCCATAATAGCTATCCCTGAATTAACCTGAACTATTTTCGGTTCATCCCAAATATTTCAGTTCGGTTTATTTGGATATTTCGTACGGCTGAAATTTCTGAATGTTAGTTTTTTTGTAGAATGGTGGTTCTATCACTACATTGCACAACACAAATTGAAGCTAATATCTATGAATAGGGCGTTTTTCTTGGAGCAACACTTGTTGACGGATTTCGGTCAACTGGGAGTTGAAATACCTTTATATCGAAGTATTTCTGGATCGATTCGACGAACACCCACTCAGAGGACTTAGATCGTTCCTGATATAAAACATAGATTGTAGATTAGGTTTTTGGGTGCTCATTTTCTCCAGGATGTCCAGTTAACCTTAAACAACATTTGAATTAGTGAATTAGTGGCCATGAAAACTTAGAATATCGAAAAAATTTTAAGTAAAATTTTCACCGTTTGGAACTGATTCAAAAAATCGTTTTCCTGAACATGGCGCATGAGTGTAGCTTTTTGTACGTTTGAAATAGTTTTCAAAAATTCATATTATTTTTCGAGAAATAAGAAGGAAATGATAGATTCAATTTCTACCTATTTCATATTCGTAATTTTGACCTGATTTTATGAAAAAAATATAACCACGTGAATCTCAACATCTACTACGAAATATGCGTACTCTGTCAGACCTCCAAAATTGTATAACGTTCTCTCATTATTTCTGGAAGGGGTGACATTTGAGTTGCAAGAGAATGCGGAGATATTCTGCTTTTTCCTAAACTATCACATTTGTACTGAAAAAATATCGAGTTGCAAATTTATCGGTATAAACTGATGTAATAAAGATAACCTAATATTAATGAATCCATTTCTTAAAAGTTCTCAGTTAAATGAAAAAAATATAGTTTCGAGCAATGAATTGCACTAATATGGGAAAAATAGATATATATTATATACAATACAACAGCATTTCACCGAGATAGAAGCAATTATGAAATGATAAACATAAAGGCAATGAAAACATACAAAACAGAATAAAACTTATATAAATGAAAAAAAGGATTGCCCAATCGATAGACACAAACTATTGAAACAATCATCAGAAGTACAAACTTAGGTTAACCTCCAACAACCATTCAACTGCAGCACGTTTATATCATACCCATTCGCTATCAAGTTTCGAGTATGATATATGAAGTGAACTGGCAATTAAATGAAAACTAAGATTCGTTCTACATATCCTGAACAAAATAAAAATTTATTTCTGCTCCCTAATCCAGGGACAACTATTCCGAAGGGGACTTTTTAAATAGTGTTATGCCCCAGAGGGGGCTTGATTTATCTCAGCAACAAAACTCCTTGTCAGTGTTTTCAACAGTATAATTAGCAATTATTTACAAGAATTCACCAATTATAATCTTGATCGATCAAATCGAGTTCCCAAACTCTCGAAACTTCACAATTTTAAAGCTACTTAACTTAATTATAAACGAGATCCAGTGGTGTCTCTGACTTCAGAAGATCCAGAAAAGAAATCCTGCTTCCAATTGAGTGTTCAGCTGCGTATTTATGACTCCTCAGAAGAATTATAATTCTTCTCAGAAAATCGGGTTAAAGTTAAGAGGAGGTCAGAATCCAAATCTATAATTTCATCTACATTTCTCGAAAAATTATATGAATTTTCGAAATTTCTTTCATACGTCCATAAAGTAACACTCATCAGCAATGTTCAAGAAAAAAATTTGAATCTGTTTCAATTCGAGGACATGGTAGTCAAAGCATCACGAAATGGTGGAGATTTTTCACAAATTTCCAAAATACCCATCATCTTATAATCGGTGAAAATTTTACCTGAAAAGTTTTAGATATTGTCAGTGGTAATGTTATGTTATGACCTTGTCTATCACCAATTCAAATATTGGTCAAAGCTAACGGGACACTTGTATGTAATGTAACCACCAGCTAGATGAAATGAGCACCCAGAAAACTAATCTACAATCTATGGTTTTATATCAGGAACGATCTAAGTCCTCACTATATCCTCACCTGTCCTCACCATAATGGGTCATTATTCAGGTGTTTTTGATGTTTGTGAACAAACCTCCATTTTCTGCGAATTTTTTTTTCAAAAACTGTTCATGAAATTCCGATGAAATTTCGTACCTACGTAAAGTAGCAGCTATACCTTTTCGTCGGAACCATCAATCAGCGATTTGACGTATCTCTACCAGACCGTTTCGATATTACGCGAAGCTCCTATCTTGACGTTCAATAGGTTTGTTTTGGTTGCGAGTTCAGAACTGTTCTGGAACAGTTACACATGGGCGGTTGCGATTTTGTGTTTTGGTTAATTTCAGAACCGGTTCACGATTTGAGTATTCCTGTTTTGGTTATTTTCAAAATCGATTCCGAACTATTCTAGAACTGTGAAAGGAGTTCGGACGTGAGAGTCCGAA
This sequence comes from Myrrha octodecimguttata, assembly GCA_958510865.1. NCBI lineage: Eukaryota > Metazoa > Arthropoda > Insecta > Coleoptera > Coccinellidae > Myrrha > Myrrha octodecimguttata. The sequence continues at coordinate 29,041,086 of OY294057.1, forward strand.
CTGTTTCAGAATTGGGTAGTTCGCACGAGCGTAGGGTGGCTGTCACCGATTAAAATAGTTAAACTGACTTTTTCGACATCGTGTTGATTTTGTTTTTGATTGTTTTATTTGTTGAGGACACGGTTAACTGTTAAATTTAAACTTTTGTTATCGGGGATAATTCCTTCGCTACGACCTACCAGGATAATCTAATGGATTTTATTTCCATTGTTCACACCTGGGATGTATACTTCTCAAATAAATCTATGAGTCGTCTTCCTCTATTGAATAATAATGTTTCGAACTGATTTTTCTCTGAAGAGCAGATTTCTGAAATACGTTCGTCATTAAATTCATTATTATATAAATAAATAATTTGTTAGTTTATTTTGAAATATAATTGAAGTAATAAAGAAAATTCAGATAAAAAATTAAGTTGAAGCAAGTATTCCTAAAAATATTTTTATATTACATAGTGCGAGAAGGACTTTCGCATATTTCATTTAAACCACACACAATATATATATGAGACATGATTAACATTCTCTTCTGCCAACTCAAACGGAAGTTCTTTTTCCTCTACGATCCCGATGAGAACCCGAACTAAATTCGTGTTTTGGTTTCATCGCTTTTAGAAGTGTTTTACGATAGTTCAGAATCGGGCTTCAATAGCGCATCGATTCTGCGCAATTATAGAACTGTTCTAGGACAGTTCTAGAACTGTTCTAGGACAGTCCTGAATTTCGGAACCAAAACAACCCTTATGACACCTCTCGATTGAAATACACGCATTACCAACCTGTCAAAATCCCTAGTGTAGTGATTGTTTGACTTCTTCGAACTTAGGACATTTTGTTTCACTTGAATATGGCTTCATAGGTTTAATACAAGTTGACTGCCGGCAATAACTCCAAACTCTTGAATTTTCGTGAACCACGCATATAAAATGACAAAAAAACTTAGTTTATCCAAAGTAAAACTTTCATATCGTTATCAAAGCATGCTCAAAATTGGTTCATTCTGTTGACAAAAAGTTGAGTTCGCAAAGTTATTCCTTCTGGATGTAATCCTTCTAATGTCACTGGGTATATAAAGAATTGGTGATGCATATCGATACGAACATTCGCTTTTCTTTGTGAATCTATCAGAGTTTTTTCGTTTCTTGAATAGAATAATTTATGGATATTTCAAATTCAGAATATAACTTAATTTGTTCATTAAAGGTGTAGGTTCATTGAAAAAAATCCCAATATATTCGAAAAATAAATTTCTTTCAAAACTTTTGAAAATATTTCTCAACAATTCAACATATCACAATTACCCGTACAACAACATCGTTTTAATTCAGCTCAATGATGATAGTAGGCAGGTGCGGAATGAACAACAGGGGCAGCGTGGACCACTGGAATCGCATGAGCTACTTGGGCAGGGTGTACAGCATGACCTGATTTTTCAACAACAGCATTGAAACCGTTATGGTCATCAGCGGTATAGTGGACAGTTCTCAAAGTACCATCAGGTTCAACAACGGAGTAAGATCCTTTTACTACGTCACCATCACGAACTTCGTGGTGGGATTTTTGGTCACCGGTATGTCCATCTTTAACTCCATAATTGAACTCGTATTTTGGGTGTGCCTGAAAAATGATTTTTTGTAAAGAAGTGGTAAATCAGATGAATTCTTCAACGTATGATTTTATTTATAACTGACCAAGAGGAATTAATTTCCTTACTAAACCATAATCCTATACTCAACGCATCTCAACATAAATATGTTGTGTTGAAAAGCAAAAGATTCGTTACTTTCATGCATTCATACTCACATAATAATCTACTTGATGTTCATCAACTGCGTGTCCAACTGGTAATAGTCCAGCGTTGGCGATTGCCACAAAAGCCGAAACTGCAAGAATCTGGAACCGATAAGATAATTAAAGATTTTTATGATGAATATTTCATCAAATTACTTATTACATAAATATTCAATAAATACCTTAGCGAACATTATGACTGTTTCTTCTCAGTGCTAGTCGAAACTGATACCTCTCACTTCGTCATGAATTCTTTTATACTCTGGGACCTGGAAAATTCATTCACAAAGAACAAATGAAATATGATGTAGTGGATGCAATACTTTGTGTGTCGAAAATTGATCTACATTTCAGAAGGTCGTGACAATGAAACGTGGAATATCGTACCTATGGAAGTTGCACGTAATTATTTCGTTTAAGCCCTAATCTCCTCATTGATTATTGTTATTCAATTTATATTTAAAATGATTTTTATATTTGTATTATCGTTTGTCTCAAGCATCTAGTCCCTATATTAGTTCAATTATCTCGACCAGTAGTTGGTCTTCTTCGTGTCGTCTCCCTGGTGATAATTTTGACGTCTTCGAACTTGAGGATTTTTTATGCTCAGCTATGTCTCAAACACAAGTCGACTGAAGGACACTAACTGAAAATATCTGTCATTTTTTGATAACGTGAATCGCTTTGTTTACAAACGAAATGACGGAAAAAACTTTGTTTTTGCATAAAAGAAACGTTGATATCGTTACTATAGTATGATATGTCTATTCAGTTGACGTAAAAATTCTATAAAGGCCCTGAAGTGAATTCAGCAACCTTTGGGCATATATCCAAATTCTGCAGGAACCTCCAAGCTGTCATTTTCCAAAGAAGAAATGTACTTCAATAAGATCCGATCAGAATTCTTGGAAAGTTTGGAAAATAAAAATTACGGAATCATTGGGCTGGTTTTACCCATTCACAAACTAAAACTTCGTAAGTAAGCCCCATACCTCTACAAATATCGAGTTTCCAAGTCTTTTTTCTCGGGTATTGTGCTTGCGACCGAACGTGAACACAATACTTTCCGAAAGAAACAACTTATTAAATCTACATTTGTAGAGCAGTTTTGGACCTAAATTAAGTAGGCCGAATTCGTGGATGGGTAAAATCCACCCAATTATGACGCAAATATAATTCCATTAATAACCATTCAAAACTTTATTTGACCGATATTCTCAGAAAAACAGTTAAAATGGACCTAAAATCCAGAACTTGATTCAATATTGACAGCTTTAAAGTTCATGCAGAATTTCTTGAGAATACTATGATTGGTAGTAGGCTGAGTATAAAATATTTGAAAAAAAAACTAAAAAAGTACTGTCGTGAAGGTAGCAACTTTTGCGCGCATGTTCAATGTAGATAACCGCTTCAGCAACGAATTTGAACATGCGCGCAAAAGTTGCTGCCTTCACGGCAGTGCTTTTTCAGATTTTTTTCGGTAAATTACTGGATTTCAATTCGATCTTATATGTATTTTTGGAAATATTGGAAAAATAAAATTTTAATGGGTATATCTACGGAATCATTGGGCGGATTATTACATTAGATCGAATTGAAATCCAGTACTTTAAACGACAGTTTGAAGGTTCATACAGAATTTAATGAGATTAATATGATGAGAAGATCACAGAATATTTTTTATTTTTTTTCAAATTGTTCTAAAGACACCATTATCACGAAATTTCGCACAATGTTGTCCCGCAACATTTTCGAACTAGCTGCGAAGTTTCATCACGATTGAATCAGTATTTCTTGAGTTATACCGAAAAAAACAACGATATCGAGAAGAAAACCACGAAATTCTATATATTTTTTCCCAATATCTCCAAAACTGATAGCCGTATCGAATTGAAACTTGGTACACTGCCCTGAAATATGGAGTTCGAGATATAACTGGGATTTTTATCGAAAATGAGCGATAGTTTCAGAAAAAAAATTTTTAAAAAAAAAATATTGACAAAATGTTTTTCAATTGAGTAATCATACGTTTTCAACGGAATTCTGCATAAAGTTGCGCATCGTTATGTTCCAACTATTTGCCAAGTTTCAATCCAATCCCTTCATTAGTTTCTGAGATATGAGGGAATTAACCTCAAAATTTCAAATTTCTATAACTCCGAAACTATTCGGCCGATTCAGCCCATTAACAAACTGAACCTTCGTATTTTGAAATGAAACTCTTCCTGAAATTTTCAAGTGGAAAGAATCCTCCGTACGCCCGTAATCGTGGTGACGGCCGACCTGCCGGACAGAATTGACTTTGACTACGGATTCGTCATCAGTGAGTCTAACCTAGTCGTTTAAGACCATTTTCGGCTCAATCATCGAAAATTACAGACATTTGGACGAAACGATAGCACGCCCTTAGAACATGCGCGCAAAAAGTTGCATGTTTTCTTTAAAATGTCCAATGACATGATCATCACGAAATGCACAAAGTTGCGCAACGGCATTCCCGAACTGGTCACCAAGTTTCAAAATGAGTGGACAAGTAACACTTGAATAATTTCTGGAATAATTACGATAACTAGGAACACCCAGTAATTTTATATATATTTTCCCAATATCTCCAAAAGTTGAAAGCGGAATTAAATTAAAATTGATTTTTTTTTAATTAAACGATTCCACGTTCCCAACAAAATTTTCCAAGATGCTGCGCGTTATGATTCTTCAATTTACTACCAAATTTCAATTGAACGCTTCAGTAGTTCCTGAACTACTGAGGAAATAATATCTAAAATTCGAACAAATTCAACTCCGAAACCGTTTGGCCGTATTGTCGCATAAACCAACTCAACTATCGCATTTCGAAATTGAACCCAGCTTCAAGGTTTTCGAGTAATCGTGCTCACTGTCTCCAGACGGTCGGACAGAATCTATTTTGATACAGGATTCGTCATCAGTGAATCCAACCTAGTCGTTAGAGATCAGTTTCGGGAAAACAGATATTTGGCCATAACGATAGCACGCTGTGCCGCAGAATATGCTCAAAAATGGAGTTCGAAACGCTTTTAATGTTACTGAAAGAAAGATGAGAATTGTCACGTTTTTATGTTTCGTTTATTCGTTCAGTTCTTCGTTATTGCGAATTATCAATAAAATTTGTCCGCTGCTAGTCGAAAGTTTGTAACCTAATCAAATGATAATTCCTTTTAAATTTTAGTAGCTAGTAAGCGTAGGATGAGGTAAGTGTCACAAAGATCTTATCAACGTCCCTCTCAATATGAATGTCGGTTGTAATAAAATTAAGAGTGGTAGAGGGTGCGTTTAGCTTCGTGATATTGGCGGCGCATAACGAGGCGAGCTTTCCTGCGGAGCATCGACTTTCCGCGTTTTGCTGACTCCAACTTTTCTGATCGGTGTGCCGTTAACCCGGCTCCAAGAACCGTTTCAATGCCAGACACCACATTCGAATCGTCCTACCGAGGCCTTTTTGTCTTCATATTAGCCTAGAACCGCAAAAAGCCTTCTGATCATATCATGAATAAAGGAGAAAAATATAGTGTGTCACAATGAAGAGGAAACAGTTCTTTCCTTGTAGAGAATTCACGATTTCGTATATTTACTTGGACCTGTTTAATTTGTGTTTGGGGAGAGCATATTTTGCGCGGCTGTTTTGGGGAACAGCGGGCTATCGTTTTGTACAAATGTCTGTTGTTCCCAAATTTTTTCCCAAAAATGGTCTCAAACGACTAGGTGAGACTTACTGATGACAAATCCGGTGTTGAAAGCCATTCTATCCGACCGGTCGACGACACGATAACTCTCGAACGGAGCAACCCAGCGACTTGAAACTTTCAGGGTAGGTCGGGTATCAGAGTACGGCGAGGTTGGTTAATGGGCCGGATTGAACGAATGGTTTACGTTATAACATTTTTTTTCGATATCTCAGGAACTACTGAAGCGATCGTATTAGAACTTGGTATATAGTTCTAGAATACTGACACGCAACTCATAGCACAATTTTGTTGAGATCTTATAATTAGTTAAATATTTTTTTTTTCGGAACTCCTCGAAAGACATTTTTTCAGAAAACTATTGATCAAGTTCTGACCAAATTTTCTACGAACCTAAAAACTCTATATTATACCTCGACGCATCAAGTCCCAGTTTCATCCGGATTCAACTTTCGTAGATATAAAAATATGTGAATTTTCGTGGTTTTTTTATTGATACTGCTATTTCGACAATAAATAAAAAAGTTCTGATCTAATCATGGTGGAAGTTAGCAACTAGTTTGAACATGCTGACTTACAATTTTCTGCAGAATTTCGTGATAATCGTGAAATTAAAGTGTTAAAAAAATTCACAAATTTTTCTTGGAACATTGTTTTTGGAAACTAGTTATCAGATTTCCAAAAGAATTCGGACTGATCTTGAACCTTATATTTCTTCATAGTTTCAGGTCGATGCGGTATCAATTTATGGAGATAGTGGAAAAAATATGTCGAATTTAATGTTTTTTCCTGGGTTTCGTTGTTCCTTCCCGAATAACTCAAAAATCACTATCTAATCTTATCAAGATGAAACTTGAAAACTAACTAGTTCGTGAAAAATTTCTTGATGATATTGTTATAACAAATCGAAAAAATAAATTTTCCGCAATTTTTTTTGGGAACCAGAAATATAGGTTTGGATCGAATTGAAATCTAGTACTTGATCGAAAAATTGTAGCTTGTGGGTTCATTCGGAATATTGTGAGGGCCACATGAAAAGAAGTCAAGTCTTTTCATCACGAAGTGAAGATGTGTTCGCATGCAGGAGTCAAAACGTGAAAATATGCCTGCTTCGGCAACAAGTTGCTACATGCGTGTGAAAGCTGCTGACTTCACGTCAGTGACTTCATGGAATTTTCATATAAAATCTATCATCATATCTTCTCATAACCTTGTTCGGTATCCTCGACACCTTGCATTTCAGTAGGGAAGATGGAATCCTGCAATATGTTTGTTCCACCTCGCAGTCTGAAGCGGGAGAACTCGATCTAATTTTACAATAACTTCCTGGCGTGATTATTCCTGAGAGACACAAGTTTTCGATTTTGTGTGATCCCATGAAATGAGCTCAGAGGGGTCCAATCTTGTGATCTGCCTGACTTCCCATTGGACTCCTCCGACTTATCCGCAGATTAGGAGAGTTCATATCTGAAAATTATCAGATAACAGCATCATCTTGAAAAATAGACGTGTGTCCTAACAGCTATTGTCATTCTCAACTATGTCACTGAATAGAGGGTGAAGTAATTTCTGCTGCAATCGAAGGCACCTTTAGCTTGTGAAATTGACCTCTAATGATAGAGTCCCACGATGCGATCATAATAAGTGCCCGCCCGGACATTCAATTTTTGGGTGTTTGGGTGGGAGTTTCACAAAAAAAATTGGGATGATGAGGATGGGAGAAAAAAGGCAGCTACTGGTTGACCAATGTAGCCAAGTTACCTCTGAAATGCTCTAGAATATTAGGTGGCAGTTTGAGCAGAGCTTATTCACATTTGTACGGAAGTCAGGAGGTAAAATTTGACCACTTGTTATATGATACCATTCAAGACACTCATCTCAGTGCTGTTACTATATAACGGAATACTTGGAATTCGAAAAGTGATGTTTATCAAATGAAATGCCAAAAAAAAAGTAATGACTTGAAGTCAGGAGCTTCCACGCGCTCGGTCAAATCGTTGTTGAAGCGGCCACCGATTTACTTATTGACCCCCGACAAATTTATCTGTATTTATTGGAAATATTGGTATAATGTCATTTTGAATGGTACTTTCATCTACAGAATCATTGGCCAAATTTACCCCTTTACAAATTCAATCTTTGAGATTAAACCTACTCCACAAAAAATATCAACTGTCTAGTCGTTTTATTTCGAAGTTATTGTGTTTACGGCCAACCTTACTGCTAATAGTGAACAAAATACCTTCCGGAAAGTTCATCTTATAGACTTGATAATTGTAGGGTAGGTTTGAAGATTAATTACGCTGAATTCGTGAATGGATGAAATCCACCCAATCATTCCGCAGATGTACATTCCCATTCAAAACTTCATTTTCCCGATATTTATGATCACATCAGTAATTCTGGAGATGCCTAGGAAATAATCCCAAGATTTCACATAACGACAATGGATATATTTCCTCCTTCTCTGGAAGTGAATATTGACTTCAGGGCCTCTTTCAAATATCATCGAATTGTAATCGATTGTCTCCGAGAAAACAAATTTCAAGGAATGGAAAATTTTGATTTTTTTTTTAATTATCCAATTATCAGGTGCCGAGATGATCTCATCAATACTTCTTGAGATGTTTGAGAAATAACCTTTAAATTTCAAATCATAAACGAAATTTGACATATTTTCTTCCTATATAATATCTCCGAGAATGAACATCGGATGGGATTGAAATTTGACACGCTAATGTTACATATCGACCACAAGATCTGTGCGAAATTTTATGGAAATATGGTCTATAATCTCAGAGAAAAAAAATTCGGAGAATTTTTGAATATTTTTCTTTGGATCATTCAAACAATAGATTCTTAGGGAATTCAAATTCAGTTATTTTCTTTATATATCCGAGAAGAAATATCTGATCGAATTGGAATTTAAAACGCTTTTGTTTTATACCAGCTTCAAGGTTTGTGCGGAATTTCATAGAAATGTGGTCAATTCAGAAAATTTTACAATATTTTTTTTAACTACCTAACATACAGATCCATACGAAATTTCAAACTTAGTTGTATTTTGGCAGTTTCCCGTTAATTACGAAGTTTAAATTTGGAAGCATTAGGAAAAAACCTGAAAATTTCAAATAACAAACGGAATTTGACATATTATTTTCCTTTGTCTCTGGAAGTGGATGTCAGATCGAATTTAAATTTTAACCGCTGTTGAAAGATATGAATTTCAGAGTAAGTGCGACATTTCATCAAAATATGTTCAATAATAAAATTTGTGATTAAATTTTTCTTTGTAAAAAAATTGACGTGACGTTGGGTCTTGAGCTTGCTGTGACTGTGAGTTGATATCATAAACAAAATATACTGGTGGATATTCTCTGATGTTACTTATGTGAAGAGTAGTGTCACCTCAATGAGATATTTCAATGGACGTGCCGAAGATACCAACAATACCAGGAATCGACAATTTTTGCGCGCATGTTCTGGCGAACAGCGTGCTAAATCGTTTTGTCCAAATGTCTGTTAATTTAGAATTTTGAGCTGAAAATGGTCTCAAACGACTAGGTTGGACTCATTGATAACGAATCCGGTGTCAAAATCGATTCTGTCCGGCCGTCCGTATGCACGATTAAGGTCTTACGGAGAATCCTATCGACCTGAAACCTTCAGGGTAGGTTGTATTTCGAAATGCGACGGCTGAGTTCGTTAATGGGCAAAATCGGCAAAACGGTTCCGGAGTTAGAGCATTTTTATGTTATTTCCGTGATAATTCGGGAACCACTTGAACCATTGAATCGAAACTTGGCAGTTATTCGGAATATAACGACACGCAACTTTTCGCGAAATTTCGTAAAGATCCTATAGTCCTTAAATTAAAAAATAATGTTTAAAAATTCGTTTCGAAGAAATTTTTTTTTTTGGAGACTGCTCATCCTAGTTAGAAAACATTTAGCGCAGTCTTTGAGCTTGATATTTCACAGCAGTGTACCAACATTCAGTTCGATACGATCATAATTTCTGCAGATATTTGAAAAAAAGATTTCTTATTTAGAAGTTTTTTCCTAGGTATCATTATTTTTGCTTGCAGGTTCTGAAATAACTCAAAAAAAACATGCGCTCAAAAAACCTAGAAAAGCAATGACGTGAAGTAAGAAAGTTTTGCGCGCATGTTCAAAGGATAATACCAAAAGGGAACATGCGCGCAAAAGCTGCTTTTCTAGGTTTTTTCACTATTTCCCATTGAAGTCTTCTCTCGAAAATAATTATTCCAATTCTTTCTTGTGACTGAAGGAATCAGGGTGAGATCATTTTGCGCAAACGTCTGTAATTTTCGAATTTTCATATTCTTAAATAACTAGGTTTGATCCAGTCATGAAGAATCCGGGTTTGAAGTCAATTCTTCACAGCCGTCTATCCGAAAAATAGGATAACTTTTGAAGGGACTGAACTTGCGTTTTTCCAGAATGCTATGCTTCGGAAAGCAACGAGGATGTTCATCAATGAGCAAAATCTGACCAACGGTTTCGAAAATCGATACGCATTGTAAACTTTAGCGGTTATTTCTTCCATATCTCGAAAAATTTCAATACACAATCAATTCATCATAATTTGGCTGAAATTGTGAACATGATTTCGTGTCCATTTTTACGAACAGTACATCAAACATCAAATTTCAGTTCCATCCTATATGCAGCCTCGGAAGTATTGAAACAATAAAATCTGGAATGGCGAAATCCTAGTAAGGATTTTACAGATTCACGTATTCGACCTTCGTTCTGCTCTACAAAGATTAAGTATTTTTAATCGTGTGCTCAGTTGACCATTATCAAAATAACTTCTCAAATATATTTCATATAGACTCGATATTCGTAGACTAACTTGAGCCTTGTTGATTACGAAGGCGGAATTTAATAAATAATAAAATGAATGATTGCATTTAAATTATTCGGAGGAATTTTATTGTAACAATCCTCTCAATCGGAAGATATTTAGCGCGGTTCGTTACATCACAGATATTATGTAATTGCCTCTAATAAAATTACATATCTGAAAGTGGGGATCATTTTTCCATATAACTATAAGTGACTATAATACCACAAACCCATTGTTTCCTCTGACAATGAGATGATCCTTCAATCCGGACGTTTTTAACTAATTTCAAGATTCAATGTTGCTCATTGAGGGGATTTCAAAATTTACATTTCGAAATATGCAGATTTTAATGAACTAATAAAAAAAAACCGTACATCTGCCGTCCGTTGTCCGGGGCTTTTCTCTGAAAGTACTGAAGCGAAATCCGTGAAACTTGGTGTCGCTCGGCATCGATCCTCCAAGCTTTTCAGCAGTATCGGTGTGCCCTAAGGGCTCAAAATTGGGGGTTGGAGGAGAAAAAAATATTTTTCGAAAACTTACATCGGAATTTTCATGAAAATGTTCATTACTGTTGCATAAAACAACCTGGAAATTTACCCCCCTCCCCCCCCATGAGAATCGAAAACCTGAAAAAAATTACGCAACGTGGTGCACATAAAATATTCCATGCAATAATTTTGAATTAGTAATTACCCAAATATTGCAATCAATGACAATGAGGTGACTGAATATTGTGTACCTGATTCATTGGTTATCAATCGTTATTACCCGCCCCATGAAAAAGAACTATAATCGCCCTTGTTCGAACAACAGATAAGACTTCGGGTTTTATGTATCCGCTCTTTAATTTTTCGATCATGACGATCATCCCTGCCTCTGGTATCAAACTCAACCCCTTAATATGTGTAACTATCACAGGCAGCGATTTCGTCTGCTTTGAATTGGATGCTCGACAGTTCTGCTCCTATTGGTAGAAATTTTGTTTTTTTGGTATTGAGTTCTGAGCCCCACAGCTGATACTTTTCTTGTAGATATCGAGTCATGTAAGCCTCTCCTTCTCGTTAGCAGTGATGACCCGATAAACAGCTAATTTCACCGTAAATGAACAGGTGTCGGGCTAGTTCACTTCGATTACTCTAAATTTTTTTAGCCAGAGCTTTGGCCATATAAAATGTAAATAGTGAGAAACTTCATGATAGTCTATTTCCTATTTTATTCTTGATATAGAGTCATTTATATGGCTAAAAGAGCTCTAATGTAAGTGTGGTCGATATATGGTTCTTGTAATACCTTCCACGGTCTTTTTTGTGGAAACCAATAAATAAAGCATGTGCTTCTTGGTTGGAACTCAATCATTTTTCAATTGCCTGATTCAAACAGAACACGTTATCGATACAAGGTCTAGCAGTTCTAAAATAATCCTTCCAAAAGGCGACTTATCGTATGCTCGCCACTGAAATACCTTCACAATAAGCAAGGCTCTTGTTATCCTCTTTTGGTTTATTATTTGATAAAATCAAATAATAAACCTAACCGTCAGTTTCACACAACTCGTTGATTAAGATTCGCATTCGATGGTTGGGTTGAAAATGAACTGAAATAGAGCACAGAATTTCACAATTGATGGACAATCAAGCCTTGATCGTGCAATAAAATATTTGTGAAACCGGCCGATAGTGATCGACGAAAAAAAAATTACCTCTCCTGAAAATTTCACAGCTTACATTTTGAAGTATGTAGATTTGAATGAACTAATAAAAAAATCCGTCCGTCTGCCATCCACCGTCTGCCGTCTGCCGTCCGTTGTTTAGGGCTTTCTTCTGAAAGTACTGAACCAAAATCCGAGAAACTTATTTATTTATTTATTTATTTATTTCACATTGGAATACATACAGGCAGTCGCCCAAAAGCAGTATTCACATATATACAAACTATTTCATACAAAAGGAAATTCCTAAATCATACATGCACAAAATAACAAGAACCTACCATCTAAGGCAAAATAACATAAAAATACCAACCCGAAAAAAATGAACAAAAAAAAAGGCTTACATTAAATCATAAAATTATCGATCCGAGGCCTCAAGGTTGGTCCTGACAGTTTTCTTCAACCTTACCAATGGATCTTGAAAAATATCAACGTTCACACAAAGGGCATTACATGTCGTCATAACTCTATGGAGTGGGGAGTTTTGCGCCGAATTAGTGTTTCTGACGGTGCCATAGAAAGTACCGAAAGATCTCAAGCCTACATTTGGAACCCTGAGAGATATAAAATTGAGAATTTCAGATACCCAAAACTGTCCTCTAATGATCTTACACGCGAATAACACATCCGTAAGCTGTCTGCGATTGGACAAACTCATCATGTTGAATCTACGTCGAATAGTCGTGTAATTGTGATCAACAATGGTTAATTTATTTCTGTAAGCTAAATATCTCAAGAACCTATTCTGAACACTCTCCAAGCGTTGTACGTAGCATTTATACCTTGGGTTCCACACAGTGGACGCAAAATTCAATTTACTGTGGACAAAGGAATAATAAAGAGTCAGTAGTGTTTTATTTTCTTTGAATTGGACACTATTACGGATAATGAAACCCAGCATTTTGTTGGCATTATTCACAATTTTCTCTATATGCAGGTCGAAAATAAAACTTGAATCTAAAATAATGCCCAAATCCGAAACATTGTCGACCGCTTTGATAGGTCTACCATTCATGGAGTAATCAAAATCCAGAATATTAGCATTTCTAGTAAAAGATATTTTACAACACTTCTCAAAGTTGAGAAAGAGAGAATTCTCTTCACAATACTCTTGGAGTCGTATAAAATCCTGCTGCAGCTTCAAGCAATCACTCCACATTTTCACTGGTCTGAAAAACTTCAAGTCATCAGCATACAGAAGAAATTTAGAGTATCGAAAACATGTCCCGATGTTGTTAATATAAATTAGGAATAACAGAGGGCCCAAATGAGTGCCCTGAGGTATACCTGAGGTGCTCTCGAATGTTTTCGACCTATAGCCATTAACAGAAACATACTGGGAGCGATTCAAAATGTACGACTCAACCCATCTTAGGAGACTACCACAAATACCCACCTCCGCAAGGCGACGAATCAACAAAGAGTGAGATATCTTATCGAAGGCTTTGCAAAAATCAGTGTACACCGAATCGACCTGAATGCGCGAGTCAAGATTATCTTGAACATTCTCCAGAAAACAAACGAGATTCGTTTCAACACTCCTACCTGGCATAAAACCATGTTGCTGGTCGATGATCAAACTTTTGACTTGGTGAAACATGGATTTATAAATAATGGACTCGAAAAGTTTAGCAAAAGACGACAATATGCTGATAGGGCGATAGTTCTCAATACGATGCTTCTGACCACCCTTGAAAACCGGAACTATAGCCGACACCTTCCACCGACTCGGAAAAACACAAGAGGTCAACGACTTATTAAAAATGATGAACAACGGCTGTGCTAGGGAATCGGCACATTCTTTCAAGACAATGGGGGGGATTCCATCTGGTCCTGGACCTTTGCACACATTCGCCGATCTCATTGCGTCGATTATTTCATCTACGGTAATATGTATGGCATTTAAGTTGTTCGCGCCGTAACAATTATCAACAAATTCCGGACTCCTCGAGCTGCCCGAACCCGAAGAAGGTACCACGAAATTTCCCATGAAAAAGGAGGCGAAAGATTCAGCAATCTCCGGGGCCGACGAAGCGCAACTGTCGTTCAAATACATTTCGGATGGAATTTTGCCGTGTTTCTTTTTAGCTGAAATGAAACTGAATAAACGTTTGGAGTTCTCCGAAAGTTCAGACTCCACTATCCTCGAATAATTCTCAAAATCTTTTCTAATAAAGCGCTTGGAAAGTGTTCGCAGTTCTCTAAACTTCATCAAGTCTTGTTGGTTGACGGAAATCCTCCACTTCACATGATATTTATTCTTAGATTTTATTAATTTGACAGTTCCGTGTGAATAATAAACCGGAAATTTCAATAGATTTCTAGACTTAGGTACATTTTCAAGCATAATATTATTAAGAACGTCATAAAACACATTGACATCATCATTTATATCTTCATTATTCAAAATTGAATTCCAATCAACATCTGCAATTTTATTATTTATTTGAGGAAAATCTGCACGTTTATAATTTAATATTCGATTCTCGAAACCATCCTCGAGATATCGGTGTTTTTTGAAGTCAAATAAAAACTCTAAGCAGGGATGGTGCGCATCTTCATTAACAAAGGGAATTTCAGCGTGAGATATTTCTTTTATCTTATTTTTATTACAAAGTATCAGATCGAGAATTTTATTTGAACCTTTAGAAATGCAGTTAAACTGCATAAGTTCTGTGTACGTTAAAGTATCAATAATTCTAGATTACTTAGTTTCGACAGCTAAAGGTATCAAAAAAGAATTCAGTTCATCCCTTACCCAATTTACAGACGAACAATTAAAATCCCCACAAATTAAAAGTACATTATTCTGTATTCTGCCTTTATTGGCCTCCAGCTTGCTCACAAAGGATGACGAGGCATAGTCGTCACCGGGTGGGAGATAAATGCAACATAAATATATTTTAACATTTTCTACAGTAAGTAATAGCCAAAGATCTTCTGCGTCGCTATTGAAATCAGATAGATATTGTACCGTGTAATCATTACGAACCGCAATTAAAACACCACCTCCATCTTTTTTCGATGAAAAACTATCTGAACGATCTCTCCTAAATATAAAGTAATTTTCAGTATTTATCAATTCAGTGTCAAAAATACAATCCTTAAGCCAAGTTTCAGTTATGAACACAATATCGTAATTATTCAATTCTAAATTCATTTTAAAGTCTGTAAGCTTAGTGCGCAAACCACGCACGTTTTGTTGGCAATATGCAGCATCATTTTGGTTAACACTTCAACAAAAACAATTACAATAAACTAATATTTTTAGAGCTTACTTAAATCAGTCGTAGAATGAACCTGAATAATTTTGGCTCCATCAACCTTCCGAACAAGAATACCGCCATTCTGAATCCATACATACTTGTAGTTCTTCTCCTTAGCAGCCACTCTTGTCTCCCTGAACAAAATTTTATTCGCAGTTGTCAAGTGCTCATTTACGTAGAAGCGCTTAGAAACATCCAACAATTCCAGACCTGGCTTACCACCCAATTCAGTTTTCTTGGATTTAGCAGCTGACAAAAAAGAGTCTCTGTCAAGCTTCCTGTTGAACTTTACAATTATGTTTTTTGGTTTATCTTCCAGTTTAGTCGGAACTCGCGTTATTGTATTCACTGAGCCATCTGTCACTTCGTGTCCGATGAAATTGCCAATTTTCTTCACGATTTCAAACAAATTTTCATTCTTTCGTTCAGGAACATCCATTATTTCCACATTATTACTACGCAGACTCTGCTCCATATTGCCGAACCTCGCCTCCATAATTCCAATCCTCTTCTTCAAGGTTTCATTCTCCGCCCTCAGGCAGCTGGTTACCTTTATAGCCTCATCCAAATGGGATAATTTATTCTCGAAATCTGACACTTGACTGGAGCAAAAGTCGACCGAGCCACGCAACTCCCTGATTTCGCTTCTGACTTCACAAAGCACGGTCTTGAGAGCATGTACCAGCTTAGCAAGAACGGTAGTACCCTCCGATCCATCGTCGACTTCTTGTTCACTGCCCCCATCATCAATCGACGCCACCGTCGTGACAGAATCCTGACTTCGACAGTTCCTACAACTCCACTGATTAC
Organism: Myrrha octodecimguttata; assembly: GCA_958510865.1. Taxonomy (NCBI): domain Eukaryota; kingdom Metazoa; phylum Arthropoda; class Insecta; order Coleoptera; family Coccinellidae; genus Myrrha; species Myrrha octodecimguttata. The sequence goes on from OY294057.1 coordinate 29,057,251, forward strand.
CAGGCAAGGTAGCGATAACAACACCTTGACTTTTTGTCACCTCACAACATCTGCCGTTGGCGTGATAACATCTTCGACACGAAACACATTGAACTCCTGGAGATCGGTTTGACATCGAATTCTTACAAATATCACACAAGGACATTATGATTTCGAAAAAATAACGTCACCCAAAGAAGCTACTTGAAGAATCACACCGATTGGTACAAAATTTTTGATGAAATAGGAACCACAGATGTATGAAAATGAACTTTAACGGGAACAACTTTAATTCGATGTGCATCGGAAGATCGCAACAACGAATGGACGAAAAATCGTGTGTCGCTCGAGATTGATTCTCCAAACTTTTCAGCAGGATCGGTGTACCTTGAGGGCTCAAAACTGGGGGTTAGGAGGGAAAAAATATTTCTCTGTTGCATTACTCAACCTTAAAATTTTCACCTGGGTGTTTTTCGATTGGTGGTCTCCGTGTTACAAATGAAAACGCTGCAAATTGTGTTGTGAAAAACCAATGAATTCTGAATAATATTTGAGTTTTATTTAAGATATCTACGGTATTGGGCTATTTAACTGAAAAATTTGCAGCGTTTTTTTGAAGATTGAGGAAATATAGGCCATTTTTCTGTGGTTTGGTACTGGGTCGCCATTTATAAACTTATTCATTCACCATGTCAAAGTCTCGAATAGTTTTAGTTTCGTGTTTGATGATTACCGCTGGTACTTCCTTTGGACCTGCACCTCTGCGATTTTTCGATCAAGTTACTGTTTTCCCCAGCGTGGCAACGTTAACTTTTATTTCATCTCCCTTCACACCGTTTTTTTTGGGTTATATACATGTTTGGTGTTTTTCTTTAGCTTCAACCTTCTTGATGGATTCCCGTATCTCTGAATATTCGCTATTGAATTCAGTACACTCGAGGTGTGCCATTATCTCCTTACACTTTTTAGCCCACAGTTTTCTTTTCGCAGATGAGGTGGTTCGTCTTGTTAAACTCTTATCAATTCTGCATTTGCTTCTTTAGCTTCTTCTATTTTGTCTTCAGTGAACATTGATGAAATATCTTTTTTTCCAATTAGTTCTTTTATTTCATTATAACACTGAAGTTTTCTACTTTAAGTCCTCGATTCTATACCCAGAGCTTCTTCTGACGCTGCTCGAATGCTGTTTATGAGGTTTTCATACACTTCATCTACAGATTTGTTAGGTATGTTATAGAATTTCAAATGATTGCCAACTGAACTTCAATAGTGAGGAAATTGAAGAGGCAAATATTTTCGGTGAGTAGTAATATCAAATCGGAAAAAAGTAAATGACATAAATTCAAAAAATACGCATGAGATTAATATTATTTGAATTACACTGATACTTCACGAGAAATGCTTTTATCAAGCTTGGTTCAGGGTCGGTACACACGGAATGAATGTAATAAATACGAGCCTAATCTTCCAAATTAAATCTGGACAATGGTCACATTTGAACAAGGGGGTGCACGTATTTGTTGATTGTTTCGGTACGCCATTGGTTTAATGGGATCAAAATCGAAAGTGTAAACAGTTCTACTTATCAATACGAGGTAAACAAGTGAAATTCATCATCTCACAGGGAATCAGTAATGACGAGTGCTTATGATTTTTTTGTGAATGTTGGGCGCAAAATGGTCTCGAAAAAACTTTCATATGAATTACTGTTGAGGAATTAATGGTTTCCTTGATATAATTATAACCGTCATCTGGCCTTTCGTTCATAAATTAGCAATCGAAAAAAATACATCAATAAGAAATTTAGATCTTTTGATCATAATAGACCTTAAAATGTTCTTACGTGAAGATTTTAGCTTTTAGGCGTCTGTTCAGTTCAACTTCAAGACAAATTCCTCAGGGGATATACATTCGATCAGATTTTTAGTTAAAAAAAATAAACCAATATATTGGTTTATTTTTTGATAAAATCAAATGAAAAACCTCAGTGATCGACCAATTAAAAAAAAATTACCCCCTTGAAAATTTCACAGTTTACATCTTGAAGTATGCAGATTTGAATGAACCAACGAAAAAAAAATCGTCCAACTGCCGTCCGTTTTCTGGAGCTTTCCTCTGAAAGTACTGAACCGAAATCCGTGAAACTTTGTAGAAAAATTGTGTGATGCTTGAGATTGATTCTCCAAGCTTTTCAGCAGGATCGGTGTACCCTAAGGGCTCAAAACTAGGGGTAGGAGGAAAAAAATATTTCTCGAAAACTCACCACCGAATTTTCATGAAACTCCCAACGTTGATTACTGTTGCATAACTTGACCTAAAAATTTTTATCCGCATAGTTTTCGACCAGTAGTCCCTAAGAAAGACGCTGCAAGTTGTGTAGTGAAAAATCAATGAGTTATGAATAATATATGAGTTTTATTTCAGATATCAATGGTATTGGGATATTTAACTGAGAAAATAATAAGCCCTTGTGTAAAATTTGAAGCGTTTTTTTACTATATAAGTAATCTGAAACGATACTTATGAGTTCGAGTCATGGCAAAATGATCACTAATATTGTATATTAACATCGGTATTTTCCAGAAATAAGTGTATTAAGATCAGTTTTCACTTATCATCTAATTGGACCTCAACCTACTTTGAGAAGAACAATTCATAAAAACGCTGCAAATTTTACACAAGGGTTCATTATTTTCTGAGTTAAATGACCCAATACCATTGATATCTTAAATGAAACTTATATCTGAATAACACCGAAAAAATTAAAGGAGTGATTCTTTGATGAAAATGAAGGTACGTATTTGGTATAAGTTTTTTTGAGATATATCCCCCCGGAAATCTTACACCCCTCTGAAGATTGACAAAAAATTTTGTCTCTTTTTTATTTTTCCTGTTTATTAAGCTTAAAACACGAAATTTGGTATATATTATTTGTCAATAAAACTACACGTTTTGGATTTTCCAACCCTGAAGTATGCTTGGAAGGGGTTAAAATATTCAATCCCTAAGATATTTTTTCTCACAATTTTTTTTTAGTGAGAAGTTTCCTTTAGGAAAAAAATGGCGTAAAAACCCAATTCATTCTAACTTTTTATCTTCACAAGTTTTTTCAAAAACTTAAATCATTCACGAGAAAAAAAATTCGATGATCTGCGTTCAAGAAAGTTCATACCAAATACCTACCTTGATTTTCATCACAGAATCAACCCTCCAATTTTTTCGGTATTATTTAGATACACCCTGTATATTATTCATAACTCATTGGTTTTTCACACCTAAATTTGCAGCGTTTTTCTTTATAACTCAGGGACCACTGGTCGGAAATTATCTGGAAGGAAATTTTCAGGTTGAGTTATGCAAAAGTAATCAACGTTGAGAGTTTCATAAAAATTTGGTAGTAAGTTTCCGAGAAATAATTTTTTTCCGGACAACGGACGGCGGACGACAGACGGCGGAAGGCGGTCAGACAGATGTCTGGTGTGTCTGGTACTTTTTTGGATATGGTAGGTTTCTTACCACTTCGAGCAAGCCTGTGGTGAATAATATAACTAGGAAATATAAGATTTAGATCAACTTAAAAGAGCAGCATTGAAGGAAACGAAATCACCTGATTATTATTTTTAACGAGACCTGAATTTTAATAGTAAGTGAGTATTTATAGTAAGTTATTCCAAGAAATGCAGGTGAAAGTAGTAATTTTTATGATTTTCACGGTAATGAGAGTGCCAGTTTATGCATCACAGTCCTAAGTATAACCGCAGTAGAAGTAAGAGTGAAAATTTTCACAGCTCGAAGAGAAGACCGACGACACAGTGGAAAATAATCCTGAAATTCAGGCCAGAATAAGAGCAACCGAGGGAAGGAATTATGGATTTATAAAATATGCCGCGTCGGCACACTTGACCAGCACGAACTTTCCTCGGCCATCTGGATATATCTATCCGAGATCCTGTCCACAGCCTACTGGGCTCAAAGGGCAGTCGCTATCATCTCGTTCAAACATTTTGCTCCCCATAATTCGGGGCGAATTCTGTTTACACACAGCCTTATTAATATGCATAAATTGACATTGTACGACCTCTTAGCGTATTAATGCAAAAATCTATAGAATCTTAATGTGTTGACATGGTTTACCGAATATGGGATCATGCTTTAGAATGGCTGTACATGGACAAACAAACTGATTATGGATGTTATGACTATAATACACTTTCTATACTCAATTCATTTTTATAAACTATCCTGGTTGGCAATGATTTAGTTCTATCGAGTGTTTTTACTTAAAACTGACGCAGGTCGGCACTCGTGAAATATCGGCAATGTCAAAAATAATCCGACGAGACGTTGCCAAATGCCATAGCCAATTTCTACTCTCAATCTCAACATAATATATATAGACATATTCAATACTGGTGTAAATGAGTTGAAAGCTCTTTTGTATGTGTAATTGTTACCTATCTACATGTGTAATTACTCTAAGGGTGTATATGTGGAGATTAAATAAATAAATAAATAAATAAATAAATAAATAAATAAATAAATAAATAAATAAATAAATAAATAAATAAATAAATAAATAAATAAATAAATAAATAAATAAATAAATAAATAAATAAATAAATAAATAAATAACTAAATAAATAAATAATCAGCACGATGGGAAACTAAAAACGCCGAAGGTAGTTTTGACAATAAAGCATCAGGAAGTTCTATGTAGAATTGAAATCTGCTTTCTCAATAATTTATCACAAGTTATCCAACATTTTCGACGTATGTGAGTGAAAACCAAGGAATTATATTTTATATGAATAGATATTTATTTTTTAGCTGTACATCACCACAATAAGAAAGATTTTAAGTGATACAGCATTTCCTTCTATTGGTGCACTGAAAAAGAAACTAACTGAAGACTTTATTTTGAAAAAAGATCTCCAACGACAAATTTGGAATTATAATTTGAAAAAAGAGCAGATTTTCACAGTGTAAATCGTTGGATGAAAATCTCAGATTTGGATGAATACGTAATAACTACGACCTCTATGTGGAGAGGACAATGTTGCGTAGTTATCTGACAGGAAAATGACTATAACCTAACATTTTCAAAATACACACGGTGAAATATGTCAGAATGTTATGGCCAACCGGGATTGTTTATAAATGTGAATGGAATATAAATATATTTCATTCGCTTTTATCATGCTTGTTGGTAGGCTCTGGCATAGGTTCATCAAGTTTTCATAACTAGAACTAAGTTGGGCTGGCAGTCGTGAAATTTCGTCAAGGTCAAAATAATACGGCAAGATGTAGTCAACAGCAATCCAGGTTGTCAAATCGAAACATTCGAGAATTTTCTTGGATCTAGTAAGGGGACTTTCAGAACGAATTCGACAGGTTGAGGTTCATGTTGTTTACGAATATTCGTGAACTGTCCCTTGTTATTTCGAACCAGATAATTGGATCCATATAAAGGTATTTGCTAAGATCTTCTCCGATTGGCTGAAATTTGAGTTAGAGTTCCTCATTTTACCATGTGGATATGTCCGCCCAGTCAGTTTGTTAATTTCGATTGCTGATTTTTTACTCTCTAAATATGAATTGTTCGGTTGCTTTATGACAAAATGTAATTTACAGAATTCGATTGATGAAAGAGCGATCTATTTTTTGTCACCAGAGTGAAAGTCGATTATTTATGCTATCATATGCATGGACCATAGTAGGAAAACCAGCAACCGAATCATCTGAGTTGATTTACTCACGTAATATATCCTATACGAACTTGACTTTATTGACGATGAATCAGGACACCCAACATAATTTTCAGCCACTCAAAGATGATCTTAACGAATACCTATATTTGCTTCCAATTATCAGGTCTGGAGAAGCGGATCGCCAACATTGAGGAATAACGTGAACCTCAACCTGCCGACGTTCTGAAATGGTCCCTTACCAGTGCCAGAAAATTTGCGACATATTAGTGTTCGAAGTCTTCCTATTCCTACTAATATTTATCTCCTATGACTCTTCTCTGGTTTGGTAGAACGGACAACGCCGCGTAGTGATCAGACAGAAAAATTATTGAAAACCTATCAGTTTTTGAATATTCAGAGTGAAATATGTCAAACATTCATTGCTGATCGACTGACTTTATAAAAGTTAATGGAGTGTACAAAATCTAGAAATTAACTGCCGTGAAGGCAGCAGCTTTTGCGCGCATGTTCAATGGAGATGACAGCTTTGACAACGAATTTGAACATGCGCGCAACAGCTGCTGCCTTCACGGTAGTGCTTGTATGGGGTTTTCTTTCGATAAACCACAGGATTTCAATTCGATCTAATCTGTATTTTTGCAAATATCGGAAAAATGAAATTTTGAATGGGTATATCGATGGAATCAAACCTACTCTACATATATCGAGTTCCTAAGTCGTTTCATCCGGCTGTCCGTGAACACAATAACTTCAAAAAGAATCAACTTGAAAACTCGACATTTGTGGAAAAGGTTTGGACCTTATTTGCTAAGGCAGAATTCGTGAATACGTAAAATGCACCCAAAGATTCCGCAGATATAACCTTTCATATTTTATTTTCCCAATATTTCCAAAAATACAGATCAGATCGAATAGAAACCCAGTACTTAATCTAAAAATGAAAGGTTGAAGGTTCATACAGAATTTAATGAGGATTATATGATAAGTAGATCACCGAATATTGAATACTTGAAAAAAAAATTAATTTTTTTTATCGTGTCCACGGCTGGCCGTTAGGACGGACAGAATCGATTTTGACACGGTATTAGTCATCAGGGAGTCCAATCTCGTTGCTTGAGACTAATTTCGGGAAGATATTCGAGAACTACAGACATTGGGACAAATCGATAGCACCCTAGAACATGCGCGCAAAAATCAGTAGATTTTACGCGTTTGTTCAAATTCGAAGCCATTTCGTCACGTCGTTATTTTTCGATCCAGTACTATATATCAATTCGATTGGATTAGATTCAAGTTTTTGGAAATACTGGAACAATTAAATTCCAAAAAGATATAGCTACCAAATTATTATGCCGATTTAATCCGTTCTCGAATTCGACCTTCGTAATTATGCTCCAAACTTACTCTAAAGATATCTAGTGCACAATCATTCTTTCGGAACAACATAAAAGTAGCTATATTTTCTATAGAGCAGATTTGCAGCTTGATGTTCAAGTTCATTCAACTTTCTAACTCCGTGGATATACTTACTATTTCGAAATTGCATTTCGCAGATTTGTATTTTCGAAAATAGAAAACCATTATTAAATAACACAAATTCTTCTGAAATAATACAGGTTTTCCTTTGATACTTCTACGCAATGTTTTTCGATATAGACCTCCGACCTACTGAAAACACGATAAATTCACAAAGCAAAAACGCAAAAATTTCAGGACTTTCAGGGCAGGTTCAAAGGTTAAATTCAAAAAGCGCGAAACGCTAATTAAGTTAACCCTCATGAAGTTCAATATGAAACGCAATTAAAATTTCATTATTTTACAATCTACAAAAATACAGACATGATTATGTCGAAATTTAGCAAGTACCTAGATATAAAAGGACGATGGCTTTTCACTCAAATATAAACTTCATGCGGCTCATATGAAAACGCAAAGTTCTTCGTAAAAATATAATTACCTAAAATCAAAACTCCAGTTTCATATGGGTATTTCCAATTTCCCAAAATCATGAAAATTCATCATCCCAATATCTCCAAAATACCCGATATTCCCGAAATAATAGAAACAGTCGAATTTTAATTCATCGACTGATGTCGAATGAATTTTTTTCAGAACTTGAAATGGAAACTTATAACTAATAATAATTCAAACAAAATTGAAAATTCATTTTGACTGTTTTAATGACACGATTCTTTTGTATTAAATTGTGCATCAGCATTCATCAATTGAAAACAAAAATTCATTATCGGATAAGTATTTCTAGTTATTCCGGGAATAACAAAGATAACGAGAAAAATTTCACTAAATTGAAAATATTTTTTTCGGAATATAAGAGTGAAACTCAACATATACTCCATATACTTTTATAAACTAGACCGGTTGGCCATGACATTCTGACACAATTCACCGTGTATATTTTGAAAATATTAGATTACAGTAATTTTCCTGTCAGATAACTACACATAGGTCGAAGTAATTACGTATTTTCCAAAATTTGAATTTACTTTGGGAAAATAATGAATTTAAGAAAATATTATGTGAATTCAATAATTCCAAAGACCTGGCGAATGTTGAAGAAAATTTGTCCCTGTTAATAGTGGAAATATTTCACGTATATAAACATGTTTGGAAGATTCAGTTGTGCTTTTTTCTTGTACGGAAATCAAGAATATAGTATTTTACTGAAAAATAATGGATAGATTATTCCGTTACTTTGTGATAGTTCATTCGAAAAAAAAATAAAAGAACTAGAATAACCCGCCGTAAAACTTGAAGTAAAATTCACAAAGTTCTTGGGAATCTACACTGCGCAAAAAAATTAACGCACATTATGGAAATCTCAAATTTATTCTACAACTGAAGAGGTTGAAGTCTCTCGAATGGAATGGTCAGCAAGAAGTCCAGATCTCAATCCGATTGAGCAGGTTTGGGACAACCTCAATAGAAGGCTGAGAAGTTCAGAAAATCATCCAGCTACTCTTAATGACTTAGGAATCCAACTCGGAGAAATCTGGAAAGGATTAGATCAGAACATTTTAAGATCACTCATTTTGAGTATGAACCGTCGTTGCCGAGCTGTAATTAACGCAAGGGGGGAAATACCAAGTATTAAATCACTTATCAGTATTTTGAAAATTGTTCATTTCTCTTCTTTCACATAAGATTCGGTGAAATCTTGAATTTTTCTTCCATTCAATGTGTCTTGTTTCGTTCGAAACCTTCCCGAGAGAACATAAAAAATAAGTTATAAGGTCAATGTAGAGTTATAGAGTTAACATTCATCAAAATTGAGATTTTCAGAATGTGCGTTAATTTTTTTGCGCAGTGTATGTGAACGATACAATGAATGATGAACATTTTTCTAAACTAGGATGCAGCTTAGCTTCAGTCTGTTATCTTTGGGTGTTGGATAGCATGTTATAAATTATTGATTCCAAATTATCAGGGAAAAAGCAATTCTACATAGCACATCCTGATACTTTTTGTCCCTGCTTCTTCAGAACTACCTTCGGCATTTTTAGTTTCCAAGCGTGAAGATTATGTTGAGATTAAGAGTAGAAATTGGCATTTACATTTGGCAACGTGTATGAGAATTATTTTGACATTGCCGTTATTTCAGGAGTGAGTATTCATGACAGTTTATAAAAGTGAATGGAGTATAAATAGTACATTTATGTTGACTAGAGGTATATAAGGTTTTGTGAATTTCATCGTAAGTAAGACAAAAAAATTGAACTATAAATTGGATATTTTATCCGAACAGTTCAGAGTAATCATCATCAACATCCTTTCAATAATAAATCAGCTGGTGAACCGGTAATAGATGTCTTTGCTAAAAAGAACAATACGTATACGTAATGCGTTCCTCTAAGTCCCCGACAAAGAATGATCTAACATTCAGGGTGGAAACTGTTCTCCAGGGACCTAGACAATACTGTCATTAGTAACCACCAGCCGCAGTGATTAGAGCACCCGATAATGGTTTACGTTCGCCCGAATTCCACCCTATTTCCTCGATTGCCGTTAACCATGTTTTGATTTCTGATTTCAATCGCCGTTAACGCTACTTTTATCACTTCAAAATCAATAGTTAAATAGGAAATTTATTGAACTGTATTGTAAAAAAATCGGGTTTATTATTGCGCGCATGTTCTGGGGATCAGCGTGCTATCGTTTAGTCCAAAGGTCTGTTATTTTCGATGATTGAGCCGAAAATGGTCTCAGACGACTAGTTTGGCCTAACTGATGACGAATCCGGTGTCAAAATTGATTCTGTCCGGCTGGCCGGCCGTCCGTAAGCACGATTACGGTCATACGGAGAATCCTATCAACTTGAAACTTCCAGGGTAGGGTGCATTTCGAAATACGACGGTTGACTTCGTTAATGGGCAAAATCGGCCAAATGGTTTCTTAGTTAAAACCCATTGAAGTTTTGACGTTATTTTGGCGATAATTCAAAAACTACTGGGACGATTGGATCGAAACTTGGCAGTTAGTTGGAGTACAGCAACGTGCAACTTTTCGTGAAATTTTGTAGGGATCATACTATGAGTAAATCGGATTTTTTTTTTCGCGAACTGTTCATCACATTTGGAAAAAATTCAGCGTGCACTTCAAGCTCCATATCCCACAGCAATGTACCGAATTTCAATTCGATTTTTTTCCGATATTGTTGTTTTTTTCGGTATAACTTGAGAAATACTGATTCAATCACGGTAAAACTTCACACCTACTTTGAAGATGCTGAAACACAATTTCGTACAGAGTTACGTGATGATCGTGTTATTAGAACAATTTGAAAGAAATTAAAATTTTGTCTTTCAAATTCACATTTAATATTCTGTGATCTATTCACGAATTCGGCCTTCGTAATTAAGGGTCAAACCTTTTCTACAAATATAGAGTTCCTAAGTTTTTTCTTTCGGAAGTTATTGTGTTTACGGTCCGGCCATTAGTCAATAACTTCCGGAAGAAACGACTGAGAAATTCGATATTTGTAGAGTAGGTTTGGGGCTTAATAACGAAGGTCGAATTCTTGAATGGGTAAAATCTGCCCAATGATTCAAAATTTTATTTTTCCAATATTTCAAAAATTGCAGATTCGATCGAATTGAAATCCAGTCATTTGTCGGAAAAAAATTCGGAAGAGCACTGCCGTGAATGCAGCAGCTTTTGCGCCCATGTTCAAATGCGTTACCAAAGCGGTCATCTACATTAAACATGCGTGCAAAAGCTGCTGCCTTCACGGCAGTGCTTTTCTAATTTTTTTGTGGATTGGCGATGAATCATGAACAAAATTATTTTACCAATGCGTTCAAAATTTTCTGATAGTTGTGTTACAGCTGCGGAATGTTCTTCACCTAAATTCGTTTTTCTATACCCATATGCGTTGAAATGTCGTCATAAAATTCTGGGGTTATGTTTTCTCCTAGAGCTAATTTTGCTGATACTTTTCTGTCACCGGCGTTCATTTGCATACAGGTCCTAAACGTTATTCCAAACTTAATTTGTATGGCGCAAAGGTGTTTACAATATCTTCCACCCTGTCCAAAAAGACAGTTGCAAAATGCAATATCCACATATGCAGTATAAAACATATGATCGTTGGTCTCCGAATCAACTAAAAAAGTATTTTGTTCGATTCTTTGAACATAGACATCAGCGGGATGCGGCATTTTCAACAAAATATTGATTTTGACAGACATTTCCTTCCTGAACTCAGCAACGTCTGCGCCTGTCTAGCGGACTTGCGTAACTGAAAACACCTCAAAAAGCACGGTGGCTAGTACAAGCTAGTGCGGCCTTGTAGGCGGTAAACAATGCCTCGAGAATGGGCGCGTATTCATAATACGATAGTTACTACGTCTGAACTCCTACCTGTGCTGAGTCGTGGTAGGGTATGTCTTGGTAGAGAAAGCACTGGCTCAGTCATTCTTTACCGCGTTGCAACACCATATATGCGTTGCAGCATAGTAAACAATGCCAATACCGGCGTTGGCCACAGGCATCTTGCCGAGCCGGCCAAGTTGGCCAACATATGCTGGGCCGGCATAGTGCCGACCAAAATTGTTTGTTGGTAAAGTAAAATCGGGCGAATCGGACAAATCATCCTGTATAGTCTCAGAAAAGACCAAAAAGCTCAAATCAAAAATTGTCTCAATACTATCCTGATTAGTCTGAACTTCTACTAAAATATGATGGTCTCCACCGAAATCACACTGTACATGATGAACGATTTATATAAGTTGTTTTTCGTATAGTGAAAGAATCATTGAAAACAGTATCTTTGTCTTATTGTTCTTATTTTTTCATTTGTTTCCCCAGCATAAAAAATCATAATTATTATTTTTTCACAAATAAAAACTTGAATTCGAGAGGAATTTCACATATGAGATATCAATGAAATGAGTCAGCCAAAACTGTATAAACTACGAAACTATAACTATAGTATAGGTATTTCATGAGTGGAGGTGAGAATTTCTTTAAAACCTCTATTGTTTCTTATATTCTTCTATTTCAGGTTCTCGAAGGTAAGTTAAATTTCTGTTATAATAATTGTCAAATATAATGAGATATACAGGGTGTTTCATCATAAACTGGTCAAACATATATAGCCGTATAGATGACATTGGGAAAGTCATTTTTGCCTTATGGCATATACCCCGTTTTCGAAGCATAAGCGAGATACAGGGTGTTTACTGTCAACTTTGAGCAATATTCTCATGACTGTGGTGTCTTATATGTGTCCTTTGAAATAAGGTTTTTTGGTCACATCTCAGTTTGTTTTGGTGGTCAATTCAATGGTTGTGTAGATTTCTGGAAAAAATATTTCAAAATGGCGGAAAACCTACAAAGTTGAAATTTTTTGTTTTCGATTGCCGAATTGGATAGCATTATTTTAATGTACTCAGATTTTCCGTGAAAAACTTGTTTCAAAATTCGAACTCAATTTTTTTTACATTTCTACAGTAAAAAAAAATTCACCCAAAATTGTTGAAGTCTTTCGAGGTTGAACTGACCTTCATTCTGAACACCGGTGTGAAAACCGAATGAAAAAATATACATTGGTTTTCATTTTATAGCCTTCCGAAGATTCCGCTCGGAGTAATTTAATAATTATTATTCAAGAAACTGGTTGTCCTACGGATGTCAAAATTATGCTAATAAGTCTCCAGAATGACCTGGATAGAAATATGAATTTATCAAGAGAATAAATATTTTCTAGAAAACTTTTGTGGGAATCGAACTCTCTCCGCATTCGGAAAATGGGGTAAAGTTCGATAAACTACCGTTGCATCATTATAATCAGAATAACTCCAATTACGGACTTTTGTCCGTAAGTGGAGCGAGTTCGATTTCCATCGAAGATCCCATCAAAATTTTTTTTATAAATTCATATTTCTATCCAGGTCATTCTGGGGGTCCATTAGCACAATTTTGGCCTCCGTAGGGTCACCAGTTTCTTGAATAAAAATTATTTCAGTACTCCGAGCGGAATTTTTGGGAGGCTATAAAGTAAAAACCAATGAATATTTTTTCATTCTGTTTTCACATCAGTGTTCAGAATGGAGGTCAGTTCAACCTCAACAGATTTCAACAATTTTGGGTGATTTTTTTTCTAACTGTAGACATGTAAAAAAAATTCGAGTTTGAATTTTGAGTAAATTTTCTCAAGGAAAATTGAGTAAATTACTATCCAATTCGGCTATCGAAAACAAAAATTTCAACTTTGTAGGTTTTCCACCATTTTGAAATATTTTTTCCAGAATTCTACACAACAATTGAATTGACCACCCAAAACATTCTGAGATGTGACCAAAAAACGTTATTTCGAAGGTTACACATAGGTCACCACATTTATCAGAATATTGCTCAAAGTTGACATTAAACACCCTTTATCTCCCTTATGCTTCGAAAACGGGGTATATGTCATAAGGCAAAAATGACTTTCCCAATGTCATCTATACGGCTATATGTTTGACCAGTTTATGATGAAACACCCTGTATGTTTAGTTATAAAGATCAACTGATGATCATTTATTCAATTCGATTTTAATTGTGATCACTCCGTACATACATAGGCAAGTTCAATATTTTATAGCATTGCATTTAAAACCTGCATTTTCCGATAACCCCCATTACAAACTCTAAATGATCCCGAATATTCATTGCAACCAAGTTCCCCTACCCCTCAACTGATACAGACGACGATGACTGAGCCACTTCCAAACTGGCGTCCGATTTATCTCAAAAATAAATGGAGAATCTCAAACCAGAGATAAACAGTCCTTTTGAATCTTAATTCCATTGAGCTGAACCCAACCGCGAGCATCTTGTATAATTTTAACGCATCGACTGAAGAGGGCGCTCGCGAGGGGGGTGATCTCTCGAAATTTAAATTTGTAGTGGGTGACTTTTATGAATTATTCATCGGTAAACATAGGAATATACAGATATCGGCGCCCCCTCACGTCGACTGATGTGATATTAATTAACTAGGGTTTATATACACGTTCTAACCACTATTAATCACATCCTGCCAAGGGGGAAGGAGGAGGATCGCTTTCTCACCCCGTCCGGAAGCGCGTTCACTTAATCTGTGCACTTGTCGACTTAATGTGTCAACGAGCAGTTGCAACCCGCTGTCTGAAGGAAAGAAAATTTCAAGGAAGGTGAATCGAGGGAACGTGATTCCAGGGTTTATAATTGGAAAAGTGTTTTCTGTTCTCTTAACGGAATCTTCTCACTCCTTTCAACGCTCTTATTTTGGGGAACATTGGGTTGAACACCCCGAAGAAGAATCCTTGGTCAAATTCAATTATGTCCGTCCGCCCTTTCGTATGTGCTCTATCTTTCGAAGGAAACGATCTAGCGACTTGAAATTGTCGGATTGGATTTGGAGTCCAAATATCTCGGTTAAGTTCGTTAATGGGTGGAATGGGTCTAACAGTTTCGGAGTCGATATCTCATGAAGTACTATTTCGATCAAATATAAACTTTGCAGATACTTTGAGAATACCAACGCGCAACTCAATTCTTAACTTCGTGTGGATTCAGTCTTGAAAAATTTCAGAAAAATCCTTATTCAAAACTTTTGAAATTTTGTTGAAAAATTTTTTTCCTCGTGAGAAATTGGGCGAATACTTTAAACGCAGTATTCAACTTCAATATTCCGAATTTCAAATCGATACGATATTGACTTCTAGAGATATAAGAGAAAAAATATGCCAGCTTTTGTTATTTGGAATTTTAACATTATTCATACAATATCTCAAGGATAGAAGCTATCAGATTTAAACTTCATTATCGGTTGAAGAATAACAATGCGCAACTAGATGCATATTAATCTAGTCGTTGGAAAATAAAACACACTTTCGACAATTTTCCACATTTTTTGAAATGGTTTTTTTTTCGAGGACAATCGAACAGATGTCTACAGAATTTGTGAGTCCAACCTATTCGTGGGAGACAATTCTCGGGATATAAATTCAAGAATATCAAACATTTGGAAAAACACAGCGTACATGAGTATGGTTCCATACAATAAGTTGCCTTATCTATCAAAAGTATACAGAATATTTATGTTTTCAAGCGAATTATAAGAAACAAATTAATACAGAAATGTAACTACTGTATTCAAGACTATCTGAATGACGATGGACTGGATTGATGTTTGTTTTACTGTCACTATATAATTTGTTGTTTATTTTGGTTTATTATTTGATAAAATCAAATAATAAACCTTAGTGATCTACCAACGAAAAAAAAATTTTAACCCCCCTGAAAATTTCACAGTTTACGTTTTGGAGTATGTAGATTTGAATGAACGAATAAAAAAAAATCCGTCCGTCCGCCATCCGTTGTCCGGGGCTTTTCTCTGGAAGTGCTGAACGGAAATCCTTGAAACTTGGTAGAAAAATTGTGTGTCACTCGGGGTTGATCCTCTAAGCGTTTCAGCAGGATCAGTGTACTCAAAGGGGTCTAAATGGGGGTTGGGGGGAAAAAAATTATTTCTCGAAAACTTACTACCGAATTTTCATGAAACTCTGAAAGTTGATTACTGTTGCATAACTAAACCTAAAAAATTTTACCCGGATGATTTCCGACCAGTGGTTCCTGAAATTGAAAGAAAAACGCTGCAAATTTCGAATAATATCGAAAATGAATCATCGCATTCGGTTCTAAGTTGTTTAAGATATCAACGGTATATTAGGTTATTCAACTAAGGAGATAATGAACCCTTGTGTAAAATTTGCAGTGTTTTTTATCACTTTTTGCTTTCATTGACCTGTCCCATATTGTATCATCAATCCAGAGGATCAATAAATATTATTATTATTAAGACGATAGCACGCAGTTTCACAAAACATGCGACCAAAAAGCATAATATTTGAAAGAAAAATTTAAACTCGAAATGAATATAAAACTAAAAGACTCTTCGTATATGTAGGAACCAGTGCAAAGTATTCGAATATGTAAGTAAACAAACGCAAAAATCTTCTGAACTTATGTTAGTTCCTTTGGGATTTTTCTATTTCGTTGATAAGGCTAAAACTCGTCGAAGTCGGTGAAATAGTGTTTTGAATTCACTCGAATCCACTCATGCATATATTGTTTGATATTCCGAAGCCAGGGACAAACGGACATCCTGTACATTATTTTAAACAAAAATGCATATAGTGCTTTCTCGTAATAACCTGCTGACTTCTGGGGTAACCTATGGAAGCAAAACTCCCGAAAACAAACAAACAAGATAACGACGGAGTAACAGTAACTCACAAGTCTACTCATCCTGAGATATATGTCTATGGGCCACAATCCCTTTCCTTGAACTTCGGGACAATATGGGGGCTAATAAGGGTTTTCCAATCGAATAATTTGTGTAGGCGGGTCCATTTTATTTCACGGCAATAACGTTTCGATTTTATGATGCTTCTGATCGAGAAATGGGAAATCGCTTAAAGGTTTCGGGATCCGTTCTTGAGTCGAATAAACGATATGAGAAACCTGCGCATTCATCATTCTGCAACACTTCAATAGAATTGAAAAACACTGCTTTTTGAAATTTTTTATTCTTTATCGGATGGAGCTCAAATGTTCTGTTGGATTAAAAGAAGTAACTTCTAGTTCTTGAAATCAAGTTGAGCGAATTGGGTTTTTTCAACCACATTCAATTTTTCAAATCTGAGGAAAAGGACTGAGGTTAGGTCACATGTTCATGTTTTAACCTCGTCAAACTCAACTTCACTTCCTGATGGCAAAATTTGTCGATCTTCTTTCCATAAGGTCCTCACGAAACTCTACAAGAATCTCAAGCTACCATTTTCCGATCAAACCGATTCGTATTTTCGGAAATATTGAAAAGTGTGAATGGGTTAATCTACGAAATCATTAGACGAATTCAAACCATTCACGAATCCCACCTTCGCAATTAAACGGAAGACGCACTTCACAAAATAAATATCGATTCTCTGAATCGTTCATGTCGGAAGTTATGGTGTTCAAGACCTGGCTTACCTTCGAAAGTGAACAAAATAACTTCAGAAGAATATAATTAGAGACTTGATCTTTGCATTGTTGGTTTTGAATTTAATTGAGAAGGTAGGATTTCCGAATTGGTAGAATCAATCCGATGTTCCTTCAGATATATCCATCCAAAATTTAATTTCCCCAATATTTCCATGATACAGATAGTATCGAGTCAAAATCCAGTAATTCAATGGAAATTGATAATCTGAAGGTTCATGCAAAATTTAGTGAGAACCGCATGATGAGTCGAGCACCAAATAAGAAATATTTTGAATGTTGGAGCTTCATCGTCATCAAATAAAAATTCTTGAGGTATTTCAGGAATAACAAAGATTTCTAAGGAATAATCAAAAAAATCTCCTGAAACCATTTTACGATTACACTGTTAATAACAATACAGTAACTGAAAAGTAACTTCAAAATCCGCGCTATTTATTAAATTGAAATTTGAAATATTCAAGGCAAAAATCGACTTCAAGGTCTGTACTGAATTTAGTTGAAAAGTTATCAACAGTCCTCGAAAACAAAACTTTCAAAGTTTACAAACACTAGATCAACACAAAATTGTGCATTATGTTGAAAGAAGGATATTCAACTAATGACAGTATTCAAATCCAATAACTTCTGTATTTCTTGAGATATTGAGGCAATAACTTCGAAATTCCTGATAACAAGAATAATTGACTTTCTTCTTCCATATCTCTAAAAATAAATATCGGCTCACATTGAAATTTGGACATTGGCTTCAAGGGAAATTTCACATATTTTTTCCCTATTTCTCCGAAAGTGAACGTGAAATCGAATTGAAATTCGGAACATTGATATTGGTTACTAACTCTGGGATCTGTCCAAATTCCGTTCAAATCTTATCGATATTTCCGAAAAAAAAATTTCAACAGAATTTCAAAAAATGTTCGGAAAATAATTTTGTTTCATCTCTCATTAGAGAATCTATCACTCAAGTTTGTTGCATATTTCGATATGTTCTTCTCATATTTATCAAAATTCGATGGTTCAATGGTTAGATCGGACTCACTCATGAAGAATGAGTGGCCAAATTCAAATCTGTTCTGTTCTGTATGTCACTATGCACTCCACTTTTCGAAGTGAGAGAGCTAGAGATTTGAAATACTCAGGACCTCTTTGGAGTATAGACATCTCGGTTGAGCTCGTTAATGGACTGAATCCATATAACAGTTTCGGAGATAGATGGATATATTTATTTGAAATTAGAAGATATTTCCTCAATGTGGCAAAAATAACCTTGTTATGCGTTGTTGGTATTCTTATAACAGGAAAATCACCGAGTATCATCACAAAAATGAAGAATATTGTTCCAAAAAATGAGAATTAAACGAATTTTCAATTCAATTTTTCATCCAAACAATTAGAATTCACCTAAAGGTACGAAGCGTAAAAGTTCAAAATTGTTTCTTAGTTCGTAAAGGAAAAAGGACCAGCATTAGCAACAGTCGTCTGTTGAAATTTTTTTTTCCGATACTACGCAAACTATTTTATCTCAATAGTATAGGGTTCGCAAAACTACATAGTGAAATTCATGCGAAAATGGTGCCATAAGAATATCTTCAGAAGTAATAAAGTAATAAGCTCAGACCTCAAGTATTAAAGAATGCAATAGAAATTATGTTGAAATTTCGGTCCTTTTCCTTTATGGCATTTCTTCACCCTGAAAGGCTAGACTGACCTACCAATTAATTTTCGAAGAAGTAAAAATGACCTTGTAATTATTGTAATGAAGAAATATTAAATAGCATTGGACAGCACTGAAATTATTATTTAAATCTAATAAAAACATAATGATAATCATTGATCTCATTCTCATTTTCCGCTTCTGTTTCGACCTGGCAACACTGGCCGGGTATCCTAAACTTATTTTTAGCAGTTTCCACGCGCTTGTTCTAGGAAACAGCGCGGTATAATTTCTTCACAATGTCTGTTTGTAAAGAGTTTTGGAATATCAACGCGCAACCTAGTGCAAAACTTCGTGTGGATCAACTTGTTAGAAAATATAAAAATGTTTATTCGAAAATTTTTCAAATTTTTGATGAAAAAGTTTTTTTTCTCTGAAAATATTGCTTAGATTCCAACGAAGTTTGACACAAATCTCAGTATTAAACAACAATGTTTCAGAGTTCAATTCGATATGATATTCACTCTCGGAGATATGAGAAAAAAAATTGCCAAATTTCGTTGTTATTTGGAATTTTAACGTTATTTCCGCAATATCTAGAGAAATACAAATGCAATTAGATTAAAACCTCCTAATCAGGTGAAAAAAATTTCGGTGCAATTGTCAGACCTCACTTCACTGCTTTTCTAGAATTTTATTTTCTTTTTCATGACGTCTGTAGAACTGTGAGTTATTGTACCACATATATTTTTTTCGAGATCGGGAAATATCGAAATAACTTCTCGATCCCGAAAAAATCTCGAAGTACCTCGATCTTGTCGCGAAAAAAAAGGTAAGTCTCGTCTCAATCTCTTATCGAAATCGAGACTAGACGAATTTTGAGATTCTCGTTGAACCCTAATAATACCAGGGCAGAACTTTGTGCACCCACTAATAAAATATTTTTTCAATTTTCGTGATTTTTGTTTGGAAAAAAAGTTTCTATCCGATGTTTAATTTCAGAGATATTGAAAACGATTCCGTGGGCTTGAGGGTTGTTCAAAATGAAAACAAGAGAAAATTCTAATTGTACGTAACGATGATAAAATTGTTCAAACTGTTCTAAAATTAAAGTTTCAACCATAAACAATCTATGTTCTTTCGCTGAGCTTGCAGTGGAAGCGAAAGAAGAAGATTTTCAACTCGACACAATATAGATTGACTGTGAAAAGGCTTTTGATAGAGTCAATCACAGGTAGCATACTGGGGCCATTACTATTTCTGATATTCATTAATGAACTTCCTGCCTGTTTACGATTCTCCATGACACTGTTGTTCGCGTATGATGTCAAGTTGTCTAGGAAAGTCTGGAGTCTACTTGATTGCTCTCTATCACAGGAGGACTTGAATAGGGTGGAACAATGGTTCAAAATTATAAATATAATACACTCGAAGAGTCAACCCGATATAATCTAATTATGTAATTGAATCGGAAATTATTGACCGGAAGTCTGAAGTAAGGTGTTGGGTATAATTTCTCAACACAATTCGAAATTTAACACCCATTTTGAGTTCATCACCAGCAGAGCTCACAAGTTATTAGGTTCAAGTCCTAGAAATAGCAAAGATTTTAATTGTTTCACTACCTTTTTTTTTTGTTTATTGTTGTACAAAGAATACGAACAGGATTATCCCATAAATAGTATTCACAGAATAATATAGTTAGCGAAAAAATCAGTGATAATCATCATTCATTTCACGCCTGTCCTGAAGGGATAAAAGATAGAAATGTTTACGTGCTAGGAAATAAAATCTTGATTCTTACGAACAGTTAAATTAATTAACATTTGAAACTTAAAGATTTGAGTATTCTGTTTTGAATACATTCGATTCTAGTAATATGTATTTTATAATGGGGACTCCAGATTACAGAGGCAAATCTGACCCTACTGAACACATAGGCGTAGTAGACACTGAGAATTGATTTATAGTTTTGGATGATTCTACATTGTCTGAATAAAAACCGAGCATCCTGTTGGCGCTGTTAACGACATAATCAATATGTGGAATAAAATTCAGTTTCCGATTCATTATCACACCCAAGTGTCTGATTTGATCGTCCCTGACCAAGGCCAAACCACCGAGATAATATGGAAATAGTATAGGAGTTTTTCCACGATGAAATGAGATAACTTGACACTTCGACACATTAAGATAAAGCTGGTGAGTGCTGCAGAGCACTTCGAACCTGTTCAACTCCTCCAGAAGAGCAGCGCAGTCATCGCTAGACTTAATGACGATAAATATTTTCAAATCGTCCGCATATATGAGTATCCTGCACCGTGAAAAAATTATTTTTTCGAAAATTTCTCATCTCCTTCTTGAGGTGTTTGGCACACGCTTTGAGGTCACTTTTTAACAACAGTGATCAAATTTCAGTTTGATCAGACATTCATCTTCGGCGAAATTGGGAAAATAATATGTCGAATTTTGTGCTCATTTCTTCGATATCATAGTTTTTTCCGGAATAACTCATGAATGCAGTCAAGATTATGATATAACTGATTGACTCACTGAAATATGTTGATGCGCAAACTTGTACAACATTTTTTGATAATCGTTCCATGAAAACAATTCACCAAAAAAATTGCAAATTTATCTTAATTATTCATATTTTGCAATTTTCTAATCGGAAGGTCCTCACGAAATTCTGCCTGATCCTTCAAGCTATCAAATTTCAATCAAGCACTTGATCTCGAATCGATTCAATCTGTATTTCTGGAAATGTTGAGAGAATAAAATTTTTAATGGGTGTACCTATATTTTTGGAATCAGTATGGGTGCATGTTACCAATCCACGAATTCTTCCTTCGTAATTGAACTCTACAATTATCTAGTATCTAAAAATATTTGTTTTTCAAACATCTGATCCTAACGAATTTTCGTGTTTATGTACATCTGTGAAGTGATCCATTTAGTTAGATATAATATTGGTACTTCAATGTTTAAATATATTGAATCTGGTGCATTTCTTGACAAGATATCCATATAGGTATCTGATTTCGTTGTTGACACTTAGGCTGATTTAATATATGTTAGTCTTCATCCGACAGTTACTAGTCATCAGAAGTATACAATAGCCTCTAATTAGGGTTTGTCTTATCTCGATGCTATGTTTGGTTATAGAGTTTTGATGAACACTTTCTGATGTTTTCCACTGTGGTTCAGCAACAACCACTATGACTTCGATTCAACCTCCATCCTATCCGTTATGGCTCGGTTCGCGATGTCATCTGGAATCCCATAAGAGGAGGAATCACATAAAGATTATAAGAAAGAGAGGAAAAAGAAGAACGGATCACTAACTTATCCAATATATTAATCCTTCACGAATATCTACACATTTTCGAGTACATATTATGCCCAACATTAAATCATACTCATCTAAATGATTGGCTAGAGAAAGTGAGGTGTGGGTCCAAAATCTCAGGTCGTAAGCCTGTTTGATCTAAATTTCATTATCGCTGTTGGATGGTTGCTGGTTGTAGCTATTAGATTGCTGGTTGCCAACAGGTAAAATTGCAGGTAGTTATGTAATCCGGTACGTCTTGAGCAGGTACTAGTTGACCAAGTACAAGGAAGTAATATGATAGGGCCAGAAAAGAATCAAAATATCAGGTATCAGAGGAATACTGGGTATCTAAAACGTCAGATTTGCCCTCTAGTGTATTTCCCAAAATTTGGAAAGAATGAATAGTGAGAATATTCGAGTAAAAAAAATATATAGACAAGAGAATAATTCACTCGAAGATTAATAAGATGAGACACATAAGCTATTTGAGTCTCAAATCAATTAAAATTGGGATATCAGGCAATTCAGTATAGTAATATTAAAAGTACTTACCCCTTATATTTTATTTTAGAGCACACAGGTAACTCTTTCTCAAAGTCAATGAGAATGCTATACTCAATTGATCGATGAAGATTGATGAGATGAATTGAATATTTCACCTTGATATCTTCGCCAGAAAAGAACGAGGCAGAACAGAAGGATTTCTCGGGCATCAAGTTCGCCAGATCGATACTGCTCAAAAGGAGTGTCGAGCACAGGATACAAATATAAGTGTCAGTTAAAATTGAACTACTGTAATTGTTAACTCAGCGTTTATTTCATT
The DNA here is from genome assembly GCA_958510865.1 of Myrrha octodecimguttata. Lineage (NCBI taxonomy): Eukaryota > Metazoa > Arthropoda > Insecta > Coleoptera > Coccinellidae > Myrrha > Myrrha octodecimguttata. Next base: position 29,080,272 of record OY294057.1, read on the forward strand.
GTTAAAAACTACTTTCATACCTTTACAAGATGTGCCACCCGATTAACCTACCATAAGATAGCTGTGAGTCCCTGGCAGAATGGAAACAAACGGTTTGAAAAACTGACGAATCCATAATTTTGTAATACATCGAGAAAACTGAAAAACGCCGAGAGATTTTACGTTAATTACACCAGAGTTTTCTTTGTACAATTGTGTAGTACGATTCAAGCTTGAGTGAGATTTTTTGCGTTGATTTCTGGAGCGGGGACAATCGAAGAATGAATATCGAGTTCCAGAGGTGGTGTGAGGAATCAGGAACACACCCAGTCCCCTAACTCGCACAAGCGTTAGCTTCTGAGGGATTCCTTAGCGAAACCTAGGAGAATCAGCAACAATATAGATATCAATTTGTGTTCTATTACAATTCAATGAATATGAATTTCAATACAAATATTTTTCATTTAAGGTCGCTCTGACTCACTGAAATTTCAATATTTCGAGATTAGGGTTCCGTTTAGCCTCTATAAAGGATAAGAGAAATTAGAGATGAAATCAGATAGCCTCATGAGATTTCGCATAGCATGTATAACTGTAAAGTTGTAGTTTATTTCCTGCTGAAACTGAAAATAATGCTAGTAAAAAATGTATATGCCGGTACCCGCAACGAGGTTTTCGCTCGCATGTTTTGGGGGAACAGTGTACTATCGTTCTGTCCAACTGTCTGTGATTTTCGAATCTTCATTGAAAATTGTTTCAAATGACTAGGTCGATGACGAATCCGGTTACAAAATCGATTCTGTCCGGCTGAGGACACAGTAATTGTCGAACTTAGAAAGCTAGCAACTGAAACTTTCAGGATAGGTCGTGCATCAGCATCAGACTGGCACGGTTCAATTCGTTAAAGGGCTAAATATACTCAACAGTTTCCACGTGGCAGTTCACTGGGGCATAATAACACCCGACTCCTTGCAAAATTTTGTTAAGATCGTACCTTCAATAAATAAATGAAAATGTTCTTCGGGAACTTACACCACATTCGAAAAAAAATTCGTTCATACCTTGAAATCCAAATTTTACACCAACGTATCAAATTCCACTCCGATACTAACATAATTTTCGACACACTGGAAAAAAATATGTCAAATTTCGTAGTTTTACCTTTCGGTATGGTTGTTTTTCCGAAATAACTTTTTAAATACTGATTCAATCATAATGAAACTTGATAACTACTTTGAATATGCTGATGAACAATTTTTATAAAATTTCGTGATGATCGTGTCATTAAAACAATTTGAGAAATATTCAATAGTGTGCAACCTTCTGATCATATTATCTTCACGAAATTCTGTATGAAGTTTCAAGGGGCCATTCTTCAATCAACTACTGGATTTCAATTCGTCTTTATCTGTATTTTCGGTAATATTGGGAAAGTAATTTTTTGAATGGGTAGGTGTATCTACGGAATCATTGAGCGGGTTTTTTCACGAATCGACCTTCGTAGTCAAGCCCCAAACCTTCTCTACAAATAACGAGTTTTAAGTTGTTTTTTGGCAGTTATTGTGCATACGATTGGCCGCTAGGCCGACCGTAAACACAATAACTTCCAGGAGAAACGACTTAGAAACCTCAAATGCATATATATGAAAACCTTTGTACTTCTAGAGGGAAATATCCCTCGGCTTTGAAAATGTCCACGGTTATACCAATTTTCAAAAGGAGCGATTCCGGTAACTTATAGTTATAGCTACATACCCATTTCTATACCCAGTGTATTTTCTTATACAATGGAAAGAATTGTTCCCAATCGGGGCATGGATTATCTGAATAAATACAAACTTTTAACGAATTGTCAGCATGGTTTTGATAGAGTAGGTCTGACCAATCATCTGCTATTTTCTTTATGGATTATGTTTTCAGTGTCTTGATGAGGGTCTCTTTGTGGATGACTTTTTTTCGATCTGTCTAGGGCTTTTAACTCGTGAATTTCAAGTTTGCTCTGAATAAACTTTATAATCTAGGGTTTAGAGGTATATTTCCGGACTGGAGCAGCAGTAACCTCCCAGATAGATCCTTCAGGGAGAGAGTGCGGGAGTGCTGGTCTGATGAATATAATGTAATTCAGAGATTTCCTCAGATATCCTTGTTGGGGTCGTTACTATTTCTTTCATTCATCAATGATCTACCGGATTATATGACATCTTCGATTTTCGTGTTGTTGGTTATTATAGATTTCACCTCATCTGTTATCGTAGCGCGAAGCACTGAGGAGTTTTCAGGGACATGAGCTCAAGTTATGGGCTGTATTGCAGGGATAATACTCTAATCTTGAATGTAGATGAGACAAAATGTATTTATTTCGGTTTGAGAAATGCTGGTGCGAGAAGTCTGACAATTAATGACACCCTCAATCGAAGGTTTCTTCGTTGTACCTGCATGAACTACACTAACTACACTAACTCCTCTGACTTCCCATTCCTAGTGCAACTGAATGTAGTTGAGTGTAGTCACAGAAAACAGAATGAGTTCGTGTGGTTTAATCTGTTTTACGCAAATCTCAGGTTACAGAATTCTATACTCCTTTCGTTTTCGCTACGATTTCGAGGTGATGTTGATTTGTCGTTGTCGTAGAGTTTTTTCAATGTCGTCACAGAAAAAATTACATTTTGAATAACGATATGATGAAAATTGATTTCGTCCAAAAATAACAACATATACAGAACAGAACACATCCAATTAGGAACCAGATACAACAATAGATGCCTATGATCATGAATTATACTTACGCATAACCATCACAGAGGATAACCTCACTCTATGCACTGCACACGTAATCTGTGCCTACACGAATTCCCAACATTTCTGCAATGAAGAGAGTGCAAGTTTACATCAAAACACGTGGACAGTATCTGGGGGGTTGGTGTAGTTAGAATGAACCATGATGTAAAAAACATGGTGTGCCCATCTGAAAAAAAGTGACGTCAGCAAGATTGAAATACAAGGAAATATATATTCTGTGCTTTGAATTTGAATGAAAAAAGTGACGTCATCATTAGTAAATACGATCACAGATGAGCAGATAGCAGATGAGCACACCGTGTTTTACTCACATCATGGGCTGGACATATTATTGACTTGGTCTGTAATAAGTTGAAGAAGGCTTTTTATGCCATATATACAATTCAAGATTCTTCACCACTCTCTTCCTTAATAACTGTATATTATAGTCTTGTGTTTAGTCATTTAAGCTGCAGCATTGTTTTTTGGGGAAATCCGGTTGATTCTAGCCAAGTATAAATCATCCAATTTTTTGAGGATAATGTCATTTAAACGAGTACATGCATTCACATCTACCTATAAAACCTCGATTTCCTTAAAGGAAAATGAGGCTGATTTTGTGAAACTATCAAGTTGTAAAGATTATAAAACAAGAAACAACTCAATGTTGTCCACATATAGAACATTAGAATTTGAAAATTCCCCCTCCTATCAATGTGTAATCTGTTTAACCATCTATTATCTAACACAAAATGAAATCAATATGTGATTCCACAAAATGTTTGCGGTCTCTTTTGAAAAAGGCTGATTATAGTCCTTAGGAATTCTTCGATGATGACTTAGCTCATTAGGTATTCAATGTATTTTTGATGAACTTGACACGTCCTACACAACCGTGTCTCTTGGGACCAATAAATTAGTATTTTTTTTATTCCTGCTATTATACTTAATTTGTGCAATTATTCAACCATGAGATTTGAAACAAATGCATCGTCAGGCATGATCCGCAAAGCGCACCAAGACATCAATCGATATATTAGAAAATCGAGTCTCTCCCCCATTCCGTGACTCCGTCCGTTACACCAATTCCCTAATAAAGGAAACCAGCGTGAAACCTAACAAAGGTCTTGATTTAAAGTTCCAACCTGCATGTGGTATTATTTCACCCGAACTGCCATGAAATCTTTTCAAACATCCATATTCTTCTGTGGCACATAGGGGCCCTAATGATGGTGTTTTCACCTTCCAGGAACCGTGAAAATTGTTTCCCTCGGAAGTTCAGATACAGGTTTTTCTTGATAATGTACATGCCGATATCGACGTATAAAGATCGTTGTATCGATATGAAATGGAATGACTTTGGGATTCCAAAAACCTAAACTGTTTGTTATATATTAGTAAATAGTACTAGCTTGTAGGAAATGCTATAGAAAATAAAGAGTTATTGTTCTCTGTTCACAGGTTGACAAGATGGCATAGCCCAACTAGTGATGGTCAGACTTTAGAGCTACTACGCCTTGTACAGAGACAGGAATATACAGATTCAATAAATAAGTTCAAATAAAAATCAGTGTCTTTAATTTAGTGCAATAAACCATGGTGTCCGGTGTGGGGTTCGTAGAATTCCATTGTGGATCAATTCTTACTCCACAATTACATGTAGTTTTTTTGATAATTTAACCTGCTTTGTGGTTATATTTCTTAACAGTCTTTTCACACCTGACACCATGAAAAATGGTGACAGAAGACAAAGCAGGTTAAATTATCAAGAAGACGACATGTAATTAAGTGAAGTTAGAACTGATCAAAAATGGAAATTTACAAACACCACAACTGACACCATGTTTTATTTCAATTGATTCAATGGAGTTTTCTTGATAATTCAACCTGCTTCATCTTATGTCCTTATATTTTTCAACAGTCAATGCCTTTACTCAAGGTGGTAATTGATAAACAGGGTAATTTCGCAGGAGAACGTCAGATTTCAGGATAAGTTTATACTATTCAAGACAGTTTCAAAATAAGATTTGGTTTATGGTTGGGGGCTTTATCGAGACTATACAGGGAGATTTATCTGATTCGACCGATTTTTCTCTGAGATATCTATGTGGCTCATACGATTTTGAAGACATTTTCAACGTAGCACAATATGAATGAGCAAATTCAAAAATTCTTAGAAGTTCTTCAAAGTTTACGCTTATTGTGATAACTCCAGATTGGATGTGCAGGTTGAAAAAACACCCAGTACATTGCGTTTCCAAAACTTCGCTATCCGTTTCAGATTTTACCGTTATGAGTCATTATTCAGGTGTATCTGATTCTTGTGGCACAACTCAAACACAATTTTCAAAAAAGGAAAGTTTCCAAAATCCAATCCCTATGATTTTACTTTTCTTGATTACTTTGGTTTGGCTTATTCAATTTCGATGAATTTTCACTGTAGTGCAATATGAATGAATATACATTCAATAGTCTTCATTCGCTAAAAATTCAGGTATATATTGTGGCGATTTGAAATTAATTGTGCTGGTTGAAAAAACACCTGTACATTGCGTTTCCAAAACTTCTTCATCCGTTTCGAATTCTACAGTAATAAGTCATCATTCAGGTGTTTCTATTATTGTTGGCGTACCTTAATTCTTCTCGAAGAAGAACATTACGAAATTTTGCTTCAAAGCAGTGAGAATATTCCCTAAGGTAGCAAAGCAGTGAAGCAGTATATTCCAAGGATGCAAATCAGCTCCTAATATCTGAAATAGTCTTTTCAAATTCGTAATTTACATTCAATTGCCCATATTCTATATGAAATTATTTAATTTAAACAATGACTTCATTTGCGCAAATGAGTACATTATTGAACGAAATCACTTAACGAACGCTGTTTCATAGAAATGATCCTCTTATAGAAAAGCTGAGGTGTGCAAAAAATTAAATTGGGCAACTCTCTGAATTGAATGATTCGATACCAAGTTAGAGCAATTTAATAGAAACTTTGGATTTGTAAGGAATATTTTTCGAATTGACGAACAGCTTTGCATCCTTGGACGATACAGCATCACTACCCAGTGCAGAATATTCTCACGGAAGTGTGCTGAAACAATAAGAAACACCTGAATAATGACTCATTATTGTAGAAATTGCAACAGATGGAGAAGTTTTGGAAACGCAATGTACAGGGTGTTTTTTTAACCAGCACAATTAATTTCGAATAATTATAATAAAATACCCGCATTTTGGAAAATGTTGAAACTGTTGAATGTACACATTCATATTGCACTACAATGAAATCTTCATCAAAGTTGAAAGAGCCATGCCAAAGTTATCAAAAAAAAGTAGAATCGGCTGGAGTGAAATTTCGAATTTTCTTATCTTGAAAGATTTTTCCGGAAAACTAGAGTTGTGCCAAAAAAATTTAATACATCTGAATAATGTCTCATACTGGTAGAATCTGAAACGGATAGCGAAATTTTGGAAACGCAATGTACAGGGTGTTTTTTCAACCTGCACAACCAATCTGAAATTACCACAATAACAAAAGCGTATTTTGAAAAATTTTCAAGAATTTTACAATTTGCTCATTTATATTGTACAGTAATGAAAATTTCATCAAAATGGGGTGAACTACACCAAAGTTATTAATGAAAGTAAAATCGGTTGAATCAGACAAATCACCCTGTATAGTCTCAATAGAGACCTCCAACCATAAAACAGACATCATTTCGAAACTGTCTCGACTAGTGTAATCTTACCTTAAAATCTGATGGTCTCCTCCAGAATATCCTTGTATATGATCAGGCTGGCAGCATTTTGGGAAACATTTGGATTTAATGATGAAGGAATTTTATTTTTTTTAGTTTTGCTGGTGGCTGTGACAGTATCCTCTCGAAAATTTACATGAGTCTTCGTGTTGGTCCTTTGAAACATTCTTCTAGCTTCTCATTTTATTGGATCGATATTTTTTCATTATTGAGAAAATAATTCGGGAGCATCGTGGGGCGTTGTCCAGAGAAGAAGATGATCAATGCATTTGGAGCATGATTTAACTTTGATAAGATGAAATGATTTCACTTCTAGCCCTCACTTCACCCAGTCTTTGCGGACTTTTATTTACTGCTTTCGGCATTCGAGACAACGTCCATAATAGCATTTATTGCATTTAAAGGCAACATCACCCAGTACCAACCTGTACAACTGAGCAAAACGGGGAACGGCATGCTGTCGTCTCGTCCAAATATTTGTAATTATCGAATATTGAGCCGAAAATGCTCTCAAAGGACTGGGTTGGACTCACTAATGACAAATGTAGTGTGGAAATCGATTTTGGCTTACTTAAAACTTTCAGGGTGGGTTGCGTGTCAGATTGGGAGCGTTTGGGTTCGTTAATGTGCAAAATATACTAAATGGTTTAGGAGTTATTGTCGTTGAAATTTTTGCGATTATTACCTCAATATCCTAGGAACTACCGGAGTGATTGGATTTGAACCTGTTATATACTTGTAGTATAACTACTGACAAGCAACTTATATCAAAAATATATTATGATCGTAAATTTAGTAAATACAAAAGGTTTTCGAAATTTTCGAGGAAATTAATATATTTAAAAATGGTTCATCAGATTTTGACGAAATTTCGCACGTACCTCAAATTCCATGATTTAAAAGGTTTAAAAGATATCAAAAAAATTTTGTCCAATGTTTTTTTGTCTCGGTTTCGTTGTTTTTTCCAGAATAACTCGAAAAATAGTGATCCAATTAAAATCAAACTTGACAAATAGTTGAAAAAAATGCTTATTCAGCAGAAAATATTGGAAAAATTAAATTTTGAATGGGTATAACTGCGGAATCATTGGTTGGATGTTGCTCATTCCTGCATTCGGCCTATCAAGTTTCAAAGCTGTTGTTACTTTCGGAAGTTTTTGTGATTACGATCGGCCGTTAGGTAGTATCTTGAGACCACTGCCCTTTGTTATTTTTATTAATGACCTCTCTAGCATCTTTTTCTCTAGATTTATTAGGTATTTGTTGTTCGCAAAGGATGCAGACATTATCATCTCTGAATTGAACATTTTGAGGGATGCAACATGGACAAAATGAATGGCTGTGTATTGAAAATCTACTTGTGATAAATAATAATAAGGACAGGTATCGGCTAATGTAGAAGAAAAATAATAATATTATTTGAATTATCCATAGATTTTGGCCCTTGTGTTTATGTGTTATTTTGGAACTGATAGGGCAAACCATAACTAATCAGAAAGCATTACTTAGTGTGATACTGTAGTACCATTCAGTAAGTATGTTACATTTTTGGGAGTTCCTGTTGACGTGAAATATCATTACTAAATTCAAACGAGTTTACTATATATATATTCTTTTGAGAATGAGCATTACATTCTAAGATATATCACAGTGTTAGCAGAGGAAATGTAAACGGGGTACCATACATATTTGCGTATGATACAAGAGCACAGATAACAACCTCAGGAAAAATTCTGTCTCCCCGTATAAGTGTAGTTATTTGTTTATAGAAGATGGATGGCATCCTTTTCATTGGAAAATAATTTTTTCGTCATCTTGAATTCATTTCGACAAAATATCTTGACATAATATCTGAAACAGAAAGAGGGACAGAAAACCAGAAGGAAGCAGTAAATAATATCACCTACATTTGCTCATGACTGAGAGGGTCTTTCAACCAGGTTCAGTCCTCCAAGCGATGATTTTCAGATCTTCAGATAAACGAAGAACGCTACAGGCCCCTTAATTGGGGAATCATCTCCCATAGATCCATAATTGTTCATTTCGAACTAGAAATCTAATAAAATATCGGGAATAAAGTGAAAAACTTGTGACATGTATTATGTCAGGATGACATAACGAGTTTAGTTGATGAAGGTTATAAATACAATACAATCATTAAAAAAAACAGATTTTTCTGTAATATCTTCACATAATATCTTTCGATATTGATATCTTACGATATACTCTATCTTCGTCTTGAATGACAAATTCAATTATTATATCAACATGTATATAATGATTGTAGTCAAAAACAAAAATAATACCAGACACAGTGTTTCATCTTTTATATTTCGATTGAAAATCATCAGTAGCATCTATTCTGTATTATAGGATAAAATCTTTACCATACTCGATCACAATGCAATCGGACTGAGATTGTACAGGATTACCGGCAAGCTTGTTGAATGCATGCGCAGAGAGCAATTTTGAAAATAACTTCTATAGCTTCTTCTTTCTCTGATAAATGGACTGCGGTAAAACACACTTTCAAAAATCTTTCTTAGTTTTTGACTTCAATCATAATATGCCAGTTGATATAATAATTGAATTTGTCATTCAAGACGTGGTACGTCAAAGCCAATAAAAATATATCCAAATATATATAATATCGAAAGATATTATGAAAAGGTATTATAGAAAAATCTATATTTTTATTGAAAATATAATCACCTTGTGGGTGAAATCATTAAGAAATCAAAATAAGTTATTTATGCATCTGGAGTTCTTAGAGATCATGTTGATATAGAAGTATCCAGGATCCCATCAGATCATGAGAACACATGGCCTTGAGAGTAATATTCTGTCTAGGCTTCAGATGATCAATGACATTTTGACAGTTCATGGATTGTATATTTATGAAATATTGATTTCCATGCATAAAAAGGAGCAATATTGATTTCTTTGTTCGTTATTTTTATCTGAATGGAGACCTATATATTTGGGCATCAAACTGTTCAATAATCTTACCAGTTAATATTCAAAAAGCTCTTAATCTTTTCCTTGTACAGCTTGAGCCGTATAAGGTTTAGTAGTTTTATAGTGCTTATAGAGATCGTGTACTCAATTATTGAATTTTCCTGTTTCAATTCCTCTCGTTTAATGGACTGCTTTCCTATATACTCATGAAAAATCAATGAAAAAAGGTAAATCAATAAATTACTATTACTACTAATGAATCAAATGAAAATCAACCTTGAGTTCCTGAATGAGATGATATTTAATTGACGAAAGGGTGACTTCATCTTAAGGTATAATCATTGTACTTTACTGAGAATTCCTTCACTTACATCCTTGTTCATTATGTCTTCATCATTATAAATTTTATAAGCTCGAGTACCAATTAATTTGAGTATTCTATAAAAAAAATATTCTCCTCATTCTCTTCTAGAATAATGCTGTAACCAGTACATTGCCTTTTCCTCGTTGATCCCTAATCTTTTCGAATATCTTTCCTCTTCCCCCAAGGATCGGCACATAATTTTCGAGATTTTCAGCTACGTGACAACATCAAATTAAAAACTTCTCCACCGGTGGCTTTTTATTTGCATTACAGGGATGATTGTATATTTCCTATGAGAATATTGATTTTCTAAAGTAGGAGGTAAACCTTGGAGTTTTTACAGGTTCTACGTGTTGTTTGATTGTCCATTATTGGTGGAAATATTGGAAACATACATTGATATGCTTAACCATATTGTTAAAAAATATTTCGTTCTTATATTATGGTTTCCGGACCTCGAAATGGCCCTAGCTGTTGAAGAATAGGAGTTGAGACTGAAAAAATTAAAATCATTCATTGCAAAGGCTTGAGCATGCGAAAGCTCACGAATTCACATGGGTGCTTTGTTTTTATAGGTGAGTACGTCACAAATAACTACTATATTCTTCATTCATTAGAGATATAGAGGCAGGAGTTTTTGAATAAAGTACTCACATAAACTGATATAGCCATGCATACCTTCTATTTGTTTTATGATTTTGTTTATACAATCTGCTTTTGATTTCGACTGAATTTTCATACTCTCATATTAGAATTAAGTAAGTATTGGATTTCAATACTAAATTAGGACTTTAAATTTGAAAGCCATCGAAATGAGGGTTGCTGCTTTGTGAACCAACAAATTCCCGATTCACGGTTGGCCGTCAGACACTCAATTTTTGTAAAACTTATTGTTTAGAAACCTCAGTAAGTAAATGATGAATTTGTGATATCTGCCCAACAGTTCCAGACATTGAACTCAATAGAGTTGAAATTTGGTATGTATTTGGAACATCGGTTAAGAAGTGTGCAAAAACTCGTAATCTTGCCGTCATTGCTTCTCTGGAATCCTAGGTTTCTAGTATGCTAATTCTTATAAATACACAAGTAATTCGTTGCATTAACTCTAGAATGATAATATTTTATTTCATATCAACATTAGGAACTGAGGCTGTTCATGAATTGGAGGAACAAATGGAGAGGGAGGATTCAAATTTTCAGGAAAAGAGTCCCTAAACATGGAGCCGCAGGTATTTCGTGTTCGAGATAGAGGGTGTTAAAGTTTGAATTTTTTCCAAGTTTTTTCTCATATTGTATCTGCAGTTCACAAGATATTTAACTGAAATTCGGAATAGATATAAGAGTTTACAGTTCACATAATGTGAATCATTCAACTGCAAATCTACAGAGGGGCATTTTTCCGGAACACTCAGTCCTGTTAGCCTCCAGAACTTTTTTAGTTAGTTTGAGAAAATTTAAGAAGAAGCTTCGTTGTTATACTTTACTTTATGGTGCCTAGTAGATTTGTTGTAAATGATTCTGATTTCGAGGAAAAGAACGATTACCTCGAAATCCTAATAAAACTCCAAAATGTCATGAAATCCAATTAATAAGCTTCAGTAAATGAATCCATTACAAGTTTGTGTGGATATTTTCTGGTCTGTAGCATTAATTCATGAATATTTCACAAACTCAAGAAATCATCGTGTGGAGTGCAGATAAATTGAGAAAAACACTTGAAGGAAATACAAACTTTAACACCCTGTATCTCGAAAACGAAACATTAGCAATCCCTTATTCATGAAACTTTTTTTCCTTAAATGTATGCGATTAATTTGCCCTCTTCGTTTCTGTCTGCAATTTAGGAACACCCTGTATGAACATTTGTGAATGGCAAAGAAAACTGACCCAATTAAATTTCAATTCGTTCCCTTCAAGGATTCCCCTCGGGTTTGGGGACTTTAAGGGATCAAAATAAATTGATACATTTCGGGTCCCGGAAAATACCCGAGGGGAAAACCAACTGTAATCCCCCACTTTAAAATTACGTTCACTTAGTTCACAATAGCTTCATAATTTGTCTATTTAGGTGTGGGACTTTTACTTTTGAGCTGATTGGTGTAGCGGTATTTTTCGATAACTTCAAAGAAGAAGAATGTTTGTACTCTGTACAGAATATGCAACTGATGATAGCCTAAGAATAAATTAATGAACTGAAATGTGGACATTCCTGGAAATTCACGTTATAAAAGATTTCACTTCTATATCGGTCGACAGTAATCACAATTTGATATATTTGTAGGAAACTTGATTAGCTAAATAACGAAGATTCAGTTAATGACGGTAAAAATCATACATAGATACGGTACAACCCCGATTATACGAATCGTGATTTTTCAAAAATCCGGTTTATCTGAAACGATTTATTCAAGAACAGAAACCCCGATCAACCGAAAAAATTTGCATTATACGAAACGCGTCTGGGATTCACCTGTACTGCTAGGTGGTTCCCTTGGGGTTTTCACGGCAAAACGACGTTCTAAAATTAGAATTGTTTTGGTAAGCCGACAGAGGGTTACAAGTATATATTGTTATGGATCTGACTGTTGTTTGATTTTGATTAATTTTGAATTTTGAATTTTTAACTGGATCCAATAACAAAAATATGAATTTTGAATTTGATTTGAATTTTGCGCGGATTTCTGTCTCTTTCTCAGGTAGATTCTATGACGTGAAATAATACTTTATGTAATTTTGAATAACAATATTTAATGAAATAAATTTCAAGGAAATCGATTCAAATGCTAAACTAATTAATAACCAAACTCAAATAATTAAATTAAATCTAAAAACTTATAATAATGTCCTTTTTGCTCTCACCCACGGTGTTTCTATTCTATGTCACTTTGTTGCTTTATATTCTTCTGTGGTTCGGATTTTCTGTATAACCTCCAAAGTTCCTCTTGTTTGTTTACTGCGCAATGTGCAAGTTCCCAGGGTTGACTCTTGAAATTAAATTTATCTGGCTCGAATTTTACTTGTTTGGATTTTTTAACTGCTGGATTTTCTTTTCTGGTAAGTTTATCTTTGATTTTCTTCAATATACCATGTATTATATTCTGATCTGCTTCCAGGATGCCAGTCACTTTGGTTCAATTTTGGTTTATTTTCGTTTCTGACTGGAATATTACGATGTTTCGACCAATTTTTACGAGGAGCAGCTACAGTCTTGACGATGGTTAAAAAAGGACTAAATTCTCTGTGTTCGAGCTTCGGTATTTATACCTTTTCGGAATTTTCTTCAACATCTAGTTTGCTTTGCTTTTAAAGATGTCTTCCAAAAATGATGCTTTCGCAGTTTTCTCTTCAGAGGTAAGTTTTCCTTCTTCGAACCTGGTCTAGAAAATTCGGCCGTATTTTTCTCCGTATTTTGATGTGCCTCTTGCCTATATTCTAAATCTCTAATATATAAAATTTTTCAAGTTTTATGCCTGAATTTTAAAATTTTCAAAGTTAACAATTTCATTTGCATAGTATTCTTGAATTTCTACTTACAATCGCCAAAAAATGCTTTCATTATATTAAATAAACCTTATTTCTAAAATATAGCTGCAATTTTGTTCCTTCGGAAACCTGATAATTACATTATGTGCAACCTATGGGTCGAGACATAACTTCTATCCTAAATTTACATTTTCTTTGAAATTCTACATCTAATTCTACTTATGATTGCTAGTTCTGTTCAATTCAAACCTATAATAATAATTTTCAACAAAATATCACTTAAGTTCCTCATATTTTCCTACTTTTTGACTAGATAAGGCAATTTTATAATATTCAAGGTATTGATACAAATTCTTGTACTTTCAGATCATGAGAAGCCTGTAGAGAAAGATTATTTGGAAGGATTATGTACCCTGAATAAACTATTGAAATGTTGGAATGAATATATGGATTTGTTACTGGATCGTGATTGAGTTGGACATTTCTTATACTTTATGATAGAATTTACTATGTTTGAGGCCTGGAATTAACATAATTGTATATTATGATAATAAATGATTGAATATATGCATTTGTGTTCATTGGTAAGTAATTTTTTTTTATGTTTCTTAAATACTGATTTAGAAAAAACCATAACAATATTTATTAACGTTACAATTCCGTATGTATGAAAGTGTAGAATCGGATATATTTCATATTTTGCGTTGCATTTAACATGTCTTTTATGGATGTATGTACATTTATTTACAAACAATGTTGAAAAAAAATAAGTTATAAAAATTAAATAAACTATTTGTTGATGTTGTTTTCAAATTAATACATAAATTCAAGTAAAATTTTTCATACATTTTTTTAGGTTGATCTAATCATATACGCATCCTAAACTTCCATTTTCCAAAAAAATTCGATTAACCGATATTTCGATTATCCGAAATCACTCTGGTCCACATTATGTTGGATAATCGAGACTGTACATACTTTGATGGTTGATCGTCTCTGAGATTCAGTGTGATTTAGTGATTTTAGTCTAACCTTAAGATGGCTATAACTTGTGAACCATCCAATGAATTCGCTTAAGCTTTGACAGGTATTGTCATTTCAGGTCATCGAACTGTTAATTCGAGCAGCTCCAAAATAGTACAAACGAGGAATAGGAAACTTCGATTACTAGGTCCAGGTCTAGTGCAATTTATGTACATGGAATAGAAATTTGTCGTAACTATCATCTGATTCTACATATACAGTGCTCGTCAAAATCATGAAACAAATCCATTTTCTCAGAAGAAAAATATTTGGCAACAAAATACTGAAACAGGACAATTTTTGTTTCATTTTCACCAAATTTTTATGCATTTTTGTTGCACCCTGTGCCATCCCCATCAAACCTCTAAATTTTTTAAATAGGGAAATTCGGTAATGTGGTACTTTTTTGCCAAGGTCTTTGTATCTTCTTTACAGGGGTGCAGAAATTTTCAGATGGGCAAACCAACTCATCATTTCTAGTCATTTCAAACTTATAGTTCCAATATTGATAATGATAATTCGTGATAGGTAAAGGAGGTTCTTGAAAAATTATCGAAATGAATTTATTTCCGAGTGGGAGAGAGAGAGTTGAAATTACATTCGGTTGGTTCGGAAGGAATAATTAAAGTTGAATTACAAGTCTGAATAAATCTTAAATAAAAATTAAAGGTTTGTTAACCTTTCCCTATAATTTGAATGTTTTTGCGCGTAGATTATTATTTTCTTTTCTCATTCTCTGAATGCTTCTATTGGCAATATTCCATACCACTTTGGCTTCTGCAGTTTGCAGAGCAGAATATTTTATATCCCCAAAATAATGCCTCTTCTCCCGCAAAATGATTATTCAAAGCAACTGAATAAACAATAGGATAGAAAAATACCTTGCTCGTTTTTGTATCTGAGGTTTTCGAGAACAATCTGGGGTATCAATATTTCCAAGCTACAAGTAGTTTTCAGAACTGAAATATATCAAACCTGAATATAAATATACTGCACAATTGAAAACAGGTAACAACCTAGTTGATGGAAGATCTAGCTTTAGCTTCTTCTCAATAAAAGCAGATTCTGCTCCAATCTCCTTCTCAGCTAATATTTTTCTGATGATCCTTGGTTTGGGTGTTTTTTCCTTAGATGTTCAGGAAAATTAAAAATTGAGGGAATCGAGCCTTCTCTCGGATTAATTTGACCGAATTGTCTTATTATATCAATTTCAAGAAAGTGTTTACTACATAAAGAAGAAGGAATGTGTTTGCTCAAACCAATGGAAATCTCAGCTTTGTATCTCTGGGAAACCTACAGAATTTCAAATATTAATATGACAATTCATCTATAATTTATCAGTCGAGAAACTCAGTAGAAAAGTGAAAATCTGGTACCTTTTGTGTACCTTTGTGTGCAATTATGTGTCTAACACGACTTCACCATCGTGAAAAATCAGAGGTAAATAAATATTTCAGTGCCATTATGATAGTTCTACGCACAAAAACATGGAAAAAATCGAAATAAAACTACTAAGTCACCGATTCTCGTATAGACTCAAGAGAACTATTGCCTATGTTTTGCTCCGCATCAGCTGATAATCTTCTATCTTACAAACGTAACCGTGAGTATCTCTCTACACTCCTTCCATGGGTTACAACTAATTGATATTCCCTGTACATGGTGCTGTGTTGGACAAAGAATTAGAAATCGGAATTTCCTAGTCCTGGTCATTAGGTATAGTACCTAATGAACCAGTATGGTACATATGAAAAGTTCGATATTGCCTAAGATAATAACACCTGCCAAATTTGAAACGGATACCTAAAATAGTCTAAGTTATAGTCATTCAAAGGTTCTAATAAATTACCTGTACCTTAGAAACCAATAGCCCTAGCCCATATTTGAATGTTGTTTTTTGGGTCTCCATGGTAACATCTTTTAACCATCAAACGATGTACAGTTACTTATGGAGCACCCTCTTTAAGAATTCAAAATTCCTTCCAGTCTAGTTGAAATTGGGCACAAGACCGGAAAATTGTTCGATGGAATTGAGACTTGATAAATAGTTGTAAGCTACCGTTACAAATATTTATGCTCATCGTTGAGCTCAAACTAGGCGTTTAAGACCATTGTCGGCAACTAATTCAAAAATTACAGATTCTAAAGCAAAATAAGTTTACGCGCCGTTTCCAATAGGAGCCCGTAGAAAAACGAGAAAATAAAATATTTAAGTCCAAAGAAGTTTGCGATATCGCGAGTCGGCTATTCGCTTTTGAAAACGTCTTTTTGTCAATTTGGGCTATGTCAAACATATATGTATTCTTGGAATTAATGTGACGACCAAATTTCGATGGGGGTTTATCTATGGAATAATTGGGTGAATTTTGCGTATTATATATATTCGACGAAAACCTGTTCTACAAAAAACGAGACTTCAAGTATCTTTCAAGGGGGCATTGTGTTCACAACTAACACACCCACTTCGTGAACACAATAAGTTCCAACAAATTTCTAGAACAGCAGACATGAGAGGCCAAAATCTTTTAAGTACCTACTCGACAAAATTTGTTGCCGATTCACATATTGACCACGCCAAATTCAGTTTGATTTCCTGATGGAAAGATTTGGCGATCTTCTTTCCATAATTATGTATTAATCCCAAGCTCTCGTTTTTCGATCAGTATTTCTTGAGATATTGAGGAAGAGAACCTGGAATTACAAATAACAACGGAATATGTGGTAGGTTTGCTATTGCTCTAAATTGGTTAGAGTGAGTGCCTTCCGGGACGCCACCGCCTAAAGTAAGGGCTTATTTATCCTCTTACTATCCCAAAAAGCACTTCCAAGTTTCAACGAACTCTGCCGAAGAATTATCAAGATATTCCTAAAAAATTATTTTTTTTTTTAATTTAGACCTCCTGATTTATCTTCAATAAGTGTATATTCTTCTAATATTCACAAAAATTCAGGGTTCATGGAAAATTATCTGAGAATTTCGCAATAGAAAACACAAAATTGTTTGCATCAGTTAAATGGAGCTGAAATACCTTGATGGGTGTCCGCACTGTATATGAATTTCAAAACTTACGCAAAAGATTCGGGCTCAACCACAAGTGCTTTCTCGAAATTTTCTACGTTGAATTATATATTCTCGACAGAAGTGAATTCTAGATCATTTTATCATAGTCAAGTAATAAAATCTCTTGGAACCGGTCAAATACAGAAAATATATTGAAAATGGAAGGAATTTACTTAAATCAATTACTTGACCAACGACCTTCCTAAATGTTTGGGGAGCTGAATATATAAAACTATAAATCGTAGACGGCCGGCCAGTTGCGGTCCACAAAAACCACCCTTGTCCATTTCTGCGGCATATTTATGAAGTATGAGAGATATAAAGGCCCCATCCCGTTTGAATGGGGCAATCCGGATTGACCGACAATAATATACATATCGAACACATGTCAGTGAAATAAATAATGCCAATATAAGCGGATCTCCTAGGTTGCTTACCCTGCAACTTCCAAGGCACGTACGACACCTACGCCCGACTGACGGCTAAGAATCCCTTTCCCCTCAGCCACCATCCTTGTAAAATCGCAACTTATAGAGCCATTTCCATAACTTTCGAACTTATGGATTCCGTTGTTTGCCACCCCATTTTCTATTTCCAGGATACTATCCGTATACTGCGTTTCTATTTCCCTTTAAATCAAGTCAATCGTAGGAGGATAGATGGGAACTCACGTTGTAGATGCTCGAAGGCTAAACTGTTTCACGAAAAATTATAGAAAAGCAAAGAAGTCAAGGGTGCAGCTTTCGCGCGTATTTTCAAATTCGAAGCTTAGGTGTTAAGTCATTCCATAACTTTTGAGTATTATAGCCTCCGGCCGACTGTTTACACGTTAAAATTGTCGAGAAATAACTTAAGGACTCAAAATTTTCAGTACATGTTTCAAGCATAAATACGTGGCTCAAGTTTGAAATGCACAAAATCTACCTTACTCTTGAGTAGACCAACGCATTCGCAATTCTGTCATCCCATCATTTTACGCGCTTGTTCTAGGGAACCGCGCGGTATCATTTCGTCACGATGTCTATAATTTTTAATTTCGAGCAGAAAATGGTCTCAAACGATTGGGTTGAACTCCCTGAAGAAAAATCCGTTGTCAAATTTGATTATGTCCTTCCATCCGGCAGTCCGTCCATCCGTATGTGCTCTAACTTTCGGAGGAAAAGACTTAGCGAGTTTGGAGTCGGTTGGATAGTTTCAGAGTTAGGCCCATTTGAAATTTTGAGGTTAATTCTTCGATATCTCATGAAGTATTGACTCGATCAAATTGAAACTTCGTGAACAGTTTTGGAATACTAACGTGCGACTCAGAGCAAAATTTCGTGTGGATTCAGGAGTTCGAAAAAAAATGTATTCGAAAATTTTCAAAATTTTTGGTAAAAATTTTTTTTTCTGGAAATATTGATTAGATTTTGATGGAATTCGGTAAAAACTTTAGGTAAGAGTCAGTATTTAACAACAACGTTCCAAATCTCAATTAGATCCGATATTTACTTTCGTAGATATAAGGAAAAAAATGTGCCAAATTCGTTGTTATTTGGAATTTAAACGTTATTTCCGCAATATCTCGAGAATACAATCAGAATGAAACTCCGTAATCAGGTGGGGATTACCAACACGCAACTAGGTTCAAATTCAGAGGATATTGAATAACGATACAGTCTCACTTAAATACCGAATCCATAAGTCACATGAAAAAAGTAGATGCTTCGTAATCGTTATATCGAAAATTTAACTTTATGTATTTACAAATTCGCAAAACCACGAGAATTCATCATCTCATGAAAATACCACATATTTGGATGACAGATAAGATCCACTTTAAATTTGTCGATTGATGAAAATGAATTCTCTGAAGAAGTAATTTTCAATTATTATTTGGTATAATCAGTTAAATGTTACGATCATTGAAGGTTCACTGAAATTTCCAAGTCATCATTTCGCAATGTGAACAAGCGCGTAAAAGCTGCTGACTTCACGTCAGTGCTTTTCTAGATTTTCACAGCTCGTAGTCAACACCCAGAAGGGAAATAAGTACCCGTAAATTTATATTTTCAAAAAGACATTTTATATTATGTCCAAATTTCAATATCAATAAATTGACATGAAATACATTTCCAAATCCTTTTCCATCCTATCCACCTGGGTACTACGGTCTACGGGACTGAAATTCGAACAATAACTAACACACAGAGGTGAAAATTCGCCAATCCTTTAAAATTGACTATTGAAATTTGTTAATTGAGAGCTTACATATTTTAATTGACAAGGCAAATGTGTCAAATAACTTAATCTATGAAATGAAAGATTAGATGTCACACATGCAATGTGTCAATTTGCAGAGTGCAAGTGTAAACACTCGTTTACGGTCCGCCCAACGGCCGACTGCGTAAACACAATATCTTCCGAAATAAACAACTTAGAAACTCGATATTTGTTGAGAAGGTTTGGACCTTAATTATGAAGGCCGAATTCGTGAATGGGTAAAATCCACCCAATGATTCCGCAGATATACCCATTAAAAATTTTAATTTCCCAATATTTCCAAAAATACAGATCAGATCGAATTGAAATCCAGTACTTCATCGGAAAATAAGAGTTCGAAGGTTCATACAGAATTTAATGAGGTTGATATGATAAGAAAATCACAGAACTTTTTTCATCAAATTGTTCTCTAATGACACGATCATCACGAAATTTTGCATAAAGTTGTCTTTCAGCATCTTCAAACTAGCTGCGAAGATTATCAGAATAGAATCAGTATTTCTGGAGTTATATCGAAAAAAGCAACGATATCGAAAAAAAACTTCGAAATTTGACATATTTTTTTTCCGATAACTCCAAAACTTATAATCGTATCGAACTGAAATTTGGTATAATGCTGTGAAATATAAAGTTCAAAGTCCAAGTGCAATTTTTTTCCGGATATGATGAACAGTTTTCGGAAAAAAAATTTTTTGGAAAAAAATGTTGAAAAAAATTTTTTTTTATTTATTGACAGTATGATCCTGACAAAATTCGGCTCAAAGTTGCGCGTTGTTATACTCCGCCTAAATGCCAAGTTTGAATCCAATCGCTCAATTAGTTTCTGAAATAAAAAATAAATAACTTCAAAATTTCAAGTGGCTATAACTCCGAAACTATCCAGCTGATTTGGCCCATTAACGAACTTAACCGCGGCATGTCAATGGGCGACCTACTCTGAAAATTTCAAGTTGCTAGCTCACTCCGTTCGACAGTTATCGTGTCAAGGACAGAATCGATTTTGACACCGGATTCATCATCAGTGAGCCCAATCTAGGCGTTTGAGACCATTTTCGGCTCAATCATCGAAAATTACAGACATTTGGACAAAACGATAGCACGCTGTTCCACTAGAACATGCGCGCAAAAATATCCGGTGTTCTATAGCGCATGGATTTA
The DNA here is from genome assembly GCA_958510865.1 of Myrrha octodecimguttata. Lineage (NCBI taxonomy): Eukaryota > Metazoa > Arthropoda > Insecta > Coleoptera > Coccinellidae > Myrrha > Myrrha octodecimguttata. The sequence continues at coordinate 29,101,096 of OY294057.1, forward strand.
ATAAATGACTCTTTTTTTTCCAAATTCTCTAGGGCCGCTGGTTTGGGGACGGTATTCTCAGCTCCAAATGATTTTTTCCTAAGCAGCGTACAGACACGCGAGCTGAAAGAAATATACGTTGTTTTGAGCAGCTCGCGAGCCATTCAACACCATCCAAACTTGCACGGAAGCCGAATCAAACTGCCTCCAAAGTCGATCAGCTCGCGTGTCTTCACGCAGCTTTTGAATTTTGTGCATTTAATGGTCTCAAGCGATAAGAATTAACTAAAAACTGGAAAAACATATCAATTAAACATTCATTTAATTTTTTAACGCTCTTTCCAAGTTACTGTATGCTACTTTCATTTTATATCTCCTCGTACAGTTAACGGCACAACACGAATTTACCATTATTCTTCACCAGTGAACCCTCTTTGGATTGAAAGACATCAAATTCTATTGAGAAAGCTTACGAAAGCACAAAAAAAAACAAAAATCATATTATCTAAACAGTCTTTATATTCTAATTCAGAATGGAATAACACAAAATCTACTTTGAAATACTTCCGAACCCACAAATTAGACTCGCAAAACTTTTGAAAAAAAATTATTTCAAACATGGAATTATAATTTTAGTCTATATGGCTTCAAACTGATCTGTCTTATTTTTGCCGTATTTTATGGTTTTTCCCGAACTAGTTCCATCATTGTCATCCTGCTTCCTCCGTCTCTAAGCCATGTCTATATAGTTTTATAAGTCTATATATAATTCACGGCCAAATATAACCTTGAATTTTTTCAATGCGTGAAAATCTGGCCAAGTCTATTTCATAAGACATTCTGAGCAGAGACCGAGAGAGAATAGTAAGTTCAGCCCAGTCTCCCTCAGGATCTTTCTATTATAGAAATCGTCGAAAGATTTACAGTGGAAAGGCCGTCCCTATCGCGTACCCTGCCACTTCGAGATTTATTTCAATCGAATATTTATAATCTCCGAAGAGACGGACCAGATAACATAAGGAATTAAATGATATCTTCTGCCCGCCCAAACTTCGCCGGACCTGAATGGAAAGGAAAACATCAATAGCGAAATGGAATGGAACGAGATTTGGGAAAATATAAAGTGGGATTATTTAGGCGGAATATATCTCCTTATTGAAAATTGTCGTTTTCTTAATCCTGAGATGGTAAACTCATTCTGTGTGTTTGGTTAGATATTCATTGGGATTGGAGCCATATTGATCTTCCTGAATATATGTAGATTGCATAGACTACATATCTATGGTCTTCTATACCCTCGTTAAAAATGCGATATTATAATTGTCATTATACGGGGTGCCCCACGAATACCGTTTGTTAGAATATTTTTGGAAAGAAAAGAAATTCACGATTGCAATTTTGGAATTACGCTTCGACAAGAGAGATGACTCCCTGTTAATTGTTTGAGAATCATACCCCGTATTTTATGATGAAAATAGATTCCTTGTGAATGTCTGAGTTGTTTTAAAGTCAAAATTTGGAATTTACGTCAGGAATTTTTTTTTTACTTGATATTTCGAAGAAAAAAATTTAGAATGATGCCCTGCTGAAAGATCGATATCTTTTGACGTGTTTCATTTGAAACACGATTTTAGGATTCCGCCAGAAGTACGAATAATGCTTCTGTCACAATAGTCAGAACTAGAAATTATGATTCAGGGGGTCAGAAAAACGTTGACAAAGTTGCCGATTTCGATAACGTGAAAACTGTTTTTTTTCGAAATAAGAACCTCATTTTTTCTCCCCTTATGGAATCTACGTTGAAAAACAATATAGCTGTGGAAATAACACCAGTGACCTGGAATTGATATTAATATCAATCTTCTCAAAAATACGAACTGGAAATGAAGTATTTCCATGAGCACAATCTGGAAAGAATACTTATTCAATTTGTCCTCCATTCTCTTCTAGAAAATAATTTCCTTCCTGGGAAGAACAAAATTCGAAATGAAATAGCGTACATTGTTCTTTATGAAGATCTCAAAAAATTGAATTCAGGTCATAGATAATATTTTCAGACCCACATTATTTTTTAACGATGATTCATTGACGGCTATAAAAAAAGATTTTTTTTAATTTGAAAACATTGAGTTTTCACGTTTACGGAATTGCCTGTTTTTACAACGCTTTTGTGACCCCCTGAGCCATGATTTTTAATTCTGCATGTTAAGTGACAGAGGCATTATTTTATTCCTGGCAGAATCCGAAAATGATATTCATTGAATTAAGAACCTTGAAGATATCCATGTTTCATCAGAGCGCCAATTTAAATTTTTTTATCGCAATTTCACGTTATAAAAAATTTCAGGCGTAAATTCGAAAATTTGACAATAAAACAACTCAGTATTTCATGAAGATTCTATTAGTATTATAAAATATTGGGCTCCTCATTTGAAAAACGAAAGTTGGTTTCACCGGAAGTCATACGAATCTCAAAAAAATTACATTTCTCTAGTGAAAGCTTAAGTCCGAAATTGCAAAAGTGAATTTCGATACCTTCCAACCATCCCAAATATATTTTTACGAACGATACTTGTGGGATACCCTGTATATTCCCCAAAATAGTTCTTCCATGTACCTCATTCATAAAACTATCCATATTCGTAAATACACAAAACGTGGAGTTAATGCGACCGGAGCGACAAAATCAAACATTTCGAATTAAAGCACTGCTTTAGACATCTGCGATTTCGCATTCGCACAGTCGTGCGGGTTGCTCCATTCTGTGTTCGTTGTTTGAGTTTCGTCGTTTTTGTCGGTCGGTCGGAGAATATGACATGTCATGTCGTACTTCGACAGCAATTAGGACATAGCGTAATAGACTAAACTACATATCTTGTGTGAATGTTCAATATACAGTACGGAAAGAACGAGAAATCTCATTACAGGGACGCTGAAAGACATATTGGTAAAACAATGTGATGCTGAAAATATTATATTATAATATTATTTCTCAACAGTGCAGCGTTCTACATCCCTTATTATTAAGTAACGGTCTCTTGATGAGGAAAGCGGTAAAACCCGTTTAAAGAATGCATATTTACGTGCCGGCATTATGTATACTGATATCTCGAAGATCGATATAGTCGTTAAAATATGTTTCAGTAAAGTTTGTATATATCTCTTTCACTTCCCACTATTACATTCAAAAACCCTCGAAAAGGGTTCCCGGAAGTTTTGTTGTTCAACCTAAAATTGGCGAAAACCGATTTCCAGCCGTTCAGGTCGCCACCTGGGAATCTGGATCTCGCTGAGAATCATACGAACATCTTAGTTCCTATTATTTCCAAGCGTTGAATGTTAACAGAATTTTAACGAAATCCACAGAAATAACTATTTGTAAAATCTATACAGGGTGTTCTACAAGCTCTATGACAAACTTTGACAGATGGTAGCTGTGCTTATTCTGAACATTTTTTTTCCTATGAACATATATCCGATTCGTTTTTGTTAAGAAGATACAAACATTTGAAAAATTATATTTTCATGTTCAAATCATAATTATAAATGGAAATTTTGATACTATAAAAATTGTTCAAAATGTCCACCTTCCGCTTGAATGCAAGCTTCACATCGACGAACTAAAGATGCCGTTACTCGGCGGATCAGATTTGGGTCGTTTCGTATTTGGTTTGCTGCATCTTGAATTCTATCAAGTAATTGTTGATGAGATTCGATTTCAACATGATAAACAAGCTGCTTCATATGCCCATAATAAGCCCATAAATAAAATCTAAGGGATTTAGATCAGGCGAACGAGGTGGCCATTGTATTGGTCCTCCTTGGCCTATCCATTTATTCGGGAAATGTTCATTCTGCCAACTGACTACTTGTCCCCCTCTATGTGGTGGTGTACCATCGTGCTGATACCACACATTTCCTACAATGTTTAGCTCTAAGCCATCAATTAAGTCAAAAAGGTTGTGCTCCAAAAAATTTGTATACAAATCTGCATTTAAACGGTCATTTATAACATGTACTGGCATCAAATCATTGTTGAAAATCCCACCCCAATCGTTTACACCGAAACGTTGCTGAAATCTTGGGTATGTTGTTGAAGTAACCATCTACAAAATTCTAACCTTTGTAACCCAGCATGTAAAGCTTGTACATTTCGTCTATGAAATGGATGCAACATTTCTCCTTTCAAAACACGCCATACGAAATTTGGTGATAAATGAAGATTAGTAGCTATACGTCGAACACTAATCGAAGGGTTGCCACAGACAGCATCTATTACATTTTCCTCATTTTCTACATTTACTTCAGTTGGCCGAATGGCTTTCTTTGGAGCGCAGGATTGCCTGTTTCTCGAAGTTTTCGGAATGATGCACAAAATACTGTGTGAGCAGGTTGCTGTCTATTAGAATATTTTCTTCGGTATTCTCGAGCTGCTCTTCTGGAGTTACCATTGGAATACCCATATTCAAATACAATATCTGCATATTCCTGAGTCGTGAAAGAATGCATTGTTATTCAAAACGTAGCCCAAGTGTCAAATGAATAATTAAAATAACGTCAATTACCATATCAACCCATATTTTATGTCGGTCTACCTGATCAAAACATGGAAATTAATTTTTTCAAATGCTTGTAACTTCGAAACCAGAACGAATCAGACATATGCTCATAGAAAAAAAATGTCCAGAATAAGCACAGTTACCATCTGTCAAAATTTGTCATAGAGCTTGTAGAACACCCTGTATATTCAATAATATTCACTTGAATATCTTTGAACTGTCAGAAATAAATTTTGTAGATATAATTCGAATGCGTTATCTGGCACCAGAAAATGTTCGTAAAATACCTACTTGTGAAAATAAAGAAATGAGGAATTTGCTCGGCTTGATTTTGTTTTGCTTTCATCATGGGAATTTCAGAGATCTGAACCACGACTCAAGAAAAGACTCAGCTGGGCATATTTAGTTTTGATAAAACGTTGCAACTGTGTGCGATTCATCGCAAACATATAAAACTTATGTACCCATTACGGATTACTCCATCGATTATAACCACTGTGGTAGAAGCGAATTTTCTAAATGAATAAGATCTAGGAAAGCACCGACGTGACGTCAGCAGCCTTTATGGGATGTTGTTTTTACGGCCGGCATAACCGCCGATCGTAGACACAATAACCACTTAGAAACTCGAATATTCTAGGACGGGTTTAGAGTTGACTCGAGAAGGTAGATTTGTGAATCGGTAATATATATAGACCCAATAGTTCCGCAGATTTACCATTATTTCCATAAGAACAGAGTGCATTGAATCAAAATCAATTACTTGATTGAAATAACTTTGAATGTTCATGCAACATTTCGTGGGGATCAGATGATCGCAAAATGAAAAATACTCGAAATCAAAATTTGATTTTTTTTATTTCATTGGTGTAACGATTATCAAGAAATTTTGCACCGGCATTTGTCAACTAGATACAGGGTTTCATCATGATCGGATTATCATATTTTAGTCATTCCCAAAATAACAATGATACCGAGAGAAATTAGACACAATATTTTCCAATATCTCCGAATATGGAAATATAGATATTTGATCCAACTGAAATTTGAAACACTGATATTAAATAGTATTCTCAAGGATTGTGCCAAACTTTATTGCATGATGAGGAATAGTTTTGACTAAGAACAATTTGTTCCAATGAAAATCTAGTAAAGCACTGACGTGAAGTCAGCAGCTTTTACGCGCTTGTTCACATTGCGAAATGGTGACTTAAAAATTTCAGTGAAATTTCAATGAAATATTAAATTTTCAAAAAAATAAAAAAAAATTTTTTTTTTCGAATTTTTCCATGGATAATTCTTCTTATTGGCACTGTTCATATTCCAACCAAGTTTCATTTTGATCAGATGAATATTTTTCGGATTATTGAAAAATCAAAATTTCAAATGGCTGTAGCACAAAAACCATTCGGCAGATTTGGCCCATTAACGAACTCAACCGAAATATTCAGGATCTTAACCCAACCTGAAAATTTCAAGACTCTAGATTCTTCCTTCTGAAAGTTACAGCTCACACGGCCGGACGGACAGAATCAATTTTGACCACGGATTCTTCATCAGTGAGTCCAACCTAGTCGTTTGAGACCAATTTCGGCTCGAAATTCGAAAATACAGACATCGTGACGAAATGATAACGCTCTGTTCCCCAGAACAAGCGCGTAAAAATATGGAAAATTGTCGAAGAATAGTTTTGTGTCTGTATTTCTTCACTAAAAGTCAAGTTTAATCTTGGAAGAGTCACTTCGCCCAGAAATATTAAGGGAATAATCTCAAAATTTCAAGTTCCCACGACATAAATATTTTTATATTTTTTTCAACGTACCTGAAGATAAATTGATGCACTATCGTTCATCGAAATGTTAGGCATGAATATTTGAAAAAAAATTTTTTCGAGAAATATTGGAAGAAATTTTTTTGGAATTTATGATTTTGTGTACCATTATTTCAAGATAGCTTGAGAAGTCTGCTCGCTTCAGTACTTCTTGAGATATCGTGGAAATCATTACAAAAGTTATAATTTACAATATTTTTCTTCAATATCTCAATATCATCGGAACTAAACAAAATCTGAAACACTGTTCTTGAATATTAATTCCAAGGTCTGTGCCTAATATCATTATTATCTTTCCTTAAAAGTAAATCCCCACAAAATTCTGCACAAACTTGCACGTTGATACCCCTCAACTTTTTCGAAGTTTCCAACTTATCCCATCAGTATTTCTCGAGATATTGAAGACTAAACCTCAAATTTCAAATTGGCATATATCCGAAACCATTCGAACGATTCCATCTGTTAACCGAGCTATTCTGATCCTAAACATAATCAAAGAATTTCAAGTCGCTGGTTCCTTTCCTTTGAAAGTAGGGTCACATACGGACGGACCGAGTCCAACCTTATCCTTTATTACCATGTTTGGCTCAAAATTCGAAAATTACAGACATCTGGACGAAAGACAACGCAAACAAGTGCATTATTCGAGGGTATAATAAACCTCTATACCACCATCGTGAATAGGAAAAACTCGAAATCATTTCTTCCGCATGAAGTCACCCCATACAACCGGGAGAGTAAAAGTGAAATCGACTTATAAACCAGATAACGGGATGAATCAATCCCGATCGGGGTTTATGTGTAAAACTTCGGGGTAGAGGACATTCCACAGTCTAGGACCCTGATCCCAATCATCTACGATGCAGTTAGTAGTCTCTTCTTCAGTTTTTGGACCGGCTATTTGCGATCCTGAGCGGAATTGCAAGTCGCCGGGAGTGTGTTAGGGGGTTGGGAAGGGGAGTGGGGGAGGGTTGTTAGTGTCGATATCGATTTCCGGTTGCATCTCGCCACCCCAGCCTATTTGCCGGAACGAACCCACATTTGATTCTGATTGCGCTCATATTCGCGAGCTCTGGAGTGGATCGCTTCTTGTGGATCACTTGTGGACCCGTAACTCTTACCTTACGCTAATTTTATGGTATGGGAAACGTATTCCTAGCTATCTTGAGCGGTGAACTGATTTTCAATATTATTTTCAATTCAATAAGAAACACCTAAACTCCATTCACTTTTGAAAAATCGGGAGGCCTTGATATACAGTGCGCGTCATAATTATGGACCAAATATTTGGCAACAAAATCCTGAAACAGGTCAATTTTTGTTTCACTTTCACCAAATGAATTTATATGCAGTTTTGAAGGATTTTTGTTGCACCCTGTGCCATCCGCATCAACCCTCTAAATTTTTTGAATAGGGAAAGCAGGTCATGGTGGTACTTTTTTGGCAAGGTCTTTTTATCTTCTTCACAAGCGTGTAGAAGTTTTCAAGAAAAAATTTTTTTCTGGAAAAATTTGTTAGTTCAAAGAGGTTTTCAGTATGTGCACTTTGTCATGGCTCATTTACTTTTAGACGATGGTACATGGTGAAATTTGTCACCGAATGAAAGTCGACCATAACAATTTCGTTCATGCACAACTTTCAACCCCTACGAACCCTTCAATGAAAAAAAAAAAATTTCACTTGAGGGGGTTAAAATTTGTGCATGAACAAAACTGTAATGATCGACTTTCATTCGGTGACAAATTTCATCAGGTACCATCGTCTTAAAGAAAATGAGCCATGACAAAGTGCACATACTGAAAATCTCTTTGAACTAACTAATCTTTCCAAAAAAAAATTTCTTCTTGAACATTTCTGCGCGCCTGTAAAGAAAACACAAAGACCTTGCCAAAAAAGTACCACATGACCTACTTAATTTTCCTTCGCGTAGGGAAGGTCTTTAGTTCGGTATATTCCACCAGGAAACAATTATTTATATACAGTGTCCACATTTGGGTGCCGGTAAGGTGTAAATGACGAAAAATGTTCGAGTTAGACTTTGATATTTTGGGAATCGCTCCTGCTTGGTCGCAAACTAAGATGTTGAGAAAATGAGCCAAATCAATTAATATACAGGGTGGTTTAGAACTGATTTAATGAAAATTGTTAGCCTTTGTTTTAAAAGATATCGAGAAATTTTATTGCGAAAAGTTGTTCAGAATCAAAAGACACGGCTATATCTCGATTCTCAGATAAATCGATCAACTTTGATTTTGTAAATAGGTTATGAAAATATTTGATAATATCCATGGTTACAAATGCCAGACGTGACTTGAAACGTAAATTTTATTCGTCATAAACGAAAATTTTCCAGTTAAAAATATGTTGACCATAGAACAAAGAGTGTTTATTGTGGAGTGCTACGGTTTAGGTGCAGACATTTCGTATCAGGGAGTAATAAGACAATTCCATGAACGCTGGCCAAATGTTACGGTATCACGTAACCCTGTTAAGAAAATAGTGTCAAAATTTAAATTTTTGATCATGACAAAATATCTCGCGTATCGGATTAACAAAATATTCATGAACCTATAAGTCAAGGTAGGCTGATTTATCTGAAAATTGAGTTCCTGCAGCAACTTGTCATTCCAAACAACTTTCCTCAATAAACTTTCTCGATATCTTTTAAAACAAAGACACTTTATTCTTAACAATTTTCATTAAATCAGTCCTTAACCACCCTGTATATTAATTTATTTGGCTCATTTTCTCAACATCTTAGTTTGAGACCAAGCCGGAGCGATTTCCAGAATATCAGAGTCTAACTCGAAAATTTTTCGTCATTTACACCTTACCGGCACCCAATCCGTGGACACACTGTAGAACACGTTCAACAATATTATTGTTTGTGGCAGTGCTCTTGTGGATTTTCTCCAAAAATTATTCCCTGTATAATATTAATGAGCTGTATTTTAACCGAAAGAACAAGTCATTCAGATAGTCATTTTTGAGGAAACCTCAAATTCAAATTCTCCTGCAAATGAGCACAACCTGAGACAATTAGTCACTAGTTGAAGTGGATTTCTGATGAATTGAGTACCCACGAAATTTCTATTTGAGTTCAATTAAACTATACATGCAACTATACAGTTCAAATTAGGTTTTTAGAATGCTTTGTTCAGTATTCAGGGAATACATCATGTCAACCATCAATTTGTAAATAAAACACTTCATATTGTGATATTGTAACCAATATAATGTACCAATATTAGGTACATATAAATTACTAACTTCGAAGTATTCGTAAGATTGTAGAAATTTAAAAGTCTGCGTTTGAACCTTGTCAAAAACTCTATTGTACACCTCATTTGTAGTATATTCACAATATATTCAGGGTGATTTATTAAGGTTGGCCACCGGCCGTATCTCGGAAACCGTTTATCCCATGACTTCCGGAAAGAAAATCTAATGACAAACTCGGCCCCTAGAAATATTTTCAAGTTCGTAGTTCCCCACTAGAGGGCGCAATCTATCACTTGTAAAATATAATCTCATTTTTTACGAAATATTCTCCAGCTAACAGTGGTGAAGAATAATAAAATAAGAATCTACTCTTTCTATTCAACAACTTTTGTTTCAGTAATTTTTCTATATTTCCTATTTTTTAGTGATGGGATGGGGATACACATTTCTTCACGAAAAAAACATTCTTACTCCTGTATGGATGAACCGATTTTCACGTAATTAGATTTCATTCGAAGGCCATCGAAAGCAGATCACAGAAACATATGACAACAATATACCGGGTGATCCAATTGAAAACTACAGACTGTTTTATGTCACTTCGCCCTATTTGTGCGTTTTACTGGAAAATTTCAAATGCAATGCTATGATCCTAACCGAATGAGAATAAGCCAAGCATTATCACCTACTGACTTTTTAAAATCGCAGACAGATATCATTAGTCGTTTCCGAGTTATTGACATTTTTGTAAATTTTGATAAGTATTGATCAACCCTGTGAAATGCAGGAGGAATTGAGTTATTTCATCTCTACACAATTAGATGAAAGGAAAAAACTCATCAAAACAATGAAACAATCTGATTTAGAACCAGTAAGCTTTGGCGATACTGTTCATTTTCGGTATCTATAGTTGAAAAAGTTTTTTAGGACGATTGCAAACCACTATTTTATGATGCCCCATTATTCAAACGAAGAAGCATATGATATGCTTAGTGTTCATTTTGAATGTTTAGAAAATGTAGTAGCTGGAAGGGAATACCCGATACGATATCCTGAAAGACGTCGTCATTCCAAAAGGGTATTCAAAAGATTGACACGAAGAGTGCGAGAAACTGGTAAGGTTCAATATCTTGGAAGAAAAAATAGAAAACGTAGAAGCCGTAATGAGGATAATATCATAAAAGTTTTGGCTTATTAACAAGACAAAGGCGCTTGAAATTTTAACGGAAGATCTTCCAATTCTTTTAGAAAATATTGCTATTCAAAGCAGGTTAGATATGTGGTATCAACAAGATGGTTGCCCGGCGCATTATGCTGCTAATGTTGGAGAATATTTATATAACGTCTTCTCAAAGAGGTATATTGGACGAGGGAGTATTTTTCCATGGCCAGAAAGATCACCCGACCTCACAGTATTAGATTTTTATTTTTGGGGAAAATAAAGACTTAGTTTTCCGAACACCCCCCACTACAAGTGAGAATATTCAAAATAGATTTCGACAGGCAGCTTCTTCTCATACTGAAATTGTGGCCAGTGTCAACTCGACGAAAGAAGACTAAATTTGTGTGTAGAAAATAATGGTAGACATTTTAAATATTTGCATTGATTAGGTGTAATTGTTGTTTTTCTGTTCAAATATTTTCGTTGTTGCTAATATTGTTTTATTTTATCACATCATTGTTATTTCATGTGTGTTGAGTATTTTGCTGCGTTGTCATGACGCATAAAGTCACTTCCTTGTTTATTCAAGCTAACAGAAAGGATCAACATTGATCAAAATTTACAAAAATGTCAATAACGCCGAAACGACCAATGATATCTGTCTGCGATTTTAAAAAGTCAGTAGGTGATAATGCTTGGCTTATTCTCACTTAGTTAGAATCATAGCATTGCATTTGAAATTTTCCAGTAAAACGCACAAATAGGGCGAAGTGACATAAAACAGTCTGTAGTTTTCAATTGGATCACCCGGTATATTCTTGTCATATGTTTCTGTGATCTGCTTTCGATGGCCTTCGAATGAAATCTAATTACGTGAAAATCGGTTCACCCATACAGGAGTAAGAATGTTTTTTTCGTGAAGAAAACTTTATCCATCCCATCACTAAAAAATAGGAAATATAGAAAAATTACTGAAACAAAAGTTGTTGAATAGAAAGAGTAGATTCTTATGTTATTATTCTTCACCACTGTTAGCTGGAGAATATTTCGTAAAAATGAGATTATATTCTACAAGTGGGGAATTACGAACTTGAAAATATTTTTAATCATTTTCTAGGGTCCGAATTTGTCATTAGATTTTTTTTCCGGAAGTCATAGGATAAACGGTTTCCGAGATACGGCCGGTGGTCACCCTTAATGAATCACCCTGTACAGGGTGAGTCTTTGACCTTACTGAATATTTTAACAGAAGGTTCTTGAAGCTGAAAGAAACACATTTGACCTCTACCATTTTTTCCGATTCGGCCTAAATAAAAAGATATAGGCATTATAAATTTTCATAATAGGCTAACCGCCCCTGTAAACCTGAACACTGAAGTTTTTCCAAGCCTAAGATATACCATTCAAATCTTCGAAATAAGCAACTCGGTTATGAAAACAAGCGTCAGCTTACTTTTTACATTCCAGCTGGTGAAAAAAGTTGTATTTATAGTACAATAAACAAGTTACTTATTCCAAATTTCGTGGGCGATAAAAGTTGAATATTCTTCTCTTGGTTTCATTTTCGATTATGAGGAACTCATCTAGCTATCACTCATATTAGCTTTGAGATTCATCTTCAATTTGTAATTATTAATTTTCTTTGTTTATTTCATTTTCTCCAAGAATTATCAGATTCAGACATAACCCATTCAAACTTTCATTTTCATAAATAAATAAAACAGATGTACCTTATTTATCTATGAACGTACAAACGTTGCCAACTCTTCGAAATCAAACAACACATAATATGCTAATTCTATGTATACACTTGTGTAGTCTATGATTCTGAACTGAACTATAAATCTGTGGCTCCGTGGTTTTAAGGTTATGTCATGGTGGTTTTCTTCCACCATGGGTTGTTATGTTATGAAAGCGCATTGCGCATTTGAAGAATACCTCAAAATAAATACTATCAAAGTTCTGTACATAATTTCAAGAAATTTGGGTCAGCAGAAAGATTGCATTCAAACCAGTAAGAATCCCCATTTTCATGGAAAAGTGAGAAGTTAATCAATTATACTACACAAATTAGCTCGAAATTGAAAAGGAAGCTTCATGAATGGATTCAGGACCGAATCACCACTGTATAACACAGATATAGTTCTGGGATGGAAACCTATTTTGGAGAAACTTCTTATTTCGTCTTGGTGATAATAATCGTAGTATGGAAAACCTGATGAATACATCACTGGAATTGTCCATTGTGAATTGGTCAAAGTCGGCTCCTCCGCTTACGAATCATTCTAAATAAAAAATGCTAGGATTCCATTCTCAACTTTAAGACGTGGCATTGCGGAAAAATTGAATTCTGTGGATTTTTTAAACAGAGTTGTATTCAGCCAAAGTACCAAATTCTCGGAATTTCACAGATATTTTTTATTTTTGAATTTCAGATTACTCGAAAACGGCCCATCATACGAAAAAAAATAAATTATACTTTTACTTTCCAATATGGTCAAGAATTCGTTGAATAGCATTCAAATTATTTTTAAAAGTTGGGTTCTTTGAATTTGTGGTATTTTTATGAAATGTTATGGTCATATTGAAGAAACTGGAGGATGTGGATAAAATGTTGTAATCCAGGAACATTCATCTTATCAATAAAAAACTATATTCCAAAAATCATCTCATTCGATGAGATCGTTCGCGAGATATAATCGAAAATTAATTTTTTTTATGGATTTTCAACAGTCTGTATCTTACGAACCAAGCCGAATCGGAAAAAATGGTAGGGGATAAAAGTTTTTCTTTTGGCTTCAGGAATCTTCTGTTAAAATATTCTGCAAGGTCAAAGACTCACCCTGTATAAGTAATTTAATTCCTGAAGCCTTGAGTAATTGAGTTTAGACATTCAAGTGGCCATATATCCATTTGATACCTGAAACAAAACTCATCATAAATATTACAAACAGAATTTGGGTATAATATAATAATCAACCTTCAATCCACATCATGTTTCGTACATCAACTTTCAGACATTCACTCCATCGCTAATATTGGTTCACAAGACGACAGAAATAATTATTAAATCAAAAGAAGTGCCCATAAAAACTGTATAATCCATCAAAAACAATAATAACTATCCACTGTGCTTTCGTCATGTCAATTTGAGGCATGTAATAAGGATTGCCTACAAATAAAAATTCTGAGGAAAAACAACACGTTACCAAACTGTCGCACTTGACCGAATCTAGACCTCACTTTCGCACGCGAAAGTGATTCGGATGACTCGAAAATAGCGCCCCAAAGGGTGTGAGAAAGTGCAGAGTTAATTCTCCCCAATTGGTATATTCCATTTCCCGGATATTGTTCTACAAAATTTCAGAGCAGAATTGATGAAATAACCAAACTTGAATGTACACGAGACTTAAAGTATCGCGTTATTAACGATATTCACAGTTTCTTTTCCTAACGATGACGCCACCTATATGGTAATTTAACTACGCCACTCTAAATCATGGAACGTTCGGGAATCAGGATTTCCTTAGTGGAAGTTTTGGAGATCGGGGAAAATTAAAAGATTAACGAAGATATTCAATCCCAATCACCAATAAATGATAGGATGGAAGTCAAGCATTCTCGATAATGTTCACATGGAATTATTTCAAGGAACTAATAATAAATTCTCTGTATGAATGGGATTTATAACCACTTTTATGCTAAAAACCAAAATCACGCATATTTCAAGAAATAGGTATGTGTAGGTACTGCCCGATTCTATGAAATTTAAAATTTAAGATTTTGGGGACTATTGATAATATTTCAATGAAAATTGGTACAGACCTTGAAGTCGGAATTGACCAATAATATCTCTAATTTCCATCTATTCACAGAAAAAAATATGTTAAATTTTGTTGTGATTCGAAATGTTGAGGTCATTTCCTCAATATCTCAAGAAGATCAGATTGACATTTCGTAGCTATAATAGGTGTAAAATACTGCCGCTCAACATTGAGAAAAATGTCTTCGATATCAATGGTGAAAAATGTGGGAAAGTATTCAGGGACAAAAATTGGTTTTCGGAAACCACTCACCAGACTGCAATAAAATTTGGCACAAAGTTTCAAGTCATTATTCAGCAAGAGTGCTTCCAATTTCAGTTGGATAAGATAATTATTTTTGGAGATATTGGAGAAGAAATATGTGAAATTTCGTGGTTGTTTGGGATTTTGGGATAATTTCGTCAATAACTCAAGAACAACTAACGCGATTAGATTTAAACTCAGTAGATAGTTGTAGACTACCAATGCGCAATTTTTGGTGAAATTTTCTAAGGATCGTACAAGCAAAAGATTTTTCACGAACTATTCACTAGATTTCAGAGTAATTTATCGCAGACCTTGAAGTCACTCTTCAGCAAGTCTTCAAAATGTCAGTTTGATCGTATATCAATCTTCTGAATGAGATAAGAAAAAAGATGTTAAATTTCTTGGTTGTTCCCTAAATGTCATTGTTATTTCCGAAAAACCTCTAGAAATTCTGATCTTACGATGATGAAACTTGGTAACTAGTTGCCAATTGCTTATCAGCAAATTTATGCAAAATTTCGTGATGACCGTTCAATAAGGTCATTAAAAAACGTTTCAACGGTTTTTTTTTAATATTTTGTAGATTGCTGTCTTATAATCATATGGTCCTCACGAAATTCAGCATGAAGCTTCAAGCTGCCATTTTAATTGAAGTACTGGATATTGGAATATTTGGAAATATTGGAATACATAATTAAATTTTGTATGTGCAATCATTGGGTTGATTTTACCAATTCGCAAATTCGACCACCGCAATTGAACTCCAAACCTACAATGCAAGTATCATGTCTCCAAGTAGATTCTTCCAGAAGATATTTCATTTACTATCAGTGGTTAGGGTGTGGTCGTAAACACAATAAGTCCCTAAAGAAACGACTTAGCGACTCGATATTTGTATAGTAGGTTTTCTGTTCAATTACGAAGGTCAAATCCGTTCATTGTAGAATTCGCCTAATGATTCCGTAGATTTTTTCAATATTTTCAAAAATACGTGCGTTTGGCGGGGTCAATACGTAAACAGGTTACAGGTGCTTTGGCAACGAAATTGAACAAGCGCATTAAACCTCCTGACCTGACGTCAGTGCGATTTCGATCTTTATAATCCGACTCCAAACCTAGTCTTAAAAATTTACTGTTGGAAATATTCATCCGCAATATGTCCCAACGTAGTATCTCTTACTTGGTTGAAAAATTGACGGTGTATAAATTCATACAACATTTATTGGGAATAATTCGATGAAGAGACCATGAAATCGCTTCTTCAGGGAGATAAAGCTGCGTGTTGAGGGCTCAATAGGTGCTGACTGACCGTTTTCGCTACAAGTTTTAGCAAGCGCTCTAAAGTTTATGGGTTTCTGGTATGTTTGAACTTTGTTTCAGCAATGTACTTGCTGTAACTGGCAATTCAAGAATATGTACTTATAGATACGAATCGAGAAAACATTTTTGTCTGTCTAGTGAATGGGAACATTTCGTTTAGCCCATTCAGAGGCAGCCATCGAGTCATTAACATATCATGATAATAATTCGGCCTATACATATACGGTGTAACATACAAAGCAAACAACCAGACAACTCACGTTTAAGTTGAGGTTATGACAGCAAAGCCATATGAAATCTATTCCAGAAGAAATCCCTGTCATCAATGTCCGTTTTTTGAAAATTATATACACGGACAACTAATCCAGTTACATACAAATCTATCATCAACAGATCTTTCAATTATTCAATACAGAATCTTCAAATAGGCCAAAAGATCTTTTCTTAGTTGTTTAAAACACCTAATTTTTTGCATGAAAACATTAAGGTTAGACCACCGACATTACGGACAAAGACACACACCTCAACATTCAGGTGCACAGAGAATTCTCGTAGATGTTCAATTATCAGAAACTATCCTGTTTTGAATTTAATTCCTTCTATTTATATGAGTTTTGTTCTTGATGTACTGTAAAATATATAAATATATGTTATTTAATTTTTTGTCCTTGACCTGACTGTTTGCCCGATAATTCTATTTGAACGTCAGAATAGGGATATGGAAAGAGAAATATGTGATCAGTTATCTGTTCCGCTTTTGGACGAATCAAAATTTTTAATTAGAATCCCTGAAAACTCATTTACATTCGCCGGAGTCTCTCAAAGGAAGAACTGACAAGCTTGATGATTTTTAGCCTGAAATGTCCTATTTAAGTCTTTTCTTATTTAGGTATAGCCGTTATAGAATATCTTGTAAATCGGCCGAAAGATGTTTTTTTACGTTAAAAGGAATTTAAACCTATTCAAGGTTCACAATATCTCAAGATCGTTTCAATGTTTTGTTCATTTTGAGCATTGAAGATGAGTTGTAGAAAAAACGATATAGATTCTGGAATAGTGTAACAGAAGTTCACAGCCAAAGAAAGCAACAGATATATCATGAATATCTCCAAAAATAGAAATTCGAATTGAAATCTGGTATGTGGTAACGAAACCATGGCTTGAAGGTTCATAGTTAGACCAGTGTTCGGCGCAGAAGTGAATCTGAAATACAAACCTACCAATTTCATGTCACTTTTTGGGGTTTTCCGAACGTATCATTCCTGTTTGTTGCGATTACGAGATGGAAATTTTATCCATCCTAATTTGAACACCTCAGATATAAAATCGTGTTGCGAACAAAATTCAGTTATCATGATGAGGAAGATGCATTTTTCTTTCCATTTTGAGCATTGAGTAGACTTGTAGGAAAACCTAGATCTTTGAATAAAGTTGCAAAAGTTTGCAGTAATAAATACAAAAAATAGAACATTCGCATCAAAATAGTTAGTAATTTCAATTTACTTGGTCGAAATTTCAATTTCAGTTCTTTTTCTACCAAAATATACCCAAGATTGAAAGAAACGATAAATTTTATAAATGAATTTAGCTTTCTGGTTTTTTTCGTGACATTGAATTGTACCTCTCACTTCTTCTCCGAAAGTTACCCAATAGAATGAATATGAAAGAATTGATATGTATTGCGGCAAATTGTTTTTTGCCTAGAGGGACAAACAAGTCTAATCGGGCACTGAATTCTGGCAGGTCGTAAGGACTGACATTTAACCATAGATTCTTCATCATTAATCCAACCCAATTCCGGCTAGAAATCTATGGACAATTGACAAAAATCAATGATAGCGTTCGTGTTCCTTAAAACATGAGTGTAAAAATGAGTGAAACGTTCCTCACCGGTATTTCTTCGGACGCAATCAGTATTATTTCTCCCCTTAAATGTCCTAATGAAGTTTTCCTTGTCCTCACGACCGATTCTACGGAGTTCATTGAAAAATGACTATGTTCCAGTCCATCACGGCAAGGGACGGACGGTGGCAGGCCGTTAAGTGAGCGAGATCATCATCCTTTATGGAGCGTGAACGGGTCCCGTTGACCGATTAACGCTAATTCGATTAGCGCCTACGGCCTATCTAGACTTGCATTTAATCACCTGTGTTGATTTATACGCTGAAACGAGTCAATTGATGGAAGATTGATACTCGATAACATCTTTGATAATAAATTAATTAAATGGATATACAGTATGATTCAGAAATAGATCGCCAAATATAAGGAGCATTAATATGATAAAATCATTTACTCATTCAACCTTTTTTTTTTCAAATTGGCAACCCGTGTGGAAAAACAGTCCCTTGAAATTTTTCCTGTAAAATCAAAGATTTAACCGGAAATTAATCCGGTAGATATACTATTTTCCTTTGAACGCGTTCCAGAATAATTTTTCAACCTTTTGATGCATTCACAAGGAATAAATATTGCAAGGCTCTTCTTCTTTTTCTGTAAAATTTTTAGGTTATGAAAATAGGAATTAAATATCAATACCATAGTTTTAAAACTTCCTTGTCTTTTCTGAAGAATAAATCTTGATGTCCGAATCGACATAGACATTATCATGAACATACTAGGAATTTCCAATAAATATTGAAACGCAAAATTAACTGGTCTGGCTATTATGTACTAATTATACCACGATCATGAGAATTGATTCAGAGAAAGAATGGTCTTTAGAAAAATGAATGGACATCAATTTGAATATCCCTCAATTTGAAGGATTGCATTTTGAGAGGGGTTGAAAATTTGAGCATAGCAAAATGGTCTAATTTTTGGACAATCTGCTCCGAAAATTTGTTGGTGTATTTGTGAATCATCCTGTATCAATAGACTGGCCACAAAAAGCAAATTGAATTTGGCATACTATAAAAAATATCCAGAGAAGCACTGATGCGTAGTCGGTTTGGAGGATTATCTTGGTTTGAAAGTCTAATTCGTGAATGAAAAGATATTTTCATTTCCTCAATATATCCAGAAATGGAGATTTGAATTGAACCCTGGTATCTGCTACAAAATCACGGCTTGAAGATTCATAGTTGAAGAGTTACCGGTGTTTCTTGTCTTCCTCGCTAATTGGAAACTTGTGTTTCTTGATATTTCGAAAGATTATTTCGAAAAACTCCCAGAAAAAACCTAACCCAATCTAACCTAACCTGAATTGTGAGAGAAGTATCTTGAAATATTTGATGCATTTTTAGCATTGAAGATGAGTTGTAGAAAAAACGGTATAGATTCTGGAATAGTGTTGCAGAAGTTCGCAGCCAAAGAAAGCAACAGATATATCATAAATATCTCCAAAAATAGAAATTCGAATTGAAATCTGGTATGTGGTAACAAAACCATGGCTTGAAGGTTCATAGTTAAAGAATGACCAGTGTCCGGCGCAAAACTGAATCTAAAATACAAACCTACCAATTTCATGTCACTTTTTGGGGTTTTCTGAACGTATCATTCCTGTTTGTTGCGATTACGAGATGGACAGAAAAACCCTAACCCAATCTAACCTAACGTGAATTGTGAAAGAAGTATCTTGAAATATTATCAAAGAATAATCAAATATATTAACAAAAAAAATTACAGTTCCAGTAAATTCACATTCTTACCTGTTTCAAAATATTACCGGTAGTAGTTTTGATCAAGTCTCGATTATTACATGTTTCATTTCCTATTCGGTTAATGAGTCAGATGTTGATTTGCAATGGGAGACTTTTATGAGATCTTTTTCTTGTTTATTTGAAAAGCATTTTCCATTGAAGTTGTTCAAGCTTGGAAAAAAAAATTGAAGAACTATTATGATACCAAGGAAGTTAGAGAGAGTAAGTCTAAGTTGGACATTTTGCTCACATTGAAATCATATGAGAGTTCGTATAAAGCCTTATATGATACTGAAAAACGTTATGACAAACTTTTAATATCAGCAAGGGCTAATTATTATGATATTAAAATTCAGTCATCTGACCACCAGAGTGAAATAATGTTGTCTATTTGTAATGATATAAGAGGTACCGAATATAAAACAGTAACAATATCTTTAGTGATGACTGAAAGATAAACATTACAATTTCCCAGTTGAAAAAATTCCCAATATGTCAAATAGTTTGGATAATAGTGTTTTTTCTTGTAAGTTACTAAGTAACCCGAGATCAATTGATTTACAGCTGACATATCCTGATGAAATAGTTGAGATAATAAGAAAAATAAAGAATCGATACTGTAGTGGAGATAACGGAATACCAGTCAATATTATGAAAAGTCAAGAATTTATTTCGTGAATGTGGACTAACATATGATGTTCTCTAAATCTTTATCGACAGCTTTGCCGACGTTTCGGAGAATTCTCTTTCCTATTTCAAGGCTACAAAGACGGACATTTTCATTGTTGGAGATTTTGGAAATTTTACGAAAAAGATTAATGAGAAGACCACGTATGACTTCATTTCACGTAATTCTGAATAAAAAAGACAACGAGGTGAGTTGATCGTTACATGCCCAACAATGAAAATTTGCATTATGTAATGTCCATCTTTGTAGCCTTGACAAAAGGAGACAGAATTCTCCGAAACGTCGGAAAAGCTGTCAATAAAAATTTAGGGAACATCATATATTAGTCCACATTCCCGAAATAAATTCTTGACATTATCAAACATGGATGTAACGAACCAACATATTATGAAAAGTTTCATTATAGTAAACAATTCACTAAGATTTGAAATTTTTCCAAAGCATCTTTAAATAGCATAAATAAAACCTATTTATCAAAAAGGGGATATAATTTGTTTTGAAAACTACAGGACTATCAGTATATTGTCCAGTTTTTCTAGAAAACTTGAACGCGCAATGTGTGAGAGACTGTAGAATTTTTCGAATGAATGTAATTCGTTTAATGAATCTCAGCATGGCTATTTGGAGGGTCGTTCGGTTCAAACTACATTATATCAGTTCACAGAAAGAGTTATAGTACTGCTGGAAGATGATAAGCTTGGTTTGGGTTTGTTTATTGGCCTAGCAAGTGCATATGACTGTTTATTTAGGCCTTTTTTATTGAGAAAACTTGAGAAACTAGGAACAAGAGGCAGTGCAAGAGAATGGATATATTCATATGTGTCCGGGAGTTGGCAGAGAGTTGCTTTTGTTAAAAATGGTAAAATTGTAAAATCAGATATAATTGAATCAAAATATGGGGTTTCTCATGGAAGTGTTTTGGGTCCCATCCTATTCATTATTTTTATTACTAACAAACTTTCAACCAATCGACCATAATCCATTTTCAATATATAAAAAAACAAGAATTTTCGTACGTAAATGGACATTTTATTTATAAAATTCGCTCTACATGTTTCGCCCTGTTAAGGCATCTTCAGGAGCTCTGTAAGTTGAAAATAGTATAATGACTTTTTTTTGAGATTAAAAAAATACTCGTTCAAACTTACATACTAAAAAATGCAACATGCACTCTCTCGTTATATAAAAATTTTTAACGAACATGAAACGAAGCTGCTACAACATCAAATTGATTAAAATGTATAAACGTTTCTGAATACTCGAAAGTACTTTCGAGTATTCAGAAATTGCCAACGTTTATATATTTTGATCAATTTGATGGTGTAGCAGCCCTGTTTCATGTTTGCTAAATAATTTTATATAACGGGAGAGTGCATGTTGCATTTTTTAGTTTGGACGAGTAAGTATTTTAAAATCTCAAAAAAACGTCATTATATTATTTCCAACCGAGCTCCTGAAGATGCCTCAACAGGGCGAAACATCTAGAGCGAATTTTATAAAGAAAATATCCTTTTACGTACGAAAATACTTGTTATTTTTAATATTGGGGAAATCATGAAGTTGTTAACTTCTTTTGTCGATGACAAGAATATCATAATTGGAGGAAGTGATTTTGATGAAATCGATGCCAGGGTTTTTTCCATATATGATCAATTAAAATCCTGGTTTACTAAGGACAAATAGGTTATGAACGAAAGCAAAACAACAGCTTTATTATTCAGCACAAATAGATCACAGAAATTGAAGGAAGATGTTTTGAACCTGAATTGTTGTAATATCATGATTGAGGGATCTGTTAAGTTTTTGGGGGTTACTTGGATGGCTTTCTGAAATGGTCGTATCACATAGACTGCCTCTCGGGGAAGCTATGTCGTGTTAGATTTGTTATTAGAACGATGTCAACTAACTTGAAAACTGTATATTTTGCAAATTTTGAATGCCTGTTTAGATATGGTATCATTTTCTGGGGATCGAGCTCAGAAGGCAGTAGGTTGTTTGTACTTCAGAAGAGAGTTTTAAGATGCATGTTCAAGATAACTTCTATTCAATCATATGGGGTAGTGTTTGGGAAGATTGAAATGTTGACGGTTTTTGGTGTTTATGTGTTCGAATTTTTGATGTTTCTCTTTAAGATCAAATATATGTTTTCAATTCACACAAGTGACAGCCATTATCCTTTCAGATCACATCATTTACATTATGAGTCATCTTCATCTGAATCCCTCCCTATATGTTTGTAAAATTGTTCAATAATCTACCTGATAGGATTAAACTGTTGAATAACATTAAGGCTTTCGAGAAAATTGTCAGGGAATATTTGGTTGGTTTGGAACCTTATTCTATGTATGATTACTTGATGTAACTTGTTTAAGTTG
The DNA here is from genome assembly GCA_958510865.1 of Myrrha octodecimguttata. NCBI lineage: Eukaryota > Metazoa > Arthropoda > Insecta > Coleoptera > Coccinellidae > Myrrha > Myrrha octodecimguttata. Next base: position 29,123,943 of record OY294057.1, read on the forward strand.
ACTTTGACACAGTTCCTTTTATATATGAGCTTGTGCATATACACTGCGCGTCAAAATTATGGAACAAATTCATTTTCTCAGAAGAAAAATATTTGGCAACAAAATCCTGAAACAGGTCAATTTTTGTTTCACTTTTACCAAATTTATATGCATTTTTGAAGGATTTTTGTTGCACCCTGTGTCATCCCCATCAACCCTCTAAATTTTTTGAATAGGGAAAGTAGGTCATGAGGTACTTTTCTGGCAAGGTCTTTGTATTTGTCACCGAATGAAAGTTGACCACTACAGTTACAGGTATGTTATTAGTACGTTTCTACTGAAGTTGAAACTTTTCGATAAAATGTTTCAATTCAAAGAAAGATTTCTGACAACGCAATATCGTCAATGTTAAGAATGTGTCAAGCGCTTTGATTATTGCATCCAGAACGATGGTGGTCATTTTGAACTTTTAATTTAACTTATCTTGTAATGCACAATGATTCTCCTTGTGGTACTTCAATGCCGAAATAAATTTCCAATGTCACTCCATTTTTTTTCTCTATTAAAGGGTTCGTAGGGATTGAAAGTTGTGCATGAACAAAATTGTAATGGTCGACTTTCATTCGGTGAAAGATTTCATCAGATACTATCGTAATTAATTTTTCAAAAAAAAATTTTTTTCTTGAAAATTTCTACACGCCTGTAAAGAAGATACAAAGACCTTGCCAAAAAAGTACCACGTGACCCACTTTCCCCATACAAAAATTTAGAGTGTTGATGGGGATGGCAAGGAATGCAACAAAATCCTTCAAAAATGCATAAAAATTTGGTAAAAGTGAAACAATAATTGACTTGTTTCAGGATTTTTTTGCCGAATATTTTTCTTCTGAGAAAATGAATTTGTTCGATAATTTTAACGCGCACTGTATTATGAAATGAAATATATATTATTTCTCTGTCTATCTATCTATCATCATAAGCGGCTTCGACATCCTTCCTTCCAATCTCCTATCACCCTACTTCCTATCTCAGACAAATGCAGTTATTATTCAAGAAAGAAATACTTAACAAGTATTTGATAATTTGATAATCGTATGGTGTCCACTTTATAAAAATCGATTGATTGGGCAAAATATCCTATGAGTTATGGGTGATACGTGCACTTAGATACCCTCTGTATTGTTTTGTATTTCTCGAAGAAACGGACATTTCAGGAATGCATTTTTAGCATGGTTGGCCAGGAGTTCACCTCATTTTCTGAAAATTATGGTCTGGAACCATTGTATAGTATATAAAGGTTGCGCGAAAGTGCTCAACAAAATTAATATATTATCAATCAGTAACTTGAAAAAAAGCTGAAACACATAAATTGATCTTGAATTAAACGTTTTTTTCTGGAAATGTGGCAATAAAATGAAATATTTTTCTACAGCCGCCTAGCTGCAAGCCCACCTAATTCTTTCTTCAAATGCAAACATTTGTTGTATGTTGACCCGTTGAAAAGCTCGTGACAGATGTAATTCTAACTATTTCATTTTAATGCCAAAAAATAAGCTTAATTCAAAATAAATTCAATTGTCTCAGTTTTTTTTCTTGTCGCTCATTTAAAACATAATAATTATATTAAGGATTTTCGAGCAACAATTATACAATGCTGGAACTGTATCAGAACTTTCCTAATATGTGGGTAGCCATGCGATGGGCCTCATACCTCGACTGCTAGATAACGAGATTTCAATACTGTCAATTATTGAGTTTGAGAACAAGTTCACTGTATTCGTCTGATAAGGGGAGTAAGAATACAGGAAGGAAGGATATCGAAGTCACCTACGATGAAACACGTTATAAACCCTACATCTAAAATACTATCAGGAATATTTTGAACCGGCCAATAAGGTGAATTCAATACTTTGAAACTTCTACTGTCCTGTGTTCTTTGAGTTTTTCATTTAATTGTCCTTTGCTGTTAATGATTACAATTTTCAAAACTAATCTTTTTCTAGAAATTGTTCGAAATTATATTTCGAAATGACAATATATACGAATTTTCAATCAGTAAAGGACCAGAAATTTGTTCATTTCAATCCCGGTACGACTTTTCTGGTGATTTAGTGGTATTCCACTACTAAATCAAATTTTTCGTGAAATTTTCGATAGAAATTTGACGTGCGGGAGGAAAGACCTATTTATTCCAATAAAATAATTTCTGCTTTCTTCGAATATTTCAATCATATTCTAAATTTCAGCATGTCCTTGGTAATGGAATTAATAATCATATGTAGGTTTCTTGGACTCGTCTAGGGTATAGGTAGCTCTTCCTCAGGATATCGGATGTTCATTTGCCAATGAATCACCCTGTATGAGTAGATACTCACTCCAGTGATTCACTATTCAAAATGATAACATTTTCCTGTTCAATTCATTCACGCTCATTTTTTCCTCGTTTCTTTTAGCGTGCAGTTTCTTCGATTTTCGAATTTTGAGCCTAAAATGGTCTCAAATGTCTACGGCATCAGTGAATCACTGATGCCGAATTCGGTGTCGAAATAGATTCTGTATAAAATCGAAATGCGGCAGTTGAGTTCATTAGTGGTAAAATTGGTCGAATAGTTTCGTAGTTATTATAGTCTTTAGAACTTTTGAGATTTTTCACTCCATATCTCAGTAATTATCGAAACGATCGGATTTAGACTTGGTAGTTAGTTGAGACGAGCTGATGCGCAATTAATAGCAGAATTTCGTTCGAATCGTATGGTTGTTGAATAAAAAGAAAAAGAAATCTAATTATTTTTTGTTCGATCAGGATTCCACTCTCGGAGATATCGGGAAAAAATATGTTTAGTTTTGTTATCGGTTATCGGTATCGCTGTTATTTGCGGAATGAAATTACTGATCCACTAATGAATGAAAAATTCTGTTGCGCAAATTTCTATGCGAAAATTCGAGATGATGGTGTAATTAGAACAATCTTGAAGAATAATTTCCCGGAGTTTTTCTAAGTGAGTTTTATTCGGAAACTGTTTATCCGATTCTGAATGAGTTTGCACAGGGCTTCAACCTCCTAGTTCACACCAGTGTTTCAAATTTCAGTTTGACCCGATTAGAATTTTTGGAGACATGGAAAATATGTCAACTTTCATGGTGGTTTTTAATCGCTTGTTCTAGAGAACAGCGCGTTATTGTTTCATCACAATTTCTGTTATTTTCGAATTTTGAGCTGAATTTTGTCTCAAACGACTAGGTTGGACTCACTGATGAAGAATCCATGGTCAAATTTGATTCTGTCTGGCCAGCTGTCCGTTTGTGTGTGTTATAACTTGTGAAAGAAATGGCCTATAGTCTTGAAATTCTCAGGTTAGGTTAAGATCCTGAATATCTCGGTCGAGTTCGTTAATGGGTGAAATCTGCCGAATGGTTTTTGTGTTACAGCCATTTGGATTTTTGATTTTTCAATATCTCGAAAAATATTTATCTGATCCAAATGAAACTTGGTTGGTAGATCAACAGTATTGATAAGAAGAATTGTCTATCGAAAAATTGGAAAAAAAGGTTACTTTAAAATATGTGCCATAGTTGTTGAAAACAATATATATTCATTTTATTCGGAGTGACCATCTCAAATCTATAAAAAAAATATTTTGCCTGTATCTTTTTACCAAAGCAGAAATTGGAAGAATGGTCAATGAAAAGAATGTCTTATTCGGTTAGAGTCTTTGGTTGAAATCAATCAACAACTTAGTTACTCGCCATGTATTTGTTTTTGGTTTCGATATATTTATTGCCCACCCATCAAATTATATTATATTTCAAGAGATGTCTCGTCGGTTCGGTTTTCAGCAATTTCGAATTGCCATTTAAAATGATCATGCATGATGCTGATGTGGTTTGTAAATATTGTTATTCTCGAATATTCGTTGTTATTTTCGTCTCAAACTTTAATTTCAATTCAAAATGCTTGAAACGGCATGAAATACTCCCTACGCGTCATCATCTGATGGAGTCGAGTGGATCGAATAAATATAATACAATAACTTCAATATCGACTCAAGAATAAATATATCTGCAAACACACTTTTGTCCCAAACGGGCCCGATAACTATGAGCCATCGCCCATTTTTTTCAGAAGATTTTGGTGTCTTTCAGCAGAGAGGGCAAGGTTAGGATTTCTCTGTAGGCCTAGTGAGTAAAGCTGGTATATAAGACATTCAAGATTTTGATTCATAAAATCAACTTACATTCAATAGTAATTGTTTGAAATGATTTATGAGAATTTTTCTACATAATGGTGAATTCTGAGGATTCTGAGTAAATCCATAAAATTCTCTTCTCGACGAAAAATTAAAATATTAGGCACAAAATTCACAACACTACCTTGTGGTCATAACAAAAGTTTCTTTGGTAGTGAACATAATCTGATAATCGTATTATTTTATATCACGGTTGATTTTAATAAATGTAAAAAGATAAGAACTTGTGATGCTCATCCTAAAATAGCGATTAAGTTTGTAGAACGAGTTCTCATTCTTAAAAACATGGTATGAATAAAACATTTATAAGGCCTTCTTATCAAAGTGAATAAAGTCAATCTATTTATTTTCGTAGGACAAATGTCCTCAATGTCCGAATAGCCGGAGACAATCTCATTCTCTATTCGAATGATTACTTTTAACTACAGATTACGAAGTAACCAAGTTTGTAATGTGTGCTCGGAAGTGGCAAAATGCCAATAGGGTGACCAAAGTTCACTCGGTAATGCGCGGGATCAAAAATTTCGAGTTATGTGACAGTGGCAGTGAATATTCATGAAATGGACAATATTTCACCAGTGCGAATAACCTGCAAAGCTAGAATTTTCATTTTCGATTGCTAAATTGAATAGCATTATCTCAATACACTCGATTTTCTAAAAATTTCCGCGAAAAACTTCTCTCAAAATTTTAACTCATCTTTTTTTTACATATCTTTCAAGGTTGAATTTAGGCATTGGAGAAGTCATTTTTCCTTCATGACATATAGGCAGTTTTCGAAGCAAGCGAGATACAGATTGTTCAATGTACACTTCGAGCAATATTCTAACTGTGGTTATGCGTGATCTTTGAAATAACGGCTTTTGGTCACATCTCAGTATTTTTTGTGGTCGATTCAACTATGGCGAAGAATTCTGGAGAAAAATTCAAAATGACGGAAAACCTTATTTCAACGTACTTTATGTCCTAAGATTTTCGTATTCGTCATTCTGAACACTGGTGTGCTAGTGAGCGCCCTTAAATGACCTAGATAGAAATATGAGTTAATGAACAAAAAAAGTTTGGTGGGAATCGAACTCTCTACACATTCGGACATTAGGGTCGAATTCGATGAACTACCGTTGCTTAGGTACGGACATTAATATGGTCACAATAAATCCAATTTATACTCCAGTGGTAACGTGCCCCTTCGGTCCGAAAGTGGAGCGAGTTCGATTCTCACCAAAGTTTTTTGAGGAAAATGTTTTTTGATAAATTCATATTTTCGGTCCATGGCAGTTTGGAGTCCCATAAGTGCGATTTTGGCCTTCGTAAGGCCACCAGTTTGTTAATAAAAATTATTTAAATATTCCGAGCGGAATCTTTGGAAGGCTACAAAATGAAAACCAATGGTTCAGAATGAAGTTTAGATCAACCTCGAAAGATTCCACTAATTTTGGTAAATTTTTTTTTACGGTAGACGTGTGGAAACAAGATGGTTTGAATGTTGAAAGAATTTTTTCATGGAAAATCTAAGAAAATCGAGTATATTGAAATAATGCTATCCAATTTGGCAACGGAAAATAAAAAATTTCAACTTTGCAGACTATCCGCCTTTTTGGAATCTTTCTTCTAAAATTCTACACCACAATTAAATTGATGTTTCCAAAAACCGTTATCTGAAAGGTCACGCTTAACTTACCACAGGTATCATAATATTGCTCAAAGTTGACATTAAACATCTTGTTTCTCGCTTACACTTCGAAAACAGGGTATATGTCATAAGGCAAAAATGACTTTTCCAATGTCATCTATATGGCTAAAAGGCCGAGTATTTTAATTCACCAAATTGGTGTGGCGGAAGAGTGATGGATCCACCAAATCGTTTTTTATTGTTGTTTGATTGACGTAAATGTCAAATTATCTAGTCCAACATCCACCATTTATGTTCTATGTCCACCACACTCCACCACAACCAAACCAGTTTGGTGAATTAAAAAACGCGCCCAAAATGTTTGTTCGCATCTCGATGAAATATCATAGAAACAAATTCGAATAACGACAACGATAAATATTTCCATTTCCTACAACCCCTATATCTACAAATTGTCGAATCCGCTCACATCCACCTTCATAGAATTTCCCGGGAAATCCCTGAAACAATAAGGGAACCGGACGTACGTCATTCCATATCTCATCGAAGGATATCAGTTCAAAGGGATCTGCGAGGATCCTGATTCGATAAAAACTGTCAATATAGAGGGGGCTAATTAGTGGCCCTCTTCTCCATTCTTTCGAGCGCCGCAAAAGGAGAATTCCCGGCATGCACGCGGCGAGGTAATACGATTTCCTCTCTTCCGTGGGCAGACCAGCACCCAGTTTCACCGTTGGAATACCAAAAATGTTCGTGCGATGACAAAGCGCGTAGCCGGGCACTTAACCACGTCTCGCTTTGTCGCTCTCTGGGCACTTAACGACTCATTTTCAAGGAAAGGTTCGGAAAGAACTAGTAAGGGATGTTCTATGAGTATGACAGACCATAACGGTATAATATGTTTTCTCTCGACCTCGAAATATACAGAAAATCGATCAATGACCCCTATTAACTGATGCACCATTCACTTTCATAAAGTCAGTCGGTGGGCTACGGAAGTTTGACACACTCCACTGTGTGTAATAGGAAAATCTAGAAGACCACTAACATGAGGTGAGGAGCTTTTACGCGCTTGTTCAAATTCATAACCGAACCTATTCACTTTTGGAACACGTCAAACGCAGTTTTACTTCCTGATGGAAATATTTGGGAAACTTTTTTTTCATATGGTTCTCACGAAATTTTTTATGAACTTTAAGCTACCATTTTCTAATCACTTCGATCTGATGCATATTTGTAAATATCAAAATTTAGTTATTGTGCCTTCACGGGCTCCACACGGCCTAACGTACTCGTACAAATAATACCCAGAATTACTTCCGAGATGAACTTGATATTTGTAGAGTAGGTTTGGACTTCAATTACGAAGGCCAAATCCATAGATGGGTGAATAACACCTAACTTCGCGCTGATTCAAAATTTCATTTTCAAAATATACAAATTGGATCACATTGAAATCCAGTGCTTTTTGAAATTTTTTTTTCAATAAAATACTGGATTTCAATTCTGATCTGTATTTTTGGAAATATTGGAAAAATAAAATTTTGAATGGGTATATCTACGGAATTATTGGGCGGATTTTACCCATTCCCGAATTCGACTTTCGTAATTAAGCCCCAAACCTACTCTAAAAATATCGAGTTTCCAAGTCGCTTACGGTCAGCCTAACGGCCGACTGCATAACCACAATAACTTCCGAAAGAAACAACTTAGAAACTCGATATTTGTAGAGAAGGTTTTGACCTTAATTACGAAGGCCGAATTCGCGAATGGGTAAAATCCACCCAATAATTCCGCAGATATATCCATTAAAAATTTTATTTTTCCAATATTCCCGAAAACACAGATCAGATCGAATTGAAATCCAGTACTTCATCGAAAAATTACAGTTCGAAGTTTCATACAGAATTTAATGAGGATGATATGATAAGAAAATCCTAGAAATTTTTTTTTTCAAATTGTTCTAATGACACGATTATCACGAAATTTCGCACAAAGTTGTCTTTCAGCATCTCAAAACTAGCTGTGAAGTTTTATCAGGACGGAATTAGTATTTCTCGAGTTATACCGAAAAAATCAACGACATCGAGAAGAAAACCTCGAAATTTGACATATTTTTTCCCGATATCTCCATAACTTATTTACTGACGATATGATCCTGACGAAATTTGGCTCAAAGTTACGCGTCGTTATACTCCACCTAACTGCCAAGTTTGAATCCAATCGCTCAAGTAGTTTCTGTAATAAAAAATAAATTACTTCAAAACTTCAAGTGCCTATAACTCCGAAACTTTTCCACCAATTTGGCTCATTAACGAACTTAACCGCGGCAGTCTGATGCGCAACCTATCCTGAAAGTTTCAAGTTGCTAGCTTGCTTCTGTCGGCAGTTATCGTGTCTACGGCCGGCCAGCCGGCCGGACAGAATCGATTTTGACACCGGATTCGTCATCAGTGAGTCCGACCTAGTCAATTGAGACCATTTTCAGCTCAATCATCCAAAATTATAGACATTCGGACAAAACGAAAGCACGCTGTTTCCCTAGAACATGCGCGCGAAAATGACAACTTGAAGGTTCACGCAGAACCTGAGGATCATATTGTTTAAGTTACACGGTCATCACGAAATCTGCATTAAGTTGTTCATAAATTTTTTCAAACTAGTTACTAAGTTCCATCATCATTGAATCAGTATTTTTGAGTTATTCTGAAAAAAACAACGACACCGAGAGAAAACCACGAAATTTTACATATTTTTCTTTTGAATCGCCAAAATTTTTTAATGTATCCAACTATGGGTAAGATTTTTTTCAAATGAGGTGAATAATTCCTGGAAAAAGAATTTTCTCAAAATTAACCATGAAATTTTGCGAACTGCCAAATGGTAATCCCGTAGCCTGAGTAGTCCCTGAAATATCAGGGAAATAACCTCAAAATTTTAAATGACTATAACTCCAAAACCATCAGGCTGATTTTGCTCATTAATGAACGTAACCATCGCTTGCATCGTTCCCTGAAAGTTTCAGGGCGATAGGATTCCCTGTAGGCCAGTAATCGTACATACGGATATAAATCGATAATATGATAGCTCAGCAAGAAGACTCCTTGAAAAAAAATCTAGTACTCTACTACGGTTTCAAGAAGGGGTGAAAAATCTACAGCATGGTTCAAATAACAGTTCCTGAAAATTTCATCTTTTTGGCGTGAAGGTAAAAGAAATAGCTGAAAATTCAAGACGAAAAACAGTTTTTTGTGAATAACTCAGAAAATGTCCATTTTAGGGCAAGGGTGTGATGCATACACTCACATTATTTTTTAACGTAGATTCAATATCTGCCATAAAAAAATGGGGTTCTCATTTGAAAAAATTGATTTTTCACGATTTTGTCATCCCTAACTTTGAAAGCGATTTTTTCACCCCCTGTACCATGAATCGCGATTTCGATTTTTAAAGTGGATACATCAATCTTACATCTTGAAAAATCCCAAAAATGAAAATTTTCCATCCAAAAACCTCGAAGTTATTCTTGTTTCAGCGGAGCTTTATTTTCGATTTTTTTTTCGAATTTTCCCGCTCAGAGAGAATTTTCCAACCAAAACTGAAAAATGTTACATCAAAATAAATTGAAATTTTCTAAGGAATCTATTTCTGCAATAAAAAAATGGTGTTCTAATTTGAAAAACGGAAGTTGACGTCATTTCCGGAAAAACCGAAGGTGCTCATGCCTTGAAAATATTTTTGATTTCATCAGCATCGTGAAATACTTATAAGTGCTGAATCTCATGAAAATACGTTCAGTAGTTTCCCGTATAAATATGGGTGAGGTTCCTCGTGAAAGACCCTGTATACAATGTTTGTATAGGTTCATTGCCGCAACAAAAGCGGAAATATTGACCGAAGTCGAAATAGATTCCTCTCACCAAATAAAACACTCTTTTCATTTGTCATTTTTTTAGATTCGGCTCCAGCAAAAAGATACAGGCTGTTTAAATTTTAAAAAAAAATCAGTTTTTCCTCTGAAGCTTTGATATGGTAGCTTCGAATAAAATGAACTTTGGTGTGAAGTTTTCTATAACTATTACACATACTCTTGAATAATCACTTTCATCCTACTCCAAACAGTTTTCGAGTTATAGACTCGCCGATTCATAAAACTATTCGAAATTAGCATGAAGAATGTAGATAGAGTATATCTTATGTCATTATAAGAATCTTCAATCATTTTAAAATACTTGATTATTCGTTATAATTTCTCCTAAAACGCACCATTTTGCAGATATTCAACGTTGATTATTATAAAATTGGATAAAAATTCGAACAATTACCTCATATTTATGGATCCGCCCTCAGGGGCGGCTAGTAGAGGAAATAAATTAAGCTGAGTTCAAGTTTATCCGGACCATAGAATAGACACAAATATTTATCTATTTCGCATAGACCTAAGTTAGGTTTATGCTATTTCGTGATCATACCACAGACCTAACCATAACTTTCATAGACATAGAATAACATGTTATTATAAGTCTAGAGAATATTTTTAGGTTTATTGATTGATTTCATATAATTTGAGCAAGTTGAAGATCAGTGTTTCAAGTCCAGTGAAGTGAAATGTTCTCCTTGCGATATTATCGCAAAAAGCACCAAATCATTGAGTGAGTAATAAGTTTTCTCAATATTCTTTGAATTTCAAACCTTGGATTGGTTATTCTCCAGAAGAAATCACCGTAAGAGATATCTGTGGTGAACTTGCAAACAAAACGCAGGAGTGTATTAGCACATTGAAAAATGTTAAAAAAACTTTTTACCTGAGTGTTTTATTCGATGAGAGGAATCTATGGTTAAAATTAATGTACAACTCAAAGACTCACCCTGTATAGTTGGCTCCTAAATCGAAAACAAAAGCAGATGGAGGAATTCTGTTGACGGCATTATGAGTTTCTCGAAAAAGACCATTACAATGTACCATTCCCTTTTACCCTATTAAAAGTAATTGTTCAGTTATCTCCAATTTTACACACCCTATACATAGTTATGGGTGAACATATAAGTTTAATTAATGCTCTCAGAATAGAGCAAAGCCAAAGTAAGCATACATGAAAACTTTGGCCTCAGAGAGAATTCCAAAAGGTTCGATGTCAATCAACTATGGCCTCGCAAGAAAAAAAAACAAGTAAATTTTTATGGAACCACTCCCATTCATTAGGAATGAAGTTGATGAAAGGGTTATAGGCAGAGAAGAACTTTCACTACCACCTACACAAAGTCGTCAAAGAACACTCTGTAGAATATGTGGATCGGCAAGCGACATCACCTATGACCTACTTGCCTGATGACCCACACACTCACCGGTATGGAAGCCAAATATACCAGGAAAAACATACAATTCACGCAACTGTATGAGTATACGTAACTATTTGTTGAGTTCATAGCACCAAGTGGAGAATGACTGAATATTATGGCAATTGGAACCTATCCATTAAACCGTTTTCAAAGATTCATAAAAGATGTTTTTAAAGGTGGCCGGTGAACCATGGAAAATATTTGAACAGGTCATGGGGATTCAGAATATCGAAAATTTCACCCTTTCTAGGATGATACGCGTTTTTGAAATTCCTTGAAAATCGATATCTTCTCTAGATGTTTTGGATTCCATTCTTGTTGCTACTCCTGTTGGACGTATAAAATAATTTTCATTCAAGAGTTGAGTACAATTTTTCGGAAAATATTACTACTGACGGCTATTGAAGAAACTAGAATTATTTGCTTCCGGATCTGATGCAAAGATTATCTTTTTCGAAGAAGTACCTTTCAAATCTTAGTATGCCCTCTTTGAAACGATTCTTCAAGAAGTCATGTGGATACATAGTCTCAGTTGATGAATGTCAGTTGTAGCTGTTTTCTATCAAGTAACCTAAGTGTACATAATCAAAGGATTTGAGTTTAGTAATCCTAAGCGTCCATAATTTAGATATCGTTCATCGTATTGGGTACATAAGACCAAAACATTGTAGAACTGAAGACATAATAAAACCTCGACTACTTTTCTCAAGCATTGGTCAGCTCCTTCAGCAACATAACTAATTAGTATTGATTGACCCGCGATTTTGACAATCAGACCTGTTCTGTTTTCAATTAGCAATATTGCCTGCAAAAAGATATTGCTCCCATAATAAGGTAAGGGGGGGTAATATGGCAGAGAACCATTTATTTCATTATTATTTCTTTCAAGAATTCGAAAATATTGGAAATAATTACATTAGTGCTGTTGGATATGTGTTCAAAGTTTCCTAGAATATTCAGTTCGAAGGAAAATTAATTAAACTAAAATATCGGCATTTTTGCCTGAATTAAATTGTTTCATTTGATTTCTGGTAACCAATCTTCGGTTCGCATTCAAGATGTATCCAAAACAATGCATTAGATGTATTGGACCAATCATAGGGCTCCTCCAGACCACCAAATTCTTTCTTTTATTCAACTCGAAATATTTGAAAGAGCAATTATACATCACAACTGCAACTGATATGGAACAACGAAGATACGGCTACTCAGATACTCTAAATAAGGCATAATGGTCCTTTTTGAAAATAGGTAATCGCTTCATCAGAATGAGAAAAAAAACAATTTCATTAAAGGTAGGATGTAGGACCCTATCCTTTTGAGTTTTCGTGAATATTTCCAAGCAATGGATTCATTACTCACTATTAAACAATATTTCATCCCGGTTAATTCGAAGCAGAACACTATTCCTGTCAAAATCGGTAACGATGATGATATAGCAGAATACAACCGCACTCATTCTTAGGAAATATCACCGCTCCCAAATATAATAAGAGTTAGTTTCATAAAATTTCAGAGATTGGACAAAGTGTAGATATTTTTGTAACGAATGTGCACATTCACGCAGTGAAAAATTGTGTCAGGAGACCGACTCTAAGTTATTTCAATAAAAATAGGTAGAATTCCGATCTATCATTCGATGCAATATATGGGCTTAATAGTTTCGAAGAATTAGCTCAATTTAGTTACACGGTATTCAAAACATCGAGATGAGGTAGCGATTCTTGAGTAATATCCATAACGCCAATTACTTCTACCACGGTGAAATTTATAATCAGAAAATTTTCGATATTCCGGATCGTTATGACGTAATCTATCATTAGTACAAATATTGTTCAAAATTAACGAGACACCCTGATTATAAATATATAATTTTGCATCTATATCATCAGAACATTAATATTTTGTGGAACTCATCCTTTGAATTTGTCGTACATGGTATGAATCCGACTACAAACTGAAATGGATAAATAATAGAGAACAGTGAAAAATATTCAAATACGATTATAAAAGTGCGCGTGAATTCTCCAACGCCTCATTAAGTAATAAATTCCTCGATATTTCTGAATATAATAGCCTTTGTGTTAGGTAACCACACATTATTTCTGCTTAAAATTATAATTATCGAATCAAGTGAGCAGCAATTATTAACGAAACCAAGTGAGCAGTATTGAAAGTAGGTAGGTAATCGAATTGAAAAGGAACCGTATTGTTTCGAAATATATAATGAATACAAATTTTCGAGATATCCTGTGATACTAATCCATCGAGGTATATCGAGTTAACTATCTTGCGAACTTGAAATTCATATTGAGGACAAGCCCGAACTCAAGGAACTTATATAAGAATAAATCATTGACCTTGCGTTTACCGATTGAAAAAGATAATTGAATGAATGTATGTACTTGATGATTGGCCCAACTGAGAGCACAAAATGTAGTTGGATTGAAATGAAAATTAAATCAATTATGAATTAGGAGATCAGGGGTCTAAAGAAACAGTAACTCTAAACTGCTGGAGCTACTCGAAACGTTATTTGACGTTTCAAAGTCACGGCCTTCTGAAATCTAGATCAATTTTCAACACACCAAGTGTTGCTTCCACTACTATCATATTTCAGTTATTCTTTGTGAATGATTTTTCCAGGTCCCAGAGTATAAAAGAATGCTTGAAGAAGTGAAAGGTATCAGTATCAACTAGCACTGACAAAGAAACAGTCATAATGTTCGCTAAGGTAATTGAATAATATCTATGAAATATGTCATTCGATGAAATATTCAGCATTAACGAAACTCTTATTATCTCATTCGTTCTAGATTCTTGCAGTTTCTGCCTTCGTAGCAATTGCCAACGCTGGACTATTACCAGTTGGACACGCAGTTGATGAACATGCAGTCGATTATTATGTGAGTATAAATGCATAAGAGTCCCTATCTTATACTTTTCAACACAACATATTTTTGATGGTAGGTATGCGGTGATGGGGTGATTACTGTGGAGTACGGATCCGATAAAAATCAATTCATACGAATTAAATTGTTTATCACTTATACATAAAAAAAAACATGTTTCAGGCTCACCCAAAATACGAGTTCAATTATGGAGTTAAAGATGGACATACCGGTGACCAAAAATCACAACACGAAGTTCGTGATGGTGATGTAGTCAAAGGATCTTACTCCGTTGTTGAACCTGACGGTACCTTGAGAACTGTCCACTACACTGCTGATGACCACAACGGTTTCAACGCTGTTGTTGAAAAATCTGGTCATGCTGTACACCCTGCCCAAGTCTCCCATGAGGTTCCAGTTGTCCACGCTGCTCCTGTTGTTCATGCCGCACCTGCATACTATCATCATTGAGCAAACTTAAATGTTGTTTTTCGAGCAATTGTGATATGTTGAATTTTTGAGGGATGATTCAAATAATGTTAATAGAAATTTATTTTTTGAATAGTTTCGGATGTCCGGATTTTTGTCCAATAAACCTGATTCAATTATAAAATTGGAGACAAATGAAGTATTACTGTAAATATCAATCAAAGATTTAAAGAATTCGCTTAGAGAAACGAAATAGCTACGATAGAATTATTGAAACGAATGAATACTTTCATAGATGAGCAATCATATACAGGGTACTCCCAAATTGCAGGTACAAACGAATGGATGATTTTAAAAAACTCATAAATATAACCGCAGACATTTCGTTTTCGAGGCAAAGGGTGTTGAAGTTTGAACTATTTTCAAGTTTTTTCCTCATAGTATATGTATTCCACAAGATATTCAACTGAAATTTGGCACAGATTTATTTATCAGTCTTTGATACAAGCAGACCTAAGTCCAACAAAGTATCCACATGGTAGCATATAGAACAAATAAGAGTTAAGTACAATTTCAAATCATTATGACAACAACACGAAAATCAGGAAAAAAAAATTTCAAAAAAGCACTGACGTGAAGTCAGCAGCTTTCACGCGTTTGCTCACATTGCGAAATGGCGACTTGGGAATTTCAGTGAAATTTCAATGAAACATAAAAATTTTCAAAAATGAAAAAAAAACTTTTTTTTTCATTTTTCCATTGATAATTTTTCTTATTGACACTGTTCATTTTCCAACCAAGTTTCATCTCGATCAGATAAATATTTTACGAGCAATTGAAAAATCAAAATTTCAAATGGCTGTAGCACAAAAACCATTCAGCAGATTTGGCCAATTAACTGATTTAACTGAGATATTCAGGATCTTAACCTAACCTGAACATTTCAAGACTATAGATCATTCCTTTCGAAAGTTTCAGCGCACACGGACGGACGGCAGGAAGGACAGAATCAATTTTGACCACGGATTCTTCATCAGTGAGTCCAACCTAGTCGTTTGAGATCAGTTTCAGCTCAAAATTCTAAAATTACAGACATCGTGACGAATTGATATCGCGCTGTTCCCCAGTACAAGCGCGTAAAAAAAGCAAAGCAACATATCATTCCAAAAGAAAACAAGACTTGAGCTGATATCTCAATCCACTACAAGTTGAATGGGATATGCCCAGAGTGTGATAGTTATTTGTCGCTATGATCATTCTCATCAATGGCGCGTTCTGTGAATATCGAGTGTTTTTGAAAGGTTGGAGAAATAATCGAGCACTTCTTACATTTATATTCGGAACATTGATAGGAAAATTCTTCTTCATCTTTTCGAAAGCCAAAGGCTTGTTTCAACTCTCACATAACCTCTTGAGATGCTGATGACCAGCTATGCTTTCATCTCTTCGGAGGGCGTCCTGGTGGAATTTTAGCAAGTTTCTCATCGCTCATTCTGGAAAAATGTTCGTTCCAGTATCTTTTTCTTGCACGTGACCATCTCACCACATCCACTCCCCTCGGATGTTCTCACTCTTCCTGTGAGCTCTCAACCTGTTATAGCTCTTACGGTCCTCATCTCATTAGTACGCATCATCCTCTTTGTTTCGGATGCGTCGGCTCTGGTCTCAACAGCATATGTCATGATCGGGCGTACGCAAGTTTTGTAAACTCTGATCTTACATTGATTGGTCATAAATTGGTTCCACCATATTAACCAATTCAAGAAACCCGCTACCCTGGCCGATTTGTTGACTTGCTCCCTGACAATACCCGCTAGGTTTCCCCACGACGATACTCTGACTCCCAAGTAGCTGAAATCTGAATTTTGCTCTATTACGTTGTCATCAACTACCAGCTTGCATCGACGTGGCTCTCTCGATATTACCATGGTTTTAGTTCTTGTAATAGAGATCTTCATGTTGAGTTTTTCGGCTTCGCTTTTGAACGCCTGAAGTAGCCATTTCAAGCCGTCCTCTGTACCTGCGAGGAGCGTTGTATCATCTGCGAAGCACATGATCGTGAGGAGGTGTCTTCCCAGTCTGTAGCCATGGTTCATTTTTCGACCCCTCTCTATTGTCCTGTTCATGATGAGGTTGAACAAAAATGGACTTAAGCTGTCGCCTTGGCTCACACCGGACTTTATTCTTATTTTACCGGTGGATATCGATTTTGTTTTCATTTCAGGTTCATTGTCTGTGTTGATTTGTTCTATGATGTCTGTTAAGTATTTTGGTATACCTTTTGCGTTGAGCTCAGTGAGAACGTCTGTAAGCTTCAATCGATCGAAAGCCTGGGTTAGGCTGCACCTATACTGGAGCCGTAATTTCCACGACACGATGTCGTACGACATCGTTGGAGAAACAAACACATAGCTTGTAATGCAAGTGCCTATACTGGAGCCGTAATTCCCAAAACGACGAGGACCGTTAACCGAACGATCGTCGTACGACGGATGACGTTGGATGCGCCTACACTGAAACCGTATTTCTCACGAAACGATGTCGTACGACGACTATGAAAAAACAAACACAGGACTTGCAATGCAAGCGCCTACACTGGACCCGTATGCCCGAAACGACGAAGGACGTCAAAGCAACGACAATTTGTCGAAACAAACCTATTTGTTTTCAAAACGATTTTCCAACACGCCAGCCCCCGATGAAAGGAGAATAGAGAATGGGAGTTTTGTTTGAAGTATTTATGCACATGCTATTAAAAATCAGCGCAATAGGAAACAAATTAATAGAACCTTGACAAAAAATGAATAGCAATAACAAAACCATATCGTTTTTAATCAATAGGGATTGTATATTCATTACAACAATTGGAATCTATCCTAGAATTCAATGAAATCGAATAGATTCTGGTATATATAATTTCCATATTTTTAGCGCGCATGTTATGGTGAACGGGGTGATATATCCGAATGACTATAATTTCCGAATTTTGAGACGGAACTGATTTCAAACGACTATCTTGAACCCACTGATGAAGAATCCGGTGTCAAAATCGGTTATGTCCAGCCATCCCACCGATCAAAAGATAACCGTAAAACGGAGTTGCGAACAATTTAAAACTTTCAGGCTAGATCATGCATCGAAATGTAGCTGTCAATTTCATTAATGGACAAAATCGACCGAATGGTTTCGAAGCTAGTCATTTAAACTTTTGGAATTTTTCCTCAATATCTCAGAAACTTTTGGTGGTTATGTGATATTAACATATAATTAACTTTAAACAATTGTTATTATCGAACGGTTAGTAAATTTGAAAAAAATGTCGAAATTTTCCTTGAAGATTGTTTTTTTCTAGGAACTACCACCGAGCTCATTTTTCAGTCAATATGGTAATGGAGTTCTATTCGATCAAATCTCTATTTTTGAAAATATTGGGAAAATATCATTTTGGAATGGCTATATCTGCGCAATCATTGGGTTGATTTAACCCATTCATGAATTCGGACTTCGTAATTGAGATACTTACCAACTCCTAAGTCAAATTCCTGAATGGGTAAAATCCGCCCAATGATTCACCAGATATCCATTCAAAATACATAGATACACATATTCAAAATGATATTTTTTCAATGTTTCTAAAAATACAGGTTGGATCTAATCGGACTCTATCACTCGATTGAAAAATGGTGGCTGTAGGGTTCATGCAGAATTTCCTGATGACCATATGAAAAGGACAGCGCCAAACATTTCCATCAGGAAGTTAAGGTGCATTTGGCGTGGTCAATACGTGATAGGATGAATGCTTTGGTAACGAATTAGGGCTTGAACACAAAAGCTGCTGACACAAGTACTTTTCTAGAAATATTTATCTAGTGACACGATACGAAAATATGCATTTCTGCATCCGTACTGCACGACTACCCACTTAATCCATTCGACCAGATCGATCATTTTTGATTCACCGAGAGGAAAATTCTAAAAAAAACTAAAGTGAAGTCAGCAGTTCTTGCGCGCATGTTCAAATTTTTTGCCAAGGCGTTAAGTGATTCGATATCTAACAAGGTTTTGTTAGTGGTGTTGATACATAAAATTGGAGTTTCGATGTTAGCTAAGTAGTTGTAATTTTGCGAAATATTTTTCCGGTGATAGTCATCGCGTTTGCAGCGGCTCACGCGGCGACTATCACTCGAAAAGTGACCATGTGTGCTGGTGCAAGTGTTTCGCAACAACATAACTACCTAAATCCAAAACTTCAATTTTATGTACTAAAAACACTTACGAAACCTCGATACACAATAGATATTGAATCACTTAACACCTTGGCAAATTGAAAATGCGTGCAAAAGCTGTTGACTCACGGTTAGTTGAGTGAGATTTATCTCACGAAAAACGATCGCACGATCATATCAAATATTGTTTGGATTTCCAAAAGACTTTTTCAGACTCATTAGAATTCTGTAGAGGGCGCTCTTTTCTTCCTTCAGTGAAAGTATTTCCGCGAACGGTCTGGAGGATATTAATTTGCAATCTGTCGTAGAATCATAAACATTGAGTGCCTATTTTTATCTTTAAGCTATTTTACTATTGTCTCTGCTTCATTAACATCTGTCCATATACATTTACCCATTAAACACCATTTGGAAAAAAAAAACGCGCATTCTCCTCATCCTCTATCCCCTGATATTGAACTATTTCTCTTCGTGAGATAGGCACTGCTTGGAGTAAGGTTCCATCAAATATTCATTCAAAGAATATGTATCGTCCCCCAAACATAATAAACGGTCAATAGCAATCCCTTCGACTGGTGATGGTTGCGGTTAGGTGAAATGGTACCTCTCTGAGAATGTGAACAAATTAGAAACAGAAAAAGTTCCTCTGTCGCTATGTCTTCCGCAACCCCTCACGTCCACTAAAAACAAAGCCATACTGGTTGTCGGTAACATCTCAAAGTATGAGTAAAAAAATCTTATGAGTAATTATAATACATAGCTTCACTCTGTAGTCGACATTTAATTCGTGTATGTAAGGTAATGTGGTTCCCATCAATACATAGGATGGCATGAGTGAAATTCCACCTTTCTCAAAATCCTGCAGCTATTTCCCCAAACTGTTTGCGATTAGGAACAGATAGGTGTGAAGAATATAAATTCCTCGAGCGGAAAAATTCATTTCTTGACAGTTTACAGATGTCAAAACTTATAATCACTCAGATCTGAGCACAGAACATCGAATATATCTGTGGCTGCTTCCCGATCGTCCGAATTACGGGTCCAGTGTAGGCACACTCATCGTACGACGTCGTACGACGAAATCGTGGAAAATCGTGACGTGAGAATTACGGGTTCAGTATAGGTGCAGCCTTAGGTCCACAAAACATATAAAAGCTGGTTTGTCAAATCCAATAGCTTTCTCAATAACCTGACGAACTATAGATTTTCCCCGTTGGTGCTGCGGCTCTTCCTAAATCCTTTCCCTTCTTCTTTTGTGAACAGCTTCATCGTGGTATTCAAAAGGGGGTATTCCTCTATAATTCGAGGAGTCTTGGATACTTCCTTTTTTGAAAACCGTTATGGCAATGCTGCTTTTCCATTCTCCAGGTATCTTTCTCCTTTTCAGTATTTGAATTGAGAAATAATTTTGGTAATTGCCGAATAATATTTTTGTGAAATGAGGTAAGAAATCGAATGCTTCATCGAAATGTAGGAAAAATGTAACCTATAATCTTGCAGTTTGATTGGAAATTGAATGGAATTATTTTGAAATCTAGATACCGAATGATCAGAAAGTATGCGGGCGAAGTTTCATGAACCTTCTTAACCCAGTATAATTGGAAATAGAGCAGAAGGGTCACCCCTCGCATGTGACCAAAACGAAATACATGTTCACTTCTGACCAAGTGCTCAATTTCTAGTAGAAATGAATTTTGATGATTTGTAATGACTACAAAAATTAATACATCGAGCGGTTAAATCGAACCGGAATTGAAAACCGAAAAAAATTTTGATTATATTTTTTTTTTCCCAATTATATTTTTTTTACTGAATTTCACACAAAATTCAACGTAACATTCGAATATGCAAAAATATACATCAGTTCATGCGGGGAAATCGAAAGTGACATCCAAGTCATAAACACAAATCAATAACTTCAGTCGATAGGAAACAATCTGTAGTATCAATGTCGAAAATTTCAATCCAATAGCTTGAACAGTGTGGATTTTTTGGGGGTAAACCTGAATCCTGCGACACTCGGTATAGTAGCTTTGCAAAAATTAATTATCGGTATTCATATTTTATTATTTGGGATATTCCAGTTAACGAATTGACAACATCGAATCAGCATGAAATGAGAAGGTAATAGGATTTTATTATATCACGAATAAGAAATAACATCGTGTAGTTTCGATTGGAAAGTAGCCTGGAAGACATACATAAATTTACAACATCTATTAACCTGGCGGTACTGACACGCATATTCGTAGATATTTCGCAGATACATTAGCCGGCTGGCCGCTCAGAACAATGCAGGTATTGCGAATAGGAGACGTTAAGTGCAGACGTAATACGTAATAAATTTTCAGTAGCTAATACGTCTGTGGTTTACGAAATACTTTAAGGTTGATTCTCACCATACGGTCTATGCGTCACCTTACCTTATCCTTTCCGTTCTGTCTATGGATGTGGAAAGGTTGACATATATTTCTAATATTGTATTTTACGCACTTGTTCTAGAATACAGGGGAGTCATTATTCAGCACAATTGTCTATAAGTATCGAATATTGAGCCGAAATAGCTTGCAACGATTAGATTAGACCAAGATGCATACATAGATATCAGGTGTTGACACTTTCCTACTATTACCCACTAAAATTTTGTGTCCAAGACGTGCTCCTAGAATTGTCAAATATTGTCCTATTTGGCTCTGTAAACGACGATGGCGCTTTGTCGAGTCAACAAAATTAATTTCGCTGAAAAAAAGAATTGGACTATAATCTATTAGATCTAATGAAATTATGTCCCGAAATATGAATTGTAAAGGGTCTTTCAATAAGGACGGGTCGATTTTTTTTTTATTTGAAAGAGCTATATATGCCATTATGTGTGGAAAATCACATCGTTTAAATGTCCGCCGCGGCTTCTCACGGTGGCACGAATTCGAGTTGTCCAATGTTCAACAACTCTGCCGCATAGTTCGGGTTGAATTTCAGCGATAGCCTGAGCTATGTTGACTTTAAGGGCATCGGTCGATTGTGGCTTATCGGTATAGACCTGCGACTTAAGAAAACCCCACAAAAAAAAGTCTAAAGGTGATAAGTCGCAGGATCTCGGTGGCCAATTCACGTCACCTCTGCGAGAGATAACCATGCCCTCAAAGCGTTCATGCAGAAGATCCATGGTGGCATCCGCTGTATGGCTCGTAGCGCCATCCTGCTGGAACCACATGTCGTCTAAGTGTAGATCGTCCAATTTGGGCCAAAAGAAATCGGTGATCATCCTTCTGTACCGTTCGCCTCACCAACATCGTTTTCAAAAAAGTACGGACCAATAACACCGCCGGCCCAAAATCCGCACCATACGGTCACTTTTTGTGGATGCATGGCTACTTGGTGAACTTCGTGTGGGTTGTTGTCATCCCATATACGGCAATTCTGCTTGTTCACATAGCCATTCATCCAGAAATGCGCTTCGTCGGAAAAAATGATTTTTCTGCCAAAGTTGGGGTCCTCTGCCAAACACACTGTAGCCCAATCAGCGAACGAACGGCGTTGCCTATGGTCAGTAACTTTGAGCTCCTGAGTGAGTTGAATCTTGTACGGGTGCAGCCCTAAGTCCTGACGCAAAATGCGCCACGTTGATGTTTGTGAAAGACCGAGTTCTTGTGAACGTCGATGAATTGACTGCCTCGGGTTCTCCTGCACACTATCACGGACAGCAGCGATGTTCTCGGCCGATCTGGCGGTCTTTGCACGTACGGGTGTTGGCAGATTGTTTATTGAACCGGTCGATTCGAATTTGGCCACCAAACGTTGGAGAGTTGACTTTGAAGGACCACCTCGTCTGCCGTAAAATGGGCGCAATGCACGTAACGTTTGCACTAACGAACACTCATTTTGGTAATACATTTTTAACATTTGGACGTGTTGCTCAACCGTGTTACTTGCCATGGTGATTTGGCATTACTAACTGAATAAAAAAATATAGGTTAGAAAGACGACGTTAAAACAACATGGCCGCCACAGGCTGCCAACATCGACCCGTCCCTATTGAAAGACCCTTTATATATGAAATGATGGATTCTTATTAATACATTAGAGGAGTATAACAAATGTGGAACAACTACTCATTAATCATAGGACATATGCATAAGGGAATAGGGAGCAATATGAGGTCTATTGTTAGAAGACATTCAAGGATACTAAAGGTCATTTCAATCCAAAACAACGGTAAAAACGGAACGGGAAATTGCTATTACTCATGGATTTCATTGGATAATTTCGATCTACTGTCATAAAACATGGTTTATAAATTTTGTACATACCTAATAATGAAATTTATCATATTTGATTCGAAAGTTATATGAATTTGTTACTCACTTGTTAAAATATTTCGAGGAAATGAAAATGTTTATTGTTATTGAGATATGAATTATTATTCACTTTGCTTTTCATGTGCATACGAATTTATAAGAGGAATTTCAAACTCGACAAATTAGTCGTAGTATCTACCGTTCCGAATGTTTCTTATAGATATTGATTACTCAACTCTATATGAATATTCGCCATTCTGACTGGAGGAAATAAATAATCATAACAAATCATTTTGAAAATTCTTGAGAATAATGTCTGGTTCAACTCGGAAAATCCGATTTGAATAGTTATTCCAAAAAAATTTCAGATTTTATATGGCAGATTACTCAATGCCGGCATCTATCGGCCAAAACACCGTGTATTCTATCCATCTATTATTAGACATACGTTCAGTTTACACCATTGATCGGCCAATCAAGTGCTTTCGGTCGATCAACACCAATCCTTCCTCTCAATAATCCACTATTTGCGCAATCGATCCAGTTTATCACAGTATTGTTGTCATAGAAAAGAATATAAATTAGGCAGGTCATTTTGGAGGGGGTATAATATTGGAGCACAGTTACCCCAAAGTTGCATTTTTACGCGCTTGTTCTGGGCAACAGCGCAATATCATTTCGTCACGATGTCTGTAATTTTCGAATTTTGAGCCGAAATTGGTCTCAAACGACTAGGTTGGACTCACTGGTGAAGAGTCCGTCGTCAAAATTGATTATGTCGGTCCGGCCGGCCGTGTGCGCTGTAACTTTCGAAAGTAAGGACCTAGAGTATTTAAATTTTCAGGTTAGGTTAAGATTCTGAATATCTCGGTTGAGTTCGTTAATGGGCCAAATTTGCCGGATGGTTTTTGTGCTACAGCCATTTGCAATTTTGATATTTCAATAACTCGAAAAAGATTTATCTGATCGAAATGAAACTTGGTCTGAAGATGAACGGTATCGATAAGAAGAATTATCCATGTAAAAATTCCAAAAAAAAAATTTTTTTCTGAAAATTTTTATATTTCATTGAAATTTCACTAAAATTTCCAAGTTACCATTTCGCAATGTGAACAAGCGCGTAAAAGCTGCTGAATTCACATCAGTGCTTTTCTAGTTATACTTTAGGTCACAAGTTGCCATGCAGTAAGAAAACTGTTTTTTTTTTTCAATGAAGGTTTTCAACTAAAATCGAATTGGAATTTGGTACTCGATTAAAAATCTAGAAAAGCACTGAAGTGAAGACA
The DNA here is from genome assembly GCA_958510865.1 of Myrrha octodecimguttata. Taxonomy (NCBI): domain Eukaryota; kingdom Metazoa; phylum Arthropoda; class Insecta; order Coleoptera; family Coccinellidae; genus Myrrha; species Myrrha octodecimguttata. The sequence continues at coordinate 29,148,272 of OY294057.1, forward strand.
GGAGCTTTAATGCGCTTGTTCACATTGCGAAATGGTGACCTAAAAATTTCAATGAATGAAATGAAATATGAAAATTCTCGAAAAAAAATTTTTTTTCAAATTTTTTCATCGATAATTCTTCGTTCCTATTGATACTATTCATCTTCCAACCAAGTTTCATTTCGATCAGATAAATATTTATCGAGTTATATAAAAATAAACATTTCGAATGGCTGTAACACAGAAATCATTCGGCAGATTTGGCCCAGTAACGAACTTAACCGAGATATTTAGGATCCAAACATAGCCTGAATATTCAAGACTCTAGGTCTTTTCTTTAGGAAGTTACAGCCGACACGGCCGGCTGGGCGGACAGAACTAAATTTGATCACAGATTCTTCTTCAGGGAGTTCAACCCAATCGTTTAAGATCATTTTCGGCTCAGAATTCGAAATTTTCAGATATCGTGACGAAATGATAATGCGCTGTTCCCAAGAACAAGCGCGTAAAAATGATACCTTGAAGGTTCGTGCAGAATTTCATGAAGATAATATGATAAAAAGATTGCAGAATCAGCTTTTTCTATCTATTTACCCGGTTTCATCATAATTTTTTCAGTATTTTTTTAGTTTTACGGAAATACAACGATAACAATAACCCTGGAAAAATTCGACATTTTTTTTCGAATGGCTCCGAATTATAATCGTATCATAATGAAATTCAAAATAGTGCTGTGAAGTATGAAGTAGACAGTCGGAGCAAAATTTTTTCTCAACTATGATAAATACTGTACGAAAATAAAATTTTCGAAGGAAATTTAAAAAAATTTTTTACAGTACGATCTGTAAGTTGCAATTCGTTATTCATCAATCAACTGCAGACTTTCAGTCCAATCGCTTCAGTAAATTCCGAAATATCAGGCTCAGAATCCGTTTAGCCGATTTCACACCTATTAACGACCTCAATTAACCCACGCAGCTTGAAACGTAACCTAACAATTTTGACACTGGATTCATCATTAGTGAGAACAACCGAGTTGAAACCATTCTCGGCTATAAATTCGAAAATTGAACACATTTGAATAAAACGATAGCATGATGTTCCCCAGAACAAGCTCACAAAAATCCAAGAACATGTAAAGACCCCTCAACACTTTATCGGGAAGAAACTAATATAGTTTCCTCTTTTACAGGCGAAATGAATATGTGAATGCGTGTGAGAAGCGTGTCCGGGCAAATCGGGTCCCCAGGCTCCCTCGGGAGAGAGGTTAAGCGCTCGATTTGTCGCTGGAGATCATTAAAGTCTCAGCGGTGACGGGAGGCCGGCAACACTCCCTCGAGCCTCGTCAACCGGATTACCTTCTAAATGTAATCCAATCATGGGGACGAGACTTTACGGCGCTTCCGATCGTCACGGCTGACTCGATCGACTTTCAGACAGTCAAATTTTTCGGATATATCTCGAGCGGTGTTGAAATGATTACGATTGACCGTAAAAAATGCGTATTAGGTGAAGAATTCATGTTACGTATAAATTACATGATTGTTCGAAAGGAAGTTTTGTAGGTAATAAATAAGAAATAATTCGTTAGGGATAATGTCAATATACGCTAAAATTTGTTGAGGCATCTTGGGAGTATGGTTTCAATAGTCGACAGTACAAAAATATCTCACAGGGTGAGTGTTCGACTATTTTCGCTCATATTCCGGAAAACGGCATGCTATCATTTCACCCAAATGTCTCTTATCTTCAAATTTTGAGCCGAAAATGATCTCTAACGACTGTGTTGAACTCCCTGATGTCAAACCTGGTATCGAAATCGATTCTGACCGGCCGTTTAGCCGGCCTTATGCACGATTACGTGGGAGTGGAGATTAATATCATTGATGGGTCAAATCAGACGAACGGTTCCAGAGTTGTAGTGATTTGAATTTTTGAGGTTTTTTCCTCATTATTTCAGGAACTATTGAAGCGAGCGGATTGATATAGTTGGAGCATGATAACGTTCAAATTCACACAATATTTTGTTGAGATCGTATGATCGATAAATAAAAAAAAATCGAATTTTTTTTCGGCAACTATTCATCAGATGTGGAAATAAATTCGTGTGCACCTGGAATCTTTTATTTCACAACAGTATACCAAATTCTCATTTGATGCACTCTCGAATTTCAACTTTCGGAGATATTAGGAAGAAGTACCTATATCAACTTTTCACGGTATCGTTATTTCCGAAATAATACTGATCCAATCATGATGACCTTGGTTACTAGTTGGAAAATGCTGATGCTTAACTTTGTGCAGAATTCCGTGATGATCATGTCATTGGAACAATTTGAAAAAAATTCAAATTTTTTTTTCCAATTATTCTATAGTCTACGATCAACTAATCATATTCCCCTCACTGAATTTGGCATGAACCTTCAAGTTTTCATTTTTCAATCAAGTTCTAAATTGAGTGGGATCTTATCCGTTAACACTAGCAGTCGCAAACACGATAACTTAAAAAAAAATCAACTTGGAAACGCGGAATTTGAAGAGCAGGTTTTGACTTTCAATTTTATGAAGTCAGTAAGTAGGCTATGCATATTCGATTCATTCCACCGTGTATAATTTGAAAATGTTGGCGTCGTCCATTCTACATAAGCAATAACGTATGTGATTAAATCGAACTATACAGTAGGTTGTTCTTGATAATAATATGATAATAAGTCATTTATTTCCTACAGTAATAAACCCAACTACTGAAATTAATCGAAATTGAATATTACTGCATAAATATATAGGAATTACCTAATTCAATTATTTTGACTTTGAATTTTGCATGAACCTTCTCCACATTGTTATTTTTACCCAACTACTAGATTCAAACTCGAAAGAATCTGAATATTGGAAATATTGAAATCCTATCCACGGACTAACTGAGCGAATTATACAACTGAATATTTGAAACGCCCGATGGGGAATAATGGTTCAAATTATTTCCATCGTTAATTTGATATAACTCTATTTCATACTGTATCCATAATCACGCTGTATTTGAGATTCGTCTGTGGTTAGTTTTTTAACATTGCTACATTTTATCATATTTTCAGATATCTTAAGAAGAACTATTTGAATTAAATAACAATTATTATCGATCAAAATGGCCCTTGCATATTGCGAGATTCAAACTAGTTGTTAGATTCGTCAAATAATGTTGCCTGCAATACCTGAATAATATGAACAGTTACTTTTTATAGTCTATATATGACTTCTCTATGAGACAATGAAGCGAGAATTAGCAAAATTATTCTCTTGGTTTACTTTCGTAATTTAAAAACTTTTTTGCGCGCTCGTTCTAGGGAAACAGCATGCTATCGTTTTGCCCAAATGTCAGTTATTTCCGAATTTTGAGCCGAAAATGGTCTCAAACGACAAGGTTGGCCTCACTGATGACGAATCCGGTGTTGAAATCGATTCTATCCAGCCGGCCGTCACCACGATTACGGGCGTACAGAGGATTCTATCAACTTGAAAATTTCAGGGTGAGTATTTCAAAATACGGAAATTGAGTTCGTTAATGGGCAAAATCGGTCGATCGGTTTCGGAGTTATAGCCTTTTGAAATTTCGAGATTAATTTGCTGATATTTCAGGAACTACTCATACGATTGGATTGAAACTTGACGGTTAGTTTGATCATAAAAACGCACAACTTTTCACAAAATTCACAGTCAGTAAATTTTGAAAATTTTTTTTTCGAAAACTATTTATTGAATCAAAAAAAAACTTCTGCTTGTACCTTGAAAATTATATTCTACAGCAGGGTACCAAATTTTATTCCGATACAACCATAATTTCTGGAGATGTTGATGGGAAAAAATATTTAAAATTTCGTGATTTTTTCCCGATATCGTTGTTTTTTCGGATTAACTCAAAAAACCCAGAAAAGCACTGCGGTGGAGGCAAGAGCTTTTACGCGCATATTCAAATTCGTTGCCAAAGCGGTCATCTCCATTGAACATGCGAGCAAAAGCTGCTGCCTTCATGGCAGTGCTTTTTTAAGTTTCTAAACGATATTTTCGGAAATCACAGCAACGCAGATTTTTGAGTTCTCATTTTTTTAGTAAATTCATCAATTGATCCATTTCTGTAAAACCATCAGCAAAATTAAGTTATTGATTAAGCAAAATACAGAAGGACTCTTTAATATCTCTTTGTATATTATCTCGTTTCGTCATTAGTGTTTTTGTATTATTTATTTGATTCCCAAAGATTTGTTGTTTGGGATTGTTCTATATCTCTTTTCTTTGCGTTGTTTCTGTGTTCTCGTTTTTTGATATCTATTACGAAATCCTTCCGAAATATTCTTCAATCGATACTCCTATCTGTAAATGAATAAAATATCGAAAAAAAGCTATTGTCTCAAAGACAATACAATGAATGTACATGAAAAATCAATTTTTTGTTCTAGGGAACTAGCATATTCTGGAATTTCGGTGATTTTCGGATTTTACCCGAAAATGGTCTGAAATAACTAGGTTGGACCCACTGCTGAAGATTTCAAAGTGAAGTTCACGGATGTCCAGCCAGCCGTTAGCTTCAGAACGTTAGGAACTAGCGACTTGGAACTTTAGGTACGTTGCACGTTGAAAGGAGACGGTGAGTTCGTCAATGGGCAAAATTCACATCGAGCTTCTGAGAAATACCCATTTAAAATTTATTAGGTTATTATCTCAATATCTCAGAAAATACTGATATGATGAGACTGAAAATTGGTGATTTGTTATGAATCGGGGACGCGCAAACTGGCGCAGAAATCCGTTGGGAAAGTAGGTATCAGTTTCCAAAATTCATGCTGAACATAAGATTATGCCAAAAAATATTCAGCGTATTTCGCCGAAACTTGACGTGGACGCAAGAGTCGATTATGAACAATAATATTTGAGTCAGTGACTGTTACAGCTAACTCTGATATGTAGATATTTTTTTCGAAAATACTCGGAAAATCAAATTTTGAATGAAAATTATTCATCAGATGGAATCATCTGTTGATTTTACTTATTTACGAATTAGGCCTTCGATAATGATATTCACATTTACTTCACAAATACGGATTCACTAAAGTAGAGTCCATGTTCAAATTTGATTCTTGCCCTTTAGTCTTGGGTGCCCTTACTTTCGAAAGGAAAAACCCAGAGTTAGTTCGGCGGATATACCGATCCTCAACACAATTACTAAAAAGAGACGGATTTCAATTTCTTTTATTGCGAAGCATGTTTCATGGTTTGATAATGAAGGTCGAGTTTGTGAATAAAGGGGCAATCCGCCCAATTATTCCGTAGGTATGTCTGCTCCAAATTTCCCCCAACTTCTCCAAAAATGAGATATGATCGTTTGAAATCTAGAACTTACTTGATTGAACAATAACGGCGGAAAACCGTGAAGTTTGGTCCAAAATTAAGTGTGGAGATAGCTCCAAAAACAATCGGGTACAATATCCGGAAGCTCGTCAATGCTATTCAAGGATTTTATGTCTATTTACGAAAGACTACGCTAGTCGCAAAACATCGCTAAAAGTAGTGATTTATCCCCAGGATGACTGAGGATCTAATTGGGTAAATTCTGGTTCATGACAAACAAGTCCAATATCTTCGAAAATATACGTCTACTGCCTATTTATAAGTTGACCCGAGCAATATATAAAATTATTAATTGTCCCTTTTTCCGATAGGGGCAAAACAAAGGAACATAACTTTCCCGATATTCTCGGTCCCCGGAATGATGAACGCGACACGTCCGTTATAAAAATAAATCCCCGAAATTTAGTTTCAATAAATCGGCGGAAAGGAAGTTTGGGGACATTTATCTAACACTTGCCGGTACAAAGGCCGATCGCAGAATAAGTTCGCGCCAGATCCCGGACTCCTCTGGTGGTATATACGACCCCTGATTTACGGTGCATCTCTCTTTATGGGCCAGTTTGTTCCGGTCGTTATTATATTAGGGCCGGATGCCGTAGTTTATCTAACGCCGCCACCCCTGACAGATGCGAAGGAAGATGGTCAGTTCAGCCGGGCTTTTGGAAGAGGTTGAAATTTTAATATTTCCTCGAGGCTGTTAAGGAAACAGATTATGGGATCAGTTTTGAAACATATTGGTCTAACTACATATAATGTAGTATTCTGTGAAAATGATCAGGTATTGTGTCTTATCCTGAAATTAAGGAACGTTCATTAAACTAACTCAATTACACAAACTTTCAATGAAACATCCCTGAAATTGACGAACTATACATTCAATGTTCATTTTCCAATTATCTACATAATCAAATATCACACATTTTCAATGCGCCGACGACATGCCCCTTAAATTTGTAAACTTTTGTTAGAATAGTGTAGTAACAATAAAAAGCGATGGACCGAAACCTCCGGTTATAGTTACAGTATACAGTTATCCACATTGACAGATAATCCTTTGCCTGTATGTCAGTTTGGATAACCGCAACTATAACCGGAGCTTTTGGTCCGTCGCTTGAAATCGATTCATTTGTGACGAATTATTTTAATCTTAAGGTGGGAATTCATTTGAGCAAATTTGCGCGCACGCTATTCGCGCACGAACGGTTAGCGTGCGTGAATGTCCAGTGTCCGTGTAAATATGCTCAATGTGGACGTATGTCAACATGGCAAATAATTAAATTACTGCCGCACAGCTATTCGTGAGCACACATTTGCTCAAATGAATATCCACCTTAAGGGATCGATTCCGGTTAGTTAACCATCATCAGGCCAGGTGAAAGTATACAGGATAAAATATATAATTCTATCACCAATAACGATCAACTTTTATTTTCTAGGTTGAGATTGTACAATTTACAATTATTGAATTGAAATGTATCGATACATGTGCGAACATCGATATAGGTACCCTTATCTTTCTTTAATGAAAGTTGTTTTTGATTCTTCTTAATATTGTATTCATATTATATATAATAATATGATAATTTTTCGATATCATGATGGCGTGTTATCATCTGTATTGAACCGGTAAAAGCAACATGCGCTCGTTATGATAATAAAATGAAGTCCTCTTTGGAAGAGTGGGAAATTTGAAAATTTGTTGGCCACTTAATCCAAAAAATGAAGGGCAGTTATCTCGTTCATTTTACTCCACCGATCTTGTTTCAGTTTTGTTTTGTTCTTACCAATATATATTCTGGAGTTTTGTGCCGTCTGCTCGTTGATGTAAAACTGTATTATCATGGTAACCTATATTTATTTTATGTAGGTTTTTCAGCTCCTATATCATGCACCAAAAATAAAAAGAACAGCTTTCAGACTTTATTCAACAACATCGCCTTGTTCCCAGAATATTATGAGAAAGAGATCGACATAATTATTATCAAATAAATAGAGACCATCAAATTTCTAGACAATCCATAGACGAAATTCAAGCATCCATGAAAAGAAAACGAATAATTATTTCATAAAAATGTTTATAATTTTCGAACTTTTTCCCAAAAATGGTCTCAAATGACTAGGTTGGACTCACTGATGATGAATCCGGTGTAAAAATCGATACTGTCCGGCCGGCCATCCGACGACACATTAACTGTCGAAAGAAGCAAGCTATTGACTTGAAACTTTCAGGTTAGGTGGCGCATTAGAATGCGCCGCTTAAGTACTTTAATGAGACGAATGATTCTAATGGTTTCGGAGTTATGGTCATGAAATTTTGAGATTAATGTCCAGATATTTCAGGAACTACTGATGCAAGTGAATTGAAACTTGACAGTTAGGTGAAGCATGAAACACACAACTTCTCACAACATTTCGTCGAGATCACACTGTCAGTAAATTTTTCGAAATTTTTCCGAAAAAATCTTTTTTCCGGAAACTGTTCAATGAATCTGAAAGGAACTTCAGCCCATACCTTGAACATCATATTTTACAGCAGCGTACCATTTTTCATGTTGATACTACCAAAATTTGTGGAGATATTGAGAAACAGTATGAAAAATTTCGTGGTTTTCTCCTCGAAATCGTTGTTCTTTCCGGAATAACTCAAAAACTACAAATTCAATCGAAATGACACTTGGCAGCTAGTTTGGAAATACTGATGGGCAACTTTGTGCGAAATTTCGTGATGACCCTGTCTTTAGAACAAATATTCAATATTCTGTGATCGTCTGACCATATTATCCTCATGATTTTCGGTAAACTGTAATTTTTCGATAAAATACTGGATTTCAATTCGATCTTTTCTATATTTTTTGTAAATATTGGAAAAATAACATTTTGAATGAGTATATAATAATATATAGATATTTTACAATATATATGATAATAATGGTGATATCTGCCCAATGATTCCGTAGATATACCCATTAAAAATTTTAATTTTTCCAATATTTCCGAAAATACAGATTAGATCGAATCGAAATCCAGTAGTTTATCGAAAAAAAACTAGAAAAGCACTGCCGTGAAGGCAGCAGCTGTTGCGCACCTGTTCACAGGATATCAACGAAAGTGAACATGCACGCAGGAGCTGATGACTTCGTCAGTGCTTTTCTAGGTTTTTTGTATCAAGGCTTCATTTCACAACCTAAGTACTGTTTTCAAATCGATCATATAGCTTAGATAGTGTGTTTATTTTTATCTGTGCGGTTGATTTTTAACTCAATAACGAAAGACATATACATAAATAGGTGAAAATCGCCCACAGGTTCCATGAATATGCATATCCCGAGATATACAGGGTGTTTCTGAATTAGAGGTTCAAACGATAGATTTCTTGCATAATTTAAAGGCAGAAAAGTCCCATTAATATGGGGCCGCAAACTTTCCGTTCGCGAGATACAGGGTGTTCAAGTTTGATTTTTTTTTCCAATTGTTTATGCATTTCGAGAGATATTTAACTGTACTTCGACAGAGACATTACAGTTTCATAGTTTACGCCATGTAAACATGCCAGTTTCTATTGCAAATCTACATGGTGGTATTTTTTCTGAAACTCTATGCCCGGTTATCCTCTGAAAAATATTTTTGATAAGGCACTGTTAGATTGAAAAATTGTAAAGAGAAGCCTTGTCGTTTTAGTAAACCATATTCATGGTGTTCTGTAGTTTTGTCGTATCTGCTACCGATTTAGAGAGAAAAATTTTGAACGATTTTCTGGACATCTTCTGAAAATTCCAAATTGTCATAAAAATCCAGTTGGTGAGGTGCGTTGAAAAAATTCATTAAATTTAATGAATATTTCTGATGGGTAGCAATAATACATAAAGATTCAATAAACTCGTATATTCATATTGTGCAGATACTATATAAGAAGAAAACTTTTTCGAAAATGAAAACTTTGCGGACCCATGTATATGAGATTTTTTTTCCTCAAAATCATGTGAGAAATCTCCCATTTTTGTTTGTACCTCTAATTTAGGAACACCCTGTTTATTCTACAATATTTCGTAAAAAAAAAAGTTGAAGTATTGGTGGAAAGAATCAGTATATTATATTATATAGATGGCTGACCTCACAAATATGCCATAGTTGTCAAAATTACCCACCCGCATCACTCGATATGAAATCTCTCAGTATTATGTGAGTTCTCCAAAAATTTCCGGGCAGGCATTCATGACGTCAGGTAAAAACCATGGGAATGTATGCCATCTCATTAGCTCTTCGGATATCTAAATATTTTCAAACATATTGTTTGAAATATCGGAAGTTATAAATACACCGTCCCGAGCGCAAATGTCAAATATCTGAATCGAAGTGCTGTCCCACCGGTCACCACACACCCTAAACTCAGTAACCAAATCCACATTCAAATCGAATTGAATCATACTAGTGAATCGAAATCAATCACATACATTTGAGCGAAAAAAATAACGCTCTCGTACCCTAGAACAAGATCATAAATACATTAATCTTGCTCAGGATGATTACAATCAAAATCCACTCCTCGCTCTTATGAAATTAGTTTCCGGATACAGTGAAAAACTTTGGCAACATATTCTGGACCCCCCTTCAATAAATCGATGAACATCAAAACACCATCGAAATCGAAAACAGTCACCCCAAATCCTAATTATACCAATTGCTTTCTGAGACTGATCGGGGCCCGAAAACGACCCAGCCGAAATTGTATATTCCGCCTCCTGGGGTCCGAATGGCCCTGTAAGTTTCTTTATCGAGGTGGTCGCCTCTATTTATCGACTGCTACTGGACATCGCCCATAAAATATATCGAAAGGAGGAAAAAGCCGGTCCGACTCGTAAAAAGTTAGCGTCTTCCTCCGGAACGTCGTCGTGCGTCATTACGGCACACACCAGATACAAACAGCTCCTTATCTGACGGCAGACACAATGGCCGTTCCGGGAACAGGAACGTCTGCACGGAGACGACGGCCTCTTTCTTTTATACGTGATGTTTACGGCAAAATACAATCGCTGGACGGTGTAGGCTATCCGAGAATCCCTGTAATTTAATTATGTAACGGATGGAAAGCGAATCATATCTTGTGACAAGGTCTACTCATCTTGAAGGACTCTTCTTTTCTTCTACACGAGTATAAATTTTTATACCATCGTTCAAAGGAACAAGGGCGATATCATTTGGCACAAGGTATATAATTATTTTGCCGACATATGCGCCTAAATTAATAAGACCCTTTGCCAATGAAGAATACGAGGTAGAATTCAATTATGTACAGCCTATCGGCAGTTGCCAGTGTTACTTTCGATCATAATAAGCTAGCGACTCGCATTCCGCAGGTGCTGAAACAGAAGTATTGAAAATTAAATAAAAATTGTTTTATTTATGGAAAAGGCCCTTGCGGATTGCAGAATTAAACCATTCGTCAAGGACAATTTCTAGGAAAATAGGTTGCCTAATAAAAATACCGTGACAATAAAAACGATAAACAAATAGAACTATCTCAGAGTTCAAATCTGACTGTTTCATCACATAAAAGTATCACGAAACGAAAAATAAAAACAAGATAGTTCTGCAAATTTTCTTGTTTTTCTGATGAAAGAGTCAGACCTGTATTCTCAACGTTACATTATAAATTGTATTGTTCTGGTATTGTTCATTAGTCTATCTGTTTTCCTAGAAACTTTTCTTGACAAAAAGTTCAATCGTGCCATCCGCAAGGGTGTTTTCCATAAAAAACAATTTCATTCAATTTAGTTATATTGCAGATATTGTGAAAACCGAAGAACAACTCCAAATTGATGTTGAATCCTAACAAATAAGCATAAATCGATACATAAAAAGAACCATAATCTTGAAATTTTGAGGTTGGGTTGGACCCTAAATAACTCAATTCTTCTTCCATTAAAAATGTTGAGGATATCTTCAATATATCTAGAAAGACTTCGATTTGTTGTCTCATTTCGATGAAGAAAATTCCAAAAATATTGTTACGGATTTTACCCATGAATTCAAAGACACGCATCAGTCTTCGATCCGGACTACGAATTATTTTGTATCTGTCAGTTGTTAATTACATATGAAGACCCCAAAGGAAAATGATGTCAAGTCCATATATATCACAAAACGAGATAATCTAAGAAATGGCTTAAACTATAGCCGTAAACTCTCAGAAAAAATGAAAAACATTCTAAATCTCTGATTGAGCATTCTTAATAAAAATGAAAAGTCCAAAATATGCAGAACTTCTCAAGTCCATAGCCAAGTTTGAATTTCTACTTTTCATTTTTGCGCGCATGTTCTAGGGAAACAAAGTGCTATCGTTTTGTCCAAATGTCTGTAATTTTCGAATTTTTAGCCGAAAATGGTCTCAAACGAACAGGTCGGACCACTGATGACGAATCCGGTGTCAAAGTCGATTCTGTCCGGCCGGCCAGCCCTAGGTCCTTAGGCACGATTACGGGCGTACGGAAAATCAAATGTACTTGAGAATTTTAGGGTTCGTTGCATTTCAAAATGCAAAGGTTGAGTTTGTTAATGGGTAAAAACGATCGAATATTTTCGGAGTTATAGCTATTTGAAGTTTTGAGTTTATTTCCCTGATAATTCGAGAACAACTAGAGGGATTGAATTGAAACTTTGCAGTTAGTTGGTACATGAGAACCCGCAACTTTTCGCGATTTTTTTTTGGGATCGCGCTCTCAGTAAATCAAAAAAATTGTTTTTTGAAAATTTTTTTCCGAAAAATTTTTTTTTGAAAGAATTGTTAACATTCGGACAAAATACTGTTCATACCTTGGGCTTTACATTCCGTAGTAGTGTACCAAATTTCAGTTCGCTGCGATAATAATTTTTGGGGGTATTGTGAAAAAATATGTCAAATTTCGTGTTTTTTCTCGATATCATTGTTGTTTTCTAAATATCTCAAAAAATACCGATTCAATCACTAGGTGGATCTTCATCATAATTACTTTCAAGAGAAACTCCTCATTTTTCCGTAGATATTACGTGAAGGTGGGAGGGATGATCAACCACAATTCAATCATTCATCCGAAAATAACAGGCTCACGCCTTCTCGATTACTCTTCATACCTGTAATTCACAGATTGAACTATAGTGTTATTATCACAAGAACCTGGCCCACAGAACCCGAACTGTGGATCTCGGATTGTTTTCTTTGGACATTAGTATGTTTGCAGTGTGGGAGGATCTTCATTGTCATTCCTTTCAAGAGAAACCCATCATTTTTTCCTAGATATAGGTAAAGTTGGGAGAAATGATCAACCACAATTCATATTATATTCGCAGTCAGCCGCTAGGTGGATCTTGTTTCTATGCACCCCACGAACTGAAAAATTAGCAAAGGCTCTTCGAGACGTTGCCCAAGAAATGACTCACTGAAGGGCAGCTGAAGTTTACATAATGCACCATTTTCTTTAAAAACGACATTAAATTCCCAAATTAGAAAACAAGATGGTCGAGCGAAATTGGCTGGCGTTCATGAAATGAAAATTCCATTTTGCTTCCAAAATCTAAAAAAATATTTCTAAGCTTTCATATTATATATTTGTTTCCATTCGCCTCCACGGCAGAGCGACAGCAATTTAGATGAGACTTCAACGAGTGTTTCCATTCACCCTCCCTCGAAGGGAAAAAGAAACAAGCGACATAATAATTTTCGTAGAAAATTGTCATCTGAATACATATTTTCTGAACGGGGGTCTTTTATATAGAGTGCGACCGGACTATTACCAAATTATGGATACTGAAGAATTTTTTTTTCAGAGATCTGAACATTCACATATCAGCATGTGTTTCTATTCACCCCATTTCACGGTATATGAAAAACGCCCTATCATATTGCGGCATATAAACTATTTGTGAATGGCAGTTTTGGAGTCTATATCTATATCTATATTATAAGATAATAATTCTGCAAATTTGTTTGTTATTGTCTGATGAAAGAATCAGATATAGTCAGATATAAAGTCTCAGACGTATCTCCATAGATCGTTTGCATTGTTACGATATTTTTCACTAAGCAAATTTTTTTCTAGAAACTATTCTCAACAAATGAATCCCTCAATACGCCAAGGAGTTTTTCAAAAATTATTATTTCATTCAATTTTTAATGTTTTTTTTTTCAGATATTTGGAGTGAAAACCTATAAAAAACCTTTCGCCAAACTACACCGCCACCTTCAAAGTTCTGCATCGCACATCACATAATTCAGATTATAATAATCTGCTAAAGGTCCAAGAAATTCGTAGTCACATCAATCGTCCCTACGACTATCGCACGTTTCTGCGGATGCGTTTTACGATTTGCCGAAAAAATATATCGTCGCCGTCCCCTAAAGGAGGCATAATTAGATGCGTGTGCAAGGCCATAAAAGTGACCATGGGATGTCATCTGTTTTTTTACTGTTTCCGCATAATAATAAAAGCTCGCCTTAGACGACCGTTACTAGCAAATGTTACTCGGGTATTTGCGTTTTTGGACATTTATTATACGACTGGAAGCGATATCCGTCCCGATTTGTCCTGATTCTCTTCCGCTTCTCCTGAATCTCTTGTATTACGTTCGATCAGTGCCGCAGGAAGTGTTAAACATAAATTTCTGAAGTTACTACAGATTCTGATTAATTTCAAACAGATTATTTTTCAATTCAGAGGGGAACCTATCAAGCCATTTCTCTGTGTTTGCATTTATGCACGCATGTTAACGGCGTGCTATCTTTTTGCCTGAATGTATGTAATTTTAAAAAATCGTCCTGAGCAACTAGTTTGCACTAATAATGAATCTGACCTCGAATTCAATTCTGTCTGGCCAAGGACCGTCCATAACAGTTGGATGGAACGATTTAGCCACTTGAAGCTTAAAAGGTATATTACGATTCAAAAGGCGTCGTCCAAGTTCTTAAATGTAGAAAGTATACTCCATTCATTTTATTAACTATCCCAGTTTGCCATGACTTACTGACACATTCCACCGTGTATATTTTGAAAATGGTAGGTTATAGTAATTTTCCTGTCAGATAACTACACAACTTTGTCCTCTCTACATAGGGGTCGTAGTAATTACGTATTTTTCAAAATGGGAAATAATGAATTTGGGAAAATATTATGAGAATTCAATAATTCCAAAGACCAGGCAAATGCTGAAGAAACTTTTTTCTCTGTTAATACTGAAAATATTTCACGTATATAAACATTGTTGGAAGATTCAGTTATGCTATTTTCTTGTACGGAAATTAAGAATCGACTGTTGAAATTTTACTGAAAAATTATGGATAGAGTAGTCCGTTTTTTTTGAGATAGTTCATTCGCAAAAAATAAAAGTACTTAAATAACGCTGCGGTGAAACTTCTGAACGAACAGACGAACCTATGGAATTCCCCACTTTTCGAAATTCTCAAGAAATAAGCCAACAGAAGACATTTAAATACCTTGTTGTACAACATACTCCAGTATGAAAATGTAATAGTACATCGAAACCTGTGTCACCTTACAAGAACTAATTCAATTTACATAGTTCTTGGGAATCTATGTGAACGATACACCGTATTGGGATGAACATTTTTCTGAACTGGGATGCAGCTTAGCTTCAGTTTGTTATCTTGGGATGTTGAATAGCTTCTCATAAATTATTGATTCAAAATTATCAGGGTTACTATCAGAAAAAGTAGATTTCAATTCTACATAGCACTTCCTGAGGCTTTGTCTCTGCTTCTTTAAAACTACCTTCGGCATTTGTAGTTTCCGAGCGTGATGATTATGTTGTGATTGAGAGTAGACATTGGCATTTGGCAACGTAGCTGAGAATTATTTTCACGAGTGCCAACATGTGTCAGTTTTAAGTAAAAAAAACTTGATAGACTTAAATCATTGGCAACCGGGATAGTTTATAAAAGTGAATGCAGTATAGGCATCCACAACGGCGCACCAAATCGCAGTATCGAACCAAGAAACGCACCGCGAAAACTTCACACCTTTTAAAAGCAAACAATCTCGATTCATGTTATCTACCGTTGTACTGACCGTAATTCCAGCATTCACCTTCAAAATTCATTCTTTTTACGAGCACATCAATATTTTGTATAGGTTGAATTTGTGTATTTGCGATGGTCGGTGCCATGGTCAGTGCTTGGTGTTCCGTTGTGGACTCGCATAAGGCTGCAAACAGAACAAGTGGGTCGCGGTCGAGGTGGGTGTCGAGGTCACGTTCGATGTCGACATCCATATAAATCAAATACTGTACAACCCCGATTATCCGAATCGCGATTTTCCGAAATCCGGTTCAGCCGAAACAATTCATTTGAAAACAAAAACCCCGATTAACTGAAAAAATTCGCAGTATACGAAACGCGTCTGGGATTCACCTATACTGCTAGGTGGTTCCCTTGTGGTTTTCACTGCAATACGACTAAAATTAGAATTGTTTCGGTTAGCCGACTGAGGGTTACAAGTACATATGTATTAACGTTACAAGTCCATTTGTATCAAAGTGTAGAATCGGATGTATTTTATATTTTACGTTGCATTTAACATGTCTTAAATGAATGTATCTACATATTTAGGCATTTATGTACATACTATGTTGACAAAAATTAAGTTATAAAAATTAAACATATTATTTGTTGTTGTTATTTCAAATTAATACATAAATTCAAGTAAAATATTTCATACATGTTTTCAGGTTGATCTTATCATATGCGCATCCTAAACTCCTATTTTTCAAAAAAATTCGGATTAACCGAAATTTCGATTATCCCAAATCACTTTGGTCCACATTATTTCGGATAATAGAGACTGTACTGTACTTTGAAGTGAATGAAAGAGAACAGAACGGATAAGTCACGGTGTGGGTTTAGAGCGATGTCATTCAAGAGCAATGATACTGAAAATCAAATAATTTGTTTAACATAGATTCCTACTGCGCTGTCTACAAGTAATTGTTGCGTTCAAGGCCAAGTTTCCATTCCTTCCAAAAACACCTCGCGGAAAATGATAGCATAATGTGTTTTCTGGGAAATTCGAGATTATGCCAGTTTTCCACACTGACTATAAATACGATATTTGTTACGCATCATAATTCGGCTATACACCAGATATTAATAATGTTATGGAACTTCCTTCCTAGTTCTGAACTCGTCACTTTATGAAACTATCCAATATAGTTGAATTACATCTTAAGTCATTACAAGTACTTCAATCATGTCAGAATAATTAATGATTCATCACTATTTTTCTTGTAACGAACCGTTTCCGAAATATTCTGTATTGAAAGTTATAAAATTTCATGGAGATTTCAGAAATTGCATTTAAAATATATAGAGGGTGTACATACGAAAAAAAGATATTCTTTGAATATTTTCGTGTAAAAACGTGGGACCAAAAACGTTTCGTTTTCGAGATACGGGGTTTTTGAGTTTGACTGTAAAAAAAAACTTTGGTATTATACTTAATTTTATCATATTTAGTAGTTCGGTGTAGCTGCTATACATTTCGAGAAAAAAAAATAGAGCAAATCCCTCAAAACCATCAGAATAATCCAATTAGGTTTTATGGATATTTTTCGATCTGTAGCTATGCTTTATGAAAATTCGATCAGGGAAATGAAAAAAATGGTCCTATATTATGAGACCTCTCCCTGTCTCCGTTTGTACCCCTATTAGAGGAACACCCTGTAGAATGATTTCTGAAGAAGAATATAGAGTATGCGACTTTCAACGATTGAAAGATTGTCATCGTATATTTTCTGAGTTACAAAACTTGTGTTAGTTCTGCAGAAACCCTCATTTTGATTTTGTCTCTCCAGAATGTCAAATTCCAAGAAACATTAATAGGAAGTAAAACTCCTACTGAATTCGAAAGCCTTCTATGACAAAGATCAACATTGAAAAAGAAACCCACAAAACTTGAGCTATTGTTAGCATTACATTCAATCTGGATCCCCGATTTAAGCTGTTTACTATTTTAGTAGTCTTAATAGTGAATGCCATCTATTAATCCTAGTGATTGATTCGCCTTTTCAGACAGATAAATTCAGATGGTAGGGCAGAAAGCCTAGTGACAAACATCAACATCTGGGCTACTTTCTAGAGTTGCAAAATGGCGCAAGAGGGGATCGATCGCTTTCTGAGCTGATTGTGGATATTTCCTTAAATTATACACCAAACTGTCGAAAAATCACATTTTCCAGGTAATTTATCGAGTCTTCATTTTTACTTTCGTCCAGAAGAGTAAAAACATCGTACGATTTTTTCTTCTTCGCGTTTAAGCTCGCCCGGATTCACACCTTATTCAATTCGTATATGATAATGAAATTATTTTCAATTGGATTTACATTACGAAACTTCACTAAGTTTATATTCACAGAGATATAATTTACAAATCTAATAAGTTCCTTGTAGATTCCCAATCAAACGCTCTAGTATGTATCTTGTGTATAATTTTTAACTGTTTCGATTTTTTATTGATTTTCCAGTTCAAATAGAATGATCCAGTGAGGGCTAACAAATCTGAAAGAAATAATTTAAATAGACATCCAACCTCCACAACAGCAGTTATCCGTCTACGTTACTTGAGGATATTTAGTGGGTAACTTCCATCTTTTGTGACGAAAGTTGAAGCAATAAAATTTTTGCTTAGAGTTTTCAGTGACGAATAATACAGAAAAATAAATCTAGAAACGCACTGACATGAAGTCAGCATCATTTGCGCGCATGTTCACACCGATACTGAGAAAAAAAAACCACGAAATTTGACATATTTTTTCCTGATATCTCCAAAGGTTATGATCGTATTGAACTGAAATTCGATACACGGCTGTAAAATATAATGGTCAAGCTTTCAGCGAAGTTTTTCCGGGATGTGATGAACAATGATGAAAAAAATTTTTTTTGAAAACTTTTCGAAAAAAAAATTTCAGACAGTACGATCTCAACCAAATTTTACGGAAATTGGCTCATCTTAAAAGTATAACTAACTTCCAAGTTTCAATCCAACTGTTCCAGTGGTTCCCTAATTATCACAGAAATAAACCGTTCGGCCAATTTTTCCCATTAACGAACTTAATCGTCACATGTCCGAATGCAACCTATCTAGGAAGTTTCAAGTCGATAGGATTCTCCGTACACCCGTAATCCAGAATCGATTTTTGAGACCGAATTCATCATCAGTGAGTCCAACCTAGTCGTTTGAGACCATTTTTTTGAAATTCGAAAACTACAAAGATTTGGACGAAATAGTATCGCACTGTTTCCCAATAGCATGCGCTAAAACATTTCCAACCAACGCTGAATTTCGAACATGCTTCATCAAATTAATTCCTTCCTTGAATTAACAATTCAGCTATTGTCGAAAACCCTGGCTACGAACTTCCTTGATCGAAGTGGATAATTTTGAACTTACGAAAAGTGGAACGTCTATTCTTCAGGCTTCTGAGTATTTTTGAGAGAATCCAATATAGAACCCGGCTCCTTCGCCATTCTTCAGTCAGCAGAAATCTATGCCATTTTCAGTATTTCACATTACCGGCCCATTAGATCTGTTGGAGAGAAAGAATATATCGTTAAGTGAAATTGGTGGTCCATAATAGTTTTCACAGTATATTTTAACACCTCATGAGGTATGCATGAAGCAATTGAGGTATGTAGTATTTTTCATTTGGAACATGGTTACACCGATTATTTGTAAGTTCATTCTTGAGAAGCACTGACGAGAAGTCAGGAACCAAATAGTGTATTTCAACTCGTCTTCATTTTCGAAAATATTAAGAGAACAAAATTTCGAATGGATCTATCTTCGTAATAATTGGGCGGAGTTTACCCATTCACGAATTCCCTTCGTAATTAAACTCCAAACCTGCTCTAAAGACCAATCGTAAACACAATGAGAATCTATTTAGAAAGTCGCTTTCTGTACAATCGGTTCGATTATTTCAAAAGGTTGAATTAGTGAATTGATATAAAATCCACCCAATGATTCCACAAATAAACTCATTCGAAATTTTATTTTCACAACATTTATATATATATATATATATATTATCAAAAAACCCAATTACCATATAATGGTGTAGGGTATTCCATTTCAACTTAATTAAATTTCAGTATATACAAAATCAAAGTATCTCATTTCTATGTACAAATTTGGTCCACCGTTTCTTATCCCCAGCCATATTCCTTGCTTCATTCCATGTTTGTCCTCTCCTATTAATTATTTCAGTGATTGTTTCGTTCCACGTCAGCTCTGGTCTTCCTCTCCTTTTTCTCTTTTGAATTCTAGCTTCCCATATCTGTTTAACAGGTCTCTCCACATTTGCTCTGTTCAGATGTCCCCACCAGCTAAGTTGTCTTCTTTCTACGAAATCATGTATTGGTTCAATCTCTAGGTCTTCACGTATTCTTTCGTTCCTTATCTTATTCATTCTGGTTACGCCCTTTACTCTTCTTAGGTATTTCATTTCTACTGCTTGGATTTTACTTTTCTGTTTATTGTTCAAGGCCCATGATTCACATGAAAAGGTCAGGGTAGGTCTATATATTGCTCTATACACGTTCATCTTTGTCCTTTGGGAAATTTCCTTTTTACCTATGAAACTCTTATTCATCGTATGGTACAATTTAACTGTGTTTTCTATACTTTTATTAATTTCCACATCTTGTTTTCCCTCTTCATCTATTTCGACACCCAAGTATCTGAAATTTTTCACCTGTTCTATTGTTGTTTCGTCTAGCTCTATATTATAATATATATATATATATATATATAAGTTCTTCTGAGTTTCCTATCACCATAACTTTTGTCTTGTCTTTATTTATTTCCATTCCATACTTTTTGACAACTTCATCCCATATCTTCATATTTCCCTGCAAATCGTCTCTTCGTCCAGTAATCACGATAATGTCATCTACAAAAGCACATTCTGATATTTCCACCCGCTGCATATTTTTGTGTCCTACGTGAAATTTTTTTGTTCTTCTTGTGCATTCCTTCAAAATCTCGTCCATGAAGATAGTGAACAGTACCGGACTCAAACTTCCTCCTTGCCTTAGTCCTGTTTTTGTGTGGAATGTTTTTGATGTTCTATTGTGGCTAACAATCCGGTTTTTATTCAATCTATATATATTCTTTATAATGCAGATCAATTTTTTATCTATTCCTCGTTTCTTCAGTATTGTCCACAGTTTTTCCCTGTTCACTTTGTCAAAAGCTTTCACCAGATCAATAAAGCCCAAGTACAATCTTCTATTCTCTTGTTTTGCTTTCTCGCATAATATCTTCATAGTGAATATATGATCTTGAATACTCCTTCCTCTCCTGAATCCACTCTGTGTTTCTTCCATTGTTAACTCTATTTTCTGTCTTATCTTTTTGTCTAATATTTTCTCGTAGAGTTTCATAGCTGTACTCAATAAAGTTATACCTCTGTAGTTATTACAATTATGTTTGTCTCCTTTCTTATATATTGGAACTAGTTCCAATTTCACAACATTTACGAATAAAAACTCTCAATGAAAGTTCGCCGAGAGTTCAAATATAAAGATTTGATATGATTGAGAGGTGGTTCAATTTTATTTATTTTTGCGATTTGCAGGTACAAATTATTAGTTTTCCAAAAAAGGCCATATTCACTCAATAAAACTTCACGGAGAATCCATCCGAAATCGGAGCACTGTACGAGGTTTCTGGAAATTTATTATATTCTGCTCGTCAGACAAATCTCATATTTCCGTCGACCTTTTTGGTGGTCTAGGATTGTTGATTATCTTCATCAACAATTATTTTGTGAGAAAACAAATCTTCGAATTGATCATTAATAACATACGAAATTGTGTGGTATCGAAAGGTTTATTTGCAAAACATCAAAGATATTGCTCTAACTGCAATTACCAATATCCGAAAATGTTTCATCTGTAAAAGACTATTCCATTTTCCAAAGGTTATTAAATCTATCGTACAGGAATCTTTCCATTTCAGTTTCGTAAACGAACCGCGACAGAAGGTCATGTCGTAGGAAATCAAAGAAATATAAAATACAATATTCATATTCTCCATAAAATGAAATGTTTCTATGACCTTGCATCAACATTTCTAATAAAATGAAATAGTATCAGGAATTAATAAATGCATCCATGAAAACTTTTCTCTTTCCTTTTGCCATATTTTGGCTGCAAATCATGGTTGAGGAGCATTCTGAAATATATTTTCACATTATCCACCAAAGCGCAAATTTTTCGATTAAGTCACGAAGTTCTTGAAAAACGGAGTTGCTATTTCTCGCGATATGTGCGGCAAAATTAAAAATATTCGTCGTTCCTATACCTATCCACATCTTCCTGATTCTTGGAACCTATCTGAAATATCTTAAATGAACCCCTTTAAAGCAACCACCTCCAAAATCATTTCATGATGTCCTCTGTGGTTGAGAGATATCAAAATATCAAAATTCAATTTTTTTTCAGCTATAAAGCAGAGTTTTTATATAACTAATTTATATATGCCCGTTATGAGAACAAAAAACTTCTGCCGCATATAGCAAGTGGTTTTTGAGATATCGAAGAATTGGAAAATATTTTTTTTTTAATTTTTCAGTGATATGATCCATAATAAATTTTCCGTTGATGCGTTATAACTGCAAACCAAGTTCCAATTTGATCAGATCGGTATTTTCAGAATTATTGGGAAAACGGAATTCCAGCTATTAAGTTATAACTTCGATGCAGTTGGGCGGATTTCGCCTATTAACGAACTTGAGCGAGATATTTAGCTCCAAACCTACCAGTAAAATTGCCTGATTCCAGCTATTTTCCTTGAAAAGCTAGATAATACACTATTGAACCAAATCGTTTGAGACCACGTTTGGCTCAAAATTTGGAAATTACAGGCTTTTAGGCAAAACGATAACGCGCTGTTCCCCAGAGCAAGCGCGTAGATAAAATTCAAGAGAATCGACCACAGACTAGTCCACGCCACTGGCCTTTCCTGATATTCTTTTCCGTACGAATCGTTCGGCATCCGTAAATGGGATTTGTTTTATTGAGTATCCCACGCTCTATTTGTTCCTTATTGTGCCAGATCCAAATCCTATAGCGTATTGATTATTGCAAATTCGCCAAATACGGCTCCATATTCCCGAGAAAATTGGCGATAACTTAGAGAAAACTTTCAGAACTACTCCAAAGAGTGTACTATTATTGGCGAGTTCATAAGTTTCATGATGACCCATACTGATTTTGTTATGATTCGTGGATTTCTAGTTTTAGTATCTATTTTTATGCGACAAAGTGTTGGTAACTAGATATATGACACTCTGTGTCAATATAATACTTTGTTGAACTTTTATTCGAGTTATATATTTGAATTAATGATTCAACTGAGAATTAATTTGCTATTGTACTGTGGACAAGCAAAAAAATCGAATACCAATCCCATGGATATCAATAGTTTCTGGTGAGGGTTTAACTGACTCTTCTGGAATTCAGACTTGGACTTGCTTGAATGAAACTCATTTTCAAATTTATGTTACCCAATTCATTCTCACTACTCAACTGATATCAAGTTCTATTAAAATAAATATTTTTCTTGAAATGAAAAAGTTATGAATAATATTCCTTCACGTACCTCTTTCACTAAACAATAGATATTGTGAGTTAAATACTATCAAAAATGAAACTAAGAATTTCTTATGATCACATAATAAATGTGCCAGTGAGGATACTCAATAAATAACTGAAAGCACATAGGCACTATTGGCACTAATTATACGAATGCAAAAAAGTGAGACAAAAACAGTCTGTTAAATGAGAATGGTAGATACATAAAACCTACCTCCGTGATGTTTTAATAGAGCTACTCTGGGAAGTTGTCATAAGGATATTTCTTCTGGTTCAATATCATTCTACTGATATTCTGTGCTTACAGGATCTCACTAAAATGTTGTGTTTTCATATATCCGTAACAAATGTCTATTGTACTTTCAGGCGTATTGGATTTATACAGTATATTAATTGAATAAGTTGAGAATCGTGGCGAGATGGAAATCGAAATGGAAAAATCCAGAAGAAATTTTGACTTCTTTGGGAGGAATTTGCGAGATAAAGCCATCAATAGAACTGAAGAACGTGATCGTTCAACGATTCCGAGTATTTTCGAAAAAACTCTAAATTTATACCATCTCCTGCGCCAGTTTGCAACTCAACAAAATTTCTGTGCTGCTGACATCTCGATTGATCGGTCTGAAAAGATCCAGCACGATAAATTGATGGCTTTCACTTGTACTTAATGGAAGAATATTTTATCAGCGTATAACCTAAGTTTAATATTAAAAATTCAATCAATCAAAAAAAAATGATTTAGCATTAGTTCTCCTTATCCAGAGTTCGCTTAGTGTCATATTTCTTCAAATTATAATATGATCTAGTGGCTACGAGGACTGGGGACCTTTATCTCTGGTCTTTCTCAAGGCTAGAGATATATCATACATTGAAATCACTAGGGGCCGTATTTATAGTTGCTCCTTGAGTTCTTCCTTACTGAAGGCCGCCTTGAATTTGCTTTTCTATGCAAACAAATACAAGTTTGTTTGCATAGAAAAGCGAATTCAAGGCGGCCTTCACAAAGGAAGCCTCAGGGAGCAACTATAAATACGGCCCTAAGTGAAATATACAAACCCAACAAAGACACAATGTCATGAAACTCTTCACAATTAAACCATAATACAAAGTTCAAATACACAGAAGACAACCAAATCATATTATATTTGTTCTACTTCTTAATTTCCAAGTTCTACATTTATTTCAGCTATTTTCGGTCCAGCTATATCAAGCTCTTCGAGCTTAGCGATAATATCAGCATTAAATTAAGTAGTACACTCGATACTTAATTTTCATCAGGGCAATTTTGCAAAAATCCTGTGATAGTGAAATTTGGAAAAATTGGTTCTCTGAAAAATTGTTTGTTTTATAATAAAGGGACCGAATACTGGAGTCGTTGTAATTATACAGTGCTTTCCTGATGAAAGAAACAAATTCATTTGAAAATTAGGTTTCTATTTCATGTTAAAATCTTCGGACACGTCGATTATTTTATTCATTTGGGAATTTTTGCAATGAAAATTTTGTATACAGGGTGTCTCATTTGAGAGCTATGACTTTGCCATTACATTTTTTAATTGTAATACCCTGTATATTATTTCACTCCACCATTCTACGATAAACTCTTATTACTTTTTGTGAACATACTATATGTCTAAACTCGATGAATTCCCATATAACGGAGATAGTAGATAATGAAAGATACGATATGAGAACAAACAAATGTAATTCCTATTTAATTATTGACGTTCAATCTGTTGTCCGTTTACTTCGAGGCATTTCTGAATTCGATACAATGTTTCCCGTTGCACATTTTCAATTACTTCTGGACTGATAAGTAATATGAATTTATAGGAGAATTGTAAAGTGAAATAATATACAGGGTATTACATTTAAAAAAATTAATGACAAAGTCATAGCTCCCAAATGAGACACCCTGTATAAAAAATTTTAATTGCGAAAAATGTAATAAATAAAATAAATTTACTAATCGACGTGTCTGAGGATTTCAACATGGAATATAAACCTTATTTTCAAATGAATTTGTTCCTTTCATCATGAAAGCACTGTTTACAATTTACATCCTCATTTTATGTTAAAATATCAGTTTCGTTGATGAAATAGGATATATTAGTGAATTCGATAAGCCATTAAGGGTAATTGAACTTTGCTGAGGTAGACCAAAAATCTAGCTATTATTTATTGAAAGTGCGTAATACCGCAGTTCAAGAAGGGAAAACTCTTGTATCGAATAGAGCTTCCACCTTCTCACTTTATGTGCGTGCTAAATATATTGATGGTAAAATGAAAATGAATCCCCTTCACCGGAGGAATTATTGGACAAATCGAATATTGTCTTTTTTTGCGAAAATCATATATTAATAATCACGAATCAAATCGTCTATTAGGAATAACAGAATCCCCGAGAATGGACCACCCAAATCCAGATGAGAAATGGTTTTCCCAAATTTGTGTAATTTTCGAGTTTTGAGTCAAAAATGTTCTCATATGACTAGGTTGGACTCACCGATGACGCATCCGGTGTCAAAATTGATTCTGTCTAGCTGGTCGCCCGGCCGAGGACAAAATAACTGTCGAACGGAGCATGCTATGGACTTGAAACTTTCAAGGTAGAGCGCGCATCATAATGCGGCGGTTAGGTTCGTTAATGTTCCAAAGCGCTTCAGAGCTATCGTCATTTAAACTCTTGAAATCATTTCTTCTATATTTCAAAAACTACTGAACCAATACGATTGATACTTGCTGGTTAGTTGTAGCATTTTGACAATAACAGAGTTTTGTTGGGCGTATGGTCGGTAATTTTAAACGACAGTTTTCTTAGAAATTTTTCTTGAATACCATTTTTTTCGGAAATAATTCATCAGATCCCGAAAAAAAGTTTCCATGAACTTTCAACATTATTTCACGAGGGTATACCTGATTTCAGTTTGAACCGGTTCAAACTTTCAGAGATATCAGTAAAAAATATGCCAGATTTATGGTTTTTGCATCGGTTTCGTTGTTATTTCAAGAATAACCCGAGAAAATAGTGATTTACCCATGATGAAACTGTGGCCAGTTGAAAAAAAGTCCCCCCCTGATGAAACCAAATTCAACGATTTGATAAGACGTGTAACGAAGTGATTTTCGTTACTAAGAAATCAATCATTTTGTTTCATTTATTTCGAGAGATTTCCTAACAGGAATGAAAGAATTATTACATCAAATCTATTCCGATGCATTTCAATCTCCGACCTATTTCAACTAAGTGATTTTCATCATTTAAGAATTGTCGAATTAATTATATTTCATTTTGAAAAATTTCCTATCAAAAGGAATTATTCTATCATATTTATTTCGATGCATTTTCAGTTTCCGTCCTATGTATAAAAACCATGCCGTACTCGGCGATTTATCGCTTATCGCAGTTTTTCACATGTTTACGGCGGTCTCGGAGATTGAATTGTATGAAAAACGGGTAAATGCGTGTTTACGTGACCCGCTGTATAATTCTTTCAGAGAACAAAGGAATTTGAATGAACCAATCAGGGAACCGTAAAACATCCTACTCTAGGAAATTTCTCGAAATTTTGGACATGTGACATCCCCACTTTTCCGAAGTTATAAAGGGACTTGTCCAGACGGAATGGGCAAACTTTTTGAGAGTATTTCGAGCTAAACAGTCGCTTTCTTCCGAGTATTTTTCGAATAAACCAAGATTTTACATTTTCTTCAAAATTCAATTCTTTTCTGAGTTTAAGTAGACTCGAGTTATTTCTCTTACCGTAAAGGCAGTGAGTTAAAGTGGTGTTTTACCTGGTAAGAACCTTTTGGGCTTTAATCGGCTTTCCGTTTGATTTCTGTATATTTTCCTGTGTTCCATTTCTATTTTCCGTTCAATACAAGTCGGGTAATAGTGTAGCTGCATTATTTGGTATTCCGGTGGATAATTTTTGTGGTGTTTTCGGGAACGTTGTGGGGGACATTACCTGCAACCTTAGTTCAATTGCCCTCCAATAGGGATTGAATTGAGGTGGTATTGAACCCAAGTTATTCCTCGAATTTTCTGGTTGTATCCGACGCCCTGGGCTAAGCACGGGTGAAAGATACAGGCTGTGATTCGAGTTTGAATTAGCGAGACGTTTCTGAAATATCCGATTTGTTCGTTTCGTGTGTCGGAATACTGCCGTAATATTTTAGCTGATAATTTTTGTGGTGTTTTCGGGAACGTTGTGGGGGACATTACCTGCAACCTTAGTTCAATTACCCTCCCATAGGGATTGAATTGAGGTGGTACTGGACCCAAGTTATTCCTCGAATTATCTGGTTGTATCCGACGCTCTGGGCTAAGCACGGGTGAAAGATACAGGCTGTGATTCGAGTTTGAGTTAGCGAGACGTTTCTGAAATATCCGATTTGTTCGTTTCGTGTGTCGGAATACTGCCGTTATATTTTAGCCGATAATTTTTGTGGTGTTTTCGGGAACGTTGTGGGGGACATTACCTGCAACCTTAGTTCGATTGCCCTCCCAGGGGTTGAATTGAGGTGGTACTGGACCCAAGTTATTCCTCGAATTTTCTGGTTGTATCAGACGCTCTGGGCTAAGCACGGGTGAAGGATACAGGCTGTTATTCGAGTTTGAATTAGCGAGACGTTTCTGAAATATCCGATTTGTTCATTCTGTAATTCGGAGCACTAGCGTAATATTTTGGCAGGTCATTTGTGGATTGCTTTCGGGAACGTTGTAAGGGACATTGCTTACAACCTTTGTTCGATTGCCATCCCATAGGGGTTGAGTCAAGGTGTTACTGTACCTGAGTTATCCTCGAATTATCTGGTTGTATCCGACGCTCTGGGCTAAGCACGGGCGAAAGATACAGACGGTGATTCGGGTTTGAATTAGCGGAACGTTCCCGATAGTTCCTTTTAGTTTTACGGAGTGCTCTGTCTTCACGGCCTTGTATTTTGGTTAGTCGTACCCGACAGTATTTTGGAGTAGATCGACATTATTTCCGGATTTTCCTCTTTTATTGGGTTGCGTCGAACGCCCTGGGCTAAGCTCGGGCGAACCATTCAACCTAGTATTAAGGGTTTGAACCGGCAATACGGGCACGGAGGTACTGTCGATCTAGTTGGCCGTGACGTTAATAAATTGAAGTGGGTGCGCCCTTCAGGCCGTAAACTCATCGTTGTTTGAGACATTTTGGCCAACTTGTTTTCTTGGAACACAGGTCAATACCGTAGTCAAAGCCGGCCCTGTCCGTTTACTGCTTTCTCACTTGTATTTGCTCATTATATGCTCTCATTGTCCGTCATTCACCATTTTGTCGATACCGCCATTTTTCACCGCTTTTAT
This sequence comes from Myrrha octodecimguttata, assembly GCA_958510865.1. Taxonomy (NCBI): domain Eukaryota; kingdom Metazoa; phylum Arthropoda; class Insecta; order Coleoptera; family Coccinellidae; genus Myrrha; species Myrrha octodecimguttata. Next base: position 29,176,627 of record OY294057.1, read on the forward strand.
CACCTGCTCTGCTCGCTCATCTCATTCCTCACTACCGTACACCGTTCTGCTTAGTTCAAGATTACATACTTCTGCTTTGTTAACATCTGACTGCACATTATTTCATTGCTTTGATCATTTCTTATATTGTGTAAATATTAATACTGTGCATATCATAATAAGTTGAGACACATTGACAATCAACATCAGACAGCTCTTTGTGTAAATATAATTGTGGTCAACAGTGTAAGTGACACCGTGAAAATTTGTAATATATCTGTACATACAGAGTGTGAGTTTCATTCCTGTGATATTGGTCTTCTCTATAAACGAAGAAATTACCACCAAGCAATCGCTAAGGTCTTAGATTGCATCGAACTCTTCTCCAACTGTGTAAAGGCTACCTGGGAAGGACAGAGAAGTGTACGACAAGGAGTTGCAACCTTGGACCAAAATTTGCAACTGGCGCCCGAGAAAATAAATCAAAACCGTTTAGTCACACAAGCCCGAGAAAAGGTCGTCACAAATTGGCGCCCGAGCAGGGACTAATTTCTTTCGACAACAGGCAGTACAAAAGGAGAACTGAGGAGTAGAGGAGCAGACATGGAGGTGAATAGACTGAGGGCCGAGGAGTTGGTTTGGGAACTCGAAGCCCGAGGCTGCCAGGCCCATAGGACCGTCCATGAAAACCGTGCAGAACTGCGCAAGGTGTTAGCCAAGAAAGTACCGTTCCGTACCTTAGCCAGGAACCTTGAAGAGGAAATGGGCAGTGTTAACCGAATATTGGGTTGCTTGGTTGGAGAAGTTAGAGAGTTCGACGAGGAAAATGCCGTAAATGAAGAATCCCGCATAAGGAGCCGATTGGTCCATGTCCAGAACCGTATTGGCCAGATCAAACCGACGTCGATTGAGGGACAGGACATGTTGGACGATCTGAAGGGTGTCGTAAATCAAGTTTACGAGATGCTGGAGGATGCTAAGACCCTGGCCGAGGTTAGGCAGGGTGGTCCAGAACCACTGGGAGAGTTCAGTGGGGAATCGGGACGAGCTGAGATCAATTCCCGGAGGGAACAGGAAGTCGAGCTGATTACCTTTGAAGAACCCTGGGAACTTAGTCGTCAGGAGACGGGAATTGAGGACCTCCTTACCGCCGGATCCGTTCAGCAGGAAACCCAACGGACTGGATTGTCCGTTGACTTTTTCCAACGCCTGAGGGAACGAGCTTGCGAAGCTGTCCGAAGACGACTGGACCTCACTAGTCCTCTGCGTAGTCGAATCCGAAGGAGTGGGCCCGCCGCGGCCGAATCTACCAGGAGGATATCTTTTCCATTCTTGGTACCGGAGGAATCAGAATGCTCGTTTAACGCCGAAACTGAAACCTTGCTTCGACCAGACCCCGTCGACAGGACCGTGGATGACAGAGCACTGAACCGGAGGACTCACAAACACCACCGGAGCTGTTCAACAGACGCCAGTCAGATCGATCAGGTGTGTAGTGGAACCGACACCAATGCCTCAAACACCCGTCTGGCCGACCACCCGTCCGTCCCCGTCTACAAATGGCATATTCATTTCGATGGAACCACTAGCGTGAACACCTTCCTGGAAGAGGTGGAACAACTGGCAGAAACCAGGAAAGTCAGCCACCAACACATGTTCGAATCCATCTTCGAACTGCTAAGGGGTGATGCGAAGGACTGGTACGTCCCGAGGAGAGGTTCGTTCATGGATTGGAACGACTTCAAGGAACAACTACGAGAAGCTTTCCTCCCCCCGGACTACGAGGAAAACCTCTTGGATGAAATTAGGAAACGAACGCAGGGCAAGGAGGAAAAACTTTTACAGTTTGTTACCAGGATGCAGAACTTATTCCTGAAATTGACCGCCAGACGCCCGTCCGAAGAAGATCAGATCCTCACGATCAAGAAGCGTCTATTACCATCCCTCCAAACAGCACTGGCCTTCCAGGAAACGAAGACTTACAAGCAGTTGTTGGATAAGGGAAGGGTGTTCGAGCTAGTTCAGTGGCAGGCCGACAATTATGTGCCACCTCCAGACCGAAAAGGATTCATCGACGAACCTCACCTGGTGTACCAAGGACCTCAGTCGAAATGTTTCAAAAGCCTAGCCGTAAATGCCGCATATCAGGCGGAGAACCCACCCATACCGCCGTCTTTGCCTCCGACACAGTCGCTGTCTCAGGCCGTTGAACCCAAATGGGTGAAGAAGGAGCCAAGTTCCGATGAGGTTAGGTCTCAAGAAACTAAGTCACTGGGACCTAAGAGGGTTCGGTTCAAGAACTCTGGAATCCAATGCTGGCGATGTGGAAAGACCGGACACATGAGAAGAGAGTGCCGATCTTCGCCTAGGATGTTCTGTTCTCGATGTGGACGACAGGGGATCCTGTCGAGAGACTGCAGGTGTTCGGAAAACTAGAACGGAGCTGCCTTGGCCAGGGGAGAAGGCAGTTCCCATCTCAAACTTCCCCAAGAGAACCGAAACAGTCGGCCCGAGAGAACCGTCCGATAGTCATCGTTCATATAGGACATGAGCCTTTCCGTGCCTTGCTGGATACCGGAGCATCGAGATCTTTTTTGAGCAAAGAGACGGCTAGAAAATGCAGCAATGCAGGGATAACCCCGATTCGAGTTAACCAGATGTCTGCTACCGTAGCTGATGGGAACTGCGTTGCTGTCAAAGAAGTTTTTGAGCCGAAATTGAAAATTGGAAGTCAACTGATAGCGGCACGATTGTTTCTGGTCCCACAACTACCTATGGACTTAATCTTAGGTATGGACCTTCTGTCTTCTCACGATTTTAGAATCGACTTACGTACGGCACAATGTTTCCTGGGAAAGGAACCGTTAACTAGTCCGCTGAATCCGTCGGCTGTACCGCCGAATGCCCATTCTGAGGACCGGTTACCCCACCAACTGGAATCATGTCTGGCTGAGGATGTGATGTTGTGTCCGTGGTATGCAAGAAAGTACCGAGAAGTTTCGAAGGACCCAAAGTTGTTCCCGGATTACCGTATTCAAGATGGAAGGTTGTATCGACATTTCTGGAACTCTAATGACTACACCGAACCAGAAATGGGAACGCCGTGGAAACTTTGCATACCGACCGAAAACCGTCAATCCATACTTCAGGAGAACCACGACGAACCAGTAGCTGGTCATATGGGGATTGCCAAAACCATCTCCAGGGTGGCCCAGAATTACTACTGGCCCGGGATGTTCCGCGAAGTGGCGAAATACGTCAGAAAATGCCAGCAGTGCCAAAAGTATAAGGTTAGCCAGCAGAAACCGTCGGGGAAAATGCAACCCTATACGATCAGTGAACCATGGAATACCGTGAGCACCGACCTGATTGGCCCACTCCCTCGTTCCAAGAAGGGTAATACCTTCCTTGTTATGTTCCAAGACCGTTTCTCCAAGTGGATCGAGTGCAGGCCCCTCCGGGCGGCCACCGGCAAGGGAGTGTTCCAGGCTTTTTACGATCAAGTAGTGCTGAAGTTTGGCTGTCCCAAAACCGTGATCAGCGACAATGGATCCCAATACGATGGAAGATTGTTCAAGGGAAACCTCAAGGACATGGGAATCCGTCATCGATTCGCACCCGTATATTCACCTCAGTGCAACCCCGTTGAAAGGGCGAACCGGACCATCAAGACGATGATAGCCCAGTTTTGTAAAGGAGATCACCGTAATTGGGACGAACACGTAGGAGAATTGGCTTTCGCCTTGAATTCGGCGAAACATGAGTCAACAGGGTTCACACCAGCGTTCCTGAATTTTGGAAGGGAACTCCGGTCACCGGAAACCAACCGTAGGTTTCAGTCAGTTACCGGGAGCAGTGGAGAGCCCGTTGAAGAACCCACCGTACAAGACGTGACCCAATACGCTGAGCGTGTCAAGCGACTCCAGGAAACTCATGAGTTCGTACGAATCCAGCTGGCGAAAGCATTCAACCAGCAAAGTAGCTACTACAATCTGCGGAGGAGAGAATGGTCATGCAGGATAGGAGATAGGGTCTGGCGCCGTGAACACCCACTATCTTCGGCGGCGGACGGCTTTGCATCTAAGTTGGCCGCCAAATACGCCGGACCGTATACCGTTGTAAGAGTTGTGTCCCCAGTGGTTTACGACCTCAAGGACACGTCTGGAAAATACGTCAGAAATATTCACGTAAAGGATCTCAAACCGTTCCGTGGAGATGAAAGTCTCGATGAGTCATCGACGAGCACCAATAACCCGTAATCCGTTAACCCCAGAGAGCATATAAATCCGTACCGCCGTTTATTGCCTTCGCAAGAAGGAGCCGCCTGTCCGTCTGTCATCCTGGCCGTTGGAAGTTCAGAACGTCCCGAAAAGCTCAGTAGCTAAGAGACTGTATACGTAATAGTATTTTTCAGATTAGGATATCCCGACCGTAGGGTCATACGCAAGAACTGAAGCCCAAGGACCAAGGTAGTAGCGATCCATCAAACAAGTCCGGCCAAAGTCTAGGGGGTCACTCCGACGTCGAAATTTCCGCAACTGGTGACGCTGCGGCCAGGAGTTTCTTCAGTATTTTGCTAATAGGTGTAGGGTGACAGAGCAGGGGTAAGAAGGTGATGCTAGAAAAGAAAACCTTCAGTTTTCTTTTCTTTTGGAGGAAAGGGGGGTGTGTAACGAAGTGATTTTCGTTACTAAGAAATCAATCATTTTGTTTCATTTATTTCGAGAGATTTCCTAACAGGAATGAAAGAATTATTATATCAAATCTATTCCGATGCATTTCAATCTCCGACCTATTTCAACTAAGTGATTTTCATCATTTAAGAATTGTCGAATTAATTATATTTCATTTTGAAAAATTTCCTATCAAAAGGAATTATTCTATCATATTTATTTCGATGCATTTTCAGTTTCCGTCCTATGTATAAAAACCATGCCGTACTCGGCGATTTATCGCTTATCGCAGTTTTTCACATGTTTACGGCGGTCTCGGAGATTGAATTGTATGAAAAACGGGTAAATGCGTGTTTACGTGACCCGCTGTATAATTCTTTCAGAGAACAAAGGAATTTGAATGAACCAATCAGGGAACCGTAAAACATCCTACTCTAGGAAATTTCTCGAAATTTTGGACATGTGACATCCCCACTTTTCCGAAGTTATAAAGGGACTTGTCCAGACGGAATGGGCAAACTTTTTGAGAGTATTTCGAGCTAAACAGTCGCTTTCTTCCGAGTATTTTTCGAATAAACCAAGATTTTACATTTTCTTCAAAATTCAATTCTTTTCTGAGTTTAAGTAGACTCGAGTTATTTCTCTTACCGTAAAGGCAGTGAGTTAAAGTGGTGTTTTACCTGGTAAGAACCTTTTGGGCTTTAATCGGCTTTCCGTTTGATTTCTGTATATTTTCCTGTGTTCCATTTCTATTTTCCGTTCAATACAAGTCGGGTAATAGTGTAGCTGCATTATTTGGTATTCCGGTGGATAATTTTTGTGGTGTTTTCGGGAACGTTGTGGGGGACATTACCTGCAACCTTAGTTCAATTGCCCTCCAATAGGGATTGAATTGAGGTGGTATTGAACCCAAGTTATTCCTCGAATTTTCTGGTTGTATCCGACGCCCTGGGCTAAGCACGGGTGAAAGATACAGGCTGTGATTCGAGTTTGAATTAGCGAGACGTTTCTGAAATATCCGATTTGTTCGTTTCGTGTGTCGGAATACTGCCGTAATATTTTAGCTGATAATTTTTGTGGTGTTTTCGGGAACGTTGTGGGGGACATTACCTGCAACCTTAGTTCAATTACCCTCCCATAGGGATTGAATTGAGGTGGTACTGGACCCAAGTTATTCCTCGAATTATCTGGTTGTATCCGACGCTCTGGGCTAAGCACGGGTGAAAGATACAGGCTGTGATTCGAGTTTGAGTTAGCGAGACGTTTCTGAAATATCCGATTTGTTCGTTTCGTGTGTCGGAATACTGCCGTTATATTTTAGCCGATAATTTTTGTGGTGTTTTCGGGAACGTTGTGGGGGACATTACCTGCAACCTTAGTTCGATTGCCCTCCCAGGGGTTGAATTGAGGTGGTACTGGACCCAAGTTATTCCTCGAATTTTCTGGTTGTATCCGACGCTCTGGGCTAAGCACGGGTGAAGGATACAGGCTGTTATTCGAGTTTGAATTAGCGAGACGTTTCTGAAATATCCGATTTGTTCATTCTGTAATTCGGAGCACTAGCGTAATATTTTGGCAGGTCATTTGTGGATTGCTTTCGGGAACGTTGTAAGGGACATTGCTTACAACCTTTGTTCGATTGCCCTCCCATAGGGGTTGAGTCAAGGTGTTACTGTACCTGAGTTATCCTCGAATTATCTGGTTGTATCCGACGCTCTGGGCTAAGCACGGGCGAAAGATACAGACGGTGATTCGGGTTTGAATTAGCGGAACGTTCCCGATAGTTCCTTTTAGTTTTACGGAGTGCTCTGTCTTCACGGCCTTGTATTTTGGTTAGTCGTACCCGACAGTATTTTGGAGTAGATCGACATTATTTCCGGATTTTCCTCTTTTATTGGGTTGCGTCGAACGCCCTGGGCTAAGCTCGGGCGAACCATTCAACCTAGTATTAAGGGTTTGAACCGGCAATACGGGCACGGAGGTACTGTCGATCTAGTTGGCCGTGACGTTAATAAATTGAAGTGGGTGCGCCCTTCAGGCCGTAAACTCATCGTTGTTTGAGACATTTTGGCCAACTTGTTTTCTTGGAACACAGGTCAATACCGTAGTCAAAGCCGGCCCTGTCCGTTTACTGCTTTCTCACTTGTATTTGCTCATTATATGCTCTCATTGTCCGTCATTCACCATTTTGTCGATACCGCCATTTTTCACCGCTTTTATCACCTGCTCTGCTCGCTCATCTCATTCCTCACTACCGTACACCGTTCTGCTTAGTTCAAGATTACATACTTCTGCTTTGTTAACATCTGACTGCACATTATTTCATTGCTTTGATCATTTCTTATATTGTGTAAATATTAATACTGTGCATATCATAATAAGTTGAGACACATTGACAATCAACATCAGACAGCTCTTTGTGTAAATATAATTGTGGTCAACAGTGTAAGTGACACCGTGAAAATTTGTAATATATCTGTACATACAGAGTGTGAGTTTCATTCCTGTGATATTGGTCTTCTCTATAAACGAAGAAATTACCACCAAGCAATCGCTAAGGTCTTAGATTGCATCGAACCCTTCTCCAACTGTGTAAAGGCTACCTGGGAAGGACAGAGAAGTGTACGACAAGGAGTTGCAACCTTGGACCAAAATTTGCAACTGGCGCCCGAGAAAATAAATCAAAACCGTTTAGTCACACAAGCCCGAGAAAAGGTCGTCACAGACGTTATTCCAGCTTTCATTTTGAAGTATTATGCTCACGTTTTGTCCAATCCACTGAAGGCAACCAACCTAGTCTTAAAAAGTAACTGTTTTCTTGATCTTTAAAAAATATCTGTCATATGTCCTGTTTTTGAAGCTGGTAAAATAAATGATATCAAACTACAGGCCTGTAGCGCGTTCGTCCAAGTTTGCTAAGATTTGCGAAATGTATTGGAATAATTGAATCTTCTACTCCGTCAGAAACCTTATAACAGAAAGCCAACATGAGATCCACAACCACTAATTTAGCAATCTTCACACAGTTTATTTGTTAAGTATTGAAAATAATCAGCTACGAGTAAACACATTTTACGCAGACTTTTCAAAGGCCTTTGACGAAGTGGATCACACAATTCTGTTGCAGAAATTTTACAACATCGGATTCGATTGTCAGTTCCTCATACTCTTTTTTATATCTCAATAATTGCACTCTATTCGTTGAATTCAGAGGCTAGAGATCGTATGCCTTCTCAGCATTCAATCGCGTCCCCCAAGGCAGTTATTGGGCACCACTTCTGTTTTTGATTGTCATCAACGATTTAGGTAATAACCTGTTCTGCTACTTCTTGCCGTTGGCAAAGAATCGAAAAAATCATATTCACTTGCAGGACTCTGAGTCGCTTCATAATGGGAGGTTGGAATTAACGGACTTAGGTGTTGAATTTGAACATAGGTTGACATTTACACCACTTATATACTCCATTCACTTTTATAAAGTATCTCAGTTCGCCATGACATTCTGACACATTTCACCGAGTATTTTGAAAATGTAAGGTTAGAGTTATTTTTCTGTCAGAAAACTACGCGAAGTTGTCCTCTCTACTTAGAGGTCGTAGGAATTACGTATTCATCAAAATGTTTACTCACTTTGAGAAAATGATGCTTTTGAAAAAATATAATGTGAATTCAATAATTCTAAAGGCCTGGCGAATGTTGAAGAAACTTCTTTCTCTTGTAATACTGGAAATATTCCACGTATATAAACATGGTTGGATGATCCAGAAATGCTTTTTATCTTACGGGAATCAAGAAGCGAGTGTTTCTTGAAAACCAATTTTCAAAGAGAATTGGCACTTATTCTGAACCTTATTTTCCATGACAGTGTACTCTCAATGCCACTTCGATCTGATCCCACTTCATGGTCCTATGGAGAAAAAAATAGTCAAGTTTCATAGATTTTTTCATCGGTATAGTTGAAGTTTCCGAAATAATCCAGAAGTCACATATTTAATCATAATCAAACTTGTTAACTAACTGATTATGATCTTTTCATGAGAATAATTGAAAGAAAATTATCGAAATTTTTCCTAAAATAATTCATCATATTCTGAATAGGTTGCAGACCTTGATACTTATATTTCATAATAGTGATCCAAATTTCCGTTCGATACGATTATAACTTTCGGACATACAAATCAAATTTCGTGGTTTTTTCCTCGGTAACGTTGTTATTACCTGAATACCCAGAAAATCCAATTTTGATGAAACTGGGTAACTAGTAAAAAAAAATGCAGATGCACAACTTTGTGCAGAATTTCGTGATGATCGTGTCATTCAATGTCGTTACCACCACAAGATTCATACTAACAACCAATTCAATCGAACTTAATCGACATGAAATTGATGACATGCTTGTCATATGCTTCTGCTTAGAATCACATTGCTCTCAGTTTCGCACATTCTTCTTTCTTAAACAAATGAAATTGTGTAAGTATCTACTCTCAGAAATCTTCATATATTCAAAATTCAGATTCAGATTTACGAAGATGGATTTCACATTTCATCTCGCAAAGAAAGGAGAAGTTGCCGAACTTTAGGGTAATAACGTTCTATGCACAAGAATATGACAAGCTTGTCAGCAATTTGAAGTCGATATTGTTCGAGTGAATATAGTGTTTGTTGGGACCTCGATTCTTAATCGTAACATATAAGATGGACACTGTGTTTTGGTATGAGTTTCGAATTATATTTACTTTTGTGTAACATTCTTCCCAATTCTGACTTCAATCTACTATATATTCTCCATTTCTCATCCAAGACGTGGTTCATTCGAAGAAAATGAAGTGAATCGAAATGTATCATGCTGGGTATTACAGAATAACCTATATTATTCGATGATTAACCTCTATAGATTAATAAATCAACAATCACCATTATGAAATGTCGAAGAAACAATATTTTCCTACAAAACTTTTATAGAGTGCTGTTTTCTAATTTCTGGAGAAGAGTTTTTTAGTAGTGCCTCATTGAACGAAAAGATTTAATTATCAAACATGAAATGTTTATATTAAAATCGTAGCAACTCCAGACATAGCGATTGTATTATCAAAACTATATTTTGAGAAATTATTTCTGTCGCGTATAACATACTATAATATCACTAAGTAGAAAATAAATCTGTAAAAAATTTCAACGAAAACCCGCCTGATATAACCAAAACATTATTCCTTCGAAAATGAACGAAATGAGCACTCCAAACTCCCCATTTATCCGAATCTCCAAGACTGTAAAAGCATATAAAGAACCTCACAATTAAACGTCTCCGACTCAAAATACCCAATTGTATCACAAGATAATTGCTATGTCTCATATCTCAAAAGGCACGTTCATCCCCGCCCCTGCAAAATGAAGCAGTTAAAAATTAAATTAAAAGTATCAGAGAGGGCGCTCAATTAAGAGTTGGGCGTTCTTGGGCCATCAACAGTGGGATCAGCATCATATTCTTAATTTGAAGAGAGAGGCGGGAATTTGCACAGTTTTGTCGCTTCACGTGATTTGGACACCCCTGTTCCCCCAAGCTTTCGCGGCCCTCTATGATAGACTACCGCGTTTAGGGGACCGGAAAACTATATCACATAAAGCGATTGCGAATACTTTATAAGTGAAGCCGACCATCTCTTATAAATGGATTTTATCAATTTTAAACGATGTAGTACGAGATTTATAGGTAAGGGAGGTTTTCAGCCGAAAAGGGTGCATGCGACTGATATATTTTCCCTCTGACACTTTTTTGTGCCGGAATTTCGCTGTGGGATGAATAGAGGTAGATGAAAATCTGATTAAAAACATGAAGGTCCGGTGTTTGTGACAAAAACACTGGTGGTTTAACGATGGTCAATTATTTTCTTCGTTTGTAACGTACAACATCTAGGCTGGGTTTCCATTTCTAAACGATTTTTCAGGGGAACAAAAAATATGTGGATATTTTTACTCAGACCATTGTCCTTTTTTTCAAACCCACTGAACATAACATCGTATGAAGAGATCTGCCAGACACTCTTTGCGCGCATGTTCTAGGGGAACAGCGTGCTATCGTTTTGTCCAAATGTCTGTAGTTTTCGATGATTGAGCCGAAAATGGTCTCAAACTACTAGGTTGGACTCACTTATGACGAATCCGGTGTCAAAATCGATTCTTTCCGGCCGGCCGTCCGTGGACACGATAACTGTCTAACCATTGTATAAAGACATTGTCTTTATACAATGGTCTAACGGAGCCAGCTAGCAACTCGAAAGGATAGCGTAGTTTGTGCATCGGAATGCCGCGGTTAAGCTCGTTAATGGGCCAAATCGGCCGAATACTTTCGGAGTTATAGCCCTTTGAAATTTTGAGATTATTTCCCTCATATTTCAGAAACTACTAGAACGATTGGATTGAGCTAGGTGAAGCATAAGGACGCACAACTTTTAGCGGAATTTCGTTGAAGTCGTAAGGTCACTGAATTCCAAAAAAAAATTTTTAAATTCCTATCGAAAAAAATTTGTTTTTTCCAACTATTGTTCATATTCGAGAATAATTTCAGTAATTCCTTGAACTTCATATTTTACAGCAGTGTTTCAAATTGCAGTTCGATACGATCATAATTTTTGGAGATATTGGAAAAAAGTATGTAAAATTTCGTGCTTTTCTTCTCGATATCGTTGTTTTTTTCGGTATAACTCAAGAAATACTGATTCAATCGTGATAAAACTTCGCAGCTAGTTTGAAGATGCTGAAACACAACCTTGTGCAGAATTTCGTGATGATCGCATCAAAAAAAATTTCAAGTTATTTTTCTGTTCAAATATTCAATATTTTGTGATCTTCTCGTCATATTATCCTTATTAAATTTTGAATGAACCTTCGAACTGTCATTTTTCGATAAAGTACTGGATTTCAATTCGATCTGATATGTATTCCTCACCAAAGCGGGCATCTCCATTGAATATGCGCGCAAAAGCTGCTGCGTTCATGGCACTGCTTTTCTTAATTTTTTATTTCCCTATTGGCTCCTTAAAGACAGAAATGATAGATCGAAATAAGGCACTCGATCAACCGTTTTGCTGACAGTGAACATAAATCTACTTAGATGGATATTCATAAATGAGGGTTGAGTTTCAATAACGAAGGTCGAATTTGTGAATGGGTTAGATCGCGAATTATTTAATATCATTGGCACCGTAGTGAAATGTTATTTTGAAGGAGTTACGAAACCAAAATATATGTTCCTTTATGTGATCGATAACAATGTACTGAAATGTTTCGATTAACGAAAGTAAATAATTGATGAATAAAAAACCATTGTCCGAAGAATTCATTCACTGCATTTTCATGGTTTGAACCACTCGCCTTATTGAATGCTGGGAGGGTTCTAGAGACATAATACCTTCGAACCATAACTTTTGTACACTGGAGCTCTTCAAGATCCATAAATAATTTCCCTGTATAACATTGAGACATGGACTCCCCGAAAAAATTGGCTCCCCTAGAACTGGACAAACCTAAGGAGGTGATGCCTTGGGCTTGAACATTCGAAAGCATTATGCCGATTCATTATAAAGGTCTGTATCGATTCTTCAGATGGGAGGAACATATTGACCATCTATACCAAAATACCACAAAATCTTGTTATGCTCGAGATTTGAAAGCACGGCAAAGAGTCACAAGATCTTCATAGCCCAAAGGCGCATTCTGCAACGGATTTTCGTTATATCACAGCAGGAATCATGTCGGCGATATGAAATATTGAAGCCTTACATTTCCGTGCATCTTCATTCATAGTATTTTGTTATCTTCGTGATATAATTTGGATAATATCTCGAAAAATTCCGTCCTTCACGGTTATCCAAACGAAAATGAAAAAAATTGAGCCCTTAGTTTCCTAACAAGGGTTGCTCTTTCATAAACATGCACCTTTCTTTTTTGAGTAGGTGAGTAAAATTTCAATTGGATTCAAAATCAGATCTCTATTTATGGTACATTTTATGTTGATTGTCGTATCATTTATAGAGTGGATGGAATCCGGGACAAGCCTTTGGAATTCTAGAAACAGCAAGATATGCAGCATCGGCTTCATTATGGTAATGTTGAACAGAAGGAGAAACAAATTTCAGTTCTGAGATTTGAAATTTCCGTATACTTTCGGAGATATTCAATAATAACAAAAATAAGAGTATATGCAATCTCTTTCATGTTTTTCCAAACTTATTTGAAAGAATTCATGAGATTGAATAGCATTTTATTATTGCTACTATATCTCCACAAGGTGGCATTGTTCAAATTTGACTTCTCGTACTCATCATCATTTTTTGAATAACCTATTTTTTACGTAAAATTTACTGAAAGATTGATATATATAGGTTCGAATTAGAAGATCTTGAGTTTTGATGAATTTGATCTGTCTAAGTAGATGATCCCCACATGAACACCCTGTGCATGTTCTTTCCAAAAATTGAACATTGTTATAATACTACTTACGTTCACTATTTTTTTCATATTCGAGTTCAAATATCTCAGGAACTGTTGAGTTTTTACGCAAGGTATGGCATATTGAACTAAATGTCACGAACCCAGCTATTCAGTGGTGCAATACTATACTGGGTGTTTTATGTGAATTAAGGATCGAAGTGGAAGTCGGTTTTCGATACAACCGAAAATTGCAGAGATCTGAAAATATTCCACCCAAGGTATGGTATATTGTAGTTAATGTCAAGAATCAAGCTGTTGTAGAGGTCTGAAAATATTTCAGGGAGAAATTTCATTGTCAGAAACCCTACATACAGATTTTCAGCACGAAATTATTACTATATTTCCATAAATGTCAAATAGGCCATTGCGATGAATCATTCTATAATGATCATCCAGAATTTTGCCCAACTGGAGGGAAATCACAATTATTTAATTTATCTTTTATACATTGAACTAAAAGAATCCTTAAGCACGGTAGATCAACCTGGATCCCGGATCTGGGAGAAAACATAAAGGAAGATCTCTACGAGGAAGTAATTAGTGACGTTACTCCTGGATATATGTCAACAAGGACAGGGAGGGTAGTGACAAGATGAGAATTAGGTTCGTTATCACAGAGGGGTGAATCCGGAATTTATCATGATATTAGTAGGAGGGCCAAACAAATAAGTTTACTAGACTTCATGATGAATTGTATAAGAAAAATTATACAGTGTGTGGGCAGAGTAAAGGACCAAATTCATAAGTGCGTTATCGAATTTTTTCGAGCAAATTACTCGGACAGGTTTAGGTCTCAATGAACCGCCCTATGGCATAAAATTCTTACTTGTGACCTTTTTCGTTTTCACATGGTGGCGTATCTCAGCCTTTTTCTTCTACGTTTCCTATTTTTTGAACGAAATTTTGATGCTATGGGGTAGTAGTTAAATCAAAACCAAAATTGACCGGTTCAAGCATTTTGCTTGATAACATTTAATAATGCAGTTGTGAAATTTGTTGTTTATTTATCCACACACATCATAAATGAATGTCAGCAAAATATCTACACAAAATAAATTCCGAATTTTTCTCGATAATAAAGCAATTTCAAACCGCTCTTAAATGCTATCAATTAATTCGAAGTCATTCCAATTGAATCGAATTTAATTTAGTTCAGTTACAGGCAAACTTAATATTCCTATCTGGAATGGAGGACACTGACTCTTGCAGCATAGTGAAAAAATTTCGGAAATACCTCATTGAATGATTTCTGGGAGACCCTGCAATGAAGACATCAAAATGTCACGTCCAAAACACTAAACAAAATGACGTTAGAACAAAATGAAATATAGGGATGACGCTAGTGCAGGCATGGTTCGAATATCACGAGGACTCTACCTTATCGCTTCGACTTTTTGGACATGTTGCTAGGATACTTATATCCAAAGAACCGGGCTCTCCGATCTACAGCTGTATGTTATTTAGATTAAGCTTAACAATGGAATTGCACAAATAATTTTTCCACATATGAATAAGTCAGTGAACTAGTGAAGGCCATTGAATATTCAATGCAGCAGAATCAGCCTTCCCCAGAAATTCATTGAGTGAAAATGTAAAGGTCCAGTAAGGTGATATTCTAGGAATGCAAAATGGCGAATGACTCGGTTCCTCTGTCAGTTTTAAGAAACTTCGAAAAATACTATTAATGTCACAAAATTGAATTCCTCAGTCCAGTTGTTAGTTTCATCATTCAATTTCCGGGCAGAAGAGTTGAAATGATAATAGAACCTTGTAAGATATGATACAGTTTCAGCAAACTTTGTTGTGTTAAATCGAAATGTAAGTGAAATAGAGCACTCATCGTTGCGTCGAATACTCAGCATTCTTTTGTGCAGTCTTTTCTAAGCAACACTACACTCAGGGCTGGGCAAAATACATGCTTGGCTTAATTGAAATACAAATTACAAAATACTTTCTCGCCAGGTATTTGAAATACAAAATACAAGATACTTTCAAGTCGGGTATTTGAAATATAAAATACAAAATACAGTATTTTGACTATTTGTATATGAAATACAAAATACAAATTACAAAATACATTCAGGTGTTACGTAAAATGTGAAAAAAGGACAACTAATTTAGCTTAGCCATTTAATCGCTAAATAAAGAATTTCCTTTCAGAAACACAAGATTTTTTAATGTAGTATCAGAAAAACAGCCTCTTGGGGAATGAATAAAACCTACTAAAGAAAACAATCTTTCTACAGGTCCTGATGAGCACAAACTTGTGTTATATTGTATGAACACATTTTTTATATTAGGATAATGTTCAAGGATCGTAAGCTCTTTGCTCTTATTGTTTTTGGAAATTGACCAACTGTAACTCCATGTTGAAATGACCATTGCGCAGCACCTTTTCTTCCTTTCCATTTGCCGAAAACATGATTGCTAGCAAAAGAAATAGATGAAGCAAATGAACGTTGCGCCATCTGAAGGGAGATTCAGAGACTATTTTCTGTAGAGCGCTCAGCGCTAAATGTATTTGTTCGAAAGTATTCCGAAGACAAAAGTATCGAAATACAAAATACAAAATACTTCAGTGTCAGGTATTTGAAATACCAATTACAAAATACATTTTCAAAAAGTAATTGAAATACAAATACAAAGTACGTATTTGTATTTCAAATACGTATTTCAATTACAAGTAATTGAAATACTGCCCAGCCCTGACTACACTATGCGAAGAATCCCGTAAACAGTTTTCTCCTAAATTCAACGAGTAAATAATGGTTACCAGCGCGATCTTTTTCCCAGAAATAGCCAGTTATCTCCTGCCATTTAATAACAACCAATTTCATTTCTTCAAACCAAACTTGAGCGACCAGTTCTTTGGAAACCAATCCAACATATGTGTTGCGCACTTGTTCAGAGGAATTGCGTGCTATAATATGGCTCAAATGTCTGTGAATTTCTTATTGCACGATAACTGTCGAACAGAACGAGCTAACGACTTGAAACTTGCAGCAGAGATTACGAATCTAAATACGACGATTTACAGTCTAAATGGGCTAAAAGTTTTAGTGTTACAGTCATTTGAATAATTGAGGTTATTTCCTGAATATCCAAGGAACTGTCTATGCAATCGGGTTAAAACTTCAACCTTCTTTATTGTAGGAGACAGACAAATAATTCAATTGCAAATGTATATCGTAAGTAAATACAATAAATTATGAATTTTCAAGTCATTCCATATCTATTAAGTTATGAAATGCTAAATGGCGCAGGATCCGGCATCAATCGGTTCCTTCATCGATTAAGAGAATTTTTGAAACATACTCTGAATTGTCAAAAATGATGATGATGATGTTAGCCCATCTGTTAGTTTCAATGAATTAAATTGTTGTTTCGATTTAATAGGTAGTGATAATTCCACGAAGTACTCAGTGTTTTCATACGAATTTAATATTTCGTCGACCCCCCCGCTGAAAATTTTGAATCTCTTAGTTATTCCCTCGGCAAATGATCGCATTTACTGCCGATCTGAAGGTTGAAAGTCGTCATCTTAAAGTTAACAAAGATACAGATACAATCAAATCGAAAGCACGTGGATATACTATAACATCAAATCCATGACTCATATAAAAACATGGCATTAACTAAAATCGGAACCCCAATTAAATGTACGAAAACAACAAGCAATGCTATGATATATAATAGATATAAAATGATGACTTCAATACTTTTCTAGAATACTCTGAAGTATCTTATGGTTCTTGGAATTTCACATTCGAAACTGGTGCACCCTGTGGACTAGAATTATAGGTTATCTATTTTATAGATCAGAGAGGGCGTGCACCAAAATAATAATGTCAATGATAGAAACTTATAAAATCTGAAATATTTACCGAAGTAATACCGATGTTATATATATCGTAAACTTATTGTAAAATCAGTCGTATTATAATACGCCTAGGCTTCTTCAGTACGACTAGGCATATTGCAATATCAGCAAACAATCAAAGAAATCACAATATTATTTTTTTAGGTTTTTATTCCTTGAAATAAATGGATATCCGAGAGAATTAAATAAATAGAACCTTTTCAAATTTAGACAAAAATCTTCTTTTGATTATCAACCAAATCAACAACCCAACCATCATGAACAACCCAATTTATTGAATGTGATTCCTTATGTACATGGAATTTCAGAAAAGATCAGAAGAATTGGTGCTAAATTTAATGTAAGAACGGTTTTCAAATCACAAAATGATTTTAAGATCCATTCTTACTAAAACCAAACCAATTAACGAGAAACAAAAATCAAAAAGTTGTGTTTATAGTATTCCCTGTATTTGTGGAAAGACATATACAGGGGAAACGTCAAGACCGTTAGATATCAGAAAACGAGAGCACAAAAACAACCTAAGAAATAGAGACATACAAAAATCCCAAATAGCGAACCAAGTATGTTCGACCATTGGGAATCACATGATAGATTAAGACAATACAAAAATACTGATGTTGGAATCAGATAATTTGAAAAGGAAAATCAGAGAGTCCTCTTGCATTTTGTTAAATGGAGAAAGTAATTGTGCTCATTGTTCGGTAGAAATTGACCCTATTTGACTGAATTTACTTAAAAAAGAGGTAGAATTGAAAAACTTTCAAACCGAATAAATCTATGTTGCTATGTTTTCTCAATACTGTCAACGTGACTAAAGTCTCAAATCGAAACAAAATCGAAAGAGAATAATTCTTGAAATTTTCTGCTTTTGTCTGATGAAAGAGTCAGATTTGTACTCTGAAACGTCACAGTTCGTTTTCTTTATCGTTTGTATTGTTCCTGTATTGTTCATTAGACAATTTTTTCTGCAAGAAACTGCCCTTGACGAATATTTTAATACCGCAATCCGCAAGCGCGTTTTTCATGAAAAATACAATTTTCATTTAATTTTTAATAGTTCTGTTTCAGATATTGGGAGTGAAAACCCATAAAAACCTAAAAAAAATGCAAACTCCTCCCAAAATAAGCTCCAACCGATATCACAATATGACTGACAATTTAAGGCGTATTAAAATAAGCCTGCTGCTCATCGGGCTTATTGTCGAAATTAAAAATTGCGCGATTTACTTGGATTCTGACTGGTTTTACTAGTCGTATTATAAAACGACTGATTCATTGTAGAAAACAATTATGGAGGTCCCTTCAACTTCACATGTGAATCAGAACGGATGTAGAATCTATGCAAAAATAAAGAAATAGTCAAGAGCCAAAGAATATAATAGGTATTGGGCCAAAAAAAAGCGGCAGAAAAATGCTTAGCGTAAGTAATATAAAATTGGAACCATCTGAGATAGGTCAAATCATAGCAATCGAAGTTCTCAAAGTAGATAGAGGCCTTCATATTTCAAAAATATCTTAGGAACCATAGTTGAAGTCTACAACCATAGTTAAAGTCTCCAATGATGTTAACCGAATTGGGGCCATTCGTGGACTAACAGTCGGCTTAACAAGCCGATGGTTTTTCAGGCATGAAATGACTGATGACCAAAGTAATGAAGTGATTCATATTCCAGAGAATAGAGTAATTCAAGATTATTTTCAAAATTTAAAATACATGGGTTCAAAATGTGTTCTTGCATACCAAGCAAGCCACAGTGTCGTAACAATAAATTGTAATGTTTTAAATCCCATATGAAATGTACCATCAAATGTCATGAGAGTGGACCAAATTGTTATACAGCACGTTATCATTTCGTCACGATGTCTGTAATTTTCGAATTTTGAGCGGAAATTGGTCTCAAACGACTAGGTTGGACACACTGATGAAGAATCCGTGGTCAAAATTGATTATGTCCGTCCGGTTGTGTGCGCTTTAACTTTCGAAAGGAAGGACCCAAAGTCTTGAAATTTTCAGGTTAGGTTAAGATCCTGAATATCTCGGTTAAGTTCGTTAATGGGCCAAATCTGTCGAATGGTTTTTGTGCTACAGCCATTTGAAATTTTGATTTTTCAATAACTCGACAAATTTTTATCTGATCGAAATGAAAATTGATTGGAAGATGAACAGTGTCAATAAAAAGAATTATCCATGGAAAAATTTGAAAACAAAATTTTTTTTTTTTCTTAAAATTTTATATTTCATTGAAATTTCACTGAAATTTCCAAGTCACCATTTTACAATGTGAACAAGCGCGTAAAAGCTACTGACTCCACGTCAGTGCTTCTATAGATTTTTGTCCTATAAGCGATTTCCATAATATGCCTGGCACACTGCCAGTCGTATTTTAATACGACGTATTCTATACATTCAAATTCTAAAAAAAATCGTGTACAGATTCTTTTGAACAATAAGACTAAAAAGTATCAGGCTTATTACACACGTCTTAAATAATCAGTCATATTGTCAGATTTTCATGCACTCTGATAGTTTTACAATACGCCTAGTCATATTAAAAAAGCCTAGGCGTATTATAAAAAGACTGATATATATTAAAATTAGCCTGCGTCATATTTACAAACTAGTCAAATCAGAATCTTTTTTCTTGAGTTGGACCTTGGAGTGTTTTCAAAAATTTCCAAAAATATATTCATTTTAACAAATATTAGTTATGATGATACATTTCATTCCGTCAGAATGTCAGAAATATATACTTAAACCTCCTTCGTCTCTGAATATACAAATCGGAAACTTGATATCTTGAATATTTATTGCATAAGATATTTATTTCCTATTTAATGTTTTAGTTCATGGAAATCAAGTATTTCGGAGTTGCGTATTCAAGAACACCTATTAGATACGATTAATTGTTGGGATTTGAAATTTTTCGTGTGATAACATGAACAGCAAAATGAAAAACCTAGAAAAGCACTGACGTGAAGCCAGCAGCTTTTCCGCACATGTCAACTTATGGTCATATCATTTGCACAAGCGCGCAAAAGCTGCTGACTTCACGTTAGTGCTTTTCTAGGTTTTTCGATAAAGTATACTGGATTTCAATTCGATCTAACCTGTACTTTTGGAATATTGGGAAATAAAATGAAATTCTGAATGGGTATATGTAAGGAATCATGGGGCGGATTTCACCGATTCACGAATTTGACCCTTGTAATTAAGCCCCAAACCTATACTCTACAAATATCATACAGAATTTCATGAGGATAATATGATCAGAAGATCACAGAATTCTGAATATTTGGAAAAAAAATTTGAATTTTTCTAATGTTCTCATGACACAATCCTCACCAAATTTTGCCCGAAGTTGTTATTCAGCAATTTAAAACTAGCTGCCAAGTTTCATCATGATTGCATCAGTACTTTTTGAGTTATTCCGTGAATACCAATGAAAAAAACTACTAAATCCGACATTTTTTTCTGATATCTCCAGAAACTATTATCGTACGAGACTGAAATTAGGTGCACTGCTGTGAAATATAATGTTCAAAGTCTGCGCTGGATTTTTTTCGAATTAGATGAAAAGTTTCCGAAAAAAATTTTTTTTTCGAACAAAATTTTGAAGAGATTTTTTTCCATTCACTGACAGTAGGATCCCAACGAAATTTGGCGAAAAGTTGCACGTTGCTATACTCCAACTAACTGCCGAGTTTCGATTCGATCGTTCCGGTAGTTCCGGAATTACCCTGAAAGTTTCAGGTCGATAGGATTCTCCATAGGACCGTAATCGTGCATCTGGACGGCCGGACACCAGATTCCTTATCAGTTTTTTTTTGAAATAAATTTGTTAACTTTTTATTTCAAATTTACTGACAGCACGATCTCAACCAAAGTTCCACGAAGAATTGCGAGACCTTATGTTTCAAATAACTGCCAAGTTTGTTTTCAATCGCTTCAGTAGTTCTCGAAATATCAGGGAAATAACCTCAAAACTTCAAATATCTATGACTCCGAAACCATTCAACCCATTTTACCAATTACTGAACCTAACCTTCGCATTTCGAAATGCAATCAACCCTGAAATTTTCAAGACAAGATTATCTGTACGCCCGTGATCATGCCTACGTAGTTTTGATTTTTTCATATATATATAGCGGGTTTCACAAAGCTCTTATTAACGTGATTGTTCTGATCAAGACAATTCTATGCTCAATTTCAGTTCATTTTTGACAACACCACAGAATATCAGAGCGTTAATCGGACGATCAAGCTTTGTGAAACCCACGGTAAATGTCCTTATCTGATGAAAATAACCAAAAAATATAATCAAATAAGGTCAACATAGAAGAAATTGGCCAAGAATGAGCAAAATTGAGGTAGAGTTTGAAAATTACAAGAGCTCGAATAACTGGGGAACTGTTAACTTTCGGTTACTAAGAAATATGGCTCAATCGAGAGCAAATGATTCATACCAAAACCTCCTTTAAGGTTCACATCTAATTTAGAATCACCCTGTATAATAATTAAGTCAACTTAGAAGGATACATGAAATAAGTATTCATAAAATACTAAATTGCATTCTCACTGCATTGAAAAATCAGTATTGTATGGGTCATGCACAGGAAATAATTCGATGAGAAAATTAATTTTCAGAACATATCTATGAACTATGGACCACTTGCTGCCTACAATGTGGGAAAATTAATTCTAAGAAGGCACTCATAGAGTGAGAAATTTTATCTATATGGAATCAGAATAGTTCTGCGGATTTTATCCATCAATCAAGTGCTAGATTTCAATTCGATCTAATCCATATTTTTGGAAACATTGTTAAAATAAAATTTCGAATAAGTATATCTACAAAATCAATAGGTGGATTCTACCCATTCACGAATTCGACCTCCTTAATTAAGCCCCAAACCTTATACCGGGTGTCCCACGAATAACATTCGTCAGAATATTTTTGGAAGAATCGAAATTCACGTTTGCAATTTCGGACGTAAAATTTTACTATAGAGATGACTGAATGTAAATTTTTTGAGATTAGTAGGACTTCCGGTCTCACCGCATGTGACACCAATTTTCGTTTTTCAAATGGAAAGACTCATATTTCATAATGGAAATAGATTCCTTATGAAATTCTGAGTTGTCTCAATGTGAAGTTTTCAAATTTCTGTCGAAGAATTCTGTTCAAACGTGAAACTCCAATAAAAAAAATTGAAAATTGTGCTCTGCAGAAACATGAATATCTTCTGGGTTTTTCATTGGAAAAATGACTATTTGTGGCTTCCGCGAACAGTAAAAATAATGCTCCTGTCGCAATATTCAGAATTGAAACTCATGATACAGGAGGTCACAAAAGCGTTGTCAAATTTGGCAGTTTTGAAAGCGTGAAAACTCAATGTTTTCAAATAAGAAGCTCATTTTTATGGTTGTTTTGGAATCTACCTTGAAAAATAATGTAAGTGTGGAAATAACACCAATGCCCTAAAATTCATATTTTCTGAGATATGCAGTCACGATAACATTTCTGATATAAATCTTTCAAAAAACACAAGCAAAACTAAAATTGAGAATTTCTATGGATACAATCTGAAATAAATGTTCAATATGTCCTCCATTCCCTTCAAGACAATAATTTTCTCTCTGAGAAGTAGAAAATTCGAAATGTGATCGCGTTCACTGTTTTTCACGAATATCTCAGAAAATATGAATTTTTGGGCATTGGTGTTATACCACACCTACAATATTTTTCAACGTAGATTTCAAAACGGCCATGTGAAGTTTCGTGGCTATTGTACATTTTGATTCTATTTTCTCAGTATCTCAAGAATAACTGATGATATGAGATTTAACCTTCATTGTTGATGGAAGGAAATTCTGTGGAGATGATACTGGTCGAAAATTCTAAAAAAATTCTGGTTTCCAAAACTATAACAAAGAATTTTGGTGCAGACCTGGAAGTACTAAGCAACAGTCTTTCAAATTTACCTTTGATCGGATATTTATCTCCGGAGATATTGGTAAGAAAGTTTTGCCATCTCTCATGCATATTTCCCAGGTTTTATTGTTATTTCTAAAATAACTCACAAAATACTGATCCGATCATCATGAAACTGGGTTAGAGCAAATGCTGATATGCGAATGTGTAGAATTTCGTGGAGTCTGGGAGAAAAATTTCCAAAATTTCAGTTTCAAGTATTTTGTATTCCGCAATACTTTGGGAAATATTGGGGAAATAAAATTTGGCAGTTTTGAAAGCGTGAAAACTCAATGTTTTCAAATAAGAAGCTCATTTTTATGGTTGTTTTGGAATCTACCTTGAAAAATAATGTAAGTGTGGAAATAACACCAATGCCCTAAAATTCATATTTTCTGAGATATGCAGTCACGATAACATTTCTGATATAAATCTTTCAAAAAACACAAGCAAAACTAAAATTGAGAATTTCTATGGATACAATCTGAAATAAATGTTCAATATGTCCTCCATTCCCTTCAAGACAATAATTTTCTCTCTGAGAAGTAGAAAATTCGAAATGTGATCGCGTTCACTGTTTTTCACGAATATCTCAGAAAATATGAATTTTTGGGCATTGGTGTTATACCACACCTACAATATTTTTCAACGTAGATTTCAAAACGGCCATGAAAAATTGCCAACTTTGTTAACGCTTTTGTGGCCTCCTGTATCATGAGTTGCAATTCTGACTATTGCGTATTTCACTCCTCGCGGAAGCCTTAAAACGACATTTTTCAATGAAAAACCTGGAAGATATCCATATTTCAGCAGATCGCCATTTTCAATAATTTTATTGGAATTTCTCGTTAAAAAAGAATATTCTGACAGAAATTCAAAAATTTTACATTGGGACAACTCAGAATTTCAGACGGAATCCATTTTCATTATAAAATATGGGGCTTTTCATTCGAAAAACGAAAGTTGGTGTCACTTCCGGTGAAACCGAAGGTTCCACGAATCTCAAAAAAACCACACTCTGTCATCTTTCTGGTGAAAGCTTAAGTCCAAAATCGCAAACGTGAATTTTGATTTCTTCCCAAAAATATTCTAACGAATGGTATTCGTGGAACACCCGTTATACAAATATTGAGTTATTATGTTTACGGTCTTCTTCCCGATCGGTAACACAATAACACTGTAACTTTCAAGTAGCGATCAAAGCTGATTTTCTTGATCGTTTGCATTGTTCCGGTATTGTTCATTAAGCCTTCTGCCTAGAAACTGATAAGTAGTTTAATTCTGTAATCCGCAAGGGTGTTTTCCAATTGTCATGTAATTTTGAATAGTTCTGTTCCACATATTGGGAGTTATAACCCAGAAAACAACTACAAAATTATACAATAACTCAATTACAAAGGCTGAATTCGTGAATCGGTAAAATTCTCCAATGATTCCAGTACTCAATTTAAAATTTACAGCTTGAAGTTTCATACAGAATTTCTTGAGACCAATATGATCAGAAAATCGCAGAAAATAGAATATTTGGAATAGAAAATTAAAATCACGAATGTAGGTTATCATCAGTGTCAAACTAATTACCAATTTTCATAATCACTGAATCAGTATTTTCTAAGTTATTCCTGAAAAAACACGATACCGAGAAAAAACACAAAAATCTACATTTTTTTCCAAATTCCTCCGAAAATTTGAATCGTATCAAAATGAAATCTGGTTAATTGCTGTAAAATATAGGGTTCAAGTTTTTAGTAGAACTTTGCTCATCCGTGAGGATAGTTCCCGAAAAAAAATTTCGAAATTTGAATCGTATCAAAGTGAAATTATGTTCATTGTTGTGAAAAATTGGGTTCCAGAATTGAGTAGAATTTTGCTCGAATGTGTAGATGGTTCCAAAAAAAAATTCGAAATTTGAATCGTGTCAAACTCAAATTTTATTCATTGCTGTGAAATTTAGGGTTCAAGTTTCGAGTGAAATTTTGCTCTGATGTAATCGATAGTTTTGGAAAAAAAAAATTCGAAGCATTTTTAATTTACTCGGGTTACTCAGGGCTGGCTGGATAGAATAGGGTTCGACACCGAATTCGTCATCAGTGAGTACAATCTAGTCATTTGAGATAATTTTTTGGAAAAAATTCGAAAATTATAGACATTCTCACAAAACGATAGCCAACTGTCCCTCAGAACATGAGGGAAAAAAAAGAATTACATCAAATCATAACCTGTTCAGAACGGGTCATTCACTATATGTGATGCGAATGTATTGATTTCATTCAAACTTTGAGAATTTCACTGGAGGTCATTCAATTTAAAAACCCCGTTTTCCATGAATGAAAAATGAAACTGATCTGAGAATTAATATTATTCCATCAACACTAATTCAAAAGATATAGATGAAATTCAACACTAAGTGCCCTCTTTCTCGTCGCAAAACAACAAGGTGTTTACAAAGAAAATGTTAAATAAAATAAATATGGAAAACAATATTTGGTCAATAACCTGATCGAACTGAAATGTTACCCAAACATACGTTAGCAAATTTCGCTTCACCTGACATGATTTCGATGGCCGTACGGATCTCAAATGGCAAAGGCTATTCACCTGCCGCAGATTATTGCAAAATCAATCTATTTACCTTTTCGAGTTATTGTGAAAATTATGTTTGTGAAAAGAAGAAAAATAATAAACTGAGTTCTTACTCGAATGCGCCGTTGAATCGATGCGTTTGAGGACAAAGCCAAAATAACATATTTGACATATTGGATAACAGAAAAAAAAATCATTTAACAAAAAAGTTTCTATCCAGGCTGCCTTGAAGAGGAGTCTTCAAGTGGAGCGGTAGAAGTCAATGTCAACGCGTTCGTTCTGGCGAACAGTTTCGTTGAAACATTTGTAATTTTCGAATTTCGGGCAGAAAATTGTCTTAAACGATTAGATTGTTCTACTTGAAGAAGAATCCGTCGTCCAATTCATTTTGTGCGAATGGCCGTCTGCGTGTATTGTAAATTTAAAGGGAAAAGACCCAGCGTCTTTAAATTTCAAGGTTTGGTCTGAAGCCTGAATCTCTCGCCTGAGTTCGTTCATGGGCAAATCGGTTCAAATGTTTTGTTTTTAAATTTTGAGGTTACTTCGTGAATCTCGAAAAGTACTGATGCGATATGAGTTGAATAACACTTACGCTCAGTTCGATGCAGAATGTAGAGATAAAGTATTCATTCAATAAAAATAATTCGAGAATTTCCCAGATATTGGTTGAAAAAATTATTTTTTCGCATACTATCAGATTTTAATTGAATGAGCCAAAGACCTCGGAGTCAATATTCAACTGATATTTATTTTCGGGTATATTGGGAAGAAATTATGTGAAATTTCGTTGTTAATTTATAATTTTAGGGTTATTTTAATAATCTCAAGGATAACTGATGCGCTCAAATTTTAACTTCGCGACTAGTTGAAGAATAACAACGAACAACTGAATATATGTTTCGTGAGGATCATGTCGGTGGAAATTTTCGGAAATTTCTCAAATTTTTTTCTTGAAAATCATTTCAATTTGTTAACTTTTTATTAGGCCCCATTGAAGTTGGCCGAAGAACTCGAAGTTAATTTAAAACAACAACGCTTTGAATCTCAGTTTAGTCCGATGTTCACTTCCGGAGATATTTGGGAAAAAATATGAGAAGTTTCGTGGCTATTGTACATTTTGATTCTATTTTCTCAATATCTCAAGAATAACTGATGATATGAGATTTAACCTTCATTGTTAATGGAAGGAAATTCTGTGGAGATGATACTGGTCGAAAATTCTAAAAAAATTATGGTTTCCGAAACTATGACAAAGAATTTTGGTGCAGACCTGGAAGTACTAAGCAACAGTCTTTCAAATTTACCTTTGATCGGATATTTATCTCCGGAGATATTGGTAAGAAAGTTTTGCCATCTCTCATGCATATTTCCCAGGTTTTATTGTTATTTCTAAAATAACTCACAAAATACTGATCCGATCATTATGAAACTGGGTTAGAGCAAATGCTGATATGCGAATGTATAGAATTTCGTGGAGTCTGGGAGAAAAATTTCCAAAATTTTAGTTTCAAGTATTTTGTATTCCGCAATACTTTGGGAAATATTGGGGAAATAAAATTTTGATTGATTATATATCTGCGAAAGCCGGTTAAGGTCTCAATTACAAAGGTTTATTTCGTGAATGGGTAACATCCGCCCAATTATTCCATATATGTTCTCATTCAAATCCTTATATTCCTAATATTTCCGAAAATACATTTCGGAACGAAATAAAATCTGAATAGTTGATTGAACATTGATATGATGAAGTTACCACGATACCTGGAGAATGGGCCTAGCTATTGGCTTGATTCTTTCAGGTTAGATTGCGCATCGAAATGTGGCGGTCAAGTTTGTTAATGGGTAAAATCGGCCATACGGTTTTGGAGCTATACTCATTTTAATTTTCAGATTATTTCCTGAATATTTCATGATCTACCCATGCGTTAGGATGGGGACTTTGTAATTATTTGTAGAATACTTACTCGCAAAACTCTGTTGGGACATATTGTTGGTGAATTCAGGAGAAAATTTTTCAAATTTCTCAGGAGAAATTTTTTTTCGGAAACCATTCATCAGTTCACAATGGAATTTCGAGCCAATCAGTCAGTATTGAACAATAGTGTACTAATTTGATTGGTTTTTATTGAGATTGTCGCAGATATCGGGAAAAATGTCAAATTTCTTGTTTTTTTCTAGTTATCGTTGATATTCCCGAAATAACTCGACAAATAACTATACGAATATGAGGAAACTCGGTTACTAGTTGGCAAATGATTGTGCACAAGTTCTGATGATAGTGGGTCATCAGAACAATCAGAGAAAAAAATTTTAAAATATTTCACCTTGAATTTCAACATGCGCGTAAAAGGTGATGACTTCACGTATCCAAATTTAGTACTGAAATCCAAACCAATTGGACGTATATTTTGGAAATAGTAGCAAAATGGAATTTCTCATCTGGATTATCAGCACGTTGGAAGTCCTGTTCATTACGGAATAGGAACATTAGAAAGTGACATCATGAAGAACTTTTCAAAACAAAGAATTGATCCTGATGGTACTATCGTAGAGTCTGCTTGCTCAACAGATTCAAATTATATGGTTTACAACGTATTGGGATTCATAAAAAAAATTTACGCAGTTAAAATTTATGGTTGGGGTGCACTGTTATTACTCCATACGCCATTTCAAAAACGAGTGATTCAAAAAGAAAGGATATGAACAATGTGTTCAAAAAAGCGATTGTTGATATTCGAAAAATATTCATAATGATTCTCTTTTTTCTTTCTTTTTTTTATTCAATTGATTTCAAGTATAAATTTTTGAGTCGAAAGATTGAATTTTAATGCATGCTTTCATGTGACTTGTGGTAAATATAGTCTCCGTTCTCTGTTTCTGAAAATTAAAACATTTTGAAACCAATTCATCTAGGAACGATGCTTTTTCTGTTACTTAGACAACTTAAACATGTTGTAATTTTTTTTTAAAGACCACTAAAAATAGGACACATGAACAGGTTTTCACTCGTTTCTTGAGAGAATCTAAGGGAGTGGTCTACGCGAAACTCGCTTCAACTACCAGCAAATGGAAAACACAGAGCCTCTCCTATTGATAAAGTTATATTTCAAGTATTTTGACAAAGAATATACGATGAAAGTCATTCAACCTAATTTTGGAACAGCCTCTGTATATACTCGGGATCATTGAAATGATTTCGTCAATTCATGGAATTTTACCTCCGACTAAATGCTTCAAAGCTAACTACATTCAAATTTTCAAGGCTCTAAGTTATTCCCCCCTATCGTATTTACAGCTTTCGAGCGAAAGCAGCAGTCGAATATTTTTACTGTTCGTTCATTTTGGAACGAATAATAATTAATTGAATGATTCACAATATTAATGGGATAAATTTTTCCCTCACTATAAATTGAATCCAGACAAAGCTTGGTACAAAATCTGCGTTGGTTTGATACTCTGTCGCGTTATCAGCAAACAATTACTCCTATCAAGTCTCTCTATAATTAAAACAACAAAGTAATAATCGAAAGAATGAAGATCTTGTTCGACTTACAATCGAAGTAATATAATATAAGCTATGTAGACTATTGTACGTTATCGGATCATACCCAGAACAGAGCGTAACGCGACACCATAGTGTCCAATCAGCAAGGTTTTCATTCTTCAATGAGGTTGATTCCTCCCTGGATCCTGAAGAAACTCAACACGCAGGAAACAGGTCAGCAAAAATTCTCTATCTAACTTGTCGGAATAACAAACAACACGTTTATCGTTCTGAAAATTACATTGTTGGTCGTAGGTCTCCTTAGGCGGCAAGGTATAGACCTCGGGCTCACTTTTTTTTGTTATTGTTATTGACTGCTGCAGCACCAAATACTTTTCCGATGTTGTATCCAATGTAAGCTTGGACCAATTCAACATTTTTTCTTTTATGTATAGTACCAAATGTGCATATCTTTGGTACAGTTTATACGGACCGCAAAATGTTTTCCCAGTGATATTTCTTGAATATTCTCTGGCTATTCGAAGGAATTAAAGTTTTCGTAATTGGAAAACGCCATCTTTTTCCCAGAAAAATTTAAGAAAAGCACAGACTTGAAGTCAGCAACTTTTACGCGCATGTTCAAATTTGTTGCCAAAGAGTATTGAACTCGGCAAACGCTTCTTGACTTCGTGATGGAACCTCCAAGCTATCTGTTTTAATGAAGTACGAAGTACTAGATTTCAATTCGATGCGTTAGACTGACCGGAAACACAATTACTTCTGGGGAAACTACTTGGAAACTTGATATTTGTAGAGTAGGTTGGCGGCTTAATTATGAAGATCGAATTCGTGAATGGGTAGAATCCGCCTTATGATTCAGTAAATATACCCATTCAGGATTTTAGTGTTCCAATTTTTCCAAAACTACAGATTGAATCGATCCAAACATTATAGCTTAAAGATTCATCAAGAATTTCATGTGGAAGTTATGAAAAGAAGATCGACAAACCTTTCCATCAAGAGGTAAACATGCGTTTTGAGGGTTCAACACGTGATGAGTTGGCCGCTTTCGTAATTGAAATACACGATCATCAGGAAATTCTGGACAATGTTTTGTTCAAGAATTTTCAACTAGATGCGATGTTTCATCATGATCAACGATTCGCTATTTTTTCGAGAAAATATTCACATCTTCCAAATACCACATCAAGCTTTCTAAACTTTCAGGTGAACCTGAAGAACAATTTCTGAGATGTAAAACTCCTCAAACTTGATTTCACCATTGATTTTCCAGTTATTCCAAAGAGCTAAAAATCCGAATTTTACCACTAACAAACTCAAGCGGAGTATTAAGGCTCTAAATCCACTTTGATTTAATAAGACCGATCGTGAATACAATAACTTTCGAAGACAAATCCGTGAACAGACAAGTTCCACCTTTTCCTAATTTTTCCGAAAATACGGAATCGATGAGATAGACTTCTGATCTTTGCGGTTGAGAGATGTCTTTCTAAGGATTCATGCAAATTTCCAGCGCAATCTGATAGTTTTCTCAAATCAACTTCACTTTGACATAAAACTTTTTCATGATCTTCTCGCACAATTTTGAAGAAATATTACTTTGTTTCAGTTTAATCTGAGCGCGCTACCATGTGGCCAATATACCTGGATTATAAGTGCTTATCGTTTCGTCACAATGTCTGCAATTTTCGTATTTTAAGCCGAATATGGCCTAAACCGATGAGGTTTTTCCTACCGATGAGCAATTTTCAAATTTTTAGATTCAACTCAGTCCGTTCTATAAACACATGCATTCTCGAAAATGTAGTCTGAATGCTCCCATTGAGTCCGTTTTGATGGACGAAATTCGCCTAATGGTTCCGAAGACGTTACCATCTTGAATTGTTTTCCAAAGAATGGTGAATTCTGATCTTATTCGAAACTAGAAACTTGTCATGGAATATCTACCCGAAGGATTTCGTGAGTATCGTCCACTCGAAGTATCAAAAAAATTCAAAAAAATTATTACTCAGATTGATCTGAAATACCTTAAAGGTGTCGATGAAATGAAAGATCACAACATTCCAAGATCGATATCTCAAAACGCAAAAAAGGCATGTAACTGCAATTTCATTGTACCTACTGATGGTAGTTGGCAATATCTCAAACTGAATTTTGCATCTCGTATAAATTTCGAGTTGCTTCATGTGAAACACCGTGATAATTTTCAGGCATTTTCTGAGGTTTCACTCTGAATATCTGAAAAAAAACTGTAAAATGAAATAAAATTGTTATTCATAGAAAACACCCCTGCGTATGATGGAATTAAAAGTATTTGTCAAGAGCGGTTTCAACAAAAAATGTTGCCTAATGAACAATATCGGAATAATGCAATCAATAAAGGCCAACTAGTTTCAACTTTATTCCAAAGTCTTCATCAGGGCTCTGAAATGTTACAACAAGAACTACAACAAAATTCAGTCGTCTGAAACAATACTATCAAAATCATATTTAAAAACTTACCAAGTTCAAAAAATTCACAAGTGAGGAAACAACTTCGGATAAAATCATAAATGGAAATTTCAGCTCACATTTTCTCTTTGTTTGGTTCCGTTGTCAATAAGAGCAAACAGTATCTAGAATATAAAGGGGTGAGTTTTAGAGGCCAGAGATTGTTTTCTTTTAAGAACTTTTGTGTGCAAATGGTTGAAAAAAGTAAGAATACGTAATGTTGTCACTTTTTCATATTCAAGAACTTTCGGGAAATACAAACTGAAACGGAGAGAAAAATGAAAAGATTTCCAACATTGCGCATTCTCAGAAAAGAATTGAGTACATCCCAAAAAATAACCACGGAAGCCTGCAGAACCACAACCTGTTTACTGCTATTAACGTTGAAATTTCTCGCATTCTTATATTTCTCGGTGCAATTGGCAACGTTTAACCATGCAGACCTTAGGCAGGTGCTGACCTTGAGATATTAACGAGGTTTAATTAAACTTGAGTGTGGCTGTGTTGCCGAGATCCACGAAGCCGTAATTTACCAGCTTCCGGTAGTGTTTGTTCTTAATAATTTTTCTCGAAATTATAACAACTGCTCGCATAAGGGGTTATCCAGAACTGTGGTCCACAAAAAACTGGTCTCTTGGAATAAGCGGGGATCATGACGGCAATCAAACACCTAAAATTGAACAACAAACCTCTATTCATTCAGATTTTCAATAGCATTTTTCTTATTTATTGAATTTTCGTCCTGTTTCATTTATGTCATCTCTTGTTTTTACCGTTTCTTTGAATTTGGTTCAGGGGCTCCCTAACATGCTCTGCCAAAACCGGGTCCAGATGAGTGTAATCCGAACAGCGAATGCAATAAAATTTGATTAACGATTTGGCGAATAGTGCATCGTTTGAATCGAAAGCTGGGCCCTGACGGAGCAGAAAGAGCGCTTCCTCGAACCATAAAACTCGCTGTGATTTATTGCATTCGCTGTTAGCATTACAGTCATCTGGGCCCGGCTCAATGCAGTACTATCTTTTTTTTGTTCTTCAAAGGATTGAGGATGTTTTAAGAGTCTCCTTTGTGTTCAGAAATTCGGTCTTTTAAGCCAGGTCCAGATGAGTGTAATGCGAACAGCGAATACCATAAATCACATGGAGTTTTATTTGAATGTATTATTCGAGGCTGAGCTGGAGTGCCGTGGACACTATTCGCCGAATCGTTCATCAAATTTTATCGCATTCGCTGTTCGGATAATAATCATCTGGATCCGGCTTGAGATAACGACTAGTTTGTCCAATATAAATATTACCGAGTTATTCTTAGGAATTGCTACTCTTCGTTTTTGTGAAAACTCCTTTATTATATTGTCAGATTTAGATGCTATATTCATATTTGATCTAGGAAATATATTTTTGACCGGTTCTCCGAGATTTCCAACGTTAGTTGATCTAAAATATTTTTTGTTTTCCTCTTCTTATGGTTTGTGGTGCTGAGGTCCTTTTTGTGTTGAGAATTTTTTTTTATGAATTTGGTGGGATAACCTTTTTTCAGAATTTATTTAACTTTGATGATGTTCTTTTCATGAAATTCATTGTTAGAAAGTATAAAAGCTTCATTTTTTAAATTATCAACGATCCCTTACGCGAGCAGTGGTTATCATTCCGTAAAAAAATTCAACTATTGACACGAAACCTAAGAAAGAGAAAATATGAGTTGAAATTGCTTTTTATGATTTTATCCGAACCTGTTTTCTCACTGTAAAATTTGTGTATTTTATGAATTTTTGAATAAGATTTTTTATTATTGTTTTAGACATCTTAATTTCAACGTAGTTCTTGTTATTCCATTTCAGAGATCTGATGAGTACTACAATAAAATAAAAAGTTTGTTCTGTGAAGAAAATCTCAGAACTATCTCTCATCTCCATTTATCGTGAACTGTAACGTTTAAGAGTCTATATCTGACACTTGAGAGAAAATTTGTAGAATTATTTTCCTTCAACAATTTCGTGCTTCAAGATTTTTGTCCAATTGACAAGTGAACCTGATCTATATGATCTCTCAAAGTGGCCGGAAGATGAAACTTTGCTACTATTCAATTCAATCTTGAGGAATAAAGCATCAAAAAAAGGTGTTTCAGGAGTGCATGTACTTCTTTTACTCAATCAGCTTTTAGTCAGTTGTTCGGTTCTTCAGGGAAAAATTAGGCTATATAGATAAGGTAGAGTGAAAATAAGAATACAAACTACAGAAGTTTTGTTTAACGCAAGCGTCCTCTAACTTGAAAATTGCCGGGTCGATTTAAAACTGGAACTGAAAGGTCGAATTTTTAGAATATCCAAGCTGAAATTTAATGCACTATAGTTGAATTTTGACTCGACTATTATTGCCAAATTTCATCGGAATTTTTCCCAAGAGGAATAATTATGTCAACGGAAAGTTGTTCGGTTCTTCAGGGAAAAATTAGGCTATATAGATAAGGTAGAGTGAAAATAAGAATACAAACTACAGAAGTTTTGTTTAACTCAAGGGTCCTCTAACTTGAAAATTGCCGGGTCGATTTAAAACTGGAACTGAAAGGTCGAATTTTTAGAATATCCAAGCTGAAATTTAATGCACTATAGTTGAATTTTGACTCGACTATTATTGCCAAATTTCATCGGAATTTTTCCCAAGAGGAATAATTATGTCAACGGAAAGTTCAAAAATCAAAATTATTTTCATTGAGTAACGATTCTCGCTAAATTTCGCACGGGTTTTCGAGTTAGCATTCTACAACCAATTACCAAGTTCGAATCTGATCGCATCAGTATTTCAGGAGATATTGAGAAAATTTCGTCCGAATTAAAAATGAATACAACTTCAAAACAGTTGGGTGTATTTGTTTACCAACGAACTTGCCTAAGATATCTAGAATCCAAACTCTACAGGACCCTTTCTTTGAAAGTTAGAGCACATCTGATGCTACGGCTGGACGGACAGAATTGAATTGGACGGGGAGTGCAACCCAGATTTGACAGTTCATTTCAATGATTGAATAATTCAGTTCAGTTATTGAACGAATTTCAATTTCAGAAAAAATGAGTAATTCAATCTTTGAGAGAAATGAAAATCGCAGGCTTGTTATGAAGCGAATTTCTCAGGGAGTAGTTAATCTGATAAGAATCATTTCAATTCAAATTCTAGCGGTAAAGATCTTGTCTGACGGACCGAAAGTATATTTCGATTTCATAAACTCTTTCGTTGAAACTACATAGGAATTTTTATGTTTGTGATCATTTCATATAACCATCCCAGAAGTTTCAGCAGCTCGTTTTCACAATTTTGACTAGTGGGCCCACCAGATGAATGGAAATTTATGATCCTAGGAGTCCAAGTAGGATCTTTGAAAAGATTTAATAAAGAAACTGAACGATAGTTCTATTACATTTTCATATTTGCTCCCAGGATGAAACATCGTTTAACCGTGAAACATTTCACTTTTCAGGGAAATTCTCATGGAAAAGATAACATTGAAATCCAACTTGGAAAAGAAAATGAAAACTACAACATTTGTAGATTTTTTCTGGAGTTCCAATATTGCTGAGAAATATCATCGAAATCTTCATCTCGCTGCTTTTATAGACGGGGTAAGTGTCATAAGCAAAAATAATTCTCTCAGAGTCATTCCAAGATAAGATAAGTTTGTCCAGTTCATAGTGAGACACCTTGTGTAATATTCAATATTAAGTCTTAGAATTTCCCGCCTCTTCAATTTTCATATGTTTACTAGTAAATGCTATGATTGCTATGAGTAACGACTGCGTCTATATCGTCACTATCGATAAAGGAAGAAAAACACATTTAACCACCCATGAAACCGAACACCCATTCAAATAACTCAACGCCTCAAACGTAAACAAATCAGTCGGCGATTGCCTGTAAAAGGCAATAATTCGGATTGCCTACATAAATCTACATTATGCGATATGTTTTCAACTGTGTGTTCTCTTTCATTAAAAAAAAACATCTATTTTATCATGAAAGATTTAACACTGTTAATAGACGAGCCAAGTAGCTTGCGTAAGCACCCGTGGATTTCTCGTCAATTTCTGAGTGTTATTTTCTCATTTCGCAGGGAGTATGACCAGGAGATATGGCAAGAATTGTAGATTAACAAAAAAGATATTTTGAGCGGATTTCGCATTATTCTTCAAATGGTTTCCAAATCAAACCGATATACGAGAAACAGAAATCAGAGAATTATATTTGCGGAAAGACGAACATCAACGCCGTTAGATATCAGGAAGCGTGAAGAGAAAAAAAAAACAAAATCAAAGAGACATACGAAGATCCGAAATAGCAAGTCATGTATGTTTGACCATTAGGAATCATAAAATATATTGGGATAATACAGCCATGACGGAACCAGGTAATCCAAAAAAAAGCACTGCTGTGAGGTCAGGATATTTTACGCGCTTGCTCAGATTTGTTGACAAAGCGGTCACCTTGTCATATATTGATCCTGCCAAACAAAGCTTTTCTCAATGATGGAAAGATTTGACGATCTTTTTTCATGTGGACCTCGACCTATCATTTTTGTATCAAGTACTAGATTCAAATTAGAGCCGGAAACAATTGGCGCCGGAGCTTGAAACACCGTATGTGTGCACCGGACCTAAACTGACTATCTTATAATCCGCCATTCAAAAAATTATTTACTGACCACTCAATAACAAGGATAATAAAACTTTTATTTCATATTGATACATTATGGACAAATAAAGCCTTAGCTATCGTAACTATGAACATGGTCATAACTCCCTTGGGAGTTATACTAGGCAGTTATAAATCTTTAACTCCCCCTAATGTATTCACAGAAACAAACTGACAATTGTCAAATTTTCCATGTTCGTGAAACTCACTTCCTTTTGTATCATTATGAATTCTCATCATTAATTTTGATATTGACCACTTCAGGCTGTTAGAAAAATAAATTAATTCACTTAGACTAGAATGTAGAAGAATAAATACATACCATGTCTTGAAATTAACCAACATCATACTTTCACTCATATTTTTGGTTTTAATACGGTTAACTTTCAGCCGCTGCTACAATTTGTCATATTCTTTTTTGCGCGCATGTTCTAGGGGAACAGCGAGCTATCGTTTTGTCCAAATGTCTGTAATTTTGGATGATTGAGCCGAAAATGGTCTCAATCGACTAGGTTGGACTCACTTATGACGAATCCGGTGTCAAAATCGATTCTGTCCGGCCGGTCGGCCGGCCGTAGACACAATAAATGTCGACAGAAGCAAGCTAGCAACTTGAAACTTTCAGGATAGGTTGCGCATCAAGATGACGCGGTTAAATTCGTTAATGGGCCAAATCGGTCAAATAGTTTCGGAGTTATAGGCACTTGAAGTTTTGAAGTTATTTATTTTTTATTTCACAAACTACTCGAGCGATTGGATTCAAACTTGGCAATTAGGTGAAGTATATTGACGCGCAACTTTGAGTCAAATTTCGTCAGGATCATAATGTCAGTAAATTAAAAAAAAAATTTTTTTCGAAATTTTTTTTCCGGAAACCATTTATCATATCCAAAAAAACTTCCACTCACACTTTGGGCTTCATATTTCACAGCAGTGTTTCAAATTTCAGTTCGATACGATCATAAGTTTTGGAGATATCGGTAAAAAATATGTCAAATTTCGAGGTTTTCTTCTCGATATCGTTTATTTTTTCGGTATAACTCGAGAAATACTGATTCAGTCCAGATAAAACTTCACAGCTAGTTCTGAGATGCTGAAAGACAACTTTTTGCGAAATTTCGTGATAATCGTGTCATTAGAACAATTTGAAAAAAAAAATGTCTCTGATTTTCTTATCATATCATCCTCACTAAATTCTGTAAGAAACTTCGAACTGTTATTTTTCGATGGAGTACTGGATTTCAATTCGATCTTATCTGTATTTTTGGAAATATTGGAATAATAAAATTTTGATTGGGTATATCTACGGAATCATTGGGTGGGTTTTACCCATTCACGAATTCAGCCTTCGTAATTAAGGTCTAAGCCTTCTCTACAAATATCGAGTTTCTAAGTTGTTTCTTTCCGAAGTTATTGTGTTTACGCAGTCGGCCGTTAGGCTGACCGTAAACACAATAACTTCCGGAACTTCCGAACTTATTTCAAGTTCATCATCAGACAATGAAGATTCTACAAATGTATTTATCTGAACACAGATCCAAAAAAGTGGTAGGAATGGTAATAAATTCGGCCAGAACGGAAAAAAACATTTTTGACCGTTATGCAAATGAATACTATTTCGTGCTAATTGGACGCGTTGAATATTTTGGAATAACCCAATTCTGTTTATTCATTGATAATTTCAAAATTGTTTTTGTTTACCAGTTTATGAATTTCGATGGATTCTAAATATTTTAGTCTACTGCCTTTTGATTCCACATGTATAATTTTCAGATCGTCATGTTTGATTTCGTAAATACATTAGAGGGACTTAAAGATTTATAACTGCTCAGTTTAACTCCCAAGGGAGTTATAACTAGGTTTATAGTTACGACAACTAAGGCTTTATGTGTCAATATGAGATGAATAAATTTGACGAATGCTGACAAACTTGCCCATTGATATATCCATGGTAATCATGCCTTTATACTTAATTCTTTAACAACGACAAAGCGAAAACATTTGGTTTTTATATTCATAATCCCTTGGGACTGATGTCCCTCGGGATTAAAATATGTTGCCCTCAGTACTTCATTTCGTCATTACTCCCTTGATACATAAATCACTATTAATATAACGCATTACTATATTAACTTCCTTTATGCACTAAATCTGAGTAAAAGTGCCTTGGCCTTATCGATTCGCCCAAATGTCTGCTAAAAATGATTTCTAAAGAACAGGGTGATCTTCCTGTTGCAGAATCCATGCTCAAATTCAATATGTCGCCAATCCGTGTGTACTTTAAATCTCAAACAAAAAAAGAGCAGTTGCAGGTTTGTATTGGAACCTGAATATCTCGGTTGAAGTCGACCGAACTGCTTCTGAGTTACAGAATTTTGAAATTTTCAGGTTGAGCATCTCAAGAAATACTGATGGGTTCAGAATAAAATTCGCAGTTGGTTGGAGAGTACTAACTAGAATTTTTCAGACATTTTATTCGAATATTCCCCAAATATTTGTTGGAAATTTTTTTTCTCCCGATTGATGAGATTTCAATGAAATTGTTCTTTGAGATTTTGAAGTTAATTCCTCAATATTCCAAGATCTATTGACGAAATCAGATTAAAATTTAGAAACTAGTTGTAGAATACTGTAGCGCAACAGTGCGCAAAATTCAAGAGAATTGTGAGGGTGAAAAGTCTTGAATATTTTACAAATTCTTCTTGAAAAAATTATTCTTCTTTGGAAACAATTCATCACAATGCAATAACATTCAGTATAAAATTTCTTTTTGCGCGAACTTTTGTGAGTGTAGAGAAAAAAATCACAAAGATTATTTCTTCTCGAGAACTTCATATCAGAAACTATTCATCAGATTTCATTGAAATTTGGCGTATACGTCATTGGTAAGCATGAGTTTTTGAAATTTGGAAGTGATCGTTTTTTAATCTTCAGAGATATAAGATTTCTTGGTTATTTCCTAGGTATCTTTATTCCCGAAATACCTCAAAGAAAAAAAGAATACTCACACCTTATCATGATGAAACTCTTCAACTAATTGGGATATGCGTTGCGGAATTTCGTGTTGATCGTGTCATTCGATCAATTAAAATCATTTCAAAATTGCCCACCATTTATATGGTTCTCAAGAAGTTCCGTCTAAACGTTCAAGTTGTCGATTTTCATCGAAGTGCTGGATTTTGATTGGATACTATCTTTGGTGTTTCGGAAAATATTAGGAATATGAAATTTT
Organism: Myrrha octodecimguttata; assembly: GCA_958510865.1. Lineage (NCBI taxonomy): Eukaryota > Metazoa > Arthropoda > Insecta > Coleoptera > Coccinellidae > Myrrha > Myrrha octodecimguttata. The sequence continues at coordinate 29,216,117 of OY294057.1, forward strand.
TAATGGGTACATCTGCTGAATCATTGGGTGCATTTCACCTGGGTCCCTATTCTTGAATCTGGGATGGGGGAAAAAAAATTGGCGTATCGACGCTGTTGTCAAGGAAACGCGGTGCATTTTTGATGGTGCGATAGAGAACGTTCATGCCATCACATTCAAGAATAAGGTCCCAGTTGGGCCTTCATCATTTAACTCCAATCCTACTCTACTCTACAATTATCAAGTGTCTTAGTAGATTCTTTCGAGGGTTATTTTGTTCACTATTAGCGGTGAACAAATAACACCTGAAAGAAACAACAAAGAGAATTGTGGAGTAGGTTTTCGGTTCAATTTCAAAGGTTGTATTCGTGTGAGCTTGAGGTTTAAGCAGAATTTTGTGCGGATAGTATCAAAAAAGGATCGCCCAATATTTCCATCAAGAAGTGAATAAGTGCCCACTATGGCAACGAATTTCAACAGGCGCGTAAAAGCTTATGAACGTCAGTGATCTTCTGGAATTTTTCATTTGAAGAATTATGGTCATAATTCTTCTCCACTTAGTTATGGAGAAACATTGGGGCCAAAGTCATTCACGAACGAATAAAAAATAAATCCATAACACTTCCTTGGTTGTCCAAAGATCTGTTTTCGTTTATCTCTCCTATTCTCTGGAACTCAAGCATAGTCCCAATGCGTATTTCACCCATTAACGAAACCGTCATATTTGTGGCTACCACTCGGAACAAATGTTTTTACTTTATAAAATACTTATTGGACGTATAAGTAACGAAGATATCATATCTCCCAATATCTAAAACTATTCGATTTCAAACTACAATAAGGGAACCACGAAGGCGCAATGGAAAAAATCTCACCTTCGATGGAAAAAACATTCAGCTTACTGCTTAATTTTTTGTAGCATTCAATGGAAAATAATAGGAGAGAATCTTTAATTGCTAGGCCAGCTGACCATTTTCTAAAATTCTCAATGGGTTGGTCTTACATATTCAGTTATTTGGAATTCGAAATGGATTCAAAGAAATTGTGTAACCTGCTAATAAACACAATCATAATCTCGCGACAGTTTAGATAATTAGTCATTCTGGATACAATTATTAATAAACTGTCAACACAGTACTTCGTTGCAGGGTGGCATAAATCCATCAGAGCTGAATAGCGCGCTCGTGCCAGCTGCACTCTGTATATATACAAATAATTTCGGAATTTTAACAGAATTGATGAATGCCATAAATTGTAGTTATTTCAGTTTATTTTCTTTGAATACAAGGTTTTCTTTTCAATCAACAGAGACATTCAATTAAAAGGGGACAAACTTCAGCAATTGATTTCTCATTCGATTTTCATAAAGCATTTCGATCATTAGATTTTAAGCGATCATTCTTGGAAACGATAATATTATCGCTCTGCACAAATGTCTAAAATTTCCGAATTTCGAATTGGATATGTGATAAACCACCAATAAGTTCCACTCACAGATGATAGCACGTCCGTCAAATTTGATCCTTTGTAGATCCGTGAATACTATCACTTCTCGCAGGAGAAACGAAGTATTTCGAAATTTCAGGGTACGTGTTCAGTTAAGATATTGGGCAAAATCTCTATATTATACCTATCTTAATTTATTTTAATACTTTCTCAATAACTCATGAAATAGTGATCCGATCAGATTTAAACTTGTAGCTTATGGTATTTTCTTCAGATTGATAACTTGTTGCTTGTAAACAAAAAAATGAATATCATAAAAATCAGATTGAAAATAACAAGAATAACATCAGAAATCTATTTAAGGTAATTAAGGATGAAATTTTCGAAAAAGTTGAAAAAAATTATTGTATTAATATGAAGAATAGAGACGGACAGAATTTCAATTGTTCATTCGATGCAGCGAATACTGTCACGACTATTTCATAATAATAATTACCGACCTTTGAACATTATCAGTAATTTTGCCAAACTGTTTGAGAAATGTTTGGAGTCAGGCTGATTTGTTATTTGCAAGATGAAAGTATTATATCCCCAAACCAATTCGGAATTTCTTCAAGGCTGCTCTACTGAGGATGCCATGTATGAATTAGTTACCGAAGTAGTCAACAAGTTGAATAGGAATAAAAAATGTTTAGCTGTATTTTTGGATCTTGTTAAGGCAATTGATTCCGTGCCTCATAACGAACTCATTAATGTTCTGGAAAGATATGGTATCAGAGGGATCGCTTAACAACTGTTTAGAAATTATTTGACGGAACAATTTCAAATGGTGGAGCTTAGTAACACATTCAGTGAAAAACAGAAGATAAAACTCGGCACACCACAAAGAACGGTTTTGAGAGCGATACCATTTATAATATATGGCAATTCATTGCTGAGATTAAGTATGGACTAGGTAACTATATCGAATGCAGATTATACTGCCCTAGTTATAGATAAACATTCCTAGGAAAGCGTAAAATATCAAACAGTAAATAGCTTGAAGAAAATTATGGCATGGCTTCGGACGTATCGGCTCACATTGAATTTGGCGAAGACAAATTACATTGCCTTCTCACTCAATAGTGCGAAAAGACCACCATATAGTAACGTTGTTGTCGAGAATCATCCAATAAACGAAACTCATGTTGATTATCTTTCGGATAAGATTTGTAAACTTATTCATAAATTTTAATTATCGAGAAAATTCTGGAACAAAAACACCCTAATTATAATTTATAAAGCATTTGTCGAATCAATAAAGATATGGAATATAAGTGTGGGGTGGTTTATATAATAACAGCCTATTTAAAAATATAACACGAAATATATTCTGAAGACCATTTAATAGAAATAGATTGTACCCCACGTCCCCACATATTTGCTTGTTGATGAAGAGGTTGTTACCATCAGATCCATGTATGTTTTCACTGTGTGCACATACATACATACTAAAACTGAATTGAAATCTCTTGTAGATCATGTATATGAAATAAGAACCAGACACAACAGACATATTAAATTACCGATCAGTACAAATAATCTACACCTCAGATATAATAATTATTTTGGTCCTAGACTGTAAAATTTTATACCAGTGGAAGTGAGGAATTTCACTAGGATTGAACAATTCATATTGGCAGTTAAAAAGCTGTATCTGAAATTTATCAATTTTTTGGGTGATGTTGTTTGATTTGGTGTATTGCAGGTAGATTCGGAAATATTGGTTTTCTCAGTTATAGTTGATTCTATTCTATAGTTTTTTCTGTGTTTTCTGGGTGTATCTGTGTCGGTAAATTAAAGAATGGGAAATAATTATAATATACCACATATATAGGTATTTCACATCTAGGTGCTCAAAATACGATAATTAGGATAGTTAGTATAGATAAAATTGAGTCGTGCACTGTTATGTTATTTTGTAAATGAAGAATGAATTGAATAAATTTATATCATTTTATTGAAACTAGATGCTATCGGTAATTCTCTTCAGAAATTTTATGCATCAAGTAGAATCCGTCATTACGGATTGCAATGAAATTCCGTATAAACCTTCAAGAAATATATACTCATAGATTTCAGCTCTGATATTTTGGAAGTATCGATAAACAATCGAATCTACGAGATGGATTTTCCTGAACGTATTCTATTCATGATTGATCTAGTAGCTGAAAGAAAATTGGACTAAAACTTGATATTTCAGTTATCTGACTCAGGAAAGTCTAATTCATGAACGTTTCAAACCTGCTTGATTCCAAATTCTATTTTCCGATTATCTCCTCAAGTACAGACCCCACCCTTGAACGTGGTTGAATACTTTATTGAAAGAGTACAAGATCTCAGTTCCGTCAGGTCATTACAGGGTGAGTCTTGGAGTTGTACATTAAATTTAGCCATAGATTCCTCCCATCAAATAAAACACTTTTTTCTTTTACCATTTTTTCCAGGTTCGACTCAGGTAAAAAGTTATAAGCATTAAAATATTTCTCAATGTGCTGATACAGTCCTGCAAAGTTTTTGCCAGTTCAACACAGATATCTCTTAAGGTGATTTAATTTCATTACCAATACATTGCTTGAAATTCAAAGAAATTCGTCAACTCACATATTTCTTACGTTTTGGTGTCTTTCACGATATTTCATTACACTGGACATTTCATTACACTGGACCATTGGAAAACTGATCCTCTACTTGATATTCATACAATATCAAATTTCAATCTTCCAAAAGATTATACACGATTCCATCCTCACCCATTCTCATATTGAAAATTCCATAATTATCCTTTTTTCATCAAATTCATAAATGAATTATGAATGAAAATTATATGAAATCACTCAACTAACCTTAACATATTGATCAAACTCTATAGGAAGTCTGGTACATAGACATGGAAACATTGTCCACATGTCTGTGCTCTCATCATAGACCTAATATCAGAATATTCAATTGGATTACTTTGCAACCAAGAAATTTCACTTCATAATATCTATCGATAATGAAATAACAGCGAAAATAATGAAAGAGGCAATGCGGAATTTATCTCTAGAGTATAATTCGTATCCGAGAAATTATTTTCAACGTATTTAGGGGTTATATTGTTGAGAAGAAGTGAGTACTCTTCCACTATTTCACCTTTCATATCGTTATCGATAGAAATTTGGGAGCGAAATTTCAGCATCAGATAGTACTCGATAAGATTTTCAAAATGTGGGAGGGGTGGTGGTTAGGGGGTTGCAATTGCAGGTATGCAAAGAGCGGAAAAGTTGTAACCCCTCGAATCGAAAATTTACGGGTCCAAGCAATTTTCCACATTTTCATTTTGAAGCCCGAAAATCGTTTCGACGAAACCATCTGGAGATATATATTGTTCTTTTGAAAACGAGCATTACATTTTGTGGTATATCACAGTGTTAGCAGAGGAAATGTAAACCAGGTATCATACATTCTTACGAATGATACAAGAGCACAAATAAGAACCTCAGCAAAAGCCCTGTCTCCACGTATAAGTGTAGCAATTTGTTTAAAGAACATGGATGGCATCTTTTTCATGGGAAAATGTTTACGTCATCCTGAATTGATTTTTAAAAAGTATCTCGACATACTATCTGAAACAAAAGGAGGGACAGAAAATCAGCAAAAAGCAGTAAATAATATTACCTAGATTTGCTCTCTGACCAGGCGGATCTTTCCACCAGGTCCGCTTTTCCAAGTGATGATATTTCAATCCTCAGATGAACGAAGACCGCTACAGGCCCCTTATATTGGGGAATCATCTCCCATAGATAGATAGATAAGTGCTTATTTCACACTATAAATCTAATACATTGTCGGGAATGAATTGAAAAACTTGTGACATACCATCTGGAGATGTTGCCCATTTATATACTCAGCTGATGGCATTCATGGCCGATATCATAAGTGGCGTAGTTGTTCACTCTGACAGTGACTGTCTATTTTGAACCTCTGTCCACGAATTCACAGCTTAACATACGTCAAGATAATTATGAAACTTTAATTGAAAATCAATACGCCGTACTTCCTGAATGCATGCATCCACAACTAGAATTGAAAATTATATCGAGGTTTTCCTTCGGCTGTTGTCCCTTGAAGAAAGGTTTGATATATTACAGTTCTTCCGAAATGGAGTTATTCTGAAATGCAGAAATATTTTTTCGCGACCAAACCACAAAAAAAGCTTGTAACTTGCCTTAAAGGCATGTCCCTCAGTTAACACAAAATATTCAGATCCACAATCTTTTGTAGTTCAGAAGAACATAATATCTTTGAAATATTGGCATTACTGAAACTTGATATTATTAATACATAGTATAATTGCTAACAATGCATAACGTTAGGTCAATGATCCAATATATTCCCTATCTCCTGCAATGAAATTTTAAGTTCATCTTTTGACTCATCATTCTCTACAACTATTCATAAATGACGAATTGGCTCATTGATCGTCCCGAAATGAAAAAAAAAACACGAGAAGCACTGACATGAAGTTACCAGCTTTTGCTCGTATGTTCAAATTGCTTGCCTTCTTTGGTGATCTTCTTATCATATTATCCTCATGAACTTCTGCATTATTCTTCAAGCTGGCATTTTCAATTGAATTAGTGAATTTCAATTCTATTTTTTCTATATTATCGGAAATATTGGGAAAATGTTCAAATTCGTGGCGAAAGCTGTCATATTTTCACGTATGGACCCAGCCAAAAGCACTTAGTGATCTCCAAATCACGTTATTTTCATGAAATTCTGCATGAACCTTCAATCTGTCATTCTTCAATCACATTATGGATTTCAATTTGATCCTATCTGTATTATTGGAAATATCAGCGAAACAAAATTTTGAATAGGGATATCTACGGAATCATTGGGCGGATTTTACCCCTTCACGAATTCCACCTTCGTAATCAAGCCCATAGCTACTGTACAAATTTCTAAAGATTTGGTGATGTTCTAATCATTTTATACTCACGAAATTCTGTACGACCCGTCGTGCTATCATTTTCCAATTCAGTATACTGAATTTCAATTAGATCTTATTTATTTTTTTGGAAATATTGCATGGGCCTACAGAATCATTGAGAGCGGATTTCATTCATTCGCCAATTCGACCTTAGTAATTAATTCTCAAACCTAACCTAAAAATATCGAGTTTCTAGGTTGTTCCATCAGGAGGCAAAAATACTTTCCTAGGATATTTAATTAAGAGGTCCAGTTAAGATTAAGATTCTAGATTCTTAACATTCACCAATCGATCGGCTTCGAATCCGTAAATTCTATGAAAGCGTATTGAAACGGAAAATAAAAACCTGTCAATTAACATATTCAATCTGTTGACAGATTTTTGGTTGACTTTCATTCAAGAATCTCAAATGTTTTGGGAGAATGGAAAATCTTAAGGTCTCATTTCAACCAAATCTATGTGAATTTGTGTGGCGGACTGTTTTTGCTCATAAGGAAATGAAGGAAACTCAAGAAACACTTTTCCATCCGTTTTGCACACTACTTACTCATAAGGAACTCTCAAATACTGACTAACCCACCATACTCATACTCATCCAGCTACCTGAAATTGACAGATTTAATCTCAGTTGATGATTTTTTTAGTCTCCACAGTGTCGTCGTGAAATTAGAGAGAAATGTTTCGAGATTAAATTCCAGTTGGGAGTGTGAGAAAAGTATATCGCGGGTCCATGAGCCGAGAGAAACGTGATTCAGAAGGAAATAATGCCACTGCGGGTCTTTCCCACAGGATCGACTTCAATAATAATGGAACCAAAATATTATTGTATCAAGTCGGTTCCTTTCCAGATAAGATTATTTATCAATTAAATCATACGAACGAAAATGATAAATACGCATAACATCTGTGATGGTTATGTCTTAAAGGATTTGTTTTTATTCCTCTTCTACTGTGTTCTATTCCGACGAAGGACTTCTACTGAAACTGGAAACAAAAATTCAATTGTTCCAAAGTATTCAAATTATTTGTTTGTGATATTGTTTCACTCTCACACTTTCATGAAAGAAAGAAATTTCATTTCACAAGTGTTCAAGGCTTCGGCTTATGGACGCTAAGCAAATAAAATTCGCGAGAACTTTTGTCCAACTATTGTTTTGTCCTCTGACATGTACCTGATCAATTTTAATCGCAACATCCTTTCGATTGATCGTAAATGCATCAATGTGTTTTTGTATTCATCCGACAAATTCGGCTGAATTTCAACAATTTCCAAATAATTGAATCGATGTATGTATATAAGATTATTTAGTATCATGTAGTTCTAACCTACATCTATTATTTTAGAAGACATTCGTTTATTTCAAATATTTTGTTGAAGTTTATGAAGAGTATGATGCAAATATTCAGTTCTAGAAAGAATTTTAATTTGAAAAACAGAAATTATAAAAATTCATAATGCGAAGAAGTCGAATTCTTCAAAGTATCTTCCTCGGTATGTCTTTACTGTCTTTATATTCATCGAATGATTATTGCATTGTTTATGAATATGATGTCGGTCGTATTCACATCGTAAGATTCATTACAGCAATGAAGCGGTTAAAAGGGACGGTATATACATCCGGTTCGAAGAGCCTGTTATGTACACAGAAGATAAAATGAAAATTTCAGAAAAACACTGACGTGAAACCATCAGTTCGTTCCACAATCATCACGAAATTTTGCACATAATTTTCATCTGCATTTATAAACTAATTGTCTCATATTTCATCCTAATCAGCATTTTTTGAGATATTCCGGAAATAACAATGAAACAGAAAAAAAACACAATGGTTGATTTATTATTGTCCCAATATCTCGGATATCAAAAATCGGAGCGATGTAAAATTCGGAATTTTCTTGTAGAATATTGACGTGAAGTTGAGCTAAATTTCATTGAAATCTGATGACTAGTTTCTTATATTCAAATCTTTTTTTAACAACTGATAATACAATCCCAACAAAATTTTGTGACTAGTTTTGCACCAAAAAAAATTTCTTAAAAAACGAACTCTGGCCTCCAAAAGGCACCCCGTTATATTCGAGGTATTGTTCGCCCTCAATTATTTTTCCGAGCTGTTGGGGAAAAGCGCGTTATTGCTTTGTCCGAATGTCTGTATTTTTTTGATTTTGAGCTGAAAATGGTCTTCAACGATTAGATTTTACTCCTTGAAGACGAATCCGTGGCCAAATTGCATTATGTCCGTCCGTCCGTACGGCCGTCCGTGTTTCTGTGCTTTCGAAAGAAACAACTTAGGGACTAAATCTCAGATTTTGTTCGGAGTCCAAATATTTCTGTTGACTTCGTTAATCGGTGAAATAGGCAAAAACCTTTCGTAGTTATGCCATTTGAAATTTTGAGGTTAGTCCTTCAATATCTCAAGAAGTACGGAATTTAGTGTACCTATGGTTCTTATACAGGGCCTTTCACGGGGAACCTCACCCATATTTATACGGGAAACTACTGAACGTATTTTCATGAAATTCAGCACTTATAAGTATTTCACGATGCTGATGAAATCTAAAATATTTTCAAGGCATGAGCACCTCCGGTTTTTCCGGAAATGACGTCAACTTCCGTTTTTCAAATTAGAACACCATTTTTTTATTGCAGAAATAGATTCCTTAGAAAATTTCAATTTATTGTGATCTAACATTTTTCAGTTTTGGTTGGAAAATTTTCCCTGAGCGGGAAAATTCGAAAAAAAAATCGAAAATAGAGCTCCGCTGAAACAAGAATAACTTCGAGGTTTTTGGATTGAAAATTTTCATTTTTGTGATTTTTCAAGATGTAAGATTGATGTATCCACTTTGAAAATCGAAATCGCGATTCATGATACAGGGGGTGAAAAAATCGCCTTCAAAGTTAGGGATGACAAAATCGTGAAAAATCAATTTTTTCAAATTAGAACCCCATTTTTTTATAGCAGATATTGAATCTACGTTAAAAAATAATGTGAGTGTATGCATCACACCCTTGCCCTAAAATGGATATTTTCTGAGTTATTCACAAAAAACTGATTTTCGTCTTGAATTTTCAGCTATTTCTTTTCCCTTCACGCCAAAAAGATGAAATTTTCAGGAACTGTTATTTGAACCATGCTGTAGATTTTTCACCCCTTCTTGAAACCGACTTCAAGTTACTATTAGGAGAACCATGGCAAACTCTCGCAGTTATAACTAGAGAAGATGCTCAAAGTTTTGACCGTTAATTTCTAGACATTTATTTATACGTCTCAGGAATGCTTCGTGCGTTGCTCTTCTTATTTCATCGGGAGGAAGAGATCTGCAAAAGTGTTTAAAAACCAAATTGAGTTTCAAAACTATGAATCTAAAAATCTAAACAAACCTGAACGCATTTCTGACTCGTTCTATGCAGTCCTCTTTATCAGTCAGGGGAGTTGAGTAGACAATATTTTTTATCCTACCCCAAACATAATAGTCTAAAGGAGTTAAATCGGGAGAACGTGGTGGCCAAAGATGTGGACCATTGTTCGCCAACCATCGATCTTCAAATAGCCTGTAGAGGATATTTGACACATTGAGTGAATTGTGTGGAGGCGCGCCATCTTGTTGATACCATAAGTCATTATGGTTCTGTACTAGCGGCTCAATTATTTGAGTCAATATGTCAGAATATCTATCTCCTGAGGGAGAACATTCTTTAAATAATGCAAACATGTGTAGTGTTCTATCTTACCAGTTAAAGTCCCATCATAAATGTGAACATCGAGAATTGCATTATTTTTGATGGCGCAAAAAACATTGAAACTCCAGGTCTCTTGAAAGTTCCATTGTCTGAAGTGGTGGTTGTTCTCTTCATCCCAATCATGACTGTTATGCCTATTGAAAGAACCATTCTTTGTGAATTTAGATTCATCTGTCCAAATTATACAGTCCAAAAAGTTTTCATTCTCTTGAAATCGAATCATCATAGCTTCGCAAAACTCTGTTCTCCTGACGAAATCAGTTTCCTTCAAATGCTGTACCCTATTGAATTTATATGGGTGCATTTGTTTTTTTAATATTCTCCAAACACTCGATTGAGCTAATCCCAGATCAATCTCGGCATCTTTGAGAGAATTTTGAGGATTCACACGAAAATATGCAACTGTAATTTCGTTGTTCTCATCTTCTACTACACTTTTTTCTCTGTGTGTAGTTTTCTTAATGAAAGATCCGACATTTCTCAAGTTTGTCATGGTTCTGTTAATGGTATCTCTCGTTGGTCTGGGTCGGTCAGGAAACCTCTCAATGAACAGTCGAATCGTTCTATCTACAACTTTATTACATTCTCCATGAAGTAGAATGAGATTTAAATAATCTTCATTGGTAAAATTAGGCATAGTGATCGATTTTATAACTTAATACGAATTATCACCAAATTAATAGTAAACACAAAATGCTACTGAATAAAGAGGAATTTGGCAGATGTAATTAATGATATCTATCATTAAAAAAAAATAATGTAAAACATGGTAAGTTTTTGCATATGGTTCATAAGGAATTATTTATTTATCACTGGAGAGAAAACCGATGGCCGATTAGTTGAAATAAAGAGGTTTCCGATACAAATTCGAATCCAAATTCGCCATCTATTTAGGAACAACCTGTAACTTTTTTCTCTTGCATATTAGGATAGTAAAATCTAAAACATGGTTTAAGTAACAGTTCATGAAAATGTCATCTTTTTGGCGTGAAGAGAAAAGAAATAGCTGAAAATTCAAGACGAAAAACAGTTCTTTGTGAATAACTCAGAAAATATCCACTTCAGGGCAAGGGTGTGATGCATACACTCACATTATTTTTTAACGTTGATTCAATATCTGCCATAAAAAATGGGGTTCTAATTTGAAAAAATTGATTTTTCACGATTTTGTCATCCCTAACTTTGAAAGCGATTTTTTCACCCCCTGTATCATGAATCGCGATTTCTATTTCTAAAGTGGATACATCAATCTTACATCTTGAAAAATCCCAAAAATGAAAATTTTCCATCCAAAAACCTCGAAGTTATTCTTGTTTCAGCGGAGCTCTATTTTCGATTTTTTTTTCGAATTTTCCCGCTCATTTCATTTTCAATTTTCATGATCATTTCAGCAAATATGGGGGAAGCTGGATTACCCATGGCCGAACCTCTAATCTGGGAAAAGAACTTGTCATTGAAACAGCAATAGCTGTTTTCAAATATAAATTGAACCACCTCTTTCAGGGTATCGATCGAAAACGGTACATATGTCTTCAAGTCATTCCAGTGTTCATCAATGAGATCAACAACTAATCTCTGTGGAATGTTCGTAAACTTATAAAAAGACGGTTCGTTCTTTGTTTTCTAGAGTCAAGAGTAGGGATCCAAAGCAGAAATGTTCCGGTGTGGTGTATAAAATTAATTGTGGTGATTGTGATGGTTGTTATGTAGGTCAAACTGGGCAATATTTAGGTGATAGGTCCGCGCAACACAGGAGAGACTGTAATAATAAAAAGGAATCTACAGCGTTGTCATCTCATGCTGTTTCTTTGGGCCATAGCTTCGATTTTGATAATGTAGAAATATTAGACCGAGAGACGAATTGGTTCAGACGGAATTTCAAAGAGATGATACATATAAAGAAAAACTCTAACTCGGTCAATTTCCGTTCTGATATTGGTTCCTTGAATGTTGCATATTCGAATTTAATAAGCGAGTGTTGAAGATAATGAGTTGCCGTGTTATAAGTTACGCCAATGAACACGAGAATAGTATGTGTGATTATATATGTTTTTGCTTGACCTCAGTTGTTGACATCGGTTATTCGGGATTTCTTGTTGGGGGAGAACTGTTTATACCATTCAATACAATACATCGATGTATGGACTACCCTGTTCGAAAAACATTTTTTATTTTCCAACACGGACTTTCTCCATGGGAAAGTTCATTTAAGGTTTTATTATTCTGACGGTGAGTCTATCAGATAAGTGTAGTGTATCTTTCTGGGATGTCGAAATAAGTACCTATTTAATTGTTTTATTTGAGATCTGTTTTACTGAGCTTTTGAATTTATGTGTTTTATTGACGATTCTTTCTTGATATTTTGTTCTTGCTGACCTGTATGTTGTCTGTATGGCTCAAATTGTAGTTTTATATTCATTTTATTGTTAACTTTTATTTTTGTATCATTTTAGCCTGAAGAAGGCCCAATAAAGGGCCGAAACGTTGCTGAAAGAATAGTTTCCTTTCTAAAGTTGTTCCTTGACCGAAATTTGATTTCATACATACCCTTAATGACAGGATTGTTGAATGAGTTTTATTTATCAGATGACGACAAAATTCAGTACAAAACCTTGAAATTAATATTTAACAATAGTATTTCAAATATTCATTCGATTGGAGATCTATTTTTGGAAATATTGGAAAAAACTCACAGTCTGATTGTTAGTTATGAATTTTGAGATCAATATCTCAAGAATCACTAAAGCGATCAGACTGAAACCCTGGTATATAGTGCAGGATATAGTATCGGTAAAATTTAAAAAAAAAATTTGTCGGAAATTCTTAAAATTTTTGTTGTAAACATTTTTTTCAAAAATCAATTAATTTCCTTTTCATGAAATTTAGAGCAGGTCTTGAAGTGAAAATCTACCATTAGTGCCTTAGTTCGATCCGATATTCATTTCTAGGGATATGACAAAAAATAAGTCGAACTTCGTGGTTATTTGGGGTTTTGGGATATTTTCCTCGATATCTCCAGTAGAACTAAAGCTATCAAGATCAATCTTTACTTTCAGTTATAAAAAACGAACACATAACTTTGGCAGAATTTCGTGATATCGCCAATTCTTTCCATTGGAAGTAGAATTTCTTATTGACAAACGTGAATAAGTGACCGCTTTGGCAACGAATTCGAACAAGCGCTAAAAAGCTCCTTACCTCCCTTCAGTCCTTTTTTACAAGTTTCTTCAAAAAACTGTTTCATAAATTTAATATTATAATGCAAGTTGCTGCCATTCCTATTCGCGCAATATGAAAAAGACTTCAATAAATAATTTTAAAAAAAGTTAAAAGAAGATCATAGAACAAAACGCAACATCTAAAATTCTCGTCAGAAATATTTAATTTCACCTACTTTCACTTTTCCGATACAAAACAATGATTCAAAAAAAAATATGCCCCAAATATTCTCCCAGAAACCGAAAGCGGGACGACGAACGTCTGGATTGAAATTTCCGCTGACGCGACGACATTGAAGTTCCCGAGGAACCCGGGATCGATTCTTTCGTCCCGACAAACAAATCCCCGACCCAAACAGCAGGAATTTTCCAGGAAATGCTCATTTGGAAAGAAACAACTATTCTGTCCCGCAAAAAAATCGCGGTAAGTACACAGGTGATCGCGGTCTCCCTATTAAGGTACAGGTGCACGAAGGACGCTGTGCGCCGGCTCCGCCGCGGAGCTCCAATGGAACCGAGACGTCGGTTTATTGGTCAACGCCACCTATGACCCTACCCCTTTCCGACGGCGTCGTGACGTCATTCTCATTAGGTATGTCGGGCGCAACACCCACCTTCGATTGTTTCGAGAGCACTCTAGATGTGGGTGAATCGATTTTCCCGCCAGTGAATTCTCCTGCATGTTGGATGAATATTCGACAGGATTGAATCGAGTACTTCAGGAATTCTCGACCATTAACTGTCATTTTGACCAAATCTCTGTAGCTGTCGAATTTTTTTTCGAACATGGTCTTGAACGACTAGGTTGGACTAACTAATGAAGAATCTGATGTAAAATTCAATTATGTCCGTCTGTTGCAACGATAACTTTCGAACGGAAAGAGCTTGCGTCTTGAAACTTTCAGGGCAAGTTATATATAGAAATTCAATGGTTTTCTACGAAACTGGGTAATATCGGACAAACGGTTTTAGAGTTATACTGGTTTGAAATGTTGGGCATGTTTCTTCAGTATTTCAAAAAGTACTTAAGCGATCTGATTAAAACTCCTCAATCAGTTGTGAACTACTGACGCGCAACCCAAGCAAAATTCCGGGATTTTTTGAAAATACAAAAACCAATAGTTTTTCGGAAACAGATTCAACAGAAGTATACGTAATTTCAACTCTATCAGATATTTTATTTATTTATACAATTAATGAGAGTCAAGGTAACCTATGCGGCTCAAAACAGGAAAAAATTAACAGAATCGGTGCAAAATGCGGTGAAAAGAAATATATACTTCAGGATATCCACAAAAAAACCATACAAATTTATTTGAATATGGCTTCTAACCTCAAGTCAGTGCTTTCCTAGAATTTTTTTTTTCCTATTGGTTACTATTGAGATGGGACTGAATCGATCAAATTCATTAAATTTGCTTGTGGTCGGTATCTTGAAAGAGTTTAAGAATCCCTTCACCATTGAAGGGAAATGACTCTTAAGCTCAGCTTTCTGGAATGAAATGAACGTCTACCAAAATTCCTTCAGATATACAAGTTGATATTTTATTTCAGTATTATATTATAAAGAAAATTGCTTTGATCTGGAAACTGAGTGGCATTGAGCTGTGTCAGTACCTGACGACTTAGTGATTTTTTCAAATTTTGTATAGGTACCATTCCATTTTCTACAACTCTGGATAACAGCTGAAAAGGGATATAATTTTCAAATTGTGAGCCGAAATGGTTATAAATGAAAATATTGGGCTCGCATGTTCAAATCAATTCTGTTTATTCCTATAAATTAAAAAATTGGAAGGTGTGTTTGACACTCAACTTCACTCTGTAAATTTGATTGAATCGAATTGCTCAAGACCCTTCGATCTTAGGTTACTCATATTTTGCATGAACCTCCAAAGGGAAATTTTCAGGCAAGTAATGGAATTTAACTTGATTGGATCACTAATTCTGGGGATTCATGAAAATATTATTAAATAAAACTTCGAATTGATATTTCTCAGAATTTTTCGACGGATTTTATCCATTTCACATTGGTAAAGACCAAAACTTTCTCTACAAATATTGAAGATATCATATTTACAAAATATTCAACTCAGTGTGGACCACATTAGAAAAAGACTGAAAATTCCAGTACGAGCAGATATTCTAGATATGTATTTTCATTCATATATAGAACGATAAGATTGACAGCAATATACTAAACTAATGATTTTTTTACTCTAATAGACCTTTTCATGAAAATTTTTTCATTAATTAAAATTAATGGAAATTGTATGTAACTAATTGTGTGAAAAACAGAAATGCCATAAAAGCTCCTGATAATACTTTCGTATCGTATACATTCCAATATTTTGGCGATGAACAGAAAAAAATATGTAATAAATAATGCTGAAGAACTATATCAACACTCATTTTAGACCTAAAACCATTTTCTGAGCACGCTTTCTTGCATAGTGAATTTCACTGAGTTAAAAAGGCTTCCAAACTTAAATTCACGAATAATAGGAAAAGAGTTCATTTTGGTGGCCCAAAATTGTTTGATAAGGAGAATATATTAATTAATTCATCGGAAACCATATAATACAGAGTGTTCCACATATAATGATAAGGCTTAGGTTCTTCGACAGTCGATGGTATTGAGATTACATTTCAGAACACTTATTATCTAATAGTGATAAAATTTCACAGATTCTTACCTATTTTCATCATGTTCAATAAGACGATGAAACTTTTGTCTTCTCAAATTAACCCTGAGAATATTGAAGTTTTTAAAGCGTCTGCATAAAAATTTTTTCAAGTAAAACAAAATCATAATAGTACCTCCTTGAAACAGAAAATAAAGAGTCAATATCTATCAAAGGATACCAGGTATTATTATGGAAAAATAGGTTAGATGAATTCCACAGAAATGAAATAACTCGTAACTACAAAAATATTTTCGGAATAGCAAATAGGCTATAATATATTATATATATATATATATATATATAATTTCATAATATTCCCCCAATATTTTTCAAAAATATGGATTGTATCGAACTGAAATCTAGTACTTGATTTCAATGCGTCAGTTTGAAGGTTCATGCAAAAGTTGTGAGGATGATATAATTCAAAGATCGCAGAATATAGAAGTCACTGTTGAATTTGATTATGATTGGATCATTGGATCTTGAGTCATTCCGGAAATAACAACAATAACGATGAAACAAACACAAAATTTTATGGCAGAAGTTCCTCCAAAACTGATTCTCGATTTTTTTTCAACTTAATATCCATCCATATGACCTCAACAAAATTAAGCAAAAAGCTGCGCGTCGTTTTGCTTCACCAAATTGCCCAGTTTCAATCCAATCGCTTGGGTACTTCCTGAAATATTAGGTGAATATCCTCAAAATTTCAATTGACAATAACTACGAAACCCAATTTCTCCCATCAACTAGCTCAGCCGTCGCACTTTGAAATACAACCTAGTCTGAAAAGTTCAGGTCGATAGAATTTTCCGTGCTCACATAATCATGCCTACGACAGGCCGGATATAATCGATTTCGACACCGGATTCATCATCCGTGAGTCCAACCTAGACGTTTTAGACCATTTCCGTCTCAACATTCGAAAAATACAGACATTTGGACAAAATGATATTCGATCCCCAGAACATGCACAAAAAAGGAAATAAATATCACTTTGGAAAGAAATTACTCAGATCTAAAGATTTTATTGATAATTTTTGACTTTTTTTGGGTTTTCACTCCTTATATGAAACAAAACTATTTGAATTTAAATAAAATTGTTTCTCATGGAAAACTTTAAACTATTGGTCGAGGGCAGTTTTCAGGAAAAAAAAAGTGGCATAATGAACAATAGGTACCGGAAAACGCAAACAATCAACAAAGGGAAATGAAATAATAGTGCTCATTTTCTCGTTTTGTCTGATGAAGGGGTTAACTTTTTACTCTGAAACGTGATAGTTTGCTTCCTTGATTGTTAGCATTTTCCGGTATTGTTCATTAAGCAACCTCTGTTCCTAAAAACTGCCCTTGACAAATAGTTTAATCCTGTGAGCCACAAGGGCGTTTTTCATTAAAAACAATTTCATTTAGTATTTAATAGTTCTGTTTCAAATATTGGGAGTGAAAACCCAGGAAAAACTTCAAAATGATTCATAAGCTTCAATCGATAATTGAAATTTTTTCATGGCAAAATAAAATATGCAAGGTATGCCGAGAAATATGAACGATGTGTCCTATGTTTATTGATGGTAATACATACTACTTCGTTTATGTACTAAAGGGATTGTACAAATGCAAAAAGTCTGCAAGAAAAAAAAAATTAACGAGTTCTTGAGATTTCTGTCCAGATTTATATCTTGATGGTTAGGGAACAGAGTTCTGTCTTCATAAACAAATGCTAAGAACTTGGGTCGTAGTTACAGGGGACCTAGAGGAGCTGAGAAAAACCAACAAGAAAAATTCTGTAAATTTTAAAAATAGACGAAATCAAATGTTTGTATCGACTTTGTGGAGAAAATGTTAGGTGGGTCAAGTCTGAATGCAGTCATATCAGAGATCGATTTCAATATTTAATGCATATAGGAATTTATCAGTTTCATAGTTGATTATATCTTTTCGTTGCATAAATCAGACATGAAAATTTACTCGTTCGCACGGAAAAAGATGTGATCCCAGAAAAATTCACCTATATTTTTTCACGTGAAAAACAACAAAATGCAATTTCATGTTTCATTTCAAACATTCAATTCAGATATAAATCATTCAGTGCTGATGACATCGCGAAAAATTCCATAAAAAACATCTCACTTTTACTTATGCGTCGGAAGTTTAAGCTGAACATTCATTCCTGCAACAAATAAAAAGGAATTGTCTGAAAATAAATATATATCAGCATTATTTTTTTAACGTTGAAGTTCAAACTCAAAAAATATCAGCAGGTCCAAAAATTTTTTTTCTGATATTTTAGTTTTCTGGAATCATCACCAAAGGATGAGTTTTTCATTGATGTGTGAATGGATGCAAATAAAAATATAATTATTGGTGATTTTATGAAAAAATGCGAAAGAATCTATACTAGATTAATTATTTTCAGGTTTGGTGGTGTACCGATTCAATACCACAGAATTCTGATTTAGGAACAAATATTTTTCTGGAAACTGAACTCAATTTAAATCTATGATTATACATAATTCATATGGCAGTAATGATTCATTCGAATTATCATGCCGCTCACTTATATCGGAAAATTTTTTCAATTTCCAAGCCCAACAAACTACAGAAAGAATAGAACTTCTGATTCATCATTCTGTTAAATATAATTCCATTTTCCATTTTATGAAATGAATATACCAAATTTAGTTGTTCTCTCACCTAGAATTCATATGAAATTCTAAATTTAGTTCCATTTATGATCTTTTCAATGCCAAAAAATTTGTGAATGAATATAGTCTTAAGTCTTAAGTCTTAAGATCATGTCTAATTGGCGATGAGAAAACTTTTCAAAATTTTCTCTCAAGTTAGTGTATATACATCACTCATGAACAAATCAACTTTATTGGATCGGTTCTCGTCTTACAAATTAACCTGATAAGATTCAATTGGTTTTCAATATCTATCAGGATAAATGGAATTTCGAGATATTTTCATGCAAATATACCAAAATTTTTGCTTTCAGGTGATCATGCCGAAATGTTTTCATTGCTATTATGATTCCAAACAAATAGTTCATTTACCCACCAATTAAAAGCTAGCACTATTCATAACTTTAATATTTATCCTCAGATAAGGGTTAGCGACTCTGTTGGGAAGTTACACCAGATAATATGATGTAAAGATAAAAAAATAAATTACTTTCAAATTTTTATTATTTCAAAAATAGTTTTTCTTTAGTCCTAGTCATTGCGGTGATTTCCCTATAGTGATTGAAAGTGATGACCAAAAAAATCCTATTGAATGTATCAAACATTCTTGTATAAATTCGAATTCTAAATAATAATTGGAGACGAATGGATCTGGAATAAAATTCTGCATGAAATAGAAAGACTTAGTTATCTCTAACAACACTGTTGCAAATGCAATAATTAATTGATCGCTGATAAGGATTTTTCAACAATATTTGAGCAATTTAAAACAATTTTATCTCTATTACCATTCTTCGTCCTATTTTTCTACGATAACTAGTTCGAAATTAGAGGGAACTCAAAATTGATTATCACTGTTCTAAACCATATTTTATTAATACTATATTAATTTTCATTTACATAAGTAACATATTTCATATAGTATTTTCATTTTAAACACAACCTCATCAGGTATGGAACAGAGAGACCCGATTTTTTTTTAGAAAAATAGAGATATAAAATTACGAACTGGACTAAAACAATAAAAAAAGATATGCAGATTCACTTTTAGTGATTCAGTAACAAAAAATTATAGAAAAAATTAACCTAACAAAAATTCAACAGTCTTATCTACATATATGTATCGAAAAAAAGGCTGTAACCAGAAGGTACACCACATAAGCGTCACTTTGTACAAGTCCACAATTGTTTCGAAAACACGGTTGCTCAGTGGCGGGTAAACCGTGGGGTCGATAGGCATTACAATCTTCGACCCTGAAGATGATGTCATAGGTAGAATTCGGGAGAACTTTGGCCATCGGAATTCAGGCTACTCATGTGAGTTCTCCCTAGATGAAGTCTCTGTTTGAGGAGGTCCCTTTCTTGGATTACTCTAGCTAAGTCTGATTTTATCTTGTGGAGCTCGACTTGGAGTTCCCTATTGGCTTGTTCAAGATGCTCCCGTTGCTCCTGGCGTTTGTGTCTACAGTTTTGGGCGTACCCTCTGTTTTTAAGGGTTCTGCGTTTCTGTTTGAGTCTAACAATTTCATCCCTGGGACATCCGTGGAGTCTTTTGTTGAGTTCTCTCACTGAAAGATTCACAAGCATTTCGTCGTTGAGTCCGGATTCTTCCCCGCATGTTGAGTAATCGCTACAATGACTATTATTCAATCTAGGTGAAATTGTACTGACTCCACTGCATACTGACTGAGGTCGCTGATGATGGATGGGGTGATGATTGTTTTCCATACCTGGTGGAATATATTCTCTCCTCTCCCAGTCTGCTTCGCCACCCACACAATGCATGGGGCGTAGATCTAAGGGTTGTGGATCACGTATAGTCCACATCCAATCTTCCATGAAAGTTGGTGCTCGGCAAGGACCAGGAGGCTGACTTGGAGGTGTTTCTGGAGGGGTGCCAGGGTCGTTCATCAAAGGCATATTGATCAATACTGCCTGTTGGGTATATAGGGTGTCTGGTGGAGGTGACAATGAGGAATACCTTCGATCTTCCGAATCGTCCTGTATCCAAGTTTCACTTTCCACTATTTGTCTCCGATCTTCACGTTTAACTGTAACATCTTCGAGATGATCAAGGACGAAATCCTGCACATATTCCTCCGCAAGATGCTGATCGTCCTCCATCCTCCTCTCACTCTGAATATGCATTCGTGTAACTTTACTTGACGCGTTTGAGAGTCGAGTTCGCGCGCGTGTATTTGCCGTTGAGGACAGCGTTAGATTGAGCCCCCGGCGTCTACTCCCGCATATTGCGGCGAGCTCTGGAGGCGGCGTCAGAGGAAATCGGGAACCGCCCCCGGGACGCTCTTATAGGCGCATTGAATTTTATTCTGGAAATTTGTTTATACCTCTACAGCCAGTCAATAAAGAGAATATTCACACCATATTGTTCTTATGCACGTCCATTGTACGTCGCAGCTACTACGATCGAAATAAAAAAAAACAAAAATAGCACCCCTTTTATTAACAAGTCCTCGGTTTTATACCGTCCCCGTAGTTTTCTGAATTCAGTTCTAGTTTTATGGGCAATAAAATTTTCGAATTCGAAATCAGGGAATTTCAGGAAAATCCGTATTGAGTTTGGAACGGTCAGCGGACAAAGGCGAGATGTGAGCGGATTCGAATCCAGTATTGGTTACTGGCGTATAAAATAAGTTTCAGACTTGAGTACGTGATTTTATTCGTTTCGATGGCCCGAAAGAAAATATCCGACATAAAACCAGGATTTGAATGAAATCCTCCTCGCTTCTCACAACATGCATCTTTGGTTGGCTTCATATCTTTTGATATAATGAATCTCAATCAAAAATGTTATCAGTTTTTCGCGCTTTTTTCTGGGAACAAGGGATGTTTGCCCAATGGTTGAAATTTCCTGACTTCGGATGAAATAAAATTCTGGATATCATTGAAATTTTTGGTGGAGAATTCGTGGTTGGATTCAATTTTGTCCATCGACCCGTCCGGCCGGCCATAACCATTTGAATTTCTGAAGTATATAACCTTAAGTCTTCAAAGATTCAGGATAACTTGAAGATCTCTCACTGTTGTCCGAATTAAAAATTGTATTATCCGATTTTTCCCCAAATATTCTAAAAATATCGATCCATTTTAGCGAAATCTAGCGAAAGTTTCTGTGATAAGTAGTTCTTGTTGTATGATTCACACAGAACTTAACATAAACATATTTTTTTCCAATATCTTTCAAGATGAATATCCGGTCAATCTGAAACTTGATATACTGTTGGTAAATAGTGACCTCTAGGTATGTGCCAATCTCCATGATTATTTTTTGAAAAAAAAATTTTTCAACAGAAATCTCGAAAGTTATGCGTTGGCATTACTATAAAATAAGTTCAATTTTACAACCTCACTTCTTTTCGAGAAATTGAGGAAATCATCTCAAAATTTGAAATAGCCAATAAATATGACATATTTTTTTCCACTTCCTCTGCAAACCAATATTCGCTAAAACTGAAACTTGGAGCACTACTGTTCTACTTTGATTTCAAGGTCTATGCCAATTTTCATTGAACTCTGATGAATATTGCTCGAAATAAAAATTTTTGAAGAAAAATTCTCGAAATTTTTTAATTGATTTTTGGCTCAAAATTCAATGAGAAATACCCATTGGTTTTGAATTTGTAGCCTTCCAAATATTCTACACGGAGTATTCGAATAAACTCCATTCAAAAACTTGGTCGGAGTCCAAAATTATGCTAATGGGCCTCCAGAATGAACTGGATAGGAATATGAATCCATCAAAAAAAAATTCTCAGAAAAGTTTTTGTGGGAATCCAACCAGTTCCACTTTCGGACAGTAGGGTCACGTTACCTCTAGAGAATAAATTGGATTTGTTCTGATCACATTTATGTTCGTTATCAAGCAACGGTAGTTTATCGGATTTAAACCTAATTTCTGAACGTGGAGGGAGTTCGATTCCCATTTTTTGAGATTTTTTTTTCTTTATGAATTCAAATTCATATTCAGGTCTTTCTTGAGGCTCTTTAGCACAAGTTTTGACTACGTTAGGGCACCAGTTCTTAAATGAAAATAATTTAATTACTCCGAGTGGAATCTTCGGAAGGGTACAATTTTGAAACCAACAGATAATTTTTATTCTGTTTTCACATCAGTATTCAGAATGAAAGTAACTTTAATCTTGAAAGATTTCAACAATTTTGGGTGGAATTTTATTTTTTACTGTAGACATGTAAAAAAAAGGGGAGTTTTGAATTTTGGGAAAATTTTTTCACGGAAAATCTTAGAATATCGAGGATATTGAAATTTTTTCATCCGATTCAGCAATCAAAAATAAAAAAATTCCAGCTTTGCAGCCTTTTCGAATATTTTTTCCATTCTACACCACCATTGAATTGACCACCAAAAAAATACTAAGATTTGATGACAAAACTGTTATTTCAAAGATCACGCATGATTTACCACAATTCACCCCGTTATATTCGAGCTATTGTTTGCTCTTAATTATCAACGATCATTTTTGTATAGGAAAGATCACCATCTATACGTATAACAAGATAGTTTATGGCAGAATAAACAGGATATCCCAAGAGATTCATTTGTATAACTCCCTTCTTTACGAACCTATTTCGATCATTTCTATCACTTTGGGTTGGAAACCGCCATTTCTTTATAAGGAAATTGTTTCTTTCGTTATCTTTATCATGTTTACGAATGGCTTTCAGACGGACCGACTAATTATTCTTTACTATACTATTCGAATAAGAAGTGAAGAAGCCTAATATCGAAGTCTGAAAGACCAGATGAAATTTCGATTCGTTTACGTGAAGATAGAGAAGCTAGTAAGGTATAATATGTCGATTTCTGAAGTTTTCTAGAAATCTTATAAGAATTCCAAAAATCGACTATGCATGAAGTGGAACCTGACACCTTCGCCATTTTGCGATCCACTCGATACAGGCCGGTATGTGTAGGTTTGAAGGACTAAGCTAGTTCTTTTTTCCGTATGTTCTAGGAAGCCTAGTACTATCATTTCGTCTAAATGTCTGTGATTTTTTAATTTCTTCCCGTAAATGGTCCCCAAACACTAGGTTGGACTGTCATAGATTTCTCCAGGGTGAAATTTTCAATCATAATGAAAGTAAAAGTCCTTAAACTTCACAAAAATTTTAATGCATTCAAGCCCGAAGCGTTCCGGTTATCTAACCATCATAGAGGGCCAAAAATATCAACACCACAAAATTCACATGAAGTCTTTGAGTATTTACAGCACAGTGATGAATTCACAATAAGGTCCTCTCGTAAAATCAACAAACATGAATTACAGTTCTTTTTTCATCTCGTCTCGTAAGGTTGGACTCACTGATAACGAATCCTGTGTGAATATGGTTCTGTGCGGCCGTTCGTAAGCCCGATTACCGGCGTACAGAGAAACCTATTGACTTGGAACCTTCAGAGTAGGTTACATTCTACTTCAGTGAAAATGACAGCTTGGAGGTTCGAAAAAGATTTGGCGAGGAATATATAAAAAAAACTGCTCTGATGACACGATCATCACGAAAAAATTTCGGGAAAAGTTATTCATCAGTATTTTTAAACTAGCTACCAAGTTTCCTCATCACTGAATCAGTATCTTTTTGAGTTATTCTGGAAAAAATATCAATACCGAAAAAACAAGACTCGAAATTTTACATGAATTTCTTCCCAATATAATAACCGTATCGAACTATATTTTGGTTAACTGCTACAAAATATGGAGCTCCAGGTAGGAAAAATTCATAGCTTCTGAAAAACGAAATTGTTTACACGATAAATTCGAAAACTTATTTTTTTTAATCGACACAAAGTTGTTCATCCGTATTTTAAAAGTAGTGATAGTTTATAATGATCAAATCAGTACTTTTCGAGCTATTCCAGAAAACACAACGATACAGAGAAAAAAAAACTGAATTGGAAAAATAAATTCCAATATCTCCTAAAATCTATTACAATTTTAGGAGATATTGGAATTTATTTTTCCAATTCAGTTTTTTTTTCTCTTTATATTTATATAGGTACACTTATGTAAAATTTAAATCAGCAGAATATGATGCATAGTTTCCGCCAAAAAAATTTTTTTCCAGAAAAATTTCGAAAAATTCGTCAAAGTGCGATATCAACCAAATTCTGCAAAAACTAACACTATGGTATGCTTCAATTAATTGCCAAACTTCGATTGAATCTTTTAACTTAGTAGAAATATCTGGAGAATAACGCAAAAATTTCAAATGGCTATAACTCGGAAACAGTTTGGCCGATTTAGCCAGACTGAAATGGTCTTATTTTTAATTTTGCGGTAAAGCCCATTTAAAATGTTCAGGTTTATTCTCCAATATCTCCAGTAATACTGATTCGATCAGTTGGAAACTTCGAAATTAGTTGAAGAGAATAACCATCGTGCAATTTTGTGCTGAATTTTCGTGGGGATCCCCTTTGTAGGAAACCAAGAAAATGTTTTCGGAAACTTTCGTGATGTCTGTTAAAAAATCTCATTCACTCGAAGACTATTCCTCAGATTAGGCAAAAATTTGCCACAGATCTTGAAATTTATATTCGAAAGTAGAATTTCTAATTTCTATTCAATCCTATATTTTTTTTCGGAGATATTGGAAAAAGTCTAATGCAAGATTTCATGAGGGCGATAAAAATTCAAAATAAAAAATTTCGAGAAGTTTTTTGAAAAACTTGTTTATTTCGAAAGTCTATTCAACAAATTCATATGAAATTTTGCGCAAACCGTAAAGTCAAAATGAAACAATTGTGGTGCAATTTTCATTTCGATCTGTTATTCATTTTCAGAGATATTGGAAAAGAAATATGTCAAATTTCGTAGATATCAAAAATTTTGAGATTATTTCCTTATAATCTCTCAAAGAACTTACGCTATCGAGATCACACTCCACTTTCAGTTAGGAATTACCGACACTTATCTTTGAGCAGAATGTAGTGGAAATCGTACATGTAAAAAATTTCGAATATCTCAAATTTGTTTCCAGAATAACTCAAAAATTAGGCATATACTGATGCTAAAACTTGTGCGAAGTTTCCTGATGATCGTTCCGCACAATTCACGTAAAAAATTTCAAAATTTTGTTTTCAAGTGTTTTCTAGTTTGCGATTGTATGGTACTCACGAAATTCCGCATGAACCTTTAAGCTATCAGTTTTTCAATCAAGTATTTGATTTCAATACGATCCAATCTGTATTTTCGAAAATATTGGAAAAATAAAATTTTGAATGGGTATGTCTGCGGAATTATCGTGTAGATGTTACCAATACGTGAATTCTACCTTCTTAATTAGACTCCAAAGCTTCTCTAGAGACTTGATAATAATCAAGTCCCTAAGTAGATTCTTTCGTGAGCTATTTAATTAACTAGCGGCGGTTAGACCAGTCATAACCACAATAATTAACTTCGAAACCCGAAATTATATAAAAGACTGTTGTAATCTAGTGCTTGATTGTAACAGGATAGCTTGAATGTTTTCTAGAATTTTGATAACTTGAACGCGTTACAACCCGCTTACAATTTCATAAATGTCGAACACAATTTTTGTTGCAAGTATGCAATCTCCAGAGCGATTTGCTGATGGTTGTGACAATGATATCGGAATTATTCATCTGGAAATCGAATAACTTATATGAGGCTGGCTGAGTATATAAAGTTGTTAATCCTGAGCAGAAGAGTCCATACATTTTCAAGATAAATTCGAGGCCTAAATGTACGAATGAAAGACATCGAAAGCTCCAAATTTCTCCAAGTATGGGCTTTTGTTTCTTCAAACTGGCCAACTCTGAATGTTTTTTGGCAGAGTCTACATAGCCTGCTCGATATACCTGAATTTCCACAGTAGATCGGTACGAATAACGATCTATCCAAATCCAAGTGGGCCATTTTATTGACTGTGCGTGCAAATAGAACAGTGAACTCAATTATTTGTTCACAATTAAAATTTCAGGCATATTAACCCTTTACCGTAATGTTCAGTAATTTACTATTTGAACAATCGACCATTCGCTGTTAGCGAATGTTCTAATTACATTAGAGACACAAGCGTTCGTTAGGATGGTGCTCCACAACTGGGCATCTGCAACAGTATGCGCCCCTTGCTCTGGTTATGAGAGAAAGGATGCATTCCAGCATCGGATTATTCGACCATTTCTGTTATTGGACGAATAATTTAATAGAGCACCGTTTGGAACAAAGGTTTGCTTTGCAAATATATTCATTTCCTATTGGATATATTTCTTAGTTTCATCAATATATTTGTTGTGTGTGACGATATATTCATTTTTCGTTCCGAAATATTTATTTTCTACCAAACAAAGCTGAATATTTTCTGTTAAGAAGTTTGAAATATATAAAATGTGATATATATGTATAAACTCGAGCCTCCTAACTTCCTTAACGGATGGCACAGGAAGCATACGCAGTTTATCGTAATTTGGAAATCGAAAATTTCGGAAACGTTCTATCAGATTTTGATGAAATCTGACGGAGACCTGGAAATCAATATTTTACAATACGGTATCAAATTTCAGTCCAATCTGACTTAAATTATTTGATGAGAAAAATAGAAAAATTTTGGTGTTTTTTTTTGAGTATAGCTGTCGTTTCTGGAATAACCCAAAAAATACTGATACGATCATGATGAAACTTGATGCTAATGAAAAATTTCGTGCCGCGAATTTGAACATACGCACAAATTCTGCTGACTTCATATCTTTTTTTATCCCTTTTCTATGATTCTACTTTCTGTATCACAAGCAATCCACTCTACAGATATCTATTCTCTATTTAAGGAGTATTTTTGTTGACGTTCGACCTGACTTGACATTTTATTTCTAGAGTTAATTTAGACTTGTTATCCAGATCGAATTCGTAAATGTGTAAAAAGTGTACTCTGCCCAATAGCCGAGTAGATGAAATTCTATTTGATCAATATTCACAAAATACAGATCCTACCGAATTGAAGTGTAGTTTCAAATTTTTTTTGTACCTGTATGTGTGAACGTTCATGACAGCTACCGGGTGGGTAACTAGTAGCTCAAAGACTGAGAGAGATTGAGCCAAAATTGGTCTCAAACGACTAGGTTGGACTCACTGATGACGATTCAGGTGTCAAAATCGATTCTGTCCATCCGACCGGCCAGCCGTGAACACAATAACTGTCGAACGGAGCCAGCTAGCGACTCCAAACTTGAAGGGTAGTTCGTGTATTGGAATGCTGCAATTAAGTTCGTTAATGAGCCAAATCGGCCAAATAGTTTCGGAGTCGATTTGAAATTTTGAGGTTATTTCCCTGATATTTCAGAAACTACTGAAGCGATTGGATTGAAACTTGGCAGTTAGTTGAATCATAACGACGCGCAACTTCTAGCAGAATTTCGTCGAAATCGTATGGTCACTCAATAAAAAAAAATTTCAAATTTTTTCCGAAAAAATTTTTTTGTTCTGAAACTATACTATTCCAGTTATACCTTGAACTTCATATTTCACAGAAGTGTACGCAATTTCAATTCGAGTCGGCTATTAGTTCTGGAGATATTGGGAAAAAATATGTAGACTTTCGTTGTTTTCTTCTTGATATCGTTGTTTCTTTCGGTATAACTCAAGATATACTGATTCGATCGTGATGAAACTTCGCAGCTAGTTCGAAGACGTTGAAGGACAACATTGTGCGAAATTTCGTGATGATCATGTCATTAGAACAATTTGAAAAAAATTTCAAATTTTTTTTTTCGAATATGCAATATTCTGTGATCTTCTCATCATATTTTCCTCATCAAATTCTGTATGAACCTTCAAACTGTCGTTTTTCGATGAAGTACTGGATTCGAAAAAAAACCTAGAAAAGCACTGCCGTGAAGGCAGCAGCTTTTGCAAGCGTGTTCAAATTCGTTGCTGCTTTCAGGCAGTGCTTTTTTATTACAACCTTCAACTACCAAAAAATAAGAGATTATAAACAATAGTTCTGATACTTTTTATTGCCGCTAACCCTATCACCAATATAAATCTAACGACGGGCGCTCATCATTCTAGTGAGTTGTGAGTTGATGTAATCTGCTCATTCAGAATTCCATTGGATTCGTTCAAATATATACAGGGTGATTCTGGAGGAGACCGTCAGATTTTAGGATAAGTTTACACTAGTCAAGACAGTCTCGAAACAATGTTTGGTTTATGGTTGGGGGTCTCTATTGAGAATATACACGGTGATTTGTCCGATTCGACCGATTTTATTTTTATTGATAACTTTGGTATGGCTTATTTGATTTCAATGAAATTTTCAGCGTAGTACAACAGTGTTGAACACATTCATCGATTTAAATTTTTTTTTCAAAATAAGCATTTGTTATTGTGATTAATCCAGATCAATTGTGCAGGTTGAAAAAACACCCTGTACATAGCGTTTCCTAAACTACGCTATCTGTTTACGATTCTACTATAATAAGTCATTATCTGAGAGTTTCCAATTTTTTTGACACACTTCTAGTTTTTTGAGAAAATTCCATCAAAAAAAGACAATGTCGAAATTTCGCTCCAATCGATTCTACTTTCATTGTTAACTTTGGTATGGCTCATTCAATTTTGATGAAATTTGCAGTGTAGAACAATCTGAATGAGTACATTCAATAATCGCAAAAGTCTCTCAAAATACAGGGTTGTAATTGTGATAATTTTGGAATTTCAGATTAATTGTGCAGTTGAAAAAAAACACCCTGTACATTGCTTTTCCAAAACTTTCTTATTCGTTTCAGACTCTACAATAATATGTCATCATTCAGAGGTTTTTAATTTCTTTTGCACACCTATGTTGTCCAAGGATGCAAAGCAGTTCTTAAGTTCTAAAATATTCTTTTCAAATTCCAAATTCATATTTAATTTCTAATATTTTGTATGAAACCATTCAATTCAGAATATATTTCGAATTTGAAAAGAATATTTTAGAGGTGACGAACAACTTTGCATCTTTGGACGATACAGGTTTCCTACCTAGTGCGGAATACTCTCATTGCTTGTGAGCCAAATTTCAATCATGCTCTTCAACGAAAATGTTTTCTAGGAAAACCGGAGGTGTGCCAAAGAAATTAAAAACCTCTGGATGATGACATATTATTGTAGAATCTGCAACGAATAAGGAAGTTTCGGAAAAGCAATGTATAGGGTGTTTTTTTTCAACTGAACAATTAATCTGAAATTCTGAAATTATCACAATTACAACACTGTATTTTGAGAGATTGTTGCGATTATTGAATGAACTCATTCAGATTCGTCTACACTGCAAATTTCATCAAAATTGGATTAGCCATATCAAAGTTATCAATAAAAGTAGAATCGATTGGAGCGAAATTTCGACATTATCATTATTTGAAAAAATTTTCTCGGAAAACTAGAAGTGTGCCAAAAAAATTAGAAACTCTCAAATAATGACATATTAAAGTACAATCGTAAACAGATAGCGTAGTTCAGGAAACGCTATGTACAGGGTGTTTTTCAACCTGCACAATTAATCTGGATTTATCACAATAACAACCGCTTATTTTGGAAAAAAAAATTGAAATCAATGAATGTGTTCAACACTATTGTACTACGCTGAAAATTTCATTGAAATCGAATAAGCCATACCAAAGTTATCAATAAAAGTAAAATCGGTCGAATCGGACAAATCACCCTGTATATTCTCAACAGAGACCCCCAACCATAAACCAAACAATGTTCCGAGAATGTCTTGACTAGTGTAAACTTATCCCAAAATCTGACGGTCTCCTCCGGAATCACCCTGTATAAGCTCTGTTTTGAATCCGAAATTCAGAACTGTCTAGGACAGTTCTAGTTATGCGCAGAACTGCTGCGCTGTTGATGGCCTATTCTGAACTATAATAGAACAGTTCTGGAAACGATGAACCAAAACACGAATTTTGCTCTAGTTCTCATCAGGATCATAGGTGAAGAAGAAGTGATCATACCTGTCTGTGGTGAAATTAGAAAATATGCGGAAATCTCTGCCGCAGTTCATACCGAGTGTCACAGGAATCGGATTCAACCCCGAAAAAATCTTCATCTTACAAGATATAAGATTGAAACTTTTGAACAACAGATTGTTTTCTATCGACTTGGTTAACAAGATGTGTCTACAACTTCCGAATTAACTGGAAATGGAAGTCTCTTTCGATTATCTCATTTGAACTAATGATTATGATAAGCAAGTACTACAAATTGC
Organism: Myrrha octodecimguttata; assembly: GCA_958510865.1. Lineage (NCBI taxonomy): Eukaryota > Metazoa > Arthropoda > Insecta > Coleoptera > Coccinellidae > Myrrha > Myrrha octodecimguttata. Next base: position 29,247,136 of record OY294057.1, read on the forward strand.
TATGATATCATATTCATTGATGAATATGTTTCAGATATGTACCTACTCTTCATCGGAAACATTACTATTCGTTTTCTCAACAAATACAATAAATGAAAATCAAATCAATACGACGTCGAAAAACAGGTTAACAATCTGAATCACAGACAGCCACGGTGCACATGCGCGAACTACCCAATTCTGAAGCAGTTGGTACAGAATTTTCCAAACACCTTTCAAAGTTCTAAAACAGTTCTCAAATCCTGGACCGATTCTGAAATGAATCGCAGCACAAATTTGGAACCGCGCAGTTTCGTACCTTTCCGAACAGTTCGAAGCTCGGAACCAAACCGAAGCTACTATCTCAGGGAGCTCATTGCCCAATTGTCCTTTTCCCGATGCACCGTTTACGCGATTGTTGAACGAGGGTTCCTCCGAACCATCATCCCTCACCCCTACTGCCACTCTCCTGGAACGCCATCACCCACCGCACAAAACAATGCCATTATTACGATGCTGTACCGTTGCAAATCCGAATGACAGAATGCGTGTTGACTTATTAGCTAATCTCCGTAAAATGACAACGATTATTTATGAAGCCATCAACCCTCAGAAGGGATGTCGGAATGACATCTCGATGACATTTTAGTGGAGGTTGAGTCCCCTCGACTTCGCTCTATCAATATGAAAATTCCAATTAGGCGGTATTAAAATTACAATGATAGCGGATATTGAAAATGGATTGGGCGTTGATTTCGTGCTACGTGAGGAAATTCTCGATTATTGAATGCGGGGGCGTAAATGATTTGTCCAGTGAGAATACTCTATGAATTAGATATTTCATTTTAACAAGCTTCTCTGAAAACCTGTGTATTAATCTCAATAATAATATGCTTCATTTCTTCTACAGGTGAAAAAATCCAATAGCAGAAGAAAGTTTAAGAGAAAAATTATGCTGCAAATAAACGATCATTACTCCATACAATTCAGGCATGATATAAAAAACATGGTGTGCTCATCTGAAGAATGAGTGACGTCAGCAAGATTAAAATACAAAGAGTTGTATATATTCTGTGCTTTGAATTAACATGCAAATTCAAAGCACACAATAAACAACTCTTTGTATTTTAAATCTTGCTGACGTCACTCATTTTTCAGATGAGCACACCATGTTTTTTACATCATGCAATTCAGGTATCTAAGTTTGATTTGTGTCAACGTGTCATGGAAAATATGAAACATGTCCCACAAAAGGTATTGAGCATATTATACCATTAGGTTTGTTCGTTGTACTTACATGAATTACACTAACTACACTACACTGACTCTACTGACTCCCAATTCTCGGTGAAGCTGCGTGTAATTGAGTGCAGTCACAGACACCAGAATGAGTGGAGTCAGTGTAGTCCAATCTGATGATTTTACGCAAAGTCAAGATGACGGAACTCTATGCTTCTTTTGTTTTCGCTACCATTTCGAGATGATGTTGATCTGTCGTAAAGTTTTTTTAAAGTCGTCCCAGAAAAATGTTCAAATCTGAGTAACGATATAATGAAAATTAATTTCATCCAATATAACCACACATCAGAACAAAACACCAAAACACGTCCAACCAGGGACCACAGATAAAACAGATGTCTATGATTATATTTACGCATAACCATCACAGAAGATAACCTCACTCTATGCACTGCACACGTAATCTTTGACTTCACTAAACTAACTGTCAAGATTTGAACATTTCCGCAACGAACAGAGTACAAGTTTACAACGAAACACACCGAACTGTATCAGTAGAGTTATTGGTTATTGTAGTTGATGTGGTTCATGCAGGTACAAGGAACAAACCTATGATATACAATATTATGTTGCACTTATGTTCGGACCATACAATTATTTTTAGGTTCAATCAAACAATACATACATAGGTAGAGTCCTCATAAGCCCGAATTTACGGAAGGGTTGGGGGTTAAGAGGGGTAATTAAGACCACTCCCCCCCTCATCCCGAGAGGGAACCTAACAGAACGAAATATATAGAAAAAATACGATAATGCGCTGTTCCCCAGGACAAGCGCGCAAAAATGAAATTAACCCCATGCTCTCTCCTTCAATCCCTACCCCTACCGATTTGTAATACGTTTGAATCGCAATAGATTATGTAAACTTAATGACATTGATGAAGTGTGGAATTTCATAGGCCTGGCTGTTCGTTCAGAAGTTTTACTGCCGGTCTAGTATTATTGAGCAATTTGTAGATTTTCAACTGATCCAGAATGTCCATTTTCTTGCTTTTCGGTACCAGATGTAGAATTCCGAGATTATTCAGGTCTGGGAAGGGTATACGATTCGTTTCGGAGAAATAGAATTTGAATGATGCAGCTACTCTTTGAAATTTTTGAATGATGGTGTGAATTGGAAATTCAAATTAATTTTTAACGATAACAATGAAAAAACAAATTCTTCAATACTGAAGTTTGAAATTGAGGTGTAAAAATGCAATAGCGTTTATGTAGATCAAACAAGTAGAACCTTCCCAAAAAGGTTAAAAGGGCACACCCTGAAAGATTACTCCAATTTCGCGAACCATCTCTTCGAAACGAATCCCAGACCTGAGTTATCTCGAAATTTCACATCTGCGGTACGGAAAAGCAAGAAATTAGACATTTTGGAATCGTTGGAAATCTACTAAAAACCCAATAAAGCGGCAGTTAAACTTTCAAACGAAAGGCTCGACCTACGGAATATCCAACTCTCCTTGAAATTCGCAAGGAATAAGTCTACTGAACACATTCAAATACCTTGGTACATAACTTGCCATACAACAGTTGCAAATATAGTCGTAGTACTACGGGTGAGTGTAAAATGTTCAATAAACGTAGTGATAAAAATAGAGTATTTTCACTTATTCTATTTTCAAATATACTATCACCAATTATAAGGGACGAATTGTTTTTCAAGGTAAGAAAATAATTTAAAATTCACCTATGTATAACTGCTTTCAAATATAATTTCATCCTCAGATTCAAATTCACGTTATTTCCTTAATATCTCGAGGAGTATTTATGCGATCAGACTCAAACTTTGTAATCAGTGGAAAAAAACCAACTCGCAACTCAATGCACAATTTCGTGTGGATCTATTAAATAAATTTTATTGAAGAATTCATCAAATAGAAAAAATCGTTATAGTTTGTGATTCTCAAGTTTTGAGCCAAAAATGGTCTTCATCAAAAATTTTTCTTCGAACATTTTTTCCAAGAAACAATAATCAGAACCCAATGGAAATTGAAGTGCTCCAAATTTCTGTCTGAGAGAATATTCATTTGGAGGGAAATTATTGGAAAAACAATTAGTCAAATTTCTTGGCTATTTCAAATTTTTAGATGATTTCCCCAATTTCTCGAAAAAAAATTAGATTGTCAAAAGTAAACTTCTTTGAAAGTAATGCCAACATTGCCACGCATAACTCTCGAGATGTCTGTTGAAAAATTGGTCTTTCGGGAACTATTCATTTCATTACCCTACCATGGAGTTTGGCCCAGACCTTGAGGTAGTTATTTAGCAACAGTACATAAAATTTCAGTTTAATCGGATATATTTATTATTATTATTATTATTATTATTATTATTATAATTACAATAAGAGTAGAGGTATTAAACCTATAAACTCAAACTAAAATAACGTTCAAACGAAATATGTGCTTCAGCTGATTATGAAAAAAAAAAAAAAAAATATGGAGTAAAATGTGGAGATGTGTCGTTCGATCACCGTCGAATAAGCCAGGAGTCGTAACCATTCTTGAAGGCGTTAGTGGAAGAAACATTGACCAGGTCTCCAGGCAGACTGTTCCAAAGATGAAAAGTTCTATTTTTTATAAATTGCTGCCTCTGGTTTGTTCGGAAATCCTCTCTTCGGAGTTTTAATGCATGGCCTCTGAGATTATTCACATTCAAGGAGTAGAGATGTCGTATATCTTTGCCAAAATGGTCATGAAGGGCGTGGAATGTAAATATCATGTCCCCTCTTGTTCTTCTCTTCTCAAAGGAAGGTAAATTAAAGATTTTCAATCTCTCCTCGTACGAAGGACGGATGAAACCATACGGAAGGCGAGTAACCCATCTCTGAACTGACTCCAGAAGAACCTCGTCAGCTCGAGACGAGGGCCACCATACAGGTCCCGCGTACTCCAGGATCGGACGCACATAGTACCTGTAAAGCAAACTGAATGTCCTTGTGTCGCAGCCTTGGAAAGACTTATGTATGCGAAAAGCCATACATACAATCTTGAGAGATTGGGAAAAAAATGTCCAACTTCGTACTGATTCCATCCATATACTTGTGAATTATTTTCGGAATATCTTGAGAAATACCTATCCGATCATCCATTGATAGGGTATGTATATCTGCAGAATCACAGGACCGATTTCAAGATTTCGACCTTCATAATTAAACTCCAAACCTTCATAATTATTAAGTCTCTAAGCAGATTGTCTCAGTACTTATATTGTGTTTACGATCAGCGGTTAGGCCTGATGTTTAGAGATTAATTACTGCAGTCGAATTCGTGAAATTGAAATTAAAGCTCCTGACTTCACGTCAATGCTTTTTAGACCAGGGTAGAAGACCAGGGTAGAAGCCTTTAAAACTGATCAAAAGTGAAAGAAAATAACAGTAGAATGAAACCCATCAGAAAAGGAGGAAAATAGAATGAAAATTGAAGGAAAAATAATTTTCGAGCGATCTGAGGTCGGAAAGTGAAAGGGGTGAGGTTCTAAAAGTAAAAAACGGCCCATCTCTATTTCTGGCAAAACTACAAGACCTATGAAAAAAAGTTAAATGACAAAGTTGTAGGTAATGGAAGGGTCCACATATTTTTTAAATATCTGCTTTTCACATCACCTCGAAATTTATACGAAAAATTCAAAAACCAGTTTTTGGTGTTTTATTTTCATCTTCCACAAAAAATTATTTTTTGACGAAATTTGGTGGAAACTTACATTCTTATGTTCCGAATACGCTGTAATTTATTTGATTTTAAATATGTATTTTTTCACCTTATTTTGATTCAATATCAAAAAATTACCCTTATTTTCAATCGAAAATTCTCGTGTCAAAATATCAGCTTTATCCGAAAAGTCGAGGTACCTGTTGATATTTTGACACGAGAATTTCCGATTGAAAATAAGGGTACTTTTTCGATATTGTATCAAAATAAGGTGAAAAAATAAATATTTGAAATCAAAAAAATTTTAGTGTATTCGGAACATAAAAAGTAAGTTTTCACCAAATTCCGTCAAAAATAAAAAAATTTTGTGAAAGATAAAAATGAAACACCAAAAACTTGGTTTTTTGAATTTTTCACATAAATTTTGAGGTGATGTGAAAATAAGTTATTCACAAAATAGTAGACCCTTTCATTACCTTCAACTTTGTCATTTGACTTTGTTTCATTGGTCTTGTACTTTTGCCGAAAATCGAGATGGGCCGTTTTTTACTCTTAGAACCTCACCCCTTTCACTTCCCGACCTCAGATCGCCCGTAAATTATTTTTCCATCAATTTTCATTCTATTCTCCTCCTTTTCTGATGGATTTCATTCTACTATTATTTTCTTTCACTTTTGATCAGTTTTAAAGGCTTCTACCCTGGTCTTCTACCCTGGTCTAAAAAGCACTGACGTGAAGTCAGGAGCTTTAAGGCGCTCATTCAATTTCACGAATTCGACTGCAGTAATTAATCTCTAAACATCCGGCCCAACCACTGATCGTGAACACAATATGAGTACCGAGACAATCTGCTTAGAGACTTAATAATTATTAAGGTTTGGAGTTTAATTATGAAGGTCGAAATCTTGAAATCAATCCTGTGATTCTGCAGATATACACGCAATAGTTGTAGACCTTTTTATTACCTACAACTTTGTAATTTGACTTTTTTTCATAGGACTTGTAGTTTTGCCGGAAATCGAGATGGGCCGTTTTTTACTCTTAGAACCTCACCCCTTTCCACTTCCCGACCTCAGATCGCCCTTAAATTATTTTTCCTTTAATTTTCATTCTATTCTCCTCCTTTTCCAATGGGTTTAATCCTACTATTATTTTTTTTGTTTCAAAAATTATCGACCCTGGTCTATTTCTAGGTTTTTCAATAATTCAATTCATAAAGATTTTTTGTGCTCCATTGGCTGGCTCAAAAGTAAGTATGAAGATTCTAATTCAGAACCTATCTTGTCCGGATGTGTACTTGCAGAAACTGTGATTTATACTCTGGAGAAAGATCCATCGGATTTTGATCGATGTCTTGGAATCGGCACTTCATTTAAGTATTTCGAAATCATCAGGGTATGAAGTTTGTTTTTGCGCGCATGTTCTAGGGGAACATCTTGCTATCGTTTTGTCCAAATGTCTGTAATTTTAGAATTTTGAGCCGAAAATGGTCTCACACGACTACTTTCGACTCACTGATGACGAATCCGGTGTCAAAATCGATTCTGTCTGGGCGGCTGACTGGCCGGCCGTACGGAGAAATCTACCGATTTGAAAATTTCAGGGTTGGTTACATTTCAGAATGTGAAGGCTAAGTTCGTTGATGGGTAAAATCGTTCGAATGATTTCAGAGTTGAAGTTTTGGGTTTATTTCCCTGATATTTCGAGAACTACTGGAGCGATTCAATTAAAACTTGGCAGTTAGTTGGGGAGTCAGGACTTGCAACTGTTTGCGAATTTTGTTGAGATCGTGCTGTTCGTAAATTTTGAGAAAATTGTTTTCAAAATTTTTTTCTCAGAAACTGTTCATTACATTTGGACAAAAATTTGGTCGTACCTTAAGCTTCATATTTCACAACAATAGATACGATCATAATTTTCGAAGATATTGTGAAATTTCGTGTTTTTTTTCAATATATTAAAATATTATTTCAATCATGATAAAAATTGACAGCTAGATTGGAAATGATGATGGATAACTCAGTGCAAAGTTTCGAAATTTGTGCGCATCTTCAAATTCGTTGCCAAAGCGGTTCTTCATTGAACATGCGCGCAGAAGCTGCTGCCTTCATGGTGCTTTTCTAGGTTTTTCAATATGTCATCTAAGCAAATTTTTGTTCTGAGAAGTATCAACGATAAGAATTCTACCAAATTGTGTGAAACATGGTGGTCGAACGACATTATTCAATAATCAGATTCTGTTCATCTTTAGTTCCGATCATCAGGGGTGATTGGAGTTAATTTCCACGTGGAATGATACTGACTCATCTAGTAAAGCCGAACGTTTGAAAAATTCTATCCTAGGTTCTGCCGTCATGGTATCCGTTTTTTGTCTGGCCGAAATTCTTTCCTACACCGTCAATTTGAGCAAGATATTACAAAACACATCTATAGATAAATCAACCGCTAATATACAGGGTCCTGCGTAAGGCTTCCATAGCTGCCAAACCAGACTTTTTAGAAATTTAGTTGGAAAGCATTCCCTTTGTACTTTCAATTCCGCATCTCAGGAAATTAATTTCTAATATACAGGGTGTTCCCAAATAAAATCATTCAACAAATGAGTGATATTTTAAATGGAACACCCCTTATATTTTCGCATATTTTGAATGCTCTTCAATACCTCTATCAAAACGCAAAATATTAGGGATATTTTTCCAACAGTACGGATCTTATTCAGAAAAAACTGCAAACTTTAGACGAAACAGTAGTTCGGTTAAAGCCCTTTACCGATTTCCAGAAGAAATAGAAACATGAATTGGATCAGGATTTCTTTTAACTTAAGAATTTGCCTAGTCATCGTTCCTAAATGATCAACCTCTCTTATACAGGGTGTCCGTTATCAATGTCCAAATATGAAGAATTTCAAATTGTTTTTACTCGATTTTTTCAAATCTAACACCTTGTATTTTTTTCCACAGTTTTTGTACACAGTTTAAAACCTTACATTTTTTCAGAAGTAACCAAAGAGCTATATTTACTCCTGCGGCCAGCAGGCACGAAAAATGAAATCAGAACGGAAAATTTTATTCAAATATTGGATATAAAAACAAACGGGCGTTGAAAAACACAAAGAAACATTGTGTTAATGATCCAAGAGATGTTCAAAGTGTCGTCCGCCTTCTCTGGAACACAAAGCGATCCGATCGTTGAATGACCCACTAACAACTACAATAAATTGATATGAATTTTGGTAAAGATGAAATGATTGATACGATTTTTATGTTGGGCAGTGCCACAGAAACTGTTCATTAGCCATTAGATCTTATGTTGTCGAATATCTCGAAAGGAGACATCTACATGAGTCGAGTTTTCTGAGGCTTTTAAACAGATTTGTATTGACAGGAGATGTCAAGTATAAAAAAGAAGACAGGATAAAATCGGCCACTAACGAAGACAAGGAGCTCGAGGCTTTACTGCATGTAACTGAAAACCACACACAAGCCAAAGGAAGCTTGGTGTAGCCTGTAGTATTTATAAGTGAGCGTTCAGTTCAAAGAATCCTAAAAAACAATACGTATCATGCCTACCACATGTAGATGTACCAGGCGCTTACCGATAGCGATTTTGAAAACCATCTGAATTTCTGTAACTGGGCAAGTTTTCAAATTGAACAGAACCCTACAGTTTTTGAGTTTGTTTTATTGAGTGATGAAGCAACCTTCCACAATTCAGGAGCCGTCAGTAGGCACAATTTTTATTATTAATCTGTAGAAAATCCAAGAATTATAAGGGAAACAAACAATCAACACAGGTGGTCATTGAATGTCTGGGGAGCAGTAATCGACAATCATGTGATAGGCCCTCAGTTTTTCGAAGGAAATTTGGATTGAGCTGCATATTTGAATTTCATTCAGAACATTCTCTCCGGAATGTTAGCAGTGTTAGCTACGAAATGAAATATGGTTTCAGCATGATGGAGCACCCGCTCATTGCTCTCGTCCTGTGAGGGATTTACTGGACCAACAGTTTCCAAATAGATGGATTGGTAAGGGCGGACCGACAAGATGGCCTGCTAGATCACCGGATCTCACCAAAATGGATTTTTTTGTGGGATACATAAAGGGAATCGTGTATGATGAAGTTCCAACAACAGCTTCCAATATGCGAGAGAGGATTGTGACTGCTTTCCCAAGCATTACTCCAGCCATGCTGCTGAGGGTTAGTGGGTCATTCAACGATCGGATCGCTTTGTGTTCCAGAGAAGGCGGACGACACTTTGAACATCTCTTGGATCATTAACACAATTTTTCTTTGTGTTTTTCAACGCCCGTTTGTTTTTATATCCAATATTTGAATAAAATTTTCCGTTCTGATTTCATTTTTCGTGCCTGCTGGACGCAGGAGTAAAAATAGCCCTTTGGTTAATTCTGAAAAAATGTAAGGTTTTAAACTGTCTACATCATCATGGAAAAAAATACAAGGTGTTCGATTTGAAAAAATCGAGTAAAAACAATTTGAAATTCTCCATATTTGGACATTGATAACGGACACCCTGTATAAGAGCGGTTGATCATTTAGGAACGATGACTAGGCAAATTCTTAAGCTAAAAGAAACCCTGATCAAATTCATGTTTCTATTTCTTCTGGAAATCGGTAAAGGGCTTTTACCGAACTACTGTTTCGTCGAAAGTTTGCAGTTTTTTCTGATTAAGATCCGTACAGTTGGAAAAATATCCCTAATATTTTGCATCGTGGTAGGGGTATTGAAGAGCATTGAAAATATGATAGAACACAACCCGCCAATTCAGTTGATCCAGTTTGGGAACTGCTAATTTTCTGATTCAAATGCATTGAAGATCTTCTTTTAAGCGCTGTCGATAAATTCTGGTAGGTGGGCTTCTGATAGGAGTAGTTTGATGACCACGTAATAAATGAACCGACCCTCTGACTACAGTCTCAGACATTTTCCGATTCGAGGATGCCGTCTCATCAGTTCCTCTTGACGTCCAAATTTATTTCTGAATACTGTAGCTATTTCCATACTCATAGATCATAGATCGGCTGCTACAGAATGAGCAAGAGAATATTCCTTGGGAACTGTAAACAGGTCTCGATGAACTTTATGTGTGACGCAAAACCGTGCAGATTGTATTCCCCCATAAATTACTGAAAATCGTCATTTCTCTTCGCCGTAACCTCGATGAGACGTACTTCTTCTTCGTCACCCTGTGTTGACGCGTTCGGAGCCAATCGATTGAAATGAGCGACTTACGGTTTTCCTCTGGGAAGCTTCCGTATCCGATAAACTACACCATTTTTCCGTTTCACAACTTTACACGGTCCTTCCCACTGTATCTGCAATTTCGGAGAAATTCCTCTTCTTCTTTGCGGGTTATACAACCACACCAGATCTCCTCCGGTGAACCCTCCTTCAATGGCATTAATATCATAGTTCATTTTCATCCGATCACTTGCTTGCTGCATTTGATTGCGCACCTTGTCATGAATGTAATCTACCTCACTCATCAATTTGCTGACGTAGTCCTCTACGGCTAGATCTTCTCCAGGCTTGAAACCAAACTCTAGGTCACAAGGTAGTCTAATTTCTCGGCCGAACATTATATTTGCTGGAGTTTCCTTGGTAGATTCTTGAACCGAAGATCTATATGCCATGGTGAATAGATGCAAATATTCATCCCAGTCCCGCGGAGACTACTGGCTAGATGTTTTCCCATGGTCCTATTCATTTGTTCGACCATGCCATCTGATTAAGGATGCAGAGGTGTGATCTTATCGATTGTCTTATTGATCCCCAATTCTCTACAAACTTCTTGTAATAATGTCGACTCGAAATTTCGGCCTTGATCACAATGCAGCTCTAGAGGTATTCCGAATCTGCAGAAGAATTCTTTGATCAATTTATCAGCAATCGTACTTGCCTCTTGATTAGGAATACCGTACGATTCCACCCATTTGGTAAAATAGTCTATCGCTACCAAAATATACTTGTTTCCGTGGTTTCAGGAAAGGGGCCCGCGATGTCGATAGCTACTCATTCCATGGGAGATCCGACGTTATATTGCTTCATTAGAGCCTTTTCTTTGCCATAAGGGCCGTAAGCTGCAGCACAAGCTTCACAAGTTCTACACCAGTCTTTAACGTCTTTCTCACAGTTCATCCAATAAACCGCTGCCTGACTTTCTCTAGCGTCTTAGTCATCCCAAAATGTCCTCCCGAAGTTCCATTATGTAGCTTGTCAAAACGTCTGTCACACATTTCTTCGGCATAATCAACTGAAGCCTCTGCTCAGATCCATTGTTCTCCATTGTGCCCAATACGACTTCATATTTTGACTCAGTCTGGATAATTAAAAAGTAAAATAACTTATTTCCGCTTTATATATTTATTTTCACAACAATTGTTTCGTCATGATAACATGACTTCATCAGGTGAGTATGGTAACTGACTACATTTTTGGGACACAGTTCTTTAAATAGTTGAAAAAAATGAAAAAATATGGTGCGAAATATAAGAAATTATGGAAATTCCTGGGTTTCAAGAAAGGTTGAGTAAGGGGGATTTATTCAGGTCCGTTTGGTCGTTGAGGAGAATCTGTTTTTTATTGTACCTATTTATCTCCATTGCTTCCAGGAAGTTCAATTTTAGGGTCTTATTTTCCACGTGCAAAATTTCGAAATTGTTGTCGAAGTCATGTCCGGTCTCCAACAAATGTTTTGCATATGTTGAATTATGAGCTTCGTTTACGTATGCTTTCTGGTGTTCTCCTATCCTAGTTCCAAATGATCTACCCGTTTGACCAACGTATACATATGGGCAAGTACCGCAGTTCAACTTATAGACTCCAGACTTTTTATCTTTTGCGACTCTATCTTTATTGTTTTTTATTAAATTTCCTAATGAGTTTCTAGTCCTGAATGAAATATGGCAATTATTATTTTTCTTTAGATATCTTGCTACTTTTTCAGATTTATGTCCGATGTATGAAAGAGAAGTATATTTATTATTTTGTGAAATTGTCGGATATACAAGTGAAATGGATTTTTTCAGTTGCATTCGATTAAGTAGTTTGTTAATGACGGATGGATTGAAACCATTGTTAAATGCAATCTGCTTTATTGTATTTAGTTCTATATCAAAGTTCTCATGTGTCATGGGTATGTTGATCAATCTAAAAATCATGCTATTATAAGCTGCCAGTTTTTGAGCATATGGGTGGTTAGAGGAGGAATGAATTGTGAGATCTGTGTATGTTGGTTTTCGAAAAATTGAAAAATCATGTTTATTATTAATTTTCGTGATTTTTAAGTCAAGAAAATTAATACTATAATATTATTTTGTTCCTCCTCATATGTGAATTTTATTGTGGGGGATAATGAATTTATGAATTCTAAAAACATCGCGAGTTGTCTCTGGAGTCTATAAGTTGAACTGCGGTACTTGCCCATATGTATACGTTGGTCAAACGGGTAGATCATTTGGAACTAGGATAGGAGAACACCAGAAAGCATACGTAAACGAAGCTCATAATTCAACATATGCAAAACATTTGTTGGAGACCGGACATGACTTCGACAACAATTTCGAAATTTTGCACGTGGAAAATAAGACCCTAAAATTGAACTTCCTGGAAGCAATGGAGATAAATAGGTACAATAAAAAACAGATTCTCCTCAACGACCAAACGGACCTGAATAAATCCCCCTTACTCAACCTTTCTTGAAACCCAGGAATTTCCATAATTTCTTATATTTCGCACCATATTTTTTCATTTTTTTCAACTATTTAAAGAACTGTGTCCCAAAAATGTAGTCAGTTACCATACTCACCTGATGAAGTCATGTTATCATGACGAAACAATTGTTGTGAAAATAAATATATAAAGCGGAAATAAGTTATTTTACTTTTTAATCATCAAGATGAATTTCCGACAAGTAAAGACTGAGACAATCAAGTATCAGTCTGGATACTTCTTCCCAAGTAGGTCGTCTACCACTCTTCTTACAACTCAGGATTACTTTCAAGTCTGGATCTTCTTCTTGTGCTCGTTGAAGTTTTTGGGGTAGCCAGTCATCTTTAATTACTGTGATCTATTTCTTGGACATATCTCATACGAGCGTGTCCTCTATGCGACGTCTGCTTCGCTGCCTCGAATTCTAAAGCTTGAGTTAAAGTGTCATCTATAGTTTTAGGGCGTGCAAGTCTCAGAGCTTGTTGTGTTTCACTGTCCTTGATTCCGTCTACAAAGGTTTGTATTGATAGCAGTTTGAGAAAACTGTCTGGAGAAGTTGGGTGAGCCAGCTTGACTAATTCAGCCACATCGGCTGCAAACTCCTGGAGATTTTCTCCTATTTTCTGCACCCGGTTCTTTATTTTGGCATGGTGAACTTGTTGTTGATGAGAATCCCCATAGCTCATCTGGAGTCGATGTTAGAACTTCGTAACAGACTTGCTAACCCTCCGGAATCGTTTGCAGAATGTTGAGTGCCTCTCCTCGTAGAGCTATTATCAATGCTGTGGCTTTTTCGTTATCGCTCCAACTATTTTCCAGCGCAGCAGCTTCAAACTGTTTTTTATATGTCGACCAGGGCACTTTTCCATCAAGTGTTGGAGGCTGGATCTTCATTTTAGCACTTTCGCTGTTATTTTACTTTTTGGAAATGCTATAGGGTGATAAAAAAAATTCCATTTTATCCGTTTCCTCATTGAGTTTCTGAGAATTTTCTCCCATTTCCTCATTGATTTTCTGAAAATTTTCTTCTATCTTTTTTTCCATTTTATCCATTTTCCCCTTGATCTTACTCAGAAAATCCATTATCGCCTGCGTCTCCATTGCTTTCTGAAGTTTTGTAGTTACTGGCGTAAATTTGAATCAATAGAAATTATTTATTCAGTTCGAGCGATGTCGAACCGCACACTCGACACCAATGTAACGTTTTCGTGTTTTATCAAAACGTTCAGAATAATTAAACTATTTATCCACACTTATTCACACTAATAACGAATAAATCAACAACTTCTTCTATCAAAGTCTATGCACAATTTATTTCCACACAATTTATTTTCACCGATCACTTTCCGCTACGAATAACTCCGCTGAATGACTCCCTGAGCTGCTCCGCGACCGTCCTTATATCACTCGTGGAACTTCTAGCGATTGCGAGAAGATTCTAGACAGGCGCATAGACATCCGGAGTTTTCTGGAAGATCCCCAAATATCCAAACATTTTTTTCGGATGACGATGTAGATTCTAGCAACTTGAAACATTTTTTTTTAAGTTGCGCATTAAAATGCGGCGGTTAAGTTCGATAATGGGCGAAATCAGTCAGAAAAAAATTGATATTTCACAGCAGTGTACCTATCTTCGGGAAAAATATGTCGAATTTCGTGTTATTTTTCTAGATATCGTTGTTTTTTTGGAATCACTCGAAAAATACTAATTCAATATTTATGAAATTCGGCAGCTAGTTTGAAAATGCTGATGGACACTCGTGATCGTGTCATCAGAACCAGTTTAAAAAATTTTTTTTCACATATCCAATATTCTGGGATCTCCTGATCATATTATCCTCATGACATTCTGCGGAATCGTTTTACCCATTCATGAATTCGACCTAACGGCCGACAGTAAACACGATAACTTCCCGAATAAGAAACAACTTAGAAACTCGATATTTGCAGATTAGGTTTGGGGCTTAATTACGAAGGTTGAATTCGTGATTGGGTAAAATCCGCTCAATGATTCCGTAGATATACCCATTCAAAATTTTATTTTCCAATATTCCCAAAAATACTATCTCCAGATTTCAATGGAATCTTAGATTTATTTATTTCGACAAGTCGTTTGAATGCCTCATATCTCAAGATGAGATAAAGCGATCAAATATAAACTTCGTAGGAAGTTGAAGAATTAAGATGCCTAACTGTTTGCGAAATTTCGTAAGTACAAGGAGGGAAACGAAAAACTAATTTCGTTCCAAAGATTTTCAATGGATAATTTTTGGAGATATTGGAAAAAAAATGTATCGAATGTCTTGGTTTTTTCCTAGGTTGTTATTTCCGAAAAATATTGATCCTATCATGATTGATTTTGGTAACTAGTTGAAAATCCTGATGAGTAAATGTGTGCAAATTTTTTTGGTGATCATTTCATTAGATTAATTCGAAACATATTTCAAAGGCGTTCATTCGAATATTATATGTATATGTAGTGATCCAGTTATCCTATGATCCCCACGAAATTTCGCACGAACCTCCAAGCTTTCATCTTTCATTGTACTGGATTTTAATTTGAATCGATCTCTATTCTTGAAATTATTGCGGAAATGAAATTTTGAATGGGTATATCTGCTGGATATATGATTGATTGATTCATGATCAAACTTGAAAGTTGTAGGTTTTCCATTTAATTTCGAAGGTAGAATTCTTCAACTGCTGAAATTTGCCGAATGATTCTGTGTATGAAGGTTCGCATTCAAAATTTCATTTTACTAATTTTTCTAAAAACACAGGTCGGATCGAATTGAAATCTAATAGTTGATAGAAAAATAATAGCTTTAGGTTCATGTTGAATTTTGTGAGGTTATGAAAAGGAGATCGCCAAATCTTTCCTTCAGGAAGTAAGGCTGGGTTTAGCAGAGTCAATACGTGAAAAGATGATCGCTTTTGCAGTGCCTTTTTGTAATTTTTATGGTAGAAGTCAGTTTAAGCTTTTCATAATATCCAAATGCTTTTTCTTTCAAATGTTGGGGGACAACTCAGAGTTGAAATTTGAAAATTTTCAATTGGAATCAGTTTGTTTTTTTATCCCGCACATCAAATTGTTCATCGACAATTTCACGGGAAGATTTGATTCAATACTAAAATTCCACTGAATTCTCAGAAAATTTGAAATTGATATGGAATCGCAAAAATTATTTTTCCTAATTAATGAAAATTATTATTTCTTGGGTTTTCGAAGGATTACTCCGAAAACTCCCCAGAAAAATATCAATTTCGAAGAATGTACCCGAAATTAACAACAATCAATTATTCAATAAGTTAAAAAATTCAAATCTCTAAAATAAATCACCGAAGAAGTTCCATAAAGTATCACCGTTTTGTTGAATTTCAATTCTTCTCCATTTCAAAATATTACTGACAGTTTTTTTGATCACTTCTGGATTAATATGTCTTTCGTCGTAGGCGGCTTCGATATCTTTCTTGCCTATTTCCTTACTTCACTTATCAGACGAATACACTGAATGTTTATAATATTCCCAAATTCAAAAATCGACAGGATTCAGATCTGGTGATCAAGCGGTTCAGGTATGCGGTCCACCTCTGCCTATCCCATAGAACTCTATATTACTACCTGGAAAGGACCGGACCCTTCTTCAACTAAGCTTAAAGCGTAACAAGGGGCAACGAAACAAAGATAGCGCTAATTACGGTAACCTCTCCCTGTCACACCCATTGAAGTAAATGGTGTTTAACGGCTAAAATTTGGTTTTACTTAGAAATTCAGGTAGTTTGGGTATTACATCGTTTAGAAAGTGCAATATTTTTGAAAATTAATATCTATTTTTCTCTGATATGCCATTACTTTCTCTGCCTTCACCGCGTGTGGTTCAAAAAGTGAAGAATTATGTTGGTGTGAGCTGTGCATTGACGATTGACGTTAGTTTCATCATTATTACAATAAATTTAAATAATAGGAACATAGGAAAATACTTCTCGAAAAGCACTAACTTGAAGTCAGGAAAATTTAAGCGCTGGTTAAAATTCATTGCCAATGCGAAATTTGACATACTTTTTTCCGATATTTTTGGAAATGTGTGTCGAATCGAGCTGAACTTTCGAACATTGCTGTTCAGATTCGACTTCAAGGTCTGCGCCAAGTTTCATTGAAATCTCATTGATAGTTTCCGAAAAAAATATTTCTTTAACGATTCTTTCATGCAATCAGTTGGCAAGATTCAATCTGATCGCATCAGTACTTCTTGAGATATGAAGGAAATGAAATAATATATTTGAAATGGATATAACTTCGAAATTGTTAGGTAAATTTTGCCCATTAACGAACTTATTTTGAATTTTTAAAGTCGCTATAGCTTTTCTCGGTAGTAAGTTATCGTGGCAACGGGCGGCTGAATAGAATTCAATTTGACATTGAACTCTTCATCAGTGAGTCCAACCTGGTCGCTTGGAACCATTCTCGGCAAAAAACGCAAATTTACGGAGGATGATAACGCGCTGTTCCCCAGAAAAACCGCTCACCAAGTTGAAATTTCACTTGAACATGTGCGATCTTCTTCAATCCTGCCTTCTTCATGAATAAGTCAGAAAAAAATTCAGGTTCTCCTAATTTGAAATGAAAAATTAACAAGATTTAGAATAAATGCGACAGAGTTCCCTTTACTGCAATGAGGAAGAAAGAGATAGATACCCGTCCACTTCGCGGGTTGCATAAGCAACGAATTGGCTTCACTTGTCGCTCTAAACGGGTCCCTTCCAGGTATATAATATAGAGTTCATTGGCCTATCCACTCATTTGGATGGTTCTGACAGACCAATTTCCAGACTGTTACTCTCAATTATCGTTTACCACTACCATGCTAAAAACACATTTTACTATGTCCGGTCGGATTAACACAGGAGGATGCTTTTCGAGGGAACCTAAGTACATATCATCCGTATGTCGTTTTGGTAGGATATGTGGACCAATCAATTTATTTTTATGAAGTGAACACGAAACGTTTATTCGAAATCTGTATTGGAATTCCGTTTACCCGACCTAAAGCGTATTTTCTTCAGCCTACGTATGGTCAAGAACTTTTCTGATAAGAACTATAGAAGTATCCTTCATTCACTTTTATAAACTATCCCGGTTGGTCATGACATTCTGACAAATTTCAGCATGTATATTTGGAAATTGTAGGTTATTGGCATCTGAATTTAAGATTGCAGCGCCACGGTGGCCAGTTTTAGAACCTTAGATACAGACATAGATTTTGTTTTGCTAGTCGATTTTGTACTGTTTGTTAGTGTTTGGTTTGATAATGTTTGATTTCACGATTTATGCAAAGACTTTCTAGACTTTTATAGTTGACGAGAGTATTACTGGGAGTACATATTCCATTCTTATAAAGTAGGTATGTCCCATTCTTCAATCTTATTGAATGTAGGAACTCTAAAATTAGGGAAATATCTACAAGGTTAGACAGTATTTTAATATTATTTATTTTCAGGTCAAAATGGCAAGATTGACTTTGGTGGATTTCTTAGGCTGTCTTGAAAGTTGAAAAACAGATAGTATTGTAAAACATACTTTTTGGAATAATAGACAAATACTCATGACTTTACTATTTTTATAGCGAAGGACTAAATACTCAATATATTGTGAATAAAATGAATACTTCACAAAAAACTGATGCTACTTATATCGTAAGTCTAATTATTATGGATTGACAAATAAATTTCCCAACACTCATATGATTGGTCTTGAAAAAGCTGTAATAAATAAGCCTTGTACAATTTTGCTTTCATCGGCAGCAGCACTTTGAGCGAACAGTGTTCATCACCAGATATTTCCTTGTTGAGACTCTTTTTTTTCAATAGTCAGTTCTATCACTCAAACATTTACGTTGATCTTTAATTCAACAGGCAGATTTCTGGAAGGCAGGGCATTGCTCTTAAGTAAATTTCCCTGCTTGGATTAGGGACCTGGAGAACAATGGTCCTCATGAATGTGATCTAATATTTCATGAGCAATTAGTGCTTACCTCTTTGAAAATGATCATCATCGGTAAAATGCAGGTAACAGACGCTTATAAATCTTGTTTGTTGGCTTTTATCGATTCTTCAACACTTTCAGGCCCGACTTGTTAAAGAAAGTTTCTTTCACCCTAACTCGAAATATTTCACCGGGCTGTGGAAATCTATAGGAAGGGACATTTGATTTTGCTTTTCCTCAGTAGAAGCACTTGTAAAATCTGCATAAAAAATGCATAAACTTTCTCATTTCCTTAACATTTCTTTTAACTTTTCAATGATAATGTCTGTACCTCGGGTTACTCGGATAGCCACCAGAGGGAGTATCGCTTATCTTCATTCGCCAATAGTCATTATCCTGTCAGATAACTACACAACGTTGTCCTCTCTACATAGAGGGCGTAGTAACGTATTTTTCAAAATGTGAATTTACTTTGGGAAAATAATGAATTCGAGAAAATATTATGCATGTGAATTCAATAAATCCAAAGATCTGGCGAATGTTGAAGGAACTTTTTTCTCTGTTAACACTGGAAATCTTTCACGTATATAAACATGGTTGGAAGATTCAGTTAGATTCTTGTAAGGAAATCAAGAATCGAGTAATGAGATTTCACTGATAATGGATAAAGAAGTCTGTTACTTTGTGATAGTTCATTCGAAAAAAAATAGAATTACTCGAATAATCATGCAGTAATAAAACTTCTAAAAGAACAGACATACCTAAGGAATTCCCTACTTCTCTAAATTCTCAAGAGATCTACAGAAGACATTTGAATACCTTGTTGCACAAATTGAAATATTCCAGTATGAAAATGTAGTAGTACTACAAAATCTGTGTCACCTTAAAATAACACTCAATTTATGAAGTTCTTGGTAATCAATATGAAGGATACACTGGGTTTTCACTCACATACGTTTAAAACGTTGGATAGTGATAAATAATTGATTCCAAATCAGGGTTACTATCAGATTTCAATTCTTCATAGCACTTCTTGATACTTTGTCTCTGCTTCTTTAAAACTACCTTCGGCATTTTTAGTTTCCAAACGTGATGATTATGTTGAGATTGAGAGTAGAAATTGGCATTGGCATTCGGCAACGTCGCTGAGAATTATTTTGACATTGCCGATATTTCACGAGTGATAACCTGCGTCAGTTTTAAGTAAAAAAAAAAAACCTGATAGACCTTAATCATGGCCAACCGGGATGGTTTATAAAAGTGAATGGAGTTTATGTGTATAGGCATTGTATAAAATGGTATAGGCAGAAGTGGACTGCATAGGTGGACCTCTAGAAAAAAGGAGATAGCAAGTAAGGGTATCGAAGCCGCCTTCTATATAGCACGTTATAAGCCAGACATGATCGAAAACACTATTAGAATCTAATATTTTGAGACGGGCGAGAATTGAAATTTAACGAAGCGGTGCTACTTTGAAACCCTTCAGTGATTAATTATTGAGATTTGTATTTCTTAATTCATTTAATTGTTCATTGCGGTTCATTCAGGATACATTTTTCGAAATTAATATTTGTCTGGAAATTTTTCGAAAAAAAATCGTTCGAAATATCAAAAAATACTAGTTACTAATTAGTAGGACGAAATTTTTTTCCATTCCATCACGAAGTACGATTCTACTGAGAATTAAATGGAGTTTCACTATTGAATCAAATCTTTCCGCCAAATTCCCGATAAGCATGCGGAATAAAAATTCAAATTCAAATTGAAACTTTTCTGTTTTTTCAAATATTTCAGTGTCATTTTGAAATTTCACCAAAAATTTCCATATTTTCTAATACGGAGCTGCAGTTTTTCCATTATTTGAATATGAATGGATTGATCGGTACAAGTGAATTATAGGTTGTATACATCAACGGATTAGACTGGGTGGTTCAAAAATTATGAGTATCTTAGTTTTGGAATTGATTAGATCTACCATTTATAGGTATTTTGGACTTGTCTAGGGTAGCTCTACCTCAGGATATCGTAAGCTCATGTACTAATGAAATACCCTGTGGAATGAAATCCGCTGAAGGGTTCCGTTGATATACCCATTCGAAATTTTATTTTTCCAATACATTCTTCCGAAATCGCAGATAAGATCGAAGAATTTAAATCCAGTGCATCATTGAAAATGACAGCTATAAGGTTAATACAGAATTTCGTAAGGGATAAAATTTTGAAAAAAAGATTTTTCCATTTTTTCTATGAATAACTCTTCTTATTGATACTGTTGATCTATCAACCAAGTTTCGTCTCGATCAGATGAATATTTTTCTAGTTTCGAGTATTGAAATATCAAAATTCAAAATAGATATAGCATAAAAATCATTTGGCAGATTTGGTCCATTAACTAACTCAACCGAGGTATTGAAGATCTAAACTTAACCTCAAAATTTTAAAACTGTAAATACTTTCTTTCGAAAGTTAGAGCGCACACGGACGCCCGGACGGCCTGGCGATCGAAAGCGATTCGAAAATTACAAACATTGTGAAAAAACGATAACGCACTGCTCCCCAGAACAAGCGCGTAAAAAGATCGCCAAATTCTTTCATCAGGAAGTAAAACTGCCCTTGGCGGGTACAATACATAAAAAGGAGACCGTTTCAAAGGACTTCAGGAGTTGAACATGCGCGCAAAAAATGCTGACTTCGCGTCAGTGCCTTCGAAAACTTTTTCACCTCAATCTTAGTTATGTATACATTCGGGAAGAAAACAGAATCCCTGTTTTTGTTCTGAAAATATGCTTTTAAAGCATCAATCTACTACTTTTTCTCATAACATCTTGATCTTCAGCAGAAAAATAATACATCTCTTCATTCTGAATGGATCTTATCAGAATTTGTTTCTCGTTGCTCAATTTTCATTCATAAAGTTTCTACTAATTATCATGTACTCTGTTCTTTGTTGAAGATAGTGCAAATGCATTTCTCCTTCATAGGTCCGCGAGGTCATCCAAAATTCACTTGTTTCCCAATAAATTAGGCTTATCTCCCGAATTTCGAAGATTAGACATAAGGAAAAAATCATCACCAGTGGTGTTCGTCAAAAATGGCACGTGTACGATTCATTGGATCTGGACCTGATTTGAAACAAACATTCGAAGTTGGTATGAATTTATAGATATAATTCACGGAGGAAACTTTTCTTGCTATGATCTTTGATTGCTTATTTCACATGAACACTAATGAAAATGGTCACCATCAACTATTTCACTTTTATAAGAGTTAAGTTAAGAGCACCGATAGTCCCCATCACAGAATACAAATATATAAGAAGTGCTAACTCCCTACTAAACCAGAGAAACAAAGTGTCCGCCATTTGTTGGTGTCATGGCGGGAATAATTTCGAATTACGGCGGGAAACTAATTTATTTGAATTATTTAACAGTAGTCATTTTAAAATTAAACGAAAAGTTTTATTTCAAAAATGTATTGAAGCCATCGTATCTTACATATTTGATATAAAATGATGATTACAAATAAATCCATTCACAAATTACAGATTTATGACATAAAATTTCATATGTAATAATTGATTCCCTATCAATACAAGAGATTTTATTTGTCCCACTTAAAAAATGTGTGAAATTGATTTTGACTTTCTGGGCATTGATAAAAAAACAAGTTTTAGCTTGATTGAACGCATAATCATGAAGTTATGAAACCTAACTACAATAGTGTAGGAAGGTTTCAGTGCTTCAAATAATACATATATGCAGGTATTTCTGTAGTGTATTCTATATGGATCTTCAAGGGATTATTGCACAAAGCATTTTGAAACGAAAAACAGCTATGAACCTTTTCCCACAGAATTTCAGAAAAAACAGTTATTAGTCAAATTTGACAAATTATTTATGGACCTGAAGAGATTTTTACCTTCATATTTATGGAATTCTTTCAACAAGCAAAGATATAAAATGAAATTTCTCATTATTTAAAGGTCCATGGTATTCAAAACTCCGGCAGATTCAGCAAAAGTATACCACTTTAGGTCATGTAAATCACTTGGGAAATACCTACATAATATAAAAATCGACTCAAAATAACAAAATGAATCATCTCTTCAATAAACTATTAATAAAATACATAATGATCTTAATAAAATATACGTTCTTTTAAAAATAATTCCTCAGGTACCTGGTTTTCAGCATTCCATGTGATGAGTTGGAGTATGAAACAAGAAAAATATATTAGTCTTATCAATAAAGTCTGAGTTTTTTCTCTACAGAACTCTCAGAAATAACCCTGAACTCAAGGATATCGTATCAAATATGAGAGCACAATATTAATCGTCTATTCAATCAACTTGTAGTTTAAAATGTTGTGAAACAGGTTAAAGAGGTCGATATAGAAGTGGTATTGATTCCTTAACTGTTTGTAAATCCCTGGGTGATGGAAAAATAATCTGAGGTAGACCCACAACTTAGTACTTCTCCTAATTTTGCTACAATAAACTCAAATCTGCCATCTGGAAATGAATAAGATTCAAAAATACTAGTTAAACCTGTTTCAAAACAAGATCTCCCCAGTGCTATCTGATACCCCCATATCAGATAGCACCTAAAACTCCCTTTCAGAAAAAGTCTGTTTTGACGTTGAAGGATACAGTGACAAAAGTTCTGCATCATGTTGATGATTGTTGTTTAAACCATCAATAATGTTCCCATGATTGTCAACCTTAGGGGCTATTATGGAAGCACACAAATTCATGGTCCTCTTGAGTTTCATGCTTTGACAGACAGGAAATAACATTTAGATGTAATCATATTATCAGTTTTTACTTGGACTAAAAGAGCAGAGTTTCTTCTAAGTCAATAATAGGGATCATTCTTTCGGAAGAATCTGATTCGGTAATGTTCATTGGGTAGATTATGGGATATGAATTTGATCCAATCGTAAACTGAAGCAACCTTTGTAATTCCTGATATACAAATAAATGCAGGAAACTACCAGACGAATTATTTCCATCAACTGTTACCTAAAATCAATATATTATCACAGATCAAGTCTGTGATATTATTAATTAATTATTATGTGCTAAAATACCCACAACTCCACAGCAAACAACAACCGCCATCATAACAACTAAATTCTCAACGCTGATAGGCTTGATAATGCAGATCAAAAGAGTATACCGTGATTTGCATACCGTGAATTGTTGGTGTCGTTTGACGTTTCTTGTTTCCAAGATTCGCATAGAAGTTTCACCCCCCTGGTCCCCATCCTATAACAATCTTTGTATACTTCGACGAACAATCGATAAAAAGATAATGAAACCCCCATGCAATTTTTTGATGGTTATAATTCCCTCAGCTTGAAATGAGTTGGAAATACAACTTGTTGAATTTTCAGGAACCTTCTTTTATTATTGTGTAAGTGATTCGAAATAGAACATCTGGTCGTAAAGATAATTACTCCTTTGAGAAACAACTTTGCTAGTCTATTCTGGTAGACCTAAGTTCGCGTTCGAAATCATCTATGGGTAAGATAAACCATTCGAAGTTTTAAAGCACTGATCGGATTGAAATCAGAAACTACCTACATGGTTAAAAAATAATAGCTTAAAAGTACATAACAAATTTCAGCGAAACCATTAATATATTGAAACTAATTTTGGTCGGTTTGATCTGCAATTACTTAAGTTATCTATGTTCTACACCACTGTTAATTTACATGTGTTATAGTTACTATGTAGCTAATAAGTCTATACAATCACGAAATAGATGATAAATTATCAATTTTAGATTTTTTGAAACCTGATTTTTATTTATTGATGGGTCAATAGTTTCAATGCCGATTTTGTTCGGAACTAATCACAGTTTGGAATGCAACAATTCATTATCTTTCACATGTGTTTAATTTTTTTCAACGATTTCCTGCTATCTGTGATTATTAACCAAATTGTATAAAAATTTGATTTATCTATTCTACATAGTTTGCACCTAATGAATCATCTGCAAATTTCGTCACGTAAATCCAAAACACAGGTTACTTTTTAAACATTTTTTCATCAAGGCTTAGCATAAAGTTAAATAAAGTCTAGAACAAAGACAAAATGCTTTTATATACTCGTTCATGCGATCAAGAGTAGCTCGATGAACCTTAGTGAAGTAAGCGCCCACTTTCAGACAGTCAAATCCTTTCTATCTAGATGAGTATTAATCAAATTGTATAGTAGTTTAGTTTCAATATATCCCGTGGAAACAGCTATTATTGAATAAATAGTTTGTACACAATGAATAATCTACAAATTCCGTCATATCAGTTGAAAGAATATTAGAAGAGCACTGACGTGAATCAGGAGCTTTGACACACCTGTTCCAATTTGAAGTGATTTACTCGTCAAATTTCACGTCAAACTTCACACCATCATTTTTCCAGCAGATTATGAATTTCAACCCTATGACTGAGTTTCTGATGGAAATATTGGTAAAATAAAATGTCGAATACATATATCTACGAAATCTTTGGGCGTATGGTACCCATTAATGGATTCGGCCTTCGTAATTGAAATTCAAACCTGCTCTAGAAATATTGAGTCTCCAAGCAAATCTGGTCGTCTTGAATCTACTTTTTTGTGAAGAAATGACAATGTGAATGTTATTGCGAAATTTCACTTTACACATTCAAGAAAAGCGAATGGAACGATAGTAAGAAATATGAGATAAAAGCAACTAAAATTTCAACCTGTAGGCTTCACCCTCAACTTATTTCACAATTTGATAAAATATGAAAATGTATAAAAATAATTGAAGGATATGATATATTGGAAAGGTGTTGAATTTGTTCATTTTTACGATTTGCATCTAGGCATAAATTTTCATTATAGCTTTCCAAAATCAGTCAACCTTCACTCAATGATACTTCCTCAAGAATCGATTCACAATCGGAGCACTTTAAGAGGTTCTATAAACTTCTGTTTGTCAGACAGATCTCATATTGCAAAAGCCTTTTAGGTAGCCCATTATTGTGCCTCACGTTCACCAAAATTTATTTTATGGTCAACTGAATTCTCGAATTATTCCTTGATAACATACCCAATTGTGTTTCCATCACCAATGTTCACCACTAATTCAATTCTAAAAAACTTTATTTTCTCCAACTTATGAAATGTATCCTACAGATACTCTTCAATTTCAGGTGTGTACCTGAATTTTTTGAATACAATATCATTTGATTGAGATTTTTGGGTACTGTATTAGACGAAAGGATTTCAAAAACTCTGCAAAAATCAAACTTTTATTGACAAACCACGACAGGAAGTCAAGTTATATGAAATCGAGAATCATAGGAAATAACAAAGTCTCTCGAAAAATCACAAGAAGAATCTGTTATCAGTAATATCATCATCATTTATAAAGGACTCATATCATATTCAGCAGAAGCTCGTGGTTGAAGAGTTTTCCATCCCAGCTAACATTTTTCGAAAAATTCACGAATTCTCAAAAATATACGTAACTTTTTTCATCAATATATTGGGCAGAAATCAAACTTGATGATTAAAAAGTAAAATAACTTATTTCCGCTTTATATATTCATTTTCACAACAATTGTTTCGTCATGATAACATGACTTCATCAGGTGAGTATGGTAACTGGAAATCAAACTGTTCATCTGTCGCATAGCTACTATCAACATTTCGCATTCATGCGACTTTGTCCGAAATGAACCCTTAGACAATACCAGACCTCCATTTTTTTTTGATGTTCCTATCTGCCTCAGAGACTTATTGAATAAATTTTTTTTTCTTTAACTTTTCACGCGAAACAGCTGTGAAGCTGAGTTTTCAAATAACTCGTTTTATAGATGCCTATTACGAAGACATAAAATTTCAACAGTCTGTGGCAAGTAGTTTCTGAGATACCGAAGGAAATATATTTTATAACTTTCCAGTGATATGGTTCCCAAGAAATTTTGCAAATATCTTCATGTTGATATTCTAAAACTGCGAAGCAAATTTAAATTCAATTCGACATGGTTTTTTTTGACAGATTGAGAAAATGAAACCGTCAGGCGAATAGTGTCCATTGGCGAACTCAACCGACATATTTAGGTTTTAAATCTACCCAGAAAATTTCAAGATTATAGGTTTGTTCTTCTGACAGTTTGAGCACATACGGCAGGCCGAATGAAATTTGATCTCGGATCCTCTTTCAGGTAGTACAACCTAATCGTTCGAGACCATTTTGGATCAGAATTTGAAAATAACAGACTTTTGGGCAAGACGATATCGCGCTGTTTCCCAGATCAAGCGAGTAAAAATCGTGAATTCGTCGAAAACTGTTCGTTAGAATATGTGGAAATATACTCCAGAATACTCGAGGGGAAAAAAATTTTTTTTTCGCTTTCTCTAAGAGGGCAGGTTTGAATTCTGGGAAGAGAAGTGAAATTAAGGAAGGGCACGGCATACAGTTTTCAGTATAGAGTTTAGAGCAATTATGATTAATTTTGGAGTTCACGACGATAATATTCACAAATCATGTTAAAATCATGACTGATTAATTATCAACATTTTTCAGCTCTTTCTTAATTTTATGGCTGGATTGCTGAAAATCGGGAACGGGCTTTCCACGCCCCATGTCTTGAGGATATATCGAATTGATAAATATATTGGAACTTTCATTGGTCATATTTGATCTCGATTCAAAGGTTCGGGACAAATTTGGCACAGATCTTAAAGATAATATTCAGTTTCAAACTTAAATTTGATCCAATATTTATTTTCGGAGATATACGAAAAAAATATGTCAATTCCTGTTATATTTGAAATTTTGAGTTTTTTTTCCAATATCTCATTACATACTTATGCGATCAGATTGAAACTTAGCAATTGGAGAATGCGAACTAAATTTTTTTGGGAATTCATTTGCCCAAACTTGGGAAACAAAACGCTGCAAATTTTACACAAGGGTTTATTATTTTCTCAGTTAAAAAACCCAATACCATTGATATCTTAAATAAAACTTATATATTATTCATAAATCATTGCTTTTTCACAATACAAAAACCAATTCAATGAAAAAATTCATGTGGAACATTGAAATCTCAATAAATACTCTTGTACAGGGTGATTCATTAAGGGTGGCCACCGGCCGTATCTCGGAAACCGTTTATCCTATGACTTCCGGAAAAAAAATCTTATGACAAATTCGGCCCCTAGAAAATGATTAAAAATATTTTCAAGTTCGTAGTTCCCCACTAGAGGGCGCAATCTATCACTTGCAAAATATAATCTCATTTTGTACGAAATATTCTCCTGCTAACAGTGGTAAACAATAATAAAATGAGAATCTACTCTTTCTATTCAACAACTTTTGTTTCAGTAATTTTTCTATATTTCCTATTTTTTAGTGATGGGATGGATTAACTTTTCTTCACGAAAAAAACATTCTTACTCCTGTATGGGTGAACCGATTTTCACGTAATTGGATTTCATTCGAAGGCCATCGAAAGCAGATCACAGAAACATATGACAACAATATACCGGGTGATCCAATTGAAAACTACAGACTGTTTTATGTCACTTCGCCCTATTTGTGCGTTTTACTGGAAAATTTCAAATGCAATGCTATGATTCTAACCGAGTGAGAATAAGCCAAGCATTATCACCTACTGACTTTTCAAAATCGCAGACAGATATCATAGGTCGTTTCGGAGTTATTGACATTTTTGTAAATTTTGATCAATGTTGCCTTTCTGTGAGCTTGAATTAACAAGGAAGTGACTTTATGCGTCATGACAACGCAGCAAAATACTCAACACACATGAAATAACAATGATGCGATAAAATAAAACAAAAATCAGCAACAACGAAAATTAAGACTTTATCCTCCCCCAAATATAAAAATCTAATACTGTGAGGTCGGGTGATCTTTCTGGCCATGGAAAAATACTCCCTTGTCCAATATACCTCTTTGAGAAGACGTTATTTGAATATCTTGTTGATACCACATATCTAACCTGGTTTGAATAGCAATATTTTCTAAAAGAATTGGAAGATCTTCCGTTAAAATTTCAAGCACCTTTGTCTTGTTAATAAGCCAAAACTTTTATGATATTATCCTCATTACGGCTTCTACGTTTTCTATTTTTTCTTCCAAGAATTGAACCTTACCAGTTTCTCGCACTCTTCGTATCAATCTTTTGAATACCCTTTTGGAATGACGACGTCTTTCAGAATATCGTATCGGGTATTCCCTTTCAGCTACTGCATTTTCTAAACATTCAAAATGAACATTATGCATATCATATGCTTCTTCATTTGAATAATGGGGCATCATAAAATAGTGGTTTGCAATCGTCCTAAAAAACTTTTACAGCTATAGATACCGAAAATGAACAGTATCGCCAAAGCTTACTGGTTCTAAATCAGCTTGTTTCGTTGTTTTGATGAGTTTTTTCCTTTCATCTAATTGTTTAGAGATGAAATAACTCAATTCCTCCTGCATTTCACAGGGTTGATCAATACTTATCAAAATTTACAAAAATGTCAATAACTCCGAAACGACCAATGATATCTGTCTGCGATTTTAAAAAGTCAGTAGGTGATAATGCTTGGCTTATTCTCACTCGGTTAGAATCATGGCATTGCATTTGAAATTTTCCAGTAAAACGCACAAATAGGGCGAAGTGAAATAAAGCAATCTGTAGTTTTTAATTGGACCACCCGGTATATTGTTGTCATATGTTTCTGTGATCTGCTTTCGATGGCCTTCGAATGAAATCTAATTACGTGAAAATCGGTTCACCCATACAGGAGTAAGAATGTTTTTTTCGTGAAGAAAAGTTTATCCATCCCATCACTAAAAAATAGGAAATATAGAAAAATTACTGAAACAAAAGTTGTTGAATAGAAAGAGTAGATTCTTATTTTATTATTCTTTACCACTGTCAGCTGGAGAATATTTCGTAAAAAATGAGATTATATTTTACAAGTGATAGATTGCGCCCTCTAGTGGGGAACTACGAACTTGAAAATATTTTTAATCATTTTCTAGGGGCCGAGTTTGTCATTAAATTTTTTTTCCGGAAGTCATAGGATAAACGGTTTCCGAGATACGGCCGGTGGCCAACCTTAATGAATCACCCTGTATAATTTAAAATATTTTGGATGAGATACAGTCGTTTCACCCCTATAAAAATCTTACTCTTTTCCACATCACCGAAGAGATAGAGTAAAAGGCGCGTTTTTTTGAGGTGGTTTTCCCTGTAGGCCTAATCCACATTAAGGTCTCGTATTAAAATGGACATTTTCCGAAAATTCGGTTGATTGGGGGTTTCCCAGAATTTTGATTTGCGTAGTACATCAATATCAAAATGCGAATATCCTTCACTGGATTTAATCGATATCCAATATTTTTCTTACAGAGACTAGAGACTCTGAAATGAAGGTGGATATAAAAAATTATGGACATGGATGATAAAATATGACGCTAATATAAATACCAACAATTGATGAGTTTTCCGATTTGTTATTGATTTTTCTATCTATATCCTCCAATTTGTTTAATGATATACATGCTCATTATCTTTTATATTCACCCTTATTTCTAACTCTCAGTACGAAAAATATTGGATTTCGATTGAAACCAGTAACGGATATCCATACATGTTGACGATAATTGTACTACGCAAACGAAAATTGATGGAAACCTTCGATCAACTGATTTTTTTAGAAATCTTCATTATTTTGAATTACGTTTCTTAATTCGCGTACTACATGTAAAAGTGGTATTCAGTTATAAAAGAATATTTATTGAGATTTCAATGTTTCGAATGAGTTTCTTCATGAAATTGTTTTTTTTGTGTTGAGAAAAAACAATGATCTATGAATAATATATAAGTGTTTTTTAAGATATGAATGAGCTTCATGAAGAAATGCATTCTTGAATCCCGTAATCCGCAAGTGTGATTTCTTTAAATAATATTTGGGAGAGAAAACCCAAAAATATTCAATTTGAACTACTGTGACGACCTTTTCTAGGGCTTGTGTGACTAAACGGTTTTGATTTATTTTCTCGGGCGCCAGTTGCAAATTTTGGTCCAAGGTTGCAACTCCTTGTCGTACACTTCTCTGTCCTTCCCAGGTAGCCTTTACACAGTTGGAGAAGGGTTCGGTGCAATCTAAGATCTTAGCGATTGCTTGGTGGTAATTTCTTTGTTTGTAGAGAAGACCAATATCACAGGAATGAAACTCACACTCTGTATGTACAGATATATTACAAATTTTCACGGTGTCACTTACACTGTTGACCACAATTATATTTACACAAAGAGCTGTCTGATGTTGATTGTCAATGTGTCTCAACTTATTATGATATGAGCAGTATTAATATTTACACAATATAAGAAATGATCAAAGCAATGAAACAATGTGCAGTCAGATGTTAACAAAGCAGAAATATGTAATCTTGAATAAGCAGAACGGTGTACGGTAGGGAGGAATGAGATGAGCGAGCAGAGCAGGTGATAAAAGCGGTGAAAAATGGCGGTATCGACAAAATGGTGAATGACGGACAATGAGAGCATATAATGAGCAAATACAAGTGAGAAAGCAGTAAACAGGCAGGGCCGGCTTTGACTACGGTATTGACCTGTGTTCCAAGAAAACAAGTCGGTCAAAATGTCTCAAACAACGATGAGTTTGCGGCCTGAAGGGCGCACCCACTTCAATTTATAAACGTCACGGCCAACTAGATCGACAGTACCTCCGTGTCCGTATTACCGGTTCAAACCCTTAATACTAGGTCGAATGGTTCGCCCGAGCTTAGCCCAGGGCGTTCGACGCAACCCAATAAAAGAGGAAAATCCGGAAATAATGTCGATCTACTCCAAAATACTGTCGAGTATGACTAACCAAAATACAAGGCCGTGACGACAGAGCACTCCGTAAAACTAAAAGGAACTATCGGGAACGTTCCGCTAATTCAAACCCGAATCACCGTCTGTATCTTTCGCCCGTGCTTAGCCCAGAGCGTCGGATACAACCAGATAATTCGAGGAAAACTCAGGTACAGTACCACCCTGATTCAACCCCTATGGGAGGGCAATCGAACCAAGGTTGTAGGCAATGTCCCTTACAACGTTCCCGAAAGCAATCCACAAATGACCTGCCAAAATATTACGCTAGTGCTCCGAATTACGGAATGAACAAATCGGATATTTCAGAAACGTCTCGCTAATTCAAACTCGAATAACAGCCTGTATCCTTCACCCGTGCTTAGCCCAGAGCGTCGGATACAACCAGCAAATTCGAGGAATAACTTGGGTCCAGTACCACCTCAATTCAACCCCTGGGAGGGCAATCGAACTAAGGTTGCAGGTAATGTCCCCCACAACGTTCCCGAAAACACCACAAAAATTATCGGCTAAAATATAACGGCAGTATTCCGACACACGAAACGAACAAATCGGATATTTCAGAAACGTCTCGCTAACTCAAACTCGAATCACAGCCTGTATCTTTCACCCGTGCTTAGCCCAGAGCGTCGGATACAACCAGATAATTCGAGGATAACTTGGGTACAGTACCACCTCAATTCAACCCCTATGAGAGGGCAATTGAACTAAGGTTGCAGGTAATGTCCCCCACAACGTTCCCGAAAACACCACAAAAATTATCCACCGGAATACCAAATAATGCAGCTACACTATTACCCGACTTGTATTGAACGAAAAATAGAAATGGAACACAGGAAAATATACAGAAATCAAACGGAAAGCCGATTAAAGCCCAAAAGGTTCTTACCAGGTAAAACACCACTTTAACTCACTGCCTTTACGGTAAGAGAAATAACTCGAGTCTACTTAAACTCAGAAAAGAATTGAATTTTGAAGAAAATGTAAAATCTTGGTTTATTCGAAAAATACTCGGAAGAAAGCGACTGTTTAGCTCGAAATACTCTCAAAAAGTTCTCCATTCCGTCTGGACAAGTCCTTTTATAACTTCGGAAAAGTGGGGATGTCACATGTCCAAAATTTCGAGAAATTTCCTAGAGTAGGATGTTTTACGGTTCCCTGATTGGTTCATTCAAATTCCTTTGTTCTCTGAAAGAATTATACAGCGGGTCACGTAAACACGCATATACCCGTTTTCATACAATTCAATCTCCGAGACCGCTGTAAACATGTGAAAAACTGCGATAAGCGATAAATCGCCGAGTACGGCATGGTTTTTATACATAGGACGGAAACTGAAAATGCATCGAAATAAATATGATCGAATAATTCCTTTTGATAGGAAATTTCTCAAAACGAAATATAATTAATTTGACAATTCTTAAGTGATGAAAATAACTCAGTTAAAATAGGTCGGAGATTGAAATGCATCGGAATAGATTTGATGTAATAATTCTTTCATTCCTGTTAGGAAATCTCTCGAAATAAATTAAACAAATCGATTAAATTCTACGTAACGAAAATCACTTCGTTACACACCCCCCTTTCCTCCAAAAGAAAAGAAAACTGAAGGTTTTCTTTTCTAGCATCACCTTCTTACCCCTGCTCTATCACCCTACACCTATTAGCAAAATACTGAAGAAACTCCTGGCCGCAGCGTCACCAGTTGCGGAAATTTCGACGTCGGAGTGACCCCCTAGACTTTGGCCGGACTTGTTTGATGGATCGCTACTACCTTGGTCCTTGGGCTTCAGTTCTTGCGTATGACCCTACGGTCGGGATATCCTAATCTGAAAAATACTAATAATTACGTATACAGTCTCTTAGCTACTGAGCTTTTCGGGACGTTCTGAACTTCCAACGGCCAGGATGACAGACGGACAGGCGGCTCCTTCTTGCGAAGGCAATAAACGGCGGTACGGATTTATATGCTCTCTGGGGTTAACGGATTACGGGTTATTTGTGCTCGTCGATGACTCATCGAGACTTTCATCTCCACGGAACGGTTTGAGATCTTTTACGTGAATATTTCTGACGTATTTTCCAGACGTGTCCTTGAGGTCGTAAACCACTGGGGACACAACTCTTACAACGGTATACGGTCCGGCGTATTTGGCGGCCAACTTAGATGCAAAGCCGTCCGCCGCCGAAGATAGTGGGTGTTCACGGCGCCAAACCCTATCTCCTATCCTGCATGACCATTCTCTCCTCCGCAGATTGTAGTAGCTACTTTGTTGGTTGAACGCTTTCGCCAGCTGAATTCGAACGAACTCATGAGTTTCCCGGAGTCGCTTGACACGCTCAGCGTATTGGGTCACGCCTCGTACGGTGGGTTCTTCAACGGGCTCTCCACTGCTCCCGTTAACTGACTGTAACCTACGGTTGGTTTCCGGTGACCGGAGTTCCCTTCCAAAATTCAGGAACGCTGGTGTGAACCCTGTCGACTCATGTTTCGCCGAATTCAAGGCGAAAGCCAATTCTCCTACGTGTTCGTCCCAATTACGATGATCTCCTTTGCAAAACTGGGCTATCATCGTCTTGATGGTCCGGTTCGCCCTTTCAACGGGGTTGCACTGAGGTGAATATACGGGTGCGAATCGATGACGGATTCCCATGTCCTTGAGGTTTCCCTTGAACAATCTTCCATCGTATTGGGATCCATTGTCGCTGATCACGGTCTTGGGACAGCCAAATTTCAGCACTACTTGATCGTAAAAAGCCTGGAACACTCCCTTGCCGGTGGCCGCCCGGAGGGGCCTGCACTCGATCCACTTGGAGAAACGGTCTTGAAACATAACAAGGAAGGTATTACCCTTCTTGGAACGAGGGAGTGGGCCAATCAGGTCGGTGCTCACGGTATTCCATGGTTCACTGATCGTATAGGGTTGCATTTTCCCAGACGGTTTCTGCTGGCTAACCTTATACTTTTGGCACTGCTGGCATTTTCTGACGTATTTCGCCACTTCACGGAACATCCCGGGCCAGTAGTAATTCTGGGCCACCCTGGAAATGGTTTTGGCAATCCCCATATGACCAGCTACTGGTTCGTCGTGGTTCTCCTGAAGTATAGATTGACGGTTTTCGGTCGGTATGCAAAGTTTCCACGGCGTCCCCATTTCTGGTTCGGTGTAGTCATTAGAGCTCCAGAAATGTCGATACAACTTTCCATCTTGAATATGGTAATCCGGGAACAAATCTGGGTCTTTCGAAACTCCTTGGTACTTTCTTGCATACCACGGACATAACACTACATCTTCGGCCAGGCATGACTCCAGTTGGTGGGGTAACCGGTCCTCAGAAAGTACTTTCGGTGGTACGGTCGCCGGATTCAGAGGACTAGTCAACGGTTCCTTTCCCAGGAAACATTGTGTCGTGCGGAAGTCGATTCTAAAATCGTGAGAAGACAGCAGGTCCATACCTAAGATTAGGTCCATAGGTAGTTGTGGGACCAGAAACAATCGTGCCGCTATCAGTTGACTTCCAATTTTCAATTTCGGCTCAAAAACTTCTTTGACAGCAACGCAGTTCCCATCGGCTACGGTAGCCGACATCTCGTTAACTCGAATCGGGGTTATCCCTGCATTGCTGCATTTTCTAGCCGTCTTTTCACTCAAAAAAGACCTCGATGCTCCGGTATCCAGCAAGGCACGGAAAGGCTCATGTCCTATGTGAACGATGACTATCGGACGGTTTTCTCGAGTCGACGGTTTCGGTTCTACTGGGGAAACTATAGATGGGAACTGCCTTCTCCCCCTGTCAGGGCAGCTCCTTTCTAGTTTTCCGAACACCTGCAGTCTCTCGAAAGGATCCCCTGTCGTCCACATCGTGAACAAAACAGCCTAGGTGAAGATCGGCACTCTCTTCTCATATGTCCGGTTTTCCCACATCGCCAGCATTTGATTCCAGAGTCCTTGAACTGAACCCTCTTAGGTCCCAGTGACTTAGTTTCTTGAGACCTAACCTCATCTGAACTTGTCTCCTTCTTCACCCCTTTCGGTTCAACGGCCTGAGACAGCGACTGTGTCGGAGACAAAGACGGCGTTATGGGCGGGTTCTCCGCCTTATATGCGGCGTTTACGGCTAGGTTTTTGGTAGATTTCGCCTGAGGTCCTTGGTACACCAGGTGAGGTTCGTCGATGAATCCTTTCCGGTCCGGAGGTGGCACATAATTGTCGGCCTGCCACTGAACTAGCTCGAACACCCTTCCCTTATCCAATAGCTGTTTGTACGTCTTCGTTTCTTGGAAAGCCAGTGCCGTTTGGAGGGATGGTAACAGACGCTTCTTGATCATGAGGATCTGATCTTCTTCGGACGGGCGTCTGGCGGTCAATCTCAGGAATAAGTTCTGCATCCTGGTAACGAACTGTAAAAGTTTTTCCTCCTTGCCCTGCGTTCGTTTCCTAATTTCATCAAAGAGGTTTTCCTCATAGTCCGGGGGGAGGAAAGCTTCACGTAGTTGTTCGTTGAAGTCGTTCCAATCCCTGAACGAACCTCTCCTCGGGACGTACCAGTCCTTCGCATGACCCCTCAGCAGTTCGAAGATGGATTCGAACATGTGTTGGTGGCTGACTTTCCTGGTTTCTGCCAGTTGTTCTACTTCTTCCAGGAAGGTATTCACGCTAGTGGTTCCATCGAAATAAATATGCCATTTGTAGACCGGGACGGACGGGTGGTCGGCCAGACGGGTGTTTGAGGCATTGATGTCGGTTCCACTACACACCTGATCGATCTGACTGGCGTCTGTTGAACAGCTCCGGTGGTGTTTGTGAGTCCTCCGGTTCAGTGCTCTGTCATCCACGGTCCTGTCGACGGGGTCTGGTCGAAGCAAGGTTTCAGTTTCGGCGTTAAACGAGCACTCTGATTCCTCCGGTGCCAAGAATGGAAAAAATATCCTCCTGGTAGATTCGGCCGCGACGGGCCTACTCCTTCGGATTCGAGTACGCAGAGGACTAGTGAGGTCCAGTCGTCTTCGGACTGCTTCGCAAGCTCGTTCCCTCAGTCGTTGGAAAAAGTCAACAGACAATCCAGTCCGTTGGGTTTCCTGCTGAACGGATCCGGCGGTAAGGAGGTCCTCAATTCCCGTCTCCTGACGACTAAATTCCCGGGGTTCTTCAAAAGTAATCAGCTCGACTTCCTGTTCCCTCCGGGAGGTGACCTCAGCTCGGCCCGATTCCCCACTGAACTCTCCCAATTGTTCTGGACCACCCTGCCTAGCCTCGGCCAGGGTCTTAGCATCCTCCAGCATCTCGTAAACTTGATTTACGACACCCTTCAGATCGTCCAACATGTCCTGTCCCTCAATCGACGTCGGTTTGATCTGGCCAATACGGTTTTGGACATGGACCAATCGGCTCCTTATGCGGGATTCCTCATTCACGGCATTCTCCTCGTCGAACTCTCTAACTTCTTCAACCAAGCAACCCAATATTCGGTTAACACTGCACATTTCCTCTTCAAGGTTCCTGGCTGAGGTACGGAACGGCACTTTGTTAGCTAACACCTCGCGCAGTTCGGCACGGTTTTCATGGACGGTCCTATGGGCCTGGCAGCCTCGGGCTTCGAGTTCCCAAACCAACTCCTCGGCCCTCAGTCTATTCACCTCCATGTCTGCTCCTCTACTCCTCAGTTCTCCTTTTGTACTGCCGGTTGTCGAAAGAAATTGGTCCCTGCTCGGGCGCCAATTTGTGACGACCTTTTCTCGGGCTTGTGTGACTAAACGGTTTTGATTTATTTTCTCGGGCGCCAGTTGCAAATTTTGGTCCAAGGTTGCAACTCCTTGTCGTACACTTCTCTGTCCTTCCCAGGTAGCCTTTACACAGTTGGAGAAGGGTTCGGTGCAATCTAAGATCTTAGCGATTGCTTGGTGGTAATTTCTTTGTTTGTAGAGAAGACCAATATCACAGGAATGAAACTCACACTCTGTATGTACAGATATATTACAAATTTTCACGGTGTCACTTACACTGTTGACCACAATTATATTTACACAAAGAGCTGTCTGATGTTGATTGTCAATGTGTCTCAACTTATTATGATATGAGCAGTATTAATATTTACACAATATAAGAAATGATCAAAGCAATGAAACAATGTGCAGTCAGATGTTAACAAAGCAGAAATATGTAATCTTGAATAAGCAGAACGGTGTACGGTAGTGAGGAATGAGATGAGCGAGCAGAGCAGGTGATAAAAGCGGTGAAAAATGGCGGTATCGACAAAATGGTGAATGACGGACAATGAGAGCATATAATGAGCAAATACAAGTGAGAAAGCAGTAAACAGGCAGGGCCGGCTTTGACTACGGTATTGACCTGTGTTCCAAGAAAACAAGTCGGTCAAAATGTCTCAAACAACGATGAGTTTGCGGCCTGAAGGGCGCACCCACTTCAATTTATAAACGTCACGGCCAACTAGATCGACAGTACCTCCGTGTCCGTATTACCGGTTCAAACCCTTAATACTAGGTCGAATGGTTCGCCCGAGCTTAGCCCAGGGCGTTCGACGCAACCCAATAAAAGAGGAAAATCCGGAAATAATGTCGATCTACTCCAAAATACTGTCGAGTATGACTAACCAAAATACAAGGCCGTGACGACAGAGCACTCCGTAAAACTAAAAGGAACTATCGGGAACGTTCCGCTAATTCAAACCCGAATCACCGTCTGTATCTTTCGCCCGTGCTTAGCCCAGAGCGTCGGATACAACCAGATAATTCGAGGAAAACTCAGGTACAGTACCACCCTGATTCAACCCCTATGGGAGGGCAATCGAACCAAGGTTGTAGGCAATGTCCCTTACAACGTTCCCGAAAGCAATCCACAAATGACCTGCCAAAATATTACGCTAGTGCTCCGAATTACGGAATGAACAAATCGGATATTTCAGAAACGTCTCGCTAATTCAAACTCGAATAACAGCCTGTATCCTTCACCCGTGCTTAGCCCAGAGCGTCGGATACAACCAGCAAATTCGAGGAATAACTTGGGTCCAGTACCACCTCAATTCAACCCCTGGGAGGGCAATCGAACTAAGGTTGCAGGTAATGTCCCCCACAACGTTCCCGAAAACACCACAAAAATTATCGGCTAAAATATAACGGCAGTATTCCGACACACGAAACGAACAAATCGGATATTTCAGAAACGTCTCGCTAACTCAAACTCGAATCACAGCCTGTATCTTTCACCCGTGCTTAGCCCAGAGCGTCGGATACAACCAGATAATTCGAGGATAACTTGGGTACAGTACCACCTCAATTCAACCCCTATGAGAGGGCAATTGAACTAAGGTTGCAGGTAATGTCCCCCACAACGTTCCCGAAAACACCACAAAAATTATCCACCGGAATACCAAATAATGCAGCTACACTATTACCCGACTTGTATTGAACGAAAAATAGAAATGGAACACAGGAAAATATACAGAAATCAAACGGAAAGCCGATTAAAGCCCAAAAGGTTCTTACCAGGTAAAACACCACTTTAACTCACTGCCTTTACGGTAAGAGAAATAACTCGAGTCTACTTAAACTCAGAAAAGAATTGAATTTTGAAGAAAATGTAAAATCTTGGTTTATTCGAAAAATACTCGGAAGAAAGCGACTGTTTAGCTCGAAATACTCTCAAAAAGTTCTCCATTCCGTCTGGACAAGTCCTTTTATAACTTCGGAAAAGTGGGGATGTCACATGTCCAAAATTTCGAGAAATTTCCTAGAGTAGGATGTTTTACGGTTCCCTGATTGGTTCATTCAAATTCCTTTGTTCTCTGAAAGAATTATACAGCGGGTCACGTAAACACGCATATACCCGTTTTCATACAATTCAATCTCCGAGACCGCTGTAAACATGTGAAAAACTGCGATAAGCGATAAATCGCCGAGTACGGCATGGTTTTTATACATAGGACGGAAACTGAAAATGCATCGAAATAAATATGATCGAATAATTCCTTTTGATAGGAAATTTCTCAAAACGAAATATAATTAATTTGACAATTCTTAAGTGATGAAAATAACTCAGTTAAAATAGGTCGGAGATTGAAATGCATCGGAATAGATTTGATGTAATAATTCTTTCATTCCTGTTAGGAAATCTCTCGAAATAAATTAAACAAATCGATTAAATTCTACGTAACGAAAATCACTTCGTTACACTACTTACGATTATGAAATTGTTGAGAATATCGATGGGGCATTTACACATTGTGTTTATAAGATAATGAACGAATCCGTTAAAAATTTCTCGATATGTGCTGAATTATGGTAATCCATCTTTTCATCTACTTTTGGATATATGATTCTGGATGAAAAGTTGAGCCATAATTCCACTGAATTCCAATCTAAGAACCGAATGCGATGATTCATTTTCGGGATTATTGAAAATTTCAGCTTTTTTCTTCATAACTCAGGGACCACTGATCGGAAATCATCCGGGTGAAAATTTTTACGTTGAGTCATGCAACAGCAAGCAACGTTGAGAGTTTCATCTGATTGAAGTGAAAGTTGGTTTCGAGATGCTAAGTAGCAGCAAAGAGATTTATGCAAAATTTCGTGTATTTCAATAAAAAAATTCAAAGAAAAATATTTTGAAATGTTTTATGTTGCGGAATCCATTCGTTTAA
Organism: Myrrha octodecimguttata; assembly: GCA_958510865.1. Classification (NCBI taxonomy): domain Eukaryota; kingdom Metazoa; phylum Arthropoda; class Insecta; order Coleoptera; family Coccinellidae; genus Myrrha; species Myrrha octodecimguttata. The sequence goes on from OY294057.1 coordinate 29,287,334, forward strand.
TTCGTAAAAAATTCCACTTAATAGTATGAACTGCCATTTCATAACCGAAGACCAAATTCAGCCTGATCAGATGAATATAGTTTGAGTTATGATGTGGATAAAATCTCAAGATAAGAACTAAATAATAGTGGGTCGCTTGGATGAATGGTCAGCGAGTGTACCTGTGATGCAGTCGCAACAGGCAGCTGCTGGTTCGATTCCCGTAGTGGGAGGATTGATCTTTCGTTGGGATCATTTTCCAGGTGTAAATTTTAATTATTTTCTGTCAATAATGATAAGAATTCCGCTCGTATCGAATGGTAAGTTGGTAATTAGTTGGAAAATACTGACACGAGGACTGATGGAAAATTTCATTAGGAATCTTCAATCAGGAAAATAACGAAAAATCGAAAATGTAATAAACTTACACCCTGCTTCGGACTAAGATGTGAATACCTATGTGATTTAAAGAAGGAAATATAACAGTAACCTATGTTGTGGCAGCACAACAAGACGTACCAGACGGTCAGTGCTGCTGAATTTTGAATGTTTGGGTCCTTCCGGCAGGAAACTAGATCGGCGTTGGTTTTCTTGATTCATCACATTTTGGTTATCAGTGTTTTCGGAATTTATCGACATAAGAAAACAGAAACTAGTTTATTACAAAGTAAACAATATTTTGAATAAGGATTTTTAACTTTTCAAATAGAGACAAGACTTAAATCAAAATAAATGAAATATATTTTTTCTTACAAAACGAAAATAGCACTATTTCGATGACTAGAAAAAAATCAGTCTCTAAATTAAAAAAAATGAAACCTTCCAACCGAAGAGTTCATTCCTTTGATCGAATGTTGACTTCAACGTGGTATTCTTTGTGAAATATTACACTTTTATGTTCCTCAAAAAACATGGAAAAGCTATTAAAATTCTAACAAAAGCGACTAATTTCGATGGCGAAATAAATAAACGGAGCTTTTTCATGTTTGGTGACATAAAAGTCTTAGTATAGCAACAGCCAGCCGACCAAATAATAGTTTGAAAGGTTCAAGAAAGAGATCCCAAATCAAAAAAGTATTTAGTTTATTTTATGATGTTCACACTGGAAAAGCCGTATCTCATTCAAACACGCAGAAACGCTCAAAAAATTATATCACACATGGACAACCGATAACAGATACAATATTAATAAATTCAAATAATGCGCCTAAATTATAGGCAACACATCATGCACACTAATTTTATGTATACAGGAGGTTTCTGTACAAACCTTTTCGGGTGATATGCGTTAGCTCAGAGGCGTTCACCAAATATAAGTAACCGAATGAGAAAGAATGATAAGGTTAACCTTATCACTAACATTATAAAATAAACAAAATACTTCTTTGATTTGGAATCTCTTCCTTGAACCTTGCAAACTATTATTTGGTCGGCTTGTTTCTACAGTAAGAATCTCCATTTCAGTTTGGTCAATGTTCATAGGTAAGAATTTTGTGTTGTTTGTTTGAGATTGTAACTCTATTCGTGAAATGTTTGTAGGTTCAATAAATTGAAGAAAAAAATATATCTGCGAAGATTTCTCCACCCTAGCCTACTTCAACTACGATTATCAGGAAAAACCCGTCTCAACACAGGTTTCTTTCGGTCATAACTCGGAAGGTACTATGGCCCATGGCTATCGAGTCGAAACTTGCAAATTAAGGTCCGGTGTACACATCCGAGTTTTCAAGCTCCGGCGCCGTACTTACGGTCTAAAGTACAAAGCATCAGCACACATCCGATTACCCCGTTACGGCTCCGCATTGGCGCCGGAGGTGGAAAAGCTGGATGTTTATATCGGGGCTAATTAATTTCTTTCCGTTGGTGATCAAATAATTTGAAGCTATCCTGCTGGCAGGATAATTGATACTGCCGGTAGGCCCGTTGGACGTTCTAAATAACTCAGTCATTCTATCTCACTTGGAATAAAGGCAAAATAATAAGTAGGAACTACTACTTTGTCAATTTCCATGCGAAACATGCTTGTGGGACGGAAAAAAATGTTTTGAAGCTGGGTCTCAATATCAGATTGGAGGTTCGTAATGATGCTATATGATCAAAGCTTCGTTCGAACAATAAAAACGCGAAACATATGGTACTAAATGTCGGAGGATCTAATTGATAGGCAAATAAGACAGAATTGTTTTTCGAAAACCCGAACTTAGGTCGAAACAAATTGTTCTGTTCGGAGTCTATTGACCAAATATCGATTAAATAAGCCACAGACCTTAAAGTCAATATTCAAAAATAACATTCCGAATTTTTTAGGGTATTGGAAAAATTATGTAATATTTCTGGGTTACTTAAATTTCCCAGTCCATTTCGTCAATATCTCTTTACGAAACCAAAGCGATCAAATTGAAACCAGTTGCATAATAGGGACGTGTGCGAAGTTTCGTTGAAAAAACTAGTGAAGAAAATATTTTCTTGAGAATTTTCCTGATTATTCCTGAAAATAATTGTAACTTTTCATTGGATTCAAATGCGATTTGGCACAGTGTTTCGAATTCAAGTTTGATCCGACATCTATTTTCGGAAATCTTGAGATAATTTCACCAATATCTCAAGAAAAACTGACGCGATTAGATTAAACTTCATAGTTAATCGAATGGAAAGCCCCATATTTTATTATGAAAATAGATTCCTTATGCAGTTCTGAGTTGTCTTAGTGTAAAATGTTCGAATTTCTGTCCGAAAATTTTTTTTCAACGCGAAATTCCAATGTACACATTAAAAATGGCGCTCTGCTGGAACATGGACATCCTCCCGGTTTTTCATTGTAAAAACGCCGTTTAAAGACTTCCGCGAGAAGTAAGAATAATGCTTCTGTCGCAATCGGCAGAATCGAAAGTCATGATACAGGTCACAAAACGGGTTGTCAGAGTAGGCTTGGATATGCAGTCGCGATTACATTTCTAATGGGAATCTTCTCAAAAATACAAGCAGAACTTAATATTCAGAATTTCTATGGAAACAATCTGAAATGAATATATAATATATCCTTCATTGCCTTCGAGACAATAACTTTCTTTCTGAAAAGAATGAAATTCGAAATGTGATCGCGTACCTATACATTGTTTTTAACGAATATTTTAAAAAATATGAATTTTAGGGCATTGGTGTTATTTCTACACCTACATTATTTTTGAACGTAGATTCCATTACGGCCGTAAAAAAATTTGGTTCTTATTTTAAAAAATTAAGTTTTCAAGAATAGAGAAGTATAAATACTTCTCTATTCTGTGCTTTTTAAGGTTTCAACAAAGACAAGTGGAAATCTAGGCAACCTGTGCGCATGATCCAACAGTGTCATTTAGGGAGCAACGTTGCCAGACTGTAAAATAAATCCGATGACACTGGAATGTCGTGTTATTTAGAATTCCGTTTCTTCTATACGTTGTATAGAATATAAATTGAGAAGTACATTGAATATAAAATGAATATGTCTGAATGGGTAAAATTTTGCACTAGTTTTATTTGAAGAAGAGATATAGAGTATGTTTTTCATTAATTTTCAATTATGGAATTATCGCCATTATTTCATTTTCTGATTTGGATTGATACTGTCTTAAATAAAAATAAACTAACCTAGGACCTCAACAAATCAGAAGACAAAATTCAAGTTCATCATCCCAAAATTGAATTTCTTCTGATTTAGACTGGCATGCAATGTCCTATAAATTACATTGCAATAATGTCCTAAGGTAAACTAAACAAACATCACCCATGAGAGAATTCATGACATTACTCGATTATTACTTTATGTACTTCATTTTCATGTTAGAATTAACTATTTCGGATGAATCAATATATAATCACTCAAATTCAATATTAGGCTTCCGCACAATCTGGAAACCACTGGCACTGTTGGAGTATGCGCACATCTTCCACTTGTGGAAACCCAAAGATTACCTCATCTTACAAAGAAAAATATTAGATCTGATATATACAGATTTACGCAAGTGCGCAACGGCAGTCGTGATTTTTCGAAGTCTTCACATATATTGCTATGGAGGTGGATGATCTCTTATTCAAAAAAGCAAGTGAATACGATATCTTCCAAAAAATTACTTTATAATTATTTATTCAAAAATACTTGCGACCACATTTGGGTAAGCAACCCTGTAGATATATTATATTCTACTATTGACAAATGTATGTGAAAAATTGGTTTCAAGCAAACTCGACGAGCGCACTAATTCTGCAGCCGGATCTCGTACTACATTCTGTCCGAAAGTGGAGAGAGTTCGAGTCCCACCATAAAGTTATTTTGATAAACTCATATTTCTATTCAGGTCATTCTGGAGGCCCGTTAGACTGATTTGGAGATCTCCTTTCCATCTAGTCTTATGAACCTCCAAGCTAATACGAAATTTCGCTTATACAGGGTGATTCCGGAGGAGACCGTCAGATTTAAGGATAAGTTTACACGAGTCAAGACAGTCTCGAAACAATGTTTGGTTTATTGGTGGGGGTCTCTATCGAGAATATACAGGGTGATTTGTCCGATTCGACCGATTTTACTTTTATTGATAATTTTGGTTTGGCTCATTCGGTTTTGATGAAATTTTCAGTAAAGTATGAAAATTTTTTTTCAAAATAAGCGGTTGTTATTGTGATAATTCCAGATTAATTGTGCAGGTTGAAAAAACACCCTGTACTTCGCGTTTCCGAAAATTCACTATCCGTTTGCGATTCTACTATAATAAGTGATTATTTGAGAGTTTTTAGTTTTTTTCGCCTCTAGTTTTCCGAGAAAATGTTTTCAAAAAGAGACAATGTCGAAATTTTGCTCCAATCGATTCTACTTTCATTAATAACTTTGGTATGGCTTATCTAATTTTGAAATTTGCATTGTAGAACAATCTGAATGAGTACATTCAATAATAGCTGAAATCTTTTAAAATACAGGGTTGTAATTGTGATAATTTCATAATTTCAGATCAATTGAGCAGTTGAAAAAACACACTTTGTACATTGCTTTTCCAAAACTTTCCCATTCGTTTCAGGTTCTACTATAATATGTTATTACTCAGAGGTATTTAATTTCTTTGGTACACCTCCAGTTGTCCGAGAAAAAATGTTTGAAGAAGAGCATAATCGAAATTTGACGTAAGAGCAGTGCTAATATTCTGCACAAGGTAGTAAAGCTGTAGGTATATTCCAAAGATGCAAAGCAGTTCTGAAGTTCCAAAATATTCTTTTCAAATTCCAAATTCATATTTAATTGCTCATATTCTGTATGAAATCATTCAATTCAGAATATATTTCGAATTTGAAAAAAATATTTTAGAAGTGACGAACAACTTTGCATCCTTGGACAATACAGCTTTCCTACCTAGTGCGGAATACTATAGCTGCTTATGAGCCAAATTTCGATTATGCTCTTCTTCAAAAATGTTTTCTAGGAAAACCGGAGGTATGCCACAAAAATTAAAAACCTATGAGTAATGACATATCATTGTGGAATCTGAGACGAATAAGAAAGTCTTGGAAAAGCAATGTACAGGGTTAGTTTTTTTCCACTGCACAGTGAATCTAAAATTCTGAAATGATCACAATTATAACCCTGTATTTCGAGAGATTGTTCCAATTATTGAATTAACTCATTCATACTATTTTACACTACCCATTTCATCAAAATTGGATGAGCCATACCAAAGTTATTATTAAAAGTAAAATCGATTGGAGCGAAATTTCGACATTGGAAAATTTGGAAAAATTCTCTCGGAAAACTAGAGGTGTGCCAGAAAATTTGAAACTCCCAAATGATGACTTATTATAGTAGAACCGTAAACAGATAGCGTAGTTTAGGAAACGCGATGTACAGGGTGTTTTTTCAACCTGCACAATTAATCTGGAATGATCACAATAACAACCGCTTATTTTGGAAAAAAAAATTGGAATTAATGAATGTGCTCATCAATGTTCTATTCTATTCTATGTTGTACTTCGCTGAAAATTTCATCGAAATCGAATAAGCCACCAAAGTAATCAATAAAAGTAGAATCGGTCGAATCGGACAAATTACCCTGTATATTCTTAATAGAGATCCCCAACCATAAACCAAACATTGTTCCGAGACTGTCTTGACTAGTGTATACTCATCCCAAAATCTGACGGTCTCCTCCGGAATCAACTTGTATTTGCACATCCGCAGCTTCCAACTAGATACTCAGTTTTATTATGATCAGATCAGTAATTTTTGAGTTCATCCACAAATTAGAGCGATAACCAGGAAAGAACTAAAGAATTTGACTTAGTTTTCCGCAATATCTCCAAAAAGATAAATATCGGATCAAACTGAAATTGAACACTGTTGTTAAACACTGACTTCAGGGTCAGTGAGATTTTCTATTGAAAACATATGAAAATTTTCCAAATTAATTTTTTTTGTGAATATAATACATACCTAGAATCTTGGAAATTTTCAGGGTGGGTTTGTGGCCTAGATATATCGGTTGCAAACTAGCTCCTACCAACGGTTTCGTAGTTATAGTAAGATGAAATTTTGTTTCCTCAATATGTATTTCAAAAATACCGAACAGATTGAAATGAAACTAGGTTTGCAGTTGTTGAGTACTAAAGTGGAGAAGTATGTAAAATTTCGTGAAGTTCAGACCACTAGAATTTTTTTATAATATTTTCGAATTCTTCGATATCTCAGAAACTATATGTATTCGCCATATGCTGCTGCAATACTTTTCCATCTGCATAACGGACATTTATTAATAGGATATACAGGGTCTTTCACGAGGAACCTCACCCATATTTATACGGGAAACTACTGAACGTATTTTCATGAAATTCAGCACTTATGAGTATTTCACGATGCTGATGAAATCTAAAATATTTTCAAGGCATGAGCACCTCCGGTTTTTCCGGAAATGACGTCAACTTCCGTTTTTCAAATTAGAACACCATTTTTTTATTGCAGAAATTGATTCCTTAGAAAATTTCAATTTATTTTGATGTAACATTTTTCAGTTTTGGTTGGAAAATTCTCTCTGAGCGGGAAAATTCGAAAAAAAAATCGAAAATAGAGCTCCGCTGAAACAAGAATAACTTCGAGGTTTTTGGATGGAAAATTTTTATTTTTGGGATTTTTCAAGATGTAAAATTGATGTATCCACTTTAGAAATCGAAATCGCGATTCATGATACAGGGGGTGAAAAAATCGCTTTCAAAGTTAGGGATGACAAAATCGTGAAAAATCAATTTTTTCAAATTAGAACCCCATTTTTTTATGGCAGATATTGAATCTACGTTAAAAAATAATGTGAGGGTATGCATCACATCCTTGCCCTAAAATGGATATTTTCTGAGTTATTCACAAAATACTGTTTTTCGTCTTGAATTTTCAGCTATTTCTTTTCCCTTCAAATATGCAAGAACTGTAATTTCGTTGTTCTCATCTTCTACTACACTTTTTTCTCTGTGTGTAGTTTTCTTAACGAAAGATCCGACATTTCTCAAGTTTGTCATGGTTCTGTTAATGGTATCTCTCGTTGGTCTGGGTCGGTCAGGAAACCTCTCAATGAACAGTCGAATCGTTCTATCTACAACTTTATTACATTCTCCATGAAGTAGAATGAGATTTAAATAATCTTCATTGGTAAAATTAGGCATAGTGATCGATTTTATAACTTAATACGAATTATCACCAAATTAATAGTAAACACAAAATGCTACTGAATAAAGAGGAATTTGGCAGATGTAATTAATGATATCTATCATTAAAAAAAAATAATGTAAAACATGGTAAGTTTTTGCATATGGTTCATAAGGAATTATTTATTTATCACTGGGGAGAAAACCGATGGCCGATTAGTTGAAATAAAGAGGTTTCCGATACAAATTCGAATCCAAATTCGCCATCTATTTAGGAACAACCTGTAACATTTTTCTCTTGCATATTAGGGTAATAAAATATAAAACATGGTGTAAGTAACAGTTCCTGAAAATTTCATCTTTTTGGCGTGAAGGGAAAAGAAATAGCTGAAAATTCAAGACGAAAAACAGTTTTTTGTGAATAACTCAGAAAATATCCACTTTAGGGCAAGGGTGTGATGCATACACTCACATTATTTTTTAACGTAGATTCAATATCTGCCATAAAAAATGGGGTTCTAATTTGAAAAAATTGATTTTTCACGATTTTGTCATCCCTAACTTTGAAAGCGATTTGTTCACCCCCTGTATCATGAATCGCGATTTCGATTTTTAAAGTGGATACATCAATCTTACATCTTGAAAAATTCCAAAAATGAAAATTTTCCATCCAAAAACCTCGAAGTTATTCTTGTTTCAGCGGAGCTCTATTTTAGATTTTTTTTTTCGAATTTTTCCGCTCAGAGAGAATTTTCCAACCAAAACTGAAAAATGTTACATCAAAATAAATTGAAATTTTCTGAGGAATCAATTTCTGCAATAAAAAAATGGTGTTCTAATTTGAAAAACGGAAGTTGACGTCATTTCCGGAAAAACCGGAGGTGCTCATGCCTTGAAAATATTTTAGATTTCATCAGCATCCTGAAATACTTATAAGTGCTGAATTTCATGAAAATACGTTCAGTAGTTTCCCGTATAAATATGAGTGAGGTTCCTCGTGAAAGACCCTGTATAGAAAGTCATTTTCACAGCTGTTCCATGTGAAAAAGAGATTCCAGGTTCGAAGTCGGAATTAGATATAATTACGAGTTTGAAGTCAGAATTAGCTAAAAAAAACTCTTGTCAAATTGAAATGTCCCTTCTACGCCTTCGTACGTTACTTCTCTGATTTGGAGCGCGACAGCCGGTTCCACAGAAATACCGCTCCAAAATCGCGGTATTGGAATACCGTCACATCTCCGTATCATTCTTTGATTTGTGGACACCGCTAGATCATGAGGAAGGGGGAATTGGTTAGTCTCACTTCATGTCAAGACATTGTAGTCGATATCGGTAGACACTGATGAATTTTGAAATAACATGAAATTCTTACTAAGCGATGATGTGAGATCAGGTCTTTCAACGTGATTGTTCGAATAATTTTACATCAACACATAATTTAGCACCTTGTAGCGCTTTGGTATTCTTTAACAGATTACGAAGTTTCAATCTGATTGTATTCGTTCTTCTAGAAAAGCACTGACATGAAGTCAGCAGCTTTTACGGGCTTTTTCACATTGCAAAATGATGACTTGGAAATTTCAATGGAATATAAACATTTTCAAAAAAAAATTTCAAAAAAAAATATTTTTTTTCTAATTTTTCCATGGATAATTCTTCTTATTGACATTGTTCATATTCCAACCAAGTTTAATTTCGATCAGATAAATATTTTTCGAGTTATTGAAAAATCAAAATTTCAAATGGCTGTAGCACAAAAACCATTCGACAGATTTGGCCCATTAACGAACTTAACCGAGATATTCAGGATCTTAACCTAACCTGAAATTTCAAGACTCTAGGTCCTTCCTTTCAAAAGTTACAGCGCACACGGACGGCTGGACGGACAGAATCAATTTTGACCACGGATTCTTAATTAATGAGTCCAACCTAGTCGTTTGAGACCAATTTCGGCTCAAAATTCGAAAATTACAGTCATCGTGACGAAATGATAATATGCTCTGCTCCCTAGAACAAGCGCGTAAAACTCTAGAAAAGCACTGACGTGAGGTCAGGAGCTTATACTCGATTGATCATATTCGTTGACAAAGCACAAAGTCACCTGTCCACGCATATCTACTTCTTGAGATATTGAGGAAATAAAGACAAAATTTCAAATTTCAACGAAATTTGACATATCGTTTCCCGTATATCTCCGAAAGTGAACACTGTTGTTGAATACTGACAAATTTCGTTGAAATCTGATCAACATTTCCGGAGATCATTTTTGGACAAAAAAAATTGTCAACGAAAATTTTAAACACTTTGGAATAAACACCTTTTCAATCGACACGAAATTTTCCACTTAGTTGCGCGTTTGTATTCTCAAACAATATACAAAGGTTTAATCTGATCAAATCAGTACATCATGAGATATCGAGGAGCTAACTTCAAAATTTCAAATGTACCTAACTCTTAAACTATTCGAGGGATTTCATCCATTTAAGGAACAGAACCGGGATATTCGGTCCCCAAACCTGAAATGAAAATTTCAAGTCGCTAGGTGATTTCCTTCTAAAGTTAAGCACGTACGGACGGACAGAATTTAACCACGGATTCGTCATCAATGAGTCCAATTTATTAATACTATTTTCGGTTCAAAATTCGGAAATTACAGACATTGTGACAAAACGATCACGCGCTTTTCCAGGTTCGGTTCGAAGTTGAAACTCGTTTTCGTCGAACCTTAAAACATAAAAGTATCAATGCTCAAAACTATGCATAAACTCAAAATCTACTGGGCGTGGACTCGAAAAGGTAGTAATCGAGCTAAAATTTATTATGTCCCCTTCTGAAACGGACGGACAGAATTGAATTTAACTACGATCTCTTCTTCAGGGAGTTCAACCAAATCGTTTTCGGCTCAAAATTCGAAAATTACAGACATCGTGATGAAATGATAACGCGCTGTTCCCCAGAACAAGCGCGTAAAAACGAGAGTTGACATATTATCTTTCTAATATCTCTGAAAGTAAACATCCGATGGGATTGAAATTTGAAACGTTGTTGTAAAATACTGATTTAAAGGTTTGTCCTGAATTTCGTGGAAATCTAGTCCATATTTATGGAAAACAAAAGTTCAACAAAAATTTGTAAAATTATCGAATAAATATTTTTCTTTAATTCTCTTACATTCGGATCCACACGAAATTTTGCACCAAGTTGCGCGTTGGTATTTCGAAACTACATACAAAGTTTCAATCTGATCGAATTATTACTTCATGGAGATATCGCGGTATTAACTTTAAATTGTCAAATGGACCTAACTCCGAAACTATTCGACCGATTTCACTCATTAACGAACTTAAGCGAGATATTTGGATTCTCAACCCAATCTGACAATTTCTAGTCGCTAGGTCTTTGCCTTCGAAAGTTAGAGAACATACGGCCGGACGGACAGAATTTAATTCGAGCACGGATTCTCCTTCAGGGTGTTCAAACAAATCTTTTTAGACAATTTTCGGCTCAAAATTCGAAAATTACAGACATTGTGACGAAACGATAACAAGCTGTTCCCCAGAACAAAAGCGCACAAAAACGAGACTAAGGGTTTCGATTATACATGTCCTGCAACGGTGGCGTGATGTTCCATATCTCTATTTATAAGAAACACAGGAATCTCGTCATCATAATGCTCAATCTCGACAAAAAGAAAATATGGTCGGTCACACAGGGTGTTACTCGGTTCCTACATGGAAAATGAGAGCTACTTCATGCATATATTATTACCGAATATATCAACAGTTTTCGAGATATTCTGACTGACATGTCTTTTCCGCAATATTCGTCACTGGAATACTTGACAAGTTGATATTAGCATTGTTTTAACAATGATATTAGTGTATGAAAAACAATCTGTCACATATTGTAAATGAAAATTTGCAGAATCTTCCACATTACAAATGAATCACCTTGTATTTTATTGGTCCATAAGTACATCAAACAAAGGCTCTACGAATTTCATTTAGTGTGTTCCTTATGATTTAGTGCACGTATTTTCCATTTTAAATCAGGAAGAATCTGCAAACTTTAATACACAATAAGTGGTGGGCTGTTTTTATACCCTGTATATGACAGGTCAATTTCAGATATAACATTTGAGAGAGTAACCATTGTACAATATTCAACCAATGACAATTTCCAATGAGAACCCAATAATTTCAAATATTCTGAGTGACGAATATTTTCCAATAAGAAAATATATTTCATTCTTTATCTAGCAGCCGAATTAAGTGATAAAAAAAATACTGGTTTTCATTTGAAAAAACAAAGTTTGGTCCTGCCCAATAATGGAAAAAAAATGGAACACGTGTGAGACCAAAAATATTTTCATTTTGTCGAGCTTGGGTAATAAGGTGACATCATAGAAAAATAGATATCTGTTTCTTGGTTGAAGTAAAACTGTGTCAATGTATATATCCTGAGTTCAATCTAACAACAAGATGCCTGAAGATTTCCTATTCATTGTTTGAGAACATGAAAGTGACAAAAGATATCAAAAGTATGCGAAAGGAAACTGTATACATTTTGGTTGCATCTGGAACTATAAAATATGACAAGTTACATGAAATGAATCAGTTTAATATTAAGTTTTTGAAGCTATTTCAATTAGCTTTCATGAGCAGAATTTGATATAAAGACGGAATTATTATTATAACAGATTATACCATATTGTGGTTCTGAAGCATAATTAGACCTTAAATAACTCAGTTATTCATAGAAATGAAGTTGTACTCCCAGGTTGAAATTCACTAGCTAATTATCCTTCACCCCAATTGAATTTCATTTTTATTAAAAATCAGTCAACCGGCAGCACCTATTCAGAATAGGCTAACATTAAACCATAGCCTCACTTACCAAAAGAAACACACAATAGTAGATCTGGGTGATTATATCGGAGCGCAGACAATTGCTCTGTGCATAGGATGGAGGAGAGGCCTAATACGCTGCTATTATCGAGGTTCCAGAGTATCATACCATACTCAAGGCCGAAGCCCCTGCTGTGTCCACAGCCTTAGACAGAATACTTATAATGAACATAGTTTTATAAATGAATAACAAGTATAGGCCATCCAATCTATCAAGGGATAAACTTGCCTTTTCCATTATTTCACAGTGTCAAGCTCCTTCGGTTGGATCTTCTAATTTTGCAAAACAATGAATTCACTCTGTATTCGATAAGTATAATAGTGTAGACAATCGATATTCAATCACACTCTTCAGATGCACTTTCCAAAAAATATGGTTTGAAAAGACAGAAAATTCGTTGAGAAACTATAATTTCACATCATTCACATATCAAATGTCTTAAAAAATGCTTACAAACTTCTCAATCCTATAAAATTCTTCATTAGAAAATTATACATAGTATCACTTCAATAATCGCCTTAATCCTTAGTTTCTCCTTCCTCATCTTCTTCTTCAACCCCTCTTATAAATAAAATGTTGTTACACCTTACTAAAACTTCTCCTAACATTCCTGTAAGAAAATCCAAACAAATAATATATGTACAGGATGAAGATTCATTGTCATTACCTGATGACGCTCCATCTATGAATTCTTCTGTTTGAGCGAGTTGTAAATTCATATATCCATCAGTAGAAACCAGATAACCTTTATATTCGTGGCCCCATTTGAGTTTTACCATCACAGCTTTTCCGGTTAAACTGTTGAGGAAAGGTTTGGGGTTTATAGGCATAGCAGTAGACATTTTGCAGTTAATGGTTTTTTTTGCACTAAGAAAAAAAGTCTGAAACACTAAGTGGCAAAGCTTTTGAAACCTTTAGTATACACTGTTGATGTGTTTATCACTTAAAAAGTAGTAAACCAATTAACCAAACAACCACCAAATTTTCAGATACATCAAACTAACCTACAATCACCAGCTTGTATAGACCACAGAACATCAAAATATAGACCATAGATTAACAATATCACAGAATGCAATTATGTTACACCATAGAATACCAATATCCTGTTACACCGAGCACCGGGTACAACCCGATAATGATCTAAAGGCTCGTACTCATGGACGCGTCAAAAAATTAAAATCGCGCAATTTTTACGCCCAATGTCAGTAATTTTTAGTTGACATCTGTCATTAAGAAAACGCGCGATAGGCCACGAGCAGTTTTGACAGTTTGGAGAGATTGGAGGACAAACAATAAACGGGTGTGAAGTTAGCTTCGAGAAGATAGCTGACAGAGTTCTCGAAGATACCCGAACGGGTTGAGAGGATCAGTGGCGTGCCTTTATTCGATAGCGCAGCAATATATATATTACGAAATAAATTTTCGACTCACGAATCTGAATAACGTTCCAAAATGTGTTACTGACTGGTTTGATATAAAATTGTTCAGTAGTTTCTCCGTCTAATAATAAATAATAATTAAGCATTAATAGTGTGGGAATACTGGATATATCAAAATGACTCATGGGCCATTTTCAAGATTGACCCATGGTCTCGATTTTTCCTAGATAGATAATACAATTATATTAGAATTAAAAGGGATTTTCCTCCGCTGATCATATAAAATTCACCGCAGCCCATCTTAAATTTTGCAATAAACATTTCGTTCGAGGTTGTGAATCGAGTCCATTTGTAAATCTTGAAAATGGCCATAAGTCATTTCGATATATCTCGTATTCCCGCACTATAAATGCTTAATTATTATTTATTATTAGATGGAAAAACTACTAAACAATTTTATATCAACACAGTCAGTAACACAAATGATATTTTCGAACGTTATTCAGATTCATGAGTCGAAAATTTATTTCGTAACCCATATTTTGCTGCGCTACCGAATTAATGCACGCCACTGATCCTCTCAACCAGTTCGGGTATCTTCGAGAACTCTGTCAGCTATATTTTGGAAGCTAACTTCACACCGGTAATACCACAGATCAACAGATTGGTCTGTGGTAATACTCAAAACCAAAACAAAGCTATTTTGTACTTAATTAATCAACTTTTTATCTAATCTTAACTAGAAGACATCACCGTTAAAATCTGTGGAAGGCATACTCTGCCGTTTGAATAAGATATACTGTTCAGTCAGTTCTTGAGAATCACGAAATTGTGAACTGCAATAATGGTAAGTGGGCAGTGCCCCCATTGTGAGTGAATCTGATCTATCTTTTTTTTAGGCTAGATATTTCAAAGAGCAAGATATTGACGGTAAGATATTTATACGAATTCCAATAAGCTACAAGCGTACAGTACTGTTATTGTGTTATTCAACCCACTGGGTAAAATCAGTGATATCTAAACCACAACTTTTGCCTTGGAGTTTGAGAAAAATGTGTAGCAAACTTAAGTTATCTCTTTTTGAGAAACTCGATGCCATCAACTGCATTCCTGTATCTTCTTTCGTTTTCGAGTGATTAGCGAAATTGACATTTTGTCAATTACAACTCTGGTCATTATCTCTGTTCCTGTTGGTGCTATGAACCTGAATTAAAAAAATTATACAGACACTTCTTCATAGCTGTCCTGTTGCATTCTCTGATTTTTCCAACTGTTTTTCTTGGTGATCCATCATAACCTACGGTTCCGTTTTTTCTATGGAAATGGTAGTTTATAATCACCATGTTTTTTCTGTTTCAGAAATATATATGTCATATACTTTTTCCCAAATTTCTATTAGCTGTCGCAGTACAAAACAAGTTTTATTGTCTCAACCTATCGACAAATGCAACAAAATTCAAACACAGCACACAGAATGGAGCTGTCTTTAGTAGCAACACAAATGATTGTGTGACATTGCATATGTGGGTCACAGTTCTTTAATTTCAATGTATTGTTCATAAATGAATATGGATAGCTTGATAAAGAAGGAAGAACCATTTTATGCAATAAATATGACATCTATAACATCGCATCATGGTAGACCTGGAGTGTTCTTAGGTAGAGGAAATTCTTTAAAACTGTGTTTATTTAATGTTTTCTCTTTTAATCAAGTTATAGCTTGTTACTTGTTCTATCCAAATCATGGTTCCGCTACGGAATCTGAAATCACACGCTTGAATTCAACTGGCGGCGGATGGTGATAGTTAATTGCTCAGTGCATATTTCAGTTTTCCATACTGTTGAAAACTTGAATGCGTTGAAGATTGTTCTTTTATTCTTCTGGAGTTATTCAATTGTTATTATCGAAACCGTTTTGGGATTTTGTCCTCCGAAGAATAAAAATAAAATTGACAAAATCAGTGTGTTCGAACGATTCGATATAAATTGGGTTTTCATGTAAAGGGATTATTGAAATGAAATTTTCTTGCTGTGGTAAGCCATCACCATATGGTCTTCCCGTTGCATTCAGTCATTCTTCTGTATTTTCAGCACTGATTCGGAGAACTTCTACCTATTCTCAAGAAATATATCGATAGAAAAAACTACCACCTATTCTTGAGATCATTATTACTTATTCTAACCCTCGAAGATATAAAAGGTATTTATTTTGAAGGGTTTTTTCGTTGTTGTGTCATTGATTATTTTTGTGAAAGGTGGTTCTAAGGGGCATCCTTATTGTAGGGTCCAAGTCTAGGGACAACTGGAGTGAAAATAAACACTTAGTTTCCATTAATTATGGTTACTATATCCTGAGGATTCATTAGGAATTAACGAATTGTCAATTTGAGGACATAGCTGCTGTGTCCATTCTTGTAGTCCACCAGAGTAGGCATTTGAAAGCTTAGGTCGTACAAAACCCTTCTTCTTTTCCTTTTTTTTATTATAATTCATTTATTAGCAATCAGAATAGTCCATCCTATAAGCTAATTAGATAACCATAGAGCTTAAGGCTCCAACGTAACATTGTAGGTTCTTTTCCAATAAAAACCTAGAAAAGCTCTGCCGTGAAGGCAGCAGCTTTTGCGCGCATGTTCAATGTAGATGACCGCTTCGACAACGAATTGAAACATCCCAACAAAAGCTGCGGCCTTCACGGCAGTGCTTTTCCAGATTTTTTTTGATAAATTACTGGATTTCAATTCGATCTAATCTTTAATTTTGAAAATATTGGAAAAATAAAATTTTGAAAGGGTATATCTAGGGAATCATTGGGCGCATTTTAACCCTTCACGAATTCGACCTTCGTAATCAAGCCCCAAACCTACTCTACAAACATCGAGTTGCTAAGTCGTTTCTTCCGGAAGTTACTGTGATTCCGCAGATATACCCATTCAAAATTTATTTTCCCAATATTTCCAAGAATACAGATTAGATCGAATTGAACTTCAGTTCTTCATCGGAAAATGACAGTTTGAAGGTTTATACAGAATTCGTTGAGGATAATATGATGACAAGATCACAGAATATTGAATATTTGAATTGAATTGTAATGACACGATCATCACGAAATTTTGGACAATGTTATCCTTCAGCATCTTTGAACTAGCTCCAAAGATTCATCACGATTGAATCAGTATGTTTTGAGTTATACCGAAAAAAATAACGATATTGAGAAGAAAACCACGAAATTCTACAAATTTTTTTCCAATATCTCCAAAACTAATAGCCGTATCGAATTGAAATTTGATACACTGCTTTGAAATATGGAGCTCAAGGTATGACTGAAATTGTTCTCGAATATGAACAATGGGTTCAGAAAAAAAAATGGCTGTAACTCCGAAACTATTTGGCCGATTTGGCCCATTAACAAACTTAACCTTCGTATTTCGAAATGCAACCCTTCCTGAAATTTTCAAGTTGATAGAATCCTACGTACGCCCGTTATCGGGGTGACGGCCAACTGGACAAAATCGATTTTGACACCGGATTCATCATCAGTGAGTTCAACCAGTCGTTTAAGACCATTTTTGGCTCAATTCCAAAATTACAGACATTTGGACAAAACGATAGCACGATGTTCTCCTAGAACATGCGCGCAAAAAGACCAGTTAAAGAGATAAAGTAAGCTATCTCAGGGCGGCTGGACAATTTCTCTTGAGTCTTCTATATTGGGGCTGAACCAATGGATGTAGTAGTTCATTGCTATGACTTTCCAGTTTGGCATGGTGTTTCTTGCTCTTCTCCTTTATGACATCCTTTACGTATGGTATTCGTAAGTTTTCATGTAGGGTTTGGTTAGAGACATACCATGGAGCATTTGCTATCATGCGAAGTATTTTTGATTGGCTTCTCTGTATTACAGATATGTTCCACTTGCTTGCACATCCCCAGAGCTCAATACCGTATACCCATATAGGTTTTATTACTGTTTTGTAGATTGGTAATTTATGTTCAAGTGACAGTTTAGAGAATCAAAGTTTGAAGTAGCAATCAGAGATTTCAACCATATTTGTTGTTCTGAGCAGTTAACTATTGATGCCATTGTATTTTAAAGAGGTCCACACACCCTACAGTTGTGAAGCGCCTGTGTATACATCCGCCCGAATTACTGTGATAAGTTTACGGTGAGAATAGTTTCCATTTAATGTAGAGCTCTGTTCTCGATTATTATTATTATATTACATTTTGGTATCTTGCATTCGCATATTTTCTTAAATTTAACTAACAACCTATCACCCCTAGGTGTAATTAAGTCTGGTGGCGTCCATTTGGATTTTTCTCTTTCTATTATACTCCTCCCTTCTTCGATTTGAGCCGAGGGACCACCTAGGGCGGAAATAATCACGTTTATACCAGAGAAGGTAACAAGCTCCTTCAATATCGCAAAAATTCAGTTATTTCTGGTCCATATACACTACTCTAGCTGAAACGTTGAAGAAACTTGTTAGTTAAGGTATCTCAATATAAATATCGAAGTAGACAGAAAAAACCGGAATAAATAACTTCCTCAGGAGCTCGGACTTTATCAAGATAGATACATCATGGAGATTCGTAACGGAGATGAATCGAGACGTCATAATGTGTATAAGATATATAAAAGATAATATTGAAAATGTACACGTGCCTGTGTAACACCAACAAAAATATTTAGAAAGTCAGACGCTCACCTCCGCGAAAGTATAATCAAAATCTACAATTTCTGTCTTCCCCTAAAACGAAGACATCATTCCAACATCGGGAACTATAGATTTACCCCACTTCTTTCGACATTTATTTTCGTACATAATAATATTTCGTTTCAATTTGAAATTTTGACGTTATGTCCACAATATTTCAAGAAGTGTGAAACTTCGTTATTGGTTGGAGACTACTCACGCACAAAAGCGAGATTTCGTGTGGATCTATCTAGTCGTTATAATTTAAACAAAAATTTGTCGAAAATTTTCCAAAAAGCCAAGTTATTTCCTCAATATCTCAAAATGTACTAACCCGATCAGATCAAACCTTCGCGACCGCCGTGCAACATTACGCAAAATGTCTTGATGATTGTAATGGGAGCAGCGCTTTATCGTTCTGCTCAAATGTCTGTAATTTTCAGATTTTGAGCCAGACATGGTCGTAAACGATTAGGTTGAACACCCTGAAGAAGAATCTATGCTTAAATTCATAATTCTGTCCAGCCGTCCGTCCGTACATGTGGTGTACTTTCGAAGGAAAACACTTAGCGACTTGAAATTTTCAATTTTGAGCTTGAAAATATTCTTAAATGGGTAAAATCAGCTAAACGATTTCGGAGATTTGCTTATTTGAAATTTTGAAGTTAGTTCAAAATGTTCCTGATTTTTGTAGAAGAGTTGATAAATTTTGAATTGGAATGAGTGAAAAATTCTGTTTCTATCCTGATAAAACTAAGTAACTAATTGGCAACTGCTGTAGCGAAACTTGTGCAAAACTTCTTGATCATTCCATTAGAACAATTCTGAAAAAAATCCAGAATTTTAATTTCAAATATTTCATATTATCGGTTTACTACTCATATGGTCCTCACAATATTCTGCAAGTACCCTCAAGTTGTTGTTCTTCTATGAAGTACAGGATTTCAATTGGATCATATGTGTGTATTTGTGCAATTTTTGTGAAGATAAAATTCTGAATAGATATATCTTCAGAATCGTTCGGTTGATTTTACCTATTGGCTGATTCGGCCTTCTTAATTAAACTCCAAATATGCTTTACAATTATCAAGTCCATTCGTAGATTATTTCCATAGTGACATATCATATATTTTCGAATCAGAAATAAACTTACGGTAACGGTTCCTCAAGGAAACCTCTCGAAAAAAATAAGAGTAAGCCACTGGATTGCTAGAAGAAAATGTATAGTATTTTTCTTTGAAATTCATAGCATAGAAAAGAACAGAGATAATTTTTCAGGTGCTTTTTCGATTTTACTCCCAATATCTGAAAAATATAAATGCTTTCACTGAATCATTAGACCAAACTGTGTATAGAAGTCATATTTCACACTGTCGTCACCGACGCAGACGCCACCGATCAACCAATCAGAGCGCATGACCTTTTCAATGGTAATTCGGCAGTTGTTATTTTGCTTGTTAGTAAAAATTATAAATAAATGTCAATTCAGACGGACAGTTGCCACGAATATCAGGCGTAATTACAGTGACTTTATCACCAATATAATGGTAATATAGTCACTGTAGGCGTAATTTCCAAATAGCGCCACCTTCAGTGGAGAAAACGAATTCTAGCGTTATCCTCAACATTGGCGAAACAAGAGCGAATCTCTTAATTCACTTTAATTATGTTTATCTTCCTTACAACTGAGGTAACTAGAATGCTGGTGGTTTTACTGATGCGGATACAAATTTGACTACTGAAAAAAATTTGAGATTATACGCTAGTTTCTTTTTCACTCCTGCGGACATAAACCCCTTTTCAGCTACCGTCTGGGGTGCAGCTGCTGCGCCTCCGAGTGCTGCCTACCCCATTCCCCTGATGCATCACCCGAAATTATCGGAGCTTCATGTTCATGAACTCACAGCTGTGAAACGGTAAACTTGTCATGAGTTCTCGTAATAGCGTGAAGCACCTGACTGGAGAGCCATTATAGACTTGGACTTCGCCTTTCTTTCGAAACTGATTACTGATATTGATGACGCGCAAATCACTTGATGAAACATTTGAATAACAAATACTTTTGGCTCAAGCCAAGTGAATGTATCTTTACCACAGGCCAACCATATAAACCACTCTCGTCATTTGCATAGGCAAGGCCTATGTAGTCTGAGTCTTGTTTACGTGGGTCTATAGAGTTATCGGCATTGTAGAAGCTGTTTTGGGTGCACTTTGGCAGTACCCCAGGGCTTCAAACGAAATAGAACACACCTGAACTCCCAAACGTCAAAAACTTCTGATTAGTTTCCTAGATATCTGAAAATTTCAGTTGGTAGATTCATGACTCCTTGCTCACTTCAAAAATTTTTGAGTTCTACGACTTCTGTGTCAAAGAGATGTTTACTTAATGGTTCTTCAAATAAGGAGAAAAGGTTTTCCATAACATACATTTTTCAAAAACTCCAATTTGCTTCAACTTATTTTCACTGAAGTCTTAGGGACGAAAAAACCCTTTGGTTTCGGAAATCTAACGATGGAGTGACTTTTCTTTTTGGTCTGTGTCATTACCTTATTAAGATAGAGGGAGATAATTTTGTCTTTTTCTAGGGGTAACAGATTTTGTGGTGTTATTGTGCAGTCCATGTCCTTATGACCATGGTGTTCTTTTATCCTGATATTAATTCAACCTCAAAGTTATAGAGGTAAGAGTTACGACAATATAAGCTCCAAGAGAAACGATGTGGAAATCGCCCGAACTAGCGTCTCATCTCTACAAAATCGATGATAGTTTTGGAAGGAAAATGTCACTAGTTGAGCTGAATGTTATAAAATATAACTCTAAAGCAAAAGAAGATACAGGCATGCATTTCACAGACTACATCTGAGTAGTCTGTGGTGCCATTTATATATCTCCATTTCTTATGGTTTAAAAGTTGTAGTTCAGGCATCATCAATTTTGCTCACCCTGTACAGTTCACTAGTATATTTCTCGATCCATATCCCAGTCACGTTATACCTCTGAGAATATCTGTATTTTTTCAGAATTCAGAGAATGTTTCTATTTGTTTGCAAGATCTGGCCACATCAAATCTTTAGATGAATTAACTGTCATAATGAGAAGCTTGGGATTAGCTCCAACAATATCTGAATTGGCTGGTTATCTCAAACAGAAGGTAGTATAGTATAATTGTGCTTTACTCCCTTTAAGTTTTCAAGCGTATTTTTTTAGGGTGGAAAGATGACTTTTGCTGATTTTCTTGAAGTCATGCATATACACTCAAGAGTTGAAAACCTACCCAAAGAAATAGTTGATGCTTTCAAAGCTGGTGATAGTTCAGGCAAAGGTTTGATACCTGCCAAACAGCTGCGACATATGCTACAAAATTGGGGGGAGTGTTTGTCCTCTAAAGAAGTTGATCGGATTTTCAGAGAAGCCAACATTACAAATAACAGTATGGTTAAATATGAAGACTTTGTGAAAATTGCATGTGCTCCTATACCAGATTATTATTAACTCTAGGTCACAATGCATCTTCACTTCGTATGAACGGTTCAGGGATTCATTTACTTTTGGTGGTTTTTAAGAACTATTATATATATTTTAGATTCTATATTTATTATTACACATTTTATATATACAAGTATTGATTTCTTTCATGAATTGACTTCATTCAACATGATTCATATACACTAAATATTTAAAATATATTTTGTTTAATGTTAGAAGACAATGCAGTGTTTTTTTCGGTGAGAGATGGCTTGCGAATAAGAAGTGAGTCAGTGGTGGGAGGTTTGGGTCAATTTTCCATTACGAATTAGATCGATATTGATGTCACCTACGTAATGAACTTTTGAAACCTCGTTGGCATAATGAATTGAAAAAACACATAACAAATTATAACTTGAAAACTACAAAACAATGCATAACATACATGGGATATTTTTGGATATCCTCAGATGTGAGGATAGTAAAAAAATATATGAATTTGTAAAATATCCTCACCAATGGCATGGGCAAACGCTTTGATGGATTGTTTTTTTTTGATTTCATATTCCAACACTTCTTGTGTTGATCTGTATGAAAAAGCCCTTTGGGCTCTTACTGTATTGTTTTTACCATTCTTGACCGATAGGGTGCCCACATGACTGCTGCATCTAGAAATAAGTGTTTTACCGTCTTATATTAAAACAACCGTTTCTATCTAAAAACAATTGAACGAAGCATCGGTATGAAAACAAGATTACAGAAAATATTCCATCTATCACGTCAAGAAAACAAAATTATTTATACGCTATAGGTACTTAGTCACCCATTTAAAATTCTCAGAATCCAAAACACAAGATGTAGTCAACTAAGCGCAAATGGAAATTTTCCGCAGAATGCGTACCCACGCTAGACGACTAAACAATTAAATTAGACACAACTCGAGAAATAACACGATGATTGTACCAACTGATGAAGGCGGTGATTGTAGGAAGGTTTGTGTAAACCAACTGATGAACATTTTGATTGTAATAAGATATCAGGACATTGTTTGATGCTCTGAAGCATGCCTCAGTTACACTTATACATTGATGTGAAGTAAACATAGCATGAATGCATTACAATAGTAAAAAGGTTTCGTGGTGATCAGGCGTGCCTAGTATTAGTCACCTCCAGGACGTTGATTTAATGTATTTTTTATATTGATCTAAGGCAAATTTCATCAAATGGATGTATTTTATCATTAGTGCAATGTAAGGAGTAGGTTATGATAAGGACCTTGTTGATATTATATCAATCAAATTATTGATTGTTCAATTCCTCGACTACATTATTTCGATCCATTTTGGTTTATTATTTGATGAAATCAAATAATAAACCTTAGTGATCGACCAAGAAAAAAAAAATTTTAACCCCCCCTGAAAATTTCACAGTTTACGTTTTGGAGTATGTAGATTTGAATGAACGAATAAAAAAAAATCCGTCCGTCCGCCGTCCGTTGTCCAGAGCTTTTCTCGGAAAGTACTGAACCGAAATCCGTGAAACTTGGTAGAAAAATCATGTGTCACTCGGGATTGATCCTCCAAGCTCTTCAGCAGGATTGGTGTAACCTAAGGGCTTAAAATTGGGGGTTGGAGGGAAAAAAAAATTATTTCTCGGAAACTTACCATCGAATTTTTGTGAAATTCTCAACGTTGATTACTGTTGCATAACTCAACCTAAAAATTTTCACCCGGATGATATCCGACCAGTAGTCTCTGAGTTATAAAGAAAAATGCTACAAATTTCCAATAATCCCGAGAATGAATCATCGCATTCGGTTCTAAGATTGGAATTCAGTGAAATAATCGGTTAACTTTTCATCCAGAATCATATATCTTTGAGAGGTTCACGATATATTTGATTTTTGCAGAAAAGTTATTGAAAATAACTTTAGGTCTTCAGTTTGTGTATTGGATATTTTGTGAAGTGAACTCTTATCGGATATATGCACTGTGGACAAATTTTTTTTCAGATAAGTTGCACAGGACGGGTGAGTTTTTTTTCATTTAATTTTTTTTTTGTTTTACGTATTTGTTGTTAATTTGAGGGTTTAAGTTAATTTTCCCGAAAGTTTCTCAAGAAACACTAACGCGATCAAATTGAAATATCATAACTAGTTGTGAAATATCGACGCTCAATTTAATGCATGATTTCGTGAGAATTGTATTAAAGTTCAATATAATTTGGTACAGGTCTTAGTCAACATTTTGAAACCATATTTATTTGCAGAGATATGCGGAAAATTTTGTGGCCATTTTAAATTTTGAGGTTATTTCCCTTATATGTCAAAAGGCGCAAACGCTTTCTGATTTGAATTTCATTTCTATTTGTGTAATACCGACACGCAATTTAATAAGCAATATCGTGAAGATCGTACTGGCAAAATATTAGTAAAAAATATTTTTCGGAAATTTAACTTAACTTTAACAAAAGAAACAACATAGTGACTTGACCTTTGTAAAGAAGTTTTTTAAGAAACTCAACACCAAGATAATTTTCTCTTCAACTCCAATATTTCATAGGAAATGTGATTTGGAATGAAAAATATTTAAGATTTTTATGAATAACATCCTCTAGGCTTAATTATAAAGTGATTCTTTCCAGCAAAATTTTCGTTATATGTTGATACCTTAGTGAATAGGTTTATCTACCATATTTCGGGAATATATTTAGATGAGACAGAAAACATGGATACGGTAATTGATTATATCGGTGACAGGACTGATAATTCTGATGAACAGTCGGACATAAAAACTCCATCTCATTGTCGTAACTCGACAGATTTGTCCCCAGATAATTAGGGAATACGGCCCTGTGCGGCCACCTGCATTGGTCTCACTTTTCGACTTCAAGTGGTTTTGTGCGTTATTATAAACATAGACATATTTAGGCATGTAAGATTTGTTGAAGTTTACATTCAATTCCGCTATCTACCAATAGATGTCGCTCTTATCCAATATTCATGTATGTAGAATACTTGAGCTTATGAGTTCGTTAGTTGCATTAACAAGAAGATAGTTTAGTTTAGTTGCTGTACGAAGTAGCATCCATTTTTGTCAACCGTTTACTTTATGTGTTTTTTGGTTCTAATAAAGAACAGTGAACTTTAAACCTATTTTATTGATCAATAATCGATCCACAATTACAAATCAATAGGTTATGGGCCCAGTGAACGGTGAAGATTGATTAATAAGTCTTAGGAGAATAAAGTTCGGTAACGTGAGTGATCGGTTAGGAGAAAATGGCGGTAGCAATGAATCAAACTCTGGTAAAACTTTTCAACGGTACGGATTTCTTGAACTGGGAATTTAGAATGAAACTCCTGTTGGAGCAACATGAAGTTCTTGAAACGTTGTACGAGGAATTCCCAGAAAAACCTGAGGAAAAAGTGGTATTCAAGAAAAAAGATACAAAAGCTCGTAGCTTGATTGTGCAGTGCCTTGCAGATAATGTGCTGGATGTAATAAAAAGTAGAACAACGGCTAAGGATATTTATGAGGCTTTGAAGAAGACGTATATGAAATCGGGGTTGGCAGTTCAAGTGACCTTGCAAAAGAAACTGAGAAGCATGTCCTTCAAGAATGGTCCACTCAGTGAATTTCTTATGGAATATGAGAAAACTATTCAAGAATTGAAAGCTAGTGGAGGAATTATGGGAGAAGAAGAAATCATCACACAGTTGTTAGCGGCAATGCCAGAAAAGTTCCAGGCTATAACAACAACGATAGATGTGCTGTATTCTCAAAATTCTAGTGAAATGGACTACCAGTTTGTGAAAAACAAGTTGTTGCAAGAAGAAACTCGTCAAAATGCCATATCCAGTGTGGAACAAAATGAAATTGCTTTGGCAAGTAATGGTACAAGTGCGAATTCTTATCGAAAACCGCGCGATAAAAATTTTGGAAACGGAAACAGAAATGGAAACACATTTAGGTATCGTTGTTATCGATGTGGTAGAAAAGGACACAAAAAGAGTGAGTGCCCACAGAAATCAACAGAAAAGGTGAATGTTGCAGAAAATACAACCACTGAAAATGATGTGACGTTTGTGGCAGAAGCAGAAAGTAACCGAAAGGCAATGTCAATGTCAATGTGTCAAACATTTGAGAATGACATAATAACATTTATAGACCACTATTCTCATTTTATGCACATATATTTGATGAGAAACAAAAGTGAAGTCATTGATAAGTTTAAAATATTTGAAGCCATGGTGTCAAGAAAGTTTCAATTTAAAATCCTAAACGATGAGAAGGGCACCCAAGGAAAACTAGAGGAGAGTTCAGATAAAGAGGAAGATATTTCTGAATCTAGGGAAAGTACGAGTGAAAGTGCTGAAACCAAAGAGAGGAGAAGTAACAGAAATAAAATGATACCAAAGAAATTTGATGATTACGAACTAATGATGGCTTTGTCAACTGGTGAAGTTTTGGAACAAGATACTCCACGAACATTTGAAGAAGCTATTGATTCAGGATGGAGAGAAGCTATTGAGGAAGAAATGCATTCGTTAAAGCATAATGAAACTTGGACCTTAGTTCCAAAATCAAGTGTACCAAATGGTGAGGAAATCATTGATTCTAAATGGGTATTTTCTATGAAAAATAATAATAAGAAAGCTAGATTGGTAGCACGTGGATTCAGACAAACCACTATCAGTGAAGAGGTATATTCACCTGTGGCAAGAATGATAACTCTGAGAATTTTATTATCAAGAAGTCTAAATGAAGATATGGAAATACATCAGATGGACGTGAAGTCAGCTTTTCTCAACAGTGAGTTAGATCAACCAGTGTATATGTACCCACCTAGAGGGTTAACCAAGTGTGTAAACAAAGTATGTAAACTCAGAAAAGCTCTATATGGCTTGCGACAGAGTCCAAAACATTGGTATGATAAAATTTCTATTTTTCTGAAAAATTTACATTTTGTTAGATCAAATGTAGATCCATGTTTATTCATAAAAGGTAGAATGTTTTTATTGATTTGGGTTGATGATATGATTTTATTTGCTTGTAACAAAGATGAAATAACTTTTGTTAAAAATAGATTATTTGAACATTTTAAAATGAAAGATTTAACTAGTAAGGATATGACTTACAGATTTTTGGGATTAGAAATTAAAAGAAATGAAAGTAAAATTTTTATTTCTCAGAAAGGATTAATACAAAGTGTCATTAATAAATTTAACATGAGTAATTGTAAGGAAGCTTTACTTCCAATGCCTTATAAATTGAATTTAGAAAGGAGTGAATCGCTGTCATGTGAAGATTTACCTTATCGTCAGCTGATTGGTAGTCTCATGTATATTATGCTTGGCTCAAGGCCAGATCTTTGTTTTGCTGTAACATACTATAGTCAGTTCCAAAATAATTTTACTGATACACATTGGAAAAATGCTAAGGATATTTTACGGTATCTGAAAAGAACAAAATATTATTGTTTAGTGTATTCTAAAGAAAATAATGAAAACTGTATAATTAAGGCATATGTAGATGCAGATTTTGCTTCGAATATAAATGATCGCAAGGGTATTAGTGGATTTGTATTAGCTTTGAATAATAATTTTGTGTTTTGGAAATCGAAAAAACAAAATATTGTTGCGTTATCTAGTTGCGAAGCAGAATATGTTGCTCTTTCACTTTGTGTAACTGAATGTATCTTTATGAAGCAGTTATTGGTTAACATGTCTTATAATGTTAGGAATATTATTGTGCATGAAGATAATCAGTCAGCTATTAAGATTGCTAACACATTGGAGACCAAAAGGTCTAAACATATTGACGTTAAATGTCATTTCATTAGAAATTTAATTAATGAAAAAGAAATTAAGATTATATACTTACCGAGTGATGAACAGGTTGCAGATATGATGACGAAGTCGTTGCCTTATGCAAAATTAAACAAGTTTTGTAGCATTATTGGTTTAATAGATGTATCTGAAATAATTTAATGTTGTGTTATGAATAGTTAAGTGTGAATTGTATACTTACGAAGTTGTAAGCTCTTAGAATTGCAGAATTGTGCGGGGGTGTTGAAGTTTACATTCAATTCCGCTATCTACCAATAGATGTCGCTCTTATCCAATATTCATGTATGTAGAATACTTGAGCTTATGAGTTCGTTAGTTGCATTAACAAGAAGATAGTTTAGTTTAGTTGCTGTACGAAGTAGCATCCATTTTTGTCAACCGTTTACTTTATGTGTTTTTTGGTTCTAATAAAGAACAGTGAACTTTAAACCTATTTTATTGATCAATAATCGATCCACAATTACAAATCAATAAGATTTATCCTTGGGGATATTTGAAAATTCCAGACATAAGTCAGTCGGGATCGGAATTGGAAGCGATAAGCTTAACGTCGAAAACGCCGAGGCTCGGCTCAAATATTTAAAATAGGTTTTTTACGTTTTTGTTCATATTTTCACACGATCGATTATTTCGTATCGGCACTAGTCTAGTATATTCATTTTACAACTAGGAATCGAATGAAAGTGTGTTTTTTTTTAACTGTTCAGTTTGATTTTGAAAACTTTCGAACCTCCTAGACGCCAGATCCTAACGGTGTGTAGGACTTCGGCGGGGAATTCACAACACTCATAGTAATACTACGGAATCACAAAAAACACGAAGAAAGTTGCTAAAAATCTTCTTCAGGTATCTACATTTTACTGACTGATGGTATGTAGTACAACAAGGTTTAAATATGGTCCGGAACGTGCCTAAATAATTATACAAAGCGTAAAAGTGAGAGTAGGTATAAATTGGGGTTTGCCACAGAGTTTTTAGGTTACAGAAAAATATTCAGTAGTGGAGAGCTATTCACATCTGTTTTTTCATTCAATAGGATTTTGCGGGTGTTGTACCAATTGATTTCTAACGACTCTAGGAGTTATGTAGGTACTTTTTGGTTTCGACGTGGATAATTTTGTAGTTACTATTGAATTTAAATATTTCACATTAATTTCTTCATGGAATTGATTTTCGTTTGGTGAAAAACCAATGAGTTATAAATAATATACACGATTGATTTGAGATATCAATGGTATTGGGTTATTAAACCGAGAAAATAATAAACCCTTGTGTAAAATTTGCAGCGTTTTAATATTGCCCCAAACACTCAAGGCCATTATTATCAGGCTCAACTATTATTTTTTGTGTATTTACTACCGCGCCCTCAAAATCAATACATGATGCGATAAGTAATCATCGTGTTTTCTTTCATTCTTAGATCCAAAAAGAACCCTGAATGTTTTACTATCTGGAGAAAAAACCGAAAGTAACAATAAGGAAATATTTCAAGTAGGTAAGGATTGTAGCTCGAAATTAACGGTTTCTACCACAGAATACAAATATATAAGAAGTGCAAACTCCCTGCTAATCTGTGGAAACAATTTGGCGGCCATTATAGGCGGGCCACAGATGGATATATATTGATTCTATGGATGAAACCATATTTTTGTTGGCATGCTCACTAACGGCTGAAATTGGAAGTATTCGTTTTTAGTGAGCTCACTAGCGACCCTGACGGACAGAATTGGAAGTAGTTTGTTTGTGGCGGGAATATTTAAATTAACTGCTGCACTTGTACTCGGGATGGAAGGTACTGAAAATTAATTTCATGTCATATTAGTTATTCTCAAATGGAATTTCACTCGTTTCTTCATGAAATGGGTACAAAAAGGAAATTCCGACTCGAACCAAAATAATATGAAGTGAAATTAATCAATTATATGTATATGTATTGAATTATGTTCTTTCATTTATTTCTTCCAGTGGAGTATACAGATTGTACTAACATTTTAAAAAGTAGTAATTTCATTACATGTAAAATAAATTAATAAATAATAACAATATTGTCCATTTAATCCTTGGATTCTGGGAACCTAGAAACCAAATATTTAAATTAAATGGAAACTTAATACAAAATCGGATTTTTTTAGTTGAAAAATCGTTCTTGAAACTGTTCATATGTTTTCCCTCATATCTGAAACACAAGTAAATAAAATAAAAATTTATTGTTAATAGAAAATGCTCCTGCGTTAGAAGTTGTGCACTATTTGTCAGGAGCAATTTTTGAACCATTCAAGGACCTCCAAGTAGAGTTTTGAATTCTTTGCTGCCAAGGGTCCGCACTCGACAGCAATGTCAGATTCATACTGACCAACACCAACGTAAAATAAACAATATATTCCAAAAAATAACAAAAAATAAATTCTAAAATAAATATAACTCTGGTGAAAATAACCACTAAATAAAATATCACAGAAATTAGTTGTGTATATCACAGAAAATGGTTGTGTGGTTGTTGGACTTGGATCAGCCGATTGAACCTGAAAATATCTTAACGAAACATTACGAAAGCTTCAGTTGCTTGTTTTTTATGTTGCTATCCAGAAATATAGAATTTTTCTTCAAGTGACTAGCTGACACGGTTTTTAAACGATTCCTTTCTTTCAAATATTTGAACATAATTAATCGAGTACCGACTCTGAAAATTTGTTCTGTTACTTTATGTTCTGAACAAATTAAAAAATTTTCTAATTGCTCTTCAAATGAAACTTTGAAACGATCAGTAAGACCCTCGCGATGGCCATTAAGATTGAGGAACTGATATAATTTTATGTGGATGAGGTCCATGAATTGAATTAATTTATCACTGGCATATTTTAATCTACTTTTCTCATCATATTCCTTAAACGTGACAAATATCTTTACATGTTGTTCTAGCAAACAACAGTTATGATAATGCCCAAATGTTTTCGAGTTTTTAAATTGCTAGAAAACTTTAATTTTTCGAATATGGAACTACTAATTATTATTTTTCGAAATAAACTCATTTATTTTCATTATTATAGTTCATTTTGTAACGCTACTTCAAACGTTTAACCGGAATTACAATTGTCTCATGTAATTCTGACCTGACACTTAAATGGTGACATTCACATTCAATTTTCATGCTTCATTGAAACAATCGGAATCGAATAAACTGTGTGTTGGTTATTTAGAAAGTTACGGATTTCAAAAGTACCCGCTCAATATTATTCAATTACAATATTTTTTTTTCCTCACGTCGTTATTTCAAGAGTCTTACTCAAGCAGAAAACTGTTTTACGTCACCTGATAAAATATTTGATATTAAAGAGGACGTATTTGCATGGGTCACGATTTCATCGAATGTTGCAGTGTTCCAATAGATGTCGCGATTAAACCACGTCCAACAAGATTAGTAAGGGCCAATTGCACCGTATTACAAACCCATAGATTAGGTCCATAAGCAAGGTTTTGGTACAAAATTATCTTGCACCGTCACGTAATCCTCGTTAAAAGGCCTTAACAGACTGTTATATTTAAGCCTACGAATTTGGGGGTTTAAAAGAAGGATTAATGGTAAGCTTCGGAATCTAACCCTACTTTCGAGCGATTTCGTACAAGTTTGACATTTTTCTGGACGTAACCTCCAGTTTGTTTACGTTTTTTTTTGTTTACATTGGACATTGATGGAGAACTCCTACGAGTTGATAATAAAATTTTGATTGAAAGTGGTTGATTTTCAGATGATATTTATGAAAAATTATATAGGGAGAAACTGGCATCAGTAGGCATTGATTCGTATGTTTCAAAGCATGAAGAATTAACACCAGTATTTCCATTGAGTTCGTAAACTTAATGGTATTTCCATAAGCCTTCAACTATTTGAAATGAAAAAGTTACAATGATATGCTCATTTATTTCCAAGAGCGAATAGCAGAATGAAATCGAAAACATATTTGGAATGAGAAAACATAGTTTCATGAAGATTCTTCAGTACTATTTCATTCAGTGATATATTACGTGGAAAGCTATCATGTACTACTTCATTATTGTGCAGGTGCTGTCTCTGTGCTATCATTATCCTCTATTATATATTAATTGGACTGAAAATATAACTACAAACGAATTAATGTGAAAGAAATTGCATCCTCGTGTTAGACAATCTGCAAACCTACACCTTTGTCAATCCATCCATGATACTTCAATATTTATATAGAATACTTTTTAGTCTGCGGATCCACATCAGAGTTTTCATTATCTTCGACCAAAAATTAACTCAATTCATAATATACTTATAATAATTTAATGGAAAGTCTACTCTTAGGTGAGCCGTTCCTTATCGGAAAGTTGTTTCGGATAAATCAATACTATTCATTTATTCATCTTACAAACGCCAGGATTGTAATTCCATGCAGAAACTTAAATCTTGAGATATTACAAAATATGAGTTTACTTGAGTATATGACTATAAATTTGAATAAGGTTTAAAGCCTGTGGTAAGAGATCCCTATAATCTTAATGATAATAAACAAGTTAGGAACATTACATGCAATATTTTTATGGAAGCTATAAAGTCTGTCATATATATTTTTTCGTTGGGTTTTTCAATAGATGCATCTTGATTTTTCATAACTTATGGAAATATGGTGGTAGTAACCCATAACAATGGGTTTCATCTTTTGAATTAAAATATTTCTCCAATTAGGGTTAAAATAAACAACATGAAGCTAGTCACAAGTACCAATTCATGAGAAAGTAACCAGATTTGTAGATTAATTTTAATCTAGTTACATTCAGCCTCGGTGCAAGCCGAATATTTAAAGCAGAGTTTAATAAGTTTATCGTTGCTTAACTAACTGTAGCTTAAGACGAAAACGGTGCAATTGGCCCTAAGGGGAGTAACTAACTATACTCCATTCACTTTTATAATGTAGCCCGGTTGGCCATGACATCCTGACAGATTTCACCGTGTATATTTTGAAATTGTTAGGTTATGGTCATTTTCCTGTCAGATAACTATGCAACGTTGTCCTCTCTACATAGAGGTCGTAGTAATTACTTATTTTTCAAATGTCAATCTACATTGATAAAGTAATGAATTTGAGAAAATATCATTTGAATTCGATAATTCCAAAGACCTGGCGAATGTTGAAGAAACTTTTGTCTCTGTTAATACTGGAAATATTTCACGTATATAAACATGGTTGAAAGATTTAGTTATGCTATTTTCTTGTAAGGAAATCAAGAATCGGGTTTTTCAAAATGAAGTCTTCAGTTCAGTCTTTTTGGGTGCACCAATAGAAGGATATTCTTTGTCGTCTCTTTCACTTAAAATCTTCCTTATTGTGTTGATGTGCAGCTAAAAAATAAATATCTATTCATATAAAATATAATTCCTTGGTTTTCACTTACATACGTCGAAAATGTTGCATAGCTTGTGTTGAATTATTGATTCCGAATTATCAGGGTTACTATCAGAAAAAGCCGATTTCAATTCTACATAGCACTTCCTGATACTTTGCCTCTGCTTCTTCAAAACTACCTTCGTCATTTTTATTAGTTTGCAAGCGTTATTATGCTGAGATTTAGAAATCTAGAATCGATTGATATTGATTTATTGATAATAGTAGAAATTGAAATTTGGCAACGTCTTTTGACATTGCCGATATTTCATGAGTGCCAACCTGCGTCAGTTTTAAGGGAAAAAACTTGATAAACCTAAATCATGGCCAACCGGGCTACATTATAAAAGTGAATGGAGTATATCTTCTCCTTAAACAATGCTATCACACAAATCTATACTCCATTCACTTTTATAATGTAGCCCGGTTGGCCATGACATCCTGACAGATTTCACCGTGTATATTTTGAAAATGTTAGGTTATAGTCGTTTTCCTGTCAGATAACTATGCAACGTTGTCCTCTATACATAGAGGTCGTAGTAATTACTGTAATCAGTGTCATTTTGGGTGCTCCAATAGAAGGAAATTCTTTGTCGTCTCTTTCACTTAAAATCTTCCTTATTGAGTTGATGTGCAGCTAAAAAATAAATATCTATTCATATAAAATATAATTCCTTGGTTTTCACTCACATACGTCGAAAATGTTGGATAGCTTGTGTTGAATTATTGATTCCGAATTATCAGGGTTACTATCAGAAAAAGCCGATTTCAATTCTACATAGCACTTCCTAATACTTTGCCTCTGCTTCTTCAAAACTACCTTCGGCATTTTTATTAGTTTGCAAGCGTTATTATGCTGAGATTTAGAAATCTAGAATCGATTGATATTGATAATAGTAGAAATTGAAATTTGGCAACGTCTGTTGACATTGCCGATATTTCATGAGTGCCAACCTGCGTCAGTTTTAAGGGAAAAAACTTGATAAACCTAAATTATGGCCAACCGGGCTACATTATAAAAGTGAATGGAGTATAGTAATACGCTTCCGCACAATCTGGCAACGATGGTCCCTAAATATCACTGTTTTGATTTCCACTTGTCGAAACCCAAAGATTTCCCAGAATTGTCCCTATTCATTCAAGCATTCTTTCATTTAAAGTTTCCGTCTGAACTTTTACGGAAGAAACAGAATTCAAAAGGACGTGATATTCTTGCGGCATGGGATTTATTTTACAGTCTGGCAACCGTGTTCCCTAAATGACATGGTTGGTGCATGCGCACATCTTGTTTTGATTTCCACTTGGCGAAACTATACGTTTATCCAGGGGGGTGAAGCGACAGTAGGAAAAGTGGAAACAAGGACATACGTCCCCAACTGAGCTCGTTCTGTCCTTTGATTAGAAAAGGAGATGTAGGAAACGTATGTCGTAGATATGTTCAAATGGATGAATGACATAAATGACAGAACATTTATGGAATGACGAATGACATTGATAAATGAAATTGGCATAACTAAGCATAATTTCATAAATGTGTTTGTTGAAAAGTTATATGTGATATTTTCTAGACTGTTGCAATAATTGTTGTGATATTAATTAGTATTAATATGATCTCCATGTGAAGATAAGTTTTTTTTTGGTAATTTAATAAAAAACTTTCCGGTCCAAATTTCCTTTTCAGGATTCAGCTGATGCCGGGGATAAAATATTTCAACTCTTTTCAGGTGCTCTCTTCGTGATATAATGAAACTTTTTTTTCCAGAATTCAGATTATGCTAATGATATGATATTTTTGCAGGTGATTAGTTGGTGATTGAATGAGTTTTTTTCAGGTATTACATGATGTTGAAGATTAGGGCGCTAGGTGAGATCTGATGTTTATGTTCATACAAAGTTCAATTCTATAAATCTTATTGTCTCTAACGTTATATTGAATTAAGAAAATGGCTTTACTTTCTTCTGCTTCATTGTACAAAGATGTTAAGTTTTCTTGCAAATATCCTTCTTGCAAAAATTCCTATATCAGCAATTCACTTGTTGGTAATAACAAAAGATTTTTTCGCTTCCCTAAAGACCCAGACATTTGTACCTGATACATACACCGACTGATAACACTAAGATTGTATTGAGTGTTGTGATATTTTATTTTTATTACTATAGTTTGTTGACTGTGATATGGATTATAGCACGTGAATATTTTACTGAGTATTTTTTTTAGGAACGACAAGGGATATACACACAGTATATCAACATATCATGGTCTATCCCAGCAAGATTGATCAGCATTATTTATATTTGAAATATATTTCAATATTCATCTTCTATAATTTCATATGTGAAATTGATACTTTTTTCATTTTTCAGACTGTAATCATCTATATCGATGGAATCCACTTGATTATGTCTACCTATTGTGACTGGATGCTTTTTCCCCTACCTAGACAAAACAGTGTTATTGTGTTTCAGTGACGTGACAATTCTGATTGTAATAATAACTGAAAGACTGTCGTGAATAAGTGTTGACCCCATAAACATCCTTTTATCCATAACTCATGAACATCAAAGTGTAATTCTCATTTTATTGAATAATTGTTCTGGAATTTGGTAGATACACCCCAAAGAACTTGAAATAGTTGAAACCAAATTCCAAAAATGTAAGACCTGTGGTTGGTCAAAAATTTTGTTTGTTGTGTGTCATGGTTTTTGTTTTCTCTAGAAGCAAATTTTACTTATTTGTTTCAGAAAACTGCCACCTAAATTATAGTCACATTTGATAAGGTGTGAGACAAATATTTTCTTATTCATTCTACGACGGAATCTTCGAAATATATGAAAAATGTAATCGGTATTTATTCAAGAAATTCAGATTATTTTATGTTTAAGAAGTTTTTTCAACTACATTTTGTATAGTTTTTTGGCTGAGATATATTTTGGTTACCAATTTTGCACATGCAGATGTTCCACATGTAGGTGTGAAAAAAACGAGCATACTGAAGCCTATTTTATGATAATTATAAGTAAATATTTATGTACATATAACTTGTTGAAAAATATATTATAATTGCATGCAATTTTAACAATGATGTAAATAAAGAAATAATTGTTTATAATGCTTTGTTTCATTTTTGAAGCACGTTTCCTTTCGAATCATAATTGAGCTTAGAACACGGAATAATAAAAATCTTGAAGAATTCACGATATAAATATTTGCATCCTGCAATAATCAATATTGCCACAGAATATTTAAGCACAGAACACCATCAGAATTCTATCGTAAAATGACAATAATGACATATAATTCAGCAAGCGGACACCCCCTCGCACCATAATGGAATATTCCCAACTAGATTTTTGCAGGAGAAATGTCACAAATGTTGCCCACAGTTTACAAGGGAGGTAGCACTTCTTATATTTGATGTTCTGTGCGTTTATCTATAATTCAATTCTATTTTCAACTTATTTAATTTCATTCAAGATATATTCGAAATTGCTTTAAAGCTTACACTTTATGGAAGAAATTTCAAAGCAGCAGCGAAAAATCAGAAATCATGAACGTCAATAACGTCATCTGCATGCAAGGAATGGATAATTTATTATTTTTCCAGGTAGAGTAGGTGAAACAATTCATGTAACGTTGAGTTTGATCATTCCATCGGATATTTTAGTTTTCGAATGGGTTCAAACTTCTAATTTGTACCTTTAATCTAGAGTTGTACTTTAAGTAAAGGTTATCTTCATCCTTAATTTTTTTACACATGTTTATTTAATAATTTGAAATAGTTATTCGAACTCTGAACCTACTGGGATTATTATCAAGGACAATTCGTGTTCAATTTAGGTAACTCTTGAAAGTCACAAGAAAAGTTGTGTATTGATATTAACTATTCTCTTTTGTAGTTTTAAAATTATGCCTTGATGCAAGTCTTCCACTATGGCAATCAAAGGCCATGATCATGAGACGGGTCAATTAAATAACGCAACTAAAATTTTTACTAGTTTAACTGCAGGTGCCATAGCTGGAGCATTAGCCAAAACTACTATTGCTCCACTCGATAGAACAAAAATAAACTTTCAGATAGGGTAAATAATTCTAAATAGTTTGTAATTATACCATTATTTGGCATGAAAATTAACCATAACTCGCTTTCAATGAGCTTGAGCGAAATATTTTTCAATAATTTTTGTGGTGTTTTTCATACTATGGGTGCTTGTGCTTCATTGTTAAAATTAACATGGTTTTTGCCTTGAACTCATCTTTTATCAGTGCATCAATCGTGTCATTTGATGTTTCTAGTATCGAAAAATTCAATTTCTTTATTATACTAAATTTTCAGAAAAAACCCGTATTCTACTAGAAAAGCTCTGAAGTTTCTGAAACAAACATACAAACAAGAAGGATTCACTGCATTATGGAGAGGAAACAGTGCAACCATGGCAAGAATTGTCCCTTATGCTGCTATACAATTTACTGCTCACGAGGAGTGGAAAAAAGTTTTAGGAGTTGATGGTTCAAAAGGGAAGTAAGTGATTATGGTTTTTCTTTTTTTAAGCACTTCTTGAAATCTATCAAATTTTGAATGAACGGTTTTCTGGTGTAGAGATTGATAACGAACACTTTATATCATAATGTGCAGAAGGAGAAATCAGTTATTTTGCAGATATCCTATCATTCAACCATGCATTTACAACAATATATCTGAGAGTTAGGTTTGTAAACTGTTACTTGGCCTTCCTGGTTTCCTCTGCAAGGTACCAGCACCTGTTGAAACTTCTGCTAGTGCAAGGTTGAATTCGGATAGTGGTAGGTACATGTCCCGGAAAAAAGTATATTTTTTCTTTGGTGGTCATCATCCGAAAATAAATTTTCATTGCCTCTGTCATGAGTTTCGGGTATAAATACATGATGACTGGGATCCTGCTGAAAATGTAATAACATACTACAGCAATTATGACTCAGTTATACCCTTCGGATTGTGCTTAATATAATACACATAAAACAAAATCATTTTTTGCAGTATCAACATGAATATTATATTCTCCTGATACTAGAACGACATGTCTAAAGACTTACCTGTGAGCCAATATTTATTTCCTAACAATTTTATAAAAAACAACGGAAATATCTTACTCAAAATATCACTCGAACGTTCTCTGGCCTGTTGAACAGCCGATATAAATTAATAACTTCAGTAAATACGCGAGAAATCCCAGAAAGGGGGGTACGACTGTTTTCCTTCGAAGAAGCAAGTGTGCCGTATATGAAACAATTTTATGTGCAGACTTGAAACAAATGGGGACTTTGAAAATAACGTTTGTATAATGTGTGCCAGTTATGGCACAGTATGCAGTAAGGGGTTTTAAATCAAAGCTGAAAGATTTAAGGTGACATTCGTGAAGATCATAGTAGATGGTCAATAAAATATTTGAAAAAATTAAAAAAAAAATTTTTTCGATCTATTGATCTATAGAAATATTTACTGAGGAATTTCTGAAATTAGTTATTCATTCATGGAATACATGACGGGACAAACCCAGGTATAATGTATTCACTTATAGCCTAATAATAAATAATACAATAATAATAATAATCATCTTTATTTCAAATCATTAAAGTAACATGATATGAAACAGTGTCTGTACTCTAGTTGTTTTTGGGTAGTCGATAGTTTTATTTCTTGTTCCTTATGCATGATCGCTCTTGCATCAAATATGATCAAACATGCACTTATTCTTATGGAGAAAGAGCAAGGATTCTTGAGCGTATATATCATATATAGCACTTCAAGTATTCGTATTGACCTCTTCTGTAGGGTAAGCAGTGATGCCATATTTCCTATAGAAAAATAATGCCGAATTTGATTTTCGCTTCAACAGTTGCATGTAGACAGCTTTTGTTGTTTTGGCCCTCAGTTGTTCTGATAAAATAGAAATTGCATAGATAGATAACCCCAGTCTTCTACATAGACTTTCTATATGTTCCTTCCATTTAAGTCGTTGGTCTGTAATCATTCCGTAAAACTTTGCATGTTCAGCCACTGTGT
Organism: Myrrha octodecimguttata; assembly: GCA_958510865.1. Lineage (NCBI taxonomy): Eukaryota > Metazoa > Arthropoda > Insecta > Coleoptera > Coccinellidae > Myrrha > Myrrha octodecimguttata. Next base: position 29,326,713 of record OY294057.1, read on the forward strand.
ACCTGCAGCCATTCAGGGTTACGTTTTGTGGGCCATTTAGGGCCGGTATTATAAAACTTAACTGGAAGTTATCTTTAACTGACAGTTTTGACAGTTATGTTAGACCTGTCAAAACTGTCAGTTAAAGTTAGAGATAACTTCCAGTTAAGTTTCATAATACCGGCCCTTATAGTGGGTTGCAAGAGAACTAAATTGGTTTTGTCGTTATTCAGAATCACAGCTAATAGATTCGTGGTATCGGCATAATGTACACTCATTATTTTCTGATTATCCCACTTGATTTTAATTCCATAATCATTCAAGTATACCAGGTAGAGAATTGGCCGGACAATGCCTCTCTGAGCAATACTCAACAAAATTTCTTCTAAATCCGACCTCACCTCCATGCTGTCTATAAATATTCTCACGTGTTGGGTTATTCCTTGGAAATATGAAGTGATCCATTGTAGCGCCGAACCCTCAACCCCACAGCTCTCAATACTTTAAAGTCTATTGTCATACTTGAGAGTGAACAATACCTCGAATATAACAGGGTGAGTTTTGGAGGCCCGAGTTCGTTTTTTTCAAAAAATTTTTTTGCTCTAAATGGTCGAAAAAAGTCGTAAGAATGCGCAATGTTGCTAATTCTTCATATTCAAGAATTTTCGGCAAAATAAAAACTGAAATAGAGTGAAAAATTGAAAAATAACTAACATTGCGCCTTCTCACAAAAGTATTTAGTACATCCCAAAAAAACAATTTTCAAAAAATACTCACTGAAGCCTGCAGAATGACACCCCGTTTTCTTCTATAGACGTCGAAATTTCTCCGAATTCCTACATTTCACGCGGCTATTGGCAACGTTAAAGCCTATAGACCGCGTGTAGGTGCCTAAACTTGAGATATTAACGAAATTCATTGAAACTTGAATGTGGCTGCTTTGCCTAGTTGTAATTTACCGCCACGTGTTATTGTTTGCTCTTAACTAAAAAACATACACAAGTCAAATTACCAAAAATACATTCAATGTCTCTCAGCAAGCGAACGAAAACTACTTCGTTTTGAATATTTTCTATTTGAATAATGTAGACAAAGTAATTAGGGTTTCAAATAACTGATCCAAAGCTCGAATTGCTGTGCACATGTAAATGGTATATTACAGGGTTCGCGGGGATTGATAATTGCGAAAACTTCTACGAACCCTGATTATGAAGCCAAGCATATCAAGAGCCTTTTTGGAAACAATTGTTGTGAGGGTCAAAAATAAGTTTGGAGTCAAAGAAAATACCAAGATCCTTCACTAAAGTTGACCTGGCCAAACTGGTGTTGTCAAGCGTGTATTGATCACTTACAGTGTTTATATTACCAGAAAAGGTTGTGAACTGACTTTTGTTCAGATTTATATGGAGAGAATTTTTATGATACTACCTATAAAACTTATCAAGATCGTTCGTGATTTCCACGTCTCTTTCGATTATACGAAGTTTGTTTCACAGGAATGAGACACCAAATAATGCTGGAAAAGCTTATTTAATTATGCCGACGTTTCGTTGGTTTCTTCCAAAATTTTCAAGGCTGTAACAACATAAAGTTATTTGACACAAATGTGCATTGTAAAGACGAACAATATAAAATGACTTACCTAAATTAGCAGCTTTTAAATTAACATGAATGTAAAAATAAACTTGAAGATCACAATTAGTTAAAATCCATTAATAGATACAATTAACACCATAAAATTAATAGATTAACATTTGTCGTCGTCAATGACATATTACGTTAATTTATTAATTTTATGGTTTTAATTGTATATATGAATGGATTTTTATGCTTTTAACTAATTGTGAATTTTTGTTTTGTCTCTGTAGTGGTGAATCGTTTTCCAAGTTTTTTTATTACATCTATGTTGATTTAAAAACTGCTAATTCAGGTGAGTCATCTATATTGTTCGTCTTCACAATGCACAGTTTTGTCAAATAGCTTTATGTCGTTACAGCCTTGAAAATTTTGGAAAAATCCAATGAAACGTCGGCATAATTAAATAAGCTTTTCCAACATTATTTGGTGTCTCATTCCTGTGAAACAAACTTCGCCTATCAAGATCTTTTTGTAATTTTATTGAATTAAGCAAGTGGGAAATGACAAAGAAAAGTTTAAAATCATCAGCATACAAAAAAAAATTGGCAAAGTCAAAACATTTTGCAATTTCGTTCACATTAATATTAAACAGCATTGGTCCCAGGTGTGCCCCTTGCATTACTCCAGAATTGAGATGTTTATATGCTGAGTTACATTAGACGACTTCGGCCCAAGTTGCAATCCCACAATTTTCTTCACAAATTTACTATCACTGGAGAACGGGAATTTCAGGACGAATTCGACACGATAAGGTTTGCGTTATTAATAAATATCCGTAAAAGATGCCCCGGCTCCTCGAACAAGATAATTCCTTCCAAATATAGGGTTTTTTTAAGATCATCTCTGATTGGCTGAAATTTGAGTTGGGATTCTTGATTTCATGTTAATAGTGTCAAATTTATTCAGGATATGTTCCGCAAATCAACTTGGTTATTTCGGTTGCCGGTTTTCCATTCCGTGAATATGAAATATTCGTTTTGTTCCTGAAAAAAAGTTTAATTACGGAATTTCATTGATGAAAAAACGTTCTTCTTTCTGTCACCAGAACGACAGTCAATGTTCCAGGGCATAGAACAATCTTCATTGACTTTATGATCCATGGAACATAGAAGAGGAAACAATCAACAATGAAAAAATTACTAGGTATGGTCTATGGATCATAAGGTAAATAAAGATTGTTCTATGCTATGGATATGTTACCATAAAACATTTATTGTCGTTCTGGTGCATAGAGTTAATATGTCTATGTTCTGGTGACAGAAAATTTGCTTTTTCATCGATCAAATTCCGTAATTACCTTTTTTTTTCAGGAACCAACCGAATATTTCATATTTACAGAACGGAAAACCGGCAACCGAAATAACCAAGTTGATTTGCGGAACATATCCTTTATAAACTTGACACTATCAACATGAAATCAGGAATCCCAACTTAAATTCCAGCCCAACAAAAACCTTTATTTGGAAGGAATTATCTTGTTTGAGGAGCTGAGGCATCTTTTACGGATATTTATGAATAACGCGAACCTTATCATGTCGAATTTTTCCTGAAATTCCCGTTCCTCAGTAAGAGTAAATTTGTGAAGAAAATTGTGGGTTGGCATCTTGGGCCGAAGTCGTCCATTGCCTGTGTCTATGATTGACGCCTGTCACTTACATATGAATTGAACCACTTCAGTAGCCTGCCTTGCACACAGACCTTTGCAAGTTTTCTAATTAATATACTATGAGCGCTCTTATAGAAAGCCTTAATAAAGTCGGCGTACACGGCATCCACCTGATGACCTGTATCATTTGCTCAAGGAGGAATTGTACATACAGGTCTGGCCAACACACTCGGCACTATGCGAAAGTCCACGTTAATTCAGATCAGTTGAGAATATAGTCCGCCAGTTGAAGAGCTGAAACCTAAGCGCGATGCTATATCGAATAAACTACTTTTCTTTTGCATGTAGGTGGGGAATCTTCAGTTCCTCGCTACACGATCAAAGTAAGAATGTATATGAATAGATTGCTCACAACCGATCGACCGTTCATGAATCCATAAGCAATTTCGAGCGAACGGCCAAAAGCTCCGGTTCTGGTTACGATTATCCAAGCTGACATATAGGCAAAGGATAATCTGTCAATGTGGATAACCGTAACTAGAACCGGAGCGTTTGGTTCATCGCTTGAAATCGCTTCATGTTGTTTTACATTACTAACTTGTCTAACTGCATTATATACGAAGTCAAATACTATGGACTCAAATACTTTAGCGATGATACATAATTTAGATATCGGCCTGTAATTCTCTATAGGCGAAAGGTTTCGGAAACTTGATCGGATTTACACGGATAACTTACCGGACCAATCAAATGACAGATTGAGACTCCAACATCTGTCATTTGAGTGACCCTGGTAAGTTACCCGTGTTAATCCGATCAAGTTTCCGAAACCGCCTTATAAGGTGTTTATTTCCTGACTGTATTGACGCAATCTAAGCAATCTTCCTCAATGATATGTTGAGCAACTTGTCAATGGACTCAACGATCCCTGATGCACAATTCTTTAATAAACATGTAGGTACCCTATCAGGACCGACAGGTCATTAATTTTCTGGATATAGTTTCAGGTGGGTGATATGCTAACAAAATTTATAGGGTCACCCTCATGCAGCTGATTTATTATCGGGTTGGAAGTATTGACAGAATTTGTCGAATTGAATGCAGATACGAAATGTTCAGATAACTTTTCAGCGATACTTTGAAGACTTGTCAAAACTTTACTCGACTTATTCTCTTTTATGGTCATTAATTTTCTGGAAATAGTTTCAGGTGGGTGATATGCTAACAAAATTTAAAGGGTCACCCTCATGCAGCTAATTTATTATCGGGTTGGAAGTATTGACAGAATTTGTCGAATTGAATGCAGATACGAAATGTTCAGATAACTCTTCAGCGATGCTCTGAAGACTTGTCAAAACTTTACTCGACTTATTCTCTTTTATGGCCGTAATAGCAGATTGTTTTTCATTTCTATCTTCAGTAAATTGCCAATTTATCAATAAAGAACTGATTAGAGACTCCTCCAATTTTGAGTCTGGGAGATGCCGATCCGCTTAATTCTGGAAGCCGCCAAGAATTTATTTCTTACGATTTTCTCATTGAACTCAACGATAATCGGACAGACAGAGTGGAGTATCTCTCTGTAGATTATGTTCAAGCTAACTATATTATCCTGAGTCTTTCTAACAATTTCCAAAAATAAGGCAGATGTGGGAGGATCAACATCCTTCACCTGACCATCGGGCTCAAGCAAAATAGAGGATCCTCCCTGAACTCCATTCAACCTACATTCAGAACATAGCCATGAAGCACTAGACAACTGAGGCTCCGCGATAGACCTTCTAGTCAGACCAACGCAGCTTCTATGGTAGAAAGACGAGCAAAAGCCAGAACACCTCAACCCCGGATTTTTGCTCGTTGAATTCGCGGTGCAAGAAGTACTAATCACCATTGCGCTCCCGTACAATCAACTCCTTTCAAAGCGGAATCTCGCCCAGATGTCGATTATCGAAAAAAAAATTAAAACTGTTGCTTGATAGTGACTTCAAGGTCCGTGCCAAATTTCATTTAGATCTGGTGAACAGTTTCCCAATAATTCTTTTCCAATATCTCCTACTAATGAATATCGGATCGAACTGAGATTTGAAGAACCGTTGTTGAATATTAACTTGAAGGTTTGTGCCGAACTCCATTGATATCTTATTAATGGCCTCCTGAAAAAAAAATTTGAAATTAGAAAATTTTGGAGTAAGAAATTTTGAAAAATTTTCTAATGACTACATCCACACGAAATGTTGTACTGAACTGCGCGTTGGCATTCTTAAACTTTTAACGAAGTTTTAATCTCATCACATCGTTTCTTCTGGAGATATTGAGAAAATAATCTCAAAATTTCAAACAACGAAACTTGACATATTTTTTCCCCTTATCTCCGAAAGTAAAAATCGGATCAAACTGAAATAAAAACCGTTGTTGTGAAGTATCGACATCAAGGTCTGTGCCGAATTGTATCGTATTCTAATGGATAGACCTCTAGAGAAAAAAATTGCAACGAAAATTTGGAAAATTTTCGAAATTTTTTTTCCTCAATTATCCAACCACTAGACCCACAGGTATAGTCCAACTCAGTTGCGCGTTGGTATTTCTCAACTAATAACTAAGTTCCAATCTGATCGCATCAGTACTTCTTGAGACGTTGGGGAAATAACTGTCAAATTTCAAATTACGAACGAAATTGGACATATCCTTTCTATATCTCCTAAATAAAATCGCCTCGAATTGAAATTTGAAGTGCTCGTGTTAAATATCGACTTCAAGGTCTGTGCGAAATGTTATCGAAATATGGGCTATAATAGACAGTTTTGAAACCATCTAAATCTTCCGTTATCGTTATTGTGTGCATGCGCAGAGGAATGTTTCCGCTCGGTCTTCTTTATTAGAGAGATATTGCAACTTTCGAATAGCGCAAACGTTATGTTATTAGGGTCACGCTAAATATAACGTTTTGGTTTCAACGGTCGTTCCAAAAGTAGACATGTTGGACAGATATTAGTTGAGTTCCGATATTCCCAATCAGTACTGGCCAGTATCAGTAATTTCGAAACGCTTCGTACTGATACGAACAGTTACCAAAGCAGTGCCAGTAAAATCGACTGTCAAAATTTACTGACAAGTACTGGCCAGGAATATCGGAACTCAACTATTGCAGTGTCAAATTTATGTGAAGTAATTAGCACAAACGTTATTTTTGACATCCAAGCATGCGCAGATTCAGTTTCAGAAAAACGCGACGTTAATAGCGTTAGCGTCTAACGATATTCACGGAAAATAGCGAGCCGCAATTTACGTTGCGCTATTCTATGTCGGAAGGATTCGTTAGGCTTCGGGTCCTTCCGGCTCTGTTCACTGTCATAGAAAAGTTTTTTTCGTTTTTTGGTGTTAGTTTCACAATTTCCTCAAATTTTTTCAATTTATTTAGTAATACCTTTCACGCACAACTGATATTAGACATTAGATTTATGAGTGCTACCGCTGTAAATTTTTTTCATATACAAATATTTGTTACTTTTTCACGAATCAGGAAATATTTCTGGAAGCAACATGAGGGGTTTGAAATTAGGGATAGTTTGAACCATGCCAATTATATTGTTTAAGATAACTAGTTTCAGCTCTTCTGCAAGAGCACCAGCTGAAATTAACGCTTCCGATTCCTTTTTCATTTCGTCCAGAATCATAAAAGTAATGCAGAAATGCAAATTATTGGACTTTAGGAGTTTGAACGTGAAATTGTAACACAAAATCTGCATCTCACATAACCTAACAAAAGTTGCAATATCTCTCTATTGCTGCACATTTTTGTTACCGTTGCGTTAGTTATCAGTTTGTTTGGTAAGGTTATGTGAGACATCAGATTTTTGTGTTACAAACACCTAAAGTTTAATCATTTGCATTTATGCATAGTTTTTTTTTGATTCTGGATAAAATGTTAAAGGAATCAAAAGCGGTAATTTCAGCAGGTGCTATTGCAGAAGAAGTGGAACTAGTTATATTGCATAATATATAATTGGCATGGTTCAAACTATTCCTAATTTCGAACCCCTCATGTTGCTTCCAAAAGTATTTCTCACATCGTGAAAAAGTAACAAATACCTAAATATGAAAAAAAATTGCTGTGATAGCACTAAATAAAGTTAATACCTTATATAAAATGTGTGTAAAAGGAATTATAAATAGATTTAAAAAATCTGTGGAAGTTGTGTAATTAACACCGAAAAACATATTAACAAACAGCTGAAACATGTGAAAAAAAGTGGAGTTTGTATTTGGCAATCGAAAATGAAAAATTCCAACTCCGCAGGTTTTCCGCTAATTTGAATTTTGTCCAGAATTCTTCACCACAATTATTTCGCCTGTGTTTCGAGGGTGGGCTATATGTCATAAGACAAACATGACTTTTCGAATGTCATCCACACGGCTATATATGTTCGTCCAGTTTAAAGTGAAACATCCTGTATAAACAGTGTCCTTCTGTAACGACTACAACGTCTCTATACAATGCCAGTATGATGCCCTCAATATTCGAGAAAAAAGTCATGCTTTTTCTTTTGAATTATTGCCTGTTGTTTGTGAAATAAATATTGATTATTCGATTGATTTGTAATGTTTGGAACTTAAACACGAGAGTCAATATTATTTTTATAAATATTTTCCAAAATACAAATCCTGCCAACTGGAATCTAGTACATTCTTACTTTGTTGGTATTTTGAAGGTTCGTGCAGAATTTCGTCGACATCTGGCAGATATTTTCTATAATTTTTTCAGAATTCTTCATTTCATTAGTTAACAACTACCTTCTGAGTTTGAATTCAATATTTGTTGAATATTAAAAAATCTAGAAAAGCCGTAAAGGCAGCAGCTTTTGCGCGCATGTTCAATGTAGATGGCCGCCTCGACAACGAATTTGAAGATACGCCCAAAAGCTTGTAACCTACAGTTGCACTTAGGCCTATCGGCTGCTCAGATGGATACGATGAGGGGTGAGTCCCCAAAAATTACTTCACAAAACCTAACTTTAGTTGGGCGCCAGGTTTACCACGTAAACCAAGAGAAATCTTGCTTAAGGGAAGTTTCAAGAAAATGGTTTTTACAATTTTATTAAAATTAAAAAATTTACAAAAGAAAAATAAGTTATGATTGCTGAAGGCTGATTATATGGAAAAAATACAAATTAGGCTTTACTGAAAGATAATGGGCTCCACACAGAATTTGGATTTGTTCGGATTAGAAACAGAAATTTTGAGACCTCACTTCTTGTTCCTTTATTCTGGGTGTTTAACGTTGGAACTTCAGTTCTCTCAGGTTCAATCCAGGTGCTAGAGATTTTGTGTTCCAATTGGTGGATGCTAGCCAAAAGGTTTTTGATGACGAAATTCTGATCTTCGTAAGAATCAGTGGCTTTAGACAGTGTTGGTCTCCTCCAATATCGACTGATACTCCAGCATGCAGTGCAGAATAAACAAGAGTTAGTAGTGGTCAAAATGGTGGTCGATTTAGGTATATTCTATTCTCCTCCGGCAATATGCTAATCAAAATCAGCAGGTACAATATCATATGAGTTTTCAGCCAAATAATTCCAAAAGATTTATAGTTATATGCAATCGGTACAATATCATATGAGTTTTCAGCCAAATAATTCCAAAAGATTTATAGTTGCAATCGAACAGGATAGAAAAAAAATTATACAACTAGGTATTATTGTCTACTTTCCGGAAAGAGAGAAAAAGAACAGATTCGATATATATTTTAAATTTAAATGAATAATTGAATCTACAATAAAAGGTTAATAAATGATCCGAAGGAATCATACAAGAAAATATAAAAATGGGGACAAAAAAGGGAGCATGTACTCTGGCGACTAAAGAAATGAAAGAAAAAAATGTTGATAAATAAAATCCCAACCCACTAATATGAGCAAGGATATAATTATTAAACTCAAAAAATGAAATTTCTGAATAAGGAAAAGAATTAGATCACTCTAATTAAATTAAATCAGTAAAGAGAAAAGATATTAATTCACCAGATATAAGCACTCACTTTTTGTCACCTCTTCACAACGTATCGGTCTAAATTGAAATCCCTTTAAGGTCAATTCAAATGGAAATCAAAATGATCGACTCCCCTCCTTCGGAAAAATCCGGTTTTATTATTCCGTATATTACGGAAGCAGTAGCGTCACGGCGATGAGGATTCAGGGTTGTAACGAGAGATCGTTACAAGCTGCTGCCTTCACGGCAGTGCTTTTCTAGTTTTTTTTTCGATAAATTATTCTCATTAAATTCCGTATGGACCTTCGAAATGTTATTTTTCGATAAATTATATGAAATTTCGTAGTTTTCCGACCTTCCTAATTGAGCCCCAAATCTTCTCTACAAATATCGAGTTTCTAAGTCGTTCCTTCCGGAAGTTGATGTGTTTACGGTCGGTCTAACGGCCTTAATTACGAAGGCCGAATTCGTGAATGGGTAAAATCCACCCAATGATTCCGCAGATATACCAATTCAAAATTTTATTTTTTCAATATTTCCAAAAATACAGATTAGATAGGATTGAAATCTAGTACTTTATTGAAAAATAACAGTTCGAAGGTTCATACAGAATTCAATGAGTATAATATGACAAGGAGATCACAGTATATTGAATATGTATTTGAGAGAAAAAATTTAAAATTTTTCTTCAAACTGTTCTGATAATACGATCATCACGAAATTTTTTACAAGGTTGTTTTTCAGCATCTTCAAACTAGGGCCGAAGTTTCATCGTGGTTGAATCAGTATTTCGTGAGTTATACCGAAAAAAACAACGTTATCGAGAAGAAAACCACTTTATCGAAAAATGACAGTTCGAAGGTTCATACAGAATTTAATGAGGATAATATGATAAGAAGATCACAGAACATTGAATATTTGAAAAAAAAAATTTTAAATTGTTTCAATGACACAATCATCACGAAATTTTGCACAAAGTTGTCTTTCAAAAAAAAACGGATTACGGATATTATGATCTCAACAAAATTTCGCGATTAGTTGCGCGTTGCTATACTCCAACTAACTGCAAAGTTTCGATCCAGTCGTTTCAGTATTTCTTGAATTATCGCCAAAATAAAGTCAAAACTTCAAAGGGCTCTAACCACGAAAGCGTTTGGCCGATTTCGCCCATTAACGAACTTGACCGTATCATTTTGAAATGTAACCTACCCTGAAAGTTTCAGATCGATAGGATTTTCCGTACGTCCGTAATCGTGTCTACGGACGGCCGGCCGGACAGAATCGATTTTGACACCGGATTCGCAATCAGTGAGTCCAACCTAGTCGTTTGAGATCATTTTCGGCGCAATCATCGAAAATTACAGACATTTGGACAAAACGATAGCACGCGGTTCCCCAGAACATGCGCGCAAAAACAAATGACAATTACCTTAACTCTGAAACTATCAGGTGTGAAAGTTTGAAAATTATTTATTTTTCAGAGAATGCCCAAAAAAATTGTTCCTAGCTGGTTCCCTAGCGGGAGTCACATCCCAGTCACTTACTTATCCACTTGATCTGGCCAGAGCTCGTATGGCAGTTACAAAGAAAATCGAATATGCAACTTTGAAAGAGGTGGTATTGCAGTGCTTTGTGGGAGTTATCTTTATGACAAAGTTTTCATTTTTTCAGGTGTTCATTAAAGTTTATAAAGAAGAAGGAGTGAGGGCTTTTTATAGAGGTTACATTTCTACAATAGCTGGGGTGATTCCTTATGCTGGAGTTTCTTTTTTCACCTATGACACTCTGAAACAACTTTACAAAGGTGCAAAGATCATTAAGTATTTCAGAACTACTACATCACTCAATTAATGGACCTGACTCACACTTTTGTTCCCGTTAATACCAAGTTACAAAAATCAAAATTTCGGAACATACAGTCAAGTCTGGATCGAGATATTGAAGTTAAAATGACGCTAAATTTGTTTTTAGTTGTAAAATGGATATAAACGAGTTGAGTTTATTGATACACTCTGTTTTTTGATGGAAAAATATTGTGCAACCAAAGGAATTGCTTGATAATATATTGTGACTAGTATGGCCCTCCTGTTCTAGTAATCTCCGGACGTCTATGCGTCTTTCGCCTGGTTACTCGAACCTTCTGGATAAATTCTAGCAATCGCAAGAAGTTTCACGAGTTATACAGGTGTTCTACAAGCTCTATGACAAACTTTGACAGATGGTAGCTTTGCTTATTCTGGACATTGTTTTTCCTATGAACATATATCCGATTCGTTTTTGTTAAGAAAGATTACAAGCATTTGAAAAATTATATTTTCATGTTCAAATCATAATTATAAATGGAAATTTATATACTATAAAAATTGTTCAAAATGTCCACCTTCGGCTTGGATGAAAGCTTAACATCGACGAACTAAAGATGCCGTTACTCGGCGGATCAGATTTGGGTCGTTTCGTATTTGGTTCGCTGCATCTTGAATTCTATCAAGTAATTGTTGATGAGTTTCGATTTCAACATAATAATCAAGCTGCTTCATATGTCCCCATAAATAAAAATCTAAGGGATTCAGATCAGGCGAACGAGGTGGCCATTGTATTGGTCCTCCTTGACCTATCCATTTATTCGGGAAATGTTCAGCCAACTGACTACTTGTCTCCCTCTATGTGGTGTTGCACCATCGTGCTTTTACCACATATTACCTAGAATGTTTAGGTTATGCTCCAAAAAATGTTTATACAAATCTGCATTTAAACGGTCACATATAACATGTACTGGCATCAAAAAATCCCACCCCAAACGTTTACACTGAAACGTTGCTGAAATCTTCTTTGTCTAATGGCATATGGATTCTGCAGTGCCCATACATGTTCATTGTGGTTATTGTTGATACCGTCCTTAGTGAAACAAGCTTCGTCAGACCACATGACAAGCGAAATAAATCTATTATCATGGGCATCTACAAAATTCTAACCTTCGTAACCCATCGTCAGCATGTAAAGCTTGTACATTTTGTCTATGAAATGTATGCAACATTTCTCCCTTCAAAACACGCCATACGAAATTTGGTGATAAATGAAGATTAGTAGCTATACGTCGAACACTAATCGAAGGGTTGTCACGGACAGCATCTATTACATTTTCCTCATTTTCTACATTCACTTCAGTTGGCCGAATGGCTATCTTTGGAGCAGGATAGCCTGTTTCTCGAAGTCTACGGAATGATGCACAAAATACTGTGCGAGCAGGTTGGTGTCTAATAGGATATTTTCTTCGGTATTCTCGAGCTGCTCTTCTGGAGTTACCATTAGAATACCCATATTCAAATACAATATCTGCATATTCCTGAGTCGTGAAAGAATGCATGGTTATTCAAAACGTACACCAAGTGTCAAATGAATAATTAAAATAACGTCAATTACCATATCAACCGATATTTTATGTCGGTCTACTTGATCAAAGCATGGAAATAATTTTTTTTCAAATGCTTGTAACTTCGAAACGATAACGAATCAGACCTATGTTCATAGGGAAAAAAATGTTCAGAATAAGCACAGCTACCATCTGTCAAAGTTTGTCATAGAGCTTGTAGAACACCCTGTATAAGGACGTGCGTGGAGCAGCACGGGGAGTAATTCAGCGGAGTTATTCGAAGTGTAATAGAGCGGAAAGTGATCAATGAAAATAAATAGTGTGGAAATAAATTGTGCATAGACTTAGATAGAATTAGTTGTTGAGTTATTTGTTATAAGTGTAAATAAATAGTTGAATTACTCTGAAAGTTTTAACAAATTAAGAAAACGTTACATTGGGGTGGGGTGTGCGGTTCGACATCGCTCGAATTGAATACATAAATTCCATTGATTGAAATTTATGCCAGTGACCACGAGACTTCAGAAAGCAATGAAGACGCTGGCGATAATGGAATTATTCAGTAAGGTGAATGAGAAAATAAGTGAATGGAATTAATTCTCGGAAAATCAATGACGAAATGGAAGAAAATGAAAAATAAGGCAGATGTAAATTCTCGGAAAATGGAAGAAAATTCTCGGAATAGCAATGAATTGATGAGTCAATTTGCAAGTAAATACGAGGAGAAAATGCAAACCATGAAATATGACACGAAGAAAGGAATGGACGAAGTAGATGAAAAATTTGATAAAGTTGACGAAAAGTTTGACGAAGTTTATGAAAAATTTAACGAATTCATGAAGAAGTTAACGGAAAATCAAAAGAAATAACAGGAATAATTGAACAGCATTTTAAGTTAATAGAGTCCCCGAAAGGAATTTCAATTGGAAAAGATTATCCGGCTGTATCATCCTATAACGTCGGAAAATAACAGCGAAAGTGCAAAAATGAAGGTAAAGCCTCCAGCATTCGATGGAATAGTGCCCTGGTCGACATATCAAAAACAGTTTGAAGCTGACAAACAGTTGGAGCTATAACGAAAAAGCCACAGCACTAATAATAATAGCTCTATGAGGAGAGGCACTAAACATTCTGCAAACGATTGCGGAGATTAATCAAGTCTGTTACGAACTTCTTACATCGAAGTTTATCATGCCCAAATAAAGAACCAGGTGCAGAAAACTGGAGAAAATCTCCAGGAGTTTGAAGCCGACGTTGCTTGATCACGCTGGCCTACCCAACTGCTCCAGGCAACTTCCTTAAACAGCTTTCAATACAAACCGTTGTAGATGGAATCAAAGACAGTGAAATATAACAAGCTCTGAGTCTTACACGCCCTGAAATTATGGATGATGCTTTAGCTCAGGCTTTAAATTTCGAGCCAGCGAAGCAGGCGTCGCATAGAGTACAAAATCGGTCGAATGGTTTCAGAGTTAAAGTCATTTGAAGTTTTCATTTTATTTCCCTGATATTTCGAATTACTGGAGCGATTGAATTGAAAATTGGTAGTTAGTTGGAATATTTTGTCGAGGTCGTGCTGTCAGTGAATTTTGAAGAACATTTTTTTCGAGATTTTTTCCATTACATTCGATAAAAATTTTGGTCGTACCTTGAGCTTATACAGGATGAGTCTTTGACCTTGCAGAATATTCTAACAGAAGATTCTTGAAGCTGAAAGAAACACATTTGTCCTCTACCATTTCTTCCGATTCGGCTTAGATAAAAAGATATAGGCATTATAAATTTTCTTAATAGGCTAGCCGCCCCTGGAAACCTGGACACTGAAGTTTTTCCAAGCCTAAGTTATACCATTCAAATCTTCGAAATAAGCAACTCTGTTATGAAAACAAGCGTCAACTTACTTTTTACATTCCAGTTGGTGAAAAAAGTTGTATTTATAGTACAATAAACAAGTTAGGTATTCCAAATTTCGTGGGCGATAAAAGTTGAATATTCTTCTATTGGTTTCATTTTCGATAATGAGGAAAGCATCTAGCTATCACTCTTATTAGCTTTGACATTCATCTTCAATTTGTAATTATTAATTTTCTTTGTTTATTTCATTTTCTCCAAGAATTATCAGATTCAGTAACCCATTCAAACTTTCATTTTCATAAATAAATAAAACAGATGTACCTAATTTATCTATGAACGAACAAACGTTGCCAAATTGACGAACAGAAAGAAAGAACTCTTCGAAATCACACAATATGCTAATTCTATGTATACACTTGTGAAGTATTATATGATTCTGAACTGAACTATAAATCTGTGGCTCCGTGGTTTTAAGGTTATGTCATGGTGGTTTTCTTCCACCATGGGTTGTTATGTTACGAAAGCGCATTTGAAGAATACCTCAAAATAAATACTATCAAAGTTCTGTACATAAATAATTTCAAGAAATTTGGGTCAGCAGAAAGATTGCATTCAAACCAGTAAGAATCCCCATTATCATGGAAAAGTGAGAAGTTAATCAATTATACTACACAAATTAGCTCGAAATTGAAAAGGAAGCTTCATGAATGGATAGATAGAATGGAAGATTTTGGTACTTATGAATTTTGTAGTTTCCTCTTTGATTTTTACGCACGAGTTGCGGGATTCTAACGGTTACGTCCATTGTGAATTGGGCAACTCCGCTTACAAATCATTCCAAATAAAAAATGCTAGGATTCCATTCTTAACTTTTAGACGTGGCAACGCGGAAAAATTGAATTCTGTGAATTTTTTGAACAGAGTTGCATTCAGTCAAAGTACCCAATTCTCGGAATTTCAAAGATATTTTTTATTTTTGAATTTCAGATTACTCGAAAATGGCGCATCATACGAAAAAAAATAAAGAATACTTTTACTTTCCAAAATGACCAAAAATTCGTTGAATAACATTCAAATTATTTTTAAAAGTTGGATTCTTTGAATAACTGGTATTTATATGAAATGTTATGGTCATATTAAAGAAACTGGAGGATATGGATGAAATTATGTAATCCAGGAACATTCATCGTATCAATAAAAAACTATATTCCAAAAATCATCTCATTCGATGAGATCGTTCGCGAGATATAATCGAAAATTAAATTTTTGTATGGATTTTCAACAGTCTGTATCTTACGAATCAAGCCGAATCGGAAAAAATGGTAAGAGAAAAAAATCTTCTGTTAAAATTTTCTGCAAGGTCAAAGACTCACCCTGTATATGCAGTGTACAAAATTTCAGTTCGATACGATCTTGATTTTCGAGGATATGGTAAAAAAAATGTCAAATTTCGTGGTTTTTTCCAGATATCGGCATTTTTCCGAAATAACTCAAAGAATACTATGTCGATCATGATTAAACTTGGCAGCTTGCTTGAAAATACTGATGGACAACTTTGTGCAAAATTTTGTGATGATCGTGTCATTAGAACAATTCAAAAAAACTTTCAATTATTCAATACTCTGTGATCTTCTGATAATAATGTCTTCATGAATTTCTGCATGGCCATTCGAACTGTCATTTTTCGATGAAGTACTGGATTTCAATTCGATCTAATCTGTATTTTTGGAAATTTTGGAAAAATAAAATTTTGAATGTGTTTATCTGCGGAATCATTGGGTGGATTTTACCCATTCACGAATTTAGAATTAAGTTCCAAACCTTCTCTACGAATGTCGAGTTTATAAGTTGTTTCTTTCGGAAGTTATTGTGTTTTCGGTCGGCCGTTAGGTCCGGTGCAGAAATGTGTTTTCAGCATGGTAATGGTCACAGTAACAGAGCGGTTGCTATGTGAACTAAATTCCTCTAAGAAAACTGCCTTACCAACTGTATTGCTAACACTTGGCGGGAGTTTTTAAATTTACTTCCAATTCTTCTCGACTTGTGTTCGAAATAAAATAGTACTATTTGCTATTTTCTCGTGGCAGCACGAAACTGATATCTGAATTAATGCCAACTTCTCGCTGTCGAGGAAACCGATCAGATATATTTGAATATTTCAAACAAACCTTAAATAAAAATTCCTACTTAAATTAACTAGTTCTTAAAATAAAAATTAAATATGCTAGAATACATGTTTATTTATCTTGAATTCATTTGAAAAATGGAATACAAATCAAAAAGCAAATGCGAATTATGTGAATGAAGTAATATATACTATTTAAATGAAATATAAAATATGCCCACTGACTCCTGACGAAAGGGTCGGGGATTCGAGAAATCGAATTCAGCTCTGCCAATAAATCCTGCTCTCACGTCCACGAAGGGAATATCCCGCGTAGCTACTGGGTACATGGCGTGCAATGAATGTGTGACATGTAGCAGACGAGAGAGGGTGAAGAGCGAGTTTCCAGCGCTCTTTAATAAACTGGAACAAAGCAGCTAAGGTATGGTAACCCCTACAGAAAAGTCCCTGGTCCTCCAAGCATCGGAGGTTGAATCGACGGGTTGGCAACCTATCATTTGTAAAAACAAATAACCGCTAAAAGTTTCGACAAATCGCCTCGGAAAACGGATGGATCAAACAGGTACAGACTACGGCTACGGAAAAGGACTATGAAACTGGCTACATGGAATGTACAGGGACTGGGAACTAAACAGGAGGAAGTGTTTAGGGAAATGGAGAGAATGGAAATCGACATCTGTGTTTTAACTGAAGTGAAGAAGAAGGGAAAAGGAAATGAGACGGTGTGTGATTATGTCCATATTTATAGTGGGGTATCAAAGGACGCTAGAGCGAAAAGAGGAGTATCAATTGCCATCCACAAAAGGTTCAAGAAGAATATAAGGAGCTGGGAAGAAGTAGATGAACAAATAATAAAGCTGGAGATCACAAAAAACGGCCGAAACATTGTGATCATAGGGGTTTATGCTCCCAGTGAAGATGCTGAAAAATCAATAAAAGACCAATTCTACAACAAGCTATCAGACACAATATCAAACATTAATGATAGAAAAGAATTATTCATATTAGGAGACCTCAACGGACGAACGGGGCGAGAACACAATGATCCTGTGGTAGGACAATATGGCGAAACCACTTTAAATGAAAATGGACTACGCCTAAGAAGTTTCTGTCATAGTTCATCCTTGAGAATAATGAACGGCTTTTTTCCCCATAAAGAAATTCATAAATTCACCTGGATACAGCCGACAAAGAAATTGCGCTCTATAATCGACTATGTCATTCAAAAACAGAACTCGGCACTCAAGACCATAGACGTGAGGGTATACCGCAGTGCAGAGTGTGGATCCGATCACCATATGGTAGTAGCTAGGGTGGCAGTGAACTATAGACAAACAAATACTGCGTTGAAATCGAACGAGACAGAAGAATTATGCGTCGATAATCGCAAATACAACCTGCAAAGCATTCAGCAGGAATCAGTGAAATATCTGTATAAGACACGACTAGCCGCCAAATTAGCGAAGATAGACAGGAAAAATGTAAACACGGAAAATTTGTATGACCAAATCAAGTGTTGCATACATGAGGCTGCAGAGGAGTCATTAGGATTCCAAGAACAACGAGACCGAAAAAGAAACCCAGAATGGTGGTCAATGGAAGTGGAGCAGCTGGTTCAAAAGAAGAAGAAGGCATACGGAAAATGGCTGCATTCAAGCAAAGCAGAGGATCGAAGAGAATATGCAAGGTGTAACAGAGAAGTGAAGAGAGCAGTGGCTAGAAAAAAGAACGAAGCCTGGGAGAAAAAATGCGAAGAATTGGACAGATGCATGGGAGGAACCAGGGTAGCTGAGGCATGGAAAACGATCAAGAACCTCAAAAAAGACACTCAAAAAAATACAAGAATGAGTTTAATTGGTATGAAGGAATGGGAGAACTACTTCAAGACATTACTCATGGAAAACAGAAATGAGTTTGAGTTCATTAATGGAAACATCACGACATCTAGAAATACACCGGTTGGTGCGATAACGGTAGATGAAATAAGAGAAGCGCTACGTAGATCCAAGAATGGAAAAGCCGCAGGTCCCGGAAATATTCCCATTGAGCTGATTAAATATGGACCAGACATACTTTTGAAGAACATAGCTGAATTGTTCAATTTATGCCTAATGGAAGGTAACAAAGTACCAGAGGACTGGAACTTGGCACATATCATCCCAATATATAAGAAAGGAGATAAGAGGATGTGTAAAAACTATAGAGGAATTAGCATTATTAGTTCGATGGGAAGATTATACGGTAAAATACTCAAGCAAAGAATTGAAAGCAACATAGTGGAAATAGAAGAACAAAGCGGATTTCGAGCGGGAAGATCTTGCACTGACAACGTTTTTGTTCTACAACAAATATTGGAAAAAAGAAAATCGAGAAACCTCCCAACCCATCTGGTATTTGTGGATTTAGAGAAGGCATATGACACGGTCCCCTTGAGAAAGCTTTTCGAAATTTTGACGAAGATAGGCCTTGCAGATGCGTATGTAAAGGCCATATGGAATTTGTATGCGGGTTCTAAAGGTGCTGTCAAAGTGGGAAATGTCATCTCGAACCCATTCTTTATAACAAAAGGATTGAAACAGGGATGTAGTCTCTCTCCAACACTTTTTAAAATATATCTTCAGGAAGTACTGAGCAACTGGACAAGGAAAATATCTGGGATGGGAATACGGATGTCCCAATACTGGTTGACGACATTGCTATTCGCGGACGATCAAGTGATAGTAGCTGGCGATGAAGTCGATGCAGACTATATGTTGAGGAAACTCATAGAAGAATACCACAGATATGGGTTGCAAGTAAACATGGAAAAAACGGAGTACCTCAAAATAGGAGAAGAAGCAGAAGACACAGAACTGGAAATCCATGAATTCAAGAGGTGTAAAGAGTTCAAATATCTGGGAACTATAATTTCTGAAGAAGGTACCACAAAACGAGACATTCATAACAGAACACAACAGGGCAAAAGAGCCACACGCATACTGAATTCACTGCTTTGGTCAAATAAGATCAGATTGGAAACAAATATGACTATCTACAATGCTATCGTAGAACCGATTTTAACATATGGAAGTGAGTGTTGGCAGTTCTCAAATTCTGATAAAAAGAAAGTTGAAGTAGTCGAGATGGATTATCTGAGAAGAGCGTGCGGGATATCAAGGTTGGAACATGTGCCGAATGAAGTGATAAGAAGGAGAACAGGGAGAGTATTCACAAGCGCAGACAGAATAGAGTCGAGGCAGTTGTTGTGGTATGGCCACGTTAAAAGGATGAGCCCGATCAGATGGCCAAGGGTGGCGGAGGAATACGAACCGAAGAACAGACGGAAGAGAGGTAGACCGGGAAGAAGATGGATGGATGGGATTAGGGAGACTATGGAGGACAGAGCGATTTTAGAGGGAGAATGGAATGATAGGAACAGGTGGCGGTCGAAATGCGGGATGCGTCAGAGGATGTAGGATCCCCGCGATATATATATATATATATATATATATATATATATATATATATATATATATATATATAAAATATACTTTCTACAATGATTATTTGTTTTTTCAAGTATGAATAATTCATGGGAAGTATTGAAAAAAAAATGATTATAGCCTATTATTATCAATTGATAATTGACATTCATGTGGTTTAAATAAGACACGGGTAGTTGAAAATATCAAATAAATTAATATATATACAAATCATAGTGATCAAAAAAATCACGTAATAGTGGATTCCTGCTGCATAGACACTAACTATCAGATCGGACCCTTATTCGACCTGAAGAGAAACATTTCTTTGGAAGTTATCCTTTTAGGATCAAAATCATTTTTTGCTTGGACCCTAACCGGGTCAATGAAACTTTTTTCAGGGTTGGTCAATAAAAATCTTGAAAATCAGGCTAAGTCGCTATTTTATTGATTTTGATTTGTTTTGTACACCGGAATAGGGAACACCTGACAATTGTTTCACACAATATTTCATGAAGGTAATGTGACGGACACATCATAATTTGAAAATTTAAATTTTGAAATAAAAATTTTTCCAAACTGTAGAAAGATTTCTTTTTTCATAAATTTGATTTTTTCTATGAAAAAGATAATTGAAAGATTGAGAAACTCAAAATAAGTACTGTTTCCCACTTGATTCAAATTTCCGAATTTATATTTCCTAGAGTGACCATAATCTTGATATTTCACTAGTTCTTTGTGACTAAGCAAGTTATTCCTACATACAGCACACTCTCTAATAAAATTATGTCTGAAAATAATCTTTCAAATTGCAGCACTCATATAAACAGGGGTATATCTTGTAAGCTTACTTCTATTAGGTAGTGCTTTGTTCCTAAGAATTTCTATACTTATCGAACTAATCGATGCTGAGGAAAGCATTGTTTATTCTCAGCTATCAAGAAAGATCTTAAATTATCTAAACACTCAGTGGCCATATTTTTCCGGCAATTTGATCTCGCCGAGTGAACTGCCATAAAGTTGTTGATGATCAAAGTTTTAAATAATGTTAATATGTGTAAAGGAGTATGATTTATGTTTTTTACTCCATGAGCGCGAATATAACTGATCAAATATTCAAGGCAATCTTGATTGAAAGCTTCGGTGAAGATATAGCCGAACTTCCATCATATATAACCAAAATTACTTTAACTTAAAACTTTTCTCTCAAATATAAGAATCCCTTCAAAGTATGAATTAAGTTCTTACAACAGCAAACCATTTCTTTGTAGGACAGAAAAATTTTATGCAATTTAGAACATCCATTGCCTGCCTCCAGAAAATTCCATGTTCCTCTTTTCACTGGCATCTTCAAAGGTTTTGCTGTTGACCTCGAGTTCCTGGTCACATTCAGTGATTCTAAGAACTTGTCCAAAAAGGGAGTTATGTCTGCAGTATTATTAGCCTCTGGGAAAAGACTCTGGTTATCTTCAATCTCTGAAAATAAAATTTAAATTAAAAATTTAACAAGTGACTGCAGAAGCTTTGAAAAATATTTTAGCTAAAAACCTTTCAATCAGCTGTTAAATCTTTGATATGATAACTTACCCCATTAAACAATAGAGCCAATACCTCTTCATCTAAGGTGAACCTTCTTGCATTCACTTTCACACTTTGATTTCTCACTTGCGACTGCAGATAATTTTGAGTGGGTGAATTCACATACTTGGAAATATTGACTGCATCATTCTTCATGCTGAGTTGTTTAACGGCAGCTAACTGTTTCTCCATATACTCATTCCTATGGGTTAAGGAGGTGTCTCATCTAATCTCTCTCTGTTATCTGTGGTGATGGTCCACCTCATTTGAGAGTTATAGTCTGGAAATTTGTGGATAGGCAGGGGTGGAACTCTGAATCACCAGATTTAAATCCTGTCGATTATTTTTGAATTTGGAAATATTTAAAAGGTAAGGTGAATTAGTCTAAGTAGGGAAATAAGGAAATAGGAAAGAAATATTCTAAGCCGCCTACGATGAAACACATATTAATCCAGAAATGATCAATAAAAACATCAGTAATTTTTTGAGACGGGCGAGAATTGAAATTCAACGACATGATGTCACTTTGAAACTCCTTCTGTGGTCCATTATTGGACTGTTTACGGTCGGCCTAACAACCGGACCGTAAACACAATAACTTTCGAAAGAAACAACTTAGAAACTCGATATTTGTAGAGAAGGTTAGGAACTCAATTAAGAAGGCCGAATTCGTGGATGGGTAAAATCCACCCAATGATACCGCAGATATACCCATTCAAAATTTTATCGAAAAATAACAGTTCGAAGGTTCAATCAGCATTTAATGAGTATAATATGACAAGAAGATCACAGAATATTGAATACGTATTTGAAAGAAAAAAATTTGAAATTTTTTCAAATTGTTCTAATAACACGATCATCACGAAATTCTGTACAAAGTTGTGTTTCAGCATCTTCAAACTAGGTGCGAAGTTTCATTGTGATTGAATCAGTATTTCTTGAGTTATACCGAAAAAAATAACGATATCGGGAAGAAAAATACGAAATTTCATATATTTTTCCCAATAGCTCCAAAATTCAAAACCGTATCGAATTGAAATTTGACACACTGCTGTGGAATCTGGAGCTTAGAGTTCGCGCTGAATTTATTTTCAAATATAATGAACAGTTCGCGGAAAAAAATTTTTTCGAAAAACATGTTGAAAATTTTTTTTTCCCAAATTTACGGATAGTATGATCTCGACCCAATTTCGCGTGAAGTTACGAGTTGATATACTCCAACTTACTGCCAAGTTTCGATCCAATCGTTCCAGTAGTTTTTGAATTATCGCCAAAATAAAGTCAAAACTTCAAAGGGCTCTAACTCCGAAACTGTTCGGCCGATTTCGCCCATTAACGAACTTAACCTTCGCATTTTGAAATGCAACCTACCCTGAAAGTCGACAGGATTCTCCGTACGACCGTAATCGTGTCTACGGACGGCCGGCCGACCGGACAGAATTGATTTTGACACCGGATTCATCATCTGGTTTCAGATGTTCACTGTATTTTCTTTCAAATTTTATAGAAAGGCAAACTGACTTAAGAAGGTGGTGACAAATTCGATGTTCTCCACTATATTCCTAACTATACAAACATGAAATCCCATTTATTGACAAAAAAGTCCTTCAAAATGATTTGCCTGAATTCTTTTTTTGTTCCAAACTTATCATAAAAAATTGGAAATATTTAATATTCTCTAATAGTTTATATCCTCTTTCATTCACTAACGATTATGTAATGAAATGAAAAATTTTTAATCGGAATCGACTTCCTAGATTTCAGGATATGAATTGGAAGATGGAGTGGAGCATCGAATTTGCCAGTGAAAATTATTTCAATCAGTATCAATTAACTATTTTTCAGATAAGTTTGATGAGAAATATCCTGGATTTTATCCGCTGGTTTCATTGTTCATTGGAGCATGTGCTGGCATGCTAGGTCAGTCTAGCAGTTATCCATTTGATATAATAAGAAGAAGAATGCAAACAGATACAGAGGGGAAATATCCAACTATCAGGGCAGCATGTTTATATATGCACAGGTGAGAATGAATTTGAAATGGGATAGGCATTTTAATGGCTTCTATAAACAAATAGGTGAAAAAAACCTATTATCAAGTCACCTTTGCGTTTGCTTTCCTTTTTATCGCAGAAATAATTGTAGAACATCTTGATGTGAGAATTCAAACTCTCCTACTATGAGACTTCGAGACATGGACAGGTCCAACAGTTAGAGATCTAAAATATTTTCTTTTTTGTTCCGTGTATTATTTGTACAGATTTGCTTGACTTGAACACAGTATGTACTCTGCAGTGTCAGGTGTTTCTTGACAGGTATCCTCTTTGGTTTTTTCTATGTTTCTGAAGCATCTAACTTGGATTAGTTTTAATTTTTTATTCATTGTCTAATCACTCAGACCTGGCTACTTTCAGGAAAAGTGCAGAATAGTTTCAGTACTATGAAAATGGTGCATCCTATGCAAGATAATCAGTTATTTCATTGTCATACATTCCCGACTAACTTAGAACCCACTTTAGGGTCACCCACAAAGTTTACATAATTTTCGTAGGATGTCATAGATAAGGCTATGTTATTCTATTCTTATTCCTTCACAACTGCATAGATGGGAGCTCTTCTACTCAGTTCAGCTTACTATCTTGAGTGTGTGTGTTTCTTTAGAAGAAATGAGATCCGGATGCTCGTCAGTTCCTCCGTATTTAATGACTGCAAACTCATTGTCCAAAGTGTGTGTGTGTGTAGGTATTGCCACCCCTGATCTCAATAACGGCTGCCAAGCGTTCAGCCATATTGATGCAGCGGGGGCAATCTGAGATTGTGGAATGATGTTCCAAATTTGCAGAAGTGCACGCTCTAATGAGGCCAAGGTCTGCAAATTTGGATACTCTCTGCGCAAACGACGACCCATCATGTCCCAAACATGCTCGATGGGGTTGAGGTCTTGACTCATTGGTGGGTGCCGCAAAAATGTGATTTCATGCTCAAAAAAACTTCTGGTGATGTTGGCTGTGTGTGGACGTGCGTCATTAGAATAAACGCCCTCTAATCTCGCTGTCTGGGTAGTACGAGGCGAACCGGGATTCGTCAGAGAACAAAACATTTCCCCATTGTATTAATGCCCATGCCCGATATGCGTGAGCATACGCTAAACGTGCTCGGCGATGTCTCGCAGTCAACATGGGTACACGATTAGGATGTCGTGCATTTATTTAACCCAGTTTCATTGAGACGGTTGATGACTGTTCGGGAAGAAATGTTTCGCACTTGGTGTGGCTGTTGTTGCTGTTGTGCCCGATTTGAAAAATTTCTTGCCACGATGGTCGCATTGATGAAGGATTTACGTCAAACTTTTCGGGCAATTGCCCGATCATCGCTAAAAGTCGTGACACGATGGCGACCTTGTTCAGGGCGGCGATTGTATTGGTTCGTCACCCGGTATCGTGCATACGTTCGAGATACGACGGATTGACTACGGCTGGTCGTCCACTGCTCGCGATTTCGAGGGGTGCGATAGGAGCGTAAACGAACGAACTTGCGCTACAGATCCAAATGAATAGAACTCTAGGTACCAGGATACATTAATTGTCTCAAATCCTAATCAATCAAAATCGATGTGGGCGTGGTCTCTTTGGCGCCAGTTTGAATTGAATTTCTGCTTCGAAGTATTTGAAGTTAACAAAACTGTCATCATCTCACGTTGTGCACAAAAAGTAAATGTAAATGTGGCGTACTGTAAATTGTACTGAACTGTTTGTATTTAAGTAGAATTTATAGTAGTAAACATAATATTACATTAATTCATTATATTGTACTGAATCACCATTTGATTCGGTACATAACAGTAAAGTACATTATTCTTTTAGATTAGTATTTCTACAAGTTATTCATTCAGTACATTAGCCAAAATTGAAATGTTTTGGCCTCGCTGTGTATACATTACCATTTCATTAATGAATAGATTTAGAGGTGGATGTAGAGAACGAGCTGGGAATATCACTATGAATTATCACAATGATAAATTCTGAATCATCAGGATATCCCAAAAAAATATTATTCAGGTGAAAATAATATATTCTCAGATAATTAACTTTCTTCAAATCATTGACTGTTATTGTCTCAGCAACACTGTCCCAATGAAGAAAGCTTCATTATAATTATTCACTTTTTAAATTTTAGAGTTTATTTTATTGAATATTAAATTCAACTTCCAAATAACTAGTATGTTTTACTTGACAGTTTTTGATCTGCAAAACAGAGAAGGATCTATATTTCATCAATGATTAATTTTATAAATTAACGGAAGTTTCGATATAAAATGTCAATGAAGAGAAGGTTATTACTTCAGAGGAATTAGGTACAGGAAAAATATACAATAATCATATTTGAAATTGTTTATTTTATGAAATTCGAGCAAATTATTACAATATCAAATGAAAAAATTAATCATTAATAACTTGTGCCAACTATAATTATTATTTGCACCCTAATATGTTAAGAACTGTAACTATACATACATCGCATCAATCCTCACCTTCGAAACATCATACACATTTCACAATTTATAAGCATCTTGAACATTAGCCATATTAACTACACCTAAGCTATATAAAAACACGAACTAACATCAACTTTGTAATATGAAGATATACCTACATTCTTTACATAACAAAAAACTGTATGAAAAGATCCCGAAAATGATGAATTTAAAACATGCGAGAAATTTTCATTTATCATTCGGAAAATACGTTTGCTTCTCCACTTTCCTCTCTTTAGATACATGCTCATCAACACCTTGTCCCATATTAGCTCGCAATTTCCACGTTTCTACCATGAATTTGTTGAAAGCATTTTCATCCAAACTTCTGAGAAAGCTATTATATTCCTCTAAAGCAATCTAAAAAGAATACTATCCACATCTAATACAAACCAAATACATTTTTTGGGGTTAATACCTCTTTTCTTTCCTCGAAATTAAAGGATATAATATGTAGCCCGCTCTCCTAAATAAAATTGATGACATCATCCTGGTAACACAGCTTGGTTCCTGTAGGCTCTTTGAGATATAGTGTATTGCTTTCATCTGAATGTGGGGAACCTAAAACAGACTCGCTTCTCTTCTCAAGCTGTTGTAACTTTGAGTCGTTGTGCTGTTATCGAAACATCCACATGTCCCACGAGTGTTTCAACAAATGTTACTGTAAATAAGCCTAATAGGGGGTAATAAAATCAGATTAATACAAATATATGCATATTCCCTGAATATGAATACTTCTTCCGAGCTTCACCTTACGTATCACACACTTGCTTTGGTATCCTAACATTCCAATTTTGATGAAATTTGCAGTGTAGAACAATACAATTGAGTACATTCAATAATTGGAACAATCTCTCAAAATACAGGGTTGTAATTGTGATAATTTCAGATTAATTGTGCAGAATTGTGAAGAAAACACCCTGTACATAGCTTTTCCAAAACTTTCTTATTCGTTTCAGATTCTACAAAAATATGTAATTATTCAGACGTTTTTAATTTCTTTGGCACACCACCGGTTTTCCGAGAAAAAATGTTTGAAGAAGAGCATAATCGAAATTTAGCGCAAAAGCAGTGAGAATATTCTACACAAGGTAGTAAAGCTACCATATTCCAAGGATGCAGAGCAGTTCTTAAGTTCTGAAATATTCTTTTCAAATTCCAAATTCATATTTAATTGCTCATATTCTGTATGAAATCATTCAATTCAGAATATATTTCGAATTTGAGAAGGATATTTTAGAAGTGACGAATAACTTTGCATCCTTGGACAATACAGCTTTCCTGCCTAGTGCGGAATACTCTCACTGATTGTGAGCCAAATTTCGATTATGCTCTTCTCCAAAAATGTTCTCTAGGAAAACCGGAGGTGTGCCGGAGAAATTAAAAACCTCTGAAAAATGACATATTATTGTAGAATCTGAAACGAATAAGAAAGTTCTGGAAAAGCAATGTAGAGGGTGTTTTTTTTTTCAACACACAATTGCTCTGAAATTCTGAAATTATCACAATGACAACCCTGTATTTTGAGAGATTGTTGCAATTATTGAATGTACTCATTCAGATTGTTCTTTCTACACTGCAAATTTCATCAAAATTGGATGAGCCATACCAACGATATTAATGAAAGTAGAATCGATTGGAGCGAAATTTCGACATTGTCTTTTTTTGAAAAAATTTTCTCGGAAAACTAGAAGTGTGCCAAAAAAATTAAAAACACTGAAATAATGACTTATTATAGTAGAATCGTAAACAGATAGCGTGGTTTAGGAAACGCCATGTACAGGGTGTTTTTACAACCTGCACAATTAATCTGGAATTATCACAATAACAACCACTTATTTCGAAAGAAAAATTTGAAATTTATGAATCTGCTCATCAATATTGTACTCCACTGAAAATTTTCATTGAAATCGAATAAGCCATACCAAAGTTATCAATAAAAGTAAAATCGATCGAATCGTACAAATCCCTCTGTATATTCTCTACAGAGACCCCCAACCATAAACCAAACATTATTCCGAGCCTGTCTTGACTAATGTAAACTTATCCCAAAATCTGACGGTCTCTTCCGGAATCACCCTGTATAACAGAGTAGTAGCAAGTATCAAGTCGTTAATCGCTAGATTAAGGTTAATAAACATAAACACAGATTGCGAGAAATCCCGCCAAGATCGAGCCGATCAATAATCGACTTCACACGAATGCTCTCGGGTTCCTCGGAAACGCGTCGCTTTTGATTGGCTAGGATTTGAGACAATTAATGTATCCTCTAGGTACCCTCGTCGAGTGGCAGCGAGTTCATACTTGCGTTTTCGAGAGAATTCGAGCGGCGCAATCGTATTCTGATCAGTTTGGATCTGCCGCGTCTGTTCCACAGACCAACAAGACAAATCACTTCTTCGTTTGCGGGAATCACTTCTCTCTGACCTTGAGAAAAATAACAGACCTAACCATTATAACCACACTTTTTTCTTCCGCTAAACAAAACAGCTCGACTTTCGAATATCTTGAATGATTTTCGATGGAACAGGAAACGATTTGAAAAGCAAATTCCTAATACCAAAGCGAGTTTTTCATCTTTTCTTGAACTCCTGCGAAAATAAATTGAAGAACTCAGTTGGACTAAATGGAAAATTATGGAAAACCTTATTTCCTTAATCAGAGAACCGTAAGGTGAAAATATAAATGACATAGAAGTTTTCTAACTTGAGAACTTTTGAAAAGTTGACATAAATCTATGGAAGGAAATCTTTAGTTATTTCTTATATGTACAAGAGGCAAATGGATTCAACCAAATTACTTCCACTTTATTGCTCCGAGCCAACTGAAAAGCTGTAGGAAGGTACAAACTAAGAAATTTTGCGAGTCAAATGAGCATCTGAACCAGTGGAGAAAATGACAGATTTATTGAGCGACGATTCAAAAGAATCATCTGCATTTTCGTTCTGATCTTTGTAGTGACTGATACTTACAGGTCTCTAGAAAACCCCTCAAGAGCTTGTGAGTGTTGAGGGTTCGGGTGTGTTCTATTTCATTGCAAACCCTTTCTAATAATTGTGGATCCAATCAGAACAATGTGTAAGGAAATAAGAAACTTTAAAAATTGATAAACAAGTAATAGAATCATTTTACATTGCCTATATCTTTTCGATAACACCATCAATAATTACTTACACATAAATATGTTATTCGATAAGTTTCCAGTACCGGTATTGTTGTACATTTACCATGTTAACGTAAAGTCTACCAAACTGCTTCAGACACTGATTTTGATATGAATAAATTCAGCAAGCTGAGTACAATGTATATTTGCTCCATTATTTTATCAATAAAGAAGATATATTACTGTCATTCATTAGTAGAATAGGTATTTTTTGCTTAGAAATGATGCGTTCCTTGAAATTAATTTATTGTGCGACATCTTCATTGCAAACAGAGATATACCTACTATTGTTTTAACTGGAAAATGTATGAGTTGTGATACTTTCACATCAATTGAGATTAATTTCCATACATAATCAATATTTGAATGAACCAACGTTAATTCCAATCCCAGTGGTTGTGCAATCACATACAATCTCATTAGCCATCCCATTGTTTAAATTAAATAATGGAGGTTGTTATTCTTTTACTTCAGTTGCTATCCCTTTATATTATATAAATTGAATATTATGTCCACCTATGTTCGATGACAATTCTTGTTTTTGTTCAGTTAAAACATATGATGAGGACTGTCATCATAAAATAGAACCTCAGAGATTACTACACAATTGATTTCGTTGTAAGAACTGTTTGCATTATATTCTACAATGAAATAGATACGAAATTATTCATAAAATAAATATGAAAAAAATTTCATTTCAGTTTGTTTACGTATTAATAACCTCTTAGAGCGAGTTCAAAAGCGGCGGGAGTGATGTAATCCTATATCTGCAATCTGATTGGCACCCCAAACAACTGCTTTATTCTGATTAACTCGATTCAAGGTCGAATACACGTTAACATAGATTTCCTAAGTAAATGACGCGAGTGGTTCATCTGATTGGTCTGTGTCTTTACGCCCGAACAGGGAAGCTATCCGACGGAAAGCGGTCGAAGCGGAATGTTGTTTTTAAACGAAGTATTTTTTGAAGCTCGTTGTTTATTGTTGGGAAATTTTAGATGGATCAGATTGAAAGGTTTATGAGTATTATCTTCTTTCTTACATTAAACTCACTACCAATAGTTCCGTAGGTGTAGTTGCCTACCTGAAATTGCATTCTTCGGCAATAATCGGTTGTATAGCATTCAAAATATATTTAATCCAGTGCGTTCCACTATTAACTCGGTTTTTATGGCTCTTATTATCTCAACATCTATTATCGATTTGTTTTTTAGTCTGTGACAAATTTGATTCCTTACATTTTTCTATATGCTCAAGTGTTCTTGGTCCATAGGTACTGTAATGATGCAACTGCGTTCAAATCAATCTCATATGCTGAACGATCCGTTTGATCACAAAATAAACATAATTGTTTTCTTAATTAAATGGTACGGATTTTTTACTAGTGACCTATTTTCTAAAATATGCATGCACATCTGCAAAATTTCAGCAATTTCTGAGTATTTGTGTCACCGTCATTTCTTTCGATGTTTGCAGTTTTTAAAGTTTTGAAGTCACCTACTAGATACACTAATATTATATTCCCCTTTTGAAGGTGATAAGTAAAACTCAAATCAGCCATAATTTAAAACTTCCACATCCTTTGTTTTCGAAGTACCTAGATCATCAACATTCACACTCCAACTTGCATTGCAGTATTATAAATGAGAACACGATAATAACCTGTAAAGATTTTAAGGTTTTTCCGATTCATTATCAAGGTGGTGATTTTCTCCCGATAATTTCATTTTTTCTACATTTGGATCTACTTTAGCTTAAACATTTTCCCATTCCGTGGTTAACCTACGACTGATCAAGTAAGATTCATCAAAGAAATTAATTATTAATTCTGAATCCATCCCGAATCACAATTTTTTCAATAAATACGGAAACCCGAAGTATCAAATCGTCTGCTACGCAAGAACAAGAACGAACCGAAACCTCGCGAAGTATCTGCCAGTGGACGACCCCTAAGCCTGACACCACTCGGGTCGTAAAAGCTCATCGGCGCTCGTAAAACGCGTAGCTCATAAAAGCCCCAAATCGCTTCCAGTGGACAGCCAGGCTTACACCTATCCGAATGGCAACATCACGTTGACTGTAACCTTCTTCAATCACAAAGCTATGGCGAAAGAATACCATCAAGCAATTGCCAAAAAACACGGCAAAGAAAACAGTGAAGCCCTTTGAATACTATATATCTATCCCTATACGGATCTATATAGCGTTCTGATCACTATGGGTAGATATTTTTCGGAGTATTCCCTGCAATGAAATAAAGATATTCATTTGTACTACCAGCTGGGGTAGTTCTAATATCATTCTAATACTAGCCTGTGTAATTAGTGTTATGAATTTGGTGTGCTATCAAGCATTTTCCTGATTTATGTATGTCTTGGAATGTCTTCTGGAGTACCTTCAAATCTTGTCCATTATTGGACAATTCATCACCACCTACTTTAAGTGAGCGTATTCCATGTTTTTTTTAAATTTGTTTAGCAAGCATTGACTAGCAATAATTTTTGCGTGAGGATACATAGAGCTCTTCCAACACTATATCAACTGACAAAGGATGGATTTCATTTGCTACTCTGAAACGCACGTTCATGGGGTATCTGGCAACTTTCAGACTTTTATAGAGCTTTCCTTAGAAAGTTATGAGCAGATACGGACGGACGAATATAATTGGATTTCACTATGGATTCTTCATCAGCGAGTCCCATATCTCCGTATTTTCAATTCGATGTTTTGCTGCTTATGAAGTCAAATTTAGTTAAAACAAAGGAAGCAACTCTAGACCAATTAGGAAAATATGAACATACGCCACTTTGACAGTGAACGACACATTTCTTTTTTCCATTAGAAAATGGAAGTGCTCAAGTTCTCTTTCCCTTCAACTTATTTTCTTGGTATAAAGTCACCGATTGCAGATTTGGAATGTGGCTTTCGTTCTGTTGCATGGAGCTTCACGAATTTGTTATCTGCTAGAATGTATATACTTCTCGATTTCTATAAGAGGAAAAAGCGCTGTTTTTCTCCCATCAACCGCT
The DNA here is from genome assembly GCA_958510865.1 of Myrrha octodecimguttata. Lineage (NCBI taxonomy): Eukaryota > Metazoa > Arthropoda > Insecta > Coleoptera > Coccinellidae > Myrrha > Myrrha octodecimguttata. The sequence continues at coordinate 29,359,035 of OY294057.1, forward strand.
TCAAGGCCTCTATACAGTCTATAAAGAAGAAGATTTCTGAGAATTGTTTGGTTGTATCGTTGTCATGTCAAGGGAGTATTATTTGAGGAATGTGTGGGACTTTATCGGCGAAAACGGATTCGTTCAGCTGGACAGGAATCCCATGAAAGAATATCAGAAGAAATTCTATAGCTCCGTTAATATCTATGGCCCAACATTGTGCGACGGTTACAGGTGATTCCTCCCAATGATTCATAACCCTCCTAGACTATATGCTCTCCCAAAAAATTCATAAACCGAACCTCTGCATTAGACCGATCGTGTCATTTTGTGGAACCCTAGCATACGTTTGTCACACTGGTTGATTTTTTTATAGAAAACAAAATACAGTTTCGCTCACCATACAGTGTAGCGAACAACACCGATTCAGTATCAAAGCTGAAAAATGTTGATATACCGAATGAGTCGTGTTTGGTTCCCTTTGATGTTGCAAACTTATTCACGAACGTACCAGTGGCCCAGACCCTGAAGCTTTCCGAACACATACTATGCGATTCTTCACTAGATGATGAACAGTGTGAGAGTATTCTGCATCTCATTAAACTGTGCTTGGAACAGAATTATTTTACATTCGATGACATCTTTAACAGAATGTGTTACAGGATCGGTATGAGTAATTCTCTTTCCTCCTGTTTTTCCGAGGAATGTCCTTTTTTAGAGAAAGTTAGTATTCCGCACAGCTAACCCTTTCGTTAACAAAATATGTTCTGTCACCGTATAGTGTGTTGGACAGGAGATCGAAACGAATTGGACGCCTTTTTTTATCTACAGAAAATACCAAAACAGACCATCTAATTCATCTTACATCCGCACATCCTTTAAGCCAACGCCTTGCCATTCTAAGATTTATGGTACACAGATTATTCAGCATTCTCCTTTCCAATGATGATTTCCAATATGAACTCAATATAATGAGACATCTTGCCGTTATTAACGGATACGACATGAAATGGTTAGAATATTTAGTGATGAGAGAGGAGATAAGGCTTCTCAATTTTAAGCCTCAGTGCTACAACGTGCAGTTCCTGTTCTTAAATATATGAAAATTTCATAAATAGGCCCATTTCTACCAAGGTTGGCAGTTTATTTCGGGAACATGACATTATGGCAGCATACAAGTCTTCCAATACTTTACAGAAGATTGTAATACTTATACGCAATAAAGGTAGGATACCCCTACTACAACATATTGATAGAACAGGACGCACTCTACAACAGCGTATCTCCGAACAACTTCGCAGTCAAAAAAATGAGCGGTGTAATAAATCTGTGTTTAGTTGACACCTGAGATTCTCCAAACATAACTTTGACCTATGTTCTGATGTCAAGATCTTACATCCCTCTAAATTTAGTCTGTGTACACTCAACGCCTTGTCAACAAACATCTTCCCACGTTTATTTGATATATTATCGCAGACACCAGCATTGGAAGACACAACATCCACTGAGCCGTCAGAGTGACTTTCATTTTCTGCCTTGTGTTTCTCCCCCTTATTTCTGTACTTTTTTCCATATTTTTTTATTGTTTTATTTGTAACACACTTGTAATTTTCGCTTATTCCCCTTGTTCACCGTACCGCTACTGAGCTGAATGTTTTGCTTGACCTTGACCGTGAAATATTTCATGAATTCTGTGACAGAATGTGTTCGAATGCGTATTGTTGTATCTATCGATTTTATTTGACGTTACAGGTTTCGTTCGGTTTGTGTATATCTTTGATTTTCAGAATATGTTTCAAGGATGTGTTTTGGTCAATTCGGCCTTACTTGAGTACTCTTCTGGACTACTGCAGCGTGGGTTGTTGTCTCTTTATAAATATCTTTTAATCCGTTTAATTTTGTCTTCAATCGTTGCAGTTGTCTAGTTATCGGCTCTTGATAATGATGATATAAGTCGAGCGGACAGGATTTCACAGTCCTTAATAAACAGATCCAGCAATAATAAGGCTTTATTAATTCCCTACTAATAAGTATAAATTGACTGATATCTCATCCATTTTTACGCGCTTGTTCTGGGAAACAGCGCTTTATCGTTTCGTCACGATGTCTGTAATTTTCGAATTTTGAGCTGAAATTGTTCTTCTCAAGCGACTAGATTGGACTCATTGATGAAGAATCCGTGCTCAAATTCGATTCTGTCCGGGCGGCCGTCCGTGTGTGCAGAATTTCGAAAGAAAGTACCTAGAGTCTTGAAATTCTCAGGTTAGGTTAAGATCCTGAATATCTCGGTTAAGATCGTTAATGGACCAAATCTGCCGATTAGTTTTTGTGTTATAGCCATTTGAAATTTTGATTTTTCAATAACTCGAAAAATATTTATCTGATCGGAATGAAACTTGGTTGGTTAATGAACAGTATCAATAAGAAGAAATATCCATAAAAAAATTCGAAAAAAAAAAATTGTTCCCGAAAATTTTCATATTACATTCAAATTTTACTAAAATCTTCAAGTCACCATTTATAACCGTGTACTCTGTTACAGCCCAATCAGATTTCCTGATTTTCCTCAGGAAAAAATCAATAGAAATGGGAAATTTATTTTGGAAATTCAAATATTTCAGAAAACATATCCCCGATTTCAAAAATTCAATGTCGTCTCCAAACGTATATTATCCAATAACGAAAGTTCACATGTAATATTTACATGTTTCAGGCGGTCTTTATTTAAACTTTCCTTGTTGGATACTGTATGTTTTCATTTGATTATCACTAACTCCACTTTGAGGATGGACTATATATTTCTTATGAATATGTTTGATTTGGTGCTGATTTCCTGAAAATCATTGATATTTACGAAATAACTCAAAAAATAATGATCCGATCATGACGAAACTTGGAACTTGATGCGCAAATATGTGCAAAATTTCTCGATTGGAACAATTCAAAACTCAAAGAACTAGTTTATGAATATCTTGTATCTTCTTATGGTTCTGTGCAATAGCGTGATATCCTTCCATCACAATGTCTGTAATTATGAATTTTGAACCGAAATGGGTCTTAATAAACGATTAGGTTGGACTTCTCGAGGAAGAATCCGTGATAGAATTCAATTCTATTCGGCCGACCGTTTGTGCTCTAACATTTCAAGGAAAAGACCTAGAGTCTTGAAATTTTCAGTTCATTTTCGTAGCCTCAAAATCAGGTTGAGTTCATCAATGGGCGAAATTGGCCGAAAGATTTAGGATTTATAAAAATTTTAATTTTTGAGGTTTGTTCCGAAATTAATTGATGCGATCTGATTGAAGCTTCTTAATAAGTTGAAGAATACTAACTTGTTCACAATTTTGAGATGATCTTAATGTTGAAAAAATTTCAAACAAATGTATTTCGAAAACATTTTTTTTTTTCGAGAGACTACTAATCACATTCGGATGAAATTTGGCACATACCTTGAAGTCAATATTTAACAACAATGTTCCATATTTCAACAGGATCAGATGTTTATTTCATTTTATAAAACATATTGAGCAGAAAGTTATTTTCTTTTATTACGCGCTTGTTCTGGGGAATAAAAGCGTTATCGTTTTGTCCAGTGTCCGTGATTTTCAAGTTTCGAGTGGTATTTATCTAATATTTTTCCGGAAAATATTCATCAGAATTCATTGAAAATTGGCACAGACCTTGAAGACAAAATGTAACAATAGTGCTCCAAATTTCAGTTTTAGCGAATATTTATCCGCAGAGAAATTGGAGAAAAATATGTCAAATTTCTTGGCCATTTCAAATTTTGAAATGATTTCTCCAATTTCTCGAAAATAAGTGAGGTTGTCAAACTTAAACTTCTTGATAGTAATGCCAACGCATAACTTTCGAGATTTCTGTTGAAAAAATTGTTGTTTTTCGAAAACTATTCATAACCTTACCATGGAGTTTGGCACATACCTTGGGCTCACTATTTAACAACAGTACTTATATCAAATTTCGGAATCTGATCGGATATTCATCTTCATACCTATATATCCGATCATCTATTGCAAGGGTATGTATATCTGCGGGATATTTGGCGTTCATAATTAAACTCCAAACCTGCTCTAGAATTATTGAGTCTCTATGCAGATTCTCTCGGTGACTTATTGTGTTTACGATCAGCGGTTAAGCCAGATTTAAAGAGATAAATTATGGCAGCAGAGTTCATGAAATTGAACAAGCGCGTAAAAGCTGCTGCCTTTACCACAGTGCTTTTCCAGGTTTTTTAACTACACTTCATTCACTTTCATTGAGACAATCGATAGGCCTTGGAATGGGTCTATCAAGTTTTTGTTACTAGAACTGAGAAAGGTCGGCATTCGTCAAAAGTCGGCAAGGTCAAAATAATTCGGCGAGACGTCAAGTCGTACATATTTTATCAAGAATTTTTTGTTTAATTTGGTTTCATACGAAACTACTATTACCTTTATGTATAACGTTGGGTAGTTATCTGAAAGGAGAATAAACCTAACGAAACATCTTTCAATTATTCGGAGTGGGGTGTGTCAGATTTTCATGGCCAACCGACTGACTGTATAAAAGTGAATTGGGTATACTTACGGCATCATCTTTTCTCTTGAATAACCTTACGAAAACTAATTCTCATCCGTAGTGACCGACTATATTATAGTCGATACTATTTTTTCTATAGCTATAACAGAAAAAAAAGTTTTTCTAACATTCCCGGTGGAAGCAGTTTATTTGGTTTCTGTATAGAGCCGTCACAGACGAGCTTGACGTTCTCCTAAATTGGCATTTCCTTAGTTTCAATTTTATTTTTTCAGGACAGAGGGTTTATGGAGGGCGTTATATAAAGGACTATCTATGAACTGGATCAAAGGCCCTATTGCAGTTGGAATTAGTTACGCAACTTATGACAATACAAAAGAATCATTACGTGCCCTATTCATCAAGAATCAACATGAAAAATTGTCAATTGAGAAATCTGTTTGATTTGTATATAGTAGATAACAGGTATATTTTGAATAAGTGTTGAAGTTAGTCAATATTTTTCCCATTTGTGGGATTTGTTGGGTATAATAAACTCTTGTTTTGCAAAAGTATTTTTTTAAATAACACGTTTTACCATTCGCATCATCTAGTAACACGGTTAATCACAATTTATAATTCAGAATTGTCTAAAATGCAAATGTAGGTGAAATATTACATTCGAATGGTAGATATATAATAATAATATTTATTCAACAAAAACAGTTTTACATTCCAATACATGACATAATATGTGTATATGAACAAATAGGTTATCACAGAAGCTCCAGCTTCGAGAAGCCATCGCTTGTATGTGATGCCATTTCAAAAAAAATTCGCCCCTGCTGATGAATGAACAAAATGACTCAAAGTGACACACAATTCGAACAGTAAAACATTTAGTTTAATTACTTTTTTTTTTCTCACCTACGGTTAATGAAATTATGGAGTTTTTCTCTTCCATATAGGAGAATCCATTTTTTGGACTCTTTTCTGAACAGGTTGATACTGTTTATCCTCAAGATGTCAGTAGGAAGCTGGTTGAACAATTTCGGCGCGAGAAAATCAGTGACGCTGGCCTATAGTTTTTGCACGTCTAGGTACGCTTAAAGAGCTCATTTTAGTTCTAGTGTTGTGAGAGTGAGTAATAGGTTCGGAAGTTATCTTGGATTTTTTTATGTTAACCAGCATATTTAAACAGAATAGTTGCCTCACATCGAGTATTTCGGACACTTCATGTAATCTATCGTTGGAAAATGCAAGTGGTTTACTATACAGGGTCTTTCACGAGGAACCTCACCCATATTTATACGGGAAACTACTGAACTTATTTTCATGAAATTCAGCACTTATAAGTATTTCACGATGCTGATGAAATCTAAAATATTTTCAAGGCATGAGCACCTCCGGTTTTTCCGGAAATGACGTCAACTTCCGTTTTTCAAATTAGAACACCATTTTTTTATTGCAGAAATAGATTCCTTAGAAAATTTCAATTTGTTTTGATGTAACATTTTTCAGTTTTGGTTGGAAAATTCTCTCTGAGCGGGAAAATTCGAAAAAAAAATCGAAAATAGAGCTCCGCTGAAACAAGAATAACTTCGAGGTTTTTGGATGGAAAATTTTCATTTTTGGGATTTTTCAAGATGTAAGATTGATGTATCCACTTTAAAAATCGAAATCGCGATTCAAGATACAGGGGGTGAAAAAATCGCTTTCAAAGTTAGGGATGACAAAATCGTGAAAAATCAATTTTTTCAAATTAGAACCCCATTTTTTTATGGCAGATATTGAATCTACGTTAAAAAATAATGTGAGTGTATGCATCACACCCTTGCCCTAAAGTGGATATTTTCTGAGTTATTCACAAAAAACTGTTTTTCGTCTTGAATTTTCAGCTATTTCTTTTCCCTTCACGCCAAAAAGATGACATTTTCAGGAACTGTTACTTAAACCATGTTTTAGATTTTACTACCCTAATATGCAAGAGAAAAAAGTTACAGGTTGTTCCTAAATAGATGGCGAATTTGGATTCGAATTTGTATCGGAAACCTCTTTATTTCAACTAATCGGCCATCGGTTTTCTCTCCAGTGATAAATAAATAATTCCTTATGAATCATATGCAAAAACTTACCATGTTTTACATTATTTTTTTTTAATGATAGATATCATTAATTACATCTGCCAAATTCCTCTTTATTCAGTAGCATTTTGTGTTTACTATTAATTTGGTGATAATTCGTATTAAGTTATAAAATCGATCACTATGCCTAATTTTACCAATGAAGATTATTTAAATCTCATTCTACTTCATGGAGAATGTAATAAAGTTGTAGATAGAACGATTCGACTGTTCATTGAGAGGTTTCCTGACCGACCCAGACCAACGAGAGATACCATTAACAGAACCATGACAAACTTGAGAGATGTCGAATCTTTCGTTAAGAAAACTACACACAGAGAAAAAAGTGTAGTAGAAGATGAGAACAACGAAATTACAGTTCTTGCATATTTTCGTGTGAATCCTCAAAATTCTCTCAAAGATGCCGAGATTGATCTGGGATTATCTCAATCGAGTTTTTGGAGAATTTTTAAAAAACATAAAATGCACCCATATAAATTCAATAGGGTACAGCATTTGAAGGAAACTGATTTCGTCAGGAGAACAGAGTTTTGCGAAGCTATGATGATTCGATTTCAAGAGAATGAAAACTTTTTGGACTGTATAATTTGGACAGATGAATCTAAATTCACAAAGAATGGTTCTTTCAATAGGCATAACAGTCATTATTGGGATGAAGAGAACAACCACCACTTCAGACAATGGAACTTTCAAGAGACCTGGAGTTTCAATGTTTTTTGCGCCATCAAAAATAATGCAATTCTCGATGTTCACATTTATGATGGGACTTTAACTGGTAAGATAGAACACTACACATGTTTGCATTATTTAAAGAATGTTCTCCCTTAGGAGATAGATATTCTGACATATTGACTCAAATAATTGAGCCGCTAGTACAGAACCATAATGACTTATGGTATCAAAGATGGCGCGCCTCCACACAATTCACTCAATGTGTCAAATATGCTCTACAAGCTATTTGAAGATCGATGGTTGGCGAACAATGGTCCACATCTTTGGCCACCACGTTCTCCCGATTTAACTCCTTTAGACTATTATGTTTGGGGTAGGATAAAAAATATTGCCTACTCAACTCCCCTGACTGATAAAGAGGACTGCTTAGAACGAGTCAGAAATGCGTTCAGGTTTGTTTAGATTTTTAGATTCATAGTTTTGAAACTCAATTTGGTTTTTAAACACTTTTGCATATCTCTTCCTCCCGATGAAATAAGAAGAGCAACGCACGAAGCATTCCTGAGACGTATAAATAAATGTCTAGAAATTAACGGTAAAAACTTTGAGCATCTTCTCTAGTTATAACTGCGAGAGTTTGCCATGGTTCTCCTAATAGTAACTTTAAGTCGGTTTCAAGAAGGGGTGAAAAATCTACAGCATGGTTCAAATAACAGTTCCTGAAAATTTCATCTTTTTGGCGTGAAGGGAAAAGAAATAGCTGAAAATTCAAGACGAAAAACAGTTTTTTGTGAATAACTCAGAAAATATCCATTTTAGGGCAAGGGTGTGATGCATACACTCACATTATTTTTTAACGTAGATTCAATATCTGCCATAAAAAAATGGGGTTCTAATTTGCAAAAATTGATTTTTCACGATTTTGTCATCCCTAACTTTGAAAGCGATTTTTTCACCCCCTGTATCATGAATCGCGATTTCGATTTTTAAAGTGGATACATCAATCTTACATCTTGAAAAATCCCAAAAATGAAAATTTTCCATCCAAAAACCTCGAAGTTATTCTTGTTTCAGCGGAGCTCTATTTTCGATTTTTCCCGCTCAGAGAGAATTTTCCAACCAAAACTGAAAAATGTTACATCAAAATAAATTGAAATTTTCTAAGGAATCTATTTCTGCAATAAAAAAATGGTGTTCTAATTTGAAAAACGGAAGTTGACGTCATTTCCGGAAAAACCGGAGGTGCTCATGCCTTGAAAATATTTTAGATTTCATCAGCATCGTGAAATACTTATAAGTGCTGAATTTCATGAAAATACGTTCAGTAGTTTCCCGTATAAATATGGGTGAGGTTCCTCGTGAAAGACCCTGTATATTATCCGTAAAATCCATCTCTGAACAACGTTCAGCCTCTCCAGGTGAGTATCATTGACACCCCCCCCAACCCACAATTCCATATGTAAGCTGTGACCGGACCAACGCAAAATATAGAAGTTTGAGGTGTTTCAAATGAAGGTAATCCCTCAGATATCTCATCCTATATAACACACCTCTCAGCTTATCAACCATGTTTATGGATAGCTTGATTGTTTCAATCACCGAATCACCGACATAATGTAATTATAACAAAAAAAAAAATACAATGTGGAGCACATTTTGCAGGTTACGTAAAAATTCCGTTAAATTCAGTTTGGTCATGTTCTGTTTTCCGAAATATACCAGGAATCATAATAAAATTTCACTTGTAATTAAATATTTCTGACAACATTGAGACCTCTGCAAGTTCATGTAAGTTTATTTTCCGTTTTCTGGAAATTTAATATTTCCATTCATTAAGGTTTGCATTGTAGATTTCCATCCTATATGGAAAAAATGCCGTTCAATAAACATCGCAAGAAGTTTCACGTCTCAGGATTTTTTCTGGTTATTTGGTTTTCTGAGCGCGTAAAATGAATTGTTAGAACGCATTTGGAATTATAACAAGATGCCTATAAAAAATACAATCTCGTTTAAACTAAACCGAAATTTATTGAACTTTCCCTTAAACGGCATAAGTCTCATTACTTATATCAGAGTACAATAAACAATGCTAGTATAAAATTTTCTATCTAACAGGCCATGAATTTCTCTCTAAGTGATGTTATGCTATTATTAGTCCAATTTGGGTCTCGTGTAGAAATCTTCCTTTCTATCACAAAAATAGCTGAACTAGCGCATTTCTTTTGAAAATTGAAGTGCGCTTGTCGGGAAGCGTTGAAGTCAGACTGGAAGTTTTCCAAAAGATAGTTAACCCGCAGTGGTTTACTCAAGCAAGAATAAATAAATGATAATTTTTTTTTATGCAAATACTTATCAATAATATATTTTATGAAACAATATCTTTAATGATTTTAACATAATTATATGTATTCAAAATAAATAGAATATATTTATCAACATGAAACTCAAATGCTTGTGTTTAGACTAAGTTCTTCTAACTTATTCAAATCTCTCATTAGCATATGTAAAGTTTGTCTTGTACAAGGAAATTCCTCATCTTTCTCCAGTTGTGGAATATTTTCCTCTAAATTCTCCAATTCTCTCTCGAAGTCATCCAAACGCTCGATTACAAGATTTTGTGAATGTAAAATATGATCCAACAAATTTAATTTACAATCTGCTGTCTCTATGGCAGCTTCAGGCTGAGGAATTATCGGCACTTGAGGTTGATTATTTTCAATCATGCACTTGAAGTCTCTAGTAAGCTGATTGTCTTCTTCATTATCAAATTTTTCAACCAATGTATTTTCCTTGAGATTCCCTTGGTTTTCTTCCATTTTTTCTGGTAAAGGTAATTTTTCCCATGGCTTTGACCACAAATATAGTTTTGGATGATTTTTAGCTCTGAAAATGATAATTGCCTATGAAAAAATTTCTTTAAAATAAATACATCCATGGAAATGAGCGAGCATTCAGTGAACCTTAAATTTTTTGTACAATAGAACTTTATACAGTTGTTTTACATTAGAGACGTTCTGAATCTAGTACTTTGTTCTGTCAAATTTGACCTTCAGAGAGTTATATTCCCAATACGTCTACATTTTCGATCTATTGTCTATTTGCAGGTTGATTCATAAACTATTCTATTCAAGTGAATTCTTGACAATTTCTTGGAAAAGTATATCTGGTCGCAAAGATCACCATACCCATTTCCTTGAATAGAAAAAAGATTTTCTATTTCCCATTTACCACTTATGATAAAAAATTAAAATATAACAAAAAATTATATACTTTTATCTGAACTACATTATTTATTCAGACCCCAGAACTTCAGACTTAAATAGCCTATTTGACAATCACCATCAATGAAAGGATTAGGTACTAGAAAATTTTAAAAAAATGCATTATCCATTGGAGTAAATCATCGTTACAAAACTAATAGAGACTTCAAATCGCCGATCAGAGAATTAAATTATTATCAAATAACCAGGATATATTCACTATCAAATAAGTATTCATCATTAATTAACTAACTCCAATAACTATTCACTGTTGGGTAAAAAATTAACAGTTCTGTGCCTAAGATGACGAAAGGACACAGTAACAAAGCCTACACATAACACACCTGATATTCTAACTCGCACAACCTTTAACCTTCTGAGGGGTTTCCCTGAAACCTATGCATGAGAGAAAAAATCTGTCCACCACTATTGGGAAAACTTCAATCAATACAACAGTAACCAGCAAAAATGAATGAATTTACACCACGATCTCACATATGGAAATGGAAATACACGGAAAAGAGATCAGTGATATCCTGAACAAAAACAATATAACACATAACCGCATTATCTAAACAAAAGATGTGCTCAATACCTTTTTCTCAAAGCCCATGGTTCTTCCCTACCTCGCTCCAGTAAAGGGAGTCTATATCCAGAACGACTGACGTACGGCGATAACTGTACACTGTACCATCAATCGAACACTGAACTAATAACCCATGGAAGTATTGTAGAGAGAGACTCACGGTAACGATTGTGAGATAGAAGATGATCATAATCAGCTGATTCGGGGTAAAACATAGGCAATAGTTCTCTTGAGCATATAAGTGAAACGGTGAATTACTAGTTTGGGTGCGTTTTTATTTTCATCGAAATGATTAAGCGATTCACCTCTATCTCACTCTTCTTTGGTGGAGAGAGGGAGATACACTGATTAATCAGTTCGATGAAAATAAAAACGCGCCCTTTCATTTTGATTTTCCATATTTTGGTGCGTCTTACTATCGAAATTGTACTGAAATAATTATTTACCTTTGATCTTTCACGATAGTAAAGTCGTGTTCGGCATATAATTGCACACAAAGGTACACAAAAGGCAGCAGATTCTCATTTTTTCTCTACTGATAAATTAGAGTTCTTGAATTGTCATATTAATATCAAAAATTCTGTAGGTTGAGATCCCTATGGGTCTGAGCAAACAAAATCCTCCTACTTTATGTAGTAAACACTTTCTTGAAATTGATGTAATAAGACAATTGGGTTAACTCAAACTGAGAGAAGGCTCGATTACCCCAATTTTTCATTTTCCTGAACACTTAGGGAAAAAACACCCAAACCAAGGATAATCAAAAAATATTAGCTAAGAAGGAGATTGAAGCAGAATCTGCTTTTATTGAGAAGAAGCTAAAGCTGGATCTTTTATCGACTAGGTTGTTACCTGTTTTCAATTGTGCAGTATATTTATATTCAGGTTTGATATATTTCAGTTCTGAAAACTACTTGTAGCTTAGAAATATCGATATCCCAGATTGTTCTCGAAAACCTCTGATACAAAAGAGAGCAAGGTATTTTTCTATCCTATGGTTCATTCAATCGCTTTAAATAATCATTTTGCAGGAGGCATTATTTTTGGGATTTCAAATAGTCTGCTCTGAAAACTGCAGAAGCTAAAATAGTATGGAATATTGTCAATAGAAGCATTCAGAAAATGAGAAAAAAAATATGCTACATGCAAAAAAATATAAATAACAGAGGGAAAGGTTAACAAACCTTCAATTTTTATTCATGATTTATTCAGATTTGTAATTCAACTTTGATTATTCTTCCAGAACCCACCGAATTTATTCAAACTATCTCTTTTCAACAACCTTCTTTACCTATCACGATAATAGGATTATCGATATTAGAGCTATAAGTTTGAAATTACCATAACCGATGGGTTGGTTTGCCTATCTGATTATAACTTCATCAAAAAATTTGAGACTATTCATTTGGGCAAAAAAATAAAGCGTTTGTGACTGAAAAAAGATCGCAAAATCGATGCTTACTGTTAGTTCTGATTTTTCTTCAATTTGCATGAGTAAATTTTTGATCAGAACCTTCGGATAATCTTGTGCAATACTTTATAGTTCTTTTGAGATACAAGTCTAAGAATACATAAGGAAGATTAATAAACCATTGATATAGAATTAAAGCATGATGAACAAATGTACAAAATTAACTGTTTCAATTCCTTTGAATATCTCATTAAAATTTAATTCCTATGTAACACCAAATTGAAACCTTCTCTGTCAGTCGGAAACAAATTGATTCATCATAAATCAATACGTTCTTATTGTCAAACTCTTAGCTTAACTCCAAAATATTATTAAAATTATTGAGTTCGAGAAGTCTAACTATAAGATTAATGAGCGGATACGTCAAAATGATTGCATAAACCTTTGAAATTGAAGAAAAAACCCAAAATCGCTGTGAATTCAGTTCAACTGCCCAGTTTCTTGCCCCGGATCTCGTTACTTTTATCTTCGTTATCAGTATTACCAACGCATCTGACGGTTAGACTCCCTCCATGGGTTATTAGTTCAGTGCAATCGAAAAAGAACAAGATTTTCTATTTACCCTATTAAGTTTTTTTGCTCGAGCAAATTCAACGAGAACTTGAAGAACTGAGTTTCAATTAGAATTTCATTATAATAAAGAAATCTGCATCGAATTGCTTTTGTCATTTTCTCGAAAAAAATTCGAGGAAAGGGATTGATTTCAAAATTGTGAAAACTTCCCTAAAGTCTCAGTTTCCCGAATATGCAACAAGTTCATCAAGAAACAAATCACTGACCCAGCAAAAATGAATCAAATCTACCAGAAAACGTGAACAGCGAAAAGAAAAACAATGAAAAAAGTAGCTTCTAAAAAGCACCAGCCGTGATGAAGGGTAGAAGCGGCGACAAGCATCGAGGCCGTTGGTTTCGGATGTTTTCGAAATATTGTGGAATGTAGGCGTTGAATAACCAGGAATTCACTTGTACCCTGTTCACCACTTCTGTCGTACGCAGGTAGTTTTTCGTGAAAACTGTGAAATCACATTAGCCAGTGTTTAAAAAAACTGTGTGTAATCAAGTGAAATTGATTTTTCTACTGGTGAAAAAGTGAAGTGCTACTTTTTTAAATTTAGTTGAGTTTCTCAAGACAAGGATACATTATGACTGATACCTAATAAATGCTGTGTTCCTAGGTGTAAGAGCAATCAACAGTCTTCAGGATGAAAGTATGTTTCTGTATTTTCGTTTCCCAAAAATGAGGCACTGAAGCTATCGTGGATAAAAGCGATTCCTAGAAAAAATTTGGTTCCCGGTAAGTATAGTGCGGTATGCAAAATTCATTTTGCAATGGAGGATATCATACGATCAAAGAAATGTTGGCTGATGGAACTTCAAATCAATTGCTGGTTGGACGTCCAAAACTTGAAGTTCCCACATTTTTCCAAATTTACCGTCTTACTTATATATTGGAATTCGCGAATTGCTAAAATTCACCCATTGAATCCCCAGATATACCTATTGCAAAAATGAAGATCGGGTCGCATTGATATATAATTCACTGAAAAAAAAAAGAGTTCGAAGGCACATGAAGAATTTTGTGAGGACCATATGATTAGTAGATAGCAAAATATAAATTATCTGACAACGATCATCACGAAATTTCGCTTATATTCGCACATCAGCAGTTTCCAACTACTGATCGGATCAGTAATTTTCATCCATGAATAATAATGATAACGAGGAAAGAACTAAAGAATTTGACATAGTTTTTCCCAATATCTCCGAAGATAAATATCGGATCGAACTGAAATTTAACACTCTTGTTAGACACTGACTTTAGGGTCTGTGAGATTTTCTATTGAAAACAGATGAAAATTTTCCAAATTAATTGTTTTTGGAAAGGTGGAAAATTTTCTAATCATCTTTGATTCCTAGAAATTTCTAATAATAAGGCCGAAATTTGACATATTATTTTTCCAATATGTCAAATATTGACTTACAGAACTTTTACTAATTTCATGGAAATGAAATCAGTTGTCTCTAGAGAAAATAATCTGTTAAGACATTTCGTAACACATTTTTTTTTTATTTTTCAACAGTCGAGCGTTTTTATTCTTCTGTAGCGAACGCGATCTCTCAGCCCCTACTTAGGACACGTTCGCTCTATTTTATCATTGCGTCCTAAGTACCCTACTTATGGCCTCCTCGTGCAGAAATCATGTATGATATCATCTGTAATGAAGTAACTCCTAATGCCTTTGCGACATATACAAGTCAATGCAGATTTATTTGCCGTCTTCCGAAAATTTAATCATATAGTCCATTTATTAAGGTTTGCAGTGTAGGTGTTTATCCTATATTGAAAAACTGCCGTTCAACCAACAACGCATTAAATTTCACGTCGCAGGGGGTTTTTGTTAATTGTTATTAGGTTTTTAGGCGTCAATCGACGCAAAAAGGGTCATCAATGTGCCCATCTGTTATCAGTCCGAAAATTCTGGAACTTTCTAGAAAATCTGGTGACCGCGATCCCAAAACCGAAGTTACAAGAGCCCGTTTGCAACCGATTTGAAGCATTTTTGTTTAGTTATTACCAGTGGTAAGCATAAGATTTTGAGGGCCATCCGTCTTGCCGTTTAATTCTCTTGTGTTTATTTCAGTTTATTCCGATATTCCTGTCCGAGATAAATTTGTTATCAGCTACGCGTACATGTGCCGCGATTAGGAGTTTATTACCCGGTTTCTTCCGAGGTCAGTAGTTTTCACGCTGGTAATAATTAAAGTTGCGCGAATCAGTAAGATTTTGTCGCTCTTTGTGTATACCGGGGGTGTCTAAGGTCTTGGGAGTGGTGTTAATAGGGATTCCGGGGGGCACGTATTTTGCTTGGCTGTCCGTTATATAACGACTTATATTTGGCCGTCCCCGAAGTGGTTGTCCAACAGTCTTGACAAGTTTGAGCCCTTCAGTCACTGGTTCCTGTCCTTTTCAGGATTAACTTTGTGTCTGAATGTGGTTCTCCCAGAGCATTTATATCGACTTGCAGACCCGTTACCATTCTTATCGCGCCAGTTGGGTGGATTCCGAGGAATACTTATTTGGCTTGGCTGGCCGTTGAGTAACGACTTATGTTTGGTCATCCCCGAGGTGGTTGCCCAACACAATCTTGACAAATTTCAGTGCTGTTGCCTTTTAGTTCACTGGTTCTTGTCCTTTTCAGGTCTGACTTCGGGTTTAAAGGAGGGTTCCCGGTATTCAATTCTTGGGAATTTATTTACATCAGACATTTCGCAGACATCTATCCGAGGAGTGCTCGTTGTAAATCTGATCCGGAACACAAGTCCGTATCAAGGACCCTAGTATCATTTTGCTTGACCATTTACACGTAACCACATTCAGCGCTCTCATATATTTTCTTTTCGCTCTAACCTCACACCGTCCGTGCTTATACACCCTTCCGTTAATTAATCATCATTATCATCGCTCGGATTATTCTATTCTACCCCGTTCGATACCGTTTATTTTTCCTGTACATATTATTACATTGCTGAAGTCCACCATACACGTCATATAAATTATCGACAATTCGGATTTCTGTGATTATATTTGCTTTCATTTATATTTCTGAGATTGTGTTTCTGTATAATCTATTCCCGTTATTGACACTGATATACATCAGTGATCGATTGCTGTCCATATTGGTGTTTATTTCTGAGCGTCTACTGCTCATATATTTGCTGTAATTTCCCTGACACTGCACTCCTGTTTGGACACTGCCTTCAGTGTCAGTGTATATAATTTGTGAATATTGTAATAAAGTTGTACGTATATTCTGAGTGTTTTACTGCTGTCGCTGTACAGTATCAGAACAGTTTGACAAATACTGATTAATCACTACCATCTTAGATGAAACCGAACCCTTCACCAACTGTTTAAAGGCTACCCAAAGTAATTTTACCAGTTAGCGATTCTGTAAAGAAGTTGCAACCTTTTACAACCAATTGTAACTTGCGCCCGAGCGAGTTGTGGAGAGATAGACAACACAGGTTACTCCGTCAACGGAAAAGGTCGTCACACGTTGTAAAATACTGATTTTAAAGTTTATCCTGAATTTCGTTGAAATCTAGTCAATATTCATGGAGAAAAAAAAATTTCAACAATAATTGGAAAAATTATCGAATAAATATTTATTTTTGAGCTTCTAACATTCAGATCCACACAAAAAATTTCGCACCAAGTTGCGTGTTGGTTTTCCGAAACTATATGCGAAGTTTCAATCTGATCGAATCATGACTTATGATATATGGAGGTATTAACCTTACAATTTCACCCATTAACAAACTCAAACGAGATATTTGGACTCTCAACCTAATCTGACAATTTCAAGTCACTAGGTCTTTTCCTACGAAGGTTAGAACACATACAACAGAATAAAATTTGACCACAGATTCTTCATCCGTGAGTCCAACCTAGTCGTTTAAGACCAATTTCGGCTCAAAATTCGAAAATTACAGACATCGTGACGAAATGATAACGCGCTGTTCCCCAGAACAAGCGCGTGAAAAGTTCCCACGAGAAGAACCGATCCTCAAAGTAGAAATGATGAAATAATTGATAGAAAATAGCAACGAACTGAGAAATTTTCACATTCTGATTTATTCAATGACTTGGATCATCCTAAAAACAACCAACGTTAGAAATTGGATAGGTCTGGTGGGGAAACGAAAATACATAACGATATTTTTGATTGCAATTTCAAGAACCTGTTTCAGTAGATGCTTCTATTATAATCAGTGAAACCCTTCAGGTGAAATTTTTCATTAGAAATATTCAGTTGTCATATAATGATTTGAATTGAATCCTTCCTTTTGATCCTGGACATTGCAAGTGGTCTCAAATTACGAAATTGTGGCAGATCAAATTAGTTTTTTTGTTCTTCTGCTTGGATCGTTCTTGATTCAAAAAAGACCAATTCTTCTAATTTCAAAATTTTGCAGTTTTTCACATGATGCAAAAAACATGGTGTGCTCATCTGAAAAAAAGTGACGTCAGCAAGTTTAAAATACAAGGAAATATATATCGTGTGCTTTGAATTTGAATGAAAAAGTGACGTCATCAGTGGTAAATACGATCACTGATGAGCAGACCATGTTTTATTGACATCACGGTTTTTCATCAGTATTTTCAAATTAGTTACCAATTTCATCATGATTGAAATGGTGCTTTTTGAGTTATTCCGGAAAAAACAACGATACTCGAAATATGACATATTTTTTTCCAATTCCAATTAAGATAGTATGAAGTCTGAGCAATTTTTTTTCAAATATATATTTTCCGTAAAAAAAAATTACTAACAGAACGTCGTTATGCTTAACCTAACTGCCAAATTTCCATCCAATTGCTCAGGTAACTCCTGAAATATCAGGAAACTAACCTCAAACTTTCAAATTACTGTAGTTTTGTTTTGGTTTCGAGTTCAGAACCCTCCAGAACAGTTCTGAACTTTGAACCAAAACAAAGCTTATAACTCCAAAACCGTTTGGTCAATGTTGCCCATTAACATACTTAACTGTCACATTTTGAAATGCAACCTTACTCGAAAGTTTCAAGTCGACAGGATTCTTTGTACGGCCGTAATCGTACTTACGGCCGGCCGGACAGAATCGATTTCGGATTGATCATCAGTGAGTCCAACCCTAGACTATTTTCAGGAAAAAATGGAAAATTACAGACAGTTGGACAAAACGACAGCAAAATGATTCCCTAGAACATGCGCGCAAAAATGGAAGGTCACTGTGAAGGCACAACTTACTCTGCAATTTTTAGTTTCACTTTGAGAGTGTTCACAAACTCTTGAAGTTCTCCAAGACCCCCAGAAATATCATGTGATTTTTTCAACTTCTCGAATCTATTTTGCAGCAGCTCTTCATCTTTGCTGTGATAAGATCCTACAGGCAAAATACCCTGCTTCAACCAGTCTTGATCATGGAAAAACTTCTTAGAACTCCTTTGCCTCAAGGGATGCTGACATATATAACAAACATATTTATCGGGAACCTCGCTCTCCTTCTGGATATTGTTGCAGTAGGCGTGTTGCCAACATAAGCACAACTCACACTGTATCATCAGACCGTCCTCTTCCATAAATCCACAGGTACAATTTATGATTTCTTCCTGTTTCATCCTAACAATTTTTATGAGTTCTCCTCCCTCTATTATGACATTATTGATCTCTGGCTGAACTGCAGCTTCCACTTGTGGCACCAAAGGTGGCTGATATTCTTCCTTTATTTCTTTTGTTTTGACAAGTTCAATCTGTTCATTCAGAATCTTTTTTCGTTTTCCTCCCACCTTTGATTTCATTTTTGGAGTGGCTTCCTGAATGACAGGCTCTTCTTCGTTTTTATGTTCTGGTTTCCTAACAGGAAGTAAAGTTTTGATGCCGGCAGGTGGTCTGGTACTAGTCAAAGTTTTCAAATTGATTTCCTCCCTTCTTGGAATGCCTTCGGATTTACTGAGCAAATCCTTTAACTTTATATCAGGATACATACTGGGAGGTAAACCAGAAGGTAATGGTTCTCCCTCACTCTTTGAATCGAATGGTTTTGCACTTAATAGCTTTATAATTTCTGAATCTTTTGTTCTTGATGAAGGCGCAGCTGGCAGAGGATTTCCATCAGATTCTTCTGGGATGGGAGAGTTTGGCTGATTTTGGTTAGGTTTTGGGGTTAAATTTTTGATTCTTGATGGTTTTGATGGAACTGGAGATTTATCTAGGGAATCTCCGACAGTTCTAGCATAAGCTAAGTCCGCGACATTAGGTGTGGTATCTAAAAATTTGCTATATTCTGGATGATAATGTTTTACATGCATTTGTGCCAGATTTTCTTTTCGAAAGAACTTGTCACATCCTTCAATGGGACATTTATAACCATCATCGACTAAAGGGATTTTCAAAAGGTTAGCTGAAAACAAAAATTAATTAGATACTAGACAATGACTTCGGGCCAATTGGTTCACAAAATTTATCATACTGAAATACAATAGCTGATGTAAACTATTCATGATGCAGGGTTTTTCACTTGACCATTATATTGTTTCCTCATGTAATCAATACTCCCATTATGAATGTCTGAGCTATCAGGAATTTGTGGGGATAAAATAAAATATTCTTCGTAGTGAAATTTATCATCACTTCATGTTACTTATTGAATTGTTTCATCTGGCATGAGTAAAAACCATTTGAATTTCCCTTAGGCCGATCTTATTGATATTGTAGATTTTTTTGTTTTCAAGATCTTCCAAACAGATAAATTAATGAACAAAACCAATGAATGCTGGTTACTTTGTAACGTTACAAAACGCTCCACTGTCGATTTCAGTTTCCATCGCGAAAACACGTCATACTAATAATTTCAATTCCAATCGCAAGAAAAACGCCTTACTGAAATTATATGATCGGTCGCTAAAGAACGCTCTTCGCTTTGACGGTTGAGTGTGTGTTTCGCGTGCGCGACCCTTCCAACTCGGTCCAGCCGATGGAAAATTCTTTCTTTTGGTGCGTAGGAAGTTGAAGATTCAACACCTTGCTAGAGTTTAGCGAATTAACGTATCTCGTAATCCATTAACATCGTGGAATTTTGAAGTTTTATTGTTTCTTATAAGACGTCTATTCAAAAGGCGGTAAGTACTACGTATATCCCGACCAATACTTTTTGCGTTTGTGAATGCCAAATTGTGATTTCTGATTTATTTCATTCCATGCAGGTTACATAGGTCAACATTTTCCTTTGTATGATAATGCACAATATCATTGATTACTTGTCCCATTCTTATTATCGAATTACGTGCTCTTATTCCTGAGTTCTAGATATTTCATCTCATATTTATTAACTTGTAAATTATTTCAATAACGTCTAGAGTCCCTGGGAGTGAGATCACGTGTTACAAGCACTATCTTATAGTTTTGAAATTTGCAGTCTTTGTACCGGGGCTATCGCCCACTGAATCATCTTTGTACCAGGGCTATCGCCCACTGAACCATCTTTTCACCGAGCTACCGACTACTGGATTATCTTTTTACTGGGACTAATGCCCATTTGAATATCCTACTACCGGACCCAGAGTTTGACTGGATCATCTTAGTACTAGAAGCAATTATTACTGGATTATCTTAGTACTGGAGCTGATCATGGCTGGAATACCTTTATACCTAACTAATTATTACTGGAATATCTTAATTCTGGACTTTGCTCTGGATGGAATCTCTTGAAACTGGACTACCTGCATGATACCTGCATTTTGGAGGATCATACCGTCGGATCCTTTACTATTAAGATAAGTGCTTGTTCGAATCCCGGATCTCAGATTCACTGTACCTAAATTTGTGTTTGTAAATAGCAATTTTAATTGTAAAGTTGAAATAAAAAGATAGGGAGTAAGAGGTTGCATCATTACCACCAGATTAACGACTAGGGATACATTCAGGAGTTAATTTGATTTCAACTTCAGAGTCCAATATTTCAAAATATAATTTTTCTGGAAATGAATCCTATTCTCTGAGTTATAAATACCTTCTTCCTCATGGTGCACTTCTGGCATGGGTATCTCATTATCTGGTGGTTTAGTTGGAGCAGTTTTAACTTCTACATTTTTTCTCGTTTCAGCTACCTGAGCAACTTTTTTTTGTCTTTGTTGTGTAATTCTGAAGTCGAATAATTTTTCATCATATACACACTTGTTGTGTTCAAGATAATTTTTCACATCGGTTTTGGACCTCAACTTCTTTCCATCCGGACTGAAAATCAATAATGATTATTTGAATAATAATTCGATTTATTCTTTTGAATCCTAGCCGACGTATTAATGCAAAAAAACTGCAATGAACAATTATTACCTCATTATAATTGTGTCCCATTTACTACCACACATTCCCTGAGCACGCCTGTATAAATGTTTGGCAAATCCTTCAGGTAATCTGGGATCGGGAACAATAACCGATTTCTTCTTATTTCCATCTTGAAATTCTAATTGAGAATCTATGCCAACAGGATGCCCATCCACCCATCTGCAAAAAAAATATTCATAACTTTGAAAATTGAATTTCAAAGAAATTATGCATTGCTAGTAGTTTTTTTTTAGATATGAAATATTCTCATCATGCTGCAATTTGTAGTTTGTGTGGAACACAAGTTTATTTTCAGAAATTCGTAAAAGATTGGCTTGTATCATTTATGACAGAACAAATTTTAGCTCTGAAAACATTTATTTGTTTCAATGAGAATTGCGAACTTTAATGTGGGTTGTTTAAATGAATGCTTATGATTTCGTAGTTATGATATCAAGGACATTGAAGCAATAGATTTTCTTCAAATTTTGAGATGCAAACTATTTTTTAAAAACCTATTCAGGAAAGGCATCAAAGGTTTATGGAAATAAGGGAATTGAAAGGATGAGGCTGTAAAATGAGGCTCAAAAATAGAACATTTCTCGCATACTGCAAACTGGAAAACAGTTTTTTTCTTTTCATTTGATACTGTATTGTGAATATGTACAATGTTGATTTTATGTATGGGGCATAGACCTAATATAATATGGATGGAGCTTCGGGTTACTTTCAGAAGGAATCGATTGAAAGGTACATGTGAGAGAGAACAAATACGCTTTTTCTATGGGTAAAAAGGATGGAGCTAGAAAAGTCTTGGAATCTTCGAGAAAATGGGGGAGAGAGTAGATACGTTTTGGTAGGGATAAAGAGAGGATGGATCTAGAATAGACTTTCGGATTCCAAGCCTCTTATAGCTGCATCTCTCTCATGTTAGTTTCAATTCTCTCTCTCTACTGCTCCTTCCATGTTATATTGGGTCTATGGTATGGGATGACCAGTAGCCATATACAGTAAAATCCGTTTATTATGACGCCGGCTATATTGACCAACCTCTTAATATGACTTGATTACAGTATGAAGTTTGGTATCCATATAAAGCTCCATATAATAGCGCTCAGACTACTTCCCTTATATTGACATGTCGTTTATTATGAACCAATTTGACGAAATTATAGTGAGAGGTCACTATAGCCGGTCATATTTTTGGCGAACCTACATACCCCTATGCGATGTTTTCAATTATTTTTAAAAACAAGGACCAGATTAAGGAATCGTTCAATCCGAATGTTTTGAAATCAAAGAGGAATTGGAAGTCACTACAAGAGAATGTCTAGCGAGTGTAACTTTGGTGGTTTAAAATCACAAGAAACAAAGGAATACCTGTCAGAGGACCTATTTTACAGGTTTTTTTTCTGGTTGTGGTATTAGCAATTCCATTTTGTAAGAAACATGGTGAGCTCATTTGCATTCAAAAGTGACGTCGGCAACTTGAAGGAACAACATATTCTGTGTTTTGAATTTTCATAGTTTCAATTAGCTGACGTCACTTTTTTAATACACATGAGCACACCATGTTATTTACATCATGAACAATCCCAATTGTTCTGCGAGCTAGTTTAGTCCTTTTAAAGTTAGACTGAACATTGTATCAGGTAGAATTGCCAGTGAATCTTTGTACGTTGATCTTTCGTTCAGTTTGACCTGGTGTTTTTCCTTACTTTTTTGTGAATATTTATGTTCGATTAGTGGTTTTTCTGTTTATCAAACTCAATGCATACCAAACATTTGGTATCCCCCAATTTTTCAAATATTATGCTTTGTATGACATCCGGATAGTCTGACATGTTTGTCACTTCCCTTCAATATCATTATAAACGGATTCTACTGTATTGTTGAAAATATCCAACTTGAACTTGAGTTGAGGCAGATTTCATCTGATAGTAAGATGTTACAATAATTTATTAGAAATCATATGTTTTTATTTATCACAACCAAATACTTATTTTGAATTTCAGTTTGAAGACAGTAGCTCATTAACTATCGTGTATTCAATACCTTACTCCTGAAATCACTTTGGCAAACATTAATTTGCAAATTTTTCTAATTTACCTTGGCAACCAATTTTCGTCCTCTTCAAAAGTTTCATCCTTTCCTTTTTCAACCCCCAGGACCTGTTCTCTAATTCAAAAATAAAATTCAATATAAGAATGTATACATATAAATAAAAAAAAAGGGAAACAGAAGTCATCAATGCGTGAA
Source organism: Myrrha octodecimguttata (assembly GCA_958510865.1). Lineage (NCBI taxonomy): Eukaryota > Metazoa > Arthropoda > Insecta > Coleoptera > Coccinellidae > Myrrha > Myrrha octodecimguttata. The sequence continues at coordinate 29,382,788 of OY294057.1, forward strand.
AAAATAGAGCGTTTCTGATAGAATCATAAATATGAAGACAAAATTTTCACTTGTTTAGTAGGGTGAAATGAATCACTGAATTTAGAAGTAATCGTTTTTAGTAAATTATGAACTGACTTACGACTCCCATTCCACTTCATCCTTGATTTTCGGAATATTTTCTGCAGGTTGATTGCCAGATATTTTCACTTTGGGGGAGTTTGGTATACTTTCAGATCTCTGTCTCTTGCCTATCCCAAATAGTTCAGCAACATTAATTTTACGCTTTTTATCCCTTCTCTCCTGTTTGGTACTTTGTACAGGATCAAACAAAGGTGAAGACTGAATATGCTGTGTCGGAGCAAATTTATGCATTTTATTCCATTTTAAACACTTAACGTACCCATCCTCAAAAGTTACTTCATAGGTATCTGAAAAATTTATATTACTTCACCTCAACATCCAGATATAAAATGTAGACAAACCATTCTTCATCATTTTGGTTACTTTAGCTGGGAATTTTTTCTTTTCACTCCAATATGCCATGCAACGTTCCCCAACGTCATATTTTAAGGGGTCATTCTTTCTTTTAGATTCCTCTCGAAATGGTTCATCTACAGATTCGTTAGCAATGGTATCAGCAAGTGAGTTGATTGAAGGATTGTCTTCCAAATTTTGCGAGTCCTCTCTCAGATTGAAAGGTCTCAACCTAGGACTATCCATGCAAACCCATTCATCATATTCATTATCATTAGATTCAAAATGTAACAAGACTTCATTTTCTTCTTCATCCACTTCCTTAATTTTTGCTGGGCACCACTTATTGTTGAAATCAAGTGCATTGATGCGATTATCAATAAAAAAATCAATGTGATTTGTAGAAGTACTTTCATTTTCTATTTCTTCAGGTAAAAATGACTGCAAATCTATCTGGTCACTCAAATCTGTTGAAGTTTTTTCAATTTTAACTTCAGGTTCTTTTTCACAATCTAATGTCGTTGAATTCTTAACAGTTTGTGCCTTGTTCTGTTGTTTTTCTGATTTAATAGCCTCCAACTTGGACTTATCCCATGGAAAAACACTAGGAAATACTCCTTGTCTCAACATATATTTCTTTCCTTTGAAATTACAGAAATCAGCTCTCAGAAAATGTCTTGAACAGACGTGAATAACCTTTATAGACTTCTTTTCTTCAGATATTCGACATAGTTCTAGCCATTTAGATCGGACTTCTGATGGCATCGGAACTTTGTGAAAAGTAACACCTACATCTTCTACCCTGTTCGAATCAGATAGGCATCCTTGTACTGAACATTTCCGCACCATTTCGTCGGGTTATTGTCTGTAATTCTGTAGTAGAAAATAATAATTAATTATTTTCTTCGAATTGTCAATAAAAGTCACAAAATACAAATAAAAGCTTTGTTTTGGTTCCGACTTCAGAACCGATTCAAGACTGGAAACGGTTCGAGTGTGCGCAATTGCCATTTTGAGTCTGAAAAATCGCAATCGCGCATACTCGAACCGTCCCGAACGGTTCTGAAATTGGAACCAAAACAAACCCAATAAAATAACCCATAGATGCATAGGACATATCACATGCGACCATAGAACTCTATATTACTATTGGCATTGTTTAAGGAGAAGATAGTTAGCATTGTATAAAGACATCTTTATACGACCATAGAACTCTATATTACTATTGGCATTGTTTAAGGAGAAGATAGTTAGCATTGTATAAAGACGTCTTTATACAATGATAGTTAGTTACTTCAGTGTAAATTTTGTTGGAGGACGATGGAATCCATCAATAGATGTCGCTAGCCCCCAGGAGGGAAAAACGTTTTGCAATTCTTAGTTGATCCGTACGTCGATAATCATTACAGCAAAATAGTTGGTTGGGTTTAATGTGATTCAATAGATGTCTCTCATCAACAACTCTCAGTTCATTTTTCCCTCCCGTAAATTCGAACGTTCCATGGTTTTGCAAGCATCTATCCTTTCATTTATTTCCCCATCTCTATTCAATTAGCATGTATCTTCTTTTCTTCACATTCCTTTCTCGTTCAGCACCTGCTCTGCGTGTCATTGACCTAGTGAGTTGTGTGAAATAAGGAATAACGTACATATATTCTGTTAATTCGTATAGACGACTTGTGGCAAAGAAAGTGATTGTGGTCTGTTTCGGGCTACAAGGGTATACCGACTCAAGTTTTCATGTGGATTTGATCCAGCTCGAAGGTAAGTTCGTAATTCGAGACTTAATGTACATCTGAATACTTGATTTCAGTTTGCTTGTTTTTCGATATATCGAAAAACAACCAAATTTTAAATCAAGTATTCAAAATGTACATTACGACTGGAAAGTTGATTCTTGTTCAAGTGAATAAAAAAATTTGGGTAAACCCGCAAATTTCCCCGTCGCGAAGATATCAATAAGATTCTTACATCACTGTATGCAGTTCGTTTTCCTGAACAAAAAATCTGAAGCCGAACATAGGCGGTCTCTCTTAGTTTGGAAGATATGGGCCCCCAAAGTTCCAAATTTGCACATTTTCAGCTTTCTTTTTCCACCATAAGAACAATCACTCACTTCTTCAATATAGTTCACATATCATCTTTGAACCTTCAACTCACGATTAGCGACACTTTCTCTCAAAATTAATCAATATTTCATGGAAAAAAATACAAATTATTGGACAACCACTTAACCTCTATTTCTACTGACTTCCACTCAATCGAAAAGTGAAGTTTGGCATTGCCGCCAATTTCATCGTTTGGAATCGTGCTCTCGTGCGAATTCGTCGATGACAGATGATTGTTTGCCGGCGCGAAATTCGAAATATGTTCTTTAATGCGATTCTCTAAATCAGCTGATAGTAAACATGGGACTTTGATTTTATTGAAATCTACAAGTATGAAACAGACGCATAGTAGTTAGATGTGAATATATGATGTGTAAGTATATAATTATTTAGATCTACCTATATAGGTAAAGGGTGTTTTCGTGAGCTCTACAAATTTAATGTCAAACGGAATTATGCGGGGGGAAATTGGAGTGGGATTTACTCGACCCCCCCCTACCTAATTTCATCCCTGATCTGATTCTGATCGTCAGTTGAGATAGAAGGGGTTATACCAAATTTTTCATCGAATATTTAAATAAAAATAATGAAGTGGCACGAAGTATTCAACTTAATAAGAGTCTACTATGCGTCTGTTTCATACTTGTAGATTTCAATAAAATCGAAGTCCCATGTTTACTATCAGCTGATTTAGAGAATCGCATTAAAGAACATATTTCGAATTTCGCGCCGGCAAACAATCATCTGTCATCGACGAATTCGCACGAGAGCACGATTCCAAACGATGAAATTGGCGGCAATGCCAAACTTCACTTTTCGATTGAGTGGAAGTCAGTAGAAATAGAGGTTAAGTGGTTGTCCAATAATTTGTATTTTTTTCCATGAAATATTGATTAATTTTGAGAGAAAGTGTCGCTAATCGTTAGTTGAAGGTTCAAAGATGATATGTGAACTATATTGAAGAAGTGAGTGATTGTTCTTATGGTGGAAAAAGAAAGCTGAAAATGTGCAAATTTGGAACTTTGGGGGCCCATATCTTCCAAACTAAGAGAGACCGCCTATGTTCGGCTTCAGATTTTTTGTTCAGGAAAACGAACTGCATACAGTGATGTAAGAATCTTATTGATATCTTCGCGACGGGGAAATTTGCGGGTTTACCAAAATTTGTTCTTAAGAACATTTGAGCTTGTTTCTGATTGAAGGATTGAAATACAATTTCTGTATAACTTTTTTTAAGACATCATAAATGAAAACACATGTTTATCTTTGTATAGGTACTTCATTTATTCACATGATACTGACGTACGTTGCATTTTCGGTTGAATATGTATTTATCTCGTATTATGTCCATTGGGATATTTTCCATGAATTCTAAACTACTTTTCAATATATGTGAAATATTGACATGATTTGAAAAATATTTTCAAAATATTATTTCCCAAATATTTCTAAAAATAATGGTCTGATCATGATGAAACTTTGTTTCTCATTAGCAAATTCTTCTGCAGAATTTCGTGATGTATGTGCCATCAAAACGGTTTTAAAAAAAGTTGCAATTTTTTCCTAAATATTTCATATTATGCGATCTTCTATTCGTATGGTCCTCACGTAATTCTGCATGAACTTTTAAGCAGTTGATGTAGTTTTTTATAAGAATAAGGAATCCCTTAATGCAAACTTAATTAATCGTGAATTGTTTTTCAGATGTCTGCAGATAAATGTGTATTATTTTCATTGTGGATTATCGGCCAGGCAAGATCCGAGCTTTCGGAAATTCAGTTTCCCAATTAAAGATCCTGTCAGATGTAGACAGTGGATTTTAAATTCTGGTAAGTTTTTGTCTTTTTTTATTTTTAGTTTGTTAATTATTGATAACAATAACTTTGGAAAAGATAATGAGATATCAATTTCATCCAATGTCGAACTAGATTTGAAATGAAACCTAAACTTTTTAAATGTAGGTTCATTGTTTTCACGCGTTTTTTTCTGGGGAGCAGCGCGATATTTTGTTTTGTCTGAATGCCTGAAATTTCGAATTTTTAGTCAAAAATGGTCTTAAACGATCAGTTTGGACTCCCTGAAGATGAATCGGTGGTCAAATTTAATTCTGTCTGGCCGTCCGTATGTGCTCCAATTTTCGAAGGAAAAGTTTCAGCGTTTTTGGAGTTATACCAATTTGAAACTTTGAGGTTCCTCGATGTCTTATGAAGAACTGATGCGATCAAATTAAAACTCCGTGATTAGCTGGAGAATACAAACGCGCAACTCAATGTGGATTTATTCGAAAATGTTCGAAATTTTTGTGTAATTTTTTTTTCTCGGAGACTATCGATCAAATTTCAATGAAATTGGGCACACACCTTGAAGTTGTTATTAAAAACAGTGTTTCAAATTTCAATTTGATCCGGTATTAATTTACGGAGATATAGGGAAAAAAATATGTTAAATTTCGATGTTATTTGAAGGTTTGAGGTTAATTCCTCAATACCTCGAGAAGTACTGATGCGATCAGATTGAATCTTCGTGATCATTAGAAGAATGTAAATGCACCACTTGATGCGATATTCTGTACTGTATATATTGGCTACAAAATATTAAAAAAAAATGATCAGAAAATTTTCTATATTTTGTCATTTTTTTTTCCTCAGAGACTTTCAATATGATTTCGATGAAATTTGGCACAAACTTTAAGGTCGATATTCAGCAAGGGTACTTCAAATTTTAGTTTGTTCCGATAATGTTTTGGAGATATTGGGAAAGTAATATGTCGAATTTCGTGGCAATATTTGAAATAATTAGGTTATTTCCTCAATATCACAAAAAAACATATTCAAACTCCGGTGCTAGTTGTAGAAGACCCATGCGCCACATTTTGACAAAATTTTAAAAAAAATTCTATTCGAAACAACCACTATAATTGTCCATTTATCATGAACAAGATTCGAGTTCTTTAAACTTCAAATTCTAAACTACATTTCTAGGTAATGTGGCAAAACAATTTTTTATTCCGCTTCAGTTCAGTTAGAATGACATTAAACAATTTTGGACAGAAATACAAATATGATCTCTGGGTGACCGACTTCTTGAAATAATACTGAACATGAAAATCAAAATTATGTGTTAACCTAGTCACTCCTGTTCTGTTTTGCTCGAAATTAGAATTTTTTTAAAACTTTTTTATTATACTTTGATTCACGAAAATAGCTCTTATTTTCAATAATTTACACTCATCCTACAGTAAACTTGTAAAATATAATATTCCTTTTTTCAACATTTTTTTGATAAGTGTTCCTTTCCGTCTATAATGTTTGCAGTGATAATATGATATGATTCAGGTTTATACGATAGGGAAAGTTTTTATAGACAATAATTCTATTTAATTTTCAGAATGTATTCAACCATGAACATTAAGATCTACAATCTAACTGATGAAAAGATATTGTTCGGAGATGAAAATCATATTTCTCAAATTTCAAAAAACCCTAAAAGCTGAAAAATTTCTAAAATATATTATCACAATAATTCTTTTGAAGCATACCTATTGAAATGGCAGGAAAAATATCCATAAACAAAAATCAAAAATCCTCTGGTAAATATGCACTTATGAAAAATTATTCAAATATGTACGATTGATGAAAAAAAAAATGTGTGAGTTTTCAACAATATGGAAAACAGTTTAGAATAATATATGAATAAGTAATACATTTAGCTCTTGAAAATTTCTCAGACTCTAAATACAAAATAATATATTTTATAAAATTCTCATTATTTCAGTAAAAACTGGGAGCCCAGGTAGTACTTGAAATCCATGCATCAATGATTACGTCGTCTCAAACCATTTATATCCTTTCATCATGAAGAATAGAAGAGCTGAATGTTAAAGATTCTTATACAAATATTGGAAAAGGAATACTCCATTTAGGATTTACATTGGAATACAACTTATCCAGGAAAGGATTAATTTTTTTTATGTGACAGATCTATACATGTTTCTTCACATTGGAATATATATACTTGGGATCCAAACAACCCTAATCCAGCAGAATTTTATCTTCAATGGAAAAATAAAATAGTTATGATTACTAACGTAAATGTTTCGTGGACGGCTCCTCTCCATTTCAATACTTAGTTGAATGATACAAGAGCGCGCAAAATATATAATAATATATGTTATTCATAATGCAAAGGCATATATTGAAATGTTATGTTACTCCTCCTAAATCTATTCACATGTAAGCTTGTTTAAATTATTATTAGGTTGAATCATTTTTGGAACATATAAATGAATAACCACTAATAAAATTTGTGAAATAACCTTCATCGAAACTAATTGAACGATAACATTTTTCTCGCTGATCTCGTTTTGTTTCAGTTTTTAAGAGTTATAAATATTCTCATAGATATAATTGATTCACTAAATTGTTTGCAACGGCGTTAATATTTATCTTACTTGTATATGACCTACCTTATGTAATACAATAGTTCAATCTTTCCATCCGAAGTAACATAGTCAAAGTGCGCAAAATCAAAATGAGTAAATGAAATAAACAAAATTTAGTGACCTGAGTGGAAAGTTTGAAATACTGTATTTGTTGTGTCTGTATAGATCCATACTATTCATATTTATGTCAACCAAAACATTGTGCCATTTGTGATTATTATAATTGTTTTGAAAAAAATCTCTTTTCATAAAGTTTCCGATATTACATTGAAATAAATTTCGAGACCTCAATCTACATATTCTAATGTATACTTGATAGTTTCTTTCAAAACTGTTTACTATAACCCAGGAACAGAAGTAAGCCTTCACCTATTTGACGAGTAATTAAATATTATAATTTCTCTTACAAACATAAATATGTATATTGTGAATGATGTATTTGTGAAGATTGTCTGACAAACTACAATTTGTGTTAGTACATTAAATTTTTTTTCAAAGATTTAAAATTTATTTCCAAATAATAATATATAATAGTTTTGATGGAAGCTTTTCAATAAATAACCCAGAATTATTTGAAATAAATATATGTATACCAAATTATGTGAAGTAAAGGGGTCTTAAACAACTATGATGGTGTCTTATTTTTACCTTACAGATGATTTAGAATGTAAATATAAAATAACAAATCGGGGCAAGAGTAAGTTTCTCTGAAATGATTATCAGTGTGGATGACTTCACATATTGACAGCTATTTAAAGGCCCCCCCTAACGTGTGAAAGCCTTCAATAATTATCATTTCACTCACCTGTAGAGAATGTACCTGATAAAAACTTTGGGGGAGATTTCGATTCGATTTGTAGTTCTGTAAATTTAAGGAACATATACAAATATCGAGGTCTTAAATTGTTTCCTTCGAAATTTATTGTATGTGAATCGATATTTTTGGAGAAGAGTCATATATCACAGAAATTTTTTGAGCCTACTGCAATGTTACAATAATTCAAATTGAAGAACCTGTACTTTTGTTGTGATTTTCTGACCCATAAAATGCCAGTCTGCAAAAATGGGAGAATATTCAGTAAATAATCACGTCCATTTATCATTCCGAATTAACTGATCAAAAACCTGACAACTGGATCACTGCACAGCTTTGCTCTGCAATAGGGAGGAATAGACTTAGTTGAAATTACTTTCTCTACATGTTGTTCTAGCAAACAACAGTTATGATACTGCCCAAATGTTTTCGAGTTTTTAAATTTCTAGGAAACTTTAATTTTTTGAATATGGAACTACTAATTTTTATTTTTCGAAATAAACTCATTTATTTTTATTATTATAGTTCATTCTGTAACGCTACTTCAAACGTTTAACCGGAATTACATAGTCTCATGAAATTCTGACCTGACACCATTTAATATAGATTTCGAACTCATTTCCAACTTTTAAAATTATTTATGCAGATTAATAAACAATTAAATGGCGCCATTCAATTTTCATGTTTCATTGAAACAATCGGAATTCGAATAAACTGTGTGTTGGTTATCATTAGAAAGTTACGGATTTCAAAAGTACCCGCTCAATTATTCAATTACAATATTTTTTTCCTCACGTCGTTATTTCAAGAGCGTAGATCTTCCTCTTTCTACGTTTAAGAGTCTTACTCAAGCAGAAAACTGTTTTAAGTCACCTGATAAAATGTTTGATATTTAAGAGGGCGTATTTGCATGGGGCACGATTTCACCGAATGTTGCAGTGTTCCAATAGATGTCGCGATGAAACCACGTCCAACAAGATTAGTATGGGGAGTAACTAACTATCTTCTCCTTAAACAATGCTATTGGGAACTTCTGCGAAGATGCCAGCGCCCTGACGGATAAATTTGGAACCTGCCCAAGCTAGTAGTTTTATGTAAACAAACCTTAGGAATGTGGTGGAGAACGAATATTTATTAAGCAGAGCTTGAATATTTAAAGAAATTATTATAATTGTGTGTAAGATTTCTTGAGAAGGAACTTTTCGTATGGATCACGATATAAAATCTTACTTTAAATCGTTCCTGGAGGATAATTTAAGTGTTATTTTAGTGTATGTTGCTTGGTGGATCAAAATGAACCAATATCTAAGTTTACTTGAATTTCTGGAAAAATAGGCACCTCAGTAAGTAATTTAAGGACTCTTATTTATGTGAAGAAGGGCTGAATGAAGGCTATATTATGTGTTAAATCTAGAATCAGTCCAAGTGATGACTTGTTCTTTGTTTACAAACGAAGGAATCAATAAAATGAAAACAGATTTTCTGCTTTAGTTCTTTTGCATCCTATTTCTAAAGAAAAGGAAACAGATAGACATATAATTGATTTCATTTTTATATTACAGCAGCTCAAGATACACATACAAAATGAAAAATGTCACAGCCGGTTCAACCTACCCATATAAGGAAATGAAAAGTATTGATGTATTTATATGAGTAACTTCAGCTATTATCAACTCTAACAGTATATCTAGTTTTTGTCAGATTTTCAACCAGATCACTCTTTTAGAATATGATTTTGTGTAGTATGTGAATTAGGTAGCTGCAAAAGTGCTCGGTTGTTTCTCTGCAGCATTTTCCTTCAGAATTCTCTCATTTTTATTTACAAATGAAAACATCATGACATGAAGTTGTTTCGAAATAAATACATTGTAGGTAATTTATCTTTATGAAAATAAACATCTTCAGAGAAATGCAGTGAACATACTTTCATGTATTTCGTGACCTGTTTTCCAATCTTCAATTTCTAAAGCTAGGCCTTCTTCTATCATTGAGTTCCCTGCCCAATGCTGTTTCCAAATTTACTTTAATTTCATTTGGCTTTGAAAAAAATGAAACCCAGAGGCACTAGATGATCCTTTCTTCTTTGACCATGAATAACATTGAGTTGAGGCACACAACAATAGTCATTTCGGGAGGATGCCATTTCGAATTAATACGATCGAAATTTTTAATCGGAAAGAAAGGAATCGATTGATGAATATTACAAACACTTTCGGTATTCCAAAATTTCAACTCGGAGAACAACACAAAAGCTCCAAAATGAACTCCAAAAGTGAGCAAATTACGTTAGAATAACAGGCACGTCGAAAAACTACTAGCTTGGAAGTGTTCGAATTTCTATCACCAGAGGGCGTATCGCTTAGCAGTAGTTCATTGCATGCGACTTTCAACACATAATACAAACAGGATTTTTCAAAAAAAAAAATCAGTTTTTTTTTTAATTTCCTAGCCTGTGAATACCCATAACATTCTGCACCAAGTTGCAAGTTGGTATTCCTCAACTAATTTCGGAGATCCAAGCTGGCATTAGTACGTTTCGAGATATTGAAGAAAACAATTCTAAAATTACAGACATCGTAACAAAATGATAACGTGCTGTTTCCTAGAACAAGCCCGTAAAAACTCCAAAATTTTTAATGGGCATAACTCCGAAACCGCCTGGCTGATTTCACCTATAATCGAATTAAATCGAGATATTTGGACTACGAACAAAATTCGAGAATTTCAAGTCGCTCAGTCGTTTCCTTGGAAATAAGTTACAGTAGATACGGACGAACGGCCGGAGGACAGAATTGAATTTGACCAGCGATTCTTCTCCAGAGAGTACAACATTATCGTTCAGAGTAGTTCAGACCAATTTCGGCTCGAAATTCGCAAATTACAGACATTTTAAGGAAACAATAACGCGCTGATGTTCCCTAGAACCAACGCGTAAAATTTTTTTTTGAATACTTATCATATATTCATCTTTCTATCATAATATAAATGAATCTCACGAAATCTTGTATGGACCTTCTGGCTGTCATTTTTCAATCAACTACCTACTCGATTTCAATTCGATCTGTATTTTCGAAAAAACAAAATGAAATTTTAAATGAGGAAAATTTCCTGACCTCACGTCAGCACTTGCCTAGAATTTTTATTGCAATGGTGATCAGCGAAAACTAAAATATTTTTCAATCTTCGAAACTTACAAAATTTTGCCCCTAATCTTCAAAATCATATTAACGATACGAAGTTCACAGTGCGCGATGGAAAAGAAATGGTTTGAAGACAAATTCGTTTAATCAAATGGTATTTTATTTTAGAGGTGATTAGCAAGAAATATTTCCTCCTGTTCGAACCTCAAAATCTACATAATATTGTCCATAAACTTCAAAATCGTATTAACGATACGTAGTTCACAGTAAGCGACGGAAAAGAAACAGACTAAAGCCTAAACTCGTTATATCAAATGGCTATAGCCTACCCGAAAACCAAGATTCTCAGAATCTCTAATCTGCCGGCCCTGTGATACTATGGCATGCGATTCTCGACCTTATTGACGTCGAGTATCTTTCGACGGTGACGCCATCTAGTTCGAGTATCTTTTTCGGGTAACGATATTAGCAGGGAGGTTGACCTACTATGTTGTCTTTATACAATGATACAAATATATACTTTCAAAGATGCGACTAGAGACAGGGTCTGTGGTTGGAATTGGCCTTCTACTAGGAGTTTCAAGACGACACTAATAAACGCCGGTTCCCCGTAAATGTTCGGCAATTTCCGATGACAGTCGGTAGTTCGAATTATGCGGAAAGTTTGAAATATGGACGTTTGATGTTCATGGGATTGAAGTGATATTGAAATTCGCTGTGGCTGAATGTTTTCAATAGATTGGAGTAATGTATTCCTGATATAAATTTTTTAAAAACATGTTAGCTAATTTACTCGTCATGGAAAATCTACTAAGTTCAATAAACTATACGAACTAAACGATTCACGAATATGTTAATACAATAATATAATTTTATTTCTGGATGATTCATAAATCATTTATTTTACATTTTTGAAGACACGAGTAGATCCAATCGTGATCAGACAGATTAATTATGCTCTTAAGATGTCTCACGGCTCCCCTGGAAGGCGACCAAAGTTCGTGAAACTGTGATATAGGGAATATTCAACATATATTTCATTGGATATTTTCTATTGGTTGATTCATATATTTCTCCTTTTCAGAATAACATTTTAAAAAACTGAAGTAATTCGGTTATTTTTAATGATAATAAAAAAAAAAATTATAAAATTTCAGCTCATTATGCGAGGAATGAACAGACAAAAGATTACGTCTTTGCAGTCCACGAATTTCCAGAAGAAATAAATCAATGGAATTTGGTATTTCGATACATTCATTAATGTCATCAAATTAATTTTAGTATTAAAATTTGTAAAATCAAACTTTGATAGGATAGTTTGAATGATGATGGACAAGTAACAATCCCACACAGGTTTGTATCATCAGATTATTTGAGTTGAGAGGCGATTACGAAAAAAATGAAAGACTTCTTTTAAACCACTTTTATTTATTATTATATTAATACACATTCATCAATAAGAATATACCTGTAATGTTCATCAAGGTTGATACAAATTTAACATCTCCATAAAGCATAAACGGAATATGGATCTATATAACAGCTTACATAAACTGAATATAATACAAAAGTATATTTTAAAGATAACATTTAAGAAAAATAGACTATCTCACGGATTTGCTGTTTTCGGCCGAGATAGGTAGTGTAAGGTCATTGTACATATTGGAAATCTGTTCATATATTATGTAGATCACAATTACTTTTCCCGTGGTAACAGGAATAAAAATATTCAGATTCCTGTGAGTAATAAGAACCTTAGCTTAAAATAATATATGTAAGCTATATCGGGGCAAAGGTTTACATCAAGTTGCCATTAGAGGTAAAAGCTAGCAATAAGTTTAATTTAAGGAAACTGTGCAAAAAGTTTATTTATGAAAATGCCTCAGAATTCCAGGAATTGTTTTGATTGGACTAGTTGGTTGTTCTTCGTGGTTAGATAAAACTGTTTAGAGTGAATGACTGCATGCATGGGAATATGAGTGCACATACATGGGAATATAAGTGCATTTGTGTTTTGTATGTGTGTGTGAGTTGAAGTGGATTACTGTAGTTAATATCATTTGTAAAGGTATTATGTAATGGTCAAATAAAATTATTATTATATATCAGCACCAGAAGCAAGCTCCTCTACAAATCATAATGCTATCGAATCATGAACTTGCAAGCAATAGGTTATCTGATATTTTCTATTACTTAAGAAAAAGGCCACTGGAAATCCCATATTCCTGTCATCTTTCACAAGCATTATAGTCAGTTCCATTCCCTTCTGGTTAGTACCGTGTGTTCCATCCATACAAATAATTTTTGAAAAATCTTTCAGTTTTTGTTTCATTTCATCATTCATAAATCCTAAACAAAAGTCATTCAGATCCAATACTGGATGACGTTCACCTGAAAATTTTTCAGATGAGTTTATTATTGAGAGTTCAACATTATTTGATAAGTGTATATTATAATTTATCTATAATTTTCTTCAGATACCAAAAAGTACAGGAAATAAAAATTTCTGGCAAATACCTTGCTGCTTAGAAAAGAAACAGTAGTTTTTTCCATTGTCATTCCATTCCTTCACCTTCAGATTTACAGCTATCATACTATTCTCATGTTTCTTGTTCATAATATTGTGTTTCTTCATCAAATATGAAATATCTTTCCTGTCCAATAAATTTATTCGTTCTAATGTCTCAGAGTTTAGTTTTTGTGCATCAGAGATAATCCTTTCAACTGTAACACCATCAGTTAGTTTTTTGACAATATCCTTTTTATCCTGTCTTGATAAATGTTGATTTCTCATCTCCTCATCATGGCCAACATGGGTCTTCCAAAATCTTGAGATAATCTGTCCTGAAATATGAAGTTCACATTTTAGGGGCATTCATATTGACCATGAAATATCAAATGAACTGATATTATATAATAATAAACCTGTTTGCATTATCTTCGTCTCTAGACGAGATGGACATACTCCATGCATCTTTATCGAACCTTCAGCTTTTTCCATTCGCTGAGATCTTTGGCTCTCAAAACCTAAGAAAATAAGAGTAATCAGTTAATGCATCACACATTCATAAAGGGCCAATTTCATACTTGAAAATGTATGAATTGAGAAAATATACAGACTATGTTTACCTCTACAATTGCTTCGGTTACAATTATAAGATTTTTCCTCATAATCGTTGTATTTTCTTATCCGAGTAACACCGTAGATCATTTCTAATTTCTCTGTTTGAAACCATTGTTCGTAACTTTCACGGTTAGCAAAATGATTTGTTTCAACTTCCAATTTTATTCCATGTCCCACTTCCAAATGATTTTCCAATTTGTTATACGTAGCACATTTGAACTCTCTATTATTACACAGTGGACAAATAATTCGAGAATTTATCGAAGTCGAAGTTGCATTCAACTCTTTGTGGATATTCCTCAAATGTTTATTTTTCCCTGAAATAGACGAAAACTCAATGCCACAAAGTGCACATACTTTTTTCTGGGTCTCCAAATCTTCCATTCTGCACAATGTCAATATAACGCAAATAAAAATCTGAAACTTTTGTTCTCTGAAGATTAACTACAGCGATTGAACTATAGAATTCAGAATTCTCTTCCACTGTTTATCACTTTTGCCGCGAAATTAGAATCCCGCCTCCCGCTTGTTCTCAACGTACCGACTGTCATCGGAAATTGCCGAACATTCACGGGGAACCGGCGTTTATTAGTGTCGCTTGGAGTTTCACCCCCCTGAATATAGAGTTCTATGTTTCAACGTTTGACAGGCTGTCCCCCCATCGGCCATGTTGTGACGTCAGCTGGAATTGCTCTATTAGAGAGAACGTGGTATGACGGTAATTTTGAACTTCGCAACGTGAATGATGACTGTTCTATATGGTGTGTCTTTGGTTCCATACAGTATTTTATCTCGAACTGGTATATTCTTTATTGATTTTGATGAAACCAAGACTGTGTATTTCTCTATTTGAGATGAAAAACCTGATATTTATGTAATAGTATGTATATTGAAAAAGTTTGTCCTTTTTTTAACGCGCTTGTTCTAAGGCACAATCTGATGAAGAGCAATTCTCGAAGTACGAACTGCAAATGGCCTTGAACGACTAGGTTGGACTAACACAGTGATGAAAAATTTATTTTGAAATTAAATTCTGTTTATCAGGCCGTAAACACTGTGTAACTTATTTCAAAGGAGAAGACTAGAATAGATGAGTATTTACTGAATATCCTGGTTGAGCAAACTCAATATAGAGCTAAATCCACTAAACAGTTTCGTTGATTTACAAATCTGAAATTATGGTGCTTTCCTAAATATAATTAACCCAAAAAATCCTCTGCGTACACAGAATTTAAACTGGGTAATTATAGTTGCGAAATTCAGTAAGAAGCTAAGGGATTCAATATTTGTTGATCAAGTTTAGGATCCTACTATCAATAAAAGGCGAATTCGTGAATGGGTAAAATATATCTGGAATGGGTGCAAAATGATGGTTTATCATCCGCCTGATGATTTATTACGAGTTGGTCTTTGTGCACCAAAACTCTTAATACTCTACAAATATCGATTCACGTAGACCTACAGCCGCCGATTGTAAACATAATAAGTTATATAGTTATAGTTTGGTAATGGGTTACATTCCCCTGCGACCTTAAGGTCTATTGTGCCCCCTCGTCAGAGCTGTTTTTCGCATGCGGTACCTACAGCTCGCCCTCCAGCTCTAGAGCTCTGATGAATTCTAATATCTGTGAGGGTTTCCAAGGAGGCTAAGTTCTCATTCCTCCTATAATGCTCCTGTCCAAGATATTTCTTGCGCAGGCTCACAATGGCGAGGCATTCTGTGATCAGGTGAACAGGAGTTTCCTCCACTTCCCCACAGAATCTGCACTCATCGTCAGTTTCTGATAAGCCCATTCTCATCACGTGCTTCCTCAGGCGACAGTGTCCTGTGAGGAAACCTAGTGCATGAGGATCGAGGCGAAACATGTGTGTTTACGTAGACCCAAATGATTTTTGGATCTAGCAATTTCAAAGTTCCGAAGGAACTTTTTAGAGTGTTCCATTCCTGGAGAATTCCTTCAGAGTTCCTCTCTTTCATTTTCTTCCTTCTCCAAAAACTCTTTCCTATAGGTACATTTGTCTATACCACAGAAAGGTCCTGGGCCAGTAGGTAGCGTTTGTGCTCCCTTTCTGGCTAGAGTGTTCGCCTCTTCATTTCCTTTGATTCCTGAGTGCTCAGGAACCCAGACTGAGGAGACCTTGTTATTCTTGCCTTGAGTTTCCTTCGGCATTCCTATATCAGCTTTGAGTCGATGACATAGGAGTTCAGTGCTTCAATATAGCAGCCTGACTATCAGAATGAATCACTATGTCACACCCTTGATAGTTTCTTTCTAGGTTTATGTCTATGCATCTTTCGATTGCAAGTATTTCAGCTTGAAAAACACTCGAGTAGGAGCCTAGCGATAGTGTACACTTGGTTCTAGGTCCGTATACTCCAGCCTCCATCATGGTTTTAGAACCATCTGTATACCATTTAACGGTATCTGCTCTGAAGTTGTGGGTAGTGTATTCCTTTTCTCATTCTCCCCTTTTACATAGCATTAAGTTAAAGTTCTTCTCGATACTAACTTTTTTAATCATAACATCACTAGGTAGGTTCGCTGATGAGATGTACTTGTTCAGAGAGGACCAGGCTCTCTGAATTTTAATTCTGTTATTACCTACACCGCCCCTAGAGATTCTAAGGATAGCTTCATGGGCTACCTTATTGATCACTATAGATGTAGAGGACTGAGATCTATGATGACCTCCAGTGCTCTAGTCGGGCACGTTCTAAAAGCCCCAGTGATGCAAATACAGGCAAGCCTTTGTACCTTGTTGAATATTTTCCTCTGCACACCATTAAAGCCCTTATCGCTTTACTAGCAGTAATTTTAACATGCTCATTCCACAGAAGCTTACTATCTAGATATTTGACTTCAGACTTCCATTCCACAATAACTCCATTTACCGAAATGGATTTCATAGCTGGAAGGTTTCTCTTCCGAGTAAAGGGAATTACTGTGGTCTTTGCTGGGTTAATGTTGAGACCCACTGATAAGCACAATAATTCTGAGGCTCTCTGCAACAACTCACAGAGGACATCCTCGAATTTGTCTCTTACTATTAGGACTATGCCATCGGCATAGCCTATGATGCATTCGAAGCCAAGCTCTGTTAGCCTGTGCAATAGTTCATCCACTATCAGGCTCCGTAGGAGAGGGGATAATACTCCTCGATCCTTGAGGTGTTCCGCGAGTAGTTTTAACAGAGATGGTCTGACTGCCCACCAATGTCTCAGCAGTCCTCGTCGAGAGCACCTCATACAATCATTTTATAATGGTACCATTTACTCCTCGCCTTACAAGTGCCTCTCTGACAGACACATGTATTGTGTTGTCGAAATCCCCAGATATGTCTAGGAAAGCGCATGCACAATGCGATTTCTTTATTGTTCAGAGAGTCTTCTGGATGTCTTCAGTCAGCCCTTACAGAGCAGTTTCCGTGAAACGTCCCGCCCTGTATGCATGCTGACAGTTGTAAAGTGTTTTTTTTTCCAGATTCTTCGTTCTTATGTAGTCATCCATCTACATTTTCACTGTAGACATGTAAAAAAAAGGTTGAGTTCGAATTTTGGAAAAATTCTTTCACAGAAAATCATAGAAAATCGAGTACATTGAAATGATGCTTTCCAATTTGGCAATCGAAAACAAAAATTCCAATTTTGTAAGTCGAAAACGGGGCATATATTATAAGGCAAAAATGACTTTCCCAATGTCTTCTATAAGGCTATTTATGTTTGACCAGTTTATGATGAAACACCCTGTATGTTTACATCTTAAATTTAAATTAAAAACTGTATGTTTGATATGTGACAGGGTACAAAATTAAATTAGTCATTTTCAAATGCACAGACACAGACCATGACCATGATGTAAAAAACATGTTTTTTATAGAGATGTGACGGTATTTAAATACCGCGATTTTGGAGCGGTATTTCTCTGGAACCGTCTGTCGCGCTCCAAAACAGAGAAGTAACGCGTTCCAAAGTAACCGTGTAACTCTCCAATCGTTCCTCGCTCCAGTCGCGATCGATACCTATCTCGCTCCACGTTCCAAAGTAACCGACGTTCCAAAATACCGTGTAACTCTCCACTCGTTCCTCGCTCCAGTCGCGACGATTCATAATCAGTTGAAAGTCTGCCCTTTTCAGGAATAAATATTGATAAGAATCTTGACTGGAAGAGCCATGTTGAAATGATTTCACCAATGATAGCACGCTATGGATATGCTTTGAGAACCATACGAATGATAGGAATAGATGCTGCTCTAACCGCACACAATGCTTATGTTCAGTCGAGAATAAGATACGGAATCATCTTCTGGGCGAGATCTACAGAAGCAAAACGGATCTTCCTCTTACAAAAAAGATGCTTGAGAATTATCTTCGGAATGAGACAACATGAAACATGCAAAAATGTATTCAGGAATTACAAAATTATGACATTGTACAGTCTGTATATCTACGAGTCAGTGATGTTCATTATAAATAACTATAAAGAGTTCAAAGATCTAAAACTTCAACATCATTATGATACAAGAGGGAAAAATTATCTACAAGAGGATAAACCAAACTACAGCTATTTACAAAAAAATGTAATTTACAGCTTACTAACTGTGTGGAATAAGTTGCCAATTAGAAACTGTGGATGTTTCTACTTCGTTATCAGCTGTTACATTTCCGATACGGTGTTACTTGGTTTACTTTCAGAAGGTGATATTGTGACAAGTAGTTCACAACACACAATCTGATGGAATATAATATTCCATCGGATTGTGTGTTATGCAAGTTATGCTTTCTTTTCGATAATTGCCATATTCATCAATACTTTATGCATATCCGTAGATATTATTTTAATCTGCTGGTGGAAGTTATTGAAGGATAATACGAATTGAAAATTTATTATGCAAAACCTGTGTTCATGTGAAACAAGATATTCAAATAATATTGATACAGTTTGCGTCCTCTATAATGATAATGTTTATTGTAAATATGTAATTTTAAATAATAATCTTCTCAATTGAGAAAATATTAATCCTCAAGGCATTCTTCTCTTTCCATTGAAATGATGTATCTCGAATGTGAAGAAAATATGAAAAAGTACTGGGAAAAAATCAATTATAGTTTGAAGATACGTCAGGTTTTAACCGAAAATATTTTATTCATTTGAGAAACAGATTGCCGTACTAATTAATTTTGTTTCAGCGCTGGAACGATGGTTCCAAAATCGCGGTATTTTTCTGGAACCGTCGCGAAAATACCGCGACACGGGTGGAACCGGTATTCCCATCTCTAGTTTTTTACATCATTGTCACAGACCATATGTGCACAGCACATATATTTATCTTCTGTGGTGCACAGATTACAGATATGCCATATGTGGCAACATTGGATTATACGTCTGAAAATCTATCTGAAAACCATTTATATTGCCAAAATGTTTTGGGAGTTGTTCATTCTTATATTATACTCTTGAAACATTGTTCACATTTTTTCTTATGATTACTCGAATCCGAGTATTTACTGAAAATCGACATATGTCGATGAGACTTGAGTGTTAAGAAGATTTATTCAATTTTGTGGTTGGACCATAGTAATTCAAAAATTTTCTTTCATACCCTCCTAACCTGCTTCCATCTTTCATTCAACTCTAGGCTTGTTCTACAATTGTAGCTAAGGTTTTAGAACGACTTGCCCTAGTTCAAATAATTGAAGTTAAAATGGCAAATACTGCTGAAGTTGCTTGTGTCTACGCTTCTCTCATTTTGGCTGATGATGATATCGCCATTACTGTAAGTAATCCTCGTTTGTAAATATTCAGTTCAAGTATTAATTCATTTTTATTGCGACATACTCAACTCATCTTTAGTTCTTTTTATCTCTATTCTCACTCATTATGGAGTTGAATTAATTTAGCAATAATATTTCCGTTGTAATTAAATCAGATATCTTAAATGTTGTCATGACCCTCTTGACCGAAATTCTTTTGAAGTTATTACAATAAGAGCATCTATCTATGCAACATTGTGTGTGTCATTGATATTTAATATTTGGTTTCATTGAATACATATTTTGGAGAAACATACAATATTCTATTGGTAAATTATCTGCTTTATAGTGTACACACATTTTTCCCACAATTTTGACATGACCTATTCAACCGCAAAATAAGATAGCATCGTTGTGTTTAGTATTAATGTTTAACGTCTAAGTGCAATTTCACATCTTTTCACCTATGCGATGTGTATCAAATTTACCATTTATTGTTGGTTTATCCACTTAGTCTGCCGTGAACTCAATTTGCTACTGATTATCTTGTAGGGGGAAAAACTTCAAACCATACTGAAAGCAGCAAATGTAGATGTTGAGCCCTATTGGCCTGGTCTCTTTGCCAAAGCACTCGAAGGTGTAAACATCAAAGAATTAGTTACCAGATTAGGTTCTGGTGTTGGTGCTGCCCCTGCTGGTGGAGCAGCTGCCGCGGCTCCAACTGCTGCTGCCGAAGCAGCCCCAGCTAAAGAGGAAAAGAAAAAGGAAGAAGAACCTGAAGAATCAGATGATGACATGGGTCTGGGACTTTTTGATTGAGCTAACAGTTTTTTTATGAATTGAATAAATGTTTTCATAAATTTTTTCGTACAAATGCATATAACCGATTCCAAATAACAAAACCTCTTCATCCTTGATATTATACATTTTTCTTTAATTATGGATTTTTGCATTTTCATTTTTTCAAAAGTTAGTCTTTTTACGATGAGTTATTTTCCAAAGAATCGTTCTGATCAAGCCTCTACTTTTAAAAGTATTTGTCCAATATTTCTTATTTTTATGAGGAAAACTAATTATCTTTGTCAAACGAATTTCTTTCAGTCTGAACACAATCTGTGAACAATGAGAAACAATATCTGTTATTTCGTAGACTATGGAGACACATTTCAGATAAATCCGATGAATGTGGAATTCATAATTTGGTGAACACCGTTTCATCAGGCATGTCAATTTCATAATTTTTGCTGAAAGTTTGCATTTCGAAACTGTGCACTAAATGTTATCTCGCACTCAAAATCATTGAGATATTTCGAATGGCGGAATCATTGGTCAGTGTGGAAAGAGAAATTTTAGGGCTCAAAGCGAAGGTGTAGAATGGGTGGAATCCACCCTATTCTTCCATAATCATGATGCTCATCAAATTCACCATGAACCTTCAAACTATATTTGTTTTGTTGGAAATTTTTATTTTGACGAATATTCTAGATTTGGACAAATAAAATACAGAATGGGCATTTCAATTCGTCCTAATCTGAAATTTTGGAAATATCGGGAAAATGGAAATTTTGAATGGTTATACTCGCGGAATCATAGAGTGGATTTTACCCATTCAGCCTGCCGAATTAATCGTCTTTAGACGAAGACCATTCATCTAAAGTGTACCCCAAAAATATCGAGTTTTAAGATCGTTTCTTTCTGAAGTTCTACATTACAGTCGGCCTATGTTTTTAGTACGTTTTGAAGTCGTGAATGGGTAGAATCAACAAAATTATCACGTAGATACCTATATCCCCATTCAAAATTGTAATTGCCCAATTCAAAAATATACATTTAATCGAATTGAAACCCAGTGCTTTCCAAGAACTTTTTTGGTAACTAATTTTTGTGCATTATCTTCATCAGAATTATTCGGTAAGCAACTGACGAATTGGTCATTTTTAACAGATAATATATGGTTCACATTGTTAAAACAATGGTATTATGGAAAGGATCATATGTGAGACATCAAAGATATTACTTAACTGCACTTCACCAATTTTTACCATTATTTTAGCCTCTAAAATAACAATTATTAATTAATACATCTATCTCACAGAAATCTGTCCATTTTAATTTTGTGAATTTTTTACTGTGATATGTGATTAAGATTAGAAAGGAAAGAAATTTCAAAACGCCGAAAAAATTAAACTCTAAATGACGAACCACCACAGGACTACATAAGGGTTTTCAGAAACTTACCCGATCACTAACCCTGATGGTTAGCTAAATTTGGCAGATAGATCGTTCAGAAATCAATATTTTCGTCTTTCTTCTATATCCAAATATTTAACACTAAATTTCAGCTGCAGATGTAATTAGTTTCTGATAAATCGAAGAATTTCAAAATATATACTTTTTTTTCAAGTGATTTATTCCCCACGTACTTGATAATTCGAAACCAAATTTCATTTCAATCAAATTGTTAATTTTCAAGAAAACAAAATTTCAGCGGGCTATAACTCCGAAACTTTGGGACGAATTTTGACCATTAACGAACTTAACCGATCTATCTAGGCTCCAAACCAATCCTCAAAATTTCAAGATTCGAGGTATATTCTTCCGAAAGTTGAAGCACAAAAGGCCGTACAGAATTGAATTTGACCATGGATTCTTCTTCAGTTAGACCAACCAAATAGTTTGAGAACATTTTCGACTCAAAATTCGAAAATGATAGTAAGAGGATTGATGCAGAATTTCATGAGGACCATATGGAAAGAGCGTAAAATCTTTACATTAGGAAGAAGTGCGTTTGGTGGGTTCAATACATTT
Organism: Myrrha octodecimguttata; assembly: GCA_958510865.1. NCBI lineage: Eukaryota > Metazoa > Arthropoda > Insecta > Coleoptera > Coccinellidae > Myrrha > Myrrha octodecimguttata. Next base: position 29,405,431 of record OY294057.1, read on the forward strand.
CATGAAAGATGACCTTTTGGCAACGAATTTGAACATACGCGCAAAGGCTGCTGATTTCACGTTAAGTGTTTTTTTCGGATTCGACCATTGTGATTAAGCCCCAAACCTACTAGACATAGGCCGTTATTCTGTTCTAACGGACTGTAAGTGCAGGATAAGAAAGGCTGGAAATTGATTCCTCGAAGGGGTTTATAATTCTTCCACGAGTCCCAATTTTAAATTGTAAACGACTAAATAGACATCGGATTATATGCATTTGCATATGCAAATGCATATAACGCGATATTCTAGGCATTATTGCATATTTTAGGTACTTTTTTGTCGAAAGTGCATATTTCAATTGGGGGACGTAATCCTGGTGCATAAATCAACCGGAAAACGTTGAACGGGTGCGGAGCTATAATAGCAGGATTGGATACCAGAAATCTTCTTCTGTTCAAATCCACGGAAGGTTAGAAAAAATAATCGAACAGAAAAATGTCCTGTCAGAAATGATCCATGATGAATTTAAAAACACGAAGCTCGCAGCAATTAAGAAGATAGAAGTATATGTCAACGCCACAAGGAAAACCTGGTCTACAAAGATATCTTCAGAAATGGCGCAAAATTCTAGTTCCGTCTCTTTACGTTAATGGTCGTAGAGGAATCGTTTTCGGCCTATAAGTTAATATTAACAGACAGACGTAACAAGTTTTCTTAGTATACCTAAAAAACCTAGAAAAGCACTGACGTGATGTCAGCAGCGTCTACGCGATTGTTCACATTGAGAAATGGCGACTTGGAAATTTCAGTGAAAATTGAATGAAATATGAAAATTTAAAGAGAAAAATTAATTCAAATTTTTCCAAGGATAATTCTCATCATTGGCACTATTAATGTTCCAAGTTTCATTTCAACCAGATGAATATTTTTCGAGTTATTGAAAAATCAAAATTTCAAATGGCTGTAACACAAAAATCATTTGGCCCATTAACGATCAACCGAGATATTTAGGATTAAAATATTAAAGAATCCAATTCGACCACGGATTATTCATCTTTGTCCAACCTAGTCGTTTGAGACCGATTTCAGCTCAAAACTCAAAAAATGTATCATATGAAAGTGTCTTCAAACTTCACAAAATGGAGAAATCTATGATAGTCGAAAATTACAGACATTGTGACGTAACGATAACGCGCTGTGTCCTAGAACGAGCTCGTGAAAAATGTATTATTTTGTAGTCACAAAATTATAATTCATTGATGACTGAAAATTAATCGGGGACGTAATGGAAATTAATATTTTCATAGTGCATATTTCACCCTTTTTTAGTGCATATTTTGCCGATTTGTTAATTGATATAATCCGATGTCTATGACTAAAACATGATTGGCCTATAGAAATTAGAATCATATCTAACTGAAATCTAACTTAAAGGGACATACTAAATAGTTTCTGAAACTAAGTGAACTCTATTGGATGAATTGTTTTCCGAGTTAGTTTTGTTTACATAATATACAGTCATAGTGAGAACTACAAATGTTACTACTTGTAATAAAACCTCGCCAGATTAATTTCAAGAATACTAAAATTCAAACACTGTTCTGTTTCACATTGGAATGGGATAATTCAGTATTGTTCTCATCCTCAGGATTTTAACAGACCTTCCGCAAGTTTGTAGTCTCAGTAGAAATTTATTATGTTAACACCCATTAATGGGTGCATGTGTTTAGGCATTGCTTTGTTTAGAGCCAACCTGTAAGTAAGTGTGAATATCCCAATTATTTTAAAAGCAGAAGGAATATATTTTCTTTTTATGCAATATTCAGTATCCAAAAATCATACTATGATACATAATTCTAACCAGTGTTATAATATGGGACATATGGGTTTTACCCATATTTATTATGTGGTATATAGATATATATCTTTAAGGCATATTATATTACAATAATTATTGGTATATGCTTCAATAAACTGAATAGAGAAAAATCAAAAGTAAATATATATCCAAGAGTTGGGTTGAGAGTGTTAACATAAATCAGAATATTAACACAAAAATGCACTAAATTCTATATTGATATAGTTTTCATTACCACATTGCTCTTTGAATACCAGATAGCTTATTATAGTCTGCTAAATGCCTGAAAACAATTCTACTGAGTCGCCATTTATATACAACACCTCTTGGTCGTGAAGTTATAACACATCTATTTTGACAACGAAGAAGAGCAGAATCTCTAGGAAATGCATGTATTTCAGCACTTGCTAATTCCCTTATTTCTGGAGGTAATATATCATTTTTCCTTAGAGCATTGACCCGAAGTCTCATTGGAGCATATTCAGTAGCCATCTTTCTTCTTTTAACATCCCTTATCATCCATCTGTTCACCCATTTGTTTCTGATTTGTTGAAACTAGAAACAGAATGTATAGTTGTGGACGAGAATATAATACCTATTACCTCTAGACACTTACTAATGGATTAGTATTTGCATTAAAAATTCTGGTACAATTGCTAGCTACTGAGGAGCAAATATTCATATTTACTTTTTGCGAGCAATATCTGTCCTATTTAGAATCAGTGATCTAATAATAAATACTACTTATTATCAGAACACTGTTCAGAATAGCAATGAAAATTAAATTGTAGGTTTGTTTTGGTTGCCAACCATAGACATATTAAACTCTCTGGACACGGCATACGAATCCATTTGTGAAGAGTCGAATGGGGATAATGAACCAAGTGAGAGGTCCGAGAGAGAGATAGAACTTTCAAACAGATTCATTCAGGTCGATTCTGTTTGCAAATAGCAATATTGCTAAGAAAAAGATATTGCTATCATAACAAGATTGGAATTATTGGTATTCTGATCAACGATTTTGAGCAATATGGTCTGTCACTATAACAAGAATCTTGCTATCAACATTGCTATCTTAGCAACCTCAAAATAGTACTTGCTATGCTTGATAACAAGATAGGTTAGAAAGGGAATCTTACAGAGATCCATTTGTTTAAGTATTATTTCTTTCAAGAATTCGAAAATATTGAAGATAGGGAAGTATGGGGTAATAGAAATTTGTTATTTCATGGAAAATTCTTAGAATAAAATACCGGCATAGTAAGCAACAACTGAGATGATTATTCTAATGATCTAACAGCCATCCCTTTCAATTGCCAACAGAAAAGTTCATCGAATTTCGAATCAATAGTATAAAATTGCTGCATTTGATTTCTGGAAACCAAAATTCTATCGGTATCCAGAAAATTGGTCAATTTGACTAAAATTGGTTTTTCTGTTTCGTAACATTTTCGACTAAGTCGATGTTTACATGAATAAAAAAAGTATACGCTAATGGAAATGTGTTCAAGGTTCTCTAGAGTATTATTTAATTTCAAGGAAAATTCTTAGACTAAGATACAGGCATAGGCAACAGCTGAGATGATTATTCTACTCGTCTCAACAAATGCAATCCATTTGAGGTTCCAACGAAAAAGTTTATCGAATTTCGAATCATTAACGCCTGAATAAAATTGCTGCATTCGATTTCTGATAACCAATATTTTATTGGTATCCAGGAAATTGGTTATTGGACAATTTGACTCGTTTCTTTTCCTAACATTTTTTATATCGATGTCATAGACCTGAAATAACATGGACGGAGCTTTAGAAAGAGAGGATTGTAACGTACATAAGAGAGAGATGGAGTTCCTCTTCTAGCTCCATCCTCTGTCGAACTCTTCAAAATAGTATCTACTCTCTCACTCGTATTTCTTAAGATTCCAAGCCTCTTCTAGCTCCATCCTTTTTATCCCTAGAAAACTCATATTCGTTCTCTCTTGCATGTATATTTCAATCGATTCAGTCTAAAAGTGACGTAAAGCTCGGTCCATGTTATATTAGGTCTATGATCGATGTTTACATGAATAAAGAAAGCCGTAGATTGAGGTTATGTATGCGAAACCATAAAGAAAACTCACGAATTAGGGTTATTTTCTTCTTCCTTGTAGTTCTAATGTCACAAAATACAGTGTTGTCAGCTCTAAAATCACCAATTATGGAAGTCTATGATAGCAATATTGTTATGACAAAATTCATAACAAACATTGCTATAACACTCGGAACAGAATACGTAACATCATGGCCATATTGCTATAAATTAGAAAGATAGCAATATGACTAGAATAGCAAGGTTCATAGCAATACGCAAACAGAATCGACCTGATTATTATAGTCTATGGCTTCAAACTAATCTGTCTTATTTTTGCCGTATTTTATGATGGTTTGGCCCGCCCTTGTTCCCTCTTTGTCGGCCCGCTTCCTCTCTCTTTAAGCCATGTCCATATAGTTTTATAGGTCTATGTTGCCAACACAGAATACAAATATGTATGCCAAATTCAGAACTGTCCTAGGACCAAGGACAGTAGAATCGATGCGCCGTTGAAGCCACAGAACATCAAAATATGATGAAGCCCTAAACTATCCTAGAACAGTTCTGAAAGGGATGAAACCAAAACACGAAGTTCGGGTTGTCATCCGGATTGTAGAAGAAGAAAAACTTCCGTTTGAGTTGGCAGAAAAGAAGAATGTTAACCAGGTCTTATATATTGACTGTGGTTTAATTAAAAATATGGGAAAGTCCTTGTCGCACTATGTAGATAATGAGTATGATGTTGTTATTTCCAGAATAGTTCGAAAAATACTGATCCAATCATTATGAAACTTGTCAGCTAGTTGGAAAATGCTGATTCACAACTTTGTGCAATTTTTTGTGATGATCGTGTCATTCGAATAGTTGAAAAAATCAGAAACCACTTATCAGACTTCAAAGAAATTTGCACTCTTGAACCCTGAAACAGTTCGGACTCTTACGTCCGAACTCCTTTCACAGTTCTAGAACAGTTCGGAATCGATTCTAAAAATAACCAAAACAGGATTACTCAAACCCTGAACCGGTTCTGAAATGAACCAAAACACAAAATCGCAATCGCGCATGCGGAACCGTTCCAGAACCGTTCTGAAGTCGGAACCAAAACAAACCTTGTATCGAATATTTTCGTTGGTAAAACGTAACGATCACAGAATACAAATATATGAGATGTGCACACAGCCTTCTAATCTGTGGATTGTGGAAACAATTTGGCGGCCACAGATGGATATATTTATTCTATGGATGGAAACATATTTTTGTTGGCATGCTCACTAGTAACACTTTTGTGCGAAGGAGATTCGGGTATTTGGGGAATCGGAGATTCATCCTATTGGCCGAGAGATTCACCCTATTGATCGACGACGGTCACGTGATCGTCGTCAGCCAATCAGGTCGATTCTGTTTGCAAATAGCAATATTGCTAGGAAAAAGATATTGCTCTCATAACAAGAATGGAATTATTGGTATTCTGATCAACGATTTTGAGCAATATGGTCTGTCACTTTAACAAGAATCTTGCTATCAACATTGTTATCTTAGCAACCTCAAAATAGTACTTGCTATGCTTGATAACAAGATAGGTTAGAAAGGGAATCTTAAAGAGATCCATTTGTTTCAGTATTATTTCTTCCAAGAATTCGAAAACATTGAAGATAGGGAAGAATGTGCTAATAGAAATGTGTTCAAGGTTCTCTAGAATATTTAATTTTAAGGATTCTTAGACTAAAACACCGGTATAGTAAGCAACAGCTGACCTGATTATTCTAATGATCTCAACAACAGCCATCCCTTTGAATTCCCAACAGAAAAGTTCATCGAATTTCGAATTATTATCTCCTGCATAAAATTGCTGCATTTGATTTCTGGAAACCAAAATTCTATCGGTATCCAGGAAATAGGTCAATTTGACTTTAATTGGTTTTTCTGTTTCATAACATTTTCGAATAAGTCGATGTTTACATGAATAAAAAAAAGTATATGCTAATGGAAACGTGTTCAAGGTTCTCTAGAATATAATTTAATTTCAAGGAAAATTCTTAGACTAAGATACAGGCATAGGCAACAGCTGAGATGATTATTCTAATCATCTCAACAACAGCAATCCCTTTGAAGTGCCAACGAAAAAGTTTATCGAATTTCGAATTATTTAACGCCTGAATAAAATTGCTGCATTCGATTTCTGATAATCAGTATTTTATTGGTGTCCAGGATATTGGTTATTGGTCAATTTGACTCGTTTCGTTTCCTAACATTTTTTATGTCGATGTTTATGTATGCGAAACCATAAAGAAACCTCACGAATTAGGGTTATTTTTAGTGTTGGGACTGCTCGAGTTAAAAACTGCTCGAGTACTCGATTATCAAAATAACCGACACTACTCGATTATCGAAAAAACCGCTCGAGTGATCCCAATGAGTACTAGGCAATAATCACTCACGGTAATAATTCGAGTGACTATACCAAAGAGTAGGAGTTTCCTACTCTTTGACTGTACGCTGAACTCACTCGCACATCACTCGATCGCTCGAACAGGCACGGTGCTTACTTGTTGAACTGGCTCGAGCGGATAATCGCTTGAAATATTTTCTACAAACAACGAGACAGGTTGTCGATCAATGGAATCGTGCAAAAGGCAGAGAAGTCAATTGTTGAGAACGGTGTCGATAAGGTCTTTTACCCATTTACTCTTTTATGCTTGTGGTGAGGTGCTCAGTCTAAAAGCTCAAATATATCTAAAATGTTAAAAAACGAAGATTAAATAATAAAAATCCCCCACTGAACGTTTGGCCGCGAATGAAATACGGTTGAGTTGTGACTTGCGTACACAAGATAACCGTCACTCGTTAGCTTGCCGCTTGGACTGGAAGAGGGTGGGGGATCGAGCGAAAAATCACTCGAGTAATCGCTCGATTATTGGGATCGCTCGAACATCGAGTACTCGATTATTGAAAGTACTCGATTATTCCCAACACTAGTTATTTTCATCTTCCTTGTAGTTCTAAAGTCACAAAATACAGTGTTGTCAGCTCTAAAATCACCAATTATGGAAGTCTATGATAGCAACATTGTTATGACAAAATTCATAACAAACAAACACTCGAAACAGAATACGTAACATCATGGCCATATTGTAATAAATTAGAAAGATAGCAATATGACTAGAATAGCAAGGTTCATAGCAATACGCAAACAGAATCGACCTGAATATGTGAGCTCACTAGCGACCCTAACGGACAGAATTGGAAGTAGTTTGCCTGTGACGGGAATATTTAAATTAACTGCTGGACTTTTACTTAAAATAGAAGGTATTGAAAATAAATGTCATGTCATATTCGTTATTTTCAAATGGAATTTCTTGTTTCTTTATGAAATGGGAACAAAAAGGAAAATCCGACTCGAACCAAAATAATATAAAGTGGAATTTATCAATTATATAGTATATGTATTAAATTGTGTTCTTTCATTTATTTCTTCCGGTTGAATACACAGATTTAACTAACATTTTAAGAAGTAATAATTCCATTACATATAAACAAAATTGTCATCTACGGATATATGAAGGAGTCTTTCGCATAAACGGTTGGTGAATCCACTTAAGGTGCCTAGGGAGATTCAGTGATTTGGGTATTTGGATATCCACCCTATTGGCCGACGACGATCACGTGACCCCCGCTAATATATATTCCCCCAAATACCCGAAAGTTGGTCCATTATATATTATTATTAATATAGTCACTGTAGTCTTAATTTCCAAATAGCGCCACCTTCAGTGGAAAAAACGAATTCTAGTGATTTCCCCAACATTTCCGCAACAAAAGCGCATCTTTGAATTCACCTTATCTTCTATGCACCGTAGTAAAAACTTAAGCTAGCTTTTGTGCTTGGGAGATTCGGGTATTTGGGTAATCGGAGATTCTTTCCTATTGGCCGACGACGATCACGTGATCGTCGTCAGCCAATAGGGTGAATCTCTCGACCAATAGGATGAATCCCCGATTACCCAAATACCCGAATCTCCCTCGCACAAAAGGCTCCTTTATGATAAAGGAGCCTTTTGTGCGAGGGAGATTTGGGTATTTGGAGAACGGAGATTCACCCTATTGTCTGACGACGATTACGTGATCGTCGTCAGCCAATAGGGAAGAATCTCTGATTACCCAAATACCCGAATCTCCCTCGCACAAAAGCTATCTTTCGTGGCTGACAATGAACTCTATATTATATACCTGGAAGGGACCCGTTTTGAGCGACAAGTGAAGCCAATTCGTTGCTTATGCAACCCGCGAAATGGAAGGGTATCTATCTCTTTCTTCCTCATTGCAGTAAAGGGAACTCTGTCGCATTTATTCTGAATATTTTTAATTTTTCGTGTCAAATTAGGAGAACCTGAATTTTTTTCTGACTAATTCGTGAATAAGGCAGGATTGAAGAAGATCGCACATGTTCAAGTGAAATTTCAACTTAGTGAGCGGTTTTTCTGTGGAACAGCGCGTTATCATCCTCCGTAAATTTGCGTTTTTTTGCCGAAAATGGTTCCAAGCGACCAGGTTGGACTCACTGATGAAGAGTTAAATGTCAAATTGAATTCTATTTAGCCGCCCGTTGTCACGATAACTTACTACCGAGAAAAGCTATAGCGACTTAAAAAATTCAAAATAAGTTCGTTAATGGGCAAAATTTACCTAACAATTTCGAAGTTATATCCATTTCAAATATATTATTTTATTTCCTTTATATCTCAAGAAGTACTGATGCGATCAGATTGAAACTTGCTAAATGATTGCATGAAGAATCGTTAAAAAAATATTTTTTTCGGAAACTATCAATGAGATTCCAATGAAACTTGGCGCAGGCCTTGAAGTCGAATCTGAACAGCAATGTTCGAAATTTCAGTTCGATTCGACTCACATTTCCAAAAATATCGGAAAAAAGTATGTCATATTTCGCATTGGCAATGAATTTTAACCAGCGCTTAAATTTTCTTGACTTCAAGTCAGTGCTTTTCGAGAAGTATTTTCCTATGTTCCTATTATTTAAATTTATTGTAATAATAGTGATGTTCTTTCGTACTGAACGAAGTGATTTATATAACTTCAATCAGAGAGATCAGTTGAAGCGATCGTTCTTTCGTTTCAATCAGTTCTCCCTTTCACAACTCTAAAGTGATTGCAAATGATTATTCTAATCGCGGAACAAGTTCCATCAGTTCAATCAGTACGGAAGAACACTACTAATGATGAAACTATCGTCAATGCACTGCTCACACCAATATAATTCTTCACTTTTTGAACCACACGCGGTGAAGGCAGAGAAAGTAATGGCATATCAGAGAAAAATAGATATTCATTTTCAAAAATATTGCACTTTCTAAACGATGTAATACCCAAACTACATGAATTTCCAAGTAAAACCAAATTTGAGCCGTTCAACACCATTTACTTCAATGGGTGTGACAGGGAGAGGTTTCCATAATTAGCGCTATCTTTGTTTCGTTGCCCCTTGTTACGCTTTAAGCTTAGTTGAAAAGGGTCGGGTCCTTTCCAGGTAGTAATATCACAGACCATCTGTGATCTGTGGTAATATCACAGATCTGTGGTAATATAGAGTTCAATGGTGGCTGACAACGATCACGTGATCGTTATCAGCCAATAGGGTGAATCTCCGATTCCCCAAATACCCGAATCTCTCATCTTTGACATCTGGCAACACCGTAGACATAGAATAACATATTATAAGTCTATGGGCAACACTATTTTATTAGTCGACGTTTCAAGTTTCAAAACAATTTTTCATAAATTTCTCAACTCAAGAATGATATCGTTTCTTTTTAAGATTACATTCGATTCAATGGTTGTATGATAGTAATAGATATAAATACAGCAAATAAAAATGGAAAGCAATAAATCCTCTGATAAAAAAATCAACTTTGATGATTTGAGTAAAGAGGAGTTGGCTAATAAATGTAAAACTCTTCTCTCCATAATACAAAAGGCCAAACAGAGCAAATGTATACTTCAAGAGGAAATAGAAAATTTAAAATTGAAATTGGATTCGCAAATCCAGAAAGGGAAAATCAATCCTGCTATTGAGGAATTGACCCAACAAAAACATAATCTTGTGTCTAGTATAGAAGATTTGAAATTAGAGAATGAAGCATATATTACTACCCTTAATCAGTATAAAGAAGAAAAAAAGAAGAATGATATAAAATTCAACAAACTGGATAGTGAAAATATTGCTCTGAAGAGTCAAATAACAAGATTATCTGATGAGAAGGAACAATTAATCAGTCATCTAGAATCTTTAGAAAAACAAATTGAACAGTTGAATCAAATTGGGCTTGCCCAACAAAAACAACTGTTGAAACTGGAAGAAAACAATGTGCTCCATAGCAATTCAAGCACCAAAGATATTGAAAAAATTCAGGAATTGGAAAAGATGCTGAGCATCAGTTTAGATGAAATTAAGAAAATAAAAAGTGAGAAAACTAAGAGTAATATCAGTGAAGTCTCAGAATTGCATAGTCTCAATAATAAATTCAAGGAAAAACTAAAAAGTTATCATTCCAAAATTATCAAACTAGCAGTAAATATAAAAGAACTAAAAAACGATAAGGAGGTAATCTTAAATCAATTCAAAATGTATGTTGATCAAGTGAAGATCTGGAAAGATAATTTGCATATTGCTTCCAACAATTTATTGAAAAGTTTAAGCCAGCTTGAAGATGAAAATGAAAAACTGAAGATCGATAATCTGAATCTAAAAGATTTGAATGAGCAATTTATGAAACAACTGGAAGACCATAACGCAGATGTTGGGAAGAGGAACCAATTGGAAAAAATAAAATCTTTGGAAATGAAAAACTCTACTCTTGTTAATGAAATTTCAGAAATGAGAAAGGAAAAAATTGAGGCAAAAAGTATATTCATTCAAATTCAGGAAGAAAATATAAATTTACAGAATAAGATTGCAGAAGTAATTGCGAAAGATAATCGCAAATCAGAAAAACATGAAGAGGCTTTACTAGAATTTCAGAGGAAAATAAATCAGTTAACTGTTGAGAAGGAAGAACATCATAGAAGTATGTTGAAAGAACGGGAAAACTTGCACGAAAATATGTTAGCCAATAAAAAGCAAGCAGATCAACATAAGGAGAAAATTGGAATTTTCCTCAGAGAAATTGAAAAAAACAATGAAGAAAAAAATGTACGAAGTAAAGAGATTGCCAAGCTGAAGCTAATATCTGATGAACAGAAAACAAATATTGAAAATTTAAAGAAAGAGAACACAAAACTTGTTGGTGAACTTGAGAACTCTTTGGCAACAGAGAAACAACTAGCTGAAAAATCTGGCGAAGAAATGTTGAAGTTGGTAAAAGAAATTGAATGCCTAACAAACGATACTACCAAACTCAAAGAGCAATTAGAAAAACATGAGCGAAAGGAGGAGCAAATTAGATGCAGAACATTCGTAAATGCTGACGTACAAACTGAAAATGATTTTAAAACAGAACCAGAATTAGAAGAACAAATACAGTTACAAAAAACAGAAAATTCCCAACTTTTAACTGAAATGAATGAAATGAATCAGGAATTAAAAGAAAGGGGAGAGAACTTGTCTAAGTTAGAGGCCCATTGCAAAGAAATAAAAAAGAAACTCAAAATTTATGAATCGCAAGCCAACACGAACGTGAATAGCATAACTGAAAAGGAAGACATTATAAAAAAACTCAACCAAAATATTTCTGAAAGAGAACAAACAATTGCCGATTTGAAAAACGAAATTGAAATATTGAAAGAAAAAATTAATTTGCACGGTGAGAATTCAAATTATGAAGTAGATATTATGTCAACATCAACATTATCAAGAGCAGAAGAAATGGGCAGATTCAAAGATTTGGAAGGCTCATGGGAAGAAAAATATAGTAAACTTAAAAACTTAGCCATTAAATTAAAGGCTAAATTGAGAGAACAAATAACTGAAGTGAACAACGAAAAATCAGAAAAATCAGAATTGCAGCACAAATTGAATGATGCATATGATCAACTGAAAATTCTTCAATCCCAATTTGATAGCACCAATGATGCAATTAAGAAGAAATATTTAGAATATTCAAATGAAGCTGCAAACAATGAAGAAATCTTGAAAAAGAAAGAATATAGAATATCTGAATTGCAAGATGAAATAAAGAACCTAAAAGAAGAGAAAACAACTACTGAAACATGGAAAAAACAAATTTCTGTGAAAGTCCAAGCTCTGCGAAAAGAACTTGAATCAAAAGAGACAGCAATGCAAGAATGTGAAAAGAAATTATCTTCATTAAAAACAGATTTTGAAGCCAAAGATCAGGCGCTAAAATCTGAAGTAGAAGCCCACAAAAAGACTAAAAATTCACTGCAACATTTCACAAATGAAAATAAAAAACAAACAGTCCTTAATCTAGAAATGCAGGATTATGAAAAGAGTGTTAAAGATTTATTAGTCAAACTAGAGAAGAAAAACGACCAAATTGCTAAAATGAAGGAGCAAATTGATATACAGAAAGCAGCTAGTTTGACTCTTATAGATCAAAAAAATATCCTTGAAGAGAAAATATTATTTTATGAAAACAACCTAGGTACAGCAGTTACTGAAAAAAATGCATACGCTAAAAAATTATCAGAAATGGAGATCAACCTTCAAAATAAGGAAGATACCATCTCGAATCTTGTTCAACAACTGGAAACAGTCAGGTCCCAAAAGGAAGAATTATCAATCACTCTTTCAAACGATATAGCGAATCGCCAAAAACTAATTAATTGTTTGAGAGAAGAGAAAGAAAACTTATACTTACAAAGTTTAAATGTCCAACAAAACAATAGAGAACTTCAGCAGAAACTATCCTTGAAGGAAGACGAGCTTCTAACGGTTAATAAGGAGTTTGAAAATTATAAAATCCGGGCTCAAAGCGTACTTAGACAGAATCAAAATAGGGATATTGGTCTGGAAGAGAAACTAAATGGAAATGTATCTAGTTTATTATCACAAATGGAAGTCCTCAATTCGGAAATCAATGAATTAAGGTAAGCCGAATTAGTCGATTTATGTAGTTAAGTAAGGGCAGTAAAATGATAGATCTTCTAATTTTTTTCTATTTTATATTGAGTTCAAGTAATTTTTGTTTAACTGGATTCTGTATAGTTTTAGGTGGCAAAAACACATTTTAATTATCAATTCTGCACACCAAGAAGTGGAAAGGCAATATTTGTTTATAGTAGATCATTTTATTTACACTTTTTGGTGGGAACAAGTAGGAGTTTGCAATTTTCGATACTTCTGCTGCTGAAGTCTTGAGTTTCAACCATTTATCTTCTATGATGAAAATATTGGTCGTTGACATAGTTAACAACTGTACCGTCATTGTTGATTGGAGTCACTTCCTCATAAGTTGAGTTCCGATATTCCTGGCAAGTACTGGCCAGTAAATTTTGACAGTTGATTTTACTGGCACTGCTTTGGTAACTGTTCGTATCAGTACGAAGCGTTTCGAAATTACTGATACTGACCAGTACTGGCCAGGAATATCGGAACTCAACTATAAAATTCATTTATGTTGACAAGGAAGAGTATTATTTTCTGTGGTTCTAATTTGAAAATCTTTGCATCAATTTGTATTTACACCATGTAAAGTCTTACTTTGAAATATGATTTTATCCATTTTACTGCTGAACCTCTTATTCCATTTCTCTCGAGTTTCTCCAGTATTCTATCAATTTTCACAAACTCTTAGGCTTTGGAGAGGTCCAAGAAGAATCCCAGTGCTAATTCATTGTCTTCAAAAGAGTTTATTATTTTCCTGAGAACCTCGTATACTGCCGTCTGAATGGATTTTCCTCTAATGGAACCATGTTGAGTGTGAAAGTGAAGCTTGAACAAGAACATTCTTGTTGATCTTTTAGTGTAAACAAAAACACGTTTTCAGCGTTTACACATTACATAGAATCTTTGCAAACGCAGATAGAATGACGAAAGAATACTTCACGTCTGTTTACACTTGAAGAATTTGATAGAATAGGCTTAAAATGAGCATTTGCTCGTCTGATGTAAATCGGCCTTTAAAGGTGATGTTCGTTAACATGAATTCTATAAGTTGACCGCGGAAGGCTATCTCGATTATCGTAGAGAAGGATGGTAAGATACATAGAGGTCTGTAGTTATAGTTGGTTTTGTCTCCTTGCTTGAAAATTGGTTTTATTATTGCTACACTTAACATCTATCAAAGATACACCCTGCCAATTGTCACTACCTATTAAAGCGATAAATCCTATAGAGGTAAAGCCGAAATACGTATACTCTAAAACAATGAAGCTACTGGTCGTGATTTGATAACTGCACAAATCTTTGAAAACATACCTAAAAAAGCTATAGTTTTTTCTAACTACTCTCTACAATCGCATACTGAATCTGGGCTATGTCTCCCTCCTATGAAAATACGCCCATGTTATTATGATACACAACAACGGCAAAACTCGTCTTGACCCAACATCATACAGACCAATCAGTCTTCTCCCAATCCCCGGAAAAATCTTCGAAAGAATACTGCTAAGAAGAATTCAAGGCCAATCTTCTTCCTGACTACCAATTTGGATTTTGTCAAAGGAAGTCAACATCCCATCGAACACATAGAATAGTTACCGTCATAACAATTCTCTAGAAAAAAAAAACAATTCTGCAACGGTGTGTTCCTAGGTATTTCCCAAACATTTGACAAAGTCTGGCATGCAGGCCTGTTAAATAAGATTAAAAAAAACTTAGATAACAACTATTAGTCTTGAAATCATGCCTCTGAAACTAATCAGTTAAGTATCGTAACGAACTATCAGGATACTTCGCCATCAAATCCGGCGTACCACTAGGAAGTGTTCTGGGGCCATTCCTTTACCTACTTTACTCTGCTGACTTACCTGTAACACCTACCATAACTATTGCTGCATTTGCTGATGACGCAGCAATACTATCATCGAATGACGATCCGGAAATATCCAAGATCCCATTTGTAACCGAAGTCATAAAATCCACCTCTAATAACTACCAAGGTCGATTACAGGGTCACTCAAATGACCTAATACAAAACCTCTATATGGAAGGATCCAACATCAGGAGACTAAAGAAGACATGGCCTGAAGATCTACCTCAACACTAGTAGTGAAAACAAAATTTTATTTTTCCAATATTTCCAAAAATACAGATTAGGTCGAATTGAAATCCAGTAATTTCTCGAAAAAAAATCTAGAAAAGCACTGCCGTGAAGGCAGCACCTTTTGCACGTATGTTCAATGTAGATGACCGCTTCGGCAACGACTTTGAACATGCGCGCAAAAGCTGCTGCCTTCACGGCAGTGCTTTTCTAGATTTTTTTTCGATAAATTACTGGATTTCAATTCGATCTGATCTGTATTTTTGGAAATATTGCGAAAATAAAATTTTGAATGGGTATATCTGCCTAATCATTGGGTGGATTTTACCCATTCACTAATTCGGCCTTCGTAATTAAGGTCCAAACCTTCTCTACAAATATCGAATTTCTAAGTTGATTCCTTCGGAAGTTATTGTGTTCAAGCAGTCGGCCGTTAGGACAGTAGTTCATCGAAAAATTACAGTTCGAAGGTTCATACAGAATTTAATGAGGATGATATGATAAGAAAATCACAGAAATTTTTTTTCAAATCGTTCTAATGACACGATCATCACGAAATTTTGCATAGAGTTGTCTTTCAGCATCTTCAAACTAGCTTCGAAGTTTTATCAGGATTGAATTAGTATTTCTTGAGTTATACTGAAAAAAACAACGATATCGAGAAGAAAACCTCAAAATTTGACATATTTTATCCCAATATCTCCGAAACTTATGATCGTATCGAACTGAAATTTGGTACACTGCTGTGAAATATGAAGTCCGAGTGGATATGATAAACGGTTTCCGAAAAAAAAAATTTTTCGGAAAAAATTTTTTTTTTTAATTTACTGACAATATGACCCTGACAAAATTTGGCTCAAACTTGCGCGTCGTTATACTTCACCTAATTCCAATTTTAAATCCAATCTCTTGAGTAGTTTCTGAAATAAAAAATAAATAACTCCAAAATTTCAACTCCGAACTCCGAAACTGTTAGACCGATTTGGCCCATTAACGAACTTAGCCGCGGCATTCCAATGCGCGACCTACATCATCTCATTGACACTTTTTTCGGGATGTTCTCTGAAAGGGAAGTTTCTTCCTAAGTCAGTGTTTTTTGCGTTCTAGGGAAACAGCGTGCTATTGTTTTGTCCAATTGTCTGAAATTTTCGAATTCTGAGCCGAAAATGGTCTCAAACGACTAGGTTGGACTCACTGATGACAAATCCGGTGTCAAAATGGATTCTGTCCGGCCGTCCATATGCACGATTACGGGCGTACGTATAATCCTTTCGACCTGAAACTTTCAGAGTTGGTTGCATTTCGAAATGCGACGGTTAATTTCGTTACTGGGCGAAATCGGCCAAGAGGTTTCGGAGTTAGAGCACTTTGAAATTTTTCGTAATAACTCGGGAACTACCGAAACGATCGTATTTAAACTTGGCAGTTAGCTGGAGTATAACAATGCGCAACTTTTTCCAAGATTTTGTTTAAATCGTACCGTAGGTAAATTTTGAAAACACTTTTTTCGACAACTGTTCATCATATTCGAGAAAACTTTTGCGAGGGCAATGAGCTTCATATGTCGCAGAAGTGTACCAAGTTTCAGTTCCAGAAGATTATAATTTTGGTAGATATTTGGAAAAAATATGTCAAATTTCGTGTTTTTTTCCTCGATATCGTTGTTTTTTTCGGAATAACTCTAAACCTACTGATTCAATCATTACGAAACTTGGCAGCTAGTTTGAAAATCTTGATAGACAACTTTTTGAAAAATTTCGAGATGATCGTGTCATCAGAACAAATCGAAGAAAAATTTAAAATTTAATTTTTTCAAATATTCAATATTCTGTGAGCATCTGATCATATTATCCTCATGAAATTCAGTATGAATCTTCGAACTGTACGATAAAGTATTGGATTTCAGTTCGATCTAATTCGTATTTTTGGAAATACTGGAAAAATAAAATTTTGAATGGGTCTATCTGCGGAATCTTAGAAACTCCATATTTGTAGAGTACTTTTGGGGCTTAATTACGAAGGTCGAGTTCGTGAACGGGTAAAATCCGCCTGATTCCGTAAATATACCCATTCAAAAATTTATTTTTCCAATATTTCCAAAAATACAGATTAAATCGAATTGAAATCCAATACTTCATCGAAAAAATCTAGAAAAGCAATGACGTGTAGTCAGCAGCTTTTGCGCGCATGTTAACTTAAGGTGATATCCTTTGAACATGCGCGCAAATGCTGCTGCCTTTATAGGTTTTTATAGATTTCACTATAGACTAAAAGCTTTATTTTTATTGTCTGATGAGGATATTCTTTGTTCATACACTTGTGATTTTTGTGAAGCTAGTGTTCTGTAATATTGTGTTTTTACTTCATTAAAGGCATCTTTGAGTGTAGGTTGGTATTCACTTGAAATCACTAGTAGATCTAGCTTTTTCGAGCCTCAAAACACTAGGTTGTTGCTTCAGGTCCTTTACATTATTTTTCTTAATCGCTATTCTTTGTGATGGGAAGACCAGGTTGAAAATCTTAAGAGATGTACTGTAAAAGATTTGTTCACATCATCATCATTGTATATGAGTGTCCAGTTCTCCTGTTTTATCCTTATCTTGAATGTGTCAGTATTTTTCTTTGTGTAAAGCCTTCTCAGGTGAATCTGTCATTTTCTGTTTGAAAGTTAATTTGTTGAGCTCAATGATATGTGTATCCCAAGTGAGTGTTTGATATGGAACGTCTATGTTCGTGAAGATTTCATCTATGCCGGTTTCACTTGTTTTCGTTATTCAGGTGTGATCGAAAATTGTTTGTTTGATGATGTGGCAATTAAAGAAATACGAGTGGGCATCCCTGTAATATGAAATAACCCACACTTATATCTCTCCTTTCAAACAAAGTTTATAAAAAAAGTGTGCATATTGATGAAAATAAATGTGATTTGAAATTGAATATGCGTAGGCACGATCTTCTTCATTCCCATATTTATCGATGTTTAAAAGTTAGCTATATATACAGGGTGTCCGGTAAACCTCAAACAATAATTGAATCGGTGATAGAATAGGTCGTGACCACTCAGTATACCTATCGAAAAATGTTCAGGTAAAAAAAAATGTGGGCATTTTAGAAATTTGTGAAAAATCGATACCATTCCTCGATGTTTAGGATACCATGTCTCTGAATTGATACTGATTCGGAATTTTTTTTTCACTGAACATTGATGATGAGTTGCTTTCTGGATGTCTGAAACAGTTTTCAAAAAGTGACATAATTCTTGGGAAAATGGGGATGAAATGACAAATTTTAATTCCACCTCTTTTTATTCTCTTCTTATTTGACCCGATTTTCTGAAAAAAATTATAACCACGTGAATGTGAACATACAATACAAAAATATGCGTACTTTGTCTAGTCTCCAAAATAGTATGAAATATAGTGTAGTTGTTCCTGGAAGAGGTGATATTTCCGTTTCAAGCGAATGCGAAGATATTCTATCCTCAACATTAACAATATTGAGGAAAAAAGTAATTGGTTGTGAATTTATTGAAATAAAATGATGATAACTAGTAATTAATTCAATGCATTGGAATTTCCAGAAAAATAAAAAAAATAAATTTTCAAATCTTCTTTCACTTTATATATTCAAACTAGAGTTTCAAGCGATAAATTGCACCAACAAATGAATCGAATTGGACCTCTTAAATTATGCTTTGCCCCCTTTACAACGATTATATTCTCTTGTAGCATGTTGATACGCCGTCTCAATTGTTTCACGTCAGTTGCAATTGTTGCTTGAACTTGTTCTATCAAATAGCCCAGGTAAAGTGTATCAACAGATTTTACTTGCTTGATCTGGGGGTCCTAGGATTGGTCTATGCTGTCTCATCCATTGTATTAAGTACAAAAAATCCAAACTTTGTCGAACTCACGGGCAAGTAATACTCTGGTTACTTTCCTAAAATATGAGTCAGTTCCTTTTGCGAAATCACTAGTTAGTATTAAACCAAAAGTTCGATGAATTTTCAGTCTTATGTACCAAATATAATGCATTAGAGACTTTAAACGAATCTTGCGGCCGCCCAGATCACCCCAGTGCAATAATGTGATCTATTTGGCTTAAACTTTTTGATAGAAGAAAGTCTACGCTAGTGTTAAATACAACTGACGTGGAGCAATTGGGATGGTGTATCTGCATGGACACTCACAGAATCGTTGGTTCGGTGGCAAAGCAGGTTCTGGAAGGTCCTTTTTGAAAGTGTGTCATCTCGGCATCAAAGCGAATAGAAATCAATTCATTTCTTTTTTCTTAAACTTGATGTATGTGGAATTTATTTACTGAAACTCTGGTTTGAAGATATTGAGTGAAAAGTTTTGAGATTGTATTTTTATATTCCTGAAAATTCCTAAGCAATGAATTTATTACCATTATTCATTATTCCATCATTTTATTGCGATAAATTCGCAACAGAATATTTTTTTCGTCAATATTGTGAAAGTTGAGGATAGACCATAATATCTACGCATTCACTTGCAACGGAAATATCACCCCTTCCAGGAATAACCAGACTATGTTTTATACAATTTTGTAGACTGGACAAAGTGTGCATATTTTTATATTGATTTTTCACATTCACGTGGTTATAATTTTTTTCAGAAAATCGGATCAAAGTTACGAGAATAAAAATGGGAAGAATTAAATTTGTCATTTTATCCCCATTTTCCCCAGAATTATGTCATCTTTTTGAAAATTGTTTCAGACATCCAGAAAGCAATACTCATCATCAATGTTCAGTGAAAAAAAATTCCTAATCAGTACCAATTCAGAGACATGGTATCCTAAACATCTAGGAATGGTATCGATTTTTCACAAATTTCTAAAATACCCGTACCTGAACATTTTTCGATATTCTGAATGTTCATGACCTAGTCTATCACCGATTCAAATATTGTGTGAGGTTTACCGGACATCTTTATACAGGGTCCCGCAAGAGTGGCGCGTTGTTCCATATCTCTAGTTAGGATACAGATGGGAATCTGGTTTTCTATGATGTTATCTTATTGCTCGAACTCAACAAATTAAAATTGTTTTCGGTAACACAGGTGTTCCATTTTTTCTGGGCGGGTTACAACTTTGTTTTTTTTTAATGGCAACCTATATTTTTTATTAGTTTTTCGGTTTATACCTGAAAAATAAAATACACTTTATACATATCTTAACCCCAAAAATATGAACTGTTTTCGAGATATTCTGCCTGACATGTCTTTTTTTCCAATATTCGTCATTCGGAGTATTTGAAATCATTAAGTTGTGCCAAGTCCTATTGGCATTTATTTCATGTTAAATATTGTACATTGGTAACTCTCTCGAACGGTATTTCTGAAATCGAACTGGACATACAGGGTATGAAAAACACCCTGCTACATATTGGAAATAAAAATTGGTAGAATCTTCCTTATTTCAAATGGAACACCCTATATTGGATCGATTCATAGGGAGCACCAAGAAAACTTTTCAAATTTGGTCCAGTAGTCCTTATGGTTAAGCCAACTAGATTTACTTTAAACAGCTCATTTTATGAAGAATGGCAATTATTCATATTTCTTCACTATGATTTCGTTCAACAACTTGCTATTGATATGATAGTTTCAACTGTAATGGCCCGCTAGATCACCTGCTCTAACAAAAATGAATTTTATTTATGGGGATGCATAAAATATGGTTCACGTCGAGCCACCAACTTCTTCAGAAAAGATGCGGCATAGAGTAACGTAAACTCTTCTTAGATTACACCAGCTATCTTGCACAGGGTGAAACAGTCTTTCGAACATACACTTCTTTCAAGAAATTGGAACATATGTGAAACATAATGTTCCAAATCAACTTTCATTAAACTTATGTACTCTTAGCTATAGATAACCTTTTTTGGACCGATCTTTTGAGATATAGATGAAAAAAACTAGTAAAATAGATTTTCGAGTTGCAAAAGGGAGCAGGAGCCGGGATCGATCGCTTGCTTCGCCAATTTTGAGAATTCTTTCGAAAATACTCAGCAAAGTCGAATCCTCACGTTTTTGAGTCTACTGGTTATCTTTTTCTCGCAAATTTCTCCAGAAGAAATCGAAATGTCATCCAAATTGTTCTCTTTCAAGTTTAAGCTCTCCACGACTTATTCAAATAATATGGCATAGAAATATTCTTCAGAAAAAAGAGCTATTTTGAGGAAAATAAGTGAAATTAACCACAAGGAGTACTAGGAGAAATTTGTAGAGCTTTTTTAGGGCTTCTTATGGATCGATAGAATATAGGGTGTGCCATTTGAAATAAGGAATATTCTGCTATTTTTTTTCCAATATGTGGCAGGCTTTTTTCATATCCTGCATATCTCAGACCAATTTCAGATATATCGTTCGAGAGAGTAACCAATGTTTAATATTTGACCAGAAATAAATTCCAATGGGACTAGGCACAACTTGATAATATCAAACACTCTGAAGTGACGAATATTGGAAAAAAAGACATTGCAGTCAGAATATCTCAAAAAGCGTTGATATTTTTGTGGTAGAGATATGTATAAACCGCGCCACTGTTGTAGGACCCTGTATACAGGATGGTCCAAGTAGTGACGGTAATAATCTTTTTTTCGGATTCCTTACACCTGAGGGTATCCAAAAATACCCCATGTATGTTACGCGATTTTTTTGTAGTTTCAGAGCTGTATATTTTTTAAAATTTTTTAATTTATTTTGCCAGCGATGTTTCACAAATTCCTATCTTTTTACGTAGTAGATATTTTGCTGTTTTTTTCTTTAACATGATCTCCCTGAATGTTGATTCAATACCAAAAATAACCCAGCTCCCTGAAATTAATTACTCAAAGTTACTCAAAAAAGGTTTGAAAGTTAGAATTTTAGTTTTCAGTAGGATTTACCCAAATATTCAACTTCAATTTCAAAATACAAAAAAGAGTTTTACTTCTGGCTAAGTTTAAAAACTTCGCACGGTCCTAGACTACCAATATCATAAGAACAAAAATAGTTTATTAGCATTTTTGCTGTAATCGGCCTTTGAAGGCAGATCATTGAAACACGATTAAAGTTATTTTTCTTCTACTACTGAATTGAACTTTAAAATGTGGCTTTACAGTTTAGAGTAGCTCGTGTTATTTTCACATTAAGATGGATTGGGCGTGCAGGGCCAATCGAATGGCCTGCGCGTTCGTCAGACCTAAACCCCATCGATTTTTTTATTTGGGGATTTTACGAAGAGCTGGTGTATGCGACAGAACGGAACAACGAAACAGAATTAAGACAAAAACTTTTAGAAGTTTAGAGAAAAATAAAACAAAAACGTTGACGTCTATGTATTCAAGTTGGAGGAAGGAATTTTGAAGATTTATTGTAATAAATAGATATTTTTCAGTAATTGGGGCTTTTTTTTTCTCATCCAAAAGCAAATAATTTCCCAACTACCAATTTTGAAATATGCTCACATTTTCAATCAGTGGTGGGACCAAATTTATTGCTAAAATTACACAAGATATAGTTAGTTTAAAGGAATTTCAATTAAAATCACTTCAAAATCACATTTTTGCATTTAATTAACCATAAGAGTGATAAAAAGTAAGAAAAATAATTTTAATCATGTTCTTCAATGATTTCTGCCCTATCCGCTTTCAAATGCCGATTACAACAAACAAAGACTAATAAAGTACTCTTTTTCTTATGATTTTGGTAGTTTAGGACCGTGCGAAGTTTTTAAACTCTGCCAGAAGCTATGAAAACTGCTTTTTGTACTTTTAAATTGATGTTGAATGTTTGAGTGAATCCTATTGAAAACTGAAGTTCTAATTTTCAAGCCTTCTTTGATAATTTCAGAAAGCTGAGTTATTGTTGTTACTAAAACAAGATTCAGGACAATCATGTAACAAAAAAAATCTGCAAAATGCATACTACATAAAAAGATATGAATTTTTGAAACCTCGCTGGCTTAATAAATCAAAAAAACAGAAAAAAATCAACTCGAAAACTACAAAAATCGCATAACATATATGGGGTATTTTTGGGTACCCTCAGGTGGGAGGAATCCAAAAAAAATTATTTACGTCACTACATGGACTGCCCTGTATAAATATAACCTAAAGTACTGGAAGGATTTTAAAAATAAAGGGATATGTTCATAAAAAATTGGTATTGAGTCATATCAAACCAACCAGCTTCAAGTAAGATAGACTAGTGAGAATATCAATGAAAAACTATATTTGACAACATTTCCTTATCGTTCAGATCCAAAATAATTTGATTCCTATTTCAGCGATTAATAAAAGCATCATTCCCTTCATCATTTTCTCATTCACCTTTTACGATTTCAGAAATTCCAATGGTAATTTGGAGAACTTAAATGAAACTTTGAAATTAGAGCATTCTGCTTTAACATCAAAATATGACGGAATTTCGAGCAATATAAAAGATATAAAGGAACAACATGAAAAACTGCAAGTAAAATATAACCAAGCAATAAACGAGCATAAAGACACTGTGAGATCTTTGAAGGTAACTTCTGTACAATTTTCTCCAATTTCCTTTTGTGAAAGAAATTGTTACTGTCTAATGTTGCAGACAATGTCTATAATTATCACTGTTGATTTTTTTATTTTCTGTTGAATTTGAATATTATACACTATCAATAAACTGGAATTATTATGTTGTTCACAGCTATGCGTTAATTGATTATAGTATTTGAATTTCAGATACACGCAGAAACTTTAAGTCAGTGTTATAGACAACAATTATCAGAGCAAGAAGTAAGACACAACAGGGAAATAATAGAGCTTCAGAGTAGGATAGAAAAATCACACACACCCACCGAACTAATATTACCTTTACCAAGCATGATGAGGGAAGAAGGTGAGGGTTCGGAGAGCATAGACAGCGTGAACAACTTACCAGTCCCCCTAGAAAAACTATTGAGCGAAGAAGATGAACATAAATTGAACATAATGAAAAAACAGATCAGTGAACAGGAATCTAAACTGACCCATCTAACTGAACTATTGGCTGATACAGAGCAGGACTTGGCTAAACATATACAAATGAATAAAGTACTGAAGGAGGAGATTAGAAGACAGCAGAGAGCTGTGGAGAGAGAGAAGCACGCAGAGAATTTGGAATATTTGAAAAATGTCGTCTTCAAAGTAGGTTCATTTCATTATTATTCCTCTTTCTTGAGTATTGCCTTTTAGAGTAGTCGAAATTTTAAAGGAGAATTTACGCTTCTGTAACATTTGGAAGATTTTCACCCTTATTGAAGTAGATTCAATCTAAGATTTGTGTCTTAGAATTCAAATTACTGGCTTCAGAATTGTTATGCACTATTTGTATAATTAGGCTCTAAGGCCTAAAATGAACAGAAATAGAATATGCCAAAAATTGTTTCACCAGATTAGTTTTTGAACTTACCAATAAGGATAATATTGAATAAGATTCAATATTGTCTGTCTATCCAACTGTTAACATGATAACTTTCAGAGGGAAACTTGAGGAACTTTCATAGTAGGGGTTCAAATGAAATGATGATTTGAGCTTAATGTGTTCAGAAATTTAGAGCCAATTGCACCGTTTTCGTCTTAAGCTACAGTTAGTTAAGCAACGATAAACTTATTAAACTCTGCTTTAAATATTCGGCTTGCACCGAGGCTGAATGTAACTAGATTAAAATTAATCTACAAATCTGGTTACTTTCTCATGAATTGGTACTTGTGACTAGCTTCATGTTGTTTATTTTAACCCTAATTGAAGAAATATTTTAATTCAAAAGATGAAACCCATTATCATGAGTTACTACTACCATATTTCCATAAGTTATGAAAAATCAAGATGCATCTATTGAAAAACCCAACGAAAAAATATATATGACAGACTTTATAGCTTCCATAAAAATATTGCATGTAATGTTCCTGACTTGTTTATTATCATTAAGACTATAGGGATCTCTTACCACAGACCTGTGCTCTTACCTCTGCATCAGGCTTTAAACCTTATTCAAACTTATAGTCATATACTCAAGTAAACTCATATTTTGTAATATCTCAAGATTTAAGTTTCTGCATGGAATTACAATCTTGGCGTTTGTAAGATGAATAAATGAATAGTATTGATTTATCCGAAACAACTTTCCGATAAGGAACAGCTCACCTAAGAGTAGACTTTCTATTAAATTATTTTGTTTGTAATAAGTATATTATGAATTGAGTTAATTTTTGGTCGAAGATAATAAAAACTCTGATGTGGATCCGCAGACTAAAAAGTATTCTATATAAATATTGAAGTATCATGGATGGATTGACAAAGTTGTACGTTTGAAGATTGTCTAACACGAGGATGCAATTTCTTTCACATTAATTCGTTTGTAGTTATATTTTGAGTCCAATTAATATGTAATAGAGGATAATGATAGCACAGAGACAGCACCTGCACAATAATGAAGTAGTACATGATAGCTTTCCACGTAATATATCACTGAATGAAATAGTACTGAAGAATCTTCATGAAACTATGTTTTCTCATTCCAAATATGTCTTCTATTTCATTCTGCTATTCGCTCTTGGAAATAAATGAGCATATCATTGTAACTTTTTCATTTCAAATAGTTGAAGGCTTATAGAAATACCGTTAAGTTTACGAACTCAATGGAAATACTGCTGTTAATTCTTCATGCTTTAAAACATACGAATCAATGCCTACTGATGCCAGTTTCTCCCTATATCATTTTTCATAAATATCATCTGAAAATCAACCACTTTTAATCAAAATTTGATTATCAACTCGTAGGAGTTCTCCATCAATGTCCAATGTAAACAAACAAAAAACGTAAACAAACTGGAGGTTACGTCCAGAAAAATGTCAAACTTGTACGAAATCGCTCGAAAGTAGGGTTAGATTCCGAAGCTTACCATTAATCCTTCTTTTAAACCCCCAAATTCGTAGGCTTAAATATAACAGTCTGTTAAGGCCATTTAACGAGGATTACGTGACGGTGCAAGATAATTTTGTACCAAAACCTTGCTTATGGACCTAATCTATGGTTTTGTAATACGGTGCAATTGGCCCTTAGCCACATATGGACTTAAGCAAGCCAGTATCATTTTCAGTATTGAAATGTTGGGATTAAATGAGAATTCAAGCGAAAACGCGAACAAACAGGGTATAATTTGGAAGCAAGGGCTTAATTTTTCTGCTATTTTTTTGTTTCCTGAATGATTTATTTTCATAGTAAGAATACGCATTGTTGATTTTTGCTTCGAATAATCAAAATTTATAAATTAATAGTTTTCCACCCACCAGTTGGGGCGCACTAGAGAACGCGTCCCTGTAATTCCAGTTTGCGGAGCGTCAGACACTCGCGCTTCCTACTTCTTTTCCCTGATGCAACTCCCTAATCCGCGAGGATTTTTGCTTCTTTACTGTGAAACGCCAAACTTTTCATAATCTGCCGTTTTATTTATAGGATCGTTCGCGTGACAGCGTGGGCGGGGAATCTCTAACGGCCAATCGTAAACACAATAACATCCGAAAGAAACAACTTAGAAACTCCATGTTTCTAGAGTAGGCCAAATCTACTCTACAATCTATGTTATTGTGTTTACGATAGGCCGTTAGGGACTCTCCGCCTTCGCTATTACGAGAACGAGCCGAATTCTTGCGATAAACCCATCAAAAATTCTTATTTTTTAAAATTTACTGACTGTACCAAATTCGGCAGAAATCTGCGCGTCATTTTGCTTCAACTAACTGCCTACTTTCAATCCAATCGCTCCTGTAGTTCCTAAAATATCAGGGAAATATCCTCCATATTTCGAATTTATATAACTCACTAGTTTTAGTGTGATATTTATCTAGTTTTGTATAATTTGACTTTTTTGAGATGCCAATTGTAGTAAACCATCATTCTGAAGATATTTCTTTTTCTGGGTTGATAAATTTAAAATATAACAAATATTTTGATTATCTTCATTCGGCATATCATGAATTATTTTCTATATTCATTGATTAACTGTTAATTTTTTTAATTTCAAGTTTATAACTCTTCACAACGGGGATGAGAGAAGTAGATTAGTCCCAGTATTGAATACAATTCTAAAACTGAGCCCAGATGAAGCCAAAAAGCTTGAGATGGTTGCCAAATGTGATCCTGGATCTAAAGGATGGTCATCATACTTACCAGTCTGGCCTTCATCAAATAAGTCATGAAAACTATATAGATATTCTTATTGTAAATAAATAACCTTATTCAAATGTACATAATAAATCTTAAATGATCTGAATTGTCATTTCAAATCACAGTTCCCGCGCCAGAAGATCTTCAAGCGCAACTATCGCGAAAAATTTCAAGTCTGTCCTCCTATTGGACCTCCCTTAATGACTACTTCCCCTATTTCTCGAATAGAATCATTGATAATGGGTTATGCGGAAATTGATCTCCGCGATTATTCTCAGTATCTGCCTTTATTTATAGTTTTCAAGTTCAAAAAATTATCGAAATCGAAATATCTCCCAAAATGTGTTGCAATTTGGGGAACATCCAAATTAATCAATACTTTTCATAATCCCCCCTCCCAATTACCTCCCCTTCGATTTCCGCCAGACTGCCGCATACGCAGGAGAGGAGCACTGAGCACTTCGGTTTTTCCATCCAAAGAAGCAATTGCTTTAATTCGAGAGGTGAGCAAAATATTTTCTTAATTCGCTTTTATCACTTGTCTACTAAATGTGAATCGACGACTATTTTTCTTCTCTACGAGTTTCGTTCTTCCAGTGTTTTTGAATGTAGAGTGTAGTTCCTATTTCTATGATTAGAAATTCAATAGCAAGGTGGCTGCCGGCATTTCTCAACTTGTTTTTGGAATATTTCTGTTGTCAGCTTTGTTTTTTGAATTTTTTACGATTTTAGTGACAAGAACAATCAAATACTTCGTTTAATACTTAGAATTTCAATTATTTTTGAGTGAATGAAGGTATGTCTTGAATTATTCCCCGAATAATTATTATACGTTAATGGTAATTGAAAATTCGGCAAAATATTTTGATATGAATCAAATAAACGCATTCAATATAAAATTAAATAGAAGTAGGAATCAAAATCAATAATACTTCAGCGAAATCAAGAAATTCACGTTATTGATTTCTATTCCTCTATGATAAATCCATACTTTTTTTTGACTGAAATATTGTTTTTAATAATCGGTATTCACCGCAAATGTGAGAAAATATAGTATTTGAAATTTCATATTGCGTCACAATATGGCGGCGCGTGTCAAATTAATATGTCTGGGCTGGAAGAAAAATATGCCTATTCGCTTAAGTAAGTTAATGTAGATCATATATATGTATATTTATTGGAGGATTGGATAACTCCTGAATTTTGATATGATGAATTCTTATGCAATTCTTGAAACCTTAACTTAAATTACTGTGTTGAAAAGTTCAAAAATGAGTTTTTCTTCTAGAATGAATGAGATTTTGTAATATTTCCAGACTTCACATTGAAAACAAATCATGGGTAAAGAGAAGATTCATATCAACATCGTCGTTATTGGTCATGTAGACTCAGGAAAGTCCACATCAACAGGACATTTGATTTATAAATGTGGTGGTATAGACAAACGTACAATCGAAAAATTCGAGAAGGAGGCTCAAGAAATGGGTAAAGGTTCGTTCAAATATGCTTGGGTTTTGGACAAGCTTAAAGCAGAACGTGAACGTGGTATCACCATTGATATCGCTTTGTGGAAATTTGAGACTGCCAAATACTACGTAACTATTATTGACGCCCCTGGTCATAGGGATTTCATCAAAAACATGATTACTGGTACATCACAGGCAGACTGTGCTGTTCTCATCGTTGCTGCTGGAACAGGTGAATTCGAAGCAGGCATTTCTAAAAATGGTCAAACAAGGGAACATGCTCTGTTAGCATTCACCTTGGGTGTTAAACAATTGGTCGTTGGCGTCAATAAGATGGATTCTACAGAACCCCCATACTCTGAAGGCAGGTTCGAGGAAATCAAGAAGGAAGTGTCATCTTACATAAAAAAAATTGGTTACAATCCAGCAGCTGTTGCTTTTGTACCTATATCAGGATGGCATGGAGACAACATGTTAGAAGCATCAGACAAAATGCCCTGGTTCAAGGGATGGTCTATTGAAAGGAAAGAGGGCAAGGCAGAAGGCAAGACTCTTATCGAGGCTCTTGATGCTATTTTACCTCCATCTCGTCCGACAGAAAAACCACTCCGTCTCCCTTTACAGGTAAATTCAACAGTTCATTATTGTTTTTTTTTCTGTATTCAGGAGCTGTAATGCAGGAAAATGTTGTTTTGAATTAGAGAGTGGTAGATTAGGTCTTTACAATGATAGGTTATATTTAGTGTCACTTCTAGGCATTGCCAATAGTATTACCTATTATTGGATAGATGACTTATTATTCAAACATTTCTACAATCAGTAACCTGATTTAGTCGACATAATACTTCATTGTCAAAGGATTTGGAAAACTTTGAATGATATCTCCTTGGTGATTCGAACATTATTCAACATGATAATTTGATATCAACTTTTTCATTATCAAGTATTACGATCATTTAAGGTACTTTGTGCAGAACACAATAATTTTGCCACTACAATTTTGTTAGAGTTTGAGAGGTCAAAATAAATTCTGAAAAATCAATCTCAATTCCAGGATATGTTCAAGACACAACTACTCTGGTTGGAAAAATCCGCTGAATGCATAACCATCTAAAATTTTTCCTCAATAACTCGAAACAATCCAAGATTTGAAAAACCTGTTGTGAAATAACAAAAAATTCCGAAGGATTGTATGAGTAGAAGAATGAAAACAAAATTAATTTGCGTTAAAACTGCATCGGGTTGGATCGATATCTGAATGGTTGATTCCCTTTGATGAATAAAGCACTCATTCAAAAATATACCATCAGCTCTGGTGAAAGTATGAAAATTGAATTGAAATTTTGTTTAGTAAAAGTTTTTTGTACAACCTTTTTTGAGATATTCATTATTGAATATTTTACATTCTCATAAACATTCAAAAAGTTCTTTTTTTTTTGAATCGGTCTTTGAGCTAGGAAACACCTTGGTTTATGCACTAACCACATTTCCGCCCTTGCGCTTCTTGTTCGCAATCAATCATCAAAAATGTATTTTCTTCAATTGAAATATTCCAAAAATTCTAAAATCAGTATGTTAACGTTACATATTGAACGCTTTTTATATATATATATATATATATATACATATTGATGCAGTTTTGATCGAAACTCTGCCCTTAGTTGAAAAATCTAGAAAAGCACTGACGTGAAGTCAGCAGCTTTTACGCGCTTGATCACATTGCGAAATGGTGACTTGGAAATTCCAGTGAAATTTCAATGAAATATAAAAATTTTCAAAAGAACATTTTTTTTCGAATTTTGTGTCTTATTGACACAGTTCATATTCCAACAAAGTCTCATTTCGATCAGATAAATATTTTTCGAGTTATTGAAAAATCAAAATTTCAAATGGCTGTAGCACAAAAACCATTCGGCAGATTTGGTCCATTAACGAACTTAAACAATAAATTCAAGATCTTAACCAAACCTGAAAATTTCAAGACTGTCCTTCCTTTCGAAAGTTACAGCGCACACGGCCGGACCGACAGATTCAATTTTGACCACGCATTCCTTATCAGTGAGTCCAACCTAGTCGTTTGAGACCAATTTCGGCTCAAAATTAGAAAATTACAGACATCGTGACGAAATGATAACGCGCTGTTCCCCAGACCAAGCGCGTAAAAATGACGGCATAAAGGTTAATGCAAAATGTCTAGGAAATAGCTTCGAATGTGAACAAGAGCCCAAAAGCACCTCACTTCAGTGCTTTTCTAGGTTTTTTTACTTTTAGGTTTGGTGATTATTTTTTGAAGGCTTATACAGGGTGAGTCCATAGTGCTCCATCGGATGATAATTCTTGCAAAAATTGGACTAGGAGAATGATCCAAATATGACGCAACCGACAGTACTCAGGGCATTAGATTGAATTATTTTTGACTCTACTGGCTGGTTTGAAAGTTGTGAAACACGATATCACTTTGTTATTTCAAATGAGAATGCTCAATTTTTATATAATATGTATAATCCCCATGAAATTCTGATTAAAAATATCCCATTTCTCATCATTTACTTGTGGAACTTTTTCACGTAGGCCACTTTTTTTGACAAATTTCATGGTTTTAAACTGGTGATCATATCTTGAAAACCGTCGAAGATAAATGTACGATTTTTTTAAATTGAATTCTCAAAAAATTCTCAAGTCTTCTGCAAATGTACGAATGCCTATACAGGTGGTTCCCAAGAAACTGCGATTTCTGAAAAATTTCAATAAGTCAATTTTTTTCAAATGCAAGCCCTGATTTTTTTTGTCTAGAGTATACCCTCCTAGCCAAATTTGTTGTAATGCAGATTTGCAGTGTGCAAAATGGTGAACAAAAGGAAGGAAATATAAGAGATACACTCAGCTTGACTTTTCAACAAGTACTACTTTATTCATTTCATGTTCCACTACATGACATCTGCGCCGGAAATAGAGGGCGCTTCCACAAACCACCGCGAAATTCAAACTGTATTGATGTCTATAACAACACCCCCACTACATCAATACAGACATATTCAATTCTTTAATACATCTATCATGTTTATCAGCTGTTAAACTTTTGGTAAATATGTCAGCTGTCATTTTATCAGTAGGTAAATACAATAATTTGATTTGATTATTTGACACAGCATTCCTGACAAAATGATGACGTATATCGATATGCTTGGTGCGCTTATGATAGACTGGATTATTTGCCAATGCCTGAGCTCCCATATTGTCATTGAACAAGCTTACACAATTCATCTGACCAGTAATTTCAAAATTCAAATTTTTCAAATAAATTGCTTCTTTGGTTGCTTCAGCCACTGCCACATATTCAGCCTCTGTACTAGAAAGTGCTACAGTTCTCTGTTTCCTACTTTCCCAAGATATAACCCCATTCGACATTTTGAAAACAAAACCTGTATAAGATTTTCGATCTTGTTTATCATTACCCCAGTCTGCGTCAACGAAACCCTGTAAACCTTCTTCTGATTTTGAGAACATCAAACAAAAATCTTTAGTCAACTTCAAATATCTGAGAATGCGTTTAGCACACTTCCAATGCTCTAAAGTATGATTACTGTTAAACTGACTTAGAAAACTAACAGAATAGGCTATGTCAGGTCTCGTTAATACAGCTAGATACATTAACGAACCAATTAATTCCTGATATGGCACATCTCTACAACATTCCTTACTAATATCAAATTCCAATTTAGTCTCTAAAGTTTTGGTAGGTTTACAATTAGTCATATCAAACTTCTCCAAAATTTTCAGAATATAACTTCTCTGATCAATTGTTATGCAATTTCTCTCAGAATTTCTAGATATATTCATACCTAGACATTGTCTAGCCTCTCCTAGATTCTTTAATGAAAAATTTCTACTTAAATTTTCAATCAAAGAAGTTTCTTCAGAACTATCATTTGTGAAAACAAAGAAGTCATCAACATACAAGGCAATAACCGTTAATTTATCTCGATTAGATTTTATATAAACACACTGTTCAACAATTGAACGTTTAAAACCAATATCAGTTAAAACTTTGTTGACCTTCAGGTTCCAGGCACGAGATGCTTGTTTCAAGCCATAAATTGCTTTATTTAACTTACATACTTTATTATCTTTCGAAACCTGAAAACCTTCTGGTTATTTCATGAAAATTAATTCATTTAATTCGCCATTTAAAAAGGCGGTCATCACATCCAAGTGAACAATTTTTAAACATAATTGCACAGACAATGCAATTAGAAACCTTAAACTAGAATGTCTCACGACCGGTGAATACGTTTCATCGTAATCGACACCTTGTTTTTGTATAAACCCGCGAGCCACGAGCCTTGCTCTGTACCGAACCGAACCATCACTGTTTAGTTTTTTCTTGAAAACCCACTTTGAGTCCACTACACTGGCACCTTCTGGAACTTCCGCAATTTCCCAGGCATTGTTGTGAATAAATGAATCATATTCTTCCTTCATGGCTGCCTTCCATTGCTCCTTGTCCCATCTTGACAAGGCCTCCTCAACGGTGACTGGATCTTCACTAAATTTGACCTCTTGTTCTTCTTCCGAAGCACACATATAGACTATGTGATCTTCAAATGTCTTGACCTTTGGCTCTCTCTTGGATCTTCTTAGTTCTTGGGTCGTCTCAGCATCTTGAACTGGAATACCTGGTGAATACTCTTCATCTGAGTTATTGTCCTGATCATCATTTCTGGAAAATTCAGATTCATATGATGTTGATATTTCATCTTCATACATGGCTTCTTCTGCCCCCACTGAAGATTGGTTTAGAGTAATTATCACATCTTCTTCTTCCATAATTACTACATCTCTACTGGTGCTTACAACATTAGTTACTGGATTGTAGACTCGATATCCCTTTGTCTTCTCACCAAAGCCCAGTAGAATCATCTCAATAGATTTCTTCTGCCTTTTTTTCCTTCTTTCTTTCGGGACATGCACCATTACTCGGCTTCCAAATATTCTAATATTACTTACATCCGGTTTTCTGCCAAACCATATTTCATAAGGTGTTCGGTTTTCCAATTTTGACATTGTTGATCTATTCTTCAAATAGGCTGCAGTGTTCACTGCTTCAGCCCAAAATTTTGTATCCAATTTTGAATCGAAAAGAAGACATTTTGCTTTTTCGACTAGAGAACGGTTCATCCTTTCTGCTACTCCATTCTGCTGCGGTGTATAAGCATTAGTAGTCTGATGAATAATCCCATTGACAGCAAGATAATTTTCCATTTCCTGACTGCAAAATTCTCCGCCATTATCTGATCTCAAAATTTTTACTGTGGTATCTTTCTGATTTTCCACTAGTGCTTTGAATTGTTTAAAATATTTGAAGACTTCTGATTTACTTCTCAGAAAATGAACAAAGATCATTCTTGAGTAATCATCAACAAACAAAAGAAAATACCTGGAACCTCCGAGAGAGACACTCTCCATAGGACCACAAATGTCAGTATGTATGATCTCCAAAACTGACTTTGCTCTAGTTCCTTGGCTTGCAAACTTATCTCTTGACTGTTTACCCTCACAACATGTTATGCATTGATGAGACAAGTCCTTCTTTGAGTAAAACTTCATTCCATCTACTGCCCCAGCTTCCATCTTGCACAAATCCTGGTGGTTTAAATGACCAAACCTTCTGTGCCAAGTTCTGCTGCTACTGGCTGTTGTTACGAAACATTGTTCTGTTCTCTTCAAGTTTAGTTTGTATACATTGTTTACCAATAAAGCAACACCAATTAGCTGTTTATGTTTGTTGAAGATTTTACAAACATCCTGTTCAAATTTTACTGTGTTTCCATTCCTTATGAGTTGACTTACAGAGAGCAAATTCGTCTTCAACTCTGGAATAAATAATACATTGGTGATTGTTACTGGATGCTCCTCATCACCAACCATAGTAGTAATGTCTATATTACCGGAACACTTTGCTGAAAGCTTTTGATTGTTTGCAGTTATTATTTCTTGCTGACTGCAGACTGAAATGTCTTTAATCCAACCATTATGAACTGTTAAATGATTGCTCGCACCCGAATCAATGTACCAATCCGTTTTCTCAAACTTTTTACTGAGAAATACAGCACTAAATGCATTATTCATTTTCTGTTCCGTTTTGTTCAAACATTTGTTTTTATAGTGTCCTTTCTGTCCGCACTTGTAACACGTCACTTGTTTGACATTGACATTGTTGACAGACGCAACTTTTGAACTACTAGACCCGTCTTTCGCAGAACTGTCACGGTTGCGTCCTTTATTACCGACGTTACCGAATTTCCGACTTGCGAAAGCACTACCTGTATTACCGACCGATTCCGGTTCCGAATCGAGCAACTTCCTCTTAATGGCGTCCACTGACAGATCCATTCCAGAATGTTCAATTGCCATGATCATCGGCGAATACTTATCTGGCAAACCAGCCAAAAGCAAAGAACCAATCCATTTTTCGTCGATTTCAAATCCTGTTCCTTTCAATTTCTGGGCTGTTTCGATCAACTGGGTGACGTAGGCTTCCATGGAGTCTGAATTATCCAGCTTGATTGAAACTAGCAAGCGTAATAATCCAATTTTTCTTGTAAATCCAGAGTCATCGAACAATTTTTGAAGATTAAGCCATAGTTCCTTAGTTGTTTTAGCCTCCTTGATGTGAACATATAATGAGGAATCGATTGTTAAAACCAGCTTAGCTTTGGCTTTTCCATCCTTCACTGTGTCCGTTTCGGTTCCATCTATACATCCTTGCAGTTCGTCCAGCACAAGAACATTTCTAACTGCGAAAGACCATTCCGTATAGTTTTCACGACCTTTCAAACGTGGAACACTAGATAGAAAATTAACTGCCATCGTAAATCTTATTTCACCTCGTCGCCACTTAAACACGTGAGCAATCTGAGCCCATAACCTGTTGTAATGCAGATTTGCAGTGTGCAAAATGGTGAACAAAAGGAAGGAAATATAAGAGATACACTCAGCTTGACTTTTCAACAAGTACTACTTTATTCATTTCATGTTCCACTACATGACATCTGCGCCGGAAATAGAGGGCGCTTCCACAAACCACCGCGAAATTCAAACTGTATTGATGTCTATAACAACAAAATTTGCCCTAGAGTTATTTACTGATGAAGCACTATTGACTCACCCAGGTATTTAGGCAGGAGTTGTTTGCGAATTAGTCACTTCATAAGTAAGCTCAAATTTATTAGAAAGTGGTTGAACTTTGTTGATTTTTCTTCCTGTTGCATTTCATATGGTATCGACAAGTATGTTTTATCGAAGGTTTAATGAAAAATTTAAAAATTTCAGGACGTCTACAAAATCGGCGGTATTGGAACAGTACCAGTTGGAAGAGTGGAGACTGGTGTGCTGAAGCCTGGCATGGTGGTGACCTTTGCCCCTGTCGGTCTAACCACAGAGGTCAAATCTGTTGAGATGCATCATGAAGCGCTACAAGAAGCAGTTCCAGGCGACAATGTGGGTTTCAACGTGAAAAACGTATCAGTCAAAGAGCTTCGCAGGGGTTACGTCGCTGGCGATTCCAAAAGCAACCCCCCCAGAGGGGCGTCCGACTTCATGGCTCAGGTGATTGTACTAAATCATCCAGGTCAGATCGCCAATGGCTACACACCTGTGCTGGATTGCCACACAGCCCACATCGCCTGCAAGTTCGCAGAAATCAAGGAAAAGTGCGATCGCCGTACCGGAAAGACAACGGAAGAGAATCCGAAAGCTATAAAGTCTGGAGACGCGGCCATCATAAATCTGGTACCGTCTAAACCGATGTGCGTTGAATCGTTCCAGGAGTTCCCTCCTCTGGGACGTTTCGCCGTCCGAGACATGAGGCAAACCGTGGCTGTGGGGGTGATAAAGTCTGTCAATTTCAAAGATACGGCCGGCAAAGTAACGAAAGCTGCTGAGAAGGCACAAAAGAAGAAATAACTAGGCACAGCTGAATCTCTTGTTGGCATTAAAGGCCCCAAGAACATCTTCATCGATCGTTATTATTTGCTGTTTTCTAGATGGCTGCAACAGAATTATTTTCATCGGAAGGAGTTCAGAAGGAAAAAAGCATTGTTATTGTTATCGTTCCAAATTTAACTTTAAATTTTATTTATTGACGCTGTTTTTTTTTTGTTTTTAAAGATTGGAGAGAGGGCATGTTAGTAGATTAAGTTGTTCAAATTTTTGTTATTCAATTTGATGATGATAGACTTGAATCTAGTTGCTATTTATTATGGCTTCTTTGGGTAAACAATAAAGAAGTCTTAAAACAAATAATTTTTTTCTGTTGGAGTGTCGACTAGATAGTTCAATGATGGATTCAACAAGAGGTATGCTATATTTGATGTTTTCAGAGGATTAGAGGTGATTAATATGTAAGGTTTATGCATACTCCTTCCACTTTTATAAAGTCACTCAATAGGCCCTGGCATGGTTCTATTTTTATTATTAGGGCGGAGTTGAGTTGATACTAGTGCTATAACCTGTTAATAAGCAATCATCTTAATTTCTTACTCCTAATCAACAAATGTTTAGTACATTTTGTTAATTTACTTAATTCAGTTATTTACTTGCTTAGAGATAGTTTTTGAGGTTTTTACATATTTGTAAAAGTCGATCACTATGTTTTAAGTTATTCTAATAGGTATATGTAGTAATATCACAAAAAAACATGAAAAAGAATGCAACATGCTTCCAAAATACTGTATTGTCTCTAGTAGGTTCCGCTATGAAACTCCTCAGAAGCTAGTGCTTGTGAGCGTAGAGTGGAGGCCACTATACACGATGGCGATCACGTTCTCCCGAAACATATACAGGGTGTTTGACCAGTTTATGGTGATTCTCACGTGACCTTTGAAATAACGGTTTTTGTCCACATCTTAGTATTTTTTGGTGGTCAATTCAATTGTGTAGAATTCTGGAAAAAATATTTCAAAATGGCGGAAAACCTATAAAGTTCAAATTTTTTGTTTTCGATTGCCAAATTGGATAGCATTATTTCAATCTACTCAACTTTCTAAGATTTTCCGTGAAAATTTTTTTCCAAAATTCAAAATCAACTTTTTTTTTACATGTCTACAGTGAAAAAAAAAAGTTGAACTCTCCTTCATTCTGAACACTGCAGCGAAAACAGAATGAAAAAATATCCATTGGTTTTCATTTTATAGCCTTCCAAAGACTCCGCTCGGAGTACTTAAATAATTTTTATGTAAGAAGTAGGTGGCCTGTGGCCCTACGGGTGCCAAAATTATGCTAATAGGCCTCCAGAGATAGAAATATGACTATCAAGAAAAAAATATTTTCTAAAAACTGGTAGGAATCGAACTCTCCGCATTCGGAAAACGGTAAAATTCGATGAACTATCATTGCTTGGTAACGGACCTCATTAAAATCAGAATAAATCCAATTTATACGCGACCCTATTGTCCGTAAATGGGGCGAGTTTAAATCCCATGAAAATTTTTTTTTGATGAATTCATATTTCTATCCTGGTCATTCTGGGGTGCCAATAGCACGATATTTCAAAGGTCTCGCATAATTCGCCACAGTCATTAGAATATTGCTAAAAGTTGACAATAACCACCCTGTATCTCGCTTATGCTTCGAATTCGGGGTATATGTCATAAGGCAAAAATGACTTTCCCAATGTCATCTATTATATACGGCTATATATGTTGACCAGTTTAGCACCCCTTCTTTTACCTCCATGGTTTAATGTAATTATCTGATCGCGTATATGTGGCCTCCACTTTGGGAGACCAGGTGTGTTCTGTGTAGGCTTTCTTAATGATTCCAGGTTGTTTACCCAACCGGCGGATCGCGAAAACCGGAACAATTCCTTCCCGACCAAGGGGTTGAACCTGTTAATGTATATCACAGACCTGGTCTGTGATGATACTCCTAAACAATAATTAACAAT
Organism: Myrrha octodecimguttata; assembly: GCA_958510865.1. Taxonomy (NCBI): domain Eukaryota; kingdom Metazoa; phylum Arthropoda; class Insecta; order Coleoptera; family Coccinellidae; genus Myrrha; species Myrrha octodecimguttata. The sequence continues at coordinate 29,444,129 of OY294057.1, forward strand.
TCAGAAATTTCTGAAGCTTGCGGCACTTCTCTATTCTGTGCTTGTCCCTTGGTTGTTCTGATAGACAGGACGTATATTGGTTGTTTTTCAGTTTCTGTTATTGGGTTATAATAATCAGGTGGTGAAACTACTGTGCTAATCTTAGAAACGAGCGACCCCAGCATTTAGAGATAATAGAAACTTGCTTATTTATACAGGATGTTTCACCAAAAACTGGTCAAACATATATAGCCGTATAGATGACATTGGGAAAGCCATTTTTGCCTTATGATATATACCACGTTTTGGAAGCATAAGCGAGATACAGGGTGTTTAATGTCAACAGCAATATTCTGATAACTGTGGTGAGTTATGCGTGACCTTAGAAATGACGGTTTTTGGTCACAGTATTTTTTGGTGGTCAATTCAATTTTTGTGTATAATTCTGGAGAAATATTTTAAAATGGCGGAAAACCTACCAAGTTGGAATTTTTTGTTTTCGATTGCCAAATTGGATAGCATTATTTCAATGTACTCAATTTTCTTAGATTTTCTGTGAAAAAATTTTCCCAAAATTCAGACTCAACTTTTTTTTTAAATGTCTAGTGAAAAAAAAAATCACCCAAAATTGTTGAAATCTTTCGAGGTTGTACTTACCTTCATTCTGAACACTGGTGTGAAAACAGAATGAAAAAATATCCACTGGTTTTCATTTTATAGCCTTCCAAAGATTCCGCTCGGAGTATTTGAATAATTTTATTTCAAAAGCGGGTGACCCTACAGAGGCCAAAATTGTGCTGATGATCCCCCTGGACCTGGAAAGAAATATGAATTTATCAAAAAAAAATTATTTTTTTTCAAAAAAACTTTCATGGGATTCGAACTCGCTCTACTTACGGTCACGTATAAATTGTATGTTTTCTGATTATAATGACGTCCGTTACCAAGCAACGGTAGTTCATCGAATTTGACCCTATTTTCCAAATGCGGACAGAGTTCGATTCCCATCAAAGTTTTTTAGAAGATCTTTTTTTCTTGATAAATTCATATTTCTATCCAGATCACTCTGTAGATAGGCCTAATTGCAAAATTTTGGCTTCCGTAGGGCCACCTGCTTCTTCAATGAAAATTATTTAAGTACTCCGAGCGGAGTCTTTGGAAGAGTATAAAATGAAAACTAATGGATATTTTTTCATTCTGTTTTCACCCCAGTGTTTAGAATGAAGGTGAGTTCAACCTAGAAAGATTTCAACAATTTTGGGTGGAATTTTTTTTTCAATGTAGACGTGAAAAAAAGTTGAGTTTGAATTTTGGAAACATTATTTCACGGAAAATCTTAGAAAATTGAGTTTATTGAAATAATGCAATCCAATTTGGCAATCGAAAACAAAAATTACAGCTTTGTAGGTTTTCCGCTATTTTGAAAGATTTTTTCCAGAATTCTACTCAACAATTGATTTGACCACCAAAAAATACTAAGATGTGACCAAAAACCTTTCAATTTCAAAGGTCACGTATAAATCACCAGAGTTATCAGAATATTGCTCAAAGTTGAAATTAAATACCCTGTATCTCGCTTATGCTTTGAAAACGGGTTGTATTTCATAAGGCAAAAATGTCTTTCCCAATGTCATCTATACGGATATATATGTTTGACCAGTTTATAGTGAAACACCCTGTATATATTATATATATTTAAGACATAATGTGCTCATCTGAAAAAAAGTGACGTCAGCAAGATTAAAATAGAAGGAAATTTATATTCTGTGCTATGAATTTGAATGAAAAAAGTACATGCGACATGATATATACATGATATATTTGTATTCTGTGCATGCGACTAAAGACAGGGACATGAAGGTTGGAATCAGCGAATCAGAGAAAACGCGGAATGGCGGTAATAACTTTTGAATTTCGCAACGTGCGAATGATGACTGTTCTATATATGGTGTGTTGAGCAAACTCAATAATTAATGAGCTAAATCATAGTATAAAGAGGCTATACAATGGTTAAATCAACCAAATAGTTTCGTGGATATACAAATCTGAAATTATGGTGCTTTCCTAAATAATAAACTCAAAAAAAATCCTGCCTACACAAAATTGAAACTTGTTAATTAGTTGTGGATTTCACTAAAAATATAATAAGGTTAGGGATTCGTTATTTGTAGACCCAGGGGTTTTTGAGGCTCAAGTTAGAATTCATGAACGGGTAAAATCTACCTCTGTACAGTTTTCACACACATAATAATAATAATAATTTATTGATCCTGTAAGACATTAAACAATGTGTAGGACAAGTCAGAGTACAGAGCAGAGTTTTCACTTGATTTTTGAATCGTCTGATATTAAGTGATTTAAGTTTACTATCTAAATGATTATACAGCTTGGTTCCCATAAAGGTAGGTGTTAATTCAAATTTAGCTGTGTGGTGTCTGGATATACATAAATCATTTCCATGCCTGGTATTGTAGTTGTGAAAATCGGAACTTTTTTTCAATTTGTGCTTATTATTATGGATATGCAGTAAGCAGTTTATAATGAATATACATGGAAACGTTAATATCTTAGATTTATGGAACAATGGACGACAAGAATCAAGGGGTTTCAGGTCGAATATGAGCCTCAAGATCTTTTTCTGACACACAAAGACTCGGTTCGCATCAACCGATGACCCCCACAGAACCACATTATATATAACATAGGTGACAGTTTATCATACTGTAGTATAAACCAATCAAAGCATCTGTTGATAGTGACTTTTTGAGTTTGGAAATGGCATAAAATGCGCTACTTAACTTCTTGCAGACGTAATCAACATGATGGACCCACCTAAGATTTCGATCAACATATAGCCAACAATACGTTGATACCAGATCATCTCTGGAACATGTAACGACGAATGAATCGGTAATTGCAGTTGAACGGTTTTGAAATTTGAGAATCTGGGTTTTGGCCAGATTTACGACGAGAGAATTAAGACGGCACCAGTCAGTAAAACGCTCAACAATAGATTTACACAGAGCCTCGAGTTCCTGCAGACTATTCGCCTTTATTGCAATCGAGGCATCATCGGTAAAAAGTATCATTAAAGCCAAAATATAGTCTGGCAAATCGTTAATGAACAGTAAAAATAATAGAGGCCCCAAGACTGATCCTTGAGGGACTCCCAAGTTAGTAGAGAATTCATGGGAGTATTATTCGTCAACCTGTCCATAAATTCTACGGTTTGATAAGAAGATGTTGATCCAATCGAGAAAGACTCCTTTAAACACCATAATATATTCATTAGAAATATATTATATACATATATCTCTGATGGACCAGAAATCTGGTATACTCTGGGTTCTAAAACAGTGAACATTGAATTTTTTGTTGATGTTGCTAACGATTACCCACCTGTGTGTAACGGCCGACTGCGTAAACACAATATAACTTCCGTAAGAAACAACTTAGAAACTCGATATTTGTAGAGAAGGTTTGGACCTTAATTACGAAGGTCGAATTCGTGAATTGGTAAAATCCACCCAATGATTCCGCAGATATACCCATTCAAAATTTTATTTTCCCAATATTTCTAAAAATATACAGATCAGATCGAATTGAAATCCGGTACTTCATCGAAAAATTACAGTTCGAAGGTTCATACAGAATTTAATGAGGATGATATGATAAGAAAATCACAGAATTTTTTTTTCAAATTCTTCTGACACGATCATTAGGAAATTTTGCATGAAGGTATTGTCTTTTAGTATCTCCAAACTAGCTGCGAAGTTTTATCAGGATTGAATATCGAGAAAAAAACTGAAATTTGGTACACTGCTGTGAAATATCAAGCTCAAAGTCCGAGTGGAATATTTTTCTGGATACCTATAATACACAAATTTTTGAAAAAACTGTTTTCGAAATTTACTGAAAGTATGGTCCTGGCAAAATTTGGCTCAAAGTTGCGCGTCGTTATACTCCACCTAATTGCCAAGTTTGAATTCAATCGCTCAAGTAGTTTCTGAAATAAAAAATAAATAACTTCAAAATTTCAAGTGGCTATAACTCCGAAACTACTCGACCGATTTGGCCCATTAACGAACCTAACCGCAGCATTCCAAATCGCTACCTACCCTGAAAGTTTCAAGTTGCTACCTCACTACTTTCGACAGTCATCGTGTTCACGGCCGGCCGGACAGAATCGATTTTGACACCGGATTCGTCATCAGTGAGTCCAATCTAGTCGTTTGAGACCATTTTCTGCTCAATCATCGAAAATTAAAGACATTTGGACAAAACGATAGCACGCTGTTTTGAATAGAACGTCTCTACGGAATAGATAGAACAACTTGTTCTTTATTCAAAGTATATATCTCTATGATTAACCTAGATAATTCATATCCTAGGCAAAAAGTCTTTGAATAAAGAACAACAGGAAGGAGCATACCGCTTTTTTACTTAGTATACAAGTGGGACATAGGCGTCCATATAGAACCTCCAAGTATGACTCATGTTAGTTAGTATCTTCAGACAAAGAAGTCTCGGAACAAGTTGTTTTCTCTTCAATGTGGAAGGAAAGTCGGCCATATGCAACATCCATCCCGGACCCACTTTGTTGAGGCATTATACTCCTTCCTTATCAGGGCTAGGCAAAATACATGCTTGGCTTAATTGAAATACAAATTACAAAATACTTTCTTGCAGGTATTTGAAATACAAAATACAGAATACTTTCAACTCGGGTATTTGAAATATAAAATACAAAATACAGTATTTTGACTTTTTGTATTTGAAATACAAATTACAAAATACATTTAGGTGTTACGTAAAATGTGAAAAGAGGACAACTAATTCAACTCAGCCATTTTATCGCTAAAGAGAGAATTTCCTTTCCTTTCAGAAGCAAGATTTTTGAATGTAGTATCAGACAAACAGCCTCTTGTTGGGAAATGAATGACATCTGCTAAAGAAAACAATCTTTCTACAGGTCCTGATGAGCACAAACTTGTGTTATATTGTATGAACACATTTTTATATTGGGATGTTCAAGGATGGTAAGCTCTCTGCTCTTATCGTTTTTGGAAATTGACTAACTCTAACTCCATGTTGAAATGACCATTGCGCGGGATCTTTTCTTCCTTTCCATTTGCCGAAAACATTATTGCTAGCAAAAAAACTAGATGAAGCAGATGATCGTTGCGCCATCTAAAGGGAGGTTCAGAGACTATTTTCTGTAGAGCGCTCAGCGCTAAATGTATTTTTTCGAAAGTATTTCGAAGACAAAAGTATCGAAATACAAAATACTTCAGCGTCAGGTATTTGAAATACCAATTACAAAATACATTTTCAAGAAGTAATTGAAATACAAATACAAAATACGTACGGCCAATAGGGAAGAATCTCCGATTAACCGAATACCCGAATCTCTCTTGCACAAAAGGTTGCTCAACAGATAAACAAGTTCCATTTTGCGTCGGCTTTGTCGGCACCTCTGATTGAAGGGAAGTGAAATTCCCCAATTTAATTCTGACCTACCCTACACCTTCCGTCGGCATTGTCGGCGTATTGAATTACGGAAGTAGTAACGAAAGTGATCTAAAACATTTTTGGATCAGTAAAGTGGTGATTCTTGAATTCATCAACATTCTCCACGAAATAATTTATTCGTATCATTTTGTATTTCATAACGAAATGAATTAGCAATACATTTGTTGTTTTTGTATTGAAAAGTTTTGCGAAGAAATCCCTCTTGGAAATGTTTTTGCATTTTATGAAATTTTGCCATATTTTTTCAAAGAATAGCATTTTATTCAATTAGAGTTTTATTCAACCTAACTGGTTATAAGAATTACTTTCTTTCATTTGATAAAAATGAATTACGTTCTAGCGTTTGCTTCTGGGGATTTTTTTTGAAATAGTAGAAATTTTTGGGGTATTTTGAGACCTACTGAAGTTATTTGGGAACAAATATTCAGCAAATACCATAATTTGAAATTATAATAGTAATAAAAATAAATTGGGGATTTTTTTGAAGTCTCGAATTTAGGGGATTTTCGAATTTCGTCTGGGCAAATCGAACCAAACGTTCTGGCAACCCTGCACCGTGGTTTACTGAAGCTAACATTTGTGCTTGGGAGATTCGGGTATTTGGGTAATCGGAGATTCTTCCCCATTGGCTGGCGACGATCACGTGACCGTCGTCGACCAATAGGGACGAATCTCCGATTAGACAAATACCCGAATACAGAAGAACTTCTTAATATTATCACCGTATAAATCTCTTTATACTATATTATCATTTCGTTAAATCTTCTCATCCCTTTCTACCTTATGATGCGTACGCCAATGATCGCTTTGGAGAAATGCACAGAATACAAATATATGTAAATGTAAACAAATATTTGACAACAAAAACAAGAGATGTTGGCTGCAAACATTGAGTGAAGGATGAAGGGGAATGCGCCAATGCGGTATCTTCTCTTTCCTCTATCTACGCCAATGAACTCTATACTACGAAGGATAGAGTTCTATGATCTACGCTAATTACTTCTCTATTCTGTGTCCTAGGTTTCATATTCATCATATATTTGCACACATATATCTTGTCTATGGTATTCGCAACTACTGCTAAGCGATACGCCCTCTGGTGACAGAAATTCGAACACTTCCAAGCTAGTAGTTTTTCGACGTGCCTGTTATTCTAACGTAATTTGCACACTTTTGGAGTTCATTTTCGAGCTTTTGTGTTGTTCTCCGAGTTGAAATTCTGGAATACCGAAAGTGTTTGTAATATTCATCAATCGATTCCTTTCTTTCCGATTAAAAATTTCGATCGTGTCAATTCGAAATGGCATCCTCCCGAAATGACTATTGTTGTCTGCCTCAACTCAATGTTATTAATGGTCAAAGAAGAAAGGATCATCTAGTGCCTCTTGTTTTCATTTTTTCCAAAGCCAAATGAAATTAAAGTTAATTTGGAAACAGCATTTGGCAGGGAACTCAATGATAGAAGAAAGGCCTAGCTTTAGAAATTGAAGATTGGAAAACAGGTCACGAAATACATGAAAGTATGTTCACTGCATTTCTCTGAAGATGTTTATTCTCATAAAGGTAAATTACCTACAATGTATTTATTTCGAAACAACTTCATGTCATGATGTTTTCAGGTGTAAATAAAAATGAGAGAATTTTGAAGGAAATTGCTGCAGAGAAACTAGCGAGCACTTCTGCTGCTACCTAATTCACATACTACACAAAATCATATTCTAAAAGAGTGATCTGGTTGAAAATCTGACAAAAACTAGATATACTGTTAGAGTTGATAATAGCTGAAGTTACTCATATAAATACATCAATACTTTTCATTTCCTTATATAGGTAGGTTGAACCGGCTGTGACATTTTTCATTTTGTATGTGTATCTTGAGCTGCTGTAATATAAAAATGAAATCAATTATATGTCTATCTGTTTCCTTTTCTTTAGAAATACGATGCAAAAGAACTAAGGCAGAAAATCTGTTTTCATTTTGTTGATTCACTCGTTTGTAAACAAAGAACAAGTCATATCATTTGGACTGATTCTAGATTTACCACATAATATAGCCTGCATTCAGCACTTCTTCACATGAATAAGAGTCCTAAAATTACTTATTGAGGTGCCTATGTTTCCAGAAATTCAAGTAAACTTAGATATTGGTTCATTTTGATCCACCAAGCAACATACACTAAAATAACACCGAAATTATCCTCCAGCAACGATTTAAAGTACGATTTTATATCGTGATCCAAACGAAAAGTTCCTTCTCAAGAAATCTTACACAAAACTATAATAATTTCTTTAAATATTCAAGCTCTGCTTAATAAATATTCGTTTTCCACCACATTTCTAAGGTTTGTTTACCACAAACTACTAGCTTGGACAGGTTCCAAATTTATCCGTTAGGGCGCTGGCATCTTCGCAGAAGTTCCCAATAGAAACTAGTTTAGTAGTTTCTATACTGTGATATTTGTATTCTGTGACATTCATAATATGTCAACATCGCTCGTCGTTGTGAATTTACTAAACTAACCCCAATTCCCAAGCTTGAAATATTGTTTACCTTACCCTTACTTCAATATTTAACGCTTGCTGTTTTATGAATACGAATTTATACTCATTGGTAAAAGTAGGAGGAAGGTTTTATCTTCTCCCGGCTCTTTCCTAAAATGAATCCGGAAGATACAGGACAATCTGCGGACGAGGAAACGGTAAAGATAAATTTGGATTTTGTCATTAATAAGCTGTTGTATTTCCCTGTTAAATAAATATATTTCTACTGGAAATGGATAATTCATTTTCGGATAATAATCTAGGGTTCTGGTTTCATTGATCAAAAGCTAATGTTCAAAATTTTTACGGGTTCAATTCATTCTTATCTATAGAGAGAAATCTATATTCTTCATGTATATGTATATCAATATTTCTATTTTATTTTAAGCTGATTGAGTGGTTCAACGAGATAGGCCTCACTGAGAATAATGCTGAAAAGATGGAATATTTTTTCAAAATACAGGAGATGCTTCTTAGAAAATCGCCGAATCTATTACCGAAATATCTTTCCAATGTATTGAATTTTACTACAAATAAAACTGGTGATGTTAAAAAGGCCTTGGTTGGATTTATAGAGGAATTATGGTGAGTTTTTGATGATTTTAAATTTGAGAAGGTAACAATAAAAAAAACCTGCTGACCATTAATGTGTGGGTTTTTGCTAATATGAATTAGGGCCGGTATTAGAGCAGTTTACTCATAGAAATAATAACTTACAATGGAAGCGGTGAGGGAAAGAGAAACGTGTTGTCTAGAGAAAGATAGAGCTAGGAGTGGCAAGAAGCCCGCCAAATCGCATTCAAAAGCATCTTATTTTATGCTTTTTGTAAGATTTTTCAAAGAGTTTTTTTTTTTAAGTGTGTATATTATAATTACGAAACATGGTTAAATCTTGATCAGCCGTAAACTGCACAAACAGGTTGTAAAAAGGCCAAAATATCAAATTTCACAAGTAATATATTAAGATATGGCATCTATCTCATCTGGGTTTTTATTTAATTAAAACTGATTTGTTCTATTTTTTTTCCTAATTTCCGAATAAGAGATAAGACTTTAGTATATTACAGATTTTCAAAGGACAATGTCCTGAGGAAAAGATGGTTAGTGGTGGTACGAAGAAAAAATTTTGTTCCCACGGACACCACTTCAATTTGCAGCAAGCATTTTGTTTAAAATTGGTATTAACATTGGTATAAATGAAATTTTGTTCAAATGAATCAAGTTATTATATATAAATCTCAAATGTTAATAAATGTTGAATAATTCTTCCAACATTGGATTTTGGATTGATTGAAAGTTTATTCAATAAAACATCACGACGATATCAATCGGCATTTTGCGCGCATGTTCTTATTAGGGGAACAGTGTGCTATCGTTTTATCCAAATGTCTGTAATTTTTGAATTTCGAGCCGAAAATGGTTTCAAACTACTAGGTTGGACTCCAATCCAATGTCAAAATCGATTCGGCCGTCCGACAGTGGACACGATAACGATCGAACAGATCAAGCTAGCGGCTTGAAACTTTCAGGGTAGGTCGTGTATCAGAATGCCGTGGTTAGGTTCGTTAATGGGCTAAATCGATGGAACGATTTCGAAGCTATAGCTGTTTGAAATTTTGAAGTAATATTTCAAAAACTGATGAAGCAATTGGATTGAAACTTTACAGTTAGTTGGAGAAACACAACGTGCAACTTTTGCGGAATTTTTCCAGATCGTACTGTAAGTAGATATAACAAAAATTTTTTCGAATACATTTTTTTTTTCGGAAACTATTCATCATATTCCAAAAAAAATGTGCTCTGACCTTGACCTCCATACTTCACATCTTTGTGTACCAATTTTCAATTCGATACGATTATAATTTTCGGAGATAGTGGGAAGAAATATGTCAAATTTCGTGGTTATTCCCTCGGTATCGTTGTTTTTCCGGAATAATTTCCAAAATAACTCGAAAAAAATCTAGAAAAGCAATGGAATGAAGTCAGCAGCTTTTGCGCGTGTTCTCTTATGGTGTTTTATTGTTTGAACATGCGCGCAAAAGCTGCTGACTTTTTTTTATTTTTCTTCCGTGAATGTCCTTGAAATTTTAAGTACCTGCTTTAAACATTTTTGTAATCAATCAGAACAAAGAACAACATGAACCAAATTTTGAGAATAATTTATTAGAAAATAATAGAATTGAAAAAAAGATATCAAAAAAATAGAATTGCACGAAATGAAAAAGTATGAATTCAAGAAGAGATAGGTGGTCTCAACTCCATTTTTTCATATAACTCATTTAGATTTTATAAATTCTGATTAATCATAATATCCCTGAGTCAAGAAATGAATAGCTTATCATTCCGAGTTAAGTCAATATTTTTCAGCAATATTTTTAATTACTAATTTTCGTTATGTCAAATATAATACTTCTATTTCATAAAATAATCTTTCATTTTAATGCTCCTACTCCATTGTAAATTTTTAGTTCTCCTGATGAAGGAATAATAAAATCTCGAAAGCTTGCGCCAAGAAAAAAGTACCTACATCAATCATTTATATCTAATTCCTGCTATTTCCAGTAATCCATTTTTGTAGCTGTAAAAACAAATAATCCTTTAGCCAATGTAAGCGCTTATCATTTTCATATTTGCTCCGAAAATTCTCAGGAAAAACGCATAAAAAACAGAATTTTCATACGCATTTAATGCTTTTTAAATGGAATACGCGGGCTTTCTGCCACCACTAGCTCTATCTCTCTCGGCAACATATGATTACACAGTGCAAGCTGACAGGCCTCATCCATGGTTTGTTATATCTATGAGTTTACTTCAATTTTTTAACCAGATTTCAGAAGTAAACTTCTAGTTATCTGTCAAAATAGTTCATTAATACCAGCCTTTAACGGACCTTTTGTGAGAATCGGAGATTCACCCTATTGGCTGACGACGATCACGTGATTGTCGTCGGCCAATAGGGAAGAATCTCCAATTACCCAAATACCCGAATCTACCTCGCACAAAAGGTAGCTTAAGAGATTTGCTTTTATATAATCAGTTTGATTATTTGAAAATAATTCTATGGACGAAATCCCCACAAGTTCGAAAAAAGTCACTGGCTACTGAACTGACAGTTCACAAATAAATTAACGATATATAATAAAATAAGATTAAATACTTTGTTACGAGTTGAAGAACTCCAAACATTCAAACTTAGTGTGCTTGTTGACACAGGTATATTTCCGGGATTTGAGCGCTGTATTGATTTCCTAGATTTCCAGAAAATCAATGAACAAATATGATTTATTTGATAGATCTCAGCACAGTTATCTACAGGGTAGATCCATACAAACAGCTTTCCATGAATTCACCCAAAATATAATCAACATGATGGAAGGTAAGCTGATAGTTTTGTTGGAGCCAGTTTTTGGTGTTATCAAACAATTGTACACTGTTCGCCATCATTTCTGGAAATGTTTCACCACCAGTTAGAAGATAGTCATGAATTGATAATTACATACATCATTGATATAAATAATGAAGAAAATGGTTCCAGGGATACTGCCCTGGGGTATTCCAACGTTTGTGACAAGGTACTGTGATCTGTAGATTTGGCCTTTGTGTGAAATTTCAACAGATTGTGGACCATCTGACAAATAGGATTCTATACACTTAAGTGCTGGTCCCCTTATTCCATATCTTTGAGCCTTAATTAAAAATAATTCGTGATTCACACAATCGAAAGCCCTAGACACATCCAGAAACATGCCCAAAACTATCAGCTTACCTTCCATCATGTTGATTATATTTTGGGTGAATTTGTGAATAGCTGTTTGTATGGATCTACCCTGTAGATAACTGTGCTGAGATCTATCAAATAAATCTCATTTGTTCATTGTATTTCTGGAAATCTAGGAACTCAATACAGCTCTCAAATCCCGGAAATATTATTGGCTCAATGTTGGTGCTCGAGTAAAGAAGATCATTGGGTGGATTGTAGAGTATGTTATTAGGGAGTCCCATTCTTGTGATTGTTCTGAGTGCTGTTGTCTCGGTCTCTTCAATATTTTTCGTTGCAGGTTTTTTACAGTTGGTATATATTGGATGCACATACTCTAACAATGGGCGGCAAATGGTTTTATAGATTTTTGCGGCAGTGTTGATGTTGATACCTTGCTTACGATAGAATAATTTGCTAAAATACTTGGCTCGGGAGATAGTTCTTATCTTGATGGTATTTGTATGCTGGTTGAAATTCAGCTTATTATCGATTTGTATTCCCAAGTATTTAATTGCAGGTAATGGCTGGATCCAGGATTCCAGGGTAGGTGACGCAGGAGAGATTCTATTATCAAATATTGTAAATTGGGATTTGTCTGCATTAATGTTCATTCTCCATTTTTTGAACCAATTTTGGACATAGTCTAGCTGATCTCGTAGATTCTTCACACACTTATTTAGTGTTTTTGTGTGTAATATTAGTATTGTGTCATCCGCATACTGCAGGATGTATAAGTTATTAGAAATTTCTACTAGTATGTCGTGACAGAATATGTTGAAGAGGAGGGTTGACAGTGGGGATCCTTGGGGTGTTCCTTGCTCGGGGCGTAAATAATCTGAACATCTTGTACCCACCTTGACTGTTAATCTTCTGTTTTCTAAGAAGTGCTTACATATCTTTATCAATTTGAATGGAACTCCGAGTTTATGCAGTTTGTACAATAATCCTCTGTGCCACATACAGTCAAAGGCTTTCGCGATATCCAAACTTAACACTGCAGTTTTATAGTTTTTGAGGGTTGCATTTTGGATATTTGAAACTAGAATTGTAAGTGGATGGGTCGTTGATTTGTTTTTTCTGAAACCATATTGGAAGTTGGGAATGTGCCGATCTATGTGAGTTGACAGTATTGCGTTTATTATTTTTTCATATATCTTTCCTAGCACAGGCAGTAATGTTATTGGCCTATAACTTCGCATCTTTTGTTCATTTGAATTGGGCTTAGTGATATCTATAATCTGTCCAGATTTCCAAATTTCCGGGAATATACATTCGTTGAAACAGTATTCAAAAATTTTTATATGTGCTCGCGATTTTGTCGTCTAGTCTCTTCAGTATTACCCATGGTATTTGGTCTTGTCCTGGGGAGCTATTTTTACTTTTGTGAAGTTGTTGGTAGTAATCCGCCTCATTTATTGTTGTTTCCATTGTTTTGTTCTGGTTGTTAAAATATTTGTTGAACCATTGATCTATGTGTTCCATCTGTTTCTCATCATAGTTGTTTTACTCAAATTTATACATCCCCTTATAGTATTCCGCAAATAATTGTGCCTTCTCTTGATCTGTGTTATATTCCCTGTTATTTTCTATCAAAGTAGGTAAAGTAGAGGATTGCTTATACTTTGAAAGCTTGTTGACTTCTTGATAAAAAAATTTTCTCTCGGAGTCATTAATTTTGTTGCATGCTAGGATCCAGTTATTTTTTCTGTACTGTTGTATCATGCGTTGTATATTTTTGTTATAGTTATTCAGCTCTTTCTTGAATTGGGGGTTTTTGTTTTGGCAGTAATCTCTGTAGATTTTTCTTTTATATTTTATTAGTTTTATGATGTAAGAGTGTAACTCCTGAAGGAATACATGTCTTTTCATAACTGGTGTGTGTTTTCTTATAGTTTCTGATAGCTTGTTGTTAAAAACTTCAATATAATGTTTGCTAAAAGGAGTGTTACCATTTTGTTCAATAAATAAGTTCATGTCTTTATTAATTTTGTCCATGTTGGAAAGTTTATAGTTAAATGCAATTTTATCTGTATCTGGTTGAGGTTCAAGTTTCATATCGAATTTCACTACCAGGGCAAGATGGTTAGATCCCAAGTCCGGAATCAATTCTACTTTCAGGATATTTGCCTTTATGTTCTCTGTGTATAATAGTAAATCAGGAGTACTGTCTTGATATTTAGTCATTATAAATGTAGGACCTGTTTCGGCTCTGCAAAAATTGCTGTTCTTTAGGAAATCATTTATTTGGGCTATCTTTCTCTAAGTGGTATCATTGAAATCGCCAATAATAATTGAATACTTATACAGTGCTGCTTTGGTGAAAACCGTTTCATCTATTTTACTGTTAGGATGAAAATATACCTAAAATATATGCAGTTTGTCTTTTCGAAAAGGAATTGTGATATGAGTTACCTCATTCATTTGGTTGTTAATCGCTGGAGGATTCTCTTTAATGTCCTTCAAAGCTGGGTGGCATTGGATTATGCTTCCTCCTCTAATGTTCTGTATCTTGTGTCCTATTTTTTTGGAATGTAGTCCAATTTCTATAAGAGGTATTGTGTGTTTCGTCTATTTTGGCTTCCACAAATAATGAACATGATACATCGTTTTTTTCAATTAAATGATTGATTAGGTGCTTTCTCGAAGTGTAGCTGTTGATATTGTTGTAAAGGATCTTAATTTTCGACGTGAATTTTACTGTTTTTATTGCTGTTTACTGGTTCTGTAGGTGACGGTTCGTCTGGACCTTCCAGGTCAAACATAAGTATATAAAATCGATTACCTGAGAAAACAATTGTTGTGTCCACATTATATTGATTGATGAATCGTTTTTTCAGTTTAGTTATTATCGTTGAAGTTATTTTTATTCAGAATAAGGAACTAATATTTATTCATAAATTGATTGACACCTTTTTTTTTTTTTTTTGACATCTCTAATGTATACTGATCTTATTAAAAGAACAATAATCATAGAACCAAAATAAACTAATGCTGCTGAGAATATCTCCAGCTTCAACACCTTCCCTCATTGGAATATTTTGGTTAATCCCATTTTGTTCCTTAGCATTTGAAGTCGAGGTTTGAACAAAGGTTTTGTCATTAAGTCTGCTAATTGGTCCTCTGTTGAAACTTTTTCTACTTTCATTTCCCCATCTAAAACTAGTTCACGCACAAAGAAATGCCTTATATGTATATGTTTTAGGCGTCTGTGAAATTCTGGGTTTTGACTCAGCTTAATAGCAGCTTCATTGTCTACCATCAATGTTGGAACTGACTGAAAACTGAGTATTTCTTTGAACAATCGCTTTAGCCATTCTATTTCCCGTGCAGCTTCACTAGCAGCCACTATTTCAGCCTCTGTTGTGGAAATTGCAACAGATGTTTGACGCTGACTGAGCCAAGATATAGCTCCACCAGCATACATGCATAAAACGCCAGAAGTTGAGCGTCCTGTTTCACAATCTCCTCCGTGGTCTGCATCACTGTAGGCCACTAACTCATCTCCTTCCTTCGACTTGTAGCTAAGTCCAAGATCCATTGTGCCCTTCAGATAACGAAATATCCTTTTAACCTTAACACAATCTGCGTTCGTTGGATTTTCTAGCTTTCTTGAGGCGACACTGACTGCATAAGCTATGTCTGGCCTCGTACTTGTCATTAGGTAAAGTAAAGCACCAACTGCCTCTCGATAAGGAAAAGTTTTGTTCAATTCTACATCTTCCTTCCCTAATTGAGAAACTTCTTTTACAATTGGAGTTGTTACTGGTTTGCAGTTTGACATGCCATATCTTTCAAGAATTTTCTTTGTATAAGAAGATTGATTCACTTGAATGGTACCGTTCTCTTCTTTCTGAATCTGGAGCCCAAGAAAATAGGATGCCGGTTTTATTGTTATCTTGAATTCTTCTTCTAAACTATTCAAAAACTCATTTTTCATGGTATCATTGCTGCAAGCTAGTAATCCATCGTCAACATAGAGAGCTAACAATAACATGTCAGTTCTTTGTTTTTTGATAAATTAACATGGGTCGGCATCAGATCGTCTAAATCCTCGTTTTTCAAGAAAATCCCTGAAACGTTTATTCCAACATCTTGGAGCTTGTTTTAATCCATACAAACTCCGTTGGAGTTTACAAACCATGCCGCTTGTATCTATGAAACCTTCAGGTTGTTTCATGTACACTTCTTCGTCTAAATTACCATAGAGAAAAGCAGTACATACGTCAAACTGTGTAAGAGACATATTTTTACTCGCAGCTATGCTTAATAGTGACCTTATTGTTCCTCCTTTTGCCACTGGACTATACGTTTGGTCATAATCAACCCCCTTCTTCTGAGAGTATCCTTTTATAACCAGTCTAGCTTTGTACTTTTCAACAGAGCCATCAGGATTCGTTTTTAGCTTGAATATTTTGCAAGGAATCGACTTTTTTCCAGGTGGTAATCCTTTCAAAATCCAAGTATTATTTTCCTTCAAAGATTGTAACTCCTGCTTCATTGCTGTAATCCAGTGTTCTTTTTCATTACAAGTTATGGCATCCATGTAATTTAAAGGTTCATTTGATTCACATATTTCTGCAGCAACTGTCATAACATAATCATCAAAACGTGATGGTTTTCTAATGGTCATTCTGTCCCTTAACGCCTGTCTGATTTCTTCAGTACTCTGCTCACTTTCTTCAACTATTTCTGTAGGTAACTCTCTTCGTTCCAGATTTTGATTATCTTCTTCAATTGACTCTTGATCATGTTCATTGTCAGAATTTGATGATTCAAGGAAGTTTTCCCCTTTGTCAATAACTCTCAAGTAATCAAAATTATTTTGAAGTCCACCATTTTGACTTTCAGTCTGTTGACTATTTGATCAAATATTCCTTCTCTAGCATGCATTAAGGCTCTTGCTGTTTCAACAACAGTTCGGTTTTCTCTTTCTGCACACCCGTTCTGTTGTGGTGTATATGGCATGATTAGTCTTTGTCGTATGCCATAATGGTTTAGCGTTTTTCTGACTCTATTATTGTCGAACTCACCACCATTATCTGATAAAACTTCTTTCACACCATAACCTGCAGCTTTAATTTCTTCTAGGACAATGTTCAAATTATCTATCACTTCTGATTTGTGTTTCATGAAATATATAAAACGATATCTGCTATAATCATCCTTGAATAAGACATAATATCGATAGCCGGATTTGGATGGGTCAAATGGACCACATACATCTGTATGTAAGAGTTCACCAGGTGCTTTGGCTCGACATCTTGTACATGTACATGAGCTTTCCCATAGATACAACCTTCACACATTTCACTATCGAGATTGACATCTAATCCCAGTTCTCTTTTCAATATTGTTTTTACATATCTCTTATTTTGATGTCCAAATCTTTCATGATATAACTGCAAAACATTATCATTATGAACTGAATTAATTTCTTTCGAATTTTCTGGCTTTAAGGATTTCATTTTAAGTTTATACAATCCTCCTGAACAATTTCTGGATCCAACAAGTATAACTTCTCCTGATAACTTGAAATAACACTTTTCTGTTGTTGAAACAAATTCACTGTCTGGATTTTTATCTTGTGCTGACAATGTTGAGAACAAGTTTTTCTTGATACTAGGAACATACCATACTTCAGTCAGAGGAAAAACTTGAATTCTACCATTCACGTTTGTTTTTACTCTAATTGTACCTTTTCCTAATGCCGGTACTGACTCTCCGTTTGCTGTAGTTATTTGGTGATGATTGTCAAATGGTACATAGCTCTCAAACACATTATTTTGGTTGGTAATGTGATTAGTTGCACCATTGTCGACGTACCAATTTTCTTCATCTTGTTCACACAACAATACAACATTGGAAACGGCTAGTAATGAAACATTGTTCTTTGTATCACTTGCTCTATTAGTTTTGTCAGGTTTTGGTGGCTTACCATCTGCCTTCCATTTCAGACACTGTCTTATTTTATGTCCTCGTGATTTACAGTATTTACAAAATAGATTGCTTCTTTTGTTTACTGTATACAAAACTTCCTGTTTAGTCTCAATTTTGCTTGATAATGCTTTTTCATAAGCAACTAATTGATTTGTCAAGTTATCTATTGTTCTTTCTTTGTTTGATATGAGCATCCAACTTGACTTGAACGAGAAGTAATCAGAAGGTAGAGTTTCTAGTATTTTACAGATAAGTAAAATTTCAGGTAAATCACATTTACACTCATTTCCAGCAGTCATTTTGTCCTTCAAAATATCTTTCTGAAGTTTGTCCCAAAGATTCTTCAGTTTTGATGTATGTGTGGCTATATCATCATCTGCTTGTTTTACATAGCTGAAGAATTGCATGCATAGGTCATAGGTCTTGTCCTCGACATTGCCATCATAAAGCCTGTGCAATTCTAGCCAAACTTCTCTAGCGGATGTGAAACGCATTACTTTTTCTAAAGTTCCTTGTGTCATATTTAGAGTCAGAATTAGTAAAGCATTATTATCGGCTTGATTGAAATCTGATAAGTCTTTCTCGTACCTGGTTTTATCAACAGTTGTAGCATCTTCTGGTAAGGATTTAGGGGCTTTTAAATTTCCTTCGATAACCTCTAGACCGCCTTTAATTCCTCTTAACAAAATGCACAATTTATATTTCCAGGTTGACCAGTTTGACTTCCCCTCTAGCAAATCAATTTGTATTTTGCTTGTATCCATCTTCTGATTTTAACTCTCTTTCAATTTGTAAATATCTTCTCGTTTATTCTGTTTCTTCAACCTGAACCACGCTCTGCTACCACGTTGAAGTTATTTTTATTCAGAATAAGGAACTAATATTTATTCATAAATTGATTGACACTTTTTTTTTTTTTTTTGACATCTCTAATGTATACCGATCTTATTAAAAGAACAATAATCATAGAACCAAAATAAACTAATGCTGCTGAGAATATCTCCAGCTTCAACAATTATTTCATTTCTGTCATTGTTTTTCGGGTTATTCAATTTGCGGGAATAAGTATTTATGATGTCATCATGAACTGAGATGGGAGCGTGGATTCTGTTTGATTTCTTGGATAGTACTTGTATTTCCCTTGTTTTTTTTGTTTCGTTTATTGCTCAATATATAATCTACACTTTAAAGGTATTAAGTAATTATGCTGGGTGTGAAGAAAGGAAGAGCATGAGATTGAAATGTCCAATGACATTTCTACTTGATCACAATTTCATTGTGGGAGATCTTCCGGCCATGTCCTTTTTAGTCGTCTGATGTTGGGTCCTTCTGTATAGAGGTTCTCTATCAAATCATTCCAGTGACCCTGTAGTCTTCTTTGGTAGTTGGTGGAAATGGTTTTTATGACTTCTGATATATATGGTATATGGAGGTCTTCATGTATTCTCTGGTTTGTAACATACCATGGAGCGTTGGCTATCAAGCGAAGTGTTTTAGATTGAAACCTTTGGATGGTGTTCCTTATGGTCGGTTTGGCACAGCCCCAGAATTGCATTCCATAAGTCCAAATGGGTTTAAGAACTGTCTTATACAGCAGCAGTTTGTTCTGGATTGTGAGTTTGGATCTCTTTCCGATTAGCCAGTACATTTGTCGGATTTTCATGTCAAGTTGTTTTCTTTTGTCTTCCATATGTTTCTGCCATGTATGACGCTGATCAAGGTGCAATCCAAGGTATTTTAGGTTTGTACTTGTTGGTATAGTAACCCTGTTTAGGGCTAATCTGGGACAGTTGTTGGGGCGTGTTGTAAATACTACTTGTGTTGATTTGTTGTGATTTAATGTCATCCTCCAAGTTTTATACCAGTGTTCAATTGATAGGTGTTCTTGGACTTTTCTGGAGGAGATAATAAGGTCATCATTGCAGGATAATATTGCTATGTCATCTGCAAATGCTGCAATTGTTGTATCGTGTGCTTCTGGCATATCGGCAGTGTAGAGTAAGTGCAGGAATGGTCCCAGCACACTGCCCTGTGAAACACCAGATTTGATCTCAACATAATCTGACAGGGTGTTATTGTAGTTAACTGAAAGAATTCTGTCGGAAAGGTATGACCTCAGAATCGGATAGTAGTTGTGGTTTAGTTCTTTTTTGATCTTATACAGTAACCCTGCATGCCACACTGTATCAAACGCCTAAGAAACGTCCAGGAAGACACCGCTGCAAAATTGCTTTTTTTCCAGAGATTTAGCAATGAAATTGACTATTCTGTGAGTCTGGTGGAGTGTTGACATCTTTTGGCGAAAACCGAATTGATAATCAGGAAGAAGGTGGGTTGATTCTTTCTTGTCTTGGATCCTTTTGAGAAGTATTCTCTCAAAGATTTTTCCAGGAATCGGGAGGAGACTTATCGGTCTATATGATGCTGATTCATGAGGAGGTTTTCCGACTTTATGTACCATGATGACGTGGGCATATTTCCATAGGATTGGAAAGTAGCCCTAAGTCAGCATACAGTTGTAGATAGTGGTTAGGAAAGTAATTTCTCTTCGGGATAGGGTTTTCAGGATTTGCGCAGATATCAAATCATGTCCAGGTGCTTTGCTGTTTTTGAGTCGTCTTATTTCTCCTTTGACTTCCTTGGGGGTAATTGTTTGAATAGGTAACGACATCTGGCAAGGAGCATCCAGGAATTCATAAACATTGTTTTCAATACCTGGTGTTTTTCTTCGTTAGAACGAGCCCAACCATCTGCTGTTCTAATCGGTATAACCCTGGATGTTGGCCTTTTGAACTTTTTTGTAGCCTGACACAAAGTGTGATCTTCGGTGGTTAATTGTTCGGTGTATTGTTTGAAGGAAGCGTTTTGTGCATCTTTTAAAGCCTTTGACAGACTGCGTGACAGTCTTCTATAAATGTGCAGGTCGTATATATTGCGGGACAGTTGCCACACACTTCTTGCTCTCCTTTTCTCGGATATCAGTTTCCTTATGTGTAGGGGTGTGCTAATATTTTTGGGGATTTCTTTTTCGATCCAAGGGGTAGAGTACCAGACTGCTTGTTGTATTGTTTCCGTGAAATGTTTAGTAGCTTCATCTATTTCTATTGGTTCTTCTATGCACATGATATAGTTTAGTTTTGTATTAATGTATTCTCTGAAGAGCTCCCACTTAGTGTGTTTTGTGGCCAGTTTTGGTGAAGTGTCTACTTTAATAGGCGACCTACTAAGGTTCATGATCACTGGAGAATGATCCGATATTAGATAGACTCCAGTGAACAGTTTTGCGTTGCAATGCCATTCACTATAAAGAAATCTTAAAGGTCAGGTATCTTTCTTGGATCTGTTGGCCAGTATGTGGGCTCTCCATTAGAAAGGTGTTTGTAATTTTTGTCGATCAAGGCCTGCAACAAGTAGCGACCTTTAGTTGTTGTTAGTCTGGAACCCCATTGTGTTTACTTAGCATTCCAGTCACCTCCAGCAATGAATTTGTTTCCAAGGGTGGTAAAAAACTCCTTGTATGTGTCAGTTGAAATCGTGTGACGTGGTGGACAGTACACTGATGTTATATTTGCATGACCGGTTCTGATTTTTATAGTGGTTGCTTGAATGGCGTTTGTCTGATGACTTTCCTGTTCTTGATGCCATATTGAGCTTCTGATAATGATAGCTGAACCTACATGAGCTGTTCCATCAGGATGTGTAGTATGGTAGGTTGAGTAGTGTGGGATTATAAACATTTCTGTCTGTGAAATGAGTTTCAGAAATTAGGAGGACGTCGACTTTGTTCATATCTAAGAATGTCTGGACTTCTTGTTTATGGTTTAGTAAACCGTTGGCGTTCCAGGTCGCAATCCTGAGAATTTTGTTAGCCATTATGGAAGTTTATTCATAACTGTGGTGAGCAGATTCAAAATCATACTGTTTTGGTTTAGGAGCTGTGAAAACATGTTTTTAAATTCTTCAAGGAATGTTGATAACTGTTGAGTTAGTTGTGATAGAGTTTCTCCTTGGTTTACATTGGTTGTTGCTTGTGCATATGTTCCTGGAGATTGGCTGATTTGTTGTGGTGGCTCTGAATTTGTTGGATGCATTGGGAGTATTTTAGTGTTGGCATTTGGCGAACGGTGTGCATTACTTGGTTGACTTCTCTGTATAAGGTCTTTATAAACCTGGCATCCCTTATAGTTGGCAGGGTGGTTTCCGTCACATATTGCACATTTCGCAGGCGTATTCTTTGGTGTTTGACAGGTTTTTGAGTCGTGCTGTTCTCCGCACTTGACGCTGTTATGAATTCGATAACAGTAAGTTTTAGATTGCCATATTCTTGACACCTCATGCATTGAACTATACCTCTTTTCTTTCTTGGGGGTTCTATGGTGATCTTAGTTTAACATAAGTATTGGAGTTCGTAGATCGTTTTGTTGTTTGGCTGTGGCTCAAGATCAACAAAGAACATAGGGAGGGGATGTTTGGTTACTCTGTGATGAACATTCAAGATGTTGCGAACGTTATTCCCGTAAATCGAGAGTCCGTTTTTGATTTCTTCAGTAGGCACAGAGTGGTGCAGGTTCTGGATGACAACACGGTAGGCTCTTTCTTTACGTGTTTGATAGGTGTGATGAATTATTTTTTCCCTTCTCGGGTATGTGGAAAGTTTTCTATAGGCGTCTGAAGAGTGTGTACTTATTTTAACCTTATCATTAGCTAGTACTCTGGCTTGGAATGAACTCATTTCGATTACTTCAGCAAAGCTTTTGATCATTGTCTGGTAATCGGCTACATCATAAATGAATATGGGTGGTAGTGTTGGGGTCTTGTTTTCCTTCTCTTGTCTGTTTTCATTTGGCTCCATAGTTGACATAGTTTGTAGAAGTGAAAATCTGTTTTCTGTTGGAGTAGCAGTTGGACTAGGGGTTTGTGTAGGCGATCTTTTGCGTTTTTTAGCTACCTGCCAATTATGTTTGTTGCCTTCCAATTGTTATGTCTTGATTTTGAGATTCTATTTGTATTTTTTTAGGGTTTAGTGTTTGTTTACCTACTATATGGTTTATGTTTTGTGACGCTGCATCAGATATCTTATTTACCATATGTACCGTAAATCACCATGGTTAACCCGGTTACTGAAATCCTGTCCCGTAAATGTCAGATTTACAGAATTACATGTTTACGGGACAACGATCCTGAAAGCTGGTTAACTGAAATCTGTCACCAGAACAATCGATGATTTGTATCGGTTATAGCGGTAATCTTAAGATCATAGACAAGATTCTAATAGTTATGTTATGGTTGAAGTTTGTATTCTGTGGGTTGAAGTAAATATTAACGTTTGCTGTTTGAAACTTTGAAAAAAATTGTGAAGCATGTTGTTCTTTATTCAAAGCTCACAACACAAGTCATAACCTTACAAACAAAACTGACGAAGTGGACGAATGACAAGTGACTGTGAATGAATGGTAGAAAACGTGTCCCGAAAATAAGGTGGTAACCAATAACCAGACGTGAAAATCTAGCCAACCCGAGCGGTTACTATCGGGCATATACGGTACATATCATTAGTGGGCAACCTATGAATCTATGTTGGTCCTGATGGATTATTATGTTGCTTGGTTCATTATCGGACATAAGTCTTCTCGGTGTGTGGTCACCTTTATATCATTGGAGAGTCTTATCTTGAAACCAGGTGTTGTGAGATAAGGTAATCACAGCGGTTTGTTTGGATTCTTTCTCGCTTTGGAAATTTTTGAAGTATTTTCTCGAGTATATTCTCAGTTGGCATTTATTTTTGTGAGTTGTTTAGCAACTAGCTCGATCAATCTGGGTTTTTATACACAGAGTCGGTGGCTGTTAACTATCGTACAAATCACTTGAATGTACAAGTACTTAGGGCTGTATATAACAGAAAGTCTGAAGTGGGATCTTCATATTGAAAAAATTGTGGAAAAGCTTGGATGCCTCATTGGTGCATTTAGGAGAGTAAGAGATGAATGTATTCTAAACCAGTACAAATTAGTACACAAAATGAAAAACGGACTCAAAAATGGTGTACTGTTGGAGAGATCTGGAGAGTTCCATCAGCACGATACAAGAAATAGGGAAAGATTTCCTCTAAAAAATGTAAATACTGAACTGAGCAGAAGATCTCCTGTGTATGCGAGTGTGAGGCAATACAACTGTTTACCTTTATCCTTAAGGTTGTGTGAGAATTATTCGAAATTTATTGAATGTATAAAATGTTACATCTGCGAGAACAACTATTAGTTGATTTGTAGATTAAAATGTAATAAATAAAATAAATAAAATAAAAAATAAAAATGTGGCTGCGAAAAAGAGCGTGAGCGCATTCGATAAGCACGTCTGTATTTGTTGAACACACTTCAACGACTGTTTTTATTTAGTGATTTCATATTTGTGTTTGGGATACCTTCAATAGGTTTTTTTGGGGTGGCTAAGGCATTTAGTAGACCAGGGCAGGTGATCCTCAGCTCCACACGCTAAACATTTGGGTTTGTTATTTGTTTTGCAGTGGGACATTCTATGGGAACCTTGACATTTGGAATATTTTGGTGTTTCCGTGCAATTTTCTGTCGTGTGATTGAATTTAAAGCACTTTCCACAGGGTACAGGGGCTGGTTCAGGGGAGTGACTCGGGTAGACTAAATAGTGCCGATTTAAATAAAAAAGTCCATTATTTAGTAGTTCTTCAAATGCATTTATTTCACCTTTTACTACTCTGATGTATTTTGTTGGTTGGTTAGAGGCTCTGGAAATAATTCTTTTGCAGTATCTATGATTAATGTTGATTTTATTTAGATATTGGCTTATGTCTTCTTCCTCAATATTTATTTCCACTGCTTAAATCACAACCGAGTAGGTTTGTTGTGGCATCTTTCTTTCAATGGGAGTTATCTGACTTGTTGTTTCTTTATATTTGATTATTTTGTTTTTTTTCTTGAGCTCTTCCAATCCTTTTTGAATTAAAGATTTATCTTCGTTGGATTCGTTGGATGAAGCCTAATTTAGTTTTCAAAATTACGTCTCTAGTGTTAGGAAAGTTGGAGCACCATAAAGTTGCCATTTGTGTTCTTCCCATTTCCACATTCTGTGTGTTTATATAGAATAAGTTTTTGTATTCCATATTCTTTATTTCATTCATTTTGACAGAATAGTTTCTGTTATTCCTTGTTGTTGTGGAATTTGTTTGTTTAGAAATAGTTGTATTTTGTTGTTGTTCATGTTCTGTTATGATGGAAGAAGTTGACTGTTTGTTTGTGGTTTGATTGGATGTTTTTGCTTCTTGTGTGACTTTTTCCTGTGTTGAATATCCCTTAAACCCCTTTTTGTTTACAAAGTCAATGTTTATGCTTGTTGGCCATCACATGAGACATCCTTGGAATTCCCTTGTGTTGGTTGATATTTTTTTTTGATTGTCTTGACAGTTATTTGTTTTATTTTGCTTGTTCTTTGCAGATGGAAATGCGGGTTTTCTTGGTTGTTGTTGTGTTGGCGAAGTTGGATTTTTATCTCTTTTCCTTTTGTGGCGAGCTTTTTTCCATTCTACATTGTCATCCAATTCCATTTCAGAATAGGCCCCATCGCTTGATGAAGTCATGGTAATTTTTCCGAGAATTCAGTATAGAAATACTTTGCTGAGATAAATCTTTCGATACGCGGTGTGATAGACGTCCGATCGCGGCAGATCCTACACATTGACTGATGTTTTCCTATATATTTCTTTTTTGACACTGTTAGTGCAAGTATTTAATTTTTTGGTTTAAACTTAGCGCGCATATGCACCACGGGTCTTGGAGGGGCACTGCTAGGGGATGATCTTCTTCAACAATCAATCGGGATGATCGATTGAGAGAACGTTGTGCTTCTACTTTCTTGTGATTTTAGGCGAAATTCCAAATTTTCTTCAAAAAAGACTTTCATACGTTTTGGTGTTGTGGTGGAGTTCCAGGCAATAGGGGATCCCCTTGGAAGTACTATAGTATAACCATTACCGAGGGTAAGTGTCTTCTAAGAGTTGTGGTGCATTTTCAGTGTTAGCCATTTTCAATTTTCATACAGTCTGCTATTTCCTATTCAAGCGCTAACAGACACTATTTCATTCTATGTTGCCAATGTTCTGAACTTGTAGCAGCTTACTCTGAAAGAAAGCTCTTTATTATTATTATTATTATTAAAATCTAATTAAAGGCCCCTTCTCACAATCGTGTAAAACACCCATATCAGTTCTTGGATCGAAACTGTCCCCATATTCCAAGTTGTGGTTGATGAATAGGTCTCAGGCATGTAACACGAATTATCATATTTTTATGTTTTTTTCATTCTATATCTATACAAAATCCTAGTGTATGCTATCACACACTTCAACAGTTTGCGAGTTTTGAATATTTCGCTATTAAAAATGGCCAAATCGGGACTCAAGGTCGAAACGGCTCAGATCGCCTCTACGTCACTCGTTATTCTACGATTCAACGATCGATACATCCCGACGCTGTATATTGGCTTGCTAGAGGGAAAAGTACACGAGAAGAGGGAGAGAGTGGATATATCCCAGTACGTCACGTAACCCGCGAAGTTTCGTGCGTTCAAATAGCCGATATGCGGAGCCAAATTTAAAAGAGTATTTTCTCGTTGAAAATTGAAATTTTGGACTGCGGTTAAAGTTTTTCAGTAGTCTTACGGATAGAATATTCGATTCCAATGATAATAAATCATGCAAGAGACCTATTGCGATTTTTATTTTCTTTCACGTGTTCAACCCTGGTTTCTATTTTCTTTCCGCTCTGGTCTGTTGGGAATTTCTGCGAAGATGCTAGCACCCTAACGGTTAAATTTGGAACTTGTCCAAGCTATCATTATTATTATTGAAGAGAGCTACAATATTTAAAGAAATGATTATAATTTTGTATCAGATTTCTTGAGTAGGAACTTTTCGTTTAGATCACAATATAAAATCGTGCTTAAGATCATTCCTGGAGGATAATTTCGGTGATATTTTAGTGTCTCTTGATTGGTGGATCAAAATAAACCAACATCTAAGTTAATATGAATTTCTGGAAAAATAGGCGCCTCAAGGACTTGAATCACTCCGAATGATTTAGTTCGTTTTGCATCGTATTTTGAAAAAAAAAGGAAATAAACAGACATATGCATGCAGACATGCGCATGTGTGGTTGATGTGAATCGGCTCTTTAAAACATTGTCATAAAAGGTGAAATAACTTCATGAAGGTGGATGAAGAATTGTGAATGTGTTGCTGGTACTTGACCTTCATTCAGTGTTTCGCAGATCATAGTGCCTTAATTACTAAAACTCAATAGAAACGTGAATGAATGAAAATAATTCTACTGTTCCTCTTCGAAATGGAGAAGGAAGACATACGGTGATAAAATCGGTACACATCTGTAAACAGTAAATAAACGCAGGAGGCGAAGAACTGTGGCGTTCCAAATAAATTAAACCAAGTCAAGTGAGGTACGATGGCTGGAAACCAAGTGTGTGTAGTTTGCTTCAAAAACATGGGGAAAAGTGGTTACAGGGTTCAGTGTAGTGGAGTATTCAATGGATCGGCTCATCTTGGATGCACAGATATTAAAAAAGATGAAATTGTTGGGAGAAATAGACCAAAGTGGACATGTAAAATAATTAATGGTACTGACTGATCAAGATATTGTCTTGGGCAATCTCGGTCATTTGGAACAGGATCATCGGGGGACCTATATGGATTCGGACAAATATGTATCCGTGACATCTTGTAAACAGATCAACATTATGCATGTTAATATAAGAAGTGCGAACAAAAATTTTGATGAGTTTCTGGCATTGAAACTTACAGTTTGTTTGATTGTGATTTTTCGTTTTGGGTGAGTGTTTTCGGGCAGTAGCGGTCGATAATATTCCGGCTTACAGCACCATACACAATGAAGGTGACTTCAATAGAAATGATGGCGTTTTAACACTGGTTAGATCAGATCTTTATTATAACACATGTCGTTATAGATTTGATGGATGTTGGGTGTCTCTATCCATAACAGAGCTGCTTGTTAATCATGTATCTTATAAAATAATAGCATTGTACAGACCTCACCCAAGCGACTTGGCTTCCTTCATTGATGAACTCGATACATACTTAGACCAAACCAAACAGAATACTGAAGTTGAATTACTAATAGGTGATGTTAATGTTGATCTTTTGAATGAAAATGACTTTTATGTGAACAAGTTTTTAAGTATGGCTTTGTGCCCTATATTTTGAATCCTACCTGTGTAACATGTGATTCTGAATCAAGTTTGGATCGCATTTTTCTTAGGGGTCCTCCTAATAATAGATCAAACTCAAGGTTTGACTCGTTTATACTTAAGTGTCACATCACAGACCACTATCCGGTTTTACTGCAGATAAATTCCCAAGTAAACAAAAAAATATCTTAAATTGTAGTGGAAAAAGAATTGCCAAAATTAATAAACGTAAATTACAGAGTTTAATATAAAACACAAACTGGAGTGATATGTTGAATTTATATGATCCCCAGGCTGCTTCAGATCTTTTTTTAAGAAATTTAATGAACACATGGAGGATTCTAAAATACTCATTAAAACTCAGAAAGAATATCGCAAAATGAAACCTTGGATAACGATGGGCTTGATCGTTTCAATAAAACATAGAGATAAATTAAAAAATGAACTAAGGCTACTCGGCAGAACTTGAACTGGAATACAAAAATTATTGAAACAGACTAACATTATTATTAAAAAAATCCAGAGATGATTATTATTATGAGCAAATTGAAGAAAATAAAGATAATATAAGAAAGGTTTATCAACTAATCTCTGATGCTACTAACGGTAAATCAAACAAAAAATCTACACTTCGGATTGTTGACGACAAAGATGTTGTTTTTGAAGACGACAATCAAATGGCAAATTACTGTAATCAATATTTCATCAATATCGGTTCAAATATGGTAAAAAATATAATTGAGTTAGATTGTACAGAAAAGTTAACAATGAATACTCATACCATGTTTCTAAATCTGGTCTCAGATACAGAAATTATAGAACATATATCTACACTAAAGACTACTATACTAGTTCACCGGGCATGGATGGAATAACGGCAGGCATTATAAAAACAACCATTTATATATTATCGAACCTATTAAACATATAATAAATTCAATTCGCTTGGAAGGGGTTGTAGTCAAACAATTTAAATCGTTTGTAGTTACTCCAATTCATAAAGGGGGAGAAAAATCGAAAATTTCGAATTATAGACCGATTTTTGAAAAGTGTCTAAAAAGTAGAATTGTTAGATTTTTTGACAAGAATAATATATTACATGTGCAGCAGTTTGGATTTCACGTTGGCAAGTCGACGGGTGATGTTATGAGCTCAGTTGTTGAGGACATAATTGAGGGTCTTGGCGAGAATAAAAAGTGTATATAGGCTTTTTTGGATTTAGCTAAAGCATTCGACACTGTCAATCACGAGAGATTGCTGCACATTCTGGAGTGTTGTGGTTTACGTGGTGTAGTTTTGGATGTTTTTAAAAGTTACCTCTCGGATCGTGAACAGTAAAGTAAAGGTGAATGATACTGTAAGTCAACCCGAAACTGTGAAAATGGGTGTGCCCCACAGTACTGTTCTTGGCTCTGTGTTGTTTCTGGTTTAAATGAACTATCTTATTCTTAGTAACTGACGCAAAAATTCTATCATATGCGGATGATACGGTAGTAATATTTCGTGAAAACTCTTGGGCGGAAGCTAGAACGGCTGTTCAACTTGGTCTTCACAATGCAAAATGGCTAAGCATGTGCCAACTATCACTAAATGTTGAGAAGACGAATTATATAGCCTTCAACATAACAGAAACAAATAGACCAGATTTTACCAGTATAAAAGACCCTGATTTGAAGGATGAAACAAAGGAGAGTAATGAAGTCAAGTACTTGGGTAATGGGTGAGTAAGCTCATCTACAAATTCTACCAGCTAAGAGAATTTCTTTCACGAAAGTTGCTAATATTTGTTTACAAGTCTCTAGCCGAATCACTTTTTCGATATGGTATCTTCGTATGGGGCGAAATGTACAGGAATTCATTACAGAAACTAACAGTTATGCAAAACTGCATACTAAAGATTATATTTAAGAAACAAAGGAGATATCACTCGGATCTACTTCATATAGAGGATATATGCAATATCCGGACACTATATTTATATTTTTATATAGTTTATGTATGTATGCTTTGAAAAATAAACTTTTTCGCTGCTGTGTACCCTCGGTTTACCGAACTCGTTGTGCTGCTGGTGGGTTCCTGCCGACACAAAGATTCACAAAAAATATTTGCCATAGATTTTTTGTTCACACCTTTTCCAGGGCATGCAATCTCTTACCAAGAGAGATTAGGCTTATCCCCCAAGTCAGGAGTGTTTCAGTTCAAGCTAGGAGGTTTATTTTTCGGAATAACACAAACTTTATGAACATTTTACAGTAAAATATGAATAAAAAAAAACTGAAAGTATGTATTGCTGAAATTCTTGTCCATGTAGGTCTAAAAGAAGAGAAAAAAAATATTCGATGCAGTGTTTTAAGTGTTGCACAAGTGTTCAATCACTTAAGTCCATGATCTTGAACGTTTTCATTATTTGATTCCTTGTTATGGTTGTAACCTGAGTGGGA
The DNA here is from genome assembly GCA_958510865.1 of Myrrha octodecimguttata. Lineage (NCBI taxonomy): Eukaryota > Metazoa > Arthropoda > Insecta > Coleoptera > Coccinellidae > Myrrha > Myrrha octodecimguttata. The sequence goes on from OY294057.1 coordinate 29,474,567, forward strand.
ATTTCTGTGTTTGAATTTGCAATGTAATTTAAATTTAATTTTATGTAAGGAATACTTTAATGTCTTTTAGAAATGTTCTTTCCTTTGGAAAATAAGTAAAATAAGTAAATAAATACCAAAAGTCTTTAAAAAGTTACTAGTGGAAGTGTAGAAAAAGAAATGAGTATAAGACAGTTGCCATCACAAAATCCGATAAAGCCATTCTTAATAACTTTTGAAAATGAAGAAGTCGAGAATATGACAATACAGAGAAGAAAGGCCATTGGTGCGTTGAGTTCTGGAGGCAATGGAATTGGAGGGCGATGAAACAAATATATACATAAATGAAGATTTACCAAAGGAAGTCCAAAAATTGTTGGAGGGTGCGAAAGAGCTGAGAAATTCAGGTCAAATTTGGTCCAAGAGAAAATAAGGTGTTTTGTAGGAAGGGCGAGTACACTAAAATAATACACTTGAGAAATACTGAAATCATAGAGGCATTAAAAACACAAAACTGAGGTAATAATATCTAAAATATTCATCTGTTGAGATAACCTATAGAGCGATTTGTAAGAAACTTTCATTCGAACCAAATGTACACGAGAAATATTCAAATAACGGATGAACTAAATTTGATGACCTTTATTATTATTATTTATTTGGAGCTTAATTACGAAGGCCGAATTCGTGAATGGGTAGAATTCACCCAATGATTTCGCTGATATACCCATTCAAAATTTTATCTTCCCAATATTTCCAAAAATACAGATTAGATCGAATTGAAATCCAGAACGCAAAATGCAAGTTTGAAGGTTCATACAGAATTCAATGAGGATATTGTGATGAGAATATTACAGAATATTATATAATTGAAAAAAACTTTTTTTTCGAATTGTTCTAATGACACGATCATCACGAAATTTCGCACAATGTTGTCCCTCAACATCTTCAGACTAGCTACGAAGTTTCATCACGATTGAATCAGTATTTTTTGAGTTTTACCGAAAAAACAACAATATCGAGAAGAAAACCACGAAATTCTACATATTTTCTCCCAATATATCCGAAACCAATGGTATCGAATTGAAATTCGTTACACTTGTGTAAAATATGAAGCTCAAGGCATAACTGAAATTCTTCTTGAATATGAACAATAGTTTCGGAAAAAAAAATTTTTTTCGTTTCGTTTTTTTTTAACTTGAGTAATCATACAATTTCAACGAAATTTCTCTCAAAGTTGCGCATCGTTATGCTCCAACTATCTGCCAAGTTTCAATTCAATCGCTGCAGTCGTTTTCGAAATATTAGGAAATTAACCCCAAAATTTCAAATGGCTATAGCTCCGAAACTTTTCGACCGATTTGACCCATTAATGAACTTAACCGCGGCATTCCGATGCGCGAACTACCCTACAAGTTTCAAGTCGCTAGCTGGCTCCGTTCGACAGTTATCGTGTGGTCGGCCGGCCGGACAGAATCGATTTTGAACATGAGCGCAAAAATCAAGAAATGAATTTCAAACAGGTCAAGTTTTTTCTGGTGTACATTTGTGAATAGGAATTCTTTTGTCTAAAACAATTAAGGATAATGATGAGGAATTAATTAGATTTGAGCCTAAAATTTTCGTTTATTTTTTTTCACACGCAACTTCAACTATGTGTACTGCCCACATGCAAGTGTTCTTCTGTGGAAACATATGATTGTTTGTTCGTTTTATTCTTCTTATTAATTAATCAGAGCAAAGAACGGGTGTGAATGCAGCAACGGTTTTTTGGAACAGTAGTATTATCGTTTCTGAGTGGAAAAGCCGCTACAATATCTCATCGTGTGAGTTGAATGAGTTTTATTCAAGATGATTTGTCACCCCTGAACAACCCCTTCAATCACCCCCTAAATTGAAAAATATCACGATCAGTAACACGACCGTTGCTGGCGATTTTTTGATGCCAATCGTTCACTTCGAGGCCTATGAACATGTTCCATATAGTGAAATAATTTGTGACCCCTTAAAAATTCCCTCAATAACCCCCTAAAGTGAAAAAAATATCGTGATCACTAACACGACCGTTGCTGGCGATTTTTTTAATGCCAATCGTTTGTTTCGAGGCCTATGAACACGTTCCATATAGTAAAATAATTTGTGACCCCTTAATCATCCCCCATAAGTAAAAATATCGTGATCACTAACACGACCGTTGCTAGCGATTTTTTGATGCCAATAGATTATTTCGAGGCCTTGAATACGTTCTATATAGTGAGATAATTTGTGACCCCTCAATAACCCTCTCAATCACCCCCCTGAAGTGGAAAATATCGTAATCTCTGTTAACATTTTTCAGATCACCTATCCGGTTCTTCTTGTGATGCCAAAAATATGCGCTAATTATGATATGTGATGATTGAGGGATTGTTAAGGGCTCACAAATTATTTCACTTAATGGAACGTGTTCATCAGGCTTGTAATTAACGATTGGCATCAGAAAATCGTCAGCAACGGTCGTAAAGTGTTTACAATATTTTCCACTTTAAGGGGTCACAAATTATTTCACTATGGAACGTGTTCATAGGCCTCGGAATAAAAGATTGGCATCGAAAAATCGCCAGCAACGGCTGTATTAGTGGTAACGATATCTTTCACTTCAGGGGGTGATTGAGGCAGTTGCTAAGGGGTTACAAATTATTTCACTATATGGAACGTGTTCATAGGCCTCGAAATAAACGCTTGGCATCAAAAAATCGTCAGCAACGGTCGTGTTAGTGTTCACGATATTTTCCACTTTAAGGGGTGATTGAGGGGGTTGTTAAGGGGTCACAAATTATTCCACTATATGGAACGTTTTCATAGGCCTCGAAATAAACGATTGGCATCAAAAAATCGCCAGCAACGGTCGTTTTAGAGTCTACGTTATTTTTCAGTTTGGGGGGTGATTAAGGGGGATGTTGTGGGGTCACAAATTATTTCACTATATGGAACGTGTTCATAGGCCTCGAAATAAACGATTGGCATCAAAAAATCGCCAGCAATGGTCGTGTTACTGATCACGATATTTTTCACTTTAGGGGGTGATTGAGGGAGTTGTTAAGGGGTTACAAATTACTTCACCATATGGAACGTGTTCTACACGAACATGAACGGTGGCCATCGAAAAATCGCCAGCAACGGTCACAAATTATTTCACTAAATGGAACGTATCCATAGGCCTCGAAATAAACGATCGGCATCAAAAAATCGCCAGCGACGGTCGTTTTAGTGTCTACGTTATTTTCCACTTTAGGGGGTGATGTTGAGGGTTCACAAATTGTTGCACCATATGGACGTGTTCATCAGGCTCCAAATTAACGATGGCCATCGAAAAATCGCCAGCAACGCTCGTATTAGTGATAACGATTTTTCCCCTTTAGGGGCGATTAGGGTGGTTTTTTAGGTATCACAAATTATTTCACTTTATGGAACGTGTACATAGGCCTCGAAATAAACGATTGGCATCAAAAACCCGCCATCAACGGTCGTGATAGTGATTATGATGTTTCCCCTTTAGGGGGCGATTAAGGGGGTTTTCAAGGGGTCACAAATTATTTCACTATAATAATAATAATAATAGTGCTTTATTTCAGATCATATTCATCACAATGTACACGAAAATGAAATGGAATAGTGTCTAAAAGGAAAAATATGAACTATATCCTATCATGCTAAATAATCTCCATTTCCATAAGGCTCTAACTCAACTAAATATTTATACAGTTTCTTTTTAAATTTTTTTATATCAGACATCATAGATATATCTTTTGGCAAAATAGTTGTACATTTTTAAGCATCTGTACTCAGCTTGCTTCTGGCTTATTGTTAAATTATGCCTAGGGTATATATAATTGTTATTCCTTGTGCCTAATACCTTTTTTGGTTTTCATATTTATGAACTAAATTTGGATTCTTCTTGATGAAAATAACACATTCTTGAATGTATATAGCATATATAGTTAGTAATCCCAATTTCTTGAATGTTCCTCTACATGATTGATCATACCTCAGGTTATTCAGTATTCTAATTGCTTTTTTCTGTTGTACAAATAGAGGCTTTATGTTTACGGATCCATAGAAGATTATGCTAAATCTCAGTTTGGCCCCTATTGTTGCGTGATACACCATCTTCAAGTTGCGTTGACAAATGAATTTCGATGTTATTCTAAACCCATAAATTGCTGTCTGAATTTTTGTACAAAGATTTGTAATATGTTCCTTCCAGTCCAGATGACTATCTATGTGAACTCCTAAAAACTTTGTATGCTCCACAAGTTGGTATTTATTTTGATTAAGTGTTATGGAATTAAGTTCTTCGATACCTGTACTACTTGGAGTGAATAGTACGATTTTGGTTTTTTCTTTATTCAAAAGGAGGTTGTTACTTTTGAACCATTCATCTGTTTCTTCCATTTTGCTTTCACATATGTTCCTCAAATCTGGGAGCTAGTTCGAAGATATCGAAGGACAACATTGTGCAAAATTTCGTTATGATCGTGTCGTTAGAACAATTCGAAAAGAAAAAATTTCAAAGTGTGTTAGGTCCTCTATGTGCTGTACACTTCTGATCCGCCAACTTGTGATAGCACAACCACTGCAACGTAGGCTGATAATACAACCATAATAGTTTCCCATGAAGACGACCCAATAACAGCATCTAAACTCGATCAAGAACATCTGAATCTAGTGGAAATATGGGTCGGGAAATGGAAAATAAAAATAAACAAAATCAAAAAAAGTAGATTTCACCTTAAGAAAAGAACGTTGCCTACCAATTCACCTCAATGGAAAAGAAATACCACAAACACAAACGGCTAAGTACTTAGGATTCCATCTAATTACAAGACTTACCTGGAAAAAACACATTAAAAAGAAGAGAAAGCAAATAGATTTCAAAATCAATGAAATGTATTGGCTAAAGGGAAGAGGGTCAAAACTGTCATTAGAAAATAAAATTCTTCTGTACAAAACAATAATTATTCCAATTTTGACATATGGTCTCCAAATTTGGGGATGTGCAAGTAAATCAAATATAGTTATCATACAAAGAAGCACTCCAAGATATTGTGAATGATAGCACCATGGTACGTTTCACATCTAACCCTCCATGAAGATCTGAAAATACCCTTTGTTAAGGATGCCATAAAAACAAGAAGTAGAAATCACCACACATGAAGGAACATACAAATACCCTCCTACGGCCCTTAACAGAAGACAACCATACTAGAAGACTGCAAAGGAAATGGCCCACTGACCTGATGGAAAATTAAGAGATTCTCCCAATGGGGAGAACTTCTTCACGCTATAATCTCTCCTTATTTTTATATTTCATTGTTAACAAATTAACCTATAGATTGTATTCTGATTGCTGATCAATAAAATAATAACAATAAAAAGAACTATTCTGAATACAGATAGACACTCATATTTATATTATTTTTCTCAATTTTCAGCAAAATGAAGGAGACATATCTGCCTGTTGTGATGGTGAACCTCTACATGCTTTTATGTGATGAATGCATCGCAGTACAGAAAAGAGTTATTCAGGCAGCTATAACAATATACAGAATAATGTTGGCTTGGTTATGCAAAGCCAGTCACATTACTGAAGAAATGAATGAAGCATGGACACAGTTGAATCAAATAAAGAGAGAAATCACTAATATGATTGACAGTGACAATGATGGTATAAGAACCAGTGCTGTAAAATTTTTAGAATGCGTTATTTTGTTGCAAACTTACCCAGATGAGGTAGAAAACAGGAAACAAAATGATTTTTCTTTAGATGATGTTCCTCTTACTCTCAAGATTGCAAGGAGACGTAAACTTGAAGAAGAAGCTAGGTAATACGAAATAATAAAATTTTCATTTGAATAGAATTGAATGTCCATTTTTCAGCTCCTTGTTTGAAGTTTTACTGAAATTTCATAACTCGAAACATATCAGTAGTGCAAACTTGTTAACTTGTCTTGGAGTATTGACAAATTTATCAAAAACCAGAGCTGAATTTATGTCAAAAGTGGTGGCTGCCATCATTAGTTTATTCAAGAACCTGCCACCTACCCTCAGTACCACACAGGTGAATTCTGTGAGAAAGAAATTGAAAACTGAACTTACTGGTTTGATAAAACATCCTGGGGCATTTGACTTTATCGATCAAATCACTCCTATTTTGATGGACTTGGGTGAGTAGATAGAAACTGAAAAATTTAAATCCTTAGCCACATTTGAACATACTTCCATCCTATCATCAAATTTAAATTCGACCATTCAGACTACCGGTTCCACTGATTGTTTCTGAAAGCAATCACTTTGAGGTTGAATAATATGATTCATTTCATGTTAATCAAACAACAATCAGCATAGCAGTATCTACTCAGAATGAGATAATGTCAACAAGTACTCAGTTGTATATGAAGTGCTCCAATCTATGGGGTGCAATCTTCAGCAGGAGCTTGCATATACTTTTCGAAATTAACTAAGATTAGTTCTGTACTTGGTTAGGGTTGTCCTGGTTCCATAAGGCGGTTTTGGAAACTTGATCGTATTAACACTGGTAACTTAACCGGGTCACCCAAATGACAGATAGAGCGTTCAACATCTGTCATTTGAGTGATCCGGGTAAGTTATTCGTGTAAATCCGATCAACTTTTCGAAACCGCCTATATTCACTTTTCTGATTCTATACTATACTAATTGAATAAGGTTGAAGCTGGGTCGAAGAGGTCGTCCCACATATCAGTGATCTCCTTCGTTGCTGTTACAGTTAGGGAAAAGGGGTAAATCGATAGATGAAATATCACCATACTCCCCATTCAGAGAAACGATATCTCAATCGATTTGCTAGTATTTTAAAAGAAATCCAGAAAATGATAAACGTTTCAACATCAATTCAGGTATATTCGACCAATCGGAAAACTACATTTTATGGGCGGGGCAGAGATGCATAGAATACACAAGGTGCGGACACTCTTTGACATATTTTGGGTCCGAAATGAGGTCCAAATGTTGTCAAAATACGGCTTTGTTGTCCTACTTCAGTTTTAGCCGATAGATGCCAGCATAAGAAAATCTGAAATTTTTACGGAAGTTAGCGACCTGTCATATCAAAACTAGTCAAATCAGAACTTCTTTCTGATTTTCCGAGTTGGACTATACATTATTATCAAGAATTTCCGAAAATTAATTAATTTTGACAAATCAAAATTTCATTCAGTCAGAATGGCGATAATGTATATAAAGGTTTCCTTCGTTTCTGAATACACAAGTTTGAAACTTGATATTTTCAAATACCTGTTCACTACAAGAGGTATTTATTATGTCTATATTTAGTTCATGGGAAGGAAATCTCCCAGAGTAACGTTTTCGAAAATACCTCAAGAAAACATTTGGAACGATAGATACTACGATTAATTTGTCTGGTAAATTCGTATGAACCTGAACAGTGAATATTTCAATTTCAATATTAATTAACATGAAGATTTCCTCAAAATATTTTCATAAGTATGTAATGAAATTCATAAATTTAAAATTGATTACTCATCAATAGGTACATACAAAATTTATAAACCATATTTTATGTAAGGAAATCCAAACTATCTAATAAAATCCATGAGTAATATCGATCTCCCGATCCGTTTCCACCGTTGTTTTTGATTCGAAATGATTTCTTGTTATCCATCCATGAAAGTGTTCTTACAATAAATCTCATATTGCTTCTTATTCTCTTATATAATTAATAATGTTATTCATATTATTAATGAGTAGATGTTCCACATTTGTTAAACTCCTATTATATACTAGTAAGTAGCCATAATTTTACCTGATAAATTTTTTGGGAAATAGTTTCAACAGATCAATCACATTATAGCTCCAATCATTTTATTCAGCGGAATTAATCGTATGGACTCGGCATAGCGACCTTTGCGCCCTCATCGTTTATAGAGCCAAGTAGGACAATATTTGACAATTCTAGGACCGCGTTTTGGTCCCAAAATTTTAGTGGGTAATAGTAGTATAGTGTCTACACCTGATATATTCTACGCATCTTGGGCGGGGCCTACTACACTGAGAAACGTCCACACGTTACGGTTAGTACTGTCATTTGTCATACTTTTTTCACATTCAAATAGGCCTTAAATAAGTTAACCGTAAGTTTTAAACGATCCAGATGATTCAATTCGATTGATAAATCGACCTGAAAATTAAAGTTAGTCAGTATTCCCAGAACCTTCCTACATTATTGACCAACTTAAAATACAAGGAAAATTTCAACCAGAATTAATATTTGCAGGGTTCTGTTATTCAGAAGGAAATTCAGTGTAGAATAAGATTTTACCTTTGCATTGAAATAAGTAAATCGTAAGTTTTATACGATCTGAATGCTTAAATTAATTCCATTGATAAATTGAAAGGAGTGTTAAATGTAAACACTATAAATTTGCCGAAGGAATGACTTAGAGACTCGAAATTTTCAGGGTAGGTATAAAGATTCAATACAAAGGCCGAGTTCGTAATGAACAACGTCCGCCTAACGGTTTAGAAGATGAACGCATTTGAAATTTCGTCATCTCGATATTCACAAAAATAAGGACACAATTGAGTCGAAATTCAGTTCGTTTATAGATGATGACGGTGGGCTCACATTCGTTATGTTATTTGGGTGTGAGTAAAACAGTACTTGATCTTGTATACAAAAACTACATGGTATATCGCTCTTAATAATGTAGAATCTTTGTACTTTGTGGAGCCTCCAGGTAATAGCAATTAGAACTCAGGTTTGTCTCTAGATTAAAAATATGTTTGCAATTGAGTGATTCATATATGAGAAGGCCCCAAGAAACAATGAGAGTTTTGAAGGTTTACTTTGTATTTAGCAGTTGGATGTTTCATGCGGTCCGAAAACCTGCTTGTATGTTCTTGATATAATATTGCTTTCGTCCTCTCAGACACATTTGGAAGTTATTGGTTTTGAACTTAACTGGCCTGTGTAAGGGCCGGTATTATAAAACTTAACTGGAAGTTATCTTTAACTTTAACTGAAATTTTGACAGTTATGTTAGGACATAACTGTCAAAACTGTCAGTTAAAGTTAAGTTTTATAATACCGGCCCTAAGGGCCAATTGCACCGTTTTCTTCTTAAGCTTCAATTAGTTAAGCGACGATAAATTTATTGAACTCTGGTTAAAATATTCGGCTTGCACCGAGGTTGAATGTAACTACATTAAAGTTAATCTACAAATCTGGTTACTTTCTCATGAATTGGTACTTGTGACTAGCTTCATGTTGTTTATTTTAACCCTAATTGATGAAATATTTTAATTCACAAGATGAAAATCATTTTATGGGTTACCACTACCATATTTCTATAAGATGTGAAAAATCAAAATGCATCTACTGAAAAACCCACCGAAAAAATATACTTATAGCTCCCATAAAAATATTGCATGTAATGTTCCTGACTTGTTTATTTATATTGATTTATGTGTCTGCATGGAATTACAATCCTGGCGTTTATAAAATGAATAAATAAATAGTATTGATTTATCCAAATAATTTTCTGATAAGGAACGGCTTACCCAAGGATAGGCTTTCTATTGAATTATTTTGTTTGTAATAAGTATATTATGAATTGAGTTAATTTTTGGTCGAATATAATGAAAACTCTGATGTGAGATCCGCAGAACAAAAAGTATTCTATATAATTATTGAAGTATCATGTATGGATGGATTGACGAAAGTGTTCGTTTGATGATCGACTAACACGGGGATGCAATTTCTTTTACATTCATTTGTTTGTAGTTATATTTTGAGTCCAGTTAATATATAATCCAGGATAACGATAGCACAGAGACAGCACCTGCACAATAATAAAGTACTATATGATAGCTTTCCACGTAATACATCACTAAATAAAATAGTACTGAAGAATCTTCATGAAACTATGTTTTTTTCATTCCAAATATGTCTTCGATTTCATTCTGCTGTTCGCTCTTGGAAATAAATGAGCATATCATTGTAACTTTATCATTTCAAATAGTTGAAGGCTTATAAGAAATACCATTGAGTTTTCGAACCCAATAGAAATACTGATGTTAATTCTTCATGCTTTAAAAGATACAAATCAATTCCTACTGATGCCATTATCTCTCTACATCATTTTCACGAATATCATCTGAAATTCAATAACTTTTAATCAAAATTTGATTATCAAATCCATTAACTCGTACGAGTTCTTCATGAATGTCCAATGTAAACAAAAAAAAATGTAAACAAACTGGAGGTTACGTCCAGAAAAATGTCAAACTTGTACGAAATCGCTCGAAAGTAGGGTTAGATTTCGAAGCTTACCATTAATCCTTCTTTTAAGCCCCCAAATTCCAGGGTTTAAATTTAATAGTCAGTTAAGGCCATTAAACGTGGATCACGTGACGGTGCAAGATAATTTTTTACCTAAACCTTGGTTATGGTCTTAATCTATGGTTTTGTAATACGGTGGCCCTAAATGTACTTTCTACTTGCTCGGCTGTTCAGGGTCGTCCTCTGCGTAATTTATCATGTCAATATATGACTAAAACAATATTTTCAATCCTTTTTTTTACTACCAAAAATTATGAGATGTTTTACAATATGTGAGGTTTACATTTTTACGCGCTTGTTCTGGGAACAGCGCGTTATCATTTCGTCACAATGTCAGTGATGTTTGAATTTTGAGTCGAGCGAGAATGGTCGATTAGGATCGACTCAGTGGTGGATAATCCATGGTCAAATTTAATTCTGTCCGCCGGCTATCCGTCTGTCGTGTGTGCTCAAAATTTCCAAGAAAAACTGGACCCTTGAAAATTTCAGGGTAGGTTTGTAATCTGAATATCTCGGTTAAGTTCGTTAAGGGGTTGAATACGATCTCTAGTTTCAATGTTATAGCGATATGAAATTTTGATATTTCAAAAACTAGAAAACTATTCATCAAATCGAATCGAAACTTGGTTTCTAAGTGTATAGTATCAACATGAATTATTATGCAACATTTCTTGACGATCGTCTCACTACAAAAAAATTATTCCGAAATTTTTTATATTTTGGAAACTGTCAGTGCGATTCCGTTGATTTCTACTCAAATGTTCCAGCCACCGTTTCATAACCAATGACAAATTTTCAGCATGATCAGATGAGTATATTCTGAGTTGAGATGTGAATAAAATCTCCTCGAAAGAAGATTAATTTGTCCTATTGGCGAATGGAGATAAGTGCAGATGAACGTAGTCCAAATTATTTTTTTTTGAAAAGTTGAAAAATTTTCTAATCATCTCTGATTTCAATTTTTTACTCGTACCATACCCACGAAATTTTGCATATAGTGGCTCGTCGGTATTCTTCAACTAACTATGCATACTCCATTCACTTTTATAAAGTATCCCGGTTTGCCATGACATCCTGACAGATTTCACCGTGTATATTTTGAAAATGTTAGGTTATAGTCATTTTCCTGTCAGATAACTACACAACGTTTTCCTTTCTACAAAGAGGTCGTAGTAATTACTTATTCTTCAAAATGTCATTCTATATTTGGAAAGTAATGAATTCGAGAAAATATTATGTGAATTCAATAATTCCAAAGACCTGGCGAATGTTGAAGAAACTTTTTTCTCTGTTAATTTTGGAAATTACGTCACGTATTTAAACGTGGTTGGAAGATTCAGTAATGCTTTTTTCTTGTACGGAAATCAAGAATCGAGTGTTTTGAACTTTTACTGAAAAATGATGCATAGAGTAGTCCGTTACTTCGAATTCCCTACTTTTCTAAATTCTCAAGAAATAAGCCTAGAGAAGTCATTTAATTACCTTGTTGCGCGACTTGAAATATTCCAGTATGAAAATGTAGTAGTACTTCGAAACCTGTGTCACATTTAACCTCAAAAGAACTAACTCCATTCACAAAGGTCTTTGGAATCTACGTGAATGATACTGGATTGGGATCGACATATTTCTAAACTGGGATGCAGCTTAGCTTCAGTCTGATATCTTTGGGTGTAATGACAAGATATCAGGATAAATTCTCCATGAAAACTACCTATCATGCAGTATTCGAGTCAAAAGCAAGATATGGAATTATGTTTTATGGACATACTTTGAAGTCAACTCAAATATACAATTCCCAGAAAAAAGCAATTCCTAAAATATTAGAAAAAATAGCATTGAATAAGATATTGTATAATTCATGTCATTTTCGTGCATAAAAATTCAGTGTTCTGCCAACATAGGATATACCAAGTTCATTTTCAATGTACTACTTCCTATCGAAACAATTCCACGAAATATATAACTTTTGAAATTCTTCATTAAGGAATTTGTTCAATTCAAACATGACTACCTTCTTAGGGTTCAATACAATACAATCAAAGCGAAATGTTTATTTATTAGTTTATCATGACTGAAGCTGAATCGTTATTTGTTATTGAAAGAGAGTAGAAATTGGCAACCTCGCGTCGAATTATTTTGGTATTGTCGATATTTTTCGAGCGCCAACCTGCCTTGGTTTTAGTTACAAAAACATGATAGACCTAAATCATGGCCAACCGGGATACTTTATAAAAGTGAATGGAGTATAGTTCATTTTTAATCGCCTGAGTTCTTCTTAAGATATTGGAAAAATAACCTCAAAATTTCAAAATGCGATGAATGAGATTAAATGTCGTATCAAACTCGAATTTGAAGCACTGTGCCAAACCTCATTGAAATCTGATGAATAATATTTTTTGGAAGAAGTATTTGCTTCTGGTTTATTTATCTAAACGGACTCCAAAAACTTTTGTATTAAGTGGCCTCTCCGTATCCTTCAACTAGTTTCAATCTGATCGCGTCAGTACTTATCGAAATATAAAAGAAAAAACCTCGAAATTTCTAATAAGACCGAAATTTGACATATTATTTTTCCAACATGTCCAATGATTAACATCGCATCGAATTGAAATTTCAAATGTTGTTTTCAAATATTGACTCGAATATGTGTTACTAATTTCATGGAAATGTATCAATAGTCTCCGAAGAAAATACTTTTAACAGTCTTATCTCAAGAAATACTGCTCTGAGTTTTTATTCTTTTGGAGCGAACGCGATCTCTCAGCCTCTTCTTAGGACACGCGCGTTCTACATTACCACTTGCCTCGGTACAACCCTACTTATGAACGCCTCATGCGGGGGACGCTAGCGCTCACGCTGCACCTCGTAGATCTCCTCAAGATCTTGTAAGACGTCTCTCTAAGTACTCTTGTACATTCTTCCTACTAGAGCCCATATGATATCTGACTACACAAGGTTATGAGGAGTAGGTTAGCCTGACATTAGTGTCCACTGTCTCACTGTCAAGACATAGTAGCCCTTAGACAAAGTCAGTGTTTAACAACGGTGTTTAATTTCACTTTGTTTCTATAATTATCTTTAATGTTCGGAAAAACTATGTAAAATTCTCTTCTTTCCTCGTTATCACTCTTATTTTTGGATGGATGGAAACAAAAATTACTGATCCGATCATAATGAAACTGAGTCTAAGTTGTAGACCGTATCGGTAGACACTGATGAATTTAGAAACTACTTGAAATTGTTCTGAAGCAATGTCGTGAGATATCAGGTATTACAACGCGATTGTTGGATTCATAACATCAACACAAAATTTTGCACTTTGTAGCGCGTTGGTATCCTTCAACTGGTTACGAAGTTTCAATCTAATTGCATTCGTCCTTCTTGAGCTATTGCGGATATAACGTAAACATTCCAAATCAGAACGAAATTTGGCTTATTATTTTTCTTATATTTCCTCAAGTAAACAACGGATCGTATTGAAATTTGGAACGATGTTGTAAACTACTAATTTTGAGGTTTGCCAAATTTGGTTGAAATCTAGTTTATATTCATTGAGAAAAAAAAATTTCAACGAAAATTCACAAAATTTTCGATTAAATATATATTTTTTTAAATTTCTAACTTGCGTGTTTGTATTTCAAAACTATATGCAAAGTTTCAATCTGATCGAGTCATTACTTCATGAGATATCGAGGAATTTACCTTAAAATTTCAAATCGGCCTAACTCCCAAACTATCTGACCGATTTCACCCATAAACGAACTTGACCGAGATATTTGGACTCTCAACTTAATCTGACAATTTCAAGTCAAGTCAAGACGGAAGGACGGACAGAATAGAATTTGACCTCGGATTGTTCATCAGTGAGTCCAACCTAGACGTTTGAGACCAATTTCTGCTCAAAATCCGAAAATTATAGACATTGTGACGAAATGAAAACGCGCTGTTCCACAGAACAAGCGCGTAAAAATGTAAAGGGCAGGCCACATATACGCGATCGCGTTCACGATGGCGGTCACGTTCTGCCCGAAACATATGCATGCGATCAGATCGCGAACTTTTTTCTCAGTGTCTGTCAAAATCTCTATTAAAACTACATTATGTTTCATTAATGTCATTCGATCCTGTCTGAACGCTGACAGATCGCGACAAGTGTGTGCTGCTCCACGAGTTCAATGCAATTATCTGATCGCCATCGTGATTGTGATCGCGTATATGTGGCCTCCGCTTTAGGCGGAGGCTATATATACATATACACATATACATATTGTAAAACATCTCATAATTTTTGGTAGTGAAACAAAGTAATAGAGAATTTCTTTTAATTATGATCAAATACCAAATAGTAACGGCTGAAACAGTTCCATATGTTAATATATGGTTCATAGTTGGCTATAATGGACAGATCATTTAAGATGACAAAAATATTGGTTCTACTATATTTCCCTACTGAACTCCTAGTTCAGTAGCTGTTCTTGATATCAATTTTGATTTGTTTTGTCAATGACTTCTCTTTAATTACAGTTTGTAAGGTAAGACTGTTCATTTAAATAGCAAATGGAAGATGTCAAATAAAAAAACAAGTCATCACTACATACAATATTTTTTGATCTGGAGAATATTGTATGGCTCACAACTCAAAATTAAAACATTTAAAGCTTTTATAAACTTGTTATGAACTTGACTTCTAATGTGTGAGGGTACTTTCTTGAATCTTGTTACAACCATGCATTCGGCAATTATTTCGTTTCACATGTTCTTGTGAGATGACACAGAAGAAACATTCTTCTTGTGACATTTACATTTTTGTGGGACTCAAAATAATAATTTTGTATAATATAATATTACAGAACAGAATTGACTAGAAGTTAGCAAAATATGCATACAGTCTTCAACAAGTTGAAGTCAATCTGATTCAACAACATAACAAACACGTAACATTATAGAATTGAGCTCACGTCTGACGTCTTCAGGCATTTGCCCAATATAATTCCCAAACACACAGTATACTATCTTTTACAGTGACATTACTCCTCACTCTTTTTACTGACAAGGATGGTACAGCTAAACAGCTAGGACCTTTCACTATAGAAGAACATACACTATATGTCTCTTCATTATTCATGATGTAATTTTGCAACTTCAGAATATTACTCTCCAATATTGATATTTCATGAGTTTAGCAATTATTTGGGGCCATCCCTGTAGAATTTCAGATGAAACGTTTTCTTAGGTAGCTTTTCGATGTAGACAATAAAGAGAATAGATATAGGTCACAAAACATTTCGCTGTGGTACCCCCCTGCCATATGTATTGGCCATCAACCTCTATCAAAAGTCTTCAGCAGTTCCTTTGTTAATATCACTGCAAATTGCTCTGGAAATAAGCCGTATGTAAGAGGACTTTCGATCTGTTTCTCAAACTCTCTTTACAGTATCATTGGAATATATCTTTCACGGGTCATTAGTTGAAATGGATATTATGTCAATGGTTTCTATTTTGGATATGTATCAAAGTCCAAAATGAGAGTTTGCACCTGAAATGTCTGGTTTTGATGTTTGGTTGCAATCAGTTCATTTTTTTGCAGCTGAGGAGTAGGTTAGTAAGCAAAATAATGCCACCCTTAGGGATTTTTATTTTTCGTTTCGGCATTTTTAGATAGATCAACCTGTAACTTAGGGAAAACATTCTACTGCATGTTCTAGACAGCATGTTTCTAGACAGAAAGGCATACCAAATATTTTTGATTTCAATAATTTTTTTCAAGAGGGTTTTTTAAAAACATTGTAAAATGGCATTACTAATATTGCCATTTTACAATGCTTGTAAACGCATGCTCCATGCTCCAAATGCTAATATTGCCATGCGGTGGTATTATTGGGAACATGGATATAAACACTGTAATAAGCATAATAGTAAATAGCTAAACTTCAATTTCATAACAAAACGTACTTCATTTTTATTTTTATCATATTGTACAAAATAAATATTTTTCTAGAAAAATCGTACAAACTAAAAGGATTTTATACATATCCGCGGTTTTGCTGATGCTGGATCCACTTCTTATGGCTGTCCATGATTTTGGTTTATTATTTGATCAAATCAAATAATAAACCTTAGTGATCGACCAAAAAAAAATTATCCCTCCTGAAAATTTCACAGTTTACATTTTGAAGTATGTAGATTTGAATGAACTAATAAAAAAAATCGTCCGTATGCCGTCCGTTGTACGGGGCTTTTCTCTGTAAGTTCTGAACCGAAATCCGTGAAACTTGGTAGAAAAATCGTGTGTCGCTCGAGATTGATCCTCCAAACTTTTCAGCAGGATCGGTGTACCCTAAGGGCTCAAAATTAGGGATTGGAGGGAAAAAAATATTTCTCGAAAACTTACCACAGAAATTTCATGGAACTCTCAACGGTGTTTACTGTTGCATAACTCAACCTAAAAATGTTCGCCCGAATGATTTCCGACCAGTGGTCCCTGAGTTATAAAGAAAAACACTGCAAGTTATGAGGTGAAAAACCAATGAGTTATGAATAGTATATAAGTTTTAGTTAAGATATCAATGGCATTGATATATATTGAGAAAATAATAAACCCTTCTGTGAAATTTGCAGCGTTTTTTAACATCATCCACCGACCACTATAATATATAATAATCCATCATTTTCGATGGAAAAATGTTCAGGTGCCTAATATTGCCATCATTTGGTAACTGTAATTTATTTGTGTATAAAATATCACCAATTTGAGTTTGTTGATTACAAAATTATTTATTATCATAAATTTTTTTACGCAAGCCAATAAAATATATTATATGTATGGCAATGGCCATGGCAATACTTGGTCTATATTTGGATGGCAATAATAGGCACCTGTGAATCTACTCAAGAACTGCCGAATTCAAGAAACGTCTTTATATTAGACATCAAACCCTACAACAACGGAACATGTGCTTTTGGACTTACTTGACGTAACTTTCTGCATAATTTATCTCGACTGGTAAGCCGATACGGACTGGATAACACGTTTTTTTTGTCTCCTTTATTGAAAATTTACACTCTACTTCTATAGGTATTAAGTAAATTGGTTGAAATTAATAGCATGAAAGTGAAGTGTCCAGCGACATTTCCCCTTATTGAACACTATACTAGTGGTGCTGTGGAAGATCTTCGGGCCATATTTTCTTGAGTCTCCTGTTGTCGGGTCCTTCAGTGTATAGGTTCTGAATCAGGTTGTTCGGGTGTCGCAGCAGTCGTTCTTGGTATCTTGTGGAGGCGGATTTGATGACATCTATCACGTATGGGATTTCAATTCAATCGAAGTGTTTTCGATTGAAACCGCTGAATTACTTTTCGTCTTGTGGGTTTCGCACAACCCCAAAGTTGAATTCCATATGACCAAATAGGTTTCAGAGCCGCTTTATACAGTGAAAGTTTGTCTTGAATGGACAATTTTGATTTCTTTCCAATCAACCAGTACATCTTTCTAAGTTTTAGGTCTAGGTGTTTTCTTTTTGCTTGGATGTGTTTTTCCCACGTGAGTCTTTGAGTAGTTGTTATTAAGGGGTTTTTTAATTCTATATAACAATCTTGCGTGCCATACCTTGTCAAATGCTTGGGATATATCCAGAAATACGCCGTTGCAGTAGTGTTAATTTCAAGAGCATTCATTGGCTATTTGGTTGACTATTCTATGGACTTGATGGGTTGTTGACATTCTTTGGCGAAATCCAGATTGGTAATCGGGAAATATATTCGTTTCATGGTCGCTTTGAATCCTTTTCAGTAGCAGCCTTTCAAATATTTTTTCTGGAATTGCCAGGAGACTAATCGGTCTGTATGACGCTGGTTCATGTGGTGGGTTTCCGTCTTTGTGAATCATTATAACGTGTGCATATTTCCAGAGGATGGGGTAATAACCTCAATTCAGCATGCGGTTATAGAGGGTTGTCAGAAATACTATTGCTTTTTTTCGGTAGTATTTTGAGGACTTGTGCAGTTATCAAGTCGTAACCGGGAGCTTTGTTATTTTTTTAGTTTGCGGATTTCAGCCTTTACTTCTTTGGGGGTTATTGCTTCAATTGGTAACGATAATTGGCATGGTGTATTTAAATAATTTTCGACGTCAATTGAATGCTTTGGTGTTCCATCTGGTTCTTCGAAAACTTTAGACAGGTGTAAAGCAAAGGCATCTGCTTTTTCTTCACTTGATCTTACCCAGCCATTGTCTGTCTTTATCGGTGAAACAGGTGGTGTGGGTCTCTTAAACTTTTTGGTGGCATTCCATAAGCTGTGATCTGATGTGCGTAGGCTTTCAGTGTAGGCTTCAAAGGACGAGTTTCATGCCTCTTGAAGTGTTTTCGAAAGGTATCGTGATGGTTTTCTGTAGTGATGTAGATCGTTGATATTGCTGGATCTTTGCCAAATTCGTCTTGCTCTCCTTTCTTCGGTTATTAGATGTCGTATATGAAGTGGGGTGCCCAGAAATTAGAACTGCCTGTGTCAAAGTTGTTTTGGTTTTTTGATACATAGATTACTCAGTTTTTTATTAATGTTATTGCTGAACTTTTCCCATTTAGTATATTTGGAGACTAATTTGGCTTGAATATTTGTGTTTATGGGCTGGCTGTTGAGATGCGCAAATCATAATGGGATTCTACCGAGCAATTTTGCGTTGGGATACCATTCACTACAAAAAAATCAGGGAGATCAGGTAGTTTTCTAGGGTCTGTTGGCCAGTATGTTGGTTCTCCAGTGGATAGGTGTTCATAATGATAGCCAGTCAGAGCACGAAGTAAATTACGGCCTCTTGTAGTTATCAAGCTGGAACCCCAATGCGTATGCTTGGCATTCCAGTCACCACCCACAATGAATCTGTTTCCAAGAGTGCTGAAGAAGTCTTTATATGTCTCCGGTGAAATTGTGTGGCGTGGTGGACAGTACACTGGTGTTATACCTAGATTCCCAGAATTAATCTCTATATTAACTGTTGTTGTCTGAATGGCATCTGATTGAAACTGATCCTGTTCGTGGTGGGATATGGAATTCTTAATGATGACTGCTGATCCTCCATGAACAGTTCCATCAGGATGAATTGTGTGGTAGACGGAGTGGAGTGGGATGGAGAATACTGTTTGACTGGTAAAATGTGTTTCAGAAACTAGTAGGATGTCCACTTTGAAGTCGAGGAAGGTTTGGATTTCTTGTTTGTGATTAGTCAAACCGTTGGCGTTCTATGTAGCAATCCTGGGATTGGTATTAGGCATTATGGGTTCGTTTTACCTATAAGTGTGGTAAGCAGATTCAATATCATGCTGTGAGAACATACTTTTTAATTCATCAAGAAGTATCGATGGTTGTTGACTTAGGCCAGATGGTGTTTGCTCGTGTTTTTCCGTACGTATCGCTTCAGCATAGGTTTGTGGTATTTGGCTGTTCGATGGTGTTGGAATTTTTTGAGGAGTGTTTCGTACTGTGGTTGGTTGGCGAATGGTGCTTCTGGGTTGATTTTTCTTTACGAGGTCTTTATAAACTTGGCAACCATCATAGTTGGCGGGATGGTTACCATTGCACAGCACACATCTTTGTTGGCTTGTTTTTGTCTTTCTGGCAGATTTTATTGTCGTGTTGTTCTCCGCACTTAACGCAATTGAAGGGTCTATAACAGTATGCTTTTGAGTGACCATATCCCTGACATCTCATTCATTGTATCAATCCTCGTTTTTTTCTAGGTGGTTCGATGGTGACTCTGGTTCTATTTATAAATTGAAG
The DNA here is from genome assembly GCA_958510865.1 of Myrrha octodecimguttata. Lineage (NCBI taxonomy): Eukaryota > Metazoa > Arthropoda > Insecta > Coleoptera > Coccinellidae > Myrrha > Myrrha octodecimguttata. Next base: position 29,494,701 of record OY294057.1, read on the forward strand.
CTAATAGACTGATTTGTTGTTGGATTGGGGTTCTAGATCAACGAAAAACATATGTAGAGGTTCCTTTGTTAGTCTATGTTTTACATTCATTATGTTACGAACTTTATGGCCAGCTTCGTTGAGTTCATTTTTAATTTCCTTAGTGGGAACTGTGGTGCCGATTCCTGATGACTATTCGGTATGCTCGTTCATCGCGTATTTGATAAGTGCGGTGTGTTATTGCTTCTTTTCTGAGGTGTGCAGATAGTTTTCTGTAAGTTTCCACGGAGTACGCGTTAATTTTGATTTTGTCATACTACTCTTGTGTGGAATGAGTCTTTCTCGATTACCTGAGTAAAGCTGCTCAATTTGATTGTTTAAAATTATTTTGGGTTATCGAGGAAACAAATCTCTGATGGGCAGAACTCCGAAACTCTTGGAAAGATATCTCCTATTATAAACTAATCCAAGATATAAGTTGAGCCCCGTCCTTGAGTATTTCTAAATTGTAGTGCCCGTACGCATAGTCGATCCTGTTGAGTACCTCTCTAGTCTTCACAGCTATGGTTTTGTTGAGACGGACATTCGCAATTGAATTTTATTACGTATTCTTGATCAGTGAGTCCAACTTTGTCATTTAAAACCGATAATAATAAATCCAAATACCTGATTATGAATTGAAACAGTGTTCTAAAGTATACAATCAAAATTCATTTCATGTAATTCGTCATATCATATGGCTCCAGATGAAACAATCAATATAATTCTTTTGAAGATTTTAATATTTTCAATCACTTATATATTGTTGGATAATGAACTTAATTTATTGATATATTGGTACTCAATGAAAACTACTCTTCCGAATGTGAAACATAATTTTTCAGTATAAAAATAATTTTTTGTTCCAGGTTGTTCCCAAGGAGAAATAAACAGAATGCTTCCTAAAACAGAAGAACGAAGAAGATACACGAAAAGGACCCTCTCTTTTGAATCGATGCAGTTGCACCAACCAAAACGCCAGAAACTCGATGAACAAATTGATATAGACATTGAAGATACTAGAGAGAAGAAATTGACTCCGCAAGAAACAAATGAGAAGTTTGTCTCGGAAAAATTAACCCTCCAGAAAGTTGTTGAAATTGTAGAAATCAATCTGATTAAATTACCTGAGACCATGCCTTCAACGTTTGCTAAAGATTATGATAAGCTAGTTAAAGCTGGAACAGTTGGCAACAAAGAAATTTCAATTATGATGTTAGCAAACTTGTTGACTGAACATGGTCTAGGACCTGGCGGTCCAACTGTGGATAAGAATGAAACCAAAAAAAGGGAGAGAGAAAATGATGACGATAAGGGTGATGAAGATAAGGTAATAATATCACGTGATTGTAGTTAAATTCGTGGAAATCTGGATTGTCAATAAGTTTTTTCCATATCAGTTTGTTTTGTGGAGACGTTCAGATCGCGCAGATAAGGTTGATATCTTCATCTTTATGTTCTAATTCTAATCTACTGAGCACTAATCTGAAGTGGGAATGTGACGCTCTAGATTCGCTTGGATGTTATGGATCCCCAAGTTCAAATTTTCACTTCACTTTTATCGCCAAAAAACAAGCGCTCGTTACTGTCTATAGACCACAAATGATGATTGATTTAATGCAAATCAATTTATACGTTAGGTTAGGTGGTGCTATTGGTTTCGTGCGTCGTTTGACATTTGCCATACGTTGGAGGTAAAACAACCTCACTTACCCGCTTTGTTTATGTTATGAAGTACAGCATTTTCAACAATTTCAGGATAAATTCACAAGTTAAAATGATTTATATTAATAGAATTGGTGAATAACTAGGCCTAGTTATTGTTTCGTTGTTAAATACAACATAAATACACCGAGAGACGAAGGAATCCGATTTTTTAGATATATTGTAGTGTAGATTTTATATTTGAATATTTGCATTTTTGACCAATTCCCCTAAGTTTTATCTGGTATTCGAAGAAATAGAATACTATGTGAAGTATCCCAGAGATGGCAAACATCCTCTATTCACGCCATAAATTGAAAAAACTGTTCTGACAAAGTAACAAACTATGGTAGAGTTGGTTGGAGGCATTTCCACACTGTTTAAGGAATTATATTAGACTATCTAGTTAATTTGTTCTGTTTAATAAGTTGACTCATGATGAGATAAATATGATAAGAATATTTCGTGTTTGTTATACACATTTCAAGAATTATATCTTTTGCGACACTATAATAGCTGGCGTTATGAATGACAAACCCATCCTGATTGGTTACCACTCACATCTCTATATGTTACATAAAGCCAATCAAGGCAGTTCGTTATGTGATAGATTTGTCAAAATATTGCATGCATTTTATAACAATAATAATACATTTAGTTGTTTGTAATATGTTTCTAATTGACCTTATTGTCAATTACTAAAGATTATGAAAGCCCTATTGTTGCAACTGCATGATAAAAAAGCATTTAATATGGATAGTAAAGAATTTTTTGAGGATGAATCGAAATCGGTGTTCAAGGAAAAAATTTCATATGAATTATTTTATTTGTAACATATATTTAGCATAAAAAATATATAATTGAAGATTATGATAGCACTGATATAGCAACTGTAGACCAATATTGTAGTAATTTGATAATTTGCAACATAGAATGTTATTTGAAATAGTACTGAGAAGTTCTCTGGAACCCATGTTTTTTCCATTCCATACATTTGTTGGATTTCATTCTGCTGTGATTTTTCAGGAATTAATGAGACAAACATTTTACTGTTTCATTTTCAATAGTTATACCTATAATAAATGCTATCTCTGATGTGGATACTCTAGGCTTTAGAATACAAAGATAAATACTGCAATTTTCATTTATATCGTTTTGAACGATTATCATCTGAGATTGAATATCAGTTAATCAGATCCATTATCACTAAATTTCACTTGTAAAATGAATAAAATTACTAAAATCTCCAAATAATTGCTCTTCGCCAATGTAAACAAAGCGAATGTATTCCTTGGTCTCTCGGTGTATTTATGTTGCATTTCACAACGACACAATAACTTGGCCTCACAGGTCTAGTAATTCACCAACTCTACCATAGTTTGTTACTTTGTCAGAACAGTTTTTTCAATTTATGGCGTGAATAGAGGATGTTTGCCATCTCTGGGATACTTCACATAGTATTCTATTTCTTCGAATACCAGATAAAACTTAGGGGAATTGGTCAAAAATGCAAATATTCAAATATAAAATCTACACTACAATATATCTAAAAAATCGGATTCCTTCGTCTCTCGGTGTATTTATGTTGTATTTAACAACGAAACAATAACTAGGCCTAGTTATTCACCAATTCTATGAATATAAATCATTTTAACTTGTGAATTTATCCTGAAATTGTTGAAAATGCTGTATTTCATAACATAAACAAAGCGGGAAAGTGAGTTTGTTTTACCTCTAACCTATGACAAATGTCAAACGACGCACGAAACCAATTGATAATACATTTAAAAGATACATGGGATAGACTAAATGGTATTATTACTCGCGGAAGGTCCTATGAACACCAAGCAATGAGAAGGAAATCTAGTAAACCTGCAAATTTTCACGTCTCGAAGATATTGATTTTATATTTGCATCAAAGTACGCAGTATGTTCTGAACGAAAATCTTCAGTCAAAACTAGGCCTTCTCTCATAGTTTCGAAGATACAGGCCCCAAAAGTCGTATAAAGATGTATATTTTGGTCCTTATCACCCCTTGGCGAACAATGTGCGGGATGAACTGATTCCAATCGAATTTTTTTTGCTTTTTCAAAATATTCAAATCCAAAAAAAATTTCAATATGAAGGGTGTTGAATCTCAACTTAATATGAATCGATTGACCTGTTATATATACAGGGTGTTTCACCATAAACTGGTCAAACATATAAAGTTGTATAGATGACATTGGGAAAGTCATTTTTGCCTTATGATATATACCCCGTTTTCGAAGCATAAGCGAGATACAGGGTGTTTAATGTCAACTTTGAGCAATATTCTGATAACTGTGGTGAGTTATGCGTGACGTTTGAAATAACGGTTTTTGGTCACATCTTGGTATTTGTTAGCGGTCAATTCAATAATTGTGGTGTAGAGTTCTGAGAAAAAAACTTAAAAATAGCGAAAATCCTGCAAAGTTGGAATTTTTAGTTTCAATTGTGTAGAATTGTGGAAAAAATATTTTAAAATGGCGGATAACCTATAAAGTTAGAATTTTTTGTTTTCGATTTCCAAATTGGATAGTATTATTTCAATGTACTCAATTTTCTGAGATTTTCAGTGAAAAAATTTTTCAAAATTCAAACTCAACTTTTTTTTTACATGCCTACAGTGAAAAAATTTTACCCAAAATTATTGAAATCTTTCGAGGTTTATCTCACCTTCATTCTGAAGTGAAAGATAACTTCAACAAAATTTGAAGTGGTTCTATTTGATCGTAATTTCAAGTCCTAATGAGATATCTAAAAATGTGGTAATAGCGTTGGAATCACAATTGGAAGGTCTCGGGTTCGATCCCAGACTAGGAAAAAAATTTCTAGATCGTTACCGGCCACCATTCACTGTCAAAAAAATGAACAGTGCTGCACCTAGGGTGGCGTGAGGACACAGTAACAAGGCCAACACTGAACACATTCGATAACCTAACTTGCACAAGCTTTAAGCTTCTTGGGGGTTTTCTTGAAGCCTAGAATAATCGGAAAAATACAATTATGAAAAAATTTGGAATACAGATAGAGGTGGTAGGAAAAACTGCCAGCACAGTTGGATTCTCCTCAAACAAATACCTCAGAAAAGCTTTTACTGAATCAGGAAAATAGTTCCAGCAGCACTTTGAAAATGACACTCTGAAAAGAAGACACCATAACTCTGAAAGATATGGATATGGGATATGATCTTTTTTTATGAATTGAGCCACAGACAGCGCCATCAGTTTCTGGCTATTTAGGTCAAAAATAAAATTTATCAATCAAAATATTTGTAATATCTGGGCGATCGTAAATAGAGTCTTAACAAATATCAAAATTTTTCACTAAGGTACTCTCTGGTTTTAGAGTCATTTTCGAATTGGGTTAAATTTCAACATGTTGATAAAAATTGCCTCACAATTTGAAATTGTGGTACAAAAAGCGAATATCCAAAATAAACTGACTGGTATTTACTATTTCAGTTTGGTATTTACAATGATGCTCAACCCAGAGTGGGTGCATGTGTGCATATTATTTGAAAATGTTCAATATCATAATTATCAGCACAACATTTTGGTCTTATCCTTGCTCTAGACCTTTTTTTGATTTGTGGTAAAAGAATTTTTTACTTGAAAGAGAAACAATGTAAACACTTCAGAAGCTCAAACAACCGATGAGCCAGAATAGAGTTTCAACAAATAATTTTCCCGTCTGAAATAGTCGAAACCATGGTAAATACCAATTAATTTGGGATAATTGCTTGGAATCAATTCAAATTTCAACTTCGAAGTCGCATGAGGTAAGAGTTTTTGAATAGCATAAGCCATCAAATATCGAATTGTGTGTTTATGTATTCTGTTCATCGAGATATTATTTGTTCATTCTCTCTTTATTGTGCTTGGCTGTTTGGGCAATATATACAACTTATGGTTAGACGTTTGTATTCAAGATCAATTCCAACAATTTTCCATAATTTTTATTTTCATCAATACAAACATACAGCGTGATACAAACACGCCACCACCGGCACTGTAGACAGACTTTGCAACGCAGAGGTGGTCTTTGCATAGAGATAGAATCACCCTTTCTGAGCAATCCAATACTTCATTTCGCACCAAATTGTCTATAGAAAATTAGAGTATGAAAATTTGCGTTTTCCAATCAATAATATGAAAATCTCACATGCGACATATCATTTTTTTGGAAAACACCTCCTGGTTCACAATACCTTTCAGAGAAGCGAAACTTCGCCTTCCCGCCCAAATTTTATCTGGGAGCAATTGTGATTTGTTTAAGTCTTACAGTTTTTAAAGTCAAACCTCAACTTTAATCTGTGGATATCGTTTTTTTTTTGGTGTTTGGTTATTCACTATAAATTAGCCACTACTTATCGTCGTTATTATTGGTCATGAAAAAAAATTTGGTAAAAGTTGTTTGCTTATGACTGAATTTCGATAAAATGTTATAATAAAGAAAACAGTGGCGTGCAAATTTCAGGAGATAACAAAAAATTTAAATTAATAGTAAATATCTCTGTACATTGGCCCTGCTCAGAATATATTTTCTAATCGAATTTTTTAACTAATATTAATTGAAAAAGTTCACAACTTGCCAGCCTTGCAAACTTGATTTACTCTTATTCTATTTTATGTTTTTAAATTTTAGGCCAAAAAAGAGAAGATTAAAATTGCCAGAATAAAGACCTTAAAGTTGGGAGACGTGATCAAACCTCTGGAGAAGGAAAATAAAGAAAACATGCTTGTTGCAGCTGTTAAACGATTGTTGAACTGTAAACAAATTGTCAATCACAATTTACATCAAAAAATTGTTTCTACCTTGGCCGCATGTTTTTGTCCAATTGTCAAAGAAACTGTTATCACATTTCTCATCAATGATTTACGATCACATTTCGATATTGCCTTGGCTTGGTTATTCGAAGAATACAGCATAATGCAGGTATGTAAGTCAATTGAACATCAGAAGTTTCCTCAGTCAATTTCAAGATTTGGATTTCAGTAATTGGTTGTTTGAAATAGAAATGGACAAAGAGAAAAAATCCAAATTCTATTTCGGATTTCAGTTTAACATTGTGGATAACAAAGAAAAAATCTTGAAAATCGTATATTTACTGATGTGGTGATTCAAATTATGGCATCATTCAAAAATGTTCGTATTAATTGATTGAATTAGATTATACAGGGTGAGTCTACAAGTTACACTTTCATTTTAACCACAGATTCCTACAGAATAAAATACTTTTTACGCGCTGCTTCTGGGGAACATCGTGTCGTCACGATGTCTGTAATTTTCTAAGTTTGAGCCAAAAATGGTCTTAAACGATCATTTTGAACTCCCTGAAGAAGAATCCGAGGCCAAATTCAATTCTGGCTATCCATCCGTATGTGTTCTAATTTTCGAACGAAAGGACCTAGCGTCTTGAAATCGTCAGATTACGTCTGGGGTCTAAATATCTCGATTGAATTCGTTAATGTGTGAAATCGACAGAATAGTTTCGGAGTTAGGCCCATTTGAAATTTTGAGGTTAAGTCCACGACATTTCATGAAAAACAAAACTTCGTGTGGATTCAGTTGTTGGAAAAATTCAAAAAAATATTTATTCGAAAAAATTTTTCAAATTTTTTTCCCGGGATTATTGACTAGATTTTAACAAATTTTGGCACAAACCTTAGAGTCAGTAGTCATCAACAATTTTCCAAATTTCAATTCGATCAGATATTTACTTTCGGAGATATAAGAAAAAAATTGTGTTTTGGATGTTTGAGCTGGGCCGTCCTTGTGTTGTATCCAGCATGAGCTTTTCTCTACTTATATTGTCCATTTTTGAACAAGAACAACAAAGATTTCTGTACATGTATGGCCCCTACAGTCAGTAAACCATATTCGCTGTAACTTCCTCTACATGATTCCCTAATCTTCATCCCGAGCATATTTCTTGAAGCACCCCTTTGCTGTATGAATATGTGATACAAAATCGATGTGGTTTCATGGAACATCAAGCCATATTTCATTTTTGCTTCAAAAGTCACGTGGTGTACCATTTTTAAAGATGAGAACAAATAACAGATATTGGCCAGTTTGCTGGACAACTGAGAGACCTGCACCTTCTTGCAACAACCCACTCTGCTGTGTTACTTTGATGTCAGATACCACTTGCCAAAGTGTTTCACTTTGTTGTCCGAGAGTTGGATCTCTTTATATTTTTCTTTCTTTGCATTCGTCAATAGTTTGTCGTATTCTTTCTTAACTTCTTTATGGGCTGTTGTAAAAATTTTGTTCTTTGTTTTGCACATATGTTGTAGGTCTAATCTATTTTTGCAGTTTTCAATTTTTTCATTCGTTGGTCTAACTGTGTGTGTTTCCTCTTTTGTATTTTCTTTCTTGGACAAGCATACTCACATTGAGTTTCGAATAATTTCATGAAGTATGTCCTTTGTTTGCCTACTTCTTCTTCAGGAAGTAGAAAAATACAATCTCAAATTACCAGTTCCAATCGTAGTTTCAAGTTATCAATCCTATCATCACTCAATATTCTTTTCCCGATTTGATCTATTTCATAATTTTCTCGCGCTGTCCGTTTCCATGCTCACGTACGTGTTTCCTGTCGTGAAAGTGAGCTGAGTGTAATTGACGCAGTAGGTGCAAATAAAAACTGTTTTGTTTTCTGAGATTTAACCAGCCAGTATCTTTTTACCCGAGCGGAGTCTGGGAAATTTTGAATGAAAAGTGTTTCATTTGATGAGGGAAGACTATGGTTGAAATCAATGGACAACTCAAACACTCACTCTGTTGACCCTCTAGATATTGCTATCGAAAATTTTGTTCTGAGATTAATGATTTTCACAAATGGAAGGAATATCTTTGAACTAAATGAACACTTGCCAACTGACTTCGTTATTTATAAGAGTACTCCCTGAGCACCTGGAACAAGTTTCGGAAGGAATCGCTTTAATTTATTGTAACTGTAAACTCACAATAGGAAGTTGTAATATACATAATATTACAGCAGATTTCGTTTTTCCAGCTTTAAATCACAACATTTTACGAAACCAAAACATGCATTAGCTACTAATAATTATATTTCATTACAGTTGTAGTATGCGATAGTAGCGAGAACATAAAGTGAATGTCCAAAGCGAGGTATTTTTTCTCAATCAAGATGAATTAATTATTTAAAGAAAAACATGTTTATTAGGAGCATGGAAAATATGTAAAAAATATTTGATAATAGCTCCAGTATGCTTTACGAAGAATTTTTTTTTTTTAATTTTCTTCAAACTTGGTGATTTTGTCTAGTCAAGATTTTTTTTGTGTCCTTTATTAAAAATTTACAATCCATTCATATATGTTATTGAGTGAATTTGATGAAATTAATAGCTTGAAAGTGAACTGTCCAGCGACATTTCTACTTATTGAACACTAGACTAGTGGTGTGGAGATCTTCTGGACATTTTTTTTTCTCCTGTGGTGTGGTCCTTCTGTGTATAGGTTCGGAATGGGGGTGTTTAGGGTGTTCCTGCAATCGTTCTTGGTATCTTGCGGGTTTGATGACATCTATCACGTATGGCATTTTAAGATCTGCATTAAGTCTTTCATTCGTGACGTACCATGGTGCACATGCTATCAATTGAAGTGATTTCGATCGGAACCGGTGTATTACTTTTTGTCTTGTGGGTTTTGCACAACCCCAAGGTCGAATGCCATACGACCAGATATGTTTCAGAACCGCTTTATATGGTGCAAGTTTGTTTAGGATGGAAAACTTTGATTTATTCCCAATCAACAACTACATCTTCTTGAGTTTTGAGAATTAATAGAGAGTACAACAACGTCATAAGCAAACGCTGCAATCGTTGCAGTAGGTGTTTCAGGCAGTTCAGCTGTGTAGAGAAAGTAGAGAAACAGCCCCAGGTAACTTCCTTGTGGTACGCCAGACCTGACGGAAAAATTTCCGGATATTTCGTCGTTAAGTTTGACGGAACACTTTCTATCTAAGAGGTAGGATTTAAGTTGTAGATAGAAGTTGTTATTAAGAGCAAACAGTAATGCCGGCTGATAAATTAAGGCCTCGTGGATTTCGGCAACACAGCCAAATTCAAGTTTCAAAAAACCTCGTTAATATCTCAAGGTCAGGCACCTGCCCATTGTCTGTATGCTTCAACGTTGCCAATAGCCGCAAGTAATATTAGAATGCGTGAAATTTCGACGTTAATGGAAAAAAACGGGGTGTCTTTCTGCAGGCTTCAATGATTATAATTTGAAAAAAAAATTGTTTTGGGATGTACTTAATTCTTCTGTGAGAATGCGCAATTTTATTTATTTTTCCATTTTCCACTCCATATCAGTTTTATTTTCCCGAAAAATTCTTGAATATAAAACATTGGCAACATTGCGCATTCAGAGGATCGAGTGAAAACCTGAATTTAGCATGCGGTTATAGATGGTTGTCAGAAACACTATTGCTTTTATTGGTTTTTGAGGACTAGTGCTGTTATCAAGTCGTAACCGGGAGCTTTGTTTTTTTGTTATTTACTGATATCAGCCTGTAATTCTTTGGGGGTCATTGCTTCAATAGGTCTCTTGCATGTAATACGAATTATCATATTTGCATGTTTTTCTCATCCTATATCGATACAAAATCATAATGTATGCTATCTCACACTCCAACAATTCGCGAATTTCGAATAATTCGGTATTAAAAATCGTCAAATCGGGACGAAAAAACCAAAATGGGTGAAACGCGGTGGATTGCCTCCTACGTCACTAGTTTTTCCACGATGCCCCGATCGATACTGCTCGACGCTGTCTATTGGCTTGCTAGACAGAAAAGTATACGAGAAGAGGGAGATAGTGGATATATCCCCATACGTCACGGAAACCGCGAAGCTTCGTCCGTTTAAACAACCGACATGCGGAGCCAAATTTAAAAGAGCATTTTCTCGTTAAAAATTCAAATATTTGATTGCGGTTTAAGTTTTTCAGTGGTCTTACGGATAGAATATTTCATTCCAATGATGAAAAAAATTCATGCAAGAGACCTATTGATAACGATAATTAGCATGGTGCATCTAGATATTTTTCGACATCAATTGCATACCTTGGTATTCCATCTGGTTCTTCGGACACTTTGGACAGGTGTAAAGGAAAGGCATCTGCTTTTTCTCTACTTGAATTTGCCCAGCCATTGTCTGTCTTTATCAGGGAAACAGATGGTGTGGGCCTTTCAACCTTTTTGGTGGTTTTCCATTAGCTGTGATCTCATGAGCTTCAGCTTTGAGCGTAGGCATCAAAGGTAGAGTTATGTGAGTCTTTTGGTTTTTTCAAAAGTTCTCGTGATAGTTTTCTGTACTGATACAGGTCGGTGATGTTGCGTGATCTTTGCCAAATTGGTCTTGCTCTCCTTTTTTGGTTATTAGATGTCGTATATCAAGTGGGGTGCTCAGAGAATTAGATACTTCTTATGTAAAAGGAGTAGCATGCCAAGCTGCTTGTTTTATTGTAGTGGTAAAATGCTCCACTGCTTGTTGTTTTGGTTCTTTGATACATAGGTTACTCAGTCTTTTATTACTGTAGTTGCTGATGTTTTCCCATTTAGTATGTTTCAAGACTAATTTGTCTCAAATGTAAGCGAGCAATTTTGCATGGGGATACACACTACAAAGAAATCAAGAAGGTCTGGTAGTTTTCTAGGGTCTGTTGGTCAGTATGTTGGCTCTCCAGTGAAAAACTGTTCAGAATGGTTGTCAGTCAGAGCACGAAGTAAATTACGACCCGTTGTAGTTATCAGCCTGAAACCCCAATATGTATACATATGCTTGGCATTCTAGTCACCATCCACAATGAATCTGTTTCCAAAGAGTGCTGAAGTAATCTTCAAATTTTTCTGGTGAGATTGTGTGACATGATGAACAGTACACTGATGTTACCTAGATTCCCAATATTGATTTTGATATTAACATTTGTTGCTTGAATGGCGTTTGTTTGAAACTTATCCTGTTCGTGGTGGGATATGGAATTCTTAATGATGACTGCTGATCCTCCATGAACAGTTCCATCAGGATGAATTGTGTGGTAGACGGAGTAGAATGGGATGGAGAATACTGTTTGACTGGTAAAATGTGTTTCAGAAACTAGTAGGATATCCACTTTGTTGAAGTCGAGGAAGGTTTGGATTTCTTGTTTGTGATTAGTCAAACCGTTGGCGTTCTATGTAGCAATTCTGAGATTGGTATTAGGCATCATGGGTTCGTTTTTTCTTATATGTGTAGTAAGCAGATTTAATATCATGCTGTTTTGATTAAGTAGCCGTAAGAACATACTTTCGAATTCATCAATAAATAGTGATAGTTGTTGACTTAGGCCAGATTGTGTTTGCTCTTTTTTCCCATTATGAATCGCTTCCGTATAGGTTTGTGGAATTTTGTTGTGGTATTTAGCAGTTTGATGATGTTGGAATATATCAAGGAGTGTTTAGGATTGAGGTTGGTTGGAGATGCTTCTGGTTTGATTTTTCTTTATGAACTTTATGAAATTGCAAACACCTTCAGTTGGCGGGACGGTAACCATTGTACAGCACATAATCTAGTCAACATGACATAATTATTTCACGAGAAACTGGTGAAGTTTTTTCAACATAAATCTGGAAAATAAAAAAAATCCAAATTTCCAAGGATATATGCTCAAAGGTGCGCAGTGGCATTCTTCAGCAACTTACTAAGTATCAATCTGATTGAGTACGTTCTTAAAATATTGGGTAAATATCATCAAAAGTTCGAATAATAATAATAATAACTTGGAAACCTTTTGTCCGATTTAGTCCTTTAACGACCATTACGGTCGCTAGCTCTTTCCTGTAGAAAGTTACCGTGGCAACAGACGGTAGCACGACAGACTATTTGATATCTGGTTCAACATTGAGTTCAACATAGCTATTGTGATTAAGTTCCAAAAAAAATGTGCAATTTTATTGAGTGCCGTTTTTTCTCAATTGAGGTTCAATAATTATTTTACGGAAAACGATTTTCTTAGGACCACTAGAAAACATCTGATATTTCATGACGAAATTATGAAAAAAAAAATTAATGCCATGACTAACATATTCAGGATATTATAAGGTGAGAGTAAAAAAAGACTCCTGACTCCATATATGTATTTCTCTCGATTTTTTTCAATCAATTCAATGTTTCATAATAATATATGGTGGCAACATACACTGCAATCATCTGCAGATTCACAATGAGTCTGAAATCCGAAATAATATTTCTCATCTGAAACCTAAAAAATGTATTCACGAATTTACATGTTATTACACTATTTCTAGGGATTTTCTCGGAAGCCACCTTTACGAAAAGACGCAAAAATCGACCAATCTTACAACATCCTTCTATGCACTCTGGTGAGCACTGCCTCAAACGACTCCTTCATTCTGAGTAAAATACTTTTGGAAGCACCTTTAGTGACAGAAGAGGCACTTGATCAAATCAAGGTATTATGTAGAGACCAAGTAAGATGCGAATGGGTATTAGCACTTCTGAAGGACCTAACACTGAGCAAACCACCAAAACAACTGACTTTCCTCAACGTTCTTCTGTTATTCAGCACTTACGAACAAAATATCGTTAGAGAATGCGCTTTGAAACATATACTGGAACTGCACAAACGAGAAGATCTGAAAGTCATCATAGAAGAATTCGCCAGAATGAATTTAGAATTCTTAAAACTGAAAAGACCTCCAGAGGGTTTATGTGGCTTCAACCAAGGGCGATTGAAGAGCGAATCATGGGGAGACGATTTTATTAAAGCATGTTTGTTGCCCTTTATTTCGTTGCTTCCGGCTGATCAAGTTTTAATTCATGATTTGGCAAATGTTTACATTCAAACTAGTGCGGATATAAAGAGAATAATTCTGAGATTATTGGATGCTCCAATCAGAGGGATGGGAATGCAATCTCCGGAACTACTAAAACTGATGAAAGAATGTCCCAAAGGGTCAGAAACTCTTGTAACTAGGATAATTCATATATTGACAGAGAAAGAATCTCCCAGTGGGGAGCTCGTGCAGATTGTTAGAGATTTATATAACACTAAAGTTTCTGATGTACGATTTTTGATCCCAGTTCTCAATGGCTTGTCTAAAAAAGAAATTATAACGGCTCTACCCAAGTTGATCAAATTGAATCCAATTGTTGTTAAGGAGGTGTTTAACAGACTTCTTGGGTCACATGGAGATAGCCCCGTATCACCCACTGAACTTTTAGTTTCACTTCACATAATTGATTCTACAAAAGCAGATCTTAAAACCGTTATAAAAGCGACTTCGTTATGTCTTCAGGATAAACAGGTAAGACGCTTTTTGATTCCCTTTCATTTAAATCTTTTTCAGAAATATAGTGGGCCAGTAAATTACATTCTTTCAAAAACTTTTCTATAGATAACTGATTTCAAAAAAATGTTTTATAATGCTTGACAGTACCTCTACAATTTCTGAAAAATACTTCCATAAATAAATGTTCAGTAGACGACTTCGGCACAAGTTGCCAACCCACAATTTACTTAGCAAGTTTACTTTCACTGGGGAACGGGAATTTCAGGACAAATTCGACATGATAAGGTTCGCATTATTTATAAATAACAGTAAAACATGCCTCGGCTCTTCAAACCAGATAATTCCTTCCAAATATAGGTTTTTGTTAAGATCGTCCCCGATTGGCTGAAATTTAAGTTGGGATTCCTGATTTCATGCAAGCAGTGTCAATTTTCATAGGATACGTTCCGAAAATCAACTCTGTTGTTTCGGTTGCCGATTTTCCGCTCCGTAAATATGAAATATTCGGATGGTTCCTGGAACGAGAGCGTGAAAAAGGTTATTTACGGAATCTGGTTGATGAAAATGCGGTCGATTTACTGTCACCAGAACGATTTTCTATGGTAAATATCCATAGCATAGAACAATCTATGTTTACTTTAGGTTTGTTTTGGTTCCGAGTTCAGATCTGTTCGGGACGGACAGTTCTGAACTCGGAACCTAAAGTAAATATAGATTGTTCTATGCTATGGATATTTACCATAGAAAATCGTTCTGGTGACAGTAAATCGACCGCATTTTATCAACCAGATTCCTTAAATAACCTTTTTCACGCGCTTGTTCCAGGAACCATCCGAATATTTCATATTTACGGAGCAGAAAATCGGCAAATGAAACAACAGAGTTGATTTTCGGAACGTATCATATGAAAATTGACACTGTTTGCATGAAATCAGGAATCCCAACTTAAATTTCAGCCAATCGGGTACGATCTTAACAAAACCCTATATTTGGAAGGAATCATTTGGTTTGAAGAGCCGAGGCATGTTTTACGGTTATTTATGAATAATGCGAACCTTATCATGTCGAATTTGTCCTGAAATTCCCGTTCCCCAGTGAAAGTAAACTTGCTAAGTAAATTGTGGATTGGCAACTTGGGCCGAAGTCGTCAATTGGAAAAACCTGTTTAATTCGATTCAAATGAACATGAAAACGATCTCCAGTGTCATTGTTTGTTTTTTTGAAGTATTTGTAAGTTTCATTCATAGGGCGGCTATTGCGTCATTATCTGTGTCTTGAGTTTAATCTTGAACTAGAAGAGAACATTTACAGTCAGACTATTCAAATACTTATGCATTTAAATGAAAATTCAAGATATGCTGAACGAAAGTCCTTGTATGATTCAATGCAAGCAACTCTTTTGTAAGGAAATCGACAAAACAAATTCACGTTTACTAAGGTTTACTGTGATTCATTTTGATTGGTCTTCAGCTCATTATGGCGAATTGGTGTACATTGCAATTAATTTAGAAGATTTTGAGATTTAGAGTTCAAAGATGAAAAATTGATCTCCCTCATAATAAAAAAATATTAGTGTAAATGAAATGTTTTCAGGTTTTTACACAAGAAGTGATGGCTGTAGTACTTCAGCAACTCATGGAACAAACACCCTTGCCAACTTTATTAATGAGAACTGTTATTCAAGCTCTCGGAAGTTATCCTAGATTATCAGGGTTTGTTATGAATATTCTTCAGAGACTCATTATCAAACAAGTATGGAAGCAGAAAGTTGTTTGGGAAGGTTTTATCAAATGTTGCCAAAGAACAAAACCGCAAAGTTTTGCCGTTTTAATGCAGTTACCACCTCCCCAACTGATGGAAGCTCTGAACATGTGTCCAGAACTCAGAGATCCTTTAAAGGAACATCTGCTATCTCTGACAGAGGGGCAGATAGCACATATTCCCACCGCTGTGAAAGACATTTTATTGAATTCTTATAGGCCGCTAACAGATCAGGGAGCAATGGTGGGGATTGGTGTACCGCCCCCTGAACAAGCCCAGATGGTTCCAGTTGTTGATCCTACTTTGAACACTATGGTGAGTTTAAATTTTAAATTTGACTATGACTTTGGAAGTTCTATACTGAGAATTGTGAACTAGATGTGTTAATGTATTACAAAAGAAATACATAACAAAAGTATCTGCGGAAATATGTTATTGTCTAATCATTTATCAGGTTAAGAGCCATATTTCACTACTTGCTGGTTAAATGTCGAATAAAATTAACCAAATCATGTCACCAATAGGTTGACATTTCTGTAAGGTAAAGTTTCTTATGTTAAGGAAATTAGGTGAATATGGATCTTCTTGATTTTATAATGAATCAACAAGATGATTTTATTAAATAACTGTGATGTTTGCAGAAAAGTCCTCTAATAAGAACTATCCACAAGGAGGAATATTCATCAATAAATCACCCACAGCATGTACAAAGAGATCTCATGTTCAAGAATATTTACAACAAACAAAAATCTACAAAAGTACTGATGTGAGGTCAGGAGCTTTTACGCGCTTGTTCAAATTCTATCTATTAGATCAACACGAAATTTTGCACCTAATTGCGTGTTCGTAATCTCCACCTGATTTAGGGCAGCTATTATAAAACTTAACTTTAACTTTAACTGACAGTTTTGACAGTTATGTTAGGACATATCTGTGAAAACTATCAGTTAAAGTTAAAGTTAAGTTTTATAATACCGGCCCTTAGAAGTTTCAATCTGACTGCATTCGTTCTTCTTGAGCTGTTGCGGATATTATGTTGAAATTCCAAATAAGAACGAAATTTGGCACATTTTTTTTCCTTGTATCTCCGAAAGTGAATATCGGATCGAATTCAAATTTGGAACATTGTTTTAAAACACTGATTCTAAGGTTTGAGCCAAATTTCATTGAAATTTAATCAATATTTTCGGAGAAAAAAAAATTTTCATAAAAAAATTTGAAAAATTTTCGAATGAAATTTTTTTTTTAATTTTCCATCAACTAGATCCACATGAAACTTTGCTCTAAGTTGCGCGTTGGTATTTCAAAACTGTCCACGGAGTTTCAATTTGATCGAGTGAATATTTCATGAGATCTCAAGTAATTAACCACAAAATTTCAATTAAGCCTAAGTCCGAAACTATCCAACCGATTCCACCCATTAACAAACTTAGCCGAGATATCTGGACTCCAAACCTAATATGACAATTCCAAGTCGCTAAGTTTATTCCTTCTAAAGTTAGAGCACATACGGAAGGACGGCCGGCTGGACAGAATTGAATTTGACCATGGATTATTCTTCAGGGAGTTCAACCCAATCCTTTAAGACCATTTTCGGCTCTAAATTCGGAAATTACAGAGATCGTGACGAAATGATGAAGCGCTGTTTCCTGAAACAAGCGCGTAAAAACTGCCTTTGATGTACACTCATGATTATGTAAATATGTATACAGTGTGTCCACGGATTGGGTGCCGGTAAGGTGTAAATGACGAAAAATTTTCGAGTTAGACTGTGATATTCTGGGAATCGCTCCTGCTTGGTCTCAAATTAAGATGTTGAGAAAATGAGCCAAATCAATTAATATACAGGGTGGTTTAGAACTGATTTAAGGAAAATGGTTAGGAATAAAACACCTTTGTTTCAAAAGATATCGAGAAAGTTTATTGAGAAAAGTTGTTTAGAATCAAAAAACACGACTAAATCTAGAATTTCAGATAAATCGATCAACTTTGATTTTGTAAGTAGGTTATGAAAATATTTGATAATATCCATGGTTACAAATACCAGACGTGACTTGAAACGTAAATTTTATTCGTCATAAACGAAAATTTTCCTGTTAAAAACATGCTGACCATAGAACAAAGTGTGTTTATTGTGCAGTGCTACGGCTTAGGTGCAGACAGCACGAAAAATTTTCGAGTTACACTCTGATATTCTGGGAATCGCTCCTGCTTGGTCTCAAACTAAGATGTTGAGAAAATGAGCCAAATAAATTTATATACAGGGTGTTTCAGAACTGATTCAATGAAAATTGTTAAGAATAAAGTACCTTGGTTCTAAAAGATGGTCAAAATTTTAGCACCTTCTATCCCTTCTTAGCATTTTGCTTGCTTATTCTAGGGAATACAGTTGCGTTAGACTCAATGATAAGGAACTCCAGGTCAAAGTCAATTCTGTCCTGCCGTCGGTCTGGCCCTTACCACAATAAGTTTCGAGTTAGGAACCAGCTATATTGTTGAAACTTTCAGAATGCTTGATCACTGATGTTTTTTTTTTATTTCCAAGCATCCGTTATCTGAGGGTATGAAACCATTGCGATTGGTGGATTTAAAACCTGTATCTTTCTACCAATCACAACGTTTGCGCACCGTCGTGCGGATATGTGTAAAACCAACTTTCAGTTCGTTTTTGGCGAAATTCTTCGAACAGTTTCGGAGTTATCTCCAATAGGTCCCCTATTCTTGAATCGGGGAAGGGAGAAAATAAGGCGTGTCGACGCTGTTGTCAAGGAAACGCGGTGCATTTTTGATGGAACGATAGAGAACGTTCATTCCAACACATTCAAGTATAGGGTCTCAGGTCTCTTGCATGTAACACGAATTATCATATTTTTTGTTTTTCTCATTCTATATCGATACAAAATCATAATGTATGCTATCACACACTTCAACAATTCGCGAATTTTGAATAATCCGGTCTTGAAAATGGTCAAATCGAGACGCAAGGTCGAAGAGGGGGGAAACGTGTCAGATCGCCTTCTACGTCACTCGTTATTGCAAAATTCACCGATCGATACAGCCGACTCTGTCTATTGTCTTGCTAGAGAGTAAAGTACACGAGATGATAGAGAGAGTGGATATATCCCGGTACGTCACAGAAGGCGCGAAGTTTCATCCATTTAAACAGACAATATGTGGAGCCAAATTAAAAAGATCGTTTTCTCGTTGAAAATTGAAATTTTTTACTGCGGTTTAAACTTTTCAGTAGTCTTACGGATTTGATTCCAATGATAAAAATGTATGCAAGAGACCCATTGAAGTTTTGGGTCCAGGTGCTCAATAACTGATGCAATCATATTGAACCTTGAAAATTAGTGGAACAATGCATAACCGCAAAATTAAGCTAAATTCTGTAATGATCGGCCGACTAGCCGACCGTAAATACTGTTACTTCCCAAAGATATAACTTGGAGACTTGATATGTGTAGAGCAGGTTTGAAGTGTTAAATTCAAAGGTCGAATTCGTGAATGGAAAATTCCACACTATGATTCCGTAAATATACTCAATCAAAATTTGATTTTTTCAATATTTACAGATCAGATATAATACTCGATTGAGTAATGACAGCTTTAAGGTCAGCATCATGAATAGGATCTCAGAATCATTTTATAATGAAGTAGAGCTCCTTCGGGCAGGGGTCAATACGTGAATGAGCTATCGCTTCGGCGACTAATCTGAATCAACATATATTATACTATTATTCATTTCTATAAGGTCAGTCAGTAGGCTATATAACTAATTTTTTCTAATATAGAATCTTTCGGGAATTTGAAGAATATAAGATTTTCTTCCGTCTCTTTGTTTCAAATTGCTTCTGTATGTAGACACACTGCTTACAGTCCCTCCATATTACATATGATATTCATTATTCATAATGATTTCCATAACTCAAGATAAGTAAAACTTACCCTACGAAATGTCTTCTGGTAAGCTTCTAGGTTTCAAACTCGTGAAAATAATCGAATTGAAGTTATACATTTTTAAAAGAAAATAATCCATGAAATTCTAGGAAACCACTGACATAGGCCGAGTTTTTTAATTCACCAAATTGGTGTGGTGGAAGGGTGATAGATCCACCAATTCGTTTTTTTATTGTTGGCAGAATGACGTAAATGTCAAATTATCTAGTCCAACATCCACCATTTATGTTCTATGTCCACCATACTTCACCTCAACCACACCAGTTTGGTGAATTAAAAAAAGCGCCCATATAGTAAGGATCTTTCAGACGTTTGTTCAAATTCCTTTATGTCTGAAAACAAATATCGTACATTCGACGTTAAGCATTAGCCGTGTTCGGACGTGTCACACGCCGCGCATCGGAAAATTCATTGTACCGAATTGTTTATGTACCGAATTGTTTGAAAAATCAACCTGACTTCTTGAAGTGATGGCGATTACTCCGAAATGGAAATCGATGATGAAGCAATATGGAAAAGTTCACCAAAAAGGAAACGAAACAAAGACCCCGAAATCTCCCACACAACAACAAGCAAAAAAACTAGCATTTCCATCTGCTATGAACAAGGAATCGAAAACGGGCGACTATCAAGATATTCCGGCAAAAAATTATCATGTAGATAAAGGGAATCCCACTGATGTATCCTGTGATGGTCAACAAAATATAAACAGTGATTTTGTAAACAAAAAGGGGTTCAACAACCACAATAAATAGAAATTACTCTGTCAAAATTAACGAAATAAAGAACATTCAAAATCTTATTCTATATAAACACACAGAATGTAGAAATAGAAAGAACCCAAAGGCAGCTATATAACACTAGAGACGTATTTTGAAAACTAAATTAGATTTCATTCTTAAATCCAGCAATTCAAAAAGAATTGGCACAACTCAAGAAAGAAAACAAAATAATTAAATATAAAGAACCAATAAATCCGATAACTCCCATTGAAATTAAACAAACAAACCTACTCAGTTGTACTTTCAGCAGTGGAAACAAATATTTAGGAAGAAGACATAAGCCAATATCGAAATATGATCAACATTAAACAGAGTGTAGCGAATTCATCCAGACACACGACCCCACAAGAGATATTGCAAAATAATTATTTCCTGAGCCTTTTACGAACCAACAAAATACATTATAATATTAACAGTTGTAATAAATGCATTTGAAGAACTACTGAATGGTGGACTATTTAGTCTACCCAAGTCACCCTCCAGAATTAACTACTGTGCTTTGTGGAAAGTGCTTTCAATTCAATCATACGACAGAAAAGTGCATTGAAACACAAACATGTTCCAAATGTCAAGGCCCCCATAGAATGTCGCACTGCAAAAGCAATTAACAAACCCAAGTGTTTAGCATGCAGAGCTCAGGATCATCACCTAATCAATCATTTCATTGAACAAAACGATATAGTATATCATGCACATATTTTGTGGAAGGCAAAATAGACGAAACACACATCTCTTATAGGAATTGGACTACATTCAGAAAAATTGGGCACAAGATACAGAACATTAGAGGAGGAAGCATAATCTAGTGCCACTCAGCTTTGAAGGCCATTCCAACAATAAACAACCAAATGACTAAGGTCATCACAGTTCCTTTTCAAAAACACAAACTGCATATATTTTAGGTCCATTTTCAACCAAACAGTAAAATACGGTTCTTACCAAAGCAGCACTGTACAAGTAGTCAATTATTATTGGCGATTTCAATTCTTACACAAAAAAAAGGTAAGCCAATTTTGCAGAGCCAAAACAGGTCCTACGTTCATAATGGCTAAATATTAAGAAAGTATCCCCGATTGGCTATTATGCACAGAGAACATAAGGGCAAATATCTTGAAGGAAAAATTGATTCCGTACTTGGGATCTAACCATCTTGCCATGGTAGTGGAATTCGATAGGAAACCTGAACCCCAACCAGATACAGATAAAATTACATAAACTTTCCAACATGGACAAAATTAATGAAGACATTAACTTATTTATTGAACGCAATGCCAACGCGCCACTTAAAGAGCATTATACTGAAGATTTCAATAACATGCTATTGGAAACCATAGGAAAAAACATGATAGTTATAGAAGACATGTATTTCTTCATGAGTTACCTCCTTACATTATAAAACTAATAAAATATGAAAGAAAAATATACAGAGATTACTGCAAAAACAAAAATCCACAATTCAAGGAAGGGCTGAATAACTATAATAAAAATATACAACCCTTGATACAACAGTCCGGGGAAAATAACTGGATTTACACATTCAAATTGATAAAGTTATGTAAGCACTTCTCAGGGAATAAAAGATTAGCAGTAGAGATGGGTGCAAGCTGTTTAGATTATTTTTGCCCCCAGCAAGGAACAAGGATCCCCACTGTCAACCCTCCTCTTCAACATACTTTGTCATGACATACTAGTGGAACTTCCTAAGAACTATACTGAATAAGTGTGAAGAATCTACAAGATCTGCTAGACTACGTCCAAAATCGGTTTGAAAAATGTAGACTAAAAATGAATACAGAAAAATCCCAATTCACAATATTTGAGCATACAATCTCTCCTATGCCGCCTACCCTGGAACTTAATGGTAAGAGTATCCACCCTTTACAATGAAAAATATCAATGTAGCGGAAACAACGGCACTTAAAACGATCACAAGAATGAAACACACTTATAACATACTCTAATCCACCAAATAATAATCTACTTTATTCGAGCACCAATATTGAGCGAATAAGAACGAGACTGCACCCTTCGAGATTTGTGGAAAGTCTAAAGAATCAAGTCGATAAACTGACTTTCCATCAATACCACCATACCTCCTCAAGAAAACACCCACGGCAGACTTAAATGAATATATTTAGTATGTAGTATGACTTTCATTTGTAATTTTTTTTTTGATTAATACAAATTGTATATGAACAACTTGATTGAAGGACCTAAGCCTGATGGGCATTTGCCCTGCAATAAATGACAACTATTATTATTATTATCAAGTATCAGATCCAACTGAAATTTGGTGGCTGCTGTTGAAGATCGATTTTAAGGTCTGTGCTAATTTTCGTAGAAATTTGATGTCTTAGCTAGGGTGTCTTTTCAGTTGTACTCAGTAGAGATTTCATTTCGCTATTATCAAGAACCAAGGATCTTCCGCAAAGTCTGTGACGCAAACTGACAAGTTCTGACATACAACATTTATATTATGGCTGCTGCTTCAGCTTTTGGCAAAGGTGTTGTTTTAGCCTTGACGAATATTTCGAAATTTGCTTTTCTTCTCACCCTCAAAATGTTATTTTACAGAGTGGGGATGATGTTAAATTTTCGAAAAACGAAAGAAAATCTGCCATTCTCAAGCAAAACTCAGATGGCTAAAATTATTTCAGATATCGTAGGAAAAACCATCAAGCCCCAGCTCAGTTACAGTTTTTCCTTTGGTGTTTCAATTCGAGCACTGGGTCCATATACATAATATTCTAAAAGTCTCTGAGTGGATATCTTCCTGAATCTGCTGTCCTAATATTTTGGTAAACTCGATGATGTCACGTATCACGTTTTTATCAGAGACATGAGTGGTAACAGAATTGTCTTATATTTTATATTCAGATAAGTATCGGACATTTTATCAGCCTGTGGTGAATATTTCCAAGCCAACTCCGCTGTTGGAATTATTTATGAAAACCTCGTATAGTTTTCGCTTTTTATAGAATAATAAATGCGGAATATTCTCTAGAGATAATTCAAGCTCTAAGGTAATGATATCACCAATTAATCAGGCACTTCGAAAGAAATTCCATTTTTCCAGGTGGGTTTTCGTAGTCATGACAATAAGAACTTGTGCAACTTCCCTTGTACAAATTAAAATTAATTAATACTAGTTGGATTTAGAAAAAAATATTTACCAGTCAGATTTTCTAAATAGAACTTGAACCAATATCTTCAGTATTATGTGAAATATTTCACCTTTCGATTCGCGAGAAATCAATACTCGATTACGATTAATTAAGCAGGCTCTGAAAACTTCAAGTGTTATCATTGAACGCCTTCTCCAAGTTATGAGTTCCATTATTGAATGAACTGGAAAAAACTTGTTACAAAACTTTTTTGGAATGATTTTTATAATCATGCCTGAAAAGAAGCCTTGAAATTTGAAGATGAAAATATTTGAACTGAACTCAATCAATACAACATCCTTAAGTAATTATAATCCATCCTTAAATAATTATAATCTTTTTTTGAGTTTATTAAATCAAAGTTTTTTTTCAAGGTACCACCACCAGTAACTCTCACCACCTCAGTCACAGAACCTTTACCTCCGGGAATGGAATAAAAAATAATTGTATAGTAAATAAAAATTTTTATGTAAAAAGTTCTTCGTAAAAGAAGTATATTTGAATAAAAAAGATTTTTAAAAAGATGATACCAACTATTTCTTCTTGTTACCATCAAATGATAGCACTAAATTGGAAACTGACACAGAACTGGAACTAGAACAGTGACATGACCCAGATTTGTCATCCTTGATTGAAGAACGTGTGGTCTTATTGCTTTCTGCTGAGCTTCTAGATGATTTCAAATCAGATGATAAAGTAGACTGAATATCACTTGATGAGAACGAAGTATCACTAAACCTAGCAGATAATACTTTTATCTCAGGCAATCTTAAGTTGTGTTCCTTTGCTAGGTTTTCCAAAAGTGCTTTAAGCTTATGATCCGTTTCTGCTATATGACAGAGTTTTTGTAAGCCATTCTTATTTGCTTCTGACATTTGTTGCACCTCCAAATCCCTCTAAAATTAATCATTTTATTTATTTATTTTCATGAAATGTATTGAAAATATGTAAAATAATATGCAAGAGGAAAAAAATTGAAGTTTGAGACTACTGAAATAGTAAATAAAAGTAATGCGTTAATTCCATGATATATAGCCTTTCACCTATCATACAAATGAAATAAAAGGATGGTTAAGTGGAATAACAACTCAGATTATACAAGAGAACACAGCAGATATCCTAACTTGCAGAAGCTTCAAAAGCTTCTAAGGGGTTTCCTTGAACCCAGTGACGGATTAACGAGTACGCTTAGTGCGCTTAAGCGTAGGTCCCCGAGGTCCACAGGAGCCCCCGATAAAATCAACATTTCTATAGAATGAAAAATGCAAGCGAAAATGAAGAATAAAGTGACAATTATAACATTATCAGTCACATGAAACGTAACCAGACCTAAAACAAAATAGAGCAATTCCAGCTGACGTCACAACATGGCCGATGGGGGGACAGCCTGTCAAACGTTGAAAGTAAAACAACACAACCTCACTTTCCCGTTTTGTTTATGTTATGAAGTACAGCATTTTCAACAATTTCAGGATGAATTCACAAGTTAAAATGATTTATATTAATAGAATTGGTGGATTACTAGGCCAAGTTAGTGTGTCGTTGTGAAATTCAACATAAATACACCGAGAGACGAAGGAATACATTCCCTTTGTTTACATTGGCGAAGAGCGATTATTTGGAGATTTTAGTGATTTCACAAGTGAAATTTCGTGATAATGGATTTGATTAACTGATATTCAATCTCAGATGATAATCATTCAAAACGATATAAATGAAAATTGCAGTATTTATTCTTGTCTTTTAAAGCCTAGAGTATCAACATCAGAGATAGCATTCATTATAGGTATAACTATTGAAACTGAAACAGTAAAATGTTTGGCTCATTTATTCCTGAAAATAAACAGCAGGATGAAATCCAACAAATGTATGGAATGGAAAAAACATGGGTTCCAGAGAACTTCTCAGTACTATTTCAAATAACATTATATGTTGCAAATTATCAAATTACTACAATATTGGTCTGCAGTTGCTATGTCAGTGCTATCATAATATTCAATTATATATTTATTATACTACATATATGTTACAAATAAAATAATTCATATGAAATTTTTTCCTTGAACACCGATTTCGATTCATCCTCAAAAAATGCTTTACTATCCATATAAAATGTTTTTTATTATGCAGATGCAACGTTAAGGCTTTCATAATCTTTAATTGACAATAAGTTCAATTCGAAACATATTACAAACAACAAAATGTAGAAGTTCCATCCTTGGGTAGTCGAGCCACGTCGGAATATGTTCGGTTGAGAACAGAGGAAGTTATCTGGTTCATTATTATTTATAATACATACAATATTTTGGGAAATCTATCACATAACGAATTGCCTTGATTGGCTTTATACAACATATAGAGATGTGAGTGGTAAACAATCAGGATGGGTTTGTCCATCATAATGCCAGCTATCGTAGGTTGATATCATTCTTGAAATGTGTATAACAAACACGAAATATTCTTATCATGGTTATCTCATCATGATTTAACTTATTAAACAGAACAAATTGAATAGATAGTCTCAACATAATTCATTCACCAGTGTGGAAATGTCTCCAACAAACTCTAACATAGTTTGTTACTTTGTCAGAACAGTTTTTTCAATTTATGGCGAGAATATAGTATGATTGCCTTCTCTGGGATAGTTCACATAGTATTCTGTTTCTTCCAATACCAGATAAAATTTAGGGGATGGGTCAAAAATGTAAATATTCAAATATAAAGTCTACAATGCAATATATCTGAAACATCGGATTCTTTCGTCTCTCGGTGTATTTAAGTTGTATTTCACAACGAAACAATAACTTGGCCTAGTTATTCACCAATTCCATTAATATAAATCATTTTAACTTGTGAATTTATCCTGAAATTGTTGAAAATATTGTACTTCATAAGATAAACAAAGCGGGAAAGTGAGGTTGTGTTGTTTTACTTTCAACGTTTGACAGGCTGTCCCCCCATCAGCTGATTCATCTCGATGAACCATAGATAGCTGGAACTGCTCTATTCAGCTGTCTGTAAAAAAATAACATCAAATCTAAGTTGTTTGTAATCTGCAAAATCGCAGATACCGCGACCTGAAGCGACAAGAGGATGAACGTCATGTCATGCACATCGATCAAAGTATTCTGCACTCGAGGGTGGGAGTCGCAAGATGCGTACGCGCTATACGAAGTTATACTGCAGCAATCCATCTGAAAGGTTCTGCAATGTGGACCTGACGATCAGTAATAACTGTGAAACAGCTGGAGTCATTCTTCTTGGCTCCGCTTCTTCAGTTTAGATGTTTTGGTTGATTGGTTGATTAGCTCTGATCAAGGTGGAATATTTGTTGATTTATCGATAGATATTCGTCCTTGTGATTATGTTATTTTTATATCAAATCTAAGGTTCCGCTTCCGCATGTATTCTTTAATGATTCTTATCTGCCTGCAATAAATTTCCGAAAGGGTGAAGTAAAGTTGGCATCCCTTTGAAATCTAGGTACATACCACCGTCGATATTGTGTGGAGGAAGGGGTGCAAAGTGCCTGATACTTGCCTGGAATACGCTATGATCCCAGTTAGTTGGGAATCAATTCTAGAATGCCTTGAGAAAGTTCTTCCAAACTTAAATTTAATTTCGAATTTTCGTACTTTCCCTAGTCTCAAACGATTAGATTGGATTCATTGATGACGAATCCGTTGTTAAAATTTTCTAATATGTATCTGCGAAACCATTGGGTGGATATAACGAAGAGTCTGGATTATGATGCTGCAATAACAAAATCTGCCGACATGAAAATAGGAAAAAATATCTCTTTGATTAGTTTTTCGACATTTCATTATATTTTTAGTTTTCAATAATTCTTCATGTTATTTTTCATGTGTTTTGTAAAAAAGAAAGGTTGTTTCGTAGATTTTACCAATAAATTCGAGAAATACTTAAATGTTATGTTTGTGCTGAAACAACCGAATTCTGATTGAAAAATTATTCCGAAAGAAATAAGTAGAGGGGGTTTCCAAGCGTAGGGCCCCGGAAATCGTCGATCCGCCACTGCTTAAACCCTAGGATAATCGTAAAATACAAAAAAAAACTGTTTATTCGAGAACAAACAGATTTTAGACACGACTTCGAATTTAACAAGTCTTCACGCACTAATCGATAACTATACTATCTGAATTTAGATCAAAACTCAAAATTTTTTGAGTTGTAATGGAAAAAAACTCACTGTTGCCCGTCGTTATTTCCAAATAGCGGTACCTAACGTGAAGAAAACGAATTTCATGAGATTTCCTCAGAATTGTCGAAATAAACTTCCAACGAAAAGAGGGTAAAAACCAATTTTTTTTTCTAATCAACTCATTTACTAACATGTTCAAAGCAAGCTTAGCCGGTTTAGAACAGTTTTGTTAGTGTGGGTTCATACTGTGGCGTCCATTGTTTACGTTCAGAAAAAGTGGAAGCCTGAAGTTTCGCATGGTTTTATACCAATACGTTAGCTGCACTTTCTGGACCCTATTCGAGTGTTTACTATGGAATATAAACTAATATATTTGATGGCATTAGTTGAAGCTCAAAGTTTATTGCAGCTGATGTTGCACCGCATGGAAAATTTATGCCATAGTTCTTTGGGATACTGATGTATTCGAATTCACCCTCATCCGGTTGTCTTTCAGACAGTACAAATCAATTCCTCCTAGGACCTTCCCCTTATCTTCTAATATACATCAAAAAACTGATCCCACCTGAACCTGCTGAATGAGCTTACCATGATTTCTTATTTTAGAAATCCTTGGACTTTTGAACCATTAACCATGTATAAACTGTCTGCGATGTTGGCTGCAGGTAGAAAAGACAACTTTTGCCATGTGGTTACGTTCAATGTCCATTTTGGGCTCAAAATATATTGTGAAATACAAATTTAAATTGATGATATGCAATAATAATTGGGATATCAAGGTAATCTGAATAAATGAATGTTCATAATTATTATGGCGTGTTTTCCAAACCATAATATTTTCCCCAAACATATCGTATAGTGTGCACAGTTTCTTACTGCAATTACATCAGGAAGTTATGATTACACTTACATCATATTTAGCCAAGGTCTCCAATTTCAGTCTCTTCTCAACTTTTCTTATCAAGTTTTCTGTTCGCTTAACTTTCTCTTGCTTATCTTTCAATTCATTCTTAAGTTTGTTGAATTCAGATTCTAAATCAGCTAGAGAATATTCGAGATCTTTTCTGTTTTTCTTCAATTCTTCCATTTCTTCTTTCAAATCTGTAAGTGAGGTTTTATATATTATTGTTAATGAATGGTAATTATGTTTATTTGACAACAAATAATATACCTTTGAGTTCTTCCCTTTCAGATACCAAAGTTTTTCTGAGTATTCTTTGTGTATCAGTTAATTCAACGAATTTCCACTGTAGACCCTGCATAGTTTGGGCCTCTTTATCTGAAAATTTCCCAGTGTTGAGAATAGGATTTAGAATATTTCGATACATTTTTGCCAAATGATCGAAAGCCGCTATGTGGACGTTGAGGCTTACGATAATTCGGCAAAAAGATATCGATTTGTTATTAAAATTAAGTTCAGTTTACCAACTCATACGAAAGGAACAGGCTACAATATCCCATTAAATGTTATGTATAGCAAAAAGCTTGTGAAAACATAAATGTATACCTGTATCCTCCACTTCACTGAGGCTTTTTTTGTAAGCCGCATTAGTCAGATTAACTATCTTAAGTGTGTTCTCCATAGCCACAATTTCTTTCTCAGTCCTTTTGATCTTATCATCTAAAAAATCGCCTCGTTGCTTCAAAAAATATTTATCTTGGGCAGCTTTCAACTTGTAATGGGTAACTGATAAAGTTTGTCCCTCCTCATCAGTCCCCAAAGACATGGTTACCAGATGATATTTGCTCTGCAGTTGATCTACCTTCAACTGTCTGCTCTTGAAATCACTCCTTAGTCTGCCTCTGTCTTCATCCAAATTTCGTTTTTGAACGTGTAAGAGTTCCATTTTGCTTCTTACTTCTAAATCTCTTTCTCGCATGGCCTAGCAATTCAATAATTGCAATGAAACCCCTCGTTTTAAATTTGCCATTGAATCATTTTGCAGGACGTCCTATTTTGAATGATCGTAAATGGGAAACGTTTTTCCTGCGAGCTGTTTATTGTTCTAGAGTCGGAAATCTTTCTATCTTTTAAAAACTATATTGTTCGATTTATTTTCCTCGCATAAAACATAATATGATGTTTGTCGTTTGTCCATCACGGTGGTGCGACCGACAAGATCCTTCGTACGTTAAACTACTTGCCACCTATGAGGTAAATTACTTCCTCCGCGAAACAGTTGAATCATATTATCATTATCATCTGAAAGATTCACCTTGAATGTACTGATGAATCCTCCGCCCCCACCAGAGCAAGCCTCTCATGCACTAATGCTTCAATTTATGAGAGATTATTATTTTTTAAATATAGTTATACCAATGGACTGCTGCCTCTCAGTATTGCATGTAGAAAACTGGGCAATATGAGAGTGGATTTTTCATCGCGCGGTTATCGGAAAAAATGATATTCTCGAGTACTAGACGATGAAACAAGCTGCAAATAATGACAATTTTGGCATTTCACAGCTATGGGTGCATGAACTCCACAAATTCGGGTGGTGCAACGAGAAAAGGGGGTAGGAAGGACGAGTGTCTGACGCTGCCGCACACTGGAACATGAGTGGCGTGCCTGAGGCGCATCAGGTACGCTCGTGTTCCAGAATGCGGAAGCTTCTGCCACTCAGGCTTGCTTCCCCTTTTCCCTGATGAACCACCCGAATTTGTAGGTCTTTATGCAATCACAGCAGGGAATCGCCAAACCTCATAATTCGCGGCTTTCTTCATCGTCTCATTCTCGTAAAAGCCCGAGCGTGAAGCTTAAGTGGGAAGCACTTAATATCCTACCCGTTTCACTGACGAGACACTGTTTTGTCAATAATCATCTGAGGCACATAGGGAGGGTTTTCGATTGTACGAATCGCTTCTGTTAAGAAGCCACTGAGCCAGCTGAACATCTGATTTACGACTAGGAAATTTTCCGTCGGAAAAGTCTTTGCAACGCCTTTGCTCGTGATTCCTAAAACCGGACCGAGTGATGGATGTGACAACGTAGAAAGTAAGTGAATTTTATTGAGACGTAACTGCCCGAAAAAAAATTCAGGACTGCATAATAGATCTGTAGGTCAAAGTGTTCAGGATCTTGATGCATTTCCTATATTCTAACTTAAATAGATTCTCCTACAGTAAAATATCGTGTTAAGGCGTTTACGCGAGTCGAACTAAATGGTTCGGTAGTTGGTCGTCAAATGACAACTTGAAAGCTCATCCCAGATTTCTGCCAACTCTGGCATATTATTATTTCAGAAATATTAAATGTTTTTCGAAATTGTTTTCGATTTTTCTAGTGATACAATCCTAACGAAATGGTGTATGTTTTTTTAAATTATTGAGTATAAAATTTCAGAAACCAAAACTCGAAAATCATCGGGCTATCCAGCAATTTTCGCCCGTTAAAATATATATATGGTGTATTTGAATCTCAAATTAATACAGGATATTCGGAGTCCCAATCGATGTTCTCTCAAATAACTCAATGTAATATTTACCTGTTCAAGATTGAGTTTCATCTTTTGTAGATTGTATATTTCGTTTTCTTCCTTCTTCATGTTTTGGTCAAATTGTTTAAGTTTCAAAATCAGTATATTTTCCTCCACCTGCTTTTCTTGAGCAACAGCTTTAGCTGTCGCAACTTGTTTGAGGCCACCTTCATAATCTAATTTCTCATTCTGCAATTTATTGTGCAGAGTGGCCAATTTTTCCTCATCATATGTGATTGCAGTAGTCAATCTTCGCATTTCGTCCTGTATCCTCGATATCTGGTCTTGCAGTAGGTTTTTCGTCTATAAGAAATAGATATTTTAATCTAAGGCAATAACTAACCTACTATTTTACTCACTTCTGTATATTCTGCATAATCCTGTTCTAATATCTTTATTTTGTTATAGAGATCTTCATCGTCATCA
Source organism: Myrrha octodecimguttata (assembly GCA_958510865.1). Classification (NCBI taxonomy): domain Eukaryota; kingdom Metazoa; phylum Arthropoda; class Insecta; order Coleoptera; family Coccinellidae; genus Myrrha; species Myrrha octodecimguttata. Next base: position 29,526,501 of record OY294057.1, read on the forward strand.
TTCGTTTTTTGCTTTTCTATTTGAGATAATTTCTCTTCTAACTGATCGATTTTGAATTCCTGTAAAAACAAATTGGATAATACAGTATTTAGTATGCTATGTAGTAGCACGTTCAACAGATTCCAGTAGATTTTCATCGAATCTAGTTAACGACCACCATGCAGACCTCTTCAGCATACTGCATAATGGGTCGGTTTTAAGTTCTATAAATGAACTTCCACGTCGAGATATTAGAGGTCTTGAGAGTATGTTATCTTTTTTGCTCTTCCGGTAATTGCCGCCACATGGTGAGACCAGCACAGATCCGAATCGATGGTAACTCTCAGATCTACAGGGTGATTCATTAAGGTTGGCCACCGGCCGTATCTCGGAAACCGTTTATCCTATGACTTCCGGAAAAAAAATCTAATGGCAAACTCGGCCCCTAGAAAATGATTAAAAATATTTTCAAGTTCGTAGTTCCCCACTAGAGGGCGCAATCTATCACTTGTAAAATATAATCTCATTTTTTACGAAATATTCTCCAGCTGACAGTGGTAAAGAATAATAAAATAAGAATCTACTCTTTCTATTCAACAACTTTTGTTTCAGTAATTTTTCTATATTTCCTATTTTTTAGTGATGGGATGGATAAACTTTTCTTCACGAAAAAAACATTCTTACTCCTGTATGGGTGAACCGATTTTCACGTAATTAGAGTTCATTCGAAGGCCATCGAAAGCAGATCACAGAAACATATGACAACAATATACCGGGTGGTCCAATTAAAAACTACAGATTGCTTTATGTCACTTCGCCCTATTTGTGCGTTTTACTGGAAAATTTCAAATGCAATGCCATGATTCTAACCGATTGAGAATAAGCCAAGCATTATCAACTACTGACTTTTCAAAATCGCAGACAGATATCATTGGTCGTTTCGGAGTTATTGACATTTTTGTAAATTTTGATAAGTATTGATCAACCCTGTGAAATGCAGGAGGAATTGAGTTATTTCATCTCTAAACAATTAGATGAAAGGAAAAAACTCATCAAAACAACGAAACAAACTGATTTAGAACCAGTAAGCTTTGGCGATACTGTTCATTTTCGGTATCGATAGCTGTAAAAGTTTTTTAGGACGATTGCAAACCACTATTTTATGATGCCCCATTATTCAAATGAAGAAGCATATGATATGCTTAATGTTCATTTTGAATGTTTAGAAAATGCAGTAGCTGAAAGGGAATACCCGATACGATATTCTGAAAGACGTCGTCATTCCAAAAGGGTATTCAAAAGATTGACACGAAGAGTGCGAGAAACTGGTAAGGTTCAATTCTTGGAAGAAAAAGTAGAAAACGTAGAAGCCGTACTGAGGATAATATCATAAAAGTTTTGGCTTATTAACAAGACAAAGGTGCTTGAAAATTTAACGGAAGATCTTCCAATTCTTTTAGAAAATATTGCTATTCAAACCAGGTTAGATATGTGGTATCAACAAGATGGTTGCCCGGCGCTTTATGCTGCTAATGTTAGAGAATATTCAAATAACGTCTTCTCAAAGAGGTTTATTGGACGAGGGAGTATTTTTCCATGGCCAGAAAGATCACCCGACCTCACAGTATTAGATTTTTATTTTTGGGGGAGGATAAAGACTTAATTTTCCGAACACCCCCCCCTACAAGTGAGGATATTCAAAATAGATTTCGACAGGCAGCTTCTTCTCATACTGAAATTGTGGCCAGTGTCAACTCGACGAAAGAAAGACTAAATTTATGTGTGTAAAATATTTTTTTTTTTGAATTTTAAATATTTGATTTGATTAAGTGTAAGTGTTGTTTTTCTGTTCAAATATTTTCGTTGTTGCTGATTTTTGTTTTATTTTATCGCATCATTGTTATTTCATGTGTGTTGAGTATTTTGCTGCGTTGTCATGACGCATAAAGTCACTTCCTTGTTAATTCAAGCTCACAGAAAGGATCAACATTGATCTAAATTTACAAAAATGTCAATAACTCCGAAACGACCCATGATATCTGTCTGCGATTATGAAAAGTCAGTAGGTGATAATGCTTGGCTTATTCTCACTCGGTTAGAATCATAGCATTGCATTTGGAATTTTCCAGTAAAACGCACAAATAGGGCGAAGTGACATAAAACAGTCTGTAGTTTTCAATTGGATCACCCGGTATATTGTTGTCATATGTTTCTGTGATCTGCTTTCGATGGCCTTCGAATGAAATCTAATTACGTGAAAATCGGTTCACCCATACAGGAGTAAGAATGTTTTTTTCGTGAAGAAAAGTTAATCCATCCCATCACTAAAAAATAGGAAATATAGAAAAATTACTGAAACAAAAGTTGTTGAATAGAAAGAGTAGATTCTCATTTTATTATTCTTTACCACTGTTAGCAGGAGAATATTTCGTAAAAAATGAGATTATATTTTGCAAGTGATAGATTGCGCCCTCTAGTGGGGAACTACGAACTTGAAAATATTTTTAATCATTTTCTAGGGGCGGAATTTGTCATAAGATTTTTTTTCCGGAAGTCATAGGATAAACGGTTTCCGAGATACGGCCGGTGGCCACCCTTAATGAATCACCCTGTATATGACGGGTAACTGACTTTATTTCGAAGCCGTCAATCCAATGAGACAATTTCGGTTTGTTTTTACGGATGTGAAGCACACAACACTGTTCGATGTTCAGTGGTAACATCCAGTCCTGGCACTATTTGAAGAGGACTTGAATGTCATTCTGGAGAACGCCGCGATGTAGGAGAGGAATGCCGAACATTTTGGTATTACCAGCAAACGAAGAGGGCTCAAATTGCATCGGTGGAGGTAAGTCAGATATATATATATATATAAACGAAAGAGGATGGGTCCCTAAACGGAGCTCTGAGGAACACCTGATGTAACTAGTGTCCCAAAGGAAGAATACGCTCCACCCACTATTACACGAAACCTGCGATTGAAGAGGAACTATTTGAGCCAACGCAGCAACTTTCCCCCAATACCCAGATGTTCCAGCTTAGCAAGAAGACAAGTGTGGTACCCGATCGAACGCCCTCTAAGAGTTCAGATATACCACGTTGACAGGAGATCCGGAATCCGGCCCCTTAGTCCACTCAGTAATGCAGGAAAGTTAGTTTGGTAGAGCTTAGAGGAACGAATCCATCCTGAGACTTGGAGATTAGTTCATTGTCAAAACAAAACCATGGTAGATGGTCACTCGCGAGTCTTTCCAAAACTTTTGTAACATACGGGAGAATACTTATGGGTCGGTAGTTAGAGGGATACAGTTTATCACCTCTTTTGAATATGGGGTAATCGATGCAATAAGCCAATAAGATGTAATATGGAATGAGCCGATAAATTTAGAGATCAAAATGTGCAGGGGAACGGCAAATGCTGCTGCACACTGCTTGAGCAGACGCTTAGAAATTACATCCTTGCCGGTTGGTGTATCCATCTTCAGGTTCAAAAGATACCTCTCGACGGTACACGCACTACCTGATAGGTATAGTTACATTAGGTCACATTAAGGGGCCTTTTGTGCTAGGGAGATTGGGGTAATTGGAGATTCAACCTATTGGTCGAGAGTTTCACCTTATTGGCTGACGACGATCACGTGATCGTATTCGGCCAATAGGAAAGAATCTACGATTACCCAAATACCCAAAGCTCCCTCGCACAGAATGTAGCTTTAGGAGTACCAACTTTATATTTAATTGAAGATCTCACGTACTTGTAAAACTTTTTTTGTTCTTAGATGTGACCAGTTTCTTTTATGGAAATCTTTCGTGAGTTTAATGGATGTCGAAAGGAAATTTACATAAGGACGATGATTACTGCATGCTCAGCCGACATGCTTCGAACATATTTTCGCCACAATGAACCTTTCTGTCTCACCAGAGCCAGGATCCGCTCATCGATCCACGGATCGATTACGTTCATTAGCTGAAACAGCCTCACGAGATTTATCCAGAAAGATTCCCCACATCGAAACAATGTAAGCATCATCCAGGATGCTTGCCCAGTGAAGAGAATGAATATGAGCAGAAACCCCATCATAGTTGATGAATCTCAATGTTTTTTCCGTCCTAAGGTCATTTGGAGAGAGGAGCAGCTGTATCTCAGTTGTCAAAATTAAATTGTCAGATTTTCCTAAAGAGGGCAGATAATTTATTTCAGAGATAATGTTAGGATCTGAAACTATGAAGAGATCGAGAGGCGAAGAAACCTGACCTGGTCTGAATCTCGTAGGTTATGACACGATTCATTGACAACCAGACCTATGCACGAAATCAGCATAGACGAAAAAGGTATAGTTTTGAGGTGGGATCGTTGACTGAGTCAAGACGATTTGTGGGCAATTGAAGTCTCTGGTGATAAATATATTCTGGTATTGAAGCAGTTTTTAGGAACTGAGTACCTACATCCGCTATTAGATGTAATGAGTGGGGACGATACATAATATATCCAATAAAAAGAGAGGAGTGCTGGTGCTATTTCAGCTGTGTCGTGTGGATATTATGTCCCAGTTGTTGTTCCGTGTCATTCAAGTTTTGACGAAGAGTTATTTCACCAAATAGACCAAGTTGAATAAATATAAAGATTTGAACCCACTGATCTGGGTACGGTGGTAGTATAAGTCCAGGGTGGCTTGAAAAATTGGACTATAACATTATCGAACTGTCGGGTCAGTAGTACAATCGTTACTTTTCTTGAAAGGTTTTTATAGTTTTTATTGCAAAATACCTAATGAGTAAATTTGTATTCTGTGGTATTGACCCTCGAGTTCCACAGTGTTTGGGTCAATCTTTTGGAGTAGCGGAGTAGAAAATGATTAAAAGTAGTTGATCTACTCCGAATAGAGTAGTTTCATCAACCCTGATCCACACCACAGAAGAAACAAGTATTATTACTTCTTTATTCTATGTCCACACAGCTACTCGAAGAATCGTAGTTTCGGAGGACATTGAACGTTTCGTAAGGTCCTACTTGAAAATATGTCTTAACTGCACGAAAGCGGATAGAAAACAATTATTTTTTCTACGAATGATCAATGAGACATTAATCGTAAGAAAATTTGAAATTCTGTTCTTTTTTTAAATTTTTTCGATATCCTTAAGCAATTGATTCATTCGAAAAAATGATAAATAATGTAATAAAGGCTTCTGCACACAGAAAGTGATCTATGCCTGTCGAGGCCGAAGACTATTCGATGATGCTCAAAGGGATTTTTCGAAGATACAGATCGCTTTTTTAGTCCACTGTCCTAATTGTAATTGATCTAATTGAAGCACATCACAATGATTTGGTTCGAATTTCGTCATTCTCATATTGGCATCCAAATTCTTCCGATTGGCTAAAGCCGGGTATAGACGAGTGTAACCCGAAGAGAGAATGTCATAAATGATTTGGCGAATAGTGTGGACGCAATCCGAATCACTTTGTTTTGCCGTCAAGAATTCGACCCTAGAAGGAGCACAAGGAGCGCTGTCTAGACACATTAAACTCCCGGTATTCGGTGTTCGAATTACACAGATCTGAACGCGGCTTAATGTGTCTGCGAATTACGAATAACTATATTTTGAAATCCAATTTCCAGGCTAAGCATAAGACTATTGCAATAGGTCTGCGATTTTGCTGGAGTGCCCTTAGAACACAATTGGCATTCAGAGCCCGAAATCGGGCATAAGTGTGCAACCGAGACGCTATCTCCATGGGAGAGGGCAATAAGTTAATCGAGCATCAGAGAACCTGACCATCTCTAGTATCTACATACTACAAAAATGTCTCAGAACATAATAAGCTAGGTACTCACCATATTGTATATCAGTTCTTTTCTTCTGTCCACATTAGCCTGCGCCTCTACTGTCATCTTCTGAAGACTATCGATAAGGGTAGATAGATTGGCAATTTCCAGTTCCTTGTTCCCGGTGATAGCAACCTGTTCACTCAGTTTCGATTGCACCCGGAAGAGAGCTTGTGAAAGTCTATCGCCGTCGCTCAAAAAAACGTTGTGCTGTTTGGATTCCAGGTCGATCAGTTTCTCCAGTTGCTTGCATCTTTCGTATTGACTCATATTGGCAACTTTCAGAGTCTCGAATTTAGCTGTCAATTTCTCTATTCTCTTCTCTAAGCTTGCGATGCCGTTGTATTTGTTTTCCGTTTCTCTTTTCAATGTTTTCGATTTGCATCTCTCGTTCTCCAAGTTGTTTGCGGCTTTTGTAACTTGACGTTTGGTGCTGTTTTCCTGTTAAGATATACCCTCAGATGAATCATTAACACACTCAGTTTCAAAAAACCGAACCATTTACATATTTTTGTTTGAAAAAAGATGTTTCAGCCAAAAATATTCGATTGGTTTTGAATGCCTTTAGAAACATTAAAAATTGTCCATGGTTTGAAAAAACCCAAAGCCAAATGATTCAGTTATGATTTGAACAATTTTAAACACGATGATACCCGTAAAACTAGCACTAAACAGAAGGGCAGCTCCGCTCTTTTGCGAACTTTATTTCTGAAAGTTAATGTACTTTGTGCTATGCTTTGAATAAAGAACTACGAGTATATTCAAATGAGAATGCTATTTGTTACATTTATCAACGTCAAATGCAAACTTCCCCCTCGTTCTATAAGTATTTTTCTGCCCGGTGTGAATAAATGTAGAATGTAGAATACATTTTCCAATCTAATCGGATAAATGAAAATTTCCTGAAATTAGGTGCGCCGAGAGCAATATTTATTTCACTAAATTCAAATTTGCTGCTCAAAAGTGAAATAATAATAAGCAGAAAATAAGGACTACGACAATGAGTCCTTTGGAGATCAGAGTGTCACCGACGTGAGGTCAGAACCTTCCACGCGCTTGCTCGAATTTGTCACCTATTCACGTATTGATCCTACCAAAAAAACTATATATTACTACTTGATGGAAATATTATGGCGAGCATTTCAAATAGACCAGAAATTTGACACATTTTTTTTTCAGAAAATGAATATCGGATGGAACTTCAAATTGGAAATCCTTTGTTTAGTTTCGACTTCTAGGTCTATGCCAAATTCCATCGAAATATGATGAAAATATATTCGAAAAGAAAATTTTATAAGAAAAATTCGAAAAATTTTCGTAAACAATTTTTTATGATTTTTTCACTGATACCGTCCTAACGAATTTTTGCATTATATTGCGCTCAGATATTCTTCAACTAGTTACAAAGTTTCAATCCACTTGCTCAAGAGTTTCTTGAGTAATCGAGAAAATAATTTCAAAATCCAACAACGAAACTTCAAAATTATTTCCAATATCTCCGAAAATAAATATCGGATCGAGTCGAAATCTGAAAAACTGTTGTTGAATATTTACGTTTCTGCCGAATCTTGTCGGAATCTGATAAATAATCCCCTAATAAACGAGGTTTTTCAACAATCGGCTACATTTTCGATTTTTTTTTTAATATTACCTAACGAGTGGATCATTACAAAATACTGCAATGCTCAAGTAGGCCCTATACTGTGAACAACTCGACCGTTCGAAGCTGGTGATCAAACAGAAGCGGTAAGCTTTGGTGAACAGGAGAAGAATCGTGTTCATCGGTTGCAAGCATGGAGGTAGGAAAAGAGTGGAGGGGCATAACGTTTGAAAAGTGTCGTACAGTTTTGAGAACCTACTGTGGATTTACCCATTCCAATATGGCCGACTTTGAACTGAATATTTCTGTCTCATTTGCTGTACACCACAGAATACAAATATTTACCTTGTAATTGTCAGCCATATTAGTATGGGAAAATCCACAGAAGGTTCTCAAAACTGTACGACACTTTTGGTACAAGGGAAATATAGGATATGCTCCCTTCCCTTCTTTTACCTCCATGGTTGCAAGTCAGGACGCACACATCTCTTTGATGATGCACCAGGAGCTCTAGAAGCTCGGATAGGAAAACGCGCATGGGGGTACAAATTGGGCCTCAACAGAGACCTCAGAAAATTGGTTGTTCGAGATTTTGCCAATAGGGACGAGGGTTTCTACGGGAGGGCAATATGAAGTTGACAACAAATCATCGAACATAATGTCGCATATATGACTTAAATTGTATCACATGTTATAAAGCATTCCATTAAACATACGAAATTGCTCTTTCCAAATATTATTTGGAAATATCCTAGTTTTAGAGTACGTAAATTTTAATCATTGATTTAACAACCGTCAGATCGAAATAAATCATGTTTTTCACAAATCCGAGTTCTTTTGAGCCTTGACTTGATTTTTTCTTTTCCCTTTTGTGGAGGGCATAATGATATATAATTTCAACTGAATTGATAATTGAATTTCACTCCTGTCAATGACTCTGGAGGAGGGTTTATACCGCGAATAAATAATAAAATCGGAATAAAAGTTGAATCTGCACATTTCAATGAAAGAGTTTATACAAAATATAAGCATGAATCTGAAGATAGCCGACTTTCATAATTTTTAGGACCTATTTTTCGACGGAATGTTTTAAAAATGGTATGATTTGATTGATTAATTCTTATTTTATTTCAGTTGCATATTCGTATGCACAAATGTTTTTCTCCTCTAATTAGGATTTCAATTCATTTCTTATGTAAACACACCTTTCTGTTTGAGTATTTCAGCTTGTATTTCATTATTTAGCAGTAAAAAATGAATGAATTATATCAGTTTAAAATCTAAATATATCTGCCAAATGCACGTGAATCAGTCATCGCCAAAAATCATTTTATATCATAATACCGAAATATCTATCAATTCAATCCTAGAATATTCGATTGACAGAGCTACGTCGGGAGCGTCATTAGAGCGGCCTCACACACGGCCACTATGTGGCCGCGTTCTGGCCACAACACAATAAATAGTGGTCGGACAAGCCACTTATCGCAGTTCCTAAGGCGTAGTGCACGAGGTTTGGCCACAATAGACTGTCTTTATTACCTGAGGTCACTCTAGTTTCAGTTGGGGGCCACATCGTTTTTGAGAGCAGCCACTATTGCCGAACACTTTCAAACTTTTAGCGACTGAATCGTAGTCACTAGTGTAGGCCATCAAATATTCTAACTGATAAGTGATGGTTTTATCTTATCCCTCAAACGCATTAAATTTCGAATATCGGCCTAACTAGGCGTTTTCGATATGAGTCTTGTCGCAATTCACATCTTTATCAATCAGTATAAACAAGGAATTTAACAACTACGGACCGAACTCCACAGGGTTACTTCTTAGGCCGTTTTTGAGCAAAGTTTTTATGAACATTTGTTCAGAGTTGCGTTGTTACAAAGTATAAAAATACAGTATAGAAAAAAAACGACGCGTTTTTAGTTTTAATTTTTTAGATTAGGCAACTAAAAATTCAAATTTTTAGTATCCTGTGATTTCTCCACGTCAAGTTTCATTTTCGAGAAATAAATTCTATACCATCTCTGCCAGCTGGTTTCCACAGGTATGAAGAAGAAGAGACCAAAAGTTTGTAGTTTCAGTTGCTCAAACTAAAAAACGAAATAATACAAAAAAATCAGTGCCATCTTTTTTCTCGATATTACTTTCTGAGGTGCCCACTGCTGGGGTTCTGGACCTAGTATTTTCAATCTAGTTAGGATTACACGAGCGCCCCATTACTATACTAAATTCCAAAAAAATCCTTTCAATATTAATGATATTTTATAAATATGTTTTTTTCAACGAAGGAACCCTGGGGAACTTTTTTTTTGAAACGATCTAACGAATCACTCCTTGAAGGTTCGTACCGTTATTAGGAAACATCCTGTATTGTATAGTGCAGAAAATAGTACAGATTGGTGGCTCGTCCCGACGACTTATTGAGTTAGCACACTGAATTTTCACGTAGCACCTGCTTTAGGGGCTGCTAACGTAAGCACATACAGCAATATCATGATTTCTTACCTCACTATTCAAGAAGAGAACCAACTGGAGTACTTTATCCAAATCCCTTTGATATCTAGAATACTGGGCGTTCAAATCTTCGTTTTCTCTTTCTATTTCCCTATTATTAGTTTTCTCTATATTGAATAAGTTTTCTTCGTTCTTCAAAGATTCTTTCTCTTTTTCTATGAGTTCAATTGTATCTAGTAATTTATCCTGTTGGGCAGAGATTGCGTCATCTCTCTGATGAAGAATTTTCACTGTTTCTTTCCATTGAACAACAAGAGAGTTCCTTTCGGCAATTTGAGTTTTGATGGTTTTACCTTTGAATAAATTGAATATAAAGGAAAGTTGTAGATACGAGATGATCTTTCAATGCGGCGAAACTTTTAACAACGTCTTTCAGTTTTCAATGGTAGAAAGAAATCCCCAATACCCCCTCGCAAAAGTTAATAGTAATGGTGTTAGTAGTGACAACAAACTTTTTTTAGAAAAAAATCGAAATAACAAGAGTTCCTTTCAAGGTAAGGTTCACACCTTTTATAAAACGTGTTGTATTAAAGGCTTTGCTATGCGTTATTTTTTCAACAGCTTGGTAGCAGTCGATAAGCTATAGGTAATGCCTTCGAAGCGTGGATGGATAATCTTTTACCACAGATGGCTCATCACTCTTTCCTACATTTTAGCAGCTGAATGCTGCCACCATTCACAGATTATCTTCCATGTATGTTTATTTCTTTCCAGAAATTATGTACTGAAGAAATAACATAATGGCTCAATTAAATAGCATTATGACAAAATATGTTGTAATAATAAAAAAATCTTTTTTTGTTTTTGTTTTTTTTTTCTATATGACTAAGACGTTGGATGCTGTGATAATTTGCATAATATATCATTTTGTCAACCCCTTTACTCAACGATTGATTTCACACCTGAGAAGATTCCCAGGAACTGAATAGTATTGGAGAAAAGCTTAGGTACCTAAGATTTCCTAATTAAAGATGGGAAGATAGTTATTTTCAAAACAGACCTGAGAATATACATAAAATACAGGCAACATGATTCCAAGGATGATCTTGGACACCAGGATATATTTTGAAATTTCTTGATTTTAGTGGAGAAAAATCAGATATTTTGAATATGAAAATGTATAGGTCAAAATACAAGCATTCCTCCTCAATTGGATTATCGTATACACATATCCCAATTAAGATATTTATTGAGAAAATATTTTATATGGAAATGAAATGTTCTTCACCTGTCCTTTCTAAAACAGATTCATAATTGATAAGATCATTCACCATTTTGGCAACGGTGTTCTGTCTCTGCATGTATTCTAACTGTAGACTAGCCCGTTTTGCCTCAAGCTCGAGAAACTTTTTTTCATCTTGTTTGGAAAATTTCTTCAGAAGATTATTGTCATCATCTCTTTTCTTTAAAGATTCTTCCCAGGCTTTCAATGCCTCTTCATCCCAAAAAGTTTCCTTCTTTATTTTGTCTATCCTTTCCATACTCTTTTTTATTTCCACTTTCTTCTCTTCATTCTTTTCTTTTATCTCCTTAGCTTTTTTAGAGTTTTCTCGAACGTCGTGTATTAATCGAGTTTTTTCTGCTGTTGCTATTCGTAAGTAGTGATTTTCATTATCTAGTTGCTGTTTATGGGCTGATATCAATTTCTTAAACAAAAAACGGCGGATGAAACTCCAGTGGAGCAACTAGTTACATTATTTTCATGAATTGAATATAATTTATGTCAATAATGGAATAGAATAATTAGGTTTTGAATTCACTAGGTTACCTCCACTTGGTCACTTTCCTGAGAAACAAATTTGAAATGCTGCTCCAGAGCGTCGAACTTCTGCGACGCTAGTTCAAAGTCGCTTTTCGCTTTCAACCTGGCTAAAGTAAGTCTGGCGACTTGCTCTTCTAAAGCCTTATTTTCATCATTGGCAACTGGAATTTGAAATCCGTCATTCCATCCTAATTTTCTGAGGATATCTTTCAGGAACTCAGGCTGCATCATCTTGAGAAATCTTTGAAATGACGACGGCCGATTCCTTTGCTTGAAGTTTTGTTTTCACAGACCGTTTCTATGGAAACGCTGACACGGTCGATTTCCGAAGTTCAGATGGCGCATGAATATAACAAATTGGGATATAGATTCCTGCCCTTTGTGATGAAATACAGAATTAATGGAAATTTGTAATAATAATTTCCAAAATTGAAAGTTGAATACTTCCCGTGCAGAAAATGGATTGTTATTCTAAATCGTTCAAAAATGGTTAGATCCAGTGACCGAATTACATTGAAAATTCAGTCATTGTTATTCCTCATACAGTGACTCAATACTTGTTGAAAGGCACTGTAATTCCTCATATTTTAAAGCGTCCTCTATCTTTTAGTAGGAAAACAATATAAACTAAAAGGAGAAAGATGCATAGAAAATGTTTGCATCTTGTAATACATTTCATTCAATAATATAATCTGGCGAATCTCTTCGTATTATCATTCCATTCAAATCGTGTTTTGAATTAAAAATTAAAATATGAATAGTTAAATATTCTTGATAAATTCAGGGGTCCGAAAACGTGGAAGATGATTTGGCGAAGCGCCAAGTTTGAAATAAGTGGAGTGGTGTTCAAAATTTAAAAATAGACGGACATCCAGAACTAGTAATATTCGTCTGGGAAGTCGGATAGTCGAATCATAATGGAAGTTGATACAGGATTGTTGCCTTGTCCTCTATGTCAGCTTCCGCACTTCGAAAACGTACATTCTTTGCGTTCGACTTTAATCAATGTTGCTACAACACAACTCATTTGTCCAGTTTGCAATGAACCAGTGATGGGGTTAGATAAATTGACTATTCATTTATTTAGTCACATGAGTGTCAACATAGACGAGACGGAAAATTCACCTAAAGTAGAAGTGAACCTGAAGGAATATCCCAAAAGTGCCGATGTAAATTTGAGTAGAAGCATAGATTTCCAGGATGCGAATTTGCAACAGATCAGCTTGAGATCAGATAGTATAGTTTGTGATATTTGTGATTTCACTTTCACCGATCAGACTATCCTGGATTTACATCAAAAATTACTGCATCAAACGAATCCCGACAAGGAAACTGGCAATTATAATTTTCATTGTCATTTGTGCAGTAAGAAGTTCAAGTTGAGGGGCAGCCTGATTGTACATCTACGCGTAGCCCATTATGGCTTTTCCAAATCAAATACCGAAAAAAAGTTTTCAGATGCTCGTAAAGAAACAACCAAAAGTGGTGAAAGTAAGCAATGGGAATGCGATATTTGTTGTAAAATGTTTACGACGAAATATTTTCTAAAAAAACATAAACGATTGCATACAGGTGAGCCTAATTTATATTTTATTTTTTCGTTGAAAAAAAATATAACTTCCGGAATTAATGAATTAAAATGAAAGGAGGGACATACCTGCATTAGTGACTTTTCTCAGAGATATCCCTAAGCTTTATACAGGCTGCAGATTTCGGGACTTGACTGGAAGGACTTCACGAGTAGGTTTATTTACTGAGTGTTTTTTCGAATCCGTATAATTATAATAACCACACCAAACTCGTTACAAGTTTGGTGCCTATTATAATTATAAGCTTTCGAAAAAACAAACTCGTTACGAGTTTGGTGGTAATTAAAATAATACTGGTTCGAAAAAACACTCAGCCTACATATTGTCAAGCACTATTTTCTCAATCCCTCAACTTCATTATTTGGGTTTTAAATTAAGTCTATCCGAATTTTTCGCAATATTTTTTTTCTGGGAAAAGTATTAGGTGCGCAACTAAGTTCTCGCTGTTTTTTCGATGAAAATATAACTTTATTATAAAAAAATGGTTACAAATGAATCATTCAAAGTATTGCCCATCGCTAGACACAACTTTTTCCCATCTTTCTGGTAGAGCTCGAATACCTTGACGCCAGAAGTGTTCGTCTTTTGAGGCTATCCACGAATCAAGCCATTTTTTGATGTCTTCATATGAGTGGAACTGTTGATCAGCCAGGCCATGTGCCATCGAACGGAACAAGTAAAAATCGGACGGCGCAATATCTGGGGAATATGGCGGGTGGGGTAGAACTTCCCATTTGAGCGTGCCCAAGTAGGTTTTAACAGGTTTGGCAACGTGAGGCCGAGCGTTGTCATGCAGTAAAATCACTTTTTCGTGCCTTTGCTCGTATTGTGGCCGTTTTTCGCGCAGTGCTCGGCTCAATCTCATCAATTGAGTTCGATAACGTTCCCCAGTGATGGTTTCGCTCGGTTTCAACAGCTCATAATAAATAACACCGACCTGGTCCCACCAAATGCACAGCATAACCTTCGCAGCGTGAATGTTCGGCCGAGCCGACGACGTAGAAGCATGCCCGGGTAGTCCCCAAGATTTTCTCCTCTTTGGGTTGCTGTAATGAATCCATTTTTCATCACCCGTCACGATGCGATGAAGAAAACCCTTCCTTTCTTGCCGCTGGAGCAGTTGTTCACAGGCGAAAAAACGACGCTCAACGTCTCTTGGCTTCAACTCATAAGGAACCCAAGTTCCTTGCTTCTGAATCATCCCCAATGCATGCAATCGCTTGGAAATGGCTTGACGGGTAACTCCTAATTCTGCAGCAAGCTCTTCTTGAGTTTGGCACGAATCCTCATCGAGCAATGCCTCCAATTCAGCGTCTTCGAAGGTTTTGGGTCTTCCTTCACGTGGACGGTCGTCAACATCGAAATCACCGTCTTTGAAGCGACGGAACCAATCACGGCATGTTGTTTCGCTTAGAGCAGCGTTTCCGTACACTTTTTGGAGCTCTCGATGCGCTTGAGCTGCCGTTTTTTTCGAATGAAAAAAGAAAATCAACACTTCCCGCAAATGACGATTGTTTGGCACGAAATTCGACATTTTCACTTAACCAGAAGTATATAATGCGAAAACAAAATCACTTATGTGTCGCGGCGGTTTGTTTACCATATGTCTAAGCTTGGTTCATGACGTTTTGGATATGTCAAAATCGACTAGCTCTTACTGCTAGAGCCATCTACTGACAAACAGCGAGAACTTAGTTGCGCACCAATATATAAAAAAAATTATTCTTCTTATGATTGCCCATTCGATAAGAGTCGGGTATCGGATGTTGGATCAACTAAAAAATGATACAATCTATAGCTACTCGCGTAGCTTAAAGAAAATTGAAATCGATACTTTTCCAATTAAAATTCCTCATTCAATTATGAAGAATAAACATCGAAACACTCGATACCTTTTTCACATGAAAATACATATTGCAGGAAAATCAGATGATGTTGTTTTCAATCCCTAATAATGAAGTTGAGTGGTTGAAAACAACAAACGAAAACATGTACCTACTTAATTAGAGCTTCCCAATATGTAGAGGTGATTAAATTGCTCAGGGTTTGTCAGAACCCGTGAAGAAAGAACTGAAATCGTCATCGTGTGGGTGATTTTGAAATAATATTATTGAATAATCAATAATAAACATTATATTTCAGTTTTATTAAGTGTGTGCTTTCAACTATTTTTCAAGGCTTGAAATGTTTGAAAAAATGTTGAAGTATATCGCAGTTGGGATAGCTCTATGGAGGTCACATGACTAATGAATCTTTTCACAATTGGTATTGTTCCAAAAATGTTACGGTTAACTTCTACAAATCGTTCTAAAAAATTTAAAATTTTGATTCTTAAGTAACGTTGAAATTCATCCTTTTTTTTCTTATTAGGCAAGATGTGCCAAAACCATCGAGTTTGGCGGGCCTGATAACCACTGGCGTATTTAGGGGGAGGCCAGGGGGGGCAAGGCCCCCCCTGATATATCTCTGGGCCCCCCAATCTACTACCAGCTTTTTAGAGCTGCAACTATTTTGCCTATTTCAAGTGCGACATGCGAGAGGTCTTTTTCTGCCATGAGGAGAATTTTAATTGGATGAGAACGACTATGAATCAAAACATTCAGATTTGGCTTTATTGTTCATTGAAAAGGATGTTGATGTGGAAGTGTTGTAGATTGTTTCAGTCAACAGCGTAGAAAAATTTATTGTAGATAATTATAATTAGTGATTCCAATATGAATCGCATATTCATCATATACCGGGTGTCCCACGAATACCGTTCGTTAAAATATTTTTGGGAAGAAATTGAAATTCACGTTTGCAATTTCGGACTTGAGCTTTGACTAGAGAGATGACTCCCTGTAAATTTTTTGGGATTCGTGAGATTTCCGGTTTCATAGGAAGGGACACCAACTTACGTTTTTCAAATGGAAAGCCCCAAATTTTATAATGAAAATGGATTCCTTTCAATGTCAAATTTTTGAATTTCCGATAGAAACTTCTTTTTTAACGTGAAATTGCGAAAAAAAAATTGAAAATGGCGCTCTGCTGAAACATGGATATCTTCAAGGTTTTTCATTGAAAGAATGACGTTTTCAGAATTCCGCGGAAAGTAACAATAGTGCTTCTTTCACAACGGTCAGAATTGAAAATCATGATAGCGGAGGTCACAAAAGCGTTGTTGAAGTTGGAAATTTCGAAATCGTGAAAACTCAAGTTTTTCAAATGAGAACCCAATTTTTTTATAGCCATAAACGAATCTGCGTTGAAAAATAATGTAGGTGTGGGAATAACATCAATGCCCTAAAATTCATATTTTCTGAGATATGCAGTCGCGAATACATTTATAATATCCATATTCTCAAATATACAAACAAACTGGAAATCAAGTATTTCTATGGGTACAATTTGAAATAAATGTTTAATATCTCCTTCATTCTCCTCGAGGCAGTATTTTTTTCTGAGAAGAATAAAATTCGAAATGTGATAGTTTTTTACGAATATCTCAAAAAATATGAATTTTGGGGCACTGGTTTTGTTTCCACACCTATATTATTTTTCAACGTAGATTCCATTATGACTTTCAATTCTGACTATTGTGAAAGAAGCATTATTGTTACTTCTCGTGGAATCCTGAAAACGACATTTTTTCAATGGAAAACCTTGAACATATCATGTTTCAGCCAAGCGCCATTTTCAATTTTTTTTTGGCAATTTCACGTTAAAAAAGGAATTTCTATCGAAAATTCGAACATTTGACATTGAAACAGGTCATAATTCAGTAAGGAATCTATTTTCATTATAAAATTTGGGCCTTCCTATTTGAAAAACGAAAGTTTGTGTCACTTCCGGTGAAACCGGAAGTCTCACGAATCCCAGAAAATTAACAGGTAGTCATCTCTCTAGTCAAACCTCAAGTCCGAAATTGCAAACATGAATTTCAATTCCTTTCCAAAAATATTCTAACGAACGGTATTCGTGGGACACCCGGTATATTGTAATATTAAGATTTTTCAAGCACTATCATAGCGTATTTTTCACGTTGCACAGCATTGAAATATATATACATCTATATATATTGCCACTATATATATATACATATATACCAGGGGCCACAGCCCCCCCTGAAAACTGAGGCTAGATACGCCAGTGCTGATAACAAATATGAAAATACCCCTTTTCCAAAAGCACAAGCGAGATACGTCTTCAAGGATAACTTTGAGCAATATTTTCTTGAGTATGTCGAGTTATGTGTTACCTATGAAATATCGGCTTAAGTTCACAAATAAAATATTTTAAAATGACGGAAAACCTGCTCAGTTTCAGATTCTAGATTGCGGAATCTGTTTTCATTTTTACGCGCTTGTTCTGAGGATTTTATCAAATCGCCAATTCGGCCTCCGTAATTAAACTCTTAACCCACAATGCAAGTATCAAGACTCCAAGTAGATTCTTCCAGAAGATATTTTATTTACTTTCACGCTTAGGGCGGTTTTAAACACAATAACTCCCTAAAGAAACTACTTAGAGACTCGATATTTGTAGAGTAAGTTTTCTGTTTGATTACCAAGGTCGTATTCGTGGATTGTAAAATTCGCCTAATGGTTCCGAAGATTAAGGTACCCATTCATTAAAAATTTCATTTTTCAATATTTCCAAAAATACGTGAGTTTGGCGGGGTCAATACGTGAACAGGTGACAGGTACTTTGGCAACGAATTTGAACAAGCGCGTAAAAGCTCCTGACCTCTCGTCAGTGCTTTTCTAGATTCATAATTCACAGCAGTATTCTAACTTTTTTTAGTTTGATACGATTATAATTTTTGGAGATTGAGGAAAATATGTTCAATTTCATAGTGTCATTTTTCTCGGTCTCGTTATTTTTTCGAAATAACTGAAAAAATACTGGTTCGATCAGGATGAATCTTGGTTACTTGCTTGAAAATATTGATGAATAACTTTCTGCAAAGTATCGTGATGGTGTCATTTATTCAATTGAAAAAATTTTTTTCAAATATTCTGCGATCTCTCGATCATATTATCCTCTCGAAATTATGTATAAATTGTCATTTTCAATCAAGTACTGAATTTCAATGATGCCTTACCTGTAATTTTGAAAAAAATGGGTATATTTGCGGAATCATTTCATGAATTCGGCCTTCGTAATTGAGGTCCAAACCTACTCTATAAGTATCGAGCTTCTATAAGTTGATTCTATCAGGTGATATTGTGTTTACGATGGGCCGCTAGACCAAGCGTAAAAGTGCTCAAGGTTGACATTTAACATCCTGTATCTCCCTTATGGTTGGAAAACGGGGTATGTTTCATATGCGCAAAATTGTCCTTTACACGACCAGGTATATGTTTGTCCTTTCAAGGTGCAACACCCTGTATAATTGTTCGTATACAAGTAGAGAAGCTTATATGAAAAAATCAAATTCTAGAAGATATCCGTGCAGTTTAACATTCCTTACTTTATTTTGTTTAAGGTGAAATGCCATATACCTGTACTCAGTGCAACAAATCTTTCACTTTTCAACAGTCTTACCACAAACATATGCTGTATCATTCTTCGGAAAAACCTCATACATGTAATGAATGTGGTAGATCCTTCAAAGAATTATCAACTTTACAAAACCATGCCCGTATTCACTCTGGAGAAAGACCTTTTAGCTGTGAAAGTTGCGGTAAGCCATTTATCATTTATTTTGTAGCGCGCTTGTTCCATGACACTATATCAGTGCAATGTACAGGGTGGGCAAATTCGTTGTCTACTGAAGGGATCTCGAGAACTATAGTAGGTAGAAGAAAACTGATAACACATTCTCTCTCTCTCTTTTTTCCTGACTAATCCGAATATGATAACAGATCCAGCTCATCGTTCATAGAACTTGAGCTATGAGAGAATTGAGAAATTGTCATTTTCAATAATGCTGAATAACTCGCTTGTTTGAACTCGTATTTGATACATTCTACAGGCACTTTCTTAGGAGTAATTCAAATATAATATGACTAAATTTTTTAATCCAGCGATTTTCAAGGAATGAGAAGGATTTTGGATTGTTCAAATGTAATCTATAGTCGAAAGATTTCAAAAATGTATCATATGTCGCTATTTCCATGAATTTAACATGAGAAAACGTTCAATACTTTTTTCCCGCGTTTCTATTCACTATTGAATTATTATAAGTAGGCTGGCGTTACCACAGCGACCATTGAATATGCATTGTAGTTCATGAACTCCTCATAATTCTATGTGAACTCAACCTTCTGTGATAGGAATCACCGACCGATCGATATCCTTTAGTAGAGAGCATGATGTAGAAAACATGGGTCCCTATTCTTGAATTGAAGATGGGAGAAAAAAGGCGTGTCGACGCTGTTGTCAAGGAAACGCGGTGCATTTTTGATGGAACGAGAGAGAACGTTCATTCTATCACATTCAAGAATAGGGTCCATGGTGTGCTCATCTGAAAAATGATGGACATCAGCTAGCAGAAAATACAGAGAGTTATATATTCTGTGTTCGAATTAACATGCAAATTCAAAGCACAGAATATATAACTCCTTGTATTTCTGCTAGCTGACGTCACTCATTTTTCAGATGAGTATACCACCATGTTTTTTACATTCATCTGCTTATTGAAGAAGAAAATTATCAGTTTTCTTCTAGCTGCTATAGTTCTCGAGATCCTTTCAGTAGACAACGAATTTTGCCCAACCGCTAATTTCGAGCCGAATATCGATAATTTGGCAAAAATGTATCGATATGGCTTCAAACGATAAGCTCCACTGAAGAAAATCTTGGTCAAATCAAATTCTGCCGTCTGTTTGACTGGTCTCAAATATAATAACCTACTTCGGTTTACTGGATATTAATTAATGGAAAGGAATAGGAACATCGTGTTCTGTACTTTCACCCGATTATTATAGAATAATAGAATGATACGAAAAAAACTGTTTACTTTGTATCGTGGTATAAATCCATTTTAGTGCAAGAATGCGCTGTTGCCATGTGGGTCATTTAGGACTACTGTAGATCGAACGTTGAGATGGTTCAAGGGGGATATTATTCTATCGAACTAGGAAACTCTCGATATGGCATCCGAAGTTGTTGGACATGCGCTATTGAAAATGTTATTCGCGAAATCTTGGAATATATCATCGGCTTCTTCTGAAAATTGGCCCCTTATTCGAATTTTTTTTTCAATTTGGTGTTTTGTTCTTTGAATTGTAAGTTTCTCAGATACGATGCTATGTCAAGAATTTTCATTATATTTGAATTTGAAGATATGCTAGGTGCAATTCAGCCAATCAGAAAACACAAATCTCATTTGAATGTGAATCAGAAAACGGAACCAAAGCACAATCAAGAGCGCGCCTTATATCTTGTCTATGCCATCCACATAAATGTTTCGCGAACACATCTTTACATGGCTTAAAGAGGGTTTTCTAGCCGTGGAGCCGGCATTAAAATATTTTCACGAACTCGCAATGTTCGCGTATGCTGAATGTGGACATATCTAAACATATCCAACTTTTCTCCGTACAGATATACAGGATGTCAATTTGAAAACTTCCCACCCTTATTATCTTGAAACGGGTTAGGTTTTTATGAAATCGCTAGGACACGTCAATTTTATTTTCGAGGGGGAACAATTTTTGTGTAGAAACCACTTTGCCTCTTTCAACCTCCTACCCCTCAGAACCTCCCTCTCGAAAATCTTAAATGGCAATAGGGGTTGAAAGATACGTCATTTGAAAGAACTTTTATTCTCTATATTTTGGCACCAATTTTTCTAAATTTGAGTGCTGCGTTGCCAAGTAAGGGTTATTTAAAGATTGTAAATAACTCATTATTCGTGTGAGTGTTTTAATTACTTTGAAGTTGAGACTTTTTTGGAACATGTTTTTTAAGGTTAGTTAATTGTTTTAATGAACCAATAAGTCATTTTACTAACATATTGACTTACTGTTTTTTGACATGACCATAAAGAGAACAGGTGCATTTATCACTGAAAGTGTTTATCGATCAGCTACATTCTTTTGGTCATGAAAGTTGAGCATTTAAATTTTTTTCTTTTCCTTTTATTTTCGTTTGCAATGAAATTCGCCTCAATATAGTTTGTTGATATGATCCGAAATTTAAAATATCATTTAGTGAACTTTCCTACGAGTCAATATCAGAAGGTACTTAAATCAGTTCAAATTTATTGCGATAATTTGTGTGTTATTTTTAGTAACTATGGTATACACGCTAAGGCTAAGGATCTTATCATTAAACTGTATTGAGACGAATTCCATTGCAAACAAAAATAAATGGAAAAGAAAAAAATTAAATGTCTATCTTTCATGACCAAAAGAATTTATCGGATTGATAAAAACTTTCAGTGATAAATACACCTGTTCTCTTTATGATCATGTCAAAAAACAGTAAGTTAATAGGTTAGTGAAATGATTTATTGGTTTATTAAAACAATTTACTAACCTGAAAAACATGTTCCAATACAAATCTTAGCTTTAACGTAATTAAATCACCTACAGGAATTATGTCTAATAATGAGTAATTTACAATCTTTAAATAACCCTAACTTGGGAACGCAGCACTCAAAATGATGCCAAAATGTAGAGAATAAAAAGTTCTTTCAAATGATGTATCACTGAACCCCTATTGCCCTTAAAGATTTTTTAGAGGGAGGTTCTGGGGGTAGGTGGTTGAAAAAGGCAAAGTGATTTCTACATAAAAATTGTTCCCCCTCGATAATAAAATTGACGTGTCCTAGCGATTTTATAAAAACCTAACCCGTTTCTATAATATAATAGATAATAGGGGTGGGAAGTTTTCAAATTGACACCCTGTATATGGATGCTCGCAAATTTGCTAGAATGAATACCCACCTTTAAATCACAATCAGAATTACTTTGCGGGCGAGGTTCGACGACTTCAACACGAAATTTGTCGGCAACTCATGTGACACACGATATTGTTAATCTTATCACCTTTACCCAGTTGTAAATAATGGCTTCAAATAGAGGCACAACAAAAGCAATGCTCATGTGCGATAGCCGGCGCAGAAACTTTAGAAAAAACAGTGTTAAATGTAGGAATCTAATGAAAACAGAACTGATGCTTTATTAATTATTATATATTTTTTTGATCATAGGCAAATGTTTTCGTCAACGTGTTTCTTATTTGGTCCATCGCAGAATACACACTGGGGTGATGCCTTACGATTGCAAAGTTTGCGGAAAGAGGTTCCGTTACAAAGTGAGTCAACGCTCCCATAAGTGTGCTCCGACATCCTCCTCGAGTATCAATAGTAGTACTGCAAGTACTGATATTCCAAGTATCAATCCCATATACAATACGCAACCAGAAAAAATAACTTATTCTCCTCTAGAACGACATGAGCAAATCTGCTTCAGAGAAGACACGAATTTTTTAGGCGACAAGGATGATCCCCCCAAGTGTTCATCTGTCGGTACAAATGATTACCAGTGCTTCTACAACTATTCCATGAGGACTGCCCAGACCACTGGTGAGTATAATTCAAATAGTATTCATTGTAAGAAAGAAGTTAAAGGTTTGTCAGACAGGGTTTTTCGCGCCCTTTAAAGACGCCCTGCCCTGTTTCAACCGCTCGGTTCTATTCCAATTGAAATGAATAACATGAACATCTCTTTTCATTAGTAATCGCGAGGATTTCAGAACGAGAAGCCGTCGTTGTCGGCAAATGCCCAATAATGTTAGATCCCTTCGGTCCGCTCGGATTAGAATTAGAAAAATAGGGGTCCTTTCCGTTCAAGATTTTCGGGGTTGTTGTCATCACACTCACAAGGTTGATATAAATTGATTCGAACCAAAATTAAAAAGGTTCCCCTACGAACCAGAGTTCATGCCTTTTTTTGCTGATTCTACATGGGAGCCGAGATATTGAGTGAGGATGGTCCCTTTCGAATTGACATACTGTATATCGATACTCTTCGCGGCAGATCACGTTCTGTATGCGGAATCCTTTAGTACATGAAGAGATCATTTCTGTTTGATTTTAACTCAAGTAGCAAATTGGCTTGCATATAATGTTGTATTTATTTTCAGATAATCCATCTGGAATATCGAGCCCTCCACAAGATTTATACTCTATGATCTTGTCACCAATACTATCTGACGTAGAATCACTCTGTCTGACAAATTCTGCTGCTGTGCATTCGACTATTTCGACTGGAACAAGGAATGAAAACCAACATAATTCTGAAAATATATTTAGTAATGCTAATTTCTCACAAAGAAATTGAAATCATTCATATTATTGCATCAATGTAAATACTGAAATTCTTACTCATTTCCAGGCAGCAGAGTGGCGTCCAATAAACGTCAATTTTTGTCACATATTTTCGAAGTAGACGTCTTGCAATGATTTTTTGGAGGCTTAAAAATTACGTCAAGAGCGAATATATTTTTGTTCATGGGGGTAATGCTCTTTACCCTCGATAGGTTGGCTTAATAGCCAGATCATGATATTGTTGAAGCTTGATTGACATCTAGGGTCGTATTCATAGTTGATCCTTGAGTATTCCCTGGTCCTTGAGGTTTTCTTATACGCGATTCCTGTCCTGTATAGTCACCTAAAGTTACCTTCAGTGCTCCTCGAAAGGAAGTTGACATTCCGGACTATAGAAAAAAAAACTTCGAGGCGGTCTTCGGTAAGGCATCCTTGAGGAAGCCTTCAAGGAGCGACTATTAATTTGGCCCTACACATACCCCATTCACCCAAGGCTGCATTTGAACCTACGACCTCTAACTCATAGCTATCTACTCACTATCAGCTATCAGCTCACTACTCTCCTTCCGGAGGATGGAGAAGCATTAGACCTATTCGGAATATAAAGGTGAAATACGCTTTGTTAAATCTATAGTACGGACACAGAAATGAAACCAACACCTAAGATTCTCTTTTCGTACAGCTACCAGCAGCTCTGAGAGGTGTCATATAACTCAGGCGTTTGAAGTGAAAGATCAAACACTAGGTATATCATTAATGCCGGTATGAATACTCCATAGCACCAGACTTGATGATTCTCATTTCTATCGTGGATCAATAATAATTGCCACTTACTTCATAGATCATTATTGGTCAGAGATGACACTTCGCGAATCAGAAATTACGAAATAATATCGTTAATACGTCATCTTGCTCACTCTGCTACCTGGTTGTATCATAAATATTATTTGATAAATAAAGACCTCGTTTTCATTACCACGCTTACGAGATTTTCATAGGAAATACGCATGAGAGCAAGTATTGCCTGATATTTCAATGCAATGAAGTCTTAACAAGAAGGGAAAAACCATAATTGACCCATGGTTTGCTAGCATCATAGGCAGTGATTCGCCATAAGTGTCAAGATATTAAATATACATATGGAATAGTTCCGCTCAAATATAGACTTTCCTTTAAAACTACCTAAATCATGGTGGCCATAAAGTGTTTAAGTAAGATAGGTACTAAGACATGTTTGAAAAACAAAATGTTGTGTCCACTCATTCGATTCGACTTCTCACACAACGTGAAATCGACTCCTTGAATCAGTTTCTCTTTTTTTACAGCAGAGAAAGGCCCCATTAGAAAAATGTCAAATATATTCATATTTTGAATTTTTTCTTTGGATGCCATATTATAATTTTTTGACGGGTTTTTTCTTCGGATTTAGGATTATGCATCTTCGAATTTTATTCTTTATTATACCTTAATGAGAAAATTTAGATTGACCATTAAAGGAATTGAATGATCAGGAATCCTATTTTGCACAGTCCATTTCAATCGGTATTCAACACAAGCCAGGAACAACAGAAATGTGGCAACGCTAAAGAGGTACCCCGTCTATCTACGTTAGACCCCCAACCCTTTGCATTTCGATGCATTTCTATTAGTTTTTACAGTAGCGGGTGGTTAGGATGATGGTAAGGAAGTGTTGCGTCCCATCCTGTAAAAGTAATTATAAATTTTCTAGTTGTTTCAGTTTTCCGAAAAATGAAGAATGAAAGCTTTTATGGATAAAATCCATCCCGAAAAATTTCATTTCCATTCCTTATAGAGAAGTCTGCTATAAACATTTCGAAGATAACGAAAATTCGATATGATAAACTTTCACAAGCTGGTGGTACAATAAAACAGTTATTATTTAGATATCAGAAATTGAGAGCAACCGCGGTTCAAAAAATTTTCCAAATTCACCATCATAGCTGTCGAAACTGACTCCTAAAGCGAAAACAGATCCGAATTTCAAGAGAGATGAGGTTGTTTTTCGGAATATATATGGAATAGATACATTTGTGAGTTCTGATCTTATCCAAAATTTGAGGGATCTTCTTGATAATTATTCAATGAAAATTAATGTTTCAGCAGAAAAGGGATCAAAATTGATAATAAATATTTCGACAATTTTCAGCGAAACGGTTCGTCAATAGCCACAGATTCAGTCAATTTCAATTTCGTAAATATGTGTTTAATTTAAGAATATATTTTGAATGATGAAGTGGTCTTATCACCATTTTCTTCAGAATCGGGATCAAAAATGTATTTATTGTGAACTTACTGATTCTACTATTGAATTGTTCTTTTATTATTCAGAATTCACAGGAACTTCTGTGTGCTGAATCATTTTGTTCTATTTTTGCCAATTTATTTCTAAATAATTACGTCTATAACAGAAATGATAACGTCACAGCTGAAAAAAAGCGGAAAAATCAGGAAGATAGTAAAATTTACCACTGATAAAAAACAAAAAGTTAGGAACTTTAATTCGATGATGTCTACATTTTAATAACAACTTCAAAGTCATTACTCGAGTTTCAACATAATTTCGAATTATTGACTGAGTAGGGCATAATACTATTTTTGTTTCAGGTATTTTTCGAAAATAAAGTCATTCGATTAGTTTGACGAAGTGACAAAAGAAGCTTTGCATTCATATTCATGTACTACGCGATCAAGCAGCGATGTCGAACTGTGTTCCAAGCTATCTCTAGAAACGGCTGTGGCACAGTGTTTTGCGCGGCTCACGAGCCACTCAAAAAAGTCGCGTGTGTGCACGATACTTGAACTTTCCGCATATATTGTTATCTCTACTGAAAATCTCGTGATTTCGAGTAATATAAGAGTTGAGTTCCGATATTCCTGGCTAGTATCTGTTAGTAAATTTTGACAATCGATTTTACTGGCACTGCTTTGGTAATTCTTCGTATCAGTACGAAGCGTTCCTAAATTACTGATACTGGCTAGTACTGATTGGGAATATCGGAACGCAACAAATATGCGAGGGGCATATTCGTGTCACTCTATCAAATGTAATTTTGAGGTGGAGATGAAATTGATAGGCAAACTTCAGATGAATACTCCGCTTTCATTTTACGTTGCTTGCAGAAATGAAAAGAACTAGCAGACATCCCGAAATGTTTGTCGCAATAAAGGCTGAAATAAAATGGTATCAGTAAAAACCCTAGTATTTTGGATACCTTATGACTTGAACGACCTCAATGGACGGCTGTGCTTATGAATACCAGATGAATCTCTTTGAATCAAGAGGGCGAGCGTCACTTATTTGAACTGATCCTCCAGCCATTTTTAAAAAGTCAGTCGGTAGGCCATGAAAGTGTGACATATTACACTCTGTATAACCAAAGCAAGTTAGCTTATGATAATTTTTTCTCTCAGGTAACTACCGACATTGTTCTTTCTAAACAAAGTCATAAGTCAAAGAGTAATACTCGTATAGGAGAATCATAAGATGAATTCAATGATATAAATATGTAAGAATTGACAAAGTCCAACAGAATTATTTTGACCTTGACGACATTTCACTTGTGCCAACATGGGTCAGTTTTAGCTACAAAGATAGACCTATTCTGAGACCTAGCGACTGACTTTATGAAAGTGAATGGAGTAGGTATAATCTTGACTGATTTTTTTCTAAATTTCACTCCGAGGGCATTTTCCAGATGCTTTGATAAGTTTCAATAGAAATTTTCCGTTCTTGTTTGTTCGTAATTCATTGAGAAGTTGTGGAAAATCTTCTTCAAATTGAAGTTTCCTGATGAAAATCCCTTGAAACGAGGGGGAACGTAAGTATAAAAACAAAAATTAAATAAGGACACATTGTCTAGCTTGCGGCTTCGTTTTGGCTTTCCTGAAAATTCTTATAGCCTCTATGAATATTTCTTCCAAACCTTCTCTAGTTTTAGCGGAACATTCCATGTATGAATGAGCTTTGGCTTTTCTCTTCATTTTTTTACCATCCTGTTTGGTGTAACAACTTCTGGTTGGATCGTCCCTCAAGTCTATTTTTGTTGCTGAAAATAAGATAAAAACTATAACGGACCTCAGAGATTTTGAGAGTTAGAAACAAGAAGATGTGTTTGAAGCCGTATACAGGGTGGCCGCGAGTAACTGTATATCGTTTGATAGGGAATAGATGGTACCTTGGGAAGTCAGAAAACAACAATTAAATATGGGCCAAAGCTATGTGATAAAGTGTGATTTATTGATTTTGGCAAAACCTTTAGATGATGCCTAAAACTCTTGAACCGTTCAACGTATCTGCTTCGAATTAGACAGTTATTGTCATTTCAGGCCATAAAACTATTGATATGAAAAATACCGAAACAGTACAGACCAGGACAAAGAAATTTCGATTTCTAGCTCTATGTCTGATAAAACACTCTGTACATGAAATATCATTTTATCGATACTATCATGATGTAAGCAAAACATGGTGTGCTCATCTGCTCATTTGTGATCGTTTTACCTATGATGACGACAAATTTTTCATTCAAATTCAAAACACAGAATATATTTCCTTGTATTTTAATCTTCCTGACGTCACTTTTTTTTCAGAGGAGCACACCGTGTTTTTTACATCATCGATACTATCATCCATGATGTAAAAACATGGTGTGCTCATCTGAAAAAAAAGTGACGTCAGCAAGATTAAAACATAAGGAGATTTATATTCTGTGCTTCGAATTTCAAAGAAAAAAGTGAGGTAAATACAATCACAGATGAGCAGATGAGATGTTTTACTTACATTATGCTATCATCTGATTCTACACAGATTTTTCTTTCGAATACTGTTTTCCACGTGAACGGCAAAGAAACCGTTCATTTTTCAAATCGGAAATAATCAATCGCTCATGAATTTTGAGATTTATTGACTGTGGCAGAACTTTTGGATGATTATCGGCCGGTTTCACAAAACTTTAATAACCCGACCAAGGGATTGATTGTCAGTCAACAGTAAATTCTTTACTCGATTTCAGTTCATTTTCAACCCAACCATCGAATGCAAACCTTAATCAACGAGTTGATCGGACGTCAAAAGTTTTGTGAAAACCTACGGTTAAACTTCTTAACCGTCCAACTAAAGGTTGATTCTCACTATACGTTCCGTAACCTTCCAGTATCCCTTCCGTATGATTTAAGTCAAAATTTAGTAGGCAAAAATGTCATGTGCATACAGCAATTCATTTACACGTTATAATATTTTACGAGAAGGATACCTAGGTACTGGAAGGTTACGGAACGTACAGTGAGAAACAACCCTAATTCGCTTCAAATTTCGCAAATATTGCTATCTCAGGCCATCAAACTGTTCATATGAACCATGGCAAAATAGTACAGACCAGGACACGAAAATTATTTTACCTCCAGGTCTAATGAAACACTCTGCACAAGGAATATACTGTGGTTAGATGGCTGATGGCTTTGAGTATTGTTGTATTTCGAAAATGAATGGAGATTAATTATCAGCTCTTGGAAAATTATATCAACATTCCTATGAAG
Source organism: Myrrha octodecimguttata (assembly GCA_958510865.1). Taxonomy (NCBI): domain Eukaryota; kingdom Metazoa; phylum Arthropoda; class Insecta; order Coleoptera; family Coccinellidae; genus Myrrha; species Myrrha octodecimguttata. The sequence continues at coordinate 29,555,593 of OY294057.1, forward strand.
AGTAAATGGAAACAATTTGGAGTGCCAGTTCGTGTTGAATGGGAAATGTGTCGATGATTTCTTGAGGAAAAAGGTGGAATATCATATCTATTCAGATTCTGATGAATCTCAGCTGAGGAATATGAAGAAAAAACGATTGGATTTTGATGTTCCTCTCTTTTTTACAGAACTCTGGAATTTCTTCATATTAAAAAACGTAATTTCTACACAAATTGAATTGTACAAGTTTGCCGTTGTCTTATCCGATAATGGTCATGTAAAAAGAGCTTTCTTTGCGATGAATGAAGTCTGTCATAATTGCATATATTATAGTTGTGAGATTTCAGTTGAACAAAATGGTTTTGTCGCATTTTCAAAATATTTTTCTGTATATCTCGCTAACTACTGTTCATAAATTATTCGGGAAACATTTTGCGGGTTAACTGTTACAACACTGATCAACATTTTGAGATTTGAGGTAATCAATCCATTAGTTTTCGAGAAAATGGTTTTTATTGATTTCAACCCTTAGGATGCCTCAATCTTGCTAAAAAGTTTGGAGGATTTATTTTGATGATCCTATAGGTTTCTAGGAAACCTCTCAGAAGTTATTTATTTCGTTTCCATTCATCAAACCCGTATTATACCTCTTTATAAAAAGTAGATAACGAAATTACATGATCTTTAATTTCTCTCTGTTAGAACTACGCATGAGGAATATCGTAAAAAATTCGGAAATCAATATTGGATCGAGCTGGTATTTGGTAAATTGTTGATAAATATTGACTTCAAGGTCACTACTGATTTCATAGAAATCTAATGGATAGTTTCCGAAAAATAAATGGAGTTTTTTCTAATAACATATACAATTTCAATCGCATCGGATAAGTATTCTTAAAAATATCGAGAAAATCATCTCGAAATTTCCAATTGGTATGAAATCGAAATCGTTCGGCCGATTTTACCCATTGATGTACTAAACTGTCGCACTTTGATACGCAAAGTGCGATTATTTATTTATTTTTTTTGAAAAGGAAACCAGCATGTCTGATGCGAAAAAGAAAGCAACTGAGACCAGTAAGGATTCTGAAACCTGGAAAACGTGGTTTAAGAAACTTCCAAGTGAATTCGAAAACTCATCTGATGAAAATCGATGATGATGAATAGGGAGATAACCTGAGATTCTAACCGTTTATAATCTTTGAATGAAGAACAATGTTCTTGTTTCAGAGTTTATAATAGAACTAACATTGAAATAGATTCAGTAGATCAGCTTTGTCTCTCATTGGTCGATGGTGTTGTTCTATAATCTATAGAATATTTTTGGTACAAACGCTTTATGCTTATTCAAAGTGGATCAATTTGCACAAATAGTATAATTAGTGCCTTGAAGTGAATTCTTTGAAAAGACTATAGCGCAAATCGAGTTCAGATCAACAACTCCTCAATTGCCTGTAAAAAAAATTTAGAAAAGCACTGACGTGAGGTCAGGAACTTTTACACGCTTCTTCAAATTCTATAACTATTAGATCAACACGAAATTTTGCATCTAGTTGCGTGTTGGTAATCTCCACCTGATTTAGAAGTTTCAATTTGGTTGCATTCGTTCTTCTTGAGCTATTGCGGAGATTATGTTGAAATTCCAGATAAGAACCAATTTTGGCACATTTTTTTCATTATATCTCCGAAAGTAAATATCGGATCGAATTAAAATTTGGAACATTGTTGTTAAATACTGACTCTAGGGTTTGTGCCAAATTCCATTGAAATCTAATCAATATTTTAGAGAAAAAAAGTTTTGTCATCAAAATTTAATGAAATTTCTTTTAAAATTTTCTAACAACTGGATCCACACGCAATTTTACTCTATATTACGCGTTGATTTTCCAAAACTGTCCACAAAGTTTCAATTTGATCTAGTCAATATTATCCAACCGATTCCACCCATTAAAGAACTTAACCGAAATATTTGGATTCCACACCTAATCTAACAATTTCAAGTCGCTAAGTGTTTTCCTTCGAAAGTTAGAGCACATACGGACGGACGGACAGAATTGAATTTGACCACGAATTCGAAAATTACAGACATCGTGACGAAATGATAACGAGCTGTTCCCTGGAAGAATCGCGTACTAAGGCAGCGGGATCGACAATATCTGTTAGGTATACGTGACGTCATTGAGTCGGAGGTTGTCCATGAGTAAAATCCGCCCAATGATTCCGTAGATATACCCATTCGAAATTTCAATTCCCAATATTATCATTATATCCTCCACCTTGCAACGCAAAAGAAGATCATCGGGTAACAGGCCAACAGGGATCTCAAATTTCAACATGAATAGAATCTAAGAGAAACATACCTACTAAAATTATGGGTGTATTAGGATTGTAATGTCGAACTTCAGGTACCCACTTCATGGTTACATTTTCATAAGAAGCTAGACCTTGATCTACTGAGAAGCAGACCAGAAAACAATCTGTCTGTAAAAAAAATAAAAATATATCAAAACTAAAAGACACGAACTAGTTTCGTCAGAACTTATCGATAATAAAGAAACATACATTAGGATATGATAAGGGTCTGAGTCTTTCATAATCTTCTTGTCCTGCAGTGTCCCAAAGTGTCATGTTGTATTCTTCTTCATCCACAGTTATTTTCTGACCATAATGTTCGAACCTTAAATGAGTAAAATAATTAATCCAAGAATGAGCGAATTGTTCGAATATAATAATTTCCGGAAAATGCCACTGTGTCAATTTCTTTCGGCTCCATTCACTTTTGTGAACTATCCCGGTTGGCCATAACATTCTGACACATTTCACCGTGTATATTTTGAAATTGTTAGGTTATAGTCATTTACCTGTCAGATAACTACACAACGTTGTCCTCTCTACATAGAGGTCGTAGTAATTACATTTTTTCAAAATGTTACTACTTTGGGAAAATAATGAATTTGAGAAAATACTATGTGAATTCAATAATTCCAAAAACCTGGCGAATGTTGAAGAAACTTTTTTCTCTGTTAATACTGGAAATATTTCACTATATAAACATGGTTGGGAGATGGAAGATTCAGTTATGCTATTTTCTTGTACAGAAATCAAGAATCGAGTGTTGAAATTTTACTAAAAAATAATGGTAGATCAGTTAATTCGAAAAAAAATAAAAGTAGGTACTCGAATAACCCTGCAGCAAAACTTCTAAATTCCCATCTTTTCGAAATTCTCAAAAAATAAGTCTACAGAAGACATTTAAACACCAACTTGGAATACTCCAGTATGAAAATGTTGGATAGCTTGTGATAAATTATTGATTCCAAATTATCAGGGTAAAAGCAGATTTCAATTCTACATAGCACTTCCTGATACTTTGTCTCTGCTTCTTCAAAACTACCTTCGGCATTTTTAGTTTCCAATCGGATGATAATGTTGAGATTATTGAGAGTAGAAATTGGCATTGGCATTTGGCGACGTCTCTGAGAATTATTTTAACATTGCCGATATTTCACGAGTGCCAACCTGCGTCAGTTTTAAGTATAAAAACTTGATAGACCTAAATCATTGCCAACCGGGATAGTTTATAAAAGTTAATGGAGTATAAGCGCATAACTCAATTGCATGTTTCTACAAGGAAGGGATAGAACTTGACATGAAAAATACATGGAATAGGACAACATATAATAGAATCAGTTAATCCATTTGTAGTTTTGGAAATAAATTGGAAATGAAATTTTGAATAGAATCATTGGATCGATATTACCAATTTATGAATTTGACCTTCGTAATTAAGGTCCAGGCCTACTCTACAATTATCGGGTCTCTAAGTTGTTTCTTTTGGAAGGTATTGTGTAACGATCGACCGTGAGTATAACCGTAAACACAATTAATTCCGAAAGAACCTACTTTTTTCGAAATAAAGTTTTCTTCTAGTAATTGAGAAAAATGTAAATGAATTTGAAGAATATGCTGTTATTCGTTTCTATCAACAAGACGATAAATTAACAAATACTTACACTGTTGGCACATATTCAACTGGAAACCTTTTCTGGGTATAGGAGATCAACAAACAAGTTTTTCCAACGATACCGTCTCCAACGACGGTGATTTTAACATTTTTCACCATTTTCTACAACATAAAATATATGAATTGAAACCTTCGTCCGATCACGAGTTGACAAACAATAGTGGTTCTTTGAATTCAAGACAGATTGTGAATATAAGGACAACTATTTAATCGAATAATAATTGAACTGAATTAAGTATTCAATAGATCACCTGCTGGATGAGTGAGCTATTGTAATATTTTTCAATGAAGGGTGCTGATGTTTCGCGACCATGAAGAAAACGCTGGGATTCTACCATGGCTTAATGCGATTGGATAGATAGAAATGATTACAGATACCAAATGAAAATGAAATGATACATAGTTTGCCACCGAACTCCATCGACCAATATCTCGAAAAGTGGAGTTCAAACGTAAGTGAATAAGTATATAAGTAGTATGTGTCGTAAGGGCACAATACTCCAAAATAACGCAGGCAAAGTTGTAGTAGAACTTTCAGGGATAGCTGAAACAAATACCTATCTCATATTTTCTAATGGAACATACCCTATATTATGTTTTTTTATTTTGGGATTTCAAATTGATTCCATATAAAACAATCTATACAGAGTGTAACAGCCAAATGGAATAAATTCGATAACTAATAAATGAAGGGGTGTTAGGAAAAACGCTCGGACACGTCGATTTGTAATTTTAAATGCGCATAGTTTTCAAGAAAATAAAATTATATAGGGTGTTCCATGCGACCGTGGCCAATACAAACTTTCTTATTTTAAATGTAACCCCCTGTATATTATTTATTCTTTGGATTCTTCAGAAAATTCTAGACACAATTCATGTACAATGTCCTATACCTATCTTCAACTTTTTCGGAAATATTTAGCGTTTTCAAAAATGTTGAGTAACGTTAGAAGACAATTCTACACCAGATTAGCATGTTGCCAAGACGTTCGCGGCGAGCATTTTGCACATTTCCTACATTGACTTTAAGGTTTTTTTTTGTTTTTTTTTAATAATTAGGAAATAATCAGTATTACTTATCAGATTTTGTGAAATAAAATAATTTTTATTTAAAACGTTGATTTTTGCACTAAATCTTAAAACACTTAATATTTACGAAATAGTTAAAGATAGGTATAGGACATTGTGCATGAATTGTATCTAGAATTCTCTGAAGAATCCCAAAAATAAATAATATACAGGGGGTTGCATTTGAAATAAGAAAGTTGGTATTGGCCACGGTCACATGGAACACCCTATATAATATTATTTACTTGAAAAATATGCGCATTTAAAATTACAAATCGACGTGTCCGAGAGTTTTTCCCAACACGCCCTCATTTATTCGATATCGAATTTATTCCATTTGGCTGTTACACTCTGTATATAAACATATAGTGTCACATTGAAAGGATAAAAGTGGTATTTTCTAGTAGAAAAATCAAGAATTTGGCAAATCGCTCAGACCAATCATATTTGTTCTTGAGGGGGACATTTTTGAGGTCATGTTCATTGAAACTTGATTGTTATTTGTGACATACCGACTAGCAACTTTCGGCAAAATTTTTTTTGGATCATATGGTTCGTAAATTCAAAAATAAATGTTCGAAATTTTCCTTACATTTTTTTTTTCAACCACTATTCATCATTGTCGTTTTTGCGCCAAAAGAACGTATAACGTGAACGTGCTAACTTTTCTGAGGGTACTGGAGTTTCGAAAAAAAATATTTTTTATTCAACAACAATGATGCTTATGCAGATTTTTCAATGGAATTTGGTACTTCTTATCACTTCCTCAAGAAACAAGATGTACAAGCAATTTCATTATTTCACCAGTGCCGTCTGTATGTGTTCCAAATTGAAATATTTTTGAGGAAAAATGGTTCGACATGAATGAGCATTTCAACCATAATTTTCAAGTTGAGAAAAAACAGTGTCTTACAATTTTTTTCAGATTTTCTCCAGAAGAATAAGCAATGAATGAATTTTACTGAAGGTGAAACTTTCTTTGAAAACTTTTTATTGACATTAGCAGGTAGAGAACCCTTTGATTTACATTCGCTTTTTTTACGTGCTCTTTATGGAAGAGTCTGCATAATATGCTTTCAAAAACTACAACATTTTAGGTTTATTGATATTGATTGAGGAAAATGTCATGCGTATTGCTGTTTCACAATATGGATTTTTCTCAATCATAATACCTCATTGCGCGATCAATATTATCGATAGTAACCACGGTGAGTTCATACGCGGTTTTATCGGGTTTTTCCTACCTTGAATGGGTAATTTGTGCAATAGTTTAATAGCTCAAATTCAGTTGACTGGAACTTATATTCAATGTGTAAACCGTGAAAGCAAATCGAATCGTCGATACTCATGATTGATTGATCGTGTAAGATGCATATATTACATTGTATCCTGAATGTTATACATGGATCCCACGCATCTTAATATGGTATGAAAATTATGATTTACCTTGATAATTGATAATTATCAATACCACTGATTGAGGAAAATTATTCATGTTGACAGTTTGTACAGTGCGCGTCAAAACTATGGAACAAATTCATTTTCTGAGAAGAAAAATATTTGGCAACAAAATCCGGAAACAAGTCAATTTTTGTTTCACTTTCACCAAATTTATATGCATTTTTGAAGGATTTTTGTTACACCCTGTGCCATCCCCATCAACCCTCTAAATTTTGGTTTATTATATGATAAAATCAAATAATAAACCTTAGTGATCGACCAACAAAAAAATTTTCAACCCCCCCTGAAAATTTCACAGTTTACGTTTTGGAGTATGTAGATTTGAATAAACTAATAAAAAAAAATCCGTCCGTCCGCCGTCCGTTGTCCGGGGCTTTTCTCTGAAAGTACTGAACCGAAATTAGTGAAACTTGGTAGAAAAACGTGAGTCGCTCGGGATTGATCCTCCAAGCTTATCGGCAGGATCGGTGTATCCCAAAGGCTCAAAATGGAGGGTTGGGGGGAAAAAAAATTATTGCTCGAAAACTTACCATCGAATTTTCATGAAACTCTGAACATTGATTACTGTTGCAAAACTAAACCAAAAAAATTTCACCCGGATGATTTCCGACCAGTGGTTCCTGAGTTATAAAGAAAAACGCCGCAAATTTCCAATAATGTCGAAAATGACATCATCGCATTCGGTTCTAAGATTGGAATTCACTGGAATAATCGGTTAACTATTCATCCAAAATCATACATCTAAAAGGCGATGAAAATATTGATTACCAAATTTTTAACACATATCGAGAAATTTTTAATGGATTATCTTTACATCAAACAGACTTTCGGATTTGACACCCTCTTGGTTGAGTGTATCTGACAACGATAACAACGAACGAAATTTATAATCTAGAATTATTCTTTCGAATTCAACCTGATGAGGTTCACGATATGTTTAATTGTTACAGAAATGTTATTGAAAATAACTTTAGTTTTTCAGTTTGTGCGGTGGATACTTTGTGAATCAAGTGAATAGGATATCTGCACTGTGGAAAAAATTTTTTTCAGATCAATTGCACAGGAAGGTTGAGTTTTTTTTCATTTCATCAATATTTTTCAGTACAAAGTTGAATCCTAGTACACATTTGATATTAGCGGAATGTCTCGAATTTTGTTTTACGTATTGGCATTGTTTAAGGAACAATGGTATTGGTGTTAGTTTGAAAGATTGAGTTCATTTCTTCAGTATAAAGAAATACGACCGCGTTCGGATTAAAACATCATGACTAATTGTGAAATATAGACACTAGATTTAATGCGAAATTTCGTGAGAATTGTATTGGAAAAATTCAACATTTTTTTTTCGGATACATATTCATCAAAGTTCAATGAGATTTGGTACAGGTTTCAGAATCATCATTTAGAAACAGTGTTTCAAATTTCAGTTTGACTGATATTTATTTGTGCAGATATTGGCAAAAAATTTCGTGACCATTTAGAATATTGAGGTTATTTCTCTAATATCTCAAAAAGGGCAAACCCTATCTGATTTGAAGTTCATTTTAAGTTGTAGAATACCGACACGAAATTTAATAATTGTGGAAAATAGTAAGATTTTCAAAGAGGTGAAACGACTGTGGAACGTCTCTTCTCATTCAAAATATTATTTCAAATTTTGCTACTCAGTGAGCGTTTTGCATGTGGAAATGTTATTCAATTATGCAAGTGTATTTATTGAGATTTCAATATTCACATGAATTATTTCATGGAATTGATTTCTGTGTTGTGAGAAACCAGTGAGTTATGCATAATATACAGGGTGTTCTACAAGTTCTATGACAAACTTTGACAGATGGTAGCTGTGCCTATTATGAACATTTTTTTTCCTATGAACGTATATCCGATTCGTTTTTGTTAAGAAGATACAAGCATTTGAAAAATTATATTTTCATGTTCAAATCATAATTATAAATGGAAAATTTGATACTATAAAAATTGTTCAAAATGTCCACCTTCGGCTTGAATGCAAGCTTCACATCGACGAACTAAAGATGCCGTTACTCTGCGGATCAGATTTGGGTCGCTTCGTATTTGGTTTGCTGCATCTTGAATTCTATCAAGTAATTGTTGATGAGATTCGATTTCAACATGATAAACAAGCTGCTTCATATGTCCCCATAAATAAAAATCTAAGGGATTTAGATCAGGCGAACGAGGTGGCCATTGTATTGGTCCTCCTCGACCTATCCATTTATTCGGGAAATGTCCATCCAGCCAACTGATTATATTATTCGTCTCCCTCTATTTGGTGGTGCACCATCCTGCTGATACCACATATTTCCTACAATATTTAGCTCTAAGTCATCAATGAAGTCGAAAAGGTTCTGCTCCAAAAATTTTTATACAAATCTGCTTTTAGACGGTCATTTATAACATCTACTGGCATCAAATCATTGTTGAAAATTCCACCGCAAACGTTTACACTGAAACGTTGCTGAAATCGTCTTTGTCTAATGCGTATGGATCCTGCAGTGCCCATACATGTTCATTGTGGTTATTGTTGATAACGTCCTTAGTAAAACAAGCTTCGATAGACCACATGACAAGCGAAATAAATCTATTGAAGTTGTTGTTGAAGTAACCATCTACAAAATTCTAACCTTCGTAACCCATCGTCAGCATGTAAAGCCTGTACATTTTGTCTATGAAATGTATGCAACACTTCTCCTTTCAAAACATGCCATACGAAATTTGGTGATAAATGAAGATTAGTAGCTATACGTCGAACACTAATCGAAGGGTTGCCACGGACAGCATCTATTACATTTTCCTCATTTTCTTCATTCACTTGAGTTGGCCGAATGGCTTTCTTTGGAGCAGGATTGCCTGCTTCTCGAAGTCTTCGGAATGATGCACAAAATGCTGTGTGAGCAGGTTGGTGTCTATTAGTATATTTTCTTCAGTATTCTCGAGCTGCTCTTCTGGAGTTACCATCAGAATACCCATATTCAAATACAATATCTGCATATTCCTGAGTCGTGAAAGAATGCATTGTTATTCAACAAGTACACCAGGTGTCAAATGAACAATTAAAATATATTTTAGGTCGGTCTACTTGATCAAAATATGGAAATAAATTTTTTCAAATGCTTGTAACTTCGAAACGAGAACGAATCAGACCTATGTTCATGAGAAAAAAAATGTTCAGAATAAGCACAGCTACCATTTGTCAAAGTTTGTCATAGAGCTTGTAGAACACCCTGTATAAGTTTTTTGAGATATCAATGGTATATTGGGTTATTTAACAGAGAAATTAATAATCCCTTGTGTAAAATTTGCAGCGTTTTTTGAATAGGGTAAGTGGGTCATGTGGTACTTTTTTGGCAAGGTCTTTATATCTTCTTCACAAGCCTGCAGAAATTTTCAAGAAAAACAATTTTTTTTTTGAAAAATTAGTTAGTTCAAAAAGGTTTTCAGCATGTGCACTTTGTCATGGCTCATTAACTTTGAGACAATGGTATAATACATGATGAAATTTGTCACCGAATGAAAGTCGACCATTACAGTTTTGTTCATGCAAAATTTAAACCCCTTTCAAACCCCTCACGTGCGAAAAATTAGAATGTGCGAAACACTGCGCTTCAGTTATGATCATAAGTAGGCATGTTATTAGGTACGTTTCTACCGAAGGTACAGGAAGAATGTGTCAAGCGCTTTGATTATTGCATCCAAAACAATGGTGGTCATTTTGAACATTCAATTTTAACTTATCTTTTAATGCACAATGATTCTCCGGGTGGTACTTCAATGCCGAAATAAATTTCCAATGTCACTTAATTCTTTTTCTCCATTAAAGGGTTCATAGGAGTTGAAAGTTGTGCATGAACAAAACTGAAATGATCGACTTTGATTCGGTGACAAATGAGCCATAACAAAGTGCACCTACTGAAAACCTCTTCGAAGTGAGTAATTTTTCAAAAAAAAAAATTTTTCTTGAAAATTTCTGTACGCCTGTAAAGAAGATACAAAGACCTTGTCAAATAAGTACCACATGAGCCACTTTCCCTATTCAAAAAATTTGGACGGTTGATAGGGATGACACAGGGTGCAACAAAAATCCTTCAAAAATGCATAAAAATTTGGTAATAGTGGAACAAAAATTGACCTGTTTCAGGATTTTGTTGCCAAATATTTTTCTTCCGAGAAAATGAATTTGTTCCATAATTTTGACGCGCACTGTATATTGACGAGCAGTTCCACTGAGTTGCTTAAACAATAGCAGGATGGGAAATCCTTAAATAACCAGATAAAACCACTATAGACTCACCTTTCAGGGATCATCGATAATACATAGGTATCGTGCGAAAGTAGGCAAATATTGAGGATGGCTATAATATTGTCAATACCATAGATTGAAAGGGTCGCTATAACTCCCAATCTTCAAGATTTCATGAATCTCAAAGGAACCTTCTCGACACTAACATACGTTCTATTCATCAACCAACTAAATAAGGTGACGAATGGGCGTGTTTAAAACCATTTCTTACCACGAAATCTTCACCGTTGCACTTTTGACACTTTCGAACGTAACTTGTTCAAAATTTTCACTCGAAATTCACGAACATTCTCCAAGCCTGAGTAGATGCGGAGATTTTGATTTCACTAAGATGACGATATTTAAACACATGAATAGTTTGTTGGTTTATCTAGAAAAGGAAGCTCTTATCTTTCTCTTATCGGGAATAATATGAATTTGCTGTGTTCGGCTTATGCAAGCATTCTGTAATAATTCTATTAATTTAGACCATTCTGGGGACAGGCCCAAATGACCACCGGCGTCGGAATGTGTTACAGATAATTCACGCAGCTTTCTGACAAATTTTATCATTCTCCTCCATTTGGTACACAGGAACTTTAATTGACATCATTTAGTCATTTGTCATTTCTTTGTCCTTCATGTAATTCTGTCGTGTCGTATAATAATTTTCATTTTATTATTTCCGATGATAAATGTATACATGGTATAGAGGAAGTAGACGGCAGAATTACGGTTCTCAGTGTAATTTTATCACTCAGTTTCAAGTAATTCAATTATACGCCAGATAATTCATTCAGTTAGATGCCTAAGCAGTTTTGAAGATAATCAGGTACCTTATATTGTGACAAATTTTACACAATTCAAATGGTGCCGATCTTTTTTCTGATCTTGTGGGTTTTTTGAGGATGGTTCTGGGTAACCTAGGGCATTATTTTTTGCTGAATTTTCTGTAATTCTCAACTCTGAACTGATAATGCTTTTGGTTGGACTCACTGATGAAAAATTCGTGGTCAAATTCAAGTTAGGTACCCATATGTCCGGCCGGATCGAATTGAAATAAAGAACCCTATTGAAAATGATAGGTTTAAGATTCAAGTAGATTTTGATGAAAGGAGGATCGGCAAATCTTTCAATGCATAAGTAAAGCTGAGTGTAACAGGATAGTAAGTGAATAAGTGGAGGCTTCAACAATGAATATATGAACAAGCGCTTAAAAGCTCTTGAGTTCCCTACTTCACGTCAGTTATTATTACTAGAATAATTATTATGGGAATTGGTTTCACGGAGAAGAAAGAGCTTCAGTAATAATAAATAACATAAGGACGAATATCCATCGATAAATCAACAAACATTCCCCCTTGATCAGAGCTAATCATCCAATCAACCAAAACACCTACACCGAAGAAGCGGATCCAAGGAGAATGACTACAGCTCTTTCGCAATTGTTATTGATCGTCAGGTCAACTTACCTTGGTTAAATCGCAGAGGGATCTCTCGATACTTGTCACCTTTCAAATGGACCGCTGCAGTATAACAACGTAAAGTGTGCAAGTGGTTGGACGTTTTCGTCGTGTGGGAATCCACATGAACCGAGTGTTTCCAATGTCGTGACGGTTTTTTGTAAAGCTGCAATATCGCAGTTACAGCGACCTAATGCGACTAAAGGATGAACGTCAAAGTACTCTGTGCTCTAAGGTGGGAGTCGCAAGATGCTCCTGGAAGATGGCGCGCTGTACGTTGTTATACTGCAGTGATCCATCTGAAAGGTGACAAGTATCGAGAGATCCCTCTGCGGTTTATCCAAGGTAAGTTGTCCTGACGATCAGTAACAATTGTGAAACAGCTGTAGTCATTCTCCTTGGATCCGCTTCTTCGGTGCAGGTGTTTTGGTTGATTGGATGATTAGCTCTGACCTAGGGGGGATATTTGTTGATTTATCGACGGATATTTTTCCTTGTGATTATGTTATTTAATAATTATTATATTCTCCTGATAATTATCAACAGAGCTGCGAATTTCTAAAAGTGGACCATAATACCTACACCATATCTACTATAAATCTCAAATTTTTCTTGAAAATCTTCGGAATACAATTTTTTTTCAAATTCAACCTCATGATTTTTTTTTAGGATTTATATACAGGGAGTGTAAACATTTTCAAAAGGCATCATCAGAGTGACGTCTGATTGACGATCATTTTTAGTCACGAAAAGTCGGACTCGACGTCATTGAGTGAGGTCCGAAATACTTGAGGTTAAAATGGCACATCCATATATAAGACGTCAAATTCATACGTTCCATAATGATAATGCCTTGAAAAGTTACCCCGAAGACGTAACCACCTCGGTGGCCTAAGGGCAGGCAGGGACCGTGTAGTGTAATAAGTAGACATCGGATTATATGCATTAACAATCTGGCAAAATATGCATGCAAATATGCACTTGAAAAGGGTGAAATATGTACATAATATGCAGTTAAAAAATATCAATTTCCATTCTGTCTTCGATTAATTTTCAGTCAGCAATCAATTATAATTTTGTGACTATACAAAATTAGACATTTTTTACGCGCTTGTTGTAAGGAACAGCTCGATATCGTTTCGTCACAATGTCTGTAATTTTCGAATTTTGAGCTGAAATAGATCTCAAATGACTAGGTTGGACACAGATGAAGAATCCGAGGTCGAATTGGATTCTGTCCGGCCGGCCGTGCGTACTCTTACTTTAGAAAGAAAGGGCCTAGAGTCTTGAAATTTTCAGGTTAGGTTTTGATCCATCGAAAAATTTGAAATAAAAAATTTATTTTTCATATTTCATTTAAATTTCACTGAAATTGCCAAGTCGCCATTTCGCAATGATAAAAAGCGCGTAAAAGCAGCTGACATCACGTCAATGCTCTTCTAGGTTTTTTAAGTTTACCAAAGAAAACTTGTTACGTCTGTCTGTAATATCAACTTATAGGTCGAAAACGATTCTTTTACACCCACTTACGTAAAGAGACGGAACTAGAATTTTGCGCCTTTTCTGAAGATATCTTTGTAGACGAGGTTTTCCTTGTGGCGTAGACATATAATCTTATCTTCTTTATTGCTGCCAGCTTCTTGTCTTTGAATTTTTCATGGACCATTTCTGACAGTAAATTAGGAAATCTTTCTGTTCGATTTTTTCTTCTTAAATTTCCGTGAATTTGAACAGAGGTAGATTTTTGGTATCCAATCCTTCTATAGCTCCGCACCGGTTCAACGTTTTCCGGTTGATCTATACACCAGGATTACCTCTCACTATTGACATATGCACTATCGACAAGAAATTACAAAAATATGTGATAATGCCTAGAATGTCGCGTTATATGCATTTGTATATGCAAATATGCAAATGCATATAATCCGATGTCTAGTAATAACGAACCGGCAGCCAGGATCCTGATCTAGGGCGATCTGACTAGCTTCCTACCGCCTGGCATACAGGAGGCAATATCATAGCAACGTCGAGGACGTTCATTCACGAATAGAATAGAAGCGGCCGGCATCGGGTGGTGTAATAAGCGACACCCGACCCGGCAGATTGGGCACCCGATATGCCGGGCCCTTGAGATTGGATAGTGTAATAGTCCCTTTGTGCCGGGGCTTTCGAATACTATGCATTCATGGATGTTAGTGCCACGAAAAAGGAATGAACTGATGATTTGATTCTTGAACGAGTAATAATAAATGTAAAATTATCGTAGTACATGGCCAAAAGATCCAAGCACTTTGCAGAAACAATGAATGAATTGTCTCATGAAAAATTCGATGAGCATGTGTGGACTATAGTTGTTCTCAATATAGGGTTATTTTTGAGAGATATTTTCCTGTAATTCTGTGATTTCACAGGTTGAAAAATAAAGGCTTATAATTATTATTATTCATTATTATAATACATATATCAATACTAATCTGAAATAACTTCAGCTACGCGGTGAGATGTTGTCAGGAGCTTTTCATTTATTTATTTATGTATTCTTTATTTAATTCATACACCATTCAACAGCCGAAGCCAATTATAGAATGGGGACAATAACAAAACGCTTCACAACAAAAAAGGTCTAAAATTACATACATATAAATTCACTTAAGCAAGAAAAAAATATCAATTGAAAATGAACATAAGCAAAAAAAACTCAATGAGAAAAAAACCTCACGTCCAGCTTCGATAGCTAACTCAAAACAACTCTCCTTATATGGGAGGGCGTACAATGAAAAATATGAATACTATTCTGATACAACATATATAATCATGACATACTCTATACAGCGGTAAATAAGGGAATATTAGAACGTGAAAACGTTAAGTAAAAACCTAGAAAAGCACTGACGTGAGGTCAGGAGCTTTTACGCGCTTGTTCCGTTTCCAAAGCGGTCATCTATACAAGTATTGACCCTGCCAAGCGCAAATTTTTCATATGCTCCTCACGAAATTATGCATGAACATCAAGCTATAATTTTCGATCAAGTACTAGATTGCAATTTGATCCAAAACTTTGAATGGATATAACTATGTAAAGTGGCGAATTCAACCCAATTATGCATTCGACCTTCTTAATTAAACTGAAAACCCTCTCTACAAATATACTCCCTATGTCGATTCTTCCTAAGTTAATGTGTTTACGGCCAGCCTAACCACCTATAGTGATGTGGGGTAGTGTGTCCTGTGAAATCAAACACGCAATAAAGAAAAGGGATTAGCCTGTTTATTTTACTCTCGAGTGTTACAACAAAAGTGAATTCGAAAGGTAATAAAATTCTTTTTGTCGAAAGACACAGGCTTACAATTCTTGTTGTAAATCTCCTTGAGTGTTGACAGGTAGTTCTTCGCTGACGCCGGGCTGGGGTCGGTAATGTTGGTAGATGTTGGGTCAGGAATGCAGCGTATAGAATATCTTCTTAGCGGTGACTTAAACGGTGGATGCGGATGGAGTGAAGTGATTTTTGAGAGCGGAGCGAAATATATTTATACAATTTTTCGGAGATTTGAATTTCGTGTTTCGACTCCGCCCTTTTTTCCGTTTTTCTTGAAGTGGATGAATTCGCTACACACTCCCCTACCAGTGATGAAGTCACGAAAATCCTGCTTGATGTCGGTCCGGAAAATGAACTTTTCTTCCAGAGCGAGTTCGTCTTTCCTGATGATGGAAGTCCTGTTGTGTGGGTTGAATTGACCGTTCTTCGGGCTGGTTGTCTGGTTGAGGTTCTGTGTTTTCATCGGTGATGATGTAGGGTGGTTTTACTCTGTCGATAGTAACAGTCGTTTCCTTTCCATAGTAGTTGACGGTGAAATTTTTGGACTTCATCTTACTACTTGGAATAGTCCATCGTAGGCTGGTTGTAGGCAGGCTTTTGGACCGTCGTGACGAACGAAGACGTATTCTGATGTGGCCAAGTCTTTGAAAACGAAACTTTTCCGTTCCCCATGTATCGTTCCGTTCGTGGGCTTCATCTGTTTGATTTATTCTCGCAAACTTTTTACAAATTCCGAAACGTCGTCAGTTACAGTTGTCTGTTCCTTTGTTTCGAGAAATTCGCCTGGTAATCGTAGTGGTTCACCATATTCCAGTTCTGCAGAAGTGGATTTAAGATCTTCTCGTCATGCTGATCACTTTCCGAGTAGGACTGTTGGGAGTGTTTCAGTCCATCGGTCGTTTTGATGGCATTTGATCGCTGCCTTCAGTTACCGATGGCTCCTTTCTACCATTCCATTTGCTGCTGGGTGATAGGCGGTGGTTCGTAGATGATTAGTGCCAGTCAACTTATTCAGTTCTTTGAACAAGCATGACTCGAACTGTCTTCCTTGATCCGTCGTTACTCTGAGGGGGGTTCCAAATCGCGATATCCATTGGGAGTAGAATGCTTGGGCGACTGTGGTTGCTTCTTGGTTCTGAATGGGGATTGCTTCTGGTCATCGGGTGAATCGGTCGACACAGGTAAGGCAATACCGGAATCCTTCAGAATGTGGCATTATGATGATGTCCAAATGTATATGCTCGAATCTTCTTGGAGCTTGACAGAAATCGCCAAGTGGTGCTGCTACATGACGGGTGACTTTGGCTCGTTGACCTGGTAGACAGCTTCTTGTCCATTTCCTGCAGTCGGAATTGATTGAGGGTCAAACGAATCGTTGTTTGGCTAGTTTGACTGTTGCGTTGGTTCCTGGATGTGATAGACGATGGACGATATCAAAAGCAGATCTCCGAAATAGCTTCGTGATGAAGGGTCTAGCTAGTGGTGTGGAGGTATCACAATACACTGCGACGGTTGATCCTAGCGGCTTGACCATTTTCAGTTGAAGTCCCGTGTTGCCATGTAGAAGTTTCTTCAACTCGTCTTCGTTTTGCTGGGAGTTGGCCAATGCTGTGTAGTCGAGTGCGGTTGAGAGTTCATCGACTCGTGACAGGGCATCGGCGACGACGTTTTGATCACCTGGTACATAGCGGAAATCAGTGGTGAACTGCGAGATGAAGTCGAGGTGGCGGAACTGTCGAGGTGAGCACTTTTCTGGCTTCTGTTTGAAGGCAAACGTAAGAGGTTTGTGGTCCGTGAAGATGGTGAAATTTCTTGCTTCTACCATATACCGGAAATGCTTGATGGCGAGGTAGATAGCAAGGAGTTCTCGATCATAAGCTCCATAGCGGGTTTCTGCTCCTGATAATTTCTTCGAGAAGAAAGCTAGTGGTTGCCATTCTTGATCGTTAAGTTGTTGTAGAGTTGCACCAACTGCTGTATCCGAAGAATCACTCACTATGGCTAGGGGTGCATCGTCCTTGGGGTGTGAGAGGAGAGTTGCTGTAGCTAGTTTTTTTTGCACTCTTCGAATGCCGCTGAAGCTTTTGTAGTCCAGTTGATTTTGGCCTTCCCTTTGAGCTTCGGTACCAGTAGGTCGTTGAGGGGTGATTGAGTGTCTGATATCCTCGGTATGAAACGACGATAGAAGTTTATCATACCTAGAAATCAGCAGAGTTTTTTGGCCGTGGTTGGTTGAGAATACTCCAAAATGTCGGTAACTCTATCTGGTAGTGGGCGAGTGCCTTCAGCGGAAATGAGGTAGAATGGGAATTTGACTTCAGGCTGGCCGAAAACACACTTGGCTGGGTTTAGTGTCATCGAGTGTTCCTGGAATCTTGCGAAGACGATTCTGAGGTGTTCCATGGGTTCTTCTTCGGATTCTGAGGCGATTAGTGCGTCATCGATGTAGCTGAAGCAGAAGTCAAGTCCTCGTAGTACTTCGTCGATGAAGCGTTGGAAGGTTTGAGCAGCGTTCCTAAGTCCGAAAGACATAAATGGAAATTCGAACATTCCGAAGGGTGTCGTGATGGCTGTTTTGGGAACATCCTCTTCAGCAACTGGTATCTGATTGTAGGCTCGAACAAGGTCCAGTGTGGTGAAGATACTCTTTCCTTGCAGGATGTGGGCAAAGTCTTGAATGTGTCTGACTGGATATCGATCTGGTATTGTGCGGGCGTTGAGAGCTCGGTAATCTCCGCGGGGTCTCCAACTGTCGGTTGACTTTTTCGGTGCCAGGTGTAGTGGGGATGACCATGGACTTTTGGATGGACGTGCAATTCCTAGATTGATCATGGCTTCAAATTCTTTTTTCGCTGCTTTGAGTTTTTCTGGCACCAGGCGTCGTGGTCTGGGTGGAAGTGATGGACCAGGGGTTGTTTGAATGTGATGCCTTGTATGGTGCTTGATGTTCATCGGGACTCCCTCAGGTCTCGTTATGTTGGGAAATTCCATGAGGAGGTCGTGGTACTTGGATGAACCACTGATAGTTTTGATGACCGGGATGTTGCATTGTGTGGCTTCTCCTCTGGTGGTGAGCTTAGTGGTTCCGTCCAGAAGGCGTTGGTTTCTCACGTCCACCAGTAGGTTGTAGAAACTGAGGAAATCGACTCCAATGCTTGGCTTGTAGACATCTGCTACGACGAATCTCCATGTGAAATTGCGACGTAGTCCCAAGTTGAGCGAGAGGTTGATTGTACCATATGTTGCGATGTCTGTGCCATTGGCTGCTGAGAGGGTGTAGTCGGACTTCTCTCGTCTTCCAAAAGTTGCACTGCGAAGAAATACGCAGAGATCGGCACCGGTGTCTATCAGGAACTGCCTCTTGGACTCCCGGTCGGTGATGAAGCTGGGATCACTAGCCGTCATTAGTGATTGCCCCTGTCGTTTCCCGACTGGAAGGAACAGGGTTGTGTGCACTTCCTGGAGTTGCTCCCAAACTGTAGGTGGTACCAGCAAAATCCATTATTGGTGCGTTGTCTGCTGTGGTTTCGGGACCTGGAACGTTCTCGGTGTCGCTGTTGTGTCGGTCGTCTGCTGAGGGCTGCCATTTCTGCTCGGAGGGCTGCGATCTCTTGGTTCAGTCCCAGGAAGAGCTGCGCCATGTGGACGTTCATCATCGCCTCGAGGAATTGCGTCGACGTCGTCTCAGCGATCTGGGATGCGGGTGGTTTGGAGGCCTCGGCGATGTTCTCTGCGTGAGCTGCCAAGTCATCTAGCTCGCTGTCCTGGACGATGGTGAGGGCTACTTGGATCTGTCTGGGTAGTCGGCTTAACCATAGGGTCTTCATCAAGGCGTCGGGTACGTTGGCATCGGCTAGGCCCCTCAAATGTCGGAGGAACTGGGATGGTTTGCGGTCCCCAATTTCTTCCCGTTCGAGGAGGCGGTGTGTCTTCTCTTCCTGGGATGTGCACAGCCGTCGGATCAGCTCCGTCTTGATTTTGAAGTAGGCCTCTGACGGTTGTGGCTTCAGGATAACGTCCTTCACTTCGGTTACGAACTTCGCTGGTAAGGCCCCTACTACGTGTCCGAACTTCGTTTTGTCCGAAGACACGCCGGCACTGGTGAAGATTCGTTCTACTATAGCGAACCATTTTTCCGGGTCGGCGGAAATGAATTCTGGCATCCGGACTGCGACTGGAGATTTGTGCTTCGTCGCTCTGCATTTTGCTGATTGAGGTACGTTCTTCCTTCCTTCAAGAATTCGGATCGGCCCTGATGTCGTCTACGCCACTGGAATTCCTTATTGCGGTCGTCGTGGGTCACCAATTTGTGGGGTCGTGTGTCCTGTGAAATCCAACATGCAATAAAGAAAAGGGATTAGCCTGTTTATTTTACTCTCGAGTGTTACAACAAAAGTGAATTCGAAAGGCAATAAAATTCTTTTTGTCGAAAGACACAGGCTAACAATTCTTGTTGTAAATCTCCTTGATTGTTGACAGGTAGTTCTTCGCTGACGCCGGGCTGGGGTCGGTAATGTCGGGAGCGCTTCCGTCGTCGAGGGTGGTAAAAAGCCAGATGTTGGGTCAGGAATGCAGCGTATAGAATATCTTCTTAGCGGTGACTTAAACGGTGGATGCGGATGGAGTGAAGTGATTTTTGAGAGCGGAGCGAAATATATTTATACGATTTTTCGGAGATTTGAATGTCGTGTTTCGACTCCGCCCTTTTTCCCGTTTTTCTTGAAGTGGATGAATTCGCTACAGTGAACAAAATAACTTCCGGAAGAGTCTACTTAGTAGCTTGATAATTGTAGAGTAAGTTTGAAGTTTTCTCACAAAGGCCGAATTGGCGAATTAGTAAAAACTATCGAATGATTCCGCAGACATACCCTTTCGAAATTTCAGTTTCCCGATATTTTCAAAAACATAGATCGAATCGCCCTTCAATGAAAAATGCCACTCTGAAGTTTCAGTCAAATGAGGTCTATAAAACAATGAGCAAAAAAAAATTAAAGAGTCCTCCTGCATTTTGTTAAATGGAGAGAGTTATTTTGCTCACTGTTCTGTAGATCCTATTTGGCTTCAAGGTAGCATTTTTCATTGAAGGGTGATTCGATCTATGTTTTTGGAAATATTGGGAAACTGAAATTCTGAAAGGGTATATCTGCAAAATCATTCGATAGTTTTCACTAATTCGCAATTTCGGCCCTCGTACTCCAAACTTATTCTACAATTTTCGAGTTACTGGGGTGATTCTTCTGGAAGTTATTTCGTTCACTATCAGTGTTTAGGCCGGCCGTAAACAGATTAACTTCAGGAAGAATCGACCTAGGAAATATATTTGTAGAGTAGATTTGCAGTTTAATTAAGAATGCTTAAATGGGTTGAATTCGCCAATTATTCTTTAGATAGTTATACCCATTCATAATTTTGGATCGAATTGCAACCTAGTACTTGATCAAAAATTATAGCTTGAGGTTCATGCAGAATTTGGTGAGGACCATACGAAAAAATCTGTGCTTGGCAGGGTCAATACTTGTATAGATGACCGCTTTGGCAACGAAACAAGCACGTAAAAACCCTTACCTCACGTCAGTGCTTTTCTAGGTTTTTTTCAATCCATAAAGACCATGTTTAGCTCAAAACTTGAAAATCAAATACACTGGGCAAAACAATAACTCCTTTGTTACCTATAGAACAAGCGCAAAATGAAAGAAAATAACTTTTTGCTCAATATGTTTCATTAAATAAAATGAATATCTGATCGAGTTGAAAAGTTGTTAATTATTGACTTGAACACCTCCCAAGACGAATATTCGATCAAGCTGAAATTTGAAACACTGTTGTTAAGTATTGACGAGTCCGATAAACTGCTCATGCGCTACGGGGAAGTAACGATAAAACTTCCAGGGAATCATCAGAGACAACTCTGTTGTCTCTGGAATCATCTCATGATGCAGAGAGTATGAACAGACGCAGCTGTCCTGCATAATGTGACCTAACCTAACCTAACGGCCGGACCGTAAACACAAGGAACAACTTAGAAACTCGATGTTTGTAGAGAAGGTTTGGACCTTAATTCGTGAATGGGTAAAATCCACCTAATGATTCCGCAGATATACCCATTCAAAATTTTATTTTCCCAATATTTCCAAAAATACAGATTAGATAGAACTGAAATCCAGTACTTCATCGAAAAATAACGGTTCGAAGATTCATACAGAATTAAATGAGGATAATATGATGATAGAGAAATCACAGAATATTGAATATGTATTTGAAAGAAAAAATTTTTAATTCTTTGTCAAATTGTTCTAATGACACGATCATCACGAAATTCTGTACAAACATGTGTTTCAGCATCTTCAAACTAGGTGCGAAGTTTCATCATGGTTGAATCAGTATTTCTTATGTTATACCGAAGAAAACAACGATATCGGGAAGACAACCACGAAATTTCATATATTTTTTCCCAATATCTCCGAAACTGATAACCGTATCGATTTGAAATTTGGTACACTGCTGTGGAATATGGAGCTTTAGAGTTCGCGCTGAATTTTTTTTCCAATGTGTTGAACAGTTCGAGATAGGATTCTCCGTACGACCGTAATTGTATCTACGGACGGCCGGACAGAATCGATTTTGACACCGGATTCGTCATCAGTAGGTCCAACATAGTCGTTTGGGACCATTTTCGGCTCAATCATCGAAGATTACAGACATTTGGACAAAACCATAGCACGCTGTTCCCCAGAACATGCGCGCAAAAATATCCATTGGTTTTCTATTTGTAGCCTTCCAAAGATTCGGAGTATTTAAATAATTTTTATTTAAGAAACAGGTGGCCCTACAGAGGCCAAAATTGTGCTAATGGGCCCCCATAATGACCTGGATAGAAATATGAATTTATCAAAAAAAAATCTTTCAAAAAAACTATAATGGGAATCGAACTCGCTCCACTTACGGACAAAAGGGTCATGTTTCCACTCGAGTATGAATTAGACTTATTCCGATTCTATTGATGTCCGTTACCTAGCAACGGTAGTTCGTCGAAATTGACCTCATTGTCCGAATGTGGTGAGTTCGATTCCCACCAGAGTTTTTAGAATTTTTTTTTCTTGATAAATTCATATTTCTATCCAGGTCTTTCTGGAGGCTTATAAGCATAATTTTGGCATCCGTAACACCACCAGTTTCCTAAATAAAAATTGTTTAATTACTCCGAGCAGAATCTTCGGGAGCTACAAAATGAAAACCAATGGATATTTATTCATTCTGGTTTCACACCAGTGTTAAGAATGAAGGTTTGTGCGAATTCGAAAGATTTCATAATAATTTTTGGTGTATTTTTTCTTTCATTGTAGACATGTTAAAAAAAGTTGAGTTTGAATTTTGGAAAAAATTTTTCACGGAAAATCTTAGAGTGCATTGAAATAATGCTATCCAATTCGGCAATCGAAACCAAAAAATTGAAACTTAGTAGGTTTTCCTACCATTTTCCACAATTTTGAAATATTTCTACAAGGATGTGACCAAAAACCGTTATTTCAAAGGTCACGCATAACTCATCACAGTTATCAGAACATTGCTTGAGATTGAACAGCCTGTATCTCGCTTATGCTTCGAAAACGGGGTAAATGTCATAAGGCAAAAATGACTTTCCTAATGTCATCCATACGGCTATACAGGGTCCATAGTGCGTTAGGCTTTCATAGCTGCCAAACAAGACGTTTTAGGAATTTAGTTGGAAAGCATTCCTTTATTGTACTTTCAATTCTGCATCTCAGGAAATTATTTTCTGATATACATCAGAAGTATATATACATCAGAGTAATTAATAAAATTATTCAACAAATGGGTGACTTTTTAAATGGAAGACCTCTCATGTTTTTGCATATTTTCAATGCTCTTCAATACCTCTACCATGATGCAAAATATTATAGGGATATTTTTCCGACTGTACGGATCTTAATCAGAAAAAACTGCAAAATTTCGACGAAACAGTAGTTCGGTAAAAGCCCTTTACCGATTTCCAGAAGCGATAGGAACATGAATTTGATCAGGAATTCTTTTAACTTAAGAATTTGTCTAGTCATCGTTCCTAAATGAACAACCTCTCTTATTCAGGGTGTCCGTTATCAATGTCCAAATATGAAGAAATTTTAAATTGTTTTTTCTCGATTTTTTCAAATGTAACACCCTGTATTTTTTCCATGATGATATACACAGTTTAAAACCTTACATTTTTTCAGAAGTAACCTTAGGATTATTTTCACTCCTGCGTCCAGCAGGCACGAAAAATGAAATCAGAACGGAAAATTTTATTCAAATATTGGATATAAAAACAAACGGGCGTTGAGAAAGACGAAGAAAAACTGTGTTAATGATCCAAGAGATGTTCAAAGTGTCGACCGCCTTCTCTGGAACACAAAGCGATCCAATCGTTGAATGGCCCACTAACCCTCATCAGCATGGCTCGAGTAATGCTTCGGAAAGCAGTCACAATCCTCTCTATCATATTAGAAGCTGTTGTTGGAACTTCATCATACACGATTCCCATTATGTATCCCCACAAAAAAAAATCTATTTTGGTGAGATTCGGTGATCTAGCAGGCCATCTTGTCGGTCCGCCCCTACCAATCCATCTATTTGGAAACTGTTGGTCCAGTAAATGAAATTCAAATATGCAGCTCCATCTAAATTTCCTTCGATAAATGAGGGCCTATCACATGATTGCCGATAACTGCTCCCCAGACATTCAATGACCACTTGTGTTGATTGTCTATTTCCCTTATAATTCTTGGATTTTCTACAGAGTAATAATGAAAACTGTGCTTATTGACGGCAGTATATCTTGTCTATGATTGACGGCTCCAGAATTGTGGAAGGTTGCTTCATCACTGAATAAAACAAATTCAAAAAATGTAGGATTCTGTTCAATTTGAAAACTTGCCAAGTTACAGAAATTCAGACGGTTTTCTAAATCGCTTTCGGTAAGCGCCTGATGCATCTGAGTGTGGTAGGCATGATACTTATTCTTTTTGAGGATTCTTTGAACTGAACGCTCACTTATACTACAGGCTACACCAAGCTCCCTTTGGCTTGTGTGTGGATTTTCAGTTACATGCAGTAAAGCCTCGAGCTCCTAGTCTTCGTTAGTGGCCGATTTTATCCTCTCTTCTTTTTTATACTTGACATCTCCTGTCTCCACAAATCTGTTTAAAAGTCTCCGAAATATCGACTCATGTGGATGTCTTCGTTCGGGATATTCGACAGCATAGGATCTACTGGCTAATAAACAGTTTCTGTGGCACTGCCCCAACATGAAAATCATATCAACCATTTCATCTTTACTCTTTACCAAAATTCATCTTATAATTTACTGTATTCGGAAATAACTTTGAGCTCTGAATAACAATATTTTGATCAATAATAATAATCGATGTATACTTGATAACAGTTTCTGTAGCACTGCTCCGACATGAAAATCATATGAACCATTTCATGAATAATTATTTTTTGGATGCCGATAAAACTCTGTAATCGTTAGAATACACAAGTTACCAATAATACCTCCGTATGTGTCACTTATTCGGACAAACATTATCATTTTCATGTTGAACTTCAAGGATTATGATTTTGGAAGGGTTTTAAAGTTTTTCGAAAATTGGTCATTCAGTTTGGTTTCATTGTGTGACTCATTCAAAATATCCGTTAGTTATTATGTTCATTATTCCTGAAATTTTTGGTTGAAATGTAATTTTTCTTGTCTGCTGGACACAGGAGTGAAAATAATCCTAAAGTTACTTCTGAAAAAACACTGCAAATTTTACACAAGGGTTTATTATTTTCTTAGTTAAGTAACCCAATATAGCGTTGATATCTTAAACAACTTAGAACCGAATGCGATGATTAATTTTCGATATTATTGGAAATTTGTAGCGTTTTTCTTTATATTCCAGAAACCACTGGTCGGCAATCATCCGGGTAAAATTTTTCAGGTTTAGTTATGCAACAGTAATCAACGTTCAGAGTTTCATTCAATTCGGTGGTAAGTTTTCGAGAAATAATTTTTTTTCCCCCTCAACCCCCCATTTAGAACCCTTAGGGTACACTGGTCCTACTGAAAAGCTTGTAGGATCAACCCCGAGTGACACACGATTTTTCTATGAAGTTTCAAGGATTTTTGTTCAGTACTTCCAGAAAAAAGCACCGGGCAACGGACAGCGGACGGCATACGGCGGACTGACGAATTTTTTTTTATTCGTTCATTCAAATCTACATACTCAAAGGACAACAAAAATATTATATAGACAGATAATCACAAATAATCCGTGAATTTAATAAACACAAAAATGACCACAAAAGTGCCAGGCACTTGTGCGTGGTAAATATAAATTTCTGAAATATTTACGTGTGAGTGATAATTATGTTTTCAAAATCCTGAAGAATCTACAAAAAAAAATGAAACATATGTGAAGGTGAGTGCTACTTCAATTTAAAGGCAAGATACAAAACTCTATAGGAAACTCTATACGAAATTATATCTGTTCCAGAAGACAGTCCAAAAAGTCCATCCCTGATGTTGAATCCAATGTCTTATTTGGGTATTATAGTTGGAGGCAGTCCTAATATCTCTAATATGCTCTGGTAGCCGGTTGTAATTTTCGATGATTGAGCCGAAAATGGTCTCAAACGACTAGGTTGGACTCACTGATGACGAATCCGGTGTCAAAATCGATTCTGTCTGGCCGCCGTCCGGCAACACGATAACTGTCGAACAGAGCCAGCTAGCGACTTGAAACTTGTAGGGTAGTTCGCGCATCGGAATGGGCCAAATCGACCCTATAATTTCGGCCATTTGAAATTCTGAGGTTAATTTCCTCAGATTTCAGAAACTACTGAAGCGATTGGATTGAAACTTGGCAGTTAGTTGGAGCAAAACGTCGCGCAATTTTGAGCAAAATTTCGTTGAAATCGTATGGTAACTCAATTTGAAAAAAAATATTTTTTAAAAAAATTTTTTTTTCTGAAACTATTGTTTATATTCGCAATATTTTCTCATTTATACCTTGAACTCCATATTTCACAGCAGTGTACCAAATTTCAATCCGATACGGCTATTAGTTTTGGAGATATTGGGAAAAAATATGTAAATTTCGTGGTTTTCTTCTCGATATCGTTATTTTTTCGGTATAACGCAAGAAATACTGATTCAATGGCGATAAAACTTCGCAGCTAGTTCGAAGATGTTGAGGGACAACATTGTGCAGAATTTCGTGATGATCGTGTCATTAGAACAATTTGAAAAAAAAATTTCAAATTTTTTTCCTCAAATATTTAATATTCTGTGATTTTCTCATCATATTATCCTCATTAAATTCTGTATGAACCTTCAAACTGTCATTTTAAGTACTGGATTTCATTTCGATCTAATCTGTATTCTATTGGGAAAATAAAATTTTGAATGGGTATATCTACGGAATCATTAGGTGGATTTTACCCATTCACGAATTCGACCTTCGTTATTAAGCCCCAAACCTTCTCTACAAATATCGAGTTTCTAAGTTGTTTCTTTCGGAAGTTATTGTGTTTACGGTCCGACCGTTACATGCGCGCAAAAGCTACTGCCTTCACGGCAGTGCTTTTCTAGATTTTGTGTTGGAAAACATTTCCCACTGCAACTGCGGTAAATGTAGAATCTTGTTTTGTTTTGAGTAAGGGTAGATTGATAGCAGAATAACTTGTCATTTCGGAAAAATATATTTTTTTTTTCCGGAGCTAGGAAGGGCAGTTTCTTAAAAAGATAAAACTACTGATATCTCAAGGAGCCCCTAGCTTTTAAGAAAATGTTTCAGGATCGTTTGTTGTTTTTTATTTTACATCGAGTATTTTAAATATACTTGATATAAAATGTTGGGTTATCAATTCATCAATGGCAGTTTGTAGTTTGCATGGAGGCTTTGAAGAACAACAGGAAGTAGCATCACGCTGTTCTACCTCGTATATCAATGGGACATAATCGCCCATATTGAACCTCCAAGTACGACTCATGTAGTTCGTTTCTTCAGACAAAGAAGTCTCCGAACAAGTTGTTCTCTCTTTTTTTTTTTTTTTTTTTTTTTTTTCTCTTTTTTGGGCTCGCCATAGTAGCATGTACCCAGATTACGGTGTTTATTCTCATAATTTTAACGAGACGACAAACATCCATGACCTCGCCGGGATTCGAACCCAGTACCTTCGGCACCCTAGTCCACCTCTCAGCCAACTAGTCTACCGAGGTAGCCTTTGTTCTCTCTTCAAAGTGAAAGGGAAGTCGGCCATATGCAACCTCCATCCCGGACCCACGATTCGAAGCCTTATGTTCCTTCCTTTTGTTCTTTATTCAGAGCATGGAGGTGCCTACCCACAGAACATCAAATACCTCTATGGTAATTTGTGTCGCCAATGAGATCATTAGAATTTTTTGACAACTACGGAAATGTCGGAAATACGTCACCGATGTCAACATCAACAAACTCATGTCAACTTGTCAAATGTCAATTGCCCTCACCCATTGACCTATTTTGTTTTCCCAAGGTCGATGTATTCGAAATTTGAAAGTAAATTTCAAATCTGAACAAAAATACATGATCACCTAGTATTCATTAATTCTGATTATGTTTTAACATTTTTCCACGGTTTTGAACTTCTAGTTAATTGACAATTTGGCTGGAGGCGTTCAGAAAATAACACTATTTGAATTTAAACTGGAATAGCCACATTACGTGACTTTAAAGTTTTGCGCTATGGCTGGTGAGTATACGTGAACATAATCTGTGGTATTTATATCGCAAGAATTGCTCTGCTGAGTTTAAACGAGATTGCTGTTGTTGAATCCAAGAATTTATGTTCACAGCAATGAACCCATACCAGAAATATCTTAGAGTTTTCGAGCATGAAGGAAAAGAATTCAAATACTTCGACCTTTCAGCCTTAGGAAATAAATATGGTAATGTCAAAATTCATATTTTATGAACTTAATCTACAATTCATTTTTATATGCAGATAAACTACCTTTTTCCATAAGAGTCCTATTAGAATCTGCAGTGCGTAATTGTGACAACTTTCAAGTGAGACAAGAAGATGTCGAAAGCATATTAAATTGGGAGAAAAATCAGAAAATAGCTGGAGGAATTGAGATTCCATTTAAGCCTGCTCGCGTTATACTTCAGGTAACTTTAAATGATATTTACATTCTTTGCTAACTTAAATGAGAATTTTCCTCAGGATTTCACTGGAGTACCTGCAGTTGTAGATTTTGCTGCAATGAGAGATGCTGTAAAGGATCTAGGTGGTGATCCACAGATGATTAATCCAATTTGTCCTGCTGATCTAGTGATAGATCATTCAATTCAAGTAGATTTTGCTGGAACGTTAGTATTTTCATTATTGAATGATACATTTTAAAAAAAGGGTTTTTTCAGTTCTGATGCACTTCAGAAAAATCAGAATCTTGAATTTGAAAGAAATCATGAACGTTTCCAGTTTTTAAAGGTAGGTTATTTCTTGATAATAGTAAGTCGTGTGTCATTCATGCTCAAAAGGATCAAACATTATCACTAAAACACTAAAATCACCCGACAGTGTCGAGCGATAGTCCAGAATAAAATTCTCATTATTTCATCCGAATAATATAATGAAAACGCTGAAACCAATCAATTTTTCACACTTTTTGACGATTCAAAGGAATACATTCCCTCAACCTTATGGCTGCAACCCTGCCCAACTTTGGATTTTTAATTGTAAACATATGTCTTGTGTGGGCCATATCTTACCTTGATTTTTTCTCAATTTTGTGGTCATTAAGAAAATGGATAAAAAATCTGATCTGTAGACAAGTTTAATTCTGAATGTTTTTGTTCATTTTATCAATGAAAATAA
The DNA here is from genome assembly GCA_958510865.1 of Myrrha octodecimguttata. NCBI lineage: Eukaryota > Metazoa > Arthropoda > Insecta > Coleoptera > Coccinellidae > Myrrha > Myrrha octodecimguttata. The sequence continues at coordinate 29,585,104 of OY294057.1, forward strand.
ACTAGGCTCAAAAAAAATGCAATATCTTTTTCGGGTACACCTGCTTATCACTTTAATCATAAATAATTTTGTGTGCTTCTTCTTTTCATCATTGTAAAACAAAAAGTTATTAACATTTGAACTTAGCATATCGATCGGTTTCATCATTCATTCTCCTAATAATTACAATACAAAACTGATGGTATGTATGATGAGATCTCATTCTAATGAGCCTACACATGACATGTTCACATCTGAAAAAGTGGTGAGGTATACAGCCAAGGAGTTAAAAGGAAATATTCCATTTTTACGCTAAAATTGAGGAAAATTAAAAATCAATCATCAGGTTTCAACCTTTTTATTCTAGGTTATTGGTTGAAAAAATTTGAGTTTTATTCCAGACTATCGCTCAACCATGTATTTTTTTGCTCAATTTATTATCTGTTCAAACTGGGTCTACTCCTCTAGTACATTCTCCTGGTAACCCAGAAAAATGATCTTATATACCATTATCTCAAATGAAATCTCTCATAAAAAGTTTGGATTCAGATAGAATTTTGCATCCCTGCTATAGGTGAGGACAATTTTATGGAGATATATTTGATATTAAAGACAACTCGGGTGTACATTTCAATCACACCTCAATAATTTTGAAAAAGAATATACACCCACATAAATAATTTGAACCAATAAATTATTGAAATATTGGCTTTCTTCTTCAATATATGTTTACAAACATATGTGGAAATTGTTAGAGATAATTAGTTCTCTGAAAAGGTCCACCAGAATGGGGGTTTTTCCTGAATTCGGGTTATTACTGGAAATGCAAATTTGAACATAATTATTATAAGATTGATTCATCATTTTCCTAAATTACCTTCAAAAAGTATTCTAAATCAGGTTTCAAAATTGGGGTTTGGGATTTGCCAGGCATGCAAGAAGCGACAACTGTGTTTAGTAGAATAGCATTTTCTGCTATAGAATAATGAAATATTTATTCCTATTCTGTGGTACACACGTGTTTGTCAATATAACCAAACAATTTCCGTTTGCAATTTGTCAGTAATATGACAGTCTGTGCTCTTCTTTTTCTATTCCTTGGTCGTTGTCTTCTACTCTAACCAGATCGAAGTATAGCTATCTCTGTTTTCCTAAGCAATGTAACAAATTTGACGTCCTTTTCTTTCCGAGAAAGCTGAATTCGACGTTGCCATATCGTGCACTCATGACAAATCGCTTTAAATGCAAATCCCCATTTTTATTTTTCAGTTTTAGGTGATCGAACATTTTTTAAAAATATAATTTCGAAATTGTATGTTTTAAATGTGATGTTCTGAAGGTTTTTCATGAAAATTACTGCATTTTCGTTTAAAGGAAAAACCCCCATTCTTGAATATCAAATGTTTGAGAACCATTGACAATGTAAGTATTGATTCTCCTGAGTAGAAAGGTCTCAATCTTTATGAAAGGAAATTTCTTTGTTGATACAATATATAATTTCATGCACATATACACAGCATTATTCCAAGTTAAGGTCAATGTATGTGTTGGATATAGATACTGGCCAAATTGTCAGTTTCTCTCATTTTATTTCTATATAGCTCCAATACAGGGTCTTTCACGAGGAACCTCACCCATATTTATACGGGAAACTACTGAACGTATTTTCATGAAATTCAGCACTTATAAGTATTTCACGATGCTGATGAAATCTAAAATATTTTCAAGGCATGAGCACCTCCGGTTTTTCCGGAAATGACGTCAACTTCCGTTTTTCAAATTAGAACACCATTTTTTTATTGCAGAAATAGATTCCTTAGAAAATTTCAATTTATTTTGATGTAACATTTTTCAGTTTTGGTTGGAAAATTCTCTCTGAGCGGGAAACTTCGAAAAAAAAATCGAAAATAGAGCTCCGCTGAAACAAGAATAACTTCGAGGTTTTTGGATGGAAAATTTTCATTTTTGGGATTTTTCAAGATGTAAGATTGATGTATCCACTTTAAAAATCGAAATCGCGATTCATGATACAGGGGGTGAAAAAATCGCTTTAAAAGTTAGGGATGACAAAATCGTGAAAAATCTATTTTTTCGAATTAGAACCCCATTTTTTTATGGCAGATATTGAATCTACGTTAAAAAAGAATGTGAGTGTATGCATCACACCCTTGCCCTAAAATGGATATTTTCTGAGTTATTCACAAAAAACTGTTTTTCGTCTTGAATTTTCAGCTATTTCTTTTCCCTTCACGCCAAAAAGATGAAATTTTCAGGAACTGTTGTTTGAACCATGCTGTAGATTTTTCACCCCTTCTTGAAACCGACTTCAAGTTACTATTAGGAGAACCATGGCAAACTCTCGCAGTTATAACTAGAGAAGATGCTCAAAGTTTTGACCGTTAATTTCTAGACATTTATTTATACGTCTCAGGAATGCTTCGTGCGTTGCTCTTCTTATTTCATCGGGAGGAAGAGATCTGCAAAAGTGTTTAATAACCAAATTGAGTTTCAAAACTATGAATCTAAAAATTTAAACAAACCTGAACCCATTTCTGACTCGTTCTATGCAGTCCTCTTTATCAGTCAGGGGAGTTGAGTAGACAATATTTTTTTATCCTACCCCAAACATAATAGTCTAAAGGAGTTAAATCGGGAGAACGTGGTGGCCAAAGATGTGGACCATTGTTCGCCAACCATCGATCTTCAAATAGCCTGTAGAGGATATTTGACACATTGAGTGAATTGTGTGGAGGCGCGCCATCTTGTTGATACCATAAGTCATTATGGTTCTGTACTAGCGGCTCAATTATTTGAGTCAATATGTCAGAATATCTATCTCCTAAGGGAGAACATTCTTTAAATAATGCAAACATGTGTAGTGTTCTATCTTACCAGTTAAAGTCCCATCATAAATGTGAACATCGAGAATTGCATTATTTTTGATGGCGCAAAAAACATTGAAACTCCAGGTCTCTTGAAAGTTCCATTGTCTGAAGTGGTGGTTGTTCTCTTCATCCCAATAATGACTGTTATGCCTATTGAAAGAACCATTCTTTGTGAATTTAGATTCATCTGTCCAAGTTATACAGTCCAAAAAGTTTTCATTCTCTTGAAATCGAATCATCATAGCTTCGCAAAACTCTGTTCTCCTGACGAAATCAGTTTCCTTCAAATGCTGTACCCTATTGAATTTATATGGGTGCATTTTATGTTTTTTTAATATTCTCCAAACACTCGATTGAGATAATCCCAGATCAATCTCGGCATCTTTGAGAGAATTTTGAGGATTCACACGAAAATATGCAAGAACTGTAATTTCGTTGTTCTCATCTTCTACTACACTTTTTTCTCTGTGTGTAGTTTTCTTAACGAAAGATCCGACATTTCTCAAGTTTGTCATGGTTCTGTTAATGGTATCTCTCGTTGGTCTGGGTCGGTCAGGAAACCTCTCAATGAACAGTCGAATCGTTCTATCTACAACTTTATTACATTCTCCATGAAGTAGAATGAGATTTAAATAATCTTCATTGGTAAAATTAGGCATAGTGATCGATTTTATAACTTAATACGAATTATCAACAAATTAATAGTAAACACAAAATGCTACTGAATAAAGAGGAATATGGCAGATGTAATTAATGATATCTATCATTAAAAAAAAATAATGTAAAACATGGTAAGTTTTTGCATATGGTTCATAAGGAATTATTTATTTATCACTGGAGAGAAAACCGATGGCCGATTAGTTGAAATAAAGAGGTTTCCGATACAAATTCGAATCCAAATTCGCCATCTATTTAGGAACAACCTGTAACTTTTTTCTCTTGCATATTAGGGTAGTAAAATCTAAAACATGGTTTAAGTAACAGTTCCTGAAAATGTCATCTTTTTGGCGTGAAGGGAAAAGAAATAGCTGAAAATTCAAGACGAAAAACAGTTTTTTGTGAATAACTCAGAAAATATCCACTTTAGGGCAAGGGTGTGATGCATACACTCACATTATTTTTTAACGTAGATTCAATATCTGCCATAAAAAAATGGGGTTCTAATTTGAAAAAATTGATTTTTCACGATTTTGTCATCCCTAACTTTGAAAGCGATTTTTTCACCCCCTGTATCATGAATCGCAATTTCGATTTTTAAAGTGGATACATCAATCTTACATCTTGAAAAATCCCAAAAATGAAAATTTTCCATCCAAAAACCTCGAAGTTATTCTTGTTTCAGCGGAGCTCTATTTTCGATTTTTTTTTCGAATTTTCCCGCTCAGAGAGAATTTTCCAACCAAAACTAAAAAATGTTACATCAAAATAAATTCAAATTTTCTAAGGAATCTATTTCTGCAATAAAAAAATGGTGTTCTAATTTGAAAAACGGAAGTTGACGTCATTTCCGGAAAAACCGGAGGTGCTCATGCCTTGAAAATATTTTAGATTTCATCAGCATCGTGAAATACTTATAAGTGCTGAATTTCATGAAAATACGTTCAGTTGTTTCCCGTATAAAAATGGGTGAGGTTCCTCGTGAAAGACCCTGTTTAGACTTGTTAAGGTATGTACATTGTTATCCCAAGAAGTATCCCTTCATGACGGCTTGTTTTCATATTCATGATAGATCGAAAAAATAAATTAAATTATCCTTAAGAAAGATCCTCAAGATCTCCAAGAGCAACAGAATGTTTCTTCAAAGGTTGCTTGATTAAAACTGATACAGCCTATATAATGAATGTTCAATCTTGTAAATATGAGTAAGTTGCGCCTCTGCTCCTCAAATCTGATAACTGGATCCAAATATCAATATTTATGCACACCAAGACTGATTGACTGAAAATTTTGTTGGGGGTCCTTATTTCATTTCAATAATGTCAATATAATCTTCTGTAAATCGGCTTGGCTATTTCTGGTTTTCTGTTCTGTAAATATGGAATGTGGTTGGTTCCTGAAAAAAGTTATTTACGGAAGAGCGATAGATTTTCTATCACCAAAACGACAGTCGATTTTCCATGGTGAAATATCCATACATTTTTGATTCAGTCAGACAACAACGACAACTATTTTGACCTATGGATATGTTACCATAAGAAATCGACTGTGCTTCTGGTGACAGATAATCTACCGCCGTTTCAGCAACCGAATTCCGGTTGGGTTGGTAACATTCATCAAAGCCTCATACTAACATCCTGTCACCTGTCACAAATGTACTGATTGTCAACTTATCGATTGCTGAATAGATTCATCTTTATAGCTATAGTCCATTCACTTTTATAAAGTAGAGCTTGGAATATGTTTATTAAGTTTTTAGAACTAAATCAGCCAGGTTGGTACTTGTGTCAAGGTCTAAATAATTCAGCTGAACTTTATCAATTCTTACATAATTTTATCAATGACTATGATTTGGTTCAGTTACATAGCATATAATTACTACAACCTTTCTATTGAACGGACAACTCCGCGCAGTTATCCGACATGAAAATTTCTATAACCTAACATTTTTTAATAATACAGACTGAAATGCGCCTAAACTTCATGGCCTACCAACTGTTTTTATAACATTGAATGAGTGTATAACACACAGAGAAATTTATCGAACCTAGGACTATCAGCAAATACAAATACTCAATAACTATCCAATTTATGGGCTGTGCTTTGTATTAGAAAATCTTTTTTGAATGTATATCCTAATTACTATGATTTCATTCTAGTGGGGAGCTAAAGCATTCAATAACATGCTGATTGTACCACCAGGAAGTGGTATTGTCCATCAAGTAAACTTGGAGTATCTTGCTAGGGTAGTATTCATAGGAAAAGATGGAATATTGTACCCAGATACTGTTGTGAGTTTTCTTCAATTCAGAATGAAATTATCTTCCTTTAAGAGCAAACAATACCTCGAATTCAACGGGGTGACTTTTGGAGGCCCTAGTTCGTTTTTATCATAGAATTTTTTCGTTGAAAATGGTTGAAAAAATTCGTAGAATGCGCAATGTTGCCACATTTTTATATTGAAGAATTTTCGGTAAATAAAAACTGAAATGTAATGAAAAATGGAAAAATAACCAACATTGCGCATTCTCACAAAAGAATTATGTACATCCCAAAAAAAAACAAATCGAAAAATACTCACTGAAGCCTGCAGATCGACACCTCGTTCTCTCCCATAAATGTCGAAATTTCTCCGAATTCTAATATTTTACGCGGCTACTGGCAACGTTAAATCACGTAGACTGCATTCGGGTGCCTGACCTTGAGATATTAACGAGGTTTAATGAAACGTGAATGTGGATGTGTTGCCTAGTCGTAATTCATCACCACTTTGGTTGCTCTTACATAACCTCCATTAGTCTGATACTGTATTTTGAGACCACTGTACTTCCAGAACTATCCTCAAATGAAAAACTATTGTTGTTATGTAATTGGTTCTTTCAGGTTGGAACAGATTCTCATACGACAATGATAAATGGCCTAGGAGTTCTAGGGTGGGGTGTAGGGGGTATAGAGGCAGAGGCTGTTATGTTGGGACAATCCATCAGCATGTTGCTTCCAGAAGTCATTGGATATAAGCTCTATGGATCACTCAACCAATATGTTACCTCAACAGATCTTGTTCTCACCATAACTAAGGTGAGGTTTAATTTTATTGGTTTTCTAGAACAATATTAATGTGACTTTATCTTTTTTACCCCTTTAAAACTGATATTAAGTCCCCCACTATGACCTATAATTTAAGCTGGATTTACATTAATCAAACAGTACGCCCCATCAACCCTTATGAAAATGTGTTAAACTGCCTCATTCATATCAACAAGGTAAATCGATTGTATTAAAACCTCATTTTCATTGGAAAATAAATGTTAAATTATCAAAGGACAAACAGTAAAATATACACCATCTGATGAAAAATTATTATTCACTACATTTTTGCGCGCATGTTCTAGGGGAACAGCGTGCTATCGTTTTGTCCAAATGTCTGTAATTTTGGATGATTGAGCCGAAAATGGTCTCAATAGACTAGGTTGGACTCACTGATGACGCATCCGGTGTCAAAATCGAATTTCTATGATTTTCTAATCATATCATCCTCATTAAATTCTGTATGAAACTTCGAACTGTTATTTTTCGATGAAGTACTGGATTTCAATTCGATCTGATCTGTATTTTTGGAAATATTGGAAAAATAAAATTTTGAATGGGTATATCTACGGAATCATTCACGAATTCGGCCTTCGTAATTAAGGTCCAAACCTTCTCTACAAATATCGAGTTTCTAAGTTGTTTCTTTCGGAAGTTATTGTGTTTACGCAGTCGGCCGTTCGGCTGACCGTAAACACAAAAACTTCCGGAAGAAACAACTTCGAAACTCGATATTTGTAGAGAAGGTTTGGACCTTAATTACGAAGGCCGAACTCGTGAATGGGTGAAATCCGCCCAATGATTCCGTAGATTTACCCATTCAAAATGTTGTTTTTCCAATATTTCCAAAAATACAGATTTGATCGAATTGAAATCCAGTCATTTATCAGAAAAAAATTTCAAAAAGCACTGCCGTGAAGGCAGCAGCTTTTGCGTGCATGTTCAAATTCGTTGCTGAAGCGGTCATCTACATTGAACATGCGCGCAAAAGTTGCTGCCTTCACGGCAGTGCTTTTTGAAATTTTTCATTACTCAAACAATGTTGAAACTTCACAAAAAATTCTCAAGATGCCTTCCACCTTCTCAAATGCAAAGCTTTCATCATTCAACATGTAGTAGATGTCAAAGTCGTGTGACACTGATGCTCCTCATTTAGTTGGGATTTTGGACGATTTTAACTGCATCCAAATTCGATATTTAGGTGGCTCCGGGCAGTTTCGTGAGTGATCTAGTACTTAGGCTATATAGTTTGTCCTCGGTTCTGTGAAAAGAAACTAAATTATGAAAGATGTCTTCAGGTGGTCAATGTAACGAATCATTCGATCCTCTCGAATCCCCTAGCATAGTGTGCTCTGGCATATCTGTAAAAACTTATCAGGCATATAATTACTATTCGAATTCGAAGCAGCCTAATGCGGAGACGAAACTCGATATCATGAAGAATATTAACCCTATTGTCCTGAATCCCGAGGTCTCCCAAATATAGCAGATCAAAGATTCTTATTAGCTGTGACGATCCTGCTAGCGCCAAAAATTTAAAGAAGCTTGCTGGTGAAAAACTGCAATTACAAAATATCTGATGTCATAAAATATCACCCTAAGGTCAAAGTTGTGGATCTTATTGAAGATTATTCAAACGAAGATATGGTAGGTTCCTGAAAGGCCAGGATAATGTTTCCTCTGATGAGTCCCATTGAAGATATTGAAAACTTAGGCTACCAAGAAGAATACAAACATTTTCCAATCATTTGTTAAGTTGGATGCTGGTACTTAAGATTTGATAATGAAAAGAAGGAAGATTTTCGCGAATTTCGATGCTTGCTCTGTCTACGATGATACCGATGTTAACAAGTGCTATAAATATAATGGTTTTAATCATGGGCAGGCCAACTGTTCCCAGAAGACAGCTTATCCGAAGTGTGCCAGTTATTATACCCTAAATTAATGTACTAACTCTTTATAGAAAAAAATTAATAACTCAAATTTTCTATTCTTGCAAACAAGTAACAATCAATGGGGAGGGACAGTACCTCTTGTTTTCCAGTGAAGCTTTTGAAGATTTGCGATGTAGCTTCAACCTCTTTGGGGAAGTGTCACGTTTCGTCCCGGCTTCATTTGGGGGAACTCGTCAGGGCATGCACCAAACTAAGCCTACATGCCTACGTGAGTGAACACCCCTTGTGAGGACCACAAGGGAGTGTACCAGACCGTTTGGGATGAGCGTATTTCCCAGATCTTGAGAGGATCCAACCGGAACAGCGTGCGCGCTAGCGCCCCCTGTACGTTGACCGATGATGTTGGCCAAGCGTTACAAGCAGGTAACGTAGGGTACTTAAGACGCAAGAGATGGTACTGCGCGCGCGACTTAAGAAAGAGCTGAGAGAGGGCGCTCGCTACAGGACTCCCCTTCCAGTGAAAGCGATACCAGAAAGATGCATCTGGAGGAATGTGACGAAGACCGAAAAGGTGTTCTCCTCTAAAACGCGGCTGTGAGCGAGCCGTTGTGCCATTGCTGCGCTGTTGAGCACGAGTTCACGGCGTTTTATGCACGGTTGACTAGACCGTTTTGTGTTGAGCCGTGTTGGCTGTGTGCTAGAGCGCTCTGCCTCGTCGTTCGAGGAGTGTGACCGATTTAGAGGAGGTCAGCTTTTGACGGAATGTAGTCATGGCCCTATTGACCAGAAGATTTCCCACAAGTGCGGCCGTGATGCGGAGCAGTTGGGTGCCTTTGAAATGTGAGAAACCCGGATTGAGAAACGCTGCGCCACTTGTGAGTTCCTATACCACTCGATATCGTGCAGTGAGCTGGGTGCATTAGTGAACACATCTTTGGGCAGCGAGTTGCAGCACGAGAGCGAAGTGGCGATGTGGAACCTCCTCGGGATGGTTGACGAACCATCGCCGAGAGAGGAACGGATAGGATCACACAGTGACAAGCGAGGTTCTCACTGGAAACGAAGATGATCGCGGAGGGACAGAAACTGTGACACCGTCGTTGAAATAGATCACGTCGGGGTCACCACTGAAGCTTTTGAAGGTTTGCGAGGTAGCTTCAACCTCTTTGGGGAAGTGTCACGTTTCGTCCCTTCTTAGTTTGAGGGAACTCGTCAGGGCATGCACCAAACTAAGCCGTTTACATGCCTACGTGAGTGGACATCCCTCGTGAGGACCAGAAGGGAGTGTACCAGACCGTTAGGGATGAGCGTATTTCCGAGATCTTGAGAGGATCCAACCGGGACAGCGTGCGCGCTAGCGCCCCCTGTCGTTGACCGATGATGTTGGCCAAGCGTTACAAGCAGGTAACGTAGGGTACTTAAGACGCAAGAGATGGTACTGCGCGCGCTACTTAAGAAAGAGCTGAGTTAGGGCGCTCGCTACACCAGCGTCCCATAGACATGAGGTAGATTGTTCTTACCAAAATGATAAAGGACTGAGGTCTGTGACTCGCGATATTTATGTAATATTGATACAATATGTTTGACAGAGAACTGGCTTTCACCTGACATTCTTGATTCTGAGATTTGTCGTGATGGGTATGTTTTTTATAGAGATCATCACGAATTTGGTTCCACGGGTAACACGAGAGGGGGTCGCGTGTTGATCGCGGTCAGGTCGGACTTGTTGGTTTGTCGGCTAGATCTTAGTTTCATTAGAGAGGCATTATCCGGAATTGATATAGTTGATCTGAAGTTGAAGTTGCGTGGTTCTGATTTTAACATCATAAATATTCATATACCACAGGATACAACGTTTCATCAGTATGAAGAAATATTCGAAGATGTCTCCAGTATTCCACATTTGTTCCATGAAGTCGATGACCCTTTTGTGTTAGGTGATTTTAATATTGTTGAGTATATCAGTTTTATAGAGGCCTTCAACAATTTCATGAAATTTTTGCCCTCACACAGTATAATTGCACCTTAAATACAAACCGAAAAATTTTGTATCTTATTTTTTGTAAGGGCCCTATTGTTGTGCGAGAATTCCTATTTCCTCTTATTGTTGTCGATTCACATCATCCACCCCTAGAGTTTTCTTTGACATCAGTATCGAGGCAGAGCAACTTTCCAAGAATTCGCCTGGAGAGTTATAGTTTCAAGGAGGCCGATTTGCCTCGTCTTCACGATATTCTTTTTCATACTAGCTGGGATTTTCTGGAGACATATGATGATGCCAACTTGGCCTGTGATAGGTTTTATCAAGAACTTGATGCTATCCTTTCGGAATGTGTCCCTAGATCATCATGCAGAAAGTGTTCCTCCCTACCATGGTTCGCAGCTCATATCATCAGTGGGCTGAAGGCCAAGGATAGTAATCTACGTGCATATAGGCGTTCTGGAGATGTCAACTGAATACTTACAAGGATCTCAGCAGAAACCTGAAAAAAGATGTTGTTTTCGCTCGAACTCACTTCAATGTTATCCATAACAATCCTTCTATCCCGGGTTCTATGAACTTTGGGGATTATCACTTATCAGATCCAAAGGATATTGTGGAATCCTTTGCATCATTCCTTCCATTTCCAACTATTACGCACAGACTCTGGCTAACTGTGACTTTCGATCTATCACTTTGGAATCTCTGTTTTCCTAACATCTGGAAAGAACGGGTCTGTCCTGTTTTCAAATACGGCGACCGTGGCAGCATTGGTAACTAGAAGCCGATGGTTATTCTGAGCATCTTCAGTAAGGTTTTCAAGAGAATTCTGTATAATTTTATTTATTCACATACATAGAGCCAGATATCCAGGGACCTTGGCGTATTGTTTGACCAAAAACTTAGTTTTGTGCTCCACATCTGCTCTGTTGTAACAAGTGGTTTCGAGACTCTTTGATTCATCTTCAGTAATTCTAAATGGTTTCAGAATACTAATACATTATTCTACTGTTTAATCCTTTTGTAAAATCGCGGATGTGTGATATGGAGCCCGGTATATGGTGTCCATGTGAGTAGTTTGGAAGGGGTGCAAAGGCGTTTCGGAAAGAAACAATCTTATGTAAATTTCAGGTTAAATCTTTGAAGCAGCGTCGAATTTATCTAGGCATTCTATTTTTACGGAACATTTTGTGTTCGCTTATCTACTGCTCCTATTTACTAGGGTTAATAAATTTGAATGTTCCCAGGCTTCCTATCAGAAATGTTACCTCCTTTTACTTGTCTTTTCCGCGTTCTAATATTCTCCTTTTTTCACCACTGTCTAGGGTAGGTATGTGAGATATTTTGGGTTAGCTGTCGAAGCTGGACGTGAGCTTTTTTCTTATTGAGTTTTTTTCTGCTCACGTTTAGTATCAATAATTTTTTTTCTCACTTGAGAAAACTCATTATCTTTGTAATTTTTAGTCATATTTTATTGTAAGCGATTTGTTATTGTTTCCATTCTCTAATTGGCTTCGGCTGTTAAATGGTGTATGAATTAAATGAATAAAAATAAGATATTTCAATTATTTTAGGATACAATCTACATAATTTCACAACTGCCCCAGTCATTAACTAAACATATTGCAGCGGTTATTTATTCTTTTGAAAATCCAGTCATGAGTATGAATTGGGTTTCTAAATATATGTTTAAAATACCCCAAAAAAATATACGAGGTCTGAACAGGCCAAAATTTTGAAGAAGACTAATGAGATAATCGAACGTTCACAATGTGTGGATCAGAAAAATGGATTAAAATGTACATGTGCAAAATACCTTAATATTTTTAGTATCTAGGAACTGTTCTGTTAGACAGAACGGACACCTACTTTCATAAACACTTAATTAATTAATTGCTTTAAGGAAAATAAAAAAAAATCACAGAATTCACATGAAGTTGCTATTATTTGAACAAAATATTTTTTAGTGCTTTCTGGCATTATTTGGTTCATACCTCCATGAAAATAAAGGTTTTCTTCAATGTATTTACGTCATTGAAAAAGGCTGCGAAATGAGGCAGATTTTGTACCTAAATTCAATAGGTTTTTTATACGATATTTAGAGTGAATTTTAGTAAAAATTCGAGGATTGAGAAAATTTCATTTTTTCCTAGCAGCTTCCCTATACTAGAGTTGCGTTCGGTAATTGCATTAGAGAGGCGTCGAATTTTTTGGACACGTGACCACAGATCTTCTGGATTTATCAGATTTTATGTGAAGTTAGCAAACGTCGCAGACGAAAAGAGAATTGCAGACTATAAATATTTGATTTCATCCCATCTGTCTATAATAGACTGACGTCAAAACAAAGTTGTTAATCATATATTATATTTTCTGCAGTATTTATTTCTCAGTTCGTAGAAAGAATGGGTATTAATGTAACTTAACTGTTTTGCAAAAAATAGAGGGGTTAGCTGAAGAAGCAGTTCCCCAATTTGCAAATCGCCAGTTTGAACATCACTTTAGAATGCTTCACAGTTATTATAAATTTACTGAGAATATATGGCATAAATTGGTAGCAGAAAATAGAACATAAATAAAAATTAAGATGTTGAATGTTTACTTCATTTGTGGCTACGTTTCTTTGGCTTCTTCAGGCCTGCAATTTACTGAAATATGTACAGATCACATTTTGTTCTTTTTTGTATTATATTTTTTTTAACTTACCAAATAATGAAAAAAGTTGAGAAAATTATAATAAAAAAAAGAACAAACCTGTTATCTGTACATATTTCAATGAATTGCAGCACTGAAGAAGCAAAAGGACACTGTTGTGTATGCCTTATATTTAATATGAAGGACGTCGGATCGTTTGTTGACATTTACTGAGAATGGTTTAAATCATTATTTATTCATATACGAGTAGATGGATTTCTATAATAAGCGATATCCCACTTTGCCATCGATAAAAGTTTTGCTTTCAGGACCTTACCTGAATATGATATTGAGTTACTTGGCCTATGTAAATTAGGTGGCTTAAGTGGAGAGTTGATTTTTCAAATTTTTGATTTAACACAAGGGCCAGAATACTTTAGATTTTGAGCCCTTTGCCTAGGTGTAAGGGAGTTCTGAAAATAATTATTCTCGCCGATTGACATTTCAGATGAAGTTTTCATCTTGTATTAACTAAGAATAGAAAAACGCTTATTTGAAAGTTCATTATTTATGTTCCCACTCAAAGAATTACTTTTTTTCCAAACTGCTTACGAAGCTAATGTACTAAACGAAATTAAAATTGAACGGAAATGATTTTTGGGTATAAGATATTGTCAAATTTAATATAATTGTATTCTGTGAGATAAATCGCTTTGTTCAATCAAAATACTCCGACGAAAAAGATCGTCATCTACTCGCTCTGAATTTGCCGAACGGTTAACATTATTATTGTGATGAATGTTGGCGAATACTAGGAAATCTTTAAATATGCACTTACACAGTTTCTTCCTACATATACAAAAGTGTTAACGATACCTTTATGAAGGATAAAACTTGTTACAAACTAATCTTTTTTTTTAATTGATGAATTACAGCATCTTCGACAACTGGGAGTTGTTAGCAAATTTGTGGAATTCTTTGGACCTGGTGTAACAGCTTTATCGATTGCTGATAGAGCTACCATTGCTAATATGTGTCCAGAATATGGTGCCACAGTGGGATATTTTCCTGTGGATAATAAGGCCCTTGACTACCTCAAACAGACGAGTGAGTACAAAAACTTGGTTTGAAATCTGAAGCTGCGTACTCACTGAGGAACACGCACACAAACGGCCATAAAAATACTATAACGTCCGTCTATGTGTACGTCATCTGACACAGGAGGTCGGTCGGTCTTTTTAAAATCTCAAATCTCAAAGGGAACAGTTAGTTACTCTTTGGACGAGTGCGTTGATGTCTCTGATGACATCCACACTGACGCACGTGTTGTGCTGCGTGTCCCTCAGTGTGTACACGGTTTCGGAGCTACATCCAGAACTACTTTTTGTCAAAGTGTGATTTGACCACGTGTGCTAAGCATACGGAATGCAATGCTATCGTTATAAGCTGCCCGTCCATTAGGTCGGTGGCGAAGCGCTGCACGGTCTACAGCGGAAGCGCCGGAATCATGCGACATCGGCAATTCTGGATATAATTCCGCTAGATTCGTTACGCTTTCTGTGGACTTGACACGTAAATACGAGTACTATAGTTGTGTTGCGACAGGATTTGTATTCTGTGATTTCTCTGGAGCTGTGACTCATTGTGACAGGCCAATCACAGAGCCAAAATCACAGGTGGTGAACAGACGAACCCATCTCTATTAAATACATTGACAGTCAACTGAGTACTGAGCGCCGAACTAGCCGACCGCTCTATAGTGGACGGAACTCCTCATTTCCATAACGTGCGGAAATTGTGATAGCTCGCAAGCTGAAGTTGGTCAATTTTCTTGCAATAGCTAAGTTCCCTTCGACTCACCTTTCATGCCTGCTATTGCTTTCATTGTGGCTACTGTTTCAGATTCATTGTGTTCCTTTGGAATTTCGGATGTCTTTTGCTTTTATTTGAAATGATTATCAATTAGGCAAATACAGGAACAAGCGCGTAAAAACGGACTATAAAAAAATAATGCTCATTAAAAGATTTAACATACCAAAATAAACACCAGCAGTCCTGTCCGTCTTCAGAACGCACGCTTGTCCAAGATTTTGGAGTGAATGGCATTCGAGAAATTGTTTGACTTGTTTTTTCATGAAAAATGCCCTTGCAAATTGCAGGATCAAACTATTTGTCAAGGGCAGTTTCTGGGAAAATAGATTGCCTAATGAATAATACAGAAACAATACAAACGCTAAACAAAGAATACAATTCTGACCCTTTGATCAGCGGCACAATCAGCACATTAACTTCCGAAAGAAACAACTTAGGAACTCGATATTTGTAGAGTAGGGCTGGGACTTTTTCGCTCTTTTGTATTCGAGTATTCATTCAAAAATGTATTGGATTATTCGAATAATTCACTCAAACGCATAAATTACTCAATGAATAGTTTTTATACATGAATATTCAATGAATCCTTTTTATTCGTTACTATTCAACAAATAGTTATTATTCATGCATATTCAATGAATAGTTTGTATTCATGAATATTCAATGAATAGTTGATTATTCAGTGAATAGTTTTCATTCATAGATCTTAAAATATTCACGGAATAGTTGAATAAATAAGTATTCAGTGAATAGTTTGATATTTGGAATCTATCCTTGAGTATTCGTTACTATTCATAAATATTAATTCATTCAGGACTGCTGATGAGTAGTTAGTAGAGTAATCCATCATTCGTGAAAATACGAATAGAATTATGAAAGATGAACTGACTATTCCAGAATGATTAAAACTGGTTCATGTGATTTACTACGAACAAATTCTTTGATATAAATCAAATATAAATATATATGTTCATGATTTTTATTCCATGTAATACTTTTCTTCAGTGTGTAGATTAACAATTTTTACCCAAAAATCAATTTTCTCCATCCCACCCGTATATAACAGATAATTTCCTGAAACTGTTTCACACATATTTTAAAAAATTGCAAACTCCAGAATCCAGATAGTACTAACAATTTTCAAATTCCTACATACAGTTAATCTGGAAATAATGAATGACCAAACTGAACTGTATAATATCCGAATATTCCGAATATTTAACGCTTTAAAGTGATACTAAAAAGCAAAAATATCCAAAAATTTATTCTTTTCACTACAATAACGAATTTTATAACCTTCATATACCCTGTATCATGTGTTAAATCTTTGTTGTCGGAAGATTAACAATGGATCGAAGCGGCAGTGACGAAATTCACATTACACAATATGAATATCAAAGAATTCGTTCGAGTGAATCACCTGAACTTGTTTTAATTATTCCTGAATAGTCAGTTGAATGATATTTCAATCGTAATTTTACGAATGATGGATTACTCTACTAACTACTAATCAGCAGTCCTGAATAAATGAATATATATGAACAGTAACGAAATTTCATGTATACATGAACGTCCAACTATTCACTGAATATTATACTGTTCATGAATAATAACTGTTCATTGAATGGTCAACTATTTACTGAATAGTCTACTATCCATTGAATAGAAATTATTCATTGAGCATTATTGAATAAAAACTATTCACTGAAAATTCATGAATAAAAACTGTTCATTGATTATTCAACTATTCAGTGAATATTCATGAATATGAATAATGCAAGCCCAAATTATTAGAATAATTATTCAATGAATACGTGAATATTCAAATCATTCATTTATGGTTCCCAGCCCTAGTTTGGACATTACGATTACGATGGTCGAATTCGTGAATGGGTAAAATCCACACAATGATTCCGCAGATATATCCTTTCTGAAATTTAATTTTCCCGATTTTTCCAAACATACAGATTAGATCTAATTGAAATTCAGCACTTCATCGAAAAATAACAGTTCGAATGATCATACAGAAATTCATGAAGATAATAATAAACAATAAACAAATAAAAAAAAAAGATATTGTATTGTATTGTATTGTATTGTATTGTTGCTGATTCTCCTAGGTTCCGCTGCGGAACCCCTCAGAAGCTAATGCTTGTGCGAGTTAGGAGACCAGGTGTGTTCTGTGTAGGCTTTGTTACTAATCATAAACCTAATATAACATGGACGGAGCTTTACGTCACTTTTAGACTGAATCGATTGTAATCTACATCCAAGAGAGAAAGAATATGCATTTTCTAGGGATAAAAAGGATGGAACTAGAAGAGGCTTGGAATCTCAAAAAATACGAGTGAGAGAGTAGATACTATTTCGGAGAGTTCAAAAGAGGATGGAGCTAGAAGAGATTTGCCTCTTCTAGCTCCATCTCTCTCTTATGTACGTTACACTCCTCTCTTTCTAACGCTCCGTCCATGTTATTTTAGGTCTATGTTACTAATTCCTTGCGCCACGTTAGGAATAGCACTGTTAATTGTTTACCCAACAGCGAATGGTTAGACGGTCCCCTGAAAACCGGAAAAATTCTTTCCCGGCCAAGGGCTTGAACCCCAGACCTTTCTATCATGAGGCTAGCGCTCTAACCACTGAGCTACCGTCACAATTTATGATCAGAAGATTAAAGAATATTGAATATTTAAAAAAAATTGAATTCTTTTCAGATTGCTCTAATGGCACGACCATCACGAAATTTTGCACAGAGTTGTCCATCAGTATTTTCGAACTAAATGCCAAGTTTCATCATGATTGAAATAAATTTTTTTGATTTATTCCGAAAAAACAACTATATCTTGAAAAAAAACACGAAATTTTAAATCTTTTCCACAATATCTTTGAAAATTATGATCGTATCGAATTGAAATTTAATACACCGCTGTGAAATATAAAGCTCAAGGTACGACCAACGTTTTTTCAAATGTAATGAAGTTTCCAAGAAAAAAAAAATTTTTCCAAAATTTACTGATAGTTTACAGAATTCTTCAAAAAGTCCTTATGCTCCAACTAACTGCCAAGTTTCAATCCAATCGCTTCAGTAGTTCTCGAAATAACTTCAAAATTTCAAATGGCTATAACTCCGGAATCGTTCGACCGATTTTGCCCATTAACGAACTTAACCTTTTCATTTCGAAATGCAACTAACCTTAAAATTATTAAGTCGACAGATTCTTCCGTATGCCCGTTATCGTGCGTACGGCCGGACGGCTGGACAGAATCCATTTTGACACCGGATTTGTCATCGTTGAACCCAACGTAGTCGTTTGGGATCATTTTCGGCTCAAAATTCGAAAATTTTTGACATTTGGACAAAACGATAGCACTATGTCCTCTAGAACATGCGCGTAAAAAAACCGATCCCGGGGTCAATTTTTGAATCGTTATTTTTCGAGTACAGGTTACCCCCACAAAGTGTATTCCTGAAGGTTCTTCACAAAATTAAGTTAAATATGGTATTGATGCACCGAAGCTCCCAATAATCAGCCGAAGCGTCCACCGAATTGATGGTAATGATATGCTGGGTGTCCCACGAATACCGTTCGTTAAAATATTCTTGGAAGGAATCAAAACTCACGTTTGCAATTTCGGAATCAAAACTTTCACTAGGGGGTTTCACCGGAAGTGACACCAACTTTCGTTTTTCAAATGGGAAGCCCCATATTTTATAATGAAAATAGATTCCTTATGACATTCTGTGTTGTTTTAGTGTGAAATTTTTTAATTTCTGTCAGGGAATTCTTTTGTAACGTGAATTTTCAATAAAAATATTGAAAATGGCGCTCTGCTGAAACATATCTTCCAGGTTTTTAATTGGAACAATGCCGTTCTAAGGCTTCCGCGTTTCCGAAATGGCCAACTTTGACAACGCTTTTGTGACCCGCCCCTGTATCATGAGTTTCAATTCTGACTATTGCGATAGAAGCATTATTCTTACTTCTCCCGGAAGCCTTCAAACGGCATTTTCCCAAAGAAAAACCTGGAAGATATCCATGTATCAGCAGAACGCCATTTTCGATTTTTTTATCGGAAATTCACGTTGAAAAAGAATTACCTGACAGAAATTCCAAAATTGCACATTGAGACAACACAGAATTTCATAAGAATTCTTTTTTAATTATAAAATATGGTACTTCCCATTTGAAAAACGAAAGGTCCCACGAATCTCAAAAATATTACATTCAATCATCTCTCTAGTGAAAGCTCAAGTCCGAAATTGCAAACGTGAATTTCGATTCCTTCCCGAAAATAACTAACGATATTCGTGGGACACCCGGTATACATGTATCTACTTGTTAGTAAGATAATCAATGAAAAAAGGGAATACCAATTTTACTAACTAATAATGATAAGATCAATAACTTAACAATGGCTTAAAACATTGCTCAAAAAAGTAACATAAGCAATAATACAAAATTAAATTTGTTCTCTTAATGAACAAAAATTACACAAAAAGAAGGTAAACTCTAATTCCAAAACACAATCCAGCATCCAAATCTCTGACTGTCAATGCTTTGAGTCATTACTAATTGCAGAGTGTCGATACACTAACTGTGGGCTGTTATAACTTTTCGCTTGACGTTATCACCTGGGAGCTGTTCATATTAGTCTGGGTGTTTTCTGTTGAGGCGAGTTATTATGTTATATTAGTATCTTTACTAACGCTACCCCTAGATATTTCAGAATCGCATTTATTGCTTCGTGCATATTTCTAATCATGGCATAATGAATTATATACCCAGATTTTTCAGATATTTTCTCAACCAATATTCTTGGAACTACCGCACCCTTGCACTTTTAACAATGATTACAACAGTACAATCTAAACGTCTTTAATTCGATCGATAATGCAACCATGGTATAACTGAGGAAGTCATGAACATGAAATTTTATACAATCTCTTCGGCCAGAACCTATTAGTTAAAGAGTAAGACGGAACAACCAGATACCGAAGCCAAAACGATAGTTCTTGCACTTTTAACAATGAGTACAACAGTACAATCTAAACGTCTGAAATTCGATCGATAATGCAAACATGATATAACTGAGGAAGTCATGAACATGAAATTTTATACAATCTCTTCGGCCAGAACCTATTAGTTAAAGAGTAAGACGGAACAACCAGATACCGAAGCCGAAACGATAGTTCTTGCACTTTTAACAATGAGTACAACAGTACAATCTAAACGTCTGAAATTCGATCGATAATGCAAACATGATATAACTGAGGAAGTCATGAACATGAAATTTTATACAATCTCTTCGGCCAGAACCTATTAGTTAAAGAGTAAGACGGAACAACCAGATACCGAAGCCGAAACGATAGTTCGGCTCAATCTGAAAATATGGCAACTTTATTTGTTGAACTTCAATAAATTTGAAAATGTTATTCGACATGCAGCCTGGGAGAGTCAAGAATAGGTCTCTTGCATGTAACACGAAATATCATATTTTATGTTTTTCTCGAACTATTTCGATACAAGATCATCATGTATGTCACACACTTTCACAATTGGTGAATAATTCGCTATTGAAAGAGGCAAAAGCAAGACGCAAATTCCAACTAGGTGAAAAGATTTTTATTGGTAGATCGCCTCATACGTTTCTGGTTACATGCGTTACACAAGGATTCTACGATCGAGTAACATCTGCTGCTGCTGCCCACAAGCTCAGTAGAGTGAAAGATACAAAACAAGGGAGCGAGAGATAGAGTGCTGACATGTAACGTCACAGAGTGCCGCGTAGTTTGGACAGCTAATTTTAGGTAGTAGAATTGAATGATTATTTTCCCGTTGAAAACTGGATTTTTTTCCATATTCTTATGGATAGAATAATCAATTCCAATAATGAAAACTCTAGAACACCACGGACGTGAAGTCAGCAGCTCTTGCGCGCATGTTCTAATTCGTTGTCAAAGCGGTCATATTTTCCCCATTGACCCCGCTCAACACTGATTTGATGATCTTCTTTCCATTATGATATAGTCGATGGCAAAAATGAATGAATGTCCAGATGATGCTAGCATATTACTTATAGACGTACACATACCTCAGTGATGAGTTTTGCCAATATCAGCTTACTATCTCTAAAGGGTGAAACTTCGGTACACGGAGTAATGTTTTCAGATATCTATTTCTCAGTTCCATCATATTTATAATCCATGGGAAATATGAATGGGTGTTCAAATGTGGCTTGAATATTATTTATAGACGTACATATACCCCAGTGATGAGTTTTGCCAACATCAACTGTGGTAGTACATCTAGAAGGATATATTCGGATTGTATATTTCATACGATCTCTAAAGGTTGAAACTTTGGTGCACAAAGTAATATTCTGTAGATATTTATTCTCAGTTCCATCATATTTATAATTCGAGGTAAATATGAATGGGGGACCAAATGTTGCTTGAATATTACTTATAGACGTACATATACCCCAGTGATGAGTTTTGCCAACATCAACTGTGGTAGTACATCTAGAAGGATATATTCAGATTGTCTATTTCATACGATCTCTAAAGGTTGAAACTTTGGTGCACAAAGTAATATTCTGTAGATATTTATTCTCAGTTCCATCATATTTATAATTCGAGGTAAATATGAATGGGGGACCAAATGTTGCTTGAATATTACTTATAGACGTACATATACCCCAGTGAAGAGTTTTGCCAACATCAACTGTGGTAGTACATCTAGAAGGATATATTCGGATTTTATATTTCATACGATCTCTAAAGGTTGAAACTTTGGTGCACAAAGTAATATTCTGTAGATATTTATTCTCAGTTCCATCATATTTATAATTCGAGGTAAATATGAATGGGGGACCAAATGTTGCTTGAATATTACTTATAGACGTACATATACCCCAGTGATGAGTTTTGCCAACATCAACTGTGGTAGTACATCTAGAAGGATATATTCGGATTGTATATTTCATACGATCTCTAAAGGTTGAAACTTTGGTACACAAAGTAATATTCTTCAGATATTTATTCTCAGTTCCATCATATTTATAAGTCGAGGTAAATATGAATGGGGGACCAAATGTTGCTTGAATATTACTTATAGACGTACATATACCCCAGTGAAGAGTTTTGCCAACATCAACTGTGGTAGTACATCTAGAAGGTTATATTCGGATTTTATATTTCATACGATCTCTAAAGGTTGAAACTTTGGTGCACAAAGTAATATTCTGTAGATATTTATTCTCAGTTCCATCATATTTATAATTCGAGGTAAATATGAATGGGGGACCAAATGTTGCTTGAATATTACTTATAGACGTACATATACCCCAGTGATGAGTTTTGCCAACATCAACTGTGGTAGTACATCTAGAAGGATATATTCGGATTGTATATTTCATACGATCTCTAAAGGTTGAAACTTTGGTGCACAAAGTAATATTCTGTAGATATTTATTCTCAGTTCCATCATATTTATAATTCGAGGTAAATATGAATGGGGGACCAAATGTTGCTTGAATATTACTTATAGACGTACATATACCCCAGTGAAGAGTTTTGCCAACATCAACTGTGGTAGTACATCTAGAAGGTTATATTCGGATTTTATATTTCATACGATCTCTAAAGGTTGAAACTTTGGTGCACAAAGTAATATTCTGTAGATATTTATTCTCAGTTCCATCATATTTATAATTCGAGGTAAATATGAATGGGGGACCAAATGTTGCTTGAATATTACTTATAGACGTACATATACCCCAGTGATGAGTTTTGCCAACATCAACTGTGGTAGTACATCTAGAAGGATATATTCGGATTGTATATTTCATACGATCTCTAAAGGTTGAAACTTTGGTACACAAAGTAATATTCTTCAGATATTTATTCTCAGTTCCATCATATTTATAAGTCGAGGTAAATATGAATGGGGGACCAAATGTTGCTTGAATATTACTTATAGACGTACATATACCCCAGTGAAGAGTTTTGCCAACATCAACTGTGGTAGTACATCTAGAAGGTTATATTCGGATTTTATATTTCATACGATCTCTAAAGGTTGAAACTTTGGTGCACAAAGTAATATTCTGTAGATATTTATTCTCAGTTCCATCATATTTATAATTCGAGGTAAATATGAATGGGGGACCAAATGTTGCTTGAATATTACTTATAGACGTACATATACCCCAGTGATGAGTTTTGCCAACATCAACTGTGGTAGTACATCTAGAAGGATATATTCGGATTGTATATTTCATACGATCTCTAAAGGTTGAAACTTTGGTGCACAAAGTAATATTCTTTAGATATTTATTCTCAGTTCCATCATATTTATAATTCGAGGTAAATATGAATGGGGGACCAAATGTTGCTTGAATATTACTTATAGACGTACATATACCCCAGTGAAGAGTTTTGCCAACATCAACTGTGGTAGTACATCTAGAAGGATATATTCGGATTTTATATTTCATACGATCTCTAAAGGTTGAAACTTTGGTGCACAAAGTAATATTCTGTAGATATTTATTCTCAGTTCCATCATATTTATAATTCGAGGTAAATATGAATGGGGGACCAAATGTTGCTTGAATATTACTTATAGACGTACATATACCCCAGTGATGAGTTTTGCCAACATCAACTGTGGTAGTACATCTAGAAGGATATATTCGGATTGTATATTTCATACGATCTCTAAAGGTTGAAACTTTGGTGCACAAAGTAATATTCTTTAGATATTTATTCTCAGTTCCATCATATTTATAATTCGAGGTAAATATGAATGGGGGACCAAATGTTGCTTGAATATTACTTATAGACGTACATATACCCCAGTGATGAGTTTTGCCAACATCAACTGTGGTAGTACATCTAGAAGGATATATTCGGATTGTATATTTCATACGATCTCTAAAGGTTGAAACTTTGGTGCACAAAGTAATATTCTTTAGATATTTATTCTCAGTTCCATCATATTTATAATTCGATGTAAATATGAATGGGGGTCCAAATGTTGCTTGAATATTACTTATAGACGTACATATACCCCAGTGATGAGTTTTGCCAACATCAACTGTGGTAGTACATCTAGAAGGATATATTCGGATTTTATATATCATACGATCTCTAAAGGTTGAAACTTTGGTACACAAAGTAATATTCTTCAGATATTTATTCTCAGTTCCATCATATTTATAATTCAAGGTAAATATGAATGGGGGTCCAAATGTTGCTTGAATATTACTTATAGACGTACATATACCCCAGTGATGAGTTTTGCCAACATCAACTTTGGTAGTACATCTAAAAGGAAATATTCGGATTATATACGATCTCCAAAGGTTGAAACGGAGGTCAGGAAAATTAGTAATTTTCAATTCAGATTCATGTAAAAAAGGGTAGGGTAGGGGTAGGTTTGCAACGGTTTAACGAAGTTGGATAATTTTTTGAATATTTGTTATTCAAAATTGATTATAAACAAATTTCATAACGAAATTTCGTATATTCTTTATGCAGACCGTAATGAGCAGCAAATCAACCTGATCGAGGCGTACCTGAAAGTGACCAAACAATGGCGGGATTACTCGTCTGGAGATAACGATCCTGTTTTTAGCCATGTGGTGGAGCTTGATTTGTCCACTGTTGTATCATCAGTGAGTGGTCCCAAGAGGCCCAACGACAGGGTGTCAGTCAGTGAAATGAAAGCTGACTTTTCTGCGTGTCTTACGAACAAGGTACATTCATTTACTTCTTATAGATAGATGGTTAACAGTGGGTGTTTCAAAAAGAGGTTTCAATTTGAATTGTTTACCATCTTTCCCTAGATTTTTGAGTGTCCTAAAGGTTTTATGGAACAATTCAGTGTTTATCCCGAGCACAGAGTCTACAAGCGCGTAATAACGAAGTTCATTCTTGATTTTTCATGATTGCTCTCAATCCCAAACAAAATACTGAAAATTTTTAGGGATTTCCATATCAAATATATTGATCAAGCTGACAACTTCAATTTTGTGGCTGTTTACATGTCAGACCCACAATGTTTAAAACTACATACCAATTCAAATTTGGTCATGAACTCGTAACAATAAGAAAACAATTTTTGATAAGTGACCAAAGAACAATTTACAAACCTAACATTAAGTGTTAAGAGCACCCGAACACAGAGTGACTTACGAGCGTTAGTCGCAGGGTTTTTGGCCGCTACGACGTCCACATGTCGTAGTGGTATCTTCTTTATGTTCATGATTAAATATATTTCAAAGATATGCGTGACTTATCATCGCATCGTCCTCACTCGGTGAGTTTATTCTTCGATTCAAATTAAAAATATTATATTCAATTGAAAAGAAATTCCGGCAATTCTAATCATACCTCTTTTTGAAATCCCTATTTAATTAATATATATATTGTCCAAGTCACTGCATATTATGTGCACTTAATATGCTAACTCATATATGAACAAGCTTAAAATAAAATCAACTATTTTTCATGTTGAGGTTCGCGTTATTTATAAATATCCGTAAACTGCTCCTTTGCTCTTCGAACAGAAATCTATATCAACCAAGATCATGTCAGATTGGGTGAACATTTCGTTGTTGCTCCTGATTTCACGTCAATATTGTCAAGCAGTTAATAAAGGATATGTTCGGAAAATCAACTTATTTTTTCGGTGGCTAAAAAAAGGTAATTTACGAAATGTGGTTCCTGAGAAAGTGGTAGATTTTCAGCCACTAGAACAGCAGTCGACTTTACATAGATTATAGTTATTAGTTGTTATTTTTGTCTCTTGTCTGATTGAATCAGAAATTTCTTCAGTTTCATTGAGTTCCGTGAAAAAACCTATTTTTCAGGAACCCACCAAACATTTCATATTTGCGCTTACGAAATCTAGCAACCAATATAACCAAGTTGATTAACGAAAAATATAAAATTATATAATATAAATATAAACTACACTGACATTATTGAAGTTAAATCAGGAGCCCCAATACAACTTTCAGCCAATCAGACATGATATCAGTATTTGTATTCAATTACTTGATTTGAACAGTCGAGGAGCAGGTTACGGATATTTAAAACCTTCACATAAGGAAGTCGTTCTGAAATTTCCCCTTCCCCAGGGGTAGAAAATTTCCAAAACTGTTGGGTTGGCAACTTGATGCGTTTGAGCCGAACGTTGAAGGAAGAACAGCGAAAATTTATTCAGTAACCTGACAACTCTCAGGGGAGAAGAGCTATTTATACTTTATTACTTAAATAAAACACATATCTGTTAATTTCTACCTAGTTTGAGTTCAAACATAACGCGTTTCGCTACGTTATAGCTTCTTTAGATGCTATTAGCCAACTGGTTCAAGATTTTGTTTCAAACAATTAACGAAAAAAAATCAACATATATTGTATATTATTTAAGTAATATCAAGTAACAGCCAACACAATTCGAGACTATTCATACTCCTTTTGGTATTGTCACTGATGATAATAATATTGATTTCTTCATTGTTCTAACCCAGTGACAATTCAAATAATGTCCACAGAGTATAGGACAACGAAGAAATACAATATATTTGCATTGTTACTGTAGAAACTGTAGGAGTTTGATGAACAAGTCAGATTCAGTGTATGCTTCGTAACTGTTTCCCTACTACCTTAGGTGCTCGCTTGTGAGAATATTTTATTATATCTGAAGTCAGGGCTGATTTTTTTTCCTTCCGTAGTGAAGATTTGGGATTTCTTTCAGTGCTGTATCTTTCCCAGTGATGATGTATATTCAACATCTACCAGTGAAAAAACAGCTTTGAAAAAAGCCTTACTTGTAGTTTAGACGGATCTGAAATCATATTCATTTTTATGTGTACTAGTTGTGAACCACGATATTCATCAGTTGTACCCATCCCAGTGATGATTTTTGTTTGATAGCATCTATTAGGACAGTACAACAGATAAATACTGTGACGAATGTACATATCTGTTTTATTCAATCTAATTAAAAAGGAATTTACAATATATTTTCAAATTTTCATGATGCTCATCATTTTGCAGATTATATTTCATTTTTCACAAATGAAATTTAACGCGCGCACTCAATGCAGGGATGTCAAATAAAACTATAAGATCTACTATCTACAGAAAACATAAAAACTTGGCTTCAACCCATTTTGATCTTAATTCCATGTTCTATTCAATCTTTCCGTGATGTATAACCCCAGTGATGGCCAAAACTACATCTATCTGAAGTGATACACCTCGAAAAAACTGCTGTTGTTAGTTTGTGATGATGAGATTTGAATTGTTGATTTTGAAGAACTCCCTTGGAGATATATCTTACCAGTGTTGATCAAATATTCAACAACTAGTAGGATAACATCTATAAGAAAGAACCACAATTATCTGACCATGCATCAGCAATCAGTGTTAGATTTTGTTTTTATTTTAAATAATATTTCAAAATAACGAGGAGCTAAAAAATTATTTCTATTAGTTCCTCCTTCACTACACCAATGGGAATTTTAGTATATTAAAAGATTTACTTTATGTTACATGACAATCGTAAGGAAAGGTTTGAACACAATTTGGGACATATGTATATTCACTATTGAACTTGGGAAACTGAGGAATTATCCCACATTTAAATTGGGATTTCAATACGATCATTTCTGAATGTTATGTCACTGGTTGCCACATTTCACAGTTGTCAGGTAAACTCTTATATTCAGTCATCAAAATTAACTAATTCGGTGGTACGTTTTGGTTTTATCAAAAATGTATCTTTCAATTTTGTTAATAAAGGAACGTTCCTGCGAATCTTATGACTAATAATTCAGTTCTGAAAATAAGTGAGCCTCCTGTCAAGAAAAACTCCGTCGAACATTGGTTTGCCAGAAGCTATTCTATTTAACAGCGCATTTTGAAAGATTTCCGTTTCGAGTTTTCAAAATTCGAAGAAAAATATTCAAGAAATTTTCTGGTTTTCCGCTCCTTGGCTATTTTTTCTTCAATTTACAGGGTGAATTAAAAGATGCGTTTTGTGACAGATTTTTAAGTTATTCGCAGAAAAATCAGGAAAAACAATGTTTTTCCCTTTTTCTAAAAATTTCTACATGTCAAATGTGATACATTTTTATGAATGTGAAATGTTTTCCTGAATTTTGGAACATATATTTTTCTAGGGTTCAATAATGTTTAAAATATTACGCTGAAGGAGCTGAAAGTTTATTTTCTGAGAAAATTATCAACCAGAATTAATTTTTTTCTTTTAAGTGATTTAAGAAGTTATAAGAGACAACCAAAACATTCAGGGATGAAAAAAAAAGGACATATTGTTCAGAAATAAAAGTTGTTAAGTACTTACCCTTTGATGCAGCAAAAGCGGTAACTACAAGAGCAGTCAAGCAACTAGAGCTGTGATATGGTCGGAATTCACATCACACCATCAGTTCCTTAATTACTCTTGTGGATTTTCGAATTTTCAACAGCTCTGTCTGCTCACATTCTGGTCCACACTTTTTCTGGTCGAACTGTGAACTGTGATTTCTTGAGAAGAACCTACTTTATTTATACAAGGGGTTTCTTCAAACACAGCCCCCACTTTCTAATTTCTAAATCGTTAAAAAGTAATCAGTCTGAAGGTTTGTTTGTCTTGATAAAATTTCGGGAATAAGTTATCGTAAACTATTAACGAAATGAATCAGTGTGGATTCTTTTGTAGGAATAATTTGAAATGTTTATAGTTCCGAAGAAATGGTTTGTAAAATCGAACGAGAAATGGAAAATGCTGCAAATGTCACACATAGGTTTATTATTCCTCATTCGGAATGACCGAATTTTGTCCGTTTGTGGGGCATATGTATCATTTTTTTCGATCCCACACATATTAGTCTGGTTCACGAGTTGAAAAACCTGTTGAATTCTTTATCGCTAGAACGACAATAGTTCACTGAATCGACGTCAAGAAAAACAACTAAAACTTCAAACATACAGACAATTACAAAAGTTATTGAAGAATTGAAATTTTGTGGTGGCAAATCGAACTATTGATGCTAGAAAATTCACGGAGAAAATGAACAGCTGAAAAGTCTACTTCTATAACTATAACGTTTCCTTGTGTCGAAATTCCCTGTTTCAAGTAACAACCTTTTTCAAACAATAGAATATCAGTCTGCAAAAACTTAAATGTACATAAAGTCACCTAAAGAAAATTTATTCCACATATTTTCTTGAAGAAATAAAATAATATTATTTTTCAGGTGTCTTCTAGGTTTTCATCCCCAATATCGGAAGAATGCAAACGATTAACGATCAACTGTAACGCTTCAGATTCCATATCCGACTCGGTCCTCAGACAAAAACGGGAAAATTTTTAGAACTATTTTCTTTCGATAACTACGTTTTTTGAAACTTTTTGTTACAATTGACTTCTTTCATCGTTTGCATTGTTCTGATATTGTTCATGGCAAATAGTTTGAATCCTGTTATCTGCAAGGGCATTTTCTATAAATAACAACAATACAATTTTTTATAGGTCTGTTCCAGATATTGAGAATGAAAACCTGAAAAACTCCTGAAAATAATGCAAAATCCTCCCGAAAATATTCTTCAATCGATTTTTTTTTTAACTTCCGTTAATGAAATTATGTTGGATATTTACGAAATTAAATAATTGCAAGAGCTTACCTTTGGAATTAATCGAACGTGAAGATTATATGGAAAAAATATATTCAACAATTGGCTAATTTCATAAATTAGTTGCGTTATTGTTTTCTCGAATGCCTCAATAGAATTAAAATTTTCTTGAAAATTTTGTAAGATAAAATTTCGAATAGGTATGTATACAGGGTGTTCCTTGATCGAAGGTACAAATGAAGAGGGGAGATTCTTTGCATAATATTGATAAAAAAAAATCCCATAATCATCGCACTACAAACGTCCCGTTTTCGAGATACAGGGTGTTAAAATTTGATTTTTTTCTAGTTTTTTCTCATAGATTATGATGCACTTCTCGAGATGATTGTACGAGCTCATCGAATCTTTATGAATCATTACTACAGATCAGGAAAATATCCATGGAAAGAATCTATTCACCTCAACTTCCTTACTGGATTTTTATGACATTTTGGATTTTTCTGATAATCTCGAAAAAATCGTCCAATTTTTTTTCCTCAAAAGTGCTTGCTGATACAATAAATCTACAAGAGAACATATAGTTTAGTATAACAACAAAACTTCTCTTCACAATTTTCATGCGCTTGTTCTAGGGACTCGATCAAACCGAAACTTCGTGGAAAGTTTTGAAATACCAACGCGCAACTCACAGCAGAATTTCGTGTGGATCCAGTTGTTAAAAAATTTTAAAAAGAAATGATTCGAAAATTTTTGAAATTTTTTATGATTAGATTACGAAGGAGTTCGGCTCACACCTTAAATTCAGTATTTAACAACAATGTTCGGAAGTTCAATTCAATCCGATATTTTCTTTCGCAGATATAAGGGAAAATGATTAAAAAGCATTGACGTGAAGTCAGCAGCTTTTATGCGCTTGTGAAATGCGTAAATTTTCAAGAAAAAATAATTGTTTTTCGAATTTTTCCATGGATAATTCTTCTTATTGACACTGTTCATCTTCCAACCAAGCTTCTTTTCGATCAGATAAATATTTTTCGAGTTATTGAACAATCAAAATTGCAAATGGCTGTATCACAAAAACCATTCAGCAGATTTGGCCCAATAACGAACTTAACCGAGATATTCAGGATCTTAATCTTACCTGAAAATTTCAAGACTCTAGGTCCTTCCGTTCTAAAGTTACAGCGCACACGGTCGGACGGACAGAATCAATTTTGACCACGGATTCTTCATCAGTGAGTCCAACCTAGTCGTTTGAGACCAATTTCGGCTCAAAATTCGAAAATAACAGACATCGTGACGAAATGATAACGCGCTGTCCCCCAGAACAAGCGCGTAAAAATGTGCCAAATTTCGTTGTTATTTGGAATTTTAAAGTATTTCTGCAATATCTCAAGAAGTACGAATGCAATCCGATTGAAACCTCGTTATCAGGTGGAGATTACCAACACGCAACTAGGTGCAAAATTTCGTGTTGATCTAAAAGTTAGCAAGCGCTTAAAAGCTCCTGACTTCAGTGCTTTTCTAGATTTTTATACTAACTCACCGAAAAAGTTCTGGAGGAAAACAGGGGACAGTGTGCCTGAAAAAATATCAACCTATAGATTTTCAATTAAAATTGGCATGTGAATACAGTTATAAATTCAACACCCTGTATCTCGAAAACGAAACGTTCAGGGTCCCATATTTATGTAATTTTTTTCCTTGAAATTATTCAAGGAATCTCCACTCTTCGTTTGTTTCTCCAATTCAGGGACACCCTGTATATACGGAAAAATTTGGATCGTTCATAGGATAGAAATAACTTAGAAAGAGTTGATATTGTTATAAATTTGTCGACTCAAAATAAAGGCTCTTGCTCATCCCTAGGATTTCTACAACCAGTAGTTTATCAGTTATAAAAACATAAATTGAATATGCTCGAATGAAGAGGAATCGATACATATGGATACGAAACGAAAAACTGAAACGAAATTGTATTTCACTCATAGGAAAACTTCCGGGAGGGTTAAATTTTTCTTGTCTGTTTCATTTCGGAGGTTCCAGAACATAGTAATCCAAATCCTTCCCTAAAATTCTAACGGAAAATTGGTTCCGAAATTTTGTGTTACTGTTTACATAATCATTACAGATGTGATGGAAAACGTTCAAATTTTTTTCAGGATTTTTATATCTCTGAATTTCCTGTTGCCTAAAGAGAAATACGCATTTCTATGAGACTTCTTGTTGAGAAATCGTGCTTATGAATTTCAGCTTCTCATAGTATTATTTTTATATTCCCTTAGATTATTCCCTTCGACTTGTGAATTCCACACATAAGTTTCCATAATGACAAACTCAAAGAAAAATTTCGAACGAATGTTTATTCTATGAATGAAGGTGTTATTCATCATCATATTTTCTAATGAAAACTCGATATCTTTCGTAGGCCTCTAGGAATTGAAACCAACAAAAGCAATTTAAGATGGAAATAATTAATGGTACTAATGTAAAATCACTCGAAATAACCAAAAGTGAATCATGTTTCAAAAGTCTTTATGGTCATCAATTATTCGTTTGTTAAAAACTTGTCAATGTGGCAGTTAAGTTATTTGAAAGTCAATTTATATTGAGTAGGCTAATTGATTGAAAATTTTCGTAATGTCTAGACCAGAGTTTCTAAAACTTTTTGGATGCACATTATCTACCTAACTTTCGAGAGCTGTGGCGGAGACAAGTCT
The DNA here is from genome assembly GCA_958510865.1 of Myrrha octodecimguttata. Classification (NCBI taxonomy): domain Eukaryota; kingdom Metazoa; phylum Arthropoda; class Insecta; order Coleoptera; family Coccinellidae; genus Myrrha; species Myrrha octodecimguttata. Next base: position 29,617,464 of record OY294057.1, read on the forward strand.
CCGAGTTAATGGAAATATGAACAAGCACGCAAAAACTGTTTTCAGACTGCTTTTCTCGACTGTTTGTCTCCAGGAAAAATTATTTTTCCCAAAGGCTTGTAGTTTTCGTATTTTTAGTAGGTTCAAATGCACTGGTTGAGTTTGTTGATGGTCGAAATTCGCTCGATGATTTCGGTGTGCGGGCATCTGATTTTTAACGCGCTTGTTCTGGAGAACAGAAAGTTGTCATTTCGTCACGATGTCTGTAATTTTCGAATTTTGAGCCGAAATTGATCTCAGACGACTAGGTTGGACTCACTGATGAAGAATCTGTGGTCAAAATTGATTCTGTCCGTCCGTGTGCGCTGTAACTTTCGAAAGAGAGGACCTAGAGTCTTAAAATTTTCAGGTTAGGTTAAGATCCTGAATATCTCGGTTAAGTTCGTTAATGGACCAAATCTGCCGAATGGTTTTTGTGCTACAGCCATTTGAAATTTTGATTGTTCAATAACTCGAAAAATAATTATCTGATCGAGATGAAACTTGGTTGGAAGATGAACAGTGTCAATAAGAAGAACTATCCATGGAAAAATTCGAAAAACATTTTTTTTTTTTATAAATTTTTATATTTCATTGAAATTTCACTGAAATTTCCAAGTCACCATTTCGCAATGTGAAAAAGCGCGTAAAAGCTGCTGGCTTCACGTCAGTGCCTTTTTAAAAAAATTTTCTCATGAACTCGAGAAATGTGGGTCGTATGAAATTGATACCAGTAATGTCTCTGCAAAATATTGACACAAAGAACAAAGCACAATTTCGTGAGGATCGTACCACTGAAAAATTTCAAAAATTTTGGAAATTGTTCATAACAGGAATCATCTTACAGATTCTGTTAGAATTTTGCAGGAACTTTCAAGGCATCATTTTGCGACCGAGTGAAATATTTCGACTTGATGTGATGAGTGATATATTTTTGAATTGAACTTCGCTATGTTTCAGTGACGGTACCATTGGATGGATTCCACCCATTCAGAGATTTTTAATCAATATCTGAATATATTTGTATTGCTTTTATATTGTTTCGGCCAATCACTATGTGTTCGTTCCGTCGCCTAGTATTGCGGATTACGGACGCATAAAAAAACAGCATATATTAAAGGTGGAAGTTTATAGTGTACATGTAGTTCGCACAGTTCAGGAACCTCTGGTTGAGGAATCATTCGTTAATGAGATGGTGAATATTTTCAAATGTTTTCATAATGGTGGAAAGAAGCAAATCGTCTACTTCATTATTCGAAATAATACCTGGGATCTTTGAATTCTATCCCCTAGTAATCCCGGTTTGACAGTTAAATCGAAATTCCAAGAACAAGTCTAAGAATTATCTTCTAGATTTCTGTTTTGAAGTTCTTTTTCAGATTTCTGCAAACTCACATACTGAAGACTCAACTCCATTTTTTTTCACCGCAATGCTCACGACCGAATTATGAAACGTCCCAATGCATGAATGAATGTAGAGATATTTCTGCGCGCTATCGATTCTTTCCGGCCGTTCGGCCGGGGACAAGAACGGAACGAGCTAGCAACTTGAAACTTTCAGGGTAGGTCGCGCATCAGAATGCCACGGTTAAGTTCGTTAATGGGCGAAATCCGCCTAACGGTTTCAAAGTTACAGCCATTTGAACTTTTGAGATTATGGAGTTGTTTGGAGCGAAATAGCATTCAACTGTGAGCAGTATTTTATTGGAAACGTTCTGTCGGTTAGTTACAAAAAATGTTTAAAAAAAATTTTTTTTTGGAAACTATTCTTCCTATTCCAAAAACTCAGACCTTGAGCTTTATATTTCACCATCTTGTACCAAATGTCAGGTATTAGGAAGGTACTAGGAAAAAATAAGCCAAATATCGTGGTTCTTTTCTTCGGCATAGCTCAAAAAATACACATTCGGTCATGATGAACCTTGATAACTAGCTAAAAAATGCCGATGAACAACTTCATGCAAAATTTCGTGATGATTGTGTCATCAGAATAATTTGAAGAAAACCTAGAAAATCGCTGATTAGAGGTCAGCAGCTTTTGCGCGCATATTCAGATTCGTTGCCAAAGCGATCATCTCCTTTGAACATGCGCGCAAAAGCTACTGGCTTCACGTCAGTGCTTTTCTAGGTTTTTTTCGGTGAGGTTCCACAACAAATGTTTTAGAAAATATTACTAGATGAGCGATGGAACACTCGACAACAAGAGCGTTCAGTTCATATTAGTTATACCATTCTGAACGGAATGAAGTTGGATTGACTCTTCAAAGCGTAAAATTCATTTTATTCTCTATTCAGCGTTCTTCATTGAATTATTTTTAAAAATTTTTCAAACGATGCTATGTCGATATTTTATTGTTTAAAAATCAGAAGAAAAAAATTGATCTCCATCAACATGAATAAATACAACAATAATCATGTATACTTGACATATCTGTCACTTCTCATCTAACAACCCAACTCATTCCCCCGATTTCGTTTTGTAGCTGAAATTCTGATCAGATTGATAACTTTCGCAGATACTCATCTACCGACCTCTCATGAGATTTGAAAGTATGGATTCAAAATTACCTGTAACGAACTATGCACGCGTTATATATTCATCTCACGCCGTTTTCCAACCTGCGTGAGATGGCATTCGCCATGTAACAACAGATAGCTTGATAACTTGAATTTCATTCCTAAAATTCGACGGTTCGCACAGGGTATTGCTGAATTGAAGGTAAAATGGAAGAGGGAAGATCCCTGGCGTAATTTCAAGGACAAAACGTCCAATAAACCTGGGACCGCAGACGTTTGGTTTTCGAGATACTGGGTGTTGAAGTTTGAATGTTTTTCAAGATTTTTTCTCATAGCATCTGCATTTCACAAGATATTCAACTGAAATATGGCATAGATATTACATTTTAGAATTCACACAATGTGACTTGCCAATTCGATTGCGACTCTACAGGGTGATATTTTTTTCGGAACACCTGCCTTGTTATCCTCCAGAACTATTGTTTTGGTGAGCCACTTGACACTGTAAGTTTGAAAAATTTTGAAGAAGAATTTTGTTGTTATACTTTAGTTTTTGGCACCTTGTAATTTGGTTGTATCTGATTTCGAGAAAAAAATTCGATGCCCTCGAAAGGCAGATACTATGAGAAAAACAGTTGAAGAATATTCAAACTTCAATACCCTGTATCTTGAAAAAGAAACATTTGCGGTCCCATGTTAAATGGACTTTTCTTCTTCAATTTATGCGAGAAATCTTTGTTTATACCTGCAATTCAGGAACATCCTGGATAACTACTGTCTGCAATTCAAGCTGTTACTTTTTGCGCATATGTTCTGGGGAACAGCGTGCTATCGTTTTGTCCAAATGTCTGTAATTTTCGAATTTTGTGCCGAAAATGGTCTCAAACGACTAATTAGGACTCACCGACGACGAATCCGGTGTCAAAATAGGTTCTGTCCTGCCGACCGGCCCTCTGTAGGCATGATTACGGGCGCACGGAGTAATTCATCGACTTGAAAATTCCAGGATTAGTTGCATTTCAAAATGCGAAGGTTAAGTTCGTTAATGTGCAAAACCGATCGAATAATTTCGGAGTTATAACCATTTGAAGTTTTGAGGTTATTTCCTTGATATTTCGAGAACTACTGAGGGCCACTTGCACCGTATTACAAAACCATAGATTAAGACCATAACCAAGGTTTAGGTAAAAAATTATCTTGCACCGTCACGAAATTCTCGTTGAATTGCCTTAACTGACTGTTAAATTTAAGCCCTGGAATTTGGGGGTTTAAAAGAAGGATTAATGGTAACCTTCGAAATCTAACCCTACTTTCGAGCGATTTCGCACAAGTTTGACATTTTTCTGGACGTAACCTCCACTTTGTTTACATTTTTTTTTGTTTACATTCATGAAGAACTCGTACGAGTTAATGGATTTGATAATCAAATTTTCATTAAAAGTTATTGAATTTCAGATGATATTCATGAAAAATGATATAGAGAGATAATGACATCAGTAGGCATTGATTCGTATCTTTTAAAGCATGAAGAATTAACATCAGTATTTCCATTGAGTTGGTAAACTCAATGGTATTTCTTAAAAGCCTTCAACTATTTGAAATGATATGCTTATTTATTTCCAAGAGCGAATAGCAGAATGAAATCGAAGACATATTTGGAATGAAAAACCTTAGTTTCATGAAGATTCTTCAGTACTATTTTATTTAGTGATGTATTATGTGGAAAGCTATCATATACTACTTTAGCATTGTGCAGGTGCTGTCTCTGTGCTATCATTCTCCTCGATTATATATTAACTGGACTCAAAATATAACTACAAACGAATTAATGTAAAAGAAATTGCATCCTTGTGTTAGTTGATCTTCAAACATACACCTTCGTCAATCCATCCATACATGATATTTCAATATTTATATAAAATACTTTTTATTCTGCGGATCTCTCACATTAGAGTTTTCATTATATTCGACCCAAAATTAACTCAATTCATAATACACTTATTACAAACAAAATGATTCGATAGAAAGTCTATCCTTAGGTAAGCGGTTCCTTATCCGAAAGTTGTTTTGGATAAATCAATACTATTTATTCATTCATTTTACAAACGTCAGGATTGTAATTCCATGCAGAAGCTCAAATCTCATGATATTACAAAATTTAAGTTTACTTGAGTATATAACTATAAATTTGAATAATGTTTAAAGCCTGATGCAGAAGTAAGTGCACAGGTCTGTAGTAAGAGATCCCTAGTCTTAATGATAATGAACAAGTCGGGAAAGTTACATGCAATATTTTTATGGAAGCTATAAAGTCTGTCAGACATATTTTTTCGGTTGGTTTTTCAATAGATGCATCTTGATTTTTCATATCTTATGGAAAAATGGTAGAACCCATGAAATGAGTTTCATCAATTAGGGTTAAAATAAACAACATGAAGCTAGTCACAAGTACCAATTCATGAGAAAGTAACCAGATTTGTAGATTAACTTAAATCTAGTTACATTCAGCCTCGGTGCAAGCCGAATATTTAAACCAGAGCTTAATAAGTTTATCGTCGCTTAACTAACTGAAGCTTAAGACGAAAACGGTGCAATTGGCCCTGAAGCAATTGAATAGCAACTTAGCAGTTAGATGGAGCACAAGAATTTGTAACTTTTTTGCAAAATTTTGTCGAGATCGTGCTGTCCACAAATTTCGAAAAATTTGTCATACCTTGAACTTTATATTTCACAGCAGTGTACCAAATTTCAATTCGATACGATCATAATTTCCGAAGATATCGTGAAAAAATATGTCATATTTCCTGTTTTTTTTTTCTCGATATCGTTGGTTTTTTTCGGAATAATCAGAAAATACGATTTCAATCATGATGAAACTTGGCAGCTAGTTTGAAAAGGCTGATCTTTGTGCAAAATTTAATGATGTTCGTGTTATCAGAACAATTTGAAAAAAAATCAATTCAAATATCCTCATGAAATTCTGTATGAACCTTCGATTTTCGATGAAGTACTGGATTTCCATTCGATCAAATCTGTAATTTTGGAAACATTGGAAAAATAATATTTTGAATGGGCATATCTACGAAATCTTTGTTCGGATTTGACCGTAAACACAATAAATTATGGGAGAAACGACTTAGAAACTCGATATTTGTAGAGTAGATTTAGGGCTTTATTAAGAAAGTCGAATTCGTGAATGGGTAAAATCCACCTAATGATTCCGTTGATATACCAATTCAAAAATTTTTTTTTCTAATATGTCCAAAAATACAGATTATATCGAAAAAAACTTACAAAAGCACTGACGTGAAGTCCGCAGCTTGTGCGCGCATGTTCAAAGGATAACACCAAAAGTGAACATGCGCGCAAAAGCTGCTGACTTCACGTCAGTTTTTTTGATATTATTATTTTATACAGGAATATTGAATTCAAAATCTTCATTGATTTCGTGTCTGATTCAATAGTGTAACCTGTAATGAACCATAAAGAAAATTGAACTCAGAATGAGTCGCCATTTGAAAAACACAGAAATTCACCTTTATTGGTTTAGACACTCTATCTATAGGGTATTTCGTGGTATATATAAAGGTAAACTCATGAAGCCGACTTCTTTTATTCTCAACATAATTCTATGAATATTGAAATTTTCTATTGATTCGGTTTTCTGTGCTTTTGTGATACAGAGTGCAAGAAGTATTCCATGAACGTTCACACAAGCTGGTGTGCGATGGAACCTAATCAAGGGAGTGTGGGTATACGCATCCTTGAATTTACTATTCCATTTTGAAGTTCTTTAAAATGTTTACGAACTTCAATATCAAATTCAGCCACGAAATATTCATCAGTTATGCGGCCCATAGATCGACATTATTGTACAACTTAATGGATTGTTAGGAATTGGTTTAACGGAGAAAAAAGAGCTCCAGTAAAAATAAATTAACATAATCACAAGGACAAATATCCGTCGATAAATCAACCAATATTCCCCCTCGATCAGAGCTAATCATCCAATTAACCAAAACATCTACACCGAAGAAGCGGATCCAAGGAGAATGACTACAGCTGTTTCACAGTTGTTACTGATTTTCAGGTCAACTTACCTTGGATAAAACCGCAGAGGGAATCTCGATACTTGCCACCTTTCAGATGGACCGCTGCAGTTTGAGAACATACAGCGCGTCATCTTCCGGGAGCATCTTGCGAATCCCACTTTCTAGTGCAGAATACTTTGATCGATGTGCATGACGTTCATCCTTAAGTCGCATCATGGTCGCTGTATCTGCGATATTGCAGTTTTACAAACACCATCACGACATGGAAACGCTCGGTTCATGTGGATTCCCACAAGACGAAAACGTCCAACATCTAACAAAGATAGGAATTGCTTTAACGGAGAAGAAAGAGCTCCAGTAATATTGAATTAAAATAATCACAAGGACAAATATCAACAAATATTCCCCTTTGATTAGAGCTAATCATCCAATCAACCAAAACATCTACACCGAAGAATCGGATCCAAGGAGAATGACTACAGCTGTTTCACAGTTGTTACTGATCTTCAGGTCAACTTGGATGATTAGCTATGATCAAGGTGGAATATTTGTTGATTTATCGACGGGTATTTGTCCTTGTGATTAGGTTAATTAATGGATAGTGTGACGGAATAAAAGTTGCCAAAAGAGGTAGATTTTTGGTCGCCAGATCTTCCTTATTTTCTATGGTAACTTCGGATTATGGACCTCAAACATTAACCCCTTTCCAGCTGTCTGGGACGCCTCCGATGCACCTCGGAGGCGCGCCAGCATAGACGATACATGTTCCAGTTCGCGGGAGCTACAGACCCTCGCGCTTCCTACCCCTTTCCCCTGATGCACCACCCGAATTTGCGGGGCTTCACGCACTCACAGCTGGGAAACGCCAAACTTGTCATAATTTGACGGTTTGTTTATCGTCTCGTTCTCGAAATAGCGTGGGCGTGAAACCCCAGGGGCTTCAGGCACTTTACTGGAAAGCCCTAATTGAGAGATGAACTGCGCGATGACACTACAAAATCGGTAACCCCTAGAAAGGGACAAATCTATTCATCAAAATAGATTGAAATGTTGATTTTTCTGAACATGTCATTTTTTCTTGATTTTGAAACAATTTTTCAAAAGATACGGAAAAGCAGAAATGCGCGCGTAAAGGATTCGATTCTTTCCTTTTTGAATTGTATCGAAATATCGTGGAAGAAGAGCCTTTGAAACTACTTTATTTTATACTGTATACTTAATTTTTTGCTTTTTTTCTGAGTTTTCCCTCCCAATATCTGAAACAGAACTATTTAAAATGAAATAAAAATTGTTTTTTTTAATGGAAAACGCCCTTGTGGGCTGCATGATTGAACTATTTGTCAAAAGCAGATTCTTGGAAAACAGCTTGTATTGTTTCGGTGTTGTTCATTGGGCAACCTGTTTTTCAAGAATCTGCCCTTGACAAATAGTTCAGTCTTGCAATCTGCTAGTGCGTTTGATATAAAACAAAAAAACAATTTTATTTGATTTAATTATTTCTGTTTCAGATATTGGGAGTAAAAGCAGGAAAAACCTGCTACGATACGTTTTGTCGGTTTGTAAAATAATCCCGTCTAAATGCTCTTCATGCTCTATCTACCCATATCTTCGTATCCCCCCGGCACTGTTGTAGAATATCGGAATAAAATACAAACAAATCAGCCCGCTCTTCAAAAGTTTTTCTTTATTTCCTTCAGTGGTTTATCCGAACATACATGAAATATTTTTCGTCTTCAATGAATTTTTATTTAACTCATTTGTCCGATGTTAATGTAAAAATGTAGCAGAATATTTTCGTTCAATTCTAGATATAGCTTATATTTCACTACTTGCTTGTCACTCATATTCAAAATTTGCTATACTTGTTCCCTCTCACCTGAATGTTCTAGTTAAAATTGTTTGCATCTTGCCGGCATGTCTATTACCAAAACGAAATGTAACCGAGCTTTTGGCGTCTACCGGCATCTTTGCCATGTCGACGGTTGTGAAAGCTCCTTATATTTACAACACCCAAGAATTAAAAAAAACGATTACGCGCTATTCTCCAGAACAAGCGCGTTAAAACATTACTAAATGATAGAACTAACTCAAAATTTCCTCTTCCACAGGTCGGATTCAAGGGATTTGGTATTCCAGCTGAGAAGTTGAGCACAACTGCCAAGTTCATGTTTGACGGCAAGCAATACAACCTTAGGCATGGCAGCGTGATCATAGCAGCCATAACGTCCTGTACGAACACCAGCAACCCTAGCGTGATGCTAGGAGCGGGTCTTTTAGCCAAGAATGCCATAGCTGCGGGCCTCAGTGTGGCCCCTTACATCAAAACCAGTCTCTCGCCGGGATCTGGAGTAGTCACCTACTATTTGACGGAATCAGGCGTCATCCCTGCCCTTACGCAGCTTGGCTTCGAAGTTGTCGGTTACGGATGTATGACCTGCATCGGCAACAGCGGCGGAATTGACGAGAACATCGCTAGCGCTATCGAGCAAAATGATTTGGTCTGCTGTGGCGTCCTATCGGGTAACAGGAACTTCGAAGGACGTATCCACCCCAGCACCAGGGCCAACTACCTGGCCAGTCCGCTCCTGGTGATCGCCTACGCTATCGCTGGTACCGTGGACATCGACTTCGAGAATGAACCCCTGGGCAGAAGAGAGGATGGCAGTCCAGTCTTCTTGAGGGACATTTGGCCTACTCGCGATGACATACAATTAATCGAAAAGAAGTACGTCATTCCGGCCATGTTTAAGGAAGTCTACGGGAAAATAGAGATGGGTTCGGCTAATTGGCAGGCGTTAAACGCACCCTCAGGTCTTTTGTACCCTTGGTCTGACTCTTCCACATACATAAAGAAACCTCCATTCTTCGACGGGATGACTGTAGAGTTGCCCAGCCGCAGAACTGTCACAGGAGCTCGGGTTCTTCTTTTCTTAGGTGATTCAGTGACCACCGATCACATAAGCCCTGCAGGTTCTATTGGAAGGACAAGTCCGGCTGCGAGGTATCTGGCACAGAAGGGGTTGACGCCAAAAGATTTCAATTCTTATGGATCCCGAAGGGGGAATGATGCTATTATGGCTAGGGGTACTTTTGCTAATATAAGATTGGTCAATAAGTTCGTGAATAAACCTGGACCTAAAACTATCTACCTGCCAACGAACGAAGAGGTGAGTATCTGGGATAATATCAACGTGTAAGGTTTACAGGGTTAGTTTTTGTGAGGTTGGTTTTTTTGTTTGCGAAGAGTCGAATGGTTAATACATGTTTCAAGTTATTGATCATGATATAATGTTGCTTGTTTTCGTTCTCACATTTTTTTAAGTCCCTGACACTTAGCTTCTAGTTTTCTTGTACTTCTCTAAAATGTGCATCTAGTTATTACTTATTCTTTATGATTTGCTCAATCCACCCTTCTAGAATTAGTGTAACCTCATTAGATTTCTTCTTACTTCCCTTATTATCCAATCTTTGTAAGATAATATTTTCTTCATCTTATCATTCGGGGTGTACATTCAATGTTTTGTATTAGCTCTTGCTTTAATAAGTTATAAACCAAAAATCTCGGTCATACAGATGAAACTAAGAAGAAATTAGAAACCCTATTTTTTCAAGAAAAAAACATTTATTGATATTCTGCTTTGTTCAAGATGGACGTCTTCGACTGTGCTGAAAGGTACAAGAAACAAAACACTACCTTAATTATCGTTGCTGGCAAAGATTATGGCTCCGGATCTAGTAGAGATTGGGCAGCAAAGGGTCCTTATCTCTTGGTAAGTTGATAAAGGAATAATTTGTGTCCCAAAATTTACACTTCATATGAGAGAAAGTCTTAGAAGGATGAGATAGTACTATGCTTGTATCACCACAAATTTTTCTGTATACCACTGAGAACATTTTGACTTACTTCCTTCAGGGGTATTGTGACCTCAAGAGATACTATTAAGCGTAACAGAAAATGACGAATGTAGGTTCTATGTTCTGAGGCAAAATGTATAAGAATCCGTTAATGTCTTTGCTGAAGCCGTTTTGGTTCCAGGACTTCATTGGGGCTAGAACAGGATCTGTGGCTTAATATATATCTTAGTCGGCTTCAGCTCAAGAAAATAGGACACAGTAGATAATCCGATCAAAAATCACTCTGTTTCCCTACAATAAATAGAAAATAAGATATTTGAGAAAAATCCTTTATCAATATACACACATGGCAAAAATCTTCAGATATTCTCTAAATTTTTATTCTGATGGTTTTTGTTATTTTCCTTTCGTGAGAACCATTTCAGGTCTTTTTGACTTGAAGTATTCTCACCATAGGAAGGTTAGGGTTGAAATTTCGAAGGAGCAGCTCAAAAATTCCATGAAACTAACGACACAGACCAACAAGACAAATCACTTCATCGTTTGCAAGAATCGCGTCTCTCCGACCTTGAGAAATATAACAGACATAACCACACTTTCTTCTTCCTCGAAACAGCTGTCAAATTGAATACTTGATTTTGGAATATCTAAAATCGAAATGTAAAAACGGATATGTCGGGATTCAGGAATCACAAAATCAAAATCAGACTAAGATTTTTCGATGAAACCATTTGAAAAGCAAATTTCCAACACCAAAGCGAATGTTTTGTCACATCTTAAACTCCTGTAGAAGAACTCTGTTGGAGTAAATGAAAATTTTGGAAAAATGTTATGGAAAACCCGATTACCTTAATCAGAGAATCTTTGTAGTTTCACATAAAATGAGATTCATTTCAATATAAAATCAAATTATGAATAGACCAACTTTGTTCGATTCCAATCCTAGTGTTTGTGCAATCATATACAATTTTATTAGACATCCCATCGTTTTAATTGAATAATAGAGATTGTAATGCTTTTACTTCAGTTGCAATTCATTTATATTATATAAAATGAACATTATGAATGAGTCCACCTAAGTTCGATTCCAAAATTCTTGTTGTATAATTAAAACATATAATGAGGACTGTCATCATAAAATAGAACCTCAAAGATGACTAAACAATTGATTTGGTTGTAAAAAACTGTTTGGATTATATTCTTAAATGGAACAGATACGAAATTATTCATCAATTAATAGGATAAAAAATTCATTTCAGTTTGTTTACATGTTTATAACCTCTTCAAGCGAGTCCGAAAACGGCGAGAGTGACGTAATCCTATTCCTGCAATCTGATTGGCACCTCAAAGCACCCCAAACGCCTGCTAAAATTCTGATTAGCTCGATTCAGGGTCATATCTGCGTTGACATAGATTTCCTAAGTAAATGACGCGAGTGGTTTTTCTGGTTGATCTGTGCTAACGATTTAGGCGGGACTTTTTATATGCACATCACATCATAATATTCTTCGTCAAAATTCTAATCCATTTCTGCACTGAATTTCACATAGACATCAAAGTTGCCATTTTAAAACTAACTACAAGATTTGAGTTCAACCTCCTGATTGATATTTGCGGATCATTACTATAAAAGCTTAAATGACAGTCTAACCTGACCGAATAGTTGAATGTAATTTTAGATTTGCATGAGTTTTGTAGGATGAAAATTAAAATCTGATCTGATCACTATCTACAATACATTAAATGCATTTGAATTTAAATAGTCTTATCAGGCTGAACTGTATTTGACCTTTGAATAATAACCCCATATATTTGATTCCTTACCCTTGTGATTGTCAGAGTACCATCGCAGACCAACCAGATAAACCTCTTGCGTCATTTACTTAGGAAATATATGTCAACGCGTATATCACTGTGAATCGACCTTATCAGGTTTTTAGCAGGCGTTTAGGGTGCTTAGGGATGCCAATCAGATTGCAGATATGGAATTACGTCACTCTCGCCACTGTTGGACTCCCTTGAAGAGGTTATAAACATGTAAACAAGCTGAAATAAAGTTTTCGTCCTATTTATTTGATGAATAATTTCATATTTGTTCAATTGTAGAATATGATCCAAACAATTTTTACAACAAAATCAATTGTTGAGTCATCTTCGAGGTTCTATTTTATGATGTTTTAATTGCACAACAACAATAATTGGAATCGAACTTAGGTGGCTCATGCATAATGTTTATTTGATATAATATAAAGGAATCACAACTGAAATAGAAGAATTATAATCTCCATTATTCAATTAAAACGATGGGATGTCTAATGGAATTGTATATTGTTGCACAACCACAAGGATTGGAATCAAACAAAGTTGGTTCATTCATAGATTGATTTCATATTAAAATGAATCTCAATTGATGTGAAAGTGTCTCTGTTTGCAATGAAGATGATTGCATGATAAATTGATTTAAATGGACAAGTTTTCGCCAAAAAATAACTCTGCTTTTAATTAATGACATATATCTTCTTTATCGATGAAATAATGAAGCAAATTTGGATTATACTGAGCTTGCAGCATTCATTTATGTCAAAAACAGTGTCTGAAACAGTTTGATAGACTTTACGTAAACATGATAAATGTACTACAAGTTAGATACTGAAAACTTAATAACATATTTGAAAAAGTAATGATTGATAGTGTTATGGAAAAGATAACGCAATTTAAAATATTTCCAAAAGAATTCTATGCCTTGTTCATCAATTTTTAAAGTTTCTTCACTCCTTACACATTAATTCGTTTGTATACACACATATTAGAAAAAGGCTTGCAATGAAATAGAACACACCCAAACTCCCACAATCTTTTGAGGGGTTTCTCAGAGACCTATAAGTATCAGTCACAACAAAGATTCTCCGATTAAGGAAAACAGGTTTTCCATAACATTTTTCCAAAATTTTCATTCATTTACTCCAACCGAGTTCTTCAACTTTCACAGAAGTTTAAGATGACACGAAAAACTCGCTTTTGCATTGGGAATTGGCTTTTCAAATTGTTTCTGGTTTCATTGAAAAGCGTAGTCTGATTTTAATCTTGTGAATCCTGATTCCGGACAAATCCGTTTTCACATTTCGATTTTAAATATTCGAAAGTCAAGTATGTTTGTTATTTTTTCCATGGAGGAACCTCCATGATTTTTTCAAGGTCGTGAAACACGATTTCCGCAAACGATGAAGTGATTTGTCTTGTTGGTCTGTGGTAACATGAATACCAAATGAATGTTAATAAACAGATGATTTCAAATTGATGAATATGCATTATAATAATCCTATGCAACCGGTTCAGCAATAAATAGGAGGTAGTGAAATCGATTTTTCCCTGCATAGTTGCAGTGAGGAATTATGAAAAGATGGTCAAATTATAAAATCCTGACTATTGTGAAAATTATCAACTGAAAATCCGGAAACAAGCTTTGTATGGTTGCAGTGGCAAATCGACGATTTCCGGGGCCATCTGCTTGGAAACTTTCGGAGGAACCCTCTACTTTTTCAATTCTTTCAAAACTGTTTTTCGATCTGAATTCGGTTTTTTCAACACAAATATGAATTTTATTGATGAAATTTATTGACATCAATTCAAATATATCAAGTGACATGAAATCAACAAAATGTAAACAACTGAACAAGATCATATGAGGTGAAAAATACGCATCAATATTCGATTCTACAAAAAAACACATAAACATGAATGTGAAATATTATTGGAAAATGAAAAAATAATATGTTATGCCGAGAAACTAATCAAGTAAACGTTTTTATCCTATTTTATGTCTCCGAATAATCCAGACTCTTCGTTACATCACTCCTAACGGCCTATCGTAAACACAATAACTTCTGAAAGAAACAACTTAGAAACCGTATAGTTGTAGATTACTGTTGGACCTATATTACGAAGGCCGAATGCGTGAATGGGTAAAATCCACCCAATGATTCCGCAAATATACCCATGCAACATTTTATTTTCCCAATAATTTTCGAACATACAGATTAGATCGAATTGAAATCCAGTACTTGATCGAAAAATGGTAGCTTGAAAGTTCATACAGAATTTCGTGAGGAATATATAAGTTCAGAAAGTTATTCCAATAACATGATCATCACGAAATATTGCACAAAGTTGTTCACCAGCATTTTCAAACTAGTTACCAAGTTTCCTCATTATTGAATCAGTATTTTTTCGAGTTATTCTGGAAAAAACAATACCGTGGAACAAAACACGAAATTTAACATATTTTTTCCCAATATCAATAATAACCGTATCAAACTGGAATGTGGTAGGTACACTAACGTGAAATATAGGACTCAAGATGTGAGCACAATTTTTTTGAAAATGATCAATAGTTTCCGAAAAAAAACTCTGAAACTTTTCAGTCGATTTTGCCCATTTACGAACTTAATCGTCCCATTTTGAAATGCAACCTAAACTGAAAGTTTCATGCCGATAGGACCCTCCCTACGCCCGTAATCGTGCTTAAGGACGGGCGGCCGGAAAGAATCGATTTCGACACCAGATTGGTCATCAGTGAGTTCAACCTTGTCGTTTGAGAGCATTTCGGGAAGAAATTCGAAAATTACGGACATTTGGATTAAACGCTGTTATTCAAAACATGCCCTTGATTAGGTGTATAAGGTTTGGAAGAAAGTTTCTCAAAGATCTCCCTTTCGGGAATTTATTGCAGGCAGGTAGGGATTCTTGGAGAAAACATGCGGAAGCGGAACCTTTGATTGTATGTTGAATTTTGCTCTTGGCCTGGTTGCGTTTCGTAACTTTTACGTTATTCTTCATTCTCACATGCATTTTTAATCTTGGAAAAATGTCGATTCGATCGGGAGTCCTGTGGACCCTTGGGCCCTTCGCTTAAGCGTACTAAGCGTACCGGTTAATCCGCCACTGTATAATTATGTTCAAGTGAGAGAATGATGTAAAAATAAAGGATCAAAATAGTTTCTGTGGAATCATTTGTGTGGATTCCACTCATTCACGAATTCGGCCTTTGTTATTTAGGTCTAAACTCACTCTACGGATAGCAAGTCTCTAAATTGTTTCTTTTGGAAGTTATTGTAAAAACTATCAGCAGTTAGGCAGCTGTAAATCGTAAGGATATGATTAGAAGATCGCAAAATGCAAAATTTCGTGAGAATATGATAAGAAGAACGCAAAATATAAAATATTTGGGAAAATAATTGGCGCATCACCATTTTCCAACTAGTTAATAAGTTTTATCAGGATCCGATCAGAATTGTGAAAAATCGGATCAAAATTGGTCCTCTGTTGTTGACTTCAAAGAATGTGTATTTTATTGAATTCTGTTGAACTGATACCGGAAAAAAAATCAACAAAATTCGGAAAATCGCATAAGTAATTGAAATGAGTATAGCTCCGAATCCGTCGTCAAATTCAATTCTGTCCGTCCGTCCTTATGTGCTCTAACTTTCGAAGGAAAAAAATTAGCGACTTGAAATTGTACGATTGGGCTTGAAGTCCAAATATCTCGGTTAACTTCGTTAATGGGTGGAATCGGTTGGATAGTTTCGGAATTAGGCCCATTTGAGATTTTGAGGTTGATTCCTCGATATCTCATGAAGTATTGACTCGATCAAATTGAAACTTCGTGGACAGATTTGGAATTCGCAACTTACAGCAAAATTTCGTGTGGACCTAGTTGTTGGAAAAATTTAAAAAAAAATTATTCGAAAATTTTTGAAATTTTCGATGAAAATTTTTTTTTTCTTCTGGAAATATCGATTAGAATTCAATGGAATTTGGCGCAAACCTTAGAATCAGTATTTGACAACAATATTTCAATTTTAAATTCGATCCGACATTTACTTTCGGAGATATAAGGGAAAAAAATGTGCTAGTGATCAGTTTATATGATTATTTATGATTATTTGAACTTGAATATGAAAACAACGACACCATATCAAAAGTCAACTTCAGATTTGATAAGATAAGAAATGGTCATTATAATTCCGTTTTCTTATCGTCTTTTACGCATACTTTTCTCGAAAGCTTAACTCATTATCGTCAGTTGTGGGAATATATTTGCAGCAGGCCCATTATGCTGAGGGAATATTTGACAATGGGTATTTAATATTTGTAGAAATTGCATGGTTTTAGTGGTCCATCACAGGATCTCTAAAATGGTACCCATTTCCTGAATTTTTGAAGTTAAGAGCAAGCAGTAACGCTTAAATTAGTTGTTAATGAACGGTTAAGGATTTTGGTATTGACCAATGTAATGAGCTATGAAAGTGTATGGAATAAATGGAATGCCTTGGCGAGAAAGTTGATTGAAACGCCGAACTCCAGTTTTTATTTCAAAATTTCTTCTGCCAACGATCTGATTTGCTTTTGAGAATTGGAATGTTATAGATATAGTCATTTTTAAATTCATATTTTGTTATTCATGTGTGTGAACACCACTACAAATTATTAGAGAAATTATGTTGTAAACAAGTTTGTGTAAATGCTGTTCTCCAATATTTCATCATCGCTTCACTTAATTCGTCCACTCATTCTGAAGAAAGATTCAGGCTAACGACCGATCCTGAGCACAGTTACTTCCGAAATATACAACTTAGAGACACGATATTTGCAGAGCAGATTTGGAGCTTAATTACGGAACCAGAACTTGTGGACGTGTAAAAAATACTGATGGTTCCCCGATATTTCCATTTGAAGTTTAATTTTCCCAGTATTTCCGGAAATAGAGATCCAATCGAATTGAAATCTAGTTCTGGGCATAGACTACATATTATATAGTCTATGGTATTGGGTTGAACATACTTAATTGAAAAATAGGTCAGGATCATTACAACGGATTCCACTCATCCACGTTTTCTACCTTCGTAATTGACCGCAGTCACCCTACAAATATTGATTCCCTAAGTAATTTCTTTTAAGAGTTATTGTGTTTATGATTGGCTCACTGGCCGATCGTAAACACAATATCTTCCGAAAGAGAATACTCAGAGGCTCGATATTTCTAGATTAAGTTTGGACCTCAATTACCAAGGTCGAATTGGTGAAGGTGTAAAATCAAACGAACTATTTCGAAGATATACCCATTCAGAATTTCGATTTCCCAATATTTAAAAAAAAAATCAGTTTCGCGAGAATCATATGATTAGAACATCGTACAATATAAAGAATCTTCCAAAGAATTTTATTTTTTTTTAAATTGTTCTAATGACTCGATCATAAAGAAATTTGCAGAAATTTGCACATCAGCATTTGTCAACTAGTTTCCGAGTTTTTTGAGTTATTCCGGATATAACAACGATACTGAGCAAAAAAACAATTAGATTCAACATTTATTTTTCGCAGTATCATCGGAAATATACCTCGGATCGAAGTAAAATTTAGCAGACTTTTGATAAATATTGACTTCAAGGTTACTGCCAAATTTCATTGAAATCGTAAGGATAGTTTCAGAAAAAAATTCCGAAACATTTTTTGAAGATTTTGAGCTATACGATCCCCAAGAAATGTTGAACTAAGTTGGTATTCTACAACTAATTACGAAATCTCAGTATGATCGTGTCAGAACTTATCAAGGTATAAATGAAATAAATTCGAAATTTCGAGTTTGTATTATTTCAAAAGCATTTGTCCAATATTCCAAATAACAACTTAATAGCCGTATTTTGATACACAATCTACCTCACCCAATTTCGACAAAAAATTTGAAAATAACGGGCATTTAGGATAACGCGCTGTTCAGATCAAACATAAAAATGAGCAACTCTTTACTATCGACACAATAATGAAGAATGTATTATTTTTCTGGATCAATTTCCAAACATGCGACTAGAGACAGGGACATGAAGGTTGTAATCGGCCAATCAGAGATAACGCGGTATAGCGGTAATTTTGAACTTCGCAACGTGAATGATGACTGTTCTATATGGTGTGTCTTTACTTCTATATGGTATGTCTTTGGTTCCATACAGTATTTTGTCTCGAACTGGTATATTCTTAATTGATTTTGATGGAACTGAAACTGTGTATTTCTCTATTTTAGATGAAAACCTGGATATTTATGTATTAGTATGTATATTGGAAAATTAGTAGCATGAAAGTCGGCCTTTTTTTTTACGCGCTTGTTCTTAGGAACAATGTGATGAAGCCTTATTATTTCACCAACAATTCTGCAATTCTCGAAGTACGAACGGCAAATTGACTTGAATTTCTAGGTTGGACTAACACAGTGATAAAAAAATTATTTTGAAATTATATTGTTTGTCAGGCCGTAAACACTCTGTAACTTATTATATAGGAGAAGACTAGACTAGAGTACCAAAATTACAGATATTTGGACACAATGTAATGCTCTTATTCCGTATAACAGGGGCGTAAAATGGATACAAAACAATAATTTCGTTAGTGAACACAGTTTCGTCGTTTTTTCAATTGAAAAAATCGCCATTCATTCTTTTAATTTTCCAGGGAATCAAAGCTGTGATAGCCGAATCATTCGAGAGAATCCATAGGTCTAATCTTGTGGGAATGGGTATCATTCCGTTGCAGTTTTTGCCTAACCAAAATGCGGAAACGCTTGGTTTGACAGGGAAAGAAATATACAATATCGAGCTACCAGATGACCTGAAACCTGGTCAGAAAATTAATGTTACACTTAACAGTGGTACTTCATTCCAGGCTGTTCTTAGGTTTGACACAGAAGTAGATTTATTGTTTTATGAGAATGGTGGTATTTTGAATTATATGATAAGGAAAATGTTGAAATAAGTGAGGTTCAAGGTGGAAGTGTTTTGGGTCAAGGACATTGTTGGATTTTTGAGGGGTTGTGGATTATTTGTTGATATTTTTTGTTTATTATAGAATTGTGGGACTTGGGAATTGTTGAAGACTATTGGCCGGTTACGCAGAATTTTGATTGTCTGATCAAGAACTTCATTGTCAATCAACATTATATTCTATGCTTGATTAATGTTCATTTTCAACCCTACCATAATATCATAGTTTGGCTCATTATCATTGTATAATACATATATTTCGATTGCTTTGAATGAAAATGATAGTCATTAATCAAGCCCGTGGAATTATCCACGGGCTTTGCCTATTAAGGCATGATTAATGAATATTATATACTTCATAAAGTAAAAGTTCTGACATTCCTCGTAAGCTTGACAATTTCTAGCAATCACAGAAAATGAAGTGGACGATTCTGACAATTCTATTGTAGGTTGTTGAAAATGCAGAATTATTCAAATTTTACCAATGAACTCGTGGACAAAGTAACGTATTTACCTCGCATATAATAGGTCTCTTGCATGAATATTTTCTGTCATTGGAATCAAATATTCTATTCTTAAGACTACTGAAAAACTCTAACCGCCGTCAAAAACTGTTTTTAACGAGAAAACTATCTTTCAAATTTGGCTCCATATATCGGCTGTTCAAACGAACGAAACATCGCGCCTTCTCTCTAGCAAGCCAATAGACAGCGTTGGCTGTATCATTGTGTAATAAAAATAATAATATAAAATTGTCTTTATACAATGGCTGTATCGATCAGTGAATCTTGCAATAACGAGTGACGTAGAAGGCGATCTAACGCGTTTCACCCGCTTCGACCTCGCGTCGCGTTTTGACCATTTTCAATACCGAATTATTTAAAATTCGCGAATTGTTGAAGTGTGGGATCGCATACATTGATTTTGTATCATCACATAAAAATATTATAATTCGTGTTACACGCAAGAGACCTATTGCTAATATTCACTTGGATGATTTGCAACACTCGCCCGCGGCTCGTGAATAGTAGCAGTCATTATATGCTCTTTCAATAAAAAACTATCATTGGTCATTTCAGACATAGTGATATCATGTATAGGACACGTCATCATAGAATTCAAACTGAAAGCAACAAGTTGATCAACCAATAAAAGTTATGTGAAACCGACCGTAAGAGGTGATGATAGAAAATTCTTTTCATGATGTGATTTTGTATAGGCGCAATCTTTGGGCAATGATATTGCGTGCACACATAATTACTTGAAATGAGTTTGTCAGGGGTTCGAAAATTTTTAAAAATTGGTACAGGGTACACATTTTATTTGTATCGGGTCTAGTCATTTCTACAAATACTAATCTTCTCAATGTGATATTCATGCCCCAAAAATATCTATTTTCAGTTGCTATATTGCTTCTGACAATTTGGATTTATTCACCTGGAAAATAGGTGAACATGAAAGAACCCAATAAAAATTGCATTTCGCCAGCTTTCTGAGCTTGCAAGCGAGTTGATATATTGGTTGTACACCATCATTAAATATTCAGTTTAAACTGCTTCAAGTCCAAAGGCTGAGTAGGAAAACTGGAGCATTTTTTTGTATCAGCTCAAGTAATTCATCGAAAGATTTTATTGACATTCTACCATAGTTGAGGAAGTTCGGTTCATATTGTATTAGTTTTTACTATTGTAAATTGACTATATGGGAACTTATCACGCATTTTTGTACGCAGTCAGTACTTTATTTTTGGTTCTTGAATTTTTTATGAACTAACTGAAAACATATTGCATCTTCGATATGCTATAACTAAATTTTATCGAGAAACCCTGCAGCATTTAATTTGTATCAGATGAAAACCGTGCGGTCCAACCGCGAGTTAAACTTTGTGTCTGAATGTAAATGGCTTACTGAATAGAGCGTGGAGCTGAGAACCGAACTTCACAGATGTTCATAAAGTAACTCAGCTGTGTGTATGGTGGCATAAGATCTTTGAGAGCTTTTGTTACAAATTGTGATTAAAATATTGCAATATCATTGCCATGAAAACAAAAAATGAAACCTAATATTGTAAAAGTTGTTTTGCTGTACGCGTTCTGATTATTAACCAACGAAAAAACAAGACTAGTCGCCTCTTTATGTTTTATATTATGTATTTCTATTGAAGAATTTTGTCATTTGTGTACTTCATATTCTGTATATTATATTAAGTAAAATGTACATTTACATCATCACAAGGTAATATTTTTTTATTCTCAACAAAAACAAGGAATAAACAAATCAATATACCGTTTATTTTTGTATAAATATAGAAACCTCTTAGAAAATAAATGCAGAGATATTTTCAACATAGAATATTAGACATCATAAGTACTAGCCGAAACATTTCCCCCTTTGCCAGTCCAGTTTGTGTGAAGGTATTTGCCTTCTTGACCTAACAATTCATAGGTGTGTGCTCCAAAGTAATCGCGCTGAGCCTGAAGCAGATTCGCTGGTAATTTGGCACTCCTGTATCCATCGTAAAAGGCTAATGCTGTTCCCAGTGCTGGAGTTGGAACACCTGAAAATTATATTCATCTGTGTGATTCCTTATTCAAAACAATTAGGAATTTTTCGCAGTCCTAATAGCTATTCTTCCAATAATGAAATATGTTCATAGTGTAAATTCGAAAAATATTGAATTTCATTTTGGGAAATCAAAATCAAAATGGGGAATTTTTTTTAGAAAATTACGAACAGAACTTTTTTCCACAACGTCTCATTTAATTCTTCGAACTCTCACGGCGACAAACGATATCAGACTGTAAAGCTATGCCATAATTGAAATGTCGATCCATCATGAAATCGGTTTAACAATATTACTTTTGTCAACCGTTCGATGATTTCAGCGTGTCCAAATTGAACTTGATAGTGTCGTCAAAATGACATTGAGTAGTATTTTGAATTCTAGACGACATAGTAACTAAGATACTGAAAAAGATCATGAATACCGAAAAGTATCTTATAAATACCATGAAAAGCTCCTTTAGATAAGAGTTACAATTGTAAGAGATGTAACCTTCAGGCTGTAGGTATGTTGTAAGTTCACAAATGTTTATTCTGTGGTATACTAATTGAATAAGGTGTGAATCGTGGCGATCTCAATCACGAAATAGAAAAACTCGGATGAAATTTAGACTTCTTAGGGGAAAAAGTTGCAAGATAGAACAAACGAGTAAATTGAAAAGATTCCGAGTATTTTCTAAAATATACTGCGCAAAAAAATTAACGCACATTCTGAAAATCTCAATTTTAATGAAAGTTAACTCTACATTGACCTTATAACTTATATGTTCTCTCAGGAAGGTTTTAAACGAAACAAGACACATTAAATGGAAGAAAAATTCAGGATTTCACCGAATCTAATGTGAAAGAAGAGAAATGAACAATTTTCGAAATACTGAAATGCTGATAAGTGATTTAATACTTGGTATTTCCACCCCTTGCGTTAATTACAGCTCGGCAACGACGGTTCATACTCAAAATGAGTGATCTTAAAATGTTCTGATCTAATCCTTCCCAGATTTCTCCGAGTTGGATTCCTAAGTGATTAAGAGTAGCTGGATGATTTTCTGAACTTCTCAGCCTTCTATTGAGGTTGTCCCAAACCTGCTCAATCGGATTGAGATCTGGACTTCTTGCTGGCCATTCCATTCGAGAGACTTCAGTTGTAGAATAAATTTGAGATTTCCATAATGTGCGTTAATTTTTTTGCGCAGTGTATTAGAGGTATTTTAAGCCAACTAAAAATTCCCGTTATTGTGGCGTGTTTATAACTATTATATACGATAACGATAAGCAAGAGGATGAAAATAAGACTTGCTAAACTCCAACTTCGCACTCCGTAAATTGACAAGTCAGTCTTATTTTGTTTTGTATTTCCTAACTTCAGAATTTCTGGTTTATCTCGAGTAATTTTATTCGAGCTTTGATTGAATAATTATTGACATAAGGTTGAGGATGATTTTGGAAATTCTATAAAGAGGAGAGACCCTGATGTGGATTTAATCACACATATCATCTATACAAATGTTATAGTGGTAGGTATATGTGCTCAAATTAGCAGGATTCTATCATTGTAAAAAGAATATAGAATGGTTTTATTTGCTAAGTAGAACCATAACGATATATTATATCATTATTTGAAATCCTCCATCATTTTTACATGTTGTCAGATAATAAGTTTGAATTTCATAATTACGAGGATTCAGAATATTTATTAAACCTAGTATTTGAACTTTGAACAATACTAGTATGAACTTCGAAAACTATTTCGAATTCTCAATCTGTTTAGGCTAAAAAAGGGGTTTCTATTCCAAACTGAATGTTAAATATTCCAATAACATCTCGGTTTTCAGAATCATCTAATTTCCGAAAAGCTAGAAAGTTTGGCAATGCCGCCCTTTTACGATAGCGATAACCCTACCCATACCCACAACGTTATTCATTCATAAATTACGATAACGGAAGAGTTAGAGGGCTTAAAACACAGTAGGGGATCGAACCCGTATCATGCGCCATTTTGCCGCTCTTGTTTGGTTGTCTTTGATTAGGGTTTTCAAACTCACTGATGGGTCCAAAAAGATTTATCTATGACTAGGTTTAATTGGTGGGCTTCACTAGTACTTTTCTTTTATTAAGAGTAAGGTTTCGTTCTCTTTTGAAGCCGGAAAATGTTTGAGATAATTTACTCAATATCTAAAAAACTGATGGGAACAGATCGAAACTTAGTGGTTAGTTTTTTTTTAATTCCGAAGCTTAACTTTATGTGAAATTTAGTTAGAATCGTGCTCTCAGAAATTTAAATAATAAAATTATCGATAATTTGTCTGAGAAACTTTTGTTTTCTAGAAATTTTCATCGGGTTTCAATGACACGTGGCACAAACCCTGAGGTTGTTACGTTACAACAGGACGCTTAATTTCAGTTCGATACTAGATATAATTTCAGAAATATTAGCCTAATAATGTTCATTCATTATCGTTATTACGTCCTGAATAACTCGAAAAATACCGCTTGTTTCTATTGACCGTTTATTATATTTCTGAGTGTATTGTGCAGGGGGTTTGCATCATGTTATCTCATTAAAAATTACAATTACATATCTCTAATTCTGTCAAAGAAATTCGAGCATACATATTCTATTTCCTATTAAGTCAAGAAATACATTACTTTATTCAATGCGTTACGAAACTTCAAACTTATTTTATATAATGGAACTGAAGTTTTAAGGACGCGATATTACGAGAACGGGACGATAAGCATTTTATGGCAAGTTTGGCGTTTCACATCTGTGAGTGCATGAAGTTAGCGAGTGTCTTATGCTCCACAAACTGGAACACAAGTTGCGCGCCCCAGCCAGAGGCTGGTAAGGTGTAAATAAACCAAAAGCCATTCAACTAAGTAGGCCTCAAACTTCCAAACAGATTTAGAAGTGAAATTTGGGTACTTAATTAGCAGGAGTCAAGAGTTCTACACCTACAGAGCCGTCCTCCAGTTATTCAGTACAGATTTTTCCTCCTTATTCCGCCTAAATCCTGACGGTTCAGGTTAACCGGTAGGTACACTTCTTGTCAAATAGAGTTTTTACATCGTGGAATGGGCTTGGTCAACGCACCATAGGTGAATAGTTTCAAGAATTCTTTGGACAGATGGATCGCAGGTATTATTTCATAAATGTTTTTCCTGTGTGTTCATCTTGTATGTAATATTCATTTTTTCCCTGCTGTATCGGTAATGACAATTCTTCTTTTTTAAGTTTGATACTTTCAGTTTTACTATAGTAAAGTATAGTAGTTAAGAACAAGAGACAGCCTCTGGAATTGAATAACCATGGATTGCTGTTCAGAAAAGAAAAACTCACAAACAAAACCCAAACATTATGTGTGAGCAAAGTGTTACATGATAAAATGCAATTCAAAAATAAAACTAGACACAGTGTTTCATTTTCTATCTTTCAATTTAGAATCAATCTTTTTCGCGGAATCATGTGCCCGCCGGCATCCGACCCGAAGACCGACAGTTAATTCATGAAGTAACCACTATATATTTCTTGAGATTGATTACGAAGGGCGATTTCGTTATTTCCAAAATATTTTTTAAAAATATACAATTTGAATTATATGAATATTATAATCAAGCCATGAGTAACTTTCCAAATATCGAGAATTGGTGTGATTCCAAATTTCATTGCAATCTGCCAATTAGATTCAGAAGAAAAGAATTCCAAACAAAAATTCGGAGAATATGTTCACATTTTTTTAACGATACGATCTTCACGAATATTGAAATTTTTCATAGGTTTGCGAGCAAGCATTCCAATTTGCCATTCTACAACGATTCGAACAAAGCTACAATCTGTGACTGATTGCATTGAGATATTAAGGTGTAGCTCCCGCCCTCTCAAAATCAATCAAAAGACTACTCACTAACAACAGCCACGTTTTGGAGAAGAACACCTAAACTGTTCTAGTTACATTTTGCCTGACGACTTTTGTTTTTCCTGTAGCACGCAATCTCTCTCTGCCATCACGCGCCCTACATCATCTGTTGTGTCGCAAGTACCCTACTTAAATTAGAGAGGGTTTTAGTCTTGAATGACCATAGGGTAATGGAAAAAATTCAAAATCGCCATATCCACCATCGAGATGGAGAATACTCGATGGGAATAAATGTTTACTAAGATTAGTTGTTTGGAGTATATTACAAAACAGTTGAACATTCCTAGTTGGTCTCTGCGGAATGTTGGAACTAATTATAGCCCTATACTATCAGATCAATCCACAGAACCATTGAGCAGTCTGAAGAAGAGACAAAAGTCTGCCAACCATCGACGTACCTCTAAGGTGTCCAAGCCGAAGTAGGAACTTCCTCTGAACAAAGCATATGTGATAGATAAAAAGGTGCCCACAGGGGCGATCCATACTCAACGATAGGGCTGACTAGGGAAATATATAAGTATTTAGTGATTGTAGACAGAACTCTTTGAAATTCAACAGAATGAATCCCAGCGCCTTGATATATTGATAATGTGATCCCTAAAATCAAGCTTCCAGTCCAACCTCACCCAAATCTTTGATCACCTTAACTTTAGACAATGGACGGCTGCTAATATTATACTAGTAAGTGAAGACGTTTTTACAACGGTTAAAACTAATGATGTTGCACTTGGCTATATTCAAATATCCATAATCACGGACTGTCCAGGTATGAAGACGATCTAGCTGTCCCTGCAACCTAAACGCATCCGTTGAACTATTTATAATTGTGTACATTTTGACATCATCTGCGCGTTATAACACAACATTAAGAACAGCACCGGGATCGTTAATGAATACAAAAAACGAAACTGGTCCTTAATGGGACTTCTAAGATACACCGGAAGAGATAATAAACTCCCTTTACATGAAGTCTTTGTATTTAACCACTAGGGTACGTCTAGCCAAAAAAGATCTGAACCATTGAAGAAGAGAACCCGACACGCCCACGGCCTCCAGCTTAACGATCAGGATTTTGTGGTTCTCCCTATCAAAGAGTTTGAAGAAATATGTGTAAATGACCTCAACCTGAGAACCCGACTCAAGACATTTGAGGATATCGTTTACATAAAGAATAGAATTTGAAACTGCTGATCTACCCCTTCCAAACCGTGTTCCTCATCGATTAAAATGGAACCGAAGTTCTAGGACAAAAAACTACACCACACACTATCCAGAAGCTCAGGAAGAATATCGGATTCAATGGAAACGCCGCGATAGTTCTGAGTCAAACCGGACTTGTAGATCGGCACCAAGAAACTCAGGAAGTACGCCACTGTCCAGGTAGATATTGACTACTTACTGCACGTACTCCTTTAAGCCAGGGCGAAACGCAATACCCCAAAAAAAAAGGAAATAATCTCAAAATTTAAAATAGGAAAACTCCAGGGCTTGAGAGTGCATTTTGACCATTAACGAACTAAATGGAGATTTTCAGGGTCCAAACCTATCCTGAAAATTTCAAAATTATAGGTTTTATCCATCGACTGTTTGAGCACTGAATGCTGTCCTGATAGAATTTTATTTCAACCCGGATTCTTCATCAGAGAGTCCAAGCTAGTCATTTAAGAACATTTCCGGCATCCGGTTTGGTATAAATGAAATTGAGCTTGAAAACTAACCAAATATCTATAAGTATCGATTGAAGCTTATTTTAGGAGGATTTTGCTTCATTTTATAGGTTTTTTCGGGGTTTTCACTCCCAATATCTGAAGCAGAACTATAAAAAAATAAATAAGATTGTTTTTTTCTTTCTATATAGAAAACGCCTTTGCAGATTGCAGGATTAAACTAGTTGTCAATGGAAGTTTCTAGGAAATAAAGGTCGTCCGATAAAGGAGTCATATTTGTACTCTGAAACTTTACATTTTCTTCGTTGATCGTTCGTATTATTCATAAGGCAACCTTTATTCCCTAAAAACGACCCTTGACAGTTCAATCCTGCATTCCGCAAGGCCGTTCTCCGTAAAAAACATAGTTCTGTTTCAGATATTGGAAGTGAAACCCCAGAAAAAACCTACAAAATAAAATTTAAAAGATAACCGAATATAAATATAACCACAAGGACGAATATCTGTCGATAAATTAACAAATATTCCACCTTGATCAGAGCTAATCTTCCGATCAAGCAAAACATCTACACCGAAGAAGCGGCATACCCGGTAGAATGGTTGCATCTGTTTCACAGTTTTTACTGATCTTCAGACAAACTTATCCTGGTAAAACCGCAGAATAAGACTCTAGATACTTATCACCTGTCGGATGGAACACGCAGTATAACTACATACGTCTTATTCTGCAGTTTCACCTGGTTAAATTGGTCTGGAGATCAGTAAAAACTGTGAAACAGCTGTAGTCATTCTCCTTGGATCCGCTTCATCGGTGTAGATGTTTTGGTTTCATTGGATGATTAGCTCTGATCAAGGTGGAATATATGTTGATTTATAAACATATATTCGTCCTTGTGGTTATGTTAATATTATTACTGGAGCTCTTTTTCTTCACGAACCAATTCCTATTTTTGATAACCAAATATCTCATTACAATCCTTACATGAACTCAAATTCAAGAAAAAAAAATTGATAATTGTATTGTTTGTACGAGCTTGTTCTAGAGAACAGCAATGTTATGATTTGAACCAGATGTCTGTGAAAATGTTTGAAATTTCTAGAATACTTAAATTTTCAGGGTAGATTCTATCCAGACCTACCTAAACATGACGGTAAGGTTCATAAACTGGCAAAATCCTCCAAATGGGTTAGGAGTTATCCCCGTTTTGAATTTTGAGATTATTTCGTTAATATCTCGAGAAATACTAATGCGGTCGGATTCAAACTTGGTTGTAAGATGCCGACGTGCAAACCTATGCAGAATTCGTTAATGATTGAACATGAAAAAATTGTGAAAAAACCTCAAAAATTTTCAAACAGAAACTACTTCTAAGATTTCGATGTTCGATATGCCTTCGAGTTTATTACAAGTATGCACTAAAATTCAGCTCTGATGTCTCATGCACATTCGAAAGTTTTAGAAAATAAATAATATTTTGTAGGACACGACTTTTTATGAATTTCACCCATTCAAGTAACTTCCATTATTGAGCTCGAAACATACTCCCCTAGTTTTTGGGGTGAATACTTAGTTCAAAATTGTCTACTAGGTTGAGCGTTAACACAATAACTTCTGAAAGGAATTACGTAGAATCTCGATATCTGTACAGTATTTTGAGGCTTGATGAAATAGGTATGAATTCATGAAGGGGTCAAATCAATCTGATGATTCTGTAGATAATTCTCACGAATTAGTCATGAACACTAATGATTTTTTGAACAAGTACTAGATTACAATTCAATCAGATTTTTATTTTTTTGGATTATTGGTATACTAATGGAACTTTGTTTTTAATTTCCGAATCTTCTTTACAAATATCAAGTCTTGAATTGATTTCTTTTGGAAGTTATTGTGTTTATGATCCTCCACTGAAGAGACAACAAACATTCTTCTTGATTAAACAACCAAAAATTTCTTCATGCTAGCAATAGTGAAAAAGTTCGCACGAGCAAGTAAGAAACAACAATTAAATACAGATTTTTCTGTATAACCTTTACATAATATCTTTCGATATTGATTTGATATCTTACGATATACTTTTATGTCTTCGACGTACTACGTCTTCAATGACAAAATTATTATATCAACTGGCATATAATGATCAAAGTAAAAAACTTGAGAAAAGTGTGAAAAAATGAAATACAACCTAAAAACAATACTAGACACAGTGTTTCATCTTCTATCTTTCGATTTAGAATCATCAGTAGCATTTATTCTATATTATACATCAAAAACTTACCACGTGTTTTGTTACGCACAGTTCACCTCAATAACGGAAATAAGCAGGTTTAAGTCCATACGCATGCTTGTTAGAATTGTGCATAGAAACAATAATGCCACAGATTTTACTTACACCTTCTTCTTTCTTTGACAAATGAAATGCGGTAAAAAACATTTTCCAAAATCTTTATAACCTCAAAAATTAAATGACAGTTGATATTGACCCTTGAAAACTATAAGTTCTCATTCAAATATTAAATTCAAAAAGTATATATATATATAATTATAATTTCAAAAAGTATATCCTAAGATATCAAATCAATATCGAAAGATATTATGTAAAGGTTATACAGAAAAATCTGTATTTAATTGTTGTTTCAATAGCCTTTAACAAGTAGACTTTTTTGAATTTAATATAAGCAAGTAAGTGTCAAAGTTTCCTCAGCTGGAAGATATACAAAGCACAATTTTGAGTATGCACAAAAAAGATAAAGCTCACCTAAATTAACTGCAGTTGAAACAACGTTTCTCCATCCTGATTGTGCTTTTGAAATAGCATTGATAAAGAAAGGTGCCAGCAATAAGGAGCTCAAGTTTGGATCTTTATCGAAGGCAAGTTTGATTTGTCCCAAAAAGACAGATCTGATGATGCATCCTCCACGCCACATCAACGCGATAGAACCATAATCAAGATCCCATTTATGAACTGCAGCAGCTTCCCTCAAAAGCATAAATCCTTGAGCATATGATACAATTTTGCTGGCATAGAGAGCCTAGAAAATTTGTTTATTCAGGCATATTTCAAGCAGGACTTATTCAGGTATTTACTTGTCTCAGGTTTTCCAAAAATTGCTTTTTATCTCCAGAGAATTTAGATGTAATAGGTTTTGGAAGTAGTTTACTGGCAACTTCTCGCTCCGCTTTGAGAGAGGATAGGCATCTACTGAAGACAGCTTCTCCAATTAGAGTGACAGGGACTCCATAATTAAGGGCAGATATAGCAGTCCACTTTCCTGTTCCCTTCTGTCCTGCAGCATCTCTTATTTTTGGTAGTAAGAATTCCCCTGAAAATCGTTATATCATGAGTAAAAATTATATAAGTGGGTTAACACAAGGGGCAATATTGATATCTGTTTGACTTTGTCATTATATTTTCAAAAGGGTAATCAACTCTCATCACCTTTTTCATCTTTATATCTCAATATATCTTTCGTTATTTCAATAAGAAAACTGTCTAGTTCGCCTTTATTCCATTCCTCAAAGGTGTTAGCCATTTCTTCTTGATTTATCCCTAGAGCCAACATCAAATCATAAACTTCTCCGATTAACTGCATATCTCCATATTCAATTCCATTGTGTACCATTTTCACAAAATGTCCAGCACCATCACTTCCAACCCAATCACAGCAGGGTTGTCCATCGGCTTTTGCAGAGATACCCTGGAATATATCTTTGATATGAGGCCATGCTTCTTTGTTACCTCCAGGCATCAGACTTGGTCCATACCTTGCACCTTCTTCTCCCCCTAAAAATATCATTTTAATAAGACTAAATGTTTGATTATTATTCAAACAACATCATCTAGAAAAATAAAATAATCTGTCATTATTCGATTATTGAAGAACTTATAAAAATTTTTCATCTAATGATTAATTGCTTGATTTCAGATTAAGAATTCAATTACTTATTTACAAATAACGATCTACCTAATGTTTAATAAACCAACTCAACATGTGTGGAATGCACTGTAAAACTCCTAATAAAATTACTTTGAAAACCTTCTCATCACGCTATGAAATTATATATTATTTTTCAAAATTCACTTGGTATAACTCTATTTTGACGAAAGGATATACTCATTAAGGGAAGAATGAAATGGAATATTTGAAGATAAGAGAAAGAATATCTAATTCAAATGAGCTTAGAGAGACCTTAACATAGATTGACTATTATCTCTTTTAAATTGTAGTGTTGTAATAGAAAGATTCCAAGACGTGGTTATAATTAAGGTGAATGAATACAAAAATCACCAAAGGGTGTTGGAAGTATTACCTGAAACTCCTGAGCCAACAAATCTAATTCCCTTCTTTTTCAAATCTTCAGTTCTCCTTTGTGTATCTGCATACTCTGAATTACCACCATCGATGATGATATCCCCTTTATCCATGTGAGGTACAAGTTGATCGATAAAACTGTCCACGGCTGTACCAGCTTTGACTAATAACATAACACATCTTGGGGATTTCAATTTTGAGAGCAAGTCCTTGATCGATTCTGCCCCGACTATGTTTTTACCCTTAGCTTCGTTGGCTAGGAAATGATGAACCTTCTCTAATGATCTATTATATGCAACCACTTTGAACCCATGATCTGCCATGTTCAAAATGAGATTTTGGCCCATAACAGCCAAACCAATAAGTCCAATGTCTGCATCTCTGGCAACATTTTAATATTGAATAGACCTCTAGTATTTATATCCAAAATTTGCAATAAATATTCAATAAATCGACAACAAATAGCTTCATTATGAAAATTTTATTTTTAAGTTGAGACTTCTTATACTTTACGATACATATTTAATATATTCTATAAATCGAACATAAATTATTAGAATGTAATATAAATAATGTAATGTATTAGTATACCTATACAGTATGTTACAAAATCGGGAGGATTATTTCGAATGAAATACCTTCTCAGTAGTAGTCCTTTCAAACATTTGACTTGTTATACATGACCCGTCATAATGAGTAAGCAATAATTCTAGTAATGAAATTCAAACTCAGATAAGGATGTGAAAAAATTAGAAAAAACGGTGAAACAAAAACCTTTTAAATGCGTGATGACATAAATCATGATAAAAATAACTCACCCCATGATTCCACTTTTGATTTCAGTAGTAGATTAAACGGCAGCGGAATATGAAACGACTAGGTAAGGTACAAGTCAAAAAACAACTGATGAGTGATAAGTAAATTATTCAATAGAAGTCACATTGAAAGTTTGAAGGTTACATTAACGTGTATAATATTTTTCCTTTCTATTCCTCAATGTAATCGGTGCATTGCCCTAGTTTGATCAATCATTCGGCAGCAAATTCTTAATAGTGTTGTGAAATTTTTAGGTATAATTTCTGAAATAAAAACGTAGAATTCGGTAACTAAAGTAAGGTTAAAGATAACCAGAGGAGATTGATCATGAAGTATAGTATTTAATAATTTAATTTCGATCACACAAAACATTTAATGACGTTCTCATTATTATGAATGAATTCTATTGACTGTCTAGAAAATGTATTGATTAGTGATAATTAATAACATCATGTTTCGAAGATATTACTCCCTTTGGCCCTTTGTTCACAAGGAGTAACTCTTTGTCAATCTCAATTGATATCGCCAAAACCAAATTAATTTATCTGGTTAAATAATAATTTCTGCAGCACACAAATAAGGTTTATTATTTACAAGAATTTTGGGGCGTATTCATATATCACTTTTATAGCTCTAATCATTATTTTAAGATCAAATTGAACTTGTATCAACTGATTAGCACAACATCAAAACTAAAGAAACATTCATGAAAAGACCCTTAGTAGGCGTCCACAACGGCGCACCAAATTGCAGTATCGAACCAAGCAGTAAAACTTTATGCCATTTTTTTAAATGCAAAACAACCTGGAATCAAGTAATCGACCTATGTACTGACCGAAGAACTAAATCCAGCATCTATCCTCAAAATTCATTTGGTCTTTCCATAAGCACAGCATTATATTTTATAGGTTAAATTTGTTTAGTCGCGATTGTCGGTGCTATGGTCAGTGCTTGGTGCCCCGTTGTGGACTTACAGTAATGAATATTAATAGTTGCAATATGATAAAAAAACACTCTTGATTCATGATATCATGTTTATTCGTATATATCCTTCAATTTCACTTTTATTTCAATTGGTAGTTTTCTAATATTGACCATCACCTCTAAATCCTCTATTTCGATTATAATCTCCTCTGTCAGACCTGTCGTCATAATTTCTTCTATTTTCGAATCTCCTGTCATCGTAATTTCGTTTATTATCTGACCTCCTGTCTTCGTGATTTCTGTTATATTCACCTCTATTATTGTGCCTTGATCTTCCGTACCAAGGAAATACAATTGGAGGTGCAGGGACACCTGCCTCGAAAATTTTCTCAAAAGCTGGATCAGCAACAGTATATCTATCTGAGAACTCTTGCTCGCATTCTTCAAGAAAAGATATTTGTTCACTTGTTAAAGCAGCCATTCTTACTTTCACTAAAGAATCGCAGACTACAAATAAAATCACTCAAAAAATTATTTCAAATACAAAATACTCTTCACTTTTGAACTGATTTTTGTCTTCAAACAACTTTATAACCTAGAATAATTTATCACATAGGGTTTGTTTTTGTTTTGGTTCCGACAAAGATGCATAGAATAGAAAATATGTGTCGACCATAGATATAACAAACCATGGATGAGGCCTGTCAGCTTGCACCACAGAACATCAAATATAAGAAGTGCTACCTCCCTTGTAAACTGTGGGCAACATTTGTGACATTTCTCCTGCCAAAAAAAATAGTTGGCAATATTCCATCATGGTTCTAGGGGGTGTCCCACAGATCATCAAATATAAGAAGTGCTACCTCCCTTGTAAACTATGGGCAACATTTGTGACATTTCTCCTGCCAAAAAAAATAGTTGGGAATATTCCATTATGATTCTAGGGGGTGTCCGCTTGCTGAGTTATGTCATTTTACTTTAGAATTTTGATGGTGTTCTGTGGTCAAATATTGAATTTTCCAGGATTCAAATATTTGTACCGTGGATTTTTCAAAATGTTTTCTATTCCGTGTTTTAAACTTAATAATAATTCGAAAGAAAATATTCTTAAGAAATGAAACAAAGCATTATAAACGATAATGGTGGCAGCGTAGATAGCCCGCGTCACACAATTCGCAACTACTGCTAGGCGACAGAAATTCGAACACTTCCAAGCTAGTAGTTTTTCGACGTGCCTGTTATTCTAGCGTATTTTGCTTACTTTTGGAGTTCATTTTCGAGCTTTTGTGTTGTTCTCCGAGTTGAAATTTTGGTATACCGAAAATTTGTGTGATATTCATTAATCGATTCCTTTCTTTCCGATTAAAATTTTCGATTGTATTAATTTGAAATGGCATCCTCCCGAAATGACTATTGTTGTGTGCCTCGGCAACTCAAAGTTATTCATGGTCAAAGAAGAAAGGATCATCTACTGCCTCAAGTTTTCATTTTTTCCAAAGCCAAATGAAAGTAAAGTTAATTTGGAAACATCATATATATTTGGCAGGGAACTCGTTGATAGAAGAAAGGCCTAGATTTAGAAATTGAACATTGGAAAACAGTTCACGAAACACATGAAAGTATGTTCACTGCATTTCTCTGAAGTTGTTTATTTTCATAAAAGTAATTTACAATGTATTCATTTCGAAACAACTTCATGTCATGATGTTTTCAGGTATAAGTGAAAATAAGAGAATTTTGATGAAAAATGCTGCAGAGAAACTACGGAGCACTTCTGCAGCTACCTAATTCACACACTACACAAAATCATATTCAAAAAGAGTGATATGGTTGAAAACCTGATAAAAACTAGATATACTGTTATAGTTTATAGAAGTTGAAGTTATTCATATAAATACATTAATATTATTCATTTCGTTATAGGTAGGTTGAACTAGAATGTGACATTTTTCATTTTGTATGTGTATCTTGAGCTGCTGTAATATGAAAATGAATTCAAGTATATGTCTATGGTCTATCTGTTTCCTAACATAACAGATATGTCCTAACATAACTGTCAAAACTGTCAGTTAAAGTTAAGTTTTATAATACCAGCATTCGACTAGAGACCGGGACATGAAGGTTGGAATCGGCCAATCAGAGAGAACGCGGTATGGCGGTAGTTTTGACCTTCGCAACGTGAATGATGACTGTTCTATATGGTGTGCCTTTTGTTCCATACAGTATTTCATATCAAACTAGTATATTCTTAATTGATTTTGATGAAACCAAGACTGTGTATTTCTCTATTTTAGATGAAAAACTGGATATTTGTGTAATAGTAGGTATATTGGAAAATTAGTAACGTGAAAGTCGGTCCTTTTTTTCACGCGCTTGTTCTAAGGAACAATGTGATAAAGCGTTATCATTTTACCAAAAATTCCGCAATTCTCGAAGTACGAACGGCAAATGGCCTTGAATGACTAGGTTGGACTAACACAGTGATGAAAAATTTATTTTGAAATTAAATTCTGTTTGTCAGGCCGTAAACACTCTATAACTTATTTCGAAGGAGAAGAGTAGACTAGAGTATTTACTGAATATCCCGGTTGAGCAAACTCAATATAGAGCTAAATCCACCCAAAACGGTTTGGTGGATTTACAAATCTGAAATTATGGTGCTTTCCTAAATAATTAACCTAAAAAAACCTCTGCGTACACAAAATTGAAACTTGGTCATTATAGTTGTGAATTTCAGAAAGAAGCTTAGGGATTCGATATTCGTTGAGCAACTTTAGAGCCTAATATCAATTAAGGACGAATTCGTGAATGGGTAAAATATATCTGCGGAATGGGTGCAATGGATGGTTTATATCATCCGCCTGATGATTTAAATCTTTACGAGTTGGCTTATTTGTGCACCAAAAACTCTTTCTCTACAAATATCGGTTCACGTAGACTTATAGCCGCTGATTGTAAACACATAATATATTTTATAAGAAATATATTCATACATATCATCCGATGGAGCTGAAATATATATAGATAGACAATCTTGATGAAAATTATTATAACTTATTATCAAGTTTTAATTTTGTGGACGCGGGGTTTTTTCGAATTTATTATTTAGGAAAACTACAATAATAATTTCAGAATGAGTTTATTACGGAAATTCTAGAAAATATTTATATTTTTTGAAAGAACACTTTCATGGATGAATATACAAGCAGTCATTTCGAAGCCACAACAACAGTGAAAACGGAACGGGTGATGGATATTACTCATGGATAGTTTGGATCTCCTTTCATAAAAATATGATTTATAAATTTTGTATGTACATTAATAAATACCTATATTCAATTCAAAAGTTATGAATTTTGTTGCATACTTATGAGAATATTTAGGGGAAATGTTCATGTTTACTATTATTGAAATTGAAAAGTGAATTTTCACTTTTGCTGTTCATATGAATTCATCAGACGAATTTCAAACCAGACAAATTAATTGTAGTATCTATCGTTCCAAATTATTTCTTGAGGTATTTTTGAAAACGCAACTCTGAAAGACTTATTCCTTTCCATGAACTAAATATTGAGATAATAAATACCTTTGGTAATAAAAAAGTAATCAAAAATATGAAGTTTCAGACTTGTGTATTCAGAGTGTTTGTACAATTGAATTGAATTTCTTTTTCACAAAGTATCTGTTTCAAACTGCACACTTTAGTGGGGTTCAAAAGGAGCTCTATCGTGTCACCTCGTGTGAACTTCATTGCTAAAATGTATGGACCCCTTAGAAACACTGCCTACAGCCTTACAATGCAAAATCAATTTGTCGTCAAAAAATCGTCGTGTGCAGGAAATGGTGGGGGTCATTTTTCCATTCTTCTTTATCTACTTTGAGTGTTCTTTATATTCAGACAAATTTCTATCGAAATATACGATTCAGAAATATTTTATTTTAATTATCAAGCAAGTCGGAAACCATTCGCTCATATGGAGTTTCTTATAAAATAATCGCCTGCCATGAAAATGCATGTTTACAATTATGTTCATTTGAATTTTGCTCGAAAACTATAAGGAATATCGAAAAAATGCTTAATTTAAAAGGTGTTAACCGAAAACATAAGATTCAGATGGATTTTTCAAAAATTCAATAGACCGAATAGTTTTCTCAAAAAATAAGCAATTGTATTTTTGAATCTCATTCGCCGCGGCTGAACCTGAAGATGCGAGTAAGGCGCACTCTCGCGAGTAAACGGGTGTTGAACCAGAAATAAGCGACCTTGTGCATCGAAGCGTTCATAAGGTTCAGTTTAAGGATCATTCAAGAAACTTTCAAGTTTGCTCATTTTTACGCGCTTGTTTTAGGGAGCATTGCGTTATCGTTTCGTCACAATGTCTGTAATTTCAGAATTCTGAGCTGAAATTGGTCTCAAATGATTAGGCTGGACTCACTGATGAAGAATCTGTGGCCGAATTTGATTCTGTCCGTTCGGCTGGCCGTCCGTGTGTGCTCTAACTTTCGAAGACCTAGAGTCTTGAAATTTTCAGGTCAGGTTTTGATCCTGAATATCTCGGTTGAGTTCGTTAATGGGCCAAATCTGCCGAATGGTTTTTTGTGTTACATCGATTTGGAATTTCGATTTTTCAATAACTCGAAAAATATTTATATCTGGTCGAAATGAAACTTAAGAAGATTGGAAGATGAACATTGTCAATAGGAAGAATTATCCATGAAAAAATTACAAAATTCTTTGAAAATTTTCATATTCCATTTAAATTTCACTGAAATTTCTAAGTCGTCATTCCGCAATGTGAACAAGCGCGTAAAAGCTGCTGACTTCACGTCAAAGCATTTCTTGGCTTTTTCAAGATGTCAGTGTTCAAATAATAAATTTCTTATTGTACATTTGAATATTTGTTTATATATTATATTATACATATTTCATTGAGATTCTGATGAATTGTTGTTAAATTTAGTTGACAAAGCACTTCCGCGTGTAGATGGAATTGATTTATCTTAAAATTATATTTCGAATTCCAAATTATGTACTTACATATTCGATTTCATTTCTGTTGTGGACAGGCACACAAATTCGTGGCAATTTATTCGCATCTTTTGACGTATAGCTCCGTGTGATATAATATATTTTAATATTAATATTATAATATATTTTTTCTGAAATTATCGCTCATTCGTAATTGAGACGACTAGATTCCAGGATATGAAATCTGAAATATTGCAGTATGCACTCATTTCCATGAGCACACCATATTTCGCTTACATCATGCATGCGCAGGTCATGTCTACTTGTTAATATTTAACTAAGAAGATCGACGCCAACATACTCTTCAATTCTTGATGGAGATGCAAGAATTGGCCCCGTGTATCATTTTGGCATAACTTTTGCAATTGGAATCGCTTCACTTGATTCAATGAGAATTCTAGATTTTTTTCATGCTGTGCATGTGATTACTTTCATTTGATGTTTTTTTTTTATTTGGTGTACTGTCCACGCAAAAATGTTTATTTATTTTAGTTAGACAAAATGCAAGGAATACTTTATTCGGAAATAGACATTATTATTACCCATGTACAGCATCTGGGTAATAGGTTTGTGAAGCTGGTTTAGGGCCGGTATTATAAAACTGAACTGGAAGTTATCTTCAACTTTAACTGACAGTTTTGACTGTTGTATTCGACATAACTGTCAGTTATAGTTGAAGATAACTTCCAGTTAAGTTTTATAATACCGGCCCTTAGAGTCACTAAATATTTGATAACACTGTGGTTGAGGGCCATTCCACCAGCAGGTGCACCACAGTTACAACGGTATATATTTCTACTTGGAGTATTAAGAAATGAAATAAAACCTCAATTCTATTATTTCAAATAATTATTAAATAGGAATCCTAGGTAAAAATACTTTCTTCAAAGACACAGTACACTTCTCGTAATAACATGATGATAAAACCACAACAGATATACATTAAAATCTTATGTTCTAACATTTGTCCCTTGTAGTTTTCGACAGATCATGAATTGCTCTAAATATTGATGAATTGTGTCTATTGGAGTATATAATTCTTGCATTCTATTCTGTAAATAGGCAGGAGGTGTACTAGATACACATGATCCCATGAAACTTTGCAAAAACTCTTTAATCAAATCCCAACATAAGGCAGGAACAACACAAGGTTTATATTCCACTTCAACAAGAACTCCCTTGAAATTGGCACTGACTGTTATAGTTCCAAGTTTCACACAGAAGTCTCCTATTTCATATCGTGGACCTTTTGATTCAGCTTTTGTTTGCTTTTTTGATGTATAGAAGCTTGACATCTTCATCATGAGAAGATCAAATAAACCATCAGTAACTAAGGGAATTGTTTTAGAGCCAGTTTCAAGAATTGAAAACACAGTAGCTGGCTGTTCAGAGTTGTGGAGGACATGGACAGTTCTTTGATGTCCTAATTGGGGTACTGAACTGTAGGTTTCACAATCAACTAAGAAATGGCCTTGCTGAACAGCACCTAAGGCAATAATTCTTTTCGACAGTAATTCTATAATAGCGGGCCCTGTTTTATTTTCTACAGGATATTGCTGAAGAATTGTTACCCCCATATTTTTAATGTGAAACGAATGACATCTAGAAATTGCAGGTCTTGCTCTTAATCCGCATGCTATATCAGAATAAATTTGAAGTATTCACCAATCAAGTTTCCAATTTCCCCTTCATCACCAAAACTTTAATAAAAATTCAAAAACTCAAACACATGACAGGAACATCAAACAAAAAACGAGAGTTCTCTTATCACCACAGAATACAAATAATATCACAGAATACTTCTATAATTCTCTATTCTGTGGACACAGAAATCACAGAATATTCCACAAACAGTTTTGACAGTTGAGAGCGTTGTAGATAATCACCAATGTGAAGTTGGCAGGTAGAGCTGGCAGGCAAAACTTCCGGAGATACCCGAACGGCCAGTGGCGTCGTAGAAATCGAAAGCTTCCGCGAATTCGATGAGATCCACTCAGTTTATGTTCAATATAATGGGAGTTATACCTCATACGAACTGACGAAATATATCTGAACAATTTATTTCGCTACTCAGCTACACAAGCGCTTTCCTCAATTATAATCAGATACTTTCCCATGAAAGTAAAACACATTTGTCAAAGTTAAATACTTGCACTCGATTGGGAAAAGAATTCTGTTGTCTTCTGTCGGACTGAGCAAATTTTCATGAATTTTTTTAGGTATTTATGCCCACAGCAGCTGCGATGAAATAAATGCAGATTCCTTCAAATGGCTACGGAAAATACGTTTTTTGTAAGGTTATTACCTGCACTTGATTGGTAAAAAAATACCAGAGTCGGATTTAAAAAAATTTCATGAATTTTTTTAGTTACTTTTGCCTTCAGCAGCTGCGATGAAATAAATGCAGATGTTTTTTAATGGCAAAGGAGAACACGTTTCTCATGAAATAATCACTTGCACTTGATTGGGGAAAAAGTACCAGAGTCGGACTGAACAAATGTTCATGAATTTTTTAGGTACTTTTGCTCTCAGCAGGTGCGGTAAAATAAAAACAGATGCTTTCTAATGGCTAAGGAGAACACGTTTTTCATAAAATAATTACTTGCACTTGATTGGGAAAAAAATACCAGAGTCGGATTGAACAAATCTGAGAATTTCAAAACTTCCTTCCTTTCGAAAGTTATCGCACACACGTACGACCGGCCGGACAGAATCCATTTTGACGACGGATTCTTCATCAGTGAGTCCAACCTAGTCGTTTGAGACTAATTTCGGCTCGAAATTCGAAAATTACAGACATCGTGACGAAATGATAACGCGCTGTTCCAATCGAAATTTGTTCAGTCTGACTGTGGTATTTTCTACCCAATCAAGTGAAAGTGATTATTTTATGAAAAACATGTTTGTTTTCCTTAGCCATTAGAAAGCATCTATATTTATTTTATCACAGCTGCCGGGGACAAACGTACATAAAAAATTCATGAAAATTTGTTCAGTCCGACTCTGGTATTTTTTCCCCAATGAAGTGCAAGCGATTATTTTATTAGAAACGCATTCTCCTTTGCCATTAGAAAGCATCTGTATTTATTTCATCGCAGCTGCTGAGAGCAAAAGTAAAAACAAAATTCATGAAAATTTGTTCAATCCGACTCTGGTATTTTTTTCCCAATCGAGTGCAAGGGATTATTTTATAGAAAACTTATTTTCCTTAGCCATTTGAAGGCATCTGAAATAACTATTTGAGTTCAATGTGGATAGAATACTGATAACAAAACAGTATGTAACTACTCTCTAATCCACTTACACTTTCTGCGTCTAACGTTTCGAAAACCAAGTTACCGTCTTTGACAAAGGAAACTTGGTTTCCGAAACGTGCGTTAGACGTAGAAAGTGTAAGTGGATTAGAGAGTAGTTACACACTGTTCTGTTTGCAGGCATCTGCATTTATTTCATCGCAGCTACTGTGGGCACAAATACCTAAAAAAAATCATAAAAAATTTGCTCAGTCCGACAGAATTAAGACGAAAAAATTCTTTTCCCAATCGAGTGCAAGTATTTAACTATGAAAAATGTGTTTTACTTTCAATGGCAAGCATCTGATTATAACTGACAACAGCTCTTGGGTAGCTGAGTAGCGAAATAAATTGTTTGGATATAATCCGGCAGTTCGTATGAGGTATAACTTCCATCATATTGAACATGAACTGAGTGGATCTCATCGAATTCGCAGAAGCATTCGATTTCTACGACGCCACTGGCCGTTCGGGACTTTCGGGTATCTCCGGAAGTTTTGCCTGCCAACTTCACATTGGTTAAATAATCTACAAATTTAATTCTAAGTTTTTCTTTCTTCTTCTTTTTTTCTTCATAAATATATCTATGTTTAGGAACAGGACATTTGATAATTTGATAACCACATTTACATTTAAAATTTGGGCCGTTCCAATAATTCATAATACATTAAAATAATATTGTTTGAGAATATGGCTCAAAAAATTGATTGGTCAAAATATGCACAAGAGCAAGATGCTGCATTGCATTCACAGGTGAATTGAATTGAATTCGTATTCACTTTTTAATTTGTTTAAATTGTAGATTGAAAAAATAGAACTTAAAGATGACGCTAGAAATGCAGAAACGGAATCTGATGAAACTCCCGATGAAATTAATCCTGCTGAAGCTAGTTTATTGAAAAAACTTGTTAGAAAAGGTCTGGTCACCAATAAGAATGATATTGAAATTCAGCGTCAGAACCCTAATTCACCTCTTCACTCTGTCAGAACATTCGAAGCGTTGAATCTGTGAGTAATATGGAAAGTAACGTCTGCAATATATGAACTTGTTAATTACAGAAATCCAAATTTGCTGAAAGGAATATATGAGATGGGGTTTAACGCTCCATCCAAAATACAAGAAACAGCGCTTCCCGTTTTGTTGGCGGTTCCTTCACAAAATTTAATTGCACAGTCCCAATCTGGTACAGGAAAAACTGCAGCCTTTGTTTTAGCCATGCTTAGTAAAGTGGATGTAACTAAAAAGTACCCACAGGTATGATTTCTACCTATTTATGCTAGTGCATATGTATTATTAATATCTTTGCCATAGATACTTTGCCTTTCTCCCACTTATGAATTGGCTATTCAGACTGGTGAGGTAGCTGCACACATGGCTAAATTTTGTCCTGAAATTGAAATGAAATATGCTGTTAGAGGAGAAGAAGGTAATTAATGATATTAAGGCAAATTTTTTTGCATCACAGTCTTAGTCTTAAGGTCAGTTTATGCACAACTAGCATAGTAGGGCCAATTGATGAATTATACTCCTAGTCTTAGCCTTGAGCATAAGAAAATATTAGTCCTGTACATTTCAATGGGAGCATTTATGCAACATAGTCTTAGTTTTGACAGATAAGCAATACCCTATGATTATGCTTGTGACTAAGACAGATGAATAAACTGATCTTTAGTGTTAAGCATAAGAATATCACACCTGTGCATTTCAATGGAAGCATTATAGTCTTAGGCTTAACAGAATGACCTTGTACTCTCATTCCTAAGTTTGTAGTATGGAAGTAGTGCTAATATGTTATTGTCTTACTGATTTCCACTAACTTAAGACTGAGGTCCAGTAATATAAATCTTATTTTGAC
Source organism: Myrrha octodecimguttata (assembly GCA_958510865.1). Classification (NCBI taxonomy): domain Eukaryota; kingdom Metazoa; phylum Arthropoda; class Insecta; order Coleoptera; family Coccinellidae; genus Myrrha; species Myrrha octodecimguttata. Next base: position 29,661,091 of record OY294057.1, read on the forward strand.
CATACAAAGCATATACCTCAAGTTTTTGAACCAAATTCCACAAGTTAACTGCTGTTTATCACTGACAACTTCAATTGATAATGATTGCTCTGAATTATAGTTCCAAGTGGTTCAAAATTAACAGAACATATCATCATTGGAACTCCAGGAAAAGTAATGGATTGGGCTCTGAAGTACAGACATTTTAATCTTCAAGATATTACAGTATTTGTTTTGGATGAGGCTGATGTTATGATTGCACAACAAGGTCATCAGGATCAGTGTATTAGAATACATAAGTGAGTTTGAACTTTTATTGGTCAAGCATGGTAATATGAATTGTGTGATTCAGAAGTTCGGAGAAAATTTAATTATTGATGCAAGTTAGGGTAGTATACATTATGGTCATAAAAATTAGATGAAATTGATCCTGTGCATTTCAATAGCGGTATTTATAGCATCCATGGTGGTAGCAGAGTAGCACTTCATTAGAACTATGATTATGCTTGGAATTCATGAATAGGCCTGTAAGCTGGAAACAAACTACCTGAGGCGTTTATGAGCTGAAACTAATACTTATCTTGATAATATATGCATACTGAACTGTGAAAACTATCGGAAGTAAGTTCTGGAGGTCATCTCGAACCGTGATAAGACATCGGAGAAATATTTTTTCAGTCATATCACCTGTAGGTGTTGACTGTCCTGATATAAATTTCATGGAGGAACTTTTTTATATTGTAATAGCACTTTTTGATCAAAAAAAGTTCAAGTCCTTCTTGAACATTATGAGAGACTGTTTTCAGATTATTGGGTATTTAATTCCATATTGCTATCATACTGTACATTATATTCCTCTATAAATATGTATAATTTGGTTTTTGTCTTATATACAATTTTTTTGTCTTGGTGTGGGAAATGTGTGCTTGATAATTCTTGAAATGGCTATTAATAATAATATTGCGGATTCATACATGCTCACGGCTGAACAATGTTATTATACCATAATTCTTAATAGTCTGAGATCCTGCTGCAGAGTTAGTGCGCTCATCGAGTATTTGCTTGAAACCAATTTTTTACAAACATTCGTGAATAGGAGAATGTATATCTACGGGGTGGCTCACCAAAATGGCCGCATCATATTCAACAGGTAACAACCCTTACTTTGGGCTTGATTTACTCAGGCAACCCTACGTCATCATGTACAGAAAAAATTAGCTTTAATTTGATATATAAATAATAGATGTACGTTATGAACGTAAAAAGTAACGAAATCATATCTGTTCGTTCCTGGCTGCGAAGAGATGCGGCCATTTGCGCGACGAAAAAACACTTAATATTTTTTTATTCAAAAATACTTGCGTCCACATTTTGATAGGCAACCCTGTAGATATATCTTTTCCTATTAACAAATGTATGTAAAAAGTTTGTTTCAAGCAAATACTCGATTAGCGCACTAATTCTGCAGCCGTATCTAGTACTATAAATTTGGTTTTTTATGATTCACTTTGTTTCATTTCAAAAATGGTTCTGAAGCACCTCTTTTGTTGAGGAAAAACTATTTCAGGCTCAGTAGATCTTGCCCAGATGATGATTGCATACCTTATTCTCAACTAAGTCATAAGATCTAAAGATTCCTTGAAGAATTTAAAAATATGTTCTCACAACTATTAAACCAAAAAAGCATAAGTTTGAATCTTCTCTTCACTGTTATGAGCAAACTTTGAACGCAAACGGTTTGAACCATAAGCGAAAAATATCGAAATTTTTGTATCTCAAAGGTCGATGTCCTTTTAATCCTTGCCTTACATCCTGACGGAACAGGGCATGGAGGCTCTGCGGTGATTATAAGCTATGTTCGCGGGTCCTATTCGGAACCAGTTCCGTACCGAACGCATGCGCATTTTGAAGAAGAGCGTTCGTAAGTACGCACAATTCCGAACTAGCAGGTACGGTTCTAAATAGTTCTGCGTTCGTGGTTTACTTCGATTCTGTACCAAGTCGATTCCAAGCTGGTCCTAGCAGTTCCGCTCTGTCGGAAGAACTAGTGGTTTAAGATCGGTTCTATTCTAACATAACCAAGTTTTGGTGACAGATCAGTGTATTTCGGCTTGTCTAATCATATAAACAAACAATTTTTGTATTTATGTATGCAATAATTTGAGGAGAAATATATGGCTACAAATATATGAGTAAATATATATGTGATATTTTGCTTATATCGAAATCGGCTTTTACGATTTGGATGGAATTTTATATTTTTCGTGAAATCGCAACTTTACACAAAAATATATGATATTGATAACAGGTCTGAGGCGTCTGTCGATCCCTTGAAACTGCTGTAATTTGTGTTCAGACAGAGTATTGTATTGCAAGTTAGTTAAAGTTTTATTTTGCTCAGATAAAGACTATTCATGATAGCTTTTCCCGAGCGAATCTTGGTCGCCCAGATACTATGTTTTAAATCTCGATCGTAAAAGTGATAATGTTTTTGAAGATCAAGCGACGAAGATTCCTAACAATTACTACAAATTGTTGAAATGCCTAACAGTATTGAATAGTTTGAAGGAGGCCTTGTGCCTCAGTCACGTTTAGTCCAAAATTTCTGCTTCGGTTCTGTAAACGAAAACTTCCAAACGAACGCCATTCAGGCAACTACCGTGAAAATCAGAACTAATACTGGACACGTATGAATAACATCAGTGTACTATCCACCAAGGCACATTATTTCAGTGGACACATACCAAAATTTCTTTGCCACCCTTGGACACAGATTCATGGCTGGAGGCGACTGGTACGCCAAACACACTTACTGGGGTTCCAGATTAACCAAAACTAAAGATTGTAGTTTGCTACGAGCTCTGACCGAGAAAAACTACAAACCCCTAGCAAATGGAAAGCCCACATACTGGCCAACAGATCCAAGGAAACTACCTGATCTTCTAAATTCTTCATAGTTAATGGTAAAGCAACGCAGGACTGCACATTGGAGTCAAGTTATAACTTATCATTAGATCAAACTCCTGTCATTATGAATTTAAACAGCTCGCCCCCTCAAATCAGGTACCTCCAAAATTAGCCAGGAAGCATACTAGATGGGCGGACTTCAAAAAAATTATTAATGTAAAACTGACAAATCTACGAAATAAAGAAGCAAGTGAAATAGACATAGCTGTTCAACATTTCACTTACACTATATAACAGGCAGCTTGGCATGCTACTCCTTGGATCAGAAAAGAAATACCAAAGACTATCAGCACTCCTCTACATATACTGACATTGCTGAGAAGAGAAAAGCAAGATGTGTATGGCAGCGATCACGTAATATCAATGATCTTTTTCACTACAGAAGACTGTCACAAAACCCGATTCGAACATCTAATGGTTGGACACGCTCAAACAACGATAAAGCAGAGCCATCAGCTAAACACTTATCGAGGGTATTCGAGGAGCCAGAGCAAACACCAGGATTTGAAAATGACGTTGAGGAATTCCTGTATCCACCCTGTCAGTTGTCACTACCCATTCATGCAATAAACCCTAAGGAAGTAAAAGCATAAATTCGCAAGCTTAAAAACAACAACGCTCCTGGTCATGATCTAATTACTGCACAGATCCAGGAACCTACCCAGAAAGGCAATAATTTTCTTAACCTACAACCGCATGCTGAAATTGGGCTATTTTCCTATCCTATGGAAATATGCTCATATGATTATGATTCATGAATATGGCAAACCTTCACATGAGCCATCGTCATATTGCCCCATAAGTCTCCTCTCAATCCCAGGAAAGATCCTCGCAAGGTTACCATTGAAAATAATACAGGACGATCATGATACAACGGAATTCTTACCTGACTATTTGTATACAGACGTTCTCTTTGTAATCTGCTACAACTCTGTGGGTATGTTATTTGTATCGTGATCATCTATGGCTATTATATCGGAACTTGGAATCATGGAGGTAGGATAAAGTTAATAGAACTCTTGTAAGTTAGATAACTTTCCCAACCATTGCTTATGAGCAACTTTATGTACTAATAACTACGCCATGTTGCCATGAGCTCGGAACTGTACTAAACGCTGTCGGCGTGACCTTTCGTGACGGCTTTGGATAGGTCGAATTAATAAATATATTGTGTTTCGTTGAAAATAAATATATCCGAACGAAAAATAAATATATCGGCGCACAAAATAAATATATTGCTGCAACTTATAAATATATTGGCTCTAAAATACATATATTTGACAACCATGCCTCATATCCAAACATCAGAAGACTGAAGAAGACATGGCCTGAACACATCACACAAAACTGAAATGAACCAGGAGAAGAGTCATTGGACACAGTCTTATGTTATTCTCTTCGCTGATCACAATTACTTAATACTTATTGTTATGAGAAGATTGTATATTATGCAATAAACGTTATAATAAATTACAAACATATATCAAATTTCGTGGTTTTTTCCTCGGTAATTTTGTTTTCTCCAGAATAACTCAAGAAATATTGAATCAATCAATCTGATGAAAAACTGTGTGCAAAATCTCATAATGTCTATCTGAAAATAGTTATTGTATGATATTACAACGATACTTTAAAGTTATCCCATAGAACTAACATGGGTGAGAGCCTATTCATTTCGAGCATTTTCGATTTTTGCAAATATCTAACTTTCGAATATTGAACCAAAAATGCTCCTAAACAACTTGGTTTGTTGTCAATATCAATTCTGTTCGACCGTTTCCACGATAATTTGACAAAGGAAAGAGCTAACGATTTGAAACTTACAGGGTAGGTCGCGCAAACGGTCTCGGAGTTACACTTATTTGAATATTTGAGGTTATTCCCCAATATTTTAGGAACTACCCACGCGATAGGATTGAAACTTGATAATAAGTTGTAAAATACCAACACGCGTGCTGTAAAATTTTGTTAAGAACGTTATGCAAATACAATTTTGTTGATTTTTTCCCCGTAAAGTAATCTTCAGATTTCAATAAAATTTTGTACAGACCTTGGAGTCAATATTCTACAATAGAGTACTAAATGTCAGGTTCATAAAACCATTATTTTCATACATATTCGCAATAACTATGCAAAGAAATTACTTAGCGACTTGGAAATTTTCAGGGTAAGATTAAAGCTCGAATAGAAAGTGAAAGTTCAGAATACACAAAATCGGTTTAGTACATAAACTCATTTAAAATTCAAAATCAAATATTCACGAAAATAAATATCGAAATTGCGCAGGTGGATTTACGAAGGTGATGAGCTCTCATTCAAACATCAAATATATGACTCATATGCCATACTAAGGGCCGTACATACAGGGTGTTTCATTGGTAAATGAACACACGGTAACCTGAGCTAGAGCTACCCTAGGCGAGTCCAAAAAACCTATATATGATAGGTCTAATCAATTCCACAACCGAGATACAGGGTGGTTCATGTTTTCACTGATAATTTCAATTTCTCATAACTTTTGACCCACCCAGTATATTCGGTTGATATTTGGAACATATGATTAAGTTTCACAGGTCGATCGATTCATATTTAAATTACCAAAAAATTTCAGATCCGTATCTGAAAAATGTTGGAGTTCTTGCAAGCTGAGGTTCAACACCCTGTATATTGAAATTTTGGGATTTGATTGAGATATTCGAAAAAAGCAGGAAATTTTCAATGGGGTTCAGTAGATTCCATCGTCCCGCACGTTATGTTGCTCATAGAAAACTTCAGGGAAAGATTCATTTGAGTATTTGAATTCCTATAAATTCTTAGAAAATTAGTTCATTATAATTAAATTGGGAAATATTCGGTTGATATTTGGAACATATGATTTACTTCCACAGGTCGATCGATTTATATTCAAATTCCCAAAAAATTTCAGGTCCGTATCTGAGAAATATTGGAGTTCTTGCAAGCTGAGGTTCAACACCCTATATATTGAAACTTTGGAATTTGATTGAGATATTCGAAAAAAGCAGAAAATTTTCAATGGGGTTCAGTAGATTCTATCGTCCTGCACGTCATTTTGCTCGATAACGATAAATAAATAAAAATAGAAACATAAAAATCAACGTGAATCACAGAAGGTGCTCGAAAGTACCACCATTTTGCTGAATGCACATTCTTGTCCTTTTCAAATTATGCCTGATAGCTTTTTTGATCAGGTCTGGACTACTGCGTATTTTATTTTATTTATTTCAAGAAAAAAAATCTCAATTTAATTACAATGAACTAATTTTCTAAGAATTTATTGGAATTCAAATATTTAATTGAATCTTTCCCTGAAGTTTTCTATGAGCAAAATAACGTGCGGGACGATGTAATCTACCGACCCCCTTTAAACATTTTCTGCTCTTTTCGAATATCTCAATCAAATCCCAAAATTTCAATAAACAGGGTGTTGAATCTCAGCTTGCAATAACTCCAATATTTTTCAGATACGGACCTGGAATTTTTGGTAATTTAAATATGAATCGATCGACCTGTGAAACTCAATCATATACTCCAAATATCAACCGAATATACTGGGTGGTTCAAAATTTATGAGAAATTGAAATTATCAGTGAAAACATGGACCACCCTGTATCTCGGTCATGGAATTGATTAGACCTATCATATATAGGTTTTTTGGACTCGCCTAGGGTAGCTCTAGCTCAGGGGACAGTGTGTTCATTTACCAATGAAACACCCTGTATAGTCGCTCCTTGAAGGATCCTTTAGGGATACCTTATCGAAGGCCGCCTCAAAAATTATTTTCTGTTGTCCGAAATGTCCATTCGAGGAGCCTTCAAGGCAACATTAGGTATCTATAGAACATTAATGACGTAAAAGGAAGCCTCAAGGACGAGGGAATACTTAAGAAGCAACTATAAATACGGTCCTTAGTACTTCATAAATATATTACTTACGTACCATCTAAATTCCGGTTTTATTTACACAATACTCAATAGATATAGAATCACTTAACGCAACGAATTTTAACAAGCGCTTAAAAGCTGCTGACTTCACTCTAGTGCTTTTAAAGGATTTTATATTTAGGTTTCAGGTTTCATTAATGTCTTTCAATATTTGTGTATTATAATATCTGTTCATTAAATGAGTCAGAATTTCGGTTTATATTGGTGCATACTTTTTCAACAGTTTTACAGGTTTTACCTATATGAACTGCACTAACAACGCTGATTCCACTGACTTCCAATTCTCAGTGCAGCTGAGTGTAGATTAATGTAGTCATAGCCAACAGATAACAGAATGAGGAGAGTTAGTGTGGTTTAATCTGTTCCGTGATTCCCACAGAATACAGAATAAATATGATAGATGATTTTACGCAAATCGAAGATGACGGAATTATATGCTTTTTTTTGTTTTCGCTACCATTTCGAGATGATGCTGATATGTCGTGAAGTTTTTTTAAAGTCTTTTCAATTTGAATGACGATATGATGAAAATTTATTTCGTCCAAAATAATCACACAACCAAACCAAACAAAACACGTCCAACCAGGAAATTGAAGAGTATGACAATTGTCATATGTCGATTGTCTAAGTTTTCTCGAGCATCTGCAAAATTTGTGAGAGTTCTATTCGCCATTTCGACTATGTTTTCAAGCAAATATTAAAGGAATAAACTGAATGCTAGATATCGAGAAATTTCAAATCCGAATATAAACATAACCTTATCACCGTTTCGTTCGACTTAGCAACGAGTGGTATGAAGTATGGAAATATATCATTCAATTGTCTAGGGACATTCGTTTCCATGCGCATATTCTGTCTACTTATTGTTTATATTTAACTAAGAAAATCGACGCAAACATATGGCAAGTGTCATACTCTTCAGTTCTTAATCGAGATTCAAGAATTGACCACCTGAGACAAAACAGATGTCTATGATTATGTTTACGCATAACCACCGCAGGAGATAACCTTACTCTATGCACTGCACACGTAATCTGTGACTACACTAACTGCCAAAATGTCCGCGAACAGAGTGCAAGTTTACAACAAAACACACCGAACAGTATCAGTGGAGTTATTGTAGTTAGTGTGGTTCATGCAGCTATAACGAACAAACCTATAATAAATAGCGGAATTTACATGAGCACATTAACTAATGTTCGTAGGAGGACACTTGTCACTCTACAGTGAATGCTTGAAAACGCAACCCTCGATGAGGGGAGCGCTATAACCCCAAGAATTTGATTAGGGACAGGGGTCGAATGATACCTCATATTGAAGGGATTTAAGTTTCCTTTGAAGAAATTACCTATTCGATATTTTCAGAGAAGTGATACAGCCTAAAAAAATGAAATATATGTTTGCTATACGCATTATATTTAGTGTACTTAAGGAAACATTTTTCAAATTATATGATAAAACTCGGCGCCATTCGATTCCATACAATAACAAAAAACTCGATAGGAACATTTTGAAAGATTTGCGATCATCAGTGAAGTATTCTTTCTATGCAGGGCTGGGCAAAATACATGCTTAATTGAAATACAAATCACAAAATACTTTCTCGCAGGTATTTGAAATACAAAATATTTTCAAGTCGGGTATTTGAAATATAAAATACAAAATACAGTATTTTAACTAGTTTTATTTGAAATACAAAATACATTCATGTGTTACGTAAAATGTAAAAAGAATACAACTTATTCAGCTCAGCCAATTAATCGCTAATTTCCTTTCAGAAACACAAAATTTTTGAATGTGTTATCCGACAAACAGCCTCTTGTTGGGGAATGAATAAAACCTGCTTAAGAAAACAATCTTTCTATAGGTCCTGATGAGCACAAACTTGTGCTATATTGTATGAAGTGTGTGGTTGATCACTGTTCTTGTTCGCTAAAACAAAAATCCGTCTTCCTTACTACTACTACTACTGCTGTTCCCAGGCATTGATTCAACGTTTTTTGTAATTTGCCTCTAAGGCATGAATAGCTAGATTTTGAATTATCTGCCTCTCATATATTGTGATGCTTTCTGTTAACCAACCAACGCATTTTATAGCTAGGATGATAACATGACGCCAAAATGGCTCCATTCATTTTAGCTGATATTTGAAAAAACTGTTTGAAGCTTCGTTCTAAACTCTCTTTAAGTCATGATATTATAGCTCTGAAATGTCTCAAACTAGAATCCTGCAGCTGATATAACCTAGTTCTTATGGACATTAAAGTAGGCAGAAGTTTGCTGTAGTAACAATTGTTGCACTGAATATAATCTATAGCCTGTACATTGTCATTATCATTGTTGGATTTGTTGGTACTATTATCGCTATTGACCACTGTGAAATACTTTCCACTTAAAATTAGCGGATACGTCCCCGCATTCACTCCTTCTACATCGCAGCCGTCGTCCGGGACCGAGGAAGGAATTTGATCATCTTACTAATGAATTCGTCGAATACACAGAGCTCAAACAAGCTTAATGAAAATAACCGTTTAAGAACAGACAACAAATCTTACGAGAAGTTCAAATCAAAAAGTTTAAGAGTTAACCTGTCCCTACTACAAGTATTCGGAAATGACCGTTGCGCAGGACCTTTTCTTCCTTTCCATTTGCCGAAAATATGATTGCTAGCAGAAGAACTAGAGGAAGGTTCCGGGACTATTTTCTGTAGAGCGCTAAATGTATTTGCTCGAAAGTATTTCGTATTATCGAAATACTACGTGTGGTATTTGAAATACCAATTACAAAATATATTTTCAAGAAGCAATGGAAATACAAATACAAAATACATATTTGTTTTTCAAATACGCATTTCAATTACAAGTAATTGAAATACTGCCCAGCCCTGTTTCTATGTCGCAAGTCATCAGAATGTTCGTGAAATGTTCCAATCGAGTCTGTATTATTGTATGGAATCGAATGGCGCTCAGTTTGAATATTTAATTTGAATAAATCTTCACTTAAGTACACTAAAAAAAAATGCCAATCGCAAACAGATATTTCGTTTTTTTGGTTGAACCACTTCTCTAAAGACTTGGTCATTTCTACGAAGGAAATTTAAAGCCCTTTAATATATACCTATATAATATAATATATAATAATCCCTGATCCATGTTCAAATTCTTGGGGTTATAGCGCCCCCTAATCGGGGGTTGCGTTTTGAAGCATCCACTGTACAGTAACAGGTGTCCCCTACGAACAATAGTGAATGTATTTATGTCATTTACGCTATTTATTATATTATGAAAAATATCTGAGTCGCTCCTTTTTATTGAGACACCCTGTATACTGATGAATTCTTGTTCGACTAGTGGAGCTAAAAATATACTGTTACAATGTTTTTTATTATCAATACCAGATCTTGTTGCTTATGTTTGTCTCTATGAAATATGTGTGGATGAATCTTTTACATTTTGGAGGGGAAATTGATTGAAAATTTGAGTCATGTGTATCATTTTACTTGTTTGTGTTAGTGTTGACTAGATTCCATGAGGTGTTGTTTTGTTTTCAGATTCATTTGCGTAATTTTTTTAACTTTTTATTTTTGCGTCTTCATTAATGATCTTGGAAGAGTTTGTGAGTGGTTTCTCAAACAACTGTGCTCACTCATCAGATAGTTTGTTTCCAGCTTTATATTGATATCTTTTTGACATATTAGAAATATTGGGATTTCAACTTTCAGGAATCACCAATTGAATTCATGTTTGTTCACTAACACAGCGCTATCCTCGTTTGGGACTTATACTGAACTGAAATAATGCACACATCTGTGCTCATTCTAGTTCTGAATAAAAAATTCGAATATGTACGTAAGCAGAATATTTATGTGGTGTATGCCCACAATCTTTCAGAAAAATTAACTAATTACAGTTGTAGCGACAATGATCTCTGTTTTTTTCAAATCCGTTCATTTTAAAACGTTAGTGACAACACACAAAATTGTAACCATCAAATGTCAAAGTGGAGAAAACCAAAAGATAAGATTCTCAGAAGGGACATAAAATAACCAAACGAATGTTTTGTGTACATACTCCCAAATATAAGTCCCTGGTAGTTATTATTATTATTCTTGAAGGGGGATTCTGTTTCCGAAGTAAATTTACTGAATATATGATTCTTCAATGTATATTAACGATTTGTAGAAAATTGGGTGAAAAATGTCAAATGATGTTCTTCTCGGCGACTTATAATCAAAAAGTGATGGAGTTTGCTCAGACTATTGTTAAAAACCCCATAATTATAAGGTTAAAGAGAGAGGAAGAAAGTTTAGATAACATTCAACAATATTATGTAAATTGTGGTAGTAAGATGGCAAAGTACAATGCCCTCACCAATATTTATGGAACCGTTGGAGTTGGCCAAGCCATTATATTCTGTCAGGTAAGTCTGTCTATTTTTACGCCCTAGGAAACAGGAGCCTTTATCTTCCTGTACAAATTTCTGAAATTTTGTATTTTTAGCCGAAAATGGTTTGAAACGATTGAGTTGGACTCTCACGAGGAATCCCTGCTTAAATTCTCTGACATTCCTCCATATGTGCTTTAACCATCCTCGAGTCTTGAAAATTACAAGATACATTTGAACTTTAACTTTTTCAGAGTTATAGCCATTTTGAAGATATTTCTTTATATCTCGATGAATACTGATGCGATCAGATTCAAATTTGGTAGTTGTAGAATGCCGACGCGCAAACGCTCTTTCTGGCATGAATTAAATTCAGGGCCATATTCACAATCGCTCCTTGAAGGCTTCCTCAAGGATGCCTTACCAAAGGCCGCCTCGAAGTTAAATTTATATAATTCGAAATGTCACTTACCTTGCATTTGAGGAGCACTGAAGGCAACCTTAGGTGTCTATAGAACAGAAATTATGTAAAAGGAAGCCTCAAGGACCAGGAAATATTCAAGGAGCTGTTATAAATACGGCCCTAAGGGCCGATTTTCTGACATTATCGTACATTTTCTACTTCCCATACTTCATTTCATTTTACTGATGTGGTTGAGGTGGACTATGGTGGTGAACGTTGGGATGGATAATTTAATTAATGAATAAAAGACTTGTTGGGTCCACTTCCATTCCACCGATAGTATTTTCTAAATCACTGATACTATTTTTGCCTCATCGAAAATAGGGGATGTACTACTTAATTGATTAGTTTCGAGTAAAAAAAAAAACTTTGTTTTACAAACTTCATTACTACCCACTATTAACGGAGTATTCTAAAGACTAATAAATTTATAATTTTTTTTCGAAAATGATAATCAAAATTCTAACTATAAAGAGTATTTCCCCCTCTACCATCTATGGACGCTCGGGTACGCCTACCCATATTGGTCACCAGATCAGCTATATGCTGCTGTGGGATATTGAGCTCTTCCTCCTGTGCGGATCGAACAATGTACTGTACAGTCTACGGTGTGCTGCTTTCTGACCTTCCAAGCATATCCCGAGCATGTTCTATGGGATTCATGCCTGAAGCTAGAGCAGGCTTGTTCCAACGATTGATGACTTAAGTTTCAAGATACTCAGTTACAGCTCTGGTGCTATTCTATTCTTGTTGTATAGAATTCCAGAATTCTTCGAACAAGGCCACATGCCACAGCTGGTATTGTTATGGTCGTGTTTTCTAGGCAGTTAAATGGAAATAGGGTTTTGTTATCAAGGAGAAAATTGGTCTGGAGAACATTCCACATCTGAGAATTGAACTTTGCAAAATACCAATTCTGTTAGCCACGTACATTTGAGCATTACGTTCTTCAATTAGAACTACAATAGGTGTCTTGCATATAACACAAAATATAATATTTTAATGTTTTTCTCAATCTTTTTCGATAATATCATCATATGCTGCCACACTTTGTCGTGTCATCTTTAAATAATTGGATATTATAAATGATAAAATAAAGACGCAAATTCGAATTAGGGGAAACGCTTCTGACTGTCAGATAGCCTCGTACGTTACTTGTCACAGCACGATTCTACGATCAAGCAGCAGCTAATACTGTCCATTTGCATGGTAGAGTGAAAAGTACACACGACGAAAAAAAGTGTGTCCGATATGTAACGTCAAGGACTGCCACGAAATTCGGTGCGTTTGAACAGCCAATCTCCAGGCGCAAACTGATGGACGTGATTGTCGCTCAAGCGTTGACATTGATGGCATTCCGAATTCTGGTTCAGTAAACTACTATTGAAGGAAAATAATAGGTCCATTAGTTTGCAAAGAAAGTGTAGCACTTCCCTGCACTCGGTGTAGATATACTATAGAATATCTACACTGAGGTCAGGAAAGTGCTACACTTTGTATACAAACGACGCGGCAAATTCAAAATGAATCTGTATTTGGACTGTCGGTAAAAAAAATCTTGTTGTTTATGATATTTCTTTCCTTATATGATAGCACCGGATATTGTAGTATAGATTTCATATTTGAATTTCCTATCTTTTTTTAATTCAATCAGCCATCATAAGAAATAGAAGAATATTGAAAAAATTGAGAACGGATCAAAATAAAATTTCGTACACTGTTGTGAAGCATAAAATTCCAGAAGCGTGCCGAAAAATTTCGAAAACTTTTTTTGAATTTACTAATCATATGATCCCAACAAGATTTTGCAAGAAGTTTCTCCTTATCATGCTACGTAGAACTATATCTACCAAATTTCAATCTTATCGTTTTTGTAGTTTCCAAAATATCGAGAGAATAACAATTAAAATTACTATAACTTCAAAACCGTTTGGCCGTTTTGACCCATTAACGAACTTGACCGTCGCATTTCGAAATGCAAAATACCCTTAAAATTTCAAGGTGATATAATTTTCCGAACTCACTCAATCGTGCTTACGGCAGGCCGGGCAGAATGAATTTTGACACTGGGTTCGTCAACCTCAACCTAGTCCTTTGGTACCATGTTAGGGAAAAATTCGAAAATTACACACATTTGAACAAAACGCAAAAAATAGGCTCTCTCCCATTGTTAGTTCTATGGGATACTTATCTTCGTTCTATTAAACAATAACAACTATAACTGTTTCCAGACTAAAAAGACTGCTAACTGGTTGTCAGAAAAAATGTCCAGAGATGGTCATGCGGTAGCTGTTCTCACGGGAGATTTAAATGTAGAGCAAAGAATAAATGTTTTGGATCGATTTCGAAATGGCCAAGAAAAGGTTCTGATCACCACCAATGTTTTAGCAAGAGGTAAGTTTCATCTAATCGATTATTGGGTAATCTAGAAGATTTATTTCTGCCCAGCACCACTAGTATATGTAAACATTTGAGGGGGAAGGACCATTGGCTCGATTTCATTCACATAAGAAATGAATAAATTGGGTCGTCTCAAAATTTTTCGAACAAACCGCATAACACTATAGAATTGGAAAAATTTCTATCCAACACTTTCTACAGTGGGGAAAAGATATTTTTTGAAAGCGACAATGTCTTGAAAGTCCGAAATAATTAAAAATCACTAATAGTATGAGTGTTTCAAACATCATTATTTACTACATATTTTCCATTCACTGTAACTACTTAATGTTTTTCATGACATATTTCTTCAATTTCTTAACTGCTCTGAAATTTCAGGTATCGATGTGGAGCAGGTAACAATAGTTGTAAATTTCGATCTACCAATAGATCTGAACGGTAGGGCAGATTGCGATACATATTTGCACAGGATTGGACGGACAGGAAGATTTGGCAAAAGTGGAATAGCTATAAATCTGGTTGACTCCCCAGAGTCTATGAACATATGTAAATCTATAGAAGAACATTTTGACAGAAAAATCCAATTTTTGAATGCTGATGACTCTGATGAAATCGAGAAAATAGGAGCTTAAGTAACCTCATTTTATTTCGAATGTTATAATCTCATTCTGCTGAATAAATCTTCGATTGTCCATTACAATGTTATATATTACGTTTGTTTTAATAGATTAATTTTTTACTTCAATCTGTTTTATGATTCATTAAAAAATATTTTCAAATAAAAACTTCTCACTTCATTTGACCATTGTTGAGTAATTGAATTTTTCTTAATTTGAAGAAGACAAAATGACTCTAATTGTTTTACAAAAAATTTGCAAAGATCTTATTAACAGCACCGATAAACAATAGTGATAATAATAGGATCTCTTCATTGCTTGACAAAGGAATTCAGCCTTTGAATAAACTAACCTATAAAAATCTCAATATGTCACCAACAATGCCCTCTTTTTGGTTAACAATCTGTTCTTACTCCTAATGAAATGATGAAATTAGTTCATCAAAAATCGATATTTCAGAGGAAATCAAGTAAAAAACAGTTTTAAGAAATCTGTTAACATAAATATCTGAAGAAATAATGGTAAAATTCGTATTTTTGTCGATGTGGGGGCAAATATGAACTGATTAATAACCATCAAAGTTACCCAAGACATATATTTACCGTGAACTGACCTTGAAGCTAACCTTCAAAGATTCCGTGTGAGTTTTCTTCAACCAAGAAGTGATTGTCATGAAAATTTCGTATACACTATTGAATGAAGAATCCAATGGCAAAGAACGTGATGATTTAGAGTATTAAGAAATTAAACAATTTTCAATTACCTCTGATTTTATTTGTTTTCACCACAGCTGTTTTGTCATACCATGACTTTTTCAGGGGAATATATATAACTTATACTCGTACAAATGCAAGGGATGTTCTTGAATATTGAGGTTTATACAAATAGGAAGGAGGGGGTGCGCTCGATAATTAATAGGGAATTCCGTATCAATCAAACAGATCGAGTAACGGTGATCTGCTCAAGTTTGTCTGCTCATTCAATGAAATGTTTTATACAGAGAAGGGTGGCCTGTTATTTGGAAACTCAGGCAATCAGTGAAAACGGGGTATGGCGGTAACTTTGAATTTCTCAACGTACAGTTCTTTATAATTACTGATATCCTTTCCATCAATGTTAATGAAACTAAATACTGCCTACTTCTCTATTCAAGAATATAAATTGGGTATTTATGCAATAAATGAGCCACTAGTAATTTAATTTATTTTATTACATCGAGTCCATTTTTACGCGCTCGTTCTAAAGGGACAATATAAAGTGTTATCATTTTATCCAAATGTTTGCAATTTTTATGTCCAACCGCAAATTGTCTTAAATATTGAAGTCTCAATATTTCGTTCCCAGTATCTTCATATGAAGTGGATTAAGCAGTCTCAAGGAACAATGTAGAAATATATTATTTTATTCTGTTCGCGACGTTTCGGACAATTTGTGGCCTTCTTCAAGCTGAAATTACAAACGAATTGGCATATGTGAAAACTATACAATAATATTAAAATGCTATAAATTAACAAATTAAAAACGAGAACCTCAGTAATAAGTTGAATCATATAATCATATCATAAAAATTATAAGAGATGGTATACACCAAAAAAGACCCAAATTCTGTGAATTTAAGAACTGATTCAGCATCGTTGAGTTCGATCTACCCGCACCGAGTAATTGTTTGTCGTGATGTTCATATATACATTAATATAACGATTATTTTAGTGTATATATATAGATTCTGAATACGTCGAAATGGAAATATTCTGATTTTATCACTGGTCGTGCCTATAGTAAATAGATCAATTATGACAAAAAAGTGTTTATAATTTTTATGATAGAACTTATTATTATTATTCTGAGGTGAGTGCAGGCATCTTGCTTCCATATTATATGATTTGACTTGGATTATTCTATTCTACATCCACATATTTTGGAATTTCGATTATTTTATCCGAATTCCATGATTTCAGTGTGTTATGCGTTAGGTTCTCGTTTTTAATTTGTTAACTTAATTATAGCTTTTTAATGGTATTGTATAGATTCCACATATATATATATTTTGTATTTTTACAATATTATCAAAAATTAGTTAGGATGCCAATTCGTTTGTAATTTCAGCTTGAAAAAGGCCATACATTGGCCGAAAGGTCGCTAATAGAATGAAATAGTATCTTTCTACATTGTTCCTCGAGACTGCTAAATCCACTTCATACTAGCTTTGTTTTGGTTCCGACTTCAGAACCAATAGGTCTCTTGCATGAATTTTTTTTATCATTGGAATCAAATATTCTATCCATAAGAACACTGAAAAACTTTATCCGCCATCAAAAATTTAAATGGTTAACGAGAAAATGCCCATTTAAATTTGGCTCCGCATATCGGTTGTTTAAACGGACGAAGCTTCGCGGTTTCCGTGACGTATGGGGATATATCGACTCTCTCCCTTTTCTCGTACACTTTTCTGTCTAGCAAGCCAATAGACAGCGTCGAGCTGTATCGATCGGGGCATCGTGGAATAACGAGTGACGTAGGAGGCGAACTACCGCGTTTCACCCACTTTGGTTTTGCGTCCCGATTTGACGATTTTTAATACCGAATTATTCGAAATTCGCGAATTGTTGGAGTGTGAGATATCATACAGTATGATTTTGTATCGATATAGAATGAGAAAAACATGCAAATATGATAATTCGTGTTACATGCAAGAGACCTATTCAGGACTGTTTGGGACGGTTCGAGTATGCGCAATTGCCGTTTTAAGTCTGAAAAATCGCAATCGCGCATACTCGAACCGTCCCGAACAGTTCTGTATTTGGAACCAAAACAAACCCATTGTCTGAAATGACTAGGTTGGCCTTACTGATGAAAAATTTTAGTTTATTATGTCAGGACACTGTAACTTCCGCCGAAGTAGAAGACCTCTATGAAGTCTTGAAATTTTCAGGTGCAGATACTAAATATCTCGGTTGAACAAAATTGATAGAAAAATCCGCCTAAAAGTTTGGAGTCAGACAGATCTGCTGTGTCAGAATGTGGGTAGTCCGATGTGAGCGGATAGGGCACCTCGTCGACAATATCTAGCGGTTCATAACCTTTGAATATTAACGATATATCGCAATCGCAAGGACAATAAAGCGTATCTAGCTAACGGTTTGAATACTTATCGAAGGATCTTTCGTCATTCTCTTCATTATTTTCTCTAATTTGCATTTTATTATCGCCCTTCTGTCAGTTTATTATCGATTGTTTTATGGGCGTTGTCGTATTTGATTTTAACTCCTAGGACACGTTCCTTTGATCTCGTCAGAAACGGATCAATTCTGAAGCCCGATATCTGGAAAATAAATCCGGTTCAAACTTGAAATTTTCATATTCCGAGAAATAGTCCATCGAGGGAGTGTTATAATTACCCAAAAACAGTGAAATGTATCCGATCACTAATCTCATGTATAGTACTTGAAGTCTTGACGACATTAGCAGATCTAAACTGTTATAACAAAGAACCATTCCCTTTGTAAAAGTCCCTGAGAAGCGGAAAGTTGGAGGAGAACGTGCCCTTTTGTTACTTCACGTTGTATATTGGTCGTCCTGATTCATATTTCCTTCCTGAAAAACCTACTCGCTTTGAGTAAATTTCTCTAGGCATCTCGCAATTATGGGTTGAGTACGAACGGATTCCTATGAATCTGAGAGTTCATTCGAATCCCCTTCTTCTCCTTATGGGCTGCCGTGTTGTCGATTTCAAGATTATTCTGTATTTTAACTCTGACATCACTCTTTTTTATCATTGTTGTCTACTGAGCAGTCGACTAAACTCCTGTTGAATAAACGTCGCCAAAATGTCTTTCAAAACAAACGTAACTTGTCTAAGCCTATTATTTTTGTAATCCCGCTTCCTGTATATCAAGGGCTACAACAGTAACTCGAATGAAAATATTTTTTCTTATTTGAACTACAAATTTCCTATCTGTAATTTGATGACTATTGGAGATCCGAGATTGTGAATCGAAATCAGTTGCGCGAATGGATGGTATCTTTCGGGTACCTAGAACCATTGTTTAACAATGCTAGAACTGAGAGTGGTTTCGCGCACCCACTCCACTTCGCCGACATTGGCCCATGACAAGAATATCTGGAGATTAAATTGCATTTATTTTGATCATATTAATGTCCGTTACCAAGCAACGGTAGTTCATCGAATTCGACCCTTATGTCCGAATGTGGAGATGTTTCCACTAGTTTTTTGAAAAAAAATATTTTTGTTGATGAATTCAGATTTCTATTCGGGTCATTCTAGGGGTCCATTGGCACAATTTTCTCCTCCACTAGGCCACCACTTTTTTAAATAAAAATAATTTAAGTTTTGGAAGGCTACAAAATGAAAACCAATTCTTGTAGCTCGCTCATGCTTCGAAAACGGGGTGACTTTCTCAATTTCATCTACACCGTTAAATGTGTTAGTCCACCTGTATGATATGCCAATAAATTTAAATATTCTGTATAAGTTCACCAATTCCCCTGAAAAATTAAATTCTTCCACCATCCTTTACTTCTTTCCATACTTCATTGAAGCCACCAGCTGAATATGTGCGCATAAGTACCACTGCAATCAAAGCATCAAACATGACAACAGTTTGAATTGTATCAGTCCAAACAAAAGCTTTCAAAAGATTTCAAAGATAAACCATTTTGAAATAATCCAAGCAAGACTTGGAAAAAAATCTTTTCAAATGCATTTTATCACAGAATGGAATTGAAAGTTAGATGAATAACTCACATTGAATAGGAAAGTACATATAAATTTCTGTAATATTCTTCTAAAATTTTCGTTAATATTCTAAAATGGAAAACTTATAGTATTTCAAATGGACCTTTGTCAGCATGGGTGAAAATGCACAGATTGATTTCGAAGATGATCCTGATGAATTGATTCTTATAGTTTTGACAGTTATTATTGTATCACTACTGTTTCCATTTCTACTTTTACTGGTTCCAACAAGAATATTCGACGGTCCTCTACTAATTATATTATTTTTAGGATTCATTTTATTTCCTCTCCAAGTTCTAGCTCAAATAAGATATGGATTGAGTAGTATTCAGACTATGAGCTGCAGTATTTTCTTGTTGTGAACTTACCAATGTTGTATAAAATATGCAAACAACACACACCAGTGGTATTATGAGATGTAAATTGTTCCCAGTCACTACAATCGAAAAGTATCGGAAAGCAATTGTTTTATTCCTCACCTTGAATAAGCATATTCACTATTGGAATGTATAGCATCATTTTCATGAGAAATAAAATTGAGCCAAATAAGCGTCCGTCTGGTTGAACCACAAGTTTAAATATTGTAGGAATGTTTCAACGAATAATGGATTAATTGTTTGGCAGAGATGAAATATTTTTTTATGAATATTATACCTCGTCACTGGGAGTTATTTGCAGCTTATAAAAAGGCAAATATGCTACTGCCAGTGTTGATGAAACAAAACGTTGCGATGCGATGATCATTCAGAACTGTGTCCCATAGGTGTACATTTCAGCGGTGTGCTTATTTCTGAAATGTAACTGAAAAAAGTGAATCAATCCTATCAAAAGGCGCCAGAGAAAGTAGAGAATGCAAGGTATAAGGACTAGTAACTCAAATTCCTGTACTAAAAAATTCTACAAAATCACTGACTTGAGGCATTGTATATTCTTTCTTTATACAGTGTGCTTGAGGTTGGGAGCTTCGATGCGCTTGTTCAAATTCGTTGCCTAAGCGGTCATCTATTCAATTATTGACTGCGCTAAACGCAGCAGACAAAATTTTCGCAGGAACCTTCAAGTTAATTTTTTTTTCCATTTCTATCAAGAACTATACATTTTAATTCTAGCCTTACTGCCAATGAACGCAATAACTACCGAAATAATCCACTGAGTGACTTTAGAGCAGGTTTGAAGTTTAATCACTTAGGCCTAATTCGCGAATTAGTAAAATCCACCCAATGATTTTTCCAATTTTTTTTACCTAATATTTCCAGATAGGATCGAATTGAAATCCATTATTTGATGGAAAGATGTCAAAAACTGCACGATTTTATCAGGTTATGATCGTTTAGAAAACAATTAACCCCAGTGTGCACAACCAGTTTTTCCAGCTCTGGCGCCGTTGCGGGGCCGGATCAATTCAATGCACACTAGCTCCAGCGCCGTTGCCGTACCGGATCAATTGAATGAACGTTCGTGATATTCTGTAATCTGTGCATTCGTTCTGAAATACATCCAGTGTGTGTCACTCATTGCCATGATATGTGAATGGCTCGATATATATTTAAGTGTAGAGGCTTTGGTTGATTTGCTCAGATCAAAGCGGGATATTCCTTGATTTATCGACAAGTGTTCGTCCTCGTTTTTATGTCAGTCTTTTATTAAACTGGAGACCTTTTTTTATTTCAGTGAACCAATTCATTTATATTGATCGTTGCCGTTTTGTGGAAAAACCGCATGAACTGGGTGTTCATCGTTGTGACAGTGCTGTTCAAACTGTATCAGCAAATCGCGCAGATACAGCTGCTTTAATCGACAAATAGATGAAGGTCATGCACCGCTCCAATTTATCTGCGCTTTAGGCGGATTATAAAATTTCATCCAGTTTCACGGCATCATCCAACAATTATTAAGTTTCTGAGCCATTCTGGCATTCAACAAGGTGATTCGTCCGATAGCTGGCAAGCCACTTAGCGAGTTCAGCTTGCGTGCTGGCAAGATTTTCATTGAAAGTGGTAGATGTGGAATCCATATTATCAGCACGCATTGCAGTCACTCTTTGTCATTATAAAAGTAGCTTTAGACTTGAATAAACTAACAAGTATGATAGGAAAACCTGACTTCAAGTCAGTAGTATTCTTGATTTTTCTGCTTGTTTCATGGATTAATGAAAATACAAATAGGGAACACTATTTATTTAACTGAAATAAATGGACAATATCGAGAAAAGGTTTGAATTTGAGTTGATACAATGAATTTAAATGTTGTGGAAAATACAGACAGTTATTTATAATACTGAATATTTACATATGCCACCGAACGTTACAGGTTCACATTAACTGTATTGATTACACACCAAAATTGTTGATATTAAAACGAAAATTGGACAAAATTTTGAGTTATCCTTTGGCAGTTCCTTCGTGTGGAAACAGCGGAAATCGTGTGTACTTTGACCTATTATGTTCATCCTATATGTATATATTTATGTTCATTTTGAAGCATCATCATCTACAGTTTTTGTAACAAATATTTAACTATTGTAACAGTCCTTTACTCTACAATCTTTCTGACATGCTCATTTACTAATGATTTTAAGGCAAACCTGTGGCAACTGGCGGTAATTGTTTAAATTATGCCAATAAAAATATCCTGAGCTAGAATTCCTGAGACAATATTGTTGTGCAGTTTTTAAACTCAACGCAGATATTTGTAGATGTTGATGTGATATCCTACAAATTTATTACAATACAGAAACAAATTATTTGAAATCCCATGGATCAAAAGAATTAATGGTGAAATTTCATACTATCCTGTGAATATCTGTATCATAAAAATTTTCAAACAGTAAGATCTCAAATATACCACAGAGCCAGGTGCTCGCCCTAATGATCAACGACTTTTGCACTCGCCTTGCTGAAGTAAACTTGACTCATTACAATAAACATACACAATGGCACACTGACACAAAAATTGATGATTATTTTATTATATCGACAATTTATAGCACAAATAGTATTCACCAGATATTTATAAATCATTAAATATTAAATCGATTACCCAAATAAAACAAGAACAACAAATTAAATTTTATAGAAATCTATAATTACTGTTTGAGGTAGGTAACTTCTTAGATCGGATAACTTACTGTTACGGTTGGTACTCGAAAGCTGAGTGAAAAAGAGACTCGACCAAGAAAGCGAATTCTCAATAAGCAAACTGAAGCTTCAACAGAATTCAACCTACAACTCGATTATTTGAATTATTTATAAATTATAAGATATAATATATGACACTGATTATAAATAGTCAATTCAAGATTGATATCTATTGGATCAATAAATAAAGCAATTTAAGAATCTACGGACAGAAAACATTATAGGTTTCGTATGCGCATTGAATATAGTCAAAACGGAACATATATTGATCAACGTAACAAAAACATCATTCACTACACAGATTAATTGAAAGAGATAGTCTCAATTTCTTCAACTGCAATAATTTATTTGAATTTAGCTATCTCTGTCAATACGGAAATGTATCAAATGGTGTTGCTGGTTGCACTGAACGATCAACGTTTTGTTTTGATATTGTCCAATGCATGTCTGTAGATGAAAGTTGTAGGTTGTTATTAGATAATAATCTGATGAGGAAGGACGTACAACACAAGTACCAGTTATCCAGTTCTAATGTACTAAATCTAAAGCAGCTGGTATTAAATCAGTCTCTGTTCCAGCATTGTTTCTGAACAAGTCCTAATAACTATTAAGAAAAAATGTTGTAGATAAACGAAAAATCAAATAAAAATCACGATAAACTATAAATTCACCGGTGAAGAGTAATACATGAACTATAACTATGTGTGGATCTGATTTCACGTAAACCCTATAACATCATCAAAAACTCTCTTCTTTTTAGATGTAGTAGCGGTTCTGTAGTTGATTATGGTTTGCTTGAAATCATTTTCAATTTTATTTTTTGCTACCAACTTAAAATGATATAATTATGAAATGCAAATACAATTTAAACTATAACTATTATATAGATATCTCACCTGCACCACGAATAATCTCGGCTCTAAAAAATCCAAATTGACGTCAAGTTATATCTAGTTTTAAAACACAAAAGATTGACTCGAGTAACATAAAAATCTCACATACTAATGCCCATAGTTTATGTAGTCATAAACAGGTTGATAAACATCTGAAAGAGTGCAATCTTTTGGAAGTATTCGTATGGGCTCAGCCGAGATTAATCGGTGCACAGGGTTTGGTTAGGCACTATTATACCATAACATATAAAAGTGTATATACTTCCTGATTAGCATAGCTAACAGTAATTCTGACCAGATCGCTGGCTTGAATCGATTTACTAGAATTGATCCTGTTTATTTTCCGAAATATTTATCAATTTGAGAAAATGAATTGTGCATTTTTCGATTCCTTCAGCCATCTGGTCAGTGGTGACGAGGGCAGAGCAGATAGCGAATCGGAGACTTGCGCGTCTACCGACCCGCTGAACATATAAGTACTTGCTGAAGATGCTACGTAGGCATATCCTACGTATGGGTAGAGTTTTGCAAGCTGACTCGACTTTGGTTCCTTTCTGTTACTCTAAAATACAAGAGTTTGTCTTACGTCAGCCGATTTTGAATGATCGGTGAGTTAATCCTATTTGGTATGATAAATTTTTCGTTCTTCGATATTTATTTATCGTGTGTTTGGAGGGCCGATAATAGCAGAATGATCTAAACAATGGATGGTTCGGTATGTTTTTGGGGGTCAGACTGAATGAGAACTTGAATTTTGAGTGTTTTTTCGGTCAACTCTAGCGTAATAACTGCCTGTAGATATTACAAATACTTTGGTTTGTATCTACCAGATTTCATCCGCTGGAATCAGATCTCAGAGCCTCTGTTTGGTTAACAGAGTATGAACCTTCAATGAAAGAACTTGGTTTTGATAGCTCTTAGTCAGCACAACATTATCATTATTATTTCGGAGCAACCGACAAATATATGGTAAAGTTAAAACAGTAACTGGCTAACTTCACCTGCAATGAATATTTGCCACCGTGCCAAATTTATGACGGATTGTTTGTCAAAATCCAAAGTTTAGAAATTTGGATGGAATTAACTTCGATTTTAGCAATGGAATAATGGAAATTTAAGGATGGAATATCTCCGAATTCTTGTTCAAAGATGATTTGAGAACTACATTTTGAGTGGTTAGAGACTGTTCACGTGATGAAAAAGTGGAGGCTGATGATACAACATTTTTGGATTCATTACTCTCAAGTGGAGATGAAGACCAGTGAAAACTTCTAAACCAGAGGCCCTACTTTAGAACTATGTTCTGGAGATCAAATCGAGTAGAAACAAACTGCGAGATTCGTGATATGTCCAGAGGGTCGCTACGATAACGTTTACCGAAACTTTAATCAATTTTGAGTGAAATTGTAAAAGCGTTAGATTTTTGTTTGTTCTTTCATTGTATCTTTTCAATTGATAGATGTTATTAGATGCTTATGTGAAATAAATGGATCGACCAACTAGTTGGTTCAATTTAGAACTAGAGGTTTTGTACTTAAATCAATTTTACTTTGTACGATCGAATGATTGTGTCTCCGAAAAAACGTAAATCAGTGTGAAATGGTTCCCGAGTGTAATGGGTAAGTGCATAATCGATTTTGCCTGCATTTAAATACATGAACCCTTGATAATTAAAACATTTTTTTTCTTTATAAATAAATGCAACTCTCTGGTAACATTCTCGCACTTTGGCACACTTTATAAATCTGTACAAATAATTTAAAATTCTTTTATACATTTCAATAAATATAATATTATATAATATATCCATTTTTTTCACAATTAATAGCGACCCCGCTATAATTCATTATTTTAAAAATCTAACAAAAAATATCCTCCCCAACAAACAATTTTATCAAAAATATTTTTTTACAAAACCGGACGAGTTCCGGCGGGCTGCAAGCCCTTACTCTATACCTCCCGAGTTTGTACTATCAGGGGCGCGACCGACCTTGACACAAGGCATCATGGCCGCTCAAGGCTACAGGCCTTACTTGTCCTATCTGGTAAGTCTGCAACAAACTGAACTGTTCGGCGCCCCAGGCCCCCCGCTCCTTCAACAAATAATACTAGGAAGGCTTGGGCGCCTACTCAACCAAACATATCAACATTTTATTAACAAACGCCTAACGATTAAGGTTGTCCACACACACTCCTGAGCAGCGCCGTGGATGCGTCCGACCACGTCGACCTCCATATCTAGTTTAGGTGTAGTCAGTCTCCAGGGGACGAGACGTCGACGTCGTCTGACGCAACAATCAAGCGGCGGTATTGTCTTGCTTCTTCATACAAACACACAGCGCACATTCACAAAATTACAAATTAATCACAGTCATGTCTGGGCGCAGGACGCAGGGTGGCCCTCATCTACTTTTATTGGCGACCCTGATTCCGGCGCACTTAGAAGAGGAGGCGTTCGGATGTTGCAACTTGATCCTCATCATTCGATGACTGCGTCTTTCCTTCGTAAATATTTCCGTTAACGTTGTTCTATTATTTGAATCGTTTTTACTGATTTAATTTTAATCCCTAAATCGAAGGTGGAGATGCGACTTTAGCTGATGCGGCTGACTGAATGGAATACCGTGAGATGAACGAGCACATCTCTCTGATTTTTTTTATCTTCTTCAGTAGGAAAGAAACATGACTACAAGATCGTTTGACGGTTCTTCACTACAGTTACATCTTTGGTTGTCCATTTATCAGGTATATCGGCACTAGACGTACCAATGAGTCTGGTGTAAATGAAGGTGTTTTGTTTGTAGAAAAAAAATATCTATTGGATTGCTTCTGAGGTTTCCTGTGGTTGGTTGCTGTGTAAATAACGGAAATTTGCTATGGCTAAAACATCTAACATATTTTGATTTCTTGAGGTAGATTGATCAGTTATCTGGGCATAGCTTACATATACCATATGCTGCTTCTGTCATCCTTTCAACTTTCCACTTGCTAATTATCCTCCTAATCTTTAACATTTGAACGGCGAGAACGAATACAATCTCAATCTATCGATTGACAACACAAAAACAAAGCACTGACTGAGTTTATGCACTTGCTGAGGTAAGTAGCGGTAAATGAGTAGCGTTTTTTCCGATTTCTTCAATGAATCGGAGACGGGAAATCCTTACGAAGCACGCATAACGGAAGGATCGAATTGTTGCGTGTCTAGTGGAAGGCCTCGAGATGTCACATACTATAAGGTATGCATAAACGTATGCACTCGGCAGTGATAGTTTTTAGCTTGCGTTACTGTTGTTTTTCGGAAGATGCGGCATCGCCCTGTTGAGAGCCATCCTTTGGAGGCCGCGGCTGTCGAGATCTACCCTGAGGTGGCGCTGCTGCTTGCATTACCATGGCGCGGATCCGCCTCTGTGCCGACTGCAACAACAGATATAATGTTAGATGCTTCCTTTCGTATGAAAGCTTATTATATTGACAAAATTTTCGAAAATGGGAATTTTAGAGCTAGAAATGTCAAGAAAACATAGATTTATAGTCAGGATTCCTCCAACATTCCTTATTATTACTATTCATAAAAAACTTTCAATGTATCATTTGGTAATATCTATGATGAGTTCACTCATTTTATCGATAACTTATACCCTATATGATATTCAAATTGTTTTTTTTTTCAATTATCCCTTAATAAACATCATTAATCCGAATAATTCAAGTTTTTGTGACCAATATCTACTTAATTTTTGATACAAAAATAAACTTAAATAGTGTTTGAGTGATCTCTGGACTTAAGCTGGATACTATTTTGTGGAATACCTGTATGTTAATGAAGATTCAGAGTTAGAGCTAGGCAAGCTTTTTTGCATGTTCTGGAATCTTATTCGTTGAAAATTTAAAATTTCAAGTCTCTGAGTCATTTAATTTATGGCCAGACGAACATGATCTCATCTCATCACATGCTCTTCATCATAACCTTTTAATAAAACGAGATCAATTTACATTATTCGTTAAGAACAAATATCAAAGTTCATAGAGTTAAAACAGCGGATCCGTCAGAACTTTGACTCAAATATTTCTAAGGTGCATAGAACATCTACTATGCGCCTTAGATATTTCGATGATTTTGTATGAACCATAGAGATAGGAACCTGGACTACACCCTCTGAATAAAGAACATAAGGAAGGAGCATACTGCCTCACAAAGTGGGCCCGGGATGGATGTTGCATATGGCCGACTTTCCTTGCACTTTGAAGAGAGAACAACTTGTTGCGAGACTTCTTTGTCTGTAGAAACTAACTAACATGAGTCATACTTGGAGGTTCAATATGGGCGCCTATGTCCCACTTTTATACGAAGGAGGAAAGCGTTATGCTCCTTCCTGTTGTTCTTTATTCAAAGACTACACCTTTTATTCAATTCTGTGACAAAAAACAGTGAGAGCTGAAAGAGAAACTACTTCACCTCCGTCAAGTATATCCAAGAATCTAAAAGATCACAGATCTCAATTTTTTTCCCCTTTCGTCTAGGATGAGAGAGGTATATACCTAATAACCATAGACTAAGCGGTAAATGATAGGATTGAAGCTTACATGTCAGAAATAAGGAGCTAGAAGAGAAGTGGGATGAAAATTTCTACTCCATTCACTTTTATAAACTATCCCGGTTGGCCATGACATTCTGACACATTTCACCATGTATATTTTGAAAATGTTAGGTTATAGTCATTTGCTGTCAGATAACTACACAACGTTGTCCTTTCTACATAGAGGTCGTAGTAAGTAAGTATTTTTCGAAATGTGAATTTACTTTGGGAAAATAATGAATATGAGAAAATATTATGTAATTCAATTATTCCTGGCAAATGTTGAAGAAACTTTTTTCTCTCTTAACACTGGATATATTCACGTATTGTATAAACATGGTTGGAAGATTCAGTTATGCTATTTTGATGTACGGAAATCAAGAATCGAGTGTTGATATTTTACTGAAAAGTAATGGATAGAGTAGACCGTTACTTTGTGATAGATTATTCGATAAAAACATAAAAGTACTCGAATACCTTGTTGCACAACTTGAAATATTGCAGTATTTCTCAACCAGATGCAATCTGATCGCGTCAATATTTATCGAAAGATGAAGGAAATAAACTCTAAATTTCGAATAAGACCGACATTCGACATATTATTTTTTCAATATCTCCAAAAATTTACATCGGATCGAATTGAAATTTCAAATACTGTTGTTGAATATTGACTTAAGGATGTGTTACTAATTTCATGGAAATGTAATCAATAGTCTCAGACGAAAACAATCTTTTCATACATTTCGTAAAAAATTTTCTTTTAAATTTTCTAACTGTTGGATCCTCACGAAATACTGTTCTGAGTTGCACGTTTTTATTCTTGTATAGTGAACGCCATCTCTCAGCCCTTACAAACAAGCATGCTCAAATTTGTGCCAGAGGCGATGAGTGATTCTGTACCTATTAAGTTTTATGGCTTTGTAAGTATGTTTGATACATTGACGGTCGGTTTCACAAAACTTTGATAACTTGATCGAAGGCTCGATTGTCAGTCAACAGTAAATTATGTGCTCGATTCCAGTTCATTTTCAATCAAACCATCGAATGCAAACCTAAATCAACGAGTTGATCGGACGTCAAAAGTTTTGTGAAACCGACGAAAAATTGCAGTTTCGATATTAGGTATTGATCTCGGTTTTGATATCTTTCCGAAGTCCTCAGTCTTTTCATACGATGGATTTGATGTTTGAATGAGAGCTCATCGTCATCGTCCATCAACGTGCTGAGTTTCGAACAGATCGTGTCTGCATTTTTGTGAACATTGGAAAGAAGAAAATTCAAAAACAATCATCTTCTAAATCGTTAGGTTGATCTTGTCCATTCTGATCTCGACTTTCGTAGTTAAGCTTTAAACCTACCTCGAAAATTTCGAATCTGAAAGTCATTCCTTTGCAAAGTGATCGCGGTTACAGGGTACAGCGGACCCTGGGTGTGATGACCAAATGCCATTCAGCCAGTATTGCCACCTTCCGTACCTACAGTTTCGGTAGAAATTTCGGAAAAAATCGGTAGAATTCAGTAGATTTTTGAGAAACATACTTTTTCACATAGTTTATGGGTTATTCAAGATTTAATACCATTTATACGAAATATTGGGCATGAAGGTTATTACGATTGAAGCAAAATATATACCTTCGAATAAAAATAATATTCTTACAATTAACGTTTTCACTTCTTTTGATACAAAAAATGACTTCAACCAGCAACGAATAACCAAAACACAACTAGACTGTGACTGATAAATGTTAGAACAAATATGGTGACTTGCTTTATATAAGCCCTGATTGGGGATTCTAAATATATTGAGGGGAATCACAAACTGCTCCCAGTTTTCAGCGAGGTATTCATCAATTTTGGGAAGCAAGAACCTGTAAAGCTACCTTTTGTGCTAGGGAGATTTGGGTATTTGGGTAATCGGAGATTCCTTCCTATTTGACGACGACGATCACGTGATCGTCGTCAGCCAATAGGGTGAATCTCTTGGCCAATAGGGTGAATCTCCGATTCCCGAAATACCCGAATCTCCCTCGCACAAAAGGCCCCTTTACCCATAAATCTGTTTTACATGAAGTATGCTTTGCGTTATAGATTTGTCAACGTATAACTTGAATTATGTTTTATGGTATGGAAACCTACAAAATTACATTGTGAGAGTCATGATTTCCTAGAATATCAGAACATACATTCACTCCATCAAATTTCGGTAGATCTACCGAATAATCGGTAGAGGCGGGAACACTGCAATCAGCGAACATACGCCGTTGTCTTTGATCGTTTACTTTAAGAACCTGGTTTAGTACAATTTTGTAGGGATGCGAGTCCAAGTCATGGTGCAAAATATTTGGTATGCGGAACGTAGAGTTCCAGTGAGCTACCACATTACAAAGATATTCTTTTCGGTAGACCGATTATGATTTCTGTGAAATGAGCAAAGCGCGCACGGAACACTGCCCAAACACCTAATTTTATGAGTTAATTTCATCATTTGCATGTATCGTTGAACGCAATATCTGTCAAGGATGATTAGGCAAAACAGACTGCGTAAATGACAGCCAATCCGAAAGATGCAGCTTCAACAATACGGAAGCCATCAACTGTCAAATTCGGAAGTCCCAATTGGAAGAGCCTATATTGGCCACTTCTGACTTACAAATTGTCCATTCCACACAAAATTCCCAGAAAATGATTGAAACACTAACCTGAACACTAAAGAATGGTCCGATGATATGCACCGTTGTCTCGTCCTCTTGGGGCGAAGTACCCTGCTCGGGAAGCTTAATAACACTTCCAGTCACGCGTTGCAATTCCCTGACGTTCTGGCCCCCTTTGCCTATGATGCGTCCGACTTGGGAGCTAGGAACCATGATTTCGATAGTCAACCTCACGTCGTCCGAGCCAGCCACGAATCCTTCCTCTCTCATCTTCTCGAAGATCAAGTACTGAGCCTGAAAGAAAAAAAAAATTGATTGAGACCAACATCCATCAACGAGAACTATCAACAAGTTTTACTGCCTTATAAAATTAGTATCTCTGCCCTTGTCGAGATACACATGATGTTTTCTAGGCGAGCTCTATTTCAGCCGGAGGGTTTTGAATTAATTCATCCCAAAAAAATTATTTTACCAGGGGCTACGGAGAAATAATACAATATCGAAGATTGAGTAATTACCGTTCAGAACATCGAACATTTTCTGATATGAAATATCTTTTCTCGGCACCTCAATTCTATGTTTTGGATATGAGCTGGACTTGGGCGTCCACAAAATTGGCCCACTGCGTTGTTTATAGTCCGGATGATGATCAATAAAACAATTTCAACAAGATATGGGCAAAACTATGTTAAGTTTCGTGCTTATTTCCTCGTTATCATAGTTTGGTCCTGACGAAATTCTGCATAAACGTTCAAGCTATCATATTTCCATTAAGTTCTTGATTTCAATTCGATTCGATGTCTGTTTTCAGAAATATTGGCGAAATTTTGAATGGGTATACTTACTCATGATGTAAAAAACATGGCGTGCTTATCTGAAAAATGAGTGACGTCAGCCAGTTGAAAAAACAAGGAATTATATATTCTGTGCTTTGAATTTGCATGTTAATTCAAGGCACAGAATATAATAGGTCCTTTCGTTTCATAGAAAGTGTAGCACTTTCTGCATTCGGTGTAGATATTCTATAGCATATCTACACCGAGTTCAGGAAAGTGCTACACTTTTTTTGCAAACGGAAGGACCTATAATTCCTTGTATCTTTAACTGGTTGACGTCACTCATTCACAGATGAGTACACCATGTTTTTTACATCATGGGTATACCTGCATTTGTTAGATATAATAAATTCGCATCTTCTGTCTTCCTTAAAGAACTTGAAGATCATGCTCCAGTTTAAAAATGGGAGATATCAAACCAATATTTGCCACTTGAAACATTATTTAAGCAATATTTCTTTCAATACCGATCTGATCGAATTTAAATTTGTTAAACTGTTTCCGACTTTATGCGATTAATAAAGATTTCTAGCGAAATCCAACAGATATTTACAAAATATGGAATTAAGTAACAAATATTTTGAAATTTTTTTCTTACGGAACGACATCCTATGAAATTGTGCACAAGTTTGCGCTCCGGCGTTCCACAATTGGTTGCAACTTTCAATGCGATCGGATTGGTATATTCCAGTCAATGATAAATTGAAATTTTAAATAGTTATAACACAGATCAACCAGATAAACCACTCGCGTCATTTACTTAGGAAATCTATATCAACGCAGATATGACGCTGAATCGAGCTAATCAGAATTTTAGCAGGCGTTTGGGGTGCTTTGGGGTGCCAATGATATTGCAGGAATAGGATTACGTCACTCTCGCCGCTTTCGGACTCGCTTGAAGAGGTTATAAACATGTAAACAAGCTGAAATGAATTTTTCGTCCTATTTATTGATGAATAATTTTGTATCTGTTCCATTTTAGAATATAATCCAAACAGTTTTCCACAACCAAATGAATTGTTTAGTCATCTTTGAGGTTCTATTTTATGATGACAGTCCTCATTATATGTTTTAATTATACAACAAGAATTGGAATCGAACTTAGGTGGACTTATTCATAATGTTCATTTTATATAATATAAAGGAATCGCGACTGAAGTAAAAGCATTACAACCTCCATTATTCAATTAAAACGATGGGATGTCTAATAAAATTGTATATGATTGCACACTAGGATTGGAATCGAACAAAGTTGGTCTATTCATAGTTTGATTTTATATTGAAATGAATCTCATTTGATGTGAAACTACAAAGATTCTCTGATTAAGGTAAACGGATTTTCCATAACATTTTTCCAAAAATTTCATTTACTCCAACCGAGTTCTTCTACAGGAGTTTAAGATGTGACAAAACACTCGCTTTGGTATTGGAAATTTGCTTTTCAAATGGTTTCATCGAAAAATCTTAGTCTGATTTTGATTTTGTGATTCCTGAATCCCGACAAATCCGTTTTTACATTTCGATTTTAGATATTCCAAAATCAAGTATTCAATTTGACAGCTATTTCGAGGAAGGAGAAAGTGCGGTTATGTCTGTTATATTTCTCAAGGTCGGAGAGACGCGATGCCCGCAAACGATGAAGTGATTTGTCTTGTTGGTCTGTGGTTATAATAACTCCGAAACTGTTGGGCGGATTTTGCCCAATACTTAGATATTGAGGCTTCAAATCTACTATGACAATTTTAAGGCGATGTTTCTTCTTCAGAAAGTTACAGTATTTACGGATGGACGGAAAAAACTGGAACCTGTATCTTTTCATAAGAGTTGAATAAGTTCAAATGGTGAATTAAAGAAGAATTTTATTCGATGGGTCCTTTGAATGTAAAGGTCAAAGGCTCATTCAGTATAGAAAGTGGATTAATTAACTCGACCCGTATCCCGTATGCTTCCCTAGATTTAAATTATTGTGATACCTCTCTTTCGATACATTTGAGAACATTAGTGTTCTTTGAAGTAGAGTTGCATAAGGTGGAGGAATTGATGTAAGGAAAGGGCCTGTTGAGATTCTAATTGATTGATACCGGCTCGAAGTCCGACAAATACAGAAATTTGGACGAAATGGTCGAGCGTTGGATCGCAAAAGGCAGCCGCCATGTTGTTTGAATCATTTCGAATGGATAAAACTGCAGAATTATCAAGTTATCATTGAGGTACGGACATAAAAGCCTAGTTAATCTGTGGTCGATTTCGATTCTTTCCTCCCACCCGGAAACATTGTTATATTCGAAAGAAGAATATTAGGGCCTTGAAAATATCAGGGCAGGATTGGAGTTCAAAAAACTTGGTTAACTTCGGGATTCGACAAAATCCGCTTAATGGTTTCTGAGTTATTGATATTTGAATTTATTCTCACTGACACGAAAAATGTCAATCCGATCGAATTGAAACTTGAGGTAGATTGTGAAATGCCAACGCGCCAACTTCTGCACAGTTTCATTCAGAAAAAACAATTTCGAAATGCATGCTCAAAAAATTGAATATTTCGGAAAATATCTGTAAGAATCCGCTCGAATTGATTTGCATTTGTGGAATTTGTGGGTAGACAATATTCAAAATGTCAAAATATTTGGTTGTATAGTTCCCATTTATCCAACATGATTTACAAGTCGATTTTTCAGAATTTAAGGGGCCTTTTGTGCGAGGGAGATTCGGAGATTTGGGTAATCGAAGATTTACCCTATTGGCCGAGAAATTCACCCTGTTGGTCGACGACGATCACGTGATAGGGAAGAATCTCCAATTACCCAAATACCCGAATTTCCCTCGCAGAAAAGGTAACCTTATTGTGTTTTCCATCAGCTGCTTTTTCAATAACTAATGAAACGAATAATGTAAATACGCATTATTTGTAGAGTGTGATCCTCACCACCAAAATCTGCATGAACCCTCACGATCCTACTTTCAACAATGCACCAGATTTCATCGTTCGTATTCGTATTTTTGAAAATATTGGGTATTGAAATATTAATTTTCAAATGGATTGTTCCCTAGAACGTGAAAACAAAAAAAATTCGAGAAAGTAGGCAATTCATTCATATCTTCAAAAAAATCGAAACGGCGGAAATGCCAGAAACGAAAACTCAGCACTATAAAAACCCAACGAGAATGAAAATATGCCGATTCTGGAGAATTGATTAAACAAAAAGCCTTGACTTTTTGTACTAGTTTGAATCTCACTGAAGTCAGAGTGAAGGATGGCTACAGCGCTTTAAAGAACGTTATGGTGAAAGATTCTCGAAAATAACAGGGGAGAAGCTTTTAAGTCAACCTGACTCATTGCCCCATTTGAAGAAGAATTGAAATGAGTCATTCAAGACCATGAATACAACGAACATCAAATCTATAACGCTGATGAAAGACTACGTCGGTAGCCTACAGAATGGAGACATCGTCTAGGATGCTGAAGGTACAGGGTTCGAATCCCGGCGAGGTCATGGATGTTGTGTAAGTTTGGGATGAGGATATATGTTCGTGTGTCTTAATAAATAAAAATTGTCTATAGTTGAGTATGAATGAGAAGTATGCAATAATGAAGTGGTAATATGATTTGTGTCCATGGTCTAAGCCGGGCACATTAAAGAATGAATGGACGCTGATGAAACAGGATTATGCTGGCGATTGCTTCCAGCAGTTCAAGCTTTGAACATAGCCATCAAGTGGACAAAACAGAATACTAACCCTGAAAATAATACATGAAAAAGCGGTTCTATTGGAATTAACTGCGAAGAAACTCAGTCTAAAATAACATCATTTTTTCCACAAAATACCAGTCATTGTAATTTACTTTATTTTTTTTTGAAATATTGGCTCGAACTTTTTGTTACTTTATGTGTGTCATTAAACATGAAATTCATGTATGAGTACAACCTAGAAAACATTTAAAAAAATTATTTTTCTTGACCTTCAGAAATATGAACAGTTCCTATAAAATGAACGAGCTAGAATTTTCTGTGCTCATATGAACGCGACTGTACTGTATATATTTTTTATTCATCAACGAATCCTGTCCTTGTAACTAAGCTCAAAGTTGACCAACAAATATTGATTCTCTGAATGGCTTCTTTCGGATGGTATTGTATCTACAATCGGCCGTTAGAGATTGTATGTGTACATATTGACAGAATCATTTGATTTTATTTTCGCATAAAAAATTATCATCTATTCGAACAACCACTGAAAAAATCCCGAGATCATTATCCTCAACATCGATGAGTTTTGCAGTTTTTTTTTCTCATTCGACATTTATACAGGGTGATCCAGAACGAAACTGAAATCAAGAACCGGAGATACGCGTAATGACTCATTGCACACATTTGCCTTGAACAAATGTTGCTAGTTCACGAGAAACAGGGTGCGAAAGTTTTTTTTAGCAAAATTAAAATATTGCTGTTATTCAGAATTCGGAATATGTAACTCATTTTAATATAGCTCAAAGAGGTAACCTATTACACGAACAAAACATGTCGATTTGTTTTTAACGGTACAAATGGATAAATGTTCACTAAAAAGTATTTGAAGAACTGATACATTTGTCCAAAAAATTTATTCTTGCTCAATATGAAAACTCACATACCCTTTCGATATATTTAAGATCGCATAAAGCAATTAAAATGTATGAATTTTGAGACACTAAGTTGGCAGACATGGCTTCAATAACAAGGCTCCTGTCAAATATTTTTACCCTTGGCTATAGTGATTATCGTGCAATGGGTTTCTTTTCAATATATATAAATTATAACTTTTGTCAAGACGACACCCTGTATCTCGTAACAAGCAACATTTATACGAGGCAATCGTCATTTATTGACGTGTAAAACTTGTAGTGTCTGGATTTTCCTTTTCTCAAATCATCCTTTATAAATATTTGTAGATGTTAAATGATTTATTTCATCTATATAATATCTCGCTTCGAAAAATTTACCTTCCGAAACGTCCTGCATAATCAGCAAGAAAGGTTTCAGTTTTCCACTGATCTCAGAATAAAATTCCAGATGGCGCTAGAATCTGCGTTACTCACCTTCCATTGGGCCTCTGGCGATCCGACAATGGTCACTCTTCTCTCGTTCTGGGTTTCCTGAGGTTTCGTCTCATCGATAGGGGCAATTTTAACGGACGCCCCCGAGAAGCGGATGATGTTGCGGATGTGAGATCCCTTAGTTCCGATGATCGCGCCAACAGCGTTGTTGGGAATATACAAGTAAGTGGTTTCGCTTCCATCTCCACCGCCCACCTGGCTAGGCCCTGCGGGATACATGCCTGGATAAGAAGCCTGGCCGGTGTACAGTCCTCTCGATCCGTATCCGATACCTGAATGAAGAGGATCTGATCACACGAGGAAAAAATCGAAAGAATTAATCAAACTGGCAATCATCCGTTAAGAGGTGTGAATGCTTAGTCCTTAGTTTGGGGCGAAAAATATGTTAGCAAATATATTTATTTATTCTGCCCATAGTTTGAGGTGTTGTTTAGGACAAAAGTGTGTTTGCAAATAAACAAGATACAGACGCTACTGATAAAATAATAAAATTGTTTGTGCATCAGAAAGGATTTCTTGGTGCACCTGAAACGTGTATCAAGTTTTACAGATCTATCTGTAATAGCAACATTGTGGTAATAAAAATGATTTTTTTCTGGAAACTTTACCACCCTATATATCAAAGCTAAACTGGTTCAGGCCATACAATTTTTTCTTAAAATGAACCACTCCCTGTATTTATTCGTTGTAGCCAAATATTTATTTTGAGTATACAGGGTGATTCATTAAGGTTGGCCACCGGCCGTATCTCGGAAACCGTTTATCCTATAACTTCGGGAAAAAAATTCTAATGACAAAATCGGCCCCTAGAAAATGATTAAAAATATTTTCAAGTTCGTAGTTCCCCACTAGAGGGCGCAATCTATCACTTGTAAAATATAATCTCATTTTATACGGAATATTGTCCAGCTAACAGTGGTAAAGAATAATAAAATAAGAAAATACTCTTCCTATTCAACAACTTTTGTTTGAGTAATTTTTCTATATTTCCTTTTTTTTAGTGATGGGATGAAAAAACTTTTCTTCACAAAAAAAACACTCTCACTTCTGTATGCGTGAACCGATTTTCATGTAATTTAATTTTATTCGAAGGCCATTAAACTCAGATTACAGAAAAATATGACAACAACATACCGGGTGATCCAATTAAAAACTACAGGCTGTTTTATGTCACTTCACCCTATTTGCGCGTTTTACTGGAGAATTTCAAATGCAATGCTATGATTCTAACCGACTGAGAATAATCTAAGCATTATCACCTATTGACTTGTTAAAACCGCAGACAGATATCTCCGGTCATTCCGAAGATATTAACATTTTTGCAGATTTCGATAAGTGTTGATCAACCCTGTGAAATTCAGGAGGAATTGAGTTATTTCATCATCTAAACAATCAAATGAAAAAAAAAACTTATCAAAAATGTATCTCACTCACAAAACAAGCTGATCTAGATCCAGTAAGCTTTGGCGTTACTGTTCATTCTCGGTTTCTATAGCTGTAAAATTTATTTAGGTCGATTGCAAACTACTAGTTTATGAGGCCTCATTATTCAAACGGAGGAGCATATGATATGCTTAATGTTCATGCTGAATGTTTAGAAAATGCAGTAGCTGAAAGGGAATACCCGACACGATATCCTGAAAGGCGTCGTCTTTCCAGAAAAGTATTCAAAATATTGACACGAAGACTGCGACAAACTTGGAAGGTTCAATATGTTGGAAGAACAAATGGAAAACGTCGAAGCCGTAATGAGGATAATATCATAAAAGTTTTGGCTTATGTTTATGCTGAATAACATTTAAGCATCCGAAAAATTGCAAGTGATTTGGGATCGAATTATTCGCTACTTCAGAGTATACTAAAGGACCATAAACTGCATCCGTATCATGTTGTCTTGCACCAAGAATTGAAAGAGACGACAGGACTTTTGCAATTGGTTGAAACGAATGCTTAACGGCGAACCTAACGTCCTTCATAGAATATTATGGACTGACGCGGCTACTTTTTCCAGCAATGGTAAAGTAAATTTTCACAACCTCCACTACTGATCATCTAACAATCCATATTGGCAAAGATATGTCAATAATCAGAATCGCTGGAGTGTTTACGTGTGGTGCGGAATTTTTGATGGAACAGTTTTCGGACCATTTTTCTTCGATAGTATCTTAACGGGACAAAGGTGCTTGAAATTTTAACGGAAAATTTTCGAAATTTTTTAGAAGATATTGCTATTCAAATCTGGTTAGATATGCGGTATCAACAAGATGGTTGCCCGGCGCATTATGCTGCTAATGTTAGGGAATAAGATACCGTCTTCTCAAAGAGGTGGATTGGACGAGACAGTATTTTTCCAGTAAGATCACTCGACCTCACAGTATTAGATTTTATTTTTGGGGGAGAATGAAGACTTAGTTTTCCGAACACCTCCAGCTACAAGTGAGGATATAAAAAATAGGTTTCGACAGGCAGCTGAAACTGTGACCAGTATCAACTAAAGAATGACTTAATTTATCTATAGAAAAAAATGGTAGACATTTTGAATATTTGAAATGATTATGTATGAGGGTTGTTTTTTGTTCAAATATTTTCGTTGTTGCTTATTTTTGTTTCATTTTATCGTATTATTGTTATTTCATGTGTGTTTAGTATTTTTCTGCGTTGTCATGACGACTAAAGTCACTTTCTTGTTGTTTCAAGCTCACAGAGTCGAACACCACTTATCAAAATTCACAAAAATGTCAATATCTTCGGAATGACTGGAGCTATCTGTCTGAGGTTTTAACAAGTCGATAGGTGATAATGCTCAGCTTATTCTTAGTCGGTTAGAATCATAGCATTGCATTTGAAATTCTTCAGTAAAACGCGCAAATAGGGTGAAGTGACATAAAACAGCCTGTAGTTTTTAATTGGATCAGCCGGTATATTGTTGTCATATTTTTCTGTGATCTGCTTTCAATGGCCTTCGAATAAAATCAAATAACGTGAAAATCGGTTCACGCATACAGAAGTACGAGTGTTTTTTTTGTGAAGAAAAGTTTTTCCATCCCATCACTAAAAAAAAGGAAATATGGAAAAATTACTCAAACAAAAGTTGTTGAATAGGAAGAGTATTTTCTTATTTTATTATTCGCTACCACTATTAGCTGGAGAATATTTCGTAAAAAATGAGATTATATTTTACAAGTGATAGATTGCGCCCTCTAGTGGGGAACTACGAACTTGAAAATATTTTTAATCATTTTCTAGGGGCCGATTTTGTCATTAGAATTTTTTTCCGGAAGTTATACGATGAACGGTTTCCGAGATACGGCCGGTGGCCACCCTTAATGAATCACCCTGTATATACATTTTCCGTTCCCATGAATTTATTTTCAACAAAACACGAGTTCACGAGTTTCTCCAAAACCGAGTTAGATTGAAATCACAAATAGAAAAGTAATAGATATAACTAATTTACTCATATATAACAGTTATGAGTAGACAATCTTGCCGTTACTCCCATTTAAAAAGCTCCTGCACATTATCTAACAATAAATAGGTCAGTGTTATTATTAACATTGACAAGAGACCTGCTGAAAATTCCGCTATCCATCAGCTAGTACAAATTTTATAGATTTCGATCTTATCTTTGTAATCTATGACTATGTTGACTCATAATATGCTCGTATGGATCACCTGTTTTGCAGATAAGATTTCAATTTATCTTGGCAAAAGTTGAAAGATAAAACTGAAAATGAACTAAATGACGATATTTCGATGATTCCGAGTATGTTCAAGAAATTCTCAAAATCGACACGATAAGCGGTCAATCCCGACTCCTGCGCAATTGTGCAATTCTAGAACATCGCGATTACTGATAGTAGAAGATCCGAACCTAAGTCGACTTTCACCGAGCTGATAATAGAATAAACTTATTTTATAGTAAACTTAGTATGTTAGAAAATATATAAAAAAAATATAGAAAAGCACTGAAGTGAATTCAGCAGCTTTTAAGCGCTTGTTCACATTGTGAAATGGAAATATAAAAACTTTCAAAAAAGCTTAAAATAAAATAAATTTTTTTTCGAATTTTTCCATGGATAATTCTTCTTATTGACACTGTTCATATTCCAACCAGGTTTCATTTCGATCAGATAAATATTTTTCGAGTTATTGAAAAATAAAAGTTTCAAATGGCTGTAGCACAAAACCCATTCGGCAGATTTCGCTTATTAACGAACTTAACCGAGATATTCAGAATTTTAACCTAACCTGAAAATTTCAAGAATCTAGGTCCTTCCTTTCGAAAGTTACAGCGCACACGGCTGGACGGACAGAATCAATTTTGACCACGGATACTTCATCAGTGAGTCCAACCTAGTCGTTTCAGACCAATTTCGGCTCAAAATTCGAAAATTACAGACATCGTGACGAAATGATAACGCGCTGTTCCCCAATCTATACCTTGCCAAACTTTTGGGTTGCCAGGTATAAACAGATATGTTGATGCCAGTTACTTTCACTTGATAGGATAATAAAAAAAACTTTTTTATCAGCATGAGCGCTGGTTTATTGTGAACACGTTGATAAAGGGTTGCCTGCAAAAAATTCGGTCCTTATAGAGGTTTGCGAATTTTAAAGATATAAATTTCAACGCGTGTGGAAGTGAGTGACAGAGAGATCCCAGGTGAGTATACTATACTGAGTAATATTAAAGGACGCGTTATTTTGGAGTAGCTATAATGACTTATAATATTATATTGCTTCGCAAACATGTCTTATTCGGTATCGTTGTGATGAAAAATTGGTAGAAAGTGTTTTGTGTGTGGCCCGTGCGATTCTTGAAGTTTTACTGATGAAACTTTTGAAGATTGTTTTTTAAAGCTAACTTAATAAAAATATAAATATCACGAAGCTGATCAATCATATCAAAAAAGTAACTGTTTAAGGAAATGAATACAATGAAGAATTTAAAATTCCAGAGATTTTTGAGAATTCTCAAACCTCTATCAGGACCGAATTTTTTGCAGACAACTCTATACCAACTTGTTCACAATAAAACAGCACTTATGCTGATATAAAAGATTTTCTTATATCCTATCAAGTGAAAGTAACTGGCATCGACATACCTGTTTATACCTGGCAACCCAGCAGTTTGTCCAGATAAATAATGGATTCTTTAAAAAATAATCAAGAATATTCTGTCCAGAATTTTTTTGGACAACCAATTTTTAGTATATTTTCTAATATACTTAATTTATTATAAAATAAATTTTATTCTATTATCACCTCGGTGAAGGTCGAAGTAGGTTCGGATCTTGAACTATAAGTTTCTGCACTATCATTTCAATTGTTCTATCCATAACTGCGAGTATCTCGCTAGGATTAATTTAATCGTCTTTCCTTGTTAAGTATTCTTAATAAGGAAAGAGAAAAAGTAGTACAGCTCTGCTAGGTATAGAAATATTCATTCACACAAAAAACAGAGTCAACACAAAAAAAAAGAATGAACGTGGAAGAGATAGCTCACGAGCTCATCTCGTTTTCATTTCAATATTTCGAACTAGTTGTCAGCAGGTTGTTTTTAAATTGTATTCGCGTGAAAGAAAAAGCATTTTCCAAATTGTCAACATGAGCTCGATATGGCAATCTCCCTTGCACATTGGCCTTACCCTAAGGGTACCAGAGATATTGAAAATGAAATGATGGCATATCCTACATGCATGCGATCTTCAGAAAATAATTCAAAAGAACTTTAAAACCCACATTCAGTATCACAAGGCCCATGGCCAAAGAGTGGAATAGATATTTATGAATCGTAAATGAGCTTATATCTTATTGTAACCGATCATTTTTCAAAATATATGGAACTGAAATAAATTAGCACCACTTCAATATTCTGTGCTATCAAATCTTTAAAATCAATTTTTAATGTTCATAGTATACCTTATATTCATTTCTCAGACAATTCAATTCCAAAGAATTCAGACAATTTTGTGAAGAATGGGACATCAAACATCAAGTCCATTATAACCTAAATCGAATGGAACTGTTGAAAGACATTTCCAAACTCTTGAAAATATATCAAGAAAATGTATTTATGACAAGTTGGATATCAATTGAGCTTTATTAGAATTCCAAAATACTCTTTTTGACAATCAAATAAAATCAGCAGCTGAATTGTTATTTAGCAGAAAATTGGAAAGCATTTCACCGATGACGCCTAAATCATCAATACCACTTTATATTAACGTCAAAGAACAAATAATTGAATTACCAAAACGACAAAACTACAAGAGAAATATTATGACACATCATTCAAAAAACGAATTTTTCGTAAGTCACAGGCCGACTCGCGATATCGCCATCCCGCGTGCACTCAGGTCGTACCCTACACTATTTATGGAACTGACTCCGACTCGAGAGTCTCAGTCTGCAATCTGTGATAAATTCTATATATGCTTGAACGGACGGCACTGCACTCTAAGCGATGTTCAAAGCGAAAAATCTTTGACTCCTCGATATAACACGTGTTTATGTTTTATTCACCTGACGAGATTTAACTTTGACTTCCTTCTGTTCCTCTCATCGATATCCACTATTGCTAGAGGTAGCTTTGATGAACTTGTAGAGTGTAACCGTAAAGAGAAATGAATATGTAGCTATTTGTTCATACCGAAACAGTTATAATTTTTATCAAAATGTATTTGCATCCCTCCACGACAAGAAAAAGAAGCACATCTATCAACTTTCATTAAGATACGCAATGAATAGCATACACAATTTCAGTAGATTCACTTTTTGTAAATCGAAATCTCAACATATTATACCAATACATAAATGTATGTATCCTCAAAACTGCAGTTAACAGAAAACTTTTCATTTTGAAAATTTTCTGGTATGAGATACAGAGTACAGAGTTATAAAACATCTTTTTATTTTTAGGGCCCCTCCTACCAACTCCGCTGGTCTTCTGAGTACGAAATACTTCATTTAAGAGATCATCTGATGTCTTCGGCTAAATTTGACAATAAAAATGACAAACATTTGGTTTCTTCAGTTAATTCAGTTTGGTTCGTTTATTTTTATTTTCTGGTTTTATGAAATGTATCCAGATTATTCCACAATATAAAATTTTTCGAGAGTCTCTAACATTGTTTTTGTCGTCTAGCAAACCAATAGATATATGAAAAATGAAAGTTATGGAGTTAATGTTCAGAATAAGATTCACTTGGATGGGGGATATCAAACTTATTGCGAATGGCTTTATGATTACTTTTGTATTTACTTAAAAAATACCCGGATATCTACAGAAACTGCGCCAAGTAGAGAACAATAAAATGAAAAATCTTTGACTAACCAGCAGTTGCCATCATCGCCATAGGATGCAGTCCCGGGAACATCATAGTCTGGGGAGCCATTGCCTGGAGATCGTTCTCGTAGCTCTGCCTAAGTTTGGCGGAAATTTGAGCCTCGGCTTTGCTCATGTTCTCGATGGAGCCCTTCACAGTGATGATGCGCTCCAGATTGAACGAATTGATGTCGTTGATACTAGAAACTGTTATCTTCGTCTCGGTCTCTTGCATTATCCTCTTGATGGTGTTTCCACCTTTGCCTATGATTCGTCCGATTAGGTTGTTGTGAGCTAGGATCTTCAGTGCGATCTCTCTGCAAAACCACACACATTTATAAAGACCGTAAGAACATAAAAACTAATAAGAACATTGGTTAGACGGAATTATCAAATTGGTGAATTAGAACTGAGAAGCCTGACACGTGCGCTCACGGAAAGCTGCCCTGAGAATTATCATCTGCGGAATA
The DNA here is from genome assembly GCA_958510865.1 of Myrrha octodecimguttata. Taxonomy (NCBI): domain Eukaryota; kingdom Metazoa; phylum Arthropoda; class Insecta; order Coleoptera; family Coccinellidae; genus Myrrha; species Myrrha octodecimguttata. The sequence continues at coordinate 29,705,610 of OY294057.1, forward strand.
TAGAAAAGATTCTCGCTTCTATCAAGAAGCCATTGAAACACACAAATATCATTCATTTGAAAATAATATGACCATTTTTAGTTTAGTCATATTGTTCTCTGAAATTTGATATAAGAGTTTTTCAACAATGCTTCAGATAAAGTTGGGCAATACAATCAATATGTTAAATTGTAAATTTGTGAATAAAAATAAGGAAATTTTCATAGACTTAGACAGTCTTTAGTTATCTGTACTCAGAAAAAATGCCTACTCATTGATGAACAAAGGCTATTCCATGCTATTTTATCCCGAAAACGACACATTTGAGCCAAAAAATTTAGGATTATGCTAAACTATAGCAATTAGGTTTTTGAGAATGAATTTTAATATTCTTTGTTCATAAAATTCCCATGAAAAAGGGTGAACCCACTTCCCATAATATGAATATTTTCCAACGCTAAAATGGATCAAATTGCCTATACGAATATAAACTATATCAAGTCTGGACTCCGAGGAGGTTTCAGATTTTCAGTATTTCGGGGTTGAATATCTTGCTGGCAGGCATTTATCCATTGCTTGCAAAGCTCTTCATTTTTTGGAGAACTATAATATCGCATAACAGCATATCAGTGTCTTCAGTTTCTGTTGAATAATTATCACAACCGTACACATCAAAGGTAGGCATTTTACAGCACTTTAACTCAAAAATAATTCGTTGAAATTTAAAACGAATAGCCACACGTGTTTTAGCCTAGCCTTATGCGAACGAATCACCACAATACCTTAATAACGCTGGAAAACTGCGATGATGAAAGGTTGTATTTGATAAACGGATACAATAGTTCGTAATTATTGCTCTGAATGAAGTCATGCGCCAAACGCACGAAATAAGCCAAAGTTATGAGCACACCATGTTATATTTTCACCATGGTTGGGATGATCAAAGGAAAATTTTGGAATTATGTCAGTGTCCATTGTCATTAAGAATGGAATTTGAGTGCCTCCCTTGGCTAGTGTTTAACCTTTCCCATTTTCCCTTATTCCCGAAAGTCACAACCAAGGAGACCCGGTTATTCTTGCTTCTTTGACGAGTTTAGCCGGACTCATACCATTTTAGAATTGACTATGTCGGATTTCTGTTCCAAGCACTCGGCTTCTATAAGCAATTTCAAGCGATGGACCAAAAACTCCGGTTATAGTTACAGTTATCCACATTGACAGACTATCCTTTACCTATATGTCAGTTTGGATAACCGTAAGTATAACAGGAGCTTTTGATCCATCGCATTATATTGACTTGAACACATCTCAGCGTGGATATTAAGATAAGCGTGGACACGAAATCATTCTGTTATTGGTTCGAATACTTCCACTCTGTTCTCGGGCATATACAGGGTCTTTCACGAGGAACCTCACCCATATTTATACGGGAAACTACTGAACGTATTTTCATGAAATTCAGCACTTATGAGTATTTCACGATGCTGATGAAATCTAAAATATTTTCAAGGCATGAGCACCTCCGGTTTTTCCGGAAATGACGTCAACTTCCGTTTTTCAAATTAGAACACCATTTTTTTATTGCAGAAATAGATTCCTTAGAAAATTTCAATTTATTTTGATGTAACATTTTTCAGTTTTGGTTGGAAAATTCTCTCTGAGCGGGAAAATTCGAAAAAAAAATCGAAAATAGAGCTCCGCTGAAACAAGAATAACTTCGAAGTTTTTGGATGGAAAATTTTCATTTTTGGGATTTTTCAAGATGTAAGATTGATGTATCCACTTTAAAAATCGAAATCGCGATTCATGATACAGGGGGTGAAAAAATCGCTTTCAAAGTTACGGATGACAAAATCGTGAAAAATCAATTTTTTCAAATTAGAACCCCATTTTTTTATGGCAGATATTGAATCTACGTTAAAAAATAATGTGAGTGTATGCATCACACCCTTGCCCTAAAGTGGATATTTTCTGAGTTATTCACAAAAAACTGTTTTTCGTCTTGAATTTTCAGCTATTTCTTTTCCCTTCACGCCAAAAAGATGACATTTTCAGGAACTGTTACTTAAACCATGTTTTAGATTTTACTACCCCAATATGCAAGAGAAAAAAGTTACAGGTTGTTCCTAAATAGATGGCGAATTTGGATTCGAATTTGTATCGGAAACCTCTTTATTTCAACTAATCGGCCATCGGTTTTCTCTCCAGTGATAAATAAATAATTCCTTATGAACCATATGCAAAAACTTACCATGTTTCACATTATTTTTTTTTAATGATAGATATCATTAATTACATCTGCCAAATTCCTCTTTATTCAGTAGCATTTTGTGTTTACTATTAATTTGGTGATAATTCGTATTAAGTTATAAAATCGATCACTGTGCCTAATTCTACCAATGAAGATTATTTAAATCTCATTCTACTTCATGGAGAATGTAATAAAGTTGTAGATAGAACGATTCGACTGTTCATTGAGAGGTTTCCTGACCGACCCAGACCAACGGGAGATACCATTAACAGAACCATGACAAACTTGAGAAATGTCGGTTTCAAGAAGGGGTGAAAAATCTACAGCATGGTTCAAATAACAGTTCCTGAAAATTTCATCTTTTTGGCGTGAAGGGAAAAGAAATAGCTGAAAATTCAAGACGAAAAACAGTTTTTTGTGAATAACTCAGAAAATATCCATTTTAGGGCAAGGGTGTGATGCATACACTTACATTATTTTTTAACGTAGATTCAATATCTGCCATAAAAAAATGGGGTTCTAATTTGAAAAAATTGATTTTTCACGATTTTGTCATCCCTAACTTCGAAAGCGATTTTTTCACCCCCTGTATCATGAATCTCGATTTCGATTTTTAAAGTGGATACATCAATCTTACATCTTGAAAAATCCCAAAAATGAAAATTTTCCATCCAAAAACCTCGAAGTTATTCTTGTTTCAGCGGAGCTCTATTTTCGATTTTTTTTTCGAATTTTCCCGCTCAGAGAGAATTTTCCAACCAAAACTGAAAAATTTTACATCAAAATAAATTGAAATTTTCTAAGGAATCTATTTCTGCAATAAAAAAATGGTGTTCTAATTTGAAAAACGGAAGTTGACGTCATTTCCGGAAAAACCGGAGGTGCTCATGCCTTGAAAATATTTTAGATTTCATCAGCATCGTGAAATACTTATAAGTGCTGAATTTCATGAAAATACGTTCAGTAGTTTCCCGTATAAATATGGGTGAGGTTCCTCGTGAAAGACCCTGTATACCTTCTTCGACAATTCTTTGAGATAATGACTGGTGAACCACCTTCCGCTCTTCCTTTCTGTCAAGGCAAACCGGTGAAGCATCGTTTGAGTCGAATCTCTCGATAGTTTTCTCACTACGAAGGTGCGCAGAAAAGATATATTTGGTTGGCAGATAAGATGTATTTTGTCAGATTTCCAGGATAATATTATATCATGAGAGTGTAAGGAGGAAAATACCAAGAAGCAGAGTCAGTTGTTTAAAAGCTTAATTCCGCTTAAGAACAGTTTCATATTGCTGATGGCAGAATTGTAGATATGTTAAAATGCTGATAATTGAAATCCTTTTTTCATCCTTGACATCCCCGTAAAGTTTGAGGTAAATCTTCAGCAAACTATGATAATTTTCTTTCATTCAACTTACCCTTTGTTTGTATTATTAGCCTCTTGTTGCATAACCTCAAGGATTTTCTTGCAGGCGTTCGTGCAATTCTCCGGATTGCCGTAGATCGTTATTGCCTTCTCCAACGACCCGACGTTGTCTTTTCTATGTACGTCAACCCTGGCTCTTGTCTGCTGTGTTATCTGTCTGATCGTTGAACCCTGCCTTCCGATTATGGCACCCACCTGTAAGAATGTAACATTTCAATTTCAGTTTTTTATTCTTTACAGATTATTTCGAAAGTTGTATCCTTCTCAACGGGAGGACGAATGAATGAAACCTCATTCATTAGCATCCGAACCAATAAAAAAATCATCATATACGGATCTAGAATTTTAGCAGATTTTGGCAAATTGTCAAAATGCGCCTTCGAAGAAATTTACTTTTCAATAACTACAAAATTTTCAAAATTAGAAGTTTTCATTTTATGGAGAAGAACTTATTCGTTCGCAATATCTTCCTTATTTTCATAGGGTAAGGAATAAAACTGACAGATTTATATTGGAATAGAATAATAAGTAGTAGTAATAAATTGAAACAATGTTTCAAACGGCTAACGACCTAGGTCTTCCTGCCATAATAAGTGTGAGAAAAAAATTCGAACGATGATATCTCTGAGCCTGTCGGGCACTTCTGCTCCTTAACAAACTCAGGCGACGACATATGTACAAAACAAATCTACCTTTCGAAAATTATCACTTATCGTATTCACTGGCGGAGGACTAGCCGAAAAGAATACAATTCGACCAAGAATTCTTGAATTGTGAGTTCAAAACAGTCGTTTAAAATTTCAAAATTACAGATTTTTTTTTAAAGCAGTCTGAATGCGTCTAGCGAACAGAAATTGTCATGAATATAAGGACTAGGCGTAAAAAAATTGCTGAGTTGACCATAAATTCATTCAATAAATCTAATAAAGGTACCTGATTAGAATTTGGAATTTTTTTTCAGCTCGAATAATTACCAGCACGATTGGACGATAACCATATTGCACATAATATACAGGGTGTTTCACTATAAACTGGTCAAACATATATAGCCGTATAGATCACATTGGGAAAGTCATTTTTGCCTTTTGACATATCCCCGTTTTCGAAGCATAAGCGAGATACAGGGTGTTTCATGTCAACTTCGAGCAATATTCTGATAACTGTGGTGATTTGTACGTGACCTTTGAAATAATGGTTTTGATCACATCTTTCGGTGGTCAATTCAATTGTTTTGTAGAACTCTGGAAAGAATATTTCAAAATGGCGGAAAACCTACAAGGTTGGAATTTTTTATTTTCGATTGCCAAATTGGAAAGCATTATTTCAATGTACTCAATTTTCTAAGATATTCCGTGAAAAAATTTCAACTTCTTTTTTACATATCTACAGTGAAAAAAAATTCACCCAAAATTGTTGAAATCTTTCGAGGTTGAACTTCACCTTCATTCTGAACACTAGGGCGAAAACAGAATGAAAAAATATCCATTGGTTTTCATTTTATAGCTTTCCAAAGACTCAGCTAGGAGTACTAATAGAATTTTTATTCAAGAAAGTGGTGGCCCTACGGATGCCAAAATTATGCTAATAGGCCTCCAGAGTAACATGGATAGAAATAATAATTTATGGAGAAAAATTTTTTTTTAAAAAAACTTTGGTAGGAATCGAACTCTCTCCGCATTCGTACAATAGTATAAATTCGATGAACCACCGTTGCTTGGTAACGGACGTCATTATAATCAGAATAAATCCAATTTATACGCGACCCTATTGTCCGTAAGTGAAGCGAGTTCGAATCCCATCAAAGTTTCTCCGAAAAAAATTTTTTTTTGATGAATTCATATTTCCATTCAGATCAATCTGGGGGCTCATCAGCACAATTTTGACCTCCGTATGGCCACCAGTTTCTTCAATAAAAATTATTTTAGTACTCCCAGCAGAATCTTTGGAAGGCTATAAAATGAAAACCAATGGATATTTTTTCATTCTGTTTTCACACCAGTGTTCAGAATGAAGGTGAGTTCAACCTCGAAAGATTTCAACAATTTTGGGTGATTTTTTTTTCACTAAAGACGTGTAAAAAAAACGCGAGGTTGAATTTTGGAAAAATTTTTTCACGGAACCTCTAATAACCCTTTGAGGTTGAAGCGATATTCTTTTTAAATAAAAAAAAATCTTAGAAAATTGAGTACATTGAAATAATGCACTTCGGCAATCGAAAACAAAAAATTCCAACTTTTGTAGGTTTTCCGTCATTTTGAAATATTTTTTCCAGAGTTCTACAGAACAACTGAATTGACCACCGGAAGATACTAAAATGTGACCAAAAACCGTTATTTCAAAGGTTACGTACAAATCACCACAGTTATCAGAATATTGACATGAAACACCCTGTATCTCGCTTATGCTTCGAAAACGGGGTATATGACATAAGGCAAAAACGACTTTTCCGATGTGATCTATACGGCTATATATGTTTGACCAGTTTATGGTGAAACACCCCGTATAATAAGTTACTATGTTTTCAATTGATGCGATATAAAATGTGACACAATTCCGGCTGCATATAATTACGAGAGAAATCAGGAGTATTTAGACAGGGATGGATTCATAAAGCCCCTCGGTTGTTAAAGTCTTTGCAATTAATGATATTTGAGCGGATCCCAGATAGTGGATTGAGAATCGTAGGGTGGTCTCGATGTCGTTGTTTTTTTCGGTATAACTCAAGAAATACTGATTCAATCATGATAAAACTTCGTTTGATGAAACTTAGTTTGAAGATGCTGAAAGACAACTTTGTGCAAAATTTCGTGATGATTGTGTCATCAGAATAATTTAAAAAAAATTTCAAATTTTTTTTTCAAATATTCAATATTCTGTACGAACTTGCTGACAGTCATTTTTCGATAAAGCACTGGATTTCAATTCGATCTATCTGTATTTTCGGAAATATTGGGAAAATAAAATTTTGAATAGGTATAGTTAGAACGTGAGGTAATGAAACACTATTTTTCTGAAGGGTTTATTTTACTCTATTGGCAATAGATTTCGGTTTTGAATACCATCACCAGGCCAGCTGAAAAATACACAAATAAGGTATAACACATATAACACAATGTAGTACTGTACGATACAATGTTAAAATTCATGTTTAAAGGAAGCTATGCAAACAAGTTACAAATATTGACCCCAATAAATAAATCATTCGCATTTTTTGATAATTCAAGGTTAGAAATGCATAACTCACCGTCAATTGAAATATACACGTATTTATCATCAGGACGAAACGGAATTTCAGACTTCTCTTTCAATGCTTGAAAAATTGAACTGAAAAATTTAGAAAAATTCTATCGATATTGTGATAAACTATTTATGAGTCAATTTATGAAATGACAGACATTGGACTCCCTCTATTGTTAATTATTATGGCGTAGTGAAAAACAAAACAAATGTGACCATTGAATTTTGCAAAAGTTGAATCGAAAAATCGCACATGATGCGCGGAACTGAAATATGGCACCCGCATTAATGATGCACGTTATCGTCAATGAGTTTAAATATATTTTTATTGTTAGAGAACTCTGAAAGGTCGTTCAAAAACTGTTTTTTGTAAATGTTTTTCCATGGCCAATTGTTGGCGGTTGCGTACCTCCACCTATTTGTTTTCAAAGGGTCTCAATGTCTCTGCAACATTCTTCGTAATCGTGTTGTAATCAAGGTTGTTCTTGATCTGTATTTCCACGTTAATTGCTATCTTATAAACGTTTAAAAGTTTGGGTATTGGGGCGAATTTATGTCCTAGATTTAGTGTTTTTATTTCATCAAAAATATATATACCTTCAGTGGTCCATAAAAAATAGATTCACTTCTTTACCAATCTATGAGAATTTCAATAAAAAAATTGGTAAAACCCTGAGTAAATATGATTACACCCTGACCAACAGACGACACAGAACGTAAGAGAATATCCTTATTAATAATTAAACGAAAACTGCACGAGAACAATGCGGTGGCATTTATGAAATAATTTGCACTTACTGTCAGTCATTTTATATCGGCATGACAACGAGAGCAGTAAAGAAAAGGGTAAACGAACATCAAAAAAATCGTCCAAATTCAGCTTAAGGAAATTATCTTGTACAATATAATCATAACCCCACTTTCGATCATCTAAAACTTCCACATAAAGAATCCAATTATCAGAAGATGATTCTATTCGAACAATATGAAATTTGGAAAAATGGGGACAATCAACATCTTTTGAACGACCTTTCAGAGTTCTCTAATGATGAAAATATATTTAAACTAATTGACGATAACGCACATCATTAATGCGGCTGCCTTGCTTCAGTTCCGCGCATCATGTGCTACTTTTCGACTCAACGTTTTCCAAAATTCAATTGTCACATTTGTTTTATTTTTCACTACGCAATAATAATTCACAACAGAGCGAGTCCAATGTCTGCCATATCATAAATTGACTCATGAATAGATTATTACAATATGGATAAAATTTATTTGAATTTTTCATTTCAATTTTCCCAGCATTGAAAGAGAAGTCTTAAATTCCGTTTTGTCCTGATGACAAATACGTGTATATTTTAATTGACGGTGAGTAATGCATTTCTAACCTCAAATTATCAAGAAATGCGAATGATTAATTAATTGAGGTCAATATTTGTAACTTGTTTGCATAACTTCCCTTAAAAACGAATTTTAACATTGTATCGTAATATGCGTTATACCTTATTTGTATATTTTTTAGCTGGCCTGATGATGGTATTTAAAACCGAAAACGATCGCCAATAGAGTGAAATAAACCCTTCAAAAAAATAGTGTGTTTCATAACCTCACAATCTAACTTTATTGAACACACTCATAGAAGAATTCATGCCCAAGTTTGAATAGGTATATCTACGGAATCATTGGGTGGATTTTACCCATTCACGAATTCGGCCTTCGTTATTAAGGTCCAAACCTTTTCTACAAATATCGAGTTTCTAAGTTGTTTCTTCCGGAAGTTATTGTGTGGCCTCACGGCCGACCGTACACACCGCGAAATCTTCGCTCAATTGGCGAATGAAGATAAGCGCTACTCACTCTAGTGGCTATCAGAGAATCCCTATTTAGTCCGACTATCTGATTGACACAGACGTGTTAGAAGCAGTTAGAAGAAATGCCAACGAAAAAGAGATAGGTTATGCCTTTTCTATGAGTTTGTATTATTTCGCAAGTTTTTTTAGTGGGAAAAAGCAAACTCAAATGTCCTCTCCGAAAGATTTACACAGCCCGGTGAAAAATTTCGAGTTTGGGTAAAACAGACTTCCTTCAAAGTCGGGCTTGAAAGTGTTGGAATATCGATTTAATGCTTGGCAACTCGGAACTCCAAATTGGTAAAAACGTACAGTGCGCGTCAAAATTATGGAACAAATTCATTTTCTCAGAAGAAAAATATTTCGCAACAAAATCCTGAAACAGGTCAATTTTTGTTTCACTTTTACCAAATTTATATGAATTTTTGAAGGATTTTTGTTGCGCCCTGTGCCATCCCCATCAACCCTCTAAATTTTTTGAATAGGGAGAGTAGGTCATGTGGTACTTTTTTGGCAAGGTCTTCGTATCTTCTTTACAGGCGTGCAGAAATTTTCAAGAAAAAAATTTTTTTTTTGAAAAATTAGTGACTCTCCGGGTGGTACTTCAATGCCGAAATAAATTTCCAATGTCACTCCATTTCTATTTCCTTAAGGAATCGTAGGGGTTGAAAGTTGTGCATGAACAAAACTGTAATGGTCACCTTCCATTCGGTGACAAATTTCATCAGGTACCATCGTCTCAAAGTAAATGAGCCGTGAAAAAATGCATTACGGCTTGAAGAGTCCTGCAAGATTTCAGAGAAATTCGCGACGAACTCAAACGAGCTCTTGAGAGCTTCTGAGTTCACGTCAGTACTTTCCTAAAATTTTTTCATAACAACGCTGATTTAGCGCTAGTAAATAGCGTCAGACGCAATATGAAAGAGGAAATCAGACCATTACGGAAATTATTCAACGATAGATAACGCGATTCGGAATGACCAATTGAAATGTAGGCGCAAAAAACCTAATGAATAAATTCGACACAAAAAACTTTTCCAGAATTGCAAAATGGTGCAGGAACAGGGATCGATCGCTTACTGTTGCTAATGCGAGAATTTTTTTAAAGTTTCGGATTCCTAGAGAGATTACGACCATTACGCAATTATAACCGAACATGAATGATATTTTATTTGAATTCATAATGCTCTCGTGTTAAATTTTCAAAACTGTATTTAGGTTGATTGGATTCTGAGTGCTCAAATATTATTCTCTCAGAAGTTATTGTTGAAGCAGACCTCCACATGAAAATACCTTGTAATTAAAACAGAAGAATTGATATCAAACACCTTTTTATGAGTAGGCATCATAATAACTTACCATGTCACTTTGTACGAGTATGCGCAGTGGAAAATCTGTCTGTCTGCTTGTGCCGGGCAGGCTACCGGCGCCGAAAGGTGCACCAGCAGGTCCCCTGGGTGTCCGCTTGGGACGTTTATCCAAAAGCTCAACTTTAAGTGGTTTTCCTTCCACCTCGATTCCATTGAGATTGTTTTGGGCTCTGAAATAATACAGACAAGGTTAAATGAAAGCATACAATAGGCGCCAGAAGCTTTTACGCGATCAAGAATTGAGATGCTGGGTTACACAAAACTACGCGGCAATTCGACTATTTCGTTGAAATTCGAGTGCCCTCACTTGATTATTCGTAATTATGGTGCACTGTAATATTGTTTTGTAAATGAAGAATTTATTTAATAAATAATTATTATTATTTATTATGATTCAAAAATGTGCTCATACGACTAGGTTGGACTTAGGACCGATTCATATTATCCGACCGGCATCAGTTCAGTTCTGTCGCGCCAGAGAATCTTTCAGTGGGTTTTATACGGACTAATTCATATCATCCGTCTACGAACTTCGGCACAAATCAAAGAAAAATCGGAACGGAACTGAGCCGGTCGGATAATATGAATTGGGCTTTACTGATGAGGTAAAATTCTATTATGTCCTTCCATTCCCCTATTTGCAAAAGGAGAAGATCAAAGATTTGAAATTGTTTCAATAATTTAACAAACACTGAACCGATTGAATAAGTAACTTCGGCTCAAGCTGCTAACATAAAATTCTGAAATTTTTTGGAACGGGAAAGGGAACTATAAGAACGATTTAGTCATGTCCAGGTTTGCATTATTTATTGATATCGGTAAATTGCACCTTGGCTCTTCAGACCAGGTAATTGCATCCAAATATCGATATTTGTAAATTTCATGCTAGATTGACTGAAAGTTGTGTTGGAGCTCCTGATTTCACCTCAATAATGTCAATGCATTTCACATAGGTCAAGTTCCGTAAATCTACTTGATTAATATTGAACTGTTTCATTCGTTACTATTTAGTAGTTGATCATAATTAAAACAAATTTTTTATTACTATGTTTTACCACCAAGCTGTCTGAAGATGAACGAAAGTTCGAAACTTGTCACAAAAATGTAAACCTGACATATTGTAAAACATCTCTCAATTGTTGGTAGTAAACATAGTAATAAGAACTTGTTTTAATCAACTTGATGAGCAGGGTTCCTAGTTTTTTAGCCGTAAATATGAAATCTTTTTTAGTTCCGGAAAAAAGTTATTGACGTAACTTGGTTGAGACCATCGACTAGGTTCATAAACAGAACATAGACCCTATGAAGTATATGTTGTCATTGGTCAGTGTTGTCTGACTGAATCAGAAATCTGAAGATTTTTCAGTTTCAATAACCTAGTTCCATTTTTTCAGGAACCTACCGAACATTTCATATTTACGGATTGGAAAACTAACAACCCAAATATCTAAATTGTATAATGGAACATATCTTATACAAACAAAATTCACATTATTGACGTGTAATCAGGTGCTCCAACAAAACCTTCAGCTAATCATAGACACGATTATTAAGTACAAATGTCGATATTTTGATCCGATAACTTGATTAGGAGAAACGAGGCGCAGGTTACGGATATTTATAAATTATGCGAACTTGGACATGATGAATCTGATATGAAATTTCCCTTTCCAGTGGTAGAAAATTTTCAACATTTTTGGGTTGGCAGATCGTATCGAAGTCTTTGACTAAAACTTGATGATAGGTTGTAGATTGAGATAAGTTCCATTTTTTGAGGTTGGTATAATCAGAAAAATGCTCTTTTTTGAGCGCCCTTTACATGGAAATCTCTGAGAAGCCGTGTGTAGATACACCGTTTAAGTGGCGAAGGCCGTAAGCTTCTTCTATCAAATAACCCGAGGTGAATAAATCAAAGGTTTTGGGTTCAGAACGGTTGGACAGAATTGAATTTGACCACGGATTCTTTTTCAAGGTGTTCAACCTAATATTTAAGGACCATTTTTGGCCAAAAATCCATAAACAACAGATATTGTGAAGAAACTAACGAGCTGTTCCCTAGAACAAACGCGTGAAAACTATGGTAATAAATGGTTTCAGGATGCCCGGCCAGTGTTGCCAGGTCGACAAACATCCGGGAAATGAGAATGAGATCAATGATTATCATTATATTGTATTTCGAAGTCTTGTCCGATGTTATTTCATATTTCCCAATTACAATAGTTAGAAGGTGAATATTATTACTTCAAAAATTAATTGATAGGTGAGTCTGACCTTCCAGGGTAAAGAAAAGGATTGAAAGCTCAACATTAATTCTTTTGTATATCTCAATAATGTTAGTCTAAGCTTATTACTTTACTTCTTTTGACTTATGGCACCATTTTTGCATACATTTCAATGTTGTATTCCGACCCCTATCATTGTGATAAACCAATTAGCGTAATATCTATAGATTTTTTTTCAGCAGACTACTGTTGCTAATGCTGGTACGCTTCCCTTTACGAAAAAAAAACAATTTCGTCAACCCTTCGTACCTAGGAAAATTTTGAATATATCGATGAAAGATTTAGTTTAAACATCAAGAATTCGTTTAATTTAAATTTTTTGGAGAAATATTTTTTATTTTTGTTCTGATGCTCTGTGGATTTTCTGTTATTTCGTAGATCTCAGCATTCTTAGCATAAAGCCTCTGTATTTTAAAGTAATTTTTTATAGAAAAAATTCAAAACCCTGTATTCTGTAGCAGCCTTGGCCTTTAGTTATACGTTATGAGTTATACTTGGCATTTTCAATAATATTCAGTTTTTGTTTTCGAGACTAAATTTCGAGAGTCTCGAATGGAGATCGAGAAATTGTCTTCGAGAAAAACATCGAGACGAGAGTTCGTTTATTTCTCGTCTCTATGATCGAGACCAGACGAAAAAGTGCCTTCGAGACGAGATTTCTCGTCTCAATGAAATCCTAATAAGTAATGTAGCGATGGGAACTGACAAGTAGTGAATGTATTACTGATCGTGAGTTCGACAATGTTTCGGTTTAACGAAATATCCAAAAAGGTGGATGGGACCTCCTGAACAAATCCTTCGGTTCGATTTATTTCACCTGGGCTATTTAATAGAGTACAACTGCAATTGACATGCAACAGCTGAGACGACGTATCTACACAGCTCTTAGAGAACCGCTGTGAAGAGACATTACCTTAGACATTCTGAATCAGAACGGATTTTAAATAATCTCTCAGTGGAATTTCTCTATTGAAACTGTCGTTGGAATATATCAATTGAAAGATTTGAATTGTATTTTTTCAAACCCCTCTGCACGCTCCTTAGCTATAGATCCATTACTATTTATCAATATTTCCTTATGTTATCTCGGTAAATTCGAAAGAGAATACTGTTTCGTCAAACTCGTAAAGGTTGAGGATAGACTAGAATTTTCCCGCACTCCTATTCAATGGAAATAACACCCCTTCCATAAAATATAAGGGGAGTTTCCTTCAGTTTTGTAGATTGGACAAAATGCGTGCATATTTTTGTAGCCAATATTTATGTGGTTGTAATATTTTTTCAGAGTCAGGCCAAAGGTATGTGAATAAAAACAACAATCGACAAGATTTTTTTCACTATTGATCAAAGGATATTTTAGCGGGATTTTTTCAGACATACTACCCCTGACAAAAATTTTTCTGAAAAAAATTATTTTTTCGACTGCGACTCCACAACTTCAGACAACGGGTCATTTTTAAATTACTGTAATCCAACGTCATTCCTGATTTTTCCAAATATTTATACTCGCATGGCGTGATTTTCCATGTTCAGTAATTTACTGAACCTGAATTCGTTCCTTTTTTGCTTACTGGCATATCACTGAATTCAGTGGCAACACATATTCATTTCGTGTGACGATATATTTATTTTTTGCGCGCATGTTCTATGGGAACAGCGTGCTATCGTTTTGTCCAAATGTCTGTTATTTTCGATGATTGAGCCGAAAATGGTCTCAATCAACTAGGTTGGACTCACTAATGACGAATCCGGTATCAAAATCGATTTTGTCAGGCCGGCCGTCTGTCCGGCCGTAGACACGGTAACTCTCGACAGAAGCAAGCTAGCAACTTTAAACTTTCAGGATAGGTTGCGCATCAGAATGCCGCGGTTGAGTTCGTTAATGGGCCAAATCGGTCGAATAGTTTCGGAGTTATAGGCACTCGAAGTTTCGAAGTTATTTATTTTTTATTTCAGAAACTACTTGAGAGATTTGATTCAAACTTGGCAGTTAGGTGGAGTATAACGACGCGCAACTTTGAGCCAAATTTCGTCAGGATCATGTTGTCAGTAAATTTAAAAATAAATTTTTATCGAAATGTTTTTCAAAAAAATTTTTTTTTTCGGAAACCATTAATCATATCCAAAAATTCCCCTTGCACTTTGAACTTTATATTTCACAGCAGTGTTCCAAATTTCAGTTCGATACGATCATAAGTTTTGGAGATATCGGGAAAAAATATGTCAAATTTCGAGGTTTTCTTCTCGATATCGTTGATTTTTTCGGTATAACTTGAGAAATACTGATTCAGTCCTGATGAAACTTCACAGCTAGTTTTGAGATGCTGAAAAACAACTTTTTGGGAAATTTCGTGATAATCGTGTCATTAGAACAATTTGAAAAAAAAATTTCTATGATTTTCTTATCATATCATCCTCATTGAATTCTGTAAGAAACTTCGAACTGTTATTTTTCGATGAAGTACTGGATTTCAATTCGATCTGATCTGCATTTTTGGAAATATTGGAAAAATAAAATTTCGATTGGGTATATCTGCGGAATAATTGGGTGGATTTTACCCATTCACGAATTCGGCCTTCGTAATTAAGGTCCAAACCTTCTCTACAAATATCGAGTTTCTAAGTTGTTTCTTTCGGAAGTTATTGTGTTTACGCAGTCGGCCGTTAGGCTGACCGTAAACACAATAATTTCCGGAAGAAACGACTTAGAAACTCGATATTTGTAGAGAAGGTTTGGGGCTTAATTACAAAGGTCGAATTCGGGAATGGGTAAAATCCGCCCAATGATTCCGTAGATATACCCATTCAAAATTTTATTTTTCCAATATTTCCAAAAATACAGATTTGATCGAATTGAAATCCAGTAATTTATCAGTGAAAAATTTCAAGAAGCACTGCCGTGAAGGCAGCAGCTTTTGCGTGCATGTTCATTTTCGTTGCTGAAGCGGTCATCTACATTGAACGTGCGCGCAAAAGTTGCTGCCTTCACGGCAGTGCTTTTATTCTGATATATTCATTTCCTACCGGATACAATATACATATCTGCTAGTTGGTAGGTTCAAATTTATAAAAATGATCCAATATATTTTTTATTATTCAGTATTAATGAAAATAAATAAGCCCTAGCGATATAATCCTTTTTATATTCATATATTGTGATGTCAGAGCGAAAAACCTAGAAAACATCACCACTAGAGCAGTTCCCTAGAGTTGCAAACTGGCGCAGGAGCTAGGATGGCGCGCATTCGTTGTTGATTCTGAAATATTCTCAACAATAATATATTCGACCTCACATTTTTATATACATATTTGTGAATATCAATCCCTAAATATATTGTTTTTGGTAGAAACAACAAAATATCAGAACGAAAAATGAATATATTCTCACGAGAAATGAATATTTTGTTACAACTAATAAATATTTCGACTCCAAAATGAATATATTATTCGCAAACTCACATTTGTTCCGACCGGCGCCTCGTAAAATCGTATCTGAGCAACAACAGTACTACCATTTCATCTTTCAAGTTTTCAGCTGTCTAATTTCAATATGACAATTGACATACCGATATGAAAATAAAAACGCAACCGTACCTTCCCAACTCATGCAAACATTGATAGGTGGCGACAATAGAGTCCTATATATTTCAAAAAAATTCTTCTTCGGAACGCGCCTTGTACATGAGATGTCTTATGAGGTAGCCCGAACAGAGTGGAAGTTACAGCTGTTCTCCGGGCGAAAAGCCATATATTAATTATGTATTATTTCGGGCTGAGATACAATCAGAATTTTACAAGGATTTTAATCAGCCGAAATTGCGAACCGGTGCCACGGCAATACACACGTTTTCGGCCCGTCCACCTGCTCTGCCGCGATGCCGGGCGGCAATACGTAAAATGTTAACATTTGTATTAAAATGCAGATTATGCACAATCCTGCCCAATTTTTTTCCTTCTCGCGTTAAGTGGACTGGTTTTTGTTGTTAGCCGATGGGTCGGGTGCTAATGAATCAGTGCCGTTCGGGAAAAGATACATTGATGGAGAAAGGCTGCGTAGAATACGACTCGCTCCGATAGATGGCTCCGGGCGTTCCATTAGAAGTTTTTCGACATGTCTTCGGGCGTTTCGTCGGCTGTTCGGGAAACTTCAACATGTAGATATTAGAAATTTCGATACACTTACATCCACCAAAAATTGAGGCTTCAGGGACACTTGTTTCTAGTATTGAGAACGCTATTACTTCGCTTAGTTTGAGCGGAAATTGTTCTCACAAGATAATGTAAGATTCATTGATTATCTGGCCGATTTTAGTGGTTTACAAGTAATTTTGACAGTTTCGAGTGACAAAAATTAACTCTTCATCCATTATAATTTACCATGATGAAAAGCCATTTGCATTGATTTTCAGAATTTTCTTAATATTTAGGACTACCATATATCTACTGTAATAATATGTGGGAACTATACCGGGTGTCACAGCAATCAGATTCATCCCCAAAAAATCTACTTTTTCCAAGATATCGGTTTGAAACGTTAGACATTGATATTACAGATTGATTTTCATAAACAGAAGTATTTAATGTGCGCCTATGACTTCCGGTTGAACCGGAAGTTAAGACAACTTTCAAGTTCAAATATAAACTGATGAAGATTCTAACATATTCTAATTCTACGTTGAATTTTGAATGGAGCAAAGTCGAAAGAAAAATGAAATTGAGAAAAAAAAATTTAGTGAAATTTTTTTTTATTTGTTTTCGACTTCGGTTTGACTGTTTTGCTTGATATCCGAATTCCTGCCGTTATAACGAACCATTGAAATTTATTTTCACTTGAATTCGACCACTTAGACAGAAGTTGTTTCAGTCCCATGCGAGGGGTGAGCCTTCTGTTCCAACCCTGATCATACTGAATTTAGGTTCCTAAAATTTTGCACTCATATTCTTTGGTCCTACAGTATCTGGATAGAGGAATAGTTTCATTCAATCCCCAATCATAGAGCCTGATTCTAGGGGACATTTTCTCCACATGTCGATGGAGAACGATTTCAACCTCTTTTCACAAAAATATCCTTCAGCAATTACTGAAATTATTTATCTATCCAATTACCGTGTCATTGGAGAGTATTAAACAATTAAAAAAAAATTTTTTTTTTCAAATATTCGATGTTATGTGACCTTATCATATTATCCTCATTAAATTCTGTATGAACCTTCGAACTGTCATTTTTCGGTGTATTACTAGATTTTAATTCGATCTGACCTGTATTCTTAGAAATATTGGGAATTCGACCTTCGTTATTAAGGTCCAAACCTTTTCTACAAATATCGAGTTTCTAAGTTGATTCTTCCGGAAGTTATTGTGTTTCCGGTTAGCCTAACAGCCATATATATAATAAAATAAGAAAGTAGAAAAATGGATAAATTCCATGAGCTTTACGTGTTTTTCCATAATATAAGTAAATTAATAACGTGTTTAATTAGATACTTGGCATTCTCTCTAATTTTTCCAAAAGCATTAAGGCTAAAGTCTTAGTCATTCACTGACAGATGGCACCATCATCTTGTTTATTTATTTGGTTAAAGATCGGCGATTAGTCCATTAACTGTATACAAAATAATTTTCGAAAGGAACGACTAAGAGATTCGATATTTATAGAGTAGGTTTGGGTCGTAAACAAGAAGGTCGGATTCGTGAATGGGTTTAATTCTACCATTACTGATTCGTAGATATACCCATTCAAATCTTTCTGTTCCCTTTATTTTCAAAAACACAAATAGGGTCAAAATGAAATTCAGTATTCGATTGAAAAAAAATATCTTGAAGGTTCATGGTGACCATATGTAAACAGAATAGCCTAATATTTCTTTCAACAGAAAGTATAGTTGAGTTTAGCAGGGTCAGTGAATAGGTGGCCGATTAGGCAACGAAATTGAATAAGCCCATGAAAACTCCCGACCTTACGTCCATGGTTCTTTAGAGCACTCGATGTAACCTTCTCATCATTCCTAAATCGAACAAATATTTTATTATCTGAAGATTTCCTCGTTAAATGCTTCAAACAACGAACATAAGCTACGAAATTGAAATATGAAAGAATGGAAAGATTTCAACAGTACTTGTTGGAACGAAATGGCACATTATTATTATCTGAAAATAATGCAAATAATAGAATATGAAATCAATCAATGTTACAATTCAGTTAAACGAATATACTGACTATTCCTATTTGAAGAAAATAGCTCGCCACCCTTCGGATCCTAAGAAAACCATAAAACAATAACTTGATATTCGACTTAATTCACTTCATCATAAATTATTTTTTCATCAGAAATACTGATTTTATAAGTAAATCTTAGATTTATCTTTTTCGTTTGCATTGATCCTTTGTGAATTGTTCTGAGTCACACAGGTTTTTTTCCAAAAGAACCTGTTCACTCAACTAAAAAATAATACTTACGCCTGCGCTTGCTCGAGAGTTTCATATATAACTTGTACGGTCTGGGTGTTTGGGTCCTTCGATGTGAGTTTGTCGCAACTGACTACACGACCATGGTTTGCTAACAGATGTTCGATGTCCTCAAACCTAACGTGTAGTGCCAAATTGGATATGATGATTTTAGGAGGCACACTGAAAAAAAAACATTCATTGAAAAATATGTCACATACATAGGTTAGACTGAAAAACATAAAAGCGTACAACTGAGAAAGGAAAAGGTTTATATATGAAGAAACATGTAATGCTTGTTAGCAACATGGCTCCTACGAAGTCTCTATGTTTAAATATTAACGCAGAAGAGGACTCTGTGGAAGGGGAACGGCCGATGTGAGTTGAATCGGAACATGTCATGCCATTCATTCGAAGACAAGAAAAAGCTTGTATTCGAAAGTTCAATATTCAGAATTGATCCAAAATTTCTAGTATTTGACTCAATGTAAACATATATAATATAATGGTGGATGTGCCTTCAAAAGTTCAATTTAATCGTCATGACTAAGCAAAATAATGAAAACCGCAAAATAACATCAAAACATGGGTTTATTCACAATGAGGAATTACAAAGGATATTGGATCAGATTTTCCTCGTCGATTAATATATAGGTTTTATAGATGACAAAATGGACGTTCACGATAATTTGAAAAGTTGTCCTCAAGACATCAGATGATGAATATTTTCCTGTCGATTAAAGCTTATTTTGGGAAGATTTTGTACCATTTTGCAAGATTTTTCTGAGTTTTCACTCCCAATGCCTGAAACAGAACTATTAAAAATAAAATGAAATTGTTTTTTTCATGGAAGAAACCCTTGCGGATTGTAAGATTGAGCTATTCGTCAAGGACAGTTTCTAGGAAAGCAGGATGCCTAATGAACAATACCGGAACGATACAAACGATAAAAAAACGAACTGTAACGATTCAGAGCACGAATCTGACTATGTCATCAATAATGTGAAAATTTTCAGAATAGTTTTCATTTGATTTTTCATTTTGTTAGACTTATGTAAACATACAAAAATTTATAAATTCGCAATGTCATAAGTCTAACAAAACGAAAAATCAAAAGGAAATGATTCTGAAGATCTTCTCCTTTGTCAGATTTCTATCATCTTTAGGTTTCTTCTGGGTTTTTATTCCCAATAAGCTTTAATCGATAGTCAGATTTGTACTCTGAAACGTTACAGTTCGATTTGTTTATGGTTTGTACTGCACCGGTATTGTTCATTAGGCAACCTGTTTTCCTAGAAACTACCCTTGAGAAATAGTTCAATCCGGCAATCTGCAAGGGCTTTTTCCATTAATATGGCAGGGAAAAGCCAGAAAATTTCCAAAAAGGATACTTTCCTACCTGAAGCATATAATAAGTAGGCAATTGTACAGAATTTATATCTTACTTGCGAATAATAATAGAAATAATGTTTAACCACTGGAGAACATAAGGAATCTGATTCATTTTCATTATGAGAATTCCGACAATAGTATATTATTATTATTCCACAATTGCTTCACGGGGGTGAAGTTTGCGACATAAGCCGCAAATCAACCAAGTGAATAATAGCATTTACATGCGAGTTGAATACTAATCTTTGTCTGCGACTTTTCTACAACCCACAATATAGTTGTCAGAATGATCAACTTCATTATCTGTGATTGCTGGAAATTGTCAACGAGAAACGTTCAAGTTTTCACTTTATCTATGCATTGAGTGTATGATATTCATTTTGTACGAATTATATATATTATTCAATGTTCGTGGACAAAACTTTTTTTCCTTACTTTTTAATGATAGAGAGCATTTGAACACAGTTGCCCGAATATTTCGTTAGAAGTTCGTCAATACTTTGATTTGCTGCAAAAATTTGTGAATGATTGACGTCACAAGGATTGGGCTAGTCAATGATGGAGATAAATACGGAAATTTAAAAAAAAGCTACTTCGGAGTGCCAATGAACTAATGATTTTATGATTTCTATTGTTTCGTAACATATATCACTGACTTTGGTCCAATTTGAGAATAAACATGACAGCTTTTGCAAGTTAAACGATGAGCCCCATTCTTGAACACAAAACCACAAGAGCTCAAAAATGAATGAAACCATCGGTAAACCTGTCGAATCGAGTTAACCCGGGTTTGTATCCAGATAATGGTCTAAAAACCAACGGATATGAAGAACCTGCCATCCTCTGGCTTCTTGTATCTCTCACCGAAATTCTTCCACAGAAAGAAAAGATGTGGAAGTAAACTGAAGTAGCGATGATCTTTCAAAATTCAAGCTTAAAGTTCAACAAGAGCAAACCTATCATTGTTTAAGGTAGGTCGATTGTCTCGAAAGTTCCTATCACAAACAAAGAGATATTTGTGATATAAGTTGATGTTGACATAGAGGAAACACCAGTCAAGGTTCATAGATAGAGGGGTTTCGAGAGAGTTGAGGTTTATGGTTCAGGAGTACTTGAGGTAAGAGAGCGGTTGGTGGGAGAAAAACGTTGACTTTAGCAGAACCATTCTCTTATGAAAATTCGCAGGTAAGCTTTCATCATTCGCTGAAAATAATGTCCGAAAAATGTTTCCAATTGAGATTTGCCGATTCAAACATCAAATCGCAGATTAAGAAGATATACATTTCTACATAAAATAAATACCGGGTGTCTCACGAATACCGTTCGTTAGAATATTTTTGGGAAGAAATCAAAATTCACGTTTGCAATTTCGGACTTAAGCTTTTACTATAGAGAAGACTGAATGTAACTTTTTTGAGATTCGTGGGACTTCCGGTTTTACCGGAAGTGAACCCAACATTCGTTTTTCAAATGGGAAGCCCCATATTTTATAATGAAAATAGATTCCTCATGACATTCTGAGTTGTCCTAATGTGAAATTTTTGAATTTCTTTCAGAATATTCTATTTTAACGAGAAATTCCAATGGAAATATTGAAAATGGTGCTCTGCAGAAACGTGTATATCTTCGAGCCTTTCTACTGGTAAAAGGCCGTTCTAAGGCTTCCGTGAGGAGTGAAAATAATATTTCTGTCGCTATAGTCAGAAATGAAACTCATAATACAGGAGGTCACAAAATCGTTGACAAAGTTGGTGATTTCGAAAACTTGAAAACTCGGTTTTTTTCAAATTAGAACCTAATTATTTTATGACCATATTGGAATCTACGTTGAAAAATAATGTAGGTGTGGAAATAACACCAATGCCCAAAAATTCATATTTTCTGAGATATTCGTAAGAAAACAATGGACGCGATCACATTTCGAATTTTATACTTCTCAAAAAGGAAATTATTGTCTTGAAGGGAATGGGGGACATATTGATCATTCATTTTAGATTGTATTCATAGAAATTTTGAATTTTAGTTTCGCTTGTATTTTTTAGAAGATTGATTTTAGAAATGTAATCGTGACTGCATATCTCAAAAAAAATGAGAATTTGGAATAAGTGGCAATTATGTTAACATGATTCATACCCTCACGTATCTGCAGTAAGTATGAGTTTTAATACTCGAAATGAAGAAAACTTCATTGAGAACTCATTTTACGATACTTGTTCGAATTCAGCCAAAAGGAAATTGCTGAACAATTTCTATGTAACATCAAATAGTGTCGTTCACATAATTCAAATATAAGGCACCCACCAATGACGTCACAACTTGGATGACCCTGTCTATTGAAAACTTCTACGAAGATGCCAGCGCCTTAACGGGTAAATTTGAAACTTGTCCAGGCTAGTAGTTCTATGTAAACAAAACTTAGAAATGCGGTGGAAAAAGGATAATTATTGCAGAGCTACAATATTCGAAGAAATTATTGAAACTTTCGTTCAGATGTGAAATCGTGCTTTATATCGTTCTTGAAGGGTAATTCCGATATTGTGATATTATTTTAGCGTCTGTTACTTGGTAGATCAAAATGAAGCAATTTCTAAGTTTACTTGAATTTCTGGAATAATAGGCGCCACAATAAGTAATTCAAGGACTCCTATCAATGTGAATAAGTGCTGAATGCAGGCATATTAATTATGTGGTAAACCTAAAATCGGTCCCAATGATGACTTTTACTTTTTTTTCTTTGTTTACAAATGAGTGAAAGAATAAAATTGAAACACAGCTTGTCTGATTTAGTTTGTATTGCATCGTATTTCGAAAGAAAATGAAACAGATAAATATATTTATTTCATATCACAGCAGCTCAGGATACAAGCAAAATGAAAAATGTTACAGCCGGTTTAACGAAACTATACATATTCTTTATATATGTATATATAATATTTATGTTTTTATATGCTTATTTTAGCTCTTATCAACTATAACGGTATATCTACTTGATGTCAGTTTTTCGAATCAGATCACTCTCTTTGAATATGATTCAGTGTAGAATGTGAAGTAGCTGCAGAAGTGCTCGATATGTCCTCTGCAGGAACAGCATTCTTCATCAAAATTCTCATATTTTCATTTACACCTAAATGCATAGGGGCATGGAGTTGTGAAATGAAAAATCCATTGTTATTTACCATCATGAAAATAATCATCTTCAAAGAAATGGAGTGAACATACTTCAATGTTTTTCGTGACCTCTGATCCAATCTCCAATTTGAAAATCCAGGCCGTTCTTCTTCTCTCAACGAGTTCCCTGATAAATGCTGTTTCCAAATCAACTTTACTTTCATTTGGCTTTGGAAAAACGAAGAATTATGGCACTAATGATCCTTTTTTCTTTGGCCATGAATTACATTGAGTTGAGACCAATGGTCTTATAATAACTAGATGATGGGCCATAGAGAGAGAGAGAGAGAGAGAAATTGACTCTATAACTGAAGAGAGACGCAAGATCAGAATCATCTGTTTAAGGGCCAAACATTCCAAATAGCATAAGTGATATTACCGATATTTTCTTAAGAATTTCCTTGAATTATTCGGTTGAAATCGTGTTTTTTGTTTATTTTGTTATCATCGATCTCATATTTCTGAATGGTCATGTCCTACTTGACGTATGGTTGCACCAAAACGTATAATTTCATTGGTAAGGTTTGTTGATTTTGGGGAGAAATGATTTAAATATTTCTAGATTCAGTTTTCCAAGGGATCCAATTTTGATGAAGAATTGGCTATGCTGGACAGTGTGCATCAATATGCTTGGAATATTGAGAAATACAATCAAGCAGAAATCTAAGAGACTTCCTAAAGTTGAGGAACAAGAAACATCTTCGTGAGTTATTATTTCAGGCCCTCGATGATATTCTTTATTTCTTAATTTTTTAGCCGAGACATGTTAGAATGTATTGTTGGTCAACAGAACAGATCTTGGTGATATATTATTTGATGGTTATTGTGATGATAAGATTTATGTTGCATTATTTTTCTTCGATATTCCTGCAACAAGTTAGGAAGCTGCGATAGAATGCATTGCTGATATAGTGCTGAAAAACATCCCCTCAATAATGCTGGTGAAAGTTTGTCGAAAAAATTCACCTGTTGAGAAGTGTGAACTCACATTGTTTTTACTTTCAGATGGCAACTGTTATGGACACTAATCAAAATTTATCACATGAAGGAAACAACCAACATGAATTGAATATCTCTCCCAGATAGGTGTACAAATTACAACACTTATTTGAATATAACCAATATATCAAACAATTTATAGTTAATTACAGCATTTTACATTCAAACACAAATGCGAATGCCTGTAATTTTGTTTCACAACATTGCCGTAAATAAATGGCTATCGATCTTCAGCGGAAAATAGATATAATTTGGAAATTTAAATTATTGATTTAATCTATCGCATGGTTGCAAAAAACAGTTTTTACCATTACTTATTACAAAAAATGATCCTTGTTCAGAAAAATGAACAAAATTAATTTTGATCAGAGATCTGAGATAGTTATGTGTCTACCCATACATGGAGATGTACTTTTACACAGTCATGTATTTATAAATGTACATCAAAGTTCATAAAATTTCTTATATTCTCATATATCTTGATACCTTACATCTAATGATTATCCTCAAAACAATAATTTTCATGCTAAAGACCATTTTTCAAAATTTCATTGTAATAACTTGAAATGATACTTTACCTAAATTTCTCATATGAACAAAGAAGTAATTCCAAGAAGAATTTTAACCTCTATTGAATGATTACATGCATATGGCTGTAGGTTTTAAGCGCTTCAACAATATTTTTTCGATAGTTCAATGCGTTTTTCGATCTCGAAATTATATCATTACTGCTCAGTCTGATTAGACTAAATTCTGTTGATTATGACATATTGATCAAACCTCATGTCGAATTCATTCTCCATATCAATACTCCTGATTGTGAACAAATTTTCAATTGTAATCGCATTTTCTCCTCATAATATTGAAAAATTCTATTTGCCGCATTTCCATGTACTGTCCCATCTTCAACTCCTGTAAAAATAAGCTGAAGAACTCGGTTGGAGTAAATGGAAATCTTGGAAAAACTTTATGGAAAACACGTTTTCCTTAATCAGAGAATCTTTGTAGTGGCTGACACTTAAAGGTCTCTAGGAAAACCCTCAAAATCTTGTGGGAGTTCGGGTGTGTACTTTTCATTGCATACCTTTTTCTTATATATATACAATCGAATTATTGTGTGAGGAATGAATTCATCTAAAAACTACATTGTCTTATCTTTTCCATAACACTATCATTTATTACTCATACGAATATGTTACTCGTGAAGTTTTCAGTACCTATATTGTGGTAAATATACCATGTTTACGTTTAGTCTGAAAAACTGTTCCAGACAATGTTTTTGACATAAATAAATTCAGCAAGTTGAGTATAATCCATATCTGCTTCACTATTTTATCAATGAAGAAAATATATAACAGTAATTTATTAAAAGAAGAGGTATTTTTTTCGGCAAAAACTTGTACTTTGAAATCAATTTATCATGCATACAGAAATATACTATTCTTTTAACTGGAAAATGTATAAGTTGTGGTACTTTGACATTAAATGAGATTCATTTCAATATAAAATCAAACTATGAATCGACCAACTTTGTTCGATTCCAATCCTTGTGGTTGTGCAATTATAATATATACAATTTTATTCAACATCCCATCGTTTGATTGAATATAGAAGGTTGTAATTCTTTCACTTCAGTTGCGATTCCTTTTTATTATGTAAATTAAACATTATAAATGAGCCCGCTTAAGTTCGATTCCAATTCTTGTTGTTGTGCAATAAAAACGATATTCGGTGGACCAAATAAAGTTCCGGTTATAGTTAGGGTTAACCAAACTGACATATAGGCAAAGAAAAATCTGTCAATGGGGATGACAGTAACTATAACCGGAGCTTTTGGTCCATCGCTTGAAATCGCTCATTATATAATGAGAGCTGTCATCATAAAATAGAACCTCAGAGATGACTAAATAATTGATTTTGTTCTAAAAACTCTTTGGATTATATTCTAAAATGGAACAGATAGGAAATAATTCATCAAATAAATAGGACCACAAATTCATTTCAGTTTGTTTTCGTGTTTATGACCTCTTCAAGCGAGTCTAAAAGCGTCGAGAGTGGCGTAATCCTACATCTGCAATTTGACTGGCATCCCAAAGCACCTCAAACGCCTGCTTAAACTCTGATTAGCTCGATTCAGGGTCATATGTGCGTTAACATATATTTCCTCAGTAAATGACGCGAGTGGTTTATCTGGTTGGTTTGCGCTACTAGCCTGGACGGGTTCGAAATTCTATCGCCAGAGGGCGTATCGCTTCTCAGTAGATGCGAATAAACCCAGACACCAGTTAGATGACACCATCATTGTGTTTGTTTTGGTTCCAAATTCAGAACTGTTTGGGACGGTTCGAGTATGCGCGGTTGCGATTTTTCAGACCCAAAACGGCAATTGCGCATACTCGAACCGTCCCAAATAGGTTCTGAAGTCGGAACCAAAACAAAGCTATGATTTCACGTTCGCTGGTTAGAATGAGTTCGAACTCACAGATCAGTCGATTAATACCATGTGAATTCTTAACCTTCCAGATCCCATTTTTCAGACAATCTCTGACGGGTCCTCTATTTACAAACCTCGTCTCTCGGTATCGTTCGACACCCATACGCGTCTGTTTACCGAAGATAAAAAAAAGAAACATATCCGTTCAGACTATTACATCAGTCCGTTTACACATTATGCAACAGAGCGTTTTAAGTGCATAATAGAAGTGAGTGAGTAGTGAGTTACTTTCCGGGTAAACGAGCGTGGTAGGAACAGTCGGAACAGAACAACTTTCAGTTCATTTCATTCACTAGCGGTCAGATAGCGAGAGGATGCGGTGGCCTTCACGGAACGTAGAAGAACGCCGGAAATGCCTAAGCTCCTCTCTTCTTCACCAACCAATTATGGAACGCACCCACCGCGAAGGTGAAAGTGACACAGAATGGAATATTTTAGATGTCTGCGATCAGATCTCAGACAACATATTTTTTAAAACCTAGAAGAGCACTGCAGTGAAGGCAGCAGCTTCTGCGCGCATGTTCGATAGAGATGACCGCTTTGGCAACGGATTTGAACATGCGCGCAAAAGCTGCTACCTTCTCGGCAGTGCTTTTCTAGGTTTAAACCGGATTCCAATTCGATCTGATCTGTATTTTTGGAAATATTGGGAAAATAAAACTTTGAATGGGTATATCTACAGAATCAAATTTCCAAAAAACATATTAGATCGAATTGAAATCCAGAACTTTATCGAGAAATTACAGTTCGAAGGTTCATACAAAATTCAATGAGGATAATATGAGAAGAATATCGAATATTTGAAAAAAAAATCGATTTTTTTTTCAAATTGTTCTAATGACATCACGAAATTCAATACAAAGTTGTCATTCAGCATCTTCAAACTAGCTGCGAAGTTTCATCATGATTGAATCAGTATTTCTCGAGTTATAACGAACACTGACGTGAAGTCAGCAGCTTTTACGCGCTTGTTCACATTGCGAAATAGTGACTTGGAAATTTCAGTGAAATTTCAATGAAATATAAAAATTTTCAAAAAAATGAAAATTTTTTTCGAATTTCTCCATGGATACTTCTTGTTATTGACAGTGTTCTTCATCATGTTCAACGAACTTAACCGAGATATTCAGGATCTTAACCTAACCTGAAAAGACTCTAGGTCCTTCCTTTCGAAAGTTACAGCGCACACGGCCGGCCGGACGGACAGAATCAATTTTGACCACGGATTTTTTATCAGTGAGTCCAACCTAGTCGTTTGAGACCAATTTCGGCTCAAAATTCGAAAATTACAGACATTGTGACGAAAAGATAAAGCGCTGTTCCCCAGAACAAGAGCGTAAAAACAGTGATATCGAGAAGGAAATCACGAAATTTTACATATCTTTTCGCAATATCTCCGAAACTAAAAGCCGCATCGAATTGAAATTTGGTACACTGCTGTGAAATATGCGGCTCTAGGTATGAGCAGAATTTTTTCCGAATATGAACAATAGTATCTGAAAAAAATTTTTTCGAAAAAAATTTTGAAACATTTTTTTTTAATTAAGCGATTTCGCTCAAAGTTGTGCGTAGTTATGCTTCATCTACCTGCCAAGTTTCAATTCAATCGCTTCAGAAGTTCCTGAAATAACAGAGAAATAACATCAAAACTTCAAATGGCTATAACTCCGAAACCTTTCGGCCCATTAATGAACTTCACTGCGGGATTTCGATACGCGAACTATCCTAAAAGTTTCAAGTCGCCAGCTTGCTCTGTTCGATAGAGTCGATTTTGACACCGGATTCGTCCTCAGTGAGTCCTAGTCAGTTAAGAAAAGTTCGGCTAAAAATTCGAAAATTAAAGACATTTGGACAGAACTATAGCACGCTGTTCCCCTAGAACATGTGCGCAAAAATTTACTCTTATCATAAATGGCGATTCTTCTGCTGATTTTACGCGCATGTTGGTGAACTGCATGCTACCGTTTTGTCCAAATAGTAGTTACTCTCGAATTTGGGGTTGAAAATGGTCTAAAACGACCATGCTCACTGATGCATCTGGTGTCAAAATCCATTCTGTTCAGGCGGCCGGCCGTCGGCACGATAACCTGCCTACGTAGAATCCTATCGCCTTTAAACTTTCAGGATAGGCTGCTTTTCGAGATGCGACGGTTCGTTGATGGGCAAAATCGGCCAAACGGTTCAAGAGTTATAGTCATTAAAAGTTGGGATATGTTATTTCCCTGATATTTCAGGAACTACCCGGGCAATTGGATTGAACCTTGGCAGTTGATTGAAGCATTACCACGCGCAACTTTTCGCGAAACTCTGTTGAGATCGCACTGTTAGTGAATTGAAAAAAAAAATTCTAATTTTTTTCGAAAGAATCTTTTATCGGAAACTATTCACATTTGAAAACACATTTTGCTCAGACCTTGAACTTTTATTTCCACAGCATTTCGTGATGATCGTGTAATTCGAAAAAGAATTCCAAATATTTTTCTCCAATTTTCTAAACTTTTCCCTCATCTGATCACATTATCCTCACATAATTCTGTATGAACCTTCAAACTGTTATTTTCCAATCAAGTACTGGAATTAGATTCGATATAATCTGTTTTTTTGGAAATATAGGGGAAATAACAGTTTTAATGGTAATATCTGCAGAATCATAGGGTGGCCTTCACCCGTTCGAGAATTCGGCCTTCGTAATCAAGATACAAACAAACTCTACAAATATCGAGTTTCCAAGTTGTTTCTTTCGTGAGCAATTGTTTACGATCGGCCGTGAGTTTGGTTCCAATCGCTCAACATTTGTTATTTATATATCCGTTCAAATAGGAGAAAAAATTTAAAAAAGTACTGACGTGAAGTCAGCAGCTTTTACGCGCTGGTTCACATTGCGAAATGATGACTTGGAAATTTCAGTGAAATTTCAATGAAATATAAAAATTTTCAAGAAAAAATTTTTTTTTTTCGAATTTTCCATGGATAATTCTTCTTATTGACACTGTCAATATTCCAACCGAGTTTCATTTCGATCAGATCAATATTTATCGAGTTATCGAAAAATCAAAATTTCAAATGGCTGTAGCACAAAAACCATTCGGCAGATTTGGCCCATTACCGTACTTAACCGAGATATTTGGACTCTAGGTCCTTCCTTTCGAAATTTACAGCGCACACGGCCGGACGGACAGAATCAATTTTGACCACGGATTCTTCATCAGTGAGTCCAACTTAGTCGTATGAGACAATTTTCGGCTCAAAATTCGAAACTTACAGACGAAATGATAACGCGCTGTTCCCATGAACAAGCGCGTAAAATTGAGAGTATCAACGTGAGCGAAGAGTGCAGTAGTCCGAAGAATTCCCGCGATATGGTGTCAATGTATTGGGGAAATAGTCCATCCTATTTACAAGTTAAATATCAGTTTAAGTATTTCAACATAGGCTAAAGCCCATTCATAGTGAACCAAAGTGTGGAAGGCCTCTGGAAGCACGGACTGAACGAATCATCGTGAAAGTTGAAGATTTTGAGTTGATTTACTGTGGAGTCAAAGTTTGAGTTATTGCTCGAGAATTAACATATAAGTATTGATGAATTTCTGACTTGCTCAGTCCAACAGTCTAACAAAAAATTGATAGACGAGAAGTTCACGAGGAGAATTTGACTGCTTTATACTAAGATGAAGACTTCTACGTGAGATATATTGGTGTACAACATTGTAGTTCTTGGGGACACAACGAACAGAACTTATATTATAATTAACATCAATGTTTAAGCAGTTTTGTGCAGGAACATAGACATGGAGACATGGATTGAGCAATAGAGAAAATAGGTTTGCTAGAGAAAGAGACAAAGCAATCACCCCCATCGATCTTTTCGTATCCCAATAAGGTTATGATAAATAGAATCTGCTTGAAACAAGTATATTGTTATTATCGCAATAATATTCAAGATGTTTCATCAGGTGATTTAACAAAAATCAATATAATTTCCTATCTGTATGGGGATAGGATATCCAATCCACATAGTCATGATACGACTATTACCTCAAATATGCATTTCCTTATTTATTTGATGGAAAAGGTTTAGGGTGTCCATTCTTGAATCTCGATCAAGAATTGAAGAGTATGATAATTATCATATCTTCATGTCGATTTTCTAAGGTTTCTCGAACATCTGTAGAATTTGCTATTCGCCATATCGAATATGTTTTCAAGCAAATATTCAAGAAATAAACTGAATGCCAGATATCGAGAAATTTCAAATCCGAATAAAAACATAACCTTAGCACCGTTTCTTCAACTTAGCAACCAGTGGTACGGAGTATAGAAGATATATTATTCGATTGTCGAGTGACATTCGGTTCCATGCGCAGGTCATGTCTACTTATTGCTTATATTTAACAAAGAGAATCGACGCAAACATATGACAATTGCTATGGTCTCCAATTCTTGATCGAGATTCGAGAATGGACCCCTAGTTCGTTCCTTTCTCATCGTAACCAACATTCATTCATAGTTTCGAAGGACAGGCTCAGTCCATATCTCCATATCTATGATTTTGCCTGGGACAAACTTGTCTCTCTCCCCTCTAATAAATTAAACAGAGGGATATAGGATCTCTCTTCTTTTGTCTATTTCAGGGGGTGGTAGCGTCATGTCACTGTCGCCGGAACAGCTTTTCGTTCATAGATTTGAAAGAAAGGGAATTCCATGTCTCTATCTGTATATGTGTCTGATCTATCATTGTTCTCATTGCGTCTTATGGAAATCTTGCACTATAAAATACCACTACTAGATTTAGAATGCTGTAATGAGAACGATATTGAAATTGATATACGTGAAGATTTGTTTATCCTTTTTTCAGGCTGATAACTCCTCTACCAACATAGGTTCAACCAAGCATTCGTATTTGACTCGTTTAAAGACGTTCAGCCAACATCAACACGAAAACAGATATTTATCACCGTCACGATTACTCACACTGTCATTTTAACATCCCAATTTCACACGAATTGCACAAATGAACTCTTCCGGTATTAATCCACTTCTTTTTCAGATCAAAGCAACGCCGACCAAATTCGGACGCGATTCACAAACGGAACGATAAAATTCTGACGATTGTCTTCTGTGGGATAGCGGAAAACCTAGGATATCGAGTGGAAATTTCTTATGGACACTGTCGCCGAATCGTAGGCAGAAACCGCACTGAACGATTGTCTGTGTCGATAAGTCGACCTACTTGATAAAAACTAATAAATCCACTATCAGGTAGGCCGTGCTATCGCTTTTATGGTATCGCCGGTTATATGTTGTGATTGATTCGATCGATTATCGAGTTGCCTCATGAGCAGACGCGAGGGCAACACGGAAAGTAAAAGGATCGAAATACACCACTTTCGTATGGGTTTCGAGGAATGTTACTGGAGGAATACGAGCATTTTCGGGAGCGGAATCGGAGAAGATTAAGCGTATCGGTTTATTTCCTTTTTCGACGCGGAAATTCTGCGGTGTGGAGTCTGGAGGTATCAAAGGACGTCATTTCCACGTGATTTCGACGTTCACCAAATACCATCGTAAAAATAAATACAAGCAGAAACTCCTCAATAACTCTTAATTTGCTTTCATTTCCTCAAATCCTTCTCTGCACAGTAACATCGAAGATAACGTCGATATCACAACCCAGGAACAACTTGCTCATTTTAGACATTGAAGATTAGCAATAACAATTTGTATTCTTCTCGCTTCTCCAACAATTGTCACACAATCCTATGAGTTCTATATTTTTTCGTGGATATGTCTTGAATTTTTGAATATCGACAGTCCTTATTTTGAAATGCTCTGTAGCTTAAAATAAAAATTGCACACTTCTTTCTAAGACTAATTTGGTTTTGTTACATAATATTTTGTCCAAAATCGCGAGATTTTCATTGAGTGTGTATTCCTGACCGATAATTTTTTGTTCAATTTACAATGAATTATTCCATTTTCACAATTATCATCAGCTTGAATGTACCACCTACATGCGTAGTTATTAGATGATTGTTTTTCTATGTCACATCTGTGCTTTTCCCTGTAGACCAATAAGATCTACATACTGTCTAGAATCAATTTCAAGCGATGGACCAAAATCTCCGGTTATAGTTACGGTTATCTACATTGATAGATAATCCTTTGCTTGTATGTCATTTTGGATAACTGCAACTATAACCGGAGCTTTTGGTCCACCGCTTGAAATCGATTTATAGTAGTCCGATACTATCGGACCGAGAGTTGATGTTGCGAAATGGCGAATGAATTGGGTTTATTTCTTAACATACCCATTTCTCGATTTTTTTTAATATCGCGAAAAATCAGAAAAAGACATTAGCAGCATATCAATTAGTTCTATATTTTGTCTTTCATCCAGAGAACCGCTCGAGAACGAGCTCTGCCCAAATCCACAACATTCAATACCTACATTCTTTTATATTCACCAGCAGGAATATTGCTGGAAATTCATATTCTTTTAACATATTTCACGAGAATCATTGAAAAAATGATGAACCTTTCCGTATTGTGAAGGAAATAATGCTGCAAAAAATTCCATTATTCATGATGAGGAAAAAATGAGGAACCTATTGACGTAAATAATCAAACTTGAACTGGAAAATGAACAAGGCATTTCAATTTCACAAGAATGGCATTCGCAGAAGCAAATTTCGAATAGGGATCACCTCTACAGTCGAAAAAAATCAAAAATAGAAACAAAGTCGAATATACATGATGGCAGTCGAAAAGAATTAATGAAATTCTTCATTTTTATGAGAGTGTTCTATTAGATTTTGGGGGGCCAGTGATGAATATTCATCAACTGCAATGAAACCTTACAACATGATTTAACTCAATTCTGAATTAGAATCTCGAATAAAATCATAAGGTATTCATTATACTACACCAACATTTTTGAAATGGAAGACGGTAGTTATGGCTATCAATTAATCATGCCGATAAAGTCGTCTCTTTCGAATCAATTGGGATAGTAATGCAGAAACTTCAGACAAATACATCGGCCCACCAGAGATATTGTCTATAGTTGCAAAATGGTGCAGGAGACGGAATCGCCATCAGCTCATTTGTTAGTCTAACTTTTGCCAAGATAAGTCGGCACGTCCGAATTTCTCGATTTCGAGTTCAAGCTCACCTAAATTCACACCTTATTCAATGAGTATAGTAAAGAATAATTTCTTTGATTTCTTCAACGTTAAATACAACAACATTTTTGCTGAATAACATAACATCTTCCACCTTTTTAAGACTCGAGATTATGGCTAATAGTAACGTACAACATTCACTATTCTTAAGGTTCAATCTTTGAAGATAACATTGAAATTAATTGATTATGTCGAAATTTCTTAGCATAATTCTCATTACAGCTCTACGAGTAAGTAGAATCAATTGCGTGTTCTGTTCGTAGGCATTGTAACCATGCTTTGTCATCAAAGCTTCATTTAAACAGAAATGGGGGGATATTTGCTGGAGGAAAATAGATTATTTTCTGGAGGAAAATGGATACCTCCAAACATTATATCGTAGGAATTGGTTTATGGAAAAAAGAGAGCTCCAGTAGTATACTAACATAATCACAAGGACGAATATCTGTCAATAAATCAACAAATATTCCACCTTGACCAGAGCTAACCATCCAATCAACCAAAACATCTACACCGAAGAAGCGGATCCAAGGAGAATGACTACAGATGTTTCACAATTATTACTGATCGTCAGGCCATCTTACCTTGCATAAAACCGCTAAATAAGAATCTAGATACTTGTCCCCTTTCAGATGGAATACTGCAGTATAACTACGTACAGTGTGCCATCTTCCAGAAGCGTCTTGCAAATCCTACCTTTGAATGCAGAATACTATGATCTATCAAAGTATTCTGTACTCGAAGGTATGATTCGCAAGATGCTCCTGATATGCATTTCGCATGCGAAAAAAAAAGCATGATTCAAAGATGAGGTCGAGGGATATTTTGGATGTTGCATATATGACAAAGAATTATCAAAAATCAAATGAGATTGTTGATTATAACGACCTTGCGGGTTGAGGGATTCAAACTGTTTGTCAAGAGCACTTTGACAAAAAGTTTCAATTTTGCAATCCGAAGGGGCGTTTTCTACAACAATTTTTATTTAATAAATAGATATTTTTCAGAAATTGCTAATGAAAACCTAGAACATACCTGAAAATAATCGAAGACGAGTTATTGAGTACAAATCAGAGATTTACAGGTTCAAAATTTTTTACGCCAATAGTTCAGTAACTTGGAGGATAGAACTGAAATACAAATTACGAACTGCATGGCGTTACGTCTAAATAATTCTGCTCCTCTGAAAAAATTTTTACTCTCGATATTTCGAATACTGTTATGATTTACTTGGCATGGATATTTGTATCTGATTCATATATGTAAGATTACGTCAAAGCATTACAGAAAGGATACGTTACAGGTCGTCTCCGTCACAATGCATTTGGTTGCCAAAAACAACGACAATGACGTCAACGAGACTGAGAAATCGGTGATGCAGGTCGGAATGTGACGCCGCTCTAGAAACAGTTATTTCTGGTTTGAATGGGGCAACAATTTCAGGTTTCGGGGAGATGGCTAAGATTTCCGCTTCTTAATGTTCAATTCAAATATATCACTGTTTCGTTATCGAATCCGGTAATATATAATGACATTGAAACTTGCCTTAAATTATCGCGAAGTGTATTTTGAGTAACAACTCTTTTACCTTTCATTATTTTACCAGTTATACATCAAATTCATAAACCCTGATTTTTTTTCTTGGAAAACGGTGCTCTTGTATGATATCGCCTAGTGGAACCGATTTGAAAGTTTTTCTCTGTTTATTAAAGAAAGGTAAAGGGTGTTTTTTGAGAGGTATAGAACTTTAAGTTGGCAACACTCTTTTAACTGGCGGCAATTTTGTCAGTTGTCAAGTGATTTGTGTTCAGATTGGTCTGGCATTCCAACATGAATAGACTGACGCCTGAACAAGCTCCCAAATTGTGCAAATTCATTTTGAAAATAATGGTTCTGTTCGAAATACGTATCGCACTCTGCGTCCATTTTACGGTGAACATAATCGTCCATCAGAGCAATTGATTCGATTAACTATGGACCGTTTCGCCACAGCTTTCTAAAGCACAAGCCATGATGAAGGGTAGAAGCGGCAACAAGTATCTAGGCCGTTGATGTCGGATGTTTTCGAAATATTGTGGAATATGACCGGTAAATAGCTATTCACTTCCACTTGTGCCTACTCTGTTTACCACTTGTGTCGTTCGCAGGTAGTTTTTTGTGTGAACTGTGAAAACACATCAGCCAGTGTTTAAGAAAGCTGTGGTGAAATCAAGTGAATTATTGGTAAAAAAAGTGAATTGAAGTGCTACTGTTCTGAATTGGATTGAGTTTTTCAGGACGAGGATACATTTCGAATCATACCTAATAAATGATGTGTTCCTAGCTGCAAGTCTTCAGAAAACGAGTATGTTACTGTAAATGAGGAACTGAAGCAATCGTGAAAAAAACAATTCCGAGAACAAACTTTGTTCCCAGTAAGTATAGTGTGATATGCGGAACTCATTTTGAAATGGACGATATCGTGCGATTTGAGAAATGTTTGCGGGCTGACGGAACTTTATATCAATCGCCAGTTGGACGTCCACAACTTAAAGATAATGCAATTCCCTAATTATTTCCAAATTCACCGTCTCATTTATCAAAAAAAGTTCCCACGCGAAGAACTGATCCTCAGTATAGAAAAGATAAAATAATTGATAAACATAACAAGAATGTAGAAATTTTTTTGCATTCTGATTTAATCAATGATTTCGATCACCTCAAAAAGAACTATCGCGAAAAATTGGATATTTTTAGTTGGGAAACGAAAATATACGACGACAAAATATATTTTGTTTTATTGCAATTTCAAGAATCTGTTACAGTAGGCAGAATTATAATCAGTGAAACCCTTCAGGTGAAAATTTTTATTAGAAATTTTCAGTTGTCATATAATGATTTGAAATGGATCCTACCTTTTGATCTTAAACTTTCAAGGTTGTCCCAAAACACGAATCTACTTTCGAGGTATGAATATAAGGATGAAGTGAACCCGGAAGGTCAGGATGTAGTTAATTTAAATTATTTAACAAAGTCTTCAGTTTAAGTAGAAACCTTTTTGAAGAAGACGACGAATGAAAATTTTGAAAAACTTCGACAATTAGAAATTGTGGCGGATCCAATGCGTCAGATCATCTCTATAAAACCAAAGTATTCATCATGTAACATAGTGATGTCATTTATTCTATATTCTGGATCTCCCTCCTGTTATCAGTTTATTTTGTAGAATTTTAGTTCTGTTGTGCTTAGTCGATTGTGTATATGAATATATTCATCTGATTCAGAAACTTCCGTTTTCCTTTGTTGTTGTATATACGTCTTGATGATAATGGGATTTATAATTTCATATACACAATCTTATGGCAAGAGATGACCCTACATCTCCCGTTGGTTCTTGCTGAACGATACTTAGGATTTGAAATATGGAATATTACCGCTATATGATTATTTTTATTCATTCCTCTGAGCTACTATACAGATCAACTTATTTTTGTTCTTTAATTCGCGAGTGATAATATGGTGAATCGATTCAATTTATTGACCAAGTAGGGTTTATTATCGGGTTCTGTAGATGATTAATTGAATTTGAACCATTTCATGCCATTGATTCTTCGTGTAC
This sequence comes from Myrrha octodecimguttata, assembly GCA_958510865.1. Taxonomy (NCBI): domain Eukaryota; kingdom Metazoa; phylum Arthropoda; class Insecta; order Coleoptera; family Coccinellidae; genus Myrrha; species Myrrha octodecimguttata. The sequence goes on from OY294057.1 coordinate 29,743,283, forward strand.
GTTTTGAAATATATTTGAAAAAGACGCTTCTGTTACGCATTCACGAAGCGGCCATTCTCAAGTCTATCGGCCTTCTGCTCTCCACTATTTGCGGTGTTGCAACATTGTGTTCATGGCTCTGTGCTTTAGAAGGCTATGGTTTCGCACAACGTTTACTCTAAATGTTAATACGCATCCATAGAGACGTCGTACAGTGAGAACATAAGAAACCATTGCTGCTGTAGAGCGTAGCGTAGGGGAAGATCCGAATCAGTCTATCCGCCATCTTGCACAGGAATTGGATAGGTGTCCAATCACTTTATGGACGATTTTGCCGAAAGATCTTGGTTTGCGTGCTTACAAAATCCAACTCGTGCAAGCATTGAATCCACACGATCACCTAACAAGGCGTAGATTCGGTAAATGTGCCCAAAACAAGATTGCCGTTGATCCCGATTTGGAGATTTTGGATATTCCTCAAGTGTATGTTGAGAAACCGTTACATCCAGAAATTGGTGTGCCTTATGGCTGGTGAAATCATCGGTCCGTACTTCTTTAAAGACGAGGCTGACCAGAACGTAACAGTCAATAGTGACCGTTTTAGAGCCATGCTTACTGACTTTTTCGTTCCTCAATTGAACAACCATGATGTGCAGCAGCTGTGGTTTTAACAAGACGGCGCAACATGTCACAAAGCTCGTGCCGAAATTGATTTACGGAGGGAAAAGATTGATAACCGCATAATTTCACTTACGGGCCCGTGAATTGGTCTCCATGATCGTGCGGTTGAACGCCGCTAGATTATTTTCTGTGCGCATATGTGAAGTCGCTAGTCTACGCCGATAAGCCCGAAACGATCGACCACTTGGAGGAGAACATTCGCCGCGATATTGCCGATATAAGGCCACAAACTTTGGAAAAGTGATTGAAGATTGGACCTCCAGATAAGATTACGTCCGAGCCAGCCGTGGCAGTCATATGCCAGAAATTATATTTAAAGTACAATGCCAAAAGATTATCTTTTCAATAAAGTCAATTTCATGTCCATTTTAAAAATTCATCCTTGTTTTATTCCATTTCAAAGTTCTATACCTCTAAAAAACGCCCTTCATAAGAATTCGGTGCGTATTGTTGAGAGTATCCAATGTGTAAATTTTAACACTGTAGGTAACGCCGTTTTGGAGATATGTGACAAAAAGTGTTACCTGGACGTAATCTTCAGAGGGCTTTAGCTCCTTAACGAAACATTTTTGCATGATATGATTCGGGACGAATGTGTCTGAAATAATGTCAAGAACATGCAGTACTAGCTGGTGGGTCTGATTATGGGACACGCTGTATAAAACCAAACAGCTAATCCTCATTTGCAAGGTGCCAAAATTTTAATATTTACCGAAAATCTTATTTATAAGTTATATTGAGCAAGTGTATTATATGCGAATCTCGGTTAAAATAATCTTTTTATTTCGGAATAAATAATTAATATTTTTCCCTCGCACAGGAAACGTTTTTTTCCCACGGGAAACGCCCCGTTTCGAGCATACGCGCTATCGCGGACGTAGCTACCGACCCCCCTATGTTATCCGTGTCCCCATCGATTCGCATTCTATTTCTATTTCGGAAGATGAGCCCTCGTGTTGATCGAGAGGGGACTTTTGCTAGTCCGAACCAAAATAGAACGAGTCGTCTATTACGGTCGTCTGCCGACTTGCATACGACGTGGGAGTGGAGTAGTGCCGATCGTACACCTTCAGGAGAAAATCAAAACAAAAAATTCCCCTCGAACAATATGCGGGCGTCCTTTGACCTCTTCTACTATTTCGGGAACAGGAAGTCGGATGGAGGAAGTAGGGAATTATTAGGATATTTGGACGGTAGCAGGAAATGGACCTTGAATAGCAATGAATGTCGAAAATCTAACGATACTTTCGTGAGCTCTACCGGGTGTCACAGGAATCAGGTTCACCCCCAAAAGAAATCTACATTTTTCAAAATATTGGATATTGATACTACAGATTGTCTATCATCGACAGAGGTAATCAATGTCTTTCTATGACTTCCGGTTAAACCGAAAGTGGAATTGACTGTCAATTTTCTTATATTAATTGATGTAAATTCTTGAATATTCAAATTCTTCGTTGAATCATGAGTGGATTGCAGTCGAAAGAAAAATCAAATGAAGAAAAAAAATTTTACTCAAAAAATTTTCTTTTTTTTTCCTTTCGTTTCGATTGTAATACTTGATAAATGATTTTTTGCCGTTATGACGAACCATGAAAATTTGTTTTCATTAGAAATTGACCACTTAGGCAGAAGTTTCACAAATATTGTTTTGGGCTCATAAGATCATCCAAATTTCGATGCAACATTCAAATTCTTCTGACTTGTCTGTTTCTTGACTGATTTGAGATATCGTGAGACCTTCATAAAGTGTACTCAAATAAGTTAATTGAGTAAATTTTAGTGGTATATTCTCCAAGTCACCCTGATAAGAAAACTTGTTTTCTTCGTACTGCTTTTCCCAGAGATAATTGAATTTCCTAGGGGACTTCCCAACTTGGACTGGCTTAGTATCAATTTTTGCGCGCATGTTCTAGGGAAACAGCGTGCTATCGTTTTGTCCAAATGTCTGTAATTTTGGATGATTGAGCCGAAAATGGTCTCAATCGACTAGGTTGGACTCACTGATGACGATTCCGGTGTCAAAATTGATTCTGTCCGGCCGGCCGTCCGTAGACACGATAACTGTCGACAGAAGCAAGCTAGCTACTTGAAACTTTCAGGATAGGTTGCGCATCAGAATGCCGCGGTTAAGTTCGTTAATCGGTCGAATAGTCTCGGAGTTATAGGCACTTGAAGTTTTGAAGTTATTTATTTTTTATTTAAGAAACTACTCAAGCGATTGGATTCAAACTTGGCAGTTTGGTGGAGTATAACGACGCGCAACTTTGAGCCAAATTTAAAAAAAAATTTTTTTCGAAATTTTTTTACAAAAAATTTTTTTTTTCAGAAACCATCAATCATATCCAAAAAAAAATTATACTCACACTTTGACCTTCTAATTTCACAGCAGTGTACTAAATTTCAGTTCGAAACGATCATAAGTTTTGGAGATATCGGATAAAAATATGTCAAATTTCGAGGTTTTCTTCTCGATATCGTTTATTTTTTCGGTATTACTCGAGAAATACTGATTCAGTCCTGATTAAACTTCACAGCTAGTTTTAAGATGCTGAAAGACAACTTTATGCAAAGTTTCGTGATAATCGTGCTATTAGAACAATTTGAAAAAAAAATTTCTATGATTTTCTCATCATATCATCCTCATTAAATTCTGTATGAAACTTCGAACTGTTATTTTCGATGAAGTACTGGATTTCAATTCGATCTGATCTGTATTTTTGGAAATATTGGAAAAATAAAATTTTGATTGGGTATATCTACGGAATCATTGGGTGGATTTTACCCATTCACGAATTCGGCCTTCGTAATTAAGGTCCAAACCTTCTCTACAAATATCGAGTTTCTAAGTTGTTTCTTTCGGAAGTTATTGTGTTTACGCAGTCGGCCGTCAGGCTGACCGTAAACACAATAACTTCCGGAAGAAACGACTTAGAAACTCGATATTTGTAGAGTAGGTTTGGGGCTTAATTACGAAGGTCGAATTCGTGAATGGGTAAAATCCGCCCAATGATTCCGTAGATATACCCATTCAAAATTTTATTTTTACAATATGTCCAAAAATACAGATTAGATCGAATTGAAATCCAGTAATTTATCAGAAAAAAATTTCAAAAAGCACTGCCGTGAAGGCAGCAGCTTTTGCGCGCATGTTCAAATTCGTTGCTGAAGCGGTCATCTACATTGAACATGCGCGCAAAAGTTGCTGCCTTCACGGCAGTGCTTTTTGAAATTTTTTTTGTTTGAACATCTTAATTACCATGAAAACAAGGGCACAGTTACGATTTCAGGCAAAAATGATTATCTGCCAAAAACTGAAAATTTATTGAAGTCTGATCATTTCATAGAACTAAAAGTTGAACCCACATCAAAATTTCGAAATGCTTCTAGGGAGAACATTGTACGCCCTCCCGAAAACATGAGGAGAATTGTCCGATGAGGCCCATTGTTTCATACATAAGTGCACCACCATCAAAAAGTTTTGATGGTGGTGCACTTATGTATGAAACAATGGGCATTTTAACTCAATTTCACCAAGAATGATTCAACATAGCCCAAAATTTTCTAAAAAACATACAACGAGGTTTTTTGTGTTTGGACTTGCTCAGCTTCATTTTTACAACTGATTCATTTTCTAGATCTGTTCAATTCAAATGACGAATACAAGTAATCCTCCTTTTAATAGTAGTAATAAACCTTAGTGATCGACCAAAAAAAAAAAAATTAAACCCCCCTTGAAAATTTCACAGTTCCGATATCTTGAAAAACCTATTAAAGCACTGACGTGAAGTTAGCGGCTTTTAAGAGCTTGTTCATATTGAGAAATGGCTACTTGGAAATTTCAGTGAAATTTGAATGAAATATGAAAACTTTCAGAAAAAAAAATTTATTTTGAAATTTTCCCAGTTATAATTCTTCTAATTGACACTTTTCATCTTCCAACCAAGTTTCATTTCGATCAGATAAATATTTTTCGAGTTATTGAAAAATCAAAATTTCAAATGGCTGTAACACAAAAACTATTTCACAGATTTGGCCCATTAACAAACTTAACCGAGATATTCAGAATCAAAACCTAACCTGAAAATTTAAAGACTCTAGGTCCTTCCTTTCAAAAGAGAGCACATACGGCCAGACAGAATTGAATTTGACCACAGATTCTTCTTCAGGGAGTTCAACCCAATCATTCAAGACCATTTTCGGCTCAACATTACAGACTTCGATAACGCGCTGCTCCCTAGAACAAGCGCGTAAAAAATTGGGATATTTTTTAAATTTGATTCCTGTGGCTATCTAGAATTTTCGTATGAGAAAGTGTACAGTAACAAAGCTACGATAGGTAGAAAAACGGATATATTCATGACATATTTTATTGAACGATTGTATTTTTCGATGAATTTTTCTGAAGAGATTCAATCACTAATTCTCACATATCTATAGGTTTTGAGTTTGTCAAACTTTGTTCCGGATTATGCTGAAGGTTTTTTGGGGGTTTTCACTCCGAATATCGAAAAAAAACTATTGAAAATTAAATAAAAATTTTTTTATGGAAAACGCCCTTGCGGATTAAAGGATTGAACTATTTGTCAAGCGGGAGTTCTTTAGGAAAAAGGTTGCTTAATGAAAAATACCGGAACAATGCAAACGATCAGAAAAGCGAACTGAAACGTTTCAGGGTAGGTACCCCTCCATCAAACAGACGAGAAAATCTGCAGAATTATTTCCTTTTGATTTTTCGTTTTTTGAGACTTTCATCGATTTGAAAATAATTCTGTGAATTTTCTCTTGGTCTGATTCAGGTTTGTACTATAGAACGTAACAGTTGTTTACAGTGTTCCGGTATTGTTCATTAGGCAACATTTTCCTATAAATTGCCCTTGACAAATACTTCACTCCTGCAATCAGCAAGAGCGTTTTCCCTCAAAAAAAGTTCATTCAATTTTGAAGAGCTCTGTTTCGAATATTAGAGTGAAAACCCAGAAAAAAAATATACAAATTGATGCAAATTCCACCCAAAATAAGCCTGACTCGATATTCGTTCCTGACAGCATCAAAGTTATCACACCCTTTAGTTAGTAGTTAGTACTTACTAGTACTAATTGAGGAACAGCATGTTAATGAAGTTTTTCGAAATGAGCTACCATACCTATCGTATCGATTAAAGCTTGAAAAAAGCCGAAAAATCAAAACAACATAATTATGCGAATCTTCTCGTTTGTCTGATGAAGATCTAGATTTGTATTCTGAAACGTTTTGTTAAAAAGTTATGTTTCAGTTATTTGGAGAGAAAACCAAGGAAAAACCTACAAAAATCATACCTATCGGCATTGGCAGGTCGCAGCTGGCCTCCCCAATTCCATTCGCACAACGATCGAACGTGCGTGAGCGCCGCCATATTATCATTTCATTGACCGTTTCGGAGCGGTCATTCAATCGGCGTTATAGTAAAATGCAAATGTGCACCTACGTCCTCGCCTACAAATACTCATGATCGTAATTAAATCAGTGCCATAATCCTTTTGGCGCCAGCTTTCCCGGAGACACAGTATGGTCCAAATTTTATGGCAATTACCGCACGGAGATGCGTTTCAATCTCATTAGATGGACATAAACGGTTTTATTCGGCTTTTCGGTCCTTAGCGTCGAGTTGACGAGAACTCGACCTCTACGGACAAACTTTTGTGCAGGCTTTATGTTGATACTAATGCAGCCAACTATTTGAAATGTCTGAAATCCTAATGGTCACTCAATAAGATTATAATTCTTTTTTCCTTGTTTTCAAGAACTCGATTTAAGAAACAAGAGTATGGGCGCCGTTTGGACAAAAGTTTGTTTCCAAATATATATTTAACTTGTGCGACGAAATATATTTTTATTTTTACTTAAAACAATATATTTACTATATGAATTTTCATCAGTTGAAAAATGTGAGATTCAATAATACAATTTCAATTATATATGAAAATCATTCACCGGAAAATAGCGGAAAGTAGATTTTGGCACTCAAATTTACTTTTCCCTTCATTATTATATAATTATATTAATGCTTGTGCGAGTTAGAAGGCCGAATATTTTCTGGGTAGGCTTTTTTACTAGATATTCACGCCCTATATATTTATTAATTCGATATCTATCCAATATCGTCAAAAGATAGCGCGTCGAGAGCATAAAGTTTCCAGCAGTTTTGAAATTAGAATTCAGTATAATTCACTACCAATATCGAAGGACTAACACTAAATATTCACAAATAAAATCGAAATTGGTTTTCCAAACTGCTGGAAAATGTATAGATGCTTTCGACGTGCCATCTCTTACGTTATACAGTGCGCATCAAAATTATAGAACAAATTCGTTTTCTCAGAAGTAAAATATTTGGCAACAAAATCCTGAAACAGGTCAATTTTCATTTCATTTTTACCAAATTTTCATGCATTTTGAAGGATTTTTGTTGCACCCTGTGCCAACCCCATCAACCCTCCAAATTTTTTGAATAGGGAAAGTGGGTCATGTGATTCTTTTTTGGCAAGGTCTTTGTATCTTCTTTACAGGCGTGCAGAAATCTTCAAGAAACCTTTTTTTTGAAAAATTAGTTACTTCAAAGAGGTTTTCAGTTGTGCACTTTGTCATGGCTCATTAACTTTGAGACGATGGTACCTGATGAAATTTGTCACCGAATGAAAGTCGACCATCACAGTTTTGTTCATGCACAACTTTCAATCCCCTCACGTGAATTTAGAATTTTTCACGGAAAACGGAAGCAGAGGAAGGGGTATTGTCAATGTCGTATAGGAGGCGGGAGGTTTGAATAGCTAGATGATTGATCTATTAATTTAAGAATGCTTATATTTTCGCTGAAGTATGATCGGTCGTTGCACCTAATATGTACTTCAAAGACGGTGAGCATATCTCTAACCTAAGAATAAAACTGAGATTTCAGAAAAATTGAATAGAGACAAAAATTAATCAAAATCTGTCAGACTATAATGAAAGTTTGAATTTTATTGTAACCATGATAGACATCTGTACATCCTTGTGTATTTTCAGCTGGCCTGATGATGGCAAACGCCGAAATCGATCGCCAATAGAATAACTTTAATACATAGTGTGTTTCTATTTCACTTATTCTCGATCGATGAGGAACACACCTATGGAGACTTTCATCACCAATACTGCAATCATCGCTCTCTGCAATTGGTAATAATTCAAAGCGTTGACAGACGAAGATTTGGGTCTAAGGTTACCAATCTGTTTTGGTATTGAAGTGTAAGGTTCAATTTAGCGTGAAATTTAGTTATTAACAATGGTATTTACTTTTTTCCATTGACCACTAATAAGTACATGTATATATAAATGCTATTAATTCGGAGGACGATTCGGCCGAATCATAACAGATGCGCTTCGGCGCCGAGTCGGCGCATCACTACTTTATACGCTAAACAAGTCCAATCTTGAACACGATAACTTCCGAAAGAAACAAAGATACTCGATATTGGTAGAGCACGTTGGCATCTCAATAAGAAAGGTAAGATTCATAAAAAAAATTCAAGTTTCAGTTTAATCGGATTAGTACTTTTTGGGTTACTGAGAACAATTCTATAAACTCCGAAACCATTATGCGGAATGTTATTTTCTTCAAATGTAATCCCTCATGTTCCCCCCTTTACGGTTGATGGTTCTGCTGAAAAGCTTAGAAGATATCAACATGTTAGAGGATCAGTTTTGAGCCACACGATTTTTGTAAATTTCACAAATTTATTGGTTGTGGGAAAGCAGGAAGTACTGAAATTTTTTCCATCCGTTGATTGCTATGTACTCCAAGCCGTAAGTTTTGAAAATTCATAAAGACTAGAATGTTCAAATTTTCTCGAGCCTTCACTTAGGCTTATCACCAGATACTAACAAAATAATAAACCGACAAAGATGCTACGGTGCACAGAATTCCGATCGGTATTTACCGGAACGTCTCACAGTCAGAGAGAGAAAGAAAGATTCTGAACTCAGAAGTGGAAGTTATACGTTCGTCAACGCTCAACTGTCGGCGACTACTTGAACGTAAACATATCGAAAGGGTCATTGTTTCGGTCGGCCACCGCCCTCGAAGGCTAATAAACTAATTAAAGGGGCTCGAAGAAATGCACGTTGATAAGTGCATTCGATAGTCGAGTGGGTAGATTTCGAGCTTTCTACTTTGCCGACAGTGGCTTACGAAAAACAGAGACATGGTTTCTGGACAAGTCTGGTAGAGGGATCATCGGAAAGGGTAACGTTATTGCGGCTCTCTTCTGAGCACTGAGTTTGGTATGACTATTTGGAATCTTTCACGTGTGAAAATGTTCAATCTGAACAAGATATAAGGTTTGTTCGTTGTACCTGCATGAAAATACAGTGCGCGTCAAAATTATGAAACAAATTAATTTTCCCAGAAGGGAAACATTTGGCAACAAAATCCTGAAACAGGTCAATTTTTGTTTCACTTTTACCAAATTTTTATGCAATTTTGAAGGATTTTTGTTGCACCCAGTACCATCCCCATCAGCCCTCTAAATTTTTTGAATGGGGTAAGTGGGTCATGTGGTACTTTTTTGGCAAGGCCTTTGTATTTTCTTTGCAGGCGTGCAGAAATTTTCAAGAAAAATTTTTTTTTTTCAAAAATTAGTTCGAAGAGGTTTTCAGTATGTGCACTTTGTCATGGCTCATTTACTTTGAAACGATGGTACCTGATGAAATTTGTCACCGAATGAAAGTCGATCATTACAGTTTTGTTCATGCACAACTTTCAACCCCTTCCAACCCCCTTTCGTGAAAAAAAATTTTTTTTCTCCATTATATATATATTCTTTTGAGAACGAGCATTACATTCTAAGGTATATCACAGTGTTAGCAGAGGAAATGTAAACGGGGTACCATACTTATTTGCGTATGATACAAGAGCACAGATAAAAACCTCAGGAAAAATTCTGTCTCCCCGTATAAGTGTAGTAATTTGTTTATAGAAGATGGATGGCATCTTTTTCATTGGAAAATAATTTTTTCGTCATCTTGAATTCATTTCGACAAAATATCTTGACATAATATCTGAAACAGAAAGAGGGACAGAAAACCAGAAGGAAGCAGTAAATAATATCACCTACATTTGCTCATGACCGAGAGGGTCCTTCGACCTGGTTCGGTCCTCCAAGCAATGATTTTCAGATCCTCAGATAAACGAAGAACGCTACAGGCCCCTTCATTGGGGAATCATCTCCCATAGATCCATAATTGTTCATTTCGAACTAGAAATCTAATAAAATATCGGGAACAAAGTGAAAAACTTGTGACATGTATTATGTCAGGATGACATAATACATTAAAGGGTTCGCAGGGGTTGAAAGTTGTGCATGAATAAAATTGTAAATGAGCCATGACAAAGTTCACCTACTGAAAACCTCTTTGAACTAATTTTTCAAAAAAAAAAATTTTGTCTTGAAAATTTCTGCACGCATCTAAAGAAGATACAAAGACCTTGCCAAAAAAGTACCACATGACCCACTTTTCCCATTCAAAAAATTTAGACGGTTGATGGGGATGGCACAGGGTGCAACAAAAGTCCTCCAAAAACGCATAAAAGTTTGGTAAAAGTGAAATAAAAATTGACCTGCTTCAAGATTTTGTTGCCAATTATTTTTCTTCTGAGAAAATGAATTTGTTCCATAATTTTGACGCGCACTGTATATAAAATGTCATTTTACACTAAAACTGACTTCCACTCCTCAGTGCAGATGAGTGTAGTTGAATGTACTAACAGATAACAGAATGAGTGTAGCCACTGTAGTTCAATCTGTGCATAATTTTGCGCGAATCTAAGATCACAGGTTTGTATGTTTCTTATGATTTCGTTACCATTTCGAGGTTGAGTTCATATCATGATGTAAACAACATGGTGTGGTCATCTGAAAAATGAGTGACGTCAGCAAGCAGAATATAAAAAGAGTTGGAAATTCTGTGCTTTGAATTTGCATGTTAATTCAAAGCATAATATATAACTCCTTGCATTTTATGCTAGCTGACGTCTCTCACTTTTCAGATGAGCACACCATGTTTTTTACATCATGGTTCATATTAGGTTATAGCAAAGGTGATATTTCGGAAAAAAAATCTTATGGTTTAGATAAAGCAAATGAATGTAGGAAAACTGTGGACAAATCAAGCTAGTGACTGCTATCCAGATAACAATGGACCAGAGACAACAACAGAGGTAGGTCTATAATGAAGATTCATATTCACCCATAACAACCGCAGAAGATACTCTCACTCTGTGCACTGCACTCGTTATCTGTGACTACACTAACATCCAATATTCCGCAACGAACATAATGCAAGTTTACTACATTTTCTACACTGGCATACATTAGTTGTTTATGGAGGCACAACGAACAACATTAAAGGTCTACAATTATTCTCCTTTTCCTCTTACAAGAAAATCTTGAGGTAATTTCAGTTAATTTGGTAAAGAATCTAGTTTTGTTGAGCACAAAAAAAATGAATTAACATGCAAATTCAAAGCACAGAATATAAAAGTCTTTGTATTTTAATCTTGCTGACGTAACTCATTTTTCAGATGAGCACACCATGTTTTTTACATCATGTTTCAAACATATACTAATAGAGTTTGATATGTCTGTGGTTTCAAACTGATCTATCTTATTTTAGCGGTATTCTATGGTTTTGCCGAACTAGTTCCATCCTTTTGTGACCGCAGTTCCTCTCTCTCTTGTCCATATAGTTTTATAAGTCTATGACACGAACACACTCGATGTTCCAACTCGCACAAGCTTCTGAGGGGTTTCGTTTAAAACTAGGATAATCGGAAAAAAACATATCCAAATTTGTACAGCCATATTATATGATGGATGGAAATTTGAAGTCAATTACATTTATTAACTAGTGGACTTGCAATTTGAATGAGAGAATAGAGCCAAAAGAAGAATACCTACCTAAAAAGTTTCTCAAGGAAATATTGATAATATGGCAGCGTTTTATTCACTTTTTAAAGTAACGCTATTTTCTTTATGTAAATTTTCAGAAAAATTAGACGTATATCGTAAGTAACCATCATCAATGTTCACACAAATTCGGAAAAGTGCATAACATCTGAAAAGAATATGCCGAAAGTCCTTCGGAAAAGGTTGAGTTGTGTAACATACCGTGGCATTTCGCATGCTCCTTCGAAAACGTTTCTTCCCAACATAAACAAGCCTCTCTCTGTCCACACTGAACTTCCTCAAACAACTCACTTTGAAATCACTAACTGTCCTTTCTTCACTGCCGAAAATCACTATCCTGTCGAGAAAAACTAATTAGAAATGTATAGAAATGGTTAAATAAGCCCTGTACGTCAATGAACGTCATCGATATATCAATCACAGACTGATGAAGCATAGAACGAAAAAGGGCGGATCTTTCACGATGATTGCAGATTGAAGAATTTATCGAGAATGTTGAGTGATTCATGTAAGAGTTATATCGTTAATGGAGTGATTGTAAGGCAATTAAGTCTAATCGATATATTGAATTATGTTTTATGCATAAGATGGGTCCTATTTCTCGGCTCATGGTGTAAATATTGATACATTATTTTCAGGTTATAGGTTGAGAAACCTTCATAGACATAGATATTCTGATGAGATACTCTTCTGTGATACCACATCTATTTTATAGATTATCGAAAATATTTCTCGTTTCGTTTGAGTCTTTAAACTCGAATAATATGGTTTTTTCGTTCATTTCATCTTCCATTGACGAATTCTCTCTCGAAATCTTCAGGATATGTTCACAGTATACGCATTAAGTAGGCAATTCCTAACGTGATGATGCACGGCCATATCAAGTGAAGTTGCTCTGTACTTAACAGGATAAAAATGTTCTCGAAATGGCCAGGTGAACGACCTCCTAGTAATTATAGTATGTTATAAGAGTAGGTTTAGTTATCGCGTACGGAATATTTTCATGCTATAAATTCAAAGCGGCGCCAGTTACGTGCATATGAGGGACTGCCGAAAATTTTAAAGCAACAGTATTGGAGACCAATCCACGGCTGAGCAGATTAAGTGGACTAAAAGAATTTGAATACCTTTTATTTTTTTTGACTTTTCAAATCACACATGCATTCGCCAAGCATTCAATATATAATACATGAGGATTCCTTCCCACCAGATCCTTGCATGAACAAAACATGACATGAATTTAACATGTATTTTATCATATGCGAGTTAATCTAAAATACTATTATACAGGGTGTTCCTGAATTGCAGGCACAAACGAAGAAGGGAGATTCCTTGCAAGGAATAAAGGACCATGACTATGGGACCGCAAACGTTTCGTTTTCGAGATATGGGGTGTAAAAGTTTGATTTTTTTCAAGTTTATTGTCATGGTATCTGCATTTCACAAGATGCTCAACGAAAATTTGGCATATATATATTCTAATTTGGATTTATACCATGTGACATGCCAATTTTGATTGCAAATCTAGAGTAATGTTTTTTTGGAATATGTACTGTCACCTGTTTCACTCAAGAAGTTTTTTTTGATCGGCCACATGCTAGTTTGAGAAATTGCGAGAAGGAGCTTTGTTGTTATATTAATCTTTATGGTATCTTGTTGTTTTGTCGTATTTGGCACTTGAAGAAAATTCAAACTTCAGCACATCTCGAAGTCCCATGTTTATGTTACTTTTTTCTTAATATGATGCAAACGCCCTTATTCGCCTGTACTTCCAATTTGAGAACACTCAGTATAAGAAGTTAAACTTCTTAATTTCAATAGCGATTTGACATAGATTTTTGTGTATCATTCACGAATTCAGTCAAGTTTCGAGTTAGCATTCTTTTGATTCAGAACACGCTTTGTAGGCACGTGGCTTCAGAGTTCTCCCTGAGGTACGTTGGATTTCGAATATTTCAGGTACATCATTTCAGTAACAGAACCGTAATACAGATATGTAAAATGATCAGCATAGAGAAAGAGTTCTGAATAATTGGGCAGTTACATATTTTGAATAGTTGAGTTTAAAAAATGAAAAATACTGAGTAATGAAATAAACTAGGTTCGAAGCCGGAACGGACCGGCTAATCTTGTTGTAAAGTTACTCGCGATTCCATTATAGACTTCAGAAGACACACGAAGCCGATTTGTCTTTCATTTAATCGTTACAAATGAAAAATATAATTCGATATCTTTTATTTATACAGTACTATCTTCTCTGATATTTATGTTGACGACACTTCTCGGCGCCATTCAAGAGCCTACTTCGATTAATTTCTGAGTGTTATCTAGACCACAGACGACTGCTACTTATCGAGATATCGATAATAATGTAAATAACGTTCGTGTGAAAGTCGAATGTATTCTTCGTTCCCATTATTAGTTCACCACCTTATCTAGAAAAGAACGTTGTTCCGTTCTGCTGGCAGTACGCAGTAAGCTTGTACTACTATTTGACGGTATATCGGTGTAGAGGCATTGATGCCATATTGTTTTTCCGAGAATCACTCACATATAATATGTGAGTGTGTTTGGTTACATTCGAATATTCTATATCAGAAAATTCCACTTCAGAAAGAACATTATGACGGCTGCTGAAAAGATCAGAATAAGTCCATTAAGATATTCATTTGAGGTTTGACTGGAGAGCAAACTAATAAAATATAAAATAATAAAAAATTCAAAGTTCGATTCGCTATATGATGTTCACCTCTAAAAAAAATCTTGAAAATGATTCATCACAAAGTTCAAGTCAGACTATACGAAACCGTAATAGCAAATTTGTCTTTAATTGTTTTGAATGGAAATCGATCGGATTTGTATGGATTATCTGAAACATTCGGAATAACAGAGAGTCAACTGAGGTCCTGAAATGTACCCGCGGGCGCGAGCCTCTTCAACATTACCTAAAAAATCTCATAAATTCGCCGAAAGCTTTGACGGAATTTAACAGATTCAATTGAAATTTAGTACATGACGATTCAGTTACTCACAAAACCTCCAGTTACTAAATTCAATTGAATCCGCTAAAATTTGATAAAGCTATTATCGCAAATGTATGGGATATTGGAGGTCAGGTTGAAGAGGCTCTAGCGCCTGTGGAGTATACATTTTAGGACCTAAGTTGATATTGAGTACTCTTCATATTTTGATCTCTAGAATCGCCCCTCGAATTATATGAACGTTAAATACAGACACCCTGTATTTTTTATTTCACTTCAATTTCAGGTACAGAGATTGAAAAGGAGAAAAAAAAATACATATAATACTATCTAACTGTCTTGGAGTTTCAAAAGTCATTCACTTCCGATAATTAATCCCTAAATGTCAGTAATCTCTTACAAGTTGGCAACCCTGATTGGTAAACACCGGAAGCTGACTGACTGTCAGTGGATGCAGCGGATGTTGTTCACCATCCTCAACACTCTTCTTTGTTCCCGTTTCTTATGATCCAAAACGAACTTGTCATTTCGAGTTATCTATGATGGACCCATAATACATCTCGAGTGGATCTAATACTGTCAAGAGTTTGTCATTTTCGAAGCTTATCGAATAACCACTGAACTATTAGTTTCTATCGGAATCAGGCCTCTATAGAAACTATCAATAGTTGTTCGTTATCTTATTTGTTTTGAAACCACTATTGATTATATGAATTACTGGTTCGTTGTCATTATATATCATTTACATTCCATTTTGAATTTCTGGGAATTCACAAGTTAGTTACAAATGAAATAAAGGAATTCTTGGATGCTTAAGATTGAACAGCAACGCGTCATCATTTTGAGGGAAATTGATGATTTGAGCTTAATGCATTTAGAAATTCAGTCGTAAATTAAGTCTTTTATTGACTTCGGCAACCCAGATTGATTTTGGATATTGAAATGTTGGAATTAAATGAAAATTCAAGCGGAAACGCCAACAAAGAGGGTGTAATCCCTAAATGATCCATTCTGTTATGTCCAATGTTGATGTTTAATTTTTGCGCCCAGGTTCTGGGGAACAGCGTGTTAACATTTGGTTCGAATGTCTGTAATTTTCGAATTTTTTCCCGAAAATGGTCTCAAACGACTAAGTAGGACTCACTGATGACGAATGATGTCAAAATCGATTCTGTCCGGCCGGCCGGCCGACGACATGATAACTGTGTCGAACGAAGCAAGCTAGCAACTTGAAACTTCAACTCAACTCATGTCGTGTATTGGAATGCGCCGGTGAAGTTCGTTAATGGGACGAATCGGTCGAATGGTTTCGGAGTTATGGTCATTTGGAATGTTGAGATTAATTTCCTGATATTTCAGGAATTACTGATTCGATCGATTTGAAACTTGACAGTTGGTTGGAGCATAACAACGCACAACGTTTCACGAAATTTCGTTGAGATCACACTGTCAGTAAATTTCAAATTTTTTTTTCCGGAAACATTAAATCCGAAAAAAACTTCTGCTCATACCTTGAGCCTTGAGAAAAAAAAACCGTAAACACATTAACTTCCGGAAGAAACAACTAAGAAACTCGATATTTGTTGAGTAGGTTTTGACCTTAATTACGAAGGCCGAATTCGTGACTGGGTAGAATCCACCCAATGATTCCGCAGATAAACCCATTAAAGTTTTATTTTTCGAATATTTCCAAAAATGCAGATTAGCTCGAATTGAAATCCAGTATTTCATCGAAAAAAGATAGTTCAAAGGTTCAGAATATCCTGAAGATGATATGACCACAGAATATTGAATATTTGGAGAAAAAAAAATTTGAAATTTTTTTTCAAATTGTTTTGTTACGATCATCACGAAATTTCACACAGAGTTTCCCATCAGCAATTCCAAACTAGCTGCCAACTTGCATTCCGATTAAATCAGTAGGTTTTGAGTTAATCCGGAAAAAATAACGATATCGAGAAAAAAAACCACAAAATTTCATATATTTTTTCCCAATATCTTCAGAAATTAACGTTGTATGAGAATGAAATTGGGTACACTGCTGTAAAATATGATTTTCAAGGTATAAGCAGAAGTTTCTTTCAAATTCAATAAATGGTTTCCGGGGAAAAAAATTTTTTCCAAAAAAAAATACCAAAATTTTTTTTCACAATTTACTGACAGTTTGACCTCAACGGAATGTGTATAACTCCGAAACCGTTCGACCGATTTTGTCCCCTTACGAACTTAACCTTCATATTTCGAAATGCACCCACCATGAAATTTTCAAGTCAATAAAATTCTGCGTAAGCCTGTAATCGTGGTGACGACCGGCCGTACAGAATTGATTTTGACACTGGATTCGTTATCAGTCGTTTGAGACCATTTTCCTCTCAAAATTCGAAAATTACGGACATCGTGCAGAAATGGTAACGCGCTGTTCCCCTAGAACATGCGCACAAAAATGGGGTTGATTCGTGGATATGCTCAAAAGATGAGGAGTTCTTCAGAAGTGGTATCCTGACCACCTGGAAGATGTTGCTAGTGATGGGAAATACTTCGATTAAAAAACTTAAGTTATTTCACATTAATTATTAATTTTTCGACAAAAAACGGCGGAAACATATTTGTACCTCTAATACATTTGGATGTTTCATCCAAATGTATATAATAGCACTCCGTTCCCCGGAACAAGCGCGCAAATCGTACATGCGAAAGATCTATTGACTTTGACCTCGAATTCTTTGCGAGTCAAATCTAAACGTTCAAAACTATTGTCGGTATAACTATTAAATCACAAATATGCGGATGAAATAATAACGCTTCTGAAAACGAGCGTGCAAAAATAGTTAATTTCAAAGTGAAAATTTCCGGCGATTTTCTCACCGCGCCGCAACGTGGGGCAGCATTTGTGGGAAATTTCCCTGACTAGTTAGCATTTATTCATCTGGTATCAGCGATTTTTATGATATGACGAGCCGTTTCACCTTGAAATACAACATTCATTCATATGTGTGTGCAACTTTTGAATCAGCCTTCGGTGGAACGATAAAGTTCCGGGGTCATTGGCACTAGACCGCTGTTGCTTTCATTCAAATCAGTCTTTATCATCTACTTTTGGATTATCGTCCTGTAGAAGGCTGATTACTTCACATTTGGACTTTTGATTTTTAATTTTCGAGAATCAGAGCAGGGCGGAGTAAATACCGAAGGCTGCTACTAGATGACAAAATGCTGCAAAGTTTCAAGAACGGAGGCTTGTTAACAACCCTCAATTTTAATCCGCGGAGATATGTGTCATAATTACTTGATGCATATTTGTACAGGCTGGGCAATATTGGTGATACCTCCAATACAATTTTTACCCGTTTAAGGGATGGAGGAACGAGAATGATGTATTCTTTTTTCACCAAACTAATAATGCCGTCAACTGCATTTCTCTATTCCCTTTTTGCGCGCATGTTCAAGGGACACAGCGTGCTATCGTTTTGTCCAAATGTCTGTAATTTTCGAATTTTGAACCGAAAATGTCTCAAACGACTAGGTTGGACTCACTGATGACGAATCCGGTGTCAAAATCGATTCTGTCCGGACGACCGGCCGTTACCACGATTACGGGCGTACGGAGGATTCTATCAACTTGAAAATTTCAGGGTAAGTTGCATTTCAAAATGCGAAGGTTAAGTTCGTTAGGGGGCAAAATCGGTCGAACAGTTTCGGAGTTATAGCCATTTGAAGTTTTGAGGTTATTTCCCTGATATTACGGGAACTACTGAAGCGATGAGATTGAAACTTGGCAGATGGTTTGACCATAAGGACCTGCAACTTTTCGCGGGACTTGTTCAGATCGTGCTAACAGTAAGTTGAAAATTTTGTTCGAAAATTTTTTTTTTCGGAAACAATCCATTATATTCGAAAAAAATGCTTGCTCAGGCCTTGAGCTTCATATTTCGCAGTAGTGTACCAAATTTCAGTTCGATTCGATAATAAGTTCTGGAGATATTTCGAAAAAAAATATGTTAAATTTCGTGTTTTTTTTCTGGGTATCGTCGATTTTTTCGGAATAACTCAAAACTTACTGATTCAATCATAATGAAACTTGCCAGCTAGTATGAAAATGCTGATTGTTAACTTCATGCGAAATTTCGTGGTGATCGTATCATTAGAACATTTTGAAAGAAAAAATTCCAATTTTTTTTTTAAATATTCAATATCCTGTGATCTTCTAATCATATTACCCTCATGAAGTTCTGTATAAACCTTCAAACTGTTATTTTTCCATGAAGTATTGGATTTCAATTCGATCTGATCTGCATTTTTGGAAATATTGGGAAAATTAAATTTGGAATGGGTATCTGATGCGGAATCATTGGGTGGATTTTAGCCATTCACGAATTCGGCTTTCGTAATTAAGGTTCAAACCTACTCTACAAATTGAGTTTCTAGGTTGTTTCTTTCGGAAGCTACTGTGTTACTGTCGGCCGTTCTGCAGATCAACTACTTAGGAAATAAAAGAATTTTCCTAATTTTCGTTGAAAAAATATTTTATTTTCGGATACCATAAATCAGATTCCGATATTGAGAAAAAAAATATGCAAATTTCGTTGTTAATATGAAATTTTCAAATTATTTCCTCAATATCTCAAGAATTACCGACACGATCAGATTGAAACTTCGTGGTTAGTTGAATACAAAATACAACATTTCATGAAGATGCTATCGGTGAATGTTCTCCAGCACGAAAACTCAAAAAAACATGTCGAAAAGTTAAACAATATACGAGAGAAAATTGTTACTTTTTCCCGTTAATGAAATTTCGAAAAATTCAGACAATCAGCGTGCATTATGTGTTTTTCCAAGTCGAAAGAGCAGTATAAGTTTGAAATTGAATGAAAGTGAAAGAAAACCGTTCAAAATCGACATTTCTGGGCGGATTCATGTTACAACGAATACCGCAATCACGGTACGGCGAAAGTTGGTGCACGATAATTTGGAAATCCACAAAAAATCGCCTTCGCCGAACATAAACTAGCCTTTGAGGCCATCCACAAGGGCTGGTTCATGTTGCAACGAATACTGCTTTGTATTTCTTGGGAATTTAATGTGAAAAAATCCTGGAAAGGATAACGAAAATTTTCTAAAATATGCAAACAATATAATTTCTAAATATGAGTGAAAGTGATTGTCAGTCCTATACTTAATGAATATTGCTAGAATTTATTCATATCGCTTTCAGGTAATAAGCTGTTTCAGGTTTTAGATTTTTTCAGCTTCTTCATTCTCTATTTCTAGTGGAGTATTCGGAAAATACTAATCGGTCAGCGGGTTTAGTTCAATTAAACGATCCCAATGGTGTGCCTAAGGAATGCTCCACTGACGACGCAGAGCGAAAAATAAGACTTCTGTGTAATACTACAACATTCAATTCTATTGCGAAATACAACTGCAAGAGAGATAAGATCAACCTCCCGATTGTGTTATCTAATATCTATAATATCTGTAGATAATTGTAGATTTGTGATATTTTTGCGCGCATATTCTGGGGAATAGCGTGCGTTATAGTTTTGTTGAAATGCCGATGATTTTCAAATTTTGGGCAGAGAATGGTCTGAAACGACGTTTTACTCACTGATGACGATAACTAATGATGAACTCATTATGAAAATCGATTCTGTCGATAGAAACAAGCTAGCGACTTCATTTCAGGGTAGATGGGTGCATCGAAATGCGGCGGTTAAGTTCTTTAATGGGCCAAATCGGCAGATGACTCAATATTCATTTGAAATTTTGAGGAACTAGTTACTTTGGCGTTGGATTGAAACTTGGCAGATATTTGAAGCATAACAATGAGCAACTTTTTTGGAAATTCTATATTTTTTCGAAACATTCGTTTTTTTTTTCGAAAACTATTCATCAGATTTCGTTTCAATTTCACACAGACCTAAACATTTCATATCAGTATGTCATATTTAATTTCGATCTGATTATAACTCAGTTACCGAACAGCTATTCCGCCTTCAAATGTCATACCAATTTCAATAAATATGCGATGAGCATCAAACAGTTTCGAGATATTGAAACTTTTTTTTTGGTTTATTATTGAGTGATTTTGGAGATCCAGTGCTCCAAATATTCTGAGTTGAACACAGGTTCAATCGGATTTTTTCTGAGATATAAGTTGAAAAAATGTATTCTTTTGTATAAATCCAAAACAGTGATCGACCGGCGTCTGGTGCATTTCTCTAGAGAGAAATTGACGAAATTTGGTAGAAATACCGTTAAGGCCAGAACAATGGACCCTAAAACGTTATAGCTGGATGGTTCCACCTCCAGTGGTTGGATTTAAAACTGATTCCCAATTTTTAGCATTTTACGTAATAGCATATTAACGATTAAAAACAAATCATAAACACAGAAACAAATACTTATTTTTTTCGTTAAAACAAATAACCAGAAATAATTAATCGAGGAGAAAATCTCGTCATTCATCCATTAAATAGCTTGTTTCCCAATTAGAAAAGTCGAAAACAAAAATTACCGATAATCGGTCTATAAATTGTCTCTTCTCAAGATAAGACAAGAATTTTGTATATGTATTGAATCATAACTTATTTTCAATGGCTGATAATTTCAGAACTGTCCTTATCTTCGTGTCTATTAAAAATGGAATAATAATCTTACGAGGCTGCCATTGTCAATATTCTAGAATGATACCAGAGCCGTACGAAAAGTTGTCTCGAGTCTAGACGATAGCGTCGGTCATGAATGGTATTCGAAGAATTGATAATCTACCAAGGACAGGGATAATTTTTATATAATAACAACTGATTTCATTACCGAAACTCAATATCAGTTTGATATAAAAGTTCAGGTAATAATTACGTGTTATTGAATAATTCAAGTGGACTAAAATAATGTAATAATATAAAAAATATTGAAAATTTCGTGGATTTTTTCTCGATATCGTTGTTTTTTCCGGAATGAAAAATACTTATTGAATTAGGAGGAACCTTGGCAGCTAGTTTGAAAATGATGATGGGCAACTTTGTCCAGAATTTCGTGATAATGGTGTAATTAGAACAATTTAAAAAAAATGTTTTTCCGAATATTCAATATTCGGTGATCTTCTGATTATATTATCCTCATGAAATTCTGTATGAACCTTCTGCATTTTTGGAAATATTGGAAAAATGAAATTTTGAATGGGTGTATTTACGGAATCATTGGGTGGATTTTACCCATTCACGAATCCGGCCTTCGTAATTAGTTGCTTCCAGAAGTTATTGTGTTCACGGTCGGCCGTTAGACCGTTAGGACGAGGGCAGATCGTACATTCTACAGAGAACATAAGAAATTTGTGGGAAACATTAAACAGGGAAACACCTCTGATCTGATGAGAATCTAGGCTTCCCAGGTATACGGAAAAAATCGAAAGTCATTGACATAATCGTTCGATAGCATTTGACTTCAATGTGAATAATCAATTCTGGAATTAATTCTATATCTCCGAGCGAAACAACAAAAACTGATCAGATCCCAATGAAATCACCATAATATACAGAACGTTACGATATAACGGTGCGAAATTGAAACCGAAGATTCACCTAGAAATTCCATGGTAATTTCTTCGAAATATTTTATCCCTAAAGTCCTTCATTTTGGAGTAATTTCAATTTTTTCATCACAAAAGGTATTTTCTCCGAGTATTTCATTCAGAAACTAGAAGGGTATTTCCCTAGAAATCATTCAATAATGAACGAAAGAAAAATTATTGCTTTCATAGAGAAAATCTTCAATATTCATGATAAACGATATCACGCAACATGTTTCATTCTCTTTTTAAGTTCTCTGGGATATCCTCATCCGAACGGACTTGTTACTTGCTCCAAAATCAACTATGAATTTTAAATCTGAGTTTTATAGATTCATTTCGATGTTGACACCTATTTTTAGCGGAAATTTCATTCATAATTCAACGGCCTTGAAAATGTGATGGTTTGTAAAGTGGTTTTGTGAGAATTGAAGCTCAAAGACCCGTATGCTTTATACACCACATTGAAAAACTCAATCATACTCATAATGAAAACCTGGCATCAAGATTAATCTGATAACACGAAAAATTTCTGAAGTTACTTTTTCTCATTTTTCTACTTCTACATTTGAACACTGAACTATACACACCTATATACTCCATTCACTTTTAAAAATTATCCCAGTTGGCCATGACATTCTGATACATTTCACCGTGTTTATTTAGAAAATGTTAGGTTATAGTCATTTTCCTGTCAGATAAATACACAGCACTGTCCTCTCCACACAGAGGTCGAAGTAATTACATATTTTTCAAAATGTGAATTTACTTTGGGAATATAATGAATTTGAGAAAATATTATGTGATTCAATAATAACATGGTTGGAAGATAACGTTATACTATTTTCTATTACGGAAATCAAGAATCGAGTGTTGAAATTTTACTGAAAAATCTGCAGAAAAACTTCTAAACGAACAGAAAAACCTATGGAATTCCCTACATTCCGAAATTCTCAAGAAATAAGTAACAGAAGA
The DNA here is from genome assembly GCA_958510865.1 of Myrrha octodecimguttata. Classification (NCBI taxonomy): domain Eukaryota; kingdom Metazoa; phylum Arthropoda; class Insecta; order Coleoptera; family Coccinellidae; genus Myrrha; species Myrrha octodecimguttata. The sequence goes on from OY294057.1 coordinate 29,766,451, forward strand.
CATTTAAATACCGTGTTGGTGAACTTGAAGTACTCCAGTATGGAAAATGTAGTATAGTACTACAGAACCTGTGTCACTTCAAAAGAACTAGCTCAATTTACAAAGTTCTTGGGAATATATGTGAACGATACACTAGGTTTTCACTCAAATACGTCGAAAATGTTGGATAGCTTGTGATGAATTATTGATTCCAAATTATCAGGGTTACTTTCAGAAAAAGCAGATTTCAATTCTACATACCACTGTCTGAAACTTTGTCTCTGTTTCTTCAAAACTACCTTCGGCATTTTTAGTTTCCAATATTTGTATTTTGGGGTGATGATTATGTTGAGATTGAGGGTAGAAATTTGCATTGGCATTTGGCAACGTCGCTCAGAATTATTCTGTTATTCCCTATATTCACTAGTGCATACCTGCGTCAGTTTCAAGTAAAAAAACTTGATAAACCTAAATCATGAACAACCGGCATAGTTTATAAAAGTGAATGGAGTATACAAGTTAATCGCTCACAAAAAGAAAAACAACGTGACTCTCGCACATAGAGTTATACTTATGTCTATGATTTTGCACCAGATTTTCTTCTACGCTCGTGGTCGAACTGATGTGACATAATAATAATTCTACCTCGGTGGTGCAGTGAGCATGTAAAACTGGAGGTGCTGGATTCAAATAAAAAAAAATCTGTAGCTTGGAATGAATCTGAATGGATGTAAGTGTGAAAATATCATATACAATTTGAAAGCTTGTATAAATGTCCAAGTAGCCGAGGACATTAAAGGAGTGAATGAATGAATAATATATAATAATAGTATGGAATGCTCTTGGAGAGAGAAGATTGAAACATTAACTAGAAGAAGATGGTGAAGGTGAAGGCAATGGAATGCCACGGATATATCATGGGAGTAGATTCCTTCGTCTCGGTCTCCTGGTATTTCTTTCCGACCTTTCAGGTTAACAGTGCCTTCATAGAATGTAATCCAGAGGTTTAATAACCCGTGAAATTATGAAATTTTGACTGCACTAAGGACTACGAGGGTATCGAGGTTACATATTATGGCATACAGTAAGGCAACCAAAAGGTAAAAGATTGAATTGTATATTGTATTCAGACTTGTGAATCATTTGATATAATGATTCATTTTGACACATGTGCGGATAACAATCATTATTATCAATCTTCATTTGCAAGTTGCTCATGGACGAAACCTTGAAATCCCAATAACTGAACTCGTGGAAATTGAGTGAATTATTTTTTTCGAGAAGGCGGGTAGAAAGAATCGATACGAGAAAAATTTATGAAGAGCAGAATCAGTTGTTAATTCTCATTTACAATTGCAATGATATCTATCCAGTAGTTCCAGAGACAACCTACAAGCGGATTAATACACTTTTCGATTTAAATCCAAAAGAAATTCGAAATGTGTATAGAGTGCAACGTGTATCATACAAGAGAATCATCATTTCATTCATTTGGATCTCATATATAATTTAATTGGTGATACTTATTGCTTTGTTGCCTATACTAGCTCTATCCTTTTTTGAAAGTACTCTCGATCTCTCCCTTCTCACAACTTCACTCGATTCCTTCCAAAAGTGACGTGACCCGCGGTCCGATTTTTAATGAGTCTATAGAACTGATTCATCAAAAACGAACGCCTATCACGAGTCCGAATACCGACTACTCTGTGGACTGTGGTGCAACAACCGAGCAAAACAATACAGCGAAAGTAGCGGAAGCGCTATATCGGCGACGTACAAGGCTTTCATCTGATTCAAAACAATAAAAATGCGACTTACGCTCTCGGAAATCCGTAGAGAAAACTTGGACACAAGTACGACAAAGTCGTCAAACGACGTATCGAGTACTGATACCGAAACTGAACGAATGGTACTTGCCACGACCACGTAACTGTCCGGATTTTGCTTGCGCACAATTCACTAAACGCGACACCGCTGTGGCTGCAGCCTAAACACTACTTCTACAAATAAAACGCCTGTTGTTTTTACTTACGTATGTCGAATGCTCGTGTGCGCCGCTCTGTATGACCGTAAGTTTATTGCACTTTGTTGTTATGCACTTGTTAACGTCATTTTGGTATGTATATGGTACCCCGTCCTTCCCGTGTCTAGTCGCTCAGACTCTCATTCAGGCATCATTAGGAAATGGGCAATTGATTTTGGTTTATGGTCATTTTGGACAACTGGAACGTTTTGATGCTGCGACTCGAGTTCGTGTACGAGGGGGTTCCAGAAAGCTATCTACGATCGACGATCTTTAATAATGAAATATCGTTATACGGATGAGAGTTAATCTTTATACAGCTTTTTTACGGAATTTAGGTTAGATATCTGGTAGAAGTAATCAAGTTAAGGTCAGGTTTGTTCATTGCGTCTTCTTTCTGACCTGACTGAGGAAATTACATTCCAAGCTATTTTTCCTCGTTTAGGAACTATGATTTTAGAAGGCTTCAAGGAGATTATGTCTTTTTAGAATACATAATCTTTTTTGGATACAGGTCCCCAACACTTATTTGCGGAGGCAAATGCAATTGCAAAGCAATCTATTGCTCCGCATTTTAAGTTTTCTACAAACCAACGCGGCCACGGTGGCGATCGGGCAGCGGTAGCGATCTCAATCAACTCAAACACGTGCATTTTCATACAAATTCATTTGTTTGAGTTGAACGAGTTCGCTACCGCTTCCTGATCTCCACCGCATTCGCGTTGGTTTGTAGAATCCTTTATTCTGTCTCTCTACAGTATCTGCCACCATCGTGTTAAGCTGAACCCAATTCAACCAAAAGCTTTCTTTATGCCTCGCAAAAAAGCCCTTGGGAAGATGTAAGAGAAGAAACATATCATCATGGTTTCATCCTTGTATATGCAAAGCTTTCACAACATGTCAAACCAGGCACAAGGTATAGTTACAGAAGTCATACTCTCCCCAAGTTACGCAGATTCGTCCACGAAGTTATACCCACAGAATATATGATATTATGGGGGTATAACTTCGTGGACGAATCTGCGTAACTTGTTGTGGAGAGTATGAGATCTGTGGATATACCTACTGCCTGGTTTGACACGTTCTGAAAGCTTTGGGGATGCGTATAAGCTCATCTTCCAACGAAGTCTCAGGAATATCCTAGCATTGTTCTTCAGGGACAGAGAACTCAAAATTGAAACCAGTGCCTTCTGTTACAGCCGATTCTACTGGTGGATAGGTTAAATAGGATAGAAGGACATCCAACTCATTCTTGATAAGATAGTGATAAACCTCTTTATTTTTGATGTTTAAATGTCAGAAATCCATAATCATAGTTCTATACTATACTCATTGAGTAAGGTGTGAATCATGACGACCTTAAACTCGAAATAGAAAATTCGGACCATTGACATTTTTTGGAAAAAGTTGCGAGATAGAACTGACAAGTAAAGTAAAGAAAGTGATCCTTCGGAGATTCCGTGTATTTTTCACAAAAATCACAGTAAACCCGGATCCAGATGAGTGTAATTCGAACAGCGAATGCAATAAAACACATGAAATTTCATGGTTTTAAGCAGCGCTTTTTCTGCTCCGTCGGGGCTTGGTTTTAAACTCGAACGATGCATTTGAATGTATTAATCGAGGCTGAGCTCGGGTGCCATCCACACTATTCGCCGAATCGTTTATCAAATTTCATTGCATTCGCTGTTCGGATTACACTCATCTGGACCCGGCATAACAGTTGGACCGGGTCCCTTCACCATTTTGCAACTATAGAAAATCACTTTAATTTACGGGTGTGAATGTAACAACGGTTTTTCAGCAACGGTTTTTTGGAACTGTCTATAATCGTATCTGAGTGAAAACAGCCGCTACCATTAGGTGGTTTTTGGAAAATATCTTATGACGTGAGTTAAATGAGCTTCATTCAAGAGAATAATTTGTCACCTCTAACCACCCCTAAAGTGAAAAATAGCGTTATTCCTAAAACGACCGTTGCTGGAGATTTTTTGATGGAAATCGTTTATTTCGAACTCTATGAACACGTTCCATATAGTGAAATAATTTGTGACCCCTTTATAGCCCCCTCAAACGCCCCCTAAAGTTGAAAATATCGTTGTCACCAAAACGTCCGTTGCTGGCGATTTTTTGATGAAAATCGTTTATATCGAGCCATCTGAACACGTTCCATATAGTGAAATAATTTGTGACCCCTTAGTAACCCCCCTAACCATCCCCTAAAGTGTAAAATAGCGTTATTCTTAAAACGACTGTGCTGGAGATTTTTTGATGGAAATCGTTTATTTCGATTTCTGTGAACACGTTCCATATAGTGAAATAATTTGTGACCCCTTAATAACCCCCTCAAACGCCCCCTAAAGTTGAAAATATTACTGTCACTAAAACGACCGTTGCTGGCGATTTTTTGATGAAAATCGTTTATTTCGAGCCATATGAACACGTTCCATACAGTGAAATAATTTGTGACCCCATAATAATCCCCCTTAACCACCACCTAAGGTGTAAAAAAGCATTATTCCTGAAAAGAACGTTGCTGGAGATTATTATTATCTTGAATGAAGCTCATTCAACTCACGTCATAAGATATTTTCCAAAAACCACCTAATTGTAGCGGCTGTTTTCACTCAGATACGATTATAGACAGTTCCAAAAAACCGTTGCTGAAAAACCGTTGCTACATTCACACCCGTCTTTAATTTCTATATCTCTTATGAGGTTTTTTGCACTGACATACTTATTTATGAGTCCAAAGAAAATTATTCATCTCTACGATTAATTGATGGCTTTTACTCATTTTGTTCACCTATTTTTCTTGGTAGGAGAGGTTGGTAGGATGCTAGGGGTCGGCGCACCGCAATGAATTCCGTTATAGAAGACAGGGGGTAGAATCTCGGTCAAGAATTGAAGAGCATGACAATTGTCATATGTTTATGTCGATTTTCGAAGTTAAATATAAACAATAAGTAGACATAACCTGCGCATGGAACCGAATGTCACTCCACAATCGAATGCTATATCTCCTATACTCCGTACCACTCGTTGCTAAGTCGAAGGAAACGGTGATAAGGTTATGTTTATATTCCGATTTGAAATTTCTCGATATCTTGCATTCAGTTTATTTCTTGAGTATTTGCTTGAAAGCTTAGTCGAAATGGCAAATACAACTCTCACAAATTTTGCAGATGCTCGAGAAAACATAGAAAATCGACATAAACAAATGAGAGTTGTCATACTCCTCAATTCTTGATCGATATTCAAGAATCGGCCCTCAGGATTACAGTTTTTGTGTAATTTTATTGGGAGGCAATGAAGATATTGATGAATGAGATATGGGATTTCAGCAGGACGGCGCAACATGCCACACCGTGCAAGAAATAATTGATTCACTAAAAGAAGCATTCGATGAACGAAAAATTTTTCTACAGCGGATATTCAATTTGCCCCCTTGTTCGTGCATCTTGAAGCCATAAGATTATATACTTCGAATCTGAACAAGCGTGTTATACTTCCCTATTTTCCTCTGTGCAATTCTATAATTTTGAAACGAAAACATACCAGTCTAAATTTCAACGAAGCAATCCCCCACACCGTATAGACGCAGACAAGTTGGTCTGTGGTGTGGATGATCAGTATGTATTTTTTCTATCCGAGGCAACTTCGTTGCTGCGCCTGATCTGATCGGTTTTTCGTTTCAAAATTTGATTTGTTCAGCCGTACATGAATAAGAAAGGTTGAAATTTCAACACTAGTTCGTGAATTTCCAACACGAAAAAAAGTTATTTTTGTACTAAGTGCGTAAAATTATTTCTTTCAATGGCACATGAGCGTGCAATTTCTCTCGAATGTACCATGAAATTCACGAAATGCAAACAACATTTCGTGTACGACTGCAAATGTGAATTAACATCGTCTGGAATATATTAAAAATAAATACTTCCAATACATCTTGACGTGGTTTTTCGTCCCGATAAGTTACCGCTTTTGAAGGGTTGTTGTCTTGAAAAAAATAAGTCCAGAGCAACTAGGTAATACTTCTCTTTTCCATACAAGTCTCAGTACTATCAAAAATACTTCTAATAAAAGTTCACAGAAGCCAGTGGCCACTTTGTGTCGTTACTATAGAAACGGTTCGTTGACACGCCGCGTATTTGACTGTGCATGCTTGTGGTTGCTTCAATTTCAAGTAATTTTCAAGAAGATGGATGTTGATTATGATAGTGGTATCAGATATGTCTGATAAAGCAAATGCAATAGTATCTACTATGTTATCGGTCAAATCCAAATCAGTATACATATGAGAAAACATATGACTAATTTCGCGAACGGTGCGACAAGAAACATTTCTGAAAATGTGCTTTCACATGCTATTTTGAGAAAACAAATTATATTTATATTATATACAGGGTGAGTCTTCAAGTTGTACATTAATTTTAAGCATAGATTCCTCTCATCAAATAAAACACTTTTTACATCTGCCAGTTTTCCAGACTAGGCTCAGGTAAAAAGTTATAAGAATTTAAATATTTCTCAATGTGCTAATACACTCCTGCGCTTTGTTTGTAAGTTCAACACAGATATGTTTTATGGTGATCTCTTTTGAAGAATAACCAATCCAAGGTTTGAAATTCGAAGAAAGATTGGAAAACTCATTTACTCACTTAATTCTTATTATATGGCGCTTTTTGCGATATTATCACAAGGAAAACATTTCACTTCACTGGACTTGAAACACTGATACTTGATGTTCATGCTATATCCAATTTCATTCCACAATAAAATTATACACAATTCCATCCTCGCCCATTCTCATATGGAAAACTCCATATAATTATACTTTTTTGACGAAATTTAATAACGAATTATATGAAATCAACCTAACCTGAAAACATTCCCTAGAATATCTAGTCGATAGACAGAGATGTCTGTGGTCTGGTCACGAAATAGTATATACCTAATATTAGTTCTATGCGAAATAGATGAATATTTCTGTGTATTCTATGGTCTGGATAGATGTGAACCCAGCTTAATTTACTTCCTTTACTAGATCAGGGGCGGATCCATGAATATAAGGTGATTTTTCGAATTTTTATCCGATTTTATAATATTCAACGTTGAATATCTGCAAAACGGTGTGTTTAAGAGGAAATTATAAGGAATAATCAAGTATTTTAAAAAGATTGATTCTCATAATGACATAAGATAAGCTTAATCTGCATTCTTCATGCTAATTTAGTATTGTTTTATGAGTCGGCGAGTCCATAACTCAGAAATTGATTGAAGTAGGATAAAAGTGATTACTGAAGAATATGTGTCATAGTTTTAGCAAACTTCACACCAAAATTCATCTCATTCGGAGTTACCATATCAAAGCTACAAAAGGAAATCTGTTTTTTTTTTGGAAATTTAAAGAGCTGTATATAGCCGAATATGAAAAAATGATAAATGAAAAAAGTTTTTCAATCGATGAGAGGAATCTATGGTTAAAATCAATGTACAACTCAAAGACTCACCCTGTATATATTTTTAAGTTTATTTGGTAAATTATTTTGGCAGTTGAAAGTAATCATTCACGCATTAATAGAGATGCAGAAATGTCAAGTGTTTTGGACAGTTCTACAAAAAAAAACTATTCACCATGGAACATGGATACGTTCTTAAACACGTCTGCCTGCGGCTCAAAATCCAAGAAAGAAAAAGCGGTTCCAACCAGGTACCGCAACCGTGCATCTTTTGTTATTCAAAATCGGGCAGATCGAGCCCCACACCACCTTCGCAGGGAGCGGACGAGGCGAAGAAAGAAGAGCGAACGTTAAAGCTCGCATACACAGACTCGAAACGCACGCGAGTCTAGAGGAGGATGATTACTTTTTTTTCTCGATTTTAATGGGGTTGTTGGGTTGTTTTATGAGACGGGGCCCGTGCCCGAGAGACGGCAGGTGACTGGCGGCGTGTGTCAGCCTCGGACACAGACACAGAACGTGCCAAAGCGGCAGAGTCGGACCGGATCATTGCCGGATCATCCGGCGATTTTTTTTTGGAAGCGCAGCTGAAAAAATAAATTGCGCACGGCGTAATCGCCTCTTCCTGAATTTGTCCTGCGAAATTGCGGCTTTGCCGTCATTATCAACCCTGATCTGGTCGTTTCGATGATGCTTGTTAACGTGACTGCTTTTTTGGGTTCTGTGTTTCGGAAGGAAAGGAGGGGATGGGTGGTAATTTGGATGGTGAGAAGTCGAGAATTTCGTTTTTGGGTTTCCAGGTGTGCGGGATTCGGATCGTGGAGAGAAGTGATCTTTTATTTCTGTGACTGTCATTTATCGTAGGTTAACCCATGATGTATGCAGAACATCATGGGTTAGCCTAGGTTTCTCAATGATTAATGGTACGAACAGGACAAGTGGGTCGCGGTCGAGGTAAAGGTCGATGCCACTAGTTAAGTCGAAGTCGATGTCGACAGCACATAACAAGGAGCTTACCTGCGATGCTCAGTCGAGCTGGGGATGAACAAGGAATGGCAATCTGTAGGTAATTACTCACATTTGTAAGGAATTTCCTTGCATATGAGTAATTTTGTGAGTAAAGGCCAATTGTGAGCTATTACAGGTCAGTGAACATTCGAAATGCTAAAAATAGGTCTCCTCACTTTCAACTTCATTCACCCCGAAATTAATTACTTGCTTCAAGGTCTATCGACTATCCCTTTCTTGAAATTCTTCTACATTTTCAGGAGAGGTGTCGTTTATTTTAAAAGTGGTCTATCTCTATATTTTCAAATCAATGTTTTGCCGCTTATGAAGTCAAATTTAGTTAAAACTAGAGAAGCAACTCCAGTGACATACAGACAAGGATTGTACCTTTCTTTTTATCTTTATCTAAGCTGTTATGACGAGAGATAAACGATAGTATTACCCCCCAGAGGGAATACAAGACATTAAATGGCAAATCTTGACATCTCTGCATTTCATCTATGGGAAGTAATAGTTTCGTATCTTCCCATGGCAAAAATTTTTTTTAGAATTATTGCTCAGTACCTGTCTCTTTGTGATTCATGCAACTATTATTATAGACATAGAGACATGGACTACGCCATTTCTTGATAACTTTGAACGAAAGTTGAAATTGATCTGGGAGACCCCAAACGAATTCCCCCTTAGAAGAATAGGAAAATATCTATGGAAGAAGTAAAGATCTGTATTTTTCTTGGAGGGACTAATTTTTTGGTGTGATTGCACAATTCATTCTCTATGTCTATGTATTCAGTATTGGTACAGCCATAAACTCAGAGATACGGACTCCCACTCGAGTAGACAGAACGACACTGAGAATGACAGATCTTACACCTTTCTTCTCTGTATTTTCTTCAATAAGAAGTGGTAGGATCAATTATATCTAGTGGTGACTGAGTTAGTGAGGTTAATTACACAGGCCATGTCTTCTATAGTTAATGGACTACGCAATAGCCCCACAACTTGGCCTCTAAAAAGAGACTAATCTTTCTTCGCCATCATTGACCACAGATAAAAAGAGAAGACGTACGATATTCATCCTCTCATCTCCTTCTATCTACTTGAATGTGACATAGCGTCGTCTCTCCCTCGCCTAAACCGCCGTTTTTCCATAGATTTTAAGGATGGTGCAGTCCATGCCTCTTTACATATGGTAGCAACACCTTTCCGTTTTCACTCCAAACAATTTTATGAAGTGTGGTAATTTTATGATTTGAACGTATTTGTGAAATGTGGACAAAAATGTGAAAAATATATTCTCGATTCATGGATTGTGAATAAATATACTGGGAACTATACGAAGAACACTGTTCTTACTTCGAAATCCCTTGTACCAACTATTTCCTGATGAACTCCGGATGTCACGGAAATACTAATTCTATTGAAGAAATGAATCAAAGTTTATATTATTTTTGAGTGTACACGTAAGAATTGCTAATATGATTTTGTTGCAAGTAAAAACACAATATTCATGAGTCTGATTTCCAACTATATTTATAATTATTCAGAGTTTTCGACCAACAAAAGATCTCCAAAGAAAGTTAGAAGCTTATCTCAACATCTTTAAAAATTTTCATACAGAGAAATCGGGTAGAAGAATGTTGATACAGGTTGAGTATTTGAACCCAACATGTTCTCGAGCTTCTTTACTCAAAGTCATCGTATGCACCTATACCCAAATGAACTACAATGGCAGAATGAATTTCGGGAGAAAATGCATCTTTACAGGTAAGACCCCAATTGATGGATGAGTTACAAATTACAATTCCAATGTAAATTCCTTGTAGACCAAATAATCATTTCAATCCAAACCTACAAAGTAAAACATTTCTATATATATATTTTCTCTCAACGATGTTTATAGATCGCTTATAATATGGCACTAAAAAAAATTCTATACAAAATGCATTTTTGATGTTGACATAATTTGATATGGGTATGAATGGATTGGAAATTCTAGTGCGTATGAAAATAAATTCCGATATTGTTAGCGATTTTCATTTCCTCACTTGAAAATCATCTATACTATTATTTGAAGTAAATCCTGCAACAAACTTGAAAAAATGACAGACAGCATGTCACCAAATCAGGAAGTTTCCAAACATATTTTAAGGGTTTTCATGCCTCGAAAATAAAATCAGAAATATTGTAGGTATGTATATAAAAATTTGTCGTTTTTTTCCAGTGACGTTGGAGTAATAAAGGTCTTTACTGTAATTGAACTCTTTATTTTCTTCACAACAGAATTACATTTTTATCGAATGTTTCAAGGATTTCGAATAAAAAAATTACTCTGTAGCTGTACGATTTGCTTTAAAGATCATCCTTTTCATATTTAGAGTTGGTTGTTTTATTCATCATACAGCTCTCATTTTTCTTCATATTCCCTGGAGCAATAAAAAATATAGACAGTATCGGAGTGGTGCTTGGAAATAAAATAAAGTATGTAACGACCAAACAAAATTACATGTACATTATATGTTCGCTTCGGTCGTTTGGAATCCACAATATGAAATTTACATTGAAAGAATCGAACGAGTACAGAATAAATTGCTCAAATATTTAAGTTTTAGAGGTAATTTCTCTGTTTCAGATGAAAATTTCAGTTTTTATTATATGGCCAGAAAACATTTTAATTTGATCTCTCTTGAAAATAGTCGTAGTATAGGCGATGTAGTAATATTGAGGAAGATTGTAAGTGGTGAGTTGCAGGTACCGGATTTATTGCAGAAAGTACACATTAATGTCCCGAATTTCAATCTAAGATCTTTTGGAATTTTCCATGTAACTTTTAGAAGAACAAATGCATCCAGAAACTCTCCGTTAGTGAGAATGTTCCGAACCTGCAATGAGCTACGAATTGTCGATGTATTTCATTGTGCTAACATCAAGCTGCAACTCAAAAAACATTTTTTGATGCAGTGAGGTTTTCACTTTCGGTTTAGATTTGGTGTAGAGGTTTTCGTTGATTTTCTATTTTTGATTTTCATCTCAATGTAATTTGTGGATACTCTTCATGGGTCTTTGACCTGTTTGTGTCCCTAATGTTAAACTAAATAAATAAATATATATGTTCAATAGATCTTTCATTCAAATTCAAGAAGGAATAACTAATATATAAGAAATCATTCGAGTAGTTCCAATCGAAGGAGGAGCTGAACAAAGGCGCAAATTCCTCTGACTCAAGTCATTAATGGTAGGATATCGAGCTCGAAATAACAAATAATGAATCTGACTCAAATTACAAGTTAATAGCGATCAAGATAAATAAAACCATAGGACGAACCATAGGGAAGGGAACATTCCCTAGCAAACACCCTGTACAAAACGGAACATCATCATCCACCCCAACGAGGCAATAAATACAGAAAGGTTACGCGATGAAGAATATACGTTGCAATATTCGAGTACATATATCAGAAGAAGAAGAAGCAGAAGAGACGTTCCGCATATGTCCGAAACACGTCTCTTTGTTTGTGCTTGAGTTTATCTGGCGCAAAAAATCTTTTGATAGGCGTACATTAGCAATGAGAGAAGAGGAGCACGTGCAACATAATGCAGCGAGGGCTCTTTCAAGAAGCCCAGTGTGTTAATTGATAATAAGGCAGGAGAAGAAGCAGCACAACATGCCGAACTGGTCCTGATGGACTGTGGCAGACGTGACCTAAGGTCTTGAGGTGTGGTTTGAGGTGTTTGGGAATCGACCGGAGGGTGCAATGAGTGAGCTAAGTCTTCATAGTGGAGTAAGGATCAAGGACCTCATGAAGAGATCGATTAGATTGTGTTTGGGTTCGAGATACACTGCAATTTTATACATCACCATCCTTCCAATCTTACACACCGTTTATGAGATTACCAACTTATCTACTTTGATGTAGATTCCCAGTTGAAGATCACCATAGCTGCCAATTTGAGGGTTCACGAGCTTCCGCCGCTATTTTCAGTTAAGAGTTAACATCACCAGTCCGAATAAAATCAATGAACTGAGTCGAATTCATTTGGAATGTAAATTCTAGCTCCATAGAATTCGGTTCCCCAACCTGAATTTTGACATGTGGGAATGTATATAATGAACAGGAATTCAGAAAAAAACATGAAAATGCAACATACAAATTGAAGATTTTGCAAGTTTACTCAAGTTTTCGATAATTGATATTGAAAATATAGGTATACCAATTTTACCAAAACCCATATTGTAATGACCCGGATAGAATCAAATGATAAAATTGGACGAAGAATTCTCTGTAAAATATCCATTTCTGTTTGTATGATCCGGGAACACCGGGGAACACGTCATTATCGAAAGAAAAGATTTATTATTTGAAAATTTCAAGGGTGGTTTGAGGTATGAAGGGGGAAGTTGAATTTGTTGAAGGGAAAAATTAGCCATATGTTTTTGCAGTTGTACTCTTCTCGAACTTGGTAATGCGTAGTAAGCAACGGACACTGCAAAATTTTATGGGAACAATTCAACTAGAAAATTTTAAGACAATACTAAGTGTTCCCAACGGAAACTACCTGTCGGATCCCGCGTAAATTTTGCACTAACCTTCGAGCCGCAATTTTTCCAACCGAATAAGAAGTAACCACTTTCAGTTCAATCAGGAATATTCTTTAAATATTGGGAAATCATTTTTTTGAGGATAATAGATTAAGTCAGAAGGAAGCATAATTGTTTTCATCAGGAAGTTAATCTGCATAAGGCAGAATCAATAACTGGAAGGGTGACCGCTAAAAAATTTGAACTATTTCATGGAGGTAAAATTCATATAAAATTACCTGTTTACATTGATTAAAACAACCCTCTAGATTTGAACTCGTTCGAATCTGTATTATCTGAAATATCGAACTTCTTCAAGAGCACTGACGTGAAGTCAACATCTTTTTGGCTTATTTGTGGGCGAGAAAAAAGGTATACCCGAAAATTGTCCCGTTGCGAAGATATTGATTTTCAATGATTTTCATTAAATATCGTTTATTCTTGAAATAAATCGCCCACTAGTCGTTCTGTTCAGGTTGATAGAGAATGTGAACTACACTGCGCAAAAAAATTAACGCACATTATCGTTCAGGAGTACCTTGAAGAGTTTGAAGTCTCTCGAATGGAATGGCCAGCAAGAAGTCCAGATCTCAATCCGATTGAGCAGGTTTGGGACAACCTCAATAGAAGGCTGAGAAGTTCAGAAAATCATCCAGCTACCCTTAATGACTTAGGAATCCAACTCGGAGCAATCTGGGAAGGATTAAATCAGAACATTTTAAGATCACTCATTTTGAGTATGAACCGTCGTTGCCGAGCTGTAATTAACGCAAGGGGTGGAAATACCAAGTATTAAATCACTTATCAGCATTTCACTATTTTGAAAAATGTTAATTTCTCTTCTTACACATATGATTCGGTGAAATCCTGAATTTTTCTTCCATTTAATGTGTCTTGTTTCGTTCAAAACCTTCCAGAGAGAACATAAAAAATAAGTTATAAGGTCAATGTAGAGTTAACTTTCATTAAAATTGAGATTTTCAGAATGCGCGTTAATTTTTTTGCGCAGTGTATATGGAAGCAGTTAGTAATTGGTTTTATGTTCGAAAAAGTCACCTGAAGATGCGTCTTTTCAGAACTTAGGAGGGCTATACCTTTTAAACTATAACAGACGCCCTTCTTTTCGACTGCATTTTTTTTTTTTGTTCAGGGGAACACACTGCTTACATAGATGCAAATAACCTATTTTATTTGTATTTGCCAACTAGTTACCAGGATTTATCATGATCGGATCAGTATCTTTTGGGATATCCAGAAATATAAACGAAGCCGAGAGAAATACTACGAAATTGGACATACTTTTTACGCACTCAATCTGAGGAACAGCACGTTATCGTTTCGTCACAATGTCTCTGATTCTCGAATTTTGTGCCGAAAATGGTTTCGAACGCGTGGTTTGAACACCCTGAAGAAGAATTAAGGTTCAAATTCAACTCTCCGTCCGTCCGTCCGTGCTTTCGGAGGAAAGGACATAGCGACTTGAAATTGTCAAATCAGATTTGTAGTTCCAATATCTCGGTTGAGTTCGTCAATAGTGAAATCAGTCAGAAATCAGTTTCGGAGCTAGGCAGATTTTAAATTTTGAGGTTAACTCCTCGGTATCTCAGGAAATCAGTTTCGGAGCTATGCAGATTTTAAATTTTGAGGTTAACTCCTCGGTATCTCATGAAGTGCTTATTTGACGAGATTGAACCTTTGTATGTAGTTCGAGAATACCAACGCGCAATCAAGTGCAGAACTCCGTGTCTATTCCAAAATTGTTCAAATTTTTGTTGGGAAATCTTTGTTTTCTCCGGAAATATTGATAGTATTTGAACGAAAGTAAGCACAGTATTCAACAGCATTTTTCCAAATTCCAATTAGATACGATATTTAGTTTAGGAGAAATTAATGAAATTATATGTAAAATTTCATTGTTATTTGAAATTTCGACGATTTTTCCTCAATCTCTCAAGAAGTACAGATGCACTAAAAAGCTCCTGACCTTACGTCATTGCTTTTTTACATTTTTTTAGATTTATCTCATTTAAACCTTATAAATAGTTTCAAAAAAATGTTTCAGGATTTTGACATCGGATTCTTCATAGGCTAGTCCAACCTAGTCGTTTAAGATCATTTTCGGGAAAAACGATATCATAGTGCTCAGAAAACATCCGGAATAGTACTGAGTTGAGTTGGGAGCTTCTGGGAATTTATTCTTGAATCTGAACATTTTTGTAAATGAACGCGTATATGAAAAAATCAAATGACGAGCTCCGAAAATATTGATACTGATACCTGTCCACATTCACAAAAAAAAAGTTTCTAGGTTCTGACGACCAAATTTAATATGTGAGGAGCAAGGACCTACCACTAAAAAGACTTTAATTGAAAGAACTGAATTCATCATTAAGTCTGACAGAATCGCATTCAGCTCCAGCATTTTTGACAGAATTCCGATTTCAACGCCTACTCAATTGGCTTATTAAATGGGCATCTGGAAATTTCGGGCGATGGTATTCACATTTCCGCCAGAAACGTAGCACCCCTCCCACCCTCCGCCTCCATGAGACGACAGGAGGAACCGCCTGAGTGTAAAAATCAATAATGAAACGTAACAAGTTGGCGGTGCGTGCGGCAGCGGGCTACCGAAATTTTGGGGGCCGAGGACCGACCGACAACCGTTCGAAGAACGAGCAACTCGCGCTGGCTGCTGCTGCCAAGAATAAGCTCTGTTAAAGGGGAGGCCACGCGACGAAGTTTCCTGTTGCGGGTTCAAGGACGAAGATTGGCCCCAAGTATTCCAGAAGCGTCACTGATGATAATGAGCTCATTACTGAGCTTTCTAAACTCAAGCTGAGCAAAATGTATCTGGAGACATCTTCGATGAGATCATACCTTACTAAGGTTGCCAACTGTTAACGTTTTCCCAGGACATGTTCTTTTTTTTGGGCTATCTGGGTAGTTTATCTTCTAAAGAGTCTACGTCCTAACAGCCGATCGTAAGCACAATAACTTCCGTGAGAATCAACAGAGAAACCTGATATTTGTAGAGTAGGTTTGGGCCTTAACTATCCACAGTGGCAACAAACGTCATAAATCTGTTGAAAGTCCGCCATATTTCGTCTAGAATTTTTTCATGATGTCATGATGTAAATCCTGATATAGATACATAATTAAATGATGAATTGATGAATTTGATATTAGTTCCTGTCGAAGTTGCCACTATATTTTAAGTCTTTCATCGAAAAAGAAAGGTCATAGGTACAAAAACTTAGAATAATTTCTGTTTTTGAAATTAACTCCTCAACACACCTATTTGTGCAACCACAGAGTAATTTTAAATTGTCATATTATTATCATATATCAGTAGGTGATTAATGCAAATTTTCATGCACTGAATTACTGGGTCAAAAATTTCGTCCCCCATATCAGCGATCTCCTTCGTAGCCGTTAGAGTAGAGAAAAAGCAGTAAACTCACATATAGGTAGATGAAATATCACCCTACTTCCCATTGAAAAAAACGATATCTCAATCAAATTGCTAGTATTTTTAAAAAAATACAGAATATGGTGAACCTTTCAACACAAATTCTGGTATATTCGACCAATCGGATAACTGCATTTCATGGGCGGGACCTGAGACACGACCAAACGTCACGGTCAGTACTGTCATTTGTCAAATAATGAAAAAATGTCACTTTAACAGTTGCAAATTCAAGATTTCATAAGACGAATATATGTTATTTGTGAAAATATGCATCGAAATATGTCTTAAATTAATTAATCGTAAGTTTTAAACGATCTGGATGCATTAATTTGATTGATAAATTGACCCCGAAAATTCAAGTGAAGGAAGGTAAACAAATATGGAAGTTATTCTTGAGAAGTGTATTGGAAAGAATTATTATTGGGAGGTCTATTGAAACGAATAATATAGAACAAGTCTCCAGAACCTTCCTATATTGACCAACTTAAAATATAAGGAATATTTCAACCAGGATTCATAATTGCAGTGTTCTGTTATTCAGAAGGAAATCCAGTATTGAATAAGATTTACCTTTGCATTGAAATGTGTCCGAATGAAGTAAATCGTAAGTTTTATACGATCTGATCTAATTAATTCCATTGATAAATGGAAAATTGAAACGAATAATATAGAACAAGAACAAGTCTCCAGGTCCTTCGTAAGTTCTGAACGATCTGAAAGCATCAATTAATTCCATTGATAAATTGACATGAAAAATCTAATCGAATAATGTAGAACAAGAAGTCTCCAGGTCCTTCCTATATTGATGTACTAAAAATATGAAGAAACTATGAACCAGGATTAATAATTGCAGTGTTCTTTTATTCAAAAGGAAATACAGTGTTGAATATGATTTACCTTTGCATTCAAATGTGTCTGGAATAAGTAAATCGTGAGTTTTGAACGATCTGAAAGCATTAATTAATTCCATTGATGAATTGACATGGAAAATTGAACCGAATAATATAGAACAAGAAGAAGTCTCCAAGTCCTTCCTATATTGATGTACTTAAAATATGAAGAAACTATGAACCAAGATTAATAATTGCAGTGTTCTTTTATTCAGAAGGAAATACAGTGTTGAATATGATATACCTTTGCATTCAAATGTGTCTGGAATAAGTAAATCCTGAGTTTTGAACGATCTGAAAGCATTGATTAATTCCATTGATGAATTGACATGGAATATTGAACCGAATAATATAGAACAAGAAGAAGTCTCCAAGTCCTTCCTATATTGACGTTCCAAAAATATAAAGAAACTATGAACCAAGATTAATAATTGCAGTGTTCTTTTATTCAGAAGGAATTACAGTGTTGAAAATGATTTACCTTTGCAATTTGACAAAAGCCTTGCAATACGAAAAAATTGAAAGGAATTTAATCTGCGTAATTCCTTTCGATTGTCTGATGAAGGAGTCAGATATAAACTCTGAAACGTTATAGTTCACTTCGAAGATCATGCACATTTTTCAAATTTCGTTCACGAGGTAACATTTTTACCAGAAACTGTCCTTGACACATAATTTGAATCCCACAATCCAAAGGGCGTTTTCTATGAATATTTAGAAGTATTCAATTTTTAGTAGTTCTTTTTTGGATATTGGGAGTGAAAACCCAATAAAATAAAAGTACGATTATCGACAAGTTTTGGTACTGTTTAGAGAGAATAATGCTTTCAACTGAAACACATCCCCCAACTGTTCCCATCCCCAATTTTTCCTACCATCAACCCAACCCTTCGACAATATTTCATTCGACATAATGCTAGACACCGAATCGCTCTATGGCTCTATTCGTATGAAACTCACGCACACAATACGAGACCCAACCTAGAACAATCCTAGACAAGGGACGTAGCGGGCAGAAGGGCAGATCGAAATTTCTAGAAAATCCTCTATGTCTATTTCCCACCCGCGCTTGCGATGTCAGCTTAGCAGAAGAAGAAGAGAAGAGAGCCGAAAACCGTGGAACGTTGGCCCATCAGGCAGCTGGTCCCGCCGAAAGCAATTAAGCAGTGCGCTGCCATCTCTGTCTGTCCCGCGAGGAGCCGATGCAGCCGAGAAAGACGGAGTTAGGGGGTGGTTTGGCCTTGAACTGAAAGCCGTCCAAAGGGAGGGCGCCTTGACAACTCGCACCGAAAATTCGGCAGTTATATGGTTCCAGGAATTTCACCCCTTATGTCGCTATGACGGAGGAAGAAGGCATACTGCCACGCACGTTTATGCGCGCCTGTTAGGTATCGTGATATGTAGATTTATACTATATTTTCGGAGAGAATAGAAAGCTGTAGTGAAAAAAACTAGAAGAGCACTAACGTGAAGTCAGCAGCTTTTACCGCTTGTTCACATTGCGAAACTGCGACTTGGAAATTTCAGTGAAAAAATGAAATATAAAAATTTTCAAAAGAAAAAAATTTTCTTTGTCTATGGATAATTAATTCTTCTCATTGACACTGTTCATCATCCGACCAAGTTTCATTTTGATCAGATAACTATTTTTCGAGTTATTCTTCGAAAAATTAGAATTTCAAATGGCTGTAACACAAAAACCATTCGGCAATTTCGGCCCATTAACGAACTCAATCGAGATATGGAGCATCAAAACCTAACCTGAAAATTTCAAGAGTCTACGTCCCTCCTTTCGAAAGTTATAGCACACGGCCGGACAGAATCGAATTTGACCACGAATTGTCAATCAGTGAGTCCAACCTAATCGTTTAAGACTGAATTCAGCTCCAAATTCGTAAATTACAGACGTTGTGACGAAACAACGCGCTGTTCCCCAGAACGAGCGCGTAAAATTGACAAATTCAAAAAAAAGCCGGTACATATCACTCGAGATGAGAAAATTCCTAAAAATATCTATTGAGAAAATAATTTCAGTTTCATTTCAGTGATTGTTGAATATTTGTCGTGGAAGAAAAAAAATTGTCCGACTTTTGGTTATTTATAAGGGGGTGGCTCTGCCAACTTGATATTGAGATAGCAGAGCCACCTCTTCAAAAAAACTACAACTGCGATTTTTTTTCCCTTGACGACGAAAATATTTTGGTCGTCCTACAATCGTTCAGCTCATTTTCATTAACTTCCGTGCAAGCGGCTCTGCTAACTTAATAAACTAAATGAAGCCAACTTGAACTAAGTCGACGTTTCGTCAAGCGTTTCGTCCATATATTCAGTTTTTCTCAAGGCCACAGAGACTAACAGGAGAAAAATGAACTTAAGCGAAATGATATATATGACATATAAAACTCAATGATAGTTGAGAAAGATCTGAGTCAGAATTACACATCTCATTCATTCATTCACTCCTTTAAGTGTCCTCGGCTACTATGGCCATTAAGACAAGCTTTCAATTTTTTACATTTATACATTGACATTCATTCATATTCATACCAACTAGAGACTTTTTATTTATAGATACACATACATTTACCTACACCACAAACTTAACACAACATCCATAAACTCGCCGAGATTCAGGGAGACAGTTTTTACGGTTTGTTCAAATCGATTTGTATCAACCCTGTGAGTGTGATGAGACTGCAACCCCTTAAATCTTAAATTGAAAGAGAGTTGGGTGGCACCTCGTTTTGAAGGTAATTCGATGGACTATGCGAAAATGCATGCATACAGTTGACCTTTTTTCTGTAATTCTTTCATTTATTCATTCTTATTGGGTAGTGAAAATAACCGAGGAATCCAACAAGATATTCAGTACGTAATATTGAAAAGAATTGTTTATCATAGCATCTGAAAATTCTTGTTTTTCATCACTATCATGTTAATTGAAACTCTTGGCTATGATGGAACCTATGCTACTCTCTTATTTTTCGGAAGTACTAACAAGAAGGCAATCAAGTTTATGGCATCTTTGGAAAGCCAATCGAATTAGCTATGAAACAAGGTATCACTCAATCTCCCTTCCCATTTGAGATTTTAGGGGTTGCTATCATCCCGCTCACAGGTTTGCTATAAATTTATTGGGACAACCCTACAAAATGTCTATCTACGAACCAAAGTTTTCTTCTGTTTTCTGATTTTGCACGGGGATTGAAATAAATTAAGAGCAAACACTACCACGTGTTGATAAATTGTGGCTCGGCAACAAAGCCACATGCAAGATTCATTAAACCTCGTTAATATCTCAAGGTCAGACACCTTCTAGAGGCCTGCCTAATTTAACGTTGCCAATAACCGCGAGAAATATTGCAAATGCGTGAAATTTAGGAGAAAACGGGGCGTCGTTCTGCAGGCTTCAGTGATTTTTTTGTGAAATTTTTTTTTTGGGATGCACTCGATTATTCAATAAGAATGCGCAAGGTTAGTTATTTCTCCATTTTTCACTTCATTTCAGTTCGAGGTATTGTTTGCTCTTAAGATCGAAGGGACTAATGTAACGAATGGTAAAATTATTTTAGCGCTTCTCTGATAACACAAAATTAAGCCAAGATGTTTCACCAAAACAAGTTATTTCGCTTTCGTTGTTTCTGAAGTGAAAATTCTATCATTAAGGGCCGTATTCGAAATTGCTACTTGATTATTTTCTCGTTATTGAAGCTCCGATATTAGGTCTGTGGTTTCTAAAGAATAATCTCATACTGCGGATAAAAAATATATTGTTCTGACAATTATTTTTCGTTGTGTTGTACAGGCCAAATTGGACACTTTTGAGAGGGAACTCCTGTTTCGTACTAGATAGATGAAAACTGATTTAAGTTCCTTAGGGCCAATTTCCATGAGGAACACCGCAACTTCATAGCTTCTTAGTAACGGGTTGTTTTCGAAAATGTTCATTTTAGAAATATTGCTGTACCTTTCCTTCAGTTGAAAATTTTTTATTTCTGTAAAAACATTCTAGTAGAAACCTCTCACGTTAAACTCAGTGACGTTTATTGAATTTTCTGCAAACTGCTATTTTATGAGATATTACTATGAAATTTTTTTTCAAATGAGACACCCATTTATTTTTGCGCGCATGTTCTAGGGGAACAGCGTGCTATCGTATTGTCCAAATGTCTATTTTTCTCGAATTTTTTCCCAAAATTGGTCTCATACGATTAGATTGGACTCCCTGATGACGAATCCAGTGTCAATATCGATTCTGACCGATCGGCCGGTCGGCCGTGGACACGATAACTGTCGAACGGAGCGAGTTGGCGACTTGAAAACTTTCAGGACAGGTAGCGCACTGGAATGCCGTAGTTGGATTCGTTAATGGGCCAAATCAGTCGACAGTTTCGGAGTTATAGCCATTTGAAATTTTGGAGTTATTTATATTTTATTTCAAAAACTACTGAAGCGATTGGATTGAAACTTGGCAGTTAGGTGGAGTATAATGATGCACAACTTTAGCAAAATTTTATCAAGATCATACCGTCGGTATATTTGAAAAAATTTTGTTTTGAAATTTTTTTCTTTTCGGAAACCATTTATCATACTCGAAAAAAGTTCCACTTAGACTTAGAGCTTCATATTTCAGAGCAGTTTACCAAATTTCAGGTTGATACGATCATAATTTTTAGAGGTATTGGAAAATAATATGTCAAATTTCGTGGATTTCTTCTCGATATCGATGTTTTTTTTCGGTATAACTCAAGAAATACCGATTCAATCATGATGAAACTTCGCAGCTAGTTTGAAGGTGCTAAGGGACAACCTTTTGCAAAATTCCATGATAATCGTGTCATTTGAAAAATTTGAAGAAAAAAATTTCGAATTTTTTTTTCAAATATTCAATATTCTGCGATCTTCTCATCATATCATCCTCATTAAATTTCGTACGAACCTTCAAACTGTCATTTTCCGATAAAGTACTGGATTCCAATTCGATCTAATCTGTATTTTTGAAAATATTGGGAAAATAAAATTTTGAATGGGCATATCTGCGGAATAATTGGGTGGATTTTACCCATTCACGAATTCGCCCTTCGTTATTAAATCTATGTCTTCATAATTGCTACCTGTACCTTGTACACAATAAAGCGTTTACACGCACAGACATCATATTTCCACAAAACTAGAATCAGGGTGGATCAAAAGAGAGTAAATATGCAGTCAAAATGTTTTCGCAAGCCGAGTTTACCAATAGGACGACAGTGGGATCAAATATACATTTTCATGTCTTTTATACTTTATATATAAACAAGTTTCCGTAACGGAAGGTTTCATATCTTTTGCGAATTCATAGAGATTCATCAGAATTCAATATACATCAGAACAAAATTCTGGAATATTTCAGAGAGGTCAGAAAAACTTTCAACCGAGTTATTTCAAAGGTTCACAGTTAGATACAATATACGGAGTTACTATTGAATTGAAAGGATTGCGCGGAAACGGTGTAAGTCTGGGCTAAGGGCGATCTGTTGGTTTTCGTATCTCGTCGTTCGATTTCGTCGTTCAGGTCGGCCGGAGATCGGGGCCTGGGCCTGTTCAGGTAGCTCGATTTCAACCAAACGAAAAGTTCTATGAATTCACGTTCCACCGAACAAACAAATAGATAAAGAACGACAGATGCAGGAAATCATTTTATAGACGGTGGATAGATACAAACCAACACCTTGCACGTTTCTAAACTAGCTATTCATTTTTCCGATATAAAAGGTATATTCATAGATATTCAGCTTATACGTAGGATTCGCGCAAGTAGGTTAGGAAGTGCGTATTGAAAACTGGTCGGTATATTCATATTCATGTTGTATGCATTGGTTTGTTTATACTTTGAGCATCGACCCCTTAGATAAGAGCTAGGTGAACAGAATTCCACAAAAAGCCTTACATTCATTTTTTTAACTGTGTTCTAATACCATTAATTATCTATTAATCAATCTTACGATATATATTTAGAAAAATTGCCCAATTGCTATTGAATTCAATAAAATTACTGATTATTTTATATATGCAGGTATCAATCTTCATCATTGTCCATTGAACCATCATCAATATGAATTTGGAATATGGAAAAATAGATTCTGACTGATTTTTCTTTGATTCTGATAATGTTGCTCTCACGAAATTTCTCATAAACATTTTGATGACCAATACACCTGAAGTATATTTTAATAAGAGCTGAAGAAGCCCTACATGGCCTACTTCGATATGGAACTCTCGATTAAACAGGGTAAGAAAATTTTGATAATTTTTCATTATTAAATTTATTGGGAATTTTTTGCTTATCGAAGTCCATAAATTTTCCAACTGAATCTTTTCTCTGGAATGGCTCGAGTGACCTTACGTTGAATTAATTATTGCTTGTTTATATTCATAAACCATTTGAACGGTATTTCTCTTCATTTTGTATGATTTTTTGAGGTATTTCCAGACTATTGAAAATAAAATAAAAAATTTTTCTTATGGAAAACACCCTTGCAGATTGCAGGACTGTCGAAAAAAAACGAAAAAGCAAAAAAATATATTTTCTCGTTCATCTGATGAAGGATTCAGATTTGTACTCTGAAACATAACAGCTCGCTTAGTTGATCTTTTGGATTGTTCCGGTATTGTTCATCACGCAACATTTCTCCTCGGAACTTCCCTTGACAAATAGATCCTGCAATATGCAAAGGCGTTTTCCATAGAAAATATTCCTATTTAATTTTTTATAGTTCTGTCTCAGATATTGGGAATGAAAATCCAGGAAAAATCAACAAAGTGAAGCAAAAACTTACCAAAATAAGCTTTAATCGATACTTGGTATGGTATATATCTTGTCTTCGATTGGAGGTTGTCACATTGTGAAGCCTATAACGCTCACACAATCACAAAGAATCTAAAGAGACCTTATCCATAGATCAAAGACTTTGTTATCTGTGACATAAGGTCAAATCCAAAACCCTTCAAGTTTCGGAGCGTGAAATAATCAAACATATTTTTTGGTTTATTATTTGATAAAATAAAATAATAAACCTTAGTGATCGACCATGAAAAAAAATTACCGCCCCTGAAAATTTCAGTTTACATTCTGAAGTATGTAGATTTGAATGAAAGTACTGAACCGAAATCCGAAAAATCGTGTGTCGCTCGAGATTGATCCTCCAAGCTTTTCAGCAGGATCGGTGTACCCTAAGGGCTCAAAACTGGGGGTAGGAGGGAAAAAGAATTATTTCTTGAAAACTTACCACCGAATTTTCATGAAACTCTCAACGTTGATTACCTTAAAATGTTCAACCAGATGATTCCCGACATGTGGTTCCTGAGTTGTAAAGAAAAACGCTGCTAATTGTGTTATGAAAAACCAAAGAGTTATGAATAATATAAGTTTCATTAATGATATCAATGGTATTGGGTTATTTAACTGAGAAAATAATAAAACCTTGTCCAAACTTTGCAGCGTTTTTCACAAGAAGTCAGGCCATATAATTTTGTTCCGTGAAATCACTTAGCTTGGTCTGTACTCTTTTCCTTTACCTTCTGCCTTCACCCAAACTGCCTTTCAACATGAAGAACACACAGTTTTATAGTTTCTCTGCGAAAATGGGTATCTTACATATACTAATTATTAGATTGACTCGAGACCTGGCCTTCCATTCGTTTTCAGAGGGTTAACTTTGATTTCTTCAATTTTAAATATTCTCATAATTTTAATAACACATTGCGATAATTTCAACAAAAATTGCTCAAAAGCCAATGAATCAATTACTTTATTCAACGAATCGTTCGGTGTTACTTAAATTTTAACAAGTCTCAAAAAAACGAATATTCGAAAGAACATAATTCTTCAAACTTTCTCGTTTGTCCGATGAAGGAGTGAGATTAAGACTCTGAAACGTGACAGTTTACTTGGTGTTCGTTTGCATTGATTTTGGCAACGTTTCTCCTAGAAACTGCCCTTGACAAATAATTTCAATCTGCAAAGGCGATTTCTCTGAAAAACAATTTTATTTGATATTTTACAGTTCTTTCTCCGATATTGGTAGTGAAAACACCATAAAAATTATCGAATTCATTTTATTTTAGATATTTCTTCTAAACATTTCACTTTCACTTTTTTCACTTCTAAACTATATTTTCCGATAAATTCTCGTTCCTCACGCTCATATGGGAAACATATTTCGGGAGTGACGCCAAAGTATATTTTGCTCTCAATTGAAAAGGTCTAGGGCAGGCTCTGCTTGATTGGAACCATATACCATAGTAGATATTGAAGCAAGGGCTCCTTAGCCTCGTAAGTAGAAGAAGACTGAGTATGACTCATCTCATGATATTTCTCCTCTAATCTAGATATTGTGTATAACGAGGCAGATGGATTCGTTTCATAGATATAGAGATTTTGACTGCGTCTTTCCTTCAAGACTGAACGAAACTTGGTGAAGATGTGAGAAAGACGGAACGATTTCCCTTTAAGTAGGTAGGAAGATATCTATATGGAAAAAAGGTTTGTTTCTTTCTAGGAATAACCGATTTTCTGCTATCATTGCGTAGCTCATGGCTATATGTCTATGGTTTGGTTATTGCTTTTCGTCCACAAATTTAAATCAAAGGCGCAATCCATGAATTCGTTTTTATGAGTTTCTCTCAGTCTAGAGAAGATCAACTTTGTGAAGATATTGTCCAGTCCATGTCTCTATATATCTTTCTAATGGAACTAAATGATATATCCTTTATATCTATTGTTGATGAACAACATAATTAAATATTTATTCGAACGTGACAATCCTGATCCTGAAAATCTGATCTTCCCCCGTACCTTATATCATAGAACTTTCCGTACGAAACCATTCATCAGAAATTCCAATGACTTCCAGACCGATCATAGAACATTCCGCCAAAGAGAACCGTCGGCCATCGAAGCAATTCCGAGAAGGGCCGGTGACGGTTCTTCCTCTCGCGGTTTTCCAGAAGAATATCCCCGGTCAGAAATAATATAATCCCATTTTGGAGGCCTTGCGCCTTCTCGTTTCTAATAAAGCATTCTAATTTTAGCGGACGAAAAGGGAAGGAGACGAAGCGCGGCGGGCCGATATTTATTGCCGGGCCGGCATAAATTTATTTCGTTAACATTTCAACAATGCCCCAAGATGTGTTTTTATCTGCATTTTCGGTTTCATTTAGGAGTCATCGATCCGGCGGCACAGAGCGCACAGTTTCTCAGAACCATCGAGGACGGCCTTGTTTTTGGCAGATTCCGATGATGCCGTGACCGATACTTTTCTCACGGTGATTTTTTAAAGCGCAAGACAGTGACGGAGGAGAGAATTCTTAGCACATATGACGGGTTGAGGAGATCTCTTCGTTGTTTTGATCAACAGATATTTTAACACTGTTGTTTCAGGACTTAGGATGAAAGACGTACATATACTCCATTCACTTTTAAAATGTAGCCCGGTTGGCCATGACATCCTGACAGATTTCACCGTGTATATTTTGAAATTGTTAGGTTATTGTCATTTTCCTGTCAGATAACTATGCAACGTTGTCCTCTCTACATAGAGGTCGTAGTAATTACTTATTTTTCAAATGTCAATCTACATTGATAAAGTAATGAATTTGAGAAAATATTTGAATTCGATAATTCCAAAGACCTGGCGAATGTTGAAGAAACTTTTGTCTCTGTTAATACTGGAAATATTGCACGTATATAAACATGGTTGAAAGATTTAGTTATGCTATTTGCTTGTAAGGAAATCAAGAATCGGGATTTTCAAAATAAAGTCTTCAGTTCAGTCTTTTTGGGTGCACCAATAGAAGGATATTCTTTGTCGTCTCTTTCACTTAAAATCTTCCTTATTGTGTTGATGTGCAGCTAAAAAATAAATATCTATTCATATAAAATATAATTCCTTGGTTTTCACTTACATACGTCGAAAATGTTGCATAGCTTGTGTTGAATTATTGATTCCGAATTATCAGGGTTACTATCAGAAATAGCCGATTTCAATTCTACATAGCACTTCCTGATACTTTGCCTCTGCTTCTTCAAAACTACCTTCGGCATTTTTATTAGTTTGCAAGCGTTATTATGCTGAGATTTAGAAATCTAGAATCGATTGATATTGATAATAGTAGAAATTGAAATTTGGCAACGTCTGTTGACATTGCCGATATTTCATGAGTGCCAACCTGCGTCAGTTTTAAGGGAAAAAACTTGATAAACCTAAATCATGGCCAACCGGGCTACATTATAAAAGTGAATGGAGTATATATGGATCTCAACTTCCCTGCAAAAACGTGAAATGAAGTTGGTAACGATGTGAGACGACACAAATTCTGCCCCAAGTATGTAGGGAGGAATATTGATTTCTCGAAAATCACTTGATGAAACATTTTGGATATTTATAAGGTAATGACAAATACACTCGGATTAAGCAGAGTTGATTTATATAATCAAGATAGGATTTTGTGGTGTTACTCATTACGCAGTCCATGGTTGTATGTCTATGCTTGGGATGCGGTAAATTTATATCTACCATATCGTATGGTTTAGAGTTCAGATATAGTGACATGGACTGCCCAATAACACTACAGAAACGGTTCCTCCTAGAAAGAGACATAACAATCTCCCCTTAGAGATCTTTTCCTAGCTTAATACAATAATGAAAAGTATACTTGGATTGATCTAAGTGTGTTTGTTCACTCTTCTTGAAATGTTTCATCGAGTGATTCGCGCGAGAAATAATTATATTTTTCTATCTACTTAAGGGGGAGTTCGTTTCGTCTCTCTCACATCATCACTAAATTTCGTTCTCAGTTTTGAAGGTTAATGTCTCGATGGTTAAAAGAAGGTGAGAACTGGAACTATAAAACATAATGAGACATAATTTAGACATATTTCATTCAAACCGGTAAAAGAAAATAGGTTCCGATGATAGGGATATGTGGCTATCTCAAGAAGATAGAGGATGATAGATCTTACACACAAAATGCATAAAATAGGTAAATTGACGTTTTTCCATTCCATCTGTGAACGAAATGCGTTTTAGGAAGTAGACCACAGACAAAAGGTTTATTCGTTGTTCCTCATGAACTTTAATATTATACACCAGTGTAGGTTGTGAATCTGCATGAAATTTATGTTGTACACTAGAGTCCACTACCTCCCACTCATTAGTGCAGATGACTTCAGTGAAGTGTAGTGTAGAAAATTAAACATCTGTTCGATGCTTCAGTGATTAAAATAAATCCAGGTAACACAGAATATTGTATACTCAATATTATCATCCATCTTTGTTTAAATAAATAGAGAAATATTGGGAATTTGGATTATTTATTTGTCTGCTACTTTGATAACAAAGCCAACGTTTCGAGGACAAATGTATGATGTTGCCCTGGTACTTCACCTTGTTCATTGTTGTTTTTTATTTCATTGACGTAGTCTGTACAGTTTAGTTGACTAGCCTTGATAAAGAGGAAATTTGTCCTCGAAACGTTGGCTTTGTTATCAAAGTAGCAGACAAATAAATAATCCAAATTCCCAATATTTCTCTATTTATTGTATACTCATTTCCTTTTCGCAAATAACCCTACGGTTTTGAGGTTGAGTATATTATTGTATTTTGAGCTTAAAATTACTTAATTCATTAGTTGACAGTCATTTACAATTACACGTTATACACCATAGAAATGGAAACATTGACTGCGCAATAACACCACAGAATGGGTTCTGCCTAGACGGAGACGAAACTCTTTTCCCCACATAGATCTTTTCTTTTCTACTGTAGGGGAAATTAGCTAAAGGTCTCCCCCATACATAGAGTAGGGAGATTTAAGATCCTTTAAACCTTGGCCTTATTCTACCTGTTGGGGAGAAATCATAGACATACAGACATGGACTGCGCCTTTCCTTCAAAACTGTGAACGAACTACCCTTCAGGTAGATAGGAGAAATCTATGGGGGAAAAATAATTGTTTGTCTTTCTAGCTAGTGTAAGGCTGTGGTGTTATTGCACAGCCCATGTCTCTCTGTATATGGGGGAGACGAATGCATTCAGACATGGACTGCGCAAAGACAGATCAAAGTTGGTCAACCCTAGACTGCAACATACCTATACATTCACTTTTATGAAGTTAGCAGGCTATGACAATTTGACACATCCCCCTGTTCAATTAAAAAATATTAGGTTATATATTTATTCATTCGTTCTAGTTGAAAGCATCTTCCCAGCTAACAGCCCCTCCAAACTAGGAAGACTTATTCTGGGTTCAGCTAAGAAAAGCTATGAGCCCAATCCCGGTAAAATCTTCGTCGTTGACTTCCTGGGGCCAGAGGAACTGCGGGGGTCTCAGAAAGTCCAATCTCCAAAAATATTATTCTTTGTCGTTGCTCGTGGTATAACACATTATCACAAATAACTCTACGAATCACTGAATTTCGTCACAAAATGAAATAGACAAAGATTTACTGAATCTTAGTCGTTCGTTGAATTAGAATATTTTATGAATTTTTATAATTTTCGGGTTCCAAACCAGGACGCAAGAAAAAGCATCTTCTCGCTGTAACGACTACTTTGGAACCAATATAAGGTTATAGCAATTTTCCTCCAAGAATATTAGATTAGAGTAATTTTCCATCGGGAAAACTATGCGGCGTTGTCCTTTATACACAGAGGACATAGTGATAACGTATTCAACTGAACTAAATCATATAGACATTGATGAAAATATAAAAGTATAGACAACTTCCTGCCGAATTATTTTGACCTTACATTTAACTTATGACAACCTGGCTCGGTTTTAGGTACAAAAATTTAATAGACCTATTCCAAAGCCTACCGAGTGACTTCATGAGTGCATGGAGTATATCTCCATGAATTTTGTAGATATTTGGTATTGTTATGTGTTCATCCATGTCTAGCTGACAGTTTGATAGCACAACATTGATATTTACTCAAATAGTTCCTCTGTGACAACTAATATTTCCAGAACAAAGTCCAAGCTTTCCAGTTAGATTTTTTTTAAAATTATGGGCAGGTGCCTACATATGTATGAGAACGTTTAAACATTCGATTTACCTATTCTCTGTATATTAGGACCTGGGGGGAAGAAACGCGATTTCCGTCACTTTCGCGCTAAAAACTTTGAAAACCCAAAATGAATTGAATTTCTCGAACTGTTACGTCACTGCATTCGAAGTGAAGAAGAGAAGTGTCCCCTGGCAGCGGGCAGTAAGCAGCCACCTACGTCGTTGAAGAGTCGAATAAGTAATTAGACTCAGGTTGATTGAACTTCGAAGCGGCAACGACAGGGAGGACCGGACCGATCTTTAAGGACTTAATTGGATAATAAATGCTTAGAACACGAGAACCCTGTATCTTTTCCGGAGCAGATAACCGTTTCCTTATGAAGCGGGGAGTTTCCAGAGAAGAGTATGGGAGAATGTCAATGAATTGGCCATTCAAATTTCCTTCTATTTCTACACAATTGCTTGTTATGAAAAGATGTGAATTCCATTATTTCTCAGTGTTTCCGTTTCAATGGAAAAGAACTGTTAAAAATTAAACAGGAATCATTGATTATAGAAACCGCCTTTGTGGATTGGCAGATTTTAACTATTCATCAGAAGCAGTTTCTGTAAAACAATGTTTCCCAATAAACATTATCGGAACAATGCAAACGAATGATACAATAACGCTTCAGAGTCTGTATCTGACTCCTCTATCTGCTGTCAAATTGTCAATCTCAAGGAGTATCCTTTTACATGTAATACTTTTGTTAATCAAAAAGTTTTGTCCATATTGACGAAAATTCTTGAAATACAAATGTACTGCAAAAAAATTTCCGAATATTTCCAATTAGTATCTGATGGAAGAGTCCGATATAGAGTCCATCAGATTTATTATGATGAAGGAGTTAGAATTTTTTTCAAGAAACTGCCCCTGAAAAATGGTTCAAAAATCGCTATTAGCAAGGGCGATTTCTATAAATAATTATTTTTTTTAGTTCTTCATAGTTTTTTTAGATATTGGGTGCGAAAACTCGAAAAAATGATGCAAAATCCTGTAATCAATTTTTGAAGTGAGTGACTTTACAATTATAGTATTCATCTATTATTTTGTCTAATTCGAATGAATGATTCTTAATCCAAAATCAAAATACCATACTGACAAAATTTTGCATAAACGTTTAAGGGTCGGTATCAGAAAACTTATTTTGACCACAGATTGCGGTTAATTCTCATGTTTGAACAAGATTTCAGACCCTAGTTATCTGCCAAAATAATTTTATAATACCGGTCCTTAAACGTTATTTCAACTAAGAGTGTACCATGTCGAACTGTATTTTCCTAGAAAATAGGGGATTTAGTGATTTTTCATTGAATTTCAAGATACCCAGAAAGTTAAACGGTTGTATCAGGAACAATGTTTAACATGTTTCGATACGATTGAATACAAAGTTTAAACATAAACTCAAGTCTGGTACAAAAACCACATAATTCAGGGTTTCCGAGACTTCAATGCAACTAAAACACACGTTCAGCACGAACACAATAAAAATCTGTCAAATAGATTAGAAAATCACTCAAATCTCACAAGCAAAAAATGGACATGAATTCAATTCGATCCCACGATGCACTTAATACACGAATAACTATGATTCTGCAAAAAATTCATAACCAAACCAGAAATAGTATCTAAAAATTTATCATGAAAAATAAAATCATCACCAAAAAAAAAAAGATTTTGCGTAAATAGTCAACAAATACAACCAAACCAAATAAGTTCATCGTTCGCTTTAAACGAAATAATTTCCAAGGCATTCGTCTCGTTTACACCAAGAAACGCATTCCATCGCGTCGACTATGTGGAGTAGGTACCCGCTGGTCCCTCTGGCCAAGGTATCCGATAGTCCGTCCATCGTACCGTCCTACATTACGAATGGAAGAATCTGCGCTGAGTCCTACTACGGAATTTCATTTGGTGCTGTACGTCTGCATTCCTCGCATTCCCTTCGACCAGTGGAGAGAGAAGCTCTTCTTTACCTGACGACACTTCGAGGGTTATCTTTCCGCCCGAGAGAACGGTTTTTGGGTCTCCGTTCTCATTCTGGCACATCATTCCGGTTAGTAAAAATTCGATGAATGAACGGATAGATTCTGTGGTTGTTAGGAATGGGTAGGTTCCGCGGAGAAAGAGGAGGATTAAGATTTCTATCGACTCCGATGCAACACTTTCAAGGCGAGATATTATTCAGAATAAGGATATTAAAACATTTTTGTGTAATATCCTCAATGGAAAAAAGATCACTTTAGGTCTGTTTGTTCTTCGTGTCTCCATGTACTACAAAACTGTACACCAGTATAGATTGTGTAGCACTGATAGTGTGCGGTGATTTTTGTTGTGAATTGAAAGCCCTTCGTTGCTGAAATATTTTATGAGATGTAGTAACAGATCATGATGTAAGCAAAACATGGTGTGCTCATCTGCTTTTCTGTGATCGTTTTCGCAAATGATGACGTCAATTTTTCATTCAAATTCAAAGCACAGAATATATATTTTCTTGTATTTTCCACCAGCAGACGTCACTCTCAGATGATCACACCATGTTTTTTACATAATGGTAACAGATTATAAAGTTATGATTTTGTACTATGTGAGATTACACAGAATTCGAGGTATAGAGTGGGGTTATGTTGTAAATGTCTGTCAGCAATGAGAATGGTACTTGCGTGAGTAATTCATATGAACAAATACAATAATACGCATATCGCAGATATCGTAGTATTACCGTTATTTTTGAAAACGTAAAGGTACGATTCGGATCTCGGCAGTAGCTGCCTGGCAGTCGCGACCAGGCAGCGGCTACCATACCGCTTCCAGGAATAACATGCAACACTTACCTTAGCAGCGCTGCACGGTTGCTTGTATCGGTAAGTGTTGCATGTAATTCCCTGGAAACGGTATAGTAGCCGTTGCCGGTTCGCGACTGCCAGCAGCTACTGCCGAGATCCGAATCGTACCTTAAGGAGCATACAGCGAACAGATTAAACTACAAAGCACTACACTCATCTGCACTGCAAAAGGCAATGTAGTGTGATGTACGATAACATTATTGTGCAAGAACAACTAACAAACCTTAAACATTAACATAATCACAAGGACGAATCTATATTGAATGTACTTAGTAGGGAAAGAGTATTGAGGATATCGCTATATATGTTTCTGAAACTAAGTCAATTCTTTGTGACTGTTGTGACAAAATAGACCGCGTCCTTACTTTGAATCTGTGACCGAAAAGCGCTAATTGTGAGGGAGATACTGGGGTTTTCCCCCACTCAAGAAGATGTCGATGTCGAAAAAGAAAACAGACCCTAAATCTCTCATATCTATCATGGGGTAGATTGGCTCTTAGTTCTGCCTATAAATATATTGACATTTACTGTGCAATTTCCTCGGACTATACAGTGCGCGTCAAAATTATAGAACAAATTCATTTTCTCAGAAGAAAAATATTTGGCAACAAAATCCTGAAACAGGTTAATTTTTGTTGCACTTTTACCAAATTTTTATGCATTTTTGAAGGATTTTTGTTGCACCCTGTCCCATCCCCATCAACCCTTCTAGATTATTTGAATAGAGAAAGTGGATCATGTGGTATTTTTTTGGCAAGGTTTTTGTATCTTCTTTACAGGCGTGCAGAAATTTTCAAGAAAAAAATTTTTTTTTTGAAAATTAGTTACTTCAAAGAGGTTTTCAGTATGTGCACTTTGTCATGGCTCATTTACTTTGAGGTGATGGTACCTTATGAAATTTTTCACCGAATGAAAGACGACCATTAAAGTTTTGTTCATGCACAACTTTCAACCCCTATGAACCCTTTGATGGAGAAAAAAAAATTTTCAGGGGGTTGAAAGGGGTTGAAAGTTGTGCATGAACAAAACTGTAATGGTCGACTTTCATTCGGTGACAAATTTCATCAGGTACCATCGTCTCAAAGTAAATGAGCCATGACAAAGTGCACATACTGTACTCTTAGAACTAACTAATTTTTCAAAAAAAAATTTTTTCTTGAAAATTTCTGCTCGCCTGTAAAGAAGATACAAAGACCTTGCCAAAAAAGTACCACATGACCAACTTTCCAGCCAAATTTAGAGGGTAGATGGGGATGGCACAGGGTGCAACAAAAATCGTTCAAAAATGCAGATAAATTTGGTAAAAGTGAAACAAAAATTGACCCGTTTCAGTATTTTGTTGCCAAATATTTTTCTTCTGAGAAAATGAACTTGTTCCATAATTTTGACGTGCACTGTATAGCCTTTAAAGATATTGACCTAACTCTCCCAATCATAGATCCCAAGTATAGAAGCGAGATGTTAGAATTTGTTATTCCCTGTCCTTTTCAATCAAGGTACTTGATTCTCGTCTCTCTCACCTGTACCGCTTTTAATCTCCAGATTCAAAGGAAATGCGCAAATCATCATGTCTTCATGTTGATAACGAAGTGAGAAAAATCCGAACTACTCCTCAAGTAGATAAGAAGATTTTTCGCAAATTACTTGATGAAACCTTTGGAAATTGGGAAGGTTATGATAAATATACTTCTCTCAAGCCGAGTGTATAGCTCATGACCTTATGATCTACGGGAGGATAAACGTTTGTCTCTTTCTAATCGATTCAATGGTGTTTTCACACATTCCATATCTCTATGTCTACGGGTTTTGCGTTCCTCCCAACATCACTTTTTGATCCTACATAAAAATAGAGACATGAAATGCGGGAGAAATCCACAAAATCGGTTACCCCCCGAAAGGGACGAACTGGTCTCCCCCATATAGATCCTTTGCTCTCTATAAATGTCATGATAAATACACTTGGCTCGTGACAAGTGTATTTATCATTATCTCATTCAACATACAAAATCGAAATGTTTCATCAAGTAAAATTGCGAGAAATCTATATATTTTCCTATCTACTTGAGGGGGAGTTCGTTTTTTTCTTCTAACATCGTTAGCAACTTCAAGTGAGTTGCGATAAACAAATATATTTTCCATGGAGGTGGAAAAAGAGTGGAGAGGGCATAACGTTTGAAAACTGTAGTACAGTTTTGAGAACCTTCTGTGGATTTACCCCAACCAATATGGCAGACTTTGAACTCAATATTTTTGTCTCATTTGCTATACACCCCAGAATACAAATATTCACCTTGTATTTGTCGGCCATATTGGTATGGGTAAATCCACAGAAGGTTCTCAAAACTGTACTACACTTTTGGTACAAGGGAAATATAGATATGCTCCCTCCCGTTCTTTTACCTCCATGGAATTTTCGTATAAATATCAATGACATAATAAAGAATAGAATACCTGCACATAGTTGAAAGTTTTGGCTTTCATGATGCCTGATTTAATGACGTTCACTAAAGTGACGTGATGTTCCTCAGCTTCCGATTTTTTGTTTCGGTCTGTTCAGAGTTTAAATGAGTGTCAGCGCATGTTGGGAACGGAAACTTTTTTGATCTTAAGATTTGTATATGTTTCTTTTGTGGTAGTATAATTGAATTTTAGGACAAAGAGGCGAGCTTCTTGGGAAGTGAGAGTCTTTGACTCATATATAGTGTATCCGGTAAACCTTAAGACTAGCTCATGATCATTCAGAATATCGAAATTTCTAGGTGAAAATCTTTACCGTTTTCGAGATGATGGGCATTCTGGAAATTCGAGAAAAATCGCCACCTTGCATCGATGTTTTCGACACCATTTCTCTAAATTAGTACTGATTCGAAAGATTTTTTTTAATGAACATTGCTGATCGCTGCTGCTTTCCGGATGTGTGAAATAATTTTCAAAAATTTATATAATTCTGCGAATAATGGGGTTAAAATGACATATTTGAATTCTACCTATTATTATTCTCGTAACTTTGACCCAATTTTCTGAAAAAACTTATGCGAACTTTGTCCACTCTCCAAAATTGTATGAAACATACTCTGATTATTTCTGGAAGGGGTGATATTTCCGTTGCAAGAGAATGGGAGATATTCTGGTCTATCCTTAAGTTTGAAAATCTTGAGCAAAATAGTCTTCTGTTGCGAATTTTTTGGAATTCAAAGAATGGAATAATGACTAATAATAATGAATTCATCGTTTGAGAGTTTTCAAAAAATGAAAAAAACAATTTTGAATCTTCATCCAATTAAAATCTTTTCAAGCTTTTCAAGCGATAAATTCCAGCTTGTTTCAGAGTCTCTAATCCATTATTATATTGAGTAAATTTGACCCCAATATCAACAAGCACAAAAAGCAAGTTGGGAATCTCTCGATTGGATTTTGCAGCAGAAAGCTTTCAACTGTGAACACTGGAGCATAAGAACATCGGGATCGGTAAAATTCAAAGTTTGTCTTTCATATTTCGAGAGAAACTATAATGAGCAGGAAGCATGGCTCCATTATTTCCAAATATGATGTACCCTCAAAATTATTACTTCACTTTTGCATATGTTGTTGAAGAACTTTCCGACAGTCTCAACAGCTTTTTCAGATTACGAATTCAGTTGGAACCTCACAAGTAAGTTGTGAGGTTTTCGTGAAAATACACTTGAAATCCCTTCATGTCCACTATAGTTTTCAACTTCAAATTGATAGTTCTCATATTCCAATAGACTACTTCAGTCCATGTTACCAACCCATAAATTTCGTCCAAATTTACTATCACTGAGGAAGGGGAATTTCAGAACAAATTCGACATGATAAGGTTCGCGTTATTTATAAATATCCGTAAAAGATGCCTCGGCTCCTCAAACGAGATGATTCCTTCGGAATATAGGTTTAAAAATAAATTGGGATGAAATTTGTGGGTGGGTAACTTGGACCGAAGTGGTCAAATGGGATTTCACAACTTCAAAATGAGAATAATCAATTTCAAATTGATCGTGTTACCAATAATTCAAAGTTGTGAATTTTCATCTGGGATATGGAATGGGTTTTTTTTTTTAACAAAAATGCAGTAATTTCCATGAAAAACCTTTTAAAAAAATGTTTGATTACCTAAAACTGAAAAATAAAAATGGTGATTTGAAATTTAAAGGAATTTGTCTTGAGTGCACGATATGGCAACGTCGAATTCAGCTTTCTCGGAAAGAAAAGGACTTCAAATGTGTTACTTTGCTTAGGAAAACATTGATAGCTATACTTCGATCTGGTTAGAGTAGAAGACAACGACCAAGGAATATAAAAAGAAGAGCACAAACTGCCAAACTGTCATATTACTTACTTGATTGTCTCAGTCTTTACTTGTCGGAAATTCATCTTGATGATTAAAAAGTAAAATAACTTATTTCCGCTTTATTTATTTATTTTCACAACAATTGTTTCGTCATGATAACATGACTTCATCAGGTGAGTATGGTAACAGTTACCATACTCACCTGATGAAGTCATGTTATCATGACGAAACAATTGTTGTGAAAATAAATAAATAAAGCGGAAATAAGTTATTTTACTTTTTAATCATCATGTCATATTACTGACAAATCGCAAACGGAAACGAAT
Organism: Myrrha octodecimguttata; assembly: GCA_958510865.1. NCBI lineage: Eukaryota > Metazoa > Arthropoda > Insecta > Coleoptera > Coccinellidae > Myrrha > Myrrha octodecimguttata. The sequence goes on from OY294057.1 coordinate 29,804,430, forward strand.
AACAAATTGTTTGGTCATATTGACAAATAACGAGTGTGTACCACAGAATAGGAATAAATATTTCATTATTCTATAGTACAACAAGCTATCCTACTAAACACCGTTGTCACTTCGTGCATGCCTGGCAAATAATTTTTCCCAACTTTGAAATCTGATTTTGAATACTTTCTGAAGGTAATTTGGGAAAATGATGAATCAAACCCATAATAATTATGTTCAAATTTGCATTTGCAGTAATAACCCAAATTCAGGAAAAACCCCCATTGTTTAGACCTGTTCTGATTGAACTTTTACAAAGGTTCGTCGATTTGAATGGGTTTACCTATGTCTGATTCGATAATTTCTACCGATTTGCAACTGAATGTTCCTATTTTAAAGATGTTTGGTATCAATTCGAATTCATATGACAAGTCTTAATTTGAAGTCGAAAAGGTATAGTCGAAACAATAGGTAACTCCCAAAATGAACTTTCACGAGTTGTTATCAGTGTAGTATTCGGTGTAGTATAGTGTCGGATTCATGATTTTAATGAGTGTATAGCTACTTTATTTTCGCCGTCCCATGTACCTCTATAAAATAATAATGTTTATGTAGAGAAGAGCTGAAGAGATCTGTCGCCCATAAGCCGCGCGGCCTATAAGGCCTACTGAGAAATCCAGGACTGGTGTAGTATCACTGATAGGTTACAACAAAACAGTGCTTAACTACTCTCTAATCCACTTATACTTTTTGCGTCTCACGCACGGATACATCCGAAAACCTGTGAAAAGTAAGGGTATAAGAAAATCGAAGGTTGCATTTATGACTTCGAGGACAATTGCTTATGGATAAATGTATGTGATAACTCTTAAGGTGGATTTAAACCAAAAGAGCAAGGAGCAACAGCTACAACAAGAACATTATTGTTGATCTTTTAGTGTAAACGAATGCAAGTTTTCAGCCTTCACACACAGAATTCGATAGAATGGGCATTCGCTCCTTTGATTTAAATCGGTCTCTAGATACAGTAAGATCTTTTAAGAATTCATATATGTACTATACATTCAAGGAAACTGACAAAGACCTATATACTCAACTGGGTGTTCTGGACTGAGCAACTTTATATGGAAAATCCTCTGATTACTGATGATAATTATCTCGACAACTGCTTTGTTCACAATACAAAAAAGGAAGATGGAATTTTAATTTTGATCTCAGATTTCGATAAAACCTCTTCGAAGCTTTCGCGACTCTTTGAAAGACAAGACTAATATTTTGCTGAAATATAAACAGGGATACCCCAAGTGAAAATACCCTTCCATTGATTTTTACATGCTAGTTCTGGGGAAAGGTTTGATTTTTATATTTGTCCTGAAACATTATTGATTTTGATATTTTATAGGTGTCACATAGAAGGAACATTTAATTTCTCATGTTTAGTTTTTTGAGACTTCAATGGTAAATACGGAGATACTTGTTAAGTAGCCAAACAACATTAATTTTGCTATTCTAGACGTTCAAATAAAGGAGGTTGTGAACCGAAACATAAAGTAATTTGAAGGGAAACATTCGTTCAGTCAAAAGGATGAAGAGAAAAAGATTAGACAATAAATCTCCGAAAACATAGATATTCTGGGAGTACCTTCGGCACGCATGAGTTGATAATCAAGTATATTCGAATCAAAACCATTTCAATAGTACGATGAGTACTATTATATACCAACAATATAAACACATCATCTAAAACGCTTTCGGTTATTACCAGTCACACAAAGAGATTCAGTTTCCTACCATCAAATTCTTCGGGACTATCGAAAATAAAAAATTGCTTAAATTTAGGGAAACTTTTCTACATAACATTCAAGTTCGTCCATACAGTAGATTGTCGGTGTTTTCAAACACCACACTTATGGAAAACAGTAAAATTCCTGAATGACTCGTGAGAGGGGCTAAAATACTTCCAATATCACTTAAATGTTACTGAGCGATACCGGATGCTCCCACATGTTGCTTATGAATGTTGTTGGACTTATATTACATTTCCGGTGGTACCTAAATATATCATGGAAGGTTAGATATGTCTTTTTCAATCTACAACGATGTTTACTGTTGGAAGAATTGGACGCTAATGATCTTTAATTTTCGTTTTCGATTTCTCCTTAATCGAGACAATTGGCAAGATTGTTGTTGTACAAACTATTTTCATTCGCAGAAATGAGATTCGAGATTCAACATAAAATTTACTGCCCTGATTTTTCTTCACCATATAGTATAGACAATTGAATTCCTCTCTACAAAACATTGATGTTGTCTCCATTTCTTGGCAAACTTTTGTGGAGTATATCCAGGAAAATTTCTGATAGATTATATATGTTACACTGATATGTTGATACCTCAAGCTCTTATAAATTGTTGATTTCCAGAATTTAATTATATGATTTTGACTATCAGTACATTCGATGAGTGAATGTGAATAGATGATAAATATGTTTATTTTCAACCCTACTGTTTCAGAACCCAAATGAAGCAATTATAAAAATTCAGTTGTTTGAATTATTACGTTCACTATCAACTCTCGAGATGAAGAAAAACATCCAATACTCAATAGCTAAAATTAGATATGTGAATTGATCTCAAACATTATCTCAGAAATAATTGATATGGTTCATCTCATCTTCGCCTTCAGGCCCATGAAGGACTCGAACGTATTTCCAGGTGATACAGAATCTTTATCTTGTGTCGATGATCGATGATTACAACTTATACATTAGCTGATTTTTGAAGCTCTATATCTAAATATACGATCTCATATTGAAATCTCAATATATTCCAGGAATTTTTTTCTTCCAAAACAATTTCCATTCGAAGGTCCACTCAATACCTTCCAACAACGCAGAAAATACAAAAAACAAGTCTTATTGAATCCGGTATGAATAATTCGAAAAATTATTCTTCAGCGATGTAGGGGAACCAATTCGGAGTTTAATCAATTACCATATCATTTATATCAAGTGGAATAGGAAGGGAAAATGAAGATTTTTTCTCATAGGAATGTTACTTTCACTCATAGTTGGAATTCATTTTTCGTTCATTCTAACAAACATCAAGTTTTGTCACTAGGAACGCACGTTCCATAGAAATATTACTAGCGCATCCACCATTTTACCTTATTTGACATACTGAAGGATAGGGTTCCTTTCAACTTACTATTGTATTTGACTCCTTGATTTGCGTTCAGTGTTAATGCTTCTTGATATAACTTTGTGTCAGAAAATTGAACCAAAGCACTAAATTCATTCCTTGGTGATTATGCGAACTACACAACCAGAAAAAGAGGAAACTTGAATTTCGGCATTCTCTTCTGTTGACCCAATGATTTTTTTCAAATGATAGTGTTTTTCATCTCCACTTGACAGTTCTAACCTTAGATCAGAAATACAATTCAAGTCCACCGACCTACTACTACCAAATTTAGAATCCAAAGATCAAGGTCGAATTCAAATATTACTGCGTTGGAGAAGGAACTAGACCAAATCAATTTCAATTGATCAATTTTTGTACCTTATCTCAGGCTCCTCTGCTTCGAAAACCTGATCGTGATCGTCTTCTGGCTGCTCCTGAAATTTCTCCATGTTTCTTCCGCTTGTGAACAAAACGAAATCACCACGTCACAGAAATCGTAACCGTAGAGCCCAAGGGAGCTTTTCCTTCGAACAAAAAAAATCCAAACTGCTGAACAGAATCACTAGTAAAGTTCGAAAAGCAACAGTGAACGCAGAAAAACAACTACACTATACAACCACAATTAAAACGAAAGGGGTGACCACGAACCAACTAATGATAATGTCCGAAAGGGTCACTTAGAGCGAAAATAAAAATGATTTTTCGTAAAATGACGTAACTGAATACATCACTTCTATTGCGACCTAAAACGTACTAAGTCCAGAGTAGGCACTTGCGGCGTTTGCCCAGTGACGCTGCGCAGTTCGCCACGCCTATTTCCCCGGAACCGCGTTCTTCCCCACCGCTGGAGGGGAGTACTCGTCCCCCACTCCCCGCACTAGGCTGTTTATGTAACACGCTGCCAGATCCGCGCCTACTACCTTTATTGAATTTGAATTAATTGATCATAGACGTGGTTGCTGCTGCTCAGGGAGCGCCTAAGCCTGCTCGTTAATTCTTAATGGAATGACACATTCTATGACGAAACTATTATGGAGGAATCAAAATGGCGGATTGCTCAGACAATCGTTCGTCTGAATTTCGATTCCGCGTTTATCGATTACGTTACCGATATTCTATAGGAACCGAAGACATTAGCAAATTCTATGTTTGGGCTAAGAGAGAACTATTTCAAAGCAATGTAGGCTTTCCTTATGAAACCTTCATCTTCACTATCAATAAGGTCATTCTTCTCAGGAAATTAATTATAAATTCATTGGTTAAAAGATCTGGTGAATATAGTGTAGGAAGTACATACTTATTTGAAAGAAATTCGAGCTCGAATTTAATCGATTTTGTCATGGATGAATAGAAGATTCTATATATAATCAAAGGAGGCATTATGTTAGCATATTAATATTTTTTCTCCTTTTTACTTATTTTTCTTCGCATCGTCGTGAAAATTTTCTGGAAATACCACGTTGCATTCATTAAATGTCAGATCCATCCTGAACTTGATAATTTATATACACGTAATAGGTATGACGTTTCGGACAAGTAGATATCTATATAATTTCCACTTTGGTGAAAGCAGTGGCCAATGAAATGCACATACACTTGATATTTATTTTCAAGGGGTTCCAAGGATTTCACTTACAGTATTTGGAAAAGAACTTTAAAAAATAAAACGAAATTATTATTCAATGAGATCGAAAAAATATTTTTTCATTTTTTTTAAGTTTTTTCTGGGTTTTCACTCCCAATATCTGAAAGAGAACTATATTAAAAATCAAATATAATTTTATGGAAAACGCCCTTGCCGATTACAGTAGGTATAGAACTATTTGTTAAGGGCAATTTTTTTGGAAAACAGATTGCCTAAGGAACAATACAGGAATAATATACATATTAATAAACGATAGACAAAGCGAACTGTGACGTTTGTGAGTACAAATATACCTCTTTCATCAGAATAACGAAATAATTTTCAGGATTATTTTCTTAAGATTTTTCGTTTTGAGACTTCTGTCACATTGACATATTCATGAAATCACAGCAACACAGATTCACTTGGTTTGAAAGTTTTTTGATTCGAAATAATGGGTTCTCACTCCCAATATGCAAAATCCTCCCAAATTAAGCTTCAATCGATTGAAAATATATGTCAATACAACAAATAAACAGAAGCAAGTCAATAATTCTGAAAATTTATTTTATTTGAATAAGAGTGGGGGTATACAACTATAAACGCACATTGAAGGAGTGAGATGAAGAAGAAAAGTTACAGTAGCATATTCGTAATCGTTTGGAAGTTGGCCATTCAGGATTTTTTTTGCTAATTAAAAATGGTTTAAATCTCGCAATACAAGGGTGATTTCCATTAATAATAATCTTCATTTAATTTCTGACAGTTCTTTCGCAGATTTGGAAAGTTTTAGGTGCATTACAACCCTGAAAATAATGCAAATTCTCCTAAAATATTCTATAATACTCATGTTGAGTATAAATGTTCAATCGACCATGTTCTCAATTGAAATCACAGTTGAATAACTAGAGAGGATTTTATGCATAGGTATCGAATGTCTGGTCATTTTTATATTTTTGGTTTTTTTGTATAATTAATTTTTACATGTTCACACTAATTTTTTGTAGATGATAAATTCTGCATATGTAAGTTGAAATATTTGGTATTTCATTGAGCATGGTATCAAATGAAAAAATAATATATCATTGAATTTACTATTAATATAAGTAGCACGAAGTTCCCTTAGTATTCCCATTTTTCTATATATACTCTTTATACCATAAATCGATTTTGAACAGTATGTATCTCATTTCTCAATTCACTACCACACATTCCTTTCTATGAAATATCAACCGTCTTTATATTTAATATTAAAATGAATCTAATAAATTAAAATAATCTTCAGTTCAAAATAGAATATCATATTCCCGAATTTCTTTTTTATAACACATCAAAATGTCATGACGGTAGTACTTGTCATGACACGTACTTCAAATTATGCAGAATTTGAAGAAGGCATTTCGAATTGATTCTTCTTCTTGATTCCAATATATACAGAGACATTACTAAATAATTGTTTAATTATCGAGTAGAATAACGTTCAGAGTACAAGGAACATGTGAAATATATTTATTGAACACTATTACATTGTTGCTGCATCACGGTACATACACCAGGTATAGGACAAACAAAAAAAGGTTCTTTCCCACTTCTTTCGTTGGGGCATACCGAAGAGTCAACGTCCAGCAGAACTAGAACGCCTAGAACGAAATGAGAAGTGTTAATAATCATAAAAAATAGTTAATAAGTGTCTCAGGAAATCTGTTGGCAGTAAAATAATATTTATGAAAAAATTTCGTGAAGAACATAGTGCACTCGATCATATAGGTATTCAAAAAAAAAATGTGAGGCTTATTTAACCTAAATCAGTGGTGACCTTATAAGGTAACCACAAATTTTGACATTGACTATAGTCAATGGCAACGGGGTTTTGCCTTAAGTGTTAATTCTGGAAAGTTAGTAGATATAACTTTATAGGAACTCTCAAGAATTCGTTCGTGATGATGTAAAACATTATATGAACCAATTTTTTTATGAAGAATTCAACGGTGCTAGCAATTTCCACAACGACCATATACACAATATAAGAATGCCTATATTTGTAATGTTTCATCCTGAATCAACTTATTCGAAGTGTCAAATAATGATCCTTTGCAACTAACACGGCATTATTTTTTTTTTCTATCTTTTACTGTGCTTGGCCACTTCGAACCAACGACACATTGAACATATCATTGGTTAAGATTCTGTACAAATCACCACCACCTAGACACTTTACAACATCCATGACCTCGGCGGGATTCGAACCCGGTACCTTCAGCATCCCAGAACATGTCTCCACCCGCTACCGAGGTAGTCTAACACGGCATTATAAAACATATTTCGACCACAGAAAACAGTTAACCTTCATGTGTGAACAACAAATCATAAAGTTAAAGCTGGTTTTCTGTTGAAAATGTTTCATAATGAGTATATATAGTCATATTTGTGACTATGGAAGATACTTTTTCGGCTTTCAAGACTGAGTTTTCCATGAAATTTTAGCCCAAAACAACGACATTTTGTCTATCTCGTTCAAACATAAACTGGACTTCATCCAAACTTGTTCAATTTCATTCACTCCATAAATTTTGTTCGTCAAAAAACTGGCTCGACTTCGGACAAAAAGTTATATGAATAAAGGTTGAATAAAAATTCTCACTATACGTCTCGTAACCTTCCAGTATCCCTTCCGTATGATTTAAGAAACATTAAAAATTTCATGTTGATAGCAAAAATGTCATGTTGACAAAACGCGAACGGGACGTATAGTGTGTATACATCAATTCATTTACACCTAATAATATTTTACGGGAAGGATACTGGAAGGTTACGGAACGTATATAGTGAAAATCAAGCTTAAAACGGTATCTCAAGTTGGGCCATGGATTGTTAACTCGATCTGAGGTATATCTACAGATTTCTAAAAAATTCTTCGAGGCTGGATAGTTCAGAAAACTCATTCATTTCAATACAACATGAAAAATAATATAAATAGGTCCTTTCGTTTGCATAGAAGGTGAAGCACTTTCACCCCATGTAAGTTTCACCTTTCATAATGCGATTGGAAATCCAGAATACATATTTTTTTAGGGCTGGTATTATAAAACTATTCCTTAGAAAAGCAGCAGTCAAACTGGTGAACTTAGCACCAAGTAGTTTCAAAAACCACTGTTGTTGCAGTGCATAAGAAAAAACTTTAATGCATATTTATTGTACCGACCCTTAAGCAAAATCATGAACAACAGTTAATAGTTCAGGACTTTTTTCCAGAGCCTTATTATGGTAAATGACTTTCAGTCGGATACTTCTCTATTGAGTTTATGCTTGGATAAAATTCATAATGATTTTGTATATATGATCATTGTATTCGAAGTGATCGAAATAACAATTTTATGTTTTCACATGATTTATTGTATAGAGAGAAATTATGTTTTTATTTTGACATTTCTTTTTTCTTTCTCATAATGCATAAAGCAACGAATAAAGGCATACAATTTGAGAACAATACCAGCAAAAAACCTTCCTGGATCAAAACCAACAAAACAGGTAATCAGTATCGAGTCCGACGATGTTCTGTCCTGAAATTTGGAAGTAAATGATTGACCTATGGGTTCAGAAGATGAAATCATTACAATCTGAGAGAACAAGACAATGATTTACGACAAAATGATAATCTTTTCATAAAGTATTAGAAAACTTAATTATCCATTATTACTCACACACCAAATGAATACTTTTTCGATAGTTTTCTTTATTTGCTGTAACAATGAAATCAGAATACAAAATTGAAAAATTGCAACGGCTTTTCGGTTTTTAATGTGAGTTAACTTCCTTCATATAAACTGTTTCGAAAAATGTAATAATCCCAATTTTGGAATGGTTATATGTCAACCACAACCCGTATATTTCACACTCAATCTCAGAAGTGAAAACAAAAATCTAACGTTCGATTCAAAGTTTTAATTTAAATATACATAATATAATGTTTTTTCATGAAAAACGCCATTGCGGATTGCAGGATTAAACTATTTGTCGAGGGCAGTTTCTTGGTAAACAGATCGCCTAATGAACAATACAGGAACAATATGGAGTACGAATCTGACTCTTCCATCAGACAAAGGGGAACATTTTAAGAATTATTTTCTCTCGATTATTCGTTTTAAGTTAAGACTTTTCTCAAATTGACATTTTTGAGAAAATGCAGAAATGATTGCCTAATGAATAATACAGGAACAATACAAACGATAAAGAAAATGAACTGTGACGTTTCAGAGTACAAATCTGACTCCTTCATCAGACGAAACAGAAAATTTCAAGAATTAATTGTTTCTGCATAAGTGAGGTTGTTTTCTGTGTGTGATAGTTTCTTATATAATTCTTCCAATTTTCTGAAACAAACGATTGAGAAAGGCCCATACCTTTCGTTTAAGTATCGATTGAAGCTTATTTTGGGAGAATTCTGCATTATTTTTTAGGTTTTTATGGGTTTTAACTCCCAATATCAGAAACAGAAGTGTGAAAATTAAATAAAATTGTTTTTTTCTCATAAAAACCTGAAAAATAATGCAAAATCCTTCCAAAATAAGCTTCAATCGATACTTGAAGGAAAGGTTTGGGCCTTTTTCGATCGTTTGTTTCAGAAAATTGGAAGAATTAGGTATATAAAAAACTATCACACACAGAAAACAGCCTCACTTTTGCAGAAACAATTAATTCTTGAAATCTTCTGTTTTTTCTGATGAAGGAGTCAGATTTGTACTCTGAAACGTCACAGTTCGTTTGCTTTATCGTTTGTATTGTTCCTGTATTGTTCATTAGGCAATCTTTTCTGCAAGAAACTGCCCTTGACAAATAGTTTGATACTGCAATCCGCAAGGGCGCGTTTCATGAAAAAAACAATTTTCATTTAATTTTTAATAGTTCTTTTTCAGATAGTGGGAGTGAAAAAACCTAAAAAATAATAGAAATCCTCCCAAAATAAGCTTCAATCGATACATAAATGAAATAGACTAACAAATACATCGACAAGAAAATAAATATATGCGCAAACCCAATTTTTGTCACTAACGGCGCCTCGTAATTTCGGATGCACTGATATAACTCGATTGCATAGGGAACGTTTCCTCTTGGCCTTTCTCTGTCATAAAATCAGTCCTAGATCGATTTTTTGTACCTGAATGTAGAAACCGCGGCACGGCCCTAGTTCCGAAATGAATAGGGAACGACAGCTGCCGCGCTGCTCTCCACCAGGATTAGAAAAACCTCCGAGCATTACCACGTGTGAAATGGTTCCTACGCCGTGAAATTTCGTTGCGAACCGAAAAAACTCAAGGCACCACAAAAAATGCAGGTACCATTACAACGGGTACCTATATATGGAGAAGAAACTTCGGAAGTGAATGCGGTTGAAAAAGCGTCTTCGTTTCTCTGTTCATAATTATATGAAAGGCACAATCTACCGCTCGAAGATGGGGTTATGTTAAAGGTACGTGAAAATATTTTTTGTCAATTTAATCATAATTGAAAAAACAATAGATTGGAAATATTTTCGACTTCAGATAAAAACAACTGGAAATTAAAAAGATTGAATAAATATTCATACAGAATGATCCTCGGATTGGAGGATAATTTTGTGTAAAATCTTTTTTTTTATTGCAATAAAAAATGCTGTCCCAATTCACCTATTCAAAGCACGCCTCACAAAGTTAAAATCGAACATTCAAAAAAATTCCAGATAAGCAATGATGTCAGCAGCTTTTGCGCGTTTACTCAGATTCGTTATGCAAAGCGGTCATCTTTTACGTATTGACCCCGCCAAATGCACCTCTACTTCCTACTTGAAAGATTTGGCGATCTTTCAATCATATGGTCTTCATAAAATTCTGCATAAACCTTCATGCTATCATTTTTCACTAAAGTAACGGATTTCAGTTAAATCTAACCTGTATTTTTAGAAATATTGTGAAAATAAAATCTTGAATTAGTATATGTAGAGAATCATTCGGCAGATTCACCCCATTCTTGAAGTTGACATTCGTAATTAAACCCCAAACCTACTCTACAAATATCGAGTTTCTGTATAGGTCGTTTCTTTCGGAAGTAATTGTATTTATATACCTAGGATTCAGTAGATATCCATTTAGAATTTTATTCTTTAAATACTAACGAAAATGAATATTAGATCGAATCAAAATAAATAACTTGATTTGAGAATGACATAATATGATTAGGAGGTAGAAGATTGCTGCGCTAGTTCAGTGCTTATTAGAAGGTTGAATCAGGATTTTATGTCATTCAAAAAATAACTGACATACTTTTGGCCAATATCTTTTGAAATCAAGAATCAGATCAAACTGAAATTTGGTAGACTGTTGTGGAATATAGAGTTCAAGCTGTGTGCGAATTCCGACGCAATCTGTTCAATAGATTTTGAAGCATAGATTTTGTCATGAAAAATTTCGAAAAAATGTCTTCATATTTACCAGCCTTATACAATACGATCCCAACAAAATTTTGCGAATGGATGAGTTTCAGTCTGCTACGACCAACTACCACGTTTCAACTGGATCGCTCAAGTAGTTCCTGAGATATTGAAAGATAATAATAAACTCCGAAACCAATCGACCGATTTGGTGATTGGCAAGCTAAGTTTCGTAGGTCCCTGAGTTGTAAGACAGGATTTCACCTGTTACTTCGTGATCCGTATAACTACACTGTTTGTTTAAAACATTCTCCAATAATTAGATTAAAGAACAGAAGAAAATGAATGATATAATTTTATTTATAAAATACTGTCAAATCAACTAAATTGTCTTGAAATTCTTGAGTCAATTGATTTTATGTTCCTGTAATACATCTGAGGAGACCTCCTATATTTAACCTGACCACCTATAGAACCAACAGTGTGAAGTATTCACCAATATCAATAATGTAAGGTTTATGCAATTCTTATTTATTTAAAATTGATTTATTTTCAGCGGGAAGAATAAGTTCTTTTGAGAAAACTTTGAAGGGGATATTTTGGTGAAATCATGAATTGTTCCTAATCATTGTTTTTGTGTTTTTTCCGATTGTGAACATTGTCTTTTTCTATATTATTAGTGAGCGCTTCTCTTAAATGTTCACATCTGTTTACGTTCTTCTCCGTAAAATAAAAAAAATGAATAAAACTAATGTCTCATCCTTATGCGCAACCTACCCTGAAAGTTTCAAGTCGCTAGCTCGTTCAGTAAGTATAACCTAATCGTTTAAGACCAATTTCGGGAAGAAATTTCGAAAATTACAAATAAGGGGACCAAATTATAGCACTCCAGAACATGCTAGAGAAAATATAATTTCACATATTATTTTGACTAACATCTTGTTTTGCCCACCCAACGCAAGTCCATCTTCGGTCCGAAATCAGGAAATAATAGACATTTGACGAAACCGTTCCTCAATTGTTCCTTAGAACAAGGACAGATTTCATGTTTCATTTATATGAAGGATAACTGCCATATAAATGATTTTCAGCTTGCGTAAAATTATATTTTTTCGACCACTTCCGTTGTCTCTCACAACTATACCCACCGCAGTCTCGGAACAACTGGCGCTCGGTTTGGTCTCTAATAGTTTGAGTAAAACTACCAAAGAAATAATAGATTAGAATGCGAATGAATGACTTGTCTAAAGGGGACACTACCCCACAAGGCGGACAAATTAAATCAATACATTAATTTTTTTCCCTAATTGTCTATAAATTTCCCGAAAATGGTCTCAAACTATTAGGTTGGACTCCCTGAAGGTGGTCAAATTCATCAATTCTGTCCATCCGTCTGGCCGTCCGTCCGTCCGTAGGTTCTCTAACTTCCGCTACAATATACCTCGAATCTTGAAATTTTCAGAGTAGGTTTTGAGCCTGAATATCTCGGTTAAGTTCGTTAATGGGCAAAATCAGCCTAACGGTTCAGGAGTAATAGCCAGCTGAAATTTTCCTCGCAACTCGAAAAATACCATCCTGATCGGATTGCAACTTAGATTGCAGTTGTAAAGTACCAACGCGGAGACATATACAAATTTCCGTGGGGATCTAATCTAGGAAATAGAAAAAAATGTATTTTAAATTCTTTGAGATCTCAGAAACTAATGGCCATACGCTACGGAAATATGATGTCTTGATAACTGGCATATAAATATGAGCTTTTAAAAAACTCAACTTGGAATGAAAATAAATTTTTCTGATTTGAGAAGTCTTTAAACCACAGGACATCAAGAAAAAAATTTGGAGGAGGTATCCTGTATAGTTCACAATATTCCTTAACCATGATTCGCTGCCAATATTATATGGCGGTATCATACGAAAGGAAACAGAAGGATGGATGTGTATGGATGCATTTAGTGATTCTTGATTCTTTTTCTGTTCTCCAGTAATGTTGATGCAAAGTTTGAAAAAAACGACAGTCTTTAGGAGATTTCGATGTTACGTATAATTCTTTGATTTCGAATGACATTACTTCCTGTCGCGGTTTGTCTTTTAATGTTTGATTTTTGGTGTGTTTTGAATATTCTTTTCTATATGGTGAAGTAACCGAAACTCATAAAATCGAAATGAAAAAATTTCTGTGGGATTGATGTTATAAGATTCAGGAACTAAAGTAGATCTTAGTCTTAAATAACAGTAAATATAGATGCAAGTGCAATTACAGCAATATCTCTGATATTTCACGTATACCTGGACCTTTCGATAATACACAATTTGTCATGTTATCAATGATCAATTTAACGATTCAGTTGATTAGAAAATAATTTCTGGTGAAGAATATGCAAAATCATAAGCTACCCTAAGGTTCATGAAAAAACGAGATTTGTCAGCCAAACAGGATTTTGTCAAACTTTCGGAAAACTCATACAGTGCTCTGATTGTGAATGGATTCTCGATGAAGTTTCATTGACTGTTTTTTTTTTGGAAATCTTAGGAAAATAAAATTTCGAGAGATTAATCCATTGGGTGGAGTTTATCAATTCACGAATTCGATCTTTTGAAATAATTTGATGGAAATGGATCCTCATTGTATTAAGGATTGGCCATCTAAACACAATAAACGACTTGAATTCGTGAAGGGAAAACATCTTACCAATGATTCCGCGTGGATATATTCTCCCAATATTTTCGAAAGTACAGATGTAATAGAGTTGCAATTTATAGTATACTTAGTAAAAATGACGGCGTGTTCTAGGGAGTAGCGAAGGAGGCCCTTGCCACAGGCGCAAGCTAAGTACGGGCGCAAAATTACGAATGATGATTTTTTTTTACTTCAAACTACACCTATACATATTTCAGAGCGTTGATGAGGTGCATAAACTTGTTGTAGAATGTGAGGTGACAAGTAACCAAACAAAGTCCCAGATAATAATTTTTTTATACTTGTCCATCACCCTACCATTCTCGATCTGCTATTTCGAATCCGCTCAAAGATAATAAATTACGAAGACGTTCGCTATTGAGGCTGAGGGGCTTGATGAATCCACTGTATTCTGAATACTTTTTCTTTCTCGCATCTGGGGTAATTATATGCAGCAAGAAGTGCATCATAGTTTATATCGCAACAATTTAAAAATTGAAACTTATTACTACTTTCAATTATGGAAACAATGTAGTTATTGAAGTATTAATTTTCTCGAGGCCGCATTTGGCCACAAGTGCTAAATCACCAGATCCGGCACTGGCGTGAAGTTCAATGCGAAATTTGCGGAGGAAATAGGTTCAAATTTGAAAGAACGCTCAAAATCTTCACGTCAGTGCTTTTCTATACCTTTTCAACTTCAAATTGATACTAAACACATTCAAATTGGGAATAATCCATTTTATATTGGTACAACATTCGTTCATGAGTGAATTGGAGTTTTATAAGTTTCTTCAGTGTGAACTATGCTCCTGCTATCTCTTTGGCATTTTCCTTTTATTTTTTGCCCATCTTTGGGCAGCTGATTTTTTAATACTCCAAAATTCGCAGGTCCTTTCTAATCGCCGTTTTCTTCATGGACTGCAATTCTCGGCTTTTCATTTAATTCCGACTTTTCCTTTTCGATGAGGGATATAATTTCGAATTAAACTCTGGTTTGCACTCATTAAATACTCTCCTTCGACATCAAAGTGTTAACTTCAAGAAATCAAAAAATTCAATTCAAAGAGCAAAGAATGTTGTACCTATATGAAAATGATTATTTCCAATTGGAAATATATATATATATATTTCAGTTGGTAACATGTGAAAATGCTCACCCCAATTCGAAAAATATATATATATATATTTCAAATTGGTGATAATGGGTTAATATGGATACAACATTCGTTGCTCTTTGAAACGGATATCTTGATTACCCTAGAAAATTAAGACTTCAATATCGAAGGAGAGTATTGAATGACGGCAAAACAGATATTAATTCGAACATAGTAAAAAAGGAGATTTGGAATCAATTAAAAAGCAAGGATTTGCAGTCCATGAAGAATACGGCGATTGGAAAGGACTTGCGCATCTTTGGGTATCAAGAAGTCAACCGCCCTTAGGTGGGCAAATGAACAAAAGGAAAATGCCAACGAAATAGCAGGAGTATATATAGTTCGAACTGAAGAAGCCTATAAAACTCCAATTCACACAAGAACGATTGTTGTACCAATATGAAATTGATTATTCCCAATTCAAATGTGTTAAGTCTCAAATTCGAAGTTGAAAAGGTATAGAATTTCATGTCTTGAAAGAGAAGCGCACGTATATATCTATTCGTAAGAATCCTAATTAGATACGCAAGTTCGTCATTGAAAATAACGAAAATGCACATAATTACGCTTTCCGTCTAAAACCGCAACGATTCGAGGAATACCGAAAAACAAACGATGAAATAATGGGGGCAGGTGCTGACTGAGCAAGGAGAACCCCCATATGGTCCAGGGTTCCTCCCGCTAAATGGAAAAACGGCCACGTTAACCCAATAATTAGCAACTCTTTTTTGTTCCGGGAAAGGATACTCTAAGTATAGGGCTCGCCGGCAGCCAGAAATATGATATTAATTTTGTGGATCTGCTGTTTCGGGTGCGACGTTGCCGCCGACCTATTTCCGCATTTCCGTACGGACAGATATCGGGCCGTACAGGATGTCCCAAAAATAAACACTGATAATAATTCACTTACACTTGGTGTGGAAAGGTCGCACCCAGATATGATTGTTTTGATTTTCTGGGGTGAACCCATAGTGCACCCCATTACTGCAGCGGACATGTAGAAACAAATATTCTGAAAAAGCACTCAAGTGGGGGGTATATATATCAAGGATATTTGGATTTGTATTATTTTTCAGATTTTTATTTCTGAATTTCCGTTTCTTAAATCTGTAAAAGAACACCCAAAAGTTAAATGAGTTATTTTCAAAAGCAATTGGGCAGTGCGATTCAAATTATTTGACAGGGGCATCAGTTTCTTGAAGAAATGTAGCCCGATGAACGAAATCTGACTCTTTCTAGGACAATAAAGCAAACATTTGCAAATATTTTCGAGAATAACATAATTTTCTACATTCAGCAAAATACAGGAGGACCGTTCAATTTTTTAGATTATCTGGTTCCATCATCAGTATTCTTGTACCTATAAACCGAATCTATCATGTGATTTCCAATGGTTGGGCATATATGATTCTTAATTTGAGAGCTTTGCGTGGCTCTATTCTATCAGTTGTTTTCTAATAGTTATTTTTCAGATAGAGCAAACAAAAACCTTGGAAAAACCTGAAGAATAATATACTGGTTTGTTTAAATTCTTTTCGGTCATCGATCCAGATATGCACTTCGCCCCTTCGCATCTTCTGAACATACAGGGTGTTTCACCATAAACTGGTCAAACATATATAGCCGTATATGGATGACATTGGGAAAGTCATATTTGCCTTATGACATATACCCCGTTTTTGAACCATGAGCGAGGGTGTTTAATGTCAACTTTGAGTAATATTCTGATAACTGCTTTGAAATTACGGTTTTTGGTCACATCTCAGTACCCTTTGGTGGTCAATTCAATTTTAGTGTAGAATTATTGAAAAATATTTCAAAATGGCGGAAAACCTACAAAGTTGAAATTTTTTTGTTTTCGATTGCCAAATTCGATGGCTTTATTTCATTGTATTTGACATTCTAAGATTTATCAAGAAAAAAAAATTCTCGAAAAAACTTTGGTGGGAATCGAACTCTCTCCACACTCGGGCAATAGGTTAAATTCTATGAACTACCGTTGTTAGGTAACTGACATAAATATGATCAGAATAAGTTAAATTTAAACTAGAGTGGTAACCTGACCCTATTGTCCGTAAGTAGAGCGAGTTTGATTCCCATCAAATTTTTTTTTAATTTTTTTTTTCGATAAATTCAAATTCATATTTCTATCCAGGTCATTCTAGGGGCTCATTAGCACAATTTTGGCCTCCGTAGGATCACCAGTTTCTTAACTAAAAAGTATTTAAGTACTCCGAACGGAATATTTGGAAGGCTGCAAAATGTAAACCAATAGATATTTTTGCATTCGGTTTTCACATCAGTGTTCTGGATAAAAGTTCAACCTCGAAAGATTTCAACAATTTTAGGTGAAATTTTTGTTACTGTATACCTACATATAAAAAAATTTTAGTTTGAACTTTGGAAAAAAATTTTCACACAAAATCTTAGAAAATTGAGTACATTGAAATAATGCTTTCCAATTTGGCAATCGAAAACAAAACATTTCAACTTTGTAGGTGTTCCGCCATTTTTAAATATTTTTTCCAGTATTCTACACAACAATTGAATTGACCACCAAAAATACTAAGATGTGACCAAAAACCATTATTTCAAAGGTCACGCATAACTCACCACAGTTCTCAGGATATTGCTCAAAGTTGACATCAGACACCCTGGCTTATGCTTTGAAAACTGGGTATATGTCATAAGGCAAAAATGACTTTCCCATTGTCATCTGTAGGGCTTTATATGTTTGACCAGTTTATGGTGGAACACCCTGTATATTTATGATCCTCACGAAATTCTGCATGAACCATCAAGTCGTCCTGTTCAACCAAGTAATACATTTTAATTCAATCGAATCTGTTTATTTGAAAGTATAGGGCAAAATGAAATTTAGATCTGTACGAAATCGTTCACCGAATTTCACTATTCAATAGGAGACATTCGTAAAGCGGGTAAAATACAGAGACCGTAACTGTGAATGGTCGAAATTCACCTGATGATCCAGCAAATACATCCATTCTCAAGATCTGATCAAATCGAAAAATTTTTCCTACTCAGTTTGTATGCAACACTAGAAAAGCACTGACGTGAAGTCACTTATCGTTCAAATTCGTTGCCAATGCTGTGTATCCCTTGAGCATTTCAAAAAATAAATGAACATTCGGCCGGACTGGACAAAATTGAATCCGACCACAGATTCTTCTTCAAAAAGACCAACTTGGTCCATCTTTGGCTCAAAATTAGAAACTGTGGAAAATTCAACTCTTAAATTCCGATCAATGATCGTGAAATACATTTTTGCCGCTGATTAGCATCATTTCGGCACAAAATAGTACTACAACAGAAGTCACACGTATTTTGTTTCAGTCCCACGCGAGAGGTGAGCTTTCTGCTCTATTATACTGGGTCTACGTTCATGAAATTTTGCACACATATTCTCTGATCCTATAGTATTTGGTAATTCTATTTAATTGCCACCATCGGGCAAGATTAAAGCGTACATTTTTTCCACATTTCGATGGAGCATTCGTTTTCCTACCTCCTCACAAAAATGACAATCGAAAATCACTAGAATTATTTCTGTAACCGATTATTGTATGATCAGAAAATCTGACTGTTACATCTCTTGAATCTAGAGGCAGTGAAATCAAAGTTAGATCAGAAGGCTCACCACTCGCAAAAAACTGAAAGAAAATACCTGTGACTTCTATCCAAATGGTGAATTTCAAATAAAAAAATATATTAATGGTTTGAAATAACGACGAGAATTAAAATATCCAGAATTCTAACTGATCCGATGTCAAAAACAAAAAAAATTTGATTAAAATTTTTTTTACATTATC
This sequence comes from Myrrha octodecimguttata, assembly GCA_958510865.1. NCBI lineage: Eukaryota > Metazoa > Arthropoda > Insecta > Coleoptera > Coccinellidae > Myrrha > Myrrha octodecimguttata. The sequence goes on from OY294057.1 coordinate 29,823,286, forward strand.
TTTGTTTTGGCGATATTTTACAACGTATAACTCGAAGATGAAAAAATTAGCGTCAGTTCATATAAGAAAATAGAACGTTCCGCCATTTCCGGTAAAACCGGAAGTCATAGGCACACCTTGTTTACCTTAATGAAAGTCAATGAAAAGTACCAATGCCCAAAATTTCAATCCGATTTCTCGTAAAATGAAGGTTTTTTTGGAGTGAATCTGATTCCTGTGACACTCGGCATTTTTCAAGAAAAATGTGAAAACTTGGTATTTTTTTAACATTGTTCCACCATTATGAGCCTCAAGACATATTGCATACTGTTCCGTGGCGGTATTCAACTAATTACGAAGTTTCAATCAGATCAAAATATGAATATACTGGTCTGGCCAAGACACTTGGCACTACGCGAAACTACGTTAATCTAGATGAGTTGAGAATATAGTCCGCCAGTGGAAGAGTTGAAACTTTAGGGCGATGTCTAACGGCCGACCGTCAACATAATAACTTAGAAACTCGATATTTGTAGAGTATGTTTGGACCTTGATTATGAAAGCGGAATTCGAGAAACCGTAAAATCCACCCAATGATTCCGCAGATATACCCATTCAAAATACATTTTCCTAATATTTCCAAAAATACAAATTAGATCGAATTGAATTTATCGGAAAATGGGTTCGAAGGTTCATACACAATTAAATGGGGATGACATGATGAGGAGATCATCGAATATTGAAAATTTGAGAAAAAAAATTAATTTTTTTAAATTGTTCTAATGACACGATTGTCACGAAATTCCGCACAAAGTTGCCCTCCAGCATCTTCGAACTAGGTGCAAAGTTTCATCATGATTGAATAAGTATTTCTTGAGTTATACCGAAAAAAACAACGATATCGAGAAGAAAACCACGAAATTTTACATATTTTTTCCGAATATCTCCAGAACTAATAGTCGTATCGAATTGCAATTTGGAATATGAAGTTCAAGATATGAGCAAAATTGTTTTCGAATACGATTAATGGTTTCTGAAAAAAAAAATTTCGAAAAAAATGTCAATTGCTCCAGTAGTTTACGAAATATCAGGGGAATAAACTCAAAACTTCGAATACCTATAACTCCAAATCGATTCAACGGATTTCACCCATTAACGAACTCAACCTTCGCAATTTGAAATGCAACCAACTCTGAAATTTTCAAGTCGATAGGATTCTCCGTACGGCCGTAATCATACATATGGACGGACAGTCGGCCGGACAGAATGGATTTTGACACCGGATTCGTCATAAGTGAGTCCAACCTAGTCGTTTGAGTCCATTTTCAGCTCAACATTAGAAAATTACAGAAATTTAGACAAAACTATAGCACGCTGTTCCCCTAGAACATGAGCGCAATAAAATACGAACCAAAGTTCATTACTTTTTGCATTTCTATTGATTTTGTATGGGGACCGATATATTGTAAAGAGCATACTTTTTCCAATTGATACACTGTATATTACTCCCAAGTCATTGTCTTCGCATACGAGTTGCCTCAAGATAACATCAAAAATTCGAATCCGAACAAAATTTTACACCAATGGAATCATTGTGTCAAATTTACTAATTGATCAATTCGACCTCCGAAATGAAGTGCGAAATTTTTCCTACAGGTAGATATTGGGTCTCTGAGGCTTTTTTCGGAATGGCTGTTTAATTCATCATTCGAATCTTATCTTTTCGGTCAATTCAATTTTTTGGACGAAATGAAAGCTTTCTTGCAACTAGAAGATGAGAAACCCTAACATTTTTCATGCGTTTGATTTATATATGGCATCGGAAAAAAACGCTAATAGGACGGAAATCCACATAATAAAGTATGGTAATCCGACCAATTACCATTTCATACAAGTTACTGATTGTCTTCGATTCGACACTTGACATTATATAACTTTCGCAGCAGACAGAAAATAAATTGTCGCAAAAAGTTCGTAGTTTTTAATTCGTCACGAATTTCGAGCCACCTGTAGATACCTACCCCAAATGAAAATCCCGTTCTACGAAAAACATAATGGCCGACGATGCGATATATCGAAAACGCAAATCAATTATAACGCTAGCGAAACGTGAAAAAAAACGAATTTTCATCCCGCCCAGAGACTATGGCCGGTAATTCCTCAGAACAAACAAACTGAGCTTTATATCTCGTCTGGTCGCCGAGGGTCGCAAAAAAAAACGAAACGGGCAAAAATCAAACCGAATTTGACAGGCGAAAGGATCGATCGGAGCTAGGGCTATTGAACCCCGCCTGTCCGGAAGGATTCCGACAAAGCTTTGATATTGTAGGTCTGGATGATGAACCTCCACCTATGGGAGTCCAGAGTTCACGTCTCTGTATGCATACCGTCATTTACGCGCGCTTCATTCGGTTCCAATTTTACCGAATTGTTATGATTTTTTTTTCCTGGACATCAGGGGAGTGCCCACCATAGAGCCCCCAGGGGTTATTGGAACTGCATCAAGGGATGGAATTAGTTCCGGGGGATATCATCCAGGTATCTATGGCCACGATAACAATGGCCGATCTGAAATTGTTGCACAAAATATTCCAAAGTCACGTCGTAAATCCTTTGGATGTCAGCGTTTTTCTGCACAGGGAGAAAAAGTTGGACAGCCAGGTGTATACCAATAATTTGATTGAGAGTTTCATTGGAATAGGTTATGGATACTCCAACATCATTTGATAGCGCATAGCTTGTTGGAACCCACTGTATCGAACCTTGTATGATTTCACTGCAATTTTTGGATTTAACTCAATTTGCCTTCAAACTTCTAAGATCGAGTTTCACCAAGCATGTAAGACGTCGCGTCGCCCCTTTTTCAATTCATATCTAGATACAAAGCAACATGCAGAAGAACATTGTGAGCATATTTTCGTCGAATCGCACGTTACCGTTGCAGTGAAATTAAACAGGTCTTAGTTGGTTGTATGATGAAGTGTCTGAAACCTCTACCATCAGTGGACGTATAGTCAGGGAGTTCAAGTTTTCGTTACGCGTAGATGTAGAAGACCACGATGAAAGTCCTTAGCTCATCACTACAAACTGGAGTGCTCATAGATTGAGGCAATGCCGAAGATCTCAGTTAATTCATTTGTTAATCGAAATCCGCAGAATTAACCTCCGTATAATATTTAACAAAATCCACTAAGTTCTCAGTAATCAAAGCAGCAAATAGAAACATTTATGAAATCATATTTTAAATGGTTGTTTCATTCAGTATTTCTGCTTTGCAACCAGAATGTAGGCAGCGTAGTTTCACTGAGTTGCCAGAAGGTGGCACCACTGATCGCCGCACGCTAGCTACTTCATTCCAACACAGCATAAGGGCGTCGGTCATGGTCGCTCACTACGCCGTTCTGCGGTTGTCATAGACAAGTGCCAGAGGATTGAGCCTATCTGATGAGTCCACCTCTAGCGCTGGGACGAAACAACTTTGCCTAAGAGCGCTCCGTCCTTCAGATGGAGCGAACTCACGAGAACCGCCAAAAGTATACTTTTCAGTTCACTTTCATGCCGGCACTATTTATCCAGGAAAATTAGACCACTGGGAGATCTGCTTGGAAATTTAACTGTAATGTTCCAATCCTCTGATCTCATGCATGTTTGGTGACACTTATTTGCCTTCGTGAAAAATGTAATATGTTGCTTCAATTCACTAATTCTCAGCGGAGTGAGAGGTCTGAATTATTTCTCATCAGTTTCAGTGGAATTAATGCCTAGGATTCAATTCATTGGAAAATTTATGAAACTTGAAAGGCAGTGCGATTTGACATTGACCCACATATTGATGCTGATCCTTTCGTTGCAAGTAGTTCGGGGTTTTCTGAACCATTGCAGGAGCAGCGTGTATTGGTGAACACTGGAATTAATGTTCGTATCTAGACCTAAGTAGTGCGTGAGTAGCTTGAGCCTGCACCCAGAGTAAGCTGTATCTTTTGGTTAACGAGAATAGATCGTTCCATCCCACTAATTGCTTAGTGTTTATTTATATTACTTATTATTGAGTTGTTATAATTGAACATTCGTATAATTTGCTTGGGGAATGAAATAAGTCCTTTCTACTTATAGAATTTATGATGATAGTATGTTATTGATAGTGAAACAGTCAAGTTATTCTCAGAATATTTATGTGCATTCTCTCTGATGGTTAATTGTAAGCACATTATTGTACGTTATTTTGAACATATATGTTGCTTCAATTATTCTTGCCATGTTTGCTGACATGAGTTGTTTTCCAGTTGTTGAGTTTCGTTTCCATTATTCTTCAGTTCCCTTTTATCCCTACCTTTTAGAACCTAAGACAGTTCTAAAACCCCTAGGCTCAAGTCCTCAAACCCCCGCACCCTGAGGCTATATTCCCTGAACTTGCCATGAATATAGTTTACGAGCTTCGGTGCGCCTATGTCTATTGATTCACATATGGAGGACTCGGAAACAACATATGTCTGTAGCGCATAGCGATCCACTTTTCCTTTTATGTACAATGGTCCTTTGCCCTTTCATTCACATCGGGACCAATCCATACAGAAGAGACATCGGCCGTAGAGGTAGCATGAAGTCCTTTATTCGTCTCGCAAACGGAGGGACAAAGGCCCAATGCATACTGAAAGGACGTCAGGTGAAGGCATAGTACGTACATACATGTTCTTTTAGTGTTTTTCCTATGTAAACAAATGGACCAAAGGTCTAAAGCATACTGAAGCGACGATGTCGTAGAATTCAACATCGAATTTCGTGAGAAAGTTGAATAAGGCGATAACCTGCACTTGCCACACTTTCTGTGGACACTGCTCACCATTCGTCCATGTCAAATCACTGCCCCGATCAAGCTACACTTTTTCTCTATGAACCCAGAACTTTAGAGAGGCGAGGAAAGGAACTAATTCATCAGTTATATATCTGACTTGTGCGTTGGGCCTTGAGCGTATCTGCCGCACGATCTGATGTTCATGGGTTTGCCGCACTCAATAGATACAAGTATTTTTACCAACGCTGATCAAAGTCCATATACGTATTCCATTTGGCCGATTATAAACGAGGTGTTTCCTCATGGGTCCACATCAACTACGATGCTGCGGTGGCTTCATCGTCGAAAACAAGAATCGGCGACGCTCAGCGTCATATAAATAATCGATCCGTCTAACAACGGCGTCAACGACGTCATTCCGCGTTCACTCCGAGGTCCTAGACCCTTCTTATCCCCCGTAACGGCAATATTTTTTTTTATTGCTTCGTCGAAGATATGGCGTTTGGTTTGACCGATTTTCCAATGCCCTAGTTGAGGTCTTTGAGACCTGATTCGTCGGAATGTTCAGGGATAGTTTATAGAAATCTCACATGCGTGTCTGAGAGAAGAAGATGTGAAAGTCTAAAATTCCTATGTTTATATGTCTCTGATGAGTTTTGGTATGCCAGTATCAAGATTGTTCTATAAAGAAATTATAAATTCAATCAGAATTTCGAATAAGCATAATGGAATATAGGAAAACACTGCAGGGTTGTTGGTCCTTACCCACACCAAAGGATATAGAGAGAAACATTCTTCTGTTACAGGTTGAATGAGAGCCTTTTTATGAACACTTTGCATGAACAGGACCTTCGTCAGTCGTTGTTATGTTTTGAATAGAAGACCAATGCTATGGTCTCGAGTATCGCTTGATGAACACAACCATTCGACCCTTCTTTATACCCGAAATGTAGTGTTTACTTCATTTTTATAAAGTCTCTAGTTTGGCCATGAAAGTTCGTATTTTTCACAATGTGCAATTACTTCGGAAAAATAACAAATTTGAGAAGATATTATGTGGATTTATTCAATAATTCGAAAGACCTAAAACCTGGCAAAAGTAAAAGAAAATTTTTACTCTGTTGTAAATGGAAATAATTCACTTATATAATATGTTTGAACGATTCGGTTATACCATTTACTCGCACAGAAATAAGAAAACAAGTATTGAAATTTCAATAAAGAATATTTTGAATATCAAGGTGGAAGCTCAAACATATAATATCCTAATGAACATTTGCTTGAAAGGAGTATTGGTAATCCTTTAGGATATAGTTGCAAAATAACTTATTGTTTTCAATCCAGAATTTATTCGAAGTATTATCTCAAAAAATGATGGGGAATTTCTCAAAAAAAAAAAATGGAAATCAAAATAGTTAATATATATATATAAATAGTTCAACATCCTGAGGAAAAATTGAGTTTCCCGATTGCAATCGTCTAACAAATGTGCTCTTCAATTCCATTAAAATTTCTTTAATTTCTTGTATATCCTGCATGCTCATTCATGAAAAAAAGCAAAAAAATCAATATTTATTTCAAATATAACAATGATATTATTTATTCATGTCAAGCAATGTCACACGCAAGTTATTATTGTACTATAATCATACAAAAAAGCCAGCGATTGAATTGAAACATGGCAGTTAGTTAGAGCATAACGATACGCGATACGGTTATTGTTTTCGGAGATATTGAGAAAAAATATGAAAAATTTCGTGAGTTTTTTTTCGATATCGTTGGTTTTTTCGGAATAACTCGAAATATGCTGATTCAACCGTGTTGCAACTCAGCAGTTAGTTTGAAAATGCTGATGGGCAAATTCGAAAAAATTTTTTTTCAAATATTCAATATTCTGTGATCTTCTGATTATATTATCCTCATGAAATCATATGAAACATCCAACTGTCATTTTTCCATTAAGTACTGCATTTCAATTCGATCCAATCTGTATTTTCGGAAATATTGGGAAAATAAATTTTGAATGGTTATATCTGCGAAATCATTGGCTGGATTTTAGCCATTCATGAATTCGGTCTTCGTAATAAAGATCGAAACATACTCTACAAATATCGAGTTCCTAACTTCCGGAAGAAACGACTAAGAAACTCGATATTTGTAGAGTAGGTTTGGGGCTCGATTACGAAAGTCGAAACCGTGAATGGGTAAATTCAGCCAAATGATTTCGTAGATATACCCATTCGAAATTTTATTCTCCCAAAAATACTAATTAAATCGAATTGAAATTCAATACTCTATCGAAAAGAACCTAGGAAAGCTGCTGACTTCATGTGATAGTTTTTAAATTTTCCTGGTTTGAAGAAATACCATAAGTAGAAAAAAAATCAAACTGCGGTCCCAGCGTGAAATTATAAATTTGAATAAAGAGGGTAGTAAAAAAATACTTCAGAACTTCCCGGTACAGTATGGGTACGCGAACAGAGGATTTATCCATGAAATCCTGAAAGCTAGAAACGCACCTTTTCCGAAGCTTTTACCAGCTAGTGGAGTTAATTAGGGCTCCGAGACTCTTCCAATTTCTACTTTCTTTCAACAACAGCAATTCAGCATTATTTTCCGTAATCTTCGTGAACTAAATCGCTAAGATAATCTACATTGTTTGATATATCAAAAAAACTCATGCTTTTCCCCAAAAACAACTTCTCGTTTTAGCAAATTATTGAATGATTAATCATTGAAAACCCAGAATAGCACTGACGTGAAGTCAGCAGCTCAACATGCGCGCAAAAGCTGCTGACTTCACGTCAGTGCTTTTCTGGATTTTCAACATATAAAATTCAATAATTTGCTAAAATCACCGAATGTTTCTATCAGGAGGTGAGGGTGCGTTTGGCGGGGTCAATACGCTCAAAGTTCACCGCTATGGCAACGAATTTAAATGACAAGACCATAACGAAATTTGGCACAAAACGGTGCGTAGCATTTTTCGACCAGTTACCAAGTTTTATCATGATTGGATCAGTATTATTTGTTCCACTATATAGTTATTCTGCTACTACCGAGGAAAAAATACGGAATTTGGCATATTTTTTCCAAATATCCCCAAAAAGTAGAATGCGGCCAGACTGAAATTTGGTACAGTGTTATGAAATATGATGTTCCCGAAAAAAAATATTTTTCAAGAAGAATTTCGAATAAACTATTTCTCCTGTTCTGTTTTCTGTGCATCAACATTTGTCAACCGGCAATTAAGTTCCATCGTCATCGCATCAGTATCAGTCATTCCGAATGAAAACAACGAAACCACCGCGGAAAAATCCACAAATTTGATGATTTTTTTCCCGATATTGCAGGTTGAATCCGTATCGAAGGAGAATTTGGTAGACTGTTGTAAAATATAGAATATATAGTTTGAGGAATGTATAACACTTCGTCAGACTCTGATAAACAGAGATTTTTAAATTTTAATTTAATAATAATCAGATCGCGTGACCTCATTATCTTTCAGGTGTTTTCTAGGTTTTCGCAGCCAAGATCTGAGAAACATCGATAAAAACAATTTTTATTTAATTTTCAATAGTTCATCTTGAGATTTTGAGAAACTGCAGATGCCTACAAAAATAAGCTTCAATCGATACTTAAAAACGATTTCATCAAAAACATTGGGGAATATCGTCAGTTATCGAATTAAGAATGTATCATATAGCGTGAGAAAGGGTCATTCCCGATTTTCCACTCTCTCATTGACGCTTCCTTTCATAGATGTCCTTAAACTAGTGTTGTGGACCAATATACAGGGTCTTTCACGAGGAACCTCACCCATATTTATACGGGAAACTACTGCACGTATTTTCATAAAATTCAGCACTTATAAGTATTTCACGATGCTGATGAAATCTAAAATATTTTCAAGGCATGAGCACCTCCGGTTTTTCCGGAAATGACGTCAACTTCCGTTTTTCAAATTAGAACACCATTTTTTTATTGCAGAAATAGATTCCTTAGAAAATTTCAATTTATTTTGATGTAACATTTTTCAGTTTTGGTTGGAAAATTCTCTCTGAGCGGGAAAATTCGAAAAAAAAATCGAAAATAGAGCTCCGCTGAAACAAGAATAACTTCGAGGTTTTTGGATGGAAAATTTTCATTTTTGGGATTTTTCAAGATGTAAGATTGATGTATCCACTTTAAAAATCGAAATCGCGATTCATGATACAGGGGGTGAAAAAATCGCTTTCAAAGTTAGGGATGACAAAATCGTGAAAAATCAATTTTTTCGAACTAGAACCCCATTTTTTTATGGCAGATATTGAATCTACGTTAAAAAATAATGTGAGTGTATGCATCACACCCTTGCCCTAAAGTGGATATTTTCTGAGTTATTCACAAAAAACTGTTTTTCGTCTTGAATTTTCAGCTATTTCTTTTCCCTTCACGCCAAAAAGATGACATTTTCAGGAACTGTTACTTAAACCATGTTTTAGATTTTACTACCCTAATATGCAAGAGAAAAAAGTTACAGGTTGTTCCTAAATAGATGGCGAATTTGGATTCGAATTTGTATCGGAAACCTCTTTATTTCAACTAATCGGTCATCGGTTTTCTCTCCAGTGATAAATAAATAATTCCTTATGAACCATATGCAAAAACTTACCATGTTTTACATTATTTTTTTTTAATGATAGATATCATTAATTACATCTGCCAAATTCCTCTTTATTCAGTAGCATTTTGTGTTTACTATTAATTTGGTGATAATTCGTATTAAGTTATAAAATCGATCACTATGCCTAATTTTACCAATGAAGATTATTTAAATCTCATTCTACTTCATGGAGAATGTAATAAAGTTGTAGATAGAACGATTCGACTGTTCATTGAGAGACCAACGAGAGATACCATTAACAGAACCATGACAAACTTGAGAAATGTCGGATCTTTCGTTAAGAAAATTACACACAGAGAAAAAAGTGTAGTAGAAGATGAGAACAACGAAATTACAGTTCTTGCATATTTTCGTGTGAATCCTCAAAATTCTCTCAAAGATGCCGAGATTGATCTGGGATTATCTCAATCGAGTGTTTGGAGAATATTAAAAAAACATAAAATGCACCCATATAAATTCAATAGGGTACAGCATTTGAAGGAAACTGATTTCGTCAGGAGAACAGAGTTTTGCGAAGCTATGATGATTCGATTTCAAGAGAATGAAAACTTTTTGGACTGTATAATTTGGACAGATGAATCTAAATTCACAAAGAATGGTTCTTTCAATAGGCATAACAGTCATTATTGGGATGAAGAGAACAACCACCACTTCAGACAATGGAACTTTCAAGAGACCTGGAGTTTCAATGTTTTTTGCGCCATCAAAAATAATGCAATTCTCGATGTTCACATTTATGATGGGACTTTAACTGGTAAGATAGAACACTACACATGTTTGCATTATTTAAAGAATGTTCTCCCTTAGGAGATAGATATTCTGACATATTGACTCAAATAATTGAGCCGCTAGTACAGAACCATAATGACTTATGGTATCAACAAGATGGCACGCCTCCACACAATTCACTCAATGTGTCAAATATCCTCTACAGGCTATTTGAAGATCGATGGTTGGCGAACAATGGTCCACATCTTTGGCCACCACGTTCTCCCGATTTAACTCCTTTAGACTATTATGTTTGGGGTAGGATAAAAAATATTGTCTACTCAACTCCCCTGACTGATAAAGAGGACTGCACAGAACGAGTCAGAAATGCGTTCAGGTTTGTTTAGATTTTTAGATTCATAGTTTTGAAACTCAATTTGGTTTTTAAACACTTTTGCAGATCTCTTCCTCCCGATGAAATAAGAAGAGCAACGCACGAAGCATTCCTGAGACGTATAAATAAATGTCTAGAAATTAACGGTCAAAACTTTGAGCATCTTCTCTAGTTATAACTGCGAGAGTTTGCCATGGTTCTCCTAATAGTAACTTGAAGTCGGTTTCAAGAAGGGGTGAAAAATCTACAGCATGGTTCAAATAACAGTTCCTGAAAATTTCATCTTTTTGGCGTGAAGGGAAAAGAAATAGCTGAAAATTCAAGACGAAAAACAGTTTTTTGTGAATAACTCAGAAAATATTCATTTTAGGGCAAGGGTGTGATGCATACACTCATATTATTTTTTAACGTAGATTCAATATCTGCCATAAAAAAATGGGGTTCTAATTTGAAAAAATTGATTTTTCACGATTTTGTCATCCCTAACTTTGAAAGCGATTTTTTCACCCCCTGTATCATGAATCGCGATTTCGATTTTTAAAGTGGATACATCAATCTTACATCTTGAAAAATCCCAAAAATGAAAATTTTCCATCCAAAAACCTCGAAGTTATTCTTGTTTCAGCGGAGCTCTATTTTCGATTTTTTTTTCGAATTTTCCCGCTCAGAGAGAATTTTCCAACCAAAACTGAAAAATGTTACATCAAAATGAATTGAAATTTTCTAAGGAATCTATTTCTGCAATAAAAAAATGGTGTTCTAATTTGAAAAACGGAAGTTGACGTCATTTCCGGAAAAACCGGAGGTGCTTATGCCTTGAAAATAGTGCTGAATTTCATGAAAATACGTTCAGTAGTTTCCCGTATAAATATGGGTGTGGTTCCTCGTGAAAGACCCTGTATAACTGCAGGTGGGGAGGTGTGAGTCTTGTAATGACCTTCGAAACCGAGGTGTTTTGGAAATACATTCTTTATCTTACGTAACTGGCAACACCGATGTAACAAATTGACCAGAATATGTTTCTACCTCACATTTTTCACAACGGAAATTCAATACAAGAATAATTCTTCGTATTTTCCTCCCCCGGTTCAGCGATCGCATTTCGTGTTTTCCACGGGGACTGGATCCGCCGAAAAAGACGGCGCCCGAAACGGCCGAAAATCACGATTTTGTCTTCTCGGAAAAACGACAAGTTCCGTGATAAACGGCCGAGAATTTCGGCGGGATCCACCCCCGTCCCATGCACGGCGGACACGCCACCATTCTTTTTATTCGTTGCGTCGCGTGTCGCGTTGCGTGCGGATTTTCGGGTGGCGGGGGTCAAGGCACTCTAGACGCGAGCGCGGCCATCGGACCGATACAGAAAAGCACAGCCGTAGTATACAGAGTGATTCTAAATTTGACGTGAACCTTGAAGTAGGTGTTAGTAGCAATGTACGCTGGTCCGATTCCGAACCAGTTCCGTAGCGAACGCATACGAACTTCGAAGGAGAGCGTTTGTGCGTCGCATAATTCCGAACTAGATATTTGTAGAGTAGGGTTGCCTTAATTACGAAGGCCGACTTCGTGACTGATTAAAATCCATCCACCCAATGATTCCGCAGATATACTCATTAAAAATTTTATTTTCCCAATATTTCCGAAAATCCAGATCAGATCGAATTGAAATCCAATACTTCAGCGGAAAATCTAGGAAAGCACTGACGTGAAGTCAGCAGCTTGTACGCGCTTGTTCACATTCCGAAATGGTGACTTGGAAATTTCAGTGAAATTTCAATGAAATATAAAAATTGAAGAAAAAAATTGAAAAAAAAAAAATTTCGAATTTTTCCATGGATTATTCTTTTTATTGACACTGTTCATCTTCCAGCCAAGTTTCATTTCGATCAGATAAATATTTTTCGAGTTATTGTAAAATCAAAATTTTAAATGGCTGTAGCACAAGAACCATTCAGCAGATTTGGCCCATTAACGAACTTAACCGAGATATTCAGGACCTTAACATAACCTGAGAATTTCAAGACTCTAGGTCCTTCCTTTCGAAAGTTACATCGCACACGGCCGGACGGACAGAATCAATTTTGACCTCGGATTCTTCATCAGTGAGTCCAACCTAGTCGTTTGAGACCAATTTAGGTTCAGAATTCGAAAAGTACAGACATCGTGACGAAATGATAACGCGCTGTTCCCCAGAACAAGCGCGTAAAAATAACAGTTCAAAGGTTTATACAGAATTTCATGAAGATAATTAGATAAGAAGGTTACAGAATATTGAATATTTGGAAAAAAAAATTTTTTTTCAAAATGTTCTGATGATACGATCACCACGAAATTTCACATGAAGTTGTCCATCAGCAAACTAGCTGCCAAGTTTCATTATGATTGATTCAGTAATTTTTGAGTTACTCCGAAAAAACAACAATATCCAGGAAAAAAAACACGAAAAGTTCAGGGCCTGAGCAAAAAAATTTTTTTTATTTACTGACAGCATGATCTCAACGAGATATCGCGAAAAGTTGCGAGTCTTTATGGTCAAACCATCTGCCACGTTTCAATCCAATCGCTTCAGTAGTTCTCGGAATATGCAGGGAAATAACATCGAAACTTCGAATGGCTATACCTCCGAAACCGTTCGACCGATTTTGCCCCCTAACGAACTTAACCTTCGCATTTTGAAATACAAACTACCCTGAAATTTTCAAGTTGATAGAATCCTCCCTACGTCCGTTATCGTGGTAACGGCCGACCGGACAGAATCGTTTTTGACCCTGGACTCGTCATCACTGAGACCAACCTAGTCGTTTGAGACCATCAAAATTCAAATATTACAGATATTTGGACAAAACGATAGCACGCTGTTCGCCTAGAACATACGCGCAATATAGGGGGGCTAGTGTGCAAACCGATCCCTTCAAATTTTTTCATTTCATATACCTAAAGGATTGATTTTTTTTTCTTCAAGGATATTCTAACGAAATATCGAAATTTGAGATTCATAGTTTGAATGAGAAAAATTTCAATTCCCAGTTAAATTAAAGTTTCAAATAGGGCACAAAATAGTTTAAACATTATCGTGTTTTTCGTTGTCATCACGTTAGCCATGATATTTTGGCAGAAGAAAAATAGCTAACATAGAAGTTGATAGGGTTGTTCGTTGTTCTTGCATGAAAATGTTATTGTGCACTACACTTCATTGCCTTGATTGTAGTAAAGTGTCGTGCTGTTTGTTCTTCGATTTGCCCATAATAAGCTGAATTCCGCGTATGCAGAACACAACCATAATGGAAAGGTACAATCTTGGTTAGCATTTTGAGATTCAATGTAACTAGTGTTGGAAAGTATCGATAATTCCAAGTTTGCAGTCGAAATTAAGAATAATTCCAAGTGTGAGGTGAGGATCGAAATGAAGGATGATTCAAAGTTCTAAGTCGGAATTACGAATAGGTCAGAGTTCGAAAACGGAATTACGAATAAATCCGAATTTGAAGTTGAAATCAAGGATGATTCTGCGTTTTAAGTCGAAATCATACAGATAAATATTTCTCTCCTTCATCTGTTGCATCAATGTTGATATATCAAATACAAAAAAAAAATCGAACGCCCACCGCCATGATACTATTATTTATACAAAAATCCTGCACAATAACCCCGTCCGGCTACACACAACTTTTAAGGGTGTCCCGTCTCAAATCGCTCTTCTTATTAACCGTTATCGCCTGGGGGTCGCCTTTCCCCATCCCAGATTGCGAGGGTGGAATCCACGTTTGTCTTATAGTCCCGCTAACACCCTCACTGATATTCCGAGAGAGGAATTTTGGGCAGCAGGAATGCCGTCGCCGATGCATCTCTTCCTTGGATACGCAACGACGACGCCTAGGGGTTGGAAGTGTGCCGTTATCGACCCACACCCAACATTCTACATCCCCATGAAGTCTTGAACCCGAGTTCATTCGGTCTTCGGGGACGTCGAGGTCCATAACCTAAAACCTTATAGTTACAACTGAGCTGCTCTTACAATATACCGGGTGTGTAGGAACCACGCTCAACCCCAAAATAACATTCTCTTTCGAGATATTGGATCGGATATTGATGCTATAGATTGTTTCCCTTTCAACTGAGGTAAACAAGGTGTGTCTGTGACTTCCGGTTCAACTGGAAATTACTTTAACTTTCGATTTTCTCGAAGTGAAGCCACTTTTCGCATATTCGAAATCTACGCCGAATTTTGAATGGGATATCATCGATAAGAATTAAATTAAGAGAAAAAATTTAGAAAAAAACTGACGTGAACTGAGGAGCTTTTACGCGCATATTCTAATTCACGAAAATTTTGTTCAAATCGATAAAGGCCTTTTTGGTTCAAAATTTGAGAAGTTCAGACACTGTGCAAAAAGAATGTTATCATTTCACCCGACTTTTCATTACTATATTTATTATTATTTTTTACATTGTGGTTTCAGAATTGAAGATTGCGATGTTCAAAGTTTGAGCCGGGAACAGATCGAACGATTAGGTAATAGCATTGACTCAATGGTAATAGTTACGTTCTACCTTCCGAAGGTACTCTAACTTTAGAATAAGAAAAGCGTGAGGCCTGAGGTCAGGTGCTTTTACGCGCTCGTTTGAATTCGTTGCTAAAGCACTTGTCACCTGTTCACGTATTGATCCCGCCAAACGCATACGTATTTTTGAAAATATTGAAAAAATGAAATTTTGAATGGGTGGGTACCTTAATCTACGGAATCATCAGGCGAATTTTACATTTCACGAACTCGACCTTCGTAATTAAACAAAAATTCTACTCTACAAATACCAAGTCTATAGGTTATTTCTTAAGAGAGTTATTGTGTTTTCGACCACCTAACCACGGATAGTAAATGAAATATCTTCTGGAAGAATCTACTTGGAGACTTGATACTTGCATTGTAGGTTTGGAGTTTAATTACGGAGGCCGAATTTGCGAATTGGTATATCCACCCAATGATTGCGCATTCAAAATTTAACTATTCCAATGTTTCGGAAACTACAAATCGTATGAAATTTATATACAGTACTTCATTTAAAATGGCGGAAGATCATTAGACCGCCATCTACAAAATATTTGAAAAAAAAGTTTTAAATGTTTTTTTATTGATCATCAGGAAATTTTGCACAAATATACTGATCACCAATTGACAACTAGTTACCAAATTTCATTATCATTAGATCAGAATTTCCTGAGTTATTTCGGAAATATCAACGATATTTAGGAAATATCCAATAAGAATTTCAAAAATCTTTTTTCAAATCTTTCCGAAGATAAATATAGCATCAAACTGTCATTTTGAAGACTGTTGCTGAATAGTGACTTCAAGGTCCGCGCTTGATCACTCTGAAATCTAATGAATAATTCATGAAAATTTTTCTGCCTGTACAATCCGTAGAAAATTTCGCTAAACGATGCGGCAGTACTTCTTGAAATAGGATGTGTTTTTATTTTCATGGATATGATTAACCGATTAACTTTCATCTATCTCTTCTTTGGTAGAGAACAAAAGAAGAGAGAGGGAATCAGTTCGATGGAAATTAAATCGCACCCATATTGAGGAAATGATCTCAACGTTTCGAATAACAACAAAATTTAACATACTTTTTTCTGTGAATGGATATCGGATAAAATTGAAATAAGAAAAATTGTTGGTCAATATCGACTTCAAGGTCTGTACCAAATTTCCTTGAAATATGATCAATAGTCCCCGTAAAAAAATTTCAATAGAAATGACGTAAATTTTCCAATTATGGTTTAAAAAAAAATTCTTACGACTATATCCATACGAAATTTTGTATCATGTACCATGTAGAAATTCTTCAAGAACTACAACTACTGATGGCATCCATATATCTCGACAGTTCAGATAACTCCGAAATTTGAAATTTTTTTTCAATATCTCCTATAA
This sequence comes from Myrrha octodecimguttata, assembly GCA_958510865.1. NCBI lineage: Eukaryota > Metazoa > Arthropoda > Insecta > Coleoptera > Coccinellidae > Myrrha > Myrrha octodecimguttata. Next base: position 29,839,761 of record OY294057.1, read on the forward strand.
TGAATAGCAGATCACATTGGAATCTGAAATATTATTGTTCAAGATTGACCTCAAAGTATATGCCAAATTTCATAGAAATCTGTTCGATAATCCCCGAAAAAATTTTGGAATATTTTTTTTTCATTTTCCAACTAAGTACTCAATCAAAGCACTTAGTTGCGCGTTGCTATTCTTCAATTTGTTTGCGTCAGTACTTTTTGATATATTGCGGAAATATCGTTGAAATTACAGAGACCATTGAAATTTGGCATATTTTTTTCCTCATATCTCCGAAAGTAAATAACGGATCGAATTGAAATCTTGAACATAGTTGCTGGATAATGGCTCTGATGTCTCTGCCATATTTAGTTGAAATCTGATCAACTGACGAATTGTCTCAGTCATAATAGTCTTTCCGATTCATTGGACTATGAAAAATTTGCTTGAATTTAGTAAACAGGGTGTATCTGAATAACACCGAAAAAATGTAAAGGATGATTCTGTGATGAAAATGAAGGTAGGTATTCGGTATGAAATTTTTTCAAAAACCTGCCGCCGAAAAAGTTACACCCGTCCAAAGATTAACGAAAAAAATCGTTTCTCCTTTTTATTTTCCTGTATATTGAGCTAGACATGAAACTTGGTAAATATAATATTTGTCAATAAAACTACACATCTTGGAATTTTCTCAACCCTGAAGTATGCTTAGGAGGGGCTGAAATAGTCAATCCCTAGGATATTTTTCCTTAAAACTTTTTTTTAATTAAAATTTTCCTTTTAAAAGAACATGGCTCACAAGCCCAATTCATTCACTAACTCTTTCATCTTCACAATTTTTTTCGAAAACTTAAGCATTCACGAGAAAAATATAACTCATGTTGAATAGCATTTTATTGAACAACAGCAAACCAAATTATGATTCTCGTAGGCTAAGACTTTTACAAATAAAACAATAGCGAAAAATGAACAAAACCCTGTCGAATGTCGACAGTACAAAGAGTATAATAAATGTTGAAAATGACCGCCTTCAGTTTCAATACAAGCATTTACTCTTCTCCTCATGGAAATGCGTATGCGATAAAATATGCTTGCTGAATTTCTAATCGTTTCACACCCTGCTACAATGCGGTTTTCCAGATCATCGATATTATTTTCTCGTAAGTGCTCTAATTCTTGAAAGATTTTGTAGAGATAAAAAAGTTAGTGAATGAATTGGGCTTTTCAGAGATTTGGTTTTCAAAGGAAAATGTATATCCAAAAAAAATTTGTAAGAAAAATATCTTAGGTGTTAACTATCTCAACCTCTTCTGAGCATACTTCAGGGTTGAAAAAATTCCAAAATGTGTAGTTTTATTGAGAAATAATATTTACCAAGTTTCGTGTCCTAAGCTTAATATACAGGAAAAATAAAAAGATAAACAATTTTTTTTGTTGATCTTTAGAGGGGTGTAACTTTTCAGAGGAGAGGTTTTTCAAAAAATTGTAAACCAAATACCCACATTAATTCTCATCAGAGAATCACCCCTTAAATTTTTCTGTTCTTATTTAGATACACCCTGTATAGTGAGTAGATGTAGTTTATTCTTCGTCATTATAAGAAAATTATTCCTCGCGTATGACATCTCATCATTTTCTTTAATTTCAAGAGGAAATTTCGGTTTTTTCGCTTCATGAGTTTTATGCAGACCTTTTTGGAGGTACTTTTTAACTATACCATTCTCTACGATAAACCAACACTCGACCCAGGAACACTGTTTCGGAAAAACTATAGATATATGGCATTCCGATACAGCTGGATGATTCGGTGCTCTTTATGAAAACTAGCACAAAATTCAGTAGTTGAAGTAGAATCACGCAACCTGAAGAAATCGAAAACTCGATTCCCAGGAGGCGAAAGTGGCTATACTTTGTCATGATTATTATGGATGTGGTTATATTGAAGTTAAAAAAATTCCACTAAATACTCACATCCAACCATTATTCGTCAAAGGAACCGTAGGTGCTTCAGGAAAACCAGTGGTTGAGCCTCTGTAAAAAAAATCAATCAAATTACTTAATAAGGCAAAGAATTGGTTGAATACGCATAGACCAGGCACGCAATATGGTAGAGCTTTTGCCGTGGGGATAATAAGCAATTGCTTATTCTTATACAATTTGTTTCAGCATTTATCAAAACAATACCTGTTCCAGAATGGTCTGAACACTTGCGAAATTCTTATTGATATAGGTAGGTACTCAAACCGTCAACTTTATCGACAGTTGCACCACCAAGTGGTGCCACCTTCTGGTCAATGTTCGAGCATAATTTCTGCCTGCAATATTTGCTACTCGATTCCATATTCCTCCATGTGCCAGAAGATAACGAATGGACAGTTGTTAGGACAAGCTTGCGTAAATCAGCCAGTGCGTTGCTGCAGTCCACCATCCACTTAGGCCGGGCAGGTCGCTTTGAAGGAGAAATGCGCTCCCTGAGCGATCCTTCGACTGATTCCGCCGAGCCCTGGCACTATGACGCAGTAGTGGACGCAGTTGCATTTAAATCTAAGCAGGCGGATTTCTCCGCCTGCGATGAGCCCCGATCCTTTCGCCAAATGTACGCTTACCTATATACTTCATTTATAAATATGACGTTCGATGTTTGACCAGTTCATGACGTTTGATAACGGTTGAACAACCTGTGAGTTTTGATTATCTTAGTTTATTTTGGTACGATCTAACCAAATCACGTGTAACTTATCCAAAAACGAGCTGACCTCAAATTTATGAGTGCATCCTAACCTAACAATATTAGTTGTGAAACGTGATAGTCATCTTGAAAGACAGAGGATATTCAGTAGAGCGGCACACCAACTATCCACTGACGCAGCTGCGGGAATAATAAAAGCACCAGCTCATTTCGTACATTTTTACTTCGAACGGGAACGCCAACTGCAAACGGCAATGTTGACGTGAATACATCCAGCTTCACACTAGTGCCTACTCATACGTGTAGATGGGCTTATAAGATTAATGATGAAGCGAATCATGTGGGCGTCAGATCGAATTCTTTGCCTTGCGTAAAGAAGCCGAGTCCAGACGGATCCGATCTCAATACATTCTTTTTCAATCAGTCTGATCCCAGAAGTCAACACCAATGTAAGTAGTTCGAGACCTATGGGCTGAAGGAAAACGGCGAAGTATCCGACCTAGCAAATAGAGGATTACCCTTCAAGAGTTCAGATCCTCTTAGCACATCTTCAAAATTCCACATATTTGCGGCTAAGAAATATTGACATCTAAGTAAAAGAGGTTACGTAACAGGTCAGCTTGAAACTAACATATCTCCCATGTTCTCCAATTGAGCGTGCAATGCACGAAGCTTCAAATCTAGTCGCTCTAGCGAGTTCAGTATAGAGTACAGAAGGATGGCTGTCAAATTTGATTGATTTTGAGCCGAAAATTATCTCAAACGATTATTTTGCGATCAATGATGAAGAATTCATGGTCAATATGAAACACACTCGCGCACTTCGAAATCAAGAGTAGGTTCGACATACGTTGAGTTCGTTGATGCGCCAAATACGCCAAGTGAAGCGATCGCAAATTCGCCTTTCTCATTTATTCAAATAAAACGAATTCTGTCAAATTTGAACTGGGTAATCAGTCCTGAAATGGAAAAACATAGAATTCTACAGAATGTGGTTTCATTAGAAAAATTAGGGAAGTAAACGATATCTCAGAAATTCGTGTGATATTTTGTTGAATTGTACGATTCATAACCAAAGAGGCAGACATAAACTCTGAAAATATAGGGTCTGTAAGTTGTCCATTTCGGAAAAATTTCGATTTTTTTTCCGATGGGCTATTCCGCCGTCCGAGAATATCGCGACTAAATAAGCCGAATGAACAGCGAAGGAAACTTAAAGAATGTTGTGAAAGGCCGTAAAAATTCCTTTGACTAGCGCCAAAAAAACAGACTGCATATGGATCAGATTGAACGCTCTCCAGAACATTTTAACGCTCTTCGATCTTGCGAATTGTGCGAACGAATCCATTTCAACAGCGACAATCGACTCTAGTTGGATCAGATCGAGTGCTATCATGAACATTTCAACTTCGTTTGATCTTGCCGCCAATTTGGGAATTCGCTGTTCGGATTACCCAAAAACAAATCGGGGGTTATATATAATCGATATATTATTATCTTTTATATAAATATTTGAAAAATACTGATTCGATGTGTTTGAGAGTAGTTATATGTTGTGAAACAGCGCTTCGAAGGTTCTAAGACTTGAAATCATATCGAGATTAGAGGTGCAAATAGGCAGTCTAACATGCGAGCCATAGCTCCTTCGCGTCAATGATTTTAGATGTCTTTTTCTAATCCAAGCAGTAACTTCGAACAAATGAAGAGATCTGTACCGACTGAAATTGCCGTAATACCATGAAGCAACTGACCAGAGGCAACAAAATGATCTTATGGATGCCAAAGCACTGCAGTATTCAAGGAAATGAGATCGCCTCGGAACTAGCCGAAGATACCTGCCAGAACAGAACCATCCGGTAGGATTGGGTTTGCGTAAGACCAAAGCCGGGCAGCTGCCCAACAATAGGAGCTAAATAGTCCCCCGGAGATATACTCCAGGATCTGCACAGTCAAAAGGATTCGTGGAATTCTCCTTATCCTATACCAGGAACTCCTGCTGCTACCACGAGCGGAGCTTCGTGTAATTGTGGGACTGCTGACAAGACACTCTCCGTACAAGCAAAACTTTGAAAGGCATTAGTAGGTTATAAGTTGTTATATGATTTTTCATAAAGATTTATACACTGCTCTCCAACAGTCCAGAAAAGAATTACTTGGGACGATGTTAAGAAGCTTGTTCGGGAGAACACAATTGGTTGTGGTCATGATACAGTAACTTTCGATCACAGAAAAGATATTTTGGATATTGAAATATATATTCAAGATCTCCTGATTTGACTGGACTTGTGAATTTCATTATTTCATTCTGTATAAATAAGCAAAATGAAAGAGTTTTTCAATTGAGAAATATCGAACCAAGGTTTCCTTCACCATACCAGAATAAATATGCTCTCGAACATCTCATTTCATATTGAACAACATTTCTTCTGATTATTACCCCTCTGTTGAAAAAATTTGAAGGCATTTTCACTGAGAAGGAAGAACCAATGTTTGAGATTAAAAAACAACAGATGCAGCACCTCTACATCTGTTGAAAGAATTGGTTATAGCCATGCAGCCATATTGAGCCTTCTAGATGTATACTAACAAAACAGAAATCAAGAGAATGTACCACCTCTGAAAGAGTTGAAGAAATTAATTGTTTTTCCTCAGGTTAGCTATCATTATTGAAAATACCTGAGCTCGAAACTTTCAACCCGGACATTATTTTATAGATATCCATGATGACTTTCTGAATTATTCTTATAATATTCTCTATTTTCTATTTCAGTTCTTCTTGCCATTTGTACCATAAATTCAATCATCAGATGAGTTCACCTGCGGATAAACAAGAAATTCCCAAAACCTTATTGTTCCGGCTAATGGAACATTCAGTTTAGTTATTGAATTTCCAAATAAGGCCACGAATATGACAATAATTCATTGAGTTGGAATTTTTTTTTATATCAATTCGTTTTTACAGAACTATTTTTCAAGAAACCCATCCGATGAGGTGAAGGTTGGTTACTGAATATTTCTTGACATTGATTCGAAGAAAATAGCAATTGTTGGGCTTAATTGTCATCCGAGGGAAGAAGAGAGATATATTATATTAGCCTCTGATGGACAATTCACCTCAAAATTTCATATTTTTTTTATTGCTGGTTTCGAACAAAAATATCGTATATAACAACATTGTAGGTGTGGAAATGAACTGAACACTAATCATATTTTAGACTCCCAAGTTCAGAAATACAAAAATTGATGTACCGAATATAACTGAATCAGTCATTATTATTACACTGAGTCAGTGCAAATTCACACTGTATCAATGTCAAATCACATTTAACAGGTGAAAAATATAACTGAAGATGAAATTTGAAAAGCACCGCAAATTCACACCATACCTATCATTGATAAATCTCACTGACCCACATTCATACTTTACACTGCGAATGTGTGGTCTTCGATTGAACCGGTGGTAAACACTGAGCTGGTAATTGAAATCGAAGTGAACGTCTTTTGAATCGCATTGATATAGTGTTAAGTCGCACTCAACAGATTACTAAATCTCAATTCTTCTCTACCTTTTGAACTTGAGACTGGACACATTTAAATTGAGAATAATCAATTTCATAGTGGTACAACATTCGTTCCTGAGTGAATTGGAGTTTTAGAAGGTTCTTCAGTGTGAACTCTGCTCTGCTATCTCTTTGGAATTTTCTTTTTATTTTTGCCCAACTTTGGGTAGTTTATTGCTTGATACTCCAAAATTCGCAGGTCCTTTCCAATCGCCGTTTTCTCCATGAACTTCAATTCTCTACTTTTCAATTGATTCCGACTCTTCCTTTTTAATAAAAGATATAATTTCGAACTAAACTCTGGTTTGCACTGATTGAATACTCTCCTTCGACATCAAAGTGTTAACTTTAAGTAATCAAAAAATTCAATTCAAAGAGCAGAGAATGTTTTGCCCATATGAAAATGATCATTCCCAATTGGAAATATTAAATATTTCAGGTTGGTAAACATGTGAAAATTATTACCCCCAATTTGAAATATATATATTTCAAATTGGTGATAATCAGTTCCATATGGGTACAACATGCGTTGCTCTTTGAATTGAACTTTTTGATTACTTAAAGTTAACACTTTAATGTCGAAGGAGAGTATGGAATGACGGCCAACCAGATATTAATTCGAAAATAGTAAAAAAGGAGTTTTGGAATCAATTAAAAAGCAAGGATTTGCAGTCCATGAAGAAAACGGCGATTGGAAAGGACTAGCAAATTTTTGGGTATCAAGAAGTCAACCGCCCTAAGGTGGGCAAAAAATGAAAGGAAAATGCCAACGAGCAGGAGTATATATAGTTCAAACTGAAGAAGCTTATGAAACTCCAATTCACACAAGAACGAATGATGTACCAATATGAAATTGATTATTCCCAATTTGAATGTGTTTAGTCTCAATTTGAAGTTGAAAAGGTATAGTTTGAAAGCCAATTTCTAATTATCAGAAAAGCAACAATTTAAAAATCCTGAAATACATCTTGCTAATAAGGAATGTCGGTGTTATTTCGTATGATGCGAAATAGTACTGAAGGTTCAGGACCTGCGAGGACATACTCCAGGTGTTATCTGGTGTTCACTGGTCGAAAATTTCCTCAAGAGTGTAGTTTCATACGTTATTACTACAACCTTTGTGTTGAACGGACAATTTCGCATAGCTATCTTGTAGGAAAATTAGTATAACCCAAAATTTCTCAATTATACAGAGTGGAATGTGTCAAACTTTCGTGATCTGCCGTCTGACTTTTTGAAAGTAAATGGAGTATTCCTTCCTATCGGAAACATAAGATGCTGACAGTTAGAATAGCGTTATAATATTTCGGATAGTCTATAATCGCGATATGTTTGGATTCATCTCAAACAAAGACTGATTCCCTGGATAAAATATCGTACCTGAATAATCGCATTCAGGTTCATCGGCGGCAGAGGAAAACAACATATCCTGCTACCAGCTACGCCTCTGGATCCATATACAGCTTGCCTCCAAGACGCCACGTGCTCTCAATCAAATCGACCATAATTTCTTATGTTCGACATTCGACAAGAGATACTTTTGGAACTCTCAACCTATGGTTATCGCATCGGATCCCGTGCCTACCTACAGTGTGTCCGGTTTCGCACGGTGCGAGGCGTGCGAGCCTAATTAACGGTTTATCATTCACGATACACTTGAAGATTATCTCTTTCGATACGCATGAATGGGTAATCCTATCTTCTGCAAATATATACCCACCTGAAATATTATTTCAGAAATATTTTCAAAATACAGATATACTCAAATTGAAATGTATTACTTGTAGCTTAGCTCATACATAATTTCAGAAATCTGACAAGAAGATTTTGAGATATGAAACTTCGAGAGTAGAACGAGTCGAAGCAATTTTGCATTTTGGTTTGTGCCTCTTCTTCACAACTATTAACTGAATCAATTCGATGAGAGAAACTCAACTAATAATTTGAATTTTCCATTTTCCAGAAAGTTCCTTTCTTTCGGAAGTGTTTTAAGTCTCTCATACACGTCACACACCCGTGCGGACATTGCATTGAATCGTGCACCCTTCGGGCATGCATTCATTTGTCTAGGGAGTATTTCTCCATCTTGAAATCTAAATTATCTCGTGATAGTCGGAGAGCTCATGACACATGTTTCATGAAGTTTCTGATATAAGTTGGAAGTTTGCATGATGGTATATACAGGGTCCCGCAACTGTGTCGGGGTGTTCCATATCTCAATTTAGAAACCGGATATAGACGTCTTGTTTTCCATAGTGTTTTCATATTGCTCGAACTCCACAAAATAAAAATGTTTCCGATCATACAGGGAGTTTTTTTTTTTCTGGGCGGGTCCCAACTTTGGTTTTTAAATGGCGACCCGTATTTCCATTACTTCTTCCGTTTCTATATGAAAAACTAAAGATATTTCATGCATTCATGCAAAATATCAATATATTTTTTTTTCAATATAGGTCACTTCATATATTTGAAATTATAAAGTTGTGCCAAGTCCCGTTGGAATTTATTTCTTGGGCCCATTCAATAAAACTACAAGTAACACGCATTTGTATTTTACCTAGCATATGTAGTTCTTTATGCTTTGTTTTGAATTAAGAATATCCTATTGGTTTCAGGATTTCATATTGTTGCCGATTCCTCTAAGTTTTTTTAGGAATCTTCCTCAGAAGCTATATTTTTGAGCTAGTTATGAGACATGTAAAATTGTAAATTGTTACTTGTTGTTTTATTGAACTGGCCTAGGGTCTAATATTATGCATTGGTGACTCCCTCTAACGGTATTTGCAGAATCTCCCTTATTTCAAATGAAACACCCTGTATTTTATCGATCCATAAGAAGTAACAACAAAGCCTCTACATTCTAGCCTCGCATTCTTTACGGTTAAGTTCACAAGTTTTCCTCGATACAGCTCTTTTCGAAATTTGTTTTACTACACTAATTGAATAAGAGGTGATGAGAAGTGTGTGGAGTACTAAACCTCTTGTTCTCGTCTTCTTAGACTACGAAAAGGCCTTTGATACGATTGACCACCGTGCAATGTTCAGAGCTCTGGCTGACTGCATAATTGATAGTCGCTACGCAGATATCATAAAACATATCTAAAAAAATGCAACTGCTGACATCAGACTGCATGAAGATACACCTGAGTTCAGGATAGAACGAGGGGTTCGCCAGGGAGATGTTTTTTCCCATAAGTTATTTCCAACCCTCCTAGAGTATATGTTCAAAAGTGCTAACATTGAGAACTTCGGAATCAACATCGACGGCGAAAAACTTAACCACCTGCGCTTCGCTGATGACATAATACTGATGGCGGACTGTCTTGGAGAGGTACAATTGATATTACAAGAGTTAGAACAGGCTTCCAAGAAGGTGAGTCTGAGGGTGAACACCAGCAAAACTATGTTCATGACTAACCTCGTTACAAGTTCGAATTTAACACTCGACGACTCAAGGATAGAACAAGAATACTCGTATAAGTATCTGAGATGTGACCAAAAACCGTTATTTCAAAGGTCACGCATAAGTCACCACAGTTATCAGAATATTGCTCAAAGTTGACATTAAACACCTTGATATTCAACCTAGAAAAACTGGAACACCCTGTTCTGACCAATCAGGATGACCAGGTACTCTGCATACAAAGAAGTTGCCAAAAAAATGTTGAAGAGGATTTAGAGTTTACATCGAACCTCTCTATAATATGTGAGAGAAAACATGCTGTTTCCTCAATTTTCTTGGGAACTCCTCCAACCATGAAACCCCTTTAAGGGACGCCATATATGAAATGTCACTCATGAAAGTAGACAAAACAGAAAATGTAAAGGGAGAACCCCTCCCAAATACAGAAATCTTCTAGCTGAAAAAGAAAAAAGGAAGGATCGATGCAACTCAAAACTGTTGGAACACCAATTTTCGTTTCAATAACTCATCACATTCTGGATCAGGAATTTTGTTCCATTCATTTAGTAGATTCAATGAAAACAATCATAATTGAATATGTTGACATAAGATTTCGATATGCTGCAAAGTGTACAAGCGATCTCATGAATGTCATAAAACTGCAATCGCTGACACATACAATATTATTTCTCAGATTATAATTGTTATATTTTTTGGGATATTGTATATATCTTATATAATCGTGATGAATATTGATCTCATTGTGTAATTCATGAAGTTTACATGTTAATGGAAGGTGAATAGCTATAAGAGAAACAAATTGTTCATTCCTTTGCGGTTGAGAATCCATATTGCCAGGCAAATGATCTATATATTGGTTTGAGATCGAGCATTAGATTCTTTGGTATATCAAACAATATCACAGTATTAGCACAGGAAATATAGAGGAGGTACCATACATTTTTACCTTTGGTACAAGAGCGCATAAAAACCTCAGCAAAACTCTGTTTCTTCGTATAAGTGTAATGAAATAGGTATTGAATCAAAAAATAAGCTGACATATTCATTATGGACAAAAGCATCGTTTTCACTTCAACAAAATTTCTTCTTCATTTTGAATTTATTCCGACAAACTAACTTGGACGTAATTTGTTGGAGGGTCTTTCAACCATGTCCGGTCCTCCAAGCGATGATATTTCAGATACTCTGATGAACGAAGAACACTACAGACTCCTTATATTGTAAACAGACAGAACAAGATAACAAGTTTCTTAATTCGCATAAAAAATATCGTTACTAGTGAGTTATCGAATCATATTCCAATTTTTATATTGGAATTTATAACAAAATGTAATCCATTCAAAACTCAAAAATGAATCACTTGATGTCATTAAAAAATAAATCAAAGTATAGTACATGCGCACTTTTTGGTTGTTGCCACTCAACGTCAGCAAATGTCACGTTTTGCACTTAGGCAGAAACAATCCTAAGTCTCAATATGTACTCGATGGTCACCGCTTGACTCCCGTTGAGCATTACAATGATCTTGGCATCACAGTGTCCCATGATTTGAGCTGGTCTCACCACGTGGCGGCTGTCGCATCTAGGGCCAGACAGATGACCTCCATGATTCAGAGATCGTTTAGGGGCTGCAGCTTGGCAACGTGTCGGGCACTTTATTGTAGTTGTGCGTCCTTTGATGGAGTATGCTGGGCCTGTGTGGTACCCTTCTCTCAGGAGTGACCAACTTCTCGAGTCCATACAGCGTTGGAATACAAAGATTCCCTTTGGGATAATAAGACCAGACTACCACGCTCGTTTGAGAATGCTTAACTGCAAACCTTTAAGGATCGACGGGATAGAGGTGATCTTATTGTAACATTTCGTTCTCTGCGTGGGTTCTTTGGTGCGAGTGTAGATCATCTCTACATGAGAAGCAGCACACAACTCCGTGGCCATGCCTTCAAACTGGCGAAAGAAAATTTAAGGACCACACAGCGACAAACGTTTCTTTCCAACAGAGTTTTCGATGGATGGAATGGGCTGCCGCATTGTATTGTTGGTGCAAATTCGGCGAATTCCTTCAAAAACCGACTCGACAAGTTCATTCGAGACCAGACCAATTATTGAGTGACTGTGAATATGTGCGTTTTCTCTATTATTTCTTTTATAGTTTATGAATTCCAATTAATTTTGTAAATCTTGAGTTTATGGGTGGAAGCTCCTACCCTTTTTGTTTGTTAATAATAATAATCGCGTTAAATTGAACACAAAAAATTCTGGCTTGTTCTAATTATTGGAACTGTTCGTATTCCTGAAGGTCAAGAAAAATAATTATTTAACATATTTTCTAGGTTGTATTTCTGACTGAGTACATGATTGTCATTCATAGTGATACACTTTAAGTAACAAAAAGTTTATTGAAAGAGAAAAGCCATCACATATTCAAGAAAAAATTAGTAAATTATAATGACCGATCTTTTGTGGATAGTTATGTTGTTTTAGACTGATTCTCTATTGCAGTTCATTTCGATAAAACCGCTTTTTTCATGTTTTATTTTCAGGGTAAATATCTCAGTCAAATCCAGAGTATTCTGTTTTGCACATTTGATGGCTATATTCAAAGCTTGAAGTGCTGATGGTAGCAACCGCCAGTATAATCCTGTTTTATCAGCGTTAAAGATTTGATGTTCGTTGGATTCATGGTCTTGAATGACTCTCTTCAATTCTTCTTCAAAAGGATCAATGAGATCAGGCTGACTTAAAAGCTTCTCCCTCTCATTTTCAAGAATCTTACACCATAACGCTGGAGCCATCCATCAGTTGCTTTGAATTCCGAGATATTCAAATTAGCACAAAAAGTCAACACTTTCTGTTTAATCATTTCTCCAGAAACCGGCAGATTTTTTTTCTGGACCAGTATTTTCAGCATTTATAAAGCTGAGTTTCCATTTCAGGCATTTCCGCTTTTTTAGAAAACATTTTTTGGACGTCTGAATCAATTGCCTAGTCTCTCGAGGAATTGTTTTTTTTTTTTCTGGAACAAACAGATGGTTTAGCAATTCCATATTTCTCTGCCAATTAGGCCAGGTAACACTAAGTCCTTCATTGATGTATTCTAAAACTTTCTCATGAAAAGTTAACATCTTAATTTTCGACTCACCATTTTCTTATGGTTATAGTATACTTGTGAAGTAAAAATGTGAGGCTACTTGTGAAAGAGCGAATCGGTAATGGATAACTGACGATAAATAGTGGAAACGAATTCATTCCTTTGAATAGAATAGACAAGTTACAAGACGTTCATACTAGTGAGATTCTGCTTCGTTTATATTACAGAGAAGTCAATACAAAAAATTCGGTGTTCATATTACGGAGTGTACTGTAGTTATATTTTTCCTAAGAAAAATGTTTTTTCCGTATAAATGGAAAGAAGTCGCACAACTATATTATGGTAACCAATTTTTCAATTTGTGGCAAATTTTCTCGTTTATTCAAAAAGCTGTCATGACATTTCGACTTTTGAGAATTTGTGTTTCGTTCATCCTTTCTCCATCGTATAATCAATCCGAGCATTATTTTTTAATTTAATTGTCACTAAAGTAAGCAGGAGAATCTTCGAATCGGCCGATATAGAATTATATCATAATGCAAACTCGAGACGGGAATATGAGAGATAACTTCGCATGAATCTGGTCGATCCGGTAGCCATTAAAGGAATTATTACCGTAACATGTAGCTGGGGCTGCAGTCAAGTGATCCTTGTAATTACAGGAAGGAATTCCGCGTACAGCCGCTTCCCGGTGCTGGCACGTGGACCCTGCAAGCGGTTTACCTACCTTTACGACAAGTATACAGGGTGCAACACTCGGTACCGCTATTCGATTAACGCCCATGAATAAACATCGCGCGTACGCGTCATTATACAAAGATGCGACATTAAGATGTACATCAATTATCGCATTGGCCTTCATGATCGAGAAACCCTCGATTTACGTTTAGAATCCGAGGTAAAGGTGCTCTTACATGAAAAATTTAGATATGCAGCTAATTTTACAAGCCATGATGATTGATTCGGCTCGACAAATCACGGATATAATCGGAACAGTAAATAATATTATCTGTTCAAGAGGAAAGGTCTTAAACAAAAACTCGGGAAAAGCTCAAACGTAAAATGAAAGCATTTAGGAGCTTTTGAATGGAAAGACAGATTCAGGGACCCTATTCTTGAATGCCCATTTTCTCTCATCCCCGATTCAAGAATAGGGACACTGTTATATTCACGTTCCGATCTCTGTTTCAATCCAATTGAATCTGTATTTCCGAAAATATTATGAAAATAAAAATTCCCATCGTCGAAATTACACAATCATTTGACGAATGGAATTCGTTAACCAGATCGACCTTCGTAACTCAGCTAAAGGATGATCATTAGTCCGAGCCTTAAGGTTTTGAAAATTCGTACCTCTAGGTTTTTTTGAATTGCTGAACGCGAATTTCAAGTTTCCAAGAAAATGCAAACATTAGCGAAAAATCTCATGAGCTTCCGATTTTCCCTAACAATATTGTTTTGATAGAAAAAAACGTTTACACTTTTTGTGAAGTTCGTTAGTTCTCCCTTTTAGAATACACCTTCGAGTTGTATTTGGTTGAGCCATTCGACCTCAATCGATCGAGAAAAATGAGCTAGCGGCTTTGAGGAAGGTTGTACAGGATTGCTAGGGTTAGATTAAAAATCTCCTTTTTCCTCACTGCAGGCTTTATTAAAAATCAAAATATAATATCAAATATAAATATCAAAATATACTTGTGGTTGAGTAGTCGTGGAACACAATCTCTAGTAATGAATGATACAAAACTACAAGTGTATATTCATTACAAAAAAACAATTACAATTTTCCCTTACGTTAACCAAGAAGGCAAGTTTTTTTCACGAATGAAAACATTAGATAATTCGATTTTGAAGCAAGCAAGCTCAACGAAAGTAGGCATTGCATGCTGTTCAGATTTGACCCCATAAGTTTGCAAATAAACCATTCCAAACATAAGATGAATTCGGTAAACCGAAAGTCTAGAGAGATTGTGAGAATCTTAGGCTACGTATTTATCGCCTTAAAAATATTCTTTCAATAAACACACTCTAAATCATGCGTATAAAGGGTTTCCCAAAAAAATCTTCCAACATTGAAATCAAAATAAAATGCAGGTTGTTTGGAGCATAAAAATAAAAATTACTTTTATCTATAGTATATATAAGTATACCATTTTTAATGGAATTCAACATAAGCCTGTCGTTGGATCCAATTTTCCATAACTTTTTCACACAAATCTACTGATATTCCAGTAATATCACGGTTGACATTGGCCCTAAGCTCGATCAACGTCGCGGCTTTGTTCGCGTACACCAATGACTTGAGATAGCCCAATAGGATAAAATCGAAGGAAGTCAAATCACATGAGCGAGGGAAAAAAGGCAGGACCTTTTTTCGGAATTACTTGGCCACCAAACACTGACATTTCAATCCTTTCCAAATATGAGAAAGTCCGACGCTTTTAATGGTCTAGAGGCTTCAATTCTTGAGTAAGCTGGATCTTATATGGGTGAAGATTGAGATCCTTTCGCAAAATTCGTCACAATGATGTTTGGGAAAGGTCTCATTCTTGCGAACGGCGCGTAATAGACTAGATCGGGTTATTGCGCAGAGACTCACGCACTGCCGCAATATTTGCACAATTTCTTGGTTTTATTTGCCTAAATGGTACATCAACATAACCAGGAGAAAATATGTACTCAAATGTATACACCAACCAACGAATTTTTGTTGAATTAGGACAATTCCTACCATCAAAATCGGCTGTAGCGATCTTTAAGTTGAAACTTATTATTTCGATAGGGAGTTTTGACTATTTTTAATTGTTGCTCGCTCGAGTATATGGCCAAGTGGTATAGAGTGATACACAGAATACTACTTCTTTCTAACAAATCAGTGCATGGGTGCTTTTAGATTGATTGAACTAAATATTGCATTCCAATTGAAGATCCCTCAACATATCAGTGTATAAGAGTTGCATTGTCATAAATTCCTGGTAATGTCCGCAAACCAGCAACTTCAAATGTCATCCCTCAAAGTATAAGTTGCAAAGAATAAGTTATCCGCAAGAAGGAAAAGGGCATATTTAACAATCATAATTGAAACAATCGATGTTTATTGTAGATAATTACTTATTATTAGTGACACTCAATTGATTAGTTTCAAGACGCTTGAAAGGGATTGTAGGGACATTCGTTGAGCGCAGGAACCCCTTCGCAGTCAGCTCACAGCATCCAAATGGATGAGGAAAGGCCAGATTACGATATTAAATGAGTTTTATACATCGTTATTAATAATAACAAGACTCTTGAGAGTTCCTGTAAGGGATTGTTAGATTCTGAGGATACTTATAGACAAAAGAAAAGCTGGACAAAACCAATCTGTAATCTGTAGCCATTTTTGGACAAGAAATGATGAAGCTTATTTTCTGATTATCTTTTTGTTTAGACACTGATGCTGATAAATGAATATTTAGTTTGTAAAAAAACAAGTATTCAACCATTGTGATAGTAGCAGGTAAGAGCGTACCTCCATATTCCTGTGGGTCGCCACACATCACTCTTATTATGTTTGAAAGCACTGGTTATCCTGAGGTGATGTTGAGTGGGAGAAGGAAATACTTGTATCTAAATGCCTCCTCTTCCACTTCTGGATCTTTAGAGCAGCTGAGTCCCTGGAGGCATTTCAACAAGGGCCCTGACAGAGCAGAATAGACCTGACTTCTAGCAAAATTATTGCGCGTGTAGTTCGTGTTGTATTTACATATTATGAGCTTCAACATCTCGGGTATTTCTGAATACAAAGCGGTTGCCACTAGCTGCAAAGCACCACTAGTCTTCTGAATGCGCAATTGTTGTTGCAAGTAGTCAGGCCTATTATGCTTTGCCATATGCCTCAACTGCTGGAAAACTCGCCTCCTAGGACTCAGGCGACTGTGAAGTTCCAGAAGTGGAAGAAGATGCTGTGGTGTTTTGCTACGAATTATACCTTCTTCCAACCAACATCACCTCAAGAGAACTAATTCATTCGAAAACCACAACTACGTGAATTGACAGGTACGTCCTAAGCATGCACTATCAAAATGGTCCATTACTTATTTTTATCGAAATAAGCCATCACTAATTGGTTTCAGTGTCAGAATAAGGAAATAAGTAGATAAAAGCGTCAACATTCGTTAGGAAAACTAGGCGCCTGGTTGGTTTTGTTCCACCTATTCCCCCGACCGACTTCCTAAAGTATCTGCTAATCCCCGACTCTCATTAGTCTTGCTATCATTGATGAAGAATTTGGAAACTCATTCAATACCGTAATGTGTAGCTTTTCCTATTCCGTTTTTTTCTTATGTGAAGTAATTGTCGAGGAGATATTGAGCCCCATAGTTGTCCCTACAACCCCTCTTTCAAGTGCCGTATTACTTGATTAAGATAATGGAATTTTTACTGGCATTAAGTTTTCATCTATGTCAATATTCATTCAATTATTAGTCTGAGCGTACACGGAGAAGCAGGCCACGCAGGCAACAATGTTCAAGTTCAGCATAGGACAGTTTTTCTTATCAATGTTCTTTCATCGCACATATATATGTGTTGCTATATACGCTGATGAACGATGCATTGTATACAGAAAACTGTTCTATGCTGAACTGTGTCGCCTGCGCGGCCCGCGTCTCTATATAAGTGTAAGAAAGCTCACACTTTCGACGATGACAGATTAAAAATGCGAAGTCATCGGTGTACAAACAAATTATCAGACTGAAAATTGTTATTTCTCAAAAGTTGGAAAGAGGACATTGAATGTAGTTTCTTTATTTCAGGTTTGTTCAAAGTTGAACTTGTATTATTGACAGAGTTGAATAAATGTTTCTTTATTTCAGGATAAAAATCACATCTTGTTTACTTTCCAATTAATTTAACATTTTAAAACTAGATTCAATCTCCTCTTTCCAACTTTTGACGAATATCAATCAAGGAAGATAGAAAGACTGCATTGAAAAATAGTATGAAATGCCATCATATAATAAAGAATTATTTGACGCGCATAGAAAGGAGTATAATTTCAAAGTAGGTGATTTAGTCTATGTTGAGAACGGAAACCGATTGAATAAGAAGAAATTAGATGAAATAAGAACAGGTCCTTTCATTATTGAAGAGAAAATTTCGAATTCCATTTGTTGAATAGACACAGGACATAGGAAAAATGAATCGAATCTCTTTCATGTCACGAAACTGATTCCAAAAATTGAAATTTCTAACAATTTTCTCTCCAAGGAGGGAGGATGTAAGAAAGCTCACACTTTCTCAGAGTTTTGTTCCATTTTCATGACAGATTAAAAATGCGAAGTCATCGGTGTATAATCAAATTGTAAGACTGAAAATTGATATTTGTCAAAAAATGGGAAGAGGACATTCAATGTAGTATCTTTATTTCAGGTTTATTCAAAGTTAAATTTGTTATATTGACTGAGTTGAAGAAATGTTTCTTAAGATATGAAACACATCTTGTTTATTTTCCAATTAATTTAACATTATATACGATTAGACTCAGAGTTTCATGAGCCCTTTTCCTCCTGGTTGGTAATGTAAAAGGCAACCTTTATTTTGACAGAGCATACTCGAAGTTT
This sequence comes from Myrrha octodecimguttata, assembly GCA_958510865.1. Lineage (NCBI taxonomy): Eukaryota > Metazoa > Arthropoda > Insecta > Coleoptera > Coccinellidae > Myrrha > Myrrha octodecimguttata. Next base: position 29,858,101 of record OY294057.1, read on the forward strand.
CCTGTGGGCGGTTGCATAATTTAAAGTGAATTCATTGATAGTCTGGATTTGTAGCCTTGCAATATCAGGATTCACCTTGGCTGATTATGTAGCTTCCTTGTTCTCCGAATGGGTCTTATGATTGATTTGGTCATATTTTCGAAGTTGAGGGATGAAACCTGGAAAGCCTATTTTGTTGATCGATTGCGAGATGATGGCTAAGCCCAATTCAACCTGAAGGAGTTTATGAATTCAAAAGCTAAGGAACAACAAAAAAAGTGGGAGTGATTCTTTGTGTTAGGTCAATATTGATTATAGAAAATCGGGAAAATTAAAACAAGTGCCAAGACTTCTGAGGTTTCTCGAATTATTCTCTATTTTCCGGGTTTCATGGTTTTGTCAAAGTTGAAAGTACTTGGCGACCCAAAAATTATGGGGGTACCAATTTTCAGACCTATCCGTAAACTTTTCTATTGAGGACAATTTTTTACTTAAGGGCTTGGAGTGTTATTTAGATTTCTTATTACCATTGAGTACTCAACCGCTATTGCAATAAACAATGATTTTTCACAAATATGTGAAACTCGAAGCAGATGCTTCGATTTGCTTGGTAGATACCAAGCAAATCGTAAAACGGAAAATTGAAGTTGGCACATATGAATACAGGGTGAGTCACGAGGAACTGTACATATTCCTTCCACGTAATGAGACTACTCAGGTGATTATCAAATGACCATTTAAAAGTGCCTTCCTCTCTTTATAACTTTTCTACATGGTGATTTTCGGTTTTTACCGGAAACTTCGATCAGTCATTACTTTTGAACAGTTATCTCGAATCAATTGAAATTTTCAGGGAATATTGTCTTGGAGTACCTTCAGGAAACAACTCGTTAATAATTTGGAAAATCCAGGTCCGGCTCTGAAAATTTCTGCTGTTTTTGTCCTGCGCAAGAATTTAATCCTGTGTATGGTTTTTTCTATGTTTAATGAGGAATATCGAAACAATAATGACTACTGGGAAAAACTGCCAAAATATTTTTCCTGGCATTATTTTAGGATTTTCAATTAAATAATCAATATCAGTGATTACAGGAATGGAGAAAAGAGAGCTCCTGTAGTAATAAACTAACATAATCACAAGGACGAATGTCTGTCAGTGATCATTTTCGCATAATTGTGTGTATTAAGATTGTCTGAAACAATTAATTGAGAGTTCAGTAAATTTTGAGAATTTTCCAGCACAGAACTGATTAGTTCTCAATAAACGGCAAAACAGGGTATTCCGTAACTAAGATCAAATTAAATTGGGAAATTTTTATAATCCGGCCCTGGAAACGGCACTGAATTAAGAAAATGCTGTATGATGTGTAAAGGTGATACTAACTCTTGATCCTTATAACTGAATTCAATGAGAAAATGTTTATTTGAAGTTAAGGGAAAATAATCACTGATATTCATTATTTAATTGAAAATCCTACAATAATCTTAGAAAAAATCTTTTTGGCTCTTCTCCTCCATAGTCATTATTATTTATTATTATTGCGAAAGACAAAAAACAAGAAACATTTTCAGAGTCGGACCTTGGTTTTCCAAAGTATGAACAAGTTGATACCTGGAGGGACTTCAAGACAATATTCCCTGAAAATTTCAATTGATTTTAGATAACCGTTCAAAAGTTATGACGGATCGAAGTATTCGGTAAGAATCGAAAATCACCATGTATAAAATTTATTAGGAGAGGAAGGCACATTTGAATGGTCATTTGAAAATCACCTGAGTAGTCTCTATACGTAGGTAGGAATATGTACAGTTCCTCGTGACTCACCCTGTATATGGGCAATGCCGAATTACAGACTCTCTCAAAACGGCATACCTACATATGTGTAATCTGTGGTTGTAACTCATTCGAGACTTCATTTACTTAATAATACTAATAATAAATAATATGTAGGTATTCGATCGTTCTTGTAGCTTTTCAGCAATATCTATCTAATAGCTCATAAGATGTTTGTTTTTTTTCTGGACTTCACCACTATCCACTTTATTTCATATCAATTGGATCGGTATATTCGAATTATAAAAAAACGAATACATAGTCGATACCCCTGATTCCTAACGTCAGATAATATACACAATAACTTCTGGAAAAAAAAACTTAGAGGCCTGGTATTTTAGAGCAAACATACTACTCTAATCTGTAGAAAGGAAGAACCATTGCATAGTCTCGAAAATTTTGTCATCCGTGTTCTTGAAACCTAAGTGAAAACCTAAGTTATTGACAGTTATGTCTTTAAAATTCTAGAAAAGCATTCACATGAGGTCAGGATTCCTTGCACCTATATTCAAATTGATTGTCAATGCGATATTTCTTGATAAATTCAAGAGATAATAAGGATAACTAAAAAATCCAGAAAAGCACTGACGTGAAGTCAGCAGCTTCTGCGCACTTGTTCACAATGCGAAATGGCGACTTGGAAATTTCTGTAACGTTTAAATGAAATATGAAAATTAAAAAAAAAAAAATTACAAATTTTTCAATGGATAATTCTTCTTATTGACTCTGTTTATCCTCCAACCAAGTTTCATTTCGATCAGATAAATATTTTACGAGGTATTGGAAAATCAAAATTCAAATGGCTGTATAACAGAGAAACCATTCGGCCGATTTGTCCCATTAACGAACTCAACCGAGATCAAAACCTAACCTGAACATTTCAAGACTCTAGATCCTTCCTTTCGAAAGTTACAGCACATACGGACGGACGGACAAAATTGAATTAGACCACGGATTCTTCTTCAGGGAGTTCAACCCAATCGTTTAAGACTATTTTCGGCTCAAAATTCTAAAATTACAGACATCGTGACGAAATGTTAACGCGCTGTTTCCTAGAACAAGCGCGTAAAGATAACTACGAAATATTAAATAATATTTTTCTCCCATGTGCCCGCAGAAATAAATATCGGATTCAGCTGACATTCGGCATACTGGTGTAACCTATTTTTTTCCAAGGTTCATGCGAAACTTCATTGAAATCTGCCATAAAGAAAAAAAACAAAAAAAATTGAAAAGTTTCGATGAATTTTTTTTTGTATTTCTGATAGTACCATCCTAACAAAATTCTGCATAAAGTTGGTCTTCTACAGTACGGACAATATTCAGTCCGATCATATTAGTAGTTCCCGAGATATTGATGAAATAACCTTAAATATTCAAATGAGTATAACTCGGAAACCGTTTGGTGGATTTCAACTTGAAAATTTCAAGGCGCTAAATTTTTCCGTTCAAGTTATCGAGCCTACGGCATTGCCTTTATTCTCAACAAGAGAACTTTCAATGCGTATACAAATTCCCGAACTAATTACTACCTGAATTCGTATGTGCATCGACTGTTCACTTGGCGAGAATATAGGGCCAGGCCCGTAGGACAATTAGATATCGGGTTCTTCATCACTGGATCCAACCTAGTGGCTTGAGGGAGCATGCGTGCAAACGAAGTGGAAATCATTCAGCTATATTGGAACAATGCCGACGTCACGTTCCGTTGTTGTTTCTTAGGTTTGAAACAACATTCTTGTAAAAGGATATTTGAGGTAAACTGAACAGCCAGACACAGCTGTTAAAGAGGATTCTTAAGTCCACAGTTGGCTGGAATAATTAAATTTCAAGGATCAAACTTTTATAGATAGATTATTTATATAAATTATCTACAATCTAAGGCTTATGTAACCAAATGGTCCACAAAGCACAATGTGACCATATATGGTATGGTTAACGACGGAAGAGTTGTGCTCTTTTAAGTCACCCATTTCTACTATTCGGAAAGTTGAACACCACACGGACACTTTTCGCAAACTAAGCATTCCACCCATGAAGGAAGATTCACGGAATTCACACTGACCTGAAATTTCATCGAATAATTATTCTTTCGATACACTTTCGAATATCGAACATTAGTCCTCACGAATTTTCCTGAACGCCCCGTAAAAGTCCACATCTCGAATATCCAATCGACGCCAACAACAAACAAAAATCAAAATTAAATTTATTCGCGATTCTTTTAACAGATATCGCTCAAACGTCTTATTAGTTCCTATTCTCTAAAATATTCCATTCTCTGTTTCGATGTTTGGAAACCGAGAGCATTTCATACATAGATCGATTAGATAGAATGTTAGGCGGACTGGTCCGTTGAACTGACCGTTTCCGAGAAATTGTTAACGAGCTGACGAGGTATGCCAAGAGGGAGAAGAGGAAGAGAAGGGAAGGAATCTATCTCTTTATGGCCGGTCTACAGACCGCGAGATTACCTCGGCAATTGGAATGCATGAAACTGCAAGATTACGGAATTTCTATGAAGGTGCTCGCGCTCAGTACCATCCAGAAATTTGCGTACGCAGGTTGTTCGTACATTCCATAACTTTTTTGCGAGCTCAAGCCAGAGGGCGTTCTAGTTTATTCTTTAAATCCTAGTAAATCAAGGATTCATAAAAAATCTCTATCTATCCGGTCGATGTTCCAGAAAAACTTCCTGTGGTTTGAATAGCTTCATACCAGATATTATGAATTGCTCATATTTTGGATCCATAGAGATAATATAATTAAAACCATAAGTCAGTGGAGGAGTGACGAACAGAATTGGTCAGTACAAGAACTTACTGTTTAGATGTTCAGGAGAAGCCAAAAACGTTTAGCCAATTTCAACGTAAATATAAGCCTTAAGCGGATATTCAGTTGCTAGGAAGCCCTTGGATAATCTTCAAATCTTTAGTTTTCAATTCATCTCATTTGAATATCGGGTTGGTCCATAGTCACTTTCTGAATCTGTTTACATTTGATTTTTTTTTGAGGATTATTTGTGATAGATACACTCAAAAATATATGAGAAGAAACAAGTTATGCTGTTTCTCACACGCACGCTCACCGTGGTCGCTCCGACTGCCGCTCAGTTCTACACGAGCAATTTCAGGAAAATAATAAATCAAAATGCATAAAATAATTTTCCAAAAAGTGATTCCCGGATTAAAATCATAATATTGTCGCTCGCAATAACGAGAGAACAAATTTCATCCAGGCAAGTAAATCCATTGCCTGTCAACACAATTTCCTTTTTCCCTATCCCATAGATAAGGTAATTAGGTATACGCAGTGGCGGTTGCTCATTAAGGCCGCGGGGCCGCGCGCCCTCCCTAAGAACCATATTGTTGTACGACACAATTTATTCTTTTCAAAATAAGTAATATTTTATTGAGAAACAGCAACCGTTAGTTAATATTCCAACAAAAACCACAAACATCAATTCTTTCGAACCATCAATCCGCCCCCAACAGAATACTTCTTCATTTACCGTGGGAATATCGAAAATGTATCTCGGACGCGTGAAATTAGCGGCCGCACGGCCAGGCTGGCCAGAACCTCCATATAGGAACAAACAATCACAGCGAATGCTGTCGAATGGCCTTGACAAAAATTAAAATTGTCTCCTAGAAAAATGTTCTGTGCTGTCTTACTCTTTCTTGAAAGATACAAATATGTTAAAAATGAGTCTTTGGGTGTGGTACATCCGAAAAATTTTTTGCCGCTGGTGTCGAGCTTTCCTCCTTCCTATGCCGCTCAACCTACATACTTTACTACTTGTCATATTCACAATAGAATCCGTTCATAATGACATTGAAGGGAAGTGACAAACACGTCATACTAACCGGATGTCATGTAAAGCACAATGTTTGAAAAATTGAGGGATTTCGAATGTTTGGTATGGATTAAGTTTGATAAACAGAAAAATCACTAATCGAACATAAATATTCACAAAAAAGGAAGGAAAAACACCAGGTCACACTGAACAAAAGATTAACGTAGGTACGAAGATTCACCGGCAATTTTACCTGATACAGTGTTAAGTCTTACTTTAAAACGACTTAACCAGCTCACAGATCAATTGAGATTGCTCATGATGTAAATAACATGGTGTGCTCATGTGTTTTCCAAAGTGACGTCAGCTTACTGAAACTATGAAAATTCAAAGCACACAATATTTATTTCCTTGAATCTTCAAGTTGCTGACGTCACTTTTGAATGCAAATGAGCACACCATGTTTTTTACAAAATGGGATTGCTGATACCAACCCAGAGAAAAAACCTGTGAAATAGTGCTCTGACAGGTATTCCTTTGTTTCTTGTGATTTCAAACCACTGAAGTTACTATTGATAGACATTCTCTTGTCGTGACTTCGAATTCCTCTTTGGTTTCTAAACATTCGAATTTCAATATAGCGGGCCTCATTTTAAAAGGATTCTACTGTACGTCGAAATTTATGCTAATTCTAATATTTCTCGTCGATATTGGCAACGTTAAGGCATGCAAACCGTTGACAAGTGCCTGGCCTTGAGATATTAAGGAGGTTCCATGAAACTTGAAATTGTTAGGCCCAAATGCGTGGATCCGTAATTTTCCAGTATGTAGAAGTGTTTGCTCTTAAGTCGCCTACAGACAAGCAAGCTGAGCAGCTCATGAGCGCTCCGCAGAAAAATATAGGCAGGAGGCATCTCTGACTGAAGTGTGAGCGCCAAAACTCGCGATTCCCTTTCAATTTCATCCAGTACAGCCGCGAATAGAATTTTATTATTTTAAGTATTTCAGTGAGTGAGTATCTGGTATGTTTTCACGACAAAACCATCTACTTGCTACGTTGATGGCAGCTGGCCCTAATTTTCACAGGCTTACTGTACATTCAAGCACCTTTACTTCTTCTAAAGTGAGATCTTTTCATTCCAATTGAACGTTGAACTCCATTAACATCTAGCACACGTGCACCAACCGAATCTCAGTAGACAGACACTATAATCGATAAACCAGCTGAAATTTTTACCTGTACAATGTTCCGATCCTGTTGGAAGAATATGTAGTATCTGCCACAGTGGAAAAGTATACTGATATGACAAATGAAAATGATGAATCTAACAATTATTTTTTGCGGAATGTGGATGAGAAACAGAATAATGATCAAATTACCACTTAGCAATATTGAACATTGGGAGCATATTGTCGATAATAAGAAAGCTATCCACATTGTGAATGACCTGTAGAAATCAAGAGCAGGAATCGATACTCTCGATAATTCGAACCATTTGGTTGGTCGAAGAAACTGACAGGCCCCTGGAAAAATCTTGCTGAATCGAACAATCATACACTCCCTAACAAAATAATTTTTTCAATTCCCACAGTACACTGACGCTCGGTAGGTATAGACCAGATACAACTTTTTCTGGAAAGTCCATCGAACCCTGAAATTAATTCATCTTTCAGCAACATTGGGGAACAAAATTACATCTGCATTGGCATTTCCCTGTTCCTTTTGATAACACGAAATCTTCACTGCCTTTATTTTGAATCAACCAAAGTCAATATCATCATAAATTCTAATACCTTGATGCGGACGCTCACAACGAAATATCAAAGGCATATCAGCCTTAATATTTCAAGTCAGTTTTTTATGTCTTTCAAGTACAGAATATTGAAACAATTTTCAAAAGATGTTTGTGTTCCGGTGTGATTAAGAAAGCAACTCCTCTACAGTCGACATTGCATAAGCATTGTCTATACAGGGTGGTCCAAGTTGTGACGTCAATAATTTTTTTTAGATTCCTCAAACCAGGGCGCCTATTCTTGAAACCGGGGAAGAGAACGATTGATCGAAAGGGGGCGTGTCTACGAGTTTTTCAGGGAAACGGTATTCTTGAAATGAATGAGTGCTTCACGGAGAGCGATCGATGTATCTCTTACAATTTGTGATGGAACGATACATAGAGGACGCTAATTATGTTTCGGGTATTTGACAATTTTGATCTGTTTGGCACTAAGTCTTAACAATCTCGATTAACTTTCACTACAAAATTTCTGTTTTCACTCGGAAATGAACATGGAGAGTGCGATTATGTGGGAAGTACTGAATGAAGATGTGGAAGATGCAGAACAACAATACCAAATAGGTGTCCATGGGCTTTCTAAATGGAACCCGTTTGATCTATCTGATCCAAAATTTATCAAAATGTTTAGATTGACTAAAGCTCAACTCGGAACACTGTGATTTACCTCCAGTTTTTTTCATATGCGCCCTTGTATAATCTGAATTTGACCGACCTATGTACATTTCAGGTCTTCGTGTAATGTAGTCGGTGAGCAGCTCCTTCTGTTACTAATTGATTGGAAGTGATCTTTTTTTTCAAAATGATCCATTTTACAATTTTCCGAAATACGCTCCCAACTCTTATGACAACTGTATGATTTCAAATTTGAATTATGACAATATATCACAGAAATTTAGTCTATGTCGATGTTTTATACATAAAGTTGGCTACATAAATGAAGTTAGCTTCATGACTGTAGAAAAAAACTTGTTTTTGATTGGTTAGAACATTTGGCATGATTGTTTGTCTATGACCGCTCATTCGGACTGCTCCCCATCTTGACTGCGATGGTATAAACGTTCTCTATCATTCCGTCATAAATGCTTGCGTTTCCTTGCCAACGGCGTCGAAACGCCAATTTTTCCACGTTTGTTCTCTTCCCAGAATTCATGAATAGCGCTTCTTGATGTTCAAGAATACGGAATTGACGTTTTGACAAATGGGATGAAGGTCGAACGAGAGATTGTGCTATAGAGAACGTTCTATACCATCGTATTTCAAGAATTAGGCCCCTGGGGTGTATCCAAAACTACCCCATCTATGTCATGCGATTTTTTGTAGTTGTCGAGTTATAATTTTCTTGTGTTTTTCGATTTATGATGCCAGCGAGGTTTCAAAAATTCATATCTTTTTATGCGGTAGGTATTTTGAAGATTTTTTTTCTGTTACATGATGTCACTGAATGTTGTTTTGAAAAGAGAAATACCTCAGCTTCCTGAAAACACTCAAAACTACCCAAAAAAGGCCAAAAAAGGAAAATTATAACTTTAGTTTCAGTAGGATTCACTCAAAAATTCAACATCATTTTAAAAAACAAAAAGGAGTTTTCATAGTTTCTGGCTTGTTTAAAAACTTCACACGGTCATAAACTACCGAAATCATACGAAAAAAATAGTACTTTATGGGCCTCAACTCGCGTGTCTGTACATGGCCCCTTATATTGCTCAAATTGTTCTCCCACAATGTTATTACGTTGTATTATCGTTGCTATTGGAGACCTCCCTGGGTCAATTGCCTAGGCTTAAACCATTGGGCTGGTTATTTCGAATGGTGTCTGTCACTCTTATCAGTGATATCGATCTTTCTAGATACTATTCGAATATTTTACAACGTGGAAATATTTTTTTTGTGCCCATTCACTGAATTTCAAAGAAATGAAAAAAGAATTTTCACTAGAAATACCACTAGAAGTCAAAAAATTTCCGGATTTAATTTGACCTCGTGTGGTATTCGGTAAGAAAATTCCCCACCAAAACACATTGCCAACAACTTTCACTCCATAAAACCATATCTGCAAATTGACTCGGACCATCATCAGACTTAATGAGGTCTGCTTCAACTTCTGCAAAGACAATCCAAGAATCTCTAAATCAAGAACAAGCAACTTCCAATCCACCTGCCATAGTATATAATGATCGGGTTTTTAATATGAACACTAAGAGAATTTAAGAAGAAGAAGAAGCGTTTAGAAAAAATCCAAGCTTGTAGTTGAAATGAATTGAAATTATCATGTGAACAAATAAAAGTCAGATTGTCTTAAAAAATATTCTGTCATTAAAAACGTCAAAAAAATTTCCAGTATGATTCGCTGTTGGGTACCCACGTGGAAAAATTTTCCACTAAAATTCATTCGTTGTGATGGTGATCTGTCAGAAATACACGTTCTGATTGGTTAATTTGGATTAACTATTGTGATATTACCATAAGATATTGACCCTATTTAGTACTTCAAATATCCGGGCTAGGTTATAAGTATGCAGTATTTTTCTGTGATCCCAGTATGCACATTGTTGGTTTGCGCGAGTTTCAGGCATAGGTTGCTTCACTCATCGCTGGCCTTCTGTATTGTTGTTTGTTCGGATTATAGGTAGTTGTTGAGTTTTGCTTTCCGAATTCCCTTTCTTATATCCCTACCTCTCAGGACCTCAGACTGTCCCCGAATCTCTAGGTTTTTTCCAACTGAATCATCAAAAACCCCACACTCTGAGGCTATATCCCCGACTGTCTTCAAAAAGAGGTGTCATCCACGGTTACATAGTCTGAGCTAGCTGTGCATATACTTCATAGTCTAGGTTCTAACCGAAAATACGGGTGATGATCTACTGGTCATGAAGATGGTCCTTCGAGCCGAATAAGTAATGAAAATTGTCCTACGTGCCGCAACAATTATGAACAAACATTTCGGCTAAAATCTTGCATAACACAGACAATCGCGATAACCGGAGTTGAATTCAGTATTTTCTCATTAAAACCACACAATCTTTCATAAGGGGCCATCATTAACATAATCTCACAGTTCTCATAACCGGGCAAACTGCGACTCGTAACCCTCCTCGTCGCCTCAACAACGATCGCATAACGAGGAGATACGTACATAACAATTTTTTTATCGTCTGTCCCTGCGATGATCGTCGCTTTCCGTGGCCGAGGACGATCAGGTGCAAGGCTGGGCGGCGCCCGTCGTTGCCACCGCCGACGGCAGCGGGAATAGCGGGATGCGATCATGGCAGATTGCAAGATGCCCGCGCCCGGCCGAGAAGGTAGACAGATGTGCCGATTCGGCACACCACCGGAAGCGGCGCGCGTGCTACGAAATTCGATGCATCCCGACGAGAGAAGTGGACTGCCAAACGAGATCCGCGCGGGCGGAGATCTTTTCAAACTGGCGTATTCACTGATTCAATTTTTCATGAAACTTTGTGGCGTTGAAATATTATGTCGACTGGAATGCAGCTTTCGTTGCCTTCATGTAAGGAAATCATGGAGAATATTCCGCAAAGCTCAATAGGCAACGAGTCCTTTGCGTGTATTCAGTATTTTCTGACAAAGGGTTATTCGCAGAGAACATTCGAAGTACAGGTCATTAACTGATCTGACATATACTCATCAATACTAGGAGCTATACACCCAGAAAATATACAGGGTGTACACTTCTAAAACGGCCTAACTTCAAGGAGAAATGATACAAGTGATTTGCAACAAAAAATGTCATAAAACACATGGTCGAAATATTGGCAGTTATTTTTCAATTTAACATTTCTTGATTTCACGGAATTTATCACTTTTTTCATAAAACCAATTATATCTTATCTATTTCAGTATCCTCATCATATTTGACCACATATTCCTAAAGAGCATTAAATTTTCCTCAACGTGAGAAGTCATGAGTGGCAAAAGAGTTTTACTGACGAGTGTGGTGAGGTGGTGAATATAAATATTCGGAGAGCGAAATAAGTCCAATTTTTCGGAAGGTTTTATGAATGAAAATGTATAAATGAGAATATGTTTTCCTCGCAGCAAAAACTTCTCCTTTTTGCAGGCTTTCGAACGACATATCAAGTTTTTTGCTAGCTACTGCTGTAATATCATGGCTAACGTGATGACAATGAAAACGACGAAAATACTCAAACTTTCCTTTGTTCTATTTCAGAGCTTCTTTCGATTGGATAGTGAGATAATTCTCATGGACATTAGCCATTTCTATTGAACTCAATATTTCATACAAACAGGTATTTTAAAAAGATAACCAAATTTGAATATTGAATACAAAAAAACTGAAGGAACCAGATGAAAACATTAAAGTAATTGTTCAAAATGTTCTCCCCTTTGTTCAATATTTTTGCCACATCTTTTTCTTATTGAATCCATCACCCTTCGAAGTTCACTTCGTTTTTGACACATTTGTTCACAACACGATTGGATTTTTTTAATGAGACCTTCCCTAGTTTGAACTCGATTTCGGTAGACTTTCTCTTTCAAAGTGTTTCACACATAAAAATACAAAGGGGTCAGATCGGGGCTCCTGGGTGGCCATCACACTGGACCTCATCTTCTGATCAACCTAATTCCAAAATCATGGTTCATTAATTCCGCTACATTCCAACTATTATGGGCCGGGAAGCCATCCATCTGAAACCAAACATTTGGTCCGGTATCCAGGGGCATTTGGTTAATATGCCTGGTAGGTTCTCCATTGACCTTGAACCCATCATATACTTCGATTAATTAAGTGGGGGCCATCAGCTTTATATTTATAAAATATATATTTATTATATAAATATTTATTCGAACATGTTCCAAATTTTTGTTGGAAAACACTTTTTTTCCTCCGAAGAAATTGATGAGAATTCAACGAAATTTGGCACAAATCTTGGGGTCGATCAACAACAATGTTCTGAATATCAATTCAATTCGATATTCACTTTCGGAGAGATATGAAAAAATAGGCCAAATTTCAAGGTTATATTTCCGCGAAAAGAATGTATTTTGTGTTGATCTAGTACTTGGAATTTGATCAAGCTCATAAAAGCTCTTAGCTTCATGTCAGTGCTCGGATCTGATCTGGTCCTTCTCATTTCTTCGGATCGTAGCTGGTGGTCTTCAGATATCTATCAATGCCATCACCTTCCTCAAAAACGAATACACTCCTGATATTTCGCTCTTCTCGTATAACGAGAAGAACAACCTAACCAACTTTCGATTCGTATTTCGCTATCGAATTTATTCGACTACAAGCCGTTTAGAGAAGGAGCACGTCGTCTTCGTAGACTGGAAATGCGTATTGAAGATTTGTGAATGGACGAGCCGCAACGTCCAGTATGTCCCAAGAAAAAGCGATCAGATCTCGAACGAGATGAAAGATTAGTGACCGCGACTCTGATGAACACGGTCGGCGAAACAATGATAGGACTCAGGAATGCGTCCACGTTTAACGAGTCTATGAGAATTCTTCGTAACCGGCATGTGTCAGTGGCAAATCCGGATCGAATGTCCAAAAAGAGAAGAAAGACTAAACGAAACTTTCGGGATTAATTTTCAATGAAAAGCAATTTGAATCCAGTAGCGTGAAAAGTCATCACGGGAACGCGGTTTCGGCTAGTATTTTGGTATCGATTCAATAGGAGACTTCGATCCAAGTTGTCAACCCAAAAGTTTTGAAAATTTTTATCACTAGGAAAGGGGCATTCCAGAACGAATTCGGCAAGATGAGATTCGCGTTATTCATGAATATCCGTAATCTGTGTCTCGACTCTTTGAACCAGCTAATTGGATCCAAATATCGATATCGGTAATAATAATAATAATAATAACTTTAATCACTTTATTTAATCCTTTGTGACACAAGATGGTGTATAGGACAAGTCAGAATAAGAGTTATAATAAAAAATAACAATAAAAGTTAAGTAACCAAAGAGTCACACAAATATTCTTGTACAGAGTAGTAGCCTTTTACTAAAAGAAGGTTCCGGACTTCATTTCTGAAGATTTTTGAATTCAGGGATTCAATTGGAGGTGGTAGATAATTGAACAATTTGATGCTTCCATACATAGGGGAGCATTCAAATCTATGAGTCCTATGTTAAGGAAGTAATAAAGTTTGAGAATTTCTGGTTTTATTGCTATGATGTTCTGACAATTTCTTCCATTCACAGTTGTTATCCTTGGCATATAGCAAACACTTGAAAATATAAATACATGGCGAAGTTAAAATTTCATTCTCAACAAAAACTGGCTTGCACGAATCCATCGAATTTACCTTGAATATTGCACGCATAATCCGTTTCTGTGCTATGAATACTCTGGAGATGTCAGTACAGCTACCCCAGAGCAATATGTTTTATGAAAGATGACTATACACCAAGCTAAAATAAACATTCATCAAACAACTCTTGGGCAGAATGTCCTTAATTCTGTTAATTGCAAAGTATGAGCTGTTCAACCTTTTACATAAAACGTCAATATGCGTTGTCCATTTCAAATTCATATCGACATGGATGCCAAGAAATTTAGTCGGCTCAGATGTTGGGATAGTGTTGTCACAAAACATCATTTTTTAAACTCTAACTGCTAACAGTTTCTTCACCGAACGAGAAGCCGATTCGCGATACCGCAATCTAACGTGCACTGTGGCAGCACCCTATGAAAAATATATTTTGCCCAAATTCAGAAACTTTCCGATTTGCCCTCGTAGCATTCCCTAAATACATAATTTCATTGATTTTTGGATATTCTCACCATGCCTATTGACACCGCAACACCGCATTATCAAGGATCGGTTCCATCCAGACGAATAACAATCGATCAATTAGATCCATTTGGCGGCGTGACTTTTCCGCCGGGGCACAAAAATCAGCCGGCACGACCGCCTGCAGAATGCACACGCACCGCACACCCCTTCTCGTTCCATTCCTAGTCCTCGTCGTCTACGTCGGCTGCACCGATTTCTCGGAAATCCGCCATGAAAGCCATGTCCTGCCGGCAGCTCAGCCGACTCGTTTCATTAACCAAGCCAAGGGACTCACTGATGTAAAGGACCGCCGACACCGTTCCTTCCTCGTTTTAAAAACCGTCTAATGCTGATAGCGCTCCACACACCACGCGATAGTTTGGACTACCTTGTACGCGTACGAAGTATTGTTTGCGACAAAAATGTCTCTACAAATATACTTTTTTTGGGTCAATATATTTATTGGCTGTAGGAATATATTCATTCTGTCAGACGAAACATTTATTCTTCGTTCCGATATATTTTTTTTACCAAAACAATATATTTACTAGTTAGGATTTCTGAATACATGAAAATGTGAGATCTAATATATTTATTAAATCGATATACACAACAGAAGATTTACGAACTTTCCAATTCATTCTTCTTTCGTAGACTATCCTGAATGACTACCAAGGAAACCGAGAGCGTTGTCTTCTTCTGCAGTGGAGTCTAAGTTCTACCAAGATTGAAAGAGTAGTTTTGAACAGGATGATGAATTATCTGGACGAGTTCAACTTAATTATCGATAGCCAACACTTCAGAGCTGATGGAAGGTCAACAGAGTGGCGTGGATTTTGTTCATTCGGTGCAGCCGGCATTGGATAAGGGATGGTTAGCTATGGGAATGTTTTTCAACCTATCACGTGCCTTTGATACGATAACACCCGTGTTTTCAACCAACAAACTATATAATATTGGTTTTCGAGGAATATTCCGAGATTGGGTAAAGAGTAAAAAGTAAGAGTTGATGATGTTCACTCTGGTGATTACTAAATGAATCTTGGTGTTCTTTGTCGGGAACTCTCCTCTTCATACTTTTCATTAAAGATTTACCACACCATATAAGAATTGAAAATTATAATATTCGTAAACGATACATCATTTCTGATTATAGCTGTGACACAGGAAGAACTAGTTGAAATATCTCAATGGTTTTTACTAGCCTTTGATGATTGGTGTAGGCAGAATTCACTTGTTGCAAACGTGAATAAAACCGTACTCATTAAATTTGGACTGAAAGAGAGTAATCCCTTAAACACGGTCGAGATAATCTGACCACAAATAACTCGACCAAGTTTCTGGATGTTTATGTTGATAGCTGCCCGAGATGGTCTGGGCGTATCACCTATGCCAGTAAAAAATTGAGCTATTCGTTTTTTGCGATACGCAGAATCAAACACTCTCTCCCGCTCGCAACTGTTTTGAATGTTTATTACAGCATAGTGTACCTTGCATAAAATATCGTGATCTGGAGCTGCTCTGTAGATTTCAACAGAGTATTCATTGCTCAGAAGCGCATATTGCGAATCATTTTTGGACTCGATTCTGGCACATCATGTAGATCAGTCTTTGTGAAATATGGAATACTAACTGCCTCTTGCATATATTTGTATGAATGTCTTTTGCTTATAAAGAAGAATGAAAAAAAAACACTTATCTATCAAGTTTGCACGATTATGGCACTAGGAATAGTAGAAAACTTCTCGTTCCAAAACATAGAACAGCTGAGTATGAAACAGCCAAATATCAGAGCATTACTCTGTACAATCATTTACCTGCTTCAATAAAATCTTTGAATTTGTCAAGTTTTCCCAAAAATATTAAATCTGTATTGTTGAGCAAATGTTACTGTAGTGTTGATGAATTTTTAAATGATAGTGCTATTCAGTGATTTGTTTGATTATTATATGACTTGTCCTGTAAACTTGTATGTGTCTAATCGGACGAATAAATGTTATTATTATTATTATTATCAGCTTCACATTTAGACGAAGGCAGGCTTCTCTTCCGCAGGCCTCTGACACAGAGAGACACGCGTCTCTTGCTCCCAAACGAGGGACTCGCCCGATAGATGTGAATGTAAAGAGACCAAAGAGTATTATACCTATTGTTGAAACAATGGTACAACGGAGTTTTCACATGAGGAGTGAGAGACTTCAAGTCACCTGAATCTAGTAGACGACGCTTGAAGTTTCTTTGACACGGAGAGACGCTTTACATGAAACTACGTACACATAGGATGGTCCGGTATGAAGGCGGAAAATCAGACGATAGAGCATCGAAAAGAGCATCGAAAAAAGCATTCGCGTTAGGAAAATCATCGGCAAATGCTTCGTTACCAAAATACTGAGCGTTGAAATTTTATTCTCAAGGAATCATTGTTACGCCACTGCTCTTCGGGAAAATTGACGTCATTTCCGAATTTCTCATTCAATTTAAAAAAAAAAATTCCAGGTATTTAATTTTCACCCCTCCTTTAATTCTTTATTTCGAAGCTTTCAGGGGTTGGTTGAATTCATATCTGAAGCGGTCCCTCGACAAAGTATTAACTCCATGACGACCGTGTAAACAATAACTTCCGAAGACAAATCGAATCAGAATTTTGGGAAATACTGGGCGTATAACATTTCGAATGAATATATCTGCGCGATAATTGAATTAATCTTACATAGTCATGAATACTACTTTCTATAACGAAGCCTAAAATAACGAGTGAGTATTCTTGAGTATTTGCGTTTACGATCGAAATCAGAGCCGATCGTATCCTGAGGGTTGAACATGACCAAGAATTTCTCAGTAGCACGTCCAACCTAGTCGTTAGACCACTTCTGAGTCAAAATTCGGAAAACGTAGGAAGCCATAGAGGCCCCCATACAGCCATGAAAGCGAGAGACATACCCATTCCAACAAAGTCTTATGCACTGATATTTTTGGGAAGGAGCAGATCTCTCAATGAAACTAAGTTAACGTTTTCCTTTCGAAAAAGAACATTGACAAAAAGGACGAATCTACATCGTCGACTTACTTATGAGATGTCTTCTTAAGACTCCATCCTTTCGAAAGAACGAAAATAATTTTGAGGATTTAGCGAAACAAGATATGCTATGGATAAATCTAACGTTCTGCAAGATGGTACCTTCACTCGAGGAAGTAAAACTCGAGGAACTAAACACAAAAGAAACACACTACAAGCTGGAATAACAAACGCACAACATAATTAGATCAGCATAATGGAACTTATACAGGAGCGTTTTTACAAGCACAGTTATTATGAATAATATCTCGAATGACCTATCAACAAGCAAGATCTTTTACATTGAAGAACCATATATCATAGTACAGTAATGTAACAGATGATCTTAGTTCAGGTTCCAAACAGTTCATAGAGGTAGGAGCAGCTCAACCTCTCCGGTACAGAAATGAGTGTCAAAAATTACGTAATTTCGCAGGACCCTGATGATTTTCAGACATTTCGCAGAAGAAGATGAACAATCCTATTCTTACCTCATACGACCAAGTTTTAATTTTCGCTTTCGTGAGGCTTATATTACCACAATTAAAGGTGCTTAGGTGCGAGTCTTCAGGGAGTACCTTGTGCTGGTTTTCCGTTACCCTTTTTATCCTTCTAGTAAACTCTCGCGTGTATGCGTCACCCTTAACTCGTTCCTCCTGTTGGTTTCATTTTGAGCAACATATGTGCGATTACACTTGGTATGTTCATTCAAAACAGGCGGGTCATTAATGATAATCACCATATTTATGGTTTTTACCTAATACACTAAACCATTGTGGGTCTTTCCAAGATTTCCCCTTTTATTCCTGGTGTCGTGGGGATAATAGAGCCCAGGAGTTGTCAGTTGATGATGATTGGACGATGATATCAGTCAAGGTGTAATCGGACATTGTCTACCCTCGTTTGTTAAAACAGCCATCGTTAGTGAGCTTTGAAAGATGGCGTACAACCCTTCGTACCATTTAAATCGACATTAGATGCAATGGAACATTTAGGCGTGTACCTACATTACCATTCGATTTGATTGAAACTCAATAAATTATTGATATGAAGGCTTGTTAAAAATTTCATGAGGAGCGTATCGCTAGAAAGACAAGAAAAATTGAAAAATAAACTCAAACACCATCTGCTAGATTCTGCCCAAATTTTAAACGAACCTTCCGGTCGATATCTCATAATTATGAATCAGTATTTTTGGAAATATTGGGAGAATAAATTTGTTCCAGGAGTGATTGCTTTACAGCATGTTTAATGTTATTTTTGAACAAACAAAATATATTTTTTTTAATGGCTTACAATATGCCTCTAAACGTTAACAATAATTGATAACTAAAAAAGGCACAAATTTTTAGTTGAAAAATAAATTATTTTTCTCCGTTACTTACTAATCGAATATCCTTGAGGAAAAATGGAAATCCAGCGTTTTCATTTTTGAATACCAGGTCTATTCTGAGGAATGAATATGTATTCAGTTTGTTCGATAGACGTGCCCCGTTGTTGGGAGACAAAATAATATTAATATGAATATGTTCGGCTTGTACGCGTGCGTACCTACATCTAATTCAAACTGCACCCAGTCTGTGAGATGACTATACAAACAACATGTAGACCAGTGCTGAAGCCTTTGAATATGGTAAAAAGTGAAAAAAATTATAAATAACATGATTACAAGGACAAATATCCGTCGATAAATCAACAAATATTCCCCCTTGATCAGGGCTAATCATCCAATCAACCAAAACACCTACACCGAAGAAGCGGATCCAAGGAGAATGACTATAGCTGTTTCACAATTGTTATTGATCGTCAAGTCAACTTACTTTGGATAAACCGCAGTGGGATCTCTCGATACTTGTCACTTTTCAGATGGACCGCTGCAGTATAACAACGTACAACGTACATTTGTTACAATTAACACCAATTAGAATAAAAACTACTCACATCGAGAAAACTATAGATATTCCCAAAAAATTCCAGGCCAATACGTTTCTCGTTGGCATAAAGAATTCCAGATTGAACTAATTGCGCAAAATTAATTGGAGGCTTGCAGAGTGAGTTCAAAGCCTACATAAGAAATCTAATTGGTTTAAAAATGGACAGAATCCGACAAATTGTCTCCGAAAATATCTACTTGTTCTGTTCTCATTATTTCAAGAAATTCAGATCAGATTGTTTTGAAATGTCATACATAGTTAATTGTAAAACAATAATACAGTCTCTTGGGTATGGAGATAGGATCAGCCATGGGTGTGTGTGCACTCAGAGATAATACTCAACACTAAGTAGGAATCACATATTATTTAAATATACGACTCAACAATAATCTTTTACATATGTGTTTAAATTTATTTTTGAGATACTTTGGTGTTTCTTAGTTGCTTCGGATTGTTGGCACCTCTTAAACCCACACTGTGATTTAAATAAAACCCATAATGACTCTGAGATGTATGAATGGCGATCTAACAGTTACCGATTCTGTTAGGTTTCTGGGTATACATGTGGATCTCGCTTGGAGAGTACATGTTGACAACCTACTGATGACGATGAGACCAAGTCGGAAAATATTCGCCCTAAGAGCAAACAATACGGGATGACTTCTGAAGGCAGGAGTTCGTTTTTTTCCAAATGTTTTTTCGTGCAAATGGTTGAAGAAAGTTATAAGAATGCGCAATGTTGCCACTTTGTTTATTCAACAAATTTCGGGAAAATAAAACTGAAATGTAGTGAAAATTGGGAAAATAACGAACATTGCGCATTCTCACAAAAGAATAAGTTCATACAAAAAAAAATTTCAGAAATACTCACTGACGCCTGCAGAACGACAACCCGTTATTCTCCTATAAACGTCGAAATTTCTCAGAATTTTAAAATTTCACGCGGATATTGGCAACGTTTAAACATGTACCCGCGATTCAGGTGCTTGACCTTGAGATATTCACGAGGTTTAATGAAACTTGAATGTGGCTGTGTTGCCTAGTCGTAATTTATTACCAAGTGGTATTGGTTGCTTTTAAGGACGCTATCATGTTCACTGTAGCGATATGTGTTACTCAGTGTATTTCGCTCTGGTAGACGCACTTGATGCATCTTGTTGGATCGCTACGCATGCCGTGAGCATGTGGAAGTATAATGCTATATTTCCACCATGGTTTTAAGACTACAGAGACGAGCTGTTCAAGTCTTGGGGGGGTTGGGATAACGTGACTGCTGCAAAGGTACCTTTAAAGATCTTGGTATATTAACGTTCCCATCTCTGTTCATTTTGGACTATGTACTTCATATGCATATGAATAAAGGAAAATATTTCAAACAATCCGACATTCATCACTATGAACGAGGAACAAGACACTTATAAGGAAGAATTTCCTAAGATTGAGCAAGGCCCACCGAAGTCCAGGAGTCTCTGCGGTGTCTCTGGGGGTCAATTCTTGAATCTCGATCAAGAATTGAAGAACTGTCATATGTTTATGTCGAGTTTTCTCGAGTACCTGAAGAATTTGTGAGAGTTCTATTCGCCATTTCGACTTTGTTTCCAAGCAAATATTCAAGGAATAAACTGAATGCAAGATATCGTTTCCTTCAACTTAGCAACGAGCTGTACGGAGTATAGGAGATATAACATTCGATTGTCGAGTGACATACGGTTCCATGTGCAGCTCATGTCTACTTATTGTTTATATTTAAAAAAATCGATGCAAACATATGACAATTGTCATACTCTTCAACTCTTGATCGAGATTCAAGAATTGACCCCCTGTACAATAAACTTCCTGGCGGGGAGAGAAATCAACCAATAATTGGTTTTAAGACTAAAGTGAAAGAGATGTTGTTTAATCATGTTTTTTATTCAATTGATTAATTCTATACTCAATTCATTTCAACATTTTTGTATGTGACGTGTGGAACAATGTAAATTTTGTGAATATCACCAATAAACCTCTCTCTCTCTCTCTCTCTCTCTCTTTCTATCTTTCTCAGTCAAAAGCGGGTTTAACAAAAAATATTTTTCGTCTGCCGAATGTCAAAAAGAATAACTTTTGGAATTGAAATTTTCAAGGTCAACAGAGGTCAACAGAAATTGTATAAAATGAAGGCTCCTGCCTCCACGTCAGAACTCTCTCGTAGGCCAGGTTTGAAATGAATTCGATGATTTATTAAACCCTGTACTCACCTTTTTTTCCCCGATGCAACTGAAGGCTCTACAACCAAAGGAGATCCGTTGAAATTGAAACCTGAAAAAAAAAGAAGGTCAGAAAAAAGAGTCGAAAGTGCATAGATGATGTAAATGAAAATTCTAAAAAAGCTCTGACGTGAAGTCAGAAGCTCTTGCACGCATGTTCAAATTCGTTGCCAAAGCGGAAATCATTTTACATACTGACCCCACTAAACCCAGCTTTACTTCCCGATGAAAAGATTTGGCGACCTTAAAAACATATTATCCTCACGAAATTGTACATGCGCCTTCAAAAGCAAACAATACCTCGAATAAAACAGGGTGACTTTTTGAGGCCAGAGTGCGTTTATTCAAAAAATTTTTGGGTGCAAATGGTTGAAAAAATTTCGAGAATTCGCAATGTTGCCACTTTTTTATATTCGATAGTTTCGGGCGAATTAAAACTAAAATGCAGTGACAAATGGAAAATTAACTAACTTGGCGCATTCTCATTGTAGAATTAAGTACATCCCAAAAAAAATTATCAAAAAATAATCACTGTAGCTTGCAGAACGACCGTTTGCTCCTAAATTTCACGCATTTAAAATATTTCTCGCGGTTATTGGCAACGTTGAATTAGGCAGACAGTGAAAAGGTATATTGACCTTGAGATATAAACGAAATGAAATGAAACTTGCACGTGGCTGTGTTGCCGAGCCGTAATTCACCAACCCATGGTAATGTTTGCTCTCGACCTATCATGATTCAATCAAGTACTGGATTTCACTTCGATCACGATAAAAATATTGTTATTTGTATCGTGAATTCGATACAATCTTTAATCTTTAATAGGTATGTTAACGGAATCATTTGGCGGATTTCCCCATTCGCTATTCCAACCATCGTAATTGATCCACCGTCTACAAATATGAAGTTCGTAGTCGTTTCTCTCGGGATTTATTATGTTAACAGTCGTCTTCGCGGCCTATGTCGAAAAAATACCTTCCCAAAGAAACAACTTAGGATAGCGTTATTTGTATAATAGGTTCCGGAAGTGAAAACAGTATTTTTTCCAGCCATCTCATTAAATTATTATTAGATCGAACTGAAATTTGGCACTCTGATTTGGAAAGGAGACCAAGATCCAGTGAGATATTCGCGGTTCCATTCCGTAGAATTAATATGACCCAAAATTCGCCACCATGTAGAATGCTGTCATCATTTAACTCATTTTCTTGTGTTGTTTATATTTTCAATGTTGAACATAAAGGATTGAAAAGATTCTCAAAATTAAAATGACCATGTATTTTGCAGTCTGCTGATCGTTGTTAAATCATGTTATGTTGAATTCTTAGTTCATAGAAAAGCTTAAATTTTAATTGTTTTCATTATTTCAACATAATACAAAATGCGAATACTGTATTGGGTTTTACCTGTTTGTATTGATATTTGTCCTAAATAAATAAATATATAATAAATAAGGTATGTGCAAAATTATTTCCAAATACGATGGATGAACTTTTCACGAAAAATAAAACTGAATAAAATTTAATTTTTTTAGTTCTCTAACAATACGATCTCAACAAAAATTCGCAAAAAGTTTCGCGTCTTTATGCTCCAACTCACGGCCTGGTCTCAATCTAATCGCGAGAATAGTCGCTGAAATTTCAGGGGAATATCCTAAAAATTTCAAATAACTAATTCGAACAATGTGCCGATTTGTCCCATTCACTAAACGATCGTATTTCGTTGCTCTGGAAAGTTTCTAATCGCTTGCCTGTTTCTTTCGACAGATCTCGTGTTCCTGGTCGGCCGGACAGAATCGATTTTGATACTGGTTTATTCATCATTGACTCCAACCCAGTCGTTTAAGACCATTTTCAGCTCAAAATCGCAGCAAGCCGTTCGCCCGAACAGGCGCGCCAGAAATTCCAGAAAAGCACTGACGTGAAGTCAGAAACCTTTGTACGTAGTTAAAACTCTAAAAGAAAGCTTTTGATTGTTCTAAAGACGAAATTCTTGCTCGAAATTGTTCTTCGGCATTCGCCAACCAGTTACCAAGTTTCATCATGACCACATCAGTATTTTTTAGCTATTGCAGAAATAACTACAATACCCAGAAGAAAGACATGAAACTTGACATATTTTTCCCCGTCCCCCAAAAAAAATCAACAAAAATTTGCAAGCAGTTGCGTGTCGGTGTTCCACAACTAACAACCAAGTTTCAATCTAATCGCATAAATAGTTTCTGGTATATTGAGGAAATAACCTCAAAAATTCTCCAAAAGCGTTTGGCTCATTCACAAACTTAATGAACTCGCACCAAAATTTTTACCTATGAAAATTCTGAAAAATCACCGAAGAGATGTCAGGGAGATTTAAGAGCTGTCTCGGAATTGTTTCCTACGCTATCGCCTATCCACTTGTTGACCTCGCCCAACGCATCTTCACTTCGTTATAGATAGAATTTGCGATGTTCTAATCATTTTATCCTGGGGAAATTCTGCATGAACTTTAAAGCTATTATTCCGTTATTTTTGAAACTTGATCTCAATCCGATCCCATGTATATTTTCGGATATCTTGGAAAGAATTGTGGGAACTTTTTTCGTAAAGTTTATTATTTCGCACAAATTTTTTACAAGTTTACGCATCCTCGAAATCACACTCATTATTTTTCCAATATTACCGAATTATTCTCAAATCGAGTTGGAATTTTTTGAGGTTCTATATAGTCAAATATATACCTTGAAGTTTATTCCAAATTTCATAAGAATCTGACGAAAGATAAACATTTTCTGCCTTATAACCGATCGTAAACGCACTAGCTTCCGAAAAAACTTAAAGACACAATATTTGTAGAGCAGATTTGAAGCTTGAGAACGAAAGCTAAAAATCTGCCCAATGATTCCGCCAATATAAAATATGTGTATACATATATCCAATCAAGCTGATAATTACCGAGTTGAAAAATATCGACTAAAGCGTTCATTCAAAATTTCAACCGAATCATTTATACGGTATGTATAGCATTTGTATTATATAAGCAAACGACTATTTATAGAAACATTACATTTGCATGCAGTATATTAAAGAGAATTGTAATTGTATACAACGGTAAAAATTATGTTCATGAAAGCTTTCAGATTATAAACACAATAACTTGAGAAGTTAGAAGCATCTTAGCTGAAGTTGTTCCTTAATTTCGAAGACCAAAGTCGCGAATGGATTAAATCTACCAGATGATTTCGTAATTAACATTCGAAATTTTATTTTTAAAATAATTCCAAGAATCCATGTAAGTCCGAATTGAATTCAAATTGGTTGAAAAACAGAGCTTGAAAGTTTTTGTGCATTTAAGTAAGGGCCATGTAATTCAAATATCTTTTTGGGAAGCTCTGAACCGATTTTTCTGAACTTCTTCCAACCGAATACCTGATTCCGCTTGGGTTTAAAATTTTGGAAATTATGTGAAAATTAAACTTAGAATGGGCATACCTGCGGAAACATTGGGTTTGTGAGTTTGACAATAAAGCGTCATCAGTTCGAATCAAATTGGTGAATTTGAGCTCAATGCATTCAGAAATTCAGCGGTTCGTTCAGCTGATTTATGGACTTGGTGAACCAGTATTTTGGATACCGTCAAGAATCTACCGAACCAATAATTATTCAGGCAAAACCACAAACAACTGAGGAAGGGGGTAAATTTGTAGTCAAGTGGTTCATTTTTTTGTAATATTGCACAATGTTGATGTTTCTCATTTTTGCGCGCATGTTCTAGGGAAACAGCGTGCTATCGTATTGTCCAAATGTCTGTAATTCTCGAATTTTTTCCCGAAATTGGTCGCAAACGACTAGGTTGGACTCCCTGATGACGAGTCCGGTGTCAAAATCGATCCTGCCGACCGAACGGCCGTGGACAAGATAATGGGTCTCTTGCATGTAACACGAATTATCGTATTTGCATGTTTTTCTCATTCTATATCGATACAAAATCATAATGTATGATATCTCACACTCCAACAATTCGCGAATTTCGAATAATTCGGTATTAAAAATCGTCAAATCGGGACGCAAAACCAAAGTGGGTGAAACGCAGTAGTTCGCCTCCTACGTCACTCGTTATTCCACGATGCCCCGATCGATACAGCTCGACGCTGTCTATTGGCTTGCTAGACAGAAAAGTGTACGAGAAAAGGGAGAGAGTCGATATATCCCCATACGTCACGGAAACCGCGAAGCTTCGTCCGTTTAAACAACCGATATGCGGAGCCAAATTTAAAAGGGCATTTTCTCGTTAACCATTTAAATTTTTGATGGCGGATAAAGTTTTTCAGTGTTCTTATGGATAGAATATTTGATTTCAATGATAAAAAAAATTCATGCAAGAGACCTATTGTCGAACGGAGTGAGCTAGCTAGCGACTTGAAACTTTCAGGGTAGGTCGCGCATTGGAATGCCGCGGTTAGGTTCGTTAATGGGCCAAATCGGTCCGACAGTTTCGGAGTTATATCCATTTAAATTTTGAAGTTATTTATTTTTTATTTCAGAAACTACTACAACGGTTGGATTGAAACTTGGCAGTTAGGTGGAGTATAACGACGCGCAACTTTAAGCGAAATTATGTCAAGAGCATACGGTCAGTGAATGTAGGAAAAAAAAATTTTCAACATTTTTTCCGAAAATTTTTTTTTCGGAAACCCTTTCTCATATTCACAAAAAAGTTTCACTCATTTTTTGAGCTTCATATTACACAGCAGTGTACCAAATTTCAGTTCGATAAGATAATAATTTTCGGAGATATTGGCAAAAAATATGTCAAATTTCGTGGTTTTCTTCTCGATATCGTTGTTTTTTCGGTATAACTCAAGAAATACTGAATCAATCATGATGAAACTCCGCAGCTAATTCGAAGATGCTGAAATGATAACCTTGTGCAAAATTTATGATCGTGTCATCAGAACAATTAAAACAAACATTCAAATTTTTTTTCAAATATTCAATATTCTGTGATCTTAAGATATCCTATCATATTTTCCTCTTTAAATTCTGTATGGACCTTCCAACTGTAATTTTTCGATAAGTACTGGTTTCCAATTCGATCTGATCTGTATTTTTAGAAATATTGGGCCTTACGCGGCCGATCGTAAACACGATAACTTCCAGAAGAAACATCTTAGAAACCCGATATTTGTAGAAAAGGTTTGGACACTAATTACGAATTGTTGAATGGGTAAAATCCGTCTTATGCTTCCGTAGATATACCCATTCGAAATTCTATTTTCCCAATATTTCCAAAAATTCAGATCAGATCGAATTGAAATCCAGTACTTTATCGAAAAAAACCTAGAAGAGCACTACTGTGAAGGCAGCAGCTTTTGCGCGCTTCTTCAAATTCGTTACCTACCAAAGCGGTCATCTCCATTGAACATGCGCGCAGAAGCTGCTGCCTTCACGGCAGTGCTTTTCAAGGTTTTTTTTAATCCATACATATTATCAAAGCAAAACAATTGAAGCATCCATCATACTCGTACAATCATATCGAATTACGAAATTGGATTCGAAAAAATCAAATTGTACATCACAAACGAATACCCGTTATATTTTTGGTATGGTATGTTCCAATAACCAAACAAACCCTAAAAAATAACGGACGAACTTTAATACAATAACTTCTCAAAGAGACTCACAGACTCGGAAAGTAGTAAATGTATAAATATGTGAAATCTACCCCAATAATTCCGCCGTTATAGAAATCCGAAAAAATTTTTTCTAATATTTACAGAATCGTGAATCCAATCTGTCCAATGGTTCTATACTCATGAATCCAATCTGTTCAAGGGTTCTATACAGAGGACAAGAACGTCAAAATACTATACTTACCTATTATTATTTATTTCATCTTTTGGTATACCTACCAGCCATTTCCAAATTTTATCATCTTTATGTCCCTTATTTGATGAATCTTTATGGTTTATCTATAAATATTTCGACTGAACAACAATATATGAATGAAATTCAATAAATCGAATCAAAATGAATTCCGAATTGTGTATTAATTAACAGAAGATTAATTTAATTTATTGTATTAATTGCATATTATGGTAATAAGTGTTAACAACTATTTTTTTGTACACCTATACTGTATGAATAAATATCCTTTTAAGTACATAAATAGTATGTATGAATATAGCCATTAAATACTGTGTGTATAAATAGCTAACTGCTCATACATACAGTATGTGTGAACAGCCAATTGCGTGAACCTACAATAGGTATGTAGGCATAAATAGCCTCGTATTTATTTATTGTTCGGAGTTCAAAGGGTTCCAATCAATCAACAAATAGAGCATACGTTGTGATTGTTTATTATTTAGTTAGTATTGTTGTTAAAATTTCGGAAAATAACAATTTTAAAAGAACCTAGAAAACAGAAGAATACAGAAGGCACCTATTCCTTCAAATGTTGAATGGTAACTCAAATTTTTTATCGTTCACGAAGAATAATCCGAAATAGTCAACGCAAAAATGACTAGTAGATTCAGCGAAAACTTACATTTTCCACCAAAATCAATATTCATTGGATATATCTCGAAATCCATCATTATTAACCTCAATATCAATCAGCCACACGAAAACTGACTGAATTGTTTTGAATGAACATCGGTATTATCTCGAATATGTTGCGAAGAACTGTGATAACATCGAAGAGTGTTTGTTCATGGTCAAATCCCCACTTTCCAAGAACCGGCTTTCTATCAGTTAGGCACAATAGATCTAGTGCAAATATGTTGTTTTTCTTTGGTTTGATGATCATTACTAGCTATTAGAAGAAAATCAAATCGAAAATCCTTTTCACGTTACCATTCGATTACATATCCTAGGAATAAACGAAGAATTTTAAGGGTCATAGAACAAAAATGAAGCCGCGCAATTACCCAGAACAACCGCGTAACAACAAACTAACGAGTACCTAAAATTCGGCTTCTGTTCAGGAATGACATTATAATTATAGTTTTCGTAAGAATAAATAAAATATGAACCTCAATATCTTACCATTCAATTTATCAATAGCCCTGTCAGCAGAGGACTGATCCGCACAATCAACAAAAGCATAACCTCCACGTTTCACCAGGATATTGGTGCAAGACAGATTTTGGTCCACAAATAACTGTCGCAAATCGGTCTCGTTAGTTTCTGTCGGTAAATTCCCAATGTACAGCTTACTCATTGTTATAGGGGGTGTTTTAGCTACTGCAGTATTCATAGACACTAAATTAATTAAACACTAATCAACAACAAACTATAACTTCTTCAGAATACGTCCGCCAGCGCGTATAACAAACTTTATTTTGACATGCGCACTCTTGTCATTGATGGAACTTCAGTAAGGTGCTTATGGCTTTGATTGGCTCACTCCTCCACGTGATAACTATTTTATTAGATCGTTCCGACATTACCGGGAATGAATAGTGTCAAACTATTATAATTCTCTTTACAAAGTTTGGAAGACTCTCAATTTATATTTTATAAATGGGTGTCCCACAGAAAAATGTGGTGGTTGTTTTCTTCCGAATAATATGAATCAATTTATTATAATATATGATACTGAAGGAATCCTCAATTTCAATTTTATTGCGAACTATTCGAACTTAGTGTCACTATGCACAAAATTCACCAATGCCTCAACGGCGCCGTGGCTTAGTTGGTTAAAGCGCCTGTCTAGTAAACAGGAGATCGAGGGTTCGAATCCCTCCGGGGCCTGATATACTTATATAGGTATTGAGTATAAATTTTTGTGAAACTATTTTGGGAGAATCCGGTTAGACTCCACTATTTCGCTGATAACTGATAATTTGTGTGAAATAGATAATATTAATTGGGTAGAATTCTCGACTTCGTTGGATATTAATATATGTTTATCGGGAAAGAAGTCAAATAAATTAGTAAGGACTACAAGTGTATTCTTTATTGAAATTTCCTAGCTTTCGTTCCTACTTTTGGAACTTCATCAGGGACTGAAAACAAAATGATGTAACTCGAAATGAGCATTCACATATAAGAGTGCCAAATATGAACTTTCATTCAATGTGAATTATAAATACGTAGGACCAATTCTTATTACTATCTACCATATTATTCATGGCTTCAACTATTGCTGCAACTTCTGAACCATGATGGTTTCCCAACAGTACATTTTACTAATTGAAATTTCCCACACTTTCTTTCTAAAATCTTAAAACAACACAAATTTAACTAATACAAGCTTAAATGTAGGTAATCTCCAAAAAATTTTGTACCTGCGCAAAATAAAAAAAAAAAATTGGTGATTACATTTGAGCTTGTATTAGTTAAATTTGTGTTGTTTTAAGATTTTAGAATAAAAGTGTAGGAAATTTTAATTAGTAAAATGTACTGTTGGGAAACCATCATGGTTCAGAAATTGCAGAAATGGATCAAGGGCGGATACAGATCTTTTTCATGGGGGGAGGGGGGGTGGTGGGTTGTTATAACGATTGCAAACCAATAAATCAGGTACACAATATTTAATCACCTCAGATAAACTTTGAAACGTAATTTTTTCAAAATAATAATGAAAAATTGAATAAAAATACAACAAAATATGTGCAAGTAAATAATATAATAAATAAAATATTTCGAATAAAAAAACAAACAAATGAAAAAAATCTTCTCAAGGGGGGGAGGGGGATGTAATTATCGCCATTAACCCCCCCCCCCCCCCCACTTGAATCCGCCCTTGCAATTGATGAAGCCATAAATAATATGGTAGATAGTAATGAGAATTGGTCCTCTGTATTTATAATTCACAAAAATGTAGGTTCATATTTGGCACTTTTATATGTGAATGTTCATTTCAAGTTTCAGCATTCTGTTTTCAGTCCCTGAAGAAGTTCTAAAAGTAGGAACGAAAGCTAGGAAATATCAATAAAGAAAACACTTGTAGTCCTCATTAATTTATTTGACTTCTTTCGCGATGAAGATATATTAAGATAATATTAAATTGAATATAATAAGGTAAATTCTTCCTTCGTAATTAAATTCCAAACCTACGCTAGAAATGTCGAGTTTTGAAGTTGTTCCTTTCGGATGTGATAGTGTTTAGGATCGGCGGAGAGGATGATGAAAAATGAAATTGTAACTATCCTGAACTTGTGACTTTGTGACTATCCCATTACTAGAAAAATGGAGCAATTCTTAAATGCCTCACTCGGAAACTGCGTTAGGTTCTGTTGAAATTTTGGATGAACAAAGTAGCAGCATTTAGATTTTCAGTCGAGAAAGTACGTCGGTATGTAATCGACAGTTTGTGTATATTCCATTCAATTTCACATTTTCAGTGGGTACTTCTTGAGATAGTTCTATCAATGCTCGCATGTTCTTGGGAACAGCGCGCTAACGTTTTGTCCAATTGTCTGTTATTTTCGAATTTTCACCCAAAAATAGTCCCAAACGACTAGTTTGGACTCACTGATGACGAATCCGGTGTCAAAATAGATTCTGTCCGGCCCACGGGCCGTTGACACGATTAAGGGTCCTTTTGTGCGAGGGAGATTCGGAGATTTTGGTCGACTAGGATCACGTGATCGTCGTCGACCAATATGGTGAATCACTCGGCCAATAGGGTGAATCTCCGATTACCCGAATCTCCGAATCTCCCTCGCACAAAAGGCCCCTTTACGGGCGTAGAAAAAATCCTATGGGCTTGAAACTTTCAGGGTAGGTTGCATTTCTAAATGCGACGTTTATGTTAGTTAAAGGGCAAAATCTGCCGAACGTTTTCGGAGTTTTATAGGCATTTGAAATTTCAAGGCTATTTTCATTATATTTCGGGAACCACTTGAGCGATTTTATTGAAATTGGCAGTTACGGTTGGTTTTTGTTGAATCATTAAGACGCACAACTTTGAAAGAAAATGAAAAAAATCCGTTTCGAAAGTTATTTTTATTTCATTCAGGAAAAAATTTTGCTCGGACTTTGAAATGTATATTTCACACCAAGGTACCAAATTTCAGTTTGATACAGTTATAATTTTTTGAGATATTGGAGAAAGATTTCAAATTTCGTGCTTATTCCTCGCTACCGTTGTTTTTTCCAAAATATCTCAAAAAATACTGATTCAATGATGATACTAGTAACTAAATTGAAAATGCGAATGAATAACTGTGTGCAACAATTTGAAACAAATTCAAATTTTTTTTAAATGTTCAATATTCTGTATGAACTGCAAGCTGTCATTTTCAATCGAGCATCATACTTCAATTCGATTCGATCTGTATTTTTGAAAATATTGGGAAACCTGACGATCGTCACGAAATTCTGCGTGAAGTAATGCCTCGAGATTCTAGAACTTACAATGAAGTTTAATTTTGATTGCGTTTGTTCTTTTAGAGATATCGAGAAAATAACCTCAAAATTTCAGAAATTAACAAGTTTTAATTTTTTTTTCTGATATCTCCTAAAATAGATATTTCATTGATATCTGATGGATAGTTTTTCTGAAAAAAATGCTTCTCAAGAGAAATAGAGTATTCTACACAAGATATAGAGTTTCAATCTGATCGCTTCTGGATTTTTTGAGATGCTGAGAAAATAATATCATTATTTCAAATAAGCAACGAAATTTGACATTATTATCCCCAATATCTCCGAAAATAAATATCATGCAAAATTTAAATTTGAACAACTGTTTTTAAATATTGGCCCCGGCCGGACGAAAGGCAGAATAAAATCTGACCATCATTTTTTTTGGTCAGTTATTTTGATATATTGAACAGACATTGCATCAAATACGTTACATTATCATAACAAAACTCTCTGCTTCTAGTGACAATCGCAAAAAAACATCCAACGATCCATCCTCTCAAGTATGGAACAGCATTGGACTTCTTGTTACCTGGGATTAGTAATTTGTCCGAGATTGACGAGAAATTCAGGGTCTTTCTAAGTTGTCACAAAGACGGGTCACAGGTCAGATACGACGCGGAACAGGAACTGGATAACAATGGAAAATCGAAACAAGTTTCGTATCTTCGGGTTGGACCCAAACTATTGTTGAATATTCGGCACTTTGCACAGGTTCGTACTGGATTCTGAACTTCAAGAACTTTAAGCGAACCACGATGCAAACTGGATTATGATTGTTTCAGTTTTCATAATATCCATATTTGAAATAGGTAATGAATTTTCAACGAATATCCCTTGGTGATTGAAGAATTCTAGAAAAGCACTGAAAGGAACCCAGCAGGTTGGGCGCGTATGTTCGAGTTCTTTGACAAAGCGGTCATCCTTTCACCTGATTGATAGATTTGGCGATATTCTTCTCATATAGTTCCGAGTATGGTTCTCATAAAATTCTGCATGAACCTTCTTGATATCATCTTTTCAAGTACTGTAGATTTCAAATCGATCCAATCTGTATTTTTGGTAATATTGTAAAAATGTTTATGGGTCAGCCTTACGTATGATCGTACACACTATAACTTCCGGAATAAACAATATCCTTAAGGTGGTTACGGACCTTTATAACGAAGTCAATGGTGAATGGGTAAAATACACAAATTGATTCCGCAAGTATACCCATTAAATTTTGAATGAGTATATGTGCCATATATGTATATCTTCATATCTTTATATTTCCAAAATAGAGATATTTGAAAAAAATAATAGCACGCCGTTCTCCAGAACAGGAGCGCGATGATTCATGTTTACTTCCACGCCATCATGAGAAATTCCAGAGATTCGAGTAATCTCTTATATTCATTTCAACAAGATTTTGGAAATAATTTTATGTGTTTTAGAGCGAAAAATCAAAATCATTTTGTTTTATGGAACAAATAGTTATCATTGTGGCCAGATACCTGTAATTCACGAATTTTTTTGCAGAAAATTGTCTTAAACGAGCACATTTCACTATTGATGGAGATTTCGAGGTGCATATTAAAATACGATAGTTTAGTTCGTTAATGGGTAAAATCCACTGAACACATTTCGGAGTTACCTTTATACCTATTTCAAATGTTGAGGTAAGTTACTCAATATATCGAAAATGATATTGAAGCATAGTGATTAATTCAAGAATAATTGAAATCAATGCCGACCTTCAAACTAATACAACATTATTCTTTAGAAATTTTTCCTCAGACTTCTAAAAACTTTGGCAATAATTAGACATTTGACTCTATATTCAACAACGGTGTACCTAATTCCAGCTAGATCGGATAATTATTTTTGGGAGTATTGGGAAAATATCATTGAATTTCGTTTATAATTGAAAATACGGATTCCACCAAGATGAGGCTTGGTATTTAATTGTGATTCTGATGTGCAATTCAAAATTGTATTATGCGCGTAACATTTTTTTTCTGAAAGTGTCCAGTCACCTGCTAGTACGGACGCCACTGGTAAGACAAAAAAAATGCCACTCCAAAAATCGCTACCACGCTAGAAATTGAGGCGTAGATAATCTAAACAAAATATTTCTAGCGGAAATAATTAATAAATGTTATTTTCCCAATCAAACTTCAACGCCCTGATGTACTTTGTAAACGAAGTATCTCCCGTATGAAATTTATGAAGTGAATCCATATTTTTCAGATTCTTTATCTTCCCCTGCACTTTCCGCCTTACCATCTGGACCACCCTGTGAATCGAAATGAAAAAAAAGTCCAAAAAGCACTGCCGTGAAGGCAGCAACTTTTGCGCGCATGTTCAATGTAGATGACCGCTTCAGCAACGAATTTGAACGTGCGCGCAAAAGCTGCTGCCTTCACGGCAGTGCTTTTTGAAATTTTTTTCTGATAAATTACTGGATTTCAATTCGATCATATCTTTATTTTTGGACATATTGTAAAAATAAAATTTTGAATGGGTATATCTACGGAATCATTGGGCGGATTTTACCCATTCACGAATTCGACCTTCGTAATTAAGCCCCAAACCTACTCTAGAAATATCGAGTTTCTAAGTCGTTTCTTCCGGAAGTTATTGTGTTTACGGTCAGTCTGACGGCCGACTGCGTAAACACAATAAGTTCCGAAAGAAACAACTTAGAAACTCGATATTTGTAGAGAAGGTTTGGACCTTAATTACGAAGGCCGAATTCGTGAATGGGTAAAATCCACCCAATGATTCCGTAGATATACCCAATCAAAATTTTATTTTTCCAATATTTCCAAAAATACAGATCAGATCGAATTGAAATCCAGTACTTCCTCGAAAATAACAGTTCGAAGTTTCATACAGAATTTAATGAGGATGATATGATGAGAAAATCATAGAAATTTTTTTTTTCAAATTGTTCTAATAACACGATTATCACGAAATTTTGCACAAAGTTGTCTTTCAGCATCTTAAAACTAGCTGTGAAGTTTAATCAGGACTGAATCAGTATTTCTCGAGAAATACCGAAAAAATCAACGATATCGAGAAGAAAACCTCGAAATTTGACATATTTTTTCCCGATATCTCCAAAACTTATGATCGTATCGAACTGAAATTTAGTACACTGCTGTGAAAGTAGAAGGTCAAAGTGTGAGTCTAATTTTTTTTGGATATGATTAATGGTTTCCAAAAAAAAAATTTGTTTGTAAAAAAATTTCGAAAAAATTTTTTTTTTAAATTTACTGACAATATGATCTGGACGAAATTTGGCTCAAAGTTGCGCGTCGTTATACTCCATCAAACTGCCAAGTTTGAATCCAATCGCTCAAGTAGTTTCTGAAATAAAAAATAAATAACTTCAAAACTTCAAGTGCCTATAACTCCGAAACTATTCGACCGATTTAGCCCATTAACGAACTTAACCGCGGCATTCTGATGCGCAACCTATCCTGAAAGTTTCAAGTAGCTAGCTTGCTTCTGTCGACAGTTATCGTGTCTACGGACGGCCGGCCGGCCGGCCGGCCGGACAGAATCAATTTTGACACCGGATTCGTCATCAGTGAGTCCAACCTAGTCGATTGAGACCATTTTCGGCTCAATCATCCAAAATTACAGACATTTGGACAAAACGATAGCACGCTGTTCCCCTAGAACATGCGCGCAATAAATCATATTATTGAAATGACTATTTCCCTCGTCGTAATTTCCACCAATCAGAAAGGCAATTTTGAATTACGAATGGTTTCTATAGATGGAAAAACTGTTTGGCAGGAGCTGTCAGCAGTTTATTCGAGTATACCCGCGGCAAAACTTGACAGTTGTTGTCACAAAAAATTACAATACCCCTACCGTTTACCAAAACTGCAGTTTATATTTTAATTGTACCATAAATAATTAAGTTTGTAGTATTTTTGATGAAATGAATCAGGTACCTGTTTTTCAGTTTTCCAATTAATGCCTATACATAATGCATGCAGAATAATCAGTTACTTATGAAATAGTCTTGTCAAATACCATTCGGGCATATAATTTTTCCTGTGAAAAAAATCGAAAAAACACATCGCAAAATAATATTTTTTAACAAAAAGCATTCGTGCAGGTGCAAAAATCCTCTTCTTCGACTCGGATTTTTGTTGACACCAGCACTCATGCTTCTTGTTAAAATATTACTTAACAACGTGTTTTTTCGATTTTTTTCGGAAAAATTAGATGCCTTTATGATATTACTTACGATTATATCGCCATAACTAATAGGTTAATTGACTCAAAAATGAATATACATATTTGCAAAAACTTTTTCCCATAATCATACGAATCTATGGTAAACAACAAAAATATTTCGTTGAAATTAATTTAATTATTGAGTAATTGCATTTCCTTCTTTTGGCTTCTCCACAAAATAACAGTTTTCAGAGACCAAGGCTTAACATTTAAGAAAGTTGTAGGATTGATTAAAATCGAAGCTTTAGCTTCAGCAATCTACGAAATTTGGTTGATTTCCCTTTCCATCTCCAAAATTGAAATATAAAATTTGTCAATTGACATATTCATTCTCTCAATCAACACATTGGATATGTCAATAGATAAATTTCAACTGCCAATATTAAAAAGATAAATCTGTCTAACGACATATTGAATTTGTGGATGAATAGATTTGTAATAAATTTGTAATTTGGCATAAATGGATGCCCAGCAGGTATTGCAGAATTATTCGAAACAGGCTATTTACTGTGGAACGTAGTTTTAATCCTTAGGTTGTCGTCCTCATCAGCATTAAGTGGCTGATATCCTTTATGAATTTGCTTTTGTATCGATTGAAAACGTTTTGCACCCTCTTGAGGTAGTTATCACAGCGACCCAGCAACAGGCGCAAGGCGGTTTCGGCATCCGATGGCATAATAGAGGTTGATTAAAGTCTTGTAAAGCGAAGCTCCGAAACACTATTGTCATCTTTCTAATACCGTAAACGTCCTAACATGCAGAACAACAATGAAACGTGAAATGTACGTGCGAATGTGAATTAGAATCATCTCGAACCGTTCGTTGCGAAAAAAAAATTATTCGGCAAGGGTTGGACTCAGGTGAATTTGGAAGAGGTATCAGTTGTATACTCCATTCATTTTTATAAACTTTCCCGGTTGGCCATGACGTTCTGATACATTTCACCGTGTATATTTTGAAAATTTTAGGTTATAGTCATTTTCCTGTCAAATGACTACGCAACGTTGTCCTCTCTACAAGACGTCGTAGAAATTACGTATTTATCAAAATGTTTATGTACACAAATCTTAGATTTTCATCCAACAATTCATAGGTACTGTAAAAATTTGCGCAGGAAAGTTATTTTGGCTGAAACAACATGTTTTTGTTCACATAAAGTTTTGCGTTCATTTACCCTTTTGTATTTGAAACCTATTGATTTTATAAGTTTAAAAAGTGATGTCTGTCCTCCGTTATATTCGAAATGTTCCTTTGCAAAAGTGCGTAGTGTATCAATCGAAAAGTGTTCATTTTTCAAATTACAATTCCAAATTAGTCGTTGCAGATCTTTTTTCAAAATAAAGTCTCCAGTCAGTATCTTTTTGGGACATTCTTTGTCGTCTCGGCCGCTTGAAATTTTTTTTTATTGTGGTGATGTGTAGCTAAAAAATAAATATCCATTAATATAAAATATAATTCCTTGGTTTTCACTCACATATGTCGAAAATGTTGGATAGCTTGTGATAAATTATTGATTCCAAGTTATCAGGGTTACTATCAGAAAAAGCAGAATTCAGTTCTACATAGCACTTCCTGATACTTTGTCCCTGCTTCTTGAAAACTACCTTCGGCATTTTCAGTTTCCAAGCGTGATGATTATGTTGAGATTGAGAGTAGAAATCGGCATCGGCATTTGGCAACGTAGCTGAGAATTATTTTGACATTGCCGATATTTCAAGAGTGCCAACCTGCGTCAGTTTTAAATGAAAAACTAGATATACCTAAATCATGGTCAACCGGGATAGTTTAGAAAAGTGAATGGAGTATATATAGGTTTGAAATACATGGTCCGAAAACTCATTGCCATTCTGGTCAAATATGGTCAACATGCGGCACGGCGATGGTAGCCAATCTCAATGTTCGTTGATTGATACCAAAATCAGGTAATTTGAAATTTATAGTTGTGCGATACACAGTTCTAAACGATTTTCGAAAAATATTTGAATTTACAAACTTTCGCTCTACAGTTTCGCTCGATTTTTTCCTGGACATTGGTGTTTTTTCAGCGTCTTCTATTCAGGGACAACGATTTTTTTTCATTTAACTATTCATTTCAATCATAAAAGCCAGTCGAGATCAACGAGCTCAAATTTTCAATATTTGAGGCATATTCTAGGGAACAGCGTGCTATAGTTCTGTCCAAATGTCTGTTATTTTCGAATTCTTCCCGAAAATGCGCTCGAACGACTAGGCCGATCGTAAACACAGTAACTTCCGAAAGAGACAATTAAGAAACTCCGATATTTGTAGAGTAGGTTTTGGGCTTTTCGGCTTGGCCGAATGTCGAATTTGTGAATGATTGAAATCCACCCAATGATTCCTCAGATAAACACACTCAAAACTTTATTTTCGAGAAATTCCAAAAATACAGATTTAGATCGATTCGAAATCCAGCACTTGACTGAAGAATCACAGCCTGAATGTTCCTGTAGAATTTCGTGAGTATTTTATGATGAGAAGATAGCCACCCCCTTCATGGATTTGAATCCCATTGAAAATGTGTCGAATATGATGGGGAGGAGAAGGTCCAGTGTGCACCAATGTCCACAGCCTATGGCACAGTTCCGTAGGAGCAAACATTACCAATTACTGCTCGGCAACACAGCCACATGCAAGTTTCATTAAACCTCGTTAATATCTCAAGGTCAATATATCTTCTCGCTGTCTGCCTAATTCAACGTTGCCAATAACTGCCAGAAATATTGGAAATGTGTGAAATTTAGGAGAAAACGGGGCAGGCTTCAGTGATTATTTTTTTAATTATTTTTTTTGGGATGTACTCAATTCTTCAATGAGAATGCGCAATGTTAGATATTTTTCTATTTTTCACTGTATTTCAGTTTTTTTTCCCGAAAATTCTCGAATATAAAAAAGTGGCAACAGTGCTCGGACGGAGAATCCTATCGACTTGAGACTTTTAGGGTAGGTTACATTTCAGAATGCGATGGTTAAGTTAGTTAATGGGCAGAATGGGCCGAATGGTTTCGGAGTTATAGCCCTTTGAAATTTTTTAGGTTATTTCCTGATATTTCAGGAACTATTCAAGCTATTGGATTGAAACTTGGCAGTTAGTTGGAGCATAACGACACGCAACCCCTCCCAAATCTCGTTGTTATCGTGCTGCCAGAAAATGGATGATCATCATGATGATCATGTCGTTAGAACAATTACGAACGGCCGATCGTAAACACAATAAGTTCCGAAACAAACGACTTAAATATTTGTATGTAGAGTAGCTTTGGGGCTTCATTACGAAGATCGGATTCGTGAATGGGTGAAATCCACCCAATGATTCCGTAGATATAACCATTCAAAATTTTGTTTTCCCAATATCTTCGGAAATAGAGATCAGATCGAATTGAAATCCAGTACTATTGAAAAAACCTAGAAAAGCAGTGATGTCAGCAGCTTTTGCGATTTGTATTCAACGGATAGCACCAAAAGTGAACATGCGCGCAAAAGCTACTAACCCCACGTCAATGCTTCTCTTGCTTAAATGTTAATCAAAATTTCTGAAATTTTAATAGATTCTTTCTTGATATATGACTACCACATTACTGACAAATTAATTTCACGAAGCTAGTCTTTCTGGGTGTAACTTTTCTGATGCTACTGAGTATATTTCACGTTTTTATTTTCCGAAAGATCAAATTATATTCAACTCCTCAGTTCCCACACACACTTACCTACACTGCGTTCAACCGACGGAAAACTGAAATCTGGCTATTTTTTTCCTGAATTCAACTACCCTACAAAAATGGTCATCCTGAAAATAAACGAATAAACAGTTCAGAATCAGGAGTTGAAACAAAAAAAAACCTAGAAAAGCACTGCCGTGAAGGCAGCAGCTTTTGCGCGCATGTTCAATAGGGAGATGACCGCTGTGGTAATTAATTTGAACAAGCGCGCAAGCTTCTGCCTCCAAGGCAGTCCTTCTCTAGTTTTTTTTTTGATAAAGTACTGGATTTCAATTCGATCAAATCTCTATTTTTGGAATTATTGGGAAAATAAAAATTTGAATGGGTATATCTACAGAATCATGGCGAATCTTTGGACCTTAATTACGAAGACCGAATTCGTGAATGGGTAAAATCCACCCAATGATTCCGCAGATATACCCATTCAAAATTTTATTTTCCCAATATTTCCAAAAATACAGATCGAACTGACATCCAGTACTTCATCGAAAACGAATAATTCGAAGTTTCATACAGAATTTAATGAGTATAATATAATAAGAAGATCACAGAATATTGAATATTTGAAATAAAAATTTTAAATTTTTTCAAAAATTGTTCTAATGGAACGATCAACACGAAATTTTGCACAAGGTTGTCTTTTAGCTCTTCAAACTAGCTGCGAAGTTTTATCATGATTGAATCAGTATTTTTTGAGTTATACCGAAAAAAACAACGATATCGAGTAGAAAACTACGAAATTTTACTCATTTTTTCTCAATATCTCCGAAAATTATGATCTTATCGAACTTAAATTTGGTACACTGCTGTGAAATATAAAGCTCAAAGTCTTAGTGCAATTTATTTTTTCATATGATGAACGGTTTTCGGAAAAAAAATGTTTGGAAAAAAATGTTGAAAAATTTTTTTTTCTGGATTTACTGACACTATGATTTCGTCAAAATTTCACTAAATGCCAAGTTTCAATCCAATCGCTGCTGTAGTTTCTGAAATAAAAAATAAATACCTTCAAAATTTCGAATGGCTATAATTCCGAAACTGTTCGACCTATTCGGCCCATTTAGGAAGCCAAGCGCAGCATTCTAATGCGCGACCTACCCTGAAAGTTTCAAGTCGCTAGCTCACTCCGTTCGACAGTTATCGTCTCTACGGCCGGCCGGCTGGACAGATAGAATCGGTTTTGTCACTGGATTCGTCATTAGTCAATCTAGTCGTTTGAGACCGATTTTGGGAAAAAATCGAGAATTACAGACATCTGGATAAAACGATAGCACGCTACTCCCCTAGAACATACGCGCAATAAACTCTTTTGTACACTGAACGAAAAACGTACGTGAATATAATCATATTCAACCTTAGGATAATGTATTTGGACATTAATTTTCAGCCGATGCTCGAGTTCATTGATATAATGTCCTGTTGGTGATTAGTTGATGTTCGAGTGATTGTATCAATCCCCCAAGAACATTAAATTTATCGCCAGAATTCAAGGACCGTTCACATTGTATCAATGACCAACGACATTAATACCAGGTCACGGATACATCGATCCATCAACAGCAGTCCTTATATCGATGATTTCAGGGCATTGTATTAATGACCAACGACATCAATACCATGTCATGAGTACATCGATCCATCAACAGCAGTCCTTATATCGATGATTCCGGGGCATTGTATCAATGACCAAGGACATTAATACCAGGTCACGAGTACATCGATCCATCAACAGCAGTCCTTATATCGATGATTTCAGGGCATTGTATCAATGACCAACGACATTAATACCAGGTCACAGGTACATCGATCCATCAACAGCAGTCCTTATATCGATGATTTCAGGGCATTGTATCAATGACCAAGGACATTAATACCAGGTCACGAGTAGATCGATTATTATTATTTCAGAGCATTGAATATATGAATATCGGTCCTTTTATCAATGCATTTCGGACATCAACTAATCAATTTTAGGCATTTATATATTGAATCTGATATTTCAGAAGGATATATTTTGCTATTTTTATCCCACTGATATCGGACTGTTGCTCTATCAGCTTTTTTTTCATTTATATTTATGAGTTCATAGGTTCATACTTGAATTCTTTTCGTATCTAATAATAACGGTGAAGTTGCATATTTGCATCAAAATAATTGAAGAAAATATAGATCAGATTATAGAAAAATACTTTTCATTGAACAATCTTTATGGGGAACTTCAGTAGTAATCAGAGTAAGGAAAATAATAATAAGACGATTGATATGATCTGGAAAATTTATTGAGTATTGGAGAGGAATTCACTTAAAATAAGGGTTTTCGGAAATGAGTTCTCGGATTTGAGCGCAAAAAAATGATTTTCAATAAACGACCATACCATCCCATCATACATTCTGAAGGATAGCTCAAATTGAAGAGATAAAAAAATTTTAAACACACTTCCACTGCTCTTACAATATCAAAAGACTTGTATCGTATACCGTCGAAATATGTGTAGGTACACTTCTTGAATTTGGGTGATATCGTCACCAATGGCATACACGAAGGGTTGGATCGATTGTTTTTTCGAATTTAAGAAGTGTATCCATTTTTCGACTTCTTGTATCGATCTTCCGAGATACAGGAAGGCACTTTGGGAGTCACGAATTGTAAATTTCGTTGTTGAGCTCCTTCCTGTGTTGTCCTTTTTTACAGTCTTGGATATTGGTTCAAAATACCCAAGCAGTGCCCACAAGACTGCTGCACCTCGTCCATCTGGAAATAAACATAAATTACCATCTTGTATAAAAACGAAGCCCTTTCAAGATGATCAAATGTGTATGAAATTCATTTATAACTCTTAGTTAATCTTAGTTGTTCGCCGCTTTGAATTAAATGAAAAAAACACCAATCAACTTCGCTTTACTTCCTGTTCACAATATTTGGCGATCTTCTATTCATAGATACTTGAAGGTTTCCAGTTTGATTAGTAGAACCTGCAATGAAGGAAATAATATATGTTTTTAATTCTCATGTCATGTCAGTGAATGCAGATGATATTAAACCAACAAATGCATGAATAAGTTCTTCAAATTTCAAGAGTCCATAGCAGCAAGAACTACCATATTTCGATAAATAACTTTGTCCTATATGTAAAACGAAACCGTATGATGTATCTTAAGCTTGGTATAATGTAGAACTAATTTTTTCCGCGAATAAATTCGTTAGAAATTAATCTGCAAAGCTGGCGAAAGATTCTATCTAAAATCAATTGAATGAAACATCGGTATGAAAACTAGAATACAGAAAAGATTCTATTCATTAAGTCGACAAATCATTTTCATATATAATTTGTACTCACCTTTTAAAATTCTCCGTTCTCAAAACACAAGATGTCGTCAACTTGAAGCACGAACGAAAAATTATCGTGAAATGCATACACTTGCTGCACTTTTCGACTAGACAAATGAAACTAGACAAAGCTCGCGAAATAACCCTTCGGTGGCTATCGCTTCTAGTCGCGTCCATCAATTGATGAACTTGGTGATTCTTATAAGGTTCGCATACATCAACTGATGCACACGGTGATTGTTATAAGGTTCGCGTACATCAACTGATGGACTCGGTGATTGTATTAAGGTTCGCGTACATCAACTGATGAACACAATGATTGTTATAAGGAATCAGGACATCGGGTGATGACCTAAAGCATTGATAATATAACTCCAGGGCATGAATCAATCACGCTGATACATTGATGTGATGTATGCATAGCATGGATCCATTACAATTGGCATTATCACAAGGTTTCGTGATGATCGACCGTGCCTAGTATTGATCACTTCCAGGACGTTAATTCAATGTATTTTTTACATTGTCCTGAGGCAAATTTCCTTGAATTGATGTATTTCATCATCAGTACAATGTAATAAATACATTATAATAATGGCCTAGCGTTCATTATATCGATCACAATATTGATTAATCAATCACTGAAGTACATTATATTGATCAACTTCTGACATTGTCGCAATGAAAAATACATCATAGTAATGTCCAAACGGTCAATCACTTGGGGTGATTGATATCAGGCTCAGTATTTTTCTCTGTGTAGAAATTGATATATGGATGCCGATGAAATCAGCAATGTGAATCAGTTTTGATATTTAAATTCTTTCATTAATAGTAATCGTGAATCTTACTTTTTCAGGCTTCATCTTGGGTTCATTATTTAAAGATATAATGAACTAAAAC
Source organism: Myrrha octodecimguttata (assembly GCA_958510865.1). Classification (NCBI taxonomy): domain Eukaryota; kingdom Metazoa; phylum Arthropoda; class Insecta; order Coleoptera; family Coccinellidae; genus Myrrha; species Myrrha octodecimguttata. Next base: position 29,902,069 of record OY294057.1, read on the forward strand.
TTTGAAAAGATATGTCGTATAGATTTCTCACGTTATTCAAGTATTTTATGTCTCAAAGGCTATCTACATACCTCGCAAACGCCCATCTCAATATGGTTTTATGAGGTGAATACTATACTACCCAGAGGTCCACGTGCTATATCGACAAATACACAGGCCAAAGGGAGGTTTTTCAGCATCAACTACATCGTATTATGAGGAATAAACCCACACAAGGCAAATCGGAGATGAATGCTTATGAGATGGCCGCATTTAAAGATCGATTAATCATTCATTCAATAAGTACCCAGCATTGCGGACTCGAAACCAGTTTTCATTTTAGGGGTGCCTCTTCGATAAACGCCTGTATGCTTTCCATTGACGCCAATTTCCGATTCGGAATGGCTTTAAATTGACCCATATTAGAAGATTTCCTGAAGAACCGAAATATATGTCTGTTGTGTACGTTTCTGACTCAGGGAATTACGGTTTCAGAGTAATACAAATTAAAAATTTGAGGTCAATTATAGTCATTTTCCTGTCAGATAACTACGCAACGTTGTCCTCTCTCCATGGAGGTCGTAGTAATTACGTATTTATCAAAATGTTCTGATATTTTCATCCAACGATTTATACTGTGAAAATTTGCGCAGGAAAGTAATTTTGGCTGCCACATGTTTTTGTTCACATAAATTTTTACGTTCATTTACCCTTTTGTATTTGTAACCCATATTCCGTTATATTCCTAATGTTCCTTTGCAAACGTCAGTAGTGTATCAATCGAAAAGTGTTCATTTTTCGAATTATAATTCCAAATTTGTCGTAGAAGATCTTTTTCCAAAATTAAGTCTTCAGTCAGTGCCTTTTTGGGTGCACCAATAGAAGGAAATTCTTTGTCGTCTCTTTCACTCAAAATCTTATTGTGGTGATGTGTAGCGTAAAAATAAATATCTATTCATATGAAATATAATTACTTGGATTTCACTCACATACGTCGAAAATGTTAGATAGCTTATGATGAATTAGGGATTCTAAATTATCAGGGTTACTATCAGAATTTCAATTCTACATAGCACTTCCTGATAGGTACTTTGTCTCTGCTTCTTCAAAACTACCCTCGGCATTGTTAGTTTCCAAGTGTGATGATTATCACAGAATACAAATATATATGATCATGTTGAGATTGAGAGTAGAAATTGGCAGTTGGCAACTTCTCTGGGAATTATTTTGACATTGCCGATATTTCAGGAGTGCCAATCTGCGTCAGTTTCGAGTAAGAAAACTTGATAAACATAAATCACAGATCCTAGCCAACCGCTTATGAAAGTAAATGGAGTATGCATCAACCTTCACCGAGCTGATAATAGAATAAAACTTTTTTTATAATGAATTAAGTATATTAGGAAATTTATTAAAAATGGGCTGCCTAAAAACAGAATATTTTCAATTATTTCTTTAAAGAATCTATTATTTATCTGGACAAACTACTGGGTTGCCAGATATAAACAGGTATATCGATGCCAGTTACTTTCACTTGACACGTTGATATAGGGTTGTCTAGGTTGTCATTGAGTTTAAATTCTTTATTGTATTTATTTCCTCGAACAGTGACTCTTTTGTAATACGTGGTATGGTAACCAACAAAGTTAGTTCAGCTTCGTGATAGTTATATTTTTTTCACGAAGAGTTAGCTCTAATGAACAATTTTTAAAAGTTTCAATTTTCAAAATTTTTTGAGAAAAAATTTTTGTTCCTGGAAATTCTTTACCACATTCGAAAAAAAAATTGCTCACACCTCGACCTTTAAATTTCTCAGTAGTATATCAAATATAAGTTTGGTACGATCAAAATGAGTAAGAATCAACCTTTAAGTTGATTCTCACTATACGTCCGTAACCTTCCAGTATGCCTTCCGTATTATTTAAGTCAAAAATTAGTAGGCAAAAATATCATGTTGAGGGAACGTAAACGGAACGTATAGTGTGCATACAGCAATTCATTTACACCTTATAATATTTTACGGAGAGGATACTGGAAGGTTATGGAACGTAAAGTGAGAATCAACCTTTATTCGAAAAAAAATCCTACACGATTGAATCCACAAAATATAGCTCATGACTGGATCAGCATTCTTATCAGAATTCTAACTCATTGGTACTGTTCCAAACAAACGATACGCCCATGATAAACAGCAAGATAGACAACGTCACGACACTGAGCTGTGTGCTCTAAACATCGTAAAAATATTCCAGCGCTGCTTGTGTGCCGTCCAAACTGAACCTGAGGAATCCTTTTGCCTCGCCGTGAAAATCGACATCAGATAGATCAAGTTTAGCTGCTCGCGCACCACTCTGCTCCCGCTAAAACACCATCCACACTTATTATTATAATTATTAAAAATACAATAAGAGTTGAAGTGAACGACTTCAAACTCAAATAAGCTCACTAAGAAAAAAAAAATAATTCAATGTACATTTCCCTATAGTGAGGAGAAACAGATGAGCGAATACAAAAAAAAAGGAAAATTATTCTAAGGAACAGGTAACACAAATCAGCACCAGTCATAGCAAACGCATATCCATAATCAAAGGCGTCTCATCTTAGTCTATCCAAGCCATTCTTTTAGCCATTGGTGGTGGAGTTATTGACTACCGAACTGGGAAGACTGTTCCAGGATGAAAAGATTCTGTTCGAAAGGAACATCTGTCTAGGAACAGTACGGAAGTTCTCCTTCTTCAATTTGAAATTGTGACCTCGGAGATGATTGACGATCTTGGCGAAAATAGCCTCTACTTCAGAACCAAAAAGTTCGTGCATACATTTGTATGACAATATCAAGTTAGCTCTAGCGCGTCTATCAGCAAACGAAGTCATGCTATTTAGTCGGAGGCGGGTCTCATCATCAGGTCGATCGAAGCAGCCGCTCAGCTCTATTGTCTGTATGGGCATTTGATGTCGAAACTGAGGCTGAGGAATCCTTTTGCCTAGCCGTGAAAACCGACATCGGATGGATCAAGTTTAGCGGCTCGCGCGGCTGCTCTGCTCCCGCTCAAAACAGCGTCTGCACTTGCGAGGCAGCCCAATTAACTTGCCTGGAAAGTCGCTCAGCTCTAGTGTCTGTACGCAAATTAATATAAGCATTTATCACCTATAGCTAACAATGGCATAATTTGCCTAATGACATGAATATAGTAGACGTACAAGTCTGGAACAGGTGTTGATGAAAATCCGCAGCAATTTTTCCACATTAAATTGTAAGTGAATTCGTTTGACATTATTTCAATTGATGTATCACTGATGCTTATTTTATTGGGAGTAAAGAGTATTATTATTAATAAAGAGAAAGTCTATACCAGCCAATAAGACACTACACCTGAAAATGACAGATCTCTACTCCATCTGACAACTCAACTGAATTGTGGCAAATTACCGGATTGCCTGCAGGCTCTTGGCTCGAAAAAAGACATTTCTACTGCACTACATATATCACTTTTTAATTGGTGCGTTTTTGTTAGTTAATTTTTTCATTTTTCACGGCGTTACAGAATGAAAGCTAGCTCTTGTGGAAATCTAGAAAATAAAACATGATTTTTATCAACTTCGAAGAAGCATATATCTTCAAGAAAATCTGTAGTTTCACAAGTTTGAGTAATTATATGAACAATAACGTTAAAGTTCCTTTTTTTTCTTCATTAGAACTAGAACTTGTTTTCAAACAGCACTCACATTTTGCTAAAAGCACTTTTGAATTCCATAGAAATGTATTCAGTTGAGCGTAAATATATTTTTTCGGATAAAAAGAATTTTCAGCTTCTATTGAAAATTCAGAGAAGAATTATACGCCAATCAATCACTATTTGGAATGAACCGAATATGCAGAGAATTATTTCCTTGAACTAAAATTTCAAAACATTCAATTGATAATTCATCACCGTAATTTACTCACGATCAAAGATATTGGAGGAAATATTGTTTGGTTATCATCCATTATCAATTATTTGAAAGAAAATATTGGGAATATTGGACACTATTTTATTTTACTGTTTCATTAGTAACAACGCCGACGTTTCGAAACTGTTCGTTTCTTTTTCAAGGCTAGTTACGTTGAACAATATTGTACACTTATTAAAAACATTCAGACATTTAAAAGGAATCGAATCGGACAATTAGTAACAACGCCGACGTTTCGAAACTGTTCGTTTCTTTTTCAAGGCTAGTTACGTTGAACAATATTGTACACTTATTAAAAACATTTAGACATTTAAGGAATCGAATCGGACAAACAGGCACGCGATATAATGACGTTTATATCGTCATACGAAAAGTTCCGGACACTATAAATAAGATCCATCTTGAGGTTCGCACATTTGGCTGTGGATCATTTCCCAAAAAAAATTATGGTTCCTCCAATAATTTTGATCATAGATTACGATGATGAATAATTGATCAGTAATTTCAGGACAGCCTGTATACCATTAAAAATTCTTTGTCGTTAAACTTTGTAGAGGAATTGTTTTCTAAAACGAAGTATGAATAATTATCAATCTATTCATTTGATATTTAGAGGGGCTCATGCTATTAATCTTCATATATACTCTCAGGTCAATCTAGCAAGTTGTTGATATAGACCTTGATAAATAATTTGGCTAATAAATATTTTAGTGCAAAAAATTGAAATTCGTTAGAACAGTTGTAAATTTGGTACTTTTTCTTGCTAAATGGTCAATATATTTCACAGGTTAAAGGTCAGATTATTGAAATGGAAAACCTTCTCTTAAAATTACGCCCGCATGTTTCTATTTCAATCAAAAATCTTCTCCGGGGCTAATTTAATCGCAGCTTTAACTGCTGACTTTGAAACCACGAGTAAATTAGCCCTGAAGAAGATTTTTCAATAAAATAGAAACATGCCGGCGTTAGTTTAAGAATTGGATTTTCATTTCAATAACCTGACCTTCAACCTGTCAACTATATTAACCATTTAATTTATATTTTATATCATTCAATCCTGATTGAATCTTTCCTGATCTATTGATGGAAAACCTTCTCTTAAAATTACGCCCGCATGTTTCTATTTCAATCGAAAATCTTCTCCGGGGCTAATTTAATCGCAGTTTTAACTGCTGACTTTGAAACCACGAGTAAATTAGCCCTGAAGAAGATTTTTCAATAAAATAGAAACATGCCGGCGTTAGTTTAAGAATTGGATTTTCATTTCAATAACCTGACCTTCAACCTGTCAACTATATTAATCATTTAATTTATATTTTATATCATTCAATCCTGATTGAATCTTTCCTGATCTATTGATGTGTTATCCTTGCAACTTCCTCCAAATAAAACATCTGTATGATATTGCTTTCACAATCCAGCTTACGAAATTTTGGAAAAAACTTGGAAACCGTTGAGTTTTTAGAAATTCTGAAAAAATGATTCATTGAGTTGAGCTTAGGATTCAAACTGAACAAAACCTGTTTCAAAAAAATAGAAACTCACATGTACATGTAAAGGTAATCTTTAATATGTACAAATACAGAATGGACAGAAAAAAATCTTATTTTTTCCGTATATCGAATCCATATCATTCAGATATGCCAACCAAAAAAACACAGCATTTTTCACATAGGAATAAATAATTCGAATTCCAATGCCCTGCTCTGAATGGGTTAAATAAATGACTTTCTCAGGAGAAAATACCAGCATAACGGTCGCGACTGCCACTTGTAGTTGTTCGAATAAAAGATTATTTGCATTGTATGCAGCACTATATCGGGTACCCCGACTAGTCTATGCTAGAACGGGCCCCTTTGTCCAGGTGAATGTCATAGGTTAGCAACTGCCGCTCGATTCCCAAACGGGACCCTTGAATGCAGTGTCTACCTTTCTTAGAAAAGGTCACGTTACATCTGGTGTACTAGCATTTTTCCACAATCTGCATTCTCACGTTTCATTCACGGGGTTGGAAATTTATCATATCTTCAATACTTTGAAACCTGCTCAAATATTAACTCGCAGGGATCAGTTGGTTACAGTTGAAAAGCTCGGCAAATTTTACTCATTTCCTTATTATTTTTGCTCTACATGTAATTTTGAAAATTTCAAAACCATTTTCTATACATTTCTTTTTAAATTGGTGGTACAAACAAGGAGGGTTCGAGGTTGTTATTGAACTCTTCGATTTTGGCGGATATTAAATTTCGAAATTCAACGACATTCAACGAATATATTCGTCTTCAAGGTTTAGGAATATCATATCGGATATTTCAATAAGCAGTGAAAATCAACAAAGTAATATTTTCTCTGGACCAATATCCCTCTTTCCCTCTTGAACTATTTGGTAGTGCACAACTGGCCGTTAAAGAAAAGTGAAAAAAATATTCCAATTTGAAAACTTGCAATTTTCTTCGGTATCATTCAAGGATTTAATCATCATAATAGAAACAGTTATCAGTTTTTCTTCTTGAAACCATAGTTGTTTCCTTCGACAAAGGTCTGAGGTTAGAGAACAAGGTATATTACTTATGACAAATTATCACCCTGTAGATTTTCACGGGCCATTATCATGTCATATGGTGTTAACCGAAGTGTTATAACGTGGTTCACAGATGATCAGTAATATTGCACAATTTTTCAGGCACAATTCAATTGATCGTGTGTAAACCATATTGAAAGGTTTGTGTCATATGTTGCGTGAATTTCAGAACATTGAAAATATATTGAGCAATCCGAAGAATTTTGCACTTTTTGTGGGCATTATTGCACATTCTCCCTGAGTTTCCATTTACAAGCTGACCAGATCACTTCCTCGTGGGCCATAAGTGTTCAGAAAGATGATTCATGTCAGTATTTTGTGACTCTATGGGATCTTACAGGCAACAGGGCCAGGAAGAGCAATATGACGTGCTGGTAGAGAAATATCACAAAATAGCTATTTATGTAATCACAGTTACGAAATACCTAATTTTGTGAAACGCGTGAGATGTTTGCGGAACGAACGCAGTGATTTCGCAGAAAATATCGACTCAATTCAGTCTTCGAGAATGATTTTAACATCGCAGTTGATTTTGAAATATTCCTATTTTGCCGCTCAATAGATTTACTGGCAACTGATGCCATAGCGTACGGACAAAATGCAAGCGAGATTGCGATAACACAGTTCGGCTTCTTGCTTTCGAGAAACACGATTTAATTATTTGGGCAACGTCAAAGCAAGTGGTGGATATAATGCAAGTAAAATAAATCCGTTTATTCTTGAGCACCCATAGAATATAATTCTTCGAACATATGACAAGAATTACCTGAATTTTGAAATTCTACATGCATATAGTTTGTTACCTTTAGAGAGGATCGGAAAACAGAAAAGGGGTAATCGGCGATACTGCCATGTGAACTAAACAAGATGGCTCAACAATATTTTCATCAATACTAAATGGAAATAATTAGGAATTGGGGAGAAGCCGGCAAGTTGGCATATAATGTTTTGAAAGCTGATATCTTGTATGAGAATGATAACTAAGAGATCACCATGTATTGGGTCTTTAGCCAATAAGGTTAACTTCTCATTTTATAGGGTAGAAATTGATTTGAAAAATATAAAATACTTATAAAATGCTAATGATCCAAAACATGCCCGCATGTGTCGGGTAAAAAATCAGAAATCCTGCAATAAAAACCAAAAATTTGGAGGATATTGAATTTTTATTGAATAAAAGAAAAAAAACGATCTTATGGCCTTCCATTCACTTGGATAGTGAAATCAACACAAATGCGAATGAAAATATTTTTTGCTTGTGAAGGCCCATTCCATTTTTTCCTTCCGTACAGTTTCCGAGGCTTTAATCTTGTTATTTTCAACCCGCTCCCCTGTATCAGTTTTCCAGTGATAAGAGTTCACCATCTGAAACAATATTTTTACGTTATTAAGAAAAGAAGCCATGCCATCTTACTCGAACACTATGTGTGCCAACTTGCCTTTTCCAGGTAGAAAATAAATGAATATATCAACATCTTCCTATCAACAGTTTTTATCAAAACTGAGCATATACCTAAAGAGACAATTCTGCTCGTAATTGAAATTCAAGAAAAACCTACTTTCAATAACAGTAATAATGGCGTGAAGAAGTATCTTACCTTAAGTTCAACACGCACCCACCACCTTTTAACAGATAACTCAGCAACCACCAGTGTGGCCTTGTTAACTACCTCAGTACACTTTTGCACCTTATGTAGACATTTATTGGAAGTTCAGCAGTTTTACCTGCAGTGAATTCCTCAGAATATATGATAAGCCATCTAGCCCGAATATGCCATCTTGCCTGCCTTTTCCCTAACTGATACAATACACTGTGAGAAATAACCATAGATTGCATGAACATATCTTCAATTCGGCATCAACACATTTATAAAAATAAAATTCTAAGAATGAACATATTTGTGTCTAGAATTGTTATGAGATCAGACCAGAGTAGACAAATCTAAGCGACAGATTCACCTTTTTGAGCGTATGTTCTGGGAAACCGCGTGCTATCGTTTTGCCCAAACGTCTGAAGACACGATAACTGTCGAACGGAGCAAGCTATCGCCTTGAAACTTTCAGGGTATAGCCATTTGAGATTATTTCCCTGATATTCAGGAACTACTGAAGCGATTGAATTGAATTGTGCGTCAGTTGAAGCATAACGACGAGAAATTTTGTTAAGATCGTTCGCTCAGCAAAAATTTCATTTCGGAAACTATTCATCATATTTCAACAAAAAACCTTGCTTAGACCTTGAGCTTCATATTTCACATCCGTGTACCAAATTTCAGTTCGATAACATTATAATTTTTGTAGATATTAGGAAAAATAAAGTCAAATTTCCTGGTTTTTCCTAGATGTCGTTGTTTTTCTCCGGTATAACTCGAATAATACTGATTCAATCATGATATAACTTGGTAACTAGTTTGGAAATGAACAACTTCATGCCGAATTTCGTGATGATCGTGTCATTGAAACGCTTTTGCGCGCGTGTTTCAAGCAGGTCACCAAAAGTGCGTTTGGTGGGGCCAATACATGAAGATGTGGCAGCTTCGGCAACGAGTTTGCTTTTCAAGGTTTACAAGTGATCAATTAAGCCTCGTTCCAATAGTTAGATTATCTAATGTTTCAAAATGGGAAAGAAGCTCCTCATTCAATTCGTATAGAATTGAAAATGATTGTAGGAGGAGCGAAGAGGTCCTGCAAATTGCGAAAATACTTGTACTGTATAATCCCGAGCTATTTGCCAGTCGGGTAGTAAAGTTCCGATAAATTTTACTTACTACATTACTGAGTACTACGCCCATATTTTATGTATCCTTCTCCTATGAACAGCTTCACAATAGCAAGGCAGATGTTGGGCTGTCTCGGTGGTTTCTTGATAGAAGTGACAGGTATCATCGAAAACCATTCCTAAGTTCCGCGGAAGATAATTCACAGTTATAAAGCCATATTGGTCCAATTAGTTGAGTAGGAGATGCCTTCATACACAGACCTTCCCCCAGATCGCAAGCATCCTCTTTTTTCCAATTTCGTAGCTGCCATCGACGGATGGCTGGATAGAAAGCCAAAACCGTACTGACCAAATGAAAGGACCCAAAGAAGGTTGAACTGATCATCTTTTCTGAGTTCGTTGAGTCTCGTCTTTCAATCCTAGACTATCTTTTATAGGGGAGTCAAGTGCTACTAGGGCTATTCTGCTGTTTCTTTGTTTTGTTTGTTTCTTATATGAGGGCTCCGACTTGGCTTAGATCCAGCTATCAGTGTAGAATATCCCAGACCCTGCAGGCAAACATCTCGTCATTTGCCGATTGTTTCCGATCCGTCAATGTGCTCTTGTAGTTTTTCTGAAACTCGTGTCTCAGAAAAAGAGTATTTGTTGCCACAGCCATGAGCTCCTTACATTCCTTCTACATGCGACGGTGCCCTGTTTTGTCGTGAATCATCAGTTCTCGCGCTCTCCAAGAGTCCATTTGACTTAAGTACAAGCCTAAAGGTGGCGGATCCAAAACTACTTGTGAAGTAGCGGTTGGACAGGAGCGTGATAGACAAATCAGCCAATTTTTGTAATTTGTCGAGAGCTTGTTACCTCATGGATGACCTGGTCCTCGGTCACCAGATGAAAGTTGTGTAGATTCAGTTGATCAGTTCGGCTTTGAGTCTCTGCGTACTGACGACCATCCTCTGGTTCGCGTATAGAGATCTGTTTGATTATTGCTTATCACGGGTTTTATATACAGACTTCAAGATTGCTCTTAGTCGAACTCAATACCAAGGAACTTATTGAGATCAGTAGAAGTTAGAGCATTGTGTGAGTAATGAGAATGAGAATTTTGGGCTACCGGCACAATCCAACTCTCCATGCCTTCATACATAATGCATTTGCCTATAGAAATCGAATATCCGTAAAAAGTAAAAGTATCGATAAAAGCTTATTTTGGGAGAATTTTGCATCATATTTTAGGTTTTTTTTTGGTTTTCACCCCCAATATCTGAAACAGTACTATAAAAAATCCAATAATAATTGTTTTTTTTTGGGGATCGCCCCCTTCGGATTGCAGGATCACTATATTGTCAAGAGCAGTTTCTGGGAAAAACAGATTGCCTTATGAATAATACCGGAACAATACAAACGATAAACAAAACGATGTTCCAGAGTAGGAATCTGACTCTTTCTTAAGACAAGCGAGAAAATCTACAGACTTATTTTCTTCCGATCTTAATGGACTTCGAAATGTAAAGACGCGGTGCATTTCCGCTATCGATGAATGACAACCGCGATTTCCCATTTTATCGGAATTGTCCGCGGGTGCCATGTCAATTTCGCACAGTTCGATGAAAGAAAGGGTAAGTATGAAAAAAGGAGCGATTGGCCGATGCATATGCGTATTGCATTTACGCATTCCCCACGCCTCGTGGCAGTCGGATAGGTCGGGAGTAATACGATGCACTTGCAATTGCGGTCATACTGGTGTGCAATAGCGACATGAAGGTGCATTGCGCAATGCAATAAGATTCGTCGATGCGGACGGCGAATGAAACTGCCGCCAATCGTGGCCCGACTTGTATGCAACTGAGAGTGCATCGCGAATGCAAATGGATCCCCGACTTTCGCGATTTTCAAAATGTACTCAGTCAAATTATAGTGAGGAAGCACACGATGCTAAACAGTGATTTACCTGAGCGTTGTGAGGACCTATCGGATTTTCGAGATCAGATGATAAAAAAAATTCTAGAAAAGCTACTTTTGCGCTTATGTTCGAATTCGTTGTCAGAGCTGTCATCATGTATTGACTCTGCAAAACGTACCTTTACTTCCAGATGAGAAAATTTCGTGATCTAATCATATTATCTCATGAAATTAAGAATAAACTTCAAGCTATAATTTTTCAGCCAATTAATATATTTTAATTTGATCCAATATTTTACTTCGAAATATTGGGAAAACATCATTTGGGTATATCTACGGAATCATCGGGCGGCTGTTACCCATTCACGAATTCGACCATCGTAATTAAACCACAAACCTACTCTACAAATATCGAGTTTCGAAGTCATTACTTTCAGGAGGTTTAATGGTTAGGGTCGTCCTCACCGCTGAACATAAACACATTATCTTCCGATAAAAACAACGTAAAACTAGAAATTTGTAGATTTTGACCTTGACTAAGAAGGCCAAATGGTAAAATCCACCCAATAATTCAGCAGATATACCCATATAAAATTTTATTTTCCTAATATTTAGATTCAATTGAAATCCAGTTCTCAATTGTAAAATGAAAACGTGAATTCCATACCGAATTTCGTGAGGAAACCTTTTATGTTCGAAAGATAACGCAATATTGAATATCTGAAAGAAAAATGGAGTTTTTTTTTAAAATTGTAGTAGTGACACGATTATCACGAAATTTTGCACGAAGTTGGTCGTCAGCATTTTCAAACTAGTGACCAAGTTTCATTATGATTGGAACACTATTTTTTGATGAATTCCGGAAAAACAAGGATTTAGAGGGAAAAAAAATTTGGCATATTTTTCCCTAAAGTCTCTAAAAATAATAAGTTAATATGAAGTTTGATACACTGTTGTGAAATTGCCATTTTTTTAACGAATAAGATGAATTTCCTTCAGTTTCATTGAGAGTCGTCCCATCTCAACAATATTCTGCATAAAATTGCGCACAGTTAAGCAGGATTCATAAACTTGAAGTTCTGGTTCAAAGATTCAATCAGTGAAGTGAAACGACAGTAGGAAAAATGGCAACAAGGACATAAGTCTCACCTAGTTTGGTTCCGTGTTTGGTCCTTTATTTTTAAATAGGAAAGAAGGTGCCAGAAGCGTATGTCGTATGTTTATGTGGCGGCAAGTGGCGGTTTTCTTGTGATGATAAGAAGAATTCAATCGATAATGAAATTAAGATAGTACCTACGCGAATATACAAGTTCAATACCTTTTCAGGTGTTGTTGAATATTTTCTTTCATTATTCAGATTATGCTGAATCAATTCGGCAATAGGTAAGATTTGAAGCTTTGCATTTCGTTGGAATTTTCCATATTATCATTCATTAAAATGGATTCATCATAAGTTCCAGCTCTAATTTATGACTATTGGCGTCTGAATTTAAGATTGCAGCGCCACGGTGGCCAGTTTTAGAACCTTAGATACAGACATAGATTTTGTTTTGATAGTCGATTTTGTACTGTTTGTTAGTGTTTGGTTTGATAATTTTTGAGTTCACGATTTATTCAAAGACTTTTCAGACTTTTATAGTTGACGAAAGTATATCACTGGGAGTACATATTCCATTCTTATAAAGTAGGTAGTATCATTCGGATTCAGGGGACCCATTTATAACTTACTGAAAAGTTATTTATCTAAAAGAAAACAAGTCGTAGAAATTGGAGGATCCAGAAGTTCAGAACGTGTTATTACATATGGAGTGCCGCAGGGTACAGTGCTGGGACCTGTTTTGTTCCTTATTTATATAAACAGTCTGCTCAAGATAAAAGAAACTGAAGACGCAATTTGTTTTGCCGATGACGTGGTTGTTCAATATAAAGGAGATTCATGGGGAGAATTGAAGGAGAAAGCTGAAAGAAATTTTTCAGGAATAAAAAAATGGTTCAAAAACAATAAACTCACCCTAAATCTTGATAAGACGAAATACATGACCTTCAGTTCGTACACTTCCAATTTGCCAACTTTAGGAGATCTTTCAATTGATAATGAGACATCAATAACGGAAACAAAAAATATTAAATATTTGGGAATCACAATTGATCAGCGATTGAAATGGGACGCACACATAAAGAATCTTGTGAACAAGATAAGAGGTTTGCTTTTCAAATTCAAATATGTCCGAAGTCATATGAACACTACAAAATACTTGACAATATTCTACAAGGCCTTGGTTGAGTCGCAAATAAGTTATGGTATAGTTGGATGGGGTGGTGCTTACCAAATTCACGTGAAACCTTTGGAGGTTATACAAAAATGGGTGTTGAAGATAATTCACCAGAAGAAGCGTAATTTCCCAAGCCAACAATTATTTGAGTTGGCAAATGTGCAGGACGTGAGACAAATATACGCCACAAAAATTCTTTTAAATATCGCTTCACGTAAAATATCAGTTAGTACTTTGCAACATAATTATGCAACCAGAGGAGAAAATACCTACCAACCACCAAGATGCCACAAGAGTATCGGGCAAATAAGTCATATTTATTTCGCACCAAAACTTTTTAACTTAATTCCCGGACATCTGAAAAATATAAAAAATATAAAAACGTTCAAAAAGAGAATAAAGACTTGGTTAAATCACGAAAGGAGAGAAACGATCAATTACTTGATAAGTTAAAAAAAAAGGAAAGAAAATTTGTATTTTGATATAGCTTCCCCATTACCAGGATTTTTGCACTGGATTTATCGTGGAATGGAAATAAATAAGTACCTATGAGTTCTACTTACTAGATTTTTGACATTGTACAGCCCGATTGTGTTATAAACTTGCCCGATTTGATTCATTCATCATTTTCTTCCAATATTTGTGTATTCATGGTTGTCCATATGTTAGTTTTTTTTTTGTCATTATAGATCATATTTTAGAATTATATATTGTTTTAAATATCACGTACAGATTATAATTATTATATATCTCTGTGATGAATTTGTTTATTTACCGAAATAAACTTATTATTCTTCAATCTTATTGAGTGAAGCAACTCTAAAATTACGAGGATATCTCCAAGGTTAGACAGTTTTTTAATATTATTTTCAGATCCAAATATGGCAAGATTGACATTGGTGGATTTCTTAGGCTGTCCTGAAAGTTGAAAAACAGATAGTATTGTGAAACATACTTTTTGGAATAATAGACAGTACTCATTACTTTACTATTTTTATAGCGAAGAACTAAATCCTCAATATATTGTGAATAAAAGGAATACATTCACATAAAACTAATGCTACTAGTACAGTGAGCCTTATTCTTTATGGATTGACAAATAAATTTTCCAACTATCATATGATTGGTCTTGAAAAAGCTGTAATAAATAAGCTTTATACATCTTTGCTTTCATCGGCAGAAGCACTTTGAGCGAACAGCCTTCATCACCAGATATTTCCTTGTTGAGACTCTTTTTTTTTGCAATAGTCAGTTCTATCACTAAAACATTTACGTTGTTCCTTAATGATCAGTTCAACAGACAGAATTCTGGAAGTCATACCATTCCTCTTAAGTAAATTTCTCTGCTTGGATTAGGGGCCTGGAAAAAAATTGTCTTCATGAATGTGATCTAATATTTCATGAGCAATTCGTGCTTACCTCTATGAAAATGATCATCCTCGGTAAAATGCAGGTAACAGACTCTCATAAATCTTGTTTGTTCGTTTTTATTGATTCTTAAACACTTTCAGGCCCGACTTGTTAAAGGAAGATTCTTTCATCCTAACTCGAAATTTTTCACCGGGCTGTGTAAATCTATGGGAAGGGACATTTGAGTTTGCTTTTCTCAGTAGAAGCACTTGTAAAATCACACAAACGCCAAGAAAAATGCATAAACTTTCTCAATTTCTCGACATTTCTTTTAACTTGTCAATGATAATGTCTGTACCTCGGGTTACTCGGATAGCCACCAGAGGGAGAACCGCTTATCTTCATTCGCCAATACTATTGCTAAAATACAAAGAAGCATGATGTGAGTAAAACATGGAGTGTTCATCGGCTCATCTGTGATCGTACGCGTATACATGATGACGTATTAATAAAACTATATGAAAATCCAAAGCACAGAATATGTATTTCTTTGAATCTTCAACTTGCTGATGTCACTTTTTTCGCACATGATCACACCATGTTTTCTACATCATGGATAGATGACTACGATTATACTTATGGTGCATGAATAAACTCTAGTTCTCGCTTGCGTATGTCTATGATTTTACTGACCATAATAAATCGAAAGCTTACGACCATGATGTAAAAAGTGCTCATCTGAAAAGTGAGTGACTTCAGCTAGCAGAAAATACAAGTTATATATTTTGTGCTTTGAATTTGCATGTTATTCAAAGCACAGAATATATAACTCTTTGTATTTTCTTCTCGCTGACGTCACTCATTTTTCAGATGGGCACACCATGTTTTTTACATCATGCTTACTACGATAAATACTCGAACCTGATTTAAGTCAATCGACATGATAACGTTCATTCACTGAACATACTCCGGATTAACTGTGCTGGATATATAGAGTGGTCCATTGAAAACGAAACAGAGCAATTTACGGGCGAATTGGCCAAAGTTGTTGAACACGCTGAGTCAGGTCAATTTTTGTTTGTAGGGGTACACTTTTTGATGCATAATTCATTAGTGAAATAGCCAACCCCTAAACTGGGTAGCTCCCACCCTCAAAATTTGAATAGAAAATATAGGTTATGTCATACCTCATATTGAGGCATAAGACGCCAGCTTTCCACTTTTGTACTGTTGACGGAAATCGAATCGAATTTGACTAATTAATAGATGTTCATAATTTAAATGAGAATATTTCCTTATTCATGATAAGAAATGAATATTATTATTTTTGTATTTTAAAGCTATGGGTTCTTAGAAATTGACTCCTAGAAGTGAAATAGCCACCCCCTAAGCGGGGTGGCTACCCCTCTCGAATTTTCAATAATAATAATATTTATGCTAATAATATCATATATTCGAATACTATATGGCAAATGGTTATAAGCTTTGACACATCGATACATTGGTGACATTTCAAACTTGGTGGTTGGGGAGATTCGGGGGATTAGCCATATCTGATACATCATTTGAAAGCTCATCACTTCAACTTTTTATAAATTTGCAGCTTTTTGTACAATTGAATTGAGTTGAATAATTAATGGTTGTTCATCATATCCCCTAAGAATATTTCCTGATTCTTTATCTTGCAGGAATTTTTTCTCAAAGATGTCATATTTCCCGATTTTGTTTATTTTTTTGTTCTTTGAAGTACTTGAATCAGCAAATATTCTTGCGTCAAAAAGTCCTTACATCAGGAAAATTGAAAGAAAGTTCAACTTCAGTTTGAAACAGATACTTTTTGAATTAGGAATTCAATAGAATTGAACAAAAAGCTGCACATCATAAAAAGTTGAAGTGATGAGCTTTCAAATGATGTATCACATGGCCAATCCTACTTATTAAAATTTCAAGAGGGGTAGCTACCCCGCTTAGGGGTAGGCTATTTCACTTCTAGAAGTCAATTTCTAAGAACCCATAGTTTCAAAATACAAAAAACAATCACAACTTGAAAAAATATTCCTTTCTTATCACGAATCAGGAAATAAAGACTTTTACATAATACAGTCTTTTGTGACTGTGGGAGCTTCTTCCTTCCTTCTATTTGTTATTGTGATTCAGTAAAGAGAAAAGTTCAATCTGAATGATAACGCAAAGATTGCTGTTAATGAATGTATTCCTTCTCACAAATATTTCTTTTTGATAAGTATCAAGGTGTTACTATCATATGGATTCACTTGGTATTTGTAGAAGCTAATCGTTTATTTGGTTCAGCCTGTATCATATTCATATAGTCGGTTGGATGTGCGACAAATATAATTTATTTATTCTATTATTACTCTTTACTTCTACACTGGAGCATTCATATGTATGTTATTGTGAAAATGCAGCAGACCAGTGTTATTTAATACAAAATGACCTATAAATATTTCAACAGGCAGAAACCCCCTAGAACTTCAATGGAATGTCCACTTATTTTCATGACATGAGGAATGACACAAGTCTTGCGCACAGTTTGCTAGGGAGTTAGCACTTCTTACTTTTTGATGTTCTATGGTATAAATGCACTAAATACGTAGGGGTAGTCCGCTGATAGTTTGTGTGCCGCTCTACTACTTTTTTCGCTGCTGTTCACGATGAAAATGTTTCATCTTTTGACGTTCCCGTTCAGATTTTAACCAAGGTTCATAATTTTCAGTTTAGTTTGTTTATTGATAAGTTACACTTGTTTTGGTTGGATTGTTTCAAAATTAACAAAGAAAACCCAAACTCACGGGATATTTGACATCTATAAAACCTCATAAACTTGAACTGGCCGAACGGCGATCGTCAACTTTAAAGGTGGGGTGTTCGTTTCGAACTGCGAGCGGCCAGCGGAAACGTCAGCGGAAACTTTAGCTACGAACGGAAACGGTAACCGCAAGTTCATCAATCCAGCTTTATGCCCCAATTTACTGCCAAGTTTTCATTCAATCGCCCAGGTATTTCCTGAAATATTAAGGGGGATAACCTCAAAAATTCAAATGTTCATAACTCCGAAACCATTTGGGTTACTCCTCCCATTAACTAACTCACAGTTGCATTTTGAAATTCATTACACCGTGAAAGTTTTTAGTCGATAGGGTTCTCCATACGCCCGAAATCGGGTCCACGGACTGCCGCCAGACAGATTCAGTGAGTACAGCCTAATCGTTCGTTACAGACATTTGGACAAAACGATAGCACGCTGTTCTCCACAACATGCGCGCAAAAACTGGTGCATTGACATATCCATGGGCGTCGACATTGATAGATTGATAATATACTCCATTCACTTTTATAAACTATCCCGGTTGGTCATGGCATTCTGAAACATTTCAGAGTGTATATTTCGAAAATGTTAAGCCGCGACAGACACGAGAGCTGAGCGGCTTGCGAGGCAAGTTAATTGGGCTGCCTCGCAAGTGTGTACGGTGTCGCGAGCCATTTCAACAACGCTAGGCTGCCTCACAAGTGCCTCGCAACTGCCTCGAAAGCCGCTCAGCTCTCGTCTCTGTACGCGGCTAGATTAGGTATACCTAGTCATTTTCCTGTCAGATAACTAAGCAATGTTGTCCTCTCTACCTAGAGGTCGTAGTATTTACGTATTTATCAAAATGTTTATTTACACAAATCTGAGATTTTCATCCAACTATTTATACTGTAAACATTCGCGCAGGAAAGTTATTTTGGCTGCAACAACATGTTTTTGTTCACATAAAATTTTGCCTTTTGTCCGTCCTCTTTTATATTCCGAATGTTTCTTTGCAAAAGTGTGAAGTGTATCAATCGAAAAGTGTTCATTTTTCAATTGATAATTTCAAATTTGTCGTTGCAGATCTTGTTTCAAAATGAAGTCTTCAGTTAGTGTCTTTTTAGGTGCACCAATGGAAGGAAATTCTTTGTCGTCTCTTTCACTCAAGATCTTTCTTATTGTAGTGATGTGCAGCTAAAAAATAAATATCTTTTCATATAAAATATAATTCCTTGGTTTTCACTCACATACGTTGAAAATGTTGGATAGCTTGTGATAAATTATTGATTCCAAATTATCAGAGTTACTATCAGAAAAAGCAGATTCCAATTCTGCATTGCACTTCCTGATACTTTGACTCAGCTTCTTCAAAACTACGTTCGGCATTTTTAGTTTCCAAGCGTGATGATTATGTTGAGATTGAGACTATTGAGAGTAGAAATTAGCATTGGCAACGTCTCTGAGGTTTATTTTGACATTGCCGATATTTCACGAGTGCTTCAGTTTTAAGTAAAAAAAACTTGATAGACCTAAATCATAGCCATCCGGGATAATTTATAAAAGTAAATGGAGTATACATGTATATGTATATGTGGAATGTAATCCCTTACCAAACTATATTTAAGTATTGGGCGCATGTTTATCTGACGGTTTGAATCATGAGGGTGGCAGTACGTTAGGGTTGAAAATAAAAAAAAATAAATTCGTGTGAACGCAAAAAAGTTCTTATTTTGATATTTTGACGATTTGAATCTGATATAAGGTTCATCTTAATTTTTTCGACGTACCTACTACCCCATAATCTTCCTTAAAATGTTCTTTCACCGCGGCTAATAAGCCGTCGTGTTAATTGTACTGCGATAACAAAATGATAACATTCTTGTTTCTCTGAACCATTGACAAAGTTAGGTGATCAATATTGGGAATTAGAATGGCTAATTCAAAAGTTCTAGTACAGGTTGGACAAAATTGGTTATACCGGAACTGAAACTCTAAGGGATAGAGGAAACTACCTACATCTCTCCATCCTCTTTTGCTTTCGAGTTACGAGCCAAAAATTACATTTGGGTAATTTCAATTTCCGTCATTATCTCCATTCTCTTCTGTGCTATGGAATGAAAATATTATACAGAAACTTTTCCGTAGCAATCCAGGGTCTAACTTGGATTTTTTCCAAGGGGTTTCTCTGCTGAATTAAAACTTAACTTGTGATTTTTCATGAAAATAATAGCTTATTATGACTGAGATGAATGACCTTTTTTTGTCTCGAAAATATGTCATCTATGACCAGTGGAGAATTCCTATTTTTGGAAGGGGTTTCCCTGCTGAGCTTTCATAACATAAAATGGTGTTTATTAAGTCATGATAAACTATTATGCTTTATGGAAAAAAACATATCCCTGTGTAATTATAGCTTCTCAAGGAAATCAATTGAAAAATATATTGGCAATATATGACGATATACAAATATCGTGTAGGAATGGTTTCCATTTTACAAGTCTTCAGAGAAAAATAGGAAATGAAAGTTTTGGATTATTTTTTCAAACCAGTCCAGTCTCTTTGTCTTTTTTTTTGTGGGTTTATTCTGGGTTTTCACTTCCAGTATCTGAAACACAACTATTGAAATTAAATTTAAATTGTTTTCATGGAAAACGCCCTTGCGGTTTGCTGGATTAAACTATTTTTGTCAAGGCAGTTTCTAGGAAATAGGTTGCCTACGACAAAACCGGAACTATGCGCAAACCAACAACAATCTTAAACTGCGTACCGACACACGAGCTGAGCGGCATTCGAGGCAGTTTAATTGGGCTGCCTCGCAAGTGTGTACGGTGTTTTGAGCGGCTCGCGAGCCATTTCAACAACTGCCTCACAAGTGCCTCGCAACTAAACCGAAAGCCGCTCAGCTCTCGTGTCTGTACGCGGCTTTAGGTACCCTTGTTTCTCACGCGCTTGTTCTGGAGAACATCGCTTAATTTCTTGCAGAAACTAAATGAAATAATCGGGTAGAGCTACAATTGATTGTGCAACCTGAACAGTTTATCTGTTTAAGTCGACACGTTTTGAATGTATAGTTGAAAATCTATTCATAGATCCTCTTATTGAAGGACTGTGTCTTCCTAGGGGTGCATTTTTCTGTATTTATTTCGAATGCAGGATCTTTGCCACATTATCAACTAAATGTTATAGATGGATATGGAAAGAGGCATTCTATACCTTGATAGGGGGATATATTCGAAGCTCGAATTGCATGATCCTCCCATCTAAATTCATGTGAATATATTCTTTACGATAATTTGTAAACATAAATCATCGTGGGGAGGAGGGGAAATTTCATACATCGTTTTTGTGGACCTGCCAGGACAGTGAATTGGTAAATACTTACGTGTCATCATCGTAAATCTCTAACAGCAGATTTTAAACACAATTATTTCCATAATAAACAATGCCTAGAATCAATATTTGTAAGAAAGCTTTGGAACTAAAAATATGAGCATCGAATTCATTTAAAGCAAAAATTCTAGACGTTGGGTCAGGAGCTCTTATGCCCTTGTTGCCAAAGTGGAAACCTATCCACGTATTGACCCAACCGAAGACAACTTTACTTCCTGATAGAAAGATTTGGCGATCTTTTTTTATGTGGTCCCCGCGAAATTCTGCATGAACCTTCAAGCTATCATTTTTTCAATCAAGTACTGGTTTTGAACTCGATCGAACCTGTTTTTATATGTCATCGCAAAATTTCGAAATGGTATGAAGTTTGACATATTATTTTCAATATCTCTGAATATAAACATCGGATCGAACTGAAAATTGTAGCAATAATTTTTGACCGATTCCATATTATATCTTGTTATATTACTCGTCAGTACCTATATGCTAAAACTACTAACAACGTTTCAATCTGATCGCTCCAGCACTCCTTGAGGTATTGAATGAATAATAATCCCAAAAGTTCAAATGAGCAACGAACACAAAGAAAAGGGTTCTCTTAAATCAATTTGTAACCGCGTTAATCCAAGAGAATGGTACTCTTGAATAAGTCCAACCAAATATTAGTTTGATTATCCGATTAAATACTCTTGACCCAAGGTAACAATGATCCTCTTGATTCAAGCGGAATCACGTTTGATCCAAATGAGAAAACTAACAAGATTTTACTGAATATGTTTGCTAAATATGTTTTATATTATTATTCTGAAATACTATGTCTTTGATACGAATGTAAGATTTCTCGTTATTGTATTTTACCAGATTTCACAATTTTTTACCAAGAGAATATAATATGTTTGCTGCAATTAGCGGCTCTCAAATACAAAAAATGTATGGTATCTCAAAAAGCGTTTCATAATCATTCTTGAAGATGTCAATCCTAAATAAGGTGCGAATAAAGAATCACCCTCTAACAAGAAAGTTTTTTTGGAGCAGGATTTCGAAGATTATAGAGCAGAAGTATGTTGTACTAATTTGCTTGCTTACTATGTCTATTCACGACCTCCAAACATAAAATTAAAATGTGTAGTCTGGAGTTCTTGCATATACATGTGACAATGTTTGTGCATAACACACGTACATGTAGGCATGCACCCACCTATACAAACATTTTTCAAATCAAAGTTTGTTCGCGATTAACCAAGCTTATTCTTAAAACCAAACTTTTCTTCTTGACTTTCGAAACTCTGTTCCCGAAAAACTTCCTCGATCTTGATAAGTGGTTCTCCATTTATACAATATTCATAATGCACCAACACAAACACAATTGTTCACTATTCACTATGGCGGCCATGGCGTTGTTTCCTATCTAAATATCCATAATATGGATATATTATGTTCTGCCGTCTGCGATTCTACATTCCACGCATTTTCAGTAATACCGCTTGTTTGTCGAGGGGGTCACGTGAACGTGCCTTAGTCATCAGAACACATTTATAAGAAATCATGTTCTTGATCCGAGAGAACTATGGTTTGCTGAAATTGTTTTCTGAAGTGAAGAGTACGTATGTCTTGGTTCAACTGAATTCGATTCAAGAAAATTCATGTAAACAAGCAAACAACGAAATGATTTGATAATAGAGGTATATTGGTCAATTTCAAATCATTATTCTTGGGGGAAGTTTATTTCATTATAGAATATGTTTATATTTGATTTAAGAGATAAATATCGGATCTAATTCGAATTTGTTGTTCGATGTTAATTCCAAGTTCTACGCCAAACTTGTTCGTAAACAGAAAAAAAAAATACCAAAAAAATTAGAACAATTTTGTAATTTTTATTTTCAATTTTTCAACATATATAACCTCACGAAAATCTGCACGAATTTCCTTCTTTGTATATTCTTCATTTCATGTTGAAGCTTGAATCTGATTTCAATACTTCTTGAGAGGAATTAATAGCAAAATTCCGAATGGACATAACTCCGAAACCGTTATGTTGATTTCACCCATTAACGAATGGACAAAATTCGATTTGATCCTGGATTCATCCTCATGGAGTCCAACCTAGTCGTTTAAGACCATTTTCAGCCCGAAATTTACAGACACTTGGACTGAATGATAACGCGCTGTTTCCCAGAAAATACGTGTGAAAATGACTAATTCGAAGTTTCAGAGAAATCTGACTAAAAAGTTTCTGCTATCAAATTCCTGACAGCAAAATTGAATTTGATCATTGAATATTTCATCAACAGGTTCAACCTAGTTCGAGACAATTCTCGGATGAAAATTAGAAGATTACCTATATTTGGATCAATGAATTACCTTTGGCTAAGCCTCAGTGTTCTTCTTGAATTGTCACGAATGAGAATGGTCCGTATCTAGATTCGTTAAGTGATAATCACACTAACCGAATGATCGAAATTCATAAAAACCTTCATGGTCGCTCGACCATATCCAATCTTCCTTAGGGAACAGAGATAAAAAGTGGTCAATCCAGGTCTCCGCTTCACGTGCGGGTTCATCCCCATTCATATCAGCACACGAACGATTATCCCATTCTGTAATTACATCCGGTATCCGGTAGGAACAAAAATATCGAAAAATACGGACAGAAAGGCCAGATAGTGATGTTAATTAAGCGATTACCATATTTTTGACGGAATGAGATCGAGTAACACGTTTTTTTCGCTCCACAGCGATGAACGTTATGTTATTGGTCCGTTGGCCGTCAAAGACACACGCAAATGCGTTTGAAGGAGCACGCAGGTGGCCCAGGGTCGAATCCATTATTTTCCGAAATCTCATTGTGGCCCGTAGCCCATTCAGTCCATTGTTCCGTTCATCGATTGGGCCGAAGACCTATAATAGTTGCCTCAACGGATACTGCGAGGTTATTCCTGTCTATATCTGGTCGGAGTACAGGGTTTTATTAGATTTTCAGACGGTTATCGACTTGGGGGCCTTATTTCGACTCAGGCGAATTAATCACGCATGCTATAGTAGATTTAATTCGCTAATATTCAGTTAAATGCATTTATTTCATACTGATACATTATAAACAAATAAACCCTTAGTTGCCGTGACTGTAATCATGGTTATTACTCCCTTTTTAGGGCCAATTGCACCGTTTTCTTCTTAAGCTTCAATTAGTTAAGCGACGATAAACTTATTAAACTCTGGTTAAAATATTCGGCTTGCACCGAGGTTGAATGTAACTAGATTAAAGTTAATCTACAAATCTGGTTACTTTCTCATGAATTGGTACTTGTGACTAGCTTCATGTTGTTTATTTTAACCCTAATTGATGAAATATTTTAATTCACAAGATGAAAATCATTTTATGGGTTACCACTACCATATTTCCATAAGATATGAAAAATCAAAATGCATCTACTGAAAAACCCACCGAAAAAATATATCTGACAGACTTATTGCATGTAATGTTCCTGACTTATTTATTATCATTAAGACTAGGGATCTCTTACCATATAAACCTGTGCTCTTACTTATGCATCAAGCTTCAAACATTATTCAAATTTATAGTTATATACTCGAGTAAACTTATTATTTGTAATATCATAAGATTTAAGCTTCTGCATGGAATTACAATCCTGGCTTTTATAAAATGAATAAATAAATAGTATTGATTTATCCAAAACAACTTTTTGATAAGGAACGGCTTACCCAAGGATAGGCTTTCTATTGAATTATTTTGTTTGTAATAAGTATATTATGAATTGAGTTAATTTTTGGTCGAATATAATGAAAACTCTGATGTGAGATCCGCAGAACAAAAAGTATTCTATATAATTATTGAAGTATCATGTATGGATGGATTGACGAAAGTGTATGTTTGAAGATCGACTAACACAGGGATGCCATTTCTTTTACATTCATTTGTTTGTAGTTATATTTTGAGTCCAGTTAATATATAATAGAGGATAATGATAGCACAGAGACAGCACCTGCACAATAATGAAGTAGTATATGATAGCTTTCCACGTAATACATCACTAAATAAAATAGTACTGAAGAATGTTCATGAAACTATGTTTTTTTCATTTCAAATATGTCTTCGATTTCATTCTGCTATTCGCTCTTGGAAATAAATGGGCATATCATTGTAACATTATCATTTCAAATAGTTGAAGGCTTATAAGGAATACCATTGAGTTTTCGAACCCAATGGAAATACTGATGTTAATTCTTCATGCTTTAAAAGATACAAATCAATTCCTACTAATGCCATTATCTCTCTACATCATTTTCATGAATATCATCTGAAATTCAATAACTTTTAATCAAAATTTGATTATCAAATCCATTAACTCGTACGAGTTCTTCATGAATGTCCAATGTAAACAAAAAAAAATGTAAGAAAACTGGAGGTTACGTCCAGAAAAATGTCAAACTTGTACGAAATCGCTCGAAAGTAGGGTTAGATTTCGAAGCTTACCATTAATCCTTCTTTTAAGCCCCCAAATTCCAGGGTTTAAATTTAATAGTCAGTTAAGTTAATCGTGCATTACGTGACGGTGTAAGATAATTTTTCACCTAAACCTTGGTTATGGTCTTAATCTATGGTTTTGTAATACGCTGCAAGTGGCCCTTAGGAGTTATACTGAGCAGTTATAATTCTTTAACTTCCTCTAATGCAGTGGTTACCAACCAGTGGTCCGCACAAGCCTAAATATGGTAAGCGAAATTATTCAAATTTAGCGCGGGAGGTGAGCTAGTCGTCATTTTGTTTTTATTATACCTACATAGTGGTCCCTGCTAACAAGAAAGATACAGAGGTGGTTCTCGACCAAAAAAAGGTTGGTAACCCCTGCTCTAATGTATTCACAAAAACAAACCGACATTGTCGAATTTTCCGCGCTTGTTCTGGGAAACAGCGTGTTATCGTTTTGTCAAAATGTCTGCAATTTTCGAATTTTAATCCGAAAATGGTCTTGAACGATTGGATTGAGCACCCCGAAGAAGAAAGAATCCGTGGTCAAATTGAATTCTTCGAAACCTCATGATGTACTGATTCGATCCGATCACAACTTTGTGGATAGTTAAAAGAATATCAATGATTTACTTAGAGCAGAGTTTTGTGGGGATCCAATTGTTAGAAAATTTCGGAAAAATGTTTATTCGAATATTTTTCAAATTTTTGTTGAATTTTTTTGTGGAAAAATGTTCATCAGATTCCAACGAAATTTGGCCCAGACCTTTGAATCAATATTTTACGGAAATAATCCAGATTTCAATTCGTTCCAATATTTATAAGATATAAGGAAAAAATTATGGCAAATTTGGTTGTTATTTGGGGTTTTAACGTTATTTCCGCAATATCTCAAGAAGAGGAGATGCGATCAGATTGAAACTTCGTAATCAGTTGGAGAATACCAGCGCGCAACTAGGTACATAATTTCGTGTTAATCCAAAAAAATATTCGAAATTGTTTGAAATTTTTGTTGAAATTTTTTTTCTCGGAAAGTGTTGAATATATTTCACCGAAATTGGGCGTGCGCATACTTTAGAATCGGTATTCAACAACAATGTTGCAAATTTTAACTCGATACGATATTTACTTCCGGAGATTTATGGAAAAAAATTGGTAAATTTCATTGTTTGGAATTTCAAAGTATTTCCTCGATATTTGAAGAAGTACGAAAGCGATCACATCGAAACTTCGTAATTATTTGATGAATATCAACGCGCAACTTACCTCAAAGTTTTGTGCGTCTCGAAACGATAAAAAATTCTGAAAAATTGGTTCTTCTAAAATTATCCACATCTATTCTGATTTTATTGAGCAGATTTCGATGAAACTCGGCATAGATCTTGAACTTAGTCTCCCACAACAGTTTTACGAATTTGAAAAATTATGTCAAATTCCGTTGAAATGTTGAGAATATCTCCATAACTATTGCTTTGAGATAAAGGCCTATTACACTATCCAAACTCAAGGGCCCGGCATATCGGGTGCCCAATCTGCTGGGTCGGGTGTCGCTTATTGCACCATCCTAGATGCCGGCAGCTTCTATTCTATTCGGGAATGAACGCTCTAAGCGTTGCTAATGTAACGTTTTCTTGTTTTGTCAAAACGTTCAGAATAATTGAACTATTTATTCACACTTATTTACACTAATAACAATTAACTCAACAATTAATTCTATCAAAGTCTGTGCACCATTTATTTCTACACTTTTTATTTTCACTGATCATTTTCCGCTTCGAATATCTTCGTTAAATGACTCCCTGTGCTGCTCCGCGCCCGTCCTTAAATATCTCGAGGAACTTCTAGCGATTGCAGAAGATTCTAGTCAGGCAGATTACGCATAGACATCCGGAGTTTTCTGGAAGACTCTCGCACAGACAGGACCGTACTCGTCACACTGTCCCCTCCTTAAGCCTGTTCTGTCCCAGAACAGATTCCATGAATTTCTCGGAGGACCGTGGCGAAATCTGCAATCGTCACCATTTCGACAGTTGCCCTTCTGATAGATGTAACAGTCTACGGTTTTGCTGGGCTTTTCGATTTGCTTTGGGTTGAAATTGCATACCAAAATCTCTATACCTGTCTTCTGAAACACTACTTCCAGCATGCTTCGCACAACTAAACTAAATTCTAGTAGGTGGGCTTCTGATAGGAGTACTGCTTGGTGACTATGTTATAAATGATCCGACCCCCTGACTTCAGTCTCAGGCATTTTCCAATTTTGGGCTGCTGTCTCATCAGTTCCTCTTGACGTCCAAATTTATTTCTGAATACCCTAGCTATTTACCTACTCATATTTATATCGGCTGCTACACAATGAGTAAACTGTAAACAGGTCTTGATGAACTTCCTGTGTGACGCCAAACCGTGCAACTCGTGTTCCCCCATATCTATTCATGAATTCCTGGAAATCATCATTTTCCTTCGCAGGAACCTCGATGAGACGTACTTCTTCTTCGTCATCCCGTGTTGACGCATTCGGAGCCAATCGGTTGAAATGAACGACCTTCGGTTTTCCTCTGGGAAGCATATATATCCGGTAAACTACATCATTTATCCTTTTCATATTTTCATATGGTGCTTCCCACTGTCTCTGCAGCTCTGGTGAAAATACTCTTCTTCTTTGCGGGTTATTAAACCACACCAGATCTCCTGCGGAGAACCCTCCTTCAATGGCCTTGATGTCGTAGCGCGTTTCCATTCGATCACTCGCTTGATGCATTTCATTGCGCACCTTATCATGAATGTAATCTTGATTGTTTCTCAGTTTGCTGACGAAGTCCTGCCCGGCTTTATCTTCTCTAGGCTTACAAGCAAACTCAAGGTCACAAGGTAGTCTAATTCCTCGGCCGAACATCATATTGGCTGGAGTTTCCTTGGTAGATTCTTGAACCGAAGATCTATTTGCCATCGTGGATAGATGCGAATATTCACCCCAGTCCAGCTGGTGATCGGAGACTGCTTTGGCTAGATGTTTTTCCATGGTCCTATTCATTCGTTCGACCATGCCATCTGATTTGGGATGCAAACGTGTTGTTCTTGTCTTATTGATCCCCAATTCTCTACAAACTTCTTGGAATAACGTCGACTCGAAATTTCGGCCTTGATCACAATGCAGCTCTAAAGGTATTCCGAACCTGTAGAAGAATTCCTTGACCAATTTACCAGCAACCGTACAAGCCTCTTGATTAGGAACACCGTACGCTTCCACCCATTTGACGAAATAGTCCATCGCTACCAAAATGTACTTGTTTCCGTGATCTGTTTCGGGAAAGGGACCTGCGATGTCGAAAGCTAATCGTTCCATAGGAGATCCGACGTTATATTGTTTTAGTGGAGCCTTTCCTTAGCCATGAGGGCTGTTAGCTGCAGCACAAGCTTTGCATGTTCTAGACCAGTATTAAACATCTTTCTACCAGTTTATCAAACAAAACCGTTGCCTGACTTTCTCCAGCGTCTTAGTAATCCCAAAATGTCCACCTGAAATTTCATTATGTAGTCTGGTCAAAACGTCTGTCACTCGACTCTTCAGCACAATCAACTGAAGCCTCTGCTCAGATTCATCTTTATTTCCCCAACAACGCTTCAGAAGACCTTTATCGATCTTCAACGCTTCCCATTGTGCCCATACGACTATACATTTTGATTCAGTCTGGATACTTCTTCCCAAGTGGGTCGTATACCGCTCTTCTTCCAACTCAGGATTACTTTCAAGTCCTGATCTCCTTTTCGTGCTCGTTGAATTTCTTGGGGTAGCCTGTCATCTCCAACTACTGTGGTCCATCTAAAATCGGCTTTGTCTTCCACACGTGAGCAATGACTGCATTTTTCGGAGCAAGGTCTTCTTGATAACGCATTAGCATTGCGATGGGTAGCTCCCATTCTATGTTCGGTATCGAAGCCATATTCTTGCAGTCTCTTGATCCATATGCTACCTGTCCTTCCGGGCTCTTGAAATTCAGGAACCATTTCAAAGCAGCATGGTCCATTCTCAGCAGAAATTTCCTTCCGTACAAATATTTTTAGAAGTGTTCCGTTCCACGGACTTGATTACTGCTAAAAGTTCTCTTCTGGTCCAGCAGTAATTTCGTTCTGGCTTCGACAATACCTTGCTGAAATACCCCATGACTCTATCTTGTCCATCCTGTACTTGTGATAGAACGCCCCCGATGGCTGTATTACTAGCGTCCGTGTCGAGCACAAACTTTACTTCAGCTCTTGCGTACCTCAAAACTGAAGCTGTGACCAGAGTCTTCCTCAGCTGTGCGAAGGCTTCGGCGCAATCATAGGACCATATGTACTCCGGTCCATCCTCTGTTGATTTTGTTAGAGGTTTGGCAACGTTGGAGAATCTAGATACGAATCTTCTTTAATAGGTGCATAAACCTTAGAATCTTCGCAATTCACTCTTGTCTCTCGGTAAAGGCAATTCCTGTACTGCTTTGATCTTGTCCGGGTCAACTTTGACGCCCCCTTGAAACATTACGTGTCCTAAATATTTCACCTCTGTTCGAAATAAATTGCATTTCTTTGTACTCAGTTTCAGGTTGGCTTCACGAAGTCGCTGGAAAACCTCGGGTAGGTGGTGCAAGTGGTCTTGGAATGATTGTCCACCTACTATCACGTCATCTAAGTACACCAGTCAATTCTTCCAGGAGAGTCATCTCAATATAGTCTCCATTAAACGCTCAAATGTAGCAGGAGCGTTGCATAAACCGAAGGGCATCACTTTAAATTGCCACAGATCCGTTCCAATACTAAAGGCAGTTTTCTCTTTGTCTCTTGGATCTAAGCCAAATTGCCAATACCCACTCTTCAAATGCAAGGTGGAAAACCAACGTGACCCCGAGAGTGTATCCAGTGTATTGTCGATTCTCGGTGAGAAATAGCTGCCTTCTTCGTAACTTGATTGAGCTACCTATAGTCTACACAGAACCTAGCGGACCAATCCTTTTTCTTCACTAACACTACAAGCAACGTCCAAGTGCTATTGGATGGTTCAGTGACACTTTTCCTCGCCATGTCTTCAATAATTCCATCAGCCTTTTTTTGCCAGAGGAATACTTCTAGGGTGCTGTCGGATGGGTTGTGCATCACCAGTATTGATTTTATGCTGCACAATATCGGTCTTCCCTGTTCTGTCGTCAGTGGTAAACACGTCGAAGAATGTCTGAATCAGTTTTCTCACTTCGGCTAGTTCATCACGATCAAGCTCTTGACAATTTGAGGTGAGGAGGGTCACCAGCTCTTCAGTATTCTTCTGGCTTTGTGAGACTCCTGCAGTACCTATCCCACCAGAAATATGGTACACTGGTACCGCGTGTCCAATCAAGGTGTTCTTTTTCAGGGTGACTGGAAACATGTTGACATTAAGTGGTCGGATGGAAATACTGTCTGCTATCAGTGTCTTCCCGCGTAACAGTCCTTCAGGTAGTATTGCCTCTTTACAGGTCTCGATCACTGTAACGCAGCCATTTCTCGTAACATCGTCGCATCTACCACCCTCAATGCCTTCAGTTCGACCTGGCAATCGCATCCGATATATCTGGTCATACACATCATTGAACGGGATCTCTTCACTTCCCAGCCGAAGAACATCACTCTGCCTATCAACTATCCAGTTGGCATCCAAGTTTCTTATCAAGGTCCAATCCCAGGACAAATTCTTTCGTGATTTCAGCTACTAGAACTAGCTATTGTGTTTCCCAATTCCTGTCCAGACGCAGTTCGAAGTTTGATCATAACTGGACGAATTTCAAATCCTTCAGCTATTTCAGGACGCACAATGGTTCTGGTCGATCCAGTGTCTACCAATATTTTCACATTTCGATCATTTATCTTTCCGAGAACAACTATGCTCGATGAATCCGTGGACACGATTCCTCAGATTATCACTTGAGGGGCATCTACAGCTTGGGTCGATTTATGCTCCTTATCACCGACTCATTTCAGTGTTCCTGTTGTGGCTTCTTTTCCATTTTGAGGCAGTTTCGCTTAATATGCCCACTTTTATTGCAGTACCAGTACACAGTATCCTTTTTCTTAGTACGCAATAATCTGATGATTTTTTCAACAGGTCGGTCTATTTCTTGGACTTGTCTCACACGAAAGTTTCCTCTATGCGACGCTTGCTTCGCTGCCTCGAATTCTAAAGCCTGAGCTGAAGCATCATCCATAGTTTTAGTT
The DNA here is from genome assembly GCA_958510865.1 of Myrrha octodecimguttata. Classification (NCBI taxonomy): domain Eukaryota; kingdom Metazoa; phylum Arthropoda; class Insecta; order Coleoptera; family Coccinellidae; genus Myrrha; species Myrrha octodecimguttata. The sequence goes on from OY294057.1 coordinate 29,933,734, forward strand.
GCAATTCTCAGATCTTGTTGTATTTCACTGTCCTTGATTCCGTCTACAGGGATTTGGATTGATAGCTGTTCAAGGAAGCTGTCCGGAGCAGTTGGGTAAGCCAGCCTTGACTAATCTAGCCACATCGGCTCTAAACTCCTGGAGATTTTCTCCTGTTTTTTGCACCAGGTTCTTTATTTGGGCATGATAAACTTGTTGTCGATAAGCATCGTCATATCTCGTCTGAAGTTTCGATGTTAGAACTTCATAACAAGCTTGTTGGCTCTCCGGAATCGTTTGCAGACTGTTGAGTGCCTCTCCTCGTAGAGTTATCATTAATGCTGTGGCTTTTTCGTTGTCGCTCCAACTGTTTGCCAGCACAGCTGCTGCAAACCAGGGCACTTTTCCATGAAATATTGGAGGCTTGATCTTTAATTTAGCACTTTCACTGCTATTTTCTGTTTTCATGATGCTATAGGGTGATGAAGCCGGATAATCTTTTCTGACATTCTTCAATTTTGTCAAATTTTCCGTTAACTTTTTCATAAACCTCGTAAACTTCTTCGTAAACTCCGTGAAATTTTCCGTCAACTTTTTCATGAACTGCTTCGAATTTTTGGTTAACTTTATCGAATTTTTCATTTACCTCCTCCATTACTTCCTTCATTTAATATTTTATGGTTTCCATTTTCTCGTCCAATTTGCTTGCAAATTGACTCACCAATGCATTGCTATTCCGAGAATTCTCTTCCATTTTCTCAGAAATTTTCTTCCATTTTTTCATAAATTTTATGAGAATTTTCTTCCATTATCTCATTCACCTCACTCAAAAATTCCATGATCACCTGAGTCTCCATAACTTTCTGAAGTCTTGAGGTCACTGGCATAAATTTGAATCGATAGAATTCATTTATTCGATTCGAGCGATATCGAACCGAACACCTAACACCAATGTAACGTTTCATTGTTTTGTCAAAACAAAAACTCAACAACTAATTCTATCAAAGTCTGTGCACAATTTTTTTCCACACTATTTATTTTCACTGATCAATCTCCGCTTCGAAGAACTCCGTTTAATGACTCCCTGTGCTGCTCCGCGCTCGTCCTTATACAATATCCTAGAACTCCTGGAACTCCTAGCGATTGCTAGAAGATTCTAGTCAGGCAGATGGCGCATAGACATCCGGAGTTTTCTGGAGGACTCTCGCTCAGACAGGGCCATACTCGTCACGCTATGATACTGCCCTGTATGCCAGACGGTAGAAAGCTAGTCAAATCGGGTACACTCGATCGCCCTAGATCAGGATCCCGGCTGCCGGTTCGTTATTACACTACACGGTCCCTGCCTTCCGGGCCCACCGGAATATTAGGTATTGTAATATATGATTCTGGATGAAAATTTGTCAACTTATTTCACTGAATTCCTACTGATTTGACTCTTAGAACTCAATACGATGGTTCTTTTTCGGCATTATTGGAAATTTGCAGCGTTTTTCTTTATAACTCAGAGACCACTGATCAGGAATCATCCAGGTGAAATTTTTCAGGTTGAGTTATAATAATAATAATAATATTCTTTATTCTCAGAATTTTTGATACCAATCTTACAATAAAGGTAGCAATGAAATGAGAACAAGTCAACATACTCAATAGAAATAAAAGATCCCTCCAAACAAACAAATACCTATTGCAATCCACTGAAATAATAAAAAAACTCAGGTTTATGGTATGGTTCACAATTTTTCATGTGATTCAGCAATTCTTTTTTGAACATTTTGTGATTAGTAATTTTTTGCAATCTTTTGGGTAATACATTAAAAAATCTTATTATAGTGTAGTCCACATTTCTTTCTGTCAGTGTCAAGCGATGATGGGGGTAGAAGTATGGGAAAATTCTTCTGGTGTTATTTTTATTTTTATAAGAATCAAAATATTGAGGGTTTTTATGTAGGAACACAATGGACTTGTATATGTAAAGGCCTACTACCGTTAAGAAATCATTACTCTTGAAAACTCCTCTACATGACTCTCGATAACCCATTTTAAAGATTGTTCTGATGGCCTGTTTTTGTGTTATTAGGAGTCTTGCTATACAAGAACTTCCTCCACATATGATTATACCATAACCCAACCCAAGAGTATAGTTAACTGTCATCAGTTTTTTATTCAATTGTTCAATGTGTTCTTGCCATCTCAAACTTTGATCAGAGTAAACGCCCAACGATTGTGCAGTTTGCAAGGTTACATCACCAACAACAATAGACTGGGGACTCAATCGTTCTGCACCAAAAATAATGCACTCGGTCTTATTCTTGTTCATTGAGAGTCCATTTTCGTCACACCACACTCTGAAGGAATTACTCGCCTGTTCCGCACTAATCACCATTTGAGCAAGGTTAGAGCTCTTTAAAAGTATATTTGTATCATCTGCATACATGTACAGAAGTTGATGTTCATTTATTAAAGAAGTTGGTAGATCATTCATATAAATAATGAACATAAGTGGACAAAGGATGCTACCCTGTGATACTCCTCTTCTTATAACGTCCTCGGATCTGTAGCTTTAACCATTCTGTTCAACAACCACATGTTGCGTGCGTTCATCTAGATAGCTTTCGAATAGTTTTAGCTGGTTTCCCCTTATACCATAACTTTTATATTTATCCATTTGAGTGGGAAATAGTGATCAAATAGGACTTTGTAGGTATCGAAAAAAATCGTTCCAACCAGAGTTTACATCTGTTGTAATATCAAATATTCTATTCCAGTTGCATTGTCTCAAGGCATCCAGGAAACTATTCATAGATGTATCATTAAAGGAACGAATTTGTTTTCTGTTGTTTACTTTAAATTTTACCTCGGTTTGTAGTGTAAAAAAAACTGCCGAGTGGTCCGACAAATGTTCCTGAAGTGTACCCGAAGATTCCAATTCAATATTGGACAGAATATTATCAATACATGTCTTCGAGTGAGATGTTATCCTTGTGGGTGTTTTGATGAAATAAGTTGTGCCTGTGCTTTCCAAAAGAGTAACAAATAATTGGGTGTTCTTATTACGTTCATTCAGCATATCAATATAGAAGTCACCAACTATTATATATTTGGTACCCCTTGCATTGACGGCCTCAAGAACTAGTGACATTCTCTCGAATAATACCTACACGTTCGTATTCGATGACGGATGATATATGCACACAACAACAACCCTCAGCTGACATGAAATGATCTCCACAGCAGAACATTCAAACACGAAGGGAATACTGAGCTTAAGGAAATCTGTTAGTACTTTGTAGCTGACGTCACCTCTGCAGTAAATGGCGCAACCACCATGAGCATTTCGTGTACGACAGTAGGCTGTAGTAAGTTCATAGCCAGGAAAGCCATATTTGGTCTACTGATCAGCGGTTTTCCAGTGTTCGGTGAACGCAAACAAGTGTGGTCCCTGTGTATGGACGAAATTTTGCATCTTTAAGTAGCAATTTCCTATGGATTGGATGTTTTGGTGTATTATTTTAATGGATGTTGTTTCTTCTGAAGCCGGAATAAAAAAGGGGTTATTCGAACACCTTCTGGCCATATCTCGGGATTATTGAGTTTTTCAATCTCATTGAGAGGAACACTTACTCTGAATGAAGAATATTCTTCCGGCCTTTTGGACTCCAATTTCACGCATTGAACGTCTTTAAAATCATTTTCGTTGAGATGATGCTTTAACTCTATTTTAGTCACATTTGGATCTATCTTGCATATATGAACATGCCCAAGCTGTTTTACTGCCCTAATTGAAAATTTATTTGCTTGTCCAGTTCCAATAATACTTCTGCTTCGTCTGGTTACTCTTTGAAAATTACCTTCATTTTCTCCACTTGATGGAATGCTTAATATTTCTAGATTCATCTCATTTGTTGGTGCATGTGGCGTTTGTTGTTTTTCTTTATAGATGTTTGTTGATTTAAGAGCGAAGTTGGACCGGCTAGCAACTTTAATCAACGTTGAGGGTTTCATGAAAATTCGGTGGTAAGTTTTCGAGAAATATTTTTTTTCCCTTCTACCCCCACTTTTAAGCCTTTAGGCATTTCGGTTCAGTACTTTCAGATTATTTGATTTTATCAAGTAATAAACCAAATAACAATAGTTTTCGACGAAATGACAACTTCCTTGTTAATTCAAAGCACACAGAATATATAATTCCTTGTATTTTCAACTGGCTGGCATCACTCATTTTGCAGATGAGCACACTATAATCAATTTCAAGCGATGGACCAAAAACTCTGCTTATAGTTATGGTTATACAAACTGACATAAAGGCAAAGTATAATCTGTCAATGAGGATAGCCTTAACTATAACCGAAGCTCTTGGTCCATCGCTTGAAATCGCTTCATGTTTTTTTATACATCATGGTCAGACCTGTCAGCGGATACACGTCATGTGTCAGGAGTATGCGTATTAAAGGCTTCTGTACACGCAAAACGGGTGACAATCTATATCTGGCCGGGTTAGTCAGTGATTCAAGTAGTAGGACGTCATGATTTATCAGCTCTGTCACACAGATCAGAATCCATTATTGTGGTGATCTGGCAGCATCGATCATTTGAGATGTTCGTACATACAGTTTGAAATCGATCAGAAACCGGGTAGTTTGAGGTACGGGCATTTGTATTATATAATATACTGATTTGAAACTGTCACAAACTCGATAGATATTTGCTTTGTAGGAAACCTATTGTTTTTCGCAGAATGGAGGAGGGAGAAATCAAACTCGCGTGAGCAGTGTGGTGAGGATGGATTAAACCTGTCTTCATGAGTACCTTACCCGCTACTTTCGAGAATTACTCGACAATTATCAATAACAGTAATGATAATTAAATATTTATTGAATTAATATAAAACTATTCATGAAAATAGTGGCGCGACGAATTCACCTTAATTCAAAAAACAACTATATTTTGGTCGTACAACAATTGTTCAGCTCATTTCTTGACGAAAAAAAATCATCAAAGTTTCCTGAGATTGTTACAAAGAAACGCCGGTGTATAATTATGAAAATATTTATAAAGATAATGAAGAAAATAAAACTATGGAATCATTTTGCACTCAAATACTGGGTTTCATTTCGGTCTGATCTGTATTTCTGGAAATATTGAGGAAAATAAAATTTTGCTCGTAAATAAGCCCAAACCTACTGAAAAAATATGGAGCCTCTAAGTCTTTTCTTTCTGAAGCTATTATGTTCACGGACGTCCTAACGGCTGATCGTAAACACAATTACATCCAAACGAAAATACTTAGAAACTCGACATTTATAGAAAAGGTTTGGACTTCAATAAAGATGGTCGAATTCGTGAATTGCTGTAATCCAGTGGATAATTCCGCAGATATACCCATTCAAAATTTATTTTCCTAATATTTCCAACAAAACAGATTGGATCGAAATCCAATCCATGATTGAAAATGACTGTTTGAATGAGAATAATATGATTATGAGATCGCAAAATATGAAATATTCGGAAAAAATTTGGAAATTTATTGTTTCAAATCGTTCTTATGACACAATCAACACGAAATTTCCAAAACAGATAAGAAAACAAAAAACTTGACATATTTTTGTTCTAGATTCGGTGCCCTGTTTCACAATATTGACTTCAAGGTCTATGCAAAATTTCATGGAATTCTGATGAATAGTTTCAGAAAAATGAAATTTTAGCATTGAGTTTCAATCTGATCGCATAAGTAGTTTCGAAAATATTGAGGAAATAAACTCGAAAATTCAAATGAGTACAACTCCAAAACTGTTTGGAATATTTGGCCCATTTAAGATCTCAACCGGTGCATTTGGATAAGCAACCCAGTTTCAAGTTGCGCAGCTCTTCACGTTCTCAAGGCAACGCACGGCCGGCAATCTAGACAGAATCGATTTTGACATCGGATTCATCATCATAGTGAATCCAAGCTAGCAATTTGGGAACGTTTTCGGAGAAAATTAGAAAATTACAACTATTCGGCAAAACAATAGCACGGTGCTTCCTAGGATATGTGTGTACAAAAAAGAGCGCAAAAAATATTCCGGGATCATGACAAGTTCAATTTGGTCGTGTGGGAAGAGAAAGTGATCATCAAGTTACAAAGTGAGTATTCACTAAAATAATAACATTATCACAGGGACGAATATATGTCTATAAATCAACAAATATATCACCTTGATATATATGGAATATTTGTTGATTTATCGACAGATTTTCCCCCTTGTTTTTATATTAGTATTACTACTGGAGCTCTCTTTTCTCCATGAACCAATTCCTATATATTCAACCAAATATTCGGCAAAATGGATTATTTCCATTATTCAGCATTGAAATGCATTTTTTTTGCTTTTGATAAATAGAATCTTCATCAAACAACGTAATATTTTGTCAATATTGATAATGACGAAAAATAAACCTAAAAGATCATTCACGCATGCGCTGTTGCCAGAAATGCGAAATTTCCCAAAAACACGACACACAACAGTACTTTGAGGTCGTATGATGATAATAATAATAATTTATTCATAATTTCATAATCAATATTACAAAATTCAGGAATTCTACAACAACGTTTGTGTGCTAAATTTCCGACACAAATTTAGGTATTCAGTATTTCAAAAAATTTTCGATAAATCTTAAGTCATGACGGACACTCTGTAGAGAAGAAAAAACTGAACAGTACAGAAATCCATTGAATACTGGAGCCGTGGAGGCATTGAATAACAAAAAGAAGAACATGAAAAGGGAGAAAAAAGGCTGTACTCAAAATCAAAATAGTTTTTTAAAAGCCGATGGAATATCAAGAATTAATGTTTTTATATTCTTTTTTTTATAGTTTCTAGTTTTTTATCAACAAAGGGACTATACTCTTACTTGTGTTACCTTTAGTATAATAACCGTGGCCTATGTCTGGGAATATATCGCCTACTTTCCAGAGGAATATCAAGGAGTTGGGAAAAATCTCGGTTTACCGAGAAGAATTTGTAATACTGTATTCTGTGTGACCTCCAAAGTATGAATTTAATTGTTTAAGGCTCCACACCACACGACAATGCAGTACGAAAGGACAGATTCAACAAGAGCAGTATATAGATAAAATAAAAGTTTTGTGTTAAGTATTTCCCTAAGCAAATAAAATTTATGAAATAACATTCTTATTTTTCCACATAAGGAACCAATATGCTGATTCCATTCAAGATGTTGATCAACAATTACTCCTAAATATTTCGCGCTCTCTCTCTCTCTCTCTCTCTCTCTCTCTCTCTCTCTTTCCTATGTATGCGAAATCCTTAGGCTAGGAACATAGTTGAGCGACCGAGAGGTGCGAAGAATATAGCAGATAGGATAGACGATAGAGACAAATTCAAACACATACATTCGAATAGGGAAGTAACATGGTGCGGCGGTCCCGAAAGAGGTAGTGCGAGGATAGAGGCGCGATTAGGGAAGTTTGTTTTCTCTCATCGCCGCGCGGTTGCAATTAATGAATAAAAAAATTTCAAAAAGCACTGCCGTGAAGGCAGCAACTTTTGCGCGCATGTTCAATGTAGATGACCGCTTAAGCAACGAATTTGAACATGCACGCAAAAGCTGCTGCCTTCACGGCAGTACTTTTTGAAATTTTTACTGATAAATTACTGGATTTCAATTCGATCAAATCTGTATTTTTGGAAATATTGGAAAAATAAAATTTTGAATGGGTATATCTACGGAATCATTGGGCGGATTTTACCCATTCACGAATTCGACCTTCGTAATTAACCTTCTCTACAAATATCGAGTTTCTAAGTCGTTTCTTCCGAAAGTTATTGTGTTTACGGTCAGCCTAACGGCCGACTGCGTAAACACAATAACTTCCGAAAGAAACAACTAAGGGACTCGATATTTGTAGGTTTGGACCTAAATTGCGAAGGCCGAATTCGTGAGTGGGTAAAATCCACCCAATGATTCCGTAGATATACCCAATCAAAATTTTATTTTTTCAATATTTCCAAAAATACAGATCAGATCGAATTGAAATCCAGTACTTCATCGAAAAATAACAGTTCGAAGTTTCATACAGAATTTGATGAGGATGATATGATAAGAAAAATCATAGAAATTTTTTTTTTCAAATTGTTCTGATGACACGATTATCACGAAATTTCGCATGAAGTTGTCTTTCAGCATCTCAAAACTAGCTGTGAAATTTCATCAGGACTGAATCAGCATTTCTCGAGTTATACCGAAAAAATAATCGATATCGAGAAGAAAACCTCTAAATTTGACACATTTTTTCCGGATATCTCCAAAACTTATGATCGTATCGAACTGAAATTTGGTACACTGCTGCGAAATATGAAGTTCAAAGTGCGAGTGGACTTTTTTTTCGAATATGTTGAATGGTTTCCAGGAAAAAAAATTTTTTGGAAAAAAATTTCGAAAAAAAATTTTTTTAAAATCAACTGACGATATGATCCTGACGAAATTTGGCTCAAAGTTGCGCGTCGTTATACTCCACCAAACTGCCAAGTTTGAATCCAATCGCTTGAGTAGTTTCTGAAATAAAAAATAAATAACTTCAAAACTTCAAGTGCCTATAACTCCGAAACTATTCGACCGATTTGGCCCATTAACGAACTTAACCGCGGCATTCTGATGCGCAACCTATCCTGAAAGTTTCAAGTAGCTAGCTTGCTTCTGTCGACACTTATCGTGTCTACGGACGGCCGGCCGGACAGAATCAATTTTGACACCGGATTCGTCATCAGTGAGTCCAACCTAGTCGATTGAGACCATTTTCGGCTCAATCATCCAAAATTACAGACATTTGGACAAAACGATAGCACGCTGTTCCCCTAGAACATGCGCGCAAAAATGGATATGGAAGCGTTCATTAGTTCGATATTTGCGAAAACTGCTTTGTGGGATTGAAGAGATGCTCAACATCATAATGGATATGTTTTGGACAAGTTGCTGGTCCAGTTTTTCAATAATTTGGGTTCAATTTTTGCTTGTATGTTCTGGGGACATCGTTTTGTCCAAATGCCTGTAATTTTCGATGATTTGGCCGAAAATGGTCTCAAACATATGACGATTGGATCGAAACTTGGTAGTTAGTTGGAGTATAGCAACGCGCAACTTCTCGAGAAATTTTGTTGAGATCAGACTATCAGTATATTCCGGAAAATTTTTTTTCATCTTTTTTTTGCGAACTGTTATCACATTCGAAGAAAAGTTCAGCGCGAACTCTGAGCTCCATATTCCACAGCAGCGTACCAAATTTCAATTCGATACGGTTATTAGTTTGGGAGATTTTGGAAAAAAATATATCAAATTTCGTGGTTTTCTTTCCGATATCGTTGTTTTTTCGGTATAACTCAAGAAATACTTATTCAATCATGATGAAACTTCGTACCTAGTTAGAAGATGCTGAAAAACAACTTTTCACAGAATTTCGTGATGATCGTTTCATCAGAACAATTTTAAAAAAAATTTCAAATGTTTTCTCTCAACTACATATTCAATATTCTGTGATCTTCTAATCATATTATCCTCATTAAATTCTGTATGAACATTCGAACTGTTATTTTTCGATATAGTACTGGATTTCAATTCTATCTTATCTGTATTTTTGGAAATACAGATTGGAAAATAAATTCTGAATGGGTATATCTGCGGAACCATTTGGTGGATTTTAAACATTCACGAATTCGGCCTTCGTAAACTCGATATTTGTAGAGTAGGTTTGCGGCTTTATTACGAAGGTAGAATTCGTGAATGGGTAAAATCCGCCCAATGATTCCGTAGACATACCCATTCGAAATTTTATTTTTCCAATATTTTCCAAAATACAGATTAGATCGAATTGAAATTCAGTAATTTATCGGAAAAAAATCTAGAAAAGGAATAAGGAATAATGAATGAAAATTTTCCGGATGCTAGCGTAATTATTTATACAAAAGATGAAATTCACCATGTAATAATTTCCCAGATTCATTAATTTCGTAAACACTAAAAGTTCTTCTATTTTCATAATTTCTCATCAGATACCAGAGTTTCAATGGCGAATTTTTGAACAGCATAAATTCATTTGAATCCATTTTTCCAAAACCACCTCTAAAATAATCAAACTCGACTGCCGCTTTGCTTTCTTGGTCGCCTCACTATTAGATGACACCTCGTCATCGCCGCTACTCTCGGGAACCGCTATCCTCCCTGCTGTCCTCTTCGCACCTCTTGGTCGCTTCACTATGTTCCAACCCTTACAATGCCCCAATATATAACATTCTTGAGAGTGGACTTTCACTTTGTTTAAATCAGGTTGGTCGGAAGATTTTGTAGAAAATGTAACGAAGTTTGTTTTTGAGGTATTCACATCCAAAAGGATTCTATTAGCAATGCAATCATGAGTTCAATATCCCTACTAGCATCCCTACGAACATCCAACTAGCTCCCACTCTGGAAAACTAAAAGCGTGCCATCGGCGTAAGAAAGAACCCGACAATCATTCACGCGCTTGTTCACATTGCGGAATGGCGACTTGGAAATTTTTGTGAGATTTGAATGAAATATGAAAATTTTCGAAAAAAATAATTTTTGTTAGATTTTTCCATGGATAATTTTTCTCCATGACACTGTTCGTCTTTCAACCTAGGTTAATCTCAAGCAGATAAATGCTTTCCGAGTTATTGAAAAATCAAAATTTCAAATGGCTGTAACACAAAAACTATTCGGCAGAATTGGCCCCTTAAGGATCTCAACCGAGATATTCAGGATCATAACCTAACCTGAGAATGTCAAGGCTCTAGGTCCTTTCTTTCGAAAGTTATAGCACACACGGACGGACGGCCGGACAGAATCAAATTTGACCACGGATTCTTCATCAGTGAGTCCAACCTAGTCGTTTGAGACCGATTTCAGCTCAAAATTCGAAAATCACAAACATTGCGTCGAAACGATAACACGCTTCTCCCCAGAACAAGCGCGTAAAAAAGGACCAGACCAAGAACTGTGTCCTGTGGCACTCAGGTATCAAGTGTCAAATAGGAGGTATAAGAATTATTAATTTTTGCTCTTTGTTCTCCATCAGTTAGGTAGTTTCTAGGCGCTTGTTCTGGGAAACGGTTCAATAGAAAAATTCAGGAAATTTATTTTAGAAATATTCCGTCGAAATTTTCCTCTCATATAATCGACAGTGAAAACTTGAAGACTCGGTTTCAGTCTAAATAGACATGTATTCTTTGAAGTGTCCTAAACATAAGATATATAGAATATTATTTTGCATCGACCGTTCACGACATCTTCTGGTGAATAGTCGAAGCATTTACTGGATCCTACATTATTCGGGACAGCGGCGTCTGTTCACACTTAATGCTTCATGAGGTGATTCCCTGGAAGTTTTATCGGTACTTACCCGTAGCGCATGAGCAGTTTATCGGAATCATCGCTACTGAACAACAGTGTTTAAAATTTCAGCTTGTTCGGATATTCGTCTTGGGAAATATTGAAGTCAATAATTAACAACTTTTCAACTCGATCAGATATTCCTTTTCTTCAATGAAACATATTGAGCAAAAAAATATTTTCTTTCATTTCGCGCTCGTTCTAGGGAACAAAAGAGTTATCGTTTTGTCCAGTGTCTGTGATTTTCAAGTTTCGAGCCGAATATGTTCTTTATGGATTGAAAAACCTAGAAAAGCACTGACGTGAGGTCAGAAGCTTTTACGCGCTTGTTCCGTTGCCAAAGCGGTCATTCATACAAGTATTGACCCTGCCAAATGCTGATTTTTTTCATATGGTCTTCACGAAATTCTGCATGAAGCTCAAGCTATAATTTTCGATCAAGTACTAGACTGCAATTTGATCCAAAATAACTTCCGAAAGAATCTACTCAGTAGCTTGATAATTGTAGAGTGCGTTTGGAGTTTAATTACGAAGGCCGAATTGGCGAATTAGTAAAAACTATCGAATTATTCCACAGATATGCCCTTTCAATATTTCAGTTTCCTGATATTTCCAAAAGCATAGATCGAATCGCCCTTCAATGTAAACTGCCACTTCGAAGTTTCAGCCAAATAGGGTCTAATCCTGTCTCTTGATACCGTAAAGTCAAAAAGTATAAATATTATTAACATCACCATGAAGTATCTCCTTTAGGATACTATGGACTGACCTCTGGCTACTGGAAAAAACCATGTCCATATTAACATTGACTTTAAAAATTCACTTTTACTTTCAAGAAGTCATTATGTCAACTAAATTGACGTCTTAATGATTTGACATTTTAACGTCAATTCGGGATCCCTGTGTTACTAGGTGGCAAAAATTCAGCCAGTTAAGAGCAAAGAATACCTCAAATAAAACGGGGTGACTTTTGGAGGCCAGAGTTCGTTTTTTCCAAAAAAATTTTCGGGTATGAATGGTTGAAAGAAATTGTAAGAATGCGCAATGTTGCCACATTTTCATATTCAAGGATTGAATGAAAAATGAAATGGAGTGCAAAATAGGAAACTAACTAACATTGCGCATCCTCATTGAAGAATTAAGTACGTGCCAAAAAAAAATTCTCAAAAAATAGTCACTGAATCCTACAGAACGACACCCCGTTCTCACCTAAATTTCACGCATTTTGAATACTCCTCGCGGTTATTGGCAACTTTAAGTTAGGCAGAAAGCGGTAAGGTATATTGACATTGAGATTTTACCGAGGTTCAATGAAATTTGAATGTGGCTGTGTTGCCGAGCCGTAATTTACCAACACGTGGTACTGTTTCCTCTTAAGGCGAATTAACCTCAGAGTATCAAACAACATAGAGGTAGCATACGTCATATTTAGAAGGCGATTGCTGTCCGCAACATGTGATACAAAATTTGACACTTTGACCGCAATCGAAACAAACTTGTTAACAAAGTAGTTACCAACCTGTGATACGATATTTCACTCAATTCACGGGATTCTCCACAAACAACACACTTCTTACGTCCCATAGTGAATTAAAGTATTGTAATAATTCAAAATATATTGAAGTAAACAGCTAGAAATATCTAAAAATTCGTTAGAAACACACCAAAACAACGGATCACAGATCGACCGGCGGCATACTCTGTTAATGCGGCATTGTTGTCAAAGCTTGGATTTCAGCAGGTAGATACTGAAGAGGGTAAGTATTCTTCTTACCAAAAAGTCGAAACTGAAGAAAAATATTTATCATGAAATATTTAAATTTCCATATATTTAACCGAGAGTTACTAAAATCAATATTTTTCATTTCATTTAATATACAATTACAATAAGATAATATCATTGGGCATTTCCAAATATATCACAATCTGACTACGTCGACAAAAGCATGTTGCGGACAACCAAAAACTGCGTAGAGTCCTTCTATGTTGTTTGTTACCCTGAGGAATTAAAGCAAAAAGAAATTGCGACAAATATATTGCGGTACGACGAAAATCGGTGAGCGTGAACGATAACGATAATTTGGAAATCCGCATAACAAATTCACCGTATAGGTACGTTGCAGCAGCTGAACTAGCCTTTAGGTGTATGGGAACTTCAGTCACCAGTTATCTGCCAAAATAGTTTTATGATACGGTCCTAAGGGTAGTTTAAAGTGATTTTCACCGAGCCGCAATAGTTTTGCCGAAATTCTCTGTTAGGTAGGTGATTCCACATTGATGTGCGATTTTAAAAAATATGAGTGACGTGACAGTGTCCATAAATGTTTGTCGAAGTAAAAAACAAGTCACAAAGTGCGCCGCCGCCCAATTCCAACCTAATCGTTCCCAATTATTTTATGTCCCAAATATAAGAATGAGTCAGACATTTGAGGAGATAAATAAAACCCATATTTTCTTGACTAAAATCATTAAGTTTTCAAATATGATTTGAAACCCAAATGCTAAAATAAAGCTTTTTTGTGTGTCCTAATAGAAAGGTATAATCGATTGTTTCAGTTCTCTGAAGATCTACTAACTACTAACAAAATTATTCTAGAGCGTTGATTCAAATAAAATTAGGCCTACAGGGAACCTATATTTTAGAGCCTATTCTCAGTCAAACCGGGATAGATATTTGATTTGTGTTTCAATATCTGAACGAAGCCGGTATGTACTCAAATCAGCAGACAAAATTGACAGTTGGGTAATACCATGATGTAAAAACATGGTGTGTTCATCTGAAAAATGAGTGACATCAGCTAGCAGAAAATACAAAAGAGTTATATATTCTGTGCTTTGAATTAGCATGCAAGTTCAAACCACAAAATATATAACTCCTTGTATTATCTGCTAGCTGACGTCACTCACTTTTCAGATGTGCACACCATGTTTTTTACATCATGGGTAATACATTTATTCTGGAATTAATGATTACTTTTTCATGGTCCATTTGTGTCTTTCGAATCTGATATGAATCGAAAATAATTATATTGAAAATTGTATAAAAAATCATCAAATAACGGAAAGATCGCTATCAGTAAAACCGACGCAATTAACAACAAACTCAAACAATAATTCATAGTCAAAGGCAATATAATCATAAATTCTAATTCAGAACAGCTCTCCTCTATCCTAAATCTAAACTAGGGGAAGGTCCCGCTTCCTGGAATCTAATTCCATTCACTTCCACCCTTATTTCGTTTACCGCCTTTTTTGTGATGGCTGCTGCCCTCATCCAATGACAGGGCACCGCGGGAGAAATAGGGGTTGGAGGGGAATTCCTTGGTCGATCAACTTTTGGGTCGAAAGAGAAACTCCGGCGAAAGGGAAAGTGGAGAAATAAGAAAAATTACTTTTCTACTTGCTACGAAACTGATTCCCTTAGATATTTCGTCGTGTTATTGGATTCATGGAAGAAAATCGATTGTTTTTGCGCGCATGTTCTAGGGGAACACCGTGCTATCGTTTTGCCCAAATGTCTGTAATTTTCGATGATTGAGCCGAAAATGGTCTTAAACGACTAGGTTTGACTCACTGATGACGAATCCGTTATCAAAATCGATTCTGCCCGGCCAGCCGTCACCACGATAACGGGAGTAAGGAGGACTCTATCGACTTGAAAATTTCAGTGAGGGTTGGATTTCAAAATACGAAGGTTAAGTTCGTAAATGGGCCGAATCGGCCAGATAGTTTCGGAGTCATTTGAAATTTTGAGGTTAATTTCCTCACATCTCAGAAAATACTGAAACGACTGGATTGGAACTTGGCAGTTAGTTGGAGCATAACGACGCGCAAGTTTGAGCGGAATTTCGTTGAATTCGTATGATTACTCAATTGAAAAAAAAATTTTTTCAAAATTTTTTTCGAAAAAATTTTAGTTCCTGAAACTATTGTTTACATTCGAGAAAAATTTCAGTCATACCTTGAACTTTATGTTTCACAGCAGTGTATCAAATTTCAATTCCATACGGCTGTCAGTTTTGGAGATATTGGGAAAAAATATGTACAATTTCGTGGTTTTCTTCTCGATATCGTTGTTTTTTTCGGTATAACTCAAGGAATACTGATTCAATCATGATGAAACTTCGCAGCTAGTTTGAAGATGCTAAAAGACAACCTTGTGCGGAATTTCGTGATGATTGTGTCAGTAGAACAATTTAAAAAAAAAAATAATTTTTTTTTTTCAAATATTTAATATTCTCATCATATTATCCTCATTCAATTCTGTATGAACCTTCAAACTGTAAGTTTTTGATGAGGTACTGGATTTCCATTCGATCCAATCTGTATTTTTGGAAATACATAACGGCCAAGCGGTCAACACAATAACTTCCGGAAGAAACGACTTAGAAACTCGATATTTGTAGAGTAGTTTTGGGAGCTTGATTACGAAGGTCTAATTCGTGAATGGGTAAAATCCGCCCAATGATTCGGTAGATATACCCATTCAAAATTTTATTTTTCCAATATTTCCAAAAATACAGATTAAGTCGAATTGAAATCCAGTAATTTATCGAAAAGAATCTAGAAAAGCACAGTCGTGAAGGCAGCAGCTTTTGCGGGCATGTTCAAATTCGTTGCCGAAGCGGTCATCTACATTGAACATGCGCGCAAAAGCAGCTGCCTTCACGGCAGTGCTTTTCTAGATTTTTAGTTGTTTCTATGATTTCTATAGCAGAATCAGGTTTATACTCCTACGTATTGTAGGCACATGTCTCCTTAGTCTCTTGAATATAATATTCCATGAATTGTTCCTGGAATATCCACCAATTCGATTCAATTCAGCTCGTTGTAACACTCTATACAGGGTGTTTCAAAAAGGTAACTTCATATTTACTTCTTACCAGCATCGGTTATTACTTCATAAACTTCGAATCAAAATATTTCTAAAATGATACACAGTATTGAGTTTTACCAAGAGTAACTCTAAGGTGTAAAATTTAATGATGTTTAAGATCACTTGAGATTTTGATTAATAAATTTAACCTCGAAAAAGTTAGGTTCAATACGACTTGATACGAACAGCGTAACTATTGCACCTCTATGAGATGATATATAAAAACAAATTGATGGCATATATCAGCTCTCAAATACATTCGTATGAAATTTCATTAAACGTTGCCAGTAGTTTCGGCAGAATCGTAAAAGATGTGTATAATTTTTTTTCCTCGAAGCCCTGCATCTTATAAAAACGGACGGCTTTACGAAAATTTTTTAGAGAGCAAACCCAATTTATTTTTCAGTTTTCTACCCCTATCCTGGAGACGGGGTCACCTTTTCTTGAAACACTCCTTATAGAAAATGAACCCTATGAACTTCATTATTAGTATTATATGTTGTTGTCCCATATAGTATATGTTACCATAAAATTCCAATTGTTAATTACCATAAACAGATATATGGACTGCGCCCAGTTCTGGTTTAGCTACACACTGGGCGTTTGGGTCAGCCGCCCAGAGACCCGGAAAGGCCTAGACCCAATCAGTATCCAGAGGCATTTTGGTCTTTTGACACAGAACATAAAAATATCTTTTGCGCCCGGGTCCTGAAAAAACCTTAAACCTTCGGTGACTGCGCCTTTCCTACTCTAAAGTAAAGTTATATTAGGACATATCTGTCAAAACTGTCAGTTAAAATTAAAGATAACTTCCAGTTAAGTTTTATAATACCGGCCCTAAACGCAAGTTGGTTGCATTGGTGCATAGAATAAGCATATTGTTGTTATCGATGTGAGAGAGGCAAAACGAACTCAAGCGGGTAGGAAAATATGTAGATTTCTGGCAAATCACTCGATGAAACATTTCGAATATTAAAGAGGTAATAATACACAATGGGATTCAAACATTTATCGTAAGGTACCTTAATGAGATAGGAAAAATCATTGAGGGGATAAAGGTTTTTCTCCCTTTCTAGGGGGAACCGATTGTACTATGTTATTACGCAGTCCTTGTCTCAGTGTCTTTGTGAATTACCATAAAGAGACTCTTTATCTATGTTCATTACTGAGATAATTATGAATGATTTATTCTTTAACTTCCTAACAAATTGAGAACTTTTTTGAAATCACTCACACTTTTAGTTGTTTCTTGACAATATCTGAAAAATTGATATCTTATTAATACTATCACTATATCAAGAATGTATAGATATTTAAAATTATCATCTTAAACTCAATAGCAGGAAATTAGTTCCTTCAACGCGCATCCACCATTCTATTTTATTCGCTTAAGCAAGTAGTAAAGATTGTAAAGGTTTTGAGTGGCATGGGTAGGAGGAAAGCTCGACGTCGGCGGCGAAACATTTTTCGGGTGTACCACACAAAAACTTATTTTTAACATATTTGTATCTTTCAAAAAAGAGTAGGACCGCACAAAAGATTTTTCGCAGGACAGAATTTAAATATTTGTCAAGCTCTGTAATAAGATTCAAACTTCACTAGTTCAAATATTCCTTGATTCTCAGAGCAGTTTCTTTTATCGTGACCTCTGAGGGCCAAATGAAAGTGCTACAAAATTTTACGTAATAGATGATTTTTTGAAATGTGTCTATTTTTTTCTACCTCATTATTATGCGTAATAATGCTTTAACTGTATGCAGAGCTTAACTGAAACATAAACTTTATCTTACCAAGTAAGGCAGAGGCAGTGAAAGAATCGATGTGGTCACGAGACGATTTATGTTACCCCATTTTTTCTGGAAGATGGTGTAACTCACTGATTCCTTTTCTTGTCCAGTTGGGATTCATCCTTTAGTCAGCTTCATAAAATAACAAACCCGTAAAACAATATAACAAAGTTTTTATTTCACCCTCACATATATATATATATATATATATATATATATCCAGTTATTTTTTATAAATGTCTATTGAACAACATCGTAAAGATATGTTTTGGGCTTTTCGTTCAGAAGTTTGTGATAACTTTATAACTGGCCCATAGTACCTTAATTTTTAATTAATAGGGTTATTACAGCTTATCCTGGCAATCAATATTTTGTTCAAGAATGTTGCTGACTTAATTCATTATGAATCCTAACACACCAACAAAATACCAACAAGATAAAGTTTAAAACTGAACTCGAACTGAGACCGTAGAAATTTCGCGGCCCTGGCACAGACTGTGGCCCTGGTGTACTTATAGTTCGGAGTTGATCGGGGTCATTCGACACCATTCGCTGTGGCTGTTTGTTCCTATATGAGGATTCCAGCCAGCCTGGCCGTGAGGCCGCGATTTCACGCCCCAGATAAATTTTCGATATTACGTAATATCGATATATCGTACCATGGTAAATAAAGACGAATTGATGTTTGTGTTTTTTGTTGGAATAAATATTAACTAAGGGTTGCTATTTTTTAATAAAATATTATTTATTTTAAAAATAAATAATTGTATCATACGTCGTACAATATATTTTTTAGGGAGGGCGCGAGGCCTCACTGAGAAACCACCACTGTTGATCTTTCTTCTTGAACGTTGCTGGAGATTTTGGGGGTATTCACAACTATACTGGCAGTATTGTCAGAAATGCCCAATGGAAAATTGCATACTTATCATCTATTTACATTAAAATGCCTGAGGCATCTATCAAGCCAAAAGGAACTCTCACGAAAATGCCAAACTTCCTTATGCAATAGATGCTATAGACTGCACTCAAATAAGAATCTATAATCTTGAAAGTTCATCATGACAAATAATTGTAATGAAAATGTCAGTTACACTTTCTATTCTAGTAAAGGTACCACCTTAAATAATGGTACCACCCTTAATATCTCAACCCCCATGCATCATCAGAAAAAATGCAAAAAGAGGTTTTGTTCATTGCGGTACATTCTATACGGATGGGTCTAATCAGTTTTGTATCAACCCTGAGCATGATATCATCAAACCTTATAAAGGCTCGTACTCACGCGCGAACGCGATAAAAAATGAAAATCGCGCGATTTTTTTGCCCAACGTCAGTGATTTGTGGCTGACATCTGTCATTATGAAAACGCTCGATTGTTCATGTAATGTCACATTTCAAAATGTATGAATTTAATTACACGTGGATCTGGTTCTTCACCAAGTATAGTAATTGTTTTTATTCCTATATTTTCCAGGGATTCAATTAATAGACGCCTTTGATTCCTTGGACATGCACATATCTATCGAAAAAATTGTTTTTGCTCCGAATCAGTTTGTTTTGCAGAAATGATTATTTGAGGTAGGTAGATAGCTAAATCAATTCAATAATTTATCATAAGTGAAGAAAACATCTTATTTTCGCCTTAATGTTGTAAAGTCATTTCATTTCACATGTATATTTCAAACTGCCACATATTGTCACCATATGATTGCAATTGAGTAAATAAATACATAATTCCTCTAAGACAATAATAGTTGAAAAAATGCTCTTGAATATACCTATATGATTCCTCATCCATTGTATTAACAAGTGCCTATAATCTTTATAGACGAGTATAAACAATCTTTTGAGTGTTTTGAATATCCCGCCATTTTCTTGAAGTTGAAATTATCCAACTACAAAAAAAAAAATCGCGTGATTTTGGCGGGAGAGCATCTGGCAACTCAAATGTCATCGCTTGGAGCGACAAACGCGTCCATCAGTTTGCGCCTTAAAAGGGTATAAAGGCGTAGAGGGGAATGAGTGACACCTTAATTATTATTGTTTTGAAGTTAATTGTTTATCCATTTCAAAAAAGTAGACTTCACCTCTTCTGTTAGTACTTCTATTATTCAATATTCTGATGAAGTGAAGAAAATAACTGAATAATGCAACAAACAACAACAAATTCAGATATTTTGTGAAAAACATATGAATCAGAGCATCCGGAAGTTCAGTTTTTTTTCCATGTATAGGATTAGCTGAGATTCTAGGAAATGCGGTTTTTGATCTATTAGTAAATAATTATGTCCATTGAATAATATATATCTATTGTAGCTCTTGTTGAAGAAAAATGAGTCATTAATGAAGTCGTGGATAATAGGTGTATATATAATGAATATTATACACTCCATGCATTGATCAAGTGAAACTTTTCACGTTTCTCGTGATCTTGACAGTTCAGCATTGTAGGTTCTTCAAAATGCAGAAGTCCAATTTTACCACATAAGTCGTGGACAAAGTATAGTATTCAACTCACATATAGTTGCTATTGTAACGTTTTCTTGATTTGTCAAATCGTTCAGAATAATTAAACTATTTATTCACACTAATAATAAATATCTCAACAACTAATTCTATCAGTCTATGCACAATTTATTTCCACAGAGCACTTTCCGCCATCGAATAACTCCGCTGAATCTGAATGACTCCGTGTCCTGCTCCGCACCTATGGTTATATTCTTTGTGGAACTTCTAGCTATTTCTAGAACAGTCTCGCACAGACAGGGCCGTACTCGTCAAACTATTATATGCTCGTTGAATAATATACCATTTCATCATTTTTATGTTTCATTGCAAATCGAAACTCCTGCTACTGTAATTATTCTGATTTTTATTTTTCGGAAGTACTGACAAAAAAGTGTTACAATTTTGAAAAGACAATCGAAATACCAACAAGGTGTAACCCAACCACCCTTCCCAGTTGCTGTCATCATACAAATTTATTGGAACAATGATATTATAAACAGGCCTTGGTCCAATATTTGATATTTTGTGGGATGATTCTTTCTGGTTCTCAACGCCTGGAAAACTGAGTATTTTGGTTCTACCCATAGACCTATAAAACTATATGGACATGGCTTAAAGAGAGAGGAAGCGGGCCGACAAAGATGGAACTAGGGCGGGCCAAACCATCATAGAATACGGCAAAAATGAGACAGATCAGTTTGAGGCCATAGACTGTAATTATAAGTTTATGTTTGAAATACATTTTTTTTCAAAAGTGTTGCAAGTCGAAGTATTTCAAAGCAGATTTTGTGTTATTCCATTTTGAATTAGAATATAAAGACTGTATAGAAGTATATCTTCTATACAGTCTTATATATATTATTAGAATAATATATTCCCATTTTTTTTGTGTTTTCGTGAGCGTTTTGAACAGAATTTGATTTTCATAATTTTAAACCGGGTTCACTGGTGAATAATGGTAAATTTGTGTTGTGCCATTAATTGTACGAGGAGATATAAAATGAAAGTAAAATACAATAATTTGGAAAGGGAGTTAAAAAATCAAATGAATGTATAATTGCTATGAATCCGAGCGCAGAAATGAATTTCGCACAGGTTTCTTCACTATTTAGTGCATTCTAATCGTTTGAGACCATCTAACGCACAAAATTCAAAAGATGCGTTCACGCGAGCTGAGCGACTTTCGAGGCAATTTGATTCGGCTTCCTCGCAAGTTTGGACGGTGTTGAGTGGCTCGCGTACTGTTCAGAACACCATATATACTTGTGAGGCAGCTCAAAGCTCAATTAAATTGCTCCGGAATCCGCTCAGCTCGCGTGTCTGTACTCTGATAAGAAAAAAATCATTTGGAGCTGGGAATACCGTCCTGAAACAAGCGACCCAGGAGAATTCATAATATATTGATTAATCATTTCGAATATTCATATCGGAGTTATGTTCACATTCATCACCAATTTTCAAAACTTCAATGTAATCTAATATACCAAGAAGAAATCATTTCCCCGGAGATTCCCCTAAGTAAATGCTTGATTTTCTCTAGATAGGCGTCATATTGTGCAAGTGAGATCATCCTTTATTTCACTCTCCATGCGCTATAGAATAACGGATATTGGTATCGTGTATCTTGTCTATGGTTTACCCGATCCAGGTCCATCTCTCTCTCGGACCTCTCACTTGCTTCATTATCCCCACTCGACTCTTTGGAAATGAATTCTTACGCCGTGTCCAGAGAGTTTAATATGTCTATAGTTCTACCACATGAACTACTGTTTTCAGGGACCGCATATTGTATACTTCCCAGATAATGTTTCTATAGTATTTGACATCTGGCATCGCTGTTCGTAATTTATCTCCAAATCTACTCTTAAAAATATCGAGTTTCAGAGTTGATCCTTTTGGAAGTTATTGTGTTTACAATTGGTTATCCAACAAAATTGGCAGTTTCCTCAACCCAGCTTTACAACCTGATGAATAAATATTGCCATCATCTAATCCTCGATATGCATGAATCTTCCAACCATCATCCTCCTGATTTTCCATCAGTACATTCTCAGATTTTTCATTTCCACATAATTAGAATGTAAAATGTTAAGTGGAGCTCTGTGGTTAAAGCACAATTTTCAACCAAGTTTTACAAATTTCTGCTTGATAGTTCAGAACGAATGATTTTTGATTTCCTTCAATATTTAGACATGCTGGTTAATTCCAAAAAAAACAATATGAGGAAACTAATTGAATTGAAAAACGAAAACTGTGAGAAAATTCTGAAAAGCATAATAGTTTGTTGCTCAGAAAAGTAATAAAACGGAATTAACATAATGAAAAAGAACAATGTAATACACGGACCAAACTACAATAGATATCATTTACTCATCTCAATTAAATCACAACATTAGATAAAATGATTATTATTACAACAAAATAATTCATAAAATTCAGTACCTATATAAATATTAATACTTAACTAATGCTAAAATTCGGGTTGCTTTGTAGCAACTGCTGTGCCGACTGAGCTGCAATCTCAGGATTGAAAAATAAAGGTTGTTGCACAAGATTGACATTCTCATTAACATTTTCCACTCCTACTTGTACTGTAGGTGGAGGTATCTGCATTGAGGGCACATTTGACATTGCAAATGAATTTGGTGGGAATGAATTCGTTGTGGGGTTAGACTGACCATAATTAACTGTGTACATTGGGACTGTATTATACACTTGACTCTGAGGTGTATCTACTGGAGTGCTCATGTTGGTAAAATTTGGTATGGATGACGGTGGGGGAACAACTGATCCTATCATAGCATTAGTTGATTGCAAATTTGTGGCATTTTGTATATCTATAAACTGCGGAATGCTAGATGGTGGTGAAACATGAGATGCAAAACTACTAGATTTATTTCTATATGGATTTTCATTAGAAACCACTGATAATTGGTTTGGAACCGATGGTAATTGGTTCGGAACCACAGGCATTTGGTTTGAATCAACAGGTGATTGGTTTGGAACCAGTGATGTTGGTACAGAAATAGCATCTAAGGCATCATTTATTTTACTGTCACCTTTAGCAGGTTGCTCTTCCAACTGGGGCTCAATGGTAGTAGTTGGGGAAATAACGGTACTTCCATTAATTAGTGTATTTCCTTCATGGTGAATTACTGGACCTCCTACATTAGGAGTATTTGTAATAGTTGTTGTAGGAGGCACAGCACCCCGTACTGGAATACGATGAAGATATCCATACCCAATGCCACATCCTACAAGTCCCTCCCCACCCCAGCTTCGGTTGGGTATTATGGTTACTTCCCTACAAGAATCGTCATTCGAATTATAAACGTATAATTTCAAATTTCTTCCTTCGTGATTTTCTATTAGTGCGTACAAATCTTCAGATTCATGCAAAACAGATTCAGCACCAATAATATAATCGGTAAATGGTTGAAGGCCAGCCAATAATGCAGGGGAATTAGGGTGTACTTCCAGAACATGCCACACATTTTCATTTGAACCTTCAAAAGAGCAGAACCTAATGCTTACTCCAAGCAAACCTTGACCACCCCAAGTATCACTGGGTTCAATAGTAACGCTCCTAACGTCTTGAGTTTTACTGCTGTAGATGGTAAGTGGCACTTGTTTACCTATAATTTGAATTGGATGAGAATGCTTGAATATCATCACTTTATCTGACTCACCAATGCCGTTTTTCAAGATTTGCTTCAAAGTATCGTTATCTTTATCCAAGCGGATTCCGTTAATAGCAACAATGAAGTCAAAAAAGGGTTGCAAGCCTGCTCTACTACCGGGTGAATTTTCTTGCACCTACAAATATTTTCCATGAAACATATTTTCATAAGACTTTTATACAACGCATTCCTACCCGTAATACATGATATCCTTCAGAACCGCCCCCAGGAATGTCGACACTTTCAGAATTGCCCATTTTCGCTCTTCTTTTACCTATTCATTTGAAAAAATCTTCAAAAATTACGTGGCATTACATGTCAAGTCAATAACAAATTGATGTCATTCAAATTGGTTGGTATGTACACAACACAGAATACAGAATACACAACTTCCGCCAGTTTCGCCAACATCCAAAGTTTAAAAAACTGTTGGTTGTAGATCCAAAATCTTATTAGATTCTATAAAATCTTTACGTGTTCACAAACAAAATCATCTTAATGGACGTCTGGTACTGGCAGAACAAAACAATTTTAATGTTGTGAATAAGCATATCGTCATTATTTATTATTGAAAATTGAATATTAGCAAAAAACAGCTGAGATGACATCTACAGTAGTTGGAATGTAATGAAGTTATCATTGATGAGAGTTAAAACAAAAATCCCTAACATCAAATTCTAACCTTAACTGTGACTTCTTTTACTTTTCGTCAAAATTAAGAAGATTATTTGATAGTTACGAATTAATTAATAATGGGGGATTCAAATATTTCCAAAAAGTAAGTTCCCACTCTAAGTCCAGAATATTTCTCCTATTGCGTTTTTGAGAAATGATTTTCTCTCGCAATATTTTGAAACCTAGCATGCTTTCGTCAGCAACACAAATTATTTTAAAAACAAGTGTAAGGAAGCTTTTCATTAAGAAGATAAATGCGTCCTTATTTTTCGAAAGGTATGTTGAATTATTATAATTATTAATTCAATCACTCTGTTAATTACAGTGAATTAAAACGCCGGCAAAAGGCTCTAGAGAAACAACAGAAGCAGGCTCAGAAGGAAGCCGAAAAATTGACCGATCAAGCTAATCAAGGGACTAGACAAAAATCGAAGAAAGAAGATGAAGATATTTCCCCTAATGAATACTTCAAGCTACGAACTGGAGCAATCCAAAAGCTCAAGACAGTTGGTGGAGAAAATCATCCTTACCCCCACAAATTTCATGTATCCATTTCACTCCAGGATTTTATAGATAGATATTCGCATCTGAATGATGGTGATGTAGTGGATTCTGATAATGTAAGTGTGGCTGGTAGGGTGCATGCTATTCGTGAATCAGGGGCTAAATTGATATTTTACGACTTGAGGGCTGAAGGAACCAAATTACAAGTTATGGCAACTGCGGCCTGTTATGAAAATGAGAATAAGTTTCTTGAAGATACAGGTGAGTATATTCCACTCAACAAATTTTCAGAATGAAAAATTCAACTTGGTTTGCTTTGAAGTTTATCATTGATCTTCAAAATTTATTTTTTATAAACTGTTTCAGTATTTTGTCAGAGCAAAACTATCGATTTATATTTATAAGGAACTTTCAATTTTGTTTCATTCTTTATTAAATAGTGGAAATACTGTTATAAGAAAAATCCATTGAATAACTATTTGGATTTGCAGATAAAATACGTAGAGGGGATATCATAGGAGTACAAGGTGTTCCAACTAAGACGAAGAAGGGTGAACTCTCTATCAGACCCAAAATTATTAAATTGTTGTCTCCCTGTTTGCACATGTTGCCCCATTTGCACTATGGTCTGAAAGATAAAGAAACGAGGTTCAGACAGAGATACTTAGATTTGATCATGAACAATAGAGTTCGGGACATCTTTATTACTAGGACCAAAATAATCTCTTATGTTAGGAAATTTTTAGATGGAATGGGATTCTTAGAAGTTGAAACCCCTCTTATGAACATGATAGCAGGTGGGGCAACTGCTAAACCTTTCATCACTCATCACAATGAGTTGAATATGGATCTCTTTATGAGGATAGCTCCTGAATTGTACCATAAAATGTTAGTAGTTGGAGGTTTGGACAGAGTTTATGAGATTGGACGACAGTTTAGGAACGAAGGCATTGATCTTACCCATAATCCCGAATTTACAACTTGTGAATTCTATATGGCGTATGCAGATTATAACGATCTCATGTCAATAACAGAAACCATGATTTCGGGAATGGTTCATAGCATTCATGGAACATATAAAGTTAAATATCATCCAGATGGTCCTGAAGGTGAGGAGGTTGAATTGGATTTTACACCTCCGTTCAAAAGGATCGACATCATAACCGGATTGGAAGAGGCTCTTAACATTAAGATGCCGAAGGTTGCATATGAATCTGAAGAAATCAACAAATTTTTAATGCAGCAAATTAAGAAGCATAATATCGAATTTGCACCCCCTCATACCAATGCTAGAGCGTTTGATAAACTTATAGGTAAGCTTATAATAGGCGCTTTCTATTTAACAATGACAATGTTGTCATTTTGAACTGATGCTCAACACTTCCAACTGATGTTGCTCTCAGGCCGAATCAGGTGGAGGACCAACAATAAGCATTGTTTACTATGGGCAAAAGCGATTTGGCTTGCAATTCATTCATTATTTGGATATTTTAGACTGAAATATTTACTTTTTCACAATATATAGGAACTATATTCGAAGTATTCAATATCTCGTTACAGTAACAGCTTTCCTAAACATATCAAATCTTTTGAATAAAAACAATTCTTGATAGTTGATACCGACTTTTTATGTTGCTGGGTTCAGCAAGGCACGAAATGCAATTCAAAATCAAGTTTTTCGGACTAATTAAGATGTAAGCTTAAATAATCATCACAACGATGAAAAGTACGAATAAGTTGTCGTTTGAAATGGTACTATCCGGATTTGGAGATAAACTCAACTAATCCATTTTGGAAGGGAGATATAAGAAAATTGTATTGGTGTTAAAAGGAAATATCACACTCTTTTGATTCATTCATTCAATTTACTGCTTTTAGTACTGAAAAATTCCCAAAACAAATATTACTCTCCAACTTGTCAGTTACCTCGGTAAAGGACATATGGGTGGATATTAGACTACACAATTGAAAAACCTGAATTTAATGGGGTAAATTCAAAACATTTTCATTCGGTTAAATAATGAAATCGAATTTTGAGCTGATTCTCATGCTAAGTTGAGTATTATCATCTACAATATTTTGTTCGTGCAACCTGATTAATTCCAATTATGGAATATACCTATTTGGAAAATCTTCAGTATAAGCATTTTTGACAATGAATGAATGCAATGCCATTTGTCAAGTCATCCAAAAAGGTTGCGTTCAAATTCACTTCAGTTTGAAGTGAAGAAATTAATCAGTCAAATAGAAAGCTAGGTATTTTTAACCCATTCAAACATTGAATGGTCATAAACGAACATAATACAAGGACGAATATCTGTTTATAAATTAACAAAAATTCCACGTTGATCTGGGCTAATTATCAAGAATGGTACTCCTGATGTGGCGCTGTATAATGTTTATACTAAAGGCAAAACATCCAACAGTTTAAAATGATCTAGAATCCTATTTGTGTTTTCTAAGTGAGTCAGTCTGATGACCGTAAATAATCGCGAAAGTGAATTATCTGAATTCCTTGGAGAGGGTTTCTCTTGTGTAGAAGCTTTGGTTTACTGGATGATTAGCTCAGATCAAGGGGTAATTACCAAAAAACGATAGTAGCAACCACATTCAGATGCGCAACCTACTCTGAAAGTTTCAAATCGCTAGCTCTTTTGTTCTGAAGATATTTTTGTAACCAAAGGCTGGTCGCCCAGACAGAATTGATTTGACATAGGATTTTTCATGAAGAAGCCCAATATGGTGGTTCGAGACCATTTTTTGTCAAAAATTCGAAAATTACAGGCATTTGGGCGAAACAAAAGCTCACTGATTCCAAGAATATACACTCAAAATTCCGGAATATCGCTAAAAAGGTTTGATGGCATACAGTGATTGGTGAACTTACTTGGCAAATTGATCTGTGGTCCAAATTAAAATTGTCTTGTTTGCAATATTCGATCCTTAATTTCTTTCCCATGCAAACTGTAATTGACAAATTTTCCAGTTTCAAAATCTTAGATTTAATAAATCGATCCGACAACAAGAGAGTTCTAGGTACTATAGCCCTGTTAGCTGGTAGCTTCGTGAACTAGCGCCATCTTGGAGAACTTTATGAACTCTCACACTCTGAGATGCAAAAAACCTTGAGCAATGTGCATGATGTTCAATCAATGGAATATTAGTTGAATTATTAATGAACAGGCATCCTTGTGGTTAAGTTGATTCATAAAACTGGAACTTCCTCATCTTCATGAAACCTTTCTTACAATTAATAGGCGATTTCGATTGAGGCTGGTTCTTGGTTGATTCAGAGATTGGTCCGTCCTTTTTGGACCAACCGCATTCGAATGGCAGATTGATGACGTCATGAATCAGCTGTTTCAGAGTTGGTTAGCCGAAACTGGAACCATGCTCTTGAGCACGGTTCGCTTTCTGGTTATTTGTTCTATCTCCTTCGACAGCATAACCTGCATAACTGTTTTGTTTACATTTCATAAGTTTGGAAACAGAAGTGTGTTGATTGTTAGCATTTTTTTTATAAATAATGATGGAATCATTAAGTGCTGTAGGCTTCGAAATAAATGGAAAAGTCATTCATTTTATGGGCGATGAAGCAACTTTGAAGTTGCTTTTGAGTGATGATGAATACACTATAGATCACACAACACGAGCAGCACTTACTGGAAAGTTATCTGCTTATGGAAAAACTCCATCAGATCAATTTTTATTGTCATGTAATTTATATTAGCACTTTTCTCAGCACTCATTAAAAATATTTTTTTTATATTCGATAAATAGGCATCATCCAATTAATTTACTAATAGGAGGGCTGTAACTGCCTTACGTTTTAGCACATTTTATGAATATAGTGAGAAACTGAATACTGCAAAGTATAAATGTAAACAAATTGTCGATTTCAACTTATTAGTTTACTTCGTTGAACCAACCGGTTCGCTCAGGAAGAATTTGAATGGTTCAAATTCAACTGAGGGTAAACGTCATCGTTCATGAAGCGCCCGGTCAACCATTAACCAAACAGGAAAGCCATTCGAAATCGCTTACTGTTAGTTCTTTCCATGTGACAGATGTGTATACATGTTAGGAGATATTTCGAAGTTAATTACCGGTCAAAGTGTGAAAAGTGATTCGAAAATTGCTGAAAAAAAAATATGAAAATATATAAACGAAGATTCAGTTTATAAAACAACTATAAATCAACTGGAGAAAAGGTTTTCCCCCAAATATTTCCACAATTAGCAGAAATTCGGATTGTAAACAAAGAGTTTTCACTCGGAAATTCATACAACACATGACGGACCGCGATAACAACAAGAAGGAGGTAAGAACCAGTTGGGAATTCCCAACGAATTAAAATGAGTCAACGAAGCGAAGAAGTACAGGAGATAACTCACGCCTCACAAACGACTAGTTACTACAAAATGTCATCTACTAGTGGTGAAGATTACAAAGGATTTCCTGACAAACAAAATGAATTCACCTACAAGCTACAGATTCAGACGATTAAATGAGGAAAATGAAGGAAGTACTGGGCAATCACAACAAATGACGAAATTCCAAAAACTCCCTTCAATATTTGTACACGGAGTGACTAACTATGGTGAAATGATAACCAACCCAAATAGAATACTATTATTGGAAAACTTTACATAAAACTCTAGCGGACACCTCAAAAGTAAACTGCAGTGTACTGGATGATTATCCCAAAGTGATACATCACATAAAAAAATCCAATACAATTCATCACACCTACCAGCCAAAAGAAAACAAAATTCAGAATTGTGATTGAAAATCTCCATTTCTCAACAAACACAGAAGTAATAAAAACTGAACTGACTAAAATGGGACTCATCCATAATGGAAAAAGCAGGGTTACAAAGAAGCCATTGAATCTATTTTTGTTGACTAGAACTGTCAGATAACTACAAAGGAATTCACAAGATTCAAGGAATCCAGAATAGAGAAGTACAGAGGGAACCACCAAAAAAAGTCAACCAACAGATTAACACAATGCACAAGATATCAATAATACGGACATACAAAAACTTACTGCAACAAACCCTATGTGTGTGTAAAATGTGGAGTAGCACATGACACAGAGAACTGCAAGAAAAGCAACAATACACCGGCAAAATGTGCTCTATGTAGCAGACCTCGTCCGGTCAACTACAGGGGATGCAAATTCTATCTTGCAATTCTGAGAAGGCCCAACAATTAGAATAACCGACTAAATGCACAATAGTCAGTAATATAAAACACAAACAATACTTACTCAATGCCTAGAAATGAAGCAACAGAAGAACAACAACAAAATCTCATATACAGATCTAATAACAATTCACAAAATACAGATAATTCCACCACCTTAGCTCTGTTCTTAGTAGAGTTCAGAAATATGTTTCAACAATCAGCCCAGCAAAACAGTATGATACTACAGCACAAGAACGAAGTCGAAACATTTCTACACATCAACTCTATAGATATTCTCCTTACTAGAGAAACACACAGATAAATCTTATTTCCAAATACTACATTGCCTATTGCATAAATGATCCAGAAAACACAGTACATGCTGGAATTTCAGTATTCATAAAAGAAACCAATTACCTCTATGAATTGCCAAAACACCAAATTGACTATCTTCAAGTCACGTTAATTAACATAAAAATGGCCACATACAATCTAACAGTTTCGTCTGTGTACAGCCCACCCAGCCATAACATACGAATTAATTCAAATTCAAAGAATTTCTTCAACACATTAGGACAACACAAAGAATGTGAGCAGAGGACATCAATACAATACAATACAATACAATATGATTTTATTTGCATAAGCTTCATGAAGAATTTTACAATCCATGTAAGTGAAATGAAAATATACGCAAAAGCGGACTGTGCAGCGACTACATAAGCCGATCACAGTATGTGCCACGGCACATACTGTGTAGCACAGACGCAGGAACCTACTTAAGTAGAACTTAAAAAACGAAATTCATATTACAAGAAAAAAAGATATCCAAAAAACACAGAAAAAAACAGGAAACTAGGGAACCCACGGACGCAAAAGGAAGTGTATCGCTAAGATGGCAATGCATAATTTAAAAATTGAGGAGTAGATTATTATGAACGCGTAGTCAGGAGAGTTTGATTGCCTTTTTGTAATTCCAAAAGTCTATTGATTATAAATTTTTTGAATTTTGAAGAGGAAACTCTAATACGTCCAACGGCAGCTCATTCCAGTAGCTAACTGAAAAGTAAGAGAATGATTTCTCAAATTGGGTGGTCTTGTGCTTGACAACTTTAAATTTTGAGATGTTTCTTGTATTATGGACGTGTTTATGTGGTTGCATCAAATTTCTTAAGTAGGGTGGTTGACCTGTCCTTAAAATTCTATAGATGAACATATAGGCATGATATTTCCTTCTATTTTTCATATTTAAAATTGAATGTTCATTTAAACGTGGTGTTATATGGTTTCTGAAGGGTATGTTGAACGAAAAGCGCATACATGCATTCTGAACCCTTTGAATACTATGTGCCACTTCCGCTGTGAGTGATTCGCCGTAAACTATGTCACCATAATTGAATAAGGACAGAATCAAAGTATTACAGAGATGGTATTTCGTCTTATTTGGAAGAAAAGATTTGTACCTATATAACCCTCTAAGACGCATATAAGCAGATTGTATTTTTTTATTTATGTGCGATTTGAAACTCAGAACATTATCGAAAATCAGCCCCAAATTTTTCGCTTCCTTAACAATGGGAAGACTTTCATTTTGGATTTTTATATCTAACGTGTCATTTATGATTTCTTCATTTCGGCTGTTACTGTAAAATACCAGCAAGGTGGATTTTTGGGGATTAATCTTTAAGTTGTGATTCGTTGCATATTCATTTATGTTATCTAAGTCTTTGTTAAAGTTATTTTGTGCCTCTTCGAAATTTTTTATCTCAAACGGCATGTGCAATTGTAAATCATCAGCAAATTCCTCTAACTCTCCCCGCCTGATATTCTGACAAATATCCGCAACGTACAGCGAAAAAAATATGGGGGACAAAATCGATCCCTGAGGCAAACCGGCTGACATATTTCTGTATGCAGATTTTTTTTCATTAAATGCCACTTTGATAGATGTGCAATGTTGCCGTTCGACCTTCAAGTAGTTTTCACATAATTTTATGAAGTCCTCCGAAAATCCAAAATAGTGAAGTTTGGCCAGCAACAAGTCATAATTTACAGTGTCGAACGCCTTACTGAAGTCTAACAGCGCAAGAAATGTATTTTGGCCCTTATCAATGTTTGAGCGTATATCATTTAGAATCTTTGTTGGTGCTGTTGTGGTACTGAAGTTCTTCCTGAAACCAGATTGACAGCCGGGAATGATCTGATTGGAGTAGACAAAGTCACTCATTTGATTGAAAATATGTTTTTCTAGGATTTTTGATAATACCGGCAATATGCTTATCGGCCTTATATCCTGAAAATCTTTAGGGTCCGTTTTTTTTGCTAATGGTTTTATGATAGACTTTTTCCAGATAGTAGGTAATTTTTTATTGAGAATAAACGTGTTAACAATGTTAATTAGCGGGTTGAAACAAAATGGCAAAAATTTTATGTCTCTAATTGATGTTAAAAGATTGATTGCTGTGAAAAGAGAAGCGAGATCATGATGGCAAAATACTTAAGCCCCATCCAACACGAGAATCTTCAACGAGATGAGCACAGAACTTGAAAACAAATTGAGGGATGTACAAGAAAAATCATTTGGTGATTATCTAGGTACCTTAAACAGGTATGACTGCACAATCTGGAAGCCTATCAAGTTGAAAAAGAAATCCAAACAACAAATCTCTCCACTAAAAAACCCAACAAATACCAACACCAACTGGGCCAGAAGTGAAAAAGAGAAGGCTGATCTCTTTGCAGAACATCATGCTAACGTAAATACGCCAAATAATCAACAAACAGATGATAAAATCATTCACGGTGAAAGAACTTCAGAAAGAAATCAACTATCTAAACATCTGAAAAGCCCTGGGATTAGATGGGATTGCAGCCGAAATGATTAAAGAAGTTCACAAAAAAGCAGTGCAGTACAACATATATCTTCAATGCAATTATGAGATTGAACTACTGTCCAAAAATGTAAAGACAGCTGAAAAATTATGATATTAAAGCCAGGAAAATCATCAAACGAGGTTTCATCATACTGACCTATAAGTCTAATAACAATGATCTCTAAAGTTCTTGAAAGACATAGGATTGAGAAAGATATCCCCAATGAAGACTGGATTCCCTCTCACCAATTTGGATTCAGACAAAGAACTCAACAGTTTATTAACAAACACACCGGATATCGAGAGTAATCAGTCAAGCATTTGAACAAAAGCTGTACTGCACTTTGTTATTTTTGGATGTAAGTCAAGCCCTTGGCAAAGTTGTGCATGCTGGATTACTTTTTAAAATAAAAACTATTCTCCTTTTGAAGTATTTCGGCATCCTGAAGATATACCATACTGATCAAGAATTCAGAAGAAAAGTAGGTGAAAAAACATCTAGAAATTATCCAATTCAAGCCAGGGTAATAAAGCATTTTTTAACGTGAAAAACTTACAAATTACATTACTATCACAGTGCAACGCTCTAAAGCTCTAGACTGATTTGTTGATATTTTTGTAGTTTGTTTTGGGTTTCTCATTAGTTAATATTTTCGTATATTATATTTTTAATGTTACCAGTATTCGATACTGTTCTTGAAATTACAGACATTGGGACCAAACAATAGCATGCCTTTCCCCAGAACATGCTACCAAAAATATTGAACCTAAAGCGGTTTAATCAAGAATCCTCTTTTCTAGGTGAATTCTTGGAAGTGAAATGCGTCAATCCCACTTTTATCATTGGACACCCCCAAGTCATGAGCCCTCTAGCAAAATATCACAGGTCGATTCCTGGTCTCACAGAGAGATTTGAACTTTTTGTGGCCAAAAAAGAAATCTGTAATGCATATACGGAGCTTAACGATCCTATGGTACAAAGAGAGAGGTTTGAAGAACAAGCTAAACAAAAAGCAGCAGGAGACGATGAGATTCAATTAATTGATGAAACTTTCTGCACGGCTCTAGAATATGGACTTCCACCTACTGGAGGTTGGGGTCTTGGCGTTGATCGTTTAACTATGTTCCTTACCGATAGTAACAATATTAAGGTAAATTTCGTATTGTGTTGGCCTTTACATGATCAAAATCCATTGTAAACTTATTAAAAGACACTTATATGGTTGATTCATACTTTATTATTATTTGAACACACACGTGTTTCACTACATTGTAGTTTCATCAGATGCCAAGTTGGAACTGTCTCGAAAAATGTGTAACAATTGTATGCAAACCAATATTGCAGGTACAAAAATGTTTCCAAAGGGTCAATTTTTTAAAACCCACCGGGCTTCTTACCAAATAAGTTCAACAGTTGCGAATTTGACAGTTCCATCTGCTAATTTAATAAATTTCTCAAACAATTAATCTCTAGTACCTCCAATAAATTTTACTTCCGCCAAAATTCTACACATCAAGAACAAAGGGCGGAAGTTGAATTTATTGGAGGCTCAAGAGATAAACTATTTGAGAAATCAGAAAATGTGTTCAATGACTAGACGGAAGTGTCAAATTAACCATTGTTGAACTAATTTAGTTAGGAACCCGGCGGGTTTTTTCAAAACTGACTCATTGGAAACATCTCTGCACTTGTAATATTGGCTTATATACAATTGTTACATACTTTTTGAAACAGTTGGAACCAAGCATCTGATGAAACTACAGTGTAGTGAAATGCGTCATGTGTTCAAATAGTAATACAGTATCGATTAAAGCTTATTTTGGGAGGATTTTGCATCATTTTTTAGGTTTCTTTTGGGTTTTCACTCCCAATATCCGGAACAGAACTATTAAAAATTAAATAAACATTGTTTTTTCATGGAAAACGCCTTTGCGGATTGTAGGATTAAACTATTTGTCAAGGGCAGTTTCTTGGAAAACAGATTGCCTAATGAGAATACAGGATCAATATAAACGATAAACAAAGCGAACTTGAAGTTTCAGAGTACAATTCTGACTCTTTCATCAGACAAAGGAGAAATTTTTAAGAATTATTTTCTTTCGATTTTTCGTTTTGAGCTGAGACTTTTGTCAAATTGACATTTTTGAGAAAACACAGCAACACAGATTCATTTGGTTCGAAATGTTTTCAATTCTACCACTTTTTTAAGAAATTCAGCCAAATAGGGTCCATTTCAACAGAACAATGAGCAAAATTACTCTCTCCTTTTAACAAAATGCAAAAGGACTACTTAATTTTTCTTTTCAAAATACCTGATTCCAACATCAGTATTTTTGTATTGTCCCAATCTATCAAGTGATTCCCAATGGAACATACATGGTTCGATAGTTGGGATTTTTGTATGTCTCTATTCCTTAGGTTGTTTTTGTGCTCTTGTTTTTGATATCTAACGGTTTTCCCAGTATATGTCTTTCACAAATACAGGGAATATTATAAACACAATTTTTTTATTCTTATTTTTGGTTAATTGGTTTGATTTTAGTTGGTATGGATCTCAAATCATTTTTTGATTTGAAAACTTTTCAGAAGAATTGGTGCTAAATTCAATATAAGAACGGTTTTCAAATCAAAAAAAAAGGTTTGGGATCCATACTAACTAAAACCAAAGCAATTAACGAGAAACAAAAATACAAAAATTGTAATTGGGTAGAATTCTCGACTCTCTTGGAAATTAAAATATCGATATTAATCTATTTGACTTCTTTCCCGATAACGATATATTATAAAAATTGTGTTTATAATATTCCCTGTATTTGAGGAAAGACATACAGAGGTAACGTCTGAACCGTTAGATATCAGAAAACGAGAGCACAAAAACAACCTAAGGAATGAGAGACATACAAAATTCCCAAATAGCGAACCATGTATGTTCGGCCATTGGGAATCACATGAAAGATTGGGACAATGGGTTTGTTTTGGTTCCAAATTCAGAACTCTTCGGGACGGTTCGAGTATGCGCGATTGCGATTTTTCAGACTCAAAACGGCAATTTCGTATACTCAAACAGTCCTGAATTGGGTCTCCTTTGTCTGATGAAAGAGTCAGATTTGTACTCTGAAACGTCACAGTTCGCTTTGTTTATCGTTTATATTGTTTCTGTATTGTTCATTAGGCAATCTGTTTTCCAAGAAACCGCCTTGACGAATAGTTTAATCCTGCAATCTGCAAGTGCGTTCTTCATGAAAAAACAATTTTTATTTAATATTAATGGTTCTGTTTCAGATATTGGGAGTGAAAAACCTAAAAAAAAGTAATAAAGTAGAAATCAACCACTTCTGCGTGTTAATAATAATATTAAGGTGAAGTGATTGGATGGTTCTGATTTCAATTTTCCTAAAATTATGATCAACATGTAAAGGATTTATTATGATCGAATGAATTTTTTTCAGGAGGTTCTTCTTTTCCCGATGATGAAACCAGACGACCCGAATAAACAAATCAAGCAGGAATTGAATGGCCTGCCTGACGAACCACAACAAAATTGAACGATTTCTTCACACAATAAATCCGATATTTATTAGCATGCCGTCTTTCATTCTGGAATTTCCCAAAGTTATCAGACAATTGAATTTTCGTTTTACATTATCCAAAATATACAGTGTTTCTGAATTGCAGGTACAAATGAAGAGAGGAGATTCTTCGCATAAATTCAAAGAAAAAAACTTCCCATAAACATGGGATCGCAAACGGGATGTCAAAGTTTGAATTCTTTTCAAGTTTTTCCCTGATAGTACCTGCATTTCACAAAATATTCAAGTGAAATTTGGCATAGATTACATTTTATAGTTCACACAATGTGACATGCCAATTTCAATAGGTCTCTTGCATGAATTTTTTTTATCATTGGAATCGAATATTCTATCCGTAAGACCACTGAAAAACTTTAAGCGCCATCAAAAATTTTAATTTTTAACGAGAAAATGCTCTTTTAAATTTGGCTCCGCATGTCGGTTGTTTAAACGGACGAAGCTTCGCGGTTTCCGTGACGTATGGGGATATATCCACTCTCTCCCTCTTCTCGTATACTTTTCTGTCTAGCAAGCCAATAGACAGCGTCGGACTGTATCGATCGGGGCATCGTGGAATAACAAGTGACGTAGGAGGCGATCTACCGCGTTTCACCCACTTTGATTTTGCGTCCCGATTTGACGATTTTTAATACCGAATTATTCGAAATTCACGAATTGTTGGAGTGTGAGATAGCATACATTATGATTTTGTATCGATATTGAATGAGAAAAACATGCAAATATGATAATTCGTGTTACATGTAAGAGACCTATTGGAAATCTACATGGTGATAATTTTTTCGGAATTTTGTGCTCTGTTATCATCCAGAACTTTTTTTGGGTGAGCCACTGTATGAAAAATCTTTAAAAAAAACTTTGTTGTACTTAACTTTATCGTATCTGATTACGATTTCAAGAAAATAATTCGATTCCCTCAAAATCCTCAGAAAACTCCTAATTGTCATAAGATCCAGAAAGTAAACTGCAAAGAATAAATTCTTTGTTAGTTTTAAGGGTATTTTCTGATCTGTAGAAATGATTCATAAAGATTCTACAAACTCGTAAAATCATCTTGTGGAGTGCAGATACTATGAGAAAAAACTGGAAAAAAATTAAAACTACAAAACCCTGATCTCGAAAACGAAACATGAAAACACCCTTATTTCACTTTTTTGGGTATATTCATTTGAAAAGAATCGTGTATTAGAATGAATTTTTCTAATAATATCTGCTGTATGAAAACCTTCAAAAGGCCAGTATAATAACGTGTACGGGGGATGAAAAACTGTCTTATCTCACTTTTTTGAGTACATTCATATGAAGACGTTCGTGTATCAGAATAACATTTTCTGAAAAAATTTTCTATATGACTTTCAATTTGACAGTTGTGTTAATTTCTTAGTCCTCGAAGGACCGCATATAGAAAACTTTTTAAAAAATGTCATTCTGATACACGAACGACTTCATATGCATATACCCAAAAAGTGGAATAAGGGCGATTTTCAGCCCTATGCATTTTGCGGCGTTTCTACAGTAGCAGGTAGTTTTGTTTGCTTCGCGAAAGCGTTTCGATGCAGGTCTGCCGCGAGCTTTCAACCCAATGTACTTTGTCTTTCAATGAAAATGCACGGTACCTGTGACAAATTAGACCCACCTAGGATGAAACATTTTAAAATTTATATCAAAACAACACAAAACAAAAATAAATTGTACCAAACATAAATTACTCTATTCAGAACACAATTTGAAAAAAGTATATTCAAACATTAACACTGAAGAAATTCGCTTGAAGATGTTAGATCTTGATGGAAGCACCATGAAGAAAACTTGTGCTTGGTGTTAACTCAGGATTGTAAGACCTGAAGTGATCTTGTACGTTGTTTCAATGAATTGAGTTGATGAAAATTAAACAGTGGTTCTGATGAACTTATCTAATGAACATTGTAGCCTGTGTTTAATTTTCATCACCTCAATCACTTCAGGCCTCACAAGCCTGACTTGACACATCATTCGAGTTTTCTTTATGGTCCTTCGATCAGGGTCTAACATCTATCAAGCGAATTTATTCATGGTCCTTCAAACCGGATCTAACAATTCTAAAGCTTTCTTCACGATTTCTCAGGCTGAGAGTGCCTTATTCATTTTCTGACAAATGTATGAAAACTGAAATTCGGACTGATTCAATATAAACAATTTAGTCTAGAAGTCTGTTGCTAGGGGCCGAGGTAGACATGTATTTGAATGAGTTTCTCACATTTTGAAATATAACATATTTGAGTACCTATCTATTGGAATTTGTCTATGCCGGCCGCCTTGAAAGACTGTAGCCTTTCGAAAATATATACCTTGTCTTGATGAAGGAATAAATAATGCAATACAAAATTCGGTGAAAAAAAATTTACTGGAAAAATAAATGATTGTCTACTAAGTCTTTTGCTATGGGCCGAGGTAGACACTTATTTGAAATGAATTTCTCCCATTTTAAAACTGTAACATATTTGGGACAAATTGTAATTTTTCCAAACACAAGCATGATGTTTTTTCAAAAACACTCTGAATGGGCCTCATTCCTGCCAATGACGCTAATAAGGCGCATATGGTAAAAACGCAATCAAATGCTAAGAAGTTACAGTGATAAAGAACATATATTATGATATAAACGTATTACAAAATAAATATTTAACATAACCTGTATATCCAAAATTGAACTCTTGAAGCCAACGCTCACATATCGGCAACAGCCCAGCCCACGGCACACCGGAATTTTAGTCTTTCCATATAATTGAATGGGGCAGCTCACACTTGACCGCTACGGAATGCGGTAAATTAGTAGGCAAATAAGTTTCCGTTTTGCCGTGGTCCGGGTTTTTGCCGATAAGTGTGCGTTGGCCTTTAGGCGGCATCACATTCGGTGCATATATAATCATCATCATCAGATGGTGTATACACTTCTCATGAGCCATGACGCGATTCCTGGCAAAGGGAGAAGTACCATGATGAATAATCCTATAGCAGTGTGTTTTGAGATAGAAGTATTAGATGAGCTGGTACTTGGTTTGGATTGGGTGGTTTTGCTGAAAAAAGACTTTTTGTTGCAACCTGTGTTTAATTACTAAAAGTCTTGCGCCTTGGAGATTTTTTTTCCACCAAATCAGGAGATTCTATCAATTCATGCTCATTAATTAAGTTTTCCCAGTCCTCACTTTTCTTTTCAAACTTTTGTTGTAGCATATAGCTAACGAAGATTCGTCGTCACTATGACTACTACTGTCTCACACTTTATGAGCTTGATTATCTGGACGTTCTGTTTAGGTGCTTGGGACAAAAGCAGAAAAACGAATAGCTGATGGATCATAGGGAACCAATCCAGTCGCTCGAACACTACTTACAATATTTTCGTTGGTCATGCAGCGTGACCATACTTTTGAAAAGGTATGGTTGAATCTCGATTTAGTTATAACCCTCTCTGGATATTTCACCCTATAAAGAAGCACTTGTTGGCCCCAGTGAGCTTCAAATGATCTAACGTCTTTATCAAGCGGCTGAAGCTCATGGGTTGTGTTGCTTGGAAGACACATCAATGTGATTTCATGCTTTATTATCAGTCTCTTCAACTATTGTGTATTCCAGATGACACTTGGCTCCATCAGAGACCAATAATATTGGTCCACCAATTTAACATTTTGCAAAATGACGGATAAATTCGATGAAAGGATCGGTAGTCGTACTGCCTTTCGGTGCCATTTTTACCAATGTGCCCGCCGATAAATTCTCTTCGCACTCGGGTTTCGATCTCTTGCCTTTAAAGATAATCAAGGGAGGAATAACTGATCCACATGAAGACACGCAGAGCCAACCAAAATGACGTTCTGACCATATTCTGGGGCTACAATAAGATGCAAACGCTTTTCGACTTTTTTGGCCAACACTATCTGCTGGTGATGGATGGTCAGAACGACCGGTATTTTATTCCTCTTGCTTGCACTTGACCGGCAATTTTAGGCAGTTTCGACGGAAACTCTACTTGCTGTGCTGAAATGATACGACAGGGTTTCAGAAAGTCAGATTAAAAAATATATTGCAAATTTTGCCGATTCCCCTAGGTTGCGATATGAAACCCCTCAGAAGATATAGGTATAAGCTTGTGCGAGTTAGGAGACCAGGTGTGTAGGCTTTGTTATTCATTCCTTACGCCACGTTAGGAACAGCACTGTTAATTGTTAACCCAACAACGAATAGTTGGACGGTCCCTTCAAAAGCGGAAAAATTCTTTCTCAGCCAATGGCTTGACCCCAGACCTTACGATCATTACGTAAATGCATTAACCGAGCGTGTATTATTTGCTAAAAAATATCCCTACCCACCAGAATTCTAGAAAATATATATTCTAAGTAAATCCTCAATAAGGGGTGGTTATATTTTTTTTTTCAATATTTGGCTGATCGAGAATGTCCAGTGAAAATATTTCATTGAAACAGTACGTAAATTGTGATGGTCAAAAACATACTTTTTGTCAAAATGAGAAATATCATGCTTCATTATTTCTGTTATTTTTCAAAGGGGGGTTTCAAGTGACAATATTCAATTGAAACGGTAATTACTTGATTTGTAATGTTTTGCCATCATAGAGAAAATTCAAATCGATTGCATCTTTAGTTCAGCTTTTTCTACTTCTCTTCAAAAATCTTCGCTTTTGAAATCAAATAATTCACTGTTTTAGTGAAGTATTTCTCCAATAATAGCAAGCATAAATATAAACTTTTTCTCATACTAGCACGAAGATTGTGCTCTATGTGTAATCATAACAGAATATCTTCACTTGGCAACCCCAATCAACAAAGTTTTCCGAAAATTTCGAGTATAAAATCTACCCCCATGAATGGCGGTAGATTCCTCCAGAGACATCTTATTTACATTCTGATTTGAACTCAACGGATCATTCGAGAAGAGTCAGCAAAGAATTTTTAACAGAATTTACCTGGTTGGTTTATCAGTCACCCAATTTATTTCCAACAATTATTTTTCCTCCCTTAATTTGAGTAATATATATGTTTATCACTCAAATCAAACAATAGGTTTTCCTCATTCATTTCGTTTTCCCTATTCATTACTTCAGAAATAGACAACACGACTCCCCTTCAGAACGCAATGTACTGACCCACGCGCCTACATCATCGTACAGCATAGTGCCAGGAATGGAGATGCCGGCAACGGCAAAAGTATTTTCTCCAGAGAATTCCGGAAGCGGCGACAGGCTTTATCGTGGTCCGTAGCGGTCAAGTGCGTGTTGTGCCATTCAATTACGTGGCGCGGGCTGTTGCCGATAAGTGGGCGCTGGCCTTAATGAGTCGTTAATTTATATGAACTGAGAATCCAATCCACCAGTGGAAGAATCGAAATCTCAACGCGATTCAATATTTAATAAACCACTGTTCTTTTGCGATGGTAAATGAAATCTATATTTATGCTCGCCAGTAGCTCTCCAAACTTGAGTTGCGTAAAGGTAAGCGTCCACTGAAGGCGGATCAAGTCGCAACGGTGTGGCGAGCATTATTGCGTCCATAGAATATGAACAGGGCGGGCCGGATAGCATCGACGAATTTCAGCCGACAGTCGTTGTAAGGACATGCTTGCCACTCTTTCGTAAATCAGCCAGTGCAGCGCGTTGCTCCAGTCCAGCATCCACTTAGGCGTGGCGGGTCGCATTGACGGAGAAATACGCTCGCTGAGCAATCCTTCGGCTGATTCCGCCGAGCGCTGGCACTATGACGCTGTAGTGGACGCAGTTGCATTTAAATCTAATCAGGCGGATTTCTCCTACTACCAAGAGCAGCAGTCCGTCCGCCTAACGAACGCACTTTATTTAGTCTATATCGGTTGGAAATAAATACGACAATTATATTCCATTGAATTAGAGTAATTTATTTGCCACAATGAATGACTCAAATAATTTTGTCTGGTTCTTTTTCACCATAACTGGTTGAAAAATTAAATTCTACGAAAGTAAGAAATTGAAAAACAAGAATTATTGTCACTTCAGTTGATCGATCTACAGAATACCATTTTATGATTTGAATTTTTTCATTTACATTAAACATTTCGATTTATGAGTAATGTAGTTTATTCATTTATTTTCAACTGATATGGTCTAACACACCTCACATTTGGAGAGCTATTGGCAAGCGTTTCCTTCGATCGCGTATCGTGGACTGAAGCCCCTATCATAGATTTCATTTGCCATTGCAAAAGAATAGTCGTTTATTCGATATAGCATCTCACCGAGGTTTCGATTTTCCACCGACTCAGTTCATATAGATTAACGTAGGGTTTCGCATTGTGTGGACTGTCTTTTCCAAACCTGTATATGGTTCTACTTATGTTGTTCACCCTTTTATTATTAAAACAAAGTAGTTCGAACCATAGAGAAAGAGAGGGAATATTCTATTGTCTCTATTCAGAACTTCTCCATACCACTCAGATTCTCAAACGGATTTGGTGTTTTCCTTTTGAAGAGCTTCAATTT
Organism: Myrrha octodecimguttata; assembly: GCA_958510865.1. Lineage (NCBI taxonomy): Eukaryota > Metazoa > Arthropoda > Insecta > Coleoptera > Coccinellidae > Myrrha > Myrrha octodecimguttata. Next base: position 29,977,311 of record OY294057.1, read on the forward strand.
CATCCCAAATTTTTACAAAGAATTGTCGGCAAGTGTGGAAAGAAAAGAAATTGAATATATATATATATATATATATAGGCATTTAATATTCAGGATAAAAACATTTTTATCGGGTTTAGGTCATAGTGAATAGTTTGCTGGGCAGAGACAATATATTCAAGTAAGTCCTTGAAGCAACATATCCTTCAATATCTATCTTTTTTCGATACTATAATAGATAGAGAGTGAAATAGACTTTATTGATTGAAATCAAGAGGCTATCAACATTTGTCTTTCAGCCAGTTTTACATAATCCAATTTGAAAAAATCGAAATTATGTATTTACGCTATACTTTGTTATCTCAAACAAATTGGCAATATACCGTACAACAAGGGCTCCCAACCAATTTTTGGTCAAGGACCAGTTTTGTATCTTTTTTGTTAGCAGGGACCACTATGCAGGTATAATAAAAACACAATGAGGACTGGGTTACCGCCCCCTAAATTCAAAATTATTTTGAAGACCATATTTACGCTTCTAGGGACCACTAGTTGGGAACCACTGCTCTACAAGTTTGATGACCTACCAAAATGGATTTTGACTTATCTACCAAAAATCATTTTATAAAATTTTTCACTTATACTACTTCATTATATATTAATCAAAATCTAAGCAATCAAACTGTACAACTCAAACTAAGTCCATCAAAATCACTTCAAGATTTCTTCATTTCACTATGAATATTTCTGACAGTTTGTAAGATATCCAAACCATCACTCCAATAATGAATATTTGCCTTTACTTCATACAGAGATCCAGCCTTATCTTTCATGTCACAATTTAAAATTTTTTTGACCAAGTCTTTCAACTTAAATTCATTTCTGGCAAACGCATGATCACTATGTTTTAATTTTAAAATTGGACACAAGTCATTTGCCCCATCCCCAGTATACAAAATTTTATCATATACTACACCACTCTTTCCTTGTTCAGTAATGAAATCTAGTAGGATTTGCTCTTTACATAGGTTCTTACTGCTCAAATCGCAGTGATCTTGGGAATGGTATGGTTCAATTTTCAAGAGATCATCTTCAAATTCAGCAGGATTTGTGAATGTCTTGAGAACATGTTGCTTCACATCATGATGTTGTAGCCAAGTGTCAATAAAATAGGAATTAGAATCACTTATAATTATGACGTCATAGTTAAATTTTGAGGCTAATTCTTCGAATAAGATAAGCATGCCTGGAACAGGATCTAATTTTAGTATAACATTCTTTATGAAGTCTCGAGTATATCCATGAGTACGTAATGTGTTGAACACTCCTTGCATGTATGCTGTCCAACCATCATTGCGATGAAGTCTTTTTACATTTTCAGGTACCCCTCCCGGAATCTTCGAAGCAATTACTACATCACTATTCAACTCTATTATTGTATGATCAAAATCAAATGCTGCCAAGTTTTTCATCTCAAAGTTCTTAGAGATGTCTTCTGTTTTAATAGTTACAGAAGAAACAATTATTTTTCTTTTTATGTAACTCTTCTGGCTATGATCAATATGCCAATGATGACATCAACTTTCAATCCTCAAATGTCTGCATTATGGTGTAAACAACTTCAATCTTCTATTGTAATGAGGACAACTGACAACTTTCTGCCAATTAGCCAATTAAAAGTATCAAAATATAAAACAATAATTGAAATCGCATTCAATAAATGAAAGTCCTATCTCTGCTATTTTTCCTAGACATTTTTGAATGCTACAAAATGCTTTTATCCAATGATCTAATAAAAAATATATATTTATTTATATTTCAATATCATTGTTTTTATCAAAGAATGACAGAATATCGTAGATCTAACCTTAAATTAAATATACGCACAGAATAGAGTAGTATATTTGTATTCTGTGGTAGTAACTGTGATATAAGCATAGAACTCTATTCGCAACTATTGCTAAGCGATACGCCCTCTGGCGATAGAAATTCGAACACTTCCAAGCTAGTAGTTTTTCGACGTGCCTGCTATTCTAATGTAATTTGCTTACTTTTGGAGTTCATTTTCGAGCTTTTGTGTTGTTCTCCGAGTTGAAATTTTGGTATACCGAAAGTGTTTGGAATATTGATCAATCGATTCCTTTCTTTCCGATTAAAATTTTCGATTTTATTAATACGAAATGGCATCCTCCCGAAATGACTATTGTTGTGTACCTCAAGTCAATGTTATTCATGGCCAAAGAAGAAAGGATCATCTAGTGCTTCTAGTTTTCATTTTTTCCAAAGCCAAATGAAAGTAATGTTAAATTAGAAACAGCATTTGGCAGGGAACTCAATGAGAAGAAAGGCCTAGCTTTAGAAATTGAAGATTGGAAAACAGGTCACGAAATACATAAAAGTATGTTTACACTGCATTTCTCTGAAGATGTTTATTTTCATAAAGGTAAATTACCTACAATGTATTCATTTCGAAACAACTTCATGTCATGATGTTTTCAGGTGTATATGAAAATAAGGGAATTTTGAAGAAAAATGCTGCAGAGAAACTACCGAGCACTTCTGCAGCTACCTAATTCACATACTACAAAAAATCATATTCTAAAAGGGTGATCTGGTTGAAAACCTGACAAAAACTAGAAATACTGTTAGAGTTGATAATAGCTGAAGTTATTCCTAAAAATACATTAATACTTTTCATTTCTCTATAAAGGTAGGTTGAACCAGCTGTGACATTTTTCATTTTGTATGTGTATCTTGAGCTGCTGTAATATGAAAATGAAATCAATTATATGTCTATCTGTTTCCTTTTCTTCAGTAATACGATGCAAAAGAACTAAAGCAGAAAATCTGTTTTCATTTTATTGATTCACTCGTTTGTAAACAAAGAACAAGTCATATCATTTGGACTGATTCTAGATTTACCACATAATATAGCCTGCATTCAGCACTTCTTCAGATAAATAAGAGTCCTTAAATTACTTACTGAGGTGCCTATTTTTCCAGAAATTCAAGTAAACTTAGATATTGGTTCATTTTGATCGACCAAGCAACATACACTAAAATATCACTTAAATTATCCTCCAGGAACGATTTAAAGTACGATTTTATATCGTGATCCATACGAAAAGTTCCATCTCAAGAAATCTTACACACAATTATAATAATTTCTTTAAATATTCAAGCTCTGCTTAATAAATATTCGTTCTCCACCACATTTCTAAGGTTTGTTTACATAAAACTACTAGCTTGGACAGGTTCTAAATTTATCCGTCAGGGCGCTGGCATCTTCGCAGAAGTTCCCAATATTACTACCTGGAAAGGACCCGATCCTTCTTCAACTAAGCTTAAAGCGTAACAAGGGGCAACGAAACAAAGATAGCGCTAATTACGGTAACCTCTCTCTGTCACACCCATTGAAGTAAATGGTGTTGAACGCCTCAAATTTGGTTTTACTTGGCAATTCAGGTAGTTTGGGTATTACATCGTTTAGAAAGTGCAATATTTTTGAAAATGAATATCTATTTTTCTCTGATATACCATTACTTTATCTGCCTCCACCGCGTATGGTTCAAAAAGTGAAGAATTATGTTGATGTGAGCTGTGCATTGACGATTGACGATTATTTTATCATTTATACAATAAATTTAAATAATAGGAACATAGGAAAATACTTCTCGAAAAGCACTGACTTGAAGTCAGGAAAATTTAAGCGCTGGTTAAAATTCATTGCCAATGCGAAATTTGACATACTTTTTTCCGATATTTTTGGAAATGTGTCGAATCGAGCTGAAATTTCGAACATTGGTGTTCAGATTCGACTTCAAGGTCTGCGCCAAGTTTCATTGAAATCTCATTGATAGTTTCCGAAAAAAATATTTTTTTAACGATTCTTCATGCAATCAGTTAGCAAGTTTCAATCTGATCGCATCAGTACTTCTTGGGATATAGAGGAAATAAAATAATATATTTGAAATGGATATAACTTCGAAATTGTAAGGTGAACTTTGCCCATTAACGAACTTATTTTGTATTTTTTAAGTCGCTATAGCTTTTCTCGGTAGTAAGTTATTGTGGCAACGGGCGGCTGAATAGAATTCAATTTGACATTGAACTCTTCATCAAGAGTCCAACCTGGTCGCTTGGAACCATTTTCGGCAAAAAAACGCAAATTTACGGAGAATGATAACGCGCTGTTCCCCAGAAAAACCGCTCACTAAGTTGAAATTTCACTTGAACATGTTCGATCTTCTTCAATCCTGCCTTATTCACGAATTAGTCAGAAAAAAATTCAGGTTCTCCTAATTTGAAACGAAAAATTAAAAATATTTAGAATAAATGCGACAGAGTTCCCTTTACTGCAATGAGCGGTTTTTCTGGGGAACAGCGCGTTATCATCCTGCGTAAATTTGCGTTTTTTTGACGAAAATGGTTCCAAGCGACCAGGTTGGACTCACTGATGAAGAGTTCAATGTCAAATTGAATTCTATTCAGCCGCCCGTTGCCACGATAACTTACTACCGAGAAAAGTTATAGCGACTTAAAAAATTCAAAATAAGTTCGTTAATGGGCAAAATTCACCAAACAGTTTCGAAGATATATCCATTTTAAATATATTATTTTATTTCCTCTATATCTCAAGAAGTACTGATGCGATCAGATTGAAACTTGCTAACTGATTACATGAAGAATCGTTAAAAAAATATTTTTTTCGGAAACTATCAATGTGATTTCAATGAAACTTGGCGCAGACCTCGAAGTCGAATCTGAACAGCAATGTTCGAAATTTCAGCTCGATTCGACATACATTTCCAAAAATATCGGAAAAATGTATGTCAAATTTCGCATTGGTAATGAATTGTAACCAGCGCTTAAATTTTCCTGACTTCATAGGTATTAAAAAAAAAATTTCTCATCCGTTGAGTTCCATATTTCACAGCAGTGCACTAAATTTCAGTTTGACACGATTATAATTTCTGGAGATACCGGAAAAAAAATATGTAAAATTTCGTGGTTTCTTACTCAATTCTATTTTTTCCAGAATATCTCGAAAAATATTGATTCAATCATAAAGGAACTTGGCAGCTAATTTGTAAATGCTGATATTCAACTTTGTGCAGAGTTTTGAGATGATCGTGTAATTAGAAACTCGTAAAAAAACTTTTTATCCAATTATTCAATATTTTGCGATTTTCTGATCCTATTATCCTCATGATGACTTCACGTCAGTGCTTTTTTCATATTGATTTTTATTTTGAATATTTCGATAGATTACTTGTTCAATGAGGTACCATACTTTTTATCCCATTAAATGTTGAGTGATTCGGCTATTTTTCACTTTTTTCACAAGCTTAAAAAGTTCCAACTTATTTCTAAGTATTGCACCTTATATATATAGTAATAATCGTCACTGGATAACCTTCGGTTATCCCTTCAACGTACAGTTGGAAAATTTTCGATGCTTTCCCCCCCTAAAAAAATTGGCTTCGGCCCGTCCCTGCGTTTCATTACATTCTGTATTTTCACACGCTTGTTCTAGGGAACAAGCACGAACATTTCTTCACGATGTCTGTAATTTTCGAATTAGTACCCGAAAATGGTCTTAAACGATTGGGTAGAACTCCCTGAAAAAGAATCCGTGATCAAATTCAGTTCTGCCAGTCCGTCCGTATGTGCTCTAACTTTCGAAGGAAAAGACTTAGCGACTTGAAATTGTCAGATTAGGTTTGGAGTCAAAATCTCTCGGTTGAATTCGTTAATGGGTGTAATCAGTTAGATAGTTTCGGAGTTAGGCCCATTTGAAATTTTGAGGTTAGTTCTTCGATATCTCATGAAGTATTGACTCGATCAAATTGTACCTTCGTGGACAGTTTTGAAATGCCAACGCGCAACTTAGAGCAAAACTTCGTGTGGATCCAGTCCAATTCTATTCGAAATTTTTAAAAATTTTTATGAAAATTTTTTTTTCCCTGAAAATATTGATTAGATTTCGATGGAATTTAGCACAACCTTTAGAGTCAGTATTAAACAACATTCCAAATTTCATTTCGATCCGATATTTACTTTCTGAGATAGAAGGAAAAAAAATGTGCCAAATTCCGTTGTAATTTGGAATTTTAAGGTTATTTCCGCAATATCTCAAGAAGAACAAATGCAATCAGATTGAAACTTCGTAATCAGTTGGAGAATACCAACACGCAACGAGGTGCAAGATTTCGTGTTGATCTAATAGTTAGAATTTGAACAAGGGCCTAAAGGTTCCTGACCTCACGTCAGTGCTTTTCTAGATTTTTTCTGAATAAATCCGCACTATTTTCTTGCCGGTAGCATTGTATAAAGAGGGATAGTAAGCCAATCTTACGGAAATATCATTTGACGGCCCTGATACCACGGATAGATGGCGACACAAACGCTGGTATCAGTGACATGTCGATTCTTAGTTCGGGTTGTAGTATGTCGTAGCTTGAGTTACGTAGGCTCATAGCTACGTAGCTAACTCTACCCGATAAAAGATGGCGCAAATTCTTTCATTTAAGATGTCTCTGTGATCGCAGGTCATTTGGATGATGGAACATGGGCGGAACTAGAAGATGGGTATATTCATCCAAACCTACAATAGCATCGTTAAAGAATACAATGACAACAGAAATATAAGTATTCAAAAAAAAAGTTGTAGAGATTGACTTGCGCATCGGGAACTTCGAATGATATGTAACGGATAAAATATTGGAATACAGTTTCACCAAATTCGATTTAAGTATTTCATTTTTTAATTAAAATCTTAATAAAATTGTAAAGAGAATACAATGATCCTAACAATGCTTTTTGGATGATATAAATAACGAAAACTTTTGATAATTTCCCACATGAAATAATAAGTAGTCAATTAAATGACAAAGTCACAATATTATGTAACGATTGAAGCTTATTTTGGGAGGATTTTGCAATATTTTTTAGGTTTTAATGGGTTTTCACTCCCAATATTTGAAACAGAATTATTAAAAATTCAGTAAAATTGTTTTTTTCGTGAAAAACGCCCCTGTGGAATGCAGTATCAACTATTTGTCAAGGGCAGTTTCTAACAGAAAAGATTGCCTAATGTGTTAACAACACAGGAACAATACAAACGATAAAGAAAACGAACTGTGACGTTTCAGAGTACAAATCTGATTCTTTCATCAGACAAATTAGAAAATTTCAAGAATTATTTTCTTTCGATTTGGGACTTTTGTCACATTGACAGTGTCGAGAAAACATAGCAACACAGATTTATTTGGTTTGAAAGTTTTTTAATTCTACCTTGAGTAAATTTAGCCAAATAGGGTCAATTTCTACCGTTGAATGAGCAAAATTACTCTCTCCATTTAACAAAATGCAAGAGGACTCTTTGACTTTTCCTTTCAAATCATCTGATTCCAACATCAGTATTTTTGGATTGTCCCAATCTATCATGTGATTTCCAATGGTCGAACATACATTGTTCGCTATTTGGGATTTTTGTATGTCTCTATTCCTTTGGTCAATGTGACAAAAGTCTCAAATCGAAAGAAAATAATTCTTGAAATTTTCTAATTTGTCTAATGAAAGAGTCAGATTTGTACTCGAAAACGTCACAGTTCGTTTTCTTTATCGTTTGTATTGTTCTTGTGTTGTTCATTAGGCAATCTTTTCTGTAAGAAACTGCCCTTGACAAATAGTTGATACTGCAATCCGCAAGGGCGTTTTTCATGAAAAAAACAATTTTTATTTAATTTTCAATAGTTTCCGATATTGGGAGTGAAAACCAAGAAAAACCTAAAAAATAATACAATATTATGTTCCATTTTGAAAGAGTGATAATTATTTTTGTATAACATCAATGCCAGGGGCTCCACGCCTAAGTGGACCTGTGCGTGCTACATTTATCCGTATTTTCATCGTTTCCTCCCAAAAGAGGCAGAGAATACATTAAGGGGCGTATCTAATGCAGAAAAATGAGTCATACTCATCGTTACACCTGTAGAGGTCGATATATCATATATTATTGATATGAGTATTGAATCGAATAATTCTCAAAAAAATTCCCTTGTTATAGCCCAGGGCTATTTGAAACCCGAAATCGTCGGTCGTCTACCTAGAGGCTATTTTATTGCCCCCTGTTTACATTTCAAGGGTTTCTCAAGTATTGTTTTCGATGTTGCGTGTCTCTCGAAGCAATTTTTCATGCACTCGGTAATGAAAAAGAAATTTTTTCAAAATTTGTTTCCAAAAAAATTGTTTTCTTTGGAAACTATCCATATATTTCAAACGAATTTTTGTCATACCTTGAGCTTCATATTGAACAATATTATACCAAATTACAGTTGGATTCTATTATAATTTTTGGAAATATTGGGAAAAAGCAGTTTCAAAATACTGATGAGGAACTATTTCCAAAGTTTCGTGATTATCGTTTCATTAGAACAATTTGAAAAAAATTTGAATTTTTTTCTCAAATATTCAATATTCTGCGATCCTCTGATCTTATTATCCTGATGGAATTCTGTATGGACCTTCAAGCTGTCCTTACTCTTTCAAGTACTAGATATCTATTCGATCCAATCTGTATTTTTGAAAATATTAGTAATATTACGAAGGTCGGATTCGTGAATGGGTGAAATCCACGCAATGATTTCAAACAACGAATTTGAACATGCGCGCAAAATATACTCTTACCAGGGGCTTCACGTCTAGGTGGATCTGTGCGCTACGATTATCCACTTTTCTATCATTTTCACATAAAAAGGTAGCGTTTGCATAAGTGTAAATGAATGAAGGATTTTTTGTGCAGAAATTAAGTCACACTCGCCGTTCACCTTCATAAGTTGATGAATCATACAATATTGAAATAATTAATAAATTCTAATAAAGTATCTATTACATTTTGCATTCCAAACGAATAATTTCTAAAAATCCTCTGATTATGGCCTAAGGGTTACTCGTCACCCGAAAGTGACGCACGTCCGATTCCAGATGGGGTTTTATTGCCCTTGCTTACAATTCAAGGGTGTGTCAGGTATCTTCATTCGGTGTTTTTGTTGTTTCAAAAGTGCTGTAGGAAAATAGGGGATAGTGTCCAGAAAAAACATAATTTTGTAGATTTGCAATCGAAATGGGCATGTCACATTGGGTGAACTCTAAAATATAATCTGTATGCCAAATTTCAGTTGAATATCTTGTGGACTTCATTTACTATGAGGAGAAAATTTGAAACAAAATTAAACTTTAACACATTGCATGTTGAAAACGAAACGTTTGAGGTCCCATATATATGGGACTTTTTCCCTTAAAATAATGTAAGGAGTATCACCTCTTTGTTTGTGCGTCCAATTCAGGAACACACAATGAAGGTACAGACGCAGAGAGGAGATACCTTGCGTAATTGTAAGGAAAAAAGTCCCATTAACATGGGACCACAGACGTTTCGTTCTCGAGATACAGGGTTTTTTAAGTTGATTTTATTTCAAGTTTTGTTATTAAGCATCTGCACTTCACAACATAATCAACTGAAATTTGGCATAGATATTAAATTTTATAGTTCACACAATTTGAACTGCCAATTTCGATTGCAAATCTACAACTACAAACCAACCAGCACTAGACATCTCTTCACTCTTCACCGATTTTTTTTAAATCTTCGAAAATTTTTCGTTTCTGAGTGGGAGGTCATATTCTCGTTCGGGCTCCCTGTATTCATAGATTTGCACCGTAGACATATTAAAAGAAAAAAACAAGCATTTACTATTCCCTAAGTAAATGGTAAATTGATTTCTCCTTGGTATTGATTACAATATACAGTTTTGAGAGTTGGTGATTAACGTGATTATTATTCGGATATGAATATTTAAAATCAATAACAATATCTGATGAATGACCCTATTTATTTCAAATTTTTTTGGGCCGCTTTGACCTTACATTATGAACATTGTAGCTGAGTAGCGTGTGAGTTTGATGCTGATGAGTGAACTCATCGAAATTCATTACTCTTGATTGAAGGATTGTCATTTTCATTTTGTGGTGAAAAATCTTCCCCTTCGTCTTCCCCTTTTTCCAACCCGCTATAATAGAAACTCCACTTCAAGAATGGACTTCTACTTACAAACAAAAACATAACTTTAATTATCAATTATATATCCTCCTACAATATTAATGGCACAACACGGATTCATTTATTCTTCATGTACCAATCAATCCGATTTATAATGAAAGAATTCAAATTCTATTCGAAAAGCTTACGAAAACACAAACAACAGGGAAATTATATCTTCTATACACTATTTGTAATCTAATTCAGAATGGAATTACATTAAATAAGCTTTGAAATTTTCCGAAAACACAAATATATCTTTCAAAACTTTTAAAAATATATTTCAAACATTGATTAATAGAGTTTAATATGTCTATGGTTTCAACCTGTTCTGCCTTTTTTTGCCGTATTCTATGGTATATTGCCCGAACTAGTTTCATCCTTGTCCAGCACTCCCCAGTTCCCCCTCTCCCTAAGCCTTGTCCATATAGTTTCATAAGTATGGTTTGCACAGTTGGGATGAATAAATCAAATAAATTATTCAGCTCCACAAAGTAGGCTGTGTTTCCAACTTTAGGTTAGCTGCATAAGCACGGCTCAACTACATGGCTGAGGTATTTTTCGAGTTACAAAAAGCTTTCTCTCGAATTTTTAATTGTGCAAGCAAAATACACTAAACATTCGATGTTTCCTCAGAAATGCACAATAACCTGAGTGAAAAAATCTTTAATTATTTATGCAATCAACGAAATACTCTAAAAGGGATGTTCGAATTGACTATTCGTTACAGCCACTATATAAGGATTTTGAATAAAAGCCTTAAGCGCTATTTATCAAGAAATAATATCGTGGACCATACACGCCACTGTCTCGGTCTTGTTTTATATTTTAAAGTCTTGAGATTAGTCTGTTCGAGTTGATTACAGTTCTCTAGATAGACTAATATAGAAAACTTCATCCCTTTCTTCTATAACCGAGAGAAATATAATAGTTCCTAAAAATAATTGCATTTTTTGCGGAGTTCGCCACTTTACAGGCCATTTTTATTGCAGTACCACAACGTGACAACCAGATGGCTCTGAAAATCGCTTCAAATCAGTTTAACATAGGGACTGGCTTACTATCCCTCTTTATACAATGCCGGTAGCAAACAAGACAAGTGTACAAATTGAAAAGATCTCAAACTACCCACGCACCAAGGAAAAACACGCAAATTAAAAAAAAAGGATGGCCTTGAAGACCTCGTTCATAATCTAAATATATTCTTCTAGTCTTGCATTATTATTTGTAATATTCTTCTCTGGTGTTCAATTTTCCAATTGAGCGTAAATTGCACTACTATTTACAACGTTAATGGGCCAGTTTAAGTCATATCCTTTAGGTGCCGAGATCAAAAGAAAATCTTTCAAAAGATTTCTCAAACGGCAAAATGAACTACGAACAAGAAGATGTCGATCGATATTTCGACACTTTCGATTACATCGTTTTCGCAATAATGTTGTTAGTGTCAGCCCTGATTGGGGTGTATTTCGCATTTTTTGCGAAAGTGAAACAGAACACTACTTCAGAGTACCTTATGGGGGGAAAAACCATGGGTATTTTTCCTATTTCCATGTCAATGATCGCAAGGTAAGGTTTCAAACTATTAATAATATTTAGAAATCATTATATGTATGTTAATATAGAAAAAATCAAATATTCATATCCTACATTTCACGTGTGCTCTAAGCAAAAAGAGCATTATCATTTTGGCCATGTGTCTGTAATTTTAATTTTGAGCCAACCTTCGTTTTTAACGATAAGGTTGGACTCACGAATGAAGAGTTAATCTATAGAAGAAACAACTCTATGTTCATACATAATCAAATTCAATCCTGTCCGTCCGCCTGATCTGTGGTAAAGTCTTGAAATTTTTGGTGTCCAAATGCAGGTACTTTTCAATCAGGTAGTTATAAATAAGTTTCTATTCGATGACATCTCTATTTGTGCAATATTGAGTGAATACATTTGGGAATCAGTGCACGTATATCTTTGAAACCATCCGGCCGAATTCACCTTATGCATGAATTCTGTCTTCGTAATACTCCAAACCTAAATTTCAAACCTGTAACTTATTTCTTTTGAAAGTTATTGTGGAAACGATCGCCCCATTGTGAGAACAATTACTTCCGAAAGAAACATTTTGAAGATACAACAAAAACTGATCAGATCGAATTGGAAATCTAGTGAATAATTCTAGAAAAGTACTCTGGCTTGAGGTCAGGAGCTTTTACGCGATTGTTCAACATTTTTGCCAAAACGGATACCTATTCACTTGTTCAAGGTGTGCAAGTGATCTCTTTCAAAATTTCACAGAGTGATTCTACAGGCAATTTGCGGCAAAGAAGTTTCAATAAAAGTTCATTTTGAATATCACACAATAAAGCACCTATCGAATGTATGTACAAAAACTGCCTCATTTACCAGTATTTAAGAATAATACATAGAAGAGAACGCTTTATTTTCATGGGGATATTCACCGAAACATGCCAGAAACCATTAACCATTTGTAAGCTAGTTCTGTCGGGTCTGTTATATACCTTAAAGCTACCTTTATGTGCGAGGGAGATTCGGGTATTTGGAGATTCTTCCCCATTGGCCGACGACGATCACGCTACCGTAGTCGACCAATAGGGTGAATCTTTCGGCAAATAGGGAAGAATCTCCGATTACCCAAATACCCGAATCTCCCTCGCACAAAAGGAAGCTTTAGTTACTTTTGAATGCATGCATTAAATCTTTTATGGCCAGCAAGAGCTCCTAAAGGTAAGATATATCACAGGCCTAAAACTTATGCCCTTTTGAAGGTATCAAAGTTTACTCGTGGTGATATCATACCACAAAATATAATATTATATAGCTGATCTGTGTTTACTCAGCTCGAGAGGGAATAAGAGTAGTTACCGCGCAAATCTTTATCTGAAAATTTTACCGACCTTTCTTTTATCTAAGCAATAATCGATAAATATATTATTTAAATATCCAAAATTGTTAGAGAATCAGAACCAGGAAATAAAAAAACCTTCGCTTTGTGTGGTTTCGGCCATGCAAATATAAAAAAATGAATATTCTCTCATGGCCAAAAACAAAAAACAGGTCCTTACATATTTAATCTCTGTCAAAAATTCAAAATCACAACCTGATACAGATTGGTCACATCAAGTGTGTGTTGAAAAAAGGTCGAGAAAACCTATTCAGAACTACTCTTCACTACCAACTGCGTGTAAGCTTATAACCGCCGACATTTACTTTAAGTGGATATATCTAGCATTTTATGGCTAAAAAAATCCATAAGTGTTTTTGCAAATTTGTCAGTAGTATTTTATACAAGTAATGATAGATAAGGGTTTCTACTGAAAATATCCTTCAGAAATATAATGGTCACTGTAGATATACTTATACATCCTTCAATAACATGTTCTATGAAGTAGTTAAAGTGATATTTACACGACTTCATTATGAGACTAAAAGTAATCATCAGTACTTTAGGGTAAAATGAGGTGCTATAGAAATTTTATGAGTAATTTATGGCACTTTAGGTGCCTTTTTTAAAAGTTAACTTTGTGATACATCAATATAACTTGGTGTTCTATTGGAAACCGTTATAGACTGGTTATACAAATTTATCGGCAAATTGGATAGCATTATTTCAATGTACTTAATTCTATAAGATTTTTCGTGAAAAAATTTTCCAAAATTCAAACTCTACTTTTTTTACATGTCTACAATAAAAAAAAATTGCACCCAAAATTGTTGAAAACTTGCGAGGTTGAACAAACCTTCATTCTGAACACTGGTTTGAAAACAGAAAGAAAAAATATCCATTGGTTTTAATTTTATAGCCTTCCAAAGATTCCGCTCGAAGTACTTAAATCAATTTTATTTAAGAAATTGGTGGCCATACGGAGGCCAAAGTTGTGCTAATGGGCCTCTAGAATGACCTGGATAGAAATATGAATTTTTTCAAAAAACCTTTGATGGGAATCGAACTCGCTCCACTTACGGACAATCGGGTCGCGTTACCACTCGAGTAAAAATTGGATTTATTCTGATCATAATAATCGCCGTTACCAGCAACGGTAGTTCATCGAATTTGACCCTATTTTCCGAGAGTTTGAATCCCACCAAAGGTTTTTAGAAAAAAAATGAAAACCAATGGATATTTTTTCATCCTATTTTCACACCAGTGTTCAGAATGAAGGTTAGTTCAACCTCGGAAGATTTCAACAATTTTGGTTGATTATTTTTCCACTGTAGACATGTAAAAAAAAGTCGAGTCTGAATTTTGGAAAAATGTTTTCACGGAAAAATTAAGAAAATTGATTATATTGAAATAATTCTATCCAATTTGGCAATCGAAAACAAAAAATTCCAACTTTGTAGGTTTTCCGCCATAGATAGCTAAATCAATTCAATAATTTATCACAAGTGAAAAAAAACATTTTATTTTCGCCTTGATGTTGAAAAGACATCACATTACATGCACATTTCAAACTTCCTTATATCGTCACCATATGATTGCAATTGAGTACCTACATATAAATACATAATTCCTCTAAGACAATAAATTGTGTTAATAGTTGAAAAAATACTCTTCAATATACCTATATATGATTCCTCATCTATTGTATTAACAAGTGTCTATAATCTTGACAGACGAGTATACACAATCTTTTGAGTGTTTTGAATATCATACCGCCATTTTCTTGAAGTTGAAATTATTCAACTACAAAAACAGAATCGCGCGATTTTGGCGGGAGAGCATCTGACAACTCAAATATCATCCGTTGAGCGACAATCGCGTTCGTCAATTTGCGCCTCTATACTTCCCTTGTACCAAAAGTGTCACACACTTTTGACACAGAATACAGAAGTATTAGTTATACTTCTCTATTCTGTACTTTTGAGAACCTTCTGTGGGTTTTCCCATACCAATATGGCCGACAACCCTGATGTAAGTTAATGGTGTCCTCATCTGTGATCGATTTACCAATGATGACGTAACTTTTTTAATTCAAATTCAAAGCACAGAATGTATATTTCCTGGTATTTCAATCTTGCTGACGTCACTTTTTTTTCAGATGAGCACACCATGTTTTTCACATCATGCCGACAACTACATGTTGTATTCTGTGGTGTACAGCAAATGAGACAAAAATATTCATGGAGGTAAAAGAAGGGGAGGAAGCATGATGTGAGCAAAACATTGTGTGCTCATTTGAAAAAAAAGTGACGTCAGCAAGATTAAAATAAAAGGAAATATATATGTTGTGCTTTGAATTTGAATGAAAAAAGAGACGTCATCATTGGTAAATCGATCACACCGTGTTTTGCTTACATCATGGTCATGTCATGATGTAAGCAAAATATGGTGTCCTCATCTGCTCATCTCCATCTGTGATGGATTTACTAATGATGACGTCACTTTTTTCATTCAGATTCGAAGCGCAGAATATATATTTTCTTGTATTTTGATCTTGCTGACCTCTCTTTTTTCAGATGAGCACACCATGTTTTTTACATCATGGTTGAGTACCAACGAGTTTGTTTTTTTTCCTTCGTGAGTCAGTGCAGTAATTCTTCCATTATAATTTCAAAAAACGTACGTGACCTCCTCGGGCTAGCGACATCTATCGATGATTCCATCGTCCTCCAACAAAATTTACACTGAAGTAACTAACGATCTCCTCCTTAAACTAGACTTTCAATACAAACGAAAGGATCCATTGTTTAGTGAATAGAATTGAACGTACTACAAAAGTAGATGGCGCCAGAAGCCTCGATTTGAAAATCAGTATTTTATACGTCAGAACGTAGCCTACGTAAACTAACTTGATAACGTAAGCTACGGTCGGAATAATTTTAACGGAATATCGTTTTCTTTGATCATATTCAATTATGAGTTCCAACTGAATGAAAAATTCATAATCTTTTAACTCTATTTCATTGAAACGGAAGGACTTATTATTAGATATTCAAACTAACTACAATCATGCATGTTTTTAACAATATTTTTTCAATATATAGGTTGAATTTAATGTATCTCTTCATCGGAATCCCATTTGGAAGAGACTGTCACAGTGTAATCTTTTTTTTTACACTTCTTATGTTTCTTTTTTCCTTTAATGTCATCATCATTTTGACTCATCTCTAATTCATACAATTTTTGAGTAGACATGGCTTGCGATTCCAAGTCTTTAGGATCTACTCTATTCCAAGAAGAACTGATGAAATAATTCTTCTCGGAATTTAGTTGAACAATCTTGACATCCTTATTACTACTAACAGACGTTCTTTTCAACAAACTAGCTCCATCTAGCGGCTCGTCAATAATGAAATCTTCTTCGTCCGTGTTTTCAAGGAAGATACCTTCAAGTTTCTCTACAAAAACCGAGGAGAATATTCTGAAGTTATTCCAAGAGCGCAACACGGCAAGAACCCTTGTTTTTAAATTTTCCTTGTCTATTTTTCCCAAAGCAACGTACACGGAATGGAAACTGCGGAAGATCTCTTCAAGATCCACACTAGATTCGTATTTGCCCAATTTCACATCTCTAAACTTTTTGCAGTTCCATAAAATATCGGAAAGCAGGTACAACCTAGCCATCTTTTTCACTGGACTGGTTGAACCATGCTTTAAAGAGTCGAAAATAATGCTAAGAGAATCGCAAATTGCTTCGATGTGATTAATACAAAAAGACATGGTAGTCTGTATCTTATTCCTGTTCATATTCAAATTACGGATTAGATCCATCAACCGGAGGCATTGAGCCTCTGAAAGAAGATGATTTTTGGATTTTCCTTTCTCACTCCCGAACAAGTCATCCGGCATTCCAGCTGTGTAGTCTATTGGTGTTGGAGGTATCCATACAGGGCCATTCTTAACCATCCTGAAGGGTTTTAAAGACCAACTTTTCTGTCCATCACCATTAAGGATAGAAAACAATTTCCATCTGTAATAAGCATGCAAGGGAGATCGATAATCAAACAAGAAGGCAAAATCTGCATTGTTTACTTCGGTCATCATGATTAAGGCTTCGAACAATGATCCTTCTCTGACTACAAACTCAATCATTCTATGAATGATACAAAGCATTTTTTTATCCAATGGAATTGTCACTTTAATAATCGATGTAGACATGACTTTTTCAAGATCCTTATAATCCTTTGGCATTCCAAAAGAAAGATCAGTCGGTTGAGCATTGAATGGTAGCCCCGAGTAAGGTGGTGGTAAAAATAGTTTTGTCAGTTTTGGGGGAATATATATCGGATGTGCAGGAATTTCTACACTTTTTCCCCAGCTCAAGCGCATATCATCTCTGTATTCTAGGGAAATTAAAGCCCTTTCTGCATCTTTTCTACTCATAAAAGCTACAAAACCACAATTAGTATTGGGGTAGTTACGAAACTTTTCCTCTCCCCTGGGCCACATTATTTTTACACTTGCTAAAGCACCAAAGTTACCAAATAATATCATTAATTGCTCTTCAGACATCTTAGGATTCAAATTTGCAATGAACAAATTTGTTGAACTAGGGTCATTACTATCTGTTGGATGAGTTATGGATGCTGAAATAGCTTCTTCCTTTTGTAACTGTCTCTGTTTTATCTCTTCCTTTAGTATTTCTAAATTGGAACGAGGTTTTTCTTTATTTTTATTCTTAAAAATGTCAGTTTCCTTCAAAATTCTTGCACATTCAAGTGCTGTTTTCATTGAAACATTCTTATTGCAAATCAGTGGTTTCGGCATATATATCTGCCCTTCTGGTAAATCTGTGGTATTTGTTGGTTGATCTGAATTTATAACTCCAGATTTTATGAATACTTTAGCAGGAGTACTTGGTATATCTTGAAAACTGGTGAGAAAATCTTGGAAAACATGAGCTGCAGCTTCTTCCTCCTCCCTCATTCTTTTCTCATAATTCCTTTTAGACATTGTATTCAATAGATACTGAAAAATCTTTCGACAATCAGTAACGAATCAAATTCAATAATTTTAACTTTTCAAATTACGAAATATTTCAATAGTAGTTGTCACGCAGGTGTATGAGTCGAACATAGAGTTTTTAGTCATTTCCAGGTTCCAGGGGTGCGTTCAGATACTACGCCGTGTGACGCCGGGTGCGTCCCAAAGCGTTCATATGATTACGTCTGGCAAATGGTTACGTCGTTCAGATGCTTGGGAGAAACTTTACCGGGCGTCTAAACGTCCAACCTAGCCCGTACATGGGTAGAAATTAACCCGCATGTGTTTTTCAGTTTATAATGGATAGGAGTGAGAAGTTCGGGTTATGTTTACAATTTCAAAATAAGATTTATTAGTTGTAAACTCTCAAACTGGTTGTATCTTAGAGGAAGAAATATATATTTCTTGCTCTGAGATTTGTATATGCATTTTTGCCCGGCCAAAAACGAAGATATCAAAAATATTATTTTTTTTGGGTTAAGGGCCGGTATTATAAAACTTAAATGGAAGTTATCTTTAACTTTAACTGAAATTTTGACAGTTATGTTAGGACATATCTGTCAAAACTGTCAGTTAAAGTTAAAGTTAAGTTTTATAATACCGGCCCTAAGGGCCGGTATTATAAAACTTAACAGGAAGTTAACTTTAACTTTAACTGAAATTTTGACAGTTGTATTGGGACATATCTGTCAAAATTGGCAGTTAAAGTTAAAGTTAAGTTTTATAATACCGGCCCTAAGTAAGATAAGATGAATTTGACAATTACAGATCAAATCATTCAGATGAATTTTCTATCAACGGCTACAACCATGATGTAAAAACATGGTAAGCTCATCTGAAAAATGAGTGACGTCAGTAAGATTAAAATACAAAGAGTTGTATATTCTGTGCTTCGAATTAACACGCAAATTAACTCCTTGCATTTTCTGCTAGCTGACGTCACTCACTTTTCAGATGAGCACACCATGTTTTTTACATCATGATTATTTTTATTTTTGAATAGAGAACTTCTTTATTCAAAAATTATTTATTATTATCATGTTATTCTATGGTTCATTCTCAACCCAAACATCGAATGCAAACCTTAATCAACGAGTTGATTGGACGTCAAAAGTTTGTGAAACCGAAGGTATATCTCTGGTCGGTCCTGACCCACTAAAAATACTAATCATAACCATTCAATGATCTGATGATCAAGCCTATTCCGTTTTTTCCGTAATTTTTGGATTTCGACAAGTGGAAATCAAGACAAGCTGTGCGCCTGCTCCAACAGTGTCATTTAGGAAGCAACGTTGCCAGACTGTAAAATGAATCCGATGCCACTGGAGTGTCATGTTATTCAAAATTCTGTTTCTTTCAAATAAGTTGAATAGAATATGAGTTGAGGAGTACTTTGAATAAAAAGGAATATGCCTGAATAAGTAAATGAGTTAATTCTGTACTATTTTCATTTGAAGCAGAGATATAGTATAGGAGGTAATGTTTTTCATTAATTTTCAATTATAGGACGCCACTATTTTCATTTTCTGATTTGGATTGATACTGTCCTAAATTGAACTCACCTAACCTAGGACCCAAACAAATCAGAAAACGAAATTCAAGTTCACCATCCCCAAATTGAATTTATTCTGATTTGGATACTCAAATCTAATATTAGGCTTCCACACATTCTGGCAATGATGATCCCTAAATAACAGTGTTGGAGTACTTGTCGAAACCACTGAATAATAAATAGATTATATAAAAATATAAAGACAAAATAGTAGGACAACCTCCTTGCTAATATCATTGTTTAAGGATTGTTTAAACAATGCTAATATCGTTTCCCGAAAAAGATACTCGAACTAGATGGCGTCACCGCCGAAAGATACTCGAAGTCAATACTGTCGAAAATCGCATGCTGGCAGATTAGAGATTCTGAAAATCTTGGTTTACGGGTAGGCAATAGCCATTTGATATATCGAGTTTAGGCTTCAGTCCGTTTCTTTTCCGTCTCTTACTATGAACTACGTATCGTTGATACGATTTTGAAGTTTATGGGCAATATTTTGTAGATTTTGAGGTTCGAACAAGAGGAAATATTTCTTGCTAATCTACTCTAAAATACAAATTCTAGAAACTTGGATTGCGGGCACGTAGGCAAATATCATTTGATAAAACGAAATTTCGAAAAATATTTTATTTTTCGCTAATCACCATTGGAATAACAATTCTAGACAAGTTCTGACGTGAGGTCATGAGATTTTGCCCCTTTTAAAATTTCATTTTGTTCTTTCGAAAAGACAGATAGAAATTGAAATCGAGTAGGTATTTGATTGAAAAATGACAGCCAGAGGGTTCATAAAAGATTTCGTGGGATTCATACTATTATAATAGGAAGATAAATATATAATATTTAAAAAAAAATATTTTTACTCGTATGTTCGAGGCAACATCAACGCGTTTTCGTTTTCTCAAAATGTCTGTGATTTGCAAAGTTTGAATCGAAAATGTTCTGAATGATTGGGTTGGACTCTCTGGAGAAGAATCGGTGGTCAAATTCAATTCTGTCCTGCCGCCCGTTCGTCCGTATCTACTGTAACTTTCCAAGGCAACGCTTGATCGACTTGAAATTCTCGAATTTTGTTTGTGGTCCAAATATCTCGTTTCAATTCGATTATAAGTGGAATGAGCCAGGCAGTTTCAGAGTTATGCCCATTTCAGATTTTAGGGTTTTTACACGCTTGTTTTAGGGAACAGCACGTTATTATTTCGTCACGATGTCTGCAATTTTCGAATTTTGGCAGCTTGAATCTCCGAAATTAGTTGAGGAATACCAACTTGCAACTTGGTGCAGAATTTAATGGGTATTCACAGGCTAGGAAATTGAAAAAAAAAATCTGATTTTTGTTGAAAAATCCCGGGTTTTCGGAGAGTGAATCAGATTACAATGAAATTTGGCACATACCAATATTCAGTTCGATCCGTAATTTGAATAGCTATTTGAAATTTTAACATCATTTCCATTTTCCTTTCATGACTGGATGAACTGACGCTAATCAAGTTGAAACTTCACTATTAGTTCGAAAATACAGACGGGTAGAAAATAAAAAAATGTTCTTCAGAGAATTTTCCATATGTTTGATGTAACGAACTGTTTTTTCAAAAAAATATTTATTCGGCTTCGATAGAGTTTGCCACAGACCTTGAGGTATTCAAAATTTCAGTTTGATTGGATATTTATATTCGGAGCTATTGAGAAAAATATTTAAAATATTTTGCTTATTTCCTTCGTATCAAATAAATAAATAAAATAAAATTTTGAGTTGATATATCTGTGGAATTATCGGGTATATGTTACCAATTCGCCAATTTTTCCTTCTTAATTGAACTCCAGACAATCTCTAAGTAAATTCTATCGGTAGTTATTGCGTTTACGATCGGCGTTTAGCGAAGCTTTAAACACGAAATTTCGAGATTCGATATTTATAGATACGAGTAGGTTTAGGGCTTAATTACTGAGCAGGATTCATGCGAACGGGTAAATCCACCTAATGTTTCTTGGACATTCTCATTCAAATTTTTGGTTTCTCAATATTTCCTAAAGTATACACAAATCGGATCGAATTGAAATCTAGTATTAGATTGGAAAATGATAGCTTGAAGGTACATGAAGAATTTTGTGTGAAATAGATGAAAAGAATATCGTCAAATCTTTCCATCGGTGAGTAAACAATTTCAATAATTTCTTTGAAATTTGGTTTAAACCATTAAATTAACATTCGACAACAGCGTCAGCTTGTTCCGATATATATTTTCGGGATATGGGACAAAAATTGTTCATATTGAACAAGCGCCTGAAAGCTTGGTCTGACGACAAGATCCTCACGAAATTTCGCATAATTTTACGCATTTGCCGTTTGATTATGATAAGATCATTTTTTTTGAGTATATTCTGGAAATAAACCACAATACCGAGGAACATGGAAATTTTTTTCATGATCTCCGAAAATACATATCAGAGCAAACTGACGGTGTTGTCGAATATTAATTTCAAGGTTAACACCAAATTTCAATAAAATCATTGAAATTTGAAAGATTTTTTCACATAATCAAAATGATCGAAAAATACCGATGCCACGAAGTCGTATAATTCAAATAAATATCATGTACCGAAATTTCATTTATACGTGAAAAACAATGAAAAATTCACCATGTAAACTATTCCGAATTAATAATTTCAAGAAATATTAGACCAAAAATCAATTCAGAGCGATTGCTGTAATAACAAAGAAAGGTGGAAGGGCTTTTTCTATTTACATTTACTAGGCTCACATCATAAATAAACCCGTTCTGAGTACGTGCACGTGTGATCAACGTGGCGTTTGTCAGATCGCCGGGAATTAGAGAATGGGTGTTTTTCCTGAATTTGGGTTTTTACTGCAAATGCAAATTCGGACATAATTATTATGGGTTTGATTCATCATTTTCCCAAATTACCTTCAGAAAGTATTCAAAATCAGATTTCAGTATTGGGGTTTGGGATTTGTCAGGCATGCACGAAGTGACAACGGTGTTCAGTAGAATAGCTTTTTCTGCTATAGAATAATGAAATATTTATTCCTATTCTGTGGTACACACGTGTTCTTTGTCAATGATATAACCAAAAAATTTCCGTTTTCGATTTGTCAGTAATATGACAGTATGACAGTTTGTGCTCTGCTTTTTCTATTCCTTGGTCGAAGTATAGCTATATCTGTTTTGAGGTCCTTTTCTTTCTGAGAAAGCTGAATTCGACATTGCCATATCGTATCAAGACAAATCCCTTTAAATGCAAATCCCCATTTTTATTTTTCAGTTTTAGGTGATTAAACATTTTTTTAAAATAAAATATTGAAATTTTATGTTTGAAATGTGATGTTCTAAAGTTTTTTCATGAGAATTACTGCATTTTCGTTTATGGGAAAAACCCCCATTGTCCGTCTGACCTGAATGAAGTTCAGATTTTTCCACAATGACTTAACTTAGGTAACATAAGCGGACCTAAGTTCCAAAACACCTTTCTCAGCAGGTACTGGACGCATGATATTTCTAATGGGAATGATTGAGGAAATCTAGAATGTCTATTGGAAATTTTGCAGTTTCGAGCCTTGAAGAGAGAATTAGTATTATTTCTGTTTGATGTGGAAAGAGCCATTGAGAATTTAAGGCACCATCTTTCTGTTTTTATTTTTAACACATTTATCATCGGTAAATTGATTATTTCGGAAAGACCGAAGTCAAGAAATTATAGAAGAAAGTCGATTAAATCAATATAAAGTGAAATAAGAATACTTGAAAATGTAAATGAATGAATTTTGAGTACTTAGGAGTATATTCCAAGAGTTGTGGTTAAATAATTGCTTGCACGAATGTATTCTTTACCCACTATCCGTACAGAACATATCCTCAAGCCGTCCCTGGATTTTCTAATGCTTTTCATATGAATTTATGACGAGGGCGCCTCTGTAAGGGCTCTTATTTCAAAGTTTTCAAATATTTTCGCTAGATGTCGCTAGAAAACGTATAAAATCGTTCCTCCATAGGGTTGTCCTACTACTTGTTGTCTTTATACAATGGTATTGCTATGAAACTTGCTATTCTAGCCATATTGCTATCTTTCTAATTTATAGCAATATAGCCATGATGTTACGTATTCTGTTCCGAGTGTTATTGCAATGTTTGTTATGCATTTTGTCATAGCAATATTGCTATCATGGTCCATGGACTTCAATAATCGGTGATTCTAGAGCTGATAACACTGTATTTTGTTACTTTAGAACTAAAAGGAAGAAGGAAATAACCCTACTTCGTGAATTTTTTTTTATTTCGCATACATAAGCTCTATCTACGGCTTTCACAATGATCTTATAATATACAGGGTCTTTCACGAGGAACCTCACCCATATTTATACGGGAAACTACTGAACGTATTTTCATGAAATTCAGCACTCATAAGTATTTCACGATGCTGATGAAATCTAAAATATTTTCAAGGCATGAGCACCTCCGGTTTTTCCGGAAATGACGTCAACTTCCGTTTTTCAAATTAGAACACCATTTTTTTATTGCAGAAATAGATTCCTTAGAAAATTTCAATTTATTTTGATGTAACATTTTTCAGTTTTGGTTGGAAAATTCTCTCTGAGCGGGAAAATTCGAAAAAAAAATCGAAAATAGAGCTCCGCTGAAACAAGAATAACTTCGAGGTTTTTGGATGGAAAATTTTCATTTTTGGGATTTTTCAAGATGTAAGATTGATGTATCCACTTTAAAAATCGAAATCGCGATTCATGATACAGGGGGTGAAAAAATCGCTTTCAAAGTTAGGGATGACAAAATCGTGAAAAATCAATTTTTTCAAATTAGAACCCCATTTTTTTATGGCAGATATTGAATCTACGTTAAAAAATAATGTGAGTGTATGCATCACACCCTTGCCCTAAAGTGGATATTTTCTGAGTTATTCACAAAAAACTGTTTTTCGTCTTGAATTTTCAGCTATTTATTTTCCCTTCACGCCAAAAAGATGACATTTTCAGGAACATATTGACTCAAATAATTGAGCCGCTAGTACAGAACCATAATGACTTATGGTATCAACAAGATGGCCTCCACACAATTCACTCAATGTGTCAAATATCCTCTACATGCTATTTGAAGATCGATGGTTGGCGAACAATGGTCCACATCTTTGGCCACCACGTTCTCCCGATTCAACTCCTTCAGACTATTATGTTTGGGGTAGGATAAAAAATATTGTCTACTCAACTCCCCTAACTGATAAAGAGGACTGCGTAGAACGAGTCAGAAATGCGTTCAGGTTTGTTTAGATTTTTAGATTCATAGTTTTGAAACTTAATTTAGTTTTAAAACACTTTTGCAGATCTCTTCCTCCCGATGAAATAAGAAGAGCAACGCACGAAGCATTCCTGAGACGTATAAATAAATGTCTAGAAATTAACGGTCAAAACTTTGAGCATCTTCTCTAGTTATAACTGCGAGAGTTTGCCATGGTTCTCCTAATAGTAACTTGAAGTCGGTTTCAAGAAGAGGTGAAAAATCTACAGCATGGTTCAAATAACAGTTCCTGAAAATTTCATCTTTTTGGCGTGAAGGGAAAAGAAATAGCTGAAAATTCAAGACGAAAAACAGTTTTTTGTGAATAACTCAGAAAATATCCACTTTAGGGCAAGGGTGTGATGCATACACTCACATTATTTTTTAACGTAGATTCAATATCTGCCATAAAAAAATGGGGTTCTAATTTGAAAAAATTGATTTTTCACGATTTTGTCATCCCTAACTTTGAAAGCGATTTTTTCACCCCCTGTATCATGAATCGCGATTTCGATTTTTAAAGTGGATACATCAATTTTACATCTTGAAAAATCCCAAAAATGAAAATTTTCCATCCAAAAACCTCGAAGTTATTCTTGTTTCAGAGGAGCTCTATTTTCGATTTTTTTTTCGAATTTTCCCGCTCAGAGAGAATTTTCCAACCAAAACTGAAAAATGTTACATCAAAATAAATTGAAATTTTCTAAGGAATCTATTTCTGCAATAAAAAAATGGTGTTTTAATTCGAAAAACGGAAGTTGACGTCATTTCCGGAAAAACCGGAGGTGCTCATGCCTTGAAAATATTTTAGATTTCATCAGCATCGTGAAATACTTATAAGTGTTGAATTTCATGAATATACGTTCAGTAGTTTCCCGTATAAATATGGGTGAGGTTCCTCGTGAAAGACCCTGTATACTACTATACTACCACTAATATATATTATTAGATCAATAGGCTTTCATTATTCATGTAAACGTCGACATAAAAAATATAAGGAACAAAGAGCACACATTTCCATTAGCATATACTTTTTTTTATTCATGTAAACATCGACTTATTCGAGAATGTTATGAAACAGAAAAACCAATTAAAGTCAAATCGACCTATTTCCTGGATACCGATAGAATTTTGGTTTCCAGAAAACAAATGCAGCAATTTTATGCAGGCAATTCGAAATTAGATGAACTTTTCTGTTGGGAATTCAAAGGGATGGCTGTTGTTGAGATCATTAGAATAGTCAGGTCAGCTGTTGCTTACTATGCCGGTATTTTAGTCTAAGAATTTTCCTTAAAATTAAATATTCTAGAGAACCTTGAACGAATTTCTATTAGCACATACTTTCCCTATTTTCAATATTTTCGAATTCTTGGAAGAAATGATAATCAAACAAATGGATCTCTGTAAGATTCTCTTTCTAACCTATCTTGTTATCAAGCATAAGAAGTACTATTTTGAGGTTGCTAAGATAGCAATATTGATAGCAAGATTCTTGTTAAAGTGACAGATCATATTGCTCAAAATCGTTGATCAGAATACCAATAATTCCAATCTTGTTATGATAGCAATATCGTTTTCCTAGCAATATTGCTACTTGCAAACAGAATCGACCAGTATGTACGTGAATCGGTGAAATACTAGTTTTACTTGAATGTTCCATATTTCTGCGCGTATTACTATCGTAATTGTACTGAAATAATTATTTACCTCTGATTTTTCACGATGGTAAAGTCGTGTTTGGCATATAATTGCACACAAATGTTCACAAAAGGCAGCAGATATCCATTTTTCTCGTGAGTTTCTCTACTGATAAATTATAGTTCTTGAATTGTCATGATTAAATTAAAAACTTCTGTGGGTTTCCCAGAGATTCAAAACTGAGATCATGGTTTTGAGCAAACAAATTCCTTCTACTTTATTTATTCAACACTCTCTTGAATTTGATGTAATAAGACAATTCGTTCAAATCAAACTGAGAGAAGGCTCGATTCCCTCAATTTTTATTTTACTGAACATCAGAAAAATATTAGCTAAGAAGGAGACTCAAGCAGAAACGTCTTATATTGAGAGAAGCTGAAGCGGGATCTCCCATCAACTAGGTTGTTACCTGTTTTCAATTGTGCAGTATATTTTATTTCAGGTTTGATATATTTCGGTTCTGACAACTACTTGTAGCTTGGAAATATTGATACCCTAGATTGTTTTCGAAAACCTCCCATACATAAGAAAGCAAGGTATTTTTGCAGGAGGAGGCATTATTTTGGGGATATAAATATTCTGCTTTGAAAACTGCAAAAGCTAAAATGGAATGGAATATTGCCAGCAAAAGCATTCAGAAAATGAGAAAAGAAAATAATAAGCTACTTGCAAAAAATTATAAATTACATGAATTTTCATTCATGATACATTCAGATTTGTAATTCAACTTCAATTATTCCTTCAGAACCCACCAAATGTATTGGAACGCTCTCTCTCACTCGAAAATAAATTTATTTCGATAATTTTTCAACAACCTTCACGAAAATAGTATTATCAATATTAAAACTATAAGTTTGAAATGACTCGAAATGATGGGTTGGTTTGCACCAATGATCTAATAATACATATATTATTACATTTATTATTAGATCATTGGTTTGCCCATGTGATTATAACTTCATAAAAATTTGAGACTATTCATTTGGGCAAAATAAAAAAAGCGCTTGTGACTAAAAGGAAAAACTCGCAAAATCGATGCTCACTGTTAATTCTGATCTTTCCTCAATTTGAATGAGTAAATTTTGAATCAGAACCTTCGAATTATCTTGTATAATATTTTAAAAGTTCTTTTGAGATAAAATTCTAAGAATACATAAGAAAGATTAATGAACCTTTGATATAGAATAAACACATGATCGGTTGAATGATTTCGGAGTTATAGCCATCTGTATAGTTTTGAGGTTATTTCCCTGGTATTTCGAGAACTACTGAAGCGATTGAATATAAACTTGACAGTTAGTTGGTAGCGTAAGGACTTGCAAGTTTTCGCAAAATTTTGTTGAAATCATGCTGTCAGTAAATTTTATACGAAAAATTTTTTTTTGGGAAAAATTGTTCGTTAGATTCAACATTCTTTTGAAGATGTATTGTATTGATCCAGCACAGCAACGGCGCCGGAGCTAGAAAAACCGGATGTGCACACCGGGACTAATTGTTTTCTGAACGATCATAACCTGATAAATTTTCATTTTTCAATCAAATACTGGATTTCAATTCGATCCGATCTGTGGATCTGGAAATATTGAGTTGAAAAAATTTGAAAAATGGCGAAATTATTATGTGGATTTCGGTCTATGTTCTTAAACTTCAAACCTGCTCTAAAATTTTTGAGCCCCTAAGTGGATTCTTTCGGTAGTTGTTGTGCTTATTGGTGGTTAGGCTGGCCGCAAACACAATAACTTCAGAGGAAACGACTAAGAGACTCGATATTTGTACAGCAGGCTTGGGAGTTAATTACGAAGTTCCTTATATTTCCTGAAATACAAATGGAACCGAGTTAAAATGTAGTAGATATACTTGGGTAAAAATACTTTGCTGACCGAAATAGAATCATACCGTCAATTTCAGACTTCTAGTAGGAATATGAGACTCATAATGCAAACCTAAGATCTATCGAGGATCACCTTCTTGCCACCATATTCAAAATTAAAATCCACCCCAATTTGGGGGTAATTTTTCAAAATAATTTGCTGACCGGAGGTTTCCAGTCGAGATATTTTATCGAAACGCTATATTATGATTAAATATAGCATACCTTTTGTGCCACCATAAAAAAAATTCAGATCCGCCCCCGTTTGAGGGTAGTTTATTCTTGTGATTTTTCAGGAATCCTTGCTGATCGGAAATTTCCCGTGGAGATATTTTATTGAAACGACGTATTATGACTAACTGTAGCACACTCTTTGTGCCACCGTAAAAAATATTTAGATCCACCCCCTATTAAGGGTAGTTTATTCGTGTGATTTTTCGGAAATCCTTGCTGATCGATATTTTCCAGTGGAGATATTTCATTCGAACAAAGTAAAATAATTGCAAATCGGATACCCTCTGTGCCACCATACAAAAATTCCAGGTCCGACTCGTTTAAGGGTAGTTTATCCTCGTAATTTCTCGGAATACTTTGCTGACCGAAAATTTTCAATGGATATATTTTATTGAAACAACGTATTATGACTAAACGTAGCATAAGCTTGGCGCCACCGTAAAAAAAATTCAGATCCGCCCCTGTTTAAGGGTAGTTTATTCCTGTGATTTTTCAGGAATCCTTGCTGATCGGAAATTTCCCGTAGAGATATTTGATTGAAATGATGTATTATGACTAACCGTAGCATACCCTTTGTGCCACCGTAAAAAATATTCAGATCCACCCCCTATTAAGGGTAGTTTATTCTTCGGATTTTTCGGAAATCCTTGCTGATCCATTATTTCCAGTAGAGATATTTCATTGAAACGAAGTATTATGACTAACCGTAGCATACCCTTTGTGCCACCGTAAAAAATATTCAGATCTACACCCTATTAAGGGTAGTTTATTCTTCGGATTTTTCGGAAATCCTTGCTGATCCATATTTTCCAGTAGAGATATTTCATTGAAACGGAGTAAAATAATTGCAAATCGGATATTCTCTGTGCCACCATACAAAAATTTCAGGTCCGACTCGTTTAAGGGTAGTTTATCCTCGTAATTTCTCGGAATACTTTGCTGACCGTTTCAATCAAATATCTCCACGGGAAATTTCGGATCAGCAAGGATTCCTGAAAAATCACAAGAATAAACTACCCTTAAACGGGGGCGGATATGAATTTTTTTTATGGTGGCACAAAAGGTATGCTATATTTAATCATAATATAGCGTTTCGATAAAATATCTCAACTGGAAACCTCCGGTCAGCAAGGATTCCTGAAAAATCACAAGAATAAACTACCCTTAATAGGGGGTGGATCTGAATATTTTTTACGGTGGCACCAAGAATGTGCTACGGTTAGTCATAATACATCGTTTCAATCAAATATCTCTACGGGAAATTTCCGATCAGCAAGGATTTCCGAAAAATCCGAAGAATAAACTACCCTTAATAGGGAGTGGATCTGAATTTTTTTTTACGGTGGCACAAAGGGTATGCTACGGTTAGTCATAATACATCATTTCAATCAAATATCTCTACGGGAAATTTCCGATCAGCAAGGATTCCTGAAAAATCACAAGAATAAACTACCCTTTAACAGGGGCGGATCTGAATTTTTTTCACGGTGGCACCAAGCTCATGCTACGTTTAGTCATAATACGTTGTTTCAATAAAATATCTCCACTGAAAATTTTCGATCAGCAAAGTATTCCGAGTAATTACGAGGATAAACTACCCTTAAACGAGTCGGACCTGAAATTTTTGTATGGTGGCACAGAGAATATCCGATTTGCAATTATTTTACTCCGTTTCAATGAAATATCTCTACTGGAAAATATGGATCAGCAAGGATTTCCGAAAAATCCGAAGAATAAACTACCCTTAATAGGGGGTAGATCTGAATATTTTTCACGGTGGCACAAAGGGTATGCTACGGTCAGTCATAATACTTCGTTTCAATGAAATATCTCTACTGGAAATAATGGATCAGCAAGGATTTCCGAAAAATCACACGAATAAACTACCCTTAATAGGGGGTGGATCTGAATATTTTTCATGGTGGCACAAAGGGTATGCTACGGTTAGTCATAATACATTGTTTCAATCAAATATCTTCACGGGAAATTTCCGATCAGCAAGGATTCCTGGAAAATCACAAGAATAAACTACCCTTTAACGGGGGCGGATCTGAATTTTTTTTATGGTGGCACAAAAGGTATGCTATATTTAATCATAATATAGCGTTTCGATAAAATATCTCAACTGGAAACTTTCGGTCAGCAAATTATTTTGAAAAATTACAAGAATAAACTAGCCCCAATTTGGGGTGGATTTGAAATTTGAATGTGGTGGCACGAACATATCAATGTACACAACTCAGTTTTAGAGTTTGGTTCAGTTAAATATTCTTTAAGGTCGTGATTTAGAGGATTATATTTTGGTCAGCAAATTATCCACACCCGATATACTTGATAGAAATGGAAAAAAATGAACTTGAAGGTTCATGCGAAAATTTTGTTTGCTGACTTTGGCGAAGTCAATACGTCAAAAGATGACCGCTTTCGCAACGAATTTGAACAAGCGCGTCGAAGCTCCTAACCTAAAGTTAGTGATTTTGTATATTTTTTTAGTAGAAGAATTTGAGTTACCACTCCCCATACTTTGCATACTCTACTCCCTCTGGCGCCTTTGATAGGAATAACAGATTTATTTTTTTCAGTTACATTTCAGGAATTAGCATATTAGGGATTCCCGCTGAAATGTACACCTATGGGACACAGTTCTGGATGATCATTGCATCGGAAGGACTTGTTTCATTAACTATGGCAGTAGCATATTTGCCAGTATTTTATAAGCTGCAAATAACTTCCAGTTACGAGGTATAATTAACATAACAAAATATTTCATCTCTGCCAAATAATTAATCCATTATTCATTGAAACATTTCTACAGTATTTAAACTTGAGGTTCAACCAGACAGTACGCTTATTTGGCTCAATTTTATTTCTCATGAAAATGATGCTATACATTCCAATAGTGATATATGTACCTGCTTTAGCATTTAGTCAAGGTGAGGTATAAAATGATTTTTTTCCCGATAATTCAATTTTTCTTGATTGTAGTAACTGGGATCAATTTACATCTCATAACACCACTGGTGTGTGTTGTTTGCATATTTTATACAACATTGGTAAGTTCACAATAAGAAAATACAGCATCTCATAGTCTGAATACCACTCAATCCATATCTTTTTTGATCTAGAACTTCTAGAGGAAATGAAAAAAAAATCGTGCAGAGAATATATTTAGTAGAGTATCTAGGGTTTCACGAGACTCTCGAAATTCGAGATTCCTTGTATCGTCTCATCCCGATTTTGAGACTAACTCTTTTTTTCGAGACGAGATCGGGAAAAATACTTCGAGATTTTTTTCAGTACTTACGAGAAATTATTTCGAAATTTCTCGATCTGAAAACAATATATGTGTTAATAACTCACAGGTCTAAATACGTCAGAAAAGAGAAAATAAAAACTTGAGAAAGGCACTGACGTGAGATCAGGAACTATTACGCTATTGTTCAAATTCTAACTATTTGACCAACACGAAATGTTTGCACCTAGCTGCGCGTTGCTGTTACAAAACTGTTTGAAAAGTTTCAATGTGATCGATTCAGTAATTCATGAGATATCGAGGAATTAATCTCAAAAATTCAAATGGACCTAACTCAAAAACTTTTCAACCGATTGGACCAATTAACGAACCTTACCGAGATATTTGAACTCAAAACCTAATCTGACAATTTCAAGTCGCTAGGTCCTTTCCTTCCGAAGTCAGAGCACATACGATCGTCCGTCCGACCGGACGGACGATCGGACAGACATAATTGAATTTGACCACGAATTCTTTTTCAGGGTCTTCGACCCAATCCTTTGAGAGCATTTTTGGCCGAACAACAGACATTGTGACGAAACTATAACTTGCCGTTCCCTAGAACAAGTGCGTGAAGACTATGCTAAGACATAATTTTAGGATGACCGGCCAGTGTTGCCAGGTCGAAACACAAGCGGTAAATGAGAATGAGATTATCATTATATTTTTATTAGATTTTAACAAAAATTTCCAAGTCTTGTCGGATGCTTTTTCATTTTTCTTTATGACAATAATTAGTAGGTGATTATTATTACTTTGAAAATTTATTGATAGGTCAGTCTTCATATACTTGTGGCAGACTTATGGAACCATTTGTTTTTTAAATTTCACTACGAAGAATTAGGACACCTGCTATTGAGATAATCTAATTTGCGTAATATCGAAAAAATTTGTGTAACAGACGACTGTTGCTAGTGCTGGTACTCTTACGAACGAAGAAACAATTTTAAACTTTTACCTTTCTTACCTAGATAGATTTTAAATGTATGTATGGATGAAAGATTAAGGGCCGTATTTATAGTTGCTCCTTGGGGCTTCCTTACTGAAGGCCGCCTTGAATTCGCTTTTCTATGCAAAAAAATTGTATTTGTTTGCCTAAAAAAGCAAATTCAAGGTGGCCTTCAGTGAGGAAGCCTCAAGGAGCAACTATAAATACGGCCCTTAATCAAAACATCAAGTATTCGTTTGATTTCCATTTTTAGAACAATATATTTTATTTTTGTGCTGATACTCGGTGGTTTTTCTGTTACGCGTGGCTTTTAGTTCGTAGCATATACAGGGAGTTTCACCACAAACTGGTCAAACATATATAGCCCGTTTTCGAAGCATAAGCGAGATACAGGGTGTTCGATGTCAACTTTGAGCAATATTCTGATAACTGTGGTGAGTTATGCGTGAACTTTGAAATAACGGTTTTTGGCCACTTCTTAGAATTTTTTGGTGGTCAATTCAATTGTGTAGAATTCGGGAAAAAATATTTCAAAATGGCGGAAAACCTACAAAGTTGGAATTTTTTGTTTTCGTTTGTCAAATTGGAAAGCATAATTTCAATGTACTTAATTTTCAAAGATTTTCCATGAAAAAAATGTTTCCAGAATTCTAACTCAACTTTATTTTTACATGTCTACAGTGAGGAAAAAATTTCACCCAAAATTGTTGAAATCTTTCGAGGTTGAACTTATCTTCATTCTGAACATTGATGT
Organism: Myrrha octodecimguttata; assembly: GCA_958510865.1. Lineage (NCBI taxonomy): Eukaryota > Metazoa > Arthropoda > Insecta > Coleoptera > Coccinellidae > Myrrha > Myrrha octodecimguttata. Next base: position 30,010,992 of record OY294057.1, read on the forward strand.
GAAAACAGAATGAAAAAATATCCATTGGTTTTATAGCCTTCCAAAAATTCCGCTCGGAGTACTTAAATAATTTCTATTTAAAACACTGGTGGCCCTACGGTGGCCAAAATTGTGCTGATTGGTCCCCAGAATGATCCGGATAGAAATATGAATTTATCAAGAAAACTTTTTTTTAAAAAAAAAGCTTTGATGGGATTCGAAATCGCTCCACTTACAGACTAAGGGTCGCGTATTAATTGGATTTATTCTCATTATAAAGACGTCCGTTACCAAGCAACAGTAGATCATCGAATTTGACTCTATTTTCCGAATGCGGAGAGAGTTCGATTCCTACCAAAAGTTTTTAAAAAAATATTTTGTTTCTTGATAAATTCATATTTCTATCCAGGTCACTCTGGTGGGCTATCACCATAATTTTGGCATTCATAGGGCCACCAGTTTCTTGAATAAAAATTATTTAAGTACTCCGATCGGAGTCTTTGGGAGGCTATTAAATGAAAACCAAAGGATATATTTTCATTCTGGGTAAACCCGCAAGATTTCCCGTCGCGAAGCTATAAGTAAGACATTCACATCATTGTAAGCAGTGTGAGTTCCTGAACAAAAAATATGAAGGCCAACATAGGCGGTCTCTCTTTGTTTGGAAGATATGGGCCCCCAAAGTTCCAAATTGTTGCATTTTCAGATCCTTTTTTCCGCCATAAAAAGGATCTCTCACTTCTCAAATCTAGTTCATAAATCATCTTTGAACCTTCAACCAACGAATAGCGACACTTTCTTTCAAGAATATTCATTATTTAAAGGAAGAAAAGTGAAAATATTAGACAACCACTTAACCTATATTTCTACGAAATACTTCTCAATGTTAAAGCGGAGCTTGGCAACAGCGTCTTTTCATCGCTAGCGTATTATGTACGTATTATGACCGAAGAGTAGTTGCTGGCGGGAAATATGAAATGATGGGCAGTTGAATGATATGATTGTAAGGAAAATGCTTCTGTCACTGAAGAAGAGGTGGTTATTCTAACATCAAAACAAAATCATTGAGAATATTTCTTTAAGGTTTCACTCTCAATATTTTCGTTTGAACTTTCTTTCTATCCCCTTCAAAATAGGGAGGTTGTTATCTACTTCGTTTTTTGTTGTGTCTTCGAGATGGTCCCAGTTTAGAATGAGATTCAGGGTATTCCAATAAAATGCGTTATATAATAACCTCGATTTCATTGGAAATCTGGGAAGGGCGCGACCTATCATCACATATGAAAAAAATGAACGTTGAAATATATATCAGGGTGTGTTCTCATTCCATTACTATGTGTTTCAACCTTGTAGATTTCATTAGAAACGAATTCTCCTATTGGAAGATTTAGAGTATCGCAGTAAACAGTATATATATATATTCTTTTGAGATGAGCATTTACATTTTTTTTATATCAAACAATTTGTGTCATAACAGTAAACAGTAAGAACTAAGAACATATTTCATTTTTCTCGCCAGCAATAATCTCATTCACGAATACGCACTATGGCACGATTCCGACCGATGAAATTCGCGCCATTGCCAAACTTCACTTTTAGACTGGGTCGAAATCAGAAGGAATAGAGGTTAAGTGGTTGTCCAGTAATTCCATTGTTTTTTCATTAAATATTGATTATTCTTGAAAAAAAGTGTTGGTTCTTGTTGGTTGAAGGTTCAAAGGTGGTTTGTGAACTATACAGATGAAGTAAGAGATCGTTTTTATGGTGGAAAAAGGGACCTGAAAACGACTCATTTTGGATCTTTTGGGGCCCATATCTTCCAAATTAAGGGAGACCGCCTATGTTCGATTTCAAATTTTTTATTCAGAAAAACACACTGCGTACAATGATATAAATATCTTTTTAATATCTCGGCGACGGGAAATCTTGCGGGTTTACCTCATTCTGTTTTCACCCCAGTGTTCAGAATGAAGGTGAGTTCAACCTCGAAAGATTTCAACAATTTTGGGTGAATTTTTTTTTACTGTTGACATGTAAAATAAAGTTTAGAGAGTTTAGAGTTTGAATTTCGGAAACATTTTTTCACGGAAAATATTAGAAAATTGAGTACATTCAGTTTTTGTTTTCGAGGTTCTCCAATGGAGATCGAGAAATGGTCCTCGGGAAAAACATCAAGACGAGAGTTAGTTTATTTCTCGTCTCGATGATCGGGACGATACGAGAAAGTGCCTTGAGAGGAGATTTTTCGTCTCGATGAAACCCTAAGAGTACCGTCGAATATACTTGTTGGAATTAGTGAAAGTAAAAATGGAAACAATGATGATACAGTTATAACTGTTAAAACAAAACAACCAATTCATCAGGACCATCTTCGAAATCAATCTATTTTGACTCATGCTGACAAAGTCCCATTTAGAACACTATAAGTTTTCCATTTTAGAATATCAACGAAAATTTCATAAGAACATCACAGAAATGCATATGTACTGTTCTATTCAATGTAATAATAATTTACTAACAGGAACAGTTCTATCCTTAAGGTATATACAGGGTGTCAATTTGAAAACTTCCCACCCCCATTATCTTGAAACGGATAAAGTTTTTATAAAATCGCTAGGACACGTCAATTTTATAATCGAGTGGGAACAATTTTTATGTAGAAATCACTCTGCCTGTTTCAACCCCCTACCCGCCAGAACCTCCCCTCTGAAAAATCTTAAATGGCAATAGGGGTTGAATGAAACGTCATTTGAAAGAACTTTTTATTTTCTACATTTTGGGACCAATTTTTTTAAATTTGAGTGCTGCGTTGCTAAGTTAGGGTTATTTAAAGATTGTAAATTACTCATTATTAGACATTATTCCTGTAAGTGATTTAATTACGTCAAAGCTAAGATTTGTATTGGAACATGTTGTTTTAGGTCAGTAAATTGTTTTGATAAACCAATAGATCATTCTACTAATCCATTGACTGTTTTTTGACATGACCATAAAGAGAACTGATGCATTTATCACTTCTTCTGGTCATGCAAGATAAACATTTAAATTTTTTATTTTTTTTATTTTCGTTTGCAATGGAATTTGTCTCAATACAGTTTGATGATATGATCCGAAATTTAAAATATTATTCAGTGAACTTTTTCAATTCTTTGCCTAAGCGTGTATACCATAGTAACTAACAATAACACACAAATAATCGTAATAAATTTAAACTGATTTAAATACCTTGTGATATTGACTGGAGGAAAAGTTCACTAAATAATATTTCAAATTTCGGATCATATCATCAAATCGCATTGAGACGAATTTCATTGCAAACGAAAATAAAAGAAAAAGAAAAAAAATTTAAATGTTTATCTTTCGTGACCAAGAGAATTTATCGGATCGATAAACACTTTCAGTGATAAATGCACCTGTTCTCTTTATGGTCATGTCAAAAAACAGTAAGTCAATAGGTTAGTAAAATGACTTATTGGTGTATTAAAACAATTTACTAACCTGAAAAAACATGTTCCAATAAAAGTCTTAGCTTCAACGTAATTAAAACACTTACAGGAATAATGTCTACTAATGAGTAATTTACAATATTTAAATAAGACTAACTTGGCAACGCAGCACTCAAATTTGAAAAAATTGGTACCAAAATGTTGAGAATAAAAAGTTCTTTCGAATGACGTATCACTCAACCTCTATTGCCATTTGAGATTTTCGAGAGGGAGGCTCTGGGGGGTACGGGGTTGAAAGAGACAAAGTGATTTCTACATAAAAATTGTTCTCCCTCGAAAATAAAATTAACGTGTCCTAGCGATTTTATAAAAACCTAACCCGTTTCGAGATAATAGGGGTGGGAAGTTTTCAAATTGACACCCTGTATATATATTTGAAATTCACGATTTTCATGGGTACCAGGATGATTCATTCGAATTTCTCTCTGAATTAATATAGTTTTTTTTATCTCAATTTATCTTTCAAGGGTGGCTTAAAAGCTGTAGTTTGGACTGATACAATTCAAACTGTTGTCATGTTTGGTGCCTTGATTGCTGTGGTACTTATGGGCACATATTCTATTGGTGGCTTCAATGAAGTATGGAAAAGAAGTAAAGATGGTGGAAGAATTGACTTTTTCAAGTGAGAACTGATGAACTTATACAAAATATTTTAATTTATTGGCATAGTATGTATTTCAATAATCTGTAATAAAATGTTCATATTTTAGTTTCGACTGGGATCCAACCATAAGACATTCATTTTGGACTGTATCGATAGGAAATTTTTTTTCTTGGATGGCATCATGCTCCATCAATCAAGCTATGGTGCAGAGATGCTTAGCGATGCCTTCCCTCCGATCTGCTAGAGTGTAGGTACAAACGAATGTAATAGTGTGAGACAGCCAAGTTTTAAGTACGTTACTTCTAGCCGATAGTATGAACATATATGAGGTCAAAAAATATACAATTTCGCAATAATTTTTGTTGTGTTGTTGAATTTTTTCAAACAACACTTAGTAGTTCATATATATATATATATATCGGTTCACAAAAGAAGAAATACAAGCGTTTCATACAGAGCTGTGCCAAAGCCTGTTGCTTAGTGCTCGTGAAAGCACTCGAAGCACTTTTGTGCTCCGAAGCACTGTGCTCGCAAGCACTTTACCAGTGCTTAGTGCTTGGTGCTTCGAGAATTTTTTGTGAAAGCTTGGTGCTAAGTGATTCGAAAAAGTGCTCCTACGCGCAAAGTGCTCCCGAGCACCGCAAAGGGCTTCCAAGCACCGCAGGGCTTCGAAGCACTTTTCGGGATTACTAAGCACTAAGCCCTTTATGGACTTGTCGAAACAAGAAAATGTTGGGCTATCGCGTATTGGAGTAGAGGAAAAAGAACTCATATATCTGTAATCTCTGGTGTTCGGAGACTTTCGACAAGGATACAAGGATCCTCATTCGACACATTCGCGAGATATGTGTTTAAGCTTAGTTTTGTGCTACTATTATGAAAACAACAGAATGCTTTCAGCTGGGAACATCGAGATAGAATATTTCGTATTCTATCTCGATCATGAAGATATTAGAATTCCGTTCTAAAATGTGTTAAAAAATTTCAAGAGATCCAGTTACGTGGACTCAAGTGGAGTGTACGCATCAAATTTTCGTATTCGTATGTCACACATTCCGGTTCACATTTAAAATTTTGTCCAAATGTCTGTAATTTTCGATGATTGAGCCGAAAATGGTCTCAAACGACTAGATTGGACTCACTGATGACGAATCCGGTGTCAAAATCGATTCTTTCCGACCGCCCGGCCGGCCGTGGACACGATAACTGTCGAACGGAATGAGCTTGCAACTTGAAACTTTCAGGGTAGGTCGCGCATTGGAATGCCGCGGTTAAGTTCGTTAATGGGCCAAATCGGTCAAATAGTTTCGGAGTTATAGCCACTTGAAATTTTGAAGTTATTTATTTTTTATTTCAGAAACTACTTAAGCTATTGAATTCAAACTAGGCAATTAGGTGGAGAATAATAACGCGCAACTTTGAGCCAAATTTTGCCAGGATAATACTGTCAGTAAATTCAAAAAAAAAATTTTTTCAACTTTTTTTTCTAAAAAATTTTTTTCAAAAACCGATTATCATATCTTGAGTACAATTTCACTCGGACTTTGAGCTTCATATTTCACAGCAGTGCACCAAATTTCAGTTTAATACGATTATAAACTTTGGAGTTATCGGGAAAAAATATGTCAAATTTCGATTTTTTTTCTTGACATCGTTGCTTTTTTCGGTATAACTCGAGAAATGCTGATTCAATCCTGATAAAACTTCGCAGCTAGTTTTAAGATGCTGAAAGACAATTTTATGCAAAATTTCGTGATGATCATGTCATTAGAACAATCTGAAAAAAAAATGTCTGTGATTTCTTATCATATCATCCTCATTAAATTCTGTATAAACCTTCGAACTGTAATTTTCCGATGAAGTACTGGATTTCAATTCGATCTGATCTGTATTTTTGGAAATATTGGGAAAATAAAATTTTGAATGGGTATATCTGCGAAATCATTGGGTGGATTTTACCCATTCACGAATTCGGCCTTCGTAATTAAGTTCCAAACCTTCTCTACAAATATCGAATTTCTAAGTTTGAGAAAATGCATGTAGTTTCAGAGTTGGGGGCTTATACCCTTAAACCTCAACAGTTTTTTTTTCAGAAAAATATTGCATGTGATATATCGCATAAAAGGTCATTCGATGACCAATTCAGTTATGTGAACGAAAATGAAAGTTAAGTATTAATTCAATTTAAATCACAAATCCATGGGATCGAGAATTTTCCCTTAGTAATAAGGTAAGTGTTTCTGAGGCAAAAATTCATTTTGAGAATTATACTGATTTTAGAGAATCTTGTAGGGGGCATTCTAACGAGAACAAATTTTTAACATCATGTGGTCTTTACGTATATGGGGTACTCGTTTCCAGGAGATACTTCCAACAATATTTAACTTAACAACACTAGGCGCACAGATACACAAACTTGTACCACGTCACTCTTCAACCTTAATAGAAAAGTCGCGCTTGTACATGAGCCTAAGGCTATTTAATGCTCTAGCCCAAGGGTTTAGGAGGACATCCAATCTGGAAGTTTTCAAAATTACTTTGTATAATGCAATTGTTGACTGTGAACTATATCGTTAGAGTGAATTTTTTGATTTTTGTGAAAGTGAATTGTTTTGAGTTCTGTATTCTGTTTTTACGAAACCAACCTTATTGTATTTCAATAAGCTTTTGATTGAATAAATATATAATTATTATTATTATTGTCATTATTGATTAATAAAAGAATAATGTACTGATTACAGTACCCTCCTAACTGAAAATTCTAAATTATTTCCTGATTTTTCAATGAGAAACGGCACAAGGAATTCAACTTCAAGCCACATCGCTGAATAGGTGATCAAATTACCTTTCATTTGATGTATCACAATCCATATATTTCCAGTTGAAAAAATAAAGTATTGAACTGAGAAATATCAAATTCAAAAAAGCACAGGATAAATTGGTTTTGAAATAAAAAAAAACGCTGCAAATTTTTCACAAGAGTTTATTATTTTCTCAGTTAAATAACCCAATATATCATTGATATCTTAAAAAACTTATATATTATGCATAACTCACCGGTTTCTCACAACACAGAAACCAATTCCATGAAATAATTCAAGTGAACATTGAAATCTCAATAAATACACTTGTATAATTGAATAACATTTCCACATGCAGAACGCTAACTGTGTAGCAAAATTTAAAATAATATTTTGAATGAGAAGAGACGTTCCACAGTCGTTTCACCTCTTTGAAAATCTAACTATTTTCCACAATCATTAAATTTCGTGTCGGTATTCTACAACTGAAAATGAACTTCAAATCAGATAGGGTTTGCCCTTTTTGAGATATTAGGGAAATAACCTCCAAATTCAAAATGGTCACGAAATTTTTTGCCAATATCTGCACAAATAAATATCGGTCAGAACTGAAATTTGAAACGCTGTTTCTAAATCTTGACTCTGAAACCTGTACCAAATTTCATTGAACTTTGATGAATATGTATCCGAAAAAAAAATTGTAAAAAAAATTCGATTTTTCCAATACAATTCTTACGAAATTTTGCATTAAATCGAGTGTCTATATTTCACAATTAGTCATGATGTTTCAATCCGAACGCGTTCCTATTTCTTGACACTGAGGAAATAAACTCAATCTTTCAAACTAACACCAATACGTAAAACAAAATTCAAGACTTTCCGCTAATATCAAATGTGTAGATGTGATTTCTACTAGGATTCAACTTTGTTCTGAAAAATATTAATGAAATGAAAAAAGTCTCAACCTTCCTATGCAATTGATCAGAAAAAAAGTTTTTTCACAGCAGATATCCGATTCACTTGATTCACAAAGTATCCACCACACAAACTGAAAAACTAAAGTTATTTTTAATAACATTTCTGTAACAATTAAATATATCGTGAACCTCATCAGGTTGAATTCGAAAGAATAATTCTAGATTATAAATTTCGTTCGTTGTTATCGTTGTCAGATACACTCAACCAAGAGGGTGTCAAATCCAAAAGTCTGTTTGATGTAAAGACGTGAAATTCAAACAAGCAGTTCGCCGACAACCAGATGATGATACATGCGGAATATTTTTGTCTACGCTATATCCCTTGTCTTAGGTCACGACCCGGCACAGACCCCATTCATAACAGGTAGATAGATAATCGGCACCTAACTTTAGTATAAGGTTCCAACCCTCAGTATTAGATTCTCGACAATCGACAATTGATGAGATTTGCTGTTTGTTATTGATTTTTTTGCATATTATATCCTCCAATTTGATTTATCATATAAAGGCTCATTATTTTTTATATTCACGCTTATTTCAAACTATCAGTACGAAAGATTTTGGATTCCGATTGAAACCAGTAACGGATATCCACATGTTGACGCACTACGCAAACCGAAATTGATGGAAACCTCCGATCAACCGAATTTTTTGGAAATCTGCATTATTTTAAATTACGCTACTTAATTCGCTTTATGCATGTAAAAGTGTTATTCAGTTATAAAAGAGTATTTATTGAAATTACAATGTTTCAAATGAATTTTTTCATGGAATTGGTTTTTGTGTTCTGAAAAACCAATGATTTATGAATGAAATGAAAGTTTTATTCAAGATATGAATGAGCTTCATACAGAAATTTAATCTTAAATCCCGTAATTCGCAGGGTGATTTCTATAAATGATAATTTGATCCGATTTTCAGTAGTTATGTTGAAGATATTGGGAGAGAAAACCCAAAAATATTTAATCTGAACTACTTACGATTATGAAATTGTCAAGAAAATCGATGGGGCATTTGCAAATCGTGTTTATAAAATAATAACGCATCCATAAAAAATTTCTCGATATGTGTTGAAATTTTGGTAATCAATATTTTCATGTACTTTTAGATGTATGATTCTGGATGAAAAGTAAACCGATTATTCCAGTGAATTCCAATCTTAGAACCGAATGCGATGAGGTCATTTTCGACATTATTGGAAATTTGCAGCGTTTTTCTTTATAACTCAGGAACCACTGGTCGGGAATCAAACGGGTGAAATTTTTTTGGTTTAGTTTTGCAACAGTGATCAACGTTCAGAGTTTCATGAAAATTCGGTGGTAAGTTTTCGAGAAATAATTTTTTTTCCCCCAAACCTCCCATTTTGAGCCCTTAGGGTACACCGATTCTGCTGAAAAGCTTGGAGGATCAATCCCGAGCGACACACGATTTTTCTTAGTTTCACTGATTTCGGTTCAGTACTTTCCGAGAAAAGCCCCGGACAACGGACAGACGTATTTTTTTAAATTAGTTTATTCAAATCTACATACTCCAAAACGTAAACTGTGAAATTTTCAGGGTGGGTTAAAATTTTTTTTTTGTTGGTCGATCACTAAGGTTTATTATTTGGTTTTATCAAATAATAAACCAAAATCGACGGGTGCGAGGATATTCCTTTATAGTTCTTCGTACACTCATTATTGACGAGAAATTTCACTTTTTTGGCACGCTGTATAAGTTTTATTTAAGATATCAGTGGTATTGGGTCACTTAACTGAGAAAAAATAATAAACCCTTGTGTAAAATTTGCAGCGTTTTTCCTTCGGTTTCACTCTTATCGATACCCAATTGATTCTTGCCTAATACCTCGGATGTTACAGGAAACATCTAGAAAAGCACTGACGTGAAGTCAGCAGCTTATACGCGCACCTTTGAATTCGTTGCCAAAGTCGTCATATTCTCACGTATTGACCCCGCAAAACGCACTTTTCTTCCTGGTGGAAAGATTTGGTGACCTTCTTATCATATTATCCTCACGAAATTATCTACAGACCTTTAAGCTGTCATTTTATAATCAAGTACTGGATTTTAATTCGACCTTTTCTGCGTTTTTAGGAAATATTGGAAAAATAAAATTTTGAATGGATATAACCCGGGAATCACTGGGTGGATTTTACCCATTCACGAATTTTACCTTCGTACCTAATATATACCCATTCAAAATTACATATTCCTTGTATTTCCAAAAATAAACATCAGATCGAATTAAATCACCAGAACTTCAATGAAAGATGACAACTTGGAATTTCGTGCGAAATTTCGTGAGGAACATGATTACTTGATCACCAAATATGCAATTTGAATTTTATTTCAATCTAATTGAACGATTATCACGGAATCGAACAAATTTGCTAATTAGCTTTTGTCAGCTATCACAACGGCCAATATTAAACACAATAACTCCCGAAAGAAACAACTTAGAAACTTATATTTGTAGAGCAGGTTTGAACTTTAATTACGGAAGCTGAATTCGTAAAGGGGTAAAATCAACCCAATGATTCTGCAGATATACCGATTCAAAACTTTATTTCCCAATATATTCAGAAATACAGATGAGATCGAATTAAAATCAAGTACCCGATTGAAAAATGACAGCTTGAAGATTCATACAGAATTTCGTGAGGATAGTATGATCAGAAGATCGCAGAAGATTGATGAATATTTGAAAATTAAATTAAATTTTTTTTCAGATTGTTCTAGTTTCACGATCATCACGAAATTTTGCACAAAGTTGAAAGTCAGTGTTTTAGAACTAGTTACCAAGTTTCACGATAATTGAGTTTATATTTTTTGAGTTATTCTCGAAAAAACAATGCTGCCGAGGAAATAACCTTGAAATGGGACATATATTATGAACGTATCGAACTGAAATTTGATACACTGCTATAAAACATGGAGCTCAAGGTATGATCCATGGTGAACTGTTTCCGATAATAAGAATTTTTCGGAAAAACTAACTGACAGTAAGATCCCAACAAAATTTTGCAAGAAGTTGCGTGTCATTGTGCTTCAACTTACTGCCAAGTTCCAATATCAGGTAAATAACCTCAAAATTTCAAACTAACGCTGAAGCCGTTGTGCCGCTTGTCCCCATTAGCCTGGCCGTCCACTGGAAGCGATTTGGGGCTTTTATGAGCTACACGTTTTACGAGCGCCGATGAGCTTTTACGACTGAAGCGGTCTCAGGCTTCGGGGTCGTCCACTAGCAGATAGTTCGCGAGGTTTCGGTTCGTTCATGTTCTCGCGTAGCAGGGGATTTGTACTTCGGATTTCCGTGTTCATTGAAGAAATTGTGATTCGGGATGGATTTATAATTAATTTCTTGGATAAATCTTAATTGATCAGGCGTATGTTAGCTACGGAATGGGGAAAATTTTTGAGCTAAGTTAGATTCAAATTTAGAAGAAATTAAATTATCGGCAAAAATTCACCATCTTGATCATAATGAATCGGAAAAACCTTGAAAACTTCACAAATGTAGGCGGCATAGTTTAACTGAGTTGCTAGAAGACCGCCAAACAGATTATTATCGTATACTCATTTATAATACTGCAATAGAAGTTGAAGTGTGAATGTTGATGACCTGGGTACTTCGGAAACAAAGGATGTGAAACTTCGAAATTATAGCTGATTTGAGTTTTATTTGTGAAAAGTCACCTTCAGAAGGGGAAATATGATATTAAAGTATCTAGAACGTGACTTCGAAACTTCAAAAACTGCAAAAATCGAAAAAAATGATGGTGACACAAATATTCTTTAAACTTTGCAGAAGTGCATGCGTATTTTAGAAATCAGGTCACTAGTAAAAAATCCGTAGCGTATGATAAAGAAAAAACTATGTTTATTATGTGATCGAAAGGATCGTTCTGCATATGAAATTGATTGGAACGTAGTTGAATCATTACAGTACGTATGAACCAAAAACACTTGAGCATACAGAAAAATATCCGGAATAAAATTAGTCACGGACTAAAAAACAAATTGATAATAGATATTATTGAGATAATAAGAGCTATGAAACCGAGATAATGGTGAAACGAGCAGGATTAATTATATTTAGAATGCTATATAGCCGATTACTGCCAATTTCAGGTAGACTACTACACCTACAGAACTTCTGGGTGTGAGTTTAATATAAGAAAAAAGACATTCATTAGCCTTTCAATCTGATCCATCTAAAATTCACCAACAATAAAAAACGAGCTTCAACAAATATTCCGTTCACAAACCATACATTCCACTTGCCGACGGATAGCTCCTCTTTTCGAACGTATAGACGCGGCAGATCCAAACTGATCGGAATACGATTCGCCGCTCTAATTCTCTCGAGAACGCCAGTATGAAGTCGCTGCTAGTCGACGAGGGTACCTAGAATTCCATTCATTTGGATCTGTCGCGCAAGTTCGTTCGTTTACGCTCCTATCGCGCCTCTCGAAATTGCTTGCAGTGGACGACCAGCCTTAATGAACATAACCGCGGCATCCGGATGCGCGACATATCCTGAAAGTTTTAAGTCGCTAGTTTGCTCTGTTCGACAAATATCGGGTCCTCGCTTGGACGGCCGGCCGAACAGAATCGACTTTGAATCCGGATTCGTAATCAGTGGGTCCAACCTAGTCGTTTGAGACTTTCGCCTCAAAATTCGAAAATGGCAGATATTTGTACTAGAGCACGCTATTCCCTAGAACATGCGCGCAAAAACGAGTTCGCCGTAGGCCATGGACTCTCTGTGGCATGTCTTTATGTTTTCATTATTTCGACAACATATCGTTATGGCGAAAACTTTATTGGAAGTTATCGAATGTCAGACTGTAAGTTTGAAATTTCAAACCGAGAATGGTTTCCAACGTCAATGTTGGACTCACTAATGAAGAATCTGTAGTCAAAATCGATTCCAGTCTAGTCGTAAACACGATTAACCTCAAAGGAGAAAAGCTCTGTTCGGATTTCAAGTTTTGGTCGGTCTTATGACATGCGACTAGAGACAGGGACATGAAGGTTGGAATCGGCCAATCAGAGAAAACACGAAATGGCGGTAATTTTGAACTTCACAACGTAAATGATGACTCTTCTATGTGGTGTGTCTTTGGTTACATATACAGTATTTTATCTCGAACTGATATTTTTCATTGATTTTGATGAAACCAAGACTGTGTATTTCTTTATTTCAGACGAAAATTGGATATTTATGTAATAAGTATATTATGTATAATTGGAAAATTTGTAACATGAAGTCGATTCTTTTTTACGCGCTTGTTCTAAGGAACAATTCAAAGAATTATTATTTTCCAAAAATTCTGTAATTTTCGAATTACGAACGGCAAATGGTCTTCAACGACTAGGTTGTACTAACAATGATGAAAAATCTATTTTTGAATTCAATTCTGTCTGTCATCAGGCCATAAACACTCTGTAACTTTCGAAGGAGAAGAAGAGGGTATTAAGATTTTCAGGTGTAAATACTGAATATTTCGGTTGAGTAAATGAGCTAAATCCGCTGAATAGTTTCGGGGATACACAAACCTTAAATAATTGTTGTTTTCCTGAATAATAAATTCGAAAAAACCCTGCATCCACAAAATTGAAACTTGATAATTATAGTTATAATTTTCATCAAGATCTTATATCTATATATATACAATATATTTCAGCTCTATCCGATATGTAGAATAATTTCTAATAAATATATTATATATTTGAAAACTACAGTTGGATTTTACACCCATTCAAACCCCCAGCTCTACAATTTTTAAGTAGTTGTTTGTTCTCAAAGTTATTATGTTGACCATCGGCGGCTGTAGGTCTACGTGAACCGATATTTGTAGAGTAAGAGTTTTGGTGCACAATGATCAACTCCGCGTAAATGATTTAAATCATCAGGCCGATGATACACTATTATTGCATCCATTCCAGATATATACCCATTATTCACGAATTCGTCCTTCATTAATATTTAGGCCCTTAACTTTGTTCACCAAATATCGAACCCCTGAGCTTCTTAATGAAATTTACAACTATAATTACCAAGTATCAATTTTGTGTACGCAGAGGTTTTTTGGGTTCATTATTTAGGAAAGCACCATAATTTCAGATTTGTGAATCCTCAAAACTGTTTGGTGGATTTAGCTCTATATTGAGTTTGCTCAACTGGGATATTCAGTAAATACTCTAGTCCAGTCTTCTCCTTCGAAATAAGTTGTAGTCAAAGTGTTTACGGCCTGACAAATAGAATTTAATTAAAGAAAAAATTTTTATTCACTACGTACGAACGTTTGCCGTTCGTACTTAATAAAAATAAAAAGGCTTTACATCGTTCCTTAGAACAAAGCGCGTGAAAAAAGGACCGACTTTCATGTTACAAATTTTCCAATATACATACTATTACATAAATATCCAGTTTTTCATCTAAAATAGAGAAATGCAGTCTTAGTTTCATCAAAATTAAATAAGAATATACCAGTTCGAGATCTCGAGACTGTATGGAACCAAAGACACACCATATAGAAGTAAAGACACACCATATATGTATAGAACAGTCATCACTCACGTTGCGAAGTTCAAAATTAACGCCATACCGCGTTCTCTCTGATTGGCCGATTCCAACCTTCATGTCCCTGTCTCTAGTCGCATGTGGTCTTATGATGGTTTTCGGACATGCGGCCAAAAATGCCAAAATTACAGACGATTCGGTGAAAAAAATCTTAAAGTTTCATCTTAAAGAGTGCTTATTGCTCGGTGCTCGTTCAAACGAATTACTTTCTGAGAGTGCTTCGTAATCGGGAGCATTTCACAAAAAATGAGTGCTCAGTGATCGAGATCCGGAGCACTTTCCGAAAGGGCTTAGTACTTTGTGCTCGAATTACTTTCCATCAGTGCTCGGCACAGCTCTGCGTTTCAACTACAAGAAAAAATATTTGAAAATAAATAATGTTTACTGTGAAAAAGACGAAATCCAACAAATTTAAAAGATAACTGTTCAATCTAATCATTGTTTCACACATCATAACTCAGTAATGTGAAGACACACATTAAATAGAGAACAAATTCCAAAACTTGCCTGAAATCAATGCACAAGTATTCATTACTTTATGGCTATTCTTTTGAATTCTAAAGATTTTTAATTCAATTTCATTACAGAACAGTGTTGATTCTGGTGATTGGAATAATGACTTTGGTTTCAATGTGCTGTTATATGGGTCTACTCATTTTTGCATATTATTATAAATGCGACCCAGTAACAAGAGGTTCAATTTATAAGTCTGACCAACTACTGCCCTACTACGTTATGCATATTGCAGCAATAATGCCAGGTCTACCTGGTCTTTTTGTGAGTGGAGTATTCAGTGCAGCTTTAAGGTAATTTTGACATTCTTGATGAAAACCAAGCTTCAGAGTGATAATTCATGATTCATAGCCAAGAAAAAAGAAGAACTGTCGTTTTAAATTCCTCATCGAAAAGTTTCACAAACTTATTCAGAACTTCTTTGCTTCTTAAAAATTTGCTCTGATTTCTTTGCAAATATTCATATTATTTTGTTCAAATTGAATTAAGTATGAGAAAAAATTGCATATTATAAAACATGAAAAAAATTGAGGGACAAATACCAAGGCAAAAAATGATATGTATCCACTTAAACAACTAGCACAGAAATTCAGGTCCGATATTATGTAGTAACTTATTCCAATCTTGGGACTTTATTTCATATATAATTATATGGTTAATTTCAGCCAACTAATGCGAATTTGATTCTCATAGTGCAAACGAGATATATACTGAGGATTACCTTCTTGCCACCATATTCACAATTCAAATCCACACACCAATTAGGGAGTGGTTTATTCTTGTAATTTTTAAGAATAATTTGCTGATCGGAGGTTTCCAGTCGAGATTTTTTATTGAAATTCAGCATTATGACTTAAAGTAGCATATTTTTTGTGCCACCATAAAAAAATCCAGATCCACTTATGGGTAGTTTTTTTTGTGACTTTTCAGAAATCCTTGCTGATCGAAAACCTCCCGTGAAGATATTTCATTGAAACAATGCATTATGACTGCCTGTAGCATACTTTTTATTGTGACACTGTAAAAAATCAGATCCGCCTAGTTAAATCTTGTGATTTCTCGAAAATCCTTGCTGATCGATATTTCATTGATACAAAGCATTATAATTGCAAGTACGTATCACCATAAAATCTTCAGCTTCGACCACTTTCAAGGGTACAGTATAGTTATTGTTATAATTTGGTAAGGGTTTCATTCCACTGCGGAGACCTTGAGGTCTATTGTGCATCTTCACATGTATTCCTTTTCCTATTCTTTCCTTCTACATAGCATTGAGTTGAAGTTTTTTTTACTAGGTAGGTTCACTGATGATATGTTCTTGTTCATAAAGGACCAAGCTTTCTGACTTTCAATTCTCTCATTACCTGTACCTTCTCTAGATATTCTAAGGGTAGCTTCTTGGGCTACCCTATTGATCACTAGATGTAGAGGGCTGAGATCCGTGATGACCTCAAGTGCTCTAGTCATAGCCCTAGTGATGCAAATACAGGCAAGCCTTTGTTCCTTGTCGAGTATTTTCCTCGTACTTATCTGCCCTGCTTTTACAAACTAGACTACTGGCCCGTATGTTATTATCGGTCTTACAATCGTGACGTACATCCATCGCGGTATTTTAGGGTTACAGCCCCAAGTTTTACCGTATAGTGTTGTGCACACTATTAAAGCCTTATCGCTTCAATAGCAGTAATTTTATCATGCTCATTCCACAGAAACTTACTGTCTAAGGTAATTTCCAGATCTTTAACGTCAGAGCTTCATTCTACAATAACTCCATTTACCGAAATGGATTTCGTAACTGGAGGGTTTCTTTTCCGAGTGAAGGGAATTACTGTGGTCTTTGCTAGGTTAATGTTGAGCCCCACTGACAAGCACCACTGCTCAATAATTCTGAGAACTCTCTGCTTCAACTCACAGAAGATACCCTCGAATTTGCATCTTACTATTAGGACTATATCATCGGCATACCCTATGCAGTCGAAGCCAAGCTCCGGTAGCCTGTGCAATATTTCATCCACTACCAGGCTTCATAAGAGGGGGGATAATACCCCTTCTTGAGATGTTTCGCGAGTGGTTTCAACAAAGATGATCTGATTGCCACCAATGTATCAGCTGTCCTTGTCAACAGCCCTTCATATTGCCATTTTATAACAGTATCATTTATTCCTCGCCTTACAAGTGCCTCTCTGACGGACACATGTGTTGTGTTGTCAAAAGCCCCATATTTGTCTAGGAAAGCACACAGTGCGATTTCTTTGTTGTCCTGTCCTGTACGCATGCTGACATTTATGAAGTGTCGTTTTATCCAGATTCTCCGTTCTTATGTAGTCATATATTACCTTCTCCATTGCTTTGCAGAAACGATGTTAGGCAAATGGGTCTATTAGATCGGGAATCAGTCCCATCTTTTTTTCCTGTATTTGGAAAAAAGATTGCTTTTATCCTTCTCTAGTTTCCAGGTATTTGACCCAATGCTAAGCCACTTCTTGTGATCTTCAGCAGATGGGGAACAATCTCTTCCGCCCCCCTCTGCAGTAGAACAGGAAACACCCCATCTACGCCTGGTGATTTGTACGGCTGACGGATACTGATTGTAAATTCGAATCGTTGCATTGTGAATATTTTCTTAGCAATATCCCGATCTTCCTTACCGGGTTTCTTGGTGTATTCTATTGCTGTCTCAGTACTACTTATGAGTTCAAAACCTGGAACATGTGTTTTGAGAAGAAGAATCGATCGTTCCTCTTCTCCCTGCGTATATGACCCGTCTGGCTTTCCAAGCGACAGTATAGGGTTGGTGCTTTCCTTTGCCATGACTTTTTGAAGTCTGGCTGCGATGGGAGTGGAAGTGATATTTTCACAAAAAGCTTGAAAGTTGAGTATTTTGGCTTTCCTTATATCTTTATTATACTGGGTAAGTTTCTCGCTGTACTCCTGCCAAATATTATTCCGTCTTGCCCTATTAAAGAGCCGACGGACCTTCTTTCGGAGGTTTGACGGGTTCTCGTTTCACCAAGTTGAATCCTTACTGGGTGTAGCTTTGATGAGCGGACAGCTGGACTTAAACGCCTCCATTATTGCCCCACTAACCTGATCTGCTCTCGAAATCGAAATATCGGTCCCCACCACATCGATTCGATCCAAATTCTTCTTCAGATGGTTTCTGTGAAAAACCAATCTGTTTTTTATAGGATTTCGAGTCAAAGGGGAAAAGGTGTTATCTACCTCCATCCTGAACTCGATGATCCTATGATCAGATAGTGATGGTTCGTCCATCACCCTCCAATAAGTTATGTTTTTCCTGGCCGCAGTATTTACAATTTTTACGTCCAAGACCTCTTTCCTTGCTCTCGTGACGAATGTTGGTGTCGTCCCGACATTAATTGTCTCAAAGTTGCTAGCTAAAAGATACTCAAGTTAGAACTCAACTCTAAGGTTATTGTTGGTGCTTCCCTAGACAGTGATATGCGCGTTGGCATCACAGCCAATTATAAGCGGAAGGCGTTTGCTTTTGCAGTTACGTACTAGTTCCTCTACCTCCTGTGGCGGTGCTATTGGCCCGTCTCCAGCGAAGTATGCAGATGCAATGATAAAGTCTCGGTCAACGCCCCCAAAATATATTGGGGTGTACCATAATTGGTGTTAAGTCCCGAGACATGTATTCTGAAATACAAATTTATTTAATGTTTTTATTTTTATTATAGATCAAATTTGATTTCTTTGTTGCCAAACCTTTGATTTGACCTTCTTTGTTGATCCAGGATTCCTGGATCAGCAATGCCTAATTGCAGCCTCACAAGCAATCTTGCAATCACGGCTGTGGAACCATTCGCGTGATGTAGGTTTACTTGCGCTATTTCAGTGAAGAGGAAGGCTTGTTTTATGGGGTGCGTGCCCCCTCCTCCTTCTCCACCTGTTCTTCCTCGAATTCCATCTGAGAGGTTGAGGGTACAGTTAACTCCAATAATTTTTCGAAGAACTGCACGAAGGGTATCCAACAAATAGATTTCACTAAAAGCATTGAGTTTTCAAATATTTGAGAATTATGAGAAAACTGAGTATTTTATCACCGCCGTGTGTGATAACCTATCAATGTTAGGCGAGTGTTAATTTTGTTCCCCGAAGATTGAAAGAATTGGATAGGAACTGATTCCGGAAGAATAAACCCACATCACGAGAGCCCACGTATCAAACCAGGAAGAATATCCGTGGTCACTCCTTTCCTCCACCTTCCTATCCTTGAAGGAGTCGGACCTGAAAGTTTATATGGTGGCAAGGAGGTTTCAATGAAAAATCTGTACTTGACGATATCGCTCAGCAAGGATGTCTGAAAAATCACAAGAATAAACTACCCTTAATAGGAAGCGGATCTGAGTTTTTCATGGTGACACCAAGAGTATGCTAGGCTTAGTCATAATGCATTGTTCCAATAAAATATCTTTACTGAAAACTTTCTGTCAGCAGAGTATTCCGAGAAATTACGAGAATAAACTATCCTTGAAAGAGTCGGACCTAAAATTTGTATATGGTTGCACAGAGGGTATCCGACTTACAATCATTAATTAAGCTTTGTTTTAATGAAATATCTCCACTGGAAAATATCGATCAGCAAAAATTTCCGAAAAATACAGGAATAAACTACCCTTAAAAGGGGGCGGATCTGAATTTTTTTTCGTGACCCAAAGAATATGTGACTTGAATTCATTATGTTTCGTTTCAAAGAGACTTCCTGGAAAATATCGATCAGCGAGATTTCCGAAAACTCGCTATAAATTACCCTTAAACTGGGGCTGATCTGAAATTTTTAATGGTGGTATGCCACGCGTTATCATGATACATTGATTCAAGGAAATATTTTCTGTGGAAAATGTGGATCAGCAAAAATTTCCGAAAAATTACAGGAATAAACTACCCTACATGTTGCATCATTTCATTAAAATATCTCAACGGAGAGCCTCCGGTCAGCAAAGTCTTCTGGAAAATCAAAATAATAAACTGCCCCAAATTTAGGGTGGATTTGAATTTCGAATATGAAGGCACGAACGTTCCAATATCTACATGACTCACTTTTAGAGTTCAGTTCAATTATATATTCTTTAAGGTCGTTATTCACAGGATTATATTTTTGTCAGAAAATTATCCACACCAGTTAATTTTTTCCTAGCTCGATGTCCACTGGACTCAACTCGATGACTGGAGTCATCTTTGAAGATCTTATAAAACCAAGAATGAAGAAGCCTCTCACAGAGAGTCAAGCCAGTTTCTTGATGAAGGTCATCGTAGTAATAATTGGAAGCGTATGTGTGGCTTTGGTATTTGTAGTTGAAAAAATGGGTGCTTTAATACAAGCTTCGGGAAGTTTGGGAGCTATTACCGCAGGACCTCTACTAGGGATTTTCACGTTGGGGATGTTTTTCCCTTCTGCTAACTCAATGGTAATACTGACATGAAAAATAATATATTTTTTTCTTTCATTTATTTTCTGAATTTATTCAAGTGCAGGCAATCATTATGGTGAATTATTATGATGTCTCTTTGTTTTCACTCAAATGATTAACCGGCGTAGGTATCTATTTTCTTGTATTCTCCACAATGGAAGAAGAGGTACAGGTTAATCAATTAATAATCTCGAAGAAAATAAACACGATCCCTATGTAGACCTACATATTTGTTTCCATACAATTTTCGGGTCGAAATTCGCGAAACGCTGAGGTTTGAATGAAATATTAATGCAACTATATTTCCGTTAAATTATGAAACTGCTGATTGATATATAATACATCCAAATGTCTAGGTATACTGATGGAAAACTATACAGGGTGTTTCACCATAAACTGGTCAAACATATATAGCCGTATAGATGACATTAGGAAAGTCATTTTTGCCTTATGACATATACCCCGTTTTCGAAGGATAAGCGATATACAGATTGTTCAATGTAAACTTTGAGCAATATTCTGATAACTGTGGTGAGTTATGCGTGACCTTTGAAATACCGGTTTTGGGTCACATCTTAGTATTTTTTAGTGGTCAATTCAATTATTGTGTAAAATTCTGGAAAAAAAATTCAAAATGGCGGAAAACCTACAAAGTTGGAATTTTTTGGTTTTGATTGCCAAACTAGATAGCATTATTCCGATATTCCATGAAAAAAATTTTCCAAAATTCAAACTAAACTTTTTTTTACATGTCTACAGTGAAAGAAAAATTCAACCAAAATCGTTGAAATCTATCGAGGTTGAACCTACCTTCATTCTGAACACTGGGGGGAAAACAGAATGAAAAAATATCCATTGGTTTTCATTTTATAGCCTCCCAAAGGCTCCGCTCGGAGAACTTAAATAATTTTTATTTAAGAAATTGATGGCCCTACGGATGCCAAAATTATGCTAATTGGCCTCCAGACTGACCTGGATGGAAATATGAATTGATCACGAAAAAAATATCTTCTGAAAAACTTTGGTGGGAATCGAACTCTCTCCGCGTTCGGAAAATAGGGTCAAATTCGAATGAACTACAGTTGCTTGGTAACGGATGCATTATAATCAGAATAAATCCAATTTATACGCGTTCGTATTGTCCGTAAGTGGAGCGAGTTTGAACCCCATCAAAGTTTTTTTTGATGAAATTTTTTTTTGATAAATGCATATTTCTATCCAGGTCATTCTGGGGGCCCATTAACACAATTTTGGCCTGCGTTGGGCCACCAGTTTTTTAAATGAAAATTATTTAAGTACTCCGAGCGGAATCTTTGGAAGGCTGTACAATCTAGCCAAAAACTGAATTTGTGTACTTTCCATGCAGTTTATAATATAGCCATTAATTTATTTTGCAGACTACCTGTGAAGTACACGAATAATTGGATTTACTCTGATTATAATGACGTCCGTTACCAAGCAACGGTAGTTCATTCGAATTTGACCCTATTTTCCGAACGCGGAGAGAGTTCGATTCCCACCAAAGTTTTTTAGAAGATATTTTTTTCGTGATCAATTCATATTTCTATCCAGGTCAGTCTGGAGGCCAATAAGCATAATTTTGGCATCCGTAGGGCCATCAATTCCTTAAATAAAAATTATTTAAGTTCTCCGAGCGGAGCCTTTGGGAGGCTATAAAATGAAAACCAATGGATATTTTTTCATTCTTTTTTCCCACCATTGTTCAGAATGAAAGTAAGTTCAACCTGGAAAGATTTCAACAATTTTGGGTGAAATTTTTTTTTTCACTTAGACATGTAAAAAAAAAGTTGAGTTTGAATTTTGGGAAAATTTTTTCACAAACAATCTTAGAGAATTGAGTACATTGAAATAATGGTATCCAATTTGGCAATCGAGAACAAAAAATTCCAACTTTGTAGGTTTTCCGCCATTCTGAAATATTTTTTGCAGAATTCTACACAACAATTGAATTGACCACCAAAAAATACTAAGATGTGACCAAAAACCGTTATTTCAAAGGTCACGCATAACTCACCACAGTTATCAGAATATTGCTCAAAGTTGACATTGAACAACCTGTATATCGCTTATCCTTCGAAAACGGGGTATATGTCATAAGGCAAAAATGATATTCCCAATGACATCTATACGGCTATATATTTTTGACCAGTTTATGGTGAAACACCCTGTTTATCTCATAAAGTTTCTGCAGATACTTGTTCGTGACCTTCACAGGTAGACTGCAAAATAAATTAATGGCTATATTATAAACTGCATGGAAAGTGAACAAATTCAGTTTTTGGCTAGATTTCAAACCATCCACAGTACATGGATAAAGAGTGTCTTTATTTACTGCTATTGTCTCATCTTGGTTTTCTCCATATACTGACCGCTTTACTCTGTCCTCTTGGTCTTTTCCCCCTGACACTTATGTATGCCCCTAAATTCCAAGGGTTCTTTCTACCTCTTCTCCCACTCTCTATGAGACACTCTTGGTTCTATACGCCGCTTCGTTCTTCTCCTTCTTCCTACGCTTTCTGAAAGCCCATCTTTAGCTCTGTGTAATCTGTGGTTGCAATTGGCTCGTTATCATATTTGTAATGGCCATGATCTAATTCCCCTTATTTCAAACCAGCTTTCTTCGACAATGGTTACATAAACTCACGTAACCAATCGCCGTGAGCACTACTTCTTCTGACGAAGCCCATCCTTTGTTATATATATTATACAACTCACAACTGTCATAGTGGTTTTCCGCATCCTAACATCCAGGTACTCCGATCCTTCCAATCTCCCTCACTCAGATTTCTGTTTGTCATATTGTCTTCAATACTCCATTCATTTTCTTCTGGCCTCTTCTTTCCTGTTTTGATTTTGCTGCTAGTATAAAATCATTTTAGGTCACCTCTCAAAGTCCCATATGTCGAACATGCCCATACACCCGAGACCTTTTACGTCTACTCTATTGATTATATTCGTTGAAGTCTTTTTTCTGACAATCTCATCCTTACTCTATCTATGATTGTTACCCTACATGCTATTCTTCAGTATCCCAGTTCCGTTGCCTAACGTCATTCTTTCAGCTGTTACCTTAAGGTAAGCGTCCATTAGGCGGACGGGCCGGGGCTCATCGCAGACGGAGAAATCCGCTTGCCTAGTTTTGTATGCAGCTGCGTTCACTAAAGCTAGTGATGGGCATAATTAAATGAAAATAAACGAATATTTTCAATTATTGAAGCATCTCGATTATTACAGGATGTTTTCAAATACCCGAATCAGTTTATTCGAAAGATTCTCTCCATCAGGTGGGATCGGTACGTTACTGCAGAGGAATATGAATTATGAATATTGCCGAATCAACAATCTATGCCTCGATTGTGTTGTGATCTCTCGAATGAATGAAACTTCTCGGTGCTCGGAGTTGAGTATGTTCAGCGCAACGGTGCCGGAGCTTGAAAAACCGGAGGTCACTTAGAGTGCGTTAGCAATTTGTTCAACTTTAAGTCGTTAAATGCTTATGCTGATTTCAATTTTAGTATTTCGAGAGCAAGTAAAAGGTATTTTTCTATTATTTAGGTTTTTTTCTGGGTTTTCACTTCCAATATCTGAAACAGAACTATTACAATTAAATAAAATTGTATTTTTCATGAAAAATGCCCTTGCAGATTGCAGTATTAAACTATTTGTCAAGGGCAGTTTCTTGCAAAACAGATTGCCTAATTAACAATACAGGAACAATACAAACAATAAAGAAGGCGAACTGTGACGTTTTAGAGTACCAACTGAATATTTCGTCAGACAAAGCAGAATACGTCACAGTTCGCTTTCTTTTTGAGTTTTTTTTTAAGACCAGACAGACTTGAACAGATCACCGTTACTCAATCTGTTTGGTTGATATGAAGTAATTCCCCAACAATTGTCGAACCGAAAAAGTCATGGTATGAAGAAACAGCAGTTGTGAAAACGAAGTAAATTAGAGGATGTTGAAAATTGTTTCATTTTTTAATAATTTTCTTCTCGTCAGCCTCTTTGCATTTGCATTTTTCATCGAATTGCTAAGATTTTAAATGGCGCTTTACTGTCGAGGCTAATTTTGTACAACCGTGTAAACAAAATTTCTATAATTATCACATTGTTTTCAGGATCAGTTTTCAGTAAATATATGGCTTGGGCATCTTTATACAATGGCTTGGATAACTTGATGGTTATTAATCAAAGAGTAAACTGTTCTTCTTGGAAAAATTTCTCTATAGCTGAGACAACATTTATATTTCATGCATGATGGAACACCAGCCCATTTTAGCATTAATGTACCTAGATAATCATTGAGATGAAGTATAACCAAATCGGTGGATATGCAGGGAAGTTATGAAACGTTGGTCTGCTTGCTTGTCGGATTTAAATCCTCTAGATTTTTGGATTTGGTGTTTGGTGATTAGTTCATACCACTTCCTTCGAAAATGTTGAACCTGAGGAATTGAGTTATAGCCAGCTATGAGACAATAACAAATACAGCAGAAATATTTGCGCGAATCAATGAGGCGAATAGTTAAATCTTGTTTCAAGTTTGATGCTTTGCAAGTTTTTTCGTCAAAAATTGAATGATAAATTCAAACATGATATTCAGTTTGAAATATATATTTTAAATTTTCGTATTTCAGAAAACGAAGCATTTACGGACAAAAAAGTTGAATAGCAAACTATCATAAATTTTTTTTCATATAGAATCACCCCTGCAGCGCTATTATTGAAATTCTAGGAAGCGAACAACCGGGAAAAAATGGGCGTGTCGACGGTGTTGGCTACGAAACGAGATGCATTTGTGATGGAACAATAGAGAACATTCCATACTATGGCAGTCAAGAATATCGAACCTGCAGTTTTCACATTTCTTTACAGTATATGTGACACAAGCCAAACACGTTAATGTTTGTACTTTTGTCGTAGTTTGCACTGTGGCAATTATCTTGTATATTTTGTGAACTACCTGGATAGTATATAAAGCAACAAGTATTAATAGCCATTCAAGTATAAATATTATCTTCCATCGAAATGTCAAACATTGGTCCATGAACTTTACATTTTGAAAATTCCCTGCACATCTTTTCTTAGACTTCATTACAATTTTCAGGGTGCACTGATTGGAGGCATAATAAGCATAGCTTTAATCAGCTGGATATCGATTGGCACTCAAATAAATATGGCGCAAGGTAATATAAGATTTCCACAGAAACCCGTATCTATCGAAGGTTGCAAGGACTTATTAACCGATTATCTAAGTTTGACGATTGATAAACATACAACTACTCACATGGAGTCACCTTTCGTCCTCTATAGATTATCATACATGTATTACACCGCTTTGGGTACAATAACTGCCATCAGTGTTGGATTGATAGTGAGTTACTTATCTGGATCGAATAAAGGAAAATCCTTGTCTAAAGACCTCTTCTCACCCGTGATATTCAGGTTTTTGATCAAGGAAGACAATATCAAAGAAGACAATGGGACTCGGCAAGAAGCTTTACAATTAAGAATGGTTGACTAATATTCAATATTCCGTCAGGAGTTATTAGTTCAATTTCATAAGTCCAAAAATACTTTTGTGATACCTTTTTCATTTTAAGTCACTGAAGAATGAATTTTTTAAAATAAGAAAATTTATTATAGTGGATGCTTCGAACTCTTGGATCATTCATGTTGTTTAGACTGTTGTTTGTTAAATAAAAGTTACTTTGAACTCATGAGTTTCAAAATAATCAAGGAAAAAGTTAGTGAACAATCAGCGGTTTATATCTTAGAAAATATGTAGCTGATTGCTGAAATTATTTTTTTCATTGCCGTTGGGCCTTAAGTTCTATTTGGAATATCAACAACTTCTCGAGTTGAGGCAAAATATACTTTATACTGATCAAGAGTTCAACTGGAAATGAAGGGGACCCAAGTTCATGAAAACGAGTATGTAGACATAGGCAGATATTCAATTATAAATCAACAATTATTCCGTATTGGTCTCCAACATTACTAAGAGGAAATTGTTAACCTGGCAACTATGTACCTACTGCGGTTTCATGAACCTTCTCAATCAGCGTACTTCAACCTTAAATGTCAGTGATGAAGTTCTAGAGAGAGAGAGAGAGAGAGAGAGAGAGAGAGAGAGAGAGAGAGAGAGAGAGAGATTTATTGGTGTCTTACAATATAATATCGTTTACACAAGTCAAAATAAATTAACAATAATATGAGGGCTATATAGTGTATAAATAAAATTTTGAGGTGTAACATCACATAAAGCGAACAAAGTATACAAAACATAGATATAGGCTATTCAACGCGAAATGTCCCCGAATAACAGTTAACTCAAAGTAAAATTTGAGTCATCTACTGTCACAGAGTAGAACGCGTCAATTGAATAAAATGTCTCGTTTCTTAAAAATGAAGTTAGTTTTATTTTGAACTGTCTTTTTGACAGAGTCTTAACCACACCAGGAAGTTTATTGTATAGGGTACCCTGCTGCGATCTATTGAGTCTAAGAAATTCCTTACGAATCAGTGACCTTCCTCGTGTGTAATGAGTATGAACATTTGACTGTATATGGAATTTATCTTTATTAGAGTGAACGTATAAAACGCTTTCCAAAATGAAGATCGAAGGAAAAGTCAGTAAGCCTAGATCTTTGAATACCCTCCTACAGCAATCGCGGTATCCCAGTCCACTCAAAATTCTGACAACACGCCTCTGCAGACGGAATACATTGTAAGCGTGAGAGCTATTTCCCCACAGCAAAACCCCATATCTCAAATGTGCTTCTACCAGAGCGAAATATGCACTTCTGAGAACATCCCCAGACAGAGAGCCGGACAGAGCTCTCAGAGCAAACACGTTCTTGCTTAGCCTTGAGACAAGCTCGTCTACATGAGGAACCCAGGTCAACGAGGAATCCAGACGAACGCCGAGGAACCTTACCGAATCCACCATACCCAGATCACCCTCGACCCTCCTCAGACTCAAGAGGAGCTCCTGAGACTTTTCCTCATTTATGCTGAGCCCATTCGCAGAGAACCACTCGAAAGACTTCAAGCGTATATTCCGCGACATTTCCACTAAGTTATCCAGGTCGAAACCCTGGAGCAAAAATGTGGTGTCATCAACAAATAGTATGGTGTCCGCTTCATGCACATATTCTGGAAGATCGTTGACGGACACTAGGAAAAGCACAGGTCCAAGGGTAGACCCCTGTCCCACGCCAAGCGCTATTGGCCTCACTTCTGAGCACGATCCATTCACAAGGGTTACCTGTAGCCTATTCCCCAAAAAAGAGCCGATCAATTTGGTCGACACTTCATCAAATCCGTAAATACTCAGTTTTTCGAGCAGCTTGTCACAAGAAAACGCAGTCAAAAGCCTTCGTCAAATCAACGAAAGATGACAAGCAGTACTTTTTGTGTTCAAAACAATCGATAGCATACGTGATCAAGTGTTCTACTGCATCTGTGGTGCTACGTCCTGCCCGAAAGCCATATTGCGAGCCAGAGAACAGTTTATTCTCCTCGAAGTATTCCACAATTTGGTTGGAGATTATTTTCTCGAGGATCTTTGATAAAACGGGGACTAAGGAAATAGGACGATAGTTGTTCAAGTCGTCCTCATCACCCTTCTTGTGGATCGGTATCACCTTCGAGATTTTCAGACAACTCGGGAAGATGCCGAACCTGAGACACCTGTACACTAGTTTCGTTAGTGGCGATATTAGGGGGTTGATGTTTCTTTTGATTATTACAACCGAGAGTCCATAAAAGTCGGTAGATGGACTATTCTTGAGATCAGTGACCACATCCCTGACCACGCCGTGGCTCACCTCACGGAAACCAAATCGAACCGCTGGAATTCGCTTCACGAAGGACTGAGAAAAGGGCAACTTCGACGAAGGAAGCCTGGACAAAACTCTATCGGCACAGCTTGAAAAATGTTTATTCAACTCGCTAGCACATAATTTTTTGGGGATTTTGCGATATTTCTTTTTTTAGATGTTCATTTATGATATGCCAAGCAGTTTGGGAACTATTTTTCGAACCCAGAATTCTTTTATCGTAAAAATCAATTTTTGCCTGTTTTATTTGTCTTCTATAACTTGCTCGTAGAGCGTTCCTCAAGGAACGTAGATCATCCGTTTCTAGGAATATGAGCCCTGCAAATAAAAACGATGAAAGGAAAAATTCTACAGCCTCATCTCAGGAGATCTTCCCTCTGTAATGCAGAAACCCTGAGACAAGTCCGTGACCTTAATGCTTTAGACGTTGGGAGGGAATTAACCGCAATTGCAGTTTTCTAAGAATCAAACAAGAAAAGGATCAATGTTGCGAAAGATTCCAGCACAACAGAGGTTTGTATTTCGTCAGTATTTCCTGAGATGGCGCTAGCCAAAGATTTTACCCAAGCCTTCTCATCCACAAGTTCCTAAAAGTCCTACACTGTCATGCAGTGCTAATCTACTGGTAAGGACCATGAAACTACAAGCCACCCTATGTGAAACATTTCTCTTTGTAGATGCTCTGGGTGAAGACTAGCAAGCCCAAAGGAGGATGTTCGTGGTTTCTTTCTTAATGGTGTAAAGCTGCATTCAGATCAATTCGCGTGCGAAGTGCAACTTCAGCACGTAAGTCGGCACGAAATTGGCCATTCACAATGAAATCCGAGATTTTTGACCATTCTATGGTTTATGTTGTTAGATTAGATCTAATATAAGGGGATAAAAAGAGTTTCATAGTCCTCATCCATTTTTTCTTTATTCAGTATTTATTAATTATTGCAAATATAAGCAAAATACCTTCAGAATTCCAAGAAAACTCATCAAACCCTCCACAACAGAAGGAATGCGCATGTGCGATAGTCAGGACGAAGTGTAGGTTGAAGTCGAATTGCAAGAATGCATGAAATTCTACGGAGGGAGAAGAGCGCGCGGTCACAGCATCACTTCAGGTCAACCGGTCTCTCCGGTCGAAAATGCTTACTTACTTACCTGCCCATGTAATGGCAGAATTGTTGATGAAAAAAAAACAAATAAATTATGAATTAATCGTTTCATTAAAAAATATCTTTCAATACATTTATTTTTATTAAAAGTGAAAAAATGGAATAAAGGGTACCAAAACTACAATTTATAATTTCAATCATCTTCTTTTCCTTCATCGTCGTTTTCGGGCTGCTGGTAAATTTCAAACTGGTCTTTATTATCGTCTTCAACGACATTTGTCTCAAGTTCTTTCATGATTTCGGGGTCAATCTTCGTTAAAGTCGCTCTGTTATGGTAAAGCATTGAGTCAAGCTTGCCCATCACATTGGCCACAAGCTAAAAAGCATTGCAAGCCCGCTTTCCAGCATCCGCATCGCGAACCACAACCACTCTTGCAGTTGCAGAAAATTGTATTTAGCAAATCTTCTGGAGCAGGTGGTAAAATAGTCATGATAGGCTCCAGGAAATCGTTTCGCATTGCCCAAACCCATAGAGGTTCTAAATCCTGCCCTAACCAAGTTTGAACTTGATAATTGACACGTTTGAAATGTTGATTAGCAGCTGCACTTGTTGTTGGAATATTTCAAAGCTGCACAGGTTTATTAAGTTTTGTAGACTCGACGTAATGCATATAACGACGACGATCGAGACTTTTCACAGATTTCGGTGCATTATAGACTGCCAATAAGATTTGAGTTCCACTCTCTAATAATCGCTGGGCCAAACAATTTTCTTCCTCAAATGCTGCAGCTAGCTCATTCAAATTTGTCAGTTTCTCAAAAACAATTAAAATTATTTTTTTTCCCTTTTTAAAAAGTGCAGTAGTTGTGTCACAACCACTTAATGCGTGCAGAAATAAAATATGTGTTTTGGAATGAAGATAATTATCAAAACTTTTAGTCGAGTATATCTCCGTTTTTACATTTCCTTTCCCAACTTTTTCAAAGAAAATTTTAGATATAGATTTAATGCATGAAGGAAATGATAAAATATAATATAATAGTTAATAAAAATTGAAAAATATTTATAATCATTGATTTATCGATAGTTCATCAACTATATATGGCGCGATTTCGACCGGAGGCACCGGTTGAACTGAAGTGATGCTGTGACCCCGCGCTCTCCGCCCTCTATCTCGAGAACGGTTCACCGTATAAAAAAAATTTTCAAACAAATTTTGTAGAGAATTTTGTATTCTACAATATTGATAACGAAAACAAATAGTAAAAAAAACATAAGAAATGAGATATTTACAAAAAAAAGCGCAAAAAAATGATTTTTGTGAACTTTGACCTTGAAAATTAATAGTTGCGTACACCCTACCATATGTAGGTTTTGGGACAACTTTTAGGGTGTCAATATACAAGTATTTACAGACTTACAGCTGGGTATCTCGAATTCCGAGGTGAACTTACTATAATGACTGGACTACTGCGCATTGATTCTGAATGCAGCTTAATGCTTGAATTATATGGGCTGTACGAAGGTTTCTACTAGTCGAAGTTCTCGCGAATTTATGTCAAACATTGATCACATCGGTGATGAGTGTCGTGAAGCTGATAAAATCATCAGATTATTGTAAGTCAAATTCTTGTTTTCAACTACAACCAGAAAATTCACACGACCACTCGATTATTCTTCAGGTTTGCAAAATTAACACAAAGATTTATTTTCTCAGCCCAATGTGCAAAATGTTCAGCCATATTTATCACACTTTCAACGTCGCGAGTAGCACAAGGGAGAAGTTTGACAGTGAAATGAAACAATTCTCAAGATGGTCCGCCAATATCGGCTGGTAAATATTATTCTCACAAGCGAGATTCAAAGTTTATCTGAAGAAAATTCTGAATGGCAAGCAGCCGTATCAAGCCTCTTTCATTTCGGGAAATTCATCCAAAAAAATGCCATATTAGCGGACAATCTGAACTGAGTCATTTCATTTCTTATTTCAATTCCTACCTGGCTGGAAAAATTAAAGCTTTCACAAATCGAATCATAGAACTGACAAAGAAATTTTCTAGTTAGATGGAACTGGCCACCACTTAATGTTGGGTAAATAATTAACAGTGCTGTGTCAAGGGTGACGTAATGATATAGTTACAATGTCTACCCAGAAAGCACCCAATATACTAACTCGAACAAACTATACGCTTATGACCAATCAACAAAATACAATACCATACAATATGAGCAAATATAACGGATGTTGACATCAAGATACTATATAGTTCAAACTGCATATAAAGTACTGCAAGTGTACAGCATTTATGCAGCAGCTGTATAGCTGCATTCAGAATCTGCACGAAATTGACCATTCACAATGAAATCCGAGATTTTTGACAATTCTATTGTTTATGTTCTCAGATTATGTCTAATATGAGAGGATTTGAAGATTTTCATGGTCCTCATCCATTTTTCCTTTATTCAGTAGTTAATAATTGTTGCAAATATAAGCAGAATACATGCAAAATTCCAAGAAAACACATCAAACCCTCGAATTGATTCTGAATGCAGCTTATCACTTCGTTATGTATTTCCCACGCAGTAATAATGCAGCAACTGTGCTACTTCGATATGAAGTTTCTACGCAGCAATAATGCAGCAGAAGCTCGGCTGTATAACGAGACTCCGGAAACAAGACTCACTCCCGAAGAATAATTATTTTTTTAAGATTGAATTGAAACTTTGCACATTGAAACTAAATTAGTTACTATCGACAGATGTGAAAAAAGTGAGTTTACGACTCCCAGTTCATCTGGAATTCGCCGAATAAATTAAACATTCAACCAAAAATTCAGCATGGAATTCAAATATACGAAAATTTTTACAAAATCATAAAAAGAAATCAAATTTCGGCCATTGCCGGTTGAACCAGAAGACACAGAATTCCCTATTCTGCCGAAGTCGATGAAAAACAGTCTGTGGTATGCATTTCCAGAATTTCAATTCGACTACTTGGAAAATATAGGTTTTTCGCAGGTGAGCCTGATGCCTGAAACAAAGGGTGCGTTTTTATTTTAATCGAAATATCTAATCGATTAATCGTAATTGCATCAAGGCGTTTTTATTTTCATCAGAGAAATCCCGATGAATTTCAGCAGGGCGTTCTTATTTTCAACGTAGTTTAATCGATGAATTTCCGATTACTAATCGGATCCATCGTACTCTGAGGTCGATCGAACTGATTAGATCTTTGAATAAAGAACCAAAAAGTGGTTCTTTATTCAAAGGATTAGATGGCAATGAACTCTATATTATATACCTGGAAGGGACCCGTTTTGAGCGACAAGTGAAGCCAATTCGTTGCTTATGCAACCCGCGAAGTGGACGGGTATCTATCTCTTTCTTCCTCATTGCAGTAAAGGGAACTCTGTCGCATTTATTCTGAATCTTTTTAATTTTTCATTTCAAATAAGGAAAACCTGAATTTTTTTCTGACTAATTCGTGAAGAAGGCAGGATTGAAGAAGATCGCACATGTTCAAGAGAAGTTTCAACTTAGTGAGCGGTTTTTCTGGAGAACAGCGCGTTATCATCCTCCGTAAATTTGCGTTTTTTTGCCGAAAATGGTTCCAAGCGACCAGTTTGGACTCACTGATGAAGAGTTCAATGTCTAATCGAATTCTACTCAGCCACCCGTTGCCACGATAACTTACTACCGAGAAAAGCTATAGCGACTTAAAAAATTCAAAGAAGTTCGTTAATGGGCGAAATTTACCTAACAATTTCGAGGTTATATCCATTTCAAATATATTATTTTATTTCCTCTATATCTCAAGAAGTACTGATGCGATTAGATTGAAACTTGCCAACTGATTGCATGAAGAATCGTTAAAACAAATTTTTTTCGGAAACTATCATTGAGATTTCAATGAAACTTGGCGCAGACCTTGAAGTCGAATCTGAATAGCAATGTTCGAAATTTCAGCTCGATGCGACACACATTTCCAAAAATATCGGAAAAAAGTATGTCAAATTTCGCATTGGCAATGAATTTTAACCAGCGCTTAAATTTTCCTGACTTCAAGTCAGTGCTTTTCGAGAAGTATTTTCCTATGTTCCTATTATTTAAATTTATTTTTATGATGATGAAACTACCGTCAATCGTCAATGCACAGCTCACACCAACATAATTCTTCACTTTTTGAACCACACGCGGTGAAGGCAGAGAAAGTAATGGCATATCAGAGAAAAATAGACATTCATTTTCAAAAATGTTGCACTTTCTAAACGATGTAATACCCAAACCACCTGAATTTCCAAGTAAAACCAAATTGGAGCCGTTAAACACCATTTACTTCAATGGGTGTGACAAGGAGAGGTTACCGTCCATAGCGCTATCTTTGTTTCGTTGCCCCTTGTTACGCTTTAAGCTTAGTTGAAGGAGGGTCAGGTCCTTTCCAGGTAGTAATATAGAGTTCTATGTTAGATGGATAACTTCTAACCTAACTTTAATATTTTGACAGGATGTTTTCGTGGATTTATCAGATAATAGAGAGATATTGCAGTGTCAAATTTGTGTGACGTTATTAGCGTGAACGTTATTTTTGACATCTAAGCATGCGCAGATTCAGTTTCAGAATAACGCGACGTTAATAGCGTTAGCGTCTAACGTTATTTACGGAAAATTGCGAGCCACAATTTACGTTGCGCTATTCTATATCGGAAGGAATCGTTAAGCTTCGGCCTCTTCCGGCTCCGATCACTGTCATAGAAAAGCTGTTAGTTAATATGTTTTTCGGAATTAATTACACAACTTCCTCAGATTTTTCAAATCTATTTTACAATACCTCTTACACACAACTGATATTAGACATTAAGATTTATTAGTGCTACCTAAGCAAATTTTTTTCATAAATAGGTATTTGTTAATTTTTTCACGAATAAAATACTTTTGGAAGCAACACGAGGGGTTGGAAAATAGGAATAGTTTGATCCATGCCAATTATATTGTGTAATATAACTAGTTCCACTTCTTCTGCATTAGCACCACGTGAAATTTCCGATTCCATTTTCATTTTGTCCAGAATCACAAAACTAATGCAGAAAAGCAAATTATCAAGCTTTAGGAGTTTAAACGTGAGTTCGTAACACAAAAATCTGACGTCTCTCATAACCTAACCAAACAAACTGATAACTAACGTAACGGTAACAAAAACGTGTAGCAATACGTCTACTTCTGGAACGACCGTTAAATCCACGTCACAGAATAGAGAAGTATTAATACTTCTCTATTCTGTGTCCACGTAAACCACCAAAACGTTATATATAGCGCACCGTAATAACATAACGCTTGCGCTATTAGAAAGTTGCAATATCTCTCTAATAGTTGAATTCCCATATTCCCAATCAGTACTGGCCAGTATCAGTAATTTCGAAACGCTTCGTACTGACACGAACAGTTACCAAAGCAGTGGCAGTAAAATCGACTGTCGAAATTTACTGACAAGTACTGGCAGGAATATCGGAACTCAACTATTGTTAGGTGTGAAAAGCAGATAAATGTATAGTGAAAATGTGGTGAAGATGATTTTTTAGGCTTAGTGATGAGTCCACCACTGAAATGGTGGAACTTAGCAACAAAAATAAGATATTTAGGTACATTTTCCTCAATATAATTCTTGATTTTTACATTTCTTTCATTCTTTTTCCTTTCCAAATCAAATATTACGAATTCTTCATCATTAGCAGAAATATCATCAAGTTTCTACCATATTTCTTACAACAGGAATAATGCCGCATCCATAATAATGATCTTTGGCAAAAATATGTGCAGAAATACAGCAAATAACTATCACAGAATGATAGGATATTTGCATAATAAATGAAAAAAGTGATTTCTCCTGATTTCTGTATAATATGATGTGAAGTATTCGTTGTTAACCAGAAAACCGTTCATCCAAAATTCAAATCCAATAACGAAATTCATCGAGAATTCTCTGATTCCCGTATTTTTTTCAGCGAATGATTAGTAAATTTTCGATAGATTTGATGACGTCACGTCAATCGTATATTCATCCCTCGATCAAATTCATCGCTTTAACTGAGTTAAATAAAATCGCACCCATATACTGGCTGTCTTAGTTGGTACTGAGCATATAACTTAAAATCATTCATAGCAAATTCAACCCAATAAAAAAAACTTGCACTAGGACCATAACTTCAATAGAAAAAACTAGAATTTACAGAAACCAATCAACCATTATACATAATATATCATTGTTTAAGGAGAAGACTTCTCCTCAAACAATGATAATATAATATTATGTAGGACAAACATCACAATTGGTTAAGAACAGAATCTTAGGACATGAAAGTGATGTAAAGAATCATCCGGAACGATGTGCATTAGCAAAACACAGCTCAGAGGAAGACCTTCAACTCAGCTATGAGAGGCAACAATAATTAAGTCTGAAAAAAACAATAAAAAACGACTATTCCTAGAAATGTACCATATAAATAATGAGGCAGATCAAATGAATAAAAAAACTGAAACAAGTTCATTGAGCAAAATATACACATATTTGATCTCTGAACAATGGAGAAAACAAAGAGAGGTATACATGGGACGAGTGGATGGTTAGGGAGAAAAAAACCCAAAAAAAGAACAGGAAAGAAGAAGAAAAATAAGATGACAGAAAACGAACAATAATAGTAATTATAGGTTATAAAAGAAAGAAGCAATGTTTTGACGTCTTAGGTAAAGATTGTAGAAATGATTTCATGAACAAAATTTTATGAATTTGAATGAATTGAAGAATAGATCTCACTTTGTGTAAGTAGTTTTTTAAGGGAATTGACTAGTGTAAAATGTTAACTTGTGATTGTTAAGCGATTGTATTGATTGTTTGTTTTTCCATTTTAGTAAACCCTGAAAAAGAATATGATACTATTCGAAAGCTTGGTTGAATGACAAAAAAAAGAGATTTAGTTTTCTTTTTCGTCCTGTTCAGTCTAATTTCCCTAAAAAATCCAAACCCAAATATAACGGAAGACTGTTAAAAAAAATTGAGATTAACATAATATAATATATTATTGGGTCACACTCTCTCGTTACTTTCTAATTCCTCTCACATAAGTACATAATTCTCAATCATACCTTGATGTTTGTTTCAATATCGGTTCGTGAATCATTTTTGCTCCCCTTGTTTTTTCGTACAGGAACTTAAAGTGGAGAAAAATGAGATAACAGACAAAAAAACCTTGTGTGAATATAGTACCTAAAATTCCTTCATTGATGTTTATACTTCGAAATTCTAGGTTTGTTTTGGTTGCGAAAGTCACAACTGTCCTAGGACAGTTCTAGAACTGCTCAGAATCGATGCGCTGTTCAAGCCGCATTCTGAACTATCCTAGAACAGTTCTGAAAGCGATGAAACCAAAACACGAACTAAGTTCGGGTTCTCATTGTAGAGGAAGAAAAACTTCCGTTTGAATTGGCAGAAAAGAGGGCTGTAAATAAGGTCTTAAATATTGCCTGTGGTTTAATTAAAAATATGCGAAAGTCCTTGTCGCACTATGTAGATAATATATTAATATTTTTGGGGATACTTCCATCCACTATTTTTATGGATACTTCCGTCCACTATTTTCATGGATACTTCCGTCCACTTAATATTTTTTTTGTAAAAATCGTTTTTCTGAACTTTCTTCATCACTTAAATTATATTTCAAAATGGACCAACGAATTATTGATTGATTAAATAATGAATTTAATGAAATGAATCTTTTTTTGTAAAAATCGTTTTTCTAAACTTTCTCCATTACTTCAATTATATTTCAAAATGAACCAACAAATTATTGATTGATATAGCAATGAATTTAATGATGAAAGTATTTCAGATATGTGGTTTTCAGAAAAAAATTCATTCGAACCATTATTATCATTCAATATAGAGGAAGAGGGCTCTTGCATCCATAGATTTATTTAAGAAATAGACATCGCAAGTCTGAACAATGGAAATAAAATCCATTAGATTATCCTGGGAGATCGTAGCGAAGGAGTTATCCTCAATAACACAAAATTTATATTTAACAGTTAATCATTTCCTCTACAAATACAACAATCAAATCAAAAACCAAATCAACACGACGTCGAAAAAGTCAGGTTAATCATTTAAATCGTTGACAGCCACTCTACGCTTGTGCGAACTACCAAATTCTGAAGCAGTTCGGACTCTTACGTCCGAACTTCTTTCACAGTTCTGGAACAGTTTGGAATCGATTCTATATATATATATATTCTTTTGAGATGAGCATTTACATTTTTTTATAAAAATATCCAAAACAGGATTACTCAAATCCTGAACCGATTCTGAAATGAACCAAAACACAAAATCGCAATCACGCATGCGGAACCGTTTCAGGACAGTTCTGAACTCGGAACCAAAACAAACCTTCTGTTTTGGCCCTGTCCAGTTCAGGTAGAGACCCAGATGTTCTTCACTATTGTCTATTTATTCCAGTTTCGAAAGAAACGGCATCATCTTAATATTTAACTAAACCACACAGATCAGTCTAATTTGCTTTATTTCGTTTTTTCGGGAATTCATCATGTCGATACAATAGTTTTTCACTCTTGCAGCACAGTCAACTCGAAACAAATAGTCAGTTCACAGTTTCCATTCCTAATAATGACGCCACCTATATCGTAATTAAGCTACACCAGTGAGTATCATCGAACCTTGGGAAAAAAGGCCCTTCTTAGTTGAAGTTTTGAAGATCAGCGAAAAATAAAATATTAACGAAGATATTCAACCCCAATCATCCATAAATGATAAAATGGAAGTCAAGCATTCTCGATAATATTCGCATGGGATTATTTAAGAGAACCAGTAATGAATAATTCATAGTTCAGAATGAGATCTGATATCCACTTTTATGCTAAAAAACCAAAATCACGCATATTTCAAAAAACGCTGCAAATTTTATTATTTTCTCGTTCAAATAATCCAATACCATTGATATTGTGACGAGTACGGCCCTGTCTATGCGAGAATGTTCCCAAAAACTCCAGACGTCTATGAGTCACCCGCTCTCTAGAATCTTCTCGTAATCGCTAGAAATTCCACGAGTGATAAAATGACGGTCGCGGAGCAGCACAGGGACTAATTCAGCGGAGTTATTCAAAGCGGAAAGTGATCAGTGAAAATCAATAGTGTGGAAATAAATGGTGCACGGACATTGATAGAATAAGTTGTTTATTTATTAGAATAGTGTAGTGTGTAAATAAGTGTAAATAAATAGTTAAATCATTCTGAACGTTTTGAGAAACTAAGAAAACGTTACATTGGTATCAGGTGTGCGGTTCGACATCGCTCGAATTGAATAAATAAATTCTATTGATTCAAATTTATGTCAGTGACTACAAGACTTCAGAAAGCAATGGAGACGCAGGCGATCATGGAATTTTTGAGTAAAATTAATGAGAAGATGGATAAACTGGAGAATAAGGCCGAAGAAAATTCTCGGAAAATGGGAGAGAATTCTCAGAAAATCAATGAGAAAATGGAAGAAAACTCTCAGAAAATCAATGAGAAAATGGAAGAAAATTCTCAGAAGATCAATGAGAAAATGGAAGAAAATTCACGGAAAATGGAAGAAAATTCTCAGAAAATGGAGGAAAATTCTCGGAATAGCAATGAATTGGTGAGTCAATTTGCAAGCAAATTGGATGAGAAAATGGAAACCATACAAGATAAAATGGAGAAAGGAATGGACGAGGTGAATGAAAAATTTGATAAAGCATTGATAATAGCTCTCAGAGGAAGGGCATTCAACATTCTGCAAACGATTTGGGAGAGC
Source organism: Myrrha octodecimguttata (assembly GCA_958510865.1). NCBI lineage: Eukaryota > Metazoa > Arthropoda > Insecta > Coleoptera > Coccinellidae > Myrrha > Myrrha octodecimguttata. The sequence continues at coordinate 30,050,210 of OY294057.1, forward strand.
CAACAAGCCTTTTATGGAGTTCTAACATCGACACTTCAGATGAGATATGGTGATGCTCATCTACAACAAGTTTATCATGCCCAAATCAAGAACCGGGTGCAGAAAACAGGAGAAAATCTCCAGGAGGTTGAAGCCGATGTGGCTAGTTTAGGTAGGCTGGCTTACCCAACTGCTCCAGACAGCTTCTTTGAACAGCTATCGATCCAAACCTTCGTAGATGGAATCAAGAATAGTGAAATACAACAAGCCCTGAGTCTTGCACGCCCTAAAACCATGGATGATGATTAGCTCAAGCTTTAGAATTCGAGGCAGCGAAGCAGGCGTCGCATAGAGGGCACGTTCGTGTGAGACAAGTCCAAGAAATAGACCGACCTGTCGAAGAAATCATCTGAGAAGAAGTCAGCAGATTATTACGTACTAAGAAAAAGGACGCTGTGTGCTGGTACTGCAATAAAATTGAGCATATTAAGTCATAAAATGGAAAATGTGCCACAGCGAGAAAACTGAAAAGGATCGGTGATAAGGGGCATAAATCGACCCAAGCTATCGATGCCCCTGAAGTGATAATCCGAGGAATTATGTCTACGGATCCATCGAGCATAGTTGTTCCAGGAAAAATAAATGATCGAAATGTGAAAATCCTGGTAGACACTGGATCGACCAGAACCATTGTGCGTCCAGAAATAGCTCAAGGATTGAATATTCGTCCAGTTATGATCAAACTTCGAACTTTGTCTGGACAGGAAATACCAACTTACTGATCGGTCCTCTCCACTATTGAATTGGGAAATACAACAGCAACGTAAGAAGTTCTAGTGGCTGAAATAACGAAAGAAGTTATCCTGGGATTGTACCTCGTCAAGAAACTTGGATGCCATCTGGATATGAAGTACGATGTTCTTCGACTGGAAAAGGAAGAGATCCTGTTCAATGATGTGGATGACAAGGTATATCGGATTAGACAGGTCGAACTGAAAGCATAGTGATTGGTAGATGTGATGATGTTACGAGGAATGGCTGCGTTAAAGTAATCGAGCCATCTGACGATGCAATACTGGCTAAAGGAATGTTACTAGGGAAGACACTGGTAAGTAAAGAGATAGTATTCCCATCCGATTACTGAATATGAATATGTTTCCAGTAACCCTGAAAAAGCACGCTTTGATTGGACACGGAGTACCAGTGTACCATATTTCGGGTGGGATAGGTACTGCATGAGTCTCGCAGAGCCAGAAGAATACTGAAGCGCCGATGATCTTCTCACTTCAAAATGTCAAGATCTTGACCGTAACGAACTAGCCGAAGTGAGAAAACTGGTTCAGAAATTCTCCGACGTGTTTGCCACTGACGAAAGAACAGGAAAGACCGATATTGTGCAGCATGAAATCAATACTGGTGATGCACAACCAATCCGACAGCACCCTAGACGTCCTCCTCTGGCAAAAAGAGAAGGGGATTATTGAAGACATGGTGAGAGAAGGTGTCATTGAACCATCCAATAGCCCTTGGACGTCGCCTGTAGTGTTAGTGAAGAAGAAGGATGGGCCCACCAGGTTCTGTGTAGACTATAGGCAGCTCAATCAAGTTACGAAAAAGGACAGCAAGTCCCTACCGAGAATTGATGATATACTGGATATACTCTCGGGGTCACGTTGGTTTTCCATTTTGGATTTGAATAGTGGGTATTGGCAGGTTGGCTTAGATCCAAGAGACTAAGAGAAAACTGCCTTTAGTATTGGAACGGGCCTGTGGCAATTTAAAGTGATGCCCTTCGGTTTATGCAACACTCTCGCTACTTTTGAGCGTTTAATGGAGACTATATTGAGAGGACTCTCCTAGAAGACTTGCCTGGTGTATTTATTATAGATGACGTGATAGTAGTGGGAAAATCATTCCAATACCACCTACACCACCTATCCAAGGTTTTCCAGCGACTTCGTGAAGCTAACCTAAAGCTGAGTCCAAAGAAATGCAATTTATTCCGAACAGAAGTGAAATATTCAGGACACGTAGTTTCTCGAGGGGGCGTGAAAGTTGACCCGGACAAGACCAAAGCAGTACAGGAATGGCCTATTCCGAGAGACAAGAGTGAATTGAGAAGTTTCTTAGGCTTATGCACCTATTATAGAAGATTCGTATCTGGATTCGCCAACGTTGCCAAACCTCTTACAAAATTAACAGAGGATGGACAGGAGTACATATGGTCCTATGATTGCGCTGAAGCTTTCGCACAGCTGAGTAAGGCTCTGGCCACAGCTCCAGTTTTAAGCTACGCAAGAGCTGAAGGGAAGTTTGTGCTCGACACGGATGCTAGTAATTCAGCCATCGGGGACGTTCTATCACAGGTATAGGATGGACAAGAAAGAGTCATAGGGTCTTGTCAAAGCCAGAACGGAATTACTGCGTGACCAGAAGAGAACTTTTAGCAGTCATCAAGTCCGTAGAATACTTCTACAAATATTTGTACGGAAGGAAATTTCTGCTGAGAACGGACCATGATGCTTTGAAATGGCTTCTGAACTTTAAGAACCCGGAAGGACAAGTAGCCAGATGGATAGAAAGACTGCAACAATATTGCTTTGATACCGAACATAGAAGGGGAGCTACCCATCGCAATGCCGATGCGTTATCAAGAAGGCCTTGTCCCGAAAATTACAGCCATTACTCACGCGTGGAAGACAAAGCCGATTTGAGACGGGCCACAGTGATTGAAGATGACTGGCTACCCCAAGAAATTCAACGAGAAGAAGATTCAGACATGACGGTAATCCTGAGTTGGAAGAAGAGTGGTAGACGAACTACTTGGGAAGAAGTATCCAGACTGAGTCAAAATGTTAACTCGTATTGGGCACAATGGGAAACGTTGAAGATCGATAAAGGTCTTCTGAAGCGTTGTTGGGAGAATGACGATGGATCTGAGCACAGGCTTCAGTTGATTGTGCCGAAGAGTCGAGTGACAGACGGTTTGACCAGACGACATAATGGAATTTCAGGTGGACATTTTGGGATTACTAAGACACTTGAGAAAGTCAGGCAGCGGTTTCATTGAATAAACTGCAAGAAAGACGTTAAAGACTGGTGTACAACATGTAAAACTTGTGCTGCAGCTAATTGCCCTCTTGACAAAGGAAAGGCTCCAATGAAGCAATATTACGTCGGATCTCCCATGGAACGAGTAGCTAACGACATCGTGGGCCCCTTTCCCGAAACAGATCAGGGAAACATGTACATTTTGGTATCGATTGACTATTTTACCAAATGGGTGGAAGCGTACGGTATTCCTAATCAAGAGGCGAGTACGGTTGCTGATAAATTGGTCAAAGAATTCTTCTGCGGATTTGGAATACCTCTAGAGCTGCATTGTGATCATGGCCGAAATTTCGAGTCGACGTTATTCCAAGAAGTTTGTAGAAAATTGGGGATTAATAAGACAAGAACCACACCTCTGCTTTCCCAATCAGATGGCATGGTCGAACGAATGAGTAGGACCATGGAAAAACATCCAGCCAAAGTAGTCTCCGATCACCAGCGGGACTGGAATGAATATTTGCATCTATTCACGATGACATATAGACCTTCGGTTCAAGAATCTACCAAGGAAACTCCAGCCAATATAATGTTCGGCCGAGAAATTAGACTACCTTGTGACCTAGAATTTGGTTGTAAGCCTGGAGAAGATGTAGCTGGGGTGGACTATACGTCAGTAAATTGAGGAGTAAGCTAGATTACTCTTATGACAAGGTGCGCAATCAAATGCAGCAAGCAAGTGATCGGATGAAAATGCGCTATGACATCAAGGCCATTGAAGCAGGGTTCACCGCAGGAGATCTGGTGTGGTTGTATAACCCGCAAAGAAAAAGAGGATTTTTCCGAAGCTGCAGAGACAGTGGGAAGGACCGTATGAAGTTATGAAAAGGGTAAATGATGTAGTTTACCGGATACGGAAGCTTCCCAGAGGAAAACCGAAAGTCGTCCATTTCAACCGATTGGCCCCGTACGCGTCAACACAAGGTGACAAAGAAGAAGTACGTCTCATCGAGGTTCCGGCAAAGGAAAATTACGATTTCCAGGAATTTATGAAAAGATATGGGGGAACTCAAGTTGCGCGGTTCGGTGTCACACAGGAAGTTTGTCAAGACCTGTTTAGAGTTCCCGAGGAATACTCTCTTGCTCATTGTGTAGCAGCCGATCTAAAGATAAGTAGAGAAATAGCAAGAGTATTCAGAAATAAATTTGGAGGTCAAGAGGAAGTGATGAGACAGCAGCCCAGAATCGGGAAATATCTGAGACTCAAGTCAGATGGTCGGTTCATTTATTACGTAGTCACGAAACAGTACTCCTATCAGAAGCTCACTTACCAGAATTTATGGACAGCACTACATGGCTTGAAAGAAGACCTTCAATGCTTTGGGATTAGGAAATTAGCTGTGTCCAAACTAGGTTGTGGACTGGATCAACTGAATTGGCGGGTTGTGCGAAGAATGCTGGAAGAAGTGTTTCAGAAGACAGGTATAGAGATTTTGGTATGCAATTTCTACCCAAAGCTAAAGGGAAAACCCAGCAAAACTGTAGACTGTTACTTCCATCACAAGGGCTACTGTAGAAATGGTGATGATTGCAGATTTCGCCACGATGAATTCATGGAATCTGTTCTGGTACAGAACAGGCTTAAGGAGGGGACAGTTTGACGAGTACGGCCCTGTCTATGCGAGAATTTTCCCGAAAACTCCAGACGTCTATGAGTCACCCGCTCTCTAGAATCTTCTCGTAATCGCTAGAAATTCCACGAATGATAAAAGGACGGGCGCGTAGCAGCACAGGCACTAATTCAGCGGAGTTATTCAAAGCGAAAAGTGATCAGTGAAAATAAATAGTGTGGAAATGAATTGGCACAGACTTTGATAGAATAAGTTGTTTAGTTATTGGAACAGTAGTGTGTAAATAAGTGTAAATAAATAGTTTAATTATTCTGAACGTTTTGATAAACTAAGAAAACGTAACAATATCTTAAATAAAAGCTATATTATTTTGTTTATTATTCATAATTCATTGGTTTTTCAATTTGCAGCGTTTCTCTTTATAACCCAGAGACCACTGGTCGTAGATTATCCGGGTGAAAATTTTAAGGTTTAGTTATGCAACAGTATCAACGTTGAGAGTTTCATGAAAATTCGGTGGTAAGTTTTCGAGAAATAATTTTTTTTCCTCCTACCCCCAGTTTTGAGCCCTTAGGGTTGTTGAAAAGCTTGGAGCATCAATCTCGAGTGACACCCGATTTTCTAACAATTTTCACGGATTTCGGTTTAGTACTTTCAGAGCGAAGCCCCAGACAACGGACGGCGGACGGACGGAATATTTTATTAGTTCATTCAATGATGTAAAAACATGGTGCGCTCATAATAGTAAATATAGATATATACTTGTTCTATGGGTGCGCTCACCTGAAAAATGAGTAACGTCAGCTAGCAGGAAATACAAGGAGTTATATATTCTGTGTTTTGAATTAATTCAAACACAGAATATACAACTCGTATTTTCTGCTAGCTGAAGTCACTCATTTTTCAGATGAGCACACCATGTTTTTTACATCATGCATAAAACCACATATCACAAGTCTGTGATAAAACCATGATGTAAAAAACATGGTGTGCTCACCTGAAAAATGAGTGACGTCAGCTAGCAGAAAATACAAAGAGTTGTATATTCTGTGCTTTGTATTATCTGATTTTGTTATTCGTAGCCTACGTAATCTATAAGGCCAGAAGGATGCCCGAAAATGCGATGTTGCAAGTTCTACAATGGAGGGTTATCATAGACAACAGAGTGCTATGCGATCGCTCATACACGCTTTTGTTTACATCATCATTTCACCGGGAAACGAGATAAAACGTTCGCATTATCCAGTTTTTCGCTCTGATCGGTTGTTTTATTAGTGTTTTAGGTGAAAACTAGTATTTAAATCTTTCGTAATGTTTGTGAAGTGTTGTTAGAGTGCGTTTCGTTCTGGAATAATACTTGAAGAATCGATATTTAGGGAAATCAACAGGTTATATATTTCAACAATTGAAAATCTTCGATACGAGTTTCATCATGGCTCGTACTTGTGCAGTACCCGATTATAAGACCTATTATAAATCTTTAAAAAGTTGACGTTTTTCAAGTTCCCAGAGATCCTGTAAAAAAGATGACAATGACCGAATGCAATATTTACATAGAGAAAGACAGTTTTGAAAGTCACGACGATACTGAAGTAAACAATGGTAGCAGGTATGCATAAAACATTTTGTAGATGCTCATACTGTAGAAGGACTGGTTATTCTGTACCTTCTGTAACTTCAGATGGTTGATTAATTAGTGAACCGAGGAAAATTCCCAAATTAACTGATGATTCATTTTCCTTCAATTTTTCCAAATCAACCTAGTTACATGTCTTCTACCATTGTTTAGTTGAACAATGCTTCTACAAATACCTCCAAAAGAACTGATTCTGAACATCGGAGACAAAAAATATTTATTCACCATGACAAAATTCATATCTATTGACACAATAATCAGGCTCAGATTAAATCGATTTCACTTTTCACACTTTTATGCCAATTTCAGAGACACGGTTTTTCCAACTTCTCCTTCAAAGTTCAAGAAAATGATTTATTATAGTTCATAAAATAAATTTTTCCAGGGAAAGGTGTCAAAAATATCTTCGGGGTTCAATAATTTCACCAATTTGAGAATGAAAGATTTTGAAGAAGTCAATATACCTATTTCCAAATTCGATTTATAGATGCTCGAAATTCGGAAACTCAGTACAATGAATAGGATCAATTTAACTCCAGATTCGTCTGCTGCTACCAGCAGTTCCCCCAAAAGTTGTTTAAGTAATCACAGAAAAAAAAACTAATACGGATGACATTGGCACCTCCCTAATGATTAAAGAAAACTACAATTTTTTGTTCAACAAATGAAATAAGCAGTTTCCCCGAATCCCATTTATTCTACAGACTTTTTGTGGCCATCTTCAATTCACTTCCATTTTCCAGGTGCATAACAGTGAAAGTATGCATTATCGGTTCCAGGGCTTATACCTTTTCTATTTTTCTCTTTCAATCGTTATGTTTTATTGATATTAAACGCTTCAGAATCTCGAATAATACCTATCTGATGGTAATCTTTTGGAACTCAGTAATACGGCTCCTCCTCGTGGTGAGTTCTGGATTGTTTACGATAAAGGATTATTAAACTAATCATAAATAAACGAGATGCTGTGTATTTTTTTTCACGAAAGGTTCTTAGTGATATCACGTTAAAAGCATTTCGAAAATCACACCGTCAACTATAAAGTGACTATATGACATCGGTGCTCAATCTCCTTTTTTCCCTCTCCAACGGCAACATCGCCAACATCTAACCTTCCGGCCTGTTAATTCACGTAGGCCTCGTGTTATTCTATGTTTACCATAAGTCATGATCATAGAGAAGAGGGAAAAGTAGATATTTTTTGGACATCTTTCACATCCATTAAACCATGATGTGAAAAACATGGTATATTCTGACATGCGACTAGAGACAGGGACATGAAGGTTGGAATCGGCCAATCAGAGAGAACGCGGTATGGCGGTAATTTTGAACTTCGCAACGTGAATGATGATGGTTCTTATATGATGGTGTGTCTTTGGTTCAATACAGTATTTTATCTCCAACTGATATTTTTCATTGATTTTGATGAAACCGAAACTGTGTATTGGAAAATTTGTAACATGAAGTCGGTTCTTTTTTTACGCGCTTGTTCTAAAGGAACAATTTAAAGCATTATTATTCTACCAACAATTCTGCAATTTTAGAATTACGAACGGCAAATGGCCTTGAACGACTAGGTTGGACTTACACTGATGAAAAATCTATTTTTGAATTAAATTCTGTCTATCAGGCCATGAGCACTCTGTAACTTTCGAAGGAGAAGAAGGGTATTGAAATTTTCAGGTGTAGATACTGAATATTTCTGTTGGGAGAATGAGCTCAATCCACTGAATAGATTCAAATCTGAAATCTGAAATGATTGTTGTTTTCCTAAATAATAAATTCGAAAAAACCCTGCGTCCATACAATTGAAACTTGATAATTATATAATATAATATATAATTATAGTTATAATTTTCAACAAGATCGTATATCTATACCTATATATTTCAGCTCCATATCGGATATGTATAATATATTTCTAATGAATATATTATGTGTTTGAAAACTTACAGGTGGATTTTACATTCACGAATTCAACTTGAGCTCCAAACCCCTGGCTCTACAACATTTAAGTCCAAGTGGTTTGTTCTTAAAGTTATTATGTTTACAATCGGCGGCTGTTGGTCTACGTGAACCGATATAGATAGAGTAAAAGTTTTGCATTGTGCAGAAATACCAACTCGTAAATGATTTAAATCATCATGATCATCATGATCATCCGCCTGCAGGCGGATGATCGCCATCATTGCACCCATTCCAGATATATTTTACCCGCATCCACGAATTCGCCTTCATTGATATTAGGCCCTAAACTTGCTCAACAAATATCGAATCTCTGAGCTTTTAACTGAAATATGCACAACTATATAATTACCAACTTTCAATTTTGTATACGCAGAGGATATTTTTTGGGTTGATTATTTAGGAAAGCACCATAATTTCAGATTTGTAAATCCACGAAACTGTTCAGTGGACTTAGCTCATCTATAATGGGTTTGATGCTAAACCGGGATATTCAGTGAATACTCCTTGTCTAGTCATATTGAGTTTGCTAAACCGGGATATTCAGTGAATACTCCTTGTCTAGTCATCTTCTCCTTCGAAGTAAGTTACAGAGTTTTTACGGCCTGAAAAACAGAATTTAATTTAAAAATAAATTTTTCATCACTGTGTTAGTCCAACCTAGTCGTTCAACGTCATTTGCCGTTCGAACTTCGAGAATTGCAGAATTGTTGGTAAAATAACAACGCTTCATCACTGGACAAATTCCAATTTGTCTCCAATATGTTATGTTTTAAAATGAGAGAAATTCATCCAAATACGTGTCTACCTCGGCCCATATATAGCAACAGACTTCTAATTAAACTAAAGTGTTTACGTTGAGTGTTATATGTATGGATGACGGGCCTAAGATCCTAGACCAGTGCGACTCGAGACGTTGAATATAAGTCATAAGTTCGAATTACGGTTTTTATTCATTTTTGAGATCATTACAATACGTTGAAACATCGACGTAATAACATTTCAATTGTTATATTTTTGAGAGTGCATTCAAACAGAACACATATATACTCAAACACATTGGGCACATGTCAAAAAGTTTATAGGTTACAGATGTTAATCAGGTAAGTTTATCAGAACCAGTGTTCAATTCTCATCACCTCAATTTATTGATAAAAACAAGCAAATCACTTCAGGTCTCACAAGCCTGATTTGACACATAGTTTAACATTTCTAAACATCGTACAACTTTATTGTTCAAGTTTTCTTCATGGTCCTTCGATCCATATCCAACATAGTTCAACATTTCTCCAATCACATTGTTCCTTAGAACAAGCGCGTAAAAAAAGGACCAACTTTCATGTTACTAAATATCCTGTTTTTCATCTATAATAGAGAAATACACAGTCTTGGTTTCATCAAAATCAATTAAGAATATACCAGTTCGAGATAAAAAACTGTCTGGAACCGAAGACACACCATATTAGAATATTCATCATTCACTTTGTGAAGTTCAAAATTACCGCCATACCGCGTTCTCTCTGATTGGCAGATTCCAACCTTCATGTCCCTGTCTCTAGTCGCATGTGTATATTCTGTGCTTTTTTTTCTGCTAGCTGACGTCACTCATTCTTCAGATGAGCACACCATGTTTTATACATCAACGAAGTAAAAGATGTCCAAAAAAATCTCTACTCTACCCTCCTCTCTATGATCATGACTGATGGTAAACATAGAATAACAAATTCATAGAATATATATTTGTATTCTGTGCATAGAACATAGGAGAACAAAAGTGTAAAGTTTTGTTATTCTATGATGGTAAAGATGAAATGCATAGACCTGAAATAACATTATATTAGGTCTATGATGAAATTAAATAAGAAAATTAAAATTTGAAAACATATAGAAATGTATGGGAAACCAGGATGCAGTTTATATATTTAATATTTGAAACTTGTTCAATTATTTAAGCAGGTTGATACAGAAATTTGATAATGGGTTAAATTTATAAGAATGGTAAGATAGTATCTCTGGGATATTATTTTAAAAACAAATTTTGTGGAGTTATTCTGTTCAAAAAGTCAGATATGAACGAATTGCTCATAATTGTGTTTTTAGGAGAAATCCTGGAAATATATAACAATTTCAGTATCTGCTTTCATATGCTATTGCAATACTTTATGGGGTTCATTCCTTTTTGATGATACCGAAGCAATAGTGAAGAACAGAGATGTTTTACCTTCTACCCCGATTGGGGAAATATTCAAAAATGACTTTTGGGGTACTGATATATCGCTCAACAGTAGTCACAAGTCTTATCGTCCTTTTACAATTTTATCATATAGGTGAGGTAAATCCTATATTATTGAATGATTACTAAAAATTTTTATTTTCTAGGTTGAATGTGATCTATTCTAATAACGTTTTGGATTCTTTCCAATTTCATGCAACAAATGTTATTTTATATGGACTTTTATGTCTTTTGACTATACCAGTTTTCGAACTGTTCTTAAAAAAAAGAAAACATGAATATATTAATGAAATTGCTTTTATGTCTAGTCTCTTATTCACAGTACATCCTGTACATACAGAATCAGTCGCTGCTATTGTTGGAAGGGCTGATATTTTAGGATCTATACTTTTTTTGGTAGCTGTTTTATTGTACCATGGATGTTTACAACAAAAATCAGTGTTATTATTATGTATGACATTATTAACTACTGTTGCAGCTGTGCTCTGTAAGGAAAATGCAATAATGTCTTTGGTAAGTAAGCTCTCCTCTGAAAAAATTGGATTCAACTTATTTATTTTCAGTGTATGTGTATGGCCTATGATATTTTTCAACAGAAGAGGAAAAAGAAAATCTGGAATAACATGTTTAATATGTATTTCATTTTGAGGAATCTCATTTTAATGATTTCTGGAATAGGTATACTCTATTATCGCTTAAAAATTATGAATTTTGAAGGTCCTACCTTTACAAGTATTGATAATCCAGCAGCATTCTCTGAAAGTCTATTTGCTAAGGTGAATATAAATATGTTTAATATTCAACTTTCGTGCCAAAAAGTAAAATATATTTTTGATCTTTATGATTTTATGGGTTTGGACTTGATGGATGTTCATTTATGGGGGTCACTAGATATGGGTTTGAATTTTTTTTAATACTAATTTCTATAATATTTTATTGTAATAAGTAGTCAATGTCTTATCTGATATTCTAACTGAGTCTGCTAATCACTTGTTCAGAATTATTGGAACTCGATTAATTACAGAATGTCACAATTTTTTTTCAGGTTTTCACATACAGTTACATTTATATTCTGAATTTGCTCATCTTAATTTGGCCAAATTGGTTATGTTTTGATTGGTCGATGGGTTGTATTCCTTTAATCGAAAGTTATTGTGATATTAGAATCATTTTTGTTATTTGTTTTTGGATAACATGTGTAACAGCAATATACAGATATATCAGGAAGATATATGATACAGGTTTGATGTAAGTCTTTCCATTTTGATCATGGCTATATGACCAATATCAATTACTCTTTCAGAGATGGTTCTGTTATGGGTATTTGTTTGATGATTCTTCCATTCATACCTGCTTCTAATTTATTTTTTGTTGTTGGGTTTGTTATCGCCGAACGTACCCTGTTACTTCCCAGTGCAGGCTTCTGTTTTCTGGTTGTTATTGGTTTTTTTAAGTTGAGTAGGATATTGAACGATCAAGTGGTATGTAAGATACTGAAGTATTTACAAACTTGCTAATTATAATAATTTTGTAGATTCTAAAAAAATGTTTCTATATTTCCTGTATAATTTTCGGGAGTCGGACAATATTAAGAAATTATGAATGGTTGAAAGAAGAATCTTTATTTTCATCTGCTCTGGAAGTTTGTCCTTTGAACGCTAAAGTACATTACAATATAGCTAAGGTGGCAGCAGATCAGAATCTCAAAGATTTAGCTTTCTACGAGTACAGAAAAGCCTTGGAATTGAATTCTAACTATGAACAAGCTATGAATAATTTAGCAAATCTACTGAGGGAAGAAAAAAAATACGTTGAAGCTGAACGTTTGCTCAGAAAATCTCTAGATGTTAGGTAATTTCCAAGCTGAATCTGAATTATAAGGTTATCTAAAAATTTTTTTCTATAGGCCAAATTTTGCAGCAGCTTGGATGAACTTGGGAATAGTTTTGACAAATTTGAATAATAGCAAGGAAGCTGAGTTTTGTTACAAAACTGCCATTAAACATAGAAGCAGGTATCCTGATTGCTATTATAATCTGGGAAATTTAGTGAGTAATAGTGCTGATTATAAATAGTTCAATTCAATATGCCGTATACTTAGATTTGAATTCAGAACTTTTATCTGGAATGTTGGGCGGTCTCAATGCCTTTATGTGTACCTGTTCTGTAATACTTATTTACTTTTAAAAAGAAATAACTGGAGACTTCAAATGTTCAGGGTAAACTAATAGTGTCAATACGCAGATGAGCAATAGCACAAAATCTCCTGACAACACATCAGTGCTTTTTTCTACTTGTAATACCCAAGAAAGTACTGAGGGGGATTTTGAAATGAAGGAAAATTAGCTATTAGACATGATTAACTTTAGGAGAAAAAAGTTTGATACAGAGCTTAAAAAGGTTGGGTACTTCAAAATCACTAGTTTTACATCCCAAATTTTGTAAATCACGTCATATACAATTTGTCTATATTATGTCTCTACATACAATTTTCATGAGGTATTGAAATAATAGTCTACCTGAAGATAACAGGATTTTTGACTTCGACATCCCTTAAAATTATTCGAGAAAAATGTGATTTTACTATGAATAATATCAGTACGTTTCTATCATTGACTCAACTACATTTTAAATATATGAAGAGTGTGTCAAACAAGTATATGACTGACGTTCTAATCACTTGTGCATGCCTTGAACAAAAAAATTCAATTCACTGGCTATGCACAGTCGAATTTTATGGCTTGAAATAAAATATGTTCATTGTCCATATAACATGGATCGGAAAATATTTCAGAAAGGAAATATTGGAAGTACTTCAGATACGATTTCTGAATTCGATGTCTTTCCCATTATTATTTCCCAGTTTTGACCATTTGTGGCAATTCATTATCGTCTTTAGGGGTGGGGCGCTCTTGACTACTAATTTTTTTCACCATTGTTTTTTTTCATTTTCTGTCAAGGGTTAGAACTCTATGATATGATTCACACGAAAAACACCTTCATTTTTCAAGGTTGTAATTCTCAAAAATAATTAGGAACAAAAGTTACGAGCGCCCTCTCCTACTACGCCCTTTAAGGGTATAACAAATGGCATGTTTGTTGAAATTAGAACATACTGGAAAATATCGTACCAAATTTGTGAACCCTATCTAAAGTAGTTCCAGTGATTTTCAATAAAAAACTATATTTGGTTGAATTTTGACCACGAATTCTTCATTAGTGAGTCCAACTTAGCCGTTTGAGACCAATTTCGGCTCAAAATTCGAAAATTACAGACATCGTGACGAAATGATAACGCGCTGTTCCCCTGAAAAACCGCGTAAAAATCCGTTTTTGTATTTTCAAATTGAAGTTGAATGTTTGAATGAATCCTACTGAAAACTTAAGTCCTAACTCTCAGGCCTTTTTTGAGTAACTTTGAGTAATTTCAGGGAGCTGACTTATATTTGTTGTTGAAACAACATTCATGTTAGAAGAAAAATCTGCAAAATACCTACTACATAAAAAGCTATGAATTCGTGAAACCCCGGTGGCATAATAAATCGAAAACGCTGCAAATTTTACACAAGGGTTTATAATTTTCTCAATCAAATAAACCAATACCATTGATATCTCAAATAAAACTTACATATTATTCATACCTCATTGGTTTATCTCAAACACAAAAACTCGATATGTGTTAAACAAACCTAGGAAAGCACTGACGTCAAGTCAGCAGCTTTTACGCTCTTGTCCACATTGCGAAATGGCGACTTGGAAATTGCAGTGAAATTTAAATGAAATAGGGAATTTTTCCATGGATAATTCTTCATATTGACACTGTTCATCTTCCATGCAAGTTTCATTTCGATCAGATAAATATTTTCGAGTTATTGAAAAATCAAAATTTCAAATGGCTGTAACATAAAAGCCATTCGGCAGATTAACGAACTTGACCGAAGGATCAAAACCTAACCTGAAAATTTCAAGACTATAGGTCCTTCGAAAGTTGGAGCACACACGGCCGGCTGGCCGGACGGAATCAAATTTGACCACGGATTCTTCATCAGTGACTCCAACCTAGTTATTTGAGACTGATTTCAGTTCAAAATTCGAAAATAACATGTCTGTTATTTTCGAATTGTGACGAAACGATAACGCGCTGTTCCCCAGAACAAGCGCGTAAAAATTTGGTTATCAATCTTTTCATCTACTTTTAGATATATGATTCTGGATGAAATGTTAACCGATTATTCCACGGAATTCCAATTTTATAACCGAATGCGATAATTCATTTTTAAGATTATTGGAAATTTACAGGATTTTTCTTTATAACTCAGGGACTACTGGTCGGAAATCATCCGGGTGAAATTTTTTAGGTCGAGTTATGCAACAGTAATCAACGTTGGGAGTTTCGTGAAAATTCGGTGGTCCAAAATTTCAGTTGCCCGATATTTCCAAAAATAGGGTCAACAGAACAATGAGAAAAAAAAAATGTATGAGTCCTGCATTTTGTTAAATGGAGAGAGTTATTGTGCTCATTGTTCTATTGACCCTATTTGGCTGAAACTTCAAGGTGGCATTTTTCATTGAAGGGCGATTCGATCTATGTTTTTTGAAATATCGGGAAACTGAAATTTTGAAAGGGTAAATCTGCAGAATCATTCGATAGTTTTTACTAATTCGCCAAGTCGGCCTTGGTAATTAAACTCCTAACTTAGTCTACAATTATCAAGCTACTGAGTAGATTCTTTCGGAAGTTATTTTGTTCACTATCAGTGGTTAGGCCGGCCGTAAACACATTAACTTTAGGAAGAATCGACATAAGGAATATATTTGTAGAGTAAGTTTTCAGTTTAATTAAGAAGGTCGAATGCTCAAATGGGTTGAATTCGCCAATTATTCTTTATATAGTTATACCCATTCAAAATTTTGGATCGAATTGCAATCTAGTACTTGATCGAAAATTATAGCTCGAGGTTTATGCAGAATTTCGTGAGGACCATATGAAAAAATCTGCGTTTGGCAGGGTCAATACTTGTACAGATGACCGCTTTGGCAACGGAACAAGCGCGTGAAAGCTCCTGACCTCACGTCCGTGCTTTTCTAGGTTTTTTTAAATGGCAACCTGTATTTTTTATTATCTTTTCGGTTCTACATGAAAAATAAAATGCACTTCATATTCCAAAAATATCAACGGTTTTCGAGATATTCTGCCTGACATGTCATCCAATATTCGTCATTCAGAGTATTTGAAATTATAAAGTTGTGCTAATTCCGATTTGAATTTATTTCTGGTCAAGTATTTTTACATTGGTTATTCTCTCAAACGTTATATCTGAAATCGAACTGGGATATTCAGGGTATGAAAAACAGCCTACAAATTCCGTCCGTCCGAATAATGGCTGTGGGGTCGTCTGTTCTGTGGAATCAAACACACAATAAAGAAAACAGATTAGCCTGTTTATTTTTCTGTCGAGTATTACAACAAAAGTGAATTCAAAAGGCAATAAAATTCTCTTTGTTGGACAACAGGCTAACAATTCTTCGTCGTAAATCTTCTTAAGGGCCGTCAGGTAGTTCTTCGCTGGCGCTGGATTGTGGTCGAGAGGACGGAAGCAGTCGTCGAGGGTAGTAAACCAGATGTCGATTGAATTTCTTCGTTGGCGCCGGTTGAGATGCAGATGTCGGTCAGGAATGCGGCGTCGAGATCGAATATCTTCTTAGCGGTGATATGCAGATGGATTGGAGAGTTGAGTCAAGTGATTTTTGGAGCGGAGCGAAATATATTTATGCGATTTTTCAGAGATTTGAATTTCGTGTTTCGACTCCGCCCTTTTTTCCGTTTTTGTTGAAGCGGATGAATTCGCTACATGGCAATTATTCATATTTCTCCGCTATGATTTCGTTCAATGACTTTATATGATAAATTCAACTGGTGGCCCGCTAGATCACCTGATTAGATAGATAGATAGATAGATAAGTTTATTCATTTCATAGTATACCATACATGTAAATACATAGAAAAAATGTCAAAATAAAATCAATTCAACTATAGCCATTATTACATTTGCAGTAGTCAAGATATTCCTGCAAGTTATAAGGTTCACATTTCATGATAAATGAAAACAACTCTTTAATAAAAACCTTATCATTGCTTATAAAACGGAAATGTTTTGGAAGAGCATTAAATAATTTGATGCACATATACATTGCATTGCATTTATCAAGACTAATTGTTACTAATGGGCATGTATAGAAAGGCTCGTCGGGAACCAACTCCTTCCGTAAGGATGCGGCGTAGAATAACGGATACTCTGCAGATAACACCAGCTATCTTGCACAGGGTGGATCGGTCTTTCAGACATAGACTACATTTTTGGACCCATCATTTGAGGTGTAGGTAAAAAATCTAGAAAAGCACTGCCGGAAGTGCTTTTCTAGATTTTTTTCCGATAAAGTACTGGATTCCAATTCGACCTAATCTGTATTTTCGGAAATATTGGGAAAATAAAATTTTGAATGGGTATATCTACGGAATCATTGGGCGGATTTTACCCATTTACGAATTCGACCTTCGTAATTAAACCCCAAATCTTCTCTACAAATATCGAGTTTCTAAGTCGTTTCTTCCGCAAGTTATTGTGTTTACGGTCGGCCTAATGGCCGAATTCGTGAATGGGTAAAATCCACCCATTGATTCCGCAGATATACCCATTCAAAATTTTCTTTTCCCAATATTTCCGAAAATACAGATTAGATCGAATTGAAATCTAGTACTTTATTGAAAAATGACAGTTTGAAGGTTCATACAGAATTTAATGAGGATAATATGATGAGGAGATCACAAAATATTAAATATTTGCAAAAAAAATTAATTTTTTTTTTCAAACTGTTCTAATGACACGATCATCACGAAATTTTGCAGTGTTGTCCATCACCATCTTCGAAATAGCTGCGAAGTTTCATCACGATTGAAACAGTATTTTTTGAGTTATACCGAAAAAATCAACGATATCGAGAAAAAATACACGAAATTCTACATATTTTTCCCCAATATCTGTAAAACTGATAGCGTTATCGAATTGAAATTTGGTACACTGCTGTGAAACATGAAGTTCAAAGTATAACTGAAATTGTTCTCGAATATGAACAATAGTTTCAGAAATTTTTTTTTTTAAATTAAGTCATCCTACGAATTCAAAGAAATTCTGCTCAAAGTTGCGCGTCGTTATGCTCCAACTAACTGCCAAGTTTCAATCCAGTCGCTCCATTGGTTTCTGAAATATGAGGGAAATAACCTCAAAATTTCAAATGGCTATAACTCCAAAACGATTTAGCCTATTTGGTGCTTTAACGAACTTAACCGCGGCATTCCGTACGCAAACTACCCTGCAAGTTTCGAGTCGCTGGCTTTGTTCGACAGTTAGCGTGTGCGTGGCCGGCCAGACAGAATCGATTTTGACACCGGATTCGTCATCAGTGAGTCCAACCTAGTCGCTTGAGACCATTTTCGGCTCAATCATCGAAAATTACGGACATTTGGACAAAACGGTAGCACGCTGTTCCCCTAGAACATGCGCGCTAAAACCTAGTAAAAGAGATATTCGAGTTGCAAAAAGGAGCAGGAGCTGTGATCGATCGAGAATTTTTTTAAAATGCTCGGCAAAGTCGAAACCTCTCGTTTTTGAGTATACTGGTTAGCTTTCTTCGCAAATTTCTCCCAGAGATGTCGAAATGTCCGAATTGTTTTGATTTCGAGTTTAAGCTCTCCACGTTTCACATCTTATTCAAATAGTATGGTATAGAAATATTCTTCAGAAAAAGAGCTGTTTCAAGAAAAACGAGTGAAATTAACCATAAGAACTACCAGACGAAATTTGTAGAGCTTTTTTTGGTGATTCTTATGGATCGATAGAATATAGGGTGTTCCATTTGAAATAAGGAAGATTCCACCAATTTTTATTACCAATATGAGATCAGGTCTCGCTTTTATATTCAGATCCTGTACTTGTTTATGTTCTCTAAACACTTTGAATAATCTTCCGATTAACCAGTGAAATAAAGCCAATAAAGTTCTGCTTCTTTGACTGTTTTCTCTTCTGTAACTAATTCAACTTCCTTGAGAAATAAGCAATTGGTTTTTCTCTATTAGCCCCATTTGGTTAAGGTTGTTGGGTCATATATTGATAACACTGGTTTTGTACACAAGAAATTTTTCAGACAATCAAATGTTTGTTGGCATTCTTGTGTCCACTCAGATTTTTGACCTTTCCTGAATAATTTGTCTAATGGATTAAGAATCTTATTTTGGTATATATTCATCATAAAAATTCACTTCACCTAAAAATTGTCGAATATTTTTCTGATTCTTTGGGAAATCTTTTATAGCTACTTAATTATCATACATTGGGGTTATTGAATTGCACCTGATCTCATGTCCTCAATTCATTCTGAATCCATAGCAAACTTTCATTTTGTAAGTTTCAGCATGAACCCCCCTTTATGTATTGCTTGGAGTACTTTTTCTGAATGAATTATACAGGGTGTCTGCTTTAAAAAATCCAAAACTTCAAGGTGAGATTCTACCTGTGATATTAGAAAAAAAGTCATATAACACATGGTCGAAATATTGACGGTAATTCTTCAATTCAACAATTTGTGTTTTTACGGAATATCTCAATTTTTTTTATAGAATCAATCACACTCCAGTTATCCTCGTAGCTTCATCAAATTCGATCACATATCTCAAGAGAGCATGAAATTGACGATAACACCAGAATTTTTTTGTTTCGAAAAATTTCCCACTGCGGGCGTGGTAAGCAGATAAACATAAAAGTTCTCAGGTGAAAATTATCAATCATATTTTTCCAATAGGTTTATCGATGAAAAATGAATAATTATGAACACGTTTTCTCTTCAGCAAAAACTTCCCCGTTTAGTAATCTTTTGAATGACATATCAACTTTTGACCTAGCTGTTCCTTTTTAGCCTCAATATAATGGCTAATGTGATAACAACGAAAAATAAGAAATTATTCAAACCTCATTTTCTTCCATTTTGAAGCTCTTGATGATTGAATCAGTCGTTTTTTCTGAAAAAACAACTCGAAGTTCTGGACTTTCCAAAGTGGGCACCCTGTATATGTTGCTCAAATGTCTGAGAAAATATTAAGATATCAACATATAATTTTCTGTGAAATCAGA
This sequence comes from Myrrha octodecimguttata, assembly GCA_958510865.1. Taxonomy (NCBI): domain Eukaryota; kingdom Metazoa; phylum Arthropoda; class Insecta; order Coleoptera; family Coccinellidae; genus Myrrha; species Myrrha octodecimguttata. Next base: position 30,069,887 of record OY294057.1, read on the forward strand.
TAGTCCATGTTTTCTGATTATATTCCCTAATATTCTTTGGAGTATTGCAGGTGACGATTTCAGACCAATGGTCAAGCAGGTCCACTACGTCTTGTGTGATGAAACCTTTTTTTACGCGTATGTTCTAGAGTGGGCTATCCGTTCTAATGTCTGTAATTTTCGAATTTTGAGCCGAAAATGGTCTCAAACGATTAGGTTGGACTCACTGATGACGAATCCGGTGTCAAACTCGATTCTCTCCGGCCGGCTGTACCTATGCACGATTACAGGCGTACGGAGAATTCGATCGACCTGAAACTTTCCGAGTAGGTTGCATTTCAAGATGCGACGGTTTCAGTTCGTTGGACTATTAAAACGCGATAATTTGAATTATCGTCATCTATAGTACAAACATTCATAATTGTCTCTATATTCATAACTTTGACTTGAAACCTGAAATAAACTACGTTTATTTACTCACACCATTAACCATTTTCGAAGTTATTTTGTTATCTTTGTTGGGTTTACAATTTTTAAAATTCAATAACCTCGAATTCAGCAAAGAAATAGTTGATCCCATATCATATATTGCTGGAACAGTAATCAAACTATTCAAAGTTACTTTGAGGGAGATTAATGGTGTACTATCTATGTAGTTTTTTGGATATTCAAAATTATGAACATCCAATAATGAATTATTTTCAATTTTTCTTCCTTTTTCTCTGAACCAACATTTGTTTTCTGTATGAAACCTAATTCCTTTACCTTCATCTTTACACATCTTGCATGTCTGTTTATTTTTAGTATAATATTTTATTTTATTATTTGTGAACCTTTTCTGTACAGAAAGTTCTGTGGTTTTTACTATTTCTCTATCTATTTTATCTGCAATAAAGTTTGGTAGCCCAGAAACTATAAATCAATAAGGGTACCATGGCCTTTCTTCTAAACTAAACTTAACGAAACTTAGCGCCTTCCGTGACGTACCGGGATATATCCACTTTCCTTTTCTTCTCGTGTACTTTTCTCTCTAGCAAGCCAATAGACAGCGTCGGCTGTATCGATCGGTGAATCTTTCACTATCGAGTGACTTAGAAGACGATCTGACGGATTTCTCCCGATTTGACCATTTTCAATACCGAATTATTCAAAACTCGCGAATTGTTGAAGTGTGTGATAGCAAACATTATGATTCGTATCGATATACCGTGTGTCCACGGATTGGGTGCCGGTAAGGTGTAAATGACGAAAAATTTTCGAGTTAGACTCTGATATTCTGGGAATCGCTCCTGCTTGGTCTCAAACTAAGATGTGGAGAAAATGATCCAAATCAATCAATATACAGGGTGGTTTAGAACTGATTCAAGGAAAATTGTTTTGAATAAAGCAGCTTTGTTTTAAAAGATATTGAGAAAAGTTGTTTAGAATCGAAAGACACTGCTGAATCTCGATTCCCAGATAAATCGATCAACTTTGATTTTGTCAGTAGGTTATGAAAATATTTGGTAATATCCATGGTTACAAATGCCAGACGTGACTTGAAACCTAAATTTTATTCGTCAAAAATGAAAATTTTTCAGTTGAAAACATGCTGACCATAGAACAAAGAGTGTTTATTGTGTAGTGCTACAGCTTATAGGTGCAGACAAAACAATTTCATGAACGCTGGCCAAATCATCAAGTATCAAGTAACCCTGTTAAAAAATTAGTTTCAAAATTTAAATTTTAATCATGAAAAAAACGTCACGTATACAAAATGTTCATGACCAACTTATAAAGTCAAGGTAGGCTGATTTATCTGAAACTTGAGTTCCTGTAGCAGGTCGTCATTCCAAACAACTTTTCTCAATATACTTTCTCGATACCTTTTAAAACAAAGGTACTCTATTCTAAACAATTTTGCTTGAATCAGTTCTAAACCACCTTGTATATCAATTGATTTGGCTCATTTTCTCAACATCTTAGTTTGAGACCAAGCAGGAGTGATTCCCAGAATATCAGTATCAGAGTCTAACTCGAAAATTTTTCGTCATTTACACCTTACCGGCACCCAATCCGTGGATACACTGTAGAATGAGAAAAACATAAAAATATGATAATTCGTGTTACATGCAAGAGACATATTCAGAGAAGGTTTGTAAAGTTAAAACTTCAACATCTCAATTTTCCTCACATAAATACAGAATCTTTCATATTCCCTTTCAAATTCTTCCATCCATTGAGTAGTATCCACCACTCTTCTGTTGAATTGTTCAACTATGAATTACTTAGTTAATTGTGCCATAAACTTTTGCCTTCAGATTTCTGTGTTTTTCCAATCAGATTTTCTTTTGGCTTTATCACCGGTTGTTCTTTGTCCACTGCTACATCATTCATTTTGTTTTCCTCTTCCAGAAATAAATCATTGAGCTGCAAGTTACCATCTTCATCGGATTAAAATTCTTTCATCTCTTTAGTTAGGATAATCCATACTTTTCATGACTGATGTCTTTTCTCAAGGCTAGTTTTCCCCTTTCTGAATGTTTCAGTTGTTGCTATCAATTCATGTTCCTCAGCAATTCGATCTCTATCTGATAAGATGAACCTTCTTTTGTTCTCTAGTGTAGTAATCGAATTGATGACTATAAAATTCGATATTCCATCTGCTGTCGCAATAAGTTCGAACTCAAATTGAAGCTTTTCCATGGTTCTCATGAACAAGGATGTAGTTTTATAATGTCATATTACTTGGAAAATAAACAAGATGTATTTCTTCTCCTGAAATGAAGAAACTTTTATTCAACTCAGTCAATAATACAAATTTAACTTCGAAAGAACCTGAAATAAAAAAACTACATTCAATGTTTTGACAAATATTAAGCTGACCGCCCATTTGGTCGGTTGCACGGCGCTGTGCGGTCTGCGCTCGGACGGAGATCAGTTCCGGCTGTGACCAGGATTTGTATTCTCTGATTTCTCCGGTGCTGTGACTCACTGGCCAGTTTCAGGGCCAAAGTCACAGATAGTGAAATAATGAACCCATTTTTAGTAAGTACATTTACCGAGAAATGAGCGCCGACCTGGCCGACCGCTCTATAGTGGACATGCAGCTTTAATTTGCAGTCTAGACAATTTTCTATACAAAGACGACTTCTAATTTTTCATCTGTCAGCGTTCGAAAATGAAACGGTAACTTGAGAAAGTGTGAGCTTTCATACATTTATATATTCTTGCATCTCATTCTCCACCTCTCTATCCTCGCAATCGCCTTCTGCCTCTATCCTCCATAGACTCTACGATACCTTTCAGCCACTGTGATCCGAAGTGAAACAATATTCCTTTATTTATTGAGGAATTCCTGCTGTATGTTTCGAAAACCATAAGTTTTATAATGCTATAGGCCACCAGTATATTTAAACCATATTGTTACAATAGTGAATAGAAAATAAATTTTGTATCTTAACTTCAGCAATAATTTTCCTAATCTATTGAATGATCAATGACTTGAATTGTAGTATCTGGACCAAAAACGTGATGAGGAAGCTTTGAAGGCCTGGGAAATGGCAGTTTATTACCGTCCTACCCATGTTGCTGCATGGAGTAACACCCTTGTGCTCCTAGATAGCATGAAACGTTATCAGGATGCTTTAGACTTGGCTAAAAGTGCACTCAGTCACAATCCCTTATCACCAGCCTTGCACTTCAGCATTGCTAACACATTGGGTAAAGTACAGGAGTTTGATAGGGCTGAGGCTCATTTTTTGGAGGCAATCAATTTGAATCCAAACAATGCACTTTATGTCTCAAATCTAGGTAAAAAACCATATGAATTTGTACAGAATCACTACTTATCCTAAAACCACACTTCACTTTTAGGTGTGCTCTATCACCGTTGGGGTAAGCTGGATAAAGCAAGATTAATGTACCAGAGAGCTCTGAAAATTGATCCAAACATGAAGACTACTCAATTGAACTTGAAGAAGCTGAACCGAAGGTGAGCAGGCTTTTGGCGAAAGAAATAAAAATGTGCAATAACTTTTGTGTTTATTGTGGTACTATACGTATTATATAATGCATTGACAACTTTTGTTTCAAAATTGACTGTGCATAAATACGACAACTTAATGTCATGATAGAAAATTATAAGCCTTGTTTCTTCTTTATTCAACCAAAAATATTCCATATTGTCTTGAGTTTTGAAGGCCAAAAAAATTAAAATATTTCGTGAAAAACAATTTTAACTTACAATCAACAGTTTTGAGTAATCTGATGAAAATATATGATACTTAGTAATTGAATTTTGAGTTTAGGGACCTGTCTCATGTCGTTGTGTTGCACTAGCAGAACCTTTGGCAAGTAAAATTTCATTTAAAAAATATACAAATTTCAGTGATATGTCACTAGTATTTGTGGAATTCATTGACTGAAATCATGAAGTGAAAACCAAATGTTTCTTTTCCATATATTCAATTTGATCTACTGAATGTTAAGAGTTAGGGCCCTCCACATGGATCAAATGCAGATATATCACAAAAATGTAACAACTATGACAACAGCAGTTTATTTCTACATATCGAATTTCAATACTTTATCAGCAGTGGAACTACCCAACCATAAGAACACAGATAATACGTGACATGTTAATCTCTGTAACAATAATAATTTAATATTTTACACATATAAGCGAGAAATCACATAGTACTCATATGACTTGAATAAATATTCAAAAAAGAAATATGAAAAGATATAAGGAATAATAAATAAATAAACAGCAGACTGAGATTCTTCGTTGATCTAGATTCTAATATATCACAAAACACGATGTGGTGAATCACATTTTCAGTATACTACTGAAATAAAAGGAACAGGGTGAGGTAAAGACTATTTCAATCACATTAAATAAACTGCCACACCTTTCATATTGAAAGTTTCCAGGTTACTAGAGAAAAGTGCTCATTTAATTGAAGAAATTTGGAGCATGGAGAAAAGAAAAAGAAAGAACAAAACAGCTTTGATGAAAAGAAAGTTGTATAGTACCTAAACCAAAATTTTGCCCAAAGAAATAATGAAATATAGTTGTGTTTGTGAACTGAACACATTGAAGCAATTTTCAACTTGTACCTTCCCCTATTTTTTCTAAAGTTGTGTTTGGTTTCTAAAATATACATTTGGTACCATTAAAAATAAATTATCGGACATTGTCTGGTTGTTTACTAGTACTTGGATTGTTAGGATCAAACTCATTGTCTTTGGTTGTAAGACCTTCTAATTGTGTGGGCAATTCGGAGCTTGTTACCAGAGAATGATCACTAAGAATGTCTGGCAGAGCATTTCTTCTACCTGTGCGGCCACTTAAAAGGAAATCGTCTAAATTATGAGTATTTGGGTTTGATGATGTAGACGGCTGTTCTTGAGCAGGGTTCATCATGACCATCATTTTCTTCACTAAAACGAAAAACTTATTTCAAATCGAAGGTACATATATTGACGCAATCGAATAATCCAATAAACTAAGCTAAATTTTTAAAATTGAGATAAAAATCTACTATCATAAATATTGTTAAGGGAAACATAAAAACTACGATTGCCAATTTTAAATGTTATCAAATTCACATTTTAAATATAAATGATAACAATGATACTTCAGGACTTCAAAGTAATGAAAATTCTCATAGGAATAAAAATATTTTCAAATATTGAAATAACAAAATAACTACTTAAAGTGAATGGCTAATATTTGTCATCATTGCCCCTCCACTAACCTTGAAACTACAGTTCCTCAGGAGTTTGAAGCATAATGAAAAATACATGCTTCATTGTGTAGAGTGGGCCAAATTGGAAACTTGAAGGAGAACTCCTTTTTCTGTACTAGATAGACAAAACTGATGTTGGTGTCTGAGGGCCAATTTTCATGAAAAACTCATTGCTGAAAACCGCAATTCCATAGCTATCACTGTTTCATAGTTACCGGGTGTGTTTCGAAAATGTTAATTTAAGAAATATTGCTGTAACTTTTCTTCCATTGGAAATATTCTATTTCTGTGAAAACATTCTTGTAGCAACTTCTCGCGTAGAATTAAATGACGTTAATTAAATTTTCTGCGAACTGATATTTTATGAGATAACACCCTGAAAATAATTTTTATCAAATTGAACCCCATATATTTTCACATATTTCAATAGAGGTTGAAAAAATAATAAGGACATTGATTGTTCGATTCAAACGGTTAATGTTTTGAAGAAAACCTGTAGTCTTCTTGGAATCCATAAAATCTGGAACTTCATTCAAAAATAACAAGAAATAAATAATTTCATCAAATGAGGTGTCCAAAGAGTAGGTCTTTTTTTCAAGCATATCAGGCAAATTCATCTAAAATATGAGTTCATGTTCTAGGATTGATTTCAACAGCTCCTAAAACGAAGACTTCTTTTTGCTTATCAAGTTGACCTTGATTCATTGAGTTGTGACAAAACATATTTGAAAGGATGTCATTGTGCTGCCTCTCCATTTTGTATAGAACAGACTTACATATCCCACTCCTCATAATCATTGTAGAAAAGTGAAGAGTAGTTGCGAACTAACAGAACTTATTGTTTCAATAGATGTTCAATAACTAACATTTACATGGTTTCATTCACCATCCCATCCTCGAAAACCTTAACTCAAAAACTTGAATATTCAATATCTCAAACATAACTAGAGAAAAATATCAAGTACGCTATATTTTTGAAATGGCAATTTCAAGCTCTATTGAATTTTGTATAAATATACGGGTGTCCCATTTGAGAAAAATATATTTAGGGTGGTATCTCATAATGTATCAGTTTGCAAAAAATTCGATTAACCTCCTTGATTTCTACGTGAGAAGTTACTACAAGAATGTTTTGACAGAATTAGAAAATTTCAGCAGAAGAAAAGTTACAGCAATATTTCTGAAACAAGCATTTTCAAAAAAACACTAGGTAACTATTGCTGCTTTCTTTTTGACGATTTGGGTAGCTTGGAGCTGCCCCCGCGCATGAAACTTGTTAACAAATTTCATGCGTGGGGGGAGCTCCGAGCTACCCAAATCGTCAAAAAGAAAGCAGCATATGCAACAGTGGTAGCTATTGATGAGTTTTTCATGGAAATTGATCCTCGGACAGGGACATCACTTTTTGCCTATCCGGCACAGAAATAGGAGTTCCCCTTCAAAAGTGTCCAATTTGGCACACCCTGTACATACAAGCAACAGAAAATATTATGCTTAATTATATTACCAATTATGACTATGATTATCAGTAAAACTTATCTATTCATCACTTATATAATGTCTATTAGTCCCTATCCTTCATGCAGTATGCAGTTAGTATTTAATTAGGAAAGCTCTGCAGTTGAGATCGTTTACTATTATTAAGCTGTATTTTTCAATAGACACCAAACTCCTACCTGTAGCTTTGATATTACTCTTTTTTCTTTTTTTTATAGTTCTCTTTATTGTGTGCATATTATTCTTTTCATTATATGAAATTTTAGGCATGTTTAGGTTTGAATGACACACAGATTGCTAAACAAAATAACTTCAGATGAAACGTACATTCAAGATTATGCTTATTTTCATACCGAAACCTTTCTTTTAAAGGAGGATTTTGTTTGTATTTTCATTCAATTCTGCTGAAAGAACACGACACTCCAAACTTTTCATTTGACAACTTGTCTTTTTTTGTTCTTTTACTTTCTTTTGAGAATTGAGGTTGGGAAATAAGTCAAGAGTCATAGAAGAATATTTTGAATAGAAAAAAAGGGATTTTGTTCATTTCTCTTGTGCTCGGAATTCGATCTAACCTTTGAATAAAAATGCAGCTGTTGTTTTCTGAGGATCTAGATTCTTTGCACCGACCTTGATGTAAAAAACATGGTGTGCTCATTTGAAAAAAAAAAGTGACGTCAGCAAGATTAAAATACGAGGAAATATCAATTCTGTGCTTTGAATTAGAATGAAAATGTGACGTCATTATTGGTAAAACGATCACAGATGAACACACCATGTTTTGCTTATATCATGCCACCAACCTAAATATCCACAATTTCATGGATGTCATTAATTCTTGAATGGAGTATACACGTTTTTATTGCAATTTACTTATACCAAAACTAACTACAGATATATTTTATTTCCAACATTACAAACATCGATGGATGCAGAGGATCCGCCATCACCTTCTTTGCAGACAGGGGCCTTGTTTAACAATAATGGAGTAGGCAGAAAGTATACTTGCTATCGTAGGTAACATGAGTCGTAGATTGTATTCACCCAATTAATGACAATGTTCATAAATCAATGTCAAAATCATAAATCATCATTTTTATGTTGTAATTATAATAATAGGTTAAGCAACATCAGAAAATGGTATGATAACTCATTAAATAATTTCAACCTGAATTTATTCAATACATTTATTTTTGAACTGTAGTCCAGTGGAATAATTTTGGCCGGGTTGGGATTGGCAGCTGTAGGATATGGCGCTAGATTTGCAATGCGTAGACTCCCAGGAGTAACCAGCACTTTCAAACAAACTATTGAAAATCTACCGAAGTTCGATGCCGAATCGATGGTTAATTCTAGATATTACAAAGGTGGCTTCGATCCAAAAATGAATAGAAGAGAGGCAGCGTTAATTCTTGGTGAATAACCGATTTATTTGTTTCGAATTCGAAGAAATAATACTCTATTTTACCCTAGGTGTCAACCCATCCACAAATAAACAGAAAATCAAAGAAGCTTTCAAGAAAGTTATGGCTGCCAATCATCCAGATAGAGGTGGATCTCCATATATTGCATCAAAAATTAATGAAGCGAAGGATTTCTTAGAAAAACACAGTAGATAATGCAAAAGCAATTTATTTATGTAAAAAACGAAGTGTAATGTATATATAATTCTAGTCCAAAATAACTTTGATATCATCTTTGGTTTTGTGTTTTACTGTATTTTAATCTAAGTCTTTGAAGTTCATTGTCAGTTATCTTACCAGGAATCTTGAAGATATTCTGAAAAAATCCAAATAATTAAAATGATAGAATAATTTTAAGTTGGAAAACTAGATAGTCAACAATTCCTTTAATTTCATAAGCTTTTCTTGAAAGTTTATATGCTTGCAATAAAAGAATATCAATATGCATTCCATAACAAAAGTAAAATCAAAGTACTGAAAGAAGGGATTGAAAATTAAAAAAAAAATCTCACCATTATGAATTGATGGCAATCCATTACTTCTTTATGATTCCTCATTTCTTTGAAGCATGCAATCAGTTCACTCAATTCTTTGGTACGTAAAATTTCAACCCTATGCAACTTTATTAAGGTTAATCCTACTCTGAATATGATTTTCGAGCCTTCATAAAATATACAATCCCATATTCTCAAAACAGTTTCAGTAGGTAGGACTTCAACAAAAAGACATATAAACCATTTTGTTGTAACCATAGCCCAAGGCATTCCAATCTTTTGAATATGCGAATGGATCTCTGGATCAAACTTCTTTACTAAATCGTCTAAAACATCTAAATCGATCAGTAGGCCAGACATATCTGTAACTGAATATTTCGGAAGTATATTCTCAACAAGCTCCTTCAAAAGCCAAAAGGTTACTTCTTCACTTTTGGTTGCAAGTAGAAGCATCCCTGTGATGTAGTTTAGTCCCTGACAATAACCTTAAGCAGAAAAGGAATAGTTATCATTTCCCAATCAAGATGTAAATTCCTTACCAACTTCACTGTTTTGATGTGCAAATGTTGCCAAAACATTGAACATTTGTTTAATCAGGTACTCCTGACTAATGAAATTAATATTATCTGGAAATGTCCTAGGAAGATCAATTTTGATCATATCAATTAAAACTGGGTTACTTATTCGTTTTTTGAGATCAATATATGATGAAGGGTTACTTTCTTTACGTATTTGTGCCCCTGAAACCTGCATCCAAACAGTAGGCCTTAAATCTATCGGAACACCTTTTCTGATAAATCTTTTTAACTTGTTACTCTTAGAATACTTATTTTTTCCTTTCAATGTAGCCCACCTCAGACCTCTCCTCACCAAAACACGCATATACTTTTCCATGAATTCCGCATGGAGCTCATAATTGAAATTTTCATGTCTCTCAAACCCATATTCGTCCACTTTGCTGAAACGAATTCTACTAATAAGATATCAAAGATATTTTGATATTTACGTACCTGTACATGGGTTGTGCCATTTTTTGATTATCTTGAGATACATAAATCAGTACTAAATGCGCTCGTGTCTTTTGCAATTATTCATTATCGCCAAATAAATGAGTCATGGATGAGATTCCTTAAATTGATTATTTAACCCATAGTTCAGCATGATACCTTACTTAATCACCATAGACAATATATATTTATGCTCAATCACTTCTTCCGCCTACCTGAATTAAATTACATTCATAGCACAGAATGACAGAATACCACAAACCACAATAATAATAATAACAAAATTCATTCATTCGATCAGTCACTCACTCTAAAGGGTATGAGTTCAACTAAGGTGCATAGAAGACAAGGTGAATTCAAAGATGCGCTTTTGTTTCGCCAATGTTGGGGAATTCGCTAGAATTCGTTTTTTCCACTGAAGGTGGCGCTATTTGGAAAATAAAGACGGGTCGTCAAAGCAACTGTCCATCAGAAATCAGAACTGAGGTGATGTCAGACAAGAAATAAGGTAAAGATATCTGGATGAATGAATTTCTACCGTATTATAATTTGTATAACTTTCAGTGGAAAGAATTCAAAATACATTGTAATTTCTGGCTAATACACTATCATTCGATGTTTTCCTTTATTATAGTAAGCGAGGAGTGAAATTATTAGGTAAGCAATGTGAAATTATTTTACAGCATCTACCGATACATCGATATCATTTGATAGCTTGTTCAACTACATTCATATTTTTCCAGATTTTGCACATATGCAAAGGAACGTGGTAAAGCGGTGGGAAGTGCATGGAAGTTGATACAGAACAAGCATCATTCTTACTTTGAGTCAGACTGAGACCTATCAAAAGTTGGAGTTTCACAGATAAATAAACACTAATTGAATAGGCCATATTATTGAACCAGTTCAATCTGAGTTCTTTCCCATTTAAATTCATAAGATTTACAATTACAAAACAGGAGTATTATTCAATGGTTAATTTTATTTCATCGCCGGATTTGAAAACTGAGAAGTTCTAGTAGCACTTGATAGCAGCATATATCAGTAAATTTCAATTTCAAGTAAATAAAAATTGTAAAACAATTCATGTATATTCAATAAAGAACCAAGAAAATTACAACACATTCAATAGTGAAAATAATATGCTTAATGGGGGGTGATAGCTCAATCTTCGATTAGTGAAAATGATTGAAAGACAATTATGAAGGGAATGATATGCTCCCTAGAATCATGAAGTTTATACCTTCTAATAGGATTCTTTCTTGAACACTTATTTCCATATACAGATGCACTGTCCAAACAAAATACAAAAGGGACCCATTTATAAAAGTATCTGAGGATCTACACATTTCTTCGAAGCTAATTCAAAAAGATTTCACGTACTTAAAATAACTGATACTAATATAATATAATAAATATAACCATTGTTTAAGGAGAAGACTTCTCCTTAAACAATGATATAACTAATATAATCTGAGACACCATAATATGGTGTCATGCGCTCTGATGGGTCGATTGGTGGCGTTTGTGTCGGTGGCGAGAGTATGAAATAAAATTAGTTTCCCCAGTTTGGCCCGTAGATAGAGGAAACAGAAGATACCGCATTCCTCTTCATCCTTCACTCAATGTTTGCAGCCAACATCTCTTGTGTTTGTTAAATTGTCTATAGTTGGGTATGAATGATTAGTATGCAATAAAAACGTGTTACGATTATCTGTGCACATGGTTAATTCCGAGCACATTAAAGAGAAGATGAATGAATGAATGATCTCTTGTGTTTGTTGTCAAATATTTGTTTACATTTCTCCAAAGCGATCATTGGCGTACGAATCATAAGGTAGAAAGGGATGGGACTAGTTAACGAAATGATGATATAATCGTATAAAGATTTATACGGTGATAATATTGAGCAGTTCTTTGGTGGTATTCAACCCAGAAACTTGCTTTTCTCACGCAAATTACAAAAAAATGCTTCAAGTAAGCTTCAGAATCTGATTTAGGTTAATATTTCAGACAAAACTAAGAGTCTAATGAGTTTCTCTCCTGAAACCAAAATATTTTCATTGCTATGAATAAAATTCAGGAATTGGATCAAATAAGCAACTATATTCAGATTGCTGGATAACGTCTTATATCAATGCATCCAAATAATTAAATGGTTTCTAGATAAATTTCATGGTCGTATATTGTTTATTTTTGAGAAGAGATAATTGTATGGTTACTTGTATTAATATAAGTATATTGAATACGGAAAATCCTCTGAGCTGATATCCAAGTAATAAAGAATACCTTTAAATATTGAACTCCTCGCTTGGGCAATACAATATTTAATAAAAACCAAGTGTCCAATTCACCGAGGAAGAGACTATGCTAACTACCTCCTTTCAGTCTACAGATTCGGAAGAGATTCATAATATTATTGAAAAATTGTGAGGAAACTCCTCTTCTGGTGAAGATCAAGCCACAAGAATAGTCCATTATATTGGTGCTATGAGAAGATTTGCTTTATTTTTGAACAAAAGATCCAAGGACTTATTGAATAACTCATTAATAGCGCCAAATCTTAGTATATCATACCTTGTTGGGAAAACTTCCTAAACGACCTATATTGATCCAAAATAATATGCTGATTAAGGGTCATAAATAAATCTTTGAATAAATAAATATTGGTATCATTTTGTATTGGATCAAATTGTATATTTCAGGAGCAAGTTCTTAAATAATGTTAACAATTTTCTCTCATGTATACAGTCATAGTAGATATAATTGTTTATTGGAAACGAGTAGTACATATCAATATAACAAATAGAATGCAAAAAAATCATACATAAGAGATGGTTTAAGAATAAATAGTTATATTATTGATATCCGAATAATATCTGCATCCAAAATATTGACGACGTACGCCAATGACGAGAAAAGCAAAACACTAAGCTATGCACGGAACGATTATTTTCTTTTTCAGCATATTTACCACACACTACACACTTTACTGGCATCCTTAATACTATATAATTGTATTACACTTGAAAATATTCAACTACTTCGGTCTAAATATCACAAATAACTGAATAAACAATTTTGACGTTTTGGAGAAATGTAAATATAAACACAGAGATGTTTGCCACGTTTTTCTGCGTTGTTTACTTCATCTTCTCTTTCCTCTATCTACGGTTTGGCCTAATGATTTATTGGGTAAGCAAATGAAAAAAAAGCACCTTTGTTTTATGCATCTTAGGTTCAACCCAAGATGCATAGAATTAACCAGGAAACCAGGTGTTGACACTTTCCCACTAAAATTTTGGAGCCAAAACACGGTCCTTGAATTGTCAAATATTGTCCTACTTGGCTCTGTAAACGATGAGGGCACTAAGGTTGCTTTGCCCAGTTCATACAATTGATTCCGCTGAATAAAAATAAATTGAGCTATAATCTGATGAAACTTTTTCCCAAAAAATTAAATGATATTTGAAATTATGGATTCCTACTAATATATAAGAGGAGTTTATCGAAAAATGTAGAACATCTACTCATTAATAATCAGGGGCGTAGCAAGTTTGATCCGGGACCTGGTGCAAACCATATCACCGGGCCCTTCCCCTCAATTATTTTGTAGTTCTTCATGAGGAGGGATAGTTGGGTGAATTTATATTCAGAGATTCAGTCTGGACAAAGGTAAAGAACTAGAGGACAAGGAGATTTGTAATAAGATGGAAAATTAAAAGTTATAACTTCATTACATGAAAGTTTTCATTAATTTATAAATATAATATAATATAAATATGTAATATAAATAAATAAAATAAAGTATATAAATCCTCATTCAAAAAAACAAAACGAAAATGAATAATGAAATATGATAGATGAAAAAATACATATCAGAACAGGTCAACTGGAAAAATTAACTCTTTTCCCACTTTCTGATTAGCAAATAAAGAAATTATTAATTCAAGTCCAATTTTTTTTCAGTTGCATTTTCAATGGACGAAATTGCCAAACTTGACATTCTCGTTTGAGACATCTTACCCCTCAAATAGTTTTTTATTAATTTCAGAGCTGAAAATGATCTTTCTGAGCTGACTAGCGAAACGGAAATTGTTAGAAAGAGGATCAACGCACACCGCAAACTTCTTTAAATGAGCTTAAAATCATTTTACAAGTTTCGCCATAAACGGAAACGTCTGCATCAATTTTATCTCTGAATGTGTGCCTTAATGAAACAATTTCATGGTGGAGAGAGTCCGAAAGGTCAAAAGAATAAAATTTAGTTAGATTTTCTGCTAGACCAACTAGCTCAGTATCACAGCAACTTTTCAGAGTCGAAGGAAAGATGACTTGAAATCTTTGTACGATAGTATCAATTCCTTTGAACCGATGTTCGAATTGTGATATAACATCTACTGTTGAAATGAACAGTGATACCCGAAAGTTATCTTTTGGATTGTCAAGACGTTCGTCACAGGACAACTCGTCGAATTGTCTTCTCGCTTTTCGGACCCTCTGATATTTGAAACTGGGGTCGATTCCCAACTACGCGCTAGATCACTCGACTCAATGGAGATGTATTCAAAGTTTTTCCTGATATTTCTTATATTAGTCCCAGCAGATTCCAAGAGTTTTGAAGCTCTCATGAGGTCTAGGTTTGTACTCTGAAGAACACTAGATAAAACTTTGGTGATATTAATAATTTCATACTAGAATACTATTATAAATACTGTTTCAAATTCTTCCAACTTTTTCTTGAGAGATGATATGCCTTATTTCGCTCTGCTGGTTTGGTGCTAGCTAGCGTTAATTGTGACAATGCTTTTAAAATTTCAACGAGACGACCATCGTGTGGGACACAAACGCTTCGAAGAATGTTTTTTAGACTCGAATATATATCAGTCAAGAATGCACACCGTTTTATACTGTGTGCGAAAAAAGCATATTAACTTTCGACCAAATCATAAAAATTTTGTAATTCCCTGGAAATTTTGACGGAATCGTTCATAACAAGGTTTAGATTACGTGTAGTGCAGTGTATACAATAAAAAGCATTTGGCTGTTTGTATAAAATCTTCGCCTGTAGACCGTTATAAACTCCGCTCATATTAGCTGCACCGTCGTATCCTAGTGCTCTGAGTTTGTCCAAATTCAAATTATTTTTCTCGAAAAACAATCATAATTGTTCAACCAAATCCCCAGCCGAATGTACAATACACTCTTCAAACCCGAGAAAAACTTCTTTCAATATTACATCATGAACGATGTTTCTTCCCTTACAAGTTTCACAAATCTCACCACGAAACTAATCTGATCGGTTTTTGAAATTTCTTGAGTAGTGTCTATTATTATCGAAAAAAAACGCATTCGTTGATATCATTCAACAAAGCGAACCTCACCTCTAGCCAAAAAATCAATTATTTCGTTTTGAACTGTGGTTGACAAATATTTAACTTTATCTACTCTTTTGACAATAACTTTTTCAATGCAGGATCGTAATTTGCTACTAACTTGATAATATTCAAAAGATAGAGCCATCTAAATTTATCGACCAATAGCCTTGTTGTCAAATTTCTCCAAGATCCTAGAAATAATTATGTACAACAAAATATTTCCACATTTCAAAAACCAGATAAGTCAAGAGCAGCATGGTTTTATGCCTGGCGGATCATGTGCAACAAATTTGGCTACGTTTTCTCAATTTATATTTGAAATTTTGGATGATTCAGGTTAGGTTGATGTCATCTACACGGATTTTCAGAAGGCCTTCGATAGAGTGCATCAACAGATTTTGCTGAATAAGTTGGAGAATAAATATGGGTTCAGTACGCGGTTAATATGCCTTCTTAGATCCAATCTGTTGCATCGCAAGCAGTTTGTTTTTGTAGAGAGGTTTCGTTCTTTCGAGTATTTGTCTGAGTCTAGTGTAGGGCTGGGAATCATGAATGAATGATTTGAATATTCGAATATTCATTGAATAATTATTCGAATAATTTGGTTTTGCATTATTCATGTATTCATGAATATTTACTGAATAGTTGAATAATCAATGAATAGTTTTTATTCATGAATACTCAATGAATACTTTTTATTCATGAATACTCAATGAATAGTTTTCATTCATGAATACTCAATGAATACTTTTTATTCATGAATACTCAATGAATACTTTTTATTCATGAATAGTTAACTATACAGTGAAAAGTTGACTATTCACTGAGTAGTTTTTATTCATTGAATAGTAGAATATTCACTGAATAGTTGAATAGATGAATATCCAGTGAATAGTTGGATGTGCAGGTATCCATGAATATCGGTACTATTCATAAATATTAACTTATTCAGAACTGCTGATTAGTAGTTAGTAGAGTTTTCCATCCTTCGTAAAACTACAATTTGAGGTTTGCAAAATCATTCGTCTGATTATTCAGAAACAAGTTCATGTGATTCACTACGAGGAAATTCTTTGATATTTCTTTTTGTGTAATGGATATTTTGTTGCTGCAGTTTCCATCGTTCGTTAAACTTCAGACATCTGAACACTGAAGACTCAACACATGATACAGGGTATATGAAGGTTTTAAAAGTCGATATAGTAGTCGAAAGAGTTTTGGATATTTTTGCAGTTCAGTTCAAGTATCACTTGAAAGCGTTAAATATTTGGAATACTTGGATATTACACAGTTCAGTTTGGTCATTCATTATTTACAGATTAACTCTATGTAGGAATTTGAAAATTGTTATTATTATCTGGATTTTGCAGTTTGCAATTTTTGAATTGGTAGATTTAAATACTATTGAAATTTCTTAATCTTAATTTCTTAAAATATGTGTGGAACAGTTTCGGGAAATAATTTGTTGTATGTTGAAATTAATGAAAATTATGATGAAATTAATACAATTATACAATTTCAATTCGAACTATTCATTCTATCAATTTGTTCAATAGGGGTACAAAATGATCAAAAAACGTATTTTGTTCAATACAATATCGAATTTGATAACCTTTAATATTTTGTTAATATTATTTGTACCTGAACATATATCCTGTATCATGTGTTGAGTTCAGATGTCTGAAAATCAATGATTATTCGAAAGTGCAGTAAAAAAATGTAAACATTATAGAAAATGGATACCAAGGAATTTATTCGGAGTAAATCACATGAACCTGTTTCATTCTTGAATAGTCAGTTGATCTTTCACACTTTTATTCGTAATTTTACGAATGAGGGATTACTCTACTAACTACTCATCAGCAGTCCTTAACAAATTAATATTTATGAATAGTAACGAATACTCATTGATACATGAATATCCAACCATTCACTGAATACTTATCTATTCAACTATTCATAAATATTCTCCTATTCATGAATAGTCAACTATTCATGAATAGTCAACTATTTATGAATAGTCAACCATTCATTGAATAGTCATGAATAAGGACTAATTGAATATTCATGAATAAAAACTATTCATTGAATAATTCATGGGTTGGAATGAATCATTCGAATATTCGAATAAATTTTCGAATGAATATTCGAATACAAAAAACCGAAAAAGTCCCAGCCATAGTCTAGTGTACCCCAGGGGTCTAATCTTGGCCCACTTCTGTTTGTGTTGTTTGCCGATCATTTGATTTGTGTGATTGATGTGATGAGGCTGCTGTTTGCGGATGATTTTAAGCTCTTTCTCAGGGTGACTTGTGTGCAGAACTGTTTTTTTTATTACAAAGGGCGTTAATAAAATTATTGAAATGGTCTGAGAATAATTGTTTGAAATTGAATTTGTCTAGCTGCAATATTATTTCTTTAACCAGAAAGACGAGACCCATTATTTTTGGTTATTCTGTGGAAAATGTAGGTTTGTTGAGAGTGAATGTAGTAAGGGATCTGGGAGTTCTGTTTGATGGTGATATGTCATTTGTTCTCACATTAATGACCTGCTGAGTGCTGCTTTTGAGTTGTATAGCTTCGTATAGAATATTCATATAGAAATGCAAGACATTCCCAGAACTCACTTGTTCTCCTATTTAATGTCCTGTTGAGAACTAAACTCGAGTATGCCTCTTTAATATGGCAGCCTTTATATTCCTGTCATAGTCAGTTTTTGGGGTCAGTTCAGCGTAGATTTTATAAATTTCTCTCATATAGAAAGGAAGCTGTCTATCCCCCGAGAGGTACTGACCATGTTGTACTCTTGAGTAGGTTCGGTGCTGTCTTTATGGCTGATCGACAGGGCGTACAGGCGGTCATCTTTCTATAAAATATGGTTCACGGTGGTGTTGATTTTCCATATACCAAGACCTGACGCCTACCTCTCACCGGTTATGCTGCCCGCGTTTCCGTGCACTATTCTCGATATCTCGAAAAGTTGATTGAGGAGTTTTTTCACACGGTGACTCGGACCATCCCAATGCGTTTTCTCAGATGTGCCCCCCCTCCTGTTTGGTGGAGGTCCTAGAAACGGTTTACGGCGCATGCGCGAAAAGGCTCTTTCTCTTGTAACTTCTGAACCGTTTGACAGATTGAAAAACGACATCTAATTTTTTTTATCTTATTTCATTGAGTGCAGTGGAAAAAAAATTTTTTTTCCGAAAAACTTCGTGAAAAAAAATTGAAAAAAAAAGGAATATCGTTTCGAAATCTGCGTGATTTATCATGATTTTTCAGATTTTTGTTTTAGTGAATTTCCCGAAAAAAAAAATTTGGGGGGCTATGTTTTCGAATTTTTTCCTCAGAAACTATCGATCTGATGAAAAAGTCTTATGATACTTTTTTGTTAGTCACAATAAGGAGATTCTTATTTGATTATTTCTTCGTAAAAACGAGAATTTTTTTTTCGACAATTTTTTTTTGGGCCAGTTTGTGTCAATTTTGATTCCAAAAATCCATCGCGTGTTTTTAAATTAAGCTATTTATCGAAAAAAATTAATTCATTGTAAAGTTTTTCACTTCAAATGAATTTTATAACGTTATTTCAAATTTTCGACCCAAAAGATGAGTTTGAGCACAGCAAAATTTGAAAAAATTTTGATGGATCTAGAATTTTGAAACGGGTTCGTATTCTTCGTTGAATTCTATGAATTTTTAGTTTCGGCGTCGGGGGAATCCGTTCACGTGTAGCGGCTACAACAGGCAAAAAAAAAGTTGGAAAAACAAAGTTTCTCAAATTTTTTCTCCAAAACTATCGATTCGATCGAAAAATGTTAACTCACTTTTTTATAAGATTCAATGAGGAGAATTTTTCTCTAAGTTTTTTTTCATATACGATGCTTTTTTTTAAACATTTTTTTTTCTGTCAGTATAGGCTACAATTGAGGCGAAATTTTCCTCAAGAATCCAAAAAATTTTCTTTAAACGAATGGAAACATTTCCGAACATCACTTTTTCATTAAATTCGATTTACAGGAAAAATACTGGAGACCCTAATGCTGGATCAAGCGCGAAAATTCGAAGTCCGACTGAATCCAAGGAAGTGGGCGCTGTGCAATCAATTGCGCACATTATTTCAAATTGTTTTCTCAGAAAATATCGATCTGATCGAAAAGTTCCATAATAATTTTCTGTTAGTCGCAATTGGAAGATTCTCATAGGATTTTGTTTCCATCTTGAAAGAGTATTTTTTTGACATTTTTTTTTTAGTCGGTTTGTATCCATTTCTATTGAAAAAATACATCACATGCTTCCAAATGAGGCTTCTCATGGATATTGGAATTTCATCTTGATATGATTTTTGGAACGTTTTTTCAAATTTTCGGACTCAGAAAAAAATTTCGCCCCAAAAAATGAGTCTGAGCTCAGTGAAATTTCTAAAAATTTTGATGGATCCAAAATTTCAAATCATTTTCATATTCTTCGTTGAATATGAGTTTTAGTTCCGACGTCGGGGAAATCCGTTCACGTTTAGGGGCTACAATCGGCAAAAAAAATTTGAGAAAACAAAGTTTATCAATTGTTTTCTCAAAACCTATCGCTTCGATCGAAAGGTGTCATCATACTTTTCGGTAATTCGCGATGGGGAAAATTATTTTCCATAAATTTCTTTCGTATACGATTTTTTTCAAACTTTCTTTTCTGACAGTATATCATACTATTGAAGCAAAAATAATCTGGAATAATCCAAAAAAATTTTTATCGAACATGGTCATTGTGCTTATAGTATTAAGGAACATATCAATTTCTGATCAGTAGAATTTTTCGGAATCATTGGGTGGATTTCACCCATTCACGAATTTGGCCTTCGTAATTGAGGTTCCAACTTCCTCTACAAATATCGAAAATGGTCATTGTTAATATAGTATCAAGGAACATATCAATTTCTGATCAGTAGAATTTTTCTTAATCATTGCGTGTATTTCACAAACATTTATTGAAAAATTCAAGACCTTAGAGGTTCTTCCGTTGGAAGAGGGTAGTATCATTATGATCTATATTCAACCATAAAATACGGACACGAAATTTCAAGCCACTAGGTTCCACTCGAGGGCGATGTATTTTGTGCCATCTGTGTACAAGATTCGAGAATAACAAAGATGTAAACAAATTGGCATCAGATGTCGAATCAATATATATAAGTCAGTCGAATGAGAGTGTTGTGTGTATTAGCTGCGAAAAATATAAAAAATTACTTTGAGTGAGTTTATTTCTGTTAAAATTTACAGTATCCATTCGATTTTGTAATGAATAAATAATATTTTCAGAATATGGCTGAGAAAGAAAAAATTGCAGCAGCGCAGAGCGAGAGGGAGTTCTTCCCAAACCAGGGAATCAGAAGAACAAGGTACAATGAAATTCTCAATCGGGGACACGTAAGTCAACCATCGTTTCATATATCTTTCGATTTTGATTTCGGTTCACAATCTGAGACCGCCAATAGTCATCAGATAAACAATAGGGAATCGGTAGTTGGAACAAGGGGAAATCCTTTGATTCGGGATACTGATGTAGCGCTCGATTTACAGGGAGCGGGACCATCAAATTTGAATAGACCAAGGGAACTTGTAGTTGTTTTGCAGAAGAATTTTGGCAACGTTAGTTCAACAGGATTTCAATCTAATGTCCAGTCGACAACAATGATGAAAATAAGGGATGTGAGAGTGATAATAAAAAGAAATCGAGAAATCGATGAAATGGCAGTTTTGCAGGAGATGAAGATGAATCGAATGAACCAAACAAGACCCATTATACCTACTGCTCAACAGCAAAGGGTTGACGTGGTAACTCCTCCACAACGGTCCGATAGTCCGTCAAATTTTAACGAGGTCAGAAATGTTGAAAATCGATCGATAACAACAGGAACATAATCAGATGGCAGACAACGTAGATTTGCAATTATACCTCATCGTGTGACTCATAGGGACGCAATAACGATCGATGCTGAAGGATTGGAATCACTATGTAATCAACCTCAACATTGTGGAATCTTTGGCGAACTTTGCTCTCATTGTGGGGCATTGTTTTTCACGAAGGAGAAGATGAATCGGGATAATCAATACACTGGATGTTGTAGCAAGGGGGCTTATTCTTTACCTAGATTGAGTCCCTGTCCTCAGAATCTTAGGGACTTTTACACGGGAGATGGTTCGTTGGCATCGCAGTATAGGTCTCTAATACGTTTTATAAACAGTATGTTTGCGATGGCGTCTTTCAAGACTTCAAAACCTATACCGGAGAGGTGAGGTCAAGGACATTGGGGATTCACTGTGTGGGCAAATATATCACTTTATTAATGGAATACCTCAGTCTAGGGATATGGAGTCAATGTTTGAACCAAATATATTTTTTGGATGTCGAGAAAGCATAACAAGAAGAAATGCGTTCGCCCATGATAGAATCGACCCGACTCTGATGAGACGGATCGATCTAAGAGCGAACAATAGGTATATTATGGTCTACAAAACGATGGGGGATGATATGAGGAAAAATCGAGCACAAAATTAAGAATTAGAGAATATTATCATCGGTAGGACGAAGGAACCTGTTATAAATATTCTAGCCGCACAGCAGGATGCGAAGTGGAGACCTGGTCGTAGCGACATCGCGGCAATTTTCGAGGGATCTGAACCGCCGATCAATGTAGATCCGGTACTGTATCCACACAAACCAGACGATCCAAATCCTGCCTATCGTCATCAATAATTGAAATTATCAATCGAACGAAAATTCAAAGTATATCTCTATAAGAGATCTATAGAAGAGAACCATATAAACTGTCCGAGAGTGTTGTGATTTCACAACCATCTCACGCTGACGAGGCCAAGGAAGTCCGAAACAGTTTATATTCAACCATCTTTCGAACTGATGAGGGGAAATCGGAGATTCAAAAAAGGTGAGTTCAATTAGAATTGAAACATTTCAGATGTAATTTTTTTCAAATTTTTTTTTTTTTATTAAGAATATCCGCATAAAACACGAAGGTTCTTTGGATCCAAGGCATCTTCAAGGTTCTCTGGTAGTCCTGAGTATTGCCGATTCTCCCTGAAGGCGAGTCAAGATGACTTGATGTTTTCGTGGAACCCCCCCATAGTTAACTGTATTTAAGTTGCGGTTAATTGTCTTGAGTTTATTATTTTCTACAGCGTGAATCTACTGTTTGACGGATCTTCTGTTAGATTAATCTCTTGCGGCGTGGAGCCGCCCACTCTACTTTCTAGTTCTTTATTCAAAGGTTTTTTTAGTTTCGTAAGGGGTTACATTCCAATGCGATCTTAAGGTATATTGTGCCCCTCGTCAGAGCTGTTTTCGCATGCGGAAGTACCGATAAAATTTCCTGGGAATCACTTCATGAAGCATATGTAGAGTGTAACAAACGCCGCATTACACAAAACGTGTCTAGGATTCACCTCTACTGCTAGGTGGTTCCACTGGGGGTTACAAGTACATATGTACTAATGTTACAAGAACATATGTATTGAAGTGTAGAATCGGATATATTTTATATTTTATGTGTATTTATCATTTCTTCTATGAATGTATGAACATAGTTAGGCATTTATGTATATACTATGTTGAAAAAAATTAAGTTATAAAAATTAAACAAAATATTGTTATACAGGGTGTTTCACCATGAGCAAACTGGTCAAACATATATAGCCGTATAGATGACATTGGGAAAGTTATTATTTATGCCTTATGAAATATACCCCGTTTTCGAAGCATAAGCGAGATACAGGGTTTGATGTCAACTCTGAGCAATATTCTGATAACTGTGGTGATTTATACGTGACCTTTGAAATGACGATTCCTTGTCACATCTTAGTATTTTTGGCTGGTCAATTCAATTGTTGTGTAGAAATCTGGAAAAAATATTTCGAAATGGCAGAGAACCTACAAAGTTGAAATTGTTTTCGATTGCCAAATTGGATAGGATTATTTCAATGTACTAAATTTTCTAAGATTTTCCGGGAAAATTTTTTTCCCAAATTCAGACTCAACGTTTTTTTACATGTCTAGATCAGTGAAAAAAATTTCACCCAAAATTGTTGAATGAAAAAATATCCATTGGTTTTCATTTTATAGCCTTCCAAAGACTCCGCTCGGAGTACTTAAATAATTTTTATTAGAGAAACTGGTGGCCTTACGGATGCCAAAATTATGCTAGTAGGCCTCCAGAATGACCTGGATAGGAATATGAATTCATCAAGAAAAAAATATTTTCTATCGAATCGAACTCTCTCCACATTCGGAAAATAGGGTCAAATTTGATAATCAGAATAAATCCACTTTATACGCGACCCAATTGTCCGTAAGTGGAGCGAGTTGGGATCCCATCGAAGTTTTTTCGAAAAAAATTTTTTTTTGATAAATTCATATTTCTATCCAGGTCATTCTGGGGGCTCATTAGCACAATTTTGGCCTCCGTAGGGTCCCCAGTTTCTTAAATGAAAATCATTTAAGTACTTCGAGCGGAATCTTTGGAAGGCTATAAAAGAAAATCGATGGATATTTTTTCATTCTGTTTTCACACCAGTGTTCAGAATGAAGGTAAGTTCGACCTCGAAAGATTTCAACAATTTCGGGTGAAAAGTTGAGTTTGAATTTTGGAAAAATTTTTTCACGGGAGATCCAAGAAAATAGAGTACATTGAAATAATGCAATTTGGCGATCGAAAACAAAAAATTTCAACTTTGTAGGTTTTCCGCAATTTTGAAATATTTTTTCCCGAATTCCACACAGCAATTGAATTGACCACCAAAAAATACTAAGAAGTGACCGAAAACCGTTATTTCAAAGGTCACGCATAACTCACCACAGTTATAAGAATATAGCTCAAAGTTGACATTAAACACCCTCTATCTCGCTTATGCTTCGAAGAAAGGGATATGTCATAAGGCAAAAATGACTTTCCCAATGTCATCTATATGGCTTTATATGTTTGACCATTTCATGGTGAAACACCCTGTATATGTTGTATGTTTTTATTTTCAAATTAACACATACGCGCGTTAAATTTAATATCAATTTTCGTTTGAAATTTCGAGGTTATTTCCTCGATATTTCAAAAAGTATAAATGTGATCACATCGAAACTTCGTAATTATTTGGAGAATATCTACGCGCTACTACGAAATTTTTTTTTCGAAAATTATCCACATCTTTATCGAGAAAAAATAGTTTTACTGATTTATTGACCAGATCTCGATGAAATTCGGCACAAACCTTGCAGATAGTATTCGACAATAGTTTTGTAAATTTCAATTTGATCTAATGTTCATTTCCGGAGATATAAGGGAAAAATATGTCGTATTAACCAGAATAACAACCGAAAAAAACGACTATAAGAGACTCCATATTTTCATAGCAGGTTTGGGGTTAATTGAGAAGGTCACATTCGTCAAAACTTAAAATCCCCTCAATAATTTCGTAGATTTATCAATTCGAAATTTTATTGTCCTAATATTACCAATAATGCAGATATGAATTGATTGATTGAATCGAAATTCTGCACTTGACGAAGTAAAGGTTCATGCAAAGGGTCTTGAGGAAATGGCTTCGAATGTAAACGCGTAAAAGCTCCTGATCTCACGTCAGTGCTTTTCTAGGTTTTCCCAATTTATTATGCCAGCAAAAAGTCGAGAAGTCATATCTTATTATGTAGAAGGTATTTTACAAATTCTTTTTGTGGCATGATCGTCCTGAATGTTGTTTCAATAACACAAACAACTCAGCTTCCTGAAATCACTAAAAGTTACGAAAAAAGGCTTGAAAGTTAGAACTTAAATTTTCAGTAGCATTCACTCAAAAATTCAACTTCAATTCAACAATACAATGAGGAGTTTTCATAGCTTCTGGCTAAGTTTAAACATTTTGCACGGTTCATAATTACCAAAATCTTGAAAACAATAGTACTTTATTAGCCTTTTTACGCGCTTGTTCTGAGGAACAGAGCGTTATCATTTCGTCACGATGTCTGTAACTTTCGAATTTTGAGCCAAAATTTGTCTCAAACGACTAGGTTGAACTCACTGATGAAGGATCCGTGTTCAAAATTGATTCTGTCCGGTCGGCCGTCCGTGTGAGCGATAACTTTCGAAAGAAGGGACCTAGACTTTTGAAATTCTCAGGTTAGGTTAAGATCCTGAATATCTCGGTCAAGTTTGTTAATGGACCAAATCTGCCGAATGGTTTTCGTGCTACAGTCATTTGAAATTTTGATTGAGAATATCTTCTTAGCGGTGACATGAACTGTGGATGCAGATGGATTGAGTTTGTGAGCGGAGCGAAATATATTTATACGATTCCGACTCCGCCCTTTTCTCCGTTTTTCTTGAAGTGGATGAATTCGCTACAACCCCAATCAGATTTCCTGATTTTCCTGAGGAACAAATCAATAGAAAAATTCAGGAAATTTGTTTTAGAAATTCATATATTTCAAAGAGCATATCTCCGATTCAGTTGAAATTTCACTCTTTTCGACAGCGAAAACTCAAAGACTCGGTTTCAGTCAAAACCTATATGCATTTTGCGAATTTTCCGAAACATAAAATGAATAGAATATTCCTTTACATCGACCATTCACGGCATCTACTGGTGAACAGTCGAAGCATTTGATAGATCCTACAGTCACATTGTCCGGGATAGCGGCGTCTGTTCACGCTCTACATATGCTTCATGAGGCGATTCCCAGAAAGTTTTATCGTAACTTCCCCGTAGCACATGAGTAGTTTATCGAAATCGTCACTACTTAACAATAGTGTTTCAAATTTTAGCTTGATCGGATTTTCGCCTTGGGAGATATTGAAGTCAATATTTAACAACTTTTCAACTCGATCAGATATTCATTTTATTTAATCAAACATATTGAGTTGAGCAAAAAGTTATTTTCTTTCATTTCGCGCTCGTTCTAGGGAACAAAAGAGTTACCGTTTTGCCCAGTGTCTCTGATTTTCAAGTTTTGAGCCAAAAGGTCTTTATGGATTAAAAACCTAGAAAAGCACTGACGTGAGGTCAGGAGCTTTTACGCACTTGTTCCGTTGCCAAAGCGGTCATCTATACAAGTATTGACCCTGCCAAACGCAGATTTTTTTCATACTAACCAAAATTCTGCATAAACCCCAAGCTATAATTTTCGATCAAGTGCTAGATTGCAATTCGATCCAAAATTTTGAATGGGTATAAATATTTAAGGAATAATTGGCGAGTTCCACCCATTCAAGCATTTTAAAGGTTTAAAAATTATTGAAACATGATCAAAGTTATTCTTGTGGTGAATTGAGCTCAAAAATGTTATTTTAAAGTAATTTCAATTGAAATTTCTGTGGAATAACTGTAGCTCGTGTATTTTTTACAATAATTTTGATCTCACCACTGATTAAAAATGTGAGCATTTTTCAGAATAGGTAGTTGTGAAATTACCTGCTTTCGAATAAGAAAAATTACCATATACTACAATACAGTTTCAAAACCCCTTCCTTCAACTTGAATTCATAATCGTTGACGTTTTGAAATGTTATGTTTTAGTTTCCTGAAGCTACTCGAATATTCCTGTTTCATTTTTTTTTCGGTTTTGAAAGTTTGGTCTTAATTCTGTTTCGTTTTTGTTTTGCTTTTCATCGCGTAAATAAGCTCTTCGTTAAATCACCAAAACTGAAAAAATCGATGGGGTTAAGGTCAGGTGAACGCGCAGGCCATTCGATTGGGCCTGCATGTCCAATCCATCTCAATGTAAAAACTACACGAGCTACAGTAATTGTACAGGAATTCCAATTAAAATTACTTCGAAAACACATTTTTGAGTTCAGTTCACCATGAGAATGATAAAAATTAGAAAAATAGCTCTAATCGTGCATTTCAAACAACTTTAGCCAATACGCCTTCGATGGCCGAATACAACAAAAAAAAAGCTTGAAAAGAAAAAAAATTGTATGATTTTGGTAGTTTAGGACATGAAGTTTTTGAACTCAGCCAGAGGCTAAGAAACATATTGTTCATTCCATTGCGGTTGATAATCCATATTGGCAGGTGATGATTTGAGGATGTCATCCATAAGAGTCGCAATAATAATACCCATATATTCTTTTGAGATCGCGCATTACATTCTTTGGTATATCAAACAATATCACAGTATTAGCAGATGTAATATAGACGAGGTACCATACGTTTGGAATGAAATAGGAATTGGTTCGAAGTATAAGCTGACATATTCATAGTGTACAGCATCTTTTCCATTGTAAAAAATATCTTTTTTTTGAGAAAATACTTTCGACTTTAATTCTGGGAGGGACTTTCAACCATGTCTGGTCCTCCAAGCGGTGATATTTCAGATACTCTGATTAACCAAGAATATTACAAAACCCTCATATTATAAAAAGACAGAACAACACAATACGTTTCTTAAATGGCTTAAAAGAGAGCTAGTGAGGTATCGAATCCTATTCAATTTTTTTAGTGGAATTAATAGCAAAATGTAATTCCCTCAAAACTTCAAAATGATTCACTTGATGTCATTGAAAAAATAAATCGAAGAAGATATATTTTTCCTAAGAAAAAAACCCGTATAAATCGAAAGGAGTCGCTCAACTATATTACGGTAACCAATTTTTTCATTTTTAATCTGTTGGGAATTAAACTCCTTCATTCAAAAAAATGTATTTCATGACATTTCGACTTTTGAGACTTTGCGTTTCATTCATCCTATCTCAGTGGTTCAATCATTCCAAGCATTATTTCTGAAATCAATTGTCATTGAAGAACACAGAAGAATCTCCGAATTCAAATAAACCAAATTCCGAAGCTTACCCATACCAAGATGGCGAGTAGGGTGTGACACTTTTGGTACAAGGGAAATACTGAATATGCTCCCTTCCCTTCTTTTACCTCCACGCAAGGCACAGACATGATCAGCTTGACCGATAATATGTGTTTTCTGATATTATTTGCATAGAATATGTAACATCTACAAAACAAAGAGCGAAGAAGGATGTTTACCTTCGTTGAAATTCAAATAAACCCGCACCCCTAAATTTTTGGAAAAAACATTCACTTTTAATAGAAAGCTTCTCATATGAATTGCAGAAAAAATCTTTGGCTTCTCCCAATCAGCTTTTACGTGTCTTTTCCCAACAAGACGACTTTTTTACATCGATCGCGCGGGTTATTTTTCATACATTCTATTTGCATCCTACATTTTTTACAGCTAGATGTACTGGACGATCCTAATATGCTCCAATTGTATCTCAACTCATAAGAATGAAATGCATCGACTGGATTATTATTATTCAGCCGAGTGTGAATTGCTAACTGTTTTTCTAATTATTACACGCTTATCCATATTATTTACGGTGTTTTTACGACTTTCCGTGAAGAGGCGTCCATATCTTACGTAAGTAATCCGGCGTGGACCTACAGACGAGGGTTACATAGTATAAGGTCTAACGCACACGACAGACAATCTTAGTAGACGACTGTTTTGTCTGTTGTCAACGCATAAGTCGTCCACCGATTGTCTTTCGTGTGCATTAGACCTAAATGATTATTATGTCAATTCGGCTAACTTCACTGACAAAAAAAGTCAGCTTTGTTGATAGCAGTGCCGGTTTATCCACTGGGGCCCGAGGCTAAGGGTCCAGGGGATCCAAAAAGAATATTTGTTTATGATTTTCTATACCAGAAGTTTCTTTCGAATTCTTCTTTAGATGCCCTAGAATAATAGTAAATGATTTTGCTAAAATACTCTGAAAATCCCTTTAAACGAGATGTTAATTATATGTGCGGCTCCCTTGTATCCAATGGGCTCGAGATTCTAGTATTCGGTAGATTAGGCTAGATTCCGTATTGAACACATTAATACTCAATGCTACTAGTCGAGCTTGTCTGCAGACCGTTTGCTAAAGACGTTCGGTTTTCAGGGCGGCTAATTCAATCAGTATTTCCGGTTGTTAAAATTTGATTTTGAAAGACGAAATTGAACAAATGGAAAAAAAAAAAAATTTTTCATTTTTTCAAATATTCAATATTCTAAGTTTTTAAGGACATATCCCTCAAATGGAGTAACTGTAGACACGTGCTTAAGGCCTTCATCTGTACTGTGAGAAAGTGAGAAAGATGAGTAACATTTGGTAGAAAACAACAAACACACGTAGTCAACAACAGAAGCCAGCCGCACATTTGTGGTTTCAGTCAGGAGACCCTGTGATTACAGGGCAACACCTAACGTCACACACATGTTGCCCTGTAATCACAGGGTCTCCTGACTGAAACCACAAATGTGCGACTGGCTTCTGTTGTTGACTACGTGTGTTTGTTGTTTTCTACCAAGTGTTACTCATCTTATACACTTTCTCATTGCATTGAGGAAATAAAATTTTTAACGGGTATACCTACAGAATCATTGGGCGGATTTTTCCTATTCGCAAATTCGACCCTGGTTATCAAGCCCCAAACCTACTCTACAAATATCGAGTTTCTTAGACACAACTTAGAACCTCGATATTTGTAGAATATGTTTGGACCTTAATTACGTGGGCCGAATTCGTGAATGGGTAAAATCCACCCAATGATTACGCAGATAATTCAAATTTTATTTTCCCAATATTTCCAAAAATACAAATTAGATCGAATTTAAATACGATACTTTATCGAAAAATGACAGTTCGAAGGTTCATATAAAAATTCATGAGGATATAATGATCAGATGATCACAAAATATTGAATATTTGAAAAAACAAAAATTTGAATTTTTTTTTTCAATTTGTTCTGAGGATACACAGAAAGTTGTCAATCAGGATTTCAGGACTAGCTGCCAAGTTTCATCACGATTGAATAGGTAAGTTTTGAGTTATTCCGACAACGATATCGAGGAAAACACCACGAAATTTGACACATTTTTTGGAAATATCTCCGAAAATTATAATCGGATCGAATTGAAATTTCTTACACTACTGCGATATATAAGGCTCAATGCCCTCACAAGAGTTTTTCCGAATATGATGAACAGTTATCGGAAAAAAAATTTTTTTTCGAATAAAATTTTAAAGGAAATTTTTTTGAATATACTGACAGTACGATCTCAACAGAATTCTGCAGCATCTTGCGCGTTGTTATACTCCAACTAACTGCCAAATTTGAATCCAACCTGTCCAGTAGTTCCCGAGTTATCACGAACATAACCTGAATATTTCAGAGGGCTCTAACTCCCAAACCTCTTGGCCGATTTCGCCCATTAATGTACTCAACCTTCACATTTTGAGATGCAACCCACCCTGAAATTTTCAAGTTGATAAAATCCTCCTACGCTCGTAATTGTTGTGACGGCTGGACGGCCGGCCGGACAGAATCAATTTTGACAACGAATTCCTCATCAGTGAGCCCAACCTAGTCGTTTGAGACCATTTTTGGCTCAAAATTACAAAATTACAGACATTTGGACAAAACGATAGCACGCTGTCCCCTAAAACATGAGCGCAAAAAAAAGGTTCGGAATCCTTTTTTTCGAAAATAATTCATACGATTCTGTCGAATTCTAACCTGACCTGAAACGCCATATTTCACAAAAATGCACCAAATTGTTGTTCGATCTTCATTCAACTTCCGGAGATGTTGGAAAAAAATATGTCCAATTTTGTAGTTTTTCCTCGGTATCGTTGTTTTCCCCGAATAACTCAAAAATCCTATTATGATGAAACTCGAAAGCTAATTGGAAAACGCTGGTTTACAACTAAGTGCAAAATTTCATTTTGATCATGCCATTAGAACAATCAAGAAAAATTTCGAAATTCTTCTTCAAACAAATTTTTTTTTTGGGAAATTATTCATGAAATGTCAAAGAGAATTCGCTCTGACCATGAATTCTATAATGGATAACAGTGTACCAAATTTCAGTTCGATCTGATTCTAATTTTTGGTGATTTTGGTTTATTATTCGATGAAATCAAAGTGATCGACCAAAAAAAAAATGACCACCCTGAAAATGTCACAGTTTACATTTAGAAACATATGGATTTGAATGAACGAATAAAAAAACTGCAAATTTTACACAAAGGTTTATTATTTTCTCATTTTAATGTGCAAATTCTTCAGCGATATTTGTCACACTTTATCATCGCGAGTACCACAAGTGAGAAGTTTTACAGTGGAATAAAACAATTTTTAAGATTGTCCTTCAATATCAGCTAGTAAATATTATTTCCACAAGCGGGATTCAAAGTTTTTCCGAAGAAATTCTGAAATGCGAGCAGCCGTATCAAGCCTCTTGCACTTCGGAATATTCATTCACTTCAATTCTTATTTCAATCCCTACCTGGCTGGAAAAATTGAAGCTTTCCAAAATAGAATCATAGAACTAAAAAAGAAATTTCCTAGTTAGATGGTAACGGCCGAAATTTAATGTTAGGTCAATAATTAACAGTGCTATGTCAAGGATGGCGTAAGGATATAGTTACAATTTCTACCCAGAACGCACCCGATATACTAACTTGAACAAACTAAAAGCCTAGGAATAATCAACAAAATGAAGTACCATAAAATATGAGCATATCTAACAAGAGTTTAAATCGAATGAATAACTCTGAAAGAGGAATTCCGTTGAGTATCGTTTTCAGAAATACTCCAGAGGGTGTTAAGGTCCCTAGCAAGCCAATACAGCGTCGGCTGTACCGATTGTTGAATCGTAGAATAACGAGTGACGTAGAAGGCGATCTGACGCGTTTCTACCGCTTCGACCTTGAGTCCCGATTTGGTCATTTTTAATACCGAATCATTGGTTTCGTGCGTCGTTTGACATTTGTCATACGTTGGAGGTAAAACAAGCTCACTTTCCCGCTTTGTTTATGTTATGATATACAGCATTTTCAACAATTTCAGGATAAATTCACAAGTTTAAATGATTTATATTCATAGAATTGGTGAATTACTAGACCCGTGAGGCCAAGTTATTGTGTCGTTGTGAAATGCAACATAAATACACCGAGAGACCAAGGAATCATTGAATCATTCGCTATGTTTACATTGGCGAAGAGCGATTATTTGGAGATTTTAGTGATTTTATTAATTTTACAAGTGAAATTTTGTGATAATGGATCTGATTAACTGATATTCAATATCAGATGATAATCGTTCAAAACGATGTAATGAAAATTGCAGTATTTATCCTTGTCTTCTAAAAAGCCTAGAGTATCCACATCAGAGATAGAATGTATTATAGGTATAACTATTGAAAATGAAACAGTAAAATGTTTGGCTCATTAACTCCTGAAAATAAACAGCAGAATGAAATCCAACGAATGTATGGAATGGAAAAAACATGGGTTCCAGAGAACTTCTCAGTACTATTTCAAATAAACTCTATGTTGCAAATTATCAAATTACTACAATATTGGTCTACAGTTGCTATGTCAGTGCTATCATAATCTTCAATTATATATTTATTATACTAAATATATCTTACAAATAAAATAATTCATATGAAATTTTTTCCTTGAACATCGATTTCGATTCATTCTCAAAAAATTCTTTACTATATAAAATGCTTTTTTATTATGC
Source organism: Myrrha octodecimguttata (assembly GCA_958510865.1). Lineage (NCBI taxonomy): Eukaryota > Metazoa > Arthropoda > Insecta > Coleoptera > Coccinellidae > Myrrha > Myrrha octodecimguttata. The sequence goes on from OY294057.1 coordinate 30,103,022, forward strand.
AGATGCAACATAAGGGCTTTCATAATCTTTAATAATTGACAATAAGGTCAATTCGAAACATATTACAAACAACAAAATGTAGAAGTTCCATCCTTGAGTAGTCGAGCCACATCGGAACGTGTTAGGTTGAGAACAGGGAATGTTATCTGGTTCATTATTATTATAAAATGCATGCAATATATTGACAAATCTATCACATAGCGGATTGCCTTTATATTTCATATGGAGATGCGAGTGGTAACCATTCAGGATGGGTGTGTCATTCATAACGTCAGCTATTAGTGTGGAGAAGATATAATTCTTGAAATGTGTATAACAAACACAAAATATTCTTATCATACTTATCTCATCAAGAGTCAACTTATTAAACAGAATAAATTAAATAGATAGTCTAACAATTCCTTAACCAGTGTGGAAATGCCTCCAACCAACTCTACCATAGTTTGTTACTTTGTCAGAACAGTTTTTTCAATTTATGGCGTGAATATAGGATGTTTGCCTTCTCTGGGATAGTTCACATAGTATTCTATTTCTTCCAATACCAGATAAAACTTAGGGGAATGGGTCAAAAATGCAAATATTCAAATATAAAGTCTACACTACAATATATCTGAAAAATCGGATTCCTTCGTCTCTCAGTGTATTTATTTTGTATTTCACAACGAAACAATAACTAGGCCTAGTTATTCACCCATTCTATTAATATAAATCATTTTAACTTGTGAATTTATCCTGAAATTGTTGAAAATGCTGTACTTCATAACATAAACAAAGCGGGTAAGTGAGGTTGTTTTACCTCCAACGTATGACAAATGTCAAACGACGCACGAAACCAATTCAAAATTCGCAAATTGTTGGAGTTCGTGATAGCATACATTATGAATTTGTATCGATATAGTAGAATGAGGAAAACATAAAAATATGATAATTCGTGTTACATGCAAGAGACCTATTATTCTTGAATCTGGAAAAACAGACATCTTGTTCAAGAAATGATTAATTCAATTTAAAGATCAATTAGTAGATCGCTCTAAAACAGTGGATTGAAAAGAATGTGCTATTATCTCATCAATCGATCTCGAATTTTTGATTACTCATTCCATGTAATTGGAATAAGACATATTCAGTAGATAGAAAACGCAGACTAATAAAGATACCATCAATTGAAAACCTTATAAAGATTGAATTTTGAAAGGTGGTAGGGATCCGGTTAGATACGGAATCGTATTCATTTTTCGAGTATTAGAAATGCCTAGAAAATCGCTGAAGTTTAGACCTGCGTATTCTGGGGAATAGCGCGTTATGAGTTTACATGAATATTTGTTATTCCGAACTTCCGAAAATGGTCTTAATCTACTAGGTTGGACTCTATGATGAAGAACTCAATTTCAAATACAATTCTATCGAAACCTGGCCAGCCGTCCGTTCGTCCGTCTGTGCTGTTACTTTAGAAGCAGCATATATCCAAGAAACTTGAAATGTTTATGATGGGATTGAAGCCTAAACATCTAGGTTGCTTTTGTTAATGTGCTGGATCGGTCGAACGGTTTCTCAGTTTTACCATTTGAAATTTAAAGGTTATTTTCTTTATATCTGAAGTAGTACAAATCCTATCGCATTGACACTTCGCAATCAGTTGTGAAATATCAACAGGTAGCTTTGTGTGGAATCTAGTAGAGGTCATACAATTAGAGAATCCACAAAAAAAATATTTCTCAAATATATTCATCAAATTATTCTGTACAATTTTCGGTACTGTATACATATGTAGTACTTAAATGAAGCTGATTCAACAACCTTTAATGCTGAATATTGTTGTGGTACTTGCAGAAGTATAAGTAGATAGTTATACGTCAGGTACATAATCGTAAAATTATCCGAGGAATATGGCTGCAATATACCAGATTTGAACTAGCACTACTTTCATGAATTTGTTCTTTAGAGATGAGCGTGCATATTCTTCCAAATGCGTACGTTTTTCGAATTTCTGACAAAAATGGTTCTAAAGGATTATTCGGTTGGACTCACTGATCAAGGCTACGTGGTAAAATTCAATTCTGTCCGTGCAGTCGCCTGTGAGTGCTCTATCTGCCGAGTTTTATCATGATTGAATCAGATTTTTTTAGTTATTTCGGGGAATAAGGAAGATACCAAAAAAAAAACAAGAAACCATGAGATTTCACATATTTTTTCCAATATATTTGAAAATTGAAATTAGATCGAACTGAATTTAGTAAACTGTTGTGAAGCAGTGGGTTCAAGGTTCATGCAAAATTGCTTCGCCATCTGATAAATGTTTTTTGAAGAAAAATCCAGAAAAACATTGACGTGAACTAAGGACCCTTTACGCGCTTGTTCGAATTCATTGTCGAAGCAGTTGTCTATTTATGTATTGGTCCCTTTAGACGCATCTTTATTTCCTTATGCAAAGATTTGGCGATCTTCTCCTCATATGGTCCTCACGAAATTCAAGCTTCTATTTTTCGATCAATTCGATCTGACTCGTATTTTTGGAAATATTGAAAAAATAAAACTTCGAATGGGTACATTTATCTACGGAATCATTGGGTGAATTGTACCGATTCACGAATTCACCTTTACTTTCTCTACAAATACGGGTCTCTACGTCATTTCCTTCGGAAGATATGGTGTTGAAGACTTACGGAAGAATCTACCCAAAGACTTGCATTGAAGGTTTGGGGTTTAATTACGAAGTCTTGGATTGGTAAAATCGATCCAACGTTTTAAAACATACCAATCGTATCGAATAAAATACAGTACTTTAATGAAAAATTATAGTTTCAAGGTTCACGCCGAATATCGTGAGGGCTATATTATAATTAGACAGCCAAGTATAAAATATTTGAAAAAACATTTTACGTATTTTATTGTTCTAATCGAACGATCATTACGAAATTTTGCACAAATTTGCTGATCAGCATTTGTCAACTAGTAACGATATTTCATCATCATCGGATCAGAATTTCTTGAGGTTTTTTTTGGAAATATCAACGATATATATCTAGAAAATAACCAAGAAATTTGAGAATTTTTTTATACATCTCCGAAGATTAATATACGATCAAATTGAAATTTTGAACACTGTTATTGAATAGTGATTTCAAGGTCTGCGCTCAATTCTTCTGAAATTTGATGAAAAGTTTGTGAAATATTGGATATTCATTGAAAATTGGATATTCCAAGAACAAATTTTTTTTTCAATTTACTCCGATTCTCAGAAAATTTTGCGAAAAATCTCGTACATTCTACAACTTTCTAAAAGCACGAAATTTGACATATTTCTTTCCCAATATCTCCTTAAATCAATATCAGATCGAAATGAAACTAGAACTACTCTTGCTGAATATTGACTCTTTTTGTTTATGCTAAATTTCAGTGCAGTCTGATTGATATAGTTTACGGAAAACCAATTTCTTTCACCATTATAATCCTCAAGACATTCATCGTAATTTTGCGCGGCAGTGTTTTACACGAGTTATGAAATGGCCGTAGCTAGGGTAAGACAAGGCAGGGCAATGCCCTACCTTGAAATACCATTGCCCTACCTTGAAATATCATTCCCTACCTTAAAAAACAAAAGCTTATTTTATAAAAGATTCATTAGATCCATGAGAAGTTTCTCTCCCCTATATTCAATTTCAATTAACCTACCTCTAAGCTCTTTATACAATGCTCTAAGTTTACTGTATAGCTACTGCACTGGTACTCCTTGAGATATTGAGAGAATAACCTCAACATTTCGAATAACAACGAAATTTACCTCATTTTTCCCTATGTCTCCGTAAATAAATATCCGATATAATTAAAATTCTGAAAGTTGATGGTAAATACCAACTTAAAGATGTTTGACAAACTTCGTTAAAATATTAGCAATAATCTTCGGAAAAAAAATTCAACAGAATTTTGGAATTTTAATTTTTTGCATTTTCTAACGACTAGATTCACAATAAATTTTTGCATAATGTATGCAATCTCTAACCAATTTAGAGGTTTCAATTTGATGGCATCCGTATTTCTTGAGATATTGAGGAAATATCCTGGGTATTTCGAATACCAAGGAAATTTGACATATTTTTTTTTCTATATTTCCAAAAATAAATATCGCATCACATTGAAATTTGAAACGATTTTGTGCAGTATCGATTTTAAGGTATTTGCCAAAAATTTTTCCAAACGTGATTGATTTTTCTCCGAAAAAAAAAATAAATTCGAACAAAATGTGGAAGTTTTTGCACTCAGTTGCAACTTGGTATTCTACAACTGATTACGAAGGTTAAAGCTTGATTCTCACTATACTTCCCGTAACTTTCCAGTATCACCCCTTCTGTATGATTTAGGTCAAAATTTAGTAGGCAAAAATGTCATGTTGACGGAACGTTAACGGAACGTGTAGTGTGCATACATCAATTTATTTACACCTTATAATATTTCACGGAAAGGATACTGGAAGGTTAAGGAACGTATAGTCAGAATCAACCTTAAATCTGATAGCATTTGTACTTTTTGACATATTCGTCGGTATTCTGCAGATTGTTAGGATTGTATTGTCGGAAATTAAAATTTTCAAAAACCTTAAGTTCGCAACTTGTACCGAGGTCTCCTATTGAAATCTAGGTTGGAATATTCTAGAAGCGCATATTCACTTTTGGTGATATCATTTGAACATGCGCGCACAAGCTCCTGACTTCACGTCAGTGCTTTTCTAAGTTTTTTTCGATAAAGTACTTGATTTTAATTCGATCCAATCTGTATTTCGGAAGTATTGGGAAAATAAAATTTTGAAATGGTAATCTACCGAATCATTGGGCGGGTTTTACCCATTCGCGAATTCGACGTTCGTAATTAAGGTCCAAAACTACTCTACAAATATGGTGTTTTTGAAGTATTTACACAGTATAAACACAATAACTTCCGAAAAAAACAACTTAAAACTCGATATTTGTAAAGTAGGTTTGGGGCTTAATTACGAAGGTCGAATTCGTGAATGGGTAAAATCCACTCAATGATTCCGTAGCTAAAGCCATTGAAAATTTTATTTTCCCAAGATTTCCAAAAATACATATTAGATCGAATTAACACCCAGTACCTTCTCTATTGAAAAATGACAGTTCAAAGTTACATACAGAACTTCATCAGGATAATATGATCAGAAGATCACAGAATATTCATATGACACGATCATCAGGAAATTTTGCATAAAGTGGCCCATCAGTTTTTCCAAACTAGCTGCCAAGTTTCATTCTGATTGCATCAGTATTTTCGAGTTATTTCAGATAAAACAACTATATCGAGAAAAAAACCACGAAGTTTTATATATTTTTTTCCAATATCTCCAGAAATTATGGTAGTATCAAAATGAAATTTTGTGAAATACGAAGCTCAAGGCATGACCAAAATGTTCTTCAGATATAATAAACAGTTTTCGGGGAAAAAAATTCTTTAAATTTAGCATTTTTTTTCAGTTTATCGACTCCACGATCCCGACAGAATTTTGCAAAACGTAGCAAGTCCTTATGCTCCAACCAACAACCAAGTTTCAATTCGATCGCTTCTTGTAGTTCTCGAAATATCATGGAAATAACTTCAAAACTTCAATTAGCTACAACTCCGAAACAGTTCGACCGATTTTGCCCATTAACCATTAACCTTCGCATTTTGAAATACAACCAACTCAGAAATTTTCAAGTCGATAGAATCATCCTTATGCCCGTAATCGTGCCTTCGGACGGACGGCCGACAGGCCGGACAAAATCAATTTTGACACTGAATTCGTCATCAATGAGTCCAACCTAGTAAGGGCATTTGGACAAAACGATGGCACGCTGTTCCCCAGAATAGGCGAGCAAAAAGTTTTCGAAAAAACAAATATTTCAAATCTATTAAAGTAGTTCAGTTTTGACAAGCTCACTTCTTTCAGAGAAATTGAGGACATCATCTCAATATTTGAAATAGCCATGAAATTTGACATACTGTTTTCCAATTTCTCTGGAGATAAATATTCGCTAAAACTGAAATTTTGAGCACTATTGTTATATTTTGACTTCAAGGTCTGTGCCTATTTTATTGAATTCTGTTGAATATTTTTGGAAAAAAAATCAATTTTTTTTAAACAATAAAGACCTTTCTTGGCTGAAAACTTGAAAATCACAGACACTGGGCAAAACGATAACGCTTCATTTCTCCAGAACAAGCGCCTAATGAAAGAAATTAACTTTTTGCTCAGTACGTTTTATAAAATAGAATAAATATCTGATCGAGTTAAAATGTGGATTATTGTTGTTAAATATTGACTTCAAGGTATGTGCCAAATTTCATCCGGATCTGATTAGTAGCCAGTCGAAAAAATTATTTACAAAAAATATTTGTTTGAATTTTTTTAGATCATCTCAAAATTGTGAACAGGTTCCGCGTTGGAATTCTTCAACTTATTACGAAGCTCCAATCTGATAGCATCAATTTATTTAACAATAAATTAATAAACTAAAAATTTAAGACTCTAGGACTTTTCCTGAGAAAGTTAGAGCACACACGGTCGGCCGAACAGAATTGAATTTGATAATGGATTCTTTCCTCAGGCATTACAACCTGAAGGTTTAAGACCAATTTCGGTTTAAAATTGTATAATCACAGACATTGTTATGGAACGATATCTTTGAATTTTGAATTGTTTCAATGAAATGATGAGTTAATTTGGAAATATCAATAATTTTCAGGAAATCAGCATGCAATCAGACTTTTTTTCCCAATATCTCCTAAGACGAATATCCGATCAAGCTGAAATTTGAAACACTGTTGTTGAGCAGTGTCCCGAAGATCTGCGCCAGACTGTAGTATTATTGTTTAAGTAATCAGCATTATAGACCATTCCGATACACTGCTCATGCGCTACGGGGAAGTACCGACAAAACTTCTAGGGAATCACCTCATGAAGCATGCAGTCTGAACAGACGACTCTAATATGTCGATCGACGATCTATTGCATAATGTCCCTATAGGATCCAGTGAATACTTCGACTATTCACCAGTAGATGTCGCGAACGGTCGATGCAAAGGAATATTCTATATATCTTTTATGTTTAGGGAAAATCAAAGAATACATATCTGTTTGGACTGAAACCGAGTCTTCGAGTTTTCGGTGTCGATTGGGGTGAAATTTCAACGCAATCGGATAATTCTTCTCATTTGACATATTTTTTCTCAATATCCCCAAAAATAATAACCGTATCGAATTGAAATTTGGTACACTGCTGTTGAATATGAAGCCAGGTGTGAGCAGTTTTTTCCCGATTTCAAATGAAATATTTTCACAAAACATTTCGGAAAATATTTTTTTTTTCAAAATTTACTTACAGCAGGATCTCAACAAAATGCGGGAGGTTCCGTGTCGTTATGCTCTGACCAACTACCTGGTTTAAATCCAATCGCTCAAGTTGTTCTTGAAATATCAGGAAATTACCCCAAAATTTCAAATGGCGATAACTCCGAAACAATTTGGCCGATTTTGCCCGTTAACGAACTTTACCGTCACACTTTGCAATTCTACCTTCGCTGAAAGTTTGAAGTCGATAGGATTCTCCATACGCCCGTCATCGTGCATACGGCAGGCCTGACGGCTTGACAGAATCGATTGTGATAACGGATTCATCATCAGTGGCAAAAAAATGTATGGCAAATTTTTCTGGAACCATCCATCAGATTCAATCACTCAAACCTTGAACGTGATATTTTACAACAATGTGCCAACATTCAGCTGGATGGGATATTTATTTACGAAAATTTGGGGAAAAATATGTTAAATTCTGTTGATATTTCCTAATTATCGCTTTAATATCCTTACTCACCGTCGCAGCTACTCACAACAAGCGCCCAAAAATTGTTGACCTCACGTCAGTGCTTATCTAGATTTTTTCCTTTCCACTAGATCACCTCAAATATATAACCGACAGGCAACAAGATCCAGCAATTAATATCCACATTTTTTCTAAAAATCAGAGTTCGTCTTCTGAACATTGTATCACCCTGTATACCGTTACGTTTTCATAATGAGGTAATACATGTATACGTGAGACAAGTGTTAATTTTTCCATGAACCAATTAAACTGTCTACGAAGCATGAAACTCATCGGATAGGTTATTCCAAATAATTCGGAAATATATTTCGACTCAATTTTCTGGTGCTGAGTTCCGAATATGTTTTCCTGTTCGATGGCATAGATAAAATGTTATTACTACGCTTTCCTGAATCTTTTTCACTATTCCGGTCCTTTCGTAATCTTTTCAATCTTTTTAATTAACAGAAAAATGCATATCTCAGTCATCAACTTTCTCATTTCAACTGTCTCGTCTGAATTTCTTCCAATGAATTATTCTGGAATTAAATGATAAAGTTGGACATTTTCACAAAAAATTATCTTCACATCTTCAAAAGTTTCCTTTTATCCTTCACTTTCATACTGTTTTAGATTAAGAGAAAACAATACCTCGAATATAACGGGGTGACTTGGAGGCCAAAGTTAGTTTTTTTCAAAAAATATTTTTGGTGCAAATGGTCAAAAAAAATCGTAAGAATGCGCAATATTGGCACTTTTTATTTTCAAGAAATTTCGGTAAAATAAAAACTAAAATAGGGTGAAAAGTGGAAAAATAACTGACATTGCGCATTCTCACGAAAAAATCAAGTATATATCAAAAAAATTTCTCAATAATAATCACTGAAGCCTGCAAAAAAACATCCCGTTTCCACCTTAAAACGTCGAAATTTCTCCGAATTCTAATATTTCACGCGGCTCTTGGCAACGTTATAGCATGTAGACACTGCATCCAGGTGCCTGGCGTTAATATATTACCGAGGATTAATGGGACTTGAATGTGGATGTGTTGCTTAGCCGTAATTTATCATCACATGGTATTGTTCGCTCTTAAGGTAAATGGGAGTTTTCTATAGTAATCTCATGAAAAAATTCTAGAGGAACACTGACGTGAAGTCTGCAGCTTTTGCGCGCATGTTCATATTTATTTATTTATTTATTTATTTCTCAAACAGATTTTACAATCTTTTTACATGAGAAACTAACATGTATCTTGGATATTGAATATATCGCAGCAGCAAAAAAACTTAAAAATATATAAGGTAGGTATACAAAAAAAAGGATTAAAAACAAAATTAGATGAAAAAAACTATTCATTTCTGAAGTGTATGTGCAAACCAACGAAGAATTGTCTAGGAGAGGGGTCAAAGCTGAGATTAGACTGGTCAAGGACTCTGTTCGTTATCTTAAGCATTTTCACAATGGGTGAACCATAAATAAAAGTCGTCGTATGAGGTATTTCGTACAACTGATTCAGTCTGGTGGTACGAGATGGAACTCTCAATCTCATAAAATCTCTCAGTTGCGGTGTATTATAGAAACAATTAAAAATTTTGTAACACATCCCTACGATATCCTTCAATCTTCTATTCTCAAGAGACATTATTTCAAATTCATTTCTGAGTTGGACCGATCTTATCGTATTATAATCTGGATAAATGTGATACATTTTGAAATATAGATATCGCAGTAACTTGTTCTGTACCTTTTCAACTGTTTTGGTTTATTATTTGATGAAATCAAATAATAAACCTTAGTGATCGACCAACAAAAAAATTTTTTAACCCCCCCTGAAAATTTCACAGTTTACGTTTTGGAGTAAATTATTTCTCGAAAACTTACCACCGAATTTTCATGAAACTCTGAACGTTGATCACTGTTGCAAAACTAAACCAAAAAAATTTTACCCGGATGATTTCCGACCAGTGGTTCCTGAGTTATAAAGAAAAACGCTGCAAATTTCCGATTGGAATTCACTGGAATAATCGGTTTACTTTTCATCCAGAATCATACATCTAAAAGTAGATGAAAATATTGATTACCAAATTCTCAACACATATCGAGAAATTTTTAATGGATGCGATATTATTTTATAAACACAATTTGCAAATGCCCCATCGATGTTTTTGACAATTTCATAATCGTAAGTAGTTCAGATTGAATATTTTTGGGTTTTCTCTCCCAATATCTTGAACATAAATACTGAAAATCGGATCAAATTATTATTTATAGAAATCACCCTGCGGAATACGGGATTTAAGATTAAATTTCTTCATGAAGCTCATTCATATCTTGAATAAAACTTTTATTTTATTCATAAATCATTGGTTTTTAAGAACACAAAAACCAATTCCATGAAAAAATTCATTTGAAACATTGAAATCTCAATAAATACTCTTTCATAACTGAATAATACTTTTGCGTGCAGAACGCGAATTAAGTAGCGTAATTTAAAATAATGCAGATTTCCAAAAAATTCGGTTGATCGGAGGTTTCCATCAATTTCGTAGTACGATTATCGTCAACATGTGGATATCCGTTACTGGTTTTAATCGAAATCCAAAATCTTTCGTACTGACAGTTTGAAATAAGCGTGAATATAAAGAATAATGAGCATTTATATGATAAATCAAATTGGAGGATATAATATGCAAAAAAATCAATAACGATAACAACGAACGAAATTTGTAATCTAGAATTATTCTTTCGAATTCAACCTGATGAGGTTCACGATATATTTAATTGTTACAGAAATGTTATTGAAAATAACTTTAGTTTTTCAGTTTGTGTGGTGGGGATACTTTGTGAATCAAGTGAATCGGATATCTGGTGTGGAAAAATTTTTTCAGATCAATTGCACAGGAAGGTTGGGTTTTTTTCATTTCATTAATATTTTTCAGAAGAAAGTTGAATCCTATGAGAAATCACATCTACACATTTGATACTAGCGGAAAGTCTTGAATTTTGTTTTACGCATTGGTGTTAGTTTGAAAGATTGAGTTTATTTCCTCAGTGTCAAGAAATACGAACGCGTTCGGATTGAAACATCATGACTAATTTTGAAATATAGACACTCGATTTAATGCAAAATTTCGTGAGAATTGTATCGGAAGAATCGATTTTTTGTTGAACATTTTTTTTTCGAATACATATTCATCAAAGTTCAATGAAATTTGGTACAGGTTGCAGAGTCAATATTTAGAAACAGTGTTTCAAATTTCAGTTTTGGCCGATATTTATTTGTGCAGATATTGGCAAAAAATTCCGTGACCATTTTGAATATTGAGGTTATTTCCCTAATATCTCAAAAAGGGCAAACCCAATCTGATTTGAAGTTCATTTTCAGTTGTCGAATATCGACACGAAATTTAATAATTGTGGAAAATAGTTAGATTTTCAAAGAGGTGAATCGACTGTGGAACGTCTCTTCTCATTCAAAATATTATTTTAAATTTTGCTACTCAGTTAACGTTCTGCATGTGGAAATGTTATTCAATTATACAAGTGTATTTATTGAGATTTCAATGTTCACATGAATTATTTCATGGAATTGGTTTCTATGTTGTGGGAAACCAATGAGTTATGCATAGTATATGAGTTTTTTAAGATATCAATGGTATATTGGGTTATTTAACTGAGAAAATAATAAACCCTTGTGTAGAATTTGCAGCGTTTTTTTGTATGTAAGAGGTGCTGGGTGCCAAACCGAAGAAAAATATTCAAGCTTTGGTCTGACCAAGGAATTGTACAGCAATTTTATCGTATCTGTACTCTTGAAGTATTTGCAATGTCTTAGAATGAAGCCCAAACTACGAAGAGCCTTGGCTGTTATACTCTCAACGTGTGTTTTGAACGAAAGCGAATTACTGTACTGGACACCCAGATCCTTGATCGTTTCAACTCTCAGCAACTCCTCCTGGTCCATATTGTAGGAAAACTGTATAATTGCCTTTTTTCTGGAGCAGGACAAGATAACACATTTAGACTTATTAAAAGGCAAGTCATTCCTTATACTCCATTCGAAGATGGAGTCAATATAGGTTACAAAGGCGTTATTCCCCGAGTAATTCAGGAAATAATAATGGTTATGAGGAAATAACAATGAAATTCAATAGATTTTCCCATTATTTCCGAAAATAATTATCGGATCAATCTCAAATTTGACATACTGTGGTAACATATAAACCTCAAGGTTTATGGCAAATTTCTGGAATCTGGATTCCAGGTAAAAAGATTTGCGCATTCCAATGCGCGACCTAATCAGAAAGTTTCAAGTCGTCATCGTGCCGTCGGCCGTCTGGATAGAATCGACTTTGACACTGGAATCGTCATCAGAGAGTCCAACCTAGTCGTTTGAGACTATTTTCGGGAAAAAATTGGAAAATTACAGACGTTTGGACAAAACGATAACACGCTGTTACCCAGAACATGCGCGCAAAAGAAAGGCCATTGTTTAGATGACGATAAAATTTGGCACAGACCTTGAAGTCAGTTTTTAACAAAGACTAATCATATTATTAGTTTATGGTTTTTTACATCATTGTTTTAAATTTCAATTCTATCTCATATTTATTCTCGGAGATATAAGGAAAAAAATATGTGAATTTTTGTTGTGTATTTGAAATTTCGAGATTATTTCATCGAGATCTCAGACAAAGCTGATGCTATCGAAATCAAACTTCATTGTTAGTTCAGGAATACCGACGCATAGCTTCATGCAAAAATTTAAAAAAGAAATAATTCTCGTGAATGTTTCAGATTTTTTTCTTGAAAATTATTCATCAGTTTGCCACAAACCCTGAGGTCACTTAACAAAAACAACAGTGTTTCAAATTTCAGTATGTTAATAAATATGTTTCGGGATATTTTGAAAAATCTTTGAAATTTCTTGATTATTTCCTCGATATCATAGTTTTTTCCGATATGAACTGAAAATACTTATGATGATTATGATGGAACTTGGTTACTATAATCGGCAAATGCTATAAGAAATTTGTTTCCACATTTTTTCATTTCATTCTATTCATTTATTGATTGATTCAATAATCTTATACTCAGGCAGACTTAAGTTCAACAAATTATCCACAAGGAGCATAATATAGAACATATAACAGTGAAGAGCCATTTCAGATCAACATAAAGACAACACCAAAATAGAAATTAAGCGAACATCTAATCAGATTGTCCTCACGCAATTCTGCATGAACCTTCAAGATGTAATTTTTCAATCGAGTGCAAGATTTCAATTTCTTCCAATTTATATTTCGGGAAAATCAAATTTTTAATGAATCTGAAGAATCAATTCGGCTTTCGTAATTGAACTTAAAACCTGCTCTAAAATTATCAAGTCACTTAGAAGTCGATCGTTAGAATTTCCTGAGGACCATGTACCTAAGAGCAAATCGCCAAATCTTTTCATCGGGAAAAAAAGGTGCGTTTGGCTTTGTCGATAAGTGAATAGGTGGCCGCTAAGGTACCGAATTCGAACAAGCTCGTAAAAATCCTGTCTTAAGTCTGTGCCTCTTCAGAATTATTTTTACAGGCGATAATAACAATGCTAAGGGGTGAATCATTGCTATCAAAGATGATGAAGGGTTTTTCTTTCATAAGTGACCTGAGATTCCGTTTAAATCTATCCTTCTTCCGAGAATGAAAAGTATTCTGTATTTTTGACACTTCTACAGGTGTAATCATCAAAGAGTTCCCGTTATAAATCGAGTAATTCAATTCTGTCCGTCCATCCGTCCGTATGTGCTCTAACTTTCGCCAGGAAAAGACTTAGCGACTTGAAGTTGTCAGGTTTGGAGTCTAAATGTCTCGGTTAAGTTCGTTAATGGGTAGAATTAGTCGAATAGTTTCGGAGTTAGTCCCATTTGAAATTTCATGGTGCAATCCTCGATATCTCATGAAGTATTGACTCGATCGAATTGAAACTTCGTGGGCAGTTTTGGAATACCAACGCACAAATTTTATTCAAAAATTGTTTTCTCTGAAAGTATTCATTAGATTTCAATGAAACTTGGCACAAACCTTAGAATTAGTATTTAAAAATAAAATTCCAAATTTCCATTCGATCCGTTTCTTACTTTTGGAGATATAAGCAAAAAATTTGCCAAATTTCGTTGTTATTTGGAATTTTAACGTTATTTCCGCAATATCTCAAGAAGTAGAATTGCAATCAGATTGAAACTTCGTTATCAGATGGAGATTATCAACAAGCAACTAGGTGCAAAATTTCGTGTTGATCACAGTGTTAGAATTTGGACAAGCGCGTAAAAGCTCCTGACGTCACTTCAGTGCTTTTCTAGATTTTTTTAATGTATTATTGTTGACCCTGTAGAGTGAAATCGATAATTTATCCGACACTGAAGAAAGCTCATTCAAATGGACACCTACTATCAACGGATCAACGATTTTGCATGCTGCAGTGACACGAAAACGACGATTTTCCCCTTTTTTTGCTTGGAAAATGGAAAACGCGTAGCCGTCTAGCAAACCATCCACATAGGGGGCTTCACTCGAGGGGGGAGAATTAGATTGAATATAAAAGATTTAATTATTCCAATGATTTTAATCGGTAATCAGCACACGAGCAATATAGGAGGCAAAAATCTCATAGATAATAATTAAATATAAGACTACATCTACTTGTAACGGTGCTAAAATCAGTGAATGGGTGCATTTAATTTAGTAAAACGCTCAACTCTGGTTGTTATAGTATAGTTGTTTAATCATTTGCCATCATTTGTTAAAGTGGAAGAGATCTCTGGAGAGATCGAGATAGTGATATTTGATATCTTGTGATTAGTGCTGTGATTTATTCTCTTTACTGAAAAGAAGAAATATTGAATAAGGTATGTTTAACGGATGATTCTATATGAACATTTTATGAATATTTCCGTGAATCGGTGTACATTTGTTACTATTCTGCAACATAACACGGGGTGAATCACGAGAAACTCTACATATTTTTATCACAAATTATAGAGAACCTCGAAGATAATACCAAACCATAAAAGAATGCTTCTTTTTCACTTAGTTTGCCACTAACATACCAGTCGGTGTGTGTGTGTGTTCTTCCGACCAATAGACTTTTGCTTCCAGAATAAAAAATTCAGGAACAGTCTGAAAAATTTCCGTCTTACCTCATACTTCAAAAAATGTACCTGATATAATTTTTGCTGCCTTTGAATATCTTTAACCTGCATCAACCATCATGAAGAATGATGTAATTTGAATATTCTCCATCCTAGCATTGATTTTCCGAAGAAATGTTGTAATTACAATGAATTCAATGAATTGAAAATTGTATAGCGAAAGTATACTTTTTAAATTTATCATTATTATTATTATTAAAATAATCAAACTAAAGAAGTGAAATTTGTGCCAAAATTTATAAATTCACATTGTTATTGGTATCTCTCAATGATTTTCACAATTTCTGGAAAATATGATATGTCCGGAAATATCGGTAATTATCCCTAGAAAAGTGATATCACCATTTATATCTTTCCATCGTTCATTCCGTGTGGAATTTTGTATTCTAAATTTGAATGATGAAAATCATTTTTGAAGTTTCAAACGGTCATATCGATCTGTGAAAAAGTGTAAATTTACAATATGGCTCATTTTGGTTCTAAGTTTCATGTTTCTGAAATTTCTATTATTCACGAATTTTGTAGTCGTAGACGAAAGTTTTTTCGAACGAATATGTTAGAATCAATCACAGCTGACGTATTTTCGTGGTCAAATTCAATTCGGTCTGTCAGCAGTTAGAATGTGAATCCTTCGAAAAGGTCTGGGTACCTTCATACTTTTTCTCGTTGGATATTGCAGTTCATATATTTCAGAATATCTTCTTTGCCTGTTATACATATAAATCGAGATAAAACGTGAAAAGTTCGACAAGAGAGTGATATCGGTCCAATATTCTTAAGTTGCAGAATTGCACAGGAGCCTAGATCGTTTTCTTACTGTGTCGATTTTGGGAAATTTTGCGCGCATATCTGGAGAACAGCGCGATATGTTTTTGTCCACAAGGCTGAAATTTTCTAATTTGGAGCCGAAAATGGTCTCCAATGACCCACTGATGACGAATCCGGTGTCAATATCGATTCTGTCCGGCAAGACGACCGTATGCACGATAACGGACGTACGGAGGAGTCTATTAACTCGAAACTTTTAGGGTAGATTGCATTTCAAAATGCGCCAGTTAAGTTTGTTAATGGGCCAAATCGGTCTAACGGTTTCGAAGTTATAGCCATTTGAAATTTTCAGGTCGTTTTCCTCATATTTTAGGAACTACTGGTGAGATTGTATTGAAATTTGGCATGACTACGCACAATATATATTTTTCGGAATTTTTTTCGGTTTCTCTCATATTTGAGGAAAATTGTGCTCATACCTGGATATTTCAAAGCAGTGTTCGTCTAAAATTTCAATTTGGTACGGTCATTATCTTTGGAGATATATATTGGAAAAAAATATGTGAAATTTCGTGGTTTTTGTTCGGTATCGTTCATTTTTCCGGAATAATTCGAAAAAAAAATTGATCCAATACTGATGAAACTTGATATCGGGTTTTAAAATGCTAGGGAACAACTTTGAGCTGTATTTCATGATGATCGTGTCATCAGAACAATTTGAAAAAATGAATTCAATTGTTTTCTTGTTCAATTATTCATTATTCTGCAATCTTCAAGAACCTTCAAGCTGTTATTTTTTAATCAAGTACTGGATTTCAATTCGATTTTATCTGTATTTTTGGAAATATTGGCTGAAAAAAATGTTGAATTGGTAGATTTGCGGAATGTTCGGGTGGATTTCACCCATTCACGAATTCGCCTTTCGTATTTAAGCGCTAAACCTTCTCTCCAAATATTGAGTTTCCTAGTTGTTTCTTTCAGAAGTTATTGTGTTCATGATCTGCCGTTAGTTCATAGTAGGTTTACAGGGTGGTCCAAGTAGTGACATCAAAAATTTTTTTTAGATTCCTCACACCTGGGGGTATCCAAAAATACCCTATGTATATTATGCGATTTTCTGTAGTTTTCGATTTATAATTTTTTTTGTGTTTCTTCTATTTATTTTGCCAGCGACGTTCCAAAATTCATATCTTTTTATGTAGTAGGTATTTTGCAGATTTTTTTCCTGTACCATGATCGCCCTGAATGTTGTTTTGATACCAAAAATTCCTCAGCTTCCTGAAATCACTCAAAGTTACTCAAAAGTGGCTTGAAATTTATAACTTTAGTTTTCAGTAGGATTCATTCAAACATTCAACATCAATTCAAAAATACGCGCAGGAGTTTTCATAGTTTCTGGCTGAGTTGTATTGAAAATGGAGGAAAAGCTTTTGAAGATTTATTGTAGTGAATTGGCAATTTCTCAGTAACTTGTGCTTTTATTTCTCATCCGAAAGCAAGTAATTTCACAACTACCAATATTGAAATATGCTCACATTTTCAATCGGTGGTGAGACCTAAATTAATGTAAAAACACTGCAAATTTTACACAAGGGTTTATTATTTTCTCAGTTTAATACCCCAATACCATTGATATCTCAAATCAATCGTATATATTATTTATAACTCATTGGTTTTTCACCAAACGAAAATCAATTCCATGAAGAAATTCATGTGAAATATATAAATTCAATAGTAACTACAAAATTATCCACGTCGAAACCAAAAGTACCTACATAACTCCTAGAGTCGTTAGAAATCAATAGGTACAACACCCGCAAAATCCTATTGAATGAACTAACAGATGTGAATAGCTCTCCTCTACTGAATATTTTTCTGTAACCTAAAAACTCTGTGGCAAACCCCAATTTATACCTACTCTCACTTTTACGCTTTTGTATAATTATTTAGGCACGTTCCGGACCATATTTAAACCTTGTACTACATACCATCAGTCAGTAAAATGTAGATACCTGAAGAAGCTATATTAAAGCGAAAGATTTTTAGCAACTTTCTTCGTGTTTTTTTGTGATTCCGGGGTATTACTATGAGATGGAGTTTTTATATCCGGCTGATCATCAGAATTATCAGTCCTGTCACCGATATAATCAATTACCGTATCCATGTTGTCTGTCTCATCTAAATATATTCCCGAAATATGGTAGATAAACCTATTCACTAAGGTATCAACATATGACGAAAATTTTGCTGGAAAGAATTGAAAGAATCACTTTATAATTAAGCCTAGAGGATGTTATTCATAAAAATCTTAAATATTTTTTATTCCAAATCACATTTCCTATGAAATATTGGAGTTGAAAAATAAAAAAATTATCTTGGTGTTGAGTTTTCTTAAAAAACTACTCTACAAAGGTCAAGTCACTATGTTGTTTCTTTCGTTAAAGTTAAGTTAAATATCCGAAAAATATTTTTACTATTATAATATTTTGCCAGTACGATCTTCACGATATTACCCATTAAATTGCGTGTCGGTATTACACAAATAGAAATGAAATTCAAATCAGAAAGCGATTGCGCCTTTTGACATATAAGGGAAATAACCTCAAAATTTAAATGTCCACGAAATTTTTCGCCAATATCTCTGCAAATAAATATGGTTTCAAAATGTTGACTAAGACCTGTACCAAATTATATTGAACTTTAATGAATAGCTTCCGAAAAAAATGTTTAGAAAAAATTCAATTTTTTTCCAATACAATTCTCACGAAATCATGCATTAAATTGAGCGTCGATATTTCACAACTTGTTATGATGTTTCAATTTGATCGCGTTAGTATTTCTTGAGAAACTTTCGGGAAAATTAACTTAAACCCTCGAATTAACAACAAATACGTAAAACAAAATTCGAGATTTTCCGCTAATATTAAATGTGTGGATGTGATTCCTACTAGGATTCAACTTTGTTCTGAAAAATATCAATGAAATGAAAAAAAAACTCACCCGTCCTGAGCAACTTATCTGAAAAAAGTTTTTCCACAGTGCATATACTGAAAAACTAAAAGAACTGAAGACCTAAAGTTATTTTCAATAACTTTTCTGTAAAAATCAAATATATCGTGAACCTCTCAAGGTTGATTTCGACTGAATAATTCTAAAAGAGAAATTTCGTTCCTAATAGTTGTCAGATACACTCAACTAAGAGGGTGTGAAATCCCAACGTCTGTTTAATGTAAAAACGTTCAATTCAAACAAGTAGTTTGCGGACCACCAGATGTTGAAACATGCGGAATATTCTTGTCTTCGGTCCCCGATACACACTCTTCTGAACAGGTCAATTATCGGCTCCTGCCTTAGTCTAAGGCTCGTACCCTTAGTATTAGATTCTCGACAATTGATGAGATTTCCGGTTTGATAATTGAGTTGTTTGCATATATCCTCCAATTTGTTTATCACATACATGCTCATTATCTTTTATATTCACCCCTATTTCAAAGTCTCAGTACGAAAAATATTGGATTTCGATTGAAACCAGTAGCGGATATCCACATGTTGACGATAATTGTACTACGCAATCCAAAATTGATGGAAACCTCCGATCGACCCAATATTTTGGAAATATTCATTATTTTAAATAACACTTCTTAATTTACGTTCTGCATGTGAAAGGGTTATTCAGTTACACAAGAGTATTTATTGAGATTTCAATGTTTCAAATGAATTTTTTCATGGAATTAGTTTTTGGGTTGTGAAAAACCAATGATTTATGAATAAATTATAAGTTTTATTTAAGATATAATTGAGCTCCATGAAGAAATTTAATGTTTAATCCCGTAATTCGCAGGGTGATATCTATAAATAATAATTGTTATCCGAGTTTTTGTAGTTATGTTTCAGATATTAGGAGAGAAACCCCAAAATATTTAATTTGAACTACTAACGATTATGAAATTGTCGAGAACATCGATGGGGCATTTGCACATTGTGTTTATAAAATAATTAACGAATCCGTTCTAAATTTCTCAATATATGTTGTGAATTTGGTAACAATGTTACTTTCAACTATATGATTCTGGATGAAAAGTTAACCGATTTTTTCACTGAATTCCAATCTTAGAACCGAATGCGATGATTCATTCTCGGGATTATTGGAAATTTGCAGCATTTTTCTTTGTAACTCAGGGACTACTGGTCGGATATCATCCGGTTGAAAATTTTTAGGTTGAGTTATGCAACAGTAATCAACGTTGAGAATTTCACAAAAATTCGGTGGTAAGTTTCCGATAAATAATTTTTTTTTCACTCCAACCCCCAATTTTAAGCCCTTAGGGTATACCAATTCTGCTGAAAAGCTTGGAGGATCAATCCCGAGCGACACATGATTTTTCTACCAAGTTTCACGGATTTCGGTTAAGTACTTTCCGAGAAAAGCTCCGGACAACGGACGGCGGACGGACGGATTTTTTTTTATTCGTTCATTCAAATCTACATACTCCAAAACGTAAACTGTGAAATTTTCAGGGGGGGTTAAATTTTTTTTTTTTTTGGTCGATCACTAAGGTTTATTATTCGATTTTATCAAATAATAAACCAAAATCACACGAGTTACGGTTAGTTTACAGGAATTTCAATTAAAATTACTTTAGAAAAACATTTTTGAATTTAATTTACCATAAAAATGATGAAAAGTAGAAAAATAACTTTAATTTTGTTTCAATTATTTTTAGCCTACCCGCCTTCAAAGGCCGATTACAGCAAAAAAAGACCCATAAAGTACTATTTTTCTTTTGATTCGGGTAGTTCAGGACCGTGCAGACTTCAAACACAGCCAGAAGCTATGAAAACTAATTTTTGTACTTTCAAATTGATGTTGAAAGTTTGAGTGAATCTCATTGAAAACTAAAGTTCTAATTTTCGAGCCTTTTTTGGGTAACTTCGAGTAATTTCAGGAAGCTGAAGAATTTTTGATATTAAAACAACATTCGGGGAGATCATGTTACAGGAAAAAAATCTGCAAAATACCTACTACATAAAAAGATATCAATTTTTGAAACCTCGCTGGCATAGTAAATTATAACTCGAAAACTACAAAATATCGCATAACATATATGGGGTATTTTTGGATATCCCCAGGTGTGAGGAATCTAAAAAAAAATTATGGACGTCACTTCTTGGACCACCCTGTATGGTTTGGTAAGGGGTTACCTTTCACTGCGTCCTCAAGGTCTATTGTGCCCCCTCGTCAGAGCTGTTTCCGCACTGCGCTACCTACAGCTCGCCCTCCAGCTCTAGAGCTCCAATGAACTCTAATATCTTTGAGGGCTTCAAGGAGTGTCCAAGATATTCCTTGCACAGGCTTGCAATGGCGAGGCATTCTGTGATCAGGTGAACAGGAGTTTCCTCCTCTTCCCCACCGAATCTGCTCTCGTCAGTTTCTGATAAGCCCATTCTCTTCATCTGCCTGTTTAAGCGACAGTGTAGAAGCCGGTGAGGTGGCGTAACTTGTTCTTACTGAGATCCAAATGATTTTTGGACCTTGCAATTTCAAAGATCCGAAGGAACTTTTTAGGAATGATCCGTTCCTGGAGAATTCCTTCAGAGTGCTTCTCTTTCATTTCTCCAACAACTCTTTCTCATAGGAGCATTTGCCTTTACCACATAAAGGTTCTGGGCCAGTAGGTAGCGTTTGTGCTCCCTTTCTAGCTAGAGTGTTAGCCTCTTCATTTCGTTTGACTCCGGAGTGCCCAGGAACCCAGGCTGAGGAGACCTTGCTATTCTGACATACTTCATTGAGTTTCCTTCGGCACTCCCATATCAGCTTTGAGTCGTTGACATAAGAGTTCAGTGCTTTGATTGCAGCCTGACTATCAGATTGGATCACTATGTCACACCATTGAAAGTTTCCTTCCAGGTTTATGTCTATGCATCTTTCGATTGCAAGTATTTCTGCCTGAAGAACAATCGAGTAGGAGTCTAGATGGTGTACACTTGGTTCTAGGCCCGAAAACTCCAGCGCCGGTCCCCGTCTTGGTTTTAGAACCATCTGTATACCATTTAACGGTATTAACTTTGAAATTTTGGATAGTGTATTCTTTTTCCCATTCTTTCTTTTTACACGATCTGCCGTTAGGCTGACAGTAAACACAATAACTCCGAATGATACACAATAATCCCCAATATTTCACGAAATGCAGATGTTATCGGATTTCAACTTCCTAGTTAGTTGTAGAATGTCCAAACGCGCAAAGCTGAACCTTCTAGTCATAAACCTTTGAGTCGATGTTTCAAAAGAGTGCAATGAGTTTAAGCTCAATCGAATGTGTTTTTAGGATGTCGGATTTTTTTGGTGTCGGTACTGTTCCCATTCATGAACACGATCTTCGTCAGTAAGCTCAAACGTGATTAACTCATTTTGCGTTTATAAGTTAATTTCTTCGCCAACTATGAATCTCAATACACCGCTACGTTGACCCTAACACAATTACTTCTGAAAGGAATTACATGTAATCTTGGTAATTTTGAGTTACATGGAGCTTGATGGCGAATGCAGAATTCGTGAGCGATTCAAATCCTTTCGATGATTTCGTAGATTTGATCCTCATAAATCTTGCAAACTTCACGCCTTAATTTTTCGACCAAGTACCTACTAGATTTCCATTCAACCGGATCTGTATTTGTGAAAATATTGGGAAAAAAAAAATTCGAATGGATATATCTGAGGGATCATATGATGGATTTTACCCATTCATTGGTTCAGACTTCGTTGTTTGGCTGTGTCTGCTCAACAAAAACCGAGTCTTCAGTTATTTCTTGTTGGAGTTATTCTGTTACTTTCGAAGTTATTATAATGATCGGATTGAATTTGGTACACTGTTGTGAAATATAGGCTTCAAGGTGATTTCAAAATTTCTATGAAATCTCATTGTTTTTGAAAAAAAAATTATTTTTGCGCACATGTTCTAGGGAAACAGCGTGCTCAATAGTTTTGTCTATAATTTTCGAATATTGAGCCGAAAATAGTCTCAAGCGACTAGGTTGGACAGAGCGATGACGAATCCGATGTTATTTCCCTATATTTCGAGAACTACTGAAGTGATTGAATTGAAACTTGGTATTTAGTTGGAGAGTAAGGACTTGTAAGGTTTTGGGAAATTTTGTTGAGATCGTGCTATCAGTGAATTTTGAAAAATTTTGTCTCCAAATTTTTTTCGAGAAAATTTTTTTCTCAGAAACTGTTTATTTCATCTGAAGAAAATTTTGATCTAGCTTGAGCTTTATATTTCACAGCATTGTACCAAACTTCAGTTTGATACGATTGTAGTTCTCAAAGCTTTCGTGAAAAATCATGTCAAATTTCAGGGATTTTCTCAAGATATCGTTATTTTTATCCTGAATAATTCGGATATACTATTACATTATACACTATTCTAACCATGATGAAACTTGGCAGCTAGTTTGGAAATGCCGATGGAGAACTTTGTGCAAAATTTCGTGATGATCGTGTCATTAGAACAATACGAAAAAAAATTTCAAATATTTTTTTGAAATTTCAAATTTTTCAGTAAAGTATATCTGCGAAGTTATTGGGTGGATTTTACCCATTCATAAATTCGGCCTTCGTTATAAAGGTCTCAACCTAATCCACAAATATCGAGTTCCTAAGTTAATTCCTCCGGAATTTATTGTGTTCACGCTCAGCCTATCAGAATAACTTACGGAAGAAACGACTTAGAAACTCGATATTTGTAGAGTAGATTTGGAGCTTAATTACGAAGGTAGAATTCGTGAATAAGTAAAATCCACCAAATGATTCCGCAGATATACCCATTCAAAATTTTATTTTCCCAATATTTCCAAAAATTCGAATTAGGTCGAATGGAAATCCAGTATTTCATCGAAAAAAACCTAGGAAAGCCCTGCCCTGAAGGCAGCAGCTTTTGCGCGCATGTTCAGATTCGTTGCCAAAGCGGTCATCTCCATTGAATACGCGCGCAAAAGCTGCTGCCTTCACAGCTTTTTTGTTTTTTTTTTTAAGTTAGTCACCATACGATCGCATCAACGAGCAGTTGCGAGTCGGTATGCTGCAAGTTACTACTAAGTTTTAATCCGATCGCTCAATTAGTTCCTGAGATA
Source organism: Myrrha octodecimguttata (assembly GCA_958510865.1). Lineage (NCBI taxonomy): Eukaryota > Metazoa > Arthropoda > Insecta > Coleoptera > Coccinellidae > Myrrha > Myrrha octodecimguttata. The sequence goes on from OY294057.1 coordinate 30,126,966, forward strand.
TTGAGGAGAGGAAAGAATAACCGTGTGGTCGATTTCGTCCATAAAATATCTCGACCGTGGCATTGTGATGCGCGAGTTACCGGGAAAGTTTTCGGTCAGAAAAAACCGAATTTGACATCAGACTCGTCATCAGAAAGTCGTTCTATGTCATGTTTGGCTCAAAATTCGAAATGTATAGTGGCCAAACGATAGCACGATGTCTCCTAGAACACGCGGGCTAAACATCTCTTTCAAGTTCATGTAATGTCAGAATTCTTCAAGATCGTTGATGCTGACCTGTAAAAGAGAATATAACATAAACTAATTAATGATGGTCACTAAAAATTAGGTTTATTCATGAGAATAATTGCTATTTAGAATAAATGATGATTTTTACAGATGTGTGACGACGATATTGCGGCACTGGTCGTTGACAATGGTTCTGGAATGTGCAAGGCTGGATTTGCTGGAGATGATGCACCTAGAGCAGTTTTTCCAAGTGTGGTTGGACGCCCAAGATATCAGGTTAGTGGACTCAACTTTACAACTTTCTTTGATCAATAGACCAGTACTGAAGACTTTGAAAAAGGTGAAAAGTGAAAAAAATTAATAGTAAGATGAAACTCAATGGGAAAGTAAGAGAATATAGAAAAAATGAATGCAAATAATTTAGAGGTAATCTGGGGTCGGGAAATGGAAGGGTGTGAATATTTCAGGGTAAAATACAGTATAGTGCAACATTGTAGGTAATAAGAAGATCTACAACTTTTTCATGTATTATACGTTTTTCACATTACCTCTGAACTTATGTGGAAAATTTTAAATACCCAAGTTTTTCTTTCACAAAAAAGAATTTTTACAAAATTTCGTGAACAGTTACCTTTTTATGTTCCAAATACACTGTAATTTTTTAGATTTGAAATATTCATTTGTTCGTCCTTTTCTGACTAAATATTGAAAAAGCACCCAAATTTTAATCGGAAAGTTTCACGTCAAAACATCCACTTTCAAAAATGTTGGTGGGATTTTTGTTCATTGAAATCTCTCCTTTCTGGTAGTGTAAGAAAGTGACCATTACTATGGTAAATTTTCTTAGAAAATGCAAAAATATACTACTATAATTAACAAAAAAAATTAATAAAGTTAATTTTTAACAAGTCACCTACAATATTCTGAGAAAGTCGTGAAATCTTCTTCAAGCTATATGCGTTGGTGCTTGTTCATTGTTATTCCGAAATAATTTATATATTTGAGTGACCTTCAGAAAATTTTAGCCTAAAAAAGGTGAAGTGGAAATGAGCCTTACTACATGTTATTTTCCAAAAAAATGTACCACAATAATTTATATTTTTTCACACCATCAGAAAATAGAGATTTCAATGAACAAAAAGCTAGTGTAGTCAACACATAAGGATCTACTTCTGGTGGTTGCAAAATGGCGAAGGACCCTGGGTCGATTTGATACTAGATCGATTTTGGAAATTTCTATACATATTCGGGAGCTTCCGAGATGGTCATGTTATATCTTATTAGTTACTGCGATCTCTTCATATTTTTCCTAGAAAAGTCGTAATTTCATCTAGTCGTTTAGGCTTCGAAGTCAAGCTCTGTACAATTCACTTCTTATTCAAGTAGTAGGTATATTATAGAAATACGGACAATCTTGAGGATTGAAGAGTTTATAGAATTTTGATTATCACTGTTTGTTTCATTTCTTGATTACAGAGGATAATATCGATAATCAGAATTTTTGGAAATATCCATAAGATAAATGATATTTCGGAAGATACGGGATTTTTTCCTCATCAATTAGACACTAGTCATCAGACTTCAAATGCTGCTCAAATAACAAGTCTCTGGGTTATGTCTCTGAAAGTATATTAATTGTTAGTGATATCTTAGAAACATAATGTTTGTAGAGAAAATCTGGTAAAGTACCAAAGCCTTCGTTTCTAAAAGGCATATCACTATACGGGACGATGCATATTTGATATACAGTATGATCTGAACTCATGATTGTTTAAATTTACAACATTTTCTAGGGCGTCATGGTAGGTATGGGTCAAAAAGACTCCTACGTAGGTGACGAAGCCCAAACCAAAAGAGGAGTGCTAACAGTTAAATATCCTATTGAGCATGGTATAGTGAACAATTGGGATGAAATGGAAAAAATCTGGCATCACACCTTCTACAACGAACTTAGAGTTTCACCGGAGGAACACCCTATCCTCCTCACCGAGGCTCCGTTGAACCCCAAGATAAACAGGGAGAAAATGACCCAAATAATGTTCGAAACTTTCGGTTGTCCCGCCATGTACGTCGCCATACAGGCTGTGCTGTCCCTTTATGCAAGCGGAAGGACCACTGGAATAGTGATGGATTCTGGAGATGGCGTGTCCCATACGGTACCCATCTATGAAGGTGAGTTTTTGAGTTCAGGAATGTCAATTTTAAAGGTTTTGAGATCACTACCTAGTTGTTGAACTGTGAAAGTTTAGGGATTATTAGAAGACTTTTTGGTGAGCCCGAAATTTTTTCCGACGTGAAGTTATTGATAAAATTTTGGCACCAATGAACGCAGCGTGTTTTCCCGAACAAAAAAACCGGTAGTCGAGACTAGGGATCTCAAGAAGTTCAGGAATTATGGGCACACAAAAGACTTAATCGATGCATTTCGAGGTCTATAACACTAAAACAATCACTGGTTTCTTATAGATTCTATAAATCATATATGAATGTTCACTTGATTATGAGCGGCAATTTCTTTGAAGAATAGTTAATATTCAATGGAATATAATAGAAAATATCAGCTAGGTATATATATATCACCTATCCTTAATTTCATCTGATCACCACTTAACCCAAAAGTGAAGTTTAGCATTGGCGAAATTTAATAGGTCAAAATTGTGTGTATTCGTTTATAACAGCTAGCGGAAAATACCTAGCTATGTACGTCTGCCAGCAATGGGCTGATTTTCGATAATGTTCTGAGTTTCAAATCGCACATAAATAAAAAAATACAATCTTCTTATATGCGTCTTAGAGGGTTATATAGGTACAGATCTTTTCTTCCAAATAAGACGAAATACTATATCTGTAATACTTTGATTCTGTCCTTATTCAATTATGGTGACATAGTTTACGGCGAATCACTCACAGCGGAAGTGGCACATAGTATTCAAAGGGTTCAGAATGCATGTATGCGCTTTTCGTTCAACATACCCTTCAGAAAACACCACGTTTAAATGAACATTCAATTTTAAATATGAAAAATAGAAGGAAATATCATGCCTATATGTTCATCTATAGAATTTTAAGGACAAGTCAACCACCCTACTTAAGAAATTTGATGCAACCACATAAACACGTCCATAATACAAGAAACATCTCAAAATTTAAAGTTGTCAAGCACAAGACCACCCAATTTGAGAAATCATTCTCTTACTTTTCAGTTAGCTAGTGGAATGAGCTGCCGATGGACGTATCAGAGTTTCCTCTTGCAAAATTCAAAAAATTTATAATCAATAGACTTTTGGAATTACAAAAAGGCAATCAAACTCTCCTGACTACGCGTTCATAATAATCTACTCCTCAATTTTTAAATTATGCATTGCCATCTTAGCGATACACTTCCTTTTGCGTCCGTGGGTTCCCTAGTTTCCTGTTTTTTTCTGTGTTTTTTGGATATTTTTTTTTCTTGTAATATGAATTTCGTTTTTTAAGTTCTACTTAAGTAGGTTCCTGCGTCTGTGCTACACAGTATGTGCCGTGGCTTATGTAGTCGCTGCACAGTCCGCTTTTGCGTATATTTTCATTTCACTTGCATGGATTGTAGAATTCTTCATGAAGCTTATGCAAATAAGATCATATTGTATTGTATTGTATTGTATATGAAGATGTTGCCAAACTTCAACTCAAAATTGATTAATAATCAGTAGAATTAAAGTTAATGGTTGTACGGTATTTTCAGTGTTCCATTGAATATCGTATATTCTTGGAAGATATCATCACTAATCGTTTTCTGAAGTTGAAAGAAAATTTGCGAACTATAGGTATAGAATTAGTAGGTAATCGTTTTTAAGCGCTGATTCTAGGGAACAGCGCGTTATCATTTCGTCACGATGTCTGTAATTTTCGAATTTTGAGCCGGAAATGGTCTTAAACTATTGAGTTGAACTCCCTGAATGAGAATCCGTGGTCAAATTCAATTCTGTCTGTCCGTCCCTCCGTCCGTCCGCCCGCGCCCCTCCTCATGTGCTCTAACTTTCGAAGGGAAAAACTTAGCGACTTGAAATTGTCAGATTATTTTTGGAGTTCAAGGATCTCGGTTAGGTTCGTTAATAGGTGGAATCGGTTGGAGAAAGGTCTATTTGAAATTTTGAAGTTAATTCCTCGATATCTCATGAAGTATTGACCCGATCAAATTGAAACTTCTTGGACAGTTTTGGGATCGCAACGCGCAACTTAGAGGGGAATTTCGATTGATTCAGTTGTACGAAAATTCTTAAAATTTTTCATGAAAAATGTTTTTTCCCTGGAAGTATTCATTAGATTCAAATGAAATTTGGCACAAACCTCAGAGTCAGTATTTTACAACAATATTTCAAATTTCATTTTGATCCGATATTCACTTTCAGAGATATAAGGAAAAAAATGGGCCAAATTTCGTTGTTATTTGGAATTTTTACGTTATTTCCGCAATATGTCAAGAATACAGATGCAAAAAGATTGGAACTGACCTCACGTCATTGCTTTTCTAGATTTTTATGATAGAGAAAGTGGCCTGCATAGATGCATCTCTTCGGAATTTCGACAACCCATAGCTTTCAAACTATGAGAGATCGCCTAATTTCGACTGCTGATTTATCATTCAGAAGAACACATTGCGTACATTGATGCGAATATTTGATCAATATTTCCGGTTTTTCATTACACACCTGTAGTGTAGCCCACCCTCGAGGGGCCTATACCAAAAATTGTTGGGCCCAAAAGGATGGGAGAAGTGTTATAGCTTACAAACTTTCGGGGCCCCTGAATCCTGGAGGCCTCGTATCATTGATACGGCTTGTACACAGTAGCTTTGTTTTGGTTCCGACTTCAGAACCAATTCAGGACTGTTTGGAACGGTTCGAGTATGGGCAATTGCCGTTTTGGGTCTGAAAAATCGCAATCGCGCATACTCTAACCGTCCCGAACAGTTCTGAATTTGGAACCAAAACAAGCCCAGTAGTCACACCCTGGTTGGACAACCTCAATGGAGCTATCCCTGACCAATCAAGCGCGATAGGAAGACAAGCACAACTATTCGCTATAAGATTCAGTGTGCCTTTCTTGTTGATCCTTTGAGAACTTGAACTCATGAAATGTCCGCCTTATTTCATGAAATATTGTGTCCCTTAAGCAATTGGAATATTAATGAAAGATGAGTGAAAGTCTTAACGGGTGTAGTGAACGCAGATTTAGGGTACGTACAGAGAGGAGCGGAGAGTAAAGTTCAGAGCAAAGCGGCAAAATTACTCCAATAAAGAGCAAAGCGTGCGAGCAGAGCGAAGCCATAACAGAATGAGGAGCCAAGATTTCGTTCAGATCGTTTCCACTCTTGGAAGCTTTTGGGCGAAATAATTCCGTCTATCTTCCTTTCATCAAAAAACTCGTCACTTCAAATGTGGTATTTCATCCGCAGGAAGAGATTTAATTCATCAATCGCAAGGTATTCATGCGGAAATTATTCAAAGATCAAACGAGAGGATTCTGTCACATTCAAAGAATATTTTAATGAAAATTAATGGACACTTTTGACTATCTTCTCAGAAGAATTCCATGCAAGTAGAACAAGGAGAGAACAAATTTCATCCCATAAACTTAATCGTATCAGGAAAACGTCTCGTAGTAATGAGGTCATTATTATGATGCACAATAAATTTGTTCCTTATTTAAAGTCGACGCTTTGCTCTCCGCTGAACAATTTGCTCTTACTTTGGTATACGCTCCACTTTGACTGCTGGCCTTTATAGAGCGGTGTTTCATTTCGGCGCTTAGCTCACATATCTTTGCTTTTCGTTCCACTCTGTACGTGCCCTCAAAATGAAAAATATGCCGGATAAATTGTTTTTGAACGATTAACAACACAATGGAATTATAAATAGTTGCGGAAAAATAATCGGACGAAAGAAAATGATATAATCATGTGTTGCTGAGTCAACTGCACCAAACGAAACATGTAATTTTTTACATGTTTGCACACCCTCTAGGTAACAAGAGCATTATTGTATAGCGCGAATGTCTCAATATTTGGATATCTAGCCGAAAATGGTCTAAAACAATCAGACCACACCCACTGATAAAGAAATCGATGTTAAATTCAAGTCTATTCGTCCGTTCGACCTTCCGGTCGTTGCCACGATAATATTCGAGGGTGAAGACTTGGAGACTTGAAAATGTTCAGGGAAGGTTTGATTGAGAATATCTCGATCAAGTTTATGAATATGCAATATTCGCTGATCAGTTTCGTAGTTAATAGTCATTTGAAATTATGTTTCTGTAGTATCACAAAATATACCAATCCGATCGAACTGAAGTTGGTTGTAGAGTAGTCACTCGAGGATCCATGCAAAATTTCGTGAGGATTCGTGAGACGGCCAAGACTGGCAGTCCGGGCCGTACGTGCTCTAACTTTCACATGAGAAACTCAGAGTCGGGTTAGGTTTGTGGTCAAAAAACCTCCGTTAATTCGGTTTATGGATTTTATCCATATGAAATATTTCAAGAACCACTGAAGAGCTGACGTCAGTCTGTACCTTTCTAGAATTTGTTGTTCATAGAAATGATACTGATGAATTAATTGCGTCGTACAATGTGATCGATCATTTTGAGCACTAAGCCAAATAGAATCAATACCTCACTGATCTCTTTTCACGAATTTGAGTCACCATTTTCCGTCTTCCAGAGACAAAAAAAATCGAAATAAATGAATGTCAAATTGCAACAGAAATCAGAGTTGAACATGATCATGTAGAGCATATGAAGAATATGGGAGGAATTATTTGTATAATCACGTTTCATTTCAACAAACATTTTCTACTTCTACTTCAGGATACGCAGTACCTCACGCTATACTCAGAATGGACCTCGCCGGCAGGGACCTCACCGACTACCTGATGAAGATCCTCACGGAACGGGGGTACAGCTTCACCACGACTGCAGAAAGGGAGATAATTCGTGACCTCAAAGAGAAGATATGCTTCGTAGCCCTGGACTTTGACAGGGATCTTGACAGAGCCACCAATACCACCAGCCTTGAGAAGAGCTATGAGCTGCCTGACGGTCAGATAATAACTCTTGGTAGCGAACGGTTTAGATGCCCAGAGGCCATGTTTCAACCTTCTTTTCTTGGAATGGAGACCCCTGGTATACACGAGACGACCTACAACTCTATAATGAGAGGAGATATGGACATTAGGAAGGATTTGTACGCCAATATTGTCCTGTCGGGAGGAAGCACAATGTTTCCAGGTAAACTGATCATTCTATAAGATGATAACTGTTAATACTGGTTTATTGGATGAGCTACAACCAGAAACTATTTTGCATGAAACAATCAAATACACTTGTGCCAAAAAAATACTCAGTGACTTTATTTGATACTTAAAGCATACTATGATAACGATATCCAAGTTCCAGTTTGAATAAATAAAATATTTTCCGTCATTTTGTTTGTCAAGAAAGCGGTTTTTGAAACCTGAATGAAACATTTATTTTCAGCTATTGCCTGGCAGCTTTACAGAATGCCTCGATTTCCACCCATCAAAATTATCACCCTGTCAGCAATTTTACAGGGGTAGAATTGTTGCGTATCGAGATATTTATTTGTCCTTTTGCGAAATTAGCCATCGTGTTAATTGTAATGCAATGATACGAGGGCAATTCAGAATCTAACCTCCGGTTGATTGAAAAAAATACACCAAGTTAAGTAAAAATATTTTAATATATACATCTTACAACTACATCTTTGCACTATTTTTCGACATAGTCTCCATAACGATTGAGGCACTTATCGTATCTCTTCACAAGCTTTGAAATTCCTTCTGCATAAAAATCACCCGCTTGTGCCTTGAGCCAGCCTGTGACCGCATCTTTGAGCTCTTCGTCGTCATCAAACCGCTGGGACCCGAGCCATTTCTTCATATGCATGAAGAGGTGATAATCGCTTGGCGCCAGATCTGGGCTGTAAGGTGGATGGTTGAAAACGTCCCACTTGAAGTTTTCTGCCAGAAAACTGATGGCAACGGTGTTTTGGGATGCCAAAGGGGTGTTGTTGGTTGAATTCATGGAACGTGGGACGACCATTAATCAAGACGTGTACTGTGAAACACTAAAAACATTACGACGGGCTATACAGAACAAACGCCGTGGTATGCTGACTTCCGGTATCGTTTTTTTGCAGGATAACGCCCGTCCTCACTCTGCTCGCAGAACAACAGCCCTTCTTGAGTCCTTCAAGTGGGACGTTTTCAACCATCCACCTTACAGCCCAGATCTGGCGCCAAGCGATTATCACCTCTTCATGCATATGAAGAAATGGCTCGGGTCCCAGCGGTTTGATGACGACGAAGAGCTCAAAGATGCGGTCACAGGCTGGCTCAAGGCACAAGCGGGTGATTTTTATGCAGAAGGAATTTCAAAGCTTGTGAAGAGATACGATAAGTGCCCCAATCGTTATGGAGACTATGTCGAAAAATAGTGCAAAGATGTAGTTGTAAGATGTATATATTAAAATATTTTTACTTAACTTGGTGTATTTTTTTCAATCAACCGGAGGTTAGATTCTGAATTGCCCTCGTATTAATGCATATGCGTCGCAAATGGAAACGAAGACGATCAACGGGTCAACCAAGGCTTAACGGATAACTTCAAGTCTATTGACTCAGGAAACTGGCTCTACGAGACCGATTTGCTACAACGCGTCTAATCGCAGATCGATATCTCGGAGAAGAAGGCAAACCTGGCACTTTAGTACGTCATATCCACAATAAGTGCTGCCTTTAACTGCAGACCACTGTCGTCAACGTTTGAACTAGTGCAGAGAACGGCAGCAGTAGGAGGCAGAAGGACAGAATGTCGTATTCAGCGACTGAACGCTATTCTGTCTAGGTATTCACGATTGCCGTAGAAGGTGAAGAGCTGCGTTTTCTGTTGAGGGGCATGATTGTTGGAACAGATCAAATTTGCATGCTCTGCACAGCCAAATATATAGCACGAAAATGTCGAAGCTAGCTAGCTAACCGATTTTGAATATGGGGGAGGCTAGTTTTAGATTCTCACGGCTTAACATAACCAACGCTCTCATGAGGACGTTAAAAGAATCGAGAAAAGAAATAAAAGAATTGACAATGTTCTTAGGTATCAATAATTAGGGTAGTATGAAAAAATATCGTATAAGTTACAGTTCTGAAATGCTAAACGAAGCCACACGACCCCGATCAAATAATAATATAAATTCTGTCAAAGTTACTTGCCTATTCCAGCATTATGCGTATCAAACTGCAGCCGCGTACATTGACGAGAGCTGTGTGGCTTCCGAATTAGTTGCGGGGCAGCCTAGCGTTGTTGAAATGGCTCGCGACCATAGACTTATAAAACTATATGGACATGGCTTAGAGAGAGAGGAAGCAGGCTGACAATGATGAAACTAGAAAACCAAAGAATACGGCGAAAATAAGACAGATCAGTTTGAAGCCATAGAATATAATTCAAAGTCTATGTTTGAAATACTTTTTTTTTCAAAAGTTTTGCAAGTCAAATTTGTGTTTCCGGAAGTATTTCAAATCAAATTTTGTATTATTCCATTCTGAATCAGTAATAATGTAAAGACTGTATAGAAGATATGATTTTCGTTTTCGTGAGCATTTTGAATAGAATTTGATTTCCTTGATTTCGAACCTAGTTCACTGGTAAAGAATAATGGTAAATTCGTGTTGTGTCATTAATTGTACGAGGAGATATAAAATGAAAGTAAAATTCAGTTATTTGGAAAGACCGTTAAAAATTAAATGAATGTATAATTCTAATTACTATGAATCCGAGCGCAGAAATGAATTTCGTACAGAATTCTTCACTTTTTAGTTCATTCTAATCGTTTGAGATCATTTAATGCACACAATTCAAAAGCTGCGTACTGATACGCGACCTGAGCGACTTTTGAGGCACTTTGATTCGGCTTCCTCGCAAGTTTGGACGGTCTTGCATGGCTAGAGAGCTACTCAAAACGGCCCAAGAGAATTTGAAAGAAAAAGTGTCATTCATCAAATATTGTTGCTGATTGATCATTTTGAATATTTATATCGGAGTAATAATCACCTTCGCATCACCAATTTTCTAAACTTCATTGTAATGTAATATACCAGGAAGAAGTCATTTCCCTGGAGATTCCCTAAGTAAATGCTTGATTTTATCTTTAGCTCGGCCTCGTGTTGTGCAAGTGAGATCATTCTCCATCTCACTCTCCATGCGCTATAGAATACCGGATATTTGTATCGTGTATCTTGTCAATGATCTTGCCCGAGCTAGTTCCATCTCTCTCTAGAACCTCTTACTCGCTGCCTTATACCCATTCGACTCTTCAGAAATGGATTCGTTCACCGTCTCCAGAGAGTTTAATATGTCTATGCTCGCGAGCCCTCTAAAGCCGCGTACAGACACGGGAGCAGAGCTGCTCGCGAGCAGCTCGCGAAAAAATAGACACAGCGAGGCAGCCTTGAGCGAGATGTGAGGCCAAGTCGAGCCTCCGGGGCTCGCGAGCCCCTTTCCAGTAGTCCGTACAGCAGCGTAGTAAAACAGACGTTTATTATTTTACGAGAATTCATATGTATCAACGTGTACTGATATGACGAATGAGAATGAGCTAAATATAAAAACTATTTAATGGGCATGATTGGGGAATCGTTTCCATGGAGTGTGGTTGGAGATACGGAAAATTGTTAAATGAATAAATTATTCCATAGGAATATTGTACATTATAAGCTTATTCACAATGATTTGGCAACGAAATATATATTCACATTGTGAACCAGCCGAAAAAGTCAAGAACAGAATTCGTTCAACCCTTTGATTATTCAAAGTAACTGACGGGCTCCTCGAAGCTCATGCTGAATAGAAAATTTACACAGTAGTAAATTATTCAAAACGCTCTTATCCATACTCACTCACAACTGTTTCAATTTTCATAGTGGCCTGACGCTTTTTCCAAAGGCTAAAATAAATTTAACTCTCTATACCATCAGAAAAATAAATTGCAACTTCAGTTGCTTTTCCCTGTTTATTTCGTTAACTCTAAGTTTTTACGGCACAAATTTCGAATCATCTAGGGTTAATATCAATATAGACTCAAAGTAGGTACTACCTTGATGAATACGCTTATAGCAAAATACTAGAGACAAATCTGCCGTAATATTTCATTACAGTTGCATTCCAAAAAAAAACAAGCTTACCATTATATACCTAAAGATATGTTTCATCTGATAAACAACCGCGAAGTAATTATTATTATTTTCAATATGTATAACTCTGAGAGAATCGTCCGTTTTTTGTCTCTGATTATAGATTATTGACAGAATGAAAAGTAACAAATTATGCATGATATCTATTCTTTCAGTGAGAATTATTCGGAAAAATATCCTATACGATTCAATTCACAAAATATATCTCACGGCTCGATCCGCATTTCTATTAAAATTTTATTTCATTAGAACTATTCCATACAAACGATACGCCTATGAATAACATCAAGACGGATAGCGTCACGAACCGCAGCTGTGTGCTCTCAACATCGTAAAAACATTCCAACGCTACTTGTTTACCGTCCAAACTGAGCCTGAGGAATCCTTTTGCCTCGCCGTAAAAACTGACATCGGATGGATCGAGTTTAGCGGCTCGCGCACCGCTCTGCTCCCGCTCAAAAAACCGTCTACACTTGCGAGGCAGCCCAATTAACTTGCCTCGCAAGCCGCTCAGCTCGCGTGTCTGTACGCGGCTTAAAGTTGCGTACAAACACGCGAGGTGAGCGGCTTTCGAGGCAGGATGTTTGGGCTGCCTCACAAGTGACTCGCAACTTCCACGAAAGCCGCTCACCTTTCGTGTCTGTACTCGGCTCAAAGCCTTAAAACACTGTACACACTTGCGAGGCAGCCCAATTGAACTGCCTCGAAAGCCGTTTTACTCGCGTGTCTGTACGCGGCTTATTATGTCGTTTAGATAGGAATGTTCATGCATTAGATTCACTATTTTATGTATAATAATTTGCCTTTGGCAAATCTATCGCTCTTTGAACTAAATGTTATAACATGGAAAATCAATATGAAACTTTCAACATATGTAGAAAGAAATTGCTGTTCGAAATGAATGCTAGACCAATCTTCGAAGAAAACGGCTAGGCGTAAAGCCTTACAAAAATAGATATTGGAACACCATTTATCAAATTGCTGCTCCTCCCAATACTTCAAAAACTAACAGTAACGCAGGCTGCTAAATTATGGTTCCGTGGATTTCGGCTACACAGTCAAATGTAAGTTTCATGAAACCTCGTTAGCATCTCAAGGTCAACCACCCGCCCACGGACTGCATGCCAATGACAGCAAGAAATATCAGAATGCGGTAAATCTCCGCGTCAATCGAAGAAAACGGGGTGACGTCCTGCAGGTTTCAGTCATTATTTTTTTGCGTTCATTTGGGATGTACTTAACTCCTTTGTGAGAATGCACAATTTGTCTATTTTTCGTCCCATTTCAATTTTAGTTTTCCGAAAAATTTTCAATAGAAAAGTGGCAATATTGCGCATTCTTACTATCTTTCCAACCATTTGCACCCTGAAAATGTTCGAAAGAAAGAAACTCTGTCCCACAAAAGTCTCCCCGTTATATTCAAGGTACTATATTTTTCAACCATTATGATTGAACATGAGGATAATACAAGAGATTTTCTCCTTCCTTGATCTATTGATAATGAATTTTTTTGACATTCCATACCAGTTCTCATCATGACCAATTGACTGAACGAAGAATTCAATTCAATTCTATTTTATAGGTATTGCGGATCGTATCCAGAAGGAAATTGCCGCCTTGGCGCCTGCCTCCATGAAGATCAAGATCATAGCACCACCAGAGAGGAAGTATTCGGTATGGATTGGAGGCAGCATTTTGGCCAGTCTGACCACTTTCCAGCAGATGTGGATATCCAAGCAAGAATACGAGGAGTCTGGTCCTGTTATTGTACACAGGAAATGCTTTTGAGACCTATTTTGTTTGATATATCCGAGTTATTCAAGTATGAGTATGTTGTTTTGTCTTTGTTGACGAAGTATTTAAATATATTTTAGCTATTTTTCGTTAAATTTTATTTAACTTGAATCAAACGATAACAAAATCCTTAATTATATAGAGTGTTTCTTAATATGAGGTACAAACGAAGATAAGAGAGCATAATTCAAATTAAAAGAAGACTCATGAACATGGGACCGCAAACTTTCCATTTTTGAAATACAGGGTGTTAATATTTGAATTTTTCAAGTTTTTTCTCATAGTATCTACACGCTACAGGATGATTATACGAGTTTATCGAATCTTTTTGAATCATTGCTATATAGATCAGGAAAATATCCATGGAAACTAATAATGAATTCAGTCTCCGCACCTTACAACTGCATTTTTCTGACAATTTGGATTTTTCTTAGGATTTCGAGTGAATCGTTCAAAATTTTTTCCTCGAAATCGGAAGCAAATACGACAAAATAAGAGACCATAAAGTTTGGTAAAGCAACAAAGCTCTTTCCAAAATTTTTCAATTTTACACTGACTCAAAAAAAAATTCTGGAGGAAAACTGGAATGTCACATGGTGTTAACTCTAAATTGTAAAATATATGTAAAGAAAGTAGGTACTTTCTTCATTCAAATTTGCCGCCCTTCATATTAACCTCACCAGATTGAACAATAATAGGGTGCGATTTTATTTTAATCGAAATATCTAATCGATTAATCGTAAATGCATCAGAGAAATCCCGATGAGTTTCAGCAGGGCGTTCTTATTTTCAACGTAGTTTAATCGATGAATTTCCGATTACTAATTGGATCCATCGTACTCGGAGGTCGATCGAACTGATTAGATGGATAATTCTAACCTAACTTTAATGTTCTGACAGGAAGTTTTCGTGGATTTATCAAATATGTTTCGTGTGGAAAATTAAAAAATATATAGTGATGATGTGGTGAAGATGATTTGAGACTTACTGATGAGTCCACCACTGAAATGGTGGAACTTAGCTACAAAAATAAGATATTTAGGTACATTTTCCTTAATATACGTGGAACTTCCCTAACTCGAATCTCCAAGGGCCAGTACTTTTACTTCGAGTTACGGAAAATTCGAATTACGGAAAAATGCAGTAGATTGAGGGTTTTTGAATTAAACATAATACGCGTGTACATACGGCTATTTATATGTATGTATTACAAAAACGTGGTTCCATATACATTCTATCAAATAAACAATAACAAAAAACAAATTCATACGAATAAAAAAAAAAAAACATGTACATTTATTCGAAGTACATAAACATTTATTCTTATTATATATAATCTGTAATTTTGGTTTGTTTCAATAGGGACCACTTATTTTTATCTATAAAATCCTCCACTACATTTAACGACGCATGTACTTCACACGGAACATTTTTTTTTGACGAAGCAAAATGTCGTAGGGTCTGGATAGCAGAATACGCTTCGTTGAAGGTGGGTGTGGCAACAGTAGTTGTTTCAACATCGCTTCCACTAGAAAATTCTTCTTTATCTGACTCTAAAAGAATAGATTATTTATGTTTAACAATAATGCGGAATTTCACTTCAAAATCACCTTTTCCAGAAGAAACTAGATTTTCTATAACGTCATCTAAAATGTCTTCGTCTGTTGGGAATCCCATTGTTTGTACACCATCGTCAATGTCGACGTAATCTTCAAAAGAAACATCATCGCTTCCCATTGACCTTGTGCATGTGGTCCAAATTTGTTTCAATTCTGCCAATGGAAGATCGTCTCCTTCATCCCAGTCAGCTGTAGTATAATTCTGCATCAATTCATCTTTAACAAATCCTGCCTTTCTAAAACAATGGCGGATTGTTTGTGGTTTTACATCGAGATTCCAGGTTTTATTCAGATCCCTGATTGCATCAAGTAACGACACAGTCGTAGGAGTTGATTCCTCCATATGTTTTCATTACCACTCGTTTTCTATAATGATGCTTAAGATTTTTGATAATCCCTTGATCCATTGGTTGTAGAAAGGACGTGAGATTAGGGGGAAAATATTCCAGTCTAATATTCTTTAGGTTTGCTTCTACATTTTTAGGATGTGCAGGGCAATTGTCAACAAAGAGTAGAATCTTCCTATTCTGGGCAACGTAGATTTTATCTAGACTTGTGAGCCACTTACCGTAAATTTCGCTTGTCATCCACGCTTTTTTGTTGTGTTCGTAATCAACATCAAGTGACTTAATGCCCCTAAAACAACGTGGGTTCTTTGACTTGCCAATAACGAGCAATTTCAACTTTTCTGAACCACTCATATTGCTGGCAACCATAACTGTGATTCTCTCCTTGCTGTTTTTGCCACCAAAGCATTTTTGACCCTTAAACGCTAATGTTTTGTTGGGTAAACATTTAAAAAAAATACCCGTTTCATCAGCGTTGAAAATATCGTTTTCGTGGAATTGTCTGATTAAATCTGGCAAAACGTTATTTTTCCAATTTTCACTAGATTTTGAATCTGCAGAAGCACTTTCACCACAAATTGACATTTGGGTGATATTATGTCTTTTTTCAAATTTATCTAGCCACCCTACACTAGCTGAAAAATCTTCGTGACCCAAAGCAGCGGCATATTCTAGAGCTTTCTCTCTGATTAAGACTCCTGAGAGAGGAATATTTTTTGCACGCGCAGTAGTAACCCACTTTAGCATGGCTTCATCAACACCATTGTTCACACAAGTTGTAAGCCTTTTTCGTTTGTAGTTAGACTCATATCGATCTTGTTTTCCTAAAAGTTTGTCTTTGTTCTTCAAAATGGTTGATAATGTGTTTGGGGGAATCCCAAATTGTTGTGCAATCACTTTCTTTTTCGCTTCTCCCCTTTCCACCTCAGCAATTACCTGCAATTTTTCTTTGAGCGTTAAACACTTTAATTTTCGCTTTGATGTCATTTTCGTTCACTCTTATATCACCTAACACAAAACAGTTACTAATAATATTTTATACAGCGCGTGCGCGATGCGACGTATGTAAGGAAACTAAGAAAAACAAGTTTGGATCTGTCGGCGGCTCTACGCTCGGTGATTCCCCGAAGTTGCAGTGAGTGTTGCCTCAAAAAATTCGAGTTTTGCTTGGTTGTCGCCTCGGAAACTGCTGAATTTAAGTTCGAGTTTTAGAAATATTCGAGTTATGGAAATTCGACTTATAGGGACAAAATTACATGGTGATGTTATGAAAACGTTATTGTTTCTGAAAAAAATTCGACTTGGAGAATTCTTCGAGATAGGGAAGTTCGTGTTAGGGAAGTTCCACTGTAATTCTTGATTTCTACATGTCTCTCATTCTTTCTCCTTTCCGAATCAAGTATTACGAATTCTTCATCACTAGCAGAAATATCATCAAGTTTCTATCATATTTCTCACAACGGGAATAATGCCACATCCTAATAGTGATTTTTGGCAAAAATATGTACAAAAATACAGCAAATTTCTATCTCAGAATGATAGGATATCTGCAAAATAAATGAAATAACTGATTTCCTCTTATTTCTGTATATTATGATATAAAGTATTCGTTATTATTCTATACACCAGAAAACCGTTCATTCAAAATTCAAATCCATTAACGAGATTCATCGAGAATTCTCTGATTCCTGTCTTTATTTTCACCGAATGATTAGTATATTTTCGATAGATTTGATGACGTCACGTCAATCGTATTTTCATCGCTCGATCGAATTCATCGCTTTAACTGAATAAAATAAAAACGCACCCATAGATAAGATGGCTAGCAGATTTTGAAGTTTCGAGAATAATACGTCAAAGCAGTTAATCGAAGATGGTTAATTGAGTGAATCAAAAGATTTATAATAATAAACTTTAATTGATGTTTCATTCGTATTACAGGTAACTCAGTAATTAATGTAAATAGTGTGAATAATAGCTAACAAAACTTTCGTAATACAGAGAGAAACAAAACTGATTTATTGTTATCAATAAAGATTTGACAACTCTATATGCCAAATTTTAAATGAATATCTTGTGAAATACATATATGAATGAAAAGCAATCTTGGGAAAAATTCAAACTTCAACCCTGTAACTTGAAAAAGAAAGTTTTTACGCGCTTGTTCTAGGGCACAGCGCGTTATCATTTCGTCACGATGTCTGTAATTTTCGAATTTTGAGCCGTAAATGGTCTTAACGACTGGGTTGAACTCCCTGAAGAAGAATCCGTAATCAAATTTAATTCTGTCCGTTCGGCTGTGTGTTCTGTAACTTCCGAAAGGGAAGACTTAGAGTCTAGAAATTTTCAGGTTAGGTTTTGATCCCAAATATCTCGGTTGAGTTCGTTTATGCGCCAAATCTGCCGAAGTGTTTTTGTGTTACAGCCATTTGAAATTTTGATTTTTCCTTAACTCGAAAAATATTCATCTGATCGGAATAAAACTTGGTTGGAAGATGGATAGTATCAATAAAAAGAATTATTCATGGAAAAATTTGAAAAAAAAATTATTTTTTTGAAAATTTTCATATTTCATTTGAATTTCATGGAAATTTCCAAATCGACATTTCGCAATGTGAACAAGCTCGTAAAAGCTGCTCACTTCACGTCAGTGCTTCTCTAGGTTTTTTTCATCAAAATTGCTCGAGGAATTCCCTTTCTTTCTTTGTACCTTCATTTTAGGAACATCTATATGTAAAATTCGGGATAAACGTAGTGCCATCAAATCAGCTACCGGCTACAATTTCTAGCAACGGTTCTGCGCACTTCGAGAACAATCCTAGGATAGTCCAGAAATTGGAACCCGAATGAAGCCTGAAAGAAGTAATAGTTAGAGAGCCCAAGAGGAAGATCAAGGGATTTACTCGAGCGCGCCAGAGTTTCTGGAGCATGTCAGATTAAGGTAGGGTGAGTTCATTAGATGCTAAAAAGTTTACATTCCAATAATCTGACGATTTTTGTGTGACAAAACTAAGTGAGAGGATAAGAATTTAAAAAAAAAATGTTCATCAGATTTTTTTGAGCGCGTCAGATGTAGGATGAGAGAATTAGATGCTGAAAACTGTACATTACAATAATCTGAGGATTAAACTGAGAGAAAACTACGTGGGAGGGTTATAAAGTTGAAAAAAACGTTGGTCATCAGATTTTCCCGGCGGCGTTTGATTGAGTTGAAGTGAGTTAATTGAATGCTGAAAAGTATACATTCGAATAATCTAACTATTCTCAGTGTAACTTGTGTACGTGGGACGGTTAAAAATCTGTAAAAAAGGCAAATCACCAGATTTTCGTAGGATGAGTTCATTAGATACTCAAAAAGTATAAATTCCAATAATCGGATAATTCCAGTGTGACGTAAAGTAGGTAGAAGGTTGTGAAAAAATGTTGACATCAGATTTTCTCGCAATTACCAGATTAAATGTCGCGTTTGCCAGATTATTTCTCGCAATTGCCAGAATAAATGTCGCGTTTGCCAGATTATTTCTCGCAATTGCCAGATTGAGGGCCGGTATTATGAAACTTAACTGGAAGTTATCTTTAACTTTAACTGAAATTTTGACAGTTATGTCCTAATACAACTGTCAAATCTGTCAGTTAAAGTTAAATTTAAGTTTTATAATACCGGCCCTAAATGACGCGTTTGCCAGATTATATTTAGTGGCACTAATACGCAATCGTACGTACTTACTTATGGAGTCGATGAAAAAGATATTTGGGTGAGCATTATATCGAATCATTTCGAAAAAAATTTTTTTTGGAAACTATCGAGTATATTCAAACAATTCTGCTCACACCTAGAGCTCTACATTTCACAGCAGTGTACCAAATTTCAGATTGATACCATCATATCGATAAAATATCTGGAAAGAATATGTCAAATTTCGAAGTTTTTCCTTTTGTATGTTTTTTCCGTAATAACTCAAAAAACCGAGAAGATCACTGACGTTTCAGCACCTTTTGCGTGCATGAATTCGTTGCCAAAGCCATCATCTCCTTTCGACATGCGCACAAAAGCTGCTTACTCCACGTCAGTGCTTTTCTAGGGGAACAGCGTGCTATCATTCTGTCCAAATGTCTGTAATTTTCGAATTTTGAGCCGAAAATGGCCCCAAACGAATAGGCTGGACTCACTGATGACGAATCCGGTGTCAAAATTGATTCTGTACGGCTGTCGGCCGTACGCACGATTACGGACGTACGGAGGATTCTATCGACTTGAAAATTTCATGGTTGATTGCATTTCAGAATGCGAAGGTTTAGTTTATTATAGGGCAAAATCAGTCGAAAGATTTCGGAGTTATATAGTCAGTTGAATTTTCAGGTTATTTCCCTCATATTCTGATGTCTACTGAAGCGATCGAATTGGAACTTGGTGGTTGGTTGGAGCATAAGGACATACAACTTTCTGCAGAATTCTTTTGAGATCGTGCTGTCAGTATATTTCGAAAAATTTTCTCTCCAAATTCTTCTCGAAAAAATTTGTTTTCTCGGAAACTGTTGATATAACGTTTGAAAAAAAGTTAATCATAGCTTGATCTATATATTTCACAACAGTGTACCAAATTTCAGTTTGATACGATAATAAGTTTTGAAGATTTTGTGAAAAATATGTCAAATTTCGTCGTTTTTTTCTCGATATCGTTGTTTCATTCGGAATAACTCAGAAAATACCCTTTCAATCATGATAAAACTTGGCAGCTAGTTTGAAAATGCTGATGGGCAACTTTGAACAAAATTTCGTGATGATCGCGTCATGAAATCAATTTAAAAAAAAGTTCAAATTTTTTTTTCAAATATTCAATATTCTGTGATCGACTGATCATAATATCCTCATGAATTTCTGTATGAACCTTTGAACCGTCATTTTTCGATAAAGTACTGGATTTCAATTCGATCAAATCTGTATGTTTGGAAATATTGGAAAATTAAATTTTAAATGGGTACATCTGCGAAATTTTTGGGTGGATTTTACCCACTCATGATTTCTATAGAGTAGGTTTGGGGCTTAATTACGAAGGTCAAATTTGTGACTGGGTAAAATCCGCCCGATGATTCCGTAGATATACCCATTCGAAATTTTCTTTTCTCAATATTTCCCAAAATACAGATTAGTACGAATTGAAATCCAGTACTTTATCGAAAAGCACTGACGTAAAGTCAGCAGATTTTGCGCGCCTATTCACTCTTGATGATATTCTTTGAACATGCGCGCAAAAGCTGACTTCACGTCAGTGCTTTTCTAGTTATCATTTCGTCACGATGTCTGTAATTTTCGAATTTTGAGTCGAAATTGGTCTCAAATGAATAGGGTGGACTCACTGATGAAGAATCCGTGGTCAAAATTGATTCTGTCCGCTGTTACTTTCGAAAGATAGGACCTCCCAACGCTTATGACAGCTGTATGATTTCAAATTTGAATTATGACAATATATCACAGCAATATATATAGTGTATGTCGATGCATTATACATAAAGTTGGCTACATGAATGAAGTTAGCTTCAAGTCTGTCGAAAATACTTGTTTTTAAGCGATTTCAAGCGATGGACCAAAAGCTCTGGTTATTACGGTTATCCAATTTGACAGATTATCCTTCGCCTATATGTCAGTTTGGATAACCGTAACCATAACCAGATCTTTTGGTCCATCACTTGAAATTGATTTTTGATTCGTTAGAACATTTGGCATAATTGTTCGTCTATGACCGCTCATTCGGACTGCTCCCCATCTTGACTGCGATGGTGTAAACGTTCTCTATGGTTCCATCATAAATGCTTGCGTTTCCTTGCCAACGTCGTCGAAACGCCAATTTTTTCACGATTGTTCTCTTCCCAGAATTCATGAATAGCGCTTCTTGATGTTCAGGAATACGGAATTGACGTTTTGACAAATGGGAGGACGGTCGAACGGGAGATTGTGCCCTAGAGAACGTTCTATACCATCGGATTTCAAGAATAAGGCTCTCTAGAGTCTTGAAATTTTCGGGTTAGGTTAAGATCCTGAATTAACGGTTAAGTTCGTTAATAGGCCAAATCTGCCGATTGGTTTTCGTGGTACAGCCATTTGGAATTTTGATTTTTCAATAACTCGAAAAATATTTATCTGATCGAAATGAAACTTGGTTGGACGATGAACAGTGTCAATAGGAAGAATTATCAATGGAAAAATTCGAAAAAAAAATGTTTTTTTCTGAAATTTTTTTTTGAACATTTTTATATTTCATTGAAATTTCACTGAAATTTCCAGGTCACCATTATTCAATGTGAACAAGCGCGTAAAAGCTGCTGACCTCACGTCAGTGCTTTTCTAGATTTTTTTATATTGCATTTGACTAATGATGCGTTTGGTGTATGGCACAGACCGATATTTTCTGGAAAATTTATGATCCATTTTTAATTTTCATCCATAATTTTCATCATTTTCAAATTTCCCATTAGGAGAAGACTTATTCTTCAAGGGAATTTATGGAAACTATTTTAGATGAAACTTTATTATTTGAACTTCTGGAATAATAAAATCAAGATTTCTCTTGGAAAATTTATTTCTAACCAAAATATAAAACTTCAACTTGTTATCAGTCTTTACACTCACCCAGTATGATACAAGGCATTAATAAAACAGTCTCGAATAATAAAACATACAGACATTTTAAATAAGTTTGAAACTCCTCTTTACACTGCCTTATCATTTCTTCTCGCCTTGGCCTAACTCTTTCTCTTTCTTCTGTTCGATTTTCGCAGGTTCCCCTGTTTGCATTATTGGTATAGCCTTATTCTCAGATTCATCTGGCCTGTTTCTTGGTGCAGTTATGGTAAGAACCCCATCTGAGGATAACTTAGATTCTATTTTCTCAATATCGCAATTCTTCGGCAAGACATATCGTCTCACGAACTGTCTGGAGATGAACCCATGCTCATCCTGCTTCTCCTCATGCCTACCCTCGATGGTGATGGTGTTGTCACCTGTGACCTTTACCGTGATTTCCTCCGGTTTGAACTGCTGCACGTCTAAATTAGCTTTGAATTGGTTCCTTGTCGATCGCTAAAGTAGATCCGACGTCTCTTTGTGAAAGGCTGGTTCTCCAAGGACGTATGTATCCTACAGGACTCCTAAAATGAGATAGGATGTGTCTTGGATCAACGACTGGGGCGAAAAGATCTTCTGGGTCCAAACACAAGCCGAATTGTTGGTCCAATAGACGGCTTGGACGGACGTAACTGTCGAGTAAGAATGGTAGAAGAGCCATTTCGATGTTTTCCACTTAAATTATTAACTTCACTTCGCAATTAATAGTTTTGTAGTTTAATTTTGCTCACGAAAGTTCAGTTTGTGTCAATCTATTCTGATTCGACTGACATTTCCCCGCGTTTATATATCGAGATGGAATATTCGGGAAATGAACAAGAGAGGGGGCTGTTTAAGTTCTAGAATAATCCGTACATTCTGGAACATAGGCTACTAAGCATACTCGATTAATGGTTAGTTCATCGGATGTCGTCACTTCTCTCATGTGACAACTTCGAGCTATTACGATGTGTTTTTTCATGTCAGGAGTAACTTCTTTGAAACGTGCAGTTTTATTTTAGAGAGGAGGAGGCATTTATAGTTATTATGGACTGAAGGTTATATGCACGTTTTCAGAAATTTCCTCAAAGTTCATCTCGATCAAGTGTATTTCCTTTATATAACTTTATTGAATATCTTTCATGTCTTAAAAACATAGTTTTAAATTTGAATTCATTTTGCAAAAACTTAAACATTTTGAATTAAAATGATGGAATCAATGGTGAGACTTTACTACTACTATGTTGAACATACAAGAAGAGCACTGACCTTAAGTTATCATGGCTCTTGCGCTTATGTTCTGACATATAGATAAAACAACCTCAATTTCCCGTTTTATGTTATAAAGAACAGTAATTTTAAAAATTTTATTAGGAATTCACTAGTTGCAATGATTTATGTTGCTGAAATTCGTAAAGTACCAGGCCAATTCATTGTGTAATGGTAAAATGCAATATAAATGCATCAAGAGACAGGGGAATACGATTTTTCAGATAGATTGTTGTTTAGATTTTATATTTGAATAGTTGCACCTTTGACCCTTTTCTTAAACTGCTATTCATCATTGGAAGAAATAGAAAAGTACGTTTATGAGATCTAGAGAAGGAAAACTGCCTAGATTCATGCTATAGGGAAATAGGGAAAACCTGCCTGACAATGTATCGAATTGTGATAGAGTTTGTACGAGACATTTTTCACTCTGCTGAAGGATTAACGTAAAATCTCACCACCAATGTAGGATAAATGCTATTGATGATTCTAAACCGAAAAATAAAAGATGAAACACTGTGTCTAGTATTATTTTAATATTGTATTTTATTATGTTGCCGAGTTTTCTCGAGTCTTTTACTTCAATTATTGCATGCCAGTTGATATATTAATTTGTCACTTTCGGAAGATATTATGTGAAGGCACTACAGAGAAATCTGTATTTTTTTAAAAATTGTTTTGATAGCCTTTATCAAGCAGACTCATTCGAATTCAATATCAAAAGTTGTTTTCGTTCGAATATATCAGATGTTTGAATTGATTGAAAAATATTGATTTCATCCAACAACCATTCAAGATTACGGGCGTGCGGAGAACAGTACGATAGTGAGTGAAATTGGCCAAACGGTTTCGGAGTCATTTCCCTGTTATTACAGAAACTATTGGAGCGATTCGGAACAACTGCTAAGCGATATGCTCTCTGGCGATAGAAATTTGAACACTTCAAAGCTAGTAGTTTTTCGACGTGCCCATTATTCTAACGTATTTCGTTTACTTTTGGAATTCATTTTTCGAGCTTTTGTGTTGTTCTCCGAGTTGAAATTTTGGTATACCGAAAGGATTTGTGACATTCATCAATCGATTCTTTTCTTTCCGACGAAAACTTTCGATTGTATTGATTCGAAATGGCATTCTCGCGAAATGACCATTGTTGTGTACCTCAAGTCATTGTTACTTATGAGCTAAAAAGAGAGGATCATCTACACTTGCTTAAGTTTTCTTTTTTTTTCCAAAGCTAAATGGAAGTAAAGTAAATTTGGAGAGAGCATTAGGCAGGGAACTCGTTGATAGAAAAAAGCCCTGGATTTTGAAAATTGGAAAACAGGTCACGAAATACTTGAATGTCTGTTCACTGCATTCCTTTGAAGATGATTATTTTCATGAGGGTAAATTACAATGTAATCATTTCGAAACAACTTCATGTCCATATGTTTTTAGGTGTAAATGGAAAAGAGAATTTCGATGAAGAATGCTGTTCCTTCAGACAAACTACCGAGCACTTCTACAACTACCTACTTCCCATACTGAACATAATCATATTCAAAGAGAGTGATCTGATTGAAAAACTGATAAAAACTAGATATACTGTTAGTGTTGATAATAGCTAAAGTTACATTAAGTAAATAAGTAAATTAATACATCAATATTTTTCATTTGTATTGAGGTAGTTTTGGGTGAACCAGCTGTGACATTTTTCATTTTGCTAGAATCTTGAGCTACTACATGATATGAAAATAAAATCATTTTATATATTATATACCTATCTGCTTCCATTTCTTTCGAAATACGATGCAGAAGAACTAAAGCAGAAAAGCTATCTTTTCATTTTATTGATTCTCTCGTTTGTAAACAAAGAGAACACAGTTCCATTCCCATAACACTCGTGACAAAGAAAAACTTAGCATACCATATCTAAGGATCAGGAAGGCACAACAGGGACCAAACTATACCTGGCTCAAGTTATATAATCAACTTCCTACCTCTGTGAAATTGCTGAGACCACCTGCGTTCGTTAGGAAAGTGAAGGAACTTTTACTTAAGAGAACACTGTATGACTGGAGAGATTTCCAACCAGATTGCTAACATGGATTTCAGAGATTTTATCATTGATTGCTGTTGTGTGGATGTTTCTGTATATAGATGTACTTAAATTTTACTTTATTTATGACATGAAATGAAATAATTTGATGGTAACTATTTGATCATGCTCATTGCATTGGTATATGTATGTGCGTATGAGCAAATAAATTATTATTAAGTCATATCATTCGGATTGATTCTAGAGTTGCCACATACAATGGCCTGGATTCAGCGCTTCTGAACATTAATAAGGATCCTTTTGAATTACTTATTGAGGTACCTTTTTTTACAGAAACTGAAGTAAACTTAGATATTGGTTCATTTGTATCCACCAAACAACAGACACAAAAATAACATGGAACTTTTTTTTACAGAAATTCAAGTAAACTTAGATATTGGTTCATTTTGATCCACCAAACAACAGACACCAAATAACATAGCTCGGGCAGTGTACCAAATTTCAGTTTGATACGATTGAAATTTTTGGAGATATTGAAAACAAAATGATGAATCTCGAAGCTCTCTCTTCGGTATCCTTGTTTTTTCCTGAATTATACAAAAAATACTGATTCAATGGGGATGACCCTTGGTAACTAGGTTTTTTGAAAAAGCTGATAAACAACTTAGTGAAACATTTCGTGATGATCGTGTAATTAAAACCATTTGAAAAAACAAATCTCTTCAATTCGTTCTAATCTCTATTTTTGAAAATATTGGGAAAATAAATTTTTGAATGGGTATAACTGCCGATATATATATATATGCCGATTGGGGATAACTAAAATGATTTGTAAAATGAAGGAAAGAACATTTTTTTAATTGGTGTGTTCATACCTACATCAAAATGTTTCTGGAATAATAAAACTAAAATCTGAGTTGGAAAATTTATTTCTAACCAAAATATAAAACATCAAATTATTATCAGTCTTAGCACTCACCCAGTATGATACAAAGCATTGATAAAACGGCCTCGAATAACAAAGCATAAAAAAATTATAAACGAGTTTGAAACTTCTACACTTCTTCATCATTTCTTCTCGCCTTGGCCTATCTCCTTCTCTTTTTTCTGTTCGATTTTCGCGGGTTCTCCTGTTTGCATTATTGGTATATCCTTATTCTCAGACTCATCTGGTCTGTTTCTTGGTGCAGTTATGGTAAGTACCCCATCTGAAGATAATTTAGATTCTATTTTCTCAATATCGCAATTCTTCGGCAAGACATATCGCCTCACGAACTGCCTGGAGATAAAACCATGCTCATCTTGCTTCTCTTCATGCTTACCCCTCGATGGTTATGGTGTTGTTTCCTGTGATCTTTACCGTGATTTCCTCCGGCTTGAATTGCTGCACGTCCAAATTTGCTCTGAATTGGTCATTGTCGATCGCTAAAGTAGATCCGACGTCTCTTTGTGAAAGGCTGGTTCTCCAAGGACGGATATATCCTACGGGACTCCTAAAATGAGTGAGGATGTGTCCAGGATCGATGACTGGGGCTAAGAGGTCTTCTGGGTCCAAACACAAGCCGAATTGCTGGTCCAATAGACGGCTTGGACGAACGTAACTGTCGAGCAAGAATGGTAGAAGAGCCATTTCGATGTTTTCCACTTGAATTATTCACTTCACCTCGCAATTGATACTTTTGTAGCTTAATTTGCTCACGGAAGTTCAGTTTGTGTCAAACTATTCCGATTCGACTGACATTTCCCCGGGTTTATAAATCGAGATGGAATTTTCGGGAAACGAACGAGAGAGGTGGCTGTTTACGTTCTAGAATACTCCGGACATTTTAGAATGCAGGCTACTAAACATACACAATTTATGGTTAGTTCATCGGATATCGTCACTTCATTCGTGTGGAAAGAACTTCGAGTTTACGATTGGTACTTTCAGGTCAAGAGTGACTTCTTCCTTCTTCATAACGTGCAGTTTTATTTTCGAAAGAGGTCAGTTATATTTATTATGCACCTTCCTAGAATCTTCCTCACGGTGCATCTCGGACAACGGTATATCCTTCATATTATTTATGATTGAATATCAACATCTTCAGTTTATGGGTGAATTGAATTTTACTTATTTCTTATTTCTAAAAATATCGAAATATCGAATTTGAATGGTGGAATCAATGATGAGATTTTGATTCTGCAATGTTAAAAATTCTAGAAAAGCGCGACGTGAAGTCTGCTTTTGCGCGCATGTTCAGATTCAGAGGTAAAACAACCTCATCAGTTTCCCGCTTCGTTTATATTATGAATTACAGTATTTTCTGCAATTTTGGGATACATTCTAGCTAGTTGAAATGATTAATATTGATGAAATTCATGAAGTACCAGGGCAATTTATTGTGTCATTTTCGAATGCAATATAAATGCATCCAGATACGATAGGGTCGTTCGTTTTTTACATCAGACGGATTTCACATCTTGTTGATATCAATACCCAGATATAATTTCCATTCAGTTTTCACTGCGTGTTTGTTTTTTTCGTTAGCACAGTTCGGACAAAAGTAATTTTTTGAGTGGGAATACATATAATTAGCTTAATTGGCGTTTATCCATTCTTAGTTAATTTTTGAGATGCAAAATACATCAGAAATGCCAACCAGCAAGAATAATTATGTTCAGAATTCCGTTACTACACCTAGGCAAAGGGCTCAACGTCAGAAATATTTAGACCTTAATGATAAATCAACAATTCTCCCCACTAAGGAAGCCTAATTTAAGAGGCCAAGTAACTTCATTATACTCAGGCAAGATTCCGAGAACCAAATTTTTATAGATAGCAAGGTGGATATCACTTATCATTGAATTTTGTCTACTCTTATATGAATAAATATTGATTTCAACAATTATCGGAGAATTTATATAACTCTGAAACATTCTAAGGGATCTATAGACTGTTGATTTGTAAATAAGGGCCCTGTTTCTTCAGCAAGCCCCTGTGTTTTTTTCAAAATTGTTCGTTCGTCGTCCTCTTCATCATGATCAAACAATATTTGATATTCTTCTCCAATTAGCTCTAATGAAGTTACATTTAAATTGATTTTTTCCAACGAGCTGAGAAATAAACAATGCAGAAAATAAAATATATGCTCAACAATTTTGATTTGACATCATTGATACACATATGAGAGGATATCATATATTTATGGTCTGTGATTCTCATTTCGACTGAGTTGTTCGTTTATTTCAGATATAATCTGATAAATCCATAAGATCTATGGTCACGTGACCAAAAAATCTGTCACCTCTCGGATGCAATAAACGAACGAAGCAAGTAGAATGCAGTTCTCCAGATAAATTGCAGTGTGGATTTTATATTTGAATATTTGCACCTTCCTCAAAATGTTATCCGATATTGTAATTTTACTTATAGCAGGTTTAAGGGCTTATTTGCGTGAGATTTTTTTAAATGTCACCAGGACCCACTCAGGTTAGTATCCCAGAGTATTGACTCATCTTTAGTTAAGCTATGCTTGAGTTCAAGATACTCTTATATGAGCTGATTCGCAATTTCCTCATTAAGATCATTGAGGGACAACATCTTCAGAACACCAGACGTAAAAATGGAATTATTTATTGATAGATGTCATCATAACCTGGACCAGCGCAATGAAATATATATAAATATCATCAACCAATTCAAGGTCGAGGATATGCACCGAATTGATAACAAGCGATAAGTTATAAATATTCCGGAAATTCTCGATAAATATTCTCGGTGTTAATAAATATTGGAGGGCACACGATTATCCTCGTGTGGATTTTTTTTTCATGAACTGCATTGAAAATGCTTAGTTTTATTGCTTATATATATACGGTTAAGAAATTTTTTTGAATACATTTATATTTTCGTTTCTCCTACACTTATATAAATTTTCAATTTCGAGCCTGAAATGCTGAATGATTTGTGGTCATATTAACTAAGTTATCATGATTTCAGAAGTAAAGAAGACCTGGCGGCTTGAAATATTTTGGATTATAGGTGTTTGGAGTCTGAATCTGCTGGTTGTGCACGTACGTACGTGTCTGAGTAGAAATCGTCCCTAGGTTTCGCAAATTTTCAAAAACTATCCCGATTTGGTTCAAAAACTCTTGTTTTACTAAAACTATTCATTGGTTTTCTACGAAGTTTGGCACCCTGAAGTCAATATTCATTAAAATTGTCGAAAATGTTGAGGAAAATTCTGGGAGTGCACTGACTTGAAGTCAGCAGCTTTTGCGAGCATGTTATCATTCGTTGACAAAGCGGAAATCTTTTCACGCTTTTTTCTTTGAATGGGTATATCTACGCAATCATTGGGCGGGTTCAACCCATTCACGAATTCGACCTTCATAATTAAGCCCCAAACCAACCCTCCAAATATGGAGTATCTGAGTAGGGGTTTGCTACTAACCTAACGGCCGGACCGTAAACACAATAACTTCCGAAAGAAACAACATAGAAACTCGATATTTGTAGAGAAGGTTTGGACCTTAATTACGAAGGCCGAGTTCGTGAATGGGTAAAATCCACCCAATGATTCCGCAGATATACCCATTAATAATTTTATTATCCCAATATTGCCAAAAATACAGATAGAATTGAAATCCAGTATTTTATCGGAAAATAACAGTTCGAAGGTTCATACAGAATTTAATGAGGATAATATGATGAGAAGATCACAGAATATTAAATATGTACCTATTTAAGAGAAAAAGTTCGAAATTTTCTTTGAAATTGTTCTAATTACACGATCATCACGACATTCTGTACGGAGTTGTGTTTCAGCATCTTCAACCTAGGTGCGGAGTTTTAATCATGATTGAATCAGTATTTCTGGAGTTATACCGAAAAAACAACGATATCGGCAAGAAAACCACGAAATTTCATATATTTTGCTGCTGTGGGATATGGAGCTCAGAGTTCAAGCTGAATTTTTTTTGAATGTGATGAACAGTTCGCGAAAAAAAAATTTTGAAAAAAATTTTTTTTTTGATTTACCAATGGTATGATCCCAACAACATTTCTTCAGAAAATGCGCGTTGCTATACTCCAATCGTTTCAGCAGTTTTTGAATTATCGCCAAAGAACGTCAAAGCTTCAAAAGGCTCTAACTCCGAAACCGTTTGGCTTATTTTAATCATCGAAAATTACAGACATTTGGACAAAACGATAGCATGCTGTTCCAGTTTCTTGAAATCTTGTTCGCAACAATCTCTATACCCTAGTCCACCAATAGTCCTAACGGCACGATTCTGTAGTCTGAAAACCACTTCACGTTGAGCACATTTGCCTCATAGTACTGCTATGTTTTATTCTAGACTCTACCAAAGCAAAGTGAACCTGTCGCAGTGTCTTCTTAGCACAGATCTGCGCTTCTCAGCTAATGAGTGGTAGAGAACTCTCAGCGCAAATATATTCCTACTGAGAGCCAATGTCAACTCATCCACATATGTACATTCCACCTTCCACCTAAGAGTTGCATCCACATGAACTCCCAGAAATTTAACCGCTTCATTATCCCCACCATTTCCCAATCTTCTATCAAATATCCAAAGTTTTTAACCAACCAGTATGACTGAAATATGAAATCATAAAATCAAAATATTACTGATTAATTATAGTAAATTTTTCAACTCACCTCATAATTCTGTGGGAATATGTGCCAAACCAAATGGGGTGTGGATAATTTGCTGACCAAAATATAATCCTCTAAATCACGACCTTAAAGAATATTTAATTGAACCAAACTCTAAAACTGAGTTGTGTACATTGATATGTTCGTGCCACCACATTCAAATTTCAAATCCACCCCAAATTGGGGGTAGTTTATTCTTGTAATTTTTCAAAATAATTTGCTGACCGGAGGTTTCCAGTTGAGATATTTTATCGAAACGCTATATTATGATTAACTGTAGCATACTTTTTGTGCCACCATAAAAAAAATTCAGATCCGCCCCCGTTAAAGGGTAGTTTATTCTTGTGATTTTTCAGATATCCTTGCTGATGGGAAATTTTCCGTAGAGATATTTGATTGAAACGATGTATTATGACTAACCGTAGCATACTCTTTGTGCCACCATAAAAAACATTCAGATCCACCCCCTATTAAGGATAGTTTATTCTTGTGATTTTTCAGGAATCCTTGCTGATCGGAAAATTCCCGTGAAGATATTTGATTGAAACGGAGTATTATGACTAACCGTAGCATACCCTTTGTGCCATCGTAAAAAATATTCAGATCCACCCCCTATTAAGGGTAGTTTATTCTTGTGATTTTTCAGGAATCCTTGCTGATCGGAAATTTCCCGTGGAGATATTTTATTGAGACGATGTATTATGACAAACCGTAGCATACTTCGCGTGCCAAAATGAAAAATATTCAGATCCAACCCTTATTAAGGGTAGTTTATTCTTGTGATTTTTCGGAAATCCTTGCTGATCGGAAAATTCCCGTGAAGATATTTGATTGAAACGATGTATTATGACTAACCGTAGCATGTTCTTGGTGCCACCATAAAAAATATTCAGATCCACCACCTATTAAGGGTAGTTTATTCTTCGGATTTTTCAGAAATCCGTGCTGATCCATATTTCCCACTGGAGATATTTCATTGAAACAAAATAAAATAATTGCAAATCGGATACCCTCTGTGCCACCATACAAAAATTCTAGGTCCGACTCCAAGCTTATGCTACGTTTAGTCATAATACGTTGTTTCAATAAAATATCTCCACTGAAAATTTTCGGTCAGCAAAGTATTCCGAGAAATCACGAGGATAAACTACCCTTAAACGAGTCGGACCTGAAATTTTTGTATGGTGGCACAGAGGGTATCCGATTTGCAATTATTTTACTTCGTTTGAATGAAATATCTCCACTGGAAAATATCGATCAGCAGGGATTTCCGAAAAATCCCAAGAATAAACTACCCTTAATAGGGGGTGGATCTGAATATTTTTATGGTGGCACAAAGAGTATGCTACGGTTAGTCATAATACATCGTTTCAATCAAATATCTTCACGGGAAATTTCCGATCAGCAAGGATTTCTGAAAAATCACAAGAATAAACTACCCTTAATAGGGGGTGGATCTGAATATTTTTTATGGTGGCACAAAGAGTATGCTACAGTTAGTCATAATACATCGTTTCAATAAAATATCTCCACGGGAAATTTCCGATCAGCAAGGATTCCTGAAAAATCACAAGAATAAACTACCCTCAAACGGGGACGGATCTGAATTTTTTTTATGGTGGCACAAAAAGTATGCCACATTCAATCATAATGTAGCGTTTTGATAAAATATCTCGACTGGAAACCTTCGGTCAGCAAATTATTTTGAAAAATTACAAGAATAAACTACCCCCAAATTGGGGTGGATTTTAATTTTGAATATGGTGGCAAGAAGGTGATCCTCGATAGATCGTAGGTTTGCATTATGAGTCTCATATTCTTACTAGAAGTCTGAAATTGACGGTATGATTCTAGTTCAGTCAGCAAAGTATTTTTACCCAACCAAATGTCTTATTGCACCCTGTCATACAGCAAACATAACCCAATTTTAATTCAAAATATCAATAACCTTGGAGGTAAATCAGGGCCGGTATTGTGAAACTATTTTGATAGATAACTAGAAGTTAACTCGCAAAACATTGTTCAAAAATGGGAGTTAACTGCTCTCTGTGGTCCAAAATAAGTTTAATAATACCGACCCTGAAGAACACATCCACCACGAAAAACTTAACTCATTGTCATGAAGTTATGGTTTAAGATGCAAATGCAGTGCACTTGTGCATTTCTACTTTCATTCTGTGAACCTGTGAATACAGAATATATTTGCTTTGAATTTTCATATTGCTGACGTCACTTTTGAATGCAGATGAGCACACCATGCCTGTTAAATCTTCAAAAAAAATCTAGAAACGCACTGACGTGAAGTCAGCATCTTCTACGCGCTTGTTCACATTGCGGAATGATGACTTGGAATTTCAGTGAAATTTCAATGAAATATAAAAATTAAAAAAAAATTTTTTTTTCGAATCTTCCATGGATAATTCTTCCTATTGACACTGTTCATCTTCCATCAAAGTTTCATTTCGATTAGATTAATATTTTTCGAGTTATTGAGAGATCAAAATTTCAAATGACTGTAGCACAAAAACCATTCGGTAGATTTGGCCCATTAACGAACTTAACCGAGATATTCAGAATCTTAACCTAACCTGAAAATTTTAAGACTCTAGATCCTCGTTTCCGAAAGTTACAGCGCACAGGGTCGGACGGGCAGAATTAATTTTGACCACGGATTCTTCATTAGGGAGTCCAACCTAGTCGTTTGAGACTAATTTCGGCTTAAAATTCTAAAATTACAGACATCGTGAAAAAATTATAACGTGCTGTTCCCCAGAAAAAGCGCGTAAAAAGATGTTGAATGAAAAGCATAGAATATGTTCCTCTCGTACTCTGTCAATGGGGGCAATCCTAACATTTGTTTTTATGAAATCTTTCAAAGAGTCACCTACTGAAGTTTGTCAAACAACTAGTTCATTTTCAAATCATAATTTCTTAATTTTGCACCGAAAACTAATCATTTGTGACAAAAAATGATGATGATGATCCTTTTGAGAGGAATTCGGATCCATTTATTCTTCCATCAGAATAAATAGTCAGTCACATTTGACTTCACGGAAGGGGGAAGGGTATAACGGTGTAACTCATACTTACAAGACTAATTCAGTAGAACCAAAATTTATTTCATAAAAAAAATACAAAATATAACTTTTCAATCAGTCTCATAGAGGTAAAATACAAAGCATAAATACAAGCCTATGAACATCCAATCATAGCAAAATAATAGAAAGCAAGCAAATTCAGTATAATCATTCTATAACAATGCTTTATTTCTTATCGCCTTGGCCTATCTCCATTTCTTCTTTCTTCTGTTGGATCTTCGCAGGTTCCCCTGTTTGCATTATTGGTATCGTCTTATTTTCCGACTCCTCGGCCTTATTCCGTGGTGCAGTTATGGTAAGTACCCCATCTGAGGATAATTTAGATTCCACTTTCTCAATATTGCAATCCTTCGGCAGGACATATCGTCTCACGAACTGCCTAGAGATGAACCCATGCTCATCCTGCTTCTCTTCATGCTTACCCTCGATGGTGATGGTATTGTCACCTGTGACCTTCACCGTGATTTCCTCCGGCTTGAACTGCTGTACGTCCAGATTAGCTTTGAATTGGTCTTTGTCGATCGCTAAAGTAGATCCAGCGTCTCTTTGGGAAAGACCGGTTCTCCACGGACGAACGTATCCTACGGGACTCCTGAAATGAGTGAGGATATGTCCCGGATCCACGACTGGGGCTAGAAGATCCTCTGGGTCCAAACACAAGCCGAATTGTTGGTCCAAAAGACGGGTTGGACGAATGTAACTGTCGAGCAAGAATGGTAGGAGAGCCATTTCGACGTTTTTCACTTCAAAAATTCACTTCGCTTCGATATAAATACTTGCGAATCGATGCTAGCTAACGCTCAGTGTTTCAAATTATTCTGATTCAACCGACTTCTCTCCCGCGTTTATATATCACTGGAACCGGGATAGAATTTTCGGGAAACGAGCGAGAGAGAGAACGCTGTTTACGATCTAGAATACTCCGGACGTTCTAGAACATAGGCTACTAAAGATACGCGCAATTGACTGTTAGTTCATCGGATATTGTAACTGCCTTTGGCTGGAGTTGGATGAAATCAAATTTGATGCTTATGACTTATGAACGAACAACATTCGTAGTGGAAAAATTAACAGTGCATTGTCGTGAAATATTTCTCGCAAAAAGATTGAACTTTTGAATCTTTCCTCACAAAATTAGTTTGATACAGAAAACTGTTCACTTCAATATTATGAATTGTGGTCGAGATACTGCAGATTGGAAGACTATCCACTATTACCCCAATGTCATTTCGATATTATTGTTGCCAGATATAATAGATATATTGTGCAGAATATTTGAGTGGAAGTTGCATGATTTATTCGGGTTAGTGGATGCTAATATGAATATAAAGCATAATAAATAATGACTAAGCAGTTTATAATGAATTCTGTCAGTTCGGACAGTGTCAGTCAAATTTATGATAGTGTATTTGAATTTCGTCTTCTGATTCTTAGAGGTCCTATGTATTGAAAACCATTGGAAAATGTACTGGCATACTTATTTCCACAAAAAAGATGGCAAAATCGCCCTATTTACCCCTTCAATCATATTCCTGACATTCTCATTTAATATTTTATATACTTGTATATAATGGGTAATTCACCATGAACGTAATCGTAAGCAGTACGTAAACGTAAAATTCTCGTAATTCTCACAGTGTTCATAATGTACAGGAAAATTGCATTTTCCTACTTCATCTTGTCTATTCACCATTGTGAACATTTGCATGGAAAACCTGTGTTTCAACTTTACGTTTTACGCATTTAAATTGCGTTTGAATGGCGTTTTACTTTCATTGTGATTCAGCCATTAGAAACAGGATTCAAAACTCGAATGACTTGACATTCCTGTGGGATATATCACAAGATGGCAACAACACCACTCCCAAAATGACATTGCCGGTATGCCAGTGCATGGGCACATAGTTTTCGTTATCATGAAATATGTGAGCGAAATACAGTAAAATACCTTGGAATAATTTTGGATCGACATCAGGTGGGCCATGTAGTCAACAAAATAAGATACCTTTTGGGCAGGTTCAGATTTTTGAGGAGTTTCTTGGTAGTTTCGCAGCCGAGAACGTCATACTTTTCTTTGGTTTAGTGTCATTTATCCTATGGCATTCTTGGCTGGCGTGGCGCTCGCGATTGCCACCTGAAGAGATTGGAAATTGTGCAGAAGTGGATTCTGATGATCATTATGGGTAGAAAGAGAACTTATCCCAGTAGAGAGCTGTATCAAGAATCGGGAGTTATGACTCTTACGCAGCTCTATATAATGAAGAGTATTCTAGATACTCACAAGAATAACAGGACACTTCATCCTTGTCGAAATGGCTATGATACGAGAGCTCGTTCGAATTTTGTCGTACCCCGTGCAAAAAAGACGGTTGGACAGAGGAATCATAAGTACTCATCTCCCAGATTATAAAATCTTGTTTCTGTTGGGTTGATAGCCATTTCAAACCCTGTTAAACTCAAGACAAAGGTTGTTGAATGGATAAAGCAGATGGGTAGCGAATTTTTCCAGGCCATCATTAACTCAGGAGAATAACTAAAGAACATCATTTGTGATCTCCGGACACTCAAAGTTACCGAAATACATAAGATGACCTCTTGTGACTGTGTTATTTATTGTAGTTGTGTTTTTTGTGGTCTATAATTTAGTTTTTATGTTGATTTCATTTAAAACAGGTATTATATCTTAAAATATTACCTCTATATCTTGTTTTTTTGTTTTTGATTAAGTAATGTATATGTAAAGTGAAGATCGAGAATAAACTATATTATTATTATTATTATTAATCGTGAATGCATCAATGCGTTAAATTTATTTTCATCAGAGAAATCCCAATGAATTTCAGCAGGGGTTCTTATTTTCAACGTAGTTTAATCGATGAATTTTCGATTACTAATAGAATCCATCGTACTCAGAGGCCGATTGAACTGATTAGATGTATATTTCGAACATCACTTTAATGTTTCGGCGTCAAGTCGAGTTGTCATATTTTGTTCACTCGATTTTGTCAAATATTGTTCGGTGTGGAAACTAGAAGAATGTAATAATGTACAGTGAAGATGGTTAAACGCTTACTGAAGAATATTTTACTAAAATGGTGGAACTCTGCTATATTAATAATGAAGGCAGATATTCTAGAACGACTTCCTCAATATATATTCTTGATTTTTACATGTTTTTCATTATGTTTCCTCTCCAAATCAAATATCCAGAATTTTTCATCACTTGAAGAGAATTCTAATATATCTTTCACAACAGGAACATTGCTACTCAGTACCCCATCCATAATATTGATCTTAGGTAAAAATATCTGCAGAAAACTAGCAAATAACTAACTCAGACAACATAAGATATCTGCTTAATAAGTGAAATAACCAAATAACAGATTTCTGTATATTAAGATATGAAGTGTATTTGTTATAAATCTCTATTCGAGAAAACCGTTTATTCAAAATTCAAAGCCTATAACGAAATCCATCCAAAATGCTCTAATTCCTGTCTTTCTTTTCACCAAATGATTAGTGAATTTTCGATAGATTTGATGAGGTCACGTCAATAGTATTTTCATCACTCGATTGAATTCATCGCTGGTTGCGTTTTTATTTTAACTTTCAAAGTGCATTTGTTGCCGATAAAGAAATTGCATAAGAAAGACAAACAGTTCTTTTATTTGATCAACATAGCCTCACGAATAATAACAGCCTGATAGCAAAGTACTTGTTTCAAATATCCTTACCTTTCCTTGCTTGTTTCCATCAACCCGAGTAAAACTTCGAAAATGTGCATTAGCGATTCGAAAGAGACGAGGGACAACACCTTCAGAACAATTCTTTCGAAAACTCTAGAGCCAGACGTTCGTCAACCTCGAAATCGATACCGCCGTAACAACCCAGACCAGCGCAACGTATTATCTATTCAAAGTCAAGGTCGAGGATTTGTACCGAATTAGCAACAATTTTTCTTGTATTACCCGTGATAAGCGATAAACAAAAAGGGAAATTATTGATAAATAATTGCAGCTTCGATAAAGATTCATTTTATCGATTAAACGAATTTACTCAATGTGGAGAATATGCCACCTCTTTACGCGCTTGATCTGGGGAACAGCGTGTTATCGTTTCGTCCCAATGTCTGTAATTTTCGAATTTTGAGCTGAAATCGGTCTCAAACGACTAGGTTGGACTGACCGATGAAGAATCCGTGGTCAAATTTGATTCTGTCCGGCCGACCAGCCGAGTGTGCTTTCGAAAGGAAGAAACTAGAGTCTTTGAATTTTTAGCTTAGGTTTTCATTCTGAATACCTATCTCGGTTAAGTTCGTTAATGGTACAAATCTGGTTTTTGTGTTACAGCCATTTGAAATTTCCAATATTTCGAAAAATATTTATCTGGCCGAAATGAAATTGGTTGGAAGATGAACAGAGTCAATTAGAAAAATTATCCATGGAAATATTTGTTTTTGAAAATTTTCATTTTTCATTTGAAGTTCACTGAATTTTCCAAGTCGCCATTTCGTAATGTTAACGAGCCTGTAAAATCTGAGGACTTCATGTCAGTGCTTTTCTAGGTTTTTTCCACAGTTTACATTTTGACATACTGGGTTATTCGCACCATATATGGGGGTTATTGCCCATAGAAAAAACGCTTTGAATGCATGTTGTTTGGTTATGACTGAATTTCGGTAAAATGTCAAAAATTTAGAAAAAAAATCTCATAAAATTTACTGACAGTGTGCTCTCAACGGAGTTTCGTGAAAAGTCTTGCGTTGTTATGCTCCAACTAACTTTCAAGTTTCAATCCAATTTTATGAATAGTTCCTGAAATATCAGGAAATTAATCTCAAAATTTCAAATAGCTATAACTCTGAAACCGTTCGACCGATTTTGCCCACTAACGAAATTAACCTTCGTATTTCGAAATGCAACCCACCCTGAAAATTTCAAGTTGATAGAATCCTCCGCACGCCCGTTATCGTGGTGACGGCCGGCCGGCCGGACAGAATTGATTTTGACACCAGATTCGACATCAGTGAGTCCAACCTAGTCGGTTGAGACCATTTTCGGCTCGAAATTCGAAAATTACTGACATTTGGACAAAACGATAGGATGCTGTTCCCCAAGAACATATATTCTAGAAGCATTCCCGCAGTATTCGATGAATATAAGTACAGGTTCGGTATATCACAGAAAAAATATATCAGATTTCAATGAAATTTTCTACGAGCCTTGAAGTCAAAATTCAACAAAATAGTAGGTATTTGAGTTTTCAGTTCGATATGACAAAGTTTTCAGACTATATCATTATCATCCCAAAAAAAACTCTGATAGTATTTTATTTATAGAATACCAACACAAAACTTCATACAGAATTTCGTAGAGTAAATTTTACTATGAATGAAGTTGTTTCTGGATAATTTCCAGGATTTTTGTTGAAACAATGTCAAATTTCGTACTCCTATCCTCGGTATCATTGTTGTTTCCGAAATAACTCGAAAATGATGATCCGATCATGATGAAACTTGATAACTAATAGACAAATGAATATACGACTTGAGCAGAATTTCATGATGATTATCATTATTCCCTTAGAATAATTCACGAACAAAAATTTCTCGTGGGCCCGTATGACAAATGAACTTTCGAGGCGTATACAAATTCCTGAACTTATCATTATCAAAATGCGTATGCCCATCAAATGTTCACTTGTCGAGAATACGGGTCACGGGTCCTGAACTCCTGAGCTTATGGTTCTCACGAAATTCTGGTTCTGTTTGGAAAGATAACGACTCTTGCGAATTGTGTTTGTTCACTAGTACAGAGTTATAATGTCAGAGAATAGCCAAAAGCAATTGGCTTTCGAGTCATCGAATGGAGGAGGAAAATCTGGTTATTCAGAGAGTTTAGTGGTTAGACCTCATGACTCATGATCGAAAGGTTTGGGGTTCGAGCCCTTGGCAGGGAAAGAAGTTTTCTTGTTTCAGGGGACCGTCTAATCATTCGCTGTTGGGTGAACAATCAACAGTGCTACCCTAAAGTGGCGCAAGGATTCAGCAAAAGCAACAAAACCTACACAGAACACACCCGGTCTTCTAACTCGAACAACCATATCATAAAATTGCAGTTCATTCAGATTCAGGTTGACCGGTATGCATATTGAGTTTTCAAATAGTTTACAAATGATCACATATACCCTGATGCCAGTTCTACCCAACGAGTTACATATTTGAATATAACTAGTAATGAAAATTACCAATATGTATACCTAACTGAAACAATTTTTTTCTGATGACGGTAAATAATGTTCATACGACAACAAACTGTGTTCGAGGTTCATGTATGCAGAGGTTGGAATGTGGTATTTATTTCGAAATCACGTTACGGCTCTAATTTTAAATGTACTAGATATTTCTGGAAATTTCAGATATTCCAAACGGCACCAGCTCCGCAAATATTTCACCGATTTCAATGATATTGATCATAAAAAAACTAATAGAAATAGACCTAGATTTGCGCATATTGGATTGTACAAAACCAGATTTTGTATTTTCGAGTGACCAAATATTCCATGTCTGCTTCTTTCATTCGATCAGAAAATTCTGGTCAAGCATTGACCTGAAACCAGTAGCTTTTGCGTGCATGTATAGATTCGTTGCCTTAATACCTACCCCTCTTTTCACGCATTGATTGATCAAAATGCAGCTTTACTTCTTAAGATTTGTCGATCTTCTTTTTATATTATCCTCATTAAATTCTGCATTAACTTTCAAGCTATCATTTATGAATTGTACTAGATCTCAATTCGATCCCATATGTTTTTTTGGAAATAGTGGGTAAATTTTGAATGGTTATATCCACGGAATAATTGGTCGGGTTTTACCCATTCACGAATTCAACCTTCGAAATTATTAGTCCTAAACCTTCCCAACAGAAATCGGGATTTTCGGAAACTGATCGGGTATAGTCACTTTCAGGTAATTGGGTTCGTGGTCGGTCTAAGCCGATGAATTATAATTTTTTTTTGAAATCGTATGTATAGTTTCAAATCGAAGAGAACATTTGAAAAAAATTTTTTTGGAAGCTTTATGAAATTTCTGCATAATTTTGCACAGATCCTGAATCCTTTGAACATTTTAGGAAAAAGTATGTCGGATTCCGAGTATTATATCATCCAATCATGATTAAACTTAATAAATAACATAATCACAAGGACAACTTAATACCTAGTTGGAAAATGCTGCATCCAACTTTATGCGAAAATTCGTTCTACAGAACAATTTGAACAAAAATATTTTAATTTATTTTCGAATACCTTAGATTCTGCAATCTTCTATATAATCACATTATCTCCACGAAATTCTGCCATTATTCAATCAAGTATTATATTTCAATTCGATCCAATCTGTATTTTTGGAAATATTGGGAAAATTAAAAATTTTAATGGGTTCATCTGTGAAATCACTCGGTGGATATTATCCATTCAAGAATTCGGTAAAATCCGATCAACAGTTCATGGATATACCCACTCAAGATTTAATTTTTCCAATACATATTTCCAAAAATGCAGTTTGGATCGGATTGAAATCTGAAATTTTATTGAAAAATGATAGCTTGAAGGTTCATGCTGAATTTCATGAGGTCAATATGAAAATAATAAAAGAACGCTGTGATTGGCAGGGTCGAAACGTAAAAAGATGACCTCTTTGGCATGCTCGCGAAGGTTGCTCTACTTCAGTGCTTTTCTAACATTTTTATTTTTCAATTTCTAACTCAAATGTTACATTCTTTCAGCTTCAACATTTCTGAATTTTGTTTACGCTATGAAAAAATCAAATAAAAATTTCCTCGAAAGTCTGTACCTATATTTAGTTCATCTAAAACTTCATTTAGACTCCGAACGAAGTTCATACAATTCCTACAATGATTATACTCCAACACTTAATAATTGTAAATAGTTCTCACAGCACAATAACCTGACAATCTCTAATAACAAAATCTTCTAAACACGCCATGAAAGCAGTACATGAACAAATACACCTAATAGTTGTTATCTTTCTTGATAGCTTCAATCCTCTTCTGAATTTCATCTCTAATTTTTTTACCAGTTTCAACAATGGGAATCACAATTTTCTCCTCATTCTCTTCAGGGTTGAGTCTAGGTATGGTAATATTGATAATTCTATCCGCAGACAACTTGCACTCAATTTTTTCACAATCGAAGGCAGGGGGAACATAATATTTCCTCTTGAAATACCGATCTACAAGGCCCCCATACTCTTCTTTTCTCTCTTGTCTACCTTCTACAGCCACCACGTGAACCCCATCGATGGTAACTGTCAATTCCTCAGGGCTGAATTGCTGAACATCTAGGATAGCTTCGAATTTTTCCTCATCCATGGAAACAGTGGACCCAACATCGTTTTGCTCTGGGTCTTTCCAGGGGCGGATGTAGCCATGGGGCAGCTCCATCTCGTCAGGGTCGTTCGGCTCTCCCAGTTTTATCTTCATGATGAGGTCCTCGGGATCATAAGAGATGCCGAACTGCGAATCGGGAATGTGGATTGGCTTAATATTTTCGACGGTATATCCTGATTTCGGCATTTTCTTCGGTTGTTTTATTGGAACTGGCTGACTTTTTCGACATATGCGTTTTTTGAATGTAAACATCAGGGCGATCGAAGATTTGCAGACTCTTCTGGAGCGCCAGGATCGGTGTTGCCAGTTCTGCTATAATTTACGATATTATGGTGTAAATTCTAGGGTTGGTTGTTGGTTCATAATTTTCTTAATGAGTGGGTATTACTATTTCGCTGTCACGATGGTGAAATTTGAGTACTGAAAGTAATACAGATGAAAAATAAACACCTCGAGTATAATCCATTATTTTGAAAGGTACAAAAAAATGTCCGTTCTTTCCTAAATATTGTTACTTTGGATATAATGTTCCCAGTGATGAACATACTTGACAGTAAAATTATTTTGTTTTCCTCATAAATATTCCATAACATATTCAATAATTTCCATTTTTGAATAATAGTAGAAATATGTTACAAAAGCATTCTTGAAACGAATGCAAATACGGCTGCAGATTTCATGAAAATATTTATTGAAATGTCTGTCTTTTGGTTTATTTTCCCGATAATTGGCTTGGTAACAATGTATCTATGGATATATTTTGTATGATTCACCAAATATATTTGTTGATAGGTTTTTTTGCAGA
The DNA here is from genome assembly GCA_958510865.1 of Myrrha octodecimguttata. NCBI lineage: Eukaryota > Metazoa > Arthropoda > Insecta > Coleoptera > Coccinellidae > Myrrha > Myrrha octodecimguttata. The sequence goes on from OY294057.1 coordinate 30,170,076, forward strand.
CTTCAATTTCATGAAATGATTTTCATATTTTCGTCTGTCGAGCAATTGATTCGTAAAAATTCAAGAACTGAAATTCGAACCGACTTTCCTATAGAATCAGTTTTCAAATTCTCCTTATCTTGAATTTCATTTCGAAGTGATTTTTGAAAAATTAATAAAAGGGAGAAAATTGTTAGTTATCACATTCTGTCCACAGTATCGCCATTATACAATGGCATTACTGTCTATGGAAAAATAATTCTCATGAGAATGTTATTCCGATATCAACAGAATTTTGAAAAAAAATCATCAAAGTAAGGGGGTGTAAAGATCTCAAGATGATTCTAAAATTTTTGAATGGAATCTACCTAAGGAACTTTTGAAAAATTCCATCAAAATAAAGTAGTACATATCTCAAGACTGTTATGATATTTTTGAATTGAATACCCGGCATATCACATATCAAATTTTCTAAATGATCTTCTCCTCCTGTTTTCAAACACACAATATGTAATACCTTTTCCATACGATTTATTGATATTAATCTTCTAATTCTAGTTCTATATTCTTTAGAGATTCGAATTACTCATCGTTCAATATATCTCAAAAACGGGGCATCATTTCATTCAATGTAAGTATATAGTAAATAAATTACATTTATCGATTTATCTGCAGATTTTTTTGTATATTCTGAAACCTGCAAGCAACTGTATTTTTGATAGCATTTTATCGAAATTCACAATAACAACTTTCACATCAACTTTTCCAGATAGGAAATATCAACGACTTTGAGGGGATCGATAATGTATAAAATAACGATTCTATCAAAATTCAGTACCTACAATAATACAAATAGATGATATTCTTCATCAAAGGGACTCTGCCTTGTCCCTATAGGTATGTAATTCAAAATCCTCATATTCAAAACAAAAAATGATATTATGTGTTGTTATACAGCCCGAAGCAATTTTGTTATCAATATAACATAAACATTATGTTCTGAATACATATGTTCATCAGCGTTTTTCAATAATAATGCTTTCATAAAATATACAATACATCCCCATAAGATTACGATGCTAAGATATCTTTTCACATTCAATTAAGAGTAACTGGCAACACTGTCAAGAGTTTCGTTACCACGGCATTCGCGAAAATTCTGGAACACTGCATCGTTCGGGAAGATTCTCGAATAGTCCCGATGTTCGAGAAAAGCAGTTCATCGGATATCATCACTCAACAGAACTTCGCTGTTATGTATTTCTGGTGTATCTTGAATAATTTCATTCAAGCTTTGATTGAATAATTATTGAGATGAGATTGAGAAAGAGATTTTATAAACAGGAGAAACCCTGATGTGTATTTAATCAGACAAATCATTCCATACAAATGTTGTAGTGTCAAGCATATGTGCACAAATTAGAGGGATTAAATCATTGCATAAAGAAAACAAAATGATTTTATTTGTTGAGTAGAACGGTAACTATACCTTATACCTATCATATTTGAAATCCCGGGAATGGTGGTTTTGTAAAAATCATTTCTGCACGTTGTCAGATATACTAAGTATGAATTTCATATTTACGAGGATTCGGAATATTTAAGCCTAGTATTTGAATTTTAAACAATAATGCTATGGAATACAAAAACTCATACGAATTCTCGATCGGTTTATGGTAAAATAGGGTATCTATTCCGAGGTGAATGTTAAATATTTCCGTAACAAATTACATCTCAGGTTTCACAATCACCTAATTTCAAAGAAGCTTGAAAGTTTGGCCATGCCGCCCTTCAACCTCATAACCTCAACATTAACCATCCGTAAATTACGGAATCTGCTATCGTTAATGAAGCGGAAACGTTCCTCTGCACATGCTCAGAATAATGATAACGGCAAATTTAGATGGTTTAAAACTCTCTGATATACTTACTTCATATATGAGTTCGTTAATGTAATTCTTCGAATTTTGCCTCGTCAATATCGCAAATATATACATCAAACCGAATTAATCTCTATTCTACATATATGAAAAATTAATTTCGAATAATTTATAAGGGAAAGTCTTCAAGTTGTTCATTAATTTCAACCCTAGAACCCTCTCAATGAATAAAACACTTTTTTCGTTTGCCATTTCTCCAGATTCGAAGCCAGTTAAAATATAAAGGCTGTTGAAATTTCCAAAAAAAAAACAGTCTTTCCTTTGTAGCTCTGACATTGCTACTCCGAATGAGACAAAAGATACGAATTCTACAGTAATCAATTTCATTTTACTCCAAATGGTTTTCTCATGAAACTATAAGAAATTTGCATGAAGAATGAAGCGAAATTTAATCTTAAGTCATTAAAAGATTCTCCAACCATTTTAGAATACTTATTATTTATTCTTTATCACATCTCCTCAAACGAACCGTTTCCGAGAAATTCAAAGTTGAATGTTATAAAATATGAAAAAATTACCCTATTTTCGTGGATCCACTCTTGAGCTAGTAGAAGCCGTGAATTAAGCATCGCCCACGTTTACCCGAAATACAGAATTTGTTATCTATTGCGCATAGACCAAAATTAGGTCTATGTTATTTCGTGACTAGATCAGAGACATAGTCCATGTCTATGGACCAGACTTTCCATAGAATTCTACAGTTCAATTAAGTTTTTACGTTAGTTGAGTGATTTCATCATAGACTTATAAAACTATATGGACATGACTTAAAAGGAGAGGATGAACGAGGACACAAGGATGGAACAAGTTCTGGCGAAACTATAGAATACGGCAAAAAATTTGACTTTTCACCTGAGTCGAATATGGAAAAATGTATTCAATTCGAAGAGAGGAATCTATGTTTAAAATCAATGTTCAACTTAAAGACTCATCCTGTATATTATAATTAACACTATTAATCCACTCAAGCGCAAATTCGTCTGTTTTGTCAATTTCGCGAAGTGTCTCGAAATCATGGAGGGTTTCAGGAAAATATTTTATCGATTTATCTCCAACTTAGGGTATGGTCCGTATATCGCCGAGAATTTGAGAGCGGTTACTAGTGGTAGAAAAGACAAAGACAGAATTTTCAGTAAAGGTTTACAGTCTGAATTCCTTTAGGTTTAATTTTGTTAATGGTCAATGTCTATCCCACAGTGGTTTCCATGTGATGCACAACTGAAGTTTATCAAGCGAATCTATAGATATTCCAGTTTAATTTGTAGTATTGCTTTTCTCGATAACCCATCCGATCGAATCGAAACTTTGTGGTTGGTTCCAGGGTATTGACACGAAGATTTATGCAAAGTTTCGTAAGGATTATATCAATAGAAAAATAAACAGTATTTTTCGGGAAGTTTTGTGTTTGAAATCGGTCGCTAAAAGTTGATAATCAACACAATAACTTCTCAAAAAATTACATAGGGACTCGATATTTGTACAGTAGCTTGAGTTGATTATGAAAGTTTCATGAATAGGTTAAACATGGTTGATGATTCCGTAGATATGACTCTCATGAAATTTTCCATGAACCTTCACGTAGTCGTTTTTTCGACCAAGTACTAGATTTAAATTCGATCGGATCTATGTATTTTCGAGTATAAAATTATGAATGGACCATTCCCATTCACGAATTCGGCATTCGTATCTAAGCTCCAAATCTGCTCTACAGATATCGAAAGTTTGTATGTTGACAATCGGCGGTTAGGCTGACTTCACGTCAGGGCGCTTCTAGTTTTTTTGAAACTTTTTATGTGAGAAACAATTCTCAAATATGATACGGTAGAGATAGCTCAGTGAAACTCACTGGAAAAATGGGTGCTTAAGTTAGCAACCTTTTCAGTAATGTTCGTGAAAAATATCCGAAAAATGAAATAATGATTGTCACTTCGGGAAAACTATCAGCTAGATCATCTCCCAATTGGGTTTTTCTATACAAGACGTAGCGGACAGCTGTCTTCAAAAAAATGACATTTCGAAAACAACGAATTCTCTCAGCTTTCATATTCAGTTATCCTAATAGGGATGTATATCTGAACATTATTATTTGGATAACTGTATTTTAAAAACCTTTATTACTACAGAGAATGCATATGTAATAATTCAATATTAATACTAGATATACACACTCAGCTTCAGATATGGTTTCAAACGATGGCGTTATACGTATTGGCGAAAAATTCTTGATCAAATATTCAAATCTAGGAGTAGAATAATTTCCGACAAAAACTCAAGAGAGTTGAAACTAGACCTAGAGGTTTAGCTTTGACGAGTGCACTCATCCAGTTCATAAATAGCTAAATATTCCCACCCAATGGGAGTCCCAACCAATTTCGTTGATATAGCCATATCGTAATTATATATTTCTGAAATTAAAGTGCCAAGAATACCTAGAATGTTCTTCACGTTACAATATCCGATGAACGTACGAAGTGACAACTCGCGTTTGATTGGCGATCGCGACGATAAATTCGCTATCATTCTAGAAAGCGCAAGCGTAAAGTACTGGAAAATTCTATGGGATTATTTAAACGCGAGACTACCTCAACGACGTCAGTATTGAGAAAACCTCCGTTGCTTAACGCTCATAGTAGAAAAAAGTTGATCGAAACTGATCTTTGCTGAGCAAAGTATCCAGAGTAGAGTTAAAACAAAAACGTTTCCTAAGTTTTTCAAAAATGTCTCTCCTTCCATACATTTTGGATGCCTACACTCGACCCACTCGTCTTTTGGACCAACATTTCGGCCTACCTTTGGATGCTGATGATCTTCTTAGTCCAGTTACCGATCCCAGCGTGCTTTCAGTCCTAAAAGCAGTTCCAACTCTTGGTTACCTACGCCCATGGAGGACATCGTTGTCTCAGAGGGACGTTGGCTCTACAATCTCTGTCGACAAAGATAAGTTCCAAGCAAATTTGGACGTTCAACAGTTCAAACCTGAAGAGATAACAGTGAGAGCTACTGGAAACAACACCATCACCATCGAAGGAAAGCACGAGGAGAAAGAGGACGATCATGGGTTCATTTCTAGGCATTTCGTGAGGAAATATATCATTCCCAAGGACTGCGACTATAGTAAGGTAGAGTCCAAGTTGTCTTCAGATGGTGTTCTATCCGTCACAGCCCCTAGAATCAACGCAGATAAGAGCACTGATCATAAAACCATTCCAATAATCAAGACTGGCCAACCTGCTAAAGTTGAGCAGAAAAAGCAGGAGAAAGACCAGAAAAAAGAAGAGAAGTAGATTATCAATATGTTTTTTGTTAACATAGTTTTGTATTTTTTTAAGTTTCGTTCTTGAAGTACCATTCCGCGCATCTGCATGGATTTTTTGTAAGACTGTTGTATTTTATATTCCTTTTTTAGTTCCAATAAATAATTTGCCATGTATCATTTGTTTCAATTATGGAGGTATGGGGGTACTATTTATCAATGTCTTATACTCAATATGCCATTGAGTTGTCCACATTCTAAATTGGAGGACAAATTTGTTCATACCATTCTTTTGAGAATGAACAGTATAATTTTTTATATCAAACAATATGTGTTATCACAGTATTAGTGGTATGGTACAAATGATTTTTTATGTTCATGCAGAAAAGAAATATCGGCTGAAGACAAACGATAATTATTATCTAAACATATATACTAATGTATGCATTATATCAAATTGTCAAGGATGTTTTTAAAATAGAAATAAACATACTTTTTCAGATGCACTCTCATTTTATCAAACATCTTCATCTCAACTTAATTCAGTCTGAATCAGCCACAAACTTTTTTATTGCCACAGATGGACATAAAAAAAACAATAGTCCATCAGTTTCTCACTCCATATTCTATTGGATTGCAATCTTAAGATCATTTTTGGCCTGTTCTCATATATTAATATTTATGGAAAATGCTTGGAGTTTGGTGTTACAGAAACAAAGCTGTCAGTAGAAAACTTATACATTCTGTTCTTGTGTTTGCCTGAGCTTATGCACGGAAGGCACAAATAAAATTCTACTATTTTCTTAAAAATGTAATTTTTACACATCATCTTTTACATACAATACTTAAAATGCAGTTTCATAAAAATAAATCGAGTTTTTCGGAACCTTCAGTTCAAAACGAAGTCGAATCTTATATCTATATCAACAAAATTATACTTTTCTTAGAAATTCATTTCTCCGCCTCATATTAGCATATTTACAATTAAAGATCGGGGAGATTTACATCTACAGTTTGTCCTATGTCTAATAGATTTTCAGTAAATGTACACTTTCGTTTCAATTACACAACAGCTCCACGTTTTATTTACAACGCTAACGAATTTCTTAGAAATACCAATTTTTCATTCATACTTTTTCGAGTTTTTCTTTGTAGAGAATTTTTTTGTTTCGTCATCCCACAAATACCATAATAAAAAATAAATTCAGATTGGATCTACTAAAGGTTCATGCAGAATCACAAATAGGTACCATTATAAATATTCCCTAAAAAACGAAATTCAAATTGAAACAATCTGATTTACTGCATTATCCAATAATTCAATATTTATTCAAAAGGCTAATAATTTCGAATAAATATGATGTGCATCAAAATACCATTTCCTAACTTACATCATGATATCATTTAGTACATGTGAAATTTCCAATCCATCAGTAACAAACATTATTGTTAAGTCCTGTTAATCAATATTTGTCCAAAATTATATCTTCAATTGAAAACTGGGCCACCTTATGATATTTATAATACATTCTATGTTAAAAATAAAAAGAAATCTGCTGTTTCTACATTGATGATCAAATATTTCAGCCCATTTGCTTTCACAACAAAGAAGTATGAATGAAATAAATATCGTCACTCAACTAAGAAAATATAGGATCTAATATTAAAGAAACAAACTTGATTATGACTAGGAAACGATTTCATTTGGTAAGCACTGAAGGAAAAATGTCATTTGTGATGTATGAGAAAACAAATTGTTAACATCAGTTTTCCATACATACATTGAAGTAAGTACCTAATTATCAATTTATATCTCTAGTCATAAATCCAAGATCAAACATAATATCATAGGTTACGAATTTATAATTGAATTTATCACAATTTATCGCAGAAATTCGAATCGAAATTTTTCTAGTGATTAATCGTACAGGAGAGACAAAACGACTCGAGTATTATAATCGGGAACAAAGAGTTGAATCGATAGAAGAAGACATTAGACATATAACTAATATAAAGATGATATGTAGCCAACAAAAAAATTTCACTCAAGCATAAATTAAACATCTGATTTAACAATTATATCACAATACTAACTGGAAAGAATTTCTAGAAATAACATTTACATCTTTTGTTTCAGCAGTTTTAAAAACAGAATAGTACTAGCAGAAAAACTTCAAAAGATGAATATGCCACTGTGTTACTCTATAACTGAAATTAAGATCACATTTTTCAGGTCAGAAAGTGTTTCAATCACTGACCAGTATTCTCGGGGTCCCCTATTACTTCAATTTCCTCCTTCTCACACCTTTTTTGAAAAGCACTTTGTCTTTCTTTGAATTGGAATCTAGTGCATCCAACCATGATATATTGAATTCACTATAAAAATAAGAACCAATTACCACATATTCTTACATTACAACTCTGCTTCTTCTATTAAAAATATGATAGGCTTATATTTTTACCTTGAGGATATTTTAGGCAAAGGAATACCGAAACCGGATATTGGGAATTCTTCAGAAACTTCTATGAACTTAATGTCCTCTGGAACTGGCCACAAAGGCGTGTCCATGCCATTTGAAATTTCGATTTTTGCTTGATATTCTGCTTTTTCATGTCTCTGCTTCAATTTCTCAATAACTCTTTGCTCCCTGATTCTTTGTACGTCCCACCTGAAAGTTCAATGAACATAAATTCAGTTGAAATGGTTTGATGAGAAATGATATCATTTTTACATCGACTGAAATGACAGTCAAAAAACAAAAATTCACAGGCTGGATAAATATACTTGAGTGCCAACCTTTTCCTACGTCTTTCATCAATTTCTAATCTATTATGTCTACGTAGAAATACTTCATCATCTAAGTTCTCAGTTCCTTCCATACTATAACAGCTAGCATATACTTTCACTCTCCAACGAGGCACCTGAAAAATTGGATTCCATTTCAATTAAGGTTCAGTAAATTCATACAACTATCCCAGCTTACTTCTAGCACTGCATTGTCAACTGCTTCTGTTTCAGGTTCGATCTCGTATGACATAGGTATACCAGGAATTGGATCTCCTATCTGATTAACATAAAAGTCAGAAGTACAAAGTATTTGGCTGTCTTTGATGCTCTCTGAAATAAGATGATAAGTTAAATGTAATTTCAGTTCAGTAGAGTGTAAGAGGATTGATGGCATACATACTGGGAAAAACTCAGTAAGAAAAAGAAAACATTGACATAGAGATTACAAACTAAATGTCAAATTGATTTTATGAGCTGTCAATTTTAAGTTTTAACAAGGCCGACGGCGTTCCCAGAATTTTTCATGGAGTGAATTCATTCATAACAGTGAAATGAAAGAGATATATTACATAAATACTGAATTAGCTTATTTTTTAAAATTTTCAGGCTTGCGAAACTATAATCTTCAGTGAAAAAGCATTGTTTTCATTTCCAAAATAATGAATTTCATTTATAAATAAATACAATAATTATTGTTGAATATTGCTGATAATTTGTAGAATTCATTAGTCCAACACCATTTCATGAAGAAAGTTTGATAGAAGGAAAGAATTATTTATGTATAAATTGAAAATACTGATTTATAGATAAAAATTATAAAATGTCTAATCTGCACACTCACTCTTTCTCCTTTTCTTGAGTCTTTTCAATGTTCGTTTTTCCTCAATGGTATATCCATTCTGAGAAGCTGCTGAAGAATTGCTACATACACGTTTCCTCCTTATGCTCATTCTCAAATGTCTCATAGAATCCAACTCACTTGAAAAATTATAGACAACAGAGGAATTCGAATTATCCAATGTGTCACCCTCAGTTTTCACATTGGCATCAATTCCTGAATCAAAGTTCAATTCAGCACAAAGATCAGTAGAACAGTCAACGGAAGTGTCAATATTTTCACAGATTCGAGTCTCAGTTTCACAACTTGGGATAATATGACTCTGCTGCACTTCAGAATCTAACGAAGTACTGTCCACATTATTGCAGTTCACTTCAACTTCAATTGCATCTTCGTTATCATTGAAAGAGCCCAAGCCTTGGGTCATATCCTCAATAAGATTTCCTTCTTTGAATTTAAGCTCCTCAGGAAGGGTCACTAATTGTTTATTATCTTCTAATGCAATACTCTGTTCCATACAATTCAAACGTTCTTTAAGCTGAAAAACATTCTAATCAAACATTGCAGCAATGAATAACAATTATGAAATAATGTATGCAAAGGGATGCTACAACATATTTTGTATAATGCTCGCGTACCAGAACTACCTACCATCTCATTCTCTTGTTGGAGTATGAGTATTGTTCTTTCTTTGCTTAGAATTTCTTCATTTTGCTGTTGAATCAGGTCTAAATGGAGTAGCAACCACTGTTTTAAAAACCTAACCTCACTTTCGGCGGTTTGACAGTTCAATTTCGGTTTATGCGTCTCGATATCAGAATTATCGTTGTTGGATGCATAGATGTGGTCATAAGGACGATTGATCTCTTCGCTATTTTCGGAAAAATTGTTTATTTGCTGGTAATAATCGGTGGCATTCACATCAGAATATTTTGCACTATGATTATTCGAGAGGTCTTCGGACATTTTCGGATGTACTCGCACTATGTTTTGATCATCGCGGTGTTTAACGACGAACTTTTTGCACGCCAATTACACTTCGGAATAATTTATAGTGAATTTTGGACATTCCACGGAATTGCAATTAAAAAGTATCATTGTTCTACTGTGAAAACATCCACGATGAATATTGTTGATTGTCTTTATTAATCAAAAAAATCTTTTAGGAATTATACAAATATAAAAATTGGTGATAACTCTTGAGTTGATCAGTTCTCGTTCGAAAACGTTTCGACGCAGCACTTGCAATTAATAAATCAATGATTCCAGTCAATTCACCACCTTTTCACCAGCAAAATCAGGATAATCTTTTCACTCGATCCATTGGAAATTACCATGCTCCAATTCCTCATTCCAGAAAAAATCCTGTATAGATTTTTGTTCACAAAATAAAATTACCATTGGATGAACAGTCTTCCTAACATTTTTCTATTATGACACAGTTTTAAAAATCACAAAATATTTCATTCAGAAACACCCGTAACTGCGATCAAATTTAACCCTGTTATGGTAAAAAACGAATTTGAATGAAATGTAAATAAAACTTAGAAGCATGCAATTGTTTGACAGTTCACTCATGAGATGGGATTAGTGAAGGGGAAATGCTGAGAGCACCAAGCGCTGTTGTCGGGTTTCAATTGTAAAAAATCTAGTAAGTGTACCGTGACGTTCACAGATTACAGAATAAACGTGACGTTCCAGTGTTCAAGAAAAGAATACCTACATTTATCCTCTAGAATCTTCGAGGGATTAACGCGAAATTTTCCATAGAGAAATAATGCTAAGGGAAGAATTGATCGAAATCTCATTTTACTAAACTTTCATTTTAAGGTTATAAAATAGCATTCGTGAAAAATCATCAAATTACTGGAAACTAGATTTTTTGAGTTGTCGATTGGGTTGAACATTTCATAGTGGTTGTAGACACAAATTTAGATATCAGTTCATCTTTAAACGGCAGTTTTTGTATATTACGATTGTTTCAGTATCTTCCTTAAAAGTATAAGGTAGGTGTGTAAAAAGAAGGAAAGGTACACGTATGTGCTGTGAATTTCAGTATATTTGAAACAATGAGATTATGTTCAACACTTCACATAATCTGATTATACGTTTTATTATATCACAATCATCATATTAAATTAGTTAGTATCATTATAATTTATATTACACAGCAAAATCAAAGATTCCTTAATTATATGAAGACTATTAGGTTTCGGCAACAGCGCATCACCTCGATGACTGATACCAACCAATGAACGAATCGAATCAACGAGAAGCTCGATAAAATCACAGAATAGCGAAGATCAGTCCTCTATTCTGTGATAAAACTCGTACTTCGGATATTATTTTTCTATGTGCGTCGTGAATAGAAACCACAGAATACAAAACGAAATTAGAATTTTTCTCGGCCTCAGCGCATTCTGTTATCTGTGGTATTACACAATGAATTACTGCTGAGCAGTTGGAGCACCAGCTGGAACATAAAAATCACATCAGATATAATTCACGAAAAGCAACAATAACCTAACGGTACGGCTGAATCTACATACAGATGAATCTATTGAATACATTCTCTATGGGATGGAATGAATGTCAACGAAGGAATTTTATTTTAAGGAACCTGAACACGGCTCGTTTCGTAATAGATGCAATGGTGCATGCGCTCTTCATCATTATAAAACATGCGATTCTTGACTTTGACCGTTCGCTCCTTTCGCTTTAATACTTTCATTCATAACGAAATGATAGAGTGGATAGTATTGTTGAATCCGTTATAGATGGGACCCTATTGACTTCGATCAATCAATAAATCCTTGCCGGCGAATATATTGCGTCATACAATTCGGGTACGTAAGTTGTTTATTGATTTTATCTCATTTCTGTATGCATTGGTGCTGAGATTGGGAATTTTGAGTTTTTAGTTTTATTCTGATATTCTGGGAACTTTCTTCTATTAACTATCCTTTAATAGGTAATAAGTTTAACTCTCGTTATAGTTTGGATACAATTTACAATAGTTTGAATTGTATTTTCATTCTTAAAGCAATTTCCCGAGTAAAATGGTGTTATGTTTTCTATGAGAGGATTTTGAACTTTATTGAAAAATCCACAGACATAAAAAAGAATTATTCTTCGCCGGGTTATCAAACAGAGAACGAAAATTACGAGTGAACATTCCGAATGGAATTTATTTTTTTTCGAAATGAAAATTGTCTAATATTATTCTTTGAGGACTTTAAGTTGGTACTTGAGTTTCTTTAATTCGAACAGGGACTAAAGCTTGGCTCTCTCAAACATTTGATACAGTTTTACAATACTATTGGATGACCGGGAAATGAGCTGCCATCTAATTTTGTTGAGAATTCTACCGAAAATGCAAAAAATAGTGTATATAAACTGTTCACGAAACTTTTGTTTTGGGAGGGGGATTGAACTAGTCACCACAGTCACTAGATCTGATAATATACTTTTAATTTAATATCGAGTTCCTTCTCAAAAGTTATCAGTAAATTTTCAATTCAGAGAATTCTGGGAAAATGGTGGATGCGCTATAATAGGAAAATCTTTCGAAATAGATGAATAAAAATAGATATACATATGGATAAATATATTCTTTTTTCAGAATTACATCTGATGGCCATCAGACAACCACTTTTTGGAATATGGGACTACGTTGTTTTGGTAATTGTGCTACTGGTTTCTTCGTTGATCGGTATCTATTATCGATTCACCGGTGGAAAACAAAAAACAACCAAAGTGAGTTGCTCATTTGAGCATATCATAATTGTTATTCATCCACGAACCTTTGCACAAACGATTCGCAAGATTGCATTCAAAGTATATTCGTTGTTTCATGTAGAAAAATCCAAATATTCGGTCAACCACGTACTACGAAAGCGTAGAGGGGCCATGGTAGAATTTTATTGAGGAATTCATACATTTATGTATGAATTCATACTAAAAAGTATGAATTCATACAAAAATGTATGAGTTCATACAAAAATGTATGAATTCATACAAAAATGTATGAATTCATAGAAAAAAGTATGAATTCATAGAAAAAAGTATGAATTCATACAAAAAAGTATGAATTCCGCAGTCCACCGAGTGTGACGTATTACTGATATTTTCTTCGGACATATTTGACGTTTTTTCTTGATTATTTCACTAATGGAAGTTGTTCAATCCAACAGAAGTTTCAGAGCGGAAATGGAATAAATTAACGCACGGCAAGGGTTGTGTTATTATAATTATTTCTGAAAACTCCATGGCGATTAAAAAAGTGATTTGTGTAGCGGACCTAGAATGAACTAATTCCGAATTAATGCAATATCTATAAATGAATTCGATGCCAAAGTAGAACTGCATGAATCTTTCAGAGACCTAAGTTTATTGTTCATTTTACTGATCCTAAACACGATAACTTCCGATTAGGATTAAACTGAGACACTCAATATTTGTAAAGCAGGTTTGGACCTCAATTAAAAAATTTCAAAAAGCACTGCCGTGAAGGCAGTAGCTTTTGCGCGCATGTTCAATGTAGATGACCGCTTCAGCAACGAATTTGAAGATGCACGCAAAAGCTGCTGCCTTCACGGCAGTGCTTGTTGAAATTTTATTTGATAAATTACTGAATTTCAATTTTTCAATTCGATCTAATCTGTATTTTTGGAAATATTGGAAAATAAAATTTTGAATGGGTATATCTACGGAATCATTGGGCGCATTTTACCCATTCACGAATTCGACCTTCGTAATTAAGCCCCAAACCTACTCTACAAATATCGAGTTTCTAAGTCGTTTAAGTTATTGTGTTTGCGGTCAGCCTAACGGACGACTGCGTAAACACAATAACTTCCGAAAGAAACAACTTAGAAACTCGATATTTGTAGAGAAGGTTTGGACCTTAATTACGAAGTCCGAATTCGTGAATGGGTAAAATCCACCCAATGATTCCGCAGATATACCCATTCAAAATTTTATTTTTCCAATATTTCCAAAAAAAAAGATCAGATTGAATTGAAATCCAGTACTTCATCGAAAAATTACAGTTCGAAGGTTCATACAGAATTTAATGAGGATGATATGATAAGAAAATCACAGAAATTTTTTTTTCAAATTGTTCTAATGACACGATTATCACGAAATTCTGCATGAAGTTGTCCTTCAGCATCTTCAAACTAGCTGCGAAGTTTTATCAGGACTGAATCAGTATTTCTCGAGCTATACCGAAAAAAACTACGATATCGAGAAGAAAACCTCGAAATTTTACATATTTTTTCCCAATATCTCCGAAACTTATGATCGTATCGAACTGAAATTTGATACACTGCTGTGAAATATGAAGCTCAAAGTGTGAGTGATATTTTTTTGGATATGATGAATGGTTTTCGAAAAAAAAAATTTTTTGGAAAAAATTTTCGAAAAATTTTTTTTTAATTACTGACGATATGATCCTGACGAAACTTGGCTCAAAGTTGCACGTTGTTATGCTCCACGTAACTGCCAAGTTTGAATCCAATCGCTCGAGTATTTTCTGGAATAAAAAATAAATAACTTCAAAATTTCTTGAGCTTATAACTCAGAAACTATTCGACCGATTTGGCCCATTAACTAACTTAGCCGCGGCATTATGATACGCGACCTATCCTGAAAGTTTCAAGTTGCTAGCTTGCTTCTGTCGACAGTTATCGTGTCGTCGGCCGACCGGCCGGACAGAATTGAGTGTCTCAGTTTAATCCCAATAGGAAGTTATCGTGTTTAGGATCAGTAAAATGAACAATAAACTTAGGTCTCTGAAAGATTCATGCAGTTCTACTTTGGCATCGAATTCATTTATAGATATTGCATTAATTCGGAATTATTACATTCTAGGTCCGCTACACAAATCACTTTTTTAATCGCTATGGAGTTTTCAGCAATAATTATAATAACACAACCCTTGCCGTGCGTTAATTTATTCAATTTCCGCTTTGAAACTTGGATTGAACAATTTCCATTAGTGAAATAATCAAGAAAAAACGTCAAATATGTCCGAAGAAAATATCATTAATACGTCACACTCGGTGGACTGCGGAATTCATACTTTTTTGTATGAATTCATACATTTTCCAATGAATTCATACTTTTTTGTATTTTTTTTTTTTTTTTGTATTTTTTCCGAATATCCTAGGCTTCAGCGAACCCCCTCAGAAGCTTAAAGCTTGTGCGAGTTAGGATACCGGGTGTGTTCTGTGTAGGCTTTGTAACTGATTCCTTGCGCCACGTTAGGAACAGCACTGTTAATTGTTTACCCAACAGCGAATGGTTGGACGGTCCCCTAAAAACCGGAAAAGTTATTTCCCGGCCAAGGGCTTGAACCCCAGACCTTACGATCATGGGGCTTGCGCTCTAACCACTGAGCTACCGCCGCATGTATGAATTCATACTTTTTTCTACGAATTCATACTTTTTTCTATGAATTCATACATTTTTGTATGAATTCATACATTTTTGTATGAATTCATACTTTTAAGTATGAAAACTAACTAGCTCATGAAGTATGTACAGAATAGTTCTCAGCGAACTAGATGAATTTATTCGCTAGAACGGAGCCGGGACCGTAACGTTGTGGTCGTAGATCCAAGACATGAGACATACGATCCATTTGATTTGTTCACTGTGAACTGTGAACTATTCTAGATATAGTATAGTGGTATCAACGACGTATCGTACCAAGTAATTCTGAATGTAGGCAAGGACCTGAGCTTGAGGACTGATATGATATGTTAGATTAAGTCATAGACAAGATATACTTTACTAGGTTAGATATTTGGATTAATTAGCGGTTGGGTTGTAGAATGGGCAATGTTTGAGCGTAGTCAGCGCTCATCAGCAAGGCGCCGGCCTAGGATAATAATATGATTTTTATCAGCCACTGTAAAATATGTTTTAACTATTTCACCCTCGGCTGCTCTCTTTGCACTTTTTCATGGTAATACTTGATCATTTTTTGCACGCGTGTTCTGGAAAACTCGTGGTTTCTTTTCGTAAAAATGTCTGTAATTTTCTATTTTTTTCTCGAAAATAGTCTCAAACGACTAGGTTGGACTCACTGATGACGAATCCGATTTCAAAATCAATTCTGTCCAGCTGACTGCCACCTGGCAAAGGACACAATAACTGTCGAATGGAACAAGCTAGCGACTTGAAACTTTTAGGGAAGGTCGCACACATTAAAATGCGATTGTTAAGTTCGTTAATGAGCCAATTAGGCTGAATGGTTTCGGAGTTATATGCATTTGAATTTTTGGAATTCTTTTCTTGATATCTCAGAACTACTTGCGTGAGCGATGGAATTGAAACTTGGTAGATAGTTGAATCATATACCGACGAGCAATTTTTTTTGTTTGGATCGTATGGTTAGGAAATAAAAAAAAAAATTTTCGAAATTTCAGACTCAATATGTATTTCTGGAAATCAATATGTCAAATTTCGTGATTTGTCCGCGGTATCGTAATTTTTCCGAGATAACTCAAAAATACTGATACATTCATAATAAAACTTGATAACTAGTTGAAACAAGCGGGTGCACAATTTGTGCAGAATTTCGTGATGATCGTTTAATTGAAAGAGTTCACAAAAATTTTAATTCCAAATTTTGTTGAAAAAAATTCGTGCATTTTGCAGAACATTGTATAAAAATCATTAAATTTTAGTGAGAAAGAGGTCACGTTACTAAATGTTGAAATGGGCAAATCGATCGATGGATTATCTGGATATCAGTTCTATAAAACAATCCATTGAGAGAAAGTAGAATGGAAGATGTAATCTCCTGTATCTCATGAAACCTAATAGTATCAATCAGAGCAAAGATTAAAGAGATCTTCAAATCAAAGTTTAGTTCACTTCTGTTTATATAGTTTTATGGCCTTCAAGGAATCACTCCTATTCGCACGTTACCGGTATACAGTGTGCGTGAACTAAAGAACTAATCAGTTGAACTATTCCCAACAGTGAACGAGAACGATTGAACTAGATCATATAAGTGAACTAGAACTCCCAACTCTAAGGTGATTATTTCTTTAAAGCAGCTTCATTTCCTGGAACTATTTCGATATCTTTCAATCGTATTATCCTGACGAAATTTTGTATGAACCTTCACGCCTTTATTTTTCAACCAAGTAATAGAACTTACCTATTCACCATTTCGACCTCTGTAATTAAGTTCTGAACCTTCCGGCATTGAAGAGGGTTAGGAATCGTGTATTTGGTAAAGTTTCCATTTTTAACGCGCTTGTTATCAATTTGCCCAGATATATGTAATTTTGTAATTTAATGTTGCAAATGCTCTCTAATGTATAGGTTGGATCTGATGAAGACTCAAATTGAATTTAACTTTCGAAGGAGACGACCTAGACCTCTGGGTAGATTTGGTGCCTAAAATTATCTGTTAAGTTCGTTAATGAGTAAAATCCACCCAATTCGCAAGACCCCTAAACTTCGATTATCTACAGCGAAGGGGTTCTTTCAAATTATTTCTTCAATGAGAGATCCCATAGAATTTGTAGTTTAGGTATTTTTGTTCTGAGTAAAATTGTCTAAAAATTAGTATACTTCATTCACATTTATAAAGTCAGTCGCCTAGCCTTGGAATCAGTGGCGTGTCGTGATGTATGAGGTTGGGGGACGCAGGTAGTAAAGATTGTAGGCTGAGTGGCATGGGTAAGAGGACAGCTCGACGCCGGCAGCGGAAAATTTTTCGAGTGTACCACACCCAAAAACTTATTTTTAACATATTTTATGTTTCATAAAAAAATAGGACAGCACAGACATTTTTTCTCAGGAGGAAATTTCAATTTTTTTTAACGTAATAAATATATATATATTAATTCTTGTTTATTTTTATTACGGGGATTATTAAGTATAAAATATTTTCATTAAAAAAAATGTGTACAATAATTCGGTTTGTTCTATTATTTCGAAAAAATGGCATCTGAATAGCCGCCAGGTTATTGTTGATACCAACCAAAAATTGTGCTTAACTGGGTGCACTGCAGGCATTGTAAGTGTATATTGTTTTTTTCGAGATTTTTGGTTTCGAAATTTTTTTATGCCAGAATATTTTTAAGCCTTAATAACTTCCTTACGACAATAATCAATAATGGAAAAATGTATATCCAGACGAGGGAAAAAATAAAAATGGTATATTACTAACAGGATTTTGAAACTAGAAGTTCACCGACCTCAAAATTTTTCAATTTTTCCAAAGAAAGCTTTGACATGCTTACTCCATATGAAATGAATAATGGTGATGAAGTTTTCCGTATGAATAACACATATTGTGTATAAACGTATGGTGGAAATATCTAGATATTGCATGAATATCAAGCGGACGATTAGTATTTCTATGGTCAACTGTAATGAAATATTTCCTTTATGATCCCATTGTATAAGTTTATACAATGATGATACCATTGTATAATCTCTTTATACAATGATGATACTGCAAAAAGTAGCAAATCATAAGAATTAATTGAGTGAATGAGTTTTCTCCATCATGTCTCTTTAAATTCCGAACAACTGATGTATTTCTGCCATGCAGGTCACCGTAAGAGATATCTATGTCGAAATAGCAATCAAAGTGCAGGAGTGATTAACACATTGAGAAATATTCAAATGATTATACATTTTCACCTGAGCTTAACATCCAAAAAAGAAAAGAAGCATTTCATTTGATGAGAGGAATCTATGATTGAAATGTACATTCAAATGATTCACTGTATTCCGGAAAAAAATATTCGAATATAGGTCAAGTGGTGTAAAAACGAGACTGGCAAAACTTGGGATAAAAAGGGGACAATGGTATGAATCGTAATAAAATACATTTAATTGAAATGAAAAAATCTCATGAACGAAGTTTTATATTTCCATTATATTTTCCCATATTGAAAAGTTGCAAAAAACATGAAACCAATGATATGAAATTGCACCACTGAACACTGCCAGAGTTGACTTTGAAAATTTATAGCGGCGACTGAAAACTTTCATAACATCGCGAACACTCAAGGGTACGATCGGCGTTGTCGAACCTTCTAAATAGATTTAATGCACGTAAAAGATGCATGTTTCGTTTTCTTGCGTACGTTATCTGATTTTTGGTTTGTTATTTGATGAAATCAAATAATAAACCTTAGTAATCGATAAAAAAAATACACCCCCTGAAAATTCCACAATTTACATTTTGAAGTATGTAGATTTGAATAAAATAATAAAAAAATCCGTCCGTCCGCCGTCCGGGGCTTTTCTCTGAAAGTACTGAACCGAAATCCGTGAAACTTGGTAAAAAAATCGTGTGTCGCTCGAGATTGACCCTCCAAGCTTTTCAGCAGGACCGGTGTACCTTAAGGGCTCAAAATGGGGATTTGGGGAAAAAAATTATTACTCGAAAAGTTACCACCGAATTTTATAAAACTTTGAACGTTGATTACTGTTGCATAACTAAACCTAAAATATTTCACGCGGATGATTTCCGACTAGTGGTCCCTCAGTTATAAAGAAAAACGCAATTTTTCAAAAATATCGAGAATGAATCATTGCATTCGGTTCTAAGATTGGAATTCAGTGGAATAATCGGATAACTTTTCATCCAGAATCATATATGTAAAGGTAGATGAAAATATTAATAAACACATTTTCAACACATATCGAGAAATTTTTAATGGATGCGTTATTATTTTATAAACACAAATTGCACCATCGATGTTCTTGAAAATTTCATAATCGTAGTTCAAATTAAATATTTTTGGGTTTTCTCTTCCTATATCTAAAACATGACTAGTAAAATCGGATAAAATTATTATTTAGAAATCACCCTGCGGATTACGGAATTAAAGATTAAATTTCTTCATGAAGCTCATTTATATCTTGAGTAAAACTTTTATTTTATTCATAAATCATTGGTTTTTCAGAACACAAAAACCAATTCCATGAAAAAATTCATTTAAATTATTGAAATCTCAATAAATACTCTTTTATAACTGAATAACACTTTTACATGCAAAACGCGAATCAAGTAGCGTAATTTAAAATAATGCAGATTTCCAAAAAATTTTGGTTATCGGAGGTTTCCATCAATTTCGGTTTGCGTAGTACAATTATCGGCAACATGAGAATATCCTTTACTGGTTTCAATCGGAATCCAATATTTTTCGTACTGGTAATTTGAAATAAGCGTGAATATAAAAGATAATGAACATGTATATGATGAAACAAACTGAAGGATATATGCAAAAAAAAATCAATAACAAGCCGGAAATCTCATCAATTGTCGAAAATCTAATACTGAGGGTAGGAGCCTTAGACTAAGTTAGGAGCCGATGATCTACCTGTTCTGAATGGACTCTGCGCCGGGTCCTTAAGACAAGGGATATAGCGCAGACAAAAATATTACGCATGTTTCATCATCTGGCTGTCGGTAAACTACTTGTTTGAATTCTTCGTTTTTACATCAAACAGACGTTTGCATTTCACACCCTCTTGGTTGAGTGTATCTGACGAAGATTAGGAACAAAATTTCTATTTTAGAATTATTCATTCGAATTCAAACTGCTGACGATATAGTTCACGATATATTTAATATATATCGTTACAGAAATGTTATTGAAAATAACTTTAGAGTTTCAATTTCTATGTTGGATACTTTGTGAATCAAGTGAACTCTTATCGGATATCTGCACTGCGGAAAAAATTTTTTTCAGATCGATTGCACAGGAAGGTTGAGTTTTTTTTCCATTTCATTAATATTTTTCAGAACAAAGTTGAATCCTAGTAAAAATCACATCTACACATTTGATGTTAGCGAAAAATCTTGAATTTTGTTTAACGTTTTGGTGTTAGTTTGAAAGATTCAGTTTATTTCCTCAGTATCAAGAAATACTGACGCAATCAGATTGAAACATCATGGCTAGTTGTGAAATATCGACGCTCTATTTAATGCAAAATCTCGTGAGAATTATATTCGGACAAATCGAATTTTTTTTCGGAACATTTTTTTTTGGATACATATTCATCAAAGTTCACTAAAATTTGGTACAGGTTTTAGAGTCAACATTTTAAAACAATGTTTCAAATTTCAGTTTGACTGATATTCATTTGCGCAGATATTGGCAAAACATTTCGTGACCATTTCAAATTCTGAGGTTATTTCCCTTATATCTCAAAAAGGGCAAACGCTATCTGATTTGAAGCTCATTTTCAGTTGTAGAATACCGACAAGCAATTCAATAAGTGTGGAAAAGAGTAAGCTTTTTAAAGAGGTGAAACGACTGTGGAAAGTCTCTTCTCATTCAAAATATTATTTTAAATTATGCTACTCAGTTAGCGTTCTGCATGTGGAAATGTTATTCAATTATACAAGAGTATTTATTGAGGTTTCAATGTTTCACATGAATTATTTGATGGCATTGGTTACTGTGTTGTGAGAAATCAATGAGTTATGCATAATATATAAGTTTTTTAAGATATCAATGGTATATTGGGTTATTTAACTACGAAAATAATGAACCCTTGTGCAAAGTTTGCAGCGTTTTCCCAGAACGTGGATTAAAAACGAGACAAGCAATTTTAATATTCCTCACAGTTTTTCCAACAATTTGCAAAACTTATTAACTGGTTTGTATTGTACATGTATGATAATATATTTAAAAAATTTTGAACCGTTTGGACTACTCCCTTTGATAAAAAATCTAGAAAAGCACTGACGTGAAGTCAGCAGCTTTTACGCGCTTGTTCATTGCGAAATAGTGACTTGGAAATTTCAGTTAAATTTTAATGAAATATAAAAATTTTCGGAAAAAAATGTTTTTTTTCGATTTTTCTATGGATAATTGTTCTTATTGACACTGTTCATCTTCCAACTAAGTTTCATTTCGATCAAATAAATATTTTTCGAGTTATTGAAAAATCAAAATTTCAAATGGCTGTAGAACAAAAACCATTCGGCAGATTTGGCCCATTAACAAACTTAACTGGGATATTCAGGATCTTAACCTAACCTGGAAATTTCAAGTCTCTAGGCCCTTCCTTTCGAGAGTTACAGCGCACACGTCCTGACGGCAGGCCGGACAGAATCAATTTTGACCACGGATTCTTCATCAGTGAGTCCAACCTAGTCGTTTGAGACCAATTTCGGCTCAAAATTCGAAAATAACAGACATCGTGACAAAATGATAACGCGCTGTTCCCCAGAACAAGCGCGTAAAAAATGGAAAGATTCAAAAATGTCTAGTTTTTCACCACTTGACCTACGATGTTGAATTATTGACCACTTACTCTCGGGGACCCTGTATACTACTTTTATTTTATCCTTATTTATCGCCATATACAAGAAAGTATTCAATTCATTATTAGATCATGTATAGAAAACTGCAGTACAAACATTAAAAAAATTATCGTATATATATATGATATCGAATTAATTCAATGGCATCCTTATCGTGGATGAGTTGGATAGATCGACAATGTACATAAAATAGTTAATTGTTTCATTGTCTAGTAAGCATTACTTCGTCTACTTTCTTGCTAGAAACCTCATTGCGTTTATTGAGGAATATTTCATAATCAGAATGGCATTCGTTTAATTTGTTTTGATAAGTTGCTTATTAAGAATGGACGAACTTGGAATTAGATCTGATTTAATCAGATTAAGATGTATAATAACAGTCTGGTGATGGTACTTTGTGAGCCCTCGTATTATGAGGAAACAAAAATGTATGTTGTCTGACGGATTTTAGCCGTGAATATTCTCAATCGACAATCGATTCATTTAAATTTATTTGTTAAATGACATCTAGTCAAACTTTTCGAAGGACAGATTTTATGTTTCTTTTGAAGGGGAACAGTTTTTCAAGAGGAAAAGTAAAGAGGTGAAGTAGTTTTGCGCGCGTTTTATAAAAAGGTTGTCAAAGCGGTCATCTTTTCACGTATCGACCCCGCCAATCGCATCTTTATACGAAAAACATACCTGAAATATCAATTTACCAATGCAGGGTTGGCGAATTTGACAAATTTCCTGAGAAACCAGAACATTTCATTGAAACCTTTAAAAAGCCATAAAAAATGATTTTTTCTGGTTTTTTCAGGTTAGATGGTCTACGACAAATATTCGACGATTATTCATAACATTTCTGATCGAATTCGATGCATATTTGAGAATGGCTCTGCTAACTTAATATTAAGTTAGCAGAGCCACCCCTAAAAAAAAACTAGAAGCGCGACAAATTTTTCTCTTTCACGACAAATTCTCGACAAATATACGACAATTAATGAGATGGTTTTCATTGACTTCCGTGCAAGTGGCTCTGCTAACTTTATGGACATAATTTTTATAGTGAGGAAAAACCATTTTCGAAGAATTTTACTGTCCTAGCACTTTTTCTATCTCACATATCACTGATTTATTCATAGAAAAATATAAGATAATTTCAAATGAGGATATACTTTTGGATATTTCAATAGAAATAACAATAATATTTGATATGCTACATTATAGTAGGAGAGCTCATGACTCGTGTTTGAGGAAGTGATTGATTCAAGTTGAAATTTTATATGATGCTATTCCGATTGTTACAAGGAATCAGGTTCAACCCTAAATAAATCTTCATTTTTCAAAATATCGGATTGAAAGTTTGGACATTGATAATATAGATCGTTCCCTTTCGACTGAAGTAGTGTTTAGGGTCGGCCGTAACACAATAACTTCCGTAACACAAAATTACCTGAAAGTTGTATTTTGTTAGGTGATAAAATCGGGACAGGATCTAACGAAAACTAATCAAAATTTAATCTTCAAGGCGTAGAAAAATTCATGAGGTAGGCCATTTTGGATGGAGCTATATTGAATATTGATTTTCTTCCTCTTTGGCAACTACTTCGTCAAATCAAAACTCATTTTACCACCTTGAAAATGCTACTTTGAGCAAACTATGTTCAATGCCATTTCGACCCAAACGAACTGCTTCCTTGATTACCTTACACTATGGCAACTGAATGGCCGGAAAATTTATGTTTGGTCCTGCACCAAATATAAAATATAGGTAATATATTCTTCACCTTGAAAATGCAACTTTCGGGTAATTTTTTTTCAATGGAGCCACCTCGAATACGGTCTGTCTCATTGATTTTTGGACTCTATGAAAGTTGAGTTGTGGAATCATTTATGTTTGGCCCAGAATGAAACACATTTTTGGTCAACATTTTTTCGACAATTTCTTATATGCGCAGTACCTGGTGTATCCATCCTGTAGATCAGGGAGATACTCGATTTCAAACTGATCTATCCTAATATATCATCGTGTAAAGTCTCAGCTTGAATCAAACACTTCATGAAACATGTGTCATGAGCTCTCGGATTATTATTCAATATTTCAATGAAGTTATTCACTCCGAACAAATAGGCTGTGGATAATAAGTTCAAAATACATTTCAGAAAATTTTTCGGAGATCAAATTTGAACTTGTATTAATTAAATTTGTGTTGTTTTAATATTTTAAAAAGAAAGTGTAGGAAATTTCAAATAGTAGTATACTGTTAGGAAACCATCATGGTTCTGACGTTGCAGCAATTGATGAAGCCATAAATTATATGGTTGATTGTAATGAGAATTGGTCCTATGTAATTAAATTCACATTGAATGTAAGTTCATAGTTTGGCACTTGTACATATGAATGCTCATTTCAAGTTATATCATTTTGTTTTCAGTCACTGAAGAAGTTCCAAAAGTAAGAATGAAATAGCTCTAGTAAATATAAATTAACATGAAGATAAAAACAGTTACTTGTTGATGGATCAACGAATATTCGACCTTGATCAGATAGACTTTGAACTCTGAATATAAAATTTGTTATATTTCAATTTATTTGCGGGAAAATTGCAAGTTGGAGCTAAGAAATTAACCCATGAACGTGATTTTTCCACGAGTATATGTAATATAATTCTCAAAATCGACCACGTAAGCCTTTCATCCCGACTCTTGAGCCATTTTGCAACTATGGAAAAGGACTCTTGTATCGATCTTTTACTTCTGTGTGTTCTGCAATACTATCTCGATTGATCTGTTCAAAAGATGAATCTATCACTAGATTTACTTCACTTGTCTGAGGTTATCAAGAAATCAATCAAAACTTCTACACCGTAGACGCATTGTCTAAAGCTTTCGCCGACTGCAGTTCCACGGATATTAGCGATCATCAGTGGAGCTCACCCTGTCAAAATGTCGTAAGGGTCCCAGATACTTAAAACTTGTTTGATAGCGATCTGGTGCACAAAATTCCATTAGCGCCATTTCAGGAACGTCTTACGAACTCTAACCCTCGAGTAAAGAGAACTTTGGGATACCCGTTTCGTGCGGTAATATCCCACAAGACGGCAACGTTTGACAACAAACAAAAAAATGGTTTGTGGAGATAAAAGAGCTTCAATTGATATAAACTGACATAAACACTAGAACGTATACCTGTCGATAAATCTACATTTTTATTTTTTACCTTGATCAAAGCTAACCATTTAATCAACCATCCTCTACATCGAATAAGTAATTCGTGGACTACAATTTCACGGTTGTTATCGATCATCAGTACGGCTCACTTTGTCCAAATACCCGAAGGGTTCGTAGGGTGATTCTGAGATGGCGTCTGTGGAATTTGATTCAGAAGACTACCATCCAACATGTTTTAAGTATCTGAAATCGTTTCAGCCTTTGGACCAGGTCAGTAGTACGGATGCTCGGTAATATCCGTGAAACTTGCAGTTCACGAATTCCTTTCTCACAAGGTGGAATAATTGGTTGCTTTATTGACAAATATTTGGGAATATTCGTTGCTTTATCGACAAGTATATCTCCTTTTTAATGTCAGTTCATTATTACTGGAGCTCTCTTTTCTCCACGAACCAATTCCTATTTTTGTCAGATGTTGGACGTTATCCTTTTGGGGGAAAACCACATGAACCGAGTGTTTCCAAAGTCGTGACGGACGTTATAAAACTGCAAAATTGCAGATGTAGCGACTCGATACGACAAAGGGATAAACCTCATGCACATCGATCAAAGTATTCTGCAATCGAAGGTTGGATTCGCAGGATGCTGCTCCTGGAAGCTGTACGCAATTATACTGCAGTATTTCATCTGAAAGATGACAAGTATCTAGATTCCCTACTCAGCGGTTTTACCCAAGGAAAGATAGCCTGACGATCAGTAATAACTGGGTAAGAGCTGTAGTCATTCTCCTTGGGTCCGCTTTTTTCGGTGTAGATGTTTTGGTTGACTGGATGATCAAGGTGGAATATTTGTTGATTCATCGATAGACTATCGTCCTTGTGATTATGTTAGTTTATTAATAGTAATGTTTCATTTCGATCTAAGGAGTATTTCGTGAATTCTTGAGAAAATTAGAACAACTCCTCAGGTGGGTATGATTTGGAAACCGTGTGTCCTATTATGCAATTAAAGTTTCAAATCGTTAGCTCATTCAGTTCGAAAGTCATCACGGAAAAACCACGCCCGCAGGTCGGACAGAATCGAATATCAACTCGAATATTTTTTATTAGTTGATGGTTTCAGAACATTTTCGTGAACATTTTTTTTGAAATGCAGATCTTTGGGCAAAATTATACTACACTGCCACTGAGAACATGCGCGCGAAAATAATACGAATCAAGTTCATTTACAACTGTCACATTCAAAAAATATCTCGCATGTCGTGATTAAAACTCGAAATTAAAAAGGAAAGTCATGAATCATTAACATTAAAAAAACCTTAAATTCACTGATAAAGAATATTTTAGTAATTTTCACGCGCTTTTTCTCAAATGTCTTTGATTTTCGACCTATGGTCTTAAAATTTTCAGATATGTTGTGGAGCCAGAGCATCTTGGTTAGATGCGTTAATGAGCAGAATCGGCCGAACGGTCTTGGAGTCAAAACCATTGAAATTTTGGAGTTGGTGCTTTAATATCTTAAGAAGTAATTATGGTATCAGGGGACCGAGACTGCGACAAAAAAATGTATTGTCGATACGCTGTTTTCATCATTAAGTTTTGCATAAAAACAACGCTTCAGTCATCATGTTTGCTTATCGAAGTTAGACCTAAATAGGAGAATATTCTTCCATTTCCACCACTCTGCTCAGGATATCCACCAATTAAATTTACCATATAGCTTTTTCATCTGAAGCCATGGTAAATTTTTCGGAAGTGAACATTTCAATGAATTTATACAAAGAACTGAAACTATTTTACGAGGCGCCGTTTGGGACAAAAGTGCGTTTTCAATTATATATATTTTCGAGCCAATATATTTATTAGTTGCAGCAATATATATATTCATTTTGTGTGCCGATATATTTATTTTTCGTTCCGATATATTTATTTTCTAAGAAACATAATATATTTATGAGTTGGGTGTTGCAAATATACAAATTCGTGGTGTCCAATATATTCATTAATTCGATCTTTTCCAAGTTGTCACGAGAGGGCGCGCCGGCAGCGTTCAGCACATTCCGAGCATATGGCAAAACGGTGTAGCCATTAGTACAACATATCACGTAGTTCTCTCCTTAATGTGTAGTACCTACACTGGCTGAGAGATGGCTTATGAATTGTCGATATTGAAGGCAGAAAACTAACTTTTTTGTAGCATGTCGTGTATGAGGAGATGAGTAACAACATTGTATAAAGACAACTTGTCTTTATACAATGGTAACAATCAATGATCAATCAATCGTAACAACCAAAGATATGATTCTTCCTTATCTATATTATAGATAAGTAGATATTATTATATTAAGGAATCCTAATAGCAATTGGTTTGTGTCTTGATACTGAGTACAATTTAGTTCATCCGGTTGGTAGTTTTCTACGGCAAGAAATGTGAAATTACGATTTTGTCAACGGTACCCCACGAATCGAAATTTTACACAGTGTTATGGCCAATTGATGCATCATTCATTCATAATCCTTATTTAAAACTTCTTGCAGTAGCACAAACCCAACAGTAACTTAAACTTGTTATTGTTAGTATTTGTATACAGACGTTTGAATGGGTGAGTTTTCATTTTCATTGAACTGATTAATCGGTGTATCTCCCTCTCTCTTTTCTTATGCTTTCCACCAAAGAAGAGAGAGATAGGGGTTAATCGATTTATCAATTCGATGAAATTAAAAACGGACCATCTCTTTGTAATCTGCTACAACTATATGGTGTTGTTATTTATATCGTGGTCTTCTAATCTAATGCTATTATTTTGGAACGCGGAACCATGGAGGTAGGAAGAAAGGTAATGGCACTCTGTAAGTTAGATAACTTTCCCAACCATTGCCAAAAGCTCAGAACTCTACCAAACGCTGCCGGCGCGACCTCTCGGGGTGACTTTGTAACACCCAACTCATAAATATATTGTGTTTCGTAAAAAATGAATATATCGGCATACAAAATAAATATATCTCTGCAACTGATAAATATATTGGCTCGAAAATACATATATTTGAAAACACACTTCTGTCCCAAACGGCGCCTCATACTATTCAGTATTCAGAACTTCAGTGGAAAGAGCGCGTCGGATTCATGATCGATTTCAGATTAGAAATTATTTTCCTAGTAAAACGGCACCGGCCACCATTCACAGTTATGTCAAAAATTACCAGCGCTCTTTCTAGGGTGGCCCAAGAGCAACAGTCTTGTTGCCTACACAGAACACATCATAGATATCCTAACCTAACCCAACTCGCATAAGCCTCAGCTTCGGATGGATTTTCCTGAATCCTAGGATAATGGGAAGAATACAAATACGAATTGAAAATGTTATTCAGTAGATATTCGGTAATCAAGGTATCTTCAATTCTCATTTTTTCACGAATGAATAAAAGACAGTCCTCACCCGTACGTCTCGAAAATTGGCTTCAAAATAGTGGAACCTGAAAATTTAATTATTAATTTTCCTTTTTCTTTCAGGAATACCTGTTGGCTGATAAGAACATGCCCATTCTGCCCGTTGCGTTCTCCTTGATGGCCTCCTTTATGTCCGCCATCACACTTTTGGGGGTCTCCAGTGAGAATTATACATTTGGAATTCAATTCGTCGTGATAAATTTGTCATACGGAATTTTTACTTGGTTTGCCGCTTCTCTTTATTTGCCGGTTTTTTTCCAACTACAAGCCACAAGTGCCTATGAGGTGAGTTAAATTTTTTAACTAGGAAAGTCAATGTGAAAGAATCTTGAGTGGATTATTTTCACCTCAAAAATTGAGCTGAACATTTAACCATTTAAGTGATTGTACGAAAAATGTAGATTCAAACAAAAACTATTTAAGAATTTAATAGATCATGTTTTTGCACTGTTCTTTTAGGTATGTTTACATGAAGTATAAAGTGTATTTCACTTTAAGTAACAACAATTCAGTAGTTTTCAGGGCAATCACATAAAATGTCGAATTCAAAATTAAGTATCAAGAAAGAATTGAAAGATGCATACCCTGGTATGCATAATTTACCATAGCCTACTAGTTAAAAAATAATGTCCCGAAAACAAACTATGGGCATTCTTTAAAGAATGGAGACCCTACATAAGATTCAATATTAGGTTTGTTTTGGTTGCGAAATTCAGAACTGTCTTAGGACAGTTCTAGAACTGCGTAAAGTCGATGCGCTGTTGAAGCCCGATTCTGAACTTTCCTAGAATAGTTCTGAAAGTGATGAAACCAAAACACGAATTAAGTTTGGTTTATCAACCGGATTGTAGAGGAAGAAAAACTTCCGTTTGAGTTGGCAGAAAAGAGGGATGTTTATCAGGTCTTATATATTGCCTGTGGTTTAATTAAAAATATGCGAAAGTCCTTGTCGCACTATGTAGATAATAGCTATGTTCGCGGGTCCGATTCCGAATCAGTTCCGTACCGAAGGCATGCGTACTTTGAAGAAGAGCGTTCGTGCGTCGCACAATTCCGAACTAGTGGTTACGGTTCTTCTTAGTTCTGTGTTCGTGGTTTACATCGATTCTGTACCAAGTCTATTCAGAACCGGTCCTAGCAGTTCCCGCACTGTTGGAAGAACTAGTGGTTCTAGATTAGTTATAACCAAGTTTTGGCGACAAATCAGAGAACATCAGCTTATATAATCATTTAAACAAGCAATTCTGGTATATGTGCAATAATTATTCGTTTGAGGGTAAAGTAAATGCCTACAAATATATAAATAAATATATATAGGTTATATTTTGCTCATCTTGAAATCGGCTGTCACGATTTGGATGGAATTTTGTATTTTTCGTGAAAACTTAATTTTACACAAAAATATATCGATAACAACAGCTCTGAGGCGCATGTGGATCCTCATGTTCAGACAGCGTACTGTATTTCAAGTTACTTATAGTTTTTTTTACTTAGAAAAAGACTTTTCATGATAGCTTATTCCGAGCGATGTTTTGAATCTCGATCGTAAAAGTGATCAAGATGAAAGAATTACTGCAAATTTTTGAAATGCTTAAAAGTAAAGGATAGTTAGAAGAAGTAGTGCCTTGTGCTTTACTCAGGTCTATTCTAAGGGTTCCACTTCGGTTCCGTAAACCAGAGCCGGATCTAGGATTTCAGCGCCCGTGGCAAGTTATCGAAATGCGCCCTTTTCAAATTTTTTTTTCAATGACTTCATACTTTTCATGAATGAAAGTATTTATTCTATTCCTATTTATATTTTACTATTATTATATTCTTTTGAGAACGAGCATTAGATTCTTAGGTATATCCAACAATATGTGTATAGAAATTACTATAATCTCTCATGTATCTTATAAGGTAGTGAAGAGAACTCACAAACGTATTATACGATAATGAGGGTATGAAGAAAACAAAAAGGAAGCGAATAGAATAATTTATTCTCAAAGCAATCAAAGCTTCAAAAAAACAATAAATGAAAGTGTAAATGAAAAACTGAAATACAGTAGAGAACACACATGCCAACAAAGGTCATAATGAACATTTTAATATTACTTTTTGTAATTCGCCATGATGTAAGGTCATTAAAATCAACTGGTTCAGGTTTAACCCCAGTAACCTGATTCCTCGTCAAAAGAATATTCCTTGTCCGAATTATCCGAAATGGAATACTTTCTTATACGATAGGCTCGGTACTTGAAGAAGTAGAAGGAAATTCCGCTACATGATGGACTTGGCTAGTGGATTTTGGACTTTTTGTCGACACAATACCCGTATCGTCCAGTAACTTGAGATATTACTAGTATTTTTTATAGGTCTTATAATTTTCTATTCCTGATCTTCCGAGATTGCGATCCTGATAGTTTCTTGGGCGGCATTTCAGTTGGTTATATCAACCTCAAATCATATAAGATTCTGAAGATGCATGGACGTCGAATCGGAATGTTTTGCGCGCTCGTATATATTCATATCTGAATTGTCTCAATGCTCGACAAATGTCAGGAGGACAGAACAATTTTTCATATTTCAGTGAATCTCAAGAATCATACTATTCATTTGATCGACATTTGATCCTCTTTCTGTAGTACCCATAGCTAGGAAGCTGATTAATAAAATACTAGAGATACGATAAATTTATCGTATTCTTCTCAACATTTCGATTTTTCTTTTTCTTTTTATATAATACATATGAAAATTTTTGATTGAATCGGTATAATTTGGGATCTCGCAAATAAAATTCGAACGATAATATCGCCGACATATTTCCAACCCAAACATAACCTTATAAATTTTACAGTCTCTAAGTAATATCTTTCGAAAATGATTGACTCTCGTGTGTACGGACAGAATATAATTTGACCGAGAGCGCAAAAATCCTCAACTTAAAATCGAAATGTTCAAACATACCTGAAAATTGAAAAAATGAAATTTTCAAACTTTCTCCAGCACGAATAATTTCCCGGCCCGCTTGCACGATCACGTTATTTGCGGTATTGCACGTAATTTAAAATATAATGATAAGTTCCTGGTTCCTATTTTTCTTATTGATGCCATCAACTGCGCCGCTGCATGCGAGAAAAAAAGTAGTATTAATTAGACTGGGGTGATTTCATCAAGCCTATCGGTCGTAAACGTCTTCGAAATACATTAATTACTCTTATCAAAGCCGGTGTCTCTTTGTCATGCCGTCAAGAAACCTACCCTAGACGGAGGGCTATCGCCGCTAGCTCAAACATTAAACTCCCTCTGAACTTGCCGCTAATTGAGGTCTTCACTGTTCGAATAACAAACATCTGGACGCGATCGGGAATCGTAGGGCGACCGACAAGTGTAAATTTTGTCACCTGTTAATTTATTGGTAACTACTTGTCGCCGCATATTGTACAACAGGTGCATGCACTATAGCGCCGCTCTAAAATATGAATGGACTTTGAAGTGAAAAAACATCATTTCAAGAAAAAAAAATCATAATTTTGCGTCCCTAGTTGGTTGGCGCCCGTGGCAAATGCCTCCCTCGCCATGCCCTAGATCCGGCTCTACCGTAAACGTTCGTGCTGACAAGAATTCGGAATTGGTTCAGAACTAGACATGCGCACTGTGACGATTCTGGGTGGGTAATGGGTTGGTTCAGAATTGGTTCGTTATCCGACCCGCGAACATAGCTAATATATAAACATTTTTGGAGATACTTCCGTCCACTTGATTTTTTTTTGAAAAATCGTTTTTCTAAACTTTCTTAATTATATTTCAAAATGAACAAACTGAATTGATTGATATAATAATGAATTTAATGAAATGAATCTTTTGTTGTGAAAATCGTTTTTCTGAACTCTTTATTACTTAAATTATATTTCAAAATGAACCAACGAATAATTGATTGATATAATAATGAATTTCAGAATCTTTTTTTGTGAAAATCGTTTTTCTGAACTTTCTTCATTACTTCAATTATATTTCAAAATGAACCAACAAATTATTGATTATTAAAATAATGAATTTAATGATAAAAGTATTTCAGATATGGACTCTTCGGAAAAAAATTAATTCGAAACATTATTATTATTCAATAGAGGAAGCGGACTCTTGCATTCATAGATTTATTCAAGAAATAGACATCCCAAGTGTGAACAACGAACATATAATCCAATAGATTATCCTGGGAGGTCGTAGCAAAGGAGTTATCCTCAATAACAAAAATTTATATTTGACAGTTAATCATTTCCTCAACAAATACAACAATCAAATGAAAAACCAAATCAACACGATGTCAGGTTAACCATTTAAATCGTTGATAGCCACTCTACACTTGTGCGAACAAATTCTGAAGCAGTTCGGACTCTAACGTCCGAACTCCTCTCACAGTTCTAGAACAGTTCGGAATCGATACTGAAAATAACCAAAACAGGATTACTCAAATCCTGAACCGGTTCTGAAATGAACCAAAACACAAAATCGCAATCGCGCATGCGGAACCGTTCCAGAACAGTTCTGAACCAAAACAAACCTATTATTACCTATATCATTGTATAAAGATCTTTATACAATGCCTATATCGAGTGTTCTGTGTTCACAACTGAAGTGCAAAATATGAGAAAATCGAATTTTTGAGGGCCATGTCAAGTGTAAATAATAAATTGTCGATGGATCAAGAACCATATTCACTGTATCAATTCACACAATATCGTCATATAAATATATACAGGGCGAGTCTTCAAGTTGAACATCAATTTTAACCATAGATTCCTCTCATCAAATAAAATACTTTTTTCATTCACCATTTGACCAGATTCAGCTCTGGTAAAAAATGATGAGCATTTAAATATTTCTCAATGTGCTAATACACACCCGCACTTTGTTTGCTAGTACATATATCGCTTACGGTGATTTATATTGCAGAATTATCAATCCATTGCTTGGAATCCAAAGAAATATGATTGGAAAAACTCATTTACTCACTTAGGTTTTATGATTTGGTGTTTTCTGCGGTATTATTGTGAAAAAAATATTTTACTACATTGGACCATTGAAGCACTAATCGTTCACTTGAAATTCGTGCAATATCCAGGTGTTTCCATCATGAGAATCTACACAATTTCAATCTTGTCCATTCTTATATGGAAATTTCCATAATTATTCAAATTTTCATCAAATTTGTAAATGAATTATAAGAAATCACTCAACTATACTAAAAACATTAATTGAACTCTAGGATTCTATGGAAACTTTGGTACATAGACATGGTCTATGTCTGTGGTCTGGTCACGAAATAGCATAGATCTAACATTTAGTCTATGCGAAATGGATAAATATTTCTGTGTATTCTATGTTCCGGGTAAACATGAGCGAAGCTTAATTCATATTCTTTACTAGTTCAGGAGCTGATCCACGGAAATAAGGAAATTTCTCTAATTTTATCAGATTTTTTAACATTCAACGTTGAATAACTGAGTATTCTGGAATGTTTGAGGCTTCTTATAATGACTTAAGGTAAACTTCATCTGCATTATTCATGCTAATTTCTTATAGGTAGTTTTATTCAGAATTCATTTCATTCGGACAAACCATGTGAAAGCTACAAAAGAAAGACTGATTATTTTTGGAAATTTCAACAGTCTGTATCTTTTTACTAGGGCCGAGCCTGGAAAAAAGGTATATGAAAAAAATGTTCTATTTGACGAGAGCAATCTAGGGTTGAAATTAATGTACAACTTTAAGACTCACCCTGAATATCCCTGGATGCCTATTGATCTATTGACAATCCAATATTTGCAGATGCTCAGTATCTACCGTTTAGACGGGGCACTCTCAAAAATTCGATTTTCTCATACTTATTATGAACTCATGTTGGAAACACTATGTATAAGTGAGTATATTGGGAGTTGGGACCTGTGGATTTGAGATGTGTCTTAGTCGAAAGAAGCAACTGATTTTTTTCCTTGAAAAAATGTATCGTAAATGAATCGTTATTTTCTTGTTAGCATAGTAGGCTATGGAATATCGAAAGTTGAATTATCAGAATATACAGATTTCCGAGTTATTTTAGAATATGTTTCTCATTAAATAGGTCATTGCGTTATGGTATGATGAGTAACGTCACTTAAAATGAAGAAAATAAATTTGTGAAATCCCAATATTTCCGGAAATACTTCATAAATGTGCGATACACAACGAATAACAGAAATTGTGGAAAATCACTCAGGTTACTACAGCAAGGGTGGTTGTGCACACCAAATCTAAGTGAATGAATGAATAAGTACAGGTAATATATCATTATTCAACTCTCTGAAGAAAACAGAATGAAAGAGCTAAACACCATCAAACAAATAGCCTTCAACAATGGATACAGCCCAAGCATAGTAGATAGGCTTACAAACAACTTTTTATTAAGAAAAAGGCAAGATCTGGCCAATCGTTCAAACACTCTCGACTCGAGCCCGAGATACTTCTCGCTACCTTACTTGGGACACTTTTACAATGCCATGGCACCCATTCTTGAAAGATCCTGTGAAAGAGTGAAAATTTTGTTTTCTAACTCCACTTCCCTGAACAACATCTTGTGGAATTCCAAAGATAAATTAAACAAGATGCATTGTAATGGTATTTACAGGCTGAAATGTAATGATTGTGATGTCTCGTATGTCGGGCAGACTCGAAGAAAATTAGAGGTCAGAATAAAAGAACATCTAAAAAGACCTCAGTCATCGGCATTCGGCCACCATTTAAAATTCACAGGTCACCAATTCAGCCCTAATCACGATTAAAAAATGCTTCATAAGATCATGTCGAGCAAATATAGCATCAGAATGTACCTTTTTGAAGATATTGAAATAGTCCGTGAGTTGAAATCGAACACAAACTGTGTAAATACACAGGCGAATTTAAATTTAAATAATAGTTTTACTCCCTTATTCAAGAGTCTCATTTAACATTTATTATGAATTATTATAATGTGTTTGTTCCTTTTGTTAGCATTATTTACTATTGAAAGTTTTTATAAATGTGATATAACTTCCAGATTTCCCCTCACTAAGTTACGCCTCTGACTTTCATATGAGTTCAGCGAACTTTCGCTGTCACCAGTTATTGACATTGTTTTGACAGGTGGGAAGTTGGTCTATTCTTTCATTTACCACTCTTCTCGAAGTTGTAGCTATAATATTGTCGATTTATGTAATTAAGTCGCTGTTGTTTGAATTTTATTGACTTGATTATTACGAATGTACGTTATTGTTGTTTGCTGTATAATTCCTCTTTATTGTGACTTGGGATAATTCCTGGATGGGTAATCATCCTGATTTTGTAAATATTGCTGTTTTTATGAGTTCAATAATCCTTCCAGGAAAACCCTGATGATGGCCTGTTGACTGACTGAAAGCGCTTGGTTTTCGACATGACAATAAAACACCTACACTGAAGTACCTCTACTTATTCATTCACTCACTCATGTTAGTTCAGGTGCGGTAACGCATTTGTTTAAATTCGTTACAAAAGCGATATCTTTTGTGATATTGAGGGAATACCAATGATACGGAATAAATATGAACGCAATTTATTCCTTTTCAATATTCCCGGGGATGGTTTTTCGAGGAACCGAGAGATCAGTAGAAATAACAGAGGTGCGACGTTATTAATTTGAAGGAATATGTGAACAAGAATATTGTCGGACAAGCTCAGCCCTTTCATTGTTCCATTGCATATATGATCAGCTTACTTTTGGTCGTCGCCACTGGCTGCGAAAGCTACAAAGAGCATAGAAATCAGTCCGATGTGTGATTAAATCTGAATTTCAATATGCGGCCATCACCACTGAGTTGTTCATGCTAATTGAGCCAGCATCAACCAGAGGTGTAGTTATGTTCTTCTTCACATCATAATCATGTTAACAGTGATTATTGTCAGATGTACGAATTTTAAAAGAGTCGTTACTCCGGAGCTCATAGTCCCTTTTAAGATGATTATGTGCGAATGAAAAAATTGTTCTGAATAGTTTTCCATTCGTCTATTATCGTCTATATATCAAGGTTGTTCTACTTGTTTGAGTATCGGGCCAAATAGCTCATACAGAAATCGTTCGCGGGCCACTAACAACTCCTTTTACCTATTATAAAAAAAACTAGAAAAAGCACTGACGTGAGGTTAGGAGCTTTTACGCGTTTGTTCAAATTCTAACTATTAGATCAACACGAAATTTTGCACCGAGGTGCGTGTTGCTAATCTTCACCTAATTACGAAGTTTCAATCTAATTGCATCTGTACTTCTTGAGATATATAGCGGAAATAACGTTGAAATTCCAAATAGCAACGAAATCTGGAACATTTTTTCCCTTATATCTCTGAAAGTAAATATCGGACCGAATTGGAATTTAAAACATTGTTGTTAAATACTGACTCTAAGGTTTGTGCCAAATTGCGTAGGAATGTAATCAATATTTTCAGAGAAAAAAATGTTTCATCAAAAATTCTAAAAATTTTCGAATGAATTTTTTTTTAACAACTGGATCCACATGAAATTTTGCTGTGAGTTACCCATTACCGAAGTCAACCGATATATTAGAACCCCAAACCTAATCTGACAATTTCAAGATGCCTTTTCCTTCGAAAGTGAGAGCACATACGGAAGGACGGCTTGACAAGCACGTAAAAAGGTGTAAAATTCAACGTTTTTGTCCTGGCTATATCGTTGTTATTTCAAGAATAACTCGAAAAATACTGATCCAATCATGATGAAACTGCAAAATTTCGTGAAGATCATGTTATTCAAATTCGTTGCCAAAGAGGTCTCTATTTCATACATGAACTCTGCCAAACGCATCTTCACGTCGCGATGGAAATATAAACGATAATAATAATAATATTAATAGTAATAGAATAATGATAATAAAATAATAATAATGATGATAAAAATGATAATAATAATAAAAATAATAATAATATCTTTATTACAAGTAAAATGCTACATTTCTAAAATATCGCACTCGAAATAAATTAGTGTCAACTAAGCAAGTTAGCAATTTGCCATGCTATATTCCATAAATTCTCCAATAGTGTATTTAGCAGTAATTTGAAGACTAATTTTTAAAAGTTTTAAAGCTTTTCTCTGCTCTGATGTGTGGGGGTACCTTCTATAATATTTACAAAGGCCTCGTTCGGTTAGAGATAGTCTGTGACAGGAAATTGCAAATGCGTTGTTCTGGTGCGATGGCCACTACTCGTTTTTTCTTCGAAGAGGTCTTTGTTTTTGAAGACAAAGAGGAGGCATTCCTTAATGTGGACAGCAGCTGCTGTAAGTAATCCCTGTTCACGAAACTTTCCCCTACATGAATCCTTCGATCTCATTCCACAGATGATGCGGATGGCCCTTTTCCGTAGCAAAGCTGCCTTCTGAATATCTGGAGCGGTACCATAAAACATGATACCATATCTTAGTTTTGATTCAAATACTGCTTGATATATGACCTCGAATGGAAATCTAGTTTTTTTTTTAGTACCCCTAAGGAGTAGCAGATGGAGATTAGTATTTTCCTCAGTTCTGGGATATGTTCATTCCAGTTTAGAGTTTCTTCCATTTTTAATCCTAAAAACTTTGTTGTTTTCTTCAGTGGCAGGTTGTTATCTGCTATATTAAGCTGTTGCGGTGTACTTAATCTTGAGTTTGTTGTTTTGAACAATATAGCATTTGTTTTTTCGGTACTCATACATAGCCCATTGATCTGGAATCACTCACTAAACTTACAGAGAGTCGTATTCGAAAGGATGACTGCTTCGGGAAATGTTTGGGTCTTTTAAGAGACGCTAGTATCATCCGCATAATTCAAAATAAATATGTTACTATCGCTCAATTCCACATTGAGGTCGTTTATGAAGATAATGAAGATGATGGGCCCTAGTATGCTGCCCTGTTGAACTCCTAATTCAATTGTCTTCGAGGCGGAATGAAATTGTGTTTCACCCTTATTAATTAATACCCTTTAGATATGATATGAACCATCTGAGGGCTGTCCCTCTGATACCATATTGATCTAGTTTAGTGAAGATGAGGTTTTGCGAAAGACTATCGAAAGCTTTGGATAGATCTAGTAAAAGAGCAGAGACAATTAGAGAATTCTCCAATGCTGTGTTAATGTCTTTAATGAAATCGTAGATGGCGGTTTGAGTGGATTTGCCCTTGATATAGACATTTTGTTTAGGTGACAGGATGTTTTGTTCTGTGATAAAGGCTATTAGTTGATGGCTTACAACCAGCTCAAATATTTTTGAGACTTATGGGTCTGTAGTTTTCTACTAGCTCTGGGTTTCCCATGTTGAGGATAGGAGTGACAATGGCCTTTTTTAGTTGGTCTGGGTAAATGCCGTGCTTCAAGGAATTATTCACGATATGAGTGATGGGTTCATCACATTTATACATTTCTTCAAGGTAAAAGTGGAGATGCCATCCTCTCCACTATTTTTTTAATTCTTTAGCGTAGGTACTATCCTAATGATATCTTCTTTTGTGATTTCTGTGAATACTAGAGTTTCAGCATTTAAAGGGCATGTTGTGTTTCAGTTCACAGTTCTTGGGGTTGATCTCTACAGGGTCTTTCACGAGGAACCTCACCCATATTTATACGGGAAACTACTGAACGTATTTTCATGAAATTCAGCACTTATAAGTATTTCACGATGCTGATGAAATCTAAAATATTTTCAAGGCATGAGCACCTCCGGTTTTTCCGGAAATGACGTCAACTTCCGTTTTTCAAATTAGAACACCATTTTTTTATTGCAGAAATAGATCCCTTAAAAAATTTCAATTTATTTTGATGTAACATTTTTCAGTTTTGGTTGGAAAATTCTCTCTGAGCGGGAAAATTCGAAAAAAAAATCGAAAATAGAGCTCCGCTGAAACAAGAATAACTTCGAGGTTTCTGGATGGAAAATTTTCATTTTTGGGATTTTTCAAGATGTAAGATTGATGTATCCACTTTGAAAATCGAAATCACGATTCATGATACAGGGGGTGAAAAAATCGCTTTCAAAGTTAGGGATGACAAAATCGTGAAAAATCAGTTTTTTCAAATAAGAACCCCATTTTTTTATGGCACATATTGAATCTACGTTAAAAAATAATGTGAGTGTATGCATCACACCCTTGCCCTAAAGTGGATATTTTCTAAGTTATTCACAAAAAACTGTTTTTCGTCTTGAATTTTCAGCTATTTCTTTTCCCTTCACGCCAAAAAGATGACATTTTCAGGAACTGTTATTTGAACCATGCTGTAGATTTTTCACCCCTTCTTGAAACCGACTTCAAGTTACTATTAGGAGAACCATGGCAAACTCTCGCAGTTATAACTAGAGAAGATGCTCAAAGTTTTGACCGTTAATTTCTAGACATTTATTTATACGTCTCAGGAATGCTTCGTGCGTTGCTCTTCTTATTTCATCGGGAGGAAGAGATCTGCAAAAGTGTTTAAAAACCAAATTGAGTTTCAAAACTATGAATCTAAAAATCTAAACAAACCTGAACGCATTTCTGACTCGTTCTATGCAGTCCTCTTTATCAGTCAGGGGAGTTGAGTAGACAATATTTTTTATCCTACCCCAAACAAAATAGTCTAAAGGAGTTAAATCGGGAGAACGTGGTGGCCAAAGATGTGGACCATTGTTCGCCAACCATCGATCTTCAAATAGCCTGTAGAGGATATTTGACACAATTAGTGAATTGTGTGGAGGCGCGCCATCTTGTTGATACCATAAGTCATTATGGTTCTGTACTAGCGGCTCAATTATTTGAGTCAATATGTCAGAATATCTATCTCCTAAGGCAGAACATTCGTTAAATAATGCAAACATGTGTAGTGTTCTATCTTACCAGTTAAGTCCCATCATAAATGTGAACATCGAGAATTGCATTATTTTTGATGGCGCAAAAAACATTGAAACTCCAGGTCTCTTGAAAGTTCCATTGTCTGAAGTGGTGGTTGTTCTCTTCATTCCAATAATGACTGTTATGCCTATTGAAAGAACAATTCTTTGTGAATTTAGATTCATCTGTCCAAATTATACAGTCCAAAAAGTTTTCATTCTCTTGAAATCGAATCATCATAGCTTCGCAAAACTCTGTTCTCCTGACGAAATCAGTTTCCTTCAAATGCTGTACCCTATTGAATTTATATGGGTGCATTTTATGTTTTTTTAATATTCTCCAAACACTCTATTGGGATAATCCCAGATCAATCTCGGCATCTTTGAGAGAATTTTGAGGATTCACACGAAAATATGCAAGAACTGGAATTTCGTTGTTCTCATCTTCTACTACACTTTTTTCTCTGTGTGTAGTTTTCTTAACGAAAGATCCGACATTTCTCAAGTTTGTCATGGTTCTGTTAATGGTATCTCTCGTTGGTCTGGGTCGGTCAGGAAACCTCTCAATGAACAGTCGAATCGTTCTATCTACAACTTTATTACATTCTCCATGAAGTAGAATGAGATTTAAATAATCTTCATTGGTAAAATTAGGCATAGTGATCGATTTTATAACTTAATACGAATTATCACCAAATTAATAGTAAACACAAAATGCTACTGAATAAAGAGGAATTTGGCAGATGTAATTAATGATATCTATCATTAAAAAAAATAATGTAAAACATGGTAAGTTTTTGTATATGGTTCATAAGGAATTATTTATTTATCATTGGAGAGAAAACCGATGGCCGATTAGTTGAAATAAAGAG
Source organism: Myrrha octodecimguttata (assembly GCA_958510865.1). Taxonomy (NCBI): domain Eukaryota; kingdom Metazoa; phylum Arthropoda; class Insecta; order Coleoptera; family Coccinellidae; genus Myrrha; species Myrrha octodecimguttata. Next base: position 30,211,553 of record OY294057.1, read on the forward strand.
GTTTCCGATACAAATTCGAATCCAAATTCGCCATCTATTTAGGAACAACCTGTAACTTTTATCTCTTGCATATTAGGGTAGTAAAATCTAAAACATGGTTTAAGTAACAGTTCCTGAAAATGTCACCTTTTTGGCGTGAAGGGAAAAGAAATAACTGAAAATTCAAGACGAAAAACAGTTTTTTGTGAATAACTCAGAAAATATCCACTTTAGGGCAAGGGTGTGATGCATACACTCACATTATTTTTTAACGTAGATTCAATATCTGCCATAAAAAAATGCGGTTCTAATTTGAAAAAATTGATTTTTCATGATTTTGTCATCCCTAACTTTGAAAGAGAGTTTTTCACCCCCTGTATCATGAATCGCGATTTCGATTTTTAAAGTGGATACATCAATCTTACATCTTGAAAAACCCCAAAAATGAAAATTTTCCATCCAAAAACCTCGAAGTTATTCTTGTTTCAGCGGAGCTCTATTTTCGATTTTTTTTTCGAATTTTCCCGCTCAGAGAGAATTTTCCAACCAAAACTGAAAAATGTTACATCAAAATAAATTGAAATTTTTTAAGGAATCTATTTCTGCAATAAAAAAATGGTGTTCTAATTTGAAAAACGGAAGTTGACGTCATTTCCGGAAAAACCGGAGGTGCTCATGCCTTGAAAATATTTTAGATTTCATCAGCATCGTGAAATACTTATAAGTGCTGAATTTCATGAAAATACGTTCAGTAGTTTCCCGTATAAATATGGGTGAGGTTCCTCGTGAAAGACCCTGTATAGTGAGTAGTCGACAAGGTGAAAAGAATATTGGTAATCACGATATAACTGGAATCTTATTGAGGTAAACAACTGTTGAGTCGGCAGTAGGATCAGTGAATCATTCAAACAGTTCGTATACAAAACGAAATTAAATCATAATAATCAAAAAACCAACAATGAATTCAAAATGCGGAAATTTATATCGTCGAGTAAAACATACGAATTGATTGCGATTGTGATTTATAACGTTTTATCAAAGAGTAAATAACAACATGTCTATGATATTACGTACACGTGTATTGTGCATAATATCGATGAAAATCTCTATATCATACGTAATTTATATTTATTTTTCGATTCAATTTTGGTACCTGAATTTTTTCTCAACCGATGGATTGAACTGTGTCATAAAACGCTGAAAACCGCTTGAGTATGAATATGTAACGAGCTTGAAAAATTTTATAGATAATTATCACAATTTTAACGCTTTTATTCTAGGAAACAGAAGTGTTATGAATTTGCTCAAATGTCTGTGATTTTAGAATGCTGGGTTGAAATTGGTCTTGAAGAAATGGGTTCGAATGAATAATGCGTGGCTAAATTCAATTATGTCCGTTGTCCGTTCCACCGTATGTGCCCTAACTTTTGATGGAGAACTCCTAGAGTCTTTAAATTTACAGGATAATTAGGGATCCTAAAAATCTCGGTTTAAACTATCAAATATGCCTGAAGGTTTCGGAGTTATAATCATCTGAAATTTTCGTATCTCAATAACTCGGATATCTAACTGATCGAATTGAAACTTGGTTTGTAGTTGTAGTAGAGTCTCAAGTAGATGATACCTGCAAGATTTCGCGAAGAACATTGGCGTATATAAATTCAAAAAAAAATAATCAAAATCATTTATATTTAAGAAAATATTCTTTATTTTGTAGGTTTTGTTTTGCGTTCTCACTCCCAATATCTGAAACAGAACTATTGTTTTCCATAAAAATTTTATTTTCAATTTTCAATAGTTCTGTTTCAGATATTGGCAGTCAAACCCAAGAAAAAACTAAAATGATGCAATATCCTCCCAAAATAAACTTATCTCGATCAAATTTTTCATGTTCCGCTGAAACTTCCAAGCCACTTCTCAATTACGGGAACAATTCGATCAGATGTTGAGAAAAGATGGCATGAATGTTTTCGCAAACTTCACCAAAACTTGTCAGATAGTTACTAACATATATAACATTTTTTTTAGCTTTTTAGCCGCTTATTGTGAGAAACGTCGGGTAATTGTTTTTCCCCAATGCCTGTTACTTTTTAATTTTGAACCAAAAAAGGTCTTAAACGATAACGTTGTAAGAAAAACCCCGTGGTCAAATTTAAATCTGTTCGGCCGACTACTGTCTATTGGGAACTTCTGCTAGGATGTCAGCGCCCTAACGGTTAAATTTGTTGACTTCTCGAAGCAAGAAGTTTTATGTAACGTAAACAAACCGTGGTAATGTGGTGGAGAACGAATATTTATCAAGCAGAGCTACAATATTTGAAGAAATTATTGTAATTTTGTTCAGATTTCTTGAGTAGGGACTTTCCAGTAGTATGTCCATTATGGGCATTTGAAACATCCATTGGACGTCCAGAATTGGTACATTATAAACCAATGGACGTCCAGGACTCTACTATGGACGTAGAATCAATGTTCAGAAAACGTCCAATGGACGTACAATGTTGGTACGTTGGACGTCCATTGTAAGTACAATGAACATACAATGGATGATCAATGGACGTTGTTTATCGATATAAAAAACATCCGTTGGACGTCCAGAATGAGTACATTCTACATCCAATGGACGTCCAGGACACAACTACGGACGTATAATCAATGTCCAGAAAACGTCTAATGGATGTACAGTGTTGGTACGTTGGACGTCCATTATATGTCATATGTACAATGGATGATCAATGGACGTTGTTTATGGAAATTGAAAACATCCACTATAGTCTAGAACTGGCGTATTATGAATCCAATGGACGTTCATTGGATGTCCAGGACTATTTCTGAGGTTCAATACAGGTCCAGAAGACGTCGAATAGAATCACATTTTTCATATTTTCATATTTTCTGACTGGTTGCGTAGTTTCCTTGTTGGAGGGACAATTTCTGTAAATGTGGGTGACTGTTATTCTGAAAGTCATTTGATCGGACTTGGTGTTCCTCAGGGCTCCGTGTTGGGACCACTCTTATTTCTGCTTTTCATAAATGATTTACCTATTTGGTTAGCCTGTTTCTTATTAACATTTTTTGCGGATGACGCGTCTGTGGTTGTCTCGGCACGGAGTCGGGGGGAGCTACTGAGTGCCTGTGAAAGTATTATTGATGAGTTTGTGAAATGGTGTCGTAAGAATAACCTCATGGTGAACATCGGGAAGACTGTGCGCATTTATTTCGGTTATAGAGCAGCGAAAGGGAAGCACTGAATAAAGATTCTGAATGCACCAAATTTCTTGGGGTTTTTATGGACAAAAATTTGAGATGGTCTGCACATGTAGACCATGTGTGCAAAAAATTGAGTAACTCGTTTTATGCGATAAGCAGAATCAGGAACTCAATGCCTATCAGTTCTGTGATCAGTGTTTACTATAGCATAGTCTATAGTCACTTATCGTATAATGTCTTGCTCTGGGGTAACTCCACTGATAGTTCAAGGGTCTTTGTTGCACAGAAAAGAATTATAAGAGCAATTTTTAATTTAAGTCCTAGAACATCGTGTAGGTCAGTTTTCATTGAAAATGGCATTTTGTCACTGCCAAGTATCTATATTTTTAAATGTTTGTTATATGCGAGGGAAAATGAAAAAGAATGGACAAAGTTATCAAATCATTGTGAATATGAGACTAGAAATTCGCGAACTTATCTAATACCCAGGCATAGAACACATAAATTTGAATGTTCGCCTTTATATCAGGGTATTAAAATGTATAATCACTTACCATCTTCTATGAAATCTTTAAATGCAAATATGTTTAAAAAAGAAATTAAAAAAATGTTGCTAAAGAAGTGTTTTTACAGTGTGAATGAGTACTATACGGACAACTTAGTCATGTAATTGGAATATTTTGTGAAGTAATCGTAATCTTGACTTGTCCTATACACTATGTAGTGTCTCAATGGATTAAATAAATTATTATTATTATTATTATTATTATCATTGTGCGTATTTTGGCCATTCATTGTAAGTCCATATATTCAGTACAACAGATCACCAGAACATGTCCAATATAATTCAATCACATTACAAAACCTATCCTTTATATATTTGGCAATACTTTGGACACTATAACTATACGTACACCGTTGTTTAGTTCGGGGCATATTCTGTTTGAACTAGTCATTTCAATAAACTACCAGCTTAAATACATCCGCAACCGAATTAATCCTTTAAATAACAGCAACATTGATGAAGATTCTTTGAAAATCTATTTTGCAACAAAATTGTAAAATAAATGCTATAAAAAATATATATAACAAAAATAACTGAATGAAGGTATTCTTTTTCGGTTAGGAAATTTCTTTGGGAAAAAAATTTTTTTCGGATACGATTTATCAGATGACGATTATATTCGGCGCAGATCTTGTAGTTGATATTCAACAAGAGTGCTTCAAATTTAAGTTCGATCCGATATTCATTTTCGGAGTTAGTTAGTTTTGAATTTCTAGATTATTTCCTCAATATCTCGAGAAATAATGAAACGATAAAATTGAAACTTCTCAACTAGATGTAGAACTTGAGAATGGTTTGAAAAAATTCCAGAATTTCTCAAATAATTCTTGAATAATTTTTTTTTGGGGAACTATGCTTCAAATTCAGACCGAATTTGGAAAAGTTGAAATTCAAAATTAGTTTTCCAAATTCCAGTATGATCCGATATGTTTCCCGAGGAGTTTTTTTCTGAAAAATTATTCTTCAACTTGATTTGAAGTTTGGTACATACTTTGGGGAGACTTGCTTACAGCAGTGTTTTATGGATGTTGGATGAGATTTTTATTTTTGTTGATATTGAAAAAAAATATTTGCAATTTCGTGAATTTCCTGGGTATCATTCATTTTTTGAAATAACTCAAAAAATACTGAACCATAATAATGGAACTTGGAGAATATAATTCAGAAATTCGCCAACTAGTGCGAAAGTTCTTCGTTCTTCCTTCAGAACAATTATATAAAAAAGATCAGAATTTTGTTCTTAGCGTATTTTAATCATATCGTTCCGAAACTCGTTCCGAAATTCTGCACGAACCTTCAAGCTGCATTTTGTGAATCAAGTGCTGGCTTAAAGCCCTATTTACTTTCTCCATAAAGCAGCCTGTACTTCCGTAGACAGACCCCTTCTGTGTATAAATTAATATTTGTTGACACTTCTTCAGATATGACATATTGGCTAAAGCTTTTCAGTTGGTTTACTTTTTGAAATTCACTCTTTCATTATTTTCAGTATTTACAGAAGAGATTCGGAAAAACCATAAGAACCATAGCTTCCTTACTGTATACATTCCAAATGGTATTTTATATGGGAATTGTGCTTTATGCCCCAGCCATAGCTCTCGAGGCACTGACAGGAATTAACAGAGTTTCAGCTATTTTATCAGTTGGTGAGTAAGTACTTGACTGATTTCTTTTATTTTGCTGACTATTTGAAACATTCTGTCATATTGTTGATTGAAGCTACTTTTTACGCGCTTGTTCTAGGGAACAGCGCGTTATCATTCTGTCACCATGTCTGTAAGTTTCGAGTTTTGAGCCGAAAATGGTCTTTAACGATTGGGTTGAACTCCCTGAAGAAGAATCCGTGGTCAGATTTGATTCTGTCCGGCCGTCCGTCCATCCGTCCATCCGTATGCGCTCTAAGTTTCGAAGGAAAAGTCTAAGCGATTCGAAATTGTCAGATTCTTCGATATCTCATGAAGTATTGACTCGATCAAATTGAAACTTCGTGAACAGTTTTGGAATACGAACGCGCAACTTAGAGCAAAATTTCGTTTGGATCCAGTTGTTCGAAAATAAAAAAAATGTATTCGAAAGTTTTCAAAATTTTTGATGAAAAGTTTTTTCCTCTGAACATATTGATTAGATTTCAATGGAATTTGGAACAAACCTTAAAGTCAGTATTTGACAACAATGTTCCAAATCTCAATTCGATTCTATATTTACTTCCGGATATATAAGAAAAAAACCTAGAAAAGCACTGCCGTGGAGGCAGCAGGTTTTTTTCGATGAAGTACTGGATTTCAATTCGATCTGATCTGTTTATTTGAAAATATTGAGAAAATAAATTTTTGAATGGGTATATCTACGGAATCATTGGGCGGATTTTACCTATTCACGAATTCGACCTTCACAATAAAGCCCAATCCTAACGGCCGGCCGTAAACACAATATCTTCTGAAAAAAACAACTTAGGAAATCGCTATTTGTAGAGAAGATTTGGGGCTTAATTACGAAGGTCGAATTAGTGAATGGTTAGAATCAGCCCAATGATTCCGCCGATATACCCATTAAAATTTTTATTTTTCCAATATTTTCAAAAATACAGATTAGATCGAATTGAAATCCAGTACTTCATCGAAAAATGACAGTTTGAAGGTTTATATAGAATCAAATGAGGATAATATGATGAGGATATCGCAGAATATTAAATATTTGAAATAAAAACTAATTTTTTTTTTCAAATTGTTCTAATCACTATCATCACGAAATTGCAAAATATTGTCCTTCGACATCTTCGAACTAGCTGCGAAGTTTCATCATGATTGAATCAGTATTTCTTGAGTTATACCGAAAAAAAAACAACGAAATGGAGAAGAAAACCACGAAATTCTACATATTTTTCCTAATATCTCCAAAACTAATAGCCGTATCGAATTGAAATTTGAAACACAGCGGTGAAATATGAAGTTCAAGGTATGACTGAATATTTTTTCGAATATGAACAACAGTTTCAGAAAAAAAAATTGTTTTCGAAAAAAATTTTGTAAAAATGGTTTTTTATTGATTGTGCAACCATTCGATTTCAACGAAATCTCGCTAAAAGTTGCAAGTCGTTATGCTTCAACTAACTGTCAAGTTTCAATCCAATCGCTTCAGTAGTTTCTGAAATATGAGGAAAATAACATCAAAATTTCAAATGGCTATAACTTCGAAACTTTCTGGCCGATTCGACCCATTAACGAACTTGACCACCGGATTCGTCATCAGTGAGTGCAACCTAGTCGTTTAAGACCATTTTCGACTCAATCATCGAAAATTAAAGACATTTGGGCAAAACGATAGCATGCGGTCCCCCTAGAACATGCGCGCAAAAAAAGTGCCAAATTTCGTTGTTATTTGGAATTTTAACGTTATATCCGCAATATTTCAAGAAGTACGAATGCAATCAGATTGAAACTTCGTAATCAGGTGGACGCAACTAGGTGCAAAATTCCGTGTTCATGTAATAGTTAGAATTTGAACAAGCGCGTAAAAGCTCCTGACCTCACGTCAGTGCTTTTCTAGATTTTTCTAATTGAGAATATTATTTCATTCTGCAACAGACGTTATGTATGATTATAATTGTGTACACATTCATATACATTTCTTCCATAATCTTTGTTGAAACGAAAATCCAAACATGATAATTCAATCTACAATATATATATATAGACTCTTTTCAAATTATACGGTCTTGAGAGTACGGCGAAAAATTTCACGGATGCAGATACCCTTTCATATAGGTCTATCAAATTTTTGTTACTAGAAGTGAGCAGGTTGTTATAAGGAAAAATCGTCATGGTGATAATAATTCGGTGGGGCGTTGTCACACAGTTGTTTTCATCAATTACTCTATGCTCTATGATTTAGTTCAGTTATATACCTACAAATATCTAGTTTACAAATTTAACCATGATAACGACAGTGGAAGGTGGAAATATTATACTTTTATGGTGAAAACCAGACGATTTGAAAGAGGCCTAAATGCCAGTAAAGGTTTCCGGGCAATAAAGATGACTTGGCCTCATTTTTACTGTTCTGGAGAACAGCGGGTTATCATTTCGTACAATGTCTGTAATTTTCAAATTTTGAGCCGAAATTGGTCTTAAACGACTAGGATGGATTCACTGATGAAGAATCTGTCCGGCCTTGTGCGCTCTTATTTCCGAAAGAAATAACCTAGATTAGGCTTAGGTCCTGAATATCTCGGTTGAGCATGTTAATGGGCTGAATCCCACCAACAGTGTTATAGCCATTCGAAATTGTTTTTCCAAGAGCTCCAATAATATTTATCCGATCAAATTGATCTCTGATTTTAAGATGCAAAGTATAAACATAAAGAAATAAGCAAAATTTCGTGACGATCATATTCATAAAATTTTTTGGAAATTTCATATTTCGGAAACTGTGTTTCTGTTGTAATTTCACACGAAAGTACCAACCTCTATTTCCATAACCGACTACCAATTTTCAGCATGGCCCAATGAGCATATTTTTTGAGTAATGGTGTGAATAAAACCTCGAAAGTAAATCAATTAGTGTATCTGTATGAATTGAATCGGTTACATGTTACATGGATGCATTGGTTAGAGTGTTGCCTCTGGCACGGCAGCCCCGGGTTCAATTTCCGCCATGAAAAGATAGCCTTTTCATCTGAGTTGAACCTATTTCATTTTATTCATCCGAACGTGAACCATTTAAATTTTTCCACTCTTTTGTCGACAGTTTTATTCTTGCAAAACTTGTCAAAATTGGAAATATCATTTGGGTACCTATATATATCTACGCGGAAAACCCAGGATCGATTTCTAGGTGAAATTCGTAATTTTGTTTTCTAAATAATTCGGAGAATACTGCTCGGATTGAATTGTAAATTGAAAGAGGTTGTAAAAGACTAACACGAAGATCGATGGAAAATTTCCTCAGGAATGTGTAACCAGAAAAATTAAGCAATTTTAAGAAAAAAAGTTCAAAGCAACCTATGCGATCAGAATTAGAAAACAGTTGAAAAATAAAACAAGCAACTAAGTGCAACATTTCTGCAAAATGAGGGCTTGAAGGTTCATGCAGAATTTCGTGATTAATATACACCAAATAAGTCCATGAGGAAATAAATCTGCGTTTGGCGGTATTACTACCTGAATATACAATTAAGTTCTTTGCCAACGAATTCGAACAAGCGCGTAAATGCTCCTGACTTCACGTCAGTGCTTTTCTAGAATTTTTTCAGGTGTATATTCAGCGGATCTTTCGGTGAATGGAATTGCGCTATCCAACAATGATTATTAAATATTTTTAGTCTGAATTGGACCACATAGACAAATGCGAGTTCAATTCCAACTAGACGGCCAGATCACTCGCTTGAAATTTGTTAACATTTTTTTTTGATTAGGATGAAGATATTCATGCCGTTATCAAAGAAATGGGGCCCAAAATTTGCGAAAACCCAATGTAAAATTTCATCGAAAATAGGAACCTCAAACCTGTGTGAAGGCCATTTGGCTGATGTTCAATTTCACTTACGTCAAGCCGTCTTCTATTGAATCAAATGAATATTGAATTATGTTTCACAAAAAACCTCAGATTCCCATGAATCAAAACGAATCGAACCTCAAGTTGTTCCCTCAATAAATCATATCTTGTGAATATTTGAATAACCTTCAAATGAAGCTATCCCAAAATTTTCAATAACACCAACGTGAATATTTCCAGTTTTATATACCTACTCAATTCGAATAACTGAGGTTATCTAAAATTCTACCTGTCCCAATCTTCCGATATTTTAAGGTTTGGATAATGAAAATCTTTTTCCTTGCATACAGTACCTCGAATATAATGGGGTGACTTTCAGAGGCCAGAGTTCGTTTTTTCAAAAAAATTTTTGAATGCAAATGGTTGAAAAATGTGCAATGTTGCCACTTTTATATCCGAGAATTTTCTAGAAAATAAAACTGAAATGGAGTGAGAAATGAAAAAATAACTAACATAGCGCATTCTCACGAGACTATTAAGTAGATAAAAGAATAACTGCTGAACGATACCCCGTTTTCTCCTATTTACGTTGAATTTCACAAGTTCTACTATTTCTCGCAGCTATTGGCACCGTTAAAGCACGCAGACCATGGGCAGATGCGCGGCCTTGAAATATTAACGGGGTTATATGAAACTTGGATGTGGCCGTGTTGCCGAAATCCACGAAGCCTCAATGCACCAGCCCGCCGTACTGTTTGCTCTTAGGGCCGGTATAATAAAACTCAACTGGAAGTTATCTTTAACTTTAACTGACAGTTAAGCAGTAACTTCCAGTTAAAGTTAGATTTTCCGAGTTGTCTTTATCTGGTGGTTTGGGTATCAATTATAGATACAGATAAAATTAACTCCTGGTTTTCCACAGATTCTCTGTCTTTTCGGACATAAGGGGAATATAACTTTGATTTTATTGATGTTATGATATTTTCGGAAACCTGTTAGCAAGATTTATTCACTTCATTTTTAAAGAACTTTAAATGCACCATGACGAAGATGACATGAATATTGTTGAACATCCTCGTTGAGAGATATCCACTTCATTTCTGAAGAACTTTTAAGTGACTATGACGATGATGCCATGAATATTGTTGAGAAAGGATATTTAGAAATTGACTGAACCATTTGAACTTATGGGAAGAAACGGAATTCAAAAACCGATTTCGCTTATCTGGACACTCTGTACGCCTGTAATGGAACACATATTCTTAGAAATCATGCTTTGACGCCACAAATGTGTTGATTACACGCAGATTTTATGCATCTTGTTCTTTCTTGACAGTTGCTGAAGATTTTAGGGGTTTTCACAAATCAACTATATTGACTGTATTATCAGAAATGTCCCATGGAAAATTGCATACTTATTATCTATTTACATCAAAAAGCCTGCTATAAACCTCACTCGAGTAAAAATCCAATCTCGAGAGTTCATCATGGCATATTATTGTAATGAAAATATTCTGTTCTACTATTACAAGATATAAAAAAAAATCATTGGCATTTATTCTTTTGGGTGCCTATAATATAACAGATAATAGTTCTGAAGGCGTAATGAAGCATTATAATTTAAACACATTATTTAACTTTTAAGATGAAAGAGAAAATCATCACAATTACAATGGATACTTTTCTTATAATAATGGCCAAACTGTAGCTGATAGCCGTGTACAAATTCTAGATATCAGGGCTCGATAACCCGGAGCCGCACGAAACATTACCATATTTTTTAATTGAATGGCAATTTTTGCAAATTTAGTGTTGAGATTATTACCACTTCCAGTGTCAGTTGAAAGTACCGTCGGTGAAAAGTGAAATATTTGTAATAAAAATTCTGTACCTAATTGGATTTGGACAAATTTTATTGTAATTGTGCAATAATTCCTGAATTGAATGTACCTCATTATTGTCAAAGTTTTTCCATTTAAGCTTTCATTTCCAATATATTCATAGGTGGAAGTAGTTTTTCTAGTTAGGTGACCGAATAAATACCCAAACATCCCTTTCATATTGCAAAAAGTATAAGAATTCAAAATTGATCATTGCAAGTCTCCCTCAAATTAGTAATTCACTTTCTATTTTTATGTAATCCATTAAGCTCCTTGATACATGGTGCGAATATTTGTCAATAAAGGAATTGTTTATTCCTATCATGTTTCGAAAGGGAGTATTTTTCCCTCTGAATAAAGAACTCTTTAAGTCCAGCTTTTCCAACCCAGGAACTAGTGGTTAGATTCATCACAGAATCTTTAATTATTTCCCTCTCCTTTTCATAGAAATCATCATAGTATATCTTGTCTATGATAGAAATGAGACATATATAATTCCGACATTTTTGAGCAAAAGTTTAACTGTCAGTTAAAGTTAAAGATAACTTCAAGTTAAGTTTTATAATACCGGCACTTAGTCGCTTAAGTGAAATAATTTAACATCTCTTGGCAAAATTGGTGATCTGAAAATTTGCGTCATCAGCAGATGAACTGAACACGAAAACGTAAAACAACATTTTGACTATTCCAAATTCTTGGATGAAGTATAGAACTTAATGCACGCGAAGAGGGTGACAAAGTGCACCATGTTTCAGTTCGAATGGACAAAACGCAAGATGCATCCATTTTCTTTCGGTCACAACCGACCAGGTAGCTAATTACAGAATGCGTTCTATTGACTTAAACTTGCTGCATTTTGCGTAATACGAGAGGCATTAGGCTCCATATAGATCAACGATCACTTATCGGTAACAGCCAAGCCCACGACACACCGGAATTTCATTCATTTTACGCGCTTATTCTAGGAAACAGCGCGTTATCATTTCGTCACGATGTCTGTAATTTTCGAATTTTGAGCCGAAAATGGTCTTAAACGATTGGATTGAACTCTCTGAAGAAAAATTCGTGGTCAAATTTAATTCTGTCTGTCCGGCTTGCTCTGTGTGCTCTAACTTTCGAAAGAATAGACCTAGAGTCTTGAAATTTTCGGGTTAGGTTTTGATTCTAAATATCTCGGTTGAGTTCGTTAATGGGCTAAATCTGCGAAATGGTTTTTGTGTTACAGCCATTCGGAATTTTGAATTTTCAATAATTCGAAAAATATTCACCTGATCGAAATTAAACTAGGCTGAAAGATGGGCAGTATCAATTAGAACAATTATCGATGAAAATTTTTTTTTTTTTAAATTTTATTTAAATTTCATTGAAATTTTCAAGTCGCCATTTCGCAATGTGAACAAGCGCGTAAAAGCTGCTGACTTCACATCAGTGCTTTTCTTTTTTTTTTCTATAATTGAATACGACAGCGCGCACTTGACCTCTACGGAACACGGCATATAAGTAGGGAAATAAGTTTCCGTTTTGCCGTAGTCCGGGCTGTTGCCGGTAAGTGAGCGTTGGCCTTATAGGGTCTTTTATCAGGCGCATTCTATTTTCAAATCCAAAAAAAACAAAGTATATGAAAGAAATATTCAGGGTGAGTCTTCAAGTTGTATTTTAACTTTTTTTTAAATTTTTTATTGTTTAATTTTAACCATCCATTCCGCTCAACAAGTAAAAAATTTTTTTCATTTACCATTTTTCCAGATTCGGCTCTGGTAAAAAGTTATAAGCATTCAAATATTTCTGAATGTGATAATACAGTCCTGCACTTTGTTCGCAAGTTCCACACAGATATCACTTACGGTGATTTGTATTGCAGAGAAATCAATCCATTGCTTGAAATTCAAACAAATATGATTTGGAAAACTCATTTACTTTTCGTGGTATTATGGTGGAAAAAATATTTCACTACACTTGACCATCGAAACACTAATCTTCCCCTTGAAATTCGTGCAATAACAATTTGTTTCCACATTGAGATTCTACACAATTTCAATCTTGCCCATTCTTATATTGAAAATTTCATAATTATTCTAATTCTCGTCAAATTTATAAATTAAATATGAGAAATCACTCAATTAACCTAAAAATATTAATTGAACTGTAGAATTCATAGACATGAATTATGTCTGTGGTCTAGTCCCGAATTAGACCTAATATCTGGTCTATGGGAAATAGATCAAGATTCATGTGTATTCTATGTTCCGGGTAAAGGTGAGCGTAGCTTAATTCACAGTCTTTACTAGCTCAGGGGCGGATCCACGGAAATAAGGCAATTTCTCGAATTTTATCAGACTTTTTAACATTCAATGTTGAATATCTCGAAAACGGTTAGTTTGAGGGGAAATAATAATGGATAATTAAGTCTTCTTCAACGATTAGCGATTCTTATACTGGCTTAAGTTCAAATTCATCTGATTTATTCATGCTAATTTCCTAATAGAAATTAGCATAAAACTAATGTTTTATGAATCGGGGAGTCTATAACCAGAGAACTGTTTGAAGTTAGATGATATTGATTACTGTAGAATACGAGTCATAGTCATAGCGAACTTCACACCAAAATTCATTTCATTCGGGGAAACCATGTCAAAGCTACAAAAGAAAGAATTTTAACATCCTGTATTTTTTCACTGGAGCCGAATCTGAAAAAATGGTAAATGAAAAAAGTGTTTTATTTGACGAGGGGAATCTAGGTTTAAAATTAATGTACAACTCAAAGAGTCACCTTGAAGAGTCACCCTGTATAATCGAAATCGCATGGAATATCACATCTTGCGAATATACTTATTCGCTTGGTGGTGCGCATCCGAAATGTCCAATTTTTAATGACTCTGGTGCATGAATCAGGCTGAATTTTATCGATAGCATCGGTTATCTTGGCTGTGCGGGCACCTGTGGTTTGTGGTTCATTCGCATAGACCTACGACACAAGACAGCCTCACAAGAAAACATCTAATGGGGTCAAATCGCACCATCGCGGTGTCCAGTTCAGTCACCTTAACGTGAGATGACCATCTCCTCGAATCCCCTCAAATTATTCATTAAGAATAACCAATGTTACATGCTCTGCTGTATTGTTGAAAATACATGTCATTGGCTTCCATATCATCCAATTCAGGCCAAAAGGAGTTGGTAATCATCGATCTACAGCGATCGCTGTAATGGCCCGGTAACGCCGTTCCCAAAATATGTGGATCGATGCTGCTTGCTCGAAAACCAAACTGAACATTGATTCTTCTGGAATGTTTTGGATCTCATTTTTTGAATGGTCCATTCCAAAATTGAAAATTTTGTGTTTTGACGAACTCATTCCTTTAGAAATGGGCATCATCGTTAAAGTTGATTTTTGAAGAAAAATAGAGTCGAATTTTTCGATTCGTCGTGGTTCTTGAATTGTTTACTGAACCAGTGAACTTAAATTTATCCACCAAACTGCGAATAGTCCTCCTGGTAGGATAATAATTACGTAACGTAACATAACACGCGTAACGTCGTCCAAACGTTCTGTTCATTTTGATAAATCTATTTTCACGCTCCTATTCTAGGGCAACAGTGTGCTATCGTTTTGTCTGTAATTTTCTGAGCCGGAAATGGTCCCAAACGACTAGGTTGGACTCACTGATTACGAATCCGGTGTCAAAATCGATTCTGTCCAGCCAGCCAGCCGTAATTTTTTTTTTCAAATTCAATATTCTGTGATCTTCTCATCATGTTATCCTCATTAAATTCTGTATGAATCTTCAAACTATATCATTTTAAGATGAAGTGCTAGATTTCCATTCGATCCAATCTGTATTTTCGGAATTATGGGCCAAATAAAATTTTGAATGGGTATATCTGCGGAATCATTGGGTGGATTTTACGCATTCACGAATTCGGCCTTAGTAATTAAGGTCCAAACCTACTCTACAAATATCGAGTATCTAAGTTATTTCTTTCGGAAGTTATTGTGTTTAAGGTCGGCCGGGAACGCAGCAGCTTTTGCGCGCATGTTCAAATGCGTTGCTTAAGCGGTCATCTCCATTGAACCTGCTACTGCCTTCACGGCAGTGCTTTTATAGGTTTTATTATATGCACCTGAACCCTCTATTTGTGCTTTGTTATTTGGCAAAACATATTGAATTGATGTGAGCCAATAGATTTCTTGCATGTTACGCGAATCATAGTATTTCTACGATTTTTCATTCTATTTCGAGACAAAATCATAATGTATTTTATCACACACTTTAACAATTCGCAAATTATAAATAATTCAGTATTGAAAATAGCTGAATCGGGACGCTAGTACACATTTGGTGAAACGCGGTAGATTGCCTCGTACATCACTCGATTGTATTTGCACGATTTTCCGATCGATACAGCCGACGCTGTCTATTGGCTTGATGGAGAGGAAGGTGAAGGAGAAGAGAGAAAGGGAGTTGATATCACCCGTTGCGGAAGGCGCGAAGTTTCAATAGCCAATATGCGAAGCCAAATTCAAAATACCCTTTTCTCGTTAAGAATTCAAATTTCGACCACCATTGAATTTTTTCGGTATTCCTACGAATAGAATTCATGATTCCAACGATAAAAATATTCATGCAAGTGACCTATTAGCAGATGTCGGTTAAATAATAAGGACCCTGTCAACTGTCTAAGTTCGGTAGTCTCTATATGTCCAAAAGAAGAAAAGATTATACACATAATGTGACACTCATATTTTTCTTGGCAGGCTTGGTGTGTATATTCTATTCCACTATTGGAGGAATGAAGGCTGTCCTTGTGACCGATGTTTTTCAATCGTTACTAATGTTTGCGGCTGTGATAAGCATCATTGTTTGTGCTGTTATAGACAAGGGCAGTGTCGCCGAGATCTGGAGAATCGCTGAAAGAGGTGGAAGAACAGAAATATTCAAGTAAGTATATCAGCCCATTTCGGCAATTACATTTGAGATAAGTGATATTATACAGCTGCGTACTCACTGCTTCACCACACCAAAATTGATGCCTTCTCTGTGGTAATTTTACAACCTCTAACCAAAAATGTTCTTGCTTGGAAGAACTTTCTAAAAACCTTCACACTATGTTTCGAAGACAACTTTTACATTTCAGCTTTATTTCAGGTTAATCATAAGAACCAAAAGAATTGGTAGAATATTCTATTCTATATTCTATCTAATATTTTAAAACAACCTGGACGTTTCAGCACATGCTGATGTTGCAAGCCTTTAGTATTAGGATCCCTTATGAACTACCTACGTACGTACAGAGATCAAAGCGCAGCCATAACATAGTGATGAGTAAATTGTTAAGCGATAATTCGTTCAGTTTGTTTCAAGACTGGGTGTCGGGCGAAATGGATCCGACTACCTTTTTTTCATACGGAACCTTGTCACTCAAAATGTGGTATTTGACCCAAAGTAATCGTGATGGAATTCATTCAATTCATCAATCGCGTGGTGTCAACGGTGAATTCACCATTTATTTTAGGAGCTAAGAGAAGATCCCGTTAAATTTAAACAATATTTTAGAATGACTGAGGACACTTTCGACTATCTGCTCGAGAAACTTCAACACAATGAATGGGTATATCTGCGGATTACGAAGGTCGAATTCGTGAATGGGTACAATCCACCCAATGATGCCACAGATATACCCATTCAAAATTTTATTTTTTCAATATTTCCTGAAATACAGATTAGATCGAATTGAAATACTCCGAAAGTTAGAGCACTTACGCACGGACTGTCGGACCGTCGGACGGACAAAACTGAACTTGAACACGGATTCTCCTTCAGAGAGTCCAATCTAATCGTTAAGAACATTAAATAATAATAATCAGAAAAAATGAAACTGGAAGAACGGCGATGAAATCTGTAATTACGGAATATGTATAAAATATGTAATGCTGTCTTCATTTCATAGGCCACTTCATACCACAATTTATCTGAAACAAATCGAGTGTGGTGTTTGGGGTCTTTTTGATCCCACAAAGATTTCCTCTTCAAAACTTCACTAATTAATGATTCCACGTTCATTTTATCGCCGGAAAATTAATCTCTCAAACGAAATATCCAAGAATACGGGTGGGTTTATGCGAGCGTGCGAGAGGAGAAATCAAACATGTTTGGATTCGCCTCTTTGCTCGCAGGTGACCGGTTTGCGCTATCTTCAGGATACGCTCCACTATGTGCACCTGCTATCCTTCAGTAGTGTTTGTTTTGCCGCTTTGCTCTTCACTGGATGTTCAGAACTGTTCGAGTATGCGCAATTGCGATTTTGTGTCAGAAAAATCTTCTGAATTAGTTCTAAACTCGGGACCAAAACAAAGCTGTAAAATCGTTGCATTTCCACCTGTTAAGAATCCAAGGTTGTAAATGCACTATATCTTTTGGTTTACGATATATGTTTTGATACCCATCATACAGAGGTAGACTTGAAAGTTTTGTTTGTTTGGTATGGTTGATATCAGAAACCATTGGATTGAATATCCAAAAATATAATAATCCACTCGAGGAAATGTCATTTATTACATTTTATTCACATATAATTTCTGAGTTGTTTTTCGAAAAGTAATTATGCTCCCGGCCGACTGTGTAAACTATACCTTTCGAGAGGAAATACTCACAGTCTCGATATTTATGGAGCAGGCTTTTTGATAAGGTAGATTTTGTTCGTGAATGAATGAAATGAGTGTATTGATTCCGCAGATACCTAAGTACTTACCCATTCGAAATATCATGCCAGATCTTAGATTGGCCTCTATCACTGCATGGCATTCTTAAATTATCTTCAAAAGAGTACCATGGATGTACCTACACCTGCTTATAATTCCGAGACCATACTTACTTGCTGGTATTTTTTTTACAAGAATAGATTTATGTGTTGGTTTCAGTGCCGGTTCATATCTTTATAGATGCCCGAAAATTTCGCTTGTTTTAGATATTCTTGAACTGAGTTAATTTTTCTACTTCTAAAATTCTCGGAATTGTTGTTATCAAAAGTTTAAACTTTGGAATAGGTTTCCATTAAGAAGTAAATCAGTATCATCTATACAGGGTCTTTCACGAGGAACCTCACCCATATTTATACGGGAAACTACTGAACGTATTTTCATGAAATTCAGCACTTATAAGTATTTCACGATGTTGATGAAATCTAAAATATTTTCAAGGCATGAGCACCTCCGGTTTTTCCGGAAATGACGTCAACTTCCGTTTTTCAAATTAGAACACCATTTTTTTATTGCAGAAATAGATTCCTTAGAAAATTTCAATTTATTTTGATGTACCATTTTTCAGTTTTGTTTGGAAAATTCTCTCTGAGCGGGAAAATTCGAAAAAAAAATCGAAAATAGAGCTCCGCTGAAACAAGAATAACTTCGAGGTTTTTGGATGGAAAATTTTCATTTTTGGGATTTTTCAAGATGTAAGATTCCTGAAAATGTCATCTTTTTGGCGTGAAGGGAAAAGAAATAGCTGAAAATTCAAGACGAAAAACAGTTTTTTGTGAATAACTCAGAAAATACCCACTTTAGGGCAAGGGTGTGATGCATACACTCACATTATTTTTTAACGTAGATTCAATATCTGCCATAAAAAAATGGGGTTCTAATTTGAAAAAATTGATTTTTCACGATTTTGTCATCCCTAACTTTGAAAGCGATTTTTTCACCCCCTGTATCATGAATCGCGATTTCGATTTTTAAAGTGGATACATCAATCTTACATCTTGAAAAATCCCAAAAATAAAAATTTTCCATCCAAAAACCTCGAAGTTATTCTTGTTTCAGCGGAGCTCTATTTTCGATTTTTTTTTCGAATTTTCCCGCCCAGAGAGAATTTTCCAACCAAAACTGAAAAATGTTACATCAAAATAAATTTAAATTTTCTAAGGAATCTATTTCTGCAATAAAAAAATGGTGTTCTAATTTGAAAAACGGAAGTTGACGTCATTTCCGGAAAAACCGGAGGTGCTCATGCCTTGAAAATATTTTAGATTTCATCAGCATCGTGAAATACTTATAAGTGCTGAATTTCATGAAAATACGTTCAGTAGTTTCCCGTATAAATATGGGTGAGGTTCCTCGTGAAAGACCCTGTATGTGGTGGTACAGGCTGAAAGGCCGAAAATCTAGGAAACTATAGAGAATCGAAAAACAATAATATGAAGTTGCTATAGACTTTATTCGGGAAATGGTTCGTTTACAAAATAAAGAGTGAATAGTTTTCGAAGAAATTCTGCAAATGCCTTCAATCCAATAATTCACAATAGTGGTGTACCAGATTGAGTTCCATCCGACTTTTATTTTCGGTGATATTAGGAAAAAAAATGGAGAGTTTTGTTATGATCGTGTCGTGAGAATAATTGGAAAAAATTTAATTTTTTTTCTAGAATCTGTTATATTTTGCGATCTTGCAATCATATCAAAGTAAAGTAAAGTATATATTTATTTCAATAATTATAGTAACTACAAAAATGAAACAAGTCAAATAATCGTGAAAATTCATTTCTTGCAAAATTCCAAAAACTCCCCAAAATTTCAATGAAAACTGGTGAATCTCCTTCTTGAAATTATTGTATTGCTTTATTTTCCTGAACTTTGAAGGTAATACATTAGAAATAAGAATTGACATATAAAAAGGATGCTTCTCGAAGCTTGAGAGAGTATGTCTGGGAAAAAACCGTGGAGAAACCCGCCTGGTATTATTTTATTCATTTTTGAACTCATCGAAATAGTTATTGTGTTTATGCAAAAATAAAGGAGTTCTATAAATATACAAGCCATGTTTCGTCAAGATGTTATTTGCTTCAAATAAAGTCCGACACGTCTCTAGATACTTAAATCCAAGTATAACCCTCAAAGCCCACTTCTGTGTGATGAAGATCCTATCTATACTTGAGGAGCTGCACCAAAAAATTATACCCCAAGTTGCTAACGACTGGAATTATCCTCCCGAAATTCTGCATGAACCTTCAAACTGTGATTTTTCAATCAAGTACTGAATTTAAACTAGATCTAATATGTATTCTTTGAAATATGGGGAAAATCTGGGTATATCTGCGGTATATCTGGTGCTTTGTTCACTTTAGGCTGGTAGGCCGACAGTTAGCACAATATTTTCCCAAAAAACGATTAAGAAACTCTATATTTGTAGAGGGAGGTTGGGGCTTGATTATGAAGTTCGAATTCGAAAATCGGTCCAAAGATTCCTTAGATACACCCGTACAAAATATTTTCTGAATATTTGCAAAAAAACAGATTGGATCGGTTTGAAATCTAGTACGTGATTGAATATGCAGAATTTCATGAGGACCATATGAAATGCTACTGACTATTCTCGTTAGTGCTTTCCTAGAATTTTTATTATAATCGAAGTCATGCGTTCTCCGAAAAAAAGGTTCGAGTCTTCAGCAGTGAGATGAATATCTGTCAGTTCAAATAGGAACACGTAGCTAATACATGTAAAATATACATAAAATACATAAAAATATATGAATAAAATAATACTTGATTGTCTCAGTCTTTACTTGTCGGAAATTCATCTTGAAGATTAAAAAGTAAAATAACTTATTTCCGCTTTATATATTTAATGTTACCATACTCACCTGATGAAGTCATGTTATCATGACGAAACAATTGTTGTGAAAATAAATATATAAAGCGGAAATAAGTTATTTTACTTTTTAATCTTGAATAAAATAAGTATATCCACTATAATTTCTTTTAAATAAATATAACGCCGACGACACCGTGATTATGGCAGACAGTATGGAAGACCTGAAGGAATTGATGACAAGGGTGATAGAGATCAGTCAAGAGTACGGACTCGATATAAATATTAAGAAAACTAAATATATGGTGATTAGTAAAACTATAATTCCTGAGGAAGATCTGATGGTTTCAACGAATAAACGTATAAATCGAGTCAATAAATATACTTACCTAGGATTTATGTTGAATGATCAATGGGATCACTCTCAGGAAATAAGGTGCCGAATAGAAAAGGCGAGAGCAGTATTTTCCAAAATGGCTTCCATCTTTAAGAGCCGTTCCTTGACCATGACAACTAAAGTGCGCCTCCTTCGTTGTTATGTGTTCTCGGTATTACTGTATGGGTATGATGCCTCGGTGAAGAAACTGACAGCATTCGAGATGTGGCTGTATAGTGGAATCCTAAGGATTTCATGGGTGGATCATATAACCAACGAGGAAGTTCTTCATAGGATGAATGAATCTACGGAGATAGTGATGACGGTGAAGTCTCGCAAATTGGAATACCTGGGTCACGTAATGCGAAACCAGAAAAGATACGGACTACTACAGGAGATTCTACAGGGAAAAATTCCGGGTAAACGCGGCCCAGGCCGTAGGAGAATTTCATGGCTGAAAAACCTAAGGACCTGGTATTCTACAACGACAACATCGCTTTTCAGGTCGGCAGTAGATAAAGTCAAGATAGCCAGGATGATTGCCAACATCCGGACCGCATAGGCACTGGAAGAAGAAGAAGAAATATAACAAGATGATTGCTTGAAACTTCTTTCAATATTTTCGTGAAAAAATTCCATAGGTCGTAGAGGTCAGTTGCCAATTTTGTTTTGCATTATTTTAAACGGTTTTTTTTTTCGTTTCTAAACCTCATTAATTCCCGTCTGTCCGTTACGCCATCGGCCGAGGAAAGATTACGGTGTGTACCAAATATAAATAGTTAGTTCAACTTTATTCGGCTTTTCGAATGTCTGCAACAAAAAAAGTTTCAAGTAACGAAACGTGCTTATTTTGAAATTTTCGGTAAACAATTCGCCGAAAAATTGGTGCAAGTATGCGACCGAGTAATATCTGTTTAGACAGGTTATTCCAAAAGAGGATTCTGATCTTCAAGAGGTAGATCAATTCTTGATTTAAAGACACGAATAATAGAATAATCATTATAGAGTGATAAAATATCACATGAACGCCTTCTTTTTTCGGCTGAGTTCTCCATTTCAATTCGATCGGATCTATTTTTTGAAGATACTCTTAGTATTAGTGCCGATTCTCCTAGGTTTCTCTGGAGCACTGTTAATTCTTTAGTTAACAGCGACGATTCCTGAACCGGAAATTTCATTATTCCATTATTTTCGAAAATATTGACTCCATCGAATTGAAATTAAATACTCGATTGAAAAATTACAGCTTGAACGTTCATGCACAATTTTGTGAGGACTATTTGATTAGGAAATTACATTATATAAAATATTTGAACATTAAATTTTGAATTTTTTTCTTGAATCTGTCTAATCAAACGATCATTAAGAAATTTTGCATAAATTGGCTCATCAGCGCTTACCAATTAGTTAACAAGATGAGTAATATCCGAACAAACTGAAATTGGGTACACCTTCGTGAATTAGCGACCTCAGGTTCTGTAAGGACTTCATTGAAAGCTGATTAATAGTTTTCTAGATAGTTATTGTTTTCAACAAAATCTGAATAATTCTCGAAAAACATTTTTTAGGATTAAAGAAATTATTATATTAGCAACATGAAAATTGCCATCCAGGGTGAAAAATCGAAATAATTAATTAGTATTGTACTTCAATTGTGACTTATGAACCGAATAAATTATTATATATTATTATTATTATTATTATTATTTGAATGCAGCTCATTTAGTGCTATAGTCAACTATATTAACCAAACATGCCGATTTTTTTCTATTTGTGAAAGTGGTATGAAGATGAAAAATTCAAAGAATAGATAATAATAATAATAGATAATAGATAATAATGGTTGACATACATAAATTGAATGTTTAGAGAAAAAGGCATGTTTTCAACATGGAATTCGGAGATAAAATAGTACATGTTGCCAATATTATTCAAATTATTTGAAACAATACATTTTTTCCACGAAATAGGTTTCTTCAAATGATAATATCACTCGTGATATTGTTAAATTGAGTTATTTTCGTGGAGAAAAATGTCACACCCTGTATCTCGTGATCTATCAATAATCATATAAAGCAAGTTCTGCTTTACCATCATAGAATGAGGTATAGAATCTCAATTTCCTGTATTTCCCTTTGGTTTAGAATCACCCTGTACATGAGCTATAATAATTGGTTGTTTTAATATATCAGATACAGGGCCTGTGAACACTTTATGTAAAAAGTGCAGCGTTCTCATGGATTCCTGGTTACGCTGAATCATCGTTTTCAACTTCAAAAAACACAATGTTCAAAGTCCGGAAAGATCATTGACATTGCCTTCTACCTTAGAATATAGAACAACAGTTTGTTCCATATTCTAAGCCTTTTACCCCCAGTTTGGATTCCAAAAAAGTGAGTTAGGAATATCACTTTCGTTTCTTTTCATATGCAGATTAGACATTTGTTCTCAACCTTGACCATGAATTTACGATGAAAATAAAGTCGGGGAACCTCAGTCCTCAAGGTAGGCAGTTTGAGTAACGCATTGGATTTGCGGTTATCGGTCTATGAGAATATGAATGGAAATATTTCTAGGAATTAATGATGATATTTGTTTGATTTTGACATTCAATGCTCGGGTCTGAACAGTACTAGACGAGTTCTAGGGTACAAAAGCGTTATCTTTTGATCCGAAAATTATAATTATTTCGTTACTTACTCAACAATTACTGATCTGATCAGACTGAAAGTTGGTTCGAATTCGCTGTAGAACTCCAAAGTGCAGAATTGTGCGGAATTTCGTTTTCGTGTTATCCAGTCAAAAAAAAAATTGGAAAACAAATGTTGACAAATTATGTTTCACAATTTGAAAACCGTGTCCGAAATTCACTTCGATAGAATATGTATGTATTATTATACGGCAACGAATTCGAAAGAGCGCGTGAAATCTCCCGACTCCACGTTAGGGCTTTTATTATTTTGTGTAACATTTGGGCTCATCACGAACCACAAATTAATGGATTTCTATTGTCTTGCGACTTGCAGCAATAATAATACATAGTACATGAGAGATCGAGATCTAATTATAAATAGTGGTTGTTGTATTCATATCGACATCTATGGAGTATTGGGTCAACTATCAAACTATTATATGGATTGCTACCTAAGATTCTACAAAAATGTTTGAGAATGCGCTGAGGCAAATTTGAGTTTGATGTTAAAAATTGAGTTTTCACAAGAAAATATCTGAATAATCTGAATTCCAAAGAGCACTGACATGAAGCCAACAGCTTTTGCGCGCATTATCAAATCCGATACCAAAGCTATCATCTTTTCACGTACTGACAATAGGTGTATAGTGGGTGTCTACTTTAAAAATTCAAAAACTTCAAGGCAATATTCTATATGTGATTTCCAACAAAAAAGCCAGATAACACATGGTCGAAATTTTGACGGTAAT
Organism: Myrrha octodecimguttata; assembly: GCA_958510865.1. Classification (NCBI taxonomy): domain Eukaryota; kingdom Metazoa; phylum Arthropoda; class Insecta; order Coleoptera; family Coccinellidae; genus Myrrha; species Myrrha octodecimguttata. The sequence continues at coordinate 30,236,078 of OY294057.1, forward strand.
TCTTCAATGCAGCATTTTGTATTTTTACGGACTATCTCATTTTTTTGTAAAATCAATCACACTCCATTTATTCTTTTAGCTTCATCAAATTTGATCACATATCTCGAAAGAGCATGAAATTGGCTATAACACAAGGACTTTTTTGTGTCAAAAAATTTTGTACTGCGGGCGTGGCAAGCTGTTCAACATAAAAGTCCTTAGGTGAAGATTATCAATCATATTTTTTCAATAGGTTTATCGATGAAAAATGGATAATTGTGAACATGTTTTCTCTTCAGCAGAAACTTCCCCATTCAGTGATCGTTCGAATGACATATCTACTTTTGTACTCGCTGTTTCTTTTCAGCCTCAATATCATGGCTAACCTGATAACAACGAAAAATAAGAAATTATTCAAACCTGATTGTCTTCCATTTAAATGCTCTTAATGGTTGAATCAATTGTTTTCTGATTGAATATTGGAGTAAATCTCAGTAGAACTGTTAATTTATCTGTCGAGTCAAATAAATGAACTAAATTTTACCGATAAATAATATAAGAAAGATGTTAAGAGAGAGGACAAAATGCTGAAACAACTCACTACGAATAATTGAACAATAAACTCATAGCAAATGTTCAAAATGGATCCCGCCTTGTTCAATACATTTCACACATTTATTCTCACTGAATCTACAACCCTACGTAGTTCAGAACGTTTCTGACCCATTTCTGCACAACACAATTTGATGCTATTCATCAGATCATCACGATTTGGAACGCTCATTTGATGAACTTTTCCTTTTACTATGTTCTAGATATAAAAATACAAAGGGTTAAGATCACGGCTCCTTGGCGGCCATCTTACTGAACCGTACCTTGCATTCCATCGTTCTACGAAATATTCAATTAGTTGGTCCCTTACATACCGGGTTTTATGAGCTGGGAAGCCATCTATTTGAAACTAAAAACTTTTGTCTGTTTTCCAAATGCAGAAACCAAACATTTGGTTTCAACTAGATGGCTGCCCAGCTCATAATAGCCGGAATGTAAGGGACCAACTTAATGAATATTTCGGAGAACAATGGATTGCAAGGTACGGCCCAGTAAGATGGTCACGAAGGATTCAGACATAAAAATCCAAAGGGATAAGCTTTGGATTTTTATGTCTGAAACACATTAAAATTAAAATTTCAGCAAATAAGCGTTCAAACGAGATGATCTGATGAATAGAATCAAATTGTGTTGTGCAGAAATGGGTCAGAAACGTTCTGAACTACGCAGGGCTGTAGATTCAGTAAGAAAAAATGTGTAAAATGTATTGAACAAGGCGGTAGCTATTTAGAACATTTGCTATGAGTTAATTGTTCAATTAATTATAGCGAGTTTTTCAGCTTTTTGTCCTCTCTCTTAACTTCTTTCTTATATTATGTATTTATGAAATTTAGTTCATTCGTTTGACTCGACAGATAAATTAACAGTTTTACCGAAAGTTACTCCATAATGCAATCAGAAAACAACTGATTCAATCATTAAGAGCATTAAAATGGAAGAAAATCAGGTTTGAATCATTTCTTATTTCTCGTTGTTATCAGCCATGATATTGAGGCTAAAAAGGAACAGCTAATACAAAAGTTGATGTGTCATTCGAAAGATCACTGAATGGGGAAGTTTCTGCTAAAGAGAAAACATGTTCACAATTATTCATTTTTCATCGATAAACCTATTGAAAAAATATGATCGATAATTGTCACCTAAGAACTTTTATGTTTATCTGCTTACCACGTCCGTAGTAAGAAATATTTTGACACAAAAAAATTCTTGTGTTATAGACAATTTGATGTTCTTTCGAGATATGTGATCAAAATTGTTGAGGCTACAAGGATAACTGGTGTGTTATTGATTTTATCGAAAAAAAAACTGAGATATTCCGTGAAAACACTAAATATTGAATTGAAGAATTACCGTCAATATTTCGACCATGTGTTATATGACTTTTTTGTTGGAAATCACATCTAGAATCTTGCCTTGAAGTTTTGGACTTTTTAAAGAAGACACAGATATAATATGTTTGATTATACCCAGTTTTATAGAAGGGAAATAAACTTCAATTGAATTACTCTCTAATGAAAGTTTTATTGAGTTTTATATTAAAATTATACACAGAATATACAATTCTCACCTGTTCTGAGAGAAACGACAATTAAAGCTATTTAATTTCTGTTTTGCGTCGAATCAATAAGTTCAATGAAACTCTAATGGTGATCAGTTTAACAATAATAATAAATCATCTCACATCGGTCGATACAAATTCCCAATGCACATGTTGCTGTAATCGGACAAGCGTTGTTTGATCGCGGCAAAATATGAATTGAAAATGAAGAAGTACCTAGACTTTATTCTACATATATATTCTTTTACAAACTAGCATTACAATCTTTGGTATATCAAACAATAAAGAATGTGTGTAGAAATCACAGTATTTATTAGCAGCAGAAATGTAAACGAGGCATCATACATTTTGCGTATGATGCAAGAGTACAGATAAAAATTTCAAAAAGCACTGCCGTGCGGGCAGCAGCTTTTGCGCGCATGTTCATTTAGATGACCGCTTCAGCAACCAATTTGAACATGCACGCAAAAGCTGCTGCCTTCACGGCAGTGCTTTTTGATTTTTTTTTTTTGATAAATTACTGGATTTCAATTCGATCTAATCTGTTTTTTGGAAATATTGGAAAAATAAAATTTTGAATGGGTATATCTACGGAATCATAGGGCGGCTTTTACCCATTCACGAATTCGACCTTCGTAATTAAGCCCCAAACCTAATTTTTCCGAAAACACTGATCAGATCGAATTGAAATCCAGTGCTTCATCGAAAAATTACAGTTCGAAGGTTCATACAGAATTTAATGAGGATGATATGATAAGAAAATCACAGAAATTTTTTTTTTCAAATTGTTCTAATGACACGATTATCACGAAATTCTGCATAAAGTTGTCTTTTAGCACCTTCAAACTAGCTTGCATTTCAAAATGCGGAGGTTGATTTCATTAATGGGCAAAATCGGTCGAATTATTTCGTAGTTATAGCCATTTGAAGTTTTGAGGATATTTCCCTGATATTTCGAGAACTGCTGAAGCGATAGAATTGAAACCTGGCATTTAGTTGCAAGGACTCGCAACTCGAAATTTAATTGAGATCGTGCTGTCAGTAAATTTTGAAAACATTTTTTCTCGGAAACTGTTTACATTCGGTGGTACCTGGAGATTCATATTTTTCAGCAGTGTACAAAATTTCAGTTCTATGCGATCATAGATTTGGAAGATATTGTGAAAAAATATGACAAATTTCGTGGTTTTTTTCGAGATATCGATATTTTTTTCCGAATCACTCAAAAAATTCTATTTCAATCATGATGAAACTTAGCTAGTTTGGAAATGCCGATGTAGAACTTTGTTGAAATTTCGTGATGATCCTGTCATTAGAACATTTTTTTTCAGATATTCAATATTCTATGATCTCCTGATCATAATATCTACATGAATGTCTGCATAAACATTCGAACTGTTATTTTTCGATAAACTATTAATCTGTAGTTTTGGAAATCTGGGAAAAATGAAATATTTGAATGGGTATATCGGCGGAATCATTGTTTGGATATTACCCATTCAAGAATTCGGTCTTCGTAATCAAGGTCCAAACCTACTGTTCAAATATCGAGTTTCTAAGTTGTTTTTTTCGGAAGTGATTGTGTTTACGGTCGGCCAGTTTGGAGGTTCATACAGAATTTCATGACGATAACATGATCAGAAGATTACAGAATATTGCATATTTGAAAACAAAAATTTGACATTGTTCAAAAGACGAATTTTCGATCAAAGTTGCCCATCAGCATTTTCAAACTAGTTGTTAAGTTTCATTATTATTGAATCAGTATTTTTTGAGTCATTCCGGAAAAAACAACAATATCTAAATAATTATAGGTACCTACATATTTTTTCCCAATATCTCCACAAATTATAGTCGTATCAAAATGGAAGTACGGCTGTAAAATTTGATGATCAAAGTGTGAGCAGAAGTTTTTTTCGCATTCAATAAACAATTCCAAAAAAAAACTATTTCCGAAAAAAATTTCGAGAAATTTTTTTTTCAAAATTTACTGACAATTCAATCTCATGTTTCAATTCAGTCGCTTAAGTAGTTCTTGAAATATCAAGGAATTAATATCAAAATTTCAAATGTCTATAACTCCGAAACCATTCGACCGATTTGTCCCATTAACGAACTTGATCACCACATTCCAATGAGCGACCTTATCTGAAAGTTTCAAGTCAATAGCTCGCTCGATTCTTTGGACAGTTGTCGAGTCGTCGCCCTGCCGGCCGGACAGAATAGATTTCGACATTTGGACAAAACGATAGCACGCTGTTCCCCAGAACATGCGCGCAAAAAACAACACTAATTAACTCATCAGAATGTGAGTCTGATTTGTCTCAGATTTAGGTGGACCACCACCCTGAACCTCCAGTTAAGAAATTCATAACGGTCAATTGTGAACGTTATGTTCACATGAGCTGTTGGAATTCCTAACTCAAAATTATATTATAGTACAGTGTATACATTTTCTTTCAGCTTTGATATAGACCCCACCGTTAGACATAGTTGGTTCACCCTTATTTTAGGTGGAGGAGTAACCTTCCTATCCTTGTACGCTGTCAATCAAACACAGGTGCAGAGGTATTTGACTGTTAAAGACTTGAAGACTGCCCAGAAGGCCTTATGGTGGAATTGGCCGATTTTGACTCTGCTGAGTTTGACCACTTCATTCTCGGGTCTAGCAATATATTCGAAGTATCACGACTGCGATCCTGTAACCACGAAAGTCATCAAGAGTTCAGACCAGGTTAGTAAATATTAACTGCGTTTAGGAACTAATATCATTTTTGCGCGCTTATCTCAGTGTTCTACAATTTCATCTGAATGTTTGTACTGAGCCATGAACGACTTTAACTTTAGAAGAAAAAGATTCCTAACACTTTAAGGCTATGATTTCTTCATTATATGTGAAATATCAAAGCGCAAACTCCTGAAAATTGTTGGGAAATAAAAATGAATTCCTTCTCAAAATCTTTTTTCTCCCAGAAACCAACAGTAAAGACTTTGTTCCTGTTTCGAATGTACCTTCAGGTCGTCATTTTTCAACGCTGTAGGTACTATATTTCAACTCGATTAAAATCATCGCGAATATAATAATATTCTGGAAACAACATCATTTGATTGGTAGCAGATTAGAACAATTTTCAGGATACCAAAATAACAACGAAAATTTACTTAATTCTTCCTAATATCTCCGGAAATAAACATCAGATCAAATTGAAATTTGAAAAACTGTTGTGGGAGACTAACTTCAGAGACTGTACCGAGTTTCATCGAAATCTGAAATTTAGAAACAAATTTTTTTGTCGATAAAGATGTAGATAATTTCAGAAAAAACATTTTTTCGAAATTTTTTAACGATTAGAGACGCACGGAACTTTACGGTAAGTTCGTGTTGATATTCTTCAAATAATTACGAAGTTTCGATGTGATCGATTTTGTACTTCTTCAGATATTTAGAAAATAACCTCGTTTCAAACAATGAAATTTTACATATTTTCATCCATATATCTCCGAAAGTAAATATCATATCGAATTAAAATTTGAAACATTGTTGTTGAATAATGATTCTAGGGTATGTGTCCTATTTCGTTGAAATTTGATCGACATTTTCCGAAAAAAAATTTCCAACAAAAATTTCAAACATTTTCGAATAAACATTTCTTAGAAATTTCCTTAGTACTTGATCTATACGAAATTTTGCGATAAGATTCGCGTTGGTGTTCTTCATATATTTACGAAGTTTCGATCTGATCGCATCTGTACTTCTTGAGATATTGAGGAAATAACGTCGAAAATTCAATCAACAACGAAATTTGGCATATTTTGGTCCATATATCTCCGAAAGTAAATATACAATATATTGTATAGAATTGAAATTTGAAACAATTTCGTTGAATACTGATTCCAAAGTCTGCGGCGAGTTTCGTTTAAATCGGATTAACACTTTCCGAAAAAAAAAATTTCATCAAAAATTTAGAAAATTTTCCAATAATTTTGTTTTGCTTTGATTTTTTAACTACTTGATCAACACGGAATTTTGCACCTTGTTTCGCGTTGGTATTACTTAACGTTCTGATCTGATTGCATCTGTTATTCTTGAGATATTGCGGAAATAACGTTAAAATTCCAAATGACAACGAAATTTGGCTTATTTTTTCCCTATATCTCCGAAAGTAATTGTCGGATCGAATTGAAATTTGGATTTTTGTTGTACAATACTGACTTCTGAAATTTCTTGCAGATTTCTGGGGAATGAATTCTGGGACACTATTCTCAGGAAATGTTCCTCAGGTCTTTGTATTCTATTGTTCAACTGGCGACAAAGTTCCAATTTTATCAGAAGATATCAGAGTTTAAAATTTCATATGGCTGTTGCCCTGAAACAATGAGGCAATGGGCAAAATGCCCATTTACGACCTTAGGCGGAGCATTCAGAACCGCAATCTATCCTAAAAACTTCAACAACATTCCAATCGAAAATTGCAGTTTTCAGGCCTCGCGAGCTAGACGGACTGTTATAACTGAATTCTATACCAAGAAAAAAATGTCTCCAGCATGATCCTTTGAGACCATTTTCGGCTCAAAGTTCGAAAATCACAGATGAAATGTTATCGCAATCAACAACTCTAAAAGTGCTAAGTACCCGCGAGCATTCCATAAATAAAAGTGTTCAAGATATCGGAGCACAATCAGTGTTCAGTATTTTTTGTCAAAAAACTGTTTTTTTATCATTTTATTTATGAATATTTATCATTGAAGCTTATGCCGCTCTACGTTGTGGAATCGATGGGACATATACCAGGACTATCCGGGTTGTTCGTAGCCGGCATATTCAGCGCTTCTCTGTCAACAGTATCCGCAGCTGTCAACAGTTTAGCCGCAGTAACTATCGAGGACTACTATAAGGTTCGTGAACCCTAAAAATAACCTTCCGATTGCTTTAACCGTATCTCTTTTTTAGCCTTTGTATAAAAGACACTATAAATACGCACTTTCAGAGAAGAGAGCTCTGTTTCTGTCTAAACTGATTGCTCTCGTATATGGAGGAGTTTGTCTGCTGATCGCATTCTTGGCCCAGGTAATGGGTGGTATCCTCCAAGCTTCTCTCACTATATTTGGGGCCATTGGGGGTCCCCTGCTTGGAATATTCACTTTGGGCATGTTCACCACTAGGACAAATCAGAAGGTATGTATTCATTTTTTACAAGTAGTTATTTCTTGTTTACGATGGTCGAGACACCACCGAGATTATTCTGTAGGCCGAATTCTCGACTAACCTTAATACAAGGTTCAGTGAAATGAGCTGGCGGGTGAATCGTTTATATTAATTGGGCCGTGAGGTTAACCTCACTAAATCGATATACTATACTTGGTGTGTTTACACCGACAATCTAGTGGCTTGTATTGTGAGTAGTTCAGATTATGGTACATCGTGAGTCTGTAGTGGTTTGTTACATCTCTGGTCTTGTAGGGAGTTTCATTTGGATCTCCCAATATTGGAAATACATTTCATCGAAAAAAAAAAATTTTCGAACGAAAGGCCCCTCAGAAGTCATAAAGTTGTGGAAAGGAGCAGTTTTCGAACATATGGCATATCAAACAATATTTAAACTATACAAGTGTCCCACTCAGATGTCCATGATCGATATCTCGTTACTTAAAAGTAACACTTTCCTGAAAATTTAGTACTTTGACAACTGTCGAAAGGACATAGCCGTCTGTAGTCCGAAATAATGAGAGTTACCAATCGCTTCCGATTATAAGGGAAACATATAGGTACCTACTTTCCAGTTTCAAACGGATAGACTTCACCTTATTTGAAATCCCACCCATGGCCAATAAGATGTGATCGTCTAGTGAAATGAAGAGCACTCTACGTAGTGTTAGCAAGCCAATGTTTTTTTTTTGAGAACAGTGCTAAAAAAACTTTCAAACCAATATTTATTCTTTGAAGTCAGTCGTACATTTAACTTCTTCATTCCAACAGGCAAGGCCACTCGGTTCAGTCAGAATTAACTATAGTAGAAAAAGTTTTATTTGTGAACCCGTTCCTTTTATTATTTACTTCGCTATTATCAATGTTTATCCCGCGTTTAACCTATCTTGGGTTAGCGCCGTATGGCGAGTTCAAGCTGGTATTGGCACCAAGAGAGCTAAGGTCTAACTTCATCCTCAACTAATACCGGATTGTTCAGTGTTCTAGACCAATAGCAATGACCATTCACTCATAATGAAAATTGATGAAATCCCAACGATCGTAGAAACACCTTGAACAGGATAACCGATAAAAATTTACATCAAAACAGAATGGATAAAAGGTTGTAGTTGTGGGTTGTCTGTCCTGTTAAATCAAACACACAATAAAGAAAACAGATTAGCCTGTTTATTTTTCTGTCGAGTATTACAACAAAAGTGAATTCGAAAGGCAATAAAATTCTCTTTGTTGGACAAGACAGGCTAACAATTCTTCGGCGTAAATCTTCTCGAGGGCCGTCAGGTGGTTCTTCGCTTGGCGCCGGCTGGAAACAAGGGATGTGTAGGCGCTTGTCGTACTGTCGGAGGCTTCCGTCTTCGAGGGGGGTAAAAACCAGATGTCGATGTGTTGGATCTTCATGAATTTCTTCGGATAAAGATGAAATGCAGATGTCGGTCAGGAATGCGGCGTCGAGATCGAATATCTTCTTAGCGGTGATATGCAGATGGATTGGAGAGAGTAGTCGAGTCAAGTGATTTTTGGGAGCGGAGCGAAATATATTTATAGGATTTTTCAGAGATTTGAATTTCGTGTTTCGACTCCGCCCTTTTTTCCGTTTTTGTTGAAGCGGATGAATTCGCTACATAGTAATCGAAATAACATAACAAGGACTAACTTGGTTATGAGCAACTCCCTTGGAAAAGACACGCCAAGTACAGTGTATCAGCTAATAAAATGTGTGGGAAAGCTGATTCTGTCACTCGATGGTGCTCAATCGAATTCAACGATTCCAAAATTGAATATAACATCTAGTTCCCATTTAGTAGGTAGTAGAATATAAAAGAATTGCTTGAAAGCAGTCGTTAAGACGTCAACTATTTTCACCCGAGCGAGGAAGAGCCGTAGCTAGAGATCTAATGAAGTTTTCGAATATTAAGCTTTTGCTTTTTCAAGGTAGGGCAATGGTGTTTTAAGGTAGGGCATTGCCATACACTAGCTACGGCCCTGGAGCGAGGTACTGTCTAATGTCCACCAGACCTTCAGCTACCTGTACGTCTTAGAATAATTTACACGTTCTACTTATACCCCAATAGCTCATTAGGTAATGAAAGTAATGATTTTTTCAGGGTGCTCTTTTTGGCCTTTCTACTGGGGTAGCCTTATCCTTGTGGATGGCTTTCGGCCAACCTAAGCCTCCACCACCAAAACTACCAGTTTCAGTCGAAGGTTGTGATGAAGATGTGTTCAAAAATATTACATTGACTGCTATGAAAGCGGATGAAGGGTATAACAATCGAAACTATTTGCTTCAACTCAACTAACAAAATTTTGTTTCAGTTCCTATTTTTGGCTTTATAGGGTTTCTTACCTATACCTAGGAGTGTTTGGATTGCTTTGCACCCTTATGGTGGGTTATATAAGCAGCATGTTTTTCTCAAGAAGCGAGTCCGAGGAAAGAGCAATTAACAATTCAGACTTGTTCGTTCCACCACTTTCAAGGAGACTTGCAAAAAGGAAAAACAATAATTCAACTCATATTTTCAATACAGGCAACGGTACTCTTCAGAACGTCTGTGATACTCATGTATTCTGAAGACGAATTCACGAAAGGTGTGATTGAATTAAAATCGCAGCAATGAGATTAAGAATTTTGTACATAAGTAGATGAATGTGTAGATTGAGAAAAACACGAAATGTATTTTTATATGTTTTCTGCTATTGTTAAAAGTAGGTACGGAGCACAACTATTGGAGTAATAGAAACAGGAATCACAAAATTGGATGGAACCATTGTCGAACGAAAAAACACTTTGGATGTATTAGTAGTATTAAAATGAATCATCGCTGATTTTGTTCACTTTTACGCGCTTGTTTTAGCGCATTCATTTTAGAATTCTAGAGGTTTGAAATTTCCAGGACAGGCTTGGATCCTAAATATCTCGGTTCGGTTCGCTAACGAGTTGCATAAGACCATCAGTTTCAGTACAAAAGCCAGCTCAAATTTCGATTTTTCAATAACCAAAAATTTTTTCCCCTGATTGAAATGAAATTTTATTTCTATGGATGCATAGTATCAACAAAATATTTATGCGAAATTTCGTGACGATCGTATCAATGAAAAAACTCATTTTGGAATTTTTATATTTCGTAAACTATCTATGCGATTCCGTTGAAATTTCACTCAAACGTATATGCCGATGATCAATTTTCAGCCTGATCAAATGAGTATATATTGAATAATAATAATGTGAATGAAATCTCAAAAGTAAATACATTCGTCCTATATTTAGATAGATTCACTTCAAATATGTAGGTCGCGTGGGTGAATTGATGAGACTATTGTCAGATCCAGATGAAATTCCAAGTCGATCAGATATTTATTTTATTTTATGAAATATATTGAGAAGAATGCTATTTTCTTCTTTTGCGCGCTTGCTCTAGGGAACTGCTACGTTATCTTTTGGCCCAGCGTCTGTCATTTTCGAGTTTTGAGCCAAAAATTGTCTTAATCGTTTGAAAAATATTCGATTTTTTTTCTGAAAACTGTTCATCAGAATTCAATGATAATTGGCACAGACCTTGACGTCAAAATATAACAATAATGCTTCAAATTGAAGTTTTGACGAATATTTATTTGCAGAGAAATTGAAAAAAAATGGCATTCTCCTTGGTTATTTAAAATTTTGATATAATTCCCAAATTTCTCGAGAAGTGAGATTAAAAAAATTAAACTTCATCAATAGTAATGTAAACTCATAACTTTCGAGATTTCTGTTGAAGAAATTATTCTTTCGAAAACTATGCATGGCCTTGCCATGGAGTTCAGCACAGACCTTGAGGTCACTATTTAAAAATTGGGAGAATATATGTTCAATTTCATGCTGCTCTACGATATCATAGTAAATTATTTCCGAAATGACTGAAAAAGCACCTATCCGATCATCCGTCGGAAGGATCAGTATATCTGCGGAATAACAGGATGGATTTCACGAATTCGGCCTTGTGATTTAATTCCAAACCTGCTATACAATTATTTAGTCTCTAAGCATATTCTTTCGGTACTTATTTTGTTAACGTTCGGCTATCAGGCCAGTCGTGAAGAGATTAACTTTCAAATGAGACCACTTTCAGACTTGAAATGTATGTTAAGTTTGAAGCTTAATTCCTGACTTCACGTCAGTGCTTTTCTAGATTTTGTTGCCATTGTTCTTGCGAATTAACGAAATTTAAAATTCGGAATTCATTCGTACAGTAAAGGGGCCTTTTGTGTGAGGGAGATTCGGCCACTTGGGTAATCGGAGATTCACCCTATTGGCCAATAGGGAAAAATTTCCGATTACCCAAATACCCGAATCTCCCTCGCACAAAAGGTAGCTTAAATGGATTTTATGACAAGGATAATGCATTAGAGTCTGAGATAGTTTAAACTACACTTCAACTCATTCGAAATCACACCCATGGCCAATACCTACGCTGTGATATAAACTGAACTAAATTCAAAAGTCCACCTCTTCAAATATGAGTACAATTTCCATAACAATTCGAACTATGCAACTCAATTATTGAGCAGTGTACTTTGAATGTATACTTAGTAAAAATCACGTCAACGTCTTCCAAAAAATGGACCACTTAGTAATATTACTTAAATATTTATGGAAACGTATTTTTAGATCTGGTTAATTTAATTTATAGAATATAATCAGTATTTAAATATTTAGGTGCGTAGAAAATAAATAAATTGTTATCTCTGGAAATGTTGAATATTGGAATCTCTATAAAATGTATTTATATCCATTGTTTGAATTATTTATTTATTGATTTGAATTTGATTGAAAAGGACATTCCATTTTTATGGGTCGATGGTGTTTTTTACTTTTAATATCCATATTTCAGAACTCAAATCATAGATCTCTTCAACCTTTTGTTAAAATGAAGTTTTCTTTGTAGTTTTCATGATTTGATGGGTTTGAATAAAAATGAAACAACCTTAGAAAATAATTGTTTTCCTTTCCTTAAACGGTATAATGATAACACATTTCTAGCAAGATCAAGTCCTAACAAGAAGAATCCTAAAAACAAGTAAGAAAAAGTCATGGCAAGATTTTGTCTCACAGCTCATTGCGAATTCTAACATCAAAGAAGTCTGGAGAAAAATAAACGCGGAAAGAAACGAAAATAGGAAATAAGAGAAATCAGACACGGTAACAACATAATATCGGATCAGACGAATATACGAACATTTTCAACAAAATTCCTCTGACACCAACTATAACTCCAAATTCCTAGAATACAAACTCAGAAAAGAAGCTACAGAACCCATAGAGATAATAAACAATGATCCAAATCCAATCAACTTACCTATCGCACCATGGATAAACTCACATACGCAATTCAAATCAGCATTACAGTGCCCCTGGACCAGATCAAATCCCAACAATATTCCTAAAACATCTTCCTCAATCAGCTTTAGACACTACTTAACCTTTTCGATAAGATATGGATGGAACACAACTTAGTCGACAAGTGGAGAGAAGCCATCATCATTCCCATCCAGAAGTCCAATATCAATCACACAGATCCAAGAAACTATCGCCCAATTTCTCTAACAAGCACAATGTGCAAATTGTTGGAAAGGATCATAAACAAACGTTTATGTTATTTTCTGGAAGTAAGCAATGTGATCACAAAATACCAAAGTGGCTTACGCAAATACCGATCAACTACGGATAACCTGGTTCAACTGCATACTTGAGGCATTTGCATGTAAACAAGAACTTATATTCTTCGATATAGTAACCAGCAAACACGAAAACGCAGCAAGAGTACAAAAACTGTACAGCATTGCTGCACTTGAAGTGCAGCGATGGTGGTACAGTAACTGTATCGAAACGGATCGTATATGTCCCGCGGAATTGCATCGAAACTGTACAGCTCAAACTGCGTTCGAAGTACAGCCACTATACAGCAGTTGTGCAGGAGCTATGCCACTTTGTAATGCAGTTTGCACATAGTAATAATGCACCAACTGTGCTACTTCGATATGAAGTTTCTAAGCAGCAACAATGCAGCAGAAGCTCGGCTGTATAACGAGACTCACAGGAATAAGACTCACTCCCGAAAAAATAATTATTTTTAAGAGATTGAATTGAAATTTTGCACATTGATCCTTACTTATTTACCTGTATCTAGATATTTATTACTTTACAAAAAAATTTTTGAATTATTCAAATTTTCACGACAATTCACCAAAAATTCAGCATGGAATTCAAATATATAAAAATATACACAACCTTATTTGAAAAAATCGTTCGGCCATTTCCGTTTAAACCAAAAGACACAGAATTCCCTATTTCTCCTCAGTCGATAAGAAACAATCTGTAGTATGCATGTCCAGAATTTCAATGCGATAACTTGAAAAATATAGATTTTTCGGAGGTGAGCCTGATTCCTGAAACAAACTGGCTGTCTTAGGAAACGGGTTAACCTAGTTTTTGTTGAGCATATACCGTAAAGTGATTCATAGCAAATTCAACTAAATAAAAGAAAATTGCACTAGGAACATGACTTTAATTGAAAAAACTAGAATTTACAGAAATACCGGCTATATCAAACATTATACATAAAATATAATATATTATTGGGTGACTTTCTCTCGTTCCTTTCTAATTCCTCTGAAATAAGTACATATTTCTCAATCATACCGTGATGGTTGTTTCAATATCGGTTGGTGAATCATTTTTGCCCCGTTTGTTCTTTCGTACAGCAACTTAAAGTGGAGAAAAATGTATTAATAAACGAAAAAAGTTATATCTGGTGTGGATAAAATACCTAAAATTCCTTCCTTGATGTTTATGTACTATGAAATTTTGTTTTTTGTTTGGCCCTGTCCAGTTCAGGTAGAAACCCAGATGTTTCCTACTATTGTCTATTTATTCCAGTTCCGAAAAAAACGGCATCATCTAAATATTTAACTTAGCCACACAGTTCAGTCTTATTTGCCTTATTTCGTTTTTTCGGGAATTCATCATGTCGATACACTAGTTTTTCACACTTGCAACACAGTCAACTCTAAACAAACAGTCAGACTTAGAATCAAAATCGAATTTACAGCACAAAGAATAAATTTCCGTTACAAAACAGCATGGCCGACGACGACGATTGACAACGGCACATCAGTAGGTCTTTGGTACCGTAACTACGGTACAATGATGGCTGACTATTAGAACGAATTATAGTATCAAAGACAGAGACAGCTTTGTCTCACAGAGCATTTCGATTTTATTGAACAGAAGCTGTACAGCAGCTGTATTCAAAAGACTGCATTTTTAGGAAAGCAGTATCACCAAAGCAGAGACCGTGCAGTTTCAATACAACATTTTATGTACTGCATTCCGGTGGCACTTGTGATGCAGTAACTGTAGAATTGCTGTATTTTGTGTTTGGTGGGAAGGCATTCGACACTACTTGGCGTTACAGAATCTTGAACATCCTGAAAAAATTGACGGCAATATACTACACTTCATCGCAAACTTCATCAGCAATCGAACGTTTCGGGTAAAAATAGGCAGCAAATGTTCGGGAACACACAATCTGCAAAATTGTATACCACAGGGCTCATTATTAAGTAGAACTTCATTCCTCATAGCGATTAATGATGCTATCACTGGAATTACAGTTCCGGTTAAATCTTCAATTTATGCTGATACCTTCTCATCTTGTGTCACGGCCGTAACTCCCATACCAGAACCGAACTCATACAAGCAGCAATAAGAAAATTAGAAGCATGGTCAAAATCATCGGGCTTCAATTTCTCGCTAAGCAAAACAAAAGTGATGACGTTTACAAAGAAAGACTCACTCACTCAAGCTCACTCCATGTCATTTGGAGCTCTTCAATTCCCCCTCACAACTGCACTTCGAACTGACATGGCAGGAATATATAAAATAACTCAGATCCGATTGCATAAAAAGGCTCAACATTATGAAAGTCCTGGCCAACAACACTTGGGGAGCGGATGAGAAAACCCTCTTTACCATCTATCGAAGTCTCACAAAGCCGAAACTTGATTACGTATCCATCATATACTCCTGAGCCAGCAATCATTTACTGAAAAGTCTTGATATGGATCAGAACGCCGATCTACGATTAGCAACAGGTGCCTACATTACAAGCCCTTCAGTAAGCCAGTGTAGAGAAACTGGCGAAATGCCACTATTTCTACGAAGAGAGATGCTAAAACTAATATACGCCTCAATGATCTCTGCAGACAAACATAACCCAATATCGGATGAAATGTATAAACAGAAATATAGAGAATACTGCACTAATCAGCTAAACCTTTAACCTCCCCTTTATCATCAAGTAACTCAGCTATTGCCAGATTTACCAGACCAGACAACTTTTCAGACACAGTTACTACGGAACTCCATGGACCAACAGAAAGCCTGAGACAATATATAACTCACATCTTACAAAAAATATGACACCCACCCATTCCTATTTCGAAATGAATTCAACGAAATATTGAATAAACAAATCTAAAATGAAATCATATACACAGACGCCTCTAAATCACCCGAAGGAGTAGGATGTGCCTTCATATCCCCAAGTGAAATAAAAAAATCAAACTTTCACCAGAATCCAGTATATTTACAGCGGAAATAATAGCTATCCTTGAAGCACTCAAATACGTGGTAAAAAATAACATAACACATTCTATTGTATGTACTGATTCGCTAGGCGCCATTCAAGCAATAAAAGATCTGTTTAGTAAAAATCCTATAGTTACACTCATCAAAAACCACATATCCTCGCTGTACCAACGACTCAGTAGTTGTAAATTAATTTGGGTCCTCTCATTGTGGCATAGAAGGGAACGAGAAAGCAGACCTAGCAGCAAAAGAGGCAATACTTCACGGAAAAGAAAACACCATCATTACCAATTATGACCTCAGCAACAAATAAGAACGACATCAGAAAAAAATGGATCTGGGAACTTGAAAGGTCGAAACTAGCTCTCATGATCCTACAATATCGCAAATGCTTCCCATTTCATCGAAGAGAAGAGACCTAGTTACTCTAAGAAGACTACGCATCAGACATAGCATAGCAACACACCAATACCTGCTTGCTAAAGAAAGCGCTCCAAGATGTACAGCATGTAACACAGAAATAACAGTACAACACATAATAACAGAATGCCTATTATATCAGCCTCAAAGAACTCAATTCAACGTAAATGGTTCAATGGAAGGAGCCCTCAAAATCAATGCACAAGCCAGTCTCAATACTTCAGCTTTTGTTAAATCAATAAATATTATGATATAAACAACAAAATAACAATGTACTCCTAAGATATACAAACTAATAACATATTGTTGATATATGTATAAACAGTACCATTTTCCGCTAATGACCTAGATGTCGAAGCGGCAAACAACTAAATAAATAAAAAAAATTCAAAAAGCACTGCCGTGGAGGCAGCGGCTTTTGCGTACATGTTCAATGTAGATGACCGCTTCAGCAACGAATTTGAACTAGCACGCAAAAGCTGCTGCCTTTACGGCAGTGCTTTTTGAATTTTTTTTTTGATAAATTACTGGATTTCAATTCGATCTAATCTGTATTTTTGGAAATATTGGAAAAATAAAATTTTGAATGGGCATATCTACGGAATCATTGGGTGGATTTTACCCATTCACGAATTCGGTCTTCGTAATTAAGCCCCAAACCTACTCTACAAATATCGAGTTTCTAAGTAGTTTCTTCCGGAAGTTATTGTGTTTACGGTCAGCCTAACGGCCGACTGCGTAGACACAATAACTTCCGAAAGAAACAACTTAGAAACTCGATATTTGTAGAGAAGGTTTGGACCTTAATTACGAAGACCGAATTCGTGAATGGGTAAAATCCACCCAATGATTCCGTAGATATGCCCATTCAAAATTTTATTTTTCCAATATTTCCAAAAATACAGATCAGATCAAATTGAAATCCAGTACTTCATCGATAAATTACAGTTCGAAGGTTCATACAGTATATAATGAGGATGATATGATAAGAAAATCACAGAAATTTTTTTTTCAAATTGTTCTAATGACAAGATTATCACGAAATTCTGCATAAAGTTGTCTTTTAGCAGCTTCAAACTAGCTGCGAAGTTTTATCAGGACTGAATCAGTATTTCTCGAGTTATACCGAAAAAACAACGATATCGAGAAGAAAACCTCGAAATTTGACATATTTTTTCCCGATATCTCCAAAACTTATGATCGTATCGTTCTGAAATTTGGTATACTGCTGTGAAATATGAAGCTCAAAGTGTGAGCTTTGGATATAATGAATGGTTTCCGAAAAAAAAAATTTTTGGAAAAAAATTTCGAAAACATTTTTTTTTTGATTTACTGACAATATGATCCTGACGAAATTTGGCTTGGAGTTGCGCGTCGTTACACTCCACCTAAGTGCCAAGTTTGAATCCAATCGCCCAAGTAGTTTCTGAAATAAAAATGAATAACTTCAAAATTTCAAGTGCCTATAACTCCGAAACTATTCGACCGATTTGGCCCATTAACGAACTTAACCGCGGCATTCTGATGCACGGCCTACCCTGAAATTTTCAAGTTGCTAGCTTGCTTCTGTCGACAGTTATAGTGTCGTCGACACCGGATTCGTCATCAGTGAGTCAAACCTAGTCGATTGAGACCATTTCGGCTCAATCATTCAAAATTACAGACATTTGGACAAAACGATAGCACGCTGTTCCCCTACAAAATGCGCGCAAAAATCAGGGTTGATTGCTGTCACTATAAGTTTTATGATACTGGCCCTAATTCTATCAATTTATGCTTACGTGGGTAGTGATCGGGTAAGATATTATTGTGTTTGCTGTAGGCCTAAGGGCCGATTGTAAGTAGAGTGGATTTGGACCTTAATTACGAGAGCCAAATCATGAATAGGTAAAATCCACCCAATGATTCGGTATTCTATTGATTTATTTATAAGGAATAGAAACCTCTACATGCCCAGTTACACAGGTTGAAATTAAACATTTCAAAAGTATATACAAGCATTAGTGACCAAAATAATCAGAAATAACTCTATTAAATATTAATTTAAAAGCACCTGTAAAATGATAGGAGATAAAAATGATGTATTACGAAAATAATTCAATCATATACCTAATTAAAACAAATTTGATATTATAAATCTCCCATAAATATGAAGATATTGCACATTCGTTCTGGCCTCAGGAACAAAAAAGAGTTTCCTCCGCTGATCAGGATATACCTTGAGATGTTGAGTACAAGATAGTATATCATTGGATAGTTGAAATAATTATTCAGAATCCGATACAGAAACATACCATCAAAAAACACTCTCCTTTGTTGTAAACTGATGATATTGTGCCTTCTCAAACTATAGAGTAACTGCAAATCAACTTAGATAGATAGAGCGGTGACCAGATAGGGATAGCATACTTCAAGTTACTCCTCACAGGAGAGAAGTAAAGAGTCCCTATTCTTGAATCGGGGATGGGAGTAAATAGGAGTGTCGACGCTGTTGTCAAGGAAACGCGGTGCATTTTTGATGGAACGATAGGGAACGTTCTAAACTAACGAGACCCTGAGAGTTTCCGCATTTGTGAAATCGCTAGTAGTACTTGCACGAAATCAAGTATTCTGAAATCTTTCGTGACAATATTGTTCATATGAACATCGAAAGACAACACTATTTCCAGATCTTTCTCAGGCCGGCTCCACACGTTGGCCCCAAAATGTTCGCCAACAGACTTCGATTGAGCTATAGCAGATCCACCTTTGATTTTTGGGAAAATTGTTTGACGATAATTTGGAACTAATTGAACACTCATTAAGTAACCTTTTTTAAACTATGCACCCTTCTGTAGACCGAGAAAACCTTGGTTCTGCTAGCTTGACGTCCAGCTAAAGGAACTCAACCTGTAATAGAAATGTCATCGAAGGAGTAAATATTTCATAATCATGCACTAATTCAACACTAATTTAGACCCCTTTTTTAAAATGTTATGAACTTCTCATTTCGAAGATATACAGAGGGGTCTATAAGGGGGGAGGGGTCGTATATGGTATAGAGTATTAATGAAATATTTAGAAATAAATTCATTCCTTCTAATTACGAGTGGAGGTTGATATATCATAAAGCATTCAAATAATTGATAAATCCTTATTATTATTCATTTTTTGCATTTATAACAAATAATTCCCGAAAAAAATTCCCTTGTTATAGATTCAGGACTATTTGTCACCCGACAGTGGCTCCTGATGTCCACCCAGATGCTATTTTATCTCCCCTTGCTTACAATTCAAGGGTTTGTCGTTCAAAGCTATTTTTCAATTCATCATTTAGATACGGTTTGCTTTAATCAATCTGTAAATGTTTTAATCAATTGTTACACACTTAATATCATATCGTGTTAGTTTTCACAGTTATATCCTATCTTTGTAGCAACAGCTTGTACCTGATATTAAACTGTACTCTGGAACCCCATAATGAACCCCATTCCAGATTTTATTAAAAATTCCTTCTTGCATTTCTATAGTTTTCCATCCCTTCACTTTCTAATACAATGGTTTGCAACGAATCTTTATTTGTTCTTTTCTGTTGTTCTTTGTAGTTGTAATTCAAATTCAACGTTTCGAACAGTATTTGCGTTAACTAATCCGTGAATCTTTGAATAACAACTGATAAAGTTTGAACGATAGCAATTGTTTTCATTTTTATATCACATCTTGTTCATCTTTAGGAGGTCTGGTTGTTTTGGGATCCCTCTAATGGCTTACACATTTTGTGGTCACTATTCTAACCGTTGAATTTGGAATGAAACTATAAAAACATTAGGAATGAACCAATAAATATTCGTTCGAACCGTTTTTAGGTGGCGTAGTTTAACTGAATTGCACTACGCCGCTTCTGCGGTTGTCATAGGCAGGTGTCAGAGGATTCTGCCTATCTGATGAGTCCACCTCTGGAACTGGGACGAAACAACTTTCCCTAAGAGCACGCCGCCGTTCAGAAGGCGTGAACTCACGAGAACCGCTGAAGTGGTGCCCCGACGTGATGCCATGGATAAACTTATCTCAATGGGATTACTTATCTGTGTGCTATTCTATCTTTGAACATGGCGGCTCTCTGTCTGACATCGCACCTCTTGCACCTTCGTCATCATCGTCGCTGGTGGGGAAGTGCGTAGGTGGCGTAGTTTAGCTAAGTTGCCAGACGATGGCACCACTGACCAAAGCACGCTAGCTTCTTTCCAACACAGCTTAAGCGCGTCGGTCATGGTCACTCACTATGCCGATCTGCGGTTGTCATATACAGGTGCCAGAGGCTTCAGCCTATCTGATGAGTCCACGTCTGGCACTGGCACGAAACAAATTTCCGCGAGAGCGCGCCGTCCTTCAGAATGCGCAAACTCACGAGAACCGCCAAACGTTAAATAAGAGAGGAGAGGGATGGAAAAGCCATAGGCCATTCAAAAGCTATTTGTGCAAAATGCCCCCATTCAATGTAGATCGAGAGCAACATTAAGGTGTTCCAGGATTCCCCTTAAGTTCAGGTACGATGAGGAATGCCGACTGAGCGAGCTAACAGCTCTGGGAACTATAAAGTTATAATATAAATTGTATGACAATTGATTAAAACATTCACAGATTGATTAAAGTAAACCATATCTAAATTTCGAATAAAAAAAAAATAGCGTTGAACGAAAAAAGATGGCTGTCCCAATGTTCACAGTCCGTCTACGTCTACCCGTTTGTGGTTTGATCAGTGGATCAGGAATCAGTCTTGTTGCGACTTTTTGCGATACGCGTTGAGTGCGTACTTTCTCATCGTCATGTACGATTAAACAAAGCTATAAAATTTCTAGAATATTACCAGGCGCATCCAATAATATGAAAAACGTCTCGGAAAGATCGCAAAAACGAAAATTTCACAGCAGATGCACGGCGTAACATTCAACAAAACATGGAAATGATCATCTTAATTGAATAGTAATAAAATTCGGGAAAAGTAAATGAGCACGTGGCTTTTTTATTTTTTCCAATAAATAAAGTCATGACCTACATATAAGATCAGTTATAAAACTTTTCTAACAGATACCCAGCAGTTAACTCAAGAAATATCTCATAATACCAGCCCTTAGTATTGAAAAAGGGTATCTCACCCGGTCAACCGGACATCCTTATCTTGGCTATGACGGGACGGAACCTCAGAGTAATAAACAACATAGAGGTAGCATATGTCATATATAGAAGGCAATTTCTGTCTGCAGCATGCCGCAATCAAAACAAACTTGGTAACAAAGCAGTTACCAACCTGTGATACGATTACACTCAATTTAATCGATTCTCTATAAACATAAACACATCTTACGTAACATATTGCATTATAGTATTGCAATAATTCAAAAAATATTGGACTAAACAGCTATAGAAATATCTAAAAACTCGCTTGAAACGCAACGAAACAACTGATGATAGATTCACCGGCGGTATGCGGCATCGATGCCAAAGCTCGGATTTCAGTAGGTAACGGAACTGATTCTATTACCTATAGCCAACGTGTGGACGCTTCGTTTCACCAAGAAATTAACCGCCCCACGTTGATACCGGCGTTGGGACTAACGTGTGGAGCCGGGGATATGTTCATGAACAATTGATCAAGATCTTCCTGAAAAAGTAAGAGGTTCTGAAAGGCTTTTATTACGCGCTTGTTCTGGGGAACAGCGCGTTATAATTTTGTCACGATGTCTGTAATTTTCGAAGGAAAAGATCTAGTCTTGAAATTTTCAGTATAGGTTAAGATCCTGAATATCTCGGTTAAGTTCGTTAATGGGCCAAATCTGCCAAATGTTTCTCGTGCTACAGCCACTTGAAATTTTGATTTTTCAATAACTCGGAAAATATTTATCTGATCGAAATGAAACTTGGTTGGAAGAGGTTTTTTTTTTAATTTTTTATTTCATTGAAATTTCACCATTTCGCAATGTGAACAAGCGCGTTAAAGCTGCTGACTTCACGTTAGTACTTTTCTAGATTTTCTAAACTCCAAAGCGTCCGCATTTTCCAAGTGTTTAACACGTTTCATTAATCAGTAATTTTCGTACTAGCTAGTCTACTTTCATTTTATGCTGGTATATAAGGGGTATTTTCTCCCGAATATATAATCACGAGAATATCTGAAAAGCTATGGGTACATTTCTTCCGCGAGCTCTTATTTAGATGAAATTACAATAAGGTTACCAAGGGACTATATAGGCTCCCAGAAATTTATTTTCGGTTCAGATTTGGTAACGGAACTATAATTATTCTAGAGAGAACGCGCTGCAACCCTACATGAGCAATAACACTTTTTCGTTATAAAATTTACATTGGAATCCGCCATTAAAGGAAAAACTCTAACGGACTTTTAAAATTCGTAGTCATACCGAAATAGTAGGTACAGACCAGAACAAACAAAAATAGTTTTGTATATATTCAAGTTTATTATTTTATAATTTCAATTGGATAAGAGGTATAAAACCTATAAACTCAAACTAAAACAACATTCAAACGAAATATATGCTTTATGAAAATGATTATGGAAAAAATTATGAAATAAAATGTGGCAGATGCGTCGTTAAATCACTGTCGAGCAAGCCAGGAGTAGATATTTGTTTCAAATTTATTCATTTCTGTCATTTTTGTGTTTTATCATCGAAGGAGAGTTCAATTTCCAAAACAAAAAATTTTTTTATGAACAAATTCAATATCAGTAGAATCTCAATACATTATTCAAGGACGAGGGAGCTCAAAAATCACGAGCTTTGAATTATTTTCGAAAAACAATTAACGGTTGGTGTGTCATTCACGTGAAACACACTATTCGGGAGAAAAACTTTATGCAGACCCGAATGCTTTTCTTGACAAATTGATATTCCATGAACAAAGTATTCAATCAGACTTGGAAATGAAAATCAAAATTTCCAAGCCCTGATGGTCTGTAAGGTATGGTTCATATGAATAGTTCGATGGAATGAGATAATAATACTTCCCTGATTTGAAGCTTATACGTTGAACAGATCGGGAGTTTTAGCATATATTTCAATTCAATTTCAATTTCAATTTATTCAACCATATGTCTCTACATTCATTACATCCATATTATATTTACATTATATAGTTAAGAACTTCTCTTGTAAGATAGGAAATAGCTAGGCAACTTAATACCTGTTTTTACCTCCCACCTCCCAAAAGAAAATATTACTAGTGAAGGATATAAACAACATTCACAGAAGGTATAGAACAAATAACATTGTCATATTTCCTAGTAGATGATGAGTAGCAATAGCAGAAACAGAGGGAAAGAGCAGAGCAAGCAAACAAGTTCATTGATATCATTTTCTTTTATGTTGTTATCATAATAATATAAATATGAATATACAGTTAGCATGTTTTAGGCTTCGAAAAAGTTCATGTTGTTTATAATAAAATTCTTAATTTCCGCTTTAAATTTCCTGAAATTAACGATGTCCTTTAGATTTGAGGGAAGTGAGTTGTAAAACTTGGGACCGAGAAACAGTATTGATTTTTGAGTCAAAGTTTTGTGCATCATTGGAGGAAGGATCTGAGAGTTTGATGCACCTCTAGTTGTTCTAGGCTTTTGTGAATTTAGCTTGTTACGGTTTATATGTGTCCAAATTAAGCACTTATATGTGAAGATAGATCTTATGTTGAGTATTTTTGATTCTTCATACAGTTGGCAAGAGGAATACAATCTACTTTTTTTTAAAATTATCTTCAATATTGTATTTTGAGCAGCTTGGAGGGTATTCAGGGTAGTGGTAAATATGCCTCCCCAAGGTAGTATGCAATATCCAATAATTCAAGAGAAGTATATAGAATTTTTAAATTCTTCCGCGTCAAAATATCTCTCAATATGTAAAATCTATTAATGAAAGATCCTACTCTCTTTGTTACACAAGCAATATGTTCATGCCATCTCAAATGACGATCGATAATCACTCCGAGGTATTTATATCATAATGTTCTTCTAAAATCGATGTCACGCAGTATCTTAAAAACCAAAAGCGTTATTCCATAATTATGTTATGTTATGTTTTCTTGCTGTCCAAGGTACCATCTGTTCTCCATCAAACGATGTACAGTTGCTCGCAGACTACCCTGTATAAACGATTATACCACAATCTGAAATTTTGAATGGAACTGCAAGCCATAATTTTTCAACCAAGTAAAAGCTTCGGCCTTGAAAGCCTGAAACCTGCTTAACAGATATCGAGTTCCTATGTTCGTTCTTTCCTTTGAATAAAGAACTTGTTTCTTTCAGAAGTTAATGTGTCTATGGCTCGCCTGCGGGCAACTATGTACTACTTGGTGATTGTCACTGATGACGTTCAGCTCCGATGTTGTGGATGTCGAAAATATGTACACCCACGTACTTTATGCAAATCTTTTCAGTAAGGATGTCGATTTTTTTAAAGAATCGAACTCAAATTGGAATTCAGATCCGAAAATTTCTGTGCATGTAGAAATCTTCAACATGATTTGTATCGCTTTAAAATTATGTAATAATTATTTGAATATTTCCGAATACCCTGAATTCTACTAGTCTCATGAGTGCTGTTTTCAGTCCTTTTTGGTCTTTCATGGTGATTCGTTGCACTTTCTCGAAGAACAGCTGCAATCTTTGCCATCGGTCACTAGAAAAACCTCTCCCCAAATTGTCCAAATTATTATACGGGTAAGCGTTCATTGCGCAGCGGTTTCCAATCATCTTCAGGCAGTGATCAGCCTATAACTTTGGAACATTTTCACACCTTATGAATAAGATCAGGGCAATGGCAGAAGATATGAATTCGATCAAACAGGATCAATCCTAAATTTTTTTCTGAACCGGCAAAATATAGAAAAACACTTGAATACCATTCGAGGACACTTGATGTCTATCGATCTGCAATTTCCGATTGCAGAAGTAAAATAAATTTTCTTGAAAGTTTGCATGGGGCTCTTGCCTCGAATTTTGAATCTGTAATCGACGATGTTCGCGAAATGATATTGATAATAATACTCTGGCATCTGATGCTGCTTCCTCAGTTTTTTCTCGCTCGCTTAAGGCGCCCTTTCAACGTGATTATGAAGAATGTATCGGAACCAGAGAGTCCAGACGAAAATATGAACTTTGCCATGCATGTGCTGCAGAGTATTGATTATATTGCTCAAACCGTTGCTGTTAAGGCTAATCGACTCGGAAAGACACGATCAAACCAACCACGTATGTTGAAGGTGACGTTCACTGGTCCTGATATTATCAGTACCCTTTCACGGAAGAAAAGAACCTACTCAATAAACCCAAATATGAGAACGTTATCCTTGGTGATGATAAAAATTCTAGGCAGATCGCTGAGTGGACAGTTCGTATATTCAGATGTTCAATCCTTATGATATTAACACCGTGAACTCCTCACATTCACACACCTTCATTTTCCTTCTTTTATTTTAATTTCTGAAACTTGGCTACATCCCAACATATCAGATCCAGTGGTATGTACATATACCAGGCTATCAGCTGATTAGAAGTGACAGCCCAACTACTGTTGGCCACGGGGTTGTGTGCATTTATGTGAAACAGGAAATTGTTCACGCTTCCACTATTCAAGCTTCTCGAATTCATACCCTTGGCATTGATAATATTTTCATTCATATCAAAATCTACGATTTATGCCTGACCGTTGGTTGTATCTACCGCCCCGTCACTGTACCTATGATCACTTGACTTAGCTTCCGGTGGACGGTAGCTGTGTGATCTTCTCGACCTTGTTGGGCCTCTCGTCACTCTGCCTTCGTCTTCGTCACCCTCACTTCCTTTTGCTGAAATGGCGCATGGTACATGTTTGGAACAACTGATTCTAAAGCCAAAAAGATATCGTCAAAACCAAGTACCATCGTTGCTGGATCTTGTCTTGCTAAATGTCGACAACTTGATCTCAGAAATCGAGTATCTCCCCCCTTTCCTGAAATCGGAACAGCTCACACTCAATCCAGTTCAGCGTCGCATCAAACAAGAGAATGGTTCGTAGAACATTCGAGATCACCAACTCCACCAATCTTAATCGAGATTTGACTAGTATTAACTGCAAGGAACGCCTTCCGCATTCTAGTGTGGAAGATGTGTAGAGAGTTCTTTCCAATGTTCTGGAATCCGCCATACAGGCTAACATATCCGTAAAAGAGATCTCGACCAATTCCACTAAACCGTGGATAGACGATATCTTATGTGGTATGATTCTCCAAAAGAAGAGACTTTGGCAGAGATACACGAGACACAGGAAGCCGGAGGACTACGCAGTGCATAGAACATATTCGAATACTCTATACAGTGCCATCAGACAAGCAAAAAACAACTACGAGTCTGGGCTTGCCTCGTCAGATAATGCGAAGAGGTTTCATAAATACGTAAGGTCCTTTCTGAACACCAAACTATCTGTTCCCTTGGTCAGAAATTCCTACGGAAGTGTCTGTACTGACTACCAGGAGCCGGCTGAGGTGTTGACTGATGCGTTTTCCTCATCGTTTGCAATTGAGCCTGATAGACTGTTACCAACTGTGAGATGTGCTCGCGCCAGTGTGAACCTATGCAATATTTCATTCCATGCGGAGATGGTTGAGAAAGAACTGATGGCACTGAAGGTGGACTTCTCGCCCGGACCTGATGGTTTCGCGACGAGAATCTTCAAGAATTGCTCTGGTTCCCTGTCCGAACCACTAGCGCTCATTTTAGAAAAGTCTTTTGAAACCCACACACTACCTTCTCCGTGGTCGAAAGCATCGATTACACCAATTTTCTAGAAAGGCGACAAACTTTCTCCAACCAATTAGCCCCCAATAAGTCTGACAGATGTGGCTTCAAAGATCTGTGAGAAGGTGATACTCAATCAGATGTTAGACTTTCTGCTAGATAACGACATCATTCCACCGGAGCAGCACGGTTTTCTGCCGGGTAGATCAGTGATCACAAATCTTCTGCGGTGTGTGAGTGACTGACTGGATGAGAGCTTTAGATGCCGGAACCTCTGTCGATGTGGTCTACTTGGACTTCTCTAAGGCGTTCGACCGAGTCCCTATAAAAAGACTCCTAACTAAACTTGAACCTCTATCAGGGGTAGGCTACTGATGTGGATTTGAGCGTTTCTTACTGGTAGGGAATTTTCCGTGCGTTTGTCTGACGATATCTCGTGTCCACGTTCTATCATCAGTGGTGTCCCCCAAGGGTCGGTTTTTGGGCTGATTATGTTTCTGTTATACACGGATCTATCGCTTCTCCTGCAGTCTTTCTGTTCCCAGTTCGCGGATGACACCAAGCTTCACAATAACTCAGAAAATTCATCCATTCTATAACGTGATCTGGATATGATCTCCCAATGGTGTCAGGACTGGCTGCTTCCGCTGAACTTGGATAAGTGTACTTTACTACACATCGGCAAAAAGAACCCAAAAAAAACTTACAGGTTAAACGGAAGATTATTATCTACATCCAAACACCATGATTATTTGGGTCTAATAATTACAGACGATCTCTCCTGGTCAATGCACGTTCAGGAGATAGCAGACAGGACGAAGAAGTTGACCTACATGATCTCTGTGACCTTTCACAGTTGTGACCCCGAAGTCTGTTGTAAAATTTACAAATCCTATGTGAGGCTTATTCTGGAATTCGCGGGACCATTGTGGTGTCCTAACCTCAAGGGTGATATGGATAACCTGGAGAGGCTTCGGAGATCTGTTACCCTTCTCCTATATGGACCCAATCGCCCATGTTTTGATGATCGTCTCGGAATGTTCGACCTGACCACTTTTGAGGACCGACGCGAAAGGGGAGACCTGATAGTGACCTGCAGAGCTCTGCATGGCAAGTTTGGTACTGATTTGTCTTCTTTGTTTCCACTCAACACTGGCTATTTGCAGGGCCATTGCTACAAACTACATAATGAAAAGTTCAGGACCACCCTTCGTCAAATTTTTCTGTCTAATCGAGCTAGTGTTAAACGCATGGAACCATCTGCCTCCAGAGATCGTTGGTGCTTCGTCAGTGAACGTTTTCAAGAACAAGTATGATAGTTTCGTTCGGGGAACCAAGTTGCCGGAGGATGTGTGATATGTGATGTGTGTGATAATGTCTTTGGCAGGTGTACTGTCAACTTCATTTGATAAAATATTATATATTTAGAGCTGCTTATAGGCCTAGCGTCAGCTCCAACTTATTCATAATAATAATAACAACAAATTCCATCCTTCTATAGTTTCTAACCCGCACTTTTCCAATTGAAAAATGTAACCGGTGATTCCCGATCCGAAACTTTTCCTGAAAATGTATCTATGTAGGTCTTAACTAAAGGTGGATTTAAATCAATAGAGCTAGAGTAAGAAGATTTTTGCTGATCTTTCAGTGTGAGCGAAAGCACGTTTTCAGCATTCACACATTGCATATAATCTCTGCGAACGCAGATAGAACGACGAAAGAATGCTCCACGTTTTATTCACATTGGAAGAATTCAATAAAATTGGGATAGACTGAGCCTGTCTTATGTAAATCGGCCTTGATATTTGGTCTATGTAAATATGCTCTTGTTCATTAGGACCATCTCCCATTAATGAGATAAGGATCGTTTGATCGCCTGAAACGACTGCCTCGCTGCCTCACCCCTAACGCCGGCCCTGTCCGTGAGAATGGAATATTTTCATTATTCAGCATTCAAACGGAAATTGTTCATCTTGGGAAATAGAAGATTTAACATATACAACCCAATATCAGTCAATAATGATACGGAAAACATGCCTGATGCAGTGTTGCCGAATATGACAAATTTCCTAAGAAACCTGAACATTTCATTGAAACCTATGAAAAAGCTATAAAAAAATTATTTTTTCTGATTTTTTCGGGCTAGATGGTCTACGACAAATACTCGACAATTACTCATAATATTTTTGATCGAATTCGATGCATATTTTAGAATGGCTCTGCTAACTTAATACTAAGTTAGCAGAGCCACACCTCTTAAAAAAAACAAAGAGCGCGACAAATTTTTTTCTTTCACGACAAATATGTTTTGGTCATCCTTCAATCGTTCCGCTCATTTCCGGAAGAAAAAACGGTCATCTAATTAACTTTCTTGTATCTCAAAGTTACGTCGATGTATATCCGTGAGAATGGAATATTTCCATTATTCAGCATTGAGACGAAAATTGTTCATCTCGGGAAATAGATATGACCTCCCATAATAATCTAATGGATTTTACTTCCATTTTTCCCACCCAGGATGTATACTTCTCAAATTAATTTATGTATGTGAATAATAATATTTCGAATGAATTCATTTCCTCTGAAGCGTACATACCTTAAATGCGTGCATTATTAAAATTTTATTATATCAATCAATCATGTTATTTGTAATAGCACTCACCTTTTTGCGCACATGTTCTGGGAAACAGAGTGCTATAGTCTTGTTCAAATGTCTGTAATTTTCGAATTTTGAGCAAAAAAGGTCTCCAACGATTAGGTTGGTCTCACTGATGACGAATCTAGTGTCAAAATCGATTATGTCCGGCTGGCCGACCGTATGCACGATTACGGGGGAAGGAGAACCCTATCGACCTGAAACTTTTAAGGCAGGCATTTTGGAATGCGACTGTTGAGTTCGTTAATGAACGAAATCAGTATTGAGGTTTCGGAGTTGGAATCCTTCGAAATTATGAGGATATTTCAGTGATAACTCAAGAGTCCTTGAAATTTTTAGATTAAAACTCAGCAGTAAGTTGAAGTATTACGGTCGTACGGAGCATCCTATCGACTTGATACTTTCAGGGTAGGTTGAATGTTAAAATGCGTCGATTAGGTTCGTGGACAACATCGGCTAAACGGTTTCGGAGTTAGAGCCTTTTGAAATTTTGATTTATATCAATGGAAATTCGAAAACTACTGAAGCGATTAGATCGAAACTTGGCAGTTAGATGAAGTAAAACGTCAAGCAACTTCTCGCTAAATTTTGTCGAGATCATACTGTCAGTAAATAAAAAATTTTTTTTCCGGAAACTTCATCATATTTGGAAAAAATTAGGCGCAGTTATCGAGCTTCACATTTCGCAGCAGTACACCAAGTTTCACTTCGATAGGGTTATTATTTTTGGAGATTTTGGGAAAAAATATGGAAAATTTCGTGGTTTTTTCTTGATATCGATGTTTTTCAGGAACAATCCAAAAAATACTTATTCAATCAGAATGAAACTCGGTATATCTAGTTCGAAAATGCTGATGAACAACTCTGTGCAAAATTTCGTGATGATCGTGTCCTCAATATTCTGTGATCTCATTGAATTCTGTATGAAATTTCGAACTGTTATTTTTCGATCAATTACTGGAACAATTCGATCTCATCTGTATTTTTGGAAATCTTGGGAAAATAAAATTTTGAATAGGTATATCTGCGCGGAATCATTGGGTGGATTTTACCCAATTACGAATTCGGCCTTCGTAATTGAGGTCCAAACCAACTTTAGAAATATCGAGTTCCTAAGTTGTTTCTTTCGGGAGTTATTGTGTTTACGGTCGGCCGTTAGGTAGGTAGGTATGTATTCACTAAAAATTAGACCATGCGTGTAGATAGTGTTTATTTTCATACGCGATACTCGCTTTTCGAATAAAGTAAAATTTGTCTCGATATGGAACATGATTCGAGAAATAATTTTCATTTTAAGAATACGCAATAAAAAACGAAATATTTTTCCAGCAATGTATTATCCAAATCCCTCTAAGTCTCCACTGGTAACAGCGTTGAACACCTTCAAAATCAAGATATAGCTACTGATGTTTAGAGGCCTTGTGCCAAATTTCATATAAATATCAGGATATATTGAAGCAATTATAAAAGAGTGATTTATTTCTCACAAATTCACTGCCTGTGGCACAAAAGTTAAGCGTTTCAGAACCTACTCTACATGTTCGTGTTTCTAGACTGAGCCCTACTACTTCTGTTGAAGATCTCAATGAATTTCTCTGTGCTATCGTTCCAAACTTGACGTGTGATAAACTCAAATCTAAGCAGCCTGATATTTACTCATCATTTAAGATGTCCTTTCCATCGGAGTATGAAACCAAACTTATGGATCCTGATTTCTGGCCAGAAGGCATAATGATTAATACAAAATTTTTTTTAAAACGAAAAACGAAGGACCAAAACACCACGTAGATGATTTATCTGGATATATTAAAAAAGCTGAACCACCAGTGCAATATGATAGCACTAGGGAGGTTCGTTCCATGAGAGTTTTACATCTAAACGTTCAAAGTCTTCCAAATAAATTGAACAACTCGGAACTCTTTCTCAATTCTACAAATCCTGATTGTGTTAGTGTCGTGGAACACTGGTGCTCTCCAGATCGTATCAGTTATATGACTTTGGCTGGTTACCAAATGGCTTCATTTTACTGCAGACCAGGGGGAATATGGAGGTGGTGCTATTCACGTTAAATCGGATTATAAAGTACAACGCCTGAATATCGACAGGTTCTCTATTGAAATGCATTGTGAATTATGTGCTATAAAGATCAAGTAGAAAAAAACTACCTACTATGTATTAAGTGTTTATAGACCTCCATCGGGTCATATTCCTCTGTTTTTGAAGACTTTAGAATATGTTCTTAACTAATGTACTTCTATTTTAGAAATTTTGTTTTTATGTGGAGATCTGAATATTAACTTCCTTTCAGTTAACGACTCTTCGAAAAAGCTTCTTGATGATCTTTTTGATGATTTTGGCTTATTGGAATGTTCCTTGGAGCCTACTAGAGTCTTTACAAATAAAAATGGAAAAACTTCCTCTAGCAAGGTTGACTATATGACTACCAATGCCAATAGGATGAGCATTGCGGTGTCCGTGCACGAACCCTTTATTGGTGATCATAAGGCTCTCATTCTGGAGTACCTTTGTCATGAAAAACTTTAAGTTGAAAAAGATCTCATAACTTTCAGAATGCTATCGCACTCAAATTTGGAGAACCTTTCCTCCATGATTTCCAATACTAATTTTCAAGTTTTATACACCTGTGATACTCTTGACGCCAGATTTCAGGGATTATTGGATTTATTGACTTCCTCGGTTGAGGCTACTTGCCCCTTGAGGTCATATCCTTCTTCTTCTTCTTGGTGTCGACCGAAATGGATAAGTTCCTCAATACTTGAAGCAAGAGACCGTTTAAAGAATCTTCACTGGGTTTTTAAGAACTTGAAATCCCAAGATGCTCTAATTAATTACAGAAAAGCTAAAACTGCATACAATCGATTACTGAAGACTTCTAAACATGTCTATAATGAGAAAGTTCTTTCTGAGTCAAGCAACCCCAACAAAACTTTATGGACCCTTGTAAATATGGAGCTAGGTACTAAGAACCGAAGTCGTGCCGATGGTATTACGCTTACTATTAATGAACAGACTATTTCAGCTCCCAATGAGGTCACCAACGCATTTGGGCGCTACTTCTCTACTATGGGTGAGCTCGCATTATTGGGTGAATATGGAGGGTTGGTTTCGTACTCATGCACCACCCAAAAATTGGTAGACTCTAATTTCTTCTTTTTTCCTGTTGTTCCTGAGGAGATTTTGACTGTGGTTTCAGGTTTAAAAATTGTGGTGAGTCTGGGCCTGATAATATTTCTTCTTAATTGCTCAAACATATAGCTCCTCTCATTGCGGAGCATTTTTCTGACTTGATCAATTTCTCTATCTCCTTGGGTCAATTTCCTGCAGTATTAAAGCAGGCAGTGGTCAAAGCAGTTCATAAAAGAGGTAGTGTTGATAACTTAGAAAATTATCGTCCAATATCTTTGCTGAGTCAGCTATCTAAGGTAATAGAGAGGATAGTCTGCCGTAGAATGTATGATTATCTTTCAAAATTTTCCGTCCTGTCAAGTCGTCAGCATGGCTTCAGAGCTGGAAAATCCACTCAGAGTGGCTGCTGCGAGTTTCTCGAATTCGTTTATTCTCATTGGATGATGGTGATCAAGTGGCTGGAGTTTTTTTTGATTTGACTCGCTCATTTGATTGCCTTCAACCAAAGTTTCTTATTGAGAAAATGTATCAAATGGATTTCCGAGGAATATTCCTCGATTGGATTCGCAGTTTCCTCTCAAACCGATCTGTGGGGGTTAAGCTGGGTAAATCCCATTCCCGAAGATATTGTCCCAAGTTAGGTGTCCCTCAGGAGTCAGTTTTGGGACCTCTTCTTTTTCTGTTGTTCATCAACGAGCTTCCTCAGAATATTGTGGCTTGTATAATAATTCTGCTTGCTGATGATACGTCCTTGGCCATTAGAGCTCGTAATCTTCAGGAACTGAGAAGTGAGTCTGTGTCTGTGAGTCTCTTATCAAAAGATTTATTGTCTGGTGCCGAAGGAACTCCTTGATTGTTAATTTGGATAAAACCAAAATCATCAAATTTCGGATCACGGACAGTCTTGATTTCTCTGTCAACCTTTTGGACTTCAGTCTCAGGTCATCGGAGTGTGTTACTTTTCTTGGAGTTCGCGTGGACAGTAAATTGAGATGGTCCTTCCACATTGACCACGTATGTAATAAAATCAGTAAAAGCTACTTTGCTATTTCTCGGCTAAGGAGTTCGTTGTCATTGGATTCTCTTGTTGGAGTGTATTTCAGCAGTGTATATAGTCATCTTTGCTACAATGTGGTTCTATGGGGTTCATCCCCAGATGCTGGGCGTGTATTTGTTGCACAGAAGAGAATACTACGTCTCATTTTCAACCTGAGACCTCGAGACTCATGTCGTCCTTTATTCAAGGAAAATAAAATATTAACGTTTCCATCCATATACATGTTGAACTGTCTTATGTATGTTCATCAAAATTTGAGAAAACTCAAAACATGTACTGAGTTTCATAACTACAACACAAGGCATGATGATATTTTATGTATTCCCAAACATAATACTAAAAAGTATGAGTCGTCACCAACCTTCACAGGAATTAAATTATATAATCACTTGCCCAAACATTTCAACGGAATTGGTGAAGAACGATTTAAGAATTAAGTAAAATCAATGTTGATTGAAAAATGTTTCTATAGTATTCAAGAATTCTTTGCTAACTCTATCATTTAAGTCTCTTTTTTACCTTTGTTTTACAGTTTTCAACTTTGTATTTTCATAATGTTGTTTCATTTTTTTTTCTTGATGACTATTCCTATACATTGTATGATGTCTTAAAGGAGGAATAAATTATTATTATTATTATTACTCGTAGGTTACTTCGAACTTTTCTTCTGAAAATTACCTAGGGATTCAAATCATTCTCCGAAGCAGCCTGTAATATTCTCGAAAAAGCTTAATTTTTCTGGTAATACATTAACATTACTAAGGAAATTGTCCATAAGTCTTCGTGTCAGTACTTTCACAACCAATATAATTCGATCTGAGCGTTACCGGTATCCTTTGTATCATTGAGGAAACAAAATTTCAAATTACACCTATTTCATATATTTTGCTCGATAAACATGCGAAAAAACAAGTGAGAAAATGTAATAGCTTCAATTCTGATAAATAACATGAAAAAGGGTTCAATTCATATAAAAAAAATGAAATAGGTTCAATTCAGTTGAATGAAATGAAATAGGTTCAATTAAGATAAACAAAAATATTTTTCTTTTGCGGGAACCGAACTCGGTGCTGCAGCGCCAAAGGCAACGCGATAACCATATCACCCATAGTACTTCCTACTACTAATTGATTTATTTTCGAGATTTAAATCACTCAGAATATACTTATCTGATCATGCTGAAAATTGGTCCTCGGTTATGAAGTAGCGGCTGGTACGTTTGTGTCAAACTCCAACGGATTTGCACGGATAGATACCGAAATATAAAATTCCAGAAGATTTTTTTTTGATACGATCGTCATGAATTCTGCATAAATCAGATAAATATTTTCTGAGTTATTTGGAAAACAAAATTATAGATGGCTATAACACTGAAACTGTCGAATTCAGCCCATTAACGAACTTGACCGAGATATTTATGACCCAACTCTTCCCTGAAAACTTAAAAAATCTACGTTATTTCTTGCGAGAGTTAGAGCGCACACGGTTAGACGGCGGGACGGGCAGAATCATATTTGAGCAAGGATTCATCATCAGTGAGTCCAACCGAGTCGTTCAAAATCAATTTTTGCTTTATCAATTATCTCAAAACTCTACTATTATTCCCTTGCACTTGCAGCCTTTTCTGAGTGAAAAAAGGGGATTCAAGTAAACAAGTGTTCCTTTCATGTCCTTGACAATGAATAGCTCTAGCTATCAACAAAATGAAGGGCAAGGTAAAAGTTTGAGGTCTATAAAAAGTACCAGTAGCAGTTAAATTGGCAAAGCATGCCCTTCACGAATGGAAGTAGTTTCCAATAGGGTCTGGGGTTGAAACCCTTGGCTGGGAAATAATTTTTCGGCGGACCGTCCTACCAATTGCTGTAAGATAAACATTCTATAATCCTGTTCCTGATGTGGCATGTTCATCAGTAACAAAGCCTACACAATCTCCTAACTGGCACGAGCATTAGCTTCTAAGGGGGTCCATAGCAGAAACTAGGAGGATCAGCAGCAATATCAATGAATCCCTAGTAATTGTGACATTCTGAACCAAACATATATCGGCATACACCAACACTTTTCTACATAAAGTTGGGGTTTGAATGAATGATGTGGAAAAAATTTCTTCTCTTTCTCGACTTGGGATTACTTACCTTGAGAAATTATCAAATATTTGTCTTTCAATTTGTTATTGTACTTATTTGCTTGGAGTTTATAGAATAAACAATTTAAAATATTATTATCTCATATAACTTTTGTTCCTAATACCTTTCAAGTTATAACCCATACTTCATTAACTTATTATTTTACAATTCAGTGAATTAAGTAAACCGAATCATTGATGAAATAGGACTCTTCCAGAATACCTATTTCGCTAGAAAAGTCTTATTTCATTTTTTCTGGATTCATCACTGATTTGGAGACAAAAATGAGATATAAAAAATATTTAGAGATACCATTCATTTGGAAGTTCAATTAGAAAATGAAGAGTTTATAAAATATAATAATATAAGTGATAAAATTTAAAAATTGAATACCATATTATTTCAAAGTTTTTTTCTTTGGCATAGCGTTACAGTGGCAAGAATCAAGATTATTATTGTTATTATCTAAAAAACTATTCAGATCCCAAACTATATCATTTTTGGGATATCCATATGATTCAGAATTCATCACGCAAATAATTCAAATTCACATTGTGAATCGAAAGAATATTCTTAAAATTGTCAAGTTCCGTTCTAACCGATTTCAAAATTGACAAATATGACCTTGGCAGCCAAGACTTCACTGTCCCGAGACGCTCGTCAAAAAACTGAAAAACGGAAATAATTTGACTTTACGTCAGTGCTCTTCTGGACTCTCTGGAATTATTCATCTTCACAATTATGCAAATCCATTACCAGCCCTGACAATTATAACATTTTTCTGAGTCAAACTCTTTGTAAATTCCCACAATATGTCTAGATTAGCATTCATAAATCTGTGGAAGAATACACTCGAACGAGGCGTCATTAATTGATCCCAATATAATGAAGAATGAGTTGGTTCCAATGGTGTTTTCAGTCGGTTTAATCTAGTTCTATCTGAAAGCATCTGATTATGTTTACTTTGGTGGTCACGATGCCATTACATTGAAATGGTCGGTTTGCTGATGTTTCACGATTAGTTGAATGATTATTATGACTCTTTTTGATAGATTGACCTTACACCTCGGATGCATATTCGAAGAATTCAGTTTAGAGGTTCTCAGCCTCGGGGAAGATTGATTTATTGTTGGAATTTGGTACTGTTGATGAAATACGTGAAAAATACTGATGTGCTTTCAGAGCTCTGTTCAGGTTGTTCCATAAGTGATGATACAAACTGAAATGAGTGAATACACTGAAGTATGAGGAAGTATCCCATAACGGACACTTCTATTCAGCGGACACCTCTTAAAAGCAGACATTTATGCATGGTCCCGGCAGGTGTACATTTAACTGAAGTTGTTTATATTAACAGGAAACCTCGTACGGACAAATATTTCAGTTTCGTTGGTGTCCGCTCAAAAGAGATTTAGAGCCGGTATTATAAAACTTAAGTGGAAGTT
Source organism: Myrrha octodecimguttata (assembly GCA_958510865.1). Classification (NCBI taxonomy): domain Eukaryota; kingdom Metazoa; phylum Arthropoda; class Insecta; order Coleoptera; family Coccinellidae; genus Myrrha; species Myrrha octodecimguttata. Next base: position 30,273,678 of record OY294057.1, read on the forward strand.
AACTTAAACAGACATTTTTGACAGTTATGTTAGGTCATATCTGTCAAAACTGTCAGTTAAAGTTAAAGATAACTTCCAGTTAAGTTTTATAATACCGGCCCTTACTGTATTTGGATGATATCATGAAACATGGATCCGCAATGGCTTCAATTCCTTGATGGGGGTATTAAAGTCTGAATTATTTCGAAAATTTCTTTATAGCATCGGCATTTCTAGAAATATGCAGCCTCAGTTGAGGAAAGAAGTCACACTATGAGGTTCACATCATAGGTCAATATATAGTTTGAGGCGAGTGCAAAGTTTCATCTGAATCTGGTTTAGTTTTCGAAACTGTAATTATTAGTGGTAGTGAATACCTTCTATGGTAGTTTTCGAGTACAGAAAATACTATTCGGGGGTTCTCATCCTCCCCTTCTCCAAGTTACTGCGTTTTCAATGTGTACATGCCCTTCAGCAGGTATTTTCAATTATTTTATTATATTTTCAATGAAAATAGCCTATTATAAATTTATGGAAGATGGGTCTGTAGCGTTCTTCGTACACCAGAGGATTTGAAAAATCATCGCTTGTAGGACCGGACCTGGTCGAAAGATCCCCCCTGTCAGAGAGCAAATGTGGGTATTATTATTAACTGCTTCCTACTGTTTTTTCGTCTCTCCTTCAGTTGCAGATGTGATTTCAAGATATTTTGACATTGTAAATTCAACAGAAGGAATCTGGTTCCAATGAGATGGATGCGCTTCATTATGAATAACACAGCTTATTCTTCAAACAAAATCCAGTTTCACTACACTTATACAGGGAGACTAAGTTTTTACTGTGGTTCTTATCTGGAATCTTGTATCATACGTAAAAATGTATGGTACGCTGTTCACATTTCTTCTGCTAATACTGTGACAGAACTGTCAGAAAAAAGTATCTTGTTACTTCACAACTAAGATACTTTAAAGTATCTAAGTTACTGTATCTTACTTCCTTATTTTGTTCGAGAAAAGTAACTAGTATCTTAGATACTTTTCAGAAGGAACACTATCTTGTAATTTAAAAAAAAAGTTACTTCAGACGAAATGTGTGTGAAGTTGGTCCAGCTTTTTTCGGTTTTCGAAAACATTTTTTGTGCTGAATTGTTCTTAGTTTGTGCTGCTTTGTGCTTTTTTCATTCCTGTTCAAGATATTCCAAAGAATGTCTGAAATAGGCCAACCCAGCTCTTTTCGAAAAACTGGGTTTCAATGGCTGAAATAGTTGCCGTTCGAATTTTTTTTGAAAGTCCGCCTTATTTCCTGGGAAATCATAAATGAGGAATTTTCTCCTCAAAATAAAGTGGAAAATGTGTCTTTCATTTGTGCTGACTTGTGCCGTAAACATTTTCACGACATTCACGGGGTTTTGTCGAGAAATCGCTAAAGTGAAACGAAAGTTAGCCCAGCACTTTCCTTTTTTCGTTATGAAAATATATATGCCACAACTTATGATATACGTAAAATAATTTTTGCTTTGAATTGTTCGAGAAATTCCTACTAATTTCTCAAAAAAAATTTTTGGAAAAAAGTTATCTCAGCAACCTCGTTTTGTTGTGTCAAAAAATGTTTGATATAGTTGTGCTACATTTATACTGTTGCCAGTCAGATTTTCAGAAAAAACTTTTCACTTTTCCTCCGAACGGTGAGAATTAGAAAAAAAAATGTATTTTTTTAATAAGTGAATAAACTACTATCTTTTACTCCCTAAACTATTCGTTGTTGGTTTAAAGTTGTTGTATATTAAGGAGGTTGCTTTTGGGGGCTATCTTATTACGTAAAATTACAATTTCCAATTCTGGCGTCTGATATTCGAGCATACAAATTCTCCTGTTCACTAAACTAATGAAGTCAAGAGAACAAGAAATACATTACTTCATCTAAAACGTTAAGAAACTCCAACCTTATACAGGGTCTTTCACGAGGAACCTCACCCATATTTAAACGGGAAACTACTGAACGTATTTTCATGAAATTCAGCACTTATGAGTATTTCACGATGCTGATGAAATCTAAAATATTTTCAAGGCATGAGCACCTCCGGTTTTTCCGGAAATGACGTCAACTTCCGTTTTTCAAATTAGAACACCATTTTTTTATTGCAGAAATAGATTCCTTAGAAAATTTCAATTAATTTTGATGTAACATTTTTCAGTTTTGGTTGGAAAATTTTCTCTGAGCGGGAAAATTCGAAAAAAAAATCGAAAATAGAGCTCCGCTGAAACAAGAATAACTTCGAGGTTTTTGAATGGAAAATTTTCATTTTTGGGATTTTTCAAGATGTAAGATTGATGTATCCACTTTAAAGAACGAAATCGCGATTCATGATATAGGGGGTGAAAAAATCGCTTTCAAAGTTAGAGATGACAAATTCGTGAAAAATCAATTTTTTCAAATTAGAACCCCATTTTTTCATGGCAGATATTGAATCTACGTTAAAAAATAATGTGAGTGTATGCATCACACCCTTACCCTAAAGTGGATATTTTTTGAGTTATTCACAAAAAACTGTTTTTCGTCTTGAATTTTCAGCTATTTCTTTTCCCTTCACGCCAAAAAGATGAAATTTTCAGGAACTGTTATTTGAACCATGCTGTAGATTTTTCACCCAAAATCAAGTTACTATTAGGAGAACCATGGCAAACTCTCGCAGTTATAACTAGAGAAGATGCTCAAAGTTTTGACCGTTAATTTCTAGACATTTATTTATACGTCTCAGGAATGCTTCGTGCGTTGCTCTTCTTATTTCATCGGGAAGAAGAGATCTGCAAAAGTGTTTAAAAACCAAATTGAGGTTCAAAACTATGAATCTAAAAATCTAAACAAACCTGAACGCATTTCTGACTCGTTCTATGCAGTCCTCTTTATCAGTCAGTGGAGTTGAGTAGACAATATTTTTTATCCTACCCCAAACATAATAGTCTAAAGGAATTAAATCGGGAGAACGTGGTGGCCAAAGATGTGGACCATTGTTCGCCAACCATCGATCTTCAAATAGCCTGTAGAGGATATTTGACACATTGAGTGAATTGTGTGGAGGCGCGCCATCTTGTTGATACCATAAGTCATTATGGTTCTGTACTACCGGCTCAATTATTTGAGTCAATATGTCAGAATATCTATCTCCTAAGGGAGAACATTCTTTAAATAATGCAAACATGTGTAGTGTTCTATCTTACCAGTTAAAGTCCCATCATAAATGTGAACATCGAGAATTGCATTATTTTTGATGGCGCAAAAAACATCTCTTGAAAGTTCCATTGTCTGAAGTGGTGGTTGTTCTCTTCATCCCAATAATGACTGTTATGCCTATTGAAAGAACCATTCTTTGTGAATTTAGATTCATCTGTCCAAATTATACAGTCCAAAAAGTTTTCATTCTCTTGAAATCGAATCATCATAGCTTCGCAAAACTCTGTTCTCCTGACGAAATCAGTTTCCTTCAAATGCTGTACCCTATTGAATTTATATGGGTGCATTTTATGTTTTTTTAATATTCTCCAAACACTCGATTGAGATAATCCCAGATCAATCTCGGCATCTTTGAGAGAATTTTGAGGATTCACACGAAAATATGCAAGAACTGTAATTTCGTTGTTCTCATCTTCTACTACACTTTTTTCTCTGTGTTCAGTTTTCTTAACGAAAGATCCAACATTTCTCAAGTTTGTCATGGTTCTGTTAATGGTATCTCTCGTTGGTCTGGGTCGGTCAGGAAACCTCTCAATGAACAGTCGAATCGTTCTATCTACAACTTTATTACATTCTCCATGAAGTAGAATGAGATTTGAATAATCTTCATTGGTAAAATTAGGCATAGTGATCGATTTTATAACTTAATACGAATTATCACCAAATCAATAGTAAACACAAAATGCTACTGAATAAAGAGGAATTTGGCAGATGTAATTAATGATATCTATCATTAAAAAAAAATAATGTAAAACATGGTAAGTTTTTGCATATGGTTCATAAGGAATTATTTATTTATCACTGGAGAGAAAACCGATGGCCGATTAGTTGAAATAAAGAGGTTTCCGATATAAATTCGAATCCAAATTCGCCATCTATTTAGGAACAACCTGTAACTTTTTTCTCTTGCATATTAGGGTAGTAAAATCTAAAACATGGTTTAAGTAACAGTTCCTGAAAATGTCATCTTTTTGGCGTGGAGGGAAAAGAAATAGCTGAAAATTCAAGACGAAAAACAGTTTTTTGTGAATAACTCAGAAAATATCCACTTTAGGGCAAGGGTGTGATGCATACACTCACATTATTTTTTAACGTAGATTCAATATCTGCCATAAAAAAATGGGGTTCTAATTTGAAAAAATTGATTTTTCACGATTTTGTCATCCCTAACTTTGAAAGCGATTTTTTCACCCCCTGTACCATGAATCGCGACTTCGATTTTCAAAGTGGATACATCAATCTTACATCTTGAAAAATCCCAAAAATGAAAATTTTCCATTCCAAAACCTCGAAGTTATTCTTGTTTCAGCGGAGCTCTATTTTCGATTTTTTTTTCGAATTTTCCCGCTCAGAGAGAATTTTCCAACCAAAACTGAAAAATGTTACATCGAAATAAATTGAAATTTTCTAAGGAATCTATTTCTGCAATAAAAAAATGGTGTTCTAATTTGAAAAACGGAAGTTGACGTCATTTCCGGAAAAACCGGAGGTGCTCATGCCTTGAAAATATTTTAGATTTCATCAGCATCGTGAAATACTTATAAGTGCTGAATTTCATGAAAATACGTTCAGTTGTTTCCCGTATAAATATGGGTGAGGTTCCTCGTGAAAGACCCTGTATATAAAGGAACTTGAAAAGTATCTTATCTTTTTTAAAAAGGAATTTTTACATACGTATCTAGGGGCCGTATTTATAGTTGCTCCTTGAGGCTTCCTTAGTGAAGGTCGCCTTGAATTTGCTTCTCTATGCAAACGAATTCAAGTTTGTTTGCATAGAAAAGCAAATTCAAGGCGGCCTTCAGTAAGGAAGCCTAAGGAGCAACTATAAATACGGCCCTAATTTCCTTTTTCGATGAGTATCTAGATACCCTAAGTCACTTCGGATACTCTATCAAAAAGTTACTTATTTGACAGCTTTGACCTTGATAACACATATTTGTTGCGTTCCGATATTCCCAATCAGTACTGGCCAGTATCAGTAATTTCGAAACGCTTCCTACCGATACGAACAATTACCAAAGCAGTGCCAGTAAAATCGACTGTCAAAATTTACTGTCAAGTACTGGCTAGGAATATCGGAACTCAACTATTGTCTGATATAACAAAAACTGTAATGCTCATTCTCGAAAGAATATTCAATAAATATATACACTATTACCTGAATCCACCATATGCTTTGAAAGTCTCAAACCCACATTTTGAAGAAGACGGATGTGATAATCGAACGTTCGCGCTGCGTAGATCATGAAAATTGATTGAAACATCCACGTTCAAAAATCACCCTGATGTTGGTATTATCATTGTGTAAAGACAAGACAATGGTATTATTGTGCAGTTGTTTTGACGAAATAGAACACGTTGTTCCTGTAAAGGAAGAGACTGATAACACAATCTCGAGCTCTTTTTTTCCTGACTAATCCGAATCTGAAAACAGATCCAGCTTATCGTTCATAGAACTTGAGTTATGAGCGAAAATTTAGAAATTGTCATTTTCAATAATGCTGAATATCTCGCTTGTTTGAACTCGTATTAGAAATCTGTTGATACATTCTACAGGCACTTTTTTAGGAGTAATTCGAATATAATATGACTGAGTTTTTTAATCCAGCCATTTTCGAGAAATGAGAAAGATTTTAGAATTTTTCAAATGTAAACTATGGTCGAAAGATCTCTTATCTTGCTACATAATTTTTGCTGATTTCAGAAATGTATCATATGTCACTATTTACATGAATATTACATGAGAAAATTGTCAATACTTTTTTCCTGCTTTTCTTTTCACTGTTGAATTATGAGTAGGCTGACGTTGCCATAGCGACGATTGAATATGCATTATCTTTGTGTGAACTTGCGCCTCTATGATTGGAATCAGCGATTGCTGAATAAATATTTCTAAGGTAAATTTGTCATAGTTCTTAAGATTAGCAATAGAAAATCTGTTTATTATCCCTAATGACCCGAAATATTGGTGATCTCAAGAACTTTGACAAATTAACCATAGAAATATTTATTCAGCAATCGCTGTTTCCAATCATATAGAGGCGCAAGTTCACACAAAGATAATGCATATTTAATCGTCGCTATGGCAACGTCAGCCTACTCATAATTCAACAGAAAAAGAAAATTTTGTAGCAAGATAAGAGATCTTTCGACTATAGTTTACATTTGAAAAATCCAAAATCTTTCTCATTTCTCGAAAATGGTTGGATTAAAAAATTCATATTATATTTGAATTACTCCTAAAAAAGTGCCTGTAGAATGTATCAACAGATTTCAAACAAGCGAGATTATTGAAAATGACAATTTCTCAAGTTTCGCTCATAACTCAAGTTCTATGAACGATAAGCTGGATCTGTTTTCAGACTCGGATTAGTCAGGAAAAAAGAGCTCGAGATTGTGTTATCAGTTTTCTTCTAGCTGCTATAGTTTTCGAGATCCCGTCAGTAGACAACGAATTTTGCCCACCCTGTACATGAGGTTGCGAACGGTTCACTTAGAAGCAAAATATTTTTTTATGATTTATGAACGTTAACAAACATGAGAATCTTGAAAAACTTCACAAGGGAAAAAAAGAAGACTATACTCTATGAGAACTTTCTGTTGCCTATTGCCTGTTGTCAGCATCGAAATTTTTCATTTCCTATATTTAGCAGGAAGTTTATCGAAACGAGCTTTCAAGAAATCAACTATGTTGTGGAACGTAATCAGAACCAGAAACCCTGTTGTATTGAGCTCTCGCATCGAAAAGCAGGCAGAATCTATTGAAAAATGCTAATTTCAATTAGTCTGCTTAAGAACAAGAAGTTGCTAGAAAAATCAGGAGTTTTCCAGATTCTCATGACACTTGCTAATTGAGGCAAACATTCATACTTGCCGCCAATAAACAATCTAATGATTCTTTTGGAGCTCTCTGATCCTCGTATATACTGAATGACCTTAAATGTGTCTCAGCCGAAGGGAAAATTTTCTAACCTTGGTTATTAACAGCAGAATGATATCCAGAACAATGATAATAATCTCAAAGTTTCATCTTTAGGGATACATTATTTCATCTCTTAATTACTCGTGAAGGAATCGCTCTATGAGGGCCGATTAGAACAAATTCTTCATTCACTTTTATAAAGTATCCCGGTTGGCCATGATTTAGGTCTATCATGTTTTTGTAACTAAAACCAAGGCAGGTTGGCGCTCCTGAAATATCGACAATGTCAAAATAATTCGACGCGAGTTTGCCAATTTCTACTCTCTTTCAATAACAATTCAGCTTCAGCCATAATTAACTAATAAATTAACATTTCGCTTTGATTGTATTGTATTGAGCCTTAAGTAGGTAGTCATGTTTGAATTGAACAAATTCCTTAACGAATAATTTCAAAAGTTATATATTTCGAGGAATTGTTTCGATAGGAAGTAGTACATTGAAAATGAACTTTGTATATCCTATGTTGGCAGAACATTGAATTTTTATGCACGAAAATAACATGAATTATACAATATCTCATTCAATGCTATTTTTCTTGATATTTTAGGAATTGCTTTTTTCTGGGAATTGAATATTTGAGTTGACTTCAAAGTATGTCCATAAAACATAATTCCATATCTTGCTTTTGACTCCAGTACTGCATGAAGGGTAGTTTTCATGCAGAATTTATCCAGATATCTTGTCATTACACCCAAAGATAACAGACTGAAGCTAAGCACTAAGCAGCATCCCAGTTTAGAAATATGTATGTATGTGTGTGTATCATTCACGTAGATTCCCAAGACCTTTGTAAATAGAGTTAGTTCTTTTGAGGTTAACTGTGACACAGGTTTCGAAGTACTACTACATTTTCTTACTGGAATATTTCAAGTTGTGCAACAAGGTATTTAAATGACTTCTGTAGGCTTATTTCTTGAGAATTTCGAAAATTACATTTTTCAGTAAAATTCCAAAACACTCGATCCTTGATTTCCGTTCAAGAAAAAAGCATTACTGAATCTTCCAACAATGTTTACATACGTGAAATATTTCCAATATTAACAGAGAAAAAAGTTTCTTCAACATTCGCCAGGTCTTTGGAATTATTGAATTCACATAATATTTTCTCAAATTCATTACTTTCCAAATAAAGATTGACATTTTGAAAAATAAGTAATTACTACGACCTCTTTGTAGAGAGGACAACGTTGTGTAGTTATCTGACAGGAAAATGACTATAACCTAACATTTTCAAAATATACACGGTGAAATCTGTCAGGATGTCATGGCAAACCGGGATACTTTATAAAAGTGAATGGAGTATATATTGATACGCGCAAGTGTCTGTACTTTCAAGGTAAATTGTTAGTTATTAATGTTATTGAATTTTCAGCTCGATTCGATATTGTTTTTCGGTTATTCGGTGAAGAAAATTGTTCGTTTTCGGTAACAAGTTGCACAAACTCCTAACTTCGAGTTATTGCTTTTCGCGCTTGATCTGCAAAGAAGCACGTTATAGTTTTGCTCAAATGTCTGTTTTTTCGAATTTTAGAAAAAATGCAACAAGAGGTAAACTGTTGGGCAAATTAATTTGCATCAAACCTATAAGCGTGATGCCAGCAACTCCTAAATCTTGAATGTGAAGAGGGCTTAAGTAAGAATCGAGAATTTCCATGACTATCGATCGGATTACAAGTCAATATAAAACAATGATGTTTCAAATTTCAATTTGATCATATATTATTATTCTCGAAGATATTGGAATGAAACACTGTAATTTGGCTTGAAACGTTGAGATCATTTCCTCAATATCTTTAGAAATACTGTAAGGGTAAGGGTATAATGAGGGCAGTGGCGGATCGACGATTTCCGGGGCCCTACGCTTGAAAACTTTCACCCCCCCCCCCCTCTACTCATTCCATTTCTCTCCAACCAATTAATGATCTTCCTGCCTGGGTGCATTTTTCATTGTTCAGAAAAAAATGTCGTATACTACACTGCAATCTTTTGCAAGCTGATTCAAGTGAGGTCGGGCAGTGGTTCAATAAAAATAAAATGTCTTTGAATGTTTCTAAGTGTAATGTCGTCAGCTTCACAAGTAAAAAAGACCGATAGCATTCGATTATGAAATCTGCACAGAAAACATCACACGAAAATCGGAAATTAAAGATTTAGGGGTTGCATTCCAGTAGCTTCCAAATTTGAGATTTGCTGGTCATCTTGAATACTCAACAAGTAAAGCTTTCAAGGTATTAGGTCTATTAATGAGAAATGCAAGGCAGTTCAACTGTGCGAGAACTTCTCTTCTATATAGAGCCGCGCACAGACACGAGGGCTGAGCGGCTTTCGAAGCAGTTTCGGGGCACTTTTGAGGCAGTTTCGCGTAGTTGAAATGGCTCGCGACACCGTTAACACTTGCGAGGCAGCCCAATTAACTTGCCTCGTAAGCCGCTCAGCTCTTGTGTCTATACGCGGCTTGGGGCACTCGTAAATGAACTACAAAGAAATAACGACAAAAATTCAAATGACTAAATCCGAAACCGTTTGGCTGATTTGACGTAGGAACGAACTCAACCTTCGCATTTAGAAATGCAACCTAACCAGAAACTCTCATTTCGGTAGGATTTTCCCTTCACGTTGTCGTACACTGAAGTAGATTATTTCCGGGAAAAAATTACAGACATTTGGACAAAAACGATATTACGCTGCAGAACATGCGCGCAAAAAAGTCGATAATCAATACATATTGTCACGTTTCCTTAGTTTATCAAAACGTTCGGAATAATTAAACCATTTATTTACACTTATATACACACTACTGTTCTAATAACTAAACAATTAATTCTTTCAAAGTCTGTGCACAATTTATTTCCACACTATTTTTTTTTCTCTGGTCACTTTCCACTTTGAATAACTCCGCCGAATTAGTCCCTGTGCTGCTCCGCGCCCGTTCTTTTATCACTCGTGGAATTCCTAGCGATGGCGAGAAGATTCTAGATCCAGAGACATCTGGAGCTTTCGGGAACACTCTAGCACAGACAGGGCCGTACTCGTCACACTGTCCCCTCCTTAAGCCTGTTCGGTCCCAGAACAGATTCCATGAATTCTTCGGAAGACCGTGGCGAAATCTGCAATCGTCACCATTTATACAGTAGCCCTTCTGATGGAAGTAACAGTCTGCAGTTTTGCTGGGCTTTCCCTTTTGCTTTGGGTTGAAATTGTATACCAAAATCTCTATACCTGTCTTCTGAAACACTACTTCAAGCATGCTTCGCACAACCCGCCAATTCAGTTGATCCAGTCCACAACCTTGTTTGGGAACAGCTAGTTTCCTAATCCCAAAGTATTGAAGGTCGTTCAAGCCATGTAGTGCTGTCCATAAATTCTAGTAAGTGAGCTTCTGATAGGAGTACTATTTCGTGACTACGTAATAAATGAACCGACCATCTGACTTCAGTCTCAGGCATTTTCCGATTCTGGGCTGCTGTCTCATCAGTTTCTCTTGACATCCAAATTAATTTCTGAATACTCTTGCTATTCCCCTACTCATCCTAGATCAGCTGCTCCACAATGATCAGGTGAGTATTCATCGGGAACTGTAAACAGGCCTTGACAAACTTCCTGTGTGACACCAAACCGCGCAACTTGAGTTCCCCCATATCTTTTCATAAATTCCTGGAAATCGTAATTTTCCTTTGCCGGAACCTCGATGAGACGTACTTCTTCTTCGTCACCTTGTGTTGACGCGTACGGGGCTAATCGGTTGAAATGGACGATTCGGTTTTCCTCTGGAAAACTTCCGTATCCGGTAAACTACATCATTTATCCTTTTCATAACTTCATACTGTCCTTCCCACTGTCTCTGCAGCTTCGGAGAAAATCCTCTTTTTTTTGCGGGTTATACAACCACACCAGATCTCCTGCGGTGAACCCTCCTTCAATGGCCTTGATGTCATAGCGCATTTTCATCCGATCACTTGCTTGCTGCATTTGATTGCGCACCTTGTCATGGATGTAATCTAGCTAACTCCTCAATTTACTGACGTAGTCCTCCCCGGCTACATCCTCTCCAGGCTTACAACCAAACTCTAGGTCTCACGGTAGTCCCTTTTCTCGGACTTGTCTCACACGAAAGTTTCCTCTATGCGAAGCCTGCTTCGCTGCCTCGAATTCTAAAGCTAAAGCGTCATCTATAGTTTTAGGGCGGGCAAGTCCCAGAGCTTGTTGTGTTTCACTGTCCTTGATTCCATCCACAAAGGTTTGGATTGATAGCCGTTCAAGGAAGCTGTCTGGAGCAGTTGGGTAAGCCAGCCTGACTAATCTAGCCACATCGGCTTCAAACTCCTGGAGATTTTCTCCTGTTTTCTGCACCCGGTTCTTGATTTGGGCATGATAAACTTGTTGTAGATGAGCATCACCATATCTCATCTGAAGTTTCGATGTTAGAACTTAATAACAGGTTTGTTGGCTCTCCGGAATCGTTTGCAGAATGTTGAGTGCCTCTCCTCGTAGAGCTATTATTGATGCTGTGACTTCTTCGTTATCGCTCCAACTGTTTGCTAGCGCAGCAGCTTCAAATTGTATTTGATATGTCGACCATGGGACTTTTCCATCAAATGTTGGAGGGTTGATCTTCATTTTTCCACATTCGCCGATATTTTCCGTTTTCATGATGCTGTTGGATGATGAAGCCAGCTAATCTTTTCCAATTGACATTCTTTTCAGGGACTCTATTATTTTAGAATGCTGTTTAATTGTTCCTGTTATTTCTTCAAATTACTGTTCACTTTTTCATATACTTCGTCAAATTTTCCGTCACTTTTTTCATAAACTTGGTCAAATTTTTCGTCAACTTTATCGAATTTTTCATTTACTTCGGCAAATTTTTCGTCAACCCTATCGAATTTCTCACTCACTTCGTCCATATCTTCCTTCATTTCTTCCTTCATGGTTTCCATTATTATCCGAGAATTTTCTTCCATTTCCTCATTGATTTTCTGAGAATTTTCTTCCATTTTATCCATTTTTCGAGAATTCTCTTCCATTTTCTCATTGATTTCACTCAAAAATCCCATGATTGCCTGCGTCTCCATTGCTTTCTGGAATCTTGTGGTCACTGGCATAAATTTGAATCGATAGAATTTATTTATTCTAATCGAGCGATGTCGAACCGCACACCTGACACCAATGTAACGTTTTCTTAGTTTATCAAAACGTTCAGAATAATTTAACTATTTATTTACACTTATTTACACACTACTGTTCTTATAACTAAACAATTAATTCTTTCAAAGTCTGTCCACAATTTATTTCCACACTATTTATTTTCACTGATCACTTTCCGCTTTGAATAACTCCGTCCTTTTATCACTCGTGGAATTTCTAGCGATTGCGAGAAGATTTTAGACAAGTGGGTGACTCAGATACATCTAGAGCTTTCGGGAACACTCTAGCACAGACAGGGCCGTACTCGTCACAATATACTTCATTCAATTCTATAAACTACCCCGGTTGGCCATGACATTCTGACACATTCCACCATGTATATTTTGAAAATGTTAGGTTATAGTCATTTTCCTGTCAGATAACTACGCAACGTTGTCCTCTCTACATAGAGGTCGTAGTAATTACGTTTTTATCAAAATGTTTATTTACACAAATCTTATATTTTCATCCAACGATTTATACTGTAAAAATTTGCGCCGGAGAGTAATGTTGGCTGCAACAACATGTTTTTGTTCACATACAATTTTGCGTTCATTTACCCTTTTGTAACCCATTGATTCTATAATTTTGAAAAGTGATATCTGTGCTCCGTTGTATTCCAAAAGTTCCTTTGCAAAAGTGAGTAGTGTATCCATTGGAAAGCGTTCATTTTTCAAATTATAATTCCAAATTTGTCGTTGCAGATCTTTTTTCAAAATAAAGTCTTCAGTCAGTGTCTTTAAGGGTGCACCAATAGAAGGAAATTCTTTGTCATCTTTTTCACTTGAAATGTTTCTAATTGTGGTGATGTGCAGCTAAAAATTGCTATTCATATAAAATATAATTCCTTAGTTGTAATTCACATACGTCGAAAATGTTGGATAGCTTGTGATAAATTATTGATTCCAAATTATCAAGGTTACTATCAGAAAAAGAAGATATCAATTCTACATAGCACTTCATGATACTTTGTCTCATTCTTCAAAACTACCTTCGGCATTTTCAGTTTCCAAGCGTGATGATTATGTTGAGATTGAGAGTAGAAATTGGCATTGGCATTTGGCAACGTCTTTGAGAATTATTTTGACACTGCCGATATTTCACGAGTGCCAGCCTGCGTCAGTTTAAAGTAGAAAAACTTCATAGTCCTAAATCATGGCCAACCGGGATAGTTTATAAAAGTAAATGGAGTGTATATCCCAAGATGGTTTGGTTTCAAGAGGAATTATTGTTTTGTATTAATTCGATGGAATCCATAACGAATTGAACAACCAGTTATATTGATTCACAGTATTGACACTGATTTATTAAGTATGTAATAGCATTTTGTATAATGTGGTCTGATGAATTCAATGTGACGTCGAAATGAATAACGGTACCGATTGAAAAAAAATAATAAAAATACCATGTTGTTCAGTTCGAAAATGACCAGTTGAGATTTCAGTCAGATAGAATGAAATGACGGGCTTAAAAAGAGAAAACATTCACTTAAGTCATTCGAATCAAGGAGGCTGTTCAGGAATAGAGATTCATTATCATTTCAAACTGTTGAATTTTAATAAGATGCGTTATTGATAGTAATAGAAAGCATTGATATCTCAATAAATTATTCAATACGATTCTTACATGGCCCAGTTTCGCATTTCTTAGATACTTTTCTGAAAACAGCATGTGAAAATTCGAGAAAAGCACATTTGTGAAGTCAGCTTCTGCTCGTTCTTTTATAATCATGTTGTTCAATTAGTGGTCATCCCAGACGAATAAAGATCATTAATTCAATCTACCCTGAAAATGGAATATACCAGGTAATCATTTATAATATCCCATCCCTTAACATTTTCGTTTTTCGCGTCAGACAAAAACTTATTCAGTACGAAATTTGTGCCTCAAGTATTTGGAGATGACATTTTAATTTATATAGGATATTGAATGGTTTATGGCAGGTTAGAGTCACATTTTTGTTATTTCTTTTTAAGTTTTAACAGCAATATCATTTGGTCACAATATCTGAATATTCGAATATTCATCCAAAAATGTTCCTTATAAGGACCAAAACAGTATACTGTTCAGGTGCAGACACTACTTCCGAAAATATCAAGAATGAAATTTTGAATGGGCTCATTTGCAGAATCTGTTCGTTCCTACCAGTTCGCAAATTTGAGCTTCGTAAGCTCAAAACCTGCCGTATCAGATCCGCCTAATGATATCGGGCTTTTCATTTCCACAAAATGACCGATCGAATCGAAATCTAGGACTTATCATGCAGAATAATGGTAGGATTTATATATTAAGAATATCTCAAAATACTTCTATAACGAACAGTGCGTTATCGTTTCGTGACAATGTCTCTAATTTTCGAATTTTGAGCCAGAAATTGTCTTAAAAGTTTAGGTTGAACACCCTGAAGAAGAATCCGTTCTCAAATTCAATTCTGTCCGTCCGTCCGTATGTGCTCTACCTTTCGAAGTAAAAGACCCAGCGACTTGAAATTGTCAGATTTGGTTTAGAGTCCAAATATCTCAGTTGAGTTCGTTAATGGGTGAAATCCGTCGAATAGTTTCGAAGTTGAGCTCATTTGAAATTTGACGGTTAATTCCTCGATATCTCATGAAGTTATAATTCGATCGGATTAAAACTCTTTATATAGTTTTGAATACCAACACGCAACTCAATGCAAAATTTCGCGTGTATCCGAATGTTAGAAAATTGAAAAAATATATTTAATTGAGAATTTTTGTTGGAAAATTTATTTTTCTCCATGAAAATCGATTAGATTTCGACGAAATTCGACACAAACCTCAAAATTAGTATTTAGCAAAAATGTTTCAAATTTCAATCTGATCCGTTGTTTACACACGGAGACACAAGGAAAATAATATACCAAATTTTATTCGTATTTGGAATTTCAACCTTATATCCGCAATAGCTAGTACGAATGCAATCAGATTGAAACTTTGACTCAGTTGAAGAATGCATTTGGTGAGGTCAAAACGTGACAAGATGACCGCTGACGTCACGTCGGTGCTCTTCTGTAATTTTCATTTTTTCATGAATGCATTAATACGATTGTGATGTTGAGCGTATGAAAGGAGGTGAACAAATGTATATTTTGAATCGAAAAACGGTGTATTTCGAACACAAAGAAAAGGTTTCCATCAAATTTCAAGAAAAATATTTTTTTTCCTGAAAGATAAAACTTGGTTATTTCAATTTTTCACATAAATTTTGGGGTAATGTGAAGAATGTGTATATACAGCAGTTGTAGATCTTCTTATTATGCCTACAACTTTACCGTTTAACTATTTTCCATCAAACTTGTACGGTTGCTACAAATCAGCATAAGCCGTCTTTTACCCTTGAAAAGTCACACCCTTCTACTTCCGACCTCAGGTCACCCCTAATTTATTTTTCCATTCATTTTTGTTATATTACCTTCCTTTTCCAATGGGCGTCATCTTACTATTATTTTTTATTATTTTTTTCGGTTCGAATAATTATCGATCTTGATCCAACTTTTTCGCACCTAAATATAATTTGGAGATATCCTTCATCCTGCTGTATCGCTTTGTATTCGACATTTGGGCGGACATAATATGTAAATGAAAATGTGGCAAAAACGGATCCTCACTTTAAAACTATAACAAATACATTCTATTTTGAGCGTTTAGCTAAATCATTTTAGGCACAACAATTATCAAGATTCCAAATTAGACGCTATTGTTTGAACTTTTTTATTTATTGTTAACCAAAAATCAATCGTTTCCATGATATTCGGGTTCTTGTGATTTTCAAAAGATTCCTGACCTTTGTACATTTTTCGACAATTTTTCCTACGTTGACCAAATTTGATTGAAATTATGGGTTATTTCAATCAGAAAACGATATGCTATGTATAAAAAAGTTTAACTATGCCATAAAAGATGTTTAACTAGAATAAGTATGATTACACTTAGGATCCTTTTTGGTTACACATTCAAAAGGTTGCTCATGAAAAAATCTGCGTAAATGAAACTAATGAATGCGTTTCAACGGAAACTTTTTTAAGGAATAAAGAAGAAAACTGGCAAGTTCTCAAAGTAATTTGGAAACCATAAATTGTGGAATTTAAACCATCCGTCAAAAATAATAATTCTTTTTTAGCATCTTTAACAACATGGGGTTTCCTTTTTCCAGTTTTCTTTTTTGATAAAAAAAACCCAAGAATTATTATGAAATTCTGTCAACGTGGAAAAAATTTACGAAGAATGAACTAAGATGGGAAATCTTCCAAAAATCATAGCGACTGAAATATCTGGGAAAATGTTCATCAGTTATCAGTAACTTTGGCTAAAACGACAGCAAATGAGTCATACTTACACATCATCCAAGCTTCACGATTGAAATCACCCTGTATATATTGAAATTGACAGGGCCTCCAAATCAAAAATGACCATAAAATACACCAACGAAGGGACCTGTAACCGTTTCAAACCATTTCCAACCCAAACATCGTAAAATATAGTCATCGAAAATTCATAACGAGGTGTCAGCAACATTTCTTTTAAAAACGATCCCCACCATCTCCTATTAATTACGAACTTTAAGTACCAAATATCTATATTAAATACGCTTCGTACTACAAGCTTCCCACTGTACTCTGTTTTCTTGGTCTGTGATTGTTGTTTTTGGTGACATTCAATTGGATTTGTACGATTCTCGATGATTCATTATTTGTTGTAGCCGAAGTATCCTGTGAGTATTTTTGCACAATTTGCTCTTGCGGTAACATTTCCTTCAATGTTAAAGGTTTTTTTAAATCTTTAGTGATTTTGTTACGTAGCAGTTGATTTTAATTGGCACAAGATTCCTTTATTTTGCCTAAATCAGTGGGTACTATATAAGTCCCAGAAAAAAGTTTTTTTTTGGTTCTTTGTTGAATGAAATTCGGGACCAGATGCTTTTAGGATGCACACCGTATATACTTAATATTCCACAAAATTCCTGCATTAATGTCGAAATGCTACTAAAAGTTGCAATTTTTCCTATATCACATTTGGTTATAATGAAGTAGGTACTGAAAATGTTCACTTGGCTTTTATTATTATGAATAATTATTGATGATTAAAAAGTAAATTAACTTATTAATCATCAAGATGAATTTCCGACAAGTAAAGTCTGAGACAATCAAGTATATGAATAATTATGTTCGAAATAAAGGTAAGTAGTTGACGCAAATAAGTTAATTGTTTTTTCAAATCTTAAGTTCAGCTCCAAATGTAATTTTACAACATGGACCTTCCAAAACATTTTCTTCAGAGCGCCAGCAAAGAAACATAACAATATCATATAAATATCATCAATTCAACGTATGATTTTTGAATAGAATTTCTGTAAATCTCTGCTCTGTAGCTATAAACCTCTCTTTTTCCAAAATTGTTGCTCAAAATCATAACATGTTTCCTATTTGAGTACTACAGATATGTAGTATCAATTATTCTGATTTATGTTTATTCCTAGATTTCTGCACAATTTAGGTCCGATTTTTTTCGAGGTATGGGTGGAATATCTCGGTTATGTTCGATAGTGGGCAACATATCTCATAAAGTACTGATTCGATCCTATTGAAACTTTGCAATTGGTTCAGGAACACCAACGTGAAACTTGGTGTGATGTTTCGTATGGATCCAGTAGCTAAAAAATTTTGAAGAATGTTTGTTTGAAAAATTTCCAACTTTTCATTGAACATTTTTTTTCGGAAAACGTTGATCAGATTTTAACGAAATTCGACCTAGACCTTCGAGTGAATATTCAACAACAACTCATCAAATAAAAATCTGATCCAATATTAATTACTGGATGTAAAATAAAAATTAATATGTCAAATTTCGTTGTCATCCTCAATATCGCAAGTGTAGAATTTCGTGATTTTAAAAAACTGAAAAAACGATTTAATTCGAAAATATTCACATTTTGTTATTATCCTCAACTTTTTTAACTTCAATTTGATCCGATATTTATTTTTTGAGATATAGGAAAAAGAAGATGTCGAATTTGAAAGATATTTCCTCAAACTCTCAAGAAGTACCTACAGATGTCATCAGATTGGTTGGAGAATACCAACCTGAAAATTGATGCAAAATTTTGTGTGAATATAATAGTTAAAAATTTCACAAAATGGATAATTTTCCAAATTTTTCTTGAAACATTTTTTTACGGGACTTGTGATAATATTTTATGTTGAGGTTATCTCAGTATCTGAAGATCAAATTGACTCTTCGAAACTCTTGTAAAAAACCACCCTGCATCATTATGCCAATGCCTTGAGGGTGGTGGAAAAATTCTTTTTCGGTAATTCGCGAAATGTTTATAGAAAAAAGTGTTTTTTCGGAAACCCTTAGATATCTGATATAAACCTCGTAGATAGTTGTAAAATACCGATGCGCAATTTTTTCCGAAATTTCCTGCGGATCTTCAAAAAATATTTCTTTGCGTAAACTTTCTAATTTGTATTTTGATTTTTTTTTCACGAACTTTTTATCAGATTTCAATGGAATGGGGCGCAGACATTGAAATCATTAATGAGCAACAGTGTTTTGAATTTCGATTCGATCAATCTTCGGAGATAGGTATATGAAAAAAAAATTGTGAACCTATGATGATTAAA
Organism: Myrrha octodecimguttata; assembly: GCA_958510865.1. NCBI lineage: Eukaryota > Metazoa > Arthropoda > Insecta > Coleoptera > Coccinellidae > Myrrha > Myrrha octodecimguttata. The sequence continues at coordinate 30,292,697 of OY294057.1, forward strand.
CTTGGTAACTAATTGGCAATTGCTAGGATGCAAATGTGTGTAAAAATTTCTGTAATATTAGAATTTATTCCTGAAAATGGTCTCAAACGATTAGGTTGGATTGGTCAAATCGAATTATGTCCGTCTGTTTCTTCCTTCGAAGGAAAAGAATTCGTGACTTGAAATTTTAGGTTAGGTTTGGAGCTTAACAATCTCAAGTGTGTTCGTTAATGGACAAAATCGACCGAACGGTTTCAGAGTTATGCTCCTTTGAAAATTTGAAGTTAGTTCCTCGATTTTTCAAGAAGTGCTGATGCGATCAGATTGAGACTTTGTACTTAACTGAAGGAAATCTACGCGCATCTTAGTGCAAAAGTTTATAGGATCTATTCATTGGAAAATTTGTATCGAAAATTCAACTATTTTTGATTAAAAAGATTGTTTCCCTGGAGACAATTGATCAAATCGCAATGAATGAATGCCCAATGAATTGGGAATAGCCGTTGCATGTTAACAACAAACCTACCCTGAAAATTTCAAGTCCAAGTTAATGCCGGACGGACAGAATTCGGTATCGGCGATTCCAATTTGGTCGTACAACACCTTTTTTTCGGCTCGAAATTCGGAAATAACCGGCTTCTTGGCACAACAAGGACATATCTTGATTCCCAGAACAAGCACGTCAAAAGTCTTGAGGTGCCAGTTTGAATTGTGTAGTCTGAAATTATTGTTATAAGAAGCATATCTTGAGAAATCAACAGGTAATCTATAGAAGAAAAAAATATTTGGAAAAAGTCACTGAAATTATTCACAATTTATTTCGTATCTGATGATATTCGTAAAACTTATATTTGAAGTGCCCTCATTCCAATAAATATTTCGATAACTCTGTACTTCTATGAATTTTGAACCAATGGAGATAAATCGAAAGAATCATTGTAATTTACACATTGATTTCAACTATAATTTCCATGTCGTCAGAAAAACGCGGAGGTTCCATAGTAGAAATCCATTCAATGTTTACCTCTCATCCCAATATTGGTTCCTCACAAAAATTCTTATACAGACTAAACAACAAATCGTTTGATTCTTCTTCGACTTCTTTCTCGCTTAGCAAGCAATTGATCTGAATAGAAACGGAGTTGAAGTTAACTCTTATGGTCACTCGAAAATAACTATCTACTTATATGCGATTTTCTGTATATCGTTTTCAAATTATGTCATTACCCCTAATATATTCAGTTGCCATCTTCAACAATGAAGGTTGCTAACTATTATCGATATATCTTATCATTGGATGTGTGAGATAATTCCTTTCCTAATTATCTACTAAACACTACTCCTATTATGAAACTGGAATATCTGTCTGAGATTCTTCAGATAGAACAACCGTATTTTGATGACTTAGGAACCACTTAAAATCTTACCTGTCTGAAACATCGGAGTCATGATTAATTCAGGATGGTTTCTGACCACAACTGATGAGTCGATATGTATTTGGGAAACTACTGAAAAATATTTGAAAACAGAATAAAGCTTTCGCTGTCTTTATCTTTTTTTGGGGTGTCGAAAAATCTCAAACATAATAAGGTTTCAGAGAGGTGCATAGAATATATGGTATATATATATATATACTCTTTGAAATATTTTGGGTCCGAAAAAAGGTTTAAATGTTGTCAAATTCCGGCTTTATTGTCCTACTTCAGTTGATTTAGATGCCGGTATCGAGAAAAACTGCCATGGTAAAATCTGAAATATATTCGGAAGGTACCGACATGGCATATCGAAACTAGTCAAATTCGAGCTTATTTTTTGATTTTCCGAGTTGGACCATACATTATTTCCAAGAATTTCCGAAAATAATTTTTTTTGTTAAATTTGAGTTGTGACTATTCATTTCATTCCATAAGAATGGTGGAAATATAGGTTTATATAAAGGTTTCCTTCGTCTCTGAACACACAAGTCTGAAACTTGATATTTGTGAAAACCTATTCATTACACGAGGTATTCCTTATTTTAATATTAAGTTCATGGAGAAGAAGTCTTCTAGAGTCAAGTATCAAAAATACCTATAGGAAACATTTAGAATGATAGATACTACGATTAATATTTGTCGGGTTTGAAATTTTGAAATTATTCTGATAACTACGTATAAAAATGAACAGCGAGTGTATAATTGATATTTCAATAATAATAAATATGAATATTTTCTCGAAATATTTTCACGAGTATGTGACAAATTCATAATTTTTGAATTTTAATATTTATTAATAGGCACATACGAAATTTATAAACCATATTTTTATGAAAGGAGATCCAAACTATCCAATAATATCCATGAGTAATATAAATCACCTGTTTCGTTTCTACCGTTGTTTTGGCTTCGAAATGACTTCCTGTATCCATTAAAGCCTTCTTATATTAAACCACATATTGATATTGCTCCTTATTCCCTTACACATATTTCATATATTATTAATGAGTATAGAGTTCAACATTTGTTAAACTCCTCTTATATATTAGTAATAGTCCATCCTTCCAGATATCTAATTCATTTTTTGGATAATAATTTCATCAAATCTAATAGATTATAGCTCAATTTTTATTCAGCGGAATTAATTGTATGGACTTGACAAAGCGCTGACCTTAGCGCCATCATCGTTTACAGAGCCAAGTGGGAGAATATTTGAAATTTCTAAGACCGCATTTTTGACCCAAAATTTTAGTGGGTAATAGTAGGAAAGTGTCGACACCTGATATATTCTATGCATCTTAGGTTTAAGGATTGTATGAGACTCATTTCATCCAACGTTGGTTTAACATGAAGTAATATCACGGAATCACGATTTGCTTGAAAGCCCATTATTTTGACGACTGCCATTTTGAGGGGCTAAGTTAAGGATTTTGCTTCCTTCTGTTGTGAATGCTGGCGTAACTTAATTTCATGTTGGAGCTAAGGTGATCCATTCCTGAGATATGTCTGTATTTCCCTATTTTAGAGCTCATGTTCTTGGAAACAACTTGTGCTATCATCTTGCCCAAATGGTTGTGAAATCGGTCCAATTGTTTTGAAGTTATTTGGATTTTTGAGTTCTCCTCAATATCTCAGGAACTAATTATTCGATCAGATTTAAACCTGTTGATTAGTTGTATAATGCTGGCCCGGAACTCTTTGTGAGATATTGAAGGGATCGTTTCAAAAATTTCAAAATTTCCCAATATTCCAATGAAATTCTGATCAGACCTTAAAGTCAGTATTCCTCAACAGTATGCTCAATTCTATTCGATTCAAATTTTCGAAGATATCGCGATAAAATATAAAATTCCGTAATTATTTCCTCGTTATTGTTGTTTTTTCTGGACTAACTCTAAAATACAGATCCGATGATTATGAAGGGTTGTAACTATAATATTTGCCAATGATGCCCAGTTTTGTACGAAATTTCGCAACGATTAGAACAATTAAAAAAAAAATTGACATATTTGAACAGGCGCGCAATTTGCCAATTCAGTTGATCTAATCCACAACTGAGCCTAGGGTCAGCTGATTTCCTAACCCCAAAGCATTTAAGGTCTTCTTCCAAGACATGCAGCGCTACCCACAAATTCTGGTACGGGAGCTTCTTTCAAATTCCTTTCTGAATAGTCTTGCTACGTCCCTAATCATCCTTAGATCAGCTGCTTCACAATGAGCAAGAGAGTATTCTTTGGGAACTTTGAACAGTTCTTGATGAACTTCCTGTGTCACGCCAAGCCGTGCAACTCGTCATTTTCCTTCGCTGGAACCTCGATGACATGTACCTCTTCTTCGTCACCCTTTGTTAACGCATACGAAAACAATCGGTTGAAATGGACGACTACATCATTTATTATTCTCACAACTTCATACGACCCTTTCCATTGTCTTTGCAAGTTTCGGTGAAAATCTCCTTCTATTCGGGTTAGACAACCACAGCAGATCTCCTGCGGTAAACCCCTCTTTCAATAGCCTTGATGTAGTAGCGCATTTTCATCCGATCACTTGCTGCATTTGATTGCGCATCTTGTCATAAACATGAGCTTGCTTCTCAATTTGCTGACGTAGTCCTTCCTGGCTACATCTTCTCCAGGCTTACAACTAAACTCAAGGTCACAAGGTAGTCTAATTTCTCAGCCGACCATTATATTGGCTGAAGTTTTCTTGGTAGATTCCTGAACCGAAGACCTATATGCCATAGTATATAGATACAAATATTCATTCCAGTCCCGCTGGTGATCGAATAACACTTTGGCTAGATGTTTTTCCATGGTCCTGTTCATTCGTTCGACGATGCCACCTATTCGGGGATGCAGAGATGCAATTCTTGTCTTATTGATCCCCAATTTTCTACAAACTTCTGGTAATAACGTCGACTCGAAATAGGTCTCGTGCATGAATTTTTTTTATCATTGGAATCAAATATTCTATCCGTAAGACCACTGAAAAACTTTTACCGCCATCAAAAATTTCAATTTTCAACGAGAAAATGCTTTTTAAAATTTGGCTCCGCATGTCGGTTGTTCAAACGAAACTTCGCGGTTTCCGTGGTGTATGGGGATATATCCACTCTCTTCCTCTTCTCGTGTACTTTTCTTTCTAGCAAGCCAATAGACAGCGTCAGGCTGTATCGATCGGTGAATCGTAGAATAACGAGTGACGTAGAGGCGATCTGACGCGTTTCTCCCGCTTCGACCTTGAGTCCCGATTTGGCCATTTTCAATACCGAATTATTCAAAATTCGTGAATTGTTGAAGTGTGTGATAGCATACATTATAATTTTGTATCGATATAGAATGAGGAAAACATAAAAATATGATAATTGGCGTTACATACAAGAGACCTATTTCGGCCTTGCTCACAGTGCAGCATCACAGTGCTGCTCTAGAGGTAGATATTTCAAATCTGCAGAAGAATTATCTGACCAATTTATCAGCATCTGTACTTACCTCTTGATTAGGAATGGCGTACGCTTCCCCCATATGGTAAAATAGTCCATCGCTACCAAAATGTACTTGTTTCCGTGGTCTGTTTCGGGTAAGGGGCCCGCGATGTCGATAGCTACTCGTTCCATAGGAGATCCGACGGTATGTTGCTTCATTGGAGCCTATCCTCTGGCATAAGGGCTGTTAGCTGCAGCACAAGCCTTGCAAGTTTTACACCAGTCTTTAAGGTCTTCCTTACAGTTAATCCAATAAAACCGTTGCCTGACTTTTTTCAGCGTCTTAGTAATCCCAGAATGGCCACCCGAACCATTATGTAGTCTGGTCAAAATGTCTCTGCTCAGATCTATCTTCATTTTCCCAACAACGTTTCAGAAGACCTTTATCGATCCTCAACTTTTCCCATTGTGCCCAATACGACTTTATATTTTGACTCAATCTGGTTACATCTTCCCAAGTAGGTAGTCTATCACTCTTCTTTCAACTCAGGATTACTTTCAAGTCTCTTTAGCGTCTGCACGTTGAATTTCTTGGGGTAGCCAGTTATCTTCAATTACCCTGGTCCGTCTTGAATCGGCCTTGTTTTCCACACGTAAGCAATTGCTGCAATTCTTGGGGTAAGGTCCTCTTGATAAAGCATCTGGTCTGATTAAACTATGCTTGAAAAATCCGTGGATATCACAGGGGCGTTTTTAGCTTGAGTCGATTCATGTCCCTTATCACCGACCCTTTTCAGTTTCCCTGCTGTGGCTCTTCCTCTATTTTTTGGGCAATTTCGCTTATTTCGCTTAATATGCCCACTTTGATCACAGTGCCAGCACAAAGCATTATTTTTCTTAGTACGCAACAATCTGCTGATTTCTTCTCTGATGATTTCTTCAACAGGTCGGTCTATTTCTTGGATTTGTCTCAAACGAAAGTGTCCTCTATGCGGCGCCTGTTTTGCTGCCTCGGGTTTGCCAGCCTGACTAATCAAGCCATATCGGCTTCAAATTCCTGGAGATGTTCTCCTTTTTTCTGCACTCAGTTTTTTATTTGGGCATGGTAAACTTGTTGTAGATGAGCATTTCCTTATCTCATCTGTAGTGTCGATGTTAGAACTTCGTACCAGACTTGTTGAATTTCCTGAATCGTTTGCAGAATGTTGAGTGCCTCTCCTCGAAGAGTTACTATATAAATGCTGTGGCTTTTTCGTTGTCGCTCCAACTGTTCGCTAGCGCAGTACCTTCAAACTATTTTTGATATGTCGACCATGGGACTCATGCATCAAATGCTGGAGGTTGGATCTTCATTTTTCCACTTTCGCTGTTATTTTCCGTTTTCATGATGCTATAGGATGTTGAAGCCAGACACTCTTTTCTAATTGAAATTATTCTCAGAGACTCTGTTACTTTAGAATGCTGTTCAATTGATCCTGTAATTTCTTCAAGTTTTTCGTCCACTTCGTCAATTTTTCGTTAACTTTGTCAACTTGTTCGTGAACTTCGTCAAATTTTTATCAACTTCATTGACTTCGTCCATTCCTTTATTCATTTCTTCCATTTTCTCATCCAATTTTACTCAAAATTCCATTATCACCTGCGTCTCCATTGCGTTCTGTAGTCTTGTAGTCACTGCCATAAATTTCAATCAGTAAAATTTATTTATTCGATTCGGTCGATGTCGTGTCAGGTGTGACACCAATATAACGTTTTTTTTCTGAGAAAAAAATAGTTAAACTATTTATTTACACTCATTCACACAGATAACAAATAACTCGACAAATAATTCTATCATAGTCTATGCAATATTTATTTTCACACTTTCCGCTGTATGATTATTGGAATAACTCCGCTGTATAATACTTGGAATAACTCCGCTGAATCACTCCCTGTCCTGCTCCGCGCTCGTCCCTATATAAGAATTCGTGGAAGTCGCACAGACAGGGCCGTACTCGTCACAATATGAAGTGTTGGTAAATTTCGTATATACCGGGTGTTACAGTAAACCTGATTCCTGTAACACCTGGTATTATAAAATCTCCATGATGATATCTCCGATGCTGGATGCGATAATAGACGTAGAACTAGAATGATTTTCTCTGGGGAACAAGCAATATTTTTACCACTACATAATTCTTTATGCTGAAAATGGTCTTTCACCACTAGATTGGACTTGATTTTTATAAGAAACAGAACGACCGATTTCAAAACTTCTAAGATTTAGTTCATTGATGACAAATTTCCCCCATCTTCTTGGGGCTAAAATGTGTAAAAAAGCTGCAGATCGAGCCTGTGCAAAATTTCGTGAGGCTCGCATTTCACCCATTCATAAGCTCGAACCTCACGCGTCATTAGGCTCCAAACCTGCTCTACTATTTTTTGTTGATATTTTTCGAGTAAAAAATCGGCCTTCAGGTAGATCGTGAATACAATAACTTCAGAAAGGAATTTTGTCTCGATGATAATGATTGTATAGTATCTTGGGGCTTGTTAAGGAATGTAGTATTCATGAATGGGTCAAATTGTCCTCATGATTATGCAGATATCATTCAAGAGAATGATATCTGCATAATCTTCAAGCAGTAATTTTCGCAACAATTACTAAATTTCAATTCGATGACTCCTGCTATTTCAAAAATATTTTGAAATTGAAATACCGAATCAATATATCTGCGAAATCAGTAAGTAAATCCAATCAGATTCTTTTCCTCGAGAAATTCGAATTTGTTGACGATTCAGTTGTGGTTCCTACAGGGTGGCCATGATAATATATTAATACTGATTTTACTGATATTGTTTCGGCATTCACCACGATTAATATTTCGAGATAATGAGCTGATTTTTGAAAATTTGCCTTTGTCATGACATTAATAATTAAAATTCAAACTAATTAAAATTGCATCGAAGCGACGATATGAACGTTACACGGAAAGATGTGGAAATCGACCAAACTAGCGGCTTTGCCCTTGGAAATCGAAGAAGATTTTGGACACAAAATGTCGCAACTTTGATTCAATGTTTGACAAGAGACTCTGCTGAGAGTATCGAAGTCACTGGAAGCGTAGGGTTTTCAGCTGAAGCTTATGAATAAGGTTCCTGATTGTAGTCCGTCGATTACGCAGTTATTATAATGTCCCATTATACAAGGTAAGTTATTAAGTTGTACATTAATTTCAACCATCCTCTCATCAAATAAAATACTTTTATCCTCTACCATTTTCCAGGATTGGCTCAGGTAAAAAGTTAGATTTATTTAAATATTTCGTTTGCAAGTTCAACACCGATATCTCTTAAGCTGATTTGTATTGCAGAATTGCCAATCCAATACCAGAGCTGTCAAAGATACTTTGAACAAGTATCTAGATACTGGATGAGTTCCTCCTTGATACAGTATCCGACGTTACTTAGGGTACCTAAATACTCTTCGAAAAAAAGGAACTTAAATACGTATCTTTATGTTCCTTTTAAGTTCCTTTTTTAAAGAGATAAGATACTTTTTAAGTTCCTTCATATATAAGGTTGGAGTTCCTTAACGTTTTAGATGAAGTTATGTATGTATTTCTTGTTTTGTTGACTTGATCAGTTCTGAGAATAGAAGAATTTGTTTGCTCCAATTTCATTGGCGCCAGAATTGGAGATTGGAATTTTTACGTAAGAGAGCCTAAAATCAATCTACTTAAACTACAACAACCTCAAACAAACTTATTCAAAACAAAACTGTTTTTTTTAATTCTCACCGTTCAAAGGGAAAGTAGAAAGTTTTTCCTGAAAATATGACCAGTACAAGTCGGTATGAATGTAGCACAACTATATTAAACAATTTTTGACTCATAAAAACGAAGTTGTTGGGCAAATTTTTTTCCAAAATCGAACAACTCAACACAAAAATTATTTTCCGTAGGTATATCACAAGCTTTGGCATATATATATTTTCATTACGAAAAAACGAAAGTACCAGGCTAACTTTCGTTTCACTTTCGCGATTTCTCTGGAAACACACATTTTTCCACTCTATTCGGGGGAGAAAATTCTTACGGCACAAAGCAGCACAAACCAAGAACAATTCAGCACAAAAAATGTTCTCGAAAACCGTAAAACGCTGGGCCAAATTCACACACATTCGTCTGAAGGAACTTTTTTTAAGTTACAAGATACAGTTCCTTTTAAAAAGTATATAAGATACTAGTTACTTTTCGCCATAAAAAAAGTAAATAAGATACAGTAACTCAGATAATCAGTATCTAAGTTACTGTAAAGTAACATAGATACTTTTTTCTGACATCTCTGTCCATTGCTTGAATTACAAAGAAATATTATTGGTAAAGCTCATTTACACCTTCAATTCTAATGATTTGGTACTTATTGCGGTATTATTGTGGAGAAAACATTCCGCTACACTTAACCATTGAAACATTAATCTTTCACTTGATATTCCTCTAATATCCAGTTGTTTCCACCTTCGAGATTCAACACAATTTCATTATTGTCCATTCGTGTATAGTTAATACCAGAATTACCCAAATTTTCATCAATTCATTAAAGAATTATATGAAATCACTCAACTTACGACCGGAAAATATTATTTGAACTCTATAATTCTACGGAAAGTCCATAGACGTGGACTATCACGTTCAAGAAATGGCATAGACATAATATCTGGTCTATGCAAATTAGATAAATATTTCCGTGTATTTTCTGTTCCGGGTAACCGGTCGAGCTCAATTCACGGCCCCAACTAGCTCAGGGGCGGATCTACGAAGATAGGGAAATTTCACGGATTTATCTGATTTGCAACGTTGAATATCCCGAAAACGACTCATGCGAGGAGAAATAATAGAGGATAGTTGAGTATTTTATAATGATTGAGGATTTCAATAATGACTGAAGATAAACTTTATCTGCAGTCTTATTGCTAATTCCTAATACTTTTATGAATGGGGGAGTCTATAACCAGAAAACCATTTGGAGTTAGATTAAATTGATTTCTGTAGAATACGAATCATACATTCTCGAATTTCCAAAAAAAAAGACAGATTATTTTTGGAAACTTCAATATCTTGTGTCTTTATACCGAGGCCAAATCTGGAAAAATGGTAAATGAAAAGAGTGTTTCATTTGATCAGAGGATTTATGGTAAAAATTAATGTACAACTTGAAGACTCACCCTGTATGCTCAACAGTCTGACTTTTTGTACTTCTAGTGAAAAACGTGCTATCATTTTACTAGAATGCCCATAATATTCGAATTTCGAACCGAAAATATGTTCTCAAATCATATTCAATGTTGAAGTTGGACTCAATGATGAAGAATTCGATGTCAAAGTCACGATAACGGAAGAACGGAAAACTCAAATGATTCCCAACATTCAGTTAAGTTCTGTAATGGATCAAATCACCTAACGGTTTCGGATTCATTTGAATTTTCGAGGTTAAATCCGCAGTATCTACTTATGCCATCGGATTGGTAATTAATTGTAGAATGCCCACGCACAACTGGTCGCAAAATGTTGCTGGGTTCTTATGGTGATTAAATCTCATGATAATTTCTCCAATTTTTTTTTAAATAAATTTTGTCTCGATAACTTTTCAGATTTCGATAAAACTCCGCAAGATCTTGAAGTCAATATTCCACAATACTGAACTGAATTTCAGTTCAATCTGATTCAAATTTTTGCAGATACTAGGAAAAAAATATTTAAAATTTCGTGGTTATTTTTGAAATGATTCAAGAAATACTGCTTAGATCATGATTATACTTGATGACCAGTTAACATTTGCAACTGTAAAATGCGCCCAAAAGATGCTTTCTTCGCGTCAATGCTTTTCTGGAATTTTTAATGATCATTAACATCCATGAGCATTCTATGCATTGAACACAGATAAAATATTTTTTCTATGGAAAAAGTTGGCCTTATTCAAGGTACAATCGTATCGTTGCTAAATTTGAATTTTTCATGACAAAAAACAACGGATACGAAATATCATGATATCAGCTGAAAGTGCTCAAAATATACTGTTAATATGTGATCTAACTTCCGCATCTTCTAGCTCTGTAATTGCGAGCTTATTCTTCGACTTAAGATTGTTTGGTTGAATTAACTTATTTTTGACGAATTAATCTATATTTGAATTTGGCTCATAACTTGCCATTGACTCTCTATAGGTATAATCATAGAGTTTTCAATGGTATATGAAAACTCAATGGTATAATTCATTTTCATTGGGATGAATTCAATTCTTCCAAACTTTTGCAAATAGTGTGATTGTGCGTTAGTGGTCCATAAATGAAATTGGCAAATTCTAAAAAAAATTTAAATGAGTTTTATAAAATTCTGCTTTTGAAAGATCTTGTTTTTTCAGATGTTCATATTGGTTCGAGATGTTTGGTGTTAAACAACGAGTTGGAGTGTCGCTATTTTCGCTACTTGTTCTCTGTGCTCTCTGCTCTGGAGTTATAGCAAATACATCTGGAGGTAAGAAAATAATAAATCAGTTTTCTGAACATAATATCTGTTTTTCCGTCTGATCGTTAACAATTAAATACTCAATATTTCAGAAAAAAATACGAAGATCGAAATAATGATTGGGTGAAATTCACTCAATTATTCCGAAGATATATGCATTCGAAATTTCATCCTTACAATCTGTCCAAAAGTACATATCTAATCAAATTGACATCTGGTACTCAGTTATCGGTTGGAAGGTTTGACTGACTTCGGTGAATCCGAATTTTGTTTTCTCAAAAACCCAAAAAACACCGATTCGATTGAATTTACACTCGGTTTGCAGTTGTTCAAAAATACCAAACTCCAGAGTATAGGCAAAATTTTATATCTTTATCCCAAAAACAATTGACACATTCTGATGCCTATATACCAGGGCATTCGTAAAATGAAGCTTGACAACTATTTCACGTGAGGCGAAAATTAAGATTTTCCCCTTTTGACTACAGAAGGACAGCAAGTGAAATTCTGAAGAAGGTATTGTTTTGTAACGAGTTATTTCGGATATTCTGAAAGAGATCGGAAAAATTTGGAAAGAAAGATAACCTTTTTTACTCTGAGCTTTATGCAGAATTCGGATCAGTGTTGTGGTGCATAAACCTGTTGTACAATGTGAGGAGACAACTAGTTAGCAAACAAAATTCCAGATTCTCGATCCACTTTCTGGGATCCGCGCAAAGATTATAAAAAACGAAGAAGTTTACGACCAAGGCCGTGGGGCTCGATGAACTCACTCTAGTCTGAAAACATCTTTTTTTCGCATATTGGGGTAATTCTATGCAGTCCGTTTAATATCGCATTGATTCATGAAACAAAAAATTTTATTCATTATCTGCAATACAGTTATCGTCTAAGCGGACCTGGAAATTATTCCTGCTGGAAAAGAATTTTCAAGTTTCAGTCAGTTACCTATATTAAAATAAAATGAATCTCTGGGCATCAGAGCTGTGCCAAAGCCTTGTGCTTAGTGCTCGTGAAAGCACTCGAAGCACTTTTGTGCTCGCAAACACTTTATTAAGCCGGTGCTTAGTGCTTGGTGCTTCGAGAATTTTTTGAGAAGGCTTAGTGCTTAGTAATTCGAAAAAGTGCTCCTAAGCACCGCAAAGTGCTCCCGAGCACCGTAAAGTGCTCCCAAGCACCGCAGTGCTCCCAAGCACCGCAGTGCTCCCGAGCACTGCAAAGTGCTCCCGAGCACCGGAGGGCTTTGAAGCACTTTTCGGGATTACTAAGCACTGAGCCCTTCATGGACTTGTCGAAACAGGAAAATGTCGGGCTTTCGCGTGATTGGAACAAAGAGAACTAATATATCGGTTGTCTCTGCTGTTTAGAGACATTCGACAAGGAATACAACGATCCTCATTCGACACATTCGTGATATATGTGATTAAGTTTAGTTTTGTGTTACTATTACCTATGAAAAAAATAAAATGCTGTCAGAGTGAAAGGGGCAAAGCGTATGCTTTCAGTTGGGAATATCGAGATAGAATATTTCGTATTCTATCTCGTGTTGGAAAATTTCAAGAAATCCATTGACGTGAAATCACGTGGATTATACTTATTAAATTTTCGTATTCGTATATCACACATTCCGGTTCACATTTAAAATTTCATTATTTTTTTTCTCTATAATCTCGAACCTAAAGATCTAATCGAAATGATATTGTGAGTTCTTTGATGTATAATAGTATGATTGCGTGCAGGTTCGTGAGAAATTCCAGTAGAGTATCGCAAAATTAGAATTATTGAGAAAAATATATTTCTTGAGCTAAATATATCAATTGAATTAGTTAATTAGTTATATGATGGGAAAATAGGAATGAAATTGTTTTTTGATCTCCTGATTAAACGGTCATCACGAAACTTGGCACGAAGCTGTCCATTTTAGAAGTTATGGCACAAAAACATATAATTATGCTCACGTCAATAACACTGGAACTTCCCGACCGATTATGCCAATAAACAAACTTAGCCGAGTTATTTAGGCTCTGAATCTACCCTGCAATTTTTTAGGGCCCTAGATTTCTCGTTTGGAGAGTAATCGTGTTTGCGGACGGCCGAACATCCAAACATCGATATTGATAACGGATTCATCATCAGAGAGTCAAACAAGTCAAGAACTGGATTTGAATTCGATATTATCTGCGTTTTTTTGAGGAATATTGGGAATATAAAATTTTGAATGGTTAAATCTACGGAATCATTGAGCGGATTTTACCCATTCACGATTTTTACCTTCGTAATATGTATACCCATTGAAAATTTCATATTTCCAGTGTTTTCGAGAATAAAAATCAGCTCGGTTTGAATCCAGTACTTCGATGAGAAATTACAACTTGGAGGTTTGCGAAATTTCGCGGAGAACATGATTGGGAGATCCTCAAATATAAAATTTGTGGAAACAAAATTCTGAATTTTAATTCAATCTGATTGAACGATCATCACGAAATCGTACGAATTTGGTCATTAGCTTTCGTTAACTAACCTAACGTTGTAACAAACACAATAACTTCCGAAAGAAACAACTTAGAAACTCGATATTTGTGGAGCCTTAATCACGTAGGCCGAATTCGTGTCCACTCACCCAATGATTCCGCAGATAGACCCATTCAAAATTTTAACACCCAATATTTTCAAAAATACAGATAAGATCGGATCAAAACCCAGTATTTGATTGAAAAATGACAGCTTGATGGTTCACACAGAATTTCGTGAGGATAATATGAGCAGAAGATAGCAGAATATGGAATATTTGAAAAAAAAATTGTTCTGATAACACGGTCATCACAAAATTTCGCACAAAGTTCCAAATCAGCATTTTCGAACTAGTTACCAAGTTTCACAATGATTGAGATTGTATTTTTTGAGTTATTTCGGAAAAAAAAAACGACACTGAGTAATAAAACGTCCAAAATTTCCTCCAAATCTTTTTTACAGTATCTCTGAAAATTATGAACATATCGTACTGAAATTTGGTACACTGCTATGAGATATGGAGCTCAAGTTATAAGCAGATTTTTTTCGAATGTACTGAACTGTTTCCGATAATGAAAATTTTTCTGAAAAAATTTTTTCAATCTTACTAACGGTACGATCTCAACAAAATTTTGCAGGAAGTTGCGTGTCATTGTGCCCCAACGAAGTGCCAAGTTTCAATATCAGGGAAATAACCTCAAAATTTCAAATAGCTGTAAGGCTGAAACCGTTGGGCCGCTTGTGCCCATTAACGAACATAACCGCGGCATTGGGATGCGCAACCTATCCTGAAAGTTTTAAGCCGCTAGTTTGCTCCGTTCGACAGATATCGGGTCCTCGGTTGGACGGTCTGAAGAACAGAATTCACTCTGACACCGGATTCTTCATCAGTGGGTTCAACCTAGTCGTTTGAAAGCATTTTCGGCTCAAAATTCGAAAACTACAGACAAACCCAACACCAAACGATAGCACGCTATTCCCTATTAATGTAGGAAATGAGAAATATCTGCTCAGTAGGAATTGACTATTTATGAAATTTGTTTACGCCGAGGACCAATAATTCAAGTTGCAAATTTAGAATCCCTATGCTTCATTTGAAATATAGAATTCAAAATCCTCCCGAAATGTCCTTTGATCGACTATCCAAATATACTCAAATAAAAAAATTTATTTCATCCACTGAACTGATTTGTCAACTCATGCAAATGACTATATTTGTCAACAAGTTAACAGAAACTCAATAAAATATGCAAAAACATATCCAAACACATAGAAAGAAATTAATTATTTAAATAATGGCGAAATAATGGGCGAACAACGTGAATGTTACTTGAATGATCTTTAAACTGAACCTTATGAAGGCTTCGATGCATAAGGTCGCTTATTTCTGGTCCAACACCCGTTTACACGCGAGAGTGCGCCTTACTCGCATCTTCACGTTCAGCCATGGCGAAGGGGATTCAACAACACATTTTCTTATTTTTTGAGAAAACTATTGGTCCCATTGAAATTTTGAAAAATCTATCGATATTCGATATTCCTAACAGTTTTTAAGCAAAATTGAAATGAACATAATTGTAAACATGCATTTTCAGGGCAGGCGATTATATCATAAGGAACTCCAGATAAGAGTATCCGACTTTTTAGATAATTAAAATAAAATATTTCTGAATCTTATATTTTGATAGAAATTTGTCTGAATGAAGAACACTCAACGTAGATGAAGATGAACACAAAAATTTTTTTGCCAGTTTTTGGAGAAATGCCCCACACCACTTCCTGTACATGACGGTTTTTTGACGACATTTTGATTTTGCATTGTGAGGATGTAGCGAATGATACTAAGTGGTTCATATATTTTAGCAATGAAGTTCACACGAAAATCCGTTTTTAAATGAAATATGAAAATTTTCACGAAAAACATTTCTTTAAAATTTTTCTATGGAGAATTTTTCATTTTGATACTGTTCATTTCGGTCAGATAAATATTTTTCGAATTATTGAAAAATGAAAATTTCAAATGGCTGTAGCACAAAAACCATTCGGCAGATTTGGCCCATCAACATACTCAACCGAGATATTCAGGATCTTAACCTAACCTGAGAATTTGAAAACTCTAGGTTCTTTCTTTCGAAAGTTATAGCTCACTCTTCCGGCCAGTCAGACGGACGGCCGGATGGACATAATCAATTTTGACCTCAGATTCTTCATCAGTCAGTCTAACCTAGTCGTTTGAGACCAATTTTGGCTCAAAATTTGAAAATTACAGACATCGTGACGAAATGATAACGCGCTGTTCCCCACAAGCGCGTAAAAAGTGCTTAGTGCTTGGTGCTCGTGTAAACGAATTACTTTCTGAAAGTGCTCGGTAATCGCGAGCATTTCACAATAAATGAGTGTTAGTGCTCGTGATTCCGGAGCACTTTTCGAAAGGGCTTAGTGCTTTGTGCTCGGAGCACTTTCCATCAGTGCTCGGCACAGCTCTGCTGGGCATCTAAACTAGCTAGTTTTTTCCGCCTGTATGGTCATAATATTCATGAGAAATTTTGCACTCTCGACGCTCATCGAGAGCGATATCATATTATTTAGACATAGAAGAAATGTCTGTAATTTTGAACTTTCGATTGATAATTCTCTCAAACGACTCCTTTAAACTAACTGAACAAGAATTCTTGGTCGAATTATATTCTATCCCGATAGTCATCTCCCGGGAACAAGGTAGTCGATTATTTTTGAAAGATATATCTTTGAGCTTCAAATTTATGAGGTGTTTGGGTTCTGCATTTATTTACTGAGTAAATGAATAGAATCCGTCCTATGGTCTCGGTGATGTCATTGTTCGATTTTTTTTCTTACTTTATACTTTTTTTTTTACTTTATACCAAGATGAATTTCTATCAAGTTAAGTCCGAAACAATCACAAAAAAACAGTTATCATTTCGTCACGATGTCTGTAATTTTCGAATTTTGAGCTGAAATTGGTCTCAAACGATAAGGTTGGACTCACTGATGAAGAATCCGTGGTCAAAATTGATTCTGTCCGTCCGGCTGTGTGCTCTGTAACTTTCGAAAGGAAGGACCTAGAGTCTTGAAATTTCCAGGTTAGGTTAAGATCCTAAATATCTCGGCTAAGTTAGTTAATGGGCCAAATCGGCCAAATGGTTTTTGTGCTACAGCCTTTAAAAATTTTGATTTTCCAATAACTAGAAAAATATTTATCTGATCGAAATGAAACTTGGTTGGAAGATGAACAGTATCAATAAGAAGAATTATCCATGGAAAAATTCAAAAAAAATAATTTTTTTTTTCTTATTTTTTTTTGAAAATTTTTATATTTCATTGAAAATTCACTGAAATTTCCGAGTCACCATTTCACAAGGGCGTAAAAGCTGCTGACTTCACGTCAGTGCTTCTCTAGATTTTTTTGGATATATATTGTATATCGTGAAATGAATTTGAGTTTGGCTAGGTGGATGCTGAAATTTTAGTTGGTTCTATACTAAGATTTGTTCATGTTAAATGTGTGACAGTTTGCCATCATTCTTCGACAAAACACGAGATTGCAATTCTATTGGATCTGAATTTTTGAAATTATTGTTGAAATCAAATTTTGACTGAATATATTTGCGGGATCCTCGTGTGGATATCGCGAATTCGGCCTAATTGAATTGATTGGTGAACTCCAAAGCTGCACTGTAAATATCGATTGTCCCAGGTTTAGATTCTTCCGGAAGTTTTTGTGTTTTTTTTATAGGCGGTTAGACCAGCCGTGAACAAACTTGAGAAAGAGCCCCCCTTGGGCCCCTTGTAAAGTAGGTTTAGGGTTGTATACGAATTCATAAATGGTTGAAAAAAATAGATTGCGATGCTCACGGAATTTCGCACAAGTTTGTGCGTCAGAATCTCAAAATTGAGTACACATTTACATTTTCAATTTGATAGCAACAGTATTTTCTGAAGTATTTCCGGGTTCCAACATTCCTGGGTCAGTCACTGGCCGCAATCACATACAAACATCGTCATACAATTATTGATTATCGAGCAATCAAAAGTCCCCACACAATGGGCTTTACCTTGAGATTTTCGAGAGTCGAACCCATCTATAGCAACAAAAAAGCCCAAATCTACGTTCATCGCGTTAGTGTTTCCTGTCCGTTTGACTACAAATGAGTCAAATTAGAAATACTTATTTTGTCACCGATCGATCAAAATTTATCATCTCTGCCAATTTTCTTGTATCAATTGTTGGAATTTTTATTAATTGAATAATTCAAGGCTGAGAAAGCAATAAGCAAGAGGAACGGAGAATTCCCTGTTTTGTATACACTCAGTCATTCTATTTGTGTTACTGTTAATGTTTTGGGGAACAGCACTATATAGTTTTAGTGGTTGAGTATCTCGAATATTATTATAATTAGTGAAATAAATAATCTACATACCCGATTATCCATTTCACTTATTGTATAGTTATGTCCAAATGTCAGTAATTAACGAATTTTCTCCCGAAAATCGTTTCAGACGATTAGACCTGCTGATGACATATCCGATCTCAAAATCAATTCTGTCCAGCCGAGGCCACGATAACTGCCGAACGGAGCAAGCTTCGCTAGCTTGAAACCTTCAGGGCAGGCCACCACGCATCAAAATGCGGTGTTTGAGTTCGTTAAAGACCAAATCGGCCGAATGATTTCAACGTTATAGTCATTTGAAGATTATTTCTTCGATATCTCAGGAATTACTATAGCGATCGTATTGGAACTTGGCGGTTTATTCTAGCATACTGAAGCGCAACTAACAGCGAAAATTTGTTGCGATCGTATGGTTGATGGGTTGAAAATAAAAATTGGAAATTCTAGTCGAAAAAAAGTTTTTTTTGGAATATTCATGTATTTCCGAAAAAAATCCGTAGATAGCTCAAACACTTCAGTCCCCATCAATAAATCAAATTTCAATCCGATCCGCAATCAAACTTTGGAGATATCATAAAAAGATGCAAATTTCGTGGTTTATTCCTCTGTATGGTTGGAAAAGTCTACAGAATTAGTGCACTCGTCTAGTATTTGCTTAAAAGCAATTTTTCACAATCATTGGTTAACAGGAGAATATATATCTACGGGGTTGCTTATCAAAATGTGGCCGCATCATACTCAACAGACAGCAACCTTTATTTTTGGCAAGATTTACTCGGGCAACCCTATGTCATCGTACACAGAAAAATATTAGCTTTAATTTGATATATAAATGAAAGTCATGATTTTTCGAGTTCTTTACATACAGTGTGTCCACGGATTGGGTGCCGGTAAGGTATAAATGACCAAAAATTTTCGAGTTAGACTCTGATATTCTGGGTATCGCTCCTGCTTGGTCTCAAACTAAGATGTTCAGAAAATGAGCCAAATAAATTTATATACAGGGTGGTTTAGAACTGATTCAATGAAAATTGTTAAGAATAAAGTACCTTTGTGTTAAAAGATATCGAGATAGTTTATTGAGAAAAATTGTTTGGAATGACGAGCTGCTGCAGAAACTCAAGTTTCAGATAAATCAGCCTACCTTTACTTAATAAGTTGGTCATGAACATTTTGTATACGTGAGATTTTTATCATGATCAAAAATTTAAATTTTTTAAACTATTTTTTTAACAGGGTTACGTGATACCGCAACATTAAGCCAGCGTCCATGGAATTGTCTTATTACTCCCTGATACGAAATGTCTGCACCTAAGCCGTAGCACTGCACAATAAACACTCTTTGTTTTAAGGTCAGCATGTTTTTAACAGGAAAATTTTCCTTTATGACGAATAAAATGTACGTTTCAAATCACGTCTGGCATTTGTAACCATGGATATTATCAAATATTTTCATAACCTACTCACAAAATCAAAGTTGATCGATTTATATGAAACTCGAGATTTAGCCCTGGCTTTTGATTCTAAACAACTTTTCTCCATAATCTTTCTCGATATCTTTTAAAATAAAGGTGCTTTATTCCTAACAATTTTCCTTAAATCAGTTCTAAAACACCCTGTATATATCAATTGATTTGGCTCATTTTCTCAACATCTTAATTTGAGACCAAGCTGGAGCGATTCCCAGAATATCAGAGTCTAACTCGAAAATTTTTGGTCATTTTCACCTTACCGGCACCCAATCCGTGGACACACTGTATATTGCTAGAGGTGGATGATATCTTGTTCAAAAAAGTAACTGAATGCAATTTCTCTCCAAAAACTCAAATAATTATTTATTCAAAAAAACTTACTGCCATATCTTGATAGGCAACCTGTAGATATATATTCTCCTATTGACACATGTATGTGAAGAATTGGTTTTAAGCAAAAACTCGATGGGCGCACTAATTCTGCTGCAAGATCTCGTACTATTATTTTCGAAATAACTCAAAAAATACTGATCCAATCATAACTAAACTTGGCAGATAGATAGAAAAATGCTAATCTACAAATTTGCGCAAACTTCGAGATGATCGTGATTTTTTCAGGTTATCAGATTTCAAAGAAAATTTGGACGGACCTGGAAGCTCATATTTCATAACAGTGTTTCAAATGTTCGGTTCGATCCAATGCCAATTTAGGGAGATGTTTACAAAAAATATGTCAAATTCCATGTTTATTTCCTGGGTATCGTTGTTTTTTTCAGAATAACTCAACAATGACTTTTATCTAATTCATGATAAAACTTGACAACCAATTGAAAAATGCTTATGCAAAATTTCGTCATGATTGTATTATAACAACAATAAAAAAAAAAATCGACATTAAAAAAAAAAAACTCAGATCTCGGATGAATTCTGCACAGACCTTAAACCTCATACTTTACAACAGTGTACCGAATTTCAGTTTGAACTGATTAAAGTTCAAGGAGATACCTATTGGAAAAAATACGTAAAATTTCCTATTTTTTTTCTCGGTATCGTTATTATTTCCGGAATAACTCAGATCAATCATGATGTAACCTGTCAAAAAAAGCGGATTCGCAACTTTGTGATTAATTTCGTGATGATCGTGCCATTCAATTTTGATGGTAAAGTGGTCAACTCATCATATAGAGACCCCGCCGAATGCACCTTTACTTTCTGATGAAAAGATTTAAAGATCTTCCTTTCATATAGCCCCCTCGAAATTCTGAATGAACCTCCAAGCTATAATTTTTCAGTAAAGTACTAGATTTAAATTTGATCAAATCTGTGATTCCGTTGATAACATTTTGAATGAATATACCTGCGGATTCATATGGTGGATTTCAACCATTCACGAATTCGACCTTTGTAACTAAGTTCTTCCTTTCGGAATTTATTGTGTTTACAGATTCGTTGATGGGTGAAATACGCCCGATGATTCCGTAGATATACCCATGAAATTAATTAAAAAGTTAATTTTTGAGTCAATATATCTATAATCACCAACTAACCTAAAACATTAAATGAACTCTGAAACTCTATGGATAGTCGGTTCCATAGACACAGATTATATCTGTGGTCTGGTCACGAAATAGCATATACCTAATATTTGGTCTATGTGAAATAGTAAATATTTCTGTGTTCCGCGTAAAAGTAGGCACCGCTTAATTCACGGCCTTTTCTAACCTAGGGGCGGATCCACGAAAATAGGGACATTTCTCGAATTTTATCAGACTTTTTAACATTCAACGCTGAATATCTCGAAAACGGTTCGTTTGAGGTTAAATAATAAGTAATAAGTAAGTATTCTAAAATTATTAAGGATTTTTATGATGACTTAAGATAAACTTCATCAGCATTCTTCATGCTGATTTTTATAGTTTTATGAGTCGTAGAGTCTATAACCAGAAAACCATTTGAAGTTAGATGAAATTGATTACTGTAGAATACGTGTCATAATTATAGAAAACTCAACACAAACCCAAAGCTACAAAAGAAAAACTAAAACTGACTTTTTTGGAAAATTTCTACAGCCTGTATTCTCTTATCGGAGCCGAATCTGGAAAAATGGATTTCAAAATATTGACCACTAGGGCAAGCAAATACGATAAATTACAACATGACATATGAAAGATGAAAATAAATCGAATATCATATTTGGTTGCGCGAGTATTTAATTTGAGAACTAAGAATCGCTCATATGTCTAAAACGGCTTTATTGCGGACCCATGTTTATGTAAAATTTTAACTGAGGTCCATAATGGGCTCTCAAAATATTGGAACTTTATTTTTTTAAACCTGGTATTTATTTTCAAACACAATATATTAACGAAGTTCCAAATATGTTAATGAAAAGATCAGTCTGAAGCAAGCGTACAGTTATATGTATACTTTGCAAGTCATATAGTATATTATTCAACGAGTATATAATGACTGATATTATACACAAGGGTGAAATACGAGCCACAGTCGAGTGCTGCCAATCGCCCAAGTGAATAATAGCAATTATATGCGAGTTATGTAGTTATTTATGTATCAAGGGAGTTTCGAGTTTGAAGTCGGAATTATGTATCATTCTGAGTTTAAATTCGGAATTAGTCTAATTCCGAGTTTGAAGTCGGAATTATGTATAGCTTTGAGTTTAAATTCGGAGTTAGTCCAATTCCGAATCAGTCTAATTCGGAGATCAAAGTCGGAATTATGTATAATCCTAGTTTGAAGTCGGAATTATCTTTAATTCCCAGTTTAATGTCGGAATTAGGTATAATTCCGAGTTTGAAGTCGGAATTATCTTTAATTCCCAGTTTAATGTCGGAATTAGGTATAATTCCGAGTTTGAAGTCGGAATTAGGCATAATTCCGAGTTTAAAGTCGGATTAAGACATAATTCCGACTCTGGAGTCGGAATTAGTCTAATTCCGAGTTTAAAGTAGGAATTATGTATAATTCTGAATTTGAAGTCGGAAATAGGAAGAACGATTTTCGTCGACAATAAGTGGCCCTTCTACGCCTTCGGTCAAAACCTTTTACGAAAATCACAAAATTATCAACCATTTTCAATATACAAAAATCATTACATATATACAGAAAGAAAATACAGTGTAATCAACGATATTGACATTCCACATCATTCGGAAAACCGGAGAGTGAAAACCGTAATTCGTTCTTGATACGGCAGGCCCTTAGAGTAACAAACAACATAGAGGTAGCATACGTCATATTTAGAAGGCGATTCCTGTCCTCAACATATGATACGAAATTTGACACTTTGACCGCATTCAAAACAAACCTGCTAACTGTGATAAATTGTCATCGATTCAAGATTGTATACAATAATCGAATAATCTAACATATGTGTGATTTGTATGGATGGATCAGTCTTAAATATATCTTCGAAATGACAAGTTGTCTTAATTGAATTAAAGCTAAATTCCAAACAAAAGTGAATCCTTCAATTTCATTTTCACAATAGAAATTTGTACAATTGTTCGTATTCATTGATGAATACACGACACTAACAAAGAAGTTACCAACTCGTGATCCGATATTTCACTCAATTCACGGGATTCTCCACAAACAACACACTTCTCACATCCCATAGTGAATTCAAGTATTGTAATAACTCAAAAAGTATTGAAGCAAATAGCTAGAAATATCTAAAAACTCGCTAGAAACTCACCGAAACAACTGATGACAGATTGACCGGCGGTATATGGGTATACTGGTAATGCGGCGGTATATGGGTATACTGGTAATGCGGCATCGATGCCAAAGCTCAAATTTCAGCAGGTAGATACTGAAAATGGTAAGTATTTTTTTAACCACAAATTCGAAACTGAAGAAAAATATCGATCATGAACTGTTTGAATTTCCCTATTCAACCGAAAATTATTGAAATAAGTATTTTTATTTGATTTAATGTATAATTACAACAAGATAATATCATTGGGCATTTCCAAATATATCACAATCTGATTATGTCGACAAAAGGATGTTGCGGACACCCAAAAACTGCGTACAGTCCCTTTATGTTGTTTGTTACAATTATTACTCTGAGGGCAGGCCTGAACACATCGAATATTCTGACAAATCTTTGGGGAACATATAAATTGAACTGGGATAACAGTTGAGAATTTAAAACTTTGTGAAACAGCTTAGAGCTTGTTTTGTCTTCAGAAAAGGGCAGTCCACGGATGGGTAGGGGGACCACACGACGGATGCGAACTCCAGAATTGGTCTTATAAAACGACATATAGGTTTTGCAGTGTATCGCATCTCTTGTACTTCTCAGAACAAATCCCAGAGTCTTAAGAGATGGCTCGGATATGTGGTCTGAATCATGTCATCTGTCATATGAAATACCAAAGACCTTGACAATAAATTCTCTCTGAATGGATGCACCCCAATAGAAAAGTGAACTGTTATGGGAAATTTTAAACAGGAAATAGTCAGGAATTGGCATTTATTGATGTTAAATGTTAAACAATTAGCCTCACACCATTCCTCAACAGCCTGCAGATCCGACTCCAATCTCGCAACGTCGCCCAACGACTTAACTGAAGTGAAAAGCTTCAGCTCATCCGAGAATAGTTGAAATCTGACAAAACGAATGACGAGTCTTATGTCATTATTGATACATTGATACAAAGAAAATTTCATTTTCACAATAGGATAATTATCGATGAATACATTTTTTTTTCATTATATTGAGCCATATGTGAGCCATTTTATTTTCAATTTCATCCAAATCATTGCTTTGTGTTTCATTCCGATCTACATCGCTTTCAGAGAGTCATGAGGAGAAACAAAACACATTCTCTTGGGCAGACTACTTAGTGCTGGGATCTATGCTTATCATATCATGTGGTATCGGTGTATTCTATGGATTCGTCAACAAACAGCAGGAAAGCAGTGAAGATTTTCTACTGGGGGGGAGCCAAATGGGTACCATCCCTATGTCGATGTCTTTAGCGGCAAGGTATTATCCGAATATCTTTATTTGTTACCTGTTTCTTCCCCAGGTCATTGTTGAACCATCTGAAACTTACTTGATATTTCCAGCTTCGTCACAGCCATAGAACTACTGGGCAACCCTAGCGAGATGTACAACTACGGACTTCAGTTCTGGATGATTTGCATTGCCTTCTTGGTAGTCGTACCATTAACTTCCACCTTCTACCTGCCAGTGTTCATGGGACTACGACTCACCAGCAGTTACGAGTATTTTTCTTTAAGGTTCAATTCTACCACGAGGTACATTGCAAGCGGCTTGTATATATTTCAGATGGTCCTCTATACAAGCGTAGCCGTTTTCGCTCCAGCTCTAGCTTTGAGTAAAGGTAAACTTATCTCTTATATCGTCTTTACCAAAAGTTTTGTAGTATTCATACCGATATCAACAGTTTTTGTAGCAAGTGAGTTTTGCGTGGATATTTAAATACCTACTAAATATCTATTGCATGGTAACAATTTCTGGTTATACCAATTTTTCCTTTGACAGTTGCTGCTTAAACAGCTATACTCCATTCACCTTTATGAAGTCAGTTCTTGGAATAGGTTTATCAAGTTTTCTTTCACTAGAACTGAGTCAAGTTGCCAATAGTGAAATGCCGTCAGGTTGAAATATTCCGCCAGAACATGTTTTTTATCAGCGAATATATTTTTATTTAATAACATAATGACAACGACCCTATTTTCCAATGAAGTATGCACAGAACAATGTGTTAAACCTCACAAACTTGTATAAAAGTGAATGAATGTATCTACAAAAAAACGCTGCAAATTTTACACAAGGGTTTATTATTTTCTCAGTTAAATAACCCAATATACCATTGATATCTCAAAAAACCTATATATATTGCATAACTCATTGGTTTCTCACAACACAGAAACCAATTCCATGAAATAATTCATGTGAACATTGAAATCTCAATAAATACACTTGTATAATTGAATAACATTTCGACATGCAGAACGCTAACTGAGTAGCAAAATTTAAAATATTTTGAATGAGAAGAGACGTTCCACAGTCGTTTCACTTCTTCGAAAATCTAATATTTTCCACAATTATTAAATTTCGTGTTGGTATTCTACAACTGAAAATGAACTACAAATCAGATAGGGTTTGTCCCTTTTGAGATATTAGGGAAATAACCTCAATATTCAAAATGGTCACGAAATTTTTTGCCAATATCTGCACAAATAAATATCGGTCAAAACTGAAATTTGAAACACTGTTTCTAAATGTTGACTCTGAAACATGTACCAAATTTCAATGAACTTTGATGAATATGTATCCGAAAAAAAAAAGGTTTAAAAAAATTTTTGCATTAAATCGAGTGTCTATATTTCACAATTAGTCATGATGTTTCAATCCGAACGCGTTCGTATTTCTTGACACTGAGGAAATAAACTCAATCTTTCAAACTAACACCACTACGTAAAACGGAATTCCGCTAATATCAAATGTGTAGATGTGATTTCTACTGGGATTCAACTTTGTTCTGAAAAATATTAATGAAATGAAAAAAAAACTCAATCTTTCTGTGCAATTGATCTGAAAAAAATTTTTCCACAGCCGATATCCGATTCACTTGATTTACAAAGTATCCACCACACAAACTGAAAAACAAAAGTTATTTTCAATAACATTTTTGTAACAATTAAATATGTCGTGAACCTCATCAGGATGAATTCGAAAGAATAATTCTAGATTATAAATTTCGTTCGTTGTTATCGTCGTCAGATACACTCAACCAAGAGGGTGTCAAATCCGAAAGTCTGTTTGATGTAAAGACGTGAAATTCAAACAAGTAGTAGACAACCAGATGAGGATACATGCGGAATATTTTTGTCTACGCTATATCCCTTGTCTAAGGTCACAGACCCCGTTCAGAACAGGTAGATAGATTATCGGCTCCAACCCTCGGCTAGTCTAAGGCTCCAACCCTCAGTATTAGATTCTCGACAATGGACGAGATTTGCGGGTTGCTATTGATTTTTTTGCATATTATATTCTCCAATCTGATTTATCATATAAATGCTCATTATTTTCTATATTCACGCTTATTTCAAACTGTCAGTACGAAAGATTTTGGATTTCGATTGAAACCAGTAACGGATATCCACAGGTTGACGATAATCGTATTACGCAAACCGAAATTAATGGAAACCTACGATCAACCGAATTTTTTGGGAATCTGCATCATTTTAAATTGCGCTACTTAATTCGCGTTCTGCATGTAAAAGTGTTATTCAGTTATAAAAGAGTATTTATTGAGATTTCAATGTTTCAAATGAATTTTTTCATGGAATTGGTTTTTGTGTTCAGAAAAACCAATGATTTATGAATAAAATAAAAGTTTTATTCAAGTTATGAATGAGCTTCATGAAGAAATTTGATCTTAAATCCCGTAATCCGCAGGGTGATTTCTATAAATAATAATTTGATCCTATTTTCAGTGGTTATGTTTAAGATATTGGGAGAGAAAACCCAAAAATATTTAATCTGAACTACTTACGATTATAAAATTGTCAAGAACATCGATGGGGCATTTGCAAATTGTAATTATAAAATAATAACGCATCCATTAAAATTTTTCGGTAATCAATATTTTCATCTCCTTTTAGATGTATGAAAAGTAAACTGATTATTCCAGTGAATTACAATCTTAGAACTGAATGCGATGATGTCATTTTAGACATTATTGGAAATTTGCAGCGTTTTTCCTTATAACTCAAAAACCACTGGTCGGAAATCATCCGGGTGAAATTTTTTTGGTTTAGTTTTGCAACAGTAATCAACGTTCTGAGTTGCATGAAAATTCGGTGGTAAGATTTCGAGAAATAATGTTTTTAGCCCCCACCCCTCCATTTTGAGCCCTTAGGGTACACCGATTCTGCTGAAAAGCTTGGAGGATCAATCCCGAGCGACACACGATTTTTCTACCAAGTTTCACTGATTTCGGTTCAGTACTTTCTGAGAAAAGCCCCGGACAACGGACGGCGGACGAACGGAATTTTTTTATTAGTTTATTCAAATCTACATACTCCAAAACGTAAACTGTGAAATTTTCAGGGGGGGTTAAATTTTTTTTTTTGTTGGTCGATCACTAAGGTTTATTATTTGATTTTATCAAATAATAAACCAACAAGAAGTGCATACTTACCGTTACTTAAGCGAAAATTTCCAGAGATATCTCAATGAAGGTTTATTGTTTTCAGTTACTGGACTCAACGTGTATCTTGCAGTTACTGGAGTTTATATAGTATGCATTTTTTATGCATCTCAGGTAACTGACTTTGTTATTGGATAGAGGTTCAGTTCAGAGAGTAATTTTTGTTTCAGGGCGGTATGAAAGCTGTGATCATAGCTGATACTTTTCAAACTATAGTGTTAATAGGATCCCTGTTGGCCATAGTATGGATTGGAAAAGTGTATTTAGGTCCAAATGCAGAAATTTGGCTCGATAATTACCTCACGGAGAGGTTGGAAATATTCAAGTGAGTTAATTTACGTTTACACTCATATATTGAAAAGTTTTGCATCATTTATTTCTCATATCAAGGAATTTTGCAATATCAATCATTTTTTGTGGGTTCTTAAGTGAAATTATTCCTTTAGCAAAAGCAGTTCAATTTCACGATGTTGATGGTAGAAATGAATCGTAGGAATAATATGTGAGATTGACCTTGGAAGAATAGTGGCTGGTAGTGAAGGAGCCCATTCTAAAAGCTTCGTGGTTAATAGAGTTGGTATTCCTCAAAGTGACGTATCTCGGACATGGAATCACTATCTCCAGACAAATTATCTTCGTGACAGACCAAGGAGCTGTAGAAGGCGTGTCACTAATCATCGACGAAACCACTATCTCTATTTCACTGCCTGGAGAAATTCAACACTGCAATAAGATATGACACATGCCTTGCGAATTCAACTATCGCTCTTTACATGACGTAGACCAGGGAGGTAGGGAAAGAGTGGAGGGGGCATTACGTTCGAAAAGTGTCATACACTCTTGAGAACTTTCTGTGGATTTAACCATAACAATATGGCCCACTTTGAACTGATTGTCTCATTTGCTGTACACCACAGAATACAAATATACACATTGTAGTTGTCGGCAATATTGGTATGGGAAAATCCGCAGAAGGTTCTCAAAAGTGTGTGACACTTTTGGTACAAGGGAAATATACGATATGCTCCCTCCCCTTCTTTTACCTCCATGACGTAGACGAATATTTGCGACAGGTTTAAGGTATCGACCACTGGGGTTACCCTGTCTACAATGAGCACTGAGCTCACCGTCTACAACAGGCTCAAGAGCACTTGACCTCTTCCGAAGAATTTTGTACTTGTACGTTTTGGTCTGGTATTACGTCTAATGATCGCAAAGAATTAATCCATATTCAGAAGATAATGCCTGGTGATAGATACCTGAGGACGATTTTTTATCCTCATGAGCACCTGTTGGTGACCTATTCATTTGTATGTACAAATGCTCGACCTCGTCGAACCATAGGTGTTAGTATATATCTTGACATAAATCCCATAGAAAATGTGTGGGACATGCTTGGCAGGTCAATAATAATAATGCAGCAATCAGCCCAGAAATTTACAGGACCTTTTTCAAGCTGCTCAGGAGGAATGGCTCAAGATTCCACAGCAATATATCGCTAATCTTTTGTGACCAAGCGAATCCAGCCCTGCATAAGTGCTAGAGAGCGGCAATTTTCGTAAATGGGAAGAATTTTAGTTATTAGGACATTTTTCCAAAAATAATCAATTGGTAAATTTATATTTTTCTTTGAAATACACTTTTTTGAAGAGGAGCTTGGGTGGGTAATGAAATTTGTGAAGAAACTGAAGCTATGTGTGTTCGCGCGCATGTTCTGGAGAACCACATCCTATCGTTTTGTCCAAATGTCTGTAGTTTTTTCTCGAAAATAGTCTCAACCGACAAGGTTCCATTCACTGATGACGACTCCGGTGTCAACATCGATTCTGTCCTGCCGGCCGTCCGTATGCACGATTAGGGACGTGCATTTCAGAATGCGATGGTTAAGTTCGTTAATGGGCAAATAGGCCGAATGGTTTCAGAGTTATAGCCACTTGAAATTTTAAGGTTATTTCCTTGATATTTCAGAAACTATTGAAGCTATTGGATTGAAACTGGGCAGTTTGTTAGAGCATAATGATGTGCAACCTCTCGCAAAATTCTGTTGAAACCGCACTGTCAGTAAATTTGAAAGATTTTATTCCTCAAAATTTTTGTTTTCGGGAAGTATTTATCACATCTGAAAAAAAATCGGCTCAAACCTTGAGCTTCATATTTCACAGCAGTACATCAAATTATAGATTGATACGGTTATTGTTCATAGAGATATTGGGAAAAATATGTCATATTTTATGTTTTTTTTCCAAATAACTCGAAAAACATTGTTATTTTCGCGATCTTTTGATCATAGTTTCCTTTTTCAATAAAGTACTGGATTTCAATTCGATCTTATCAGTATATTGGGAAATATTGGGTGGATTTTATCCATTCACGAATTCGGCCTTCGTAATTGAGGTCCAAACCTACTCTACAGAAATCGAGTTTCTGAATGGTTGCTTCACACAATATCACGATAACTTCCGGAAGAAACGAAATAAGAACTCTTTATTCGTAGAGTAGGTTTGAACCTTAATTACATAGGTCGAATTCGTGAATGGGTAAAATCCGCCCAATGATTCAGTAGGTTACACTCATACGAAATTTAATTTCCCAATATTCTACAGATTGGATCGACTCGAAATCCAGTGCTCGATTGAATAATGACGGCTTGAATGAAATTCAAGAAGATAATATGGTGAGGAAGATCACCAAAACTTTCCATCAGGAATTAAAAGTGCATTTAGCGGGGTCAATGTGTGAAAAGATGAACGCTTTGGCATCGAATTTGAACATGGGCATAAAAGCTGATGACCTAACGTCAGTGATTTCCTAGATTTTTTCACTTGAAAATAATCAAGTGAATATTAAATACTTAACTTTTGATGTAGCAAGATATACTTTTCGGTGCTGCAAAACTTTTGAATCTATATGGATTTGAGAAATTCTCTCTCTCTCTCTCTTTGAGACGCTCTTGTCTTTAACATAAGCTCAAGGACGAATATATGTCGACAAGTCAAAAATTATTCCACTTTTATCAGAGCTAATCATCCAATCAACCAAAACATACACACCGAAGAAGCGGTGTTTAAAGAGTATTGTTAATGCAGTATCTCGGTTATTACCTATCTTCAGGCTACCGTACCTTGTAAACCGCAGAATAGGATTCTGGATACTTATGACTTGTAAGACAGAACGCTGCAGTATTAACAACATACAAAACGCCATCTCTCAGGAGCATCTGACGAATCCTAACCTTCAAGTGCAGAATACTTTGATCGGTGTGCTTGACGTTCATCCTGTTTTCCTTGTTTCAGCATGACGTCCGATATGACCGTGCGTCATAGTTTTTGGTCTGTGGTGATTGGAGGCAGTTTTTACTGGTTGACCATGTTTTGTTCAAATCAAGCCTCCATACAGAAGTATATGTCAGTTCAATCTATTTCACAGGTGAAGAAGTGAGTGATTCTTAATAGTTCAAAAAGTAACATAAAAAGAATGATTTTTCAGGGCCTTATGGGTATCCGCCTTTGGTCTTATACTGGTATATAGCTTGAATTTCTACACAGGAATGATCATGGTGACCCGTTTCAAGACCTGCGATCCCCTTAAGTCTTCAGCGATCGGAGAGGCTGATGAGTTGTTACCATTTTACGTAATGTCAGAAATGGGTCATCTTAAGGGTATTATGGGCTTTTTCGTTGCGGGTATCTTTGCTGCCAGCCTAGGGTAAGATTTTACATTACTATTTCTGAGCGTATCTAGAGGCACTTTGATTGGGCTGCCTCGCATCTGGTGCATGTTTTGAGCGGGAGCTGAGCGGTTCGCGAGCCGCCACATTTGATCCTTCCGATTTCGGTTTTAACGGCGAGACCAAATAATGCCGCAGGTTCACTTTGGGGGGTATATGTTTTTACGATGTTAAGAGCACATAGTTAAGTTTCGTGACGGTCTTGTCTTATTTTTCTTCATGGGCGTATCCTGTGTTTGGAATAGTACCAATGAGTAACTGACTAGATAAAGATGCTGATCGATTTATGGAGTGATAAATTATATGCATATGATCGTGTAGATTGAATCTCACTGAAAGAATAGGTAGATATAATGCGTTATTTTTTGGACTGTTGCCATCTTTCAAACTCACAAAACACACAATTCTAGCGGAATTATTTTGACTATAACTATGTGGTCATGGGTTATGTAGTTGCAGTTCACTTTTCCAGTGGAGTAGAATATTAAATCAATCTTAGAGCTGACAATATTGGCCTTCGAAACAAAGTGATGAGTTTTATCTGATATATACCTTCCGAACGTCAGTGTACTCTGTCAATTGAAAGAGTATTGTTTTGAGTGAGTTTCGAATTATCGAATGCTTAGTAATTTTTTCGATTCATCGAGAATATATGTTTCATCAGGGGGGAAAGGTGTGAGAGATGATTCGTTGACGTGAGATGATCCTCTTTTATTGCGGAAAAACTATCATCGCCATCTAACAGTTTCCATTACTAAATAACAGTCTCTAATACCCCTTCGCAACAGTTAATCTTAATGGTGTCAGTGGTGACAACAGAATTTTTTGTAAAAAAATCAAAATAAAATGAGTTCAATCTAAGGTAACACTTATATAAAATGTGTTCTGGGTAGTTTATTGTTGAGGATTTTGAATGAGTGGCTTTGTTGTTAGCCCTATTTTGATTTACAACAACATGTTAATAGTCGATAAGCTAAATGTAATGCTATCTTACAATTAATGGAAAAGTTGATGTTGAGGCATAGAACTATCCATTTTCTATGCACCCTACTACACTCATTATGATATCCGTGATGTAAGTAAAACATGATGCGCTCATCTGCTTTTCTGTGATCGTTTCAACATGATGACGTATTAAGGAAGGTTTGGGGGAAGAATATGTGTTTCAACCATGATGGAAATTATCTCGTGATTATAGATCTTTCTGGTGCTTTCAATTCCCTACACACACAATCACAAACAAGTTCATTTTTCGTGTTTTCTTACAAATACGGTATAAATCTGAATGAAATTCTTCCGTATTAGAGATTCATATTTATCTGAAACAGAAAAAATATATAAATAAAAATATATTTTGAATGGTCATGACCTAGTCTATCACCTGTACAAATATTGTCTAAGGTTCACCGGACACCCTGTATGTGTTTTGAATTTTCAAGTTGCTGACGTCACTTTTGAATGCCCATGAGCACACTATGCTATTTACATCATGTACTGTGACTACAATCACATAGTGTAGTTTGTGTAGTTCATGCAGATAAAACTAACAAACCAACTGAAAATAATATACGTCTGTACCTTATGAAGTGGCTCACGAGCCAAGGTGGCTCGGCTCGACTTGCGCTCACGCTTCGGTCTGACTTACATTTATTTTTCCGGAAGCTTCGCATGAGCCTTTCAGCAACTGTGTCTGTGTTCAGCTTAAGCTTTCTTCCTGTACACAATCTAACCATGGATTGTATAAATTTCAGAACAGTGGCGTCGGCACTAAATAGTCTATCAGCTGTAACAATGGAAGATTTCATAGAAGGTGCTTTCAACTACGAAGTGCCAAAATCCAAAGGAGCCTTTTGGGCGAAGTGCATATCAATAGGTTATGGCGCTATCAGTTTTGTTCTGGTTAGTTTAGTGATATGTGGAAATTTTTTTTAATTATCTGTTCTTACCTACAGGTTTTCGTGGTAGCCAAACTAGGGAGCGTGATGCAGGTTGCTATCAGTTTCAATGGAATGGTTGGAGGAGTAACTCTGGGTTTGTTTACATTAGGAATGTTTTTCCCTGTGGCAAATTCTAAGGTGAGTGGTGAAATCTAAGTACAACAGCGATTTAGCCATATTGCTTTTCACTTATGTCGTTTTGAATTCCAGGGTGCCATTTTTGGAAGCATAGTTGCTGTGGCTGTGATAACACTGATGTGTATAGGTCAACAAATATACATCGCTAGTGGAAGTCTGGAAGAAGTTACAAAAGCAACAAGTATCTCCAGTTGTTCTAACAATACATCAGAGATTCTAAGTACAGTCGAAGGATCAGAGGAAATTTCATCTATTGGGTAATAACAATAATCACAATTAACGAAATGGGTTTCATGCTGATTATTTTGATATTTTATATTTTTTTATCATAGTCTCAAATACAATACAAGATTCGTTTTTCAATTTGAGATGTATTCACTCGCTTTATATTTTGGGAGGAACCGAATGCCCTCGAACGTTGAAAAATATTCAAAATGCATAGAATAACTGGTGTTGACAGTTTTCCACTATTACTATTCGAAACTTCTATCTGATTATAAGACTCTCTATTCCTAATCCTGTAATTTCCTAAACGAAATCAAATTGAGACTTGGCAAATTCTAATTGTTGATAATCGATTTCATATTAGTACAACATTCGTTCATGTTTTATGCTTTTTACTTCTGTTCATTTGCCCACCTGAGGACGGTTGACTTTTTTTATTCCCAAAAATTTGCAAATGCTTTCCAAGCACCGTTTTCCTTTATTGACTGCAATTCTCAGTTTTTAACTGATTCCGAATTCTTCCATTTCAGTAGAGGACATACTTTTAAATTAAAAGTTATTGTAGTCGTTGAGTACTCATTTTTAGACGACTTCAAAGAAAGCAGGTTTTCAATTCGGTGAAAACTATTTCTTTTTCTTTATATTTTTTCAGCCATTACATTCTGCTCATGGGCTGATCTTGAAGATTTTTTTTACATGCGACTCGGAAGGCTTTCAAAATGGTCCTATATATATATATATATATCGGTTTTAAAACGTCTTTCGTCGTTGCCCGATGCCTAATTTTCATGACCTCCTGTCATTCCACTGGTTTTCTGTCAGATTTCTTGCGCTCATCGCTTTCGAAACCCCCTCCATCCACGTTTTCCAAGGTCTTCCTCGTTTTCTCGATGTGGTGGTACCCATTCCAGGACCTGCTTTAGTAGTTTGATGTTATCCATCCTATGCACGTGTCCGTACCAAATAAGTTGTCTTCGTTCAATGATCGTCACGAGAGATCCTTCTATTCCCATTCTTGCTCGAACATCTTCATTCCGTATTCTGTCTCTTTTTGATATTCCTGAAGACCTTCTGAACACATCCATTTCGTTAGCCTCTAGTTTCTTCCTAATTTTCTCTGTAATTTTCCACGTTTCGGCGCCATACATTAAGAAACTCTTTATCATCGTTTCATAGATGTTATGTTTTCGTTTTTTTCTATTGCGCTGCTCCAGAAGACTCCGTTCAAACAAGAGATGAGAGTCCTTGCTTGGTTGATACGTTTTTTATTTCTCGTAATATCAAACCAACACCCAAATATGTGTATTTCGTACAGGCAGTGATATCCTCTGTATCGAGTTGGAATTTCGATAACTCACCTCCGATTAGTAGATATTTGGTTTTCTTAGTTTTGAGTTCTAAACCCCACTCTTTATACTATTCCTGCAATTTTCGGATCATGTATCATGTCAGCTTTGTCGTTAGCAATGATCATTTGGTCGTCCGCAAATTGTAATGTGAACAGGCAGGTGTCTCCCAGGTCTATTCCCATCCCTCTACATTTTGTTTTCTACAGAGCTAAAGCTCTGGCCACATAAATTTTAAATAGCGTGGGAGATACGCAGCAACCTTGACGTAAGCCCTTGCTCACCAAAAAACTTCGTGATAGTCGGTTGCCAATTTTTATTTTGGATGTTGAACCATTATAAAGATTTTGAAGAGCTCTTATTAAGGTTTGGTTGATATTCGACTGCTATAATACTTTCCATAGTTGTTTGACAGGCACTGTGTCATAGGCTTTGTGGAGGTCTATAAACATGACATGAGTTTCCTGGTTCGTGTTCATTCTTTTCTCTATTAGTTGTTTCAAGCAAAAAATGTTATCGGTGCATGTTCTGTCAGCTCTAAAACCAGATTGTTCCTCCTCCTCTTTACAGCTGTATTCGGATTTCCTATTCCGAAACGAAATGAAAAGGGTGTCCAGAAAAAAGGGGTATAATAAAATCGATGTTTTTCATAGGAAAATTGAAAATAACACACTGGATCATACCCGAAATAATAAAGGATTCTTCTTCTTCAAGACAACAGACCAGTTTTTCAATTATACTGTCCGAGCCTGCCGTGACAGGTCTTGGATAATCAATCTCAACACCAAATTAGGACACAAACAAAAAGGGAGAGTGAGTTCCACATCTATTTACTCTATGATTTTATTCCAGAGCATAACCGGAATTTCAACAGAACCTAAACAACGCTCACGTCAATACGGAATAGCATATTACATATGTTCAAGGGAAGAGGGTCACTCTTCTCTCTAATGTTCAACAAATCTGGATGCAACCACTCGATATTATGAAGTTTTTTTTCGCATGGCTGAAAAATGTGAGAGTAGTCACCAAAATGAGAGTTAGAAACGCTGATTCTATGGATGGAGATGGAGATATGGAGAAGAGCTGGGGTACATCAATGAAAGGATCTAATCCTGATTATTATGGTTATGTATTTTCTTGGAAGGTGGATGAATTGAAATTTGTCTTCTTGTCTTGTTTGAAGAACAGTAATTCCTTACCTTAGTGTCACCTATATAACACCATTTATTTTTTCATCGCTCCCATATTTTGAAGCGAAATACAGGCCAAAAGTCTTCTCCTGGAATAGAGGTTGGAAGGACTGCTTGGGAACAGCCTTGTTCTGCTAGCTCATCTGCCTTGACATTGACTGGAATATTAGATTTGCCAGGGACCCAAAATAATTTGATGACATAACCTCGAGACCTGATATTTGAAACCATCTTCCTGATGTAGAGATGGGGGAGCTATGAGAGGAATCTATTTTCCAGTACTTCAATCCTTCGAGAGTACCTTTCACATCGGAGATGATAAGACAATTATTGAACGATTGGTGGATTACATACTCAAGTGCCTTCTTTATATTTAAATTCCGTTCGACGAAAAGATGCATGTGCCAGCATTGTTTCCTCGTTTAGATGCGTCGGTGAACAGTTGAACATGATTAGAAAACGTTTTCTCGATAAGTTAACAGAAAGAAGTCGAGTTATTCGAGGAATTCTTACATGGAGTTAGAGAATCCTACCGAATACGCTCGAAGTGAACGGACAGAGGAAAACGATGACATGATGAAAAAGAATATTCGACTCAATTAGGGCGAAATGCTTCAATCTCTGGAATGTTTCCACAAGAGTCGAGTGTTGTTTGCGACGGAAGTAATCAAGATATTGACAGAGATGTGAGAGAGTGGTGAAGACTGAATTGCTCTGAGTTTTATGTAGCTTACAGACGTTTTTGGAAGAGCGTCTCCATTTAAGTGGCAGCTCTTTACTTCTGCCAGCAAGACGTTGATAGGAGTAAACTTCATCCAATAGTTTTTCGAAGAGATGTATACTGAATTCGATCAAGCTTCAGAAACAATAATTTAGGGCACGTTAAGAAAGCTATTATAACCTAAGTGAAGGAATTCCGTCGCTTTATGAAGTGTGAGTAAGGTGTAAGGATGTGCACCCTGCCGGGTTCTGCAAAGGGCATTCATGATCAACCTGACCAGTTGAGCTTTCTGTGAATACGAACTCTAACATACTTTGTGGAATTGTTGCATTGTATGGGGGAGGAAGATCATCCAAGTTTTTTGTAAGATGGCAGGTCATGCTATTAGTTCTCCTTCGTGGTATATTTTAAAATTCCGTTCCTGGGCAGATATGTCTCATGTAAGCTTTCATTTTGAGAGGGAGGGATAAGGCGATAAATCGATTCTGTGTTAAGCAGGATTGCAATAACAAATTGACCTCAAGAACCACGTCGAGAGGACAATAGAAGTTAGAAAATATGAGGTTGTCTACTTTTATAAATTTGACTTATATTCCTTCGGGAAGACAAAAGAAAGGAGACGGTAGGATTTGATATCTTAATGAACTTAACACCGGGATAGCAATGCGGCCACCGTCACCCTTTCTATTTCGACGGACCAAGTTGAATCCGGGGATATGAACATTGTCCAAAGCTGTTGAGGAATGTTTCATTCAATAAGATCATGTGGATATTTCCGTCGTTGATGTTTATTTTTAGGTTATTGAAGTTTAAGTTACTAGAACCAATATTCCATTGAAAAATGTTCATTTAGTTCACTGAAGGAACAGAGACAAGAAATCAATCAGAGTTTGAAGAAGGCTTGAAAGTTGTGAAAGATTCTTGGATTTATGAGTGGTCAGTTAGAATGTGATTAAGGTGCGCTACCAAGCTATTTAAAAGAATTTTGTCTTGAGAAATAAGTAAATTATTCAAAAGGAAAAATCACATCTGCAAATGACTAATTCATATGGAATGAAATTTTTGAAATTGGCTTGGGGTTTCAGAAGAGATAGGTGTAGGTGGTTGGAAGAAAGGTATATTTATTTGAGATTCTTTTGTTTAAAGCAGAATTAATGGTCTGGGAAAAAAATTACCTTCGTCAAATAGCTCGTAAATCGGCAGTTCCGTTGTCCTCCACTGTCCACCATTGTAATCACATCGCTCAAATTTATTACTGCTCTCATTTCAGCCATCAGAGCTAAGTCATATTTCCCGCTGATTCGATGGACCGTTCATAAAATTAAAAGCTATTCCAGATCTGGGTGAACACCGCAAAATTTTTTTTACAGTTGTGGTCTTTCACAACTGATTCTTGACGTCATAGAATCTAAACCGATAGGGTAACCGATATCGCTTGAATGAAATGGCTTAGACCGAAATGGATTGGTTATAACCACTCTGTTTCTTTCCTCTCTGAAATTGATTATGCAAAATTCTTCGTACCATTTCCGGGTTATATCACAGAAAAAAATTAAAATACCTAATATTACTGAACAGACTTGCACATTTATTTTACCACCAACCGCCACCTCACCACAGGTACCCAATGGTGTAAAATCTAACTTATCTCGCAGATCCTCTATCTATCAATATAGCGGAGGGATATCAAACTCACGATTATCATAGAATCATGTCGTGTTGACGATTTTGATGATGCCTACCGTGCAAGCGAAGATCAATTCCTTAATCTCTGCTTGCTCTCTTTATTCTTGCCTTGATTCTCACGAATCGTGATCTAGACCCTCGATTGAAATCGAAACTTTGCAATTGCACTACTAACTGTTCATCCCCATGTATTCTATGCATGTTGATGTCAAAACCACGCTGCATGAAAATTATAAAACTTTTCTATGCATCTTAGTTCGAATATTCGAATCGCAGAAGAATATGAAAATAGTGGACCTCTATAAATATACTAACAACTATTTACTATTTCAGTGATACCATCTTCGTCCTGTACAGAATATCGTATATTTGGTACTCTATGATTGGATTCCTGATAACCGTGGTCATGGGTTTGCTGGCTTCTTTCGCTACAGGCTCTGACAACTGGACCGAGATTGATCAGGGTCTACTAACACCTTTCGTGAAAAAGCATTTTCTTTCGAAAGTAAAACTGGAAAGGTCATCAAAAATGAACTTGACAATGACAGGAAGTGTAAATATAAATTTTGATTCACACGATGACGTCGATACTCATAATGGCAATGTTGTAATTTCAGAGAAAACCCTTTAGAGAAAACGTGAGGAGCTGGTGGACGCAAATTTATTCTCTGCTACTTAATACTAATGGTGATAATTATTTATTTATTGATAGGAAATCTTACACTCCAATTTGATGTAAATAAAAAGCTTATTGTAAATGTAAAGTTTATTTAATTTTATGAATAAATTTTTCATTTTTTTATATTATTTGAGAACCATTTTCCATTCTCAATCAAGCCGCAAAGGCACCATGTCTTAATCACAGCGATTCTCAACCTTGTGTTGTTGTGAGTCAAAGCACTTGCGGTGTTTCCGCTTACTGACTTCTTATTGTTGCACAATAATTATTGAGGTTCTTGAGACTCAAAGCGTAATTTGAATAAATGCGATAATTGATTCCAAATCAGTCGTGAACCTTTGGTAATGTGAGTATGGCTTCTTTGCTGTCGTTTATGCCATAGTATTACTAGAATATGATTATAAAACTGATCACCTCACTTGAAGAATCAAGTTGTATGAAGGGTTGAAGGTCTTGGCATTAAAGAAAACCAATTTAATAAAATGCTGACAGTTTCGTATTACATTTAGACTATCTTCAGGGCTCTGGAAACGAACAATACAAAACTTCATCAGAGAAAAATACTTAAACAATTTTATTCTGAAATAATAATTAGTGATCATGATTGTAGTATTTTCTTCCTGTATTTTTGTGAATTTTGGGTTCTCCTGTTAGGATTCCTGTTTATGTTAACTGAATAAATAAATAAATTATTTTTTTGACGAAATCTGAAGTAGAACAATAAAGCCATATTTTGACAACGTTTGGTCCACTTTACGGAATCAAAATATGTCAAAGAGTGTCGGCACCATATATTTTATGCATCTATAGTCAATCCGACAAACTATAAAGGTATCACCCTATGTTATCAGACCTTTATCGGTTGAATGAATGGTGCTTTCACCTGAAACACTCCGCCCCACCGACGGCTGTATCAAAGCAACGATCGGTCCGAAATTGGGGAGAAATGTGAAAGCGGCCTCACGGCACTCGCGATCGAGTTCAACTATTCGCTCAAAGCGCGTGGCGCTTTCCGAAAATCGATTCTTCTATTTACCGTTTCATAGTCCGCCAGAACGTGGGCGTACGAGTTCGAGCTCGACGAAGATGTCAACAAACGCTCCGATAGATCTGCGAAATAGAAACTTATTACCGTTTATTATGTGATTTTTTCTAATATGAAATACAGAAAACAGACGAAATCGAGCCTATTCCTGCGTTGGTCGTATTCGGTTCCGTTGCTTTCATATCTAGCGTTTTTTCTTCTGATATGGACCTTGTCGCTGCCTTTGAGTCCTTTCACCAGAAAAGGTGAGATCATTTTGGATGGACAATGGAATAAACAGGAAGATTCGTTCGAGATAAGGATGAAAAACAGCAATTTCAACTCGGATAAGATGGTTGCTGTGAACGAGGCTACTGAAGAGTCGAAAAATGAGTACTTGGTCAATACTAACAATAAGGATAATGTCAATAAAAATCAAAACGAGATTCTGCAGGATGTTTTCAGCAGGTACTGTTT
The DNA here is from genome assembly GCA_958510865.1 of Myrrha octodecimguttata. Classification (NCBI taxonomy): domain Eukaryota; kingdom Metazoa; phylum Arthropoda; class Insecta; order Coleoptera; family Coccinellidae; genus Myrrha; species Myrrha octodecimguttata. The sequence continues at coordinate 30,333,839 of OY294057.1, forward strand.
TTTCATTATTTCCGAACTTATTTCTTTAATTTTGGGCCGTTCCAGGACGTCAAGACCTGTATGAAAGTGAAAGGTATCTTGTGGAAAATAAGTCGATCCTAAGGAGAATGTGGAAAAATTGGTATCTATCTGCTATGGACGAATACTCATTATGAAGATTCTTTTTACACTTAGTTGAAGATTCATCCATTTTGAAAGGTTTCAAAAGGTGCAAAATTTCTCAAGTTATTCACGTAATATTTGGAAAATATATTCAAATAGCAGTTATGGTACCCTTCCATTCACATCCACCTTAAAATTCACGTGGTGTTTTGGGGACACCTGTATACAGGGCGTTTCATTGGTAAATGAACATACGGTAACCTGGTGTATAACTAACCTAGAAGAGTCCGAAAAAAGCTATATATGACATATCTAATCTATTTCATAAGCGAGATACAGGGTCGTTTTTGTATTCACCCGTAATTACCTTTTCTCATTAATTTGGAACCACCTTTGATATGGAACGTATGATATACTTCCAGAGGTCCATTCATATTTAATTGATTGAAAAATCCATGTCCGGATGAAAAAATATGGGGCTTCTTTCAAGCTGAGATTCAAGACCTGAATATTCAAATTTCAGAACTAAATTGAAATTTTTATTTTAAAAACAGCAGAAAGTTCTCAACCGAAATCAGTAGATTTTTCATCCCTCGCGTCAACTTGCATATCTTATATTTCTCGGAAAGGTTTCATCTAATAGTGATCTTCCCCTGAATTCCTAGAAAAATCGTACTTCCTGATGGAACTGAAGAAATTGTTTGCCTACTAGTTGAAAATTTGTATACTTGTTTATTGAAGGATTATTTCGAACAATTGCAGAAACATTGATTTGGAGAAATCTTTCTGGAATTAACAACAAAGAACAATTGAATGAATTAACAAATAAAAACCCAAAGAATGGAAAACAGAAGATATTTCAAAGTAACACAGTCTTGTCGAATTCATGTTCCTGCTTGTTTCAAAAATATTACTGATAATTTTTTGAGCCTGGCTCAATTATTACGTGCTTCATCGTACAGATGGCTTTGATATCCTTATTTCTTATCTCCTTACTCCCCATCTCAGACGAATACAGGTAACATTTTAAATATTCCCAAATGAAATAATTGACAAGAATTAAAACTGATTTTCTAGTGGATTAGGTATGCGGTCCAGCACTGCCTATCTAGACATTTGAAGTTCTTATCCAAACCATTGTTTAAACAATGTTCAAACCGTTTCGCGATCATGAGTGGAATGATGAAAATCCACATGCAGTCGGTACACGAAAATCCATTACAGATTTCCAATAAACGTGTAGTTTTCACTTTATGAAACATTATTCATTGGGCCTCGTGTCCTAACATGCTTATGGATGATATGTACTTCCCCTCAAAATGATCTTCCTGTATAACTCGAAGGACCGGACAATGCAGAGAAGTATTTTTGCTATGGTAAGGGTCCACCTCATTCGAATTTGTCTATCATAACTTCAAATATGGTGAAAGGTAGAGGAGGACCTCATACCTGAACCGCTAGATCACCAAATTTCAATCTTCTCGATCATTTATTTTTCGGAATAGGTATCCATTTAAAATGTTGAGTGTATTCATTTCAGAGGAGGATAGGTAGGAAGATATCGAAACCACTCGAAATAAAACACATAAAAATCCAGACATGATCAAAAATAATATCGACAATATCTTTCCATTATTCGAATAAGATTCGATTGACCTGCACAAGTGAATCATAAGTTCTATAATATATCCACGGATTATTCGAGGTGGTTCAAAAGTTATCAGAAAATGAAAATATTGGTGAATACAAATACACCATACCTTTTCCTCTTGGTTATGGAATTGATTAGATCTATCATATACAGGGTGTTTCACCATAAACTGGTCAAACATATACAGGTGTTTTACCATAAACTGGTCAAGCATATATAGCCATGTAAATGACATTGGAAAAGTAATTTTTGCTTAATGACATAAATGCGTGACCTTTGAGATGACGGTTTTTGATCTCATCTTAGTATTTTTGGGTGGTCGATTCAATTGTGGTGTAGAATTCTTGAAAAAATATTTCAAAATGGCAAAAAACCTACAAAGTTGGAATTTTTTTTTGATTGCCAAATCGGATAGCGCTATTTCAATGTTCTCAATTTTCTAAGATTTTCTGTGAAAAAATTCTCCCTAAATTCAAACTCAACTTTTTTTTACATGCCTACAGTGAAAAGAATTGTTGAAATCTTTCGAGGTTTAACTTACCTTCATTCTGAACACTGTTGTGAAAACAGAATGAAAAAATATCCATTGGATTTCCTTTTATAGCCTTCCAAATATTGCGCTCAGAGTACTTAAATAATTTTATTCAAGAAACTGGTGGCCTAAATTGTGCTAATGGGCCCCCAGAATGATAGAAATATAAATTTATCAAAAAAAAATTTTTCCAAAAAAACATTGATTGGATTCGAACTCGCTCCACTTACGGACAATAGGGTCGCGTATAAATTGGATTTATTCTGATTATAATAACGTCCGTTACCGAGCAACGGTAGTTCATCGAATTTGACCCTTTTTTCCGAATGCGGAGAGATTTCGATTCCCACCATAATTTTCTAGAACATATTTTTTTTCTTGATACATTCATATTCCTAACCAGGTCACTCTGGAGGTCTATTTGCATAATTGGGGTATCCGTAAGGCCACCAGTTTCTTAAATGAAAATTATTTAAGTACCTACTGCGAGCGGAGTCTTTGGAAGGCTATAAAACAAAAACCGATGGATATTTTTTCATTCTGTTTTCACCCCACTGTTCGGAATGAAGGTGACTTCAAACGAAAGATTTCAACAATTTTGGGTGAATTTTTTTTTTCACTGTAGACATGTAAAAAAAGTTGAGTTCGAATTCTGGAAAAATATTTTCACGGAAAATCTTAGAAAATCGAGTTCATTGAAATAATCCTTTCCAATTCGGCAATCTCAAAAAAAAATTCAACTTTGTTGGTTTTCCGCCATTTTGAAATCTTTTTTCAAGAATTCTATACCACAATTGAATTGACCACCCAAAAATACTAAGATGTGACCAAAAACCGTCATTTCAAAGGTCACGCATAACTCACCACAGTTATCGGAATATTGCTCAAAGTTGACATCAAACAGGGTGTATCTCGCTTATGCTTCGAAAACGGGGTAGGTATATGTCATAAGGCAAAAATGACTTTCCCAATGTCATCTATACGGCTATATATGTTTGACCAGTTTATGGTGAAACACCCTGTATAGGGTTTCAAAGATTCGTTTAAGGTAGCTCTACCTCCGGATACCGTGCGTTTATAGACCAATGCAGCTAATTATAGGATTATGTCACAGAATTTCAATCTCAGATTTGATTCTACGATTTCCGCAGAAGCCATTCTCTTAGAAAATACAGAGCGTTGGCGTTGATAAAGAAAAAAATATATTATAACTCAACGATTTCTGGTACCAGAAAAAAATTTGATATGTCATACTTTCTTCATTCGAAAACTCTTTTTACAACTACTGTGTAAACAGCAATTAAGTTTCCACAGTGGCATGGCCTATGAGGCGGATTATAATTATATAAATTCATTCCCTTAATTCGTACAAAAAACGGCTGAAAATGTCCAAAATGTGTAAATGTGAAAACCGAAAGTGAGATTAAGAATGAACCACGGTTAATATTTTATTTTTTCGAGTTGGAGCAATAAAGATGTTTCATAGAAAAATAGATAGAATAGATTCGATTCGAATCTAATAAGTAATAGAATACGAATGATGAGACAACGGCTTGAAAGTTTGTGCAGCATTTCGAGAAAATCATACGATTAGAAGATTAGGATAGTTTATTTGATGCCGAGCAGAAATTGGCGGGTTCAGTACCTAGATGGGTGGTCGCTCTGTTATAAATATTTAACTTTTGAAATAGGAAACTCAGAGATTTGAGATCATCTGGGTAGGTTCGAGGCAAGAAAAGGCAACTGAACAACATTCCAAAAATCTCCCGACTTGTCCGAATAAGTGATTTCAAAATTTTTTCGACTTTTATTAACATTTTTTGATGAAATGATGAATTTATATTAATTCCATCTGCCTCCACAAAAGGTTAGAGAGAACACCGCGATGAGAAAATGTTCATATTTCACACACATTTAGAGTTTCATCATTCCAATAATTTAATTCAATTGAAACTCAATAAATCATACCATAATAATAGTATATATCATCCAATCGTATATGTTTCATTTGGTTACATACTCACCCAAATAAATACATTTTTTCAGAGCAGACAAGAACAGAGACAAAAGGTTGGATTCTAACGAACTAGCAATGTGGATTAGAAAAAAAATCATGGAACACATATCTTTGGCCGTCAGCAACAATTTCAATCTGTTCTCCCAGATCGACGTTGATCCAAAAAACGGCGTGGTGACATGGAAAGAATACCATTCTTATTTTCTCAAGAAAAGAGGTTTCAGCATTAAATACGTGAAAAGTCACGACGAAAAGAGACACAAGGGGCTGCTGCGATCAGTAAAAGGTAAAATAAATGCCATTTCTTATGCTGAGTTCCAAATCTCAACAGCCACTAAAGTAACCAATATTATCATAAAGTTTCTGATCAGAAGTTTATTAGGATGAAAAATTAACTAGCAATTTCGAGTAATTTCTAAATTTGTGAAACAATAACGTCTATAGAATATTTCCAAATTTACCACATCTATGTTTGAGGATCTCAATATGCAATACATATACCGGGTGTCCCACGAATGCCGTTCGTTTAACTATTTTTGAGGAGGAATCGAAATTAGCTTTGCAATTTCAGACTTAAACTTTGACTGGAGGGATGACTCCCTGTAAATTTTTTGAGATTCATGGCACCGGAAGTGACCCCAACTTTCGTTTTTCAAATGGTAAGCCCCATATTTTATAATAAAATAGATTCCTTATGAAATTCTGAGTTGTTTTTATGCCCAATTTTCGAATTTACTTCAAAAATTGCTAGAAGTAATTGAAAATACTTCTCTGCTGAAACAAGGCTTTTCTTTGGAAAAATCTCGGTTTAGGATTCCGCAAGGGGTAAAAATAATGCTTCTCTCAAAATGGTCAAAATATATATTCATAATACAGGAGGTCACAAAAACGTTGTCAAAGTTGGCAATTTCGAAATTAGAAAACTCTATTTTTGCACGGATGTTATGGGGAACAGCGTGCTATCATTTTGTCCAAATGCCTGTAATTTTCGAATTTTTTTCCGAAAATGGTTTCAAACGACGAGGTTGGACTCACTGTATCAAAATCGATTCAACCAACGAGACGATAACTGTCGAGAGAAGCTAACTATTTACTTGAAACTTTCAGATTAGGTTGCGCCTTGGAATGCCCCGGTTAAGTTAATGGGACAAATCGACTAATCACGCGAAAGGACGATTCAACACCTGTCTAAATCGCTAACAAGCATGGGGAGAATTTTGACGTGTTCAAACTCGAGTGAATTTCTTACGCTCAACTGTACTCTTCAGATTACATGAACTGTTTTTCTCACAAAACAAATACCATAAAAATTGTTGATGCAAACTATAACATTGCTATGTCCTGCTTCAAATATCATCATTCTGTTCACAAAAAAGTATGTGGTTGAAGTTATTCCTTCAGGTCGATTCGGTTTGCGTATTGCTATGAACCTTGCTATTGTAGTCATATTGCTATCTTTCTAATTGATAGCAATATGGCCATGATGTCACGTATTCTGTTCCGAGTGTTATAGCAATGTTTGTTATGATTTTTGTCATAGCAATATTGCTATCAAAGACTTCCATAATCAGTGATTTTAGAGCTGACAGCACTGTATTTCGTGACTTTAGAGCTACAAGGAAGAAAAAAATAACCCTACTTCTTAAAAATTTCGTGAGTTTTTATGATTTCGCATACATAACCTTTAACATAAAACCTCGACATAAAAATGCTAGGAAACAAAAAAAATCAAATTGACCAATATATAACCAATTTCCGGGATACCTGAATTAAATGCAGCAATTTTATTGAGGCGTTTATAATTCGAAATTCGATAAACTTTTTCGTTGGCACCTCAATAAGGGATTGCTGTTGTCAGTTAAGGCCATTTAACGAGGATTACGTGATGGTGCAAGATAATTTTGTACCTAAACCTTGGTTATGGACTTAATCTATGGTTATGTAATACGGTGCAAGTGGCCCTGAGATGATTAGAATAATCATCTCAGCTGTTTGTCTACTATGCCTGTATTTTAGTCTGAGAATTTTCCTTGGAATTAAATGTTCTAGAGAACCTTGAACACATTTTCCTTAGCATATACTTTTTTCATTCATGTAAACATCGACTTCTTCAAAAATTTTACGAAACAGAAAAACCAATTAAAGTCAACTTGACCAATTTCCTGGATACCAATTGAATATTGGTTTCCAGAAATCAAATGCAGCAATTTTATGCAGGCTTTAATGATTCTAAATTCGATGAACTTTTTTGTTGGCAATTCAAAGGGATGGCTGTTGTTGAGATCATTAGAATAATCCTCTCAGCTGTTGCTTACTATGCCGGTATTTTAGTTTAAGAATTTTCCTTAAAATTGAATATTCTAGAGAACCTTGAACAACGTTCTATTAGCCCACACTTCCCCATTTTCAATATTTTCGAATTCTTGGAAGAAATAATACTGAAACAAATGGATCTCTGCAAGATTCCCTTCGTAATCCATCTTTTTATCAAGCATAGCAAGTACTATTTTGAGGTTGCTAAGATAGCAATATTGATAGCAAGATTCTTGTTAAAGTGACAGATCATATTGCTCAAAACAGTTGATTAGAATACCAATAACTCCAATCTTGTTATGATAACAATATCTTTTCCCTAGCAATATTGCTATTTGCAAATAGAATCGACCTGAATGTATCTGAGTAAATGACAATAAAGTAAAATGAGGTCATACAAATTTCCTGTATTTATCTTCCCACCGTATTCAGCATAGATATGGCAATGTAGCAAATTTTCTCGAATTTTTTTTTGATTCCCTATAATTCAGAGCAGATCCTGAGAGACAAGGCTTACTGGATGGAGGCGGCTAGGTCAAATCCAGAGGCTTTGACCGTTGACGAATTTCTAGCATTCACGCATCCAGAATCTAGCGCTGCCAATCAACTAGCACTAGTAGACGAGCTGTATGATAAATTCGATAGAAATGGTGATGATTTTTTGACGGAGGAGGAATTTGCTGTGCTACAGGCAGAAGGTACGTGCATTTTGTTGCTCGAGTGCGACAAATTAAAAATATTATCACACAGGGTGTTCCATTTTTTCTTGGCTGGTCCTAACTTTGTTTTTCACGAATTTTCTAAGGAACATAGTGTTATCGTTTTTTCTAAACTCCAAATGTCTGTAATTTTCTAATTTTTTCCTGAAAATGGTATCGAATGACTAAGTTGGACTCCCGGATGATGAATTGTTGCCAAAATCGACACTTTCCGGCTGGCCGGCCGAGAACACAATAACTCTCAAAAGGAACCAGATAGCGACTTAAAACTCTCGGGGTAGGTCGCTCATCAGAATGCAACGGTTGAGTTCGTTAATGGGCCAAATCGGCCAAAGGCTCTCGGAGTTATAATCACTCGAATTCTTGAGGTTATATCCCCCATGTCTCAATATATCGTCTTGAGCCATCTGATTGAAGCTTGGTAGTTCCTTGGTGCAACTGCTTGCAATTTTTTGAGATCGTATGAAGAGTAAATTTTGAGGAAAAATTCCGAAATTTTTCTTGGAATTTCGCACAGAACTTAAAATCTCTTAGTCACAACAGTGCGCAGTGTTCTGAATTTCAGTTCGACCCGAATTCTATTTTGGAGATATATTGGGGGAAGAAATGTCAAATTTTATGTTTTTGCCACGGGGTATCGTTGTTATTTCCGGAATATCTCGAAACTTACTATTATCTAATCATAATGATACTTGATAGCTAGTTGAAAATGCTTATTTCGTCATAATCGTGTCATTAGCATAATTAAAACATAATGCAACATTTTATAATGATCGTGGCGTTGGAACAATTTTTCAAAAAAATAATTTTCTTTTCAAATATTCTAGACAGGGTGGTTCAGGAAGATCGTTGATTAGAATGTTTCAAAGGAAGAATGGGGATGAACACTAGAAATTTTATTGTTGATTAAGCGTTGTTGTGAGAGCTGTATTCTTGGACAAAACTTCAGATTCGTCCGACTTCCGGTTTCAACGGAAATGAAACTAAATTTTTTTCATTGAAAATCAGATAACCCATGGTGTTATACATAAGTTCAAGGTATTATTTACATATTGTTCCCAAAAATTTGGAAAAAACCTTCAAATTTTCTCAAGTAGTGCTTCATTAATTCATTGGGAGTTTTGCATAAAAAAGACGTAATAACATACAGGGTGTTTCGACTTTAATGTCAAAGTCAGCCATGACAAAAACCTCAAAACTCATTTTTTTCAAATAGGAACTCATTATTTTTATTCGTCAGGTGGAATCTACTTCAAAAAATAGTGTAGGAGTGATGAAATATTCTACCGCTCTAAAATGCATATTTCCCGAGATTTGAGGCAAAATCTCATTTTCTTAAGGAATGGTCGACTGATTCTAGTTTGCATTGGAGTTTTCGTCAAAATTGTGAAAGTTGACGAAAGAACAGAATGTTTCCGCATTATCTTGTAATTATTATCTCTTCCAGAAATAATTACACTATGTTTCATACAATTTTGAAGACTGAACAAAGGGCGCATATTTTTGTAGTGAATGTTCACATTCATATGGTTACAATTTATTTCAGAAAATCGGGTCGAAGTTACGAGAATAGACGTGGATTGAATTTAAATCTGTCATCTCATCCTCATTTTTTGCAGAATTATATCAATTTTTGAAAATTGTATATACATCTAAAAAGTAGCACTCATCAGCAATGTTCATATTAGAAAACGTTTTCGAGTCAGTACCAGTTTATTTAGTTTTTCGATATGTTGAGTGGTCATGACCTAGTCTGTATCAAAATAAAATGTTGTTAAAGTTTTACAAGACACCCTGTGTTCATTTTTCGTTCCGATATATTTATATTTTCAACCAATCACAATGTAGGTATTTACTAGATGGGAATTTCAAATATATTCAAATGGGAGATCCAATATATTTATTAATTTGATCTACCTGAAGTCATCAAGAGATGTTCAGAAACATGAAATGTTAGCAGTTTGAACTATAATCGGAGTTCACGACAATGATCGGTACAAATATTCGACATTTCAGAAATAACACTAAATATTCACGAATCGAATCGAAATCATAACTGATTAACAATATTCTAATAGAACAAATGGGTCGCGGTGGAGGTAGCGTTCGCGGTCGATGTCGACATACGTAAAATTCAAATACATTTAAGTGAATAGAAGAGAACAGAACAGGTGAGTCGCCGTGGAGGTTCAAAGCGAAGTCATCCAGGGTGCCTAGTCTTTACTGCGATGGTATGAACGTTCTCTATCGTTCCATCGTGCTACACCGCGTTCCCTTGCCAACAGCGTCGAAACGCCCATTATTTCACGTTGGATATCTTCCCAGGATTCAACAATCGGTGCTTTCTAAAATCAAATAATTTGTTCCACATACATGCCAACAGCTGTCTACAAGGATGCTTCTCTGTTAATAGTACGTTCAAGGCCAAGCTGCCATCACCTTCAGAAGAAACTCGCAGAGAATGATAGCATGATGTATTTCATTGAAAATTCCACACACGTGATGTTTAACCAATCAGAACGTGTATTTCTGACATATCACCAAACGGATGAATTTTAGTGGAAATTTTTTCCTCGTGGGTAAACAACAGTGAGTTATACTGGAAATTTTTTGACGTTTATAATGACAGAATATTTTCTCAATTCGTCCGCTGATAGTGTGGATGAACTTGCCTTTCTCTTGGTTGGAATCTATTTGTAGCTTCCGACGCTTAGCATTTTTTGCAGCTCTTGCGTTGACAAATTCTATGACAGAGAATGGATTAAATTTGCGATTATTATTTTCGAAAAAATATTCCTGCAACTGCTTAGCTGTAGAGTTCCATGGAACTTTGATAACACTCTCCTTGTAGTCTTCGGAGTTCTTTTTCCGCATGTTGAAGGCATAGTCTTCAAGAATGAGCGCCAGTTCGTCCACGGGTATATCCGCTCTGTCGAAATCATACTCTTTTTCTGCGCAAAGAATTATAAACTGGTTCCATACACTTGCCTTCGATTTCCTAGTATTCGCGGGTGTCAACTGCTTAATAATCTGGCGAATATTTTCTTTACTTTCTTGACCGGAGCGGGACATTTTTCTACGTCGTACTGTTTTTAACAAATTCAAAACAGAAATAATTTCTAGCTTAGAGTTTCACTGAGTTGCCGTGGTAACTAAATAATCAAGCCGACATAACATTCCATGTTTTGCAAGTACTTGATGAAGACGAAAATCGATGATATTGGAAATAAACACATTTGACGTGGAATTTTCTTACCGAATACCACACGGAAATTTTTTGACCTCTAGTGGTATTACTAGTGATAATTTTTTACTAACTATAGTAACCAATCAAATTACTCAATTTTGAGTCAAGTGTCCAATTTCATCCAATCACCTATGGATTACAGCACTAATATCCTTCATCTGGTGTTATCAGTTTGGTGTTTTCGACAAAGAGGATCATCAAGTTTATATTAAACGTCAGATTGACAATCAATTCTCTGTAATCTACAAATTAAAAAATTATTTTATCGAATATCCCTCAGACCTTGATAAATCCTCAACATTTTTTCATAGAGAATCCTTCAAGCGTGTTGCTGAAGGATAATAGCCCGAGGCCGAAGGCCGAGCAACATGCTTTCAGCATTCTCCATGACAAAATTATCTCGGTAATATCAAGGCCCTAGGGGTATTATTACTGAATCCTCGACATTATCCCGGTCAACAAGTTTCAAACTGAATATAAATACTTTATTACATGAGTACAATTCGGCTATACACCGAGATAAGAATATCACTGAAGAGCTCAATAAGAATGCTATGGAACCTTTTATGGGAATCGCGAGGGATTTCAAGAACGGTCGATAGATCTTGAAGCATTTAATTAACCTCGGAGTAAATATAGAAAATTTCATTAATATTGAGCTAGCTCTTCAAATTATAAGGAAAGAGGCCTATATTGTACATTTTAAATTTTCACAGACTTGTGATAGGTCACAATCTACTCACGATAGGCCCTTAGACACAAAATTACTCACATGCAATAAAATTATTCACGAATGTGAGTATCTACTCACGAATATGCAATCTACAATCGGTGTGTTCGACGCCCCATCTCTTGACGATGTTATATAGATCGAATTAATGAATTCAACTTGGATCTCACATCTTTATGAATTTGAAAGCGTGGAAGCTCTTGACTTCATGACGGTGTTTCCTGGATTTTGTATGTCTACTTGCGCCTTATAGTTCTCAAAAATGTTCATTTTCACAAAGAAATTTGTCACGAGCTGCCTAATGACGAAACAAATCAATAAATTAATTTTTTCCAGGAAACGACGAAACGATGGTTATTCGACAGGACGAAAACGAAAGGCGAGCAGAATTTCGAAAATCCATAGACCTCAACGGCGATGGTAAAGCAGACAGAAGAGAACTGCTTCATTACGTTGCACCTCAGAGTCCCAGGCACAGCGAACACGAGGCTGAAGCTCTGTTGGCCCTAGCCGACGTAGACAAGGACAGTATGCTATCCCTCAACGAGATGCTCGCCCACCCTGACCTCTTCCTTAAATCCAAAATGGTGGATACAGCCAGGAGCTTCCATGACGAATTTTGAAACCAGTAGATTTTCTTAATGTGTACAAATTGTTGAACAAAATTCATTAAGGGCGTACTTGGAAAATTTAATAGAGTCCTGCACATGATCAGACAGTTTCGAGATTATACAAGCGGATTTTCCACATAAGGCGCTCAACATATACCAAGTAACCTAGTGACTGAGACGAAGTGTTGAAAACTCCACACTAATCCAGCTTCCTACCGAGCGATCGAAGTTTTATCAATATCAGTGTTTGTTTCAGAGAAAATATGTTTGTTAAATGGAACTGCTTGCATGAAACTACTGAGTAAGGGTTGCTACAGAGTGGAACAGAGAGCAAAGATGAAAGAGCAAAGAACTACTATTCCATCACGAAGTTTAGTTCTTTGCTCTACGCTCCACTCTGTAGCGACCCTAAGCTAAATTGACTTTTTTCATATGATACCACGATTCGTTATCGAGCAATATGTGAAAAAAAAATTTACCGTGTGAAGGTCCCATTTGGATACAAGAACATTAAGTTCTGAAAAAACCACTTTTAAATAAGTGAGTGTTTACACACTGAAAACAATCATTTTTGTTTTTGATTCGGATTTGATCATATTTTCAAGTTTTCAGAACGATAAGCGTTTGCTATGTTTCAATTATATCCAACGTCAAAAATCGAAAATGTGAACCATTGAACCTCGAAATCGGCGGAGTATAACTCATTTTTGAAGTGAAGTTTGGCATTGATGCAATTTCATAGCCATAAAATTGCCATTTGACTGATAAATATATATGCCGACAGTAAAAACGAAATGAATGAAGGAAATAAACATACTTAAAAGCAAACAAAATCACGTGGTGCTAAATTACGGCTAGGCAACACAGCCACATTCAAGTTTCATTAAACCTCGTTAATATCTCAAGGTCAGGCACCTGGACACGGTCTACATGCTTCAACGTTGCCAATAGCCCCGTGAAATAGTAGAACTAGGAAAAATTTCGGAGTGTCGTTAAGCAGGCTTTAGTGGGTATTTTTTGAATTTTTTTTTGGTATGTATTTAATTATTTTGTGAGAATGCACAATGTTAGTTATTTTTTCATTATTCACTTCATTTCAGTTTTATTTTCCCGTAAATTCTCGAATATAAAATATTAGCAACATTGCGCATTCTCATCATTTTTTTTTAACATTTGCACCCAATTTTTTTTTTAATGAACTGTGGCATCCAAAAGTCACCCCGTTATTTCGAGATTCTGTTTGCTCTTAAGGCAAATATTCAAGCCTAATGTGAATAATTTTGCGAATGTCTAATGGATTTGTAACAAAGCTTACACAGAACACACCCGGTTTCCTAACTCGCACAAGCTTCAAGCTTCTGAGGGGTTTCATTGAAGCCCAGGATAATCGGAAAATACAAATACAAAAATTTTAGTTGGGAACAGAACTAATGCTACAGTTCTAGCTGCACGGGTTAAAAAGAAGCACTAATCATGAGAGCCCTCTCATATGGAACGTAGGATACGACCATATTCATCAGATTACACCTGCACCATTGCACAAATTTAAAAAAAAATTATAAAATTTATACATGCAGATTTTTCGTACGCGACGTGTACATTTTTCACATGGATACCATTTGGGAACAAGTCGCTTTTGTCACTTTTACTGATCAGTTGTCGAGTTGACTTACGATTTCTCGGCGACGTATATGCCATGGAGGTAGGAAAGGAGAAAACAGAACCTTCTCAAAAGTGTTTGACGTACAAGGGAAATATAGGATATGCTCCTTCCCCTTCTTTTACCTCCATGGTATATGCTTATGCCTGTCCTTGTTGAATCTGAGAATAGGCGAGATACTCCCCGACAGATCATCTGCCATCATGTGAAGTCACTCTTAAATCATAAGTCTACGCTGGGGCTGAAGGAGTCAGATTTAGACTCTGAAACTTAAAGATCCCTTTGTTGATCCTTTGCATTGTTCATTAGGCAACATTTTCACTAGAAACAGCGTTTGACAATTATAGTTTCAATCCTGTAATCCACAAGCGCTCTCTATAAATAACAATAGTTATTTGATTTTTAATAGTTCTATTTCAGACACAGTGAAATATCTTTTGGACGGACACCAACGGAACCGCACAACTTTGTCTGCCGATAGAAAATTGTCGATTCGTTGAAAAAATTAGAAGGATAAAATTTAATATTTATTGGATAACGTCAAATTACTAAAAGACACTAAATTACCATGAAATGACAATTAGAGGAGAATATAAGATACGTTCACGATATGAAACAAATTATCAAAAAGATGCATTATCTGCCTTATGCTCATAGTTCTGCAGTTGTCTCAAAAAATGATTCCTTGACCGAATGGCTAACAAATTGAAGCACATTCAGGACATTCAGGTGGCTAATAATAATAACTTGACGTTATTTATTGAAGACTTTTGCAGTTTAGCTAATTTACCAATGACCAGAAGCTTTCCTTTATCACGAGCTATATCTGTGTAACATAAAACTGTTACTCTATCGAAAGAGTTGCCACCACTGCATTTTTCATTCTTTTTGAGTGTTTCATTCTTGAAAGCTCTGAAGAAAAATTAAGTCTCTTCCGCAAAAAATGGTGAACATTTTGATTTTAAGCGTCTGGAAATACAAATTGTCCGTTCAGAAGAAGCAGTTGACACCATACCATGGATAAGATATACTATCGTATTCACTGTGTCCGCGTCTGTCCAAAAGAGAGTCCGCTAAAAAGAGAGCTCAACCCTCAACGTTTTTTCAATGGACGTCTGCTGGGACCAAGCAAAAGTTTCCGCTTGATGGAGGAGTCCGCTCAATAGGGGTGACCATTATAGGAGATTTTACTATAGGTACTTGTAGTGAAAACCTAGAAAACACCTGAAAAATAATGCAAAATCTTCCAGAAATATATTTTAATCGATATGCGCAAGCGCAAAGGCACGTGGTATGCTCGACGTAGCAAATCGGAGATAGGCCTGCATGTAAAATTACTCATATGAGCACCTGGTGCTTGCTCGTACTTTCTTGCGGTACCCTCGTAGCTTACGCTCCAAGTGAAAAGGCTCTGATAGTGCGCAGATGTGGCCAACTGTTCATGACCTTAATCTTTATTCGGCATTATTAATTTGGACTTACTACCAGCGACACTATTAATTGAAATTTTAAGCAAAATATTTCAAGAATGAATGCTTGAAATATAAATATATTGTCTTCACATCTCTTGAGAGCAAACAGTAACGGGGTAACTTTTGGAGGTTAGAGTCCGATTTTCTGAAAAAACTTTTGGGTGCAAATGTTAGAAAAAATAGTAAGAATACGCAATGTAGCCAACTTTTATATTCAAGAATTTTCGGTAAAATAAAACTGATATGGGGTGAAAAATAAAAAAAATAAATAAGATAGTGCATTCGCACGAAGGGATGAAGTAAATCCCAAAGAAATTTTAAAAAATAACCACTGAAGCCTGCAGGACAATACCTCGTTTTCTCCTTTCAACGTCGAAATTTCACGAATTATATTATTATAAGGTGCCTGTCATTGATATATTCACGAGGTTATTTGAAACTTGATTATGATGCTTAAATCATATATATGACTGTAGCTTTACAAGGCTCAAGCGCCTCCATGGAAAAATCTTATATGTTCAAACCCCTGAACATGTTAATCATGAAATCAGAAATGAGATATAGCTTGATTATTCTCAATTCAAGTGACTTAACTTGGACTTCAAGGTAACCAGCACTATTTAGGAATATACTCCAAAGATGGATCCATTATGGAATCGGTTTTGACTTTATCAGAAAGAAACGATTGCATCTTGCAGCTGACAAAGCGATTACATTAAATTTGTCAAGTTGTGCTTCTGTGTACTTACTGCATCCTGGAAAGTGTCCAACTGATTTCGATTCAAACAAAAAGTTTATTAGCAGAAAAGTTTAGTGTGTTATTATCTACAGGCTGCAATAACTTGCATTTGCACCTTAGCTAAATATCACCCGAAGTTGACACTAAAGATTGTACCTATATGCCATATTCTTCATCTTGCAGATATTCATAACGCTTATCGCTAAAAGAAATGAGAATCAACAATCAGCAGGTTATGCAAACAAAGTTCTTGCAGCGGGATTGAGGTATCTATAAGAATCTATTTTTCAAATTGTAAACGTCTATTTCCAAAGACTGTCATAGATTTCTCTTGTTGATGTAACAAAAATGAAGAGCAAAAATAAAGATGAATATTTGCTATTTTTTCTGCCACCCTGTTCTGTACACTCATTGGCCTCCCAATATTATGAACCCGAAATCAGTTTTAAAATAGCTATTTATTTAATCAGTTACGAAATGCCTATAACGCGTGAGATTTTTGCGAACCCAGTGAGTTCTGCAAAAGCTCACAAGTCACACAAAATTGCATTTCTTAACGTGTTACATACAAGATTTTTTCTTATTTTGAATAAAGTAAATAGTAAATAGAGAATATTATCGATGAAAATTGTAAAAACATGAATCAATTCTCTTGACTGCTATCACTTTATGTCAGTTCGACACTTTGTCGATAAATAAGCCAGAACTTATGAGTGTGCAGTTGGCCCAGCACTTTTCGATTTTCGAAAAAATTGTTTGTCCTGAGTTGTGCTAGGTTTGTGCTGCTTTGTACCATTGAATTTTTTTTTTTTTATTCTGTATGGTTCTCCAGATATTGCACGAAATGAATAAAATCAGACCAGCCCAGCACTTCCAGAAAAAGTGGATTTTGATGGCTATTATAGACTGTGCTATACATATACTGAATTGTGCTGTTCGAATTTTTCCGAAAGACCCTCTCATTTTACGAAAAATCAAAAACCAAGAGAGAAGTAATCCCAGTACTTTCTTTTCTTCTTCTCAAAAATGGGTGAAAAAGTTTGAGCTACATTTATGCTGACTTGTGCTGTAAATATTTTCAGGGTATATTTTGTCGGATTTCTGACAAATCGCGAAATCAAAAAAAAATTGCCCAGCACATTCGTTTTTTTCGTGGTGAAAAAATATATAAAAAACGTCTCTTATGCGAGCTAACTTGTGACGTTGAATTGTTCACGAAAATCCTGCAAATTTCTCGAAAAAAAGATTATCAAAAAAAGTTTGAAATTTTTCGATTTTCGATTTATTTTTCTTTGGCTGAATTGTGCTAGGTTTGCACTGCTTTGAGCCGTTGGATTTTTTTTTATTCCAGACGGCTCCCAAGATATTCCACAAAATGTACAAAATCGACCGCACAGATGAATGTGAAGTTGGCCCAGCGCTTTTCGATTTTCGCAATTTTTTTGCTGAATTCAGCATACACCTGTATGCAGCTTTGTGCTGTTGAGATGTTTCTTTTATTCCATACGGTTCTACAGATATTCCACAAAATAAATGAAATAGGACAGCTAAAACTTTTTGAAAAAGTGGGTGTCAACCGTGGAAATAGATTGTGCTATCCACATACCGAGTTGTGCCGTTCGAATTTTTCCGAAAGTTTGCCCTATTTCCCAAAACACTGAGAAAAAAAATTGACTCAGCAATTTCCTTATTGCCGTATTTCGTAATGATAGGTAACATGGAGAAAATTGTGCTACACATAATCTTATTCGTTTCGTTGAAATTTTGACACAAATACTGCTAATTTTCTGAAAGAAAAAAAATTTTAGAAGAAAGTCGGACTTTCGTACTTTCCTCTGTCGAAGGTTGTTTTATATAGTTGTACCACATTTGTGCCGACTAGTACCGGTCAGATTTTTAGAAAAAAATTTCAACTTTTCCTTCAAACGGGGGAACTTGGGTTGTTGAATCAGAAGACATGATAACAGGCATGAGATTGGGACCGTTGGAAACCGCAACCAGGAGGCGTTCTATTTGGATCAAAAAACAGGATGTTTGATTTACTTCAATTTAGTTCTTTAGTATTGAATAGTTACTTCTATCATATTACGCTTCGGCTTTTGGAAAGATATGGCTTGGTTTTACTTTTCAGTCCTTCAAAACATTCTGCACCAGTCAGCAAATTCGTGAAATAAAAGAAACGAAAAATGCTCATTTCCTTCACTTCTCTGGTTTGTCATTAGAATATAGGGTACTCTTACGAAGGCAATCTTAACAGAGCCCAGATTTGTTTGTATTCAAGTAACTTTCGGTGATTGATACTATATTCATTGTCACAGGAATCGAACAATTAAAAACGCTGCAAATTTTACACAAGGGTTTATTATTTTCTCAGTTAAATAACCCAATATACCATTGATATCTCAAAAAACTTATATATTATGCATAACTCACTGGTTTCTCACAACACAGAAACCAATTCCATGAAATAATTCATGTGAACATTGAAATCTCAATAAATACACTTGTATAATTGAATAACATTTCCACATGCAGAACGCTGAGTAGCAAAATTTAAAATAATATTTTGAATGAGAAGAGACGTTCCACAGTCGTTTCACCTCTTTGAAAATCTTACTATTTTCCACAATTATTAAATTTCGTGTCGGTATTCTACAACTGAAAATGAACTTCAAATCAGATAGGGTTTGCCCTTTTTGAGATATTAGGGAAATAACCTCAATATTCAAAATGGTCACGAAATGTTTTGCCAATATCTTCATTGAACTTTGATGAATATGTATCCGAAAAAAAAATGTTAAAAAAAAAATCGACTTTTTCCGATACAATTCTCACGAAATTTCGCATTAAATCCAGTGTCTATATTTCACAATTAGTCATGATGTTTCAATCCGAACGCGTTCGTATTTCTAGATACTTAGGAAATAAACTCAATCTTTCAAACTAACACCAATACGTAAAACAAAATTCGAGACTTTCCGCTAATATCAAATGTGTAGATGTGATTTCTACTAGGATTCAACTTTGTTCTGAAAAAAATGAATGAAATGAAAAAAAACTCAACCTTCCTGTGCAATTGATCAGAAAAAATGTTTTTCCACAGTGCAGATATACGATTCACAAAGTATCCACCACACAAACTGAAAAACTAAAGTTATTTTCAATAACATTTCTGTAACAATTAGAAATATCGTGAACCTCATCAGGTTGAATTCGAAAGTATAATTCTAGATTATAAATTTCGTTCGTTGTTTTCGTTGTCAGATACACTCAACCAAGAGGATGACAAATCCGAAAGTCTGTTTGATGTAAAGACGTAAAATTCAAACAAGTAGTTTGCCGACAACCAGATGATGATACATGCGGAATATTTTTGTCTACGCTATATCCCTTGTCTTAGGTCACGACCCGTCACAAACCCCATTCAGAACAGGTAGATAGATCATCGGTTCCTAACATTAGTCTAAGGCTCCAACCCTCAGTATTAGATTATCGACAATAGACGACTTCGGCCCAAGTTGCCAACCCTCAGTTTTCTTCACAAATTTATCGGAACTCAACTATTAAATTGATTGTCGTTCTGTTGCATAGACTTAATATGTCTATGTTCTGGTGACACAAAGGTTGCTTTTTCATCAATCAAATTCCGTAATTAACCTTTTTTTCAGGAACCAACCAAATATTCCATATTTACGGAACGGAAAACCGGCAACCGAAATAACCAAGTTGATTTGCGGAACATATCCTTTATAAACATGACACTATTGACATGAAATCACGAATACCAACTTAAATTTCAGCCTAACAAAAACCTATATTTGAAAGGAATTATCTTGTTTGAGGAGCCGAGGCATCTTTTACGGATATTTATAAATAACGCGAACCTTTTCATGACGAATTGGTCCTGAAATTCCAGTTCCCCAGTGATAGTAAATTTTTGAAGAAAATTGTGGGTTGGCAACTTGGGCTGAAGTCGTCTATTGATGAGATTTGCGGTTTGTTATTGATTTTTTTGCATATTATATCCTCCAATTTGATTTATCATATGAATGCTCATTATTTTTTATATTCACGCTTATTTCAAACTGTCAGTACGAAAGATATTGGATTTCGATTGAAACCAGTAACGGATATCCACATGTTGACGATAATTGTACTACGCAAACCGAAATTAATGGAAACCTCCGATCAACCGAATTTTTTGGAAATCTGCATTATTTCAAATTACGCTACTTAATTCGCGTTCTGCATGTAAAAGTGTTATTGAGTTATGAAAGAGTATTTATTGAGATTTCAATGTTTCAAATGAATTTTTTCATGGAATTGGTTTTTGTGTTTTGAAAAACCAATGATTTATGAATAAAATAAAAGTTTTATTTAAGATATGAATGAGCTTCATGAAGACATTTAATCTTAATTCCCGTAATCCGCAGGGTGATTTCTATAAATGATAATTTGATCCGATTTTCAGTAGTTATGTTTAAGATATTGGGAGAGAAAACCCAAAAATATTTAATCTGAACTACTTACGATTATGAAATTGTCAAGAACATCGATGGGGCATTTGCAAATTGTGTTTATAAAATAATAACGCATCCATTTAAAATTTCTCGATATGTGTTGAAAATTTGGTAATCAATATTTTCATCGTCTTTTAGATGTATGATTCTGGATGAAAAGTTAACCGATTATTCCAGTGAATTCCAATCTTAGAACCGAACGCGATGATGTCATTTTCGACATTATCGGAAGAAACGACAGAAACTCGATATTTGTAGAGTAGGTTTGGGGCTTAATTACGAAGGTCGAATTCGTGAATGGGTAAAATCCGCCCAATGATTCCGTAGATATACCCATTCAAAATTTTATTTTTCCAATTTTTCCAAAAATACAGATTAGATCGAATTGAAATCTAGTAATTTATCGAAAAAAAAGTTTCAAAAAGCACTGGCCGTGAAGGCAGCATGCGTGCATGTTCAAATTCGTTGCTGAAGCGGTCATGTGCTTTGACAGACGCGCAAAAGCTGCTGCCTTCATGGCAGTGCTTTTTGAAATTTTTTCAATCAAATACTAGATTTCAATTATCTGTATTCTTGAAAATATTGGGTGTTAAAATTTTGAGTGGGTATCTCTGCGGAATCATTGGGTGAGGGGTCACGAATTCGGCCTACGTAATGTAGGCTCTACAAATATCGAGTTTCTAAGTTGTTTCTTTCGGAAGTTATTGTGTACGTTCGGCCCTTAGGCTCGTTGGCAGAAGCTGATGAGCGATTTCGTGGTGATCGTTTAATTATATTGAAATAAAAATTCAAAATTTTGTTTCCACAAATTTTATATTTGAGGATCTGCTACTCATGTTCCTCACGAAATTTCGCAGCGAACCTCCAAGTTGTCATTTCTGATTGAAGAAGTGGATTTAATTCGATCTTATCTTATTTTAGGGGGATTTGAAATTTTGAATGGGTAGATATTACGCAGGTAGAATTCGTGAATGGGTAAAATCCGCCTAATGATTCCGTTGATATATCCATTCAAAATTTTATTATTCCAATATTTCCAAAAAAACGCAGATAAGATCGAATTAACATCCAGTACTTGATTGTAAAATGGTAGCTCAAAAGTTCGTAGAGAATTTCGCGAGGATAATATCATTAGAGGGTTACTAATTCTTTCCACTAGGAGGAAAAGGTGCGTATGCCGGAGTCATTTTGAAATTTTGATCCGGAAATTCTCTCAAACGACGTTTTTGACTCCCTGATGATCCGTAATCAATATCAATGTATGGCTCTTCAGCCGTCCGTAAACACGATTACTCTCCAAAGGATAAATCTAGAGCCCTGAAAAATTGCAGGGTAGGTTTAGAGCCTAAATATCTCGGCTAAGTTGGTTTATAGGCATAATCGATCGGTCAGTTACAGAGTTATTGACATTAGCATAATTATATGTTTTTGTAACTTATAAGTTTTAAAATGGACAGCTTCGTGCCAAGTTTCATGATGACCGTTTAATAAGGAAATCAAAAAACAATATTTATTTCTATTTTTACCATCATATACCTAACTAATAATCTGATTCAACAGATATTTATAGTACCTATTTGAATATAGAGGTTGGTCATCTGTCATAAATGACTTAAATCACTCATCCAGGATTCTGTAAAGCTCAAGAAATATATTTTTCTTAAATATTCTAATTCTGCGATACTCTCGGAATTTCTCACGAACCTGCACGCAATCATACTACATCAAAGACATACAAGTACGAAAATTTAATAAGTATACTCCACGTGACTTCACGTAAGCGGATTTCTTGAAATTTTCCAACACACTTTAGAACGGAATTCTAATATCTCCATGATCGAGATAGAATACGTAATCTTCTATCCCGATGTTCCCAGTTGAAAGCTTACGCCTTGAAATTTTGACTGTGACAGCATTTTATTGTTTTCATAGGTAGTGTAGCACAAAACTAAACTTAAACACATATATCACGAATGTGTCAAATAAGAATCCTTGCATTCCTTGTCGAACGTCACCACACACCAGAGACAACAGATATATTAGTTCTCTTTTTCTATTTTCGGGAAATAGGGCGAACTTTCGGAAAAATTTGAACGGTACAACTCGGTATTTAGATAGCACAATCTATTTACGCCGTTGACACTCACTTTTTCGAAAACTTTTAGCTGTCCTATTTCATACATTCTGTGGAATATCTCTAGAACCGTATGGAATAAGAGAAAAATTTCAACAGCACAAAGCAGCATAAACCTAGCTGAATTCAGCAAAAAAAATTCGAAAATCGAAAAGTACTAGGACAACTTCACATTTATCTGGGCGGTCGATTTTGTACATTTTGTGGAATATCTTGGAAACCATCTTGAATAAAATTCCAACTGCTTAAAGCAGTACAAACCTACCACAATTCAGTCCAAGAAAAAAAAATTCGAAAATCGAAAATTTTTTCTTAAAACCTTTTTTTCGGAAAATTTTAACGGCATGAGTTAGCTCGCATAAGAGACGATTTTTATATATATTTTCATCACAAAAAAAAAACGAATGGACCGGGCTAATTTTTGTTTCAATTTCGCGATTGGTCGGGAAATTAGACAAAATCTCGTGAAAATATTCACGGCACAAGTCAGCACAAACTTTTCATTCATTTTTGAGAAGAAAAACAAAAGTGCTGGGCTAACTTTTTCCTTAGTTTTTGATTCTTCGAAAAATGAAAGGGACTTTCGGAAAAATTCGAACCGCACATGTATAGCACAATCTATAACAGCCATTAATATCCACTTTTTCGAAATGTGCAACATCTGGAGAACCGTTCAATATGAAAAAAAATTCAACGGCACAAAGCATCAGCACAAACCTAGCACAATTCAGGACGGAATTTTTTTTTCGAAAATCGAAAAGTGCTGGGCTAACATCACACACATTCAGAATGAACGGTTTTCATTGACTTTCACAAAATGAGTGATTCAAGTTCTGAAGAGCTGCCAAGCGATGTTGAAGAGGCAGCAGGTTATGCTGTTTCATCAATAATTCCGAAAAAGTCAAAGGCAGTTCACGATTTGGCTCAGGAAAAATTTATTACTTGGTGTGATGAGAAGAAGATAAAACATATTAATGATATAGTCTTACTTGCATCTTTTGAGGGTAAGAAAGATCTAAAAGTATCCACATTATGGACACTTTACTCAATGTTGAGGTCCCTACTAAATCTAAACGAGAATACTGACATTGAAAAATACACAAATTTGATAGCGTATATTAAAGAGGCAATCGAACGGCTACAGTGTTAAGAAGTCAAAAGTTTTTATATTAGAAGATTTTGCCAAATTTTTGTTCTTATGTCTGTGTTATGATGTTTTTGTGATCTGGCAAAATGAAAGGAAAGAGTTAGACAAATTTTTCGAATACAACATTGTCAAGAACCCCCAATAAAATCCACAATGGAATTAGAAAAGAATAATAAACTTTCATTTTTGGATGTTTCAGTTGAAAAATATCAGGATCATTTCGAAACAAGTGTCTTTAGAAAAGATACACATACAAATAGATATCAAAACTTTTATTCCAATCATCTATTCGGTGTAAAAACAGGTATCATTAAAACCCTTCATGACAGAGCTAATGTAATCCCATCAACCCATAAGATTCGTCAACGTGAATTGAATCATATCAAACTGTGTCTTGAAGTAAATGGATATCCGAGAGAATTTATAAAAAGAACTTTTTCAAATATAGACAAAAAATCTTTTTCTAATTATCAACCGAATCAACAGAACAACTATCATGAACAACCCAATTAATTGAATATGATTCCTTATGTACATGGATTTTCAGAAAAAATCAGAAGAATTGGTGCTAAATTCAAGAACGGTTTTCAAATCAAAAAATGATTTGAGATCCATACTAACTAAAACCAAACTAATAAACGAGAAACAAAAATCAAAAAATTGTGTTTATAGTATTCCCTGTATTTGTGGAAAGACATATACAGGGGAAACGTCTCGACCTTTGGATATCAGAAAACGAGAGCACAAAAACAACCTATAAGGAATAGAGACATACAAAAATCCCAAATAGCAAACCATGTATGTTCGACCATTGGGAATCAGATGATAGATTGGGACAATACAAAAATACTGATGATAGAATCACATAATTTGAAAAGGAATATTAAAGAGTCCTCTTGCATTCTGTTACATAAGTAGCTTTCCAGTAAAGTGCGTGAAGCCCCTGGGGCTTCACGCCCATGCTATTTCGAGAACGAGACGATAAACAAACCGGAAAATTATGGCCAGAGAGTTATTTTGTTCACTGCTCTGTAGAAATAGACCCTATTTGGCCGAATTTACTTAAAAAAGAGGAAGAATTAAAAAACTTTTAAACCAAATGAATGTGTTGGTGTGATTTCTCAAAAATACCAGTTTGACATAAGTCCCAACTCAAAACGAAATAATTCTTAAAATTTCCTCCTTTTTCTGATGAAAGAGTCAGATTTGTACTCTGAAAAGTCACAGTTCGCTTTGTTTATCGTTTGTATTGTTTCTGTATTGTTCATTAGGTAATCTGTTTTCCAAGAAACTGCCTTTGACAAATAGTTTAATCCTGCAAACCGCAAGGGCATTTTTCATGAAAAAACAAATCTTATTTAATTTTGAATAGTTCTGTTTCAGATATTGGGAGTGAACAACCTAAAAAATGATATATTGTTGACCTCATTTATGAAAATGGATAAATTTTGGCCAAGGTAATATTCTGGAATTGAGCTTAATAATAATTGAAAGTCTCGTCTAGACATTGCGTCAAGGGTATTAAATCAGAAGAAGTTGGGTTATTCAGTTCTGATGAAATGAAATTTCTTCTAGGGTAAGGTATTGATCTATTTTGTCTAATATGAGCTACACCTTTAATTCTAATGTTTCTGAATCGTCAACGATATCTCCGATTCCTGTGATAAATTAATATCTGTCATTGAAAAAGAACTGGGAAAATGGAAAGTTTGTGGGTATTGGATTAAATGGACTTACACCAAGATTTGCATCCTAAAGTGAGTTGTGTTTCCCCCTGGGTTCAAGTGGATGGTTTTGGAATATTTATCTGTCTTATTGATGGTTTGATGATATCGCACCAATAGTTGAAACTCAACACGAGTTCCTTGAACACGATCCCGTCTCCGTTCGTATTCACAATGGAAACTTAACTTCATATTTTTTTCGAAATAAAACCTCGTTGCAATATCCTGTTAGCAGCGCCAGTTATGTTTTTCGTAACTCGAAATCTTTTTTTGACAAGCATTTTATTCTCCTGAATTATAATCACAACATGAATTATTTAATGAATTCTGCAGACTAAGATACTTTTTGAGTTTATAATGAATCAAACTGACTCGACAAAGGTTACTTCTTTACTAACTGATTTGAGTGAAGTCCTACTAAGGTATCGTTCCTTTCACATAGGGAACTTGCAAAATTGCACTTTTACACAATTTCTCATAATTATATGATGATACATTCATGTCTACTGAACAAAAGCTCAATCATGAACATCTTCAAGGCAAATTTGTATGCGGTTTATAGTTTCAATCATTATCATTCTTTGGTATCAATAATCTCACATAGTATCATGTAATTTTTTTAGAAAGGTTAAGTGAAAAAAATTATGACTAAATATTTATTTATTGGAATCTCCTTACAATTCGATTACATTCATGCTCAGAGAGCATTTCTTGTTGCAGTAAATTAAAGTGTTTGACAAAAATACAGATTCATATATGTTATAATGGGAGCACCCAATAAATTTCGCACTATGTTATTTAACTTCTTTAAAAAAATGGATATAACAAACAATTATAAAATTAATAAATAGATATTTACAAACAACACAAAACTTACAATCCTCTGCTTGCGGAATGAATGGGAATATATTACTTCTTTTTCCGATCTGTGTTGCACTTCGGACAAAACCATTTACCTTTGGGTTTTGTTGTGAGACCAACACAAGCAAAATGAAACCACTCTATAGGGCACTGAAAAAAAAAGAATATATTAACGAATATTGTATTTTCAAAATTTTTGTTCTTTTCGGTTAGTGCTTGGAGCACTCAAGCTACAAAAACAAACTTCTCCAGCCTCCTTGTGTTCCCAACAACTGAGGTCTCTTGCATGTAACACGAATTATCATATTTTCATGTTTTTCAAATTCTATATCGATACAAAATCATGATGTATCCTATCACACACCTCAACAATTCGCGAATTTTTAATAATTCGGTATTGAAAATGGTCAAATCGCGACTCAAGGTCGAAGCGAGAGAAACGCGTCAGATCGCTTTCTACGTCACTCGTTATTGTACGATTCACAGATCGATACAGCCGACGATGTCTATTGGCTTGCTAGAGAGAAAAGTACACCGGAAGAGGGAGAGAGTGGATATATCCCGGTATGTATCGGAAGCCGCGAAGATTCGTCCGTTCAAACAGCCGACATGCGGAGCCAAATTTAAAAGGTCATATTCTCGTTGAAAATTGAAAATTTTGACGGCTGTTAAAGTTTTTCAGTAGTCTTACGGATAGAATATTTGATTCCAATGATAAAAAAATTCATGCAAGAGACCTATTTGGTTATATTTCTTGTTGTGAATTGATTTATTGCGTGCTCTGAACTTTGTAAGACAC
This sequence comes from Myrrha octodecimguttata, assembly GCA_958510865.1. Lineage (NCBI taxonomy): Eukaryota > Metazoa > Arthropoda > Insecta > Coleoptera > Coccinellidae > Myrrha > Myrrha octodecimguttata. The sequence continues at coordinate 30,360,817 of OY294057.1, forward strand.
TGGAGGGCCAACAACCTTACCTTTCCGCTTCGTTTATGTTATGAAGTACATTATTTTTACAATTCCAGGATGAATTCACTCGTTGAAATGGTTGATATTGATGGAATTCGTAAGATGTAGACCAATTAATTGTGAAATGCAATATCAATGCATCGTGAGACGGCGGAATGTTCTAGTGTAGATTTTATATTTGAATGTTTGCATCTTTGGACCCTTTTCAGAAAATTTTATCAGTCATTGAAAGAGATGGAAAAGTATATGGAATCTACTAAAGAAGACAAACTGCCTGGATTCTTGCAATAAATTGGAAAAACCGTCCTGACAATGTATCAAAATATTATAGTGCTTGTTTGAGACGTTTTTCACGTTCATACCTTCAAGTTCTGCTATTCTAAAATAATTAGAAATATATAGAAATTTGTGTGTTAACGAACATACACTTCCCAATTGAACACTGCCCCTAATAATACACCTAAAATGTTTTGTGATTTTAATATTTTATTCCTTAGATCATTGAATAATTTTTTTCAAAAGATGCTAATGTGTCTTTAAAAAACGGAGCTCTGTACGCTCTGTTTATCCAAACATCGGTTCGTTTTTTAATCCATGATGATTCACTGTATTCACAAACCCACAATTTAGACAAAGACCATATTTTTCTACAGAATAAATTCGTAAAATGATGTATTCATATACAGTCCCTGGCCAATTTATTAGACGCACCAATGATTTTTCATATTTATTCGTATTTCCCGAGAATAAAAGCCAAATTTTCGAGATTAAAATCTACAGAATGTCACTTTTATCTAGGAATTTCATTATATTGTTCTATTTTTCATTTATTTTTGATGTGTCTCATTACAATTTTGACTTATTGGTATCAGTTTAGATCTCTTCTAGTCGATATCCCGCTTGCTGCAGGTTCGGACGTTGTATCGAGATATTCCGCGCTTCGTTTGTTTACTTCGTAGTCTTGAATTAACCAACCATTGGTTTACTTCGTCCAGAGCACATTTAGTTACCAAAAAAAGTTTATTGTGATCGTTGAATCATGGGTCAAAAGGAGGACCTCACGCCATGTAAGAAAGCTGAAATTAAGGCCCTCATTGATGCGGAAATGTTTTCCAATCGCGAAATTTCAAGAAGGTTGAATGTTTCTGAAGCTAGCGTACGACGCATAAAGAGAGCAGTTGAATCCGGCCAACAGTTAACCCCAAAAAGAAAAAAAACGTGGAAGAAAGCCAATTTTTACTCCAAGGTCAGAACGATGCATGAAGAAAATGTGAATGCTTCTCATCGCACTGTTCGCAGAAAATTAAAGGATTTGGCTTTCAAGGCCTACCGACCTGCCAAGAAACCAGAGTTAACAGCTGCAATGAAAGCAAAACGCCTGAATTGGGCCAAACAGTGGCGGGAAAAAGGTGTGGACTTCTGAAGAACGGTAATTTGATATGAAGTTAATCATCTACGATTAAAAAATGAAGAAACAGCATCGATTATTAGTATTTTAAATCTTATTTGTGTTTTTGGTAGGTCTGCTTCAGCGATGAGAGCACTTTTGAAATTCTTCAGAACAAAGCTCAGTTCGTACGTCGTCGCTATGTAGAAAAATTTCATCCACACTGCGTCGTCCAGACCCTTAAGCACCCTACTAAAGTAATGGTCTGGTCAGTGATCAGCGGAAAAGGCACAGGACGTTTGTATGTGGTCAATGCATAGACCTATAAAACTATATGGACATGGCTTAAAGAGAGAGGAAGCGGGCCGACAAAGAGGGAACTAGGGCGGGCCAAACCATCATAGAATACGGCAAAAATAAGACAGATCAGTTTGAAGCCATAGACTATAATAATGAATCTGTTTGAAATAAATTTTTTTCGAAAGTCACATTTGTTTTTGCCAAAGTATTTCAAAGCAGATTTTGATTTATAGTATAAAGACTGTATGTAAGATATAATTTTCGTGTTGTTTTCGTTTTTTGTGTTTTCGTAAGTTTTTGAATAGAAACCGGATTCACTGTCAAACGAATAGTGGTGAATTCTTGTTGTGCCATTAATTGTACGAGGAGATATAAAAAAGGGGAAAACGTGAAATTCCATAAGTGAGTTTACCTTGCATGAATAACTGTGAATTTGTTCATTTTTTGCGCGCTTTTTGTTGACAAGAAGAGCGCGATATCCTTCCGTTACAATGTCAGTATTTTTTGAGCAAAAAATTTTCTTACTGATGAAAAATTTGTGATCAAACTGGATTCTGTCCGTCCGCCTGGCAGGTCTGCGGTCTTGGTTTTATGTTCGTTAACGAACTAAATCCCCGAAGAACTATTTTGATTGTGGTTGAAAATGGGACTCAACTGCTTCTAGGGGTCAAAATAATTTTTATAATACTGGTCCGAAGTTTCGTTAATCATTATACATATATCATGCTCCTTTAAGATTTCGGAGTTATGGCCGGCTGATCATCTGTTTTTCCATAATTACTCGAAAGCTACACTCTGATGATCAAAATCAATGAGGAATATCAGTTCAAGATAAAATACTGCACAGAACCAAAGACACCATATAGAACAGTCATCATTCACGTTGTGAAGTTCAAAATTACCGCCATTCCGTGTTTTCTCTGATTGGCCGATGTTATTTTAATCGTGTATCTTGTCTATGGTCTGCCCGCTTAAGTTTCATCTCTCTCTCGGACCTCTCACTTGGTTCATTATCCCCATTCGACTGTTCAGAAATGGATTCGTACGCCGTGTCTAGAGAGTTTAATATGTCTATGGGTCAATGGCATAATGAGACAAGACCAGTAAAAAGAAGTCTTGCAAAATCGGTTGCTGCCACAGGTTAGAGAGTGGTTCCCCAATGGAGAACCATTCATTTTCATGCAAGATGAGGCACCCTACCACACAGCCCGGTTTGTTAAAACCTTTTTACAAGAACAAAATATCCCTTTATTGGATTGGCCAGGTAATACTCCATACATGAACCCCATCGAAAATGTGTGGGAGCTAATGAAGAGAGAAGTGGCTGAAGACGTGATCACATCCAGAACACAGCTGTTAGAAAAGATAATTTAAGTATAGAATCATCATCCACAAATACAGCAGACTGTACAATCATGTATTGATAGTATGCCGTGAAAAATTGAAGCTCTCATAGCGGCAAAAGGTGGCTCAACGAAATATTAGTAGTTCAGTTCCGACTATGTTAAATCATTAATAAATCAATATTTTCTAGCAAATATTATGTATTATTTGTGAAAACCATTTGCAGATGAAGTATGTTAAACACATATATTCAATTTAAGAATTCAATATTCAAAAACCAATATAGTAGCGTGTTCCATTGAGATTTTGCCTGGAATTAATGGTGCGTCTAATAATTCGGCCAGGGACTGTACAAATAAAAATATTTCTGTAAGTTTCATTTGTGTATAATAATTTATTAATGTTTCGCAAATTTCTCCACAGTGAAGATCAGCAGACTCTGAATAAGAACAAACCTATTGATAGCACATATTGTTTGAGTTAAAAAATCATTCTTAAAAGATTATACAGGGTGTTTCACCATAAACTGGACAAAAAGGTATCCATATATCCTAAGTTCAATCTAACAACAAGTCAAAGATAAATAGAGTACAGACGCCTGAGGATTTTCAATTCATTGCCTGACAACATGAAAGGGACACAAGATATCAGAGTATTCAAGAGGAAGCTTTACAGATTTTTTTTTCAAATATGTAATGAATTGCTGTAACGTAACATTGTAATTTAACACTATTTCACATCACTTCCATGTGCTGAATTTGATTTGAAATAAAAAGCGATTTTATTTACTTCGTTTGGAAATAGTTGTATGAAGATTTTCAAAAATAGAAACTGAAACTAGATGATTAAGTTATTGGTTCCATAAAAATCACTCAGCTGAATTTTTTTCTTATTTCTGAGGATCGATTGACAACTGCGGTTCTCGAAAATGTTTCCACAAAAAATATGAAAACAAGAATCTCGGAGCACCAAAACTTTTAGAAAATTTTTTCATTTCAATTTTTTCCATTATTATATTAGACATAACATTTTGCATACATAGGTAACTTACATCAGGATTATCACAACCTATCATCTCTCCGTAAGACACTTGATGACATAAGCAATATGTAGGTTCATTTGGATCTACAGGCATATCTAGTACATCACTAGGATGGGCTATCCCAGCCAAGCCAGGTAATCCAGCATCCAATACTAGAAAAAAATTACATATATATATTTTTTACCTTCAGTAATAGTGAGAACAAGAGAGCAATCAAGTGTTTTTGTGCACACATTCTAGATAACAGCGTGCCATCATTTTGCCCCAATTAAATGTTCCAATTTTCACCAGAAAGTAGAAGTAGAAAAATTAGAAGTATAGAGGCAATCAGCATATACAGATGGTAATCATCTAGATGCTTCAAATGGAAATTATTGATTTTTTCATGTAGTTTTAAGTCATGCAAAATCAGATTCACATGCGATTCACTCATAAAAATTGATGAGAGCATCAGTATTTCATCCATCTTAAAAACTATTTATATTAGGCATAATGCTGTTACAATTAATGCTTATAGTGACTGGAACAACGCATGGTTTTTCATTCAATCAGTATCTTATTTATAATTCGAATAGAATGAACATTTCAATGAAAGAATGTTTATATTTTATTTCAAAGAAATTCTGGGCTATTTAAAAGTTCAGAAAAATAGAAGAGGCGAGAGCAGAATACTATCAAAGTGATCCCACCTGAGTTCCTTCCTAAATATCTACTCATATTTGAAGAAACAAGATTTCGAAACTGAATAGGTCTCTTGCATGTAACACGAATTATCTTATTTGCATGTTTTTCTCATTCTATATCGATAGAAAATCATAATGTATGATATCTCACACTCCAACAATTCGCGAATTTCGAATATTTCGGTATTAAAAATCGTCAAATCGGGACGCAAAACCATAGTGGGTGAAACGCGGTAGTTCGCCTCCTACGTCACTCGTTATTCCACGATGCCCCGATCGATACAGCTCGACGCTGTCTATTGGCTTGCTAGACAGAAAAGTATACGAGAAGAGGGAGAGAGTCGATATATCTCCATACGTCACGGAAACCGCGAAGCTTCGTCCGTTTAAACAACCGACATGCGGAGCCAAATTTAAAATGACATTTTCTCGCTAAACATTTAAATTTTTGATGGCGGATAAAGTTTTTCAGTGGTCTTATGGAGAGAATATTTGATTCCAATGATAAAAAAAATTCATGCAAGAGACCTATTGTGGCAACTTTCATTTGTGTTGAAACAGTGCTGGTCTTCTGAGTGAAAATGGAAAATTTTCCATTTGATTTATTGGACCAAATATCTAACGATTATATTGCATTTATTTGAAAGCGCCATTCTCATAGGCTCTAAAAAAAGTAACAATTTAATATAGTCGTAAAAATTATTGTTGATTGCAACACACTTGCTTGCATTTCTCCTTTCATTCTCCTGTATATTAATAAATTGTTCTTCAAATAGAAAAATACCCAAATGAAAGAAATATGGAAAAAAATATTTTTGACAAGATCCCAATGACACCAAAATTGAAATTCACCTACAGGATTTCCGTCAGTTGCTTTTGAAGTCAGTCAATAACGAACTTTCATTATTATTTCTAAATGAACACAGACTGGGACAGATGGTTCCACTTCATAGGTACACGCATCCCTTGAATCATTGTAAATATGAATTCCTCTTGAATGCCAATATTTCCAAAAAGATCATGACGAAAGAGTTTTTCAAACAACTAGTTATTTCAGTTGCAACTCCAATGTTTTTATTTACAAGATGAAAATTCTAAGAGTGAAAAAATTCAATATTACAATATCGCGTATTTCTACCCCTGTTTCGGGTTTCCCCTTCAAAACACTGGTTGGGAATTAGGTTGGAATACCCATTTGGCCCAAGTTTTACCAAACTTCAATAAAATGACCCATACCCTCCAAATTGGATGGTTGATCTCTCAGACATCTTCCACGCATGTCCCAAAACTGTTCTATAGGATTGAGGTCTGGACTATGAGATGGCCAGTTCTTAGCAGCATCCCCAATCTATCCTAGTAGTATGAGGATGGGCATTATCTCAGGATAAGGATTAGGAGGAAATTTGGGCCAATATATGGAACAAATAGCATGAAGCGTTCTTCAGGAATATCAGTTATAAGACATACAACGTTAAGATGTCCATTATTCAACACAAAGTTAGTAAGCGCCATAATTGAGCTTCGACGAAAAATAGAATTCATGAAGTTACATTGGGCGTCTGTCCAGAAAACTCTTTCCTAATCATTTTCTGATGATCCCTAGCAAAGTTCAGCTGTGCTTTAAGCTGGATTTATATTCTTGACGTTCCCGTTCGAAGTTGGCGTTCCCGTTCAAAGTTGAAATGCACTGAATACGCCAAGGCACATATAAGTCCGCAGTTGTGTCAGTTGACAGTTTGTGTGCCGGTCTCCTATTTTTTTCCCGCTGACGTTCAAGATGACCATCTTTAAACGTTTCGAGTTTCAACTAATATAGTGAGGTTGGGATGTACTTATAATTTTGAGCCTAGATATTTATTGATAAGTTTCACTTGATTTGGTTAGATCGTTCCAAAATTAACAAAGGAAAGCCAAATTCATAGGTTAATTGACCTCTATAAAACCTCAGCCTAACGGCCGACTGCGTAAACACAATAACTTCCGAAAGAAACAACTTAGAAACTCGATATTTGTAGAGAAGGTTTGGACCTTAATTACGAAGGCCGAATTCGTGAATGGGTAAAATCCACCCAATGATTCCGTAGATATACCCAATCAAAATTTTATTTTTCCAATATTTCCAAAAATACAGATCAGATCGAATTGAAATCCAGTACTTCATCGACAATAACAGTTCGAAGTTTCATACAGAATTTAATGAGGATGATATGATGAGAAAATCATAGACATTTTTTTTTTCAAATTGTTCTAATAACACGATTATCACGAAATTTTGCATAAAGTTGTCTTTCAGCATCTTAAAACTAGCTGTGAAGTTTAATCAGGACTGAATCAGTATTTCTCGAGTAATACCGAAAAAATCAACGATATCGAGAAGAAAACCTCGAAATTTGACATATTTTTTCCCGATATCTCCAAAACTTATGATCGTATCGAACTGAAATTTAGTACACTGCTGTGAAATTAGAAGGTCAAAGTGTGAGTATAATTTTTTTTGGATATGATGAGTGGTTTCCGAAAAAAAAATTTTTTTGTAAAAAAATTTCGAAAAAAATTTTTTTTCAAATTTACTGACAATATGATCTTGACGAAATTTGGCTCAAAGTTGCGCGTCATTATACTCCACCAAACTACCAAGTTTGAATCCAATTGCTCAAGTAGTTTCTGAAATAAAAAATAAATAACTTCAAAACTTCAAGTGCCTAAAACTCCGGAACTATTCGACCGATTTGGCCCATTAACGAACTTAACCGCGGCATTCTGATGCGCAACCTATCCTGAAAGTTTCAAGTAGCTAGCTCGCTTCTGTCGACAGTTATCGTGTCTACGGCCGGCCGGCCGGACAGAATCGATTTTGACACCAGATTCGTCATCAGTGAGTCCAACCTAGTCGATTGAGACCATTTTCGGCTCAATCATCCAAAATTACAGACATTTGGACAAAACGATAGCACGCTGTTCCCCTACAACATGCGCGCAAAAAGAAGGGCTCTGGGCTCTATAAGTAAATTGAAGAAAAAATTGATTTCTCTCCATTCTCACAAATAATAGAAGTAGATTAAGACTACATTTTTGTTTTTAATGAATGAAATGATCATGAAGTAATGAGCAGAGCTGACTTGAGCAGTACAAACGCCGATAGGACAGGCCTTGTTTGCTGTAGGTTTGAATGACAATAAGAATGAATGAAATGTGATGATACGAACCCTCACCTGAGGTAGCTTTTGCTCCACTACCTGTGCTGCTTGTCCCATTAGTGGTATTTCCAGAGACTTTCTGTTTCTTCTTCTTGGTACCTCGCACAGTTCCTGCAGAATCCTCCTCACTAGAATTTCCAGATCTTTTTTTCTTGTCAATTTTGTCTTTGATCTTCTTTCGACCTTCTGAAAAGCAATTGGTGTTTTTGTAAAAAATGCTGAAATTGGTACTTTTCCACACAAGATTGCAGTCATGCACTGAAGTACCTATGAAGAAAAAGCTTACATATTCTGCATGATTTAGAAACAACATTTTCTGCTACTAGGGCTCAACACTCAAAACATTATGTTCTATTTGACAGCAATGACACACTTTTCATAGGGTGTTTTCAAAAACTCACAACTTTATCATCAATCTTTGGCTGCATAAGAAAATTACTACGCAGATGGAAGAAAGTAAAACATGCTCTCTTCATTTAAATTCTAAACGAAAACAAAGGTGTAGATAGATGAACATAGTGCTTGGAGTGGCATTATCATATGCAGCTTAAGGGAGTGTGGCATTTTTCAATTGACCAAACTGGTCTGGTGTAAGACAGCTGGATACACCAAAATGTGTTTTTATTATTGATCAAAATGACTAAATGAATAAATTTCAAATTATCTAGTCCAACATACACTACTTTCCACCATACTCCACCTCAACCACAACAGTTTGGTAATTTAGAAAATACAGCTATTGATTTGGAAGATTGACAGATGAAGCATTTCATTAATTTTATTCGTAGGTCAGAGGTGGCAGATTTTTTCAAAAATCTATAAGCCATTTCAAGCGATGGACCAAAAGCTCCAATTATAGTTACATATTCCACATTGATAGCTTATCCTTTGCCTATACAGAGTGTAACAGCCATATGGAATAAATTCGATAACGAATAAATGAGGGCGTGTAGGGAAAAACGCTTGGACACCTCGATTTGTAATTTTAAATGTAATAATATTATATAGGGTGTTTCATGTGACCGTGGCCAATACTAACTTACTTATTTCGAATGCAACCCCCTGTATATTATTTATTTTTTGGATTCTTCAGAGAATTCTAGACACAATTCATGCACAATGTCCTATAACTATCTTTAACTATTTCGGAAATATTAAGTGTTTTCATATTTAGTACAAAAATCAACGTTTTAAATAAAAATTATTTCATTTCACAAATTCGGTACATTACACTTAAAACCTAATAAGTAATACTGATTATTTCTTAATAATAAAAAAAACATTAATGTCAATGTAGAAAATGTTCAAAATGCTCGCCGCGAACGTCTTGGCAACATGCTAATCTGGTGTAGAATTGTCTTCTAACGTTACTCAACATTTCTGAAAACACTTAATATTTCCGAAAAAGTTGAAGATAGGTATAGAACATTGAACATGAATTATGTCTAGAATTTTCTGAAGAATCCAAAAAATAAATAATATACAGGGGGTTACATTTGAAATAAGAAAGTTGGTATTGGCCACGGTCGCATGGAACACCCCATATAGTTTTATTTTCTTGAAAACTATGCGCATTTAAAATTACAAATCGACGTGTCCGAGCGTTTTCCCCAACACGCCCTCATTTATTTGTTATCGAATTTATTCCATTTGGGTGTTACACTCTGTATGTCAGTTTGGATAAGCGTAACTATAACCGGAGATTCTGGTCCATCGCTTAGAATCGCTTTTTATTGAAGGTAATGAACATAAAAATGTATCTAAACAGAACACTAATATGATAGTTCTATTCTACTCACTTTTGCCAACAGATTGTTCTTCATTTCTTGAACTGAGAGCCTTATCCTGAATTTCAGATTCAAATCTAGCCAAATCACTATCCAACCTTCTTATATGCTTATCAACTAACTCATAAGTTTGAATTGCTAATTGTACTTTGTCATCACCATATTCCTAGAGTATTATTTGTTTGAGGACTAGCTTAACAATTTGAATTGAAAATTAAATTTAAGTCTAATGGAATGTCTTATGTACACAGTGAGATCTCCCAAGAGCGGACACCGTTGGTTCCACCTTTTTTATCCGGTTGTGGGAGGTGTCCTCTTGTGGGATGGCTCAAACTGAGGGAAGATAATAAGTAAGGCTGAATATGTTATAACATAAACGAAAAAAAATAGACAGACGTAGCAAATATGTACAGAAATTAAGCAACTGGTTCACATATCATTCAGTGAATTCTGTTATCTTGAGTTGCCTCCATTTTTTGTCTTTTTTTTTTGACTAAACATGTTTGAAAATGGGTCTCCAGGTTTTTTTTACGCGCTTGTTCTAGGGAACAGAGCGTTATCATTTTGTCACGATGTATATGCTCTAACTTACGAAAGGAAGGAGCTAGAGTCTTAAAATTTTCCTGTTAGGTTTTGATCCTGAATATCTCAGTTATATTCGTTAGTAAGCCAAATCTGCCAAATGGTTTTTGCCATTTGAAATATAGATTTTTCAAAAACTCGAAATATATTTATCTGATTGAAATGAAACTTGGTTGGAAGATGAACAGTGTCAATAGGAAGAATTATCCATGGAAAAATTTTAAGAAAATTTTTTTTTCTTGAAAATTTTCATATTTCATTTAAATTTCACTGAAATTTCCAAGTTGTTATTTCGCAAAGTGAACAAGCGCATAAAAGCTGCTGACTTCATGTCAGTGCTTTCCTAGGTTTTTTATTTTAGATGTTGAAATACCCCAAAATCTTCTTGTGCAGATAGTTTCAAGTTATCAATCAGTTCACTGCGTAACTGTGAGATTTTATTGTGGAACCGGCAGTGCTACTTTCTTCCTCAGCCCCCTACATAACTTGATCTTTTTCATCATTATTTATTTTGATAATCAAAATCAGGATGCCCTTCTGTTGGAATTCCCTCATCATAACTAACGAATTTTGTATTTTCCACTGTCTTGCATAAAGCTTTAGAATTTCTCGAAAAAATAGGTAATAGTGACCAGGATGTGTAGTGTCCTTTGTCATATTCATGCTCAAATATATCCGAAGACAATTTGGAAGCAGATTAATCAGCATCCATTTCAGATGAGACATATTTTAGAATGAAGTCCCAATTCAAAATTTCACATTTTGGATTATGCCTGGGTCTAACCGTTGGCACACCGATGTACGATTGGGTGTAAACATATTTTTATATTTGTTGGATGCATGTTCCTAGGATGTGAACCAGCATTATTCGCCGAAAGAGCTTTAAATGTTAGTTTCCGATAACTGATATAATTTCTTTCACCTCATTGAATGAAATAGTCAGCCTTTTTTCGACATTTTGAAAATAATACCATGGGAATTTACATGGATATTATGAATGTGTATTTATTTTCGATCGCTCTTCAGAATCCCTCGTCCATTTCAGGGAGGTTTTTCAGCTCCGTTGGGGATATTGTAGTGTCCGTGCCCATCCGACAGAGGTGTTCGCTTTTGGGAATTGGTGTCACGTAGAAAATAGTTTAAATAATTCGGTTCCAAGAAGATTATACGGTTAGGGGAGGTGTCTGATTAAGAGGAGTGTCCGCTAAGGGAGGTATCACTGTAATCATCAGTATGTTTAGTTATTAAGTTTGACAGACCACACCAGAATAATCTTATCTACATATTCCATTTCACAAACCTTAGATTTGTTGAATAAACTCTGAATTTTATCCAAGCGTTCTTTTTTTTCATCAGCTGAATAAGAATTCTGATTCTTTAGATATTCGTCTGCTTGAGTATCAATGCTTTTCAGAAGAGCTTGTGCACGGGAATCTAAATCTCTCATCAATGTGAAATTTCTTTGAAGTTCAATGGGTAAATGTTCTAAACCTAAAGCAAAGTTAAAATGAAGACATAATAAATTCACAAGTGAACAACTTACTATCCAGATAATGTTCTAAATAAAGAGCAGAAGTCATGATTGTCGTGTACCTGTTGAATTTTTTAATTAACTACATTCGTCATTCAAGTCATAAGGTGAACTTTTTGTTGATTCTTTCAATTTTCAAATAACGCATAATTAATTAATTTCTATTTATGCCATTTCTATTATTCTATTTCTTGTACCGTGAACCACAACCAACAACCACAGAATACAACACCACTGTACACAGAACGACAGAACATAAAATTTATTCTCATATCTATGCTCCAGCTTCAAACCTCGTAATATATCTACATGTCAGAAACCTTTGCTTTGCTGAAAAAATATTGCCAACAATGCCAACTTCAACAGTAACACCATAGAATACAAATATAAGTAACACCAACTACGATGCCTGTATAACACATTGAATTTTTAAAATTCGAAATTATATGTATATTTGATTTCATGTTTTGATTGTTTTGTACTTGTTGCTTCATTTTAATCATTTTATTAGCGAATTAAATATTCATGACACTGATATAAATGTCTTTTCGGAACTGGTTCCTTTTGTATACGCATCACATTTTAATAACGGTAATTCCGAAATGAGGAATGTTGATCTAGAATAAATTTGACCTGAACAGATCACCATGAACAATCTCATATTTTTACCTATATTTTTTGTTTTTCTTTGGAAAACTTATGCCGATGGTAAATCTTTATTATTTATATTTATACTAAATAATTAATTGTTTCTGCTACCTGCTTTTTGTAGATATTTTCGAAGCTGATTTAGGAAAGGATTTCAAAATAGGTTTAGCAGAAAAAGGATATAGATCTGTGAAATTGAAATGTGCCGCGAATCACATGATTCTTACGATCGAGACTGATGAAGATTTCACTGGTGTGATATATACTAGGGGTAGTTTCTATGATAAAAACTACCCATGCTTTTTAAATGCGGAAAAAAGTGAAAACAAACGAAATTTTACAATGAAATTTAACTTGAGAGAATGCAATACAAAAAAGGTATACTTTTCATGAATAAATCCATTTTCCTACAACAATATTTTTTCAGAAAAAAGATAGATATTTGAATACTTTAGTGTTGCAACACGACCATGAACTTATAATGCCAGGAGATGCTGCCTTCAATCTTGAATGTGATTTTAAGAAGTTCCGAGAAACCACAGACACTTTAATTGTTGTGTGAGTACTCCTTAAATGTATCATCCTTTACCAGGACTTTTTTATATATGAGCCATTCAGGGGCCAATCAATCTAAGCCCATTTTCAAGAATTTCATACAAGAAGCCTTATGAATTAAAATGAAACATCAGTCCTATTGGAGAATGAAACATCCTAGGACCTATATATCTTATTCATTTCATGTGGAACATAACTGAATTTTTCGGAAATGATATGTTGAAACACTCGAACCAAACACAAATAATGCTCGCCTATGAAATTTTTGAAACTGGACTTATGTTGATTGGCATCTGAGCCATTCATACAACCCAGAGATATAAGATGAGCATTGTCTATAGTACATTTTATTTTTCAGAGAAAATTATGTTACATCTAGGATAGGCTTAACTAATGCTGATCCTGCTGGAAATTCAGAAAGTGGTTTACCAATGTTGGACACTGGAACCAACACTGCTATTTTAACACCAGATTTTTATAAGAAACCTAAAGATGAATTATAATATTCAGAACAATAAACCCAATTGTATTATAATGTCCAATTCACATAGAAACTTGTCCTCAAAACAATTCCTTATTGTTTTCAGCTCAAAAATATAGACTTCCACTTTACTTAATAGACATTCATTATTTTTTGGGAGTAAACTAATAAGGTCTTGGAGGTCCAGGTGGTCCACCTCTCATCATACCAGGAGGTGGTCCTCTCATACCCATTGGCGGTGGAGGACCACCACGAGCCATTCCCATTGGACCTGGGGGCATACCCATCATACCAGGTGGTGGTGCCATCATTCCTGGTGGAGGAGCTCCCATTCTTGGTCCTTGAGACATTTGAGGGGGAGCTGATACCTGACCCCTTCCACCTGGTGTCATAACTTGTTGTGAAGGTCCACCAACACCTCTTACAGGACCTTGTAGGCCTACAGGTACACCTCCTATACCAGCTGGCATACCACGTCCAGTTGCACGGCTTATTCCTAGAACAGCATTGTATTGAAATCATTTTAATTGGAATGAAATGTTAAATATTCACCTGGCCCAGGGGCAGCTCCAGGTATAGGTACTCTTGGTAGTCCCTCTTCTGGTGGTGGAGGTCCCTCCACTGTCAAAGATACTATAGATTCCCCTCGCAATAATACAAATCCTAAAGTTCTCTTCTCCTCTCTTTCAACTTTAGAGTTTTTAGATTTCATTCTACGAAATTCCTCAGTATCTCCCAAAATCATATTCATATGTTTATCAAATGCTTTGAAGGTTCCAATGAATGTTCGAGAGTCCTGAAGAGTTATTCTGACTCTATAGTTTATATGTTGAATCATTTTATTATTTTTCCCAATCGTCTGAAACAAAAATTTCGTTAATAAATGAACCTTAACACCTTCGAACAATGAAACTTACCATCTTGAAGCTTTATACAATTTCAAATTTATCAAATAATAACAAAAACGTTCAAAGAACGCTTTCCCGGATTTTATTAGTTAACCTATCTTTGATTTCTGCATAAACGGCATCAGAGTCACAGAATTCTATAAAATCGTCTAATCACAGTATAGAAACTACTACTAGTAGTAGTTTCTATACTGTGGTCTAATCTTTGACAGACTGTGACGACTGTGTCACAGAATACTATTATATCAACATTTAGTTTTTATACACCTCAAAACTCAATAATCTCAGATGTGTAGTGGAGAAAGTATTATTATTGTATGAGAAAAGCTATTTAACAGCGGGATTTTATGTTAAGCAGTGAAGACTAGATCACGGACCATTGCCGAAAATAGGGCAAATATAAATTATTGTCGTATCGTATGAATGAGAATGGGGAATATTATTGCAGCCTCTTTTTGCGCACATGTTCTAGGGGAACAGCGTGCTATCGTATTGTTCAAATGTCTGTAATTAATTTTTTCCCGAAATTGGTCTCAAACGACTAGTTTGGACTCCCTGATGACGAATCCAGTGTCAAAATCGATTCTGTCTGTCCAGGCGGCCGGCAGTGGACACGATAACTGTGAGCTAGCGACTTGAAACTTTCAAGGTAGGTCACGCATCGAAATGCCGCGGTTAAGTTCGTTAATGGGCCAAATCGGTGGAACAGTTTCGGAGTTAAAGCCATTTGAAATTTTGAAGTCATTTATTTTTTAGTTCAGAAACTACTGACGCGATTGGATTGAAACTTAGCAGTTAGGTGGAGTATAACGACGCGCAACTTTCTGTTAAGATCATACCATCAGTAAATCTATAAAAAAATTTTTCGAAAAAATTCGAATTCGTTACCGAAGCGGTCATCTCCATTGAACTTGCTCGCAGAAGCTGCTGCCTTTACGGCAGTGCTTTTCAAGGTTTTTGTATTCGCTTTTGACCCCCCCGTGTTATGATTTAACCGGAAAATATTTACTTTCTCCAGAGAAAGATGGCTAGTTACATAGTTACATAAATTTTGAAATAGTTTCATAAGAGAATGACAGTGTTTTATGATTTCATAGCCAATCATCTTACGTAAAAATTACAATCTCTAATTCTGGCGTCAATGAAATTTGAGCATACAAATTCTCCTATTCTCAAAACTAATTAAGTCAACAAAACAAGAAATACATTATTATATCCGAAACGTTAAAAACCCCAACGTTATGAATAAAGGAACTTAAAAAGTATCTTATCTTTTTTGAAGAGTATATCTAGATACTCCTAAGTAACTTCAGATAATATAACAAGAAGTAACTTATTTATTAGTATCTAGATCCTATTTCAAAGTGTCTTTGACAGCTCTTATGGATAGTTGTAGGAAAATTATTTTCACAAAAAATTTGGATGAAATTTTGTATTCCTATAACTGCACATGATTTCAAGCATGATGTAAAAAACATGGTGGGCTTGGAATTAACATGCAAAGCACAGAATATACAACTCTCTTCTATTTCATGAGAATATTATGGATATTTTCAGAAAAATTTTTTTTTAAGAAATTTGTTTTTTTTATTTCTAACTGTACGATCTTTAATTTCCATGAAGGTAAAAGAAGGGGAGGGAGCATATCCCATATTTCCCTTGTACCAAAAGTGTCACACACTACGGAGAACCTTCTGTGGATTTTCCCATACCAATATGACCGACAACTACAAGGGTATATCTGTATTCTGAGGTGTACAGCAAATGAAACAAAAATATTCAGTTCAAAGTCGGCGGCATGATGTAAAAAACATGGTGTGTTCATCTGAAAAATGAGTGACGTCAGTAAGATTAAAATACAAAGAGTTGTATATTCTGTGCTTAGAATTTGCATGTTAATTCCAAGCACAGAAGTGTGTGATACTTTTGGTACAAGGGAAATATAGGATATGCTCCCTCCCCTTCTTTTACCTTCATGGAAATTTAAGATCGTACAGTTAGAAATAAAAAAAAACAAATTTCTTGAAAAAAAATTTTTTCTGAAAATATCCATAATATTCTCATGAAATTCGGCACATACTTTGAAGTGATATAAATTTCTTAAAATATAATGAAACAGAAATAGGTATGCCAATGTAAAATATGATTGGTTATGATATGAAAGCCATACTCCTTCTCCACTTATGAAACAATTTCAGAAATTATATAACTAGCCACCTTTCTCTGGAGGAAATCTTTGGCTGGACGTTTTTGCAAGAGTGTAATGCTTGATGACATTGTTGAAACCCATATGCTTAGCATGCGTGGCCAAGTCACACTTCGCCCAAGAAAAGAATTGATTCTGAATCATGATGTAAATAACATCATGTTCTGAATGTAGCTTAACTAGTTTCGATGAGGCCATTTATTCAATATTCAACGCTTCAGCACATATGAAGTGACATTTGACATCATAGAATTTCTATGCACGACATTCTTTGACTGAAAAGGACAGCTTCCCCTTTTATGTGTAAAGTTCTGGAAAGATGACGGGTTTTAGCAAAAAGGTATAATTTTCTCTTCTAATCCTTAATAACATTGATTTCTAAATAAGATGTCGATTAAGAACTTGAATGTGCAGTATGTTCGTCCGTACCATGCAGTTTCTCAGCAATATAATATAACTTTATTAACCTATACTTCGCACACGTGTTTCACAAAGTAACGCTGCTTATTATATTTTTTAGTCCATCATCGTCGATGGTAGGAGCCATCTCCTTGGAAGATTAGCCGCTATCGTAGCCAAAACCCTTTTAGATGGAAACAAAGTTGTTGTTGTGAGGTGTGAACAACTTATTATCTCTGGAAATTTCGAAAGGTACGTTAGCTTTAAATTTATTCAAATCTCTACAAGCAGTTTTGGAACTATGTGGGAATAACGTGTTTGTTTGTTTGCAGGAACAAATTGAAATTCCTCTCATTCTTGAGGAAAAGATGCAATGTTAACCCTGCTCGTGGACCATTCCACTTCAGAGCACCCTCCAGGATTTTCTGGAAAACAGTTAGAGGTTTGTCCATTTCACTATTTCTGTAACTTTTATATCGATTCTTTCATGATTAAGAAATATTACCTACATTATATGAGATTCAGTGATATCAATACTGAAAATATGAGATTACCTATTTTCTGAAATAGGACATTATAATTTTTATTTGGTACTAAGAGTTTTGCTTATAGGAATGCTACCACACAAAACACAACGTGGAAAGGATGCCCTCAGAAGGTTAAAGGCATATGAAGGTATTCCACCCCCTTATGATAGGAGGAAGCGTTTGGTTGTTCCTGGTGCACTCAGAGTGATTTGTCTTAAACCAGGCAGGAAGGTAAACATTTTTCACTTAATTTTTTTGAGTTCATCCTATTATAAAAATTAAAATTTACTTAACCCCCAGAATTATAATGCAAGTACTATATATTTTGAAGCAATTATGAGGTTGATTTAAAATGTACCCTAATAGTTTTAGCCAACATTAAAATTTCACAACAAAAATATTTCTAGAATTTGACTTATTGAGGGGAATAATTTCAGAAATTTACCATATTTTCATATTCGATTGTTAGGGTCTTTACTTGACGAATTCTTTCTGAATCAAATGAAACAACTTTTTAATTCTTATATAGGCAGTTACTTGGTAAAGTTATGGAGATAGAGCTGTAATAGTTGTTTTCATATGTGACTAACAAGTGATGTTTTGAATTTTGAAGACCCAATGAATTGGTCTTCTGTTGGCAATTCTATTATTTTCAACCTTATTAGTCTCCTGACACTTCCCTGCCCTCACATATTCAATAGATCAATTTCAGTTGATTTTATATTATATTATTTATCATAATATTTTCACCATGAAAATATGAGTGCTTCATCTCATTTATTTTGAAAGTTATTTACAAATGATTAAAAAAAATTACCTACATTATTTGAAAGATAATGATGAATTCCTAGAAATGAACAACTAATTCCTGATAGAAATTCATTTCACCGATTGATTACAACTAATCCCAAAAAAATATTTTTCCGCAGTTCTGTCACGTAGGACGTTTGGCAAATGAAGTTGGCTGGAAATATCAGACAGTCGTTAGGACTTTGGAATCTAAACGTAAAGTTAAGGCTGTTTTGTCTATTCGTAAACGTGATAAACTCAAGAAGATTACAAAACAGGCAGGTGAAAAGGTCGCTAAGCAAGTAGCTCCCTTCACAGCTGTTATCAAGAGTTGTGGTTATAACTAACTTTTAAGTTGAAATAATAAAATGAAAAAAACCGAGTTGTTGTTTATTTTTGCGCTTATGTTCTAGGGGAACAGTGTGCTATCGAATGAACTCTGCCCTCAAAAGTCACCCCGTTATATTCGAGGTATTGTTTGCTCTTCAATCAGCTATAAGTGTTTTTACCTGTTCGTTTCTGCATTTTTCATTGTTATGAATTTTATACCGGATAATACATGAAAATCTTTCTACCAACCCTTCTTAACACCCATATACAACAGATAATAACTAGAGTCTGTACAATTATTCTACATAATAATAAGCTAGGTACACGTTTTCGTCACTTGGTCAAGTTGAGCTAAGTAGAGAACTGATAATATAGGTATCCATCGAGTTCTGATTAATCTGAAAATAAATACGTTCGCCTCGCGTATTCAGGGTGTATCAACTGGTACAAGCGTTATGCATAACTTAACCAAGCGGCAAATTTGTGATTATCACGGATCTTACACTTGTGAACGGATAGTGTATCTTTCTGAAAAAATTGGCTGCTGCTGTAGATCTTTTCGAAATGATGGAATTTAGTAACCATTTCAAACGCTAAAGGCGTTCTCGATTGACTCTAGTATCAACTAAAAGTTAACTGACCAAAAGTTCTAGATTCCTAATCGATGACGTCGCGGGTGGAACCGGGTTCTAAGTTTTTAGAACCAGCTATTCCAAATCAGCGTTATCATCTTTCTCTCTTTAATGTTATGTCGTTCTTTGTTAAAACGTTTGAAAAATTAGTTTAAAGGTTTTGGAATTTGAATATAATTTATTACAGATACATTTTTACATCTTCTTAATCACAAAACAATGGTTTATTGGACTAATCAATTGCCATTTAACAAAAGTTTAATCCGTTTTTTATTTTCGGAGATATTGGGAAAAATTATTTCGTATACATTTCCTCGGTGTCTTCATTTCCGATATAAATCAAAAACTACTGATCCGATCTCATGATGAAACTTGATTGGCAAATGGTGATGCGCGAATTTTCGGAAAATTCCGGGATAATCGTGTCATTGAAAAAATTCATAATTTTTTTAATAATGATTTGAATTCAATCTCATCTATATTTTTGAAAATATTGGAAAAATTCAATTTTGAATGGATAGATACATCTGCGGAATACTTGGGAGGATTTTACTCGTTCACGAATTCTGCCTTCGTATTGAAGGCAAAAATGTACTCTATAAATATCGAGTCTCAGTCTCTTCCATTCGTTTCACTTTTCAGTATGATGTCACAACTTCAACCAAAAGCTTTCAAAAATTCTGTCATTTTAACATCAATCAGAACCAAATCCTAATCGAGAACGCATTAAATCTATAACCGAGGTTATAGCCGAATCCCGAGCCGGATCTAGCTCTGAGCCTCTGAATAAAGAACATTGTTGTTCTTTATTCAAAGGGATCTAGACTCTAGAGTGTGGCGAGGGAGGCATTTGCCACGGGCGCGTAATTATGAATGTTTTTGGAGCTTCATCAGTGTTGCCAGATGTCAAAGATGAAATCATGGCGCATCGATTCCAGAATTATGGGATTTGAGGCAACATTATGGTACAAATTTCAGAACGTTACTACTTCTACTTCGAATAAGTTCGAATTCTGAATGAAAAAATAATGTAGACGAAACTTTTTGTCATATTCCCAGAATATGAGCCCAATAAAAGCTTGTCGAAAATGGAAAAAAACCCAAATATTTTAAATTATGCGTACCTCAATTGATATTTTTGATATATCATATCTGCTTAGGCGGTAGATAACCGAGCAAGATGAGGTATATATTATCCTATCGTTGAGTCTTTACCAAACCCATTGTAAGGGCATTGTTTAAGGACTCACTTAAACAATGGTAAGGGTGTCATAAAACCGAGATCTTCAATGAAACAGATTTTTTTTTATTATCAACTGCAAATTTACGATCTACTCTACACGTGAGTAATAAGCAAATAATTTATTAGAATTAAGTGTAATATCCATAGAAATATGTTTAGACATGTCAAATGTAATATCCATAGAAATATGTTTGACAGGTCATTAGATTGAATAATGGTGGTAACAGGTGTTAATTAAAGAGTTTGTTTCAATCCGTTTATTAATAAAACATAATAAAACATCATTTCAAAATATTACATTTTGGCGACGGGACAACGAATCACGCAGGGAAGCAATAAAGCAGTTCTTCAGAACAAGACGAACAATGGACATAAACAGTATAGAAGTGCTCAATCTCCATGATGGAAATGCCGGAGTAAAATGGCAGAAATGGATAAAAAGATTCGATAATTTCTTAATAGCGGCGGGAATAACAAACGACGAACGAAAAGAAGCCATGCTGTTGCACTGTGTCGGCGAGGAAGTTTTCGATATTTTTTTATCATTGCCTGAACCTCAAACAACCGGAGGAACAACCAACCAAGCAACGAATACATCAAAATACGACAAAGCAAAACTGAAACTGGACAACTACTTTTCCCCAAGGATCAACACGGAATTCGAAATATTCAATTTCCGCCAAGCAAAACAGCTAGTCAATGAATCAGTTGATGAATTTTACGCTCGTCTTCTCAAACTAAGTTTAAACTGTAATTTTTCGAACAAAGATCAAGAGATAAAATCTCAAATCATTCAAGGAACACCCTCAACAAAATTAAGAAGGTATGGTCTAGTAGAAAACCCATCACTTGATCAACTAATCGCTCAAGGAAAAGCTTATGAAGCAACTAAAACACAGTTGAATGAGATGGAAAATTCAACCCAACATGAAAACGCAAACAGAATAAGAAGATATACCAACAATGAACAAACTGAAGGCAACAAGCAAGTCAAGATGTTCAATCAAGAAAACATTTGTAAAAATTGTGGCAATAAATGGCATATAAATGGTAGAAAAAACTGTCCAGCTCTCAACGTAACATGTTTTAAATGTTCAAAAAAGGGACATTTTGCCAAAGTATGTCTCAGAACAAGTCAACAAAAACAATCAAATTCGAACAATCAGCAAAAATCAAGTTCAACGATGGTAACTCAACAATCAGTATCGAAAAAAGAAAAAATGAATCAGCAGTGAACTATAACCAACATAATGAAGATTCAATGTCAGAGAGTTCGTTTAACCTAACTACCAGCAGAACACCATGTCTACCATATATAACGTTGTCAGTAAACAAGAAGAATATCAAATTTATTGTTGATACAGGCACATCTGTAAATTTGATAAGTGAGAACACCTATCGAAAAAACTTTTTGTCACCATTACAACCAGATACAAGCAAAATCTTCCCATACAACCAGTCAGAACATTTGCAGGTGCTAGGAAAATTTCAAGCATCAATACATTACAAAGACCGCACAATCATTTCAGATATACATGTGATAACAGGAGACAGCGAGTCACTTTTATCTTATCAAACTTCCACTGATTTAAATATCGTGTATGTTAACACAAATTTTCTGAAGAGCAACATAGATGTTGAATATGTGAATAAGTTTTATCCTACATTAACAAAAGGTGTGGGAAATTTAAAGAATTTTAAAATCAAACTGCATATAGACCCAAATGTTCCTGCTATAGCACATAAACATAGAAGAATACCATTTCACGTAAGAACACAAGTTGAAGAAGAGTTAAACAGGCTGGAACAACAAGGCATCATCGAAAAAGTTGATGGTCCCACTCCCTGGGTGTCACCAATTGTTGTGGTTCCCAAACACAATTCAAACGCAATCAGGTTATGTGTGGACATGAGAAATCCAAACAAGGCAATACTAAGAGAACGTCATCTAACTCCTACAATCGATGAGTTGATTGCACAAGTAAATGGATCAATAATGTTCTCAAAAATTGACTTAAAAGATGGATACCACCAACTCAGTCTTTCGGAAGAATCGAGATACATTACCACGTTTTCTACACACATTGGGCTGTTTCGTTATAAACGTTTAAGTTTTGGCATCAACTCTGCTTCTGAGATATTTCAAAATACAATAAGTCAAGTATTGTCGAACATATCAGGAGTAATTAACCTAAGTGATGACATTCTGGTTTTTGGAAAGAATAAAAATGAACATGATCACACCCTAGAAAAAGTTTTAAAACGATTGCAAGAAAATAACCTAACCATAAACTTAGCTAAATGTTGTTTTAGTGTTAACAAGATAAAATTTTTTGGATACGTGTTTTCTGAAAAAGGGATTCATCCAGACCCAGAAAAGGTAAAGAGCATAGTCAACCTAAAAATCCCTGAAAATGTGAGTGAAGTTAGATCATTTTTGGGCATGATCAATTATGTATCAAAGTTTCTTCCTAACTTGGCGAGAAATACACAAATTTTACGTGAACTCACTCTTAAAAATGCTGATTTCAAATGGACAGATGAACACGAAGAAGCATTCAAAGCAATCAAAAATCAACTAAGTAATACCAGTAACTTAGCCTACTTCGACATAAAAAAGACATCACACCTGTATGTAGATGCTGGTCCAAACGGTATTGGCTCAATCTTGGCCCAACAAGATAGAGAAAAAAACATGTACATCGTTGCATATGCTAGTACAACATTAACAGCAACTCAGAAACGTTACAGCCAATTTAAAAAAGAAGCACTGGCATGCACATGGTCAATCCAACATTTCCACAACTATCTTTATGGTGCTGAATTCATTCTACATTGTGATAACCTACCGTTGGTAAGGCTGTTGCAGAACTTAAGATCACCACCAAATGCCAGAGTTGAGAGGTTATTGTTAAGAACTCAATCTTACAATTTCAAAATTGAACATCATCAAGGAGCTACAAATCCGTCTGACTATCTATCAAGACATCCATTAGCATCAACCTCAGAATTTGAAACCAAAAGCAACAAAATAAATGACTATGTAAACTTTTGTATAAGAAGTGCCCTTCCCAGAGCTCTAACCATTTCCATAGTGCAAGAGGCGACAAAACATGACACAGATCTGCAGCTACTCAAAGAAGCAATTGGTTCAAATAAAACAACCTATTGGAAGTTACCCCAACTTCAGCCATATGCCAAATTAAAAGATGAATTTACTTATCAAAGTGATGTTATTTTAAGAGGACACAGAATACTACTACCAGTATCTCTACAAAATCAAGCAATCGAATTAGCGCATAAAGGACATCTTGGAATCACGAAAACTAAGCAGCTATTACGAACAAAGGTTTGGTTTCCAAATTTAGATAAAAAGACAGAAGTTTTCATAAAATCGTGTCAACCATGTCAAGCTGTGACCAAAACCAGTCAAAGGAATCCTATTACCTCAACTCAATTGCCAAGTTACCCATTTCAAGCTATTGATGTTGATTACGCAGGACCATTTCCTAACAAGAAGTATATTTTTATCGCCGTAGATGAATACTCAAGGTACCCTATAATAGAAATTGTCAACTCAACATCTTTTTCTCATATACAACCAATTCTTCAAAACATGTTCACCACATTTGGATTTCCTCGATCATTCAAATCAGATAATGGCCCTCCTTTTAGTGGCTGTGAACTAAAAGCATTACTAAACAATTATGGTATTCAACATAAGAAAATAACACCATATTGGCCTGAAGCCAATGGATTAGCAGAAAGACTGGTGAAAACAGTCAAGAAGTCACTTCTTTGCTCTCACCTAGAATGTGGTAATTTTGAACTTAAAATCAATGATTTTCTTATGAACTATCGGAGTACTCCACATTCAACCACTGAGAAGTCTCCATTCGAGATATTTTTTGGTCGTCCAATGAACAATTTGTTACCTATGCTTACAATACCAACTCCAACACCCTCAAATGATGAAAAGATTTTTCGGGACACAGATGAGAAAAATAAGCTGAAGCAGAAGATATATGCGGACAGAAGGAGAAGAACACAATATCATACATTCAAGGAAGGAGACCTAGTTCTCTGTAAACAACCAAAAAGAGACAGTTTAACTCCATATTTTGACCCACAACCATACAAAATATTACAAATCATGGGCTGCACCATAAAAGCCATGAGAAATAACAAAGTGATTACAAGAAACTCTTCATTTTTCAAGAGATATTCCCAATCAGAAAATTCTACACAATTTGAAGACACAAGACCTGAAGCTATCAAACCCCGAAGGGAAGAAATCAAGAAGAGAGAGTATAGACGAGTATACTGGAAACTGATTGATAACTGTATTTCCACCAATCTTAATGAATATCCTTTGCCTTTGACTCCACAAAGTCTTAATACGGAGGCATTACAGGAAAACCAAGACCTTTTAGAAGATATTGAAGGTGACTGGGGGATTGCAAGATTGTTTGAAGACTCCACCAACCCAATAGAAATTGTAGAGATGTCAGGAGAGAGCGACACTGAAATCCCTAGAAGAGTTTTAGTTGAAAGACCCCGAAGGGACAGCAGACGCCCGAAGCATCTCGCAGACTTCATCGAATAGTGACCCGACCTTTTTAGTGCTTTTACATTTATTTTTATTTTAAACCCTATTATTATAAAGTTAGGGGAGAATGTAATATCCATAGAAATATGTTTAGACATGTCAAATGTAATATCCATAGAAATATGTTTGACAGGTCATTAGATTGAATAATGGTGGTAACAGGTGTTAATTAAAGAGTTTGTTTCAATCCGTTTATTAATAAAACATAATAAAACATCATTTCAAAATATTACATTAAGTATTGAGGCAGGTGTCGTCCAGTGACGACTCTCTGGATTTCATATACACAGATCTTCTGGCCATCTCCTTTTCAGTCTTCTTGTGCATAGGGTATATCAAAATCATTATGGATGGTTTGGTTAGTAACCTACCAGAGGGCGTTTCTTATCATCCTCCAAGGTCTTGGATTGGAATGTTTGAAGAATTTTAGTATTTGATGGCTTGCTGCGACAGAGTTCGATTCCGTATGTCCAGAATGGTCTTAGAATACATTTTGATTTTGTTTTCTAGGAATACCTTATTGCGAGTTTACCTTGAGCAACCAGTATATTTTTCCTTACTTTTTAGATTCAGCTGATGTCTTTTGGCTTTAATGTGAGCTTTCCAAGTTAATGGACTATCTAATAACGTCATTGCTGAAAAGAATAAAAAGCGGAAAAATCTAGGAGATAGTAAAAATTCACCACTGATGAAAAACAAAAAGTTATAAACTTCAATTCGATGATGTCAATGTTTTAATTCATTCGCCCTAATCGAACATATATATCCATTGTTAAGATTTAAAATAAAGTTTCATTTTGAGAATTTTATTTGAGTTCATGTTATCTTGCCAAGAGATTTCCCTACACCTTCCTTTTGGTTCTTGCTGAACAAATATATTGAATAACAATTTCAATGTCATATTATTACTCGAGTTTCAACATCATTTCACGATTATTGAGAGGAAATAAACGCTGCTATTCGATTTATTGACTAAGTAGGGCATAATATACTATTATATAGTTTCAGGTATTTTTCGAAAATAAAGTAATTCAATCAGTTTGACGAAGTGAAAAGTGAATCTTTGTATTGATATCAACGTACAAAAGTGTTCACGCGGCCGGCCTCTCAGTTTCGGTTTCATGCGGCGTTGTGAAATTGTGTTCCAAGCTATTTCTAGAGGCGGTTGTGCAAGAGCTCCTCACCATTACTCCATTTTTCGTGTGCAAGCGAACAGATATTTATTCGACATGGCATCGCGCTGAGAATTTGATTCCTCCACTGGTCCATTGGATTCTGACCCCTGTTAAATTAACGCCGAGTATCTCATCTGCCCGTCTTTCTTTTTCAGATCTATACATACAGGATATTTCAGTGGTAAATGAACATAACCTAACCTGAGGTAGAGCTATCATATGCAAGTACAAAAATCCTATATATGATATATCTAATCAATTCCGTAACAAGGACACATGATGGTTTTTGAATTCCCCAATATTTTGAATTTCTCATAGCTTAATTGGAACCACTTAGTAAAATCCGTTGATAATAAAAATAATAATAATAATAATTGAAAACACCAGGTCCATATTAGCAGAATATGGGAATTCTTTGAAGCTAATATTCTACCCTGTATACTGAAACTTCAGAATTTGATTGGAAAACTCAAAAAGAATAGAAAATTCTGAATTGGAAACAGTAAATTATTTTAGCTCGCACATCAAATTGCTCATCGAAAATTTCTCGGAAATATTTGATTCAATAGTGAAATTTCACTAAATCGTGATTAAATTGAAAAAAAAAGTTTCTTGTTCTAGTTTCAAAGTATCACACAGCTTCACCAAATTCACATTCTTGCTCGTTTCAAAATATTACTGATAGTATATTTGATCTACATTATCATGTGCTTCTTCGAAAGCATTTTCTATATATCCCTCATTCTTATCTCCTTACGGACGACTTTACTGAATATCTTAAATATTCCCGAATTAAAAACTCGACAGGATTTAAATCGGCTGATCAAGCCATCCTCTCCTGCCTGTCCATATTTGTATTTGGAAAGGTCTGACCGAAAAAGTTCATGACTATAACTCTCACATGAGGTGAATGTACACCATGCTATAAGCAGCAATATGATTTTGGAGAGAAAGTTCAAAGAAAGATTGGTTACAGTCCAGTCCCTATCGGATTGGACGTGAATGCTACATATCCCTAGAGGTTTAGCAAGGGGATGGAGATGTATCGTAGGAGCGTGGAGAGGGGCCATATGGTTGAGGAATTCATCAAAGAGAGGGTTTCCCTTGTAATATATAGGTGGTCTGAATGGATCACTTCCAGTGGTGCAGTGGGGGAGTCAGACATCGAACTCACCCCTATGAATAGGTGAGTGGATGAAGTTTTCACTACCGATTGGTATGTGTAGAGCTTGACTGGAGTGTCAGTGATCATATCGGTATATACTGATTACTCTTGACAGGAGAGGAAAAAGGTGAAATAGCATGATAGTGGTCAAAAGGTACGAGATCAAAAATGTCGACTGTGCGGCGTACAGGGATTCAATCAGAGCCGAATCCGAAAGTTTTGTTCTCTAATACGAGGCTCCTGTGTCTGATAAGAAAGCAAGGACATTAGAAGGCTGGATCACTACGGTGAATGAACGCCTGTTAAAAAGGCCAGTAGTACCGCAGCGGAGCAGTGGTATCCTGGTAGACGACTGACCTCCAGAGGCGAAAGAAAGAAGTGCGAAAGGCGACAAGCAACTTTCAGAGAGCTCGGAAGAGGGGTGATAGTGAAAAAGAGAAATTTCTTTATCTCCGTCTCAGGAGAGAGTCTAAGAGGGGGATGCAAGATGCGAAGTAGAAAGCATGGTAGAGGTTTGTTGAGAAAATGGGTAACACGGACCCTTGGGAGGAGTTGTATAAGATATGCATGTGGATGAAGAAAAAGGTTGAGCTGACTGGGGCGAGAGTCGGAAATATAATGACTCAGAATTGGAACGAAACGGTGAATGCGTTGATGGATGGGGTTTCTCCAGTCTATAATGAGTAAAACGAGAGAGTTTCAAGGGTGGCTGTTCACAAGGCGAATATAAAGGAACAGGTGTATGAAAGGCCCCAGGTATCGATAGTATACAGGTTCCTGCAATGGGCGTTAGGTTTCCATAGCTGCCAAATCAGACGTTTTAGAAATTTAGTTGGAAAGCATTCCCTTTGTACTTTCAATTCTGCATCTCAGGAAATTATTTTCTAATATACAGGGTGTTCCCAAATAAAATTATTCAACAAATGAGTGATGCTCTTCAATACCTCTACCATGATGCAAAATATTAGGGATATTTTTCCAACGGTACAGATCTTAATCAGAAAAAACTGCAAAATTTCGACGAAACAGTAGTTCGGTAAAAGCCCTCTACCGAGTTCCAGAAGCGATAGACACATGAATTCGATCAGAATTTCTTTTAACTCAAGAACTTGCCTAGTCATCGTTCCTAAACGATCAACTTCTTTTATACAGGGTGTCCGTTATTAATGTCCAAATCTGAAGAATTTCAAATTGTTTTTTCTCGATTTTTTCAAATGTAACACCCTGTATTTTTTTCCATGATGATGTACATGAAAATGATGAAAACCTTACATTTTTTCAAAAGTAACCTTAGGATTATTTTCACTCCTGTGTCCAGCAGACACGAAAAATGACATTTCAACCAAAAATTTCAGGAATAATGGACATAATAACTAACGGATATTTTAAATGAGTCACAGAATGAAACCAAACTGAATGACCAATTTTCGAAAAACTTTAAAACCCTTCCAAAATCATAAGTTCAACATGAAAATGATTATGTTTATCCGAATAAGTAACACAAACACATGTATTATTGTTAACTTGTTTATTCTTACGGTTACAGAGTTTTATCGGCATCCAAAATTATTATTATTCTTGATATGGTTCATATGATTTTCATGTCGGAGCAGTGCTACAGAAACTGTTATCAAGTACATCGATTATTATTATTGATAAAAATATTGTTATTCAGAGCTCAAAGGTATTTCCGAATACAATAAATTGAGATGAATTTTGGTAAAGATGAAATGGTTGATATGATTTTCATGTTGGGGCAGTGCCACAGAAACTGTTTATTAGCCAGTAGATCCTATGCTGTCGAATATCCCGAAAGAAGACATCCACATGAGTCGAGTTTTCAGAGGCTTTTAAACAGATTTGACAGGACAGGAGATGTCAAGTATAAAAAAGAAGAGAGGATGAAATCGGCCACTAACGAAGAAAAGGAGCTCGAGGCTTTACTATGCATGTAACTGAAAATCCACACACAAGTCAAAGGGAGCTTGGTGAAGCCTGTAGTATAAGTGAGCGTTCAGTTCAAAGAATCCTCAAAAAGAATAAGTATCATGCCTACCACATTCAGATGCACCAGGCGCTTACCGAAAGCGATTTAGAAAACCGTCTGAATTTCTGTAACTGGGCAAGTTTTCAAATTGAACAGAACCCTACATTTTTTGAATTTGTTTTATTCAGTGACGAAGCAACCTTCCACAATTCTGGAGCCGTCAAAAGGCATCATTTTCATTATTATTCTGCAGAAAATCCAAGAATTATAAGGGAAATAGACAATCAACACGGGTGGTCATTGAATGTCTGGGGAGCAGTAATCGGCAATCATGTGATAGGCCCTCATTTTCGAAGGAAATTTAGATGGAGCTGCATATTTGAATTTCATTCAGAACATTCTTCCCGGAATGTTAGCAGTGTTACCTTCGGAAATACGAAATGAAATATGGTTTCAGCACGCTCATTATTCTCGTCCTGTGAGGGTTTTACTGGACCAACAGTTTCCAAATAGATGGATTGGTTGGGGAAGCGAATCGTGTATGATGAAGTTCCAACAACAGCTTCCAATATGCGAGAGAGGATTGTGACTGCTTTCCGAAGCATTACTCCAGCCATGCTGATGAGAATTATTGGTCATTCAACAATCGGATCGCTTTGTGTTCCAGAGAAGGCGGACGACACTTTGAACATCTCTCGGACCATTAACGCAATTTTTCTTTGTCTTTTCAACGCCCGTTTGTTTTCATATCCAATATTTGAATAACATTTTCCGTTCTGATTTCATTTTTTGTGCCTGCTGGACTCAGGAGGGAAAATAGCCCTTTGGTTACTTCTGAAAAAATGTGAGGTTTTAAACTGTATACATCATCATGGAAAAAAGTACAGGGTGTTACATTTGAAGAAGTCGAGAACAAACAATTTGAAATTATTCATATTTGGACATTGATAATGGACACCCTGTGTAAGAGAGGTTGATCATTTAGGAACGATGACTAGGCAAATTCTTAGGTTATAAGAAATCCTGATCAAATTCATGTTTCTATATCTTCTGGAAATCGGTAAAGGGCTTTTACCGAACTACTGTTTCGTCGAAATTTTGCAGTTTTTTCTAATTAAGATCTGTACCGTTGGAAAAATATCCCTAATATTTTGCATCATGGTAGAGGTATTGAAGAGCATCACTCTCATTTGTTGAATAATTTTATTTGGGAACCCCCTCTGTATCTCACAAAATAATTTTCTGAGATGCAGAATTGAAAGTACAAAGGGAATGCTTTTCAACTAAATTCCTAAAACCGTTAAAACGTCTGGTTTGGCAGCTATGCAAGCTTAACGCTCTATTGCAGGACCCTGTATACCCCGGATGGTTAAGCATGTTCGGGGAAGTATATTAAAGTTCGTGTTGTCTTTGTACAACACGATTTGCGTGATAGGAATATTTTTCTAGGGCACGGCGGGTGGCGTCGGTTGTTGTCTTGCTGAAGTCTATGGATAAACACAGATCTGGAGTAGGATCATATACCTAGGCCGTTCTGTCTCCTTTCTGTGCTGAGTAAGATTTTGAAGCGAATCATGGTACAGAGACTGAAGTGTAAGACTTCGGTAATGTCAGAAAGTCTGTTCGGCTTCACGAAAATGAAGTCGACCTTTGGTAGTGTGTATCCTGAACTCACTGAGTGAGTTGGAGTGCAAGGAAATGACGATGTGGGAGATTATTTAGAGGAGAGAGAGAAAAGGGTGATAGGTGGGCATGAGTTCATAGCAAGAATAGCATCACGTGGATGTCCACAAGGTTCCATTGCGGAACCAATACTGTGGAACGCATGTAAAGATGAATTATGGGAAATATTTGATAGAAATTGAGGTTATTGTATTCGTGGATGACTTGCTCATAATAGTGAAAGGCAAACGTAGTCTACAGCTTGAGCTGAAGGGGACGGAATGCATGACGCTTTTGAGCGAATGGGCTGCTACAGGAAGCAGTTCTGAGCAAAAAAATGTTCGCATGATACTAATAGGGCACCTAACGTAAAGCTGAATGGGAAAGGCGCAAAGTACGCAAGTAGTGTGAAATACTTGGGCGTAAGGGTAGAGGAGGGCAAAGCTAGCGGGATGCATGGGGCGCGCCCTGAAGAAATAATTGGGACTTAAAAGGAAAGCCAAGAAAGATATTTATGCTGGCATGTTAACAGCATGCGCCATGTACGGGGTGGAAGTTTGGTACAAGGAGGTGACGAACGAACATGAAAGAAACAGCATAAATATATGCCAGAGGATGGCATTGAAAGCATGCTTGAGGGTGTATTCGTATGGTAGCTACTGCAGCAATTAACGTATTGATGGGAGTTATGCCATGGAACTTATGAGCTGTGGAATTGGAAGTGAGATATAAGCTCAAAAAAGGAATAATATAACGTTGAATGGGTTCGACAGGAAGTTTGCTGGCGAAAGAAATACTAGCCCCATGAAAGATGTAGCTGAGGTGAGGCCGACACTGAGACACTCTTGGCAGAGAAGGTAGTGCGAAAGAAGTAAGGCTAGGGTCACATTTGGGCTTGGACCCAATGTGGACTTTGTCTAGAAAAATCAATGTTTGTCTGTGTTTGGGTTATCTCATCACTGGTCAAGTATGAACTGTAAGAAAGGAGCCTCAGTGAGAGCGACAGATGTGTTCGTGGTGCGACTAAATAGCTGGAACGAGCACATTCTGCTTGATTGTGGTAATAACCATTATGAAAGAGATGCATATCTGGGAAGTATGCTGGCAAGGGCTGGCATACGGGACAATGTTTGTCCGCTAATTGGTTCGAACGAGATTTATGAGCAGATGGGCTACTTCTCCTCAATTTTAGACTCGTTGAGGGAATTGTATGTCGGGAATTGACGGTAGTTTGGAGAAAGGATTAGTTGGGTTTCGTCCCGGAGATTTGAGGTTAAAAGGCTCTTGAATAATTCAAACCAAGGAAGGTGAGTCGTGGTGCAGAGTGGCAGTTTGTGGCTGAATAATGAGTTCACCTGGTTTTGAAGGGGAGTGTGTCGTGTTTAACCGATATCATCTGGACTCCAGAACCCCTATTCAACGCGACTATCGAAGGGCTTAGTAAACCCGCACAGGTAACACTAGCCTGCTCCAGTAAGGAATGGATTCTCAAGATCCTAAATTCGCTAGGGAACACTTTCCCGGAACATGTCAGACCAATGACGCTACGATTGATACTACAGAATGTTTTGCCCGCTGGTGCGCATCTCTGGGTTCGCCTGAAGGGGTGTGCCTGTCTACCATATTGGGATTGGTTCCGTTCTGGCAGGGCTGGCGAAGGAAAGGGCATCCATCCCACTACGGCGTGTGAGTTGCGTCTCCAACTAGGGTACTAATCTGCATAGCTAGTAGAGACTTGGATACGATCTCCTTCTGCCATTGATGGTGTAGGACTCGAGATCTGATAACATATTGGTAACATAGCATTTTGCATTTCCATTTTGTGCGGTATTTGGTGAAGCCGAATCCCGCGCCCGTGGGAGCCGTGGTAATAAGCCTTCGTGTCAGAAGGCTACGTTTAACAAATTCCCCTTGTTGTATCTGATCTGCCTACGACGAATCAAAATATCAGTAATATTTTGAAACGGGCAATAATGTGAATAGGTCTCTTGCATGTTACACGAATTATCATATTTTTATGTTTTTCCCATTCTATATCGATATAGAATCATAATGTATACTGTCACACACTTCAACAATTCACGAATTCTGAAAAAATCGGCATTCAAAATGGCCAAATCGTGACTCAGATCGCCTTCTACGTCACTCGTTATTCTACCGATCGTTACAGCCGACGGTGTCTATTGGCTTGCTAGAGAGAAAAGTACACGAAAAGGGGGAGAGAGTGGATATATATCGGTACGTCACAGAAGACGCGAAGTTTCGTCCGTTTGAACCGCCGATATGCGGAGCCAAATTTAAAAGAGCATATTTTCTCGTGAAAAATTGAAATTTTTGACGGCGCTTAAAGTATTTCTCAGTAGTCTCACGGATAAAATATTTGATTCCAATGATAAAAAAACATGCAAGAGACCTATTCAACAAAACGATGGTACTTAGAAACTTTAAATGATTTTTAGATTTATTCTTTCATTCAATTATTCTTCATCGATTAAAGCTTTCGTTCGTCTGAAGGAGTTAACTTTGTTCCTCGTATGCCTTGTTTAGGTATTGTCCATTAGGCAACCTTTTCCCTGAAAACTACCCTTCACAAATAGTTTAAACCTGCAATCCACCAGGGCGTTCCACATATAAAAATTGATTTGATTTTGATGTTCAGGTATTGAGAGCGACAAGCAGAAAAACCCTACAAAATAATTTCATCTTCAAAATTAATCTATTTCTAGAGATTGTTCGAAATAATATTTCGGTATAACAGGAAATGAAAATCCCATATGAATGGACCTGAAAATTTCCAATTCCGTCACAATGTATGATTTTTCTGAGAATTTAGTGAAATTTCTATCGAATCTTTCTGTGAAATTTTCGATACGCAATTTGACTTGTGAGATAAAAAAATTTACTGATTCCAATTGAGAATTTTCTGTCCCTTTCAAATATTCCGCAATCAAATTCGGAACTTTCAAAATACAGGGTTGTGAAATCTCACCCGGACAGAATTTCCGAATTTTTCTAATAGGGACCTGGTTTTATTCTATTATTTGAATATGAATCGATTGACCTACATATTTATATCAACTGGATTATATTGGGGGTTTGCAAAGCTATGAGAATTTGAAAATTTTGGCGCATACAATAATGTAACCTTGGATTGATAGTACAGGGTCTTAGAACTTCGTGTAGGTGCATATGTCACAGACCCATAAAAAAGAAAACATTCTAAAACCTAAGGTGCTTACAATTAGTAATACAATACGATCCTAAAAATTTTGCATAGGCGTTTGTGCTGCACAACTGCTTTCTCTTTTGAAAAAAAAAACGTAGGGGTAATTGTACACATTAATGAACCTAATAGGCGATATTTCATTAGTGACCCCAACTGGCCCAACTTATAATTCAAAACCAAATATTGAAGACGTCGGTTCCGATTACAGTCATTGAGCATAACGATAACGCTCTTATCGTTTCCTCTATGACAATAATCAGCTGGAAATTACCAACAGATCAGTTTTTATTGGGCTGATGATTCTACTCGAAAACGCACTCTGGCAGAAATTCAGGAAAATGGTATATACACATAGTAAATTAGACTATTTATAGGATTGATATTATCTCCATGGAATAGAATTGGGTCTTATTTACTTGATTTCTCATATTGAAATGAAACTTATTATTTTTGAATACATTCCGTAGGATATGTATGAAATATTGGAAAAATAGGGGTATGTGTAGTAAAACAAAACAATATACAGATGTGAAAAAGATTTATGAAAAAATGATTGAATAGTTTCTAAAATTTCTACATACTTATGAAATTCTAACTTAACTTATAATATCACATGAAAAAGTGTTTCTAAACAAAATATTTACGGCAGCTGAATCGAAAACTGAAGGTGCAGATATACAGCTTATCGAATGGAATAATAAGAATCAAGAGCAACCAATCATGGCAAATTGCAGCTTTTTCGAATGAATTCGATTTGAATTTGATTCACTGTCAATTCTTCTTTCATGCTATTTAGTATATGACTGCAATGAAATTTTTGCCACAGTCGAAATAGACATTATTAATTAAAAATTAGTGTTGGTAGCGGAGTGGGTAAAGCGACGGTGGACTCGTGATCGAAAGGTAACGAGTTCGTTCCCGGACTAAAGCACAAATTTTCTAGATCGATCCTGGCCTCCATTCCCTGTTGTGTCAAAATACATAAATTCTGTGCAGTAGCATAGCCCACACGGGACAAGCCAAATATTCTCAGAAGATTTAAGCTTCCGAGAGGTTTCCTTGAAGCTTTGGATCATTGGAAAATGAAAAACAAATAATATGGCACGACATTCACTTTGTGACTATGTAATGTAAAAAGCTGCCTCGAGAATAACCGATTCACTTCTTTCAGTAAATCCTGTGGAACAATACATTTCAAAAATCCTTGAAGTAATCCGATTTATCCTCTGGAGGAACACTAGTTTTTCCTTTAACTATACTCATATACCGTAGATCTACATTGCTGGAGAGACTGGGTCGTAGGGGTGAATTCATTTTAAGGTCCCTCAACTGCTCCCAATTAAAATTTGACTTAGCAAACCACGAGTGCGTTCTTATTTTTCCTGTGCCACCAATTTGGTACCCTAACCTTTCATTTGGCACGTGAGATAACAAAGAACTTAGCAGGGATATAACCTCAACACTGAAGTACGAAGGAACTCTTACTTTATTGAAACCCCTTTGTATGTTCCTGTATATTCTTTCAGCATCATTATACTTGTCCGAGAATGGACTAGAACCCTTCAACAATTCGAAAACAAGAACACCGTAAGCCCACAAGTCCACAGCCCTGTCGTACTCCATTGAGGCAAGTATCTCAGGTGCCACATATTCAGGGGTACCAACAAATGTTAATGTTCTTTCATGGGGGTTCAGTTTTTTCACAAAACTGAAATCGGCCAACTTGACGTAACCCTTACTATCCACTAGCAAATTTTCAGTTTTTATATCTCTATAAACTATTCCTCTTTCATGTAGATAAACGAGGGCTTCTAGAAGACAAGCAGCGACGAATCTCGCTGTTGGCTCGTCGAATCTTCCTTTGCTCTGGTTGGTCAACCAATTTTGAATTTCTCCTCCAAGGCAAATTTCTAGCCAAAAAAACAAGTATCTTTTATCTTTGTCAGTTTTGTACAATTTAACTATGAAAGGAGATTCGCACGCCATTTGAATTTCTTTTTCGTTTTTGATGTGACGGTGGAGCTTCTCTCTGACCATCTTAATCCTTTTCAAGCGCTTCAACGCGAATGTTACTGTGGGGTCTTTTTTGTGTTGGATGAATTCGACGATACCAAAACCTCCTTCGCCTATGGATTGTATGATCTTGAAATCTGAGCATTTCAAATGTTTGTATTTCTCTGTTCGTTCTTGTGCCTCCAGAGGGATCTCTGGGATTATTGGTATAGAAACGGTTTTTATGTCTTCGATATTCCCGAAGTGGTTTATGAAATGTTTTCGGGAAAGGGTTAAACATTCCACTCCCGTGTCTCTGGAAATCACTGTTGCTTGTCTGGGACCTTGTGTTAGTAAAGCTCTCTCTCCGAAGCACTTTCCCGTAGAAAGATAACCTTTGAAACCTTCATCCTCTTTCATTATTGCTGCAGTACCTGCCGTTATAATGTAAAATTTGTCTGCTGGATCTCCCTGGCGAAATATGACTTTACCAGCAGGAAAGTATTCTTTCTGTAGGAACTCTGTGACTTTCTTAAGAACTTCTGCATCGATTTCTTTCAAGACTGGACATTCCTGCATGAATTTGAGTCTTTCCTTCTTTTCCTCGATGTTGTATATGCTAACTATGGTCTGGTAGACCTCCCGATCCAAGACCCACACCTTGCTCGGAGCTAACGCCTTGACTGTAGCTTGCCTTCTAGCGGTATGAATTATTGCCAGTTCTCCGAATACTTTTCCAACACCGATAGTGGCAACATCGCCTTTTTCTTCTGTGGAAACTTGGAACTTTCCACTCGCCACAATGTACAAATGCTTTCCTAGTGCACCTTCTCTGATGATTTTTTCTTTCTGCTTGACTTCTCGGACATACATGGCGTCAATGACCTTTTGAAGCCGTTTTCCAACGACGACTCTACTGAGGAAATCGTCATTTTGTATGGCGTATTGGATTTGGTCCTTATCCCTTAAGAGAAAATGAATTAATATATAAATCGAGCTCAGTTAAAACCATAATTTGGAAAAAACGAATAGGCTTTTATGTGATATATCGTATATCTGGATATACTGACAAGGGTTTTTCACATGACTTTTTTCTTTGCTATGTGCAGGGTGTTCTGGAGTTGAGACTTTTTTGAAGGCAGGTAGCAGGTACTCATGAAAAGAAACCATTTGATAAACATTTCCAATGAAAAAGTGGATACCAATTATAGAGATTCCAAAATGTATAACTCATGGAATCAATCTCAAAGGAGGGGTAGTTTGATATAGGTTGGTGGCGTACAAAGTAGGTTTTAATCTGCTTCCATGTTTGGTCATAAAATATCAGTTGATGCAACAAAATACTGAATACTGACGCATCGTTCCCAGTATACAGAAGACTTGTAGTGACGAGAGTTCTGAAGGATTTAAGTGGATAATATACCTACTACTTGTTATGAGTGGATCTCTGAGATCAGAGATGAAATTTTGCAAATCGAGCGTGGCTTAATAACCACCGATCTCTAGAGGCAAAATTATATAGCAACACGTCAGTTTGTCCTGGGCAGATGCAAGCTTCGCACGAAATCCACAATTCCGAAATGGACCGACAAAATATTCCTGCCCTGTTGGTGAATTGTCGTATAAAGAAGCAGAAAATTGAAAAAGGTTATGCTAATTATGATATTATATTAATGAAAAAAAATTGGCTATTTTATACATCGGAATGCGTTCTAGGAGTAGCTCCATTGCATCAAACACTGAGCTGCTCCAAACACCAAGTAGAAAGCGGCTTATAATATTAACAGTAAAATAGTATTGAATAGTTGGTTATTGGCTTCAGGACTGGGCAAATAAACTGATCAATTCTAGGCAGTCAACGTTTCGATCCTGATTTGGATCTTTCTCGAGACTGGAAGGATTTTAATCATGATAAAATACACATAATACATAGAACAATACACAGAATACAGGGGACTAAATAACACAACTACAATACTACATATAAATCTTCTAAAAACTATATGATCGATATGACCGAAAATTATATACAGGACATCGAAGTGAGTCAACTTTTTGAAAAGGCCAAATTCCACTGGAAATATATGTAGGTCCATTCTTATAAATTCTGTCTTGTACTCACCAACTTGGGTTGATCAACAAACGAAACTGCGTACTTTCACTGAAATTGTGGTCATCGTTTCTCCATCAAATATCATATCAAAGGTTTTAATTGTTTGTTGTTAATTCAACACTACGGACGAATATGGATGTACTGAGAAATGATAAGAATCTGTTTATCAAGGTGGAATGAAGTAGCGCTGGTTATTACGCGCGATATCAAATTTTTTTTTCGAATATTTTGTATCTAGCGATCTACTATCATATTCCGCATGAACCTTCAAGCTGTCATTTAACTGGATTTCAATTCAATACGGTCAGTTCTATTGAAGTATTGGGAAAATGCAATCTTGAATGAGAATGTACCTATCTGCGAAATCAT
This sequence comes from Myrrha octodecimguttata, assembly GCA_958510865.1. Taxonomy (NCBI): domain Eukaryota; kingdom Metazoa; phylum Arthropoda; class Insecta; order Coleoptera; family Coccinellidae; genus Myrrha; species Myrrha octodecimguttata. Next base: position 30,399,698 of record OY294057.1, read on the forward strand.
TGGATGGATTTCACTCACTGGCGAATTCAGTCTTCGTTATTTATCTCTCAACCTATTCTTTAATTATCAAGTCTGAAAGTAGAGTCTTCCGGAAATCATGTTCTTCACTATCAGTGGATACGTCGGTCGAAAACAGAAGCAGGTACTTCGGAAAGAAACGACTTAGACACTTGATATTTGTGGTGTAGGCTTCGTGAATGATTAAAATTCGTCTAATGATTCCGTTGATGCAGGTACCCATTCAAAATGATATTTTTTCAATATTTCCAAAAAAACAGAACGAATAGAATTGTAATCTAGTACTCGATCGAAAAATGATGGCTTAAGGTTCATACAGAATGCCGTGAGGACCATATTAGGTTGAGTAAGTGGGTGAAATCGGTTGGATAGTTTCGGTGTTAGGCCCATTTCAAATTTCCAGGTTAATTCCTCGATATTTCAGGAAGTAATAACTCGTTCAGATTGAAACTTTGCACATAGTTTTGAAATATCAATGCGCAACAAAATGCAATTTCGCATGTATACAAATGTAAGAAAGTAAAAAAATATATTTTGTGAATTTTTGTTGAAAAAATTGTTTTCTCCATAAATATTGACTAAATTTCGACGGAATTTGGCACAAACCTTCAAATCAATATTTAACAACAACAGTTTAAATTTCAATCCTATCCGATGTTTACTTTCGAAGATGGTAAACCCGCAAGATTTCCCGTCGCGAAGCTATAAGTAAGATATTCACACCATTGTAAGCAGTGTGAGTTCCTGAACAAAAAATATGAAGGCCAACATAGGCGGTCTCTCTTTGTTTGGAAGATATGGGCCCCCAAAGTTCCAAATTGTTGCATTTTCAGATCCTTTTTTCCGCCATAAAAATGATCTCTCACTTCTCAAATCTAGTTCATAAATCATCTTTGAACGTTCAACCAACGAATAGAGACACTTTCTTTCAAGAATATTCATTATTTAAAGGAAGAACAGTGAAAATATTAGACAACAACTTAACCTATATTCCTACGAAATACTTCTCAATGTTAAAGCGGAGCTTGGCAACAGCGTCTTCTCATCGCTGGCCAACGTATTATGACAGAAGAGTAGTAGCGGGAAATATGAAATGATGGACAGTTGAAGGATATGATTGTAAGGAAAATGCTTCTGTCACTGAAGAAGAGTTGGTTATTCTAACATCAAAACTAAATCATTGAGAATATTTCTTTAAGGTTTCACTCCCAATATTTTCGTTTGAACTTCCTTTCTGTCCCCTTCAAAATAGGGAGGTTGTTATCTACTTCGTTTTTTGTTGTGTCTTCGGAATGGTCCCAGTTTAGAATGAGATTCAGGGTATTCCAATGAAATGGGTTATATAATAACTTCGATTTCATGGCAATCTGGGAAGGGCGCGGCCTATCACATATGACAAAAATGTACGTTGAAATATATGTCAAGGTGTATTCTCATTCCATTACTATGTGTGTCAACCTTGTAGATTTCATTAGAAACGAATTCTCCTATAGGAAGATTTAGAGTTTCGCAGTAAACAGTAAGAACTAAGAACAAATTCCATTTTTCTCGCCAGCAATAATCAGTCATTCACGTATACGCACGATGGCACGATTCCGACCAATGAAATTTGCGCCATTGCCAAACTTCACTTTACGTCTGAGTCGAAATCAGAAGGAATAGAGGTTAAATGGTTGTCCAGTAATTTAATTATTTTTTCATTAAATATTGATTATTCTTGAAAAAAAGTGTTGCTTATTGTTGGTTGAAGGTTCAAAGGTGGTTTGTGAACTATACAGATGAAGTGAGAGATCATTTTTATGGTGGAAAAAGGGACCTGAAAACGACTCATTTTGGAACTTTGGGGGCCCATATCTCCCAAATTAAGGGAGACCGCCTATGTTCGATTTTATATTTTTTATTCGGAAAATCACACTGCGTACAATGATGTAAATATCTTTTTAATATCTCGACGATGGGAAATTTTGCGGGTTTACCACCTTATCTCACGTCATTGCATCACAAGAATTTCATGTAGTTTTTAAATTCCTCAGTGTCTACCGATACGGCCTATAACTTAGAGTCAGTTTCATTATGATCGAATCAGTAATTTTTTAGTTCATCCATCCATAAAATAAGAGTGATAACGAGGAAAGAATCAAAGAATTTGACATAGTTTTTTCCAATATCTCCGAAGATGATTATCAGATCAAACTGAAATTTGAAACCGTTGTTAAACTTGAAATGAGACAGGAGTCAGTGTACAGTGATGTTAGGCTAACCAATTCTTCATAATCTGGAGTAGTCCACATCCACGTCGAAACCTGATACGAATTCGACCACTACGTGATCAGACATCATATGGGCACTGGAAGTAAGATTGTACTAGAGTCCCAGACTCACAGAGACTCGGAGAGATGTAGACGCGCTGTCCTACAAGATCTTGAGAAGATCCACGAGGTGCAACGTGAGCGCTAGCGTCCCCTGCACGAGGCGTTCATGAGTAGGGTTCCCGAGGCAAGTGGTAAAGTAGAACGCGCGTGTCCTAAGTACAGGCTGAGAGATCTAGTTCGCTACAGCAGAATGAAAACGAGCTACTGAGAGCAGTATTTCTTGAGATGCAACTGTTAAGAATTTAAAAAAAAATATTTTATGAAATATTGTTTGAACAAATTGTTTTCTTCGGAGACTATCGATTATATTTCCATGAAATCTTTGAGTCAATATTTGACAACGGTATTTGAAATTCCAATTCGATCCGATGTTAATTATGGGAGATGTTGGAAAAATAATATGTCAAATTTCGGTCTAATTGGATATTTCGAGGTTATTTCCTTTATATTTCGTTGAGTACTGACGCCATCAGATTGAAACTAGTTGTAGAATACGGAGGGGCCACTTTATACAAAATTTTTTGGAGTCCGTTTCGATGAATAAACCAGAAGCAAATATTTCTTCGATAAAATATTTTTTTCGTAAATTATTCATCAATTTGAATGAGATTTGGCACAGTACTTCAAATTCGAGTCATGACATTTTGAAATTTTGATGTTATTTTTCCAATATCTTGAGAAGAACTAAGGCGATTACATGAACTTCCTAGTTAGGTGAATGATAGCGACGAGCAACTTTATGCAAAATTTCGTGGGTATGGTACGAGTAAAAATTTGAATCAAAGATGATTAGAAGATTTTCCAACTTACCAAAAACAATTAATTCGGGAAATTTTCATCTGTATTTAATTGAAAATCTCACAGACCCTGAAGTCAGTATTTAACAACGGTGTTCAATTTCAATTTGATCCGATATTCATCTTCAGAGATTTTGGGAAAAACTATGTCCAATTCTTTGGTTCTTTCCTCATTATCGCTCTTATTTATGGATGAACTCAAATAATTCTGATCCGTTCATAATGAAACCGTGTAACTAGTTGGAAACTGCTGATGAGAAAAATGTTTTCAAATAATTTATATTTTACGATCTACTAATCATATGGTTCTCACGAAATTCTTCATGAGCATTCATACTCTTTTTTTTCAGTCAATTATCAATATCAATGCGATCAGATCTTCATTTTCGGAATAGGTTATCTGGGGAATCATTGGATGGATTTTACCAATTCGCGAATTCGGATATCGAAATGAAACTCAACGTGCTCAACATTTATAGATAGATAGATAGATAGATAGATAGATAATTTATTGGTGCTCCTTACACAGTTCATTGTATTACACACGTCCCAAAAATTCAATATAAATGATAACAATTCCAAGATGATAAAAATATCATCCCTCATCATTGTCAGAATATAAAGTAATATCACAATTAAAAATGTAAAACAAAAATTGAATGATATAAAATAACATTCCTCATCAAGACATTTCACAATTCATAAAATAAATTATTTAAAAAAGATTAAAATTTCAAATTACTGGACAGGAACTCTTCCAAACTCCAAAATGCATGCTGCCGCAAAAATACATTAATTTTTTTTTTAAACTCTTTGAGACTGAGCCTTTTCACCTCATCAGGTATCTTATTGAAAAGCTTATGAGAAACGAAATTAGGACCATTCTTGGATTTTTCGAGTCGCATATACTTGGATTTTATATTGTTTCTATAACGAGGGTCATAATCATGGGAGTCACCATACTTTGGAAGATTCCTGCTATTTTCACATGCATAAACAAGACATTCATAAATATATATGGATAGAAAAGTTAAAATTTTTAGTTTTTTGAAGGCGCTTAAAAAATCTTCTCTGTAGTTCGGGTCTGCTACTATTCTCACTGCTCTCCTCTGCAATCTAAAAATGGCCTCCCTATTAGAACAGTTACCCCAAATTAGTACACAGTATCGTAGATGTGATTCAACGAGACTATGATAGGCAACCTTGAGAACTTTCTTGGACACGATGTTAGCCAAGTTACGTGGTAAAAAAATATTTTTTATTATTTTGGATGCTGTTTCATTGAAATGAGAGACCCAGGTGAGAGCAGGATCCAAATGAACTCCCAAAAAGTTAACCGATTCATTGGTATTATGAACTTTAAACCCTCTCAAATTGAATAACATGGATTCGGTTTTTTCTGCATTGCAAACAAGCTTGTTTGATGCGAACCATTCCTTAGCTCTCGATTCGGCCGCACCCGCCAACTGTTCAACCTCATGCAGTTCCCTGTGCCCCACGGTAATTCCAGAGTCGTCAGCCCACAACAGATGTTCGTAGATAGCCATAAAGCAGGAAAAGTCATTCATGAAAATGATGAATAAAAGGGGTCCTAATATGGAACCCTGCGGCACCCCCAGACTCAACAGGCCCTCTGCGGACCATGTACCATTGCAGAAAACTTTCTGCCTCCTATTTGAGAAATAGGACTGAATGAGTCCAAGACCAACCTCATCAAAACCGTACTTTGACAGCTTGTCTAGAAGAGCCTGTGGAGCCACGCAGTCGAAAGCTCGACTCAAATCCAAAAATATTGAAAGCGAGAGCAAGCCTAGTCTATCGGCATATTCTTTCAGTTATTGTGTTGACAATTCGTGGTTAGACCGGCTGCAAACAAATTAACTTCTAATAGAAATGACTTAGAGAATCGATATTTGTAGAGAAGGTGTGGGGCTTGATTACGAAGGTCGAAATCTGGAATGAGTAAAATCCGCCCATTGACAATTTTATTTTTCCTATATTTCCAGAAATTCAGATTAGATCTAATTTGAATCTAGTACTTGATGGAAAAATAATAGCTTGTAGGTTCATTGATTGGTGACTCAAATACGATGACCGCGATCGTAAATTGGTAAAATCCGTCAAATGATTCATGGATATGCTAATTGAAATATTTCCAAAAATACGGATCGGACCGAATTTAAATCTATCACTTGATTGAGAAATGATAGCTTGGAGATTCATGCAGAAGTTCTTAGGACTATGAACTTCAAAAAAGAGATCTCCAATTCAGTTATTAGAAAGTAAAACTGCGTTTGGATGGATCAATAAGAAGGTGACTCCTTTGGGAAAGAATTTAAACAAGCGCGAAAAAGCTCCTGACCTCACGTCAGTGCCTTTCTAGATTTTCAAGAATATTCAGTACATAAATTCATTTCCCAACCTGAATTCCGTCCATTCAACATTTTTTCTGATGAGGGTCAGTTTTTCGAATTAATTCCACTTCAGAAAGACAAGATTCATCCCTGTTTCAATCAACTTTTACCATTTAAAGGAACAATCCCCTACTTTCTCTTCAGATTTGCTTCATACCGGGTGTTTCAAAACAAGATGGCGATTCTCAAGAGTGTGATTCCCCAGGGGCGCTATTTTCGAGTCATCCGAACCACTTTCGCATGCGAAAGTGAGGTCTAGATTTGGCCAAATGCGACAGTTTGGCAACGTGTTGTTTTTCCTTAGAATTTGTATTTGTTGGCAATCCTAATTACATACCCCAAGGCGACATGACATACAAACGAAAACACAGTGGATACTTATTAATGTTTTTGATGGATTTCACAGTTTGAAATTGTTTTTATGGGCACTTCTTTTGATTTAATAATAATTCCTGTCCTCTTGTGAACTAATATTAGTGATGGAGTGAATATCTGAAGGTTGATGTACGAAAGGCGATATGGGTTGAAGCCTTGTTAAACAATGATTGAAGGTAGGATATATACTATATCGTACCCAAATTCTATTTGTAATATTTATGATTAGTTTTGTTTTAGGTATCAAATGGATATATGGTCACTTGAATGTCTAAAATCAATTACTCAGAGCTTCAGCGGAATTGAATTATGCTGTGAATATACTAGGTACATATGAGGTGTCGAATAGCAGTTTCTGCACAAGCAGGTGCAAACGCAGACTTTTAAATGTCTACAATCTTACGAATACGTTGAAGACTCAAAAGCTGTTAGTAATTTATATGTACAAAATATAAGTTCCCATATCAAAATAAATGAAGCATATACATTATGGAGTGTTTTTTTTACAAATTCATGGTTGAAATGATGTATTTTCTGAATTCTGAAAAAAGCATTTTAAATACCTAATTTTAACTGTATTCTTGGTGATCGCAACAGATGAAGTTGCATGTATAGTTAAATTGAACTCAAATGCAAATTTTGAAGGTACTCAGTTCATCACAAATCCACTTCAACTAGATTGATTAGTCCCAGTTAGTGCTCATTTTCGGGAGAATTTTAATTTTGTTCTAATTGGGGTTTTCTCAAAAATTAATAAAATTTTTCGGTTAAAATACAGTTGATTAATATTATACAGGGAATAATTGTTGGAGAAAATTCACAAGAGCACTGCAACAAAATAATATTGTTGAACGTGTTCTATATAAATAATTGATTTTTGGTGGATTGAACTGTTAACTCTGGTGGCTTAAATTGAAAACTAATAATTTTCCACCTTCCCTACGCTAAAAAAAATTAATTTTCCATATACAAACGCAAATTTTTCCAAAATAGTTTTTGAATGTTTCACCTTCAAACGAGGGTACATATTAGCATTGTATAAATATACAATGATATTAGCATATTTGTTCTTGAATTTAGATGGGATTTTTTTTTATATCTACCTCGCTCTCGCTTTTTCTGCTTTTCGGAACCCAAGAAAATCCTATATACAGCACCGAAATTGAGAAAAATTAAAAGGGTAGTTAATCATTAATCAATGAAAGTTTGTTCTGGATCAACTATTCCCCCTGGGAAGAAAGTTTTTTTGAATAAAATTTGAAATTTTTTGAATAAAATTTGAAATTTTTTATTTAGCATGAATAAAATACTTTTTAACTACGGGAAGTGAATAGCTTTGCTCTATGGATTAATACGCGGTTTTTAAAATAGAAAAAAAAATTGATGTGCACATAATTTTTACATATAAGTGAATCCGCATGCGGATGTGAATCCTCCTGCCTCGACCCATCCGATGTATTTCAGTCAAAAACGAAGCTATGCGAAAGTTCATTTACTGGTGCGCAAGTGCATATGAGTCATTTTTGTACCGTGCAAAGTGATCATCACACCCAAAAATTTTATCATTTTATCATTTCCCCTTTTTTTTGTGCTCATTCGGCTTTTTTATATTCAGAAGTTATTTTAATGTTCAGAATTATAATTGAAACATTCAACATTATAATAAAAAAGGTGTTTCCGTGACAGTTGCCAAACTGTCGCATCGCCGCGAGAGCTCGTAGACGAAATGAATTCGGATGAGCTCGAAAATAGCGCCCCAGGACCTATGATTGTAGGAAGAAAATTTCAAATCAAACTTATGTCGTAAACTCGTTAACCTCTTAGCTGTTGAGCTTCAGGGTCTATTGTACTATCACCTTGCTTATAATCGAGCTTTCTTTCGTGGATAGATTTTTCAAGATACCAATGAGAATGATGTAGGGTAAAACGTAGGTGTTAACTTATAAAAATTTTTCATGAGTTTGCCAACTCGTACGAAATAAATGAAGATTGAGGGTCTAAGTCGAATTTAATCGTTTCAGACGATTTCAATTACGAAGAACACATAGATTTGAACATAACTAACTCAAACCATAGTATAAAGATATATTATAATTATTATTATATTTATACTATGCCCAAACTATCACCTTCAAAACACCCTGCACTGCGCGGATGTTGCTAGGCCCATACATGAACCAATTCTGACACTACGCCACTGATTGAACACGTACTTACTTGTCGCTCTTGACGAACACAGGAATTGACTTGCTGGAATTCTTAACACTGACAGGTTCCCAAAGAACGGCAAATCTTCTTGTTCCCTTGTTAGCATTATGCCTGATTTCGTCTTCGTCCTGAAATTCATCCAACTGTCGAAATTTCTCGCTAAACTGGTTCTCCTCGTTGTCCTTAAGGGTGTAGGCGCCTTTCGTGGTAGGCGACAGCCAACTCAACATTTTAAAGGATAACACTTTTACTTAAAACACGCATTCTGTATCCTAGTCCGATAGAAAGCAGATATTTTTCTAATTCAATCTTATCTTGGTTATTGTGAGATCATTCTTTATCATCGATAATAATGAAGTTCATTTTCATTATAATTTATTTCGGCCAAGATCTTATAGAGCGGCAATGATTATCAAGTAGATTTTCAGGATTGAAATATGACGCGAAAACTTCAATGCAATTTTCTACGCAAATATGCATTTTGTTCCATTGAATGACTCATAAATTTCTATGCTTATCAGCGACATACCTTGAATTTAAATGTAGTTTACATATAGGACGTCCCATTCGATTTTATTTCAATAGATATATTAGGCTTATAAATGCTGGGAAATATTGAAATTTTTCGTTTCCTTATTGTATAATAGTGTGAGCCGTACACAATTCTATTGAAAACATCTTCACAAACCATCGTGTGTTTTCCAAGAATGTTATGTCAAGAAGTCATCTAGAATATCCATATAGAAACTTCTCGGATATTCCTAGGAAGTCCAATGTTTTCATGTTCGGAATATTCTGAAAAGATTTCTCAGGAATATTCAAAGAATATTCCAGGGATATTTTTCATTTATCGATTAGAGGGTATTTTGGAAGGAACATTTTTCTTCAAAGTGTATCTGGTTTTCTTTTCCCAATGTATGAAAGAGAACCATTACAAATACAACATAGAAAATTGTAGGATATAAAATATTTTCAGGAGAAATTTTCTGGAACAATGTTACCTACTGAAAAATATTGATACAATATAAACGGTAAGCGATTTTGAAATACAAAAACACTTCAAGAATACATTTTGGACGATTTTCGGTTCATTGTCCGATGAAGAATTCAAATATAGACTCCGAAACGTGAATATCTATATTAATGCCCTCTCGCATTTTCGAATTTTTTCGCGCATGTTCTGGGCAACAGCGTGCAATCGTTTGGCCCAAATGTAATTTTGGAATTTTTTCGCGAAAATAGTCGCATACGAATAAATTGGATTACGGGTGAACGGAGTAACTCTATCAGCTCGAAATTTTCTGAATGGTTGCATCTCGAAATGTGACAATTGAGTTCCTTATGGGCGAAATGGGGCGAACGGTTGCGGAATTATAGTCGTTTGAAATTTTGAGTTTTTTTCGCTGATATCTCGAGAACTACGGAAACGATTGGATTAGGATTGGATTAGGCACTCGATATTTATAGAGTACGTTAGGGGCTTATAATACTCCGGTAATGTTAGCTCCAGGCTGGCCATCTCCACGGGAACTTTTCATTCCACCACGGTCGGACGCATTCTCGTGATTTTTATGGTTTCTGGACGGGCGAACGTAATAAAATTAGGTTCATCTTATAGAGGAATGAAAGAGCTAGGAATGAACAATTTTTTGTTCACATATCCCAACTGTGAGGCTCAATTCCAAGATAGAATTTATATGGGTTGGCTCTTATGGTCCAGTTTTAAGGACCGAATTGTAGGTTCTCATGCTGGCTGAACAGATTTTCGTGGTTTTCATGAATTTCGAATAGGCAGCCAAAAAAAAATCCATTTGATATTATGCAGGATTGAAAGAGATATACATAGTTGATTTTCCGTTCAAATAGGTTACCCCTAAGGGTCCAGCTCCAAGATTCGAATTGTATGAAGTCTCTCGTCATTTTTGCTCATTGCATTAACTTGTCCATCAGTTCTGACGTGTTTCGCTTCAGTCCTCTAAAGGGCCATTGTTATTCCTGATCCCAAGAATAAAGACATACATGCAATTTCAAACTATAGACCTATTTCCCTTTTGAGTACATTTTCCAAAGTCTTCGAAAGAATCGTGTTGGAAAGGATGATGAAGTACCTCAACAAATTTGATATACTGGCTTCTGCTCAGCACGGTTTTCAATATGGTCGTTTAACTCCAACATCGGCGATTTACCTCGTTGATTATTGATTGATATTGATATTCTGTACCTTAAGTTCATTCTGGACAAGTGTTACAACCTAAGGTTTCGGGGTGTGTTCTTGGACTGGCTTCGTAGTTATCGAGAAGGTAGATCCATGTGTATGCAGCTTGAAAATTCATTATCTGCAGAACATATTGTCAAATTGGTGGTACAACAGGTTTCCGTCCTTGGACCACTTTTATTTTTGCTCTTTATCAACCATCTTCCGGGTAATCTGCGGACAATGTTTGTCAACTTGCTAGCCCATCGGGATACTTCACTGATGGAATATTTATTAACTTTATTTGCTGATGATAGTTCATTGGTAATAAGAGCTCGACCTTTTGGAGAGCTTAAGAGGTTGAATGGTGTTCTCGTGGTTTGCTTCGTGGAATGGTATCATGGAAATAATCTGATGATTAACATTGGAAAACTTTAGTGTATTTATTTCACATTATGTCAAAGTAATCTCCAGTTCACAATTCACGTTTTAAATGAAGACATCTGCTTTGACATTGTTTTGAGCTCGTCTGCTCACGTCGATTCATTATTTAGCAGGCTCAACAATTCTTATTTTGTGATAAGTAGTGTACTATCCGACCCTTTTAGACTCCGTCTACCTACTCGCAAACCCACCCATGGCCAATACGCTGTGATCGTCTAGTAAAATGAATAGGACTCTACGTTGTATTCGCAACCCAAAATAGTTTGATACTCAGAGAATGAAAGAGAAGATTGATGGGAAGTTCAGGTTAGAATAAATAAAACAACAACAATTTGGCTATTCGGAGCGGTTCTGTTGTAGGAGGAAAAAGAATGCCTTAGAAAAACCCCCAACCGATATTTATTACAATGTAACATCAGGAACAATTAGCAGTAAATGTAGAAGTCATTTAAGTTCAGGCAATCAGTGATAGCAAATCTCTAATGAATGAAGCAAAGAACCACGGAAGTTGTCCAACAGATAAGTTCCTCTCAACAGCCTCATTCATAGGAATACCTCAACCATTTAGGCGCCAATAAATGGCAAAGGCAGATGTATAACAGGTTTATGAGAAGACACTCAGCTGTCAGTACTTCTAGGTTCTTATGTATGATACATAGAGTCAAATATAGCTTTGTATAAATAACCTGGATGAATATGATATCTTAAACAGATACATAGTGGAAACAGTTACATTTCAGAATACCACCATCAGTGGAATAACAATATGCAGATTGACGGAGCTCAAAGGGGTTCTGAGCCAAGGATCATCGGTCGCCATTCCACATTCGGTTCATCACAATCTAAATACTCTACTTATTCGTTAGTTAGGGGTGAGTTCTATTTTTTTGTGGAGCCGAATCATACGGCTAGTGGTCTCTCGCCCTCACTCCTTTAGAATTTAGCTACAAGAATCTTGACCCCGCCATACGGCGCTGACCCAAGACAGGAAAGTAGTTGGTGTCAAGCCAAAGCCTACACATTGTAGTAATTGATTATTTGAATATTTAGCAAAGAAACACACTGAAAATTGGATGAATAACAGCTAAGTCGTAAATAATTTTAGGGTAAATAAATGGTAGTCGATAGGTGAAAACGGAGCAACTCAAATATTGCCCGCTCCTAGAGACTAACCAGACCTTGGATCGACACCGGGATGTTCAGTATTCTAGACAAAAAGCACTGACCATAATGAAAACTGATGAAATCCTTAACGATCGTAGAAAGACCTTGAACAGGATGATCGATATCAATTTAGATTATAACTTCGAAATGTACTGGTGCCACTACATAATAGTTTAATAATAGAGATTTAATAATGGCAATCAGAATGAACAAGCTTCTAGTAATTGTAATAATGTAACAAAGACTTACGTGGCTAAAAACGAATATCGAACAAGTACACTATGCCAAGATGGCTGTGTTCAATTCCATCCTTTGTTCGTCGTAATTTCGAAGGGGGACTCTGTCGACTTACTTCTTCCGTTGTGAATTTTTTAGAGAATCCCTAGCGTTTCTGGTTCTCTCTAGGTTAGTTTTCTCGATCATTGAAAAATCAACGTTCACTTCTATGATTGGCCGTGAATAAACGAATGAATGAATGAATCAATTACGGTTTAACACATAGGCGTAGTGTTTAAATATAGGGAAATATTATGATTTAAAACCGGGTACAGTACAGTAGAGTAAAAAATCCCCTTCCTCCAGAAACTCTCAAGATTATCCATTTATGGTTTGGTTTACAGCCATTTCTCGTATAATGTTCTTCTGTGGGGAAATCCCTAGGCATAGGACTGCTAGGTTTGAAACCTATTTACCAGTCCATAAAACTTTATAATTATCTGCCATCTAGTATTAGAAATCTTAATTATAACGAAAAATGTTAAAAGCTTATTGTTGAAAAAAATGCGATTATACTGTAAATGAATACTTGAATGATTGCATCAGAGCCTAGTTCACGTTGTTATTTTGACTTGTCCTATGCATGTATAGGTAGGTACACATGTCCAAACGGATCAATACACTAATATTATTATTATTATTATTACATCGCATCAATCTGAAGAATGCGAACTCATTATGTACGTAAAAAACGGTTATCGTCCGAGGGGGCCTGGAAATTATTCGTGCTGGAAAAGAGTTTTCAAATTTCAATTAGGTATATTGTACTTATTGAATGAATCTTTGGGCTTGCATACTAGCCAATTTTCGGCACCTAGTCATAATAATCATGAGAATTTATGAGTGTACGTGAGTCTTATTCATTGCCTCATAAAAATATGAGAGATTATTGGAAATGAAAAGTTCTCCGGAATATAATGATAACTTTCAATTATGAAAATTAGTAGTTATTAAAGGATGAATTTCTCCAAGAGCGCCTTTTGACAATGGGTCGAATTCGTGAATGGGTGAAATGCTTCCGTAGATATACCCATCCAAAATTTTGTCTACCCAATATGCATAAAATACAGAGAAGATCGAATTGAAATTCAGTACCTGATTGAAAAATGACATCTTGAAGGTTTACACAGAATTCAGTGAGGATAATATGATTAGAAGAATCTTTCCATCCGGAAGTAAAGGTGTGTTTGGCGGGGACAATACGTGAAATGATGACTGGCAACGAATTTGAATATGCGCTGTCCGATTTGGATCCTTAATTAATCTCACTTAACCTAACCTATAGATCTTAACAAATCAGAGCATTTTCCTGAATTGATTTTTTTTTATTCATCTAATTGAACTAACCTAACTAACCCTTAAAACTAAAACAATCTAGAAAAGCACTGACGTGAGGTCAGGAGCTTTTACGAGCGTGTTCACATCCGAAGCCGCAATTTCCTCAAGACATTTTGCATAACCCTTCACGCCGTCATTTTTCAACCAAGAGCAGAATTTTGACTCTAACAAATCTGTATTATTGGTGATACTGGGAAAATACAATTTCGAATGGATATAATTTCGAAATCATTAGGGGGGATTTCAGGTATTCATGAATTTAACCTCCCCTGTTAATCCCAAACCTACTAAAAAATATCGAGTCATTTTTTTCGGATGTGATTGTGGTTGAGGTCAGACTAACTACCAACCGTAATGATAATCGATTTAGAGACTTGATATTTGTTGTACCGGTTCAATTACGAAAGCCGAAGTCGAGAATTGGTCAAATCCCAATGATGCCGCATATATATCCTTTCGAAATGTCATTATTCAGGATTTTTTGAGTTACTGTGTTAATAACAATAATACCGAGGAAATAACCAAAAAATATGACATTTTTTTTCTTTATATCTCCGAAGATGAGGATCGAATCAAAGGGAACTTTGGAACACTGTTTTAGAATACTGACTATAGGTTTTTGCCAATTTTGTTGAAATCTGATGAATAGTTCCAGGTAAAACCTTTTTCAACAAAAATTTCCAAAATTTTCTACCAATATATTCTCGAACTTACTACATAGTTTAAATCTGATAACGCAGTTCTTCTTGAAGTATTGAGGAAGTAACCTTGATCTTTCAATATCTCCGAAAATGAATATCGGATAACTGAAATTTCAAGAACTGTTTTTGAATATTGACTTCAAGCTATAACCCAAGTTTCAATCAATTAACAACGAGATTTGACATAATTTTTCCTGACTACTGGATCTATACGAAATTTTGTAATAAGTTTTTCGCTGGTATTCTTCATATGATTACGAAGTTTCGATCTGATCGCATGTGTACTTCTTGAGATATCGAGGAAATGACGTCAAAATATCAAACAACAACGAAATTCGACATATTTTTTCCATATAAATATTGAATCGAATTGAAATTTTAAACATTTTAATTTTAAACATATTTCTGCACTCGAAGGTGAGACTCGCAAGATACTCCTGGCAGATGGCGCGCTGTAGTTGTTATACTGCAACGGTCCTTCTGAAAGGTAACAAGTATTGAGAGAACTCTCTGCGGTTTATCCAAGTTAAGTTGACCTGACGATCAATAATAATTGTGAAACAGCTGTAGTCATTCTACTTGGATCCGCTTCTTCGGTGTAGGTGTTTTGGTTGATTGGATGATTAGCTCTGATCAAGGGGGAATATTTGTTGATTTATCGACGGATATTCGTCCTTGTGATTATGTTATTTATTATTACAGGAGCTCTTTCTTCTCCGTGAAACCAATTCCTATCTTTGTTAGATGTTGGACGTTTATCGTCTTGTGGGAATCCACATGAACCGAGTGTTTCCAATGTCGTGACGGTTTTTTGTAATGCTGCAATATCGCAGTTACAGCGACCTGATGCGACAAAAGGATGAACGTCATACACATCGATCAAAGTATTCTGCACTCGAAGGTGAGACTCGCAAGATACTCCTGGCAGATGGCGCGCTGTAGTTGTTATACTGCAACGGTCCTTCTGAAAGGTAACAAGTATTGAGAGAACTCTCTGCGGTTTATCCAAGTTAAGTTGACCTGACGATCAATAATAATTGTGAAACAGCTGTAGTCATTCTACTTGGATCCGCTTCTTCGGTGTAGGTGTTTTGGTTGATTGGATGATTAGCTCTGATCAAGGGGGAATATTTGTTGATTTATCGACGGATATTCGTCCTTGTGATTATGTTATTTATTATTACAGGAGCTCTTTCTTCTCCGTGAAACCAATTCCTATCTTTATTAAACATATTGTAAGGTAAAGGTGCGTTGGACGGGACCAATTCGTGAAATGATGACCGCTTTGGCAACGAAGTCGAGCAGGAGCGCAAAA
This sequence comes from Myrrha octodecimguttata, assembly GCA_958510865.1. NCBI lineage: Eukaryota > Metazoa > Arthropoda > Insecta > Coleoptera > Coccinellidae > Myrrha > Myrrha octodecimguttata. The sequence continues at coordinate 30,415,314 of OY294057.1, forward strand.
GCTGTTCACCTCACATCAGTGCTTTTCTAGATTTATTTTTGCTCTATTAGTTCACCATACCATCTTGTCAAAATTCATCCATTCATTATTTTCTATACCATTCTGTTTTTCTTCATTATTTTGATAGTTAAGATAATTGTTCGAAGAGGAACAATATGTCAAGGAGACATTTACTCTTCGAGCTATTCTTTGAAGAGTCCAAAATTCTGCTGGTGGGTTTTCATCATTAATCTTAGTAAAGCTGTCAGTTTTGATTGAGAGCAGTAGAGAAATTTCCTCTTCCGCAGAAAATTCCATCAAACTATAGACGCCATCCATCAGCGACCACACTCAAGAATTCATACACCTGATTTTAGAAACCTTATCGCCTTTTACAAGTTAAGTTTTTTATCTCTGATTTCATTTTGATGTATTTCGGTCAGATGTGATCTGATATTCACTATTGTAACTTCTCATTAGTAAAATCTTGTGATTTCCTAGAATTCAATTTGAATGCTCAGTACTTGAGCTAGTTGAGGACATATTTTAGATAAAGTTTGTTATAATTTCCAGTAGCAATTTTGAAGGAGGATACGGATGCGGATGGAAGCAAACATCAGCAGAACCAAATCTGCGTGAGTTTGATCAACCCCAACCTGAAACAGAAAAAGTAGATGGACATATTTGTAAACCCTAATGGGGAACTCTTGATTTAGTTCTGGCAGAAATGTGAGAGCCGGAGTTTTTGTTTTATAACATACATAAGTATCGATTGAAGCTTATTTTGGTAGGATTGTGCATACTTTTGTAGTTTTTTCCTGGTATTTCACTCCCAATACTTGAAACAGATATTGATATTTCATATAAATGATGATAAAACGATGGAAGTAGGATGAATGAAACAAAAAGTCTTAAAAGTCGAAATGTCATGAAATACAGCTTTTTGAATAAACGAGTTTATTCCCAACATATTGAAAAATGTGTTACCGTATGTAGTTGTGCGACTTCTTTCGATTTGAAGCCAACACTCACTTATCGGCAACAGTCCAGCCCACAGCACACCAGAATTTCATTCCTTCTTTATGGGACTTATAACTGATTTATTCTTTCGATGGCATCAAGTGATTCATTTCGCAGTTTTGAATGAATTACAATTTGTTATAAATTCCACTATAAAAATTGAAATAGGATTCGATAACTCACTGGTATAGTTACAGTTATATTTAGAATTAAGAAACTTGTTGTGTTGTTCTATATGTATAAATATTAGGAGTCTGTAATGTTCTTCGTTCATCAGAGTATCTGAAATATCATTGCTTGGAGGACCAGACATGGTTGAAAGACCCTCCCAGAAATTCCAAGGTATTTTCTCAAAACAAATTCAAAATTAAGAAGGAATTTTGTTACCATGAAAAAGATGCTATTATCCATTAAAAATATGTCAGCTTATTTTTGAACAAATTCCAAATTCATTACACGTATACGGATAGTCAGAGTTTTGCTGAGTTTTTCAGCGCTCTTGTATCATAGGTAAAATGCATGGTACCCCACCTACAATTTGTTCCTCTAATATAGCTATTCACCTTCCATGTACATGTTCATGTACAACTTCATGAATTATAAATGAGACAACAGACTCTGAAATCAATATTTCTTACAATTATACAAGATATATACAGAAGTTATTCAAAAAAATGTACAACAATATATTTGAAAAATATATACAATATCCCAAACAATATGAAAATTATAAGAAATAATATTGGTTTGGTCTGCGATGCAGTTTTTTGAAATCCATGAGATCGCTTGAACACTTTGCAGCATATCGCAATTTTTATCAAAATATTTAATTAAAACCGCTTTCATTGAATTTTCCAAATTAATAAAACTTAATTCCTGATCCAGTATGTGATGAGTTATTGAAACGAAAATTGGTGTTCCAATAGATACTCTGTCTTGAGATGCATCGATCCTTCCTAGCTAACCGTTTTTTCACATAACTGGCTATAATTGTATCTCTTGCTTCGAAAGCATTTTCCCTTTCAGCCAGAAGATTCCTTTATTGAGGAGGGGTTCTTTCTACATCTGCTGTTTTGTCTACTTTCATGGGTGATACCTCATATATGGCGTCCCTTAAAGTTGATGGCGCCATCTCACTGAATACGCCATTGAGTATTAAACGTAAGTATTGTTTAATACTCAATGCTAAACGCAGAATTCTCTTCAATGCATGGTTTGATAGAAGTTTCTATCTGAGGGGTAGCTCCAAAAAGCTGAAATTTTTGAATAATTGAAGTAATTAATAATAATCAATGAGAGGTCACCGAAGTACTTGTCCAGTTAATAAAGAAAGAGCTGTAAGCTAATAATCTCTAATATACCCTTTACACTAAAAATTCTCAGATATCTGATGTATTCTTTCGAAATTAAGGTTTCACCTCTTTTCTGGGTTGCTTGATTGAAGAAGTTCTCAAGAAAATTGATGGAACAGCATGTTTCTAACTCTTACATATCATAATAATATAGACATTGTTTAAGTATGATAACAGTGATAGAGAGGTTCGATCTAAATTCTAAATCCTTTTTGAAATGAATCGAATGAATTCTTGCATGGATCGATGGACCCCAGTCCTTTATCTCAATTGCCTGAAAAATCAAGCAAAACTAATTTTCCAAAAAATACACAGTAGAAGGAACTTACCTGTGATAGGTAACTGCAGAATTATTGAGTTTGGATTTTTATGCACTAGAGTACCCATAATGACGAACGAGAAATCATTTTTGAATAATTCTGTCTACGTCTCTCCACTACAAACCGTACAGGAATTATCAGCAAATGAGCCAAAAATATCAAAATTCTACGTTGAATAAATCATATAAAATAGTTCGATGTCGGCCATATTGGTATGGGTGTATGTGTGACACTTTTCAAACGTTCTGCTCCCTCCACTCTTTTCCTACCTCCATGGGCATAACTGCGAAACAGTTCGCGTTTGATTTGACACCCTAATGAACTTAACCAAGATAATTGGACTTCAAGCATACTCTGCCTGAGGTAGGGGGGTGGATTGAGTAGCTCACAGCTATCACTGCCGGTCCCAAGCCCGGGTAAAAGAGGAGAGTTCTTAGGTAAGGTAAAAAAAAATGTAAAAACAAACAATTGGCTCCAAGCATCGATAATATAGCCTCGGAACCAGGACGGATTGCACGGAATACGCCCAGAGCACGAAACAGGAATAAACTCTACAGATGAGAATAGCATGCTGGAACATTAAAAAGCTCTACACGAAACAGCATGGGATAATTCCCGAAATAAATTTCCACAGAATAGACGTATGCGTTCTTTTTGAAACCAAAAAGAAAGGGTAGGGGAACAACAAAGCTGAATAACTACATCTTGGTGTACTCAGGGGTGGCGAAAGACCAGAGATTGACATCGGGTGTTGGCATACTAGTGAATGAAGAATATCAGCAAATTATTGAAAGTATAGGATATGTCAGCGATCGGATACTTACAGTGAAGATAATGTTCGACCAACCTCTACACATAATATCGGTATATGCACCTGACATCAGTGAGTCCGAAGAAATGTCAGTTGACTTCTACGAAAACCTACAATTAGAGCTGGAAAAGATAACACAACACGAAAAAATAGTTATACTGGGCGACCTGAATACTCGCATAGGAAATGAGGTATTGGAAGGGATAAAGCAGCGATACAATGAGGATGTAGTGAAGAGAAATAGTGAAATGTTGACTGAATTTTGTGAACAGAATGAACTGCGCATAAACAACACCTACTTTCCCCTTAAAGAACAACACAAATACACTTTCTACGACAATAGGAACAACAAATCCATGATCGATTACGTTATCACCAACCGAATGTTTCTAGTCCAACAAATAATTGATACTAGAGTCCTTTCCTCGACTAACATCGGACAGACCACAAATTGGTGCAATGCAGGCAAAAATGGTTTCGGGGTTTGAAATTTTGAGATTACTTCATCGATATCTCATGAAGTATTGACTCGATCAAATTGAAACTTCGTGAACCGGTTTGGAATACTAACGCACAACTTAAAACAAAATTTCGTGTGGATCCATAAATTCGAAAATCAAAAAAATTTTATTCGAAAATGTTCAAAATTTTTGCTAAAAAATTTTTGATCTGTGGGAATATTGATTATATTCCAATGGAATTTGGCACAAACCTTACAGTTAGTATTTAACAACAATATTCCAAATTTCAATTCGATCCGATATCTACTTTCGGAAAAAAGGAAAAAAATTTACCAGATTTCGTTATTATTTGGAATTTAAACGTTTTTCCGCAACATCGCAAGAAGTACAAATGCAATCAGATTGCTTTCCTGGATTTTTTTCTTAAAATCACTCCAAGAATCGCAGGCTGGAATATTAGCGTATTCATAGACTGTGCCAAATATTCGCCTGATATGTTTTGGTTAGATTTTTTTCTATGCTTCTACATAGTAGAGTCGATGAAAGGGAATTTGTCCGTGCCATATTTCCGTTCTATTTCTCTGCTTTGTGTTGGGCATATGATACTAGAAAAGAACAAATGTCCTTCTCTCATATCATCTAAGTGAACGAATTGACTCAGACCCAATGCCCACAGAAACCAAATCGGGGGAGACGTGGCACGTCAACACCCGACGTTCCATTTTTTGTACGTTTGGCTTCAGATATCAACCCTTTCTTGTTCTAATGAAGAACTTTTAGGGTCTTGTACAGCGAAAAAAATTCCAACAATACTAAGAGCAAAATTTTATATACATCATTATGAGGAATTAATTCGGGTTTGCAGAATGAAATTTTGAAAAATTCCTTAATTTTTCCGGATTTCAGTTGATTTTATAGATTGAATAACATTCAAAATCTCTGGAAAGTTGAGGATCTTTGGGAACTAAGAGGTATATTTATGCAGATTATTTCCTTCTTCATTCAAGTAACAAATTTTTCCTATCTTATCTTAGCTACTACTATAAAAAATATGCTCAGTGTTATTTAGTCAATACAGTTTATGAAGGGGACTTAATGTCCCAAATTGAAAAAGTGCATAATATTGACCATTTCCCATGGCACAGAAATTTCTATTTTATATACTGTACAGAATATTTTATTGATGGAATCCTTTCAAAACAATTGCAATTCATATCGAATAATTATGATAAAACCATTCATCAATAATAGTTCATTATTTTCATATTGGCCCGTAATTTGACCTATAATACTGAACTAATCTTTGCCTGATACACTTGGCAACTTTTCACTTATTCTACTGTTCATCGAATATTATAATACCTAATACTTAATCTCGGACATATTAAAAATATTCATCCCAACCTGAGTTCTCATCTGGAGGAATATCGTTATCCCTTCTGAAGAAGTCTATGTATCTGCAGTCAACATTACTCGACAGTTTAGGCTTGTAAGGCGAAGATATCTTACAAGCCCTCAATTTCTCCCATTCAAAGTCTGAGAACCACTTGTGTACTCTCACATCTTCTATACCCAACCTTTCACTGGGCATCTTTTTCAGCAACTTGGTGATTAGGCTCTTTGCCTTCACGCTGTTATGCGCCGGAAAATCAACAACTTCCAAACCATTCAAAATGTTGTTATACGTCTTCATGTAACTGGGATCGCTAGACCTGAATGGAGTTCTTCCGTTCAGTAGTTCGTAGATGAAAATGCCAAAGGCCCACATATCCACAGCTTTGTCGTGTCCTCTATTCAGGATGATTTCGGGAGCTAAGTATTCAGGAGTACCGGCGAATGTTCCAGATTTAATACCAGGTATCACACGTTTAGCAAAACCGAAATCGGTCATCTTAACATACCCATTGTTATCTATCAGAAGATTTTCTGGTTTCAGATCGCGATAAACGAACCCTTGGTTGTGCAGGTAAGCCAGGGCTTCTAAAACACATCCAGCTATGAACCGGGCACCCTTGTCTGTAAAATTTTTGTTCGGTTGCCGCTGCAACAGACTCCATAAATCCCCACCCAAACATACCTCCATTAGGAAGTAGATGTATTTGCTATCCTTGAACGTCTTGTACAACCTTATGATGAAAGGAGAGTTGCAGCACATCTGTATCTGCATTTCATTGATAACGTGGTTCTGCTGTTCTTGTTGCACCATCTCGTATTTTTTCAAGCATTTCAGAGCAAAAGTGAGGGAAGGGTTCGTCTTATGTTGTATAAATTCAACCCGTCCAAAACCACCCACTCCAAGGGTTTTCAATATCTTGAATTCGCTAAGATCTAAGTGAGAGTACTCATTGGTTATTTTCTTAACGTCCTCTATGAGTTTTGGTGTTTGGGGCGTCATGGTTATCTTAGAGATGTCCTCAAATTCACCGAAGTTATCTACGAAGTGTTTCTGGGTTAAAGTTAGGCACTCGGTTCCAGGATCGTCTGCAGTTATTGTGGCCTGACGTGTTATAGGTCGGAGCAAGGCTTTTTCCCCGAAGCATTGACCTTTGTGGAGTTGTCCTATGAAGCCTGAGCTCTCTTGGGTCACTGTGACAGAACCAGCAGTTATAATGTAGAATTTGTCACCTTTATCTCCTTCCCTGACTATGACAGTACCAGTTTCGAAGAATTCTGGTTTCAGGAGACTAGCCACCCTCTTCAATACGTCCAAACCTGTTTCGTTCAAAATAGGGACGTTCTGCAGGAAAGAAACTATCTCTTCTTGTTCTTCCAGGTTCGATTTTTTCACTAATTGTTGGTAAACGGTTCCATCTATGACCCATACTTTGGCAGGTGTTACAGACTTCACAGAAGCGAATCTTTTGGCGTTGTAGAGAATTGCGAGTTCTCCGAAGACGTCCCCTGGTTTCATAACATTCACAACTCCTCTACCTTTCTTCGTTACCTCGAATTCTCCTTCTGCAGTTACGTACATGTGACCACCTCTTTGACCTTCCTTTATGATTTTTTCCTTGACCTTGATTTCTTTGAAGTACATGGCGTCTACCACTTCTTGGAGTCTCCGGCCTGTGATTACTTTGCTGAGGAATTCGTTCTTATTTATAGCATCTTTTATGAATTGCTCTTCGCTGAAAAAGAATGCTTGTATTAGAATATTTAGGTGTAGATTTTTTTCAGAATGGAAGTTAAACTGGATTGAGTAACTTCGAGATCATGTTGCCGGTCCTAAGCCCGGAAATAGGAGGCAGGTCGTCAGTTCAGGTTAGCTCCCTACCCGACATAGAAAAGTATTTCTGCTCACAGAACCGAATATATCTGCCTCGGAACAGGACAGATTCATGAATGATGAACCACGCGAGAAAAAGGATTACGACTTGGAGAAAGAAATATGCCATGCGTTCGGCTACCTGGAATATGAATTCATTCAATCAAGAAACTCTTGAATAATTGAAAGATAGGATACATTAATTGTCTCAATTCCTAACCAATCAAATGTGAAGCGCTTCCGAGGAATTCCGAGAGCATTCGTGTGAAGTCGGTTATTGATCGGCTGGATCTTGGCGGGATTTCTCTCAACGCAATCTGTGTTTTGTGTTTTGTTTACTAACCTTTAATCGACTCACGACTTGATACTTGCTACTGTACTGTTATATTTTGAAGAATAATTAGCAGTGCAAACTGTACAGACGTTTTGAAAAAGCAATTATCATTATTTTGCTACACAATTTGAGATTTTCCCCTAAATTATGGACACTGTAAGGTAGGTTTAATTTATGCATTATGGAATAGTTTTTTGATGAAATTTCGGGTTTCTTGCAGAGTGAATCCACTGATTTGTAAAGAATATCGAAAGGAGATTACCAGCCCATCTAATAAAAACAGGCACCTCCGGAAAATACATAAGCATGATTCTCCATCCGTGGAAAGGAGGCCGAATATTATGTGTTCTCTTAGTCCGAATGAATACAGAGAGAAGTTTCCATCCTTTAATGATTTGGATAAGCATTTTACAAATATCCACAACATGAAAATCACAGAAAGTATTACTTATTTCAGAAGCCATGAAGAGTTTGAAGCATGGCAAGGAGAGGAAAACAGACATATTAATTGTGCTTGTACTAGGGCTGTTGAAAATACGAAGGCGGATAGAATTGTGTACTACTATTGTAACAGAAGCAATTATAGAAGTATGTAGAAAGGACACTTCTGACCATTGAGAATCAACTGTGTTGAATTTAAGGATACCAAAGTAACTGTGTAAAATGTAACGTGAAGCTAGGAGGAAGTATTCATATTCAGGGAATATGCCCTTCAAGATTTTCATTTCAAATTTTGACAGATGGTAATAACAATTAACTAAGCATATATTCGTATTAATCTGATTTTTTTACCTCTTATTAGACTTATTTACAGTAACATTTGTTGAAACACACGTGGCACATGTGGATGTTTCGATAACAGCAGACTCTCAAAGTTACAACAGCGAGAAGCGAGTCAGTGTTTTAGTTTCTCCACATTCAGATAAAATCGATATACTATATCTCAATGAACCTACAAGAAGCAAACGTATTTTCCAAATGATAAATAAAACTTTCTCGCACGTTTTAAATTCATCATTTTCGGAATCTTTTCATATAGTTTTTTGTTATGTAAAGAATGTATATCTTTATCTTACAAGGTTGATGGTAGCTTCTGTTTTTATATAGCTTAGGTGTAGTTAATATTGCTAATGTTCAAGATGCTTAGAAGTTGTGAAATGTGTATGATGTTTTGAAGGTGAGGATTAATGCGATGTGTGTTTAGTTACAGTTCTTAACATATTAAGGTGCAAATAATAATTATAGTTAACACTCTCTTAGCAATGCTTACTTTCTTGAAGAAACACAGTAAAAGTATTCAATTTTAGAATTTTATTATTTTGGATTGAAATGTACTCTGTATTTATACAAATATTGCATTTTGGTTCAGGTGTAGGGGAGTTAGGAGCCAGTTTCAGACAATCCCAAATGACATTCATATGATAAGTTGGGATTTGAATCGATGATTGTAAGCTTTGGATTACTAACCCTGGAAGTTATCGAATATTAATTTTTTCATTTGTTATTGTGATGATTTGCTCGAAGTTTATAATAAAAACAATTTCAAATATGATTATTATGTATATTTTTTCTGTTCCTTATTCCTGTAAAGTAATAACCTACTCTTCATTAACTATTTTATAACGAAAATTTGGTGAATTTTAATTTAATAATATACCTTATCAAATGGTAATATACTGAATTAATGTAATATTATGTTTATTACTATACATTCTACTGAAATACAAACAGTTCAGTACAATTTACAGTACACCACATATACATTAACGTCTTGTGGACAACGTGAGATGATGACAGTTTTGTTAACTTCAGATACTTCCAAGCAGAAATTCAATTCAAACTGGCGCCAAAGAGACCACGCCCACATCGATTTTGATTGGTTAGGAATTGAGACAATTAATGTATCCTTTGAAAGATAATAAGATTGATATATGTGTCTTACAAGAAACTGTGGAGAAGGGATAGGGACAAGTAGGTACAATATAGAAACTATCTGGTGATTCACAGCGGAGTGGAAGAACAAACAAGGGCGAAGGAACAAGAGGTCATCGCGGGATATTGGAAGTACCAGAGCAATATCAAGGAATGTAATTACGTGTTTTCGCGAATCTTGGTTGTTGAAATAGAAGTGGAGGGTAAAAAATTGAATATATATTGTGGATTCATTCAATTGCAAAATACTGTTTAGTTGCCACCAGGTGACCAACAGAAGATAATACTTGACGATTACAACGCCCGTGTCGGAAATGAAATACTGACTAGAATTAAGCAACAATTTAATGAAACAGCATTAAATAATAATGGAGAACATACTCGATTTATGCACGTTTAATGAGTTGGGAAGCAACAACACATATTTTGACCATAAAGAGCAATATAAATTAATATTCTGCAACTCCTGGGGATACAGATCAACAATCGACTACTGTATGAACAGATTCTGCCGGTGTAGGCAGCGATCACAGTTTGGTTGTTTGGGAAAGATGCCTTACGATGGTTTCAACTGCTTTGCTGTCCTGTCAAATAATTTGAGGTCATCTTCCTTATCTGGAGGATCTTTCGAAATTGACTCCAAAGATCCAATGGACCGTTTTTCATTCGCAGTTTCCATTCAGGGTAATAATTACTTTTCCAAAGGATTCACTGAAAGATTTACGTGGTGACTCATTATAAGCCAGGGGCGCTATTTTCGACCTCATCTGAATTCATTTCGTCTACGAGCTCTCGTGGCGATGCGACAGTTTGGCAACGTGGGATTCACGGTGAATGTTTCAATAATTATCCTGAACTCTAAAATAACTTTTGAATATTAAAAGGCCAAATGACCACAACAAGGGGGGGAAATGATAGAATGCCTTATTTTTCAGGTGTGCTGATCACTTTGCACGGTACAAAAATGACTCATATGCACTTGCGCACCAGTAAAATGAACTTTCGCATAGCTTCGTTTTCGACTGAAATACATCGGATGGGTCGGGGCAGGTGGAATCAAATCCGCATGCGGATTCACTTATATGTAGGAATTATGTGCACAGCAATTTTTTTTTTCTATTTCGAAAACCGTGTATTAATCCATAGAGCAAAGCTATTCACTTTCCGCAGTTAAAAAGTATTTTATTCATACTCAATAAAAAATTTCAAATTTTATTCAAAAAAACTTGTTGATAGAATAGTTGATCCAGAACAAACTTTTTTTGATTTGTGATTAACTACCCTTTTAATTTCCAACATTTTCGGCGCTGTATATAGGATTTTCTTGGGTTCCGAAAAGTAGAAAAAGCGAGAACGAGGTAAATATTAAAATAATCCCAATCAAGTTACTTCACCCTTTATGGGATCTAAATTCATGAACAAATATGCTAATATCATTGTATATTTATACAATGTTAATATGTACCCTCATTTGATGGTGAACCATTTAAAAACTATTTTGGAGAAATTTGCGTGTGTATATGGAAAATTAATTTTTGTGAGCGTAGGGAAGGTGGAAAATCATTAGTTTTCAGTTTAATCCACCAAAGTTTTCAGTTCAATCCACCAAAAATCGATCATTTATATAGAACACGTTCAACAATATAATACTGTTGCTGGGTCCCTATAAATTTTCTCCAACAATTATTCCCTGTATAATATTAATCAACTATATTTTAACCGAAAAAAATTATTCATTTTTGAGAAAACCCCAATTTGAACAAAATTAAAATTATCCTGCAAATGAGCACAGGCTGAGACTAATTAATTTAGTTTGAGTTGATTTCTGATGAACTGAGTACCTACAAAATTTCCATTTCAGTTCATTTTAACTATACATGCAACTTCTGTTGCGATCATCAACAGTTCAAATTGGGTATTTAGAATGCTTTCTTTGTTCAGTATTCAGAAAATACCTACTTCCTTTCAACCATGAATTTGTAAATAAAACACTCCATATTGTATATACTTCATTTATTTTGTTTTTGTAACTTATATTTTGTACATATAAATTACTAATAGTTTTTGAGTATGTAGTATGTGGTATATTCACAGCATAATTCAATTCCTCTGAAGCACTGTGTAATTGATTTCAGACATTCAAGTGACCATATATCCATTTGATACCTAAAACAGAACTGATCATGAGTATTACAAATATAATTTGGGTACAATATAATATATATCCTACCTTCAATCATTGTTTTAGAAGGCTTCAATCCACATCGTCTTTCGTACATCAACTTTCAGATATTCACTCCATCACTAGTATTAGTTCACAAGAGGACAGAAATAATTATTAAATCAAAAGAAAACAATTTAAAACTGTGAAATCCATCAAAAACATTAATTAGTATCCACTGTGTTTTCGTCTGTATGTCATGTCTCCTTAGGGCATGTAATTAGGATTGCCTATAAATACAAATTCTGAGGAAAAACAACACGTTGCCAAACTGTCGCATTTGGCCAAATCTAGACGTCACTTTCGCATGCGAAAGTTATTCGGATGACTCGAAAATAGCGCCCCTGGGACGATAACCTGTTATTGCGGTGATAATAATTATAGGATCGATTATTAAAAACACTTCATTAATACTAAATAGAAAATGCATAATTGCAGATTTGAAAATATACCTGCGTAATTAACATAGGATCAAAATACGCGTGCGCAAACATTAGCACAACATAGAACTTAATCATTCAACGTAATACTCTGGTTCAATATCATTAACCAGCTACTTCTAACATCGCAAACGGAAACGAATAACGAATTGTTTGGTTATGTAATGTAATGTACGTTCTAGTTAAAAACGTCTTCCCAGCTAGCAGCCCCTCTAAACTATAAAGACGGTATTCTGGGCTCAGCTCATTAGGGCTATGCACCCAATCTCAGTATATATCTTCGTCGTTGATTCTTGGGGTCCCGAGAAACTGCAGGAGTCTTGGATTGTCCAATACCCAAGAATACTAATCTTCGTCGTTGCACATGGTATAACAAACTATCACAATTCACGGGACTAATCACAAAAACATGGACACACATTTATTTAATCTTCGTCGTTATTAATTTATCAATATTTTATATATTTATATCATTTGAGGGTTCCAAACTGGGACACGAGGAAATGTAGGTCTTCTCGCCGTGACGACCATTTTGGAACCATTGTTTGGTTATATTGACAAATAACACGTGTGTACCCTCTTGAATAAAGATCAACAGGAAGGAGCATAATGCCTCACAAAGTGGGTCCGGGATGGATGTTGCATATGGCCGACTTCCCTTTCACTTTGAAGAGAGAACAACTTGTTCCGAGACTTCTTTGTCTGAAGAAACTAACTAACATGAGTCATACTTGGAGGTTCAATATGGGCGCCTCTATGTCCCACTGATATACGAAGTAGAAAAGCGTTATGCTTCTTCCTGTTGTTCTTTATCCAAAGTGTGTAGGTACCACAGAATAGGAATAAATATTTCATTATTCTACAGTAGAACAAGCTATCCTACTAAACACCGTTGCCACTTCATGCATGCCTGGCAAATCCCTTTAAATTTTAAAACCCCAATTTTGAAATCTGATTTTGAATACTTCCTGAAGGTAATTTGGTGAAATGATGAATCAAACCCATAATAATTATGCATTTGCAGTAATAACCCAAATTCAGGAAAAAACCCCATTATCGTCAACATGTGTATATCCGATACTGGTTTCAATCAAAATCCAATATTTTTCGTACTGAAACATTGAAATAAGGGTGGATATAAAAGATAACGAGCATGTATATGATAAAAAAAAATTGGAGGATATATGCAGAAGAATCAATAATTAACCGGAAATCTCATCAAATGTAGAGAATCCCATACTAAGAGCAGCCTTAGACTTGGGTAGGAGCCGATGATTCACCTGTTTTAATTCTAGGATTCAACTTTGAAAGGCATCAAATTTTCCAGCCAGGAAGGAATTGAAATAAGAAATGAAATCAAACAGTTAAGAGATTGCTCGCCAATATCCCATTTTTCTGGATGAATAATCCGAAATGCAAGAGGCTTGCATTTCAGAATTTCCTTCAGAAAAACTTCGAATCCCGCTACAATATTCACTAGCCGATATTGACGGACAATCTCGAAAATTGTTTCATTCCACTGTCAAACTTCTCACTTGTGGTACCCGTGACGATGAGATTGTGATAAATATCGCTGAAGAATTTGCACATTAAGCTGAGAAAATAATAAACCTTTGTGTAAAATTTGCAGCGTTTTTTTATTCCTTCATTCAAATCTACATACTTCAAAATGTAAACTGTGAAATTATTTGATATTATCAAATAATAAACCAAAAGGGAGACAAGAAAGTGCTCTCGAACTACAAAGGTATGAATCCTCTCAGCACCACACTTAAACTCACCACTCAGGACGTAGCAAACAATATTGTCAACTAAATAAACTCTCGTGTACATGAATGGACCGATACCAATTCAAAAAGATGAAAACCTTTCTTGGATTACTCATTTTACAAGGTCTCTGATCCAAGCCAGAAACAAAAATGTATTTTACAAAACGTTTTATTCATGTATTATATCTGAAAAGCGATATCATCTCATATTCAAGTTTCTATACTTTGCGAATAACGAAGACTGAGAGATTGAGCCATAAACTATTCAAAATCGATCCTATGTGCCACAAAAAAACGTGTGGATATCCCTTATTGCGTGGAAAGGTCGGCTTGGCTGGAAACAATACATAGCGTCAAAAAGAAATAGATTCGGCATGAAAATATTTGCTTTATGTGAGAGTGAGTCTGGCTATGTGTACAATCTTATAATTTATACTGGATCTGGTACAGCTTATGGCGACTTCAACTATCCAGATGAACCTGTATCATCCCGGGTTGTACTTGAGCTGATGCATCCTCTGTTGAATCAGGGATATTGATTTTTTTTTTAGATAATTATTACAATAGTATCAATCTCTGGAATATATTAGCTAAAAGTCGCACAGATAGCATTGGAACGTTGCCATTGAACAGAAAAGGCAGACCTCTTGAGATGAGGAAGGCAAAACTGAAGAAAGGAGAAAATGTCGGGATGTATAAAAAAGGCTCATGGTGTTGAGATGGCGCTCCATTCATGACAATACCATACAACTGGTGAAAATACGAGGGGGACACCAGGTAGAAAAGCCAAAGGGGATATTGAACTATAACAAAAATATTGGTGGGGTAGATCTTGCAGATAACCATACCTACATTTCTACTCAACCGCCAGGAGCCGAATGAAAAAATATTATATGAAAATATTTCGACATTTTTCAGACTTGTCTGCATTAAACAGCTTCCTCATCTACAAGAAACTGGGTGGCTCAATTTCCGACCACATTTTAGAACAAACTGAGCATTAATTTCACAGATGACGCTCTACCGTTCCATCTTTAACGACTAGATTGGACTTACAGATGGAGAATTTGTGTCTTATTCAATTTTATTCGATATGGAGCCTGAATGTCTCGGTTTATTCGTAAAAGAGTGAAACCCGCCAAACAGTGTTTGACTTAAACCCTTCTGAAATGTTATATTAGAAAAACTGTCAGATTCCACTGAAATTTCGTATAGACCTTCAAGCCGACATTTTACAACCGAGCACTGCAATTCATATAAATCTGATGTGTATTTTCAGTTGTACCTTTTTCAAGTTTTTGAACTGTTTCATTTCGACGGGCAACAATTGCTTCATTATTGCCTCAACCATTCTTGTGTCACGAAAACGTTGTATGGTAATGTGTGCTACTTGTATTTCAATACCAATCTTATCTTTTGAGTGAGGGAATAAATGTATGTTTTCAATTGATTGTCGCACATCATGTAAACTTGAAAATGATTTATTGTATTTGAAAAGTTTGTCGTGATTTGGAAAAACTCAATATTCAGGAGAAAGGACAAAGTGAGAGAACTCATGAGTGATTTGTTTGCGTAAGCGTTATCTATTGTTCTTGAAATGAAAATATTTCACGTACCTATCGGACTTGGGATATTTGACCAAATTTTTAGCAACCTCTTCAATGTATCGTACAGGTGTAGGTAAAACTCCAGATCTTCTTCTTATTTTTTCTCCCGTCTCTTCCGAAGACTTCGAATTGCTCAACGAAGAATCAACACTGGGCCTCTCTGGCGCATCTTTGAGCTCCATGTCTTGATTTTGAACACTTTCCATCGACGAAGATCGGGAAACGGACGCTTCAACATCTAAGGAATGCTTCGAATTTGGTTCTGCCTTGCCAAATATAACCTGAATATCATTTGATTCATGTTCTCTGTTGGCTTGGTTTTCAGCCTCCGTCAGTTTCTCAATTTCATCATCACTATCCACTGTATCAATTATAATCGTCACTGAACTCTTAATTTCAGTGCTGGTATTTGGACCTTTTCTTTCTCTTCCCTTGTTGGTTTCATGGTCTATCGAAGAATCTGGATCGACGCTCATCTCTGCAGGAATTCTACTGCTGATATTGTGTTCTGTCTCATATCTGTCAGAGATCTCAGTTATTTCTTCAGACTTTTTCACTGAGGTGATAGATATTTTGTTCTGTTTTTCTCTCGGTTTCTTCTGGTTTTCTAGACGATCCTCACGAACAACTCCCTCACTTGAATGGGTTTTGCTCTCTCCATTTGAAATTATATTTTCAGCGTTATCCCCTGGCGTTTCTTCGAAATACTTCGATTTCAACACCCAAGTTTTCTTCCTTTCATGGTATTCTTCTTCAGGTATCACGGACACTCTGGGTTTCAAAGCCGAAGAAGTTTTAATAGATTTCGTGATACCATCATACTCGTGTGTCAAATCATAGGAATTGCCTTTTTTCCAGAAGCAGGGAAATGGCATTTCGACGCACTGAACAAACTCTGATTTCACACTTGCTTCGTTTCGTGTACTGATCAAGATAACGACCAATATCTCGGGAGGGACATATAAGAAAATGTGAGATAATAATTCCGTTTTATCAGTCGATATTGTTCGTTAATCTGATACGAACTTATTGCTGATCTAAATATGTATTCGTATCTTGAATCACAAACTTTCAAATGGGAAACTATTGATGATATTTCAGTAATTTCATCCAATGATGGTTCGTTTTATGAATCGACAGTTCAGAATCATTTGTACGATTTTCTGTTTCGTACCACACATCATTTTCTATGATTGAATTATTTGTAAAGAGACAAAATATATCTATTTAGACAAGGTTTTTCGAATACAGGTGACCCCGTCTCTAGAATAGGTAGGAAACTAAAAAATAGTTGGGGTTTGCTCCCTGAAACATTTTCATGAATTCATCCGTTTTCAAGATACAGGTCGTCGAAAAAAAAATATACTTTTTTTACGCTTTTGTCGAAACTACTGGCAACATTGTAAAATGAATTTTTATACGAATATGTTTTGGAAGCTGATAGATCCTATCTGTTTGTTTTTATATCTGACTCTTATAGAGAGCGCTAGTTACACGGTTCGTGCCAATGATATACTAGCTTTGTTTTGGTTCCGACTTCAGAATATAGTAGATGCACTATTGAGCTAGCACGCCGTACTAAGCATCGATCCCACCATGAAAGAGAGATAGATTTATAGGCTATCTGTCATGTTCGACTGAGACGGGTAGAAAATGATCACAAGGTTTGAGGACAGATTCACATTGCGCTTATGAGGAAAATGATAATTTTTTGAATTTTTAGGGGTTTAAATGATGTCACTGAAAATATGTATTGTTTGAGGAAACATTCTTTAATTATGAATTGTTATTCGATCATTATTTGCGTAAATCAACAAAATATTACAATTTTACTTACCGCACTCGCGATTTTTTCATTCGATTGCCAACAACGGCGATAGAAATTCTCAAAAAATATTCATTTGGACTAAGCTCATCATTGCATATTGAGGACCCTCCAACCCATTAGAATAGTTTCAGGAGCACCTTATTCGCCTCAAATTTGAAAAATATTTTAACTGTTTCCTGATATTCGAGCGATAAAAGTATTCTATATATCTACTAATTATACCCCAAACACATTAAATTGAGTACATAAAATTGTCTTGTTGGTGAATAATGGGGATGATAATAATAATTAATTGTTGATATTGAGTGTTAATTCAGGGGAGCTAGAACTGCCAAAGTTACGAAAGCCACTGAAAATCAACGAAGGAACAGTGCACCACTTTTGAAACATTAAATTAAGAAAAGAATAGGTCGGGTATTTAGGTGGAGAGAAATCAAATCACTTTTCTTCTGGACTAAGTTGAGCTTCCAAAAAGATAAAAAGCCTGTTGCTCGGACAATATTTATTCGTAGAACAAAATAATGACGTTCTGATTTTTGATGAGAAGTTTAGGAGCCAAACAGCAATTCAGAGGAAAAAATGCTGCTTAGTTTTACCGAAGCACTAAGATATAATATTTTCTTTTGTCAATATCCTATAGGTTTCAAGGAAACCTGTTACAAACTTGAAGCTTGTGCCAGTTAGGATATCGAGTGTGTTCTGTGAATGAAATCAGCAGCGATCAGTCCCATCAACTGAAACAATGAAAACCAGTAGTTAGTTTGTATTATAATCAAGTTATTAGCAAACTTCAACTATTGAACAAAATTCTGAGGAGATTTTATAAGCCATTTTCAAATAATTTCAGAGTATTACCTTCTACCAGGTAATGTTTGGATTTCATAAAATAATAATAGTAATTTATTCTCATAAACATACTAAATATGTAAGGAGAACACGTCAACAACCATATAAACTTCAATTTAATTAGATTAGAATATTATATTACACTAACAAATGAGCAAGGAACGTTAAGATCTTATGTTGCAAGGAATTCTTGAATAGTGTAAGCTTCAATATCTATTGGTTTCGTGCGTCGTTTGACATTTGTCATACGTTGGAGGTAAAACAACCTCACTTACGCGCTTTGTTTATGTTATGAAGTACAGCATTTTCAACAATTTCAGGATAAATTCACAAGCTAAAATGATTTATATTAATAGAATTGGTGAATAACTAGGCCTAGTTATTGTTTCGTTGTGAAATACAACATAAATACACCGAGAGACGAAGGAATCCGATTTTTCAGATATATTGTAGTGTAGACTTTTTATTTGAATATTTGAATTTTTGATCCATTCCCCTTAGTTTTATCTGGTATTCGAAGAAATACAATACTATGTGAACTATCCCAGAGAAGGCAAACATCCTATATTCACGCCATAAATTGAAAAAACTGTTCTGACCAAGTAACAAACTATAGTAGAGTTTGTTGGAGGCATTTCCACACTGGTTAAGGAATTATATTAGACTATCTATTTAATTTGTTCTGTTTAATAAGTTGACTCATGATGAGATAAGTATGATAACAATATTTCGTGTTTGTTATACACATTTCAAGAATTATATCTTCTCAACACTACAATAGCTGGCGTTATGAATGACAAACCCATCTTGAATGGTTACTCGCATCTCCATATAATATATAAAGGCAATTCGTTATGTGATAGATTTGTCAAAATATTGCATGCATTTTATAATAATAATGAACCAGATAACTTTCTCTCTTCTCAACCGAACACGTTCCGATGTGGCTCGAGTACTCAAGGATGGAACTTCTACATTTTGTTGTTTGTAATATGTTTCGAATTGACCTTATTGTCAATTATTGAAGATTATGAAAGCCCTAATGTTGCATCTGCATAATAAAAAAGCATTTTATATGCATAGTAAAGAATTTTTGAGGATGAATCGAAATCGGTGTTCAAGGAAAAAATTTCATATGAATTATTTCATCTGTAACATATATTTAGTATAATAAATATATTATTGAAGATTATGGTAGCACTGACATAGCAACTGCAGACCAATATTGTAGTTATTTGATAATTTGCAACATATAAACGTTATTTGAAATAGTACTGAGAAGTTCTCTGGCAACCATGTTTTTTCCATTCCATACATTTGTTAGATTTCATTCTGCTGTTTATTTTCAGGAATTAATGAGCCAAACATTTTACTGTTTCATTTTCAATAGTTATACCTATAATAAATGCTATCTCTGATGTGGATACTCTAGGCTTTAGAAGAGAAGAGATTGAATATCAGTTAATCAGATCCATTATCACAAAATTTCACTTGTAAAACTAATAAAATTACTGAAATCTCCGAATAATCGCTCTTCGCCAATGGTAACAAAGCGAATGTATTCCTTGGTCTCTCGGTGTATTTATGTTGCATTTCACAACGACACAATAACTTGGCCTCACGGTTCTAGTAATTCACCAATTCTATGAATATAAATCATTTTAACTTGTGAATTCATCCTGAAATTGTTGAAAATGCTGTATTTCATAACATAAACAAAGTGGGAAAGTGAGTTTGTTTTACCATTGTATATTGTCTTTATACAATGGTTTTACCTCCAACGTATGACAAATGTCAAACGACGTACGAAACCAATAAGTAACCTATTCAATTTGGGTTTAAAGACGTGAAATCTAGCTATAACCTGCAATTCTTCGTACTTAGATATAATTACGTGAAATGACCGATTTCTCTAGCCTTGAACTATCCGAGTGCAACAGTCATTCTAACTTGCGCTGTATCATGTTACTGAAAACCTCTGAATGATATTATTTAGAACTACACAGGATGTGAAAGAGTAATATTTCTTTCCTTTTTTCCACACTTTTCGTCGAGAAACAAGATACTTTTTCTATAAGATGCTGCGACATCGAAATCAACGAACTAAATAATTTGGATTGTAAGATCTTTTTGAGGGGTCAGTTCTGTATGAGATTTCGTACAAGTCACTTCTAAGTTAATTAAATAAACAAATTGATTTTCAAAGTGTTCCAATTGCTTAGAAACAAAACTATATGTATAATGTTTTGAAGTTCTCATTCAGACGATTGTGAGCACATTCGATTCATGCTGCCCAATGAAGAAATTTACTAGTAATAGTAGTCAAGTAAAGAGGTGGATTACTCCAGAAGTAACCCTTGCAAAACGGGAACTCATGAATCTTCACTGGTTACACATGAATCTGAAATGTCAAAATAGCCATAAGTTGTATAAAACTGCTAAAATGTCCTACAATTCAATGATAACAAATGCAAAACTCAGATTTCATAGTGAGCAAATCAATGCATCAGACAACAAGAACAAAACAGTGTGGTCCATAGTGAATGCTCTGACTGGTCGAGCTAAGGAGAGAAATGTATCTATTCAACTTGTTGTTGATGGTTTTCTGCATACCAAAAACAGCGAATTAGCGGAGATTTTTGCTGATTACTTTTCTTCTATCACCGAAACTAGTCTAAGCTGCTACTATGGTAATTCCTTATCTCTTTCTTGCACCACCTCAAGTATAGAAAGCTCGACCTTTTTCTTTCACCCAGTGTTAGATTGTGAGGTAGCTGACATAATAAGATCTTTGAAAAATAATAAGTGTGCAGGATCTGATTCAATTTACGCTAGAATTTTTAATAAGTACAAACATATGCCAACACCTTGCACATTGTATCAATATTTCTATTAGTTCAGGCGTTTTTCCTCTTCTCCTCAAGAGATCTCTAGTTATACCTATATATAAAAAAAATGATATTCAAAACATTGCAAATTATAGACCAATTTCGATTTTGAGCGTATTTGCTAAAGTGTTTGAGAGGATTGTGTTTAATAGGATGATGGATTTCCTCGACAAGTATGATATACTAGATACTGCCCAGCATGGGTTTAGACCTGGTCGCTCAACACAAACGGCCGTTGTTACTTTTGTTAATTTTGTATACGAATGTCTCGGTAATGGTTTGTGTGTTGCGGGTATGTTTTTTTGATCTGTCTAGGGCATTCGACAGTTTGTCCCTTCAGTTCATACTTGACAAATGCTATTATACAATCTGGGGTTTCGGGGCGTATTTTTGGACTGGGTCCGCAGCTATCTGGAAGGTAGAGTCATGTGTGTGAAAGTTCAAGATTTTGTATCAACCGAGCACGAATCAAATCTGGGTGTATCACAAGGGTCCGTTCTTGGACCCCTTCTATTTCTGATTTTCATTAACGATCTTCCTGTTAACTTACGTAGGATGCTCGTTAGTTTGTTAACCGTTCGAAATCTGACGAATATTATGAGAAGATTTTTATTGGGTTTATTCGCTGATGATGCCTCGGTAGCGGTTGCGGCTCCATCGTTGAATGAGCTACGAACTTTATGTGAGACACTCTTGGGGTGCTTTGTGGAATGGTGTCACAAGAATAATTTAATTATCAATGTTGGAAAAACTGAGTGTGTACATTTTTCAGTTAGGCAAGATGATCGTGAATTCGTTATTCGTTACCTAGATATTGCCGTCCGGTCTAAGGAAAGTACCAAGTTTCTTGGCATCAGTCTGGATAGTGGTTTGAGGTGGTGTACACATGTCGAGATGTTGTGCAGGAAATTGAACAGTTCATATTATGCCATAAATAGGATAAGAAAATCTGTTCCCTTAGATTCCCTAATTAACATCTATTATAGCTTGGTTTTTAGTCATTTAAACTATAATATTCTACTCTGGGGAAACTCTTCAGATGCTGGTAGAACTTTTATTTCGCAAAAACGAATTTTACGCATGATATTTGGTATACCTCCGCGGTCCACATGTAGACCTGTTTTTATAGAAAATAGCATTCTTACATTGTCCTCTATTTACATATTGCGATGTCTTATATATGTTAAAGAGAATGAAGGAGGCGTGGCAAAGCTGTCTAGTTTTCATAACTACAACACAAGAAGTGGGAGAACTTTAAACATCCCCAAACACAAAACAACCAAGTTTGAGAAGTCTCCCATGTATCAGTGTATCAAACTGTACAACCACTTGCCTCGTGTCATTCAGTCTCTGAATTGTAATTCCTTCAAGAAAGCTGTTAAAAAATTATTGTTAAAAAAATGTTATTACTCAGTTGATGATTATCTATGCGATGTATTGACGGATTGTTGATTTCTATTGTCTATTTTCTCATTTTTGTTTGACTTGTCCCATACAAATACTTGTCAGAGGGGATCAATAAATTATTATTATTATTATTATTATTCTTATTATTATTATTATATATATACATTTTCAAGGAATTTTCTCAGACAATTACCATTGGACACTGAACTGCTCTTCTTTCAGTCACAACCTGCTGCCTGTGGAAGGACAGGAAAAAAAATCAATTAACACTCGAAACAAGTATCAAAGGAAAAAAGCCCATTGGGGGTTTTTCCTTTGAACGAAAATGCAGTAATTATCATGAAAAACCTTCAGAACATCACATTTCAAACATATAATTTCAATATTATATTTAAAAAAAATGTTTGATCAACTAAAACTGAAAAATAAAAAAGGGGGATTTGCATTTAAAGGAATTTGTCTTGAGTGCACGATATGGCAACGTCGAATTCAGCTTTCTCAGAAAGAAAAGGACGTCGAATGTGTTACTTTTCTTAGGAAAACAGAGATAGCTATATTGACAAAGAACACTTGTGTACCACAGAATAGGAATAAATATTTCATTATTCCATAGCAGAATAAGCTGTTCTACTAAACACCGTTGTCACTTCGTGCATGCCTGGCAAATCCCAAACCCCAATTTTGAAATCTGATTTTGAATACTTTCTGAAGGTAATTTGGAAAAATTATGAATCAAACCCATAATAATTATGTTCAAATTTGCATTTGCAGTAATTACCCAAATTCAGGAAATACCCCCATTCACGTAGAGATCCTGCTTTATCAACTTCACTGAGGAGCTTCAGTTCCCACTTGACTTTCTAAATCTGAAGCAATAGACGACTTCGGCCCAAGTTGCCAAACCACAATTTTCTTCACAAATTTACTTTCACTGGAAAACGGGAATTTCAGGACAAATTCGACATGATACGGTTCGCATTGTTTATAATATCCGTAAAAGATGCCTCGGCTACTCAAACAAGATGATTCCTTCCAAATATAAGTTTTTGTTAGGCTGAAATTTAAGTTGGGATTCCTGATTTCATGTTAATAGTGTCAAGTTCATAAAGGATATGTTCCGCAAATCAACTCGGTTATTTCGGTTTCTGGTTTTCCGTTCTGTAAATATGAAATATTCGGTTGGTTCCTGGAGAAAAAGGTTGATTACGGAATTTGATTGATGGAAAGCAATCTTTCTGTCACCAGAACATAGACATATTAAGTCTATGCACCAAAACGACAATCAATGTTTTATGGTAACTTATCCATTGCAAAGAACAATCTTCATTCACCTTATGATCCATAGACCATACCAAGTAATTTTTCCATTGTTGTTTGTTGTCTCTTCTATGTTCTATGGATCATAAAGTAAATAAAGATTGTTTTATGCTATGAATATGTTACCATAGAACATTGACTGTCGTTCTGGTGACAGAAAGAACGTTTTTTCATTAATCAAATTCCGTAATTAACCTTTTTTCAGGAATCAACCGAATATTTCATATTTACGGAACGGAAAACCGGCAACCGAAATAACCAAGTTGATTTCCTGAACATATCCTATATAAATTCGACACTATTAACATGAAATCAGGAATACCAACTTAAATTTCAGCCAATCAGAGATGATCTTAACAAAACCCTATATTTGGAAGGAATTATCTTGTTTCAGGAGCCGAGGCATCTTTTACGGATATTTATAAATAACGCGAACCTTATCATGTCGAATTTGTCCTGAAATTCTCGTTCCCCAGTGATAGTAAATTTGAGAAGAAAATTGTGGGTTGGCAACTTATGTAGGTCGAAGTCGTCTATTGCTTCCATTTCAAAGCTTTCCTTTCGAAATTGATAATAGCATCATTAGGACGAAAGCGTCCCAGGAATTAAGTTTCGTCTTCTGATAGCTTTTGTCGGCACTCTTTTAGCATAAGTACTTGAATTTTTGCGAAGGCTGACTCAAAAAATATTGGAATCGTTATTTTTGAAGCTTCAACAGTGAACCTATATGTTTTTTTCCTTGTGAAATTTGATGGTATATATCCATAGGCTGAACAAGAATTCGTCATTTCGAAATATTTGTGTGTGTTTTGAATAGTCAAATAAAAACGGAATAAAACATTGTGGTCCCAACACCAAACACTTATGATGATATACTCCAACAAGAAATGTGATATTCAATCAAATTCAACAAAACGGGTGCGTTTTTATTTTGATCGAATTGATTAATCGATGTATCTCCCTCTCTCTCTTCTTTTGTTCTCCACCAAAGAAGAGAGAGATAGATTAATCATTTCGATGAAATTAAAAACGCACCCAAATATTCTGAGAATATTTTATAATATCTGTCGAAATCTTTGAATAAAGAACTTCTTTATTCAGAGGTCGAAATCTTATAAGGAATAACACTGCTAAACGGAAAGATCGTTCTCAAACCAACTGATTACAATCATTGCGTCTCTTTCTCATGGTTGGATCGATTCCTCTCTCTCTAGGCGCTATCTTGTGTATTATCAAATCATTGGTTCATACCAATTAAGTAATATTGAACATAACTTTTTCAAGGTTGTTTTGGGGTAACTATCCACCAACCATTCACATAGAAAACTATACTGAATTCCAAAATCTGGTGGAAAAAGTACAGATAAAATTAAGAATCGACTTCATTCATTGTGAATCTTTTAGAAATTACTGATATGTACCGGTAATGCGAAATTTAGTGGGAATTGTATGGAAAAATATGAAAATAAGTTAAAAATACCTCAGAAACCATCGATCAGATTTGTCTGAAATTGCAGGAACTTTCTAGCTATAATGCCAAAAATATCCAACAGACTTCAACTGGATACAATCTGTATTTCCAGATATATTCGGATACGAGAGTTTTGAACGGGTATATTCACCATTAACGAGTTCACTTACGATAATTTGTTTTACCAGTATTCCCAAAATTAGGAAGTCGATCGAGATGAAATCGAAAAACAGTGCTTGAAAAGTTATTTAAAGGTTACTGCTAAATTTCGTGAGGAATTACGATTATGAGATTGATTTTTGATTTACGTACCAACTGATGGAAAGCTAATCGCTCTGTTGTTATTATTAATTTTCGACATGAATCATTCTTACCGTGGGTTTCACAAAGCTTGATCCTCCGATCAACGCTTTGATATTCTATGGTGTTGCTAAAACTGAACTGAAATTGAGCATAGAATTGTCTTGATCAGAAAAATCACGTTAATCAGAGCTTTGTGAAACCCGCTATTAAACTTGAACAAAAAGAATAAATATTTTTCATCCCAAAATTTTTTAGAAAGATGTTCGAATTTGTTGCTGAAGCGGTCATCTTCTCGGCTATATATTGACCCCGCCAAACGCGTCTTTAATTAGTGATGGAGAAAGGTTCTTCATGATATTCTGCATGAACCTTCAATCTATCATTTTATTCTTTAATGATGTATATCCGCAAATATACCCTTTCAGAATTTCAGTTTCCCGATATTTCCAAAAATATAGATCGTATCGCCCTTCAATGAAAAATACCACCTTGAAGTTTCAGCCAAATATGGGGTCTACAGAACAATGTCCAAAAAAAATTAAAGAATCCTCCTGCATTTTTTTGAATGGAGAGAGATATTTTGCTCATTGTTCTGTAGGCCCTTTTTGGCTGAAACTTCAAGGTGGCATTTTTCATTGAAGGGCGATTCGACCTATATTTTTGGAAATATCGGGAAACTGAAATTTTGAAAGGTATATCTGCGGAATCATTCGATAGTTTTTACTAATTCGCCAATTCGGCATTCGTAATTAAACTCCAAACTTACTCTACAATTTTCAACCTATACTGAGTAGATTCTTCCGGAAGTTATTTTGTTCACTATCAGTGGTTAGGCTGGCTGTAAACACATTAACTTTAGGAAGAATCGACATAGGGAATATATTTGTAGAGTAGGTTTTCAGTTTAATTATGAAGGTCGAATGCTTAAATGGGTTGAATTCGCCAGTTATTCTTTAGATAGTTATACCCATTCAAAATTTTGGATCGAATTGCAATCTAGTACTTGATCGAAAATTATAGCTTGAGGTTCATGCAGAATTTCGTGAGGACCATATGAATAAAATCTGCGTTTGGCAGGGTCAATACTTGTATAGATGACCGCTCTGGCAACGGAACAAGCGCGAAAAAAAAACTTCTGAGCTCCTCCCAAGACGAATATTGTGTTTACTCCCAAAAGAAACGACTCAGAAACTCAATATTTGTAGAGCAGGTTTCGGGGTTAATTTGCCCATTCACGAACTCAACCTTATTTATTACACAGAGAAGCTACTTTTCTAATATAGCGTCTCTAAGTCGGTTCTTGTATTCACGACCGTCCTTACCATCGATGGTGAACAAAATGATCTTTGGATGAATCATCTTAGAGACTTGAAACTTGCATTGTATGTTTGGAGTTTAATTATATAAATAATAATAATAATAATAAAAATTATCAATAATTCGCAAAGTGGTAAAATCCACCCGATGATTCCGCAAATATAACCATTCAAAATTGAATTTTCCCAATTCCGAAAAAACAGATCGTATCAAATAAAAATCCAGTACTTCAATGAAAAATGACTGCTGAAATGTTCATGCAGAAATTTGTATACCACCAAATATGTTGTTTATAGATCTAATCGAACGATCATCAACAAATTTGGTGAAAAATTAAATTTTTAAATGTAAATTCGAACAGTAATAATTTTTTCAATCCCGTCCATGTACGATCCTTGGGGAATTTCGCGGAAAAATCCCTATATGTATTTCAAGAATATCTACGAATTTATATCTGTCTTGAGGAAATAGCCTCAAAATTTCAAACACCAACAATATTTGACATATATTTTTTGCCCAATAAACCCTATATAACGTTTTCTTCGTTTATCAAAACGTTCCAGAATAATTAAACTATTTATTTACACACTACTATTCTAATAACTAAATAACTTATTCTATCAAAGTCTGCGCACAATTTATTTCCACACTAATTTATTTTCACTGTATACTTTCCGCTACGAATCACTCTGCTGAATTGGTCCCTGTGCTGCTCCGCGCCTTCCCTTTTATCACATGTGGAATTTCCGGCAATTTCGAGAACGCTCTAGAGCGAGGCGGGTGACTCATAGACGTCTGGGGCTTTCTGGAATATACTAGCACAGACAGGGCCGTACTCGTCACACCTAGTATAAATATCTGACAAACTGGAAATCAGGAAACTCTTGCTGACAATTGATTTGGGAGTTTGTATTCAATTTTATTACGGTCTGATAAATGGTTTCTGAAGACCAAATTCTTTTCAGGAAAAATTTGGAAATTCCTCCAAAAAAAATTTTTATTCACAGTTTTCACCATTATAATCCTCGAGACATTTCGTGATGTTGCGTGGCAGTATTTCACATTGTTACGAAATGTCAATCTGATTGGGTCAGAAAACTCCTTGAGATATTGAGAAAATAACCTTAACATTTCGAATATCAACGAAATTCAACTTATCTGTTCCCTTTATCTCCGTGAATAGATTTCGGATGAACAAAAAATTTTCAACTGAAATTAAGAAAATTTTCGAATGATTTTTTTGAAATTTTCTAATAACTAGTTTCACACGAAATTTTGCGTGATTTCGCATGTAGCCATTCTTCAACCAATCACGACATTTCAATTTCATGCAATCTGTATAACTCGAGATATTGGGGGAAAAATATGGCTAATTTTATTCTTATTTGAAATTTGACATAATTGACTATTGGATCACATTGAATTGTATGAAAAAGCTATTGAGCAACTGCTCAAGAGCTTTTTCAAGGTATATGCGAAATTTCATAGAAATCTGTGAAATCATCTGTACTTCTCAAAATATCGAGGAAATAACGTCAAAACTTCCAATAAAAAAGAAATTTTACATATTATTTTCATTTTATCTGCGAAAGTGAGTATGTATTGTTGAATAGTTATTTCAAGGCCTGTACCAAATTTAGTCAGAATTTGATCCACATTTTCCGAGAAAAAAATATGTTCAACAAAGATTTGAAAAATTTTCGGATGAACATCATTTGAAATTTTGTAACAACTGGACCCACACGAAATCTCTCAATGAGTTGGGCGTTGGTAATCTGATCGGATTAGTACTTCATGATATCGAGAAATCAACCTCAAAATTTCATATTCAGGCTCCGAACCAAACCTGAAAATTTCAACGTCCAGGTCTATTCCTTCGCAAGTTGGAGCACATCCAGCCGGACGTGACTTTTATGGTCCTCACGAAATTCTGCGAATTGGAATCATGTTTGTACTTACTTGGTTGAAAACGACTGCTTTGGACTTCTATTAAAATTTCCTCAGGGACATATGAGAAGAAGATCGCGAAATCTATTCAAAATGAAATGAAGCTTCGTTTGGTGGAGTTAATACGTGATTACGTGACAGTTTTGGCAACGAATTTAAACAAGCACGTTAAAGTTCACGTCAGTACTTCTCTAGAATTGTTTGTTCAATATATTTAATTTGTCATCACAGTAAAAGAAAAAAACTGTCCAAGCGAATCTGAACCTTGGCTTATTGTGGCCCAATAACGACAATCGAATTAGTGGATGGGTGAAATGACGTCGTAGATATAATCGTTCGAAATGTCATTTTCCAATTTTCCTTTGAATACAGGCCCAATGAAATTAGAATCTAGACTTTATTTGGGAAATGACAAATTAAAAGTTCACGAAAAATTTTGCGAGGATAAAGCAAAACTTGGATGTTATTTTGTTGTTTCTGAAATAAAAAAAAAATTCAAACTTATTGTATTATCCAAATACCGTTCACAATTTTATTTTCAGATTTTCACATGAGCATATGTTTTGGAATTATATATAATTATGATTATACAAATAATCACTGTTATCACAGCCCCTACTTACAAACTAATGATGTATTACATGATTGATATTGAGGGATGATGCGTTTATTCAAATCCGATGTATGGATTAAGGATGACTTTCATGGTACTGAATCATCATAAGAAACCGTGTCGTACATATTAATACAATCATATATCCCCCAAGACATCGCTATGGCTTCAGCGTCAGAGTCCAACAAAAAAATATAGAAATTATCAATTTAAAAATCTTCGTCCCAGTTCGATATAACCTCTGGAATTTCCCCAGTATCGTCCTTGTATACACCGAAATTGCTCAGATCTAGTTGACCAACCAATTTGGGCACATGTGGAGCCTTCATATCAAGACGTTTCAACGAATTCCAGTCGAAATGCGAGAACCAAAGGTGTTTTTTTACTTCTTCTACCCCTGCCTTTGAATAGCCCAACCTTTCGGCAGGCCTAGCTTTGCAAAGTCTGGTGATGAGGTTTTTAGCTCTTCCTGATACGTGGCCGGGAAACTTACAATGGTCTAGACCTTTGAGGATGAGATTGTAGGTATCGTGATCACAGCAGGTCTTGAATGGAGTCTTAAGTGTGATCAGTTCATAGATAAATATTCCCAAGGTCCAACAATCCACTGCTCGATCGTGACTCTTGCTCAAGACGATCTCAGGAGGCATATAGTCCGGTGTCCCAACCATACTATGCGTCCTTCCGTTACCAATAATCTTCGCAAAGCCGAAATCAGTTAACTTAACATATCCATTGCTAGAAATCAATAGATTTTCTGGCT
The DNA here is from genome assembly GCA_958510865.1 of Myrrha octodecimguttata. Lineage (NCBI taxonomy): Eukaryota > Metazoa > Arthropoda > Insecta > Coleoptera > Coccinellidae > Myrrha > Myrrha octodecimguttata. The sequence goes on from OY294057.1 coordinate 30,445,525, forward strand.
TTAAATCTCTGTAAATGATACCCCGCTCGTGTAGATACGAAAAAGCTTCTATCACGCACGCCACGTAAAATTTAGCTTCTTGGTCGTCGAAAGCTTTCCTTCTAGTATAATACATAAGCCGCCATAGATCACCACCGAGCTGGGCTTCCATCAAGAAGTAAAGGTATCGAGAATCTCTAAACGTCTTGAACAGCCTTATTATAAATGGACAACAACAGTTCATTTGTATTTCTTTTTCATTTAGGACATGTGCTCTTTGTTCCTGAAGTATGCATTTGTACTTCTTGAGATACTTTAGGGCGAATATCAAATTAGGATCTTCTTTGTGCTGTACCAAGTCGACGCGACCAAAACCCCCAGCTCCTATGGTCCTGACTCTTCTGAGATCATGCATTTCCAAACTTTCATACTTTTGGCAATCTTTATTGGAAAGGTTCTTGATATTATTGGTAACTGAAATTTTACGAAAGTCTTTCACGTCACCGAAGTGCTTTATGAAGTGATTTCGACTCAATATCAAACATTCGCATCCTGGTGGTTCCGCTAGGACGGTTGCTTTCCTAACGACTTCATTTATAAGTGCTCTCTCACCGAAATATTGACCTTTAGACAATGTTGCAACTACACCTTCCTTCTTCGTTAGTACTTTCACTGTTCCTGCCCTGATGATGAAAAAGGAGTGCCCTTTTTCGCCCTCTTGGACTATTTTGTGACCGGACTCGAAAAATTTGGGTATCAAAAGGCCTGCTACGAAGCTAAGTGTTTCAGGGGGGACCGTGTTCAAGGCAGGGGCTTTTCCGAGAAAAAATACAATTTCTTTGCGTTCTTCTTCCTCTGTACGATATATAATCTCTTTGAAAGTCTTGTTTTCCAGCACCCATAGTCTACCTGCTGTGAGGGCACGAACTGAGGCTTTTCTTCTTTCATTGTAAAGCAATGCGAGTTCACCGAACACCCTGGTATCATCGAATGTTACTAGCTTGCCGCTTCTGTTGTATATTTCGAACCTTCCAGAGTCGGAAATGTACAATTCGGAGCCAATTTCTCCTTCTTGAATGATCAGTTCTCCTGCCTTCACTTCTTGGGAGTAAATGGTTCTTAAGATTGCCTCCAACCTTCTGTCTGTAAGAACGTGGCTGAGGTATTCGTTATCCTCGATTGCGGTTCGGATTTTGGTTAAGTCTCTGGAAGAGAAAAAAATCGATTGAGCATGAATAATATAAATGTATCGACTATTTGCATGCATATAGACTGCGCAGTGATTTCGCAAAGTGGATCAGTTTTTGATATTTTGTCATGAAACCGACACAATCATGTGGTCCCAGTATTCGCATTTTCGATAATTTTGAGTACACAATGGTTTTTAAAGATTATCTGGGTCTTGCTGATGAATAATTCGCAGTAAAATAACCGGCCATCAAGTGAATTTCGAAAATTTCACCAAGAACAGTTATTCTTTTCAATATCGTTCACATAATCTTCAAGAATTTGAATAACAAAAGGTTGAACCAAGTCGCATTGAAATTGATTTTTGGTAAGACCTTGTGGAAAAGTGAATCCCCCGAATGATATCCATAGTTTATCCCCGATACGTATGTGGTGCAACCAATGTGAAACATTGGACAATCACTGTCGTATTTCAAACGGAAGAACAACAAATTTGTTGCAATATAAGATCTTAAGAACGCCAAAAAAGTTTCAATGACGGGTATAGTGAGGACGTTATTATAATGATTCTATAGATAGAGATCAGAATTGGTCACGTGGTCCAATAAAATTATGGATGGAAAAAACCACTGAGAATATGTTTTCTTTAAAGTGGCGGGCCATAGCTAGAATTGAGCCACAGACCAACTTGGTTGAAGAATTGATTCTTTTCATCGTATTTGAGAGGGAACTAGCGTGGGTGATCGTCTTAATGTTCGGAGCCTACCAGTAGATAAATTTGAAGATGTGAAATTCAAAAGATTCAATTATTTTAATATATTACAATAATTATAGTAATGGAAAGGCTTTCAAATTCTACGAATGGCGGTACGATCTAAAATGTGAAGTTCTCCATTCAAATCAATTCACTTCATCATTTTCTTTGCGACAATTTCATTTCGATACGAGCATAATTTCCGGAAATACTGGGAAAAATATGAAAAATTTCGTGGTATTTTTTTACCGATATCGTTGTGTTTTCCTGAATAACTCAAAAAATGCTGATTCAATCAAGATGAAACTTTGCAGCTTGTTTTAAAACGCTGATGGACAGCTTCGTGCAGAAATTCATTATGGTCGAATCATTAGAACAATTTGAAAAAAAAAATTTAATTTTTTTTTTCAAATATTCAATATCTTCTGATCATATTATCCTCATGAAATTCTGTATAAACCTTCGAGCTTCATTTCTCGATGGAGTACTGGATTGCAATTCGATCTCATCTGTATTCTTGGAGATATTGGGAAAATAGAATTCTGAATGAGTATACCTGCGGAATCATTGGGTGGATATTACCCATTCACGAATTCGACCTTTGTAATTAAGCACCAAACCTACTCTACAATTATCGAGTTTCCAAGCCGTTTCTTCCGGAAGTTAGTATATATATTTTATTTTCCCAATATTTCCGGCTGTAAGGTCGATCGTAAACACAATTACTTGCGAAGACACGACTAAGAAACTCGATATTTGTAGTGTAGGTTTGGAGCTTGATTACGAGGGCCAAATTCGTGAACGGGTAAAATCCGCCCTATGATTCCGTAGGTATACCCATTCAAAATTTTATTTTCTCAATATTTTCGAAAATACAGATTAGATCGAATTGAAATCTATATCGAAAAAACCTGAAAAAGCACTGAAGTGAAGTCAGCAGCTTTTACGCGGATGTTCAAATTCGTTGCCAAAGCGGTCATCTCCATTGAACATGCACATAGGCTTTTTGACTGAATTCTGTAGCTTACAATTCAAATCTCTTGAATCAATCCGCATTCATCTTCTCTTCAAGGGATCTTGGGCCTTTTCCACAATGTATGTAAACATTCTATGGAAATAAAGTGATTATTATTATTATTATTATTATTATGAAGGAGTTGGAGGACATCTCAATAACTCTGAACGAACCAGAGTAGCTTGCATTTTGAATATATATGCTGGAAACTATGAGACGAAAGGAAACTGTTGAAGAAGCAGAATCCCTATAGAACGAACAAATATTATTATTTTTTTGACAGATGGTTGTTTGAATCTTCAGCTTTCAGGGTAGCTTCCCTAAAAAATGGGATTAATTGAAATTATATATATTTTCAACAAGAATAGTTTCATGAAATATCGTAAGTTGTGTGAAATTCACAGTTTCACTTCGAATTTTTTCAACATCAACCCAGTTATAAAGAGCTTGGAAGAAAAGCAAAGAAAAATTTCAATATTTTCGACCCTTTCGTTGTCATCATGTTTGCCAAAATATATTACTACAGAATGAAAGTAGCGAGCAAAGAAGTTGATCTGCAGGACCTTAGCTAGGGTAGGGCAAGGTAGAGCAGTGTCCTACCTTGAAAAACCATTGCCCAATGACACTGCTCTACCTTGCCCTACCCTAGCTAAGGTCCTGCAGATCAACTCCTTTGCTCGCTACTTTCCTTCTGTAGTAATATATTTTGGCAAACATGATGACAACGAAAGAGTCGAAAATATTGAAATTTTTCTTTGCTTTTCTTCCAAGCTCCTTATAACTGTGTTGATGTTGAAAAAATTCGAAGTGAAAATGTGAATTTCACACAACTAACCTAACGGCTGACTGCGTAAACACAATAACTTCCGAGAGGAACAACTTAGAAACTCGATATTTGTAGAGAAGGTTTGGACCTTAATTACGAAGGCCGAATTCGTGAATGGGTAAAATGCACCCAATGATTCCGCAGATATACCCATTCAAAATTTCATTTTTCCAATATTTCGAAAAATACAGATCAGATCGAACTGAAATCCAGTACTTCATCGAAAAATTACAGTTCGATTGTTCATACAGAATTTAATGAGGATAATATGATGAAAAAATCACAGAATTTTTCTTTCAAATTGTTCTGATGACACGATCATCACGAAATTTTTTTCCTGATATCTCCAAAACTTATGATCGTATCAAACTGAAATTTGATACACTGCTATGAAATATGAAGCTTAAAGTCCGAGTGGAATTTTTTTCTGGATATGATGAACTGTTTCCGAAAAAAGAATAATTTGGAAAAAATTTCGAAAAACATTTTTTTTAGCGGTCTCCTTTTCGCGTAACGACCTCGCCAAACGCACCTTTACCTCCAGATGGTAAGATATGGCGATCTTCTTTTCATTTGGTCCTCAAGAAATTCTGAAGGAACCTTTGAGCTATAATCATTCTGCGTGGATAAACCCATTCGAAATTTTATTTCCAGTATTTTCCAAATATTCCCGAAAATACAGATGGGATTGAATTAAAGTCTACTACTCGATTGAAAAATTAGACCTTGAAGGTCCATTCAGAATTTCGTGGGGACCATATGATCGCCAAATCCTTTCATGACGAGGTGACGATACTTTTGACGGGTCAATACGTGAACAAATGACCGCTTTGCCAAGGAATTTGAACATGAGCGCAAAAGCTGCTAACTCCAGGTGAGTGCATCTCTAGAATTTTTCACCCATAAAACTACTAGAACGAAATGACTCATTGTGCTCTCTTCAGAATCGTTATAATTACCTCCTCACCACATCCTTCACTCAAACAATTCTGTTACTTATGAGATCTCATCATTTATGGGGAAACGTGAAACTTTTCCGGGAATCGATAAATTTCAAATTGAAGAATATCCGTCATCATTTCGACTATGTTGTAAGACATATTTTGTTGCAATTCTTGTTTTTAAATTTGGCACCTTAAAAGTGTACACCCTGTATGCTAATAGGAAGAGAATATTATATTGGATCATTATTGGTATAGATATTTCACAATGAAATTAATGGCTTCAGCTAAGAATGTTTATTCAAATTGTAAACATAGAGATGCCGATAACCTAGAAAAATTGATTGATCAATGTCTCCTTTACAATCTATAGATGTGGAACGATTATCTTTCCTGAGATGTATATGATTTCGATATATTTCCAGTGAACTCCTTGATCCGAGACAGGAAAATTGCAGATCATTTTCCTACAATTATTGTCTCATTAAAAAAAAATTTCTAATCAAATCACATTTATTGTTAATCTGATTAATATAAAAAATAAGCAAATATTCTGGTAGTTGGAATGTGCGATCAAAATATGTATGTCGATAAAATATATATCAATGAATAGCGGGTCCCGATTTGATGTGGATTTTTTCACAATTGAACTGTTTTGAAATGGATACTCACTTCAAAATCAACAATTATACAGAGATTATATTATTCTCATATACAGGCTGATCCACTTAGGATAGTCAATTTTTTGGTCGAGCATATTGCTTGGAATTCTGAATGAAACATGCAAAATATAAATAATATTATATTTCTTTTATATTATACCTATAGGATATACACTTTCAAAGGTCCCAAAGTTCCAGGAAAGATTATGCAAGGTATTAACAATGAAATATGACATAGAATAAACCGTCGGAATGTTGTCTGTTATGAAATTTCTTGATTTCGAAATTTCGGACCACCTGTAAATTATTGGTTTTTTCGATTGGCCGTAGCTAACAGATTATTATTTCTGTATCAATTATACCTCATTCTTGTCTCAAAAGGGGGCCGAGTGATTGAATGATTTTTGCAAAAATTATTTACTTCCATTTCAATATTTTTTCAATAAAATCTCTGTCAATAAAATCGACAATACCTATTTTACAATCGATGCCGATTGTTGAATCACCACGATTCATATGTTCTATCATTGTATAAATAAATAATTTATACAATGGTTCTATCATTGTTAAGTTTAAACCTTGTACAGTATTCCATAAGATGTCGCTATTAAAAGACGTCCAACAAGATTTTTATGGGTGGTAACTACCTCCTCATTATACAATGGTTCTATCATTGAGTATTTGAAAACTCAATGGTTTTATGAAGAACCAAATACAAAATACACCTCGACATTCCTATTGGCACGAGGACCTTAGAATTTAGATTTCGAAACGTTCCTTATCGTTTGAAAAGAAGTTTGATTCTTTCTAAACACAGTTCGTGCTATTCACGTCGTTCTAATTAAAAAAAAAACTAGAAAAGCACTGGCGTAACGTCAGGAGCTTTTACGCGCTTGTTCACATTCGAAGCCATTTCCTCAAGACATTTTGTATGCACTTTTACACCGTCATTTTTCAACCAAGAGCAGAATTTCGATTCGATCATATTTACATTATTAGTAATATTAGGAAAATGAAATTTCGAATGGAATTATCGAGGGGATTTCAAGTTTTCACTAATTCGACCTTCTCAATTAACCCCCGAACTTGCTATGAAAATATGGAGTCTCTTATAGTCTTTTTTTCGTTATTCTGGTTTATACGACATATGTTTTCCTTCATATCTCCGGAAGTTGATTATGCGAAGTTGATGAAGAGTATTAAGCAACAAACGAAGCTTGAATATGTCGAATATAAAAAACAGTTAGAAATGAATTTCAGGAATGATCCTTCATCTTTTTGGTCATTTATGAAGAAGAAAAAATCTCAGAATAAGGTACCATCAACGATGATATTCAAACAAGAGTCTCCAAATAACGCGGAAAACATATCGAATGCTTTTGCTCAGTTCTTTGAATCAATTTACACATTGGATTCTGATTGCTACGACACAGTGTCAGACTGGGGAACTTTCAGTTTCTCCTTAATAACAGAGGACGATCTGAGGGAAAGTGTAAAAAAGTTGAAGCCAAAAAAGACCTTAGGCCCAGATAATATTCCTTCTTATATTTATGAGGGGTGCATTGAATTTCTGATAGATCCACTGCCTCATATTTTCAATTCCTCAATTTCGAACAATATTTTTCCCGATATCCTAAAAACATCGGTTATTACACCTATAAGTCAAGGGAAATAAGTCAAATCGAGAATTACCGACCCATAAGCATCTCGAATGCTTTGTCTAAGATATTTGAAAGGATAGTATATCAAGACATAATACAAAATTCATATCTCAAGATTAATCCGATTCAGCATGGTTTTTCTAGGGGTAAATCGACGGTAAGCAATCTTTGTAGTTTTACTGAATTAGCAGCGGAAGCAATTGAAAGAGGATATCAGCTCGAAACAGTATATACTACTGATTGCGAGAAAGCGTTTGATCAGGTTAGTCATGCAGTTCTTATTAGGAAGTTGGCTGCAGGAGAGTTTTCGAAAAATGCCTGTAGTTTCATTGACTCATATTTGAGACAGAGACAACAGTTCGTCAAGGTTGGAACAGAATGTTCCCGGTCTGTAATGTAGACTTCAGGAGTACCTCAGGGAAGCATACTCGGTCCATTACTTTTTTTGATCTTTATGAATGATATACAGCTAATTAGAGATTGCGAAATTGTCCTAGTTAGAATTGAAAGATTGCAAGTCAAATTGTTCGTAGTACCAAAGGTTAATTCCTGCGGCGTATAATCAAGGTGTCAGCAGTTCTGCAATACTGATTCGCATTTTGTGTAATTGCTTGTACTGTAGTTTCAACCGTGTAATTTTCGGCGATTTCATTAGGAACGCCTTCATTTATGAAAGCCCTTTGAAGCCTTTCTGCTAAGATTTTTATTTCTGAAGCACAAACTGATGAATCTTTGTGATTTTGTTTCAGGTTTAATATTTTTGAAGATAATAGTTTCGAGCTCTCACCCTTTCAATTTCGCAATCTCTAATTAGCTGTACAATGATCTTCCTGCTCACCTGTATTTCTGTATGGCTTTATTGTTCGCGGACGATTTCAAGCTTTTCGGGATTGCTGTCAGATTGCTGCCTTTTGCAAAAAGACCTAAATGAAGTAGAGCGATGGTTTGAGATGAACAAGATGACCTTAAATATCATAAAGTGTCATGTTGTTAGCTACACGCGAAAAATGAATCCGATACAATTCAGTTATACAATCGGTTCAAGAATAATTGAGTGCAAATCGAAAAACAAAGATTTATGTGTCATATTTCAACAGAATCTGAAATTCAATAGCCACTTTGAATCCTTAACAGATAGGGCATATAGGATGTTGGGTTTGGTTTTCAGAAATGCGAAAGATTTTAATTGTTCGACTATCCCTCTGCTTTACAATGCCCTCGTAAGACCTCATCTCGAATATGCCTCGGTAGTTTGGATGCCATTCACAGTCACTAACATAGACCAAGTTGAGAAAGTTCAAAAATATTTCTGCGCTATTCACACTTGATAATGAATATCCATTTAGAATATCGTACCAAACCATGCTGAAGGATCTCATTGGTCTTTCCCCTAATAATAGGCGTAAGTTCAAGGCTGTGACCTTTTTGTTCACAGTTTTGAATAATGAGAGCTACCAAGATTGTGATTTTGTGAGATTTATTAATTTTGAAGTTCCTAAGTCGAATTTGATAATTTTAAACAAAGAAACTTTTCATGTAATACCAGGACATTTATCTACTGTAAATTGTATGATGCATGTGTGTTATGAAATTGTAACAAAATTGATGTTGATATTTTCAATACTACCATTAATGAATTGAAAACTATACTGTTTCAGTTTAGGATATTTTCTCTGTTCTGCATTTGTAATTTACCTTTAAGGTGTTTGTGTGGAATTGAATTGAAAGAAAAAATGAACATCTGATCAAATTGAAATTAAAGAATCTCTTATCGAATACTATCTGCAAGGTCTGTGCCGTACTTCATCGAAAACAGGTCAATAAATCAGAAAAACTATTTTTTTTCGATAAAGATATGGATAATTTTCGAGGAAAAAATTTTCGTAGTTGCGCGTAGATATACACCAAATAATAACGAAGTTTCGACGAGATATTGAGCAAATAACCTCAAAATTTCAAACAACGAAATTTTACATTAATTTTTTGAATATCTCCGGAAGAAAATATAGTATCGAATTGAAATATGAAATATTGTTGTTGAATATTGATTTTGAAGTCTGTGCCGAATTTCGTCAAAATGTGTTCATTTTCCGAGAAAAAAAAATGTCAAACGTTTTGAAATAAACATTTCTTCGAAATTTTCTACAAATTGGATCCACATTTATTCTGCGATAAGTTTTGCCTGGGGATTTTTCAGATAAAAACGAAGTTTCGATCTGATCACGTTTGCACTTATTGAGATATTGAAGACATAACGTCAAAATTTCAAACAATTTCACATATTTTTTCCATATATCTCCGAAAGTAAATATTGTATCGAATTGGAAATCGAAAAATGTTTGTTGATGAATGATTCTGAGGTATGTGCCAAATTGCGTTGAAATCTGATTAAAAAAAAATTTTTTCATCGAAAATTTCAAAAACTTTCGAATAACGATTTTTTTGAAATTTTTTTAGAACGGGATCCATACGAAATTCTGCATTGAGTTCCGTGTTGCTATGCAAAAACCAATTACAAACTTTTAATCCGATCGAATCAGTACTTCATGAGATATCGAGGAGTTTCAATTCATATAGGCATAACCCCGAAACTGTTAGGACGATTGCGCCCACTAACGAAATATTCCTTCCTTATTAGATACCTATGTGTTGGGAGTTTCGAATATGTTTATAAAATGTGAGGTCTAACAATATTTAAAGTGGACAACGCATATTGACGTTTCATGTAAAATATTGAACAACTCGTATTTTGCAATTAATAGAATTAAGGACATTCTGCCCAAGAGACGTCTGATTAATGTTTATTTCAGCTTGGTGTATAGTCATCTATCGTATAACATCTTGCTCTGGGGTAGCTGTACTGACATCTCCAGAGTATTCATAGTACAGAAACGGATCATACGTGCAATGTTCAAGATTCGTGCAAGTCAGTTCTTGTTGAAAATGAAATTTTAACTTTGCCTTGTATTTATATTCTCAAGTGTTTGCTATATGCCAAGGATAACAACTGCAAGTGGAAGAAATTGTCAGAAAATCATGGCTATAAAACAAGGAATTATCAAACTTTATTACTACCTTAACATAGGACTCAGATTTGAATGTTTAATCATCTACCACCAAAATTGAATATCTGAATTCTAAAATGTTTAAAAAAGAAATTAAGAACCATCTTTTGATTAAAGGCTACTACTCTGTACAAGAATATTTGTGTGACTCTTTGGTTAGTTAATTTATATTGTTATTTTTTATTATAACTCTTATTCTGACTTGTTGTGTCACAAAAGATTAAATAAAGTTATTATTATTAATTAGTTAATTTGATTTATCGAACAACGACAAGAGCTTGCTCGTCAAGAGCAGGCTTTCAGTTTTCACGAAAGAACATAAAAATATTGACAATCAGCCCTGAATTTGATATGTTCCGTCAAAACTCGGACTCACTGATGACGAATCCAGTGTCAAAATCGATTATGTCCGGCCGGCCGACCGTATGCACGATAACGGGCGTACGGAGAACCATATCGACCTGAAACTTTGAGGGTAGGTTGCATTTTGCAATGCGACTGTTGAGTTCCTTAATGGTCAAGAGGTTCCGGAGTTACAGCCTTTTGAAATTTTGAGGATATTTCATTGATAACTCGGGAACCCCTGAAACTTTAAGATTGAAACTCGTCAGTTAGTTGAAGCATAATAACGCGCAACTGTTTGCTGAGTATTGTTGAAATGGTATTGTCAGTTAATTAAAAAAAATATTTTCGAAAAACTTTCCCGAAAACTGTTTATCATATTCGCTTAGGCCTTGAACTTGTTTCACAGTAGTGTACCAAATTTCAATTTGATCCCATTATAATTTTTGGGGATATTTGGGAAAAATACGTCGGATTTAATGGTTTTTCCTCGATATAGTTTGAACTAAACTGCTAATGGACAACTTTGTGCAAAATTTCGTGATGATCGTGTCATTAAAACAATTTGAAAAACAAATGTTTGTTTTCAAAGATTCAATATTCCGTGATCTTCTGATCATATTATTCTCATGAAATTCTAATATCTAATAAAATACCTTCGAACTGTAATTTTTCGATAAAGTACTGGATTTTTATTCGATCTTATCTGTATTTTTATTCGATCTTATCTGTATTTTTGGAAATACATATTGGAAAAATTAACTTTTGAATCGGCATATTTGCGGAACCATTGGAAGGATTCTGCCCATTCACGAATTCGGCCTTTGTAATTAAGATCAGAACCTACTCTAAAAATATCTAAGCCGTTTCTTTCGGAAATTATTGTGTTTACGGTCGGCCGAAATTCCATTTCCATAGTCAAGAATTTCAAAAATAAACACCATAGGAATACCTAATATCCTAATATAGTTTAAAGATACAGGTTTCAAAAGTTTATTAAAACGGTTCCGAAATCGAAACGAGGTGACGAAAATATCTTTTTCTTAATAAGAAAAGATGCTGCGTTATTTTTCCAATATTTCCAAAAATACAGATTAGATCGAATTAAAATCCAGTACTTAAAATGACAGTTTGAAGGTTCATACAGAATTTAATGAGGATAATATGATGAGAAGAACACAGAATATTAAATATTTGAAAAAAAAAAATTGAAATTTTTTTCAAATTGTTCTAATGACACGATCATCACGAATTTTTTTTTTTGGACAATGTTGTCCCTCAATATCTTCGAACTAGCTGCGAAGTTTCATCACGATTGAATCAGTGTTTTTTGAGTTATACCGAAAAAAACAACAATATCGAGAAGAAGACCACGAAATTCTACATATTTTTCCCTGATGTCTCCAAAACTAATAGCTGTATCGAAATGAAATTCCGTACACTGCTGTGAAATATGAAGTTCAACGCAAAACTGAAATTTTTCTCGAATATGAACAATAGTTTCGGAAAAAAAAATTTTCCAAAAAAATATTGAAAAAAAATTTTTTTAATTGAGTAACGATACGATTTCTACGAAATGGAGCTCAAAGTTGCACGTCGTTATGCTCCAACTATCTGCCAAGTTTCAATCCAATCGCTTCAGTGGTTTCTGAAATTAACTTCAAAATTTCAAATGGCTATCACTCCGAAACTATTCGGCCGATGCGGCCCATTAATGAACTCAACCTTCGTATTTTGAAAAACAACTCTTCCTGAAATTTTCAAGTTAATAGAATCCTCCGTACGCCCGTAATGGTGGTGACGGCCGGCCGGCCGGACAGAATCGATTTTGACACCGTATTCATCAATGAGTCCAACCTAGTCGTTTAAGGCCATTTTCGGCTCAATCATCGAAAATTACAGACATTTGGACAAAACGATAGCACGCTGTTCCCCTAGAACATGCGCGCAAAAAGCTCATCTCTAAAACAAAAACGGAAAAAAATCACCCTGCAGATTTGCAATCCATATTGGCAGGTCACATTCTGTGGTGAACTCTAAAATGTAATATCAGTGCCAAAATTTCAGTTCAGAGATGCAGATACTATGAGGAACAACTTGAAAAAATTTCAAACTGTAACACCCTGTTTATGGGACTTTTTTCCTTTAAATGAGGCAGGGAATCTCCCATCTTCGTTTGTATCTTTGTATCTATCTAACTACCTGTACTTCTTCACCAAATTCAAGATGAAATCAAAGTGTTGATACGAATAACAAAAACGTTTTGTAGAAGCCTTATTGTTGGTTCCACCAAGCATGAGGCTCAATTCACTTACTTTTCCTCGATATCATGGTTCATGGAGATCTGAGTTGATTCTTTTCAAAAATTTTCTATTTAAATAAATTGCTTTTTCGGAAAAAAATCATCAAATTTCAGTGAAATCGATATTCAACATTAATGTTCGAAATTTCAGGTTGATCGTATATTAATATCCGGAGATACATATTTGGAAAAAATATCTGAAACTTCCTGGTCATATCCTAGGAATCCTTTTTTTTTTAAATAAGTCAAAAAATACGGACTTAATTATGATGGAACTAGGTTACTAATTGGAAAATGCTGGTGAGCAAATTTGTGCGAAATTTTGTGATGATCGTTTAGTTTAAAATTTAAGCCAATATAAAATTAAAATTTTCATCCAAATTTTTTTATATTTGGCGATCAGGAACCTTCAAGCCTTCATTTTTACGCGCTTGTTGTGGGAAACAGAGCGTTATCGTTTCGTCACAAAGTCTGTAATTTTCGAATTTTGAGCTGAAATTGGTGCGAATTCAATCATTCCAATCAATTCATTTACCAGATTTCGTGGAAATTCGGCACAGACTCTGAAGTTAGTATTTCGCAACAGTTTACTACATTTCCATCTGAACTGATGTTTATTTCCGGAGATATTAGGAAGAAATCATGTCGAATTCCGTTGTTATTCGAAATGTTGAGAATATTTCCTAAATATCTCGATAACTATAGACGCGATCAGACTGAAACTTGGGATATACCTTGAAGTCAATATTTGAAAACAGTACTTTAAATTTCGGTCCGAGCGGATATTCATTCTCGGAGATATTGAAAGATTGAAAATATTTCCTCAATACTTCAAGAACAGACGCGATCAGATTTAAACTCTGTAGTCAGTTGAGCAATACCAACGCGCCACTTAATGCAAAATTTCCTGAGGATCGTAGAGGTAGGAAATTTTAAGAAAGTATTCGAAAATGTTGTAAATTTTTGCTGAAAAAATTTCTTTAAAACTATTCATCAGATTCCAATAAAATCGGCAAAAATCTCATGTCAGTATTTAACAACAGTGTTTCAAAGTTCAGTTTGATACGATATTGGGAAAAAATGGTTCAAATTCCTTGTTTATTTCCTGGTATTGTTGTTTTTCAGAGAGCAACTCAGAAAATACCGAAATTATGAAATTTCGAATGAATATTTATATGCGGAATCATTGGATAATTTTACCAATTCGCGAATTTGGCTTTTGTATTCGAAACGGTGCAACAAATATCAAGTTTTTGAAAGATGTACTCTCACTTTACGGTTGGCAGTCAGGCCGACCTTAACCACAATTACATCCTAAAAAACGAATTAGATACTCGATGTTTTCATAACAGGTTTGGGGGTTGATTAAGAAGGTCCAATTCGTGGAAACTTGAATCCCCCCAATGATTTCGTAGACATATCCATTCGGAATTTCATTTTCCCAATATTACCAATATATTGCAGATGCGATAGAATTTTTGTTCAAATCTACACCTATAGGGCTCTAGTTCAGTCCAATCAGATATGTATTTTTTTGATTTATCATTGAAATGAGATCTAGATCTTAGTGAAAGCATTGTTTAAGGAGGTATAATATTAAACAATGGTTAAAGCATTGTTTCTCTTCCTTAAACAATGGTTAAAGTAACTGTAGAATGCATCAATCATTCACGATAACTACTGCGGAATAGTCGAAGCATTTACTGGATCCTACATTGGCTTCATACAAGACAGTGGCGACAACAGATCGTCGATCGACGTACTACAGTTGTCCGTGACGCTACTTCTTAGAGCCTGGATAATTTTTTATCAGGTTTGGGGGTTAATTAAGAAGGTGAAATTCGTGAAAACATGAAATCCCCTGAATGATTTAGTAGATATATCCATTCGAAATTTTATATTTCCAATCGTGCAGATGTGATCGAATCGAAATTCTGCACTTGAAAAATGATAGCGTGAAGGTTCATGCCAAAATGTCTTCCGATGTGAAAAGGCGCGTAAAAGCCCCAGAACTCACGTGCTTTTCTAGGTTTTTATTGGGTATAACTGCAGAGTCACTGAATGGATTTCACCAATTCGCGATTCGGCCTACGTAATTGAACTCCAAAACTACTCTACAATTATCGAGTTTCTGAGCAGATTCTTCCGGAAGTTATGTTGATCAATATCGGCGGATAGACCAGCTGTAAATCAAATAACTTTCGACAGAAACCGCTCAGAGATACGATATTTATAGAGCAGGTTTGGGCTTCATTATGTCCAAGGCCGAATTTGTGAATGGATAAAATCCGCCCAATGATTCGTGGATATGCCCATTCCAATTTTATTTTCCCAATATATATGTATTTCCGAAAACGCAGATATCATTGATTTGATATCCAGTACTTGATCGACAAATGATAGCTTGAGGTTCATGCAAAATTTTGTGAGGACCACATTTAAAGAAGTTCGCCAAACCTTTCCATCGTAAAGTGAAGCTACACGTTTGTCAGAGTCAATACGTGAATAGGTTACCGTTTTGGCAACGAATTTTAACAAGTGCGTAAAAGATCTTCTAACCTCATGTCAGTTATTTGCTGGAAGTTCCGTTTTTCAACACTAACTTTCTTGTGTGAAAAAAAATTTCTAGTAATTCAAATAATAGTAGAAATAATTAATATAAAAATGCCGGTACCTTTCCCTCAAATAATTTTTTGAATGAATACTTACTTTTTCAGCGGAAAATAAACTCCCGTACACCACTGAACAAGTACCAATCGTAAGCAATCGAAACCAATACTCACTCTGAACTTTTAGACACCTTCCTCACTGAATTCTTGAAGTCCTTGTTTTCGTCGTTGGCCGGTATGATCCGTATGGCCGATCTCCTCCTATACACCCCCTGGTCCAAGGCGAAAGAGTGGCTGGTACTAAATAGTCTCTTGAGCATCGAAACTTTTCGAGTTTTCTCGTTACTATTACCCTGCGCATACTTCGATATTCGAAGACAATAAATAGCATCGGAATTGTGATCCCGCGCTACGCAATTTTATCTTATCTTATTATATTAGATGTTGAAAATTATCGGAAAACGCAGCTCCCTCTAAAATCGGAATAGTTACGAGAGTTGCCGATAGACAGCAGTGTGGACATTAGATTAGCTCATGCGAACTTCCAATTATTCTATGGAATCACTGACGAAGTCAGGAACTTTAACTTCCAAATTTTTCTGTCAACATTTTTTTTTCTCGGAAACTATTCAACTTCTTGCAAATTTTTGTTGAGTAGATTTAAAAAAAAAATTTAAATTTTATTTCGAAAAAATTTTTTCTCGGAAATTATTCATTATATCGAAAAAAATCTGGTCATACCTTGAGCTTCATATTTCACAGCAGTGAACCAAATTTCAATTCGACAAGATTATAATTTTCGAAGTTATTGTGAAAAAATATGACAAATTTCGTGGTTTTTTCCTCGGTATTGAAGCTTTTTCCAGAATAACCCAAAATAAACTAGAAAAGCACTGACGTGGTGTCCGCAGCTTTTGCGCGCATGTTCAAAAGAGATGACTGCTTTGACAACGAATTTGACCATGCGCTGAAAAGTTGCTGACTTCACGTCAGTGCTTTTAACGCGCTTGTTCTGGGGAACAGCCGGTTATAGTTTCGTCACAATGTCTATCATTTTCGAAATTTGAGCCGAAAATTGTCTTAAGGGATTGTATTGAACACCTTGAAGGAGAATCCGTGCTCAAATTCAATTCTGTCCATCCGTCCGCCCGTATGTGCTCTAACTTTCGAAGGAAGAGATCTAGCGACTTGAAACTGTCAGATAAGGTTGGGAGTTTAGATGTATAGGTTCGTTAATGGGTGAAATCGGTCGAATAGTTTCGGAGTTAGGCCCATTTGAAACTTTAAGGTTAATTCCTCGATATCTCATGAAGTAATGATTCGATCAGATTAAAACTTTGCATATAGTTTCGAAATAATAACGCGCAACTATGTGCGGAATTTCGTGTGGATCCGAATGTTAGAAAATCCAAAAAACATATTTGTTCGAAATTTTTTCAAATTTTTGTTGAAAAAAATTTTTTTCTCCATAAATATTGACTATATTTCAACGAACGTTGGAACGAACTATAAAATCAATATTTTACAAAAACGTTTCAAATCTCAATTCGATCCGATGTTTACATTCGGAGATATAAGGAAAAGAATGTGCCAAATTTCGTTCTTTTTTGGAATTTCAACGTTATATCCGCGGAACTCAGGACAGTATTTCTTGAGGATGCAACTTCAAAATGTTAGAAAAAATTGTTTCACGAATTGTTGTCTAATAGATGGTTTCCTTCGAAGACTATTGATTATATTTCCATGAAATTAGTAACAGATCAATATTCGACAACAGTATTTGAAATTTCAATTCGATCCGATATTAACTTTTAGAGATATTGGAAAAATAATATGTCAAATTTCGGTCTTATTTGAAATTTCGAGGTTATTTTCCTTATATTTCGATAAGTACTGACTTGATCAGATCGAAACTAGTTGGAGAATACGGAGGGGCCACTTTATACAAATTTTTTTTGGAGCCAGTTCCGATAAATGAACGTGAAGAAAATATTTCTTCGAAAACATAATTTCAATGAGATTTGGCACAGTTCTTCTAATTCGTGTTTGGTCCGAAATTTATTCTCATTCATGGATTTTTGAAATTTTGAGGTTATTTTTCCAATATCTTAAGAAGAACTAACGAGATTAGAAATGAATTTCCTAGTTACTCGAAGAGTACCGACGAGCATCTATATGCAAAATTTCGTGCAGATGTTACCAGTAAAAAATTTAAATCAAAGATGATTTGAAAATTTTCAAACTTTCCAAAAACAATTAATTTGAAAATTTTTCATCTGTTTTCAATAGAAAATCTCACATACCCCAAATTCAGTTTTCAACGACGGTGTTCAATTTCAGTTTGATCCGATATTTATCTTCGGAGATATTGGGAAAAACTATGTCAAATTCTTTGGTTCATTCCTCGTTTTCGCTCTTATTCATGGATGAACTCCATCATCATAATGAAACTGAGTTACTAGATGGAAACTGCTGTTGTGCAAACATGAGCCAAATTTCGTAATGATCGTTTCATAAGTAACAATTTGAAGAAAAATGTTTTCTGATAATTTATATTTTGCTATCTACTGATCATATGGTCCTCACAAAATTCCTCATGACCCTTCAAACTTTTTTCAGTCAATATCAATGCGATCCGATCTCCATTTTTGGAATAGGTTATCTGGGGAATCATTGGGTGCATTTTAGCAATTCGCGAATTTGGATCCAAACGTACTCAACAATTTTCTAGTCTATCCACATATTCTTTCAGTTATTGTGTGAACGATCCGTGGTTAGACCGGCCGCAAACAAATGAACTTCTGAGAAAAATTACTTAGTCTCGACATTTGTAGATAAGGTTTGGGGCTTGATTACGTAGGTCGAATTCGTGAATGGGTAAAATCCTCCGAATGATTTTACAGATATACCCATTCAAAAAAATTTTTTCCAATATTTCGTGACATACAGATTAGATCCAATTTAAATCTAGTACTTGAAAAGAATAATAGCTTGTGGGTTCATTGATTTGGGACTCAAATAAGAAAGCCGAATTCGTGAATGGGTAAAATCCGCAAAATGATTAGTGGATATACACATTCAAATATTTCCAAAAATACGGAACGGATCGAATTTAAATCTATCACTTGATTGAGAAATGATTGCTTGGAGGTTGATGCAGAAGTTCATAGGACTATATGAAAAAAACATCTCCAAATCGGTCTATTAGAAAGTAAAACTGCGTTTGGAGGGATCAATATGCAAGTGACTCCTTTGGGAACAAATTTAAACAAGCGCGTAAAAGATCCTGACCTCACGTCGGTGCTTTTCTAGATTTAGTTCCGTCAAAATGTCTGTAATTTTCGAATTTTGAGCTGAAGTTGGTCTCAAACGACTAGGTCGAACACACTGATGAAGAAAGAGTCCGTGATCAAATTTGATTCTCCTTGGCCGGCCGTCCGTATGTGCTCTAACTTCCGAAAGAAAGGACCTAGATTCTTGAAATTCTCAGGTTAGCTTTAGATCCTCGATATCTCGGTTGAGTTCGTTGATGGGCCAAATCTGCCGAATAGTTTCTGTGTTTCAGCCATTTGAAATTTTGATTTTTCAATAAATCGAAAAATATTTATCTGATCGAAATGAAACTTGGTTGGCAGATGAACAGTATCAATGGAATTATCCATGGAAAAAATTGAATAAAAATATTATTTTTTGAAAATTTTAACATCTCATTTAAATTTCACTGAAATCTCCACGTCGCATTTCATAACAGAGTACTTTTCTTGTTTCAGCCCAATCAGATAATCTGATTTTCCTGAGGAACAAATAATCAATATAAAATTTGGAAAAGTTTTTTCAAAAATTCATATATTTCACAAACGATATCTCCGATTTCGTTTAAATTTACTCTGATCGACACCGGAGACTCGAAAGACTCTATCTCAGTCCAATCAGATATGTATTCTTCGAATTATCCTGAACATAAAATCTAAGAGTTCAGAATATTTGTTTGAATAAAATCTTCATGACATCTACTGTTGAATAGTCGAAGCATTTATTGGATCCTATAGTTGCAGTTGCATTATGCCGGACAGTATTACGTATTACAGTCGTCTGTTCAGACTCTATGCTTCATGAGGTGATTTCCTGGAAGTTTCAGGTACTTTCCCGTAGCGCATGAGCAGTGTATCGGAATCGTCTATGATAGAACCATCCTTACATTCCTTACTTGAACAATGGTAATACAGACTGGAGCAGACCTTGAGGTCACTACTTAACAAGGGTGTTTAAAATTTCAGCTTGATCGGATATTCGTCTTGGGAGATATTGGAATACAATATGTCTGATGTCGTGCTGATTTCCTGAGAAAAATTGATATTTCCGAAATAACTCAAAGAATATTGATCCGATCATGACGAAACTTGGAACTTGATGCTCTAATTCATACAAAATTTTTCATTTTCATTGGAACAATTCAAAATTTAAAGATTTAGTTTATAAAAATCTTATATCTTCTAATCATATGGTTCTGGGCAACAGCGTGATATCGTTTCATCACAATGTCTGTAACTATCGAATTTCCAACCAAAATTGGTCTCAAATGATTATGTAGCACACAACCGTGTGTTCTCTAAATTTCTAAAGAAAAGACCTAGAGTCTAAAAATTCCCGGTTTATAATGGGTGAAATGGGCTAAAAGGTTTCGCAGTTATAACAATTTGAGATTTTGAGGTTAGTGCCAAATTAATTAATGCGATCAGATTGGAGCTTCGTAATAAGTTGAAGAATACCAACACGCAATCTTGTTTACAATTTCGAGATGATCTAATCTTTAAAAATATTTCAAACATATGTTTTTCGAGAACATTTTTTTTCGAGATACTACTGATCAGATCGACAGATCCGGATGAAATTTGGCACATACCTTGAAATCAATATTTAACAACAATAGGAATTGGTTTCACGGAGAAGAAAGAGCTCCAATAATATTAAATAACATAATCACAAGGACGGATATCCGTCGATAAATCAACAAATATTCCCCCTTGATCAGAGCTAATCATCCAATCAACCAAAACACCTACACCGAAGAAGCGGATCCAAGGAGAATGACTACAGCTGTTTCACAGTTGTTATTGATCGTCAGGCCAACTAACTTTGGATACACCGCAGAGGGATCTCTCGATACTTGTCAACTTTCATATGGACCGCTGCAGTATACCAACGTACAGTTCGCCATCTGCCAGGAGCATCTTGCGAGTCCCACCTTCGAGTGCAGAATACTTTGATCGATGTGAATGACGTTCATCCTTTTGTCGTATCAGGTCGCTGTAACTGCGATATTGCAGCTTTACAAAAAACCGTCACGACATTGGAAACACTAGATTCATGTGGATTCCCACAAGACGAAAACAGCTGTAGTCATTCTCCTTGGATCCGCTTCTTCGGTGTAGGTGTTTTGGTTGATTGGATGATTAGCTCTGATCAAGGGGGAATACTTGGTGATTTATCGACCGATATTCGTCCTTGTGATTATGTTATTCAACTACAATGTTACACATTTCAGCTCGATCAGACATTTATTTTTTTTATAAAACATACTGAGCAAAAAGCTATTCTTTTCATTACGCGCTTGTTCTAGGGAACAAAAGCGTTTTCGTTTTGCGCAGTGCTTGTGATTTTCAAGTTTCGAGCCAAAAGTGGTCTTTATAGATTAAAAAACCTAGGAAAGCACTGACGTGAGGTCAAGAGCTTTTACGCGCTTGTCTTTATCGACTGAAAGAAAGTTCGATTTTTTTTCGAAAAATATTCATCGGCATTCAATGAAAATTGGCACAGACCTTGAAGTTAAAATATAACAATAATGCTCCAAATTTAGGTTGCAGCGAATATTTATCCGCAGGAAAATAGGAAAAAATATGTAAATTTTTTTGGCTGTTTCAAATTTTGAGATGATTTCCTCAATTTCTCGAAAAGAAGGGATGTTGTCAAAATTGAACTTCTTCAATACTAATTCCAACGCATAACGTTCAAGGTTTCTGTTAAAAAAAATCGTTTTTTCTAAAACTATAGAGTTGGGCACAGACCCTGAGGTCACTATTTAAAAACGATACTCATATCATATTTCAAAATTTGATCGGATATTCAACTTAGGAGATATTGAAAAAAAACATGTTCGATTGCAAGGTTATGTATTCATACGGGATCACAGGATGGATTTCACGAATTTGGCGTTCGTAATGAAACTCCAAAGCTGCTCTACAATTATTAAGTCTCTAAGCGGATTCTCTCGGTACTTTTTGTGTTTACGATCAGCGGTTAGGCCAGACGTAAAGAGATTAATTATGGCAGCCGAATTCGTGAAACCGAACCAGCGCGTAAAGCTACCTTTTGTGCGAGGGAGATTTGGTATTTGCGTAATCGGAGATTCTTCCCTATTGGCCGACGACGATCACGTGACCGTCGTCGACCAATGGGGTGAATCTCTCGGCCAATAGGGTGAATCTCCGATTCCCCAAATACCCAAATCTCCCTCGCACAAAAGGCCCCTTTAAAGCTGCTGACTTCACGTCAGTGCTTTTCTAGGGTTTTTCGAGTTATTCTGGTAAAAACTTCGATACCGGGGAAATTATAAACGTATCGAATTGGAATTTTGTACAGTGCTGTGAAATATAAAGCTCAAGGTATAACCAATTTTTTTTCCAAATGTAATGACTAAGTTTTCGAGGGAAAAAAAATTTTCCGAAAAAATTTTGAAAAATTTTTTATTTACTCACAGCGCAATCTCAACAAAATTCCGCGAAAAGTTGAATAGTTTCCGAGGAAAAAACTTTATGCTCCAGCTCATTGCCAAGTTTCAATTCAATCGCTTCAGTAGTTCTTTCTATCAGGGAAATAACCTCAAAACTATAACTCCGAAGCCGTTCGGCCGGTTTTACCCATTAACGAACCTTGCCTTTCCATTTTGAGATGCAACCAACCCTGAAATTCTGAAGTCAATTTTGACAACGAATTCGTCATCAGTGAGTCCAACCAAGTCTTTTGAGATGATTTACGGTTCAAAACATTAAAATTACAGACATCTAGGCAAAACAATAGCACGCTGTTCCCCAGAACATGCGCGCAAAAATGAGAACATATAAAGAAAAGAGAAGAAAAAAATATGCGCACATCAACAAGCAAAATTCGCAGAGACAATCAAGAAATCATGTCTCTTGAAACCATTTTGATTTCATACAAGATGCATAGAATATATCAGGTGTCGACACCTTCCTTCTATTGGCGAATGAAGATAAGCGCTACTCCCTCTGGTGGCTATCCGAGTAACCCGAGGTACAGACAATATCATTGACAAGTTGAAAGAAATGTCTTGAAATTGAGAAAGTTTATGCACTTTTCTTGGCGTTTGTGTGATTTTACAAGTGCTTCTAGTGGGTAAAGCAAACTCAAATGTCCCATCCCATAGATTTCCACAGCCCGGTGAAAAATTTCGAGTTAGGATAGAAGAAACTTCCTTTAGCAAGTCGGGCCTGAAAGTGTTTGAGAATCAATAAAAAACAACAAACAAGATTTATGAGAGTCTGTTACCTGCATTTTACCGATGATGATCATTTTTTTAGAGGTAAGCACGAATTGCTCATGAAATATTAGATCACATTCATAAGGACAATTTTTTTCCAGACCCCTAATCCAAGCAGAGAAATTTACTTAAGAGGAATTCTATGCCTTCCAAGAATCTGTCTGTTGAACTGATCATTAAGGAACAACGTAAATGTTTTAGTGATAGAACTAGCTATTGAAAAGAAAGAGTCTCAACAAGGAAACTCTCAGCAAGTTCGCTCAAAGTGCTTCTGCCGATGAAAGCAAAGTTGTACAAGACTTATTTATTACAGCTTTTTTCACGACCAATCATATGAGAGTTGGAAAATTTATTTGGCAAACCATAATGAATAAGGCTCACGGAACTAATAGCATTAGTTCTATGTGAATGTATTCATTTTATTCACAATATATTGAGTATTTAGTTCTTCGCTATAAAAATAGTAGTTATGGGTAGTTGCCTTTGTCTATTATTCCAAAAAGTATGGTTTACAATACTATCTGTTTTTAACTTTCAAGACAGCCTAAGAAATCCACCAATGTCAATCTTGCCATATTTGGATCTGAAAATAAATAATATTGAAAAACTGTCTAACCTTGGAGATATCCTCGTGATTTTAGAGTAGCTACACTCAATAAGATTGAAGAATGATACATACCTACTTTATAAGAATGGAATATGTACCCCCAGTGATACTCTCGTCGACTATACAAGTCTGAAAAGTCTTTGAATAAATCGTGAAATCAAAAATTATCAAACCAAACACTAACAAACAGTACAAAATCGACTATCAAAACAAAATCTGTGTCTGTATCTAAGGTTCTAAACCTGGCCACCGTAGCGCTGCAATCTTGAATTCAGACGCCAATTACCAACTAAAATTTCGAATCCAAAATGCGGTCCTAGAATTGTCAAATATTGTCCTACTTGGCTCTGTAAACGATGATGGCGCTAAGGCCACTGCTTCAAGTCCATACAACTAATTCCGCTGATAAAAATGAATTGAGCTATAATGTATGACATCTGATGAAACTATCTCCCAAAATATGAATTGAATATTTAAAGGCGCAAACTGATGGACGCGTTTGTCGCTGAAGCGATGACATTTGAGTTGTCAAATGCTCTCCCGCCAAAATCGCGCGATTCCTTTTTTGTAGTTGAATAATTTCAACTTAAATGGCGGGATATTCAAAAGATTCAAGAGATTGTTTATATTCGTCGGTCATGATTATAAGTACTTGTTAATACAATGGATGTGGAAACATAGGTATATTGAAGAGAATATCCTCAACTATTATTGTTTTAAAGGAATTATGTATTTATGTACTCAATTGCAATCATATGGTGACAATATATTTATCGCAGTTTGAAATATGCATGTAATGTAATGTTTTTCCAACATCAAGACGAAAATAAAATTCTTATGATAAATAATTAAATTGATTTAGCCATCTGAAATAATCGTTTCTGCAGAACAAACTGACTCCAGCAAAAACAATTTATCCGATAGCTATGTGCATATGCCCATTAAATCGAAAGCGTCTATTAATTCAATCAATCCCTTGAAAAATATAGGTATCAAAACAATTACTATACTTGCTGCAGAACCAGATTCACGCTGAAATGAATTCATACAATTTGAAAAGTGATAAGGCTCGTACTCATGGACGCGTCGAAAAATAAAAATCGCGCGATTTTTTTGCCCAATGTCAGTAATTTGTGGCTAACATCCGTCAATACGAAAACGCGCGATTATTCATGAAATTTCACATTTCAAATTGTATGAATTTATTTCCACGTGGATCTGGTTCTTCAACAAGTATAGTAATTGGTTTTATACCTATATTTTTCGAAGGATTGAATTAATAGACGCTTTTGATTCTTTGGACATGCACATAGCTATCGAAAAAATTGTTTTCGCTGGAATCACTTTGTTTTGCAGAAATAATTTTATGAGGCTAAATCAATATAATGATTTATCATGAGTAGAAAGAGACATTTTATTTTCGCCTTGGTGTAAAAAGACATTGAATTACATGGATATTTCAAACTGCCACATATCGTCACTATATATATAGGACAATCATATGATTGCAATTGAGTAGGCAAATGAATAAAAATAATAATTCTTCTAACACAATAGTTTAAAAAATACTTTTCAATATACTCGTAATTCATCATCAATTCTAATCTAATGTACTAAGAGCTTATTTTGTTAACAAGTGCCTATAATCATGACAGACGAGTATGAACCACCTCTTGAATGTTTGAATATCCCGCCATTTTCTTGAAATTGGAATTATACAACT
This sequence comes from Myrrha octodecimguttata, assembly GCA_958510865.1. Lineage (NCBI taxonomy): Eukaryota > Metazoa > Arthropoda > Insecta > Coleoptera > Coccinellidae > Myrrha > Myrrha octodecimguttata. The sequence goes on from OY294057.1 coordinate 30,470,757, forward strand.
ACAAAAAAAGAATCGCGCGATTTTGGCGGGAGAGCATCTGACAACTCAAATGTCATCGCTTGAGCGACAAACGCGTCCATCAGTTTGCGCCTATAGTTCATGAACAATCGCGCGTTTTCTTGATGACAGATGTCAGCCACAAATTACTGACATTGAGCGTAAAAATCGCGCGATTTTTATTTTTTGACGCGTCCATGAGTACGAGCCTTAAAATGATGGATTTTCACTAATATACACGAAGTGTATAACAAATGTGGAACAACTATCCTAAATAATAATATGAAATATGTACAAGGGAACAAGGAGGAGTATGAGGTTTATTTTAAGACTATCATGGATTCAAGAAGTAGCTTCGAAGCCAAAATAACAGTAAAAACGGAACAGGAGATTAGTGGCTTTCCAGTAAGTGCGTGAAGCCCCTGGGGCTTCACAGCCACGCTTTTTCGAGAACGAGACGATAAACAAACCGGCAAATTATGACAAATTTGGCGTTTCACAGCTGTGAGTGCGTGAAGCCCCGCAAATTCGGGTGGTGCATCAGGGGAAAGGGGTAGGAAGCGCGAGGGTTCGACGCTCCGGCGTACTGGAACACGTCTATGCTGGCGCGCCTCAGATGTGCATCGGGGGCGCCCCAGACGGTAGCTGGAAAGGGGTTGTTGATATTACACACGGATTTATTGGATAGTTTGAATTCCTTTCATGAAGAAATATGGCTTTTAAAATTTATATGTACCTAAAATAATTTTAATTCAAAAGTCATGAATTCGTAACATACTTTTGAAAATATTTCGAGAAAAGTTCATGTTTATTATAATTGAAATATGAATTATTCACTTTGCTGTTCATGTTCCTACGGATTCATCACAAGAATTCCAAAGCCGACAAATTCATCGTAGTATCAATAGTTTCAAATGTTTCCTTTAGGTATTTTTGAATACGCAACCCTGGAAGACTTCTTCTGCATTTCCTAAACATTGAAATAATAAATACGTCTTGAAATTAATAGGTTTTCAACAATATCAAGTTTCAGACTTGTGTATTCACACCTATACATATTTCACCATTCTGAGTGAATGAAATGAATAGTCATAACTCGAATTTGTCAGAATGAATTTATTTTTCGAAATTCATGAAAATAATGTATGCTCCAACTCGGAAAATCAAAGAAAACCTCTGATTTGACTAGTTATGCTATGATATGTCGGTAACTTTCGTGAATATTAGTTGAGTTCCGATATTCCTGGACAGTAAATTTTGACAGTCGATTTTACTGGCACTGCTTTGGTAATTCTTCGTATCAGTACGAAACGTTTCGAAATTACTGATACTGGCCAGTACTGATTGGGAATATCGGAACGCAACAATTTCAGATTTTATATGGCAGATTTTCTTATGTCGGCATCTTTCGGCGAAAACTGAAGTAGGGCAACAAAAACAAAGCCGTATTTTGACGACATTTGGACCTCATTTCGGACCCAAAATATGTCAAAGAGTGTCCACGCCTTGTATTCTATGCATCCCTATTTCATTTTGAATTCACAAGGCATACTGTTGTACAATCTGTAAATATTAGTTGAGTCCGATATTCCTGGCCAGTACTTGTCAGTAAATTTTGACAGTCGATTTTACTGGCACTGCTTTGGTAATGCTTCGTGCCAGTACGAAACGTTTCGAAATTACTGATACTGGCCAGTACTGATTGGGAATATCGGAACTCAACTAATGTAACTAAAACTCCCTTCAAAAGTTGATGTTCTTTGATGTGGACACAATAAAATATCTCTATGACGTATGTTGATGTCTGATGAAAAAATTAGGAAAATCGTTTCGAAATCTGCGTTAATTATCATGATTTTTCAGATTTTTGTTTCCGTGAAATTCCCCCCAAAAAAAATTACATCAGACTGCTCAGATTGTTCCTGAGTCGTTCGTCCAGATGGAGGAGACCGCAGATGTCAACCGATCGTCAAACAAAATCAGAGCGAGTCGACGGCGATCTTTTTCGTCATGACATCTTGTTGATATCAATTACCCAAAAATAATTTCCGTTTAATTTTCATTTCGTGCTAGTTTTTTTCGTTAGCACAGCTCGGAGAAAAGTATTTTTTGAGTGGGAATATAAATAATTATCTTAATAGGCGTTTGTCCATCCTTAGTTAATTTTGAGAAGCAAAATACATCTGAAATTCCAACTGGCGAGAATAATTATGTTCTGAATTCCGTTAATACACCTAGGCAAAGGTCTCAACATCTGAAATATTCTGGTCTTGATGATAAATCAATATTCTCTCCACTAAGGACGCTTAATTCACAGAGGCCAAGTTACTTTATATACTCGGGCAAAATTCTGAGAACCAAATTTTTATCGATGGCTAGGTGGATATCACTAATCATTGAATTCCGTCTACTTATATATGAATAAATAATGATTTAAAGAATTATCGGTGAATTCATATAACTGTGAGATATTCTAAGGTATATTTAAACTGTTGATTCACAAACAAGGGCCCTGTTTCTTCAGCGAGCCCCTGTATTTTTTCAAAACTTTGCGTTCGTCGTCCTCTTCATCATGATCAAACTATCAAACAGTATTTGATAATCTTCTCTAATTAGTGTTAATGAAGTTACATTTATACTCATTCCTTCCAACGAGCCGAGGAACAAACACTGCAGAAAATAAAATATATGATAAACAATTTTGATTTGACATCAGTCATTGATACAGATGAGAGGATATCAAATATTTATGGTCTGTGATTCTCATTTCGTCTGAGTCGTTCGTTTACTTCAGGGTGATACAGGGTGTTCTTCTTCAAATGGCAGGTATAGTATCTTTCGAACCAATGGTCTGATTCGACTGAAATTTTTACCAATCATTCCTCTTCACAATCCAGAATAACGTTTCAAAAATAAACAGTCCAACATTCGAAACACCTGAGATACAGGGTGAAATCTGATAAATCCATAAAATCTGTGATCACGTGACCAAAAAATCTGTCGCCTCTCGGATGCAATAAACGAACGCAGCAGTTATATAGATGCATAGAATATATCAGGTGTCGACACTTTCCTACTATTACCATTGTTTAAACAAACCTTAAACCACAGATTGGTCTGTGCTTAAACAATGCTATTACCCACTAAAATTTTGGGTCCAAAACGCGGTCCTAAAATGTAAACGATGATGGCGCTTTGGCAAGTGCATACATTTAATTCCGCTGAATAAAAATGAATTGAGCTATAATCTGATGGAACTATTTCCAAAAAAGTGAAACAGATATTTGAAATTATGGATTCTCACTCGTACATAAGAGGAGTTTAACTAATGAGGAAAATCTACTCATTAATAATATGAAATATGTGTAAGGCAATAAGGTGCAATATGAGGTTTACTGTGAGAACACTTTCATGGATGGATATACAAAAAGTTATTTCGAAGCCGAAACAACGGTGAAAACGAAACGGGAGATTGATATTACTAATGGATTCTATTGGATAGTTTGGATTTCCTTTAAATTTTGTATGTACCTATTAATACATATTCAATTCAAAAGTTATGACTTATGTAAAATACCTGCTTATGCAAATATTTGGAGGAAATGTTCATGATTATTATTATTGAAATTGATATATGAATTTTCACTTTGCTGTTCATGTTCATACGAATTTATCAGACGAATTTCAAACCAGACAAATAAATTGTAGTATCTATCGTTCCAAATGATTTCTTGTGGTATTTTTGAAAACACAACTCTGGAATACTTCCTTTCCATGAACTGAAAATTGAGATAATTAATACCTCTTGTAATAAGCAGGTATTCAAAAATATCAAGTTTCAGACTTGTGTATTCAGAGACGAAGGATATTACCGCCATTCTGACTGAATGAAAAATCATAATTTAAATTCTTCAAAATGAATTTATTATGGGAAATTCTTGAAAATAATATATGGTCCAACTCAGAAAATCAGAAAGAAGTTCTGTTTTGAGTAGTTTTGATATGACAGGAAAATATTTCAGATTTTATATGGCAGATTTTCCTATGCCGGCATCTATCGGCGAAAACTGAAGTAGGCCAACAAAGCCGTATTTTGACAACGTTTGGACCTCATTTCGGACCCAAAATATGTCAAAGAGTGTCCGCACCATATGTATTCTATGCATCTATGATGTTATGAATGTCAGCTCTGTAAACCAATTGATAGTAGAGATCATGATGTAAGTTTTACTTACCGAAACCGTTTGGTCGATTTTGCCCATTAACGGATTTAACCGTCGCATTTCAAAATGCAACCTCCCCTGAAAGTTTCAGGTCGATAGGATTCTCCGTACGCTCGTAATCGTGTCTTCGGACGGTCGGCCGGACAGAATCGATTACCGGATTCGTCATCAGCGAGTCCAACCTAGTCGTTTGAGACCATTCTCAGCTCCAAATTCGAAAATTACAGACATTTGGACAAAACAATAGCACGCTGTTCCCCTAGAACATGCGCGCAAAAAACATGTAACAATCTTTTTTTATGGTATTAACACCAGAAATAAGGAAACACTATATATTTCCAAACTCAAAACCACCAAGTATAAAATGTTACCAATATATCAAAGGTTATAACCATTCACCATATTGTGTTCGATCACTTAATAATATTTAAGGGTAAACGATTAGTTTGATGAATGTATTTTTCAATAATTGTATTTTTGTCATCTTTTATGTGACTTATTCTATAAATGTACATGTCTAAAGAGAGATATTATAAAATTAACTTGACAGATAACTAGACGTTAACTTGTGAAATCTGGTTCAAAAATGAGAGTAAACTGCTATCTATTGTCAATATAAATTTGATAAACTGGGCTTTTAAGGATCAATATATTATTAATATCTTAGCAATCATGAAACAGCAAATTGCATTGGTAAGAACTCACTGCAATTTAAACTACTTACCTTATATCACAATAAACATATTCAATTTGAAGAATTCTTCTGAGAAATCAATGAAGAGTTTTTATGAAAATAATTTTATTTTCGTACCCAATCTTTACAATCTTCCCACTAAGATTCAATCCAGATAATCTATGATGTAGTTGTCAACAATAGAGACATTGAGATGCCACATGAAATGGTTTACTCCAGGAACAGTGATCAGATCTAAACCTCCTCGTTCATCAAGAGTTTTCAACCCTATCAAATCCTGTTTGTATACTGGTCTTCCAACCATGTTTACCACTGTCAAGTTTTCATTATAGAATCCAAACTGACTGAAAAACACATTTTTTAATGATATGAGGTATGATGAAATATAATTAGGGTAGTTTTTCTTAAATAATGGTGCAGTAGTTTCTATGCTGATCATAGGTTTTCATAAATGGTTATTACCTAGACTCCCAAGGAGTTATAACATTGTCATCTGGACCACCAATAAGGACCATTTTGTTCAGTTTCATTAGAGCATACTTGAATTGAACACTTCTAGTCGATTTCAAGTCATTGTTTATATAAGGAAGGTACTGAGAAAAGTTATGATATAATTCTTGATGAAAGGGATCATTCCAATAATTTCCTACTGACGTATGTTGGCCAACTCTGGAATAAAACAATTCATATGCTTCTTTAAGAGCTAAGCCAGGAAATATCAAATGTAAGAATTGAGCTAAAAATTCCACGAGTTAATGGTTACTCTGTAATCATATCCTTTTTCACTTACTTCCATATTGCCCAGCTTGTGGCCCACTCAATGAAATAAAAGTTTTAACATTATGCTCTGGATATGCTTGTAATACTGAGCGAGCTAACAAGGCACCTTGAGAATAGCCTGCCAAATTGATAACGGTGGTTAAATTACACAAAATAAACTAGTTACAGAATAGAATCATGGTGAATTTTTACTTCACCTAACAAATGAATTCCTTCAGGATGTCTTTCAGTGATATTCTTTATGTCTATAAGAAGTTCTTGTACTTGGTACCACATACTTTCCAAACTTGACCATCCACTAAATTTATTTGTATTGTATACAATGGTACCTGGATGTAACTGAAAGAAGAAACAGTATTTTACTTTTATTCAGTTCTGCATGAAAAATTGGCAAATCTTACTTCCTGTATTCTGAACTTTATGAGATCCATACTTATGCTACCAGTAACTATGCCATGCATTAAAAATACAGGCCTATATGCATTACTTGTTTTGAAGATGAGATTCATCAGAATTATAATATTGAATAAGAAAATGAATTTCATATTGAAAAGACGATAGCATTTAATAGCAATAGAGCTAGGCGCAATTGGTATTTCCATTTCCGCTCATTGTTCAAGGAACGCGTGGTTTAATTAGTGGCAGTGGCACTTGCCGCTATTGATATCAATATATCAATGTAATTATTGCTACTGCACAAAGCAAGATACAGAACTTTACTCATCAATGGATTCAATAACAATAATCGGCATCATAATAATCATAATATCATATTAACGTGCTCTTTTTCAGACGACACTAATAAACGCCGGTTCCCCGTGAATGTTCGGCAATTTCCGATGACAGTCGGTACGTTGAGAACAAGCGGGAGGCGGGATTCTAATTTCGCGGCAAAAGTGATAAACAGTGGAAGAGAATTCTGAATTCTATAGTTCAATCGCTGTGGTTAATCTGCAGAGAACAAAAGTTTCAGATTTTTATTTGCGTTATATTGACATTGTGCAGAATGGAAGATTTGGAGACCCAGAAAAAAGTATGTGCACTTTGTGACATTGAGTTTTCGTCTATTTCAGGAAAAAATAAACATTTGAGGAATATCCACAAAGAGTTGAATGCAACTTCGACTTCGATAAATTCTCGAATTATTTGTCCACTGTGTAATAATAGAGAGTTCAAATGTGCTACGTATAACAAATTGGAAAATCATTTGGAAGTGGAACATGGAATAAAATTGGAAGTTGAAACAAATCATTTTGCTAACCGTGAAAGTTACGAACAATGGTTTCAAACAGAGAAATTAGAAATGATCTATGGTGTTACTCGGATAAGAAAATACAACGATTATGAGGAAAAATCTTATAATTGTAACCGAAGCAATTGTAGAGGTAAACATAGAGTCTGTATATTTTCTCAATTCATACATTTTCAAGTATGAAATTGGCCCTTTATGAATGTGTGATGCATTAACTGATTATTCTTATTTTCTTAGGTTTTGAGAGCCAAAGATCTCAGCGAATGGAAAAAGCTGAAGGTTCGATAAAGATGCATGGAGTATGTCCATCTCGTCTAGAGACGAAGATAATGCAAACAGGTTTATTATAATATCAGTTCATTTGATATTTCATGGTCAATATGAATGCCCCTAAAATGTGAACTTCATATTGCAGGACAGATTATCTCAAGATTTTGGAAGACCCATGTTGGCCATGATGAGGAGATGAGAAACCAACATTTATCAAGACAGGATAAAAAGGATATTGTCAAAAAACTAACTGATGGTGTTACAGTTGAAAAGATTATCTCTGATGCACAAAAACTAAACTCGGAGACATTAGAACGAATAAATTTATTGGACAGGAAAGATATTTCATATTTGATGAAGAAACACAATATTATGAACAAGAAACATGAGAATAGTATGATAGCTGTAAATCTAAAGGTGAAGGAATGGAATTTCTCAGTTTTTCAAATTTGTGCAATTTCAACATATAAATTATTTTCAATCTTTACAGATGCAAAGGCCACATTCCCATAATTACCAGGAAAGGCTTGTAAGTCGAGCTCATAAACTTGCGGAAACCTTGCAAGCAAAGAATGATACTGAAGTCATAGACGTAGGATTTGGAGAGTTTTTGGTGAAATCTTCTGATGGTGAAAACTTTTATAAATTAAAATATAACGAATTGTGTGAAAGAGAATGCAGAACCTTGTATTGTAGTGTATGCAAAGTATGTATTCATCGGTATTGTTGTGAATGTCCTGAATATGCCATAAAAACTAACATGTGTAAGCACATACATTTAGTATGCTTGCATGAGCAAAGGTCGGGAAGCAATTCTGTTTTAGGTGATGTTGCCATACAGCTGGCTAAGGAAATGCCATCAGAAATTGAAGCAGCCAATAGCAAAGAAATCGAGGATTTCATTAGTAGAAAGAGAAAGGAAAATGAAAACAAAAATACTCTTGACAGAGAGGCAATTAGAGGGGTCCAACTTGAATCTGTGAATAACTTTTTGAGATCTCTGGATGATGAGGAGTTTGATAGGTAATTTAATCATTTGTTCCATTTTATTCATGTAGCATTAACTGGGGGTTGAATTAATAAGGTGTATAGCTAAAATAATGGCAATGCAGCATGAGATTAGGACCAATAAAAGAAAATTGGAGAAGCAAGAATTTTTTCCATCAAAGAAAAAAAAATAAAACTTTATGTAAATATGTTATGTTCAATGGTTAATTATTTTGTATGGATGTTATAAAGATGTCAAACTGCATGTTTTCTTTACCACTACACTGCTTGTGCTAACTTTTAATAGAGAATGAAATTTATTATACTGATTATATTGTAGATATATATATATATATATATATATATATATATATATATACATTTGTTAAATTATGTATTTGCTCAAGTATCCCTCATAAGTTTCTTTGAAGTTTCTTCTTATGGGTTGGTAATCGAAACTTCGGATTTGAAAAGTTTTAAATAAATATTCATCATTATATGTTCATCTTTATTTTGATTTGAAACTCATTCCCCAAACATCCAATCACTAATTTATAGCTTCCTATAAATCATCATGAAATATTTATTGCTTGCAAGTTCATGATTCGATAGCATTACGATTTGTAGAGGAGCTTGCTTCTGGTGCTGATATATAATAATAATTTCATTTGACCATTACATAATACATTTACAAATGATATTAACTACAGTAATCCACTTTAACTCACACACACATATAAAACACAAATGCACTTATATTCCCATGTATGTGCACTCATATTCCCATGCATGCAGTCATTCACTCTAAACAGTTTTATCTAACCACGAAGAACAACCAACTAGTCTAATCAAAACAATTCCTGGAATTCTGAGGCATTTTCATAAATAAACTTTTTGCACAGTTTCCTTAAATTAAACTTATTGCTAGCTTTTACCTCTAATGGCAACTTGATGTAAACCTTTGCCCCGATATAGCTTACATATATTATTTTAAGCTGAGGTTGTTATTACTCACAGGAATCTGAATATTTTTATTCCTGTTACCACAAGAAAAGTAATTGTGATCTACATAATGCCGTAATGTTTTGTGGCCATGGATATATGAACAGATTTCCAATATGTACAATGACCTTACACTACCTATCTCGGCCGAAAACAGCAAATCCGTGAGATAAAGTCTATTTTTCTTAAATGTTATCTTTAAAATATACTTTTGTATTATATTCAGTTTATGTAAGCTGTTATATAGATCCATATTCCGTTTATGCTTCATGGAGATGTTAAATTTGTATCAACCTTGATGAACATTACAGGTATATTCTTATTGTTGAATGTGTATTAATATAATAATAAATAAAAGTGGTTTAAAAGAAGTCTTTCATTTTTTTCGTAATCGCCTCTCAACTCAAATAATCTGATGATACAAACCTGTGTGGGATTGTTACTTGTCCATCATCATTCAAACTATCCTATCAAAGTTTGATTTTACAAATTTTAATACTAAAATTAATTTGATGACATTAATGAATGTATCGAAATACCAAATTCCATTGATTTATTTCTTCTGGAAATTCGTGGACTGCAAAGACGTAATCTTTTGTCTGTTCATTCCTCGCCATAATGAGCTGAAATTTTATAATTTTTTTTTTATTATCATTAAAAATAATCGAATTACTTCAGTTTTTTAAAATGTCATTCTGAAAAGGAGAAATATATGAATCAACCAATAGAAAATATCCCATGAAATATATGTTGAATATTCCCTATATCACAGTTTTACGAACTTTGGTCGCCTTCCAGGGGAGCCGTGAGACATCTTAAGAGCATAATTAATCTGTCTGATCACGATTGGATCTACTCGTGTCTTCAAAAATATAAAATAAATGATGCAAATCTATATGAACCATCCAGAAATAATATTATATTATTGTATTAACATATTCGTGAATCGTTTAGTTCGTATAGTTTATTGAACTTAGTAGATTTTCCATGACGAGTAAATTAGCTATAATGTTTTTAAAAAATTTATATCAGGAATACATTACTCCAATCTATTGAAAACATTCAGCCACAGCGAATTTCAATATCACTGCAATCCCAGGAACATCAAACGTATATTTCAAACTTTCCGCATAATTCGAACTACCGACTGTCATCGGAAATTGCCGAACATTTACGGGGAACCGGCGTTTATTAGTGTCGTCTCTCTTTTTCACAGAACATCAAAATATAAGATATGCAACCGCAACCTGCCTTGTAAACAAGGCGCAATGTGAATTGTGAATTATGAAATGACAAATGACCGGCCACCGGTGTGAAGTTAGCTTGCAAAACAAAGATTTGCTTCCAAAAGATAGCTGACAGAATTTCTGAAGATACCAGAACGAGTTTAGAGGATCAGTGGCGTGCATTTATTCGGTAGTGCAGCAAAATATGGGTTACGAACTAAATTTTCGACTCATGAATCTGAATAATGTTTGAAATGAGCATTTATGTTACTGAATGTATTGGTATAAAATTGTAAAGTAATTTTTCCATGTTAAAATAAATCATTTAAATACCTGAGCATTAATAGTGCGGGAATGCGGGATATATCAAAAAGACTTATGGGTCATTTTCAAGATTGACGAATGGTCTCGATTCACAACCTCGAACGAAATATTCATTGCAGAATATCAGATGTGCTGGGAAAAATTTTATATGTTCAGCGGAGGAAAATCTCTTCAAATTCTAATATAATTGTATTAGCTAGCTAGGAAGATAATCGTTCGTGTCGCGTCAACTCAATCCTTCGTAACTATTTATTCTTCAGGTCTACATTGATGAGACTCACATGAAAATGTTAATTAAAGTCTCCACATTGACATCCATACAAACATTTACTTGCTCTGCTTACAGTCACCCCGTTTCACCCCTATACGCGACGTATCGAAATCGTCAGCTATCTAGAGCAATTTCAATCCCTTGTAACTTTTTATTTTTCAGGTCTGCATTGATGGGACTTATATGAAAACTTATGACTTATATGAAAATGTTGATTAGCATATTCACATTGACATCCATAAAAAAATATTATTGATCTGCTTGAAGTCACCCTGTTCCACCCCTATACGCGAAGTATCGAAATCGTCAGCTATCTAGAGCAATTTCAATCCCTAGTAACGTCTTAATTTTCAGGTCTACATTGATGAGACTTATATGAAAATGTTAATTAATATCTCGACATTGATATCCATAAAAAAGTCACTGACTCTGCTTGCAGTCACACCGCTTCTCCCCTATTCGCGAAGTGTCGAAATCGTCAGCTATCCAGATCAATTTTAATCCTTTGTAACATATTACCTTCCAGGTCTGCATTGATAAAACTTTCACGGAAATTTTAGCTATCTAGAGCAATTTCAGTTCTTTGTAACTTTTTATATATTTTTGGTCTGCATTGATGAGACCTATATGGAAGTGTTAATCAACATGTCCAGGTTGACATCCATGAAAAAAATTTTTACTCTGCTTGCAGTCGCCCCGTTTAACCCTCATTCGCGAAGTATCGAAATCGTCAGCTATCTAGAGCGATTTAAATACTTTTTAACTTCTTATCTATCAGGCTCAGATTTCAACAAAATTGGCAAAACCTTGTATTTCAGTACTTCACAACAGTGATTCAAACTTCAGTTTGATCCAATATGTCAATCTGGACATGTTCATTAACATTTCCATATAAGTCTCATCAATGCAGACCTAAAAGATAAGAAGTTACGAAGGATTGAAATCGCTCCAGATAGCTGACGATTTCGATACATCGCGAATAAGGGTGAAACAGGGTGACTGCAAGCAGAGCAAGTAATTTTTTATGGATGTCAATGCACAGAATAGAGAAGTAATAAATTAATTAATACTTCTCTATTCTGTGGTCAATGTGGAGATGTTAATTATCATTTTCATATAAGTCTCCTTAATGCAGACCTAAAAATAAAAAGTTACAAAGGATTAAAAATCGCTCTAGATAGCTGACGATTTCAATACTATCGCGAATAGGGGTTACATAAAGTGCCTGCAAGCAAAGCAAGTAAATTTTTTTATGGATGTCAATGTGGAGATGTTAATTAACATTTCCATATAAGTCTCATCAATGCAGACCTGATAAATAAAAGTTACAAGGGATTGAAATTGCTCTAGATAGCTGACGAATTCGATTTTTCACGAACAAGGGTGAAACGGGGTGACTGTTAAGGTAGCTTTAGAGCTAGGGAGATTCGGGTATTTGTGTAATCGGGGATCAGAGCTGGGCAAAATACATGCTTGGCTTAATTGAAATACAAATTACAAAATACTTTCTCGCAGGTATTTGAAATACAAAATACTTTCAAGTCGGGTATTTGAAATATAAAATACAGTATTTTAACTATTTGTATTTGAAATACAAATTACAAAATACATGTGTGTTACGTAAAATGTGAAAAAAGTACAACTAAATTCAGCTCAGCTATTTTATTGCTATGAAAGAAATGAAGAATTTACTTTCAGAAACACAAGAATTTTGAATGTAGTATCAGACAAACAGCCTCTTGTTGGGGATTGAATAAAACCTGCTAAAGAAAACAATTTTTCTTCAGGTCCTCATGGGCAGAAACTTGTGTTATTATTGTATCAACACATTTTTATGTTAGGATAATGTTCAAAGATGGTAAGCTCTTTGCTCTTATCGTTTTTAGAAGTTGACTAACTCTAACTCCATTGCGCAGGACCTTTTCTTCCTTTCCATTGGCCGAAAATATGATTGCTAGCAAAAGAACTAGATGAAGCAGATGAACGTCGCGCCATCTGAAGGGAGATTCAGGGGCTATTTTCTGTAGAGCGCTCAGCGCTCAATGTATTTGTTCGAAAGTATTTCGCAGACAAAAGTATCGTAATACAAAATACAAAATACTTCAGCGTCAGGTATTTGAAATACCGATTACAAAATACATTTTCAAGAAGTAATTGAAATACAAATACAAAATACGTATTTCTATTTCAAATACGTATTTCAATTACAAGTAATTGAAATACTGCCCAGCCCTGTCGGGGATTCATCCTATTGGTCGAGAGATTCACCCTATTGGCTGACGACGATCACGTGATCATCGTCGGCCAATAGGAAAGAATCTCCGATTACCCAAATAGCCGAATCTCCCTAGCACAAAAGCTAGCTTAAGCAGAGCCAGTCATTTTTTTTGGATGTCAATGTGGAGATGTTAATTAACATTTACATGTCTCATCAATGTAGACCTGAAAAATAAAAGTTACAAAGGATTGAGTTGATGCGACACGAACGATTATCTTCCTAGATGGATAATACAATTTCAATAGAATTTGAAGAGATTTTCCTTCGCTGATCATATAAAATTTCCACCAGTCCATAAGATATTTTGCAATAAATATTTCGTTCGAAAATCGAGACCATTTGTCAATCTTGAAAATGACCCATAAGTCATTTTGATATTTCCCGCACTTTTAATGCTCAGGTATTTACATTATTTATTATTACATGGAAAAATTACTTAACAATCTTCTACCAATACAATCAGTAACACAAATGCCCATTTCAAACATTATTCAGATTCACGCGTCGAAAATTTAGTTGCTGCGCTACCTACCGAATAAATGCACGCCACTGATCCTCTCGGATATCTTCGGAAATTCTGTCAGCTATCTTTTGGAAGCTAACTTCACACTGGTGCGAAATTTTCAAACTTAAACAGGAATGATTTAATGATGAACGTGTATTATTAGCACACTCCATGTTATTATATCATTCGGTAGGATTGAGAATAATGAAAGACTCTACTGTTGCGAGACTCTCGTTTTGCTTGTGACTAGAATGCACAGAAGATATCTTCTGTGCATCCTACTTGTGACGCTAAAATAAGAATAGTTCAAATCACAGAACATCAAATATTCAAATGTTCAAAACACACGAAAAATGTTTGATAGATACGCACGCCAAAATTCAGCTCAAATGTCATTATAATTATATATTTGTTTTGTGGTCAAATTGATGTTCTGTGTTTTGTGACATTTGGTATTCAAACTTGACAAACTTGTGACAATTGACAATATTGACATTGGTCGTCAACTCGCCAAACTCGTCTGTCGTCAATTTCAATTTCTTAAATTTTAAAAGTAGCATCAGTTGAATCGTAGGACTAAAGTCCAAATTTTCAATTAAATAGTTATTCATGATCATTTTAAGTTAACAGTCAATTTCGTTACTCCGATAAGTTTGTGAAAAAATGACCACTCAATCTTCTGCAACAGTACCAACTGTGGACCGAGAACGGGTGTATCAATGGATATTAGAACTTACTAACCCAGAAACTAGGGAAAATGCGCTTCCTGAACTGAGGTGAGATACAATATAATGCTTATGATGTGAACTAGTAGCAATTCATTTACCATTTTAGTAAGAAGAGAGAAGTTGTCCCCGATTTGGCTCCGATGCTTTGGAACAGTTTTGGGACCATTGCAGCGCTTCTCCAAGAAATAATTAATATTTATCCAGCTATTAACCCTGCTACTCTAACTGCTCAACAGTCAAACAGGTATAAAGGCGATATTTTATATCACATCAGTGATATGCAATTTCTTTGCTCCAGATAATCATTTTCTTATTTCAGGGTTTGCAATGCACTCGCACTGCTTCAGTGTGTAGCATCACATCCGGAGACAAGATCTCAGTTCTTACTCGCTCATATACCACTATTTTTATATCCTTTCTTACATACTGTATCTAAGACAAGACCATTTGAATATTTACGATTAACAAGTTTGGGAGTAATCGGTGCACTTGTAAAGGTGAGAAATTGTAATGATTGATACGTCAAAGAAACATTTCTTGGACTATAAATTGTTTTAGAATTTTTTAGCTTGTTGGATATTGAAACCTTAAATTCGAATAGTTTTTTTTTGTGATTTCAGACGGATGAGCAGGAGGTCATCACATTCCTCTTAACGACAGAGATTATACCTCTGTGCTTAAGAATTATGGAGTCAGGGTCTGAATTGAGTAAAACTGTTGCCACTTTTATTCTGCAAAAGATCTTGCTGGATGATAGTGGGTTGTCTTATATTTGCCAAACATACGATAGATTCAGTCATGTTGCTATGATCCTTGTGAGTAGAACATTATTACTTATTCTAATTATCAAATCACTGTTGGATTTGAAGTGTACAATTAATCTGGAAGCTTATTCCATAATATTCTTTAAAATTTAATCTCATCAGTATTTGATACCAAATCAATATTATTCTCTTTTGTAAATTTTATTCAAAAACGATGGAAACTTAAGTAAATAATTGGTCTCTTGCGTGTAACAAGAATTATCATATATTTTTGTTTTTCTCATTCTATATCGATACAAAATCATAGTATGCTATCACACACTTCAACAAAATGGTCAAATCGGGACCCAAGGTCGAAGCAAATTTAAAAGATCATCATTCCATTGATAAAAAAAATTCATGCAAGAGACCTTTTTGATGTTGAGCCTGGCTTAGGCAAACTCGTGCATTTTTATGTATTTCAATAAATTCGAAAACAAACGATCTAACGCCAAAATTTCACCGCGCTCGTCCTATTCCTTCTGCAATCAGGGAAAAGGTTGAGGTGGAGTTAAATACATTAATTAGTTAAGATGTTTTTAACACGTTGTTTATAGCCCATAGGGAACACTTATTGTTCCGGTATTAAAAAATCTAGAAAAGCACTGACGTGAGGTCAGGAGCTCTTAAGCGTTGAACCCCTTTTGGAGCAACAAATATTCTATTTACATCAGTGTAATTACCTCACAGTAAAATATTGTGAGACATATGACTGTAAACCAAACAATAATATAAGTTAAGCATTCAAAAGAAAAACAGTTTTTAACTCGATATATTGCATAATAGGATGAATTTAATCGCTTACTCAGTACACCAATGTGATGTCTATCTAAGGAATTCGTCCATATATGTATATACCTAAAAGTTTGATACATTCATCAGATTTTATCTAAGTATTAGAACAGGTGATAATCAAAGGTCTATGATCAATGTTTTCGTTGCCGAAATAAATAAAATCAGTTTTTTCAAAATTGTAAAAGTGCGTTTTTCCGACTCCAATCCATAAAATATTTGACTAAGGCTCCTACAGGCATCAATAAGTTCAGGGATACTCAAGGCAATAATCATCAGCCAAAATGAGTAGTGATTTCGGGTATTCTGGTAAATCATTACTGAAAAGTAAAATAGTTGTTATATTTGGCTTTTTATGAGGGGTAAATTTACAGTATTTCTATTTGATTAGTGTGGTAATATGTTTGTGCTTTTGCAGGGTAAAATGGTTATATCTTTGGCGAAAGAACCATCTGCACGTCTTCTCAAACATGTAGTCAGGTGTTACTTAAGGCTGTCAGATAACCCTAGGTAAGTAAAGTTTCTCTTCCCTTGTGATATGTACAAGTGTACAAGTCTATTCTACTCCTCACAAAATTTTTCAGATGCAGTATTTCATATATATCTTACTCTCCTTGAAAGGATAGTGAATTATCCCAGAGATAATTAAATTTCGTGAAGATTGATTCTTTGAGCTACTAGTGATGTGAATTTTGCATGAACATTTACGTCTAGTGGTAGATTCAAATTTTGATCTGAAGCTTTTTATACACTGACATAACTAAAGCAATATTTCTGTAAATGCAGCTATGTATGAATTGGAAGTTACTAATGATGTCACCAAATGAGGTTCTAAGTTTGGTATTTATTGTTTCACTAGAAAAATTTGTTTACAGGGCTAGAGAAGCACTTAGACAATGTCTTCCAGACCAGTTGCGAGACAACACATTTGCCAGTTGTTTGCAAGAGGATAAATCCACCAATCATTGGTTGCAGCAGCTTCTCAATAACCTTGAAACACCACCTCCTGCTGATAGCCGTCAAGTTGGAATGTCACCTTTGACCTCTCAATAAATCAGCAATATATACACGGAGTAGAGAAGTTGACTGTGAAATATGTTTGCTGATGTGATTTATCCCTTGTAAAAAACTTTATGTTTATACTGTTTGGCCTGTATAAGGAGTCTTGAGACCAATTCATAGTGATTAAATTTGTAATTCTTATTTCAGAAACGTATGTGTATTGTAAATATCGAAAAATATGTGATATGATTTAGAATGATATAGATAAAATGGAAATGAACCATTGATTAATTATGAATGATTAGGCAATTGCAGAAATTCAATGTTGAAGGATGTATTTGTGGAGAAAGAGTTCTTGAACTGATAGAGTATGGATGATATCAAACTTGCCTTAGGAAAAATTTCTTGATATATTATTCAAATGGGGTGAGTTATTTTGATCTTTAATTTTCCTGTTGACAAAGCAAGATAATCTTGTATCCTGCATTTAAATAAAGTCCTCACCTTCTGATATGAAGCTGTGGAAATGTAGAGAATCGTCCAGCAACAAAATTTATTATGACATTGTATATTTTTCCATCTACAATGTCACAGAGGGCTTCAATAATATAATAGAACTGATTAATATTGAATATTTTGTATATGGTGGTAATTGCTATCACAGATTGAAATGACCCACCTTTTATATGAAAAGAATTACTCTATTGTAATAACTGCATCAGTTTATAAAGTGATTATGAAATTCATGAGAATTTATTCTTGTATATTTTATGTTTGTTGAAATGATGTAATATTGGGGACTTTCTCGAGAAGTTTTGTTTATATCTTCAGTGAATTATGTGAAAAGGGTTATAATTGTACTTAAGGAAATTTATCCCAAATTAATATTCATAGTGGTCTTGTGTCAGAGTTCATCAGAAAAATCATGATGTATATTTCATGTGTAGTAATATTTATTATTTTAATTAAAATACTGTTGCATTAAGTCAGAAGTTTCATTATCCTTATTCAAAAAGCTTTTGGACTGGCTTCGAAGCTATCTCGAGGCTAGATCTATGATCGTAAAAGTTAAAGATTCATTGTCTGCAGAGTACGATGTTGGCTTGGGAGTACCACAGGGGTCTGTTCTCGGTCCACTCTTATTTCTGCTTTTTATTAACGATCTTCCCGTGAATTTGCGGATGTTATTTTCCAATTTGTTAACCCATCGGAATATCTCATTGCTTGTAAGACAAATTTTGTTGAGTCTGTTCGCTGATGATGCTTCAGTGGCAGTAGCAGCCCAATCTTTAGAGGAACTCCAAATATTATGTGAACTTCTTTTGGAAGCTTTCGTAGCTACTCATTCGCCATTTAGATAATGTCATCTCATCTAAAGAAAGTGCTAAATTTCTTGGCATTTTCCTGGACAACGGTTTGAAATGGTCTACTCATATTGATTCTTTATGCAAAAAATTGAATAATTCCTATTATGCAATAAGTAGGGTAAGAAATTTACTTCCTTTGGAGACTGTCATGAACATTTATTACAGTTTGGTTTATAGTCATTTGACATATAACGTTCTGCTATGGGGGAACTCTTCGGATGTCGGTAGGGTTTTCATACTGCAGAAAAGTATTTTGCGTATGATATTCAACATACCGCCTCGTGCATCCTGCAGACCTCTTTTTCTGGAAAATGGTATCCTCACCTTGTCCTCCATTTTTATTTACAAATGTCTCATTTATGTAAAGGAGAATGAGACGAGTATAACTAAGTTATCGAGTTTTCATGATTATCATACTAGGAGTGAGGGAAAACTATTTATTCCTAAACATAAGACTGCCAAGTTTGAGATTTCTCCAATGTATCAATGCATCAAAATTTATAATAATCTGCCATATACTATTAGATCTCTGAATTTAGGCAAATTTAAGAGACATGTGAAAGATATTCTGTTGAAAAAATGTTATTATACAGTGAATGATTACCTCAAGGACTGTATTAGCGTTTAGTTGAATTTTGCTTTTTTTTTCTATTTGACTTATCCTATACATGTATGAATATGTCACAAAGGATCAATATATTATTATTATTATTATTATTTGTGGTTGAGCAATTTCAACTGAAGATTAATGTCAAAAAAGTATTCTCACATCTACTCAACCTGATATAGATAGGGATTTTTTGAACAGAATCGTTATGGTCGAAATAAGATCTCTGAAGCAATGGTATTTACACTGATTTTTAAACTGCCTCAGCCCGTATGGAATTTGAGGTTGGTTCTATTCTTATTTCCTCTATCGGAGCGACAGTCAAATTTATATTTCGAAGCTAAACTCTCAACTATTGTTCTATCCACTGATATTTCTTGTTTTCACCTCAAAATCGCACTTTACCTCCAACTATTTGTATCTCCCCGCAGTATAAAATAGATAATTTAATGATCTACTGAAGAATATGTGATGACCGCCCTGGGAAACATTATAGTAAGATTATTAACAATTTTGGGGTGTCCATATAGTGTAAACTTTCCCATAAAACCTCCATTCAGTGGCCACTTTGGCTTTGTCCTGATAGGCGTCTATAGAAATAACCGTGGGGTTGCTCAGTTTTTAGCGGACATCGAGAATACGATGAACAGGGTGTTTCATGAACATTGTGAATAGTTTCACGATATTAATCTCTGAGTAATTTTGAGTCCGAAAGGTTTTCTAGGACCATGTCTAGGAATGCTTTATTTCCAAGATACGGGCCGTGTTTTCTGAGAATACAATCATCTAAACTTGCAAGAGATTGGAGAACTCGTCCACATCCAGGTACTTGCGGCATCTTAAGCTTTCCACAGATTTTAATGAATGCATTCTTCTCATTGTAGTTCGTTTGTCTTTTTAACACTTTTTCTTTTGATTCATTGCAATTAGAAAGAAAAAGGATGGTGCGTCGCTTTTAGACGCAATAACCGGGAGAAAAAGAAGAAAATTGCTACTACCAAGGTAAAATCTTCTCCCTTTTTTCCTAAAGATCTCGAATTAACAGAAAAATGGATTCGAGCGATTTGGAGGGATAATTGAAACCAACCGATCATAGTAGTGTTTCTGTAGTGATCATTTAGAAGAAAATGATCATGATATCTCATTTTCAGATACTCAAAGAAAAATGAATCCCCAGCATTTTCCCCCATTTACAGACACCAACATTCTCCAAAATCCCCAAGGAGAGCTTTAAAGCATAGCCCTTTTCTATAAGATGTGCAACTTGGATACTTTTGAGTATCCGATAATATCGAATACTCAAGTGTTATGTATCGGATCCTTTCTTTGGATACTTGGTATCCAAAACTTTTGCTTATAGAACCCGGATTCAATACTGAGACGGTAGGAAGGTTTGAAAATCATAACATGAGAAAAATATGAATATAAATATTACGGTTATATGAATTTACAAATAAAACTAAAAAACATAACAAAGAATATCTTCAAAAGCATAAGAAATAATTTTGTTGATGATATTATAATTAAATAAATTTTTTATTTCCATATTAAAAATATAATTTTTTAAACCTTATCAGATTTCAGCCTTGATCTTCTATCTGACACCATCCAACTAGTTTTGGAAAAATCTCTTTCACTGGGGACAGACGTAGCAACAAAACTTAAATATTTTTCTGCTAGACGAACAAACCGAGGATAGATCAATTCTCTAGGCTTCCACCACAGTAAAATATTCTTCTGTCTGCTAACTGTAGGTTCTTCATTATATTCTCGAAATTCTTTAATACTGTCTGATAAAGGGGTTGTTTTTATTCCTGCATTTTGTCGTCGAAATAATGCCATATAGAATCCTTATTATCCAAAATAGGCTCTGTCTCTTCTCTAAGCTCTGAACCTTCATTAATTTCAGTCATCTCATTGAGTATTTTTTTTTCTAATGCCGAAGGATCAGAAAATGCATTTTTTCCGAACCTAGGATCCAGATATGTGGAATGAGCTAAGACATGATTATGGTCATATCTTGCAAATCTTGTTGTAATGCCTTCTAATAATGATGAATTTCTTGGATCTACAGCAATAGCAATACAGTGGTATAATTTTCGATGAACTGACAACTTTATCGGCCCTTAGTTCCACAGATATTTGTTTGAAAGGTTTTAGAATAGAACACAATTCTCTTAAAATAGCCCATTCCTCAGCAGTGCGTGGTTCAATGGGATTGTGTAGGACCTCTAATTAATAAGTAACTACAGGCCCCTGAATGAGACAAATTCTCTCGAACATTTCATAGGTCGAATTCCATATAGTTTTCACATCATTAATCAATTTCAAAATATTAGAATTCTCATTAGTTTGATTTTGAAAACAGATAAGTTTCTCATGTGCTACTGTGCTTCGATGAAAGTATTCTACAATAGCTTTCACTTTTATCTGAATAGTTTCAATCTGTTTTTTTTTTCCATTTTGTACAATGAGGTTCAGTGTAAGACAAGTGGATCAGATTTGACAATTTGATTACAGATTTTCACTTGTGTGTCTTTCAATAAAATTGCAGCAATCAATGAGGATGGAACACAATTCCCAGTTATTACTTGTATCAATAAAATGTGCAGTAAAAGACATGTAATTTTCAGTGGCTATTGATGTCCATGTATCACTTTTTAAGGTAATGTGACTTACATTCTGCATTTTCGTCTTAACTTCTTCCCTAACATCATTAAATTTTATGTCAATAATGATCTGCCCACTGTTGTTCTCGATGGTAAAACATAATTTGGATCAAACCCTTTGATCAATTCTTTGAATCCTTCCTACATTGTCCCCGATCGAGAAAGGTTGTGGATCTTTAAGTATTAAATTGCATATTAAATCACTATAATATTTTTGCTTATGAAATGGTGTTGTTTTTTAGGAAAAATAATTAAGAGATACCTGAACTTTTTTTTTTGTGGGTACTGATTGTGTAGATGTGGATGGTTGTTTAGACACATAGTATGCGATAAATCATCTGCTGACAAAGTAGGTGATGCTGAATGGACCTAAAATAAATATTTGTATTTTTTATCGCATTAAACAATAAGAAAATAAGATGTACGTACTTACTGCTGGAATGGAAAATTGAACCATATCATCTGCAAAATCATCATCGGTATATCCGCATAATTTGTTGATGATGTGCTCGCTCCAGTGTTCAAAGATTCACAGCATATAATAGGATGCTTCACTCTCAGATGTTTCTGTAAATTGGAAATGGCCGATCCCTTGTAGAAGAAGATGCTGCGGCTTATTTTGCACTTAAGGTTGCCATCCGTTCGGGATTCCCCCTAGTTTAGAGAGCGTCCGGGCCGGTCTTCATTCGTAGTCCGGGCTTGAAAATTTAAAGATAATTATTATTTAGATAACATAATCACAAGGACGAATATCCGTCGATAAATCAACAAATATTCCCCCTTGATCAGAGCTAATCATCCAATCAACCAAAACACCTACACCGAAGAAGCGGTCAACTTAACTTGGATCCAAGTTAAGTTGACCTGACGATCAATAACAATTGTGAAACAGCTGTAGTCATTCTACTTGGATCCGCTTCTTCGGTGTAGGTGTTTTGGTTGATTGGATGATTAGCTCTGATCAAGGAGGAATATTTGTTGATTTATCGACGGATATTCGTCCTTGTGATTATGTTATTTATTATTACTGGAGCTCTTTCTTCTCCGTGAAACCAATTCCTATCATTATTATTTAGTTTGAAGAGTTTCCTTGAAGACTGAATACCAAAATGATCTCTGTACTTCTTAGATTTCCGATTAAAAACATGATTGAAGTTTGTTAGGTTTGATATTTGAGTAAGGTTTTGTTTTCATAACGGTATATAATTTGTGTTTTATTCTAAGAATAAAAAAACAAATGGTTTATTGAAATAATTCACAACAAACTGATATATGATTCTGTTTTACTAGGTGCATTCAAAATGATGATAAGAGATGGATAAGTTTAATTTTAATTCCTGAAAATAAATAAAATGCTGATTTGTTACATTTTATACTGTTTTTTTGTACACTGACTATGTTAAAAAAAAACATGTCTGGGCTCAAAAGTCCGGGGTTTTCACGCGTCTTGTCCAGGTTGCCAAATTTTAGTGATTGTAACCCTATTTGCACTTAACTTCATTTGTTTCATTGGCGAAATCGAAATGAAGCCAAACAGCGCTTTTTTATATTGTTTAGATGACATGATGAATATACAGACAGAGTATTAGTTTCATTTTAATCCTTCTTCATAAACCTATCCAAATTCGGTGATTTCCAGAAGGCCAAAATTGTGGTGCTTGGTCCAACTGCGCAAGTCATGAATGGACGATTTACTGATCAAATGCTCTCTTCTGTTCTGTCGCATTGAATGGAAAACTTGGAAAGAAAATTTTAAAGAATTGTGATTCCTGTTTTTCAATATTGCGAATATACCCCCGTTATTTCGAATATATAGCAGGTATTTGATCTTAGACGATCGGTTGTCTAAGTATCTAATAACATTGTTTAAGGAGGAATTTACGGAAAAATCTAAAGCCCCGTACAGACACGAGAGCTGAGCGGCTTGCGAGGCAAGTTAATTGGGCTGCCTCGCAAGTGTGTACGGTGTCGCGAGCCATTTCAACAACGCGAGGCTGTCGCGCAACTGCCTCGAAAGCCGCTCAGCTCTGGTGTCTGTACGCGGCAGAGAAGCATCCATCCTATTGTATGCTGTGAATCTTTGAAAACTGGAGCGAGTACATCATCAACAGATTATGCGGATACCGATGATGATTTTGCAGATGATATAAGTCAATTATCCATTCCATGAATTTCAAGCGATGGACCAAAAGCTCTGGTTATAGTTACGGTTATCCAAAATGACATATATGGGCAAAGGATAATCTGTCAATGTGGAAAACCGTAACTATAACCGGAGGTTTTGGTCCATCTCTTTAAATTATATCTCCAATCGCAGAAAAAATAGCTAAATACCCACGATATATGATTTTTATCATGCTAAAACCGATCTAGAAATATAACCTCCAAACAAGTCGAAAATACTAAACAGAACTGTTCCTGTAACCATGGAATAGAATTTCATTCTATCGGTACATGGTGATTCAGTGAAAATTATTCCAAGAATTCTTTATGTCATATCAACAGAGAAGATAAAATCTTCGAATATGCCAAGTGTTTCCGAAAGTTTTGTTTCTGCTAGAGCTCGTAGTCGCCAGACTATCGTTATTTCATAAAAGCCGAAAGTTCGTCAGCATCTACCCTCAACAAAGGTAGGAACTAGGAACGACTGCCCACTATGAAGTTCGGACTATACAGGGTCCTGCAATAGTGCGTTAGGCTTCCAAACCAGACGTTTTAGGAATTTAGTTGAAAATCATTCCCTTTGTATTTTCAATTTTGCATCTCAGGAAATTATTTTCTGATATACAGGGTGTTCCCAAATAAAATTATTCAACAAATGAGTGATATTTTAAATGGAACACCCCTTATATTTTTGTATATTTTCAATGCTCTTCAATACCTCTACCATGATGCAAAATATTAGGGATATTTTTCCAACGGTACGGATCTTAATCAGGAAAAACTGCAAAATTTCTACGAAACAGTAGTTCGGTAAAAGCCCTCTACCGATTTCCAGAAGCGATAGAAACATGAATTTGATCAGAATTTCTTTTAACTTAAGAATTTGCCTAGTCATCGTTCCTGAATGATCAACCTCTCTTATACAGAGTGCCCGTTATCAATGTCCGAATATGAAGAATTTCAAATTGTTTTTTCTCGATTTTTTCAAATGTAACACCCTGTATTTTTTTTCATGATGATGTACACAGTTTAAAACCTTACATTTTTTCAGAAGTAACCAAAGTGCTATTTTCACACCTGCGTCCAGTAGGCACGAAAAATGAAATCAGAACGAAAAATTTTATTCAAATATTAGATATAAAAACAAAAGGGCGTTGAAAAAGACAAAAAAAATTGTGTTAATGATGCAAGAGATGTTCAAAGTGTCGTCCGCCTTCTCTGGAACACGAAGCGATCCGATCGTTGAATGACCCACTAACCCTCATCAGCATGGCTGGAGTAATGCTTCGGAAAGCAGTCACAATCCTCTCTCGCATATTGGAAGCTGTTGTTGGAACTTCATCATACACTATTTCCTTTATGTATCCCCCCCAAAAAAAATCTATGTTGGTGAGATCCGGTGATCTAGCAGGCCATCTTGTCAGTCCGCCCCTACCAATCCATCTATTTGAAAACTGTTGGTTCAGTATATATCAGTTTACGAGAATAATAAGCGGGTGCTCCATCATGCTGAAACCACATTTCAATTCGTATTTCCGAAGGTAACACTGCTAACATTCCGGAAAGAATGTTCTGAATGAAATTCAAATATGCAGCTCCATCTAAATTTCGTTCAAAAAATTGAGGGCCTATCACATGATTGCCGATTACTGCTCCCCAGACATTTAATGACCACCCGTGTTGATTGTCTATTTCCCTTATAATTCTTGGATTTTCTACAGAGTAATAATGAAAATTGTGCCTATTGACGGATCTGGAATTGTGGAAGGTTGCTTCATCACTGAATGAAACAAATTCAAAAATTGTAGGGTTCTGTTCAATTTGAAAACTTGCCCAGTTACAGAAATTCAGACGGTTTTCAAAATCGCTATCGGTTAGCGCCTGGTCCATCTGAATGTGGTAGGCATGATACTTATTCTTTTTGGGGATTCTTTGAACTGAACGCTCACTTATACTACAGGCTACACCAGGCTCCTTTTGGCTTGTGTGTGGATTTTCAGTTACATGCCTAGTAAAGCCTCGAGCTTCTTGTCTTCGTTAGTGGCCGATTTTATCCTCTCTTCTTTTGGTTTATTATTTGATAAAATCAAATAATAAACCTTAGTGATCGACCAAAAAAAAAAATTAAACCCCCCCTGAAAATTTTACAGTTTACGTTTTGGAGTATGTAGATTTGAATGAACGAATAAGAAAAAATCCGTCCGTCCGCCGTCCGCCGTCCGTTGTCCGGAGCTTTTCTCGGAAAGTACTGAACCGAAATCCGTGAAACTTGGTAGAAAAATCATGTGTCGCTCGGGATTGATCGTCCAAGTTTTTCAGCAGGATTGGTATACCCTAAGGGTTTAAAATTGGGGGTTGGAGGGAAAAAAAATTATTTCTCGGAAACTTACCACCGAATTTTTGTGAAATTCTCAACGTTGATTACTGTTGCATAACTCAACCTAAAAATTTTCACCCGGATGATATCCGACCAGTAGTCCCTGAGTTACAAAGAAAAATGCTGCAAATTTCCAATAATCCCGAGAATGAATCATCGCATTCGGTTATCGAAAAAATCGGTTAACTTTTCATCCAGAATCATATAGTTGAAAGTAGATGAAAACATTGTTACCAAATTTTCAACATATATTGAGAAATTTCGAACGGATTCGTTAATTATTTTATAAACACAATGTGCAAATGCCCCATCGATGTTCTCGACAATTTCATAATCGTTAGTAGTTCTAATTGAATATTTTTGGGGTTTCTCTCCTAATATCTGAAACATAACTACAAAAACTCGGATATCAATTATTATTTATAGATATCACCCTACGAATTACGGGATTAAACATTTAATTTCTTCATGGAGCTCAATTATATCTTAAATAAAACTTATATATTATTCATAAATCATTGGTTTTTCACAACCCAAAAACTAATTCCATGAAAAAATTCATTTGAAACATTGAAATCTCAATAAATACTCTTGTGTAACTGAATAACCCTTTCACATGCAGAACGCGAATTAAGAAGCGTTATTTAAAATAATGAATATTTCCAAAATATTCGGTCGATCGGAGGTTTCCATCAATTTTGGATTGCGTAGTACAATTATCGTCAACATGTGGATATCCGCTACTGGTTTCAATCGAAATCCAATATTTTTCGTACTGAGACTTTGAAATAGGGGTGAATATAAAAGGTAATGAGCATGTATGTGATAAACAAATTGGAGGATATATGCAAACAAATCAATTATCAAATCGGAAATCTCATCAATTGTCGAGAATCTAATACTAAGGGTACGAGCCTTAGACTAAGGCAGGAGCCGATAATTGACCTGTTCAGAAGAGTGTGTATCGGGGACCCCAGACAAGAATATTCCGAGATGTTTCAACATCTGGTGGTCCGCAAACTACTTGTTTGAATTGAACGTTTTTACATTAAACAGACGTTGGGATTTCACACCCTTTTAGTCGAGTGTATCTGACAACTATACGGAACGAAATTTCTCTTTTAGAATTATTCAGTCGAATTCAACCTTGAGAGGTTCACGATATATTTGATTTTTACAGAAAAATTATTGAAAATAACTTTAGATCTTCAGTTTGTGTATTGGATATTTTGTGAATCAAGTGAACTCTTATCGGATATATGCACTGTGGAAAAATTTTTTTCAGATAAGTTGCTCAGGACGGGTGAGTTTTTTTTTCATTTCATTGATATTTTTCAGAACAAAGTTGAATCCTAGTAGGAATCACATCCACACATTTAATATTAGCGGAAAATCCTGAATTTTGTTTTACGTATTTGTTGTTAATTTGAGGGTTTAAGTTAATTTTCCCGAAAGTTTCTCAAGAAATACTAACGCGATCAAATTGAAAGATCATAACTAGTTGTGAAATATCGACGCTCAATTTAATGCATGATCTTGTGAGAATTGTATTGGAAAAAAATTGAATTTTTTCTAAACATTTTTTTCGGAAGCTATTCATTAAAGTTCAATATAATTTGTTACAGGTCTTAGTCAACATTTTGAAACCATATTTATTTGCAGAGATATTGGTGAAAAATTTTGTGGACATTTTAAATTTTGAGGTTATTTCCCTTATATGTCAAAAGGCGCAAACGCTTTCTGATTTGAATTTCATTTCTATTTGTGTAATACCGACACGCTATTGAATGGGTAATATCGTGAAGATCGTACTGGCAAAATATTAGTAAAAAATATTTTTCGGATATTTAACTTAACTTTAACGAAAGAAACAACATAGTGACTTGACCTTTGTGAAGTAGTTTTTTAAGAAAACTCAACACCAAGATAATTTTCTTATTTTTCAACAATATTTCATAGGAAATGTGATTTGGAATGAAAAATATTTAAGATTTTTATGAATAACATCCTTTAGGCTTAATTATAAAGTGATTCTTTCAATTCTTTCCAGCAAAATTTTCGTTATATGTTGATACCTTAGTGAATAGGTTTATCTACCATATTTCGGGAATATATTTAGATGAGACAGACAACATGGATACGGTAATTGATCATATCGGTGACAGGACTGATAATTCTGATGATCAGTCGGACATAAAAACTCCATCTCATAGTAATACCCCGGAATCACAAAAAAACACGAAGAAAGTTGCTAAAAATCTTTCGCTTTAATATACCTTCTTCAGGTGTCTACATTTTACTGACTGATGGTATGTAGTACAACAAGGTTTAAATATGGTCCGGAACGTGCCTAAATAATTATACAAAAGCGTAAAAGTGAGAGTAGGTATAAATTGGGGTTTGCCACAGAGTTTTTAGGTTACAGAAAAATATTCAGTAGAGGAGAGCTATTCACATCTGTTTGTTCATTCAATAGGATTTTGCGGGTGTTGTACCTATTGATTTCTAACGACTCTAGAAGTTA
This sequence comes from Myrrha octodecimguttata, assembly GCA_958510865.1. Lineage (NCBI taxonomy): Eukaryota > Metazoa > Arthropoda > Insecta > Coleoptera > Coccinellidae > Myrrha > Myrrha octodecimguttata. The sequence continues at coordinate 30,499,598 of OY294057.1, forward strand.
TGTAGGTACTTTTGGTTTCGACGTGGATAATTTTGTAGTTTCTATTGAATTTAAATATTTCACATGAATTTCTTCATGGAATTGATTTTCGTTTGGTGGGAACCCAATGAGTTATAATTAATATATACGATTTATTTGAGATATCAATGGTATTGGGTTATAAAACTGAGAAAATAATAAACCCTTGTGTAAAATTTGCAGCGTTTTTTATACTTGACATCTCCTGTTTCTGTTTGAAAGCCTCCGAAAACTCTACTCATGTGGATGTCTTCTTTCGGGATATTCGACAGCATAGGATCTACTGGCTAATAAACAGTTTCTGTGGCACCAACATGAAAATCATATCAACCATTTCATCTTTACCTGAAATTTTTGGTTGAAATCATTTTTCGTGTCTGCTGGACACAGGAGTGAAAATAATCCTAAGGTTACTTTTGAAAAAAAGTAAGGTTTTAAACTGTGTACATCATCATGGAAAAAAGTACAGGGTGCTAGATTAGAAAAAATCGAGAAAAAACAATTTGAAACTGTATAAAAGAGGTTGATCATTTAGGAACGATGACTAGGCAAATTCTTAAGTTAAAAGAAATTCTGATCAAATTCATGTTTCTATCGCTTCTGGAAATCGGTAGAGGGCTTTTACCGAACTACTGTTTCGTAGAAATTTTGCAGTTTTTTCTGATTAAGATCCGTACCGTTGGAAAAATATCCCTAATATTTTGCATCATGGTAGAGGTATTGAAGAGCATTGAAAATATGCAAAAATATAAGGGGTGTTCCATTTAAAAAATCACTCATTTGTTGAATAATTTTATTTGGGAACACCCTCTACATCAGAAAATAATTTCCTGAGATGAAGAATTGAAAGTACAAACGGAATGCTTTCCAACTAAATTTCTAAAACGTCTGGTTTGACAGCTATGGAAGCCTAACGCACTATTGCAGGACCCTGTATTATAGTGGCCTTAACAGATGTCACGTGACAAAGGTGTACCATAAAGCAACCCAATTTCTTTTAAGTGCAAAGCTCAATTCTCACGCGCTGGTTCTGGGGAACAGCACGTTATCGTTTTGTCACAATGTCCGTAATTTTCGAAATTTTTCCTTTTGTTCTCAAACGACTAGGGTGGACTCACTGACGATGAATCCGTGGTCAAATTGAATTCTGTCAGACCGTATGTGCGCTGACTTTCGAAGGAAAGTGATAAGCGGCTTGAAATTTATAGGTTGATTGGCAAAATCAACCGAACGGTTTCAGATGATGTATACTCCTTTGAAATTTTGAGGTAAGGTCCTTGTTATCTCACGAAGTACTCTGATGCGATCAGATTGAAACTTCTTGAATAATTGGAGAAAGCCAACGCGCAACTTAGTGCTGAATTTTTTATGGATCTAGTTATTTAGGAAATTTGTAAAGAATTTTATTAAAAAAATCTACGAATTTTTAATGAAAAAGAGTTTTCTCGGGAACTATTGATCATATTGCAATGGAATTTCGTACAGACGTTGAAGTCGGTATTGTCTCCAATTTCAATCTGATCCGATAATCAATTTCGGAGATATGGAAAAATATTATGGAAAATTCCATTGATATTTGAAATTTCAACTTTATTTCCTCAATATCTCAAGAACTACTGCTGCGTTCACATTCAAACTTTGTAATTGGTTGAAAAATAACAATTCGCGACTCCATGCCAAATTTCGTGTGGATCTATTCCATTTTCATTGAAATATTCAACAAACTTTCGACACAGTTTGACACAAACGTTCGAGTCTGTATTCAACAAGAGTACTTTAAATTTCAGTTTGATCTGATATCTCCTAAAATAAATATCAGATCAAACTAAAATTTTAAGTACTCTTGTTGAATATAGACTCGAACGTTTGTGTCAAACTGTGTCGAATGTTTGTTGAATATTCCAATAAAAATGGAGTAGATCTACACGAAACTTGGCATGTAGTCGCGAGTTGTTATTTTTCAACCAATTACAAAGTTTGAATTTGAATGCTTGGCTATTTGCAAGTTCAAGGTTGTTTCGTTAATATCTCCAGAAGAAATAAAGCGATCAAATTTAATCATCGTAGGTAGTTGCCTAATAACGATGCCCAACGAAATTTCTTAAGGAACGTACAAGTAGAGAATTGAAAAACTAATTTCGTTTCGAAAATTTTTAATGGAAAATATTCATCAAATGTCAATGAAATTTGACACATGTCTTGAAGTCGATATTTAGTAACAGTATTTTAAATTTCAGTTTGATCTCATTATCTTGGGTAAAATATATCAATTTTCCCGGTTATTTTCCAGGTATCGTTGTTATTTCCGAAGTACCTCAAAAAAATGCTGATCCGATTTTAATGAACCCTGGTAACTAGTAAGAAAATGTAAATTAGTAATTTTGTGCGAAATTTCGTGATGATCTTTCAATTATTCAAATATGTGGTCTTCACGAAATTTTGCACGAACCTTCGAACTGTCATCTTTCACATTGAAATTTGTTTCGATTCGATCTGTATCGACTTCGGCTATCGTGATTGAACTTGAAATCAAGTATTCTACAATTATCAACTTTCTGAATAGATTCTTCTGTGAGTAATATTGCTCACTAACGGCAGTTTGGTGAATGAACATACGGTAACATGAGGTGGAGCTATCCTTGACGAGTTCAAAAACATATAAAGCAAGATACAGGGTGATCACCAATATTGATTGCAACATATGCAGGTCAACCTTTTCATATTCAAATAATTGAAAACTTTCAAGGTCCCTAATGGGACTTCAGTCAAGTTGAGATTCAACACCCTGTATATTGAAATTTCAAAATTGAATCTGAAATCTTGAAAAAAGCAAAAAATTTTCAATTGGAATCAGTTGATTTTCTTATCCCGCACCTTCAACTAATTCAACGTGCGGGATTGGGATTGTTCATTGAAAATTTCACGGAAAAATTCGATACAATAGAGAAATTCGACTGAATTCTGAATTATTTTGAAAAATTTCCAGAAAAACATTAAGTTTGAAAAAATGTACCAAAAATTAACAACAATTAATACCTAGTTAAATAAATTAAGAAAGAAATAAGAATCTCAAAAATGATTCACAGAAGAAGTTTCAGAGATCACCGCTTCGTTTCCATCTCCAAACCTTTCTCTATAAACCTTGCTGTACCCGGGATTCATGACTCATCACAATTTTTGGTTTATTATTTGATAAAATCAAATAATAAACCTTAGTGATCGCCAAAAAAAAAATTTTTAACCCCCCCTGAAAATTTCACAGTTTACGTTTTGGAGTATGTAGATTTGATTAAACTAATAAAACAAAATCCGTCCGTCCGCCGTCTCCCGTCCGCCGTCCGCCGTTCGTTGTCCGCTTTTCTCAGAAAGTACTGAACCGAAATCAGTGAAACTTGGTAGAAAAATCGTGTGTCGCTCGGGATTGATCCTCCAAGCTTTTCAGCAGAATCGGTGTACCCTAAGGGCTCAAAATGGGGGCTTGGGGGAAAAAAAAAATATTTCTCGAAAACTTACCACCAAATTTTCATGAAACTCTGAACGTTGATTACTGTTGCAAAACTAAACAAAAAAATTTTCATCCGGATGATTTCCGACCAGTGGTTCCTGAGTTATAAAGAAAAACGCTGCAAATTTCCAATAATGTCGAAAATGATATCATCGCATTCGGTTCTAAGATTGGAATTCACTGAAATAATCGGTTTACTTTTCATCCAGAGTCATACATCTAAAAGTAGATGAAAATATTGATTACCAAATTTTCAACACATATCGAGAAATTTTTAATGGATGCGTTATTATTTTGTAAACACAATTTGCAAATGCCCCATCGATGTTCTTGACAATGTTATAACCGTAAGTAGTTCAGATTAAATATTTTTGGGTTTTCTTTTCCAATATCTTAAACATAACTACTGAAAATCGGGTCAAATTATTATTTATAGAAATCACCCTGCGGATTACGGGATTTAAGATCAAATTTCTTCATGAAGCTCATTCATATCTTGAATAAAACTTTTATTTTATTCATAAATCATTGGTTTTTCAGAACACAAAAACCAATTCCATGAAAAAATTCATTTGAAACATTGAAATCTCAATAAATACTCTTTTATAACTGAACAACACTTTTGCATGCAGAACGCGAATTAAGTAGCGTAATTTAAAATAATGCAGATTTCCAAAAAATTCTGTTGATCGGAGGTTTCCATCAATTTCGGTTTGTGTAGTACGATTATCGTCAACATGTGGATATCCGTACTGGTTTCAATCGAAATCCAAAATCTTTCGTACTGATAGTTTTAAATAAGCGTGAATATAAAAAATAATGAGCATTTATATGATAAATCAAATTGGAGGATATAATATGCAAAAAAATCAATAACAAACCGCAAATCTCATCAATTGTCGATTGTCGATAATCTAATACTGAGGGTTGGAGCCTTAGACTGAAGTTAGGAGCCGATCATCTGTCTACCTGTTCTGAATGGGGACTGTGGCGGGTCTAGACCTAAGACAAGGGATATAGCGTAGACAAAAATATACCGCATGTATCATCATCTGGTTGTCGGCAAATTACTTGTTTGAATTTCACGTCTTTACATCAAACAGACTTTTGGATTTGACACCCTCTTGGTTGAGTGTATCTGACAACGATAACAACGAACGAAATTTATAATCTAGAATTATTCTTTTGAATTCAACCTGATGAGGTTCACGATATATTTAATTGTTACAGAAATGTTATTGAAAATAACTTAAGTTTTCCAGTTTTTGTGATGAATACTTTGTGAATCAAGTGAATCGGATATCTGCTGTGGAATTTTTTTTTTCAGATCAATTGTACAGGAAGGTTGAGTTTTTTTCATTTCATTAATATTTTTCACAACAAAGTTGAATCCTAGTAGAAATCACATCTACACATTTGATATTAGCGAAAAGTCTTGAAATTTGTTTTACCTATTGGTGTTAGTTTGAAAGATTGAGTTTATTTCCTCAGTGTCAAGAAAAATGAACGCGTTCGGATTGAAACATCATGACTAATTGTGAAATATAGACACTCGATTCAATGCAAAATCTCGTGAGAATTGTATAGTGGAAAAATCGAATTTTTTTCAAGAATTTTTTTTTCGAATACATATTCATCAAAGATCAATGAAATTTGGTACAGGTTTCAGAGTCAACATTTAGAAACAGTGTTTCAAATTTCAGTTTTGACCGATATTCATTTGTGCAGATATTGGCAAAAAATTTCGTGACCATTTTGAATATTGAGGTTATGTCCCTAATATCTCAAAAAGGGCAAACCCTATCTGATTTGAAGTTCATTTTCAGTTGTAGAATACCGACACGAAATTTAATAATTGTGGAAAATAGTTAGATTTTCGAAGAGGTTAAACGACTGTGGAACTTCTCTTCTCATTCAAAATATTATTTAAAATTTTGCTACTCAGTTAGCGTTCTGCATGTGGAAATGTTATTCAATTATACAAGTGTATTTATTGAGATTTCAATGTTCGCATGAATTATTTCATGGAATTGGTTTTTGTGTTGTGAGAAACTAATGATTTATGCATAATATATAAGTTTTATAAGATATCAATGGTATATTTGGTTATTTAACTGAGAAAATAATAAACCCTTGTGTAAAATTTGCAGCGTTTTTATGTTTGTGGTGGTCTCGGAGATTGAATTGTATGAAAAAACCTAGAAAAGCACTGACGTGAGGTCAGGAGCTTTTACGCGCTTGTTCACATTCGAAGCCATTTCCTCAAGATATTTTTCATGAACCTTCACGCCGTCATGTTTCATCTTCGTTATTGGTAATACTGGGAAAATAAAATTCGAATTGATATCGTAATCATTTGGGGGGGATTTTGAGTTTCCACGAATTCGACCTTCTTCAATTAATCCCCAAACCTGCTTTGAAAATATCGAGTCTCTAAGTCGTTTTTTCGCGCTTGTTCTGGGGAACAGCGCGTTATCATTTCGTCACGATGTCTGTAATTTTCGAATTTTTAGCCCAAATTGGTCTCAAACGACTAGGTTGGACTCACTGATGAAGAATCCGTGGTCAAAATTGATTCTGTCCGTCGGTCGTGTGCGCTGTAACTTTTGAAAGGAAGGACCTAGGGTCTTGAAATGTTCAGGTTAGGTTAAGATCCTGAATATCTCGGTTGAGTTCGTTAATGGGCCAAATCTGCTGAATGGTTTTTGTGCTACATCCATTTGAAACTTTGATTTTTCTATATCTCGAAAAATATTCATCTGATCGAAATGAAACTTTGTTGGAAGATGTACAGTGTCAATAAAAATGATTATCCATGGAAAAATTCGAAAATTTTTTTTTTTTAATTTTTTTTTTTAATTTTTATATTTCATTGAAATTTCCAAGTCACCATTTCGCAATGTGAACAAGCGCGTAAAAGCTGCTGACTTCACGTCAGTGCTTTTCTAGATTTTTTCGGATGTGATTGTGGTTGAGGTCGGCCTAACTGTCAACCATAAAATGAGAATCCATTAAGGGGCTTGACATTTGTTGAAACGGTTCAATCAAGAAAACCGCATTCGCGAGTTGGTAAAATCATCCAAGGATTCCGCACACATATTCATTCGAAATTTCATTATTTCAGTATTTTTTGAGTTACTCTGTGAAAAATAATACCGGGGAAATAACCAAGAAATTCGACACATTTTCCCAATATCCGAATATATAAAGAAGATAAATATCAGATCACATTGAACTTTGAAACACTTTAGTGAAATATTGACTAGGTTTTTGTCAATTTAGTTGAAATCTGATGAATTGTTTCCGGTACAAAATTTTTCAACAAAAATTTCTGACATTTTCGAATAATTTTTAACAATGCTCTACCCCTTTATACGATTCTCACGAAATTTTGTGTTAAGTCGTGCGTTGGTATTCTTCAAGTAACTACATACTTTAAATCTGATCGCGTCTGTTCTTGACATATTGAGAGAGATACCTGCGTCTGTCAATATCTCCGAAAACGAATATCGGGTTGAACGGAAATTTGAATAACTGTTTTTGAATATTGACTTCAAGGTTTATCCCAGGTTTAAATCTGATCGCGTCAATAGTTATCGAGAAATTGAGGAAATATTCTGAAAATTTCAAATAACAACGAAATTTCACATAACTTTTCCTTATATCTCCGGAAATAAACATCAGATCAAATTAAAGTGGATAAAACTGTTGTGGAAAACTGACAAGCTCTGTGCCGAGTTTCATCGAAATCTGGTCAATGAAATCAGAAAAAATATTGTTTTTCGATAAAGATGTGGATAATTTTAGAAAAACCATTTTTTTCAATATTTGCGCGTTGATATTCTTCAAATAATTAGGAAGTTTCGATGTGATATATTCAATACTCCTTGAGATATTGGAGAAAGAACCTAAAACAACGAAATTTGATATATTTTTACGCGCTTGTTCTGGGGAACAGCGCGTTATCATTTAATCACGATATCTGTAGTTTTCGAATTTTGAGCAGAAATTGGTCTCAAACGACTAGGTTGGACTCACTGGTGAAGAATCCGTGGTCAAAATTGATTCTGTTCTTCCGGCCGGCCGTCTACACTGTAACTTTCGAAAGGAAGGACCTAGAGTCTTGAAATTCTCAGGTGAGGTTAAGATCCTGAATATCTCGGTTAAGTTCGTTAATGGGCCAGATCTGCCGAATGGTTTTTGTGCTACAGCCATTTGAAATTTCGATTCTTCAATAACTTGAAAAATATTTATCTGATCGAAATGAAACTTGGTTGGAGGACGAACAGTGTCAATAAGAAGAATTATCCATGGAAAAATTCGAAAAAAAATTCTCGCTTGCGAGGTACTCGCGAGCCAATGCGACTCGACTTGGCCTCACAATTCGCCCTAGGTTGCCTCACTGTGTCTTTTTTACGCGAGCTGTTCATGAGAAGCTCTGCCCCTGTGTCTGTACGCAGCTTTAAATCAAGGAACGAAACATGCACTGGTGGAAAATTCTGAATATAGAGAAACAACAACATTTCAAGCAATAAGCCAAATTAGCTCAATATCATCTGCTTCCTGATTTTGGTCAACTTAGCCAAGCTAAGGGACTCCAAAAATGTAAATTTGGATTAATTACCTATTATCTGGAGGTGTAACATGAATGCCTTGACGACATCTGGGATCGTGAAGGATTGGTAACACAATATACTTAGGTATTGAAAAATTCTAAGAATCACTGACGTGAGGTCAAAAGCTTTTACGGGCTTGTTCGAATTTGCCAAAGCGGTCTCGTTTTCACATATTAACCCGGAAAAACGTTGCTTTACTTTCTGATGAAAAGATTTGACGATTATGTATCCATATGGTCATGGCGAATTTCTGCAACAACCTCCAAGCTATCATTTTTCAATCAATTCGATCCGAGCTGCATTTTTGGAAATTGGAAAATAAATTGTAAATTCCGAAAGGAACCACCCGAATACTTGATATTTATAGAGTAGGCTTCATAACGAGGGTGAATTCGTGAATGAGTAAAATCATCAGAATGATTACGTCAATATAGGTAAATTTTATTTTCTCAATATTTCAAAAATATAGGTTGGATCGAATTCAAATCCCTTGCGTTATAGGAAAATAATAGCTTAAAGGTTCATGCAGAATCACGTCAGGATAATATGATTATAGAAGCATCATACTTCTATAAGGAAGCAGAGGTGTGTTAGGCAGGGTTTATACGTAAAACGATGACTGCTTAGGCAACGAATTTGAACATGAGATCAAAAGCTGCTGTATTCACGTCAATGCTTCTCTAGAATTTGTCAGAATTTTTATTATCCAAACAATGTTTTGCAAACATTTTCAGCGATTCCTTCCAGACGGAGCCCATAGGACCCCTCCCTGAGATTCTTTCGGACCGCTGCCAGGCGAGTCTGCAGAACATAATCTTCTCAGTATCAACTGTTGAAAACAACTCAAGGCCCTTAAACCTTCATCTTCTCCTGGAGTTGACAGTCCGAGCCCCCTTATTTTAAAAAATTTCTCTTCAACTCTTGCAGTCCCGTTGTCGGTGCTCATGGAGGAGTCTTTCAGATCCCAGACTTTACCTAGTGATTGGGTCTCTGCACGTGTCATACCTGTATATAAGAAGGGTGATAAACTGAATTCCTCCAGCTATCGCCCAATTTCCCTTACATCATCTGTTGTTAGAATCACCGAGAGAATAATATTTGATGAGATGCTCGAGTTCCTCACCTCTAACCGAATCATACCAGACGAACAACATGGCTTTTTACCGGGACGCCTAACCATCACAAATTTGCTTGCATGTCTACATGATTGGACAAAATCTAAAGACTCGAATATACCAATTGATGTAATATATCTGGATTTTGCAAGGGCTTTCGATAGAGTTCCAATTCGTCGGCTCATCTACAAGCTAGATCATTTTGGTATAAGTGGTGATTTGCTTGGTTGGATCCGGAGCTTTCTGAGCAGACGAACCTACTTCGTTGGGACGGGTGCGTCAGGTCCTCGTCGAGAACAGTTACTAGTGGCGTGCCGCAGGGGTCTGTTCTTCGTCCTTTGCTTTTTCTCGTATATACGTCAGACCTGCCGGTACTTCTGAGGTCATCCATTTGCATGTTCGCCGACGAAGCCAAACTTTATAATAATATAATAACCACTCAATAATTTTTCACTTCTCCAGGCCGACTTGGATTCATTGTATTCCTGGTGTTGTAGCTGGCTGCTCGATTTGTACCTGAACAATTGCATGGTCCTCCACCTGGGAAAACGTGATCCTAGGAAGCAATATTTAATTGTTGGTTTTCCTCTCGGCGCTACGAAGAGACATGTGGATTTGGGTGTGGTCATAACCGAGGATCTTTCTTGGTCGGAACACATAATGTACATCACCTCTAAGGCTCAAAGAATGCTTGGTCTTCTTGAGCGACCATTTCGTTATTGTGACCAATACTGGAATACGCTGGACCGCGGTGTGGTGCCCTAACCTGGTGTGGCACAGAGAGATTTTGGAGCCCATCCAGAGACGTGCAACAAGAATGCTTTATGGAGACTGCGACCATCTTACGCGGAACGTCTGTCTATGCTTCGACTACCAACTTTCCAAGATAGACGTAATCGGGGTGATGTCATTATTACCTATAGGGCCCTGAACCGTAATTTCGGCACTGACTGGAAGTTCCTGTTCAAAACTGCTTCCACACAACACCTCAAAGGCCACCACCTTAAATTAACACGCGAGTTATCCAAGACCACATGCTGGCAAACTTTCATCAGCAATAGAGTGTTTCACCAATGGAGTGGTCTCCCTGATGCCGTTGTTAGTGCTCATATTGTGAATTTCTTCAAAAATGAGTTGGATGAATGGTTGAATGCACGACATGAGTGAAAAATTAGCTCCTTTTGTTAAGATACAGATAATTATTCTTGGACTTTCTGCTTATTTTGTTTCATATAACAGTTTAATTTTATGCTCAAATTCTCCTTCACTGTATGTATGTTTTTTTTGTATAATGCCGTGAGTTGATGAAACTCTCATCATTTCATAATAAAAATAATAATTTATTCAGCATATAATTATAGTATGCCACTTAAATCGACCTATTTTTAATAGAATCAGACTGCAAAAAGCAACTAAGTCTATATCTGATCACCATTTATTTATTTATTTATTGGTAAGGGATACAAACAAGTATAACCCACAAAAGTATCCTCTAATAAATTAAAAAAACTAATATTTTGAGTCCACAAACAAGCACATATAACAACTCAAGAAGAGCCTGAAGAAGAACCTATATCAATAACAAAAAATATTCCTACAATTTTTTTTAAAACAAATAAAGACATGGTAAAAAAATTCATATGGTTGACATATTCATTGAACAAATCGCACATTCTAGTTATGAGAGAATTTCGACCTATATTAGTGTTGAAAGAACTGCTATGGAGTAACTGTCACTCCTCGTATTAAACTGAGGAACACGATAAAGAATATATGATACCAACTCTGGCGAATCGTAGTAGTTCATGAGAATCTTGAAAGCAAAAAGCAGATCAAATATGATTATTTGTTGTTCCAGAGACTGGATTTTATAGCTGGACCGAAACTCATTTATTCCAAATACAACGTAGTTGTTAGTGACCTTGAAGTGAAGGAACCTCACGAACCTGTTCTGGAGTCCCTCGAAACGCAGTTAATGAACGTTGTAGTATGGGCGCCATATAACACTGCCAAAATTAAGTTTGTCGAAGACAAAGCTATAGTAGAGACTCTTAATTGTCCTCCTGGATCTTCAAGCAATCCTCAACCGATCTCACGTTCAGGAAGATCTTCAAATCATCCATTGATTTGTGAACATAATCTTCCAGAGGGTGAAGTCTCAATTTCAATTTGTGTATATTAACATATTTATATTCTAGATTTTGAGCTATCTGAAATGGCTAATTGATCAGAGTCACCCTTTGCTCATTAATCAACTCTCTACAGAACGAATTGAAAACCTTTCCATTTCCCTACAGCACCTCGGATTCAAGCTGAATAAAATACCACCCAAATAATATCCTGCAAAAGATTGAAACATTATGCGATATTTATCACTTTCCGAAAACGATATAGTCTTGGTAATCTCCTGAACATTTCGATTATCGTGAGACACATCGAGAAGAGGAAACTTCGATACCCCTATAATAGATTTTCGGCAAGTAGAAGTGAATACAAATGTCGAGGGAGGCCATGGATCACCCCCATCGAATGCGGAAACTTCCCCCGAGGCCGTCTTTATAGAGTAATCGTTTCGAATCCAATTGATCTATCAATATGTATAACATCTTAACTTTTGCCGTAACGCTACCCTGCTGCAGACCTTCGTTTTCTAGGGTTTCGCCGTTACGAGGGTTGAACAAGAAATATTTCGTCAATCAGGCAAAGAATAGAATAATACTTTTTTTAAACTGAAATAATTCGAGAAGAGTATAGATGTAGATTCAGAACATTTTGGAGCATTAGATTATGTGTATATCCGGAAGATTTTTGTTGATTTACAGCAAACTTTGATGCGAAGAAGGTAACGCGTGTGCTGAAAAGTTCTCATCATTTTGTAGTTTTTTTTTCAGGGTTCTACTCCTACTATCTGAAACAGCACAATCAGCACTATTAAAATTAAGTAGATTCTATTTTTTTCATGGAAAACTTCCTTGCGGATTAAAATATAAGTCAAAGGTAGGTAAAAAAAACTCTGCGTACCCGTATGAGAGTAGGGAAAATGTAATTTGCTTGAAGAATGAGTTGATATATTTATATTGAGTGGCATTCTTCATTAGAATGAATTGTATTCTTCCATTTGAATTGATATTGACATAATATCTCTAAATAGTATATGCAACTAGAGAGGAAAACCTGCAGGAAGCCGTTAATAATATGAGGTAGTACCTATACCCCATTTATTTTCAAAAGGTTAGTCGGTTGGTTACGTTTCAGAGTACAATCTGAATCCTTCATCAGACGAGAAAAGTCTCACGAACGAAAAATAAAAAAAAATATTTCTCCAAATATTCTCGTATGTCTAATGAGACTTGTACTTTGAAACGTGGCCTACCGTCTGACTCTAAAAAAACAATTGGGGTTTAGGTACTACCTATTATTATTTATAACTTCCTGATGGTTTTCTTTCCGTGTTGCAGATATTATTTAGTGATAGTTTGATGACAGTTCAAACAGAAGAATACATTTCATTCAAATGAAAAATGCCTTTCATTATGAATATGTCAGCTTATTTTTTGAACAAATTCCAATTTCACTGTACACTTATACGGGGAGACAGTTTCTGCAAATGTTTTAATATCTATGCCCTTATAGGCATACGTAAAATGTATGGCACCCCGGGTATATTTACGCTGCTAATACTGTGGTTTTTTTAAACGTGATATATTTTTTGATATTCCAAAGAAGGTAATGCTCGTTCTCAAAAGAATAACAGGGCAGGTCTTTAGATTTTACACTTATTTCAAATATAGATTCCTTACATGGAATGAAACACTTTTTTCATCGGCAATTTTTCCAGATTTACCTGATGTGAAAAATTATAAGTCTTTAAAAATTTCTCAATATGCAATTACACTCATCCTTCACTTTCTTCAGAGATGTCTCTCACATTAATCTGTATTGCAGAATAACCAATACTTTGTTTGAAATTCGAAGAGACGTGATTCGGAAAACTCATTAATTCACTTTATTTTTATGATCAGGGGGTTCTGCGGTATTATTATAATGGAAATATTTCACCCCACATGGGTATTGAGACCTTGATTTTCCACTATAAGATTATACACAACTCCTCGCACATTCTCATACCTATTGGAATTTCCCTGATAATCCTAATTTCCACCAAATTCATAAATCCATCACTCAATCAGCGTGAACGCATTAGTTGAACTCTATGAATTTTCTGGATATTCTGGTCCATAGATATAGAGAATTCTTTGTCTATGGTCTGGCCACAAAAAAGATGAACAACTCTTTGTATTTTATGGTCCAGATGAACGTGGGTGAAGCTTAATTCAAGCTTCACATGCTCAGAAGTGGATACACAAAATAAGTGAATTTCTCGAATTTTATCAGATTAGATTATGTGACATTTGCGGTTGAATATCCCCAAAATGAAGCGTTTCTGGAGAACTTCTAAGGAAAATAGTGAGTATTCTGAAAGAATTGAAAATTCTTATAATTCAGCAAAAATTTCAAAATTTTCCATTCCAAATATGACATCATATCTGCGCACTACTCATTTCCGCCGAAATAGTATCGGTTTCTATTGGACTAACTGCTACTTTATATCCTCGAAATCAAGAATTATTTTCTCCTACTCCCACCAGCCAGGAACTCAAGAAAAAGGCCTACAAGAAGACTACAGGGTCGAAAATTCTTTTAAACAAAAAAAAAATAACAATAGAATGAAACCCATTGAAAAGGAAGGGAATATAACAAAAATGAAAAGAAAAATAATTTTCCGGCTATATAAGGTCGGGAAGTGGACTGAAGTGAGTTTTTGAGGTTAAAGACGGTTAATATCGATTGCCGGCAAAACTACAAGTCATATGTTGTAGGTAATTAAAAGATCTACAAATTTTGTATTTTCACTTTTTTCGCGTAACCCCAATATTTATGTCAAAAATTTAAATGACCCAGTTTTTCGTTTGTTATTTTCAACTTTTACAAAAAATTTTTTTCACGAAATTCCATGAAAACTCACCTTTTATGTTCCAATCACACTGTTATTTTTCGATTTAAAATATTAATATTTTACTTTATTTCGACTTCATCGATAAAGCACCCTAAATTTCAATCGAAAATTCTAATGTCGAAATACCTTTCTTTGGTGGGTTTCCTGCTCGTTGAAATCTCTTCTTCATTGTGACGAAACGAGAACGCGCTGTTTCCCCAGAGCAATGTCCATAAAGTTAGCAGAGCCACTTGCACGGAAGTCAATGAAAACCATTTCATTAATTGTCGTATATTTGTCGAGAATTTGTCGTGAAAGAAAAAAAATTGTCGCGCTTCTAGTTTTTTTAGGGGTGGCTCTGCTAACTTAATATTAAGTTAGCAGAGCAATTCTAAAATATGCATCGAATTCGATCAAAGATGATATGAGTAATTGCCGAGTATTTGTCGTAGACCATCTAACCTGAAAAAAACCAGAAAAAATATTTTTTTTATAGCTTTTTTATAGGTTTTAATGAAATGTTCTGGTTTCTTAGGAAATTTGTCAGATTCGGCAATATTTTAGAATGGCTCTGCTAACTTAATATCAAGTTAGCAGAGCCACTCCTTTAAAAAAAAACAAAGAGCGCGACAAATTTTTTCTTTCACGAAAAATATGTTTTGGTCGTTCTTCAATCGTTCAGTTCCGGTAGAAAAAAAGGTCATCTAATTAATTTTCTTGTATCACAAAGTTACGTCGAGGTATACCCGTGAGAATGGAATATTTCCATTATCAAACGAAACGAAAATTGTTCATTTCGAGAAAAAGAAGATTTAACATATACAACCCAACATCAGTCAATAATGATACAAAAAATATACCTGAAAAATAAATTTACTAATGCGATGTTGCCGAATTTGACAAATTTCCTGAGAAACCACGACATTTCATTAAAACCTATAATAAAGCTATAAAAAAAATGATTTTTCCTGGTTATTTCAGGTATGATGTTCTACAACAAATACTCGACAATTACTCATAACATCTTTGATCGAATTCGATGCATATTATAGAATGGCTCTGCTAACTTAATATTAAGCTAGCAGAGCCAGAGCAAAACAAAGAGCGCGACAAATTTTTTTCTTTCACGACAAATATGTTTTGGTCGTCCTTCAATCGTTCAGCTCATTTCCGGTAGAAAAAACGGTCATCTAATTAACTTTCTTGTATCATAAAGTTACAACGATGTATATCCGTGAGAATGGAATATTTCCATTACATACTCAGCATTGAAACGGAAATTGTTCATTTCGGGAAATATTAAATTTAACATATACAACCCAAAATCAGTCAATAATGATACGAAAAATATACCTGAAATATCAATTTACCAATGCAGTGTTTATTTATTATCTGCAATTCATCATTAATGATTGCCATATACAGTGCGCGTAATTATGAAACAAATTCATTTACTTGATTGTCTCAGTCTTTACTTGTCGGATTACAAATTCATTTTCTCAGAAGAAAAATATTTGGCAATAAAATCCTGAAACAGGTCAATTTTTGTTTCACTTTTACCAAATTTAAATGTATTTTTGAGAGATTTTTGTTGCACCCTGTGCCATCCCCATCAACCCTCTAAATTTTTTGAATAGGGTAAATAGGTCATGTGGTAGAATGTGTGAAACACTGCGCTTCAGTTATGATCTTAAGTAGGTATGTTATTAGTACGTTTCTACTGAAGTTGAAACTTTTCGTAAAATGTTTCAATTCAAAGAAAGATTTCTGACAACGCAATGTCATCAATGTTATGAATGTGCCAAGAGCTTTAAAAATTGCATCCAGAACGATGGTGGTCATTTTGAACATTCCATTTAACTTATCTTGTAATGCACAATGATTCTCCGGGAGGTACTTCAATGCCGAAATAAATTTCCATTGTCATTTTTTTTCTCTTTTAAAGGTTTCTTAGGGGTTGAAATTTGTGCATGAACAAAACTGTAATGGTCGATTTTCATTCGGTGACAAATTTCGTCAGGTACCATCGTCTCAAAGTAAATGAGCTATGACAAAGTGCAAATACTGGGAACATCTTTGAACTAATTTTTCAAAGAAAAAAAATGTTTTCTTGAAAATGTTTGCACGCCTGCAAAGAACATACAAAGACCTTGCCAAAAAAGTACCACATGACCCACTTTCCCCATTCAAAAAATTTAGAGGGTTGATGGGGATGTCACAGGATGCAACAAAAATCCTTCAAAAATCATATAAATTCGGTAAAAGTGAAACAAAAATTGACCTGTTTCAGGATTTCGTTGCCAAATATTTTTCTTCTGAGAAAATGAATTTGTTCCATAATTTTGACGCGCACTGTATATCGTAAAGTCGGAATGCAGTAGCTTGTATCATTTTATGAAGTTGTAGGTTGATATCGATTTGTGTATAATTCACTTAATTGTGAAATGTGTATTCATTCGTAAAACTCAGCTCATTTTGTACTCTCTTACATATTCATCTTTGCTGAATTCTTATATTCTACTCACATAAACATGCACGATTGTTTTTAACTCTCGCAGTCTTCACACTTTCATTCGAGGTCATCACTGTGAATCTTCTATTTTTTAACTAACATAACCACAAGGACTTTGTAATTGTCCCACTCACTGATTTATTCGCACTTGTAAATCCATCGTTTTTAATATCGTGTTTTTCTGAAGACAATTTTTACTCCAGTACAATTTTATTTAAATGATTATGCATTTATTCCAAATGAAGTTTTTGTAAATTGCAGATACAAAGAAAAAAAATCCATAGACATGGAACATCAAACGTTTCCTTTTTGAGGTACAGGGTGTCGAAGATAGAATTCTTTTCAAGTTTTTTAGCGCATGTTCTAGGGGAACAGCGTGATATTCTTTTAGAATTTTTGAATTTTTAGCCGAAAACTGTCTCAAACGACTAGGTTGGACTCGCTGATGACGAAATCGATTCCGTCCGGCAGTCCGCACGCACGATTACGGGCGTACAGAGGAATCTATCGACTAGAAAATTTCAGGGTTGGTTGCATTTCAAAATGCGAAGGTTGAGTTCATTAATGGGCAATAACCCAACAACTTATTTTCCAATCATGATGAAACATAGCAGTTAGCTTTGAAATGCTGATGAACAACTTTGTGAAAAATTTTGTGATGATCGTGTCATTAGAACAATTTGAAAAGAAATTTCAAATTTTTTTTTCAAATATTCAATATTCTGTGGTCTTCTGATCATCATATCTCCATGAAATTTTGCATGAACATTAGAATTATAATTTTTCGTTGAAGTACTGGATTTCAATTCGGACTAATGTGTATTTTTGGAAATTTTGGGAAAAAATTTAATTTCCCAATATTTCCAAAACTACACAGATCGAATTTAAATCCAGTAATTCATCGAAAAAAACCTGCCGTGAAGGCAGCAGCTTTTATGCGTATATTCTAATTCGTCAACAAAGCGGTCATCTCCATTGAACATGCGCGCAAAAACTGCTGCCTTCACGGTAGTGCTTTTCTAGTTTTTTTCATAGTATCTGTACTTCACAAGATGATCTTTCGAGTTAATAGAATCTTTATGAAACATTTCTAGAGATCAGGGAAAATCTTATGATGAAAATTCGGATTTATATGAGAATTTCGAGAGGACTCTCTTTCGAAAATCGGTAGCAGACATGACAAAATAATAGGGGAACATAAATTTGAGTTTAATCAAAAAGTTTTTTTTCACAATTCCTCAAAGAAACAGTGGCTAACCAAAAAGTTCTGCAGGAAAATAGGTGTCATCGTTCCAAAACAAAACAATGCCCTGTAGATTTGCAATCGAAGTTGACATGTTACATCTTGCAAAATCTAACATGTGATACCTTTGCCAAATTTCAGTTGAATATCTTTTGAAATGCTCCAATACCCGGCACATAACTTGAAAACGAAACGTTATGCGACTTTTTCTTTGAAATTAGGCAAGGAATCTCTCGTCTTCGGCTGTACCTCCAGTTAAGAAACACCTTGTATACCAGGTATCAAAGGAGTCAGGTTCACTATCAAAAAAACACACGTTTCAAGGTGCTGGATTTAAATTTATGACATCGATACTACAGTTTGTTTTCCATCGACTGAAGTAATTAATGTGTGTCTATGACTTCCGCTCTAGCCTGAAGAATTTTCGATTTTCTTTTATGAACCGAGGTTTGTTTCTGCGTAATTGAATTCTACGTTGAATATTGAGTGGTCAAACAACTTCGTAAGAAAAAAAAAGTAACAAAAAATTTCTTCGTCTGTTTTTGACTTCGGTTCGATTGTAATGCTGAAAATATGTCTTTTTGGGGTTATAACAAATCACTAAAAGTTCATTTCCACTAGAAATTGACAACCTGTGCGGAATTGACACGTATTTCGTTTCAGTCTCATATTAGGGCTAAGCCTTCTGCTATTACTCTGAATATACTTATTCTAGGTTCATGGAATGTTACACGCTGATCATACAGTATCTGGATAGAGAAATATTTTCATTTATTTTCCAACAATAGAGAAATATTATAAAGTACTTTCTCGCCCTCTACCTCTTTTCACAATGATATAATTTTAAAATTTCTCCAATTTTATTCTCTTTCCAATTCCTGTAAGATCGGAGGTTTGAGTGCAAAATTTCATAAACCTAGCAAGAGTGTAATTAAAGTTAGAGCAGAATGCTCACCCTCCGCAAGAAACTAAAACCTAACACAAAATAACTGTGACTTTTGCCCGAATGGTTGATCCTGATTATGTTAATAAATTGATACATCCAGAATTCTAATCGATCTGATAGCCAAAACAAACAAAAAATGTAAGTAAAACATTCTATTCTTCATTTCATTTTTGTTTTGAAGAACTTCCTCTCGGAATGTATCGTTTAAATCAAAGATGCAGAAATAGGCATCTGCTCATATGAGAATATCGAAAATGATGTCCATTTCCTTTTACCCTAGTCGGGAAAAAAATCTTTAGTGTAAATGTCGAAAATTTCAATCCGATATCTCGTAGAATCAAGATTTTTTGAACATTTGGTCTTTCGAGCCAGATGGTTGGGTTGCTTTGTGATATATTGTGATTACTGTCCTCCATATGAAATTTAAGTTCACAGCTTGCCGACCCTCTCACAAAACTCAAGAAAATTATCCCCTCAGTGAGTCTGAAACCTGCAAAATGAGCGACAGGTAGATCTTCAATCATGGTGAATGAACATTAACCCGCTCAATGGGGATTACTTCGGAGCTCCATTTAAAAACGACGACTTAACAGAATCGTATAAAGATCATCAAGGAAACCTTCGACATGGTCCATGCCGTCATCATGGTCGGAATAAGAATTCCAACTATTCGAAAAAAGGTTGAAAGAGTAATATAGTAAGTTTCACCAGACCTACGCCCATTTCGAAGTTTCTTGGCCTATTGCTCATATTAACCATTCTTATTTTGCAGATCGAGGATTCGGTGATGGAGCAACATATTCGGTAATATGATCTCAAATGGTCTCACTCAAGAAGAAACATCTGGGGCCTCACTCTTGTCACCCAAAGCTCCCACAGATTTCTCTTTTGTTTTCTGGTAATTATGCTGCTTGGCCTGCTTCACGCGACATGTTCGTTTCTACTATTATTGAAAACCCTAGTATATCCAATGTCGAAAAGTTGCATCCTCTTCGATCTTTTCTTTCTGAATCGCCGCTGAAACTGATTTCAGGCCTTGGCATAACATATTTCTCACTTGCCTGGGACTATCTCATTGCTCAATATGAGAAAAAAAAGCTCCTCATAACTACCCAACCTGAAAAATTCTTTTCCCCACCTCCAAAGTCCATGCCAATTGTCGCAGAATCTCTGAGTAGTCTTCCAACTACAATGAAAGAGAGTAGAGCTCGATGTCTAAGGCCAAAACCCGACGCAGTAGGACTGCTTGCTGGTGCACTTAGTTGTGCGTTGTGCGCCAATTAGATCTACCAACTGAAGAAAGTTGGGAGTCATATCTAGGCTCTACAACAATAAATAACCCTAGCTTTACAGAATTAGCTCTCTCGCATGGCTCGAGGACAACTGTTCGATATCTACCATAGACATAACATGTTATACTAGGTCTATGATATCTACCCAATTCTCCCCCTGCAGACAAGTCCTGTGTCATGGGACGATTGTGAAGGAATTCATAGTGTCATACTCCCAACTCCTTTCAAGAACGGCTGAACAGCGTCGTTCTAAGGAGACATAAGACACAAATAAATAAGAATCAATTTGGCTCAACTGTGATTTGTGTTTAGTTTGCCAACAATAATGCTGATGCTTATTTCATTCTCATTTGATTTGTACGATGTATATATGTGAATAAACCGTTTCAAAAAATTAAGTACAATTCGATCATGTACCACAGTCCACTGCTAACTCAGAGTATCAAACAACATAGAGATGTACGCGTTTTGGGTGTCCGCAACATCCTTTTGTCGACGTAGTCAGATTGTGATATATTCGGAAATGCGCAATAATATTATCTTATTGTAATTGTATATTACATCAAATGAGAAATATTAATTTCGAAAATTCTCGGTTGAATATGGAAATTTAATCAATTCATGATCGATATTTTTCTTCAGTTTCGAATTTGTGGTGAGAAGAATACTTACCCTTTTCAGTATCTTCCTGCTGAAATCCGAGCTTTTGCATCGATGCCGCATTTCCAGTATATCGCCGGTCAATCTGCTATCAGTTGTTTCGGTGTGTTTCTAGCGAGTTTTTAGATATTCCTAGCTGTTTACTTCAATATTTTTGTATTATTGCAATACTTCAATTCAATATGGTACGTAAGGAGTGTATTATTTGTGGAGAATCCCGTGAATTGGGTGAAATATGGTATCACAGGTAGGTAACTGCTTTGTTAGCAAGTTTGTTTTGATTGCGGTCAAAGTGTCAAATTTTGTATGATATATTGCGGACAGCAATTGCCTTCTAAATATGTCGTATGCTACCTCTATGTTTGTTACTCTGAGACTGCTAAAAATGACTACCTCGGTAGCCTAGTCGGCTGAAGAGGTGGACTAGAGGTACTGGGTTCGACTCCCGGCGAGGTCATGGATGTTGTGTAAGTCTAGGGTAAAGGTATATGTTTGTGTGTCTAATAATGAAAAATCTAGAAAAGCACTAACGTGAAGTCAGCAGCTTTTATGCGCTTGTCACATTGCGAAATGATGAAATTTTGAGGAAATATAAAAATTTTCAAGAAAAAAAAGATTTTTTTAGAATTTTTCCATGGATAATTCTTCTTATTGACACTATTCCTCTTCCAACCAAGTTTCATTTCGATCAGATAAATATTTCTCGAATTACTGAAAACTCAATATCTCAAATGGCTGTAGCACAAAAACCATTCGGCAGATTTGGCCCTTAAACGAACTTAACCGAGATATTCAGGATCTTAACAGAACCGGAACATTTCAAGACTCTAGGTCTTTTCTTTCGAGAGTTACACAGCGCACACGGCCGGCCGGACTGAATCAATTTTGACCAAGGATTCTTCATCAGTGAGTCTAACCTAGTCATTTGAGACTACTTTCGGCTCAAAATTCGAAAATAACAGACATCGTGACGGAATGATAATGCGCTGTTCCCCAGAACAAGCGCGTAAAAATGTCTCTAGTGAAGTATGAATCTGAATAAATGTAAGTGTGAAAATATAAATAATGAATTCATGACTGGGCACATAACCACAGGTTGAATCCAATAAGAATGAGAATGAATGAACTGCTAATAATTGTTGACACAATCTGAACCAGAGTCGTATCTAGGTACTACGGCGCCTGTGGCAAAATATTAGACTGCGCCCTCCATTTGCGTAGATTTTTTAATCAATTGAATCTTCTTATAGTGCTTTTTTCTTCATAATTTAGTCATATATTTATCTTGATGATAATATTATTCACTCATATTTATTAAAACCATTGAAATACAGATTTCATAACTGAAATACCACAATTCTTTTTATGGAATTCAATATATATATATATAAAAAAATCTGATTTTCGGCTAGAAACTCGAAAACACAATAAGCAATCAACGTAGTTTGAAATATACTTTTTTCTCCAGAATAGAAATGTGGGATGACTCGTATTTATATATTTTTCCCTCTTCTTGGGGTTCAAAATTCTGATTGGTAATGGTGAATTGAAACTAAAATCAATTTCTGGAATACCAAATAATTGTATCAAAGAAGCCGCACTTCACACCAAAATAGATGGTACCGTTTGTCGAAGAGATACCAACAAGCTTGTTGAAGCGCAAAAAACTCGTGAAAATAGGGGTAAGCACACATGCCTACGAGCGACAGTACTTATTATTTATATGCCCTGACTGAGGCATCTTTGACCATTCCAAGGATCGACAGGAATATTTATGATTGAATTGCGGCACGCTTGAATATAGCCATATTAATGTTTTTTTTTGCCTTAAATTGAAGTTCTGCCGAACTTGGCATTATTTTAGGCTTAGTACGCAAATTCTAGGGAAGGCCAGCAATATTCATGTTTCAAGATTCCGCGGCATCCCTCGTATCGTGGCGTATACATGAAACCGAGTTGGGAACTTTCGAATTATTTCACCGGACTCTCTTATTTTTAGATCTTTTGATAATTTTTGGCGCATCTGCAGAGCTTGCGCCTGTGGCAAGTGCCACATTCGCCACGCCCTAGATACGGCCCTGATCTGATCATTTAAAACATACACTTCATCTGCATTCTACACGCTTATTTTTTATAATTTTATGAATCGGTTCATCTATGACTAAGAACCGTTTTAAGTAGGATGAAAGTGATAACTGAAGAACAATTGTTGTAGTTATGGAAAACTTCTCACCAGAATTTATTTCATCAGAAACAACCATATAAAAGCTAAAAAAAAATTTCAATCGCATTTATTTTTTGAACGACCGATCTTTTTTGTAGATCTGATGATCTCGATTTAGTACTGTGTTGTAGAATAGCGGTTTGAGAGTTCTTGCAGAATTCAAACGCAATGACAGGTGGATTCGGAGATATAATAGGAGTAGAGTCTTCAAAAAGTTCATTATAGTGATACAATCCTCGCGTAGAAACTTTACTCATCCCCTAGGTTCGATTTGGTAGGATCCATTCCTTTTCCTTTTGTTGACAGAAATTCAGATGTCTTTTTCAAACAGCTATGTTCCAACAGACACAATCTGTTATTGGTGTATAAATGGTTATTTGAGTAATCAACCCATTCTTAAGTAATTGGAGTATTGCCTGTTCGGTCCTAGAAACTAGAGTGCTTTAATATATTTTGCCCAAATGTCTGATATTTTCAAATTCTGACCGAATCATGGTTTCGAACGATAAGCCAGGGCTAATTGATGAAAATTCGGAAATGTTCAATTCTGACTGGCTTAACTGACCGTCATTCACGTCAGGCCTATTGATGGATATCCCTCTGGTCGAATTCGTTAAAGGGTATATACTCATTTGAAACTTTATTTCTCCAATATTCATAAAGACACTGGTACTCAACGATGATATATTTCTCCACATTCTTTATGAATCAGAATTATTTTATAGAATTTAAATTGTACTATGCAATTCTTCAAATTATCTTCAACTGTTTGTAAAAGCTCGAGAGTACATACTCAAAGGTATTAAACACATGTCATTCTGATTATGATCCCCTGTCCCACTTCTAGTCAATCTACCGTCATAAAGACGCCATCTGTTATCTGAATTGATCGTTTCGAACAACTAAGAACAACATTAACGCCTCCTGTAACTATCGATCTGAATTATTCAGGAAATGACAAGCCCTTAGGCCTTAGTACAATCAACTGTAGTAAATGGCAATGTTCCTCTTCTAGCATTCAATCTCTCTGTCGACAGTCTTCTACTTCAAATTCGACGAATTATTTATGGAAGGGAAAGAGGAATTGTAACACTATTTTTGAAGTGAAATAATTTACTTACTTCTGGCTACCATTTATACAGGGTTTTTCAACAAGAACTTTGTTTTTCAATGTGGTAACACCGGCACCACATGACAGTTTTGACATTTAGTTTTTTGACGTATTCGCAGTATATGCTTTGGCAATTGTTACAATGAATTCAATTTCGCTCGAAAATCGCATTAAAATAATTCAAATCCACTATGAAAATGGTCGTTCTGTTAAAGTTACATTTCGTAAAATTCGTGATATTTTCGGACAACATAAACGTCCTTTTGAGACCGCTGAATTTTGGCCCATTATTGATGACATGGATGTCACTGAAATGTGGTTTCAACAAGACGGTGCCACATGTCACACAGCCAATGAAACGATCAATTTATTGCAAACCAAATTTCCCGATCGCATAATTTCGCGAAATTCAGCTGTTAAGTGGCCGGCCAGATCGTGTGATTTAACACCACTGGATTATTTTTTGTGGGGCTATGTTAAAGACAGAGTTTATACGGAGCCAATCGAATCGATTGCAGCCTTAAAACTCAAAATCCGTGATGTCATTAACGAAATAGACCCTCCATCTTGCCAAAAAGTGATTAAAAATTTTGATGAAAGAATCAACGTCTGTCAGCGTGGTCGTGGTGGACATTTGTCAGATATCATTTTTCATTCATAATTGCCGAACTTTTCTTTTTGTAATACAATAAAAATTTTATTCATTTTCCACTAAATTCTTTGTTTTATTTTGTTTTCAAAAACAAAGTTCTTGTTGAAAAATCCTTTAGATCGATGTTTTTCGGTCGAAAAAGGTCTAGAAAAACAATTACGTGAGGTTAGGAGCTTACACGAGCTTGTTCAAATGCGTTGCCAAAGCTGTAACCTCTTCACGTATTGAACCGGTCGATGCCGAATGCTTTATTGATTTCGATTCAACCTGTATTTTTGAATTGTCACTATTCAAGTCTTCAGGTTGTTTTTTCAGGCACCATTAGTCAGGTTCGGCTCAGGTGAAGAGTTTTCTTTCTTAAAAATTTCAACGGAATCGGAGATATGGTTTCTGAAATATATGAATTTCTAAAATATATTTACTAAATTTTCCGTTTGATTTGTTCCTAAGGAAAATCAGGAAATCTGGTGGGGCTGAAATGAAGTAGTCGGTTATAGAATGGCGGTTTGGAGATGTCAATAAAATTTAAATGAAGTTTCATTTGGATCAGATAAATATTTTTCGAGTTATTGAAAAATCAAAATTCAAATGGCTGTAACACAAAAACGATTCAGAAGATTTGACTTAACCGGGTTATTCAGGATCTTAACCCAACCTGAAAAATTCAAGACCGTAGGTCCTTTCTTTCGAAAGTTATAACGCACACAGACGCACATTGTGCCGAAATGAAAACGCGATGTTCTCCAGAGCAAGCGCGCAAAAAGGAAACAACATTTTCTGAACGGAAATTGTGAGATATGAGATCTTCAGAAACATGATCTTGAAATGGTTAAAGATTAAGCACAAGTTGTGCACTCGGTTGGGTTCAAAGCTACCGAACTCGGTTTCATTAAGTTGTGCCAAGTCCCAATGAAGTTCTTTTCTGGTCAAATATTGTACTCTTTCAAACGGTATATCTGAAATCGAACTGGGATATACAGGGTATGAAAAATAGCCTTCCATATATAGGAAATAAAAATTGGCAGAATCTTCCTTTTTTCAAATGGAACACCCCATATTTTATCGATCCATAAAAAGCACCTAAAAATCTAGAAAAACGTGATGTCAGGAGCTTTTGAGCACTTGTTCAAATTCTAACAATTAGATCAACACTAAATTTCGCACCTAGTTGCGCGTTAGTAATCTCCACCTGATTACGAAGTTTCAATCTGATTGCATTTGTACTTCTTGAGATATTGCAGAAATAACGTTAAAATTCCAAATAACAATGAAATTTGGTACATTTTTTTCCTTCTATCTCCGGAAGTAAATATCGGATCACATTGAAATTTGAACGTTGTTGTTGAATACTGACTCTGAGGTTTGTGCCAAATTCCATTTGTAGTGATATGAGTTAGGGTAATTAATATTAAGACCATACTAGTCGATTCGTTGAACGTTTATTGATTGATTGTAATATATCCGACCTGTGAATAGGAAACCTTCTAATCAGTATTGCAGAACTGACACCTTGATTATACGCCGCAGGAATTAACCTTTGGTACTATAAACTATTTGACTTGCAATCTTTCAATTCTAACTAGGACAATTTCACAATCTCTAATTAGCTGTACACATTGAAATCTAATCACTATTTTCAGAGAAAAAAAATGAAATTTTTCATCCAAAATTCGAAAAATTTTAAATAAAATTTCTTACAACTCGATTCACAAGAGTTGCGCGTTGGTATTCCAAAACTTTCCACGAAGTTTCAATTTGATCGAAACATTACTTCATGAGATATCGAGGAATTGATTTCAAATGGGTCTAACTCCGAAAATATCCAACCGATTCCACCCATTAACGAGCTTAACTGAGATATTTGGACCCCCAATCCAATCTGACAATAAGTCGCTAAGTCTTTTCCCTCGAAAGAGAACATACAGACAGACGGCCGGACGGACATACAGAACTGAATTTGAACACGGATTCTTCTGGAGGGAGTTCAACCCGATTGTTCAAGACCATTTTCGGTTCAAAATTCGAAAATTACAGACATCCTGACAAAATGCTAACGCGCTGTTCCCTAGAACAGGCGCGTCAAAATTACCCCTATAAAATATACTAATCCAATAGCCACCGATATAAAATCATTAAGTACAATCACAACATTTGAACTATTGTCCTCCATGATAAATTAAACAACTATGTATGTAGGAACAGAGCCGGATCTAGGATTTCAGTTATCGAAATGTGCCCTTTTCAATTTTTTTTTCAATGACTACATACTTTTCATGAATGATAGTATTTATTCCATTCCTAAGATATTTTACTATTTTTATATTCTTTTGGGATACTAGAGATACGATAGATTTATCGTTTTCTTCTCAACATTTTGATTTTTTTTCTAACTTCTTCTTATACATATGAATAAAACTCGTGTAATTATGGTACAACGCAATTTTAATTGAATCATCATAATTTGGGAGCTCGCAAATAAAATTCGAACGATAATATCGCCGACATATTCCTAATCCAAATATAACCTTATGAATTTTGGAGTCTCTAAGTTATATCTTTCGAAAATGATTGACTCTCGTGTGCAGGGACTGAATATAATTTGACCGAGCGCGCAAAAATCCTCCACTCAAAATTGAATTATCCAAACATACCTGATTGAAATTTTTAAACTTTCTCCAGCACGAATAATTCCCCTGCCCGCTTGCACGATCACGTTATTGGCGGTATTGGACATAATATAAAATATAATGATAAGTTCCTGGTTCCTATTTTTCTTATTGATGCCATCAACTGCGCCGCTGCATGGAAGTACCCCACATGCGGGTGATTTCATCAAGCCTATCGGTCGTAAACGTCTTCGAAATACATTACCCTTATCAAAGCCCGTGTGATGAACGATTCGGCGAATAATGTGGACGGTCTGAATCTCTTTGTCATGCCGTCTAGAAACCGACCCTAGACGGAGCGCTACCGCCGCTAGTTCGAACCATTAAACTCCCTCTGAACTTGCCGCTAATTGAGGTTTTCAGTGTTCGAATAATAAACATCTGGACGTGATCGGGAACCGTAGGGCGACCGACAAGTGTAAATTTATCATCTGTTAATTTATTGGTAACTACTTGTCGCCGCATATTGTACAACAGGTGCATGCATACAATATAGCACCGCTCTAAAATATGAATGGACTTTGAAGTGAAGTCACATCATTTCAAGAAAAAAAAAATCATAATTTTCCGCCCCTAGTTGGTTGGCGCCCGTGGCAAATGCCTCCCTCGCCACGCCCTAGATCCGGCTCTGTGTAGAAAGTGGGATATAGGACAAGATTTACTAATTGAACTGGATTATTCAGTATTCATATATTTTGAGCAACGTTTCGCACAGTGTTCAATCTGTTTTCCAGGCCTATACACAGTGAGTCTTTGAGTTGTACATTAATTTTAAAAATAGATTCCCCTAATCAAATGAAAAACTTATTTCCCTTGCCTTTTTCCCCTTGCCATTTTTCCAGATTCGGCTCAGGTAAAAAGTTATAAGCATTTAAATTATTCTCAATGTGCTAATAAACTCCTGCACTTTTTTTCCCCACAGATATATCTTACTGTGATCTCTTCTGTAGAATAACCAATCCAATGTTTGAAATTCAAGGAAACATGATTGAAAAACTCATTAACTCACTTAAATCTTATGATTTGGTGCTTTTTGCGATAATATCGCAAGGTTAACATTTCACTGCACTGGACTATTGAAACAGTGATTTTCCACTTGTTCTTGAGATATTCGATTTCATTCAATTATAAAATTATACAGAATTACATCCTCGTCCACTCTCATATTCAAAACTACATAATTATTCTTATTGCTATCAAACTTATACATGAATTAAATGAAATCAATCAACTAACCTAAACACATTAATTGAACTCTATGAAAAGTCAGGTTCATAGACATGAAGACCTAGCCTCCATATCTGTGGTCTGATCACGAAATAGCAGAGACCTAATACAAGTACACTAGTTCTATTCGAAATAGATGAATATTTCTGTATATTGTATGGTTTGGATAAATGTAGATGGAACTTAATTTATCGCCTTTACCAGCTCAGGGACGGATACATAAAAATGAGGCACTGTCTCTAATTTTTATCAGATATTATAACATTCAACGTTGAATATCTCCAAAACGGTGCCATTAAGGAGGAATTATAACGAATAATTAAGTAATAAGATATACTTCATCTGCAATCTTCATGCTATCGTTGAGTCTATAACTCGAAAACTGTTTGAAGTAGGATGAAAGTGAATACTGCAGAATTTATGTTATATTTAGAAAAAACTTCACACCAAAAGTCATGTCATTCAGTCACCATATCAAAGCTACAAAAAAACACTGCAAATTTTACACAAATGTTTATTATTTTCTAAGTTAAATAACCCAATATACCATTGATAACTTAAACTACTTAGAACCGAATGCTATGATTCATTTTGGACATCATTGGAAATTTGCAGCGTTTTTCTTTTTAACTCAGGACCCACTTGTCGGAAATCATCCTGGTAAAATTTTTTAGTTTGAGTTATACAACAGTAATCAAGATTCAAAATTTCATGAAAATTGGGTGATAAGTTTTCGAGAAATAATTTTTTTCCCCCCAACCCCCCATTTAGAGCCTTAAGGGGACAACGATCCTGCTGAAAAGCTTGGAGGATCAACCCCGGGTGACACACGATTTTTCCACCAAGTTTCAAGGATTTCCGTTTAGTACTTCCAGAGAAAAGCCCCGGACAACGGACGGCGGACGAACGGATTTTTTCAAATCGTTTATTCAAATCTACATACTCCAAAACGTAAACTGTGAAATTTACAGGGGGCTTAAACTTTTTTTTTGGTTGGTCGATCACTAAGGTTTAATATTTGATTTTATCAAATAATAAACCAAAAAACAGCCTGTATCTTTTTACTGGAGCCGAATCTGGAAGAAGGGTAAATGAAAAAAGTATTTTAATTGATGAGAGGAATCTACGGTCATATAATATATGGTATATGATTGTAGTTAGTCCATAACTACCAATAAGACCCGAAAGGGGGACAAAACGCTAACGTTGCAAAAGTTCACTAGTGCGCGGCTGCCCTTACAGGGTTTGATTTATCGATTATCGGTAACTGGATGAGAAATACACATCCTTATGACATTAATGTTGTCATTATTCTCCATCTCCAGTGATAAAAGAAGACTAGTACTAATTTCGAATTTCTACCTCGATAATGGTGAAAAAATAAATAAGTATTTCAAAACAGATGAGATCTTAGGTGCAGTATTTGACTTTATGTCGGTGGATATTCCCCATAACATCGACTGTATGATAATTCATTCTAAATAATTTTAATCAAGTTTCTATGATAAAATGACAAACATTCAGGAAAATTATGGCATCAAATGCAAATTTCGTTAATTTGAACCGTAGCTAGTGCACGGTGGAAATTTTATGACAGCCAGTTAACAATTCTGTTAAGGATAACGCACGCTATACCCGTCTCGAAATCATATGAACGTTAGTGTTAATAAAATTTAAATTCGCCGTACTTCGTGATGGTATGAAACTTGCTAGAGAATTTATCCGGTAAATGTGAGTATTTGTATGCAGAAAAACGAGGTGCAATTAGTCCAAGAAGAAATCCACGGATCCGTTTGTTTAATTGGGTATTTAATTATAGCGGGATTTTCAGCAACGCTTTCGGGGCAATCAGGTTTTCTGCTAGTCTCGGGTGCTCGGAGAGTATTTTCTGGAATTTGATGATTTTATTTTTTATACTCAGGTATTTAGTTGGCAAATAAGCATGAATTTCATTGCAGGATGTTAAGATGTTTGTTGGATTGATCACATCGCAGAAAATTCAGGAATATACTTTTTCGAAAGTTCAATATTCAAGGTAGTCACATATCTCAGAATGGAAAACTTGACTTCTGAATATAACAACTTTTCGATTTTAATTGATCTCTATAAGTTTTTTAGGCGTGATCGTGAAAGTACTTCTTGCTCTGACGATAAAAAGTCCGGGGATGGCGTTATGATTGGTGTCAGAAATTATATTAGTGTTATACATCAAGGACAGTTTCAGAGTGGGCCAGAGGATTTATGGATCACCCTTCAAATCAATGAACGCTCCAAAATCCATATATGGGTTGTTTATTTGCCACCAAGACATGATAGAGCAAGGCTATGAACTGAGAAACTTCAGAGGAATCTCGACTCTCTGGCAGGTGAACCCAGTTGAGTGTACGGAGATTTCAATTTTCCGAATATTGTGTGGACTCCTATTGAAAGATATTGTGTCAAAGGTGTTACATAAAATCAATATGTTTTACGTACATTTTCTGGGGAACAGCGCGTTATAGTTTCGTCACAATGTCTGTAATTTTCGATTTTTACCTGAAAATGAATGAATGTAGGAAACGACTAGATTGGACGGAAATTTGATTATGTTCGTCTCACCGGCCGTTTGTGTATTATTTTCAAAAGGAATAACCAAGAGACTAGAAATTTTGAGGTACGGTTTCGATACTGCATATCTCGGTTAAATTACCTAATAGGCCAAATGTCCAAAAAGTTTTGTGCCATCTGAAATTTTCACTTTTTAATCTGATCGAAATGAACTTTATTTAGCATATTTCAGCTGGATCAGATTCATATTCATTCTCAAATGATACCTACACTTTACACATTAAGGACGATATGAAGGGAAAATTGCAGTATTCAACATTGAATCTCGTCTTCTTAAGCCTGAAAAATCGCCATCAGTTATATCGTTTATTATAATTTTTTATAAGTTTAACTTCTGAAAATGGGAGTATTCAGAATGGTTGGATCTTTTACCCAAAAAGATAACATAATGAAATGCAACATACTTTCTTGTATACTCTAAGTTTATTGTAATAAAAATAACTAAATATGCTTCGACCTCTACAAAATTGGGGTGATCTTCAGTCAATCTAGAGTAAGAATGTTACATGAAACGGCACGATTTATGTCATGTGTTCAAAGTTTCACCGCTAGTCGTTTGTTTTACTACTTTGTTGAAGGGAATTTTGTTAAAAATGAAATTTTATATCTTTTTGCCTTAACATTGACCATTTATTCAACCTTGAGGGTGCTGAAATCGACCAAAAATCTGCTGTATTTTCAGATTGCCTGAAGATGCCCCCATTTCGTAGAGGTCGAATCATATGTGGTTGTCTTTATTACAGTGAACTTCGAGTAGACATGAAAGTTTTTTCTTCATTTGAGGGGATATTAAGCCGAACAGAAATTTCCCATCGACAAGCTTTAGCATTTCGTTCCGATCCGAACCATTTCATCGTTTCTGGCGATTTGTCGAACTTCGCTAGTGCGGATAGAGCAGCAATCTGCATATTTGAATAATTCAGAACGTGCGCTCGGTATAGATATATTACATAAAGAAGTCAGACAGAACATAAGTTAAAGTCAAAAAGAGAGTAATATAAAGATTTTGAAAGATTGTAGCCGATTCTTAAATGCCAGCTTGAAAAATGACACTGGGACATTCCGAGGAGATAATGGAATTCGCTCCCTGTTATCTGTTTTGTTGTCTTCAATGTTACTTCATTCGAATTTTGAATTTCGGAATGAAATCAGAAGGAATCCGTTATTGAAGAAAGAAATGCCGAGAAGTCAGAAATGTTTGTAAGCTTGTTCGTCTTCGCTTTCTTTGAGATAATGAGCTGGCACTTCGCTGCCCGGCTCCCAGGTAAAACCGATTTTATTTATGGTTGTTATGAAATTTCTCAAAATTCCTGAATGCCTTCAGCCAATCAGTTACGTCAGTTACGTACAAACTTTCATAGAAATTGATGCGAATAAATATTATAAGGGAAAAAATTCGAAACCGATATTTGTTTTTAGTACATATATGTCACGGGCAAATTCAGAAATTTGGTAACTATGAATTCACGCTCTGTAAAGGGTGTTGAAGACATTATGTCAAATTTGAGTGTCTTGCGCTTTTTTCCTTTCATATTGACCCGAACTTTAGTAAATATGTAAGTTTAACTATCTTTATCATTGAATGTACATGTTTACTGAAATTCAGGTCTTGGTAAACTTCCTGCAACAACTGAGAGCAGACTCTACCGTTCACTTTCTTTGAAAGAAGTTCCATTCAAAGCTGCAAAAATAATCTGGACGCTACTGAAAAGTAGGGGTATTTTCAGCTCAAAGTCGTGCAAAGATGTGAATTTAATGATATGACTCTCAGTAATCCACTATTTTAACTTGACTAATTGGATTTACATACTTTTAGGACCTCATTCATATATTTTTCAAAATAGAAATCATCAAACTTACAGTAATGAAAAAATTCAATTTCGATGTTTCGAAAAAATGAGTATTATATTGAGAGCCCATTTCTATTTGTTCAGTTTATGCAGTAAGAGTTCATTTTTGATTTATTTGTGTTATCTCCCTTTCCTAAATATGTATTTTCATATATTCTTGAGATTTCAATGAATCTTCTGAATAATAATAATTCGTATTTTGTTATTGAATCTGAGAACCTGGAAAAAACTATATTCTCAATAGTAAATCATTGGACTTCCATTGGATATCCTTGAAAACATTGAATATTTTCTATCCAATGGAAATCCATTGAATGTCTCATGGAAATCCAATGTACTCCTCAATTGGGATGGCCATGAAATGGATATCCATTGGTTGTCCAATGCAAATCCAAATCTCATATACTTCTGCTTGCAATGGACATGAAACGGATATTTATCGGATATCTGATGAATATACAATGGATTTCCAGCTGCAATGGACAATATCCAATGATATATCCAATATCCAGGATGTCCATTGGAGGACTTCCGTTGGATGTCCATTGGATTCACTTGTGTTGTCTGGGTTTATGGTATTCCATTTTACCTTAACTGTAGGATAGTCCTTTGATCATGGCTCGTCGACTATCATGATGTCCAGATTTTGTTTGATAAACATCTGGAGGCCCTCATCTGTAGTGGCCCTGGTATGATGAATGTAGATTTGGAGACATTTACTTGCGCTCTTTACATTGGGGTGAATGGTTTCCTCTCATTAGGGGCAATCGTTAGGCTTTCAAAGTATAACGAGAAGACTATTTTTAGGCATTTCTTCCCATTATCGCTGACTTTTAGCGTTTTCCACTGTGAGGTGTTCATGAAGGTTTTCTTTTTTGAAGGAACATCAGTAGTTGGACGACAGTATTCGAAAGCTATAAGAAAAGTAGGCAGTCGATACCGCCACACCTCGGATGTCCTCCTCCTACCTGACTCGGACTTGAATAGGAGTAAGTTGTAGCTCCTTTTACTAGGCGAAATACAACACTCCTAGAGGTGGGCACTATGCTGCCCTCGGATCCCAGGGATAGTCGAATTAGTTTTTTCAGCTTGGTGGGGTTTTCTTCTTGAAGGCTATCATTAGGATATCAAGCGGGGACAATATACTTCCCTTCATTTTTTTTAGGAGATTTACTTGGATTGGAGTCATCGGACCGTACCTACTTGATAATAGGAGCAGGCTCTCGACCATTCATATTTTTGCACGCCTCTTTATGCTTCTGCCCAATAAACCAAAGTTCAGGTCCTCGACATAACAAAACCAATATGTGCATTTGAACTTAGTGGATCTCCGGTTTTTAAAACTGCATTCACTAGATGAAATGTAGTCTCTTGGTGAATTCCAGCATAATTTCACGTTTACCATCTCTACGAGATGAAACATTATTATTATTTATTATTGAAAATGTATAAGAAAGAAGGCAAAAGCCTTTCAACCCAACACAAGTTGCAATACAAAAACATACAAAAGTACAAAAGAAAGTTGTTACTCTAGCACTCCCGACAGTTTGTCCAGTCTATTCTTGAAAGTGTTAACGTCTGGATCAGCCTAGAGTTGAACGACATTCGATGATTCAGAGTAGAATTTTATATCATCAGCATAACAACAACAGGAACACTGTAGGATCGATGGTAAGTCAGCACTATATATTAGAAACAGTAATGGGCCCAATACCGAACCTTGCGAGACACCACTTGTTGCTTCAAGTGAAGAGGAAAAAGAGCGTCCAACCTTGACACGAAACTGTCGTGAATGGCAAAAAGAAACGACCCAACTCAAAATGATCGAGTTTCAGTAGAAGACGTCTGTATGGAACTCTGTCAAAAGTCTTTGCGAAATCCAGGTAAACTACATCGACAGGTATGTTGCTATCAATACATTTGGTCCATTCATTTACACACTAATCTGTAGCGAATTTATCCACTTCAGAAAAACGGAAAAAAGGGCGGAGTCGAAACACGAAATTTAAATCTCCGAAGAATCGTATAAATATATTTCGCTCTGCTCTCAAAAATGACTCCACTCCAATCCATCTGCATTCACCGTTCACGTCACCGCTAAGAAGATATTTCATACGCTGCATTGCTGACCCAACATCTGGCTTTTTACCCCCCTCGTCAGTACCGACCGGCGTTTCAGCAGCCCTGGCTCCACGATCGACCCCGACCGGCGTCAGCGAAGAACTACCTGTCAACACTCAAGGAGATTTACAACAAGAATTGTTAGCCTGCATCTTTCTACAAAAAGAATTTTATTGCCTTTCGAATTCACTTTTGTTGTAACACTCGAGAGTCAAATAAACAGGCCAATCCCTTTTCTTTATTGCGTGTTTGATTTCACAGGACACACGACCCCACAAATCAAACAAGTAATTACAGATCTGCCCTTCAGAAAACCATGATGCTCATCAGGAATAGTCTTATTACTGTGGAGGAAATTCAAAATCTTCTGAGCAATAATTTTTTCTGCAATCCTTGAAATAATTGGAAGCAGACTTATAGGCCGATAGTTCGACGCTGAGGCCCCATCATCTCTTAAGAATAGGCGTAATATCAGCAGTCTTCCACGCAGCAGGCACTACAGATGTTCTCAATGATGATTTAATAATCTTCCATATTGGCGTTGCCACGGCACCTGCACATCTTTTCAGCATCTCAGCTGGAATCTTGTCTGGTCCATTATAAGATGTATGGCAAAAAACTCTTGAATTGAATATAGCATTTTCCGTACTAGATTTCATTGAGAATGAAGATCTTGAAAGTACACGCTAATTTCGAACAATTATATTTTTTCTTAATTTGACTCGACTGAAAATCCAATCTATGAATTAAGTGACCTCAAAAATCATCAATTATAATTCGAAGCACAATTTCTAAGGGTTTATATTGTATAAGGGCCAATTGCACCGTATTACAAAACCATAGATTAGGTCCATAAGCAAGGTTTTGGTACAAAATTATCTTGCACCGTCACGTAATCCTCGTTAAATGGCCTTAACAGACTGTTATATTTAAGCCTACGAATTTGGAGGTTTAAAAGAAGGATTAATGGTAAGCTTCGGAATCTAACCCTAGTTTCGAGCGATTTCGTACAAGTTTGACATTTTTCTGGACGTAACCTCCAGTTTGTTTACGTTTTTTTTTGTTTACATTGGACATTGATGGAGAACTCCTACGAGTTGATAATCAAATTTTGATTAAAAGTGGTTGATTTTCAGATGATATTTATGAAAAATGATATAGGGAGAAACTGGCATCAGTAGGCATTGATTCGTATGTTTTAAAGCATGAAGAATTAACACCAGTATTTCCATTGAGTTCGTAAACTTAATGGTATTTCTATAAGCCTTCAACTATTTGAAATGAAAAAGTTACAATGATATGCTCATTTATTTCCAAGAGCGAATAGCAGAATGAAATCGAAGACATATTTGGAATGAGAAAACATAGTTTCATGAAGATTCTTCGGTACTATTTCATTCAGTGATATATTACGTGGAAAGCTATCATTTACTACTTCATTATTGTGCAGGTGCTGTCTCTGTGCTATCATTATCCTCTATTATATATTAATTGGACTCAAAATATAACTACAAACGAATTAATGTGAAAGAAATTGCATCCTTGTGTTAGACAATCTTCAAACGTACACCTTTGTCAATCCATCCATCATGATACTTCAATATTTATATAGAATACTTTTTAGTCTGCGGATCCACATCAGAGTTTTCATTATCTTAAACCAAAAATTAACTCAATTCATAATATACTTATTACAAACAAAATAATTTAATAGAAAGTCTACTCTTAGGTGAGCCGTTCCTTATCGGAAAGTTGTTTCGGATAAATCAATTCTATTCATTTATTCATCTTACAAACGCCAGGATTGTAATTCCATGCAGAAACTTAAATCTTGAGATATTACAAAATATGAGTTTACTTGAGTATATGACTATAAATTTGAATAAGGTTTAAAGCCTGATGCAGAGGTAAGAGCACAGGTCTGTGGTAAGAGATCCCTATAGTCTTAATGATAATAAACAAGTCAGGAACATTACATGCAATATTTTTATGGAAGCTATAAAGTCTGTCATTAATATTTTTTCGTTGGGTTTTTCAATAGATGCATCTTGATTTTTCATAACTTATGGAAATATGGTAGTAGTAACTCATAATAATGGGTTTCATCTTTTGAATTAAAATATTTCTTCAATTAGGGTTAAAATAAACAACATGAAGCTAGTAACAAGTACCAATTCATGAGAAAGTAACCAGATTTGTAGATTAATTTTAATCTAGTTACATTCAGCTTCGGTGCAAGCCGAATATTTAAAGCAGAGTTTAATGAGTTTATCGTTGCTTAACTAACTGTAGCTTAAGACGAAAACGGTGCAATTGGCCCTAAGTAAACCAATAAACGTATTTCAATTCAATTAAAAGATCTCCACACCTCAAATACGATTTCATTCCATCTCACGATCATCAAACCGATTGATTCAATTAAATTAGGAAATCGTTGATACACAATCCAAATATTTACAGGTATTCCATCAAACATGGCGCGACCCGCCAACGGTCCTCTGCTAATCCCGTAATGAGTGGAAACGTAATCTAATACCAATCAGTTAATAATCCGACCAAACGCACGGAAGGCAGGACGCTCGTCACTTTTTACTTGATTGGATTTTTGGTGTTTGTTATCCGTCTCTTAATTGATAGGTTACTCGTATTTTTTTCATGATCAATTCTTTTGATGAACTTATTGAAAAAAATTCTATGAAAGTCTGATGTGAAGTCAGTAGCTTTTGCGGGCATGTTCAAATTCGTTGCCCATGCGGTAATCTCTTCACGTATTGACGCCAAAGTCATATTTACAACGTGATGGCAAACTTGGCGATCTCTTTTCAATAGGGGAGTGCCTTCATTCTGGCCAACTGATTAAAAATACCTAAAAATCACTTACCTTTTTTACGCAACGAATCAACGTTTATCTGAAAGCTTCAACCTTTTTGAGTATATCCTGAAAATCCCAGATGTCACGAAGGTCTAGAAAGGAAGCTCTATATTTTGGTTTATTATTTGATGAAATCAAATAATAAACCTTAGTGATCGACCAACAAAAAAAAAATTTTAACCACCCCTGAAAATTTCACAGTTCACGTTTTGGAGTATGTAGATTTGAATGAACGAATAAAAAAAAAACGCTGCAAATTTTACACAAGGGTTTATTATTTTCTCAGTTTAATAACCCAATACCATTGATATCTCAAATCAATCGTATATATTATTTATAACTCATTGGTTTTTCACCAAACGAAAATCAATTCCATGAAGAAATTCATGTGAAATATTTAAATTCAATAGTAACTACAAAATTATCCACGTCGAAACCAAAAGTACCTACATAACTCCTAGAGTCGTTAGAAATCAATAGGTACAACACCCGCAAAATCCTATTGAATGAACAAACAGATGTGAATAACTCTCCACTACTGAATATTTTTCTGTAACCTAAAAACTCTGTGGCAAACCCCAATTTATACCTACTCTCACTTTTACGCTTTGTATAATTATTTAGGCACGTTCCGGACAATATATAAACCTTGTTGTACTACATACCATCATTCAGTAAAATGTAGATACCTGAAGAAGATGTTTAGCAACTTTCTTCGTGTTTTTTGTGATTCCGTAGTATTACTATGAGTGTTGTGAATTCCCCGCCGAAGTCCTACACACCGTTAGGATCTGTCGTCTAGGAGGTTCGAAAGTTTTCAAAATCAAACTGAACAGTTAAAAAAAAACACACTTTAATTCGATTCCTAGTTGTAAAATGAATATACTAGGCTAGTGCCGATACGAAATAATCGATCGTGTGAAAATATGAACAAAAATGTGAAAAACCTATTTTAAATATTTGAGCCGAGCCTCGGCGTTTTCGACCTCAAGCTTATCGCTTCCAATTCCGATCCCGACTGACTTATTTCTGGAATTTTCAAATATCCCCAAGGATAAATCTTACATGCCTAAATATGTCTATGTTTATAATAACGCACAAAACCACTTGAAGGTCGAACCGCCTTAGCTCGCTCGAAAAGTGAGACCAATGCAGGTGGCCGCACAGGGCCGTATTCCCTAATTATCTGGGGACAAATCTGTCGAGTTACGACAATGAGATGGAGTTTTTATGTCCGACTGATCATCAGAATTATCAGTCCTGTCACCGATATAATCAATTACCGTATCCATGTTGTCTGTCTCATCTAAATATATTCCCGAAATATGGTAGATAAACCTATTCACTAAGGTATCAACATATAACGAAAATTTTGCTGGAAAGAATTGAAAGAATCACTTTATAATTAAGCCTAGAGGATGTTATTCATAAAAATCTTAAATATTTTTCATTCCAAATCACATTTCCTATGAAATATTGGAGTTGAAGAGAAAATTATCTTGGTGTTGAGTTTCTTAAAAAACTACTTTACAAAGGTCAAGTCACTATGTGGTTTCTTTCGTTAAATTTAAGTTAAATTTCCGAAAAATATTTTTTACTAATATTTTGCCGGTACGATCTTCATGATATTACTTATTAAATTGCGTGTCGGTATTACACAAATAGAAATGAAATTCAAATCAGAAAGCGACATATAAGGGAAATAACCTCAAAATTTAAAATGGCCACAAAATTTTCCGCCAATATCTCTGCAAATAAATATGGTTTCAAAATGTTGACTAAGACCTGTACCAAATTATATTGAACTTTAATGAATAGCTTCCGAGAAAAATGTTTAGAAAAAATTCAATTTTTTTCCAATACAATTCTCACGAAATCATGCATTAAATTGAGCGTCGATATTTCACAACTAGTTATGATATTTCAATTTGATCGCGTTAGTATTTCTTGAGAAACTTTCGGGAAAATTAACTTAAACTCTCAAATTAACAACAAATACGTAAAACAAAAAAAAAATTAAATGAAAAAAAAACTCACCCGTCCTGTGCAACTTATCTGAAAAAAATTTGTCCACAGTGCATATATCCGATAAGAGTTCACTTGATTCACAAAATATCCAATACACAAACTGAAGACCTAAAGTTATTTTCAATAACTTTTCTGTAAAAATCAAATATATCGTGAACCTCTCAAAGATATATGATTCTGGATGAAAAGTTAACCGATTATTTCACTGAATTCCAATCTTAGAACCGAATGCGGTGATTCATTCTCGGGATTATTGGAAATTTGTAGCATTTTTCTTTATAACTCAGAGACTACTGGTCGGATATCATCCGGGTAAAAATTTTTAGGTTGAGTTATGCAACAGTAATCAACGTTGAGAATTTCACAAAAATTCGGTGGTGAGTTTCCGAGAAATAATTTTTTTTCCATCCAACCCCCAATTTTAAGCCCTTAGATTACACCAATCCTGCTGAAAAGCTTGGAGGATCAATCCCGAGCGACACATGATTTTTTTACCAAGTTTCACGGATTTCGGTTCAGTACTTTCCGAGAAAAGCTCTGGACAACGGACGGCGGACGGACGGATTTTTTTTTTTCGTTCATTCAAATCTACATACTCCAAAACGTAAACTGTGAAATTTTCCGGGGGGGTTAAAATTTTTTTTTTGTTGGTCGATCACTAAGGTTTATTATTTGATTTCATCAAATAATAAACCAAAATCCGTCCGTCC
This sequence comes from Myrrha octodecimguttata, assembly GCA_958510865.1. Taxonomy (NCBI): domain Eukaryota; kingdom Metazoa; phylum Arthropoda; class Insecta; order Coleoptera; family Coccinellidae; genus Myrrha; species Myrrha octodecimguttata. The sequence goes on from OY294057.1 coordinate 30,540,569, forward strand.
GCCGTCCGTTGTCCAGAGCTTTTCTCGGAAAGTACTGAACCGAAATCCGTGAAACTTGGTAGAAAAATCATGTGTCGCTCGGGATTGATCCTCCAAGCTTTTCAGCAGGATTGGTGTACCCTAAGGGCTTAAAATTTGGGGTTGGAGGGAAAAAAAAATTATTTCTCGGAAACTTACCACCGAATTTTTGTGAAATTCTCAACGTTGATTACTGTTGCATAACTCAACCTAAAAAATTTTACCCGGATGATATCCGATCAGTAGTCTCTGAGTTATAAAGACAAATGCTGCAAATTTCCAATAATTCCGAGAATGAATCATCGCATTCGGTTCTAAGATTGGAATTCAGTGAAATAATCGGTTAACTTTTCATCCAGAATCATATATCTGAATGTAGATGAAAAGATTGTTACCAAATTTTCAACATATATTGAGAAATTTCGAACGGATTCGTTAATTATTTTATAAACACAATGTGCAAATGCCCTATCGATGTTCTCGACAATTTCATAATCGTTAGTAGTTCAAATTAAATATTTTTGGGGTTTCTCTCCTAATATCTGAAACATAACTACAAAAACTCGGATAACAATTATTATTTATAGATATCACCCTGCGAATTACGGGATGAAACATTAAATTTCTTCATGGAGCTCAATTATATCTTAAATAAAACTTATATATTATTCATAAATCATTGGTTTTTCACAACCCGAAAAATGATTCCATGAAAAAATTCATTTGAAACATTGAAATCTCAATAAATACTCTTGTGTAACTGAATAACCCATTCACATGCAGAACGCGAATTAAGAAGCGTTATTTAAAATAATGAATATTTCCAAAATATTCGGTCGATCGGAGGTTTCCATCAATTTTGGATTGCTTAGTACAATTATCGTCAACATGTGGATATCGGCTACTGGTTTCAATCGAAATCCAATATTTTTCGTACTGAGACTTTGAAATAGGGGTGAATATAAAAGATAATGAGCATGTATATGATAAAACAAATTGGAGGATATATGCAAACAAATCAATTAACAAACCGGAAATCTCATCAATTGTCGAGAATTGTTTGAATTGAAGGTTTTTACATTAAACAGACGTCGGGATTTGACACCCTCTTAGTTGAGTGTATCTGACAACTATACGGAACGAAATTTCTCTTTTAGAATTATTCAGTCGAATTCAACCTTGAGAGGTTCACGATATATTTGATTTTTTCAGAAAAGTTATTGAAAATAACTTTAGGTCTTCAGTTTGTGTATTGGATATTTTGTGAATCAAGTGAACTCTTATCGGATATATGCACTGTGGAAAAATTTTTTTCAGATAAGTTGCACAGGACGGGTGAGTTTTTTTTCATTTCATTGATATTTTTCAGAACAAAGTTGAATCCTAGTAGGAATCACATCCACACATTTAATATTAGCGGAAAATCTAGAATTTTGTTTTACGTATTTGTTGTTAATTTGAGAGTTTAAGTTAATTTTCCCGAAAGTTTCTCAAGAAATACTAACGCGATCAAATTGAAACATCATAACTAGTTGTGAAATATCGACGCTCAATTTAATGCATGATTTCGTGAGAATTGTACTGGAAAAAAATTGAATTTTTTCTAAACATTTTTTTCGGAAGCTATTCATTAAAGTTCAATATAATTTGGTACAGGTCTTAGTCAACATTTTGAAACCATATTTATTTGCAGAGATATTGGCGGAAAATTTTGTGGCCATTTTAAATTTTGAGGTTATTTCCCTTTTATGTCAGAGGGCGCAAACGCTTTCTGATTTGAATTTCATTTCTATTTGTGTAATACCGACACGCAATTTAATAAGTAATATCGTGAAGATCGTACCGGCAAAATATTAGTAAAAAATATTTTTCGGAAATTTAACTTAACTTTAACGAAAGAAACAACATAGTGACTTGACCTTTGTAAAGTAGTTTTTTAAGAAACTCAACACCAAGATAATTTTCTCTTCAACTCCAATATTTCATAGGAAATGTGATTTGGAATGAAAAATATTTAAGATTTTTATGAATAACATCCTCTAGGCTTAATTATAAAGTGATTGTTTCAATTCTTTCCAGCAAAATTTTCGTTATATGTTGATACCTTAGTGAATAGGTTTATCTACCATATTTCGGGAATATATTTAGATGAGACAGACAACATGGATACGGTTATTGTTTATATCGGTGACAGGAGTGATAATTCTGATGATCAGTCGGACATAAAAACTCCATCTCATTGTCGTAACTCGACAGATTTGTCCCAGATAATTAGGGAATACGGCCCTGTGCGGCCACCTGCATTGGTCTCACTTTTCGAGCGAGCTAAGGCGGTTCGCACTTCAAGTGGTTTTGTGCGTTATTATAAACATAGACATATTTAGCCATGTAAGTTTTATCCTTGGGTATATTTGAAAATTCCAGAAATAAGTCAGTCGGGATCGGAATTGGAAGCGATAAGCTTGAGGTCGAAAACGCCGAGGCTCGGCTCAAATATTTAAAATAGGTTTTTCACATTTTTGTTCATATTTTCACACGATCGATTATTTCGTATCGGCACTAGCCTAGTATATTCATTTTACAACTAGGAATCGAATTAAAGTGTGTTTTTTTTAACCGTTTAGTTTGATTTTGAAAACTTTCGAACCTCCTAGACGCCAGATCCTAACGGTGTGTAGGACTTCGGCGGGGAATTCACAACACTCATAGTAATACTACGGAATCACAAAAAACACGAAGAAAGTTGCTAAAAATCTTCTTCAGGTATATACATTTTACTGACTGATGGTATGTAGTACAACAAGGTTTAAATATGGTCCGGAACGTGCCTAAATAATTATACAAAAGCGTAAAATTGAGAGTAGGTATAAATTGGGGTTTGCCACAGAGTTTTTAGGTTACAGAAAAATATTCAGTAGTGGAGAGTTATTCACATCTGTTTGTTCATTCAATAGGATTTTGCGGGTGTTGTACCTATTGATTTCTAACGACTCTAGGAGTTATGTAGGTACTTTTGGTTTCGACGTGGATAATTTTGTAGTTACTATTGAATTTAAATATTTCACATGAATTTCTTCATGGAATTGATTTTCGTTTGGTGAAAAACCAATGAGTTATAAATAATATATACGATTGATTTGAGATATCAATGGTATTGGGTTATTAAACTGAGAAAATAATAAACCCTTGTGTAAAATTTGCAGCGTTTTTGTATTCTTATGTTTTCATCAATGGAATGTAAATGCATACCTTCCACTTTTCTGTACTCTTCAACGAATATACTAACCTAACTTCTTTCTCATTTGTAAACACTAAAGATTAATGAATATAATTAGCACTTCATGGTAAATAGCATAAATAATAATAATAATAATGTTTATTTATTCAACTCTTCACGTCTGAGAATTCGAGAGCTTCGCTTGTGTGTGTAAATTAAAATATAAAAAATATAAATAGATGGAACAGTTAAAATGTGATGGTGCTTAAAATGCCATAAAGGTGCCATAAATTAAATATATAATCATTGTCTTTATACAATGATATAATTGTTCTATGGTAATGGTAAACACGCCGAACTTGAATAAAGTCTGTTAAGAGCTTAGACAAAGTAACACGTAATCTACCTTTCCCCCAAATTTCATTATTTGAGAATCCGAAATGTCCTTAATACTGGCTTTGTAGGCCATGGTTGTCCGAGTGGCAATTATTTGGCGACACACTCAGCCTTCCAGATTCTTGTTCTTTACTTTTATTGTTACGTTTGTAAATTTTTCTAGTTTATTATAGAGTTGATCACATATTAGGTTTTGTGGATTTAATTAAAAAACTCTTGCAAATTAGTGATTTTATTGATAAGTAAGAAATGCATTAAGTTCAAAAGAGTTTGGAAGGCAATTTCTATACCATCAATTACGAGTATTACATTGTTTACTTCAAAGTTTTCGAAACAAAGAGGCACTTCTTTCGAATCTTTACCTCCTAAGACATTCTAGATCATTCATCCTCTTCCAAATCTCACTACCATTACGCACAATCAATATATATTAGATATTTTTTTTACTAAGAACTTATTTAATGTACCACCATCTTCTCCATTATATTTCAAATTATCCATTACTTGAGGGTCCAAAAATTATAAATGGTCCCACACTGCTGCATCGTGAGACCTATAAAATATTTGAATTGGGTTTCATACCTCCCGAGAACTTTGAAAGAAAAGTTGTTTTTACAAATAGTGTTTGAGTGCTTTTTTCATTTGAACGTCCTGAGCTTGCTGGATATCGATCAGTATTATCTGGCACATTTCTATGTATTTCATGCTCAGTTATTACGATTTTTTTAACAACTTCTTTATTTGAGACCATAGCAGTAGCTGGATGGGGAATCGGATTGGAGTTCTTCGTAAATTTTCCGACAAAATACTTTCTACAAATGAAGGTGTTTGATGTAATATTATTCAGATCTAAATTGTCATTCTCACATAATTCGGTCCAATGTAGAAATTTCAACATATTTTCACTTTTCTTGAAAACGGATGAAATTCACATGTTTATGTTTACAAATGAAACAAAGTTTGACCGTTTGACATTTAATTGTCATCATGAACTAGGAGAGGATGATTTTCCATTGATGAAAACATAAAAATTTAAAAATTTATACCTTCTTATGGAGACCTTCGTGACACCCAGTAATTTCAGGATTTACTAATAAAGCTTAAAGCTTAGAGCGTAAATGTTGATCTATTGCGTGAAAAAGGGAAGTGATTTTTAGGTGATTTTAAACAGTTGGCCAGCATGAATGCACTCCCCTATTGGTACTCGTGAAATTCTGCATGAAATAGCAAACAAGAGTTTGAATATTTTTTGTGAACTGTTCTAATGGAATGATCATTAGGAAATTTTGCCCATCAGCATATGCCAATAACTTAAAAAGTATGATATCGAGGAAATAAGCACGAAATTTTTTTCCAATTCATTAAATTCATTAAATAGAAATTAACTCAAGGTCTCTGAAAAGCGTTTGGAAAAACAATCTTCACCAAATATTACCCAAAATATTGGGTGGCTTATTCTCTAACTAACAGTGAAGTGTAGTCGTCATAGGGTCAGTTCCTCTAGAGATATTAAGGAAATAATTTCAAAATTTCAAACTTCAAATTGGAGCACTATTGTTGAATTTTCATTCTGAGGTCTGTGTCGAATTTCATCGAAATCGGATGGATTGATTCTCGCAAAAAAAATATTTCCCACGAAATTTTTCGATAGATTGCAAGTCAGGAAATGATTTACAAGAAATATTTAAAATTTTTCTGACACATTTTTTCTTGAAATTCCATCGTTTACATCCTCACGAAATTCCGCAATATATTGCATGTCAGAATTCTATTCTATTTACAAAGTTTGAATATTTCCGTTTCGAAATAATTTGAGATATCGAGAGAATGATATCAACAATTCTATCCAACAAATTTTACTCATTTCCTTTTCAATATCTACAAAAATAAACTTAGGATCGAATCGAAATTCGAACACAGTTTTTGAATATTAACTTTCAAGTCTGTGTCAAATCTTATCGTAATCTGATGAAAAGTCTCTGAACTGAGTTCTTCAACAAAATTCATGAAAATATTCGATTTTTTTTAATTCATTGCGTTGGTTTTCTCCAATTAGGTTTGAACCTATCGCACCGTTGCTTTTCAAAATGCTGAACAATTAAGCTCAGAACTTCAAATGGACACAACTCTGAAGCAGTTCGGCTAATTTCACCTGCTAACGAACTCAATCGAGATATTCAGACTCTCAACCTAATCTAAGAATTTTGAGACTCTAGATCATTTCCTTCGAAAGCTAGAGCACATACGGACGGACAGAAGCAAATTTGACCACGGATTCTTCTTCAGAGAGCCAAACCTAATCCATTCTTGGCTAAAAATTAGTGAATTTAAGATATTCAAATAAAACGGTAACGCGCTGTTTCCTTGAACAACCGAGTAAAAAGGTGCTTGGACTCTCTGAAGATTAACCTGTTACTACCAGACAAACTTGAATATCTTCGGATTTTCTGGTAAAAATTCGAAAATCATGGACATCTTCGCCAAATTATTAATCTCCCATTCCTTAGAGAGAGAACACAAAAATTACCTTTCGAGAGATAAATTCTGAGATATGGCTGCACACGAAATTTTCCTATGGGCTATACGCAATGATCTAATAATACACTATATAGATAGCGCCTAGAGATAGAAGAATCGATCCAACCATAAGAAAGAGAATGATAGTAATCAGTTGGTTTGAGGACGAACATTCGGTTAGTAGTGTTATTCCTTATGATATTTCGACTGAAATTATGAAATATTCTTAAAATTTTTGATGTATTCGGTTGAAAATCATATTTCTTGTTGGTGTATATCATCATAAGTGTTTGGTTACAGGACTACAATATTTTTTTCCGTTTTCATTTGACTGTTCAAAAAACGAACAGTATTTCGAAATGATGAATTTATTGTTCAGCCTATAGATATGCCATCAAATTTCACCAGGATAAAAGCATGTAGGTTCACTGTTGAGGCTTTAAAAATAACGATTGCAATATTTCGTGATTTAGCCTTCACAAAAATTCAAGTACTGAAAAAGCTGAAAAAAGTGCCAACAGAAGCTATCAGATGACAAAACTTAATTCCTGGCACAAAGTTTGCATTCTGATCAAATGAAAGCAATTGCTTTGCATTTTAGGCAGTCAAGTTGAGAACTCAAGCTCCTCAGTGAAATTTACGAAACGGGATCTCTTGGTGAATTATTCTTTGATACTTGTGTCTAGTGTCAATTGACTTTTTTCTGTCCTTTCACAGGCATCAGAGCAGTAAATACAGTCAGGTTGTGACCGACAGAAGTGCAGTACTATGGATATTATCTGAGAAAATTCCTTGAAAAATGTTAATATATCTACGAAGAGAAGTTTATCAATCCAAACATGACCCAGTAAGTTATATTCTCATATGAATTTGAAAACTGCTGATAAAATCTCCTTAGAATATTATTCAATACTGGGAGTTTGCTAACTACTTGATCATAATACAAACTAGCTACTGGTTTTCATTCTTTGAGTTGATGGGACTGACCTCTGCTGATTTCATTCACAGAATGATATCCTAACTGGCACCAGCTACAAGCTTCTAACAGGTTTCCTTGAAACCTAGGATAATTGACAAAATTTAGATATAAGCTTAGTGCTTTGGTGAAACTGAGTAGGTTTTTTCCTTTGATTTGCTGATTGGCTCCTGAAAAACCTAGAAAAGCACTGACGTGAGGTCAGGAGATTTTACGCGCTTGTTCCGTTTCCCAAGCGGTAATATATACAAGTATTGACCCTGCCAAACGCAGATTTTGTTTCATTTGGTCCTCACGAAATTCTGCATGAACCTCGAGCTATAATTCTCGATCAAGTACTAGATGGCGATTCGATTCAATAATTGGCGAATTCAACCCATTTAAGCATTCGAGCTTCTTAATTAAACTGAAAACCTACTCTACAAATATATACCCTATGTTGATTCTTCCTAAATTTAATGTGTTTACGGCCAGCCTAACCACTGATAGTGAACAAAATAACTTCCGGAAGAATCTACTCAGTAGCTTGATAATTGAAGAGTAAGTTTGGAGTTCAATTACGAATGCCGAATTGGCGGATTAGTAAAAACTGTCGAATGATTCGGCAGATATACCCTTTTAAAATTTCAGTTTCCCGATATTTCCAAAAACATAGATCGATTCACCCTTCAATGAAAAATGCCAGCTTGAAGTTTCAGCCAAAAAGGTCCTACAGAACAATGAGCGAAATAAATCTCTCCATTTAATAAAATGCAGGAGGAGTCTTCATCATTTTTCATTGAAGGGCGATTCGATCAATGTAGAGTGTAAACAGACGCCGCTATCCCGCATGATGTGACTGTAGGATCCAGTAAATGTTTCTTCTATTCACCAGTAGATGCCTTGAACGGTCGATGCAAAGAAATATTCTATACATCCATGTTTCAGAAAATTCAAAGAATCCATATCTGTTTGTACTGAAACCGAGTCTTCGAGTTTTCACTGTCGATTAAAGTAAAATTTTAACGGAACCGGAGATATCCTTCTTGATATGAATTTCTGAAATGAATTTCTTGAATTTTTCTATTGATATGTTCCTTAGGAAAATGAGGATATCTGATTGGGCTGAAATAAAGTACTCGGTTGAAAAGTGCGGTTTGGAGGCTTCAGCGAAAAAAAATTTTTTTTTCAGATTTTTCTACTGATAATTCTTCATATTGGTACTGTACATCTACAAAACAAGTATCATTTCGATCAGATAAATATTTTTCGAGTTATGGAAAAATCAAAATTTCAAATGTCTGTAGCACAAAAACCATTTGGCAGATTTGGTCAATTAACGAACTTAACCGAAATATTCAGGATCTTAACCTAACCTGAGAATTTGAAGACTCTAGGTTCTTGCTTTCGAAAGTTACAGCGCACACGGTCGGACGGACACAATCAATATTGACCACGGATTCTTAATCAGTGAGTCCAACCTAGTCGTTTGAGACCAATTTCGGCTCAAATTCGGAAATTACAGACATCGTGACGAAATGATAACGCGCTGTTCCCCAGAACAAGCGCGGACTGAATGTTCATTATTTTGTTTTACGAATAAATATTGAGTAACATGCTTTTCATCTTTTTGGAAGCTCAACTTAGTCTAGTAGTACAAAAGTAAATTGATTTCTTTCTATCGGAATACCTATTTTTTTTCTCAATTCAATTCTTAAAGTGGTGCAATGTTCCTTCGTTGATTTTCAGTGGCTTTCGTAACTTTTGCAGCTCTAGCTCCCCTGACCTAACACTCCTTATCAACAATCAATTATTATTATCATTGCCCTTATTCACCAACAAGACAATTTACTGTACTCAATTTAATGTGTATAGTATAGTATATTATTAGATCATTGGCTATACGCCACTGGTCTTATTCAAACATCGTCGCGACTTCCTCTCAACCCTCTCTACGACCGGTCTCCGCACCACCATATAATTAACCTTTTTATTACACAACCCTTCAGGAAGAAGAAATAATAATCCGGCTTGTGTGTAATTGCTTATACGGGAGGGGTACAGTTTACTAATTTAATAAAACCCATTAGGGGGTTTACAGTGTTATTCTAATTTTCCCGGAACCGGGTCCGTTTTAACTGTTATTTTACACTCTTGTGTGATTATAATTATTATTATTTTATTTTATATTAATTTTTGTCGGAACGACGTCGGGGCTGTTTCAGCTCGCGCTGTTTTTGGCGCTAATAAAATTAGTATGGTAATGTTACGATGCATTCGGCGCTGTATGGAATTTATTCGACATCGGCAGTTTTGGGATAGAAATTAACGCTGAGCATGTTTCGGTTTATAACAATTTGAAAAGTGATATTGATGCTGCGGTGATTCGATTGTTTCGGATATGCGAATAGTGCTGGAACGAAATCCGACTATATTAGGAATATCCAAAATGCTGCGCATGCGCAAAAAATTCAATTTATGTTGAATTATTATTGACACCACATTCGGGTAATCTATTCATGCGTTGAGACCATAACTACCACAATGCACATCCACAACTTTACAGGGTGATTTACTTAGCTTAACCCCAATTTCCTCGAAAAAGGCCCAATAGTATTGCATTCTTTAAACGGCGTATTGTACCAGTCAATGTTAACTCAGGATGCGCGTAAAAACCGGCGAAAAAAACCATCTTAAGCATGATTTCATTCTGTTTTTTTTTTGTTTTCATTTTTTGTTTCAGTTTTAAACCGTCAGTGCACCGTACCTATATCATTGAATTTCCGAAACTCAAGTGGGAATTAATGAATTTCAAGGGAGCAAGCAGAACACAGAATTGAAACTCATAGAGCCTGGTCCTCTCTGAATAAGAACATCTCATCAGCTAAAATTCCTTAGGATGTTATGATTAAAAAACGATAACGAGCTATTCCTCAGAACAAGCGCGTAAAAACGTAAAACGGCACTGACCTGAAGTCAGCAACTTTTGCGCGCATGTTCAAACGAGATGACCGCTTTGGCAACGAATTCGAACATACGCGCAAAAATTGCTGACTTCGCTACAGTGCTTTTCAAGGTTTTGTTTTTTTTTGAGTTATTTTGGGGAAACCTTCGATAGCGAGAAAAAAACCACGAAATTTGACATATTTTTTTACAATATCTTCAAAAATTATAATAGCATCGAACTGGAATTTGATACATTGCTATAAAATATAAAGCTCCAAATTTTTTAAGAATATTATGAATAGTTTCCGAGAAAAATTTCTTCCAAAAAATCTGAAAAAATTGATTTTTTTTTGATTTACTGACAGCACGACCCCAAAAAAATTCAGCAAAAGTGCAAGTACTTATGCTTCAACAAACTGCCAAGTTTGAAACCAATCGCTTCAGTAGTTCTCGAGATATCAGAGAAATAACCACAAAACTTCAAATGACTATAACTCCGAAACCGTACGACCGATTCCACCCATCAACAACTTAACCTTCGCATTTTGACAAGCATCCAACCCGGAAATTTTTAAGTTGACTTTATCCTTCGTATGCTCCTAATCGTGCATAGGACGGCTGGTCGGACAGCCGGAAGGAATCGATTTTGACACCGGATTCATCATTATTGAGCCCAACCCAGTAGTGTGAGACCATTGTTACCTCATGATTCGAAAATTACAGAGTTTAGACGATACGATAGCAAGCTGCTTCAGCAACGAATTTGAACTTGCGCGCGAAAGCTGCTTCCTTCACGGCAGTGCTTTTCTAGATTTTTTCGATAAATTACTGGATTTCAATTCGATCTAATCTGTATTTTTGGGAATATTGGAAAAATAAAATTTTGAATGGGTATATCTACGGAATCATTGGGTGGATTTTACCCATTCACGAATTCGACGCCGTTAGGCCGACCGTAAACACAATAACTTCTGGAAGAAACGACTTAGAAACTCGATATTTGTAGAGTAGGTTTGGGGCTTAATTACGAAGGTCGAATTCGTGAATGGGTAGAATCCGCCCAATGTTTCAAAATTTTATTTTTCCAATATTCCCAAGAATACACACTAGATCGAATTGAAATCCAGTACTTCATCGAAAAATGACAGTTTAAAGTTTCATACTGAATTTTTGAGTTTAAGGTCGGCCTAACGGCCGATTGCGTAAACACAATAACTTCCGAAAGAAACAACTAAGAAACTCGATATTTGTAGAGAAGGTTTGGACCGTAATTACGAAGGCCGAATTCGTGAATGGGTAAAATCCACCCAATGATTCCGCAGATATACCCATTCAAAATTTTATTTTCCCAATATTTCCAAAAATACAGATCAGATCGAATTGAAATCCAGTACTTCATCGGAAAATTGCAGTTCGAAGGTTCATACAGATTTTAATGAGGATGATATGATAAGAAAAATCATAGACATTTTTTTTTTCAAATTGTTCTGATGACACGATTATCACGAAACTTTGCATAAAGTTGTCTTTCAGCATCTTCAAACTAGCTGCGAAGTTTTATCAGGATTGAGTCAGTATTTTTCGAGGTATACCGAAAAAAAGCCACGATATCGAGAAAAAACCTCGAAATTTTACATATTTTTTCCAGATAACTCCAAAACTTATAATCGTATCGAACTGAAATTTGGTACACTGCTGTGAAATATGAAGCTCAAAGTCCGAGTGGAATGTTTACTGGATATGATGAACGGTTTTGGAAAAAATTTTGAAGAAAAATTTAGTTTTAATTTACTGACAGTATGATCCTGACAAAATTTGGCTCAAAGTTGCGCATTGTTATACTCCACCTAACTGCCAAGTTTGAATTCAATCGCTCAAATAGTTTCTGAAATAAAAATAAATAACTTCAAAATTTCATGTGGCTATAACTCCGAAACTTTTCGACAGATTTGGCTCATTAACGAACCCTGAAAGTTTCAAGTTGCTAACTCACTCCGTTCGACAGTTATCGTGTCCACGGCCGGCCAGCCGGCCGGACAGAATCGATTTTGTCAACGGATTCATCAGCGAGTCCAATCTAGTCGTTTGAGAACCATTTTCGGCTCAATCATCGAAAATTACAGGCATTTGGACAAAACGATAGCACGCTGTTCCGCCAGAACATGCGCGCAAAAACCTAGAAAAACACTGCCGCGAAGGCAGCAGCTTTTACGCGCATGTTTAATGGAAATGACCGCCTTGGAAACTAATTTGAACATGCGCGCAAAAGCTACTGCCTTCACGGCAGTGCTTTTGTAGGTTTTTTCAAGTTCAGCTCAGGTAGAAAGTTATAGGATTTAAATATTTCTCAATCTGCTTGTATCTAGCCTAACGGCCGACCGTAAACACAATAACTTCCGAAAGGAACAACTTAGAAACTCGATATTTGTGAAGAAGGTTCGGACCTTAATCACGAAGGTCGAATTCATGAATGGGTAAAATCCACCCAATGATTCCGCAGATATACCCATTCAAAATTTTATTTTCCCAATATTAAATCGAATTGAAATTCAGTCCTTCATCGAAAAATGACAGTTTGAAGTTTCATACTGAATTTAATTAGGATAATATGATAAGATCACAGAAAATTTTAATTTTTTTTCCAAATGTTTCTAATGACAGGATCATCATGTTTTTTTGCACAAGTTTTATTAGTAATTAGTCTACTTTTCGTGGATATTTTTTCTCAAATATTTTGTTTTTGCTTAAATAGTCAAAAAGTCTCCACAACCACACAAACTCTTTCTGGATTATTCAAATCAAATCTGCCATTCTGCAAAATATATCGCAAAAAACTTCTCGAACAATTAAAAATGTTAGTTGCTCTTTGAATTTTGAATATAAACTCAACATATCAACTGTCTGCAGAAATTTCCCGAACGAAAATTTTATGACAGGTGAATTTTGTCACCGAGGCGAATGAGGCTGACAAAAATTCACGTAACCGTCACGTTGCCTAGTGCGCGCACGTCAATGCTAGTATTAAAACCAAGCGACGGTGACAAATGTCACCACCGCGCGGGCGCCCCAACTCATCGGGATTGAAGAACATCTTGACAAACACATGCGGACTTGCGTATATCAAGATGAATCACAGTGAGATCCACAAGTTTAGATTTTTGTTTTGCGAGAATTACTTGCATAATTCAATAACAGGATGTATACGCAATTGGCTATTCAAACATACTGTGTGTTAACGCAATTGGCTATTAATACAGCAGACTAAGGACTCTATATTTTTCAATAATTAGGATATGTATTGTTTTTCTCAATTCTTTTCTTAACTTCAACAAGCTGTTTGTTCCCCCAATTTTTTCAGATACCTCATCCCAGGAAAATAATATACCTACTTATGATATATCGTTAAGAATTTAAAATATTGATATTTAGTGGGTTTGCAAAATAGCGAAGATACAGTGAAGTTGAATTTTATGATCTGATGATCAGAAAATAACGAAATCGAGGAATTCTGAAACAGCACTGACGTGAGGTCAAGAGCTTCACGCGCTTCTTCAAATTCGTTGGCACAACGTTTACCAATTCGCGTATTGATCACTCCAAACGCAGCTTAACTCCATGGTGGAAAGGTTTGGCGATCTTCTTTTAATATGGTCATCACGATATTCTGTATGAACCTTCAACTATTATTTTTAGAGCAAGTACTAGATTTCAATTCGATCCGATCTGGCTTTTAGAAAATATTGGAAAATTATAATTTTGAATGGGAACCTATCATCGGGTGAATTTTACACATTCATGAATTCGATGTCGGTAATTAAACTGAGAATTTAGTCTTTGAATATTGAGTTTCTTGTTTTTTTCGAGAGTTACTGTATTTACGGTCTAATTGCCGGTAGTGAATAATGAAGTTCCGGAAGAATCTACTTATAGACTTGAAAATTAGATTAGGTTTCAAATTCAATAACGAAAGCAGAATTCCCGAATGGATGAAATCCATCCAGTGATTCTGCTGATATACCGATCTAAAATTTTATTTTTTCAATATCCCACATACAGATCGTATCGAATTAAAATCCCGTTACTCTAATGAAAAATGAAAGCCTGAAAGTTAATGCGGAAATTTGTGATAAGTGGATCGCCTAATATCAAATATTCCAGGACAAAATGTTTATGTTCTTCATTGATCTAGTGCAACGATCGTTTCGAAATTTTTTTCCGAAATTTCGGGAATAACAATTAATGATACCTATAGGAAATATCCGAGAAATTTGATATATCTCTTTCAATATCTCCGAAGATAATTATACTTCAGGCTGAAATTCAAACACTGTTGCTCAATAATGATTTCCAGGTCTGTGCCAAATTCCATTGAAATCATTGTTTCCAAAAAAATTGATATGAAAGTTGAAAAATTTTTGAGAGGAAAAAATTTATTCAATTTAATCGCGAAGTTTTGCTGCAAGTGGCATTTCTGATCGAGATAATTCTTTTTGCACTAAGGACGAAATAACCTCAAAATTTCAAATAGCTACGAAATTTGTTAATTTCTTTTCCGAAATCGAATCATACTGAAATTTGATGACTTCTTGTGGTATATTGAGTTCAGGTTTGTGCCCAATTTCATGGAAATCGAATGAAGGATTTCCAAGAAAACAGCTTTTTCAGGAAAAATTCGTAAAATTTGCAAGAAACTCCCCATTTTCCATCAGTAGGTACACTTGCGAAGCTATGATAATTCGATTTCAAGAGAATGAAAACTTTTTGGACTGTATAATTTGGACAGATGAATCTAAATTCACAAAGAATGGTTCTTTCAATAGGCATAACAGTCATTATTGGGATGAAGAGAACAACCACCACTTCAGACAATGGAACTTTCAAGAGACCTGGAGTTTCAATGTTTTTTGCGCCATCAAAAATAATGCAATTCTCGATGTTCACATTTATGATGGGACTTTAACTGGTAAGATAGTACACTACACATGTTTGCATTATTTAAAGAATGTTCTCCCTTAGGAGATAGATATTCTGACATATTGACTCAAATAATTGAGCCGCTAGTACAGAACCATAATGACTTATGGTATCAACAAGATGGCGCGCCTCCACACAATTCACTCAATGTGTCAAATATCCTCTACAGGCTATTTGAAGATCGATGGTTGGCGAACAATGGTCCACATCTTTGGCCACCACGTTCTCCCGATTTAACTCCTTTAGACTATTATGTTTGGGGTAGGATAAAAAATATTGTCTACTCAACTCCCCTGACTGATAAAGAGGACTGCATAGAACGAGTCAGAAATGCGTTCAGGTTTGTTTAGATTTTTAGATTCATAGTTTTGAAACTCAATTTGGTTTTTAAACACTTTTGCAGATCTCTTCCTCCCGATGAAATAAGAAGAGCAACGCACGAAGCATTCCTGAGACGTGTAAATAAATGTCTAGAAATCAACGGTCAAAACTTTGAGCATCTTCTCTAGTTATAACTGCGAGAGTTTGCCATGGTTCTCCTAATAGTAACTTGAAGTCGGTTTCAAGAAGGGGTGAAAAATCTACAGCATGGTTCAAATAACAGTTCCTGAAAATTTCATCTTTTTGGCGTGAAGGGAAAAGAAATAGCTGAAAATTCAAGACGAAAAACAGTTTTTTGTGAATAACTCAGAAAATATCCATTTTAGGGCAAGGGTGTGATGCATACACTCACATTATTTTTTAACGAAGATTCAATATCCGCCATAAAAAAATGGGGTTCTAATTTGAAAAAATTGATTTTTCACGATTTTGTCATCCCTAACTTTGAAAGCGATTTTTTCACCCCCTGTATCATGAATTGCGATTTCGATTTTTAAAGTGGATACATCAATCTTACATCTTGAAAAATCTCAAAAATGAAAATTTTCCATCCAAAAACCTCGAAGTTATTCTTGTTTCAGCGGAGCTCTATTTTCGAATTTTCCCGCTCAGAGAGAATTTTCCAACCAAAACTGAAAAATGTTACATCAAAATAAATTGAAATTTTCTAAGGAATCTATTTCTGCAATAAAAAAATGGTGTTCTAATTTGAAAAACGGAAGTTGACGTCATTCAAGTGCTGAATTTCATGAAAATACGTTCAGTAGTTTCCCGTATAAATATGGGTGAGGTTCCTCGTGAAAGACCCTGTATAACATTAAAATTTCACATATTACTTTATTATTTGATTGTATCAAATAATAAACCTTAATGATCGGTCAAAAAAAGTTTTTACCTCCCCTGAAAATTTCTCAGGTTACATTTTGAAGCATGTAGATTTTAATAATTTAGTAAAAAAAATCCATCCGTACCCCGTCCGTTGTCCGGAGCTTTTCTCTGGACGTACTGAACGGATATCCGTGAAACTTGCCAGAAAAATAGTGTATCACTCGATCTTGATCATCCAAGCTTTTCAGCAGGATCAATTTACTCTGGGGTCTCAGAACGAGGGGTTAGAGAGAATTAATTTATTTCACGGTAATTTATCATTGAAATTTCATGAAATTCTCAACGTTAGTTACCGTATCAGAACCGAATCTAAAAAATTTTACCCCAGTGATTTACGACTAGTGGTTTCCGAATTATTAAAAAAAAGTTGCAAATTTCAATATCCCGAAAATGTATTATCGCCCTCTGTTCTAACATTCTTCAGTCAGTTGGAATTCAGTGAAATAATTTTTCATCCAGAATCATATATCTTAAAGCAGATGAAAAGATTGACTAACAACGAAATTCCTATTTCAGTATTATCATTGAGTTTGAAAACTCAATGATTATTCATTCGAATTCAGCATTCATGCTTCCAGCATAATTTTTAATTGTTATACAAAAGTCATCCTGAATAAACAACCTGCGTCTTTTAGTTTGTTTTGGATTATTTATGAATCAAGTGAACTCCTATCTGTGTGAGAAAATGGTTTCAGATAGGTATATTTTATTATTACATGAAAGGATGAGATTTTTTAAATTCCATTTCGACGATAGAGCTTTGGTATTGTATTGTCCCATCAGCATGTGTCAGGATATTTCCCCCTTCTGAATTTCAACACTCTGATTTCTCCTGAACCTAATTCAATTCATTTATACTTCACGAGTGAGTTCCGTTCTTGAATTTTTGCCTATATTTTTGGTGATTATTTCATAATATTCTTCAAGAATAACTTGTTGTCCTTCGAATAAAAATCTATATTCACATTTCGTTGTAAGCATTTTGGAATTCAATATTCCAACATTTTGTGGGAAAGGGTTTCTGGGCAAATAATTTAGTTTTGTATCTTGATGACCACATCCGTTATATTTGTTCATATTGTTTGGTATTGTATTTTGTTGATTATAGGCATACAGTTTGTTCGAGTTTGTATATAAGGTGCGTTCTGGGTAGACATTGTAACAATATCCTTACGTCACCCTTGACACAGCACTGTTAATTATTTACCCAACATTATATGGTGGCCGGTACTGTCTAACTAGAAAATGTCTTTTTCAGTTCTATGATCCAATTTTTGAGAGTTTCAATTTTTTCAGCCAGGTAGGAATTGAAATAAGAAATGCAATGACACAGTTGGGGAGATTGCTCGCCAATATCGCAGTTTTTCGGATGAATATTCCTGAATGCAAGAGGCTTGATACGTCTGCCCGAATTTTAGAATTTTCTTCAGAAAAACATGGAATCTCGCTCGTGGGAATGATATTTCCTAGCTGACATTCGCAGACAATTGTTTAATTCCACTGTCAAACTTATTACTTATGCTACTCGCTACGATGAAGTGAGTTTAATTTCGCTGAAGAATTTGCCCATCAAGCTGAGAAAATAATAAACCTTCGTGTAAAATTTGCAGCGTTTTTGTTCCTATATATCTCCGAAAATGAATATCGTAAAATGTCGTTCCGAACGTGTGTGCTGAAATTCATTGAAAACTTGTAGATGGTGTCAGAAAGTCAAACATATTTCAACAAAATTCGAGGAATTTTCAAATAATTTTTCTTCCAACGTCCAGATCCAGACGAAATGCTGTATTAGGTGGCACGTTGGCATTTCTAAATGCCAAATATACATAATAAACATAAATCGAATCAAAATATGAACAACTCTTGATAAATTACAGTTTCAAGGACTGGGTTGAATTCCATTGAAATTTCTCATTAATATTCTAGAAAGAAGAATTTTTCAACGAATAAATCCACAGGAAATTCCGCGCGTTGGTATCCTCCAACTAATTACGAAGTTTCATTCTTATCGCATTATTACTTTTTGAGATATTGGAGTTATAATCTCAACAGTTCAAATATCAGCAGAACTTCAAATATATTTTCTCTCTATGTCTCAGGCAATGAATATCAGATCGAAATAACTTTTCCAAGCACTTCGCCAAATTCCATTGAAATCTGGTTAATAGTCTCCAGAAACAAATTCCGAAGAAAATATTTTTCTTTGTAATTCACTGCCTACTTGTTCAACACGGAATTTTGCACTGATTTGCTCGTTGGTATTTTTCAAGTAAAATTGAAGTTTCAATTTCAAATCAGTTAGTTCAATTACGAAACTATTCGGCCAATTTTACCCACTAACGAACTCAACCGAGATATACAGGCTCCAAAAATCAAACATGAAGATTTCTGGACTCCAAGTCCTTTCTTTCGAAGGTTGGAGAACATACGGCAGGCCGGACGAACGTACATAATTGAATTGGACCACGGCTTTTTTTTCAGCGAGTTCAACCTGATCGGTTAGGAAACCATAATTTTCAGTTCAAAATTACCGAAAACATCTAATAGCTTTGTTTTGTTACCGAAATTCAGAACTCTCCTAGGACAGTTCTAGAACTGTGCAGAATCGATGCGCTGTTGAAGCCCGACTAGGAACTATCCTAGAACAGTTCTACAAGCGATGAAACCAAAACACGAATTAAGTTCGGGTTTTCAAATTTCTCATCGGGATAGTAAAGGCAGAAAATCTTCCGTTTGTATTGGTAGAAAAGAACAATGTTACTCACGTCTTATTGTCTGTTTTGTTAATAAATATGCGAAAGTCCCTGTCGCAGTTTTATATGTAGTTGATATATTTTTGGGTATACTTAGTGCGCCCACTTCAATTTTTTTTTTGTGAAAATATTTTTTTCGAATTTTTCTTTATTCAATTATATAACGAAACGAACAAATAATCTGAAAGTACCTAATACAAAAAAAATGATTAATTCATATAATGAATTTAATGATGAACGTATCCCAAATATGTGCGCTTTGAAGAAAGAATTCAATAGGGAGAAGAGATTTGTTTGAGAAATAGGTATACATCCCGGGTTTGAACAATTTAAGTGAAGTCCTTCAGATTATTATGAGAGGTGGTACCGAACGAATTATCCCCGATAACGAAAGTTTCAATTTAACAGCTAACCATTTCTTCATACAACAATCAGAGACCAAATCAACACACTACGCGGAAAAAGTCAAGTTAACCATTTAAATCGTTGACAACCACTCTCTACGCTCTACGAACTACCTGATTCTGAAACAGTTCAGATTATAACATCCGAACTCCTTTCGCAGTTCTAGAACAGTTCGAAATCGATTCTAAAAATAACCAAAACAGGATTACTCAAATCCTGAACCGGTTCTGAAATGAACCAAAACACAAAATCGCAATTGCGCATGCTCGAACCACCCCGAACAGTCTTGAACTTGGAACCAAAATAAAGTTAATAGGTTTGTTTTGGTTGCGAAATTCAGAACTGTCTTAGGACAGTTCTAGAACTGCGTAGAATCGATGCGCTGTTGAAGCCCGATTCTGAACTATCTTAGAACAGTTGTGAAAGCGATAAAACCAAAACACGAATCAAGTTCGGGTTCCCATCCGGAATGTAGAGGAACGAAAACTTCCGTTTGAGTTGGCAGAAAAGAGGGATGTTAATCAGGTCTTATATATTGCCTGTGGTTTAATTAAAAACATGCGAAAGTTCTTGTTGCACTATGTAGAGAATATATTAATATTTTTGGGGATACTAGTACTCAATTTTTTTTGTGAAAATCGTGTTTCTGAACTTTCTTCATTACTTCAATTATATTTCAAAATGAACCAACAAATGATTGATTGATATAAAAATGAATTAATTTATCGATGAAAGTACTTCAGATATGCGCTTTTCAGAAAAAAATTCATTCGAAAGATTATTATTATTCAATAGGGGAAGAGGACTCTTGAATTCATAGATTTATTTAAGAAATAGACATCCCAAGTGTGAACAATGGAAATAAAATCCATTAGATTATCCTGGGAGGTCGTAGTGAACGAGTCATTCTCAATAAAAAAAATTTATATCAAACAGTTAATCATTTCCTCAACAAATACAACAATCAGGTTAACCATTTAAATCGTTGAAAGCCACTCTACACTTGTGCGAACTATCAAATTCTGAAGCAGTTCGGACTCTAACGTCCGAACTCCTCTCACAGTTCTAGAACAGTTCGGAATCGATTCTGAAAATAACCAAAACAGGATTATTCAAATCCTGAACCGGTTCTGAAATGAACATCGCAATCGCGCATGCGGAACCGATCCAGAACATTTCTGAACTCGGAACCAAAACAAACCTAATACTTCAATATCTTTCCACCGAGTTCAAAGAAACAGTGGACAAGTATTTGCGACTGACAGTCTGGAGTTGCAGCTATCAGCGTTGTTCTATCGGGGGCGTGTAAAAGCTGAAAATCCACGACCGCCTCGTTGTTTGTTCTATAAATTGACTGTCGGTCTCCTCGGAATCGACCAACCCTGCCTTGCCTAACCCTTTTTATCCCCAGAGGTGTCATGCCGTCGACGTGAAATATCGCCCTATAATTTGTCACTTGCGATTTATTAATTTGATGCTTAGGCCTCACCGTTAAGCCCCGATCCCATTACCGACACTCTTTTTTATTAATTTGAGTAAAATTTTATGACCTTCATTTGTTTTATGATCTCATGTCGGACTATGTTGCTCGGGAGTTATCAGATGTATAGATTTTTGACTTCGTGACCGCTTTTATGTATGCCGTTAATCAAAATACAACGAGCAATGTTGAATAGTGGGACGTTATCTCTCTTTATTATCGCAGAAGATTAGCATGTTCAGGAAAGAAGGTAGCAGCTCATTATCATATACGAGTCGAGTCGGTTTCACAACATTTTTAATTTCCGAACAACTCGTTGATTTCTGTTTGAAAATTGGTGGTTGGGTATTGAAATCGACCACATAAATTATCTGTTGATTGACCATCAAGTCCCTGATCAGACAATCAAAGTTTGTGACACCACCCTTATAGTTGCCAAATGTTTGGAAAAACCTAGAAAAGCACTGGCGCGAAGTCAGCAGCTTTTGCGCGCATGTTCACTTTTGATGATATCCTTTGAACATGCGCGCAGAAGCTGGTGACTTCACATCAGTGCTTTTCTACGTTTTTTTCGATAAAGAACTGGAATTCGATCTAACATATATTTTTGAAAATTTTGGGAAAATTAAATTTTGAATGGGTATATCAACGGAATCATTAGCGGATTTTACCCATTCACGAAACCGATCTTCGTTATTAAGGTCCAAACCTACTCTACAAATATCGAGTTTATAAGTTTCTTGCGGAAGTTATTTTGTTTACGGTCGGTCGTTTAAAATAATATTTTCCAATATTTCCAAGAATACAGAAAAAATAGAATTGAAATACAGTACTTAAGCGAAAGGTAATCAGAAGATCACAGGATATTGAATATTCGAAAACAAATTTTAATTTTTTTTTTCAACTTGTTCTAATGATATACGATCATTACAAGCTGCAAAGTTTCATTATGATTGAATTAGTAATTTTTCAGTTATTCCAGATGAAACAACGATATCAAGGAAAAAGCCACGAAATTACACATATTTTTTCCAAATATTTCCAGTAATTATGATCGGATCAATCTGCAATTTGATACAATATTTTTTTCCGAATATTATAAACAGTTTGAAGAAATTTTTTTTTCAAAATTTATTGACAATACCCTCATATGTTCTTTGATAC
Source organism: Myrrha octodecimguttata (assembly GCA_958510865.1). Taxonomy (NCBI): domain Eukaryota; kingdom Metazoa; phylum Arthropoda; class Insecta; order Coleoptera; family Coccinellidae; genus Myrrha; species Myrrha octodecimguttata. The sequence goes on from OY294057.1 coordinate 30,562,663, forward strand.
GGGTTTTTAAGTTTCTACCTGTTTGCCTACTGTTTGTTACATTCCATTCTATAGATTGAATGGAATGGATCTTTCCATTCTATATAGATTGCATGGAATGGAACAAACCATATAAAGGCAAACAGGTAGAAACTTAAAAACCCGTATCAAAGAACATATGAGGGATTGTAACATGGCCGAACAGACCACCGGCCTTTCCAAACATATATCTGACACTGGACACAATATGAGGTTCTCAGATGCAAGATGTATAAGATCGGAGAAAAACAGATACAAACGAGAATTTTTGGAAATAGTGGAAATCATGAGTCATAAAGATAATTTAAGTATCAATTCAGATTTCAATGGAATAAGCTCGATATATTGCAACATCGTCAGCTCAATAAACAAGAATAAAATTATACCTCCACAACAAAACGCCCTATTAACCTACAAATTATGACGTCACGTTGCTGTCTTAGTCATTCCCTTCTGTGCTTTCTGTCTTTTTTGTGAATTGTCTGTGCCATTTCGACATGACATTTCAGCTTTTAGCGTTCTATTTTAGATTTTGACTCTTTTGTTATGTTGTTATTTTATACCTGATTGTGTTCTTTGTTGATAATGAGATGTATAGGTTCCAAAGTTCAGCTACGTTTTGAAAGCATTGGTCTCTTTTTCTCACATTGATGTAAGTTCAAAAACACTTTTATGGCTGTGGGACTACTAATCAATCGTAATCTTAGTAGTCCTGAAGAAGGAAACGTGAGTTTTCGAAAGCTTGGCTGAAGCAATGAAGAGATATTAAGTATCCAGTGACTACATAACCGATTATCCTTTTCATTAAAACAGTATATCTAACGTTCATGGAAATTTTCAGCTTGTTGGGAATTTATGCAAAGGTGCCCCTATTTTTGGTACTACCTTGACCGGATCACGGAAGCGGAGCGTACCTAGGATTAACCGCACTGATTGTAATAGACAAAAGCATAAAGTTTATGGGTAAAACTTTACTTTAGGGACGGTGCTCGATTTTGATCCTGATTTTTTTATAGATGCAGTTTTTCATAGCATATCGATTGATTCTAGTCTCAACTCAACAAACTCGTAGTTTAGAAGATATTTATTATTGAAATCACATTTTTTTGGTACTGAATTTGACGTATTTGTTACATAAAGACAATATTTTCTATGGTGGCGTATATTTGTCTAGCAGGACCATGATTCGGAGATAAATCATAGAAGAATATTCTGATTATTAGGGCGGCTTCCATCTTGTGGCTTTTCCGAAATCACAGATTACAAAGTCTGAAATCTCCTGGAGCCTGGAGCTTCATGTCAATATTGAAATCCGCAACTTAGTATTTAGTCTCATATTAATGTAATGAGATTATGAGAACTATAACGTACCAATCTCGGAAAACTCACAGTGACAAAAATCACAATCGCAGGTAAACTTGCAAAATTCCTAAACCATTATGATTTCATTATTAGATCGTGCCGCTTAACTTCAACTTCTGATTTGGACTGCAACTGTCCCAAATCCATTCAACCTCAGTCAACCAAAGACCTTGATTTCTCCTGAAGTCAATTTCCTTTTCTGGGACTAAACTAACCTAACCTAGCAAAGAACCTTAACAACTTAAAGATGAGATTGAAGGGCACCGCCCTCTTCGGAATTGGCACTGTAAGAAATTAAACTAACCTAACCTAACCAAAAACCTCAACAACTCAGAGGACGAAATTCAAGGGCACTATTCTATATTTAATTTACTCTTCAGATTTGTACTGGCACTGTCCTAAACTAAACTGACCCAAACGAGTACCTTAACAACTCAGAACACGAAATTCAAGGCACAATCCTTGATTAAATTTCCGTTTCTGATTCAAACTGGCAGTGTCCTAAATTAAACTAACCTAACCAGACAACAAAATTAAACTTAACCATACTCTATTTTATGGACGGTGTTCCATTTTTGATCGGTTTTCAAATATATTCAGTTTTTCTAGGCATATCGATCGGTATCAGTCTTGAATCCGGTAGAATCGTAGTTTAGGAGATATTTTTTGGAAATTGATTTTTTGTACTGAATTTGACATAAAACATCAAATTATTGAAAGGATTAATCGAAATCTCATCATGCTGCTATCGTATTTGAGCATAAACTTTGGTCAATATCATCATCTTTTAAAACGCCAATAAAGAGCATAACTCTACTTTCCCCCGTAAACAAATACATTAAGCTGTAGTTAATTGAATATTTTATTATTTCTATTATACAATATCGAAATTCGACGAGAAAAACGAATCAGAAAAGGTCTGTTGCATGTTTTTGAGTACTAATTGCACGTAGTCTCACCACTGGTACCTTCGTTATATTTTTTCATGTCGTTTCTAGTAAATCGGAACAAGCCCAGAATCTCGTATTGTTGCTACTGTCTTCCGAATCGAAAATTTGAAAGTTAAATACCCGTAAATCCAAAAATGTGAAAATTAAAAGACGACAGGATCTAAACGCAATCGAGTGTCGAGTAGGATTTAGATGCATAGAATTCTAAACATTTTGGGAGGATTTATGTTTGTATTCTGTGGTGGAACTCATAGCAACCATAGAAAAAATCCACAATCTATATTTCTGATAGACATAACCAAGGAAAATTTCAAAAAGCACTGCCGTGAAGGCAGCAACTTTTGCGCGCATGTTCAATGTAGATGACCGCTTCAGCAAAGAATTTGAACGTGCGTGCAAAAGCTGCTGTCTTCACGGCAGTGCTTTTTGAAATTTTTTTCTGATAAATTACTGGATTTCAATTCGATCATATCTGTATTTTTGGACATATTGGAAAAATAAAATTTTGAATGGGTATATCTACGGAATCATTGGGCGGATTTTACCCATTCACGAATTCGACCTTCCTAAATAAACCCCAAACCTACTCTACAAATATCGAGTTTCTAAGTCGTTTCATCCAGAAGTTATTGTGTTTACGGTCGGCCTAATTTAAATCCAGTACTTCATCGAAAAATAACAGTTCGAAATTTCATACAGAATTTAATGAGGATGATATGATGAGAAAATCATAGACTTTTTTTTCAAATTGTTCTAATAACACGATTATCACGAAATTTTGCATAGAGTTGTCTTTCAGCATCTTAAAACTAGCTGTGAAGTTTAATCAGGACTGAATCAGTATTTCTTGAGTTATACCGAAAAAATCAACGATATCGAGAAGAAGACCTCGAAATTTGACATATTTTTTCCCGATATCTCCAACACTTATGATCGTATCGAACTGAAATTTGATACACTGCTGTGAAATATGAAGCTCAAAGTGTGGGTGGACTTTTTTTTGGTATGATGAATGGTTTTCGAAAAAAAAATTTTTTTGGAAAAAAATTTCGAAAAAAATTTTTTTTTTAAATTGCTGACAATATGATCCTGAAGAAATTTAGCTCAAAGTTGCGTTGTGCTTCACCTAACTGCCAAGTTTGAATCGAATCGCTCAGGTAGTTTCCGAAATAAAAAATAAATAACTTCAAAACTTCAAGTGCCTATAACTCCGAAACTATTCGACCGATTTTGCCCATTAACGAACTTAACAGCGGCATTTTCATGCGCAACTTATCCTGAAAGTTTCAAGTTGCTAGCTTGCTTCTGTCGACAGTTATCTACGGCTGGCCGGCCGGCCGGACAGAATCGATTTTGACACCGGATTCGTCATCAGTGAGTCCAACCTAGTAGATTGAGACCAATTTCGGCTCAATCATCCAAAATTACAGACATTTGGACAAAACGATAGCACGCTGTTCCCCTAGAACATGCGCGCAAAAAATGCATATGTGTTGTCAAAATATGAGAGAAAATTGCAATTTTCAAAAATCAATAACTCCAAAACTACGAGTTTGCCGGAGTTGAGACTGGTATCAATCGATGTTTTATGAAAAACTGTATCTATAAAAAATCAGGATCAAAATCGAGCACAGTCCCTAAAGTAAAGAGGAGCCAGTTTGGTAGTAAGGTATACATTGCGTATACGATCGTGACCTGCAACACATCTGCATACCCTCAGTGTGGACGAATTAAATCTCAAAGTGTCCATCGTGAGCCTCTCTAAAGTGACAAATTGATTCCTAGTGAGGAGTTCGCTATCAGAAATGGTTTATAGGGTTCAATTTATGCGATAGCGTGGCGCAATTTGCAGAGAATGTACATGCTAGAATGCCCATTTATCAGGGGCTGTTTATGAAGCTAGTTAGCCCGGAGAGGTATTCCGTACCATTTCTGCCCTTATTCCTTGCCAGTGCCGTCGATAGTTAGTGGGATGTGGAACAGGGCCCGTATACTTGACAAGTGATTTTTGAATGCGCATACGATATCTCGAACTAGCTACTACCCAAATTCATCTGCACATCGTTCCATTGACAAGAATAGGAATCTTGACAGGCTACTAACTAACTAAGCATTGTCCTATTCTCATGAATGTAATTCTTTTCGTATGTTTATAGGTTATATGTTATTTCATGATTCTAGAAATCTATTAGGAAACGGAAAGTCTGTCTGTGTTGTGTTATTGAATTTTTTCACTTGCTTTATGGACCACGTTGCTTAATTTTGTTCAGAAGTCTGATATTTCGGAAAAGTTGTTAGGTTACCTAACTGATGAGGTTCTCGTGGTCAAATTTAATTACATTGGGCAGTATTGCAGTAACGGCAACCACGAACACAACTGTCAAAATGAAAACCTGAAGACATACATTGTTAGTACCTATGTTGTATGCATTCGAGTGGGTATAGAAATATTGACATCCTTTATGAGTACTTCTGAGACGACTTCAAAAAGCATGAGCGCCAATTTATGCATAACAGTCTCAGGGTACAAGCAGAACAAATGGGTCGTAGCCGTGATGGAGGTCGAGGTTTCGGTCGATGTCGACATCAATGTAAATTGAATAAATTGATATGAATGGAACTCAGGACAGGGAAATATCGGTAGAGGTTTAGAGTTATGCCATTTTGGAGGTTCATAACGATGTTTTCGAAAATCAAAAAATTTGTTTTACAGAGATGCCTACAGCGCGGTCTACAATGATGCTTTTCTATGATTGGTGCGTTCAAGGCCAAGTTACCATTTGCTTCAAAAGTAACCCCCAGATAATTTGTTTCCTGGGCATTTAGAGATTATGCGAGTTTACAAATTTCAAACTGAATATAAATACGTTATTACAATAAATTCGGCTATACACTGAATGTTATGGAACCCCTCCTTGCAATCTTCAAGGATTTCAAGAAACCGATATTTGATAGGTCTTGAAGCAAGTATTTAACCTCGGAGTGAATATAGAAAATTTCTGCACCTTAAAGGGAAGGTGGCCTGTATTGTTTACTCTGAATGTTCACCTGGACCATTTCTAGCTCGCATGAGCATCGCAGGTAGCCTCAATGTGCTGTTGATATCGATCTCGACTTGACTAGTAGCATCGACCTCGATCGCAATTTCTATTCGATCTGATCTGTATTTTTGGAAATATTGGGAAAATAAAATTTTGAATGGGTATATCTGCGGAATCATTGGGTGGATTTTACCCATTCATGAATTCGGCCTTCGTAATTAAGGTCCAAATCTTCTCTACAAATATCGAGTTTCAAGTTGTTTCTTTCGGAAGTTATTGTGTTTATGGTCGGCCGTAATTTGACGCTGGAGTTGAAAGATTTTAATTTTTTTCAGAAATAAATTGGAATTTCATAAACATTTTCATTTTGAAAAATTGTGCAGTACCATTTTTTTCTCAAAAAATATTCAATGTGAAACCCATACAGACGCTACTGGAAAAATAATGGAATTATTCCAACAACAGAAAATTATCCTGATACGGTAAAAACGTGTACGAAATTCAAAAGGAATATCTACGATTGCATCATTGTGGTAGAAAAATTTATTTTTCTGGAAACTTTACCACCCTTTATCTCAAAAGTGAGCACGTTTACGACGTACCTTCACATGAAGTCTTTTTCCTCAAAATGACTTCAAGAGTCCGTTGAATATTAGCATATAATTAACCCTGTATATATTTCTTATGATTATCTATTTATTTAACGTTACGATGTATTCGTTTTCCACCTATCACGATATATAACGGCCAACTGCGTCAACACAATAACTTCCGAAAGAAACAACTTAGAAACTCGATATTTGAAGAGAAGGTTTGGGGCTTAATCACGAAGGTTGAATTCGTGAATGGGTAAAATCCGCCCAATGATTCTGTAGATATACCCATTCAAAATTTTATTTTTCCAATATTTCCAAGAATACAGATTAGATCGAATTGAAATCCAGTACTTAATCTACTTCTAGGAATGAACTGCCGTGAAGGCAACAGCTTTTGCGCGCTTGTTCAAATCCGTTGCCAAAGCGGTCATCTCCATTGGACATGCGCGCAAAAGCTGTTGCCTTCACGGCAGTGCTTTCCTAGAATTTTTTTATTCCGATTATTATAATTGTAATAATTGGAATTTAGATAGAAATAGAAATTATTTCTGCGACAATATTCAACATCGAAATTTATCAATATCGAAAAAGATTTTAGATTCTCTCATATCTCTGCTGACGTGACGTCAAGTTAACAGAACACGAACTATTTTTCGGAAAAAAAGAGGCAAAATCAATTCACGAACTCACTAACGAAAAAACGGACAAAAAACTTTTGTGATATTGCATTTCCAATTTAAGAAGTTATTCTGCTAGGTTGATTTACAATTCGCTTCCGTTCTCAAACTGCAGAACATATTTTCCAGAAACATCGGGCCATGAGAGCTTCCACGTCACTGGCAGGCGAAACCAGTAGCAGATACGCCGACAGTGAAGAGGCAAGTGAGAGGGAATGATTAAGTGCACATCCAGTGAGCCAGTGTGAAATCAGTCCGCTAAATTAAATCCAGCCTCAGATTATTACATACCTCAGTGACTGTTCATAAATTAAAACTGCCCAGAGGGCCTCCCTCGTTATGGATCAGTCGAACCGACTCTGACATGTTCTGCACGAGAGAGGAATTTCCAGGAGAGAGACAGGTTTATATCTATGTTCCTTTGTATATTATGTAATAAAGCAGTTAGAACTACTGGCGTCAAATTTTTTTAATGGCAGCAGGAATGGTATAATTTTGTCCAAATGTCTGTTATTTCGGCAATTTTGAGCCGAAAATGATCTTGTTCGAGCCACGTAAACGAGTAAAATTGACCGGATGATTTAGGAGTTCTTCGATGAATTCAGATAGATATAAAGTTTTAAGTATCGATTAAAGCTGATTTTGGAAGAATTTTGCATCATTTTTGCGCGCATGTTCTAGGGGAACAGCGTGCTATCGTTTTGTCCAAATGTCTGTAATTTTCGATGATTGAGCCGAAAATGGTCTCAATCGACTAGGTTGGACTCACTGATGACGAATCCGGTGTCAAAATCGATTCTGTCCGGCCGGCCGTCCGAGTACACGATAACTGTCGACAGAAGCAAGCTAGCAACTTGAAACTTTCGGGGTAGGTTGCGCATCAGAATGCCGCGGTTGAGTTCGTTAATGAGCCAAATCGGAATTTTTTCGGAAACCATTCATCATATCCAAAAAAAATTCCACTCACACTTTGAGCTTCATATTTCACAGCAGTGTATCAACTTTCAGTTCGATACGATCATAAGTTTTGGAGTTATATCGGGAAAAAATATGTCAAATTTCTAGGTTTTCTTCTCGATATCGTTGTTTTATCGGTATAACTCTATAAATACTGATTCAGTCCTGATAAAACTTCGCAGCTATTTTGAAGATGCTTAAAGACAACTTTATGCAAAATTTCGTGTTAATCGTATCATTAGAACAATTTGAAAAAAAAATTTCTCTGATTTTCTTATCACATCATCCTCATTTAATTCTGTATGAACCTTCGAACTGTAATTTTTCGATGAAGTACTGGATTTCAATTTGATCTGATCTGTATTTTCGGAAATATTGGAAAAATAAAAATTTGAATGGGTATATCTGCGGAATTATTGTGTGCTTTTTACCCATTCACGAATTCGGCCTTCGTAATTAAGGTCCAAACCTTCTCTACAAATATCGAGTTTCTTTCGAAAGTTATTGTGTTTACGCAGTCGGCCGTTAGGCTGACCGTAAACACAATAACTTCCGGAAGAAAATGACTTAGAAACTCGATATTTGTAGAGTAGGCTTGGGGCTTAATTACGAAGGTCGAATTCGTGAATGCGTGAAATCCGCCCAATGATTCCGTAGATATACTCATTCAAAATTTTATTTTTCCAATATTTCCAAAAAATACAGATTATATCGATTTGAAATCCAGTAATTTATCAAAAAAACATCTCAAAAAGCACTGCCGTGAAGGCAGCAGCTTTTGCGTGCATGTTCAAATTCGTTGCTGAAGCGGTCATCTACATTGAACATGCGCGCAAAAGCTGCTGCCTTCACGGCAGTGCTCTTTGAAAATTTTTTAGGTTTTTTTCTGGGTGTTCACTCCTAATATCTGAAACAAAACTATTTAAAATTAAATAAAAATTGTTTTTTCATGGAAAATACCCGTGTGGATTGCAGGATTGAACTATTCGTCAAGGGCAGTTTTTTGGAATGAACAATACAGAAACAATGCAAACGATGAACAAAGCGAAATCTGAAGTTTCAGAGTACAAATCCGACTCTTTCATTATACAGAGGAGAAAATTTTTAAAATCAATTTCTTTAAATTTTTCGTTTTGAGTTGACACTTTTGTCGAATCGACATTCTTGAGAAATCAAAGCAACACAGATTATGTTGGTTTGAAAGTTTTTCAATTTTTCCAATTTTTTAAGTGAATTCAGCCAAATAGGGCCCATTTCTACAGAACAATGAGCAAAATTACTCTCTCCATTTAACGAAATGCAAGAGTGAAGACTCAGACAAATATGAACACCTCCAAGGTGAATCCTCAAGCAAAGAGTTACAATAGCCCTCAATTGTTAGTGCCCTATAGTAATGCTCAAAATGGGGTATCGACCATCATCACACCCTCATATTAGTAATAACTCAGAGCTCAGAGCAGTCGAAGATTTGGTTGTAGGATTCTGTTGTGGTGAAGCAGCTTACGTTTTTACGCGCTTTTAGGCCCATTCGAAATTTTGAGGTCAATTCCTCGATATCTCATGAAGTACCGCTTAGATCAGATTAAAACTTTGCAGATAGTTCGGAAATACCAATGCCCAACTACGTGCAGAATTTCGTGTGTATTCGGTATTCAGAAAATTTCAAAAACATTTTATTCGAAAATTTTTCAAAATTCTGTTAAAAAATCTTTGTTTTCAGGAAACTGTTAATCATATTTCACCGAAATATGGCAGAGACCTTGGAGTTGGTATCCAACAACCATGTTCAAGATTACAATTCGATCTGATATTCACTCTCCGAGAAATAAGGAAAGAAAATTGCAAAATTTCGATGGTCTTTTTAATTTTAACGTTATTTCCGCAATATCGCAAGAAGTACTGATGCAAATAGATCAAAACTTCGAAATCATTTGGAGAATCAAATGCGCAGATTTCTATGAAATTTAGCATATACTTTGAGGAAAATATTGAAGAACAATCATTGGTTTGCGGGAACTTTCAAGTCCTTATTGAGCAAAAGTGCTTTTTTTGGAGACCTTGGAGAGGAAATTAAGAAATTTCGTGGTTTTTAGCAATTTTGGGCTTATTTCGTCAATAACTCAAGAACAACTACAGCGCTTAGATTTAAACTCCGTTGTAGTGATTTGGCGCCGACCCTGAAGTCACTATTCAGCAACAGTCTTCAAAATGTCAGTTTGAACCAATACAGGAACCCAACTTTGAATTGAATTTGTTGAAAAACAAAATAGAAAATTCAGTAGACATAACTACTTTTTTGGAAGAAAGTTGCAGAACAAAGCTAATAAGTCAACTAAGAAACGTGATTTTTCTATTTAAATCTAGGAAAGCACTGACGTGAGGTCAGGAGCTTTTACGCGCTTTTTCAAATTTTAACAATTAGATCAACACGAAATTTTGCACCTAGTTGCGTGTTGGTAATCTTCACTTGCATACGAAATTTCAATCAGATTGCTGTTGTACTTCATGAGATATTGCGGAAATAACGTTAAAATTCTAAATAACAGAAATTTGGCACATTTTCACCTTATTTATCCGAAAGTAAATATCGGATATAATTGGAATTTGGATTATTGTTGTTGAATACTGACTCTTAGGTTTATGCCAAATTCCATTGAAATCTAGTCCATATTTCCATAGAAAAAAAAGTTTCTCATCAAAAATTTTGAAAATTTCGGAAATTTAAAAAAAATTTTTCTAACAACTGGTTCCACCCGAAATTAAGCTCTTACTTGCGCGTTAGTATTCAAAAACTGTCTACAGGGTTTCAATTTGATCGAGTCAATACTATCCACCCATTAATGAAGTTAACCGAGATATTTGGACTCCGAACCTTTTATGACAATTTCAAGTCGCTAAGTCTTTTCCTTCGAAAGTAAGAGCACATACTGCGGACGGACGGAAGGTCGGACGGACAGAATTGAATTTGACCACGGATTTTTCTTCAGGTATTCAACCCAATCGTTTAAGACCGTTTTCGGATCAAAATTTGAAAATAACACACATCGTGACGAAATGATAACGCGCTGTTCCCTAGAACAAGCGCGTAAAAAAACCCTACCTCGATATAGTAAGAGATCAATTCCGGCACCCAAGCCATTTTGCTCTGAAAAATAGTTTTGATACCGATTTCTTTTATGAGATCTTTCGCACTAACATCATCTCAATTGGCCTGTCCAAAAAGGTTAGCTGTTACCAAGGCTATCTTAAAAATATATTAGAAAATTACAGATATTACTGGCAAAATGATAAGTGCTGTCCCGCCAGAAAAATCACGTGAAACATGATAATACATACATAAGCCCATACATCTTCTGCCCTTTCGTATCTAACACATAATTTTCATTTCACTATTAACTGTTCCGAATTGACTGGACCGTGCTCATGAATAATGAAAAACGACAGCGGAATTTATCGATTCGCAAGAAACATTAAAATAATTTATTTAGAAATCCCACAGCTTATAGTGTACATTAAAAAGATCATTATCTGGAAATTGCCGACAACATTTACAGGCCATAAAAATTGGGAGGAATAAAGCCTCGACAGCGAGTACCTTGACGTAAAGAGTTTGGTAATAAACGGTAACTGGAATGGTCGATCGGTCAATAATTAACGTGTAGTCCAGCCATTAAGACGTGGAAGGACATAGGGTGGCTACATTTTTATTTTTGGGGGTGTCCAGGGGGCAATTCTTGGGGATTAGATGGAGAACAAACTTATTCGATGAAAAATTCAAGAAAAAACACAAATGTGGAGCCGGTAGGGTTTGTGAGTTCAGAAATATTAATTTCCTGCTCTTGTTATAGAAACCAGGATCTTAATTAGTCGTCCTAATAGTTCTCTTGCATATATTTTTTTGCGTGCAGGTCATTGGGCGGATTTTACCCATTCACCAATTCGACCTTCGTTATTGAGCCCCAAACCAAACCTTCTATACAAATACCGTGTTTATAAATCGTTTCTTCTGGGAGTTAATGTGTTTAATCTCAATTACGTAGGCCCAATTCATGAATGGGTACAATCCACCCAATGATTCCGCAGATATACCCATTCAAAATTTCATTTTTCCAATATTTCCAAAAATACAGATAAGATTGAATTGAGTACCTTCTCGAAAAATGCCAGATCAAAGGTTCATGCAGAATTTAATGATGATAATGAAAGATCACAGAATATCGAATATTTGGAAAAAAAATGAAAATTTTTTTTTGGTTCTAATGACACGATCATGACGAAATTTTGCGCAGAGTTGTTTTTCAGCATCTGCAAACTAGCCGCGAAGTTTCATCATGATTGAATCAGTATTTTTTGAGTTAAAAAACAACGATATCGAAAAAAAATTTAACATATTTTTTCCCAATATCTCCAAAACTACTAGCCGTATCAAAATGAAGTTTGGTACACTGCTGTGGAAAATGAAGCTCAAGATATGAGCACAATTATTATGGAATATGATCAATAGATTCTGGAAAAAAAATTTTTCCAGAAAAATTCTGAAAAAAAATTTTTACACAAAAATTCCGAGAAAAAATTTTTTGTTCAACTAAGTGATCATGCGATCTCAACAAAATTTCGCTTCAAGTTGCGCGTAGTTATGTTCCAACTAACTGCCAAGTTTCAATCCAATAGATCCATTAGTTCCTGAAATATCAGGAAAATAACCTCAAAATTTCAAATGGCTATAACTCCGAAACCATTTGGTGCATCAACGAACTTAACCGCGGCATTTCGATGCGCGAACTACCACAAAAGTTTCAAGTCGCTAGCTTGCTCCGTTCAACAGTTATCGTGTCCACGACCGACCGGACGGACAAACTATTCGACCGATTTGGCCCATTAACGAACTCAACAGCGGCATTTCAATGCGCGACCTAACCTATAAGTTTCAAGTTGCTAGATCACTTCGTTCGACAGTTATCGTGTCCACGGTCGGCCGGACAGAATCGATTTTGACACCGGATTCGTCATCAGTGAGTCCAACCTATTCGTTTGTGACCATTTCCGGTTAAAAATTAGACATTTGGACAAAAACATAATATGATAATTCGTTTTACATGCAAGAAATCCATTGTTTCATTGAGCAGGAAATACTTCTAAAGGATAAGGTTTGACACTCCGAAGGAGAATTCATAATCAAATTTAATTCTGTTCATCTAGCTGGCCGTGAAGAAACACTCCATTTGAAAATTTTCTAGAAAAGCTCTGAACCAGCTAATCTAAAAGGTACAGGTGAAGATTACTTCTGTATTTTGCTGAATAGAGAAGATAATTTTGCTCACGTTCCTATAGAGATGGATCATGTTTGGCTGAATTCACTAACAATTCCTTGAAAATATGACGTGAAGTCAGCAGCTTTTCCAATCACGTCCAAATTTTTTCTCGAAGCATTCATCATTTTCACGTATAAGGAAAATAAAATTGTAATGGGAAATCTTTTTGATAATTGGTCAGGTTTTACCCATTCCTGAATTTGACCTTTTTTAGTAACCCCAAACTGGAGGTTCTTCTGACTGATCGTGAACACAATATCTGACGTCGCAAAAAATTCAGAAACTCATATTTATTGACTAGGTTTGGACCTTGATTAAAAAAGCCGAATTCGTGAATAGGTAAAATCCACCCGATGATTTCGCCGATATTCATGGGATGGAGAACAAACTCATTCGATAAAAAATTCAAGAAAAAGCATAGATCTAGAGTCGGTGGGTTTTGCGACATCGGAAATAATCAACTTGACTTCCTTGTGGAAAGATTTGGTGATCTTCTAATCATATTGTCCTCGCGCAATGCTGTATGGTTATTCTAGCTGTCAGTTTCGCTCGCATGTAATGGGAAATGACTTGGTATCGTTTTCTTCAAATGTGAGAAATAGATTCTATCCCGCAGGCCGACCGTTATGTTCGTTAATGGGCAAAATCAACTCAATGGTTTCTGAGTTATCGCTATTTGAAGCTGAGATTTAAGGAAATACTGGATCGATTGGATTGAAACTTGGTAGTTGGTTGAATGACAATGACTCGCAATATCCAAAGTTGTTGAGATTGTACAGTTGGTAAATTGATAAGAATTTTAAACTTTTCACCAGATTGAAAGAAAAATTTGAATCCTATATTTGACAGCTGTTTGACCAATTTCATTTTGATACAATTATAGTTTTCGTGGATATTGGGCAAAAATATGTCAAATTTCCTCGGTATCGTTGTTTTTTCCTTTATAACTCAAAACTCACTGATTGAATCTTGGGGAAACTTGGTTTCTAGTAGGAAAATGCTGATGAACAGTTTTATGCGGAATTTCGTGATGATCGTGTGTCATAAGAACCATTTGAACCATGAACATTCACTTTTTTTTCAAATATTTTATATTCTATCTTTCGATGATATTATCCTGCCCGAAAGTCTGTATGAACCTTCAAGCTGTAATTTTTCAATTAAATTAATTTCTAATGGGTGTTAATGCCTTATCATAGAATGGATTCATTCAACTCATTCATGAATTCGGCCTTCGTAATCGGAGAACACATCCACTTTACAAATATCGAGTTTTTATAATGTTCCTTTCGGAAGTTATTGTGTTTTAGATCAACCGTAAACACAAGTAGATCACCAGATTTTTCTATCAGAAAGCGAAGGTGCGTTTGCCGGAGTCAATACGTGAGAAGATGACCGCTTTGCTAAAGAATTTGAATATTAAATTCAAACGAGTCTACTTCTAAAGGATATCAATACAATCATTAAATAAAAATTGAAAATTAAATTTATCTGTGTTCAATTCGTTTCACGATAGAATCAAATTTACATGCGATATGGAGTCCAATAGTCGGATACCCTTCCTTGACATAATGATCCACCGCCAGGATAGTGGCGTCTTGACGACAAGTTGGTACATGAAACCGAATAGTTCGGGAAGACTGGTGAATTTTCTGTCCAATCACCACATATCGCAGAAAATGGGTATTGTGAAGGGTTTATTATTGAGGGCAAGACGTCTAAATAGTTACAGTTTTTTAAGCGAAGATATCAAAAGAGTAAGAAATATGCTTCAGTTGAACAATTATCCCTCCAGCCTGATAAACAGAATGATCTCGCTCTCTGGAAACCATAATATTTCTTCACCGAATGATATTCCCGACAGCAGTGCGCAAATGTATAGATTCCCATTTTTGGATGAATATCCCATAAAATACATCATATCTTCGAAACCCACAATGAAAATGTCAGATTTTCTTTCTATAATGTCAAGACGGTTGGTTCTATTTTCTCAAAACTCAAAGATAGGAGAAAACTGTGTGATGGTTCAAGTTTGGTTTACAAATTGCCTTGTAAAGACTGCAACAAATGTTACATTGGACAGACCAGACAGCTTCTTTCTAATAGAATTCGACAACACAAGTATGATTGTCGATTGCATAATGCTGGTTCACCTGAAAAGACCCTATCTGAACATCATTTCACAATGCAGCACAATTTTGATTTTGATGAGGTAAAAATCCTAGATCGCGAGATAAATTACAAGAAACGTAATCTCAGTGGAATGATGTATACAGGGTCTCTCACGAGGAACCTCACCCATATTTATACGGGAAACTACTGAACGTATTTTCATAAAATTCAGCACTTATAAGTATTTCACGATGCTGATGAAATCTAAAATATTTTCAAGGCATGAGCACCTCCGGTTTTTCCGGAAATGACGTCAACTTCCGTTTTTCAAATTAGAACACCCTTTTTTTATTGCAGAAATAGATTCCTTAGAAAATTTCAATTCATTTCGATGTAACATTTTTCAGTTTTGGTTGGAAAATTCTCTCTGAGCGGGAAAATTCGAAAAAAAAATCGAAAATAGAGCTCCGCTGAAACAAGAATAACTTCGAGGATTTTGGATGGAAAATTTTCATTTTTGAGGTTTTTCAAGATGTAAGATTGATGTATCCACTTTAAAAATCGAAATCGCGATTCATGATACAGGGGGTGAAAAAATAGCTTTCAAAGTTAGGGATGACAAAATCGTGAAAAATCAATTTTTTCAAATTAGAACCCCATTTTTTTATGGCAGATATTGAATCTACGTTAAAAAATAATGTGAGTGTATGCATCACACCCTTGCCCTAAAGTGGATATTTTCTGAGTGATTCACAAAAAACTGTTTTTCGTCTTGAATTTTCAGCTATTTCTTTTCCCTTCACGCCAAAAAGATGACATTTTCAGGAACTGTTACTTAAACCATGTTTTAGATTTTACTACCCTAATATGCAAGAGAAAAAAGTTACAGGTTGTTCCTAAATAGATGGCGAATTTGGATTCGAATTTGTATCGGAAACCTCTTTATTTCAACTAATCGGCCATCGGTTTTCTCTCCAGTGATAAATAAATAATTCCTTATGAACCATATGCAAAAACTTACCATGTTTTACATTATTTTTTTTTAATGATAGATATCATTAATTACATCTGCCAAATTCCTCTTTATTCAGTAGCATTTTGTGTTTACTATTAATTTGGTGATAATTCGTATTAAGTTATAAAATCGATCACTATGCCTAATTTTACCAATGAAGATTATTTAAATCTCATTCTACTTCATGGAGAATGTAATAAAGTTGTAGATAGAACGATTCGACTGTTCATTGAGAGGTTTCCTGACCGACCCAGACCAACGAGAGATACCATTAACAGAACCATGACAAACTTGAGAAATGTCGGATCTTTCGTTAAGAAAACTACACACAGAGAAAAAAGTGTAGTAGAAGATGAGAACAACGAAATTACAGTTCTTGCATATTTTCGTGTGAATCCTCAAAATTCTCTCAAAGATGCCGAGATTGATATGGGATTATCTCAATCGAGTGTTTGGGTAATATTAAAAAAACATAAAATGCACCCATATAAATTCAATAGGGTACAGCATTTGAAGGAAACTGATTTCGTCAGGAGAACAGAGTTTTGCGAAGCTATGATGATTCGATTTCAAGAGAATGAAAACTCTTTGGACTGTATAATTTGGACAGATGAATCTAAATTCACAAAGAATGGTTCTTTCAATAGGCATAACAGTCATTATTGGGATGAAGAGAACAACCACCACTTCAGACAATGGAACTTTCAAGAGACCTGGAGTTTCAATGTTTTTTGCGCCATCAAAAATAATGCAATTCTCGATGTTCACATTTATGATGGGACTTTAACTGGTAAGATAGAACACTACACATGTTTGCATTATTTAAAGAATGTTCTCCCTTAGGAGATAGATATTCTGACATATTGACTGAAATAATTGAGCCGCTAGTACAGAACCATAATGACTTATGGTATCAACAAGATGGCGCGCCTCCACACAATTCACTCAATGTGTCAAATATCCTCTACAGGCTATTTGAAGATCGATGGTTGGCGAACAATGGTCCACATCTTTGGCCACCACGTTCTCCCAATTTAACTCCTTTAGACTATTATGTTTGGGGTAGGATAAAAAATATTTTCTACTCAACTCCCCTGACTGATAAAGAGGACTGCATAGAACGAGCCAGAAATGCGTTCAGGTTTGTTTAGATTTTTGGATTCATAGTTTTGAAACTCAATTTGGTTTTTAAACACTTTTGCAGATCTCTTCCTCCCGATGAAATAAGAAGAGCAACGCACGAAGCATTCCTGAGACGTATAAATAAATGTCTAGAAATTAACGGTCAAAACTTTGAGCATCTTCTCTGCGAGAGTTTGCCATGGTTCTCCTAATAGTAACTTGAAGTCGGTTTCGAAAAGGGGTGAAAAATCTACAGCATGGTTCAAATAACAGTTCCTGAAAATGTCATCTTTTTGGCGTGAAGGGAAAAGAAATAGCTGAAAATTCAAGACGAAAAACAGTTTTTTGTGAATAACTCAGAAAATATCCACTTTAGGGCAAGGGTGTGATGCATACACTCACATTATTTTTTAACGTAGATTCAATATCTGCCATAAAAAAATGGGGTTCTAATTTGAAAAAATAGATTTTTCACGATTTTGTCATCCCTAACTTAGAAAGCGATTTTTTCACCCCCTGTATCATGAATCGCGATTTCGATTTTTAAAATGGATACATCAATCTTACATCTTGAAAAATCCCAAAAATGAAAATTTTCCATCCAAAAACCTCGAAGTTATTCTTGTTTCAGCGGAGCTCTATTTTCGATTTTTTTTTCGAATTTTCCCGCTCAGAGAGAATTTTCCAACCAAAACTGAAAAATGTTACATCAAAATAAATTGAAATTTTCTAAGGAATCTATTTCTGCAATAAAAAAATGGTGTTCTAATTTGAAAAACGGAAGTTGACGTCATTTCCGGAAAAACCGGAGGTGCTCATGTCTCGAAAATATTTTAGATTTCATCAGCATCGTGAAATACTTATAAGTGCTGAATTTCATGAAAATACGTTCAGTAGTTTCCCGTATAAATATGGGTGAGGTTCCTCGTGAAAGACCCTGTATACATACATATGAACGATACGGTGAATCATCGATCAGACATACAGGGTCTCAATATTATTTATTGTTCTTTGTTGAATGCATACAAGGAACGTATGCTTACCTAGATATCGTGTGTCGTAGATAGTGAATTCGAAATCTGAACGTTTCCTGTCAACTTAATTATAAATATTCAGTAGTGTTTTCGTTGTTTTTGGTTAATGATGTTTGTCAGTATATGTTTAAACAATTTGTTCTCGCTCTGTTGTTCCATGATTTTATTTATACAGCTGTCTATACATTATTTATTTTAGGGTAAGTAGTCTAAGTCTGTGATATATTGGTTTTGTACTCATTGTTT
Source organism: Myrrha octodecimguttata (assembly GCA_958510865.1). Taxonomy (NCBI): domain Eukaryota; kingdom Metazoa; phylum Arthropoda; class Insecta; order Coleoptera; family Coccinellidae; genus Myrrha; species Myrrha octodecimguttata. The sequence continues at coordinate 30,581,105 of OY294057.1, forward strand.
TTTATCTCCATTACAGTCCTGATGAAGTTTGAATATTCGGACGAAACGTTGACCACTTAATAAATTTGTTGAACATTTAGAGTTGTCCTCGTTCCCGTGAGATTCCCTTTTTCATTATCTGTTAAGTACGTGATTACTACAATGAATTAAATTTATCATTCAATGGAAAACTTTACTTCATTAAATTTGTCATTCAAGACGTGGTACGTCAAGGACAATAAACGTATATTGTGAGATATCAATATCGAACGCTATTATGTGTAGGTTTTACAGAAAAATTTGTATTCTTGTTGATTGAACGAATTTCAACATACGCTCGAAAGCTGCTGACGTAACGTCAGTGCTTCTCCTGGATTTTTTCAAACAAGTAGGTACTGGATTTCACTTCGATCCAATATGTTTTGTTGGAAATGAAGCTTTTGAAGATTTGCGAGGTAGCTTCAACCTCTTTGGGAGAGTGTCACGTTTCGTCCCGACTTAGTTTGGGGGAACTCGTCAGGGCATGCACCAGACCAAGCCGTTTCCATGCCTACGTGAGCAAACATCCTTTGTGCGGATCACAAGGGAATGTACCAGACTGTTGGGGATGAGCGTACTTATGAGATCTTGAGAGGATCTACCAGGGACAGCGTGCGCGCTAGCGCCCCCTGTACGTTGACCGATGATGTGGCCGAGCGTTACAGGCAGGTAACGTAGGGTACTTGAGAAGCAAGGGATGGTACTTAAGTAAGAGCTAAGAGAGGGCGCTCGCTACAGAAAAATTGGAAAAATGAATTATTCAATGGGTTTATCTACGAAATCATTGGGCAGAATTTATTCCTTCACGAATTCGATATTATTTGATATTAAGGCCCGAACAATAAAATAACTTCCACCCGATGATTCCGCCAATATAGCCATTAAAAATTGTTTTTCCGCAATATTTCTAAATTACACATTACAACAGATTAAAATCTAGTACATCATTGGAAAATTACAGCTTGAAGGTTCATGCAGAATATCGTGAGGATATTTTCATTGAAAGATCACACATCACGGAAAATTTGAAAAAAAATTTTTTTCAAATTGTTCCAGAAGTTATCAAACTAGTTATGAAGTTTTATCACTATTAGAGCATTATTTTTCCGTTATTCCGTAAACAATAACGATACTGAGGAATATCTCCAAAAATTAAAATCGGATCGAAGTAAAAGTTGCCACTTTATTGTGAAATATTGTGTTCAAGGTCTAAGCACAATTGTTTCAGAATCTGAGGATTAGTATTATTTTTTTTCGATGAGTTCTCGAAATTTAGGGAAAATACCTCCAATTTCCATATGACCATAATACTTCGAAACCGTTCGGCCGATTTGGCCATTAGCGAACTGTACTGCCGCATTCTGATACGCACCTAATCTGAAAGTTTCAAGTCTTCAGCTCGTTTCTTTCTACAGTTATCCTGTCATTGGCTTGCCGGAAACAATAGATTTTGAACCCGGATTGATCATCCGTTCTAGTCATTTGAGGAAATTTTCAGCTCAAAACTCGATAAAATTACCCACACTTGGTAAAACGATAGCACGCTGTTTCTCAGAATATGTACGCAAATGAAGATCCAGGGGGCCGATTCTTCAATCTCGATCAAGAATTGAAGAGTAAGAGAACTGCCATGTTTGTTTGCGTCGATTTTCTAAGTTAAATATAACAAGTAAACATGACCTGTGCATGGAAGAGGATGTCACTGACAATCGACTGTTATATCTCCTATACTCCTTACCACACGTTGCTTAGTCGAAAGAAACGGTGATAAGGTTATGTTTATATTAGGATTTAGAATTACCGATATAAATTCAGTTTATTTCTTGAATATTTGCTTGAAAATATAGTCGAAATGGCGAATAGAACTCTCACAAATTGTGCAGATGCTCGAGAAAACTTAGAAAATCGATATAAACATACAACAACTGTCATAATCTTAAATTCTTAATCGAGATTCAAGAATCGGCCCCCTATGGGCCATTTCTTGAATCTCGATCAAGACTTCAAGAGTATGACAATTGTCATATGTTTGCGTCGTTTTTCTTAGTTAAATATGAAAAATAAGTAAACATGACCATCGCATGGAACCGAGTGTCACTCGATAATCGAATGTTTATATCCTACACTCCATACCACTCGATGCTAAGTCTAAACGGTGATAAGGTTATGTTTATATTCGAATTTGAAATTTCTAGATATCTTGTTGCATTCAGTTTATTTCTTGAATATTTGCTTGAAAACATAGTCGAAAGGGAGAATAAACTCTCACAAATCTTGCAGATGCTCGAGAAAAATCGGAAAATCGACATAAACATATGACAATTGTTATACTCTTCAATTCTTGATCGAGATTCAAGAATTGACCCCCATAGACCCAATTTTGAAAGTCTGTTCGAAGTCGAAATATGCCGGTAGGGCGATTGTTTCGAACTTATATCTATCTGTGAATTCGTCTTTCAAAAATCTCGAAAAATATCGATCCTAACGAATTCAAACTCAGAATGGAGTTTCGAAATACCAACCCATGGAGATAAATTTCGTGATGATCGTGTAACCTGAAAAATATTTTGTCCGCGACCATTGAATAATATATATAATTCGATTCCTCTTGTCCAAGAAAATGAAATCATCAAGCCCGTTTATAATAGACGTATATAATGAATATTATACACTCCATGCATGGATCAAGTGGAAATTTTGACGTTTCCCCCGAGCTTGAGAATTTCCAGCAATCACAGAGAATGAAGTTTAGCATTCTGACAACTCTATTGTAGTTTCTTCAAAATGCAGAATTATTCCAATTTTACCAATGAAGTCGTGTACAAAGTATAGTATAAACCTTGCATATAATTGCTATTATTCACTTTGGTGACTTCAGCCTCGTGGATAAAAGCAGTCATTATATGCTCGTTGAATAGTTTACTATTTTCCATCAGAATTCAATTCGTAACCAGAAATTCTTCGGATTGCGTTGAAATTTACTCGACTCTCTGATCATTTTACCATAGAATACAAGCTTCGAACTTGATTGCAATTATGTATTCTTGAAGATATCGTTGGAATGTATATATTCAAATGATTAAGTCTTTTATTTGGATTCATTTTATTTTTGCAGTGTTTTGAAAATTTTCTCCTCTGATCTACACTAATCAGATCTCAATCAGATGATATCAAAGTGAAAAATTCACAAAATTGAAATCTGGGATAAATGTATACATGTAAAGGAAAATGTAAGTGTAAGTGTTATTTCAGATCTAAAATAATAGTGAACAATGATGAAGTGCAGTATCAGCAATATCTTTGATATTTTATATATAATTCTTTCGATAACACACTGTTTCGTATTTCATCAATAATCAAGTCGACGACAGTATAATTTCTGATGAAGATAATGCACAAAAATTCACAAGAAGATTTATGGAAAGCAAAATAGGGTTTCATGCAACTTTCAGAAGCCTCGTACTGTACTCCGAGTGTTCTTCTGAATCCTTGATAAAGTTCCATTGTGTCTTCTTGGAAATGACTAAATAGGATTTCGAATGGGTATATCTGCGAAATCATTGGGTGACTTATACCAGTTTCCGTATTCCACCTTTTGGAATTAAACCGGCTCTACAAATAACGAGGTTTTAAATGAATTCTCATCTTGTTTACGAATGAATGTTTGGCCTAACGTTTAGACAATCACTGCCGGAAAAAGCGACTTAGAGACTTTATATTTTTAGGGCAGACAACAAGAGTAACGTATAAACAGTCTGTATAATCAGTATGTGAGGCCAGCAATAGCAGCATAAGATGTGCCCGGATAATTATGCTCTGGTATTGAAATATCATGTCCAATGTTTATAACCATTATTTATCAATACATAACACCTTGACAAAAACATATATCATGTTTGTGTTTATGTAATATGGGAAGAGAGACAACGAGGCCGACGATCGTCTTATTCATTGTTACGTGAACCGAACTCATTAAACCCTTTATCGAGTTCCGACTGTTATTCCAACCCTCTCCTGTGTAGAATCAACTGGACGAACCAACCCTAACCAGGGAACATCACATGGCAATCCTGCCAGTAACTGAATAACTGGATCATCACACGACTACGAAAGAGGAATTCGTGAATGGCTAGAATCCGTTCGAATATTTCAAAGATACAGATACGATCGAGTTAAATTAAGAACGTGGTAACGGCCTGAAGGTCAATTGCAAATTTCTGAAGGAAATGGGTTCGAATTTGAGCCAGTGCGTTGAAGCTCCAATTTCACGTCAGTGATTTTATAATTTTTTTTTCCATCAATCTTAGATGCTGTAAATGGGTTTGATTTATGGATTGAAGCATAGTTTTTTGATTTGACATTCGTTACATGAGTAAATATGCAAAATAGTTGAGATGTGAACTATGAATATTCTTTTTCATTTTTTTCTCAACTTTTTTCTTGACATTGAAGAGTTCACTAACTGTTGAATCGACCTTCATCACCGAAATATATATTGAACTATTCATATTTTTCTGAGTAAGATGTCGAATTGCGAACATGAAATCTGATTTGCAGACTATTCCAAGTATCTTATAATATTGACATGCCCAACCTCCATACAGAATACCGCCAGGCCAATCAAAATACCAGTTGCGTGAATCAAAAAAATTCCTTGGAGATGAAAAACTGTAATTCTTTCAGTGCTATCAACTTCGATTATATTTCTTCTAGCACCTCCCATTAAAGCCGATAATCTCATATATAATCCATTTTCCCTCTGCTTCATCAAAATTTTATTGAATCTGTCTAAATAGGGGCTGTTTTTTTTGAATATATAAACACCATGTCCACTCATTAGAGGTTCTTTGAGCATAACATATTTGGTAGCTATTTTCAAATGCTTTCCAGTTGACGATTTCCTAGATCTGTAAGGAAAAACATACACTCCTGAGTAATCCATGACTTCACACATTTTTTTGAGCTCCTGATTGGATTTCAGGATGAAGTTCTCTTTAAGAGCAGGCATACCTATAGAAATATTCCGTATGTCTAAGGAACTGTAAATTGTCACATCATTGTCCACTATATCTCGAAGAGTCTCGATACCCTTTTGGTACTTTGGAAACTGCAACTGATTCCTGAGGTTACATTGTAACCCAACTGAGAGTATGAGACATATCACCATCCAAGGTATGACAACACATTTGACCGGTGTTTTAGAGTTGAAGAGATTCCTCACAGGCATTGATAGCATGATGGACCAAACTTCTATGAAGACCTCTGTAAAGGACCAGTTCGCAATAGTATGATGATACTTCACCACTAATTTCAGTAGGATTAAAACAGTGATAAAGCAGGAGCCTAATGATAACCACAAGTGTATATCAAATACCATGAAAATGTAGTAGTACTGCTCAAGAAGACGTGGAGCAGGTGCAAAAATATGAGCTGAATCTGATTCTAGAGGATAACTGAACTCAACGTTTTCCAAGGTCTCCATTTGAAAATATTTGACGAAGCAAATATCGGTTTTATTTTTCACTAGATCGTCACGAGCATAAAAGAAATTCGGATGCGAAGGCTCTACAATCTTATATGTAGCATTCAAAATTCCAGTTGTTACATTCAGAAGATCGAAATCAATACCTTTCCAACCTCGGTTGGTTCTTTTGAGGGCTGGCCAGTCTTCAAACATTCCAATGTTGAGTGTGTACCCATACAAATCCAATAAAAAGTTTGGGAATAAGTCGTTGGCTTCTGTACGGTTGTCAAAGCTGTATATCAAATTCTGAAAAGGATTGTAAGTGTATATTCTAACCTTCAATTCGTTTTTTGAATCTTCCGTGAGGAAGATCATTATGTACTTGAGGAAACCTTGCCTCCACAGTGTCATCATTATTTTCTCTAAGAAACTGTCATCTTTTATAAGCAAACAAAACACGAATATTGTTGTTACCCTCACGTTGTACTGGTCCAAATTCAGGATCACTTCGAAAACATGACTCAACTTGCTCTGGTCTCCCAGAAATACAATCATTACCGATGCTCTATATTTCAGGTTTTCTTCTTGCACGAGTCCTTCAGTAATTGTAACTCCGGGACACTTTATCACCTTAATAATTGAATTAACGGCTGCCAAGGATATTTTAGAGGTATTATCAGCATAAAATAGGCAAAATTTCGATCCTTCCATCTCATTGTTAAGCTTCAACTGGATGAAATAGTTCGAAAGTTTTTGAGCAATCCTAGGTTGTTTGAGGAATCCGGTTCCTTCAGAAAAACTACTTTTCCAAACGGTATTGGTGCTGACGAGGAAAAGAATAGATAATACTCTACACATTTTCGGTCGAAGACTGATGCAGAGAAGCGAACGTATGCAGAATTTCCAAGAAATATGACAGGCTATTAGGGGCAATTAGTGTGTAATATAATTTGATTGATGATTTTTCGTATCGGAAGAAAGGGAATTCTTGGAAAAATTATAATGCACAAAGTTATTCGAAATATTGACGACAATTGTCAACTTATTATTGATATATGTATAATATATATTACGAGCCAGTTGGGACAAAAGTGTATTTGCAAATATGTATATCTATTTTTGAACGATGAAAAGATTTGGACATATTCTTCCAATAAAGGCCTCACGAAAGTCTGCATGAACCACAATCTATAATTATTCGATGAAGTACTAGATATAAATTCGTTCCGATCTGTAGTTATATTGAAATATTGGAAAAATAAAATTTCAATAGTCACCTTCATCTACACAATCATATGGTGAATTTTACTCAATTCCGTGACAAACCTTCGTAATATATCTTCTTGAAACCTACTCTCCAAATATCGAGACTCTAAGTCGTTTCACTCGAAAGTAAATGTGTTTACCGCCTTTTTAACGGCCATTAGTAAACAAAAATTGGCCGGAAGAATGAACGCAAAAATTTGATATCTGTAAAGTACCTAGGTTGATTTCGCGAATTTGTAAAATCGTTACAAAATGATTCCGCAGATATACTCATTAAAAATTTCATTTTCCTTGTACTCTCGAAAAAGCAGATCGAATCGAAATGAAATCCAGTTCATGTAGAATTTCGTGAGGAACATACAATTAGCAGATCGCCAAATAACAAATATTAAAAAACAAAATTTCAATTTTCTCATTGATACAATGAAACTATCATCTCAAAATTTCGCTTAAGTTTGCTAATCAGCCCTTTCCAAAAAAAAACAAGTTCCATTAAGACCCGATTAGTTTATTTTGAGGTATTTCAGAAATAACAGCGATGACAAGCAATTTGAAATAATTTTTTGCAATAACTCCGAAGATTAACCTGCAATAATAAACCCTGTTGCTAAATAGTGACTGCAAGGTCTGTGTCGAATTTCATTGAAACTTATAAGTACTTTCCGAAACGAGAGTTTGTAATGAAAATTGTGAAATTTCGTAAAGGAATCATTATCTTCTACCTGTTCCATCCTCATGATATCTGTAAAGAAGTTGCCTATCAGTATTCTACAACTATTCAGAAAGTTTGAATCTGATCGAGTTAGCTCTTTTTTAAATATCTTCGAAATCCTTCAGCGGAAGGTTATTAATAAGGCTTCTTAACGCTCTGTATGAATTAAATGAAAAATTTCGACTTCAGAAATACCGCCTCTTGAAACACAGGAATACTTCGATTTCTAAATAATTTGATCTACTTGCTCTATCACAAACAGACAAAGAAACTGCAAGACCCAGAAGGAGCTGTTTCAATTTATTTTTTTTTTGGTGAACTTAGGAAGTATAGCAAGGAGTAAATGATTAAAATTTGGAGAAAAAATCGTGAAGGTTTTTCATGTGAACATTTTTCATCACTTAAATATTGTAGTCGTTTTTTGCCATTATCTTAAATTATACAACAAACCAGCTGATCGAGGAGATCCAAAGTCGGAATTTAGTTGTTAAAATGTCTAGAGCACGTATACGCGGGATTAAACGCCAGCTAAGTGAATTTGAAAGAGGTCGGATTATTGGTCTACGGGAGGCGGGGTTGTCATTTCGAGAAATCGCTAACCGTACGAAGAGAAATCGATCTACTGTTATGAGATGTTGTCAAGCGTGGTTTGATAATACCCAAAATCGAAGAATAATAGGCACCGGACGTCGAAGAGGCAAAAATGAAGTTCTAGATCGACGTCTAAGACTTATGGCCATTAGAGCCGATTTGCGACAACTCAATCTTTGGCTGATGAGTGGTTAGGAGAACAGGGCCATCCGGTAACTGTCCGAACGGTGTACCGCCGTAAGAGGTATTTTGGATTGTAGCATTATCGACCCCATCTTGTGTTACCTCTTACGGTAGAGTATCGCCGGCAATGATTACAGTGGTGCAGAAAACGGCAACATTGGAATTTGGAATAGCATCAGGTCGTCTTTTCTGATGAATCTCGATTCTCCTTGGGTGCACATGATGGCCGAAAAAGGGTTAGACGACGTCAGGGAGAAAGACGTGATACTCATTTCGATGTTGAGCGTCATGTACACCGGACAGTAGGCGTTATGGTATGGGGTGCTATTGCACATGCAAGTAGGTATACTATAGTCTTTATTCGAGCTAACATGACAGCGCTGCGTTACTTTCAAGAAATAGTGGATCCATATGTTCTCCCTCACCTCAACCGGATCGAGAATCCAATATTTCTGCAAGATAATGCTCGACCTCATGTTGCCAGAGTTAGTTTAAACTTTTTTGAAGTGACCCATGTGAATATTTTCACATGGCCGCCCAGATCCCCCGATCTTTCGCCCATAGAGCATGTCTGGGACATCATGGGTAGAAGGCTTGGAAATTTACCCAGGCCACCACGGACTTTGGCAACTCTCAGACAGTACAGGTAGCTAGGATAGTATTCCTCGAAAAGAAAGAGACCATTTTTTTGCATCAATGCTAAGACGTGTTGGGGAGTGTATAGATAGATGACCGCGGTGGACAAATACATTATCAACAAATTTAATGAAAAAAAATTGTGACCCCTTCGTTTTCTTTCTCCAAATTTTAACCATTTACTCCTTGCTCACTATGTTTTACAAAAAAAATTAAAATTTAAACAGCCCTTCTGGGTATTGCAGTTTCTTTGTCAGTTAGTATATTCACCAAAAGAGAAGGGCTTAAGAAAAAATACTAGCTAAAACCAACTTCAATTTCGAATTATATACATTTATTAATGATATGGATATGTATAAAAATAATTGAAGGATATATCAATTGACCAGATTGAATGGTATATTGGAGTTGTAGAGTTATAATTTATAGATATAAAAATAATTATTATTAGCTTACCAGAAAAAGCCCCCACTCAATGAAACTTCACCGAATCCACTGGGGAGAACTGTAAGAGGTTTCCGGAAGTTGTATAAAATTCTGTATGTCAGACCAATCTCGGTTTTCCATGAACCTTTTTAAAAGCCTGTTAATTCTTATGTTTTATTACCATAAGAAATAATTTTGTAACCGACTGAATCGTCTAGTTGATCATTGATACCGAATTGTGTATTATTATTATATATTATATATTGTGTATTACTGATAGGTTTATGCAAAAAAATCATGAATATTGGCTTAACCGCACTTCATCAATGTTCTTCATCTGATTAAAACTTCTGGTTACTTTTCAGAGTGAAAGGGTTTAAAAACCTTGAAAAATCAAATTATAAATTACAAACCGCTACATGAAGTCATGCCACATAAAATCAAAGGATTTTGTATGAATACATCTCTGAAGAACTAGAATTTATCAGTGGGGAGGTATCGTCCGATATTGACAGCTAATCGTGGTTACAAGTAAATTTTCTAGCAAAGCTATCATTTTCGGAATACTTCGCGATATATTTGAGAATTGAAGTAAATTTTTTTTCGAGATTTATTGGAAAGAAATAAATATTTCCTCTATTCCTTCACATATTCTCTTTAAAATTTTTCTCTTGATGTCCTTCTGTAATTTAGATGGTTATCGAATAAAAAAACTCAATTTTCTCCTGACGTGAAAAATCTGTGCCTCAGTTTTAATATAACTTATTTAAAAGATGCTTGTTATGAGGTCACAAAATTCCGGCAGCATGTGACAAATAGTTCATGGGATTTCGAAGAATCGAATGATTTTTTTTAATTATCTGGTTTTATGATCCTCACGAAATTTTTCATATATCTTCCCAATGGTAGTTCACAACTGCCAACAAAGTTCTGATATAATCAAATCGGTATTTTTCGAGTTATCGCGAACAGAATTTCAGCTGGCTATAACTCCGAAACTGAAGGCAAATTTTACTCCTTAACGAAATCAACCGATATTTTAAGGCTCAACACCTACAATTATCAATATCAAGACAAATGGGTCCCTGTTCTTGATTGCGATGGTATGAACGTTCACCATCGTTCCATCAAAAATGCACCGCGTATCCTTGATGACAGCGTCGACACACCCACTTTTTACTTCCCAGATTTCAAGAATAGGGATCCAGGTATGTTGCTTCGAAAATTTCACCATGGACTCTTCTTCAGGGGGTTCAACTAAATAGTTAAGAACCATTTTCGGTACAGAATTCGAAAATTTTAGATATATGGGCGAAGCAATAACGCACTGTTTCCCAGAAAAAGCGCAAGAGGGTAAGACAAATCTTGACTTCGTTTGATTGAATCTCACTGTTACAGTCGAAAGAGATCCGCAATATCTCTTGTAGATTCTTGAAACTGTCTAACGGCCGATCGTAGGCACAATTACTTCCAGGAGAAATAACCTAGGATCTCGATATTTGTAGAGTAGATTTGAAGCTTAAATACGAAGGGTGAATTCGTGAATTTGTGAAATACACCCAATGATTCTGCAGGTATACCCCTTCAAAATTTAATTTTCCAATATTTCAAAAATAAAACAGATCGTATCGAATTAAATTCCAGTGCTTCAATGAAAAATTACAGCTTGAAGGTTTATACAGAATTTCGTGAGGTTAGATAATATGATCAGAAGATCGCAGAATATTCAATATTTGAAAAACAAATAGAGTTCTGATGACACGATCATTACGAAATTTTGCACGACTACAGGAATTTTCAAACTAGTTACCAAGTTTCATTATGAGTCAATCAGGAATTTTTAGTTATTCCAAAAAATCAACGAATTTGAGAAAAAGAACACGAAATTTGACATATATTTTCCTCATATCTGAAAGAATAAGATCTCATCGAACCTGAATTTGGTACACTGCTGTGAAATAGATAGCTCAAGGTATGAGTAGAATATTTCTCGAATGTGATATATTGATTTGGAAAAAAATATCTGATAGAAAAAATAAAAACAAAAATTACTCTCAATCAGATTAGAAGTTGCGCGTCTTCATGTTCCAACTGCCAAGGTTCAATTCAATAGCTGTTGTGGTCTTTGAAATATATCAGGAAAAAAATCTCAAAAGTTCAAATAACTATAACTCCGAGACTAGTTGGCCGTTTTGACCCATTTGGAACTCAACCGCCGCATTTCAATTCGTAACATACCCTCAATGTTTCAAGTCGCTAGTTGGATTCGTTCAACAGCAATCGTGTCGTCAGACGGACTGACGGCCTAGTCGGTTGAAATCATTTTCGGGAAAAAATAGAAAATGATAGATATTTGGACGAAACGATAGCACGCTGTTCCCTGGGACCTGAGCGGAAAAACGCATACTTTGTGTCAAATTCCATTGAAATTTGATGAATACTTTAGATGCGCAACGTACGTACCCTGAAAGTTTCGAGTCGTTAGCTTTTTCCGTTCTCGAATCATCCGGTCGGCCAGATATAATCGAATTTGACATCGAATTCTTCATCAGTGAGTTTAATCTACTGGTTTAAGGACCATTTTGGGATGTAAAAAATGTCGAATATTTGGGCAAAATGATAGACAATAGAAAGGACATGCGCGCAAAAATTTAAATTCTTGACTTCGGTGCACTTTCAGAAGTCGATATTCGATAGAGATTTCTGGGCACTCTGTATATATTCTCATCAATCAATAGTTGCAATAACATTCGATAAATTATTTCAATTATACAGGAAATATAAGTGTGATTCCGAACTAAGCCGTCAGATTTAAGGAATAGTTCACACTACTCAAGACGATTTAGAGATGTTTCGTTTATGGCTACAGGATGATTTTTCCGATTTTACTCTCATTGAAAATCTTAGTACGGCTCATTAAATTTTGATGAAATTTTTGATTTGGTCCAATTAGAATGAGTAGTAACTTCAATAGTTTCGAAACTTTTTCGGAGATACCAGGTTGTTATTGTAATAATTTCAGATTAAGTGTGCAGGTAACACCCTGTATATCGCGTATCCGAAACTTCCCTATACGTTTCAGATTCTACCATAAAGAGTCATTATTTAGGTGAAGCATTGAAAATATTCTGTAAGTATTTCTTTCAAGGATGCAAAACTTTTCCCGAGTTAAAAAATAGTTTCTTCGAAAATGATATCTACGCCGGAGTTTACTTACATAAAGAAATTTATACCCTTTTTTCTGTAGGGAAGGGGATAATCTGGTTTAACTTCAGATATTGTGTGGTAGTTTTGTTGTGAAATGAATATATATTCTGTTTTTTTCATGTATTATTTATGTCCCATTGGAATTATTACCCCATTCACGTTTCCCATAAATCCGCCCTCGACTGATAATCATATGAATTGCTCATATTCTGAATAATAAAATCACGTCATCAAAAAAATTATTTCCTATGCACATGAAAAAATAAATGAAAATTAATGCTGATTAAATATACGAAGCACATCAAAGGCGAAACAAAGGATAGACAGAAAACTCACATGGAATTTTCGAAATGCTTTACTCTTTTTACGCGTTTGTTCTGGGGAACAGCGAGTTATCGTTTTCTTGAAATGTCTGTAATTGTTGAATTTTGTGCCGAAAATAGTCTTTAATGATAAGGTTCGACTCCTTGAAAAAGAATCCGTCAAATTCAATTATGGCCGTCCGTCCGGCTGTCCTTATGTGCTCGTGCTTCTGAAGCAAGAAATCCAGCAACTTTTAATTCTCAAACTAGGTTTGGGGTTTGAATATCTCGATTGGGTTTGTTAATTGATGCCTGGAATCTGCTGAACGGTTTCGGATACATGCATATTTGAAATTGTGAGCTTAGTTCTTCGATACCTCATAAGAATCAATGGGTTTAGAACTGCCTAATTGCTTACCAAATACCAACGCGCAACGTTCTGTGAAATTGTGTAGGGGTTCGTGTGTAAGGAAACTCATAAAAGAAATAGTTTTCGAAACTATTCCTAATTCTTATTTAAAAGAACTCAGGTTTTCGGGGACTATTTATCAGATTGAAACGAAATTTGGCACATATTTTAAAAATAATATTTAACAACATTCCGTTCGATCTGATATTCAATTCTGAAGAAGGCACACAAGCCTTGAAGTCGAAATTCAACAATATAATACTCTCATTATCGAATATTTATTTTCAAATACTGGAAAAAAATATGTAGAAGTTAGTGGCTATTTGAAAATTTGAGATCATTTCCTAACATTTTTGGAATAACTGACGCTATCAGCACTACACAGTTATAGAATTACTACACAAGTATTTCGAGTGAAATTCCGAGAGAATTATATCTACTTCAGAAAATCTGAAAAAACTGTTTCTCTAAAATTTTCGACATTTTTGTTTATCAGCCGGCAATCCAGTTCGGCACGCACATTGATGGTACGATTCAACAACATTGTTTAAAATTTTAGTTTGATCGGATATTTATATTAAAAGAAATTGAGAAAAAAATGTGAAATTTCCTGCTTTTTTCCTCGGTATTTTATTTTTTCATAGGAATAACTCAGTAATGCTTTCCTGATCATTACACAACTTGGTTACTAATTGGAGAATGCTGATGCACAAACTTGTGCGAAATTTTTCGATGGTATTTCGCTCGTTATAGGCACATAACTTTATTGAGTGTAACTTTCAGAATGTTAGAGAGATTGTTTTGTTCAGGATAGAATCATGTGTTGAAGATATTCTGCAAAATTTTCAGGGAGGCTTTAGAAAGAATACAAATTTTTCTGACCAGGTTGTTAGTCTCACCATTTTCATTGAATTAGTTCTCAATGAAAAGTTAAAAACGGGAGCTGCATTCATAGATATTTTTGAAGCCTACGATACGGTATGGAAAGATGGTTGATTATTCAAACTTCATAACAATCTGAAATGTGGGAAAGTGATTTGATTGATCATAAAAATGTTATCTGATAGAAGACCCGAGTTTTTATCGACGATGTTAGTAGTAGTTTCAAAACTTCGAATAATGGAATCCCACAAGGATCAGTGTTAGCTCCCATTTTTTTAAATTTATATTTATGTGATATTTCTACAACTCCTTCAGAGAAATTCATCTATGCAGATGATATTGCTCTTGCTTTTTCTCATTCTGTTTTTCGAAACATTGAAAACACCCTCAATACATATTTAGAAATTTAAAAAAAAATATTTTATGGAGTGGCGTTTATGTGCAAATCCTAATAAAACAGAAGTTTCCTATTTTCATTTGAATGATCAACAGAAATTTAAAACTTTGAAATTTACTTTCAATTATGCCGTTCGGAAACATAATTTTACTCCTGAATATCTTAGGGTAAAATTATATACTTCTTTGAATTTCAAGATCCATTTGAAAAACTTACGCATGAAGTTGAAATCTAGGAATAATTTCCATCAAAAACTAGCTGGTTCTTTACGGGGTGCCGACCCTACCACTCTTCGTACGGCCGTTTTGGCTTTGGTTCTTTATGCTGCTGAATATTGTTATTCGGTTTGGTTTAACAGCACTCATGTTAGTAAAATTGATGAACAGCTCAATGTTGCCATAGTGGGACTATAAGATCTACACCTGTACAGTGGTTAACAGTTCTCTCAAATATTGTAGCGCCCTATATTCGTAGACATTCCCAATCATTTCTTATATTCCGGATTTTAAAATTGCTAGATTAAATCTCGTAAACCTCCATGTGTTAACGATTTTCTTTATTCCAATAAAAATGACAAAGTAATATGGCGTTCGGAATTGTATTTGTGTAATGTTTTCAACAAAGGTCTGATCAGCGATCTCTCAGAAAAAGTTCTTGGTTTAAATCTTCCTCGGAAAATTTGGTGCATTTTGAATCGACTCACGACAGGTCATGGTCATTCTCAAAAGAATATTTATATATTTACCCAAAAATTGAAAAATTTTCTTTTGAAATAATTCATATTTTGTAATTTTGAAAAAAGGTTAAGTTTTTGAATGCATCAATCCATATTGTACTACACTGAAGACTTAATTGAAATTGAATAAGCCATTCCAAAGTTATTAAAAAGTAGAACCGTTAGAATCGGATAAACCACCCTGTGGAGTGAAGAGTTTCGAAACTCCCTTGGCTAGTGTAAGCTTATCCTGGAATCTGGCGGTCTCCTCCGGAAACACTCGTTATAAATATCTAAAAATCATTTGGTAGTTTATTTGAAGTTCACCTGGAATTACTAGTAGATTCTGAAAATTGAAAATCTAGAAAAGCACTGCCGTGAAGGCAGCAGCTTTTGCGCGCATGTTCAATGCAGATGACCGCTTCGGCAACGAATTTGCTTAACGACCGACTGCGTAAACACAATAACTTCCGAAAGAAACAACTTAGAAACTCGATATTTGTAGAGAAGTTTTGGACCTTAATTACGAAGACCGATTTCGTGAATGGGTAAAATCCACCCAATGATTCCGCAGATATATCCATTCGAAATTTTATTTTCCCAATATTTCCAAAAATACAGATTTGATAGAATTGAAATCCATTACTTTATCGAAAAAGAACAGTTCGAAGGTTCATACAGAATTTTATGATGAGAAGATTTTGCACAATGTTGTCCATTAAAAAGTAAAATAACTTATTTCCGCTTTATATATTTATTTTCACAACAATTGTTTCGTCATGATAACATGACTTCATCAGGTGAGTATGGTAACTGACTACATTTTTGGGACACAGTTCTTTAAATAGTTGAAAAAAATGAAAAAATATGGTGCGAAATACAAGAAATTATGGGAATTCTTGGGTTTCAAAAAAGGTTGAGTAAGGGAGATTTATTCAGGTCCGTTTGGTCGTTGAGGAGAATCTGTTTTTTATTGTACCTATTTATCTCCATTGCTTCCAGGAAGTTCAATTTTAGGGTCTTATTTTCCACGTGCAAAATTTCGAAATTATTGTCGAAATCATGCCCAGTCTCCAACAAATGTTTTGCATATGTTGAATTATGAGCTTCGTTTACGTATGCTTTCTGGTGTTCTCCTATCCTAGTCCCAAATGATCTACCCGTTTGACCAACGTATACATATGGGCAAGTACCGCAGTTCAACTTATAGACTCCAGACTTTCTATCTTTAGCGACTCTATCTTTATTGTTTTTTATTAAATTTCCTAGTGAGTTTCTAGTCCTGAATGAAATATGGCAATTATTATTTTTCTTTAGATATCTTGCTATTTTTTCAGATTTATGTCCGATGTATGAAAGAGAAGTATATTTATTATTTTGTGAAATTGTCGGATATACAAGTGAAATAGATTTTTTCAGTTGCATTCGATTAAGTAGTTTATTAATGACGGATGGATTGTAACCATTGTTAAATGCAATCTGCTTTATTGTATTTAGTTCTATATTAAAGTTCTCATGTGTCATGGGTATGTTGATCAATCTAAAAATCATGCTATTATAAGCTGCCAGTTTTTGAGCATATGGGTGGTTAGAGGAGGAATGAATTCATTTTTTTCAACTATTTAAAGAACTGTGTCCCAAAAATGTAGTCAGTTACCATACTCACCTGATGAAGTCACGTTATCATGACGAAACAATTGTTGTGAAAATAAATATATAAAGCGGAAATAAGTTATTTTACTTTTTAATCATCAAGATGCATTTCCGACAAGTAAAGACTGAGACAATCAAGTACAATGTTGTCCTTCAACATCTCGAAACTAGCTGCAAAGTTTCATCACGATTGAATCAGTATTTCTTGATTTATACCAAAAAAACCAACGATATCGAGAAGAAAACCACGAAATTCTACATATTTTTTCCCAATACCTCCAAAACTAATGGCCGCATCAAATTGAAATTTGGTACACTTCTGTGAAATATGAAGTTCGAGGTATAACTGAAATTTATACCAAATATGAACAACAGTTTCAGACGAAAAATTTTTCTTCGAGAAAAATTTTGAAAAATGTTTTTTTTTAAATTTAGTAACCATACTATTTCGACGAAATTTTGCTAAAAGTTGCGCGTCGTTATGCTTCAACTAACTGCCAAGTTTAAATTCAATCGCTACAGTTATTTCTGAGATAGGAGGAAAATAACCTCAAAATTTCAAATTGCTTTTACTCCGAAACTATCTGGCCGATTCAGCCCGTTAACGAGTTCAACCTTCGAATTTTGAAATGCAACCTTTCCTGGAATTTTCAAGTCGATAAAATCCTCCGTACGCCAGTTATCGTGGTGATTGCCGGCCGGACAGAATCGATTTTGACATCGGATTCGTCATCAGTGAGTCCAACCTAGTCGTTTAAGACCATTTTTGGCTCAATCATCGAAAATCACAGACATTTGGACAAAACGATAGCACGCTGTTCCTCTACAACATGCGCGCAAAAACATTCGTGTTTCAGTTTGAATTACGGAACAGGTATAAGGTGTATGTTTCCGGTGTAACCGGAAATGACACTTGATCCTTAATATCCTAGAAAATTCAAGGAAAGTCTGAATTTGGGTATCTAGATACAGAGAGACGTTCCTCCTTGTTGGGAGACCTGTATAATTCCATAATACCTGTTGAAATTTATCGGTTTTGATTTGTATTATTCGGAGCATTTTGGGTATCAAAAATCTAGAAAAGCACTGACGTGAGGTCAGGAGCTTTTACGCCCTTGTTCACATTCGAAGCCATTTCCTTGACACATTTCGCATGAACCTGCAGTATTTCGATTCCATCATATCTGCATTATTGGTAATATTGGGAAAGTGAAATTCCGAATGGATATATCTACGAAATCATTTGAGGGATCTTATATTTGCACGAATTCTTGATTAATCCCCAAACCTGCTATAAAATATAGAATCTCCAAGTCGTTTTTTTCAGATTATTGTTATTATTATTATTGTGGTTAAGGTAGGTCTTACTGCCAGCCGTAAAATGAGAATACATTAAAGGACTCGATATTTGTTGAAACGGTTCAATTACAAAAGCGAATTTTTAAAATCATGCTATAATTTCGTATATGTATATCTATTCGAAATTTCAATATTTCAGTATTTTTGCGCGCATGTTCTAGGGGAACAGCGTGCTATCGTTTTGTCCAAATGTCTGTAATTTTGGATGATTGAAAATGGTCTCAATCGACTAGGTTGGACTCACTGATGACGAATCCGGTGTCAAAATCGATTCTGTCCGGCCGGCCGGCCGGCCGTAGACACGATAACTGTCGACAAAAGCAAGCTAGCAACTTGAAACTTTCAGGATGGGTTGCGCATCAGAATGCCGCGGTTGAGTTCGTTAATGGGCCAAATCGGTCGAATAGTTTCGGAGTTATAGGCACTTGAAGTTTTGAAGTTATTTATTTTTTATTTCAGAAACTACCTGAGCGATTGGATTCAAACTTGGCAGTTAGGTGAAGTACAACGACGCGCAACTTTGAGCTGAATTTCGTCAGGATCATATTGTCAGTAATTTAAAAAAAAAAATTTTTTCGAAATTTTCTTCCAAAAAAATTTTTTTTTCGGAAACCATTCATCATATCCAAGAAAAATCATACTCACGCTTTGACCTTCTAATTTCACAGCAGTGTACCAAATTTCAGTTCGATACGATCATACGTTTTGGAGATATCGGGAAAAAATATGTCAAATTTCGAGGTTTTCTTCTCGATATCGTTGATTTTTTCGGTATAACTCAAGAAATACTGATTCAGTCCTGATTAAACTTCACAGCTAGTTTTAAGATGCTGAAAGACAACTTTATGCAAAATTTCGTGATAATAGTGTTATTAGAACAATTTGAAAAAAAAAATTTTTATGATTTTCTCATCATATCATCCTCATTAAATTCGGTATGAAACTTCGAACTGTTATTTTCGATGAAGTACTGGATTTCAATTCGATCTGATCTCTATTTTTCGAAATATTGGAAAAATAAAATTTTGATTGGGTATATCTACGGAATCATTGGGTGCATTTTACCCATTCACGAATTCGGCCTTCGTAATTAAGGTCCAAACCTTCTCTACAAATATCG
This sequence comes from Myrrha octodecimguttata, assembly GCA_958510865.1. Classification (NCBI taxonomy): domain Eukaryota; kingdom Metazoa; phylum Arthropoda; class Insecta; order Coleoptera; family Coccinellidae; genus Myrrha; species Myrrha octodecimguttata. Next base: position 30,600,445 of record OY294057.1, read on the forward strand.
AGTTTGTAAGTTGTTTCTTTCGGAAGTTATTGTGTTTACGCAGTCGGCCGTTAGGCTGACCGTAAACACAATAACTTCCGGAAGAAACGACTTAGAAACTCGATATTTGTAGAGTAGGTTTGGGGCTTAACTACGAAGGTCGAATTCGTGAATGGGTAAAATCCGTCCAATGATTCCGTAGATATTCCCATTCAAAATTTTGTTTCTCCAATATTTCCAAAAATACAGATTTGATCAAATTGAAATCCAGTAATTTATCAGTAGAAAATTTCAAAAAGCACTGCCGTGAAGGCAGCAGCTTTTGCGTGCATGTTCAAATTCGTTGCTGAAGCGGTCATCTACATTGAACATGCGCGCAAAAGTTGCTGCCTTCACGGCAGTGCTTTTTGAAATTTTTTGAGATACTCTGTTATAACACCAATACCGAGGAAATAACCTAGAAATTGAACAAATTTTTTTCCCACTATCTACGGAGATGAATATCGGATCCAACTGAACTTTCAAACACTGTTGCAGAATACTGACTCGAGATTTTTGCCAATTTTATTGAAATCTGATGAATAGTTTCCGGTAAAAATAGTTTTCAACAAAAATGTCCAAAATTTTTCAATATTCTTCTGACAATTTTCCATCCTTACAAAATTTCGCATTGAGTCGTGAGTCGTTGGTATTCCACATAGTTTGAATCTGATCTCTCCTGTTCTTCTTGAGATATTGAGGAAATAACCTCAAAATTTCAATATCTCCGAAAATGAACATCAGATCAAACTGAAATTCGAAGCACTGTTTTTGAATATTGACTTCAAGGTATAATCCAAGTTTCAATCTGATCACATCAATAGTTTTTAAGGAATATTCTCAAATTTCAAATAACAACAAAATTTTACATACTTATGTATTTATAATAAACTCTTGTCAAATACTTAAAACAAGACGAGTCGAATTTCGTCGAAATCTGAACAATAAATTCAGAAAAAATTATTCTCCTGATTAAGATGTGGATAATTTTCGAAAAATAATTCTTTCAGAATTTTTAAACTATCGGATCCGCGAGAACTTAGCAGTAAGTCGCGTGTTGATATTTTTCAAATAATAACGAAGGTTTGAATCGAATTTCTTCACAGGTTTTTCAACTATTGGTTCAATACGAAATTCTGCAATGAGTTTTGCGTTGGCATTCTACGAAATTCACAAAGATTCGAACTGATCGCATCCGTTCCTCTTGAGATATTGAGGAAATAACGTCAAACTTTCAAACAACAACGAAATTTGACAATTTTTCCTATATAGCTGCGAAAAAGAATATCGTATAGAATTAAAATTTGAAACATTGTTGTTGAATACTGTTTCTGAGGTATGTCTTAAATTTCGTCGAAATCTGATCAATACTTCCCGAAAATAAATTTTTCAACAGAAATTCCGAAAATATTGGGATGAACATTTCTTTGAAATTTTCTATCAATTGAATCCATTCGAACTTCGCATTAAGTTGCCCGTTGGTATATAAGAACTAATTACAAACTTTCAATCTGATCGGATCAGTACTTCATAAAATATCGAGGAATTAACCTCAAAATTTCATATAGTTAAACCTCCGCAACTGTTCGGCCAATTTGTCTACTAATGAACCCCACCGAGATATTAAGGATCGAAACCTAACCTTAAAATTTTGAAACTCTAGGTCCTTCCTTTCGAATGTTGGAGCACACATGACCGGACGTCCGGCCGGCCGGACGGACAGAATTGAATATGACCATGAATTCTTTATCAGCGAGTGTAATCTTGTGGTTTGAGACCAATTGCAGCTCAAAATTTGAAAGTTACAGACATCGTAAAGAAACCATATATCGCTTTTCCCCAGAACAAGCACGTGAAAAATGACTTGTAAGATCAATCCTTGGTTCCAACCAGAGAGAATAGAATATACTAGAGCAGCCGCCATATTGCGAACGCACTACCGAATATGTGCTCTTATTCCCCCACTGTCTGGTGACCTACCGTCTCTTCATCGGGCCCGCTATATCGTGGTTTCAACCGCATTCGCAGGTGTTACATGCTTTGATTTTTATTTCTGTCAAGTTTTTAAATTACCACTGAATGATGACAATTCATTAAACAATATGGCTACGACAAATCTATTGAAATATATCGAAATGCAAAGAAGTAGATCAATGTAATGCATTGAAAGAAAACGAAATATGAGAGGAACATGTTTTTATTGCTGTCCTTTACAATGAATTAATTTTTTGAATTCTATATCACTTTTTGTTCATTGATGCTCTGGTTCTGGTCACGGTTTTTTTTCAATTCTAATGGTGAAATATACTTTCAATCAACTAATTCTTACGGTTGTCTTCTCTTCTCCATTGAGTGATAAATGATTTTATTCAATGAAAAATGTAATACTTGAAACGTACGAAAGTAAATCATAGGTGAAACTGCTTATGTTGCTATCGATTTTGTTAGTCCGAACTGATGCTTTGAATATTCTTTCACTCAGATAATACAAAACCGGTTCACATCTGATGATGGTTTTATCTCTCCTCCTCGGTTTTTGAATGACATTGAATTCTTCAGATTCTGAGAGGTATTTTTTTTGTTATTGCAAATAAAATTCTTCACACTTAATCTTCCTTCTGAGGCCCTGAACAACGTAGGTATCCTACGATATATTCAGAAAATGTAAAATAGTGGCAAAATTGAGTCATCGATCTTCATACAATTTCCTCATTTTAGGATAGTTGATATTTAATCATCCAATAGACGACTTCGGCCCAAGTTGCCAACCCACAATTTTCTTCACAAATTAACTATCACTGGGGAACGGGAATTTCAGGACAAATTCGACATGATAAGGTTCGCGTTATTTATAAATATCCGTAAAAGATGCTTCGGCTCTTCAAACAAGATAATTCCTTCCAAATATAGGTTTTCGTGAGGCTGAAATTTAAGTTGGGATTCCTGATTTTATGTTAATAGTGTCAAGATTATAAAGGATATGTTCCGCGAAAAAACTTGGTGATTTCGGTTGTCGGTTTTCAGTTCTGTTAATATGGAATATTCGGTAGGTTCCTGAAAAAAGGTTAATTATGGAATTTTATTGATAAAAAACCAATCTTTCTGTCACCAGAATATAGACATATTAAGTCTATGCACCAGAAAATCAATCAATGTGTTATGGTAACATATCCATAGCATAGAACAATATATTTTTACCTTATGATCCATAGACCATACCCAGTAATTTTTCCATTGTTTATTGTTGTCTCTTATATGTACTATGGATGATTGAGTAAATAAAGATTATTCTATGCTATAGATATAGTACCAAAGAACATTGAATGTCGTTCGGTTAACAGAACGAACGTTTCTTCATCAATCAAATTCCGTAATTAACCTTTTTTTCAGGAACAAACCGAATATTTCATATTTACGCAATGGAAAACCGGCAACCGAAATAACCAAGTTGATTTGCGGAACATATCCTATATAAATTTGACACTATTCACATGAAATCAGGAATCCCAACTCAAATTTCATCCAATCAGAGATGATCTTAACAAAACCCTACATTTGGAAGGAATTATCTTGTTTGAGGAGCCGAGGCATATTTTACGGATATTTATGAACAACGCGAACCTTATCATGTCGAATTTGTCCTGAAATTCCCGTTCCTCAATGATAGTAAATTTGTGAAGAAAATTGTGGGTTGGCAACTTGGGCCGAAGTCGTCTATTAGAAACAACTGAAATGTAAAGGACAAGTCATAAATTAATCGAACAAATCACTAAATGCAATTATCCTTTAGAATTTCATCAACACTATAATTACATTACCTTGAACAATTCAATACTTTTGGAAAAACTTGACACATTCGAAGATTTCATCAAAGCAGGTGATTGATTGTACAGGACAATACTGTGATATTTTTCCGATGTTTTCTTACTCAGCTGTTCGATGTTCTGAGACGAGAAGAACGGAATAATTTTTTTGAGATCCTCTTTCCATAAGGCAGAAAGAATTTTTAAAATTTTCTTCAGTGAATCACCACGTTCTGTTAGAATAAAAGTCTGTTCCCGTAATATTTCAACAAAATCTTTTAAATTAGTGATTTTCGTTTCAGCTGGCCCCTGTTCAGTATTCACGAGTTGTTTCAATTTCCAGATCAGATTTAGCTATTTTTTCTGCTATTGGAAAAAAAATCCGAGAGGGGACACGCTTTAAAACTCTCATCGAGGATTTAGAAGATGTTGATGGCTGTTTATGAGGCGAAAATGCGACTATATGATCGCTTTGTTTACAATCATGCCTCCAACTCGCTAGAATCCATTTTTCTTTGAATTCGGGATGTTAAGGGACACGATTAAAAGATACTACTTTTTACCTCGGTACATGCAATTTTCCTATTTTTCTCACTGTTATTGCGTTCAAAAGCGACGAACACTTCCATTATTTCTATTGTAATCAATCAAAACAAAAAGGGTCAAAATCATTCACGAATTACACTTCATTCAGAATAATGCAATTCTTATAAGAGCCTGTTTAGTACGAATCAGCTAGTAGGGCACCAGAGAGTGGGGAAAGCTTGACGTACCGCGAGTATCTGGGTGACCGCTCTAGTTAATTCTATTCTCAGTGGTTCAACTTGGCAACCCGATAACGTTACATCCTGTATTAGTATATCTCGAACCCCAATCAGCCAAATAATTATAAACGTTACAAGACTTATCTCCGGATTTTCATCCAACAACATCCGCAATGTAAACGTTGTCAGCAACCCTCCACCCCTCAGCCTTCGGGGCACAATTTTCTTCGTCCCTCTCCACGTCTGCGGTGTAATGTCATGTCATGTCGGCTGTCAATTGCCGCACTAAGCCCGGATAATCCTGTAGCAATCACGGGACCATTGTCTGCGGTGTGAAATGTAAGCTGTTCGGGCTATTATCGTTTGTAATGAAATACGCCGTAAACAGACTGTCGGCCCGGAGCGCCTCGGGCCGTTCAATCAAATTCGACGAGGACTAACCGTGAAAATCGACACGGGACCTCATTTACAGCAACTACAGATCCGCGCGGGAAAAACACAGGTGCATGCGGCGAAATTGCGACATATGCGATCGACATTTTTCGATGGGTACATTGGTTTATTAGTATTTTTAGGTTTCGACATTTCGCCAACGATTATCACTCATGGACGTGATTTTGTACTTTTCATCTTTCTTTTATTGAAGGAACATTGAAGGAGTATGAGCGCCAGTTGTTCAAGGCGTCGAATGTTACCTATAGGAAAAAAATTTCCCACTCACTAGACCCAGAGTTTGACGCGCATGTTCTGGGTAACAGAGTGCTATCGTTTTTTAGCCAAAAATGATCTCAAACGACTAGGTGGGTCTACTGTGACTATATTCGCACAGTGGTGACAAACGTCATTGATCTGTCAAAAGTCCGTCATATCAAGTCGAGAGTTTTTAGTGGTACTTTATTCAGAATTGTCAGTATTTCTTTAGTATAAGAAATGTTTTAGGTAGTGGCATTATTATTTTTGAATTCGATTGAGTCATTGTTTTGAATTAACTGGGACATGATATTAATTATCAAGAAGGTATCTATAGATCGAAAATATTAGTGAGAAGGGTTTGAAATACATGAAATTAGTAAGAGCCATATTTATAGTTGCTCCTTGAGGCTTCCTTACTGAAGGCCGTCTTGAATTGCTTTTCTATGCAAAAAAACTTGAATTTGTTTGTATAGAAAAGCAAATTCAAGGCGGCCTCCAGTAAGGAAGCCTCAAGGAGCAACTATAAATACGGCCCTAGATTATTTTTTATCTGGGTTAGAACCCATATACACTAGTAAAATTTACCTTATTGATATCGGATACCAGCGGCGTAGCAAGTTTGATCCGGGCTCTGGTGCAAGCCATATCATCGGGCCCTTCCCCTCAATTATTTTTGAGTTCTTCATGAGGGGGGTTAGTTGGGTGAATTTATATTCAGAGATTAAGTCTGGATAAAGGTCAAGAACTAGAGGGCAAGAAAATTCGTAACGATAAGATGGAAATTAAAAAATCATAACTTTATTACATGAATGTTTTCATTAATTTAAAAATATGATATAATATAAATATTCAATATAAATAAATAAAATAAAATTCCTATTTGAAACAACAAAATGAAAATGAATTAAAAAATATGAAAGATGAAAAAACACATATCATAACAGATTCACTAGAAAAATTATCTCTTCTTGCTTTCTGATGAGCAAATAAAGAAATTATTTCCTTCAAGTCCAATTTTCTTGCAGTTGCATTTTCAACGGACAGAATTGCCAAACTTGACATTCTTAATCCTCAAATAATTTTTCATTAATTTCAGAACTGAAAATGATCTTTCTGAGCTGGCTACCGAAACGGGAATTATTAGAAAGAGGATAAACGCACAGCAAACTCCTTTAAATGAGCTCGAAATCATTTCATTCCATATTACAAGTTTTGCCAAGTCATATACGAAAACGTCTGCATAAATTTTATCTCTGAATGTATGCCTATTTTATACTATTTCATGGTGGAGAGAGTCTGAATGGTCAGAAGAATAAAATTTAGTTAGATTTTCTGCTAGACCAACTAGCTCAGTGTCACAGCAACTTTTCAGAGTCGAAGGAAAGCTGACCTGAAATCTTTGTAAGATAGTATCAATTCCTTTGAACCGACTTTCTTATTGTGATATAATCACATCTTATGTTGGAATGAACAGTGATACCCGAGAGTTATCTTTTGGATCGTTTAGACGTTCGTCACAGGACAACTCGTCGAATTGTCGTCTCCTTATATTTCTAATATTAGTCCCAGCCGATTTCAAGAGTTTTGAAGCTCTCATGAGGTCTAGGTCTGTACTCTGAAGAACACTAGATAAAACTTTGGTGATGTTAAGAATTTTATACTCCAATACTATTATTAACACTGTTTCAAATTCTTACAACTTTTTCTTGAGAGATGATGCCTCATTTCGCTCTGTTGGTATGGGACTAGTCAGCGTTAATTGTGACAATGCTTTTAATATTTCGCAAAAGTGAAATCACAAGCTATGAAGGGAATCATAACGAGACTACCACCGCGTGGGACACAAATGCTTCAAAGAACGTTTTCTAGACTCGAATATATCTGTCAATAACGCCCACCGTTTTATACTGGTCGCGGAAAAAGCTTATAAACTTTCGACCAAATCATAAAAGTTTTGTAATTCCCTAGAAATTTTGACGTAATCATTAATAAAATGGTTTAAATTATGAGCAGTGCAGTGTACATAAAGAGCATTTGGTTGTTTGTCTAAAATCTTCACCTATAGACCGTTATAAACTCCATTCATATAAGCTGCATCGTCGTATCCTGTCTGAGCTCTGAGTTCGTCCAAATTCAAATTATTTTTCCCGAAGAACAATAATAATTGTTCAACCAAATCCCCAGCCGAATATCCAATACATTGTTCAAACCCGAGAAAAACTTCTTTTATTATTACACGAACGATGTTTTCTTCCTTTACTAGTTTCACAAATCTCACCACGAAACTAATCTGATCGGTTATTGAAATGTCTCCAGTAGTGTCTATTATTATCGAAAAAAAGCGCATTCGTTAGTTTCATTCAGCAATGCAAACCTCACCTCTCTATCCAATAACTCAATTATTTCGTTTTGAACTGTGGGTGACAAATATTTAACGGATTTCTTCTCTCATGACGATAACTCTTTCAACACAGGATCGTAATTTGCCACTAACTTGATAATATCATTGAGTTTTCAAATATCTTGAATATTTGAAAACTCAATGATAATATTTGAAAAGTTTCCGCAATTATGATTTCCAATATTTTCATCCTATAACGACTCTTTGCTTCCTCCGAAAAGAACATTATTTTGAGCCAAAGTTGAAGTAACGTTTATCACCCTTTCTAACACTTCAACCCAATAATTAGTTTCGATTTTAATTGACTTATCCAAGTTTGAGTCAATGATTTCACCTTGCTTCCATTTGTTGTAAGCTTGGCATTAATTGAGATGATTGCTCGATTTTTCATGTTGACTTATACTCCGGCTAATATGATGCCAATCACTAAAGTCATCAACCCAATTTTATTCGTGTTTTCATCTCCGAAAACCCAGCAAGGCTCACAATAAGTTATATTCAAAGTAGGTGAATAACATAACCAATTTCTTCTATACAGAATACCAGATTTATATCTTTGATTGTAATATACCAAACTGAATGCTTGACTCTGAGAATTTTTCGGAAATTTTACGTTTTCAGGTTGAAACGGTCCGTCCGTATGTAACGATAAACTTTTTGTCCGAATCACTCAAAACGTTGCCGAAATCAAAAATCAAAAAAATAAAATACACCCAGAAATTTCCTAGATATGTATCCAAAAATTCGTGGTTGAAAAAAATAGTAAGAATGCGCAACGTTGCCAATTTTTTATATTACAGAATTTTCGGGACGAATGTAAAAATGAATAACATTGCGCATTCCCATAAAAGAATTAAGTTCAGCCCAAAATAAAAATTCGAAAAATAATCACTGAAGCCTGCAGAACGACACCGTTCTCTCTTATAAACGTCAAAATTTCACGCATTCTAATATTTCTCGCGCTTTTGGCAACGTTAAAGCATGCAGAACATGGTCAGATGCCTTACCTTGAGAGATCAACGAGGTTTTTTGAGACTTGAATGTGGGGGTGTTTCCGAAATCCAGAAAGCCGTAATTTATTAGCCGGCAACACTGTTTGCTCTTAACTTCAAACTTTTCGAGATATCGAGATCACCAACAATCAGAAATTAATTTCAATAAAAATTCTTTTCCGGACATGTTGAAGCTAAGGTTGATGCTAAATTGGTAGGCTCAACTACAGGTAAACGCTACTAAATTTATGAAAACAAATTGTTGTGACCAACAGGCAAACATGTTGAACTATCCCATCTTTCCTGTTTTGACAAGTCGAAATGAATGAAGACACATACCCTCCTAATGTTTTCAACGTACCTTATCTGATTTTTCTACTAATTTCATTAATTCTTCTTGTTCGAAGAGGTCGGGGGGTGCACGCAACCCCCGTACCCATGACACATTCCGCCGTAACATTTGCATAACACCCCAATACTAGAAGGGAGGCAGATGCCATGCCCGTGTTTTTCATGGCATTAACAACTTTATATAAATTTATTCGAGAACGGATATATCGGCCATCCTGTTAATTAGAGAATATGGGTGGATTCACACCTACTAAATAAACGCCTGTTCTGGGTTAATATGTCGCTTTTATGTCCATGTATTCCGGTATGAGCTATTTTTCAACTTTGAAAGGGGAGGTTCTCACTTCGTCTCGATCTGTTTCATTTTTGTATTTTCTGCCATAAGTGTTTCGTTATGAAACGGTCATCACGAAATTTCTCTCACATTTCTGAACATCAGCAGTTTCCACCTTAGTTACTCAGTTTCATTATGATTGGATCAGTATTTTTTGAGTTCATCCATAAATAAGAGCGATAACAAGGAAATAACCAAATAATTTGACATGGTTTTTCCCAATATCGAGGATAAATATCGGATCAAATTTAAATTGAACACCGTTGTTAAACACTAATTTCAGGGTATGTGAGATTTTCTATTGAAAGGAGATGAAAATTTTCCCAACTAATTGTTTCCGGAAAGTTGGAAAATTTTCTAATCATTTTTTATTTCAATTTTTCACTTGTACCATACCCACGAAATTTTGCATATAGCTGCTCGTCAGTACTCTCTTAGTTCAATCATATCAAATCAAAATTTCTTCTCAAGATATTGGGAATAAAACCTAAGTTTCAAAATGCCATGAATGAGAATGAATGTTGTATCAAACTCAAATTCGAAGCACTGTGCCAAATCTCATTGAAATCTGATGAATAATTTCCGAAAAAAATTTTTTTTTGGAAGAAATATTTTTTCGAAGAAATATGTGCTTCAGGTTTATTTATCGAAGCGGACTCCAAAAATTGTGTATAAAGTAGCTCCTCCGTATTCTTCAACTAGTTTTAATCTGATCGCGTCAGTACTCATCGAAATATAAGGGCAATAACCTTGAAATTTCAAATAAGACCGAAATTTGACATATTTTTCCAACATTTTTAATGAATAACATCGGATCGAATTGAAATTTCGAATATCGTTGTCAAATATTGACTCAAAGATCTGTTACTTATTTCATGGAAATGTAATCAATAGTCTCCTCAGATAACAACTTGTTCCGACAACATTTCGTGAACATTTTTTTAAAATTTTTAACAGTTGCATCTCGAGAAATACTGCTCTGAGTTGCGCGTTTTTATTCTTCTGTAGCGAACGCGATCTCTCAGCTCCTACTTAGCATAGGCGCGATCTGCTTTACCACCTGCGTCAGGAGTACCCTACTTATGACCGCCTCGTGCAGGGGACGCTAACGCTCACGCTGCACCTTGTAGATCTTATCAAGATCTTGTAAGACACCGCGTCTCTGTCGCTTTGAGTCTCTGGCAATCTAGTACATTCTTACTATTTGAGCCCATACGATATCCGATCACGTCGTGGGCGAATTCGTATCACATTTTGATGATGGTGACTACTACACCCTACACCAGATTACGAAGAATAGGTTAGCCTGACACCAATCTTCTTTGTCTGAAGTCAAGACATTGTAGACCTTAGACAAAGTCAGTGTTTAACAACTGTGTTAAATTTCAGTTTGATCAGATAATTATCTTCGGAGACATTGGGAAAAACTATGTCAAATTCTTCGATTCTTTCCTCGTTATCACTCTTATTTATGGATGGATTCAAAAATTACTGATCCGATCATAATGAAACTGAGTCTAAGTTATAGGCCGTATCGGTAGACACTGATGAATTTAGAAACTACATGAAAAACCTGTGAAGCAATGACGTGAGATCAGGTCTTTCAACAACATTGTTTGAATCATTCCATCAACACAAAATTTTGCACCTTGTGGCGCGGCGCGTTGGTGTTTTTCAACTGGTTATGAAGTTTCAATCTGATTGCATCAGTTCTTCTTGAGCTATTACGGATATAACGTTGAAATTCCAAATAAGAACGAAATTTGGCATATTATTTTCCTTATATCTCCGAAAGTGAACATCGGATCGGATTGAAATTTAGAACACTGTTGTAAAATACTGATTTTAAGGTTTGTGCCGAATTTTCTTGAAATCTAGTCAATATTTACAATTCACAAAATTATCGATTAAATATATATTTTTTAATTTTCTAACATTCGGATCCACACGGAATTCAGCATTTAGTTGCGCGTTGGTATTTCAAAACTACAAGCAGAGTTTCAATCTGATCGAGCAATTACTTCATCAGATATCGAGGAATCAACCTCAAAATTTCAAATGGGCCTAACTCCTACACTACGCAACCGATTTTAGCCATTAACAAACTGAACCGAGATATTTGGACTCTCAAGCTAATAGGACAATTTCAAGTCTCTAGGCTCTTCCTTCGAGAGTTAGAGCACATATGGACGGACGAACCAAATCAAATTTGTACCACGGATTCTTCATCAGCGAGTCCAACCTAGTCGTTAGAGACCAATTTCGGCTCGAAATTCGAAAATTACAGACATCGTCACGAAATGATAACGCGCTGTTCCCTAGAACAGGCGTGTAAAAATGAAGATTTTTTGGGGTTAACCTGATTTCCATGACACCCAGGATATGGATTTTCATTTTTTTGAAGGTTTGTGGATGATAGAAATGTCTATTCGTTGTTAAGAAGTCCATTCGTTTTCCATAGAAATGTATTGGGAGTGTAGAGCAACAGGGAAAAAGATCTTACGCATTTTAAAGTATTGGGGTTATAATAGCGCCAAATTTAATCAGTTCAGCGTGTGTGCAAGTGTGATAACGCTGTCATTGGAAAAGAAGGATAGCACCGGAGGGATGTGTCTGTTTTCCCTGAAGAAATATCCTGAATTTATTCGGCTATTTTTATTATGATACAATACATATTTGCAAATCTAATGTAGTTGGATGTGCACACGCAACATATTTTGTCACTTTAGGAAATTACGCATATTATTGGATTACACACCTGTGTTCTGGGATCTCCTGGTATCATCACGAATCCATCATGATGTTTTTCCTCAATTTTTATCCTTCAATCTTTTACTAGGTACTGGTCCATTCTCAGTGTTGGAAAATATATATGAAAATTTTCGCAAATTTTTTGTAAACCAATTTCAGACTGAATTTACCTGGAGTTCATCAATATGATATATCTCTTAAAGCAGAAAATAAATGTATGACAAAAATGAATTTCTTTTTAAGAATGCACTGATGTTATTATCTGCGCTCATGCAAAATCATATTCATATGTTCATATTCAAAAAACATTTTGCTCAAACCTTGAACTTCATGTTCAAACTTCAGTTTGATAGAATTGAGATGTTCCAATTTCGTGTTTTTCCCCCGATATGGTTGTTTTTTTCAGTAATAACTCAAAACCTTCTGATTCAATTATGAGAAAACTTGGAAATTAGACTTACATAAACACAAGGACGAATATTTATATATAGGTAAGTCAATATTCCACCTGATTCAGAGCTAATCTTCAAATCAAAGCATCTGCACCGGGAAAGTGATGAACTCGAAGTATTCTCACGAAGTGACGGATGCTGTACAAACTGTTATATCGCAAATACAGCGACCTGAAACGAAAATGGAATGAATATCATGCACATCGATCAAAGTATTGCACACTCGAAAGATGGGTTTCGTAAGATTCTCCTGGTAGATGTATGTTGTTAATACTGCAGCATTTCGTCAAACAGGTCATAATTATCTAGAGCTCCATCTGACGTGTCCAAGGTAAGTGGGTCTGATGATCAGAAAAAACCTAGAAATTATAAGCTTCTGCACGTATGTTCAAAGGAGATGAATATACTGTATGTTGCAAATTATCAAATAAGTACTATATTATTCTGATCATAGTCACCAAAGTGATCTCAGGATTGAACGAATTATACAAAACAAATTGAGTATACATCCAAATCGTTTGCCTTATCTTGGAGGCTCCATATAATCTTCAATTCCTTCCAATGACCAATAGAAGTTTGAGAAAAGGGTGAAATATGAAATGTACACTACAATAAGTGTATATCTGAAAAAACGTATACCACCTATTTTCGATGTATTTATGTTTCACAATGACAAATTCACAATCTTATAACATTAATATCGAGAAACTACAGTTTCCCTTTATCTGAAGAAGTACCAATGCGAGCAAAAAATACTAAATACAAAGTTCCACTTTGTATTTAGTTAGAGAATATCGATGCGTGCGAAATTTCCTTCGGGTTGAAAAATCCGAAAAAAACCTTTTTTTGTCGTAGATTATTGAACAGATTTCAATTGAATTCGACACCGACTTTTAAGTGAATAGCAATATCGTGTTCAAAATTTCAGTTCATCTGATATTATATTCCGGAGTCAAATTTCGTTCTTATTTAAAATTTTGACGTTATTTCCTTGATATCTCCAGGAGTATTGATGCGATCAGAAACTTCGTGATAAAATGGAAAATACCAATGCGCAACGTATTGCGAAAGTTCTTGCGGATCTTCCTTAACATTAGAAAATTGAAAGAAAATTCTTTGAGAATTTTCTTCGGAGACTATGGATCAGGTTTCAATGGAATTTGGCTGAGGCCCTGAAATCAATATTTAAACCAGTGATTATAATTTGAATTCGATCCGACATTTTCATATAGAAGAAAAAAAATGTCAAATTCAGTTATTTCTTCAATATGTCAAGAAGTACAGACGCAATCAGATTGAAACTTCGTGAATAGTTCTAGAATACCGTCCCGCAACGAAAAGTGAAATATTAGAATGCTAAAAAAATAATTAAAATTTGTTTTCCAATATATTCCAAATTTTTTTTGAAGAACGATGTTTGTTCGGAAACTATGTGAAATTTCTTGGCTATCCGAAATTGTGAGCTCAATCTCTGAATATCTCAAAAATGATCAACGTGATCAGATATGAACTTCGTATATACCTAGTTATGGAATAGCGATGAGGAACATTTTCGTGAGGATCGAACAGGTAGAAAATAATAATTTTTTTTGACAGTTTTTCAATTTTTAATAAAAATATTTTTTGGGAACTATTCATTAGATATCAGTGAAGTTTGGACAGCTCTTGAAGTCACTACCTCCTAGCAACAGAATTTCAGGTTGATCGTATATTGATCTTCGAAGATACAGAGAAGATATATGTCGAATTCAGAAATCCCTCGAAGAACACTTATTCGGTCATGATGAACCAAAGTTAGTATTTTGAAAATGTCGATGAGCGAATTTGTGTAAAATTTTTTGATGATCGTTAGATTAATTAAAAAAAATTTAAATTTTGTTTTCAAGTAGATATATGTATTTGTGATATTTGGCGATATCCTGATTATAAATTCCTCACGAGATTCTGCATGCAACTTCAAGTTGTCATTTTTCATTGAAGGGCTGGATTTCAATTCGATTCAATCTATGTGTTTGAAAATATCCAGAAAATGAAATTTTGAATATGTATTTCTGCGGAATCATTGGATGATTTTCACAAATTCGCCAATTCGGCCTTGAAAATTAAACTCCAAACTTACTTTACAATTATCAAGCTACTGAGTAGATTCTTTCGGAATCCACCCAATGATTCCGCAGATATACCCATTCAAAATTTATTTTCTCAATATTTCCAAAAATAAAGATAAGATCGAATTGAACTCCAGTAATCTATTGAAAAATGACAATTTGAAGGTTTATACAGAATTTAATGGGGATAATATGATGAGAAGATCACAGAATATTGAATATTTGAAAAAAAAATTTTGAAAGTTTTTTTTTCGAATTGTTCTTATGACAAGATCATCACGAAATTCTGCACAATATTATCCTTCAGCATCTCTGAACTAGCTGCAGAGTTTCATTACGATCAGTATTTCTTGAGTTATACCCAAAAAAACAACGATATCGAGAAGAAAACCAAGAAATTCTACATATTTTTTTCCAATATCTCCAAAGCTAATGGCCGTATCGAACTGAAATTTGGTACACTGTTGTGAAATATGGAGCTCAAGATATGACTGGAATGGTTTTCGAATATGAATAATGGTTTCAGAAAAAAAAAATTTTTCGAAAAAAATTTTGAAAATTTTTTTTTTTGAATTCAGTGATCATAAGATCTCCACGAAATCTTGCTCAAAATTGTGCGTTATTATGTTCTAAGTGACTGCCAAGTTTCGATTCCGTCGCTCCAGTAGTTTCTGAAATATGAGGGAAATAACCCCAAAATTTCAAATGACTATAACTCCGAAACTATTTGGCCGATTTGGCCCATTAACGAACTTAACCGCGGCATTGCGATGCGCGAAATACCCCACAAGTTTCAAGTCGCCAGCTGGCTCCGTTTGATAGTTATCGTGTCCACTGCCAGCCGGGCAGAATCGATTTTGACACCGGATTCGTCATCAGTGAGTCCAACCTAGTCGCTTGAGACCATTTTCGGCTCAATCATCGAAAATTACAGACATTCGGACAAACTGATAGCATGCTGTTCCCCTAAAACATGCGCGCAATAATCAGCAGCCAATTTGCCATTATTGTTCAAAGATTGCTCACAAATGCAAATATATGAAATAGATACTCGTTGTAAAAGGGTCACAACAAACAAATTGTGCTTTTTTTGCCTAAAACGTTATCATCCGAATAGCAGAAATGGCAGAATGGCAGAAAGAAGCCACGTGGACAAAATGGTTATATTTCCACTCATCATCCGCTTCTACATAAGGACACCAACTCAATTGATGCTAATAACACCAACTCAATTGATGCCGATATTTCGAATATCGTTGGTACGATTGAAATTAAATTAACTCCTGAATGTACCCCTAATCGTTAATCTGGTGGTAATGATGCAACCTCTTACTCCCTATCTATTTATTTCAACTTTACAATTAAAAATTGCTATTTACAAACACAAAATCAGGTACAATGAATCTGAGATCCGCGATTCGAAGAGACACTTATCTTAAAAGTAAGGATCCGGTGGTATGATCCTCCAAAATACAGGTACTATGCAGGTAGTCTAGTTTCAAGAGATTCCAACCAGAATAAAGTCCAGAATTAAGATGTTCCAGTAATAATTAGCTTCGGAATAAAGGTATTCCAGTCATAATCAGCTCCAGTATTCAGATAATCCAGTAATGATTGCCTCTAGTATTAAGATGATCTAGTCAAACCTTGGGTCCGGTAGTAGGATGTTCAAATGGGCATTAGTCCCAGTAAAAAGGTAATCCAGCAGTCGATAGCTCGGTACAAAGATGGTTCAGTGGGCGATAGCCCCGGTACAAAGATGTTTAAGTGAGCGGTAGCCCCGGTACAAAGATGTTTCAGTGGCCAACAGCCCCGGTACAAAGATGATTTAGTGAGCGGTAGCCCCGGTACAAAGACTGCAAATTTAAAAACTATAAGATAGTGCTTGTAACACGTAATCTCATTCCCAACGACTCTAGACGTTATTGAAACAATTTACAAGTTAATAAATACGAGATGAAATATCTAGAACTCAGGAATAAGAGCACGTTATTCGATAATAAGAATGAGACAAGAAATCAAATGCACAATATCATACAAAAGAAAATGTTAAGCGGTGTAACCTGCATGGAATGAAAATAATCAGAAATCGCAATTTGGCATTCACAAAAGCAAAAATATTGGTCGGGATATACGTAGTACTTACCGCCTTTTGAATAGACGTATTATAAGAAACAATAAAACTTCAAAATTCCACGATGTTAATGGATTACGAAGTTCGTTTATTCGTTAAACTCTAGCAAGGTGTTTACTCTCCAACCTCTTATGCACGAAAAGAGAAAGAACTTTCCATCGCCTGGACAGAGTTAAAAGGGTCGCGCATGCGAAATACACACTCAACCGTCAAAGCGAAGTGCGTTTTTTAGCGACCGATCGTATAATTTCAGTAAGGCGTTTTTGCTTGAGATCGGAATTGAAATTAAAAGTATGACGTATTTTCGCGATGGAAACTGAAATCGATAGTGGAGCGTTTTGTAACGTTACATACACCACTTACCAGGAAAAAAAATTTTGAAGAAATTTTTTTAGAAAAATGTAAAGCCAATAAGTTTCGATTAATTTTGAAAAATAGAATAGTTACTACGAGGAAAATAAAGTTCTTTAACGTTAAATGCCAAATTGAAAGTTAAGTCAAATGTATGAAAGGGAAGCTAATCTTGCAGGTCACACAGCATAACTGAAACAAACATAAATTCACATGAAATTCATACGGCAAAAAAAAGAAATCGCAACTCAAAACACAAGGATAAAGTAACAAGAAAATGTAAGGTGATATTCGTTACATAGGAAGAGAAGTCGGTAGACAAAGTCAGGAGTCAAAACGTGTAGATATAAGAAAAGATAGGTATCGACTCATCGACAGGTAAGGTAGTCTACACGAATCAAATCCCGAAATCATCCAGACTGAGGTATTCAAAATCGATAAAGTTATAAACGGTAGGCAGCAGTAGGCAAGATAAAGATGTTTCTTTCCGGAGCAATGAAGTCTAAGTGGCACGATGCAGATAAAAAAAAACAAAACTGTTAGGAAACCGTGGAAGGGAAGGAAGGAATCGAGGAGAAAAAAAAATTATCAGGCAAGGTACTATTGATCATATCCCGAGGTGGTTTTCCAAGTTTCAAAGCTCGAAATTTGAAGCTAATTAATTAATCTCACTGAAGGTGTAAGAGATGTATGTGTAGATGATGTAACCAATAATATCAAGAGGTATTTAAAGCTAATTTATCACACAGAAGATGTTGAATGTTAATGTCAAGAGATATTTAAAGCTAATTTATCACACAGAAGATGTTAAATGTGCATATGTAGATGATCTAACTAATAATATCAAAAGATCACTTCTCAAGCAGGCCTCTCCTAGAAAGCGATCCCCAATATGCGAAAATAATTTAAGTAGATAATAAATTGGAAAAACACTCCCGGAAATACGTAGGAAAGAAAAGATAAGATTGGGCGCCAGCGATTACAAATCGCAAAGTAGGTTCGATATAAGGAAGCGGAAATAGGTAATAGAAATAGGTAATAGGGATAGATAATAGGAAATAGGGATAGATAATAGGAAATAGGTAATAGAGAATAGGTAATAGGGATGGATACAAACAACAGGTAAGGAAAGAGAAAGAGAAGTGTCCGCCCGTTGGTACAAATAATAACTGCATCCAAAAATGCAAGAAAAATAATCTCTATGAGACTCACAGATCAAAGAAAACTTCAAAGTAAATCGCTAACTACGCTAAATTTTCAATCAAGATACTGCATAGCCGCTCTAAACTTCAAAATATTAAAAGATACGTTGTGAGACTCACAGATTAAAGAAAACTTCAAAGTAAATCGCTAACTACGCCAAATTTTCAATCAAGATACTGCATAGCCGCTCTAAACTTCAAAATATTAAAAGATAAGATGCCCACAGGCATAAGATACGATAGGTGTCCGAGACACAAAAGATACGGTATTTGCCAACCGGCATAAGATAAATTGTCATTAGACACGATAAGATACGGTAATTGTCGTAAGACACGGTAAGGAAAATGATACGGTAATTGTCGAATCGAAGGCCCGAGAAAACTTCAAAGTAAACCGCAGACTACGCTCAAATTTCCATTCAAGGCACTGCATAGCTGCGTTAAACTCGAAAGATTAATCGCCATCCTCACGAAATCGTCATGTTAACCAAAAGGAAAAAAACTAATAAATATTTGCACCAGACAGACCGACACTTGCCTTAAAATAGGAAAAGGAGAAAAGGTATTAGAAAATTTGGATACACAAAAAAAACGACCAATCATCACCTCCATCCAAAAACATAACTGCCTTCGTCACACATAACAAGAAACAAAATAATCCTTTTTTGGTGGATGCAATAACTTTCATACATCTTGCTAGACAGACATACTACAAACAACAAATTACCATCACACGAACACACTACAATCGTTCACTAATAAACCGACGATAATAATTGCTTTGACCCATCAGATAGTCGATGGTCAACTTCCCAAGCGTATGATGGCTCCAAAAACCAAGCCCGCCATCAACCAGGCCAACCAAGCATTAAAGGTATCGAAAATGAAGTAGATATTTCAATTCGTGAGACTTAAAGTTATCGGGATCCATGATTCAGTTATTCAGACAATAATAATATAAGATAACAATAAGGTAAAAGCTGAAAGATAGTTATATCAAACATTCAATCTCGGAGCTCAGACTCACAACGAAGTCACCTTCACAACCAGAAAAACGAAAAAGACACACTCAGGGAAAAAATGTTACTCAGAAAAAAAGTTACTCGTGGCCCCACGTTGGGCGCCAGTGAAATTAAATTAACTCCTGAATGTACCCCTAATCGTTAATCTGGTGGTAATGATGCAACCTCTTACTCCCTATCTATTTATTTCAACTTTACAATTAAAAATTGCTATTTACAAACACAAAATCAGGTACAATGAATCTGAGATCCGCGATTCGAAGAGACACTTATCTTAAAAGTAAGGATCCGGTGGTATGATCCTCCAAAATACAGGTACTATGCAGGTAGTCTAGTTTCAAGAGATTCCAACCAGAATAAAGTCCAGAATTAAGATGTTCCAGTAATAATTAGCTTCGGAATAAAGGTATTCCAGTCATAATCAGCTCCAGTATTCAGATAATCCAGTAAGGATTGCCTCTAGTATTAAGATGATCTAGTCAAACCTTGGGTCCGGTAGTAGGATGTTCAAATGGGCATTAGTCCCAGTAAAAAGGTAATCCAGCAGTCGATAGCTCGGTACAAAGATGGTTCAGTGGGCGATAGCCCCGGTACAAAGACGTTTAAGTGAGCGGTAGCCCCGGTACAAAGATGTTTCAGTGGCCAACAGACCCGGTACAAAGATGATTTAGTGAGCGGTAGCCCCGGTACAAAGACTGCAAATTTAAAAACTATAAGATAGTGCTTGTAAGACGTAATCTCATTCCCAACGACTCTAGACGTTATTGAAACAATCTACAAGTTAATAAATACGAGATGAAATATCTAGAACTCAGGAATAAGAGCACGTTATTCGATAATAAGAATGAGACAAGAAATCAAATGCACAATATCATACAAAAGAAAATGTTAAGCGGTGTAACCTGCATGGAATGAAAATAATCAGAAATCGCAATTTGGCATTCACAAAAGCAAAAATATTGGTCGGGATATACGTAGTACTTACCGCCTTTTGAATAGACGTCTTATAAGAAACAATAAAACTTCAAAATTCCACGATGTTAATGGATAACGAAGTTCGTTTATTCGTTAAACTCTAGCAAGGTGTTTACTCTCCAACCTCTTATGCACGAAAAGAGAAATAACTTTCCATCGCCTGGACACAGAATAGAGAAGTATTACAGAAGCGACACTCTTTGACATTTCCATTGTTATCGATGTACCCAAAATCCGTGACCTTGAACACTAACCAAATGGCTAGTAGGCGGCGAATTTGAAATTACATATGGATATTTATGTATGTTATATGTGTTATTACTGTCCGATATTTTAGACATAACTGCGTTGAATAATTTTATGGATGCAGTTGTTTTATTTCTACGTTTTTTCGGCGAAAATTTGTTGAATTGATATAGTTAATGGGCTACGTGTAACTTTGATTACCTTGTGTTTGATAGTTTCTGTCTTTACTTGGTAGAAACTCATTTCAATAAAAAATAGTTTCCACAAAATATTTCGTGGATACTAAATACTGTCTCCTTATTTTTAATTTCATTACCTTATTTGAATTATCTTTCGTGAAATACATCATCGCCTCGCATTGTATTATACAATATTCTTTTTTAAATCGTACTAATAAGGCAAACGCTGACTCAGTTTATTATTTGAAATGAAGAAGCCTTCAATCATTTCATAGAAAAAATATCTTGATTGAACAACATGCTTTATTGGACAGGAGGTGAATATTTTAATTCAGGACGAATGCAACCTAATTCATCTGGTGATTTTCCATTTCTCTATTAATCAAATGAACTTTATAACTATACTCACCGTATATTATTCATTGATTTCAACGTACTATGCCATTCTTTATTCAAAAGAGATAATTTATAAACTACGCAAAACAAAGTCCTAATAAATTTTAATTCCACTTTAGTAATGTTCAATTGATCGTTGTGAATGAAAGCGTGCAGAATTCTTCGAGGAACCCAGCATCTTCCAGAAAATTAACACTACCTTTTTATTTCTTATATTTATTTCAACAAATAAAACCACTCAAATCATTTACTCCAACATACATATATTATCATAGTGTGCATATAACAATTTATTTGATGAAATTTTAGGACAATGAAATGTTCAACTATTTTGATGAAAATTATGAAAACGTTAACCTGGTTTAAACAGAAGTTCTTTGGCGATTCTTTCAAGGCTCTTCACAGAAGCTAAAAAGGAAGAGTTTCTCAAAAAATTTATAAGCGAAATTGATTAAGCGAATTCCTTCATATTCTGCATTATATCTCCAACCCTTCGCTTTATGCAGGTTCAACTCTGCTTGCATGCTCACAAAATCTGCTAATTCCTGAGGCAGAAACCTAAGGTAGATTTCGTGGAATTCATCCAAAGTCATAAGTAGCCCCTCCTCTCTTCCTTCAGATGTTTTCCTCATTTTTCTTTTGAGGGCTCTCACTTTTTCTTTAAGTTTTTGCTTCCTTGGGCTGTATGAACTCAAAGACGCAGCAATTTGTGTTCCTACTGATGAGGCTATTTCCTCACCAATTGATGGTCCGTCATCAATTGATGATCTGTCTTCGATTGAGGTTAGGGTACTGTAAATACCTGAAAAACAACCAAATATAATGTTCAAGGCACTATTCTGGAAATCTCATCAAGGGTTGTTACGAATATATGTAATTCAAACCTAAAATTAGAAGCTCTATATGACAAATTACAGATTAAAGCATCTGAAACAATGCTTTCATACCTACTCGATATTGCCGGAGGAGTCGCACAAACTATACTGGTTCCCTCGTGGTGGCACTACATCAACAGACCTACATCAACATCAATGACCATATCTGAAAAGATAAAATTGGTTTTAAGTGATATATTTTATTTACACTCTAAAGTTTTCCATTCGTTAATGTGAGTATAGCAAGGGATATTCCCTAATCTCCAGATCACATAATTGATCTTTGAAATAATTACAATTTTTCCTACGGCCGGTTTCCCAAAACTTTGATTGCCAGATCAAGAGCTTGATTGTCAGTCAGCAGTGAATTATGTGCTTGATTCCACTTCATTTTCAATCCAACCATCGAATGCAAACCTTAATCAATGAGTTGATCAGACGTCAAAGGTTTTGTGAAACCGACAGTTAGAGCTACAAAATAAATAAATATAATTTCTAATCTAATGGGTATAAGGAATATAAATAAGAAAATCTCGAATGTCATGAAACCTGTGTGAATAAGAGTTTTCCTACGACATTCGGTCTCGGCATATTCCTCCTGTACATCAACTCGAAATGTACAGCACAAATCCTATATGCTTTCAACTGGGAGAGGGTTTTTCCAAATAGATCTTCCCGAACACATACTGTTAACCAATGGTTTATTCTGGAAAAATAATAGTCATAAGATTTCGACATCGTCCCTAGTATCGAATTATTCCTACCTTCCAGATTCTTTTGGTGAATCGAATAACGTGCAATTACCGTCTCTTGTAGGCTCAGACATCCATCTTTTTTATTCCCACTCATGGTAAATGTAAATAATAAAATAATATTCAAAACGAATCAAGAAGTCGAAGTTATTTAAACGTAAACATAAACACTTTGTAACTAACAAAAAAATGGCGGATTGAAGCATGCGCATGAAAATTTGGGACTTTGGAAAAGGGAGAGTGTCGCTTCTGTAATACTTCTCTATTCTGTGGCCTGGACAGAGTTAAAAGGGTCGCGCATGCGAAACACACACTCAACCGTCAAAGCGAAGTGCGTTTTTTAGCGACCGATCGTATAATTTCAGTAAGGCGTTTTTGCTTGAGATCGGAATTGAAATTAAAAGTATGACGTATTTTCGCGATGGAAACTGAAATCGATAGTGGAGCGTTTTGTAACGTTACACGATGAGAAGTAGAGCCACAGTGATATTGCTATTAATTCCACTCAAAATTCATGGTCGCAACGAAACTGTTCAAATTTATGCTCTTTGTGATGAAGGGGCCCACAGTTACACTTCTACAATACAAGGTAGCCAATCAAATTGAAATACAGGAAGAAAAAGAACCATTATGTTTAAAATGGACTAATGATGATGTGATTGAAAAAGAGAATTCAACTCGTTTAGACATAAAAATCTCAAGAATTGACAATGATGACACTTTCCTACTACGGGGGGTTAGCACAGTGTCGAACTTATTTACATTATTATGCACATTTGGAAGGTATTCCTATTGAAAATTACAAGAAGGTGAAACCTGTTATGATCATTGGCCAAGATTACATCGATTTAATAATACCTAGACGTATTAAATCCACACCAGCGAAAAATGATACTGCTTCTAAGTCTGAATTAGGTTGGCCTGTACATGGACCAATTCTATCAGACTCAACAAACCGACTGGGAGATCCTATTTTCAATATATGTACCATGTGACAAAATAGGAGTTGAACGAGATTTGAAGGAAACTTTTGAAAATTCTTACACTGCAGAATATTTTGCTAGAATTCCTCTGACTGAAATGGGAGAAACCAGAGCAAACAAAATAATTAAAAGGACAATAAAAAAGTTGAGAAAAGATATGAAATAGGCTCACTATGGAAAAATGACGACTTCAAAATGCTAGGAAGTTATGCTAGAGCTATGTAAAGATTAAAATGCACGGAAACCGAAAGTGTGAAAGATGAAGGATCAGAGGAGGAATAGAAAAACCATGAGATCATTTCCATAGTACAGTATGAAGATGTGGTGCAAAAGCGAAATCGAGGAGAAAGGAAAAAAAATAGTGCATACAGCACCGAAAAAGGTTATTCGAGATCTACTTCCACTACTGCAGGCGAAGAAGAGCAGAAGAAAGAACATGATGAAGCTGAGGAGAATAGATTCAGAGGATACAGAGGCATAGAAACCACATCGTCTTTGGCTAAGATAAATACCTTGCGAACGCTAAACTTCATCCCTGCCTTCAAAAAACCTGACGACAGTGTAACAAAATATATAAACACAAACCGAAAGCACGAAGCTGATGGCCCTCCTTTGGACAATATCGTGAACATGGCAAACTCTATAAGGGAATTACGAGCCAATATGGTAGAATTTAGAAAGTCCCTAGAAGACGTCAACGAAAGATCTGCACAAGAAATATTCAAAAGCTGAGAAGGGTCACGTTCAGGACGAAATATTTTTGGGAACGTTGGATACAGGAACATTTGCCAATGTTGACAGAAAGCAATTGGTATGAGAGATATATTTTTAAATATCGAGAAGAACCTTCCTCGATTTCAATGGCGATTAGGTATAATTACGAACATATACTCTGGAAAAGATGGCCGTACAAGAGTTTTTGATTTCAGGACATCTTCTGGAGAATTGAACCACCGGTTCACAAAATATGTGAGCTGGAACTATATTACTGATCTATATATAGATTCATTACTTTCGTGTGGCCAGGAGAAAAGATGGAATGTTACTATTATCGACAAACTTTGTGAGAGTTCTGTCAGTTATTGAATTAATTTGTTTTAGTAATGTCATTAATATACAGAAAACAAGATTGATGATATTTCCGACTTTCATCCAGTGACAAATTCAATCACTACTGAACATCAGGGTCCCTATTCTTGAATCGGGGATGGGAGAAAATAGGCGTGTCGACGCTGTTGTCAAAGAAGCGCGGTGCATTTTTGATGAAATGATAGAGAACGTTCATACCATCACATTCAATAATAGGGTCTGCGGTATCTAACCCACAACCGCCCATAGCTTCGGAGTGAGAAGTACACCATGTACAGGAGAGAATGGGTTTCTATAATTGTTTTGAATTTATTTATTGAAACGACAGTGACGAAAATTTGCAAAAAATTATGTTAATACTATTCATCTGTGAATCAAGTTACAGTTTGATCAGATAAATATTTTTTGAGATATTGAAAACCAAAATTTCATACTGCTATAACACTAAAACTATAGGTCGGATTCAGCTCATTAACGAACTCAACCAGGATATTCTGGATCCAAACCTACCTAATTTCAAGGCTCTAGGAGTTTTCCTAGAGTTAGAGCACACACGGACGGTCGGACAGAATTGAATTCAACAACGGATTCCTCTTCGAGGTGTCCAACCTAATCGTTTAACACCAATTCCGACTCAAAATTCTGCAGAACAAGCGAGTGAAAACATGAAACATATAAAGCAATAATTTAGTGAGAGTTCCCTCTTGGATCAAATGTGATGCCTCTCATCATTGTTGATATAGGCAGAAAAATAAGCTTCATCTGAGGAAATTACTTCAATAGAACCAAACATTATTCAACAAAAAACCTCGAAAAGCACTGACGTGAGGTCAGGAGCTTTTACGCACTTGTTCTGTTCCCAAAGCGGTGATCTATACAAGTATCGACCCTGCTTATTGCAGATTTTTTCATATGGTCCTCACGAAATTCTGCATGAACCTCAAGCTATAGATTTCGATCGAGTACTAGATTGCAATTCGGTCCAAAATTTTGAATGCGTATATCTATCTAAAGAACAATTGGCGAATCCAACCGATTTGAGCATTCGACGTTCTTAATTAAACTGAAACCTACTCTACAAATATATTCCCTATGTCGATTCTTCCGAAAATTAATGTGTTTACGGCCGGCCTAACTACTGATACTAAACAGAATATCTTTCGTAAAAATGTACTCAGTAGCTTGATAGTTGTAGAGTAAGTTTGGAGTTTAATTACGAAGGCCGAATTGGCGAATTAGTAAAAACTATCGAATATGATTCCTCAGAAATACCCTTTCAAAGTTGCAGTTTCCCGATATTTCCAAAAACATAGATCAAATCGCCCTTCAATGAAAAATGCCACCTTGAAGTTTCAGCCAAATATGGTCTATAGCACAATGAGTCCTCCTGCATTCTGATAAATGGAGAGCGTTATTCTGCTCCTTGTTCTGTAGACCCTATTTGGCTTAAACTTTGAGTTGATATTCATCATTGAAGAGCAATTCGATCTATATCTTTGGAAACAGAGAGATTTTGAAAGGGTATATCTGCGGAATCATTCGATAGTTTTTACTAATACGCCAATTCGGCTTTCGTAATAAAACTCCAAACTTACTCCACAATTATCAAGCTACTGGCTAGATCCTTCCGGAAGTTATTTTGGTTAGTCTGGCCGTAAACACATTAACTTCGGGAAGAATCGACATAGGAAATATATTTTTTTGGAGTAGGTTTTCAGTCGAATGCTTGAATGAGTTGAATTCGCCAATTATTCGTTAGAAAGTTATACCCATTCAAAATTTTGGATCAAATTGCAATCTAGTACTTGATCGAAAATTATAGCTTGAGGTTCATGCAGAATTTCGTGAGGATCATATGAAAAAATCTGCATTTGTCAAGGTCAATACTTGTATAGATGACCGATTCGGCAACGAAACAAGCTCGTGCTTTACTAGGTATTTTTCAATCCATAAAGACCATTTTTGGCTCAAATCTTGAAAATCACAGACACTGAGCGAAGCGATAACTCTTTTGTTCTCTAGAACAAGCGCGAAATGAAAAGTCGTTAAATATTGACCGCAATATCTCCCTAGACGAATATCGGTTCCAGCTGAAATTCGAAACACTGTTGTTTAGTAGTGACGATTGCGATAAAATGCTCATGCGCTACGGGGAAGTACCGATAAAACTTCCTGGGAATCACCTCAAGAAGCATATGTAGAGTGTGAACAGACGGCGCTGTCCCGCATAATGTGACTGTAGGATCCAGTAAATGCTTCGACTATTCACCAGTAGATGACGTGAACGGTCGATGCAAAGGAATATTCTGTATATCTTATGTTTTGGAAAATTCAAAGAATACATATACGTTTAGATTGAAACCAAGTCTTCGAGTTTTCGCTGTCAATTAGAGTAAAATTTCAACGGCATCGGAAATATGCTTTTTGAAATGTATGAATTTCTAAATTTCCGAGATTTTCTATTGACTTGTTCCTCAGGAAAATCAGGAAATCCGATTGGGCTGAAATAAATACTGGGTTTAGAACTGACGGTTTGGCGATTTCAGTGAAATTAAAATGAAATATGAAAATTTTCTGAAAAAAAAATATTTTTTAAAATTTTCTATTGATGAATCTGCATATTGCTACTGTTCATCTACCAACCAAGTCTCAATTCGATCAGATGAATATTTTTCGAGTTATTGAGAAATCAAAATTTCAAATGGCTGTAACACGAAAACCATTCAGCAGATTTGGCCCATTAACGAACTTGACCGAGATATTTAGGATCAAAACCTAACCCGAGAATTTCAAGACTCTAGGTCCTCTCTTCCGAAAGTTATCGCACACACGAAGGCCCAGACGGTCGGCAGGACAGAATCAATTTTGACCACGGATTCTTCATCAGTGAGTCCGACCTAGTCGGTTGAGAACAATTTCGGCTCAAAATTCGATAATTACAGACATCGAGACTAATTGCTAACGCGCTGTTTCCAAGCACAAGCTCGTAAAAAGTGTACATTCGGCACAAAACTTTCTGTTACCAAGTATTCAAGAAGATTCTGTCAAAAATCAAACTATTATTGGTTGAACCTATTCAATAATACCATTCTCTTGAATTAGTGCGGTAATGATTTGATGAGAATCTTTTTTCTGTGTACTCTGTACTAACTTTTAGCTGATATGCACTTGTAAACGGACACATCTTCGATGGTTCGGGACAACAGTTCCGAAAAGTTCTCATTCTCTCAACTTCATAACTCGGTTCAAGTAGCAACCCGACAACTGTTTACAATCCAGATCACATTCGGGGGTAAAACGTTAGACGGGGCACATTATGCAAAGTGCATTTTAAAATGTAACATTATACAAATGTTATTTATTTATTTGACAATAGGCTCACGTACTGTTCAACTCGCGGTAATGCAATTTGCGAACGTTGAGCGGCGATCTGTATCTTCGTTTCTCCCCCATACAGAGGGGGTGGATTCTAGAGTCCGCCCATCCCTTAAGGCTCCCGACGGCGATGCGCCTCCGATTAGCATCTCGGATGTCGTGGTTTTGTCTGAAGTTGTGGGGATGTCTTGTATCGAGTTTTTAATGCCCTTTTCCTAGGGAACAAGGGTGAAATCATTTTGCCGAAATATCTGTTCTTTACGGAAATACTCTTAAACGACTACACTGAAAGAAATATTGTTCGTAATATCACAGCATTACAGAAGCGACACTCTCCCCTTTCCAATGTTGCAATTCCGCCATTTTGTTATTGTTTGTTATTGTTGAGCCGGGTCCAGATGAGTGTGAAGCCGGGTTCAGATTAGTGTAATGCAAACAGCGAATGTTTTATGGTGCGATCGGCGCTCTTTCTGCTCCGTCAGGGCTCGGTTTTAAACTCGATGCATTTGAATGTATAATTGGAGGCTGAGCTCGAGTGCCGTCCACACTATTCGCCGAATAGTTTATCAAATTCTATTGCATTCGCTGTTTGGATTACACTCATCTGGACCCGGATTTAATTACATGATGACAACAGAAGTCAACCGATCGCCAAACAAATCAGAGAGAGTCGATGACGATCTTTTTCTTCAGATTCATAGATAAGATCGGAGTTTTTTGATGGAGCAAATTTGACATCTTTTGATATTAATTATCCAGGAATTATAATGTAAGTAAAACATGTTGTGATCATCTGTGATCGTATTTACCAATGATGACGTCACTTTTTTCATTCAAATTCAATGAAATATGAATTATGTGCTTTGAATTTGAATGAAAAAAGTGAAGTCATCATTGGTAAATACGATCACAGATGAGCAGATGAGCACACCTAAAAAAATAGGAAAGATCCAGAAAGGGGACAAATAAAAATCGAAAAGATCCATTGAAGGACATTGAATAAAGATGAAATGGAAGTGAAAACAGAAAAAATCTGAAAAAACTGAAAAACTCGATTGTATAAAGTATAATGCATGCAAAGAAACTGTACTAGTGCTGTCTTTAGTTCATATTATTTCCTCAGACTATACAGGGTCTTTCACGAGGAACCTCACCCATATTTATACGGGAAACTACTGAACGTATTTTCATGAAATTCAGCACTTATAAGTATTTCACGAAGTTGATGAAATCTAAAATATTTTCAAGGCATGAGCACCTCCGGTTTTTCCGGAAATGACGTCAACTTCCGTTTTTCAAATTAGAACACCATTTTTTTATTGCAGAAATAGATTCCTTAGAAAATTTCAATTTATTTTGATGTACCATTTTTCAGTTTTGGTTGGAAAATTCTCTCTGAGCGGGAAAATTCGAAAAAAAAATCTAAAATAGAGCTCCGCTGAAAAAAGAATAACTTCGAGGTTTTTGGATGAAAAATTTTCATTTTTAGGATTTTTCAAGATGTAAGATTGCTGTATCCACTTTAGAAATCGAAATCGCGATTCATGATACAGGGGGTGAAAAAATCGCTTTCAAAGTTAGGGATGACAAAATCGTGAAAAATCTATTTTTTCAAATTAGAACCCCATTTTTTTATGGCAGATATTGAATCTACGTTAAAAAATAATGTGAGTGTATGCATCACACCCTTGCCCTACAGTGGATATTTTCTGAGTTATTCACAAAAAGCTGATTTTCGTCTTGAATTTTCAGCTATTTCTTTTCCCTTCACGCCAAAAAGATGACATTTTCAGGAACTGTTACTTAAACCATGTTTTAGATTTCACTACCCTAATATGCAAGAGAAAAAAGTTACAGGTTGTTCCTAAATAGATGGCGAATTTGGATTCGAATTTGTATCGGAAACCTCTTTATTTCAACTAATCGGCCATCGGTTTTCTCTCCAGTGATAAATAAATAATTCCTTATGAACCATATGCAAAAACTTACCATGTTTTACATTATTTTTTTTTAATGATAGATATCATTAATTACATCTGCCAAATTCCTCTTTATTCAGTAGCATTTTGTGTTTACTATTAATTTGGTGATAATTCGTATTAAGTTATAAAATCGATCACTATGCCTAATTTTACCAATGAAGATTATTTAAATCTCATTCTACTTCATGGAGAATGTAATAAAGTTGTAGATAGAACGATTCGACTGTTCATTGAGAGGTTTCCTGACCGACCCAGACCAACGAGAGATACCATTAACAGAACCATGACAAACTTGAGAAATGTCGGATCTTTCGTTAAGAATACTACACACAGAGAAAAAAGTGTAGTAGAAGATGAGAACAACGAAATTACAGTTCTTGCATATTTTCGTGTGAATCCTCAAAATTCTCTCAAAGATGCCGAGATTGATCTGGGATTATCTCAATCGAGTGTTTGGAGAATATTAAAAAAACATAAAATGCACCCATATAAATTCAATAGGGTACAGCATTTGAAGGAAACTGATTTCGTCAGGAGAACAGAGTTTTGCGAAGCTATGATGATTCGATTTCAAGAGAATGAAAACTTTTTGGAGTGTATAATTTGGACAGATCAATCTAAATTCACAAAGAATGGTTCTTTCAATAGGCATAACAGTCATTATTGGGACGAAGAGAACAACCACCACTTCAGACAATGGAACTTTCAAGAGACCTGGAGTTTCAATGTTTTTTGCGCCATCAAAAATAATGCAATTCTCGATGTTCACATTTATGATGGGACTTTAACTAGTAAGATAGAACACTCCACATAATTGCATTATTTTAAAGAATGTTCTCCCTTAGGAGATAGATATTCTGACATATTGACTCAAATAATTGAGCCGCTAGTACAGAACCATAATGACTTATGGTATCAACAAGATGGCGCGCCTCCACACAATTCACTCAATGTGTCAAATATCCTCTACAGGCTATTTGAAGATCGATGGTTGGCGAACAATGGTCCACATCTTTGGCCACCACGTTCTCCCGATTTAACTCCTTTAAACTATTATGTTTGGGGTAGGATAAAAAATATTGTCTACTCAACTCCCCTGACTGATAAAGAGGACTGCATAGAACGAGTCAGAAATGCGTTCAGGTTTGTTTAGATTTTTAGATTCATAGTTTTGAAACTCAATTTGGTTTTTAAACACTTTTGCAGATCTCTTCCTCCCGATGAAATAAGAAGAGTTATAACTGCGAGAGTTTGCCATGGTTCTCCTAATAGTAACTTGAAGTCGGTTTCAAGAAGGGGTGAAAAATCTACAGCATGGTTCAAATAACAGTTCCTGAAAATGTCATCTTTTTGGCGTGAAGGGAAAAGAAATAGCTGAAAATTCAAGACGAAAAACAGTTTTTTGTGAATAACTCAGAAAATATCCACTTTAGGGCAAGGGTGTGATGCATACACTCACATTATTTTTTAACGTAGATTCAATATCTGCCATAAAAAATTGGGGTTCTCATTTGAAAAAATTGATTTTTCACGATTTTGTCATCCCTAACTTTGAAAGCGATTTTTTCACCCCCTGTATCATGAATCGCGATTTCGATTTTTAAAGTGGATACATCAATGGTACATCTTGAAAATTCGCAAAAATGAAAATTTTCCATCCAAAAACCTCGAAGTTATTCTTGTTTCAGCGGAGCTCTATTTTCGATTTTTTTTTCGAATTTTTCCGCTCACAGAGAATTTTCCAACCAAAACTGAAAAATGTTACATCAAAATAAATTGAAATTTTCTAAGGAATCTATTTCTGCAATAAAAAAATGGTGTTCTAATTCGAAAAACGGAAGTTGACGTCATTTCCGGAAAAACCGGAGGTGCTCATGCCTTGAAATTATTTTAGATTTCATCAGCATCGTGAAATACTTATAAGTGCTGAATTTCATGAAAATACGTTCAGTAGTTTCCCGTATAAATATGGGTGAGGTTCCTCGTGAAAGACCCTGTATATGATTAGTTAATCTTAATCCAACGGTTATGTGACTTATTAAATATAAGTCGACAATGCACAATGATTAAAGGTTGTATGTTGATAACTACAGTAGTAGCTGTTCATGACTTTGGATAAATGAGAGAAAAAGAGTTACTATAACGTGAATTAGATGTTGACAAAACCATGAGTTTATAAATAGTGTTGTATTCAACGTTTATGTAATGTTTCTCAGATCTAATTGAATAAACGTGAAGGACTCACGATGTGTAAACGTTTTATTATGATGGCAACAGTAGCGAGTTAATCTTCTACCACGCAAAAATTGCTTTATCTCATGACGTTGAATATATTAAAAAAAAGAGTTTATCAAGCGTAAATTGAAGGTTGCTTGTAGGTTTCGAGTTGCTAAATCGTGTCGTGGTCAACGTTGATATGATGTGTTTTAGTCGTAGTTTAATATACGTGTAAAAGGTACGATGGGTTTACGTTGCTTTATGGTGGCTGCTATAACGAGTTGAATTGTATTCGTTTATTATACGTTGAATCTACGTTTGGTTGAATTAAGGTTTCAAAAAGAACGCTACGAAATCAACGAGTAACGTTTAATCAACGGGAGCAACTACAAATAAACGTATTTTCAACGTGTGTGTGTTTATTGGGGTCACTCCAAAATGTTCTAGTTCATGGATGAGCCGACGCAGTGGAACTCTGTCGAAGGCTTCGGAAAAGTCAAGATGAACGATGTCAACAGGGTGTCCAGAATCCACGCACTTGGTCCAATCGTCAACACATTTAAGTGAGCAGGTCAGCACAGATCTCCCCGGTAGAAAGCCATGCTGGCAGGGAGGTATGATATTGTTGTTTAGGGAAAAATCTAGTTGTTGATCTGCGATAATCCTTTCACACACCCTGGAAGCAATGGAGGTTAAACTAATGGGTCGGTAGTTGTTCGCAAAAAGTTTATCGCCTTTTTTGAACAGAGGTAAAACAGCCGTCCTCTTCCATGAAGTAGACACACTACCAGAATTGAGTGAACAATTGAAAATTTTGCCCAATGGGATAGAGAGAGAGGATGCACATGCTTTCAAAGTTCTGGAAGTGACCTCATTCATTTTTTCATAACAGTTCCTATGAGACTCAAAACTAACAAAAATGGAATATTGTATTACCTACATTCGAAAGAACTATTTCTGGTTGAATCCTACTAATTGCTGCACTAATTCCCTTAATAGATATTAAGTGCTGTATTGAAAATATTCTTATATAATCTTAAAAGTTTTTGCCATCGGACTAATATATGTTGATGAATCAACAAATATGTCAGATGGAACCCTACAGTATCAAACATACATATCTCCCAGGAGCATCTTGCGAATCTTAACCTTCGAGTGCAGAATACTTTGATTTACGTACATGACGTTCATCCTTTTTTCGTATCAGGTCGCCGCATCTGAGATATTGTTTCGTCACTACTAGGAAAATCTCAGTTCATGTTGATTTCAAAAAGTTTCCCGAGACGCTCCTGCGAGATGGCGCGCTGCTCGTAGTTATACTGCAGTGTTCCATCTGACAGGTAATAAGGTAGACCAAGGTAGGGTGGGAATAGCAGTGAAACCTGTAAAACAGCTGTAAACTTTCTTCTTGGATGTCGCTTCTTCGGTGTAGATATTCTGGTTGATTGGAGAATTAGCTCTGATCAAGATGGAATATTTGTTGCTAATAATGATTTATTTGTCGCAGCTTACCTACTGGACTTTCATGACAATTTCGATTCATCTGAGAATTCCCAGAAAACCATCCATTTTGTTGTCTCAAAATCGGTAGCAGATACAATAAACTACAAGATACAATAAATTTTTGATATGATATATGTATAAGTACTTCATAGCAAAAGCTAATACTTCTAGCAGGTACTTCATTTTTATTCATAAGAACCCTGGTATGCGCTAATGAAGAATCTCATCATTGATTCAAGAATATGAAAATACATGTTGATTTTTTGCAGCGTATTAATAAATTTTCATTGATTTTCTGATTTGTTTTAAATGGTAGTGATGCTCCCGTTCCACTAAAACGAGCGCCTGAAATACAACAGAAGCAAATTGAAAATACTACTCTTTCAGAGGATTTATTTGAATTTCATCATATTGCAGTTATTCGTATCGCAAGCCTCACAATCTGGATACATCAGATTTCCATCATCATCTTTCTCTTGGCAACCGTTCCCATAAACACATCCCTTGAAGTAATATGACTCCGTGGGTAATTTATTAATCACGGAGCCGCATATCTCTCCAAAGCTGCACTCTTCGGTAGAGGGATTTTCGCAGCTCTCCTTGGAATCACATGAGTTGCATGTCAAACCAAAGCCTGTGAATCCAAATAGAAAACGCTGCAAATTTTACACAAGGGTTTATTATTTTCTCAGTTTAATAACCCAATACCATTGATATCTCAAATCAATCGTATATATTATTTATAACTCATTGGTTTTTCACCAAACGAAAATCAATTCCATGAAGAAATTCATGTGAAATATTTAAATTCAATAGTAACTACAAAATTATCCACGTCGAAACCAAAAGTACCTACATAACTCCTAGAGTCGTTAGAAATCAATAGGTACAACACCCGCAAAATCCTATTGAATGAACAAACAGATGTGAATAACTCTCCACTACTGAATATTTTTTTGTAACCTTAAAACTCTGTGGCAAACCCCAATTTATACCTACTCTCACTTTTACGCTTTTGTATAATTATTTAGGCACGTTCCGGACCATATTTAAACCTTGTTGTACTACATACCATCAGTCAGTAAAATGTAGATACCTGAAGAAGATTTTTAGCAACTTTCTTCGTGTTTGTTGTGATTCCGTAGTATTACTATGAGTGTTGTGAATTCCCCGCCGAAGTCCTACACACCGTTAGGATCTGGCGTCTAGGAGGTTCGAAAGTTTTCAAAATCAAACTAAACGGTTAAAAAAAACACACTTTAATTCGATTCCTAGTTGTAAAATGAATATACTAGACTAGTGCCGATACGAAATAATCGATCGTGTGAAAATATGAACAAAAATGTGAAAAACCTATTTTAAATATTTGAGCCGAGCCTCGGCGTTTTCGACCTCAAGCTTATCGCTTACAATTCCGATCCCGACTGACTTATGTCTGGAATTTTCAAATATACCCAAGGATAAATCTTACATGCCTAAATATGTCTATGTTTATGATAACGCACAAAACCACTTGAAGGGCGAACCGCCTTAGCTCGCTCGAAAAGTGAGACCAATGCAGGTGGCCGCACAGGGCCGTATTCCCCAATTATCTGGGGACAAATCTGTCGAGTTACGACAATGAGATGGAGTTTTTATGTCCGACTGATCATCAGAATTATCACTCCTGTCACCGATATAATCAATTACCATATCCATGTTGTCTGTCTCATCTAAATATATTCCCGAAATATGGTAGATAAACCTATTCACTAAGGTATCAACATATAACGAAAATTTTGCTGGAAAGAATTGAAAGAATCACTTTATAATTAAGCCTAGAGGATGTTATTCATAAAAATCTTAAATATTTTTCATTCCAAATCACATTTCCTATGAAATATTGGAGTTGAAGAGAAAATTATCTTGGTGTTGAGTTTCTTAAAAAACTACTTTACAAAGGTCAAGTCACTATGTTGTTTCTTTCGTTAAAGTTAAGTTAAATTTCCGAAAAATATTTTTTACTAATATTTTGCCAGTACGATCTTCACGATATTACTTATTAAATTGCGTGTCGGTATTACACAAATAGAAATGAAATTCAAATCAGAAAGCGTTTGCGCCTTTTTACATATACGGGAAATAACCTCAAAATTTAAAATGGCCACAAAATTTTCCGCCAATATATCTGCAAATAAAAATGGTTTCAAAATGTTGACTAAGACCTGTACCAAATTATATTGAACTTTAATGAATAGCTTCCGAAAAAAATTTTTAGAAAAAATTCAATTTTTTTCCAATACAATTCTCACGAAATCATGCATTAAATTGAGCGTTGATATTTCACAACTAGTTATGATGTTTCAATTTGATCGCGTTAGTATTTCTTGAGAAACTTTCGGGAAAATTAACTTCAACTCTCAAATTAACAACAAATACGTAAAACAAAATTCCAGATTTTCCGCTAATATTAAATGTGTGGATGTGATTCCTACTAGGATTCAACTTTGTTCTGAAAAATATCAATGAAATGAAAAAAACTCACCCGTCCTGTGCAACTTATCTGAAAAAATTTTTTCCACAGTGCATATATCCGATAAGAGTTCACTTGATTCACAAAATATCCAATACACAAACTGAAGACCTAAAGTTATTTTCAATAACTTTTCTGTAAAAATCAAATATATCGTGAACCTCTCAAGGTTGAATTCGACTGAATAATTGTAAAAGAGAAATTTCGTTCCGTATAGTTGTCAGATACACTCAACTAAGAGGGTGTCAAATCCCAACGTCTGTTTAATGTAAAAACCTTCAACTCAAACAATTCTCGACAATTCATGAGATTTCCGGTTTGTTAATTGATTTGTTTGCATATATCCTCCAATTTGTTTTATCATATACATGCTCATTATCTTTTATAATCACCCCTATTTCAAAGTCTCAGTACGAAAAATATTGGATTTCGATTGAAACCAGTAGCCGATATCCACATGTTGACGATAATTGTACTAAGCAATCCAAAATTGATGGAAACCTCCGATCGACCGAATATTTTGGAAATATTCATTATTTTAAATAACGCTTCTTAATTCGCGTTCTGCATGTGAATGGGTTATTCAGTTACACAAGAGTATTTATTGAGATTTCAATGTTTCAAATGAATTTTTTCATGGAATCAGTTTTCGGGTTGTGAAAAACCAATGATTTATGAATAATATATAAGTTTTATTTAAGATATAATTGAGCTCCATGAAGAAATTTAATGTTTCATCCCGTAATTCGCAGGGTGATATCTATAAATAATAATTGTTATCCGAGTTTTTGTAGTTATGTTTCAGATATTAGGAGAGAAACCCCAAAAATATTTAATTTGAACTACTAACGATTATGAAATTGTCGAGAACATCGATAGGGCATTTGCACATTGTGTTTATAAAATAATTAACGAATCCGTTCGAAATTTCTCAATATATGTTGAAAATTTGGTAACAATCTTTTCATCTACATTCAGATATATGATTCTGGATGAAAAGTTAACCGATTATTTCACTGAATTCCAATCTTAAAACCGAATGCGATGATTCATTCTCGGAATTATTGGAAATTTGCAGCATTTTTCTTTATAACTCAGAGACTACTGATTGGATATCATCCGGGTAAAATTTTTTAGGTTGAGTTATGCAACAGTA
Organism: Myrrha octodecimguttata; assembly: GCA_958510865.1. Lineage (NCBI taxonomy): Eukaryota > Metazoa > Arthropoda > Insecta > Coleoptera > Coccinellidae > Myrrha > Myrrha octodecimguttata. The sequence continues at coordinate 30,638,061 of OY294057.1, forward strand.
ATCAACGTTGAGAATTTCACAAAAATTCGGTGGTAAGTTTCCGAGAAATAATTTTTTTTCCCTCCAACCCCCAATTTTAAGCCCTTAGGGTACACCAATCCTGCTGAAAAGCTTGGAGGATCAATCTTGAGCGACACATGATTTTTCTACCAAGTTTCACGGATTTCGGTTCAGTACTTTTCGAGAAAAGCTCTGGACAACGGACGGCGGACGGACGGATTTTTTTTTATTCGTTCATTCAAATCTACATACTCCAAAACGTGAACTGTGAAATTTTCAGGGGGGGTTAAAATTTTTTTTTTGTTGGTCGATCACTAAGGTTTATTATTTGATTCCATCAAATAATAAACCAATATTATTTGATTTCATCAAATAATAAACCAAAGAACAGTTCAGTATCGACGTGAAGCTAACTATCCTATAACATAAAATAGACACATCACCGGCACAATTGGGGCAACGGACAAACCTCAAGTAAGTTCGTGGATCACTTTCTCTTGAACCCTTTGGCCGACAGAAATATAAAAACATAATTTTCCAGTTTGTAATTGGATTTGATTCATAAGTATTGATTTCATGTTGTAATAATTTTAAGAAGTACCTAGTGTATTCATCATATGAGCCATGGTTTGAATGAGAGCTCATCTTAGTGACTCCATTTTTACCCGCTTGTTCTGGGAAACAGAACCTTATCGTTTCGTCATAATGTCGGTAATTTTCGAATTTTGAGCCAAAAATAGTCTCAGACGATTGGGTTGAACCTCCCGAGGAAGAATCCATGGTCAAATACAATTCTGTCCGTCCGTCCGCCCATTTGTATGTGCTCAACTCTCGAAGAAAAAGACCTAGCCAGTTGAAATTTACAGATTAGGTTTTGAGTCGAAATATCTCGGTTGAGTTCGTTAATGGGTAATACTGGTCGAATGGTTTAGGATTTACTCCCATTTGAAATATTGAGGTTAATTCCTCGATATCTCATGGGGTACTGATTCGATCAGTTTGAATCTTTGCAGATAGTTTATAAATTTTTGTTGAAAATTCTTTTTTTCCCGGAAACAGTTGATCAGATTTCAACGAAATATGGCAGAGACGTTAGAGTCAGTATCCAACAGCGCTGTTCAAGATTTCAAATCGATCCGATATTTAGTTTCAGAGATATAAGGAAAAAAAAATATGCCAAATTTCGATGGTCTCTGTAATGTTCACGTTATTTCCGCAATATCTCAGGACGTACTGATGCAAACAGATGGAAACTTCATAATCATTTGGAGAATACCAACGTGCAACTAAGTGCTTTAATTAAGTAGCAAAAAAAAATAAAAAAAAACCCAAAAAAGCACTGCCTTGAAGGAAGCAGCTTTTACGCGCATGTTCAATGAAGGTTTTTCGTGTATTATCCCTAAAAGGGTCTGAAACGATTCGCTATTAAATAAATTTTTGAGCATCAAGTTTGGGAGGGAATGAAGAATTTGGGTAAGTAATAGTGTCAAAGGTTAATACTATCGGACAACCGGCACCTTATGGTTTACTATCCGAAGACACAACTTAGAAACATTTTTTAGAATATTTCTGGGTTTTCACTCCCAATATCTGAAATGGAACTATTAAAAATGAAATAAAATTGTTTTTATTCATGAAAAACGCCCTCGCGGATTGCAGGATTAAACTATTTGTCAAGGGCAGTTTCTTGGTAAGCAGCTTGCCCGATGAACAATACAGGAACAGTATAAACGATTAACAAAATGATCTGTGACGTTTCAAAGTACACATCTTACTCTTTCATCCGACAAAGGAGACAATTTTAAGAATTATTATCTTTCGATTTTTGGCTTTCAGCTGATTTTTATTTGAAAAAAGTCAATCCATGCAAAACTTCAATTCTGTCCATCCGTTCGTATGTGCTCTAACATCCAGAGGAAAAGACCTAGCGACTTGAAATAGTCAGATTAGGTAAAGGGTCCGAATATCTCGGTTAAGTTCATTAATGGGTGAAATCGATCGAACAGTTTCGGAGTTAGGCCCATTTAAAATGTCGTGAAGTAATGATAAGATAAAATTGAAATTTTGCATATAGTTTTGAAAAACTAATGCGCTTCTTAGTGAAAAATTTCGTGTGAATCCGAATGTTATATAAAAATTCACTAGATTGCAGCGAAATTAGGCACAAACCTTAGAATGAGTATTTCACAACAACGTTCCGAATTTTAATCCCATCCAAAGTTCACTTTCGGGGATAGAAGTAAAATAAAATGCGAAATTTCGTTCTTCTTTGGAATTTCAACGTTATACCTTCAAAAGCTCGATAAGTACAAATGCAATCAGATTGAAACTTTGTAATCAGTTGGAATACAAACGTGCAACAAACTTTTGATCCGATACTTATATTCGAACAATAGCGTGAAACGACCTGATCTTAAGTCAGTGCTTAACAAGAATTTTATGTAGTTTCTAAAATCATCAGTGTCTTCCGATACTGACTACAATATCTTGAAGTGAGATACTGACGTCCGATTATAATATCTCTCATAGTCTGACGGAGTCCACATCATTGAAAGATGATAAGAATTGGACCATTAATAGAACACACATCCCCAGAGCTGCTGCAATTAACATGTACTAGAGACACTAGAGTGCCAGGCAAACGGAGAAGCGGCGCGGGACGCGCAGCGGTCCTGGGAACTCGAGAAGATCTACGAAGTGCAGCGTGTATAGTTCTGACGCGATCAGATTGAAACTACTTGAAGAATACGAAGGGGCCTATTTTACAACATTTTTGTGGAGTCCGTTTCGATAAATGAACGTGAAAAAAATTTTCGGTAATAATTCATCCAATTTCAAAGAGATTTGGAACAGTGCTTCAAATTTGAGTTTGATCCGACATTTATTCCCATTCATGGCTTTTTGACATTTCGCGGTTATTTTTACAATCTCTTCAGAAGAAATAACGCGATTAGAAATGAACTTCCTTGTTAGTTGGAGAGTACCGAAGAGCAACTATATGCGAAATTTCCTGGGGATGGTACGAGTAAAGAATTTGAATCAAAGATGATTAGAAAATTTCCAACGGTGTTGAATATCAGTTTGATGCGATATTTATCTTCGGATATGTTGGGAAAAGTTATATCAAATTCTTTGGTTCTTTCCTCGTTATCACTTGTATTTATGGATGAACTAAAAAAATACTGATCCGATCGTAATGAAACTGAGCAACTAGATGAAAACTGCTGATGTGCAAATATGAGCAAAATACCGTTTCATATGTTTGAAATTTGAAGAAAAATATTTTCAGATAATTTATATTTATAACAATTACCTAGTCTATCTGCATATTCTTTCAGGTATTGTGTAAACAATCCGTGGTTGAACCGGCCGCAAACAAATCAACTTCTGAGTGAAATTACTCAAAAAGCGATATATTCGGGGCTTGATTGCGAAGATCGAATTCGTGAATGGGTAAAATCCGCCTAATTATTTCGTGATATACCCATTCACAATTTTATTTTTGCATTATTTCCAAAAACACAGTACTTGACGGAAAAATAGTAGCTTGTAGGTTCATTGATTTGTGACCCAAATACGAAGGTCGAATTCGTGAATGGGTAAAACCCGCCACTTGATTGAGAAATGATAGCTTGGAGGTTCATGCAAAATTTCGCAGGACTATATGAAAAGAAGATCTTCAAATTAGTCTAGTGGAAAGTGAAACTGCGTTTGGAGGGATCGCCTGTTTGGTGCTCCTTGGGGAACTATTTTAAACAAGCACGTAAAAGCTCCTGACCTCACGTCAGTGCTTCAGATTTCGATTTTTACGCGCTTGTTCTTTTTTGTCCCTTTTTTTGCACATTGTTCTGTAGACGCTATTTGGTTGAAACTTCAAGGTGGCATTTTTCATTGAAGGGCAATTCGATCTTTGTTTTTGGAAATATCAAGAGCTCAAATTTTGAAAGGGTATATCTGCAAAATCATTCAATAGTTTTACTAATTTGCCAATTCGGCATTCGTAATTAAACTCCAAACTTAATCTACAATAATCAAGCAACTGAGTAGATTCTTCCGGAAGTTATTTTGTTCACTATCAGTTGTTAGGCCAGCCGTAAACACATTAACTTAAGGAAAAATCGAAATGGGGAATATATGTGTAGAGTAGGTTTTCAGTTTAATTAGGAAGGGCGAATTCCCAAATGGGTTAAAGTCGCCAATTATTCCTCAAATAGTTATACCCATTCAAAATTTTGGATCGAATTACCATCTAGTACTTGATCGAAAATTAAGACATTTGAAATACGAATAATCTTTCCAGAGAAACTGTTTTCGGGTGACGGAATCATTTTTCAAAGAATTTTGAAGGCTCATTGATGGGTAGGTAAGTGAGGACCTCATTATATTCAAAATATATTCGACCCCAATTCATTGTAGAAATCGTTGTATCAGTTTCTATTTTATAACCTTTAGGTCTAGTGGTCAACAAATATATGTGTGTGTCTTCAGATAATGCCAAATTGTGGAGTATTCAACAAAGTAAGGTTTTCTCATGGAACATGTTCCTAAGGATTCAAGCATTTCAGATGAGTAAGCATCGAGAAGAACTTCAACACGATACTACGTAAAAAAAAGAGAATGGAAAAAGAAATACACCAATCAAAATTTCAAAGGTAATACCGTAAAATGGATACAGATGGTTCTAAAACCACGATGGGGCAGGCACTGTAGTTTTTGGGCCTAAAACCAAGTGTATACTATCGCTAGGCCCCTACTCGAGTATTCTTCAGGCCGAAATACTTGCAATCGGAAGATTCATAGACATAAACCTGGAAAGAAACTATCAAAGGTGTGACATAGTGATCCATTCTGATAGTTAGGCTGCTATTAAAACACTGAATTCCTATGTCATTGACTCAAAGCTGATATGGGAGTGCCGAAGGAAACTCAATGAAGTAGGCAAGAACAACAAGGTCTCCTCAGTCTGGGTTCCTGAGCACTCAGGAATCAAAGGAAATGAAGAGGCTAACACTCTAGCCAGAAATGGAGCACAACCGCTACCTGCTACTGGCCCAGAATCCTTCTGTGGTATGGGCAAATGCACCTATGAGAAAGTGTTTTTGGGGAAGGAAGAAAAAAGAAAAGGAGGAGAAATTGTCCAGGGATGGATCATTCCAAGGAGTACTTTCAGAACTTTGAAATTCCAAAATCATTTGGATCTCAATAAGAAAAGTTACACCTCCTCACTGGCTTCCTTGAGGTACGATTCGGATCTCGGCAGTATCTGTCTGGCTTCCAGGAAATCACATGCAACACTTACAGATCGCGACTGCAGCAAGTTCTATTTTTTGGTGTTTTCAGAAATATCGGAAATTTAAAATTTTGAATGGGAACTTTCATCTGCAGAATCACTGAGCGAATTTTATCCGTTTACGAGTTCGTAATTGAACCGTAAACCAACTGTAAAAATATCACTAGGTCATTTCTTTGTAGACTTGAAGTGAGTATATTCACCCAATGGCTCCGTAGAATTCGAAATTTTAATTTCCTAATATTGACAAAAATACAAATCGAATCCTGTAAAATAAAATATAAGAGCTTGAAGGTTCGTGGGAAATTTCTTGAGAGCCATATGATTACTTGACAATCGAATATGAAATTTTTAATTTCGATATATTTTATCCATCGATCTATACTATACAAAAGATCATCACAATATTCTGCAGAAATTAGCTCATCGGCATTTTCCAACTAGCTACCAAGTTTATTATGTTCGAATCGGTATGTTTCAAGGTATTTGGGAAATAGAAACGATACCTAGAAACAAACGAAAATAAGACTTATTTCCACTACCCCCAAAGATTAATATGCGATCAAATTGAAATTTTAAAGGCTGCTACTAAATATCGAAGTCTGTGCCAAGTTCCACCAAATCAAGTGTTCCCATTAAAGATTTCAAAAACGAAATAAGTTTTCCAACTCTCTACTTGCATCCTTACGAAATTTCGAAAAGTTGGTCATCATTGATCTGGAATTAGACCTAGGATATTTCTAATTGATCGTCTTATTACTTCTTGAGGTATTAATCAATTTGAAACGCCCTTATGGAATATTAACCCAAACATTAGTGCCAACTTTCATTGAAACGCAATGCTTTATGAGATATAGAGGAAAAAGCCTCGAAATGTAGTAAAGGGTCTTTCAATAAGGACGGGTCGATTTTGACATGAAATAAATCAAATGTCTGTAATTTTGGATGATTGAGCCGAAAATGGTCTCAATCGACTAGGTTGGACTCACTGATGACGAATCCGGTGTCAAAATCGATTCTGTCCGCCCGGCCGGCCGGCCGGCCGGTTGGCCGGCCGTAGACACGATAACTGTCGAACGAAGTGAGCTAGCAACTTGAAACTTTCAGGGTAGGTCGCGCATTGGAATGCCGCGGTTAAGTTCGTTAATGGGCCAAATCGATCAAATAGTTTCGGAGTTATAGGCATTTGAAGTTTTTAAGTTATTTATTTTTTATTTCAGAAACTACCTGAGCGATTGGATTCAAACTTGGCGGTTAGGTGATTGCCATGGTGATTTGGCATTACTAACTGAATAAAAAAATATAGGTTAGAAAGACGACGTTAAAACAACATGGCCGCCACAGGCTGCCAACATCGACCCGTCCCTATTGAAAGACCCTTTATAACGACGATCTTGAGAGCTTTCATTTTTAGTGATTTTAAGTAAATGATCGCAAAATTTCAAATAGACACGAAATTTGATAGATTTCTTTACAATATTTCCCAGAATAAATGTGGGATCGAATTGAAATTCGAAACACAGTTGCTAAATATAGAAAATGAACCTGCTGAATAGTGTCCAAAAAAAAAAATCTGCTGAAATTTTTATAAAATTATTTTCTCTTTGATTTCTAAAGAATAGATCCACACGAAATCCTGCGCGAACTTGTTAGTTGGTATTCTCTATCTAACAATAAAGTACAAATCTCATGGCATCAGCAATTTCTAATATTTTTCCTATATCACCGAAAATAAATATCGGATTGGAATTTCAAACACCATTGGCAAATGTTAATTTCAAAATTTTTCTTTAGGTAACATTTTTTCCAGAACCTTCCCTTGACAAATAGTTCAATCCTGCAATCCGCAAGTTTCAAGTTCAAAGTGAAAATTTACGTCTAAAGCAGACAAATCATTTGCTTACCAAAGTCAACAAGAGCAGCAAGCATGAGGAACAATATATAATTCGACATTTTCGGTTTGAGTTTGAACTATCCCAAACGAAGCATTTATGTTTTTATAGCATGAAGCACTTAGTAGTTATCAAAGGTAAGTTTTTGCAGTTTCACCTGAGTGAACTTTTTTGATATCCCATATCGAAAATAACTTTTATGGTAATTATAAATAAGTAGCTGGTCAAAACGGAGTGCCCGCTTATCCTTTAACGATATTTTATTCGGTGAAAAACTAGATTATGACCACTCAAATTATCGAAAAATATTGTGTACAATTTCAACCATTTTTGAGATAATGGGCATTTTGGAAATCAGTAAAGAATCGCTTCTTTTTCTCTGAGTACAATGTCTGTAAATTGGAATGATTCGAAAATTTTTTTCCTGAGCAGTGCACCCCTCCCCATGGGTGTTGCTTTTCAGAATCATAAAAAAGTTTTCGAAAATTCATAAAATTTATCGGACAATAGGAATGAGAATATGATTTAATTTCTACATTAATTCGTTTTAACTTTGACCAGATCGAAAAAGCACTGACTTGGAGTCAGGAGCTTTTACGCGCTTGTGCAGATTCGATGCCATAGAAGTCACCTGCTTATTGATCTCTCCAAACGCAGTTTCACTTTCTCAAAGAGTGCTTTGAAAACCTTTTTTTCACGAAATTCTACAGAATTCTGCATGAACCTACAAGCTATCATTTCTCAATTGATTGGTAGATTTGAATTCAATCCGATCCGTGGTTTTGGAATTACTTGAATGTGTAATTTAGGATAAATTTTTCAAAATCAATATTTTTTTGGAAATTTTTCAATTTTGGGGTGAAACCCAATGGGTTATGAATAGTATACAGCGTGCCAAAAAAGTAACGTAACTCGATTTTGAATTCCGAAAGCAATTTATCCTGTGTTTTTTTGAATTTGATATTTCTCACCCCCAACTATTTTAACCCACTACTTCATTCTTTATTCAAACTGGAATATATGGGTTGTGATACATCAAATGAAAGGTAATTCGATTACCTACTCAGCGATTTGACTAAAAAAAGAATTTGTCGTGCCGTTTTTGAATAAAAAATTCGGAATCAATCTACATAATTTGGGGTTGGAGAGTACTGAAATCAGACCATTATTCTTTTAATAATTATCATTAAGGGAAATCCACGAATCCAAGGATTTGTAACTCCGAAAATAGGTCTCTCTATGCTTTTTTGAATTCGAAATCTCCCATCCTTTACGCTCCACAACCCCATACTGTTTTTTTTTTTCGAATAGTAATATATGGATTGTGATATATCAAATGGAAGTACAAAGAATGTGTAAAGCAATTTTTTTATTTGAAAATAAATAATTTGTGATTGGTGTCAGATTCTTATTCTTAAAATAATAAATATTGAAAAATATCCTCCTACCAGCCGATTTCTTTTTTCGAAGTTAGAAAAATGCATGCAGTCTTAGAGTTGGGGGTTTATACCCTTAAACCTCAACAGTTTTTTTTCGGAAAAATATTACAAATATTGCGAAAATGAAAATTAATTATTAATTCAATATAAATTACAGATCCATGAGTTAGAGAATTTCCCTATTTTCATTTCTATTTCTATTTTCGGAGTTTGAGAAATGCATGCACTTTCAAAGTTGGAGGTTTATGCCCTCAAATCTCAACTTTTTTTTTTTGTTTTAAATATTGCATGTGATATATCGCATAAAAGGTCATTCGATGACTAATTCAGTTATGTGAACGAAAATGAAAGTATTAATTCAATTCAAATTACAAATCCATGGGTTCGAGAATTTACCTTAGTAATAAGAGGTAAGGCAAAATTTCATGTTGAGAATTTTACTGAAGTTAAGTTTTAAAGAATCTTGTAGACGGCATTCTGAACAGAAAAATTTTTCAACATCATGGGGTATATACGTATATGGAGTACTCGTTTTCATGAAGGTACTTCCAACAATATTTAAACTGTAACAACACTAGGCGCACAGATACACATACTTGTACCCACGTCACTCTTTATCCTTAATAGAAAAGTCGCGCTTGTACATGAGACTAAAGCTATTAAATGCTCTACCCCAAGGGTTTAGGAGAACATCCAACTTGAAAGTTTTCAAAATTACTTTGTATAATGCAATTGTTGACTGTGAACCATATCCTCAGAGTGAATTTTTTGATTTTTCTAGAAGTGAATTGTTTTGAGTTCTGTTTTTACGAAACCAATCTTATTGTATTCTAATAAGCTTTTGATTTGACTTTTTATTGAATGATTATTATCATTATTATTATTATCATCATTAATCAATAAAAGAATAATGTTCTGATTACAGTACCCTCCTTACTGAATATTCTAAATTATTTTCTAATTTTTCTATGAAAAACAGCACAAGCAATTCTACTTTAAGCCACATCGCTGAATAGGTAATAAAATTTCTTTTCATTTGATGTATCACAATCCAAATATTCCAATTTGAAAAAATAAAGTAGTGGAGTGAGAAATATCAAATTTAAAAAAGAACAGGATAAATTGGTTTTGAAATGAAAAATCGATGGGTGCGAGGATGTTCCTTAATGATTCTTCGTACAAGCATTATTGACGAGTTACGCTACTGTTTTGGCACGCTGTAAAAGTTTTATTTAATATATCAATGGTGTTGGGTTACTCAACTGAGAAAATAATAAACCCTTGTGTAAAATTTACAGCGTTTTTTACTCATTATGCTCATAAATATTATAAATACTTAGTCATAACCTTAATGTATTTAATCAAATGGAATCATTCAAGTCTTCTATTAGGCCCTTGTTTCCTGACTATGCTATAGATAGTCTGAGACAGGCTGTTAGAAATCCAGGTGGAACTTTTTTCCGAATATGATGAACACTTTACAGGTATCCTCGGAGTCGCATTTGTTACATTCCAAACCGACGCCTATGAAAAATGATAAAAATTATATAACTTAAATTTTTTCCAATATTCCAGAAAATACAGATAACATCCAATTGAAATCCAGTACAGATTGAAAAATTGCAGCTTGTAGGTTCATGCTGAATTTCCTGATAATTTCAGAATTTTGAGTTTTCGAAAAAAATCAAATTTCATTTTGAAATTGCCATTTTCAGTAGTAACATTTCTAGGACATCGAAAAGAGACGGGGTAATTTTATGCCACTTGAAAGCTCATTCCTTGGTAACTGCACGAATCCGAAAGCTGAGGGCTGTTACCAAGCAACGAGCTTGAGAAATTTTTCATAAAATTAAGAGGCAATTGTCAACGTCCGAGGGCTTTACGGCGGAATATTTTTCGACAGTTGGTTATCTCAATTGTCTTGTCATAGTGATTGACAATTGCACTAAATTTAATTATCGGTGAAATGTTGACATGATTGGGTGAAATTGTTTTATATGACTCAAAATTACAAAATTTGATTGGTTGTTCGAACTGTTCAAAATTTTTCAGCGATATATAACTAATCACAATAGTAAGAATAGCCACTCAAAGTTTATGGTAGTAAAAGTACTGTTTCACCTCTCTCGTTTCTATCTATCTGTAGTAAGCATTCGAAATCCGTAGTCGACGCTTTTCAGAAACTTTTAACTGAGCAGGGTGTCACATTTCGAGGAATTCTAGAAAAGCATTCACGAGAGCTCAGGAGCATTCACGCGCTCGTTCAAATTCTTTGCCGAATTAATGATATGTTAACGTATCGACTCTGCCAATCGCAGCTATACTTCCGGATGGAAAGATTTAACGATCGTCCTTTCATATGTTCCCCTAAAAATTCTGCATGTACCCGAAGCTATCATTTTTTGATCAAGTTCTATTTTTTGGTGTTTTCAGAAAAATCGGAAATTTAAAATTTTGAATGGGAACTTTTATCTACAGAATCATTGAGCGAATTTTATCCGTTTACGAGTTCGTAATTGAACCGTAAACCAACTGTAGAAATATCACTAGGTCATTTCTTTGTGGACTCAAAGTGGGTATATTCACCCAATGGCTCCGCAGATATTCGAAATTTTAATTTCCTAATATCCAACTAGCTACCAAGTTTATTATGTTCGAATCGGTATGTTTCAAGGTATTTGAGAAATGAAAATGATACCTAGAAAAAAACCGAAAAAAGACTTTTTTTCAATATCCCCAATGATTAATATGCGATCAAACTGAAATTTTACAGTCTGTTACTAAATATCGAAGTCTGTGCCAAGTTCCACCAGATCAAGTGTTCTCATTAAAGATTTCAAAAACGAAATAAGTTTTCCAATTCTCCACTTGTTGCATCCTTACGAAATTTCGCAAAATGTTGGTCATCATTAATCTGAAATTGGACCTACGAAATTTCTAATTGATCGTCTTATTACTTCTTGAGGTATTAATCAATTTGAAACGCCCTTGTTGAATATTAACTCAAACATTAGTGCCAACTTTCATTGAAAACCAGTGCTTCATGGGATATTGAGGAAAAAGTCTCGAAATTAAGTATAACAATGATCTTGAGAGCTTTTATTTTTAGTGACGTTAAGGGAATGATCTCAAAATTTCAAATAGCCACGAAGTTTGATAGATTTCTCTACAATATCTCCGAGTATGAATGTGGGATCGAATTGAAATTCGAAACCCAGTAGCTAAAACTAAAAAATGAACCTGCTGAATAGTGTCCAAAAAAAAATCTGTTGAATTTTTTATAAAATTATTTTCTCTTTGATTTCTGAAGAATATATCCACACAAAATCCTGCGCAAACTTGCTAGTTGGTATTCTCCAACTAACAATAAAGTACAAATCTGATGGCATCAACAATTTCTAATATTTTTCCTATATCGCCGAAAATAAAAATCGGATCGAATTGGAATTTCAAACACCATTGACAAATGTAAATTTCAAAAGTGTTCTTTAGGTAGAATTTTTCCTAGAAACTTCCCTTGACGAATAGTTTAATCCTACAATCCGCAAGTACGTTTCAAAGTGAAAATTTACGTCTAAAGCAGACAAATCGTTTGCTTAACAAAGTCAACAAGAGCAACAAACATGAGGAACAATATACAGGGTCTTTCACGAGGAACCTCACCCATATTTATACGGGAAACTACTGAACGTATTTTCATGAAATTCAGCATTTATAGGTATTTCACGATGCTGATGAAATCTAAAATATTTTCAAGGCATGAGCACCTCCGGTTTTTCCGGAAATGACGTCAACTTCCGTTTTTCAAATTAGAACACCAATTTTTTATTGCAGAAATAGATTCCTTAAAAAATTTCAATTTATTTTGATGTAACATTTTTCAGTTTTGGTTGGAAAATTCTCTCTGAGCGGGAAAATTCGAGAAAAAAATCGAAAATAGAGCTCCGCTGAAACAAGAATATCTTCGAGGTTTTTGGATGGAAAATTTTCATTTTTGGGATTTTTCAAGATGTAGGATTGATGTATCCACTTTAAAAATCTAAATCGCGATTCATGATACAGGGGGTGAAAAAATCGCTTTCAAAGTTAGGGATGACAAAATCATGAAAAATCAATTTTTTCAAATTAGAACCCCATTTTTTTATGGCAGATATTGAATCTACGTTGAAAAATAATGTGAGTGTATGCATCACACCCTTGCCCTAAAATGGATATTTTCTGAGTTATTCACAAAAAACTGTTTTTCGTCTTGAATTTTCAGCTATTTCTTTTCCCTTCACGCCAAAAAGATGACATTTTCAGGAACTGTTATTTGAACCATGCTGTAGATTTTTCACTCCTTCTTGAAATAAACTTCAAGTTACTATTAGGAGAACCATGGCAAACTCTAGCAGTTATAACTAGAGAAGATGCTCAAAGTTTTGACCGTTAATTTCTAGACATTTATTTATACGTCCCAGGAATGCTTCGTGCGTTGCTCTTCTTATTTCATCGGGAGGAAGAGATCTGCAAAAGTGTTTAAAAACCAAATTGAGTTTCAAAACTATGAATCTAAAAATCTGAACAAACCTGAACGCATTTCTGACTCGTTCTATGCAGTCCTCTTTATCAGTCAGGGGAGTTGAGTAGACAATATTTTTTATCCTACCCCAAACATAATAGTCTAAAGGAGTTAAATCGCGAGAACGTGGTGGCCAAAGATATGGACCATTGTTCGCCAACCATCGATCTTCAAATATCCTCTACAGGCTACACATTGAGTGAATTGTGTGGAGGCGCGCCATCTTGTTGATACCATAAGTCATTATGGTTCTGTACTAGCGGCTCAATTATTTGAGTCAATATGTCAGAATATCTATCTCCTAAGGGAGAACATTCTTTAAATAATGCAAACATGTGTAGTGTTCTATCTTACCAGTTAAAGTCCCATCATAAATGTGAACATCGAGAATTGCATTATTTTTGATGGCGCAAAAACATTGAAACTCCAGGTCTCTTGAAAGTTCCATTGTCTGAAGTGGTGGTTGTTCTCTTCATCCCAATAATGACTGTTATGCCTATTGAAAGAACCATTCTTTGTGAATTTACATTCATCTGTCCAAATTATACAGTCCAAAAAGTTTTCATTCTCTTGAAATCGAATCATCATAGCTTCGCAAAACTCTGTTCTCCTGACGAAATCAGTTTCCTTCAAATGCTGTACCCTATTGAATTTATATGGGTGCATTTTATGTTTTTTTAATATTCTCCAAACACTCGATTGAGATAATCCCAGATCAATCTCGGCATCTTTGAGAGAATTTTGAGGATTCACACGAAAATATGCAAGAACTATAATTTCGTTGTTCTCATCTTCTACTACACTTTTTTCTGTGTGTGTAGTTTTCTTAACGAAAGATCCGACATTTCTCAAGTTTGTCATGGTTCTGTTAATGGTATCTCTCGTTGGTCTGGGTCGGTCAGGAAACCTCTCAATGAACAGTCGAATCGTTCTATCTACAACTTTATTACATTCTCCATGAAGTAGAATGAGATTTAAATAATCTTCATTGGTAAAATTAGGCATAGTGATCGATTTTATAACTTAATACGAATTATCACCAAATTAATAGTAAACACAAAATGCTACCGAATAAAGAGGAATTTGCAGATGTAATTAATGATATCTATCATTAAAAAAAAAATAATGTAAAACATGGTAGGTTTTTGCATATGGATCATAAGGAATTATTTATTTATCACTGGAGAGAAAACCGATGGCCGATTAGTTGAAATAAAGAGGTTTCCGATACAAATTCGAATCCAAATTCGCCATCTATTTAGGAACAACCTGTAACTTTTTTCTCTTGCATATTAGGGTAGTAAAATCTAAAACATGGTTTAAGTAACAGTTCCTGAAAATGTCATCTTTTTGGCGTGAAGGGAAAAGAAATAGCTGAAAATTCAAGACGAAAAACAGTTTTTTGTGAATAACTCAGAAAATATCCACTTTAGGGCAAGGGTGTGATGCATACACATTATTTTTTAACGTAGATTCAATATATGCCATAAAAAATGGGGTTCTAATTTGAAAAAATTGATTTTTCACGATTTTGTCATCCCTAACTTTGAAAGCGATTTTTTCACCCCCTGTATCATGAATCGCAATTTCGATTTTTAAAGTGGATACATAAATCTTACATCTTGAAAAATCCCAAAAATGAAAATTTTCCATCCAAAAACCTCGAAGTTATTCTTGTTTCAGCGGAGCTCTATTTTCGATTTTTTTTTCGAATTTTCCCGCCCAGAGAGAATTTTCCAACCAAAACTGAAAAATGTTACATCAAAATAAATTGAAATTTTCTAAGGAATCTATTTCTGCAATAAAAAAATGGTGTTCTAATTTGAAAAACGGAAGTTGACGTCATTTCCGGAAAAACCGGAGGTGCTCATGCCTTGAAAATATTTTAGATTTCATCAGCATCGTGAAATACTTATAAGTGCTGAATTTCATGAAAATACGTTCAGTAGTTTCCCGTATAAATATGGGTGAGGTTCCTCGTGAAAGACCCTGTATAGCGCATGGAGAGTGAGATGAAGAATTATCTCACTTGAGTTCGAAAATGGTCGTCACGGCGTGATACCTACTTTCCACGCGTCCCATTTTCGAACTCCACAAGTTTTGAAAGAGTATGAAAATATTGATGTGAAGTCAAAGATTTCATCGTGTTTTGTGAAAGTTTATCAGTGTTCGTCCAAATTATGTAGTGATCGTTGCAAAAAAAGTGTGATTTAATCCGGCTGAGTATTGGAGTATCCAAGACCTGCTAGGTATGGCAGGCTCAGCTGGTCATTTTGAAAGCCTGTCTAAATGGTCATAGTAACCGAGGACAAATAAAAGAATACCAACCAACCAACCAATGATCTCACTTGCACAATATGACACCGATCTAGAGATAAAATCAAGCATTTGATCAGGGAATCTCCGGGAAAATGAGTTCTTCTTGGTATATTAGATTACATTAAAGTTTTCAAAATTGGTGATGAATGTGAACATAACTCCGATATGAATATTCAAAATGATTAATATATTATGGTTACGGTGTTTTGAGCATCAAACTTGCGAGGAAGCCGAATCAAATTGCGTAGAAAGTCGCTCAGCTCGCGTGTCTGTACGCAGCTTTTGGATTTTGTGCATTAAATGATCTCAAACTGGTAGAAAGCACTAAATAGTGAAGAACTGTGCGAAATTCATTTCTGCTCTCGGATTCATAGCAATTATACATTTATTTAATTTTTTAACGCTCTTTACAAATTATTGTATTTTACTTTCATTTTATATCTCCTCGTTTAATTAATGGCACAACACTAATTTACCATTATTCTTTTCCAGTGAACCCGGTTTAAAATGAGAGAAATCAATTTCTATTCAAAAAGCTCACAAAAACACAAAAAAACAGAAATTATATTTTCTATACAGTCTTTATATTCTAATTCAGAATGGAATAACACAAAATCTGGTTTGAAATACTTCCGAAAACACAAATTTGACTTGTAAAACTTTTGCAAAAATATGTATTTCAAACATAGACTTACATACAGAGTGTAACAGCCAAATGGAATAAATTCGATAACGAATAAATGAGGGCGTGTTGGGAAAAACGCTCGGATACGTCGATTTGTAATTTTAAATGCGCATATTTTTCAAGAAAATAATATTATATAGGGTGTTCCATGTGACCGTGGCCAATACCAACTTTCTTATTTCAAATGCAACTCCCTGTATATTATTTATTTTTTGGATTCTTCAGAGAATTCTAGACACAATTCATGCACAATGTCCTATACCTATCATTAACTATTTCGGAAATATTAAGTGTTTTCAGATTTAGTGCAAAAATCAACGTTTTTAATAAAAATTATTTTATTTCACAAATTCGGTACATTACACTTAAAACCTAATAAGTAATACTGAATATTTCTTAATAATTAAAAAAAAACCTGAAAAAAACATTAATGTCAATGTAGGAAATGTTCAAAATGCTCGCCGCGAACGTCTTGGCAACATGCTAATATGGTGTAGAATTGTCTTCTAACGTTACTCAACATTTCTGAAAACACTTAATATTTCCGAAAAAGTTGAAGATGGGTATAGGACATTGTACATGAATTATGTCTAGAATTTTCTGAAGAATCCACAAAATAAATAATATACAGGGGGTTACATTTGAAATAAGAAAGTTGGTATTGGCCACGGTCGTATGGAACACCCTATATAATTTTATTTTCTTGAAAACTATGCGCATTTAAAATTACAAATCGACATGTCCGAGCGTTTTTCTTAACACCCCCTCATTTGTTCGTTATCGAATTTATTCCATTTGGCTGTTACACTCTGTATGTGATCATGCACACCCTAGTTCCATCATTGTCAGCCCGCTTTCTCTATCTCTAAGCCATGTCCTAAATATAGTTTTATAGTTCTATGATTGAGCGTAACAGACACTGTAGTGTTGGCCCCTAGGTGGTAGATCACGTATTTATGATGATGAGAGGGAAATAAATAATAACACAGTATTTCACTCTGACCGCTTTCTCCGCTCGATACTGACTGCCTCGCTGCTAAGGGCGAATCATTGACACCTGTTCCGATGAGTAATCATCTTCGTATCTCGTAGTAATTGCATAAGTTTATTTTTGGTATTTCTAATACAGATACTAAACATCTGAATCTTTCAATAACACATAAAAATGAAAACGCTCTCAGTCCGGTTGACCAAGAAGGACCAGTGTTAAATATTAAATTGTCTAGAGATTGTGAGTTATCTATCTCGGGCAGCAACATGACTAGACAAAGTGGCCAGAGTCTCCGCTTGGACAAAACGACTTGTCTCACGCGATACAGCCGGAAACACACGCCGTTCATAAATGAAACAGCGTATAATTGCTGATGTTTATTGGAAGATATGTGGTTTTACCTCACACAAATACAGACAATAAAAACGAGACAAAATTGCTGTGGATAGTTTCGTTGGGGTGAGAAAGTTTGGTGGTTTGGGATGAGGCTCAACTGAATGATCCCTATGTTTTTTCCACAGAACTCAAACTTTGGGGTATTTTCCAGCAGACAATCTCCACTGAAGTCGAGCCAGTACAAAATATGTACAGCCAAATTAATATTATTGGGAGAAAATATTTTCTTCTGCAAAAAAATCATGAATTTTCACGAAAAAAGGGAGAACCCATTGTTATTAAATCTAATGGGGGTTTAACCTGAATTTGGGATATTACTGCAAATGCAAATTTCCTTGGTCGTTGTCTTCTACTCTAACCAGATCGAAGTATAGCTATCTCTGTTTTCCTAAGCGAAGTAACACATTTGACGTCCTTTTCTTTCCGAGAAAGCTGAATTCGACGTTGCCATATCGTGCACACAAGATAAATCCCTTTAAATTTCAAATCCCCATTTTTATTTTTCAGTTTTAGGTAATCAAACCTTTTTTTAAAAATATAATTGAAATTAGATGTTTCAAATGTGATATTCTAAAGGTTCTTCATAAAAATTTTCGTTCAAAGAAAAAACCCTCATTGTTGGTAGACTCTGTCATTGAACTTGTAATATTCTTGTCCTAGACATATTTCCAGTATAGTTTCAATAACTCTTCTTTAATTTCGAAAGAAAGTGAAAGGTTTTCATCTAGTTGATGTTGAACTATATTCCTGATTTCCTCAACCGGAATGGACAGAAACAAATTAACTACATCAAAAGAAGCTAACTTGGCAGTTGTAGGATTTCTGAGCGTTTTCAATTCAGCTATTAGTTGGATGTTATTTTCAATGGAATGGATTGGATTGTGCTCAATAACACTTGTTAAAACAGAATTCAGATGTTTATAAAGTCGCGAAGTTGGTGCATCAATATATAAAAAACGCTGCAAATTTTACACAAGGGTTTATTATTTTCTCAGTTAGGTAACCAAAAAAAGTAAAATTACTCGTCAATAATGAGTGTACGAACAACTATTGAGGAATATCCTGGCACCTGTCGATTTTTGATTTCAAAACCAATTTATCCTGTGCTTTTTTGAATTTAATATTTCTCAGTTCACTTCTTTATTTTTTCAACTGGAAATATATGGATTGTGATACATCAAATGAAAGATAATTTGATCACCTATTCAACGATGTGGCTTGAAGTAGAATTCCTTGTGCCGCTTCTCATTGAAAAATCAGGAAATAATTTAGAATTATCAGTTAAGAGGGTACTGTAATCAGACCAATATTCTTTTATCAATTAATAATGACAATAATAATATTAATAATATATTTATTCAATCAAAAGCTTATTGAAATACAATAAGGTTGGTTTCGTAAAAACGGAATACAGAATTCAAAACAATTCACTTTTACAAAAATCAAAAAATTCACTCTAAGGATGTGGTTCCCAGTCAGTATGTGTATCTGTGCGCCAAGTGTTGTTACAGTTTAAATATTGTTGGAAGTATCTTCATGAAAACGAGTACCCCATATACGTAAAGACCACAAGATCTTAAAAATTTGTTCTCTTTAGAATGCCCCCAACAAGATTCTCCAAAACCTAACTTGAGTATAATTCTTAAAATGAATTTTTGCCTAAGAAACACTTACCTTATTACTAATGGAAATTCTCGAACCCATGGATTTGTGATTTAAATTGAATTAATACTTAACTTTCATTTTCGTTCACATATCTGGTCATCGAATGACCTTTTATGCGATATATCACATGCAATATTTTTCCGAAAAAAAACTGTTGAGGTTTAAGGGTATAAACCCCCAACTCTAAAACTACATGCATTTTCTCAAACTTCGAAAAAAGAAATCGGCGGGTAGGAGGACATTTTTCAATATCTATTATTTTAAGAATAAGAATCTGACACCAATCACAAATTGTTAATTTTCTAATGAAAAAATTGCTTAAAAAATTCGTTTTCAGTCACGCCACTCAATATGCAATGGAATGTACTTCCATTTGATATATCACAATCCATTTATTACTATTTGAAAAAAACAGTATGGGGTTGTGGAGCGTAAAGGGTGGGAGATTTCGAATTCAAAAAGGCACAGGGAGACCTGCTTTCGGAATTACAAATCCTTGGATCCGTGGATTTTCTTTAATAAAAATTATTAAATCAATAATGGTCTGATTGCTCTCCAATCACAAATTGTGAAGTTATTCCTAATTTTTCATTGAAAAACGGCACAACAAATTCTTTTTTTAGTCAAATCGCTGAGTAGGTAATCAAATCACCTTCCATTTGATATATCACAACCCATATATTCCAATTTGAAAAATTTAAGTCGGGGGTGAGAAATATCAAATTTAAAGAAACACAGGATAAATTGCCTTCAAAATTCAAAATCGATGGGTGCGAGGATTTTCCTTAATAATTCTTCGTTCAAAAATTTCATTGACGAGTTAAGTTACTTTTTTGGCACGCTGTATACTATTCATATCTCATTGGTTTTTCACCCCAAAATTTGCTGCGTTTTTCTTTATACCTCTGAACCACTGGTCGGAAATCATTCGGGTGAAAATTTTTATACAAGTCATGCAACAATGAGTAATATTGAAAAATCATGAAAATTCGGTAGTAAGTTTCTGAAAAATAACTTTATTTCCCTCCAACCCCCAATTTTGAACCCTTAGGGTACACAGATCCTGCTGAAAAGCTTGGAGGATCAATGCCGAGTGACACACGATTTTTCTACCAAGTTTCGCGGCTTTCGGTTCAGTACCTTCTGAGAAAAGCCCCGGACAACGGACGGCGGACGGCGTACGGCGGACGGCGGACGGACGAATTTTTTTTTATTCGTTTATTCAAATCTACATACTCCAAAACATAAACTGTAAAATTTTCAGGGGGGGTTGACATTTTTTTTTTGTTGGTCGATCACTAAGGTTTATTATTTGATTTTATCAAATAATAAACCAAAAATGGGTCTTATAGGACAATTTTCCTTATAGATTTTCGGTAGAGCATATAATGAAGGAATTCTGGGATTCATTATTATTGTAAGTAGACTTGTGACTTGAGATAACATGTAAGGGCAATTTATGATAGTCTTTTTGTCTGCATTTTGAAATTTTGATGTAGGATCAGTCTTTAATTCTCGGAAATTGTCGGAGTTTCCGTTTTTTTAATAGTTTGTTTCAAATGGTAACTGTATTGCCTCTATCAGCTTGTGGTATGATCAAGTCATTTTCTGAGGCCTTTTTCCTAATTTGTTTCAAGATTTTCATTTCATTCTTATTGTTCTTAAGTCTCATAAGCATTAGATATTTTTTCCGCACATAATGATTTTTCTGAATTTTGTTTGTTAAAACATTCAATTCTACTAATAGCTAGATCTGTATTGAATGCAAATTTCTTTGACGTCATAAATATTTAAAATATTCGGACAATATTTCAACCATAAGCGACAGATTGTGTGAAAGATCACTTCAAAATAATGTTAGATGTTATATGTACGAATAAGAGTAACTTGAGATCAATGTTTTTCGATATTAAGGATGGGCTGAATGATTCCGAATTAAGGGGTGTTTACAAACTGTTCTGTGCTGAATGTCCTGTATTCTAGATGGGACAAAGTTAGAATTGAACAACACAAAAAGTCTCTTCTTGGAAATAAACCCAAAACTGGCTTCTCCAACCATTGTTTCGCTTGTAATCATTTCATAGGTTTTTATGAAACAAAACTTTTTCACAAAGGTGAAAAAAGTAAAAGATTGGATCTCTTGGAAATTCCGGAAATATCTTCAGCATTTAAACATAAAATTTTAATCGTAAATGATCAATCAGATTTCTGCTCATTTCTGGTCTCAACATTTGTTACTTGAAGTAATAATTGTTGTGTTTATGTATTTTGTTTTCAGTTTTGAGAATAGGTTAAAACCCGAAACATGCATGTCAACTATATATTTTTATTAAATTCGTGAAACGTATTGTCAAGTGTTTTGTTTACCCTGTTATCAATAACGATGTTTCAGAGTGATTAGCGAGCAATCAATTCCAATCTCTACTGAATATTAAACTTGATTTACAGGGTGTGACATAAGTGTTTGGCCATAGTAGAAAGAAGGTCGTCCAGGTTCTATAATACTCTAATTGAAAAAGGTTTGAACGCTGGAGAGCTTAAACTCGAAATAGAAATATTCGAACGACATTTCGACTTCCTTGTGAGTAAGGTGCGAGATAAAGCCTTCTCTTCCAAGTTGGCACTTTCCACATAGTTTCCCGTAGATCTTAGGTAGGGGCTTCAATATAAATGTAATGTTAAGATGAATAAAGTTATCCTTCCCCAAAGTGATCGATCATTCCATGCAACTGTGCAGTGAAAACTGAGTCTGGTCGTTTGATTGCATGCACACCATCTTCAAAGTCCCCATGATTAGTAATTTAACACCCAAATAATATTGCCAAGTGTGGTGTCGGATTCCACCTAATTGTGTCAGAAATGAAATTTACTCAAATGGTTAACATACGTTTACTCTTTGCTCGCTCTCTTATACTTACTGTGCCTTGATGAGAATTGGGAATCAAAATGTTCGGAACATGCATGTGTACAACAGTAGTTTTTAGAGTGGTAGAGTTCGGCGTGCAATTCAACTATATTACACTAAGCATGAATAATATAATCATTCGATGATTCCGAATATTTTCGAAAAACTCGTAAAACAGCAGAAAGATTATGGTTCCTGCGCCATTCTGCAACTCTATAAAATGACGCCGATGTCTTCTACTAAGGTTTCATGTCCATAAAGTTAGCAGAGCCACTTGCACGGAAGTCAATGAAAACCGTCTCATTAATTGTCGTATATTTGTCGAGAATTTGTCGTGAAAGAAAAAAATTTGTCGCGCTTCTCGTTTTTTTTTAAGGGGTGGCTCTGCTAACTCAATATTAAGTTAGCAGAGCCCTTCTAAAATATGCATCGAATTCGATCAAAAATGTAATGAGTAATTGTCGAGTATTTGTCGTAGACCATCTAGCCTGAAAAAAACACAAAAAATATTTTTTTTATAGCTTTTTTTTAGGTTTTAATGAAATGTTCTGGTTTCTCAGGAAATTTTTCAGATTCGGCAACACTGCATTGATAAACTGATATTCAAGGTATGTTTTTCGTATCATTATTGACTGGTATTGGGTTGTATATGTTAAATCTTTTATTTCCCGAGATGAACAATTTTCGTTTCAATGCTGAATAATGGAAATATTCCATTCTCACGGATATACATCGACGTAATTTTGTGATACAAGAAAGTTCATTAGCTGACCGTTTTTTCTTCCGGAAATGAGCTGAACGATTGGAGGACGACCAAAACATTATTGTCGTGAAAGAAAAAAATTGTCGCGCTTCTAGTTTTTTTTTAAGGGGTGGCTCTGCTAACTTAATATTAAGTTAGCAGAGCATTCTAAAATATGCATCGAATTCGATCAAAAATGTTATGAGTAATTGTCGAGTATTTGTCGTAGACCATCTAGCCTGAAAAAACCAGAAAAAATATTTTTTTATAGCTATTTTATAGGTTTTAATGAAATGAGAACTATTTAACAATTTTCTAACTCTACGATCCTCACCAAATTTTGCATGATAGCGTGCAACTAACTACATAATAGGTTTGATCTGATCGCGTCTGTTCTTCTTGACATATTGACGAAATAACCTCAATCTTTACATGTCTCCGAAAATAAATATCAGCTCGAATTGAAATTCAAAGCACTGTTTCTGAATACTGGTTTCAAGGTACGTCTTAAGTCTCAGTCTGATCGCGTCAATAGTTATCGAGATATTGAGGAAATATTCTCAACATTTCGAATAACAACGACATTTGGTATAATTTTTTTCTAATGTCTCCGGAAATTAACATCTGATCAGATTGACATTGGAAAAACTATTGTGAAATACTAACTCCAAGGTCTGTGGTTAATGAATTCCGAAAAAATATCTTTTTGCGCGCATGTTCCAGGGGAACAGCGTGCTATCGTTTTGTCTAAATGTCTGTAATTTTGGATGATTGAGCCGAAAATGGTCTCAATCGACTAGGTTGGACTCACTGATGACGAATCCGGTGTCAAAATCGATTCTGTCCGGTCGGCCGCGGCCGTAGACACGGTAACTATCGACAGAAGCAAGCTAGCAACTTTAAACTTTCAGGCTAGGTTACGCATCAAAATGCCGCGGTTAAGTTCGTTAATGGGCCAAACCGGTCAAATAGTTTCGGAGTTATAGGCACTCGAAGTTTTGAAGTCATTTTTTTTTTCAGATTGGATTCAAACTTGGCAGTTAGGTGGAGTATATCGACGTGCAACTTTCAGTCAAATTTGTCAGGATCATGTTGTCAAAAAATTCAGAAAAAATTTTTTTTCGAAATTTTTTTCATTCGGAAATCATCGATCATATCCAAGGAAAAATTCAACTCATACTTTGAGCTTTATATTTCACAGCAGTGTTTCAAATTTCCGTTCTATACGATCATAAATTTTGGAGACATCGGGAAAAAATATCTCAAATTTCGAGGTTTTCTTCTCGATATCGTTGATTTTTCCGGTAAAACTCGAGAAATACAGATTCAGTCCTGATAAAACTTCACAGCTAGTTTTGAGATGCTGAAAGACAACTTTTCGCCAAATTTCGTGATAATCGTGTCATTCGAACAATTCGAAAAAAAAAATTTCTATGATTTTCTTATCATATCATCCTCAATAAATTCTGAAAGAAACTTCGAACTGTTATTTTTCGATGAAGTACTGGATTTCAATTCGATCTGATCTGTATTTTTGGAAATATTGGAAAAATAAAATTTTGATTGAGTATATCTACGGAATCATTGGGTGGATTTTACCCATTCACGAATTCGGCCTTCTTAATTAAGGTCCAAACCTTCTCAACAAATATCGAGTTTGTAAGTTGTTTCTTTCGGAAGTTATTGTGTTTACGCAGTCGGCCGTTAGGCCAAGAAAATTGAAACGCTTGAACTATCACTTGTTGTGGCAGAATCGTGCATAGGTAGCAAAGAATTAATTAAACACATAATGTATAGGGTGTTTATTGAACCTGTACACTTAATCTGGAATGATCACAATAACAACCTCGTAGTTTGAAAAATTTCTTGGGATTATTGAACGTGCCCACTCGTATTGTACTTCATTGAAGATTTCATCAAAAGCGAATGAGCCATACCAAGGTCATCATAAGAAGAAAGTCAGTCGATTCGGACAAATAATCCTGTTTTTGCGAATGAAGATAAGCGCTACTCCCTCTGGTGGCTATCAGAGTAACCCGAGGTACATTATTGACAAGATATAAGAAATGTCAAGGACATGAGAAAGTTTATGCATTTATGCAAAAGTATGTTTTACAATACTATCTGTTTATCAACTTTTTGAGCAGTAGATCTGAGGGGGCATTTGATCAAGTTGGGTAGGTAATAAGAATTATTATTTTTGCTAATAACATGCAACATAATATCACATGCTCTTCCTGAACATACTTCTAGCTTCCGTTCTTTCAAGATAATCCAAATAATTTGGAATTAATCTTGCCATTTAGAGTTGAAATGAGTTGATACTAAAATACTTTTAACAGTAATTGTAGCATTGCTACTTTGATCTAGAAAATATATAACTCTTTAATAAAAATGAAATATGTATACACAGAATCACTTCTCTTAACTGAAGAAATCTTTGAACAAAAATTTTAAAATCGAATTTTAATCAATCAAATTTGCAAGCAAACACTTGAAAACCTAGCTCCTATTCCTCTACCTAAGGTTCTTAAACTTGCCACCGTAGCGGTGCAATCCTGAATTCAGATGCCAATAGTCTCAACAGAGACCCCCATCCATAAATCTGACATTGTCTCAAATTTGTCTTGAGTAGGCTGAATTTCTGCTAAAATCTGAACGTACCGACTTGAATCACCCTGTATATCTTTGGGTTGTATCTTTGTGTTACTTTCTTCATTAGTTACACAAGACGTGCGAAGACAGGGAGGCAGCTAGAATGGTATATTTTCCGATGAAATTTCGCATGAATACCAACACTGGGTGACCCCACACACATTTTAATCTATATGGTGAATACAATCAGAAATCTATTCAATTCAATATTAAAAAATGCTGAACATATTCCAGGAACATGTATCATACTCAGAGTTGGCACTCAATCAGCTTAACACAGTCGACGTGTCACGACAATTCCCTGCTCAAAAATTGCTCGAATATAGCCAAAATGATGAATACGCCTGGCTCACCACATTCTCCACATTCCATCTGAATCTATATGCTCCTGAAGAAGCAACCTCCTATCTAAGAAGATTGAACCACAACGCTTCTGTGACATGCACAAGTTCCTGTTGAGATGAAATATTTATGAAAGGATAGAGAGATGCAAGAACGAAACGTATTCCGCCGGAGCAATTGATGTGTGAGTGACAGTTTCGGCTTTTAGAGTTATTGAAAAGTGCCTCGGATATCTCGGGTTGATAGTAAAATGGGCGCTTGTCCGTGCCGCGGCTGTCGTGGCCCCATGGGGCCCGCCATGGACCCCTTTTATTGGCCGGCTCAAGTGTTCAAGTCCTAAGGTTGAATATTCAATCATATAAACCGCCAATAGCTGTCGTAATATTCGTGGAAATTGTGAGTTATGTGCGTGGCCCATGCAGTTCCGATGGCACAAGCTTTTAGTATCGGATGATGGTAATCTTCACTTAGTGCGGAGGGATGTTTTTTGGGGTTTGGTAAAATCGTTTTCATATTACTGACGAACATACACTCAGGTCCGAAATTGAGATATAAATATATTATGTTCTTTTTAAATTGATTGACGCATATAATCGAAAACTCTAACCGAATGAGTCAGAATTAAATCTCATCTACAAGGTTTCAAAATTATTTGAGTGATGATACTTTATGAGCCGCCGTTTCGGACAAAAGTGTGTTTTGAAATAAAAGTATTTTCGGACCAATATATTCAGTAGCTGCAGCAATTTATTCATTTTGTATGTCGATTAGGCTACTGATAACTGAAAAAAGAAGAGCCAGAGCAAAATGGCAACACAGTCACACACCATCTGACAAAAACGCGTACAACAGACTAAGTAATCGATTGAAGAATAAATTGAAGGAGGCAAAAGAGAATGCAATACAGGACTACATACTGAACCTCAATCGGTATGATAATTCGATTTGGCGACCTATAAAATCAAAATCAAAGCCAACCACGAGAGATCCTCCAATCAGGAAACAAACTCCTACACTTGGACCTTGGGCAAGAAGTAACAAGGAAAAAGCAGACCTTTTCGCCCAACATCTTGCCAACACATTTGTCCCTCATGATATCACAACAAATCAAAACATCCAAGAACAGACCAATAACACTCTAGAAACGGAGACAATACAACCTTTCAAATACAAAGATCTGAAGAGAGAAATACGGCGATTAAAAAACAAAAATCTCCAGGCTTGGACCTAATATCGGCAAAAATGATGAAGGAACTTCCGGAAAAGGGACTTAAAATGCTGCTATATATATTAAATGCCATCACTACTGGCCTAAGCAATTCAAATCAGCAGAAATCATAATGATATTGAAACCAGGTAAAAACCCCCACGACGTATCATCCTATAGGCCTATAAGTCTCCTGTCAATTCCTTCAAAAATTTTAGAGAAGCTAATACTCTGTAGAATAAGAGGAATAATAGATGAAATGCCAGATCACCAGTTTGGATTCCGTCAACACCACCCGACAATACAACAATGCCATAGAACTGTTCACGAGAAAAAATACTGCACAACTGTATTTTTGGACATGAGCCAGGCATTTGACAGGGTATGGCATGAAGGCCTACTCCATAAAATCAAAGAAAAGCTCCCACTATTCCACAGATTATTTAAATCTTACCTTAGCAACCACACCTTTAAAACCAAGGTCAACGGTGAATACTCTAACCTTGAAACAATCAGAGCAGGCGTCCCCCAAGGAAGTGTATTAGGTCCCCTACTCTACCTCCTATACACTGCAGATTTACCAACAACTGCGGAAACGGTAACAGGCACTTTTGCGGACGACACAGTTATTATGGCTAGCGATGAAGATCCTGTAGTCGCATCATCTATCCTACAAAATCACCTGAACGTCTTACAGAAATGGTTTCACAAGTGGAAAATAAAGGTAAATGAATCAAAATCTACGCAGGTAACATTCACACTGAGGAAAGGCAAATGTCCTGCAGTACAAATTAATAACAAAGTAGTACAACAAATGCCATCTGCACGCTACTTGGGCCTACATCTGGATGAGAGACTAAAATGGAAACAACATCTAACCAAAAAAAGGAAGCAAATTGACCTGAAATTCCAAGAAATAAATTGGCTCATAGGAAGAAAATCGAAGTTGTCACTTGACAATAAAATTCTTATTTACAAGACAGTGATTAAACCCATATGGACGTATGGAATAGAATTATGGGGATGCGCCAGCAAGTCGAGTATAAACATAATCCAGCGAGCTCAATCTAAAATTCTCCGTGCCATAACCAACGCGCCATGGTATGTCACTAACGTAACTCTACACGAGGACCTGAAAATACCCTTTGTGAAAGATGTAGTGAAGGAACAATGTAAAAAACACTTTGCCAAGCTAGAATCCCACACGAACCCGCTCATGCAACCACTTCTGGAACAACAAAATAATAGAAGACTGAAGAGAATCTGGCCAAACGACCTGAAATGAAATAAAAGAGGCTCTTCACTGGAAGAGTACTCATCATGTTATATAGGGCGCTGTGAGCTCTTTGTCAACTAATTAGCTTATAGAATGTATGTTTTGATTGCTAATAAATATGTTAAAAAAAAAGTAAGCAATGGTTGGGAAAGTTATCTAACTTACAGAGTTCCATTACCTTTTTTCCTACCTCTATGGTTCCATGCTCCAAAATAATAGCATTAGAAGACCACGATACAAATAACATAACCATAAAGTTGTAGTAGATGACAAAGAAATTAGGTGCGTTTTTATTATCATCGAATTGATAAATCGATTAACCCCTATCTCTCTCTTCTTTGGTGGTGAGCATAAGAGGAGAGAGAGGGAAATACACCGATTCTATGAAAATGAAAACGCACCCATTCAAACGTATGTTTACAAATATTAACAATAACAAGTTCAAGTTTACTGTTTGGTTTGTGCTACTGCAAGAAGTGTTAAATAAGGATTATGAAATAATGATGCATCAATTGGGCATAACACTGTGTGAAATTTCACTCCGTGAAGTACCGTTGACAAAATCATAATTTCACATTTCTTGCCGTAGAAAACGACCAACCAAATGAACTAAAGTGTACTCTAGTATAAAGACACAAACCAACTACTGTTAAGGTTCCTTAATATAATAATATCTACTTATCTATAAAATAGATTACGAAAATCGATTTCAAGTGATGGACCAAAATCTCCGGATTTAGTTACGTTTATCCAAACGGACATGTAGGCAAAGGAAAATCTGCCAATCGGAATAACCGTAACTATAACCGGAGCTTTTGCTCCATCGCTTGAAGAAACATATCTTTGGTTATGTTATTATAAATGGGCATTCATTGATAATTGATTGTTACTCACCTCATCATACACGACATGCTACAAAAAAGTTAGTTTTCTGCTTTCAGTATCGACAATCTTTAAGCCATCTATCAGCCAGGTACTACACATTAAGAAGATAATGGCTACTCTATGTTGCCATATGCTCGGAATGTGCTGAACGCTGCCGGCGCGCCCTCTCGTGACAACTTGGAATAGGTCGAATTAATAAATATATTGGACACCACCAATTTGTATATTTGCAACATCCAACTAATAAATATATTGTGTTTCGTAGAAAATGAATATATCTTAACGAAAAACAAATATACAGCCACACAAAATGAATATATTGCAGCAACTATAAATATATCGGCTCATAAATACATATATATATATATATTTGAAAACGCACTTTCGTCCCAAACGGCGCCTCATAATACTTAATGGATGTATCGATTGCCAAAAGCTATGTACTACAATCACTTTTATAAATCCCGGTTGGTTATGATATTCTGACATATTTCACCGTGTATATTTTGAAAATGATCGGATATAGTAATTTTCCTGTCAGATAACTTCGCAACGTTGTCCTCTCTACATTTAGGTCGTAGTCATTACGTTTATCAAAATGTTTATTCACACAAATCTGAGATTTTCATCCAACGATTTATACTGTGGAAATTCTTGCAGGAAAGTAATTTTGGCTGCAACAACATGTTCCTGTTCACATAAAATTTTGTTGTTTGCGTTGATTTACCCTTTTGTATTTGTAACCCATTGATTTTATAATTTTAGCTAGAAAAGCACTGCCGTGAAGGCAGCAGCTTTTGGGCGCATCTTCATTGTAGATAACCGCTTCAGCAACGAATTCGAACATGCGAGCTGAAGCTGCTGCCTTCACGACAGTGCTTTACTAGATTTTTTCCGATAAATTACTGGATTTCAATTCGACCTATTCTAATCATTGGGCAGATTTTACCCATTCACGAACTCGACCTTCGTAATGAAGCCCCAAAACTACTCTACAAATATCGAGTTTCAATAAGTCGTTTCTTCCGGAAGATATTGTTTTTACGGTCGGCCTAGCGGCCGGACAGTAAACACAATAACTTCCGAAAGAAACAACCCGATATTTGTAGAGAAGGTTTGGACCTTAATTACGGAGGCGAAATTCGTGAATGGGTAAAATCCACCCAATAATTCCGCAGATATACCCATTCAAAATTTTATTTTCCCAATATTTCCAAAAATACAGATTATATTGAATAGAAATCCAGTACTCGAAATGACAGTGTGAAGGTTCTTACAGAATTTAATGAGGATAATTTGATGAGAAGATCACAGAATATTGAAAATTTGAAATTTTTTCTCAAATTGTCCTAAAAACACGATCATCACGAAATGTTGCACACTGTTGTCCCTCAACATCTTCAAACTAGCTGCGAAGTTTCATCACGATTGAATCAGTATTTCTTGAGTTATACCGAATAAAATCGAGAAGAAAACCACGAAATTCTACATATTTTTTCCCAATATCTCCAAAACTAATAGCCGTTTCGAATTGAAATTCACTGCTGTGAAATATGAAGTTCGAGGTTTAACTGAAATTTTTCTTGAAAACGAACAATAGTTCCAGAAAAAAAATTTTTTTTTCGAATTGAGTAACCATACTATTCCAACGAAGTTCCGCTAAAGTTGCGCGTCGTTATGCTCCAACTAACTGTCAAGTTTCAATCCATAGTCATTTCTGAAATATGAGGAAATTAACCTCAAAATTTCAAATGGCTTTAACTCCGAAACTGATTCGGCCCATTGACGAAGTTAACCTTCGTATTTTGAAATGAAAACCTTTCTGAAATTTACAAGTTGATAGAATTATCTGTACACCCGTAATCGTGGTGACGGCCGGCCGGCCGGACAGAATCGATTTTGAAACCAGATTCGTCATCAGTGAATCCAACCTAGTCGTTTAAGTCCATTTTCGGCTCAATCATCGAAAATTCCAGACATTTGGACAAAAACGATAGCACGCTGTTCCCCTAGAACATGCGCGCAAAGAGTGATGTCCAACCTCCGTTATATTCCAATTGTTTCTTTGCAGGAGGGAGTGTCATTGCAGATCTTTTTTCGGAAAAAAGGCTTCAGTCAGTGTCTTTTTGGGTGCACCCATAGAAGGAAATTCTTTGTCGTCTCTTTCACTTAAAATCTTCCTTATTGTGGTGATGTGCAGCTAAAAAGTCTAGAAAACCACTGACGTGAAATCAGCAGCTTTTACGCGCTTGTCCACATTGCGAAATGATGACTTGGAAATTTCAGGGAAATTTCAATGAAATATAAAAATTAAAAAAAAATTTTTTCGAAAAAAATACTTTTTTTTTAGCGTATATTATAAGGAATAGAGTGCTATCGCTCTGTTCACATGCCTGTAATTTTCGAATTTTTTCCCAAAAAAAACGACTAAAATCGATTCTGTCGTCCGTACGGCCGACGACTCGGTAAGTGTCAACGAAGCAAGCAAGCGACTTGGAACTTCCAGAGAACGTCGCGCATCGGAATGCGGCAGTTGAGATTGTTAATGGACCAAAGCGGCCTAGTGATTTCTGAACTATAGTCATTTGAACTTTTGAGATTATTTTCCTGACATATAAGGAAATACTTCAGAGCTTAAATTTAAGCTAGTTTGAACATTCAGATTTACAACTTTGTGCAGAATTTCGTAATGATCAAGTCATGAGAATATTTAGAAAAGAAAATTTCAATATTTGTTTTCCAAATATTCAATATTCTGCTATCTTCTAAACATATTATTCTCATGAATTTTCTGAATGAACCTTCAAACTGTCATTTGTCGATGAAGTTCCTACTGGGGGCCGATTCTTGAATTTCGATCAAGAATTGAAGAGTATGACAATTATCATATGTTTATGTCGATTTTCTAAGTTTTCTTGGGCATTTGCAACATTTGTGAGAGTTCTATTCGCCATTTCGACTTTGTTTCAGAGCAAATATTGAAGAAATAAACTGAATGCAAGATATCGAGAAATTTCAAATCGGAATGTAAACATAACCATATCACCGTTTCCTTCGACTCAACAAAGAGTGGAACGGAGTATAGGAGATATAAGATTCGATTGTCGAGTGACATTTGGTTCCATGCGCAGGTCATGTCTACTTGTTGTTCATATTTAACTTAGAAAATCGACGCGGACATAATATGCCACATTATGGCAATTGTCATACTCTTCAAATCTTAATCCAGATTCAAGAATCGACCCCCTGGCTTTCAATTCGATCTAATCCATATTTTCGAACATATTAATTGGAAAAATAGAATTTTGAATGGGTTGTTTCTTTCGGAAGTTACATATTGGATCGAATTGAAATCTGATACTTGATTGAAAAATCCTAGAAATGCACTGCCGCGCAAAAGCTACTGCCTTCACGGCAGTGCTTTTCTGAGTTTTTTTTAATAAAGCACTAGATTTTAATTCGATCCAATCTGTCTTTTTGGAAATATTGAGAAAATAAAATTTGGAATAGGTATCTACGGAATCATTTGGCGGATTTTACCCATTCACGAATTCGACCTTCGTGATTAAGCCCCAAACCTGCTCTACTAATATAGAGTTTCTAGGTCAGGGTCCAGATGAGTGTAATGCGAACAGTGGATACCATAAATCACAAGGAGTTTTATGGTTCGAGGCAGTGCTCTTTCTGCTCCGTCCGGATCCGGTTTTCAACTCGAACGATGCAGTTGAATGTATTATTCGAGGCTGAGCTCGAGTGCCGTCCACACTATTCGCCGAATCGTTTATCAAATTTTATTGCATTCGCTGTTCAGATTACACTCATCTGGACCCTGCCTAAGAAGTTTCTTCAAGAAGTTATTGTGTTTACGGTCGGCCGTAAACAAAATAACTTCCGAAATTAACAACTTGGAAACTCGTTGTTTGTAGTGTAGTTTTGGGACTTGATTACGAAGGCCGAATTCCTGAATGGGTAAAATCCACCGATGATTTCGCAGATATACTCATTAAAAATTTATTTTCTCATTATTTCCAGGAAAACAGCTCAGATCGAATTGAAATCCAGTTTTTATCGAATAATGGCAGTTTGAAGGTTCATATAGAATTGAATGAGGAAAATATGATAAGAAAATCACAGAATATTGACAATTCGAAAAAAAAATTTTCAAATTGTTCCAAAGGCGAAATTAGCACAAAGTTGTCCTTCAGCATCTTCAAACTAGCTCCCAAGTTTCATCATGATTGAATCAGTATTCATTGAGTTCTTCAGAAAAAAACAACTTTATCGAGAAAAAACACAAAATTTCACATATTTTTTCCCAATATTTCGTAGAATATGATTCGCATCGAATTGAAATTTGTACACTGCTATGAATTATAGAGTTCAAGTAATGAGCAGGTTTTTTCCGAATTTGATTAATAGTTTCTGAAACAAAATTTTTTTCCAAAAAATTTCTAAAGAAATTTTTTTTGGATTAAGTGACCATACAATCCCAAATAAATTTCGCGTCGTTATACTTCAACTAAAGTGTCAATCCAACCGCTGTAGTAGTTCCTGAAATAACATGGAAATAACCTCAAAACTTCAAATGACTCTAACTCAGAAACCATTTGGCAGATTTGGCCCATTAACGAACTCAACCGCGGCATTTCGATGCGCGATCTACCCAAACAGTTTCAAGTAGCTAGCTTGCTCCGTTTGACAGTTATCGTGTCCACGGCCGGTCGGACGGACAGAATCAATTTTGACACCGGATTCGTGATTGGTGAGTCCAACCTAGTCGTTTGAGATCATGTTCGGTTCACAATTCGAAAATAAGAGACATTTGGACAAGGTGATAGTACGCTATTCCCCTAGAACATGCGCGCAAAAATGACAGCTTGACGACTCATGCAGAATTTCGTGCGAATAATATGGTGAGGAGATCACGAAAAGTGCGTTTGGTGGGTCAATTCGTCAAAAGATGTTAATAATGTTGTGGCAACGAATTTGAACATGCGCACGAAAGCTGTTGACTTCACGTCAGTGCTTTCCTAGATTCTCAATTTATTATTTTGAAGAACTTAAGAAAATAACTGAATAATGCAGAAACAAATGCAGTATTATTATGAAGAAATGTCTATTCTGTTATATGGAAGTTCTGTTTTTTCCACACTTTAAATCCGCTGGTGTTCTAGGAACTGCTGCTGCATTCCTTCTGTTCTTTCGATTATGTGTTTTCGAATAATTTTCAAATCATAACACAAATTTCTGATTTTCAACTTTCTCGAAAAGATTAAATCTCTGATTATGGAGGTAAATTTTTGGCAAAATTTATTTTCTGCATATCAAAAAATGTAATGTCACCATCAATCGAGGTGAAAATCATACAAATCGTTCGGAATAAAATTAAATAAAGAAATCGATAAAGAATTGAAGAGTATGACAATTGTCATATGTTTATGTCCATTTTCTAAGTTTTCTCGAGCATCTGCAAAGTTTGTGAGAGTTCTAGTCGCCATTTCGACTATGTTTTGAAGCAAATATTCGAGAAATAAACTGAATGCAAGAAATGGAGAAATTTCAAATCCGAATGTAAACATAACCTTATCACCGTTTCCTTCGACTTAGCAACGAATGGTACGGAGTATTGGGAATATAACATTCGATTGTCGAGTGACATTTGGTTCCATGCGCAGGTCATGTCTAATTGTTGTTTATAATTAACTTAGAAAATCGACTCAAACATATGAAAATTGTCATACTCTTCAATTCTGGATCGAGATTCAAGAATTGCCCCCCCTGTAGTATTGTTCTCGATTGAAACCTCCACCCAACAGCCCACCACGCCACTGAAAAGGTTCAGTCGGGAGGCGAACATCGTGCTCTGGGGGGAGGTCAGTCGACAAATGAGGAAATAAACATAGGATGTCGTAAACATTCATTCTTTTCATCTAAGGATCCCTTTCGGAAAATTCGCCGTTCTGGACGTGAGAAAATCTCCGCCGGGACCTGGCAACTCTCTCCCTAACTTGCCTCTGCCTTCCATTCGGGGAATTTTCAAATTGATGAGCTGCTCTTCCTAAGGATATTGAACTTGATGTGTGGGGTGCAAAGTTGACAGGACTGTTACGAAAGCAACTCAGTCAATGGAGAGTTTTAATTTATATTGGAAAATGAAGGCTCATTTGCTAATCTCTTTGCGCCCTGCAGCCTTTGAACCAGAGCGCTGTCATTTTTCACAAATGTCCAAATTTTAGGCCGAAAATGTTATTCATCGATTGTATGACTGACTGTGAAGGAATTCAAGGTCGAATTCAATTATTTATTTATTTTCAAAGGGGAAAAACTATTGACTTGAAATTCTCACAGTATGTTTAAGGTCAAAATACGACGTTTGAATTCGTTACCGGACGAAATCTACCTCAGGGCTCAGACAGAAGTAGGTAGCAATTTTCTGAAATTTGAATTGAAACTTATAGAGGAGATTTGTTACTCACCGATGAGTATACTCTTATACAAGATTTGGTGAAGGTACATCACTGAAAAACTGTATAAAATATCGAAATTTTTCACGCGCTCTTTCAAATTCTTTACCCAAGCAGTATTTCCTGAGATGAATTGAGCAGATAACGACGATAGTAGGGAAATATCATTGAAATTTGACATATGTTTCGTGCGCTATTTATAGGGAACGGCGTGCTATCGTTTTATTTAGACAAAACGGTATCTGCTCAATATAACTCAAGAAATACTGCTTGAGCAAAGAATTTTTAAGAGAAAATTTTCGATCTTTTCAACAATTTTTCAGTGATGTACCTTCACCAAATTTGTATAAGAGTATACTCTTCGGTAAGTAACAAATCTCCTCTATAAGTTTCAATTCAAATTTCAGATAATTGCTACCTACTTCTGAGCACTGAGGTAGATTCCGTCCGGTACCGAATTCAAATGTCTGTAATTTTACAACTTTGAGCCGAAAGTAGTCTCAACCGCCTAGGTTTGACTCACTGATGACCAAACCGGTGTCAAACTCGATACTGTCCGGTATTCCGTAGGCACGATTACGTGAGAATGGTAAACCCTATCGACTTGGAACTTTCAGGGTAAGCGTCATTTCAAAATGCGACGTTATGTATCAAATCGGCAAACCGTTTCGGAGTTGAAGCCGTTTGAAATTTTGAGGTGTTTCTCTTTATTTTTCCGAAATCCTTAAGCGAAGCAATTGAATGGAAACTTGGTAGACAGTTTGTAGCGTATCAGCTCTGAACTTTTCCTCAAAATTATGTTGGGATCGTATAAGGTTCGAAAATTTTACTAAGATTCAACAAAATATTGTGTGAGGTCTTGAAACAATTGACTACAATAATTTGTTAATTATGTTAATGAGACACTGTTTATTTAGGTACGAAGAAATATTTATTCTAGCGTTTGAGATTGAATAACTCATGCTGAAAAGCATTTTTTTGAATAACAGCCAACCAAATTACGATTCTACTACGTTAAGACTTTTACAACTGAAATAATAGCGAACAATGAACAAACACCGGTCGAATATCGACAACACAATTATAATAAATGTTGAAAATGACTGCTTTCAGCTTCATGCGTTTGCGATGAAATATGCCTGCTGAATTTCTGATCGTTCACTGAAAGAACAGTTTGGTTACATTAAGTAAAAATTATTAACAGTCACCTAATCCGTTATTGAAATATGGCTTATCCAACGTTTGTTTTGTATAAACCAATTATTTGTTCACGCCTTGATAAATAAGGACTTATTCAAGGTCATCATATATTTATTTCATCATATTATTCATTTATTAATAGTGAATAAATATTTTGTGGTCTATGCTCAATATGGCATAACTATAAATAAATTTGGTTCTTCGGATATTAACGAATATTGAAAGTAAATTACTTATCATTAGTAATGAACAAGTATTTTGTGATTATCAATCAATGTTTATTTCAGTGAAAAAAACATGTTTGTAATAATGGTTTCAACGTTTCGAAAATTTATTTTGTTCAAACCTAATTTTTTTTGTAACACCAAGATGCTGAAAATCTTCAGTATTTCATTCTATAAAATAACAAGGGAAAGATTCACAGCATCTTTCGTGCTTTTTGCTATTCATAAAAAAAATACGTTTCAATAAATAAAATTTTCGAAACTGTAAAATCATTGGTAATTAATCACGAAATACTCGTTCATTACCATCAGCTTTCATACGTGCTTGTTCAAATTCGATGCGAATGTGTTAACCTATTCACGTATCGACCTGCGAAACCAACCTTTACTCCGTAATGAATTGGATTGGAGTCCGTCAGGATCATAAGACTAGAAGATCGCAGCACTTTCTATCGATATTTGCAGAGCAGGACTGAAGCATAATTGCGCAAGTCAAATTTAGGACCCAAAATTATTATCGCGAGTATTAACAATGAAAACGTGGTATTTTTATTGTTAATTTATTGTAGAATCGTAAGCATGGGTTCTCAGTAAGAGAAATCGAAGAAATTGAATTTCGTCGATTACAGCGCCATCTATCATGAATCGAGAAAAATGTTTCAGACAAATTGTATGTGTTTTCAGCCAAAGATTCCGAATATGCAATAAAAAATAGGGGTTCCTATTTAAGATTTCAAACTTAGTTACCAAAACTTCTTGATGAGAAATATTTGAATCTTTGTAATGGACAAATTATTTATCTTTAACTTCTTTTCTGTGTAATAACTGAATATCGCTGTAACAAATGCTTTGTTTATAGATAATATCAAAACATATTACAAACAGTTTTAATGATTCAGCCATATTGATTGTGAATA
This sequence comes from Myrrha octodecimguttata, assembly GCA_958510865.1. Taxonomy (NCBI): domain Eukaryota; kingdom Metazoa; phylum Arthropoda; class Insecta; order Coleoptera; family Coccinellidae; genus Myrrha; species Myrrha octodecimguttata. Next base: position 30,676,116 of record OY294057.1, read on the forward strand.
TCATTTACTTATTCTTAACAAATTCGGAAGAAACAAAGGTTTATTCAGTATAACTGAGATTTTTCTTTCAGTGTTTCAAACCTTGCTACAATTAATGCGGTTTTGCAGATCATCGATATTTTTCTCTAGTAAATACCTGAGTTTTCAAAAAAGTTTATACCAAATACCCACCTCGAAGTTCCCTCAAATTTTTCCGATGTTATTCAGATACTACCTGTATATAGCATAATAATACTGCTTGGTTTTCCTTTTTTCACGCATATCATATTTTCCATGATGAAAATAACCTGAAATTATAATGAAAGTTGGTTAGTGTAGAAAAAATTTACGTGAAATTAACTGAAAAAAAAACAAGAATCAAATGGTTGCTTATGAAAATTAGCTGAATAAAAACTAGTGAATGCATTCTAATGAAAACTTGTTCAGGCGATTATGAAGGAAAGTGGCAAGTTTTCGAAAGAATTGGGGCATACCTACATTGTAGAATTTTATATTCCTTATATATCACCCTCCAATACTATTTCTCTTTTGATATCTATTGCAGCATAATTTTGCTTTTTTCATACATATAATATCCCCTTCTAATGAAAATAATCCAAAATCATAATCGAAGATGGTCAACATAGAAAAAATTGACGAAAAATGAACTAGGGTGAAAAGTTTTCTGAAAATCAGAAGAATTCGAGTATATCGGAAACTGTTTATTTTTGGTTATCAACAAATATGGCTCAAACGACCGCAAATAAGTCATAACAACACCTCCTCCAAGGTTCACATCCCATTTGGAATCACCCTGTATAGGACTCACATACGTTATATGTACTCAACAGAGTACAATGCATCCTCCTATATATTAATCTAGCGTGCATGATTGATTCCTGAAATTCCTTCTTGGGCCCTCACCATGATGGATGAAATTCAAGTGAGTAATAATGGTTAAGTGTCAACAAGAAACCAGAGATTCCATGGATCTTGTACCCAGAGCTGTCAGAAAAAAGTATCTTAGTTACTTTACAATAACTTAGATAATTTAAATTATCTAAGCTACTTTGTCTTAGTTTTTTTTGTTGTCAAAAAGTAACTATTATCTTAGATACTTTTCAAGAGGAACTGTATCTTGTAACTTACAAAAAAGTTCCTGTAGGCAATTGTGGGTGAAGATGGCCCAGCGCTTTGCGATTTTCGAAAACATTTTTTTGTGCTGAAGTTTTCTTGGTTTGTGCTACTCTGTGCCGCTGAAATTTTCTTTATTCCGGTTCTCAAGATATTCCACAAAATGTCCACAATAGGCTAGCCCAGCACTTCTCTAAAAACTGGATTCCAAACGGCTAAAATAGATTGTGCTATACATTTACTGAGTTGTACGGTTTGAATTTTTCTGAAAGTCCCTCTAATTTCTCCAGAAATCATAAATGCAGAATTTTCTCCTCAAAATGGCGTGACAAAATATTTGCTACATTTGTGCTGAATTGTGTCGTAAATAATTCCACGATATTTCGTCGAGTTTCCCGAGAAATCGTGAAACTGAAAGTTAAGTTAGCTCAGCACTGGTATACCTTAGATGATTCTTTCTGTTGAACTGTTCACGAATATCCTGCTAATTAAAAAAAAAATTTGGAAAAAACTAGTCCAGCCAGCACTTCAGCACTTTGGTCTTATGCGTCAAAAATTGTTCATTATAGTGGTGCTACATTTATACTGAGTTGTGCCGGTCAGATTTTCAGAAAAAATTTTCAACTTTTCCTTCAAATGGTGAAAATAAAAAAAAAATTAAATTTGTTTTGAATGAGTAAATGAACTGTTATTACTCTTTAAATCATTAATTGTATGTTAGAGGTTATATTTCAAGGAGTTTGCTTTAAGGCTATCTTACGTGAAAATTCCAATCTCCACTTCTGGTGTCAATGAAATTTGAGCATACAAATTCTCTTATTCTTCGAACTAATTGAGTCGTGAAAACAAGATAAACATTATTTCATGAAAAAAGTCAAGAAACTCCAACCTTATATATAAAGGATCTTAAAAAATATCGTATCTTTTTTACGAAGGAACTTCAAGATACGTATCTAAGTCCCTTTTTTGAAGATTATCTAGATACTCAAAGTAACTTCGGATACTCCATCAAAAATTAACTAACCTTGTATCTAGATGCTTCTTCAAAGTATCTTTGACAGCTCTGCTTGTACCCTCATAATAAAAACACACAACAATATAAAGCTTAAAAATCTCAAAGAATGCCTCCCCAGATTGAACCGGCCATAATCAACCCGTAATCCCCAAACACGTGCGTTAACCCGCTTGAGCCCCAACCTAACTCGCGATTTAAGTAATTGGCCGGTAGCCCGATATCTGCATAAAACCGTAGCCCAACCGTTCCGGAACAGACGACTTTGTTTCAGATTTAGACCCGAAAAACTCATGTATTATTAAAATAATTTAAGCACAGCGGCGGCTTTTCCGTGCCGCCATATTTAATGCATGGAGTTCGCGACGTAAAATATGTCCCGCTTATGCAGAAGAGGGGGAGTGTAAGGGGGCTTCTCCTAGCGGGATTTGTCGTAAAATGCTTGTGACACGAACACATCCGCTCTGGGCTTAGTTTTGGTCAACGTGATATATGAATTGCTTTCTAAATCAAATGAAATACGGAAGGTGGAAGGACCTGGGGACGGCTTTAATTTTTCATAAGTGCGGAGCAGGTCCTGGTGGGAATATGGGAGATATTCATCTTCAGGTGTCGCTGGGGACGTTGTTATGTGTCGTTATCGGATGTACAGGCTGACTAAAATGATTCTAGTTGAAAAGCGATGAACAGTGGATTATTTATCAAGAAGAAAAAGTATAACCTTCACGGATGATATCGGGCAGTAAAGTCGGATCGTAACTGTGATCACTGCAAGAATGATAGAATATATCAGGTGTCGGTAGTTTCCTACTATAACTTATAGTAGAAGATCCAGACCTGAGTCGACCTTCACCGAGCTGATAATAGAATAAAACTTATCGTATAATAAATGTAGTATATTAGAATATATATTAAAAATGGGTTTCCAAAAAATATCCTGGACCCAATATTTTAAATTTCTAGCTTGTTCTGCAAATTGGAATGTGCTATATACAAGACACATTCCAATTTGCAGAACAAGCTAACAATTTAAAATTACCAGACGGATACAAGATAGTATCTTTTGATGTCATTAACTTATTTGGAAATTTAGAAAAAGAATTAATAATAGATGTCTTGAAGAAAAGATGGAATGACATAAAAGAACAGACTGAGGTGGATCAAAAATTGTTTTTCGAAATATTAGCTTATTTGTTAGACAAAAATTACTGCACATTCAGAGGGAAATATTACAGACAAATATTCGGTTGCGCAATGGGATCAAAATTAACTCCCATTTTAGCTCAGTACGTAATGGATGATTTGGTAGCCACCGCATTATCAAAGCTGAAGTTCATAATACCACTGCTAAAAAAATTTGTAGATGACATCATAATAGCCTTGCCAGAATCGGAGATTGATGAAACATTACAATGCTTTAACTCTTATTGGAATAGTTACAATTCACAATAGAGATGGAGGACATCGACCATGGAGTTCCTTTTTTAGATACAAAGGTACATAGAGAAGATAATTCAATAAAGTTGAAATGGTACAGAAAAGTCACTAGTTCTAATAAATTCATTAATTTTCATTCAAATCACAACATCAACATAATAATAAATTTCATCAAAGAAATGAAGAATCGAATTATGAAGATTTGTCACAACACTTTTCAAAAAGAAGGAATAAAAAATCTACATGAAATATTACTACAGAATTCATATCCGAATAGTATGATAAAAAAACTGTTGTATTCGGCAAATGCAGTAAATGAAGAAAACCAAAACGAAAAATCTACATCAAAACAACTTTATGCATCCCTACCAAACATAAAAAACTTAACAAGAAAAATCAAAAATATATTCAAAGAAGAAAAAGTACAAATAGCGACATATAATCAAAAGACAGTTAAAAACCTATATAGTAAGATCAAAGATCCAATTCCAATACCGAAAAAAAGCAACGTGATTTACCAGATAGACTGCCAGGATTGCGAACAAATATATATTGGCCAAACATCACAGTGGGTGAAAAATAGAATATCTCTTCATAGATCTGATATAAATGCAGGTAAAGATAGATGTGCCCTTGCAGCACATGCGCATACCATGGACCATAAAATAGACCTGAACAACATAAAAATACTGAAAACAGAAAAAAACTACCAAAAACGGCTGATACATGAAATGATAGAGATAAAAAAAAGTAATAATTCAATAAATAAAAAAAGTGACACACAAAATTTAAGTAACATTTACAGCTATTTGTTGGATGCAGTGACGTGAAAGAAGACGAGAAGAAGAAAAGTGACATTGAGAGGTGACAATCTTTGGGAAAAACGCAATTAGACAACTGTGATAGACAAATCAAAATAAAAATTTTATTATAGAACGTAGAAAGATAAAATTTGAGAATTTTAAGAATGTACAAATTGATATCCATGAAGTTCGAATTAGTGTCTTGCAATTTATGTAGAATATTTAAGTGTTAAAAACGTATTGTGTCATGATTGTTGTTGCTGGTTTCATGTTCAACCTCACTTTCGGTAGGAACCATGTAATATTGTGAATGTTTTTAATTTATTGATAGATGTTCTGTATTATAGAAACCCTGAAGAAGCAATAAACAAATTGCGAAAGCTTGGTTTAGAAAAAAGAGTACGTCCTTTTACTCCACAAACGAGAGTCGTTATACCCTGAAAACAATACATTATTTTCTAATATATTGAATTTATAATAAAATAAGTTTTATTCTATTATAAGCTCGGTGAAGGACTATGTTTGTTCGGATCTTAGATTATCACTGTAATTTTGGGTCCAAAATGCTGAACTATAGAATTGAATTAGGTTGTTCTATTTTTCATCTTAGCGTTGATTGCGCTAAGATCGCTTTGTCAAGTCCACACAATTAATTCCGCTGAACGAGTATGAAGAAGCTATATAGGACTCTGATGAAACTATTTCCTAAAAATAAATTGCATGCAGGTGTTTGAAATGACAAATCGGCCAAGTTACTACGATTAGTTTACTGCTCCTATTTTGGATTCTCACTTCTATACAAGATCGGTAGGTATAACCACTTTCAAACACGTATACTGATGTACAATATGAAACATGAATATTGATGTACAATATCAAATTTATGTGCAGGCTGAGTCTTTGAGTTGTACATTAATTTAAGCCCTTGATGGCTCTCATCAAATGAAATACTTTTCCACTTACCATTTTTCCAGATTCGGAATCGGTAAATACACAGGCTGTGATGATTGGTGTGAAGTTTTCTATAACTATGACATGTATTCTACATTAATCAATTTCATTTTACTTAAAACGGTTTTCTGGTTATGGCCTCCCTAATTCATAAAAGTAAAAGAAATTAATATGAAGAATGCTCCTCAAACGAATCTTCTTCGACATATTCAACGTTCAATTAAATCTAATAAAATTCGAGAGATGTCCCTATATTCATGAATCCGCCCCTGAGCTGTAAAGACCGTGAATTAAGCTGCGCTCAGGTTCAACCGGAACAAAGAATACACAGAAATATTTATCCATTCCGCATAGACTAAGGGCCGTATTTATAGTTGTTCCTTGAGACTTCCTTGAACTGAAGGCCGCCTTGAATTTGCTTTTCTATGTTTCTATACAAACAAACTTGTATTTGTTTCCATAGAAACGCATATTCAAGGCGGCCTTCAGTTCAAGGAAGCCTCAAGGAACAACTATAAATACGGCCCTAAATATTAGGTGTATGCTATTTCATGACCAGACCACAGACATCCAAGTCTATGGACCAGACATTCCATAGAATTCTTAAGTTGAAGTTTTTGGTTAATTGAAAGGTTTCATATAATTCATTCATAAATTTGATAAAAATTAGAATAATTATCATTTTCAATGTAACGATGGGCGAGAATGCAATTGTGTAGAATCTCTTGGTAGAAACAACTGGATACTGCACGCATATCAAGCGGAAGATTAGTGTTTTAATGGTCAGGTTTGGTGAAATATTTTCTCCTCAATGAAACTGCAAAAAGTACTAAATTATGAGATTGGAATTAGTCTAATGGAGAAGAAAGAGCTCCAGTAATAATGAATTAACATAATCACAAGGACGAATATCTGTCGATATAAATCAACAAATATCCAATAAACCAAAACATCTACACCGAAGAAGCGGATCTAAGGAGAATGACTACAGCTGGTACACAGTTATTACTGATCGTCAGGTCAACTTACTCAAATTTTCATGGGTGGTAATTTTTTTTTTTTTGATCGATCGCTTAGGTTCAATGTTTGATTTTATCAAATAATAAACCGAAATCAAACCAAATCATTGAATTTAGGAATTTCCAGTTGATCCAATAGACTATTCTGTTAGTTCTTTCTGAGTTTTCACTTCCAATATCTGAAACAGAATGATTACAAATTGACAAAATTGTATTTTTATGGAAAACGCCTTTACGGATTGCAGGATTAAACTGTTTTTCAAGTACAGTTTCTAGGGAAAGAGGATTCAAATGTGTATGAATTAGGGAGGTTATACTGACTTGGATTAATTGATGGCCATCACTAGTTTCCTTTCAATCGTTTCGATTTGAGAAAGTACCACCGTTTCGAAATATTATTTCTTAGGATGTTGATCCACGATCAAATTTTCGTGGAATCTATCGTAACGTAGGAAAGAACATAATTTTATGGAAATATCTGATCAGAGTCTTTTTCGTCCGATGCCGCCATGACAAGTCACCGAATTTCAAACGAGCCTTATAAAACTCCTGATCATAAAACAGCACACGAAACTCATGACAGTCACCAATAGGATGAAAATTACATCACCCTGCTGGCCCACCAGCATCTAGTGGTTGAATCAAGTGAAAAATTTACAACCATCCTCGAAGTATAACAAATTTTCCAGTAGATGTCAATGCAGGAGGCATCGTAAGAACGGCCGAAGAGACTGAAGATGATTGAATATTTCAAATTGACGATATATCCTTATGATTCCCAGTAGGAGGCACGTCCCGGTCCCGAAATGGATCACGTTCCCATAATCTATAAGTTGGGTATCGCGAAAGGTCTGTCATTTCGGCTCATGACATATTCAGGGTTACCAACCTACATCAGGCTCGCGCGCACATGTCCCCATTGGAGCGTTCTGGGGGGAGCGGATCTTGGGAACGGATATCCGGTACAAAGATATGACAATTTTTGATGTGGAAGTTTTGGAATCGAACGTCTGGGAACGAAGCCGATATTTATGGATATCACTTCGCGATGAACTCCTGGATTATTGATGAAGACTGCGGGTTGGTCGGTAGCTTGGAGTTTAGTGCCTTGACGACTTCGGGTGGGGGTTCAGTTTAACAGATATTCTGGAGTCTCTCTAAAAAAAATCGAAAAATAATTGAATAAACCTAAATACTCATTAAGCCCCACAGCTCAATAGAGTTTCAAAGTCGTTTTTTTCATAAGATATTGTTTTTGAGGTCGTTCTCAATGCCAATAGCAAACAGTATAACTTCAGAAAGAAACAACATGAAAACTTCATATTTGTAGAGTAGGCTTGGACCTCAATTGCAAAGGCCGTATTCATGAATGGGTAAAATCCACCCAATTATTCCGCGATATGAGTACCCATATATTTATTTCATTTTTCCAACATGTCCAAAAATGCAGATGATATTGGATTGAAATTCATAACTTGATTGAGAAACGACAGGCTGAAGGTTCATAAAGGATTTCGAAAGGATAATTTGATCTGAAGATCGCAGAATATTCGTAAAAATTTTTTTCAAATTGTTTCAGTGACACGATCATCACGGAATTTTGCATGGTGTTGTTTTTTAGCATTTCGAAATCAATTGCCAACTTTCTTCATCACGATTGATCGAGTATTTTTGAAGATATTCCGTAAAAGGAACGATACTGAAAAAAATAACGAAATTTGACATATATTTTCCCGATATCTCCATGAATTATAATCATATCAAATTAAAATTTGTTACACTACTGTGGGAAATAAATAAAATTTCGACATCTGAGCGGAATTTTCTCTAGACAAACAGATTGTTTCCGAAAAAAAAATTTTTCGAAAAAATTTCGGAAATTTTCAAAATTTACTAACGGTATGATCTCAACGAAATTTGTCGGGTAGTTGCATGTCGCTTAGCTCCAATTTACTGCCAAGTTTCAATACAATTGCTGCTGAAACGTTCGGGAAATAACCACGAAATTTCAAATGGCTATAACTACTTAAGTTGAGCCGATTTTGCCCTTCAACGAACTGAACCGTCGCATTCTGAAGTGCTGCTACTCTGAATTCTGAGAGATCCAAGTCTATATTGTGTAAGATTCTGCTGCAGAATAAGGGCACTCATCGAGTATTTGCTCGAAACTAATTTTTCACAAGTATTCGTTAATAGAAGAATATATATCTACGGGGTTGCTTATCAAAATGTAGCCATATCATATTCAGCAGGAAGCAACCTTAAGTTTTGGCTCGATTTACTGAAGCAACCCTACGTCATCATACACAGAAAAAATTACCTCTCATTTGTATAAATGAAAGATGTACGTTGTCGCTTAACAGCTAATACTCTCCATGGCGACCTCTTGCATACCAAGATAGAATCACGAGTCATCGGTAAGAACTACATAATACCATTCTGTCTCCTACGATTAATACTCAATGCTCCTACTATGCTGTCTTCATTCTCACCAGTTAAAAAGTTGACAACAGTGGTATGTAGAAATCAGCACTGATTGTGGACAGTATAACGTACTGTTATGAATCGAACTGTTGTTTAATATTGAATAATTTTGAATATTGAATTTCTAACAGGATCCAATAACAATAAAATATGAATTTTGAATTTGATTTAAATTTTCAGCGGCTTTCTGTCTCTTTCTCAGGTGGATTCTATGATGTGAAATAATAACAGAATATAGAATTTCGAAAAATAATATTTAATGAAAATAATTTTAGGAAATCGATTTAAATGCCAAACTAATTAACTACCTAACTCAAATAATTAAATTAAATTTAAAAAACTTTTAATAATAATGTCCTTTTTGCTCTCACTCACGGTGTTTCTAGTCTATGTCACTTTGTTGCTTGATATTCTTCTGTGGTTCGGGATTTCTGGATAACCTCCAAAGTGTGTGATGTTTATTCACTGCAAGTTACAAATCTTCAAAGATTGGCACTTGAAATGGAGTTTAGTGGCGTTGAATTTATTTATATGGATTTGCTTCTTGCTGGATTTGCTTTTCTGGTAAGTTTATCTTGTTGTTTTTCTCCAATATTCCATTATTTACTTCTAATATGCTCTCAGGATGCCAGTCACTTAGATTCAATTTGAATTTACTCCGGTTTCTGACTGGAAATTACGATTTTTCGAGAAATTTTTTTTAAGAGGAGCAGCTACAGTCTTGACGATGATTGAAAAAGCACTAAATTCTCTGTGCTCGAGCTTCGGTATTTATACCTTTTCTAAATTTTCTTCGAAATCTAGTAGGCATGCATTTTCGAAATGTCCTCCAAAATGATGCTGTCGCAGTTTTCTCTTCAGAGGTTAGTTTTCCTTCTTCTAACCTGGTCTAGAAAATTCGGCCGTATTTTTCTCCGTATTTTGATGTGCCTCTTGCCTATATTCTAAATCTCTAATAAACAAAATTTTCAAATTTTCTGCCTAAATGTTACAATTGGGATTAGAGAGATTTTGAGCAAACTAAAATTCTCGTAATTTTGCATGGTTATGGCTATTTTAACGATAAGTATGACGATGAAAATAAGAGTTTTTAAACCCCAATTTTGCACTTCGTGAATTTACAGGTGACTTTCATTCTGTTTTGTATTTCCTTACCTCAGAATTTCTGGTCTTTCTAGAAAAATTTCATTCAAGCTCTGACTGGATAATTATTTAGATAAGATATAGGATGATTCTGGGAATTTTATGAACAGGAGAGACCCTGATGTCGATTCAATCAGACATATCAAACTAGTCGCACAATAATTCGTTCTGGAAGTAACGCTTTTGATGTCAGTAAGTATATTCGAGAATCCATCATGGACAATCTTTCCATTAAGTTTGACATGAATGTCAAATCAAACTACATGCACCCGCCCTTTTCAATCAATAGTCATCAGCACGCATTAGCAAGAAATGGAAATCCAACACAGATGTCACAAATATTATCATAACAGCCAACTAAGCGAATACTTCAATCGTTATAAATATAGGTACCCGTGTGTCAATCAGCTACCACCCTTGCGCTAACGGAGTAATGACGACAATTACCCGTCACGTGACCTATAATTATCACTCAACGGTCCCAAGTTTACAGCCCTCCTGAGGGCAACCCAGAGAAGAGCAGCTCTTGGGGCGCACGCGAGGTCTCGTGCAAGTTGCCTCTCTAATATCCGCCAAATTGCCAATTGCTTTGTTCCAACTTGAAGATGCCACTAGGCGGTTGCTAAAGACTCAGATTATAACATCCTAAACTTTGCGAAATTGTGGAAATATGTCGGTTTATGGTTATAGGGAGCCACGGAATGTCTCGAAAATGTTTTTTTTTATTCAAGTTTGATAAGGGTTGTGTAATGGGGTTAATAATGGAGAAACTTTTTATGCTGTACATTTTTGGTGTTATTGGTGTGAGTTCAATGAACAAATTTGATGATATTCGTGTTGGCAATTCTCGAAAGTTCGAAAAAGAGGCTGCAGGAATTGTGTATGTAGTTATAAAAATCTAGAAAAGCACTGAGGTGAGGTGAAAAGCTTTAACGCGCTTGTTCACATTTGAAGCCTCTAGATATTTTGCATGACCCTTCACGCCGTTATTTTTCAACCAAGTGCAGAATTTCAATTCGAATACATCTGCATTATTGGTAATACTGGGAAAATAAAATTTCGAAGAGATATGTTTCGAAATAATAGTGGGGATTTCAGGTTTTCAAGAATTCGACCTTCTTAATAAACCCCTAAACCTGCTATGGAAATATCGAGTATCTTAGTCTTATGTGATCGTGGTTGAGGTCAGCCTAACTGCCAACCGTAAAATGAGAATCCATTTAGAGACTTTAATTATTTTTCTATATTTGTTTAACCGGTTCAATTACGAAAGTCGAATCGCCGAGACTTGGTATAATCATCGAATGATTGCACATATATATCTATTCGAAATTTTATTATTTCCTTGGTATTGTTTATATTCACAGTTGAAATAATGAAATTTCGAATGGATATAGATGTGGAATCATTCGATGATTATACCAATTCTAGGCAATTCGGCTTTCGTAATCGACATATTTTTTTCCTAAATTTCCGAAGACGAATTTTCGGATCGAACTGTGAAACACTGTTGTGAAATACCGACCGGTAAAAAATTTTCAAAAAAAATTTCAAAATTTTCGAATATTTTATAACAAATTTCTACCCCCAAATATGATCTTCACGAAATTAAGCGTGCGCTGGTATTCTCCAACTTACTACATAGTTTACATCTGATCCCCTCTGTTCTTCTTGAGATATTGAGGGAATATCCCCTTGATCTTTCAATTTCTCCGAAAATAAATATCGGATTGAACTGAAATATGGAGTACCTACTGTTTTTGAATATTGACTTTAAAGTATAACCCAAATTTTTAATTTGATCGCGTCAATAGTTATCGAGATATTGAGGAAATATTCTCAACATTTCAAATAACAACGAAATTCGACATAATTTTTCCCAATACCCCGGAAATAAACATCAGATCAAATTGAAATTTGAAAAACATTTGGGGAAGACTTACTCTAAGGTCTGTACCGAGTTTCATCGAAATTTGGCTAATAAATTCGAAAAAAAAAATATTTTTCGATAAAGATGTGGGTAATTTCAGAAACACCATTTTTTTCAGATTTTGGATTGAAGGCGCAAAAAACTTTGCACTGAGATGCGGGTTGATATTCTTCAACTACTTACGAAGTTTAGGTGTGATGGCTTCTGTACTTCATGGGATATTACGATATTTCCTAATAACCTAAATATTTGAAACAACGAAATTTTACATATTTTTTCCATATCTCCGAAAGTAAATATCGTATCGAATTGAAATATGAAACGTTTTTGTTGAATACTGATTCTGAAGTTTGCCTGATTTCGTTGAAATCGGATCAACATTTTCCAAGAAAAAAAAATTTTTCGAGAATTTTCTAAGGGCTGCATTCATACAAAATTCTGCAATGAGTTTTGCGTTAGTATTCTTCATATAAGTACGAAGTTTCGTTCTGATCGCATCTGTACTTCTCGAGATACTGAGGAAATAACGTCAAAATTTCAAATATCAACGAAATTTCACATATTTTTTCCATATATGTCCGGGAGTTAATATCGTGTCGGATTGAAATTTGAGGCGTTGTTGTTGAATACTGATCATGAAGTCTGTGCCAAATTTCGTTCAAATCTGATTAACACGTACATGCACTTAGTTTGTATTCTTCAACTGATTACCAAGTTTCAATCTGATCATCTGGTCTTCTTGGAATATTGCGGCAATAACGTTAAAATTCCAAATAACAACGAAATTTGTCAGTTTTTTTTGCCTTATATCTCCGAAAGTAAATATCTGATCGAATTTAAATTTGGAACATTGTTGTTAAATACTGACTCTGAAGTTTGTGCCAAGTTCCATTGAAATATAATCAACGGCCGACCCTAAACACAATAATTTCCTAATGAAACAACTTAGAAACTCGATATTTGTAGAGTGGGTTTGGACTTAAATTACGAAGGCCGAATTCGTGAATGGGTAAAATCCGCCCAATGTATATTTCCAAAAATACAGATCGGATCGAATTGAAATCCAATACTTCATCGAAAAATGTCAGTCCGAAGGTTTATGCAGTAATAAATAAGGATAATATGATCAGAAGATCCCAGAATATTGAATATTTGGAAAAAAAAATTTTAATTTTTTTTCAAAAAGTTCTAATGATACGATCACCACGAAATTTCGAATTAATCGTCAATCAGTATTTTCAAACGAACTGCCATGATTGAGTCAGTAATTTTTGAATTATTTCGAAAAAACAACGATATCCAGGAAAAAAACACGAAATTTGACATATATTTTCGAAATATCTCCTGAACATATTATCGACTAGAACTAGAATTTGGTAGACTACTGCAAAATATAAAGCCAAGGCCTAATCATAACTTTCCGAAAATCATGAATAGTTTCCGAAAAAAATTTTTTCAAATTTCGTGACGGTATGATCTCAACAAAATCCTGCGAAAGTTGCAAACCCTTATAATCAAACCATCTGCCAAGTTTCAATTCAATCGCCCTTTTTTAGTTCCCGAAATATCAGTGAAATAATCTCCAAACTTCAAATGGCTTTAACTCCGAAACCGCTCGACCGATTTTGCCCCCTCACGCCCTCAACCGTCGCATTCTAAAATGCAACCTACCCTGAAATTTTCAAGTCGATAGAATTCTCTGTACGTCCGTGATCGTGGTGACGGCTGGCCGGACAGAATCGATTTTTACACTGGATTCATTATCAGTGAGTCCACCCTAGTAGTTTGTGACCATTTTCGGTTCAAAATTTGAAAATTATAGACATTTTGACAAAACTATAGCACACTGTTCTCCTGGAACATGTACGCAAAAGACCCATTGTCTAGAAATAATTGCAAAATGGCGAACGAGCCGGAATTGATCAGTTACTATATCAGTTTTGAGAATTTTTTTAAAATACTTAGAATCACCGTAATATTACGTTCTTTATTTTACTCACTAGCTGTATCTCTCAGCTTCAAAAATAATTTTCGACAAAACTTCCATCCAAAATCAACCCTGTGGATAATCCTGAAAACAGTTTCATCCCCCTACCTAAAAAAACCACCATTCGTACAAACATATATCCCGGCAATGCCAAACGAGCTCAATCTTCGTGAAAAACCCCCCGACACGGTCAGATATATTTTGAAGGCAGCAGATAAAAGCAACGTTCATGTTAGCGGAACATTTACAAATTTAATTTATCCTCTCTGTCGAGAGGAAATGTTTAAGGGTAGTGTAATTTGCGTCGGCTAGCGAGGCGGTGGACGTACGGCAAGGGGGGCAGATTGACCGGAGGTTGCTGATTGTATTTCTCCAGAGAGACAGACCGTTGCTGACCATCGTGATGTATAAAGCACCGACCGGGCGGGATGATATGATTTGGAAAATCCTGACGAATTGGCCTCTTTGTTATTTCCGTACGTTTATGTGTGTGTTGTTCGAGGTATTAGGAGTGAGCTGTTAGGTTGAAGGGTGGGAGGAGGGGGTGATGGTTGACAGATCGGGTTATCTCTTTGATCGCCTCTTCAGCTCCTTCTTTTTTGGTTTATTATTTATAAATGATGGATCTTTGGATTCGAGCGGTTGGATTGTTTTTTCAGGAACTGATGAAGCGGACGCTTATATTGTTGCTTATTTGGTTTGAAAGACTTCTTGAATTCACAGGAATTTAACAGAATGAACTCAGAAAAAGTCTTTGAAAGAACTGATGTGATGAAGGAGTCGGATTTAGACTCCAAAACGATACAGATCCATTCGTGAATCGTCTTTATCGTTTTGATATTTTTCATTAACATCCCTCCAAGAAACTGCCCCTGACGAATAGTTCGAATTACGCAATCCACGTGTGGTTTTGCCTCTGCGAAGGCGATTTCGGTCAATAATAATTTTCATTTAGTCTCTAATAAAAAATAAATTCTCGCTCTTACTATACTCCATTCACTTTTATGAACTATCCTGGTTGATTATGAATGAGGTCTATCAAGTTTCTTTACTTAAAACTGACGCAGGTTGACACTCGTGAAATATCGGAGAGGCTTGGAAACTGAAATGCCAAAGGTAATTTTGAAGAAACAGAGACAACGTATCAGGAAGTGCCATGTAGAATTGAAATTTGCTTTTTTTGATAGTAACCCCGATAATTTGGAATCAATAATTTATCACAAACCATCCAACATTTTCGACGTATGTGAGTGAAAACCAAGGAATTATATTTTATTTGAATAGATGTTTATTTTTTAGGTATTGGTGAACCCAAATATACACTGACTGAAGGCTAAATTTTGAAAAAAAATCTGCAACGACAAATATGGAATTATAATTTGAAAATTGAACACTTTTCGATTGATACACTAGTCACTTTTGCAAAGGAACATTTGGAATATAACAGAGGCCGAAGTCACTTTTCGAAATTATAAATCAACGGGATCACAAATACAAAAGGGTAAATGAACGCAAAATTTTATTGAACAAAAACATGTTGTTGCATCCAAAATTATTTTCCTGTGAAAATTTTACAGTATAACTCGTTGAATAGAAGTCTCAGATTTGTGTAAATAAACATTTCGATAAAAACGTAATTACTTTGACCTCTTTGTAGAGAGGACAACGTTATCTCACAGAAAACTAACCTAACATTTTCAAAATGTGAAATGTGTCAGAATGTAATGGCCAACCTGGATAGTTCATAAAAGTGAATGGAGTTTACTCAAAATTCTACAAGGTCTCTTCAGTATCCTGAATAATTGTCTGCAATAGAAATCAACGCTTAGACAATAAATTTCAGGAATAATGAAATTTTTCATATACCATTCAGGCAACGAAGTTACTCGTTCCATTTTCCACTGACCAGAGTCACGAGACACGCTAACCGTTTTTTCGACATTTGAGGTATTTTTGCGGTGAGTTCAATAGTGGTGAAGTGGATTCTGAAAAATAGGATTCTTGGGGGCTTGATGGTTGATAATTTGTTTTATTACAATAAGTAAGTTTTGTGGTGGACAAAATTGTCCTTGAATAGGGCGTGAGTTTCATTTGGGTTATGTTCATATATCGTAGCTATATGGTTCCGGGAATATTTTGTGAATAAACTTTATTCCACATGTTCTTATGAATAAATGAATGAATAAAATCCCTAGCGGACTTTTACGAGAACAATCCTATATGCTCGAATGAGTTTTGTATTCAGCTTGTAGATGAAGGACCCGTTCCTAATTATCTCAGAAAACTCTAGAACAGTGCGGCAGGCTATGATAAAATTTCAATTTCTTTCATTGAAATTTGCTGTCCGTATATACTTCCCTTCGTAGTAAATATTTTCATTTCCATCTCGTTAGATTCTAAATTTCCTAGCTCGTGGAAGTGCACTCTGGTCACTCCCATTCCAAACTGGAATATGCCTATGGAAGTACCTGATTCTAGACCGATTAATATTTTATCGTGATTGGCTAAATTAATGAAAAAAATAATGGCAACTCAACTCGAAGAGTATCTTGAATCGAATAAGATTATTCCTGATGTTCAGTCCGGTTTTCGTCCGGGTTATAGCACTACCAGTACTCTTTTGGGTGTTGCTGATGATATTCTTGGGTCAATCGGTGGATCAAAATGTGCTGCTTTGCTTTTACTCGATTTCATTAAGGCCTTTGACACGGTTAGACATGGCAATCTTCTTGCTGTACTGGGGTCTTGTGGGATATGTGAGGGAGCACTCAATCTTTTTGAGTCTTATCTGGGTGGTCGTTCGCAAATTGTTAAATTGGATACTAAAATATCCAAAGCTAAAAGCGTATTGAATGAAGTTATTTTGTATACCAGCCAAGATCATTCATCACTGCAAGGTGCATATGAATGCCTATGACTTTCAGCTCTTCATCGATTTCTTCATTGTAGAATTAAACAATGCAGCCATCGAACTCAATGAGGTATTACATCGGTTATGGGACATTACTAGAAGACATGGCTTGTCTTCGACTGCTAAAGAATCTTTCGCCCTCGCTTTCGGTTCCAAAAACAATAAACAATTCATTAAGCAAAATCTCAAGCCAATTGTTGCGAATAATGCCATGGATTTCGTTGATAGCGCACGAAATTTGGGGTTGATTGTGGATGATTCGCTGAGGTATCGCGAGCATGTGGAAGACACGATTGGTAGAGCTTATGGAGCTTTAAGAGTGATATATCCGCATAGATCTTACTTACCTATTCATACTGAAAAACTTTTGTGTGAAAGACTGGTATTATCTGAATTCAATTACTGCTCCCCTGCGTAATAGCTTTTTGCTTGCATCGGAACTCTCTTGGATGAATTCAACGTGTCCAGAGCAACTGTATAAAATTTATCTACGGCGATAAAATATTCGAACATGTATCTCATAAGCTGGTAGAGTTGAGTTGGCTTCTTACGAGACTCCGTTTCAATTGTCATTCTCTGTGTACTTTCCATGAAATAATTGTGAAGAGAAGACCACCTCATCTCTTCAATACGTTGCAAAACAGAACTGATGTCCACAATGTTTACTAACATCTGCTATAGAAATTTGCTCACATGTCCTCATCAAAGAACATCAAACTTTCAGATTCAACATTTTTATCGTATTGTGTCTTTATTGTAATACCTTATGAATTTAAGCACCTAAGAGATTATAAATTCAAGAATAAAATCAGAGATTAGTTGCTCAGTTCCCTTTAACTCATTTTCAGTCTCCGAGAAGAAGAAAAGAATCTGTTTTTCTATTTTGTATACTCTATTATTGTTAGTTTTGATTGTTTTGGATGGATTGCACATAATGTATGTATATTTATCAATTTTTTTTATGTAACAAAACAATGGTTAAGTGGTAGAACACCGATGGGTGAACTTCCCCTTGTGATTTATGTAAAGAAATGAAGCCCTTAATATTAATCTTATTATCATTATTATTCGGCGCTTGTTGAAATCAGTATCTGATGGAATTACCAACCAAGGTATTGACTGTGCAGAACGCATTTCCGCTTCGGGATAAAAATATTTCAGAATCTCTTTCTCATTCGATACTCACGAAATTTTGCATGCGCCCTCACAGCCTCATTTATCAACCTAGAACACTATTTCAATTATAGCGCGTGCCATGTCTCAACCCATACTTGAGTCATGCGCGCTCTACTTCATTCCTTGCGTCCTAAATACCATAAAATAAGTGCCTGTAACACCTGGCTGCATCGGTCAATAGATACCGTCGGCTTTATCGATGAAAGTGTGAGGTGTGACGTAGGAGGTGATATTAAATTAAGGCCCCAAGCCAATCCCGAACAAATTAAGATTATTAAATTAAAAAATTCAGAAATTTTCTTCGAAAAATTTAATTTGACCACTATTTCATATGACTGAGCCCACCTAGTCATTTCAGAACATTTTCGTATCGGATCAAACTTTCAAGTTTGGGAGGACCCGATTGATAGTTATTTTCTTATATATCACGTTATATAGTTTTGAATTGGCGAAAGTATAAGCGAGAAAATAGGAAGTTTTGATAAAATTCTGAGATTTACGGTTGGAAGGTATAAGGGATCAAATGAACCAACGGCGAATAGCACGTCTGGTTTCGATGTAGCTAGGTATTTTTGAGAATTTTCGAAATCAACTCAAGTCTTCGAGATATTAAACCGCTCATTCGCCACTTTGCAATTCAAAAAATCGAGTCGTTATTGATCTCTTATTGGATCTTTTAAACTATCAGTGAAATACTTAATTGTTCTGTTCAACGCAGAAATCTATAGCTAAATAGATTCGATGACCTAGCCAAGTTTATTTAATGTAATGGAAAAAAGTGGGAATTGAGGGAATTTTAGTGTTTAGTCGGATTTGAAACCATCGAACTAACAATTAGGCTTCCGATTCTTTTTATGGCGTTTTGAGCTAGTTCGAGAAATATTGCTCTGGCATATTTCAAGAAGAGCTTGAGCGATTTTGCAACTCTAGTGAATTCAGCCAGTATCGATCAGTTACCGAGTTTTTTTCCACTACTTCATAGATCGGTTGATACGTTCACAAGCAGTTTGAATGGATTCAGAATGAAAAGTCTGTACATATGCTGTTAAGGTCTTAGTTTTTGAGATACAAGGTGATATAGGCTAAAGTCATCGAATATTGTCTGTAACTCTCTCAAGAAGAATTCATGTTCAAATTTGATTATGTTCGGCCATATGTTGTCTATCTGCCGAAGAAACATAGCTAGAGTTTTGAAAATTTCATGTTAGGTTTCCAGCCTAAATATCTCGGCTGAGTTCGTTAATGAGTAGCGGTTTCGGGGTTAGAGCCAGTTGAGATTTCGTTTTCTTTCGACTGCATTGAAACTGAAAATGAGTGAAGTTTATACCATGAGAATTTTTTTTAATATCTTCTCTGATATCTCAGAAACTGTTTGCCGTAGGCAGCTTAAATTTTGTATTTTAATAACAGGCATCTATAAAATGAGTAATATGGAAACTCTTAGTCTATAAGCCCCAGAAGAATATCGGGAAAATATGTTGGAGGTGCTTTTTCTCACGGTTTATTTAGATTTATGCTTTATATATAATAAGATTTTTTTTAAGTGAATTTATCGAAAAATGTGAAAATTGCGGAAACATATTCAGGAAGACTGGGCCACCGAGGAAAAGTTGAATTTTTTACGCATGCATTTATAAATACCTACTTGTTTTTTTGTTTCTTCAGAAATTTCTTTGCAATTGTGATTTTTCAGGAGAATTGGATATGTCGTTCAATTCTTCGATTTTATTTGACATGACCTTCTGTCGCATTTTGTCATTTGGAGTTTGATTTATCTGAGGTTTTGAAAACCCTTTCCTCTAATACATTAACAGAAAGTTTGAATCAGATTATTTCACAGTAGAAATTAACACAATTGAAATTCAAATCATCTGAGAACTTAGCGGAATGTCAATATTGAATCAAATCTTCCCATGAAATTTTCGATTAGCAATTCAACGTGCGGGATAAAAAATCACTGAATCAAACTGATTCGAATTGAGAAATTTCTGCTCTTTTCGAATACTTAAATCCAATTTTGAAATTTCAATGTATAGGTTGTTAAGGGCCGTATTTATAGCAATATTTATAGAGCAGCTATAAATACGGCCCTAAATCTCAGCTTGAAAAAAGTTTCATATTTTTCTGATACGGACCTGAAATATTTCAATTATTTTAATGTAAATCGATTGAATTGTATGCAATGACCATACATTCCTAATATCAACGGATTATACTGGGCGGTTCCATAATAATGAGCAATTGAAAGTATTGGTGAGTACAAGAATCACCCTGTATCTGGATTATGGAATAGATTTGACCTACCATATATAGGTTTTTTGGTCTCGTCTATGGTAGCTTTACCTCAGGTTACCTTATGTTCATTTACCAATGAAAAACCCTGTATTCTTAATTTGGATTTAGTCTAATCAACCAATGGTTGACTTGGCAAACCTCAATTATGAACATTTGTCAGACAAATCAGTCTTCGAAAGTTTCAACAAATTGTAAACGATTTCCTGTAAATTTGATTAGGCAAAGGTTCTCCCCCTAACTCCTTGGCAACTCAAGGTGAATTCCACAGCTTGTATTAATAACATAAAACCCCTAAATTTGCTTCAGTTAAGACAGAATCAGCTCAATCAGTTTGGAGTATCCGTAATGAAGAGAATCACGGAAAGCAATAAAAATAACCAAAATCACTCATCAGAATTGCCAACATATTTACCCACCAACCTTCCCCTTACCTATTACGCTCCCTGGTCTGAAGCTCCAACTATCGAGTAACACCCTATCCATGAACCCCGTAGAGTTGTTGTATTTTGTTTCTTAGGTCCTGATAAGAATTCCTAATTGTCCCCTGGCCATTCAATTCCGAACTGGAACTGAACGACATCAGCTCATCATCCCGCCTAAATCTGATCCTTCGGCGCCTCCTTAGTTTCCCAACGAAATAGACGCTGTTGATGGATAATGAGATTAGCAATGTTGATTTAATTATGCAGAATCCAAGGTTGTCATGTCTCGTAACTTCATACTCCCCCAGGCGCTCGGCGGAGGCGAGATCACGACAGTGGAAAGCCGGTTTTCAGTTTCACCATCGTGTCTACACTTCCATTTTCAATTGGATGCTCCTCAAGCACTCGCCGACTGTCACTTTTCATGCCACTGCTATCTTCGAGATTTCTACGAGAGGTCTCAAGTGATATTCAGGTGGTTTCTGGTGGAAATCCTTCAAGAAAATGCTGTTGGAGTTGAGCTGTGAGGTTTTCTTCAGCTGTTGCTATGCTTTGGAGATTATAACTTATTTCCAGAAATATTTCATTGAAAAGACGACTGGTTTCACATAACATTGATCGACAAAGCGATAGCTTAATCGGCTTATAAATTTCTTTTTGTGGCGCTGTACAGGAACGAGGGATGAAATGTTGATATCATTACCATAACTCTTCTAATTCGTCGATGTTCTGGAAATTGTATATGTTTAATCCTTCAATGCATTATCTCATACATTTATAACAAGACACGTTCACAGAGTTGAGTGGCGTTTTCAACGAAATGTATGAAATTTCAAACTAAATAGCCAGCCAGCTCACCACCCCAGAGTAAAATTACATTAGAATGACGAACCATTCGGGTAAAAACGCACGTTTATTTCGCACGGAGATATATCTAAATCTTTCTTTTATGTCTATAGTCAATGGGGGACGTCTGAGATCAGTTTATTTTCTCCTGAAGGTTTTTTGCCCACGTATTATGGGCAACAGCGCTCTATCGTTCTGTTAAAATTTTTGTAATTTTCGAATTTTTCCCCCAAAAAAACTCACTGGTTGGACTCACTGATGACAAATCCGTTGTCAAAATCGATTCTTTTCGACCGGCCTTCCGTAAGCACGATTACGGGCGTACAGAGCAAGTATCAAACATCAAACTGGGCGGATTTTTAAAATACGACGGCTAATATTGTTATTGGACAAAATTGGGTAAATATTTTTGGAGTTATTGTATTTCAAAATTTTGAGGTAATTTCCATGATATTTCAAGAACTGTCAAAGCAATTGGATTGAAACTTGTTAGTGAGTTGTAGCTTAGCAACGCGGAACTTATTGGAAAATTTCCTTAGTCTGGGTTCCTGGGCACTCAGGAATCAAAGGAAATGAAGAGGCCAACACTCTAGCCAGAAAGGGAGCACAAACGCTACCTAATGGCCCAGAACCTTTCTGTGGTATAGGCAAATGTACCTATAAGAAAGAGTTTCTGGAGAAAGAAGGAAATGAAAGAGGTGCACTGTGGAGGAATTCTTTAGGAATGGAACACTCTAAAAAGTTCCTTCGGAACTTTGAAATTGCTAGATCCAAAAATCATCTGGATCTCAGTAAGAATAAGTTACGCCTCCTCACTGGTTTCCTCACAGGACACTGTCGCCTAAGGAAGCACATGATGAGAATGGGCTTATCAGAAACTGACGAGTGCAGATTTTGTGGGGAGGAGGAGGAAACCCCTTTTCACCTGATCACAGAATGCCTCGCCATTGTGAGCCTGCGCAAAAGATACCTTGGACAGGAGCATTATAGGAGGAATGAGAACTTAGCCTCCTTGAAGCCCTCACAGATATTAGAATTCATCAGAGCTCTTGAGCTGGAGGGCGAGCTGTAGGTTGCGAAAACAGCTCTGACAAGGGGGCACAATAGACCTTAAGGTCGCAGTGGAACGTAACCCCTTACCAACTATCAACTATCAACTATCAACGCGAAACTTATTGGAAAATTTCGTCGAGACCATGTTGTAAGTGAATGAAAAAGTTATTCTTCAGAATTTGCTCAATCCTTCAACTTTATGTTTTACAGCGGAATATCAAATTTCAGTTCAATACGTTAATAATTATGGGAGATATTAGGAAAAAGTATGTCGAATTTTGTGGTTTCTTTCCAGGTAAAAAGAAGAACGATTTGTTCTTTCCACAATAAAGCAACAAAAGCTAATATAATACTAAAAAATAAGGTTACTCGTATGAAAATGCTGATGAAGAACTTTCTGTAAAATTTCGAGATGATCATGTTATTAGAACAATTGAGGAAATTTTTTTTCAAAAACTCAATATTCTGCAACTGTCTGATAATGTTATCCTCAACAATCTCTGTATGAATCTTCAATTCCCAATTTCAATCAACTTCTGGATTTCAATTGGATTCAGTCTCTATTTTCGAGAATATTGGGAAAATAAAATTTTGAATGGGTATATCTGCGGAATCATTGGGTGGAATTTACCTATTGAAGAATTCAGCCTTCGTTATTAAGGTCAAAACCTACTCTATAAATATCAAGTTTCTAAGTTGTTCATTGCGGGAGTTATTGCAGTTACTATATGACAAGGAATGATTTTCCAGAAATGTTTGTATTTGGTTACTTGGGTTAACATATTACTTTTGTTCGTTGGCCCTGCATGAACTACACTAATCCACTGATACTATTCGATGTGTTTTGTTGTAAACTTGCACTCTGTTCGTTGCGGTAATTTTGGCAGTTATAGTGTAGTCACATATTACGAGTGCAGTGAAGTTTTCTTCTGTTATAGTTATGCATAATGGTAGTGCGTTATGCGTAAATTATGGTCATAGACACATGTTGTTGTCTCTGGTCTTATTCAACTTTCTAGCTAGCAATAGCTGTCTTGAAATTGTCTACTTTCTTCCTACGGTCTTCAATCAAACGATCATAATTTTTTTTCCGTTACGACTCAAGAAAATCTTTACGGCAAGTCAAGAAAACCATATATCCTCGAAATGGTAGCGAAAATAAAAGAAACATATAATTCTGTCATCATGGATTTGCATAAAATCATATATAATATTTGTACTCTGTGAAAATATTGAACTACACTAACTACACTCATTCTCTTATCTGTGACTAGACTCAGTTGCACTGAGAATGGAAAGTCAGTGAAGTCAGTGGAGTTGGTGTAGTAAGTGTATAGTTCATGTATGTGCAACGAACAAACCTATTATTAGAGCCAGAGTGCAAGTTTGGCATTTTTGATTTTTGTGGAGAAATTAAACCCATTTGTGCTGGAGTGTTTTGAAATTCCGCAACTGAAAAGAATGTAATAAAATGTTCAAATAGAAACAAACATATCAATATATTCTGTGCCTTGATTGAAAAAATTTTAAAGGGTTGTGTTATATTTCGAGATGGAGTTTATGAGTTCGCCCCGTTTCTCTTACACCTATACTGCATAATATCGTCCACAATTTTGAACTAGAAGCGCAGTTCAAGTTTCTAAGTCAGGCTTGAAGGCAAATCTACGCTGATTATTTTGCTGAAACTCTTCGCCCTCTGTAGTGTTACGTTGTTTTCCGAGTCTTCTGTATTTCTGGTTGGGCCTTGATGGTGTAGATCTGTCTTGGTGACATTTCGAACGCTTGAATCATGGGCTGATTGATTCGGAAACTTTCCGTCTGTCATTTTGATCTGTAATATTGATATTTCGTCTTGCTATATTTCCCTTTAAGATTTTGAGATATTCCAAATCAAGCATGCTATGGTTACTTATGCGGCCTGACGGATTCACCAGAGAAATATTCAAATCGAGAAGTAAAGAGATTGTTTGCTGCTGATGTCCTTTTTACGCTGTATGCAGATTTAGTTAAACTTAGAGGAACAGCAAAGCTTGTACACCTGAAGGCTGAAACAAAATGAACTCAGTAAAACATTAGTATTTGCGATATCTCAATACCAATCAATAACTGACCTAATACAGATAAATTTCAGCTTACTATCAGTGAATAATCAGGTTTGTTCGTTGTCCCTGAATGAATTAAACTGACTACACTCATTCAACTGACATCCAATTGTCACTGCAGCTGAGTGTATTTGAGTGTAATCATAGACTACAGAATGATAGGAGTTAGTGTACTTCAAACGTTTTTATGATTCTCAAAGAATACAAATGTGATAGATGATTTTACTCAAATCCAAGATGACAGAATTATGTGCTTCTTCTTTTCGCTACCATTTGGAGGTGATATTTACGAAAGCGTAGAAGGGCCATGGTAGAATTTTATTGAAGAATTCATACATTAATGTATGAATTCATACCTAAAAGTATGAATTCATACGAGAATCTATAAAGTCACACTTTGAAGTATGAGTTCATAGAAAATAGTATGAATTCATAGAAAAAGGGATGAATTCATAGAAAAAATTATGAATTCATCGAAAAATGTATGAATTCATACAAAAAGTATGAATTCTTAGGAAAAAAAGTGGATTCTGTAGTCCACTGTGTATGGCATATTAACAAGATTATCTTGGGAACTATAAAACGTATATTCATGGTTTACTACTAAGTGTTCACTCCCATGGAAGTTAAGATGCAGAAACTGTATTGGTTAACAAAGGGCAGGGGTTGAATTATTTTAATTATAAATTTCAACTCTTGATCACAGCGATCAAGAAAGTTTTTCTTTTGGCAGACCACGAATGAATAAATGCCAAATCAGTTAAATTGTTCATAAATGTTTTCGGCGCTCAACCTTACTTCATTGTTAATTATATTCACATAACCGTAACTGATCGTAAACACAATAACCCCCGGTAGAGATACAACTTAGAGATTAGATATTGGTAATGCAGGTTTGGACTGGTTTGGGCCATAATTACAAACGACGAATTCAAGAATGGGTGAAATCCACCAAATTATTCTACAGATATACCCATACCAAATTTTTTGACTAATATTTCGAGAACAAAATAAAATTGAAAGATGAAAGCTAGAAGGTTCATGAATAATTTAGTGAGTACCATTTGATTGATAAAAATATCGCAAAAGTTCTTATCAGGAAGTGAAACTGCTTGGGGAACTCAATTAAATCGGATTATTTCTTTTCTGAAATATAGAGGAAAGATTTCGAGAATTTTTCTTTATTTTTCTGATGAATTATACTGAGTCTCAATCTGATCGCATCAGTACTTCTTGAGATATTGAGGAAAGAACCTGAAACATTTCAATAGACAAAGTTACTTTCAAACCATTTTGAAAGGCAAGCCAGAAACTTCTAAGTCGATGGCTCATTCCGTTCGGTTAGGACGAATTTTGGCAAAAATTACAAACATTACAGACAAGGCATAAATGTCAGATCTCAGAATAATGCAAACAATTCCGTTTTAACACCGAATTAATGTACATATTAGAGTACTCTTATGATGCGTTATTTATTCCTTTGAGATCGAAAAATCATCATAATGAAATTTCTAAGTGAGGATCACAAAAAAGCCCTTACCTTGTGCTGATTTCAACTCTGAAATTTTTCTAGAAGTGAACTGCCTCCATTATTGAAAGAATCATGGGAATCCATCTGAGTTTCCAAGAACACATACATTAGTACATATATACACACGGCGGACTACCAATTAATACTTTTTGTATTAATTTATAGAATTTCCAATGAGTTCATACTTCTTTGTATGAATTCATACTTTTAATTATGATTTCAAACATTTTTGTATGAATTCATACTTTTTTTGGTACGAATTTGAATTTATACATAAAATTATGAATACGTCAATAAAATACTGCCGCGGCCCCACTACGCTTCCGTAGATATTGATTTGTCGTATAGTTTTTCTGTCGTCATGGAAAAAATTTCATTCTGAATAACGATATAATGAAAATTAATTTCGCTCAAAAATAACCATACACACAGAACAAAGCATGTCCAACCAGGAACCAGAGACAACAGAAGTCATGATTATGAATTATATTCACGCATAACCATCACAGAAGATAACCTGACTCTATGCCTTCCTTTCTTTTCCTTTACATGTGCCAGGAAACTGAGTCCATCTACACATCTTCAAGTATTGTATCCTTGGGGTCCCCGAGGAACTGCAGGAGTCTTGAAAAATCCAATACCCAAGAATATTCTTCTCTGTCGTTACACGAGGTACAACAATCTTACTCGTAATCACAGTTTACGACGACAATCACTACACATTCTTGACAAAAACCACTGAACGTTCACATAACACGTCGAAATCTTTGATTTTCATCGATATTTTCAGACTTCATCAATAACTTTTGGAGTTCAAAAATGGGA
Organism: Myrrha octodecimguttata; assembly: GCA_958510865.1. NCBI lineage: Eukaryota > Metazoa > Arthropoda > Insecta > Coleoptera > Coccinellidae > Myrrha > Myrrha octodecimguttata. Next base: position 30,703,156 of record OY294057.1, read on the forward strand.
CGCACGGAAAGTAGACATCATTTTCGAACCATCTGACTCGATGCACTTCACACGTAATCTGTGAATACACTAACTCCCAACACTTTCGCAACGACCATTATCAGTGGAGTTAGTGTAGTTAATGCAGGCACAACGAACAATCCTCATGTATTCAAATTATGTCAATTAAAGGAAAAATTAACGGAGGTGAAAGTATCTACCGTGTTATCAGAACCATATCATTCTGCCTTAAACTGAAACTCGATCTGTTCACCAAAGTTTACGTCATCTGCCTTGGCCAAACTCAGAATATATATTACGAAATCCAATCTAAACTTCAAGGATGACAAAGCGGCGGCCTTATAAATATGTGGCCATATCTAGGCGGGATTATGGCCCCATATTTCAGAGACGTCGTCTGCGAGCGTTCTGCATACCGTGTGCAAGAAACTCAGATAGCGCTAGGGCCCAAATTCTGAATTTATTCACCTGGTTTTATTCCAGTTTATTAAGGATTCAGTGATGGTTGAATTATTCCGGAGACAGAGGGAGAAACGGAGGCAGAAAGATTTCGGGCTTGGAAATGGAACCTGTATCTTGTTTCATTTTGAGATTGGAAGGAGGGGGAATGAATGAATGAATGAGACATCGAGTTCACTCAATAATGGAATAATAGCGTTGTAAGTTCAACCTGTAATTTTGAATTCCTTTTTGGATTCGTTGCTAATGATGTATAGTCTCCTGCGGAAAATATGTCACGAATCAAGAAGAATTCGAAATATGAATCGAGAATGAACTTTGATAGTGTTTGCAAACTTTATTTCGGTATGACCCAATGTTTTGTATTGTGGTGTACTGTGTAGATAAAAATCATGAAAATTCCACCAATAGGATGACGTTAAGTCATCAGCTTTTACGCGCATGTTCAAACTTGTTAGCAAGAAGTAAAATGATTCTATGAATCTATTGAGTATTATTGCTTGGAACAACGCTACCTCCGACAGAAATGTATCTGGCTGAAAGGACCATGAAGAGATATACCTACCCAAAGGAGAGTGTGTTGATCGGTGTTGGTGAGTAGGTATTAATATCTCCTTGAAGGAGGCTTGATATAACTTTAACATACGTAATAGCCACGATAGTTTTTCACGGGATTTAATATCAGTACTGACTATTCTCGAAAACACTGAATATTAATGTTGTGCTGAGACAGAAAAACTCAATCCGTATACTTCACGGTGTTTACCCAGGAAAATCTATTTATCTTTCATCTCATCAAATACACAGGGACATTCAAGAACCACGGAATGACAAACGACAAGAACAAATACAAAAGGATAGATTCGAATGAGGCGTCCAAATTGAAGACAACTCATCATGCACATAACACCGAATATGCAGGATTTTTTTGAGAAACTGGCCCCCAAAACATTCGAAAGGATGGAAAAAGTTGAACTGAGCACTTTCAGGAGCATGAGTTGTAACACACTACAGCTATAAGTGTCACCAGTGAAAAAGGCCGCGTTGTTTGTTACATTTAGAAGAAACAAGCTGGTGAATTTGCAGCGATGCCTTGTGTTTCATCAACGTGAAATATTGTATCAATTTCCTGTTATATTGTATCTTGAAGCTCCTACCCAATAATTAAAATAATCAACAAACAAACAAGAAATATACTCACTAATATCTGACCTCTTCTCATTATGTTAAGTTGTTTCTTCCCATACCAAAAACGCTGCAAATTTTACACAAGGGTTCATTATTTTCTCAGTTAAATAACCCAATATACCATTGATATCTTAAAAAATATATTATTCATAAATCATTGGTTTCTCACAACACAGAAACCAATTCCATGAAATAATTCATGCGAACATAGAAATCTCAATAAATACACTAGTATAATTTCCACATGCAGAACGCTAACTGAGTAGCAAAATTTAAAATAATATTTTGAATGAGAAGAGAAGTTCCACAGTCGTTTCACCTCTTTGAAAATCTAACTATTTTCCACAATTATTAAATTTCGTGTCGGTATTCTACAACTGAAAATGAACTTCAAATCAGATAGGGATTGCCCTTTTTGAGATATTAGGGAAGTAACCTCAATATTCAAAATGGTCACGAAATTTTTTGCCAATATCTGCACAAATGAATATTGGTCAAAACTGAAATTTGGAACACTGTTTCTAAATGTTGACTCTGAAACCTGTACCAAATTTCATTGAACTTTGATGAATATGTAGTCGAAAAAAAAATTTTTGAAAAAAGTTCGATTTTTCCACTATACAATTCTCACGAAATTTTGCATTAAATCGAGTGTCTATATTTCACAATTAGTCATGATGTTTCAATCCGAACGCGTTCATTTTTCTTGACACTGAGGAAATAAACTCAATCTTTCAAACTAACACCAATATATAAAACAAAATTCAAAACTTCTCGCTAATATCAAATGTGTAGATGTGATTTCTACTAGGATTCAACTTTGTTCTGAAAAATATTAATGAAATGAAAAAAACTCAACCTTCCTGTGCAATTGATCTGAAAAAAAATTTTTTCCAAAGCAGATATCCGATTCACTTGATTCAAAAAGTATTCACCACACAAACTGAAAAACTAAAGTTATTTTCAATAACATTTCTGTAACAATTAAATATATCGTGAACCTCATCAGGTTGAATTCGAAAGAATAACTCTAGATTATAAATTTCGTTCGTTGTTATTGTTGTCAGATACACTCAACCAAGAGGGTGTCAAATCCAAAAGTCTGTTTAATTTTAAGACGTGAAATTCAAACAAGTAGTTTGCCGACAACCAGATGATGATACATGCGATATATTTTTGTCTACGCTATATCCCTTGTCTTAGGTCTAGACCCGGCACAGTCCCCATTCAGAACAGGTAGACAGATGATCGGCTCCTAACTTCAGTCTAAGGCTCCAACCCTCAGTATTAGATTCTCGACAATCGACAATTGCTCAGATTTGCGGCTTGTTATTGATTTTTTTGCATATTATATCCCAATTTGATTTATCATATAAATGTGTTGGAAAGGCTATTATAAATAAGAAAAGATTCGGCACTCTAATGCAGTTTATTTCGAATATAAATGCACCAAAAGGTATCTTTAGACAAGGAAGAATTTATGAGAACTAATTTCAAACTTGAATAATCTACAGAAATTCCCTCATTCCCAATAATACAAAATGTTAGCATTTCTTTAGGGTCCCTTCGTCTATACACTTATACAATGTAAACATTCTGAATGGGCATTTCTGCTTCGAGTCGACTATATCAATTCGTTATCTAAGAATTTATTAGCTGGGAATGGACCACTAGTAAACCTAACAACTATGATTTAATGCGACTTAATTTTTGAACATTCAGCGGGAACTGAAAAAAACCAACAAAGTGCTCATTATTTTTTATATTCACGCTTATTTCAAACTATCAGTACGAAAGATTTTGGATTCCGATTGAAACCAGTAACGGATATCCACATGTTGACGCACTACGCAAACCGAAATTGATGGAAACTTCCGATCAACCGAATTTTTTGGAAATCTGCATTATTTTAAATTACGCTACTTAATTCGCGTTCTGCATGCAAAAGTGTTATTCAGTTATAAAAGAGTATTTATTGAGATTTCAAATGAATTTTTTCATGGAATTGGTTTTTGTGTTCTGAAAAACCAATGATTTATGAATAAAATAAAAGTTTTATTCAAGATATGAATGAGCTTCATGAAGAAATTTAATCTTAAATCCCGTAATCCGCAGGGTGATTTCTATAAATAATAATTTGACCAGATTTTCAGTAGTTATGTTTAAGATATTGGAAGAGAAAACCCAAAAATATTTAATCTGAACTACTACGATTATGAAATTGTCAAGAACATCGATGGGGCATTTGCAAATTGTGTTTATAAAATAATAACGCATCCATTAAAAATTTCTCGATATGTGTTGAAAATTTGGTAATCAATATTTTCATCTACTTTTAGATGTATGACTCTGGATGAAAAGTTTTCGAGAAATAATTTTTTTTCCCCCCAACCCCCCATTTTGAGCCCTTAGGGTACACCGATTCTGCTGAAAAGCTTGGAGGATCAATCCCGAGCGACACACGATTTTTCTACCAAGGTTCACTGATTTCGGTTCAGTACTTTCTGAGAAAAACCCCGGACAACGGACGGCGGACGGCGGACGGACGGATTTTTTTTTATTAGTTTATTCAAATCTACATACTCCAAAACGTAAACTGTGAAATTTTCAGGGGGGGTTAAAAATTTTTTTTTTTGGTCGATCACTAAGGTTTATTATTTGATTTTATCAAATAATAAACCAAAACGACTGAAAGTTTGAAACGGAATTATTCGTTCGAGCTCGAACTACATTGTCAATATAGATGAAATTAATCTGGAGGGTACTTATTTGGTTTAGGTGTTCCCGACATATGAGTTTTCTTCACTGTTTGTGCTCATGTTCTAGGTAACATGAGCACAAACTCATGTTAGTTCCGTCCAAATATCTGTGGTTTTAGAATTTTAAGCCGAAAATGGTATAAATTGACTGGGTTGAACACACTGATGACGAATCCGGTGACAAAATCGATTATGTCCGGCCGGTCGACCAGCTGTATGTACGATTACGGGCGTACATAGAATCCTATCGACTTGAATCTTGAGGCGTAGGTTGCATTTAAAAATGCAACGGCTAAGTTCGTTAATGGGCGAAATCGGTCAACAGGTTTTGGAGTTAGAGCCCTTTGAAATTTTGAGGTTATTTCTGGATAACTCAGGAACTACTGGAACGATTGGATTGAAACTTGGCAGTCAGTTGGAGTATAACAACGGGCAACCTCTGCAGAATGTTGTTGAGATCGTACTTTCAGTAAATGAAAAAAATATTTTTTCGGGAGCTGTTCATCATATTCGAAAAAACGTTTTGCTCAGGCCTCCAGCTTCATATTTCACAACTGAGAACCAAACGTGAGTTCAATCTGATAATAATTGTTGGAGATATAAAAAAAAAATATTTCAAATTTCCTGTTTTTTTTTCCTCAATATCTTTGTTTTCTTCGGAATAGTCCAAATATTACTAATTCAATCATGGTGAAACTTGGCAGCTGGTTTAAAAATGCTGATGGACAACTTTGAACAAAATTTCGTGATAATCGTGTAATTAAAACAATTTAAAAATTTTTTTTTTCAATGTTCAATATTCTGTGATCTTCTGATCATGTTATCCTCATGAAATTTTTTATGAACCTTCAAACTGTCATTTTTCGATACGGAGTACTGCATTTCAATTTGATTCCATTTGTATTTTTAGAAATTCTGTGAATATAATATTTTGAATGGGTATATCTGTGGAATCATTTGGTGGATTTCACTCATTCATGAATTCGGACTTCGATATTGAGGTCCAAACCTACTATACAAATATCGAGTTTCATGTTATTTTTTTCGGAAGTTATTGTGTTTAACTGTCGACCGTTCACACAATAACTTCCGGAAGAAACGACATGAAAACTTCATATTTGTAGAGTAGGTTGGAGGCTTAATGCTTTTTTCTGCTGGTGCAACTAATTTTTGTATCTTGCAATAATAACTCATTTACTATCCCTACCACACCATTTTATGGACATTCTCCAATTAAAGATTTCAAAAGTCAAACAACTTGTTATTTCCACCTTCATGAAAATTTCTGAAAAGTATACGTGCTCAAGCCTGAAACTCCATATTTAACAGCAGTGTACCAAATTTCAGATCGATACGATCATAATTTCTGAAGATATTGGGAAAAAACCTTAAAGAACACTGACCTGAAAGCAGCAGGTTTTGCACGCATGTTCAAATTCTTTGAGAAAGCGATCATCGTTTCACGTATTGACCTCACCTAACATACTTTTGGTGATCTCCCTTGAACATGTTCGCAGAAGCTGCAGACTTCACGTCAGTGCTTTTCTTGGTTCAAACACAAAATAAACTGGAAATCAGTTTGATAATGTTAAGATCCTAGCCATGATGTTAGCAAAACATGGTGTGCTCATCTGCTCATCTGTGATCGTATTCACCAATGATGACTTCACTTTTTCCATTCTAATTCAAAGCACCGAATATAGATTTCCTTGTAATTTAATCTTGCTGACGACACTTTTTTATCAGATAAGCACACCATGTTTTTGACTTCATGATCCTAGTCACTCTTCTAAACCATAGAAAGCGAATATTACAGGGGATGACATGTAGTTCGATGAATCCTTATTCTGTCAATGAAAGAACTGACGTAGACAGTTTGAGCAGGACTTATTAAAATTTGTTACGAAGAATAAGAACTTGAATTGTTTCAGCTGTTAGTTGGCTCTCCTCTATATTCTACTATGAAATACTACGATTCATTGTTATAATATTCGATAAAGGAATGCAGGTTAATGTGAGTCTTCTTTTATTCAGATTGTTCGATATTATTGATTTAGAATATATAGCACATATACCTATAACTATTGTCTAATTTTAGTATTTTTGTGATTGTTGTCATCTTGTTTGTCTCGAATAGCTTTTTTAATTGCTTCTGTGCCTTTGTTACTCAAGATCTGTTAGTTTGAACTTCATGTCTATTCAAGTTTGTACTTCTGGTCTACATGATTTTTTTCCAAGTAATGGTGGCCATCACAAAAAGAGGTTTTTTCTTTTGTGTTCTCTAATCTCATTCAATTCAACTTCGTCTAGGTATGGAATGGCACATTCTGTTGGTATATTTTATCGAGTAGGAATCACAATATACAAAATTCAATAACTTCACAGATTCTTGATGAAACAGAATAAATCCTAATCAAAACAACCCTCATACCCCCAGTTTCGAACGTAGGTGCAAAAAGGCGGATAAATTGGCTCTGCCCGGCACCCCGTAAAGGTCATATCTTTATTTACAAGGAAGCAGGCGCTTCGTTTCCAGAATATAAAGCGGGCCTCTTGATTGAGCAACTTGATTTTTAACCAGAGTTGCCTCCAACTACGGATTGAAATCGTAGACTTTTCCGAGCCGAGCGAGATTTCGCCCGCAGCATTCCAGCAAATTGAAAAATATTTCCTTCTTCCACACGTCTTTTGAATTATTCATGACTGGAATTTCTTACTCCGTATTGAAATGTGGCTGGAATTAGGGATTTTTGATTGATTTTGAGGTCGTTAGTGTTGAGAATACGGCTCACTTCCTGGAATAAAGAGATTCTAGAAATAATTGAGCCCTCTGGTTGTGCTCTGTCGAGAATGTTTTATGTGGGTAGTTATGCCACATTTATAGTGCCGGTCAAATTTTTATCCAAAACTGTAAAATTTCCCTTCAAACGGTGAAAAAATCGGTATATTATCTAAAAATCAGTATGTTATTTGAAAATCAGTATTTAGTCCTTTCGTTTTGCTCTGTCGAAAATGTTTCATATGGGTAGCTATCAGTGGCGGATTAACCAGTACGCTTAGTTCTCTTAAGCGTAGACCCCCGAGGTCCACAGGGGCCCCCGATCGAATCAAGATGTCTTCAAACGACAAACTCGTTCTGCAAGTAAAATGAAGAATAACGGGTGAATTGCCACAGTTCACAGTCAAACGAAAAGCAACTAGACCTAGAGCAGAATTCAGCTGTCAGTAAAAAACTAACATCGAATCAAAGATTCCGCACGTTTTTTTTTCAAATTTTTCCTATCTGCCTGCAATAAATTCTCATAAGGGTGGCAGTAAGGTTGCTGCCATCCCTTCGAAATCTGAGTACTTACATGCCAACGTCGATATTGTGTGGAGGGAGGGATGCAAAGTACAAGACACTTGTTTGGCATTCAGAATAAGTTTTGCTCACAGTTATTTGGGAAACAATCCTGGAACGCTTTGAGAAAGTTTCTTCCACAGTTCAAGTTTCTCATTTGGATTTGCAAAGAGGATACCACTTATTAAACTATTTAAGGTCAGTTTCAGAGGAAATACGGGCAATAAGTAATTCCCAAACGGACCAGATAATTCATATTCTAATATTAATATACGTAGGTACATACAAAACTTATAAACCACATTTTTATGAAACAAAATCCAAACAGTTGTTTAAAACACTGTCCAAACTTTCCATTATAGAATCCGTGAGTAATACAATAATCTGTTCCTTATTTGTTAAACTCTCTTATATAATATTATAGTAAGAATCTATCAGTTCAAATATCTAGTTTGTATTTTGGGAAATAATCTCATCGGATCTGATATAGATTCATTTTTATTCAGCGGAATAATTGTATGGACTCGACAAAGCGATCTTAGCGCCATCATCGTTTACAGAGTAAAGTAAAGGGTCTTTCAATAGGAACGGGTCGATGTTGGCAGCCTGTGGCGGCCATGTTGTTTTAACGTCGTCTTTCTAACCTATATTTTTTTATTCAGTTAGTAATGCCAAATCACCATGGCAATCACCTAACCGCCAAGTTTGAATCAAATCGCTCAGGTAGTTTCTGAAATAAAAAATAAATAACTTCAAAACTTCAAATGCCTATAACTCCGAAACTATTTGATCGATTTGGCCCATTAACGAACTTAACCGCGGCATTCCAATGCGCGACCTACCCTGAAAGTTTCAAGTTGCTAGCTCACTTCGTTCGACAGTTATCGTGTCTACGGCCGGCCAACCGGCCGGCCGGCCGGACAGAATCGATTTTGACACCGGATTCGTCATCAGTGAGTCCAACCTAGTCGATTGAGACCATTTTCGGCTCAATCATCCAAAATTACAGACATTTGATTTATTTCATGTCAAAATCGACCCGTCCTTATTGAAAGACCCTTTAGATAGATAATTAGGACCGCGTTTAGGACCCAAAATTTTAATAGGTTATAGTAGGAAAGTGTCGACAACTGATATATTCTATATATCTTGATATAACTCATAATCATAGACATCCGTTGTTGTCTCTGGTTCCTGATTGGACGGATTCTCTTCTGCATAGGTGGTTATTTTTGGAAGAAATCAATTTTTATTCCTAATGGAAATTTTTCCGTGACAACCTCGAAATGGTAGCGAAAACAAGAGGAGCATAGAATTCTGGTATCTTGGATTTGCGTAAATCTTCTGTCATTTGTATTCTGTGAAAATTATAGAACAGATTGAACTACAATAACTCAACTCACTCTATTTTATCTGTGACTACACTCAACTACACTCAGCTGCACTGAGAATTGGAAGTCAGTGGAGTTAGTGGAGCTCATGCAGGTACAACGAGCAAACCTTATATCTTAGACTTAAAAGACATTTTGGAAATGAATGATTTTCAGGGCGATGAATTTGAGGAAGATTCTGTAGCGAGCGCCCTCTCTCAGCTCTTACTTAAGTGCGCGCGCAGTACCATCCCTTGCGTCTTAAGTACCCTACGTTATCCGCCTGTAACGCTTGGCCACATCATCGGTCAACGTACAGGGGGCGCTAGCGCGCACGCTGTCCTCTCAAGATCTCGGAAGTACACTCATCCCCAACGGTCTGGTACACTCCCTTGTGATCCGCACAAGGGGTGTCTACTCACGTAGGCATGTAAACGGCTTAGTTTAGTGCATGCCCTGACGAGTTCCCCCAAACTAAGCCGGGACGAAACGTGACACTTTCCCAAAGAGGTTGAAGCTACCTCGCAAACCTTCAAAAGCTTCAATTCCTTTCGAATTTATTGAAACCTACCAAAATCATTACTATCTAACGACTCGACAGCAGGTGATCATTGTATGTATCCAACGAAAGTGTAACGTATGTCAGACTAAACAGTCTGTATAATTATTATTTGAAGACGAGCAAGGTCCATAGAACCTCGCATCATCCATAAAACGCCCAAGTAACACAAACTTCCCGGCGAGATATCTGAGAAGTCCTAACCCGGCTTACACGCGAACTCCTAAAGTGATTTCCTAAAGTGATCACAAACACAACATAATTTGGGAATTCGCAATGCGAGCTCCTAAAGTTATTGCATACGTAACAAGAATTAGATATTCACAATGCGAGTTCCTGAAGCCATCTCAGATGTAACCAGAATAAGAAATTCGCAATGCGAGTTCCTAAACTCATCACTGACATAACAAGAAAGGGAAATTCGCAATGCGAGTTCCTGAAGTCATCTCAGACAGAACAAGAAAGGGAAATTCGCAATGCAAGTTCCTTAAGTCTTCCCAGACGTAACCAGAATAAGAAATTCGCAATGCGAGTTCCTAAAGTTATCACAGACATAACCAGAATAGGAAATTCGCAATGCAAGCTCCAAAGATCATCCCGAGTGTAACAACAATGGAACATTTCGTTGTCTACTATTTATACATAGGCAAAATATGTGTTTGATTCATAGGAACGAAATAAATAACTTCGGAGAGGCTTCCTAGAAACCAATAGGATAATCGGCAAACATACCAAAAACAAATCAGTTAAAACATAATTCACATTGAATGTATCATATTTTGTTACTGGCTTTTATGGTGCCGGATTTTCCGGAAGGTTATGATGACAAAATCACGGCGTTTTTATACATTTGGTGGAGGAGTAAATGCATTTCAGGTTGAAACCTGTATTAACAAGTAAGAGGTGTCTAGCAAATTTATAGTTCTGTTGTTGAATGAAGACTTTTTACAATGGTTTAATACTAAAACTAGTTATCGGCTAGAATACTAGTTGATAACGAAACGAACCTAATTAAGTAGCATTTATGACTTCATTCATCACAAAGAAAGCTCTCTTTTTCACATTATCATATTTCTGGATTGAAACTCACTACCAGTATCGGTTAGACAACGGCAGACTTGTACAACATTATGCGAGTGGAAATTACGTTCTCAAATCTGAAGAATTCAGAGAATTCTCGGAAGAAAACAGAATATCAAAACTTTAATCGAAACTGCTTCATATTTTTCACGACATTTTCGTCTGAATATCGACCAATCTGAGATCCGTTGTTTTTCCTCGAAGAAATCAACACATTTCTCATTCAAATACTAACAGGGATTCCAAATCAATATTTTGTTTCCATACACCCATTATAGTAGTATGGATATATTTTTCCAAGAACCGATAATTAATCTCCATTCTATTCCGAAACACAAATCAATATTCATCAAATCCATCTAACCTCCAGACGTAAGAACCGACAATCTAAGCTCTCATATTACGATTTCGTCTGGTATATCTCATTCACGGATCTGGCCATCTCTCGGATCTCATTCATATCCGAAATACGAATGAAGAATAAATATAAATTCCGGCCGCGCTAAACAATACTCGAAGTCATCTAACCACCAGACGTAAGAACCGACAATCCAAGCGCTCATATTATACGATATCGCCTGGATGTCTTGATCACGGAACTCGCCATCTCGCGGATTCCTGGTAAAGTAGATATGTAAATCCTTGCATTGGGAATTTTCCCTGAGGCTGTTCGTAAGGACTTATGATCTGTGTCGGCGAAGTGCTGTCTGCTAATTTTTTGCATAGCGAGTCCGCAGAAGTCAGCATAAAATAATTTCAATAATCAACAGGAAACTTTCAAGAAATATAATTTAAATTTTAAATGTCAATATCTGATATCTGTACTTTCGGATATTGTCGCTAGGGGCATTTCCTGAAAATATCTCTTGTCGTACTCCCAGAAATCTCGCGATGGGAAGTATTTGAGAATTTCTCAAACTCTTCGCCATGAGACTGTGTGAGCGAATTTCCCATAAACCTCCCATTGTGGGAAGTTTGAGAATTTCCGCATGCGATATCTTCAGGATCTCTTCGAGAATATCGCTGTGGCGGACATTTGGAGGAAATATAGCACTCCCTGTGACTTCGTAGAGAAGTAGAAAAAGTACTCTCAATGTTCTGAGAAGATATCGCCGGGATATCTTTGAAACCTCTCTGTGTTGCCTGGGCGTGCTCAGGTAGATTACCTACTGATATTGAATTCCCACGTCTGTTATCATAATATGCTTGTAAACAACTTGTCAAAACATATATAATATTTTGTTATTGTATTATGAAAACAGTGTGAGTAAGAATACGAAGCGGAGAATCCATTGAGGTGCCGCCGTAATAATGACCCATAGTAATTAAACCCTCTACGAGATCTTCGAGTGTTATTTCCAACCCTCTCCTGTACAAACCAACTGGACGAACCAAACCCCTAACCAGGGAACACCACAAAAGTATATATACAAGGTGATTCCGATAGAAATCTTCGAGTTTTTGTAGAGGTTAACACTACGCAAGGAAGTTTTGAAACAATGTTTGGTTTATGGTTAGGGACTTTTATTGTGACCAAGTAGAGGTTTAATTGTCCGATTACGGCCGACCGTAAACACTATAACTTCTGTTCCCCCAAACTAAGCCGGGACGAAACGTGACACTCCCAAAGAGGTTGAAGCTACCTCGCAAACCTTCAAGAGCTTCAGTGGTGACTTTCCGACGTGATTCATTTCAACGACGGTGTCACAGTTTCTGTCCCTTCGCTATCATCTTCGCTTCCAGTGAGAACCTTGCTTGTCACTGTGTGATCCTATCCGTTCCTCTCTCGGCGATGGTTCGGCAACCATCCCGAGGAGGTTCCACATCGCCACTTCGCTCTCGTGCTTCAACACGCTGCTCAAAGATGTGCTCACTAATGCACCCGGCTCACTGCACGATATCGAGTGGTATAGGAACTCACAAGTGGCGCAGCGTTTCTCAATCCAGATTTCTCACACTGCTCGCCACTGCTCCGCATCACGCCGTCATCACGGGCCGCACTTGTGGGAAATCTTCTGGTCAATACGGCCATGACTACATTCCGTCAAAAGCTGACCTCCTCTAAATCGGTCACACTCCTCGAACGACAAGGCAGAGCGCTCTAGCACACAGTCAATACGGTTAGGGACTTTTATTGTGACCAAGTAGAGGTTTAATTGTCCGATTACGGCCGCCCGTAAACACTATAACTTCTGAAAGAAACAACTTAGAAACTCGATATTTGTAGAGAAGGTGTGGACTGATGATTCCGCAGATATACCCATTCAAAATTTTATTTTCCCAATATTTCCAAAAATACAGATGAGATCGAATTGAAATCCAGTAAGTAAAGGGTCTTTCAATAAGGACGGGTCGATTTTGACATGAAATAAATAAAATGTCTGTAATTTTGGATGATTGAGCCGAAAATGGTCTCAATCGACTAGGTTGGACTCACTGATGACGAATCCGGTGTCAAAATCGATTCTGTCCGGCCGGCCGGCCGGCCGGCCGTAGACACGATAACTGTCGAACGAAGTGAGCTAGCAACTTGAAACTTTCAGGGTAGGTCGCGCATTGGAATGCCGCGGTTAAGTTCGTTAATGGGCCAAATCGATCAAATAGTTTCGGAGTTATAGGCATTTGAAGTTTTGAAGTTATTTATTTTTTATTTCAGAAACTACCTGAGCGATTGGATTCAAACTTGGCGGTTAGGTGATTGCCATGGTGATTTGGCATTACTAACTGAATAAAAAAATATAGGTTAGAAAGACGACGTTAAAACAACATGGCCGCCACAGGCTGCCAACATCGACCCGTCCCTATTGAAAGACCCTTTACTTCATGCTTCAACTAACTGCCAAGTTTCAATCTTTTCGCTCCAGTAAATACTGAAATATGAGGGAAATTGCCTCAGAATTTCAAATAGCTATAACTCCGAAACAATTTGGCCGATTTGGCACATTAACGAACTCAACCACGGCATTCCGATGCGCGAACTACCCTGCAAGTTTCCAGTCGCTAGTTGGCTCCGTTCGACAGCTATCGTGTCCACAGCCGGCCGGCCGAACAGAATCCATTTTGACACCGGATTCGTTCGTCATCAGTGAGTTCAACTTAGTCGTTTGAGACCGTTTTCGGCTCAATCATCGAAAATTACAGACATTTGGACTAAACAATAGCACGCTGTTCCCCTAGAACATGCACGCAAAAACAACGATATCAAGAAGAAAACCACGAAATTTTACATACTTTTTTCCAATATCTCCAAACCTAATAGCCGTATGGAATTGAGATTTGGTACACTGCTGTGGAATATAATGTTCAAAGTAGGAGCAGAATTGTTCACGAATATGATGGATAGTTTCTGAAAATAAAAATGTTTTCAAAAAAAATTGTGAAAAATTTCTTTCAAAATTAAGTGAGTTGAATGAGTTTGAGACCATTTTCGGCTCAAAATTAAAAAATTACAGACATTTGGACAAAAACGATAGCACGCTGTTCCCCTAGAATATGAGCGCAAAAACTATTTCTGAACTGAGGAAAAGCTTTGCATCTATGGAAAATATAGCTATACTATCTTTTTTTTTTGTTGTGGAACAAATTCTCAAAAAACGAATATGGAAAGCGAATATTTCTTAACGCAATGTACAGGGTGTTTTTACGGCTTGCAAAATGAATTTGAAGTAATCACAATAACAACACTGTACTTTGAAAAATGTCTCATAATTATTGAATGTACAGTGCATCCCATTTTCGGTGAGACTGCCAGGTTTCTCGCTTGTTGTTTGAGATAGAGCCTTGCGGTTTTCACGTTCCTGTCCTACTTTTTTGTGGAACTCAAGTTGGCCTAATCAGATTTCGCATAACTGTTTCCGTTCATGAGATACAGGGTGACTTTGGAAATTGGTACTTTTCGGACCCCTCCTTTATCTCAGAAGTAATTAGAAATAATGATCAGGTAAAAATTACGTCTGATACAGAATTCTGCGTAGAGTCCAGTGGTGTACTCGATTTTTTTTTCCGGTGTATGGTTTTGAAGATACGACACTAACTTATATTTTTTTCAATGGAACACCGTGTATCTCATTACTTCGTTGAATTAGTAATTTTTTTCCCTTGAAATTGATGTATAATACTATATAGGTAGGATCTTCAGAAATGCTAAAAAATACTAAAACATCACATAATGATGATTTTTTGTTAGTGGGTCATGGATTTCCCAAATAAAAAAAGAATCAATTGGATAATTTTCATTTGCGATTTTGATTTATAGGAGAGTAAGCAAACAAAGATAATACACTCATCACTAACACGAAAAACAAAAGTAATACCTACCTGATAGCAACAAATAAATAATACAAAAATTCATAATACAAATTAAATACAGAAGAAATACACAATAAAATATTTATCATTGATCAAATTTTCAACACTGCATAATATCTCACGAATTAAACTGTTCGAATTGCTGTCCACTTTCCCTAATACATAATCGACAAACCTTTTCAATACGTCTGAGTGCATTTAATATTACAAAAGGGTGTTTTTGTGAATCCTGGAAGGCTGCCTCTGTTGATGCACGAAGTTCTTCGGGACTGTTGTTTCTGTTACTGTATATTTTGTTTTTCAAATAACCCCACAAGAAAAAGTCTAATATAGACAGATCAGGTGACCTTGGAGGCCACCTGATGGGTCTATGAGTTCCAATCCAACAACCCTGAAAATTATTATCTGAAAACCGCCCGATCAACCTTGAATTATGGGCAGGGGCGCCGTCCTGTTGGAAATGTATGTTATTCAGAAAGGCGAGGGGAACATCTTCCAGTAACTCCGGTAACACGTCTTCTAAAATTGTCAGGTACTTATTTGCGGTAAGAGATCCTTCAAAAATGCGGTATATGATTTTTGTCCCTAATATGAAACATGCCACATTAAAACCGAATCGACCCTGTTGTTGTCGTTCAAAAATTATTTGCTGGTTTTCATCATACCAGTGCCTTGTATTTTGCCTGTTGAATATACCAGCACTGCTTATATGTGATTCGTCTGACCAAATAACTTTTTTCGCAAAATCAATGTCTCTCTGAGCATGGTTCAAAAACAAAAACATGATAAAACCCAAAAATAATTCAAAGCGATGACAGATGGATCAGATTTGTTTTTTTTCAATGCCTGCTTGATAAAACTCCCAATACAAAGTAGCTATAATAACAACAAGGATATTTCAGTGTTTTCAGCATTTCTGAACATCCTACCTATAAAGTATTATACATCAATTTGAAGGAAAAAAAATTACAAATTCAACAAAGTAATGAGATACAGGGTGTTCCATTGAAAAAAATATAGGTTTCTGTCGTATCTTCAAAACCATACCCCGGAAAAAAAAATCGAGTACACCACTGGACTCTACGCAGAATTCTGTATCAGACGTAATTTTTACCTGATCATTATTTCTAATAACTTCGGAGATAAAGGAGGGGTCCGAAAAGTATCAATTTCCAAAATCACCCTGTATCTCATAAACGGAAACAGTTATGCGAAATCTGATTAGGCCAACTTGAGTTCCACAAAAAAGTAGGACAGGAACGTGAAAACCGCAAGGCTCTATCTCAAATAACAAGCGAGAAACCTGGGTGTCTCACCCAAAATGGGATGCACTGTACTCATCAATATTGTTCTAGAGTTAAAATTTTATCAATATTGAATGAGCCACACAAAACCTATTAATAAAAGTATTATATGTCGTATCTGAGAAATCACCCTGTAGAGTCTGAAAACAGGTCCCTAATCAACCTAATAAACCATTGCATTATTCTACAAATTTTTTAATTAGAATGAAATTCTAAAATTTCTCTTCTCCGGAATCACTTTGAAATAGTTATACAGGCTCCAACGAATATAATGCTCACATTGCATCGAGCGTATCTTTGGTTTTCAATGGACTTGAGGTCCCTACACTTCCATAGTATATTCAGGGTTCGGAAAAAAAATCATCCGTAACTGTTGAGAAATTTATTTTACACCATTTCATAAGCAAATATAGAAAGAAGATTCGGAACAATTCAGAAATAACTGAAAAATCTCTGGTACAGTAACATCCATAATATCAATAAGTAGAAAGGTACATCTGAAAAATTCTATTCCACATTATGGCAAATTTACATATGTAGACATATGGTGAAGAAATGTTCACAACAATACAGTGCAGAGTGCCCTTTCGATTTCTTCAAATGACGATTTTCGAAAATCAAAGGGACTGAATTCTTAGAAATCTTCAATAATATAAAATAAAAGTTTTGGTATGCTCTTTGGTTCATTAATTATTATAATACATGATATGTCTTCCGTCGAATGGAACATTTCGAACATAAAATAAATCATCTTTGGTGGCATGAAAAATAACAGATTGCACATTTATTTTTTTAAACGCTTTTTACACTGGTTACAATGATTACAATAGCTATAGGTACATCTTTATCATTTTGAGTTGGAATGCGTATCTAACAAGGAATGATAAATATTCAAAATACAATAGGAATTGAAAGGAATGATTTAATTACAGCGTAGGTGAAACTAGAAGCACTGTGCCTAGATAACACCTGCTTCATATGTTGATTCATGTATTAATTTGTGGTGTGCCCTATCGTGACTCACAAGCACTTAGTCATCAAGTGCATCAAGTGCTGGATGTACTCTCAAGTACCATAAGGAGGCCCCTGTTATTTGCGAGATATCGATTTATTTTCCTATCTACTATAGGGAATTTCGTTTTGTCCCTCTCACGTCATTATTGAATTTTGAGGTAAGTTTTGAAGGAAATACGCTACCATGTTTTTATTTCTATGTGTCTATGTTTCCAACTCAATGTGCGTTACCATAACGATGCCTACAGAGTCAGGACGTAACCTAATGAAACCTGGGGACCTTCTCTGAAGCTCCTTCCGAAAAGCTTCAAATCATTTATTTAGTCCAGATGACCGCTAGAGTGAATGATTATATGGAGAACAGATGGTTGAACTGACCGGAATGTACTTTTATTACAGAGAAGCCCACGAAGACCATATTCTTAGATTGATTCGACAACTCTTAACCAGGCAAAAGTAAATGCTTTCATAGCAGATTCTGAAAAGTAGTATTCTAGTTACCGATTCTTAGCAATATGATCTCGCAATTCGAAAAAAATCTTACTACCAATATTGACATCTTAGCAACTCTGAAATTGTAGTTGCCAAGCTTATTATATCTAAATAATATAGACAGGGAATATGGCTAAGAACCATTTGTTTCATTATTATTTCTTCCAAGAGTTTGGAAATATTGAAACTAGGCAAGTATATGGCTATAAGAACGTGTTTAAGGTAACGCAGCATGTAAAATATTCAATATTATGGAAATTCTCATACTGTAATACCGCCATATAGTCTGAAAACTTGAGCCAATTTGAAATATTATAGTTCTCATTTAGAGCATTTTTTGAATTCTTCGAGACATTGATGTGATTGAGTTGAATGTCGAATAGAGCTTCTTATTTTGTGTTCAAAAACATTTATTCGGATTTATTTTAATTAGGAGTACTCCGCATGCACAAAAAGGAATATATGTATCTCTTGCGAAACAAAATACTAGTTAGTGGTCTCCCTAATAGTCTTCGACAAAGTTCGAATCGAGATTATTAATAAGTATTCGCAACCTGCTTTCTGTGGTCATCAAAGTGACGTTCGCAGGTAGAAGGTTGAAACAGAGAGAAAGAAATCTCTGTAGCATATTGATATTTCCATCTCGATGGAATCTGAAAAGATTATTTTCTGCTCCCAAACGGTACAACATTTTCCAATTCAATCATGTTCCTGTTTGAACGTTTTGGTTCAAGGGTTATTATATTCTAGACATAGTGGTGCTAGTTCCAACAACGTATATCCCATCTAAACAATCATTTACAAGTGTTACAAGAAAATAAAACACATCTTCTGAAGCCAATAACCAAAAGTGTACACTATAAATAAATCACAGCTATAACATTCACTGTCTTCTATTCTCAATCTTTCATCTATCCATTTTCCATCAAGAACCCCCATCCCAACTCACTAATTTTTACTTACAATAGCATCATATCTCATATGATGTCTAAATCACAGATTCTGCGTTCACTCGTTCAAGAGTCTTTGGTTCAGTTCGTCCAACACACGTTTGAGAACGCCGGACGCATCATAGTCGTGTTGCTAGCTTCAGCGTTCTCTTGCGCGTACGCGTTCAACCTGATCAGGTTTTGCGCAAGGTTCTGGTCCATATTCATGCTTGCTTGAGGCTTGAACAGCAAGGGCAGCACCTCGGTTGTGTCCTCTTCGCTCTTGGCGCTTTTGACTGACGTGGATGAGCCGATCGGAAGCGTGGTGGTGCTTCCGGTGGCCTGGCACTATGAGGTGATAGGTCTTAGTTCGGTATGCTGAGTCTCCTTGTGTCTTCTGAGGTCGACTTTACGCTGGAAAGCACGTCCACAGAGGTCACAAGCGAAGGGTTTGAATCCCGTATGCTTCCTTGAGTGGGTTATAAGGTTTGATGATTGGCTGAAAGCTTTGCCGCATACTGTGCATTTGTGGGGTTTTTCACCTGGAAAGAAGAGAGGAAATTGTAGCTTCTTAATAATATATATATATATATTCTAATAATCCCTTTCTTCATCGTGAAAGTATGATATTGAAATAGTAAGCAGAAAGCGTTGAAAACAATGAGTTTAAGGTGATGTTGATATTCATGAAGTAGTAAACCTGATAGTTTCTTCGACATAGTTAATATTCTTCCATCCAAATAAGGAATGTGAAAAAAATATCCACCTTTGAGGTAAAGATGATGGTAAGACCAATATAACTAATTCAGAATAGGTACGTTTAAAATGATTGCAGATATTATTGAGATGGCAAATAATTAACTACTGAAAATAAATCATTGAGTCTTTCCAAGGGCCGTATTTATGGAACGAAAGCTTTGAATTAATTTCATTAATTTCTTTGGTTTTCATGAATACGTTGGTTCTTCGACACTGATATTTTTTCTGATTGATTACTGGATAATGTTCCTATTCCACTATGTAACTTATCTCTAATCCACTTACACTTTCTGCGTCCAACGCACGTTTTCGACATATCGTTACGTTGGTCCGAAACGTGCCTTAGACGCAGAAAGTGTAAGTAGATTAGAGAGTAGTTACAGACTGTTTTGTTATCAGTATTCTATCCACAGTGGACTCAAATAGTTATTTCCTATTCCCGATCGAAGTTTTCGATTCAATGCAAATTTCTGAATCTATCGACTGTTAGTGATGTTGAATATGGGCTTACCAACATAAACATAACTTCCATATGTTTGATTTTAGTTGGCCTCGAGGTTCTTGATTATATATAATTAAAATTATGTTGTTGATCACAAGTGTTTTCACAGGATCGATTTATAGAACCGTACGAAATGTCCCTTTATGAGCAAAGTTTAACTCGTCATCAATTTTCTTCTGATTTTGCATTGGGATCGAGATATTAAAGGTGGTACCATTGCAATCTGACACATGATTCATATTCGCGAATAAGATTTTGATTTTCGATTTGTTGTTTCACAAACTCAAACCGTTATTATAGTCATTCAAAAGGATTTGGGTCTTTGGGCCGTATGTCTTCGTCTTGACTGACACAAGGTAATTCTTTCAGCTGTCAATCTATCCTAGAGAATGATTTGGACAAGCGTGTAAAAACTCGCAGAAAAAAAGATCTCCATTCCTAGCGAGATCTAGGTGGGTGAAGTCATAAGAGAACAATCCATTGAAATCTCCTTAATATTTGATTTCTCGAGACGAATGATATCACCAATATAATATGTTAATTCTTTTTGCAGTTATACAAAAAATAATTTTCAAGAAATTTGGCTCAATCAATCATATCAACTCTTTTGAAACTTTATGAAAAAAACCCACTGAATGTGTTTCCTGAACGAATAAGCGGGTCAGTATATGTGACGCTACAACAGGAGCAAAAATACTTGAAATTTAGGAATTTAGTCGGATAGGATACATCTATGAAGGTTTATCAGTCAACTACACAGAGATAAAGTTTCTCTCAGATCAATATGTAACATCATTTATTCAAGAGAATTGTATTCTTGGATAAGTCCAACCAAATATTAATTTAATTTTTCGATGAAATACTCTTGACCCATAAGAAAAATGATCCTCTGGATGCTAACAGAATCACGTTCGATCCAAATGAAAAAACACAACTATTACTGGATATGTTTGGTGTATACGTTCCATATTATTATTCTGAATTACTATGGCTTTGAAACAAATTTAATATTTCTCGTTGTTGCATGGTATTTTTTTTTTTTTTTTTTAATTAGATTTCTAGTTCGAAATGAACAATTATGGATCTATGGGAGATGATTCCCCATTAAAGGGGCCTGTAGCGTTCTTCGTTCATCTGAGGATCTGAAAATCATCGCTTGGAGGACTGAACCTGGTCGAAAGACCCTCTCGGTCATGAGCAAATGTAGGTGATATTATTTACTGCTTCCTTCTGGTTTTCCATCCCTCTTTCTGTTTCAGATATTATGTCAAGATATTTTGCCGAAATGAATTCAAGATGACGAAAAAATTATTTCCCAATGAAAAAGATGCCATCCATCTTCTATAAACAAATTACTACACTTATACGGGGAGACAGAATTTTTCCTGAGGTTTTTATCTGTGCTCTTGTATCATACGCAAATAAGTATGGTACCCCGTTTACATTTCCTCTGCTAACACTGTGATATAGCTTAGAATGTAATGCTCGTTCTCAAAAGAATATATATATATATATATATATATATCTCAAAAAGCCCTTCATGATCATTTTCGAAAATATCAATCAGAAATAGAATGCGACTAGAGGATTTCCTTCCAACAAGAAAGTTTTTTGGGAACAGGGTTTCGAAGATCAAAGAGCAGAAGGGAACGTACGTCTCGGTTCAACTGAATTCGGTTCCAGAAAATTCATGCAAACAACTGAATGAGTTGAAAAAAACAATTTATTGGACAATTTCAAATTATTATTCTTGGGGAAAGATTATTTAATTCAAAGATATGTTTATGTTTTATTCAAGAGATCCTTTTTCTTCTGTGTAGGTTGCTTCTTCCGGCAATAAACTATGAAGTTATTGGAAAGACAACAGAAAGAGCCTCATGGATAGTCCCGGATTTGTCAATAGGTCTCAAACGTCGCGTCCTAGGAACGGCAGTGTCGGAGGGGCGACAGTGCCTGAGGGGCGGCAGTGCCTTAAGGGCGGCAGATTTATCTAGCCTGTCTTACGCGTGTAAGACAGGCTGAATAAAAATATACATGTAACAGCTCATGAAGCGAACAGAAATTGTACCTACAGACTAGTTAGGGCCATCAATCAATTCTAGAGATGGAAATTCCTTTTGAACCCATAAGTCCACCACTGTTTCCATATTGAGAGTTTTTTGAAAATACTCGGCATCGTCGAAGGATAGCTTTCTATAATAATTTACTTGTAAGCTCTATCTTGTATTTCTCTGACGAACTGCCAGTTTTTCTATTTTGAGATTGAGGTCGTTGTGATTCACATCTTATTGAATAAGTTGAAATATAGAATATAATCTCGATTCTCTTGAATTGGCTGTTGAAGTGCATTGAAGGTCTCCAAAACCCCCCAGAAACTGATTTCCACACCAATCTGGATCGGTGCAGGTGACGTCACGGGAGTACAAAATCAAAAATACCCTCTCCGCACACGACAAATTAATAAGTGAGATTCCGGGGATGCCTCCGTCACTACCCGGGTCGCGCATCCGCGCCATCTCGCTCTCCAGGTCCGGACGGCGGGATCTCCCGTCCTGCTCCCGACCGGATATGGGGTCCCGCGTTGCCGTAGCGACCGAGGGGCGGGCGGAGCTCGGCAGTCTGTCGGAACGAATCACGGCGGCCGCAAACTGATAGCAATCGATAACACCTAAAGTTATAGAAGGGTCTTTAAGATGAACGACGGCGGTGCAGGGTTCATGAACCGGGCGCTTTGCCGCTTATCGCTCGACGATGGACCCGTAGGCGGCGTGTGTCTCGTTATATTCTGACGCTTCGTTCCGTCGAGGAGCTAGGCTTTGATGTTGGGTAGTTGGTGTTATTTTTCAGGGTTTTCTGAGTTTCCATTCCCAAAATCTTAAAAAGAACTATTAAAAATTAAATAATTTAGAGAAAACGCCCTTGCGGATTCAGGATACGAATTATTTCTCAAGAACAGTTTCTACAGAAATGTTGCCTAATGAAGAATATTGGAATGATGTGAACGATCATCGAATGAACTGTCACGGTTCAGAGTCTATGTCAGACACTTTCATCAAACAATAAATGGAAATTAATTTTGCAAATTTTCTACGTCTTTGTGGTTATGTTAGTTTATTACAACTGGGAGTTTTCTTTTCTCTTCGAACCAATTTCTCTCTTCCTACTTATAGTCTGATGAAAGAGTCAGATATACCCTAGATTTCGCAAAGATACGGTGATCGTACGATCAACAGATTGCTCCGTCAAACTTGATCGGCCGATCAACGAATTCAGGTTTCACAAAACTTCATCTCTTCGTCAAATATGTCGAACAGTTGATCGAGCAATACAGTCTGACAACCTTGCATTTTTGCGGCTCCGATAAACGAAACCACAGAAATGGGAAATTGGGTTATGTTTTATATTTCTGTGCGTAAACATGAATATTGCTTTTGTTTTCGTTGACGGCAAATGTGTCTGTCATTTCATGATGAATTCAAGGTTAAGTGATTGTAAACAAATTTGATGATAGACAAGACAGAAGAAATCGCAATACATTCATTTTCTCATAAAAAAATGAGCTGTAAAATTGCTTTAATATTTCGAAGGCAGTAATGGATTAACCTTTGAAAAATTTTCACGACTCCTTTCGATATGGAATCTGGAAGTGACGAAGATGGTAAATTGTTTGATAATATGAATGAAAGTATTGAACCTTTTTAGTGGACAAATAAAAATCGCTAATCATATTGTTATTTGTTTTTATTCCATGTAGATGCTCATCCAATTTCATCTGGATATTATGTTCAAAGTTCTACACAAAATAAAATCATATTTTCACACAACCCATGTAGTATTTTATTTCCAAATTTCATAACAACAGAAATGATGTATTCAGAATGTTAAAAAATGATTGTTTCAATTTGTTCATTGGCTCCTACTACGTTCCTGAGCTATAAGTTTTGGAAATCTATTATGCACACATATATCAAAATAAACTTGACTGGGTAAGTAGATATCTGTTGAAAGGCTCACATTGCAGATTGAAATCAACTATCGATACACCTGGAATTTTATTGAAAATTTCCATACAGTCGTTATAATTTATCTTACCAAATATATCCTCAATTATTGCTACTTATCCGCTGAAGTAAGCTGGAAAAGTGTCACCGAACAATAACCGCAATCTCGCATTGCTTGGTTCAAATTATTAAAGCAATTTCCGACAACTCCATACTCTGATGATATTGTTTTCATAACGATTTCCTTCTGATGAGAAAAAACGAAGAAATTACATATGGCAAAAAATTCAAAAACAGACCGGTGAGTCAATAAATTACACTTCAATACTGTGATTAACTGGCTTGATTGCCCGAATTAGTCCAATCAACTTTATCGACCTTATCGGCCGTCCAAAAAATATCAGCATCTGCAAATATCCCTCTTCAATAAAGGAAAGGAGTTATTTTGTCATTGTCGTAAGAGTAATTGCGTTTAAAGCCTCAAACTTGCAGACCACTAATCTCGCTCGTGCAAGGAATTAATTCATGAATGGGTAAAAGCCACCCAATATTTTCGTAGATCTACCCATTCGAAATTTTCATTTCTCCATATTTTCAAAACAACAGACTGGATGGAATTGAAATCTAGTGCTTCGAAGAATTCAAAGATTGAAGGTTCTTGCAGAATTCAACGGGGGTAATATCAAAGGATGGTCTCCATCGGGAAGTGAAACCAAGTTTTCCGGAACGGTGACATGCAGTGCTTTTCTTGTATTTTTGCGCGCATGTTCTAGGGGTACAGCGTGCTATCGTTTTGTCCAAATGTCTGTAATTTTGGATGATTGAGCCGAAAATGGTCTCAATCGACTAGGTTGGACTCACTGATAACGAATCCGGTCTCAAAATCGATTCTGTCCGGCCGGCCGGCCGTAGACACGCTAACTGTCGACAGAAGCAAGCAAGCAACTTGAAACTTTCAGGATAGGTTGCGCATCAGAATGCCGCGGTTAAGTTCGTTAATGGGCCAAATCGGTCAAATAGTTTCGGAGTTATAGGCAGTTGAAGTTTTGAAGTTATTTATTTTTTATTTCAGAAACTACTTGAGAGATTAGATTCAAACTTAGCAGTTGGGTGGAGTATAACTTTGAGCCAAATTTCGTCAGGATCAGATTCTCAGTGAATTTAAAAAAAATTTTTTTTCGAAATTTTTTTCCAAAAAATTTTTTTTTCGGAAACCATTTATCATATTCGAAAAAAAAGTCCACTTACACTTTGATCTTCATACTTCACAGCAGTGTACCAAATTGCAGTTCGATACGATCATAAGTTTCGGAGATATCCGGAAAAAATGTGTCAAATTTCGAGGTTTTCTTCTCGATATCGTTTATTTTTTCGGTATAACTCGAGAAATTCTGATTCAGTCCTGATGAAATTTCACAGCTAGTTTTGAGATGCTGAAAGACAACTTCATGCGAAATTTCGTGATAATCGTGTCATCAGAACAATTTGAAAAAAAAAATTTCTATGATTTTTCTTATCATATCATCCTCATCAAATTCTGTGTGAAACTTCGAACTGTTAATTTTCGATGAAGTACTGGATTTCAATTCAATCTGATCTGTATTTTTGGAAATATTGAAAAAATAAAATTTTGATTGGGTATATCTACAGAATCATTGGGTGGATTTTACCCATTCACGAATTCGGCCTTCGTAATTTAGGTCCAAACCTTCTCTACAAATATCGAGTTCCTAAGGCGTTTCTTTCGGAAGTTATTGTGTTCACGCAGTTGGCCGTTAGGCTGACCGTAAACACAATAACTTCCGGAAGAAACGACTTAGAAACTCGATATTTGTAGAGAAGGTTTGGGGCTTAATTACGAAGGTCGAATTCGTGAATGGGTAAAATCCGCCCAATGATTCCGTAGATATACCCATTCAAAATTTTATTTTTCCAATATTTCCAAAAATACAGATTTGATCGAATTGAAATCCAGTAATTTATCAGTAAAAATTTCAAAAAGTACTGCCGTGAAGGCAGCAGCTTTTGCGTGCATGTTCAAATTCGTTGCTGAAGCGGTCATCTACATTGAACATGCGCGCAAAAGTTGCTGCCTTCACGGCCAGTGCTTTTTGAAATTTTTATTATTGAAATCGAATAGTCTTTCCATGAAAAACTGCCGTCAGAATCTCAATTGTCGTTCAATTTTCCATGAGGAAACTATCATTCAAGTTGAGTAAATTATTGAATATACAGAGGAATGCTTCAAAGTTTCATGTACTACCGACTGACTTCATAAAAGTGAATGAAGTATATATATGCACTCAAAAATTCCTCCTCGAAATTTCAGTTTCAATTGATATTGCCAAAATAGAAATCCTTGAAACAGCTCTACCAATGGTTTATAATGTTCATTATAGAGTTATATATGAGCTGCTTTAATTACTGAGGATATATCACACTCAAATTCAGCTTGCCAGTTGACAGAAAGACAAAAACTTGTTGTCTTTCTGTTGCACCCCCATACACAATTTCCCAAACATACTATATTCAAACTGAATCGATTACTGAATTCAGAGTGACGTCACCTTAAGGAATTTATTCAAGAATTCAAAGCAGGAAATCATTCACGAATTCTCTCTACGTTCTAGCCGTGAATCAAGAAATTAAGAGAACTGGGTCGATCCCCCAGGTCTCTTATTCATACCGGTGGGTATATCTGGAGTGTTTCGCACCTAGAACACGTTCAGATTACTGATGTGGACCTCAGACTTCTTGATATCATCTCATCTTTTTCCGGAGACCCCTGCCAGTGGCGCACGATCATCTCGCTTAGCGGCTAGTTATTCTTACGTCTCCTTCGTCATAGCCAGTGCAAGCGAATATTAGACAAAATTTTTCTGCATACGTGTTTACAACTTCTAGAGGACATTCCTTTGCATATTGTTAATTTGATGGATATATATCACACTTCGTTTTCTTCTGTACTAGCTTATAAATTACGAAATCTTGTTGAATAATTCTGTTATGCTGGGGAATTGATTTTTCTTCATTCTTCCTTATTGTAACTTATTCAACGAATATTTCCGATAAAAACAGAATGGAATAGAAGAGTAGGGAGATGAAACACGAATTGTTAGGACCACATGGTAAAGAGAGGAAAAAATGCACGAGAAATGCGTATAAATTTTCATGAAAAAAGTAGTGAGGCATTGTCGTTAAATCGAGAGTTTTTGCAAGAACATAGATGATAACGTGAATAAAAGACTCGATTAAAACACGTAATGTCATGATCAAGATATTGGTTTTCAAGTTCTTCAAGTCGTGCACACGAATTTTCAAAAAATAGAAGGGTCGAGAGCTCTTGCTCAATTCTTCGATTTCATATGCAGAGCGATCATTCAACTAGGTACCTACTATCGTTCCCAAGGCTGTTTGCTTTCTAGATATCGATTACAACCATGGAAGCTTTCAATTCGATGATATTTCTGGAAATTGCGAGAAAATAAAATTATGAATAAGTATATCTACGGAATCGTTGAGTTAAATTGAACCATATTCATAATGCCCCTTGAATTATTGAGCTTCAAACCCAGTTCAATGAAATCTCCCATAAGTTGAGTCGTTTGGAAGTGACGTTTTTTGTTCATTATCGGCTGTCAGGCTGACCTAGCTTCTTCCAGAACTCACTTACGAAATCGGTATTTGTGCAGTCGAAGATATGAAAATGTGAAATCATTTCAATAAGTAGATTCTACTTTTCCAAATTTCATTTTCTGAATATCTTTCTTGGTTATGACGAATGTCTTGAAGAGTTATGAAAATGATCTTGAGGATCATACAGTTGAAAAATTGATACATTATTTCAATCATTGTTGGGGACACACTGATAAGTGTTCGCTGAGTCTATGAATTCTAACAAGCGCTCCTTCATTGAGTGAAACTCAAACGACTCCATTTGGAACTATTGCCTAACTTCTTAGTTACGCTACTGCGTTCGCCTTGCGTAAAACCGGCAACGTGCTTGGGGTTTCGACGTGATTGCAGCACCCTTGATCCTTATATAGAAATGTCGAATCAGCCATATATTTTATGTGCCTCTTGGGTACCATACACATTCGCTGATTTCTACTCATGGATTTTTCCCAGCTGAGATTATGCTATATAACGTGAGAGCCAACAGAAAGAAATGGAAGCGAGCAATGAGAGATGGACAATATGAATGATATGAAGAAGAAATACTTTAGGACTTAGACCCTCCGATTTTGAAGTTGTTTTGAATATAACATAATTTTTTTTTCAATTTCTTGAGAATCGCAGTTCCTAAGCCTCAAAAAGATTTCTGTAAGATAATAATTACTAGAACTCCTTCCAGTCATTATTCTCCTGCATAAAAAAATATTTTTATTCTAAACGTGGATATATTCAATGCTATATTTCTCTAACAAATATTTCACAAACAAAATTGTGTCTTCTGATTCACCAGGGCATTGAAAACAACAATTCGGTTGTTCTCGCAAAAATATCGAGTTTGTATGCTCTTTGACAGACCAGGACGCTAGTGTTGGATATCAACTGAATTTTTTGAGAAACCTAGAAAAGTACTGACGTTAAGTCAGCAGCTTTTAAGCGCTTGTTAAAATTGCGAAATGGCGACTTGGAAATTTCAATGAAATTTAAATGAAATATGGAAATTTCCAAAAAAATAATTTTTTCCAATGATAATTCTCTTTATTGACACTGTTCATCTTCCAACCAAGTTTAATTTCGATTAGATAAATATTTTCCGAGTTATTGAAAATCAAAACTCGAAATGGCTGAAAATCAAAAACCATTCGGCAGATGTGGCCCATTAACGACCTAGATATTCAGGATCAAAACCTAACCTGAAAATTCCAAGACTCAGGGTCCTTTCTTTCGAGAGTTAGAGCATACACAGACGGGCGGCCGACCGGACAGAATCAAATTTGACCACGGATTCTTCATCAGTGAGTCAAACCTAGTCGTTTGGGACCGATTCCATCTCAAAATTAGAATATTACAGACATTGTGACGAAACGATAACGCACTGTTCCCCTGAATAAGCGCCTAAAAAGAGTAGAGATTTCAATGAATTACCAAAAATGAGTCTAGGGGCTGGGTAAACCTTTTGAAATGAGTGTCCAAACTGTCAAGATAAAATAAATTCACAATGGAAACCACAGAAAACATACTTTATGGATGTAACGCGTTGGCATGATGAGAAAATAATTTTCGTTTGCATGTCTTGACATGCTATGGTTACTTTAAATGAATGAACTTTTCAGGACTTTAAGTTTGCTCGTTTTCAGGTAAGAACATATCATTGCTTAAAGTAAACTTAAGTCTCTTGATGGAAATCGGCATAAATGTACGAGCTGCTTCTCTATGATTTCAAAATTTCTATCATTCAATTCCCCCTCCCTCATTAGAAAAAAAATACGTTCCAAATTGACAGAAAATAATACATAAAAAAAAATTTTGAATGAAATGGAGTATACCTATATGAATCGAAATGAAATTATATCAAACAAAAGCTCCAGAGAAACGAGACCGTCTGTGTTTCATCAATAAAATATTTCTTTGAAAATTCAAGCAGCTCCAAAATAGTTGCATTCAATTTCATTTAGCATAAATTGATTATTTGTTCCAGTCAGTGTAATTATGCGGTTTACTAAATAAAACCTAAAATTTTCCAATTTTTGTTTGGGATGGAAAATAAATCTTTCATGTATATTTATTTCACTATCAATTTCCTATACTACGCTAATTGAATTGAATTGAAGTGAAGTAAAGACTTTTAATTGTGATTGAATATAATGTGAGTGGAACTTGGAAAAATTAGCTACTAGGTATACGAAAGGACATGATTATAACTATTCCATGTGTTTTCGAAAAATTTTCCAAAACACAACACTTAGAAATCGATATCCCAATTCATTCGCCAATTTGCAACATTAGAAAAGTTCGTTGATACTGATGTGGTTCATGATGTATTTTTAACTATCATCCCTAGTTGGTCTTTTCAAAAAGACGAATTCATCGTGAAAATTGCTTGATAGTATCCACCAGTAATATCTTATTTATGTCTCAAACATACAAACCGCGTATAAATTGCATGCTATCTATATACAGAAAGAGTCAAATATGTTGGAATATTGATAAAATGCTCTTCTTTTGCATAACACCTACACTTAGTTTGTGAACAAAATTAATTCCCTTCTGAGTAAAACCTTTAAATGTTGAAGCGCGATATCGTCAATTCAGCATACATTTTGCCTGTTCATGAAAAAGATTATATTTTCACAAGAGTCTTCAAAAATTCGAATTTTGTCATGAAAACTTGGGACGGTGTCAATTTATCTCAAATATATAATCTTGTTTCATCTTGAAATTCAAAATGTTTGCCATTCCGGTTTCCTTATGAAATTAATCTATAAATTGTGATTCGCTAAAATTCCTGGTTTCGAAGATTTCTCCGAGAAGCGCTGGATTGATAATTTGGGAAAATATTCTTGCCTATCTTTTTTCATTTTGGAAACTCATGCTGTTATTATTTTTTCCATGAAGCAGATTTCACCGTAAGGCAAGAAGTTGAAATGCTGAATTAGTGAAGAAAATCTTTAGAGGTTGTAGCACTCAGAACTGAGTGTTCACGTGCACGCTTCCACAATGAACGATCCTTAGTCTTGCCATACATACACTAATGAAAGTTCATGAAAAAATTTCTTTCGAAAAAAATTTTGAGAAAAATTATTTTCGGAATATATACTGATTATATGATCCCAAAAAACTTTCGCGAGAAGTTTCGCGTTGCTGTATTTTACCAATATTTCCAAAAATATAGATTATGTCGAATTGAAATCCAGTAATTTATCGAAAAAAAAAATCTAGAAAAGCACTGCCGTAAAGGCAGCAGCTTTTGCGCGCATGGGGATGATCGACCTAGAACATGCACGCAAAAGCTGCTGCCTTCACGGCAGTGCTTTTCTAGATTTTTATTTTACATATTTCATCAAGATAAGGCAAGGTCAAGGATATAATTGAAACCTTCACCATGTGGTCCGTAGATTCCATTAGTCTCCGGCCAAAGCTTGAACTACTGGTTCAGCTAAGTATTTTCCGGAAATCCTATAAACTCTGGATGAAGAGAAAGGAATAAGTGGAACGGAAAGGAATTAGCACGTCCAATATCAGGGGAATGTCAAGAATTCCCTGAGTATATGTCCACCGTCCGCAATCCTGAAAGAATTCGCGCTTGGTTCTTGGAATGGGCTCCGTGATATGCACCCCAGACATTATTCAAACATATGAAACTTTGCCTTAACACTACCAGAATAACAAATACCAAAAAGGATTTCGTGTGGTATCTGAAATCTTTCGTATTCTGCTGTTAGCAGGATAACAAGCTTTCAATTTATTGATTCGTTTGACTGGAGCTCTTATACAGTTCGGAGGGAGAATTGACTTTGGCGTAAAAAAAATGTTAGAATATATAATACTATATTTCGTAATTCTTCACTATACTAATTGAATAATGCTTGAATCGTGGTGAGCTTGATAAACAAGAAATAGAAAACTTCGGACGACATTTCGACTTTTCTTGGTGGGGGTTGAGATACAGGGCTAACAAGTGAAGCAAAGAACGCGATCATTGTAGACGATTCCGATTATTTTTGAAGAAATCTCAAGTTCAGAAGAGAAAAACTCTGGAAAAAAATCTTGTTGAAAATGTTTAAAGAAGATTTTGGCAACGACTTTGAAAATGCGCGCAAATGCTGAAGACTTCACGTCAGTATTTTATAGGTTTTTTCAAACTGTTCCGTAGACACGATCCCCACGAAATTTTGCACAAAGTTGTTCTTTCGGCTCGAATACGACGATATAACTTACGCAAGGTTATAAGTTCATCTTTTTCTTCTAACCATTGATCATCGATTTGTTGAACGGTCTCGTAGAACCTTGACGTTCATCCTACGACGTGCATAACGTTCATCCTATCGTCGTTACAGACAGCTGTATATGCAATTTTTAGTTTGAACAGAACACGCAAGACGAGGAAACACCAGGTTCATGATGTTGTACCACAAAACGGCAACGTCTAACATCAAACAAAGGAATGGTCCATGGAGGAGAAAGAGCTCCAATTATAATGAACTAACATGAGGTTGGGGACGAATATCTGTCGATAAATCAACACCTTGATCTGAGCTAATCATCTTATCAACCAAAGCCTCTACACTGAAGAGGTGCTGTCGAAGTAATGAGTTCACGAAGTTTTTTCTGCTTGATGTATAGTAACACTTCTAATATCACTGAGTATATTCAAACCTCCTCCCCATGTAGAAAGAACGATTCAAGAAACAATGCCTCATATCCCATCAAATAATAAACTCGCACGATCTCATTTCACCTCGCAATAAAAGAGATTCATGCAGGAGGGGGGAGGGTCGTAATCGTCGATATCAATTCCTGAGCTGCGCCCGCGACGGCGTCCGCGATAAATCTCGCTGAGGAAGACAAGGGGCAAGAAAAAAGTATAAAATCAAAAATACATCCGAGGTCCCGGCATCGCGCAACTGCAATCATTCCTTAAAACGACTTATATGAGCTATAGACTTTAATAATTGAACATTATGGGTATCCGGAAAGCTTTCAAAAAGATTGAGCGCGCTTTGCCGAGATAATGCCCTATATTAACTCCGGAGAATGTAACGCTAGACAGGGACGAAATCCGCTCGATCTGACTTACGTTACGGTGAATTAATTCCTTCGTTTTTATTCTGTATTTAGTTCAGTCAGTTTGAATCAAGGTGTAGGTTCAATTTTTTCTGCATTTATATTTATTTATTCACTTCCACAATTACACCAATTATTATGGTAATTGCAAATGCAGAATATATATCCAAAAATAAATTCAGGTCTTTACCAAAGAAAATGGATCCCCCAGGATTTCCAAAGTAGCACAAAATATATCTACATCATTCTAAATGAAAAATTCATTACAAATAGGCATCATCTTGTTCACAGGAGAAGAGCCACCTGGTTCAACATAGAATAGTTCTTTATTTTTGATTTTTAAATCTAATTTGGGAAATTCGAAATGTATAAAATCAGTAAAATTACGCTTTTAATTTCGAATATTATCCAAAACTTTGAAGATGAATACAATTGTATTGTACTTGTTGTAGTTGCATTGTACTTTCGCTTTTTTCCTAATGTACACATGTCGAAATCTTGTGACATGGAAATATATGATTTCAGAAGGGGATGAATGTGGAATTTTTTTCGATGAAAGTATTGGAAGAATCCTTTTTGAACCCTCTCAATTTAATCAATATTAGAAATTGCCAAAGGCATCCAAACAAATGGGGTTACAAGGGCATTGTACAGAAGGATGCTAGTTGAAATATTAAAATCCTGAGCATTCTTCAGAACAAAGCCCAAAACTTCATAAGATTTACTCGTCAAAAACTAGTTATCGTTAGATTTCAATTCAATGAAGAACTATCAGGATGTTTCAACAATTCGAACAAAATTATTATTTCAAACTAACTGTTCTACAAAACAGGTTTGACAATGAAATTACTCTGATCCACTACTGAATTCTGGTAAAACTTCCCCCACAAAGATATCAATCAAATGAAAACATGGATTCAATGAGTTTTTGGAATATAAGTAAGGACTATAATCATTAGAATTAAAATGAAGAAAACAGCTAACACAACTAATACCTTAAACTTAAATATAATGATGATAAAGATGCTAGAAACCCACTGATGACTTTCAAAATGTCGAAAGAGTAATGTACGTATGGTGTTATGTTTGTATTATACTTCATTTTTTAATTCTTATTTTGATGGTAATGAGTCAGTATATATCAATTGTCGTAGAATTTTTAAATTTTGTTCTCAATTCTACCGATACGAAATTATGCAGACGCTTAACCTCACGGTCAATTGTAACTACAATAAATTACAGAAGGAACAACTGAGTAACTTGATGTTTGAAAAATTGGTTAGGATCTCGTGATTACGAAGTTCGAAATTGGTAGAATCCACCAATTATTACGCAGACATACGCATTCAAAATTCGCATTTCTCGATATGTTTCAAAGAAACCGATAAAAAATTTTTTTCAATTTTTTAGCCTGCGATGCTAGAATTTCAACAAAATTTTGCTGAAAGTTGTGCGTCATTATGCTTCAACTGAATCCAAAATTTCGATCCAATAACTCGAGTAGTTCCAGAAATATTAGGGAAATATCCCTTAAAAGTCCAAATGATTATCACACCAAAATTGTTTGACCGAGTTCATCAATCAACCATAACCATGGCATTTAAAAATGCAACGGACCCTGAAAGTTTCGAGTACTAAGGTTCACCGTTCTCACGTAATCGTGAGTCCAACCAAGTTTCTTTCAGACCATTCTCGACTAAAATCCGAAAATTACAGACATTTGGTCAGAACAATAGCACATCGTCCGCAAGAGTATGCGCGCAAAAATATACCGAAAATTTGCAAAATTCGCTACAGAGATAAGTATCCGAAGGGCCTCGAAAATGTTGATGGGTTTCATTTCTGTAGACAAATGAATAGGTTCGTCGGAATATCATTATATACTTGAATATTCGAATTCTGTGGGCTAGTCCTGACCAGCATCCCGCCCAATGCGAGCGCAGGTTGGATATAAAACAGACGACTGCAGAAGCATCTCGGTAATGGTGGCAGATTTCTCGCCGTGGTTATGTTTTAATAGAATTTACGATTATTGCCGTAAGAGGGTTGAACGGCGTGCACGGGGCGGCAGATTTCAGTTAGTTTGAGTGGAAATTGCTGGAACACTCCCCGTGATGATTTTGTCGTTTGCTTTTAGCGCCTGAGGAGGATTTTGTCGGAAAACCGCCAATTACACCCTCCATCTTGGACGTAACGTTTTAGGGCTGATCGTTATGCAGACGATTTCATAGGGGCGAGATCGTAGATAGAGCAGGGTTTTCGATGTCGTCGTTTGGATTCACCTATGACCGGCTGGTGAAACTCGAAGAATTTCACAGGGATTTTGCAGACAGGGCAATAAGGACAGGGTGGTTTATAAAAAGCAGTGGCAGCATCCCGAATACGAGTTTTCAAGACGACCTTCATACTGCATTCTAATATCAATCCAATGTATCTGTATTTTTGTGAAAAATATGATAGAAAACAAAAAACAGACGCAAACAAAGTCAAAAGATTTTTTGCACTTATTTGTCTGTTTGCGTCTTACACTTCTCTTAAGTTCCATAGAAAATTACTGTGAAGCTATAAAGCTAAAAACTTCCTTTTGAGCCTAATGAAGGTGCTGGTCTCACAGAACAGGTTAGAGTTCGTTTCTGCTTTCCAAGCCATTTCAAGTGGATGACATTGAACCACTATGCTTCTATTGTAGCGTTGTTCTCAGTATTCATCGGAATCCTACTCCTAAGATTCATTTGGGCCGAATGTACCACTTCTCTCAATCTAATGGGTTTCTGCCTCAAAGAGGTCCGAATAATTTAGTTCCGGTCCTTGGAGACGGCAAACCCTCTTCATATCATTTCTAATTTTTTTCTGGTATGGTTCATTAATCTTCACCACACTTTTCTTCGAGGGTCGTGCAGCTTTATGAAACCTCAAAGAACTACGATTGATAAGATCTTTTGTTCATTTGTACCCATTCATTCGGTTCAATGGACAATCTCATTGGCGGTACCAAATCTGATGTCCTCCTTGAAGAGCTTTGGCCACATAGGCGTCAAAAAATAGAACTGGGTTACCTATATGTAGAATTCTCTCAGTCGGCTCTGGACATATTCATACTGAATGTTCGACGGTTTCCTTTTTCGATCCAGCATGCAATGTTTAATTTGCCGGCTTATCAATGCGTTACAAAAAATATTTCTGCTGGACGTGCTCTGCCATCCGTCTCACCAAAACCCGAAGCTCAGCACCCGATAGCTGCAGAAGCTTTCTGAACCATAGTAGTCTATTTTAACCGAGCCGAGAGGTTCTGGTCCAGCAGGGATTACCATTGAGGTTCTTTTCGTAACTTCACTGATTTAGTTATTTGTTTCAATAAAACAGTGCCCTAACACAAATACGAGAGGGCCTTTGTTGCTTTTGCTGCCTCTCAGGGTAGTGTGGAACACTGAAAGTGATATTGCAGGACACTCAATGCGGACTTTCTATTGGTTCTAATATCTCTTCTGATGCCCTCTTGTCCCTTCCAGACCATTTGGAGCGCAAAAATAGGCAGTAGGTATTTCTGCCTGTGAGATCGAGCGCTGAAGTCCCACAGGTGCATAAAGAGCCTTAGTTTCAGTTTATCAACCCAATACCAATTCCAATATCTGATTTTGATCTATTAGTTTGCTTACATATAACTATTTTGTCCAATCGATTGACGAATCCACCTCATGCAGAGAGTCACTCATGACCATTGAAAAAGTATAGCATTTTCTTGGAACCAGAACTATACCATCATTTTGAGGAGTTAAGATGGTTTTTGTCACCTTTGATTTTCCTGTTGGCCTTCTCATCTCTCAATATCCGCATGAATTATCATTCCAAGGAGGAAAATCGAAAGAAATTGAATCATAATACTATTAATTTTCAATCAGGACAGATTTCGCCGATCACACCAAACCACATGAAGCTTTCTACAAGGTTCCCTCAAGAGACAATCTCTCGTAGAATATCGATTGTCAATAACCGATGTATTCTATCAAGAACAGTTTCTGTAGGTAAAAAAATCCAGAAATTTAGAGAAAATTTCGATGCATTAAAACAGCAACACTTGAAGTTTGAAGTGAAAATACAGGGCGTTTCATCATAAACTGGTCAAACATATATAGCAGTATAGATGACATTGGGAAATTCATTTTTGCCTTATGACATATACCCCGTTTTCGAAGCATAAGCGAGATAAAGGGGGTTTACTATCAACTTTGAGCAATATTCTGATAACTGTGGTGACTTATGCTTGACCTTTGAAATAACGGATTTTGGTCACATCTTAGTATTTTTGGTGGTCAAGTCAATCGTTGTGTAGAATCCTGGAAAAAATATTTCAAAATGGCGGCAAACCTACAAAGTTTGGAATTTTTTGTTTTTGATTGCCGAATTGGATAGCATTGTTTAAGAGTTTCCGTGAAAAATTTTCTCAAAATTCAAACTCAACTTTTTTTACATGTCTACAGAGGAAAAAAATTGTTGAAATCTTTCGAGGTTGAACTGACCTTCATTCTGGACACCGGTGTGAAACAGAATGAAAAAATATCCATTGGTTTTCATTTTATGGCCTTCCGAAGATTCCGCTCGGAGTACTTAGATAATTTTTATTGAAGAAACTGGTGGCCCTACGGATGCCGAAATTATGCTAATAGGCCTCCAGAATGACTCGGATAAAAATATGAATTCATCAAAAAAAAATAAATTCTAAAAAAACTTCGGTGAGAATCGTACTCTCTCCGCATTCGGAAATCAGGTCAAATTCGATGAAGTACCGTTGCTTGGCAACGGACATCATTATAATTAGAAAAAATGCAATTTATTTTCGGACTATTGTCCGTAAGTGGAGCGAGTTCGATTCCCATCAAAGATATTTTGAAATTTTTTTTTATATAAATTCATATTTCTATCTGGGGGCCCATTAGCAGAATTTTGGCCTCTGTAGAGTCACCAGTTTCTCAAATAAAAATAATAATAAAATATTTCTGTACTCCGAAAGGAATCTTTGGAATGAAAACCAATGGATATTTTTTCATTCTGTTTTCACAGCAGTGTTCAGAATGAAGGTTAGTTCAACCTCGGAAGATTTCAACAATTTTGAGTGAAATTTTTTTTCACTGTAGGCATGTAAAAAAAAGTTGAGTTTGAATTTTGGAAAACGAAAAATTCCAACTCTGTAGGTTTTCCGCCATTTTGAAATATTTTTCCAGAATTCTACACCACAATTGAAGAGACCACCAAAAAATACTAAGATATGACCAAAAACCGTTATTTCAAAGGTCATAACTCACCACAGATATCAGAATATTGCTCAAAGTTGACATTAAACACCCTGTATCTCGTTATTGCTTCGAAAACGGGGCATATGTCATAATATATAATAATTTCTTCTCATCTCTTTTCCGTGGTACCTCTGGAGCTTCATTGGAAACCATTAACCATTTCGAACGCACTAAATTCAATTGTGACAACTCCTTTACTTTTTCCATGACCTCTGTCGCTGAGGTAAATTCAATTATCAATAGCCTTGAATCTAATGCTCTGGGCGGTGACAAAATCACAGCAACCATGCTTAAATACTGTAGTCCGTTTATTGATACGATTATTCTATACAGGGTCTTTCACGAGGAACCTCACCCATATTTATACGGGAAACTACTAAACGTATTTTCATGAAATTCAGCACTTTTAAGTATTTCACGATGCTGATGAAATCTAAAATATTTTCAAGGGATGAGCACCTCCGGTTTTTCCGGAAATGACGTCAACTTCCGTTTTTCAAATTAGAACACCATTTTTTTATTGCAGAAATAGATTCCTTAGAAAATTTCAATTTATTTTGATGTAACATTTTTCAGTTTTGGTTGGAAAATTCTCTCTGAGCGGGAAAATTCGAAAACAAAATCGAAAATAGAGCTCCGCTGAAACAAGAATAACTTCGAGGTTTTTGGATGGAAAATTTTCATTTTTGGGATTTTTCAAGATGTAAGATTGATGTATCCACTTTAAAAATCGAAATCGCGATTCATGATACAGGGGGTGAAAAATCGCTTTCAAAGTTAGGGATGACAAAATCGTGAAAACTCAATTTTTTCGAATTAGAACCCCATTTTTTTATGGCAGATATTGAATCTACGTTAAAAAATAATGTGAGTGTATGCATCACACCCTTGCCCTAAAATGGATATTTTCTGAGTTATTCACAAAAAACTGTTTTTCGTCTTGAATTTTCAGCTATTTCTTTTCCCTTCACGCCAAAAAGATGAAATTTTCAGGAACTGTTATTTGAACCATGCTGTAGATTTTTCACCCCTTCTTGAAACCGACTTCAAGTTACTATCAGGAGAACCATGGCAAACTCTCGCAGTTATAACTAGAGAAGATGCTCAAAGTTTTGACCGTTAATTTCTAGACATTTATTTATACGTCTCAGGAATGCTTCGTGCGTTGCTCCTCTTATTTCATCGGGAGGAAGAGATCTGCAAAAGTGTTTAAAAACCAAATTGAGTTTCAAAACTATGAATCTAAAAATCTAAACAAACCTGAACGCATTTCTGACTCGTTCTATGCAGTCCTCTTTATCAGTCAGGGGAGTTGAGTAGACAGTATTTTTTATCCTACCCCAAACATAATAGTCTAAAGGAGTTAAATCGGGAGAACGTGGTGGCCAAAGATGTGGACCATTGTTCGCCAACCATCGATCTTCAAATAGCCTGTAGAGGATATTTGACACATTGAGTGAATTGTGTGGAGGCGCGCCATCTTGTTGATACCATAAGTCATTATGGTTCTGTACTAGCGGCTCAATTATTTGAGTCAATATGTCAGAATATCTATCTCCTAAGGGAGAACATTCTTTAAATAATGCAAACATGTGTAGTGTTCTATCTTACCAGTTAAAGTCCCATCATAAATGTGAACATCGAGAAATGCATTATTTTTGATGGCGCAAAAAACATTGAAACTCCAGGTCTCTTGAAAGTTCCATTGTCTGAAGTGGTGGTTGTTCTCTTCATCCCAATAATGACTGTTATGCCTATTGAAAGAACCATTCTTTGTGAATTCAGATTCATCTGTCCAAATTATACAGTCCACAAAGTTTTCATTCTCTTGAAATCGAATCATCATAGCTTCGCAAAACTCTGTTCTCCTGACGAAATCAGTTCAAATGCTGTATCCTATTGAATTTATATGGGTGCATTTTATGTTTTTTTAATATTCTCCTAACACTCGATTGAGATAATCCCAGATCAATCTCGGCATCTTTGAGAGAATTTTGAGGATTCACACGAAAATATGCAAGAACTGTAATTTCGTTGTTCTCATCTTCTACTACACTTTTTTCTCTGTGTGTAGTTTTCTCAACGAAAGATCCGACATTTCTCAAGTTTGTCATGGTTCTGTTAATGGTATCTCTCGTTGGTCTGGGTCGGTCAGGAAAACTCTCAATGAACAGTCGAATCGTTCTATCTACAACTTTATTACATTCTCCATGAAGTAGAATGAGATTTAAATAATCTTCATTGGTAAAATTAGGCATAGTGATCGATTTTATAACTTAATACGAATTATCACCAAATTAATAGTAAACACAAAATGCTACTGAATAAAGAGGAATTTGGCAGATGTAATTAATGATATCTATCATTAAAAAAAATAATGTAAAACATGGTAAGTTTTTGCATATGGTTCATAAGGAATTATTTATTTATCACTGGAGAGAAAACCGATGGCCGATTAGTTGAAATAAAGAGGTTTCCGATACAAATTCGAATACAAATTCGCCATCTATTTAGGAACAACCTGTAACTTTTTTCTCTTGCATATTAGGGTAGTAAAATCTAAAACATGGTTTAAGTAACAGTTCCTGAAAATGTCATCTTTTTGGCGTGAAGGGAAAAGAAATAGCTGAAAATTCAAGACGAAAAACAGTTTTTTGTGAATAACTCAGAAAATATCCACTTTAGGGCAAGGGTGTGATGCATACACTCACATTATTTTTTAACGTAGATTCAATATCTGCCATAAAAAAATGGGGTTCTAATTTGAAAAAATTGATTTTTCACGATTTTGTCATCCCTAACTTTGAAAGCGATTTTTTCACCCCCTGTATAATGAATCGCGATTTCGATCGATCTTACATCTTGAAAAATCCCAAAAATGAAAATTTTCCATCCAAAAACCTCGAAGTTATTCTTGTTTCAGCGGAGCTCTATTTTTGATTTTTTTTTTCGAATTTTCCCGCTCAGAGAGAATTTTCCAACCAAAACTGAAAAATGTTACATCAAAATGAATTGAAATTTTCTAAGGAATCTATTTCTGCAATAAAAAAAATGGTGTTCTAATTTGAAAAACGGAAGTTGACGTCATTTCCGGAAAAACCGGAGGTGCTCATGCCTTGAAAATATTTTAGATTTCATCAGCATCGTGAAATACTTATAAGTGCTGAATTTCATGAAAATACGTTCAGTAGTTTCCAGTATAAATATGGGTGAGGTTCCTCGTGAAAGACCCTGTAAATTATCAACAGCTGTATTGAGCATAACTACTTTCCCAGTTCCTGGAAGCTTTCAATCTGTCGGCCCATTCCTAAGAAGCGTTGTGTAGAGGGATATGATGATTTGCGTTTAATAAGCATACTGCCAGCCATCTCTAAAGTCTTTGAAAGAGTTTTGTACAATCAAATTTATCAGTTTACAACAGAGAGAGGTATCTTGCCTCAAAACCAATGTGGATTCAGAAAGGGATTCGGCGCAGCAACATCACTCACGGCTGTTATTAATGATCTATTGAATGCCCATGATAAAGGCACGTCGAGTTTACTCGTTTTACTTGATTATTCGAGGGCATTTGATACCATCGATCATCGCCTTCTAATCGCCAAGCTCAGATACTATGGTTTTGAGTCTTCTGCATCAGCTTTGATGCGTTCATATTTGCAGGATCGTTTTCAGATGGTGTTCAACAATGGAATATATTCTTCGCCTGCTGGTGTTGCAAGTGGTGTACCACAGGGATCTATTTTAGGTCCACTGCTCTTCATTATATACACCGCCGATATAATACGATCCATTTCCAGTTGTAATGTTTGGGCTTACGCCGATGATGTCCAAATATATAAGCATTTCGATTCTTGTGATGTTGACGCTGTCAATGTTTGTTTAAATGAGGAGTTAACTAATATTTCGAATATTTCTAGGCAGCATGCACTCCAATTGAATGCGAATAAAACAGTTCTTCTTTGTTTCTCCCAAAAAAGGAATATGGAGGCTCTAAAGAATTGCGTCTCTGTGTGCGTTGACAATACTAATTTGGTCATAGAGGAGTCAGCAAGGAACTTGGGATGGACGTTGGATTGTGATATGAGGTTTCGGCAGCATGTGAAAAATTTAGTGGGTAAAGCGTTTGGTAATTTGAAGCTTCTTTATTCTAGTAGGCATGTACTCAACCCGGCATTGAGAAGGAAATTGTGCGAGTCTTTAGTGTTGTCGCAGTTCAATTACTGTGACTTTCTTTATGGTCCCTGCTTACGAAAAGTTGAGAAGGATCGCATACAGAGAGTACAGAACGGCTGTTGTCGTCTGATAGGCGGTCTACGTAAGTTTGACCACATAAGGGGAGCATTCGTTTCCACTGGCTGGCTCAACATGGAAAATAGGAGGAAACTGCATTTGGCAGTTTTCACCCGTAGATTGTTGGAGTCGGCATATGCTCCTTCGAACCTCACAAGAGATTTTGTGTCTGTTGATTCTAGACATGGTAGGGATACCAGATTTGGGAATAGGTTTCTTGTACCGCGTCACCGGACTGCCATGTTCTGTAGATCTTTTGTTTACTGCGCTATATTACTACTGAATTCACTTCCGGAAGCACTGAGATCTCTCAATTCAAAACAATTCAAGCTTAAATATAAGATACATCTTGTCAGTTCTCAAAATTTAGTGGTCCAGCATGCCTGACTTATCTCTGAGGGTAGTTTCTTAATTTTTTTTATGTTATGAGGTGTTTGTGAATGGTTATAGGTTAGTAGGTGGATAAGGGGTTGAATTATTTTGGTTTTTTTTTACTTTGGTGTGGTTCAGTTTGAATAGCTACGCTAGACTTCGCCACATCATTGTATTCATTATTGTTTATTGTATATGTATTATTCAATTGTCAATAAAGGCGATTTATTATTATTATTATTATTATTATTATAAGGCAAAAATGACTTTCCCAATGTCATCTATACGGCTATATATGTTTAACCAGTTTATGATGGAACACCCTGTATATTCAGGTTTCAGAAAAAGATAGAGACAGATGCTAGAGACACCCAGAAAGCACCTTGTGCACATAAAAAAAGAATTCACTGCTCATCACAAAAATTTTAGGTTGACTACACGTTTTGGATATTGTTGAAGTTATTTGGTACCACTAGAAGGACAAAATAGAACCTCAGATGGAGGTTCTTAATAGGTATAGAACAATTGGTCGACCTCCAAATTAGGCATACAATTTTTTTAACACATGAAATTAGAGAAAAAAAAAACAATATTCCACCTTTGGTTCAACGAACTTCGAAGAGTCGAAATAACCAGGACATTCAACAGATCTATCAACTCTGTTTCTGATCAGGACGCAACCAAAACAAGCAGGAATTGATTTTCGTGAAAGCCAGCGACATTCTCGGATCTTCGAAGGCAAAAACAACAAATCCATCGCAGGAAAACGAAGAGAGTTCGAACCTGATCGTAATGGGTAACCGTTTGTGCAAACTCCGGTCCGTAGCGGAGTTGCAAAGAAAATATTTAGCCTGGGGCCAATCTAAATTTGGCAGCTGAAGTGTCTGGGCCTGATTGGCCTCATCGGGAACGCCGATCCTGAGTGTTTACCTTACGGGATTGCCAGGCTGGGAAATTGAGTGGATTTTTCATCGAATGGATCGATAAGATTGAGGGTGTATTGAACTCTGTGTTGGAAAATCGTTGCAAATCTGATTTGTTGAATTTGTTTGACAATTTGGGTTTTGTGCTTATTATGGTTTTCAAGGGACACTGAACCATTTCTTTTTTATCTCATTACCCTATTCTTCCACATGTTTTCCAAACCACTTCCAACGATAGAGATCTTCTTGAATGGTGTCACTTCTACAATGTATTCATTCGAGGAAATAGTATTATTATAATTTTAAC
This sequence comes from Myrrha octodecimguttata, assembly GCA_958510865.1. Classification (NCBI taxonomy): domain Eukaryota; kingdom Metazoa; phylum Arthropoda; class Insecta; order Coleoptera; family Coccinellidae; genus Myrrha; species Myrrha octodecimguttata. The sequence goes on from OY294057.1 coordinate 30,747,139, forward strand.
CCATTTCTATTGTTTCATTTCATTGAATAAAATCAGTTGAAATTACTTCCGAAATCACCCAATTCACTTTTCTGCCCATGTATCGTAACTCTTCCAAAGTATAGCACTCATTATATTGAACAATGTAACTTTTCGACCAAAAACTATCTTTTCTCAAGGGAAAAGCTGGCCGAATTGCAAAACCATTATTTCATCGGTCTAAAGAATTCTTAAAGATGAGTACTGAGTATCTTTATATAATTTGAATAAACATAAGACATTCTTACAAACTCAAGTTAAGCGGATTGAAGTAATCCCCTCGATTTTGTTCAAATTGTTTTAACATAAATAACTACAGAAACAAGATTTCACTCAAAGAACTAACTCGAATCAAGTTTATATTTCGTCACTGAGGAATATGCAGAATGTAAATTATTCACTAATCATATTAGGAATATTGTACGGAATGTAATCTTCCACATTACATCATCCTCTAGACTGTATACCTAACGTTTCAAGGGTGGTTGTTATGCAGAAAATAATGTAATATTCTCTGATCTTTTCATCATACTATCCTGATTGAATTCTGTATGAACCTTCGAACTGGATTCCAATTCGATATAATCTATATTTTTGGAAATATTGGGAAAATAAAATTTTGAATGGGCGGATTTTCCTCATTCACGTATTCGGACTTCGTAATTAATATCCAAACCTTCTGTACAAATATCGAGTTTCTAAGTTGTTCCTTTCGGAAGTTATTGTGTAAACACAATAACTTCCGGAAGAAATTACTTAGAAATTCGATATTTTTAGAGCAGGTTTGGGGCTTAATCACGAAGGTCGAATTCGTGAATGATTGAAATCCGCCCAATGATTCCGTAGATATACCCATTCAAAATTTTATTTTCCCGATATTTCCAAAAAAACAGATTAGATCGAATTGAAATCCAGTGCTTTATTGGAAAAACCTGAGAAAGCACTGCCGTGAAGGCAGCAGCTTTTGCGCGCATGTTCAAATTCGTTGCCAGAGCGGTCATCTCCATTTAACATTCTAACATCGCGCAAAAGCTGCTACCTTCACGGCAGTACTTTTCTAGGTTTTTAAACAATAGATTTACCAATTTCAGGCCAATCCAACATTCACAATCACTTCGTTAATATTTCCTCAGTAAAGTTGCAATTTTCTGAAGAACTCAAATATACCTCTTTGGCATCGACTTTGACACAAGCGTTAAAAGCTTCTGACCTTAGATCAGTACTATTCTAGAATTTAAGTTAAGCACTCTCACATCTCAAATCTAGTACATAAATCATCTTTGGACCTTCGACCAACGAAAAGCTACACTTTCTTTCAAGAAAATTCATCATTTAAAGGAAGAAAAGTGAAGTTATTAGACAACCACTTAACCTATATTTCTACGAAATACTTCTCAATGTTAAAGCGGAGCTTGGCAACAGCGTCTTTTCATCGCTGGCCAACGTATTATGACCGAAGAGTAGTTGCTGGCGGGAAATATGAAATGATGGACAGTTGAAGGATATCATTGTAAGGAAAATGATTCTGTCACTGAAGAAGAGGTGGTTATTCTAACATTAAAACAAAATCATTGGGAATATTTGTTTAAGGTTTCACTCACAATATTTTTGTTTGAACTTTCTTTCCATCCCCTTCAAAATATGGAGGTTGTTATCTACTTCTTTTTTTGTTGTGTCTTCGAGATGGTCCCAGTTTAGAATGAAATTCAGGGTATTCCAATAAAATGGGTTATATAATAACCTCGATTTCATTGGAAATCTGGGAAGGGCGCGACCTATCACATTGAAAAAAATGTACGTTGAAATATATATCAGTGTGTATTCTCATTCTATTACTATGTGTTTCAATCTTGTAGATTTCATTAGAAACGAATTCTCCTATTGAAAGATTTAGAGTATCGCAGTAAACAGTAAGAACTAAGATCATATTTCTTGATATTTCATTTTTCTCGAAAGCAATAATCTCTCATTCACGAATACGCACGATGGCACGATTCCGACCGATGAAATTCGCGCCATTGCCAAACTTCACTTTTAGACCGAGTCGAAATCAGAAGGAATAGAGGTTAAGTGGTTGTCCAGTAATCTCATTTTTTCTTCATTAAATATTGATTATTCTTGAAAAAAAGTGTTGCTTATTGTTGGTTGAAGGTTCAAAGGTGGTTAGTGAACTATACAGATGAAGTGAGAGATCGTTTTTATGGTGGAAAAAGGGACCTGAAAACGACTCATTTTGGAACTTTAGGGGCCCATATCTTCCAAATTAAGGGAGACCGCCTATGTTCGATTTCACATTTTTTATTCATAAAAACACAATGCGTACAATGATGTGAATATTTTTTTAATATCTCGACGACGGGAAATCTTGCGGGTTTACCGCAGTGGTAGGTAATCAATTTTGTGTCGGATTTTTCAACCTTTTATTGCATAGAGGTCATATGATCTACATGAATGAGCCTTAGGTTTAATCTTCAAGAATCCTTATTTCACCTTCAACTCGATAAGAAAATCCTCAGTGACCGGAATATGAATCGTAGTTGCCCTTATTCAATCTGCCCTAGGCCTCGTTCTCGAAATTCCATGTCATAACCCGATTGTAATTAAATCGTCCGCTGGTGAGCAATAAAGAAGGCGCGAAGTTGGGCGATGACGATAAATCAAAAGCGATCATTAAGGGACTCCTCTCCGGATTTCCTGCAGTCAAATTGGAATTCCGGAACGAGCTCCAATATCGCTGTTAATAATGCGATCGCACGCGCGCTAGAACTCACACCCCTTACACCGAAACGGTTCAATTTCTGCGCGCTACGTTCGATCTATGGACAAAATTGGGGGCATTTTGCAGACCCGAAAACTGAGTTTTGCAGAAGAGTTTTATGAATTTTTTCTCCCAATATCTGAAGGGGGATGTTAATTATAGACTCCGAATCGCAACTATCGATTTCGTTGATAGTTGATGTTCTAGGGGAACAGCGTGCCATAGTTTTGTCCAAATGTCTTTAATTTTCGATGATTGAGCCGAAAATGGTCTCAACCGCCCAGGTTGGACTCACTGATGACGAATCCGGAGTCAAATTTGATTCTGTCCGGCTGGCCGTGGACACGATAATGTCGAACTAGACAGCTAGCTACTTGAAACTTTTAGGGTATTTCGAGCATCCGAACGCCGCGGTTAAGTTCGTTAATGGGCTGAATCAGCCAAATAGTTTAGGAGTTATAGCAATTTGAAATTTTGAGGTTATTTCCCTCATATTTCAGAAACTGCTAAGGCGATTGGATTGAAACTTGGATGTTAGTTGAAACATAACGACAGGCAGAATTTCGTTGAAATCGTGTGGACACTCAATTCGCAAGAAAAACTTTTTCAAAATTTTTTTCGAAAAAAAGTTTTTTTTGTTCATATTCGAGAACAATTTCAATTATACCTTGAGCTTCATATTTCACAGCAGTGTATCAAATCTCAGTTCGATGTGGCTATTAGTTTTGGAAATATTGGGAAAAAATATGTGGACTTTGGTGGGTTTCTTCTCGATATCGTTGTTTTTTTGGTATAACTCAAGAAATACTGATTCAATCGTGATGCAACTTTGCAGCTAGTTCAAAGATGCTGAAAGACAACATTGAACAAAATTTCGTATGATCGCGTTATTAAAACGATCTGAAGAAATCTAGAAAAGTACTGACGTGAAGTCAGCAGCTTTTACGCGCTTGTTCACATTGCGAAATGGTGACTTGGAAATTTCAATGAAATATAAAAATTTTCCAAAAAAATTAAGAGAAAAAATTTTTTTTACAATTTTTCCATGGATAATTCTTCTTATTGACACTGTTTATATTCCAACCAAGTTTCATTTCGATCAGATAAATATTTTTCGAGTTATTGAGAAATCAGAATTTCAAATGGCTGTAGTACAAAAATCATTCGGCAGATTTTGCCCATTAACGAACTTAACCGAGATATTCACGATCTTAACTTAACCTGGAAATTTCAAGACTCTAGGTCCTTCCTTTCGAAAGTTACAGAGCGAACGGCCGGACGGACAGAATCAATTTTGACCACGGATTCTTCATCAGTGAGTTCAACCTAGTCATTTGAGGCCAATTTCGGCTCAGAATTCGAAAATTACAGACATCGTGACTAAATGATAACGCGCTGTTCCCCAGAACAAGCGCAGAAAAATATTAAAATTTTTCATTTCGAATATTCAATATTCTGTGATCTTCTCATCATATTATCCTGAATAAATTCTGTATGAACCTTTAAACTATCGGTATTCTATAAAGTGCTGGATTGCAATGAGATCAAATCTGTATTTTTGGAAATATTGGAAAAATAAAATTTTGAATGGGTATACCTGCGGAATCATTGGGTGGATTTTACCCATTCACGAATTCGGCCTTCGTAGTTAAGATCCAAACCTCCTCTACAAATATCGAGATTCTAGGTTGTTTCTTCCGGAAGTCATTGTGTTTACGGTCGGCCGTTAGGAGAAGGTTTGGACATTAATTACGAAGGTCAAATTCGTGAATGGGTAAAATCTGCCCAATGATTCCGTAGATATACCCATTAAAAATTTATTTTCTCAATATTTTCAAAAATAAAGATTAGATCGAATTAAAATACAGTACTTCATCGAAAAACCTAGACGAGCGCTGCCGTGAACGCAGCAGCTTTTGCGCGCATGTTCAAATTCGTTGCCAAAGCGGTCATCTCCATTGAACATGCGCGAAAAAGCTGCTGGCTTCACGGCAGTGCCTTTCTAGGTTTTTATTGTTTCGATATATTCATGGGGCAACATTGTTTGCTCTTGCTAATACTTTATACCTATCTCTCATGAAGCAAGGGCAGTACCTACCCAACAAAGACAAAATACAGCAATTGTGCAGTTACTGCATTACAAGTGCCACCGGAATGCAGTACATAAAATGTTGTATTGAAACTGCACAATCTCTGCATTAGTGATACTGCTTTCCTAAAAATGCAGTCTTTTAAATACAGCTGCTGTACAGCTTTTGTACAACAAAATCGAAATGCTGTATGAGACAACGCTGTCTCTGTCTTTGATGCTATACCACATACCTACTATGCCAGTTGAGCCGTTGTTAATCGTCGTCGTCGGCCATGCTGTTTTGTAACGGAAATTTGTTCTTTGTGTCGTTTTTGATTCAAGCTATTTGAACTGACTGTTTGTTTCAAGTTGACTGTATTGCAAGTGCGAAAAACAAGTGTATCGACATGATAAATTCGAAATAAGGCAAGTTAGGTGTGTGGCTAAGTCAGTTTAGATGATCCCGTTTCTTTCGGAACTGGAATAAATAGACAATAGTAGAAAACACCTGGGTCTCTACCTGAACTGGATAGGGCCAACTAAGAAACAGAATTTCGAAGTACTAACATCAATGAAGGAATTTTAGGTATTTCATTCACACAAGGTAAAACTTTTTTGTTTATTAACTCATTTTTCTTCACTTGAAGTGGAGTTACGCAAAAACAAAGAGAGCAAAAATGATTCACCAACCGATATTGAAACAACCATCACGGTATGATTGAGAAATATGTACTCATTTTAGAGGAATTAGAAAGGAACGAGAGGGAGTCACCCGATAATATATTATATTTATAATGTTTGATATCGCCGGTATTTCTGTAAATTCTAGTTTTTTCTAATAAAGTCATGTTCCTAGTGCAATATTTCTTTTATTTCGTTGAATTTGCTATGAATCACATTCCGTAATATGCTCAACATGAACTAGGTTAACCCGACTCCTAAGACAGCCAGTATGTTTCAGGAATCAGGCTCACCTCCGAAAAACCTATATTTTTCAAGTAATCGCATTGAAATTCTAAACATGCATACTACAGACTGTCTTTCATCGACTGAGGGTAAATAGAAAATTTTATTTTTTTTCGCTTCAACCGGAAATGGCCGAACGATTTTTTCAAAGAATGTTGTGTATATTTTTATATATTTGAATTCCATGCTTAGTTTTTGGTGAAATATCGTGAAAAATCAAATAATTTGAATATTTTTTTTGTAAAGTAATCAATATTCAGATACAGAAAAAATTGCAGAATTTTTTCTACCGTAAAGCATAGATGTCGAATATGCAAAAATATATACATCACATCATATAAGAAAATCAGAATTATTCGGCAATTTCCGAATAAACTGTAAGTCGAAGACCCTCTTTTTTCGCATCTGTCGATGGTAAATAATTAAGTATCAATGTGCAAAGTTTCAATTCAATCTCTTAAAAAATAATTATTTTTTCGGCATTGAGTATCATTCCTGTGAGTCTCGTTATGCAGCCGAGCTTCTGCTGCATTGTTGCTGCTTGGAAACTTCATATCGAAGTAGCACAATTGGTGCATTATTACAACGTACAAACTGCATTACAACGAGGCATAGCTCCTCCACAACTGCTGTATAGTAGCTGTACTTCGAACGCAGTTTAGCTGTACAGTTTCGATGCAATTCCGCGGGACATATACGGTCGGTTTCGATACAGTTATTGCACCACTATCACTGCACTTCAAGTGCAGCAACGCTGTACAGTTTTTGTACTCTTGCTGCGTTTTAGTGTTTGCTGGGTACCTTCACATAATATCTTTCGATATTGATATCCTACGATATACGTCTTCAAAGACAAATTTAATTATTATATCAAGTGCACACATAATACTGCACACAGTGTTTCATCTTCTATATTTCGATTTAGAATCATCAGTAGTATTTTTTTACATTATAGAGGGTGTATCTGAGTGAAACCGAAAAAATAAATCGGGTGATTCTGTGATGAATACCAAGGTGGGTATTCGGTATACAATTTTTTGAAAAATCTCCCCCCAAAAAGTTAGACCCCTCCGAATATTATATATATTTTTTTCTCTTTTTATTATCCTTGTACACTAAGCTGAAGATACGAACCTTGGTAAATATTATTTGTCTATAAAACTAAACGTTTTGGAATTCTTTCAACCCTGAAATATACTTAGAAGGAGTTGGAATACTTAACCCCTAAGATATTTTTTCTTACAACTTTTTTTTGACCGAAATTCTCCTTTTTAAAAAAACATGACTTAAAAGCCCAATTGATCCACTAACTTTTTTATCTCCACAATTTTTTTCGAAAACTTAAGCATTTACGAAAAAAATATTACTCATGTTAAATAGCATTTTATTGAACAAGACTTTTTCAACTGGAACTATAGCGAACAATGAACAAAAACCTGTCGAATATCGAGAATACAATCATAATAAATGTTGAGAATGACCGCGTTCTGCTTCAATACAAGCATTTACTGTTCTCCTCATGAAATGCGTATGTGATGAAATAAGCCTGATGAATTTCTTATAGTTCCACACCCTGCTACAATGTGGTTTCGCAGGTCATCGATATTTGTTTCTCGTAAGTGCTCAAGTTTTCGTAAAATCTTGTTGAAATAAAAAAGATAGTAAATGAACTGGGCTTCTCAGGCATGTGGTTTCAAAAGGAAAATGTGTATCCCAATAAAGTGTGAGAAAAAATATCTTAGGGGTTGACTATCTCAACCCCTTCTAAGCATACTTCAGGATTGAAAAAATTTCAAAATGTTCAGTTTTATTGACAAATAATGTCAATCCAGTTTCGCGTCTTTAGCTTTATATAGAGCGAAAATAAAAAGACAAACAATTTTTCTTCTTAATCTTCTGAGAGGTGTTCAAAACAATTTAATCACGAATAACCAAGATGTTCAACTGAATTTAGGCATAGCTAAATCAACTGGGAGTTTACATTATGTGACATTTCATTTCGATTGCAATTCCACAGAATGATATTTTTTCTGGAACACACCCCGGTTTTCCTTCAGAACATTTTTTTGGTGAGTCACTGTTAGTTTGAAAAATTACAGAGAGAAGCTTTGTTGTTATACCAAACCTTATTATCCTGTAGATTTGTCATATCTGCTACCGATTTCGAGAAGAAAATGTTCAAATATTTTCTTAAGATCTTCAGATAAATCCAAATTGACATGAAAATTCAGTTAGTAAGCTGTGGTGAATAAACTAATTTTTATGTATATTATCCAGATCTGTAGCGATGATTCCTATAAAGATTTCGTTAGTGCATCCAATTCAAGAACACCTGTGTAAAAAAGTGGGGACAGATTATTTCAGAATTAATTTGAAAATTATGGTGTTTCGGTTCTGAACATCCATGTTGTCAGACTCTATTATTACCCAAAATGATATCAGAACTTCTATGAAGTTATCATTTCACTCACCGGCAGCATCGATAGGATCTCTGCAACCGTCAGCCGCCGTATCGGGTGGCATGTGGCGTGATGCTGGTGTGGAGGGCCATTTGTTGTCTTAATTTTATTAGCGCCCCCATGCGTGATGCGGACCAGTGACGGTAGTCCCCCATATCGACGATCAAATCATAAAAGTGAGCTTCTCCTAATTTTTAATCACGATGAGCCAGTTTAATGGGCCTCGGACAACTGTGGATAACTTCAGTTCGGCGTGGGAGTATCGTGAATAATGCCCTTTTCCTATTATTGCTGTTCTTTATGGGGTTCCAGACCGTGAAACGGAAAAGTTTGTTGTTGCTCGTTTAGGTTGGGAAGGATTTTGCATGGTGGACACTTGATTGTACACAAACAACTAAGAAGTGCTTAGAAAATAAGGACGTAACCATATCTATTCGGACAACGATTTTCAAGAATGTTTGAATAGGGATATCGCCCACAGATAATTGCGAATATGAATATCTGAGGTTAGTATTAAATATCACATACAGGGTGTTTCATCATAATCTGGTCAAACATATATAGTCGTATAGATGACATTGGGAAAATCATTTTTGCCTTATGATATATACCCCGTTTTCGAAGCATCAGCGAGATACAGGGTGTTTAATGTCAACTTTGAGCAATATTCTGATAACTGTTGTGAGTTACGCGTGATCTTTGAAATAACGGTTTTTGCTCACATCTTAGTATTTTTTGGTAGTCAACTCAATTGTTTTTTAGAATTCGAGACAAAATATTTCAAAATAGCGGAAAACCTACAAAGTTGGATTTTTTTGTTTTCGATTGCCAAATTGGATGGCATTATTTCGATGTACTCAATTTTCTAAGATTTTCCGTGAAAAAATTTTTCCAAAATTCAAACTCAACTTTTTTTTCACGTCTACAGCGAAAAAAAAATTTCGCCCAAAATTGTTGAAATCTTTTTAGGTTGAACTTTCCTTCATTCTGAACAGTGGGAGAAAACAGAATGAAAAAATATTCATTGGTTTTCGTTTTCGTTTTTTTCACTGTAGACATGTAAAAAAAAGTTGAGTTTGAATTTCAGAAAAATTCTTTCACGGAAAATCTTAGAAAATTGAGTACATTGAAATAATGCTATCCAATTCGGCAATCGAAAACAAAAAATTCCAACTTTGTAGTTTTTCCGCCATTCTGAAATATTTTTTCCCGAATTCTACACAATAATTGAATTAACCACCAAAAATTACTGAGATGTGACCAAAAACCGTTATTTAAAAGGTCACGCATAACTCATCACAATTATCGGAATATAGCTCAATTGACATTAAACACCCTGTATTCGCAACTACTGCTAAGCGATACGCCCTCTGGCGATAGAAATTCGAACACTTCCAAGCTAGTAGTTTTTCGACGTGCCTGTTATTCTAACGTAATTTGCTTACTTTTGGAGTTAATTTTCGAGCTTTTTTGTGGTTTTACGATTTGAAATTTTGGTATACCGAAAGTGTTTGTAATATTCATCAATCGATTCCTTTCTTTCCGATTAAAATTTTCCATTGTGTTAATTCGAAATGGCATCCTCCCGAAATGACTATTGTTGTGTGCCTCAACTCAATGTTATTCATGGTCAAAGAAGAAAGGATCATCTAGTGCCTCTAGTTTTCATTTTTCTCAAAGCCAAATGAAAGTAAAGTTAATTTGGAAACAGCATTTGACAGGGAACTCAATGATGGAAGAAAGGCCTAGCTTTAGAAATTGGAGATTGGGAAACAGGTCACAAAATACATGAAAGTATGTTCACTACATTTCTCTGTATTCATTTCGAAACAACTTCATGTCATGATGTTTTCAGGTGTAAATGAAAATAAGAGAATTTTGAAGAAAAATGCTGCAGAGAAACTACCGAGCACTTCTGCAGCTACCTAATCCACATACTACACAAAATCATATTCTTAAAGAGTGATCTGGTTGAAAACCTGACAAAAACTAGATATACTGTTAGAGTTGATAATAGCTAAAGTTATTCATATAAATACATTAATACTTTTCATTTCTATATAAAGGTAGCTTGAACCAGCTGTGACATTTTTCATTTTGTATGTGTATCTTGAGCTGCTGTAATATTAAAATGAAATCAATTATATGTGTATCTGTTTCCTTTTCTCTAGAAATACGATGCAAAAGGACTAAAGCTGTTTTCGTTTTATTGATTTACTCATTTGATAAAGAATAAATCATATCATTTGGACTGATTCTAGATTTACCACATAATAAAGCCTGCATTCAGCACATCTTCACATAAATAAGAGTCCTTAAATTACTTATTGAGGTGCCTATTTTTCCAGAAATTCAAGAACACAGAGATATTGGTTCATTTTGATCCACCAAGCAACACACTAAAATAACACCGAAATTATCCTCCAGGCACGATTTTATATCGTGATTCAAACGAAAAGTTCCTTCTCAAGAAATCTTACACAAAATTATAATAATTTCTTCAAATATTCAAGCTTTGCTTAATAAATATTCGTTCTCCACCACATTTCTAAGGTTTGTTTACATAAAACTACCAGCTTGGACAGGTTCCAAATTTATCCGTTAGGGCGCTGGCATCTTCGCAGAAGTTCCCAATCTCGCTTATGCTTCGAAAACGGGAGATATGTCATAAGGCAAAAATGATTTTCCCAATGTCATTCATACGGCTATATATGTTTGACCAGTTTATGATGAAATACCCTGTATACTCAGCTCCTTGTAGGTTGTAAATTTTGTCAGAGTGTCTATGATTTTCTAATTAGGTTTCACTCGTTTAATTCGTGAATACGAATATCTGCCACAGATGATCATCAAATGCGAATATTGAGCTATATTCGATGTCATTTTGTCTCAGTGTCTGTGATTTTCGAATTATGAGCCGAAAAATATGATATCAGCTGATGCAGATTATCGTTCTACGTCATTATTCTTAAGTGTCTGTGATCTTCGAGTTATGAACCGAAATGATTTCAAATGAATGGGTTCAACTGGTTCGATTCTTGAATAGAAACATATCTGCCACAGATTGAATAGCAAATACGAATAGACGCTGGTTACTGAGAACTCAAATATTCGGCTTCTTTTACGTTCGATCATAGGTATGTTCAAACACCCAGTTCTGTTACTGAACTCATTCAGAACTGAATCGATTCACACGTCTGCGCTCATTACTAGTTCGGGACTAATTCTTAACAAATAATTCGAAAGTGTTGGAAACGAAATATTCTTGGAAATTCCCTTGTTATATATCCCAAGGGCTGTTTGTCACACGAAAAATGCAGCCCGCCTCTGCCAGATGTGGTTTTATTGCCCCTCGCTGCATTCGAATGGCATGTAAAAGCTGACCGTTTCAATTCGTCCCTCTCAGTTCTTGCCTAGAACCAAGAACTTAATTCACCGTTCTAGAACCGGTCTGGCCACAATTCATTTCACGTTGGACCGTTGGTTCGGAATCCCAGAATCAGTTCGAACGTCGTTAGAACGCTACCTACTATCGACATGCGCACACTCCTGATTCAGAACTGGTTCTAGAGTGTGTAGGAACAAACTTATTATTTTCCCCAAGTTCTGTGATGTTAGAATCATGATGAGGAATTTATCTCAACTGATTAGACTCAATTCGTGAATACGAATATCTGTCACAGATAATCGCGATTAAAAATATTTGCTGCAAGCAATAAAGAATGCAAATATTCAGCTTCTTTCACGTTCAAAATCATTTTGCCCAAGTATCTGTGGTTTTCGAATTATGAACAGAAAATGTTCTGAGGCGATAATGCTCAGCTAGTTTACTTCGTGAATACAAATATGGACCACAGATAATCTCGAATACGAATCTCTACCGCTGGTAATCGGGGGATGTGAATTTAAATTCAGGACCGGACTACAAAAATTGTGAACTCCTGTTTTTTGTTGAAAAGTTTATATTCTGACCGTTTTTTGAAAAACTATTATTGGATTCGGAAAGCCAAGGAAAAATGCCACAGTAATCCTTCTGTAATGTGGACGGCACACCTAAACTTTTTCAACAAAAAAATTACAAAGAAAAATTTGTAGGAAAGTTTTCGTTTTCGCCCGGATATAACCTATACGAATAAATATGTTTCGACTGCTTTCACTAAATACATTTTTTAGTTAAAAGAAAATCTTGGAAGCAAGCAACAATGTGTTACTCAAGTAACACTTTTTAAATATTGTTACAGTAAATCCATAACTTGAAAGAAGATATTCAATGATGAATGTTACTCGCTGCGTCCAAAATTTTTCTTTCAACCAAAAAATTAATTCTAGTTAATTCAGTCGAACAATATTCATTCGTAGATATATGTGATGTCTGGTCGAAAATGAAAACTTCCTTAAAATTTTTTTTTGTAATTTTTTTAGTGGAAGAGTTAAGGTGTGCCACCCAAATGAAAGAGCGATTAATGTATCATTTCTCCTTGGCTTCTCGAATCCAATAATAGTTTTTCCAAAAACGATCAAAACCTGAACTTTTCCAACAAAAAGCAGGAGATCACAATGCTTTTCAGCCCGGCCCTGGATTTAAATTTATCCAGAATGCCATAGTGACAAGTTCTAACAGAGGACTATTACTAGCAAACTCCAACCAAATTTCTTCAAGCATTTCAGAAATATCGCTAATCAAAATTCTATATGAAACATACAAAACACTAAACAACTAACTACTAAACAGAAGAGAAATTTTTCGGTGGATCTTGACTCGCCTTGAAGTCCTCTATCCGCCATTGACGTAGACTCTAGAATAATCTCACATAATTCTGAAATCATAACATGCACTACACGGCACGTATTCTAGGTAACTGCAATCCATTCAAAATGCCGCTTAGACGGAATCTTCTTGCGACCCGGGTCCTCCGCCATTTTGTGGCGTAGTCGAGCACGCCTGAAATCCCTTTTACGCCTTCCGGAAGAGGCGTCCCGACGCTCGTAAACCAGGTCCGTCCAGACCGTTCGATCTCCTTCCACTTTGTTTTAGCGCCAGCTTTGCTTTCAGGCGAGGAGAATTACGATCCTTAACTCCGCGATAGTTAACAGGGATGCTGCATTATTTACATGCAAATATACGGCAGTCCCACTTCGAGTATTCAGGAATTGTTTTTCTTCTTTGCCTCCTGCATATGCATCGTGTATTTATGTGGACTCAGATTTTAAGAGATTCGAGATTAAACAATAAAAACGAAATAAATTTAAAACTGTGTTAAATTTTCATAACCGGTATGAGGATAACTACTTTGTCTCAAACTACGAAACTGACTCAGTTTTTTTATAGGTTTTCACCCCAAATATCTGAAGTGAACTATTGAAAAAAAAAGAGTTTATTATTCATAGGAAACGCCCTTGCGGATTAGGGGATTCAAACTATTGGTCAAGGATATATTCTAGAAAAAATGGACGTTGGGCAATATTGACAAAATGCAAACTATCAATTAAGTGAACTGTTTCGTATCCGGGTCTATATCTGGCTCTTTCATCTGACAAGAAAAAGAGAATTCGCAGAATTTTTCCATGGTTCATTACGTTGGTCATCAACAATAATCCGATATTGTTCATTAGGCATCTTTTTTCTAGAAAGTGCCTTCGACAATTATTTTTGAATCCAGGAATCTGCCAGGCAGGGCGTTTTCTTTAAATAATATCTTTGTTTAATTACGAAAGTTCGTTTTCAAATACTGGGACTGGAAACCTAGAAAAAGCCTGAGAAATAAATAACTTTCACTGAGTTGGATTATTGTATCGGTATGAGAATATCAACTTTGCCTTACACTTCTGAACTGATTCGATTGATAGAAAACAATATTTATAAGTTATTACCCGAAAAATAACATGAACCTGAAAATAGGCTCTATATGATTGCTAAATTCTCCTTACTTCTATGACGTTTCCGAAATGGTTTCCGAAACGTCGGAGAAGTTGTGAGAATTCAGCAAACATATAACGCCTATTTCCAGATTCCTATTATTTTTCGGATAATATTAAATATGGATGCAATCACTCAACAGAAGACAAACATTTATGAATTGTGTTGAAACTTCAACACTAACTTTTTTTCAGGTTTTGCTAGGGTTTCACCACCAATATCCGAAAAAAACTATTTGAAATGAAATACGAAATACTATAATTTTGTTGATTATTTCCATCGTTCCATTATTATTGCTTCATAAGGAAACTTTTCTCGTGAAAAGTGCCCCTGTGGAATAGGTAGTTTGATTCTGTTATTCGCAAGGGAGTTTTGTATAAATAACAATTTTCTTTTAGTAAGTTCTGATTCAGATATTTAGAGCCAAAACCCAGAAAACACCTAAGAAATAATGCAAACTCCTTCAAAAATAAACTTGTATCGATAGTTCCATAAACCGGTAATAAAACTTCAGAACAAACAGATGGACCAATGAAATTCCACACTTTTCGAGACTCTAATGAAATAACCTTGTTACTTAACTTTGAAAAACACCAGTTTTGTAGTTTTACTACGAAACTCGGGTCACTGTAAAACGTGTTATGTAGAATTGTGATTGAAAACAAAGTAATTCTGTTCATTCTACTCGTCAGTTTTGTCGTGATTCAGTCTGGTTCAAGGCACGCGTTGCTTGTTCGGCTTGTCTCGTGACTTAATCTAACGTCTACTCCTTGCACTTTTATAAAGTATCCCGGTTGGTCAAGATTTAGCTTTATTAGTTTTAATTTTACTTGAAACTGACGCAGGTTGGCACTTGTGAAATATCGGTAATGTCAAAATAATTCTTAGAGAAGTTACCAATGCTAATTTCTACTCTCAATCTCAACACAATCATCACGCTTGGAAACTGAGAGTCCGAAGATAGTTTTGAAGAAGCAGAGATTAAGTATCAGGAAGTACAATGTAGAATTAATATCTGCTTATTCTGATAGTAACCCTGGTAATTTGGAATCAATAATTTATCACGAGCAATCTAACATTTTCGACGTATGTGAGTGAAATCCGAGGCACTATATTTTATATGAATAGATATTTAGTTTTTAGCTGCACATCAACTCAATAAGAAAGATTTTGAGTGAAAGAGACGAAGAAGAATTCCCTTCTTTTGGTGCACCCAAAAAGACACTGACTCAAAACTTTATTTTGAAAAAAAAACTATAAAGACAAATTTGGAATTATAATTTGAAAAATGAACACTTTTCCATTGATACACTACTAACATGTGCAAAGGAACATTGTAATATAACGGAGGACGGTCATCCTCTCTTAAAATTATGAAATCAATGGGTGACAAATACAAAAGATTATATGAAAACAAAATTTTATGTGAATACAAACATGTGGTTGCAGCTAAAATCACTTTCCTGCGCAAATTTTCACAGTATAAATCGTTAGATGAAAATATCAGATTTGTGTAAATAAACATTTTGATAAATACGTCATTACTTCGACCTCTATGTAGAGAGGTAGACGTTGCGTAGTTCTCTGACAGGGAAATGACTATAACCTTACACTTTCAACATATACACGGTGAAATGTGTCAGAATGTCATGGCCAACCGGGATCCTTTATAAAAGTGAATGGAGTATCGCGCAAATCTTGGAAGAACCGGAAGCACAGGTACTAGTAGTCAAATTTGATATCAAAAACGACGCGCACAAGTTTGGGACAATTCTTTTATTCACTGGCAAACACTGACATGATGGAAATTATCTGCATCACCTTCACTTTTGGTCGACTTTGAGATGCTTTTTCAGTTCCTGTGATGTGTTCAACTGAATGTCATGATGCACAGCAGAATTTAATTGGATCTCTATTCTATTTTTTCATTCCATGTTACAATCGTATTTCACATTGGAGACAGCCTAGAAATATTGAGCCCTGTAGAGTAAACCAGATGATACATCAATCTCAAATTCCGCCTCCGAATAGCGGAGAGTTGATGATCCTTCTGATGGTATTCTTTGAATTATCAGTTATCGTCACCGACCCGAAAATGGGTAAACATGTTGTAAATCTCCGAAACTGATTAAAATTTACAGAATCAAAAAAATTTCTACAAATAGCTTAAGACGATTCAGGATAGCACTTCATCCAAAATTACTATTCTTTACCATAATTGCCATAAATGTAACAAAAATTCCAGAAATAAGGAAAGTATATTCAGTCATAAGATTCCTCCTGATAGGATTCAGATTTCCGGGATCAGCGGTAACACGTTCCCAGGATGAGAGTAAGGAAGCAGCAACCAAAAAAGCCCCAGTTCGCCTTGAGACGGAGGGCGCTACGTGCAGCGAAAGTAATTAACGATATAAAAATCCGCCGAGACTTGGAAACAAATGAAAGTGCTCGAATCTACCCCGTCTGTAATTGGCCGGGGCAAAAGTGACACTTCGCATTCGGAGCACTCGCAATTAAAAAAACTCATCCGAAAGCCAGGGGTGGTGCTGGTGGACAAGAAAAGGGTATCGGTTGAAAGCCTATTGGACCTTGTGAAACAATGAATTAAGTCCAAAACTAAGACTCGTAAATATACTACTATGCCCCTTGTCGTCATTGCTAACTCATTTAATCATTAATTGCTGCTATAATAAAATTTAATTTAAAGATTTTAGATGCTCCAGTAGCACCAGAGAAATGGCAATGTAGACACAAAATAATTTAATATATATTTAATCTGAAAACGAACAAGTATCTAGATTCCTTTTTACTGGTTTTATCCAAAGTGAGATGGCCTGACGATTAGTAATAACTGTGAAACAGCTGTAGTCATCCTCCTCGGATTTGCTTCGTCGGTGTGGATGTTTAGGTTGATTGGATGATTAGCTCTGATCAGGGTGGAATATTTGTTGATTTATCGACAGATACTCGTCCTTGTGATTATGTTAATAATTTAATTTGTCAATCGACACAATTTATCATGACCTGGACATGGTGGTGTCGGTGGCAATAGTATAATTTCTGGAATAATCAGTGTAAAGAAAGAAAAATCCTAGGAACTTGAGACTTTAAGAGTGAGTTGCATATTAACTGAACCATAAAGTTTTGGTCTTATACGCATTTTAATTTTTGAGATTGTTTCCTCAATATCCCAGTAACTTCTTGAGTGATCGGATTGGAACTTGGTAAATAGTACAAAAATACCGACGCAAAACCACTTGCAAAATTGGTTTGGGTTCGTGTGATTACTTAATTTCCAAAAACATATTTTTTCTAAAATTCTCCGAAGTTTTTTCGAGGACTATCTATCAGATTACATAGAAACTTCGCGCAAACCTTCAAGTCAAAATTATGCAACAGTTAAGTTTCCAGTTTGATCCGATTTTAAGTTGCGAAGTATTGGAAAAAAGTGTATTCAATTTCGTGGTTTTTTTCACGGTTGCTATTTATGAAATAATCAAAAATAAATCTTATACGATCATGATTGAGCTCAGTAACTTGCTGGCAGAGCCTGATACAAAATTACGTTATTATCTTGTCCTTACAACTGTGTGTGTCACGTCAGTGCTCAGTATTGTGTAATGTGTATTTTGCATTTTGCAACGGACGGAAATCTGAACAATTTGATTTCTTCATCCCTAGTGGACCGATGGACATAGCCCACAACAGCACAAAATTTCATATTCTAATTGAATCTGAAAAATGGAGACATGTCAATCTATTTAACAAATAGGATTCGGTAAATTTAAACTGGAAAATCTCTATTCGAATCGCTCCTGCAAACTATTATATTATGACTACCTAACAGAAATTAACTAAAAAAATGCAAACTATTCTGAATAACATCAACATAAACTCTTATGGAAAATCTGTTTGTGGTTTGTGTGTCCCCCCATCAGCTGATTCATCTTGTTGAGCCATAGAGAGCTGGAACTGCTTTATTTGTAGTAAGACAAGATCGACATATCATCTATTCGGGATGAAAAAAAATTTATTTTCCAACAGAAGTCCAAATCAACGAAAAAATGAAATAATTAAGCAACTATGAAATAAACTTTATATATTCAACAATACTTGGGTTAAGAGTTAACGTGAAGTTTCAGTTTTGAGGACACAGCTTTTCATTATTCGTCATGAATTCCTTCCGAGCATAGATTAGCTGCATTTTACTCTTGACAGCATAAATTTATAGATATACCGGTATCAGATATGAATTTTTCTTCTCATTGGCTTTCTCAAATGAGTTCGTCATATTTTCTCGTGAAATATCAAATTTCATTTCGAGAGTACCTGTCGAGATGAGATTTGAGCGGACAAAAATTTCTCTATTGTGAAAGTCAAGTTTGTTGCTTTACCGGCATTTCACTCATGTCATTCTTTCGATATAAATGGTATTCGCAACAAACATTCATAAGAGAATCGAGAAGTTTTGCTGGCAAAATTTTAACTCTATTAGTAATTAATAGGAACAGAATAGTTAACAATTCGAGCGAATTATTTATAGCGCTATACATTTATTCTTGCCGCCCCTTGTCCAACGCACGCCCCTGCCTCCAGTCCGACGCACGTCCCGAAAAAAAGCTGTTTTCGAGACACAATCAAAATTACCCTTCGAAAGACTTCACGGTCCTCTCTTTGTAATTTTAAAAATGGGGTTTTTCCTAATTGCGAAAAAAGTCTAATTATAAGAAATGCCGTCCGACGTTAATTGATTTGGTAACAAGAAAAGAATGCGGGATTCTCGCGTTATTGTATGACTCTGGAGGGGTCCTAATTTATTATTTTGACGACTGCTACGTGTATCCACGCCTGTTCTTTCACTCCAAACCTGTTGGAAAATTCGATAAACGTCGTAGGGGACATAATTGGAATCTCAAAAACTGTTTCGGTACTTTAATGTTTTATTTCATTCAATGTTGAAGCTGGCATGATTGCTCGTTAGGATTTCATTTGAACACATTCAAAGAAAATACCTGCAGCGGGATAATATGTCGAAATTTTTTGGGTAAGTTGTATTTGAGACCACCCTGGTTTGATGAAAAAATATTCATATTTGCAGTGCTTCTAGAAAAGCCGATACAAAATCAAGAAATATTAGAGTTCGTACTTGAAAGAAATTGAGTTATGCTTGTGTAATTTCAAGAGTAATGATTATTTTTTGATTCATTTAATATATTTATCAGTTCCAATTCGCGAAAAATGGCCCATAAATAAATATCTATTGTCCAAGTGGAGTTTATTTGTATGACTATAATACTCATAACTCCAAAAATTCTGGGAAAGCACTAGCATTCAATATATATAGTTTTTATATGCTTTTTCCACTTCGGCATTGTTATTAAGCTCTATCTCCTGGGCACGCGCGAATAGATTGGTATTAATTGTGAGACTTTTGGAGTCCTAGAGTTCAGAGGTGATATCCTCAAATCAAAAAGGAAAAGGGAACTATTAAAATTTGTTATATCAATACCATAGATATCAAATGGAAGCTTATACGACTAAATGCATTTTATTATTTTTCGCACACGTTCCAAACGACTTTCATTTTCGAAAATGGTCTGAAACGACTATGTAGGACTCACTGATGATGAATCACATATCAAAATCGTGCCAAGTAACATTAATTTAAGAATGGAGAGATCTGGCGATTCAAACTTTCAGGTAGCATCAGAATACGACGGCTAAGTACATTAAAGGGCACAATTGGTTTTGGAGTGATACTCATATGAATTCTGATAAAATCCATGAATATCTTAGGAACTACTCAAGGATGAAAGAAGTTAATTAGTTTCAGAACTCGAACATGCAACCGCTCGTTAGTAAATTGAACAAAAATTTCGGAAACAATTCATCAGACACAACTTTGCACATACTCTGAAGTCAATATATTACACTAGTCCAGCAAATTTCCTGAGATATTGAGAGAAGAATATGTCAAATGTGGTATAGTTCCCGCAGTAATAACTGCCAATATAGTGCGGCGGTAGCTCAGTGGTTAGAGCGCTTGCCTATGATCGTAAGGTCTGGGGTTCAAGCCCTTGGCCGGAAAAGAATTTTCAGGTTTGCAGGGGACCGTCCAACCTTACGCTGTTGGGTAAACAATTAACAGTGCTATTCCTAACGTGGCATAAGGAATGAGTAACAAAGCCTACACAGAATACACCTGGTGGTCTCCTAACTCGCACAAGCATTAGCTTCCGAGGGGTTCCACAGCGGAACCTAGGAAAACCAGCAACAATACAATACAATAGTGCCGAATTTCGTGAAGATTTCATTAGGATAGTTCTGAAATAATCAAATTTCATTTTAGCCAATAAATTCGAACAAAAGCTGCTGTTTTCATGTCAGTGCTTTTCTATAAACTTATTATACTCCTTTGACAAAAAGACAATGAAGTAGTTTCGAACAAATACGACCGAACTCTTTTGCGGATTTTTTTTGATAATAATGTTATCAAGATGTTCCAAATTTGAGTGACTCAATAGTGTTTTGTTGTACCTTAAAGAGATTTTGTTAGTAGTAAAATACCGGAGCAGTATGAAGGAAAAATGGTGGAGAAAATCAATAATGATGATTCTTCCATTTTTTTAAGAGCGTTATCACTCAATGATGAATATGGTGTTCTTTAAAGGTTAGTTGAGACTTTCAACTTTTCGTTCCAAAACTTGATCCGAAAATATTTGTTATAAACTTGATGATCCAAGCATTGAACCCCCCAAACGTAATCTAATATATCCTGATATACACAGTTTGGCGGTTTCCTTATTAATTTTCCTCACGAAGTTTTGCATGAACCAAACCGTCCTTGTCCAACAAAGAGGGTCCTAAACCTGTACGTATGTTTCGGCTAACACAGATCGGTTCCTATTGAAATGTCTGAGGTAAAAACAGTTTCCAGTATAATTTTTCACATTCCTTAAGTTTTGTTCGTTCCTTCACAACTAATTTACTCATAGGGGCATTATTTTTCGAATTAATGAAAAATGAAAGTTTCATAGCGGATTACAGGGTATAACAATACGTCAAGGTAGTATATCTTCGAAAACAGATTGCCCGATGAACAATACAGGAATAATATAAACGATAAGCATTAATCAATTCATTAGAATTAAACTACCTTTTCAAAGTAAT
Source organism: Myrrha octodecimguttata (assembly GCA_958510865.1). NCBI lineage: Eukaryota > Metazoa > Arthropoda > Insecta > Coleoptera > Coccinellidae > Myrrha > Myrrha octodecimguttata. Next base: position 30,768,498 of record OY294057.1, read on the forward strand.
GGAAGCCAAAAAATGAAAAATGAGTTCAGTTTTGCTAGGATTAGAGAAACAGTTTCACCGCAGACGACTTCACACATATTTTTGATCGTGTGAATATTTCATATAAGAATGAATTCGAAAAAAGGAAAGATAACAGTTTGAGAACATTTTCTTGTTTGTCTGATGAAAGAGTAAAATTTTTACTTTGCAACGTCACAGTTCGCTTTGTTTATCGTTTATATTATTCCGGTATTGTTTTATCTGGCAATCTGTTTTCCAAGAACCTGCCTTGAAGAATTGTTATATCCTGCAATCTGCGAGGGCGTTTTCCATAAAAAAAAAATTCTAAAAACAGAAAACAGCCTCCCTTTCATGTGCAGATGCAGAAGTAATTAAGTAATCCCAAAGTTTCTCAGAATTAAACTATCTTTCCAAAATAATGGAAGCCTAAAAATCAAAAATAAGTTCAGTTTTGCTTTTAGTAGTGAAAGAGTTTCTCCACAAACTACTCTGCACATATGTTTCATTGGGTGAATATTTCATATAGGAATGAATTTGAAAAGAAGAAGAAATCAGTTCTAAAAGTGTTCTCGTTTGTTTGGTGAAAGAGTCAGATTTGTTCTCCAAGAAAGTATCCTTAACTAATAGTTCTACCTTGCAATCTCCAAGGGCGTTCTCTATAAAATAAAGATTTTTATTTTATTTTCAATGGTTCTGTTTCAAATATTGGGAGTGAAATCATAGAAAAAACAGAAAATTAAAAATGCGCCGTGCAATTATATCGGCGTTCAGTATAGACTTGCCAACAGATATTATGTAAAATGACGAAATAAATGATATTCAGATATTTCGAGTGCATACACAGACAAAACAAATATAACGAAATACGTTTGTGTAGCAATTAGATGAGGTTTCTACTTCTGAATCACGATTAAATATAATTGAGAATTTGTTTGTCCTGTCCCCAATGTCTAGAAATATTTGGACTATTTTCATATAATTATGATTTTATTTTTGAATGGATGGAATATAGCACGGTTCATTCCAAGCTGTACCTACTTAGACGAATATTTTGCCCTGGTCTTTTCAATTGATGATTTTCAAACTGAAAGATTTCAAGTAAACATTTTCGCAGTCTGAATATAGTTTTTGCGCACATGTTATAGGGGAACTATCGTTGGGTCCAAATGTCTGTAATTCTCGAATTTTGAGCTGGAAATGGTCTAAATGACTAGGTTGGGCTCACTTATGATGAATCAGGTGTCGAAATCGATTCTGTCCGGCCATCCATACGCACAATTACGGGCGCACGGAGGGATCTATCGAGTTGAAAATTTCAGGGTTGGTTCCATTTCAAACTGCGGAGGTTGAGTTCGTTAATGGGCAAAATCAGTTGAATGGATTCGGAGTTCTAGCCATTTGAAGTTTTGAGGTTAATTCCCGGATATTTAGAGTACTGGATCGATTGGGTTGAAACTTGGCAGTTGGTCGAAACGTATGAACAATTTTCCGCGAAATTTCGTCGAGATAGAGCTGTCAGTAGATTTTCTAAAATTTTTTTTTCAAAATTTTTCACTGAAAATTTTTTTTCTCGGACACTGTTCATTACATTTGAGCTAAATTTTAGTTGAACCTTGAGCTCTATATTTCACAGAAATGAAGATTGAAGATATCGGTATTTTTCGGGAATAACTCAGAGAATACTATTTCAATCATGATGAAACTTGGCACAGCTAATTCGGAAATGCTGATGGATAACTTTGTGAAAAATTTCGTGATTATCGTGTCATTAGAACAATTTGAAACAATTCTCAATTTTTTTTTCAAATATTCAATGGTCTGTGATCTTCTGGTCACAACAACTTCATGAATTTCTGCATGAACATTCGAACTGTCATTTTTCGATGAGGTACTGGATTTCAAATCAATCTAATCTGTTATTTTGGAAAAACTGGAAAAATTAAATTTCTAATGGGTATAATTGCGGAATCATTGGGTGGATTTTACCCATTCACAAATTCGGCCTTCGCAATTAAGGTCCAAACCTATTCTTCAAATATCGAGTTTCTAAGTTGTTTTTTTCTGAAGGTATTGTGTTTATGGTCGGCCTAACGACCGACCGTAATTGGTTGACTAATTAAGTGATGTGAACTACAAATTCGTTGTTCGGAGGATCAAATTCCATAAGGCAATCGTTTGATCGTATTGGATAGGTTCAATAATTCCAAGATAAATTTTGTTGATTTCCACTTGGATCTCTTTGTTCTTAGGGTAGCTTGAGATTAGTTCCTGGAAAGCATTAGGGAAAGGAAAGACATACTTCTTTTTCGAAAACACCTGCATATTCGATATTCGCTCAAAATCCATAACCTCGATTAAACGATAACATCATCCCGATATAAGCATTCGTTATTCATATCCAATTAACTGTTCTGATTGGACTGACGATTGTATCGATCTGATAACTCCATCAGCACTTGGGGACCTCTGCCAGCCTCGGCCTCAGCTAGCCCGAAGCGTGAGAATGATCTCATCCTCTGCGGTATGTCGGCAGATGATTACAATTCGATACTAATATAATTATCGTTATTGGCTTTCCTAATCCCGGCAGCTAATGTTAGGGGCGCTACCGCTGTCTGTAACCCGACACCGTGGGGATGAAAATGCGGATGCTCTTTTGTCCGGCGCGTGGCTCGGGTGTGCACGCCGGGTGCACCCTCTGGAGTTTTGAGTTAACCAACTGGAAACGCAAATATTGCGTTGCGGTCTTGCATCGGAGAAATTTGAGTGGTAATCAGCTTAAGAAGGTTCCTACACGGGTTGCTACTTGAATTGATTGTTGAATGACTTTAAATGTTGGTTGGTTGGTATTCCTTTAGGTGTCCTCTGTTACTATGACCATTTATACAGGCTTTCAAAATGACCAGCTGAGCCTGCCATACCTAGCAGGTCTTGCATACTCCAATACTCAGCCGGATTAAATCACTCTTTTTAGGTACAATCACTACATAATTTGGACGAACACTGGTAAACTCTCACAAAACACGATGAAATCTTTGACTTTACGTCAGTATTTTCAGGCTCTTTCAAAAACTGGTGGAGTTCGAAAATGAGACGCGTGGAAAGTAGAGACATCACGCCGTGACAACCATTTTCGAACTCCGACTTTAAACGTTTGAGGAGATTTTTCGGGAGTCATAGAACTGGAGATCACATTGCAGATATGGCGAGATTGTTCATTTTTGTTGGATATACTTTATAAGTTTGAGAGTACTCTCTTTAAGTTCTAGTCAGAAATTGTCGTAAGTACTATCATAAGGGCATCTAATTTTTCCGAACAAAATCGAAAAAACACGTTACTAAGAAATATTTTAACGAGAAGCATGAGTGCTGGTGGCACTCGAGTCGAAGACGAGGATTTTTGCACCTGCACGAATGCTTTTTGATAAAAAATATTACTTTGCAAAGTGTTCTTTCGATTTTTTTCACAGAAAAAAATTAGATGCCCGAATGGAATTTGACAGGACTATTTCATGAGTAACAGATTATTCTGCATGCATTATGTATAGGTATTAATTAGAAAACTGAAAAACAGGCACCTTATTAATTACGTTTGTTTTCAAAGGTATTGCAATTTTCGGTGACAACAACTGTCAAGTTTTGCCGCGGGTAAACTCGAATAAACTGCTGACAGCTCCTGCCAAACAGTTTTTTCACCTGGAAACTGATTTCTGATTTTTGATTGGTGGAAATTACGTCGAGGGAAATAGTCGAATAATTAATCAATAACATGAGATTGACAGTTTCATATTCTGAAAAATGTGTATTTACTCTATGTTATATGAACATGACTAAGGGCCGTATTTATGGTTGTTCCTTGAGGTTTCCTTACTGAAGGCCGCCTTGAATTTGCTTTTCTATGTTTCTATGCAAACAAACTTGTATTTGTTTGCATAGAAAAGCAATTCAAGACGGCCTTCAGTAAGGAAGCCCCAAGGAGCAACTATAAATACGGCCCTGAAGGATCTGCTTTAGCCGACTATAAAGTATAGACTTTCCGAAAACTTACATTTTCAATTACCTACTCCTGATGCAATCGAATGAATTCAGATTCGAATAACATTTTATAGACGATATCATTCAGAGCTGATATTTTGCTCCGAAAATCTTGCACAGTGGCTGATAAATTGTGAATGAATAAAGATATTTTATTGAGAAAAACAAACTTCGTGTAAGTCTTGAACTAACTGATTTCTCTTATGGAACCGGTGTTTTCGGTCTTCCTAACGTAAAAAACAGTCAATTGCTACCCTACGTACTTGTATACTGCCTAATATCTAGGCGATGGTTACTGTTACAGTGGTTTAGATAAATTTTATTTGATACATTGGCATTCTCAAGATCGATAACAACAAACTTTTGACAGCAAAATTCTAAATATATCTTTTCATCTTTTTTGTCATATCCTATACATAATTGTTATGTCTTAAAAGATTAATGTACTATTATAATTATTATGATTGGATCAGAGTGGCTAAAACTTTCAAAAGAATTTCAATCGAGTCCACAAATTCATCATTCCTCACGTCTAATCGTAAATACAATAACTTTCGAAAGAAACAACTTGGAATCTCGATATTGGTAGTGATTCATTTTTCCTCATCGAAAATCATTGAACGCCTATGGTTTTTGAGAGCACTCTCGGCCGTGCGCAATGTAGTAAGATGTTTCTGATATTGAATCTTTAAATTTAGATGCTTGTATTACTTTTTGAAGTTCAAATTAAGTTGCAATATTCAGCCAAGAATGGCATACTTATAACTTTCATTTATGAAATACATGCCTAAAACGGAATGACCATAGAAATATTTCATTCAACATTTCTTATCAATAGAATATTGTTGGTGGTCATTATACTAACTGACAAGGAAACTGCAACACCTAGCCAGAGCTGTATAAATTTTTATGTTTTATTCTTCTGGTTGTTGCAGTCTCTTTGTCAGTTAGTATATAATTGTGAGATTTTTCTTGTGAGGTATGCCTGTTTATTCGAACGTTTAGTATATCAATATAGTACCTACTTGGTGGTCTCTGCAATTCGAATGGACGAGCGGCAAAAGAATATTGTAGAAGGTATCCTGATGGGCAATTCCACTCCATATTCTCGGATATCGCCCCTTCTCTGCTCTCAGATATCATAAGCGTTAAATTATTCTCGAAAAAAAATGAAAAGTTGGTGTGCTGTTCACGTAAAAAAAAGTATTCGAAAGAAAAACCCTGCAGAAGCAGATGATGGTTACGACAAATTGATATTCCATGTACAGCATGTTGATACGACCTGGGTTGGAAATCGAAAGTTCCTAGTCCTAGTCTATTTTGGTATGTTTGATTGAGATGACGATATCTGCTAAATTTGAAGCGAATGCGTTGAATGGTTCCCGAGTTATAGACATCCAAATGTTCTGCCAAAATCAATAAATCACCCTGTATTTCAGAAACGAATAGCCTCAACACATATTTAAATGTTGTTTTTTGGGCATACCAAGGTACCATTTTGATTACCATCAAACGATGTGCAGTAACTCTTGGACCATCCTGTATATTCCAATTGAGTAAATGTACGATTTGATTCTATGACTTCCTCGTCTCACCAACTACAACAATCTTGCAAACCTCCTCCTAGTACATCCTCGCCTCCTCGCAATACCTCTACACCTCCTTGGCAAATCCCACTGATCATCCCCCATTCATCGGAAACTCCAATTTTAATCAAATTCCGCAGCGTTAACGGAAGCGGAAGCGGGCATCAGACCGCAAGGTTGTTAACGGCGCAAAGTTATAACCCAACGCCTTGTCTAATTAGTAAATAATTCACTGGTAAGCCGCGTCGGCAATTAATAACGGCTTGGCTTTAAGACTCTACGTCGACTGAGAAGGGTTGCAAGGCTATATTTCAGCCTGGTCGGGGCTGTAATTCACCCCAAAGACGATATTGATATTAAAGAACCCTTAATAGACGTCCTTATAAATTAAGTCGAGGAGGAAAAGTGACCCGTAGATCGATGTCACGTTCTTAGACGGGTGTGATTTTATATCTGTTTTTCCATTCCAACTTAGCAGGAAATGCGATTGTGAAACAATACAGATTTCTGTATATACATTTCTGAAATAGGATTTGGGAAATTCTAAAATATCACTAATAGAGGTCTGGAGCCCGCTCTTGATTTATAGTCTAGATTTCAGTTTGAAACAAATTATAATAATAATGAAATTAATGAAGACCTTTAAATTATATAAATTCGATATTGATAGTGATATTCTTATTATTCTGAAAATAATTTTCTATGCACTGCGATCAGAACGTGAACTGCATTTAGACGTCCTTCTTATAACAAGACTTCGATAGACAAGCTGTTGGTGTGGACGCATTTCTCGCGAAAAGTCCGGCAAGGCTATGGTAAGGTGGTTTTTACGCGCATGTTCTGGTGAACAGCATGCTTTCGTATTGTACAAATGTATGTAATTTTCGATTTTTTTTCCAAAAATGATCTCACCCTACCTTAAACACGATAACTTCCGGAAGAAACGACTTAGAAACTTGATATTTAGATTAGGTAGGTCGCATTCGTGAATGGGTAAAATCCGCCCAATGATTCCATAGATATACCCATTCGAAATTCTATTTTTTCTATTTTTCCAAAAATACAGATAAGATCGAATTGAAATTCAATATTTTATTGAAAAAAACTAGAAAAGCACTGCCGTGAAGGCAGCAGCTTTTCCGCGCATGTTCAATTTCGTTGTCAAAGCGGTCATCTCCATTGAACATGCGCGCAAAAGCTGCTTCCTTTACGGCAGTGCTTTTCTAGAATTTTTCATGATGAAATTGAAATTCACTTGATGCTTCATGACGATTTTACCTACTAAAGCTTCCTGTATTGATACTCAACTTGTAAACAACCCAGTGATACACAGCTTCACTTCCTGATGGATAGATTGGAAAAAGAAGAAGTTATTGTTTCGTCACAATATCTTTAATTCTCGAATTTTGGGCCGACAATGGATTGGGTTGAACTCGCTGAAGAAGAATCCGTTGTCAAATTCGGTTATGTTCGACCGTCCGTCCGTATGTGCTCTAACTTTCGAAAGAAAGACTTGACGGCTTAAAGTTGTGGGATTAAAAGTTTGTATATAGTTGTATTTTACCAACGCGCAACTCAGCGCAAAACTTTGGTGGATCCAGTTGTTTAATTGAAAAAAAATTATTTAAGTATTCGAAAATTTCTCGAATTTTTGTTGAAAATTTTGTTGCCGAAAAAATTCATAAGATTTCGACGGAATCTGGCACAAACTTTAGAGTCAGTATTTTAAAACAATGTTCCGAATTTCAATTCGATCCGATATTCACTTCAGGAGATATAAGGAAAGTAATATGCCAAATTTCATTGCTATTTGGAATTTTAACGTTATTTACGCAATATCTCAAGTACAAGTACAAACGCAATCAGTTTCAAACTTCGTTATCAGTTGAAGAATACCAACGTATAACTAGGCGCAAAATTTCGTGTTGATCTAGTAATTAGAATTTGAAGGAGCGGGTAAGAGCTCCTGACCTCACGTCATTGCTTCTCTTCATAATATTCCTTTTGTAATAAAGCCTGAAAACCCGTTTACAAATATCGAGTCGCTGAGTCGTTTCTTCCGGATGTTATTGTATTTGGGTTAGGCCTAAAAGCCGTCCATAAAACTTCTCGAAGAGACAGCTTTAAAACTCGATATTTGTAGAAAAGGTTTCGACCTCAATTACGAAGGCAGAATTCCCGAATCGGTAAATCCATCCACTCAAAATTTTATTTCACATAATACAAGTTCATCGAACTGAATTTCAGTACTAAATTGAAAAATGGCAGTTCGAAGATTTTGCAGAATTTCGTGAGAATAGTCTGATTAGAATATCGGCTACTACAAAATATTGCAAGGAAAATTTTTGATTTGATAACGGCTTGGCTTCGAGACTCTTCGTCGACTGCGAAGGGTTGCAAGGATATATTTCAGTTCGGTGGAGGTTGTAATTCACCCCAAAGGCGATATTAATATTAAAGAACCCTTAATCGACGTCTTTATAAATTAAGGAGGAAAAGTGATCCGTAAGTCGATGAAACGTTCTTTGACGGGTGTGATTTTATATCTGTTTTTCGAATTTTTCCATGTAGAAAATGCGGTGGTGAAACGCTTCAGGTTTCCGTAAATATATTTCAAAAATAACTGCCATTTTCTACTGAGTCTAGATTTCAGCTCGAATTAAATAATAATAATAATAAGGTTCATTTCCCTAAGCTCCAGGTAAAAACATTTATCACAGAGGCGTGAGCCTGTACGTGATTTATTATTATTAAACAAAATATAATATGGTATCGGATATTCAAATTTTGCCAATTCTTGGCAATATACATAATGAATAGATTCAAAGTTGAGAAACTATAACAATGATGAAGGCCTTCTAATTAATATCAAATATACAAATATACAAAAACTTTAACAATTATAGAGGGCGCGGTCAAGTTCGTTTTCTCCCCCTCCATAAATGTTGAAATTTTGTATACATTTGATATTGACAAATATATTCCATTTATTGTGAATATGAATTTCTCAACCATGATCTACTGCAAAATGGACGTGAAATGCATGTGGAACTAATTATTAAAACGGGACCTCAATAGACAACTGATATCGCGGACGCTTTTCGCGCTAGAGATCCTGATGAGTAATGAGGTGATTTTTGCATTTTGAAATTGAAATTCTCTTGATGGCTTTTACAGTTTTCGCGTGCTAATGCTTCTTGTTTTTAAAATCAAGTTGTAATAATTTAGAAAATCACTAGATTTAGCAGCTTTTGCGTGCATGTTCAAATATGTTGCTTAACAGCAAACAATACCTCGAATATAACGGGGTGCTTCTGGAGGCCAGAGTTCGTTTTTCTCAAAAAAATTATTCGATGCAAATGGTTGAAAAAAAATCCTAGGTATGCGCAATGTGGCCACTTTTTTATATTCAAGAATTTTCGGGAAAATAAAAACTGAAATGAAAAGAAAAATAGAAACATAACTAACATTGCGCATTCTCGATAAAGAATCCGAAAAAAATTTTCTAAAAATACTCACTGGAGCCTGCAGAACGACAATCCGTTTTCTCCTATAAATGTCGAAATTTCTAAGAATTCTAATATTTCACGCGCCTATAGGCAACGTTTAAGCATGTATACTGGGTCCAGAGGCGTGGTCTTGAGACATAGGCGAGGTTTGATGACATTTAAATGTGGCTGTGTTGCCTCGCTGTAATTTACCACCACGTGGTATTGTTTTCGGGACATATTTTCTCTTATTGGCGCAGCTCTACTTCCTGATGACCTTCAGTGCGGCGACCGTAAATTCTAGCAAGTAGCCGGAACGAAAGCTACTATAGGCTCTAGGCGCTAAGTAAGCCGCCATTCTGTGCGAACGTGGACTAGGCTAGTCCAAGCCTGTGGCCGTCCAATGGAAGTGATTTGGGTCTTTTATGAGCTACGCGTTTTACGAGCGCCGATGAGCCTTCACGACCCAAGCGGTCTCAGGCTTCGGGGTCGTCCACTAGCAGATAGTTCGCGAGGTTTCGGTTCGTTCTTGTTCTTTCGTAGCAGAGGATTTGTACTTCGGATTTCCGTGTTTATTGAAGGAATTATGATGCGGGATGGATTTAGAATTAATAATTAATTTCTTGGATAAGTCTTACTTGATCAGGCGTATGTTAGCTACGGAACGGGGAAAATTTTTGAACTAAGGTAGATTCAAATTTAGAAAAAATGAAATTACCTGGAAAAATTCACCATCTTTATAATGAATGCTTATTATCGTATACTCAGTTATAATACTGGAAAGAAAGTTGAAGTGTGAATGTTGATGACCTGGGTACTTCGAAAGCAAAGGATGTGGAACATCGAAATTATGGCTGATTTGAGTTTTATCTGTGAAAAGTCACCTTCAGAAGAGAAATATGTTATTAATGTATCTAGAACGTGACTTCAAAACTTTAAAAACTGCAAACATCGATTGAAATGATGGTGACACAAATATTCAGAAATTCTTAAAATTTTGCAGAAGTGCATGCGTATTTTGGAAAACAAGTCACTAGTGAAAAATTCGTAGCGTTTGATAAAGAAAAAACTATGTTCATTTTGTGATCGAAAGGATCGTTCTGCATATGAGATTGATTGAAACGTAGTTGAATCATTACAGTACGTATGGACCAAAAACACTTGAGCATATAGAAAAATGTTCGGAATAAAATTGGTCACAGACTAAAAAACAAATTGATAATAGATATTGGGATAATAAGAGCTATAAAAACCGAGATAATAGCAAAACGCGCTGGATTAATTAGATTTGGAATGCTATACAGCCGATTATTGCCAAGGCGTCCAATTTCAGGTAGGCTACTACACCTACAGAACTTCTGGATGTGAGTTTAATGTAAGAAAAGGACAACATTCATTAACCTTTCAATCGGATCCATCTAAAATTCACCAACAATAAACAACGAGCTTCAACAAATATTTCGTTCACAAACCATTCATTCCACTTGCCGTCGGATAGATCCTCTTTTCGAGCGTATAGACGCGACAGATCCAAACTGATCGGGATACGATTGCGCCGCTCCAATTCTCTCGAAAACGCCCGTATGAATATGAACTCAGTCGACGAGGGTACCTAGAATTCCATTGATTTGATCTGTCGCGCAAGTTAGTTCATTTACGCTCCTATCGCGCCTCTCGAAATCGCGTGCAGTGGACGACCATCCTAAAACCGTGCAATCTACAGTCGAGTTGTTTGCGCGAACAAAATTTTTGCGTAAACTGTTTGATCGCATATTCGGTCTTCAAAAATAATTTAATTCGAACCAGAAGTTTTCGTCAGTCCGATATTTCACACGGTTAATTTCAATTTTTTTTTTTTGAACGATCAGGTCTTAAGAGTTATGCGGTCGTCTTACGAGGTTGCTTTCACAAGCATCCTGGACGCCAAAAAATACCCAGGAAGCTGGAAGCTATAGTACTAGTCGACTAATTGAAGGACTCTCCACAGGCATTTATACATGCTGGTTGTAGAAACAACCCAAAAAAGTCTTCATGAGTGTTCATCATTATTAGAGTATGTCCACCCATGTCACATGCACAAGAAATCTTTTTCCTATAGACAATCCCCAAAATCTCAAGTATCAAGTATGAGTAAAACCCCTTCAAATAAATCAACCATAACATTCGACCACCTTGCAAAGCAGTATGTCGCAGTAAAAACATCTCCACATCATCCCTCTACATACCGCGTCGTTCAAAAGTGCAACGCTGCCTTCTGAAGTGTTGTTCCCTGCGCTTTCACATCTGGTGCACCATTACCCGTCACCCCTCGCCTATTTATCCAACACAGGTTGGTCAAGTGCAAGAAAAACAAGCCCCTGCCGACACTTCAACAGCGCGCTCGGCGCGAAGTAAGATTTTTATTGGGGGTGACGGTATTTTCTCACGTTACGTCCTGCGTAAATATTTGGGAGGGTCCCCCGAGCTCTCCTAATTACCGATGCCCCCTAGGGACCCCCTTGCTACAATAGCGTCGTAAATGCGTAACCGGAGACAGTCTGCCCCCGGAGACAGAGCGGGCTAATTTTCGCTGCATGGGGTGGGTCGGGTGGTTGATTGAATTGCGTGGAAAATATTCAGATCGGTCGCAGCAAAAAGGCGAAGGTCATGATCGTAGTCTCGAGGGGTTAGAGGAAAGGGGTTGAAATTGATTTCGGGGAAATTGAGAAGTGATTATTGGTTCTGCGTTCTTTAATTTGGTCGGAATGTATCAGGGTTTTCGAAAGTAATATGAAATATTGGTAATCACATATGAATTAATTTTTGAAGTTTTTTCAGTAACTCGCACCCTCAAGGTGTTGACGTTTCAATAACGATCATGTTCATGATGGTGAAAGGAACTCATTAAAGTTCCAGAAAAGCAGCTTCTGCCAGTGCGTGATCCACTTCGTTGTCAATGCGGTCATCCCTTCGCGAATTGACTGATGTTGAATTTCGAAACTTTGAAATTTTTTCCGAATGGTTTTAATGACTTGATCCTGACGAAAGTTAACAGAAAGATAAAATGCGCACTTTTCAACTACTACTTTTTCCGGATATCTCCGAAAACTGACATCAGATCGAATTGAAATTCGGTTCACTATTATGTAATACAGAGGTCATGATCTGTTCAGAATCTCACAGAAATCTGATCAATAGTTTTTGAAAGAATTAATTTTTTCAGGAAACACTTCGAGAAACAATTTTTTGTGAATTTTTCTGATGACACACTCAGCACAAAGTTGTATATCAAAAGTGTTCAACTGGTCACTAACTTTGAAATAATCATATCGATAATTTTTGAGGAAACCTCAACGATATCGATGAAAAAACCCACGAAATTTGATATTTTTTCCCTTTATATCCCTGACAATAAAATTCTGATCGACTAAAACTTGTGTAATATAGCATCCAAGGTGTTTGCATTTTCCGCCGGAATCTGATGAAACAATTCTCAGAAAGAATGTTTTCAGTAAAAGTTGAACAAAAAAATATTTTATAGGAAACAAACGATTCTTAAATTTCGGGGAAATAACGTCTAAAATTCCAATGATTATATCTCCGAAACCATCTAGTCGATTTGGCCCATTACCGAATTTTACCGTCACATTCTGATGCGTAGTTTCAAGTAGCTAGCTTGTTCCGTTCGATAGTGTGCCCTCAGTCGACCGGCCAGACTGCATCGATTTTGACAGCGGATTCATCAGCAGTGAGCCCAATCTAGTCATTTGGGACAATTTCGTACTCGAAATTCAAGTATTATAGACATTTGGACAAAAAGATATCAACTCGGTCCCCATAATATGCGCGCAAAAATTACGGTACTATTGAAGAGTTTGGGTTAGGCCTACCGTGAGGATAATAAATTCCGAAATGAATAACTGAGACACTCGATGTCTCTAGAGCAGATTTGAAGCTCAGTAACAAAAGGAGAATTGGTGAATGGGTAGGTTCCACCTAATGATTCCATAGATATTCGAAATTTCATTTATCCATTATTTTCAAAATACAGATATAATAAAATATAATAATAAATATCATTGAAAACTCATTGACGAAAGTACGAATGATTCAGTATTTAAATTTCTTGCTTATTATCGTATACTCAGTTATAATACTGGAAAGAAAGTTGAAGTGTGAATCTGATGAAACAATTCTCAGAAAGAATGTTTTCAGTAAAAGTTGAACAAAAAAATATTTTATAGGAAACAAACGATTCTTAAATTTCGGGTAAATAACGTCTAAAATTCCAATGATTATATCTCCGAAACCATCTAGTCGATTTGACCCATTACCGAATTTTACCGTCACATTCTGATGCGTAGTTTCAAGTAGCTAGCTTGTTCCGTTCGATAGTGTGCCCTCAGTCGACCGGCCAGACTGCATCGATTTTGACAGCGGATTCATCAGCAGTGAGCCCAATCTAGTCATTTGGGACAATTTCGTACTCGAAATTCAAGTATTATAGACATTTGGACAAAAAGATATCAACTCGGTCCCCATAATATGCGCGCAAAAATTACGGTACTATTGAAGAGTTTGGGTTAGGCCTACCGTGAGGATAATAAATTCCGAAATGAATAACTGAGACACTCGATGTCTCTAGAGCAGATTTGAAGCTCAGTAACAAAAGGAGAATTGGTGAATGGGTAGGTTCCACCTAATGATTCCATAGATATTCGAAATTTCATTTATCCATTATTTTCAAAATACAGATATAATAAAATATAATAATAAATATCATTTAAAACTCATTGACGAAAGTACGAATGATTCAATATTATAATTTCCATGAATCAAAGATCAAGCCATTCATCTTTAGCTTCATAATTCAAACGAAATTCCTCAAAAGAACAAGACCGAGAAATAACAATCGTCAATTCATATTCTGAAAAAAAAATCAGTTCAGTTTCGCTGTCATCGTTACAACTATCAATGTGGAATTAACAGTTACAAAAGATACACTTACCTGTATGTATATATGTATGTTTCTTCATGTCAGACTTCTGATGAAACCTCTTGCCACAATACTGACAGGGGTACGGTCTTGTGTCAGAATGTATGAGGAGATGAGTTGATAGTGTTGAAGATCGCTTGAAAGATTTACCACACTGTTTACACTCGAAAACCTTCTCCACATTATGCACAGCCCTGTAACGAGATGGGGTAATAAGTTGATTTTCTTTGAGGTAACAAATTCAGAGATAGCTACATGCAATAAAAATCAAGAAATCTCGTTTGACTCCATTCTTTTTTCCCAAGATGTTAAACAGGAATATCTGAAGCAAAATGAGTTATCTTAGAGTGGAATATCCAAAATCCATGAAACAAAATTATGTGAGCTTCTTAAAGCTTAAGAGAAGAGCTCAAACCGGAGGCTCACTCTTTCAACACACCTACGAAACAAAATTTGAAGGGAAATAAGAAATTGTCAAATCCAAACCATTGCACAATACTTTCACTCTGATAGGATACAATTGTGTAACTCTGACCAACTTACCTATGCTGACTTAAACTAATCTCGTGTCCAAAAGTCTTGTTGCACAACTCGCAAGCGAACGGCCTCTTGCCGTTATGGGACCTCCTAGCATGCACCTCAAGTCCATGTGGGGTAGAGAACATCTTCTCGCATTTAATACAGGAATAAACATCTCCAATGGGCATCATACCAGGCCTCATCAACAGGTGATGATGGTGAGGATGCATCGAAGGATTCGACATGAAATGATGCCTCAACCTATACAGACTTTCCGTCGTATGCTGCTGAGGGTACTGACTATGCTGGCTTTGTCCATTCGCCATTGCCGCTGCCATAGCGCTAAAGTACAAGGACGTAGGGTTCGGAATGAAGGGCCTATCCTCGCCATCTTTTTGGGTGTAAAGGTTCGATGGTAGAAGACTGGGATGTATGAAATTCCTCGGTAAAAACTGCGCGCCATACTCCTGACTCGACTTCAGCTGGGCATCTTTAAGGAGATCAGCAAACTGTGGATATAGATATGACCTGGTGACAGACACGGTTTCTTGATAGCCGACCCTATCAGGTTTATCCTTAGGGTTATCCGGCCTCAACAGTGCACTGACCGAGAAGGCTTCGCATTTTTTGGTAGTTGTGTCGTTCTTTTGGATTTCTGTAACAGAAGGTGGTCTAGGGGATGGAGAGTTCGTCCTGGAGTTGACTGGTGAGTCTACTTCCAATTCTGGGGAGGTAACAGGTGAAGGTCTTGGCGATGATGTTTCCCATTTGTGGATTTGACTGGATTTTGTGGAGATCACTTCATCCCCACTGTAACAATTCGTGTCTCTCTGGTAGCATTTGGAATTGTTGTTGTTTATTTGTTCTTCCTCTTCGTCGTCTGATTTCGAGACAAGACGGTTGATGCCAAACTTGATGATAGCTGGGAAGAAATCAAATGTTAATTAATGCTTATGAATTGAAGAAAAAAGTTGGGGGATACTTTTGCATATCGAAAGAAAATTTCATGTCATAGTTAAAATGTACTGTTGAAAAGTTGAAGATGACAATTGAAAAACCTTGCGATATGACCCGAGGAAATTTGCAGAAACCTGAACAGAAGATTCAATGCGCAGTCACCTGAGATGTTTTTTGAATCTCCAACACGAAGGAAGATACATCGGGCAATACGTTCGAATAACACAAATAATTTCAAGGTGTTTTTCCGCGCATATTCTGTTGAATAGCATGCCATCGGTACTTAAAAATGTCTGTAATTTTATAATTTTCTTCCGAAAATTATCTCAAACTGTTAGGTTGAACTCATTGATGATGAATCCGGTGTCAAAATCGACCGTTTGTAGGCTCGATTACTGGCGTACAGAGAATACTATCGACTTGAATGTTTTCAGCGTTTGCTGCATTTCAAAATACGAAAATAAACTTCCTCAATAGGTAGACTCAGCTAAATTTGAGGTCATTTGAAATTTTGAGGTTATTTTTGCAGAAAGCAATTTGATTTAAACTCGGCAGTGCCGACGCACAACTTGTTGCGAAATTGCTCGGACTTTGATCCTCAAATTTCACAGTAGTGTACCAAATTTCAGTTCGATATCATTACATTTTCCGGAGATATTGGGGAAATATATGTCAAAATTCTTGGTGTTCATACCAGAGTAACTCAAAAAACAGTGGATGAATCAAGATAACACATGGTATCTAGTCTGGAAATGTTGATGAAAAACTTCGTGCAAAATTTCTTGATGATCTTGTCATTAGAATAAATTGAAAACAAAAATTTTGATTTTTTTTCAAATATTCAATATACATACTGCGATCTCATATTATAGTCACGGAAGCTTCAAGCTGATATTTCAGTGAAGTACTGGAATTCAGTTGGAATATACCTAACCTGTATTTTCGGAAATATCGGAAAAATAAAATTTTTAAATGGGCATATCTGGGAAATAATGGATTGGATTTCACCCATTCCCCCGGCCTTCCCAATCAAGCTCCAAACCTACGCTACAAATGTTAAGTTTCTAAGTTGTTTTTTCTTGGTCCTCACGACCAATCTTGGACACAAACAAAATCTTCCGAAAGGAACAATCTAGAAACACGATATTTGGGGCTCAATTAAGAAGGTTGAATTTTTTGGATAGGTAAAATCCGCTCAGTGATTTCGTACATGTACATACAATTATTCAACATTTTATTGTTTCAATATTTTCAAGAATACAGATGGCTTCGAATTCAAATCGGGTACTTGATTGAAGAATGATTCATGCAGGGTTTCGTGAGGATAATATGACAAGAAAATAACTAAATCTTTCCATCAGGAAGAAAAGGTGCGTTTGGCGCGGGTCAATGCGCGAAAAAATGACAACTGTTCCAGAGATTCACTCTGATTTCCGGGAAATGTAGGGAATTTTCCAAGAAAGACGAAACAACTGAAATCTAAAGAAGAATATGAGATGCACAGAAAATGATCTGTAATTACACCTTTCCAAATATAAAACCTAAAGTCTGTAAAATTCTGTACAATTGAATTATCAGAATTCTTCTACTGAAATGAATTCATGGTTTACGACACCACAAATGACATCTTCCTTGTAAAGATTCCCAAAACAGATTTCTCCTAAAACCTACCACACCCTAGCAATTCAGGCATCAAGAGGAAATGAACCATTTCCCTTGCACCCCGGAAAACTCACATAATAAAATATCGCTAATACACTAAAGTCTCCGAACAGATGTCACACAAGGAGGCAATGAATAATTCAGACTCGCCCCCGTACACATTACACCCTCGTTCTTTATGTCGCGAGCGTATCGTGTCGGGTCTGATCAACGGGGTGAAGTTCTGGAGGGGTTGGCGGCCCCCGTTCAACTACTCGGTCATAAGCTAATGATACGTGACACCCCTCAAAAGAATACATTATGTAACTTCTCTTTATCGTTTACTCGCGTGGAGAATTCGTAGACGGGCCCTTAGCTATTTATGTCTTAATTTCGAAGCGATTGTGTACGCGGCAGGGCCCGTTTTCCTAATTAATCATGTGACTGTTCAATGATTAGTTGTTTGAGGAATGTTTTGACGAGAGGATAAATTTTTCAGGACTGTGGAACTGATGTGTAATAATTTATAACATGGCAATGTAGCAAATATGTAAATTTGGTACTCCTGGTTTATTGCATCTTTTTTGCGTGTATGTTCTAGGAAACGGCGTGCCATGTTTCTGTCAAATTGTCTGTAATTTGCTGATTATTTCAGATAGCGGTGTCAAACGACTAGGTTGGACTCACTGGTGATCAATCCGTTGTCAATATCGATTCTGTCCGATTGGCCGTATGCACGATTATGGGCGTACATATAATCCCATTTACTTTAAGGTTAGGTTTCAATTCAAAATGCGACGTCAGGTTTTTGCATTTGCGAAATCGACCGGACGATTCCGGAATTAGAGCCATATTTGCGCGTTATTTGAACAGTAGTTAAACATTTTGCCGAAATGTCTGTTGTTTCAGAATTTCAAACTCAATCTAAACCAGTTGGTTATACCCACTGATGAAGAATTCTTGCAGTCAAATTCAATTGGTTTCGAAATATTCAAGATAGGTTTCAGATAAGAAATGCGCCGGTTGTTAGTTGGTTCATAGGCGAAATACTCTCAATGGTTTTGGAAATATAGCCATGGGAATACCTGGAAAAATACTCCCCCGATTGAATGAAAACCCACTGAATTGTTGATAACTACCGACACTGTAAAGTTCTGAGAGGTTCCTTAGAACTTACAAGAACCGAGTACCAGATTTCAACTTTATCAGATATGTACTTTGAGGAATATTGTGGGAATAAAATTCAAAATTATTATTTCTCCCAAATTAGGCATTGACCGGATGATGGCCATCAGGTTTGAAGTATTAACAAAATGGACCATGTTCGGAACTTCACAACTTAATGCATGAATTTTCGAGCCCGTATTTCACAAAAAGTGATTGAATTTTTTGGAATATAGGAAAATAAACTTTCGAATGATTATGTTAACCGAATGATTGGGTGAATTGGTGCTAATCAAGTGCAGCACCTACTCTTCAAATATGAAAGTTATTTCCATCTGAGATTTCGAGTGCGCAGTGCTTTATTCGATTCAGAACACCCATTTGAATACTTGCGCATTCGCCATTTTGTAAGCCGTATATTTTTCACTTCACGGGGCCGCTAGTGTGGCATTTTCATCGAGCCAGTAGACAGTTCAGCTAACTGAAGTTTATCGATTCATCAAGTCAGTTCACTAGACCACCTTTTTTTCACTGAACTGGAATGGACACTGGATGCCTGTGGTGTTTACATGATTTCAGAAAATTGCTACAGTCCACTGGATCAAGCTAGTTGGATGGTCAACTGGTTGCGTGTTACAGCACCATAAAGAACGGACCGCCATAATTGGATGTGATCACAAATTCTTCGGCAGTTCAGGTTCAAAACTCAGGCATTACGGAAATTACGTCTAAATGTTAGCAGCCACACAAAAGTTTGCAAATATTATTAGATCCTGAATATAAATGAGGGAACAGCTCAAGTGTCTGTGTTTAGATTTTGCATCCGAAAAAAGTCTTAAATGATTAATTCGTGGTTATATTCAATTCGTAAAATGAATTCGAATTCGAAAAATACTGATCCGCTAAGCTTGTTAATTTGTTGTTTGTTCAAAACTGTTCATGCGCAAATTGATCCATAATTTCTTGAAAAATATCTCAAATTACTACATGTCGGATTCTCCATGCACCTTCGTGATTTTCGCACGAATTAGTAGATTTCGACTCGATTTGTTTATCCGAAAATAGAGAAATAACGAAATTTTGCCATTATATTGGTTAGTTCTACTTTGCCAACGCGCAAAATTATGCAAAATTCCTTCAGTATCAAGTACAGAATTTCCTCGGAAACTTTCCAGCATATTTTATTATTATGTTTTATATTATTTAGTTTGATCAAAGCCTCCCTCCTGATTTTGCATCAGCAGTTTCCTCAAATGTACCTACTGTTCAGCGTAACCGCCTAAAAAATATGATCAACCTATGAATAACCCAAACCTTTTCGCACAAAAATCAAATAACCTCTTGTATTTGTACAACGGCCGTTTCAGCTGTTTCGGCCATGTTCGAAACTTGTCAAACTTGCTAATCAAAAATTCCCACTGTTCCGAATAAACAAGAGCGGGCGTCAAATGACGCCCGCCTCATGTCCCCAGCCTGCCACGCACATCTCCGCGCTTACGATAAACAGAATTTCAATTTAACATAATTAATTTGATTTCGGGGGATCATGAAAAAATGAATTTTCGACGTTTATTCGTCCAGAATTCATTAGTGGGGATTGATGAACGAGATCAAAACGTCCGCCGGAGAGAGGCAGGGAGGGAGCGGTAATCGATGGATTTCAACGCATACGCGCTAATGAGTTTTATCGGGATGTTCTATTCGCTAGTTCGAATATTCAGCATTTGGGATTATGATATCTGGAGTAGTCAGGAATATAGGTTTTTAGAGCCTCATTTCATTACGCTTTCGAAATTATGCAGCCAAATATTTTTTCAAGACTGTTATTATTTTGTCCAATAATATGAATTTTTAATTTCGAGCTGAAAAAAGTCTTGAACGATTAGGTTGGACGCAACAATAACCTCTGTATGAAACTACATATTTGCAGAATAGGTTTGGACCCTAGTTACGAAAGCCGAATTCGTAAATGGGTGAAATCCATCATGATGATTCCGCAGATATAAACATTCAAATTGCTTTTTCCTAATATTTCCAAAAATACAGATGAAAACGAATGAAAATCCAGTACTTGACGAAAAATGGCAGCTTGAAGGTTTATGCAGAATTCGGTAAGGATAATATCTTTAGAAGATCTCAGAATATAGAATATTCGAAACAAAATTTGATTTTTTCCGATTTTTTTCAACGATGTTACACATGGAAAATCTGGGAAATTTGACATACATTCTTCGAATATCTCCGGAAGTTGTATTAGATCAGAATAAAATTCGGTACACTGTTGTGAAATTTAGTGATCCAGGTTGGATTAGTTTAATTGGGACAGTACCAATCCAATGCAGATAATAAAAATTAGGTTGTCTCATAATGAGAAACTAAAACATTCTATACCCTTGTTTCAAAAAAGTGCAGAATTGCTTTCATTCAAACATTATTCATTCATATAATGTTTCCTTCTCATGTTGTATTTTATACAACCTACATGGAACAAAGTTTGAAATAACATGACATTCCTGAGGCATAGGTTTTATTCAACAGTATGGTAACGAAGTTCCGTAATTGTCACTGTTGGCGCAAGCGCACACTCTTTGTGGAATCCACTTTTCCGAACTATTCTTTTACTAACACCCTGTGTATTCTCAAAATTTAAAAGAGAATGGGAGCAGGTATGTCAGATCTCACGATTAATCGTGAGATTACACGATTTTGGTTCCGATCTTACAATCCCACGAGTGAGGAAACAATTCTCACGATTTAAAAAAAAAATCAAACCAGCTGAATACTGTCAAATTTATTGATAAAATTGCCAATCGACCAATTTACTCCGCCCCTGTAGTAAGTTAATGATGACAATGACAAGGGCTCTCAGAGGAAGCCCCTTCGTCTACGAGTGCAAAGTTATCGAGCGAAACACCTCGGTGAATTTGTGCGATACATTTATTTATCCGTGTTTCTTCCTAAAAAGAGTTTTTCATATAGGTAAATACATTGAGGGGTATATCTTATGCAGAAGATTGAGTCATACTCATCGTTACACCTGTATAGGATGATACATAATATAGTATTGAAATAATTAATAAATCTTAATAGTATCTGTTATATTTTGCATTTCTCAAGGATAATTCTTCATCCCTTGTTGAAGCCCATCAGAGCTATTCGTCAACCGAAAGTGGCGGTCGTCTACCCACCCAGCCACTATTTTATTGCCTCTTGCTTGCAATTCAAAGGTTAGTCGTGCAATTCTTCATGTTTTTTGTCGCTCAAAGATAGTTTTCATTGCTTACAGTTCATTTATTCGTTTGCGGTGTTACGCAGTCTCGTAGTAACGTAACTGTCGTAGCCCAAGATTCGTAGATCTTTCACGTTTTTTTTTGCTGCGTAGTTTTTTGATATTTTTTATTAATAATGTCTGTATTAGAAATATACCGCAATTCCTTATTTGTTTACAGTGCGTGTCAAAATTATGGAACAAATCCATTTCCTCAGAAGAAAAATATTTGGCAACAAAATCCTGAATTAGGTCAATTTTTGTTTCATTTTTACCAAATTTTTATGTATTTTTGAAGGATTTCTGTTGCACCCTGTGCCATCCCCATCAACCCTCCAAATTTTTGAAAAAGGAAAGTGGGGTCATGTAGTACTTTTTTGGCAAGGTCTTTGTATCTTCTTTATATGCGTGCAGAAATTTTCACGAAAAAATTTGTTTTTTTTGAAAGATGAGTTCAAAGAGGTTTTCAGTATGTGCACTTTGTCATGGCTCATTTACTTTGAGACGATGGTACCTGATGAGATTTGTCACCGAATGAAAGTCGACCATTACAGTTTTGTTCCTGCACAACTTTCAACCCCTGCGAACCCTTCAATGGAGAAAAAAATGGAGTGACATTGTAAATTGATTTCGGCATTGAAGTACCAACCGAAGAATCATTGTGCATTACAAGATAAGTTAAATTAAATGTTCAAAATTACCACCATCGTTCTGGATGTAATAATCAGAGCGCAGTGTTTCACACATTCCAATTTTTCACGTGAGGGGGTTGAAAGGTGTTGAAAAATGTGCATGAACAAAACTGTGAAGGTGGACTTTCATTCGGTGACAAATTTCATCAGGTACCATCGTCTCAAAGTAAATGAGCCATGACAAGGTGCACATACTGAAATCCTCTTTGAGCTGACTAATTTGATTAAAAAAAAATTTTTTTCTTGAAAATTTCTGCACGCCTGTAAAGAAGATACAAAGACCTTGCCAAAAAAGTTCCACATTACCCACTTTTCCTATTCAAAAAATTTAGAGGGTTTATGGGTATGGCACAGGGTGCAGCAACAAAAATCCTTCAAAAATACATAAAATTTGGTAAAAGTGAAACAAAAATTGACCTGTTTCAGGATTTTGTTGCCAAATATTTTTCGTCTGATAAAATGAATTTGTTCCATAATTTTGACGCACTATGTATACTTAAAACAACATTTCTGAAATAATGTTAAATATTGTCTTATAACATTTTTCAATAAATGGGTTAGTTGAAACCATTATCCAACAGCCCAGTTCATTACGGTGTTTTTGAGCAATTTGTGATGTCATGATTTTTCGTCATTGAATTTCACGATTTCTGCTCAATCTCATCTGGCAACCCTGAATGGGAGGATTCTTGATAGGTGAACCATTTGCATGAATTAAATCGAACCCATTTTTTTATAATCGACTAACGAATGCAATCCACACAGTGTTGAATGATTTTAATCTAGATTTGATGATGAAGAAGTAGGCAAACATGCTCTCCCAGATATTGATTTTCAATCAGTTCTTCAATCAATTTAGTAATTTTGATTCGTGCGAAATTGTTCAATATTTATAATCTCCCAAATACGTTAACGACTTGAAAGAATTCATATTGTCAAAATTATAGACTAGGGGCCCCTACTTTGATGAGTTCCAGTACCATCCTGTACAACCTACAAAAAAGCACAGTCTGATGGTCGGACCGTTTGCATAAATAAAAGAGAGTTTGTTGCTTAACGCGTGTTTACACGTCTTCAAACAGCATTATCGACTGCGGCTCTGTTTGGTTTTCCACGGGCAACAATCACCTCTGTTAGATTAAATGTGATTTACAATCCGTGGAGCAATTCATCATGTTGACATCGATATCGAGAATCCCGGCATTATCTAGTCCTTTCATCGTGCCGCCGCTATCTAAGTCGACGTCTGCTGGCCCCTAATCCTCGGGCACACAAGCCCGCAACACGATAAATGTGCATCCTAACCATACGCCATTTATCTGGAAAGCGGGAATTTTCGAATGACGGCTCTACAGATCGATACGTGATGGAATATGAGGGATTTCGTAGGAAGAACCACTTAGTGAGGCTGTGTTGGAGTTGAGGAAAGTAACATAGCTACTACGATTTACCATATTTTTGCTTTATCCATGTATCATATTGTGTAGGAATTATACTCCATTCACTTATGAAGTGAATCGGTACCTAGGCCAGGAGGGTTTGACTCATTCCACTCTGTATAAGTAAAAATATAAGGTAATAGTAATTATTTTGTAATGGGAATACGAAGTGTTGTCATATTACTAATGTATGTTACTTAACCAAACCATATATTCATTGATAAAAATATGTGAAAATTTCCAACGTCTGGTTGGGGCCATTCAAGTAATGCCAACATGGCTCGGTTTTAGTTACAAAAACTTGAAAGACCTATTCCTCGTTTTTGCGCGCATGTTCTAGGGGAACAGCGTGCTATCGTTTTGTCCAAATATCTGTAATTTTCGATGATTGAGCCGAAAATGGTCTCAAATTACTAGATTGGACTCACCGATGACGAATCCGGTGTCAAAATCGATTCTGTCCGGCTGGCCGTCCGGCCGGCTGTGGACACGATAGTTTTGGAGTTATACCCACTTGAAATTTCGAAGTTATGTATTTATTTTTTATTTCAGAAACTACTCGATCGATTGAATTCAAAATTGGCAATTAGGTGGAGTATAACAACGCGCAACCTTGAGCCACATTTTGTCAGGATCATACAGTCAGTAAGTTTAAAAAAAAAATGTTTCCAACATTTTTTTCCAAATGTGTTGATCGTGTCATTAGAACAATTTGAAAAACAAATATCTGTGATTTTCTTATCATATCATCCCCATTAAATTCTGTATGAACCTTCGAACAGTAATTTTCCGATGAATTACTGGATTTCAATTCGATCTGATCTGTATTTTTGGAAAATTTTGAATGGGTATTTATTTATTTATATATTTATTCATGAATCTTAGATACAAACAGACCTAAGTCCAACAAAGTATCCACATGGTAGCATATATAACAAATAAGAGTAAAGTACAATTTCAAACCATTCCCACAATAAGACCAAAATTAAGGAGAAAAAAAACAGCAAATCAACAAATCAAAAACAGCAAATCAACATATTATTCGAAAAGGAAACAAGACCTGAGTTGATCCCTCAAACCACTACGAGTTAAATAAAATATATCTAGAGTGTGAAAGTTATTTGCCGCTATGATCATTCTTACTAATGGCGAGTTCTGTGAACAGCGTGTGTTTCTGAAGGGTTGGAAAAATAATCGAGCACTTCTTACATTCATATTCGGAACATTGATAGAAAACATTTCTAGCAATTGAGGATGCCTGATTTCATCATGAAAAATTTTCTGTACAAAAAGAAGATCAGACATAATTCTTCTATTCTCGAGAGAAACCACTTTGAAGTGGGATCTGATACTCGCTAAAGTGTCTCTATGATACTGGAGGTTTGTTTTGAGGCATAAATATTTGAGAAATCTATTCTGGATGTTCTCCAGTCGGTTTATATAAACTTTATATTGCGGGCACCAAACCACACTAGCAAAACAGAGTCGACTCAGTATGTAGGCATTATATAAGGTTCAACCTAATAATCTAGAGCAGGAATTAACCGTTGACTCAATGTGATGTTCAAAAATGAGTTTGGAGTCAAAAGTGACACCAAGATCCTTAATCTTGTCACACCTCTGCAAGAAAGCACCACTGACCTTATAACGAAAATTGATTCTATTATGATTTCTCGTGAATGTTAAGTAATTGCATTTTGCTTTGATATCTGCGGAATCATTGGGTGGATTTTACCCATTCATGAATTCGGCCTTCGTAATTAAGCCCCAAACCTTCTCTACAAATATCGAGTTCCTAAGTCGTTTCTTCCGTTATTGTGTTATTGTGTTTACGGCCGGCCTAACGGCCGACTACGTAGTGGTACGTGATTATATTTGTCACCGAATGAAAGTCGACCATTACAGTTTTTTTCATGCACAACTTTCAACCCCTTTGAACACCCTCACGTGAAAAATTAGAATGTGTGAAACACTGCGCTTCAGTTATGAATTTAAGTAGGTATGTTATTAGTACGTTTCCACTGAAGTTGAAACTTTTTGATAAAATGTTCCAATTCAAAGACATATTTCTGACAATGCAATGTCATCAATGTTATGAATGTGTCAAGCGCTTCGATTATTGCATCCAGAACGATGGTGGTCATTTTGAACATTTCATTTAACTTATCTTGTAATACACAATGATTCTCCGGGTAGTACTTCAATGCCGAAATGATTTTCCAATGTCACTCCATTTTTTTCTCCATTAAAGGGTTCGTAGGGGTTGAAAGTTGTGCATGAAAAAAACTGTAATGGTCAACTTTCATTCGGTGACAAATTTCATCAGGTACCATCGTCTCAAAGTAAATGAGCCATGACAAAGTGAACATACTGAAAACATTTTTGAACTAACTAATTTTTCAAAAAAAAAATTTTTTTTTTCTTGAATATTACTGCACGCCTGTAAAAGAAGATAGAAAGACCTTGCCAAATAAGTAACACATGGCCCACTTTCCCTATTCAAAAAATTTAGACGGTCGATAGGGATGGCACAGGGCGCAACAAAAATCCTTCAAAAATGCGAAGTCAGCTCTTTTCACGAATTTATTTCATTGCTTTAAAAGAAGGCAATTTCCTCCAAAAAGTGAGCGATAGTATCCAGGTACCAAACATCGTTGCCACATCTCCCGACCTTTCCTGAATCTCCCCATTTCAACTGAATACTCTCCAAATCCTATTTCGAAGGGGAAAAGCGTGCATCAGGCAGGTCTCCTGGCGACAAATCGACCCCTCTTTGTCGAAACGAATCGGCTACGTAACCGTGAACCTGTTTCGCAGGGTGTAAATTGGTGTATATCCCGGGGGCCCACACTGCAATCCAGCCCTCTCAATTACGGCGACATCGAAGTCCCACCCTTCCCGGACCTGTGTCGTTTATTAAAAACTATAAACGGCATCACGGTTAAGATTCGAAGTAGTTCATTATTTTGGAAGAAGGGGTGATTCCGGCTTTCTATACATATACTGGGTGAGTCTTTGAATTATACATTCATTCAAACAATAATATTAACCTCATCAAATAATTAATTGCATTGATTGTCGTTTCCGAATGTTTGAATGTTATGGAAGTTCATCTGGACTACAGAATACACATATTTATCGATTCTGTAGCGGGAGCATAGACATATAGACTATGTGTCCATGTACAGGGTGATTCATTAAGGGTGGCCACCGGCCGTATGTCGGAAACCGTTTATCCTATGACTTCCGGAAAAAAAATCTAATGATAAATTCGGCCCCTAGAAAATGATTAAAAATATTTTCAAGTTCGTAGTTCCCCACTAGAGGGCGCAATCTATCACTTGTAAAATATAATATCATTTTTTACGAAATATTCTCCAGCTAACAGTGGTAAAGTATAATAAAATAAGAATCTACTCTTTCTATTCAACAACTTTTGTTTCAGTAATTTTTCTATATTTCCTATTTATCAGTGATGGGATGGATAAACTTTTCTTCACGAAAAAAACATTCTTACTCTTGTATGGGTGAACCGATTTTCACGTAATTAGATTTCATTCGAAGGCAATCGAAAGCAGATCACAGGAACATATGACAACAATATACCGGGTGATCCAATTGAAAACTACAGACTGTTTTATGTCACTTCGCCCTATTTGTGCTTTTTACTGGAAAATTTCAAATGCAATGCTATGATTCTAACCGGGTGAGAATAAGCCAAGCATTATCACCTACTGACTTTTTAAAATCGCAGACAGATATCATTGGTCGTTTCGGTGTTATTGACATTTTTGTAAATTTTGATCAATGTTGATCCTTTCTGTGAGCTTGAATAAACAAGGAAGTGACTTTATGCGTCATGACAACGCAGCAAAATACTCAACAAACATGAAATAACAATGATTTGAACAGAAAAACAACACTTACACCTAATCAATTCAAATATTTGAAATGTCTACCGTTATTTTCTACACATAAATTTAGCCTTTCTTTCGTCGAGTTGACACTGGCCACAATTTCAGTATGAGAAGAAGCTGCCTGTCGAAATCCATTTTGAATATCCTCACTTGTAGTGGGGGGTGTTCGGAAAACTAAGTCTTTATTCTCCCCCAAAACTAAAAATCTAATACTGTGAGGTCGGGTGATCTTTCTGGCCATGGAAAAATACTCCCTCGTCCAATATACCTCTTTGAGAAGGCGTTATATGAATATTCTCTAACATTAGCAGCATAATGCGCCGGGCAATCATCTTGTTGATACCACATATCTAACCTGCATTGAATAGCAATATTTTCTAAAAGAATTAGAAGATCTTCCGTTAAAATTTCAAGCACCTTTGTCTTGTTAATAAGCCAAAACTTTTATGATATTATCCTCATTACGGCTTCTGAGTTTTCTATTTTTTCTTCCAAGATATTGAACCTTACCAGTTTCTCGCACTCTTCGTGTCAATCTTTTGAATACCCTTTTGGAATGACGACGTCTTTCAGGATATATCGTATCGGGTATTCCCTTTCAGCTAATGCATTTTCTAAACATTCAAAATGAACATTATGCATATCATATGCTTCTTCGTTTGAATAATGGGGCATCATAAAATAGTGGTTTGCAATCGTCCTAAAAAACTTTTACAGCTATAGATACCGAAAACGAACAGTATCGCCAAAGCTTACTGGTTCTAAATCAGCTTGTTTCGTTGTTTATGAGTTTTTCCTTTCATCTAATTGTTTAGAGATGAAATAACTTAATTCCTCCTGCATTTCACAGGGTTGATCAATACTTATCAAAATTTACAAAAATGTCAATAACTCCGAAACGACCAATGATATCTGTCTGCGATTTTAAAAAGTCAGTAGGTGATAATGCTTGCCTCATTCTCACCCGGTTAGAATCATAGCATTGCATTTGAAATTTTCCAGTAAAACGCACAAATAGAGCGAAGTGTCACAAAACAGTCTGTAGTTTTCAATTGGATCAACCGGTATATTGTTGTCATATGTTTCTGTGATCTGCTTTCGATGGTCTTCGAATGAAATCTAATTACGTGAAAATCGGTTCACCCATACAGGAGTAAGAATGTTTTTTTCGTGAAGAAAAGTTTATTCATCCCATCACTAAAAAATAGGAAATGTAGAAAAATTACTGGAACAAAAGTTGTTGAATAGAAAGAGTAGATTCTTATTTTATCATTCTTTACCACTGTTAGCTGGAGAATATTTCGTAAAAAATGAGATTATATTTTACAAGTGATAGATTGCGCCCTCTAGTGGGGAACTACGAACTTGAAAATATTTTTAATCATTTTCTAGGGGCCGAATTTAACATTAGATTTTTTTTCCGGAAGTCATAGGTTAAACGGTTTCCGAGATACGGCCGGTGGCCACCCTTAATGAATCACCCTGTATCACCAGACCTTCCATAAAATTCATAGAGCTGAATTGATGTGAGTCTGATTGACAGATTATATATATTTTATTTATAAATATGATGAAAATTAGGATAATTATGGAATTTTCAATAGGAGAATGGCCGAGGATGAAAATGTGTATAATCTTAAAGTGGAAATAATTGGATATTTCATGAATATCGAGTGGAAGATCAGTGTTTCAATGATGAGGTGTAGTGAGATATTCTCGTTAGAATAATACCGCAAAAAAACACGAAATCAATAAAACTATGTAAGTGAATGAGCTTTCCCGAGCATATTTGTCCAAGCAATGGATTGGTTATTCTACAATACAAATTCAATAGAGGAATACATGGTTAAAACTAAAGTACTTTAGGTTTTACCCATTATAGTTGGTGATATAAAAAACGATAATTATTCGAGACAACAGTATAATTATGCTGGTGGAGATTTTTGAATGTTACTCCGCGAATTGAGGTGATATACATAGACATCAATCACACCATTTATGTGTAATAATTATTTTCGTATTATGTTTTCATATATCCTTTGCACACATTATCGTTTCTTTCAAACTTTTTTCCCGAATGCTGAATATAGGTACTTTCGAGATTGTCAGTATTTTGAAACCTTAAAATAAACTATTCAAATCTTCCGTTCAACTCCAAGCGAGTTCGATCCTGTCCGAATGACTGAAACACAAACACCTGGTCTTCGGGATTTCACTGGATTGTTTTTCCTGGACAACAAGGCCATTATTTGCCGATCGTTGCTATTTGATTTCCACGAGGGTTGGTCCGGAAAATTGGGTTTTAATTCTTTCTTTTCATCCCCTGAATCGATTTTTGGGAGGCGGAAAAGCTTTGGTGTTTTCCTATTTATGCGATTAGTTCTTACGAGTCGAGCTCAATCAAGTTTCTTTCAAATAAAAGTCTCCTTCATGTGTTGTTTGTACAGAGCGACCCAGGGAAATTACCCAAGCTTCATTAAATTTTATTTTGAACAAAATGCGGCTACATCTATGATATTTGAGAAATGAAAAATCATATGATGCATATGCTGATAATTTTGCTGAATATAAAATACGAAATGGTTCATAATGTTCTGTTTTTCCCCCAATACTTTAGCTCTTCGAGTCTCCTTGGCCTGCCTTAGTGAACTCAAGGAGTCTTTGTTAATATGATATGTTAACCGTGGAGGTAATGAGGTATCATTGAACCCCGAAATTACCTACCATACCAATGAACAATTTTCATTGAGTTTTCTGTGGTTTTAACATTGAATGTGTTGTGGAAGATATTGTCTTCCTATAATGTCTGCAGTTGGAGTTTCAACAAGATATTCAAGATTTTCCATATAACAGTCCGAATCAACACGAAAAAAAAACATTTTTGAGAGAGCATACCGAAATGTTCCTTTGGTGAGTGCTGAGAGCTTTGATTTAGGGACTAAATGTTATTTGGAGTTCAGTGACGTCATTTATGCTGATTGTCGAAGCAACTGCTCTTAAGACTCACTAGAACCGCGTCCAAAATTGTTAACCTTTATAGTTGACAAATAAACTTATCTTCATTAACAATCATTTCCAAAAAGTTGAAAATGTCGCGTGATAGTTGCTTGAAACCACATTCCAGCTGTGATAAAATGTCCGAATGATACAATATATTGCAGAATAGATCACCATAAGGCTCACCTCACACGTACCACATACCGACCGCAAATCTGTGGTTGACTGTGGTAAGTAGCGGATTAGAAGGAAACGCATCATATCGCGCACAGGCCGCAAACATGTGGTCCATCTCGACCACCGATGCCTTCTTCGTCAGAGCAAATTCCACAGCTTCCTTTTTGGAATACACCAGGATACTGTTTCGTGGAATGTGACTCGTCTACTCACCCGAAGCAATGCATGACCGTAAAGTTGTCGTGTAGCTTAGGTTAACAAGTAGTCGATACATATGACAGAACGACCACAGATTTGTGGTTGCGATGAGGTACTTGTGAGTTGAGCCTAAGCCACCGTATGTTACTTTTTTGGAGGATAAGCAAGTGTGGATTGGTGGGTATATTCTGTATTATGTGAAAGCTGTGTATCCAACGGTACTTGAATAAGTTTACGATAACTTAGCGTTACCTCGTACCGAATAGGTTATTGGTTTCCCGGATCGATTTTTGCGTTCGGTCACGCGTGGCATGTATGTTTATTTTGCTGTGCATCTTGAGTTGTATACACACAAAAGGGATTTAATGGTGATTTTGAAAATATTCCATGAATATCAGCGCAGTTTTAATTTTCATTGCTTCCAGTAAATCCTATTTTGCTACAAACAATTATTATTGGTTCTGCCACACTGCATTATTGACCATATCTGAAATTGCCTCTCGGTCAGTTCAAGACAGAAAAACAAAACAATCGGAGAGGACCTGCTTTCATTATGCGAATTCACTGTATGCATTTACCAATTATTCACCTGAAGATACGCCTGTTTCCTAAATGTATTATTGAAAGTTCGTAGCGAAATATCTGTTCTAAACTCGCATACGATCAGCCCGTAAAAGAGGATCCCGCATGCATGTCAAGTTTCCGTTTTTACGCAAAGGATAAAGGTCTATTTGCCAACACGGTTGAATGTTGATTTAAGGCCGCATAACAATTCTTCAATGCTGTCTCTGTTTGCCAAACGAGATCGGTATCGCGCGAGAGACACGGAAGAAGAATAAACACCGAAGCACGACAACCCGTGGATGAATTTTTAAGTGAGAATTATGTGATATATTGGTTTGGCGACTGAAAAGCATTGCAACTTTCACATTATCGTTCGCTACTTTCTATCAACTGTACCCCATATTCTCGTCCCAAAAATTTCAATGAGCTTACCAGTTTGTGTGTAGTATTTGCAAGACAATCTCGTTTCAGCAAAATAATTCTATAATAATTGAATAAGGAGCGCATTCGCCATTTTGCAACACAGACCATCTAACCGCTAGGTCTTTTACAATGCTGTCTCAGACATTTAAAAATAGGCGAATCTGTCTCTAAGGAAATTATATGGCCTACACTTATTTTCTCTTTATTGTAAGTTTCGGTCCATTTCAAATCTGATCAATATTTTATTGTTGTCGCGATATTTCTCAGAAGGAATTTGGATATGCATATAAGATTTGGACTTGCATACCAAAATGGAGAAAAAAAATGCTACTTTACTCTGGACATTTTTTCGTTCTAGAGAATCGCTCGTTATCATTTCGTCTCGATGTCTGTAATTTTCGAAATATTAGCCGAAAGTCGCCTTAAACAATTGGGTTGAACCCCCTGAGGAACAATCCGTAGTCAAATTCGATTCTGTCCTTCCGTCCGTATGTGCCCTAACTTTCGGAGGAAAAGACCTAGTGACTTGAAATCGTCAGATCAGGTTTGGAGTCCAAAAATGTCGACCAAATTCGTAAATGCGTGGAATAGGTTGTATAGTTTGAGAAATTTTAGCTTGATTTCTCGGTATCCCAATATCTCATGAAGTATTGACTCGATCGGATTGAAACATCGTGGACAGTTTTGGAATAACAAAGCGCAACTTATTTCGTATTAAAATTTCGCGTGGATCAAGTTGTTAGAAAATTCAAAAAAAATTTTCATTCGAAAATTTTTCAAATTTTTTATGAAAAAAAAAGAGACAGTATTTTACAATAACTTGCCAAATTTCAATTCGATCCAATGTTTACTTTCCTAAGAAAAAAAAATGGGCCAAATTTCGTTGTAAGTTGGAATTTAACGTTATTTCCGCAATATCTCAGGAAGTGGAAATGCAATTAGATTGAAACTTCGTAATCAGGTGGAGATAACCAACATGCAGCTAGGTTCAAAATTTCGTGTTGATCTAGCGCGTTAAATATCCTGACCTCACGTGATTGCTTTTCTAGATTTTTACATACATCTCTCCATCAACAAACAGAACTGACATAACATAAACTCTTATCTACAGGTAGTTTAAAAAAAAAACAGTCACAAAACTAACCTCAAAGTGACATGTTTTTTTGAAGAGATATCTCGAAAGAACCTACAACTGAATTTCGAGCAGAATCAGCTGTGGATCTTCCTCCTTCAGAGAAAATGGTGCTCGATAACATACTTTTGAGACCGTATATCGATGTATCTTTTAAAGAGTGATAAAGACGAACATGAAGAGACTGAGTAACAGTTAAAGGCCAGTAACCACATTTTAACCTATTGGAGAAGCAGGTGGAAATGATCTCCGTCACTCATAAGCAACATGCATGTTTATTCCTCTATTGCAGATCAAGCATATTCTCCGAAGAAATTTCCATCAATTTACGGATGTTGCTGATTTTACCAATTCACGAATTCGACGTAACTTATCAAGATCCAAGCTTACTCTGAAAATATCAAGTCTCCAGGTCGTCTCTTTCAGAATATAACTTTTCACCGTTTGCTTAATAGTCCTCTGTTACTACAATAAAATCCGAAACAACAACTCAGAGACTCGATTTTTGTATATAGGGCTGGTTTTGAGCTCAATTACGCAGGCAATATTCTTGTAGAATCCACCTGTTGATCCTGCAGGTATACTTTTCGAAATTTCATTTTCAAATATTTCCAAAAATACTAATGGCTCAAATATTAATTTATTCATTATATAATTGGAAGATCGCAGAATCAATCTTAAACAAATTATATAATATGTTTGGCCGTGGATCAAAAACTGAATTGCTAACTGCTTCAGCTCGTAGATTTCAACTCAATCGGATCTATACAGACATGGCATTGCTAGGTAGGAGTCAAAATGGTGAACTGTAAGTTGCTCACCGAAAAAAAAACATGTTTTACGTAATCATTTTTTAATTCAACCTTGAGTGACTTCAAAAATTTTGAGTGATTTTTTTTTACTGCAGACATGTAAAAAAAGTTGAGTTTGAATTTTGGCAAAATTTGTTCACTAAAATTCTTAGAAAATTGAGTACATTGAAATAATGAAATCCAATTTGGCAATTGAAAATAAAATTCTAGCTTCGCAGGATCTCCTCCATTTTTAATATTCTTCCCAAAAAACTACACACTACACCGCACAAAAAATACTAAGATGTGACCAAAAACCGTTATTTCGACAGTCAGCGACAATAATATGCCACATTAATAATCAATCCAACACCCAAAACAATGTCACAAGTCAGAAGTATCGAAAAGTATCTGAACTATCTCAGCATCATCACGACTTAAGGTATTTCCGAGAAAAACCGTACAAAATAGATAATAATATTGACAGAGAAAAACCGTAATCCTTCAAATCAGTGCTATAAAGATAAGAGATGACAAGGTCTGAGATCCAACGATAACTTAAGGATCAATACCTGAGGATATCGATGGTTAATCTGAGATTTCTTTCGGTACTCTTTGTTATGGAGCTTAGAAAAAGCCGTAAAATAGATTAGGTAAATCGTGAGGCAATTAAATCGGTTTCGAATAAATATTGTTCGATAAAGTCTAATCCTACACGAGATACTAATCGAATTGCTTTATTTTCGTAGTCATTCAGTAATTTATCGGTTGAGGAACCGACACACCTCGATGACTCAAAAACTAGACCAAAATTCTCATGAAACTGTCATGAATACACACCATAAACTTCTATAAATAAATAAATACCTATAAATATAGGTAATTTTCGTTCGAACACAAATTATTGGAAAATGTGCATTCACCGAGAATCAGCTTAAGATCCAAGTCGATCGAATAATTAGTTAATTAGAATTTCTGATAGAAAATGTTACCTGTGATACCATCATCTTCAGGGTTGAATTTTGTTCTGGGGAACCGCGCGTTATCATTTCGTCACGATGTCACTGATGAAGAATCCGTGGTCAAATTTGATTCTGTCCGGCGTCCGTGTATGCTCAAACTTTCGAAAGGAAGGACCTAGAGTCTTGAAATTTTCAGGTTAGGTTTTGATCCTGAATATCTCGGTTAGGTTCGTTAATGGGCCAAATCTGCCGAATCGTTTTTGTGTTACAGCCATTTGAAATTTTGATTTTTCAATAACGCAAAAAATATTCATTTGATGGAAAGGAAACTTGGTTGGAAGATGAACAGTGTCAATGACAAGAATAATCCATGGAAAATTCTGAGAAAATTTTTTTTTTTTTGAAAATTTCAGACTCCTGACCTCACGTCAGTGGTTTTCTAGATTTTTTTGGGTTGAGTACTTCTTATGCTCAGTCGATTCTCTGCTTTTGTTGCTTTGTATTAGGTGCAACTATCAATTTTTATTTGATAGATTTATGAACTGAAGAAATTCTAGAAAAGCACCGCTCGCATCTTCGAATTCGTTGCCAAAGCGGTCATCTTCACTTCGTAAGATTGAGCGATGAATTTATGCATGAAACTTCAAGCTATAATCTTTCAAGCAATCACAAGATTTCATTTTGATCTAAACTGTATATTTTGAAATATTGGTAAATAAAATTTTGAATGGGTATATCTGCTGAATCATTAGATGGATTTTCCCCATTCATAACTTCTGTCTTCAGTATCAAGGTCCAAACCTACTGTATAAATATCGAGTTTCTTAGTTGCTTCTTTCGAAAGTTATAGTGTTCATTGTTTATTTTCGGAAGAAACCACTTTTGAAATCGATATTTGTAGAGTAGGTTTGTATCTTGGGTACGAAGGCCGAATTCGTGAATGGGTAAAACCCACCCAATGATTTATCAGATACATATTCAGATATTAATATCCCAACAGTTTAAAAAATAAAGATTGATTCAAATTGGAGTCCAGTAAATACTCAATTAAAAAATTATACCTTGAAGGTTCATTCAAAATTTCATGAAGACCATATGGAAAAAAGACCGCCAAATCTTTCCATCAGAAGTGAGAAGTTGACCACTTTGAATCACAAAATTCTGGAGAAAGTTGTACCTCAGAATTTTTTAGTGATCACCTTGTTTCATCATGATTGGATCGGTCTTTTCTGAGATATTGCGTAACTATCAACGATACCGAGAACTGAAATTTGGTTGTAAAATACGGAGTTCAGGGCCCATGCGGATTCATGCGAAATCTAAAATTTTCAGGAAGAAAAATATGTTCGATTCTTCAAATAACCCGATCATCACAACATTTCCAATACACTTGTGCACTAAAGCTTTTCAATTACCTATCAAGTTTCATTATGATTGAATTATTAATTTAGGAGTCATTACGGAAATAACGATACCTAGATAAAAAACACAAATTTCAACGTTTTTTTTCTCTGATACCAAAGAACTTGAAATCGGATTGAACAGAAATTTGGTACACTATTATAAAATAAGGCCAGTGTCAGAATATTCTCTTTGGAATCTGATGAAAAGTTTCCAAAAAAAAAAAACTTTTTTGAAGAAATAAGTATTTTTAAGCAGTGGTTATTTCTACTGAGAATAATCTTTCATTCGAAATACTTTGTTTTTGATATAGGGAAAGAAACCCACAATTATATTCAAAAGTTTTTCAGTACAGAAAGAAAATTTCAAGACAAAACTGGTAGCTCAAAACTCCCAATAATACACAGTCTTCTTACGAACATAGAAAATTAACCAAACACTCCTAGTATCTTGATTAAAATCCCCCACGCGGCCTGGTCACAAATCAAACAAATAATGGAGGGTTAGCCGCTTCGGAAATGACATCACGACCTCTTGTGAGGTCCGTCTGTTTGTACACACACAGACCGCTACTTATTATCGGGGCAGAATTATTCCCTTCAATCCACTTTGTCGGCGCTTGTGACCTTTCAATCGGCGAACGTCAATGAGCGAATTGACGTTTCTAGGAAATCGCTCTCCGTCTACTACCGGTCCTTGTGGAATTCATAGTTTTGCCCGCGGCAATTTGCGCCGTTTGTGCGGAATTGAAAATTGCTGGGAATGGATAATGGGAGAATGCTCTTCAATTGCTCACATTCAATTTATTTATTTTTGAGAGTAATTACTGCTTGTATGACTACAAGTTAAATCGGAAAGAAGTTTCTCCAAAATTGACTGAGCCTACAGACAGTGGTAGCACGGCTTCATTGAGTATATTTTCTATGGTCTGAACCATCTCCAAAAAAATTATAGAAAAGCAATGACATGAAGTCATTTAAGTGCTATCCTTGGGGTCATATTCGATGGCAGTCGTTATTAATGTATCTTGTATTCTTAGGCAATAGCTGATCGCAAACACAATAACTTCCGAAAGGAACTTGGAAACTTGATATTGTTGAAGTAGGTTTGCACCTTAAATACGAAAGCCGAATTCGTGAATGGGAGAAATCTACCCAATTATTCCGCAGGTATATCCATTCAAAAATGTTTTTTTCAAAATTTCCGAAAATACAGATAAGATCGAACTGGATTTGGTACTTAATGTGAAAATGACAGAAAGGTTTAAGGTTCATACAGAATTTGGTGTGAATAATATACCCAGAAGATCGCAAAATATTGAATATTTGAAAAATTCCAATTTTTGTTTTGATGACACGATCGTAACGAAATTTGCACTTAGTTGTTCGTCTGCATTTTCGCACTAGTTACTAAGTTCAATTATAATTAAACTGATATTTTCATGTTATTCCGAAAGAATTAACGATATCAAGTAAATAAACACGAAATTTTCCAAATTTTTTTCAATATGTATCTTCAAAAATTATAATCGTATCACACCAAACCTAATACTTTGCTGTAAAATATGGAACTCAAGGTCCAGGCCAATTTGTTCTCGACTATGTTGAATGTTTTAGAAAAAAAACTTTTTTTTCAGATTTACTGACAGTAAAATCTCAACAAAATTCCGCGAAAAGTTGCACGTCGTTATGCTTCAGCGAACTATCAAATTTGAATCCATTCGTTTCAGTAGTTCCTGAAATATCAGGGAAATAACCTCGAAACTTCAAATGAATACACCTGCGAAATCGCCTCGCCAATTTCGCCTATTAACGAACTAAGGCGTCGCCTCTTAAAATGCAACCCACCCCAAAAGTTTCACGTCGATAGGATTTTCCATACACCCGTTATCGTGTATACGGACGGTCAGACATGATCGATTTTGACACCGGATTCGTCATGAGTCTAACCCAGTCGTTTGAGGACATTTTCAAGAAAAAAATCTGAAAAACACGTACTGCATTGAGTGCAAACCGAAACAAAAATTCGAGCATCAGAAATTTGATCCACAAACGATAAGCGGCAGTATTTTGAAATGCATATAATGGAATTTTTCTACTTTCCAATGCTAACCTGACTTTTCAGCAGTCGGGTACCAGGAATAGTTTAACAACACAATTTTTTTTTCTTTGATTGGTATACCATTTAAAGAACAAATTTTCATCACACATTACACTTCCATAGCCATATAACAAATAATTAATAAACAATTAATGTAGGTATGCCATTTCAATTTTAAGTCAATTTTAAGTCATGTGATGCGCTTGTTCTGAGGAAGAGCGAGTCTGTCTCTTTTGCCCACCCTGTATCAAACTCAGGTAGGATTCATAAAACTTCCCCGGGACATCTCTGGGTCTTTACTCTTAAACGTTAGTGTCCACCTATAGAAGGACTGCTCACATTATAGATATATTCACTAGAATATTTCAATACAGAGGAGTTTTATAGGAATAAACAAACAAGTACATTTTTTTCGGAGACAAACTCTATTCCTATGCAAAACTTACCTGATTTATCCTCTGAACTATCGGAACCAGGTGGAACTATTGTGGAAAGGTATCTTGGACCTGCAGGTAGCAAGTGAGAACCCCATAGCATCCGGCAGTATTGAGCTGATGGAAAATGTAAAGGAGACGAGTCACTTCGTTCTGTAACAACTGGAAAAAACATTGTTTTAGTGTATTTTAGGCACTGATAACGGTTTAAATATTATGTTGTATCCTGAAATGTTTACTGTTTCGCCTGAATTTTTTTAATACTGTCCATAACTTATTTTGAGTACTTTGAAGAGTTTATTTGGAATCTTCTCGCGTTCAATGAAGAATAAGTAACTTCAATATTCGCTATATGCACTCACAATAACTTCCACGTGATTCTGGAACCACTGAAAGCCCTTCTTTCAAAAATGAATTGATTTTAGTTGTAAGTATTACTGGAAAGATCAAATTTACAGTGAATATGTATTTTTTTTATCATCACAGGAATCATGTTTCCAATTGTGATTTTCATTCACTTTCAGAGTCGATAGTCCTTAGAATTGGTCTACTAAGTTTTTGTAACTAAAACTCAATTCAATTTGGCACTTGTGAAATATCATCAAGGTTAAAACGGACACGTCCCGTAGGTGGATTTAAAGTTTAAACCAAATAAAGAACAAAGATCAAGAGCTAGAACAACAACATTATCGTTGATCTTTTGGTGCGTAAACGAAAGAACATTTTCATCGTTAACACATTGAGGTGGGATTAAACCAAACGAACAAAGAGCAATAGCTAGTTATTGATTTTTTTGTATGAACGAAAACAAGTTTT
Organism: Myrrha octodecimguttata; assembly: GCA_958510865.1. Taxonomy (NCBI): domain Eukaryota; kingdom Metazoa; phylum Arthropoda; class Insecta; order Coleoptera; family Coccinellidae; genus Myrrha; species Myrrha octodecimguttata. The sequence continues at coordinate 30,808,174 of OY294057.1, forward strand.
CAATGTTTACACTTTACATAGAATCTTCGCGAAAGCAGATAGAACGACAAAGAATGCTCCACGTCTGTTGACACTAGAACAACTTAATAGAATGCGGGAAGAAGGAGCTCGTCTGATGTAAATCGGCATTTACAGGAGAACGAACCTACCCTGACATTTTCTTACCATACAGAGTGAAATGTATTTAAACTTCCATGGCCTACCTACCTACTTTATAAAAATTACTAGAGGATATTGTTGTTGTCATCATGAATAATTTGAGCATTATTATAACCCATATGAGCGAAAATTAGTCATGCTGATGTCGAGACCATGTATCGAAAATGCATGTAATGTAGGGGAGATATGGAAAATATAAAATTTTCACTTTACAAGATTCATTCTTCCTTGATATATTTTGTCTCAGAATGCGGACATGTGTTTCATGGATTTTGTTAGGAATCTTTGTGATATGAAAATATCCATAATATAGGGAAAAGCGTCCTATCGTTCTTGCTCACATGTGTGTGAATTTGGAAATCGAGCCGAAAACGACCAACAGCAGGTGGAATTCAGTTGTGTGCTATTGCAACGGTAATTTTCGAACAGAATGAGTGGCAAAAAACCTAGTACTGACGTAAAGTCAGCATCTTTTGCGAGCATGTCAAATGTAGATGACCGCTTTGGCAACGAATTTGAACATGCGCGCAAAAGCTGTTGCACTGCTTCTTACGGAAGTTATTGTGTCATCAGGAACTTTCGCACAAAGTTGTCCATAGGCATTTTCAAACTAGCTGCCTGGTTTCGTCATTAAATGAGTATTTTTTGAGTTATTCCGAAAAAACAACGATCCAAAAAAAAACATGGAATTTTACACATTTTTTCACAATATCTTCAAAACTTATGATGTTATTGAACTGGTTATTGTGTTATTGATTTGGTACACTCTTGTGAAATATATAGTTCAAGCTATTGCCAACATTTTCTGCAAATGTGAAAGTTCCCAAGAAAAAAATTTGGAAAAGTTTTTTTCAAAACTTACTGACAGCACGATCTTAACAAAATTTTGCAAAAAGTTATATGTCCTCATGCTCCAACCAACCGCCAAGTTTGTATTCGATCGCTTCAGTAGTTATCGAATTATCAAGGAAATAACCTCAAAACTTCAAATGGCTATAACTCCGAAATCGTTCGACCGATTTTGCTCATTAACGAATTTAACCTTCGCATTCCGCCGTAGGCCCGTAACCGGACATAATCGATTTTGACACCGGATTGTCATCGGTTAGTCCAACCTAGTCGCTTGAGACCATTTACGGCTCAAAATTCGAAAATTACAGACATTTGGGCAAAACGATAGCACGATGCTCCCCTAGAATATGCGCGCAAAAATGGTGAACCCGCAATTTTTTCAGTCGGGATGATATTGATTAGTTATTTGTTTCAATATGTGCAATGTATACAGTGTGTTTCTTTGAAGAAAAAAACAGCAGTCGAAACTAGGCCGTCTCTCATAGTTTAAATGATTTGGGGCATCCAACAATCTAGATCTAAAATGATGAATACTCAGGTGAGTTTTCACGACACAAACTAAATCACCAACTGTTTTTATTCAATTCACTAATTATCTCTGAAGCTAAAAAGAACAGTAAGTAGAGATTTCTTTCTAGAGTATTCGATGTTCAATAAAAAGAATTGAAGATGCTGGACACCTGTATTTCTATATTTCTACGGTTTATTTCTGACTCAATAATTCTATCAAGAAAATATTCATCCTTCATCCACGAATACACAGAATTCCGACAGATAAAATTGTGCCAACGCCAAATTTCACTTTTGAAGTAAGTGGAAATCCTTCGAATTAGAGGTTAGGTATTCATCCGATGATGTCGCAATTTCTTTTTATTAAGAATAGTAACTATGTTCTTCGAAGGAAGTGCCCATAATCGTTGCGTAAAAGTTCAAGGAAGATTTTCGACTGAATAAAATGAAGGATGTTCGTTTTTATTGTGAAAAAGGTGACCTGAAAATGCAATAATTTTGATCTTTGAGGGCTCATATCTTCGAAACTATTAGAGACCGCCTAGTTTTGACTGCGGAATTTTGTTTCAGGATAATCTATTTCGTCAATTTGATGCGAATATCCAATTAACATCTTCAAGTATGAAAAATTTGTCTGTTAACCGCACCGGTAAATTTGGTTCATGGCCGAAATCTACCGAAGGGTTCCAGAGTTATTGATATCTGAAATTCTTCAAGCTTACATCAATTTCGTCACATTGATTCATGGCTTGAAACTTTTGTGAGGGGTTTCAATCGATCAACGAGCATGAGCGTAAGAGCTCCTAACATTACGTCTAAGTCCTTCCCGGTTTTTCTATGGATTTTAGTGAATCGAAAGAGCAACCCTCTTCAATGTTATCAGTAACTAAAAATAACCCTATATTCCATTACCAAATCACCAAATCTCCAACATCGTTAATCGCGTCTCTTATAACCTAACATAGATATCGTTCTGAATCTTCCATCTCATCTAGATGATTTCTCCATGACCCCCAATAAAACTTCTTTCGCGTTATTCAATCTGCTTGGGAAGCGTACGGAAGTCCTCCATAAAGAATCCAAACGAGGGGAGGTCAGTTATTGAACTGGCGCCTTCCACGGCCTCATTAGAACATCCTCTAATAAAACAAATCGTACAATGGGACGAATTCAATTACGCAATATAAATATGTTATTTCCTATCGGCTGATGGGTCGTGAGCGGCGCCAAGTCGAGTGGGTCGCATCAGAAGACGGAACTATATGTTGAACGCAGCCCCTGGATCATAACCTTTTACGATTTCGGAGGGAAATGAAGAGGACTGTGACGATTCTATGTATTGATTAGGAGGGAAAATATGAAAGGACCAAATAAGTTGTAGGGAAGAGGACTGCGAAGAATATCGGTGACATGGTTTTGTGAATGACTCAATCGATAAAATTGGAAATATTGATCAATTCAAATGGCTCTGGAAATACCAGGATCAATCCCGTTTTCACAGTTTTCAATATCTCTTGTGGTAATGTTCATTTGAAATAGATTCATTCGTGTAACTATACAGGGTGTCACATTGAAATGGAAACAAAGATCTCTTCTATTAGAAAATTAATATTTGGTAGAATCTCTTGGACCTGTCAATTTTGTTTATTGTCATTGACATTGGCCTACAAAAATCGTACATAATATCAGTTTATCCCTCTATGTGGCAACCACAACCCTCTTGATTTGAATAGGGAAAATGGGTCATGCGATATGTTGTTAAACAGTACTTCATCTGAATATTACACTTAAAATTTTTTTGAGCTATTATCATTTGTTGACGTGATATTCGACTTCGAAAACCTCGAACATAAGATGATAACCAGTTTTGAAGAGACAATACATGCGGGGAAAATTGTAATGGGTCAAGTGTTCTGAATAGATCGATGTTACCAACTTCCATATAATGGTATAAACTGAGCTCAAATTTCCGCCCCACATTCTGGAGCATTTCGGTGGAGATTCGGTTATATTTGTCGACAATTGGCTGGCGTGGTTCTTCCAGAGAGGTGCATGAGCTATTGAGTGGAAGAAAATAGGACGCGATGGCCAAATTCATAATTCGACTATATAACATTATTTTGAAACCAAAATTCAACGTTTCATTCGAAAGAAAATAAAATATCAATTATAATAATAATCATTATTTCTCAAAAGACAACCGAAAGGGGAAGTTCACCAAGAAACTGCTCTACCACTTAACTATTGTGACTTTAATAATTATTTTCGAATGAAAAAACAAAGAATATGATGCAGATGACAAAAAAAGAGTATAACTCAGAAGAAAATTAAAGAGAAAAACATCTACAGTGAAAAAAATTTCACCCAAAATTGTTGAAATTTCATCAAGGTTGAACTAACCTTAATTTTGAACACTGCTGTGAAAACAGAATGAAAAAATATTCATTGATTTTCATTTTATAGCCTTCTAATGACTCCGTCCGGAGCACCTGAATAATTTTTATTTAAGAAAATGGCGGCCCTAAGGATGCCAACATTACGCTAACAGGCTCCAGAGTGACCTGGATAGAAAGATGAATTTAACAAGAAAAAAAATATTTTCTAAAAATCTTTGGTAGGAATCGAACTCTCTCCGGATTCGGAAAATAGGGTCAAATTCGATCAACTACCGTTGCCTGGTAACGGACGTCATTATAATCAGAATAAATCCAATTTATTCGCGTCCCTATTATCCGTAAGTGGAGCGAGCTCGAATCCAATCAAAGTTTTTCTGAAAAAAAATTTTTTTTTGATAAATTCATATTTCTATCCAGGACATTCTGGAGTCCTATTAGCACAATTTTGGCATTCGTAGGGCAACCAGTTTCTTAAATAAAAATTATTTAAGTACTCCGAGCGGTATCTTTGGAAGGCTATAAAATGGAAACCAATGAATATTTTTTCATTCTGTTTTCACAGCAGTGTTCAGAATAAAGGTAAGTTCAACCTTGAACAACCTTCAACAATTTTGGGTCAATTTTTTTTTTACTGTAAACATGTAAGAAAAAGTTGAGTTTGAATTTTGGAAAAATTTTGCACAGAAAATCTTAGAAAATTGGGTACATTTAAATAATGCTATCCAATTTGGCAATCGAAAACAGAAAATTCAAACTTTGTAGGTTTTCCGAGATTTTAAAATATTTTTTCCCGAATTCTACACAGCAATTGAATTGATTACCAAAAAATACTAAGATGTGACCAAGAACTGTTATTTCAAAGGTCACGCATAACTCACCACAGTTATGAGAATATTGCTCAAAGTTGACATTAAACACCCTGTATCTCGCTTATGCTTTGAAAACGGGCTATATGTCATGTGGCAAAAATGACTTTCGCAATGTCATCTGTACGGCTATATATGTTTGACCAGTTTATGGTGAAACACCCTGTATACATTGACTTCGAATTGACATTAAAAAATTAAGTTACTACAAAACGATAACGATCAACGTATTTCGTAATTACATTCTGAGTTGCGATACTTAAAGTAATCAACGTTTCTCGTATGTATCTGAGTAGTTGATCATGCATACTTGAGGAAATCGGCAGTCTTCTTTCAACCAGATGCGCACTGTACACCTCAAATAATAACTAAACCTATCGAATCCGATAATTTTCCTCTTCCCCAATGAGCATCCATGAAACAGAATTCTCGATAAATATCGGATTCGAGGGAAGAAATATCCGAAAAATAATCCCTTTTCGCGGAGCATAAAATATTGACGATGCTCGAGATTTGCCAGAAATCGGTTCCGCGATACCGAATCAGTAATCGGATTTACGAGTTCGGTTCGGTCGGGTATTAAATCCTATCCGTGAGGCGGATCAATCAAGAGGGCTGAATTATTTATATACTGATGGACATCTTGCGCTATGCCGGTACAGATCTTCGAGGTTTTCGATTTCCGATGAATGAATAAGAAATTATTGTTGTTTCGGGGATTTTCTTCGGCTGATTTACTGAGGTACTTAGCATGAACCTTGATCTTAGCTATATCTTTTCAAATATTGGGAAAATTTATTTACGGAACTGCGATATGAAGCATATCGTTATTTAAGACCTGCGATTGTGACAAAATCTTACCAGAAAAAGGTATAAAATCCTAGAAAAGCACTGAAGTGAAGTCAGTAACTTTTGCGCGTATATTCAAAGGATATCACCAAAAGTGAACATGCGCGCAGAAGCTGTTGAATTCTCGTCAGTGCTTTTCTAGTTATTGTCGATAAAGTATTGGATTTAAATTCGATCTAATCTGTATTTTCGAAACGGAATCAGTGGGTGGATTTAACCCATTCACGAATTCAACCATCGTAATTAAGCCCCAAACCTAATCTACAAATATCGAATTTCCTAGAAGTTTCTTCCAGAAGGTATTGTGTTTGCGGTCTGCTCGATATTTGTAGAGTATGTTTGGACCTTAATCACGAAGGCCGAATTCATGGATGGGTAAAATCCATCCAATGGTTCCGCCAATGTACCGATTAAAAATTTTATATTCCCAATATTTCCGAAAAAAACGATTAGATCGAATTGAAATCCAGTTCTTCATCGAAAAGTGACAGTTCGAAGATTCATACAGAATTTAGTGAGGATAATATTATAATGAGATCACAGAATATTGAATATTTGCAAGAAAAATTTGAAATTTTTTTTTCAAAATGTTCTAATGACACTATCATCACGAAATAATGCAGAAAGTCGTCGCACAGCATCTTCAAATTAGCTACCAAATTTCATCATGATCGAATAAGTATTTCTTGTGTTATACAAAAAAACGATATCGAAAAAAAAACACGAAAAATTATATATTTTTTCCCAATATCTCCGAAAATGAACTGCTCCACATGAGTTAGGTATATCGACTTAAATTCCAAAAAAATATAGTTGAAATAAGATTTTTGTGATGAAAATTCATATTAATATGATTTCAAGTTGCAAATTAATTTTAGCCTGTAGGTCTGCAGCGTATACAGGCTGGTTAAGAAAAACTCGAGTGAAATAACTAAATTTAATTTCCAGAGAATTCAAGCATTTTAAAACTATCAATACAATGTATGGCCTCCACGGGCATCAATAACAGCATGACATCTTCTTTGCATACTACACACGAGGTTGTTGAACATTTCTTGAGGAATTTTGTTCCATAAACGGGGCAGAAGCTCTCTCAGATCATTCAAGGATTCTGGGGTAGGTTGATGATTATCTAATCTTCTTTAGAGCATATCCCATGCATGTTCTATGCAATTCAAATCTGGTGAGTGCGGAGGTATTGGTAAATGTGGAATACCAAGCTCCTCGCGCGCATTCTCAACTATGGCTGAACAGTGCGGTCTAGCGTTATTTGAAAATTGAAAAGTGCAGTTTGAAAATTTGGCACAACATTGTCAATGACATGCTCGCTATAGTGTAAGGCGGTCATATTCCCAGGACAAATGTGTAGATCTGTGCGCCCGTTGAAACATATCCCGGCCCATACCATAACACTACCCCTCGGAATGGATGGACTTCTTGGACATAGCGACGATTACGGGGTATGCGTGGGATTGTCCATACCGCATTCTTCGAGAATCTGAAAATCGTCCATATCTGGATTTATCAGTGAAAAGGACACTACGCCATTGATCGTTCCTATTGATATGTTGCCTTGCCCATTCCAGTCTTTGACGGTTATGGTCACGTGTTAATGGAACTCCTCTTAATGGACGTCTAGAACCTAGATTCACCTCTCTCAAACGTCGTCTGATGGTTTCGATGGAAACTTGGACCCCATCTGCATTTTGAAAAGTATTCCGTAGCATTCTACACGTAGATGTAGGGTTTCTTCTCGCCGAAACGGTGATGAAGCGATCCTGAGCAGAAGCCTTTCCGCTACAACAACCTGAGTTAGGCCACCCTGTAGCATTCCGATAGCCCTATTAGCCTCAGCGTTTGTTAATTTACGTCTTGGCATTTTCAGAAAACTCGTTTCAAATCGAAGCCGTTGATAAACTGACTTCATTTCAAAATATGAACATTCATGAAGCATATGCAAAGAACCAAACTTCAGAAAAAAGGCGACCAGATTGACGAAATGTCTCATACTGATTTTATTGGATCGATTCAAGTTGTTATTGAGTTTTAAATGATATTACAGCGATTTTCTCGAAGATTACATACTTTTAAAAACGATTGAATACGATTTCCCTAATTCTTGTGGAGCAATTTATTATTCGTATCGAATTGAAATTAGACAAGCTGCTGTGAAATATAGAGAACAAGGTAAGAGCAGAATTCCCTTCGAATAGGATTAATAGTTTTGAAAACAAAATTCAAAATGACAATTGCCGAATTACCATTAATGGAGTCATGCGCTCTGATGGGTCATTTGGTGGCGTTTGTGTAGTTGACGAAAGTATGAAATACAACACACACAGTTTGGCGAAGGATCTATTGGGAAAGGGAATTAAAGTAAAAGCACCATTATTCTATTCATCTAAGTTGCTGCCAGAGTTCACGCGAGTTCGCTATTTTGCGAGTCGGCCTGTCCCATTTGAAAAATAGCTCAGGAAGAATGAATAAGATTTATCTTGAGGTCGAATATATACCAGAAAGACTTAAGTCTTTCTGGTATATATTATAGAATATATATATAGTTATAAAAGTTAACTTTTGTAACTCTGAATACTAACAGTGTTTTCAAAAATAATGTCGCCTGATACTCATGGCAACTGAACTTAAAAATTGAAAACAATTTTGATGTTGAGAGATTAGGTCATCTTCTCGTGTTCTATATGCCCAAATCCATATCAAATGTAGGCATCTGGTGATAATCTTGGTAGGATACAATATTATATATTTTTACTTATGGATATAGTCTTGAGAGAGTCGAAATATGTCGACGAAACGTCGACGTTCTTAAGATAAAAATGGTGGTTAGTTCATTTCAAATCCATTTTCAACTCTACCTCATATAATAAATTATGGAAGGACCTAAAATACAACTGAATCATGTTGAAGAATCCCGAACGAAAGCGTGAACCTCTGCTATCTATTTATCGAGAAGATCTAAACCAAACAACCCGACCGAAGAAAACTTATCAGTGACAGTGTTGTGATCGTGATTAGCAGTAATTGGTGATATCAATCGGATGTCTGTGAAAAGTTATAACTCTCAATTAATGGATTAATTAAAACCTCCTATACCAATTAAAGGGCAACTTGACCAATAATTGACGTTCTCGATTCAACTATGATTAACTGCTCCGCTGTAATTAATACAATCAAGGGACAGGAACAGAATGGTATGTTTCACATGGAAATATTGGATTTTTCGAGGAGAGGAAAGAAGAAAACCATCAATAGGTGTATGGTTTGTGTTAAAGGGATGTACAATTTTGAATATAGGTTATTAAGAAATTTCATATCAGATACCTAAGAAAGATCATATTCGACCTATTCTGCTCGCCATTTTTGGAATGTCGATAACGAACGGAATTCCTTCGACTAAAATGTGAATCACAAAGTCAATTATAATCATAATAAAAGCCAAAATGACGATAGTTTCCGGAATAAATAATTTACGAGGAGTTGGCAAAAAGCTTTGAAATTGTGACCATCCTGTGTATGCAGTTAATGTTTTTTCGCAATATTTCATACAAGAGCCTAAACAGTTCAATTTGAGTGAAGTTATCACATTATTCAGATATTGTTCATTTGGCATCTTTTTTGTGTAATGTTTTAGGGTACGGCGTCTCGGCCAGACCGCATTTCGTCCATATGACTGTAGGTTGTACTGACTGATGACGAATACGGTGTCAATATCGAATCTATGCGGTCGGCTGATGTCTCAGAGTATAACAAACAACATAAGGTGGTTTCGGAAACTTGATTGGATTAACGCGGGTAACTCACCCAGGTCACCCAAATGACAGATAGAGCGTTAAACATCTGTCATTTGAGTGATCCAGGTAAGTTACCCGTGTTAATCCGATCAAGTTTCTGAAATCGCCTATTGAGGAAGCATACTTCATATTTAGAAGGCGCTGTCCGCAACATATGATACAAAATTTGACACCTTGACCGCAATCAAAACAAACTTGCTAACAAAGCAGTAACCAACCTGTGATACGATATTTCACTCAATTCACGGGAATCTTCACAAAAAATCTTACGTCTCATAGTGTATCAAAGTATTGTAATAATTCAAAAAATATTGAAGTAAACAGCTAGAAATATCTAAAAACTCGTTAGAAACTCACCAAAACAACGGATGACAGATTGACCGGCGGTATACTGTTAATGCGGCATCGTTGCCAAAGTTTGGATTTTAGCAGGTAGATACTGAAAAGGGTAAGCATTCTTCTTACCACAAATTCGAGACTGAAGAAAAATATCGATCATGAAATGTTTGAATTTCCGAGAATCATTAAAATTAATATATTTTATTTCATTTAATATACAATTACAATAAGATTAATATCATTGCGCGTTCCCAAATATATCACAATCTGACTACGTCGACAAAAGGATGTTGCGGACACCCAAAAACTGCGTACAGTCCCTCTATGTTGTTTGTTACTCTGAGGCTGATGTAGACACAATTACATGAGTACGGAGAATTCTATCGACTCGAAATTTCCAGGGTAGGTTGCATGTCAAAATGTGACGGTCTGAATGGTTAACAAACGGTTTCGGAGTTATATTTGAAATTTCAAGGATATCTCCAGAATATTTCGAAAACAACTGAGGCCATTGGATTTAATCTAGGCAGTTAGAACATAATGACTCGCAAGTTCCTGCGAAGTTTTGTTGGGATCGTACAGTTAGTAAATCGAAAATAAATTCGAGATTTTTTATTTCGAAAACTATGCATCAAATTTGAAAAATTCTGCTCTGATCTTGAACTTTATATTTCACAATAGGGTAAACGTATTTTGGTTGGATACGATACAATATTTGGAGATATTGGAAAAAAATATGTGAAATTTAGTGATTTCTTGCTCGGTATCGTTGTTATTTCTTTGGAGATTGCTGATTCAATCATGATGTAACTTGGCGACTAGTTTGGATATGCTGATGATCAACATTCTGCAAACTTTCGTGGTGCTCCTGATAAAAGAACAATTGGAGAACCAAAATTCTCAAATATTCTATATTCTGGAATCTCCTGATCATACCATCCTCAGAGAAATTCTGTATCAACCTTCAACCTGTCAGTCATGTTTTAATCAAGTACCTAATGTACTTCATTACGATCTAATCTGTATTTTCGAACATCCTATGGAGGAAATAAAATTTCGAATGGATGTACTCACGAATTTCACCTTCGTAGTGTAGTCTAAATATCGAGTTTCTAAGGTGTATCTTCCGGGAGTTATTGTGATATAATCGGCCGTGAGGATCATACACTACAAACTCACGGAAGAAGAGACTAAGAAACTCGATATTTGTAGAGTTACTTTGGGGCTTAACTACGAAGGGCGAATTCGATAATGAGCAAAATCCGCCCAATGATTCCGTAGATATGCCCATTCATAATTTTATTCTCCCAATATCTCCAATATTAAACAAAGGATCCAATAGGAGTTCAGTACCCGATTGGAAGAAGATATTTTGTATATTCATGCAGAATTTCGAGAGGAGTGAAGGTTCGTTTGGCGGGGACAAAACGTGGAAATATCGCTTGGAGAACAAATTTGAACATAAGTGCAGAATCTGCAGGCTTCAGGTCAGTGCTTTTGTAGAATTTTTCCAAGAAACTACCCTAGACAAATGTTTTGAATCCTGCAATCCGCAAGAAAGATTTCTATGGAAAAAAGTTTTTTTCAATTCTTGATATTTCTCTCAGATATTGGTTGCCAAAACCTAGAAAAAGATCAAAAAAATAATGCGAAATACTCCCAGATTATTCTTCAATCGATATTTGAGTGGTTGATTGTGGGCAATACATTCTGTATTCAAAACATTTTCTATATGACGTCGATAACAAAACCAATCCTAGATATACCGTTTTTAAACGAAACATGTTTAAAAAAATTAAAAATTCTTCACGAACACATCTGAATACTCCATGCCGTATCTCAAAAATAAATGAAAAGATTAGGGATAGGGAAGAAGGATAGGGGTAGGTGTTTTTGGTTTTTTTGGTAAGGGTAAGGTTGACTATACAGGGTGAGTCTTTAAGTTGTACATTGATTTCAACCGTAGATTTCTCTCATCAAATGAAACACTTTTTTCATTTACCATTTTTCCAGATTCGGATCCAGGGAAAAAATACAGGCTATTAAAATTTCCAGTAAAAATTGTTTTTTTTTTAATTTTGATATAGTGACTATGAATGGTATGGATTTTGATGTGAAGTTTCATATAAATATGACACAAACTCTGCAGTAATCACTTCCAAACAGTTCCCGAGTTATAGACTCAAGGATTCATAAAACTATATGAAATTAGCATGAATATTGCAGATGAAGTTTATCTCATATCATAATAGGAATCTTCAATCATTTTGGAATACTTAATTATTCCTTCAAATTTTTCTTTGAACGCACCGTTTTCGAGATATTCAAAGTTGAATGTTATGAAATCTGATGAAAATTAGATTTTATGGATCCGTCCCTGAGCTAGTGAAGGCGGCAAATTAAGTTCCGTCTACATTCAACCGAAACATAGAATTTACAGAAATATGTATTCATTTCGCATAGAACTAATGTACTTATATTAGGTCTATGCTATTTCGTGATCAGTCCACAGATATAGAGGCTAGGTCTTCATGTGTATGGACCTGACTTTCCATAGAGTTAAATTAATGTGTTTAGGTTAGTTTATTGATTTCATATAATTCATGTATAGGTTTGATGAAAATGAGAATAATTATGTAATTTTAAATATAAGAGTGGGCGAGGATGTAATGGTGTATAATTTTATAGTGGAATGAAATCAAATATCTCAAGAATATCTAGTGGAAAATCACAGTTTCAATAGTTCAGTGTAGTGAAATATTTATCTTGCGATAATATCGTAAAAAGCACCAAATCATAAGAATTAAGTGAGTAAATAAGCTTTTCAATCATTTTTTTTGAATTTCGAACATTGGATTGGTGATTCTGCCAAAGAGATCACAGTGAGAGATAGCTGTGGTGAACTTGCAAAGAAAGTGCAGTAGTGTATTAGCACATCGAGAAATATTTAAATGCTTATAACTTTTCACTTGAGTCGAATCTGGAAAAATGGCAGAGGAAAAAACTTTTTTATTTGATTAGAAGAATCTATGGTTAAAATTAATGTACAACTTAAAGACCAGCTCTTTATGAGCGCTAATATTAATTAAGTTTGTCCCACTTTGCACAGTACAGTCGGATATCAGGTGGGGCAGTGTGGGGAGTTCCATAGAAATGAAAACAATGTAACCTCATTGTGGTGATGAGAAACAATTCAACACATCTCTTGAAAATATTCTCAACAAAACTCAGAACTAATAAATATCAAATGCTTTTTAAATCATTTATCAACAACGCAATTTGCACATAGAGGTGCTCATTATGTACGAGAGCAATCCTTTATGCTTCTCTAGTCATTTCAAACAGCGGAAAATTCCGAAATCCTTAAATTTAGTTTGGTGAGTAGAAGTAACTTTTTTGGGTAGACCACACGCAAGCTGAAAGCTTTAATGAACAAAACATATATTGGATGACGTAGCATACGAGCAATCAAGTCCGACAGTCGTTGATTAGACGAAAACCCTTCAAAATCCTTTGCGGCCTTTTTACGAGAGTTAGTCACCATTAGGAACTGTTGTGCATTTGATTGCCCTCAATTATCTCTGCTTTTATTACTGCCACCTACGACCCCACTTTATGCAACAGAAGGACTGATGTATTTTGACTGTTCAACACTGAAGAAGTGAACGCTTGGAAACAATGTTTCTTGTGATAATATGAAATCTAAATCTCAAGGAAATATCGGAAAATTTTATCACATTTCCGATATTTCCGCCGATTGCTATCAGGTTCACGTCTGAAAGAGGAAAATCCAGTTTCAAACTCGATTACTTTGATGCCGGATTCGGATAACTCGATCTCCTGAGACTTCTATCCTATCACGTGACAAAACCGTAATTACTGAACGGAAGGCCTCAATTGTTGTATGAAATCTTGTAGGATTTTTAGTGGAGATTGATGCATTTGGTATTCTTTTTTGCATAGCTTCAACAAAGTGAAAAGACTTGGTAAACTTTGCTTCGTAGGGGAACATTTTATACAATGAATTTGTGTGACATGGCAGCAACCATCAAAATCCTAAATGAAAATAGAGGTTGAGTGACACCTTGTTTCAAAGGTCTGATTGACTTTTCAAAAATGTAATAACATAATATTTTGTGAATTTGTTGTTCCATTCTTCAGTCATTTTCCTCACTCCTCCACTCTTTCACTGGATTGAAAAAATACTAACGAAAAACATCGGCAGATCAAATTTTCTGACTTTTTGAAGAGGTGATCGAATTACCTTCAAACTATAAGATCCGAACCTAAGTTAACCTTCACCGAGCTGATAATAGAATGAAACTTATTTTATAATATATTTAGTACATTATAAAATATATTGAAAATGGGTTGCCTAAAAACACCTGGACAAAATATTTTTGATTATTTTTTGAAGAATCTATTATTTACTTGGACAACAATTACTGGGTTGCCAGGTCTAAACAGTTATGTCGATACTAGTTACTGTCACTGGATAGGATGATAGAAAAACTCTCATATCAGCATAAGCGTTGTTTTATTGTGAACACGTTGATATAGGGTTGTCTGCAAAGATATCGGTCTTAATAGATGTTTGCGAATTTTAAAGATTTGAATTTCAACGCGTGTGGAAGTTAGTGACAGAGAGATTCGAGGTAAGTATACTCTACTGATTACTGAGTAATAATAAAGGATCGAACATTCCAGTCGTGGCTGATGGGACCCTGAATATAAGAAAGTGCGCATGCCCGGTACGTAAACATATTGTAAACAGTACGCGTTATTTTGGAGTAGCTCATGAATTATAATATTATATTGCATCGAAAATGGTACCTTTGTGGAAAAAATTGCTAAAAAGTGTTTTTTCTATGGCTCTATGGCTAGAATTTTCAATATAAATATCAAGATAGCTATCGCGAATCCAGACAAGCATAGTGCACTAAGGCCTCGTTCTTCAACAAAACTTGAAATTGGATCAGTTGAATTGAAACACGCAGTATTCTTTGCTCTAAATCCTTATCAATCATACCTTCCCAACGTTTTTCTGCAGCAAATCAACGGATAAACCCCATCGTTTGAAAAATGCAGCCGGTTCGAACACGAAAAATAAACAGCAATCAAAATTGCAAATGTAATTCCGTCAGCGCCCGTCCGTCCTGAAAACTAATTATTTTTTCGTCAATTTCAATTAACGCCAACAGCGAACAATCAAGCGCCTCACATCAAAGAGAATTCTATATAGAAATCAAATTATTCCGACTCTCGACTCACTGGTTGAGCTCTTTCATCTCTATTATTTTTCGACAATCGTTGCGCGCGAGATCATCGGTTTTCATCCATTTGGACATCCCTCGAATAATCTCGGAGATTTGGAGAGCTGCAGAATTCGAAGGGGATCAGAGGCACAGAAGACGGACCTGAAATCGGCAAATTCGGATCAGTGGTTTTAATCGAAATAAAGCTGAATTTTCCAAGTTGTTCGAGAATATGCTACGTTTTTTTTCTTTCACTGTAAAAAAGTTACATATTTATATGCGATCTGCAGCTTTTCGCCAGCGAGCATTAATCATTTCGAGAATTACAACAATATCGTGAAAATTTCAAAAATATTTTGAAAATAAATTCCCCAGAACAAAACACGAAATTTTACATAGTTTAATCAAATCGAACTGAAATTTGGTACACTGCTGTTAAATATTGTCCTGATGACAAGAGTCCTCAAGTACTTGTGCATCGGCATTTTTCAATCAGTAACGAAGTTCCATTATGATTGTATCAGTAGTTTTTGAGTTTTTCTGTAAATAACAAGGGGAATTAGAAAAGAACCCTGAAGTTGGACTTTTTTTTTCCCTGATATCTCCAAATTGAAATTGAATTGAACTGAAATTCGGCACACTGTTGAAAAATGTAGGGTTAAAAGTCAGTGCGAATTTACTTTGAGATTTGGTGAACTTTTCCCGGAAAAAAAAACATGAAATTGGACATATTTTTCTCAATATCTTCGAAAGTTGATTTCGGATGGGAAATTAAGTATAGTGCTGTGAAATAAAGGGTTTGAGGTACGTGCACAATTTTGTCGGAATCTGAGAAACGGTCTTTGAAAAAAACCTTTAAACAAAATTGGATTTTCTGCATAACTTGTGTTCTATCCCAAAAATGTCCTTCTTTTGACATAGTTCTAATAGTAAGGGGCAAATTCGAGGATGTGCTCTGTGAGTTGTTGCAGACGGGCCTCAGAATTATTGAGCAGTGGTGCTTATCAGTGAAGCTCAACATAAACCCAGGAAAGACCACAGTAATTCTCTTTACTCGGAAGAGAAACATTCCAGCTATGAAATTCATTTCGGTAAATGGAGTTATTTTAGATTGGAAGTTCCAAGCTAAATATCTGGGACAGTAAGTAGGTTTCTGTGGAATGAGCATGTTAAAATTACCGCTAGTAAAGAGATAAGGGCAGAAGACTATCCGGTAAAACTTGCGGGACTGTAACCCTAAAATACTGCGATTGATGTACGTCATGATTGTAAAACCGATAATAACATACGGGGCAGTAGTCTGGTTTGCTAAAGCAGGACAGATAAGCACGAGGAAAATACTCGATAATGTACAAAGGCTTGCATGTGTGCATCACTGGGACTATGAGAACGTGCCCGACTAGAGCACTTGATGTCATCATAGATCTCAGTCCTCTACATCTAGTGATCAAACGAGACTATCCTTAGAATCTCTATGGAAGGTACAGGTAATGAGAGAATTTAAAGTCGGAGAGCCTGGTCCTCTCTGAACAAGTACATCTCATCAGCGAACCAAACCTAGTGATTTTATGATTAAAAACGTAAGCATCGAATTTCAACCCACTGCTATGTAAAAGGAAAGAATGGGAAAAGGAATACACTACCCAAAACTTCGAAGCAAATACCGTTAAATGGTATACAGATGGTTCTAAAACCACGATGGGGGCCGGCTCTGCAGTATACGGGCCTAGAGCCAAGTATACACTATCGCTAGGCTCCTTCTCGAAAGTATTTCAGGCAGAAATACTTGCAATCGAAAGATGCATAGACATAAACCTGGAAAGAAACCATGAAGGGTGTGACAAAGTGATCTATTCGGATAGCCAGGCTGCTATCAAAGCAATGAACTCCTATGTCATCGACTCAAAGCTGGTATGGGAATGCCGAAGGAAGCTCAATAAAGTAGGCAAGAACAACCAGGTCTCCTTAGTCTGGGTTCCTGGGCACTCAGGAATCAAAGGAAATGAAGGGGCTAACACTCTAACCAGAAAAGGAGCACAAACGCTACCTACTGGTCCAGAACCTTTCTGTGGTATAGGCAAATGCACCTATTAGAAAAAGTTTTTCGAGAAGAAGGAAATGGAAAAGAAACAATCTGGAGGAATGCTCCAGGAATGGAAAACTCAAAAAAGTTCCTTCGAAACTTTGAAATTGCAAGGTCCAAAAATCATTTGGATCTCAGTAACAACAAGGAACGCCTCCTCACTTGGTTTCCTCACAGGACACTGTCACCTGAGGAAGCAGATGATGAGAATGGGCTAATCAGAAACTGAAGAGTTTGTGGGGAAGAGGAACGAAACTTCTGTGCACCTGATCATAGAATGCCTCGCCATTGTGAGCCTGCGCAAGAAATGTCTTGGACAGGAGAATTATAGGAGGAATGCGAACTTAGCCTCCTTGAAGCCCCCACAGATATTAGAATTAATTAGAGCTCTAGAGCAGGAGGGCGAGCTGTAGGTAGCGCAGTGCGAAAACAGCTCTAACAGGGGGCACAATAGACCTTAAGGTCGCAGTGGAATGTAACCCCTTACCAAACTATAAACTAAAAGTCTTGCTTTCAGTTGCCCGTCAGTATTAGCTTCCGTAGTCTTCGAGATATTGGAGAAGGAATCTCAGAAGTTCCGAGCTAGTCGTTCGACACGATTGTTGGATCAAAATTCGAAAATAACAGACCTTTGTACGAAACAGCAGCAGGCCGTTCCACAGAACATGCACGCGAGAAGTATTTTATCAGGTATATAATATTAAATTGACCTGCAAAATAAAGTTCAACTTTTATATAATTTTGGAAGAAATTCTAAGACTCGAAGTGAAATTACCTGATAAACTACGGTCGGTAATCCACCAATATACCTAACTCATTCATTCAATAAGTATAGATATCAACGATCCTACAATAATTATCGTTTGACCCCCTTAGAAGTCATGAGATAGTCGAGTTATCAGAAAATACCACCAACTAAAATCCTGAATCGCGTCATCATCGCAATATTACGGATAGAATCAGACAGTTCACCTTGTTGGGAAAAATCCGCGAACAAAGTCTGTTATCTTCGATAAGCCTTCATTTATCCTGCTAGGAAGAGATGAAAGACCCCGATTCAATTGGCCCCATATATTTTCACCTTCTGCGATCGATAGATAAACAGAAATCGAGGACCATATGTTGCCCTTTTACGATTAGAGGCCATGATACTACGTTGATAAAGGTACTCACTTCGGAAGTGCATTAAAATTTATTCGAGGGATTGTGAGTACTCAAGTAATGTATTGAAGGTTGGAGAAAAAATGCGACAAAGTTTACATTACTTTTTAGTTTCAGGGTGGGTTCCCAAAACACATCATTCAAAGTCGCAAATGGGCTTAATTCCTCCATAGTTTCGATTCTATTCGAATTCATTTTTTTGAGTTTTCGGTCATCTTCATAAAGCGAAAGAAATAAATTATTATTATATAATATATATTAAAATTTCGAGGAATATCGATCAGTTTCAGCTCAAGTGACCTTAGACACCTTGACTGTTGAACAAATCTAGAAAAGCACTGCCGTGAAGGCAGCAGCATGTTCAATGTAGATGACCGCTTCGGCAAAGAATTTGATTATTCCAACAAAAGCTGCTGCCTTCACGGCAGTGCTTTTCTAGTTTTTTTTTCGATAACTTACTGGATTTCAATTCGATCCAATCTGAATTTTTGGAAATATTGAAAAAATAAAATTTTGAATGGGTATATCTAATCATTGGGCGGATTTTACCCATTCACGAATTCGACCTTCGTAATCAAGCCCCAAACCTACTCTACAAATATCGAGTTTCCAAGTCGTTTCTTCCGGAAGTTATTGTGTTTACGGTCCGGCAGTAAACTTCCGAAAGAAACAACTTATAAACTCGATGCATGTAGAGAAGTTTGGGACCTTAATTACGAAGGCCGAATTCGTAAATGGGTAAAATCCACCCAATGATTCCGCAGATATACCCATTCAAAATTTATTTTCCCAATATTTCTAAAAATACATATAAGATCGAATTGAACTCCAGTAATTCATCGGAAAATGACAGTTCGGAAGTTTATACAGAATTTAATGAGAATAATATGATGAGGAGTTCACAGAATATTGAATATTTGAAAGAAATATTTGAAATTTTTGTTTTCGAATTGTTCACACGATCACCACGAAATTTTGCACAATGTTATCCTTCAGAATCTTTGAACTAGCTGCAAAGTTTCATCACGATTGAATCAGTATTTCTTGAGTTATACCGAAAAAAACAACGATATCTAGAAGAAAACCACGAAATTTTACATATTTTCTCCCAATATCTCCAAAACTAATAGCCGTATCGATTTGAAATTTGAAATACTACTGTGAAATATGGAGCTCAAGGTATGACTGAAATTGTTTTCGGATATGAACAATGGTATCAGAAAAAAAAAATTTCTACAAAATTTTTTTTAAATTCATTGACCATGAGATTTCAACGAAATTTAGTTCAAAGTTGCGCATCGTTATGCTCCAACTAACTGATATGTTTCAATCTAATCGCTTCAGTAGTTTCTTAAATATGAGGAAATTAACCTCAAAATTTCAAATGGCTATAACTCCGAAATTATTTGGCCGATTCGTCCCATTAACGAACTTAACCTTCGTATTCTGAAATGCAACCCTTCCTGAAATTTTCGTGTTGATAGAATCCTCTATACGCCCGTTATCGTGGTGACGGCCGGCCGGACAGAATCGATTTTGACACCGGATTCGTCATCAGTGAGTCCAACCTAGTCGTTTAAGACAATTTTCGGCTCAATCATCGAAAATTACAGACATTTGGACAAAACGATAGCACGCTGTTCCCCTAGAACATGCGCAAAAAAAATTCTAATCCTCCTTTCATACCCAATAGGATGCACAAGGAATTTTGCTCGAGCCTTCTTGTTCTTGGCTTCCAGCTTATTCATGAGTTCAAATTCTATCGAGTTATTAAAGAACTTAACTTGAAGCCAGAAACTCTTTCGAGCTTCTTCAAATTAACAGGCAGCGATTACTTGAGAATACATGCGAAATTCAAGCGAAATCTAAAGAAAAGTTTTTAAATTGAATTTTTTCGTACATAGGTACTTATAGGTATAAGGTATCTCACGGTGGATTGCTATTAGACATTTATGTTATGTTTGTGCATTTGCATTTTGGGGTCTCTGAAATATTTTCAGATCTCTGCAACTTCCGGCTATACCGAAAACAGCCTACTCCTTTCTTTGTAAGTAGAAGTCCATTTTTGAAGTGGAGTTGCTATTATAGCGGGTTAGAAGAAGAGAAATACTTCTCAACAAATGAAAATGCCAATATTTCAGAGATGTAGTTAGGTACTAGACTGCCCCTTAGATATTCATTGTTGAACCTTTTATCGAATCAAATATGAATATATTTGATATGCATGCATTCAATAATATTCTTGAATAATAACTTGAGATTGACCCATATACTTCTGTTTTCAACTCATTTCGTTGTTTGCCTGTTTGCAAGAATTATCTTCAACCGAATATCGTTGGACCGAAACGAACTCTTCACTGTAGAAAACAATTTCAGCTAATCGTAGTTCGCTCGGATCAAAAATATCATTTCTTATTGAAGGTGCTCTGATGACGAAAGCAGGTACACGTGACCCCCTTGACCAATAAGGGGTATTAGCGCTGAAGATGCGTATAGAATGTAGAATCGCAGAACAGATGGATATTTAGACATGAAACAACGCCATGGCCGTCATAGTAAATAGTGAACAAGTGCGTTTGTGTTTTTGTTGGTGCATTATGAATCTGATTAAAATGGAGAACTAGCTATCAAGATCAAGGGAGTTTTTCGGAAACAGCGTTTCGAAAGTTAGGAAGAAAAGGTTAGTTTTGGGAATGAGCTGGGGTACTCATGAACGAAGTTTTGTGTTATGCAAAGATATTTTCTTGTGTATACATTCGTGTACCCCAGACTACACATTTTTATTTCATGCTTGGAGGTCATGAGTTTACATAGTAACCCAGCAAATTGTTACAGAAGCCTTCTGTTCTTTGATTTTCGAAACCGTGTTCCCAAAAAACTTTCTGGTTGAGAGGTGCTCCTCAATTTGCACCTTATTTATGATTGATATCTTCGAATATGATCATGAAGGGCTACGTGAGATATCATACAATTTTTCTATTTGAGAGCTGCTAATTGCATCAAATATATTCTATTGGTAAAAGAAATGGGAATCTTCTGAAAAAACATTCCGAATAGAATATTTAGAAACCCTGCATTAGTATCAAAGCCAAAATATACAGGGTGATTCATTAAGGGTGGCCACCGGCCGTATCTCGGAAACCGTTCATCCTATAACTTCCGGAAAAAAATTCTAATGACAAAATCGGCCCCTAGAAAATGACTAAAAATATTTTCAAGTTCGTAGTTCCCCACTAGAGGGCGCAATCTATCACTTGTAAAATATAATCTCATTTTTTACGAAATATTCTCCAGCTAACAGTGGTAAGGAATAATAAAACAAGAAAATACTCTTCCTATTCAACAACTTTTGTTTTAGTAATTTTTCTGTATTTCCTTTTTTTTAGTGATGGGATGGAAAAACTTCTCTTCACAAAAAAAAGACTCTTACGTCTGTATGCGTGAAGCGATTTTCACGTAATTTGATTTAATTCGGACGCCATTAAAAGCAGATCACAGAAAAATATGACAACAACATACCGGGTGATCCAATTAAAAACTACAGGCTGTTTTATGTCACTTCACCCTATTTGCGCGTTTTACTGAAGAATTTCAAATGCAATGCTATGATTCTAACCGACTGAGAATAAGCTAAGCATTATCACCTATTGACTTGTTAAAACTGCAGACAGATATCTCCGGTCATTCCGAAGATATTAACATTTTTGTGAATTTTGATAAGTGTTGATCCACCCTGTGAGCTTGAAAAAACAAGGAAGTGACTTTATTCGTCATGACAACGCAGCAAAATTCTAAACACACATGAAATAACAATAATACTATAAAATGAAACAAAAATTAGCAACAACGAAAATATTTGAACAAAAAACAACCCATATACATAATCATTTCAAATATTCAAAATGTCTACCATTTTTTTCTATACATGAATTTAGCCTTTCTTTAGTTGATACTGGTCACAATTTCAGTATGAGAAAAAGTTTCAGCTGCCTATCGAAATCTATTTTTAATATCCTCACTTGTAGTTGGGGGTATTCGTAAAACTAAGTCTTCATTCTCCCCCAAATATAAAATCTAATACTGTGAGGTCGAGTGATCTTGCTGGAAAAGTACTCCCTCGTCCAATCCACCTCTTTGAGAAGACGGTATCTTAATATTACCTAACATTAGCAGCATAATGCGCCTGGCAACCATCTTGTTGATACCACATATCTAACTTGCTTTGAATAGCAACATCTTCTGAAAGAATTCGAAAATTTTCCGTTAAAATTTCAAGCACCTTTGTCCCGTTAAGATACTATCGAAAAAGAATGGTCCGACAACTGTTCCATCAAAAATTCCGCACCACACCTAAACACTCCAGCAATTCTGATTATCGACTTATCTTTGCCAATATGGGTTGTTAGATGATCAGTTGTTGTCACTGTTGTGTAAATTTACTTTACCATTGCTAGAAAAAGTAGCCTCGTCAGTCCATAATATTCTATGAAGTAAGTTAGGTTCGCCGTACAGCATTCGTTTCAACCAATTGCAAAAGTCCTGTCGTCTCTTTCAATTCTTGGTGCAAGACAACATGATACGGATGCAGAGTATGGTCCTTTAGTATCCTTTGAACTAGCGAATAATTCGATCCTAAATCACTTGCAATTTTTCGGATGCTTAAATGTGATTCAGCATAAACATAAGCCAAAACTTTTACGATATTATCCTCATTACGGCTTCTACGTTTTCTATTTTTTCTTACAACATATTGAACCTTCCAGGATATCATATCGGGTATTCCCTTTCAGCTTCTGCATTTTCTAAACATTCAGCATAAATATTAAGCATATCATATGCTTCTCCGTTTGAATAATGAGGCCTCATAAACTAGTAGTTTGCAATCGACCTAAATAAATTTTACAGCTATAGAAACCGAGAATAAACAGTAACGCCAAAGCTTACTGGATCTAGATCAGCTTGTTTTGTGAGTGAGATACATTTTTGATAAGTTTTTTCTTTCATTTGATTGTTTAGATGATGAAATAACTCAATTCCTCCTGAATTTCACAGGGTTGATCAACACTTATCGAAATCTGCAAAAATGTTAATATCTTCGGAATGACCGGAGATATCTGTCTGCGGTTTTAACAAGTCAATAAGTGATAAAGCTTAGCTTATTCTCAGTTGGTTAGAATCATAGCATTGCATTTGAAATTCTTCAGTAAAACGCGCAAATAGGGTGAAGTAACATAAAACAGCCTGTAGTTTTTAATTGGATCACCCGGTATGTTGTTGTCATATTTTTCTGTGATCTACTTTTAATTGCCTTCAAATGAAATCAAATTACGTAAAAATCGGTTTACGCATATAGAAGTCAGAGTGTTTTTTTTGTGAAGAAAGGTTTTTCCATCCCATCACTAAAAAAAAAAAAAAATTTAGAAAAATTACTGAAACAAAATTGTTGAATAGGAAGAGTATTTTCTTATTTTATTATTCTTCACCACTGTTAGCTGAGAATATTTCGTAAAAAATGAGATTATATTTTACAAGTGATAGATTGCGCCCTCTAGTGGGGAACTACGAACTTGAAAATATTTTTAATCATTTTCTAGGGGCCGATTTTGTCATTAGAATTTTTTTCCGGAAGTTATAGGATAAACGGTTTCCGAGATACGGCCGGTGGCCACCCTTAATGAATCACCCTGTATAAATAAATAAAGCAAACATCAGCGTAAAAAATTTACTGTCGTACGACACAATTAATTCTTTTCAAAAAATTCATAATTTATTAAGGCACAGCAACCGCTTATTAATTTTCCAACAAAACATACAAACATCAATTCTTTCTTATGCTCCATCAATCCTCCCCCAATAGAAATAAGTCTTTATTTATCGTGGGAACATCAAAAATGTATCTGGGGCGCGCGCGAAATTCGCAGCCGTACGACTTAGTTGGCCGGAACCCTCAAATAGGAACAAACAATTACAGCGCATGCTGTCGAACGACCCTGATCAACCACGAACTATAAGTACACCAGGGCCGCGGAATTACTGCGACCTCAGTCCGAGTTCAGGATTTATTACTGCTGTTCGCTTGGTCGACGAACGTCTTTTTGCGTATTTACGTGTTAATTATTTTATGGGGTTGATGTTAACTGATGACTTGACCTTGTTGGTATTTTTTTTGTGTTAGGATTAATGAATTCAGTCAGCAACATTCTTACCCTAAATTTTGATTGGCAGAATATAAGCTGCAATTAGCCGACTAATTAAAAATTGAGGAACTGGGCCGGTCCTTGCCAGATATAAAGTTATCACAAACTTGTGAATGAAAAGCCGAAAAAAAAAAGAATCATGACGTTAAATTTGTTATAATGTTTTCCATATTTGTTATTTTATAGAGTTGACTTAAGAATGGATCCCAACTGGGCAAGAAAAGAAATCAGTGAGTAACACCATCTTCCAGAAAAAAATGAGAAATCATAATCTTCTCGTGACCACATCGATTCTTCAACTGCCTTCTTCTTACTTGGTAAAGTGAATTCTATGTCCCAGTTAAGCTCTTCATACAGTGAAAGCATTATTTTACATACTAATGAGGTCGAAAAAAGTAGACACATCTAAAAAAATCATCTATTACGTAAATTTTTCAGCACTTTTTATTAGGTCCGTAGAGGCAACGATGAAACAGACTGCTCTGAGAATCAAGAAATATTTAAACAGTTAATTAATCTTACTGCAGAGCTCGACAAGAATTAAAAAGAAAAGAAAGAAGATATAAATATATTAAAAATAAGTCCTTGGGTGTGGCACACCAAAAAAATTCTTCGCCGCTGGCGACGAGCTTTCCTCCTACTCATGCCGCTCAACCAAAAATCTTTACTTCCTCCCCCTCGACCTCATACGACACGCCACTGGCGAACATATCCAGTAATTTAGGGAAATCATACTTATGAACTAATGCGGTTACAAATCGATTCAAGGGAATTTTTTTCTGTGTACCATCAGGAGAGACTCAATTGAAGAAATTCAGAATTTGACAGGAAAACAGATATTAATATAACCACACACTTTTGACTCATAATAACTTTAAACGCACTCAAAAGCTACTATCAAATACCGGTAAATTAATAAAGATAATGGAAAATTACTCTTCCAATTTTCACATCATCATAAAGCTCCCGAACAATTTTCACATACTCTCCTCAACAATGCCTGTAACTCCATACGAGTAAACCAATATCCGAGTGAACGTTGTGTTTTTGCGCCATAAATAAAGCAACTTCCTGATTTAGCCTCATTAACCACACTGCGGAATCGAAACGACTTAAAAAATTGAGTGTCACATCGTTTGACGCACTTCGGTCGCTACAAAAAATAAATCTTTTTCGTTTTTTTTCCTCGTTCGCCATGTGCGTTACATTCACGTTCAATGAACGACAGTTTATGAGGGCGATAATCTAGTCGGGCGGTTGCAGGAGGTCTTGTTGGATCGAAAGAGAGTTTTTATTGAATGTTGAATTTCTATTAGATGTTGTATTTGTTTACGATATATGAAACTTTTTGTATATTTTTTCCTTATTGTCACTACCAATATCTGAAACATAACTATATTAAAATTTGAATAAAATTGTTTTTTATGGAAAACGCCCTCGCGGATTACAGGATTGAACTATTCGTCAAGGCTATTTCTTGAAAAACAGGTTGCCTATGAACAATACTGGACCAATAAAAACAATAAACAAAGCGAACTTTGACGTTTCAGAGAACAAATCTGACTCTTTCATCAGACGAACGAGAAAACTTTCCGGATTATTTTCTTTCGATTATTCGTTTTATGAGACTTTTGTCAAATGGAAATTTTTAAGAAATCACAGCAACAAAGATCCACTTGGTTCGAAAATTTTTCAGTTCTACCTCTTTTTCAAGTATAAATTCAGCAAAATATGGCCCATTTCTTCAAAACAATGAGCAACATCACTCTCTCCATTTAACGAAATGCGGGAGGACTCTTACATTTTATTTTCAAAATTTTGAAAGTTACTTATTTATTGTTTTGAATGTTTTTAATTCTACCTCTTTTCTAAGTAAATTCAGCCAAATAGGGTTTATTTATACCAAACAATGAGCAAAATTACTCTCTCCATTTAACAAAATGCAAAAGGACTATTTGATTTTTCTTTTCAAATCATCTGATTTCGACATTCGTATTTTTGTATTGTTCCAATCTATCATGTGATTCCCAATGGTTGACCATACATGCTTCGCTATTTGAAAATTTTGTATGTATCTATATACCTTAAGTTGTTTTCGTGTTCTCGTTGTCGGATAGATTGGGACAATACAAAAATACTTATGTCGGAACAAGATAATTTGAAAAGAAAAATGGAAGAGTACTCCTGCATTTAGTTAAATGAAAAGAGAATTTTGCTCATTGTTCTGTAGAAATGGACCATATTTTGCTGGATTAACGAAAAAGAGGTATAGGATTGAGAAATTTCAAACCAAGTGAATCTGTGTTGCCGTGATTCCTTGAAAATATCAATTTGACGAAAGTCTCACAAAACGAAAAATCAAAAGAAAATAATTCTTCGAATTTTCTCGTTTGTCTGATGAAAGACTCAGATTTGTACTCCGAAACGTCAAAGTTTGCTTTGTTTATCGTTTGTTTTGTCCCGGCAACCTGTTTCCAAGTAACTGCCTTGGACAATTAGTTCAATCCTGCAATCCACAATGGCGTTTTACATAAAGAACCATTTCATTTGATTTTCAATAGTTCTGTTTCTTTATTATTGCCTATCAATAAAAACATAAACTATCAGAAGAAAAAATTATCATATAATGTTCATTTATAAGTTGCTAAATAACTTCATCGACTGTGAATATTTACTTTCTAGGATCAAACTGAATGCAAATAATGTAGTTTTTAGGCATAGATATGTGTTTTGTGTAGATTCCATCCCTGAAAATTATGGTATGAAGAATCCTATTGAATAACGAGCATTAACAAAGGCAAATTCAGTAGAGGTTGAATTTTTCCAGTTATCTATTCACAGCCTGAAGGGACATTTTGAGGCAATTCAAAAAGTCATTAGAACAATTGAGAAAATAATTACAACTTTTTTCTAATAGAAAGTGGAGCTGCATTTAGCAAGATCAATACGTGAGTAGATGACCACCTTGGAAACTAATTTGAACGTGCGTGCGAAAGCTGCTTCCTAGATTTTTTATGAATGTGTTTTCTGTGTCGCTTTTGTTGGAGCTCGAACCAGATAACCTACGAAACGATAAAAATATGAATGCAACTTACTACGTCTCAACTCAACACATGGCGAACATTTTATTCAGATTTATTTTACTCTATTGGTATCATATTTCTCATCTCACACACATGTTCGAACAGAATATTGTTACTCTGCCTATGTTCTTTTTTCAACGAGGTCATCACACCAATTATTCTCAAATGACATAATCCTTCGACTGAAGATTTTTTTCTGAACTAATCTTGAATATTAGGAAAGAACGGTTTTAATTATATTTTCAATAGAATAACTATGAAGAAATAAAAAAGCTCCAAAATTTATATCAATAACCATCGAGAATTTCTCTCACGAAGCATAGAAAAAACATATTATTTAAAATAAACTGACATAGTATATGGATGATAATTATTTCGAGATTTTGAATCTAAAGTGGTTTGAATAACTAACAAAGCTGAAAGATGAGCAGATGGTTAATGTATGCATGTTGGGAATCTAGATATGCCTCGATTAACTCAGTGAAAAAATGTGCCCATTGTTTCCGGAGAAATGGTTATCTGAAATACAATTTATTCTGATATATACTTTCTCGATTATGCGTAAAATACTGATCCGATCTTATTGAAATTCGGTAATTAGTTTTTTAGTATCGAAGCGAAGATAGTTTTATGATAATTTTTGTGTGAATCCATTTCTATTCAGTTCAATGTCTTGAATGTCTTTCAGATTTCGATGAAATTTTGCAGAAATTTTAAGACCTTAATTTTGCGAACCATACTTCATCTCAATTCGATTGAACTTTTATCTTCCGAATGCACGATAATATATTATTTCAGGTGGGTATATATTCACTAACCCATGGAGCATAATTAAGTTCGATATAACCATTATAACCACTTCACAAATATCTAGCAGGGATGAGTTTAGGATATTCGGAATGCAATAATCTTGATAACGAGATCTCGACATATTTATAAAATTTAATGTGCAGGATTATACTTTTCGCACAATGCTAGTGTTTCTCAATCGATAAAAATATGCATGAATCACTAGATAGGTAGAAGCTATCGTAAATCAGCACAATTCTGAGAGAAAATAATTAATCCTTGAACACAATTCAGAAATATATCGATCACCAGGAAATTTTATCATTCTTTATCGTGATTAAATGCGCTTTCAAATAAGTACCTTTTTGCGCTCAAGTTCTATGGGAAAAGCAGGCTATCGATTTGTCCAAATGTCTGTAATTTTCGAATTTTGAGACATAAATGGTCTCACACGACTAGGTGGGACTCACTGATGACGAATCTGTTGTCAAAATCGATTCTGCCCCTCCGGCCGGCCGTGGACACGATAACTGTCGAACGGAGTTAGCAAGAAACTTGAAACTTACAGGGTAGTTCGTGCATCGGGATGCCGCGGTTTAGTTCGTTAATAGGCCAAACCAGCCAAATGGTTTCGAAGTTATAGCCATTTGAAATTTTAAGGTTATTTCCTTGATATTTCAGGAACTACTAGAGCGGTTGGTTTGAAACTCGGCAGTTAGTTGCAGCATAACGAGGCGCAATTTTGAGCGAAATTTCGTTGGGATAATGTAGTCAGTCAATTGAAAAATATTTTTTTGTGAAGATTTTTGGGAAAAAAAATTTTTTTCCAGAAACTATTAATCATATTCGAAACAAAATTTTGCTCGTGCCTGGAGCACACTTCTTCGCAGCAGTGTACCAAGTTTCAATTCGATACGAATAACATTTCCGGAGATATTGGGAAAAAAATATGTGAAATTTTCTGTTTTTTTTCGATATCGTTGTTTTTCTCGGTATAACTCAAGGAATACTGATTCAATCATGTTCGTGCCTTTGAAACTATTTGAAAAAGAGCTTGAATTTTTTTCCAATAATCAATATTCGGTGTTCTTATAATATTATCCCCATTGAAATGTGTGTGAACCTTCGAACTGTCATTATTCGATAAAGTACTGGATTTCAATTCTATTTAATCTGTATTTTTGGAAATATTGGAAATATGAAATTTTCAATGGGTATTTCTGCGGAATCATTGGGTGGATTTAATCCATTCCAAAGCTACTCTACAAATATCGAGTTTCTAAGTTGTTTCGGAAGTTATTGTGTTTATGGTCGGCCATTATCATTCATCATTGTATGCCAGTCGAGTTATATATATTATACCTATATATCGGAATATATTATATAGAAGTATTACAGAACATTCCTCATTTACTTATCATACCGATTTGTTCCAAATGCTTAGTTAAATTCTATGAAAATTTTCCAGCAGAAGGAAATATGCAGTTCAGTTATAGGATAAGACCTATTTGTGCTGAATACAAAAAAAATATTGTTTTTTTTATGATGACAAAACACGTTCTTTTCAAGACCCGCAATGTGGAATAAATCTACACACAAATGCTCAATTTGGTGTGTTAATAGTATAGTTTTATGTAAACCACCAATTGAGAACTTTTTTTTTGGTTGACAAAAGACCCCAGATCAAGACATTGCTGTGTGGTATATAAATATCGAAAAATTTCAGAAGCTATTGAGCGCATATTCGCATGCTTGGAGGAAACAATTTTTTCAAATTTTCCCAATTATCCGATCATCACGAAATTCGGAACACTTTGGCGCATTCGCATCAACCAATAACGATAGTGAGGAAAAATAACGAAATTGGACCCTATTTTTCCAAATATCCCCAAAAATTGAATTTGAGTCGAATATATTTGGCACACTTTCTAAGGAAATTGACTTCAGTGTTTCACTCGAATCTGATGGATAGTTTCCGAAAAAAATATTTCATCAAAACTCTGGAAAATTTATTTTTTGAAATTAATTGATTTGATCCAAAAACATTTGCATACATTCGAAAAATTTTCACACGTAAAGAAAGTTCGTGTATTGGTGAATTGGAAATTACACCCAATTGTTTCGAAGATATATACAAATATACGAATAATTATTCAGATATTTCATTTCCAATATTTCCGAAAAACGATCCGGTCGAATCGAATTGTATTGTTGGTTGAAAAATATCGACTCGAATAGATATGCATGAAAAATTCCATGAGGGAGAATTTATCATTTGAATATTTTTTGACAGATATATAAAGCCAGTGAATACAAACGATTGACTATAACGAATGACAATTCAACTGTTTTTATTCACCATCCTTTTACTAGGACATTATGTATATTTTGAAAATCATCATGAATCCAGTAAAACGATATTCGACGACAATGTAATTTTTTGTTTGTAAATTATCAGGAAATTTAGAATTTTCCACGATTGTTCGTTGGAAAATAACTGCAGATAAAAGTATATACATATATTTGAAGGTCTGTGGTATCCAATTCATCATCATCCGCGAGCTTATATCGGGTCTGCTCTGTTTACTGTCCAGGCTTCGTTACTGTTTTCTTAAGCCACTTCGGGGACAGCATTGATGAAATTAAGCTATTCTGTAATTTTGTTCCCGTTCCATTCATGCTGGTGCATAATATTCGACAACTAGCCTTAAAACAATCAGAGATAACAATGTCGAAAAACCTAATACACTTGAGGTGTTCCTCATATATAATGTCAACTCTGATTATAATCTACCAGATTTCTGAATTTCCGATATGTTTTTCAACCAACACTCAAATTCATTCCATCCTACCTTTAGGAGTAACGATGGTGAAAGCACTACTTCCCGGCGGACTTCCAGGTTGAGATCCAGAGATGTTCATCGGGCTTACATTTCCTCTAGCTCCGCTGCTGAAGTCCAAAGGCATTGCGCCATGCGAACCCAACTCCAAAGCCATCTTCATACACCGAAAACCAGAGTCTCCTCACAAACACAAATGCCAAATCTCCCGCTTCGCCTTTTCCAATTCACAGTTTTTCCCGTCGCGACTTTTCTGACTCGAAGCGGAAAATCATCGCGGTATGGCCTGATTCTGACGCGCGTGCAACCAAACAATCGTCCGGAAATCCACTAAGGGACCTCGCCGCGACGTTCCAGACGAACAGCAAGCGTGAGCGGCACGAGTACGCCCTGCGACGCCGATTTTGGTTCTTATCGAGTGATGTGATAAGGTTGAGGGAGGAGCTTGTGGCTAGGGCGACGCCCACTCGGAAAAATTGATTCAATGAATGGAAATAGTGTACAATTTATTAGGATTTTTAATTTGGCGTCGTAGTTTTGTCTTTTTTTCGAGTGTCGTTTCAGAGGAGTGTCTTTTAATATGACGTTGATTGATAAAATATAGTTTATGACTACGGATTAAGGATTTCACGTGAAATATACTGCTCTACATATGACGAGGTATTTTTCAGGGCTCAATCGAATCGAGAAATAAGTGTAAGTAACTAATAATGGCCATAATGGCCAAATATTCGTTAATGGCCATAATGGCCAAATATTTGTTAAGGCATAATTTCACGATCCTACAATTTGATTTTCAGAATATTATTTTAATTTGTTTCTTTGAAATGCTGTATAAATACAGTGGAGTGCATTTTTTCTCAGATGTAACAGATACTGTGATGTTTTTTTCAGCACACTCGCGATAAAAATTCTTAAAAAAGGGATGGCCCCCAAAAAAAAATTATAATAATTTTTTTTTCAATTCAAATTTCATTGCAATGAAAACAGAATAGAATGAACTGATGAAATTGAACAAATAAATATTCCCACCAGAAAAAATGTAATTTTCAATTATAAATTAATAAGACTGTTCAATTAATACATAGGAACAAAAAATCAGGAATCAGAGTACATTCATTCATTCATCTCCCAGATTATTCAATTAAGACTTTAAATATCTACAGAAGTTCTGATTTTGCTTTTCTTCACTTTTCTTTGCTTCTATCTCTCATATTTTTCCAATACCATCATACAATTCAATTTCTTTCTTGAATACTATTTTTCCTCTTTCCAAATAATCTTCTATTGAATTATTCTTATATTTTTCATATACAATTGAATTGAATTTCTCATTGCATATATTCCGTCTTCAACTGATCTTTCTTTTCCAATACATTTTCTTCAAATTTAAGCAATATTTACGTATCTTCAATTCTCTTTTACATACTCAGTTGCTATAGGCCATCATGGAATAGGTGCATCAAGTAATTGTAACTAGAACTGAGCCAAGTTGGCACTAGTGAAAAAGAGTCAAGGTTAAAATAATACATCAGCTGAACGTTGTCAGTTCCACATATTTTTATCGATAACTTTATGGTTTGGTTCAGTTACACAATTATACAGAGTGTAACAGCCAAATGGAATAAATTCGATAACGAATAAATGAGGGCGTGTTAGGAAATACGCTCGGACACGTCGATTTGAAATTTTAAATGCGCATAGTTTTCAAGATAATAAAATTATATAGGGTGTTCCAAGCGACCGTGGCTAATACCAACTCTCTTATTTCAAATGTAACCCCCTGTATATTATTTATTTTTTGGATTGTTCAGAAAATTCTAGACATAATTCATGTACAATGTCCTATACCTATCTTTAACTTTTTCGGAAATATTAAGTGTTTTCAGAAATGTTGAGTAACGTAAGAAGACAATTCTACACCAGATTAGCATGTTGCCAAGACGTTCGCGGCGAGCATTTTGAACATTTCTTACATTGACATTAATCTTTTTTTTTGTTTTTTTTTTTAATTATTAAGAAATAATCAGTATTACTTATTAGGTTTTAAGTGTAATGTACCGAATTTGTGAAATAAAATAATTTTTATTCAAGACGTTGAATTTTGCACTAAATCTGAAAACACTTAATATTTC
The DNA here is from genome assembly GCA_958510865.1 of Myrrha octodecimguttata. Taxonomy (NCBI): domain Eukaryota; kingdom Metazoa; phylum Arthropoda; class Insecta; order Coleoptera; family Coccinellidae; genus Myrrha; species Myrrha octodecimguttata. The sequence continues at coordinate 30,841,497 of OY294057.1, forward strand.
CGAAATAGTTGAAGATAGGTATAGGACATTGTGCATGAATTGTGTCTAGAATTCTCTAAAGAATCCAAAAAACAAATAATATATAGGGAGTTGCATTTGAAATAAGAAAGTTGGTATTGGCCACGGTCACATGGAACACCCTATATAATATTATTTTCTTGAAAAATATGCGCATTTAAAATTACAAATCGACGTGTCCGAGCGTTTTTCCTAACACCCCCTCATTTATTCGTTATCGAATTTATTCCATTTGGCTGTTACACTCTGTATATAATAACTAAGACCTTTGTGTTGATCGGGCAACGCCGCATAGTCATCTGACAGGAAAATCACGATAACCTCACATTTTCTTATTATACCTACCTCCAGAGTAAAATGTATCAAACTTTCATATGACCAGCCGTACCGATTCAATAAAAAATGAATGGATTTAAGATATACATATAGGTACGCTATTCATTTGATTATCACATGGATCTTATATTTTCTATTAAATCCCCGCAATTTTTTCCTCTAATGCTAATTTTATTATATATAATTAACCATGTATACATGGTGTCAATTTGAAAACTTCCCATCCCTATTATCTCGAAACGTGTTTGGTTTTCATAGAATCGCTAGGGCACGTCAATTTTATTGTAGAAATCACTTTGCCTTTTTCAACCCCCTACCCCCCAGAACCTCCCTCTGGAAAATCTTAAATGGCAATAGGGGTTGAGTGATACGTCATTTGAAAGTACTTTTTATTCTCTACATTTTGATACCCATTTTTCTAAATTTGAGGGCTGCGTTGCCAAGTTTGGATTATTTAAAGATTGTGAATAACTCATTATTCCTGCGAGTGTTTTTATTACGTTAAAGCTAGGACTTTTATTGGAACATGTTTTTTTAGGTTAGTAAAGTGTTTCAATTCACCAATAAATAATTTCACTAACATATTGACTTACTGTTTTTTGACATAACCATAAAGAGAACAGGTTCTCTTGGGCATGTCAGAAAATAGTAGGTCAATATGTTAGTGGAATGATTTATTGGTGTATAAAATAATTTACTAACCTAAAAAAACATGTTCCAATAAAAGTTTTAGCTTCAACGTAATCAAAACACTGACAGGAATAATGAGTTTTTTACAATCTTTAAATAACCCTAACTTGGCAACGCAGCAATCAAATTTGAAAAAATTGGGGCCAAAATTTAGAGAATAAAAAGTTCTTTCAAATGACGTATCACTCCAACCCTATTGCCATTTAAGATTTTCGAGAGGGAGGTTCTGGGGGTAGGGGGTGGAAAGAGGCAAAGTGATTTCTACTTAAAATTGTTCCCCCTCGATAATAAAATTGATGTGTTCTAGCGATTTTATAAAAACCTAACCCATTTCGAAATAATAGGGGTGGGAAGTTTTCAAAAATTGACACCCTGTATATACTATATAAATTTTATGGAATTTATAGATTGAATGGCCTACTTGTCGATATAAGAAAATTAAATTTTCCCCTAGAATATATTGTAAGTTGTTCAATATAAAACAATTCCAACCTTCTCCAGAATAAAGGATATCTATCATTGATTTTTTAATAATTTAATAATGATTGATAACATTCGTCACAAGGGTCGGAATTTACCTACTCATTATATCCTTTTCGTCTGGTTTGCTGTTGTCAATTAATTAAGTCATTATTATACAACTAACATAAACACAAGAACTTATGTCTGTCGATTAATCTACAAATATTCCTCCTTGATCTAAGGTCCTCTAATCAAACAAAGCCTATACCGAAAAGGTGCTGTCTTTGGACAGCACGACAAAAGTGAGTTTCCAACTATATTAATTTTTGGAGTCAATATTATTATTATAATTTTATCATATTATTATTAGTCGCAGAAATCATTTTGTTTGATGATACTGATTTCTTGTACCGATGTATTTATATTCAACCGAACACAATATGAACGAGTTAGGCTAGGAGTGCACAAGCGATTCTCTGTCGCGCGACTGAATATTCGCAATCGCCAAGAGAGCAATCATTTGCGATTATTCGGTCGTATATTGCGCGCATTCGTATTTAAGAGTATGTGCGTTCCTGACCTGTGGTCTCGTTTGGAGTTTCACATGTGCAAAATCTGAGTATCTGAGATCTAACATACAAATATACAGGATGTCCCGGGAAGATGCGACAAACGGATACCATGCATCAAGGTCATCAAGGAGATCTTATATCACGGTATTTTAATCATCTAAGGGCCTTCGTTTGGAATATACAGAGTGATATTCATCTGATGGGTGAAATTTCATAGTTCAATAAATCGACCGATTGATTTCAAATTTTGAAGTTTGGCCACCCTTTACGATGGCCATATTTCAGAATTTTTGAAATTGAATAAATCAGATCCGGACTAGGAAAATTTTAGACTTTTTCTATTTTCGTGAATATTGGATCCCCGTACGTAAACATATTGATTTTTTTTTTTCGTTTTCGTAACCACTAAGAATTAATTTATCATAAAAATTCAAAATCTCTGCCTGGCACCGTCATACAGGGTGATCAATAAACATTCCCTTATGACTGAAATTTCATGGTTCGATAAATCTGGAACTTATCGGTAAAATTCTTTCGAATTATGCAGTTTTGTCACCCTTTACGACCAGATCCGGACTAGGAGAAGTTAAGACATTTCCGGTGATATCGGATCACATTGTACGTCAACATTCTTTTTTTTTCATTCTTATGAGTGAAGAGAAGCAATTCATCAAGAAAATAAAAAAACTCTGCTTGGCACCATCGCATAGGGTCATCACAAAAATGTTGAGCACAGGTAATCCGACATCACCGGAAATGTAGGAAGTCTAAGACTTTCCTAGTCCGGATCTAGTTTTTTATTTTGAGAAAAATTTATGGAAAACAGTCGTTGAAGGTGACGAGACTGCATAATTCGAAATAATTTTACCGATAAGTTCAATATTTATCGAACTTTGAAATTTCACTCATATGGGAATGTATATTGATCACCCTGTATGACGGAGCCTAGCAGGGATTTTGAATTTTCATTATGAATTAGTTCTAAGTGGTTACCATAACGAAAAAAAATCATAATGTTCACAAACAGGGTGATTCTATATTCAGGAAAATAGAAAAAGTCTGAAATTTTCCTAGTCCGGATCTGATTTATTCAATTTCACAAATATTGAAATATGGCGATCGTAAAGGGCGACGAAACTTCAAAATTCAATTAGTTCAAGAGTTATTGAACTGTGAAATTTCACCCATCAGATGAATATCACTCTGTATATTCCAAACGAAGGCCCTTAGAGGATTAAAATCCCGTGATATGAGTCCTCCTTGATGACCTTTATTCACGGTTTCCTTTTGTCGCATTCTTCCCGGGACACCCTGTATATCAATTCGATCTATACTCCATTCACTTTTATAATGTAGCCCGGTTGGCCATGATTTAGGTTTATCAAGTTTTTTCCCTTAAAACTGACGCAGGTTGGCACTCATGAAATATCGGCAATGTCAAAAGACGTTGCCAAATTTCAATTTCTACTATTATCAATATCAATCGAATCTAGATTTCTAAATCTCAGCATAATAACGCTTGCAAACTAATAAAAATGCCGAAGGTAGTTTTGAAGAAGCAGAGGCAAAGTATCAGGAAGTGCTATGTAGAATTGAAATCGGCTTTTTCTGATAGTAACCCTGATAATTCGGAATCAATAATTCAACACAAGCTATGCAACATTTTCGACGTATGTAAGTGAAAACCAAGGAATTATATTTTATATGAATAGATATTTAATTTTTAGCTGCACATCAACACAATAAGGAAGATTTTAAGTGAAAGAGACGACAAAGAATATCCTTCTATTGGTGCACCCAAAAAGACTGAACTGAAGACTTTATTTTGAAAAACCCGATTCTTGATTTCCTTAGAAGAAAATAGCATAACTAAATCTTTCAACCATGTTTATATACGTGAAATATTTCCAGTATTAACAGAGACAAAAGTTTCTTCAACATTCGCCAGCACAGAGAAAAATACTGAGCCTGATATCAATCACCCCAAGTGATTGACCGTTTGGACATTACTATGATGTATTTTTCATTGCGACAATGTCGGAAGTTGATCAATATAATGTACTTCAGTGATTGATTAATCAATATTGTGATCGATATAATGAACGCTAGGACATTATTATAATGTATTCAGTACATTGTACTGATGATGAAGAACATCCATTTGATGTTATTCGCCTCAAGACAATGTAAAAATTACATTGAATTAACGTCCAGGAAGTGATCAATACTAGGCACGGCTGATCATAACGAAACCTTGTGTCAATGCCTATTGTAATGGATCCATGCTATGTATACATCACATCAATGTATCAGCGTAATTGATTCATGCCCTGGAGTTATATTATCAATGCTTTAGGTCATCACCCGATGTCCCGATTCCTTATTACAATCATCGTATTCATCAATTGATGTACGCGAACCTTAATACAATCACCGAGTCCATCAGTTGATGTACGCGAACCTTATAACAATCACCGTGTGCATCAGTTGATGTATGCGAACCTTATAACAATCACCTAGTTCATCAATTGATGGACGCGACTAGAAGCGATAGCCACCGAAGGGTTATTTCGCGAGCTTTGTCTTGTTTCATTTGTCTAGTCGAAAAGTGCAGCAAGTGTATGTATTTCACGATAGTTTTTCGTTCGTGCTTCAAGTTGACGATATCTTGTGTTTTGGGAACGGAGAATTTTAAAAGGTGAGTACAAATTGTATATGAAAATGATTTATCGACTTGATGAATAGAATCTTTTCTGTATTCTCGTTTTCATACCGATGTTTCATTCAATTGATTTTAGATAGAAACTTTCGCCAGCTTTGCAGATTAATTTCTAACGAATTTATTCGCGGAAAAAATTAGTTCTACATTATATCAAACTTAAGATACATCATACGGTTTCGTTCTACATATAGGTCAAAGTTATTTATCGAAATATGGTAGTCCTTGCTGCTATGGACTCTTGAAATTTGAAGAACTTATTCATGCATTTGTTGGTTTAATATCATCTGCATTCACTGACATGACATGAGAATTGAAAACATATATTATTTCCTTCATTGCAGGTTCTACTAATCAAACTGGAAACCTTCAAGTACCTATGAATAGAAGATCGCCAAATATTGTAAACAGGAAGTAAAGCGGAGTTGATTGGTGTCAATGCGTGATTTTTTCATTTAATTTAAAGCGGCGAACAACTAAGATTAACTAAGAGTTATAAATGAATTTCATACACATTTGATCATCTTGCGAGGGCTTCGTTTTTATACAAGATAGTTATTTATGTTTATTTCTAGATGGACGAGATGCAGCAGTCTTGTGGGCACTGCATAGGTATTTTGTACCAACATCCAAGACTGTAAAAAAGAACAACACAGGAAGGAGCATAACAACGAAATTTACAATTCGTGACTCCCAAAGTGCCTTTCTGTATTTCGGAAGATCGATACAAGAAGTCGAAGAATGGATACACTTCTTAAATTCGAAAAAACAATCGATCCAACCCTTCGTGTATGCCATTGGTGAGGATATCACCCAAATTCAAGAAGTGTACACATATTTCGACGGTATATGATACAAGTCTTTTAATATTGTAAGAGCAGTGGAAGTGTGTTTAAAATTTTTTTATCTCTTCAGCTATCCCGATTTCCGAAAACCCATGTTTTAAGTGAATTCCTCTCCAATGCTTAATAAATTTTCCAGATCATATCAATCGTTTTATTATTATTTTCCTTACTATGAACACTACTGAAGTTCCCCATAAAGATTGTTCAATGAAAAGTATTTTTCTATAATCTTATCTATATTTTATTCAATTATTTTGATGCAAATATGCAACTTCACCGTTATTATAGGATACAAAAAGAATTCAAGTATGAACCTATGAACTCATAAATATAAATGAAAAAAAAAGCAGATAGAGCAACAGTCCGATATCAGTGGAATAAAAATTGCAAAATATTTCCCTCGAAAATATCAGATTCAATATATAAATGGCTAAAATTGATTAGTTGATGTCCGAAATGGATTGATACAAGGACCGATATTCATATATTCAATGCTCTGAAATAATCGGAGGAGGACTGCTGTTGATGGGTCGATGTACTTGTGACCTGGTATTAATTTCGTTGGACATTGATGCAATGCCCTGAAATCATCGATATAAGGACTGCTGTTGATGGATCGATGTATACTCGTGACCTGGTATTAATGTCCTTGGTCATTGATACAATGCCCTGAAATCATCGATATAAGGACTGCTGTTGATGGATCGATGTACTTGTGACCTGGTATTAATGTCGTTGGTCATTGATACAATGCCCTGAAATCATCGATATAAGGACTGCTGTTGATGGATCCATGTATTCGTGACCTGGTATTAATGTCGTTGGTCATTGATACAATGTGATCGGTCCTTGAATTCTGGCGATGAATTACATGCTCTTGGGGGATTGATACAATCACTCGAACATCAACTAATCACCAACAGGACATTATATCAATGAACTCGAGCATCGGCTGAAAATTAATGTCCAAATACATTATCCTAAGGTTGAATATGATCATATTCACGTACGTTTTTGGTTCAGTGAGGTCTTTGGAATTATCGAATTCAAATAATATTTTCTCAAATTCATTACTTTATCAATGTAGATTGACATTTGAAAAATAAGTAATTACTACGACCTCTATGTAGAGAGGACAACGTTGCATAGTTATCTGACAGGAAAATGACCATAACCTAACAATTTCAAAATATACACGGTGAAATCTGTCAGGATGTCATGGCCAACCGGGCTACATTATAAAAGTGAATGGAGTATACTTACAGCTTCCCAGCAGATGGAATTGAATTCAGTGTTTACGACGATAATCACAAAAAACATTATTTTAGAACTAACTAACTGCCAGGAACACTCATGCGATTTTCTGTCGCCCGATCGTTTAGTCGCAAAAAATGAAACACATACTCTTAAATACGAATGCGCCCATATACGACCAACTAACCGCGAATATTCAGCCTAACTCTGAATACTCACAATCACCAATCAATTCAAGATCACGACTGATTACCGATATTTTCAGACTCTTTCAAACTTATAGATTTCCAGACTACTGAGAACTGTAAAAATGCTTTCTAAGCGCCATCTCTGGATGATGTTAAATAGATCGAATTGGAAAATTTATTTGATCTCACTTTTTCACATATCTATTTGAAACTGCCAAGTCGTAAATATATTGTGTTCGAAGGAAAATGAATATATCGAAACCATAAATGAATATATCGAAACTGTAAATGAATATATCTCCACAGAAAATTTCGAATATTGCTGCAACTAATACATTTTTTGACTCGAAAATAAAATATTTTGTAACACATTTTCGACCAAAACAATCAGCAATCAGCAGGTTTCAAATATATATCGCTTGAAGTTTGCCACCGCAGTTGGTAGGCGTGCACAGATTGGAGCCAATAAATACACATTCGTCCCCACCATGACTGAAGTTCCATTATAACAGGTCCTTTTGAAAGAAACCTTTGTGAACTCCCCTGTGGATCAATGAGAAGCAATTTCATCATTCCTGGCATGATTGAAGGGAGTAAGGAGTACATAACATTAAGTATTTGAATTTATTAGATCAATGTATATCTACGGTCAAACTTACAGGAATATTCTTTCGAATAAAGCAATGTGTATTAAGTTTAGTCGTTTAGTTCATGCCACTTACTCAGGATGCGTGCAGAACTTTTTATACATGGCGATCGAAACACAGACTTTATTAGGACGCCGAGATCTTGCAAAACGATAATAAAATTGAACTAAGTGCGGGCTTATTTTAGGGAACAAGGCGCTTCGTTATCCAAGATATTTAAATCTCACAAATCTGAGCCGAGAGACAGTCCTTGTTTAAAGTCGGTGGTGGAGAATTTTTTCGAGATCATTATTCTCATTTCTGACTTCAAAACAGAAAAATTAGTGTCAACGGAGTAGCCATGAAAGAAATGAATTTTACACAGGAAAAACAAACAAAAATCAGCTAAATATAGTCTTGACTTCTCTGCTGATCGCAGAGGTGAATTTTCAGATGAAAGCACATTTTTAGTACATCTTCTTGTACCTACATACAATATCAGCTATAATAAAGTTGTAAACTTCAAGACTTCTCGACGTACCTACATTGGTGAATTTTGAACTAAACTTGTTCTTGAAATTCTTAGAACTATTCCTTCTTAACTTCAAGTTGTAGTGGTGAAAACATACGGTAGGAAACAACTAAGTAAACCAAATAAAAAATCTATAGGAGAAAAAACTCTAGAGAGTAAGAATTCAACTAATAGTTTCAGAGATGAATTAATCTTTGATAGTTCTGTTTCAGATATTGGGAGTGAAAATCCAGAACAAACCTACAAAATGGCTCGCAAAAATTGTTACGTCGAATTATGATATCAGGTCATTTAGGTATGTGAACCCTATATCCGCCCAAATACGCTATTTATACGGCCGTAAAAAGGCCTTATCTTTCCATAGTTCCGGTTCCATTGAACTCTACTATTTTGACGTTTTCCTTCCTCAAAGGAATGGATGATGCAGAAAATAGAGTTCCAGTCAAACAAGGACGAAAATCTATCGTTGAATCAAATTGATTGATGTACCGTATTGTGAGAAAACCACATAACTGAGAGTTATGTGACTGACAGTTCCATTACATACTACAATATCGCATCAGATAAAATTTCATCGAACAGTTAAAAAGTATCGCAAGAGTCTTATTCGTGGTTTCCAAGGTGAGGCGGTCTGATGATCGGAAAGAACCGTGAAACTAGTAATCGTTCTTACAAATCGCTTTTTCGGTGTGAATGTTATGGTTGATGGGATGATAAGCTCGGATCAAGGTATATTTTTCGAAAATTATTCAAATTTTGTTGGAATTTTTTTTTCTCCAAAAATATCGACCAGATTTCAATGAAGTTTGGCTCAAACCTCATAATCAGTATTTCACAACAAAGTTGCAAATTTCAATTCGATCCGATGTTTACTTTCGGAGACATAAGGAGAATAATATGCCAAATTTCCTTCTCATTTAGAATTTCAACGTTAAATCCGCAATAGCTCAAAAAGTAACAATGCCATCCAATTGAAACATCTTGATCAGTTGGAGAATACCAATGCGCAACAAGGTGCAAAATTTTGTGTTGATCTAATACTAAAAATTCCAACAATCGCTTCAGAGGACGTGATCTCACGTCAGTGCTTAACAAGAATGTCTTTTAGTTTCTAAATTCATCAGTGTCTACCGATACCAACTACAATATCATACACAGAGAAAAATACTGAGCCTGATATCAATCACCCCAAGTGATTGACCGTTTGGACATTACTATGATGTATTTTTCATTGCGACAATGTCCGAAGTTGATCAATACAATGTACTTCAGTGATTGATTAATCAATATTGTGATCGATATAATGAACGCTAGGACATTATTATAATGTATTCAGTACATTGTACTGATGATAAAGTACATCCATTTGATGTTATTCGCCTAAGGACAATGTAAAAATTACATTGAATTAATGTCCTGGAAGTGATCAATACTAGGCACGGCTGATCATCACGAAACCTTGTGACAATGCCTATTGTAATGGAGCCATGCTATGTATACATCACATCAATGTATCAGCGTAATTGATTCATGCCCTGGAGTTATATTATCAATGCTTTAGGTCATCACCCGATGTCCTGATTCCTTATTACAATCATCGTGTTCATCAATTGATGTACGCGAACCTTATAGCAACCACCGTATGCATCAGTTGATGTATGCGAACCTTATAACAATCACCGTCACCGAGTTCATCAATTGATGGACGCGACTAGAAGCGATAGCCACCGAAGGGTTATTTCGCGAGCTTTGTCTAGTTTCATTTGTCTAGTGGAAAAGTGCAGCAAGTGTATGTATTTCACGATAGTTTTTCGTTCGTGCTTCAAGTTGACGACATCTTGTGTTTTGGGAACGGAGAATTTTGAAAGGTGAGTACAAATTATATATGAAAATGATTTATCGACTGAATGAATAGAATCTTTTCTGTATTCTTGTTTTCATACCGATGTTTCATTCTATTGATTTTAGATAGAAACTTTCGCCAGCTTTGCAGATTAATTTCTAACGAATTTATTTGCGGAAAAAATTAGTTCTACATTATACCAAACTTAAGATACATCATACGGTTTCGTTTAACATATAGGTCAAAGTTATTTATCGAAATATGGTAGTCCTTGCTGCTATGGACTCTTGAAATTTTAAGAACTTATTCATGCATTTGTTGGTTTAATATCATCTGCATTCACTGACATGACATGAGAATTAAAAACATATATTATTTCCTTCATTGCAGGTTCCACTAATCAAACTGGAAACCTTCAAGTACCTATGAATAGAAGATCGCCAAATATTGTAAACAGGAAGTAAAGCGGAGTTGATTGGTGTCAATGCGTGTTTTTTTCATTAAATTTAAAGCGGCGAACAACTAAGATTAACTAAGAGTTATTAATGAATTTCATACACATTTGATCATCTTGCAAGGGCTTCGTTTTTATACGTTTTTATGTTTATTTCTAGATGGACGAGATGCAGCAGTCTTGTGGGCACTGCATGGGTATTTTGTACCAACATCCAAGACTGTAAAAAAGGACAACACAGGAAGGAGCTTAACAACGAAATTTACAATTCGTAACTCCCAAAGTGCCTTCCTGTATTTCGGAAGATCGATACAAGAAGTCGAAGAATGGATACACTTCTTAAATTCGAAAAAACAATCGATCCAACCCTTCGTGTATGCCATTGGTGACGATATCACCCAAATTCAAGAAGTGTACGTGTATTTCGACGGTATACGATACAAGTCTTTTAATATTGTAAGAGCAGTGGAAGTGTGTTTAAAAATTTGTTATCTCTTCAGCTATCCTTCAGAATGTATGATGCTATGATCGTTTATTGAAAATCATTTGTTTGCGCTCAAATCCGAGAACTCATTTCCGAAAACCCATGTTTTAAGTGAATTCCTCTCCAATGCTTAATAAATTTTCCAGATCATATCAATCGTTTTATTATTATTTTCCTTACTCTGAACACTACTGGAGTTCCCCATGAAGATTGTTCAATGAAAAGTATTTTTCTTTAATCTGATCTATATTTTATTCAATTATTTTGATGCAAATATGCAACTTCACCGTTATTATTAGATACAAAAAAAATTCAAGTATGAACCTATGAACTCATAAATATAAATGAAAAAAAAGCAGATAGAGCAACAGTCCGATATCAGTGGAATAAAAATAGCAAAATATATCCCTCGAAAATATCACATTCAATATATAAATGGCTAAAATTGATTAGTTGATGTCCGAAATGCATTGATACAAGGACCGATATTCTTATATTCAATGCTCTTAAATAATCGATATAAGGACTGCTGTTGATGGATCGATGTACTTGTGACCTGGTATTAATGTCGTTGGACATTGATGCAATGCCCTGAAATCATCGATATAAGGACGGCTGTTGATGGATCGATGTACTCGTGACCTGGTATTAATGTCCTTGGTCATTGATACAATGCCCTGAAATCATCGATATAAGGACTGCTGTCGATGGATCGATGTACTTGTGACCTGGTATTAATGTCGTTGGTCATTGATACAATGCCCTGACATCATCGATATAAGGACTGCTGTTGATGGATCGATGTATCCGTGACCTGGTATTAATGTCGTTGGTCATTGATACAATGTGAACGGTCCTTGAATTCTGGCGATGAATTTAATGCTCTTGGGGGATTGATACAATCACTCGAACATCAACTAATCACCAACAGGACATTATATCAATGAACTCGAGCATCGGCTGAAAATTAATGTCCAAATACATTATCCTAAGGTTGAATATGATTATATTCACGTACGTTTTTCGTTCAGTGATCTTGAGGTTCGACATTGACGTCAGGTTTACCTATTCCTCATAATCTGCCGTAGTCCACATCAACACCAACAAAGCATGATAGGTATTCAACCATTACCTGAATACACATTCTCTGAGCTGCTGTAATACGAATTTACTCGAGTGCCAGAGCCCAGAGCCCGAGACCCAGAGAGACGGAGACGCGCAGTCTTACAAAATCTTGAGAAGTTCTATCATTGTATAAGGATATACAATGGTTCTATCAGGTGCAGCGAGAGCGCTAGCCTTCCCTGCACGAGGCGGCCATATGTAGGGTACTCCTGACGCAAGTGATAAAGTAGAACGCGCGCGTCTTAAGCTGCGTACAGACACGCGAGCTGAGCGGCTTTCGAGGCAGTTTAATTGGGCTGCCTCGCAAGTGTATACGGTATTTTGAGCGGCTCGTGAGCCATTTCAACAGTGCAAGGCTGCCTCGCAACTGCCTCGAAAGCCGCTCAGCTTTGGTGTCTGTACGCGGCTTTAGAGAGAGGCCTTCGCTACAGATTAATTGAACGCGCCACTCAGAGTAGTATTTCTTGAGGATGCAACTCTGAAATAATTAAAGAAAAAATGTTTTACGAAATGTTGTCTGAAGCGATTGTTTTCTTCGGAGACTATTAATTTCATTTCCGTGAAATTAGTGACAGATCGAGATTTGAAATTTCAATTCTATCCGATGTTAATTTTTGGAGATGTTGAAAAAATAATATGTCAAATTTCGGTCTCATTTAAAATTTCGAGGTTATTTCTCTATATTTCGATAAGTACTGACGCGATATGATCGAAACCAGTTGGAGAATACGGAGAGGCCAGAAAATTTCGATAAATTAACACGAAGAAAATATTTCTTCGAAAAAATAGTTTTTTCGGAAATTATTTATCAGATTTCAATGAGATTTGGCACAATGATTCAAATTCGAGTTTGATCTGGCATGTATTCTCATTCATGGCTGATTGAAATTTTGAGGTTATTTTTCCAATATCTAAGAAGAACTAACGCGTTTAAAAATGAACCCTTTGCCAAATTTCATGGGGTGGTACGACTTATAATTGAAATCAAAGATTATTAGAAAATTTTCCAGCTTTCCCAAAACAATTAATTTGAGAATTTCTCATCTGTTTTCAATAGAAAATCTCACAGACCCTGAAGTCAGTTTTCAACAACGGTGTTCAATATCAATCTGATCCGATATTTATCTTCTGAGATATTGGGAAAAACTATGTCACATTTTTGGGTTCTTTCCTCGTTATCACTCTTATTTATGGATGAACTTAAAAAATACTGATCCGATCATAATGAAACTGAGTACCTAGTTGGAAAATGCAGATGTGCAGATGATCGTTTCGTTAGTAAGAAGTTGAAGAAAAATGTTTTCAGATAATTCATATTTTGCGAGCTACTAATCATATGGTCCTCACGAAATTCTTCATGAGCTTTCGAACTCTTTTTTTTTTACTCAATTATCAATATTAATGCGATCCGATCTTCATTTTTGGAATAGGTATTTCTGAGGAATCATTGGGTGGATTTCAGCAGTTCGCGAATTCGGCTATCGAAATGAAACTCAAAACTTGCTCAACAATTATCTAGACTATTGGCATATTATGTCCTAAACGATAACGTTTCTGCTAGAGTATTTCAGCAAAACGATATCTCGCTGTTTCCCATACCAAGCGTAAAATTTGAGGGCTCGTGAAGAAGGCTGTGGCAATGCGCGTGTGACGCATTGAGAAAAGTTGCGCGATCATCAGTTCATGATTTGTCAACCCGGTTGTCTCTGTTCCCGTACACTTAAATCAAAAACAATAGAAGGCGCTGGTGCGCGTTGAAATGGAGAAATAATCCCCGCAGACGGAAGATCATACCCCCTTGTCGTCGTGAATCAGCAGCATCCCCTAATCCGGCGGTGAGAACAACGCCAAACCCACCACGAGATATCTAATTGTTCGTTGTCTTTAATCTCTATTATTGTCTCCGCAGACTTAATTTACCATCATCGTTGTCATCTCACAATGGCTGCTAATGCATTTTTGCCCGTAAAATGTCATAACTGTCCCGCGCTACGACGGAGTTTTTGCCTAATTTGCTTGGAACCTAAGCTTTTACTTTGTGTCCCTGGTTCGGTCGTTATAATGTAAATTCTGTGGCTTTTAGTTGGTAGACCTGAAGGGTTTGTTAGAGGTTGTTGAGTTTTTGGGAGGATGCCGAACCATCTCTTGTTTGGGATGAGGAAAATCTGCCAATATTCCTATACAAATTTTGTTTTCGTTATTCTATGCACTATACTATACAGTGTGTCAGTGTGAACAGGTATTACCCCCAATATCTCGAACCCCATGCAAAATCAAAACAAAAACATTTCAAAAAGCACTGCCGTGAAGGCGGCAACTTTTGCGAGCATGTTCAATGTAGATGACCGCTTCAGCAACGAATTTGAACAGGCACGCAAAAGCAGCTGCCTTCACGGCAGTGCTTTTTGAGATTTTTTACTGATGAATTACTGGATTTCAATTCGATCAAATCTGTATTTTTGGAAATATTGGAAAAATAAAATGTCGAATGGGTATATCTACGGAATCATTAGGCGGATTTTACCCATTCGCGAATTCGACCTTCGTGATTAAGCCCCAAACCTACTCTACAAATATCGAGTTTCTAAGTCGTTTCTTCCGGAAGTTATTGTGTTTACGGTCAGCCTAACGGCCGACTGCGTAAACACAATAACTTCCGAAAGAAACAACTAAGAAACTCGATATTTGTAGAGAAGGTTTGTACCTTGATTACGAAGGCCGAATTCGTGAATGGGTAAAATCCACCCAATGATTCCGTAGATATACCCAATCAAAATTTTATTTCTCCAATATTTCCAAAAACACAGATCAGATCGAATCGAAATCCAGTACTTCATCGAAAAATAACAGTTCGAAGTTTCATACAGAATTTAATGAGGATGATGTGATAAGAAAATCATAGAAATTTTTTTTTTCAAATTGTTCTAATGACACGATTATCACGAAATTTCGCATAAAGTTGTCTTTTAGCATCTCAAAACTAGCTGTGAAGTTTTCTCAGGACTGAATCAGTATTTCTCGAGTTATACCGAAAAAATCAACGATATTGAGAAGAAAACCTCGAAATTTGACATATTTTTTCCCGATATCTCCAGAACTTATGATCGTATCGAACTGAAATTTGGTGCACTGCTGTGAAATATGGAGCTCAAAGTGCGAGTGGAATTGTTTTTGGATATGATGAACGGTTTCCGAAAAAAAAATATTTTTTTTGATTTACTGACAATATGATCCTGACGAAATTTGGCTCAAAGTTGCGCGTCATTATGCTCCACCTAACTGCCAAGTTTGAATCCAATCGCCCGAGTAGTTTCTGAAATAAAAAATAAATAACTTCAAAACTTCAAGTGCCTATAACTCCGAAACTATTCGACCGATTTGGCTCATTAACGAACATTAATGAACGCGGCATTCTGATGCGCAACCTATCCTGAAAGTTTCAAGTTGCTAGCTTGCTTCTGTCGACAGTTATTGTGTCTACGGCCGGTGGGACGGCCGGCCGGCCGGACAGAATCGATTTTGACACCGGATTCGCCATCAGTGAGTCCAACCTAGTCGATTGAGACCATTTTCGGCTCAATCATCCAAAATTACAGACATTTGGACAAAACGATAGCACGCTGTTCCCCTAGAACATGCGCGCAAAAATCTAGAAAAGCACTGATGTGAGGTCAGGAGCTTTAACGCGATTGTTCGCATCCTCAAGTTATTTTGTATGAACTTTCACAACGTCATTTTTCAACCAAGTGCAGATTTCCGATTCGAACACATCTGCGTTATTGGTAATACTGGGATAATAAAATTTCGAAATCATAGGGGGGGTGACGTGGTTAAGGTCAGCCTAACTGCCAACCAGAAAATAAGAATCCATTTAGAGCTTGACATTTGTTGAACCGGTTCAATTATGAAAGCCGAATTCGCGAAGTAGTACATATCCATCCGAAATCAAATTTTTCAGTATTTTTTGAGTTATTATGTAAAAAACAACAATAACTAGAATAACCAAAAAATTTTACTCTTTTTTCCCAGTATCTTAATATATGATAAGATAAATATCGGATCCATCTGAAGTTTGAAATACTGATTAGGATTTTATCAATTTTGTTGAAATCTGATGAATAGTTTCCGCTAAAAAATTTACAACATAAATTTCTGAAATTTTCGAATAATTTTCAACAATTCCCTACCCCTATATACGATCTTCACGAAATTTTGCATTGAGTTTGTATTCTTCAACTGAATCTCATTCGATGGCACCATATATAAGGCCACTACGAGGCACAATCAGTGGTCCGAAAGAACCATTATGCGATTCAGACTCTAAACACCCTGACAGCTTCACGGCCGTGTGTGCAATCTGTTGTCCTCTTGTCGTTTCGTG
Organism: Myrrha octodecimguttata; assembly: GCA_958510865.1. Lineage (NCBI taxonomy): Eukaryota > Metazoa > Arthropoda > Insecta > Coleoptera > Coccinellidae > Myrrha > Myrrha octodecimguttata. Next base: position 30,858,026 of record OY294057.1, read on the forward strand.
GCAGCCATTGAGCAACTAACTTCAAGAAGTTGCCGCCAATAGAAGAGGTACCTTCTTGCTAGTCAACTATATATGACTTAAAATCGGCTCAAAATCACTTCCCTTTTTGCGCGCATGTTCTAGGGGAACAGCGTGCTATCGTTTTGTCCAAATGTCTGTAATTTTGGATGATTGAGCCGAAAATGGTCTCAATCGACTAGGTTGGACTCACTGATGACGAATCCGGTGTCAAAATCGATTCTGTCCGGCCGGCCGTAGACACAATAACTGTCGACAGAAGCAAGCTAGCAACTTGAAACTTTCAGGATAGGCTGCGCATTAGAATTCCGCGGTTGAGTTCGTTAATGGGCCCAATCGGTCGAATAGTTTCGGAGTTATAGGCACTTGAAGTTTTGAAGTTATTTATTTTTTATTTCAGAAACTTCTTGAGCGATTGGATTCAAACTTGGCAGTTAGGTGGAAAATAACAACGCGCAACTTTGAGCCAAACTTCATTAGGGTCATATCGTCAGTGAATTAAAAAAAATTTTTTTTTCGAAATTTTTTTCCGAAAATTTTTTTTTTTCAGAAAACATTCATCATATCAAAAAAAATATACACTCACACTTTGAGCTTCATATTTCACAGCAGTGTACCAAATTTCAGTTCGATACGATCATAAGTTTTGGAGATATCGGGAAAAAATATGTCAAATTTCGAGGTTTTCTTCTCGATATCGTTAATTCTTTCGGTATAACTCGAGAAATACGGATTCAGTCCTGATAAGACTTCACAGCTAGTTTCGAGATGCTGAAAGACAACTTTATGCAAAATTTCGTGATAATCGTGTGATTAGAACAATTTGAAAAAAAAATCTCTATGATTTTCTTATCATATCATCCTCATTAAATTCTGTATGAAACTTCGAACTGTTATTTTTCGATGAAGTACTGGATTTCAATTCGATTTTATCTGTATTTTTGGAAATATTGGAAAAATAAAATTTTGATTGGGTATATCTACGGAATCATTGGGTGGATGATACCCATTCAAGAATTCGGCCTTCGTAATTAAGGTCCAAACCTTCTCTACAAATATCGTTGTTTCTTTCGGGAGTTACGCAGTCGGCCGTTAGGCTGACCGTAAACACAATAACTTCCGGAAGAAACGACTCAGAAACTCGATATTTGTAGAGTAGATTTGGGGCTTAATTACGAAGGTCGTATTCGTGAATGGGTAAAATCCGCCCAATGATTCCGTAGATATGCCCATTCAAAATGTTATTTTTCCAATATTTCCAAAAATACAGATTTGATCGAATTGAAATCCAGTAATTTATCAGTAAAAAATCTCAAAAAGCACTACTGTGAAGGCAGCAGCTTTTGCGTGCATGTTCTAATTCGTTGCTGAAGCGGTTATCTACATTGAACATGCGCGCAAAAGTTGCTGCCTTCACGGCAGTGCTTTTTGAAATTTTTTTGCAATGACTTAGCTCTTACCTGAAACCTTCAACCCTAATGTGTCTATCCTGAATGTTTCAGATGTAATCAAGGAATCAAAAAAAAATTCTATTATTTATGGAAATATTAGAAAAATAAAATTTTGAATTTATGCATTGGGAAGTTTTCCTCCATTCTAGACTTAGAAGGCATTCAATATTCAGTTATTTTTATTCGCGCGGGAAACCACTGTCGATATACGAAAGAGATTTGTATGTGGTTATGAAGAACCAACACTTACATTCATACCCAATTAAGTGAGGATTGTATAGCTAGAAATATAAATGAAATTCTATAGCAGAACTTACTTGAAACCGAAGGATGTGGATAAGGTGGATTTACCCATTATCGAATTCAGCTTTAAGCCTCAAATATTCCTCATTAATATCGAGGTTCTAACTCGTACCTTTCGAAAATTATTTTTCTCGGACGGACATAAGATGAACTACAGATAACGTATCCAGAACGAAAAGTGTGAAATTTTCATTGTGAGTTATTTTAGCGCGCATAATTCTATGGAACAGCTTGTTATCGTTCCGCTCAAATGTCTGTAATTTTCGAATTTTTTCCCTGGAATGGCCTCAAACGACCTAGCTGGGCTGATGAAAAATTCGAAATACATTCAGTCTGGCCGGTCATTGGTCCGTCGTTGCCAAGATAACTTGAAAACGCGAAGAGCTACCCACTAGGAACTTTCAGGGTAAGATGCACAAATGAATTTTAATATTGATTTATACAGGGCGAGTCACAAGGAACTGTTTATTTCTACCACGTATAGATATTACTCAGGTGATTATCAAGTGACCGTTCAAAAGTGCCTAACAGTCTTCATAAATTCTATACTGGCTGATTTTCGGTTTTTACTGAAAACTTCAATCCGCCATAACTTTTTAATAGTTCAACCGAATCGATTGAAATTTTCAGGGAATATTGTCTTGAAGGACCCCCAGGTACCGACTCGTTCATAATTCGGAAAAACCAGGTTCGGCTCTGAAAACTTCTGTTCTTTTGGTTTTTCGCAAAAATTTCACCCTGGGTAGGTTTGTTGTATATTTGGAGGAACATTGAAACCATAATAATTATGGGGAAAAACTGCCAAAAAGATTTTCTCCAACATTATTTTAAGATTTTCAATCAAATAATGAATTGCACTGATTATTTTTGCTCAGCTTTAAATATATAAAATGTTCTCATAGAATTCAGTATAAGGAGCAAGAGTAGGTATTACCTTTACACATCATACAGTATTTTCTTGACTCAGTGCCGTTTCCAGGAACGGCTTATGAAAATTTCTCAATTCAATTCGTTCTCGACAGAACTTTATTCGCCGATAAAGCGCAATTTACAAGAGATGGTGTTGTCAGTTTGAGAAACACTCATATTTGGGCCGAAGAAAATCTCTATGCATTTCTCGACGGACACTCTCAATTAGAATATTCAGTAAATACGTTGATTGGGGTAGTCAATAACCAGCTTCCAGGTCCACATTTCTTTGATGGCTCGTTGAGTGGAGAAGTTTATTTGGACTTTTACATTTAGATGGTAGAGGAGGTCCTTTTCCTTGGCCACAAAAAAATAATTAACTGTTCCAATATTATTAGGAACGATCCAGGTACAATCAGGATGGTAGTTAGACATTTAAATATATGACAACAGAAATGTGTGGAAGCTAGAGGAATTCATTTTGAAAATAATCTGAAATAATTGTTATTGGTTATATTGGTTTTTGTTTTTAATTATTTCCAAACAAAATTTCGTCTTCCTCATTCATGTTTGGTTTTATTTTTTTTACCATTGTTGGTTCATGTCTCATTTATGGATTTACGACAATTTTATAACGAAAAAGTGAGAGATATTCCATTGAGCTTCCTTTATAACATTCATTTTCTTTAATGAATTCACTATCCAGTCATCAGCTAAAATTCTGAACTTAAAGAAAACAACTTCAGCCTATAACAACCATCAACGACCAATTGAAGAGGACACACGAGGATATAAAACACTGAGGGGCTCATAAAAGTGATTCGTCTCTTCTTAATAACCGGGTACATATGAGTGTAACCCGAACAGCGAATGCGATAAAATTTGATTAACGATTCGGCGAATAGTATAGACGGCACTCAAGCTCAGCCTCGAATAATAAATTCAAATGTATCGTTCGAGTCGAGAACCGAGTCCTGATGGAGCAGAAAGAGCACTGCCTCGAACCATAAAACTTCCTGTGATTTATGGCAATTGCGGTTCGCATTATGCCGGGTCCAGACGGGTGTAATGCGAACATCGAATGCCATGAATCACACGGAGTCTTATGGTTCGAGGCAGCGTTCTTCCTGTTTTCAACTCGAACGATGCATTTGAATGTATTATTCGAGGCTGAGCTCGAGTGCCGTCCACACTATTTGCAGAATCGTTTATCAAATTTAATTGCATTCGCTGTTTAGATTACACTCATCTGGACCCGGCTTTACACTCATCTCGACACGGCTTTACACGAACAGAAATGAGCCATGGAATGGTAGTTCCACTAGGCTAATACAAGAATTTTCAGGCAGCACGTAATAGCTCTATTAATGATTTCAACATACCGATTGTTGTCCTAAATTTTCGAAATTCTAAGGGAAATTCCTGCATGATTTTGTGTACCAAATTCAAAACAATTAATTGAAAGTTCAGGAAATTTTCGGAATTTTTCAGCTCCGAACTGATTTCTCAATAAACGGCCAAACAGAGGGTGTTCCAAAACTAATATCGAATTGAATTGGAAATTTTCATAAGACGGTCCTGGAAACGGCCCTGAATTAATAAAATGCTGTAAAATGTATAAATATGATACTTACTCTTGCTCTTCATACTGAATTCAATGAGAAAATTGTTATTTAGAGCTGAGCGAAAATAATCTCTGAAATTCATTATTTACTTAAAAATCGTACCACAATGATAAAAAAAACTTTTCAGCGGTTTGCCTCACTAATTATTTTGGTTTCGATATTCCTCATCAAATTCAGAAAAAACATACACAGGGTGAAATTTTTGCGGAAGACCAAAACAACAGAAATGTTCAAAGCCGGAACTGGATTTTCCGAATATTGAACGAGTTGGTACCCGAAAATCCTTCCAGACAATATTCCCTGAAAATTTCAATCGAGTTGGTTGAACCGTTCAAAAGTTATGACGGATTGAAGTTTTCGGTAAAAACCGAAAATCAGCCTGTTTAAAATTTATGAAGACTGGAAGGCACTTTTGAATGGTCATTTGTTAATTACCTGAGTAGTCCCTAAACGTGGTGGAAATATGTACAGCTCCTCGTGACTCACCCTGTGTATTAATTATTTTACACATCAACTGAATCAATTAGTTTAGGATTTATTGAAACCCATACATTCATATTTTTATTACCTACGTCATAAATATTTTTTCTTAGGATATTCCAGTTTCCAAGTTTTTCCATTTTTCAACGCGCATGTTCTAGGGATCAATTGTTTGGTCGAATTTAGAATGGACCCTCTGATGATGAATGCGATGTCAAAATTTATTTTGTCCAGCTCAAGACAGGATAATATCTCTCGAAAAGAACGACCTGGCGACTTTAAACTTTCAGGGTAGATTGAGAGTCAAAATGCACGGGTTGTGTTGAATTCATTTCATTTGAATGTTTATGATATTTTCCAATATCTCAGGAATTAGGAATGCTTTCAGATTAAAACTTGTTAGTTAGCAGAAGAGTGCCAAACACGCAACTTCTTGCAACTCTTCATTTAGATCGTATCTTTGTTTGAGAGAATATTTCTTGGAAATTTTCCAAATCTTTGTTGAATTTTCGTTTGAAAATTCCACATATTTGATTTTTAACCTATCAGAACATGTACTTCTGACAGATCGCCATCGCAACGGATGAATTTTAGTGGAAATATTTTCCTCGTGGACACCCAACAGCGAATTATACTAGAAATTTTTTTGACGTTTATAATGACAGAATAGTTTTTTTGACAATCTAATTTTTATTTGTTCATATGATAATTTTGATTCATTTCAACTTCAAGCTTAGATGTTTCCTAAAATCTTTGGACCATTATGATTAATGTTTATATTAAAAACGCAATCAATATATACTATGGCAGGTTGATTGGAAGTTGCTTGTTTTTGATTTAGAGATTCTTGGATTGTCTTTGCAGAAGCTGAAGCAGACCTCATTGCGTCAATTATATCCTGATGATGGCCCGAGTCAATTTGCAGATATGGTTTTATGGAGTGAAAACTGTTGGAAATAAACACATCTGGTGTGGAATTTTCTTACCGAATACCACACGAGATCAAATTAAATCCGGAAATTTTTTCTCGCTCAATTATTTTCAGAAAATTTCCGGAAATAATTTGACCTCTAGTGGTATTACTAGTGAAAATATTCGTCAGATTTGACCAAATATTGCATAGACCTTGGAGCCAATATTTTGTAACATTGTATGAAATTTCAGTTCGATCTGATTTTAATTTTCTGTGATATTGGGAAAAGAATATGTCGAATTTGGATGTTATTTCCCGGTATGTGTCAATCATGATGGAACTTGGTAACCAGTTGGTAAAAGCTGACAAGGAATTATGTGTCATGGAACAATAAGAAATTCAAAATTTTGTTTTTTCGCCCAAACATTTGAACAAGCTGACGACTTCAATGCTCTCTAAGATTTCTTTTTGAACCAATCACCTTATTTATTTCTTGAAAGGGTAATAAACAACGGAAAAACACAAACCTCCCCATCAATCCGAGAGAATTCAGAAACTGTGAGACACTACTCCTTCAAGTTTCATTTCTCGGAACCCAACAAGCTGAGACATCGTGATCGATCCGGCCGTTAGGCTCGAGGACTCGATTAATCAAGAACATCCTTTGTTTCCGAAAACCCCCAATAACAATGAAATTGATTGCTTAATGCCCGTTCTCCATGTAATAACGCCTATTCTCCACAGATTATTAATCGTTTTTAAATTGATTTATTGCTCAGTTGTTAATAGATTGATTTGTCATTGTTTAACTTGAAATGAAGTTATCGCCTGAACATATAAAGGTGAAACGTGTTTTAATGACCGCTGTGTACATACTACGCGATGCCTTTCTACTACGGAATTGGTACCTACGTTTTTTACGGCTTAATGCCGAGCAAACAGTTCGCTCCGGGTTGGTATTTATTACTTTTCGATAATGAATCTTTGAGCAACACGCACTGTTTACTGATTTCGACCCACGAAAATATATTTCCGGTTTGAAAATGACAGGTTTTATTACAAAAATTCTAGAGAAGCACTGACGCGAGTTCAGGAGATTTCATACGCTTGTTCAAGTTTGTTGCTTTGGCAACGAATTTGAACATACGCGAATAAGCTGCTGCCCTCACGGCAGGTCTTTTTTAGGTTTTTTTGTCGATGAAGTACTGGATTATTTCAATTCGATATAATCTGTATTTTTTAAATATTGGGAAAATAAAGTTTTGAATGGGTGTTTATACAGAATCATTGGGCGGATTTTACCCATTCATGAATTCGACCTCGGTAATCAAGCTCCAAACCTTTTCTGCAAATATTGAGTTGTCATTTCTTCCGTAAACACAATAACTTCTGGAAGAAAAAACACCATGAAGTGTCTCTAAGGATGAAATAAAATTACTATTTTTATTATTATGTTTTTCCACTCCATGCATTTGTTGGATTTCATTATGCTATTTATTTTCAGGAATAAATGAGCCAAACATTTTACTGTTTCATTTTCAATAGTTATTCTTATAATAAATGCTATCTCTGATATCGATATTCCAGGCTTTAGAAGACAAGAATAAATGTCAAATACTGCAATTTTTACGCGCTTGTTGTGGGGAACAGCGCGTTATCATTTCGTCACGATGCGTGTAATTTTCGAATTTTGAGCCGATTTTGGACTCAAACGACTAGGTTGGACTCACTGATGAAGAACCTGTGATCAAAATTGATTCTGTCCGGCCGGCCGGCCGTCAGGCCCGCCGTCCGTGTGAGCGATAACTTTCGAAAGAAAGGACCTAGAATCTTGAAATTCTCAGGTTAGGTTTTGATCCTGAATATTTTGGTCGAGTTCGTTAATTAAATCTGTTGAATGATTTTCGTGTTACAGCCATTTCAAATTTTTATATTTCAATAACTCGAAAAATATTCATCTAATCGAAATGAGACTTGGTTGGTAGATGAACAGTAGCTATATGAAGAATTATCCATAGAGAAGTTTGAAAAAAATGTTCGTTCTGAAATTTTCATTTAAATTTCACTGAAATCTCCAAACCGCCACTTCATCATCGAGTACTATATTTCAGCCGAATCAGATTTCCTGGTTTTCCTGAGGAACAAATCAATAGAAAAATTCATATATTTCAAAAAGCATATCTCCGATTCCATTGAAATTTTACCCTAATCGACAGCGAAAACGCGTACACTCGGTTTTAGTCTGAACAGATAAGTATTATTTGAATTTTCCGAAAAATAAGATATATCGACCTTTCACGATATCTACTGGTGAATGGTCGAAGCATTCACTTGATCCTACATTCACATTATGCGGGACAGTGGCGCCTTTTCACACTCTACATTTGCATCATGAGGTGATTCCCAGGAAGTTTTATCGGTACTTCTTCGTAGTGTATGAGCAGTTTTGTCGGAATCGTCACTACTTGTCACTACTTAACAACAGAGTTTCAAATTTCAGCTTGATCGGATATTCGTCTTGGGAGATATTGAAGTCAATATTTAACAACTTTTCAACTCGATCAGATATTCATTTTATTTAATGAAACAAAAAGTTATTTCCTTTCATATCTCGCTTGTTCTAAGGAACAAACGAGTAATCGTATTTCATAATGTCTGTTATTTTCATGTTTTGAGCCAAAAATGGTATTTATGGATCAAAGAAAAACTAGAGAAGCACTGACGTGAGGTCAGGAGCTTTTACGCTTTTGTTCCGTTGCCAAAGCGGTCATCTATACAAGTATTGACCCTGCCAAATGTAAATATTTTGCATATGGTCCTCACGAAATTCTGCACGAACCTCAAGCTATAACTTTCAATCAAGTACAGGATTGCAATTCGATCCATAATTTTGAATGGATATAACTATCTAACGAATAATTGGCGAATTCAACCCATTTAAGCATTCGATCTTCTTAATCAAAGTAAAAACCTACTCTACAAATATATTCCCCAAGCTGATTCTTCCTGAAGTTAATGTGCTTGAGGCCGGCCTTGCCACTGATAGTGAACAAAATAACTTCCGGAAGAATCTACTCAGTAGCTCGATAATTGAAGAGAAAGTTTGGAGTTTAATTACGAAGACGAACTGGCGAATAAGTAAAAACTATCGAATAATTCCGCTGATACACCCTTTGAAAATTTCAGTTTCCCGATATTTCCAAAAACATGGATCGAATCGCTCTTCAATGAAAAATGCTACCTCGAAGTTAAGTCCAATAGGGTCTACAGAACAATGAGCCAAATAACTCTCTCCATTTAACCAAATGCACGAGAACTCATTAATTTTTTTTTGCTAATTGTTATGTAGACCTTATTTGGCCGAAACTTCAAAGTGGCATTCTTCATTTAAGGGCGATTCGAGCTATGTTTTTGGAAATATCGGGAAACTGAAATTCTGAAAGGGTATATCTGCGGAATCATTCAATGGTTTCCACTAATTCGCCAATTCGGCATTCGTAATCAAACTCCAAACTTACTCTTCAATTATCGAGCTACTGAGTAGATTCTTCGGAAGTTATTTTGTTCACTATCAGTGGTTAGACCGGGCGTAAACACATTAATTTAAGGAAGAATCGACATAGGTATTTGTAGAGTAGGTTTTCAGTTTAATTGAAAAAGTCGAATGCTTAAATGGGTTGAATTCGCCAATTATTCTTATTATACAAATTAAAAAATTTGTATCGAATTGCAATCTAGTACTCAATCGGAAATTATAGCTTGAGTTTCATGCAGAATTTCGCGAGGACCATATGAAAAAATCTGCGTTTGGCAGGGTCAATACTTGTATGGATGACCTCTTCGGCAACGAAACAAGCGCGTCAAAGCTCCTGACCTCACGTCAGTGCTTCTCTAGGTTTTTCATTTATATAGTTTTGCATGAATATCATCTTGAATATCAATTATTCAGATCCATTTACACGAAATTTTACTAGTAAAATGAACAAAATTACCAAAAACTCCGAATCTTCGCCCTTCGCCAATGTAAACAAAGCGAATATTTTACCTCCAATGTACGACAAATGTTAAACGACGCACGAAACCAATAGTGTCACACCAACAAATTTTTCGTTCTGCAATTCCTCAATTATTCTATTATTCAACGACACAACCATAATTAGAAAGCACGGATGACCCATTCTACCTACGCAAAAAAGTCGTAACTAGAACGAGGGTTCTTATCGCGTCCGCCGATCGCGGGCGAAACCCCGATATGGTAATGAGAATCATCAACCCTTCCATGCAGCTCATTTGGAAATTGCATTCACGTGAGCTCGAATCAAACGGGGAATGGGAAATCAAAATAAGGAGCGGTTATTGCACTTCATTAAACGTGCAAATGGGCGAGGCCTTTAAAGGATTACATCCTGATGAATCGGGATCAGCACGAAACGTGGCGAGTTCGGAATTAATGCTGATTATTGTGCTGGAGTAGATGATATTTCGGATTTGACAGCGTAAGGTATTGATTGAATTTCAGAAATTGAAACATATAAGTTTTGGTAATTTGGTTAAACTTTATATTTCTATTGTAAATTCCAAACTTTTGAGGGATTCAGGAAAAACACTGTTTCTTCTTCAGAAATTAACTCAACTCAAAATCTCACTAACTATGAACTTATGTCTCTTGATGTCGTACTTTTTTACGCGCTTGTTCTGGGGAATAGCGCTTTATCTGTTCGTCACGATGTCCGTAATTTACGATTTTGAGCCGAAATTGGTCTCATAAGACTAGGTTGGACTGACGAAGACGAAGAATCCGTGGTCAACATTGATTCTGTCCGTCCGGCCGTGTGCGCTGTAACTTTCGATATGAAGGACCTAGAGTTTGGAAATTTTCAGGTTAGGTTAAGATCTCGGTTGAGTTCGTTAAAGGGCCAAATGTGCCGAATGGTTTTTTAGAAGAATCATCCATGGAAAAATTCGAAAAAAAATTTTTTTTTGAAAATTGTTATATTTCATTAAAATTTCACTGAAATTTCCAAGTCACCATTTCGCAATGTGAAAAATCGCGTAAAAGCTGCAGACTTTACGTCAGTGCTTGTCTAGATTTTTTTACGAATACTCCAAAATTTCTTGTTATTCAATTTATTATTGAAGTATCTAGAGAATCACTTGTATGTCCCCCTTCAAATTCACGAATCAGGCTTCCATAATTAATCCCTTTAAGTCTGGCCTAACCGTTGATCGTAAACACTATAAGTATCGATATAATCTGATGTGAGTCTTAATAATTGTAGAGCAAGTTTGGAGATCCATCCTGTGATTCCGCAGATATACATCCCCTCTAAATCCATGATCAGCTAGGTATTTTTTGAGATATTTCGGAAATAACTAACAACGATATCGATGAAATCAGCACAAAATGGGACATATTTTTTTCTCAATATCTCCCAAGATGAATATCCGATCCAACTAACATTCGAAAAACTATTGTTAAATAGTGACGACAAGGACTCTGCCAAACTCCATGGCAAGGTCATAGGTGGTTTTCGAAAAAAAAAATTTTCAACAGAAATCTCGAATGTTATTCGTTGGCATTATGTACAATTTAGGAAGTTTAATTTTACAACCTCACTTCTTTTCGAGATATTGAGCTAATCATCTCAAAAATTTGCAACATTTTAGAAATTTGACATTTTTTTTCCAGTTTCTCTGCAAATAACTATTCGCTAAAACTGCAGTTTGGGGAACTATTTTTGTGCACATGTTCTAGGGGAACAGCGTGCTATCGTTCTGTCCAAATGTCTGTAATATTCGAATTTGTAGTCGAAAATGGTCTCAATCGAGTAGGTTGGGCTCACTGATGCGAATGCGGTGTAAGAATCGATTCTGTCCGTCCGGCCGTGGACACGATAACTGTCGAACGGAGCAAAAGCCAGCAGCTTGAAACTTTTAGGGTATAGTTCGCGCATCAGAATGCATCGGTTATGTTCAGTAATGGGTCAAATCGGCCAAATGGTTTCGGAATTGGAACCTGATGACGTGCAACCTTAAGCGAAATTTCGTTGGGATCGTATCGTCACTTGATTGAAAAAAATTCTTTTCTTCCAGAAAATATTAATCATATTCAGAAAAAATGTTGCACATACCTTGAGCTCTATATTTAACAGCAGTTAACTAAACTTCAATCCGATGCGAATTATATTTTCGGGGATATAAGGAATGTTAAATTTCGTGTTTTTTTCTAGGTATAACTCAAGCAATACTGATTCAATCATGATGAAACTTTGCAGCTAGTTTGAAGATTCTGAAGGACAACTTCATGCAGAATTTCATTTGATCGTGCCTTCAGAACAATTTGAAAAATATTTTGAAATTTCTGTTTTTCAAATATTCAATATTCTGTGATCTTATCATATTATCCTCATTAAATTCTGTATGAACCTTCGAACTGTCATTAATCGATGAAGTACTGGATCTCAATTCGATCTAATCTGTTTGTTTTGGAAATATTGGGAAAATAAAATTTTGAATGGGTATACCTGTCTAACGGCCGACCGTGGACACAGAGTAAACTACATAGAAACTCGATATTTGGGTGGATTTTAGCAATCCGCGAATTCTGCTATCGAAACGAAGCTCAACGTGCTTAACAATTATCTAGTCTATCGACATATTCTTTCAGTTATTGTGTTGACCATCCGTGGTTAGACCGGCCCCAAAAAATTAACTTCTGAGAGAAATGACTTAGAGACTCTATATTTGTGGAAAATGTTTGGAGCTTAATTACGAAGGTAAAATTCGTGAATGAGTAAAATCCGCTCAATGATTCCGTAGATATACCCATTCAAAATTTCGTTTTCCCAATATTTCCAAAAGTACAGATTAGATGGAATTGAAATCCAGTACTTTATCTGAAAAAACATGAAAAATGATCTCAAATTTTTGCACAAGGTTACGCGTTGGTATTCTTCAACTTAACGAAGTTCTAATCTGATCGCAATAATCATTTTTGGTTAAGATATTTCACATAATTTTTTTCAGAAATGTTCACCAAATTGGGTGATATATTTTTGGACATCTCATATTATATTATTAATTTAAATTACGAAATCATCTTATATTTGACAACAAGACTTATATGAGCCATTAGATGGAACCGCCATGGGATCTCCTGCTAACCTTATCATTGCTAGTTGGTGATGGTCGATGTATTTTATTATGTGAATAGTGAATTGGATGTCATCGTACCACTGATGAAGATTCTCGACAAGTGAACATTCGATGAGCATATACGCATTTTGCTATAGTAATTAGTCCGTGAATTCGTATACGCATCGAAAGTTCTCTTTTCAAGGATACGGCTCCAGTGATACTTCACTACTGTTACCCAAAGGTGAAATCAGGTCACCTCTCGATTATTTCAACTCATGCCATTGCAGACTTGAATTCACCATAAAAAGATAAGCTAATCGACGTATCCCTCCTTAAAATATTTTTATATTAGGTGAAAATAATCTGACAGTCTGTTGGTACACTAAACCATCAAGTTCGGGACGATGTTTAAATCTTCTGTCCAACCGTAGTGAGCAACAGAAAAAAAAATTTTGCTAATAATTTTCTTCATAGAGCTTTGTCACTTAGCAATATAAAGTGCAAAAAGAAGAACATAACACAAAAAACCAACACACGACTATCCTAAATATCACATCAAGAAGTTGATGAACAACTATTTCACTAAATGTGACACAGCAAGGATACCTATCAGCTTACATCCTACTGAAAATAGAAAAATGTTTCCGACATCTATTTTACCCGTAAGGATATATCTGTTCGAACAGTTTGAACCATTTCACAACAATCTGGAAAGTGGTAGAAGATTCTTTGATGGAATGAAAGACCTTCTGATACACAATCAACTGTGGTTTACGAGATAACCTGCTCCCATTGTGAAGGAGTGTACGTGGAACAGCCAAACAAATACTCAGGTGGTGGTTCAGTGGTTAGAACTCAGGCATCATGATCAAAAATTTCCGGGGTTCAAGCCAGGGTGGAACAGTATAGGTGTGTCATATTTCCACCATGGTTCAAGCCTTTGGCCGAGAAAGAATTTTTCCGCTTTTCAATGGAGCGTCCAATTAACGGTGCTGTTCCTGAAGTATCGCAAGAAATGAGTAACGCAGAACATATCCGGTCTCCTAACTCGCACAAGCATTAGCTACTGAAGGACTCCACAGCAAAACCTAGGAGGATCGGCAACAATAATAAGGTGATTTATTGATTTTGAAAGAAACTTTAGATGATTATAACTCGTGAATTATTCAACGTTACACTTCAAATTTGGCATGTATTAACATCTCAAGCCATCGAACTGTTCATATGAACCATACCGAAATAGTACAGACCAGCACTAGGAAATTTCGATTCCTATTTCTAGGTCTAATGAAACTCTCTATATACATGAAATAGCAATTCGTCGTAACTGTCATGTTATAATAATAATAATAATAATAATAATAATAATAATAATAATAATAATAATAATAATAATAATAATAATAATAATAATAATAATAATAATAATAATAATAATAATAATAATAATAATAATAATAATAATAATAATAATAATAATAATAATAATTATAACATTAAATTAATTAAACATCTCAGAAGGCATGGCATGATGGCACAAGAGCAGAACGGATGCCGTATACAGACCAGGGGATCTAAGGAACTGCTCATATCTGGCTACATTCTAACCAAACAGGCCCGAAAGAAGCTAAGGAATATATCTGTAGCTTGGGTTAATTACCAGAAAGCGTTTGATTCCGTCCCTCATTCTTGGCTACTGAAGGTGCTTAGAATGCATGGAATAGCTGAGACCATAATCGGCACTCTTGAATACCCCATGAAAACGTGGAGAACCTAGCTGCTGGTGCGAACGAGGGATGGAATAGAGGAGTCGAAACAGATTAGTATTGGTCGCGGTATATTTCAGGGTGATACCCTTAGCCCTGTTTGGTTCTGCCTTGCACTCAATCCTCTAAGCATGATCTTAAATAACACCAATTATGGGTATGTTATAGACAAACGACGGAAAACAAAGATCACTCACCATCTATTCATGGACGACCTGAAACTATATGTTGCCAATCAGGAGGAACTGAGAGGAATGCTCGAAACGGTCGCAACATTCAGCGGTTCAATTGGAATGCGTATGGGGATAGAAAAATGCGCAGTTCTTGAAGTGAAGAGGGGAAAAATAAGAGATACGGAACACCATACAACCCTCATGAATAATATTAACATACCGACGTTGAAAAGCGATGAAACGTGCAAGTATCTGGGGGTTAGGCAAGCGCTGGAGGTGCAGATCTTGACCTTTATGGTCACATGTTTAGGGAAAAACTTCTCACTAGAATGAAGCTGCTTTTGAAATCTAAGTTGAGTTCGAAATCTCTGTTCACAGCGATAAACATATGGGCAATGCCGTGCATGACGTACTCGTTTGGTGTGATAACCTGGTCGAAAACTGACCTACGGGAACTTGACATGGCTGTGAGGACGATGTTGACGAAATACGGAATTCACCATCCACACTCGTCAACAATCAGACTCTATCTACCACGACACCAGGGAGGAAGAGGACTGTTGAACCTTGAAGGGACCCATGATAAGAACATTGATAACCTTAGAGAACATTTCTTTAAAAACAACTCACCTCTCTTTAAGGCCATTCGCGAAGCTGACGATAATGTCTCTGCACTAAGATTATCTATGCCGGAGTATAGGCATTCTAGGCGAACAAACGAGGAACTGAGGGAGGATTGGAAGGCCATGGCTCTTCATGGCAGGTACCCTGGTCACCTAGAAAGTAATGAAATTAATGAAGTAGCAACGTTACACTACTTACGTGCAGGCTATCTCTTCCCGGAGACGGAGGGAAGATTGATCGCTATACAAGACCAGGTGATGCCTACCAGGATGTATCTAAAACATATAGTCAAGAAAAACTTACCATCAGATCGATGCAGGAAGTGCTCCAATGCTTTTGAATCGATTCAGCATATAACATCCTCATGCTCAATCATGGCTCCCAGGGACTATCTAAGTAGGCACAAGGCGATGGCCGGGGTATATCACCAGCAGATGGCACTGAAACTGGGCTTGATTAGGGGTGAGGTCGCACAACACCTGTACTATCCTCAGGCATTACTGGAGAATCACCAATATAAGTTATACTGGGATGTCACTTTGATAACCGATAGAGCAGTTGCGCACAACCGGCCAGATATAACACTCTTCGATAAAAATGAAAATACTTGCCTGCTGCTTGACATAACTATACCAGCAGATGAAAATCTTACTAGGGCTTATACTGAGAAGCTTAGCAAGTATGGGGATCTGGCCTTCCAATTGAAAGACCTCCACAAATTAAAGACCATAAGCATACTTCCTCTCATCATATCAGTCAATGGGCTGCTCGAAAAACACCTAGTTGAAAATACTGAGAGACTGGGGCTGGATAGGAAAATTATATCGCATGCACAGAAACACGTAAGTCTTCACACAACGCGCATAGTCATGAAGTTTCTGCAGGATCTGTAGCGAGGCTAACTGCTTTGACGATTTGTCGCCCGGCAGTTGGTCGAATTCCCCGATATATGGTGATTAAAAAAAACAAAATAATAATGATAATAATACTTATAATAATAATAATAATAGTAATAATAATAATAATAATAATGATAGATAATGAAACTTCAAGAAAATTAATGAATTGTAACAAGCAACTAAACTATGACCACAATTTAAAAGATATAAAAAACAATTTTCAATCTTTGATATGAACAACTTCTTTTTCAGTTCCTTACGCAATGAGCCCAAAGAAATCCCCCCACACCCTATCAAGAACTCATTGTACAGGGTTTTTCAACAAGAACTTTGTTTTTCAATGTGGTAACACCGGCACCACATGACAGTTTTGACATTTAGTTTTTTGACGTATTCGCAGTATATGCTTTGGCAATTGTTACAATGAATTCAATTTCGCTCGAAAATCGCATTAAAATAATTCAAATCCACTATGAAAATGGTCGTTCTGTTAAAGTTACATTTCGTAAAATTCGTGATATTTTCGGACAATATAAACGTCCTTCTGAGACCGCTATCAAGAATTTGGTCGCGAAATTTGAGTCGACAGGCTCGGTACAAAATGTGCCAACACCAACACGTGTTCGACCGGGTCGTTCAACAGAAAACATCGCTGCCGTGAGCCACAGTGTTGAAGAAGATCAAAAGTTTTCAATTTCACGACGTTCTCAATAATTGGGGTTATCCAAAAGCACAACATGGCCAATTTTGCGAAAGGATTTGGCTTTGAAGCCTTACAAGATTCAACTGGTGCAGGAATTGAAGCTGACCGACCATTCAAATCGCCGTAGATTCACTCAGTTCATTCAGGAACCTGCTGGTTTTTCTCAAAAAATCATTTTTTCAGACGAAGCACATTTTCATTTGTCAGGGTACGTCAACAAGCAAAATTGCCGCATTTGGGCTTCTGAAAATCCTAAAGCAATTATTAAGAAGCCTTTGCATGCTCAACGTGTCACTGTGTGGTGTGCTATGTGGTCTGGAGGTGTGATTGGGCCGTTTTTTTTCGAAGATGAGGCTGGAAATGCGGTAACAGTCAATGGATCACGCTATCGCGAGATGTTAACAACTAAATTTTGGCCTATTATTGATGACATGGATGTCACTGAAATGTGGTTTCAACAAGACGGTGCCACATGTCACACAGCCAATGAAACGATCAATTTATTGCAAACCAAATTTCCCGATCGCATAATTTCGCGAAATTCAGCTTTTAAGTGGTCGGCCAGATCGTGTGATTTAACACCACTGGATTATTTTTTGTGGGGATATGTTAAAGACAGGATTTATACGGAGCCAATCGAATCGATTGCAGCCTTAAAACTCAAAATCCGTGATGTCATTAACGAAATAGACCCTCCATCTTGCCAAAAAGTGATTAAAAATTTTGATGAAAGAATCAACGTCTGTCACCGTGGTCGTGGTGGATATTTGTCAGATATCATTTTTCATTCATAATTGCCGAACTTTTCTCTTTGTAATACGATAAAAATTTTATTCATTTTCCACTAAATTCTTTGTTTTATTTTGTTTTAAAAAACAAAGTTCTTGTTGAAAAACCCTTTATAATTCACCGCATTGAAGGTGAAAGAGCGCTTACTTATTTCGCGTAGATTTTTCTTTAGAATACTATTTCCAAGTGAATGGCACACCTATAATTAAACGCTTATGATTTTTGAGATTTATTAATTTCGACAGAACATTCAGATTCAGATTCGCCTGATTTAAAGCGAATTAGCTGAATGGTTCAATCTCGAATCGAGATTGACTCCGAGAAAAATATAGAGATGATCGTCTCGCGCGATGATCGAGGCGAGACGAGAAAGTGCCTCCGAAACGAGATTTCTCGTTTCGATGAAACCATACATCTAGAAGATAAAAGCATTGTCCAAGGAATACGTGTACCTACTGCAGTTTCATTCATCACCAATCATCAGAACGACACGCTTCTTCAGATGCCGAATGTTTTTCGTGCCCTTCTGCCGTATTGAATGTTGTGCCAGCACAGAGAAAAAGGTTCTCTTAAATCAATTTGTAACCGCATTGATTCAAGAGAACGGTTCTCTTGAATAGGTCCAACCAAATATTAGTTTGATTTTTCGATGAAACACTCCTGACCATGTGAATTGAATAATCATCCTCTTGATTCAAGCGGAATCACGTACTGTGTCTTTGATACAAATGTAAGATTTCTTGTTATTGTATTTAATCAGAATTCAATATTTTTTACCAAGAGAATATAATATGTTTGCAATTAGCGGCTCTCAAATACAAAAAATGTATGGTATCTCAAAAAGCTTTTCATAATCAATCTTGAAGATATCAATCATAAATAAGGCGCGAATGGAGGATCACCTTCTAACAAGAAAGTTTTTTGGGAACAGGGTTTCGAACATTCAAGAGCAGAAGTATGTTGTAACAATTCGATCGGTTACTATGTATAAATACTCACGACTTCCACACATAAAATTTAAATGTGTAGTCTGGAGTTCACACATATACATGTGACAATGTTTTTGCATAATACACATAAATGTAAGCATGCACCCACATATAAAAACATTTTTCAGTTAACAAAACTCATTCTTGAAAACAACCTATTCTTCTTGACTTTCGAAACTCTGTTCCCGAGAAACTTCCTCGATCTTGATAAGTAGTTCTCCATTCATACAAAATTCATAATGCACTAGCATACTATCAAAAACATAAACGCAATTATTCACTATGGCGGATATAGCGTTGTTTCCTATCTAAATATCCATGTGTTCTGCCGTCTGCGATTCTAGATTCCACGCATCTTCAGCAGTAATACCGCTAATTGGTCGAGGGGGTCACGTGTACCCGCCTTCATCATCAGAATACATTTAATAAGAAATAATATTCTTGATACAAGAGAACTATGATTAGCTGAAATTGTTTTCTGAAGAGATAAGTACGTATGTTTTGGTTCAACTGAATTCGATTCAAGAATATTCATGTTAACAGGCAAACAACGAAATGAGTTGAATATAGAAGTATATTGGTCAATATTAAATTATAACTCTTGGTGGAAGATTATTTAGTTCAAGAATATATTGATGTTTGATTAAAGAGATCCTTTTTCTCTGTGAGCAAACCTTTCCCATAAATACCAAGTTCCTCAGATGACTAAATAACCTCTTCAGTCCAGACGGAGTATGTTCTCTTCAACGAAATGAAGCATTTATCAGGAACTTTTTCTTGTAGCCTGTTCTTTCAATGAAACCCCCTGAATCATGACATACTCCTATCAGAAACACACTCCAAACCGGCCAGACTCAGTTAATTGATGGAGAAAAATGGACAGAGTCCCTCGGGATACATTTCCGCGTTCCACTTTTTCCATTAATTTTCGAAACCGCTCATTACACCAATTACCGTATAATAAACTTAGTCCTGTAAGGGCAATTCATGGAAACGAATAATCAGTAATTATATTACCGTCTCAGCGCACTAAACAAGCAGGCCATTTTCGTAATTAAAATCTGGAAAAAAATCCATCCCGATATTAACGCGTATCTCGGCTGCGATCTCCAGCTTATGGATGATGTGATTAGGCCCCTTTTAGACCTGACGTTCAGATATCCTTAAGCTTTGTTAGTTAAATACTTTCTCCTTCAATAGAACACCAGCATTCATTTTATATTATAGGATTCGATGTTTCTGTCAATAAAAAATACTGAAAAAATTCAATCGTCGTAAAAAATTCAAATTTTCAAAGAGAAAACGATATTTAAAATTTGATTTCACACAAATCCAATCTCTCTCTACTGATGTACCTTGCACTCTACCAAGCCAAGGGACATTTACCTGAGAGTCGATCTACCGCGTTTAACCCAAACTGAACGTCTTCATTTCACTATTTTCAATACGAAATTTTTCAAAACTCGCAAATTGTGGAAGTGTGTGATATATATCTGGTAGCGAAATAGATTGAGAAAAACTGAAACAAGTTATTTCGTGTTATATGAAAGACCTATTGTGACTTTATATCTAAGATAATGGGTTAAGCGCTATCATCTCTTACCAAATAAATCTTGTATGCAAGAATGTTCAGCTTTTGCATTTTATGTGAATCGGTGAATGAAAAAATCGTTCATCCAAAACATGCCATATGGTGAGTATCCGACAAATCGCTGTTTTCACGTCTACTGATCATTTTTGGAGATTATTCAAAAAATCTCGTTGACTTTCATGCTGTGTATACAGGGTGAATCCTTAAGTTATACATGAATTTTGGCCATATATTCCTCTTATCAAACTATCAGAAATTAGCATCAAGAAAGAAGATTTGGTTCATTCTCAGACATTATCAGAATCTCCAATCATTTCAGAAAATTAAAGTATTCCTCATCAAATGTCCTTAACCGTTCTTGAAATATTCAACTTTGAATGTTATGAAATCTAATAAAAATTCGAGAAATTTCTATGATTTTGTGGATGCGTCCCTGAGCTACTAAAGACTTAGAATCAACCTCGAACCCCGTTGCCGTATCTCTTTCACACTCAAAGTCACAGATAATATAATTTATTCTCTTCGGGGGAAAGAAGCTAGCTATTATTCTGTTCGAATGTATGTGATTTTCGAATTTTAGCCGAGAATGGTGTCAAACTATTAGAGTCATTCGGAAATGGAGCATTCAAGGCTAAATTCAATTGTGTCCTACCATCCGAGCGGCATTCCGTGCGATGCTACGATAGTTCGGAATGAGCTAGCTGATTGAAAGTTTCAGATTGGGTTGCTCATGCGACTATGCTAGTTTAACGAACTATCAACCAATCGACCATAATCCATTTTCAATATATGAAATAAATAAATGAATCTTTTATTTCCAAAATTCGCTCTACATGTTCCGCCCTGTTAAGGCATCTTCGGCAGCTCTGTAAGTTGGAAATAATATAATGAAGTTTTCTTAAGATTATACAATACTTACTCGTCCAAACTCACAGACTAACAAATGCAACATGCACTCTCTGGTTATATAAAAATTTAACTAACATGCAACAAAGCTGGTACAATATCAAAATGACTGAAACGTATAAACGTTAGGAATTTCTGAATACTCAAAAGTGATAGCGTCAGATTTCAGGATACAATTGACAGATTAGACCATGATGTAAGTAAAACATGGTGTGCTCATCTGCTCATCTGTGATCGTTTTACCAATGATGACGACACATTTTTCATTCAAATTCGAAGCACAGAATATATATTTCCTTGTATTTCAATCTTGCTGAAGTTACTTTTTTTTCAGATGAGCGCACCATGTTTTGCTTAAATTATGGATTAGACAGACATTGACAAGACGTAACATGACATTTGACATACACAACGGGTGCGTTCTGAATCTTAAAAACAAACTTTCGACTATATCAAACTATCAAATATAGGGTGATAGCTGAGGTGGGATTCTAATTGTGTGTTTAAACGTTTATTTGGTAAATTTCAAATTTTTGCTATCTCATAAATTTCCATGTTAGTAAAATTTTTATATAACCAGAGAGTGCATGTTGCATTTTTTGTCTGTAAGTTTCGAAGAGTAAGTATTGTATAATCTTAAGAAAACGTCATTATATTATTTTCAACTAACAGAGCTCCTGAAGATGCCTTAACAGGGTGAAACATGTAGAGCGAGTTTTAGGAATAGAAGATCCATTTACGTACGAAAATTGTTGCTATTTTATATGCTACTTTGGTTTTTCAATGAGAACAATATGCCAAAAATAGAGTAGATTAAATTTCATTTTTTTTCTTTTATCAATTGTTAGCCCAAACACACCCTGATTTTTCGATTTCTCCTTTTCACTTCTCTTCAATTCGAGATTTTCTTGGGTTTCACTCCCATAGAATAAATCTGGCAACGCTCATCGAGTCTATGCATAGACACAGAACATCCTAAATACATGTAGATTAGATTAGTGTTTTCTGTGCCCGGGAATTTGTAGAGTGTAATCAATGTGTTCATGACAATTAGGCGATCTTCATATAATTTATTTATAAATGTGATAGAAATGAGGGAATTATGGAATTTCTGATTTGAGAAATAGACGATAGTGAATTTGTGTTTGATCGAATAGCTGGATCAATTTAAAGGAGAGTAAAGTGAGAATTTGGTGTTTCAGTGTTGAAAAATAGTAAAATGTTTCCGTTGCAAATATTAAAATCAGCATCCAATCATAAAAACTGGGTGAGTGAATAAGTTTTTCCCTACAATTTCTATTCAATTTAGAGCTTCAGGTGATAAAAATTCACATGATTTTACAATACAGATTATCCCGACATAAGACTCAGGTCTCATGATATGTTTCAAGTCCCCCTGAGGAAAAAAAACTACACGGCAAATTCCCCATTCCTCAGAATGATGACGACTTCGAACGCCCTCGGTCCAAACGTCGATTACTTTTCCTGCTCGCTGATGACTTTCAAAAAAAGTCTGAAACGTCGACTTTTGTATTCGATTTCTCCAAGTTGATTGTGTGTAGATTTTATTATTATATTATATATATATAACTCTTTATTGCTTCTCATGTTCTTTACAGTGGTGTATACATACAATGTGCAATAGGTGGGCATATTGCCGAGCAATGTCTTCCTGCCAACCCTTATTGGTCAGTGATGAACTGAAACTCCTGAACTAAACGAAACAAAAACATTTTCATATATTAGAAGTGTCTCCTGTCTAGGGTTATGGGAAAATGAAGTAGAAAGGGAAAAGGAAAAAGATGTCTACGAGATAAAAAAAGACAATTGAAACAAACTGAGACTGAGAGAACGTATTCAGTTGACGATGGGGCACGTTTGTTTTAAATACTTCTTGAGGTTCATTTTAAATGATGTGAAAGTTGGTCTTCGAGATACCTCCACGGGGATGCGATTCCATCTGTCTAGGGTTATGGGAAAATGAAGTAGAAAGGGAAAAGGAAAAAGATGTCTACGAGATAAAAAAAGACAATTGAAACAAACTGAGACTGAGAGAACGTATTCAGTTGACGATGGGGCACGTTTGTTTTAAATACTTCTTGAGGTTCATTTTAAATGATGTGAAAGTTGGTCTTCGAGATACCTCCACGGGGATGCGATTCCAGAGTTGTGGAAATCGCACCGAGAAACTACCACGAACAAATTCGGTCGAATTCGCGGGTATCCTCAAAATGAGATTGTCGAGTGCTCTCGTTTGATGAGCCTCACCTCCAAGCAGTTGGAGGTCGCAGTGTAAGTAAGAAGGTTTGCAACATTTCAAGACTTTGAAGCCAAAAAGCAGCAGATGCCAAATACGACGTTGCCTGATTGACAACAGGTTAAGAGCATCCCTGAACTGGCTTACGTGGTCATATTTCCTCATATTATAAACGAATCTAATACCTGCGTTCTGTAGGCGGTCCAGTTTACCTAACTGCTTCACTGTAAGACCCATGAAGGCGACATCAGCATAGTCCAGGATTGGAAGCAACAGGTTGAAGAAAAGAGTCTTCCTAGTCTGAAACGGTAAGATATTCTTCAATAGTCGAAGCTGATGAAGGGTTTGGAAAAACCTTCCACTCATAGAAGTTATTGGAGCATCCCAAGAAAACGTCTCATCAATAATCAATCCCAGACTTCTCACCACTGAAGAGTAAGGAATCGCCTCACCGCAGAGGACCACCCGATGGTTATGTCTATCAACCGAATTCAAATATCTCCTCGTACCAATGACAATAGCTTGTGTTTTAGCAGTATTTAAAATTAGACCCATACATGAAGCAGATGTGGCAATGGCTGATAGATCCCCGTTCAAAAGCTGAATGCACTGTGCGAACTCATCAACCTGGGTATGAACATAGATTTGCAAATCATCTGCAAATAGGTGAAAACTACAATGCAAGTAATCGGCCAAGGAAGAGATGTAGAGAGAGAAAAGGAGTGGCCCCAAGACACTGCCCTGTGGAACACCCGACATTATTTCCACCAACTCAGAGCACCGTCCACCCACACTCACCGAAATTTCACGTCCCTTTAGATACGAGTCGAAAAAGCTAATGGAACTCTCTGAAAATCCTACCGAACGCAATCTACCCAAAAGTATGTCAAAATCAATTGAATCGAAAGCTTTGCTGAAATCCAAAAGCACTAATATTGTGAGCATTTTCTTATCCATTGCTTGGCTTATATCATCCGTGATTTTAGCGAGCGCCGTAGTAGTGCTATATCCCTGGCGGAAACCTGACTGAAAGAAGTTATGAAGGGAATGGTTGTCCAAGTAGCCCAAAATTTGAGTATGGAGTAACTTTTCAAAAATTTTCGACAATGTGGGAAGTATAGATATTGGTCGGAAATCTTGAGGAAGGTTTGCATGTTGTTTCTATGCAATAGGAATAATTTTAGCGCGCTTCCAAGCAGTCAGAAAATCATAAGTTTGTAATATGAAATTGTATATATGCGCCAGAATAGGGGGAATTTTGTTAATTATAAGTTTTAGCGGAACTATTCCAATTCCATCCCATCCAACCGATTTGAAGGTTATTGCATTCAAGCCAGCTTTAATATCTTCTTCACTCACAGACACGAATTCGAACCTGGGTACGTCTGATGGAGGTCCCGATCGAAATGATTTCAATGTGGTCCTTTTAATATTGTCATCCATATTAGAGTTTGAGGCAGAAAAAAAAGCGAGCGAGCAGGGTAGGATCAAGAATAACTGGTGGATTTATCTCCTTACCTACGCCCACAGATCGTAAAGTTTGCCAGACTCTTCTCGGGGGAACGTTGGTCAAATTATCCTCAAAAAACCTTCGTTTCTCCCTCCTACATAACTGATTACATCTGTTCCTCACAGAACGATATTCTTCTCTATTATCTTCGGTTGGGTTTCTTATGTATTTGGCCTTCAATTTATCGCGCTCCCTCATCGTTGCTTTGATATGATCGTTGATCCATGGGGAAGGTGGGTTTTTCACTCTTATTACTTTCACTGGAGCCACTTTGTCATATATTTCAACTATCTTCTCGTTGAGAAGAGCAACCTTTTCACACGAAGAACGCGCATGAAAAATTCATTCCCAACTCATGGCCCCCACGGTATCCATTAACATTGTCTCATCCAGATTCTTCAGGTCTCGGTACTAAATGATACGAGGCATAGGTTTGGGGCATTTAAACTTGAATGCGGCATATATCAGATCATGGTGGGAGAACTGATAAGCGTGATGATGGACAGCAGGACCATTTTACCTGGAATTGAAGTTATCAGCAGGTCAAGCAAAGAATTGGAGGTGGGAAGATGATGAGTTGGCTTCTTATTAATGAGCTTCAGATTGAAAGAATGCAGTATGTCATTCATATGCCTAGAACGGGGGGTACTTTTAATCAAACAGTTGTTCAAATCACCCATCATAACAATATCGGGACAAACTACGACCACCTCATCTAGAATGCTCTCAAACTCCTCGGAATAACTGTATGCAGGTGGGGAATAAAGGACACCAATCACAATTCTCTTATGGAGATTGATTTCAACAAAAAGATATTCCAGCTTATGGGTTTGATCCGTAGAAGATTGTTTTACTATTGTACAAGAGATATTATCTTTAACATACACTGCAACCCCAACCCCACGTTGGAGAGCCCTATCATTTCTCAGGAGCTTGTACCCCGGTAAATTAACGAAAGATGATTTAATGGACCTTTTCAGCCATGATTCACTAATAAGTATAACGTGGTATTTATTATGAGAGAAAGTTCGAACTAGATCATCATAGTGAGCGATCAAACTCTGAGCATTAATGTGGCACACAAGTAGATTATTCGCTGGTAAATTGCCAAAATCATCACTCTCTACGTTCCCAGAAACATGTGAAGTTTTATCTATATCAATTAAGTTGACTATTTCATCGTCGATATCTTAAAAGGATAGGTATGATGACAGAGAAGGGGAAGGGTGAGCAGAATTGTCAGGAGCACTAGGAATCATTCAATTGGAAAAAAAACAGAAATCAACAAAAAGATGCTAAAATACAATATTAAACAAAATCTAGACTTGAATCGTGGAAGAATAGTGATAAATTAGATATTCATTTTTTGCTTACGAATTTGCTTCTAGTTTGTATGAAGCGTGTTTTCTGCGATCCGTGGGGCGCTGAAGCATCTTCTAGGGATCGCTTCAGTGCTGGGATCTGGGATGATGATGAGACGATTATTTTTTTTATGTCCAAGTGTAACATGTATGACACCATTCGATGTCCACACCTTTCCAGCTCCAAAAGCCTCTCTACACTTCCGGTGAACTTCCTGTCTATTCCTGGTGAGGAATTCAGTAATCAAGATATTCTTTCCCTTCAGTTTCTTCTTAGCATGCCAAACTAACTTTTTGTAAATTCTGATAGTAGTCCATTGGTGGAGTTGGATAGATAAAAAATAATAAATGAAAACAAAGGTCTGCTCCACTCGAAAAGATTTAATTCCTTAAAATTTGCAATGCATTTCGGCAAGGTCACTTGCCATCATCAGGCATTCTAAAAACAAAGGCGTCAAATAAATTAAAGGTTTAAAATCAAGATATAACCTACCAAAATATACATTAACGTCAACAACGATGATAAAATAGCAAATGGGACAAAGACAGCTCAAATATCTGAAAACTACACAATTGATGACATCTATATGAAACAAACCGAAACTGAAAGACAATCAAATGTTCAACAAAAGGAAAACATGTGGAAACACATGAGATCCATACACGAAAACATAGATGTCGTACAGTCTCAACGTGGTCACTCATACAAATTACAAAACCACAAAACAAACTAACAGTTCGAAAATAAAATAGTAGTATATAATAACATGAAATCAAGCACTTTGTAACGAATTAAAGAACGCCAAACATTCAAACTTCGTCTGTTCGTTGACACAGGTGTATTTCCGGGACTTGAGCGCTCTGTTGATTTCAAGGATTTCCAGAAGATCCAATTGAAGGCCCTTCTCACAAACATGTAAAACACTCACATCAGTTCTAGGGTCGAAAATGTGTCCTGATTCCAATATGTGGTTGGCAAACTGGGATGAGGTGTTGAATATCCCTTTTCCTTTATTCTTTTCTATCTGTTTCAGATGTTCACTAACCCTGGTTTCTATTTTCCTTCCGCTCTGGCCTATATAACAGACATTACACTGTGATTGCGAGCAAGACAGCTGGTACACTCCAGACCTTTGTGTGATTGGAATTTTGTCCTTTGTGTTTATTAAATATTTAGAAAGAGTATTAACTGCCTTGAAGGATATCTGAGTATTTTCAGTGTGCATTCCAAACAATTTGGCTATGTTCCTGGATATTTGACCGAAGTACCTCACACTTCGGTAGTTCTTCATTTGAGTTTCATCAGTTAGCGATTTATTCAGTTGTTTGCTTATGTGCTTGCGGTAAATTCGGTCAATTGTGTGTTTTAGATAGCCATTTCTTGCCGCAATCTGTTGTATAATCTTTAATTCTTTCTGAAAATTTGTGGTATTAAGGGGAACATTGAACAATCTATGGAACATGGAATGAAAGGTGGAAAGCTTTTGGCTTTAAGGAGGGTTAGATGTGTGAGGTATTATGGAGTCAGTAGTTGTTGGCTTCCGAAAAATCTCGAAATTCAAGCAACCATTATCTCTTTCGATAATGAGATCCAAGAATGGTAAGCGGTTATTGACTTCTGATTCATACGTAAATTTGATGGAATGGTGTATACTGTTTAACAGGTCAAGAAAATTCCGAATATCGTGCTCAGTACTTCTGAAAAATTGAAAACATCGTCAACGTAACGGTACCAACTTAAAATATGTTTTTTAAATGAGTTCGTTTCGGACAATTTTTGTTCAAATTTCGACATGAATACCTCAGAAAGAAACGGTGAAACGTTGGAGCCCATGTGTAGGCCATCATTTTGGCAGTAATGTTTGCTCTCAAACTGGAAGAAGTTCTGTTGGAGGACAAGGTCTAACAATGTGCACAAGTCCAAAATTATATGTGTGTGAAGGTTAGATTTATCAAAGAGCATCTGTCGTACTAACCCCAAACATTCATCTGGGGGGATACTAGGGAAAAGGTTTGTGACGTCGAAAGAAACTAATATGCAGTCGGATGGGATTTTAAGGTTTTGTAGTGAATTCTTAATTGAAGATGGATTTTCAAAATTCAGACATGATGGGAAAAAGGAGGAAAGCAGGGAAGATAACTTGGAAGCTGGGGAACTTGTGAAGGATACAATAGGTCTGACTGGACAATTGGGTTTGTGGATTTTTGGTAAACAGTAAAGGAGAGGTGTTGTAGGATTGATAGGAAGGATACTTTGTTTTCTGGGATTCAATAGAAGGGAAGCTTCTTGACAGGTCTTCAAAGTCAATTTCATTTTGGCTATAAATTTGTTGGTTGGGTTGTATGGCAATTGGGTGAAATTGTTTTCATTCAGTACATGGTTGACTTTCTCTGTATATTCCCTTTTCGACATCAAAATAATGCAATTACCTTTATCTGCTTTGGTTACAATGAGTTTATTATCAGTCACCTTCTGTTTCAAAGATCCCATCTTATCAAATAAGACGTTCTGCCTTGACCCTGCCACGGAATGTCTACAACTGCTTAACTTGTTGAGTTTAGTGGTAATCTGGGCTCTCAAAGTGTTGGGTTTTTCGACTCTCGTACTCGTAAGTTTTTGTATTTATACCTTGTGAATTTCACTAAAAGAGGTCTGGGCTTTCCTCCTTTTTGTCCTTTGGCTTACCCAATCGCTGTACGTCCTCGATGCACTCTTCAAAAGGGAGCCGAACATCAAGATCCAACATATCCAGGACCCCTACCACCAAAAATGCAGAATCTTCACTATCACTCTCTGTAACTCCATGGATAAGGATACAACTTTTTCTAGATTCATTTTCCATTGAATCAATGCGGTTGTCGATGTTTGTAAATAGATCCCTAATATGAGATAGTGATGAAGATACTCTACCTCTGAATGAGGAGAACTCATTCAGCAAAGTCTCCACTGAAGTTGATTTATCAGAATCGCTCATGGCTGCCAGTAATTTTGAGTTGAAACACTCTATTGAATTATTGAAGTGTTCCTCGAGTTTTCTAAATTCTGCCACAAAATCCATACTTCGGGGTTAATATCCGATGAACAGCTAATGAATTTCAGTCTCTTCAACCAGTTTAGTTGTGAGTGGACAATATCAGATGAACATTTAATTGTTTCCAATGTTTACCCTTTTTCTTGTTTCGTTTCTGTTTTGGATGTTGTTGAAATGGAAATTCGGCGTATAATAGCACTCAAACTTAAAGATGAACTTCAAAAGTAGGTAACCCGTTTAATCTTCCGCAAATGAAGAAATATACACTGATTAGTTCATGTAACAATAACGGGAGCAAGAACTACTACTTGCTGTGTCACCGCTTATAAATCCGATTTTAATGTTGTATCTTCTGTAATTTTTTCCTGTTTTGTTTAGTTTATAGTGGAATTGATGTAATTGATTGAGGTTTTATTTGTAATTTAGTGAACACTGTCTCTGGGACTTTGTCCTGTTTGTGTTCCTGTGTAAATAAATAAATAAAATAAATAAATATTGGAAGTTATCTGTGTTCAACGTGAAACAAAACAGCTGCGGTGCATTAGCACACTTTGAAATCTTCAAATGCTTATAAATTTTTACCTGAGGCGAATTTGAAAAGATGGCGAATGGAAAAAGTGTTCTATTTGATGAGGGGAATCTATGGTCGAAATTAATGTTACTTAAAGACTCACATTGAAAAAGGATCTCCTTCGAGAATTTGCGACACTCAAAATTCCAACTGTTGGTTAGAGGCTCCATGGATCTGTTGAAAAACTTGATTCGATGATGTAATCTTGAGCTACTCTATTCTTGTAACAAGCGAGATTGCCCGCGATAGATCATATCTGCTCCCATGTGGAGTCACTTAAGTATCATAAAAATGGTTCGTTAATACGCAGATGCTCAGTCTGCTTTTTTATGGCCCCCCTACACCAATCCACGGCCAGCAGTTATATTGACTGTATGTTGACTGTAATCAGTGTGCGGACAGATTGGGTGTGACTAATACAGAGAAAACTGCCGGACGTACGATCCGACTACAGTCATAGGCCTGTCCGTCCCTGACCGGTGGATCTCTCGCAATAGATTATCAGTTAGCCGGCAGTCATCTGACTCGCACAGTCGAGTGTACTGCTAATTCACCAGTTGAAAATTTGATGGATCTTCGGCCTGAAGCTTGCACCGAATCGCTTCGTCTCATTAAATTGGACAATAAACCACCGCTCATTTTGGCATTTATGGAACTTAATGCGAAACTATCAATGTCTATGGAAAATAAATTGATATTTACCCGGGCAGAAGGCTGAAAGAGAATGCCACCGGTGATTTGTTAGAGTTTCAGAAAAAAAGCTTCACAGTCTGTAACAACAGAAACAGTTGAAAAGTATCAACAATTTGAGTTCTGCATGTCGGAAGGAATCGAAAGAAGTAAGATCCAAGTCAGGTTCCAGGGAAATAATGCCTACGTTCCATCATTATAATATTTCGAGTTTCGTTTTCGGCTTCAGGGAGCTAGAGCAACATTCAGGATAGACGAATCTTTCGCGGATGGATTCCTGGTAAGTATATATGGATTATTGATTGAGGGATATTTCGGGAGGATTAAGCATTTTTTTCGGTTGCTCTTCCAATTGCCCCTGCTTATTGCTGGTTTTGAACAATTTTTCAGGAGTAACTCCTTGAAAAACTGTTGCCCTATGAACAGTATTGAAAAAAAAGTCATCCGCGTTCAGGGCTAGAACCTCTAAATGGCCGTTTGATGAACGAAAGGCCGCCTCCAGGTACTCGGTGCACTGTCAGTATGTGGCATCCACAGGCCCACATGGTGAAAACACAAAAATAACGCACGTCCCCATATTGCCCGTCGATCTGTATATACTTTCACCATAAAGTTGACGTTATCGGTTTACCGTAATCACCTCTTCCACCGGATTTGAATCCTATTGAACATATGATGTGATGGAGAGGATACTCTACAATTTTCACCTACCTCCATGAACTCTAGCATAGCAGTCTATTCACCAAGTTCAAGTTGCTCGTAGATAGTTGTCACAAGAAGTCATCGACTTTCTTAGTTCGTCGGTACCTAGATATGAAGGTACCAAAGATTCTTCATCTACAGGGTCATCGAACACATAGTTGGATTTTTTGCTGCAATGTTGATTGAATATTCTGAGAATGTAGTCGAATTATTCATTATGTAAGACTACCAAGTGTTATGGTTTTTTCTTAATCGGTATTCAAGAAACATAAAAAAATAACTTACCGATGAACACAAATCCCTATATTCAATCATTCATTATTATGATATAAAATTAAGATAATTCCAGGCCTCAAACATAGTAAACTCTATCATGAAATATAAGAAATATCCAAATCAATCACGATCCAGTAACAAATCCAGAAAATTTTATTCCAGTATTTCAATGGTTTGTTTAGGGCACATAATCTTCCAAATGATCCTTCTCAACAGGCTTCTCATGATCTGAAAGTACAAAAATTTGGATAAATACTTTGAATTTTATGAAATGCCTCATCTAGTCAAAAAGTAGTAAATTATGAGGAATTTGTGTAATATTTTGTTGAAAATTAATATGATAGGTTTGAATTGAACAGAACTAGCAATTACAAGTAGAAATTAGGTGCAAATTTCAAACAAAATATAAATTTAGGATAGAAATTATGTCTGGACTCAGTAACAAAATTGGAGCTATATTTTAGAAATAGGGTTTGTTTGATATAAGGAAATTATCTTTTGGCGATTTTAAGTAGAAATTCATGAATACTAGGCAAATGAATTTGTGAACTTAGACAAATTGTAATATTTAGGCATAAAATTTAAAAAATTTTGTATATGAGATATTTAGAATATATAGGCGAATGGCACATCACAATACGAAGAAAAATAAACTTATTTCAAGGTCAACCCTTGGAACTTGCAGAAAATAAACACGACGGACTTTGGAGGTTATTCAGAAACCCGAACCACAGAAGAATATCAAGAAAAAAGTAATATAGACTAGAAACACCGTGGGTGAGATCAAAAGGACATTATTATAAGTTTTTTTCAAATTTAATTTAATTAGTTCGGTTAGTTAATTAGTTAGTTAAGCATTCAATTGATTTTCATATATTATTTTCATTAAATATTAGTGTTCAAAAGTCCATAAACTTTTTTATTTCAAATCATAGAATCCACCTTGAGATAGAGACAGAAAGCCGCGGGAAATTTAACTCAAAATTCGGAATTATATTTTATTGATATTGGATCTCGACGAAAATTTAAAATTTCGAAATTATTAAATTCATTACAACAGCTCGATTCATAACACAAGTTATTCTTTCTGGGTGTAACATTTCCAATATCACTATGAATATATTTGCATTTTCAATACGTAGAATCTGAGAACCTTGAAAACCCCACTGATAATAATCCGGGTATAGGCCTAGCAGGTTTGACCTGGAACGGAACCAAACCCATAATGTCTTATCAAATCAATCGAGAAACCGGGACAGCGATTTCACCCGCATCATTAGACCGGGAACGAGACTAGAACAGTTCAATTTCCCCATTTTCAGTTTGCGATTCGCGAACGAGGCATGGAGGAAAAGACTAAGCAAGTGATTTACCAATGATTGTTCCCGATTCAATAACCGGAAACGTCCGCTTGGTCGAGCCAATGGCGCCCCTGATTCGCACATCTCCTGTTTTTCCGCCATAGTCCCGGTCTTCCTCGTTTTATGTTTCTATTCCGGAATTACCATACATTATTCATCTGGTTCGAGAGGGACCGGTTATGCGCATATAGAATGGGGCATTTCCGCTGATTTCAATTTCGCGGGCCAGATTAAGGCGCTTCCGCGGAAGGGGCGATGTGTCCTTCGGTGTGGGTCTGAGAGAACCGCTTCCCAAGTTGAGGATTGTGTGTAAGAGGTATAATTTCTACCCGACGAAATTCCTACCCAGGCAATACAAAAAGGTTTTGATGATATCATGGCGATATCTTTTCATAATATTGAGGGTACTTTTGCTTAAAGTTCTATGTCTCCTCTAAATTTCCGCCTAATCGATAGTCTCAAAGAGATCCTGCAGATATCGCATGTGGAATTTATCAAAAACAATGGGAGGTCAGGGGGTCAATTCTTGAATCTTGACCAAGAATTGAAGAGTATGACAATTGTCATATGTTTATGTCGATTTTCTAAATTTTCTCGAGCATCTGCAAGATATCGAGAAATTTCAAACCGGAATATAGCCTCATCACCGTATCGTTTGACTTTGACAACAAATGGTACAGAGTGAAAGAGATATAATAATAATAATAATAATATAATAATATCCATTTATTCCCAGAACCATTATCATAATACTAATAATAAAGTAATAAACAGAAACCATGAATTAAGAATCAACGGAAACATTAAAATTTGACTTACTGCGACCTACAAAAATCTATGAATTCGCTGAAAAAGTACGGTTCACAATTTAATATAAATGAAAACACTGTCCTTCGGAATGAACTATACAATGATATCTTTCTTATACTTAATGGGATAAGATTTTACAGTTTTATCCCCATATATAACGTGCTCTGCTCGGTATTCGAAAATTTATGGATCGGAAAAAAATATTCATGAGTTCTCCTAGTTGGATTATTATTTTTATACTCCCCAAAATAATATGGATGTTTTCGAAAGAAACGTAAAATTATATAAATACATAAACCTGGCAGCGTCAAAATTTTACTTGATTTGAACCAACTTCTACAGGATGATCTGATATTTATTCAACATGGTTCTCATTGCTCGCTTTTGAATAGTAAATATATGACTAGCTTGTGAACCAGGGCCCCAAAAAATAATGCCGTATGATAAAAGAGATTGGAAGTTTGCAAAGTAAATGGTCTTAATGTGCTTAGATCAACTTGATTTATTACAGCTTTCATTGTGTAGATCACTGTATTCAGGTCAGATGTTAAAGTATCACAATAGGCGGTTTCGGAAACTTGATCGAGTTAACACGATTCCTAACCCTGCGTGTTCGTTTACCTGACCTGGGTTATTAACCCCAGTTCGGAAACCTCTGTGTCCTTACTCGATCAGTGATCGAGTTAATCGGATTAGCTACCCACGTTCGGAAACCTTTGGATCTCTTACCCGATCACTTACCCAGATCATCTTTTATAACTCTACTCGGAAAGCAGGGTTGAAAGGTAACCACATGCGCACTAGGTGCTTTTAACAATATCACAGAATAGAAAAGTAATACTTCTCCATTTTTAGACAATAATAAGAGAACCACGGTATAAATACCACCGTATAACATCACAGACCTGAGATATAATTGAATTTTGTGAATAATAAGCCAATCAGAGTCGACATCCAAATTAGCCTGTTTAGCGCCGAAAATTCAAATACCATTCAAACTCAAAAGAGTTTGCATTGAAGATTATGAAGGTGATATAATGAAATATTCATGAAACGGTGAAAGAAAACTGATTTCTTCCGCGAATTCATCATTCCATGAAAGATTCGATAGATTCACTTGTCTTTGGAAAACACCATAGTTTCACTTCTATAGCTCTACAAAATTTTAGAAAAGCACTCAAGTGTAGTCAGGAACTTCAAGGCGCTCATTCGCTTTACATCTTTAAAAATAAATTTTGTAATATCCTCATCATACGGTCCTCGAGAAATTTTGCACCAAGCTGTAATTTTTCAACCAAGTGCTTGATTTCAATTCGATCTGTTTTTTTTTGGAAATAGTAGGTATTGGTGAAATAAAATTTGATGGGAAATATTCACAGAACTATCGGGCGGATTTCTCCCATTCATGATTGAAACCTTTGCAATGGAGCCAGAAACCTGCCCTACAAATATCGTTCAAGTTTTTACTTTCAGAAAGCTTTATCATCAGTACCTACCTTTGAATTTTTTTTCTAGTAATCTGATCCACGTGAAATTTTGCACAAGTTTCAACTTCGAAATCTTTCAACTTTCAACAAGTTTGAACTCAATTAGATCATTATTTTCCGAAATATGTCAATTGTGAGAAAAAGTCTGTACAGTTTTTAGGAAATTTTTCTGAAGACACAATCGCATCAACAACCTTACAATTAATTTTCAAGTTTCATCACCATCGGATCAATAGTATTTGAGTTATCGAGGAAATATCATCAAAATTTCAAAATCTTCTCTTTATTTCCAGAAATGAATATCCGACGGAGCTTTGCTCTGATACATTATTATCAAATGTCGACGTCATGCATCAGAAAAAATTTCTATTATAATTATATGTAATATACAAATAATACAATCAATTATAAACTATACAATATTGAAATTTACATCAACAAGAATAGACTGCTAACTTATTGAACACAAAATCATATAAGAACAGCAGGTTTTATACTCTCTCGTCTATGTGTGACAACAAAATCCACGAATTGGAAGGCTGTCTGGTTTTGACATACTCACTGCATTGCAAATTTTAGAAATATAAAGAGAATATTCACACTCTGAAACAGAACAGGGTCTAGGAAACTGCACCCTCCAAAACAGATGAAATTTGTGGTCTTCAATTCATCATAATGATAAAGAATTATTTTCTTCAATGTGCTTTTGCACATCAGCCTACCTGGCTAATTTACTCTCAATTTTCACATCTTGCAAGAATTTCCTGCATCGAATTCATAAAGTGATAAGCCAAAACTGTTCGTTAATTAATTCAGGTTATATTTTGATTCAATCAAAAATCAAAACAAACCATAATCACAGAAGATATTTTTCTGTATTCTGTGCCGTTATAACCCCGACATGTTCGTTTACTGCCTAACCCGGGTAAGTGATCCGAGGAATCTGACAGGTGATCGAGTAGGTAACCCCGATCAAGTTTCCGAAACCGCCTAATGTTGATCCCAAGTCAGGTGTTCATCCACTAACATACCCAGGAGCTTTGTACTGGAGTCAGCCAAAATATGATCGTCTTTCACTGTGATACGTTTTGGATAGGTCTTATTTGATCTTATAGTGCAGAAATATACTATCTTCGTTTTATCGGCATTAAGATTTAAAGCGTTTGCTCTGCACCATCCTTCAATCTTAGAAATGGCAGATATCAAGCCTTCATTAACTGCTTCAATATTATGGGACGACATTTGTATCATCAGCATACAAATATGCATCCACATTCGGCTCGTTGAGAACGGTATTGGCAGATTGTCAGCTTCCTCTACCAAAATATCAAGGGAATTCGACTCATTCAGGTTGAGTTTCTGAAGATCGACGGACTTCACCACCAAAACATCTGGTAGATCGTCGTCAATAAACTATGAACAGTATAGGTCCCATGATAGTACCTTGAGGTACCCCAACAAGTAAGCTTTCTTCAGATGATAGAAACTTTTCACCATCTATGTCTAAAACAACAATTTGTTTTCTGTTGTTAAGATAACTCTCTATCAGTTTGAGGGGTATGCCTCTAATTCCCTTTCTCTCTAGTTCACTCAAAAGTAGATTATGATCAACGCAATCCAACGCCTTAGAACATTCGATTGTCGAGTAACATTCGGTTCCATGCGCAGGTCATGTCTACTTATTGTTAATATTTAACTTAGAAAATCGACGCCAACCAACGACAATCGTCAAACTCTTTAATTCTTGATCGAGATTCAAGAATCGACCCGCTGAGTGAAATTCGCTCACAGCCATAAGTTTGAGATATTTTCAATAAGTGCTCATTTCGAGATTTCTTGGAGTACGCTTTGTGATATTTTCATTAAGTATTCCTGACAAAAGTTCAAATATACAGGGTGGATTTTCAAGTTGAACATAAATTTTAACTATAGATTCCTCTAATCAAACAAGAAAATTTTTGTGCGCTTGTTCTAGGGGAACAGCGTGCTATCGTTTTGTTTTTGTTCTGTTTTTTTTTTGTTTTGAGTTATTACCATTTGAAATTTTGACTTATTTCCTTGATATTGCAGGAATTACTGGAGTGGTTTGACTGAAACTTGGCAATTAGTTGGAACATAATGACGCACAACATTCAACGAAACTTTGTTAGGATCGTATGTCCACTCATCTTGAAAAAAAAATTCTCAAAAATTTTTTCCATACAATTTTTTTTAATGAACTATTGATCATATTCGAGAAAAATTTTGCTCAAACCATGAGCTTTATATTTCACAGCAGCGTAGCAAATTTCACTTCGATACAAATAATATTTTCGGAGATATTGGAAAAAAATATGTAAAATTTCTTGGTTTTTTTCTCGATATCCTTGTTTTTTTCGGTATAACTCCAAAAAAACTAATTCAATCATGATTAAGCTTCGCAGCTAGTTTCGAAATGCTGAAGGAGAACTTTGTGCCGAATTTCGTGATGATCGTGTCATAAAGGACAATTTGAAAAAAAATTCCAATTTTTTCTCAAAAACTCAATAATCTGTGATCTTCTTATCATAAGAGTTGAGTTCCGATATTCCAAATCAGTACAGGCCAGTATCAGTAATTTCGAAACGTTTCGTACTGATACGAACAGTTACCAAAGCAGTGCCAGTAAAATCGACTGTCAGAATTTATTGACAAGTACTGACCAGGAATATCGGAACTCAACTATTATCCTCATTAAATTCTTTAATATAAACCTTCGAACTGTCATTTTTCGATAAAGTACTGGATTTCAACTAGATCTCATCTGTATTTCTAGAAATATTGGGAAAATAAAATTTTTAATGGGTATATCTGCGGAATGATTGAGTGGATTTTCCATTCACGAATTGGGCCTTCATAATGAAGATCCAACCTACTCTACCAATATCGAGTTCCTAAGTTGTTACTTTCCGAAGTTATAGTGTTTAACTCGATTATTAGAAACTCGGTATTCGTTGAGTGGGTTAAGGGCTCAATAATGAAGGTTGAATTCGTGAATGGGTAAAATCCGCCGAATGATTCCGCAGATATAATCATTAACAACTTTATTTTCCCAATATTTCCAAAACCTTCATCGAAAATAACCTAAAACACACTGCCATGAAGGCAGCAGCATTCGAGCGCATGTTCAAATTCATTGCCAAAGCGGTCATCTCCATTGAACATACGCACAAAAGCTGAAACCGTCACGCAGTGCTTTTCTAGGTTTTATTTTCTATTTTTACTCGCTTGTTCTGGGGAACAGCACGTTATCTTTTCATCACAATGTGTGTAATTTTGAGCCGAAATTGGTCTCAGAGGACTAGGTTGGACTCACTGATGAAGAACCCTTGATCAAATTTAATTCTGTCCGTCCGACCGTCCGTGTGCGCTCCAACTTTCGAAATAAATAACCTAGAGTCTTGCAATTTTCAGGTCAGGTTTGGATGCTCAATATATCGAATAATTTCGTTGATGGGCGAATTTTATATTTCATTTCCTGCTTTGTTTACAATATCCGAGAAGGTATAACGTTTACTAAATATTTAGTTGAAGTTTTTAGTTTTTTACGAGTGATATTTCGTGACAATGGATCTAATAAATTGCTATTCAATCTCAAATGACACATATTAAGACTATATAAACGAAAAAAAAATAAACATGGATTGGAGAAAACTTTTCAGTAGGTACTATTTCGAATAATACTGTATATTGCAAATTATCAAATTACTATTGTTCATTCTGATCACAGTCATCATAGTGATCTCATGATTGAAACTTCGTTAATACTTATGGGATATCGTAACGCAACATAAGGTTAAATGT
The DNA here is from genome assembly GCA_958510865.1 of Myrrha octodecimguttata. Lineage (NCBI taxonomy): Eukaryota > Metazoa > Arthropoda > Insecta > Coleoptera > Coccinellidae > Myrrha > Myrrha octodecimguttata. The sequence goes on from OY294057.1 coordinate 30,897,181, forward strand.
CCTCAGGATTGAAATGGTGACAAATGTGAATACAATTGTTTTCGAATATTTTCCAGATTTTTCTCGAAAAACAATGTTTTTTTCGGAAATTAACAATCAGATTCCAAAGAAATTGTTTCGGAAATTTTGTACTTATTTCTTCAATATCTCAAAAATAATCAAGGCGATCAGACAATATTTCAAAAATTTCGATGAGCAAATTTGTTCTGAATGTTCAATTAGAAAATTCAAGATTTTGTTTTCAAGTATGTATGTGATATTTAGCAATCTACCTATTATATCTCTAAAACTTCTTATAAAAAGAATTTATAAAGAATGATTAAGTAATCTAAAATGAATCGAGATTTTTACGGTGACTCAATATACACTTCATATGCATTCTTCATGCTAATTTTTAATGGTTTTATGAAGTGGCGAGTGGGGAACCGTTTTGAATAGGATGAATTTGATTTCTGGAGAGTATGTGTCACAGTTATAGAAAACACAACACAAAAATTAATTTCCTTGGTAAGTATCATATCAAAACTAGACTGATTTTTTTGGGAATTTCAACAGCCTGTAACATGGTACAGAATCTGGAAAGATGATAAATGAGAGTAGCTCTTTATTTGATGAGAAGAATCTATGATTGAAATTAATGAACAACTTAAGGACTGACCCTGTATTAACTTTGAATTATTTTTTTTGAAAAGTTTCCTTTCGAAATTTTCATGATGGTGGAACGATCTCTGCCAAATAACATGGTGATCCCGCACGAATAGACCCCGCGGTCTGAGTTTGGAATGTTGAAAACGTAACAACATTACTAAGCATACTTAGTGCTACTTACTAAGCACACTTAGTACTACTTCTACTATCAATGTGAAATCCCTATTCACATATTTAAATGAGAAATATGTTGATGTTCCTTGAGGAGATCGCATCTTTGACGCTATTCTGATGAATTTCTTCGAATCTCAAGGCCCGAATAGTCTGGGCTAGAAATCACATCGAATGGGGCGTGCAAGAACGGACTCCTGTGTTGTTAAGTGATGGATAGAGATTCGGTTTACTTCCAGATACTAGACGTACTCGTGTATGGAGACAATCTGGAAATGTTTGGAGAGTTGGGACTGCACAGGAAGTTCACAGCTACCAAGGCGGAACGGTGATGGTTTGGGGTGGTATCAGCATTGGCGGAAGAAGCGACCTCGTATTGATGGAGAGGTTTGTAAATTCTCTCAGATATAGGGACCTGCTATAAGAACCATTTGTCGTACCGTATGCAGCTGCAGTAGGTGAAAACTTCATCTTTCTGCATGACAATGCGCGCCCTCATACCGTCGCGATCGTAAAAGATTACTTGGATGAGAGTGGTCTCAGTATTTTGGATTGGCCTGCTCAATCGCCAGACCTGAATCCGATTTCTGAATGTGTGGGATTCGCTTGGCAGAAGAATTTTAAGGCGTTACATTCCCTTCCAGACACGAAATCAATGGTTGCATACTCTGGTTGAATAATGGAATGCGACTGATCAGGAAAGCATCGATAACCTGATTCTCAGCTTACCAAATCGATGAAGGGGAATTTTGAACTATCGCGGTGGACAAACTCTGTATTGGACATTGCGCAGAATCCTAATTCGAAGTTTTCACTCTTTTCAGTTAGATTTCAGCCTTTAATCAATTTGCAACCTTTGTATGAAATTATCAATAAATTATGTGTCAAAAGATTATGCTATACGTGGGTAACAAAAATTGTATCGAATTTCCCATTACCAAGTGACGAAACTATGAAAATATCGCTGACCTTCACATTTATTTGATTGGTGTATAACAACGCCGTGATTCTATACTGATAAGTTCATTACAAATTGGTTTTTTTGGTGACTAGTTCAGGGGGCTGTATCAAAGCAGGGGCTCCTCAAAAAAAATTATTTCTTGACAAGTTATTATCTCTAAATATGTTTTGGCAATTATTCATTCACACCCAGTATATCTATAATTTCAGATTGTTTTCAGAATGGAAAATCCGGCAGAAACATCCCAATCATAACAGCATGAAGTATAGCACTCGAAAACTTCTCAGGTTGTCCATCTTGCTATATTAACACCAAGAGTATTCGCCCTGGCTCTTTCACTTGGGTGCTGTTGACACAGAATGGGTGAAATGAATACAATCCTTCAATCCAACTGACCGTTCAAATTCACTGAATGATTTAACCATCTTAGTTTTTAAATCGGACAAAATTCCCAATAACATCCCATTGAAATTCACAAATATCCAACCTGAACTATTGCGCTAACCAACAGATGGATTCTTTCCAACATTCGGACTGGTTTCCCTTCCAAGGGGGCCTCGACTCCCACCCACAGGGTCGCGAAAGATTTGGCCGGAATTAAATGCTGTGGCCGGGTGGCGACGTAGGGGGGCAGACGGTGTGTAGGTAATATCATCATGCAGGATGCGGGTAAATTTACTCAATCCAAACCCGAAAACCGATTCGTGGAGTCCCGGGGGCGCAGTTCCGGGAGCAGTTTTATTCTACTGGAGCAGGCGCCGAAGTGCGGCCTGCTTTGCAATGCAAATGAAAGCCGAAAGATCATCGCAAATCGACACGATACTAGGAAACCTGAAGCCGACGACGACGACGGTTCAATTCTATATTTACGAATGGCGATAGGAAAACGGGGGGACCCTCCATTTTAGGGTGAAGGGGTGCTTCGACGCTTGAGCTCAATCCGACCTGAAGAATTATAAGGTAGTAGATCCTTTTAGACAAGCAAACGCGGTGAATTTAAGTATAACTACGAAAATTCTACAAAAGCACAAATGCGAATATATAAATAAATAAATAAATAAATGAATAAATAAATAAATAAATAAATAAATGAATGACGTCTTTTTTACACAGAAAAGTAGTAAATATATGTACCCATTACCTAGCAGCGAAAGGCGAAGTCTAGCACATTGCTATTCAAACTCAACCTCCACAAACCGGCAATGAGATAATATCCAACAAGCACAAGGAAAAAAACAATAAGTCAGCAACTAAATATATCAAACCGAATATACCCATCGAGCACCCTAATCTCACAGCATGAAGAATATAGGTGTACATACATTTGACTAACAAACATCCATTATTGCTCACTAAACAAATACTTCAAAAGTCTATATTTGAACTTATTCATATTCAACAATTTGAACTCATGTGGGAGGGAATTGTAAAATTTTATTGACTGAAAGATGAAACTCCTCTGAAATAAAGCTGTTTTATGTCTGGGCACTATAAATTTATCCCGAAATGTTGTCACCCTTGAGTGAACGTAACTATGACGAACAAACTTCGTCTGGAGAAAATGCGGGCATCAACATCAAGAAGAAGCTTATGTGTGAAGGAGCCCATAAGTGATCATTTCGCCTCGACTCCGTGAAGAGACCTCCATCCTCTCTAATTTCATAACGTATGGGATCAAACTTCCTTATACCATGTATCAACCTATAACACGATTTCTGCTCTCTCTGTATTCTATCCCGATTAATCTTAGTCAAACACGGTCCGTAGATAAAATCACTATATGTGAATTGGGATAAGACAAGAGTTTCACAAAGAGTTTTCTTGGTTTTCATATCAAGTATATGTCGGTTGGGGTTGACAGGTTTTAAGTTCATATATGCCCTCGTAAGTAAAGTTTTTAGATGCTCGGAGAACGTAGTTCAGTATCCAGTATTAAACCCAGCTTTTTAGCGACATCAGTGAACGCCAGGCAATGACCATTTTTTTCGATGTGCATATTAGATTTCAGGCAACCAACAGCTTGTTTGTTGGCAAAACACATTACCTTCGACTTCTCGGGATTGAGGACTAGATTGTGTGCTGTAGATAGTTCAAGAATAAGTTGTAATATACTGTTTATCACTCGAGAAGCCTCTTCATATGATTCATTAGGAAAATGATAATACAGCTGAAAATCATCTGCGTATGCTAGTAGTTTGCAGTGGGTAATAGCTGTTATTATATCAGCAGTATAAATTATGAATAGCAAAGGTCCAAGCACCGAACCTTGGGGTACACCAGAAAGAATTTCTGTAGTAGATGATAACGCATTATTGACAAATATAAGCTGAGCTCTATTACTTAAGTAAGATCTGATCAATTGCAATGAAGCAGGATCGAAACCGTAATATTTCAATTCAGCAATCAACAATTCATGAATAATTGTGTCGAAAGCCTTTGAGTAGTCCAGCAGTATGAGAATACTGGCGAACCCCTCATCATAGGCCTCCATGATATCGCTGGTCACAGTTGCAAGTGCAGTCGCAGTGCTATAGTATTTTCTGAATCTGCACTGTGAGTTGGGTGGTATATTGTTTGATCTCAGATGATATATCATTTGACTTTGGAGTACTTTCTCGAAAACTCTCGACAGGAATGGCAGTATACTGATAATTCTGAGATTAGAAAGAGAAGAGGGATCCTTTACTTTCGGAATGGGTTTTCCTCAAACCACCTTCCATAAATATGGAAAATAGCGAAAGTCGATGCACACATTTTTGATATGAACAATATATTCGACTTTAAATGGTCTACAGTATTGAATCATACGCAGTGAAACCTCATCCAACCCAACCGCGTATGGGTGATTCTCCAATCACAAATTGTGAATTATTTTCTAATTTTTTAATGAAAAACTTCACAATCAATTCTACATTAAGGCACATTGCTGAATAGGTAATCAAACTACATTTCATTGGATGTATCACAATACATATATTACAATTTGAAAAAATAAAGTAGTGGGGTGCGGGAGTAGGGGGTGAAAATTATCAAATTCAAAAAAGCACAGGATAAATTGCTTTTGAAATCAAAAATCGGCGGGTGCAAGGATTTTCCTTAATAATTCTTTGTTCACGAATTATCAACGAGTTACGATACTTTTTTGGCACGCTTTATAAGTTTCATTTAAGATATCAATGGTATTGAGTTATTTAATGAGAAAATAATAAACCCTCGTGTGAAATTTGCAGCGTTTTTGCTTACAGCATACAACGAAAATAGCTTTGAACGACAACATTCTATAAGGTAATTCTTCAGCAGTGGTGACAATGTTTTTTCACAATGAAGTTTCCATGTGACCTATGAGACATTATATACTGCTCTTTATCAAACTAAATATCACTTTGGAATGATGAATTACTTTACGGACATTATTACATGTATTTATCATCGTATCGGTATCGTACATGTATTTATCGTATCGAGTTCTTTACTAGAAAAAAATTAAGAAAAAGCTTATGAAATTATCTATTAGTTTCAGAGAAATATTCCTTTTACTTTATTCGATCTGACATCTGACAAATTTTGCATCCATTATCTTCATTCAAAAAACTACTGTGTGTTTTATCAATCACTAGTAGTCAAAGTACCAGTGGGTATGCAGGTTACTTATCTATGATGGGAAAAAATGAAGAGATCCTAATGCAACATATCGAAATCGCCTAAGTTATTTCACGTAATAATTAATTTAGACATGATGAAAAAGGCTATCGGTCATATTTTTCTAAATCGGACAGAACTGTACATGAACAAAACGTAAGTATTTTGGCCCATCTTATGCGATTAATTTTATATTAATATTAATTTTTACAGTAAATGTTTTCCTAGAAATAGCTCGAAAAAGTCCTTCGCAATATCAGTAAATACATCTTTTGAATTGGTGTTGGAAGGGAATTTTATTATTGAATAAAATATTTCCGTGAAATGGCCAATGAGTATTAATGAAGTCAATAAGTCATTTTGAAACATTTCTGTTTTTCTCGAATTTTTTAATGAAACTACAAAATTACTTTACACAGGATACCAAATCTTGTCTTATTGAGAAAAATTTCATATGTTCCTTATGAATAAGACCTGCATTTTTCGAGCAATTTGAATATGGATCGCCTCTCAAATTATATGGCCATGGAAAATTATTAACCCCATAAAATATAGACTTTTTGGTCTCATAGCTTTACGCCTCTACGTCAATTTATCGTATGGTCACTTACCAATGAAAAACTCGTTATAAAAATGAACATATGCGTATTTATTAATAAAAAAGGATTTGGAAATCTGACTTTTGATGGAGAAATGGGTTTATCAAACGATGATGAAAGACATCAGAGCATAAGGTATCGAAAGTATCATTGTTGGCAATTAAAGATAGGTATTTCTCTTGCAATCTTTCACACGTTAAAGTATCAAATATTGCCGCAGTTCACAAATGATATATTTTCTTGTTGTATTTATCTATATGGAGTTTCAACTTGCATCACATCGTTAGGATCGTTCTATCAATACTGAATATTCTTCCCTCAGTGATTTGTTCAAATTGAATTCAAATTTGTGAATAGAACGAGACATTTTCACAATGGACTACTACTACGATTCTTGATAAATACTGCATATGTTTACGTATCGGGTTTATATAACTAATCACCGAGTGTCAATCTGATCGCATCAGTAATTTTCGGGATATTGAGGAAATATCCAAAACTGTTGCGGGAATTTTGTGTTTGTTTTTGTGTTAATGAAGAAACAACATCACTTTTCTTAACCTCCAAAACCGAATTTTGCGCATGAACGAATTGAACCGAGATTTTCAGGTAGAATAGCTTCAAGACTTTAGGTCAAGATTTTCTTCGTCAACAAACTGAACCGTCGCATTGTCACATCATTATTGCTTTTTGCAAAATGAAATCGCGCTTGTACCCTAGAACATACGGATAATTTCCGATGATTCCAATGAAAATTTCAATACTTTTGAGTAGCATAATTTACCGAACCTACCACTCTTTAACTTCAATAAAGCCCTATCTATGTGTACAATATTATTATAAATTCTAGAAAAGTACTGAAGAGAGGTTAAAAGCTCTGACTCGCATGTTTTTCTCCAAGTATGTAAAGATTTGGTGATCTATTTTCCATACGTCCCTCACGAAATTCTACCCAGACCTTCAAACATCACTTTATGGTCGAGTTCTGTATTCCTGGAAGTATTGCAAAGATTAAAATTTCAAATGGGATATTACGAATCTACGATTTTATTCATTCACGAACTGTCGATGTTTGATCACCAAACCTGCTCCATAAGAATATCGAGTAGCTGAGTCATTTTTTCAGAAATTAATTGTGTTCACTGCTGACTTAAGCTCTGAGCATGAGCAGAGTAACCACAGAAATAATCCACTGAGAGACTTGATAATTCTTGAGCAGGTTTGGAGTTTAATAACTAAAGTCGAATTGGTAACAGACAATAATTTCTAGTATTTCCAAACTGACAGATTGGTTCGAATTGAAATCCAGTCAGATTCATAGAGAATTTTGTCAGGACAATGATCAGAGGATTACAAAATTTCAAATATATGAAAATATTTTGGTTTTCTTTGCTGATTGTTCCAATATAATGATCATTGTGAAATTTGGCTCAAGTTTATGCATAAGCATTTACCTATTAGTTACGAAAACTAATCATGATCAGATTATCTTTTTCGAGGTATTCCGGAAATAACAATGGCATCAAGGAAATAAGCAAGAAATTTCACATAATTTCTCCCCCGATACCTTCAAAGATGAGAATCTGATCAAACTAACATTCAAAATCCTGTTGTTGATTAGTGACATCAATGTACGCGTTAAATTTCATTGCAGGTTGAAGAATACTTCTCGAAAAAACAAGTTGTTTCAACGAAAATCTAGTATATTCCAGAAGAAAAATTGTCTCACACTTTCTACCTGGCAAACACCTCAATGAATTCTGGGTGAGGTTGGGTGTCTGAAGAAGTTTTATTTTGTTAGAGTCAGTTCTTATAGATTTTCTGAGGATATTATCTCAAAATTTTGAATAGCCACGAAATATGACATATTTTTTTCCAAAATCTCTGGAACTGAATAATGGATCGAACTGAAAATTGGATACTATTGTTATATTTCGCCTTCAATGTCTTTAATTGAAACAAATTTTTATAACTATGTTATACTTCCAATAATTATAAAATGTTTAAAATATTTATGGGGTTAACATTTTTGCGACTTGCTTCGAAATTTCATTCATCTTAGGCAACTGAACTCTGAGCTCATGGTACAGGGTACTTATGCAGAGTCAGTTAAAACGACGTGATAATAAAAGTGACAGTTGAAGAATTTTGTCTGCAACAAATGATAGAAAAAATTGATTTTTTGGGAAACATTAGGGTGTAGGTATCATTTGAAAGCATTGAAAATATGATAATACCAACACCTCAAAAACCCCCCCTACTAATGTATTTTTTTAACATCTGTTGCAGATAGTATTCTTCAACTGTCACTTAAATTTCCACGTGTTTTCACCTGAAAATGTACAATGTGCTGAGAGGTCAGTTGCCTGAAGGTGAAAGAAAGTTCGAAACTAGTCGCAAAAATGTTAACCCCACATATTGTAAACATCTTATAATTGTTTGTAGTAAAAAATAATAATAAAATTTGTTTTTATTATGATCATCTACCAAATAGTTATGACTGAAACACTTCAATACTCAAGGTCTTTGCCGAAATCAGTGATATTTGATGGATGGATATTCAAAAAAAAAAATTTTCCCAGGAAAACATTCTGGAATATGCGAAAACAATTCTTTCAAATTGTATCGATACCATTCTCCCGAAATTTGGCAATATAGTGAGTGTCAATATTTTTCACCTTCACATCATTCAGTATTTCTCGAGATGTTCAAAAAAAATTTCCAAACTTTCCATTCAACAACACAATCTTATGCTTATCATTGTTTCCCAATAGCTCCGAAAATGAATATTGGATTAAAAATAAATTTGAATACTGTCGTTCAATATCTAATTTCATCGTAATCCGAATGAGAGTCTCCGAAAACCTGAGTTCTTTCAACAAAAATCAGGAAATTTTTAAGAAATTTATATAATTCCCTAACAAATAAATCCTCACAAAAATTTTCATTTTCATCGAAGCTCCAAACTGATCGAATGATTACTTCTTGAAATATTGAAGGAATAACCTCAAAATTTCAAATGGATATATCCTCGAAACCGTTTGACAGGGATGAACTCAACCTTGATATTTGCACCCCAAAACTATTGAGGATTTCAGGTCTCAAGTATTTTTTTTTCAAAAGTCGGAGCACATACGGGCGGACAGAAATAATTTGACCATGAATTCCTCTTCAGAGTCCAACCTAATCGGCTCATCATAAATTCGATTATTACTGATATTTGAACTGAGAGCGTGTTCCCAGAAAGAGCCCGTAAAATCAGTATTCTATATGAAGTATTATTTATGAATAGTTGAGAAGAAAAATCTCCCGTCAGTTCAAGTGAGAGTTACCCTTCAAGCCCAATGAACTCCGAACAATTTCAATCAATGGCTTTCAGGATCACGAGGTTAATTTGAAAGTATAAGGAGGGAAAATTAAAGTCTCCAGAGTATAGCATGGGGTTCACCCCTCGGTAATTATACGGATATATGATTCAATCACCGGTTTAATTATATAAATCGTGAAATTGATCGGACATCGTTCGCTCGCTTGGATTTGGGAGTTCACTAGCGAAAAAATATTATAGAAGCACTGACAGGACGCCGGGATCGTACTCTTAAAGTAGATTTAAACTAGGATTTTCACCCCCCTTGTTTGACGTTTATCTTTTGTCTTTTGCAACGGTAAATGGTTAAGTCTACCGTGGTTCAAGGTCCGCTCATATCACTTCGAATCGTTCACCATTTTCTATATTTTTTTGGAAATATTTTCATTTCGAATAACCAAACGAAAACTACTTCTTCCAAAGAGTCGATATTACTTGTTCGAGTTTGTTTTGACAGCAGATACGATAGCGGTCATTCAAACGGGGTCGGGATTTTTTTTTTATTTTTCTCGGACGCGCCAAGGGTTATGACTTTTTGATCTTCGGAAGGAAGAAAACAACTGTGGTACCGCGTCTGCGGAGCACTAAGCCGACTCAGACCCCTGTCTCCTTCCAGTCGAAAACGGAACGATTAAGTTGTATTTGCTAGTTCGATTCATTCTTCAATTGCCTGCCCCCTCAAAATTCTCTCATATGAGAGGCTGTCTTTTAAATTTAGGGATGAGACAACCTGGGTGTTGCAAACTGGCAACTGACAGCTCTATCGTGAAGATTGGCATTTTTGAGGTTATGCGTACTCAGAACGTATTGACATACGAGCGCTATTTGTGCTGTTCACAGTAACTCAAGTGATTCATCTTGTGTAAAAATAGAATAGTTCACGAGCTGACAGTTGGGAGAGACTGGAGGACCAACAATAACCTAAAATGTATTGTTTACTATGAGAAAAAGCAATTTCTCTGGTGATTTCGTATTCATTTGGAAATTTTGGACTGAAATATCCACTTCTTTTCGATAAGGATAGTATGAATGTGGTAAACTTAATATGAAATTAGTCCCTGATTTCATAAACAGGCAAATAAACAGACCTTTCGTTTGTTCAGTTGGACGTCTTTCTGCAAGTTGTAGTTTATTATATAGACACCTTGTTACTTTCATATGGAGGTAAAATATTGCGAAAATATTTTGTGATATCTTCGTGCTAATAACTTTTTCGTTGAGTGCCGATCAGTGATGATTGAGAGCCTCTTTTTGTAAAAATAAACAGGAATGTTCATTCAAAACTGGCTATTTTACGAAAATTCCATACCTGGAATCAATCGGCATACCCAAACAAAACATGGTCTATAGTTATGCTGCACCCAAAGCGAGAATCAGCTCAAAATTTGACTGAATTAAATACTGAATGGAAATATTTTGAATAAATCCTGCCTTGTTCAAGTAATAAAGAAATGCTTATTAAGAACTTGTGATTTTTCAAAGATAGCATACTCGGAATCGTTCGGCTTGCCCATACAAAGCATTGTACATGATATTACTAAACATGAAACTCAGTTCAAAATTCAATTTCAATGCATACCTGAATGTCAATGTTATGAATCATTCCTATCTAATTCAAGTTTCATTGATTGTGGAGTCTAATCTCGATCTTATGTTCTTTACCAAGATAACTGACAAGGTGGAAAGTAACATTTATTCTGTTAATTTTCCAGTTAACAAACGCAGTTATACATAGATTGAATGAATTCAGAAAATATGATTTTCCATTCCACAACCAATAGAATTTTCTCATCTCTTTTTTTAATGGATAAGTTGAGTTCCTCTACACATCTGGATGGATAGTACCATTCAAAAGAAAATACTTCAACAAATCATTGGTAGTTTTCATCGATTCGATGTTGATTATTCGAGCTTGAATATCTTAATTTACTTCAAAACACTCAGATTTTAAATAATTTTTCCTTCCTTACTAAACCAGCAACATGCAGAAACGGCATCAACCAGCAAGAATTGTATTTATTCGAAAAATTCCATTAGATTAGTAAACGTATTACTAATAGAAGATATAAAATACTTTGGATATGGATCCTAAATAATGCAAAAGTAAATATTTCAGTCCAAAATGTCCCATCAATACAAAATCACAAGCCAAATCGCTTTCTTCTATGGTAAACAATGCATTCAAGGTTATTGTTGGTCCTCAAGTCTCTCAACTGTCAAAACTGCTCTGGCCTATTGAATCGTGAACATATCCGCTCGATTATTACTTACAACTTTCGACATGAATTAAGTAAGCAGTAATGCATCGATGAACTGAATTTAATTTTTAGCGATGAAGCTCCATCAAGGACCTGTGACCGATGGTATGGTGAATACAATCGATGTTGAGACGAATTCGATCCAAAATAACTTGTGGTTCCGGAAACAATTGATGCTGTGCGTGAACTGATATTGAAAGATCGTCATGTGACCTATATATAGGTCTCATATATGAGATTATGCCAATTTGAGTGGTACACACCGTGGCGGTTGCCTAAAAAGGCTGCCGGGCCGCGCGTCCTCTCCAAGAAATAAGTATATTGACGTACTTACGACACAATTAATTATTTTTGAATAATTAATATTTTATTATGAAACAGCAAGCGTTAGTTAATATCCCAACAGAAAACACAAATATAAATTCCTCCAAACGATCTACCAATCCGCCGCCAACAGAGTACGCCGTTATTGACCGTGGGAATATCGTAAACGTATCTTGGGCGCGCGAAATTAGCGGCCTCATGGCCTACCTGGCCGCAACCCTCATATAGGAACAAACAATCACAGTGAATGCTGTTGAATGAACCCGATCAACTTCGAGCTATAACTACGCCAGGGCCGCAAAATTTCTGCGCCGTCAGTTCGAGTTTAGGTGCGGTTTAGTTGATTACAGCTGTTCACTGGGTCTACGAACGTATTTTTGAACTGAAATATTATAGGCAGGTGAAGCTGCAATCAGTTGATAAATTGAAAATTGGGGAACAGGGCCCGCCCTTGCCATATATGAAGTTATCTCAAACTTGTGAACGAAAAGCCGAAAATAGATCTATACGCGACTATTCTCAAGAGACATTCACAAAAAAAAATAATGAGATATGTGGTTGTGAAATGAACGTTTGTGATATGGTTTCCCTGTTTGTTATCTCAAGAGGTTGACTCAAGAACCCAACTGGCAAGAAAAGGAATCATTGACTCACACCATCTTCCAGGAAAAATGAGGAAACATGAATTGTCTCGTGACCACACCGATTCTGTCTTCGACTTGGCGTCAAATGACGTCTTCTTATTTCCGTACGTGAGAAATAAATTGAGAGATAAAAATTTTTCGGCACCTGAAGAAGCAGTTTCGATACAATCATTTCAATAGTTTCCTAATTCTCGCCAAAAAAACGTCAAGGCTTTCACTCCGGAACCGTTTGGCAGATTTTGCCCATTAACAAACTCAACCGTCATTCTGGAATGCGACCTACCCTGAAAGTTTCAGGTCGAAAGGATTCTCCGTGCTACCGTAATCATACCTACGGACGGCCGCCCGGAGAGAATCGTTTTTGACCCGGATTCGTCATCAGTGACTCTAACCTAGTCGTTGAAGACCATTTTCGGCTCAAAATTCGAAAATTACAGACATTTGGACAAAACTATAGCCCGCTGTTCCCCAGAACATGAACACATAAATCATTGAATTCAACAATGTAGGTACACAGTTATAAAATGTAAGGTTCAAAGTTAGTGCTAATTCTGTGCACGCAAAATGTGAATAATTTCTGAGTAATTTCTGTAATTTTTTAAATGTCCTAATGGCACGATCATTATGAAATATCATACAAAATTGAGCATCACCAGTTTTCAACTAGCTGACATGTTTCATTGTGATTAGATCAGTATTTTGTAACTTACCTCGGAAACGACAACAATACCGAGGAAAAAGTGAAATATTTTTTCCGATATATCCGACAGAAAAAAAAGGTATTCTAAAAAATAATATCGAAATTTTTGTTTTCAATATACTTAACGACGCTCTCAACAAATACTGCTACGTATCCTGAAAGTGTTAAGTCACTATCTTGCTCTGTCTGACAGTTATCATGTCCGATTGAGGCAACGAATTCGTCATCAGTGACTCCAACCTGGTCGTTTGAGACCATTTTCGGCTAAAAATTCGAGAATTACAGATATTTCGACAAAACGATAACATACCGTTTCCAAAAACATGAGCGCGAAAGACCATTTCTGAAACTAATTCTCCGGAATAATATTCCGTCAACCAGCCAATACAACGTTTGGCGAACGTTTAAAGCGAGCGAAAAAAACATTCAGAATTAAACTACACCATTACTTTCCTGAACTCAATTCCATTCAAAATTATGCATTCTATAACAGCGCACGATTTCAATCAAAATGTTTACTCATATCCTCCGCACAAATACGCACCGGAAACTAACAATTAGCCGAACTTTGTACATAATCATAAAATTCAGCAAGCTCTTGGACGTTCTACTTTCCCACACTTCCCACGCCAACTCAGTGTTGTCGCTACTTAATTATTAATTAACACTCTGATCTCGATAATTATGAGTAATGGATTTCTCACTGAGGTCACATTTTCGCCATTCCGCAGCGGATATATTGTGTTCTGAAAACTATTTTCGCGCTTTTTATGAGGAACGGGCGCTAGTGTGTTTGTTACAATGTCTCTTTTATGCAGGGTGAATCTTTGAGTTGTAACTTGATTTTAACCATGGATTCCTCTCACCGAAATCACTTTTTTATTTACAATTTCTTCAGATTCGGCTCTAGTAAAGAGATACAGGATGTTGGAATTTCCAACTTTTCCAAATTTCGTTTGTAGCTTTGAGATGGTAATTCCGACTCAACTGAATTTTGGTCTGAAGTTCTCTATAGCTATAACACACGTTATTTAGTTATGACTTTCATCCTACTTCAAACGGATTCTTAGTTATAGACTCATCGATTAATAAAACAACAAGAAATTAACATTAAGAATGCAGAGAAAGTGCATCTCCAAACACCATCAGAATCTTCAATCATTCGAGAATACTTTACTTTGCCCTATATTTTCCCCTCAAACGCACCGTTTTATATATTTCCATGTTGAATGTTCTATTGAAAATTCAAGAAATTTTCCTATTTTTGTGGCTCCGCCCCTGGGCCTCAAATCAAGCTCCGTCTACGTTCATCCGGACCACCGAATACACAGTTATCCTTCTATTTTGTGACCAGAGCATAAAAATAGAGGCCAGTTTTTCATGTCTATGGACCAGACTTTCCATAGAGTTGATGTGTTCATAGGTTAGCTGAATGATTTCATATAATTCATTCATAAATTGGTTGGAATAAGGATGTTAAGCCTAGTTCTTCTTACAAGAGGTCTCTACATAGGGAAGACCAGCTCAACTGATTTCTCAAATCTTGTTTACCCACACTACAAAAGTTAAATGAAAATATCAGCATACATACAATCAAGGAGAAAACTCCACATGTAACCACTCTGTACAACCAACCATTCGACCAATAACTTTTGCTATTGGCGCACCGGCACACAGAATATCCAAGATTCTGAATAATATATTGGTCAACGAACTACACATCATTAATTCAGAATTTTCCATTGAAAACACAACCGAGCTTATAAAATCACTAAATTCTCTCAATCTAAATAGTGGCAACAACTACCTCTAACTTTCTTTCAATCTCGTCAATCTATACACAAATATACTCCTATAGAGGAGGCCCTACTATTGATGGATGATCACCTACGCCAATAAATAACAGCTTACCCTAGAGTAAGAAACAGAAGACGTTGACAACCTTATCTCATCGACCCAACTATGTAGAAAACAAAATTTCATCATTTTTATGGATAAACTTCACGTCATGACTGCTGCAGTACCGATGCAGAAACCCACCGAATGATTCCCCAGATATACCTTTTCCAAAAATGAAGATCGGATGGCATTGATATTGATAATTGACTGAAAAAAAGAATTCGAAGGCTCATGAAGACTTTCGTGAGGACCATTTGATTAGTAGATAAATTATTTGAAAACATTTTTTTTCAAATTGTTACTTATGAAATGATCGTCACGAAATTTCGCTCATATTTGCATATCAGCAGTTTCCAACTAGTTACTCAGTTTCATTATGATCTTATCAGTATTTCTTAAGTTCGTACATAAATAAGAGCGATAACGAGAAAAGAACGATAGACATAGTTTTTCCCTAAAGATAAATATCGGATCAAATGGAAATTGAACACCTTTGTTAAACACTGACTTTAGGTTCTGTGGGATTTTTCATTGAAAACGGATGGAAATTTCAAAAATTAATTGTTTTTGGAGAGTTGTGAAATTTTCTAATCATCTCTGATTCCAATTTTTTACTCGTGCCGTACCCACCAAATTTTGCATACAGTTGCTCGTCGGTATTCTTCAACTAAATAGGAAGTTCATTTCTAATCGCTTCATTTCTTCTTAAGATATTAGAAAAATAACCTCAAAATATCCAAATGCCATGGATAAAAAAAATACCGTATCAAACTCAAATTTGAAGCACTGTGCCAAAATCTCATGGAAATCTGATGAGTAATTTCCGAAAAGAATATTTTTAGAAGAAATATTTTTTCGAAGAAATATTTGCTTCTTGTTCAGTTATCGAAACAGACTCGAAAAATTCCGATTGAAAGGCCCCTCCATAGTTTCAATTTGTTCGCGTCAGTTTTTATCGAAAAATAAAGGAAATTTAAAATAAGACCGAAATGTACATATTATTTTTCCAACATCTCCAATAATTAACATCGGATCGAATTGAAATTTCAAATGCCGTTACAAATATTGACGCAAAGATCTGTTACTAATTTCATGCAAATGTAATCAACAGTCTCCGAAGCAAACAATTTGCTCAGACAACATTTCTTGAAATATTTTTTCGAAATTTTCAACAGTTGCATCTCACGAAATACTTCTCTGAGTTGCGCGTTTTTATTCTTGTGTAGCGAACGCAATCTCCCAGCCCCTACTTAGGACACGCGCGTTCTACCATATCACTTGCCTCAAGAGTACGACAGCCTCGTGCAGGGGACGCTACCGCTCAAGCTGCACCTGGTAGATATTCTCAAAATCTTGTAAGACAGCGCGACCCCGTCTTTCTGAGTCTCTGGTCTCTGGCACTCTAGTGTATTCGTACTACTAAAGTCCATATTATGATCAGGGGCGCTATTTTCGAGTCACAGAATAGAGAAGTATTAATTATTAATACTTCTCTATTCTGTGTTCGAGTCATCCGAATCACTTTCGCATACGAAAGTGAGGTCTAGATTCGGCCAAATGTGACAGCTTGGCAACGTGTTGTTTTTCCTTAGAATTTGTATTTGTAGGCAATCCTTATTACATGCCCGAAGCTGACATATTTGATGTTCTGTGGCTGACATGATATTCAAACGAAAACGCAGTGGATACTCATTAATGTTTTTGATGGATTTTACAGTTTGAAATTGTTTTTATGGGCACTCTTTTTGATTTAATAATTATTGTTGTCCTCTTGTGAACTAATATTAGTGATGGAGAGAATATCCGAAAGTTGATGAACGAAAGACGATGTGGATTAAAGTCTTGTTAAACAAATGATTGAAGGTAGGATATACATTATATTGTACCCAAATTCAAATGGATATATCGTCACCTGAATATCTAAAATCAATTACTCAAAGCTTCAGGAATTGAATTATGCTGTG
Source organism: Myrrha octodecimguttata (assembly GCA_958510865.1). Classification (NCBI taxonomy): domain Eukaryota; kingdom Metazoa; phylum Arthropoda; class Insecta; order Coleoptera; family Coccinellidae; genus Myrrha; species Myrrha octodecimguttata. Next base: position 30,914,355 of record OY294057.1, read on the forward strand.
AATATACTACATATGTGGTGTCGAATAGCAGTTTCGGCACAAGGTGTAAACGCAGCAGACTTTTAAATGTCTACAATCTTAGGAATACTTTGAAGGCTCAAAAGCTGTTAGTAATTTATATGTACAAAATATTGGTAACAATATCAAAATAAATGACGCATATATAATATAGAGTGTTTCATTTAAAAAATCATGGTTGAACTGAATGTTCTAAATATTGAACAAAGCATTTTAAATACCTAATTTGAACTTTGTGATCGCAACAGAAGTTGCATGTATAGTTAAATTGAACTCAAATGGTAATTTTGTAGATACTCAGATCATCAGAAGTCCACTTCAACTAGATTAATTAGTCTCAGTTTGAGCTCATTTGCAGGAGAATTTGAATTTTTTTCCAAATTGAGGTTTTCTCAAAAATGAATGTTTTTTTTCGGTTAAAATACAGTTGATGAATATTATACAGGGAAAAATTGTTGGAGAATATTCACAAGAGCAATGCAATAAACAATAATTTTTGTTGAACTTGTTCTATATAAATAGTTGAGTTTTGGTGGATTGGAGTGAAAACTTTGGTAGATCAAACTGAAAACTAATGAAAATCCTATACACAGCGCCGAAAATGTGAAAAATTCAAAACGGTAGTTTATCAGGAATCAATAAAAGTTTTTTCTGGATCAACTATTCTACCCGGGAAGAAAGTTTTTTTGAATAAAATTTGAAATTTTTTATTGAGTATGAATAAGATACTTTTTAAGTGCGTGAAGTGAATAGATTTGCTGTATGGATTAATTAAAAATTAAATTAATTAATTAATTAATTAATTAAAAATTAGTGAATCCGCATGCGGATTTGAATCCAGCTGCCTCGACCCATCCGATGTATTTCAGTCGAAAACGAAGCTATGCGAAAGTTCATTTACTGCTGCGCAAGTGCATATGAGTCATTTTTGTACCGTGCAAAGTGATCATCACACCTAAAAAATGAGGCATTTGATCATTTCCCCCTTTTTTGTGGTCATTCGGCTTTTTTTATATTCAAAAGTTATTCAGAATAATCATTGAAACATTCAAAATTATAATAAAAAAGGTGTTTTCGTGAATAAATCTTGCCCAAGTACACCGTGAGCACCACGTTGCCAAACTGTCGCATGGCCGCGAGAGCTCGTAGACGAATTGAATTCGGATGAGCTCCAAAATAGCGCCCCAGGATGTCTGATCAAGAACACCAGAGTATGAGAAATCGGTTAGCCTGAAATCACTGTCTTACTGTTCAGACATAGAAGACCTAAGACAAAGTCAGTGTTTAACAACGGGTTAAATTTCAGTATGATCCGATAATTGTCTTCGGAGATAATGGAATTATTGGGAAAAACTATGACAAATTTTTTGGTTCTTCCTCTGTTATCACTCTAATTTATGGATGAACTCAAAAATAAATGATCCGAACATAACGAAACTGAGTCTAGGTTGTTCGAATTATTACATTAACACAAAATTTTGCACCTGTAACGAGTTGATATTCTTAAACAGGTGACGAAGTTTCAATCTGACTGCTTTCGTTCTTCTTGTGCTCTTGCGGATATAAAGTTGAAATTGCAAAGAAGAGCGAAATTTGGCATATTATTTTCGTTATATCTCCGAAAGCACACATCGGATCGAATTGAAATTTGAAGCGTTCTTCTAAATAATACTGATTTTAAGGTTTGTGCCAAATTCAATTAATCAACCTTAAAATTTCAAAATAGCCCAACTCCGAAACTATCCAATCTATTTCATCCATTAACGAACTCAACCGAGATATTTGGACTCTCAACAGAATCTGATAATTTCAAGTCACTAGGTCTCTTCCTCCGAAGGTTAGAACAAATACGGACGGACAGAATCGAATTTTACCACGGGTTCTTCATCAGTGAGTCCAACCTAGTAGTTTGAGACCAATTTCGGCTCAAAATTCTAAAAACACAGACATTGTGCCGAAACGATAACGCGGGGGTCTTCCGACCAGGTTCGGTCCTCTAAGCGATGATATTTCAGGTCTTCAAGTTTACGAGAAACGCTACATGCCCCTTTTATTGGGGAATTATCTCCCATAGATCCATAATTGTTTATTTTTGACTAGAAATCCAATAAAATATAGGGAATAAATTTAATATTAAGTAATTCACCATCATATACCAATATCAAAATGTCCGTTTTCTCATCGTGACCTATAGTTGATTCTTCAGATTCTTGAATCGAAATCTCCGATTTTCACGACGCTTCAAAGTCGTTCTAATTGCACGCTGCGATGGGCAAGATTGTGTATCTCTTAACTCGTTTAATCAATTCATTAAGGCAACGGTCACTTGGGGCATATACTGCACATAAATCCCCAACAAATTCGCACGATCTTTCAACCCGAAGCCATGGTCCAAATACATGACATCATACTTTAATCGCCTTGATGGTGATTCATTTGGTGCGTTACAGCAAAAATTGGCGGTGCGAATTTAATGACCAGTCACGGATTTTTGTTTGTTACTCGGTTTGTCATTATTATATAGGACGTTTTTCATGTCAGTCTACAGATTTCATGTCCCAACTTTTACACGCTTGTCCTAGTGCAGATGGTCTTATAACGAGTCATCTCAAATGCTGAGTAGGGGCGTCTACCCATTTGCGATTTCAAGTTGTGCGATCCAGTAGTTTGTGAAGACCTTTTTCGATGATCGAGTCCCCTGATTGATATACCTTTCCACAACTACCTCAAGCGGCAGTTATAATTGGTTTTGAGAGGTTGTAAGTCTTTCACAGAATCGCTTACTGGTGTTTTCATCTCTGGGTAGCTTTCAAACAGTTGGAAAAGGGAGTAAGATGTTGAAGCTGGAGATATTCTCAGAAGCATTGTTTTTTTTTCTTGACATCTCTAATGTATACTGATCTTATTAAAAGAACAATAATCATAGAACCAAAATAAACTAATGCTGCTGAGAATATCTCCAGCTTCAACACCTTCCCTCATTGGAATATTTTGGTTAATCCCATTTTGTTCCTTAGCATTTGAAGTCGAGGTTTGAACAAAGGTTTTGTCATTAAGTCTGCTAATTGGTCCTCTGTTGAAACTTTTTCTACTTTCATTTACCCATCTAAAACTAGTTCACGCACAAAGAAATGCCTTATATGTATATGTTTAGTGCGTCTGTGAAATTCTGGGTTTTGACTCAGCTTAATAGCAGCTTCATTGTCTACCATCAATGTTGGAACTGACTGAAAACTGAGTATTTCTTTGAACAATCGCTTTAGCCATTCTATTTCCCGTGCAGCTTCACTAGCAGCCACTATTTCAGCCTCTGTTGTGGAAATTGCAACAGATGTTTGACGCTGACTGAGCCAAGATATAGCTCCACCAGCATACATGCATAAAACGCCAGAAGTTGAGCGTCCTGTTTCACAATCTCCTCCGTGGTCTGCATCACTGTAGGCCACTAACTCATCTCTTTCCTTCGACTTGTAGCTAAGTCCAAGATCCATTGTGCCCTTCAGATAACGAAATATCCTTTTAACCTTAACACAATCTGCGTTCGTTGGATTTTCTAGCTTTCTTGAGGCGACACTGACTGCATAAGCTATGTCTGGCCTCGTACTTGTCATTAGGTAAAGTAAAGCACCAACTGCCTCTCGATAAGGAAAAGTTTTGTTCAATTCTACATCTTCCTTCCCTAATTGAGAAACTTCTTTTACAATTGGAGTTGTTACTGGTTTGCAGTTTGACATGCCATATCTTTCAAGAATTTTCTTTGTATAAGAAGATTGATTCACTTGAATGGTACCGTTCTCTCCTTTCTGAATCTGGAGCCCAAGAAAATAGGATGCCGGTTTTATTGTTATCTTGAATTCTTCTTCTAAACTATTCAAAAACTCATTTTTCATGGTATCATTGCTGCAAGCTAGTAATCCATCGTCAACATAGAGAGCTAACAATAACATGTCAGTTCTTTGTTTTTTGATAAATAAACATGGGTCGGCATCAGATCGTCTAAATCCTCGTTTTTCAAGAAAATCCCTGAAACGTTTATTCCAACATCTTGGAGCTTGTTTTAATCCATACAAACTCCGTTGGAGTTTACAAACCATGCCGCTTGTATCTATGAAACCTTCAGGTTGTTTCATGTACACTTCTTCGTCTAAATTACCATAGAGAAAAGCAGTACATACGTCAAACTGTGTAAGAGACATATTTTTACTCGCAGCTATGCTTAATAGTGACCTTATTGTTCCTCCTTTTGCCACTGGACTATACGTTTGGTCATAATCAACCCCCTTCTCCTGAGAGTATCCTTTTATAACTGTTATGGTATTTTTTATATTGATAATGATTGTGACATGTGTTCCGGGGATAAATATCATGTATGTGTGCCGATGAAGCGGTACGCAGTTAGGAATTAAACGCTGAAGCAGAAAGTTACCCTGAAGTTCACAAATACAAACCGAATTAATTTGTGCTACAAGTGAAGTAGTAACAGTGGCGACGAGAAAATGTGTGAAGAAAAGAACTTAATCGGTCACTTACGTGAATTCGACGTGAAAATTAATGACTGGAGCATCTTCAAACCTCGTTTGTTAAATTATTTCGTGGCGAACAATATTGACGAATCCACTAGGAAACGTGCCATATTTCTGAACTTATTATCGGAAGATTCTTACCGATTAATTTTCAATTTGTGCTTACCAGATGCACCGGAAAAGAAATCTTTCGATGAACTTATAAAATTATTTTCCGAACATTTCGGAGCTCAAACTTCTGTTTTCGCCGAAAGAGAAAAATTTTACAGTGCTATAAAGTTATCAAGTGAAACGGCAAATGATTGGGCAGCAAGACTTCGAAATTTAGCAGCATATTGTGAATTCGATCATGAATTGAATGTTGCATTGAGAGATCGATTTATCGTTGGATATAACAAGGGACCTGTGATGGACAGACTTTTTGAAGAAAAGAAGGAAATATCTCTAGTTGATGCAATTCGAATAGCATCGTCTAAGGAGGCAGCACGTGGAAAAGAAGCCACGCCATTTTCTTTGAAGGAAGAGCCGTTGTTCCACCTCAGGAAAAGCGCAGCCTCATCAAAAACGTCATCGTCTACGTCACAAGGAAGGATGGCAGCGCCGATGAAATGTCAAGTTTGTGGTAGAAACAATCATCTGTCATCAAATTGTAAATACCGTGAGTGTTTTTGCCATATTTGTAATACTCAAGGTCATTTAGCTCCTGTTTGCCAGAAAAGAAACATATCAATTTCCAAAAAGCCTGTCGATAATGAAAATAAAATGGAAAATCAAAAGTTCAAATTTTATAAACAGAATTTTCATAATTATTTGGATGATCAGCAAAATTCATTATTTATGATCAAAAGTGAGGGAAATAAACCATTTTTCGTTGAGATTTTTCTGGATGATGTTGAATATTCATTTCAAATTGATACTGGTTCAAGTATTTCTTGCATGAGTAAATTTTTTTTCGAAAAATATTTTTCATCTAAAAAATTAACAAGAACTGATAAGGAATTATTTGTATACACTGGCCAGAAGGTAACCCCTATAGGTAGTTTTGAAGCAAATATTGTTTATAATAATGCAAAGAAAATTGTTGAAATTTTTGTAATTGATAATGGGGGACCACCTATCTTGGGCAGGGATTTCTTGTCGAAATTTTCAATTGGATTATCAGAAAATGAATTGCAATTGAACAGTTTAGATACTGAATTTTTAGTAAATAATCTGAAAGAAAAATATTCTACTGTATTTTCCCCAAGCTTAGGGACTTTCAGTAAAGGTATTGCAAAATTAAAGTTAAAGGACGATACTGTTGTGCCTAAATTTTTCAGGGCCAGACCATTGCCATTCGCTATGAAGTCTAAGGTGGAAGATGAACTGAACCGACTTTTAGAGATGGGAGTGATTTCCCCAGTGGAGTATTCAGAATGGGGGACCCCGGTAGTACCTGTTTTGAAACCAGATGGTAGTATTAGGCTCTGTGGTGATTTCAAAGTGACGGTAAATCCGCACTTAGAAGTAGATAGATATCCTTTACCCCGCACCGAAGATTTGTTTGCTAGTTTAGCAGGTGGTGAGGAATATAGTAAAATTGATTTATCAAATGCTTTCAATCAAGTTTTGATGGATGAAAATTCCAAAAGGTTATGTACTATATCAACCCATAAAGGTTTATTTGTTTTTAACCGTTTACCTTTTGGTATAGCCTCTTGTCCGAGTAAATTCCAAAAAATCATGGAATCCTTGCTGAGCGGACTGGATGGCGTAATTTTTTTTATAGATGATATTTTAATTACTGCGCGAAATAGGAAAGAACATCTTGAAAGATTAAATAGAGTGCTCCAAATTTTAGAGGAAGCAGGATTCAAAATTTCTTTAGATAAATGCTGTTTCTTTCAAAAATCAGTTAAATATTTGGGCCATATTGTTGACAGGGAAGGGATACATCCTGACCCCGTTAAAATCGAAGCAATACAAAATGCTCCTGTACCTCAAAATATTACACAGTTGAAGTCCATAATTTCGCTTATTAGTTACTATGGAAAATTCATTAAAAATCAAGCTACCATCTTGCACCCACTATATAAATTATTGAAAAAGGGAGTCAAGTGGAGATGGTCTGAAGAATGTCAGGATGCATTCAATAAAATTAAATGTGAACTAACATCTGATAATTTGCTAGTACACTTTCAAGATGATAAACCAATAAAATTAACTGTAGATGCCTCAAATTATGGAATTGCAGCAATCATTAGCCATGTTTTCGAAAATAAAATTGAACGACCAATAGCATTCGCTTCTAGAAGTCTGACACAAAGTGAATAACAATATTCACAAATAGAAAAAGAAGGATTGGCTATCATTTTTGGTCTCAGCAAATTCAATCAATATCTTTATAACCGACCGTTTATTCTTGTTACTGATCATAAACCGTTACTAGCTATTTTCAATCCATCAAAGGGAATTCCACAATTTTCGGCGAATCGGCTGAGAAGGTGGGCAGTAATACTATCAAATTATAGTTATCAAATAGAGTACGTAAAATCTGAAAATAATATTGCAGATTGTTTGAGTAGATTGACTCTTCCTGAAAATTCAGATAATTTAGATGAGAATTCAAAGGTTGATATTGATTATTGCAATTACTTTGAAAGAACTGATATGCAGGTGAATTTTGAAGATGTGAAGCTAGCTACAAGAGACGATAAAATTCTTGGAAAAATACTATTATTTGTGAAAAAGGGTAATTGGCCTTCCTTTTGCCATGACATCAAGGAATATCAAGCTTTTCTAAAAAAACGTTTCGAGCTAAGTATCGAGTCTGAATGTATATTATGGAATAATCGCTTAGTTATTCCTACTACTTTACGTAATTCATTATTGAATAAGTTACATGAAACGCATTTAGGAATAGCTAAAATGAAGAGTATCGCAAGATCTTATTTTTGGTGGCCTAATATAGATCTTGATATCGTTAATTTGGTAAATTCTTGTCACTCGTGTCAAATTAACAGTGATAATCCGAACAAAAGTGAATTAGACACCTGGAAATGGCCTAATAAAGCTTGGGAACGCATTCATATTGATTTTTGCGGACCGTTCTTGGGAAAATATTTTTTAATCATTGTTGATGCCCATTCTAAATGGATTGAAGTTTTCATAATGTCGAGAATAACAGCATCAAAGACCATTAAAAATTTACGTTACACTTTTGCTCGCTTTGGATTACCAAAGACATTGGTTTGCGACAATGGTCCACAATTTGATTGTAATGAATTCAAAGAATTTTTGTGTAGAAATCGAGTAAATTTAATATTCACACCTCCATATCACCCTCAATCGAATGGGGAAGCAGAGTCATCAGTAAAAATTATAAAGAAAGCTTTGTTGAAGAATTTGCATAGGAATGCAGGTAAAGATCTAGATTTAATCCTCTGTAATTTTTTATTTGACTATAGGAATTCAGCACACAGTACTACTGGCGTCAATCCTTCTGAATTACTTTTCAGACACAAAATTAATGACAGGTTCAGTTTGTTAATTCCTCCAGTTTCAAATGAATTGAAAGAAAACGTTTCAAAATCTCAGAATAAACAAAAAATTTATTTTTCTGGGAAAAATTGTACTAAATTTGATGAAGGGGATGAGGTACTGGTATTAAATTATAAAAACAATAAGAAATTTTGGATAGAAGGAATAATTAAGGATACAATTGGTAAAAATATGTATAGAATTTTAATTCCCAAATTGAATTTGTATTGGAGGAGACATGTAAATCAGTTGAAACATTTTAACTGGAAAAAATCTATGCCAGGAAACAACAATGTAGATGTAAATAATGGAAATCTGGAAATATACAAGGATGTAATTGCTGATTCAAGCCACAATTGTAATTTAGATATGAGTGAAAATATGAATAGTTGTTCAGAAAATTATGTAGGCATAGGAGTAGATTCTAATGTGAAAAATAATTTAGAAAATATAGATAAAGGTTCAAATAATACAAATGAAATATCAGAACAAAGACCAAAGAGAAGTGTAAAGCCTATTGAACGTTTTGGCTATTGAAAATTTTATTCTATTCTTATTTCTTTAGGGGGAGAAATGTTATGGTATTTTTATATTGATAATGATTGTGACATGTGTTCCGGGGAGAAATATCATGTATGTGTGCCGATGAAGCGGTACGCAGTTAGGAATTAAACGCTGAAGCAGAAAGTTGTTATTAATTACCCTGAAGTTCACAAATACAAACCGAATTAATTTGTGCTACAAGTGAAGTAGTAACAATAACCAGTCTAGCTTTGTACTTTTCAACAGAGCCATCAGGATTCGTTTTTAGCTTGAATACCCATTTGCAAGGAATCGCCTTTTTTCCAGGTGGTAATCCTTTCAAAATCCAAGTATTATTTTCCTTCAAAGATTGTAACTCCTGCTTCATTGCTGTAATCCAGTGTTCTTTTTCATTACAAGTTATGGCATCCATGTAATTTAAAGGTTCATTTGATTCACATATTTCTGCAGCAACTGTCATAACATAATCATCAAAACGTGATGGTTTTCTAATGGTCATTCTGTCCCTTAACGCCTGTCTGATTTCTTCAGTACTCTGCTCACTTTCTTCAACTATTTCTGTAGGTAACTCTCTTCGTTCCAGATTTTGATTATCTTCTTCAATTGACTCTTGATCATGTTCATTGTCAGAATTTGATGATTCAAGGAAGTTTTCCCCTTTGTCAACAACTCTCAAGTAATCAAAATTATTTTGAAGTCCACCATTTTGACTTTCAGTCTGTTGACTATTTGTTATTGGCAAAATTTCACATTCATCAAAAATGACATCCCTTGATCTTACTAGTCTCTTTTGATCTATAGACCATATCCGATAACCGTCGTCATTTTCATAACCCATAAGAATACCTTTAGTAGCTTTCTTTTCCATTTTCTTCCGATGCATCTTAGGAATATGAGCATAGCAACTACTACCTATGATTTTCAAATGACTCAATTTTGGTTTCTTATTGAACCATATTTCATAAGGAGATAATCCTTCAACACCTGATTTACTGGTGCGATTCAGAATGTATGTCGCTGTGTTGACTAATTCTGCCCAAAAACTCTGATCAAATATTCCTTCTCTAGCATGCATTAAGGCTCTTGCTGTTTCAACAACAGTTCGGTTTTCTCTTTCTGCACACCCGTTCTGTTGTGGTGTATATGGCATGATTAGTCTTTGTCGTATGCCATAATGGTTTAGCGTTTTTCTGACTCTATTATTGTCGAACTCACCACCATTATCTGATAAAACTTCTTTCACACCATAACCTGCAGCTTTAATTTCTTCTAGGACAATGTTCAAATTATCTATCACTTCTGATTTGTGTTTCATGAAATATATAAAACGATATCTGCTATAATCATCCTTGAATAAGACATAATATCGATAGCCGGATTTGGATGGGTCAAATGGACCACATACATCTGTATGTAAGAGTTCACCAGGTGCTTTGGCTCGACATCTTGTACCAAATTTGAGTACATGAGCTTTCCCATAGATACAACCTTCACACATTTCACTATCGAGATTGACATCTAATCCCAGTTCTCTTTTCAATATTGTTTTTACATATCTCTTATTTTGATGTCCAAATCTTTCATGATATAACTGCAAAACATTATCATTATGAACTGAATTAATTTCTTTCGAATTTTCTGGCTTTAAGGATTTCATTTTAAGTTTATACAATCCTCCTGAACAATTTCTGGATCCAACAAGTATAACTTCTCCTGATAACTTGAAATAACACTTTTCTGTTGTTGAAACAAATTCACTGTCTGGATTTTTATCTTGTGCTGACAATGTTGAGAACAAGTTTTTCTTGATACTAGGAACATACCATACTTCAGTCAGAGGAAAAACTTGAATTCTACCATTCACGTTTGTTTTTACTCTAATTGTACCTTTTCCTAATGCCGGTACTGACTCTCCGTTTGCTGTAGTTATTTGGTGATGATTGTCAAATGGTACATAGCTCTCAAACACATTATTTTGGTTGGTAATGTGATTAGTTGCACCATTGTCGACGTACCAATTTTCTTCATCTTGTTCACACAACAATACAACATTGGAAACGGCTAGTAATGAAACATTGTTCTTCGTATCACTTGCTCTATTAGTTTTGTCAGGTTTTGGTGGCTTACCATCTGCCTTCCATTTCAGACACTGTCTTATTTTATGTCCTCGTGATTTACAGTATTTACAAAATAGATTGCTTCTTTTGTTTACTGTATACAAAACTTCCTGTTTAGTCTCAATTTTGCTTGATAATGCTTTTTCATAAGCAACCAATTGATTTGTCAAGTTATCTATTGTTCTTTCTTTGTTTGATATGAGCATCCAACTTGACTTGAACGAGAAGTAATCAGAAGGTAGAGTTTCTATAATAGTATTTTACAGATAAGTAAAATTTCAGGTAAATCACATTTACACTCATTTCCAGCAGTCATTTTGTCCTTCAAAATATCTTTCTGAAGTTTGTCCCAAAGATTCTTCAGTTTTGATGTATGTGTGGCTATATCATCATCTGCTTGTTTTACATAGCTGAAGAATTGCATGCATAGGTCATAGGTCTTGTCCTCGACATTGCCATCATAAAGCCTGTGCAATTCTAGCCAAACTTCTCTAGCGGATGTGAAACGCATTACTTTTTCTAAAGTTTCTTGTGTCATATTTAGAGTCAGAATTGGTAAAGCATTATTATCGGCTTGATTGAAATCTGATAAGTCTTTCTCGTACCTGGTTTTATCAACAGTTGTAGCATCTTCTGGTAAGGATTTAGGGGCTTTTAAATTTCCTTCGATAACCTCTAGACCGCCTTTAATTCCTCTTAACAAAATGCACAATTTATATTTCCAGGTTGACCAGTTTGACTTCCCCTCTAGCAAACCAATTTGTATTTTGCTTGTATCCATCTTCTGATTTTAACTCTCTTTCAATTTGTAAATATCTTCTCGTTTATTCTGTTTCTTCAACCTGAACCACGCTCTGCTACCACGTTGAAGTTATTTTTATTCAGAATAAGGAACTAATATTTATTCATAAATTGATTGACATACCATTGTTTTTTTTTTCTTGACATCTCTAATGTATACTGATCTTATTAAAAGAACAATAATCATAGAACCAAAATAAACTAATGCTGCTGAGAATATCTCCAGCTTCAACATAAGACACTCAAAATATATGTACAACCTTATTACAATATTTACAGATCAATATGCACCGATACTGAAGGCAGCGTCCAAAGAAGAGTGCAGTATCAGGGGAATTATAACAATATATTTGCAGTTAACCGCTCAGAAATGAATACACCAAAATGAACTGAAATCAATCAAACACAATATGAATACACGTCGTATATTGGGAAAGTACATGAAAGGAAAAGTGGTTATGTGTAGATCGTCGACCATAATAATACGAGGGTCCATGATACCGACTTTCGTTCCAGATCAGATCTACAACGGGCACACTTAGAACAGCTGTCTACGGAACTTCAGCTTTAAATTGATTCAAAATAACTGTGCCAAGCCAAATAAGTATCCCTCAGAATCCACGCAACCGGCACGATTGGAACGGAGTCGTGTCTACGACTCAATATAAATGCGCTAAGGTCAGGACTGAAACTTGTGTTGGGCAACCACCTCGAGGAAGACCAAACATAAGTTTTTACCGAACGGTCAGCCAAGCCAAATAAGTATCCATCGAAATCCCAACACTTTAGACACCCCCTGAGATCTAACAGAAATGACTCTACTGGCTCTCGAGCAGACTTTTATAACCTTGGCCTAGAAATGGGGCACATATGTGCTATTTCTTGATCTTGGATAAAGGGGGTATCTAGGAGTACAGTTCGGTTTGGTTACTTTTTAACAACTGTCTTTATTGTTCATCTCATACTATTTGCAATGCCAATCATGGGCATGCTCGATGCCATTGAGGCAACGGTTACAAACAAAGAAACGAATACAAATAATATCACATCTCCCCTGTACAAGCATGTGACACCAAACTCAAAAATGAGAATGAAAAAAAAAATTAATTTTCCAAATCAAATCAAGAATATCCAAACCTTTCAGGTTTGATAATTTCTCTTAGGTATCTAGTCCTGTAATTAGAAGATGAAATGTGATTATCTACTATCTATCTATCTACTATCTTATTACATTTAACATTCGCATCTATTACAATATATACATCGATCTGTTTCTTGATAATAAGGTTTTAGAAATGAACGATTCCTTGTTTTTACTACATTAGAATCATTTTCTTTTACACAATATGAATGATTGTTGAATTTTCTCTTAAATTTTCCAGGTTACTAAATATCTTTATTTTTTAATTAAATCTTATCACCTACATTAAATGGTTTCAAAATTCCAGCATTTCTATTATAATATTTCTGTTGAATACGTTGTTTGTTTTTTAAAAAATTTCTCCGTAATTTTAAATGGATTCGATGTGGTTTTATGAACTGTGGTTTGACAGGAAGCAGACTTCTTATTTTTCTACTGAACAACAATTCAGATGGTGATTTTATGTTAGAATCAATTGGAGTGTGTCCTATATTCTGAAAGAGCTGAATTTATATCAGTATTATCGTAATGACACTTCTTTATTATATTTTTTGAAGTTTGTATGTGTCTTTCAATTAGACCATTAGATTTAGGATACAACGGACTTGAAGTATTGTGATTAATATTCCAATATTTACAAAATTTCCTGAAATCTTCACTATTGAAAGGTTATTGTCTGTAAATACCTCATAAGGTATACCATGAATGGAGAAAATTTATTTTAGGCTGTTTATTACACAAAACACTGAAGTGGTTTATATTTTCCTTATTTCTACATATTTAGAAAAATAATCGATAACAATTAGATACAAACATTTTTTCAATTCAAAGATATCTACTCCAACTTTTTGGCAAGGACCATTTGGGATTGGATTTGGCGTTAAAATTCCCATGTGATTAACATGTAAAATATTAAGCATTTTTTTCGTAACGTTAGAGGAACTATTAAAGCATTATTTCTTTAAAGGAGATCCCCTATTAATACACATTGTTTTTATGATTACATTTTGAATTCATGTGGCCTAATACTTCTATTGTTTCACTTTCTCCCGAATAGGTAGTAAATTTATTATTGCACTTAAGACTTGGTATATTCTGAAAATATTTTTTATAAATGATCAAAGGAATTAAATTTACTTTCGCACCTGTATCAATTTCAAATTTTGAATTTTTTGTATAATTTAAACTAAGATTAACATTCCATTCATTCACATAATCAATTTGAGAAATATCATAATTTATTTTACCTATGAATAAGTTTTCATGGCCAATATTGTTTATTTTTGTTTTAAATACCCTTTCTAAGTGATTGTATTTATTGCACAATGTGCACTTTTTTCTATATGCCCAGCATTTATTTAAAGGATGAATGTAACCACATTTTGTACAATAATGTTTTTGTTGGTTATGTGGGTAGTTTGAATTTCCAGTTTCATGTTGTTGATTTACAATTGTAGGTTTTGAGGTTGACGGCTGTCATGTGACGTTCGTTGATGACGTCGGTTGTTGCCAACGCTGAATCCTTTGATTTCCTGGTCGATATTGCGCCTGCTTGGACGCCATGTTGCGCTGAAACGTCTTATTTTTGGATTTAACCATTTTTATTTCTTCTTCTGTACGATATTCCCCAGAATCTCCACATAATTCATTCAATTGATTCTTGGTAGTGTCTGCTGCCTTGCAGATTTCGAGAGCTTTGGGAAGGTCCAGGTTCTCCGTTCTTAGTAGCCTGTCCTTCACTGACTTGTCCCTGATGCCATGCACTAATTTATATTTGATAAGAGAGTCGGTAAATTGACCGAAGTTGCAAGTAGAACTTAACTCCCGGAGATTTGTTACATATTCGTCGACACTTTCACTGGGTTTCATATCTCTCGATAAAAACATGTGCCTATCAAATGTTTTATTTCTTGAAGGACTGAAATATTCTTCAAATTTTGAAACCACTTTCGTAAATTTTATACAGTCTTCAGGTTTCTCGAAATTGAAAGTGTTATATATTTTCAGTGCTCTGTCATCCACTTGGTTCAACATAAGGGCACATTTGAATTCTTCGTTTTCTTCATCAGCTTTAGATGCAGTTAAATAAAATTGAAATTTCTGTATGAAGAATTTCCACGCTTCGTAATGGTTTTTGTCGAAGTCCATCTCACCGGGAACACATATTTTTAGCGAGATTTTTATGTATTGTGGAATTATGAATATGAATTTCCAAAATTGTCGTAAATTTTTTAGATTATATCTTATGTAGTATTTGCCATCGAATGTGAAATAGCTATTATTAACGCAGAGATCCAAAAGCTCTATGAAATCTGGAAAATTTAAAGAAGTATGTGGTGCAATTCTATCCCATTTTTTCTCAATGATGATCAACGCAAGATCGAGAGGTATGTTTGTGAAAAGAGAAGCCACATCCAGTGAAATTAAAATGTAGTTCTCAGGGAGAGTAACCATCCTCAAATTATCCACGAGCTCAAAAGAATTTTTTGTATATTTTTCATCTTTGTCGAAAGCATGATTCAGTATTCCAGCCAAGAATTTGCTAAGATTATATAAGGGACTTCCAATGTAAGGTACTATAGGTCGCAAAGGGTTTGAATCTTTAAGAACTTTAGGTAAAAGGTACAATTTTGGGCAAACACCGTTACTACATTTCAAGAACTTGCAAGTAGGTGCTTCGATTTTTTATCTTTAAATAATTGTGATATGATTTTATTACGTTTAGTTTGGATCTTGTTTGTGGGGTCTACAGATAATTTACCTTAAGTTGTTTCGTCATTTGAAGTTGTTGAAGCTTTACTATAAAACTCATCCTTGGACATTGCAACTGTCGTTTTCCCTTTTTCGGCCTTTACAATAATGATGTTATCATTGGCCTGGGGGAAGTGTTCGGTCTCCTTACAATATTTTATAAGTGATTCGTCAAAAATATTGTCTTCGAAATTTTTTGAGTTCATAAAATTAGTTATCAAATTAACAACTGAATTGCGAGTAAGATGTATGTTATCTTCATCATCACAGGATGTACATTCTTTCGTCCTGTGATGATGAATCTACTGGATCCATGTGAAATTTCGCATTGATTTGCGCATTGGTATTCAAAAACTGATTACAAAGTTTCAATCTGATCTCATTAGCATCCCATGAGATATCGAGAAACTAACCTCAAAATTTCATAACGGTATAACTCCGAAACTGTTAGGCTGATTTTGCCTACTAACGAACCCAACCGAGATATTCAGGATCTCAACCTAACCTGAGAGTTTTCAGTCCTATTTTCGAAAGTTAGAGCGCACACGGCCAGACGGACAGACTCAAATTTGACCCCGGATTATTTTTCATCAAGTCTAACCCAGTCGTTTGAAATCAATTTCGGCTTAAAATTCGTGAATAACAGACACGTAAAATGTTGACATCCATGATTTACGAAAAGCCTACTCATATTGAGTAAGTGAATACGTTCAATGAATTGTAAACTTGATTTTTAAGGTCCCGCATTATAAATTTTGGAATAATCACCCTACAAACAAAAACCTCGCATCAAAATCAATTATCCAATTACTGCTGATACTGCTGTTGAACAATCTACTAATATAGAATAATGAAGTCACCGTCATCGAAGAGGATATCGATTAGTTTCAGAAAGAATTGGTTAGAGCCCACAAATAATAGAAGTGACTCACTTAATTGTAACGACTCAATAAAACAAATCTATTCTACAAATTAGTATTTGACCTCTTCGTCAAGAGATACTATTATATATAAGAGCCAATTGATTGGAATAACTGCATTAAGCGAGTGGACGAGCAACCCCGCACAGAAGTCAAATTATCTTGAGCACTAAGAGCTATTTGGAAACAGGACTTTGATGATAGCCAACTTGGAGTCAATCCATTCGGAATTCTTGAATAGGAAGGCTTTGTCGAAGATGCGCCTTATGAGCTGACACCATTAGGTACTTGATTGGATTATTGAGAGATTGTGGAATGAAATGGTCTTACGTCAAAATCTCGAAAAAAAAATTTCTAATAATTCTTTTCGTAAAATTTTTTTTTGGAAACTATTCGTAGGATCAAAAAAAAATTTCGCAACAGTGTGACACAATTCATTTCGATCCGATTATAATTTTAGGAGATATTGAGGAAAAACCTAAAGAAGCACTGACGTGAAGTCAGCGGCTTTTGCGTGCATGCTCGAATCCGTTGCCAAAGCGGTCATTCTTGCACGTATTGACCTCACTGAACGCACTTATGGTGATCTCCTTTTACAATGCGCGCAGAAGCTGTTGACTTCACGTCGGTGCTTTTCCTGGTTTGTTCGATATCGAAGCGAAACTTAGGACACTCTCTTCGAATATTGACTCCAAGGTCTCTACAAAATCTCATAGGAATTCTACCACAGTCGATGAATAGTTTTCGAAAAAAAATTGTATATATCAACCATACGCATATAGAAAATTTGTAGGTCTGCGTTGGTATTCAACAACTAATTGCCAAGTTTCAATTCGATCGCATGAATAAATCTCAAGATATCGAAGACATAACCCCAAAATTCTAATGATGAGTAAAACTCCGAAAAATTAATTAGCAATCTCGAGTCTATGGCCGGCCAGAATTTCTCATCAGTGAGTCTAATCTAGTCGTTTGGGGTCGTTTTCAGAAAAAAAAACGAATAATATAGACATTCAGGCAAAACGATCGCACACTTTTCCTTGAAACATGGGCGCAAAAATGTATGTTGAGAAAGTGGAATCAAACACTCAATGACTCATTGGGAGAAATAGAACTTAAATATTCCCATGTAAGAAAGGAATTATGTCAGAATAGGAAATATCAAAATATTTCTGCAATTCGAAATGGTTTTCATTTGAAAATTCATCCAATTTTTTCACAATATAATTATTTTTTTTCAGTTTCAAACAATTCAGTTGCAATATCCGTGTTCATCTGTGTTTACTATTTTATAGGGGCGTCGGTTTGGAATGATTAATCTAGTGGAAAAGTCATAACACAATTCGACAAATTATTCCGTTGACTGCAAGTAGGCCTTTATGTAATGGTTAGAGGCTTCATTCCATTTTTCCGAACGGGTGATTTTGATATACCACTTAAAAATTTGTCGGTTTTATTTACAATGGAATGAAAATATTTTTGTTTTTCTTCATCTATTTCGATATGAAATCATAATGTATGCTATCACACACCTTAACAATTCGCGAATTTTGAATATTTCGGTATTAAAAATGGTAAAATTGGCCACAAATTCAAATTAGGTGAGAAGCAGTAGATCACCTTCTTCGTCACTCGGTACTACTCGATTCTATGATCGATACGGCCGACGCTGTCAATTGCCGATTCATCGGCCGTATTGTAACCATTCACGAATTCGACCTCCATTATTAAGCACCAAACTTACTTTTCAAATATCGAGTTTCTTTCGAAAGCTATTATGTTCGGAACCCCATTACAAAGGCCGAATTCGTGAATAGGTGAAATCCACTTACTGATTCCGCAGATACACCCATTAAAAATTTTATTCCCCTATATTTTTAAAAGTATAGATGGGACCGAATTTGAGTCCAGTACTTGATTGAAAAATTACAGCCTGAAGGTTCATACAGAATTTCGTGGAAAAAATATAAGCAGATCACAGAATATTGAATATTTGAGCAAAAAATTGAAATTCAATTTTTTCGAATTGTTCTAATGACACGATCTTCACGAAATTTCGCATGAAGTTGTTTATCAAGATTATCAGATTTTCAAAGTAGTAACCAAGTTTCGTCAAGATAAATCAGTATTTTTAGAGTTGTTCCGAAGAAACTTCTATGAAATACGGAGATCAAGAAATAAACAAAATTCTTTCCAAATATTTTCCGGAAAAAATTATTTCGAAAAAAATCCAATCCAATTCAATCGCTCGAGTAGTTCTCGAAATATCATGAAAATAATCTCAAAGTTTCAAATGGCTATAACTCCGAAACCGGTTAGCCTATATCATCAAACTTATATACATACAATCGTTTTATAGTTATTAGGGGTTTCTCATTTTCCGAAATAACCTCACAGAAAATAAAACTTTAGAAAAATTCAACCAAAGTACCTATTGAAACATGTCTACACAGACCTTTTTGCGAACAAAAGGTTTGTTGGTTGCACCTACATGAACTACACTCACCTACACCAGCTTCACTGACTTTCAATTCTCAGTGCAGCTGAGTGTAGTTGAGTGTAGTTACAGAAAACAGAATGTTAGTTCAGTTCAATATGTTCTATGTGCTTCACAGAATACAAATATATGATACATGATTTTACGCAAATCCATGATGACAGAATTCTATGCTTCTTCTGTTTTCGCTACCATTTCGAGGTTATATGGTTTTGTTGATCTGCCGTAAAGATTTTCTAAAGTCGTCAGGGAAAAGAATTCTGATCGTTTAATTGAAGCAAATGAAAAAAGTTTGTATAATAACACCAGAGACAATAACAGATATCTATGATCATAATTTACGCATAACGCACTACCATTACGCACAACTATCACAGAAGAAAACCTCACTGCACTCGTAATCTGTGACTACACTAACTGCCAAAATTTCCGCAACGAACAGAGTGCAAGTTTACAACAAAACACACCGAATAGTAACAACAATTAAATACAGATTTTTCTGTATAACCTTTACAGAATATCTTTCGATATTGATTTGATATCTGTATTTAATTGTTGTTTCGATAGCCTTTAACAAGTAGACTTTTTTGAATTTAACACCGAATAGTATCAGTGGAGTTAGTGTGATTAGTGTAGTTCATGCAGGTAAAACGAACAAACCTAATATTTCGACTTGAAAGCCTGCATCACAATTTGATGGGAGATTCCAACTTAACATGATAAAGGTCCTAGGGTCGAAAGGGCGCTTCGTCACTTCAATTACCGTCCATTTCATAGAAAGCTCGGCTTTAAATCTTCTTCTTCAACCTCGTTTAACTACTGCCTTTAGTTGGCCCTATTTTATACAAGCATACACGATTTCTTTAATGGAGGTGGAGGAGAATGGCCGTTAATTTGTGATGTCCCTTAAACGGACTGAAACTCACTAGGGCTGAATGGGAAATGGGAGGATTTAATCAAAGTGGAGTCGGGATAAATCGAGAAGAGTATCATTCCTGTGACAGAAATTTCATTCTGACTTCGCTATTCTTTTAACAAAGTAAGAATGAATATATGTGAATAAAAATACCAGTATTTTCGTCCTCCATAATTAATTTAACGGAACAATCATTTCAGGAATTAGGACCAAATGAAAGAAATTATGGTTTAATAACAACCGTGGCAACGTTTCGCAGAAGTTGCCTTCTGCTTCCTCAGGCCTACAATTTATCCGAAAACATAAGAATACTAAGTTACACAGAACATCAATAAATTTTTTACCAAGGAAGTCTAAAAAAACCACTCTACAATCGGTGTTACAATACTACAAATCATACAATCATCCACGAAAAAATCCAAAATCCAAAATCCAAATCTTGTCACCTAAGCACCGGCAAATCAATCTCATTTAGGGATGGCGAAAAAAATGACATACAATGAAAGAAGATCAGCTGAATTGAACACAGAATCAACAACTTGACAATTCTTGAGACAAACCATAAAATCACAATTTCATTCTTTTTTTGAAATCAATCATTACAATTATAATTATCATTACCATTTTATCTTATATTTACAAAATGTAATATTTATTAGTATCTTACCAATTTTCAATCAATTTTTATATTTTACAATAATGGAGCTATAATGTTTGGACAAATGTTCAGTGTCTGTTTTACAGTTCATGGAATCGAACAATTTTTATATAGCATTTCCAAAATATTCCTTTTCTTGAAATTTGCCTCCCTTTCACAAACATCAACCTTATCAAAATCAATAATTTGGTTTTCATTAAAGAAATGAGAACAAAGAGCTGTATTTTCCTTGTTTCTAATATATTTCAAATCATTTTTATGCTGTCTCATCCTATTACCCAAATACTGTCTAGTTTGACCACATCCAGAACAAGGGATTTCATATATTTATCCAGGAAGTTGTCCCTTATCTATCCTATCGTTTAAATTGCTATAGATGATCTTTCCTATGGTTTTTAGGTTACAAGCATAAGGCTTCAAATCGTGGGTCCGGGATGGAGGTTGCATATGGCCGACTTCCCTTTCACTTTGAAGAGAGAACAACTTGTTCCGAGACTTCTTTGTCTGAAGAAACTAACTAACATGAGTCATACTTGGAGGTTCAATATGGGCGCCTATGTCCCACTGATATACGAAGTAGAACAGCGTTATGCTACTTCCTGTTGTTCTTTATTCAAAGAATTTTACCTTATCGTTAGTTAACAGCGTTCCACGGGTTCAGACAAACTCGGAATGCCGTACATTCCGTAATCTTGTAATGAATGTTTTCTCCGTCATTATCAACTGGATTCAACTCATTCCTCCCATCTATCGAACGTATTCCGTCATTTTTATTAATAATTATTGGATTGAAAATTTTATGTAAGATAGAATTGCGCGCATGTTCTAGGGGAACAGCGTGCTATCGTTTTGTCCAAATGTCTGTAATTTTGGATGATTGAGCCGAAAATGGTCTCAATCGACTAGGTTGGACTCACTGATGACGAATCCGGTTGCAAAATCGATTCTGTCCGTGCGGCCGGCCGTCCGAGGACACGATAACTGTCGAACGAAGTGAGCTAGCAACTTGAAACTTTCAGGGTAGGTCGCGCATTGGAATGCCGCGGTTAAATTCGTTAATGGGCCAAATCGGTCGAATAGTTTCGGACTAATAGCTACTTGAAATTTTGAGGTTTATTTTCTTCAGAAACTTCTCGGGCGATTGGATTCAAACTTGGCAATTAGGTGGAGTATAACAACGCGCAACTTTGAGCCAAATTTTGTCAGGATTATATCGTCAGTAAATAAAAAAAAATTTCTTCAAAATTTTCTTCCAAAAAACTTTTTTTTCGGAAACCATTCATGATATCTGAAAAAAAATTCCACTAGCACTTTGAGCTTCATATTTTACAGCGGTGTACCAAATTTCAGTTTGATACGATCATAAGTTTTGGAGATATCGGGAACAAATATGTCGAATTTCGAGGTTTTCTTCTCGATATCGTTGATTTTTTCGGTATTACTCAAAATATACTGATTCAATCCTAATAAAACTTCTCAGCTAGTTTGAGGATGCTGAAAGACAACTTCATGCAAAATTTCGTGATGATCGTGTCATTAGAACAATCTGAAAAAAAAATTGCTGTGATTTTCTCATCATATCATCCTCATTAAATTCTGTATGAACCTTCGAACTGTAATTTTCGATGGAGTACTGAATTTCAATTCGATCTGATCTGTATTTTTGGAAATATGGGGCAAATAAAATTTTGAATGGGTATATCTGCGGAATTATTGGGTGAATTTTACCCGTTCACGAATTCGGCCTTCGTAATTAAGGTCCAAATCTTCTCTACCAATATAGAGTTTCTAAGTTGTTTCTTTCGGAAGTTACTGTGTTTACGCAGACGGCCGTTAGGCCAACCGTGAACACAATAACTTCCGGAAGAGACGACTAGAAACTCCATATTTGTAGAGAAGGTTTGGGTCTTAATTACGAAGGTCGAATTCGTGAACGGGTAAAATCCGCCCAATGATTTCGTAGATATACCCATTCAAAATTTTATTTTTCCAATATTTCCAAAAATACAGATCAGATCTCACTGAAATCCAGTTATTTATCGAAAAAAAAGTTAGAAAAGCACTGCCGTGAAGGCAGCAGCTTTCGCGCACAAGTTCAAATTCGTTGCCGAAGCGGTCATTTACATTGAACATGCGCGCAAAAGTTTCTGCCTTTCTAAATTTTTTTCGAGACATTTTTTTTCTCCCTAAGTTATCATTATGATATGTAGTCACTGAGTTTGATTGCTCTAAATAGGAGATTCGAAATGGTATTGATCTTGTAAAAGGTTTTCCAATGAGACGTGTTGTTTTGATATTCAAAGAAAAATGCCATATTTCAATATAAACGATCGGATGTTTATTTCATTATAAAGAAGAAGCTATGGCGTTAATAGTGGAAAATAATAATAAAATAACTTTGGACCTAAATTATTAAACAAACTGCCAAAGGATATAAAAGTTCAGTCAAACTCAAGATCATTCAAAATAGTAACTAAGAAGTTTTTACTTCAAAACCAAGAATACTTTGACGATATCTTTTGATTTTGTAGACTTGTGTTTATGTTTGATTGTATGATGATCATACCTTGCCTACCTTGCTTTCTCCTTCTTGTCATTATCCTTTCTGATTTATATTGAATAGTTTTTGGGAATTTTGATCAGCACACAAGATTGATCTTAGGCTGACTGAATTCCTTGAATTTTGCAGGGTGGTAGTACTGTATTTATTGAATGTATTTCAAATATTTAGTTGAGACTGCCTGTGAATGGAAATGTTTGATTTATATACTAAGCTAATAAAATTTGATTTGATTTGATTTGATTTGATAACATCAGGCAAATGACCACCACGACCACGCTTACAGGACCATATCCTTTTAATGATTTTTTCCATAACCAAATCGCAAAGTGGCTGTCCTATGTCCTCGATAGCCTCACGAATTCTATCTTTGAAGCCTTGAATCAACGCTGGGCTATTGGCGCAGACCTTCTCTTTCACGTGGCCCCAAAGAAAGAAGTCGCAAGGTGTTAAATCACAAGATCTCGGTGGCCAATTGTGAGCACCTCTTCGAGAGATAACACGGTCCGAAAACTTTTCCCGCAAAGTATTAATGGTAATGTAATGAAAAGTAAGGTCCAATGACTCCGCCGGACCATAAACCGCACCAAACAGTCACACGTTGAGGATAGAGAGGCTTTTCAACAATAACTCTCGAGTTTTCCGAGCCCTAGATGCGACAATTTTGCTTGTTGACGAAGCCATCGAGATGGAAATGGGCCTCATCACTCAAGATGATTTTTCGATTGAATTCCGGATCATTTTCATGCATTTCAACGGCCCAATCAGCAAAGACACGACGTTGTTGATGATCGGCTGGCTTGAGTTCTTATGTTAACTGAACTTTAAAGGCCTTAAGACCTTTATCTTTATGCAAAATACGGGGTAATGACGTTTGTGGAATGCCTAATTCCAAAGAACGACTAGGAATGGACAAACCCACATCACAAACTTGTCCCAACAGCTCGAATTTTCCCACCAATTTCTTTATTGCGGTCCGACAAGGTGCTTCATGACGACCCAAAAATATTCGAGTTTTACGAACCGTCTCTCCCAAATTTTCACCATTTCTATAGTGAATTTTAATAATTTCAATGCGTTGTTGAAGCGTGTATCGTTTCATTATGGTTTATTATTTTTTATTAATGGCGTAGTTTCTACTTGTCAAATGTCAAAAAATGACAGCTTCAAAAGTGACATCTACTGAAATAGCGGGCTATTCAAAATAACACCTCTTATTGGAAAACCCTGTATAATAATGGATGTGTTGAGAGATAATTTACAATTCTGCCAACACTAGTGAATAAGTTCGCTTCTACGAGCCATTTCGTAACGATGACCTGAAAATATTCAAAATTAAATCATCATTATCACACATATCTAGAAAGAACCCACATGAATTCTAGGAATGCACTGACGTAAGGTCTGGAGCTTTTACGCCCTGTATCAAACTCTTTGCTAGAGAGGTCACCTATTCACGTATTTACCCCTCCACAGGTGGATTATTCACTTCCGGAAGGCAAGATTTCGTGATCTTTTCATACAGGGTTCTCACGCAAATCGGCATTAACCTTCAAACTGTCATTTTCAATCGAGTACCATATTTCTTTTTGAATCAATCTGTATTTTGGGAAATATAAAGAAAATAAATTTTCTGACAATTTGGAGTTTTCTGAGAATTTCGAGGGATTCGAACTATTTCTCGGAATCAGAATCAAATACAACAACACTACAAGGGGCCATAAAGTTTACTAAAGAGGAGCACTCTGGAGGAATCTTCCAGGAATGGATCATTCCAAAATTGCAAGGTCCAAAAATTATTTGGATCTCAGCAAGGACAAGTTACGCCTCCTCACCAGCTTCCTCACAGGACACTGTCGCCTTAGTGAGCACATGATGAGAATGGGCTCATCAGAAAGTGATGAGTGCAGATTCTGCGGGGAAGAGGAGGAAACTCCTGTTCACCGTATCACGGAATGCTCGCTATTACAAGCCTGAGAAAGGAATGTCTGGTACAGAAGAACTATAGAAGGAATGGGAATCTAGCCTTCTTGAAGCCAGATAACGGAATTTATTCGAGCTCTAGAGCTGGAGGGCGAGCTATAGGTAGCGCAGTGCGAAAACAGCTCTTGCAGGGGGGCGCGATAGATCTTAAGGTAGCAGTGGAATGTAACCCGTTACCAACCATCAACTATCAAGTTTACTAAACTAACAGGGCTTCTTTTTAAAATTTTACAGACTAACAGTGGCTCACCAAAAAAACGTTCTGGGGTATAACAGGGCTAAATGTTCCGGAAAAAATATCACGTTGTAGATTTGCAATCGAAATTGGCATGTCACAATGAGCGAACTCCGAAATGTAATATCTGTGCCAACTTTCAGTTGAATATCTTGTGAAATGCAGATATTATGAGTAAAACTTGAAACAAATTCGAAACGTCTGCGGTCCCATGGTAATGAGACTTTTTTCTCGAAACTGCGCAATGAATCTCCCCTCTTAGTTTGTATCACCAATTCAGAGACACCCTGCATATTGAGATAAAGCGGCTTGGTTTATTTGTGTGAAATCATGTTTCACAAAAAAATCAATTTTATAATAATAAATTTATCCATACATCCATTTTCCATAGTAAATTACTAAATTATAGGTATGAAGCTAAATGTCAGTCATGCTCTTATAGGATGAAATAGTTCCATTGTTCATACTCCTATCAATTTTTGACCGAACAAAAACCAGCTGCAAGCAACTACCCCTGTGGAGTAGAGGTTTACGAACTTGGGTGGTAAACCAGGTCGCAGGTTCAAATCCTGTCTCGGGCTACCGTAAGTCACAAAGTATAAAGATTTCCAACATAATCATAAAGTATCTGCTCTCGTATGACACATGACACGTGAAAAACACAAGTTTGCGTTAGTAGAGATTTTCTGAATTTTCTTTCATTTTAAATGTATTTAACCTCTCATGGATGTGACATTTCAACGTCAATTTGGGGTCCCTCTGACGTCTTCAATGACGTCACCTTCGTTATTTCGAGACCACTTTGAATTAGTTTTTCCAATACTGCCAAGGATATAAATCGAATCGAATTGAAATCGAGGAAATGATTGAAGATAGAGACAAGATAGGGCAATGCCCTACCTTGAAAGACCATTGCCCTGCCTTAAAAAAGATGAAAAATATTCGAAAACTTCATTAGAACGATAAAAATTTTACTGCCCTACCTTCAATCATATCAAAGTCATAGAGATCTTGCTACGGCCCTGTTTTCAGCGATCAGACAGAATGAAGCTTAGCATTCTGACAACTCTATTTCAGGTTCTTCAAAATGCAGAATTATTCAAATTTCACCAATGAAGTTGTGGACAATGTATAGTATTTAACTCGAATATAATTGCCATTATTCACTTGGGTTATTCACGACACTCGCCTGCGGCTCGTGAATAATAACAATCATTATATACTCGTTGAATAATATACTATTTCACATCATCAGCGGTTCCTTGAGACTGTTGAACTTCCTTTCATCTAGAAATACTGGACATTTAGAACTGTGTATACCTCCTACATATGCTCTCAACAAATATAGAATGAATAAAACACTTCGTTTTCTATAACTATAGTCGTATATGTAATGATAATTCGGAATGCTTCTCTGTACAACCCTCGAGTTTATTTCAACAGAATCATATAAAGCTTTTTAAAATAAAAGATTGCAGGATATCTCATCCCTCGACTTCAGTAGCCACAATTCCGAATTTGCTATACAGATGGCACCAAAAAAGGCCCATAACCTCTCCATCAACATTAGGTAACCCATAATTAGCGATGTAATTGCCCCGCAAAAAGCCAGATAAGGGTTTAAGCCGGCATGAGCTACGCCCATGTTATTGTACGAGAGGCGGACAAAGTACCGTAAAGCACAATATAAATATTTTGAGAGCACAAAGACAAAACTTAGATGGAATAAGCCCCCTTATTTTCTACCCCTTCACCGCCGATGTAAATGCGTATCGCTTCGGGCTCGATCCCAATTTCTGACGGAATACGGTACGCCAAATCCATCTGCCATTCAGGCAAACTTCAAACGATTTTATGTAGATTCGGGAAGATAAGAAAATAAAACTTTAAAACACTGCTTAAACGTGAATTCGGCGTGTAAAGAAACCCATACACCGAACGGATGGAAGTATAAATAACTGCGGTCTCTTTTGGTTATTTGCAGATGACTGAACGCCTTTTTCCCATGTGCTGCCGTATCTAATGAAAATACTGCTGGGAAAGTCACTCTCTGGGCAATGCGCGCGTGAAACGAGGGGACTGAAAGGGTGGAATTCAAAAAAAAATTCATAACAATGTATTATATATTGGGGCTACTTTCAGGTTTTAGGTGGCAGAATTAGTTTTCCAAGTGAGGAAATAAAAGTTCAATATGTTCATTATCTCAACCTAGCTTTTGCGCGCATGTTCTAGGGGCGTGCTATAGTTCTGTCCAAATGTCTGTAGTTTTCGATGATTGAGCCGAAAATGGTCTCAAAAGACTAGATTGGATACATCGATGACGAATCCGGTGTCAAAATCGATTCTGTCCGGCCGGCCATGGACACAATAACTGTCGAACGTAGCGAGCTAGCAACTTGAAACTTTCAGGGTAGCTCGCGCATTGGAATGCCGCGGTTAAATTCGTTAATGGGCCAAATCTACGGAGTTTAAATCTAATCGCGTTTGTTGTTCTTGAGTTATTTATGAAATTACCCCAAAATTCCAAATAACCACGAAATTTTACTTATTTTTTCTCCAATATCTCCAAAGACAAATATCTATTCCTAGTGAAATTTGAAGCACTTCTACTGAATGATAACTTAAAAGTTTGTGCGAATTTTTATTGCAGTCTGATTAGAGGTTTCCGAAAACCAATTTTTGTCAACAAGAACTTTTTCATATTTTTCACAATTATGATCCTCAAGATATTTTTCGTGAGATTGAGCGGCAGTATTTTACAACTAGTTACGAAATGGCAATCTGATCGCGTCAGTACTTTTGAGATATTGAGTAAATAACCTCAACATTTCGAATAACATCAAAATTTTATTGAAATATCAATAAAGCCCAAAAAAAAATGTTTCAAGAAACGAACATTTTCTTACGGCTATATACATACGAAATTTGGTATCAGGTAGCAAGTAGAAATTCTTCAACTAACTACGAAGTTTCAATCTGACGGCATCTCTACAGGGTGTTTCATTGGTGAATAAACATACAGTAACCTGAGGTAGAGCTACTCTGGACGAGTCCAAAAAACCTATACATGATAGATCTAAACAATTCCATAATTCACCAATATTTTCAATTACTCATAACTCTTGAACCACCCGGTGTAATTCATTGACATTCAGAACATATGATAAGTCCATATGGGTCAATCGATTCATATTCAAATAATTGAAAAAATTCAGGTCCGTATCAGAAAAATATGGGACTTTTTCAAGTTGAGATTCAACATACTGTATATCGAAATTTCAAAACTGGAATCAAATATTTAAAAAAAGGAAATCTCAATTGGAATAATTTGGTTTTTTTATCCCGCACATTGAATTGCTCATCAAAAATTTCACGGAAACATTTGATTCAATAGAGAAATTAGAAATTCCTCTAAATTCTCAGATAATTCAAAGTAAGTGATGGAATTGAAAGGATTTCTTGTCCTACTAATTATATTATTTCATGATATTTCGGAGGATTATTTTGAAAAATTCTAGAAAAACATCATCTTCGAAAAATGTATTCGAAATTAACAACAATTGATAAAATTGAATAAATCAAGAAATAAGAATCCCAAAAATGAATCACAGAAAAAGTTCCAAAGTATCGTTGAGTTTTAATGCTTGCCAGTCTGAAAATATAACTGAGAGTTTTTTGATCATGTCTGGATTAATATGTGTTTCATCGTAGATGGCTTCGATATATTTCCTTTATATCTCCTTATTTCCCTACTAAGACGAATACACTCAACATTTTAAATATTTCCGAATTCAAAAATAATCGACAGGATTTAAATTTGTAAAGGTATCGAAGCCGCCTACTATAAAGCACGTAATAATCCAGACATAAAATTCAAGAAAAACCCTGTATCTTGGTTATGGAATTGATTATATCTACCACATATAGGTATTTTCGACTCGTCTATAGTAGCTCTACATCAGGTCACCATGTGCTTATTTTCCAATGAAACGGACTGTATATTTTGCGATATTGAGGAAGTAACCTCAACATTTCAATTAACACCGACATTTGACATTTTTTTCTATATTCCCGATAATAAATAGCGGATCATATTGAAATCTGAAATATAGTTGTTGACGAATTCAGTGCGCCATCTATATTTTATTTATTATTGAAAAAACAGCGCAATTTGAAACACCCTAAGATGCCAACTTTCATAGAAATATGTTGGATAGTCCCCGAGAAAACAGAATGTCGAAAAGAAATAATATATAATATTATTCTTAATTTTGTAACCACTGAATCAAAGCACTTAGTTAAGAAGTTTCAACCTGTTTGCATCAGTACTTTTTGATATATTTCGGAAATAACGTTAAAATTACAAAGACCATCGAAATTTGGCATATTGTTTTCCTCATATCTTCGGAAGCGGATATCGGATCGAATTGAAATCTTGAAAATAGTTGTTGGATATTGACTCTCTCTCCATATTTTGTTGAAATCTGATGAACAGTTCCGAGAAAATATTTTTCAGAAAAAATTCGAAAAATAATTCGATATAAATTTGAGTAAAACATGAATATTTCGTCGAAATATTTTCATAAGTATGTAATAAAATTCATAAATTTAAAATTGAATATTTATCAAAAGGTACATACAAAATATATAAACTATATTTTCATGAAAGGAAATCCAAACTATCAAACAAAATCCATGAGTAATATCGATCTCCTGTTCCGTTTCACCGTTGTTTTGGCTTCGAAATGACTTCTTGTATCCATCCATGTAAGTATTCTTACAATAAACATATTGCCCCTCATTCCCTCATACATATTTCATATTATTTCCACATTGGTCAAAACATTTGTCAAACTCCTTTTATATATAAGCAAGAATTCATAATTTCGAATGTCTGATTCATTTTTCGGGAAATAGTTTCATCAGATCAATCAGATTAAGGCTAAATTCATTTTTATTCAGCGGAATTAATTGTATAAACTTGGTAAAGCGACGTGTTATCGCCCTCATCGTTTACAGAGCCAAGTAAGAAAATATTTGACAATTCTAGGACCGCGCCTTGGACCCAAAATCTTAGTGGGTAGGAAAGTGTCTACACCTGATATATTCTATGAATCTTGTTTGTGGTCGATAGACCATAGTAGTTTTCATTGTTTATTGTTAGGTGTATCCAGCAGGTGATCCTACGGTTCCGAAAATAAATTTTTGAGTGTTCGCAGCGAACACATCAGGTCAGTAGATATTTGGATGGAGTTTACTAAAACCAACCAAAAAGAGTAAAAACTCATACACTATTTATACTAAATTAAAATGGGTGGATAGTACTGTTCTCAGCAGTGCATAGATTATATTTTCCAATATAATTAGGGGATGAACTTTGCAATTGTGTTAGGTACGCCTCTTATCTACTATTGGACTTATTCCTGAAATATTTTCAATTAATAGAATAATGAATATCCTTGAATAGATCATGGCTTCATTTCATTACGGTTAATATTCTTTCCCACTTGAAATCGAATATTTCCAAAAATAATAATGAAGCAAGATGGAGGAAAATTTGTAACAATCGTGAGTGATTGGTGAAAGCGACAATCGTCTCGAAAATTTGAGCCGGAATGGATCTACCAGACTGTTTGGGTATAACTGAGATAAAACAAAGATCGAAACTAGATAATTTTTAACCTTTGATATTCTCGAAAGCACGCTGAAAGGCCCAACAAGACTGGCAAAATTCCCCCAAAATACTTATCCATTCGGCCGTTTAATATACTGCGGTCATTAATTCAGCACCCAACTCTTTCTTTGCCTCTTTTCACCCTACAGCTGTTAAGCCCCCATAACAATGATACGGCTGAAGTTGCCCCCGCTGAGCGGTAAAAGAAACATTGAATATTTAGTTGGATCTGTCCCAACAATGAGCTCGAAAGCTCACGAAGGGGAGGTCGAAACGTATGCGGGGATGAAATGAAACAAGTGAATGCTGCTGGCTTCACGCGACATTAACCTGTTGTTAGATCCAAGAACACTCGTGTTGTATGGGATTAATTCACATGGAGTAGTTCTGCCGGCCGAAATGAGCAGTTTCCCGGGAGACTTTTTCTTTCTGTTCAAGAAATGGATTGCGATGGTGGTTTATAAATGGAAGAGTGTCTGGAATATAAATGATTATGTGAAGTGGTAAATGCTAATAAAGAAGCAATTGAATGTCTTTTGTTGTTTTGATTCTGTTGAAATGCGAAATCAACAGATCCAATTTTTGAGCGCTTGTTCTGGAAACAGCGCGTCATCGTTCGGCCAAAATGTCTGCAGTTTTCGAATTTTGAGTTATAAATGGTCTTGAGAGACTGAGTTGATGGTTGGTCCACCTGATTGTGTTATACTCATTTCAAAATTTTAGAATAGTTCCTCAATATTCCAACAAGTACCGATGAGATCAAATTCGAACTTCCTCATCAATTGGAGAAAACCAACGAAAAAACAATTTTAAAATTTCTCGAGGATATAATCGGTGGATTATTCTCTCAAACATTTCCGTTGAAAATTGACTCCCCTCGGGGACTATTGAACAGATTTCCATGAAATTTGGTACATATTTTGAGGTTTGTGTCAAACAATAGTGTTTCAAATTTCAATTTGATCTTATATTTAGTTTTGGAGATATTGAGAAAAGTTTAATTGTTATTTGAAATGTTCAGGTTGTTTCCTTGATATTTCCGAAATTACTGAAACTCTGAGATTAAAACTTATTGTTAGTTGAAGAACACCAAGGCTTAACTTCATGCGAAATTTCGTAAGAACCATACTGGAAAAGCATTGAAATGAACTCTCCTGGAAACGTAAGATTTTTGAAAAAAAAATTGTTTTCGAGAACTTTCTATCAGGCATCAACCAATTCAAATACAGACCTTGGAATCGAAATTTAACAGTGCGAATTTCAGGTTGATCCGATATTGAACTTTGGAGTTATTAGGAAAAAAATGTCAAATTTCGTGGATATCTGGAATTTTGAGAACATTTCCTCAACATTTCAGGAAGAACTGACGGGATCAGATCGAAGTTGATTGGAAAATACCGATGGGGAAGTTTGTGCGAAACTCGGTGACCATCCTTCATGTCGAAAATCAATGAAAAATCCTTTTTGAAAATATTTTTATTTTCATCTGAGAATGAATTATGTCAATTAAAGGGCTTCAAATTTCAGTTCGATTGTGTATTAATCTTCGGAGATATCGGAGAAAAATATCTTCAATTTTAATAAGTAACTTTGTGCATTTCGTGACGATCGTTCATCAGGACAATTTCAAATTCGGTTCTCAACAGTATATCAAGTATCGAGAACGGTAAGAACATTTTATCGAAGGAAAACAATAGTTTGGAGGATGAGCGCAGCGACGTTCTCTTCGCCTAAGCAACGAGTGAAAATAATCTACCAATCAAGCAATCAACGCAGTAACTAACAAAAGTCGTTCTATCGTGCAAAAATATATTATTCTATAAGCAACCTTTCGGCGAAGTTTCGGCCTTTTTCGAACTCAGAATAATAATTAGAGTTGGATCAAAAAAATCTAGGAAAGCAATGACGTGAAGTCAGCAGCTTTTACGCGCTTGTTCATATTGCGAAATGATGACTTGGAAATTTCAGTGAAATTTCAATATAATATAAAAATTTTCAAAAAAAAAATGTATTTCTCGATTTTTTTTTATGTAAAATTCTTCTTATTGACACTGTTCATATTCCAACCAAGTTTCATTTCGATCAGATAAATATTTTTCGAGTTATCGAAAAATCGAAATTTCAAATGGCTGTAGCACAAAAACTATTCGACAGATTTGACCCATTAACGAAATCAACCGAGATATTCAGGATCATAACCTAACCTGAAAATTTCAAGACTCTAGGTCCTTCCTTTCGAAAGTTACAGCACACACGGCCAGACGGCTGGGTGGACGGACATAATCAATTTTGACCTCGGATTCTTCATCAGTGAGTCCAACATAGCCGTTTGAGCCCATTTTAGGCTCAAAATTCGAAAATTACAGACATCGTGACGAAATGATTACGCACAGTTCCACAGAACAAGCACGTAAAAAAATTGAAGAAACAATATCGTAATAATTCGATTAATTTTACAAGAGAACACCATCCATTTTGTTATATCAGAACAATTCGGTTTGTATAGTTCAGAAAAATTTGGTGACTACTCGGAAGTACTCACCATTACAACATTTCAATGTCTTATTTGGATCGATTTATTTCTAAAAACTGATATAGTGAGTTTTTTCCTGTGGACACTCAACTTTTTTGAACACTTTCAATCGAGTTGTGCTGATGTAATTGTAAATCTCTTGTAACTGGTCGAATGACGCCAATATTATTTCTACAATTTTTCGATCCAATGCAGTATTATTGTTATTCTGACCTTGACAGAGGCCGTAAATTTGCCGAAACTTCACTAATAGGATAAAATATTTTTCACGTTGTATTATGAGAATGTTAAACTTCCTTTCATATTGAATTTTAACGGTGTTTCACACGATAGTGTGAGGTCTGTTGAGCAGTATCTATCTCGTGGACTTGAATACCGAAAATATTCCATGTCAGAATTTAACTGAAAAACAGGTTGATTCAATTATTTCTGCTGGCAATACTTCTGTCCATTACTTCTGACTGGTGTATTATTTTTGTTTCGAAGTTCATATGGGTGGTCCCTAACCTCCCATGAGATCGCGAGTAGAAGACTTCATTTCAACATTTATCAACCAAACTTCAACTAGATCTAATGTATGTAATGAGTTTTTAGAAGAATAATAATTCAAACGGCGGGATTTTTGAGGCATATCCAGCGAAAATGTCGATTATACTTTTTATGGAGTTAAATTTTTGACCTCAAACATGAAAGTTTCTTGTTTCTTTGTATGAGGCTCTGTTTGGGACAAAAGTAGGTTTTTATTATATCAGTCCAGGATCTATGATTCATTTCTGCATCTTATTAGTATCAGGCTAATTTTTGTTAGTAGCTTCATTCTGATGAGATTCCTAACAATTTCCTGTACGGATCTCTCGATTGTGGTAGCTAACATAGGTGGCAAGGATACAATATATCGATTAGATGACTCCCAAATATTCGTAACTAACTGGATTTTTTCGTTTAATTTCAAGATATAAATTATTCAAGAAAATACTTGTCTTACAAAATCTATTGTTTGATCAAAGCGGCCTTCCCTTTTAACATGTATAGACAACGAGGTCATCATAAATGCCTCATAACCAGCAAATTTTTTTGACTCGAATATTGTCCTACAAATTGGTACCAGTGCTACGCTCGAAAGTTGTAGTACTGGTACGCTATATTTTCTAAAATTCCCTGTTCTGCTCTAATTGCGATACCGGAAACCTTCTGGGTCAGTTGGCGAACCACTATAGGCTGGAATTTTCATTGTGTCTGTCACTTCGATCCATAATATTGAATTTCTGTCTTTCGATGGTTTCGGTTACGTCAGGTTTGAGTTGGAGGGAGGTCTTTGAGGATTCAGATATTTGGTTTGTATTTGGATTCCTTATACGCTAAGGCGTATTTCAATAATGTTAGTCTCTCACAAAATGGTGGTTATTTCCTTACGGAAATACAATATAAAATGTATATCAGGGAAGGTAGCAACCTCCATCTACGCGGTCTCAGCATTGTATCATGATACTTAAGCAGACACTCAATGAAAACAATCTACTACACTACAATAGAGGCAAGAATAAGATTCGGAATCATATTTTACAGATCTGGGGATATCACGTCGGTGATTTTGCTACAAAAAGGAGCTCTACGAATTATATTTGGATTGAGCATAAATCAGTCCTGCCGAGGTATGTTCAAGACAAATAAGTTACTCACGATCTATGCAATTTATAAACAGAAATGTCTGGTACATCTACATAAAAACCGAAATCTATTCGATCAATACCTGAATGAAAATAAGACACTATACAGGGTCTTTCACGAGGAACCTCACCCATATTTATACGGGAAACTACTGAACGTATTTTCATGAAATTCAGCACTTATAAGTATTTCACGATGCTGATGAAATCTAAAATATTTTCAAGGCATGAGCACCTCCGGTTTTTCCGGAAATGACGTCAACTTCCGTTTTTCAAATTAGAACACCATTTTTTTATTGCAGAAATAGATTCCTTAGAAAATTTCAATTTATTTTGATGTAACATTTTTCAGTTTTGGTTGGAAAATTCTCTCTGAGCGGGAAAATTCGAAAAAAAAATCGAAAATAGAGCTCCGCTGAAACAAGAATAACTTCGAGGTTTTTGGATGGAAAATTTTCATTTTTGGGATTTTTCAGGATGTAAGATTGATGTATCCACTTTAAAAATCGAAATCGCGATTCATGATACAGGGGGTGAAAAAATCGCTTTCAAAGTTAGGGATGACAAAATCGTGGAAAATCAATTTTTTCAAATTAGAACCCCATTTTTTATGGCAGATATTGAATCTACGTTAAAAAATAATGTGAGTGTATGCATCACACCCTTGCCCTAAAATGGATATTTTCTGAGTTATTCACAAAAACTGTTTTTCGTCTTGAATTTTCAGCTATTTCTTTTCCCTTCACGCCAAAAAGATGACATTTTCAGGAACTGTTACTTAAACCATGTTTTAGATTTTACTACCCTAATATGCAAGAGAAAAAAGTAACAGGTTGTTCCTAAATAGATGGCGAATTTGGATTCGAATTTGTATCGGAAACCTCTTTATTTCAACTAATCGGCCATCGGTTTTCTCTCCAGTGATAAATAAATAATTCCTTATGAACCATATGCAAAAACTTACCATGTTTTACATTATTTTTTTTTTAATGATAGATATCATTAATTACATCTGCCAAATTCCTCTTTATTCAGTAGCATTTTGTGTTTACTATTAATTTGGTGATAATTCGTATTAAGTTATAAAATCGATCACTATGCCTAATTTTACCAATGAAGATTATTTAAATCTCATTCTACTTCATGGAGAATGTAATAAAGTTGTAGATAGAACGATTCGACTGTTCATTGAGAGGTTTCCTGACCGACCCAGACCAACGAGAGATACCATTAACAGAACCATGACAAACTTGAGAAATGTCGGATCTTTCGTTAAGAAAACTACACACAGAGAAAAAAGTGCAGTAGAAGATGAGAACAACGAAATAACAGTTCTTGCATATTTTCGTGTGAATCCTCAAAGTTCTCTCAAAGATGCCGAGATTGATCTGGGATTATCTCAATCGAGTGTTTGGAGAATATTAAAAAAACATAAAATGCACCCATATAAATTCAATAGGGTACAGCATTTGAAGGAAACTGATTTCGTCAGGAGAACAGAGTTTTGCGAAGCTATGATGATTCGATTTCAAGAGAATGAAAACTTTTTGGACTGTATAATTTGGACAGATGAATCTAAATTCACAAAGAATGGTTCTTTCAATAGGCATAACAGTCATTATTGGGATGAAGAGAACAACCACCACTTCAGACAATGGAACTTTCAAGAGACCTGGAGTTTCAATGTTTTTTGCGCCATCAAAAATAATGCAATTCTCGATGTTCACATTTATGATGGGACTTTAACTGGTAAGATAGAACACTACACATGTTTGCATTATTAAAAGAATGTTCTCCCTTAGGAGATAGATATTCTGACATATTGACTCAAATAATTGAGCCGCTAGTACAGAACCATAATGTCTTATGGTATCAACAAGATGGCGCGCCTCCACACAATTCACTCAATGTGTCAAATATCCTCTACAGGCTATTTGAAGATCGATGGTTGGCGAACAATGGTCCACATCTTTGGCCACCACGTTCTCCCGATTTAACTCCTTTAGACTATTATGTTTGGGGTAGGATAAAAAATATTGTCTACTCAACTCCCCTGACTGATAAAGAGGACTGCATAGAACGACTCAGAAATGCGTTCAGGTTTGTTTAGATTTTTAGATTCATAGTTTTGAAACTCAATTTGGTTTTCAAACACTTTTGCAGATCTCTTCCTCCCGATGAAATAAGAAGAGCAACGCACGAAGCATTCCTGAGACGTATAAATAAATGTCTAGAAATTAACGGTCAAAACTTTGAGCATCTTCTCTAGTTATAACTGCGAGAGTTTGCCATGGTTCTCCTAATAGTAACTTGAAGTCGGTTTCAAGAAGGGGTGAAAAATCTACAGCATGGTTCAAATAACAGTTCCTGAAAATTTCATCTTTTTGGCGTGAAGGGAAAAGAAATAGCTGAAAATTCAAGACGAAAAACAGTTTTTTGTGAATAACTCAGAAAATATCCATTTTAGGGCAAGGGTGTGATGCATACACTCACATTATTTTTTAACGTAGATTCAATATCTGCCATAAAAAAATGGGGTTCTAATTTGAAAAAATTGATTTTTCACGATTTTGTCATCCCTAATTTTGAAAGCGATTTTTTCACCCCCTGTATCATGAATCGCGATTTCGATTTTTAAAGTGGATACATCAATCTTACATCCTGAAAAATCCCAAAAATGAAAATTTTCCATCCAAAAACCTCGAAGTTATTCTTGTTTCAGCGGAGCTCTATTTTCGATTTTTTTTTCGAATTTTCCCGCTCAGAGAGAATTTTCCAACCAAAACTGAAAAATGTTACATCAAAATAAATTGAAATTTTCTAAGGAATCTATTTCTGCAATGAAAAAATGGTGTTCTAATTTGAAAAACGGAAGTTGACGTCATTTCCGGAAAAACCGGAGGTGCTCATGCCTTGAAAATATTTTAGATTTCATCAGCATCGTGAAATACTTATAAGTGCTGAATTTCATGAAAATACGTTCAGTAGTTTCCCGTATAAATATGGGTGAGGTTCCTCGTGAAAGACCCTGTATAATATTAGAAATAAGAACAACACATATCCTAAACACCGATTGAAAAGCACAGAAAATCAAGTAGAATACAGATGCCTGAGATTCTTCAATGCATTGCCAGCTAAATTTCAGACAGAGAAAGACAAAAATTCAAAAAACAAATACATGATCTTTTGATTGAACTGGAACCCTATAAACTTGAAGATTTTTTCTGTAGATGAATCATCAAATCTTTATATGATCCTATTTCAAATGTTCTTCGTTTGAATATAGATATTGTTCCTTCTGAAATGAAGATTACTATTATAATTATTATTTGTCCTACAAAATCTACGGTTTAATCAAAGATTCCCTTACTTCCTATAAGAATCGATAATGTAGTCAAAATCAGCTAATTTTTTTTATATTGTTAATATTTACATAATTTAACAGTCATATTGTCCGACAAATTGCGTTGTTGTGTCATCAAAGAACTTGAATACGATTTTCTGTCCATTACCCATAAAAACGTCGACTTCTGCCAGCAGTCTTTCAGTTTTCCTTTCTATTTCGGCTCACTTTCGAGATAATGGTACCAGAAAAACTCAATGATGCTTCAAACCTGGTAAGTTTTTATGTACTCGAACCCACATCTTGGACTGGTGTACGAATTTTATTGAAATCATGGGAATCAGTTGAGAGATGAGTCAACAGGATAACGAGGTGCGTGCTAAATCGCATTCAAGATTTCAAAATTGTATGTTGTTGAGTTTGATACGAGATTTCAAGTAGGCGCCTCGAAAATCAGTTGTAATAAGTTAATAGACGGGATCCCACGTCAATTTATGGAGTTCCTCACGATTTGATGTGGTCGTGAGTCACTCTCATTTCATCTAATCTAGCAAAATTGAAGCTTTCACAGCTGTTCCAATCTCCAATGTGAATGGTTTTGAAAATCGGATAATTTGAAGTGAAAGATTATTGCGGAGAGTTAAGAATTTCAGCTTGGATTTAACAAAGGAAGCGAATTTATTGGAAAGATTGTATAAATCAACCCATTGATTCAAGAGATATTGAAATTTGTTTTTCTCGCAAGAAATGAAGGGTGAATTGAGTTGAAAACTGATAGTTGAAGGTAGAAAATATCCCTGAAGCTGAATTTGAAAGGCATTTTCATTGTTCCAAAAACAATACCAGAAGATCAACCAGGTTTTGCGCACATGTACAACTTCGTTGCCAAAGCGGTCATCTCTTCAAGTATTATACTCGTCGAACGCACCTTTACCTTATGCGTCGGAAGATTTGGCGATCTTCTTTTCATATGGTTTTCATATAATTTTACATGATACTTCAAGAAATCATTTTTCAATCAAGTGCTATAGCATTCAATCTGATCGAATGTAATCTGGGTAATTTTGGGAAAATAAAATTTTGAATGGGTGCATTCAACCCATTCACGAATTCGACCTTCGTAATTTAGCCCCAAACGTATTCTGCAGATAACGAGTTTCCGAAATTTTCCAAGATACAGATTAGATGAAATTGAAATTCGGAATTTCGTGAGAATTATATTATCAGAAGATCACAGAAAAGTTATTCTGGGAAAAACGACGAAATTTCTCCAGAAATTATGATCGTTAAAAATTGGAATTTGGAACACAACTGTGAAATATGAAGTTCAAGGTCTGAGCGAATTATTTCCCAAATATGATGAAAAAAGAGATAACTAATTCTTCGAAAAATATTTCGAAGTTTTTTTCGATTTACCATGAGTACGTTTTCACTTTGAAAAAAGTTGTGTCTTATAAAGTTCAACTACCTGCCAATCAATCACTCAAGTGGTTCTTGAAATATCCCTCAAATAACTTGGACTGATTTTGCTCATTAACGATCTTAACCGTC
The DNA here is from genome assembly GCA_958510865.1 of Myrrha octodecimguttata. Taxonomy (NCBI): domain Eukaryota; kingdom Metazoa; phylum Arthropoda; class Insecta; order Coleoptera; family Coccinellidae; genus Myrrha; species Myrrha octodecimguttata. The sequence continues at coordinate 30,954,305 of OY294057.1, forward strand.
GCATTTTGAAATCAAACCTACCCTGAAAGTTTCCAGTCGACAGGATTTCCCGTACGTCCGTTATTGTGCCTAAGACCGGCCGAAAAGAATGGATTTCGACAGCGAATTTGTCATCAGTGGGTCCAACCTAGTTGTTTGAGAACATTTTCGGGAAAAAAATCCGAAAATAACAGACATTTGGACAGAATAATAGCATGCTTTTCCTATGACGATATTTCTCGTTACAAAAATATTGTTATTCATGCACCGTCAACGAACCTTACTAATGAAAACAAGTTTGCATGTTTTCTCGCTTTTTTTGTACGAATCAAGACCGAGATAGTTTAACTCCAACATCCGTAATTTAAACAATTCGAAGGTTCAGAGTCTGTGATGAAGAATCCATGGTTAAATTAAATTCTGCCCGGCTTCTGTCCGATTTTTAGGACTATCATTCAATCACTTCCGAAATCATATCCATAGGAATTTCTTTTCCCATTATTTACCTACTATACGATCGAACTGGAATCGAGAACATATTCCATTTCCCCAAAGTCAGTTGGTAGGCCTTGAAATATGCCTATCAACTTTATTAATGAATTCCTCCATGAGTGCGTTCTCATTCAATAGGGATGAATGATTCAGAGGAAGACTCAGAAAAAACACACTTTTTTCAAAATTTATTCTATTGGCTACTGGTTTCGGCTTACGCCATCTTCAGTCCAGCTGAAATACAAAATGTATCGAATCTTACAACGACATTTAACAACAGAAATATGCAAACATTTTCAACACTTCACTGGGGGTTCACAATTCATAGGTTAATTTAAAATTGAAAGAATGCAACTCACCGTCTTTGAAGTATAAAATCGTCGAAATTATTTCGTTAAGTTCTTGTATGTTTCTTATTGTATAGATTATATTTTATAGTATTCGCAATTGATTTTTAGACTGTTAAAATAAGTATATATTTCTTGGTGGATAAAGTAAGAAGTATTTCGTTCTGTCAACACATGGTAAAAGTCAACTATGGGATGGCAGAAAGGAAGGAAAACAGAGGAGGCCCACAATCGTTTGTCATGTATGATAATATAGTAGACGAGAAATTAAAAATTCTGAGGTTGGTCTATCAATTTGAAGATATTTTTATTTCCGTTAAACTATGATAAATCATTCAACAGGTGTTGTTCATTTTTATTCTTAATAATTTCATATTGTTCTAGCAGAGTTATTCTCCAATAGTTACTCTCTTTATGCAATATTTTCAAATTTTCAAGGGAGATTTTATGGTCATGTTCAATCAATTAAGTAACAAAAGATGAATTAGGGCGATTTGTTTGATGTTAATAAAACAAATCCAGGGCAATCACCAGGGCCGGATCTAGGGCGTGGCGAAGAAGGCATTTGCCACAGGCGCAAGCAAACTAGGGGCGCGAAATTATAAGTTTTTTTTTGAAAATGATAATCTTTTTTGCTTCGAGCTTAACACATATTGCAGAGCGGTTCATGAATCTGTTGTACAAGGAGGGGCGACTAGTATAGTCACCAAACCGAATCACAGATGATAATTTTTACTCTTGTCGATCGCCCCACGATTCTCGATCCACTATCTGGGACCCGCTGGATTATAAATTAGGAAGACGTTTAAAACCGAGGCCAGGGGCTAGATGAACCCTCTCTTGTCTTGATACTGTCTTTTTTTGCCTCTGGGTTAGTCCTATGCAACAGGCAGCGAATCACAGTTTATATCGCATCAGTTCAAAAAATAGGAATTTATATCAAAAATTATGTGCAATACGGTTATCGTCCGAGAGGCCCTGTAAATTCATTCTTGCTGGAAATTAGTTTTCAAATTCGAATCAGGTACCTGTATTTAACCTATCGAATAAATCGGTGGACAATTACCGTCAATTTTCTTAGCCTAGTCATAATATTTATGAGAATTTTTGCGCGCTCGACGCTGATCCAGGGACAAAGAAAACTTGTCTATAATTTTCATATTTTCGTTAATAATGGTTTCAGAGGACTCTTCTGAAAGTAGTGATTCAGATTTCTCGGTTGAATTATATTCTGACCGGCTAGTCATCCGCCTGTTAACACGATAGTCGATTATTTTCGGAAGATAATAATCAATCGGGTCCATGGAATTGAAGATATCATTGTTCGAATTTCTTTTCAGACACTTATTATCTCATTCCAATCAATCTGTGCTTTATTTATTACCTCATAAAAAACATTATAGGTTCTATTGGGAACGAATAAAGTCTTCGAAATTTAATGACTACTTGCAATAATGAAAAACATGTAGTTATTGAGAAAAAGTGTCCCCAAGGGCGCATTTTGACCACTTGCTACGGGCGCTAAAATCCTAGATCCGGATCTGGCAATCACTACACGTTATCTTATATACGCCGCTGCATTGATCGTATTCCGTTTTAGGTTTGTTATTCACTAAAAAATTCTTCAACGTAAGGTGTCTTTTGTTCGTTAAGCTGTAATTATATTTATTAAGGGTTGACCGCATTTTTCGATCTAAAATATTATAAATCGGAATGGTGATGAAATGTTCTCTAATTGACTGATGGGGGGTAAACCTTATTAATGATAACTTTTAAGTGTGAACATCGTCTATGAATTTTTTGGGGTATCGATTATTTCTTCCGATTTGATAAATGATTTTCAGTTCTTTTTTGTAGTTTCAGTAGATAAAGGAACATTAAGAAGTCTATTGAACAGAAATCGAACGCTTGTTCTTTTTATTGAAGGAGCATGGTAGGAATTGAAGGGAATTTTAATCGGTTTGTGTGGGTTTTCTATATATATCGAAGGAAAAAGTGCAATCTCTATCTAATGTTATTTTCAAATCCAAAAAATTAATCGAATTCAAAATGGATTTTTCAAGAGTATCCAATTTTCGTAACTAAAACTGATTAAGGTTGGCACTAGTGAAATGTCATCGAGGTCAAAATGATTATGCGGGACGTTGACAATTCCCACATGTTTTTATCAATGACCTGCCGACCGTTGTGTGAATGGACACCACGTAGTCATCTGACCGGAAAAGTACGTTAACCTAAAGGCATGCTAGGTTGAACTGACTGATGACGAATCCGGTGTCAAACTCAATTCTGTCCGGCCGGTTGCCGTCCTTATGCACGATTGAAGGCGTACAGAGGATTCTATCGACTTGGAAAGGGTTGGTTGCATTTCGAAATGCAAAGGTTGAGTTCGTTTATGGGCGAAATCGGCCTAACGGTTTCGGAGTTATAGCCAATTGCAATTTTGATGTTATTTCCCTGATATTTCGAGAAATACTGAAGCGATTTGATTTAAACTTGGTAACTAGTTGGAGCATATGGATTTGCAACTTTTCGAGAATTTCGTTTATATAATGCTGTCAGTGAATTAAAAAAAAAATCAAAATTTTTTTCCCATATCAAAAAAATCAGTCAAAATATGTAAAATTTCGTGTGTTTTTCTCGATATCGTTTTTTGTCTCGTAATAACTAATAAATTACTGATTCAATCATGGTGAAACTTGGCAGCTAGTTTGAAAATGCTGACGGACAGCTTTGTGTGAAATTTCATGATGATCGTGTCATTAGAATAATTTGAAAACAAAATTTCCATTTTTTTTCAAATATTCAATATTTTGTGATCATCTGTTCATATTTTCCTCATGGGATTCTATATGAAATTCCGATCTGTCATATTTCGATGAAAGTTTCAATTCGATTTAATCTGTATTTTTGTGTATTTTCGGGGAATGGGTAAAATCCGCCCAATGATTCCCAATCAAAATTTTATTTTTCCAATATTCCCAGAAATACAGATTTGATCGAATTGAAATCCAGTACTTCATGGGAAAAAACCTGTGAAAGTGAAATCAGCAGCTTTTGCGCGCATGTTCAAATTCGTTGTCAAAGTGGTAATCTTCTTCGAACGTGCATTTCCCAGAGCATACGCGCAACAAAATTAAACCGTATCATCTCGCATATATTTCCACTTTTTTCCAACCCGTCACCCGTATTACATCAGATTCCGCATTTTACACCATATGGTCGAACCCTTCCAGGGAATAATAACCATCGAGCTAATAAATTTCCATAATCCATCCACATATAGCTACGAGCATGTTGACAAACAACTATTATATTGCACAATACGTATTAAAAGATGATTACAGACTTTAGTGGCTCTGAGGGGGGAAACAAATAATAATTTAGGCTTACGCGACGTGCTGGGGTCGTGTACGATCGGATATGGGCAGATGTTTTTTCTCAAGAAATATGCGAGTATTTCGATATTAATTATTATCTCACTTATTATATCATTGAGATGTCGTATGGAACCGTGTGTATACAGAGTGTAACAGCCAAATGGAATAAATTCGATAACGAATAAATGAGGGCGTGTTGGGAAAAACGCTCGAACACATCGATTTGTAATTTTAAATGCGCATATTTTTCAAGAAAATAATATTATATAGGGTGTTCCATGTGACCGTGGCCAATACCAACTTTCTTATTTCAAATGCAATCCCCTGTATATTATTTATTTTTTGGATTCTTCAGAGAATTCTAGACACAATTCATGCACAATGTCCTATACCTATCTTTAACTATTTCGGAAATATTAAGTGTTTTCAGATTTAGTTCAAAAATCAACGTTTTGAATGAAAAAAATTATTTTATTTCACAAATTCGGTACATTACACTTAAAACCTAATAAGTGATACTGATTATTTCTTAATAATTAAAAAAAAAACAAAAAACATTAATGTCAATGTAGGAAATGTTCAAAATGCTCGCCGCGAACGTCTTGGCAACATGCTTATCTGGTGTAGAATTGCCTTCTAACGTTACTCAACATTTCTGAAAACACTTAATATTTCCGAAAAAGTTGAAAATAGGTAGAGGACATTGTACATGAATTATGCCTAGAATTTTCTGAAGAATCCAAAAAATAAATAATATACAGGGGGTTACATTTGAAATAAGAAATTTGGTATAGGCCACGGTCGCATGGAACACCCTATATAATTTTATTTTCTTGAAAACTATGCGCATTTAAAATTACAAATGGACGTGTCCGACCATTTTTCCTAACACCCCCTCATTTATTCGTTATCGAATTTATTCCATTCGGCTGTTACACTCTGTATATTTGAAACGAAAAGGACGATATTTACTAAACAGCGCGTTATCATTTCGTTACAATGTCTGTAATTTTCGAATTTTGAGCCGAATGTAATCTTCAACGATAAGGTTTAACACCCTGAAGAAGAATCCGTTGTCAAAACTCTCGATGGAAAATACCTAGCGATTTCAAATTGGTAGATTAGGTTCAGACTCCAAATATCTCGGTTGTGTTCGTTAATGGGTGGAATGACTTGAACAGATTCAGAGTTGAAATTTTGAGGTTAATTCCTCGATATCTCATAAGGTACTCATTCGATCACATTGAAATTTTGCAGGTAGTTTGAGAATACCAACTTGCAACTTTGTACGGAATTTCGTGTGGATCCAAATATTAAAATATTTTGAACAAATGTTTATTAGAAAATTTTTCAAATTTCTGTTAAAATTTTTCTCCGGAACTGGTGGTGAGATCTCAACGAAATTCGGCCCAGACCTTTGAGTCAGTATTGTACAACAACAATTCAAATTTCAATTCGATCCGTTATTAACCTTCGAAGATTAAGGAAAAATATGTGCGAATTTTCGTTTTTATTTGGAATTTTAACGTTTTTTCCGCAATATCTTGAGAAGAAACGATGCAATCAGATTTAAATGCCGTAATTAGTTAGAGAGCACAAAACGCAACTTAATTCAAGATTTGTTTATTCTGTGGTTGAAGAATAAAAATATATGCTAAAATTTTCCACATTTTGTTGAATTTTTTTTTTCCCGGGGACTATCGAACACATTTCTGCGCAATTTAGCATATACTTTATACTTTGAAGTCAATATTGATCAACAATTCAAATTTCAATGTGATCCGGTGTTCATTATCGGAGATATAAAAAAAATATGTCAAATTTCGGTGTCATCAATTTAAATGTCGAAGTAATATCCTCGAAATCACAAAAAATATACGTGGAAGCCATTAGATTGCAACCTCGTAGTAAGTTCGAGAATTCACACATGCTACATAAATCAAAATTTCGTATGGATATAGCCGTTATTTTTCAAAACATCATAATCCGAAATTTTGTTGAAGAATGTTTTTTTCGGGGACTATAGATAATATTTCAATGAAATTCGGTAGAGGCCTTGAAGTCGATATTTACCAACAATATTTCTAATTCCAATTTTATCTAATATCCATTCACGGGAAAAAATATTATTTGGTTTTCGAAATGTTGAGGTTGTTTCCTCGATATTATTAATTATTAATTATTAATTAATATTAAACAAACAGTGTTCCAAATGTCAGTTTGATCGTATATTAATCTTCAGGGATATTTGAAAATAAAATTAATTACATTAAATTTATTGGCTATCATATATATATATCATTTTTATTTCCTAAATACCTCAAAAAATTCTGATCTGATTATAATGAAAATTGGTAACTAGTTGCCAATTGCTGGTCAGCGAATTTGTACGGAATTCGGTAATGATCCTTCAATTGGATCAACAAAAAAAATATTTAAACATTTTTTTTTCAGATATCCTATAGATGGCGGTCTACTGATCATACGGTCCTCACGAAATTCCTCAAAACTTTCAAGTTGTCATTTCAATTAAGGTAGGTACTGGATATTAGTTCGATCCGATTTGTAGTTTTTGTATATACTGGGAGAATTGAATTTTGAATGCGGAATAATTAGATGGATATACTTCAAGTAGATTCTTTTGAAAGTTATATTTTGTTTACCATCGGCCGTTAGGGTCGTAAATTCATTAACTTCGGAAAGAAACGACTCGATATTTGTAGAGTAGGTTTTCTGTTTAATTACGAAGGTTGAATTCGTGGATTGTAAAATTCGCCTAAAGATTTCATAGATAATGCTACCCATTCAAAATTTAATTCTTTCGATATCTCCAAAAAATACGTGCGTTTTGCGGGGTCAACTCGCACAAGCCAGAATTAAAATCGATCTCATTTGTATTCTCAGAAATAAAGTAAAATTAAATTTCGAAGCTTAGAAATCATTTGGGCTAATTTCACCAATCATGAATTCAATTTTTGTAACTAATTCACAAACCAGCTATACAAATATTGGGTCTTCGATTCGATTTTTCTGCTACTTGTTTTCTTCACTGTCAGCTCCAATTTTTTTTTACCAATAATCACGAAAATACAGATTCGATCAAATGAAATTTATTATTTGGTCAAGAAATGGCGGACTGAAGGTTGCTGCAGAATTTCGTGAGAATTATATCTGGGATTTGGACCGTTCTCAAATTCGAGCTTCTTTATTTTGACTCAAATCTGCACTGTAAGTATCGATATCGAAGTTACTGTCTTTACTGTCGGCGATTTCACTAATTCTTGAATTATTCCTCAGTAATCCTAAGCGACTCTGATTTTACCTTTATCAATAACTTTGGTGTGGCTCATCCGATTTTGATGAAATTTTCATCTTAGCACAATATGAATGGGCAAATTCAAAAATTCTTAAAATTTCTTAAATATACGCTGTTCTCTTTTGGTTGTTTCAGATTGGTTCTGCAGGTTGAAATAACACCCTGTCATTATTTAGGTGCTTCTATTTTTTTTTGGCACACTTTCGGTTTTCCGAGACAAATTTTTCGAAGAAAGCATTATCGAAATCTCGTTTCAAATCAGTGAGAATATTGCCCTATAGGTAGGTAGTGAAGGTGTAAAGCAGTATATTCCAATGATGAAAAGCAGCTCCTCATTTCTAAAAAAGTCTTTTCAAATTCGTAATTTATAATCAATTGCTCATATTCTGTATGAAATCATTCAGTTTAGACAATTACTTTATATATATATGCGCAAATGAGTACATTAGTGAACGAAATAACTAAACTGTTATAGAAAAACGGAGGTAAGCAAAAAATTTAAATTGAGCAATTCTCTGTATTAAATGATTTTAATAAGAGCAATTTAATATGGATTCTGAATTTGTAAAGAATATTTTTCAAACTGACGAGCAGCTTTGCATCTTTCGACGATATACAGCATCACTACCCAGTGCCTGAATATTCTCACTGCTTTCGAGCGAAATTTCGATGATTTTCTTCTTTGAACATTTTTCTCGGACAACCGCAGGTGTGCCGAAAAAATTAGAATCACCTGAATAACGACTCATTATTGTAGAATCTCAAATGGATGGAAAAGATTTGGAAACGCAATGTACAGGAGGTTTTTTCAACCTGTACAATCAAATTCAAATTATCACAATAACATATCTACATTTGGCAAATGTTGAAACTATTGAATGTACCCGTTCATATAGCACTACACTGACAATATCATAAAAATTGAATGAGTCATACCAAAGATATCAAAAAATTTCAATCGGTTGGAGTGAAATTTCGAAATTTTCCTTTTTTGAAAATTTGTTTCCGAAAAACTGGAGTTGTGCCAAAAAATTGAGTACACCTGAATAATAACTCATAATGGAGGAATCTGAAACGGATATCGAAGTTTCGGAAACGCAATGTACAGGGTATTTTTTCAACCTGCACAACCAATCTGAAATTACCAAAATAACAACCGCGTATTCTGAAAAAAATTCAAGAATTTTTGAATTTGCTCATTCATAATCTGCTACGGTGGAAATTTCATCAGAATCGAATTAGCCACACCGAATTTATAGATAAAAGTAAAATCGGTCAAATCAGACAAATCACCCTGTATAGTCTCAATAGAGACCCCAACCATAAACCAAACATTGTTTGGAAACTGTCTCCACTAACGTAAATTAACCTTACGGTCTCCTCCGGGATCACCCTGTATATTCTGTTTTTGAACTTATCCTCAGATTCTTCTTTCAGTATAGAAAAGAGTAAAATATTTTTCACAATAGATATCTGAACTATTTATAGGCATCTTGAAAATAATGAATATTCTTTACTTAATTATCATGACAGCAATCTACGAAGGCGTAGAAGGGCCACTCTTTGTCGACAAAAATTTTTCTACCTAGTTCCGAGTTTAAACTCGGAATAAGACTAATTCCGACTTTGAACTCGGAATTATAGACTAATTCCGACTTCAAACTCGGAATTATACATAATTCCGACTTTGAACTCGGAATTAGACTAATTCCGAGTTTGAAGTCGGAATTAGTCTATAATCCCGAGTTCAAAGTCGGAATAAGTCTAATTCCGAGATTAAAGTCGGAATTAGGTGGAAAAATTTTTGTCCACAAAGAGTGGCCCTTCTACGCCTTCGTAGCAATCAACAGTGACCTTCACAACTCGAATTCTCATTGGAACCTTCTTTAATTCTATCCAAAAATTTCTTCACTTTTCGGGAACCGTCCTCCTTTGGTTATTGAAGTCATCCCATCGTCAGTCAATCTTGCTCGTCATTATGATCATACAAACGGCAAACAATGAATTTACGAGTACATTTTATAGAACAATAATCTCATAACTGCTCAGTGCGGCCTCCAGTAGTCTAACGATCGTAATCACAAACGACGTACATAACTCAGCCATTCCTAGCACCCCAAATAACGCCAGTCATCGCATTTTTTTATTTCCAATCGAACAATTGAGGCCCTACTGTCCGAATCATCATTAAAAGTGATGAAACTCAGAGCCCTCGTAATAATTTGATTATTGTTTAATTCGGGTGTAACTATCTTTTTAATTTTCAGCTGTTTTTGATTAACTGAAGCGGTTTCCCGCATCTCGTTTTTTCGTAGTAGATCATGGTGGTAGATAAATAAGTAGTTATAGGGCTCTATCTGGACTTAAGACTGATCATTTGGCTGATGTCATTGGATGTTAGTGGGAAAGGCAAACCCCTATTAAGATTTCATTTTTAAAGTTTTTAATTTGTAGGATTGTGATGGCTTATGGTGGTTTTGGTCATTATGAAGTTGTTTATTTCGTTCTTATGAGGTATCGGATTTATTATCTGCATTAACGAGCTAGGTGAAACGAGCGTGAATCAGAATTTGACAACCTAAATATGGAGGTTCTCACGGTTGATATGAAATCTATTATATTATAAGTAAAAATAAGTTAACGCCTTTTTGAGACAGATGGCATGACACAAGGCTTGCCTTAGAATTCTCTGATGATAACCAGCTTGAAAATAAGGTTGCTCATTTAGTAACAACATAACCCTATGAAATAGTCACCTTTGTATCAATTGAAGCTTATATAATGTAGGAGGATTGTGCATCATTTTTGCGCGCATGTTCTGGGGGAACAGCGAGCTATCGTTCTGTCCAAATGTCTGTAATTCCCGAAATTGGTCTCAAACCACTAGATTGCACTCCCTGATGACGAATCCATCAGTCTCAAAATCGATTCTGTCTGGCCGAGGACACGATAACTGTCAAACGGAGTAAGCTAGCGACTTGAAACTTTCAGAGTAGTGGCGCATTAGAATGCCGCGGTTAAGTTCGTTAATGGGCCAAATCGGTCGAACAGTTTCGGAGCTATAGTAAAGTGAAGTAAAGTAAAGTATTTATTTATTTCAATAATTATAAAACTACAAAAATGAAACAAGTCAAATAATCGAGAAAATTCATTTCTTTCAAAATTCCAAAAACTCCCCAAAATCATATGGTTCACAATTCAATGAAAACTGGTAAATCTCCTTGAAATTATTGTATTGCTTTATTTTCCTGAACTTTGAAGGTAATGCATTAGAAATACGAATTGACATATAAATAGGAAGCTCGAGAGAGTATGTCTTGGAAAAACCCATAGAGAAACCCGCCTAGTATTATTTTCAGTTTTAAACTCATCAAAATAGTAATCGTGTTTGTTCAAAAATAAAAGAGTTCTATAAATATACAAGCCATGTATCGTCAAGATATTATATGCTTTAAATAAAGTCCGACACGACTCTATATACTTCAATCCAAGTATAACCCTCAAAGCCTACTTCTGTGTAATGAAGATTCTATCTATACTTGAGGAGCTGCCCCAAAAAATTATACCATAAGTTGCTAACGACTAGAAGTTTGCGAAATATATGTTCTTTAATACATCCTTATCAACCTGAGATTTGGTTACATTCAAGCTATAAATAACGGAGTTCAATTTTTTCCTTAATTGGTCCACATGAATATGCCACTTCAAGTTATTACCTAATGTTACTCCTAAGAATGTGTTTTTGACACTATTGGGAAAAACTTGTCTTGATCTATCAGAAGTGCAGACGTAGGTGCATACTGCTTTCTGCATGTTAAGTACAAGCTTATTATCATAACACCAGCTGCTCATTTCATTCAGCAAGGTTTTGAGAGAGCCAATAGATGAGGGGATGTTCTCACTTTCAATCACAGCATCGGCGTCGTCAGCAAAGTTCAAGAACTTACAATTTCTCGGCAACATAAGACACAGAAGAAAAGCAGTGGTCCCAATATGCTGCCCTGGGGAATGCCCGGGGACATTTCCTCGTCATTTGATGTAAAATTCTTACCATCTTTAGTCACCATTATTTTCTGTTTCCTATTCTGGAGATAACTTCGTAGAAGATTCAACTGCTTATCCCTAATACCATATTCTTCCAGTTTACATAGAAGTAGATTATGGTCCAAACAATCAAATGCCTTTGAGAAATCTAAAAACAATCACAAAGCCACGTTTCCTTTTTCCAAAGCATGCATCACGGCAAGAGTCAATTCAAATATAGCAGTTTCGGTACTTTTTCCTTTCATAAACGCATATTGGCATTCAGAGATGAGATTGAACTTCGGGAAAAAAACGAGAAGACGGATAGAAATAACCTTCTCGAAAATCTTTGAAAAGGAACTCAGCAGACTTATTGGTCTATAGGTACCCAATTGCTCTACATCTCCTTTTATGTACAATGGTCTCACCACTGCTACCTTGAGTGCATCAGGGAAAATTCCTTCTTTCAAGGCATTATTCAGAATATGCGCCGGTGGACAGGCTATGAAAGATATACATTTTTCAATTGAGCTCATTGGAATTTCATCATGACCGCATGCATCCTTATTAGCAAGGTTCTTCACCACCGACTCAACCTCAGCTTCGGTAACATAAAAACATAAAAAGAGTTCTGAACATTTTTCTGATTTTCAGTATTTCTTGATATTGTAGATGAAATATTCTGGACTAGTGTTGGCCCAATAATCTTGAAAAATTTATTGAAATCATCGGCTAACTGTTTGGGGTCACCTTCTTTCATGTATAGTTCTTTGCTTTTCGGTTGTTTTCCCGTTATCGAATTTACTAGTTTCCAAGTTGCCTTGCATTTAGTTTCTGAGTTTGTGATAACATACTCGATTGGATACGTTTAGGTGATGTGATGACAGAGTTATATTTTTTCTTTATGAGTCGATAACTTTCCCTAAACTCAAGCTTTATTGTTGATGCCACCAGGAGTTAATCCAGGAGCTTTCTCAGTGAACTTATCTCCGACGTTGGCCTGACTTTTTTTGTGTGGTTGTGCTTTTTTCTTTTAACTAAGGGAAAAAAGTTGTCAAATATATTTTTGAACGTTTTATGGAAGCTATCCCACATATCGTTTACTTCATATGGCTTCAATTTATATATGTCTTCCCAGTTTTGCTCAGAAAGGTGTCTTAGGAATTTGTCAATGTTTACCTCATTCATTATCCTTGTATGAACATGGTCATTATTGCTCTTGTGCTTAACATTGTGAAGAAATTTGAAAGTACAAGAAGAATGATCAGAAATGTGATTTTCGGTTGTCTCTGATCTTCCCCCAACGCTCGTCAAAAAATTATCCAAGCAGGAACCCGAAGTAGGATGAGTTGGTTCTTTGATTGCTACATTCGAGTTATAGCATTCAGCAATCGAGAGGAATTCCCGTACTTCCTGGCTATTTGAGAGGATATCTACAGTGTGTCCACGGATGGGGTGCCGGTAAGGTGTAAATGACGAAAAATTTTCGAGTTAGACTCTGATATTCTGGGAATCGCTCCTGCTTCTCCTGCTCCTGGTCTCAAATTAAGATGTTGAGAAAATGAGTCAAATCAATTAATTTACAGGGTGGTTTAGAACTGATTTAAGGAAAATTGTTAAGAATGAAACACCTTTGTTTCAAAAGATATCGAGAAAGTTTATTGAGAAAAGTTGTTTAGAATCAAAAGACACGGCTAAATCTCGAATTTCAGATAAATCGATCAACTTTGATTTTGTAAGTAGGTTATGAAAATATTTGATAATATCCATTACAAATGCCAGACGTGACTTGAAACGTAAATTTTATTCGTCATAAACGAAAATTTTCCTGTTAAAAACATGCTGACCATAGAACAAAGTGTGTTTATTGTGCAGTGCTACGGCTTAGGTGCAGACATTTCGTATCAGGGAGTAATAAGACAATTCTATTGACGCTGGCCATATTTGCGGTACCACGTAACCCTTCTAAAAAAATAGTTCCAAAATTTAAATTTTCGATCATGACAAAAATCTCACGTATACAAAATGTTCATGACCAACTTATTGAGTCAAAGTAGGCTGATTTATCTTTAACTTGAGTTCCTGCAGCAGCTCGTCATTCCGAACAACTTTTCTCAATAAACTATCTCGATATCTTTTAGAACAAAGCTACTTTATTCTTAACAATTTTCATTGAATCAGTTCTGAACCACCCTGTATATAAATTCATTTGGCTCATTTTCTCAACATCTCAGTTTGAGACCAAGCAGGAGCGATTCCCAGAATATCAGAGTCTAACTCGAAAATTTTTCGTCATTTACACCTTACCGGCACCAAATCCGTGGACACACTGTATGTTGAAGTCTCCCATTATTATAATCTCAGATATTTCCTGTATACATTTTTGAAGAATATTAATTATTTTCCCAAAAAACACATCAACACTGCTTTTTGGTGTTCTATATATACACACAGCTACTATTTTAGTATTCTGTTGTGTGAACCGGATTGCAGAACATTTAAAGACTCTGTCAACACTCATGGATGCTATATCTAACCTTTTTGAACAGACATAATTTTCGCTTATATACATGGCACACCCTCCAAGTGTTCCTTTATTTCTACAAAACTTGGGGCCAATTTATATCCTGCGAAATAATAAGCTTTGAGTTCGTTAATATCCTGCCAGTGTTCAGAAATTGCAAAAAGGTCAGGTGTTCGTTCTTTCACAAGGAAGTGCATTACATTGAAACCAGTGCTCAGACATTGTACATTTTGATGAATGATGCAGAAAGTTTTCTTAATATTATATACTAAATCTTTATTGTTGTCTTCTTCCTGCCTGAAAAAAGTTCCTGAACGAGAACTCTTGTTACTCCTGCAGGCCAAAAATTTTCATTACATACTATCCTACAGCCATCTTCAGTGGCTAGACCAACACTGAATAAAGATTTTGATCCTTTGGTTTTCAGCTTTTTCACAGTTATTCCCCCTAAGCCATCAGTATTCCTTATGTTTTCTTCGGTGACGTTTTCTTCAATATTCTTGCCAGCTATTTTCCCAACATAAAGTCATCTTTTCCCGGCTGCACCTGAGAAAGCATTATGTATGGCATTAGCTTTGGCTCCCGTACAGAAAATCTCTTTTCTTCTCGCTGAAAGATTTGATCTCGCTCCTTTATTTTTATAAGATACCTGCTTCCATTCCATTCCTCCATATCCTTTTCGCTAATTTTCACCTCATCGTCATTAGAATTAATTTGATGTTGTTCATTATCAATAGGTTCAAATGACGTTTGATATTGACAGTTGTTTGTCACAGTTCGTGACATATTTCGTGTGCTGTCATTAGTGCTAGATGTAGTGTTGCCAACCTTCGCAGCGTATCTGGAGTTTTGGTTATCCATGGTTTCAGGCATAAGTCCCCTGTGGTTCGATTAGCAGAAAGTTGGAGTATAACGATGTGCAATTCTTAACGAAATGTTGTCAAGATCATACAGTAAGTAAATTTAGAAGTTTTTTTCAGAAATCGTTTCTCATATTCAAAAAAATAATTCACTAGGACTTTGAGCTTTATATTTGACATCAGTGTACCAAGTTTCAGTTCGATGAGATCATAATTTTCGGAGATAATGGCGAAAAATATGTCGAATTTCTTGGTTTTCTTCTCGATATCGTTGTTTTTTTCGGTATAACTCAAGAAATACTAATTCAATGATGATAAAACTTCGCAGCTAGTTTTGAAGATGCTGAAAGACACCCTTTTGCAAAATTTTTCGATGATCTTGTCATTAGAACAATTGAAAAAAATATAAAATTTTTTTTTCGAGTATTTAATATTCTGTGATCTTCCTATCATATTATCCTCATTAAAATCTCTATGAACCCTTTAACTGTTATTTTTCAATAAAGTACTGGATTTCAATTCGATCTGATCAGTATTTTTGAAAATTAAATTTTGAATGGGTATATCTGCG
The DNA here is from genome assembly GCA_958510865.1 of Myrrha octodecimguttata. NCBI lineage: Eukaryota > Metazoa > Arthropoda > Insecta > Coleoptera > Coccinellidae > Myrrha > Myrrha octodecimguttata. Next base: position 30,969,797 of record OY294057.1, read on the forward strand.
GAATCATTGGGTGGATTTTACCCATTCACGAAAACGGTCTACGTAATTAAGGTCCGAACCTTTCCTACAAATATCGACTTACTGAGTTGTTTCTTCCGGAAGTCGGCCGTAAGACCCGTAAACACAATAACTTCCGGAAGAAACGACTTAGAAACTCGATATTTGTAGAGTAGGTTTGGGGCTTAATTGGGAAGGTGGAATTCGTGAATAGGTGAAATCCGCCAAATGATTCCGTAGATATACCCATTCGAAATTTGATTTTCCCAAGCTTTTGCGCGCTTTTTCAAATGCATTACCAATGCGGTGATCTCTATTGATTAGGCGCGCAATGCTGCTGCCTTCACGGCAGTGCTTCTCTGGCTTTTTTAGTTTTTTTCTGGGTTTTCACTCCTTATATCTGAAACAAACTACTAAAATTAAATAAAGTCTTGTTTTTATGGAAAACGGCCTTATCGATTTCAGGATTGAACTAATTGTCAAGAGCAGTTTCTTGCAAAACAGCCTAATGAAGAATACAGGATTAATATAAACTATAAACAAAGCGAACTATGACTTTTGAGCGTAAAAATCTGACTTTCATGAGACAAACGAGAAAATTTTTTGAATAGACGACTTCGGCCCAAGTTGCCAACCCACAATTTTCTTCACAAATTTACTAATACTGGGGAACGGGAATTTCAGGCCAAATTGGACATGATAAGGTTCGCGTTATTTATAAATATTAGTAAAAGATGCTTCGGCTCCTGAAACAAGATAATTCCTTCCAAATGTAGCTTTTTGTTAGGCTGAAATTTAAGTTGGGATTCCTGATTTCATGTAAATAGTTTCAAGTTTATAAAGGATATGTTCCGCTAATCAACTTGGTTATTTCGTTTGCCGGTTTTCCGTTCTGTAAATATGAAATATTCGGTTTGTTCCTGAAAAAAAGGTTAATTACGGAATTTGATTGATGAAAAAGCAATCTTTCTGTCAACAGACCATAGACATATTAAGTCTATGCTCCAGAACGACAATCAATGTTTTATGGTTTCATATCCATAGTATAGAACAATCATTATTTACGTCATGATCCATAAACCCTACCTAGTAATTTTTCTATAGTTGATTGTTGTCTCTTTTATGTTCTATGGATCATGAAGTAAATAAAGATTGTTCTATGCTATGGATATGTTACCATAGAAGATTGACTGTCGTTCTGGTGACAGAAACGACGTTTTTTTCATCAATCAAATTCCGTCATTAACCTTTTTTTCAGGAAACAACCGAATATTTCATATTTACGGAATGAAAAACCGGCAACTGAAACAACCAAGTTGATTTGCGGAACATATCCTATATAAATTTGACACTATCAACATGAAATCAGGAATCCCAACTTAAATTTCAGCCAATCAGAGATGATCTTAACAAAAACCTATATTTGAAAGGAATTATCTTGTTTGAGGAGCTGGGGCATCTTTTACGGATATTTATAAATAATGCGAACCTTATCATATCGAATTCGTTCTGAAATTCCCGTTCCTCAGTGAAAGTAAATTTGTGAAGAAAATTGTGGGTTGGCAACTTGGACCGAAGTCGTCTATTGAGAACTCTGTATTCGTTGAATTTTTCAGCTTGAAGTTGTTGAGCTGTTTCTTTGATCGCTGAAATAATATTTAATATTCGGACATTTTTCGAGTTAACGAGATAAATGAGTTCTTTGAATGGTACTAATTTTTCGTTCTTATTCAAATTTCTCTTGTCGGTCTCTTTCACTTAAAATCTTTCTTATTAGGGTGATGTGCAGCTAAAAAATAAATAGCTATTGATATAAAGTATAATTCCTTGGTTTCCACTCACAAAAGTCGAGAATGTCGGATAGCTTGTGATAAATTATCTGTTTATTCCAATTTATCAGGGTTACTATCAGAAAAAGCAGATTTCAACTCTACATAGCAGTTCCTGATACTTTGACTCTGCTTCTTCAAAACAGTCATTTTCAGTCAGGCATTTTTAGTTTCTAGGCTTGATGAATATGTATACCTTGTCTATGATTATGTTGAGATTGTATATCGTGTCTATGATTGAGAGTAGAAATTGGCATTGGTATTTGGAAACGTCTCTGAGAATTATTTTGACATTGCCGATATTTCCCGAGTGCACTTTTAAGTAAAAAAATTTTATAGACTTGTGGAATCGTGTGTCCTGTGAAATCAAACACGCAATAAAGAAAAGGGATTAGCCTGTTTATTTTACTCTCGAGTGTTACAACAAAAGTGAATTCGAAAGGCAATAAAATTCTGTTTGTTGGAAAATACAAGCTAACAATTCTTGTCGTAAATCTTCTTGAGTGCGGACAGGTAGTCCTTCGCTGGCGCCGGGTTGTGGTCGGTAATGTCGAGAGGACGGAAGCAGTCGTCGAGGGTGGTAAACCAGATGTTGGTGCGATGGATCTTCTTGAATGAATTTCTTCACCTTGACACGGATAAAGATGAAATGCAGATGTCGGTCAGGAATGCAGCGTATAGATAGAATATTTTCTTAGCGGTGAATGCAGATGGGTTGGAGAGTGAAGTCCTTGTTGAGAGCGGAGCGAAATATATTTATAAGATTTTTCGGAGATTTGAATTTCGTGTTTCGACTCCGCCCTTTTTTCCGTTTTTGTTGAAGTGGATGAATTCGCTACAAACCTAAATCATGGCCAACCGGGATAGTTTATAAAAGTGAATGGAGTATATTCGACCTTGTGTCATGTATGTTTATATTAAACTGTAGCTCTATTCCTTCATGATCCATTCCTTTGATTTCCTAACTAAGGGCCAAACCTACTCTCTGCAAATAACAAGTTCCTAAGTTGTTTCTTCCGGAAGTAATTGTATGTAGGATAGACTATGTAGACGACCGTGGGCACAATGAATTCAGGAAGAAACGACTCAGATACTCGATATTCGTAGAGTGGGTTGGGGCATGATTTCGAAGGTAATATTCATGAATGGGTGAAATCTGCTCAATGGCTCTGTATATACACCCTTCAAAAGCCTTTATTCCTTTTATTCCCAAGAATACAGATTTAATAAAATTGGAATGCAGTACTTGAATGAAAAAGTGCTCGCACAGACTTTCGTAAGGATGATATGATTAAAAGATCATGAAATCTTTCCATCATGAAGTAGAGGTGCGTTTGCGGGGACAATACGTGAATAGATGACCGCTCTATTAACAAATTTGAACATGCTGCAGGAGCTCCTGACTTCATGTCAGAGCTCTACTAGGATTTTCTTATATGCAGCAATTCAAACGTGAAATACATATCAGATTTTTTAGAGATTTATCTAGCAAATGACCGAATATTCAAAAATGATTTCGGCAACAAAGACAATTATGACATCTTGGATATGATGTCATAATTGTATATATCACCATTTCAATAGAATCAAATAAGAAGTTATAGTGATCTATTATTTCAGAGCTAATAGCAGCTCCAAGCAACGGATCGGACGCCATGTTCTCCAGGAAACATCAAAGATAATAAATCTCGAACGGGAAAGCATCGCCGGGAACGAGAATACAGCAGGAGGCAACGCCAAGACGACCTAAGAAAATAACACCTGCTAGTTCACGCCGTTTGCGGACAAACCTCAGAGCCAAGATTTCACGATTCCAAGCGAGTTTCTTCTTTATGGATGCCGGAACATAAACATCCGACGAATTTCCGAGTGCTTAACTTTATCATCAAGAAGATAGACGGAAAAACAGGCTGAAAATAAAACCCGTCTCACGTGTGAGTAAATGCTGCATTTTAGAATTGCTTAGCGAAAATCCGGCTCTAGAAGGAAAAATCAACAAGGTGGCCAACATTACCTACCATTATAGTGGATTCGCCTGATCGTATTAAATTCGCCGCGCCTTTTAAGTCATGATTTTCAGTATATAAAGGTGTGAATAAATTGATGTATGCACACTATACGTTCCGTTCACGTTCCGCCTAAATGACATTTTTGCCTACTAAATTTTGACGTAAATCATACGGAAGGAATACTGCAAGGTTACGGAACGTATAGTGAGAATCAACCGTAAATAAGCTCAAATGTCTAATGGAATAACTGGTGTAGATTCCGTTGTCAAATTCGATTCTGTACAGCCGGTCGGTCAAAGGGTATAGCCAAACTGCAAGCGAGATTGCGATACACCCAGTCTCGCTTTCAAAAAATTTTTTGTGACAATTTGCGCAACGCCAACGTGAGATCTGGTCATAATACAGGAAGAATAAATCTGTTCATTCTTGAGCATCGATTTATCCGAGAAAGACGTTACTCGTTCGACTCCAGCTATAAACAGTTATATCACCAAGCTAGAAGCCGACTCGAGATATCGTAATCTCCCGTGCACTCAGGTCTTACTCCATAAGCACGATAACTAGAAAACGGAAACTCCTAGCAACTTGAAACTTTCATGGTAGGTTGAGAATCAAAATGGGTTAATAGACTACATCGACTAAGCGGATTTTAGTTGTACTCATTTGAATTACACATGAAGCGGAATTCAATCTTGGGAATTAGTTAGTATCAGTCCAATTCCGAGGCGAATTATCGGTTCTATCAGCCTGTGAGAGGTTTTCCGACAAGCAGGGATGTCATCCCTCCTCCTTTATCCGGGCTTGGGACCGGCAGCTTGGCCACTGAGCTACTCAATCCATCAAGCAATCATACAGGCGGAGTTGGATATTAAAGAACTTGACTCAGCTGACGTTGGGGGTGATCATGGTCAGCTCTTCGGCAAATTCAGAATTTAGTGAGGATCCAAAAGGAAACTCGAAGAAAAAGAGAAAAAATCAAGATAGATTTACTATGGGACCTAACGATTCAAGAACTATACAAAAAACGTCGCCAAGAAAAATTTGAATTCAATCCGACTGCTTGGATAACTTCAATGCTATTTGGACAGCCATTGAAGCTCTTGAAAAGGTCACTCTCAAGAGCAGAAATTTCAACGAGAATAAAACTCCATGGTTCTGCGATGAAATTAAAGATGAGTGCAAGAAAAGAGAGAAGAATACATCAATTATCTTACAATAAGAACTCATAAGTCTAACGTTGAGTATAAGAGAGGTATTGGGAGAACTTTACGGGGCGACTGGAGAAAGACTTCTACGAACTTCAGAAGCAGATTTGGCGTTTCAGAAGATGTCAAAGAAAAAAGACGAACGACCTAATACCCGTGAGAAAGGTTAGAAAAGAAGAATGGACCGATTACTTGAAGGACCTGTATAAGCTACTTAACAAACCCCACCTAATATATTAACAGAGGGTTTCATCTGAATAACAGAATAAGACATAAGGTAAGCATCAGACAAGCACAAGAATAGGAAAAGCACAGGCCAGGAACTCCTTAAATATGGTGGCGAAAGTTTGGTTCATGAATTGGAATCTATGGGAGATGATTCCCCAATAAAGGGGCCTGTAGCGTTCTTCGTTTATCTGAGGATCTGAAAATCATCGCTTGGAGGACTGAACCTGGTCGAAAGACCCTCTCGGTCATGAGCAAATGTAGGTAATATTATTTACTGCTTCCTTCTGGTTTTCTGTCCTTCTTTCTGTTTCAGATATTATGTCAAGATATTTTGTCGAAATGAATTCAAGATGACGAAAAAATTATTTTCAAATGAAAAAGATGCCATCCATCTTCTATAAACAAATTACTACACTTATGTGGGGAGACAGAATTTTTCCTGAGGTTTTTATCTGTGCTCTTGTATCATACGCAAATATGTATGGTACCCCGTTTACATTTCCTCTGCTAACACTGTGATATATCTTAGAATTGTAATGCTCGTTCTCAAAAGAATATATATATATATATATATATATGAATTGACCTTTTTATCGCAGAAAATTTTCGAGCATCAGAGAATCTTTGACGAGTGGCTAATAAGTACGACAATCCTACTTTTCAAGAAAGGTGATAGAAAGTAACCCGGAAACTACAGAAGTAAAAATTTATTATCATCCACTCTGAAACTAGTCACTAAAGTAATTACAAACTTAATAAATGAACGAATTGCACTATCTGACGAACAACAAGAGTTCAGAGTTCAGACAAATAGTAGAAAAACCCATAGAGTATAATAAACCAGCAGTCCTTTGCTTCATAGACCTAGAAAAAGCGTTCGATCGAATAAGATCAGAAGATATGTTGCACCTCCTGCATTATAGACAAACACCGAGTAATATCATAAAAACTGTTGAGGATATTTACCGAAATAACCAAATACACACTAAAGTTGAGAACGAACTAACATAACCAATAACCGTGGAAAGAGGTATACGACAAGGTGACTCATTAAGCCCACTACTGTTCAACGTTATTATGGATGAGATCATAAGCAGAGTACGCAAGAACAGAGGCTACCAAATCGGAAGCAGGGGGTGAGATTTTGTGCTATGCTGATTATGCTGTCTTAGTGGCAGAAAATGAGGATGACCTGCGAGGGCTCCTCTACACATTTAACACGGTCGCAAAATCGGTAGGGTTATCGATAGCACTATCTGAAACGAAGTGCATGACTACATCAAAAATATCCTTAAGATGTAATAAATTGGCAGTGGACCACAGGATAATCCATCAGGAGATGAACTTCCGTTACCTGGGCATCGAAATTTCGAGCTTTGGCGACGTTGAATTTGAAGTGAGAGGGCAGCTATCAAAGCTATCAAAGAACGGCCGCACAACTAGATGTAACCATATTCAAAAACAAAGATTTGAGAACGGAAACTAAGTACGTGTCTCTAAGATTGCAATAAGGCCTATACTCACATCTTAGTATGCAGCGGAGACAAGACCTGAAACATCTAGAACACAACAAATTATGAAAGCGACAGAGGACCAAGTGGTGAAGGTAGCCAGGGACAGATCACCGTCAAGAAGGCGAAGCATTGTGCGACCTAGAAAGCGCTGGAGCTATACAATCTACCCGCATAGGGCGAGTTGCGATAAGGAACGGACACAAGCCTATTTGGAAGAAGGAAGAAGAATAAGAATTAGTTAAAGAATACCAACTCGCAACTCGGGTGTATTTCGTAGCACGCGGGACACACCCATAGAACTGATTTGTTCTACCTTGTCTCAGGGCGGTCCTCTGATACTCTAAGTACTTGGCGAGCATTCCTTATAGACTGTGCTAGCCATAGGGGGAGTATCACGTTCGAGGTGTCAGAGCCTGCGTTCTGCAGGCCACTAGTATCCGAGTGGTTCTTCCTACGGGTGACCGTTTCTATTCTAGGTAGGCTCTTAGGAGATAACAATAGTACCCTGGGTGGGAAGAGGGTTCACGATGCAGTGCAGGTCGTGGACCCATAAAACAGTAGTGGTTCTACCCTATATCTGTGCATTCGCTGGGTGAATAGGCAAACTCAAAAGTACGCAGATGTGCACTAGCTATACGAGGAGGCCAGCGTTTGAGGTGTCGGAGCATGTTTTCTTATGCATGTCATCTAGTATCCAAGCTGGAACTCCCCGCGGGCGACCGTTACCATTCTAGGGAGATGCTTGAGTCGAACATATGGTACCACGAGGAGGTAGAAGTCTCACCGGGCATGCTACCAGTGCCATCTCTTGGGGAAGGCCTCGTGGGAGCCGTGGTTTAAGCGCTATTTAGTTAAGGCCCCTGGGCGGGGGATGTGAGTCTCGCGGACATCTGTTCTTGTTGCAACTCTCTTCAGAAGTAGGTGACCTGGATCAGCTATTGTTAGAGGAGAAAGGGTAGGAGTACTCGTACCTTAGTATTCGAAATGGCTGAACCCGGCTCATGTCTACGCCTACTATGAAATCAGTCAGCGTTCGAGGTGTCTGAGTTTTAGTGTTAGGACCCTAAAATCCTAACACGCGTAGCTGAGAACAGCGTTTGAGGTACCAGAGTCGCAAGACCACTAGTATCCGAGCTGTTACCACAAGAGCCACAAGTGCAATATGATGTACTGAGTGTCCCTTCGCACATAAGCCGGCTGCGTCGATGAGCTATGGAAGTAGTAGGAGCGCTCATAGAACGCTTTATAGTCCTTACATACGCTTGAAGAACTCATAGCGATGTCCGTGAACGGGCGTGGGTGAGGTAGTGCCTACTGATGTGGGTCTCGGTGTAATCCTAGGGAAGGCGCGCCTTCCTTCGGATCGAAGAAAGACTAGCAGTGAGTAAGATCGTCGTAGTCTGCCGGGGTGTACGGAGTTGAAAGACTCTCCATTCCGCAGATGCTCTGTACGAGTGTGCCCCTCGGAGCGGTCGTAAACTATGACTCTCTCTTTTTCTCTTATTATATAATTATCGTTAATAAATCAAATAAAAAATTCGAAATTTTTAAAAATTTATTTGCGAAACAAAATCATCAAATTTTGATCGAATTTTTGATAATGTTCCACAACAGTGTAACAAATCCAGTTCCATCCGAATTTGATTTTCGTAAATACTTATCATGTCAGTAGAATAAATTTTAAAAAAATCGATTTTTTTTTTCGCTCATGACTTCGAACATGCGCACAAAAAGCTGATCACTTCAATGCTTTTCTAGATACTTTGATCTGCATAGTGCTTTTGGGGCGCATGTTCTAGGGAAATAGCATGCTATCGTTTTGCCCGAATGCCTGTAATTTTCGTTGTTTTTTTCGGAATAACTGAAAAAATGCTCATTCAATCATGACGAAACTTGGTACTTAGTTCGGAAATGCTGATGGACAACTTTGTGCACAATTTCGTGATGATCGTGTTATTTAAACAATTTGAAAAAAGAATTTCTAATATTTTTTTTTCAAATATTCAATATTCGGTGATCTTCTGATCATATTATCTTTATTAAATTCTGTATGAATCTGCGAACTGTAATTTTTCGATGAATTACTAGATTTTAAAACGATTCAGTCTGTATTTTCGGAAATATTGGGAAAATAAAATTTTGACTGGGTATATCTGCGGAATCATTGCATGGGCGGATTTCACCCATTCACGAGTTTGGCCATCGTAATCTAGATCCTAACCTAATCTAGAACTATCGAGTTTGTAAGTTGTTTCTTTCGGAAGTTATTGTGTTTGCAATTACAATAACTTTTAGAAGAAACTACTTAGAAAATCGATATTTGTAGAGTAGGTTGGGGCTCAATTACGGAGGTAGAATTCGTGAATGGATGAAATTCGCCCAATGATTGCGTAGGTATACCCATTCAAAATTCTATTTTCCTAATATTTCCAAAAATACAGATTACATCAAATTGAAATCCAGCAATTCACCAAAAAACCTAGAAAAGCACTGCCGTGAAAGCAGCAGCTTTTGCGCGCATGTTCAAATTCATTGCTAAAGCGGTTATCCCCATTGAACATGCGCGCAAAAGCTGCTCTCTTCACGGTAGTGCTTTTCTAGGTTTTTCAAGTGTATGTATGTTCAAGAAGCAAATCGGGTCGTAGAGATTGACCTATTGCTATATTTCCGATTTTTTTCATCTACTTCAACTTCCAATGCAATATTGAAGGGCACATCCTGAGGGTTTCTTAATAAAAGGAGTATTTGCCTAATATTTTCATCTACAATTCACGCATCTTGGTCTAAAATCGTAACACCTGCAGTGTATATTGTAATGTAAAGACCCTTTCCTGCAATTGTTCGGTGACACTTTTTTCAGTTCTGAACCTGCGTAAATCGGATTAGAAGAGATCGAAAGATTGAACCTCGACGGTGATTCACGGAAGTGGACTGTTATTAGATTTTCGGCAAATTTCCGCTAAGAGCGAGAGCGCTTGGCACCTGAGTCCCAGACTCAGCTGTTCAATCTGGCCCCGCTAGTTTGATCAGCAAAAAAAGTATTGAAGCAATCCCATATACGAAGCATGGCTCTAGGATTCGCGATGAAATGAGAGTTCAGAGTTAGGGTATTACTAATTTCAGAGCTTCTCGATTCCCCAGAAATTGGGGAAATTTATTGCGCAGAGAAATGTAGATGAATTCGAGGACGAATGACATCTTTTCAGAAACTACGCTAATAAAACGGGATAAATTCGTACTGAAAAACACTAATATAAAATTTAATAATATGTACTACCAGAGTCTGTTATCTCAAGTCCAAAATATCTCACAACAATTATTAGACGTTATTTCCACTTCCGTGAAAATTTATTTGTACTTTAAATGTTCTGAAAATTTTGTTTACCTACGTTCAACAATAAAATTTTATTTGTACATCACAGTTGTCTATTGCTTTTATCCCGATGATTGTCGCCTGTCAATGTCACTTTTCTTCATCTCGATTTCTTTTATTGCTTACAACAAATACCTGTAGATGTTACTTAAACTTTGCGTACCACATTTTTATTTATAGTACTATTCCTTATTTTGTTTCATTCATTTTATGTATCAGCACTTCATGGTATTTTTTCTGTTTTTATTTATATTTTAACATTGTTCATGTCAATTTTATGGTTAATAGTATCCGCATGTGCTGCTACGGCACTAATGTATCTTTACCTGTATTAATATTAGATTTATGATGAGATATTCACTGTGATATTTGGCCAGTATATACTTATTCACAATCTTGGCAGTCTATCTAATAGATCAGGTTACTTTTTTCGGTATCGGAATTGGATCTATGATGTTAACATATAGATTTAAAACTGTTTTCTGGTTTTATGTTGCTATTTGTAATTCTTCTTGTTTCTGTATTTGTTGAATACAATACTTTTTTCATTATACTATCCTGATATGACATTTGTAGTAGTATTCATATAGATTTTTTATTCCTTTTTTCTGAAGAATTTTGTGAATCATTCATAATTCGGTTCTTTATTTCTTTGAAGAAATCAATTTTCATGTTGATGTAATAATCTGAATGATAATTCATGAATTTATTCGAACTGGTGCCTTTTCTGTACCATTTTTACCTAATTGAGTTTTTCCTCTATGTACCTTTGTGATTTTAAAATGAAGTCCATGATCGATTTCGATATCTATTTCTGGTCATTCTGATATTATGTCATCTACAAACTTTTTGACCAGCGGTATTATGAACTTTAGCTTTGATAATGCGGCAGCTGTCAAATCATCTATAACGTATTGAGCTAAAATCAACATTTGTCACAATATTTTTCAAAAAGATAGTATGATGAAAAAACTATTTTTGTCAGCAAACACAGTAACTGAAGAGGACGAAACCGAAGAGTATACATTAGAAAAGATTTATGCATCCCCCCCAAAAATCAAAAGATTCAGCAAAAAAAATAAAATATTTTCAAAGAGGCAAAAGTACAAATAGCAACATATAATCAAAAACTAGTTGAGAATCTTTATAATGAGATCGAAGATCTAATTCCGATACCGAAAAACAGTTTCTTGATCCATCAAATAGATTAGGAACAGGAATATTGGCCAAACATCTAAGCGGGTAAAAAATTTAATATGTCTTCATATATCTAATATAAATACGGGTGACGATAGATGTACCTTAGCAGCAAATATCCATACCATCTACCATAAAATTGCCACGAACAACGTTGAAATATTAGAACCAGAAAAAAAACATAAACAGCTGATACATGAAATGAAAGAAACAAAAAAGGAATAATAGATGCTATATATATAAAAGTGGCACTTAAAATTTGAGTACCATCTACAGGTATTTGTTGTATGCGGTGATATGAAAGAAATCGTTAAGAAGAAAAGTAACATTAATAGGTAACAATCATCGAGATGGAAGCAATAGACAACTGTGATAGCGAAATAAAAATTTTATAATTGAACGTAGGTAAAGAAAATTTTGAAAAATTAAATGTTCAAAATGATTTCTATGTTATGGTAATGTATAATAATTAGTGTAAAATATTTGAGAGTTAAAATCATATTGTATTATGGTTATTGTTGCTAGTTTCATATTCAACCTCACTTTCGGTGGGAATCATGTAATATCGTAGATGTTTTTACTTTATCGATTGATGTCGGTATTGTAGAAACCCTAAAGAAGAACCTAATAAATAAATTTCGAAAGCTTGGTTGAAAAAAAGGGTACTTCTTTCTGTCAAGAAGTGAGTTGGTATACCCTTAAGACAATATGTATATTAAAAATCTAATTTAACGTTTTAGTTTGCATAATCAAAGCTTTTTGTCTTTTTGTATAAAAAGAAAGCAGCTCATGAATTCCGAATACAACAGATATTTTTAATTATTGTCAGGCCTACGGAGATGTTGACTTGTCCTTTCTTAAACCAAAGCGTGGCACAGAATGTCAAGAAAGGCGACTCTAGCAACTTGCTCTACGAGACCATTTTGCTACTGCGCGTCAAATCGCTGATCAATTTTTCGGAGAAGACGGTAGACATTGTACTGTAAGTATGTTATATAGCCCTATGCGAGTCTTCAGACAATTCTCATATACAGTCAAGCTGACTTCAACTGCGGATTATCGTCATCAAAGTTTGAACTGATGCAGAGAACCAAAATTTAATTTTTCCAATATTTCCAAAAATATAGATTTGATTGAAATCGAGTACTCCGTTGAACATTGACAGATTGAAGGTTCATTCAGAATCACGTGAGAGTAATATGATCAGAAGATCGCGAAGAATTGAATATTTGAAAAAAAGGCGATTTTTCTATCACCTGTGAAATATAAAGTTCAAGCTCAAAACAGAACTCCTCTTCAAATATGGCGAACAGTTTTCGAAAAAAAAATTTCCATCCACTAACAGTGTTATCTGAACATAAATATGCGAAAAGTTGCTTGTTAGCATGCTGGAACTATATCCGTCAAGCTTCAATACAATCACTCAAGGATGTTACCCCAAAATTTCAAATGACTATAACTTCGGAACTGTTCGGCCGATTTTACCTATTGAGAAAATCATCGCATTTTTGTGTCCGACCTACTCTGAAAGTTACAAATCGATAGGTATCTCCGTACGCCTGTCATCGTGCCTACAGCCGGCCGTTGAACAGACAGAATTGATTTCGACATCGGATTCATCATCAATGAGTCCAACTTAGTCATATGAGACCATTTTCGGGAAAAATTTTCGAACCTTCAGACATTTGGGCAATACGATAGCACAGAACATGAGCGCCAAATTTTTTTTTAGGAACTATTCATCAGATGTTGATGAGATTCGGCACCGATCTTGGAGTCAATGTTTTGCCAACAGTAAATCAAATTTCAGTTCCATCAGATTTTCATTTTCGGAGATATTGGGAAACGAAATAGGGCAAACATTTTTCTTCATAATCGTTGATATTTCTGCAGTTACTCAAAAACATATTGACCCTATATTATATCGTGATGAAACATGGTAACCATATAGGTAGTAAATGCAGATACACAATTCGGTGCAAAATATCGTTATAATCTTGTCATTAGAACAACTTACAAATTCTAGAGGCTTTTGTGCGCATATTTGAATTCGCTGACAAAGCGATCATCTTTGTTTCCTGATGGAAAGATATGGCGATCTTTTTTTCAAATGGTTCGGAGGAAACAACTTATAAAATTATATATTTTCATAGTAGGTTTTAGAGCTGTCGAAAACAGTTTTAAAAAGGATCTAGATACTAGATAAGTTACTTTTTGGTACAGTATCCGAAGTTACTTTGAGTATGTAGATACTCTTCAAAAAAGCCAGAAAAGCACTGACGTGAGGTCAGGAGCTTTTACGCGCTTGTTCCGTGACCAAAGCGGTCATCTATACAAGTAGTGACCCTGCCAAACGCAGTTTTTTTCCATATGGTCTTCACGAAATTCTGCATGAACCTCAAGCTAAAATTTTCGATCAGGTACTAGATTGCAATTTGATTCAAAGTCTTAAGAATAAGTGGCGAATTCAACCCATTTAAGCATTCGACCTTCCTAATTAAACTGAAAACCTACTTTATAAATATATTCCATATGTCGATTCTTCCTAAAGTTAACGTGTTTACAGCCGGCCTAACCACTGATAGTGAACAAAATAACTTCTGGAAGAATCTACCCAGTAGCTTAATAATTGCAGAGTAAGTTTGGAGTTCAATTATGAAGGCCGAATTGGCTTATTAGTAAAAACTATCGAATGATTCCGCAGATATACCTTTTCAAAATTGCAGTTTCCCGGTAGTTTCAAAAACATAGATCGAATCACCCTTCAATGAAAAATGCTACCTTGAAGTTTCAGCCAAATAGGGTTTACAGAACAATGAGCAAAAAAAATTAAAGAGTCCTCCTGCATTTTGTTAAATGGAGATAGTTATTTTGCTCATTGTTTTGTTCTGGCTGAAACTTCAAGGTGGCATTTTTCATTGAAGGGCGATTTGATCTATGTTTTTGAAAATATCAGGAAATTTTGGAAGGGTATATCTGCGGAATCATTCGATAGTTTTAACTAATTCGCTAGCTCGGCCTTCGTAATTAAACTCAAAACGCACTCTACAATTATCAAACTACTGAGTAGATTCTTCCGGAAGTTATTTTGGATCAAATTGCAATCTTGTACTTGATCGAAAATTAAAGCTTGAGGTTCATGACGAATTTTGTGAAGACTATATGAAAAAAAACTGCGTTTTGCAGGGTCAATACTTGTATAGATGAGCGCTTTGGTAACGGAACAAACTCGTAAGCTCCTGACCTCACGTCAGTGCTTTTCTAGGTTTTTCAATCCATAAAGACCATGTTTGGCTCGAAACTCGAAATTCACAGACACTAGGCAAAACGATAACTCTAATGTTCCCTAGTACAAGCGTGAAATGGAAGAAAATAATTTTTTGCCCAATATGTTTCATTAAATATAATAAATATCTGATCGAGTTGAATAGTTGTTAATTATTGACTTCAATATCACCCGAGACGAATATCCGATCAAGCTGAAATTTGAAACACTGTTGTTAAGTAGTAACGATTCCGATAAACTGATCATGCGCTACCTCATGAAGCATTAAGTGTGAACAGACGCAGCTGTCCCACATAATGTGACTGTAGGATCCAGTAAATGCTTCGACTATTCACCAGTAGATGTCGTGAACGGTTGATGCAAAGGAATACTCTATATATCTTATGTTTCGGAAAATACAAAGAAAACATGTCTGTTTTGACTGAAACCGAGTCTTCGAGTTTTGGCTGTCAATTATATTAGATTGAAATTTCAGCGGAATCGGAGAGATGCTTTATGAAATATATTAATTTCTTAAATAAATTTCCTGAATTTTTCTATTGATTCGTTCCTCAGGAAAATCAGGAAATCTGATTGGGCTGAAAAATAGTACTCGATTATTAAGTGGCCGTTTGGAGATTTCAGTGAAATTTGAATGAGGCTTTTCGAAAAAAAAATTTTTTCCAAATTTTTCTCTGAATAATTCTTCATATTGCTACTGTTCATCTACCAACCAAATTTCATTCCGATCAGATGAATATTTTTCGAGTTATTGAAAAATCAAAATATCAAATGGCTGTAACACGAAAATCATTCAGTATATTTGGCGCATTAACGAACTTGACCGGGATATTCAGGATCGAAACCTAGCCTGAGGATTTCAAGACTCTAGGGATTTTGTTTCGAAAGTTATCGGACACGCGGACAGCCGGACAGTGAGTCCAACCTAGTCGTTTGAGACCAATTTCGGCTCAAAATTCGAAAATTACAGACATCGTGACGAAATGATAATGCGCTGTTCCCCAGAAGAAGCGCATAAAAAGGGACTTGGATACGTATCTTGAAGTTCCTTTTTAAAAAAGATAACATACTTTTTAAGTTCCTTCATATGTAAGGTTGGAGTTTCTTTACATTTTAGATGGAATAATGTTCTTCTTGTTTTCATGACGTAATTGCTTTGAAAAATAGGAGAATTTTGTATGTCCAAATTTCATTGACGCCAGAATTGGAGATTAGAATTTTTACGTGAAATAGCCTAAAAGCAACCACCTGAAAATACAACCTCAAACAAATAATAAATGATTCAAATAGTAATAGATAACAGTTCGTTTACTTATTCAAACCAAAACTGATTTTTTTTTCAATTCTCACCGTTCGAAGGAAAATTGGAAAGTTTCTCCTGAAAATCTGACCGGCACAAGTCGGTTTAAATGTAGCAGAACTATATTGAACATTTTTTGACACATAAAACGAAAGTGCTCTGTTAACTTTTTTCAAAATCTTTCTATTGAAAAATTAGCAGGATTTTCATAAAGAGCTGAACGGCAAGAATCATTTTACGTTTATCACTTGTTTTGGCATATATGTTTTTATTACGAAACATCGAAAGTGCTGGGCTAACTTTACTTTCAGTTTCACGATTTCTCGGGAAACCAGACGAAATTTCGTGAGAATATTTACGGCACAATTCAGCACAAATTTTGTCACTCCGTTCTGAGAAGCAAATTCTGCATTTATGATTTCTGGAGAAATTAGATGGTCTTGCAGAAAAATTCGAACGGTATAACTCAGTACTTGTATAGCACAATCTATTTCAGCCGTTTGGAATCCAGTTTTTCGAGAAGAGCTGGGCTGGCCTATTGTGGACATTTTGTGGAATATCTTGAGAACCAGAATGAAGAAAAATTTCAACAGCACAAAGCAGCACAAACCAAGAACAATTCAGCAGAAAAATTTTTTTCGAAAACCGCGAAGCGCTGGGCCATCTTCACTTAGACACTTTAAAGTATCTAAGTAACTGTAAAGTAACTGAAATACTTTTTTTTGACAGCACTGGTAGGTTTGGGGCTCGGTTTCTAAGTTACAATGATTGAATGGGTATAGGATCAACCCAATGACTCTACTCGAAATTTTATTCCCCAAATATTTCGGAAAATACATATTGGTTCGAATTGAACTCAACTACTTCATTGAAAAATGATAGTTCGAAATTTTATGCAGAATCTTTTGAGGGCCATATGAAACTAAAATGGCCAAATCTTTTCATCATGAGGCAAAGGTGCATTTGGCGGGTTCAATACGAGACAAGATAACCGCTTTTTCAACGAATCACCGTTACCGAGGAAAAAGCCACTCAATTTGACTTATTTTTTTAAAATTCCCTTCGAACTTAAATTTGGTACACTACTGTGAAATAAATGTGTATTAGATGTCTGCAAAATTCTGTCGCAATCTGATGAATTTTTTCCAAAACAATATTTTTCAGGAAAAATTTTCAAAAAATTATACTTCCTTATTTACCAACCACACAATTTCGTCAAAATTTCAGAAGGACCTGGTAACGTGCTGGTTTGCTCCAACCAAATGCCAAAACAGTTATCTTGTAGTCAGCCGGACGGCCGGTCGGACGAATAGAATCGATTTTGATCATAATTAAAGCAAGTTTCTTGATTTCAATGTTTTATTAGCAATAAAATTGGATATCACAATTCAAGGGTTACATTGTAAAACCACTCAGTTTCGATCTTATTTCAAGTTCATCATCAGACACTGAAGATTCTACAAATGTTACGCAGTAATTATGTGAACACAGGTACAAAAAGGCGGTAGGAAGTGTCATAAAACTCGGCCAAAACGGAAAAACATTTTTTATCCTCATGCAAATGAATACAAATTCAGATGTTATTTGAACTCGTTGAATATTCTGGAATATACAGTTTGCTCATTCATAATTTCAAAATTTTTATAGTTCACCAACTTATAAATTTCGATGTAATCGATTTCGACATCGGATTCGTCATCAGTGTTTCAAACCTAGTCGTTTGAGACCATTTTCGTCATGAAATCCGAAAAATTACAAACTTTTGGACCGTTTCCTCGAATATGCACGCAGAAATAAATTTCAAAACTGGCTTCAAGACGGTGCTTTTCTAGAATATCAAAACTGAAACTGATCTAATGTTGTGTGTTTGACGATGAGTTTTTGAAAACTTTGCCGTGTCCAGTCTTTTCTCGAAGTTTCCGCTTCAACTTGATTCCAAACATATTTCAAATAGCAAAATATCAACCGGAATTTTGGATTCCTTCGTACATCTGCACCAGTTTATTGACCACCGGGAACGACAGTGGCTAATCAGTCGACAGGAAGTATCAATATCAATTACGGTAGCGTCTTGTGTAAATCAAGTGGTAAATAGATGGGCGGGTCGGTGAGAATAAAAACAAAGACAGTCAATAATTGTGGTGGCGCCTGACTCATTGTTTGGGATAGATCTTTTATTGTCCACGTCGTTGTGTTGAGTGTGGTAAAGCCAGATTTTTCAGCAATTGCTCGGGTTTGTCTAGATCTAGATTGTAGATGTAGATTGTAGGATGATAATATAAGGTTGGAAGTGTAGTGATGCAATTTGGACTGTTATAAATCTTCATGTGAGCTCGTCACATCGCATCAGTTTGAGCATGTGTGTTTAGAGACACCATTTGTTGATAATAATGTATGTAATCGGGCTTTCGAACAAATGATTTCCTTTTTCAATCCGTAGGATGAAAGTGCCTTTTCACAGCACTGGGATCTTGGATCTGAGTACGGGAGACCAGGGCCAGTTGTCAGAATGTTAAGAAATTAGTTTGAAAAATGAAAACACTGAAACATCATATTTTCATTCAGTGAATCATGAACTTGGTTCATGCTTTGAGAATAAAATATAAAATCTATAAAGCTGTGAATGAATTCAAAACGAGAAATTTGACCTTCACAAAAAGTAAATACAAATGTGACAGCCTGCCCCTTGCCGGAGCGGGATGTCACATTACTTGGTGTTGGTTGTCACTTGTATTTCAAGGTCCCTATTCTTGAATCGGGAATGGCAGGAAATAGGCGTGTCGATGCTGTTGTCAATAAAACGCGGTGCATTTTTGATGGAATGATAGAAAACGTTCATACCATCACATTCAAGAATAGGGTCCCTTATGATAATTATGTTGTAGAATTGCATCAAAAACATATCAATACAAAAGACACATGATATTGATATAGGAGAAATATATATTAATACGAAAGGAACTTATTACGATACAAAAGAAACATATACTAATTGTAAAGGTGTTTTCTCATAACCAATTCAATCACTTTCGCAGTTATGACAAGTGTGAAACATTTGTCCATCACTGCACGCATCATGAGACTAACCATCGCATAACATAAAATGTCGTTTCTTTATTTAAGGTGAGATTCCATTAATAATTTGTATTTTTGAATAATGAAAGAAACTTTATTTCAGAGAAACTCGGTTTTGTTAATGATCTGCAGTTGCAATCCAAGAAAAAGAATCAATCAATACAATTTGAAACGACATTCTATGTTGTCAATTAAATAATTCATATCTAAGGGCCAATTGCACCGTTTTCGTCTTAAGCTACAGTTAGTTAAGCAACGATAAACTTATTAAACTCTGCTTTAAATATTCGGCTTGCACCGAGGCTGAATGTAACTAGATTAAAATTAATCTACAAATCTGGTTACTTTCTCATGAATTGGTACTTGTGACTAGCTTCACGTTGTTTATTTTAACCCTAATTGGAGAAATATTTTAATTCAAAAGATGAAACCCATTATTATGGGTTACTACCACCATATTTCCATAAGTTATGAAAAATCAAGATGCATCTATTGAAAAACCCAACGAAAAAATATATATGACAGACTTTATAGCTTCCATAAAAATATTGCATGTAATGTTCCTGACTTGTTTATTATCATTAAGACTATAGGGATCTCTTACCACAGACCTGTGCTCTTACCTCTGCATCAGGCTTCAAACCTTATTCAAATTTATAGTCATATACTCAAGATTTAAGTTTCTGCATGGAATTACAATCCTGGCGTTTGTAAGATGAATAAATGAATAGTATTGATTTATCCGAAACAACTTTCCGATAAGGAACGGCTCACCTAAGAGTAGACTTTCTATTAAATTATTATAAGTATATTATGAATTGAGTTAATTTTTGGTCGAAGATAATGAAAACTCTGATGTGGATCCGCAGACTAAAAAGTATTCTATATAAATATTGAAGTATCATGGATGGATTGACAAAGGTGTACGTTTGAAGATTGTCTAACACGAGGATGCAATTTCTTTCACATTAATTCGTTTGTAGTTATATTTTGAGTCCAATTAATATATAATAGAGGATAATGATAGCACAGAGACAGCACCTGCACAATAATGAAGTAGTACATGATAGGTTTCCACGTAATATATCACTGAATGAAATAGTACTGAAGAATCTTCATGAAACTATGTTTTCTCATTCCAAACATGTCTTCGATTTCATTCTGCTATTCGCTCTTGGAAATAAATGAGCATATCATTGTAACTTTTTCATTTCAAATAGTTGAAGGCTTATAGAAATACCATTAAGTTTACGAACTCAATGGAAATACTGGTGTTAATTCTTCATGCTTTAAAACATACGAATCAATGCCTACTGATGCCAGTTTCTCCCTATATCATTTTTCATAAATATCATCTGAAAATCAACCACTTTTAATCAAAATTTGATTATCAACTCGTAGGAGTTCTCCATCAATGTCCAATGTAAACAAAAAAAAACGTAAACAAACTGGAGGTTACGTCCAGAAAAATGTCAAACTTGTACGAAATCGCTCGAAAGTAGGGTTAGATTCCGAAGCTTACCATTAATCCTTCTTTTAAACCCCCAAATTCGTAGGCTTAAATATAACAGTCTGTTAAGGCCTTTTAACGAGGATTACGTGACGGTGCAAGATAATTTTGTACCAAAACCTTGCTTATGGACCTAATCTATGGTTTTGTAATACGGTGCAATTGGCCCTTAGAATATCTCACATTATCTTTCAATCAGTTGTCTTTGAAAAACAGTCAACGAAACAATACCGTAGTAACGGTTGATAGGGCGATGCCATAATTCATTGAAGGAATATACCTAATTTCTTTACACCACCCCTCCTGGAAGAGAAAATATTCTGTGAATGCATGAATTTATTCATTATATTTTTATACCGTTCTTAGGGCCGTATTTATAGTTGCTCCTTGAGGCTTCGTTACTTTGTAATTTTGTATTCTGTGCTGAAGGCCGTCTTGAATTCGCTTTGCTATGCAAACAAACTTATATTTGTTTGCATAGAAAAGCAAATTCAAGGCGGCCTTCAGTCAGGAAGCCTCAAGGAGCAACTATAAATACGGCCCTTAGTAATGAAACCAATGATCCATATCCTGAAAACTTTCGGCAACATTCTCTGTAAAAGATGCTGTTTATGAGAATGGGCTATAATTTCTCAAGTCACCCATATACGATATGACTCAAATATAAACTGATTATACAACTGCTAAATCTTTATTACATATCTTTAGCATAGAACAGTCTTTATTTATTTATAATCCATGGAACATACCCATGATGTAAAAAACAAGGTGTGCTCATCTGAAAAATGAGTGACGTCAGCAAGAATAAAATACAAAGAGTTATATATTCGGTGCTTTGAATTTGCATGTTAATTCAAAGCCCAGAATATATAACTCTTTGTATTTCAATCTTGCTGACGTCACTCATTTTTCAGATGAGCACACCATGTTTTTTACATCATGACCATACCTAGTAATTTTTCCATGGTTGATTGTTGTCTCTTCTTTGTTCTATGGATTATAAAGTAAATGAAGATTGTTTTATGCTATCGATATGTTTCCATGAAACATTGACTATCATTCTGGTGACAGAAAGAATGTTTTTTCATCGATCTAATTCCGTAATTAACCTTTTTGTCAGGAACCAACCGAATATTTCATATTTACAGAATGAAAAACCGGCAACCGAAACAACCAAATTGATTTGCGGAACATATCCTATATAAATTCGACACTGTTAACATGAAATCAGGAATCCCAACTTGAATTTCAATCAATCAGACATGATCTTAACGAAACCCTATATTTGGGAGGTATATTATCTTGTTTGAGGAGCTGAGGCATCTTTTACGGATATTTATGAATAACGCGAACCTTATCATGTCGAAGTTGTCCTGAAATTCCCGTTCCCCAGTGATAGTGAATTTGTGAAGAAAATTGTGGGTTGGTAACTTTGGCCGAAGTCGTCTATTGAGTTTTATTTTCAAATTATTCGAATAACACGATGATCACGAAATAAAAAATTTTAAACTAGTTGTCTAGTTTCATCATGATTGTATCAATATTTTTTGAGTTGTTCCGGAAATGACTATGACACCGAAGAATATATAATGACATCTCCACTAAAATTTGCAACATTGATATATTATAGACAAATAGAGCCTTAGTTACCGTTAGTATAAACATGATTATAACTCCCTTGGGAGTTATACTAAGCAGTTATAAATCTTTAACTCGCTCTAATGTATTTACAGAAACCAACCGACAATTGTCGAATTTTTCAGTTCGTGAAACTCACTCCCATTCATATCATTATAAATTCTCATGTAGAAGAATAAACACATGCCATGTATTTAAAGTAAACCATCATCATACGTCCGCCCATATATTTGGTTTGAATACAATTTTTCAAATTTTCGATGATTGAGCCGATAATGGTCTCAAACGACTAGGTTCGACTCAATAATGACGAATCCGGTGTCAAAATCCGGTGTCCGGCCGGCCGTAGACACGATTACGGTCGTACGGACCTGTACTTCCTGGAAAGGTTGCATTTCAAAATGCGACGGTTAAGTTCGTTAATGGGCAAAATTTGCCAAACGGTTTCGGAGTTGGAGCCTTTTGAAGTTTTGACGTTATTTTGGCGATAATTCAAAAACTACTTGAACGATTGAATCGAAACTTGGCAGTTAGTTGGAGTACAGCAACGCGCAACTTCTCGCACAGTTTTGTTGAGATGAAACTATCAGTAAATTTCGCAATTCTTTGAAAAAATTTTTTTTTCGCGAATTGTTCATCCCATTCAGAAAACATTCAGCACGAGCTCTGAGCTCCATATTTCACAGCAGTGTACCGAATTGCAATGCAATACGGTTATAAGTTTTTGTGATATTGGGAAAAAATAAATGAAATTTCGTGGTATTCTTCCCGATATCGTTGTTTTTTCGGTATAACTCAATCATGACAAAACTTCGCACTTGGTTTGAAGATGCTGAAACACAACTTTGTACAGAATTTCGTGCTGATCGTGTCATCAGAATATATTTAACATTCTGTGATCTTTCTATCATATTATCCTCATTAAATTCTGTAGGAACCTTCGAACTGGGATTTTTTGATGAACTGAACTACTGGATTTCAATTCTAATATGTATTTTTGGAAATATTGGAAAAATAAAATTTTGAATGAGTATATTTGCGTCGCATTGGGTGAATTTTATCCATTCACGAATTCGACCTTAAACACAGTATCTTCCGGAAGAAACAACTCAGAAACTCGATATTTGTAGAGTAGGTTTGAGAAATATTAGAATACGCGAAATTCGACGTTAATAGGAGGAAAAAGGGTTCAGTGATTATTTTTTGAGAAAAAAACTCGTGATAATAGTATCATTAGAACAATGTGAAAAAAAAATATCAAACTTTGTTTACGGTCGGCCGTTAGGTAAAGTAGATTTGGGGCTTGATTACAAGGTCGCATTCATGAATGGGCAAACGATACCCTAGGCATATCCATTTAAAATTTCATCTTCTCAATATTTCCAAAAATACAGATAAGATCGAATTGAAATCCAGTACTCTATCGAAAAAACATTAAAAAACACTGATGTTAAGTCAGCAGCTTTAGCGCGCATGTTCAAAGGATACCAACAAGAGTGAACATGCGCGCAAAAGATATACTGACTTCACGTCAGTGCTTCTCTTGTTTTTTTTTCAACCATTTGCATCCAGAAAGTTTTTTGTGAAAAACGTACTCAGACCTTCAAAAGAGGCACTGTTTGCTCTTAAAGAATATAATTTCTCAAATCAATTACTCGAATAATATATAAGTAAAACTGCTTAATTTCTCGAATATTTGAAATAAATTAGAGCTATGAAAATGTTTTGTTCGAATGGACCAATGTAATTTAGATTTTCAAAACTTTCAGTAATCAGGTAAGTACCTACATAACAGCAGGGTACACATCCGTTACCAACCTATCGTGGTTAAGGCTTGTCTTGAATAGTATTCACCAGGTATACTTATCTGGTATTTTACGTATGAAAAGAATATAATCTGTCTTTTCTCGCATGATTAATACATTCTAGAAGAGCCCCTATAATGGAGTTCAAGTTGTATACGAGTATTCTTTCTGAAAATCTGATTTTATTTTGGGACAGCTATCAAAAAAGAGATATACGATAGCCAGCGTTCCGAAGTAATCCGTATGTCAAAGTTAGCACGATGGATGACCAAAACACCTGCATCTGTCGGCCATTTTCTCACACATCTAGTCCTTGCGAAATCGCTCAGGATTGGCAATTGATTTCCCTCAGAGTGGAAGACGATTTACAAGTTTTTTTGTTATGGGTGTAGAATAAAATGAAATCTGTCTTTGAAGTTTGCTCATCTTGTTTATTTTCTCGAATTTTTCTCAATCTGGACACTGTAGGTATGTTTCGAATTTTGTGACGAAAATGGTCTTAAACGACACAGTTGAACTCACAGATGAAGAATCCGATGTCAAGATCGATTCTTTCTGGCCGGCTGACCATTCATTGCCTCGATAACTTGAAAATGGCGACTCGAAACTTTTAGGCTAGTCTGAACATCATAATACGCTGGCTGAGTTCGTTGAGAATCGAGTGTTAATCAGCATGGTTCTGAGGATATACTCATTTGAATTTTTGAGGATTTTCCCAATACTTCAACAAATAATTTGACGGTCTGATTGGAACTTAGTAATTATTCCAACTAGCAACAGCTTGTTTCGTTTGATTAATATTAAATGAAATAACTTTTATCTGCAAACACCATTCATCATATTCAAATTAGATGTCGCGCCGACCTTGATATCCAAATCATACAACAGTAGACCAAATTTCCAATTTGATTCGATAAAATCATATATATACCTATATTTCGCATTTCGTGTTTTTTTTTCTCGGCACCTTTGATATTTCTGGAATAACCCAAAAATACCGATTTGAACAAGACGAAACTCGGTTACTGTCATTGAAAAAATTTAGTCTTTTTATTGGGTACAGTTACTATATTATCATTTGTTTTTCTCCTCCAACAATGATATTATCATATATGTATATACGATACTGTATTGTTGAGTGACTCAGACTGACATCTATTTGTCTTTAGGTTATCCATTCACACTGTTACATTTACCGACATAGGTTTCTGCAAACAAATCCATACGCCATCTATTGCTACTCTCACGAACAGAGCAGGCGTGTTTTCTCAATAATTTCATATATCCTAGATCCGAATTCTAATGATATTGCCCTACCGGCGTATTTATACAATAGTTTGGGACATCTGGGGGCAAGTATACAAAATAAAAATCTGAGGTGAATGATTCTCTAAAGAAAATATTTGTAAACTCTATGAAATTTTTATTTTTCGTAACAAAATTGTATAAGAGATATGTATAGAGCATAGATAAGGTAGAGTCACTTTAGAGATTGAGTGATCTCGTCATTAAAGAACAAAATATCCCCGTAATTCATCAGGAACTTTTTCAGTTATAACTGAAACAATTGTTCAGAGTGAACCAATGGTGAAACCATCGATTTCTTTAGACATTGGTAAAACTTTATAGGTATCAAGACGTTTCATGTGGTTCTGATGTTATGAACAACAATATGGAAAGCTGAACATACTGTCGAAACCTGTGAATATAGAACAATTGTTCTTTATTCAAAGGTTGAAACAGGTTCAAGTAATAGAAACCTGTAGTTTTGAACCAAGATTCCTTGCTGAATGATTGTTACATCCATATATTACTATATAGTATATAATATAGAGTTCATTGGTTACATCATTATCTTTATCTTTGAATAAACAACTTGTTGTTCTTTATATAATGGTAACATCTATCGATGCGTTCGCGCAACGCTCAGGAACTAAATAGGCTACTGCATTTGGAACCTCAGCTTTGGAACTTCGCCATTAGATGTCAGCGCTCCTCGTTTGAGTACAAATTTGATTGTTATATCCCAAAGAAATATGAATCAAAGTATTTATCATCCCGAAAAATATAACCAGGAAATCGTTGAAAAGGGAATTTTGAACTCAAAGTTACAATATAATCCAGATCTTGCAGGATATCAATCATGAAAAAATGTAATGTCGGCCTATGGACAGGTCGTGAAAACAACAACTTACGAAAGGAACAACTTAACAACTTCGAAACTCGATATTTGTGGAGTAGGTTGGGACCATAATTACAAAGGCCGAATTTGTGAACGGGTACAATCGACAGATATACCCAATCGAAATTTTATTTTCCCACTATTTCCAAAAATACAGAAAAAATCGAATTGAAATCTAGTACTTGATTCGAAAATGACAGCTCTGAGGTTCATACAGAACTTTTTGAGGATAATATGATCGCAGTACATCAGATATTTGAACAAAAAATAATTGAAATTTTGTGTGTTCTGATGACCCGATCATTACGAAATTTTGTTCAAAGTTTTCCATCAGCAATCTCCAAATTTAACTACCAAGTTTCATCTTGATGGAATCAGTATTTTTTGAGTTATTCCGGAAAAAACAACGATACCGAGAAAAAATGCAGGAAATTTGACATATTTTTCCACTATATACGAAAATTATTTCCATTTAAAACTCGAATTTTCTTGAATTAGGTAACGAAAAAAAAAATTTCGCACAAAAATTTGCGCGTCATTGTGATTCAACTAACTGCCACGTGTCAATCAAATCGGTTCTGTAGTTTCTGACATACTAGGGAAATAACTTCGAAACTTCAAAGGGCTATAACTCCGAAACCATAAGACTGATTTGGCCTATAAACGAACTCAACTGCGGCATTCTGCTGCGCAACCTACCCCGAAAGTTTCAGTTAGCTTGCTTCGTTCGACCGGTATCGTGTCCACCGCCGGACGGAGAGAATCGATTTAGTGGATTCGTCATCAGTCCAATCTAGTCGTTTAAGACCAATTTCGGGAAAAAATCTAGATTAACAGACATTTGGACAAAACGATAGCACGCTGCGTTCCCCTAGAATACGCTCGCAAAAAAATTAATGATACATTACGTTCACATCTTTCAATTCAGAATATCTTGTTGACATTCTTGTTACGGTTTTTACCCCATTCACAAAACTGAAATGAAAATACATGAGACCAGAATACATCACATCACATCATACATCATAATAGGTGTCAAAACCAGATATAGGCGGAGCTCCGATTGATCATTTATACAGTTGGAAATTTTAATTTATATCACTCTGGAAGCATTGGAAGCGGAAACTTGAGAGCAAACACTACCCTGTGCTGTTAAATCACGGCTTCGAGCACTCCGTCAACACAGCCACATTCAAGTTTCATTGAACCTCTTTAATATCTCAAGGTCAGGCACCTGCTCACAGTCTGCTTGCTTTAACGTTGCCAATAGACGCGAGAAATATTAGAATTCGAAGAAATTCCGACGATAATAGGATAAATGTCGTTCTGCAGGGGTCAGTGATTATTATTTGAAAATTTATTTTGGGATGTGCTGAATTTCTTTGCGAAAATGTGCAATGTTGGTATTTTTTCCATTCCTCACTCCATTTTAGTTTTATTTTCCTGAAAATTCTTGATTATTAAAAAGTGGCAAAATGGCGTATTCTTAAAAAAAATTTCAACCATATGCACCCAAAAAAATTTTCGAAAAAACGAACTCTGGCCTCATAAAGTCATTCCGTTTGTTATATACATGGTATTGTTTTCTTTTACGGAATCATTGACGCCATACGGCCAGGTTTATTTGAAAGAGTATAGTGAAAAATTGGACTGATCAACAAATGGACTATGAAACTCAAGCAGTGGGCGTATGCCGGAAATCATATTCAAAAAATTAATGCTATGAAATTATCGACCAGATTATAATAATGAAAATTCCATGGAACAATATTTCTGTCATGTATTATTATTTAAGGTTCTCGAGCTCGTAAAAAGCACTTTAAATAATATAGCAAAAATGTTCTTATTGGAACAAGTCAAGCTAACTTGGGTGGGTCGAATAATTGGTAAGGTGACCGCTTTGGTTACGAAACTGAACGATCCCGTAAAAACTTCTGACTTCATGTCAATGCTTCTGCAGATATTCATAAATGACAAAGTTTCAGTATGAGGTAATTCCAATGAAAACGATTGATAATCGAGAAAAACCCCTCCTTTTATTCCTTGAGCTTACAAACACTGGGTGAGAACTGGAATCGTTCGCTGTTCCCTAAAATGACACAAATCATTCGTCTGTAGAACTGGGTGGTTTCGTTGTATTTTACGATATCAACATCCATGCGGTGTTCTCGAACGCTCGAACCTACCTGGACAATAAAGATAACATATACAAGCCACTGATGCAGTTAAATTAGAATATTATAAATACATCATTCAACTTCAGATCCCCCCTTCTGTCCTCCCTATAGGTGACCTTCAGCAGTGATTATACTTATTTGGTACAGGTAACCTGCTTACACTCTACACCTTTATACAACCAATTGCATCTGTATGGCAAGTACTTTGCGCAGATCCAGTTTACCTGATGTCTATAATTTTCTTGAAGAAATGTGAGAGCTTCTTTTACGATGTTTTAATAATAATTATGTCAGTGGCGTACTTCCTTTTTTCATATAGGTACGACTTGAATTCTTTCTTCTAGATAATATACTACAGCGAAATTTAATGGGTCAGAATGTATTTCCAAACTTGGTATGTTTTTGACATATTGTGTTTTCTTTATTAATGGTCGTACGCAAATTGCAAAGACAGAGTTTTGAGCTCCAAGTTCAAAACGTCATAAAAAATAAATAAGCGTGATTTTTTGGGCAACTATTGTTCTCACATCTGTCATAATAACCTGATGACATGTAACGATTTTTGACATTTGCCTGTAGTCAGAGTCGGATTTAGAAATAAAGCGCCTTTGGTTGGCTGTATCATGGCACAAAAATTCTTATGAATTTGGGAATGACTTAAAATTAGATGTAATAGTTTCTCCGATAATAATTCAATAAGTTGGAATATACATGATTTGACTTTTTCCAGCCAGAATTATCACTATGCTAGCTGTTTGTATAACTGTATTATTGTACAAAACATTTTAATGAGTTCCTATTTTTTGGATCGATGCGATTTTCGCAGCATGAAATCTAAAATCCTCCAAGATGCAAGAAAAAAGAAATGTTCAAACAAGACAAGTGTGGGATCATCAAGCCCCTCGACTAAGGTTCAAAAGGTCTTCCTAATTAATGATCTTTGAGGGGATCCCAGATAGTGGATAGCGAATTATATACCTGCCGTCAAGTGTAAAATTATCATTTGGGATTTTGTTTGGAAACTTCGTGTTGCCTCGCAGTGTACAACACACGGAAGAAAATGAATACTTTAGTCAATTAAATATTAATTGATAGAAATCGATGATAGATTTATATATGAGCAAAATTATGGCGAAGTTAGCTCAAGTATACTTTTTATTTGAAATCCAAATTCACCCTTTATTTCTTTCTAGCGTAGAATACACTTCTATCTAATACATTTGCAATCATCAAGTCGAAAATACGGGAAGTTTCTATTTGGGTATACAGTTGAAATTGAAATTAGGATATAATAATATTCTAATTAAATAAGAAAAATAACTTGGTTAGAGTAGTCTGTATACTCGGATGAAACTCATACTCTTCTTAGTTCTAGTTTTTATCAATATTCGAACGAAAACCGTAGGACCTCGCATGAAAGGAATTATTCTCTTCATAGAAAGAAACACTCGATTTGAAACAAGATGAAGAACCTATGTCTAAACTCAAATTAAAATTACTTGTTATTAGGCAGAAGTAGACAATATACTCAGATGGAACTTTTATATTCCTTGAAACTGGTTGTTGCTCCATTTGGAAGGAGAACTTTTTCTACTTGAATTGTAGGAAAGATGATTACAATCCAAGGCTTTCCTTAAGTAGATGCAAGGATACGATAACATTAATTTAAGATTTATTACATTTCCATTTCGAACGAATGCTTTATTAATTTGAACTCAATATCGACTTTGGTTTGCTCTAAGAAATAAGTCACCTTATTCAAAATTTAACTAATTATTTTATTTTGCAGAATATATATAGGTACATATTGAAAATGAATTCACCAATGGAAAAAAGCAGATAATATATCATTGTGAAAAAAAGTGTAACATCATATCATATCAGTTGTTCCAAGAATACTGGGTGTTATACAGGGTGTTCAATCAAATTTTAGGCAAATTCTCGTAGATGATAGCTGTACTTATTTTAAACATTTTTTTCTCATGAACATAAATTCACTAATGATTACAATGGAAACTTGCCCTGAAAATACCATAACAGTTTCTTTTTTCGAAAATTTCAGAACATAGTAACACAACTTTTACAGTAGTATTTTCGGAATCATGTTCCCATGGAAACCAAATTTTGAATTATAATATCGAAGGTCTTACGTGCAGAGGAGGACTGCAAATACAAGTCATACAGAACGATATAAAACTGTCCGAAAATAAGCAAATATGGTAGTTTCCTTTGGAGGGCCTGCTCTCTCTGTTCCGCGATAAGTGTAGGAACTCCGGAACTCTGAAAAAGTACGACAATACCGGTCTAGATCCGGCTCTGTCTATAGTTGAAATCTTTCAACTACAAATAGAAAATAGATTACTATCAGTCACATCAAAACAAGATTTGAGATTTTTCAGTCAGAATTTTTTTGGAGTTTTAGTTTAACCGTAATTCCAAGAAATATCGTGAGAAATTCTTCATTGATGGTATTTTCAGTATTTTTGCTGCTGATTGGGGGTCAAAATTCATTTTTTCAGCTGAGCAATTTTATGCATTCCTTTTCCTTCTATCAATTGCTCGCAGAGATACTTGACCTTGAATTAAAAACAATTTCGTTAAAAATATGGATGACGTCAATCAATGATTCAAGGACAGCTCAAGGGGGAGTTTCAGCTATGGAAATGAATTTCTCACATTATTTATCGTTCCCGAAAAAATTTTCTAGCATCAGATTTTATTTCGAAAGCTCCAAAAATCCCCATTCCAGAATAATAGCCATCTGAAATTTCAACTTCCATATCTTGAAAAATTATTTTGTTGTGAGAATGAATTGTTATCATTTCATCCAAATATCCGTTATTTCGGAATTCCAACCCAAAGGTGAAATTACACGATTATGTTGGACAAACGAATTCGTAATTTATGGCCAAATTCAGTGCCATCTGCCAGTAGATTTGGAGCCATATTATTTTCATTACCAGAAAAATACCGATCCGATCGAAATGATAGTTGGTACCTGGTAATTAACTTTGATCGATTTTTAGAGACCAGCAGAATGGGTAGAATTGAGTACCTAGATGGATAACCTCTTTACCGTGGGATCTGTGAGTAGAAATGAGACCGGAAATTTTTTGGTGTGCATCTTGATGCTTCTCTGATTTGGGTTACTCATGTGGATAAATTGTCATCAGCTCTCAGCAAAAATATATTTGCTTTGAGAATTCTTTCATGTTCGCTCTCTGGGACCACACTCAGATCAATTTATTTTGCACCGGTGGAGTCTAAACTGATATATTGTCTTATAAGTATTATGGGGTAACACTGCTCGACGTGAATCAGTTTTCAGATTACAGCGAAAAGCTATCAGAATCTTAGGTGGACTAGGGTATAAAGTGTGTTGCAAGCATATTTTCAAAAGGTTTGGTTTATTACCCTTTCCATCCGTATTTATATTAGAAAACTTATTGTATGCACATAATAAAAAATAAACTTATACAATACTAATACAAGACAAACATTCCCCATTAGGAAAGACTTTCTAAGATTGAAAAGATCTCAAAACAGTCCAGACTATTTTGTGACGTCTCTGTACAATAGACTTCCCCCCAATCTCAGAAACGTTGCCCAATGCAAACAACAAATAAAGAAAATACTGGTCGAAAATGTTTTTCATTCAATCCTTGAGTTTGAATCATTCTGGAAAATACGAAATATAAGTGTATGTGAGTATTTGTTGCGTCCTTCATTGAGACTTGATGAATTTTTAATTATTTATTGATTTTAATTGTGAATGTTATTTTTATCTATATAACGCGAATTATTAGGGAATTATCCCATGGATTTTTAAATTTTATGTTGTAAATAACTGTTAATCTATACATCATAGTGTATTGACGTCATTCATATTATTTATTTATTTTACTTGTAAATAACATTTTTTTATCTTTACAGTGGACAAGTTTGCACTGGCTTCCTTATATATTTTCTGATGTTGTGGAGTGAATTTGTTTTATTTGTAATAAATATCTACCTTCTTGACCTGTGTAAGCAATTTTCTTAACTGGGAAACTCTCTCTCTCTACTCATATCAGTGATTCTTCCGATATTTCGATGATCTGCTTTGCTGAAAATAACTGACATCCTTATTACTTACCAAAAGGTGCTCGACATACATGGAGTACAAAAGTGTCAGTCACTTCGAGAACATCAATTGAAATTAAAGAAAAAGAAGTCAAATCTGCTGGTTTCCTTCCATAAGTTCCCTCCTGGCATTCCATTCAAAAGTATTCAAATTTTTTCTAAAGGACTACATGCCAATGTAGGTGAGCTCAGATTGAAATTAAATTAACTTCTGAATGTATCCCTAGTCGTTAATCTGGTGGTAATGATGCAACCTCTTACTCCCTATCTTTTTATTTCAACTTTACAATTAAAATTGCTATTTACAAACACAAATTTAGGTACAGTGAATCTGAGATCCGGGATTCGAAGAAGCACTTATCTTAATAGTAAGGATCCGGTGGTATGATCCTTAAAAATACAGGTATTATGCAGGTAGTCCAGTTTCAAGAGATTCCATCCAGAGCAGAAGTCCAGAATTAAGATATTCCAGTAATAATTAGTTTCGGTATAAAGGTATTCCAACCATGATCAGCTCCAGTACTAAGATAATCCAGTAATAATTGCTCCTAGTTCCAAGATGATTCAGTTAAACTTTGGGTCCGGTAGTAGGATATTCAAATGGGCATTATCCCCGGTAAAAAGATAATCCAGTAGTCGGTAGCTCGGTGAAAAGATGGTTCAGTGGGCGATAGCCCCGGTACAAAGATGATGCAGTAGGCGGTAGCCCTGGTACAAAGATGATGCAGTGGGCGGTAGCCCCGGTACAAAGACTGCAAATTTAAAAACTATGAGATAGTGCTTGTAACACGTGATCTCATTCCCAGCGACTCTAGACGTTATTGAAATAATTTACAATAAATATGAGATGAAATATCTAGAACTCAGGAATAAGAGCACTTTATTCGATAATAAGAATGAGACAAGAAATCAAATGCACAATATCATACAAAGGAAAATGTTAACCTGTGTAACCTGCATGGAATGAAATAAATCAGAAATCACAATTTGGCATTCACAAAAGCAAAAAATATTGGTCGGGATATACGTAGTACTTACCGCCTTTTGAATAGACGTCTTATAAGAAACAATAAAACTTCAAAATTCCACGATATTAATGGATTACGAGGTTCGTTAATTCGCTAAACTCTAGCAAGGTGTTGAATCTTCAACTTCCTACGCACCAAAAGAAAGAATTTTCCATCGGCTGGACCGAGTTTGAAGGGTCGCGCATGCGAAACACACACTCAACCGTCAAAGCGAAGAGCGTTCTTTAGCGACCGATCATATAATTTCATTAAGGCGTTTTTCTTGCGATTGGAATTGAAATTATTAGTATGACGTATTTTCGCGATGGAAACTGAAATCGACAGTGGAGCGTTTTGTAACGTTACAAGATACCCGAAAAGAAAAAATAATAATCTCTGGGAATTTACCGAAGGTACGCCTCTGGGTCCCGAGGACCCGATGCCGAAAGTTATCTGCACTCTCTAGGCAGATCGCATCTCCCGTCGGCCGGTTCGCAACAGGATGTAGCGTATAAATTATGGCGCTCAGTATGCGATTACAATGAAAAATCAAAAGCCACCGGAACAAGCAAAGATAGAGTCTTCGAATGGTTCGCAACGATCATTTTAACTTGGTGTTTTTTCGAAGGGTTGATAACTGGGAGTTAACAGTGAATTTCACCGTACAGGAAAATGGGGATTTTTGAAAAACTGTATAGATCAAATAATCCACGACCTTTTGCAACACAAGCCATGCATACAAAAAACCAAGACATCATAGGATCGTAATAGGAGTTATGTTCATCGAAAGAGATTCCATGTGATGTGTGTGAGTGCAATAATTGTTTCAGGATATATTTGACAGGAGAGATGAAAGATTTGGAAATGATCATTTTTCCATAAATTGCCAAGTGACATTTTATTTATATATAATTCAGACTCTTATTAAGGGAACAAGGGCGATATAATTTTTCCTAATTGATAACTACAGTTCTGGAAAAGACAATCAGAGAGATATAAAAGCTAACGTTAACTCAAGGTGGGTTTAAACCAAAAGAAGAAGAGCTAGAAAAAGAAACAAGATCATTCTTGTTGATCTCTTATTGTGAACGAGAGCACGTTTTCAGCGTTTACACATTACATAAAACCTTTGCGAACACATATGAAAAGACGAAAGAATGCTCCAGGTCTGTTCACACGAATTCAAATATTCAACACTTTGCGATCTTCTGATCGTGAAAGGTTTGTTCGTTGTACTTGCATGAACTTCACTAACTACACTTACTCCACTGACTTTCAATTCTCAGCGTAGCTGAGTGTAAGCACAGATAACAGAATGAGTGGAGATAAATGGTTGATGATTTAACGCAACTCCAATATGACAGAATTCTATGCTTCCTTTGTTTTCGCTACCATTTCGAGGTGAGATTGATTTATCGTAAAGTTGTTCTGGAGTCGTCAAGGAAAAATTCCGTGTTTAATAACGATATAATGAGAATCAATTCCGTCTAAAAATAACCGCACATACAGAACAAAATACGTCGAACCAGGAACCAGAGAAAACAACTGATGTCTATGATTATGAATTATATTTACGCATAAGCATCACAGAAGATCACCTTACTCTATGCACTGCACACGTAATCTGTGACTACACTAACTCAGGGCCGTAGCGAGTGTACGGCAAGGTAGGGCAATACCCTACCTTGAAACAACATTGCCGCACCTTGAAAAACAAAAAAAAATCATCTCAGTCTACTGTAGCTACGTCCCTGTATGAACGTTTGAGCTGACATTTTTCGATGAAGTACTGAATTTCAATTTGATCTTATCTGTATTTTTGGAATCTCAGGGAAAATTTGGAAATATAAAATTTTCAATAGATAACCTACTCTACACCAGCGGCTGATCGCAAACACAATAAGTCCTAAAAGAAAAGAAACTGGATATTTGTAGATTAGGTTTGAGTTCGATTACCAAGGTCGAATTGGTGGATGGGTGAAATCCGCCAAATGATTCCGTAGATATACCTATTCAACATTTTATTTTGCCAATATTTCCAAAGATACAGATTAGAGCGAATTGCAATCCAGTACATTATCGATAAATGACAGCTTGATGGTTCATATGAAATTTCATGAAGATTATTATCCTCATATTTGATTAGGTGATCCACAAAAGTGAGTTTGATAGGGTCAATATGTGATAATATGACCGCTTTGGCAATGAATTGGAACATGCGCGCAAAAGCTGCTAACTTCACGTCAGTGCTTTTCCAGGTTTTTCTTGGATGAATCCTATTCGATCAGGCGTATGTTAGGTACTGAACTACGTAGATTTTTCAGCTAAGGTAGTTTCAAATTCACATAAAATGAAATCATCGGGAAAAAATCAACATCTTGATCATGAATAGGAAAAACCAAAAGCTTCAAAGATTAGTATCTTATATATTATATTATATTGCTAGAACTGCAATGAAAGTTGATATGTGAATGACTATAAACTAGGTTCTTTGAAAACGACAGATGTAGAACTTCGAAATTCTGGCCGATTTGTGTCTTATTTATGGAAAATCACCCTCAGAAAGGAAATATCTCATTAATCCAACACGCTGTTCCTCTAGAACATGCGCTCAAAAATGTAAGTGAGCGAACGAATACTAATCGATTGAAAATCAACATATTAGGTACGCCTGGTTTCTGAGATAATCGCATCATCACCCAAACCATCCAAAATGTCCAAAACGGACCATTGCCCTGAATGGAACATTTTCTCTCATGGATGTTTTGGATGGCCACGTGATCAGCTCAGATCACAGGAGTGAGTATATCCGCTGAGTTTTCATCGATGATTCGTCCGTGTGTTTACCTTCTTCATCGTAGCCAATTCATTTTACGAAACAGTATCGCCATCATTCAGCTCAAACGTTTCTTAATTTTAACCCAAAATGGACTCAACCGATACGGTAAAAATAACTGATGCACCACGAAAGCGAAATCATTGATATGTTCAATTTGCTCATCGCTTCCGTAGAAATGCTCTTTTCGAAATTTTATTCCTATGATTGAGTTTAAAAGAAGTGCTCGGTTGAAAATCTATGGTTCGAAGACCCATGCAAAATTTTCTAAAGTTCAGACTATTAGAAGATCGCAGGGTTGTTCTGGTTGAGCAGCGTTTTGAAAGTTCCTTATCTAGATTCTTGACTTTTACGTCTTCTAATTTACGCAAGTGCTCTTGACCCTGCGACATCATTTTTCTCGAATGTTTAGTTTACAAATATATTCGCCCATATGAAATATAAAATTTAAGAGTGCATATGATTAATCCCCCCTGTGTCAAGCGCTTGATATAATTAAATGATTGAACCAAAAAAACTATGTATTTAATTCAACAATTACTCCTATAAATATACATAACTATAAGAGAAATCCGCAATGGAAAAGTTTCTTCTTCATGCTTTCCTCTCAACGTAGAATTATTAACATTGAGAAAACTTCAAAACTGTACTTAAATAGAAGAGAGTTAGTATGGTTACTTTCAATTCTACATTCAGTCTGTTCTGTTTTAAGTTGAATCATCAGATTCTTTCTGTCCAGAAAATTTCACCATTTTTTTGTCGCATGTGTCCCTGCAGCGAGGTGTGCCAAAAAAGTCATAATTCTTGTGTGGAAACAAAATCAGGTTGAAATTTTTCATCCACATCAACAGTAAACTTCGATAACCATACTTTTATCTGGTAGTGTAGATGTTTGTTCCCTTGTACAACGATATCGGTAGAATAAAGTGGTCCCTCTTTGATAAATAATCAATTTCTGATACTAGTTTGTGGCTGGTAGTTGTACGAGCTATTTCTCACAGCTCCAGTGAGTCCCATACTGTTTTTATTTGATTGATCTGAGGTTAAAGTGAACATTCTCTCAACATTTGGAAACACTCCTACTAGCTTGAGAAACTGAATCATGCAAGTAGAAAGCAAAGTACTTCTGAACCGCATGGGGTTCAAATAGAAACTATGTGTATTAAACAAAAAACTCCAAGGTCAGCAAATTTCCCCAAGTAATAGGATTTTCCAACATACTAGGTACTATGGAAATTCACATCTGTCTGTATATATTCCAAAAAGTATATGTCCCTAAAGGTCTTTTTTCTAAGGAGGAATTTAGTGCTTCAATACATCATGAATTGAATATTGAGTTTAAGAATACTTCCTGTGTTGACCTAGACATCGAAATAAAAATCGGCATTTCAACCGATGAGGAAACTCCTGAAAATAGAATCCTTGAGGATTACACTGCGTCAAATTAATCAAAACAATGTCAGAAATGGCTACTTCAGGCACATCTTGAGAATGCACTGTGATGAACGTCCAAAAGTCCGTTCGTAAAACTCAACAAAAACATGAATTTGCTATAGTTATCGCCAATTTTTCACATTTAGAGCTACCTAAATAAGTAGCAGGCGTTTACAGAAATTCAGCTTTGAGGGTTATTTCAAAACTGGCTCCGAATTCAAATTGTAGAATATGTGTGTGCCGTTTCAAATTTCTTAAGCTGAACTTCAACTCAATCATGGTCAAAATCGCTCCGATCGTCTACTGAACTGAATAGACTACATTGTGTAAGCAACCCAAAATGTGATCTTGGATTTCAGAAAGGAATAATTGAAATAACAATTCAGCAGTCTTTTGTTCGACAAGCGTGGTAACATCAATGAAATGGATAAGTCGTGGAACTAGTCACATTTCGATACAGTCATCTTACTACACTAAGAAAAGTAGCTCAATGAGCTTTGATGGTACATTCGCTTAGCATGCCTTATCTCATCTATTTTTCATACTGTGTAGGTACGAGGGTTTGGTGCATGGTGGAAATTTACACCGCAGCTTGTGGGGGGCCCTTCTGTTAGAAGTGAGTGACACCTTTCTAAAATATTCCCGACAAGGGGATGCCAGCAGGCCGTACCATGCCAGTAAGAGCGATACCCTCAAAATTTTTCTCGAAAGAATTGTTTTCCGGAAGAACTCGAAAAAAACCTAGAAATGCACTGCCGTGAAGTCAGCAGCTTTTGCACCTATGTTCGAATGCGTTTCTCAATCGGTCATCTCCTTTGAACATGTAAGCAAAAGCTGCTGACTTCACGTCAGTATTCTTCTTTGGTTATTCTTATAAAGACCATCGGTCGAAGTCCAGTATTCTGTATTTACAAAACTAGGTCTCATCTAATATTGTTCCTAAGAAAATGCATTACTTTCCGTGAAGTTCAAAAGGGGTTATTAGGTGAACAACAAAAACTATTTGGGTTTCAGAATTTTCATTTCAGGTATTATAGAGTAATCCTTTGACTGAAGAATTGAAAAATATGCAAATTTTCAGCACAGAATTACGATTAGTTTTCAATTAACATATAATGGGCCATCGCGGTGAACCACGTTGTATAAGGGATAGATTATGGACCTTCAAAATCATACGTTTCAAATAATCAATTGATTCATTCCTTACCTCATCTTGTTCTTTTAAGAATCAGTTCAATATCATCTATAAAATGGCAAATTATAAGGAAGAAATGGTCCACACCTACAGAGTATCTACTGTATTTCTAGACGAACTTCATAACAAATTCGTTCCTATAGAATATGATATCAGTATAGTGCTCAATGAGGTTCATAAAATGAAATATTTATTTTTTTTCCTTTAATATTTATTCATATTGAAATGGCAAATCAACCTGAAGCCAAATTAGATGTGAGTTCTGCAACCAATAGATGAATAAATGCCGGAATGTAAATTACAGTTGTGAAGCACAAGTTATGGGCCTTCACATACATTCTCAAGCCTATTTCAAACTAACCAAAAAAGAAATCATCGGTTTATCCTAAGTCTTCATTCCAGTATCATCCATCTTCGGCGATATTCCCTATTTCTTCCAAATAGAAACCTTATGACAACCTTTCTTACTAAACAACCCAGCACTTCGTCTTGCCCTTTTCAGGAACGGCTCATGATCATCTCCGAAGAAGTCGACTATGGTAGGAACGGTCTTGAGTATTCCACCCAGGTACCCGACGATGATGGCACTCTCGGTACGTTCTCCGTACTCGCTGCAGCTGTCTTCAGGACCTAATCTTCGACGCTGTCTTGGACTGATCGGACGCTACGGTATCCGTCGCGTTATTTGCGGGACCTTCCGGACCCTCGCACGCGAGTAAGTGGCGTGAAAGGACCGCAAAAATCTGACAGTGCGCGACCTGGTGGTGCTTGTGGAGTGCAGTTGGTGCAACAGATGGACCTGCGATGGAGATGTGAGTTATATTCTTGATATTTCCACGTTTCGTTCTTCCTGAATTGAACCAAAAATGGTCTTGAACGACTCGGTTGGACTCAATGATGAAGAATACGTGATCAAATTCAATTGGAAAATTTAGTTTGTGAGCATAATCGGCCTAACGGTTTCGGAGTTATGGCAATATGAAATTTTCAGGTAAATTCGAAATCTCAAGACGTACTGATACGATCAGATTTAAACCTTATCATTAGTTGTAGGATATCCACGCACAACTGGGAAGATTCAATGTGGATTCGAACCGCGAAGATTTTTCTTCGAAATAATTTCCTAATTCGATCATGACGAAACTTGGTTACTATTGGAAAATACTGATGTACAATATTGTGCAAAATATTCTTTTTGACCATGAATTCCAACATCCGCATAAAAGCTGCTGACTTCACGGCTCTTCTATTTAATTTTCGGCTTTTCCCACCTTTCTGATATGTATGAGGCTCAAAATACACCCAATGATTCTGTAGACAATCCTTTAGATAATAACATTGTTAGAAGATTAAAGTAAGGTTTTTCTGAGCGGGAGTAATATTTTGAGAACGAGGCGGCGCTGAGTTTGGAAAATGTTCTCGACGAGTTGAACTCTGTAGATACATTTACTACAAGCATACTCAAAATGAAAAAACCAAAGAAAATCTTCTAATGTTCTAGGGGAACGGCGTGCTATCGTGTTGTCCAAATGTCTGTAATTTCCAGAGCCGGATCTAGGGCGTGACGAGGGAGGCATTTGCCACGGGCGCCAACCAACTAGGGGCGCAAAATTATGAACTTTTTTCTAGAAATGATGTTTTTTTACTTCGAAGTCCATCCATATTTTAGAGTGGTGCTATAGTACATGCACCTGTTGTACAATATGTGACAAGTAGTTACCAATAAATTAACAGTTGATAAATTTACACTTGTCGGTCGCCCTACGATTCTCGATCGCGTCCAGATGTTTGTTATTCGAACACTGAAGACCTCAATTAGCGGCAAGTTCAGAGGGAGTTTAATGGTTGGAGCTAGCGGCAGTAGCGCTCCGTCAAGGGTCGGTTTCTTGACGGCATGACAAAGAGATTCGAACCGTCCACATTATTCGCCGAATCGTTCATCACACCGGCTTTGATAAGGGTAATGTATTCGAAGACGTTTACCACCGATAGGCTTGATGAAATCACGCGAGTCTTATTAATACTACTTTTTTTCTGGCATATGGGATACTTTCATGCATCGGCGCAGTTGATGGCATCCATAAGAAAAATAGGAACCAGGAACTTATCATTATATTTTATATTATGTGCAATACCGCAAATAACGTGATCGTGCAAGGGGGCCGGGAAATTATTCGTGCTGGAAAAAGTTTAAAAATTTCAATCAGGTATGTTTGAATAATTCAATTTTGATTTGAGGATTTTTGTGCGTTCGGTCAAATTATATTCTGTCCGTGCACAAGAGATTCAATCATTTTCGAAAGATATAACTTAGAGTCTGCAAAATTTATGAGGTTATGTTTGGGTTGGGAATATGTCGGCGAAATTATCATTCGAATTTTATTTGCGAGATCCCAAATTATACTGATTCAATTAAAATTGCATTGTACCATAATTACACGAGTTTTCATATGTATAAGAGGAAGTTAGAAAAAAAATCAAAATGTTGAAAAGAATAAGATAAATTTATCGTATCTCTAGTATTTTATTGATCAGCTTCTTAGCTATGGGTACTTCAGAAATAGGATCAAATGTCGATCAAATGAATAGTTTGATTCTTGAGTTTCCCTGAAACATGAAACCTTTTTCTGTCCTCCTGACATTTGTCAAGCATTGAGACAATTCAGATATGAATATAAACGAGCGCGCAAAACATTCCGATTCGACGTCCATGCATTTTCAGAATCTTATATAATTTTAGATTGATATAACCAACTGAAATACCGCCCAAGAAACTGTCAGGATCGCAATCTCGGAAGATCAGGGATAAACAATTATTAGACCTAAAAAAAAATACTAGTAATATCTCAAGTTACTTTAAGAACGATGCGAGTATTGTGTCGACTAAAAGTGGTTCCACTAGCGAAGCCCATCATGTAGCGGAATTTCCTTCGACTTCTTCAAGTACCGAGCCTTTCATAAGAAAGTATTCCATTTCGGATAATTCGGACAAGGAAAATTCTTTTGACGAAGAATCAGGACTTACTGAAGTTAAACCTGAACCAGCTGATTTTAATGACCCTACATCATGGCGAATTACAAAAAGTAATATTGAAATGTTCGTTATGACCTTTGTTGGCATGTGTGTTCTCTAATATATTTCAGTTTTTCAATTACACTTTCATTTAATGTTTTTTTTAAGCTTTGAATGCTTATATATTATTTTGAGAATAAATTATTAATAAATTATATTAGGAATAGAATGAATACTATCATTCATGAAAAGTATGTAGTCATTGAAAAAAAAAATTGAAAAGGTCGCATTTCGATAACTTGCCACGTACGCTGAAATCCTAGATCCGGCTCTGGTAATTTTCGTATTTTGAGTCAAAAATGGTCTCAAACGTCTAGATTGAACACAATGATAATGAATTCAGTACCTATCAAAATAGATTCTGTCAGGTCCTTCGTCACCACGATTACGGAGAATTCTATCGGCTTCAAAATTTCAGGGTAGGTTGCA
The DNA here is from genome assembly GCA_958510865.1 of Myrrha octodecimguttata. Lineage (NCBI taxonomy): Eukaryota > Metazoa > Arthropoda > Insecta > Coleoptera > Coccinellidae > Myrrha > Myrrha octodecimguttata. Next base: position 31,012,218 of record OY294057.1, read on the forward strand.
ATTCAAAATGCAAAGGGGGCGAGATCGGTCGAACGGTTTCGGAGTTATAGTCATTTGCAGTTTTGAGGTTATTTTCCTCATATTTCGAGAACTACTGAAGCGATTGGATTGAATCTTGGCGGATGGTTTGACCATAAAGACTCGCAACTTTTGGCGGAATTTTGTTGAGGTCGTGTTGTCAGTAAATCTGAAAAATATATTTTTTTGGAATATTTTTCGAAAAAAAATTGTTTTTGGAACTATCCATTATATTTGGTGAAAATTTCGGGCATACCTTGAGCTCTATATTTCACAGCAGTGTATCAAATTTCAATTCGATACGTTTATTACTTACGGATCTATTGGGAAAAAATATGTAAAATTTCGTGTTTTTTTTTATATCGTTGTTTTTTCGGGATTACTCCATCATAATTGAACTTGGTACTGAGTTCGAAAATGCTGATGGACATCTTTGCGCAAAATTTCGTGATGATCGTGTCATTAGAACAAATTGGAAAAAAAAAATTTTTTCAAACCTTCAATATTCTGTGATAACCTGTGATTTTTCGATGAATTACTGAATATTAATTCGATATCATCTGTATTTTGGAAATATTGGAAAAATAAAATTTCGAATGGGTATATCTACAGAATCATTGGGTGGCAGCTTTTGCGCGCATGTTCAAATTCGTTGCCAGTGCGGTCATCTCCATTGAAGATGCGCACAAAAGCTGCTGCTTTCAGGGCAGTGCTTTCCTAGGTGTTTTTGACGTTCATAAACTTCGGAAAAATTGTGACAACCTGCGTTTTTCCTAATTAGAAAGGCATTGTTACTTTGATATTGAATGAAATTGAAAAGAATCAGTCTCAAAGCGTCGTATCAGTGTGTAAAATTGCGAGAAGTTATGATTTTTCAAAATATGCAAACAACAGCATTTCCGAATATGAATCCACATGATTGTCAGTCCTCTGTTTCATGAATCTTAGTAGATTTATTTATCACTTTTTCGATTTTTCGGATATTAGTTATCATAAGTTTTCTCTTCTCAGCTTCTCCATTCACTATTTTTCGAGGTGTATTGGAACAATCCGATCGCTTTCCGAATCAGAAGGCATTTTATGTACATTTTAAGGTCAATTCAAAGGAGAGGCAGAGTTTTTTAATTCACCAGATCGGTGTAATGGATCCACCAACTTCACTGCCGTGAAGGCAGCAGCTTTTGCGCGCATTTTCAATGGAGATAACCGCTTTGGCAACGAATTTGAACATGCGTTAACAGAAAAACTCCCGAAAGAAACAACTTAGAAACTAGATATTCCAAGCGAAGGTTTGGACCTTGATAACGAAGGCCGAATTCGCACGAAGTTGTCCTTAAGCATCTTCAATCTAGCTGCGAAATTTCATCATGCTTGAATCAGTATTTCTTGAGTTATACCGAAAAATCAACGAAATCGAGAAGAAATTTTACATATTTTTTCCCAATATCTTCGAAACGAATAGCCGTATCGAGTTGAAATTTGGTACACTGCTGTGGATTATGAAGGTATAAGCAAAATTGTTTTCGAATATAATAAATAGTTCCTGAAAAAAAAATTTATTCTGAAAAAATTTCGAGAAAATTGTTTTTTCAAATTAAGATTTGTCATCAGTGAGTCCAACCTAGTCGTTCGAGACCACTTTCGGCTGAAACTTCGAAAATTACAGAGATTTGGACAAAAAGATATCCCGCTGTCTCCCTAGAACATTCGAGCAAAAACGTGCGCATATAATGATTTATATGAATGATTATGATGTGATGATGTGATATCAATCTGGACGTATCTGTTGAGGTTACTAGGAAATAAAAGATGGGATATTTTTTATTTTCGTCTCTTGAGAGGCAAGTTATGGAGAATTCTGTGTGCTCAAAGGATAGGCAGATCGTAAAATCGTTGTATCCTGAATCAAAGCCGCATTGAGTGGTGTCGATACCTCTACCTAAATCAGTGATCGTTCTAGCTAGGAATTTGAACAAGTCCCCGAAAGCTAAGCATTTATTTACAATCCTTCAATGAGGAAGTTCAGTGTGGAATACGGTGGAAGAAAGTCGTGAATTCATTCGTATCCCAGGAAAAACCTGAGGACACGTTATCGAGACGTTTCTCCAGAATGTGAACAAGCAAACAAGGTACCTGAAGGTACGGAACGTTATGTAATATATACATATGTTAAATAACTGCTAATAACACACTTTCCTCGATATTCTCGTTGAACTAGTTTCGGGGATGTGGGCCAAATGTGTGAAAAATGACCTTGTCTTGCAATGCATCTACTTACTTTGACTTTCTTGAGATAACCTTTCCTCTTCAAAATTGCATGAGGAAACCATTCTGCTCACAATCAACTGTCGTGTATATTTATTTCGAAAATCCCACATTCGGTCTATCTTAAATTATGACTGTGTGGGATATCCGTAATGTTGTCAGTAATTTTCCATTTTTTTGCCGAAAATGCTGTCAAACGACGGGGTAACTGTTGAAATGCCCAATATCAAATTTAATTCTCTGGTCGACATGCTGTTTGGCCGCTGGCATAATAATTTTCGCACTGGACGAGCTAGTCACTTGAAACTTTCAGGAAAAACCATGGAAACAATATCTAACAACAATATACCAAATTCTCGATTCGATGTTCATTTTTAGAAATAATGGAGAAAATATGTGAAAATTCGTTGATATACCTAATGTTATTTCCTCGATTACTGATACTTCGACATCAAATATTAACGTGGAAGCTCCGGGCCTTACGTCAGTGTCTGTATGCACGATTACGTGCGTACGGAAAATCTGATCGACCTGAAACTTTCAAAGTAGGTTGCATTTTAAAATGCGAAATGTTCGATACTAGGCGAAATCAGCCAAGAGGTTTCGGAGTTAAAGCCTTTGAAATTTTGAGGTTATTATCGTGATATCTCGGGAAGCACTGGAACAGTTGGATTGAAACTTAGCAATTTTTCCAAATTTTTTTTCGAAAAAAATCATCATATTCGAAAAAACTTTTGCCTGGACATTGAGCTTCATATAGTATTGTACAAAATTTCAGTTCGATCAGTCACATTTCGTGTGTTTTTCCTAGATATCGTTGTTTTCTTCGAAATAACTCTGAACTTACTGATTCAATCATGAGGAAACTTGGCAGCTATAGTTTGAAAATCCTGATTGGCAATTTTGTGCAAAATTTCGAGTTGATCGTCTCATCGGAACAAATTGAAAAAAAATTAAAATTTCATATTTTTTCAAATATTCCATATTCTGATCATATTTCGCTCAAGAAATTCTGCATGAACCTTCGCACTGTCATTCGAAAAAGTATTGGATTTCAATTTGATTTAATTTGTATTTTTGGACATATTGCTTCACGGCTTCCAGAAGAAATAACTTAGGTTAATTCGATATATGTAGAGTATGTTCGGACTTCAATAGTGAAGGTCGAATTCGTGAATGGGTAAAATCCGCCCCAAGATTCCGTAGATATACGCATTCAAAATTTTGTTTTCCGAATAATTCCAAATTTACTGATTAGATTGAATTGCAATCCAGTACTTTATGAATAAAGCTAGAAAATCAGTGACGGTAAATCAGCAGCTTTTGGCGAATGTTACAAGGATATCACAAAAAGTGACCATGCGTGCAAAAGCTGCTGATTTCGAGTCAGTGCTTTTCTAGGTTTTTTAATTTTGATTCGCAGCAACAGAATTATTCGGAGTGGCTGAAGTATCGGTGAAATACGAGTAGGCTGCTACAATATAGTGACCCAGCCTGAAATTGCATTGTTGCTTAGAAAATGAAACTGAAGATCATTAAACTATAAAATAAAAACTTCGTTCAAATATTGATGGTTGACTGATGAATTAATATTCGCATCAAAATAAATGAAATTTTATAACCTAGGGAAGCACTTTGAAGTTAGGAGCGGTCAACTATCCAGGTACTGATACCGCCCAACGACGGATGATGAACACAAAAGCTCCCGAAAGAAACAATAATGACAATTGATATTTATGAAGCAGGTTTGGCACTGAATTATACGTGCCCGAAAATTCCTGCGATATTTGGTGGAGATCATAAAAACTCAATAAGGAGGCGGATTCCAACAATTCAAAAATTCCAACCTCGTAATCAAATCGCAAAGTACACTAAAAATATCAAGATTCATTGTAATCTCTCTGTTATGGTTATGGTGTTTACGATTAAGCACAATAACTTCCGAAGAATACAACTTGTGGAATAGAGCTTCGTGGATCAGATTTCGAGCTCGAAATAACTAAAAATCGGTGAAATCCACATGAAGATCTTTTCAGTAGAAATATTATTTCACCATTTTTTCCGGAAATACATATATGTATATTGAACAGAAATTTGATATTCGGTTCTTGTATGTCTCCTTGAAAATGCAATCTCACAGGAATTACCAGAAAGATGATAGAAATGTTTTTAACAGAAATTTAAGAAACGTTCTAGAAAAGCCCTGACGTCAAGTCAACATTTGCGCATTTGTTCAAATTTGTTGCCAAAGCGGTCATCTTTTCAAGGTGATCACTTGGTCATATTATCCTCATGAAATTCTGCATGAACCTTCAGGCTGTCATTTTCCAGTCATGTACTAGATTCAAATTACATCAATCTGTATTTTTGAAAATATTGGGGAAATAAAATATTGAGCGAGTTGGGTGGACTTTTCGCTCCACGAATTAGAAACTCGAAATTGAGCTCCAAATCTACTCTACCAATAACGAGTTTCTAACTTCCGAAAGAAATAACTAAGAAACCACATATTTCTAGAGTAGGTTTGGACTTCAATTACCAAAACCGAATTCGTGAATGGTTAAAATTCACCCAATGAATCTGCAGCAATCCTCATTCATAATTTCATTTTCCCAATATTCTCAAAAATACAGAGTTGAACGAAATTGAAAAATTGATCTCGATCAAAAACTGACAGCTCGAAGTTTCTCACATAATTATGGCAGGATAACAAAAGTCGTGAAATATTGAATATTTAGAAAAAAAAATCTCTAATTGTTCTGATGTCAAGATTATCATCAAATTCTGCAAATCAGCATCTTAAAACTAGTTTTTCAGTTTCCAGAAGAAACAACGATACCTACCGTGGGAAAAATTTCGAAATTTGATATATTTTTGTCCAACATCAAACTGAAATGATGGAAGTTCACGGTCTGAGCAGAATATTTTCCAAACATGATGAATAGATTCCGAAAAAAGACTTTTTAGACAGAAATTCCAAAAACTTTTTTCAATGTACTACCAGAACGATCCCCACGAAATTTTGTAAAAAGTAGTTAAGTTTCAACTGACTGTCAAGTTTCAATCGACTCACTCAGTTTATTCCTGAAATAACAAGGAATTACGCCCTTTAACGAACCCAACCGTCGTATTTTGAAATGCACCTACCCTGAAAATTAATAAGGTTCTACTTACGCCCGTAACCGTGCCTTCGGACTGCCAGCCAGACAGAATCGTTTTCAAACCGGATTCGACATTTGTCAGTCAAACCGTGTCGTTTGAGACCATTTTCGAGAAAAATTATAACCAATCAGACAAAACGATAGACCCAAAACATGCGCGCAAAAATGCGAATTATATATTTTTCGAAATTTTTTCAAAGAAAAAATTCAGATTGGATCTGTGTTTTTGAGTTATTGTGAAATCAAAAGTTAAGATGACTACAACTCCGAATCATTTCGGCGGATTCAGTCTATAAATTAACACAACCGAGACATATAGGCTCAAAATTTACACTAAAAACTGAAAATTTCAATACTCTGGATCGTGTGATTCAAGAGTGAGAACACATAGAGACCCTTGGACTAAATAATAACGCTTTCGCCCCCTAGAGGGAGCGCTTAAAAAGGGCATCGGATGACTGATCGGAAGTACTTTTAATTTGAACCGTGTTCAACACCTCGCGTGGGAATCTCCACTCTATCTAAGCCACATATCTCCAACTTATGAATGAAACTCCGACCGTACAACTCCATTACCGCCCACCATCCATTTTTACCGCACCCTGTACATTCAATTTATTTGTCATTCACGGTTCTCGGCGCAAAAATCCGCCCACGCTCGCGCGACATACAAATGGACAAATGGTACCAACGTGGTCTGATAAAAACGTCGCTAAGTCAACTTTCTACGCGAGACTGTCAGTGGGCGTTCCATTTCTACCGCCCGGTCGAAAAAAAGGGTCGGTGAACGAACCAATTTGCGATAGTGGTTAGAAATTCAATGGGTGTTATTAAAATCGAGTTTATGTACGGAGCAAATTAAATGTGTCAATTACGTTCATTGGATTGACAAATCCATGAGGATTTTATGAATGAACCGATTAACAGAGGCGTACCCACTGTTAGGAGGGAAAAAGAGTTTATTAGGACTAAATCGTTAGGCACTAGTTCAATTGGCATATTCAAAACTTTGATCATCTACAACTTCGGATTGAAGTTATTTCGTTAGATTAAAACTCCAAACTACAATTTTTCTTATTTTTCAGGTGATTTCTAGATTTTAACTAGGAAGATATGAAAAGGAACTGCCCTTCAATAATTAAATAAAAATTGTTATCGCGGATTGCCGGATGGAAACTGTTTATCAAGGGCAGTTTTCAGGAAAAAAGTTACCTAATGATCAACGATCAACGAAGTCAACTGTAATGCTTCAACACTTATCGAAATTTGCAAAAATGTTAACATCTTCGGAATTACCGGAGATATCTGTCTGCGGTTTTAACAAGTTAATAGGAGATAATGCTTAGTTTACTCTCAGTCGGTTAAAATCATAGCATTGCATTTGAAATTCTCCAGTAAAACGCGCAAATAGAATGAAGTGACATAAAACAGCCTGTAGTTTTTAATTGAATCACCCGGTATGTTGTCATATTTTTCTGTGATCTGCTTTTAATGGCCTTCGAATAAAATCAAATTACCTGAAAATCGGTTCACGCATACAGAAGTAAGAGTGTTTTTTTGTGAAGAAGAGTTTTTCCATACCGCCACTAAAAAACAGGAAATATAGAAAAATTACTAAAACAAAATTTGTTGAATAGGAAGAGTATTTTCTTATTTTATAATTCTTTCACTGTTAGCTGGGGAATATTTCGTAAAAAATAAGATTATATTTCACAAGTGATAGATTGCGCCCTCTAGTGGGAAACTTCGAACTCGAAAATATTTTTAATCATTTTCTAGGGGCCGATTTTGTCATTAAAATTTTTTCCGGAAGTTATAGGATAAACGGTTTCCGAGATACGGCCGGTGGCCACCCTCAATGAATCACCCTGTACATATCAAAATTAGGTACCAAAAAACGATGGCTGCGTTCGACAAAACAAATCTCGTAAAAACCTCATATATCATTGTGTAATATAACAGCGTCCAAAATGGCGTCGATGAAGAAGCTAACTAAGTGAAAATGTAACAAGCACATCTCTAGTTGACAAATCTCCATCACTGCCTCCTCCGGGCCTTCGTAATTCCAGTGAAGTCATTGTATAATTTTTGAACAATCGGAAGATATAGAACACAGATATGTTTTGTTTGAAATTACGCTGTCAAGAACCTATTACACTATCCAATCTCTATGTCCCGGTAAAACGGGTGTCCGGTATGCCGGGTAGGCTGTCGCTTATTACACTCCCCTAGATACCGGCTCTTACCTGCAGTGGCGCAGCCAGAATTTTCGTTTGGGGGGGGCCCGATACAAATATTAAGGGAGAGAAAAACATATGGTATTTTAATCATCTATTTGAAATAAATGACTTTTACATAATAAAATACTCATACTAAAATAAAAAACCTTTATGAAAAGATTTTAAAGTGGAATTCTCCGTTTTTTTTTCGCCATTTCGTCCAAAATTTCTTCAACATTTATATTTACATCTTGATTGGTATAAAGAACGGCTAAACTATTCAGTCTTTCCTCCTCCATGGTGTTACGAAGATAATTCTTCAAATACTTCAAATTTGAAAATGACCTCTCAGCTGATGCGGTTGAGATAGGCAAAGTTAAGAATATTTGTGAAAGCCTTTTTATATTTGGAAATATATTAGCATCACATTCAGCATACCTTTGAAGAAGATCATCTCTAAAATTCTTGTTTGCATTAATTTTATACCACAGCTGAAGTTCTGCATTTAATGATACGTAGCTACAGAACTCCTCGATAAATACATCTTTATAGAGGCTGTGGAGTTCCAAAAATGACTTCAACTGGCTATCGAAGTCTTGGTCGTCATCAGGAAATAGGCATTCAAAATTTGTAATTATTTATTTATGTTTTGAAAACCGATTCTGGAGATTTGTAATGATGCCATCCAAAAACGGAATGAAAATCGTTATTTTGTAATACTCTGAAGCAGAATCTGTTTTAATAACCAATCTTTGCGTTTGTCTTGGCGGTAGTCTAGGCAATTCAATTTCAATATTGTATTCCGAAAGAAGATCTTGAGCTTTTTTGAAAATATCCATGAAATTATCATCTGCCATACCTCTTATTTGCTTAACTTGGTCAGTTACATCATTAGCTAACTTGTATGCTTTACAGAGGTTCATATCTACTGTCTGCAGAACTCTACTTAGAGGTAATGTGTAGGCATATATTTTTTCTGAGCACATCAGTGCTATGACAAATTTGGGAGTTTTAATGATGGCCAATAATCCGGATGCTTCAGTGGAGGTTTTTACATCTTACATTGAATGTATCCATAAATACCATTCAGCTATTTTAAATAAAAAATTAAAGATGTGCGACTAATTCTACTGAGATACAGGTAGAGCAGTTTACAAGCAAGAAAATCTCGGGGGGGGGGGGGGGGCCGGGCCCCTCGGGCCCCCCCCTGGCTGCGCCCCTGCTTACCTGAATGTACGCTCTCGGCATGGCTATGATACTGCCCTATATGTCAAGCGGTAGGAAGCTATTCGGGCGCCTATTCTTGAAACCGGGGAAGAGAACGATTGTTTGAAAGGGGGCGTGTCTACAAGTTTTTCAGGGAAACGGTATTCTTGAAATGAATGAGTGCCTCACGGAGAGCAAGCGATGTATCTCTTACGATTTGTGATGGAACGATACATAGAGAATGCTAATTATGTTTCGGGCATTTGATAATTTTGATCTATTTGGCAATAAGTCTCAACAATCTCAATTAACGTTCACTACAAAATTTCTGTTTCCTCCCTTGTATAATCTGAATTTAACCGACCTATGTACATTTTAGGTCTTCGTGTAATGTAGTCGGTGAGCAGCTCCTTCTGTTTATAGTTGATTGGAAGTGATCTTTTTTTTTCAAAATGAGCCATTTTACAATTTTCCGAAATACGCTTCCAACTCTTATGACAACTGTATGATTTCAAATTTGAATTATAACAATATATCACAGAAATATAGTCTATGTCGATGTTCTATACATAAAGTTGGCTACATGAATGAAGTTAGCTTCATGTTTGTCGAAAATACTTGTTTTTGATTGGTCAGAACATTTGACATAATTCTTCGTCTATGACCCATCATTCGGACTGCTCCCCATCTTGACTGCGATAGTATAAACGTTCTCTATCGTTCCATCATGAATGCTTGCGTTTCCTTGCCAACGGCGTCGAAACGCCGTTCCGTCCACGTTTGTTCCCTTCCCAGAATTCATGAATAGCGCTCCTTGATGTTCAAGAATACGGAATTGACGTTTTGACAAATGGGAGGAAGGTCGAACGGGAGATTGTGCCATAGAGAACGTTCTATACCATCGGATTTCAAGAATAAGGCCCCAGGGTCCACTCGATCTCCCCATTCATGAAATTTCGATCAAACAATTATATCACTTTAAAGTTCATAATGAGATCCTCAGATACTTTCAAATGGGTCCCTTATTTGTATTGTAGACAGTGCAGATGTATATGGAAGGTAGTGTTCGAATGAAGACAGAAAGAACAGAATCCTATCTGTAGAAGGTATAAACATATACTCAATACCATATGATAATTTCATATTTGTCTTTCAATTATTTTACTTATATCTACTTGCTCAACTCAAATACAGGAAAGTCATACTTTTTCAGCTACGCTATGAATAATGCAGGTCTACTTCGTCATTATTCGATTAATTACTGTTCATGTAATGATTGTCATGATTAAAACAAAAAGCCCTGGATCGTGTTGCCAACTAGTTTTGTGATTTCACGGAGTTGTTGTTATGTTGGAGATTTGAGTTGATGATCCATTGCAATTCACTTGAAATTCGAGCTTTGTGGTACTATTATTAACATAAGATCTCGTGGATTTTTTGTGTCATGTTGTAGGCACAGTATTTTCAGGAATAAACAATATTAGTATAACAATGGTTATTTGTTTTTCAGGGTGACAAGAAATGTAAGTAGTGGTATCTTTCTGCTTCCTCGTATATATGTTTCAATAACTATCGACTACATTTTATAGGAGATCTAACAAGAATTATAAAAAAAAAAAAATATTTGGAAGAGTTCATTTCAGCAGTCTTATCAAATCCCATTTTTACTATTGAATATACATGAACTGTTTAACAATTTCCAGTTACTCGAAATTTAAATTCACTAACATGCTACTATCAAGTGCTACAAGGAAACCTCAGTCTTCAAATGTGATAAAAAAAATAGACCATTGAAGAAAACACCTCTTTACTAATTGAAAATCTTATATTATATGGAGAAGAAATCCAATTGAACTGGTTCAATAATATCGCCTATTCAATGAGTTGTTATTCTGTTAAACTGCAATTATTGATAAGTCTCAGTCTGACTCAAAAAAAAATAAGGATGTTGCTAGTTCCGTATCAATCCCATAAACTTCCTGCTGCTTTCCCACATTGTATTGTTGCTGATTCTCCTAGGGCCCGCTGTGGAAACCACAGAAGCTAACGCTTGTGTGTGTTAGGAGACCAGGTGTGTTCTGTGTAGGCTTTGTTACTAATTCCTTGCGCCACGTTAGGAATAGCACTGTTAATTGTTTACCCAACAGCGAATAGTTGGACGGTCCCTTGAACACCCGGCCTAGGACTTGAACCCCAGACCTTACGATCATGAGGCAAGCGCTCTATCCACTGACCTACCGCCGCATTTCTTTGTTATGTGCACAATCTGGAAAAATATGAATATATAAAAACAAGCTATCAAGTGATATCGTCATTTCTGTAAAATGATTCTACATTTCTTAACTAATAATTTCACGTCTTCTTACTATATCGAGAACATTGAATGATAAAAAATAACAATGTATATTGAATTCTTATTATATATATCACTCAAAATTATATATGGAAGAAATTCATCAATTCAGATATTTCTTACCTTATATCTTGTCTGATATCAATTCAGTTCTGACAGGCAGTTACCTTGACGGCCGATGGTAATTGCCAACCTTCAGCGGAAAAAACGAATTCTAGCGATTTTCCCAGCATTGGCGGAACAAAAGCGCATCATTGAATTCACCTTATTTCTATGCATCTTAATACACTGCACTACACTTATCAGCTCTGGCAAGAGGTTTGTTCGTTATATCTTCATGAACTACTACAACATTGTACACCATTGTGAAGCACTGATAACGTTCAGTGATTTTTATTGTAAACTTGCACTCTGTTCGTTGCTGAAATATTGTTATGAAGTGTAGTCACGGGTTATGAAGTTTTGACTCCATACTCTGTGGGGTCACACGTAATCTTGCTTATGTTTCGGGGTTTTGTATGTTTCATGAATATAAATATGAATTTATCTCACTTGCGTTAATAATTTCTAGCAACAAAAACATGTGCATAATGTACTAACTGACAAAGAAAATGCAACACACAGAAGGAGCTGTTCACATTTTTTGTTTTCGTAAAACATAAATATAGATAGTATAGCAAGGTGTAAGTGATTAAAATTTGTGGAGAAAAACGAAGGGTTTACAATTTTTTATGTACTTCGTGTCTCTGAGCCACAAAACTCCGTGGGGGCTGGGGTAAATTTCTAAGCCTTCTACCCATGATGCCCCAAACATGATCTATGGGTGAAAGATCAGGAGATCTGGGTGGCCATGGCAAAAGATTCACATGGATCGCTTCAAAAAAGTTTAAACTAACTCTGGCAACATGAGGTCGAGCATTATCTTGCTTAAATATTGGATTCTCGAGCCGGTTAAGGTAAGGAAGGACCTATGGCTCCACTATTGGTTGAAGGTAACGCAGCGCAGTCATGTTACCTCGATAAAAACCAAAGGTGACTTACTTGCATGTGCAATAGCACCCCATACCATAACGCCCACTGTCCGATGTACATGACGCTGAACATCAGAATGAGTGTCATGTATTTCTCCCCGACGTCGTCTAACCCTTCTTCAGCCATCATGTGCACCCAAGGAGAATCGAGATTCATCAGAAAAGACGACCTGATGCCATTCCACATTTCAATGTTATCGTTCTCTGCTCTACTGCAATCGTTGCCGGCGATGCTCAACTGAATAGGAAACACAAGATTGGATCGATAATGCTGCAGTCTGCAGTCCAATAGATCTTATACGGCGGTAAACCGTTCGGACAATTACAGGATGGCCTTGTTCTCCAAACCACTCATCAGCACAGATTGAGTTGTTGCAAATCGGTCTCTAATGGCCATAAGTTTTAGACGTCAATCTTGAAATTTAGCTGGCGATAAATTCCGCGTACACGTGCTCTAGGCATTTTAACAGCAACTATACAGGGTGAGTCTTTGACCTTGCAGAATATTTTAACAGAATATTCCTGAAGCCAAAAGAAACACTTTTTTCCCTTACCATTTTTTCCGATTCGGCTTGGTTCGTAAAATACAGACTGTTGAAAATCCATAAAAAAATTTAATTTTCGATTATATCTCGCGAACGATCTCATCAAATGAGATGATTTTTGGAATATGGTTTTTTATTGATACGATGAATGTTCCTGGATTACAAAATTTCATCCACATCCTCCAGTTTCTTTGATATGACCATAACATTTCATAAAAATACCAGAAATTCAAAGAATCTAACTTTTAAAAATAATTTGAATGCTATTCAACGAATTTTTGACCATTTTGGAAAGTAAAAGTATTCTTTATTTTTTTTTCGTATGATGGGCTGTTTTCGAGTAATCTGAAATTCAAAAATAAAAAATATCTGTGAAATTCCGAGAATTGGGTACTTTGGCTGAATGCAACTCTGTTATAAAAACTTTTTACATGAAAAAGCCTCCACGAATTTTTCCTCCAAATTTTAATCATTTACTCCTATCTATGTTTTACCAAGAAAATTTTGAAATTTAAACAGCTCTTTCTGGGTGTTGCAGTTTCTTTGTCAGTATATAATCTAGAAATCGTCGGATTCCAGATATTATTCGCGAAAACGAAAGGATCTATGATTTGAGCAGAATCAGTGAACAGATTGAACTTCACCGCCCTACACTCATCTGCACGGACAAGTTGAAGTCTCTGGAGTGTAGTGTACAAATAAAAGTTTCAACGAACAATCCTGAATATTTCTTAAGAACCCTGCTCTATTGTAATCTGAGCCACATTTGTGTCACAAAATTGTGAAGTTCATTCGAATATAATAGGAGCCCTAGAAGAAGATCAAAAAAAGGTCCTGTCCCGTCCACAGTTTCTTGGGATTTATTTTCCAACCAAATAACCCTGTTTTCTTTCTGAAAATATATTTGTTCCCACAACTAACATACACTTATTAAAATTCAGTTCACGCGACATCTCCTACCACTTACACAATGTTCTTTCCTGTTTAAGGAGCGGCAACGGCGGCGACAGTGGCGTTCGTGACCCATGGCAGCACGCGAGGGCACGTCTAACGTGGGCCCTCTCCGGCTGCTTCTCGCATCACGATAATCTGCAGGACCTGGCCATATCAGGTAAGATCTCTTGCGAGTGGTAGCCAAGATGGTATAGTACTTGTGTTTTTATTTATAACCTAGATGGGAAAGCTCCGATTGAAGCTGGAGTAGTTGAGGTGTTTTTGCATGCAACAGTAGCGACGTTTCAAGGATTTACCGTGTGATCGTTGGGAGGTGCGGCTTCTGCTTTATTCACTACAGGGTTTCCTACATGGTAGGGTGCAGATTACGTAAATTATGAGAAGTCAGAAGGAGGAAAGAATTACTGGAATCTCCTATAGGTTGTAAATGTTGCCAGGAAAGCGCCAGGGTGGCCATTCTTGAGAATCTTGGAGTAGAACAGATGGGAAAAAGCAGACTTTGCATTCTGCATTCAAATCACAATAAAACAGTGAACTCTAGAGAACAATCCATGCAACCCTTACGATTTGTGAGAAAACGAATCAAAGAACACTTATTTATAGGTTATAGGTTGCCTACCTTTTTTACGAATATTTTCGACTGTATCAAAGTGCGTTGGTCAGATTTGATCTAAACGGCATTGAGTTTTAACATTTTCACTAATGATTCACTGTTATATTGAAGAATGAGGATGTTGAAGGTGAAGAAGGAAGAAAAAAAACAGATCAAATGTCGATGAGGACGATGGGCAACTTAAATGAAAGTCTTTTGATGTCTTAGCAAATCTGTTTCGGTTAATAAAGAAATAACATTGACATTTTATACCTTCATGTCTTCTTGAATGTTTGGGATTTCAACCTTGTGTCTCCCACTTTTTCCATGATATAATCTGGTATCAACTAAAATACTGAAACTATTATCTCTAATATAACCATAAGAACGAATATCTTTCGAATAATCGAAAAATATTCCATCTTGATCGAGCCAATCATTCAATCAAGCTAAACATCTACAACGAGGGAGTGGCATCCAGGGAGAATGGTTTCAGCTGTTTCACAGTTTTTACTGATTGTCAAATCAACTCACCTTGGATCAGTGAAAACTGTGAAACAGCTGAAACCCATGATGTAAAAAAAAAACATGATGTGATCATTTGTAAAATGAGTGACGTCAGCCAGTTGAAAATACTAGGAGTTATATATTCTGTGCTTTGAATTTGCATGTTAATTCAAAGCACAGAATATGTAACTCCTTCTATTTTCAACTAGCTGATGTCACCCATTTTACAGATGAACACACCATGTTTTTTACATCATGCGGAAACTCTTCTTTTTGGACCGCTTCTTCGGTGTAGATTTTTTGGTTCATTGGATGATTAGCTCTGATCAAGATGGAATGTTTGTTGATTAATCGATAGATATTCTATTATCTCTTCATTGAAATTTTCATTCCCACTCCAACGAAACGCTACAACTAAAATATGGCAATATATCACAGAATATCAATAATCAACAAATATTCTACCTTGATCAGAGCTTATCAATTGAAACATCTACATAAAAAGCCAGCGTCCAAGCAGAATGGTTACAGCTGTTTCACAGTTTTTACTGATCGTCAAACCTACTCACCTTGTGTGATGTACGAACGATATGGATGTAATAGAATGTGACTTTTATTTGTTTAGAATGTGAATTACACTCTCTGTTGTTATCATATGCCATATATGTTTTTTCGGATATTTGTTAGATTCATTCTGTATTAGTTCGTCAAGGAATAAAGAGATATGAAACACATGTTGAAAGGTTTATTTATCGAAGAACGTTACACCTTGGATAAACCGCAGAAAAGGAATCTAGATACTTATCACCTTTCAGATGGAATACTGCAGTATAAATACGTACATCGCGCCATCTCCAAGGGGCATCTTGAGAATCCTACCTTCGAGTGCAGAATACTTTGATCGATGTGCATGACGTTCATCCTTTTGTCATATCAGGTCGCTGGATCTGTCATGTTTCCGTTTACAACGTCCATCACGCCTTGGAAATAGAAACACTTGGTAAATGTGGTTTTCTCACCAGACGATAACGTCCAACATCTAAGAAGGATAGAAAATGGTTCATGGAAAAAAGAGCTCCAGTAGTAATTAACTAATAACACCACAAGGACGAATATCTGTAGATTGATCAACAAACATTCCACTTTGATCGAGCTAATCTTCCAATCAACCTTAATATCTACACCGAAGAAGCGGCGTCCAATGAGAATGGTTTCAACTATTTCACAGTTTTACTGATCGTCAAACCAACTTACCTTGGATCGGTAAAAACTGCGAAACAACCGAAACCATTCTTCTTGGACCGTTTCTTCGATGTAGATTTTTTTGGTTGATTGGATGATTAGCTCTGATCAAGATGGAATGTTTGTTGACTAATCGACAGATATTCTATTATCTCTCAATTAAATTTTTCATTCCCACTCCAACGAAACGCTTCAAGTATAAGAATGGCAATATACCACAGAATACAAGAGATGATTTCTCTACGTTGAATATGAAGTTAGCTAATTGGTTAAAACATTTGACATTGTTCGTCGAGTAGTGCTCATTTGGATAGCTACCTGATTTTAAAGAATACGGGCTTGACGAATTGTGAAAGGGAAGGTGAAACGAGCCGAGGATAGCTCTGTAGAAAACGATCTATATATTATTTCCGTCAAGAACTGCGACTAAAAAATTGATCAATTCAAAACCCTGTCTAAACCCCTGGGACAGATGCGTGTTAGTAAATATTATTATCTTCGACTCAATATTTGCATGAGTCATAGCAATATATTCATTTTGTGCGACAACATATGCAGTTTTCGATATATTTATTTTCTACCGAATAGGATATATTCACGAGTTGGGTGTTTCAAATTTCAAATAGATAACGCGACATCAAAAATAATAGGTATATATAAATATGATACATTCGTGATGAACTAGGTTATGACGACTCGGAATATCGAAACAATTTTCTGTAAATTTTTTTCCTTTTTCGAGATAATTGGCATTTTGGAGTGTCGTTAAAAATTGCTATCTTTCCTCGATGTTTCGAATGGCATATCTCTAAATCGGTCCTGATTCGGAAACTTTTTTCACTGAACATTGCTTCTTGGATGTATGGGACAATTCTCAAAGATTGAAACAAGTTTGCGAAAAATGGGCATGAAATGACAGATCATCGACACGATTTTCTGAAAAATATTATTTATGACCGCATGAATGTGAACATTCGCTACAAAAATGCACCTTGTCCAGTATTCAAAATTGTATAACACATAGTCCAATTTATTCATTGATGGAAGGGATGATATTCTCCTCAATCCTCTGCTTTCACAAGTATTCTGTTGCGTATTCATTGGAAATAAATGACGAAATAATTATTGCTCGCACACGATGAACACTCTCCGAACATTATCACACCACCAGTGGGGATGTGACGAAGAAGTTTTGCTGGAAATGTACAGATCTCTTATTCGTCCAAATTTAGATTACGGCTGTATCCTCTACTCAACAACCAGCAAAACCAATCTCAAAATGCTCTACACAGTTCCCAACACAGCAATACGCATTGCCCTCGGTGCGTTTCGCTCCAGCCCATCAGAAAGCCTCCACTTAGAAGCCCGAGAAATTCCCCTCAAAATTCTACTACGACAGATTCTTCTATCATATATAGCAAAAGTTTCTACTTCCCCGAATCATCCAGTCTCATACCTCATGAACGAATCAAAGAACCCCGATAGAATGTATGCTAGAACTCTTTTATCGATTCCACAACTTGTCCTGCAGAATATCGGTTCATTTGACCTATCAAAGACTCTTCCTATATCGTTTTCAAAGCAAGCCCCATAGACCAGACAACAAATGACCATCAATCCCGATTTGCAAAGATATAATAATCATACAACTCCTGAAATTTTACTAACCTAGGAGCTCCAAAAACATTTAAGATACCACCTATATGCTGTATACACACACAGGCAAGCTGTATGCAATCCACAAATCACTTTCTATGCCTATAACATCTGGCAGCAAAGAAGGAATTTTCACAGATTTGCTGTCATCCATACAGTCCATCTCCAATATTTTCTCCAATAACCCATTGCTACAGAAAATTCAAGAAGAGTGCCATAATATCATGGAGGACAGAAACGTCTCAATCACTATTGTGTGGATTCCATCCCATGTGGGCATACTTTCAAACGAACAAGCAGACTCAGCAGCAAATTAAGCACGAACCTCTGACTCCCCTTTAATAGATATCCAGCTTCACACTGATCTGAGAAACCAAATCAAGTTGGAAGCTCTTCATGCCTGGCAGACTCAATGGGATGCAACTGATCAAAAAATGCACGCTGTCCAACCAATAGTGCATAACCCCATAAAGTTGAATATGAAGAGACAGGACAAAATATTGGTGAGAAGACTTAGAATCGGACACACAAAGTAAACCCACAGCTTTTTTATGTCTTCAGGAGACCCTCCTAATTGTAAACACTGCACTGACGTACGTCTGACTTATATGTGAAGCACCTAATATTTTTATGCTCATACTATGGAGATGCCGCATACTTTCTGAAGAAGTTGTTGGCTCGACGTGAACCATATTCAATACATCCCCATAAGTAAAATTAGTTTTGTGAAATCAGGTGATCTAGCGGGCCACCATAGTCGAACTTCATCATATACGTACTACTGTTCGAAATTTGAAGAACTTTGTTTGCTGCTTCTTATGGATGATAAAATGCTGGGTGTTCTTCAGAAAAAAACAGCTGTTTTGAGGAAAACTAGTGAAATTTACCATGAGGATTACCAGACAAAATTTGTAGAGCCTTTGTTGGGGCGTCTTATGGATCGATAAAATATAGGGTGTCCCATTTTGAATAAGGAAGATTCTGCCAACTTTTATTTCCAATATGTTGAAGGCTGTTTTTCATACCCTGTGTATCCCAGAGTCCGTATTCTTGAATCAGGGAAGGGAGAAAATCGGCGTATCGACGCTGTTGTCAGGGAAACGCGGTGCATTTTTGATAGAATAATATTCAAGAATTGGGCCTCAGTTCGATTTCAAATATACCGTTTGAGACAGTAACCAATATACAATATTTGACCAGAAATGAATTCCAATGGGACTTGACACAGCTTAATAATTTCATATACTCTGAGGGCCGAATATTGGAAAAAAGACATATCAGGCAGAATACCTGGAAAACCGTTGATACTTTTGGAGTAAAGAAAAAAGAGCATTTTATTTTTCCTGTAGAAACCGAAAAAGTAATAAAAAATATAAATACGTTGCCATTAAAAAAACAAAGTTGTGACTCACTCAGAAAAATGGGACAACCTGTGTTACTGGAAATATTTTTAATTTGTCGAGTTTCCTAACTAGAAGTATGGGACACCACGCCACTGTTGCGGGATCCTGTATACAGGGTGTTCCTGAATTGAAGGTACAAACGAAAAGGGGAGATTACTTGCGTAATTTTAAGGAAAAAAGAGCGGTCATCTATACATCTATATTAACTTCAAGGTGATATTATCAAGCTACTGAGTAGATTCTTATTAGAAGTTATTTTGTTCGCCATCAATGGCGAGGCAGGCTGTAAACACATTTACTTTAGGAAGAATCGAAGAAGGGAATATATTTGTAGAGTAGGTTTTCAGTTTATTTGAGAAGTTCGAATGCTTAAATGGGTTGAATTCGCCAATTATTCTTTAGATAGTTACACCCATTCAAAATTTTGGATCGAATTGCAATCTAGTACTTGATCAAAAATTATATCTTGAGGTTCATGTAGAATTTCGTGAGGACTACATGAAGAAATATTCCGTGTTTGGCATGGTCAATACTCGTATAGATGACCGCTTTGGTAACGGAACAAGCGCGTAAAAGCTCCTAACCTCACGTCAGTGCTCTTCTAGACTTTTCTTATTATGTTTGATCTTATATTGGTCCGTTGCGTATGTAATTCTGTTTGAAGTGGACTACTCCAGATTATGAGGTATAAGTAAGCCTGTCATTACTGTGAGCTGTCTTACTGTTTACACATAGTAGGCCTTAGACGAAGGCAGTGTAACATCGGTGTTAGATTCCAATTTGATCCGATATTTATCTACGGAGATATTGAGTAAAGCTATGTCGAATTCTTGGTTCTTTCCTCGTTAACACTATTATTAATTCAGTAATAGAGATGTGCAACTTGAATACTTGTGAGTATCAGATAGTATCGGATACTTTCGTTGGATACTTGGAATTCAAATTCATACTTATGAAAGCCCGATGCAATACTGAAGATGATTTTATAATCATCATAATATTGTTAAAACTGAATGACTGCAATACGTCGATTGACGATCTATTGACGCTGCTGCCCTGCATATTGTCACTGTAGGGTCCAGCAAATGCTTCGACTCGATGCTGACAAATATTTTGAACTTATTATATGGAAAATTCAAAGGATACATACATATCTGATTGGATTCTAACAGAGTCTTAGAGTTTCCGGTGTCGATTAAAATAAAATTCAAACGGAATGAAATATATGAATTTCTGAAATAAATTTTCTGAATTTTTTTCTTGAATTTTTGTTCCTCAGAAAATCTTGATTTCAAATGGCTGTAGCACGAAAACTATTCGCTAGATTTGGCCTACTAACGAACTTAACCGAGATATTCAGAATCTTAACCTTCCCTGAGATTTTGAAGACTCTAGGTTTTTTCTTTCTAGAGTTACAGCGCACACGATCGGACGGACAGAATCAATTTTGACAACGGATTCTTCATCAGTGAATCCTAGTCGTTTGAGACCAATTTCGGCTCAAAATTACAGACATCGTGACGAAATGATAACGCGCTGTTCACTAGAACAAGCGCGTAAAAATGTTTTCGGTAACGCAGGGTGTTCCATTTTTTCTGGGCGGGACCCAACTTTGTTTTTTTTTGAGGACAACCTATATTTTTTATTAATTTTTCTGTGTCTACATGAATAATAATATACATACGGTTTTCGAGATATTCTGCCTGATATGACTTTTTTTCAATATTCGTCACTCAGAGTATTTGAAGTTATTGAGCTGTGCCAAGTTCCACTGGACTTTATTTCTAGTCAAATATTGAACATTGGTTACTCTCTCAAACGGTATATCTGAAATCGAACTGGGATATGCAGGGATGAAAAATAGCCTTCCATGTAGTGGATATAAAAATTGGCAGAATCTGCCTCATTTCAAATGGAACACCCTGTATTTTATCGATTCATAAGAAGCCCCAAAAAAAAATCTACAAATTTCGAACAGTAGTCCGTATATGATGACATTCACTTTAAACAGCTCATCTTATGCAAAAAGAGCAATTATTCATACTTTTTCGCCATGACTTCGTTCAACGACTTGATATTGATATGATGTTTCAACTGTGGTGGTCCGCTAGATCACCTGATGATTTAACAGAATTAATTTTACTCATGGAGATGCATGAAGTAAGGTTCACGTCTCGCCACCAGAAAATACTTCCGAAAAGATTCGCTTAGAGTAACGGATACTATTCGCAGATTACACCAGCTATCTTGCACAGGGTATAACAGTCTTTCGAACATGGACTTCATTCAAGAAAATGGAACAATATCAACTTTCATTAAACTGATGTACTAACCCTTTTTTTGTGCCGATCATTTGAGATGTAGGTGCAAAAAACCTAGTTAAAGAGATTTTCTAGTTGCAAAAAGGAGCAGCAACCGGGACCGATCTCTGGCTTCGTCCATTTTTAGATTTTTTTTAAATACTCGGTAAAGTAGAAACCTCATGTTTTTGAGTCTACTGGATAGCCTTTTCTCGCATATTTCGCCCAAAGAAGTCGAAATGTCGAGTTGCTCTCTTTCGAGTTCAAGCTCTTCACGATTCACATCTCATTTAAATAATATTGTATAGAAATATTTTCCAGAGAAAAGAGGACTACTAGACAAAATATGTAGAGCTTTTTGGTGCTCCTTCTGGATCGATGAAATATAGGGTGTTAAATTTGAAAAAAGGAAGTTTCTTCCAATGTTTATTTCCAATATATGGCACGCTGTTTTTCATACCTGTATATCTCAGATCTATTTCAGATAAACCGGTTGAGAAAGAAACCAATGTTCAATATTTGACCAGAAATACATTCCGATGGGACTTGGCACAACTTAATAATTTCAAATACTCTGAATATTGGAAAAAAAGACATGTCGGGCAAAAGACCTTGAAAACCGTTGATATTTTCGGGATAAAGATATGTATGAAGTGTATTTCATTTTGCATGCATAGAAACCGAAAAAGTAGTGAAAAATACAGAAAAAATGTTAGCCTGTGTTACCGAAAACATTTTTATTTCGTCGAGTTCGAGCAATAATTGAACATCATAGAAAACTAGAATCCTATTTGTTTCCTAAATAGAAATATGGAACACCGCGCCACTGTTGCGGGACCCTGTATATTTCTGCGACTGATAAATATATAATTTTCACAAAAGATCTATTTAGAAAAATATTTTTGTACTGAACAGCACCGCCTTTGTCGATTACCATTCATAATATAAGTATTGGTCCCCCATGTGCGATTTCCTGCTGAACCATATCCGTATAAAACCCTTACGAACAATAATATTTTGAGAATCTCCGAACTCTCTTTCAGCGGTAAAAATCTATTTAATTAAAAACCCCCTTTATACATCCATAAACGACATAAGTTATCGATTAAGCTCAACAATATCCAGTTTCACAAGAAATTCCCTGACTTCTACCGTTGCACCAAGAGTGCACTAATGTGTCCATAAATTCTCAGATTACACCACGACCATAGCGGAAAAAAACACAAAAGCGTCACGTGAGAATCAGCCATATAAGACCGAAGATGCACGTCATCGCTAGATATCCCTGTGCAAACATCCTGAGCTTCAGTCAAATAAAGCTATCTGTTTGATCTTCTCTGAAATGTGTGTAGCTGACACAGCAACAGATCTACATAGTAACGCTTTCTAATTTTTTTCTATATCTAAATATAATGTTATTCTTCGAACTCGGTTACGTAACAGCGCGAGAGCGTGTCTTTGATACCATTGTTTCTGTGGAGTTATAAAATATTATGGGATTATTATCTGGGTTACCAGTCTACCACTATCCTCGCGATGTAGGTACTGAAGATATATACGATCGACAGAACTATTAGGTTTCAAGAACTTGGGACTTGAAATAATCTTTGAAATCTGAATGCTGTCTGCAATACTTAGTGATTCTTTACGAGTGGAGCAGACATCAGTATGACTGATATTCGGAAGGATGACTGCTTAGGAATATGATGCTGAATCCGAGAATCCCAATAAATAAGGTAATATTCAATGATGAAGAGCTCAGGGTCGAAGTAGAATGTAATCACAGGGGCAGAATTATGTTTTTGCATGTCGAAATAATAATAATAATAATATCTTTTATTTCCAAGAATTATACAAAGATATAGGCCAAAACGATAACAGAAAAAAAGAACAATCTTGCAATAAAAAAAATGTAATAAAGATACACCTTGTGATGGCAGAATACGTTACAAATATTGCAATAAATACTAAGTCGAACGGAGTAATCGTTTGAACATCATACTGTGCACTACCTATGAATCGCAAGCACAGAAAGACGGACGAAATAAACAAACAGCAACAGACAACAAGAGTGCAGACTCGAAAAAACGCATAGGCAAAAATCTTGCTCATCAACTCCTCAGGAGGTAAGACCTTCAGCTAATTCTTCAAACTCGTTTTGAACAACGATACACTGTTGAGATTCCTGAGTGGCTGCCGGGACACAAGAAAACACTCTCAGGTCAGCAAAATTGAAAGAGCGCTTTTCAATGGTCTTTGAAGTTTTCCTGGTACAGAAGTCCTGAACTCTTCTATGTCTTGTATCATGAGAATGCGAGATCGAGTCTACATCATTCTTCTTTTTGTATTGCAGGCTTGCAACCCTGAATATATACAGTGTTTTCAGCTCGAGAACAGGCAATTGTTCGAAAAGTTTCTTAGCGGAGTAATACCTTACTTTACCATATATGATCTTCAAGAAGCATTTTGAATGATCTTCAGTGGCTGCGTGTGAACTTTGCATGTTCCTCCCCATGCTGATATACAATATTGTATGTGAGACTCCACCAAAGCATGATAAAGTGTACTCAATTCATCAACTTCAAGAAATCTCTTCCAATATGTGAAAACGAATAAAACAGATCTAGTTTCTTCACCGTTTGCCTTATATGAAGGTCCAATTTCAGATTTTTGCGCGCATGTTCTAGGGGAACAGCGTGCTATCGTTTTGTCCAAATGTCTGTAATTTTAGATGATTGAGCCGAAAATGGTCTCAATCGACTAGGTTGGACTCGCTGATGACGAATCCGGTGTCAAAATCGATTCTGTCCGGCCGGCCGGCCGGTTGTCCGTCCGTCCGAGGACACGATAACTGTCGACAGAAGCAAGCTAGCAGTTTGAAACTTTTAGGGTAGGTCGCTCATCAGAATTCCGAGGATAAGTTCGTTAATGGGCCAAATCGGTCGAATATTTTCGGAGATATAAGCATTTCGAAGTTATTTATTTTTTATTTCAGAAACTACTTGAGCGATTGGATTCAAACTTGGCAGTTAGGTGGAGTATAACGACGCGCAACTTTGAGCCGAATTTTGTCAGGATCATATTGTCAGTAAGTTTTAAAAAAATTGGAATTTTTTTCCAGAAATTTTTTTTTCGGAAACCATTCACCATATCCAAAAAAAAACCTCACTCACACTTTGAGCTCCATATTCCACAGCAGTGTACCAAATTTCAGTTCGAAACGATCTTAAGTTTTGGAGATATCGGGAAAAAATATGTCAAATTTCGAGGTTTTCTTCTCGATATCGTTGTTTTTTTCGGTATAACTCGAGAAATACCGATTCAGTCCTGATAAAACTTCGCAGCTAGTTTGAAAATGCTGAAAGACAATTTTATGCAGAATTTCGTGATAATCGTGTCATCAGAACAATTTGAAAAAAAAAATGTCTGGGATTTTCTTATCATATCATCCTCATTAAATTCTGTATGAACCTTCGGAATCATTGGGTGGATTTTACCCATTCACGAATTCGACCTTCGTAATTAAGCCCCAAACCTACTCTATAAACATCGAGTTTCTAAGTTTTTTCTTTCGGAAGTTATTGTGTTTACGCAGTCGGCCGTTAGGCTGACCGTAAACACAATAACTTCCGGAAGAAACGACTTAGAAACTCGATATTTGTAGAGTAGGTTTGGAACTTAATTACGAAGGTCGAATTCGTGAATGGGTAAAATCCACCCAATGATTCCGCAGATATACCCATTCAAAATTTTATTTTCCCAATATTTCCAAAAATACAGATTAGATCGAATTGAAATCCAGTAATTTATCAAAAAAAAATTCAAACAGCACTGCCGTGATATCAGCAGCTTTTGCATGCATGTTCAAATTCGTTGCTGAAGCGCTCATCTACATTGAACATGCGCGCAAAAGCTGCTGCCTTCACGGCAGTGCTTTTTGAATTATTCTTTTTACCTCAACACAATCAATATTCAATATTACAGACTGAGTTCCCCTGCACCAATGATAATTGAACAAAACTTAGTGGAGTCGCATCATTGCATCACTGCATTAAAAGGTAATCTCGACTTTTCTGGATTCAGTTTCACCTGGTTCAGTAAAGAGGACCCCATTGATATCGATCAGAAACTTTATGGACCCGAGGACAGTTCCCTGCGGCACACCAGTTATTACCCTACGAACTTCACTCATTTCCCCGTTAATCCTCATAACCTGTGCTCTATTTTCGAGATATGATTTGAACAGCCTCAAGGGCAGGCCTCTGATGCCTATGTCTTCCATGATGCTTAGTAATTTCTCGTGGTTGACCAAATATTAGTATGTCGAATCTTCAAATATTATTTGCGGAGATACAATGATCTCTAAGTTCTTATAAAGATTTCTTTTTATGAATGCTGATAATGCAGATATTTTCGGTTATTGCACTAGCGTCTTCGACTATTCAACCTAACTAAATGCCTCGACTTCGTGAATTTCAAAATTACCACCGTTTGTTGAGTCAATGATTTGTCCTCCATCTTTGATATAATTCGAAGAAATACTTTTACGTTTCTA
Source organism: Myrrha octodecimguttata (assembly GCA_958510865.1). NCBI lineage: Eukaryota > Metazoa > Arthropoda > Insecta > Coleoptera > Coccinellidae > Myrrha > Myrrha octodecimguttata. The sequence goes on from OY294057.1 coordinate 31,038,225, forward strand.
TATGGAAACCATTGTGAAAAAGCTCACCTAGGCAGATATTTTCAAATACTGCATCACTCCTGTAATGGTAAGCGTCCACTGAAGGCGGATCGGGTAGCATTGATGAAGAAATACGCTCGCTGCACGATCCTTCGGCTGATTCCGCCGAGCCTCAGCACTGTGACGAGGAAGTGTATCTGCATTTTGCACTGAAATTTAAACAGGCGGATTTGTCCGCCTGGGATCCGTCCGTCTAATGGACGCTCAGCTTAAGTGTTAGCGTAACAAGATTCAGCCTGTTATAGTGACTTTGACAGGGGTGGAACTGTTGAGGTATTGCTCTAGCCTATAGCCTAATTGTGCACTGTGGCCGTGTAGATTATACCGTAATAGGAGTAATGCATCCGTTTCACCACAAAACGTCAAGATAGGCTCTTCAGATAACCAACTCTAAAAGATTGGTCTACTACTTCAGGTCAAATAGTTCTCAATGTGTTATGTCCCATATGTTTCAATCATGTGATTGAAGATTGCGCTATTACCTTTCAAGATTGTCAAAAGCTAACTCCAGTCTTGGTGGATTGGTGGTATAACATGATGTGCTCACAACTTGGGCTTAATTTAGTCCTATTCACTCAGAAAAATAATTTCGAATTCTTGTATCTGTTCATCAAATACAACCTTTTATTATCGAAGTTTTCGATCGTTCTGAAGGTATTGTTTTGATTCATTCGTATTTGAGGCTAGGCCAGAACACGTGTAGCTCTTCGTTGTATATTTTATTTTATTTTTGAGTTGAATAGATTTAAGTGCTCTGAAATGTCTGCCTGTCCTGTTGACCTATTTTCATGGGAATTTTATGAACAAACAAGAATTTGTTTTCAAAAACCTAATTGATGTAGTTGAGCATAATCCTTGAATTTATTGGCTTGAATGTTAGCATCCCTGATGAAATTTTACTGTGTACTAGTTCGTTGTGATAAGTACTAGAATGTACATTAGATAGCGAAACCTAAATAAAACGATAAGTTTTGAAAATTGTAAAAAAATTAAAAAAAAAAATGAGAAAGTTCACTAATTGCAAAAAATTAATCTACCGATTTTTATTTCCCTCCTAACAATTACATCATTTTCGGAATATATTATCATGGAATTAGGCATTGCATCAGAGTTTCGGAATACAGTTCACTAAAAAACTCTGAAGATTTCTATAAAACTCTCCTTATTTTTCTTCACAAATTTACAATTTAACATATTGATGCTTCTGCTTCAACTTTATCTGAAACTTTTTTGAAAGACCTCATTATCAAATTTAAGAGAACAAAATTACTAAATTTAAAATGGTCTTATAATTTTCAGATGAAAATATTAAAATATTTAAATGCTTTCATGAAAATAAATGAATAAAAGCAGGGATTCTCCTATCAGCTTGTTAAGAATTGAATTGAAAAAAATTTCCACAAACTCTGAAATGAAAGCCATTTTGGTCCTTTTTTTTCAAATATCTTCAAGCACTCTCTCTTAGTTTTAAAATTAATTTTTCAGAATAGAAAATTCCTGGGATTCCTTACTTATTGTTTTTAGAAATAAAGACCGCTCGTGAAAATTCATTTTGAGTTTCTATGCTATATACATTTCAACTAAGTCATTTCCCTCTACTTTATCCTATATTTCATTTTTCGCTCTCGTAGTTAGGAAATATTGATTTAATTGGATCTCCTACGTATTTCACAGAAGATATTCAAATCAATCAGAACCAGTAAAATTGTGAATTACATCGAAAATGGATCGCGAACGTTCAAACGATTCGAATATTTTACCTGACTGACGTCATAGCGGGCGACAAGGATGGGTACCTATATAGATGCGCAAGAACACACCATGTTATATTTCCAATAAGACTCCAGTCGAATCGATCAAGCGGTTTCGTGATGCCAGTCAAAGGGATTTGCACATTTTGACTCATATGTCACGGCTGCGGATGCGGCCCTTCTATTCCAGCAAGACAGCACATGAACACATATTCCTCGTCGAACGATAGACTCTCTCCAAGCAGTTGATGTTTTGCAGTTGCTACTGATTATTAAACCCACTGAACTTTTCTTTGACGTATCAGAAAGAAAAAAGTTAATTCATCAATCTTCTCCTCAAAAAGTTATTTATATCTATACATACATACACACTTACATCGAAATCTCCTAAAAAATGTACTTTTGTCGCGAGTTTGTAACATTTCAGAAGAAACGAAAATTAACCAGGAATCAATGAATGCATTCGTGAAGGACTCGACTCTTCCTTTTCGTAAAAGTAAAGTCATAAACAGGGTGAGTCTTTAAGTTGTACATTAATTCTAACCATAGATTCCTCTTATAAAGTGAAACCCTTTTTTCATTTATAATTTTTCCAGATTCGGCTCTAGCAAGAAGATACAGACTGCTTGAATTTCGAAAAAAAAATAGTTTTTCTTTAGTAGATTTGATATGATAACTCCGAATGAGATGAATTTCGGTGTGAAGTTTTGTATAACTATGACATATTTTTCAGTAATCACTTCCATCCTACTTCAAACAGTTTCCGAGTCACAGACTCGCCGATTCATAAAATTCTACGAAATTAGCATGAAGAATGCAGATAAAGTTTATCTTATGTCAATACAGGAATCTTCAATCATTTCAAAATACTCGATTATTTCTTATAATTTCTCCTTAAACGCACCGTTTTGCAGATATTCAACGTTGCATATTATAAAATCGGATGAAAATTCGAAAAATTAGCTCATATTTATGGATTCCCCCCTGATCTATTAAAGGAAGTAAATTAAGCTGGGTTCACTTTTATCCGGATCATAGAATACACAGAAGTATTCATCTATTTTGCATAGAACTAATATTAGGTAATAGCTATTTCGTGACCACACCACAGACATAGCCCCTGTCTATGGACTAGATTTTCCATAACAATATACATATATAATATCAATATATTTTCAAGAATAGACGTTACTTTGCCTCGCGATATGTTGGGAGGAAATAAATATTTTCTTCTTTCCTCTATCTATCCAGATCCTAGCATGTTTCCGATCCTATCCGAAACGAACCCTAATAACACAACCAAAAATTTTTTTTGATGAGCCTCTTTAGGCTAGAGACTTATCAAATCAGAAAGAGTTAATTTTCTTTTCACGTGAAACAGTTGTGAAGCTGAGTTTTCATGTAATCCATTGTATAGATAGATGTCCGATATGAAGACCCACATTTCTGTAGTAAGTGGCAAAAAGTTTTCAAGATATGAACGATATTTTGGTTTTAAATTTCTATTGATATGAGTCCCTTGAAATTTTGCATACATCCTTATATTGGTACTTAACAACAAAGTTTCGATCGAGATCGCAGCCGGACAGAATTTAGTTCGGCCACGGATTCTTCATCGGGCAATCCAAACTAATCGTTTACCACAATTTTTGGCTCAAAATTCGAAGATTACAGACAGTAAGGGAAAACGATAAAGCACTGGTTTTCAGAACAAGCTCGTGAAAACTGAATTTTCATAGAACTCTACTACCCTGTAAATAAGAAATTAACAAGTTTAGGGCCAATTGCACCGTTTCCGTCTTAAGCTTCAGTTAGTTAAGCGACGATAAACTTATTAAGCTCTGAATTAAATATTCGGCTTGCACCGAGGCTGAATGTAACTAGATTAAAGTTAATCTACAAATCTGGTTACTTTCTCATGAATTGGTACTTGTGACTATCTTCATGTTGTTTATTTTAACCCTAATTGATGAAATATTTTAATTCAAAAGATGAAAAACTCATTTTATGGGTTCTACCATATTTCCATAAAATATGAAAAATCAAGATGCATCTATTGTGAAATCCACCGAAAAAATATATCTGACAGACTTTATAGCTTCCATAAAAATATTGCATGTAACGTTCCCGACTTGTTTATTATCATTAAGACTAGGGATCTCTAACTACATACCTGTGCTCTTACTTCTGCATTAGGCTTTGAACATTATTCAAATTTATAGTTACATATAATTATATATATAATAGTTGAGTTCCGATATTCCCAATCAGTACTGGCCAGTATCAGTAATTTCGGAACGCTTCGTACTGATACGAACAGTTACCAAAGCAGTGCCAGTAAAATCAACTGTCAAAATTTACTGGCAAGTACTGGCCAGGAATATCGGAACTCAACTAATATATATATAGTTATATGAAGACCACCAAATGAACTTCGAATCGGTGACCATAATGGCAAAAGAAAAGAACTACAAAAAACGCACTTTCTTGGAAATGTACTACATAAATGAGGAGATAAATTCAAAGAATAAAAGAACTGACACCAATGGACTGAATAATATTTACACTTATCTGATTTCGCAGAACTGGCGACGACCCAGAGACACATATATGGGACCACTAGATGAATAAGGACTTAATAGTGTTCTATGACATGACAGAAAGAAGGTGACAATTTGACATTTCAACTTAATATTATTTAAATAGAAAAAGGCGTGAAAATTCAGAAAACAAGAGTTAAATTCCAAATGAACTCATAAAAATAATCTCATTTTGTGTAAGTAGATAAGTTTTTAATGAGTTAAAAATGTGATTTACATAAATGTTGATGTTTGTGATGTAAAAGATTTCAATTTGTATTTACAGAAAGACCCCGAAGAAGAATAAAACATTATTCGAAAGCTAGGTTAAAACAAAGAAGAGTAGTTCATTAATTCTCCACAATCCAGTCTATATCCCATCAAAAAACAAACTTTGTTATATATAAATATAAGTAAACTTATATTTTGTAATATCACAAGATTTGAGCTTCTGCATGGAATTACAATCCTGGCGTTTGTAAAATGAATAAATAAATAGTATTGATTTATCCGAACAGCTTTCGGATAAGGAACGGCTTACCCATGGAAAGACTTTCTATTGAATTATTTTGTTTGTAATAAGGATATTATGAATTGAGTTAATTTTTGGTCGAATATAATGAAAACTCTAATGTGAGATCCGCAGAATAAAAAGTATTCTATATAAATATTGAAGTATCATGTATGGATGGATTGACGAAGGTGTAATTTCTTTTACATTTATTCGTTTGTAGTTATATTTTGAGTCCAGATAATATATAATCGAGGAGAATGATAGCACAGAGACAGCACCTGCACAATAATAAAGTAGTATATGACAGATTTCCACGTAATACATCACTTAATAAAATAGTACAGAAGAATCTTCATGAAACTATGCTTTTTCATTCCAAATATGTCTTCGATTTCATTCTGCTAGTCGCTCTTGGAAATAAATAAGCACATCATTGTAACTTTATCATTTCAAATAGTTGAAGGCTTATAAGAAATACCATTGAGTTTTCGAACTCAATGGAAATACTGATGTTAATTCTTCATGCTTTAAAAGACACGAATCAATGCCTACTGATGTCATTATGTCTCTATATCATTTTTCATGAATATCATCTGAAATTCAATAACTTTTAGATAAAATTTGATTATCAAATCCATTAACTCGTACGAGGTCTTCATGAATGTCCAATGTAAGCAAAAAAAAATGTAAACAAACTGGAGGCTACGTCCAGAAAAATGTCAAACTTGTACGAAATCGCTCGAAAGTAGGGTTAGATTTCGTAGCTTACCATAAATCCTTCATTTAAGCCCCCAAATTCCAGGGTTTAAATTTAATAGTCAGTTGAGGCCATTAAACGTGGATTATGTGACGGTGCAAGATAATTTTTTACCTAAACCTTGGTTATGGTCTTAATCTATGGTTTTGTAATACGGTGCAAATGGCCCTTAGGGCATTATCTTCATTCGGACTGTTTTGTTATATCGTTGAGAAATACACATCCTTTATAATAAACACCTCCTTGTGAAACACTCTTTTGGTGATAGTAGTTTCAAGGCGTCAATGAGCAGAGTAAGAAGCTGAAAAACCTCCTAACTACCCATCAGTGCTTTTCTCGAACAAATTCAATCCTACCGTACATTCCTTTGAATCAAAAGGGAAGTTGCATCTACACCGTGCGTGCATGCGCTATTACGCATCCGAAGGAATAACAGTTGAAATCGAATCGGTTCCAGATAACAGGTTTCGTTCAGCATAAACACAACTTTAAGATCATATTCCATGTAAGGCATTCATAGTAATCTATACCATTTCCTGCTAACTCGACTTTATTGAAATTGTTTTCCATTTGCCGTACTGGCGGGGGTTTAATAGACTTAAATAACGTCACGATCTGATAGATACGGGGATAATCAGAAAACATGCCGATAATGATTGAACTCAATTCTTAATCGAATGTGCGTTCATATTCATTCTGATCCTGAAATAGTACGACTTAAATAGTTATACATGGTGTTCTGAAGTGAGTAAATGTATGCATCAGTCCGAATATACAGTGCGCGTCAAAATTATGGAACAAATTCATTTTCTCAGAAGAAAAATATTTGGCAACAAAATCCTAAAACAAGTCAATTTTTGTTTCACTTTACCAAATTTATATGCATTTTTGAAGAATTTTTTTGCACCCTGCGCCATCCCCATCAACCGTCTGAATTTTTTGAATAGGGAAAGTAGGTTATGTGGTACTTTTTTGGTAAGGTCTTTGTATCTTCAGAATCTTCTACAGGCGTGCAGAAAATTCCAAGAAAAAGTTTTTTTTTGAAAAATTAGTTACTTCAAAAAGGTTTTCAGTATGTGCACTTTGTCATGGCTCATTTACTTCGAGACGATGGTACCTGATAAAATTTATCACCGAATGAAAGTCGACCATTACAGCTCTGTTCGTGCACAACTTTCAACCCCTACGAACCCTTTAATGGAGAAAAAAAAAATTTCACGTGAGCGGGTTGAAAGTTGTGCATGAAGAAAACTGTAATGGTAGCCTTTCATTCGGTGACTAATTTCATAAGGTACCATCGTCTCCAAGTAAATGAGCCATGACAAAGTGCACATACTGAAAACCTCTTTGAACTAAGTAATTTTTCAAAAAACAAATTTGTTCTTCAATATTTCTGCACGGCTGTAAAGAAGATACAAAGATCTTGCCAAATAAGTACCACATGACCTACTTTCCCTATTCAAAAAATTTAGAGGGTTGAAGGCAGTTTGTAAGGTTTTGAACTGAATGAAAATTAATTCACAGCTGCCCAGTCTATTCCAGATTTATGAGATCATCATTGAGAATATTGAAAATATATCCTGGGTGGGAAGGATTGAATGTGTTCAAGTTAATCATCAATATTTTTTTGTTTTTGATTTTCATTTTGATTTTCTAAGAAACTATGCAATATGAAAGATTTTTATCACAAAACGATATAACGGTATCATCTGTTATAGAGAATGGCTCAAACTGAACTATAGCCCTATACACTTAGAAAATATAGAGGAAAATGCAAAGTCTCTGTTTCAACACGTTTAGTTAAAATGGAAAGTCTTAAATATGAAGAACTTCTCAAGTCCATACCCAAATTTGGATTTCAAATTTTTTTTTATATAAATTGCCCTAACACCACAAAGCTAAGCGTTAATCAAACCAAAGAGATCGGAATCTGCTCAGCTAAAACAAATTAGCAGTGGCGTTCTAAACTTTCAAATGCGTTTATCTCAGAACGAAACAAATGTGACTCAATATGATTTTCCATTGTGGTCTTTATATGTTTATGGCCTTCTATATATAAAGATTTTTCCAATTGCGACTTCTGGAGTGTGACCGTTGAAAGCGGCCATATTGTTGAAGCTACATCTGTCAAATTGAATTTCATTTCTTTTTTCTGATATCAGTTTATCCAAATGTGTGTTCCTTTCGTTCCACACGCTTCAGCCATTTTGCGATTCCCAAAATCGTCCTACAGAATCTGTGAAGGCAGATTTGAGTCCACTGGTCCAGTTAACAATGAACTAACACAAGCACGAATAAGAAATGCAAGATCTGTCGAGAAAATCGCCGCTGTACATGGGAGCTCCCAGGATAAACCAAAGCAGTCGATTCTATATGGTGTCAACTAACACTATTCGTCAAGGGTAGTTTCTTGCAAAACAGATTAGCTAATGAACAATATAGGAACAATACAAACTATAAAGAAAGCGAACTGTGGCGTTTCAGAATACAGATCTGACACTTTCATCAGAGAAATTAGAAAATTTCAAGAATTTTAGACTTATGTCTATTTGACTGTCGAATAGATTCTGGATCGCTAGAGCAGTAGTTTCTACCAAAATCTTCCCTGCATTCGTGAAAGTCTAATGTACCAGAGATTGTCACCCACCCTGTACATTGAAATTTCAGAAAGAAAAACTCAGATTCTTGGAACAACCAGGGTAGGTAAGAAGCATTCGATCTCGACAAAATTTTGCGAATAGTTGCGCGCTGTTGTACTCCAATTAACTGTCAAGTTTCAATCCTTAGCTCTTGTGGTTCCTGAAAACAACCTTTAAATATCAAGTGACGCCGTCTTATGTGAAATACATGCTACCTTGAAAGTGCCAAGTCGATAGGATTTTCTGTTTTCCCGTTATCGTCCCTACGGTCGGCCGGACAGAATCGATTGTATCACAGGATTTGCAATCAGTAATCCTAACCTAGTCTTTCACGACCATTTTCAGCTCAAGATCCGAAAATTAAAGACATTTGCGCAAAACGATTACACGTCGTTCCAAGATTTCAAGAGCAAAGCAAAACTTATAAAGGATTTGGTACATAAATAGTATTAAAAAAAAATCATTCCAAATAAGCGCAATTAATTTACTCTAGGAAAAGTTATTCCCTTTTACGCGCTTGTTCTGGGGAACAAGTTCGTTAATGGGTGAAATCGGTTGGATAGTTTCGGAGTTAGACCCATTTGAAATTTTGAGGTTGATTCCTCGATATCTCATGAATTATTGACTCGATCAATTATGAACTTCGTAGACAGTGTTGGAATACCAACGCGCAACTTCGCGTGTGAATCCAGTTGTTCGAAAATTGAAAAAAAATTTCATTCGAAAATTTTGAAATTTTTTTTCGAAAATATTGATTAGATTTCAAAGGAATTTGGCACAAACCTTAGAGTCAACAATGTCCAAAATCTCAATTCGATCCGATATTTACTTTCGGAGATACAAGGAAAAAAATGTGCCAAATTTAGTTGTTATTTGGAATTTTAACGTTATTTCCGAAATATCTCAAGAAGTACAATTACAATCAGATTGAAAATCCGTAATCAGGTGGAGATTACCAACACGCAACTAGGTACAAAATTTCGTGTTGATCTAATAGTTAGAATTTTAACAAGTGAGTTAAAGCTCTTGTCCTCGCGCCAGTGCTCCTATAGATTTTTGTTTCTCCAATTTACCTATTCATATTTCAAACGGTGAGATGAAAATTGCGACTGGTAATATCATTGCAAAGGTTACAATTTCCATGAACCTAAAGATTGACCACATTGTGATTGAGGTATGTACTGTAACAATCCTACAACCAATAAATTTCAATAGATACACGAGTTGATAATCCCAAGGCAACATTCAATTGCCTCAATCAATGCGAACTATTTTCATCAATGAAGTAACACGTCTTCAGCTATTGCACACTGACTGAAATAAAGTTTAATGGGTATTCGACTATCAGATGATACAGATTGAATTGTGTTACTATTACATTCTATAAATTGACATCTGACATTTCAATACTCATTTATTTCAACTCGAAAAAGTGAAATAATTATTTCTAGAATTCCAATTTATGGAGTCCGTTTGATGATCAGCCGTGTGATCGTATAATATATTTGAATGTTCAATTAGAGGAAGAAATATATGGAATTGAATGTGTTTTCTCGCAACTTTTTATGATCTACACAAACGAGGAAATTCCGGAATAGCGTCATACTTATTCGAAAATGAGTAATTAAATTAGCATAACTTAAAACTTTGCTTATCTTATTGACCTTATTAACCAAATAAAATATTGTGTTCACTGCTGATTCAATTGTTTTTTTGGGATTAGTTCTTGAAATTCCTGCTATATCCTTGAACAGATTTTCTCAACTCCGTTGAGGAATTCATCATTCTCTCGAATAATTCATCTTCAGATTAATAATGATAAATGCAAAGATACTAGCACTTAAACTTTCTGATGAGTGAATTTTTCAGTTCAATGGCTTGCGCATGTAGAATTAAAACATGATCTACATGATAAAGGATGAAATATTTCACAAAATCAGAAAACGAGTCCACAGAATCGAGAATCATAGAATAATAGGAAATCCCCTGCAAGTTTTTCCTTTCTGTTCTGTAATACATATATCGAGCGGAAATCATTTTCAGTCTTGTTTTTAGAGCCGAAAAATTTCACTGACTGGTTTTTAACAGAAGTTTAAAACAAGTTCAGTTTCGCAACTCACTGAACGTGTTAAAATTCTCATATAAATGGAATGTTACAGTCATCGGTTTCGAAACTTTTAAGCGGAATTCTATGTATTATCTGCTTACGAACCAACTTCGAAACACGAAAACTACCTAATGTTCTAGAAGTTCAATATATCCTGTTTCATACGAAAATAAAAATTTCTGATTTGGATCGAATCCTTGACGATATCTTCAACGCTATCTTTGCCTGAAGCGCTATTCTTGAGCTATGAGAGAAGAACAATACGAACTTATTGTTTCAACGCGCTTGTCCTGGGTAACAAGAATATATTTTTCTAGAAGATTCAAAAATACGTGATCCTATAGATTTGATACTTGAATGTTGGTAAACTAGCGCAAACTTGTGCCAAATTCCGTGAGGATCGTTACTTATAAACTACTGATAAAATCTAGAAAAGCCCTGACGTGCGGTCAGAAAGAAGAAGTTTCAATCTGATTGCATTTTTTTTTTTTATTTACAGAAAAAAATAATGCCAAGCATTTGAGATGCTTCGACTTCTAGGTCATTTGCATCTCCTACTACACATTACAAAATTGACAGGTTATAAAAACTTTAAATATCATTTACAATGTTAATAGCATTCAAATAATGAAACAATCGCCTTGTGCTAATCGGGTCTACATTCAGAACATCGTTTAGGCTGTCCCCCAATGCTGCAGCTCTTCTCTCCTCTTCGAACCTGGGGCAATCTATAAGGATATGTTTTCCGGTAAGGTTGTGGTTGCAGGTGGTACATATTGGTGGTTCAGTGTTTTCTAAGTGGTATTTGTGTGTTATGGCTGTGTGACCTATTCGTAGTCTTCTCAAACTGATTTGCTCCTTACGATTGAGTGGTGTTACCGAAGCTTTTTTGACTGTTTTATCGCATTCGTGTAGCTTTGATTTTGTTTGCGACCAGCGGGTTTGACATAGTTTGTGTGCTCTGGATTTGTAATATGTTTTCACATCTTCCGGGGATTGATAGTTCTCCAATGGTGTTGATTCTTCAGATGCCGTTTTTGCCAAGATGTCAGCTCTCTCGTTTCCTGGCACTCCTATATGAGATGGGATCCACAAAAATGCCACCGAAACGTCCTTCTCATGTAACCGATGTATAATGCTCATTATTTGGATCACTAGTGGAGAGTTACTGTTGCACGTCTTCAATGATTTGAGAGCTGCCAAGGAGTCGGAACATATTAATATGCGTCGATTATCTGTGCTTGTTGTCTCTATCTGTTCCAACGCTTTCCAGACTGCGAATAATTCTGCAGTGTTTATTGTGCATATTGATGGTAGTTTATATTTCAGCTCCATATTTTCTGAGTACACCGCACTTCCAACGTTGCGATGGCAGTCTGATCCATCTGTGTATATGACCAAAGAGCTATAACTAGACATTTTTTCCATTGTTCTCTGTTTCATTTCCGGTTTTGTTGAGTTATATTCACTGCGTGTCGTTAGTGATAAGTCTACTAGCTACTGATTGCATTTGTCCTTCTTGAGATATTGCAGAAATAACGTTAAAATTCCAAATAACAATGAAATTTGTCACAATTTTTTTCCTTATATCTCCGAAATTGAATATCGGATCGAATCGAAATTTTAACCATTATTGTTAAATGCTGACTCTAACGTTTGTGCCAGATTCCATTGAAATCTAATCAGTATTTTCAGAGAAAAATTTTTTTTTTTTCAAATTTCCTAACAACTGGATCCACACGAAATTTTGCTTTGAGTTGCGCGTTGGTATGTCAAAACTATTAACGAAGCTGCAATTTGATCGAGTTAATACTGCATGAGATATCAAGGAATTAACCTCAAAATTATGATTAACCTAACTCCGAAACTATCCAACCGATTCCACCCATTAACGAACTTACCCGAGATATCTGGACTCCAAACCTAAAACCTAATATGACAATTTCAAGTCGCTAAGTCTTTCCCTTCGAAAGTTAGAGCACAAATGGACAGACGGACGGACTAAATTGAATTTGATCATGGATTCTTCTTCAGGTTCAAACCAATCGTTTAAGACCATTTTCGGCTCAAAATTCGAAAATTACACACATCGCCACGAAATGATAACGTGCTGTTCCCTAGAACAAGTGAGTAAAAATAAAGAAAATTCAAACATAAAATACCCCTCATATTTCGTTTGAACACCACTAAGATTTTCAAAGTATTAGTACTAAAGCAATTACTTTCTTAAGTTTGATTGGAAACATATTTTTGGAATTACTGGGAACAGAAAATATCGATAGAAACATTTACAGGGTATGGGCCATGGCCGATGGCACCCTGAACATACAGAGAACAGGACGTGCGGTGTTGTCGCTTATATCGCAAGAGACTCGGATTATTAACAATTCTGTGTGATTTGCGACATATTTCACTTTGAGTCAGTAATAAACGGTATATTCATACAAGAAATTTGAGGTTTGTAAGACTTCAAGTGCCGAAGTAGTGAATGTGTAAATGAAGCTTCATTTTGCACTAGAAAGAAGTGAATTCATTGACTCGAAAACATTTCATCTAGGTATGGGAAAATTGAAACTGAAATAACCAGGAGGCTGTAGCGAATCGAAAAAAAGGAATAATCCATTTGAAATATAAAAGTTATTACATATAAGTGGCAACATCACTGCTATGAAATAACCCATCAGATTCCGACGCAATTCTGCGCAGATCTCAAATTCTATATTTCAAAACATTGTACCAGGTTTCAGTTTAAACCGGATTCAACTTTCAGATATTTCTCTGTAATACTTTTACATAACATCTTTCGGTATTGAAATAATAAGATAAACTTTTATTGTCTCCAACGTACCACGTCTTCAATGACAAATTATTATATCAACCAGCATATAATGATTGAAGTAAAACTTGAGAAAACGGAAACATAATGAATTACAAAAAAATGATACTAGACACAGTGTTTCATCTTTCATATTTTGATTTAGGATCATCAATAGCATTTATTCTATTCGCATCTACTGAGAAGCGATACGCCCTCTGGCGATATAAATTCTAACCCTTCCAAGCTAGTAGTTTTCCGACGTGAGCGTTATTTTAGCGTGTGTTGCTTACTTTCAGAGTTCATTTTCGAGCTTTTGTTTTGTTCTCCGAGTTGAAATTTTGGTATACCGAAAAGGTTTGTGATATTCATTAATCGGTTCGTTTTCTTCCGATTAAAATTTTTCATTGTATTAATTCGAAATAGCATTCCGAAATGACTATTTTTGTGTGCCTCAACTCAATGTGATTCTTGGTCAAAGAAGAAAGGGAAGGATCATCTTCTGCCTTGAGTTATCTTTTTTTCCAAAGCCGAATGAAAGTGAGGTCAATTTGAGAACAGCATTTGGCATGAAACTAATTGATAGAAGAAAGGCCTGGACTTTGAAATTGAAGATTGGAAAACAGATCACGAAATACATATTGAAATATGTTCACTGCATTTCGCTGGAGATGAATATTTTCATAAAGGTGAAATACAATGTATTCATTTTGGAATAACTTCATGTCCATGCATATGTTTTTAGGGGTAAGCAAAAATAAAAGAATTTTGATGAAAAATGCTGTTCCTTCAGAGAAACTACAGACTTCTGCAGCTACCTACATCACAAACTTCACAGAATCATATTCAAAGTGAGTGATCTGATTGAAAAACTGACTAGCAAAAGTTATTTATAAAAATACATTAATATTTTTAATTTGTATATGGCTAGTTTTGGTAGAACTAGCTGTGACACTTTTCATTTTGCTTGTATCTCGAGCTGCTCTGATATAAAAATAAAATTATTCATATGTTAACCTGTACCCTTTTCTTTCGAAATACGATGCAAAACGAACTAATGCAGAAAATCTGTGATCTTATTGGTTCACTCGTTTTTAAACAAAGAGAAAATAGGTATGTCTTATCATTCGGACTAATTCTTGATTTACTACATAATTAATTTGGCATCCATTCAGCACTTCCTCACATTAATGAGAGTCATTGAATTACTTATTGAGGTCCCTTTTTTTTCCAGAAATTCAAGTAAACTTAGACATTGGTTCATTTCGATCCACCAAGTAACTGACACTACAATAATATCGAAATTTTCCCCCAGAAACGATCTAATACACGATTTTACATCGTGATCTAAACGAAAAGTTCCTACTCAAGAAATCTGACACAGAATTAAAATAATTTCTTTGAATATTATGGCTCTGCTCAATAAATATTCGTTCTCCACCACATATTTACGGCTTCTTTACATAGAACCACTAGCTAAGATAGGTCTCAAATTTAACAGGGGTCGCTGGCGCATTTTCGCAGAAGTTGCCAATATTGGGTATGGTCTGGTTCTTGGTTACTAATGGTTAGTGTCATGAGACAGATAATGAACCAAAGTGTCAGGAATTGGACAGCATTGCACTATCCATTAGAAACCAAGAATATATACGGATCTTACCCAATATATGTCAAAATCTTACCACGTGTATTCACGAACACTTGATATCAAACGAACTTAGGTGGTATATACCTACTGGCAAGCTTGTTGAATCGTGCATAGAACATTATTCTCAACAATTTCCACCCCTTCTTCTTTCTCCGATAAATGGAATGCTGTAAAAGACACTTTCAAAAATCTTTTCAACATCAAAAACTAAATGACAGTTGATAGTGACTCTATTAAACTCTAATTTCATTTATTGATATACAGAGTGTAACAGCCAAATGGAATAAATTCGATAACGAATAAATGAGGGCGTGTTGGGAAAAACGCTCGGACACGTCGATTTGTAATTTTAAATGCGCATATTTTTCAAGAAAATAATATTATATAGGGTGTTCCATGTGACCGTGGCCAATACCTACTTTCTTATTTCAAATGCAACCTCCAGTATATTATTTATTTTTTGGATTCTTCAGAGAATTCTAGACATAATTCATGCACAATGTCCTATACCTATCTTTAACTATTTCGGAAATATTAAGTGTTTTCAGATTTAGTGCGAAAATCAACGTTTTAAATAATTATTATTTCATTTCACAAATTCGGTACATTACACTTAAAACCTAATAAGTAATACTGATTATTTCATAATAATTAAAAAAAAACAAAAAAAACATTAATGTCAATGTA
The DNA here is from genome assembly GCA_958510865.1 of Myrrha octodecimguttata. Taxonomy (NCBI): domain Eukaryota; kingdom Metazoa; phylum Arthropoda; class Insecta; order Coleoptera; family Coccinellidae; genus Myrrha; species Myrrha octodecimguttata. The sequence goes on from OY294057.1 coordinate 31,053,761, forward strand.
GGAAATGTTCAAAATGCTCGCCGCGAACGTCTTGGCCACATGCTAATCTGGTGTAGAATTGTCTTCTAACGTAACTCAACATTTCTGAAAACACTTAATATTTGCGAAAAAGTTGGAGATAGGTATAGGACATTGTACCTGAATTATGTCTAGAATTTTCTGAAGAATCCAAAAAATAAATAATATACAGGGGGTTACATTTGAAATAAGAAAGTTGGTATTGGCCACGGTCGCATGGAACACCCTATATAATTTTATTTTCTTAAAAACTATGCGCATTTAAAATTACAAATCGTCGTGTCCAAGCGTTTTTCCTAACACCCCCTCATTTATTCGTTATCGAATTTATTCCATTTGGCTGTTACACTCTGTATAACGATATACTTTTATTGTCATTTTATCAACTGGCATATGATAATTGAATTGAGAACTTAAGAGCAAACAATACCTCGAATATAACGGAGTGACTTCTGAAGGCAAGAGTTCGTTTTCTCCAAAAATGTCTTTGGTGCAAATGGTTGAAAAAAATCGTAGGAATGCGCAGTGTTGCCATTTTTTCATATTCGAGAATTTTCGGGAAAATAAGAACTAAAGTGGAGTGAAAAATGGAAAAATAACTAAGATTGCGCATTCTCGCTAAAGAATTAAGTACATCCTTTTAAAAAAAATTTTCAAAATATAGTCACTGAAGCCTGCAGAACGACACCCCGTTTTTTCCTATAAACGTCGAAATTTCTCCGAATTCTAATATTTCACGTGGCTATAGGCAACGTTTAAGTATCTACACAGGGTCCAGAGTCCTGTTCAGTTAAATGTGGCTCTGTAGTTGTTTCCTCTTAAAAAATCAGTAACATAATAAAATACACAAAAATAATACCAGACACAGTGTTGTCAAAATCTCACCACGTGAGTTTTCGCCAATACTTCAACTTAACTACAACCACTAGATTTTTTATAAAGTTTCTGTAAAGTTAGTTCGAATTTAAATTACGAAGGTCGATTTTTTGAGTGGGTGGAAGTCGTCTAATGCATTTTCGGATATATCTATCCGTTAAAGATCTTTTCCACTGAAACATACAAAAATCAGATTCGTTCGCGCTAAAACCTATGTATCTATAACAAGTGACGAACTGGAGGCTCAAATCCCCAAATTTAATTTATTCGAGCTTGACATGAGCGCCTTTTTCATTAAAAGGATTGGCTTTATATCTTATACTGCTTCATTTAATGAATACATACAAGAAAAATCAAAGATATGTTAAACTGAGATCTACAAGATATTCCGAATTAGCAGACCCAATTTGCCACTCGAGATATCTTTATGATGAAGGCTGAACTCGAACATGTTTTTCGGACATAGATACCTTTCAACACAGACAGGTCGAAAAGAACGCCCTGACTTTGCATCACGACGGGTCATAAAGCAATTCGGGTGCCCTGCCTCCTGTCCCACTTCCAAACTAGTAACGCAAACTTATCTATGAGAAGGTAAAGGAGCATACCCAGGTCCCAGATTTCAGAAATTTCAAACGCGTAACGTCCTTGCCTGAGAAGGAGAAGTACCGTCATAGTAGTCGTGGTTTTATGAGCGCAATAATGCTTTAACTGGGAAATTAATAGTCGAACAATATTTGTCCAACTAGTCGCTTTGTATTTAGTGATCGCGGATGCGTCTTACAGTAGGAGAATCGTGGCACGTGTCACTATTGCGAATCGGCGAAATTTAGAAATATTTTCCGCGATTTCAGAGAAGTTTTCCAGGAAAAGTATGGTGTGATATTGTGTAAACATTGCCTATGAGTGATCTTGTGAAGTGAAAGATGAGATGATTTGTGATTGTTTTGGATCTGTAGGTGACAGCAAACAGGTGAACGTCCCATTCGTTAACTATCAGGAAAATGCAAAGAAATTCGTAGGAAATTCGCAAATAATTCGATTGGTACGAAATAACCAAATTCCCATGAATCTTATCATTTTTTTAATGTTTAAATAAGCATCATAAGTCAAATGATGGCAGGAGAGTATTTCAACTTTACAAACACAGAGTTGCCTGTTATCAAAGACTGAAAAGAATTATATTGGGTGTTCCTAAATAAGAGGTACAAACAAGGAGGGTTCGTTGGATGATATCCAGAAAAGAGCTACCTAAACCTGGATCTGCGAATGCATTGTTCTCGAGATATACGGGGTTGAGGTTCTAATTTCCAAACTTAATAGTTTAACCCCTTTGTAGCCTTTACCTTCCTTGAAATAATCAGGTGATATTGGGCAAAAATTTTAAAGTTTGGGGTCCACAAACCTCGTATGACAAATCAATTGTTGCTTGAAATCTCCTGGGTTTTCATGGAGCAAAATCCCCTTTTTTTCGTCATATTGGTAGTTTAGAAATGAACCTCCAATTCAGGAACACCTTAGTATACTTTTATCTTAATTTGTTTCTACCTTCTGGAAGAAAATATTTGTATTGGATTAGGGAAGTGAAAAAATCATTCCATAATGATGAGGATATTTTGTTTTATGTGGCCCAGAATTGGAAGTCAAACGGTTAGGATGAATTGTAACTGAAAATATTTTTTCGATAGATCCTGTATCCTGATTCACAGTGGCGTTGCAATCAGAATTTTTAGAAATTTTCTTTCACGAAAACTTCTATTCTTGCCTTCTCAACACTATTTGCTCATCAGATCATATTATCCCAAAATTTCAACCCAACTCCCAATGCCGTTTTTTACTAGATAAACAAAAACTGAGGTTGGTGTCTGAGGGCCAATTTTTATAGTTTACATAGTTACCAAGTGTATTTCGAAAATGTTCATTTTTGTAATATTGTTTTGACGTTTCTTCTGTTGAACATTTTCTATTTTTCTGGAAAAATTCTCGTAGCAACTTCTAACGTAGAATTACGTTAACTGAATTTTCTGCAAAGTGATATTTCATGAGATATCGCTATGAAAATATGTTTTTCAAATGAACACCCCGTATATTTTCACACATTCCGACAAAGCTTGATAAAATTACCATTTCAAAAATATGGCATATTTGATATTTTTCTGGAGATATTAAAATTTCAAATTTTATCTGTTGCCAATTATTCGAAAATGGAAGATGTTCAGTTTTTCACAACAGCATACAGAACATACAACAAGAAAAAAACTATCAGGAATCCAGCCGTTTGACCTTTTGGCTACATTGTCCTTTTCACCATATTGCTGATTAAGTTTAGCGAATTATACAGTCAAATTTTCGATGATAACTTTGAGTTCAATGTTATAAAAACAAGGCACGTCATAATCTCTGCGTAAAATTAGTTGTACAATATAGCAATCTATGAATGATGAGTGAGTGAGTCGTTTTTAAGGCATTTATGAATCAGTGGGTAAATATTTCCCCTATCTTTCTTCTTGATAAGGTTGTAAGGGTAATGTTTGCTTTTCGTTTTATCTACTAACTCATTTGGAATGCCAATTTCACTCAAACGAATTTCTTTGCATTTTCTGTATCTTCCGATATCAGTTTCTGAAGAAAAACTTCAAATCAACACCTCACCATGTTTTCGAATCGTGGGTTAATCAAAAACTCTTTCGGGTGAAGAACCCAGAAAGAAAGTAAGTTTCTTTTCGATATAACTTTTTAATTGCCAATCAACATCCACTTGCGCTCGCTCCGACAGAAACCATCGTCAAAGGGATAACGACGAAATTCAATTATTACTTTGCCTTCTGGATTTATCGATTCTTTTTTTACCGGTGGGAATCATGATTGAGTTTTTTTGAGATGACCGAGTTAGGAAAGAAAGAGATTAATCTTTGAACGAAGAGGAAGAAAGATCGATAAATTAATTTTTGTTTCTATTAATGGGAAAAATAATTCGTAAAACTAATATACTACCCACATACAGGGTGCTTCTTTTATACCTTTTCATCTGAATGTTTCGTTCGATGTGAAGTTCAAAAACAACGAATTTGAACATGCGCTTATGCCTTCACGGCAGAGATTTTTTTTCGATAAATTACTGGATTTCAATTCGATTTGATCTGCATTTTTGAAAATATTTTAAAAATTAAATTTTGAATGGGTTTATCTACGGAATCATTGGGCGGATTTTACCATTCACGAATACAAATCTGTGTGAAATCCATCAGATTGTTCAGCAAATATTCATTCAAAATTTTGTTTTCCCAATATTTCCAAAAATTCAGATCAGATCGAATCGAAATCCAGTTCTTTATCGAAAAATAACAGTTCGAAGGTTTAAACAGAATTTAATGAGGATAATATGATGAGAAGATCACAGAATATTAAATATTTGAAAAAAATTAATTTGATTTTTTTTTAATTGTTCTGATGACACGATCATCATGAAATTTCGCATTTCCAAACTAGCTGCGAATTTCATCACGATTGATTCAGTATTTCTTGATTTAAACAAAAAAAAAACAATGATAACGGGAACAAAACATATTTTTTCCTCGATTTTTTCCCAATATCTCCAAAACTAATGGCAGTTTTGCATTGAAATTTGGTACACTGCTGTGAAATATGAAGTTCAAAGTATAATTTCATATCGAATATGAGCAATAGTTTCAGAAAAAAAAATTTTTGGAAAAAAATTTTGAAAACAATTTTTTTTTTTTTTTAGTAACCATACAGTTTCGACGAAATTCTGCTTAAAGTTGCGGGTCGTTATGCTTCATCTAACTGCCAAGTTTCAATTCAATCGCTACAGTTGTTTCTGAGATATGAGGAAAATAACCTCAAAATTTCAAATTGCTATAACTCCGAAACTATTCGGCCGACTCGGCCCACTAACAAATTTAACCTTCATTTTTTGAAGTGCAACCCTTACTCAAATTTCTACGAAAGAGTCTCAATGGAAATGAGGCAAAATGAAAGGTGTTTTTGGTTTATTATTTGATGAAATGAAATAATAAACCTCAGTGATCGATCAAAAAAAAATTACCCCCCCCCCTGAAAATTTCACAGTGTACATTTTGAAGTATGTAGATTTGAATGAACTTATAAAAAAAATTCGTTCGTCCGCCTTCTTTACTCTGAGGCTTTTTTATGGAAGCACTGAGCCGAAATCCGTTAAACTTTGTAGGAAAATCGTGTGTCGCTCGATATTGATCCTCCAAGCTTTACAACAGGATCGGTGTACCCTAAGGTCTCAGAATTAGGGGTAGGAGTAGAAAAGAATTATTTCTCGAAAACTCATCACCGAATTTTCATGAAACTCTCAACGATGTTACTGTTCCATAACTCAACCTGAAAATTTTCACCCGGATGATTTTCGACCTGTAATCCCTGAGTTATAAAGAAAAATCCTGTAAATTTCCAATAATCCCAAAAATGAATTATCGCATTCGGTTATAAAATTGGAATTCCGTGGAATAATCGGTTAACATTTCATCCAGAATCATATATCTAAAAGTAGATGAAAAGATTGATTACCAAATTTTCAACACATATCGAATTTTAAACGAATTGGTTTATTATTTTATGAACACAATGTGCAAATTCCCCATCGATATTCCTAACAATTTCATGATCGTAAGTAGTTCAAATTGAATATTTTTGGGTTTTTCCCCCTACATCTGAAACATAACTACTAAATATCGGATGAAATTATTATTTATAGCAATCACCCTGTGGATAACCGGATTTAAAATTGAATTTCTTCATGAAGCTCATTCATATCTTAAATGAAACTTATATGTTATTCATAACACAAAAAAACCGCTTGAAACATTGAAATGTCAATAAATACTCTTGTATGACTGAATGCTATTTTCACATGCAGAACCGAATTAAGAAGCGTAATTTAAAATAATGAAGATTTCCGAAAAATTCGGTTGAACGGAGCTTTCCATCAATTTTGGTTTGCGCAGTGGGACAATTATCATCAATCTGTGGATATCCGTTTCTGGTTTCAATCGAAATCCAATATTTTTCGTACTGAGATTTTGAAATAAGGGTGAATATAAAAGATAATGAGCATGTTTATGATAAAACAAATTGGGGGATATATTCAGAAGAATCAATAACAAACCGGAAAACTAATCAATTGTCAAGAATCTAATACTGAAGGAAGGAGCCTCAGACTGAGGTAGAAGCCGATGATCCAACTGTTTTAGTTCTCTGATTCAATTTTGGAAAGCTCCAATTTTCCCAGCCAGGTAGGAATTGAAATAAGAAATGAAATTAAACAGTTCAAGAGATTGCTCGACAATATCGCAGTTTTCTGAATGAATATTCCGAAATGCCAGAGGCTTGAGACGGTTGCTCCACAGCCGTCTCTAGAAAGACTTAAAGGCGGCTTTGGCTGCTCGAATTTCAGAATTTTTTTCAGAAAATCTTCTAATCCAGCTATAATATTTACTAGCCGATATTGGATGATAATCTTAAAAATTGTTTCATTCCACTGTCGAACTTCTCACTTGTGGTACTCGCGACGATGAAAGTGTGAATCATATCGCTGTAGAATTTGCACATTAAGCTGGGAAAATAATAAACCTTTGTGTAAAATTTCAGCGTTCTTATTGATAATTTGAAAAAGCAAAAAAGAAAATTCTTTTCCAACAATGATGTCAGACGGAAAAATGTCGGATTATCAAATTTATTCTGAGAGAGACAAGTATCCGAAAAACAATTGTAATTTCACGGAAACGCAAAGCCATTAACAAGGTGATTCTAAATAATTCGTGAACCTTTGAGGTGGTGTTAGTTTGACTCATGTGCTGTTATTTGAGCCATATTCATGTATATCCTAAAATCAACAGTTTCCGAGATATTTGAGTTCTTGTGATTTTTATACGGTTTCTCACCTTAGTATATTTTTGTTCAATTTCTTCTGTGGAGATATTGAAGTTGTGTTAGAATAATTCGAAATATTGAAAATCAACGTCGTTGTGGAATTTTTCGAAAATATTACATTGAACGAGATGTACAGCTGAAAAGATTTATATGGGACAGACTGTATATTAGTTAAATTTCTCTGAAAATATCCTTATGATAAAAAAGGGTTAGCATTATACTTAGTGCTTACGATAGATACTCAGTAGTTAATCCCTAGAGCCTTGATAATACCGAGATAATTTTGTCATAGAGAATGCTGAAAGCGTGTTGCTTAAAAATAGCCCGAGGCCTTCGGCCTCGGGCTATTATCCTTAAGCAACCACTTAAAGGATTCTCTATGACAACATTTTGAGGATTTATAAGATAATTTTTCACTTTGCTGATTTCAAAAAATTGATTGGCAATGGCAAATGTTTAATTTAAACTTGATGATCCTCTTTGTCGAAAACACCACATGTAAGGTTTTATCACTGTAATCCATAGGTAATTGGATGAAATTTGACACATGACTCAAAATTAAGTAATTCGATTGGTTACTATAGTTAATAAAACAGTATCACAGTAATTCGTCTACATTTTTCTCGAATGGCGGTACTTTTGATTTTTTTGTCTTAAAGAAACGAAAAATTGGTAGCAGAAATACCAACCAATAAGTGCAAACGGAATGTGAACATGAATTAGCTCGCAACACCCCTCAATACATTGTAGCATTTCTCAAGTTTTGTCTTACACTGTGGTTTCATTTTCTGATTCGGTAAATAAATGAAAGGTCATTTTTTTCCCTGACCTACCTATCGAATTACAGTATACTCATGGTGTTCTAATGAGACACCCGATACTATTTTACGATTCCCGTTACGCACTGTAGCATTATATTGAATGTCATAATTATTGATGCAAAATATTGATACTAGGTATTTCGTTGTTCCTTCGCAGAACCTTGTTGACCCCAACATCGTAAAAAAAAGAACAATCGCTCGACTAAAACGGTGTTGTTGATCTGACGTCAACATATTTTCGATAGTTATACGTGGTATTATCATTAATTTCATATGCTGACGATAAAAGTTCATATTATCATGTTCATAGAATTGTTTTGCACAGGCTGAATGACCGAGTCGAAGCAAATAACGATATACTACTTAAGGCTCGACCACACTTCAGTCAGATGGGTGAATAATATAGTACCATCAGTAGGAATGGAAGGTAAAACGAATTCGTTTGATTTGGACATCAATTCAAATGGGTTAAGTTAACGCATGGGAAAATCAGTAACAAATAGGCAGAAACTTTTAGTCCCTAGTTTGATTGAGCTCAATTTCTCTATGAGCTTACAAAATAAAGGCATAACTATTATATTTTTATCTGATTTGTCTTCACTATATTTTTCTTCCTAAATATACACAGTTCAGGGGTTGTTTGAATTTAACACTACAAGATCGATGAAATCTTCATCTTTCCCAAAATTCAATTAACTAAATGAGTTTGAGCAAACCTGCTGGGATACGTTTAACTACGTACCAATTAAGTAGAATCTACAATATTTGTCATGAAATGAAATTGATATTTCAAAATCCGAGGGGAATAAAACAAGCGTCTTTTAAACTAAATATACATAAAAGTAAAGTATTTCTGGAAATTCGTCTTGAAATATTCTTTAATCGATGAAAGTGATTATTTTGGATTGTAACCGAGAAGGTTTCACCGTTAATGCTGAGGGACACCCCTAATCCCTCAGTTAGAATGTAATTATCGAAAAATTCCATTTTGTTCTTTGAGCTGAATTCAAACATTGGGCTGGTCCATCACTATGTCTCCACTTAATATATTTAGACATGAACAGCGTAGCAAGAATAAAATAAAAGTCGATAATCTTCATCTGATTCGAATGAAGAATGGTTCATGGGAAACAGAAAGATCTAGTTCAATAGGATGAACGTCATGCACATCGATCAAAGTATTCTGTTGCTGGGAGATGGCGCTGCACGTTGTCAATACTGAAGCATTCAATCGAACCGGTCATAAGCATCTAGGGTCCTATCTACAGTTACCAAGATAAGGTGGTCTGATGATCGGTAATAATAGGAAAACTGCCGTAATCGTACTTCTTGGACATCAACTCAACGGTGTTAATGTTTTGGTTGATTGAATGATTAGCTCAGATCAACTAGAATAATTGTTGACATATCGACAAACTCTAATGACCAGGGGTCTAGAGAAATTTGGTTATAGTATGAATCCAAAACTTTCGAATCACTTGGATGAAAGTGATATTCGATAAAATATCCTCAGGCTATAAGTTCAACAGATATGGATATTCAGTAATGAATGAATTAAAAAAAAATTTAGCGTCACATTTTTCTACAATTTCACCAGGATTGTATAATGAAAATATCCCTTCGTTATTGATATTTTACCTTTCGAGTATTGAAACGAACAGGGTTTTAACTCATCACATAAGTTTATTGTAGAAGAAGTCGGGGTGTCATCAATTTTATTTCATCCATGATCATGAGAACACAATGATTGTCAAAAGGAAAACCTTAGAGGTAAGAAATTCCTTATTTATATCTAAATAATTCGAGCTGAAGATGAGACATTTTTGGAATTTCTTCAGTGAAAACATTACCACGACATTTCGCTCAAATTTACGTGTATATACCTCCCAAGTGATCACCAAGCTTCAATTCGATCGGATTGGTATCAATCATTATATTGAGCGTAACTCCGAAACTATCGAACTAGTTTTACCCATTTGCGAATTCACTAGCACCCCGAATCAAACGTGAAAGTTCGAATTATCTTCGTCTTCACTTCTGAAGTTAAAATATATAGACAGACAGACAATGCTGAATTCGTCGCAAAAATCTTGACGCCGTCTTAGGCTTTAAATTCGTATCAGTAGTTCAGTTGATGAATTTAAATATTCGAATAATCTTGAGGATGAGAGGCAAAGAAACACCTTCAATTCAAATCGAAACGTAGGTCGAATAAAAGGTGTTTCTTTGCCTCTCTGACCTCTCCAGTCATCCTCAAGATTATTGAAAATTCGTAAATTACAGACATCCTTGGTACAACCAGTTTGAATGTTTTGAAGCTTGAAGGTCTGTTCAGAAACTGTATTGCCGGATTATCAGGCAATATTTGTATGTTCAAAAATGTCCAATTTCTTGCTCTTCAAAAACAGGTGAAGAATTTCGAAATCATTCAATTCTGGGAAGGCATGATTCGTTTCGAAGAAATTATTCGCGTAGTTATCATCATTCCGGTGTTTGTATGACAACTGTGCATTGTGAACCTTTTAGTGGAGGTTCATTTGTTTGGAATATTTAAACGCTATTGCATTCTTGAGAACTGAATCCTACGATATCAAATTTGTTGTCTTTATCTTTTGCATTGAAAAATAGATTTGAATGACACGGTGTAAAAAATTTTTAAAGTTTTTTCTGGTTTATCACTCCCAATAGCTGAAACAAAACTATAAGAAATTAAATAAAATTGTTTTTCATGTGAAACGCCCTTGGGAATTGCAGCATTAAACTGTTCATCAATGGTAGTTTCTTGGAGTACAGATTGCCCAATGAACAATACAGGAACGATAAAAACAATAAACAAAGCAAACAAACAAAGGAGAAAATTTTTGGAATTGTCTTCTTTCGAATTTTTTGTCTCGTGTTGAGACTTTTGTCGATGGAAAATCAATTTTATTTGAATTCTAATAGTTCCTTTTCAGATATCGAGAGTAAAAACCCAGAAAAAAACTGAAAAAATTATGCGAAATCTTCCCATAATAAGTTTCAACTGATAAGGTGTAAAGATATTATTTCGAGTATCTTCCGTAAAATTGGTCCTAAGTATGTTAGTTTCGCATAGCTAGACTGATCTATTGATGTCGAAATCCAGAACACTATGTTAAGATCATTGGTCTTTATCGATATTCTCGAATTGCCTAATGTCTATGGTACTTTTTCCGTTCAAACCAATCCATTATCAACTGAGTAAAACAACTTGTATACGAGAGTTCACTCGGTTGAACTATACTCCATTCACTTTTATAATGTAGCCCGGTTGGCCATGACATCGTGACAGATTTCACCGTGTATATTTTGAAAATGTTAGGTTATAGTCATTTTCCTGTCAGATAGCTATGCAACGTTGTCCTCTCTACAAAGAGGTCGTAGTAATTACGTTTTTTCAAATGTCAATCTACATTGATAAAGTAATGAAATTGAGAAAATATTATTTGAATTCAATAATTCCAAAGACCTGGCGAATGTTGAAGAAACTTTTGTCTCTGTAAATACTGGAAATATTTCACGTATATAAACATGGTTGGAAGATTCAGTTATGCTTTTTTCTTGTATGGAAATCTAGAATCGATTGGTATTGATAATAGTAGAAATTGAAATTTGGCAACGTCCTTTGACATTGCCGATATTTCATGAGTGCCAACCTGCGTCAGTTTTAAGGGAAAAAACTTGATAAACCTAAATCATGGCCAACCGGGCTACATTATAAAAGTGAATGGAGTATATGTTTCCAAGATAACCCCTCGTACATTTAGGATCTACCATTATCCATTCAAATCCTTGTTTCACTATCCATACCTTTACGATGAGGAATACCTATAAATAAGAGAAAAAGTCAACAGGATCTATGAATAAATCATGAATATCAGAATCGACGTAACCGATTGAAACGACGGACCCTCTCTGAGGTCCGCTTGTAAATCAAGGCGTTCGATTTCACGCTCGAACCTCGTCATGCCCATCACGCTCTGCAAATGGTAACTCGTAGGTGTATGGGAAAACAGCTACCGTTAGCTAATAAATTTACCTCAGTACGACGAGATCGTCGGAATATCCGATTGGATTTTGCATTTCGGCGTTTTTTCGCTACATCGCAGCATCTGGACGAGAGTACGTGCTTTATCGGACGAGTGTCATCGAACCGAAGTGAAGAATGCCATTTGCCAGATGTGACAGGTTGCCTTGATCGGAATTTTTTGAATTGGCAGCTTCTCAACAAGATCATTACATGGTGGAATCCATATAGAGTATAGATAAACCCAGAAACGTACTGCCGTGAGGGCAGCAGCTTTTGCGCGCATGTTCAATGGAGATGCCCGCTTTGGTGAGGAACTTGAACATGCGCGCAAAAACTGCTGCCTTCACGGCAATGCATTTCTAGGTTTTTTTCGATAAAGTACTAGATTTCAATTCGATCTAATCTGTATTGGAGATTCGGAAAAAATATGTCCAATTTCGTGCTTTCCTTCTCGATATCGTTGCTTTTTCGGTATAACTCAAGAAATACTCATTCAATCGTGATGAAACTTCGCAGCTAGTTTGGAGATGCTGAAAGACAACCTTGTGCGAAATTTCGTGATGATCGTATCACAAGAACAATTTTAAAAAAATTTCAAATGATTTTTCTGTTCGAATATTCAATATTCGGTGATCTTCTCATCATATTATCCTCATTAAACTCTGAACGAACCTTCGAACTGACTGTCATTTTCGAGTACTGAATTTCAATTCGATCTGATCTGTATTTTTGGAAATATTGGGAAAATAAAATTTTGAATGGGTATCTACGGAATCATTGGGCGGATTTTATCCATTCACGAATTCGACCTTCGTTATTAAGCCCCAAACCTTCTCTAGAAATATCGAGTTTCTGAGTCGGTTCTACCGGAAGTAATTGTGTTTAATTACGAAGGCCGAATTCGTGAATGGGTAGAATCCACCCCATGATTCTGCAGATATACCCATTCAACATTTTATTTTCCTAATATTGCCAAAAATACAGATCAGATCGAATTGAAATCCAGTACTCTATCGAAAAATGACAGTTCGAAGGTTCATTCAGAATTGAATGGGAATAATATGATAAGAAGATCACAGAATATTGGATGTTTGAACAAAAATATCATTTGATTTTTTTTTTAATTGTTCTAATGATTCAATCATCACGAAATTTCGCACAAGGTTGTCTTTCAGCATCTTCACTAGCTGCAGAGTTTTATCACGATTGAACGATATCGAGAAGAAAACCAGGAATTTTGACATATTTTTTCCCAATATCTCCGAAAATTATGATGGTATCGAATTGAAATTTGGTACACTGCTGTAAAATATGGTTCATGGTATGACTGAGATTTTTCTCGAACATGAACAATTGAGTGAACTCACGATTTCAACGAAATTTTGCTAAAAGTTGCGCGTCGTTATGCTTCAACTCACTGCTGAGTTTCAATCCAATCGCTCCAGTAGTTCCTGAAATATGAGGGAAATAACCTCAAAATTTCAAAGGGCTATAACTCCGAAACTATTTGGCCGATTTGGCCCATTAACGAACTCTACCGCGGCATTCCGATGCATGAATTACCCTGCAAGTTTCGAGTTGCTAGCTGGCTCCGTTCGACATTTATCGTGTCCACGGCCGACCGAACGGCGGCTGTAAAGAATCAATTTTGATACCGGATTCGTCATCAGGTAGTCCAACCTAGTCGTTTGAGACCATTTTCGGCTCAATCATCGAAAATTACAGTCATTTGGACGAAACGATAGCACGCTGTTTTCCTTGAACATGCGCGCAAAAAGAGAATCTATAGTCTATGGATGGAATCACTTATAAAAACCACAAAACCCACCCCCACCGGTTTTTCCAACGTTGAGGAAATCAATGAACATTTTGCGAACACCACGGCTAACAATGTACCTAGAAGGGAATTGATACATTTTTATGATAATAGTTTATTTCCTGTATTAAGTGACAAACATGAGTTTGAGTTGACTACTGAGGAGGACATCATGATTATTCTGAATAGTATAAAAACTATAGCGTTTGGAATAGATAGAATAAATCATATAGTGAATTAGTGCTTGGTAAATTCCTAGTCTCCTACTCTCTGAAAACTTGCCCTAGTCAACCCTTCGCCTATGGTTGGTAAGCCTATCGAGTATAGCCCACTGCGTTCGATCAGTGTTCTTCCTACATTCTCCAAATTACTCGAGCGAACTATGGAGAACAGATCAGGCATTACCTAAATGTTAATAATGTCTTACCTCTGAGACAGTCTGGCTTTAGGGGAGGATATAGCTGTGAGAGTGCCCTTGCTAATGTTACTGACGAAATCTTCAGAGCATATGATGAAATTTTGCACTCACTATTACGCTATATCGGCTTTGCAGACGGCTCTATAAGGCTCATGATATCTTATCTGACCGGGTGCAGAGGGTTGTGCTTGACGGTCGGTGCTCTTCGTCTCTGGTACTTCGGAGTGGGGTCTCCCAGGGTTGTATTCTGGGTCCTCTTCTGTACATTTTGTATACACTGATTTTCCATTTATACCTCAGATATTGTAGCTCTCACTCTTATGTGGATGGTACGCAAATTTGTATCTCTTTTCCTGAGGGAGATATTGGTCTGGCAGGGGAAAGGATAAATAGTGATCTAACTTCTTTCGCGAATGGTGCTAGTGACCATCTTCTGCAGCTTAGCCCCACTGAATGTTCTGTAGTGATACTCGGCAACGATTCACGGAATTCTAAATTCCAAAGTACAATTCGGATCCAACTGAATGGCGAACATCTCTCTGTTGTAAACCACGGCAAGTGCGTAGGTCTCATTATAGACTCCAAGATGCGTTTCAGGGAGCATGTAACTAGCAAACTAAAAATAGCTTATTGTAACTTGAAGATTATCTATAGTCCTAGACTTTACCTTTCAGAAGACACAAAAAAAATGCTTTGTGATACCCTCATCTTCTCACACTTCAATTTTTGCACTATAATCTATATGCCTTGCTTGGACAGTCGCGACTATTACCGAATATAGAAAGTTAAAAACTCGTGTCAAAGATTAATTCACGGAGTAAGACGAAGAGTCCACATATCTCCAGCTCTATACAATCTGGCTGGCTGAACATGCTCAATAGAGCACAGGTACATATGGCTTGCTTCTCTTTCAAAATAATGAAGTACAGGACGCCTGCCTTCCTCCACCAGAAGATAACTTATAGAACCAAGTTTCATAACTTAAATCTCAGACGAAGAACTTCACTTACAGTCCCACAACATAAAAAGCAAATTTTCAAGAGGTCGTTTACTTACAATATTCCTCATTTCATGAAATCACTTGATCTAGAGCAGTCGGCAACCACATTCAAAATAAATTTCAAGAGCAAACTATTAAAATTTCAGAGTTAAAATGTGCTTACCCTGTCGATAAATTGCTACCTCCAAAATTTCTCTATTTTTTTCCCTATCCTTTTCCACCTCGTTCCTTGTTCCTTTTCTTTTATGACTCAAATTTCATTCTAACTTACTTGACCCAATAGTTTTTCAAGCAACATTGAGACCTGAACAGTTTCTGGATATCCAGATAACTTCAATTATCAAGGCCTATTGTGTTTTTTGCATAGTTTCAAATATGTATTAGAATATAAGAGTTTTCTTTGTATGACTGGCAAGAACAACAATAAATTTATTCTTTATTATTATTATTACTTTCGAAAGACGACCGGGTAGAAGGACAGCAACAATTGAATTTGATCGCAGATTTTTCATCAGTAATAATCTAGTCGTTACAGATATTGCGACGACACGATAACGCGCTGTTTCCCAGAACAAGCTCGTAACAAGGTTGAATATTCGCGACCGCTTTGGGATAGTCTGGATCAATTTATATGAAACATTCCCAAACATTCGTGGGGTGAAGTAGTGAAAAACAACTTTCCCCATCTCTTTTCTGCAAGTCTGTAACATCGACTGTCCACCTAGAGAAACCTCTACCATGAATACGATTTTTCGGTTCAGTTCTCTTAAGAATAAAGATTCAACAAACCTCCGTATAATTAAAAGATCACCATATCGTAATTTGAATAACAAACCATGGGTTGGTTCGTCACGACCCACCCGATTATTTTCATAAACCATTAGTCGAACGCATTCGAAAACAATAAAATTCGACTTTCGATCCTCGAACAACTAGTTTACGTCATCTCCATGGTTGAATTATACAAAACCATGACATAACACCGGCGTGCGGGCACCCAGGTGTTGCAGAAGGACGTGCATATTAGCATATCGGAGACTTGTTTGCTTTGTCTGGCCCAAATATAAACATAGATTTCGACGAAATGGATTCGATGCGCACATGGGTGTTTGGAAATGATATCTCAAGCGCGACCCTTGATTTGTAATAAAGACGAAATATATCTGGTGATAGCTGTTCGCGAAATGAGACATTAAACACATTTTTCAACGACGACGATTTGGAAGTAGTACACGGCCCTGCCAGCTGGCAGGTCTAGCCTAAAATGCAGGAGAATATTCTTGCAAGTATCGATTAAAGCTTATTCTACATTTTTTTCCGCTTTTTTCTGAGTTTTCACTCCTAATATCTATCTGAAACAGAACTATTAAAATTAAATAAATTTTTTTATGGAAAGCGCCCTTGCGGTGTGCATGATTGCACTATTTGTCAAGAGCAGATTGCCTAATGAATAATACAGGAATAAGATAAACGATCGAGCGAACTGTGACGTTTCAGAGTACAAATCTTTCATCGGACTAACCAAAAAATTTTAGAATTATTTTCTTTCGACTCTTTGTTTTCAGACTTTTGTCAAATTGAAATTTTCATGAAATCACAGCAACACAGATTCACTTGGTTTGAAAGTTTTTTAATTCTACCTCAGAATCACCTCTCAAATTTTTTCGGTGTTATTCAGATACACCCTGTATATGCGTTCAGATCGCCATTTCAAAATAATTTTGAAAATGATATGTACAATCGAGATCTGTGAAACAGGTTTCGATCTCAATAAAAAAATGCAAAATGCATGAATGAGTAAAAGCCACTCAATAATTAGGTAGATGTACTCATTCGAACTTTTATTTTTTCAATGTTTCCAAATATACAAAGATTCGATGGAATGTAAATCTTGTACACGGTTCAAGATATAAAAGGGTTGAAGGTTTGGGAAATACTCAAGCGGACTCTGACGATTAGTATTTTCTACGAAGGCGTAGAAGGGCCACTCTTTGTCGACAAAAATTTTTCTACCTAATTCCGACTTTAATCTCGGAATTAGACTAATTCCGACTTTGAACTCGGAATTATAGACTAATTCCGACTTCAAACTCGGAATTTTACATAATTCCGACTTTGAACTCGGAATTATACTAATTCCGAGTTCGAAGTCGGAATTATAGACTAATTCCGACTTTAAACTCGGAATTATAGACTAATTCCGACTTTGAACTCGGAATTATAGACTATAATTCCGAGTTTAAAGTCGGAATTAGTCTATAATTCCGACTTCGAACTCGGAATTAGTATAATTCCGAGTTCAAAGTCGGAATTATGTATAATTCCGAGTTTGAAGTCGGAATTAGTCTATAATTCCGAGTTCAAAGTCGGAATTAGTCTAATTCCGAGATTAAAGTCGGAATTAGGTGGAAAAATTTTTGTCGACAGAGAGTGGCCCTTCTACGCCTTTGTAATTTTCCAACTCATCTTCACATTCATGTATACGTGAAGATGAGTTGGAAAATACTAATCGTCAGAGTCCGCTTGAGTATTTTTCAAACCTTCAACCCTTTTATATATATATACTTTTCTCAATGAAACAATTATGTGATCTGCTATTCCTATGATCCTCATAACATTATTCATTCTACATGCATCTCCTATTGATCATTCAAAGGAAACACATAAGATATAATTCCGTTTTTTAATTTTTCACTGGTCCCCGATACATGAAAATTGAGATACATGCTTTCTGCACAAGTTTTCCCCGAAATAGGTGAATAATAATATTAATCTGCTGTCCATCTGATGTAATGGGATATGAAGAAGCCGAATTCCAAAGATATTTAAAATACGAATCATAGAATTTTTGAGGACTTTTTGGAAAAATCGGACTTGTATAGTCCTGAACAATCTGTTCAAAACTCAATGAAACTGAAAAATAATTTGCATTACATTTGTATTATTTTACCACAAAAAAAAATCATAAAATGCACAGTCATTACACATAATGAATTTCATTCGTATATTCAATATACGTTTATAATGTTTTTGGTGTATACTTATACTTTCTAGTAACCTCATATGAAAAAATATACATATAAAAATCAAGACAATGGACCGACGTGGACGCGCAATGGGCATTCTACGGCTGATCCACTTGTCTCCAGACCTTTCAGTTAGAAAATTATATGGCAGTCACGGTCCCCTAAACTAAACCCCATCTTCTTCTTCGCCTAGAGTCACCATGAATGGAAAGTAAGGTCAAGGAAATCATAGAATCACACATGAAAATTTCAAATATCTTGTTGAGTGCTTGTTCTGTGATACAGCACCTAATCGTTTTGCCTGAATGTCTGTTGTTTCGGAGTTTCGGCCTAAAATGGTTTCGTACGACTAGGTTGGACTCATCGTTGAAGGATCCGTGATTAAAATGAATCAATCCTTCTTTCCGTATGTGATCTTACTTTCGGAGTAAAACTCCTTGAGTCTTGAAATTTTCAAAGTAGGTTTTGATCCTGAATATCTCCGATAATTTCTTCAATGGGCTCAAGTCGTCTAACGATCTCATATTCACAGAGTTCTAAAATTTTGAATTGAACTTTGAACAAGAAAATGGAAAATTCGTTCGAAATTACTTTCGATGAGTCAATTTGTTGCGGAGATAACTGCCTTTGAAATTTTCAACCCTCTGTGTTTTTGCTAAAACTACATATCAATAATACAAGTGGTCATCCACAGATATCTACTGCAAAAAAAGCAAACTCATGAGGAAGTCTATATCTTGGTATGATTATGTTTAAATCTCACATTCATGCATTATATGATGGATTATTAATATTATGTGTGATTATACACTATATTCACTGTATTCAAAATCAGTTATTAACAATAATAACGATATCAAGGAAGCGATTTCTAGATGCCGCTGTTCGAAGAAAATACACATCAGGAAAGACACAGCATCAGTGGCGGCTCAAGAAATCGTGACATGAATCAATTTGGGCCACCCCAATCCGAAAAAGTTCACGGGTAAAAGAGGAAACCTGAATATTTTTATTTACTTAGTGATATATCCCAAAACAGTGGTTCTGTATAAGGTTGGTGAATTGAGTATAGATAACTATTGAATGGAGAAGAATGATTGCAAATATAGGATACCAATATACTCTGTTTCGCCAAATATTCATTATCAGTACACATTTTCTTGAATTTTTGTCAATCTCAGTTCTATAAACAACTCGGTAGATATTAAGGTAGATTCCGTATTTTCTTCAGTCGATTATCGGTAAATTTTGGGTATTTTGCGAGTAGATTCCTTGAAAAAATGTGATGACGATGCTTGAAACTTTCAGATCAGGTCGCGCAATGGAATGCACCAGTTGAGTTCGTTAATGGCACAAATCGGCCAAATGGTTCCGGAGTTATAGCCATTTGAAGTTTTGAGGTTATTTTCCTGATATTTGAGGAACTACTGGAGCGATTTGATTAAAACTTGGCAGTTATTTGAGGGAAAACGACGCGCAACTTTAAGCAGAATCCTATTGGTATCGTATAGTCACTCAATTAAAAAAAAAATTTCAAAATTTTTGTACAGGAATTTTTTTTTCCAGAAACTGTTAATCGTATTCGGAAACAATTTCACTTATATGTAAATCTTCATGTTCCACAGCAATGTACCAAATTTTATTCGATACGGCTATTAGTTTTGGAGATATTCGGAACAAATATGTAAAATTTGGTGATTTTCTTCTCGATATCATTGTTTTTTCGGTATTACTCAAGAAATACTGATTCAATCATGATGAAACTTCGTGCAAAATTTCTCGACAATCGTGTTATTATTAGAACGGTTTGGAAACAAATTTCAAATTTTTTTTCAAATATTCTATATTCTGTGATCTTCTCATCATATTATTCCCATTTAATTCTGTATGAATCTTCGACCTATCATTTTTTCGATAAAGTATTGGATTTCAATTCAATATAATTTGTATTTTTGGAAATATCGGGAAAATAAAATTTTTAATGGCCTAACGTCCGACCGTAAATATAACAACTTCCGGAAAAAACGACTTACAAACTCGATATTTGTAAAGTAGGTTTGGGGTTTAATTACGAAGGTTAAACTCGTGAATGGGTAAAATCCACCCAATGGGTCCGCAGATATACCGATTCAAAATTTTATTTTCTCAATATTTCCAAAAATACAGATTAGAAGGAATTGAAATCCAGTACTTTATTCATGAATGAGTTACCTCCGCCTAATGATTCCATAGATATACATACGTATTCAGAATTCTTCTGCCCAATATTTGCAAAAATACAGTTTATATCGAATGGAAATCCAGTAATTAATTGAAAAAAACCTAGAAAAGCTGCTGACTTCACGTCAATGCTTAAATTGTGGGTAAAAAAATTTGTGAAACAAAATTCAAAAGATAGTTTTCTTGTTGAAAATTGGAATTTTTTACAGCGATTGAGTCTTTTCAGTTATCTTATGGATATAGAATAATCGATTCCAAAAACGAAAAGATACAGACACATTTCCCATTTTATCCATTCAACTCAATTACACTCCAACTTATTCTTCTCCCATATTACGATACTTTCCCGACAGAACAGTCATTTGTCGAAACAACTCCCCGTCATCTAAAAGTTATCCTTGCTATATCGTCGTTTGGAGGCTTGACTCATATTTCTCGGACGGAATTCTCATCAGTGGACAAAAAAGCTGAGCTTCGAATTCCTCAATTGCACCATACATTCCCAGAACCATTATCTACCGAGTCAAACAGAGTGGTTGTGTACTTTGAATATAGTTCCAGTTGTACATGTCCGTTTTTCAAATGCGCTTCTAGCTATCGCCGAAAGAAATGTAGCTCAGCGTATCACCTCGTTCCCTACGTTTATGAGTGAACTTTCGGGATATCTCGTTTTTTCCCACGGTCCTAACAGAAAGTCGAACCATTGGCGGCGCATGACTATTTCAATAGGTTGGACACTGGGGAGTGGTGGTTCATAACCCTTTCTTCTACAGCTGAGCGGGGGTCTGTAATTTTTATTTTTAATATATCCGTTTTTAACACATTGCTCTAAGTTCCCAATAACGAAATTATAGTACCGATAATCGAAATAAGGACATAAAAATTCAACTCGACATATTCTATTTTCACCCGATTGCCCCGAGAAGGGTTATGATTTGTCAAATACGGAATTAACGTTCATATATTTTGGGGTCTTATCAGAGAAATCGAAATATGAAGAAAACTTCATAACAAATGAGGTCCTAAGATGAACCCCACAGGAGCTAGAGCCTCTAGAAGGTGACCTCCAAAATCCTATAAATTTTGCGATAGCTTCGTCAAAATTGGGTGCATTCAAATGAAATTGTGTACATGGAGGTTCTCGAAAAAATTGAATCGTCTGATGATAAATTGCTGGAATCTCATAGTAGCGAATATAATAGGGGGAAGGATGAAACGCATAAAATTACCTCTAATTTTTGAGTAAGCGATCTTACTGAGATTTCAATCAATGAAAGAACCCTCTTGAACCAACAAAAAGGTTCCCGTCGTTGAAAGCATTCCACTGCATTATTCTCGATGAAAAAATTGTGATTATATGGACTAGAATGTAGCTTATTATGAAAGTGAGAGACGCTTATTTGTATAAGCAATCCCTGGCTCACTAAGTTGTCGGTTGTAGATTTCCAACCGCAGAGTTGATATAATGTAAAATTTCAAGTGAAATATCTTTGCCAACTTCAAGCTGTGAAAATTTTAGAAAACAGGTGCTACGGAAAAAAAGTACTTGATTACAAGTCTTCGTTTGTATAGGATTAGTGGTTTCCAGGATTTATTGAATGTTAGCTCCAGATATCTGAATTATAAAAACTTTTGAAGGCCATCAAATTAAACACTTTTTTCATTTGCCATTATTCCCTATTCGGCTCAGGTAAAAAGTAATGAGCATTTAGATATTTCTCAATGTGCTAATACACTCCTGCGCCTTGTTTGCAAGTTCACCACAGATATCCCCTACGGTGTTCTCTTTTGGAGAATACCCAATCCAATGTTTGAAATTCAAAGAAACAAGGTCGAGAAAACTCATGTACTTACTTAATTCTTATGATTTGGTGCTTTTTGCGATATAATCACAAGGAAAACACACTCACCCTGTATACGCCACACCGTTTTGCTTAGTTCCGTGATCTTGTCGATAAGTGAGCTTTAAATAAATAATTATTTATAGTAAGCCGGATACCGGCATTCAAACTAATTGCCGCGGACAGTTTCTCGAAAATCATATGGTTCCAGCGAAATTCTACATACATAAACCTAACTGCTGTTATTTTTCCATTAAATTCTATAATACATTTCAATGCGATTCTCTCTGTCTTTTTTGAAATATTCAAAAAATGAAATTTTTAATTGGTATATATGTTAAATTAGTAGGTAGAATTCTCCCATTCTAGAATTCAGCCTTTTTAGTTAAAAACCAAACCTACTTAAAAAATAGTGACTTCTATCTGAGAATTATTCCATTCGGCCGTTCGTGAACACAATTTTTCCAGAAGAAAGTACTCCCGATAATTGTCTATTGGGTTTTGGGCTTCATTACAAAATCGTAAAGGGGTATCTGCCTTCAGTAGATGTATTGAATCATAATATAATTCCCCCAATATTTCCATAAATACTTACTGAATCGAATTGAAATCGATTGAAAAAATTTGCTTGAAGATTCATGCAGAATTCAAGTTGACCATATGAAAAGAAATGGGCCAAGTCTTTTCCTCAGAAAGTAAAGATGCGATTGGAGGGGTCATACATGAATAGGTCACCACTTTGGCAATAAATTTGAACAAGCGCATACAAGTTCCTAACTACTTGTCACTTCTTTTCTAGAATTTGCTAATGGTCAAAAACAACAATCAGTTATAATTTAAAGTGAATAAGTATTTCCGTCAATACAATATGTACCTATTTCCTAAACCTTCATGAAAATTCAAAATTATTTACCATTTTTGATTATCCTGAAATATTAGCCACGTAGGCCAATAGATAATGGGGAGAACAAAATATACAGATTATAACTATACATATGTTTATGTTTTGACAATAATATTTTGGTCAGATGCCGACTATCTCTGTTTTTGGAATGAGGTTATAAATGAACATGTTGATTAACTTTGAATTGTGGCATTTTGACGAAGCTGAGTTGAGTTATTTACAGTTGCCATAGAGTGCCCCCACACATGCTCAAATTTCACGTTCAATCTGTTGAAGTCGGCGAATCGCCTCGTGAACTTGACCTTTTCAAGTTGAAGTCATCACAGCAAACCAAACGTGAAATTGAAGCGTGTGTAGGGGCTGTACGCTTTATTCCAACGGAGCTCCAGTTCGCCGAATGAAGAAATGAATTGTATTGGGTTTGTTGTGGTTCCGAGTTCAGAACTGTTCGGACAGTTCTGAAGTGGTTCTGAACTCGGAACCAAAGCAAACCTATGTTTTATTCCTCAATAAATAATACTCATGGTACAACGTCAGTTTGAAGATGAAAAACTTCAATTATCCCCAAATATTTTTCTTCAATATAGAAAAGAGTTTCGAATGGATTAGTTGATCCACGAAATCATTGGGTGGATTTTACCCATTCATGAATTTGACATTCTTGAGCAACAAACCTGCTCTGCAGATATCAAATCTATTAGTCGTTTCTCATTGAAGATTTCGTGTTAACGATTTGCTTCAAGTTGTGAATGATTTAACTACACGATTATGTAAAATTCCGTTGGTATCATATCTCTTGAGAAAATCAAAAATTCCAGAAAAGCACTGAGGTGACGTCAGCAGCCAAAGCGGTCATCTTTTCAGGTATGGACGTCGCCAAACGCACCTCCATTCCCTGATCAAAATATTTGGCGATCTTCTAATCATATTATGAAAAATATACTGCATGAACCTTCAAGCTGTCATTTAACAATGAAGTACTGGATTTCAATTCAATCAATATCGAGTTGCTAAGTCGATTCTCTCGTAATTTAATGTGTGAAAGTTTGTCCTCACGGCCGATCGTAAACAAAATATAACATAGAGACTGGATATATGTAGAGTAGGTTGGGATCTTCATGACGAAGGCCGAATTTGTGAATATGTTAAATGCACAAAACTGTTGAAATTTTCGCGATGATCGTGTCATTTAGAACATTAAAAAAAATTCTAAGATTTTTTTTGCCCATGTATTTGAACCTGCGCGCAAAAGCTGCTGCACTAGTTTTATGTGATTTTTTTTTCAATAACGGATCAGGTGAAAATTCAAAAGCGTTTCAAGTGCTGCTTCCGTAAGACATTCTCATATGGGTACGGCATTGTTAAACTGTTATAAAGCTTTCCCGGAAGAAATGAATCATTTGTAACTTCGAATGCGAAAAATACTGGGGCAGCGTGGGTGGAACTTGATTCAAAGCATTTACTAGCGGATTATCAAAAGCATCGTGTCAGTTATAACATTTAACGTTGAATTTCTCAAAATTGTTGTATTTCAGGGGGAAAAAATATGTTCTCCGGAATTTGTCACGTTCATTTTGAATTTTGTCAGCTCTCGTTATATTATGTTCTTATCTAATTGTGAATCGGCTAGTCTGCTATAAGGATATAGATATTCGAAAAATAAATTTGAATGAATATAAATGTTGGGGATATACGGGAAACATTTCTTTTTCGAACTTCAACAGCCTGTATCTTTACCGAATCTGAAAAAATGGTGGTTCAAAAAGTGTTTTTTTTTACGAGAGAATTCAATTTCGAAAGTTGAAATTCATTTTTCTTCCAGGGACCTACCTTGCACTTTCACATCATTGAAAATTATAATTTTCAGTTTCATCCATGTTCAATTGACTAATTTGCTGTGCCACTGGACTGTTTCGAATTCTTCTGATTCCTTCCAAACACATAATATTCACCAATGTTTCGGCACCATTCGTGCCTTCATCAGGGCTTCTTTTTACGTGCTTGTTCCTTGGAACGGCGCGTTACCGTTTCGTCGCAATATTTGTAATTTTAGAATTTTGAGCAAAAAATGGGCTAAAAAGATTGAGTTGATCCTCCCGAAGAAGAATTTTTGGTCAAATTCAATTCTTTCCATCAGTCCGTCTTTTCTACTAATCTAACGTCTTGGAATTGTCGTTTTAGGTTAAGAGTCCAATTATCTCGGTTGAGTTCGTTAATGTATTAGGCCCATTTGAAATTTTGAGGTTTATTCCTCGATATCTCATGTAGATAGTTTTGGAATATCAAGACACAATTTAGCTTGAAATTTCGTGTGGATGAAGTTGTTAGAGAATTTAAAAAAAATGTTAGTGAAAAAATATTCATTAGATTCCAACAAAATTTTGCGCAAACCTTAGATTCAGTATTTAAAAATAATTTTCTAAATTTCAATTCGATCCTATATTAACTTTCGGAGATATAAGGAAAAAATATGCCGAATTTCGTTCTTATTTGGAGTTTTAACGTTATTTCCGTAATATGTTAAGAAGTACAAATGTATTAAGATTGAAACTTCGTAATCAGTTCCTTATTACTAACTTACAACTAGACGCAAAATTTCGTGTCGATTTTGTAGAATTTGAACAAACACGTCAAAGCTCCTGACCTCACGTCAGTGATTTTCTAGATTATTTTTTAAGAAATGAAAGAAAAATTCGCTAAAATTGCAGACTGTGAATTGGATTTATGATATGCTAATAACTCATCTTGCAATTTCAGCAGATATTCATTTTATTTCTTGAACAACAAAGGATACTTGATAAAGGCAGGAATAATGCCGAAATGTATGTTGTGAGTAGAGAATCAGAAGAATTAAAAATATTCCACTTCTCTGATAGCATAGTATGGATTATTGTGAAAGTGTGCCAGTACATATGATAACATTCATAGGACCAATCATATTTAGCACCTCAATAACAATACAGCCAAAATAAAAATATCATAAACTCGCCACTTAGAGGCATAATTTCACGAAGGATCACCATCTGAAAGCCCTTACTTATTATCCCAAAACCAAACCCCCTACATCGCCCAAAACTTCAAACTACAAATTCTATTCTTTCCCATGAATGAATTATTACATAACAACCAAACGTGCGTGAACAATGGATAGTAGTTATCCACCCCAACCCGCAGTTTCAGGTAAAACACTTGCTTCCCTTTCCCTCAACGCGCGCGTAAACAAGGTAACCGACCTTCCCACAACAATGATTATGCCTCGATGTTTCTCAGGAATCGTTTTAGGCCCGTTCAGATATTCATAACGTCTCGAAGAAGTCAGCACTTGTGTAAATAGTCGGATGCACCAAGCTGTCGAACAATGACGTTATTCTTCGGATTTTTTCAGAGTTGAGACGTGTTCGGTTGGCTTGCACTGTTGATATCGGGGGTGCAGACCGTGCGAAATGTGGAGTCCAAGATGCCGGGAAGTAGTACGGAATTATCTCGTCGGATTTCGTGAGTGATTTTTTGCGTAGGTATATCTTCGGGATTTAGTTACCGGTGAGAGAAATTGATAGTGTCAAATCTAGTGGATGTTGTTTATGAAGGGGATCTTGGAATACGGAGTTTAGGGATTTCTGGATCTGAGGATATAAATCGTCGTTTAGGTAGGATTTTAGCGGGATAATTTGCTTCGATGTTCATTGGAAGTTCAGCTTCAGCATCTTTCTTCAAATTCAGGCGCGGTTGATAGAACATGGGTTGTGAAGTAAATTATTAAAAAATATTCAAATTTCATACGACGATTCATTATTTTTACGCGCTTGTTCTGGGGAACTGCGCGTTATCATTCCGTCAATTTGTCTGTAATTTCGAATTTTGAGCCGAAATTGGTCTCAAACGACTAGGTTGGACTCACTGATGAAGAACCCGTGGTCAAAATAGATTCTGTCCGGCCGGCCGTTCGTCCGTGTGTGCGATAACTATCGAAAGAGAGGACCTAGAGTTTTGAAATTGTGAAGTTAGGTTTTGATCCTGAATATCTCGGTCAAGTTCGTTAATGGGTCAAGTCTGCTTGATGGTTTTCGTGTTAAAGCCATTTGAAATTTTGATTTTTCAGTAACTCGAAAAATATTTACCTGATCGAAAGGAAACTTGGTTGGTACATGAAAAGTAGCAATATGAAGAATTAACATTAGAAAAATTTGAAAAAAAATCTTTATTTCTCGAAAATTTTCATATAAAAAAAAAAAATTCATATATATGTATATACATTTTTTTATTTTTATATTTCATTTATTTTTTTTCGGACAACGTAGAAGAACGTTTTAAACCGGCTAATATATATATATTTAAATTCCACTGGAATCTCCAAGCCGCCACTTCATAACCGAGTACTTTATTTCAGCCCAATCAGATTTCCTGATTTTTCTGAGGAACAAATCAATAGAAAAAATAGCACGCTGTTCTCCTAGAACATGCGCGCAAAAACCTAGAAAAGCACTGACGTGAGGTCAGTTCTTCTCTTGTTCCGTTACCAAAGCGGTCATCTATACAAGTATATTGACCCTGCCAAACGCAGATTTTTTCATATGGTCCTTACAGAATTCTGCATGAACCTCAAGCTATAATTTTCGATCAAGTACTAGATTGCAATTCGATCCAAAATTTTGAATGGGTATAACTTTCTAGAGATTAATTGGCGACTTAAGCATTTGACCTTCTTCATTTAACTGAAAACCTACTCTACAAATATATTTCTTATGTCGATTCTTCCTAAAGTTAATGTGTTTACAACCGGCCTAACCACTGATATGGAACAAAATCATTTCCGGAAGAATTAGTAAAAGCTATCGAAAATTCCGCAGATATACCCTTTCAAAATTTCAGTTTCCCGATATTTCCAAAAACATAGATCGAATCGTCCTTCAATGAAAAATGCTACCAGTCAAATAGGGTTTACAGAACCATCGGCAAAATAACTCATTCCTTTGAACAAAACGCTGAGGACTCTTTAATTTTTTTTGCTCATTTTTCTGTAGACCCTTTTTGGCTTAAACTTCAAGGTGACATTTTTCATTGAAGGGCGATTCAATCTATGTTTTTGGAAATATCGGGAAACTGAAATTTCGAAAGAATATATTCGTTTGTATTTTCCCTGAATTATTTATATTATTATTACATCTCAAATGAAAAACTCCAGTTCCGATTCAATTCCGTCTATCTACTGTTTATTAGTTCGAAACAGTATGGAGGCTCCCATGCAAAAATGTGAAATGATTTATGGTTTGGTTGATTGGGGACATTTTATACAGCTCTTCCCCATTGGGAAGGGTTGATTCCAACTCATTAGTTGGAATCAACCCTGTGAGCGTGATGAAAGGGGGGTGGCTTTGAAAGGTAATTCTTCAATTTATTATTCTGACGTAGGGAAGAGATAACTGAAAAATTTAGTGATCTTGTCAAAAAAATGTTCATCATGGCATCTGGAGGCTCGGTTTTCTTCAAAACGTGGAATAAACTGAAATTCTAGGACATGCCGCTACTCGACCTATGAATAAGAAAACATAGAACAGCACTGACGTGAAGTAAGCAGCTTTTACGCGCTAATGGCTAATAGCTACTTGGAAATTTCAATGAAATTTAAATGATATATGAAAATTTTCAAAGAAAAAATAAATTTTTCTCAAATTTTTCCAATGATAATTCTTCTTATCGAAACTGTCCATCTTCCAACCAAATTTTATTTCGATCAGATACATATTTTTCGAGTTTTTGAAAAATCAAAATTTCAAATGGCTGTAACACAAAAACCATTCGGCAGATTTGGCCCATTAACGAAGTCAACCGAGATATTTAGGATAAAAACCTAACCTGAAAATTTCAAGATTCTAGGTCTTTCCTTTCGAAAGGTACAGCACACACGGCTGGACGGCAGGTCGGTCGGACAGAATTAAATTTGACCACATATTCTTTTTCAGGGAGTTCAACGCAATCGTTTAAGACCATTTTCGGTTCAAAATTCGAAAATTACAGACATCGTGACGAAATGATGACGCGCTGTTCCCTAGAATAAGCGCATAAAAATGTCATCATTTTCTTCATAACTATTCTTATTTTTCATTATTTTTCGGAAGTCCTAATGAAAAACCTGAAAAGCACTGACGTGAAGTCAGCAGCTTTTATGCGCTTGTTCCAATTGTGAAATGGTGACTTCAATATTTCAGTGAAATTCCATTCAAAATTTTATTTTTCCAATATTTCCAAAAATACAGATTATATAGTGAAATTCAGTACTTTTTCGAAAAATGACAGTTCGGAGGATTCAATCAGAATTTAATGGGGATAATATCATAATAAAAAGATCACAGAATATCGACTATTTGAAAAAAATATCAACATTTTTTTCAAATTGTGCTAATGACACGATCATCACGAAATTTTGCACGAAAGTTGTCCTTCAGCATCTTCAATCAAGCTGCGAAGTTTCATCACGATGGAATCGGCATTTCTTGAGTTATAACGAGAAAAACGACGATATCGAGCAGAAAACAACCAAATTGTACTAATTTTTTCCCAATATCTCCAGAATTGATAGCTGTATAGAATTTGTATTCGGTTCACTGCTGTGGAATATGAAGCTCGAGTTATGAGCAGAATTGATTTCGAATATGATAAATAGTTTTTGAAAAAAAATTTGTTTCGCGAAAAATTCAAATTCAAAATAGCGAGATCAAAGAAATATTTCGAATCAAAAAATTGCAGTGTATAAGGAACATGAAAAGACAAGTTTCCACCGAATATCGTGAAAATTTTTTCTAGAAGATGAAAATAAAAACCCAAAAACTTGGGTACTCGAATTTTTACATACATTTTGAGGTTATGTGAAAAAAAGTGGTAGATCCTTTTATTACATACAACTTTGCTATTCAACTTTTCTCCATAGGACTCGTAGTTTTGCCGGAAATCGAGATAAGCCAAGTGGTACCCTCAAACACTCATTTTCTTCCACTTCCGGACCTCAGATCACCTCTTAACTATTTTTCCTTTCGTTTTTCCTATATTCTTTTCCTTTATCAATGAATTTCATCCTACTTTATCCTTTTTTCCACTTTGTACCATTTAAAGGCTTCAGCATTGGTCTAATAGGTATTTTGAAAGTTAGCATTTTATTAACTTTCTCATTCTATTTGCTCCAGATTCCAATTTCATTATAAAATCTGAAAATAAGTAGATTGATTATTATGTTCGATGAAATTCAATATCAACATAAACTTTCATTATCAATCATTCAAAAAATTCAAATTATCTCTTATTCTGGCGTTATGGAAATTTGTGCATACATTACAGTCGAAAATGCATCACTTTTTCTAATAAGTTGAGAAACTCTAGCCAGAGAGTTAGAGAGTGACACCCGTTAAATAAATACCAGTTGTCATCATTGAATAATTTCATCCCCAACCCATTGAATTTAATTAGGAAGATGGATCGTGGAAGATATGTTGGAAAGGTCATTAGGATTATGTCGGTTAATATTCTTTGGAGATTTGATCATTGGTTTACGTGATGTTAAAACATTTTTAGATATGAACTTCCCCTACCAGCGGATTGTAATGACCAGAAAGATATCCAGATCTGTCCCCTCTAGGCTTTTTTAGTGGAACCGCTTAAAATCAATGATTTATGTCACATAATGCACTTATCTGTAGAAAGTCGCAAGCGAATGATGCCTAATGTTGCCGAAATGCTCCAGACTATGGGCAGGAAGTTCGTTCGAAACTTTTAACTTTCAATGGAAGTTAATTGGGCTCGGTTTGAGAATTTTTGAGACCAATCTATTTAGGATATATATCCCGTTTTTCTGAACAAATTTTCTCTTCTTGCCTTTTCTCGTTGAAATTGGTGATCATCTTATGCTCCAAGTGAATTGGGTGATATTTCATTTTCAAAAACTAAACTTACGTAAATGAATGATCAAAGTGAAAAAACCATAAACTGTCATATTCGAAAGGAAATCAATATTTCAAGAACAGATTGCATAGTATGGGGTTGCCGTGCAGAGGGATGAAATGATACGATGATAGATTTTATGTGAAAAAACTGTCCCCCTAAAGAACAAGAGTCGGGTCCAAGCGATTTTCCTGAATATCTAGTTCATTTTAACCCTGTATAACTGAACATCTCTGTGTTTAAGACTGTTAGCTCAATAAATTCGAAATAATCTGCTCAGAAACTCGAGTTTTTTCATAGAGTAGATTTGGGCTGGATTAAGAAGGTCGAATTCATGAGTGGATTAACTCCGCCCGTTGATTCCATAGATATACGAGTTCAAAGCTCTATTGCCAAATATTTCCAAAAATGCAGATTGGATGGAATCGAAATCTAGTAGTAGACTGAAATAGTATTGCGAAGGTTCATGCATAATTTCATGAGGACCATATAAAAGAATCGCTAAATCTCTTTGGCGACATGCGCGCAAGCTGCTGACTTCATATCACTGACCTTATAGAATTTTTTTACAACTCTTATATTCTTGTCTGCTGCCGAAGATACGAGCGAAAATACTACGAACTCAACAAACCCTTCTAAAGCATAGCAATTTTTTGAATTGTCCCTGTAGAATGTAGATTCTCCGAACCGCCTACATTAGAGTCGCAAGTGGATGTTGAATATGGCAGAAATAACATCGGAGCTATAAAAGATACTTGTGAAGATCTTGTTTCAACGACCCCTTTGTGAGAATTTCATCTTTATATTTCAGGGTTTACTTTGGGTGCCGGTAAAAGGTAGCTGAAATGATTGTGATGTGTTAAATGCAGTGTGTGCGGCAGAAAACATGGGAAAATCCAATAGCAAACTGAAGAAATCCAAGTATTACAATAGTAAGTATACATCAGTTCTGATGGAAAAAGTATTCCAAAAATGAAACTCTTATAGTAATAGTAAATAAATAAATATTCGTAGAATGTATAATGCTTATGTATTGATTGCCATTGCAAATTTTTCCCACGAAGTAGAAACGTAAGAAATGAAATCGGGCCGATCGAATATTTGAATTGTCAAACAACTTTGTTGTTTGTAATTTCGTGAATAGCATTTTCAGGAGAGGTGTTAAACAATATGACTTTGCCATAAAAATATAAAATTATATTTAAATAAAATTTACTTTTATAAAGTTCGTCGGTTGGCCATGCGAGTTTGACACATTTAACTCTGTATAACTGAAAAAAAATTGTTAAGGTTTATTCTTCTGTCAGATAACTATAGGCAACGTTGTACATTACACATAAGGGCCTGATGAATATGTAACTTAATCAAACCACAGAGTCCTTGATGAAAATATGTGACTTGCCAACGTTTCCGAATTATTTCAACCTTGACGACATTTGACTAGTGCAAACCCGACTCAGTTCTAAATTTCAAGGCCTACCGACTGACTTTATGTAAGTTAATGGAGAACAGGAAATATTTTCAGGTCCGAATTTTCCACATATTTAGTTATGACTTTGCTAGAAAGACTTGAATGAGAAGTTTTCCATATCGTTCATGATATTTCCTAAGTATCTGTCGAATCAGTAGAAAACACGTTGCATTTTGTTGGTTGATTGATTCTGTTCGTCCTGCCCAATGTGC
The DNA here is from genome assembly GCA_958510865.1 of Myrrha octodecimguttata. Taxonomy (NCBI): domain Eukaryota; kingdom Metazoa; phylum Arthropoda; class Insecta; order Coleoptera; family Coccinellidae; genus Myrrha; species Myrrha octodecimguttata. The sequence continues at coordinate 31,086,280 of OY294057.1, forward strand.
TGTAACCTTTCAAGGGAATCTCCAAGGAAAATCTCGGCTGAATTCGTTACTGGGTAAAATTCGTTCAACGTTTCCAGAGTATTTCCATTTTAAATGTAGAGGATATTTCCTCAATATCTTAAGAAATATCGAGTCAATAAGAGTTACGGTTGGCTATTAATGGATGAATGATGGCATAAAAACATATGCAAAAATTTGTGGCTATGTTATCGTGAGTAAAATTTCAAGAGAAATTCCACGAATTTTCGAAATATTTGTTGAAAAATCTAATTTCCTCGGAATTATTTTCCGCTCTTCGTAGCCATTGGACAGCGTCGGGTGTCTCGATCGTAAAATGGTTCTGTGAAGTGTGACGCAGGAGGCGATCTAACGTGTTTCACCCTATTTAAATCGGAGAGCAAGTAAAAATTGGGTTAAACGCGGTAGATCGCCTCTCAAGCCGGGCCCAGATGAGTGTAATGCGAACAGCGAATGCCATAAATCACAGGGAGTTTTATGGTTCGAGGCAGCGCTCTTTCTGCTCCGTCAGGACTCGGTTTTCCACTCGAACGCTGCATGCAAATTTATTATTCGAGGATGAGCTCGAGTGCCGAGAAGTTTCGACCATTTGAGCTGGGCCCAGATGAGTGTGATCCTAACAGCGAATACAATAAAATTCGATAAACGATTCGACGAATAGTGTGGACGGCACTCGGCTCAGCCTCGAATAACACATTCAAATCATCGTTCGAGTTGAAAACCGAGTTCTGACGGAGCAGAAAGAGAGCTGCCTCGAACCATAAAACTCCCTGTGATTTATGGCATTCGCTGTTCGCATTAAGCCGTCTCCAGATTAGTGTAATGCGAACAGCGAATGCCATAAATCACAGGGAGTTTTACGGTTCGAGGCAGCGCTCTTTCTGCTCCGTCCAGACTCAGTTTTCGACTAGAATGATGCATTCGAATGTATTATTCGAGGCTGAGGTCGAGTGCCGTCCACGCTATTCGCCGAATCGTTGATCAAATTTCATTGCATTCGCTGTTCGGATTAGACTCATCTTGACCCGGCTTAAAACAGCCAATATGTGGATTCAAATTTGAGAATTGATTCCTCGTTGAAAACCGAAACTTTAGACGGTGATTCAATTTTTGCAGTAGGCTTATGGAAAGAAAATTATTCGATTTCAATTAAAAAAAATACATGTAAGAGATCTATTGGTCCAATCTCGTAAAAGCTTTTTCATTCACGCCAATGCTCTGCTCGATTTCATGCATAATCACAACAAAAAACACATTCCCATCACAAATTTTTCCGAAATAACGGCTAGACAGATTTATTCACTACCCTTCCCTAATTATAAAGTAATCATTTTCAACAATATGCCTCATCATCCTTTATTTAGTTTCGGATGGTACTCTCCAGAGATTATGCATTATGCTAGACCGGCAAGCGTGGTCGTCATGAGAATAGAGTTGTTGTTGACGACCCTGTGATCGAAATTATATCATGATGACATCGGTAGTAGGTGTATGTTCTGGCATTAACACCTCTTCAGTTGCCAGTTCGTCTCGTGAGAGAATCAACAATCGTTGTTCGATTCTATGTATTTCGACATTTCTTTGAAACAGAGATGTCTAAGTGATGTATTTTATCGTAACGGATTACAAGGCATTGTACGTTGAGAACTTCAAATTCATTGAGTGTTGAAGGTCATGGGCAAGGCCCCGAGTAAGCTGAGAAGGTCGAAGTTATATAAAAGTGAGTAAATAAAATGGAATCTTTACCGTTATGTTGACGTTTTCTCGATGCAAATTTTAGTCATGTTTTTTTGGTAAGTTTGGTGGGGGTGTATTCAAATTCGTAGCCGAAGCGGTCACCTTTCCAGGTTTTTGTCTTGACAAACGCAGCTCGAATGCTAAAAAGGACTTAGCATCTCCTTATCGTGAAATCCCCATAAAACCTAAAGTCCTCAATTTTCAATTCTGAATGGGTATACTTAAGGAATCTTCGGGCATATTCCACCTAATCTTGAATTCCACCTTATAATAAGGACCTGAATCTGTTCGGCACATATTGATACCCTAAGTAGTCATCTTAAAATTTGAAATAGCCAAGAAATTTGACATATGATATTCCAATTCCTCTGCATAAATATTCACTAAAACTGAAATTCGGAGCACTATTGTCATATTTTGACTTCAAGGTCTGTGTCAATTTCCATGGATTTCTGATGAATATTTCTCGGGAGAAAAAATCGTTTTTTTTTTAATCAATACCTATGGGCCATTTGACTTGACTTGAAAACCACACACACTGGGCAGGACGATAACGCATTTATTCCACAGAACAAGGGCCTTATGAAAGGAAATAACTGTTGATCAATATGTTTTAAAAAATAAAATAAATATCTGATCGAGTTGAAATGTGGAACATTGTTTTTGACTATTGAATTCAAGGTATGTGACAGATTTTATCTGGCCCTAATAAGAAATCTATCGAAAAAAATGTTTTCGAAAAACATTCGTTTGAGATTTTTTTAACTGTTAGATTTTGATCAAGTTTGCTCGTTGGTATTCTCCAACTTATTACCAAGCTCCAATCTGATCGCATCAATTAATTTTGGAACGAATCTCAAAGTTTCAAATTGTTATAACTCCGAAACTTTTTGGCCAATTTTGCCCATTAATGTGATCGACCGAGATTTTCAGGCTCCGAACATAAACAGAAAATTACAAGATATTTCTTTGAAAGCAAGAGCACGAACGATCGACCGAACAGAATTGAATTTGATCACGGATTCTTCCTCAGGAAGTCCAACCTAATTTCGGTTTTAACTTCTATAATTACAAACATTGTTGTGGAACGATATCATGCTGTTGCTTAGAACCATATGATGAGAGGATATAAGGTATTCATAAACTAAATCTTTAAATTTTGAGTTGTTCCAATGAAATGATCGAGAAATTTTGCACGAATTTCCAAGTTTCGTCATGATCGGATCAATATTTATTGAGTTATTTCGGAAATATCAATGATTCTTAGGAAATCAGCACGAAATCAAACATTTTTCTTCCAATATCTCCAAAGACGAATATCCTATCAAGCTAAAATTTCAATCACTGTTGTTGAGCAGCGACCTCAGAGTCTGCAGTCTGTAGTATCATTGTTTAAGTAAACTTGGTAGTATCGTTTAGCATCAGCATCATAGACGGTTCCGATACACTGCTCATGCGCTATTGGGAACTTCTGCGAAGGTGCCAGCGCCCTAACGGATAAATTTGGAACCTGTCCAAGCTAGTAGTTTTATGTAAACAAACCTTAGAAATGTGGTGGAGTACGAATATTTATTAAGCAGAGCTTTAATATTTGAAGAAATTATTATAATTTTGTGTAAGATTTCTTGAGAAGGAACTTTTCGTTTGGATCACGATATAAAATCGTTCCTCGAGGATAATTTCGGTGTTATTTCAGTGTATGTTGCTTGGTGGATCAAAATGAACCAATATCTAAGTTTGCTTGAATTTCTGCAAAAATAGGCACCTCAATAAGTAATTCAAGGAATCTTATTTATGTGAAGATAGACATATAATTGATTTCATTTTCCTATTACAGCAGCTCAAGATACACATATACAAAATGAAAAATGTCACAGCTGGTTCAACCTACCTATATATAGAAATGAAAAGTATTAATGTATTTATATGAATAACTTCAGCTATTATCAACTCTAACAGTATATCTAGTTTTTCTCAGGTTTTCAACCAGATCACTCTTTTAGAATATGATCTTGTGTAGTATGTGAATTAGGTAGCTGCAAAAGTGCTCGGTAGTTTCTCTGCAGCATTTTTCTTCAAAATTCTCTTATTTTTATTTACACCTGAAAACATCATGATGTGAAGTTGTTTCAAAATAAATACATTTTAGGTAATTTACCTTTATGAAAATAAACATCAGAGAAATGCAGTGAACATTCTTTCATGTATTTCGTGACCTGTTTTCCAATCTTCAATTTCTAAAGCTAGGCCTTTCTTCTATCATTAAGTTCCCTGCCAAATACTGCTTCCAAATTAACTTCCTTTCATTTGGCTTTGGAAAAAAATTAAAACTAGAGGCACTAGATGATCCTTTTTTCTTTGACCATGAATAACATTGAGTTGAGGCACACAACAATAGTCATTTCGGGAGGATGCCATTTCCAATTAATACAATCGAAAATTTTAATCGGAAAGAAAGGAATCGATTGATGAATATTACAAACACTTTCGGTATACTAAAATTTCAACTCGGAGAACAACACAAAAGCTCGAAAATGAACTCCAAAAGTAAGCAAATTACGTTAGAATAACAGGCACGTCGAAAAACTACTAGCTTGGAAGTGTTCGAATTTCTATCGCCAGAGGGTGTATCGGGTTTATCTACCGAATCATTAGGATTTACCCATTCGCGAATACGATCTTCGACTTTAGGTCATCTGTAAAAACAATAACTTCCGGAAGATTCGACTTACGGAAGATTAATTCGTGAATGGGTAAAATCCGCCAAACGATTCCGTTAATATACCCATTCAAAATTTGGTTTTCCCAATATATCCAAAAATGCGACTAGAATCGAAATGAAATCCAGTGCTTTATCGAAAAACCTAGAAAAGCACTGATGTGAATTCATCTTTTGCGCACATGTTCAAATTTTTTGCCGAAAGAGGTAATCTCTTCATGGATTGCCCCCACCTAACGTACTTTTGGTAATCTCTTTTGAACATGCGCGCAAAAGCAACTGACTTCACGTCAGTAACTTTTCTTACAATTTTTCGATTCGATCAGGTCAACAGTTTGTGAAATATTTGGAGGAAAGTGTACGAAAAGTTGATAGTGAATTTTATCTATGAAGCCTTCAGCTTGATTAATTTTTTTTATACAGATGTTACAGTTGTAATCTGAGGTACAGGGTATCGGTCATGAATTTTCCGGCTTAAGGTCAAGAGAAGATAAATACTGCTTGTCGAGATATATGTTTCGAGAAGAAAAATATTCGAGAATATTAGAATACGTTGGTTAATTAATGTATTCTGATTCTGGGACACCCTGTTAAAAAAGTGCCTTCTATCTGTGTATAATTTTTCCACAAATAAATAAGTTATCATTTCAACCCCTGGTCAATTGAGCAGTTGGGAGGACCAATGATAGATTATTTAAGATTATTGTACCTACCAATTTTCAGATCATTAGTGATTCAATTCTGTTCGAATAGTCCATTTTTACGCGCTTGTTCTAGGGAACAGCGTATTATCATTTCATCACGACGTCTGTAATTTTCGAATTTTGAGCCGAAAATGGTCTTAAAAGATTGGGTTGAACTCCCTGAAGAAGAATCCGTGGTCAAATTTACTTCTGTCCGTTCGGCCGTGTGTGCTGTAACTTCCGAAAGGGAAGACCTAGAGTCCTGAAATTTTCAGGTTAGGTTTTGATCCTGAATATCTCGGTTGAGTTCGTTAATGGGCCGAATCTGCCGAAAGGTTTTTCTGTTACAGCCATTCGACTTTTTGATGTTTAAATAACTCGAAAAATATTTATCTGATCGAAATGAAACTTGGTTGGAAGATGGTTAGTATCAATTAAAAGAATTATCGATGAAAAAAGTTGAAAAAAAATTTTTTTTTCGAAAATATTTATATTTCATTCAAATTTCACTGAAAATTTCAAATCGCTATTTCGCAATGTGAACAAGCGTGTAAAAGTTGCTGACTTCACGTCAGTGCTCTTCTAGGTTTAATTTTTAAATTTGTTTGATCATCCACAAATGAACATGTTACCATGTTCCTATTCAACGACATTCCTTCAAGACAAATATTGAAACTCGATACAACTTTCAGAACAATGTGACCTTATCCGAACCTTTTTTAAATTCGATGCATTTCCTTTTCCGTTAACGCCTATTCATTCACACTAAGCGTTTGAAATCTTTTTTCGGATGTGAAGACCCCATGTGGATAGCAATAGACTGACGCCCAGCCTAAACCGATGTCTGATCGGTTAACCAGATGAGTTTGACGTAATTAACGTCAGTGAGGATTAAAAAAGCGGCAATTTGTAATATGTTTATTTTGCCGTATCGGCACGGTAACTGGAGGCTGTCGCTATTTTCAACTGGCTTGTTTTGAGCATACTGTCATGACAACGTGATAACGTGAGAAAACGATTTTGGAACTTAATGACACAAGTTGATGGGACCTTACAATGTTACGACTTGAGGACTGTGTCTTCATGAAGGGTTTATATAGGAACCGTTGTCAAAATAAAAGAAATTCCACCAAGAAATCTAATGCCCACAAAGGAATATCGAAGAAATTTTATTGGAATGAAACAAAATGTTTCGTGAATACACTGCGAGTCTCTAGCTTGGAATGAATTCAATTAATCAAACGAAGTTATTTATGTTGGGAAATAGATGCATGTAATATATATGGTGCGGACACTCTTTGACATATTTTGGGTCCGAAATGAGGTCCAAATGTGGTCAAAACACGGCTTTGTTGTCCTACTTCAGTTTTCGCCGATAGATGGGAAATCTGCCATATACGTTGGAATACGATATTTCCAGAATTTCTGAAAATGGGTTCATTTTGACAAATTTAAATCATGATTTTTCATTTCATTCAGTCGGAATTGCGATAATATATATAAAGGTTTCCTTCGTCTCTGAAAACACAAGTCTGAAACTTGATATTTTTGAATACCTTTTTATTTCAAGAGATATTTATTATCTCAATATTATTTGGTTCATGGGAAGGAAGTGTTTCAGAGTTCCGTTTTCAAAAATATCTCATGAAATCATTTGGAACGATAGATATCACAATTAACTTGTCTGATAAATTCGTATGAACATGAAGGGAAAATTCATATCTCAATAATAGTGAACATGAACATTTCCTTTAAATATTTTCATAAGTATGTAACAAAATTTATAAATTTTGAATTGAATAGGTATTTTAATAGGTACATACAAAATTTATAAACCATTTTTTCATGGAAGGAGATCCGAACTATCCAATAATATCCAGGAGTTATATCAATCTCCGTTCCGTTTTCACCGTTGTTTTGGCTTCGGAATGACTTCTTGTATCCATCTATGAAAGTGTTTTTACAATGAACCTCGTATGGTTCCTTATTTCCTCATACATATTTCATATTAATAATGAGTAGATGTTCCACATTTGTTAAACTCCCATTATACAGGGTGTTTCATCATAAACTGGTCAAATATATAGGGTCTTTCACGAGGAACCTCACCCATATTTATACGAGAAACTACTGAACGTATTTTCATGAAATTCAGCACTTATAAGTTTTTCACGATGCTGATGAAATCTAAAATATTTTCAAGGCATGGGCACCTCCGGTTTTTCCGGAAATGACGTCAACTTCCGTTTTTCAAATTAGAACACCATTTTTTTACTGCAGAAATAGATTCCTTAGAAAATTTCAATTTATTTTGATGTAACATTTTTCAGTTTTGGTTGGAAAATTCTCTCTGAGCGGGAAAATTCGAAAAAAAAATCGAAAATAGAGCTCCGCTGAAACAAGAATAACTTCGAGGTTTTTGGATGAAAAATTTTCATTTTTGGGATTTTTCAAGATGTAAGATTGATGTATCCACTTTAAAAATCGAAATTGCGATTCATGATACAGGGGGTGAAAAAATCGCTTTCAAAGTTAGGGATGACAAAATCGTGAAAAATCAATTTTTTCAAATTAGAACCCCATTTTTTTATGGCAGATATTGAATCTACGTTAAAAAATAATGTGAGTGTATGCATCACACCCTTGCCCTAAAGTGGATATTTTCTGAGTTATTCACAAAAAACTGTTTTTCGTCTTGAATTTTCAGCTATTTCTTTTCCCTTCACGCCAAAAAGATGACATTTTCAGGAACTGTTACTTAAACCATGTTTTAGATTTTACTACCCTAATATGCAAGAGAAAAAAGTTACAGGTTGTTCCTAAATAGATGGCGAATTTGGATTCGAATTTGTATCGGAAACCTCTTTATTTCAACTAATCGGCCATCGGTTTTCTCTCCAGTGATAAATAAATAATTCCTTATGAACCATATGCGAAAACTTACCATGTTTTACATTATTTTTTTTTAATGATAGATATCATTAATTACATCTGCCAAATTGGTCTTTATTCAGTAGCATTTTGTGTTTACTATTAATTTGGTGATAATTCGTATTAAGTTATAAAATCGATCACTATGCCTAATTTTACCAATGAAGATTATTTAAATCTCATTCTACTTCATGGAGAATGTAATAAAGTTGTAGATAGAACGATTCGACTGTTCATTGAGAGGTTTCCTGACCGACCCAGACCAACGAGAGATACCATTAACAGAACCATGACAAACTTGAGAAATGTCGGATCTTCCGTTAAGAAAACTACACACAGAGAAAAAAGTGTAGTAGAAGATGAGAACAACGAAATTACAGTTCTTGCATATTTTCGTGTGAATCCTCAAAATTCTCTCAAAGATGCCGAGATTGATCTGGGATTATCTCAATCGAGTGTTTGGAGAATATTAAAAAAACATAAAATGCACCCATATAAATTCAATAGGGTACAGCATTTGAAGGAAACTGATTTCGTCAGGAGAACAGAGTTTTGCGAAGCTATGATGATTCGATTTCAAGAGAATGAAAACTTTTTGGACTGTATAATTTGGACAGATGAATCTAAATTCACAAAGAATGGTTCTTTCAATAGGCATAACAGTCATTATTGGGATGAAGAGAACAACCACCACTTCAGACAATGGAACTTTCAAGAGACCTGGAGTTTCAATGTTTTTTGCGCCATCAAAAATAATGCAATTCTCGATGTTCACATTTATGATGGGACTTTAACTGGTAAGATAGAACACTACACATGTTTGCATTATTTAAAGAATGTTCTCCCTTAGGAGATAGATATTCTGACATATTGACTCAAATAATTGAGCCGCTAGTACAGAACCATAATGACTTATGGTATCAACAAGATGGCACGCCTCCACACAATTCACTCAATGTGTCAAATATCCTCTACAGGCTATTTGAAGATCGATGGTTGGCGAACAATGGTCCACATCTTTGACCACCACGTTCTCCCGATTTAACTCCTTTAGACTATTATGTTTGGGGTAGGATAAAAAATATTGTCTACTCAACTCCCCTGACTGATAAAGAGGACTGCATAGAACGAGTCAGAAATGCGTTCAGGTTTGTTTAGATTTTTAGATTCATAGTTTTGAAACTCAATTTGGTTTTTAAACACTTTTGCAGATCTCTTCCTCCCGATGAAATAAGAAGAGCAACGCACGAAGCATTCCTGAGACGTATAAATAAATGTCTAGAAATTAACGGTCAAAACTTTGAGCATCTTCTCTAGTTATAACTGCGAGAGTTTGCCATGGTTCTCCTAATAGTAACTTGAAGTCGGTTTCAAGAAGTGGTGAAAAATCTACAGCATGGTTCAAATAACAGTTCCTGAAAATTTCATCTTTTTGGCGTGAAGGGAAAAGAAATAGCTGAAAATTCAAGACGAAAAACAGTTTTTTGTGAATAACTCAGAAAATATTCACTTTAGGGCAAGGGTGTGATGCATACACTCACATTATTTTTTAACGTAGATTCAATATCTGCCATAAAAAATGGGGTTCTAATTTGAAAAAATTGATTTTTCACGATTTTGTCATCCCTAACTTTGAAAGCGATTTTTTCACCCCCTGTATCATGAATCGCGATTTCGATTCTTAAAGTGGATACATCAATCTTACATCTTGAAAAATCCCGAAAATGAAAATTTTCCATCTAAAAACCTCGAAGTTATTCTTGTTTCAGCGGAGCTCTATTTTCGATTTTTTTTTCGAATTTTCCCGTTCAGAGAGAATTTTCCAACCAAAACTGAAAAATGTTACATCAAAATAAATTGAAATTTTCTAAGGAATCTATTTCTGCAATAAAAAAATGGTGTTCTAATTTGAAAAACGGAAGTTGACGTCATTTCCGGAAAAACCGGAGGTGCTCATGCCTTGAAAATATTTTAGATTTCATCAGCATCGTGAAATACTCATAAGTGCTGAATTTCATGAAAATACGTTCAGTAGTTTCCCGTATAAATATGGGTGAGGTTCCTCGTGAAAGACCCTGTATATAGCCGTTTAGATGACATTGGGAAAGACATTTTTGCCTTATGACATATACCCCGTTATCAAAGCATAAGCGAGATACAGGGTGTTTAATGTCAACTTTTAGCAATCTTTTGATAACTGTGGTGACTTATGCGTGACCTTTGAAATAACGTTTTTTGGTCACATCTCTGTATTTTTTGTTGTGTAGAATTCTGGAAAAAATATTTCAAAATGGTGGACAACCTACAAAGTGGAAATTTGTTGATTTCGATGACCGAATTGGATAGCATTATTTTATTGTACTCAATTCTTTAAGATTTTCCGTGAAAAAATGTTTTCAAAATTCAAACTCAACTTTTTTTACATGTCTACAGTGAACAAAAAATTTCACCCAAAACTATTGAAATCTTTTGAGGTTGAACTTACCTTCATTCTGAACACCGGTGTGAAAACAGAATGAAAAAATATCCATTGATTTTCATTTCATAGCCTTCCGAAGATTCCGCTCGGAGTACTTCAATGATTTTTATTCAAGAAACTGGTGGCCCTACAGATGCCAAAATTATGCTAATACGCCTCCAGAATGACCTGGATAGAAATATGGATTTATCGAAAAAAAAAATTCTAAAAACTTTGGTGGGTATCGAAGTCTCTCCGCATTTGGAAAATAGGGTCAAATTCGATGAACCACCGTTGCTTGGTAATGGACATCATTATAACCAGAATAAATCTAATTTATACGCTACCCTATTGTCCGTAAGTGCAGCGAGTTCGATTCCCATCAAAGATTTTTTGATTTTTTTTTTATAAATGCATATTTCTATCCAGGTCATTCTAGGGGCTCACTAGCACAATTTTGGCCTCCGTAGGGTCACCAGTTTCTTAAATAAAAATTATTTCAGTACTCCGAGCGCAATCTTTGGAAGTCTATAAAATGAAAACCAATGGATATTTTTTCATTCTGTACAGCAGTGTTCAGAATGAAGGTTAGTTCAACCTCGAAAGATTTCAACAATTATGGCTGAAAATTTTTTTTCACTATAGACATGTAAAAGTTTGAGTTTGAATTTTGGAAACATTTTTTCACGGAATATCTAACGAAATTGAGAACATTGAAATAATAATATCCCATTTGGCAATCAAAAACGAAAAATTCCAACTTTGTAGTTTTTCCGCCATTTCGAAATATTTTTCCAGAATTCAACACCACAATTGAAGAGACCACAAAAAAATCCAAAGATGTGACCAAAATCCGTTATTTCGAAGGTCACACATAACTCAACACAGTTATCAGAATGTTGCCCAAAGTTGACATTGAACATCTCGCTTATACTTTGAAAACGGTGTACATGTAATAAGGCAAAAATTACTTTCCCAATGTCAGATCCATCAGATTATAGCTCAATTCATTTTATTCAGAGGAAATATTTGTATGAACTTGAAAAAGCGACCTTAGCGCCATCATCGTTTATAGAGCCAAAAGTAGGACAACAGTTGACAATTCTTGGACCGCGTTTTGGACCCTAAATTTTAGTGGGTAATAGTAGGAAAGTGTCGACACCTGATATATTCTATGCATCTTGGTTGAGCCGATTTCCATTCAAAATCGCACTCTTTTAAATATGAGAAAATGTTATACAGCGTGTCCCAAATTTCGAATATGAAGTCATGGAATATTTATATAAATGACAATTACACTTTTCACACGCTTGTTCTAGCAAACAATGCGTTATCGTTCCGTCACAATAGACATATATTGCAACTTTTGAACAGCGCAAGCGTTTTGTTATTACGGTGCGCTAAATATAACGTTTTGGTGGTTAACGTGGATTTAACGGTCGTTCCAGAAGTAGACGTATTGCTACACGTTTTTGTTACCGTTACGTTAGTTATCAGTTTGTTTGGTTAGGTTATGTGAGACGTCATATTTTCGTGTTACAAACTCACGTTTAAACTCTTAAGCTTAATAATTTACATTTCTGCATTAGTTTTTCAATTCTGGACAAAATGGAATCAGAAGCGGTAATTTCAGCTGGTGCTATTGCAGGAGAAGTGGAAGTAGTGATATTGCACAATGTAATTAGCATGGGTCAAACTATTCCTAATTTCAAACCCCAGCTCATGTTGCTTCCAAAAGTATTTCTTAATTCGTGAAAAAAAGAAAAATACCTATATATGAAAAAAATTTGCTGTGGTAGCTATAATAAATCCTTATGTCTAATATCAGTGGTGTGTAAGAGTTATTATAAAATTGATTTAAAAAACCTGAGGAAGTTGGGTAATTAATTCCGAAATACATATTAACAAACAGCTTATCTATGACAGTGATCGGAGCCGTAAAGGTCCGGAGCTTAACGAATCCTCCCGATATAGAATAGCGCAACGTAAATTGCGGCTCGCAATTTTCCGTAAATAACGTTAGACGCTAACGCTATTAACGTCGCGTTATTCTGAAACTGAATCTGCGCATGCTTAGATGTCAAAAATAACGTTTGCGTTAATAACGTCACACAAATTTGACACTGCAATATCTCTCTAGTATCGAATTTCGAACCCAAAATGGTCTTGAAAGATCGGTTAACACCCTGAAGAAGAATTCGTGAACAAATTCAATTCTGTTCGCCAGTCCGTCCGTCCGCATGTGTTCTGACATTCGAAAGAATGGACCTAGCGATTCGAAATTGTCAGATTAAGTTTGGAATCCAAAATCTCGGTTAGGTTCGTTACTTGGTGAAATCGGTAGAATAGTGTCAGAGTTAAGCCCATTTGAAATTTTGCGGTTAAAATAACGATATCTCTTGAAGTGAAGACTCGATCAGATTGATATTCTGTCAACAGTTTTGGAATACCAACACGCTACTTCGTGTAGATCCAGTTATTAGAAAGTTCAAAAAAAAATTATTCGAAAATTTTTCAAATTTGTTATGAAAAAGTTTTTCAACGAAATTTTGCACAAAGTTTGGATTCAGTATTTCACAACAATGTTCCAAACTTCAATTCTATTCGATATTTACTGTCGTAGATTAAAGGAAAAAATATGCCAAATTTGATATATCACATCACTGGACTAGTGTGAAGCCATCGAATATTGTTCGCGATAGATTCGTCGTCTCCTATAGGTCAATTGAGCTAAGATTCGATAGTCAGGTTGCCTAGTATTGCGAAACAACGGAGAATGCCCACATTCAGTTCATAAATATACGTATCAACCTCCTCAATCAAATATAAATTTGATAGTCGGTTCGCATGTTTGATTGAATGTGCCCTCTGAGAATAGTAATATTGCTGTTTGAAAGAATAATCGATGAAGTCATATCTCAAATTTGGGACTCGCATCAATATTATTATTATTATTATTATTATTATTATTAAGTGAAAGGAACACATACAATCCCATAAAAAGTATTCACAAATAAAGTATACAAGTGTTAACCTAAAACATAATACAATATAAAATCCTCAAAATAATAACAAAAAAAAACAACTCTACGGTTTGAAATTCATAACAACAAACCTCTTTTCAGTGCTTTCTTAATTTCTACCAAACTATCGGCAAACAAATCAAAATCAATTGGGCAATTATTCACCGTTGCCATAGCCCTATACAGCGGAGAACTTATGCCACTATTTGTCCTCCTGTTAAAAAAGTCCCTTATGCCTTAGGTGTCTATGTGGAGCATAGAAGTTAATACTTTCGATAATATTACAGCTCAATTTGTTTGTGACGAGTTTATGTATGAAAAGTATGTCATTTATCTTTCTATTATTCTCTAGGCTGCTGAATTTAAAATGCTTAAGTCTCAGTTTATAGTTATCTGGATACCCAGGCTTCAAATGAGAGTCACATTTGAAACCTAAAAATTTCAGGAATTTCTTTTGAACCGACTCAATTTTATTTATATATGTTATGTAAAAAGGGTTCCATAGAACTGATGCGAAATTTAACTTACTATTGATAAATGAAAAGTATAACATCTTCAAAGCCAACTGAGTTTTGAAAGGCTTACATTGTCTCATTATGAATCCAAGCATACGGTTACAAGAAGCTATAAGGGAATCTATGTGCTTATCGAAACAGAGTTTAGTATCAAAAATTAAACCTAGATCTCTTACACTGGTGATTCTAGATAATTGAATGTTGTTCAATGTGTAAGAGTACTGAAGTACGTTGCGGCTGCGCGAAAACGTCAAAACTGAGCATTTCGAATTATTAATGTACAGGCCATTAGCTCTACAATAAGCAGTGAAAATCTCCAATTCATCCTGCAATTCCAAACAATCCCTTGAAGAACTTATAATTCTAAATAGTTTGAGGTCCTCAGCGAATAACAAAAATTTACACTTATTGAAGCACTTAGAAATATCATTCATATATATTACAAATATCAATGGACCCAAATGTGAGCACTGAGGCATGATTGTTTTCCAAACAATCATGCAGGTACCCGACCAAACAAGTTAAATTTGTTTCCACAGATCTTCCTTCAACAAAAGCGTGTTGTTCATTAATTATTTGATCTTTTACTACAAATAATATCCCCGAAAAAACAAGTGATTCAAAGATCTTCTCAAAGACCGACCGTTCACTTATGGGTCGGTAGTTATTAACAACTGTTCTATCTCCATTTTTGAAGACAAGAACGACGCATGCCACCTTCCATAACTTGGGAAAAACTCCTGTTCTTAATGATTTATTAAACATTAACGTCAAAGGTGTTTTAAGAGAAGAACTACAGGACTGTACGAAAAAAGAATTCAGTATGTCAGGGCCAGCGCCTTTTCTTTTATTCAATATTTTCAGAGCCCTTTCTACTTCAGATTCAGAAAATTGAATATAGGATAGAGCCTTCTGTGAAGTATTCATACAGTACTCAGTAGTTGTATTATCAACACTGTTTTGATCTCTCAACGGTATATAAGTACTACCGAAATATTCAGAAAAAAGATTACTCATCTCTTGTCCAGTTTTGCCTGTACTATTGTTATATGAAAGTGTATTGGGTAAAGCCTCATGTTTATTCTTGACTGAGCAATAATATAACATTCTCTCACATTAGAAAATCCGAAAAGCACTGATAAGTTCGTTCTCAAAGGAGTCACCTGTTTATTGATCCCTCCAAACGCTCAAACGCTGTTTTAGTTTCTTTTGCTTTGGATATCGTTTTTTCTTTTAGTCCTACGAACTTCTGAATTAACCTCCAAGCTATCATTTCTCAATCAAGTGGTAGGTTCCAATTCGATTCGATCCGTATTTTTGGAAATATTTGAATGTGTATATCTATGAATCATTTGGCAGATTTTACCCATTCACGAATTCAGCCTTCGTATTTGAGTCCGAAATCAACACTGGCGTATTTAGGGGGAGGGCCAGGGGGGGGGCAGGCCCCCCCTGATGTACCTCTGGCCCCCCCAAACTACTTCCAGCTATTTAGAGCTGCAACTATTTTGCCTATTTCAAGTGCGACATGCGAGAGCTCTTTTTCTGCCATGAGGAGAATTTTAATTGGATGAGAACGACTGATGTTGATGTGGAAGTGTTGTAGATTGTTTCAGTTAACAGCGTAGAAAAATTTATTGTAGATAATTATAATATAATTGGAGATTTCAATATGAATCGCCTATTTATCATATACCGGGTGTCCCACAAATACCGTTCGTTAAAATATTTTTGGGAAGGAATTGAAATTCACGTTTGCAATTTCGGACTTTGACTAGAGAGATGACTCCCTGTAAATTTTTTGAGATTCGTGAGATTTCCGGTTTCACCGGAAGTGACACCAACTTACGTTTTTCAAATGGAAAGCCTCAAAAAATTAAATAATGAAAATAGATTCCTTTCCATGTCAAATTTTTGAATTCCCGATAGAAATTTCTTCTTTAACGTGAAATTGCGAAAATAAAATTGAAAATGGCACTCTGCTGAAACATGGATATCTTCAAGGTTTTTCATTGAAAGAATGTCGTTTTCAGAATTCTACGGAAAGTAACAATAGTGCTTCTTTCATAATAGTCAGAATTGAAAATCATGATACAGGAGGTAACAAAAGCGTTGTTGAAGGTGGAAATTTCGAAATCGTGAAAACTCAAGTTTTTCAAATGAGAACCCAATTTTTTTATAGCCATGAAGGAATCTGCGTTGAAAAATAATATAGGTGTGGAAATAACACCAATGTCCTAAAATTCATATTTTCTGAGATATGCAGTCGCGATTTCATTTCTTTTATCCATATTCTCAAATATACAAACAAACTGGAAATCAAGTATTTCTATGGGTACAATCTGAAATAATTGTTCGATATGTCCTCCATTCTCTTCGAGGCAGTATTTTTTTCTGAGAAGAATAAAATTCGAAATGTGATTTTTACGAATATCTCAGAAAATATGAATTTTGGGGCACTGGTTTTGTTTCCACACCTTTATTATTTTTCAACGTAGATTTCATTATGGCTATAAAAAATGAGATTCTTATTTAAAAAAATTGAGTTCTCACTTTTTCGAAATTTCTTACTTCAACAGCGCTTTTGTGACCTCCTGTTTCATGATTTTCAATTCTGACTATTGTGAAAGAAGCATTATTGTTACTTCTCGCGGAATCCTGAAAACGACATTTTTTCAATGAAAAACCTTGAAGATATCATGTTTCAGCAGAGCGCCATTTTCAATTTTTTTTTGGCAATTTCACGTTAAAAAAGAAATTTCTATCGAAAATTCAAACATTTGACATCGAAACAAGTCATAATTAAGTAAGGAATCTATTTTCATTATAAAATTTGGGCCTTCCTATTTGAAAAACGAAAATTTGTGATTTTGAGGAAAAATCTTATTATTGTAATGTTCGAGAAATTGTATTGAGTGTTATTATGTGTTTATATGTATTTTAATGTAAATAATTTTCATATCATGATGACGAAAGTTCAAGCCTTACATTCAAAGCCCTGAAGAAGCATTAAATCAATGCGAAAGCTTGGAAAAGAATAAATAGTCACATATTCTTCTCTCCAAACTGAGTCTATAAACCCTTTAATCCATTGACCTTATATACATATATATATACCTGGGGCCAGGGCCCCCCCTGAAAACTGAGGCTGGAAATCAATGAACCTACAAGCTATTATTTTTCCAGCAAATACTAGATTTGAATTGGATCTAATCTGTATTTTCGAAAATATTGGAAAGATAAAATTGTGAATGGGTATATCTACGAAATCATTGGGCGGATTTTAGCCATTCACGAAATTGACCTTCGTAATCAAGCCCCGAACCTTCCCTACAAATAAGGAGTCTCCTCTAAGTAATTTCTCTCAGAAATTAATTTGTTTGTCGTTAAAACAATAACTGAAAGCCGATAGACTAGATAATTGTGGAGCACGTTTGGAGTTCGATTTCGATAGCCAAATTCGCGAATTGCTAAAATTCACCCAATGATTCCCCATCAGATATACCTATTCCAGAATGAAGATAGAGTCTCATTAATATTGATAATTGACTGAAAAAAAAATTGAAGGTTCATGAAGAATTTCGTGAGGATCATATGATTAGTAGATTGCTAAATATAAATTATTTGAGAACATTGTTCTTTAAATTGTAACTCATGAAATGATCATTACAGAATTTGGCTCATATTTGCACATAAGCAGTTTCCAACAATAACTCAGTATTTTTCGAGTTCATCCATAAATAAGAGCGATTACGAGGAAAAAACTAGAGGTTTTAACATAATTTTTCCCAATATCACCGTTGTTAAACAATGACTTCAGGGTATGTGAGATATTCCGAATAATTGTTTTTGGAATGTTGGAAAATTTTCTATAATAATCTTTGATTTCAATTTTGTACTTGTACCATCCCCAAGATATTTTGCCTAAATTTACTCGTCGGTATTCTTCAACTAACTAGGAAGTTCATTTATAATCCCGTTAGTTCTTCTCAAGATATTGGAAGAATATCCTCAAAATTTCAAAACGCCATGAATGAGAATAAATGTCGGATCAAACTCAAATTTGAAGCACTCTGCCAAATCTCATTGAAATCTGATGAATAATTTCCGTAAAAAATATTTTTTCGAAGGAATATTTGCTTCACGTTCATTTATCGGAACGGACTCCACAGAAATTTTGTATAAAGTGGCCCCTCCGTATTCTTCAACTAGTTTCAATCTGATCGCGTCAGTACTTATCCAAATATAAAGGAAATAACCTCGAAGTTTCAAATGAGACCGAAATTTGACATATTATTTTTCCATCATCTCTAAAAATTAACATCGGATCGAATTGGGATTTCGAATACTACAAGTAATTCTCGTTAAGCACTGACGTGAGATCAGGTCCTTTACTGATACAAGCAGCCGTGTAGCGCAGCTACTGCTGAGATCCAAATCGTACCTTTAGACTTTTCCTCATCGGTAAACAATGTACTATCAGGAAAATTTACGAAAATTTTTTCAAAATTTCTCTTGTAACTCCAAAAAAAAATTGGAAGAAATTGCGCCTTCTTCAATTTTGAAGTTTCAAACCTATTGCATCATCACCAGTTCTTGAGATATTGACGAAATAACTTTGAAATTAAAAATGTTTATATATCCGAACCCAGGTCTGCTCTTCTTAAATCAAGAATACTGAAGAATCACATGGGAATTTTCCTACCCAAATAACTTTTATTTGCCTAGAATTAATTATTCTCATTTTACAGAGTGTTTGGTAAACATGCGTCAACATTTTAAAGGGTGTTTCTTCGAACTATTCTGACGATATTTTGTACTCTGATGATTTTTGAAAAACTGCTTCGTTTCAAAGATACAGGGTGAAAAAAAAGCGACTGCTACAAAATGTTATTATCAAAAAGCGCAATCTACTATAAGTGTTCAATATGACTTTCACCAGCTAGGATACCAGCCTGCATTCTTTTCATCAGTGATTGCCGAACTCGTTCAAACACATCGGGTTCGTTTTAAATAGTTTTACATCAAAAAATTATCCGATTTTGCAAGTCATCCAAGTTTTCTAATGGAGTAGCATAACTAATGACTTTAGATAACCACACAAGAAATACTCTAGGGGGTTTAAGTCCGGCGACCGCGCAGGCCACATTTGCGGTCCACCTGACCAATCCATGTTGATGATGATTTCTTGTGTGTTTATCTAAAGTCATCACTTTGCACTACTCCAGTGAAAATTTTGAATGACTTGTGAAATTGAACGAATGCTGGGTGTAACTCCATTCAAAAGTAACCTGGTGTGATCGAAAGAGTTCGGCAATCACTGATGAGAAGAATGCATGCTTGCATCCAAGCTCATTTTGAACACTTATTGTGGATTGAGCAACTTAACATGTACAATTTGATGCGAACATATTGTAGCTATTGCGAATTTTCTTCACCCTATATCTTGAAAATGAAGCGTTTCTTTCAAAAATCATCAAAAACCAAAAATAGTTCAATTTTTGTCGCCTGTTCACCAAACACCCTGCATATTAAGGAAGGAAGGATTCAGAAATTTTTCATGTATGTGTAGATGAATGATTTTTCAAAACTTTTATAATTGAGAATTCGGACTCATTAGTTTTTGTTTTTCATGCATAAAACGACTTAATATCGGGGTACCAATATGTCTTTCCAACACGAGTTCAAAAGTAAGGTTGACTTCACATTGATCTGTTTATTCGAAAATCAAAGGACAGTCATAAATATAATTAATTGAAATATTATGGAATCCTTCCACAGTTAAAGATCTGCCCGAGTAATTGAAAGTGATGAATTCACGACGATTATTAATTTTTGAAAACCATGTAAATAGGTCTCTTGCATGATTTTTTTTATCATTCGAATCGAATATTTCATCCGTAAGACCACTGAAAAACTTTAACCGCCGTCAAAAATGTCAATTTTCAACGAGAAAATGCTATTTTTAATTTGTCTCCGCGTATCGGCTGTTTAAACGGACGATACTTCGTGGCTTTCGTGACGTTCCGGGATATATCCACTCACTCCCTCTTCTCGTGTACTTTTCTCTCTAGCAAGCCAATAGACAACGTCGGCTGTATCGATCGGTGAATCGTAGAATAACGAGTGAGGTAGAAGGCGATCTGACGCGTTTCTTCCACATCGACAACATTTAATTCCGACTTGTTCGAAATTCGCGAACTGTTGAAGAGTGTGATAACATTTGTTATGATTTTGTATAGATATAGAATGGAAAAAACATAAAAATATGAGAATTCGTGCAAGAGACCTATTGGTGCACAACGCGGGTTTGATTTATCAGTCAAAATTGAATTGAAGCAGCCATTACATAATTTTGCCACCGAAATTTTATATCTCCTACTTTCCATTTGTATACATTTTTCGAATTTGAAGCTTATTTATTAAAGTGAATCCTGCCGTGAATCTTCACTAGGAAAATAAGTTTTTCGAGCAAGCGTAGTCCAGGGTTGATAATTTTGAACCAAAAAAAAATACTAATAATAGGATGAAACCCATTGAAAATTAAGATGATTTAACCTTGATTTATTTCCGGCAAAACTACAATTCCTATGGAAAAAGTTTAAGAGCAAAGTTTTAGGTAATGAAAAGATCCACAACTTTTGTATTCACACTTTTTGCACATACCCTCAAAATTCATGTGAAAAATTCAAATAACCAAGTTTTGTTTTTTTTTCATCTCTCACAGAAATTTGTTTTTCACGAAATTCGGTGAAACCGTACCGTTTTATGCTTCAAATACACCGTTGTCTTTTCCATTTAATATATTCATTTGTTCACCTCATTTTGACTAAATATCAGAAAAGCACCCTAAGTTTCAATCGGAGAGTCCCACATCAAAATATCCATTCTTTCAAAAAAGTTGATGGACTTTTTCTTCATTGAAATCTCTGCTTTCTGATGGCGTGGAAAAATAACCATTACTGGTAAATGCAGTGAATATCAAATAAGACATCTACAATATTTCGAAGAAGTATGAAATCTTCTTCTTATTATATGCCTAGATGCTTTTTTATTGCTGTTTTAAAATAATTCATATACCTGAGTGACCTACGGAAAATGTTATCCCATCAAAATCAATTTCATATGGAAGAGGGGAAGAGGCTGGGAAGGTCTAGGCCTTATTACCTGTTATTTTCTAAGAAAGTTTACTATATTATTATACCATCAGAAAGTAGAGATTCCAATGAACAAAATGCTCAACAAATTTTTTTTAAATGTCGATACTTTGACGTAAGACTTTTCGATTAAAAATTAGGGTGATTTTTCCATATTTTGAATCGAAAAAACTACATCGAATTCCGTGAGAATTTTTTTTTCTGTGAACGATAAAAATGATAAACCAAAAACTTGGATATCTGAATTTTTACATCAATTTTGAGATTATCTGCAAAAAGTGTGAATACGAAAGTTGTAAATCTTTTCATTACCTACAACTTTGCCGTTCAACATTCTTCCATAGGAGTAGTTTTTTTACGGAAATCGAGGTACACCGTGTTGTATCCTTAATTACTCATTTGATACTGATTTGAACAAATTTGGGACTTTCATTTGTGAGACAACATTGAAAATATGTAGTTTCAAATCCCCGTAGATGGTTGCCAATTGTGATTGGTCGGTTCAAATCAAATACTTTACCATAATGAGCAGTGACGATTTGGCTTTGATAAGGAAGTAACCTAACCTTATGTAGAGAAACCATGTTAAATGCCACTGTAATATGCGAATTGATCTATGATGAGCAGAAACACACCAACATTGGTAGAAAAAATTAACATAGAATAGTGAATATTCGTCAACCCCTGTATGTATCCTCCATATGGGATTACACTTCTCTTATACGTAAGTCGACGAGACTTGTTGCGATAAAGCTTAAATAAATATTATTATCTAATAATCAATAACAGATTAATCTCCATCCTACCTCGGGTAATATATCAGTTCGAAAATGATTTTTTACCTTTTATCTTCAAGTGCGGTATATGGAACGCATTAAATACTTCCTTGTTCGAAGCAGAAACTGTTCATGTTGACATGCAGAAACGTGAGTACAGCAAAAAAATAGACAGTGTATGCATTGCTACTATTTTTCTTCTCAATTGTCGTTCCTTCATTCGTGAACGTTGTAAATTTGAATTTTCAATGAACTTCTTGAGAATCCCTAATCACATTCAGTCGACCTATCGTTACTCTAATATTGCTGTTATTATTTTTAGTGTTGTGATGGTGGAAATGAAAAACAGAATATATTTGAAGAAATTATTTTAAATCATAAGTGGGTAGTACAAATTGAAAAAAATAAAGTAATGACTTCGAATATTGATTTTGACGATTTCGTTCCATGGTCCAAGAATTTTTGCAATTGCCCATATTCTTTCAAACTTTGTGACTAGATGTCACTCATTATTGTCGGAAAAAGCTTTCGTGGGACGACTTTTCGGTTATCTCTTGAATAAAAGATCATCCAGAGAAGCACTGACGTGAAATCAGCAGATTTCGCGCGCATGTTCAAATTCGTTGCCAAAAGCGGTCATCTTCTCACGTTTAACCCCGCAGAATACACCTCTAGTTCCTGATGGAAAGGGTTGGTGATCTAATAATATTATCCGCACGAAATTATGCATGAACATTCAAGTTGTCATTTTTCAATCAAGTACTGAATTTCAATTCTTTCTTATCTGAATTTTTGAAAATATTTGAAAAGTTGAATTTTGAATGCGTAGTATATCCACGGAATCATTGGCGGATTTTACCCATTCACGAATTCGACCTAAGGCCTTTCTTCCTGAAGAAACGACTAAGAGCTCGACATTTGTGGAGTATATTTGGACCTCAATTGAAACGGCCGAATTCGTGAAGGGGTGAAATCGACCTAATGATTCTGTCTATATACCCATTCCATATTTTATTTTCCAAATTTTTTCAAAAATATAGATGATAACGAAGTGGAAAATGATAGCAATGGTGACACGATGATCACGAAATTCCGCATGAAGTTGTTCATCTGCATTTTCATCATGTTTGGATCAATATGTTTTGTGTTATTCCAGAAAAAACAACGATATCGAGGAAAAAACACAGAATTTGACAGATATTTTCATATTATCTCCGACAATTATAACCGTGTCAACCTGAAATTTGGTACACTGCAGTGAAATATGAAGCTCAAGGTTTAAGAGGAGACAATACCACGTGGTAGTAAATTAAAGCCTCGATTAAAGCTAGCACAGCCACATTTAAATGTCATCAAACCTCGTTTATATCGCAAGGTCATGACGTTGGACCAGGTCTACATGCTTTAACGTTGCCTATAAGCTCGTGAAATATTAGAATTTGGAGAAATTTCGACTTCTATAGGAGAAAACGCGGTGTTTTTTTTTGGGATGTACTTAATTCTTAAGCGAGTATGCGCAATGTTAGTTATTTTTCCATTTCTGTTTTCATTTTCCCGAAAATTCTTGAATATAAAAAAGTGATAACATTGTGCACTACTACGATTTTTTTCAACAAAAATTTGAAAAAAAACGAACTTTGGCCTTCAGATGTAACCTTTTTATTCTCGAGGTATTGTTTGCTCTTAAGCTGTTTTTTGAATAAGATAGTATCGGAAAAAGAAAATTAATTTAGTGACAATACAATCTCAACAAAACTTCGCAGGAAGTTGCGCGTCGTAATGCTCCAACGTTCCTGAAATATCAGTAAATAACTTTCAAAATCTAAACTACGAACCCTGGAAGTTTCAAGAATTTGGTACTTCAAAAGAAAGGTGGCCTATATTGTGGACAACAAATGTTCACTGACCTAAGGTAGCTCACAATGGGCCGTTAGTCATCAAATTTCTCACATGCCATGAAGAAATGCCTCACAAATGTGAGAAATCACTCAAAAATTCGCAAGTATGCAGTGATTCTAGCTCTACATCGCAGGTAACCTCCTCGTTCTGTGCTGTCGACATTGACCGTGACCTCTACCTCGACCGCGACCCGCTTGTACCCTAAGTGTACGAACATAACAAGTGGTTCGCGGTCAAGGTAGAGGTCAAGGTAGATGCAACTAGTTAGTTCGAAGTCTATGCACAGCATATAACTAGGAGGTTACCTGCGATGCTGAGTCGAGCTATAAATTGTACAAGATCGCCAATTTGTGAGTAATTACTATCCCTTTCTTGAAATCCTTCGATATTTTCAGATGTGGTTCTGTAACATTCTTATTGAGCCATTCAGCTATATTTATATCTTGGTGCGTAGCCGAATTCCATGTAACAAATCATTTATATTCAGTTTGAACCTTGCATAGTGCAGAATATCGAATTACGGAGAAAACACATCATGCTATAATGTTTTCGACATGTTCTAGGGGAACAGCGTGCTATCGTTTTGTCCAAATGTCTGTAATTTTCGAATTCTGAGCCGAAAATGGTGTCGAACGAAGAGGTTGAACTCACTGATGACGAATTTGGTGTCGAAATCGATTCTGTCCGTCCGACGAAACGATAACTGTCGAACGGAGCCAGCTAGCGACTTGAAAATTTCAGATTTGGTCGCGTATTGGAATGCGGCGTTCAAGTTTGTTAATGGGACAAATCGGCCGAATGATTTTGGAGTTATGGTCATTTGAACTTTCGAGATTTTTTCCCTGATATTTCAGGATCTACTGAAGCGATTGGATTGAAGCTTGACAGTTAGTTGAAGCAGAATTACGCGCAACTTTTACAGAATTTTGTTGAGATCGTACTGTCAGTAATTTGAAAAAGGTTTTCTCGAAATTTTCAGAAAAAAAACTTTTTTTTCGGAAACTTTTCATCATATTCGTGAGAACTTCAGCTCATACCTTCAGCTTTATATTTTACAGCATATTTTACAGAATTTCAATTCTATCTTATTTTAATTTCTGGAGATATTGGGAAAAAAATATCTAAAATTTCGTGTTTTTTTCTCGATATTGTTTTTTTCGGTATAACTCAAGAAATACTGAATCAATCATGATGAAACTTCGCAGCTAGTTTGAAGATGCTGAAGGACAACTTTGAGAGAAATTTCGTGTTTATCGTGTCTTGAGAACAGTTTGAAAAATTTTTTTTTCATCAAATATTCAATATCCTGATCTTCTGATCTTTTCATCATATTATCCTCAATGAATTCTGTATGTACCTTCGAACTGTCATTTTCGATGAAGTACTGGATTTCAATTCGATCTAATCTTTTTTTTGGGAAAATTGGGAAAACAAAATATTGAATGGGTATATCTGCGGATTCATTGGGTGTATTTCACCCCATTCACGAATACGGCCTTCGTTATTAATCCCCAAACCTTCTCTACAAATATCGAGTTCCTCACTTCCAAAAGAAACGAATCAGAAACTCGATATTTGTAGAGTAGGCTTGGGACTTGATTACGAAGGTCGAATTCGTGAATGGGTTAAATCCGCACAATGATTCCGTAGATGTACCCATTCAAAATTTTATCTTCTCAATATTTCCAAAAATATAGATTAGATCAAACTGAAATCTCGTACTTAATAGAAAAAACCTAGAAAAGCAAGGGAAGGCTGCAGCTTTTGCGCGCATGTTCAAATTCGTTGCCAAGACGATCATCTTCATTAAACATTTTCTCAAAAGCTGATATATTCACGGCAGTACTTTTTTAGGTTTTCACGAGTTGCTTCTGAAGGGAATTGAAGGATTTAACGCACCAATCGCAGAAAAGCATCCTTGTATACCGCGCTGTAGGCATCTGTGTGAAACAAATTGTTTGAGTTTCAAAAGCATCGATGTAAATCTCCTGGATGGCATCGTTCTAAGAATCGACCGCGATGTACTTATTCGGTTCTCTTCCATTCACTTCAATGTATTTGATTCACGTGGATGTCGACATCGACCGTGACCTTCACCTCAACCGCGACGCACTTGCTCTATTCATACCCTTAAGCTTGTTCGTCTTTCTATATATGTGGAGAAAGTCTGCTCATTGGAGACTTTGTTAAAGTTGATAGATATAGTGTATACCGATATAGATTTATTCATCTGTTTCAACGAAGAAGAGTCTATATTTGTAAGATGATGAATTGTTAGAAAAGTGTTATGGTAACAGATTCATGTGTCTTATATTATGTTCTTCAATTCCTCATTGATTTCATATAATAATCAATTATCATTTTTCAGGCTTCTCCCTCAATCGTTTTGCGTCGCTTCCAACAAGGTTCAAGTCGAGGATCCACAAGACCAACAGTGCCCAGCAAGATGCCGTGGCCACCAAGAGCATGGAAATCAGCAAGTGGCTCCAGAACCTCGACCTGGAGGAGTACAAGGAGAACTTCTCGAAATTTGGTGGTGTGGAAGACATCCTGGACCTGAGTGAAACAGATATAAAGAATTTGGGTGTCAAGATATCATCTCACAGGGCACTGATAGTTCACAGTTTGACAGTGCTGAGAGCGAAATATTATGGTTAGTATAGCTGAAAAGTAGAATCAGTAAAAACTAAAATGTAAACTAAATAGTGATTCAAACCAAGTTGATATCGGAATTGATGAAAAATTCAAAGAAAGAATTAATAATTTTGGATGATATGAAATTGCGTAGCCGTATTTGAAATATTATTTCATTTTATTTGTGGCACAACAAAGACAAAAAAAAAGATTTTGCGAAATAATGTCACGTTACATCTGGTTAATCATACTTTGAAATTCTACATTTGGATACTATAAAACTCTTGACATACGAAGAAGTCTAACATCCTGTATAATCTTTCCTTAAAGTTCCATGTGAAAACACAGCGATTTGACGCTACCCCACTAGATGTCACTGCCTTTTTGCTGAAGTCGCAAGAGAAATTTTTTTATCGAGAATAAATAGATAGAATCATTCATAAATACATATTTCGTCGTTATAATCATGTTGATCACATTTTTGTAGAAGAAGTTTCCTGTAGCTCAGCTTTTTCTGTCCATTCGAAAAAAACAAAAGTGTGTTCAAACTTTTAACGAATAGGTACGACTTTCTCTAATATCAGAAGAAAGTGGTTCATGAATTTTCTCTAAGTTTCAAAACGCCAGTCCGGAATTCATGCGAATGAATTCATAAGTTGGTTCAGAATTCTTGAAGTTGTTTTATGGAGAATCTGGCCCAAAAGATTATTGAGATACATCCATTTGAGTTTTCATTAGGCTGGAGCGAGCTATTCCCGAATCGAATTGAATTTTTTTACGCACATAGTCCACATAAATCATGAATTTGAAAATCCCATATTGACACGATAGGAATTTTGGGGATGTGTTTGAATTATATACGCAACTTTTCAACCCTATAACAGAGTAGACGACTCATAATCTCGAAATTACTCGGTTCGTTACTGGACAAATTCATTCAACGTTTTCCTAGCTTCATCCATCTGAAGTGTTGTTGATATCCCCTCAATAACTCGAAAATACTGATCCGATCGTATTGAAACTTGATGAATAATGGTAAAATGCTGACGCTGAGTTGTTCGTATACCACTCGAGTACGTGTAGTGAGCCGGGAGCATATTATAGCTTTGTTTTGGTTTCAAGATCAGAACCAATTCAGAACTGTTCTACTTTTCAGACACAAAATTGCAATCGCGCATGCTCGAACCGTCCCGAACAGTTCTGAACTCGGAACCGAAACAAACCCTATTTGAGCACATATTCTAGCGACGTATGGCTGCACTGGAGCAAAGTGACGACTTGGAAACTCCCCAGAGACCCTATTCTTGAATGTGATGGAATGAACGTTCTCTATCGTTCCATCAAAAATGCACCGGGTTTCCTTGGCAACAGCGTCGACACGCCTATTTTCTCCCTTCCCTGTTTCAAGAATAGGGGCTCAGGAGTGTTGGCGAATCATCACTATCAGCTAGAGATGAAATATTAGGAATACACAGTGAAGTATGAGGCGCCGTATTGGACAAAAGTGTGTTTTCAAATATATGTATTTTCGAGCCAGTATTTTTATTATTTGCAGCAATACATTTATTAATTCGTCCTATCCCAAGTCACGAGAGGTCACGCCGGCATTGTTTGGTACAGTTCTGAGCTTTTGGCAACATGGCGTAGTTATTAGTACAGTAGTCGCTCACAGTAAGCAATGGCCACCTTTATGGTTCCAAAAAAGTTGCAAAATAATAGCATTAGGATACTACGATACAAATGACATAAGCATATAGTTGTAGCAGATTACGAAGAGATTGAGTGCTTTTTTATTTTCATCGAATTGATAAATCGATTGACTCCTATTTTCTTCTTCTTTAGTGGAGAGCATAAGAGAAGAGAGAGGGAGTTACACCGATTAATCAGTTCAATGAAAATGAAGACGCACCAATTCAAACGTCTGTACACAAATACTAACAATAACAAGATTGAGTTTACTATTTGGTTTGTGCTAGTGCAAGAAGTGTTAAATAAGGATTATGAATGAATGATGCATCAATTTGCCATAACACTGTGTAAAATTCCACTTCGTGAAGTACCGTTGACAAAATCGTAATTTCACATTTCTTGCCGTAGAAAAGCACCAAACGAATTAACCAAATTGTACTCTAGTATTGAGACACAAACCATTAGCTATTAGGATTCCTTAATATTATAATATCTACCTATCTACAAGATAGATAACGAAGAAACATATCTTTGGTTATGTCATTATAAATGGGCATTGATTGATGATTGATTGTTATTCATCTTATCATACACAACATGCTACAAAAAAGTTAGTTTTCTTCTTTCAATATCGACAATCTCCAAGCCATCTATCAGCTAGTGTAGGTACTAAAGAATAAGAACATAACTACGTGATATGTTGTACTAATGGCTACGTCATGTTGCCATATGCTCGGAATGTGCTGAACGCTGTCGGCGCGCCCTCTCGTGACAACTTGGAATAGGTCGAATTAATATAATATATATATTGGACACCACGAATTTGTATAGTTGGAACGCCCAACTCATAAATATATTGTGTTTCGTAGGAAATAAATATATAGGAACGAAAAATAAATATATCGGCACACAAAATGAATATATTGCTGCAACTGATGAATATATTGGCTCGAATATATATCTATATTTAGAAGATTGCGTTTTTTAAAATTGACCACTTCGTCTTGTAATTGTTTGTCTGAATTTTTTTAAGTGTTTTTACAACTACTGAGGAATAACGTTAACATTTTTGGTCCTGATGATGGATACAAAGTTTTCCGAAAGCTAGGCAAGAAATAAAGAGTACTAAAATCTTCCTCGTTTCAGTCGATATCCCTTAAAACTTCACACATTTATAGTACGACTGTTAGTGAACTAATATAATATATATATATATATATATATATATATATATTTGAAAACGCACTTTTGTGTGACACCGTCATTCAATGAAATCACTTCAGAATGTCACTACTGAAGGTTTTAGATGGTTTGCGAGATAGTTTTGAACCATGTTGGGGGCTATCACGTTTCATCTTGGCATAGTCAGGGGGAATTTGTGAGGGCATGCGGAAAACTAAACAATATTCCGAATGAATATATTTGTGAAGCCCTTTCATAAATTTCACCCATTAGGTAGTCATATTTGAGTTTCGAACCCGCCGTACACAGATCTAATCTATTGGTTGCTCTTGTAGAAATGATTACATTGACAATCATCCATTTATAATTTGTTGATTTCTTTGATTTTGGAAAGAATATTGAAACGGTATTGTTCCACTGAGGACGATAACAATATTGGAGGTCTTTATTGTGAAAAATTCAGATAAAAATTCAATAACTCTTTTTGAGCCAGATATTTTACCAGCGTAATTCTTGGTTCAATATGTTCAATATAACATTGTGGAATTATACCTAGATTATGTGCCTCTCCTTCCATCTGATACCCTATACCATCTATTTTTCGAAAACACTCTTCTGTTCATTCTTTTATTTCTCATCATGAAGTCATATCTAAATGAAGAGCTCACGTAGAAACATGAATACTCGATTTGAATAAACGCTGTTTCAGAATTTTTATTCTGTTTTCTATCAATCTATAGATCATTTCGAGAAGAACCGCATCAACAGGCAGCCCTCTCTGAGGCACAGCGTGGCTGTAGATTCCAACAAAGTTGAAGATGACGATGTATTGTGAGTATATTGAATTTATTTTTTCCGTAGTTCTTGATTTGTTAATCCTTTTGTCGTTATTTTGGTTGGAGCAGAAGAAATGAGAGAAACAAATTCAAAAAAGTACCTACCTACTGATGTGGAGTCAGGAGCTTCCGAGAGCTTTTCAAATTTCTTTTTCACTTGCTCAAGAAATGTTTCTCAACCATAATAGAAATTGAGTTCCTATCTTTGTTCTTGTTATTACTGTTTTATGTCTGAACCTGCATGAAATATTCCATTTGTCGAGCTTTCAGTTGTCTGTAGATAGAGAAAAAGTATGAACTACAGTAACTAAAATGTTGACATAAAAATATATATATACGATGGTGATGAAATACTAATTTTGATCATAATCAAAAAACGAATAGAAACCAATGAATCAATTCAATAGTTAAAAGAATAATTAATACAATTCTAAGATGAAGTCTTTTAGTTCTTCATGCTGATTGAAATTTGGCAATGAAATATTCAAGAGTTGCTCTCGTAGAAACTCTCTATCATATATTTGAAGAACTCACTTTCCTTTCATGATAATCCCCATTTTAAGAGATGTTTACCTTCCACTTCTTCATATTCGATTCGATTCATTCAGAGCCATACCCTTGAAGCCTGGATTAATCGATAATTCAATCTTCGCCCCTTTGCGGCTGAATAAAACGAAGTGACACATCGTAAACACGTGCTTTGTCAAGCATGCCGGCATCATTTGCAATCTACCCTGCTGCAACTGAAGGTTCTTTTAAATACGGATATGCAACGGGTACTGCGGTTCGCTTGTTGACTGCTTCAGACTCCGAGGGGTCCTTCAGTTCTTTACGGATTCAAGCCCCAAGCAGAGACGGGCTTGAGTCTCTAAAAATTTTATATTTTCTGTAGAACATATTGCTATTATTCAACGTAATTGATTGTGCTTTACCAGAATCAAACCAATGGTCTGAAAATATAACTTCAACCTAACCTAATTGTATGGTTGCTGATCTTCCAAGGTTCTGCTGTGGAACCCCTTAGAAGCTTAATGCTTGTGCGAGTTAGGAGACCAGGTGTGTTCTGTGTAGGCTTTGTTACTAATTCCTTGCGCCACGTTAGGAACAGCACTGTTAATTAATTACCCAACAACGAATGGTTGGACGGTCCCCTGAAAAAGGGCTTGAATCCCAGAACTCACGATCATGAGGCAAGCGCTCTAACCACTGAGATATTGAAATTGTTATTGATTTAACAGAATTAAGCGGGAAATGGTCTCGAAAACTCAACTTGAAAGCGAATGGTGAAGAATTCGTGGTCAAATTCAATTATGCCTATCCGTTCATACAATGGGCACGGATGAAAAAATTTCATTTTCATTTGGAATCCCTCTAAACCGAAAAGAACTCATGGACATCAGGATTTTTCTGGGCATTCTGTGGCAGAGATAGTACTAACATTCACCGAGTAAATTATAGGATAGGGCATAGTTCCTTTCTACAGACGGTCCAAGATGGTACATGAGTTTATCTACATCCCGAAATCTCTAGCAACTCATTGATATTTGGGAGTACGCGGATAAAGTTATAAAACCACAGAACCTGCAAATGCACATGCTTCTCTCCCTATAAACTCGCTAAATAGAAAGAATCTATTACTACCCCCGCAGTTTGTCTGTTTCCTGCATGAGTAAATCATTTTCAAGCTGTCTATGGCCTTGGTCAGGTTAAATTTGATGCTTTATTTTCTGTGTTTTCTTTCGACGTCATTTTCCTTCTGGATCAGATGTTGGACATTTTGTAGAAGCCTGCAACTCTGTCCGAAATTGAGTAGACCTTTTTGGAGATTGTTATGGCTTCGAGCGGATCAAACGCAGAATTATCTTCGAGTTGAAGTCATCAGGGGACGAATATTTTGTTTTTATTTTCAATTTTACATTCCTGCTCATACACTGAGATGGATTTCAAGAGACTCTAGAAGCCTTTCGAATAGTAAAGTTTCTCACAAAATGGTGGTTCTTTCACTAAGTTGCAGAACCCAAATTCAGACTGAAGTTGTTGCAGGTTCTTTGCATTGGGAGTTGTTCTTTTGAAGAACATTGCTGTTCACGGATCTCCTTTCATTAGGTGTCAAAATACCTATACTGGGTATCACAGGAATCAGGTTCACCCTCGAAAAAATCTTCATTCTATCGAATAGAAATTTTTCCAATACTAAAGTATTATTAGTTTGTGTTTCACTAACCCTGTGAAATCTAACTTAACTTAGGTATAATTTTGCATAATAAAATTCTAAGTTGAATTCTGAGTGGGACACTGTTGAAAAGAAAAGTGCATTGACAAAAAAATTCTTGATCAAAAAATGTTTGTTTTTTTTTTAATTCGTTTCGATAGCAATGCTCGATTTATGAATTTTGCCGTTATTACAAAACATTAAAGTTAGTTTTCACTAGGAATTGACCACTTGGGTAGAGCTCACATGTATTTTCTTTCAGTCCAATGCAGGTGTGTGTTATGAAATCACCCAAGCAGATTCTTCCATCATAAATATCTTGTTAGAGAAATAATGTCATTAATTTTCCAACCATAAAGTAATCTTATAAAGGTAATTTTTTCCAGATTTCGAAGGAGCATTCTATTTTCTACCTCTATAAAAATATAATTTGAAAATTACTAAAATTGTTTCTTATCCAATTACTACATGATCAGAAGGTTTGAATGCCAAATTCCATAAACATATAGAAGGAGTACAAGGTGTCTCAAAAAAAATTTTTATATTTGTTTAGCTTACTGTGTGAATGCAAGTTATCTGAGAGGCTCGAGGGTTATCTTAGTCGGTAGCCTGGCTCTTGGGAATTCAGTTCATATTGAGCCTTTCGCGGGAGGAATTTTACGAAAACGGTTATTCTGCGACTATTGCGCGAAGACATTTCTTCAATGTTCGAGGTAAACGTCACTTAAATGATGTACCAAGCATTCCTTTCATTCGGAATTCGGTGAAGACGTTTGAGGCGTCCGGTTCACACTAGGTTAACCGAAATCCGGACGACCAAGGTCATCGAGAATGGAGGAGAACGTGGAACGGACTAATCAGTCTATTCGTGATGATCCCGACCTCTTCATTCGGAAGCGCGTGGACGTGCATAGATCATCGCTAACCGCATTTTGCACAAAGATCTAGCTGCAGCCCTATAAAATCCAATTCGTGCAGGAACTAAAACCCCCGGATGCCATTCAGAGACTAAAATTCGCAAACCAAGCAATTGAGCGCTTACAAACCTTTAACATCTTATTCTCCGATGAAGCTCAATTTCATCTTAAAGGGCACGTTAACGAGCAGAACTGTCGCTACTATTAGTGAAACCAATCCCACATGTAAGCATCAGACACCCCTTCATTCGCCAAAAATGACCGTATGGGATGCAATGTCGTCGCGAGGAATTATCGGTTCATACTTTTATGAAGGTGAAAGCGGACGTGCTCTTATAGTGAATTCAGAGCATAATGTTAGGATGTTAGATGAGTTTTGTTGCCTGAACCGCAAAATTTTCCTGGCTATAATCAGTGAACATGGTTTCAGCAGGATGGAGCAACGTCACACACGTCCAATAGGTCTCTGCCAAGAGGTCGTGAAATGTTTCCAGGCCGCCATTTGACTCCTATGAATTTTTTCCTGTGGGTTTTCTCAAATCTAAAGGCTACAATAATAAAACAACTTCCCTGGACCAGTTAAAAACAAAATATTCGCCACGAAATGAAAGCCATCACGGAGCCTACCTGCCAATCCGTCATCAGAAATTTGAATGTTAGATTGAATGAATATCGCAAACGCGAGGAAAACATTTAGACTACATTATTTTCAATAAATAAATTCCCAAAGAGTGTATTTTAATAATTGAATAATTCAATTAAAATCTCGATAAACTGCTTATTTTATTTTTTATCGATTTTTTAAATATAATTTTTTTTTTGAGAGACCTAATTAAAGATAGAACAGAAGGCTCACCCGTCGCAAAAGACAAAAACAAAATACCTGTAACTCTCTTATATGAACTGATGCATATTTTTGCATTATCGAATTCTACGTTGAATTTTGAGTGGAATTTAATAAACAGAAATTTGTTTGTTTTCGACTTCGATTCGATAATAATGCTCGATATATGGATATATGAAGCTATTACAAATCTTTAAAATTTGTTTCCACTAGGAATGGACCATGCGAGGGGTGAGCCATCTGCCCTAACTCTGATTATACTGAGTCTATATTCATGAAATTTTGCAAATTTCACAATGTTATGAAACACTGTTTTTCATTGAGAAAATTCAATAGGTTGCACTGGTTTGTTTACAAACAAAAATGCCGTTTCGTGTTCTATAGCAGGACGGGAGGAAGCTTTGTTGGAAATCTTCGAGTTGAATGGCACCAAAGAAAATGTTCTCGGTGTTATAGCAATCATTTGACGGGTTTCAAAATAATGGTTTTTGATCGGCCTTAAACGCAATAACTTTGTGAGAAAAATTTCGAAATATTCAAAATCCGCCTAAATTTCTGTAGTTATAACAATTGAAAATGATACTTTCCCAATATTAGCAAGAATTGACATCCTAGAGGATTGATGATATGAAATAGCTCTGTGGGCTACAACTAGCGTAAAAAATACTTCGCTGGCACCATCTCAGAAAAAAAACCACTGGGAAGATAGCACCAATCATCATCAATCATTTTGCGCATTCAGACCCCAAGTTCTTGATTCTTTCTGACGTCGCATCGTGTTATAGTCGGAAATTAGTTACAATTTCAAAATCATAATGAACTTCTGAATCGACAACCCTTTCGAACCCAATGCAAATCTCTATTAGGAAAGTTGAAGAGTATCCAAAAAACTTGTCTGGCGTTATGTACATTCATGTCATTCATCCAGTTTTATAAAGTCGGTAGGGCCTTGGAAAAGGTTCATCAAGTTTTTGTTACTGGAACTGAGTTATGTTGGCAGCAGAGAAATATTTCGAACAATTCGGTAGGACGTTGATAATTCTCACGTATTTTTATTAAGGACCTTATGGTTTGGTTGAGTCACATATGTAATCAGTAAAAAGCTAAGTACTGATAACAAAATTTTTTTTAACTTTTTCATTATAGAGAGTGAAATGTGTCAAACTTGCATAACCTGAACTGACCTATAAAAATTAATGAAGTATACCTTCATCTTAACCATTCTTCATTAATTTAAAAAAATTGGATATTTCGGAAAAGTCATGGCGCAAAAAAATTACTAGCCCCCCTTTTTCATCTGACTAGGGCTGAAGTGAAGAAGCAGTGTGAGTATACTGTCATTTGATAGAATCGATGAGTTTGAAACAATATTGAAAGAAAAATAGTCATCAAGTAGATACGAGATACCGGAGATAAGAGCAAAGTTTCATGTTCTCTTCTTATTAGAATTACTTGTGTCATACAAAACTTTTCTACTTTTTGAGGTTGACGCGCGAACGAAAAATCACTTGGATTGGTTTAAATCACGACGTAGAAAAATTGCATCACCTCACGCTGTGTAAAATGAATGATCGCTGTAGTGTGTAGACATTTATTGATAACATGAATCTAAAGTTTGTATCCTTGAGCTCCTGACTTGTCCGTTATTATGAGAATATATTTGAAAAATCTCCGCCAGTTAATTTCATTGACTATGGGCCCATTTTATAAATTAACTTCTAGATATTGGTAGAAATAGCTTTATAATACCAATTCTTACTACGTCGACAAGTTTGTCTGGCCTAATAGTGTTTATGTGTCATATGCATAAAGAATTCAAGTTCTGTTATGGAACTATTTCATTTATTTTGCGATTGGGAGTATACAAGTATTTCACTCTGTATATAGGAGATGCAACACTAAAAAAACAAGCGCTCAGTTGAAAAAACATCATATCTCCCATCTAAATTGCCCGAATCCACTCAACAATTCATTCTGAGAGATAAGATCTGACGAGTCCGATCCTGCATAAACACCGATAAGAGTCATATGTTTGCACCCTCCTTCGCAACGAAGAGCTTATTGTGTACTGCCCTCCATGGGTTTTTTCATTCACAATGAAAAGGTCCCTAGGGACCCCAATTTCGAATCAGGGATGCGGTATAGAAACAAATTGAAAAGTAGAATACGGGTTGCCCGCTTCGAAAGTGGGTTGTATCTTTCTTACATACGTTTACAAGGTTACACTAGGTTTCTTGTTACAGATCCCGATATACACGGTGTGTTCGACAGTGAACTTTTTCAAAATGAAAACCCACAAGAGAAAAAGCATTGATATGAATTCAGAGTTGGAGTATTATCAATTATAATGGAAAAACTTATTTATGGGACAACAAAATTGTTATCTTTTCACCCAAATGTGTTCAAAGTTCGATCCTTGATTAAGAACCCGTGGTAAAATTAGGTTCTGTTATTGAAAAATATAATATCGAAGGAGTATACAGGGTGATTCCGGAGGAGATCGTCAGATTTTAGGATAAGTTTAATTTCAGAATTTCAGATTAACTGTGCAGTTGAAAAAAACACCCTGTAAATTGCTCTTAGAAAACGTTTCAGATTCTACAATAATATGTCCTTATTCAGAGGTTTTTAATTTCTTTGGCACACGACCGGTTTTCCGAGAAAAAATGTTGGAAGAAGAGCATAATCGAAATTTGGCGCAAAAGCAGTGAGAATATTCTGCACTAGGTAATAAAGCTGTATATTTCAACGATGCAAAGCAGTTATTAAGTTCTGAAATATTGTATGCAAATTCCAAATTCATATTTAATTTCTGATATTCTGTATGAAATCATTCAATTCATCCTTTGCATCCTTGGACATACATCTTTCCTACCTAGTGCGGAATACTCTCACTGCTTGTGAGCCAAATTTCTATAATGCTCTTCATCAAAAATGTTTTCTAGGAAAACCGGAGGTGTGCCAAAGAAATAAAAATCCTCTGAATAATTACATATTCTTGTAGAATGTGAAACGAAAAAGAAAGTTTAGGAAAAGCAAAAGCGTGTTTTTTCAAACTGCACAATTAGTCTGAAATTCTGAAATGATCACAATTACAACCCTGTAATTCGAGAGATTGAATGTTCTCATTCAGATTGTTCAACACTGGAAATTTCATCAAAATTAGATGAGCTATACCAAAGTTATTAATAAAAGTAGAATCGATTGGAGCGAAATTTCGATATTGTCTTTTTTTGAAAAAATTTTTTTCGGAAAACTAGAAGTGTGCCAAAAAAATTGAAAACTCTCAAATAATGACTTATTATAGTTGAATCGTAAACAGATAGCGTAGTTTAGGAAACGCGATGTACAAGGTATGTTTTCATCCTGCACAATTAATCCGGAATTATCACAATAACAACCGCCTATTTGGAAAAAAAAATTTAAAATTAATGAATGTGCTCATCAATATTGTACTTCACTGAAAATTTCATCAAAATCGAATAATCCATACCAAAGTTATCAATAAAAGTGAAATCGGTCGAATCGTACAAATCATCCTGCATATTCTCAATAGAGACCCCAACCATGAACCAAACATTGTTTCGAGACTGTCTCGACTAGTGTAAACTTATCCCATAATCTGGCGGTCTCCTCCGGAATCACCCTGTATATGTTCAGAATGAGGAAGTCGAGTTTTGTAACCTAATAATAAACCAACCCTAAAAATGCCGATTTTCTCCCCTATTCCATTTGAAAAATACTGTGTGGTCAGAAAAACCCCATTCTTTCAACGTAGAACAGCTGTACAGAAAACTTTTTGGTAATCCCTCTTATCCACATGAGTTTCCCATTTCCTAGGTTTTGAAATTCATTCAAGTTTTTTCCCCTTGAATCTCCATATCATTACGAATATAGGTTTCTCCAAAATTGTGCGGAGTTTAGCTGCTACTCGATTTTTCTGAATAATAAGCCTTTTTTTATATGCTCTATTGAGATATACTCCCAAAAATGAGGAGACTTTATGAACACCTTATAAACTATGGAATTTTCGTCCTTATTCGCTTATTCCGCATGATTACTAGGCTCTCAAAACCAAAGCTTAGACTATCAATTTCAACACAGGTAATGTTATTTATTCCTTCAAATAATTTATTCTTTCAAATACTTACCGTTTTCAAAATGTGTTGCTCCCTGATATTCTAAGGAGAAGGTATGTAGTTCAAATCTTTCACGCCAATCGCCTCTTATTCCATATGAAGACTATTCTCAAAAGGAGCTCATAAAGAGGTATTCAGCAGCTTAAATACCAAAATACTCCCTGAGGTTTTTCGGTAAGGGAGGCCCCCTTCTCTATTGAAAAAACTGCAAAACCGTTTGCTTTCAAATCAGCCCCGAAGGACCATGGAGAGCTTGATTGTGCTCTGTCGAATCAGGCTTGTAACACCTCGAGGAACTTTGTTGTTGTTTGGAGTCTGTTGACTGAATTGAGTGGACTGTATATATTGATGGTGGTTTGGGCTTGCTGTTCCAAGCTTGAACCGAAAAAATCACCTACAAATTCATATGAATCAACAAACATCATTACTTTGTTAATAGTTCATTGATAAAAACTGAAAATATAAACTCTATATGTTTGTTACAGTCTAGATGAGCATAGCCTACTCGGCACACACATACTGTCGCTGTGGGTAGATGTATTAGATTTTGAGTGTTGAATATTTGAGATGAATCCAAATTCATCCAATCATCTCTGAGCTGGTCGTGGATATAGAGCCATTTCTTTAAAAAAGGGTAGGTCGGTAGATGTTATTGGAGAGTTGAAGATCATTCAAACATTTACTCAAGTCTATCTATCTTAGATATCTGGAAATCATAATTTTTTCAGAAATATGTTTGAATTCTAATAATGAATGAATTACCGATACTGAAATATATATGGCGCATTCAAATAATACTATAATTTACAAGAAAGGGCATTTGAAATTTTGAAGGTGGAGTCCATTTTCTGTCCCGGAGAATGAAAGGACTGAGAAAACTCTCAACTAACAATAGCTTACCGGAAGAAAAACTCTTAGAATACTTGTCGTTATCATGCCACATAAATATTAATTAAACTTACTTATTTATAGTAACCATACTGATCTGCGAAAAACATCTTCCTAAGACTTGGTTGACGGTTATAAGCTTCTTAATAGGCAATGAAGATTACAAAATCATTGGCCAAGAGAAAAAATAATGAAGGATTTATCTGCATCAATTGCGCATAAATTCATTCATTAATTTCATTGTATCCAAGTGTTCCACTTCTAAGGAATTAAATTGTAAATTAATAATAATAATAAAACTATGAATATTACCCGTGAAGGCAAAACAACTGAAATTTAATCAACATTCGGGTAACATCATCATGAACAACTCAGCGATTTCTGAGAAACATTTTTTAATGGGAGGATGGTCTATCTGGTCGCCACGAAAAACTTAAATTCTAGAGAAGCAATGACGTGAAGCTTTTGCACGCTTGTTCAAATCCATTGCTTAAGACCAAACAATACCTCGAATATTAAAGAGTTCCTTTCTTTCAAAAAATTTTCTTGGTGCAAATGGTTGAAATATATTTTTTATATTCAAGAAATTTCGGTGAAACAAGAACTGAAATGGATTGAAATATGGAAAAATAACCAACATTGTGCATTCTCACAAAAGAATAGAATACATTCCGAGAAAAAAAATTTTCGAAAAATAATCACTGAAACCTACAGAACTAATTCTAATATTCCTCTTGGCCATTGGTAACGTTAAAGCATGCAGATTGTGGGCAGGTGCCTGACCTTGAGATATTAACGGGGTTTAATGAAACTTGAATGTGTTGCAGAAATACGCGAAGCCGTAATTCGCCAGCACATGGTAGTGTTTGCTCATAATTTGTCGTCGTCAATGATTTTCTGAAACAAAAAATTGGGCAAAAATGGCATGTAAACGAAAAGTATCCGGAAAGGTCGCATACATATATTCATTCACACCTTACAATATTTTACGTAGACAAAACGGGAAGTATAAGAGAATCAATATTAACTCGTGAAATCTGGTTCGCAAATAAGAACTTACTGCTCTCTTTCATCAGAAGGAGTTTTATAATATCGGCTCCAAGCCGATTATGTTGATCATAAAATGGACGGAGGCTCTATAAACATCGCGAACAGATTTATTAATTTTAAAGTAAATTTCCACAATTTGGAAGCGTTGCTCTGGCATAAAACGCTTCATGATGAATCATTCTCTTGCTTGTATTTTTTCATCATTGAAATCGAATATTCTATCTGTAAGAATACTGAAAAAATTCAATCGCTGTTGAAATTTTTCAACGCCTTTCTTGACGATCCGGGTTATATTCACTATCTCTCTCTTTTGGTGTACATTTCTCTCTAGCAAGCCAAAATATAGCGTCGGCTATATCGACCGGAGAATCTTGCAATAACTAGCTTTTGACGAAGGGAGCGATCTACCGCGAATTGAGAATAACATAAAAATATGACAATTCGTTCCATGCAAGATCTATTGCCAAACTGAACAGAAATGTCAACAATATAGATACATAGAATACATTGTGCGGAAATTCTTCAAACGAATGTATGGTAGAACTCGGAAATTCGAAAAAACTTGATGGTTCGACTAGTTTTGATATGACATGTCGGTAACTTCCGAATATATTTCAGATTTTTACATGGCATATTTTTCGATGCCTTCATCTATCGGCGGAAACTTAAGTGGGACAAGTATTTTCAGAACATTTGGAACGCATTTCGGACCCAAAATATGTCAAAAAGTGACCGCACCATGTATTTTCTATGCATCTATGTAAAGCATAAAAAACTGATCTCTTATTCTCCTATGATAAAGGACTGAACGCCAAACAGAATGATTGTATGTTCTTTGAGCATTTCGGTGACCTTAACAATATGAAGCAAAAGCTTCTTACTTCCGGAAGTCCACTTATTCGAGATCTACCATTAACTTGCTACCAATTAGGGGCCTCGCATCGAGTCGAATTTCTGGGACATTTATGGATCGTAAATCCGTAAACTTTTTACGCGAGACAAATTGATGGAATTAATTCCGCGATGAATGCTAATTTTCATCTGGCGATTGTAACTGTACTCGATGCACGGGGCACTGCAGGCTTTCACTCGACGAGGTGCGGTGCATTTGGAACGTCTGTATGCAACAAACTGCCTGAACTATAAATTCAACATGAAGTTTCATTCGATTGAATCGATCCACCTTTATACCCTTCAATGAAGAGGTGAAAATAATAATGTTCATTTCATTAGGTTTTTTCTGGGTTTTCACTCCCAATATCTGAAAAATTAAAAATTAAATAAACATTGTTTTTCATGAAAATCGCCCTTGCGCATTGCAGAATTAAACTATTTTTCGAAGGCCAGTTCCTTTGAAAACAGATTTTCTGATGAACAATATAGAAACAATACGAACGTTTCAGAGCACACGTCTGATTCTTTCATCAGACAAACGAGAAAACCTTTAGAATTATTTTCTTTCGATTTTGCGTTTTGAGTTGATACTTTTGACAAAAGTCCCTTTATTTTCAATGAAACAGCCCTTGGCAAATAGTTCAATTCAACAATCCGCAAGGGCGTTTTCCATGAAAAACAATTTTTTTTAATTTTTAATAGTTCTATTTCAGATATTGTGAAAACCC
Organism: Myrrha octodecimguttata; assembly: GCA_958510865.1. Lineage (NCBI taxonomy): Eukaryota > Metazoa > Arthropoda > Insecta > Coleoptera > Coccinellidae > Myrrha > Myrrha octodecimguttata. The sequence continues at coordinate 31,128,209 of OY294057.1, forward strand.
AGAAAAAAACTAACAAAATGGTGCAAAATCCTCCCAAAATAAGCTTTAATCGAAAATAACGCCAATGTTTCGGATAACAAGCGCGTCCAAAAAAAGCTTTGGTCAAATTTAGTATTTTGTCCGTCAGGTAGTAAATACTATTACTTTCGAAGGGGAATTATTCTTCAGGTGTTTCCTAGGATTTTAGTCCCAATATCCGAAAAAGATCTTGACAAAAGTCTTGTACGAATTTATTTAGAAAAAATTGGTTGTGCAAATTTTCTCGATATCTTCGTTGATCGTTTGCATAATTATTATCATTATGCAAGATTTCCCCAGAAACTGCACCTGACAAATAGTTTAAATATATATTTCCATATAATTTTCAATCGTTTTTTCTCATATATTGAGAGTGAAAACCTAGAAAACACCTAAAAAATAATGTTAGATCATCCCAAAATATCCTTCCATAACTCAAAGAAAAAATGTCAAAAAGTCTTGAAATAGGATCAAATTGAAACGTAGCATTCAAGTAGAATGTCGACGTATAAAAATTTTATCGGGTTTCATGAGGAGCATTTAGGTACTCAGTAGGAAAAATGAAAATTTGCACAAACTTTTTTCTGAAATATTTTATTCCTGTATAGTCCCATCAGATTCCGCAGAAATAATGAAAATTTCAGCTGACATTCTTTCCACAACCATCTACCAACATTCTACATCAAGATAGCATAAATATTTTCGAAAACATTAAAAATAAAATTTCGAATATTGTGTTTGGGAGTATTTTGCCAATTCATACTTCTGTCTCCGCCATTGAGGTCATAACGATTTAACGTAAAGCCGCGTATACACCAAAATCTTCCACTCTGTCTCTAAAAGCTGGGGCAATTTGTTGTTTTTTCTGCAAAATACAGTAACTTTGTCTGTCTCTCAGACTCAAATCTCAAATTTTGATTTCTCACTGGGGGTCGTTAATGATAAAAGAAAGTTGAAAACTGAAATTGGGAGAATTGCAACTTAGGTGTACAATGAGCTACAGGTCGACCGCATACACAAAAACTTTCGAAAAAAAACGACTGAGAGTTTCGATATGAGAGGAATAATTTTGGAGCTTATGAAGTGTTATCATTCACTCTTTATTACATAGACAGAATTCATGAGTGTGTAAGATCAATTCAATGACACTACACATGCTCATATGCTTTCGATTTTTTCTCCTGAAATACATCTCGTATCGAATTGTGATGAAGCAGTTATTTTAAATATGACGGAATGCAGGTAGGTTAGTGCATGTTTGATAAAAATCCAATGGATATTTTCCACAGCGTATGTATACAGTGCGCGTCAAAATTATGGAACAAACAAATTTTCTCAGAAGAAAAATATTTGGCAACAAAATCCTGAAACAGGTCAATTTTTGTTTCACTTTTACCAAATTTATATGCATTTTTGAAGGATTTTTGTTGCACCCTGTGCCATGCCCATCAACCCTCTAAATTTTTTGAAAGGGGAAAGTGGGTCATGTGATACTTTTTTGGCAAGGTCTCTGTATCTTCTTTACTGGCGTGCAGACATTTTGAAGAAAATTTTTTGTTTTGAAAAACTAGTTATTTCAAAGAGGTTTTCAGTATGTGCACTTTGTCATGGTTCATTTAGTTTGAGACGATGGTACCTGATGAAATTTGTCACCGAATGAAAGTCGACCATAACAGTTTTGTTCATGCATAATTTTCAACCCCTATGAACCCTTTAACGAAGAAAAAAAGTGACATTGGGGTGACATTGGAAACTTATTCCGGCATTAAAGTACCACCAGGAGAATCATTGTGCATTACAAGATAAGTTGAATTAAATGTTCAAGATGACCCTCATCGTTCTGGATGCAATAATCAAAGCGTTTGACACATTCATAACATTGTTGACATTGCGTTGTCAGAAATCTTTCTTTGAATTGAAACATTTTATCGAAAAGTTTCAACTTCAGTAAAAACGTACTAATAACATACCTACTTAAGATCATAACTGAAGCGCAGTGTTTCACACATTCTGATTTTTCACGTGAGTGGGTTGAAAGGGGTTGACAGTTGTGCATGAACAAAACTGTAATGGTCGACTTTCATTCGGTGACAAATTTCATCAGGTACCATCGTCTCGAAGTAAATGAGCCATGACAAAGTGCATATACTGAAAACTTCTTTAAACTTACTAATTTTTCAAAAAAAAATTTTTTTCTTGAAAATTTCTGCACGCCTGTAGAATATTCTGAAGATACAAAGACCTTACCACATGACCTACTTTCCCTATTCAAAAAATTCAGACGGTTGATGGGGATGGCACAGGGTGCAAAAAAATCCTTCAAAAATGCATATAAATTTGGTAGAAGTCAAACAAAAATTGACCTGTTTCAGGATTTTGTTGCCAAATGTTTTTCTTCTGAGGAAATTAGTTTGTTCCATAATTTTGACGCGCACTGCATAATTCTAATGGAATCTGCGTAAGCCTTCAAGCCATCATTTCCGAATTGCCGATTAGATCTGAAGCTATGGAAATATTTGTAACGTTACAAAACGCTCCACTGTCGATTTCAGTTTCCATCGCGAAAATACGTCATACTAATAATTTCAATTCCGATCGCAAGAAAAAACGTTTTATTGTTTCTTATAAGACGTCTATTCAAAAGGCGTCTTTGTACCGGGGCTATCGCCCACTGAAGCATCTTTGTACCGGGGCTATCGCCCACTGAATCATCTTTGTACCAGGGCTATCGCCCACTGAACCATCTTTTCACCGAGCTGCCGACTACTGGATTATAATTTTGCTGGGGCTAACGCCCATTTGAATATTCTACTACCGGACCCAGAGTTTGACTGGATCATCTTAGTACTAGAGGCAATCATTACTGGATTATCTTAATACTGGAGCTGATTATGACTGGAATACCTTTATTCCGAAGCTAATTATTACTGGAATATCTTAATTCTGGACTTTATTCTGGATGGAATCTCTGAAGACTGGACTACCTGCATCGAACCTGTATTTTGAAGGATAATACCACCAGATCCTTACTATTAAGATAAGTGCTTCTTCGAATACCGGATCTCAGATTCACTGTACCTAAATTTGTGTTTGTGAATAGCAATTTTAATTGTAAAGTTGAAATAAATAGATAGGGAGTAAGAGGTTGCATCTTTACCACCAGATTAACGATTAGGGATACATTCAGGAGTTAATTTGATTTCATATTAGATAAAATTTCGAATTGATATGTTGTTAATTTCCGAAAAAAAGAAGTGGAATTCGTTAAACGAATTCGCAGATTCGATCGTATTGAAATCTAGTATTTGGTTGAAAATTATGAGCGTGCAGCCTCAAGCGAAATTCCGTGAGGATAATATAATTGGAATATTGCAAAATCTTGTTAACATATTATAGTCCAACAGTGGTGAGCAGGGACAATACCAGGAATATTGGCTGCTTTAGCTGCGAATTTGAAAATGCGCGAAAAAAATTCTTGGCTAGGTGGAACCTAAATGTCAAGCGAAGTTTCTAGGAAGAATATTGCCTATAAGGACAATATTGGGAAAATCCTTCAAAGTGAACTGTACTATTTCAGAGTATGAATCTGACTGCTGATTGCATCAGACAATAACGAAACAGTTTGCAGAATTTCTTCTCGTTATTTTCCGATGAAGATGTCAGATTTATAGACTATGAAACTTTTCAGTTTTCGTAGTTGACCGTATGAATTTTTCCAATATTGATCATTGAGCAACATTTTTCCTAAAAACTTTCCTTGACGAATAGGTTCAACCCTTCAATCCGCAGGAGTGTTTTCTATTAATAACAATTTTATTTAATTTTTAATAGTTCTTTCACAGATATTGAGAGTGAAATCCTAGAAAACACCTGAAAAATAATGCAAAATTCTGCAAAAGAAATCCTCACATTTCACGTAAATGCTCTTCTAGATTTCTTGTTCCTGTTCACTTCATTTCGACAAACGTCAGTAGTTATCTAACCTCTGTGGAATACAAAAGATCATCAACAAGATTTGTAGCAAAATAACGAATACGTTAGCCATACTTCCAATTATTCAGACCCATTATAATCAGGCCTGCGAGGCTAAGTGTTAGAATATCATGATGTTACCAATGCAGGTCTACTGCCCTTCGTATATAGAGTGTTCGCTCAACCTCAAGTAATACTGAAACTCATTGTCGACATTTAGGGGACTTTTGCAAAACTGATCTGTGTTATGGGTACAATATCTACAAACTGAAAGTAATCCATATCCCTACTATGTTAAAGATTTTATATGACTGGTGATACTAAAAAGGACATTTCATAGAGAAATATGCAAATTTAGTTCCCTATTGTGAGAAGGTGAATCGTTGGTTCATGCCAGTTGAAACTTATTCTTTCAATAACCCCAGTGAAATAATCCAATAATCTCCATGAACCAATTCCTATTCCAATAGATTTCAGAGAAGGACAATTCGGGCGACATTTCGACTTCTTTGGGAGAAATTTGTGAGAAAAAACTAACCATTATACCCAAAAACATCGGATTTCGACATTGCTGAGTATTCTAAAAAAAATTTCAAAATCGACAAAGCAAGTGATCGATCCCGGTTCCTGCTCCATTTTGCAACTCTTACTTCTCTTTTACTAGGTTTCTTGCACCTACATCTCAAATGATCGCTCCAAAAAAGGTAATATATTGCTCAGAGTACATAAGTTTAGTGAAAGTTGATATTGAAATATATGAGTTTTTGACTTGAGACCTTTGTTATTGAATTGAAAAAATTCACTTGACAGGGTTGAAGGTCAGGTTGTTGGAACAAAAACCACCTCTCAGACCATTGCCAACTTCTTATGATACTTATCACTTCTTGACCATAATGTTCTCGGATGTTTGCATAAAATCTTGTGTCGGTGTTATTCTTTTCAAGTCAATTGAGTACCTTAGAATATCAGAATATATCCACCATAGTTGAAACATCATATCAATAACAAGTCGTTAAACGAAATCATAGCGAAGAAATTTGAATAATTGCCATTTTTCATAAAATGAGCTGTTTAAAGTAACACTAGGGAACTTAACCATAAGGACTACTGAACGAAATTTGTAGAGCTTTTTTTGGTACTTCTTATGGATCGATAAAAGATAAAATATAGGGTGTTCAATTTGAAATGAGGAAGATTCTGCCAATTTTTATTTCCAATATGTGGCGGACTGTTTTTTATACCCTGTATATCACATTTCGATTTCGGATATACCGTTCCAGAGAGTAACCAATGTAAAATATTTGACCAGAAATAAAATCCAATGGGACCTGTTACAACTTAATAATTTCAAATACTCCGAGTGACGAATATTGGAAAAAAAGATATGTCAGGTAGAATATCTCGAAAACCGTTGATATTTTTTAAGTAAAGATATGCATAAACTGTATTCTATTTTTCATGTAGAAACAGAAAAAGTAATAAAAGTACAGGTTGCCATCTAGAAAACAGAGCCGGATCTAGGGCGTGGCGAGGGAGGCATTTGCCACGGGCGCCAACCAACTAGGAGCGCAAAATTATGATTTTTTTTCGTGAAATGATGTTTTCTCACTTCAAAGTCCATTCATATTTTAGAGCGGTGCTATAGTTCATGCACCTGTTGTACAATATGCGGCGACAAGTAGTTACCAATAAATTAACAGATGATGAATTCACACTTGTCGGTCGCCCTTCGATTCACGATCGCGTCCATTCGAACACTGAAGACCTCAATTAGCGGCAAGTTCAGAGGGAGTTTAATGGTTCGAGCTAGCGGCGGTAGCGCTCCGTCTAGGGTCGGTGTCTTGACGGCATGACAAAGAGATTCGAACCGTCCACATTATTCGACCAATCGTTCATCACACCGGCTTTGATAAGAGTAATGTATTTCGAAGACGTTTACGACCGATAGGCTTGATGAAGTCACCCCAGTTTTATTGATACTTGTTTTTTTCTCGCATGTGGGGTACTTCCATGCAGCGGCGCAGTTGATTGCATCAATAAGAAAAATAGGAACCAGGAACTCATCATTATATTTTATATTATATGCAATACCGCAAATAACGTGATCGTGCAAGCGGACCGGGAAATTATTCGTGCTGGAAAAAGTTTAAAAATTTCAATCAGGTATGTTTGAATAATTCAATTTTGAGTTGTCAAATTATATTCTGTCCGTGCACACGAGAGTCAATCATTTTCGAAAGATATAACTTAGAGACTGCAAAATTTATAAGGTTATGTTTGGGTTAGGAATATGTCGGCCATATTATCGTTCGAATTTTATTTGTGAGATCCCAAATTATACCGATTCAATTAAAATTGCGTTGTACCATAATTACACGGGTTTTCATATGTATAAGAAGAAGTTGAAAAAAAAATCAAAATGTTGAGAAGAATACGATAAATTAATGGTATCTCTATTAATCAGCTTCTTAGTTATGCTATGGGTACTACAGAAAGAGGATCAAATGTCGATCAAATGAATGGTATGATTCTTGAGTTTCACTTTTTCTGTCCTCCTGACATTTGTCGAGCATTGAGACGATTCAGATATGAATATAAACGAGCTCGCAAAACATTCCGATTCGACGTCCATGCATTTTCAGAATCTTATATAATTTTAGGTTGATATAACCAACTGAATTGGTTTTTCTATTACAATTATTCCTTTATGACCTTTGTTGGCATGTGTGTTCTCTAATCTATTTCAGTTTTTTATTTACACTTTCATTTATTGTTTTTTTGAAGCTTTGGATGCTTATATATTATTTTGAGAATAAATTATTCTATTCGCCTTTTTGTTTTCTTCATACCCTCAATATCGTATATTAATACGTTTGTGAGTTCTCTTCACTACCTTATAAGATACATGGGAGATTATAGTAATTTCTATACACATATTGTTTGATATACCTAAGAATCTAATGCTCGTTCTCGAAAGAATATAATAATAGTAAAATAATCTTATGAATAGAATAAATACTATCATTTATGAAAAGTATGTATTCATTGAAAAAAAAATTTGAAAAGGGCGCATTCTGATAACTTGCCACGGGCGCTGAAATCCTAGATCCGGCTCTGCTAGAAAAACAAAGTTGTGACCCGCCCAGAAAAAATGGAACACCCTGTGTTACCAAAAACATTTTTAATTTGTCGATTTCGAGCAATAATGTAACATCATAGAATACCAGACACCCATCTGTTTCCTAACTAGAGATATGGAACATCAGGCCAATGTTGCGGGACCCGTTATATTATATCCTCTTCCGTTCGTTTATTTATTCTTAATTTGAATACAACACTTTCTATTGTATTAATTTCATTTCAATCATGTATAATTTTTTTTCTGTTTGATTCGGTTATTTACGATACAAAAAACTATAAGTAGGATATTCAGTATAGATATGATTGAGTGGTTCACTTTATATTGTCTTGTAAATGAAGAATTTATTGAATAGATCATTATTGTAATTGTTATTGTACATATACGAAACCAAACATAAGCAGACTTTTTAAACATTCGGAAATATTGTAATAAAAGGTAGAAGTTCCCAAATATCTTTCATATCGGCAAGAAGCATACAAAAGAAATGATACAACATATAGTAAGGCAGAGCCCGGTCCTGAGAATATGCCGGCTGCATTAAATGAATTATAATCGCATTCTTCTCTTCCTTGTGTAGTCCATGAGTAAGAGAACACTGGCGTAACTTGTATGGGAGAAAAGGTTGTGTTTTATATACCAATAGCAGTCGTATCTGACCTCACGGATGGATTAATATCAGACATTCATGAAAACGATAGGAAACCATTAATAAGAACAGATAGGAATTTGAGAATCAAACAATATCGACTTCAAGAACTTGATTGTACAAAGAATTCCAACATCGAAGCTGATATTAAGTTGCAAATACTGGTGGTTTCACTGATTCGGTTATTTTCGGCCCTGACTTTGAAACGGATTTTAAACGTGGGTGCCATAAGAAATGTGGAAATGAACTGAACTAAAGCCTTCGTCTCGAAAATTGTAGAGTGATTGGCAAATATCGCAAGGATTGCTGAAATATTAACTTGGACGCATAAATACCTTTTTTCTTTACCTAGTTCAATAGAGTTTCCATGGTGTTAAGGAAAGTGTTGAAGTTAAAGATTTATAATCTTAAATTGATCCACATGGTGTTTTAGAAAGAAAGTCCTTTCTCTTATTTTTTGAAAGCCTTATATACGCAGTGTGGTGCTACTTCAGAGTAGCTTGTTCGAAACAAACAGAATTACAGAATATGGATGGAAAGTTAAATAGCCATATATTGAAGAAATATTCTGGAAGGGTTATGCATTTTTCTTTCTAGTTTTCTCGTGTTTCTTTCCAAATATCTGCGGATTTCCGAATTTGAACCATTTTTCAAGAGTTATCTCTTGAAATCCTAAGTTGCTTAACGAACAATACTGAAAAAACACAAACGATGAAGGGATCCTTCTTTGGGAAGTTAATTTAAATATCACTTAGAATTTCCAATGATTTATTACCAATTCTACAGTTTTAGGGAGTTTTCGTTAAATTTCGCGATTATCAGCACACGGAATTAAACATGTGGAATTCAGCAATGTCCTTTTTTCAATGACAGAGCTGGAAAATGTATAATTGATTACCTTCTAACTCTGGTTGTTCATTATATCGTAATGGTATACATCAAATTCAGTTCACACGCTTTATATACATTCACTCATCTATGTGATAGAACTTTCCCGAAATTTCTTATTCTTTACTTTTGTTGTCACGATTTTCGTTTGAATATTCGGCTGAATATTTCACATCTATCAACCAAACCTTACCCAATCATATTACAGTAGTTTTGAAGTCATTGGAAGGATACTTTTCAAATGGATCATGTTTCAAACCCAATAAATAGATTAATTTCTATACCAAATTGTATCATTCCATTCGAGCACCAAATTCAACCTGAAATTCCCAAATCCACAACCCTTGGAAACTTGCTCCTAAAATGTCATACGCGAGTTATTCTATGCATCTATTATGGCATCCTCTCAAACCCCATTGTTCTCAATACCCTATCGATCCTGACCTACGCCCATGACCCACCATGATCGTCCACCACCATCCCATGGAATTTCTGGACCCATCGGTCGCATTCTACTCCTAACTCTCTACCACGAGTTACCCAAACATCTCATCTCGAAAAAAACACTTCGAAATCTGCTAGCGGAACCCACCCTTCGTGCGCCTTCTCCAACCCCAAGCACAGGGCGCGTCTGCGCCCCCGCCAAGATCAATATTCGGGCATGCACGGTGGGGGTGTGACAACACCGAGACAGGCGGAATCGGATATTGGAAAAGCGCGAAGTCGGCGGCCGCTGCTGGACCCGGTCTACGACATCGAATCCGCCGCGAAGGACCATGACTTGTGTCGTTCCTCCGATTTGGAAGAGGCGCCCGGCCTAGGGAGAACGACCCATCGAGTGGAACGGTAATTGAGTGTACTTAAATCGGTCGTTGTTGTGACAAGTAAGGAGTAAGGACGTGCGGAAGATCTGTGTTGGTGTGAAAGTTGATGTGGACTGGTTTTTGCGCCGATGGCCGGCGAGAGGCGGCTGAGATCGGTCGTTACGGACTCTACCTGGATTGCTCTTTGGTGAACACAAAGTTATTGCAGAGGCAGATACGGAATGGGAGTAAACTGAGCTGGTTAGAGGTGAGTTGGAGTAGGTGAAGTTGCTACTAGTATAATTTTCGAAATTGCTGAAATAAAGTTCAAGTCGATTCTGCAACTTTATCTAAATTCCCCAAAGGAATCCACATACTCGTCGATTTTCGAATACGCAAACTGTCTATTTTCCGAAGATTGACCTCGAACAAATAAACATCTTGTAATGGGCCAGTTCGAAAAGAAGTCGCCAGTGACTGTCTGACCATCAGCTGATTATACTATTTCACTAATGCAATAATTGCTCATAAACATTCTTTCGCGAGAAATGCAACCAACGTTTTGATACTGGTTTAGCGGATGAGCGTTGGGATGTCATTGTCATTCATACAAAGAAATGGATTTGTTTGTTGATTGGCATAAACATCATATGAATACCTTGAATAACTGAGATTTTTTGTGACATGTATTTTCCTTCTCAAAAAGTCTTATTATTTGTTCCAATACAGAAACGAAAGATTATGAGGATTAGACCAACTGTCATAAGCCAGCAGTGCAGTTCAAAAAAACTTTTAGCCGTATTTTGCCGATCAACCTTTGTAGAATGAATGAAATTGTTTGATATTCTGCTAGTCTCTAGTGCAATGAATATAGACATTTCTTGGGAAATCTGATCCATAACATTTGATGAATACATTTTATCGCTGTTTATTTTGGGAAACTTTGTTGTTTCTCTGACCAACGTCGTAATCTTCTTTATATTAACAGGGTGGTGAAATTTTAAAATAAACTCATTGTTTTATCATAATCATATCTTCCCAGATGTTTTTATGGAATTTGGTGCAGGCCCTTTGGAATCAATAGCCATTTTTTCATGCAGAAATTGCTTCAACGAATGACCACTGTTGGACATGTCGATTAGATGTTTGGAACACTATTATGTACGTTTCTTAGTTTTCTTGAAATATTTTTTTTCCGAATCATTATCTACCAAAATTTAACATATTACACTATTTGCATCAAGAGTGCGATTGTTGCATGAAAAAATAAACACAATGCTAATAAATGGTCAAGTTATTATTGAATACCCACCTATTAATTTCCCTTACCCTCATTGAGAGTTATTTCATTGCAATTCGAGACTTTGGTCCGAGTTGGCAACAGAAAAGTTTCGAAAATTCTTCAGTACTATTAGGGAAGGGAAATGTCAGAACGAACTTCACATGATGAGGTTCGCGTTTTATAAATATCCGTGAACTGCGCCTCAACGCTTCCAACAAGATATAATTGTATCCAAATATCGATTGGAAAAAATCATGCTGATTGGCTGAAAATTTTGTTGACGCTCCTGATTTCACGTCAAAAATGTCAAATAAGTTTGAATAGGATATGTTTCGTAAATCAACTTAAATATTTTGGTTGCTGGTTCCACATTCCATAGATATGAAATATTAGTTGGTTCTAAAAAAAAGCCTACGTACGGAATTATGTTGCTGATAAAGCGATAGATTTCTTTTCATTAGAACGACAGTTGATTTTGGTCTTTCATCTGATTGAATCAGAAATACTTAAATGAATATGTAACCATGGAAAATTGACTGTCGTTCTGATGACAGAAACTATACCGCTTTAACAGCAACCAAATGCCATGAATAACCTGTTTTCAGGAACCAACCTAATATTTTGAAGTTACGGAATGGAAAACCAGCAACTGAAATATCCAAGTTGATTCAGGGAACATATCCTATGCATACTATATTGAAATTATTAACGTGAACTCAGGAGCCCCAACAAAGTTTTCAGTCTATCAGTCGAGTCTCAGGTTACGGATATTTATAGATTTCGCAAAGCTCATCATCTCGAATACGTCATGAAATTCCCCTTTTCAGTGTAAGAATAGTTTCGAAACTTTTGGGTTTTCAATTTGGACCAGAGTGAGATCTGCTTTCTATAGAGCCGTCCAAAATAATCTAATAATTTTCCATAATCTTTTTCATAGCTGAAGCATATATTTCGTTGGAATGTTATTTTAGTTGCAGTAGGTAGGTTTTATACCTCTACTCTAATTGTAATAATAATAATAATAATAATAATAAGTGACAATAAGGCAGAATAATCGGTGGGTGTATTCACCAATTTGACAATGTTAAAATTGTTTTTGATTGTCCGTCATCTATAATAATTTTTAAAAATAATTTTTCTGAAGAAAACGCGTACATTTCAAAAATAACTTAACGTAAGACGTCAGTGGTTTAAACATAACTATATCCTTCCCATCAAAAAAAAAATGGCTCATGCCAAACTTCCTGAAATAATCTGAAATTGATGTAAAGCCAGAACATTTCAGAATTTAAAAACATAAAAATTGGAAAGGGAGATAGGGTAACTTTGGTCTTGTGAAAAAATCACGTCAACTGAATTACCTCCTGAAGAATTATTTGGTGGTACTTAACATCAGCTGCTTCACCTCTAAAAATTATTTGTGGCCTTCGATAGAGCCTGTTGATTGTTTCAGGTATGAAAGTAAATGTGATTCATTCCACTAAAGCCAGGAATACTAATATGCCGAAAAATACATGTTGTCCTAGAGTTATAAGATAGTCTGATTGCTATTGCGATGGCTTCAGTGTGTAGATACCTACACTAACTGTATTCGTTCCATATCATAGATCCTCGGTTGAGTTCATATATAAGCCATACTTAAAAACTCAAAATACAAATATGAAGATTAGATCAGGCATAGGGCATTCAGCTGAGATAATTATCACATGTTCGAAGCAAGAAATAGATGACAGTGGTCGTTCACAGTTGAGCTGTCATTGTGATGCTATGGAAATAAACAATTAGAATCTATTGTTTCGAAGTAGGTTCGCTTGTTTTCACTGAGAAATGACATTTGGTTCGTCGTTTCAACTGCATGAACTACACTATTGGCCGTATTTATAGTTGCTCCTTGAGGCTTCCTTACTGAAGGCTGCCTTGAATTTAATTACATAGAAAAACAAATTCAAAGCGACCTTCAGTAAGGAAGCCTCAAGGAGCAACTATAAATACGGCCCTTTCTCCACTGACTTCCAATTCTCAGTGCAGCTGAGAAAAAAAATGTATAATAATGGATAATCCAACGCAAATCCAAGATGACATAATTCTCTGCTTCTTTTCTTTTCGTTACGATTTAGGGGTTATGTTGATTCATCGTGAAGTTTTTCATAAGTCGTCATGGAAAAAAATTCTGATCGTTTAAATATGAATGAGCGTAGGTAGAAAGTGGACAGTTTCAAGCCAATGGTTGCTACCTAGATAACAGAATAAGTCCATAGACAACGTATGTACATGATCATGATCTACACCTAACGCACTACCACAGTGGCACTACCATTAGGTACAACTATCACCTCATTCTATGCATTCCACTCGTAATCTGTGACTTCCCTAACTTCCCAGATTTCCGCAACGAACAGAGTGCAAGTTTACAACATAGTATCAGTGGAGTTAGTGAAGTGTAGTTTGAAGTTCATACAGGTACAACGTACAAAAACTATAAATGCAGCAGGTCGCATTAATTAATTGAGTAGGAAGCATTTTGTCGCTACTACGTGGAATTGCGTCTGAAATGTTTTTACGAATTTCTTGATATTCGCCTGAAACCGTGAAATGTAAAATATGATTCCATGAGGCAAGGTTTAATGGTCGTAACCTTCATGATATTTTGGGAGATTTCCTCACATGAAATCCATCAAATGATTTCATCCCTTTGCGAGGCAAATCCAACCCCTTAACTTGGAATGGAGAAGATGGGTCATGCGAAATATTCTTCAAAAGGTCTTTTCTTTCTAAAAATTACAGTTGAAATGTTTTTTAGATTTGACTTTTCGTTTACGCTAATTTCGATATTTAAATGAAATATATTTCAATTAACCAGAGCATTAGATGATAACCAATTTCAAAGTTACAATGCAGGAAAGGAAAATATGTTGAAGAAAACGTGTCCTGAATAGTCAAATCTTACAATTGTCCAAATTGGCCCCCGCCTACTTCCATACAACGTTATACATGTTGCTCGAACTTTCGCCTCAGATTCTGCATTTCGGAGGATAATTCCTCTACATTCGGTGGCGAAATTTTTCCACAGAGGCGCATTTTGTTAAATATATTTGATTTAATGTGCAGCGGCAGGAAAAAAAGTTAAGAGAAGACAGACGTGAATTTTTGGCTGGTCATTATATAAGATCCCTCCGACTGTCCCACTGGTTGGAGAAGTTAATATCTGAAAATTGTCTGACAACAGCGCCATGATCACGTGGAGCTTCATCTCGCTGGAAAAATAGACGTGGCTCCGAATACCGAAAGTAGAGTGTGAATTAATTCTTCAGTAATTGAATATATTTTTCGCCTGCCAAATTGTCTCTATAATGCGCACATTTGGGAAATTTATGCCAGCGGATTGCCTGCGAATGTAGCAGAAGTAAGCAGGGCTTAAATCAAGCATTTATTCGTTGAATTGAACTATTCAGGATATTCATCTCGTTTCCTCTAGTTACCTCTTCGAAATTTGTAATCATTTTATGCTCCTGGTCAATAATGTGATATTTATTTTCAAAGTGGACAACTCGATTACAGGTACACAAAATATCGAAATTCAAGAACATTCCAATTGTCCTGTTCATTAGAAAAAAACCTAGAAAAAAAACCAAGAAAAGTACTGACGTGAAGTCGGCTTTTGCGTGATATCCTTTGAACATGCGCGCAAAAGTTTCTGACTTCTTGTCAGTGCTTTTCTAGGTTTTTTTTCTACAAAATACTGGATTTCAATTTGATATAATCAATATTTTTGGAAATATGTATTGCGAAAATAAAATTTTCAATATCTGCGGAATCATTGGGCGTATCTTACCCATTTGCCCTTGTGAAAACCCCAAACTTCCCCTACAGTTATCGAGTTTCAGAGTCGTTTCATTATTGTGTTTACGGTCGGGCTGACAGCTGACCCAATATTTCCAAAAATACAGATAAGATCGAATTACAATACAGTACTTCATCGAAAAATGATAGTTCGAAAGTTCATACAGAATTTCATGAGGATAATATGATCACAGAATATTGAATATTTGAAAAAAATTTAATTTTTTTCATTGTTCTGATGGGATTGTTAATTTCGCACAAAGTTGTTCATCAGCATTTCCAAACTAGCTGTTAAGTTTCATCATGATTGAACTAGTATTTCTGAGTTATACCGAACAGAACAACGATATCGAGGAAAAAAACCACGAAATTTCACTTATTTTTCCCGAATATCTCCATAAATAATAATCGGATCGAACTGAAATTTGATTCACTACTGTTAAACATAAACAGTTCTCGAGAAAAAACGCTTTCGAAAAAAACTTTGAAATTTTTTTTTCAATTCACTGACAGTACGATCTTAACAAAAATTTGCAAAGAGTTGCGCGTCGTTATACTCCAACTAACTACCAAGTTTCAATCTAATGGTTCTAGTAGGTCCCGAGTTATCACGGAAATTACCTCAAAATTTCAAAGGTCTCTGACTCCCAAAGCTCTCGGCCGATACCGCCCATTAACGAACTTAACCATCGCATTTTAAAATGCAACCTTCCCTGAAAGTTCCAGTTGTATGGAATTCTCTGTACGCTCGTAATCGTGCATACGGACACCGGATTCGTCATCGTTTCAAACCATTTTCGGGAAAAAAATCGAACATTTCAGATATTTGTACAAAACGCTGTTCCCCTAGAACATGCGCGCAATGAGGAAATCAAGATATTGTAGGACTCATCTTCCTCATTCAAATTCAAGGGTGTTGGGCTTGCCGCGAATATAGATGAAATAATATGAGAATGGATATCATGGAAGAAGTCCCCATTAAAAACAAAAATGTACAGCATTGATTTTTCTTCTAGAAAAGACCTCTGTTTTCAGAACGAATCGCAGGATGAATTTAGTTCAATTTTTCTACCCACTTTGAAATATAAAATAATTGTTTGTCCACGTACATTGAATAATTCTAAAGATAATAATAATAATAATAATAATAATATTGTCTTTATTTCACCAAATTGAACCTCAAGGGGAAGTTCACCAAGAAGGTGCTCTACCACTTAACCCTTGTTACATAAATAATTGAATTCGAATGACCATTGAAAAACAAAAAAGGAGAATATAATGGAAATGAACAATATAAAGCAGAACTAAGATAATAATAGAAAAAGAGCATTCAAGACATTGAGTACTACTATAGTTTCTGTAGACAATCAGGAACTTTATACATTTATCGTACGGAAAAGATGAGCCCTGATTTCTTTCCTAAATCCAACCATTGCAAATTTTTTATATTCGGTTGGAACAGCGTTGTAAAACTTCACTATATTATATGAGAAACTTCTTTGAAAGATAGATGTTCTGTGCTGGGGACAAGAAAGCAGATTCCTATGCCTCACGTTCAAGTTATGAATATCAGTTCTATACCTCAGTTTCTTGTGAAGATATGGCGGACACTTCTCAATTATGACTTTGTGATAAGTACACAGGGCATAATATTCAAAACAGGTTTTCATAGGCAACCAACATAACTCCTTCAACTTATGCGAAACATGCTCATATTTCTGATCCCATATACAAACCTAATGCAGCTATTTTGAACACGTTGAATTCGACCTAATGTCTCTTGATCAAGACAAAAGCTATAAACAGGAGAACAATAATTAAACTTAGACAAGACAAGACTCTCACATAGAACCCTTTTTGTAGGGATGGGCAAATACACATCCACAACCAAGCCCAAGTCCCGAGCGTTCTCTACAAAATGTATATTATCACCACCAATTACAGGCCTAAAATTATTTTCAACGAAACTTCTTATATTTTTGGAACCAAAGACCAGAGCGAATGATTTTCTTGAATTCAAAATGAGGGAATGTTTCTCCGCTATGAGTGCCAACCGATTCAGATCTTCAATAATTCTCATGGTTGCGGTGTTAAAATCTTCAATGGAGAAATCGAAAAAAAGTTGAAAATCATCAGCAAACATGTGAACCTTGCCGTGACGGATGAACTTGGTGAATTGGCTTGTGTATATTATAAATAGAAGAGGCCCGAGAACCGATCCCTGAGGTACCCCACTTAGCACAGACTTAGCAGGAGAGATTTTATCACCCAACTTCACGAATTGTGTACGCCCAGTGAGGTAAGAGCTCAGAAGGCGAAGAGCCTCACCTGACACTCCACAAGACTTCAAAATAGCCACAAGAACATCATGCCGCACAGTATCGAAGGCTCTACTGAAATCCAGCAGGAATAACATTGCACACTTAGAATCATCAATGGACCGAAAAATGTCATCAGTCACATCGAAAAGGGCACCGGTAGCACTGTAACCTTGACGGAAACCTGACTGAGTCGCAGGAAGAATCGCATTCAGCTCAAAATACTCAGAGAGTTGGACTGTCATTATTTTTTCTAGAAGTTTAGATAAACCAGGCAGTATACTGATCGGTCTCAGATCTGAAAGCTCATGTGGACTACTATTCTTTGGGATAGGAGTGACCTGAGCACACTTCCAAGAAGTAGGGAACTTTGAACTCAGTAAAATACTGTTGAAAATATTGACAAGAAATGGAAGAATATGAGGACAACAAATTTTAATGAACGATATCGAGATATTATCAGAACCCGGCGCACTATTCTTGATTTTTTTCAGCTCTGTAATTATATCATTTTCTTCCACTAAGCGGAAACTGAAACATTCAGAACTTATTGGATTGTCTCTGTAGTAGTTAGTAACCGAATTGTCCGAATTGTTACCCGGAATATTCAAAAAATAATCATTAATCTCATCAGGATCTCCAAACTTCAATTCGACAAGACACAACTTAGAGAGTCGATATAAGAATAGCAATTATTATGAAAACCTTTTCATGCAGGTACATACCTTACGCGTCACGGAAGCATAACATCAAATATTTTCCTAACAAGAGCATCAGAATCATTTTTTTCACGAGTGATCTACGACAAGAAACTTGCTATGCTTATCTGACATCCAGTAAGCAGACGAACGACAAAATATATATTTTCACTACTCATCAACTATCTAAGATCGTGAAACTATTCTTGAGGATATTGCAAAATCGTCACTTCAATACTTCATCAAAAGAGTCATTTAGAGGTCAATCAACCTAAGTTCAGTTTAAGGAGATCATACTTCAAGGTTCATGCCAGTGTTTCAATATATCTTTTTGTATTTATTTTCGGATAATCCTGCATTCTTATCTCCACTTGTAAAGGATTAGGTCCCATAGGAGCTTCTTTTCCTGAACAGAATCAATGATTCATCTTAATTCATAATAATCTCCTGGAAATTTCCGAAATGTGATTTCAGGTTGATTGGCATCTGAAAGGCTCCGAAAGGCTCCAATGATCTTCAAAAAACATGAGCGGAAAAATATATATCTTTTCTGTCATAGACGACAAAAAAGCGTGACAATCAGGTTTTTTCGGAGGTGGTGATTTTTGGATAAGTTGCCTTGCTGACTTGATGTTTAAACAACATCAAATATTTCTCATAAAGGAAGAACTGAAATATTGATGCTTTCACGGCTTATAAACGACAATGAAAGTTAATAATATTCCGTGTCACAACATTTGTTCTGGTAACAGGATACACATTCAGGTGAAAATAGCAACACAAACGACATAAAAAACATTTGTTATCCCTCATATCAACATAAAAAACCTCAATTTCCCATTCCAAGTCAACGCCTTGCCTACTGGATAATCGTAAGAGGAAATAGAGGAACTAAAATCCGACGACCCAGATTTGGCTTTTTGTAGTCTTGAAGCGGGGTTACTGGACGTGAATAAACACGATTACCGGAAAATCCCTCGCGGAAAAGCGAGATTTCTCGGAGCCACAGATTGATCCACATCGTCCGCCAGAACCGGAAGCAGGAAAATTGCGTTCGTATTATCTGCTGACTCCGGGTATTAAAAACGGTTTATCCCCAGTCGATAGAGGAAAATTTTGTTTGGACGTGACAATGGAGGTTGGGTTATGAATTGCTGTGTATCTTTTCAACATGATTTTCTTTTTCGCTAGTTTTCCATCATCACGTTGGTACACGTTCTGTCGTGAATGAAGTGGTCGGCTTGAACCCGATGTGATTACAGTGGTGAATATTTTAGTATGTGGGTCTGTAGTATGAGGCGCCGTTTGGGACAAAAGTGCGTTTCCAAATATATATATATATATATATAATTTATATAACTATATATTATATATATATATATTTTTTTGAGCGAATATATTTATTAGTTGCAGCAATATATTCATTTTGTGTGCCGATATATTTATTTTTTGTTCTTATATATTTATTTCCTACGAAACACAATATATTTATGAGTTGGGTGTTACAAATATACAAATTCGTGGTGGGAATATATTTATCACAGGTTTATGAACATATTTCTTCGTTTCATGAATAGTGATTTTTCATCAGACATATTATATTTATTTGTTGAAAGTTTCAAATATGTATATAAACGAGAGATTCAATATAGGTATCAATTTTACCTATCTGACTTCGTCAAAAGATAACGCCTCGGGAGAGTTTGGTAGAGGTTGCCAACAGTTCAGATTGAAATCATTCATCGATAAAAACTACATATATTCAAGAAATAATACCTCGTAGATCACATCGTAATCATTACAGATTACGACGTCAGATAGGTCGAATTAACTCCCATCTCGTAAATTTAATGTGTTTTTTTGAAAATGGATAGATATCCACTACTGAATTGTCGAACAAAATATACATATTTATACAACTAATTGATGTTTTAATTTTTTGCAAACAAAATTTTGTCCCAGACACTTAGACGGCGCCTCATCGAGATAATTGTTGTATCTGATTGATAATTTCAATCCGAGCTGTTTTTCCTAGAGAAAAACTTTCTGTGATGCAAGGGGTCTCCGAGAAAAAAGTTTTTCCCCTATTTGCACCAGTATTAGTCATGGATTTTCCAATTTTCAATCCGTACCTTGATATTAGGAGGTGCAAATATACTCATACGTCAACTTAAGCTGGAAAACCCTTGGCCTTGGGACCATATTCCTCGTCTTGAAGTTCACTTGGTAAACGATTTTTGTTTTCGTATTCTGTGATACAACGCAGGCCGAAAGAAAGACCGTGGTACAACGTCGGAGTGAAAAATATATTTTAATATAATATGTTCCTTCTAACTATCTGTTTCGTCCTAGTGCCCATAAATCCTAACATAGCATACGCCATATGTCTCGACCAGATGGAATAATTAGGAATTACAATATATTGTGGCAACCACGACACAAAGGGGTAGTCGTAAAAATGTACATCAGTTTTTGAATCCCACCTACGGACTGCATGAAGCAGTTGCGATGGCCCCTTCATTCTCCTTGCATATTTATTACCTCTAATCCGTAGGTGACTTAGTCACTGACCATTCTCACTGCGATTTTCGAGAGTCACGAAGAACAGGTTCTCCCTTATCGAAAGGATCGACGAGGTGAGGCGACGAACCAGCCCAGATTCGAGCATGGTCGACCTTCGAAAGTGCCTTCGCCGCACCCAACTACGGGGCTGGTAAAATATCTACGATGGTGGTTTTGCTCTTTACGAGCTTATTATAGAGCATTTTTCGAACAAAAATTTAATCAACAATTTCTGCCAATAGATCATGCACAACGAAGAAATTCTTCCAAATTAAATGAACTATTAGTATAATAATATTTCGTTTGCACATTATCATTATCAGTGGAGAGGCCAATATTTTTCTAAATAGCTTAGTCAACAGGCACCGAAAATCCATAAACTATTTATGAGAATCAATTGCATCCAAAACTTCTTAATGTGTATTTGTGTATGTGTATGTGTATGTGTATTTGAAGATAAGAGAAATTATTGGCTTGTTTTTCTTCGAAGGCGAACTAGGCTATCCAAGAAAGGTGATGGGCTAATGATAATCTGCTATAATCAACCTTAGCCCATTTTTCGTGGCTCAGTTAGAAATGGTGCCAGCAATACGTCCATTTGCCATACTGATATTCAAAAAAATTTGCGTTCTTGCACGAATTATTTTGTCATCATGTAATATTCTGGTTTGATGACAATAATTGAGTATACATGTAGGGAAGACTGTGTATGAAAGAGTCGATGAGGTTTCAAGAACTCAGATTATCTGAAAAATTACTAGATAGCTTTCAGGATACATTTGGGTGATAGCAGTCCTGTGTTGCCAAGAGACAATATTATTAAACTGCACTAAAACCTGGTTCTTCCATACTGACTCAATATTGACACCCTCCCGAGGCCTAAATCAAATCAATATTTCTGTGGAATGTCTCTAATATTTTATAGAAACAAATACCTGTTTTTTCAATCAACTCATTGCGATATATTTCACTTATATCCAATAAAAAAAATCTAGAAAAGCACTGCCGTGAAAGCAGCAGCTTGTGTTTACGTTCGGCCTAACGGCCGACTGCGAAAACACAATAACTTCCGAAAGAAACAACTTAGAGACTTGTTATTTGTAGAGAAGGTTTGGACCTCGATTACGAAGGCCGAATTCGTGAATGGGTAAAATCCACCCAATGATTCCGCAGATATACCCAGTCAAAATTTTATTTTCCCAATATTTTCAAAAATACAGATCAGATCGACTTGAAATCCAGAACTTCATCGGAAAATTACAGTTCGAAGGTTCATACAGAATTTAATGAGGATGATATGATAAGAAAATCACAGAATTTTTTTTTTACATTGTTCTAATGAAACGATCATCACGAAATTTTGCATAAAGTTGTCTTTCAGCATCTTCAAACTATCTGCGAAGGATTGAATCAGTATTTTTCGAGTTATACCGAAAAAAGCAACGATATCGAGAAAAAAACAGATAACTCCTAAACTAATGATCGTATGGAACTGAAATTTGGTACACATCTGTGAAATATGAAGCTCGATGTACAAGTGTAATTTTTTTCAGCATATGATGAACGGTTTTCGAAAAAAAAAATTTTTGGAAAAAAATTCGACAAAAATTTTTTTTGCCTCAAAGTTGCGCGTTGCTATACTCCACCTAATTGCCAAGTTTGAATTCAATCGCTCAAGTAGTTTCTGGAATAAAAAATAAATAACTATTCGACCGATTTGGCCCATTAAAGAACTGAACCGCGGCATTCCAATGCGCGACCTACCCTGAAAGTGTCAAGTTGCTAGCTCACTCCGTTTGACAGTTATCGTGTCCACGGCCGGTCGGCAGGACAGAATAGATTTTGACACCCGATTCGTCATCAGTAAGTCGAATCTAGTCGTTTGAGACAAACGATAGCACGCTGTTCCCATAGAACATGCGCACAAAAAAAGAATAGAAAGATGAACAATCACGAATTTGATTCGTTGATAGAAAGAAAGTCGGCGATATTTCGTTATGATTATCTATACAGGAGGAATAAAAAGGTGCAGTATATAGTATAGTAATTTAGACAAAAGTTTCAAGCAAAATTGAAACCACTAATGAACGTCTCAGTTACATCTTTTTGTTGACAGCTGATTCTACACGATTTGTGATGTTGAATTCAAAACCCGTCAAGTGTTATATATCAAAAAGTCCTTTCACTGTCTTCCAGTTTCCATCTACGTACGTAATCCAAAACCGGCCTTGCGTTCGCGCTTAAGCTCCCCTAGCACCATGTTAAATTGCCCGCAGAAGCCAAATCCCACAGGTGTAACAAGAAGCTTTGTACTTGTGCAAACAAGCCTCACGCAGCTATAGAATATCGTCGGTTTGGTTAATCGGAACACAGAAAATCTAAACTACGAGGAACGTTTGGCCGCACGCAAGGCATTGTGCGGTTTTAACGGTATACACACGGGAATTGTGTTTATATACCGTGCCCCGTTTTGCCTAATTGCCCGCCGATGAAGATGGAATAGGGCTACCTTCGTATCTTGTGCGTGACGTTTTTGTTTAAATTTGGTCTGAGGGTTGAACGAACCGAGTCACGTGCCCAAATCAATCACATGAAAGCGGAGGTTTTGCCCTTAAATATGTACCTCCCGTTGTATTCAGTCCAACATTCGTTATTCTTACTCGCTTTGCTCGAATTCGTGAATACTGTGCACTAATAGATATCGATTCGATTCTGATTGCATATTTCACAGCTCCACCTTTTTTTAGCTAACCTCGATTGGTTTATATACTATGATACTCTCGGTACAATAAACTGAAGATGAATACACCTTCAGGTCGGAAATTCGAGCATATCACTCACGTAGAGCATCAACTTACTATCCCCCAGCAAGTGTGCTGAATTACAGTTAGAAACAATTTTTGGATTTTCTAATTGTTCCACAACCAAGTATCTTTTATCATCTTTTCGTTCTATTCTTCTGCGAAGAACAATCCAGTGTCTCCCCAAATAATTTCATCCCTTAAGTATGGATAAAAGATTATTTTGGGAGGATTTCGCATCATTTTTCAGGTTTATTCGGGGTTTTCACTCCCAATATCTGAAACAGACCTATTAAAAATTAAATAAAATTTGTTTTTTCCATGAAAAACGCCTTTGCGGATTGCAATATTTGTCAAGGGCAGTTTCTTGCAACACAGATTCCTTAATGAACAATACAGGAACAATACAAACGATGAAGAAAGCGAACTGTGACGTTTCAGAGTACAAATCTGACTCTTTCATCAGACAAATCAGAAAATTTCAAGAATTATTTTCTTTAAATTTTTTTTTCGATTTGAGACTTTTGTCTGATGAAAGAGTCAGATTTGTACTCTGGAACGTCACAGTTCGCCGTCTTCATTGTTCGTATTGTTCAGTAGGCAATCTGTTTTGCAAGAACCTTGACAAATAGTTTAATACTGCAATCCGTAAGGGCGTTTTTCATGAAAAAAATTTTTTTATTTGATTTGTAATAGTTCTGTACCTGGAGTGAAAACCCAGAAATAACCTAAAAAAAGATTTCATCCCTCATGAATAATAAACACGAAAAATGCAACAACTCGAAGAAGTTGGGGTGCTGGGCTTAACGATAATGCCATCAAGATTATCTGGTATACGAGTACGTAACAAATTACAACCACGCTTAGATGTCTCTTACTCGAAAAAGCACGTATTGAGGGAGGAGGTCTTAAGACAATATTCAAGAATAGTTTTTGACAAATATATTATTCGAGGTAATGTCCATTGGTACGAAGATTCAGTGTGGATATTCTTTCCCGAGTACTTACCACAGGTACTTTTACTTCTTATAAGGGACCTGGCAGCGTTCGGAAGTGATCTGGAGCGATTCAATGACGTGAGTGAAAAATATAACCGTTTCTATGAAGATTTCAATAGATATTGCGTTGTGATCGCGTATATATGCTGCATGCATAATGTGATCGCCATCGTGTAGGTAATCCTGCGTATATGCGGCCTCCACTTCAACTGATTTATTGATTTCACTTCAATGATTCCCTTTGAAATACTTATTCGAAAATCTGGTGGATTGTTCCTATCGGTCCAATTGTCACAAAAATTCTTCAATGACCCATTGTGTCAGTTTTCCACAACTAACCAAATTCGCCCGAAAGCAAATTTTTCGAATTATTGAGGAAACAATATTCCGATGGCCATGAATCAGAAACTGTTGATTGACTTATCTCAGTAACCAATGTTACCAAAATTCTACAACATGCGGAATTTACAAAATTCTATCAGAATGATAGCACTCTGATCCCTAGACCAAGAACGGAAACTTACTCGACCACCAATCCGGTCTAGCTAAATTTCACAGATTTACAGATACAGCCTTCAACCGTTTAAGTAATTTGAGTTACCTGGGTAAGTAACCCGATCATTTTCTGAAAAACCCTAAACCAAGTAATAATCTGACATAATCTCTCAGGCTGGAAGACTGTCAAACGTTTCAAGATGTTTTCGGAGTACCTGAGTGAACTCAATGAACCACACAAAAAAAAATTAAGATCTGATACATTTTTGGATACTTTGGAAGCCAACACAGAAGCTAAAAAAATGGATCAATTCCCTTTGTTAAATTGAAACCTTCAAATGCGGCTGAGGAAACACCTACCTACAGAACGGCCCCACACGGCCACTTGTGACGATCACTTTCGAAAGTTAAAGTCCGCACAATATTCGGACGATAGACGCACACACTGCCACTTAGTGTCTAGGTTCGGGCCACGATCTATAACAAGACTATATTTAGTGGAATATCGCGGCCGCTAATGTACTATACTGAGATTGGGAGCTGGGATTCAGAGAGAACCACTAAAGCTAGCTTTTGTGCTAGGGAGATTCGGGTATTTGGGTAATCGGAGATTCTTTCCTATTGGCCGACGACAATCACGTGATCGTCGTCAGCCAATAGGGTGAATCTCTCGACCAATAGGATGAATCCCCGATTACCCAAATACCCGAAGCTCCCTAGCTCTAACGGTGCCTTAAATGGTTCTCTCGGAATATTTATCGCACCCATAAATTTTGGGTGTGTATTTCACTAGGAGCCAACGCAGGACTGCCCCTTCCATGAAATCAAAAATTACTGTCATCACAGCTTCTGGATTTCATTGAAATAGGATTGGTTTCTGTCTGTAGCTTGAGGAGCACTTTACTTGGCTTATTCGTGTTGTACTGATACCACAGATTATAATTGTATTCACTGCTTTCTGCTGGTTTTCTGTCTCTCATTCTGTTTCAGATATTTTGTCCAGATATTTTGTCAAAATAAATTCAAGATGACGCAAAACTTATTTTTCAATGAAAAAGATGCCATCCATATTCTTCGAACAAATTACAACACTTATACAGGGAGACAGAGTTTTTGCTGAGGTTTTTATCTGTGCTCTTGTATCATACGGCAAAATGTATAGTACCCCGTTTACATTTCCTCTGCTAACACTGTGATATACCGAAGAATGTAATGCTCGTTCTCAAAAGAATACCACAGATTATACATATAATACACTCTTTTCATCAAACTTGTTTACTATAGAACACAGAAGTTGGCGCATGAGTTTATCTACACTCCCAGGGCCCATATTATTTGCAAATGAACTGTCGATGCACGTACGCTTTGCTGAACTATCGATTACCGCAATACGTATGCATATCGACAGTTCCCTTCTTGAGATTACGGGTTCTTTTCTAAAGCCAAATATTGCTGTTTCGACGAGTGCCGATAGCCCATTGAAAAATCTGGTAGAACTGGTGTACGAGGACTCACACAAAAAATGAGGTACATAGAGTAAATATGTACTTTTACTTCTTCAGATATTAATAGACGTAAATCTAAGTGAAAAAAATGGGAGCTCCCTTCGAATCTCTCTGAGGGTATCTCCTTTCGCTCAAGCTAAGTCTGCGGAACTCTCCACCAGAAGAAATCAATCAGATCCAGCCATTTTGCCTATTGGAAACTTTGACATGCTCTATGCAGAACATAAAGGAGCATACTAGATTATCTGAGATGACTAGGAATATTCGTGAGTTCTTGAAACTATCTCAATGAAATTGCGAAGGAGTATGACGCCCTCTGGTGGTAAAGTAACATAGTATCATAGACTACCATAGGAACTTGACTTAAATCAAGGATTCGCAAAAAAAGATCATTAACTCAACAAATTTTTCCAACTGTACATTTATTTATATCTCTGTTCCCAATGGAACCTAATCGCACATCAACCTTTAATATCCTTCGATTTAATTTCTTTTGCATTACTTCTTCTTGAACTCATGCAATCTGAAATTCACAAGTATTCTGGCTGTCTGCAGCAATGCACATTCTCATTTATCTGTACTGTCCACAAAAGAAGATCGGCGCAAACCAACGGCAGTTAAAATTCCCGTTCGGATTGAAATGCGAAGGGTCGCCAGAAGAAAATGCAGCTTTTTGCTAGGTTATCATCTGAATAAATGGAAAACCAAAACCATTGTTCCGTCATTACCTTCGAACGTCTCCGATTAGACTGGAGATATTCAACTTTTCATTAACTAATTAGCTCTTCTTTGTCCCAATGGATATTGAAAGGAATCCCTTTAGTAATCTCGCATCTCCAGTGCCCAAGATTACATCCCACTTCTCCACCTTTCATCCCAAGTCACGTAATTATTCTTTTACATCGGGAATAAAGAATTGCTCCTCCTAAGGAGAAATTAAAAACCGGGGTAGCGAAAACTGGAACCGCATTGTCTGGGGGAACCCCCTGAAGCTACTTGGTGAGCGTGTCGGGTCCTCAGCCCCAAGCATGGCTTTCCACCGAGTTCCCATTCATTAACGCCAAGATTAAAAGAGCATCTTAGTGATTCTAGACTGAGCGCGTCCTTAGACGTCGTCAAGGATCATTTGCGTCCTTTTAATTCGTCTGCTTCAGCGCTCAAGTGTGTTCTTTGGTCGTTTGCGGACGCTCTCGAGGCGAAACGAAGCGTGGACAATTTGAGCTTTTACTGCTGTGGATCTCGATGCACACAGACTGTTTATGTTGTGGAATAAAGTTTACGCTTTTAATATTTTAGTGGGCTCGTTCCAGAATTCCAAAGTGTTATCCCCATGACTTCAATTTTTTCTAGTCCTACTGCCGAATGATTCGTTCAAAAGTTGAGTGTAACTTCGTTAAACGGTTTTTTCTTGGAGGTATAGAACTTCGAAATGGAATGAAAAAAGGATGAATTTTCAAAATTGAGATGAAATTTTTTTTGCTCGAAAGATGATCTTTTGGCATTCTAATTTGAGTATAATTTCCGGCATACGATCGCTACGGTTGGTTCAGACGTAATCTAATCTAGAGGTCCAATTTTCAATCACCTTTTCCAACAATTATGGCCGTATATTGGAAATAACGCTGCGAACGTTGTCCTCGAAGTGGTCGATCGTTTCGGGATTATCGGCGTAGACTAGCGACTTCACATATCTTCACAGAGAATAGTCTAGCGGCGTAAAATCGCACGTTCTTTGAGGCCAATACTCGCGCCCGGAAAGTGAAATTATGCGGTTATCAAGTGTTTCCTTCAGTAAATCAATTGTGGCACGAGCTGTGTGACATGTTGCGCCGTCTTGTTGAAACCACAGCACATCATGGTATTTCAATTGAGGAACGAAAAAGACAGTAATCATGGCTCTATAACGGTCACCATTGACTATTACATTCTGGCCAGCACCGTCTTCAAAGAAGTAAGGACCAATTATTCCACCAGCCCATAAAGCACACTAAACGACGTATTATTAGTTAGAGTCAACCTGGTGCGAAAACGGTTCATAGTTAGTAGAATTATTTGCTCTGATGGACAATTATGTTGACCATAAAGTGGACGCAAAGCAAACCCTAGAAAAAACTAATGAATTGTGGTGGGAGGTGCTGCCTCATCTTCAATATTCGCCCAATGTTGCACCATCGGGTTTACACCCATTCCGAACTCTGCAACACTTTTAAAGCGACAAAAAATTTGCAAATTTCATGACATCCAAAATTCCATTTCCAGATATTTTGCTGAAAAACCAATTAATTTTAATCGATCAGGGATTGAAAATTTACTCACTAGGTAGCAAAATGTTATTGGACAACGATAGGGAATACATCATTAATAAAAAATCAAGACTCCTCAAAAACGTATGTGTTTGCATTAAGAGTAAGAAAACGACATTACTTTCCGGTCCGCCCGATATCTTCGGTCAACCGTCGTCATCTTTTCACGAAAATTGGGGCTTGAAATGTTTAAAAATCATTTCAAGATCTGAATTCGGCTGACAGTTACTGTCATATATCATGTCACCAACCACAACTTTGAATATTGATTTCTTCATTTTTTTACTTTTATTGGAGGAATTTTCGGTGAAATCTTATATACACGGACATTGAAAACATTGCAATTTGTAGTTGTGCTGCAGTGAATAGTCGGAAGTACTTGGAGCTTAATGTATATTAAAATTAAGATTTTGAGCATACAAAGATCGATTGTATGAAAGAGAAAGAGAAAAAGAAAAAATGTTTTGTTTCGTACGTAGGAAAAACCTTCCAGAACCTCCTGAAGAACCCGCGCGTATGACTTATCTAATTGTTCTAGTCCCAAAACAAATGAAAAATCGATTTTGCTCTGAGCGCCTTAAAGTCTTCATCTACCAGATGATCTGAAGTCGCCTGCGGTTGTTGCTACATCGTGGTCAATTGATATGCATAATGTGGCATCATTACAGGACCAAGATCGTCGATGTTGGTAAAACTGATAGCTTAACGATGACTATGGGGAAATTAACATCAATTCGATCGATGGATAGCGTTTAGAGTAAACATTTTCATTAATTTGAATATCAAGATCGGTAGTCAGCTAGACGTAATTTAGATTTGATGAGATTTATTTCGAAGCGAAGTCGAATTATGGTTACCTCTTATCGGCATAGAGAATATGTGCACTTTTGAGCGTTTTTTGCTCTCTTGTTCTTTGAAATTAGTTATAGTTTTATCCAAATATCTGTAGTTTTTTAGTTTTGAGTAGAAAATGATTCTAAACGATTTAGTTGAACTCCCTGAAGAAGAATTCGGGATGAAATTTAATTCCGTCCGTTCGGCCGTCCATCCATATGTGCTCTAACTTTCTTACTGAAGCACTTGAATATCCCGGTTAAGCTTCTTAATGGGCAACATCAGCTGAACGGCTTCGGAGTTATATATGTCGGAAATTATTGTGAATAAATCAACGCTCAACTAGATGCACGGTTTCGTAAGGAACTTCCAGTTGGGAAAATAAAAAAAAACTTCATACCTTTTCTGTTTTGATGAAAAACATTGTTTTTTCGGAAATAGTACTATAAAATTTTTCACACACATTGAAGTCGATATTATAACTTTTAATTTGGTTCCCTTGTTTACTCTCAAGGATATAAGTGAAATTTCTATGTTAATTTGAATTTTCAGATTCAAACTTTCTAATTAGTTGTAAAACGAATTTTTTTCTGAATAAAATTTTTGGACAACTATGCGTAGACCCTGAAGTCATATATCATGACGACCCATCTGTGGTTCTTTCGATTTTTACGCTTTTTCTGTAGAACAGCGTGCTATCATTTTGTCCAAAAATCTGTAATTTTAGGATTTCACCCGAAAATAGTTCCAAACGACTAGGTTAGACTCCCGAATCAGGTGTCATAATCCATTCTGTCTGGCCTGTCCTAGGCACGACTACGGGCGTACGGAGAATTATTAGGTTCTGAAATTTTGAGGTCATTTCCCTGATATTTCAAGAACTGCCTGAGCGATTAACTTGAAACTTGGCAGCTGTGTTGGAGCATATTAACACGGAAATTTTCGCAGAATCTTGTTGAGGTCGTAATGCTGTAAAAAAAAATCGAGTTTTTTGGAAAAAAAAAATTCCGGAAACAAATCATCGAGCTCGATAAAAATTCTGCTCAGACCTTGACCTTCATATTTACAGTGAGGTAAGGTGCAAAATTTCAGTTTGGTTCGATTGTTATTCGGAAGATTAAGTCAACTTCCTGTTTTATTTCTCGGTATGGTTGGTTGTTTTTTCTTCAGAATTACTCAAAAAATACTGTTCTTACGGAAATAGTAATATAATATATAATACCACACAGAAATCTGTATTTTTTTATGATTGTATTAATAGCCTTTATTAAGTAGACTCGTTTGAATTCAATATTTGAAACAAGACATATAGCTTTCTGGAGTCATTTAATTTTTTAAGTTATAAAGATTTTTGAAAGTGTTTTTTACCGCATTTGTCGAGGAAAGAAGAGGGTGCAGAATTGTGGCAATATTGTTATGCACAATTCAACAAGCTTGCGCATGGGTCTATATCAGCTGAATTTCGTTGTTGTGAAGTGTACGCGAAAACACGTGGTGAGATTTCGACATTTAATCTAAAATAAATGCTACTGAGGATCCTAAATCGAAAGATAAAGATGAAATACTGTGTCTAGTATTATTTTTGGATTGTATTTTATAATGTTTCCGTTTTCTCTAGTTTTTTACTTCAATCATTGAATGCTAGTTGATATAATAATTCGTATAATACGTTGAAGACGATAAAAATTAAAGTATATCGTAAGATATCAATATCGAAGGATAAGATGTAAAGCTATTACAGAGAAATCTGTATTTTCGTCAATGATTATAAAATTCGGTTATAAGTTTGAAATTGCTGATGAATAAACTTGGTGCATATTATCATCACTAAATTCTGTATCAACCTTCAAGCTGTCATCTTTCAATCAAGTACTGGATTCAAAAACGATCTTATCTCCAGACAATTTTGAAAATAATGGAAAAGTAAAACTCTAAATGTCTGCGGAATCGTTGAGTGCATTTTACCAATTCACGTATTCGGCCTCGGTTATTAAGCTCCAAACCCTCTCTACAAATATACATAGTTCCTAAGTTGGTTCCTTCCTGAAGTTATTCTGTTTAGGAACTGCCGTGAATAATCAGAGGTGGTAGGATACATGGAACTGTCATTATATAAGCCACTATTATTCGAAGCATTTCTGGAAAGTCTCATTTACCTAAGATTCCTCAAACTGCATGACAAACAACAAAAGTAATTTTCTGTTCCTCAGTTCCTGAAGTTACATAACATTCAAGCTGAAATATACTGAAAAGATATACAATATAAAAAACCTTTCTCGATGTCCTGTGTTATTAATAGATTCAATCAACTATAATTAAAGAATTAACAACTCAATCCTCACATGAATAATGAATGAGTTGATTACTCATGTCTCAGAATAACTTTGAACCGCAATGATTATTTCGATGAATTAAGACTTTTTTTTAGCTAAATGTTGACGTGTAGGTGTGAGCGAAAATGTTGCCGTGTAATCGCGAAAATGCATTTCGATAGCACGCCATGGTTCACGTAGGCGACAATTATGCATAACTTGAACGTTTGCATGTAAGAAATCGATTTTCTAATTTATTATACGCTGACGGTTGTCAGACTTGAGGGTGCGTCTATATGAGGCGTCGTTCAGGACAAAAGAGGGTTTGCGAATATATATATATTTATATATTTACCAGTCAGTATGTTCATTAGTTAAAACAATATATTTTTTTGAGAGCAAACAATACCTCGTATTTAACGGGGTGACTTTTGGGGGACAAATTTCCTTTTTTTCAGAAAAAAATGTTTTTGCCAATGGTTGAAAAAAAACGTGAGAATTCGCAATATTGCGAATTTTTTAGATTCAAGAATTTTCGGAAAAATAGAAACTGAAACGGAGTGAAAAATGGAAAAATGACTAACATTGCGCATTCCCACAAAAGAATTAAGTACATCCAAAAAAAAAAATCAGAAATACTCACTGAAGCCTGCTGAACGTTTTCTCCTATATACGTTGAAATTTCTCCGAATTCTAATATTTCACGCGGCTATTGGCAACGTTAAAAGCATGTAGACGACATTCAGGTGCCTGACCTTGAGATATTAACGAGGTTGATTGAAGCTTGAATGTGGCTGTGTTGCCTAGCTGTAATTTACCACCATGTGGTATTGGTTGCTCTTGAGGTCACGGTATATTTATTCTCCGTTCCTAAATATTTGTTCATTCCAAACACAATGTATTCAAGAGTTGAGAATAACAAATGTAAAAATGTTTGATCTTATAAATTTATTATTTCGATCTATCGAACAAGGTAGATGATTCTCCGAAAGTATACGGTTTGCCGCAATTTTAATTAAAATCGGATTTTTAGACCATAGTCCTTACAAATATTATTAGAATTAAACTGAATATTCAGAATTAATAACAAAATCAGGGCTGACTATTGATATTTTTGAGCTCTTTCAAAGTTGTATCGTAGGAAACTGTAAGCTTGCTTTCGACTAGCCATTTCTGGACGATATTTGATAAAAAGAATCAATAAAAATATTAGATCTCACATTTTCATATATTTGAAACTCCCAACTATAGTAAATATTTAGTGTTTTGAAGAAGACAAAAACATCGGAACGGATAGACCTAATCAATGATTTCGAGGGTTCACCGTTATAATTTTATTTTTCAAATATTTTCAAGGGTACAGATAGGATCGAATTAAAATCCATATTTGGTTGGAAAATGACAGCTGACAGACTCATGCAGAATTTCGTGGTGACCAAACTCAGGATTGGAAAATGGCAAAATAGCCCAATGAAAGCAATTTTTTTCAATTTTTCCATAAAGACACAATCATCACGAAATTTCTCACAATTTTGGCCATATACAGGGTCTTTCCCGAGGAACCTCACCCATATTTATACGGGAAACTACTGAACGTATTTTCATGAAATTCAGCACTTATAAGTATTTCACGATGCTGATGAAATCTAAAATATTTTCAAGGCATGAGCACCTCCGGTTTTTCCGGAAATGACGTCAACTTCCGTTTTTCAAATTAGAACACCATTTTTTTATTGCAGAAATAGATTCCTTAGAAAATTTCAATTTATTTTGATGTAACATTTTTCAGTTTTGGTTGAAAAATTCTCTCTGAGCGGGAAAATTCGAAAAAAAAATCGAAAATAGAGCTCCGCTGAAACAAGAATAACTTCGAGGTTTTTGGATGGAAAACTTTCATTTTTGGGATTTTTCAAGATGTAAGATTGATGTATCCACTTTAAAAATCGAAATCGCGATTCATGATACAGGGGGTGAAAAAATCGCTTTCAAAGTTAGGGATGACAAAATCGTGAAAAATCAATTTTTTCAAATTAGAACCCCATTTTTTTATGGCAGATATTGAATCTGCGTTAAAAAATAATGTGAGTGTATGCATCACACCCTCGCCCTAAAGTGGAAGTGGAGTTACTCACAAAAAACTGTTTTTCGTCTTGAATTTTCAGCTATTTCTTTTCCCTTCACGCCAAAAAGATGACATTTTCAGGAACTGTTACTTAAACCATGTTTTAGATTTTACTACCCTAATATGCAAGAGAAAAAAGTTACAGTTTGTTCCTAAATAGATGGCGAATTTGGATTCGAATTTGTATCGGAAACCTCTTTATTTCAACTAATCGGCCATCTCAATGAACAGTCGAATCGTTCTATCTACAACTTTATTACATTCTCCATGAAGTAGAATGAGATTTGAATAATCTTCATTGATAAAATTAGGCATAGTGATCGATTTTATAACTTAATACGAATTATCACCAAAGTAATAGTAAACACAAAATGCTACTGAATAAAGAGGAATTTGGCAGATGTAATTAATGATATCTATCATTAAAAAAAAAATGTAAAACATGGTAAGTTTCTGCATATGGTTCATAAGGAATTATTTATTTATCACTGGAGAGAAAACCGATGGCCGATTAGTTGAAATAAAGAGGTTTCCGATACAAATTCGAATCCAAATTCGCCATCTATTTAGGAACAACCTGTAACTTTTTTCTCTTGCATATTAGGGTAGTAAAATCTTAAACATGGTTTAAGTAACAGTTCCTGAAAATGTCATCTTTTTGGCGTGAAGAGAAAAGAAATAGCTGAAAATTCAAGACGAAAAACAGTTTTTTGTGAATAACTCAGAAAATATCCACTTTAGCGCAAGGGTGTGATGCATACACTCACATTATTTTTTAACGTAGATTCAATATCTGTCATAAAAAAATGGGGTTCTAATTTGAAAAAATTGATTTTTCACGATTTTGTCATCCCTAACTTTGAAAGCGATTTTTTCACCCCCTGTATCATGAATCGCGATTTCGATTTTTAAAGTGGATACATCAATCTTACATCTTGAAAAATCCCAAAATTGAAAATTTTCCATCCAAAAACCTCGAAGTTATTCTTGTTTCAGCGGAGCTCTATTTCCGATTTTTTTTTCGAATTTTCCCGCTCAGAGAGAATTTTCCAACCAAAACTGAAAAATGTTACATCAAAATAAATTGAAATTTTCTGAGGAATCTATTTCTGCAATAAAAAAATGGTGTTCTAATTTGAAAAACGGAAGTTGACGTAATTTCCGGAAAAACCGGAGGTGCTCATGCCTTGAAAATATTTTAGATTTCATCAGCATCGTGAAATACTTATAAGTGCTGAATTTCATGAAAATACGTTCAGTAGTTTCCCGTATAAATATGGGTGAGATTCCTCGTGAAAGACCCTGTATTTGTCAACTTTCAATAAAGTTTCTTCGTGATTAGATCAGATTGATTCGCGGTATATTACGGTACCTAATATCAGAACTTTTTGAGATATTGAGGAGAAAAGCTCAATATATCAAAATATTCGAAAACATTTAGATAGTTTGGCCCGTCAACGAATTTAACCGTCAGATGTTGATCTGCAACCTATCCTAAAAGTTTCAAGTTGCTAGCTCGAACCGTTCGAAAGTCGGAAAGAAAGAATTCAATTCGACATCGGATTCTTCATCAGTGACTAGAACCTAATCATTTAATATCATTTTATCCTGAACATTCGAGCTAAATGTTATTCAGTTGTCTTACGATAAGTACAAAAAAGGGTATTTCAAATCTTCTCAGCTCGAAATATATTTGTTTTTGCGTTAATATACCTTTCAGTTGTAGAAATATATTTACATTGTGTGACGATATATTAATTTTTCTTTCGATGTTTTATTTTAAGCAAACACTTAATATGCACGAGTTGGGAGGTTGAAATATAAAAAATTTCATTCATCAATCTTTCTGACGTCGCTAGGACAGTTAACTACCAGCGTCAGTAGATTTAGACTTTTTGAAACTTGGATTTTTGAACTGCTGACAACAGTAACGAATGCTTGCATCACCAGACATTAGATAGATCGAATTGAATACACTGGATCTCATATTTTTATATATTTGAAAGTCGTTTATACAATGTGTTTTGGTAGGAAATAAATAAAGGGTGTTTGGTAAACATGGAGCAGAAATTTAAAGAGTGTTTCTTCAACCTAATTTAGGGATGTTTTGTTCTCTGGTGATTTTTGAAAAACCGTTCCATTTCAAGACATAGGGTGGAAAAAATTGGCGACAGTTACGATGATTTCATATCGAAAAGACTTAATCTACGTAAAGTGTTCAAAATTACTTCCACACTAGGTTCGTTTTGAATGGAGTTACGTCCAGCAATTATCCAATGTCGCAAGTCATTTATAGTAGCGTAAACTAACGACTTTAATAACCTCATGAAGAATAATCTAAAAGGTTGAGGTCCGGCGATCGCGCAGGCCATGCGTGCTTTGCAGTCCACCCTGACCAATCTTCTTGTTTTCTTCGTATGTTGATGATAATCTCTACAGTGGAAATTTGGTTGACTTGCGAAATTTCATTTTCAATTCTTGGAGAGGTGAATTTGATTCCTCACTCATGATGTAAACAGCATTATTGAGCCATCCGTGATTATGAGAAATTAATCCCACAATAGACTTCACTGACATTCAGATATCATGTTTCATGAGTCATCGTGGCTCATTTCTTCAGTAGCTTTTTCTCTGCTCAGTAATTATCCAGGCCCCTCATAAGATTCGTATTCAATTTAGCCGAAATAGCACACGTAGATGAGATCAGAGGGATGATGTAGGGTGAAAATCTGCTCGAGACATGCAATTAGTCGTTCTCCCTCTATCGAGTCACCCTTAAAGTACTTCAGCCCCCTTATTTGCGTCAAATTCTCTCGGATCTAAAATAGAAATACTCGATAGTCGTAGAACTTGACAGTATTGACCTTGAACCCTAAGTTTCCATTTCGAATGAAAGCAACGAGTCAACATAAATATCGATTTTGTTATCAACAGCGGCGACAAGGGGTCAGTAATGTTAATTTTAATGTGTTTACATGAGGAATAGAATGCATATGTTACAAAAATGATTTGGGATTCTATATTCTTCAGAAACATTAAAAATAAGTTATATGTACAAGAATAGTGCCTGGGAGATTTTATCAGGGAGAAATTGAGGAATCGAGTTCGTTATTGAGATAGGAATGTTCTTTAATGCGCTTGTCCCTGGGGATAAAAGAGTTCTATCTGGGTGGAATATCTAGGGAATAACGTGTTAAATTTTGGGCCAAATGTCTGTTATTTTTGAATTTTTTTCTGAAAATGCTGTCCACGATTAGTTTGTACTCACTGATGAAGAATAATCGATCCAGTACAGTTACCTGTTGCCTACCACAATCATTTGGTAATTGAAAGAGCTGAGAACTTGAAACTCCTCAGGGTAGGTTGCATATTAAATGTCCCAAATAGTTTTGGTTCTTACATTTGAGTACCATATTTCAGATCCATCGAATATGAATTTTTGAAAATTTCGAGAAAATGGAATTTCAAAAGAATTCAAATGTGAAATCTTCGAATGGATTTCATCCATTCATTATTCGACCTCTGTTACTGAGGCATGAATCGGATCGACAAATATCTAGTGTCTTAGTGGTTCCGTTCAGAAATTATTGTATTCACGACCAGCCGTCAGGTGCTCTATCCCAAAAAAATAAGCATCTTTACTTTTTGAAAGTTAATCTACGAAGATTCAGGGTACTTTCCACGAAGTGAACTTCGAAGTCATTGGAGATTTCAGGATAAAAAAGACGCTACGAAAAACCACGAAATTTGACTTATTTTTTCCAATATCTCTTCCAAATATCATAATCGTGTCAAACTGAAATTTGCTACACTGCTGTGAAATATGATGCTCAAAGTCTGAGCAAAACTTCTTTCCAAACATGATGAAAAAAAATATTTTTTCGAAAAAAGTTTTTGAAACTTTTTTTTCATATTTACTACCGATACGATCTCAACAAAAATCTCCAGAAAGTTGCACGAGAAGCACGTCTTTATACTCCAGCTAACTGCCAGGTTTCTCTGCAATGATTTTAGTACTTCCCGAATTATCACGGAAATAGCCTTAAAAATTTCAAAAAGCTTCAACTTCGATTTCGCATATTGACGAACCTAATAACCTTCGCATTTTGAAACAGAATCAACTTCGTTTTCAGGTATAAAGGATTTTTCGTACGCCCGTAGTCATGCATACGGACGGTGAATCAGTGAGTCCAACCTAGACGTTTGACACCATTATCAGCTGAAAATTCGAAAATTACAAACATTTCGACCGAAAGATAGCACGCTGTTCCCCTAGAACATGCGCGCAAAAAAACCTCAATTCGACAAATTTTTTCCTTATCTTTTCAAAAATTATAATCGGATCGGAGTAAAATTTGGTAGACTTAAATATGGAGTTCAAGGTCTGTGCATCTGGTGAATAGTTCCCAGAAAACATCTCAAAAAAAACCTCAAACATTAATTGCCAACATTTCTTAGAAATTTACCAACCATAACCTATTAAAAATTTCAAATGAGTATACAGTGAAATCTTCCATAACGGACACCTCTATTCAGCGGACACTTCCTATAAGCGGACATTTTTGCATAGTCGCGGCAGACGTCCATTTAAATGAAGTTGTTTCTATCGACAGGACACCACTCTCGAACGGACAAATTTTTCGGCCCCGTTGGTGTCCTCCCAAAAGAAATTTTTCACTGTAAATCAAAAACCGTTTGACCGATTTGTCTCATTAACGGACTCTACTGACGTATTTTCATCTGCATCCTTCCCCAGAGATTTGAAGTCGCTTCCTCTTACCGTTCTCAAGTTATCATACAGAATTTCAGAAACGTGCAACTATCAATTTTCGAAACATCGATCGATGTCTTCACATATATCTCAGGACATAC
Organism: Myrrha octodecimguttata; assembly: GCA_958510865.1. NCBI lineage: Eukaryota > Metazoa > Arthropoda > Insecta > Coleoptera > Coccinellidae > Myrrha > Myrrha octodecimguttata. The sequence continues at coordinate 31,166,620 of OY294057.1, forward strand.
ATCAAAACCAGCAGTTCTTTACTATACTGGAATATCCTCTTTATTTTTGAGACTGACGACTAATAATTGTAAAGATTTCGCTATATATACAGGGTATTCCGTAGGAGACCGTCAGATTTTAGGATAAGTTTACACTATTCAAGACAGTCTCGAAACAATGATTGGTTTATGGTTGGGGTTCTCTATTGAGAATATACAGGGTGATTTGTCCGATTCGACCTAGCTTACTTTTATTGATAACTTTGGTATGGCTAATTCGATTTTAAAGAAATTTTCAGCGAAGTATAATTTTGATGAGCACATTCATTAATTCCAAATTTTTTTTCAAAATAAGCGGTAGTTTCTAAGTTTTTTGGCACGCTTCTAGTTTTCCGAGAAATTTGCTGTTCTTCAGAAATGTTTTCTAGGAAAACCGGAGGTGTGCCAAAGAAATTGAAAACCTCTCAATAATGACATATTATGGTAGAATCTGAAACAAATAAAAATTTTTGGAAAAGCAATGTACAGGGTGTTTTTTTTTCAAATGCACAATTATTCTGAAAATCTGGAATTATCGCCATTGCAACCCGGTATTTTGAGAGATTCTTGCAATTATTGAATTTACTCATTCAGATTGTTCTACACTTCAAATTTCACCAAAATTGGATGAGTCATACTAAAGTTATTAACAAAAGTAGAATCGGTTGGAGCGAAATTTCGACATTGTCTTTTTTTTAAATTTTCTCGAAAAACTAGAAGTGTGCCAAAAAAATTAAAAAGTCTCAATTCATGTTTTATTATAGTAGAATCGTAAACAGATATCGTAGTTTAGGAAACGCGATGTACAGGTTGTTTTTTCAACCTGCACAATTAATCTGGAATTATCACCATAACAACCACTTATTTTGAAAAAAATTTTGAGACTAGTGAATGTGCTCATCAATATTGTACTTCGCTGAAAAATTCATTAAAATGGAATAAGCAGTACAAAAATTATTAATAAAAGTAAAATAGGTCGAATCGGACAAATCACCCTGTATATTCTCAATAGAGACCCCCAACCATAACCCTAACACTGTTTCGAGACTGTCTTGACTAGTGTAAACTTATCCCAAAATCTGACGGTCTCCTCCGGAATCACCCTGTATAAAAGCCGTAAGACATTAATGTGGTTCAGATCATTTCAGAACAGCTGAGACTCTGCGAAACTTTATCGACATGGCAACCATTTTACTCCTCACAATTTTATTGTTGTCTCCTATTACGTGACATGATCGCAGATAGTTTATTTATGTTTAAGGCTTCCCGTGTTTGTTTATTATCTCTCCACATACCCTGATGACACTTTTCATAGTTAAATTTTATTTGATGTTTGTTTTCATGAGGCGCCTTTCATTCCGATACATTATTCAGTCACATAATAACTAGGTACCTATTACATTTTTTATGAAGGTAGTAGATAAGAATCCAGTGTTGTAGTCACAGTTCGTTTCCCTGTTGTGGACAAATCGGATGACGTCTCAAACTCAAATATTGAATTACAAATTGAATATTTATTCATCTATGATTTCTTGAAGATTACACCTAGGTTATCACTAACAGTATTAAAAATGAATTTCTCAAGGACTACTTATTAGATTTTCTGAAAATTTGTTTACACACATAAGAATTATTATATTCCACAAGAAAATAATAATTTAGGATATCTGATAATCAGTATCAATCGCACATATTTACATTGGTTGAAAAATGACGGTTTGTTCGTTCATGCAGAATTTTTGATGGCGACGAGATCGCAAAATATTTCAGTATTTGACTTAATTAATGTGATGATATGATCATAACGAAATATCGCATGGTTATGCATCAATCAGCATTTGTTAACTTGTTTCCAAGGTTCGTCATGATGGGATCAGTCATTTTCGACTTTTACCGAAATGTCTATACCCCTAGGAATATCGCATGTTTATGCATCAATCAGCATTTGTTAACTTGTTTCCAAGGTTCGTCATGATGGGATCAGTCATTTTCGACTTTTACCGAAATATCTATACCTCTAGGAACAAATTCACAAATTTTTTCACCAATGTCTCCCAAAATAAGATCATAACGAACTAAAATTTGGTGCACTATTGCATAATATAGACTTCAAGATCTAAGCCAGGTTTTCATTGAAAATTTTTTCAACTAAATTTTGAGAAATATCGAAAAGTATTTTCAAAGATACTAAGCTTACGAATTCGACAAAATTTTACAACCAGTTTTGCGTCAATATTCTTCAACTTAATGTTCAGTTCCAAACCGATTGCGTGAGAAGTGCAAAATTTCGTATAGATATAGGTGATAGAAAATTTGAAAAAATATTTATTCGAAAAAGTTTAAGATTTTTGTTGAAAATTTTGTTTTCACCAGAATAGTTCATCAGATTTCAACGAGATTCGACACGAACCTCGAATTCAGTATTCAACATCAATTTTTCAAATATCAATTCGATCCCATGTTTACTTTCGGAGATATAAGAAAAAAAATTGCCAAATTTCGATGTTATTTGGAATTTTAACGTTATTTCCGCAATATCTCGGGAAGTACAACTGCTATATGATTCAAACGCACTTATTATACAATTTCTCAGTACATCTACTTCATCTACGAGTAACTCGCTATCTGACAGGCTATGGCTGAGGTCCACCGGGTCCAATCTACCTGTTCTCACGATTTTTCGTCGAAAACTCCTCAATCAAATCAGCAGTGAAACATAAACCATGTATATTTGAGTATTTAAATTACTCAAGTTAGATATAATCTATGGAAAGTAATGAAGGTACTTCGAACTCATCCAGAAATGCCGCGGCCTAATGAATATTTTTGAAAAGTTTGATTGATTAGAAGAGATTTTCTCAACATTTTTTTGAATGAAAAGAAAATTAAGTCCCCAAACTACAAGGAATATCTCTAGTTTGCGAATTTCGAACCGAGAATGGTCTCAAACGATTACGTATTGGACTGGTCTCAAATTTTCAGGATAGGTCAGAGACTAAATGTTCTAGTTCTTCAACATGATACCTCTTTGTGGGTCCCTAGTAGGTATATGCTACAAACAAATGAGAAGAGGGGTTCTATGAAAAATCTAAAGCAAACATCATGTGAATTTTTATTCTTGGTTTGAAATAAAATAAAAAATCGGAATCCTACAGCAGCAACTGCATTTCTTTGAGAACCACGCCTTATACAGTGGTGATTCAGTTCCATTTCCACAGATCGAATTTCATCAGATTTTTTAGTTTTAACGCACAATTCGTGGAAAAAGTCCCGTTTATAGCTTAAAGATGGTGAGGCGTATAGCGATAAACCACATGTAGTTAGATAAATGATAGCGATAAGCCATCCGACAAAATAACACCGAATAGGTGGTCTACCGCTAACTGCCTCGTGTCATGCGGCATCCTGGGTGTCTATTTCACAAAGTGCCCCGAGCTTGGGGCCATGAGTCACTTTTGGGAAACAACCACTCAAGCCGAAACTCCTTCAGTTAAGCCGATTATGTCGTTGAAACATGGCATGGCCAGATTTTTCCATTAAGAGTAACAAACTCTGCTAACTAGGAAGCTATTTTTGTTCTCTGTCAAAATCGAACGCTGGCTATCATCATAGTTATTATGAGACTGAGGAGTTCGCTTTGCAGTTAAATTTTCTGTCAAAATTCAAGAGATTTTTTCGGAGATTTTTAAAATTTCACATAATGAATACTGCTGTTTTAACCTCGCTTACCACGGCTTAGATATTTAACAAGAACCAATGCATATTTGACGGAATTTCAATTTAGAATAAATCTATAGTTTGCGTTTATAAAGGTGTCCCAACAAGAACATTGGAATTCAGAAATCATTGCTGCAACAAAATAGATAACAATTGTTCCGAAAATATGTGGATTAGAACATCAGGCAATCAGCCGCCACTAACCTCTGGTACAGGGATATTCTTGTTGAAATTTCGAACATTTTCGCATAAATGTGGCTGTATTTCACAAATAGCGCTACGTATTTCCTCTTAGAGGTATCGAACTGTTTCACGCTTATTTGCAAACACCTTTTCTATCACATGGCTCCAAAGATAGAAATCCGTAGGTGTAAGATCGAACCATCTGGGTGGCCAATGTTGATCGCCAACTTTAGGAATAACACGGCCTGGAAACTTGGATTTCAGTAACACCATTGTCAGGTGCTTTGTGACGAATGATGATCTTCTGATCCATCAGCTTAAATTTGGTCTTAAATGTTGTAATTAAACGCCTCATGCACTATTGATTATTTTGGATCATTATTGCGACCGAAAATTGCCTCAATCGACTTACTGTTATTACGAAGCTTTCACCATTTTTGTGATGTGTTTTTACAATAATTGAACTTTTTCGTTTTGATATTTCTTCACAGTCCTGAATCGCGTGGTCTGTAAATGCTAACTTTTTCAGTGCGCAGCTTCCTAATAAAAATAAAATTTGCGGTCTTCTTATCATATGATTACAGTGCATCACTTACCCGATAAGTTTCCGAAAACGCCGTTAGAGACATGGACTGTGCCTTTCCTTCAAAATTACTTACGAAAGTTGGTAAAAATGTAAAAGAGATGAAACAAATATCATAATGGAGACGCCCACTTTGGATTTCTCTTGTCACCGTTTTCATCATGACCATTCAACTGACTATATAACGGAAGAAAACTAACACTCGATATCTTATTCATTCTTATGAGATCTGTCGGTAAGCCTTGGAATAGGTTTATCAAGTTTTTTCAAAACTAGAACTTTGCACTAGTGAAATGTCAAGGTCAAAATAAATTGACGGGATGTTGTCAATTATCACAAATTTTACCAATGACTCTATGGTTTCTACTTCACAGAAGATTGTAATTCGGGGGTGGCTGAATGCTGCTTGCGGAATAACCTTTTCAGGACATCGCTTCTTAAGTTTCCCGCAACTCCTTGGATTAATTTAGTGACTAAGCTTTGCTGATGATTGGTAGTTACCTTGAAACTGGCATATTCTTCGACTTCTCGTTACCTTTCGATACTATCGCTCCGAGTCACTGTCTACAAGCAGGGTTTCCGAAAATCAATATCGCTTTTCCCAATTTAAGTTTGGATTCGGAATACCTCAAGAATATATTATGATCCCCTTTTCTTTCGTTCAGCAAAAAAACTAGTATGTGAAATACTTTCAGACGAATTGGAGTCACGCAGACATACTTATTTGAAATATTTAAAAGGCTGAATGCATAGAATTTGAATTGAGGCAAAGTTGTCCTCTAACACTCAATTTAGGTTTTGTTTGGACGTTCCAAAGTCTTTGAACAGTAAGCAAAATTTTTGGACTGGTTGTTGATAGCAGATCACGACGGTCTGATCATATTCGTTTTCACTCGATGCATTGTTATCAGTTTACTAAATTAGGTCATAATATCCTATAACGACTATAACGTTGAGATCTGGCCATCATCTTTCGAATTTTAAAGGCTATTTGTCCTATAGATACTTATCCTGTGAATGATATTTGTCCTTGATAACAGATCGTCATACCATACCATAATACCAGCAAATTTGAGAAAACCGCTGTGCACCAATGTATCAAGTTATATAATAAATTGCCTAATTTCATAAAAACTATGAATTTACTAAGATTTTTGAAACAGTAGAAACACGACAGTAAATTCCACTATTATGTCGAAGAATAGCTGACCGATATTCTATAGATTGATCTTGTTTTTTTCTGCTCTTGTTCATGTTTTTTTTGTTCATCTGTTACCTCTGACTTTTCCTATACATTGTAAAATGTCTTTCAGGATGAATAAAACTTATCATCATCATATTATTGTTGAACAGGTATATAACTGCCCAGGCAATCATTGTAGATGCTTTGGGTGGTATTTTTCTGTTCATCTTAGAACATTCATTTTTGTGTTTATGTTGGTTATTGTCAATGTCAATCTGTCGATTTCTAATTTTCACATCTTCTTACTTCACATATTCTTCTGTAAAGAACAAATATTTCAAAGTTTGCCTATTGTAATATCTGTAATATGTGATTGTGAACGAAAATGTTGAATTATATTATACGTTTTCGACCCACTGGATAAGTTCTGTGTAAATTAGGATTAAACATTTTCAAACTTTATTCATCTGATTATTTTCTCAGGAATCTTTCTTATCTCAAGTGGCAATGGGGGTTTTCCCTGAATTTGTGTTATTACTGCAAATGCAGATTTGAACATAACTATTATGGTTTTGATTCATGATTTTCCAAATTATCTTCAGAAAGTATTCAAAATCAAATTTCAAAATTGGGGTTTGGGATTTGCCAGGCATGCACGAAGTGACAACGGTGTTTAGTAGAATAGCTTTTTCTGCTATAGAATAATGGAATATTTATTCCTATTTTGTGGTACAGACGTGTTCTTTGTCAATATAACCAAACAATTTTTGTTTGCGATTTGTCAGTCATATGACAGTATGACAGTCTGTGCTCTTCTTTTTCTATTCTTTCCGAGAAAGCTGAATTCGACGTTGCCATATCGTGAACTGAAGACAAATCCCTTTAAATGCAAATCCCCATTTTTATTTTTCAGTTTTAGGTGATCAAACATTTTTTTAAAAATACAATATTGAAATTATATGTTTGAAGTGTGATGTTCTAAAGGTTTTTCATGAGAATGACTGCATTTTCGTTTAAAGAAAAACCCCCATTATTTGAAGGCCATTACAAGAATTGTATAATATACGCATGCATTCACGTTCAAGTATGATCCTTTCTGGAGGGTTATTTCAAACTGATATTTTAAATAATGATATTTCGTTCAAAACCAAACAATTTATTGCGTTATCTCAGTCTTAATGATGAATATTTTGTTGCAGGACAGATTTGACAACAGTCTCGGAGGTGATTCAGAGCAAGAGTCTCAATAATCTCATCATGGTAAGTGTTTTTCTTTACGATGAAAATGTTGGTGAGACAGTTTAAAAAATAATATTGATTTTTTTAAAAAATATATTCATCAATAATTCATTCAACGTTCTGGCTTCAGTAATATATGTTGGTAGAATAATCCAGAAAGGGCTCCGCCAATGAGAGGTGCGAAAATATATATCTGGAAAGAAGAAAAATATATATAAAATCAATCAATCAACTGTAAAAAAACACAATTGAGTACAGAATGAGGGGGCTTATTGAGTGCATCGATTGCATGGTGAATTAATTCGATTCTGGAATGAGATACAGCATACCTATATCATCAATTTTTAAAAATAGGAACTCATTTTCATAATGTGCAATGCGTTTATCCGACCAGGCCTGGAAATTATTCTTGCTAGAAAAAAGTTTTCAAATTGCGATCATGTATTTTCAACTTATCAAATTAAAATCTAGGCAACTCTACCAGACTTTTGTATGCGCATTGTCATAACTTTTGCAGGGTTCTATCAAATCATTAATCTAGAACAAGGGCGCATGTAGATAATTTTCCACAGGCGCTTAAACTCTAGATATAGATGTGAAAGGCTAAATTCGTTTGAAATTTCTCACTATTTCCTCTGCCGTTTCAAACATTCATTCGCCCAGAACTAACTCGGCAAAAAATGAATACGTAAAAGGAATAAATTCACACTTATTTTCTCTTATGTCCATCCTATCTACTAGCTATTCATCATGAACCAGTTCCAAAAGATTCCTCCCATATCGTCTCGTTTCACGTCCCACGTAATGTCGGAGCGATGAAAGAAAAAAAATTGTACGAATTCCAGGCAATGCGTATTACAACCAGCAACAATTTTCCTCTCACGTTTTTGAGTACGCGTGAGCTGAGAACAGAGTCAAATAATTAGACGAGGCAACGGTTCGTTAGTGTCGATTAATGTTCCAACAAGTCATTTCTCTATTTGAACTTGACTTATCGTTATGAACATGAAACAGCTTCCATTCGAGAAACAACTTAATGAACACGAAGTGTTGTAGTTTTTTCTACCTCCGATAATGGCTGCCTATTAAAATTATACAGAGTGTTGAATTGAGGATGCGATCGAAATGGGGGTGATTACCTAGATGATCTGGAGAATAGAAGTTCCATAAATGTGGGCCTGAAAACGCATTTCTCAAGACATTCGGTTGAAATTTGGCAAATGTATTCAATTTCCCGTAAAAATATACAGGATTATATTTTTACTCGCTTCTTCTGGGAAACATCGCGTTATCGTTTCGTCACAATGTCTGTAATTTTCGAATATTGAGCTGAAATCGGTCTCAAACGACTAGGTTGGACTCACTGATGAAGAATCCGTAGTCAAATTTGATTCTGTCTGTGTGTGTGTGCTCTCTCTAACTTTCGAAAGGAAGGACCTAGAATCTTGAAATTTTCAGGTTAGGTTTTGATCCTGAATAGGATCTCGGTTAAGTTCGTTGATGGACCGAATGTGCCGAATGGTATTTGTATTACAGCCATTTGAAATTTTGATTTTCCAATAAGTCGAAAAATATTTATCTGATCGAAATGAAATTTGGTTGGAAAACGAGCAGTGCCAATAACAAGAATTATCCATGGAAAAATTTCTTTAGTAACACCACTAGAGGTCAAATTATTTCAGGAAGTTTTTTCGAGTTTATGAATATTTTGGAAATTCCCTCATCTTCGACTCGGGATAATTCTCTAAAAATATTCATGAGGGAGAAAAAATTTCCGGGTTTAATTTGACCTCGTATGGTATTCGGTAAGAAAATTCCACACCAAATGTCTTTATTTCCAACAACATCAATTTTCGTCTTCATCAAGTACTTGCAAAACATAGAAGGTTTTGTCTGTTGAAGCTGGAGATATTCTCAGCAGCATTAGTTTATTTTGGTTCTATGATTATTGTTCTTTTAATAAGATCAGTATACATTAGAGATGTCAAGAAAAAAAAAAGTGTCAATCAATTTATGAATAAATATTAGTTTAGTAATTAGGTTCATTTGATTCACATATTTCTGCAGCAACTGTCAAACAATAATCATAGAACCAAAATAAACTAATGCTACTGAGAATATCTCCAGCTTCAACACCTTCCCTCATTGGAATATTTTGGTTAATCCCATTTTGTTCCTTAGCATTTGAAGTCGAGGTTTAAACAAAGGTTTTGTCATTAAGTCTGCTAATTGGTCCTCTGTTGAAACTTTTTCTACTTTCATTTCCCCATCTAAAACTAGTTCACGCACAAAGAAATGCCTTATATGTATATGTTTAGTGCGTCTGTGAAATTCTGGGTTTTGACTCAGCTTAATAGCAGCTTCATTGTCTACCATCAATGTTGGAACTGACTGAAAACTGAGTATTTCTTTGAACAATCGCTTTAGCCATTCTATTTCCCGTGCAGCTTCACTAGCAGCCACTATTTCAGCCTCTGTTGTGGAAATTGCAACAGATGTTTGACGCTGACTGAGCCAAGATATAGCTCCACCAGCATACATGCATAAAACGCCAGAAGTTGAGCGTCCTGTTTCACAATCTCCTCCGTGGTCTGCATCACTGTAGGCCACTAACTCATCTCTTTCCTTCGACTTGTAGCTAAGTCCAAGATCCATTGTGCCCTTCAGATAACGAAATATCCTTTTAACCTTAACACAATCTGCGTTCGTTGGATTTTCTAGCTTTCTTGAGGCGACACTGACTGCATAAGCTATGTCTGGCCTCGTACTTGTCATTAGGTAAAGTAAAGCACCAACTGCCTCTCGATAAGGAAAAGTTTTGTTCAATTCTACATCTTCCTTCCCTAATTGAGAAACTTCTTTTACAATTGGAGTTGTTACTGGTTTGCAGTGTGACATGCCATATCTTTCAAGAATTTTCTTTGTATAAGAAGATTGATTCACTTGAATGGTACCGTTCTCTTCTTTCTGAATCTGGAGCCCAAGAAAATAGGATGCCGGTTTTATTGTTATCTTGAATTCTTCTTCTAAACTATTCAAAAACTCATTTTTCATGGTATCATTGCTGCAAGCTAGTAATCCATCGTCAACATAGAGAGCCAACAATAACATGTCAGTTCTTTGTTTTTTGATAAATAAACATGGGTCGGCATCAGATCGTCTAAGTCCTCGTTTTTCAAGAAAATCCCTGAAACGTTTATTCCAACATCTTGGAGCTTGTTTTGATCCATACAAACTCCGTTGGAGTTTACAAACCATGCCGCTTGTATCTATGAAACCTTCAGGTTGTTTCATGTACACTTCTTCGTCTAAATTACCATAGAGAAAAGCAGTACATACGTCAAACTGTGTAAGAGACATATTTTTACTCGCAGCTATGCTTAATAGTGACCTTATTGTTCCTCCTTTTGCCACTGGACTATACGTTTGGTCATAATCAACCCCTTTCTTCTGAGAGTATCCTTTTATAACCAGTCTAGCTTTGTACTTTTCAACAGAGCCATCAGGATTCGTTTTTAGCTTGAATACCCATTTGCAAGGAATCGCCTTTTTCCAGGTGGTAATCCTTTCAAAATCCAAGTATTATTTTCCTTCAAAGATTGTAACTCCTGCTTCATTGCTGTAATCCAGTGTTCTTTTTCATTACAAGTTATGGCATCCATGTAATTTAAAGGTTCATTTGATTCACATATTTCTGCAGCAACTGTCATAACATAATCATCAAAACGTGATGGTTTTCTAATGGTCATTCTGTCCCTTAACGCCTGTCTGATTTCTTCAGTACTCTGCTCACTTTCTTCAACTATTTCTGTAGGTAACTCTCTTCGTTCCAGATTTTGATTATCTTCTTCAATTGACTCTTGATCATGTTCATTGTCAGAATTTGATGATTCAAGGAAGTTTTCCCCTTTGTCAACAACTCTCAAGTAATCAAAATTATTTTGAAGTCCACCATTTTGACTTTCAGTCTGTTGACTATTTGTTATTGGCAAAATTTCACATTCATCAAAAATGACATCCCTTGATCTTACTAGTCTCTTTTGATCTATAGACCATATCCGATAACCGTCGTCATTTTCATAACCCATAAGAATACCTTTAGTAGCTTTCTTTTCCATTTTCTTCCGATGCATCTTAGGAATATGAGCATAGCAACTACTACCTATGATTTTCAAATGACTCAATTTTGGTTTCTTATTGAACCATATTTCATAAGGAGATAATCCTTCAACACCTGATTTACTGGTGCGATTCAGAATGTATGTCGCTGTGTTGACTAATTCTGCCCAAAAACTCTGATCAAATATTCCTTCTCTAGCATGCATTAAGGCTCTTGCTGTTTCAACAACAGTTCGGTTTTCTCTTTCTGCACACCCGTTCTGTTGTGGTGTATATGGCATGATTAGTCTTTGTCGTATGCCATAATGGTTTAGCGTTTTTCTGACTCTATTATTGTCGAACTCACCACCATTATCTGATAAAACTTCTTTCACACCATAACCTGCAGCTTTAATTTCTTCTAGGACAATGTTCAAATTATCTATCACTTCTGATTTGTGTTTCATGAAATATATAAAACGATATCTGCTATAATCATCCTTGAATAAGACATAATATCGATAGCCGGATTTGGATGGGTCAAATGGACCACATACATCTGTATGTAAGAGTTCACCAGGTGCTTTGGCTCGACATCTTGTACCAAATTTGAGTACATGAGCTTTCCCATAGATACAACCTTCACACATTTCACTATCGAGATTGACATCTAATCCCAGTTCTCTTTTCAATATTGTTTTTACATATCTCTTATTTTGATGTCCAAATCTTTCATGATATAACTGCAAAACATTATCATTATGAACTGAATTAATTTCTTTCGAATTTTCTGGCTTTAAGGATTTCATTTTAAGTTTATACAATCCTCCTGAACAATTTCTGGATCCAACAAGTATAACTTCTCCTGATAACTTGAAATAACACTTTTCTGTTGTTGAAACAACTTCACTGTCTGGATTTTTATCTTGTGCTGACAATGTTGAGAACAAGTTTTTCTTGATACTAGGAACATACCATACTTCAGTCAGAGGAAAAACTTGAATTCTACCATTCACGTTTGTTTTCACTCTAATTGTACCTTTTCCTAATGCCGGTACTGACTCTCCGTTTGCTGTAGTTATTTGGTGATGATTGTCAAATGGTACATAGCTCTCAAACACATTATTTTGGTTGGTAATGTGATTAGTTGCACCATTGTCGACGTACCAATTTTCTTCATCTTGTTCACACAACAATACAACATTGGAAACGGCTAGTAATGAAACATTGTTCTTCGTATCACTTGCTCTATTAGTTTTGTCAGGTTTTGGTGGCTTACCATCTGCCTTCCATTTCAGACACTGTCTTATTTTATGTCCTCGTGATTTACAGTATTTACAAAAAAGATTGCTTCTTTTGTTTACTGTATACAAAACTTCCTGTTTAGTCTCAATTTTGCTTGATAATGCTTTTTCATAAGCAACCAATTGATTTGTCAAGTTATCCATTGTTCTTTCTTTGTTTGATATGAGCATCCAACTTGACTTGAACGAGAAGTAATCAGAAGGTAGAGTTTCTAGTATTTTACAGATAAGTAAAATTTCAGGTAAATCACATTTACACTCATTTCCAGCAGTCATTTTGTCCTTCAAAATATCTTTCTGAAGTTTGTCCCAAAGATTCTTCAGTTTTGATGTATGTGTGGCTATATCATCATCTGCTTGTTTTACATAGCTGAAGAATTGCATGCATAGGTCATAGGTCTTGTCCTCGACATTGCCATCATAAAGCCTGTGCAATTCTAGCCAAACTTCTCTAGCGGATGTGAAACGCATTATTTTTTCTAAAGTTTCTTGTGTCATATTTAGAGTCAGAATTAGTAAAGCATTATTATCGGCTTGATTGAAATCTGATAAGTCTTTCTCGTACCTGGTTTTATCAACAGTTGTAGCATCTTCTGGTAAGGATTTAGGGGCTTTTAAATTTCCTTCGATAACCTCTAGACCCCCTTTAATTCCTCTTAACAAAATGCACAATTTATATTTCCAGGTTGACCAGTTTGACTTCCCCTCTAGCAAACCAATTTGTATTTTGCTTGTATCCATCTTCTGATTTTAACTCTCTTTCAATTTGTAAATATCTTCTCGTTTATTAATAAATATAAGTTCCTTATTCTGAATAAAAATAACTTCAACGTGGTAGCAGAGCGTGGTTCAGGTTGAAGAAACAGAATAAACGAGAAGATATTTACAAATTTGAAAGAGAGTTAAAATCAGAAGATGGATACAAGCAAAATACAAATTGGTTTGCTAGAGGGTAAGTCAAACTGGTCAACCTGGAAATATAAATTGTGCATTTTGTTAAGAGGAATTAAAGGTGGTCTAGAGGTTATCGAAGGAAATTTAAAAGCCCCTAAATCCTTACCAGAAGATGCTACAACTGTTGATAAAACCAGGTACGAGAAAGACTTATCAGATTTCAATCAAGCCGATAATAATGCTTTACTAATTCTGACTCTAAATATGACACAAGAAACTTTAGAAAAAGTAATGCGTTTCACATCCGCTAGAGAAGTTTGGCTAGAATTGCACAGGCTTTATGATGGCAATGTCGAGGACAAGACCTATGACCTATGCATGCAATTCTTCAGCTATGTAAAACAAGCAGATGATGATATAGCCACACATACATCAAAACTGAAGAATCTTTGGGACAAACTTCAGAAAGATATTTTGAAGGACAAAATGACTGCTGGAAATGAGTGTAAATGTGATTTACCTGAAATTTTACTTATCTGTAAAATACTAGAAACTCTACCTTCTGATTACTTCTCGTTCAAGTCAAGTTGGATGCTCATATCAAACAAAGAAAGAACAATAGATAACTTGACAAATCAATTGGTTGCTTATGAAAAAGCATTATCAAGCAAAATTGAGACTAAACAGGAAGTTTTGTATACAGTAAACAAAAGAAGCAATCTATTTTGTAAATACTGTAAATCACGAGGACATAAAATAAGACAGTGTCTGAAATGGAAGGCAGATGGTAAGCCACCAAAACCTGACAAAACTAATAGAGCAAGTGATACGAAGAACAATGTTTCATTACTAGCCGTTTCCAATGTTGTATTGTTGTGTGAACAAGATGAAGAAAATTGGTACGTCGACAATGGTGCAACTAATCACATTACCAACCAAAATAATGTGTTTGAGAGCTATGTACCATTTGACAATCATCACCAAATAACTACAGCAAACGGAGAGTCAGTACCGGCATTAGGAAAAGGTACAATTAGAGTAAAAACAAACGTGAATGGTAGAATTCAAGTTTTTCCTCTGACTGAAGTATGGTATGTTCCTAGTATCAAGAAAAACTTGTTCTCAACATTGTCAGCACAAGATAAAAATCCAGACAGTGAAGTTGTTTCAACAACAGAAAAGTGTTATTTCAAGTTATCAGGAGAAGTTATACTTGTTGGATCCAGAAATTGTTCAGGAGGATTGTATAAACTTAAAATGAAATCCTTAAAGCCAGAAAATTCGAAAGAAATTAATTCAGTTCATAATGATAATGTTTTGCAGTTATATCATGAAAGATTTGGACATCAAAATAAGAGATATGTAAAAACAATATTGAAAAGAGAACTGGGATTAGATGTCAATCTCGATAGTGAAATGTGTGAAGGTTGTATCTATGGGAAAGCTCATGTACTCAAATTTGGTACAAGATGTCGAGCCAAAGCACCTGGTGAACTCTTACATACAGATGTATGTGGTCCATTTGACCCATCCAAATCCGGCTATCGATATTATGTCTTATTCAAGGATGATTATAGCAGATATCGTTTTATATATTTCATGAAACACAAATCAGAAGTGATAGATAATTTGAACATTGTCCTAGAAGAAATTAAAGCTGCAGGTTATGGTGTGAAAGAAGTTTTATCAGATAATGGTGGTGAGTTCGACAATAATAGAGTCAGAAAAACGCTAAACCATTATGGCATACGACAAAGACTAATCATGCCATATACACCACAACAGAACGGGTGTGCAGAAAGAGAAAACCGAACTGTTGTTGAAACAGCAAGAGCCTTAATGCATGCTAGAGAAGGAATATTTGATCAGAGTTTTTGGGCAGAATTAGTCAACACAGCGACATACATTCTGAATCGCACCAGTAAATCAGGTGTTGAAGGATTATCTCCTTATGAAATATGGTTCAATAAGAAACCAAAATTGAGTCATTTGAAAATCATAGGTAGTAGTTGCTATGCTCATATTCCTAAGATGCATCGGAAGAAAATGGAAAAGAAAGCTACTAAAGGTATTCTTATGGGTTATGAAAATGACGACGGTTATCGGATATGGTCTATAGATCAAAAGAGACTAGTAAGATCAAGGGATGTCATTTTTGATGAATGTGAAATTTTGCCAATAACAAATAGTCAACAGACTGAAAGTCAAAATGGTGGACTTCAAAATAATTTTGATTACTTGAGAGTTGTTGACAAAGGGGAAAACTTCCTTGAATCATCAAATTCTGACAATGAACATGATCAAGAGTCAATTGAAGAAGATAATCAAAATCTGGAACGAAGAGAGTTACCTACAGAAATAGTTGAAGAAAGTGAGCAGAGTACTGAAGAAATCAGACAGGCGTTAAGGGACAGAATGACCATTAGAAAACCATCACGTTTTGATGATTATGTTATGACAGTTGCTGCAGAAATATGTGAATCAAATGAACCTTTAAATTACATGGATGCCATAACTTGTAATGAAAAAGAACACTGGATTACAGCAATGAAGCAGGAGTTACAATCTTTGAAGGAAAATAATACTTGGATTTTGAAAGGATTACCACCTGGAAAAAGGCGATTCCTTGCAAATGGGTATTCAAGCTAAAAACGAATCCTGATGGCTCTGTTGAAAAGTACAAAGCTAGACTGGTTATAAAAGGATACTCTCAGAAGAAAGGGGTTGATTATGACCAAACGTATAGTCCAGTGGCAAAAGGAGGAACAATAAGGTCACTATTAAGCATAGCTGCGAGTAAAAATATGTCTCTTACACAGTTTGACGTATGTACTGCTTTTCTCTATGGTAATTTAGACGAAGAAGTGTACATGAAACAACCTGAAGGTTTCATAGATACAAGCGGCATGGTTTGTAAACTCCAACGGAGTTTGTATGGATCAAAACAAGCTCCAAGATGTTGGAATAAACGTTTCAGGGATTTTCTTGAAAAACGAGGACTTAGACGATCTGATGCCGACCCATGTTTATTTATCAAAAAACAAAGAACTGACATGTTATTGTTGGCTCTCTATGTTGACGATGGATTACTAGCTTGCAGCAATGATACCATGAAAAATGAGTTTTTGAATAGTTTAGAAGAAGAATTCAAGATAACAATAAAACCGGCATCCTATTTTCTTGGGCTCCAGATTCAGAAAGAAGAGAACGGTACCATTCAAGTGAATCAATCTTCTTATACAAAGAAAATTCTTGAAAGATATGGCATGTCAAACTGCAAACCAGTAACAACTCCAATTGTAAAAGAAGTTTCTCAATTAGGGAAGGAAGATGTAGAATTGAACAAAACTTTTCCTTATCGAGAGGCAGTTGGTGCTTTACTTTACCTAATGACAAGTACGAGGCCAGACATAGCTTATGCAGTCAGTGTCGCCTCAAGAAAGCTAGAAAATCCAACGAACGCAGATTGTGTTAAGGTTAAAAGGATATTTCGTTATCTGAAGGGCACAATGGATCTTGGACTTAGCTACAAGTCGAAGGAAAGAGATGAGTTAGTGGCCTACAGTGATGCAGACCACGGAGGAGATTGTGAAACAGGACGCTCAACTTCTGGCGTTTTATGCATGTATGCTGGTGGAGCTATATCTTGGCTCAGTCAGCGTCAAACATCTGTTGCAATTTCCACAACAGAGGCTGAAATAGTGGCTGCTAGTGAAGCTGCACGGGAAATAGAATGGCTAAAGCGATTGTTCAAAGAAATACTCAGTTTTCAGTCAGTTCCAACATTGATGGTAGACAATGAAGCTGCTATTAAGCTGAGTCAAAACCCAGAATTTCACAGACGCACTAAACATATACATATAAGGCATTTCTTTGTGCGTGAACTAGTTTTAGATGGGGAAATGAAAGTAGAAAAAGTTTCAACAGAGGACCAATTAGCAGACTTAATGACAAAACCTTTGTTCAAACCTCGACTTCAAATGCTAAGGAACAAAATGGGATTAACCAAAATATTCCAATGAGGGAAGGTGTTGAAGCTGGAGATATTCTCAGCAGCATTAGTTTATTTTGGTTCTATGATTATTGTTCTTTTAATAAGATCAGTATACATTAGAGATGTCAAGAAAAAAAAAAGTGTCAATCAATTTATGAATAAATATTAGTTCCTTATTCTGAATAAAAATAACTTCAACGTTGTCGACTTGATTATTTAGTTACCATGGCAACTCAGTTAAATTCTGAGCTAGAATTTATTTCTGTTTTGAATTTGTCAAAAACAGCACGACGTAGAAAAATGTCTCGCTTCGGTCAAGAAAGTAAATAAAATATTCGTCAGAATATTAAGCAGTTGACACCCGCGAATACTAGGAAATCGAAGGTAAGTGTATGGAAGCAGTTTATAAACTTTTGCGCAGAAACAGCGTATGATTTCGACAGAGCGGATATACCTGTGGAAGAACTGGCGCTTATTCTTGAAGACTATGCCTTCAACATGCGAAAAAAGAACTCTACTCTACATGGAACTCTACAGCTAAGCACTTTCAGGAATATTTGTCGAAAGGTATAAACGCGAATTTAATCCATTCTCTGACATAGAATTTGTCAACGCAAGAGCTGCAAAAAAATGCTAATCGTCGGAAGCTACAAATGGATCCTACCAAGAGAAAGGCATCCGCACTATCATCAGACGAATTGAGAATATATTCCATCACTCTTCCACCACACCAATTGGGAGAATTAAAAAACTCGGCCTATAATTCGCTGTTGGATACTCACGGTGAAAAAATTTCAACTAAAATTCATCCGTTGCGATGGTGATCTGTCAGAAATATACGTTCTGAGTGGTTAAAAATCACATGTGTGTAATTTTCATTTAAATTTCACAGAAAATTTTCAAGTCGCCATTTCGCAATGTGAACAAGCGCTGACAGCTGCTGACTGCACGTCAGTGCTTTTCCAGGTTTTTTCATGAGCGATGTTCCTTTTTTGGTTCCGAACTTTTCGTGGTGGATCAGTGGTATTACGGGAAATGTGTAGAAGAATCTAAGTTTCATTTGATACCTATTTGTTGTTTTGCGAGTCTTTTATATGAATCTGCTACGATTTTCGAGACCAAAAATTCTGAAGTAGCACTGGCATGAAGTCTGAAACTTTACGCATTCACGGACAACCTAATAGTAAACTGTGAACACAACAACTTCGGAAAAAACCTAGAAAAGCACCGACGTGAAGTTAGCAGCTTTGGCGCGCATATTAACTTCTGATTATTGTCGCGTTCCGAAATTCCCAATCAGTACTGACCAGTAATCCGACCCGTTCGGAAATTACTGAAATCTACTGGCATCGTTTTCCCGCCATCTGTCAAAGTACCCTGTGCGAGGCTAGCAATCTACTGTTGGCTACTGCCAGTAAAAGGACGTGTGGGCGCCAGTACGTCATGAAAAGTGAGGTTACGTAAATGTTTTGATTTGATTCACAGAACACATATGAATGAAATGATGATATGATTTGATTTTTCCATGTATAATTCATACTTGAAAAGGTGGTATTCATACAGGACAGATATAAACGGCAATACTAACCGAAAATGAGATTTCAACAAACTAGGTGAATAATTTTGCACCACACCTATATAATTTTAAATCCTTGGAAGAAGGAAATTCTGACATCGCATGTTGTAATAGAAATAAATTTCTGCTATACAAATGCAAACTTTATATTGGGTTCTTCCTCACCGTTACTGCTAGAACTCGAGTCTTCAGTTGAAGAATCAAATAAATTGTCTACCAACGCAACTATAAAATTCTCCATAATACAATTACCTTCGAAACTCTTGTGAAACATTCAGCTTCTGAATCTTCGAAATTCAAATTGCCGCGAACAAACGTCAACGTTGACATATCAGAATTCATTACTGGTAAGCGTTCCGTTATTTCCGTCTACAGTAATTTACTGGACCAGAATTCGTTTCGTAATTACTGCCTGTCAACAGTACTGGTTGGGAATTTCGGAACGCGATATATATATCCTTTGGACATGCGCGCAAAAGCTACTGACCTCACGTCAGTGCTTTTTCTAGGTTTACTGGATTTCAATTCGAACGTATCTGTATTTTGGAAATATTTAGGTAATGAAATTTTGAATGGGTGTATCTACGGAATCATTGGGCGGTTTTTACCCATTCACGAATTCGGCCTTCTCAATCAAGGTCCAAACCAACTCTACAAATATCGAGTTTCTAAATTGTTTCTTTCGGAAGTTATTGTGTTTACTGTCGGCCACGGAAACTGTAACCCACAGCACGAATATAACGTAGACGAATGCCTAACGGCCGACCGTAACCACAATACCATTCTCAAAGAAACAACTTGGAAACTCAATATTTGTAGAATGAGCTTGGACCTCAATTACGAAGACAGAATTGGTGAATGGGTAAAATCCACCCAATGATTCCGCAGATATACTCATTAAAAATATTATTTACTCTATATTTTTATTTTTCCAATATTTCGAAAAACACAGATTAGATGGAATTGAAATCCAGTACTTTATCGAAAAATGTCAGTTCGAATGTTGATACAGAAATTCATGTGGATACTATGATCAGAAGATCATAGAATATTGAATATTTGAAAAAGTATTGAAACTTTTTCGGATTGTTCTAATAACACGATCACCACGAAATTCTGCACAAAGTTGTCTATCATGCAATTACAAACTAGCTGCCAAGTTTCATCATGATTGGAATAGTATTTTTCGAGTTATTCCGAAAAAAACAACGATATCGAAAAAAAACACGAAATTCGACATATTGACCTTGTCTGTCACCAGTACAAATATTGTTTAAGGTTTACCTGACACCCTGTATAAATAAGTATTGATTTCACTGGTATCGATTGTTTATGCGTCACATTTTTCGTTACAATAAATATATAAAAATTATCCACGAGCTCATTCAGTCCACAACACACGTGTATCATTGGAGTTCGAGCGTTTTTGCTTCCAAACAAAATCAACCCAGTTTTATCTACCCTGAATAACAGTTTACAAAAATATCAAAAGAGACCTATAATTATATATGAAATGAAATTCGTGACCACTGCATTTAAATAATGGGCATTTCTTCGAACCTCATGTCTGTCGTGCGATGGAAAATCACTTTGAATCGATTTTCAGCCGTTCGAACTTGGGTGTGCGGATAGGAAAATCCGAGTATGAAACAATACCTGGAAAGGCATAATTTTCTGTAGGTAGGTACTATTGAATTCGCAGGATTTTTTACACGAATCCCTTCATAAATGTTCAAGATCCAAAAGCAGATATTATCAAAATTTATAGGCTGATGGTTCGATCACGCTGTTCGGAATATGATTTGAGGTGTCATTACTATCAGAGTCGAATCAATCCAATGTCATTCAGACGATTAATACCTCGATCGAATCGAGAAATCATTCGTTCGAACAAAATTCCTTCCATTCACAGTAAAACTATCGAGTATGAAATGGTGAGATTCCTTGTCAACATTTTTGTGTGAACGATTGAAATTAATCCACAACTGTTACTATTCTTTGATTTTAGTTTATTATTTGATGAAATCAAATTATAAACCTTAGTGATCGATCAGAAGAAAAAATATCCCTCATAAAACTTCACAGTTTACATTTTGAGGTATGTAGATTTGAATGGACTAATAAAAAAAAAATCCGTCCGTCCTCCGTCCGTTATCCGAGCTTTTCTCTGAAAGTACTGAACCGAAATCCGTAAAACTTGGTAGAAAAATCGTGTGTCACTCGAGATTGATCCTCCAACTTTCAAGCTCTTCAGCAGGATCGGTGAACCCTAAGGGCTCAAAACTGGGGGTAGGCGAGAAAAAGAATTATTTCTCGAAGACTTACCACCGAATTTTCATGAAACTCTCAACGTTGATTACTGTTGCATAACTCAACCTAAAAATTTTCACCCGGTGATTTCCGACCAGTGGTCCCTGAATTATAAACAAAAGCGTGCCTTTCATTCTACCTCTTCGGTGGTGTTGAAAAGACTAAGATTTTCAAATAGGTGAAACGACTGTGGAGCGTCTCTTCTTGTTCGAAATATTATTTTAAATTATGCTACTCAATTAACGTTCTGCATGTGGAATTGTTATTCAATTACACAAGAGGATTTATTGAAATTTTTTCATGGAATTAGTTTTTGTGTTGTGAAAAACAAATGAGTTATGAATATAGCTATATTTAGTTTGGTAAGGGGTTACATTCCACTGCGACCTTGAGGTCTATTGTGAATTATAATATCTGTGAGGGTCTCAAGGAGGCTGAGTTCACATTCCTCCTATAATTCTCCTGTCCGAGACATTTCTTGCGCAGGCTCACAATGGCAAGGCATTGTGTGATCAGGTGAACAGTAGTTTCTTCCTCTTCCCCACATCTGCACTCGCCAGTTTCTGATGAGCCCATTCTCATCATGTGCTTCCTCAGGCGACAGTGTCCTGTGGGGAAACCAAGGGGGAAGCGTAACTTGTTCTTACTGACATCCAAATGATTTTTGGACCTTACAATGTTAAAGTTCCGAAGGAACTTTTAAGAGTGTTCCATTCCTGGAGAATTCCTTCATAGTGCTCCTCTTTCATTTTCTTCCTTCCCCAAAAACTCTTTCTTATAGGTGCCTTTGCGTATACAACAGAAAGGTTCTGGGTCAGTAGGTAGCGTTTATACTCCCTTTCTGGCTAGAGTGTTAGCCTGTTCATTTCCTCTAATTCCTAAATGCCCAGGAACCCAGACTGAGGAGACCTTGTTGTTCTTGCCTACTTCATTGAGTTTCCTTTGGTACTCCCATATCAGCTTTGAGTTAATGACATGGGAGTTCAGGCCTGACTAGCCTGACAGAATGGATCACTATGTCACACCCTTGATAGTTTCTTTCCAGGTTTATGTCTGTGCATCTCTCTATTGCGAGTATTTCTGCCTGAAAAAACACTCGAGTAGGAGCCTAGCGATAGTGTACACTTGGTTCTAGTCCGGTATACTCCAGCGCTGGCCCCCATCGTGGTTTTAGAGCCATCTATATACTATTTAGCGGTATTTGCTTTGAAGTCTTGGCTAGTGTATTCCTTTTCCCATTCTTCCCTTTTACATAGCATTGAGTTAAAGTTCTTCTCGATGCTTACTTTTTTAATCATAACATTACTAGGTGGGTTTGCTGATGAGATGTACTTGTTCAGAGAGGACCAGGCTCTCTGACTTTCAATTCTCTCATTACCTGTACCTTCCCTAGAGATTCTAAGGATAGCTTCATGGACTACCCTATTGATCACTAGATGTAGAGGACTGAGATCTATGATGACCTCAAGTGCTCTAGTCGGGCACGTTCTCATAGCCCCAGTGATGCAAACACAGGCAAGCCTTTTTACCTTGTCGAGTATTTTCCTCGTGTTCATCTGCCCTGCTTTAGCAAATCAGACTACTGCCCCGTATGTTATTATCGGTCTCATTATCATGATGTAAACCCATCGCAGTATTTAGGGTTACAGGCCCAAGTTTAACTGGATAGTATTCTGCACAACAGTGAAGCCCTTATCACTTTACTAGCAGTAATTTCAACATGCTCATTCCACAGAAGCTTACTGTCTAGGGTGGTTCCCAGATATTCAACTTCAGACTGATGTGTTCTGAATAATGTATAAGTTATATTTAAGATATAAATGGTATTGGGTTATTTAACTGAGAAAATAATAAACCCTTGTGTAAAATTTGCAGCGTTTTTAGAATCTTCTAGAGCTTTTTCGTGATGGATCACTGATAGTTTGGAAAACGCGAAGAAGAATCTGCATTTTATTCAATCCCTAGTTGTCAGTGTTTCGCAATTTTTGTGCGCCCTTCTGTGTAACAGCGTGCTATCGGTTCCCCCAAGTGTATGTAGTTTTCAAATTTTTTCCTGAAAATGGTCTCAAATGACTAATTTAGACTGACTATGATGATGTTTTCGGTGTCTAAATCTCTTGTGTCTGGCCTCCCCACCGTAGGCACGATTACGGACATGCGGAGGATCCTATCGACTCGAAACTTTTCCGTGAACGATTGGAATGAATGAACTGTTAATATTCTCTTATTTCTCTAATTACATTCAACCAATTCTACAATTCACAAATGGAATGGAACAAGAATGTTCCATCAATTTCGGACTCGTCAAATTTAATGATATCATAGGTGAATAATACATATAGCTTTCCGAAGATCATGAGAATAATTTCTATCGAAAGAAACGTTTCAGAGACTCGAACATACAGAGCGCATGCTTGAGGAAGGTTAATGGCGAAGGTCAAATTCATAAATGGGTAAAAACTCGCCAAATCAGTCTCTTCAAACACAAACCGTTCACAAATTCTTACACCGCCAAACGAAATAGATCAAAAAGTTAAGGATTTTTGCCGAGTTATCACTTGTATACGGTTTATTGTGTATTGTAAACAAATGGAAGTGGATGTTGAGTGTGTGATAATGATCAGTTTTCAAATGATAACCATTGCGACTAGTTGTAAATTTGGTGAATAAAGGTTGATTCTCACTATACGTTCCGAAACCTTCCAGTATCCTTCCAGTAAAATATTATAAGGTGTAAATGAATTGATGTAGGAACACTATCCATCTTGTAAACGTTTTATCAATATGACATTTTTGCCTACTAAATTTTGACGTAGCGCATACGGAAGGGATATACGGGAAGGTTACAGAACGTATAGTAAGAATCAACCTTAATTCTATCTAGTTTTCTATACTCATCTACTTAGTAAGTTACTTTCGTTTATGCCGAAAAAATGATTAATAATGTCTTTTCGCTGTTGAGTTACAGGAAGTAGGGATCAATTTCAAAATTTCTTCATCTGAAAATAAAATGTTTCTCTTCTTACAAAAACTGGACTTCTTCTGTCTGTACTACGCAACTATCTACCATGATATATGTCAATCAGATAGGTACTTTTTGAATCATTGAAAATAAAATAGTCAGATTAGCACAATACCAAAACCATTATATTTCAATTAACAATTTCAAACAGCACAAACCTGTGATGAAAATTTAAATTCCTTCTGCCAAAAGAATGGAAAGAACTGAATTCACCAACGAATAAAAATAATTTTAATCGCTGCTTCATATAATTATAGGAAGATTATCGATCCAGCGAGAAAACATTGTTCTTCGGTAATTATCACAAAGATCTCCTATTGCCGATAGCAAACTCGTGAGTCATCTAGTAGCAAAGTCGTCATCTCGTCTTGTCCATATATGCAGATATTCCACCTGCTGAAATCGAGAAGAATGTCTATTTTCGTCACTAGGAAGATTGGCAGACCTGTCTTTCCTTACTTGCACTCGTTTCCAAGTTCATTGAAACAATCGCTTCGATTCTTGCACTTTTTCCTACGTTCCCTTATTGGGTAGGACTGCATTCAGTCTCGTAAGTCATGAAGTGGCCTTGAAATTGATAGTATTCGAGGTAATGGACGTTTTTATACTTTCAACGGTGACATTAGAAGTGTTACATAAAGAAATAATATTCTCTTTAACTCGATTTTTTGCGTGGATAAAATTTTGTCTCTCAGTTGTTTGTTAGTAATTCAATTCGTGATATATTTCTTTCAATAGCTTTGTTTTGGTTCCGAAATTCAGAACAGTCCTAGGATAGTTCTAAAACTGCGCAGAATCGATGCGCTGTTTGAAGCCCAATTCTGAACTATCTTAGAACAGTTCTAAAAGCGATGAAAACAAAACACGAATTAAGTTCGGAGTTCGGCTTCTCATCAGGATCGTGAAGGAAGAAAATATTCCGTTTGTGTTGGCAGAAAAGCGGAATGTTATTCACGTCTCATTGTCTGTGGTATAATTAATGAATATGCGAAAGTTCCTGTCGCAGTTTATATGAAATTTTTATATCTCACACATTGCATCCACTACAATTTTTTTCGTGAAAAATCCTTTTTTCGATTTTTCCTTTATTTAATTATATTACAAAATCAACCAAAGATCTGAAAGTAAGTAATACAAAAAAATCCAGTAAAGCACTGTCGTGACGTCAGGATCTTTTACGAACTTGTTCAAATTATAACTATAAGATCAACACGAATTTCGCACCTAGTTGCGTATTGGTAACTTCCACCTGATAACGAAGTTTCAATCTAATTGTATTTGTACATTTTGAGATATTGCGGAAATAATGTGAAAATTCTAAATAACAGCGAAATTTTGCACATTTTTTTCCTTATATCTCCGAAAGTGAATATCGGGTCGAATTGAAATTTGGATAATGTTTATAAAATACTAACTCTGAGGTTTGTGCCAGATTCCATTGGAATCTTATCAACATTTTCAGCGGGAAAAAATTTTCGACAAAAAATTCCAAAAATTTTCGAACAAAATTTCGTTTTAAGCTGCGAGTTGGTATTCCAGAACTGTTCACGAATTTTCAGTTCGATCGAGTCGATACTTCATGAGATATCGAGGAATTAACCTCAAAATTTCAAATGGGCCTAACTACGGAACTATCCGACTGATTCTACCCATTAACGAACTTAACCGAGATATTTAGACTCCAAAACTAATTTGACAATTTCAAGTCGCTAGGTCTTTTCCTTCGAAAGTTAGAGCACATATGAACGGACGGCCGGACAAATGGACAAAATTGAACTTGACCACGGATTCTCCTTCAGGGAGGTCAATCCATTCGTTTAAGACTATTTCCGGCTCAAATTTGAAAAACTACAGACATCGTGACGAAATGATAACGCCCTGTTCCTAGAACAAGTAGGTATACATCCCAGGTGTGGACAATGGAACTAAAATCCGTCAGATTATTATGGAAGGTCGAAGCGAAGGAATTATCCCCTATAACAAGTGTTTAAATTTAAAAGCTTACCGTGTCCTCATACAACAATCAAGAACCAAATCAACGCACGACACCGAAAAGGTCAGGTTAACCATTTAAATCGTTGACAGCCACTCTACGCTTGTGCGAACTACCCGATTCTGAAGCAGTTCGGATACTTAAGTCCGAACTCCTTTCACAGTTCTAGAACAGTTCGGAATCGATTCTGAAAATAACTAAAACAGGATTAGCCAAATCCTGAACCGGTTCAGAAATGAACCAAAACACAAAATCGCAAACGCGCATGCTTGAACCGTTCCAGAACAGTTCTGAACTTGGAATCAAAACAAACCTATTGGGTCTCCGTATAGTAGCATTATGCATAGCAAAATACCCAGTCTTCGAAGACATCCAAATTATCGCCATGTTAGGCAACTTTGACAAAGCTCAAATTGTTGCCCATCTAGGTGTAAGTTTATCATATCATGAAAATAGGTAAACATCGTGATTTAAAACTAGGATCTGGAATCCGTGATTCGTTAAATTCCTAGCGAAATTTGGCTCCCAAAGGCATACCTACAAACACAAAACATTCGATTTGTACGGTAATGACAACCGTCCTTTCGACATGGATGCCATATTTTAGAATTCAGGTTTCTGTTTCTCATTAGGAGGATAACATTCTGCACTAGGCAAGGAAAGGCGCAAATTTCAATTTTGATGATGAAAATGGACATGGACTGTTGGTATTGATGGAGTCCAACATCTGACATACAAAAGGAGCATCATAACAAACTATGCCTAGGAGATACTATGATACTATGAATGCTGATATCTCTTGGAGGTTTCGTAGTTTTCTGGTAGCACATCTTATTGAAATGGGTGACCTGCAGCCTAAAGACAAGAACTCATGCCCAGGAAATACGACACTTATATACGAGTATGCTGTATTTCAACATCGGTACTAGAGGTTTCTGGTGTAGTAAGAGCTGACCCCTATTAGA
Organism: Myrrha octodecimguttata; assembly: GCA_958510865.1. Taxonomy (NCBI): domain Eukaryota; kingdom Metazoa; phylum Arthropoda; class Insecta; order Coleoptera; family Coccinellidae; genus Myrrha; species Myrrha octodecimguttata. The sequence goes on from OY294057.1 coordinate 31,193,699, forward strand.
CATACTGGGGATTCACAAAAATTTCAATAGGTATGATCTCGTGATGAGACAACAAGCCATTTTTCTGGTTTTCACTTTTTTCAAGCAAGGTGCCTGCAGTAAGCTCTGATAGCTTCTTGTGGCGAAGTAACTAACACTTGGACAGTGTGGAGGACTAGTTCTTTCGTCTTTTGGCTATGTCAATACTATATAATACTCCACCAATCATTTTCTTTAGAGATAGTTAACATCGTCATTGCAGAATTCATTTATGTCACAGGCAGATTTTTCAAAATATTTTCCAAGTCAAAGAAGGAGTATATCAAGGAAATTTCGGTTAGTTTAATGCCCCGAATTCTTTATTCGCTCTAAAGCGGGTTTCATTGAAACTGGGAAATTTTTATTCGCTCTTTCTTCATAAAGACATTGTCCTCTAAGAGACATTGATTCTTGCAGCTTTCTCGATTATCAAATTATGAATCTATTCCTCTGGCTGAATTCGAACATGGGCTGTATGAAGAATTCAGGAAGTCTTCTAGTTTAAAATAGTATGCAGAGACTACTGAGAATTGTCTTTGATAGCTTCTGCTTTTTCGAGAACTCCACAAAATTCTGATAAATGAGGATTAGGTACAATTCCTTTTGAAATATTTATGAATTTTATTCTTAACTTCAACCTTTTACGTTTCTTGAGCGTGGTTATAGGTTGTAATTTGCTATTTGAGTTTTGTTCCTTTTATGATCCACCTTATAGACCTTCGATCATTATACTGAGTGGTGCTCGAAAACTTATATCCCGAGAGATTTCCTGTGAAATAGTGTTGGTCCACTGACCTGAGATTTACTCACAAAGTTAGTAGATAGCTCACACTATCTATATTCCTCAACTCAACTATATAGTTTTTCAGGTAGTTTATTGTCGATCATTTTCCTACCTACACTCATAACGGATTTCGTCACAAATGAATGAAGGAAATCCTATGACTTCCAATTAAGTTAGTCTGATAATTTTGGACTAATAACTCACGTGCAAAAATTCATAGTTCTTCTGCCAAATAGCCGGTCCTATACTTCTAGCTGGGTTCATACTGGCTCCTGTGTAGGGTCCCTGGTAATAATAGAAAAAATCGATTGTACTTCAATGGGTAAATAAAGATGAGTACTCACCGCTACTAATGCACAAGCAGTTACAACAAAACCTATTCTCATGGCGAATGAATCGAGATTCTTTTTACATCTATAGTCCCAGCAACAGTTGATAGCTACGACCAAGATGAAAGTTATCACAACTTCCACCAAGAAAGCCTAAAAATTAAACGATTAAAGGGGAAATCAGAACACATTCGTTTAATTTTCGATGAGTGTTACCTGGGTGTGTGTGATCTTCGGGTTTGGCATCGTCACACAGAGTGTTCCAGAGAGGGTCAATTCTTTGGGTGTGACAAACTGAAATATATATTCACTTGAATGAGAAATCAAAAGGTAAGAGCTGTAAGAGCTTACTAGAAGAACAGCGTATCCTGTGAGACCCCCTAAAATTTGACAGCAAATGTAGAAAACTGCTTTCTTAACGTCCACAATTCCCATTAAATAGGCACTAATAGTAACTGCCGGGTTAGCATGAGCTCCGGAGATGTGACCAAAAATCTAGAAACAAATATTTTTTCAAGTATCACAGGAAATGTCTCTGTTGAGATCAGAATTATTTGGATAATATTGATTATACTCCAGATAGTTATTCTCTGTTTCAACCGATGTTAGAATCTGTATTGCATATTTTAGAAAAGAAAGCGATACTATTAATGATATCCGTAGCAATCAAGCAATACATCTCATCTGCATTGACCCGTGAAAAGCGTTCAAATTGAACGAGCATATATACATTCTCTTCAATCTAAGCTAAATTTGATCTTATCATATTATTCGTATTTTGTTTCTTATTGCGTAGCATAAATCTTAGGACTACATAACCACACATTGAAGTAGTGAACAGTTGTGCCCTGCTTTTTAGGTACCCAGGAGAAAGACTTTAGCTTATCCTTTCAGAACCTAAATTCCAAAACTGGGATAAGTCTTCATGTTCCCGAACGAAATCTATAGAACGTTGCCACAGGATTGAACTACATTTCCTACCTAGCTAGATATACGCTTAGAGTTGGTAGCTCATATACTCAAATTGACAGATAGGTCGGTCATAATTACCCTATATTTCTCAACTACAGCTCTCGCGAATTCTTATCTTTTATATGTTGTAATGTCAGGAATAATTAGACGTTTGTTCATCTTTGACTCATTCTCGTATTGACCCACTATAAAAGCAAAGGAGGTGACAGGTTCGACCAGCGTTGTAAAAGATCAATGGGAAATCCTAGGTTTCAAGCCTCGAGTCCAAAGCGCCACTTCTAACTACGAGATTTCTGCAGGAAACTTCAAGGTGAAAATTTCATTTAATTCCTGAAACTTTGAGATAATTTGATCTTCAGACTTGCTTTCTTCATCATCGTCTAGATTTCTCCAGATAGACAATGTTTGGCATTTCAGACATATTTCGTTGATCACTTGCCTTGAGTCTCGGCCTCATTGAAGTAATGTCTTCTCTCTTACACCCCATAATTATGAACTTTAGCAAGGCCATAACCGCTAACTAACTATGCTCCGGTAGTGTTTCTAGGAACTCATTATTCTCAATATCACACAGTAGAAGCCAGTACCCTCTTAACTCCCTTTATGAGTAGTTATTGACATAGATCTCTAAGGTTTATTCAATGATCAATTGAATTCCTATAATATAAAGATAATGAGAGCTCATTCATACATTGATGTATTTTTTCCACAATGTTTGTTATATTAAGCTCATATTTTGAATCATTTTGCAAATACTTCTTCGGACTCATCTTACTTCACAAATTCAAATGTGACCTCCTCACCAAGGTCCTTCAAGAAGATACCTTTCTATATACCTCATATATCATAATAATATAATAGAAGTTTATCATAATTTATACATTTTACAGTTTGCTAATGATACAATACCTATGGCGCACCAGAAGATACAAACATCAATTTTCGTCTTCATCAAGTACTTGCAAAACATAGAAGGTTTTGTCGACTCAACTCAGTGAAACTCTAAGCTAGAAATTATTTCTGTTTTGAATTTGCCAAAAACTGCACGACGTAGAAAAATGTCTCGCTTCGGTCAAGAAAGAAAAGAAAATATTCGCCAGAATATTAAGCAGTTGACACGCAACAACAAACAATTTATAAACTTTTGCGCAGAAAAAGCGTATGATTTCGATAGAGCGGATATGCTTGTGGAAGAACTGGCGGTTATTCTTGAAGACTATGCCCTCAAGATGCGAAAAAAGAACTCCGAAGACTACAAGGAGAGTGTTATCAAACTTCTTTGGAACTCTACAACTAAGCAGTTGCAGGAATATTATTTCGAAAGGTATAATCGCAAATTTTATCCATTCTGTCACAGAATTTGTCAACGCAAGAGCTGCAAAAAATGCGAAAAGCTAGAAATAAATCCAACCAAGAGAAAGGCAAGTTTACCCGCACTATCAGCAGACGAATTGAGAAAATATTCTGACATCATAAACATCCAAAAAAATTTCCAGTATAATTCACTGTTGGGTACCCACGAGGAAAAAATTTCCACTAAAATTCATCCGTTGCGATGGCGATCTGTCAGAAAAACACGTTCTGATTGGTTGAAAATCACATGTGTGGAATTTTCAATGTAATTCGAAAACTTGGCTGAAGGACCGGGGGTCGATGGCCATTTGCTCAGCAATAAATGACAGTAATTATTATCTACGAGGACTGAAAACTAACTCAAGACTGGCTCATCCATATAGTCGAACAAAATCGCAGAACATTCCTCTTATTCCTTGTTTCTATGCAAGTGTGGCGTGAGGACACTCTACAATCCCTCCTCAAAATTCCCTTCTCATCCTCACAAGGACTCAAGTTGCGAGTAAAATATACGTGCCGATGTCTTTCTGACACTCGGATAGAGGTTGTCGGATAAAGATCCTACTCGAGTTTCAAAGCAGATTTAAATGGTGAGAGGAAGTGAAAACGGGAGGAAACAGTGGAGGTGTTGACAATGATGAATTCTCAACGACTACTACTGTGGTCGTAGAAATTTCAGAGGTGAAAAGCTACTTGGATTTTGACGTGATGGCGCTGTTTCAGAGATTATGATCCATACCAAAAGACCATAATGGGCCTTTCTCGTTAGAATGTAAAATATTACATCTATATACATCTTTTGAAAGTATACCATTTAAATAGTTGATCCTTTATAAAAAGTATACCTATGAGATTGCTTAATTCAAAAGGTCAAGAAGAAGAATTCCATTTCAATATGTTATGGATATTAAAAAAGCACTGCTGTGAAGGCAGCAGCTTTTACGCGAATGTTCAATGGAGATGACCGCTTTGGCAACGAATTTGAACAAGCGCGCAAAAGCTGCTGCCTTCGCGGCAGTGCTTTTCATGGTTTTTTCGATGAAGTACTGGATTTCAATTCGATCTAATCTGTATTTTTGGAAGTATCGGGGAAATAAACTTTTGAATGGGTATACCTACGGAATCATATGGCGAATTTTACCCATTCACGAAATCGACCTTCGTAATTTAGTCCCAAACCATTTCTACAAATATCGAATTTCTAAGTCGATTCTTCCTGGAGTTATTGTGTTTACGGCCGTCCTAACGGCCGACCGCGAAAACATAATAACTTCCGAAAGAAACAACTTGGAAACTCGATATTTGTAGAAAAGGTTTGGACCATAATTACGAAGGCCGAATTCGTGAATGTGTTAAATCCACCTAATGATTCCGCATTTATACCCATTCAAAATTTTATTTTTCCAATATTTCCAAAAATATAGATCATATCGAATTGAAATCCAGTACTTTATCGGCCGGACGGACAGACATAATCGATTTTGACATTGGATTCGTCATAAGGGAGTCCAATCCGGTCGTTTGAGACCAATTTCGGGAAAAAAGTCGAGAATTTCAGACATTTGGACAAAACGATAGCACGCTGTTCCCCTAGAACATGCGCGCAAAATTTATTTTACGGCAATAGGTCTCTTTGATATAACAAGAAATATCATATTTTCATGTTTTCTTCAATCTATTCAACTCAAACTTGAAGTGATTAGAATAAGGTGGAATGAAAGATGAGCTTTCGTTTCGCCAATGTTGAGGATATTGTTAGAATTCGTTTTTTCCAATGAAGGTGGCGCTATTTATTGAAAATTATGGTCGTTCATCAGGGCAACGGTCCGTCTGAGAAATCAAATAAATCCAAAATGCCATTTGCCGAATTGCCGATAATATTGTCATGCGCCCTGATTGGTGGTATCGTGGGGTCTGTGTCGGTGGTGACATGAGAAAATACGGGTATCCCCAGTTTGGTCTATGGAAACGAATTAAAGTAAAAAGACCATTATTCTTGTAATCTCAGTTAAACTGATGAAACTTCTGATTTCTCATTCAGTCATCCAATGACAACGTACTAACTATGGTCTATAAATATATCTCTTCAATAAACCGAAGTTATAATGAAAAATCTATGGTTGTTCTGGTGACAAAAAGACTCCCGCTTTTACAACAACTAAGTTTCCCAAATCCCTTTTTAGGAACCAATAAATTGATATTTACGAAACCGAAAACTAGCAACCAAAATAATCAAGTTTATTCACGTAACAAATCCTATATGAACATTGACATATTGATGGATCGGTATCTCCAACGGAATTTTCAGTCAGTCAGGCACCATCTATACAAAAATCGCTTTTTGGATCAGATTGCATGGTTTTGAAGAGCAAAAGTGAAGATTGAAGATATTCATAACTCACGCAAAACTCGAAATGACTACGTTAGTTGGAAACTGGAAAATTTTTTCGTCGCGAAGATATTGATTAAATCAATCTATACAGTGAGCAAAAAATCTGCAGTCGAAACTAGGCGGTCTCTTATAGTTCCGAAGATAAAGACCCCCAAAGTTCTGAAAATATCCTCAGGTCACTTTTTTCATCATAAAAACAAACACTCACCTCTAAATAGTTCACAATTTTTTTCGATATCAACAGAACGATTAGTGTCAATTTATTTCAAGAACATAGGATATTTAATAAAAGAATTGAAAATACTTGACAACTCTTTAACCTCTATTTCCACAGATTACTAAACAATCTGGCATCAACATCTTTTCGTTGACGGGCATATATGACTGATGAGTATTTTTTGCCAGCTTTCATACACGAGATTACACAGCATTCCTACCGATAAAATTGTGCCAATACCATGCTTCATTTTTAAATTGAGTGGAAATCTGAAGAAATAGAGGATAGGTGGTTATTTTGGTAAACCCGCAAGATTTTCCGTCGCCGAGATATTGATAAGATATTTACATCATTGTACGCAGTGTTTTTCTGAACAAAAAATGTGAAGTCGAACATAGGCGGTCTCACTTAGTTTGAAAGATATGGGCCCCAAAGTTACAAATTAATGCGTTTTCAGGTCTCTTTTTCCACCATGAAAACGATCTCTTACTTCTTCTGAATAGTTCACAAATCACCTTTGAACCTTCAACCAACGATTAACGACACATTCTCTGAAGAATAGTCAATATTTAATGGATAAAAAATAGAAACATTGTACCACCACTAAACCTCAATTCCTTATGATTTCCACTCAGTCTAAAAGTGAAGTTTGTCATTGGCGCATCGTTCGGAATAGTGAATGATATGTTGCTGGCGGGAAATACGAATTGATATGTTCTTTCTGTGATACTCTAAATCTTCTGAGAGTCAACAGGAGATTTCGGTTCTCATGAAATCTACAATGTTCGATCGAACACATCATACTGATGGATTGCGAATACACCCTGATTTAAATTTCATATGTAAAAGATTGAATCCTTACCAGTTCTTCAATGGAATCGATGATATTTTATAACCCATTTAATTGGAGTACCCTGAATTTCATTCTAAACTGGGACCATCTCAAAGTCACAACATGAAAAAAAGTTCAACTTTAACTAACAAACTCCCCATTACGAAGCGAGTTGAAAGATTCAAGTTTGAAAGAAAACATTGAGAGGAAAATCGTAAACAAATGTCCTCAATTCAACAGAACAATTCTTTCAGGAAATAGGACCAAATGAAAGATGTTATGGTTCAATAGAAACCGTGGCGACGTTTCGCAGAAGTTATCTTCTGCTTCCTCAGGCCAAAGAAGTCCAAAAAAACCACTCTACAATCCGTGTAACAATACTACAAATCACAATCATCCATATTAATGTCCTTAATGTTTTGGTTTATGATGAATAACTACCTCTTTTTCAGTGACAGAAGCATTCTCCTGCCAATTATTTCGTTCATCTGTCCATCATTCCATATTTCCCGCCAGCAGATACTCTTCCAGTCTTCTGGCATTATATTATATTATTAGTTCGCCAGCGGGAAAAGGCGCTGTTGCCAAAATACACTTTAACATTGAGAAATTTTTCGTAGAAATAGAGGTTATGTGGTTGTCCAATATTTTCAATTTTCTTTCAATAAATAATGAATATTCTTGAAAGGAACTGTCGCTAATCGTTGGTTGAGGTTCAGAGATGATTTGTGAACTATATTGAAGAAGTCAGTGATGATTTTTATGGTGTAAAAAAGGATCTGAAAATGCAAAAATTTGGAACTTGAGGGGCCCACATCTTCCAAACTAAGATAGACCGCCTATGTTCGCCTTCAGATTTTTATTTCAAGAATTCGCACTGCTCACAATGCTGTAAATATCTTACTAAAATTTCGGCGACAGGAAATCTTGCGGGTTTACCTTCAGAACTTTGGGAGTTCATATCTTCTGAATTAGAACAATGAAAGAACAATGAAAGACCCCTAGTTTCGAATCTAGATTTTTGTTCAGGAGACCAGATTGCGTACATAGATGGAAAATATAACCAATTCCCTCGCGTCGGCGGGTTTACCGAATTCCTTCCACAGTGGTAGAAAATTTTCCGAATTATTGGGTTGTCAACTTGGAACGAATTCTCTGAAAAATACCTACATATTGACATTATCTATCGATCGTACAAGATGCCGATATTGAAGGCAGTTTTGTCAGTACTATCCAATCAATAATATTTATCGTGTAAGGTGCCCATTAGACGTCATTATCGTGGCGATCGACTTCTACCCAATTAGCCAGATCTCGACCAACAATACTGCTACTACTTACTTGCATGGCTGTCATCACGGACAGACCTCCTGCGATGCATTTCTGCAGATGGGACGCGGTCTCCTCTGACAGGCCGACGATACAACCCATACAGGCTATGAAAACTATCACGAACACACAGCCGAACTCGCCCATGCCCATCCTGACGTAGTCGAGCGCGTCTTCTTCCTTCTTCTTGCTGCCGCATTCCTGATCTTCTGCTGGAAAAATCGAGACTAGATGTTGAAGGAGAACTCGAGCTTAAGAGTGAATCATTGAACAACGGGATTGTTCTGTTAACTACAGAAAAATAGAGATTTTTGAAATCTCACGAACCTATATTTATTTCGAGCTCGTTCTAGGAAAAATGAAATTCAATTCTATCTTTTCATTGCCACAGTAACTCTTAAATAAAGAGAGAATAGGTCTCCTGCATGCAATAAGAAATATCATACATATTTCTATGTTTTGTGAGCATGTTCTGGGAAACAGCGTGCTATCGTTTTGTCCAGATGTCTGTTATTTTGGAAGTTTTTGCCGAAAATGTTCTCAATCGACTAGATTTGACTCAATGATGACGAATCCGGTGTAAAAATCGATACTGTCCGACCGACCAGCAGTATAGGCACGACAACAGGCGTACGAAGGACCCAATCCACTTAAAGGTTTCTCAAAATGCGACGGTAAGTTCGTTAATGAGCGAAATCTCAACGGTTCGGGGTTATCGTCTTTTAAAATTTTGAGAATATTTTCCAGATATTTAACTGCTTGAGTATTGGATTGAAACTTTTCAGTAAGTTGGAACATATCGACGCGCAACATTTCGCGAAATTTTGTTGAGATCGCACTGTTGGTAACTAAAAAAAATTGTCGAAATTTTTTTCCAAACTTTTTTTTCTTCGGAATATATTTCCCAAATTATACCTTGACCCCCATATTTCATAGAAGTGCACCAAAATCCTGTTTGATACGGTAATAAGTTTTTGAGATATTGTGAAAAATATACAAAATTTCGTGGATTTTTCTTCGGTGTGATTGTTTTTTCTGGAATATCTCAAAAAATACTAATCCAATCATGAATTGGCAGCTATTTAAAAATTCTGATGAACAACTTTGTGCAAAATTTCGTGATAATCGTAGATATGTTCGTCTCAAAATTTTGAAAGAACCCTAACACCTAAATGGCAGGTGAAGCTCATACTTCGCGTAAGTAAGAAAATTTCACCAACTCATCGACAAAAAGGATCGTAATAATCTCTCTACCGGTACTTTTTTGACAGTATGAATTAATTATGAAGTTTATATTAACTCAGACTCATTTATCATTATTGTTTATAGATTGACTTATGCCCTCAGTTATCATTAGTGATCTCACCGATTCGTAGGAACTAATCGTTAGAACTGAACAATTTATTAGGAATTATGAAACTAACACTTTATGAAAAAACAGAAGTATAATATTGATTATAGTCATCAATCATAATTATTATTAATATTTTATTAGTATTTATTGTTTTCTGAGTTGTGAAACACTTGGTGGTTTGATTTAAGTTTTTTTCACATTCTCTACCAGTTTCTCTACTAAGTTCGATCTACTTGTCGAAGATCGAACATGACAGATTTCAAACGGTAGGTACAAAGAAACTTATGCATACAGAATGTCGTTGTGAATAGGAGTCAAAGGATACCTACCTGATATGAAGTGAGATTATTGGTTAACTCGATATAACGATTTACCATAAACCGTAATTACGCGCTTGTTCTGGGGAACAGCGCGTTATCATTTCGTCACGATGTCTGTAATTTTCGAATTTTAAGCCGACATTGGTCTCAAACGACTAGGTTGGGAAATGAACATTGTCAATAGGAAAAATTATCCATGAAAAAATTCGAAAAATTTTTTTTTTTTTAAATTTTTATATTTCATTAAAATTTCACTGAAATTTCCAAGTCACCATTTCGCAATGTGAACAAGCGCGTTAAAGCTGCTGACTTCACGTCAGTGCTCTTCTAGATTTTTTCATGTTCTGATGCAATAGCTATTTTTTGAGTTTTCTTAGAATTCATTTTACGTTTCTCTCGAAATTTAACAGAAATTGTGTTGTGTTGAGTTGATACTGAACTGCTCGATTTGAACTTAATCGAATCTGCATTTGAGAAATATTGAGAATATGAAAATTCCAAGTGGTCAATTTTGCCCATTCGCAAACCCAAAACTCTGGGAAGTCTTGTCAACAGTCTGACAGAATTGAATTTATCGAGAACATGTTCCCCATTAGAAACTCAGATATTGATGCTCCATACCATGGTTAGCCCCAACTTGGCAAACATTAATGAATTTCTAAAGATGGAGTGAATCTGATCCTCCCCAACGTCAGAAATTTGAATTTTGAAAAGGAAAAGATATTTTTCGAAAACTCATTTACGGTTAGAAATTTAAGTTTTGAAAAGAAAAGATATTTTTCGAAAACTTATAAACGATTTCATTCGAATTCAAATTAGAATATTTTATAACGAAAAAAGATTTTAGATTGAAATCTTCGAGTAGACCATTAGACCAGAAAGGCAATTATTCCTAATGGAAAAATGTAGTTTGTTACTTCAAATTTTTAAAGTTTTCGAATCTTTACTGCTGGTTCCCCTTGAATTCTAAGCCCTCTAAAAAAATCGTAATGAATTTTATCTATATTATATTGAAAAAAGAAGATTATTTTTGTAAGCATCTTCTTACCTGTAAAATCGTATCTTGCCTCCCCCATATTTACAATCCCTCTGAACAACGATGCACTCCACTTATCGTCGTTTTGTCAATACTGAGAATATACTATTAATACGATTCCTTTCAACATTGTGATACATCTATCAGAATGGCGTCAACTGATAGCGATAGATTATGAAACTTTAGATAAGGTAAATCTTCTTGAATTGAGTTCAACTCGTCGATTTTGAACACACAATATTTTCCTGTATCTATTTGTTTGAAGATCAGAATCAAATGTTTGTATCTCCCCATTTCCACTTGTTGAAATGCCTCGATTAAAAATGTTTTTATTCGTCATACATTTCGCTCCTACGGTAATTTCATGAATTATGTGCATATCCTGTAATTAGCATAAATAGTCAAGGTAACATTATCGATTCTACATGGTTGAAATATTTGTGAAAATTTTCGAACCCGCTCTTGCTATGACGGATACTTGTTTACGACAGAATGTATGTGAGCTCGCTGTTCGCAGAATTCTGACACGAAACTGTAGGTAATACTTTTTCATTGAGTGATATATAGTAATAGATCAGAGTCCCTATTCTTGACTGCGATGGTATGAATGTTCTCTATCGTTCTATCAAAAATGCACCGCGTATCCTTGGCAACAGCGTCGACAGGCATATTTTTCACTTCCCAGCTTTGGAGAATAGTGTCCCTGGTGGCTTTTTTACGAAAACTCTTGTGTCTCATAACTAATACCATTCTCAAATAGCTATTCTCGAGTCGGTAACGTTTTAGTTCAGTTCCTGCATCAAGAGAAAATTCTAGACAGATCCATTCTCGATAACTGTGGTGACATCATATCGAACATCATTTTGAAATAGCTATTCTTGAGTTGGTGGCTTCATTGAGCAGTTGATGGTCATAAGCAAACACCCAGAGCGTCAATTCGTGAATATGTTAGTGACACCATCAAATACGATCCTCAAATAGTTATTCTGGAGTTGGTACCGTATTCGAGAAGTTCATGCTTCAAAAGCAAACGGCATGGTAATGAACATTTTCGTGTCACCATGACGAAAACAATTCTAGGATAGCTTAACTTGAGAGGACTGCCTTTTTCGAAAAATCAATGCATCAACGTCAACTATACCTTCTCAACTTCAAATTGAGACTGAACACATTTAAATTGGGAATTAACATATTCAAATTGGTACAAAACCAAATCAAATTGATACTATACTCATTCAAATTGGAAATAATCAATTTCATATCGGAACAACATTCGTTCTTATGTGAATTGGAGTTTTATAAGCTTCTTCAGTTGGAATTATATATATATTCCTGCTATTTCGTTGGCATTTTCCTTTTGTTTTTTGTCCAACTTAGGGGGTTCGACTTCTTGACACACAAAGATTCGCAAGTCCTTTCCAATCGCCATTTTCTTCAAGGTCTGCAAATCTTTGCTTTTTAATTGATTCCGAATCTAGTCTTTTAAAATTTTCGAATTAAAATCTGGTTTGGTGTCATTCAATACTTTCCTTCGACATTGAAGTGTTAATTTTATAAGGTAATCAAAAAATCCGATTCGAAGAGCAACAAATTTGGCACCCACATGAAACTGATAATCACCAATTTGAAATATATATATTTCAAATTCGGAGTAACCATTTAAACATGTTCACCAATTTGAAATGTATATTTTCAATTGAGAATAACCATTCTCATATGGGTATAACATTCGTTGCTCTTTGAATTGAATTTTTTGATTACTTTATGAAGTTAACACTTTAATGTCGAAGTAGAGTATTTAATGGGTGCCAACCAGAGTTTAATTCGAAATTGTATACCTTATTGAAAAGGAAGAGTCGGAATCAATTGAAAAGCAGACAGTTGCACTCCATGAAGAGAACGGCGATTGGAAAGGACCTGCGAATTTTTGAGTATCATGAAATCAACCGCCCACAGGTGGGCAAAAAATAAAAGAAAAATGCCAAAGAGATAGGAGGAGCATAGTTCACACTGAAGAAGCTCATGAAAGTCCAATTCACACAGTACGAATGTTGTACCAATATGAAATTGATTATTCTCAATTTGAATATGTCAAATGTGAAATGTGTTTAGTCTCAATTTGATTTTGTTTAGTACCAATTTGAAGTTGAAAAGGTATAGATGACTAGACTGGTTTGATGGCATAGAACATTTTCTCCTTTTACGTGGAGCTCGGCCATGACGTGCAAGAGATATTTGTACCAATAGTGTCCTCTCAGCTCTTTCACCATTATCCGAAGCTCAGCTCGTTGCAGTTGCAGGAGCTTGCTGGTATAGGTATCTTTTTTCCTTAGTAAGTCATCGAGCATCAGTCCAATAAGCTCTGCAGTAATGAAGCTGTTCCCGTTGATACACCTTTGCCTTGTAGTGATTCTTTCCAAGCCCACAGAAGGGTTCTGGTTCAGCAGATGTTGCCTTTGAGGCCCTTGTTGCCAGTTCATCGACCGTCTCGTTCTTTCAATACAATCGTGCCCTATCACCAATAAAAGACTCATCCTGTTGTCTCTTGCTAGATGCTATGTGATTTCACTCTTGAGCACAAAAGTAGACAGCTAGTGTCTCCGCCTGTGAGATAAAAATTACATATTGCCACAGAAGTCCTTAGTTTTGGCTCATATACGCCAATATACCTGTGGCCTCATCTGATTTGGTTCCCTGGCTTGCCATATGGATTACTTTTCGACCAATCGATCAACGAGGTACACTGCATTCATAAGGTCACTTATAACCGTTACAAAGGGTATTTCGAAATCGAATGAGCTTGGCTTTGCATCTGAGGCTTTTGCTAAAAGGTTTGACTCTTTTTGGTTCAATATCCTCATATGTCCTACCCAGTTACCTGTTAGGAGTGTTCTCGTCTGGACTATGAGTAGTAAATTTATGTCTTACACCATCAGGAGGGAATAAAATTCATGACCGCTCATGATTGGTCAATGCGCCGATTTTGAATGATAAACTCACCGGAATTAGACCGGCTTCACTGAATCGTGATCATAGGAGCAATTGACGACGCTACACTGGTTCACTTTCTATCCCCACTTAATAATAATAATAATAATAAATGTTTATTGACCATCAAAGAAAAAAACGATCATTTCAATCTTTTACACTACAATTGGATGGACAATAGGCATAAGTTTCAGATACTTAGGAGGACCTCAGGTCTTGAATAAAGGATCACGACAGATCCAATGCGTAGCACGCTTAAGTATTTTCAGCCCGTGAAGACCACGCTGAACGGTTCAAAATCAATTTGGATCAAAATTGAGGAACATACATTTGGAATCCCGGGTAATCTCGAAAAGTCACGCTAAAATAACCATTCGTACGCAATCTTTTAACCATGAGTTTAAGCCCTCAATATCTCAGGAACTACCACAGCGATAAACCTCGTAGTTAATTGGTCACTCAATCTTAAGGAAATATATTTCGAAATATTTCTTGAAAACATTTTTTTCGTATACTATTCATCAAATTTTCAAAAAAAATTCGCACAAACCTTGAACTCTACTATAAAACAGTTTATTTGAGCTCGATCGGAGCTCAAGTTTCGGAGATATTGTGGAAAATATATCAAATTTCGTGTTTTTTTCCTTGGCATGGTTGTTATTTCCTACATAACTCAAAAAATACTGTCTCAATCATAATGAAAATTCGTAACCAGTTGAAAAATGTTGATGCCTAATTTTTTGCAAAATTTCACGATGGTCGAACAATTCGAAAAAATAATTTGAAAATTTTGTTTTCAAATATTCTATTTTCCACGATTTCCTCATCACATTATCCTCACGAAATCTCGCATGAACCTAGAAGCTGTAGTTTTTGAATCAAGTAATGAATTGAAATACAATTCAAAATGACTTTTTTAAAATCTTGGGTATATCTGCGGAATCATTGGATGGATTTTACCCATTTACGAATTTGGCCTTTCACCCAATAAAACCCTACTATACCCATCCAAATTTTAATCAACCTAATGTTAGTTGATTGAGAGATAATAATTTGAATGTTGATGCAGAATTCCATGAGCATCATATGAAAAGAAGATCGCCAAATCTTTTCATCAGGAAGTACCCATAGGAAAGCGTTAACAGGGTCAACAAGTGAGAAGATGACCGCTTTGGCAACGAATTTGAACATGCTTGTTATAGCTGCTGACTTCACCTCAGTGTTTTTCTAAATTTTTTTCAATTGAAAATCGTCGAAACACGACTTATTTCTCTTTCAGTGTTGGCTTGCCGTTCACCTGTTGGAACCACATATCGACAAATCCATTCATCCAAAAAAAATCTAATATCATGGCTGTGTAGCGATCGCCATTAGCGGTTGTTGGCGAGCGGTCTTCGCTTCATAGAAAAAATGGACTGATGACGCCAAAAGCAGAGGAACTTCACCAAACAGTAATTATTTTCGGATAATATCCTGCATCACTTAAGGATGCCCGCTGAACCAAATATGGCAATTTTACTTGTTGACAAAACCATTCAGCGAGAAGTCGTTCTTGTGAAATTAGTCTCCAGCTACCGGGATGGGAGGTAAACTTCGAGGAAAAAGTTAGAATCATTTGTGAACGTTGTTGAAGTCGAAAAATGACAGAGCCAACTCCATTTCAAGTTAAATAAAATGCTCAACCGTTGAAAGCTCATCAATTCCGAAATAAAAGAAGAATTTCCTTGGTTCCAACTTAACCAAGCCGACAACATTTCTAAACAGGGCCTATTACCTTATATATTATATATACCTATTACCTTGAGTAAATCTCCTTCGGCATTTCCATGCTCTCTTTGAAAACATTAAGTCAAGAACTTATAACCTAGTCGTTTTTCCTTATCGTCGTCTCAACTAATGTCATTTATTTATCCATAGGCAATAAAATATAGATAACCAACGGAAATCGAAATCGTTATGACGAAACAGAAAATACATTTCTAATATATGTATTTGCACGACGTACACTTTACCAATTTCAGTTTCCCGTCATAAATCATTCCGTATCTTTCAGTTGCAACCCTTCCTTTCGTGAAAGCGTATAGAAGAAAACCGTTCCGTACCTTCCTAGACCAAATCGAATCTCAATTTCGAGTTATGAGTATGAGTGCCGTCAGCGCCTACATGATGGTTGAACGGAAATTGACCTGAGTATGGAGAGTGAGCTTACTTTCAGATATAAATCACTAGAAAACATTTTCTAGTCGTGTATTTTTTTTATTTGTATACTGCTAGTGCTCATGGATCAGGAAATCAGTTCAGCTTAGGCTACACACCGAAGCCCTACTCCAAACTGTTGCACGGCGTAAATAAATATAAAAGTCATTTTCAAATGGAAATAGGAACAACCTGGGCAGATAGTGCTATGCAAAAAAAAACTAGTACGAATGTCGGAATTCGCATATTGCAAAGTAGGTTGTTAATCTTTTTTTTTTGCTATTCTTTACAGTAGTTTTGGGTACCGATTACAATCGCGAAAAATTCTACTAGCACCCACTTCTAGCTCTAGCGCTCTGACTAGAATTATATTGATTTTTGATGAGGTTGGTAGTTTGAGTTGATTTGGTTCATTCGTACTATGTGACCTCGATGAAATTTTTGATGCATTTTTTCAATAAGCTTCTATTTTCTCATGTAATACCAGTTGCACTCAGGCCAGTTTCTATCGATGATGGATCGTGTATAAGAGATATAGCATCTTTCATGAGAGTAAAAAAACAACCCGCTTCGCCTCGCTGATCTTATTTAGGCAAGCTGCTGAACTGTTAATTGGTAACCTGCCCAGACAAGCGTAGAACCGATTTATATTGATCCAGCCTGAGCTTATTCTTCCACATCTTTTCATTCGAACACTTTAAAATATGTTGAATGAATATTCTTGGAATAATCTACCACTTCACTGTAACGTTTAAATGAGTAAGGAATTTCTATTCCAGTGTGGGTGTACACAAGTAATTTGGCATAGATCATAGACAAGAGACATGGACTGTGCCAGATCACCACAAAATCCATTACCCCAAGAATATCTTTTATCTTGATCCACATAATATGAAATAATATGAAAAATGCAAGGAAATTATAAGTCTCTGTTCTAACGCGTTCAAGTCCATATCCAATTTTGGGTTTGCCCTGACATACCAAAGCTAAGCGTTTATTAAACCAAAGAGATAAGAAGGTGCTTAGCTAAAAAAAAAATAACAGTGACGTTTCAAACTTCCAATTGCGGTTATCTCAAAACGAAAAAATTGTGACTTAACATGATTTTCCATTGGGTTCTTCGTATATATAAAATTATTCTGTAGGCATATCTGTCGCTGAACTTTTCCTGATATCCTGGTCCGAATTTGATGACATTTTTTGCATTTGTTTGATCACTGCGGATGATCAAGATACCAAGATTGTTTCTGGTAGCTGGGGCTCTATTCGAATGTCAGGAATTTTGTTCCAAATTCTTGACGTGATGTTTTCAAAATGTTCAAAGTTTTCTCTGGGTAGATCAGGAAAGTACATTCATATTCCCAATTGCATCTGGTAGATTGCACTACATCCGGATGTCAGGAATTCATTTCAATATTTTATCGAATTTGAATGAAGATTTTCTTGTGGGTATATCAAGACAAATAATACTTAAACTGCTGAAAAAGTTTCCAATCGCTCGGGCCAATATTCTTCGAGTTATGGTGAAATCGAAGTTCCAGATGGGCAACTATTGAGCGGATTTAACATTTAAGAACTCAAGCGGCAAATAAATATCCGAACCGCAACGTTCAAAGCTCTGACTCTTTTCCTTTCAAATTAATCATGACAGCGGTCAGATCACCGACAGACAGACCTTCTCAGAATCAAATTTATGGAAAATTGTTGATTTCAGACTCGAGTGGTTAGTGCCCCTTACTTCAAAACAATGATGTCGGAACATCAAGCACCGTACGGAAAATTATTTCTGATGTTAGGTTACCATACCATTTATCATTCACTGTTGAATAAACAATCAACAGCAATTTTCCTGAAGTGGTATAAGGAAAAAATAACAGAGTCTACACAAAATATATTTCCTAACTCGCACAAGCTATGAGCTTCCGGAAGATAACGTAGAGACCTGTGATTGATATAGTTATAGTTTGGTAAGGGGTTATAGCTGTTTTCGCCTTCCAGCTCTAGAGCTCTAATGAACTCCAATATCTGGGCTTCAAGGAGGCTAAGTTCTTATTCCTCCTATAATTATCCTTTCCAAAATATTCCTTGCGTAGGCTTGCAATGGCGAGACATTCTGTAATCAGGTGAACAGGAGTTGCCTCCTCCTCCCCACGGAATATGCACTCGTCAGTTTCTGATAAGCCCATTCTCATCGTATGTTCCCTTAGGCGACAGTGTCCTGTGAGGAAGCCAGTGGGGAAGCGTAACTTTTTTGGACCTTGCAATTTTAAAATACAACAGCAGCCTTGTTCTCTGGAAGAAGCGCGCCAATAACATTTTTAATCAAACTAATTGTTTCCAGGTTGAACTGGTAACACGAAACAGAAACAATAGTTAATAATTCCTCCAGAGGAAGAAGTAAACTTCCTTCTTATGGGTTTATTGATAAAAAGTTGTGTCCCTGACAAGGATTTGAATATTCCAACTCACTAGTGATAGCGGATTATGAATGAGACTCAGCGATATCCGGAAGAAAATTTTCTTCTTGAGAGCTCATCTGTATGATTTTCCAACTTTTGTGAAGGCGAATTGGCCCATTACTAAATAATAATTGCCGATAGCTATCGAACCGCTCACTTCCTAAGTTCTATAACGACAGTTTTCCTCCAACAGTCGTCGCCTGGCATTTAATCTAGATCTCCACGGCGCCGATCCAATTGTTCCCAAGGGAACTGGGCGTTATTGAAGTTCAACTATTTCATTACGCTTCGTTCGTTTCCCATCTACGACACTATGCTTTCATAAACCTCGATATTCGAGGAGTCCTCTTCGAATTCAGCTTTTTGAGTAAGGACACATTGATTATTGAAGAGTCTCTTCATGATTCGAGGTCTTTCGAAAGGAAGGAGGTGAACGGAAATAACAGATAGTTCAACGGAAGATCTGAAATGCTGGTTCCTCGGTTTTCTTTATCAGCCAACTGTATATCGTGATAAATATGTTATGCAAAATATGTTGTCTCAAATATAGGGTGACCAGCTAAGATGGTTATGTCATATTGAATTTACTCAAGCTCAATTTCAAAGTTGACATGATGCCATGTTGTATGGAAAGCATATCATTCAAATGCTATACTGACAGTGCTTGAAGCCGTTGATTCAATTCTTAACCAATAGGTATAAGGCGTTATTCCGGCAAAAGCGCCTAGCGCGGTCAATTGATAAACGCTCCTAAGAAACAACTTCAAGAGTTGCATTGCTTGTATGGCATATAGCAATTTGTTTTTCGAACAACTGTTCGGATATATCGATGTTAATCACAGAAAGTTAGTTAGCATGATCCGTCACCTGAGATAATTGGCGGTCATTGTGTCTCGTTCCCCTATTTTAAAAAAATTAGATCTTATAAGGGCTCCATGCATTGAACTGCACGAAAAAGTTTACCTTTTGTATTTACTGGAACTTGATCCAACACTTGGAGACTCCGTTTGGTCCAATAATTAATTGTAATTCCGATCGTTTATAAAACTGGGCCTCGAGGTCTTCCAGAATTTACAGCATGAGCGAAGACATTGCGTTATTTATGGCCTTTCAGCCTAAATTCTGGCCTTATCAGCACAATCTCATAGTGGATGTACACCCGAACCCATTTGCGAAAGAAGCCGTCTTGACTCTCTCAAGATGTTTATTGTTTTTTGCCTCGTGGTGGAGTCATTCAACTATCATAGATTAAACCTCATCATCATTTCAATATTTTTCTTCCGGAATAACTCTAAAATACTGGTCCAGTCATGATGAAACTTGGCAGCTTGTTCGAAAATGCTGATATAGAACTTTCTGCAAAATGTCGTGATGATTGTGCCAGAACATTTTCAAAAAAGAAAGTTAATTTTTTACGCGCTTGTTCTGGGGAACAATGTCTGTAATTTTCGAATTTTGAGCTTAAATCTGTCTCAAACGACTAGGTTGTACTCACTGATGAAGGTCAAATTTAATTCTTTCCGGCCGGCTCTGTATGCTCTTACTTTCGAAAGAAAGGACCTAGAGTCTTGAAATTTTCAGGTTAGGTTTTGATCCTGAATTTATCGTTAAGGTTTGTTAATGGGCCAAATCTGTCGAATGGTTTTTGTGTTACAGCCATTTGAAATTTTGATTTTCCAATAACTCGAAAATGATTCATCTGATCGAAATGAAACTTGGTTGGAAGATGAACAGTGTCAATAAGAAAAATTATCCATGGAAAAATTTAAAACAGAAAGTAGTTTTCTTCTGACTTCACGTCAGTGCTTTTCTAGTTTTTATTTTCGTATATTCAATATTTCTGCGATCTTCTGATTATATTTTCCTCATGAAATTCTGTATGTATCATTTTTCGATAAAGTACTGGGTTTCAAGTCGATCTAATCTGTATTTTTAGAAATATTGGGAAAATAAAATTTGGAATGGGTATATCTGCGGAATCATTGGGTGGATTTTAACCATTCAGGATTCGGCCTTCGTAATAAAGGTACAAAGGCCGCTAAGCACCGTAAACCTAGAAAAGTACTGACGTGAAGTCAGCAGCTTTTGCCCCCATGTTCAAATTCGTTGCCAAAGCGTTAAGCTTTTCACGTATTGACCCCTCCAAACGCACTTTTAGTGATCTCCCTTGAACATGCGCGCACGTATAAGAAAGGTATATTTTTAAGTGCAGATTATTATCTTTGATGAATAAGTGGTAACTTTTGTTCGAAGCTTTTCTTATCAAATTTCAAAATATTAGACTAAATTTAAAAACGGTTGGAAAAAATTAAAAATAGAATAATTAATGCTAACTTTTTTCATTAATTTCATATCATTTCACTTAATGGTCTATGACCTTGGACTTCGATACATTTATCAATTCTTTCAATGAATAATCAACTTCTTCTGCATCGATATTTCTGCATAAATATCTTTTGAATTTGCAACCCTACAGAATAAAGTTTCAAACAAAAGTTTACCCTACTAAGGAATAAGAATCTGCACGAAAAATATACCTTTTCATTTGAATCAAACAAGTTGACCTTGACATAACCTTGAAGTCAAGATCAAGGTCAAAATGAAATAGGTTCGATATATTCGATTTAATCCTGAACAAAGTTTGACGGGTATTGCCAACCTAGTGACTGATATTGCCTGCCATGTAGTGCAAAACCGGTCAAAAATTTTATATTTATCTTCTGATAATTGTTCAACGAAACAGTGAAACCAATCTAGGAATGATAAAAATAGGGTATCCTGGCACCATGACAGTACTCTTTCAATTTTAAGTGACCTTATTCCTCAAGTCCGAAGTACACATATGGGAAAGCTGAGAACCATTAATGAAGAGTAAGTACATCTTCATTGCGAATCTCATCATACTCGAATGCATATCGTTTTTTAATCAGAAACCTGAAGAAGAGAAGAGGATAGTAACTGGTTCAATCGGCTGTAGTAATTACTGAAAAACGATCGGTCATAACTGAATGTAAATGCCGCTGCTCAGTTATACCAGGGAATATCGACGGTCGCATTCCGGTTCTATAAATCTTGTGCTGCCTTTGCGGTAATTGGAGCTATTATTTTGTCACCCGTAAAAAGAGTAATGCGGTTGATGAATGGTCATGGAGCAAACGGTTTTGCCTCTTCTTACTGCAACTTTCGTCCGCTGAGATTACCTAAATCATGCGTTTGACAAGAAAAAATGCACATAGCCGACTGCCCCTTCTTCTTAAGCTAAGAATACATACTAATCCATCATGAATCGAAGTCTATAGCCAATATTAGACGACTCCAATTTTTAATATAACTTTTTCGTGACCTTGTTGCCTCTATTTTTTGATTTTATGATTATGATATTGGACCATGTTACTGTTGATGTTTTATGCTGCAAACATTGCCTTAATATCGTCTCCTTTGGACAGGACAATAGCATATTTTTCCCCGCTATGTTATGCGCTAGAAGTCCATTCAGTATTAAATCCAATGCTCAGAATTCTGAAGAAATCCATCCTGAGCCTACTCCTCCAGCTGGTTCTCCTTTGCTGTTATCAGTTCAAAATTATCACTAAAAATCAGAAACACGACTGTGATATCATGTGTTTTATCCTTTTTTATGAGTCACAACGGGTCTGATTATGCATTCAAATCCATTCGCAGCACTATGAAAAATTCAAAAAATGTTCTTGCTCTGATGGGAAAAACTTGAAAGCTTGCTTTGGTAGAGTTCTGTATTGATGAGCTAGGTTCGAGTGAAATCTTCGGGCAAGTCCTCTATGAGGCAAAAGCACACTCTCAACATGCTGTCAGATGCCTCTCATAGTCCAGAGAAGATGTGAACAATAATTTTTTTCATGTAGGCTTTATTTCATATTTTGGAGTCTAGTTCGCGCTTCAGATATTCGTCCATGTAGTGTATTTACTATCACTTAACAATCTTCAGAAGAGCATAGAAAAACCACTGCTTTTTTCACTTACTATAGGAATAATTTATCGCAAAATTTACAGTTGGTAGCTTTGTTTATTGTCTAACGGTTTCACCTTCTTATTGCTCTAGGTTATAGAATGCACCCTTTAAAAACTTTTTCAGAATATTGATCAGTTAAAATGGTACATAACTCTTCATATTTCTTGATTTTTGCAGTAATTCCGGCTCTCTCAGGTCTCTTAATGAACTCTTAGTGAATTTGTTCTCTAACAGATCTAAAAAGAACAACCACTTTTTGGTTTTCTTTCATGTCGTAAGCAACAAAGTAATGATTCAATATTGAAAAACTATACTGATCGATGATTATATTTAGCATTCTTTTGTTTTGTGAATCTATGATGAAAGTGAGCATTTTTCGTGGGTTGGTGATAATATTACAATCTTTAGACTGTTCATACTCTCAAACCAATTCGCATGTAAATTTCCATCATGTCTAAGCAAAATTTCTTCATTTTATTTCTGCTAACTGGTTCCCTCGAGCCAGTCAATTCAACTCTGGCAACCATAATCAACTCTTTCCGGACATCGAACTTTGTTATTCCGTAGATGTACTAATCAACTGATGGAAGTTCGATGACACATTCTATAATACCACCAAAACATCATGGCTTCATTTCGACGAGTCTCTACTCTTAGAAACATGTCTGAGGATGTCTGATGACTGAGGTATCCCAGTGGAAGTTATATCTCCCAATTTTCTAAGGGCTCTAATTGAGTTCCGCTCAGAAGACTCACCAAGATGGAAACTTTGGTGTGACGAAAACTTCCGCCTTTTCTATATCTGGTAGAACTTGTGGCGTAAAAACAAGCGACTTTCTCTCTCCTTCAGGTAGACGTCATTACGTCGAGCTTACCTCGCAGATATAGGTTTTGGAGCCTTTAATTTCTTTGTTATACATTTCCGACTCGAGGATGACCCTATATAAAATAATTCTTTTCTCAACCAAACCATTCAGGATGATTTGAAGCCAGTGGTGTTGTATCTGGCCATTATATCGTTTAACATCGATGTTCTGTGCTTCATATTGGTAAAGCGTTCCTTTCTTCGGATATTATATTTTGATCCTGAATCTATCCTTTTTGAAGCCACCCATAGTGTATTATTAAATGTCCAATAAAAATTATCTTCTTTCAGGAGCCCATGGCCGATACTTCCATGAGCGCCCTAGAGCTCAAGAAAGCCTTAGAGTGGGAGTTGTCGCTGGACAGTCGGGACCTGAGATCTCACGCTTGGTACCACGGCGCGATACCGAGGTCTAGAGCCGAAGATATTGTCCGGGAAGAGGGAGGGTTTTTAGTGAGGGATTGTACCTCGCAGCCAGGGAATTATGTGCTGACCTGCAGGACCAAGAACCAGGCCCTTCATTTCGTAATCAACAAGTTAGTCATTCAACCTGACACCGTATACGAGAGAGTTCAATTTCAGGTATGTATCTGATCAAACTACTAGAAGGGATATTTATTTATATTATTGAATATAAGTCGTACAGTAATCGAATTTTCAACAAATTTATAAATGAATTATATGAAATCACCTACCTAATCAGGGTAAACATATTAATTGAACTCTATGAATTCTTTGGAAAGGCTGGCCCATAAACATGACGACATAGGTACTATGTCTAGGCTCTAGTCACCAAATAGATAAATAACTCTGTGTTTTGTGTAGCTGCATGATCGTTTGTGGAGCTCAATTCAAGGCCCTGGCGCGAATCAACGAAATTACGGAAATATCCATCAAATTTTATGAAGATCATCAACGGCGATTATCTCGAAAACAGAGCGTTTGAATAAGAAGTAATTGAGTGTTTTAAAATGAATAAGATTCGTATTGTGGCTATATATAAATTTAATCTTCATTCTCCATACTAATTTCTTATAGTTTCAAGAATGGGCGAGTCTATAGCTAGAAAACACTTTGAAGTAGGATAAAAGCGATTACAGAAGAATATGTAATATTCATGGAAAATTGTACACCAAGATTTATTATTTCATCCGGAAAAAATATATCAAAGCTAAAAAAAAATATTATTTTTCACCGGAATACCTCTTGGGAGTCAAATCGAAGTTATTCGACTGTCTGTCACGGAGAGAAAATGAAGGATTTAATACAGCAGACACATTCCGAATCAAATTAAATACGAGCCTTGAAAAAGAACCACGAAAGCTTCGAAACGTTGGCGATGTAATGAGTGATTCGAATAAATGGCTGTCCAAATTCCTGAAAAAACTTTATTGAAATTATTTTTCAAATTTCGACAGCCTGTATCTTTTTATAGGAGCAAAATCTGAAAAAATGGCAAATAAAAAAGGGTATTACCTATTCGACGAGAGACATCTATGGTTGAAATCAATTTACAACTTTAAGACTCACCCTGTAGAGAAGCTATATGCTTTTGGCAGTGCTCGATACTTTTATAGTTAGCTTTCATGGTTTTAAAAAGAGAATAGGTAACGAAAGCTATTGTTCATCATTTTTGTATTCGATTCTGATTTTTCCTGTTGAATTTCATAATCATCTGAGAATACGATACATTTCTAATCCAACTATCCTTTTAGTTCGAGGACGACGCCTTCGACACAGTACCCGACCTCATCACCTTCTACGTGGGCTCTGGGAAACCCATCACCTCTTTATCAGGAGCCAGGATCCAATTTCCAAAGAACCGGATGTACCCGCTGTCCTTCTACGCCAGCAGATACCCTACGCCCCTGCCCCAAAGTAGACTAACTTCCCCGGCGACAACCCCAATTGGCTGCTCTCATTCCAGACACCCCCTACATCCTTTCAGGACCTCCTGCTCGCCAACCAGGATCACCAGGGATAACGTACCGCGTCTGCCGTCGAAAAAACAGAGATCGCAATCGCTGACTCCAAACGAAGTGAACAGAGTGAGCCATGAAAAGTGTAATAGTGCAGACGGTGTCATTCAATCGCCGCTCATGACGAGGTCCGCCGGGGCCGAATCTATCTCTTCCAACATGAAGTTTTCTACACATTCCTTGCCCCGTGTCGGCGGGCACGCGAAGCTTTCGTTGTCGGTCAGTTCGAACACTCTGGGTAGAAATTGTAGAGTGACCAGTGATCCAACCCTTTCGCCCTGCGCCGAAAGAAAGCTTTTCGACGAGAACGATTCGTTGCTGTCGGAGAGTCCACCACCGAAGCCGTCCAGAGTGCCCGGAATGCATCGTACGGAATCCAGAGACTCGGATGTGACAGATTACCAGCATACCTGCGGTTTCCTGACTCATGGTGGTGTGCAGAGGGTAACGTCGTACCATGCTTCCGGTTCCGATTCAGGCAATGGCAGCGGAGATTCGGCTCTGAGCTCTGCAGCAGGTAGGATTTCATATTATCTTGTATCAAGGAGGTAAGAGGTCATATCACTACCGTCACAGTAGCAGGAACAATATACATACCTTTAGAAGTTAGCCTAGAAGATTCCTTGCATGTTTTGAGGAAACAAAATGTAGGTATTGCTCAGATGTATTAATCCTTCTTGGCTCTCAACATAATAGATGATGAAAGTGACCATATAGGTATATCCTAATTTTTACATTAGTTATTTTTTATCCTATTTCGGTGCGTTTTCGAAGGTACTTGTCCTGAAGTATGGTGATCTGCCAGATCAACCTGAATATTGATTGCAGAACTTCGATCAGTCTTAGGAAAAAGCAATTCAGTTCTGATACTTCTTCATTAATGGATTTTACCATCTTCAATTCTGAAGTTTAGACTTAATTATTTTGCAAATTCATAATCTCTACAAAAATCGACAAATCTCTGTTTCTTTGTTCGATTATCTGGCATGGTGTAAATGTAACATGTCATACTCATTTCCACCATGCTAAAACTGCATGTCCGTGTCTCGATTCTCTTCTGTCAGTACTTTCTTCCACATTCGTCGATCTTAACATTTTTGTGGTAATGAAATCCATTAGTGGTTATGTAATATTGAGGAATTGGACAATCTATTTAATCAAAGTCATGATATCAGTGCCAACTTTTCGGCACTACTCATTCCTTTCTCAAGGCTCGTAAATAATATAAGGTTGAAATGTATCATGAAATTACAGAACAGTGAAGTTTGTGAAGATCTTATATTAAAAGACTTCCCCATCATCTCAGGCCAATTTTTTTTTTATAAACAATATCATATATTCGACCAAATATTGCCTTTTTAACTCTTTGCCGATTATTCAAGTTGTGCAAGTCATTTAGAAATATTTCGGATGTTCATCTCCTTCAATGTGATATTGACTCAATCGCACAATGGTGCAGGATAAATATATCAGAGTTTAAAATAGAAAAAGGCAAGATTCTAACTTTTTATGGGAACTTTTCTTTCAACTTTGCTTCAGGTTGCCGATATTTGAATAAAGCAGTACTTGGCAGAGTTCTGCAGATAAAATTTCCAGGTGTCAT
The DNA here is from genome assembly GCA_958510865.1 of Myrrha octodecimguttata. NCBI lineage: Eukaryota > Metazoa > Arthropoda > Insecta > Coleoptera > Coccinellidae > Myrrha > Myrrha octodecimguttata. The sequence goes on from OY294057.1 coordinate 31,220,713, forward strand.
ATTGGATTTTCCAATATGACAAACGAGTTCCAGTTCTATAATGTCATGAATCAGTTCTGAACATCTACAACTGAAGCCAAAATTTTGAAGTCTCAACTCAGCTCTGGAGTAGTTTAACATGAACAGTTCGTCGAAAAAGCGGATAATAGGAATAAGCTGAAATGGCTGAAAACTTGAGCAGTAAAATATTTGGGTCATTTGATTACAATGGTGGACAGTGGAGGATAATGAGAGTATGGCAAATACCTACAATGGTATCGTAGTTATGTTGTTTCCTCAACATCGAAAAAACTACTGATCGCCGATTTTTATACTTGTGCGAAATTTCGCGACGATCATATAATTGGGAAAACATAAATAATTATTGTAGAAATTATTCGTCACATTGGGTTGATTAGTTTGTTTTTACGCTGAAGAAAAGATTTGGATGTTGTGGTTGAACGAATGCATTCAAGCGGCCAAGGCAGTGGTTCTGACGCTAGATATTTCTCATCGCTTGAAATTGATTCTTGTCCATGTTGTGAACAGAACACTGAAAATTTTGGGTTGCCTGTATAAGGCGTAACACTACCGACTTCACGGACCTAGAAACTTTGAAGATGTTCTACGCTTATATTTCCTTTAGATTTTCTATGCCTCCAATTGACAGACTCGTCAGAAATTGAACATGGATTCTCTGCACCATGGTATGGATAAAGCTGTTTTCATGTTTCTTTATGGAGTACTGAATGTCTTGATTGACAGAGTCCAGACATTTCACTCCCTGTAAATCTTAGAGTTTCCCAATATACAACAAGAAGAGGCAATTTTTATAAGATTTTATTGTGCAGAACGGAATACTCTATATTTTTGTTTGCAGGAGATCCAATAGAAAACCAAAGAAACTCAGGAGTGATAATCAAAAACCCTAGATACAACATGTCCACCTCCGAATCATCAACGACGCTCAAAAACTTCGACTTCGATCCCCAGGAGATCGAGGAGAAGCTGCTGGAAAGGTGTAAAGAAGACATCACACTTCGGTCCAGGTTTGACCTGGAGAACTACCAGACCCTTCTGTTGCCCGTCAATGAGAATAAACCCCTGGATGCTCAAGCCCTCAGGGGCGTCAAGATGATACTTAAAGACTGCGGTTCGAGGATTCTGGCGAACCATTTAACCAGGACGGACCTGGACGTGATATTTAAACAGGACGAGAAGGATCCCGTTCAGCTGAAGAACGGTCTAGAACTGTGTACTTTGCCGCAGGGGCATCAGTTTAGGCTAGACCTAATCGAGAGGTAAGACTTGTTATGCTGCATATTAACCCAAGTGACACGAACTTCCCTACGAGATATATGAGAGCTCCTAATTCTGCTTTCATGCAAACTCCTCTTGTGATGTTCTCAAGTGGTCATAAACACAAGAAATGATTTTGGAATCAGCACTGCGAGCTCCTAAAGTTATCGCAGATGTAACCATTACAAAACAGTGTGTACCTACTCTCTAATCCACTTACTCTTTCTGCGTCTAACGCACGCTTCGGAAACCTAGTTTCCTTTGTCAAAGACATATCGTCAGTTACGATAAGTCTTTGATAAAGGAATTCCTTAAGATTGTGATTCAAGTCGGTAGAGGAGCTTTCTGCTATTTTCAACAGGTTCGCATAGGCGATCACAAAAATCTCAACAGGAGACTGTCCAAAAATATACTTTACATGCTTGTATATTGGAATGTCGAAAATTCTCGTTAGGGACGCTTTCTGAAAATATCGCATGGTGTGCTCTCAGAGATCTCGCAATGAGCGTTAATTGAGAATTTTTCAAACTCTCCGCATGACCGAATTTTCCACAGATCTTCCATGGTGAGCAGTTTAAGAATTTCCACATGCGATTTCTTCAGGACCTCTTTGAAATTATCGCTCAGAGATTTCGCAAAGGTACTCTCAATGTTCTCAAAATATATCGCCGGAGATATCTTTGGAACCTCTCTGTGTTGCCTGGGAAGTTCAAAATGAAGTGTCCACCTTGTGTATTAAATGAATTCCTTATTTCAGAACGGAATGTTTGAAATTACTAGTAGCTGTTACCATATTAACCTGCGCTGATGAAGTGGAAAGAACAGAAACATTGTATAAATGGATAGAGATAGCGATAGACACCAAAACAGCCCTAGGAAACCTGTTCGGCTTCTGTGGAATTATGCTTGGGTTGTGCCTACCACAGGTGAGTGAAGTACAAGATCAAAAATTCTATAAAGCACTGACGTAAGAAAAAAAGGTTTTGAGTGCTTATTCAAATTCGTTACCGAAGCGGTATTTCTTAAATTATTAATGGAATACCCAGGATAGTGAAGAGATAACAACGAAATTCGAAAAAAAAATTCCCAGCATTTCCGAAAATGAATATCGGATCAAGCTGAGGGGTGTCCTCGAAGGCTAGGATAATCGGAAAATACAAATACACTGTTTTCTATTGACTCGAAATATCACCAAAATTCTAATAAATGATCTGTATAGTAGACGACGAATAAATGATCTTAATTCTGTTAGTAATGTAAGGAATTTTTTTAATTTTCTAACGATGCCTCACAAAATTAAGCATAGAGTTATCGAAAAGATAATCGGAAAATACAAATACACTGTTTTCTATTGACTCGAAATATCACCAAAATTCTAATAAATGATCTGTATAGTAGACGACGAATAAATGATCTTAATTCTGTTAGTAATGTAAGGAATTTTTTTAATTTTCTAACTTTGCCTCACAAAATTAAGCATAGAGTTGCGCATCGGTATCTTACAACTAATGAGTTTCGATGATACCTCATAAGTATTTCTTGGGATATTGAGGAAATAACTCTTTAAACTTTCAAATGAGTATTACTACGAAACTGTTCACTTCATAGGCGAGTCCAACCTAGTTGTTTAAGACCAGTTCTGGGAAAAAATCAAGAATTATAGACATTTAGGCAAAATTATAGCGATCTGCTTATTCAGAAGAAGATATAGAGGAAGTATAGTTGCAATATCCCTTGGTCAACAAGAGTTCTGCATCCTGGGCAGACAAAAAATTTCAAGCAATCATATTATTACCTCTTATCAGATGAGAACACCAGTACTAAATCAAGAGTGGGGGACTAAGACTATGAAAATTACCCAAAATAAAAAAAAATAAACTGAAATATACAAGGTGAGACATGAATGGTTGACCATAGTCTAACTCGAATAGTGAATGTAGGTCTTTCAGAAAAATTGCTTATTTTGTGTCCTAAAGCTATTAGTTTCAGAGATACATGGCCTGAATTTCCGAAATCCATGAATTGGGAATCACCCATCCGATTTTGATTGAACTTCGTGCGTTTGGTCACTTCTAACAACCCTTTGAAACGAGTCATGCAATTTCCATATTGACAGGGCAATACTTAGAATATTGAGAATTTGCTTTGAATTTTCGAATTATAAATTGTTCACATCTGTGGGAAAAATGACGCTATTGCCACGAAGAAATACATAAGTCAGTCTGATTAATTTCATCGAATGAATTCATACATAATTTTTATTCTTTTTTGAATGCGGTATTCTTTTCAGTTCTCTCGTGTAATATTCGATGTCTTCTGTTGAGATTTCGGATATTCAAAACCTTTACTTCAACTCTTTTTCATTCAACGTCAGCACCCACCGAGTTGCGCAAAAATAAATAGAAATATGCACAAACAAACTGTGAATACTTCTGAAACATAATGTTAAAATTAGAGCGGAAACCCGTGAATGATCTGGAAAAATGTAATCTGTAAGTATGTATTTGCTTTTATGAGAAAAAAAAATTATTGAGAATAAAAGCTTTGACAACAATTCATTGAAGAGAAAACAATCCAACTTAGTTGCTCATATCAGAATACAGCGTTTAAAGTTATATAACAATTTCAAAATGAAGAGATTTTTTTATTGCCCTTCTCAGCATATCGGGATTGTGTCTTACTTTCAGAAAGGCTTCTTCTATTCTCTGGCTAAACTGTTTCCGTAAAGTGATTTTAGTGGCATATGCTTTTTTTCCAAATAACCTAACAAAAATTTTAAATATACAGTGCGCGTCAAAATTAGGGAGCAAATTCATTTTCTCAGAAGAAAAATATTTGGCAACAAAATCCAGAAAGAGGTCAATTTTTGTTCCACTTTTACCAAATTTTTATGTATTTTTGATTTTGATTGCATCCCTCTAAATTTTTTGAATGGGGGAAAGTAGGTCATGTGGTACTTTTTTGGCATCTTTTTTGTATCTTCTTCACAGGCGTGCAGAAATTTTCAAGAAAAAATTTTTTTTTAAAGTTCTGCACGCCTGGAAAAGAAGATACAAAGACCTGGCCAAAAAAGTACCACATGACCTACTTTCCCTATTCAAAAAATTAAGAGGGCTGATGGGGATGGCACAGGGTGCAACAGAAATCCTTCGAAAATGCATATACATTTGGTAAAAGTGAAACAAAAATTGACCTGTTTCAGGATTTTGTTGCCAAATATTTTTCTTCTGAGAAAATTAACTTGTTCCATAATTTTGACGCGCACTGTATTTATCCCGTTAACTTTTCTGTAAGAATGTGAGGTGTGTGGTGTGCAATAAATTCCAGCACACGAAACGTTCGAGAAAAATTTATAACGTGAAGTTTTTCAACGCCTACATATGGCGTATTCTCCGTCCATAGCTTTAAAATTATAAATCTCCAAAGAGACATCAAATATTACCACGACAGAAATGAAACCAGAAACCATGGATTCATCTGTATGTTACTCTCTTGAATCAAGTGCGCTATTCGAAGTAAATACTGAAATGATTATTACAAAGTATTTATTTCTCCATGGCGATCGTAATATTTTTCCAACTGAACAAACAAACTATAGATATCGAAGATTGATAGAAAATTATCTTTTCTTGAGAAAGGTCCGACTAATATTGCAATTACATGATCCGTTTCAAAGAGTTGTTAGAAATGAACAAAATTTAATCATAAGCGGACGGATGATTCCCAAGTTATGGATATCGGAAATTAAGGCCAAAATTTATAAATGTCCTCTGCATCTCCAGAACTAATAGCCTTAGGATACAAAACATGCTTTTTTTCTGAAAGGATTAAAGGGCCCGGCCCGGCTCTCCATTCACCATAAGACTATGGCCAACCTTTCATGTGTCACTTGGGAGAACAATTCATCGATATTATAGAAACGTTCCAAGGAAATACAAACTGAATAGACCTTTCCCTGTTTCCAGATCGAGAGGCTTCACACAACGTGGCACATGCTACGCCAAAAGTACACGGATGTCGCCTTCAACTTTGAATCTAAGCTCCGGCCAACGTTGAAGAATATGAACAATTGCTCAAACCCCCAAGCACCCAACACCACTATACCCCATCTTCTACCCTTCGTGATACTTCTTGAAAGGAACCTTGAGGATTTCCAACTCGGCTCTGACCAGAACAGCCTAAGCAACAGTTGCCTTGGACTGCGAGAGCACAACAGCCAAGATTTCGGCCTCACTGGCCTTCTCAACCATATGCAGACAGCCAGGAAATACGTGGAACAGAGCGCCAATTTTCAGAGGAACGCAGAGATAGTGATGTCTGAGGCCAGGATGGACGACCTAACGCTTGGAGTGTTTCACACGGAGTTCCATCTGAAATTCCTGTGGGGCAGCAGAGGTGCATGCGCTGAGGCGGCCGACAGACACTCCAAGTTCGAACAAATCCTAACTGTCATGTCTGAGAAATTCTGCAGCTTAAGAGACGACTCCGAAGTGTGATTTAATGTGATTTTTGTACATAAGAGAGAGGTAGGAGTTGCTGGTTGTGGAGGTCGAGCGCACAATGAAACAATGACTTCGATATTACAAGCAATGGCAGAAAATGTTTCTAGAATATTCTTTTCCGGATATCGGATAACTTCTAGAATCGAAGTTCCATAGATATTCGTAGCACATTCCGAAAATTCCAATATTCCAAGGATACATACAAGCTGAGACGACTGTGGAATATCCTTTGAAGAATATTGGTTTCGAGATATTCTTATAATATTCAACAATGACTACGAATGGTTCTTCCTGCAAAACTGAACATTGAGTAATTGAAAAAAGAACTTTGGATAATTGAAAAAAAAAACGAATATTGTACGAAGGCGTAGGACAAAACTTGTTCTACCTATTTCCGACTTCAAACTCGGAATTATACATAATTCCCACTTTTAAGTCGTAATAAAGGGAAATAGAGAAAAAAAATTCTAAGCCCTGCAAGAATCGAATTCTAAATGACACACTGATCGATGTTGCAAGGTAGTTCAAATGTACCATTTCACATGTCGCGAGGTAGTTGAATTGTACCATTTATATGTTGATAGATGGTTCAAAAGTACCATCCACATGTTGCGAGCTTTGATTCAACTACCAACGGTTTCAAAATTCGATATTTCGAATATATCAATTTCTATATGCTGCTTCAATTTTTTTCTTCTTCATAACGGGCATATACAAAAGTCATCTTCACAGCTGTTTGGACCATAATTTAACATTTTTCACTGAAGCTCGAATTTTTCGATAGATTCACGAATGTTTTGAAGTAAACGCGTTGCTTTTTCTGGGGATAGGTTACACAGAAATCAAAATTTTCTTCTTTCCTCTATCCAGCCACATCGTCTCGATTTTCCGATCTTGCTTCAAATATCCGAAATAAACCCCATCGAAACAACACCCCTTCCAAAATTTTTCTTGAGGTCCTTTTGTTGTGTGAAGACTTATCAAATCAGAATATTCTTTTCTTCACGAGAAACAGCTGTGAAAATGAATTTTTATTATATCTTATAATATATATGCCCGTTATGAAGATTGCAGCAGCATATGACATATACTTAGTTTCTGAGATATCGAAGAATTTGAATATTAAAAAAATTCTAGTGATATGAATATTGTATCCGTCACCTCTTTATTGCTATACAACTACAAACTAAGTTTCAATTCGATCAGCTCGGTATTTTTTGAGATATATATAGAGGAAACAAAATTTCATCATGCTGTATCTTTGCCCATTAACGATCGCAACTGATATTCTAGTTATGTTACTTCGAAAGTTAGAGCAAATACGAACAGCCGGCCGGGCAGAACTGAATTTGATCACGAATTCTTCTTCGGAATTGTTATTTTTGTAGTTGAATCGAAGCTCGGAACACAGAGCACAGTCTGTGCTCGGAACATATGTGAATGTAAATTTGAAGTTGGTACCTTTCAACATTTGAACTACCTAACAATATGTAAATGCTACGGTACATGTGAAATGTAACAGTTGAACTACCTTGCAACATGTAAAATGGTACATTCGATGCATATTTTTTATTCAGAATTTGATTTTTTCAGGGTTTTGAAAATGTTTTCTCTATTTGCCCCAATTCCGACTTCGAACTTAGAATTTGACTCAATCCGAGATCAAAGTCGGCATTACTCTAGTTCCGAGCTTCAAGTTGGAATTATGTATAATTCCGAGTTTAAAGTCAGGCTTATGTATCATTCCAAGTTCAAAGTCGGAATCAGACATAATTCCGAGTTCAGAGTCGGAATCAGGAATAATTCTGAGTTTGAAGTCGGAATTATCCTCTAATTCCGAGTTCAAAGTCGGAATTATGTATAATTCCGAGTTTGAAGTCGGAATTAGGAATAAAAATTTTTGTCATTTGTGGCCCGTCTACGCCTCTGTAATATTGATGATATTTTTTCTATTTTTGATGCGCAAGGTGAACAATATGATGAAGGACAAGAATCTAATACATACAGGCTGAAAAATTTCAATTTACTTCACATGAAAACATTACAAATATTTCTGATGAGGATCCACGAGTAAAAATTATCGAAATATTCTGAATTGCAAAACTATTCAACATATTCAACTATTTTTATGATCCAGAAACGCTTATTTTCCAAAAATAAAAAGTTGTGAATACCTATCATTTACTCTTTTCGTAATAAGTCGATCGCGCTATTCCTGAAATATAATAAAACAATTCTTAGAATTATTCCCTTTTGAGCTGCTGCTACCACATGATTGGTTTATATGTTTTCTATCTTGGTCGGAACTTTTCAATCATTGAACTTGAATATGCAGTTTGAAAAATGAAGTACAGCTTCTCAGGATGCATATTCAAAAATTATACACCACTACCGAATTGATGGGATATGCTTTATTTTCTTGTTTAATGAACAACACAGTCTCCAATACTTTACTATTTGAATCTTTTGATTCTCACTAATATATTTGTGTTTTGACATATCAAATTCATCTTTCTGTTCTTTTTGAGATATTGACCCTAGAACACCAATCTAAACAGAACAGATTGAATCGAGCTTCAAAATGTTGTAATTTAGAACTTTGTATTATAAGAAGGTGCTCATTTTAAACATTAAGACATTGATTTTTTATGGTATGCGAATCAAAAGTTCGGTCGTTTTATTTGATTACTGACAATACGACTTCAAGACTGCCATTATTCTTACTTAATTTTTGGTTATGTGCAATTTTACTAGCTGCTTCTCGGCAATAAAAATGAACGAAAAACGTGTTCAATGGCAATTACACCAGTTGCTGAAAATTCTATAATTTTGGAAAGATCTTTAATGTCCGAGTATTTTCGAAATGAAACATAAGTGAATATTATATTCAAATTCACAATTAAATATTGATGAATATACTTAAATATACCTATATATACAAATTCGAATACAAACAATGAAAAATGGTGAAAATCTTAAAAGTGTTCATTTGTTAACACCAAATAGTAGTGAAATTGAGTTACATGTTTTACAGTTCAAATTGAAAATACTTGGGAAATCGTGTAAAAAATAACTGTAATAAATTTTATAGAAATGCTTTTAGAGAAGTTTACAAGCTTTTTTCAATTCCAAAAATTTAATGTGATGTCATAAAATGAAAATAACGAAACAAGTATGTATGACTATTAAATTATAAGAATTTATAATTATATAAATATTGTATTGATTTAATAATTTATTAACGGGTCTATTTGTTAGTTAGAAATCATAAATATTTCTAGTAGATTTCTGTGTTACCACAGTGTTAAGAATGATTCCTATCTATAAATATATCACAAAGAAATAAACAGAATAAGATATTATTGATTTTGTTTAATAATTATCCTTCTAACTCCTTCCATTCATTTCAATATAACTAAGTTTTTTTCGAATCTCTTCTATTTTTCGGAAATTACTCTAAACATGAATATGAATGAAAGGAAATGCGCAATTGTCTCGACAAACTGTTCCGAATGTTGACCATATTTTTACATTAATCATTAGGGCATAGGATTATGATTCTTCACAACTTAATTACACTTTACGTACAGTTTCCACTCCAAAATTCGGCACATTCCTAGACATTTTGCCCAGAAAATATCAGAAATAGGGGAGTGCCTTCATGTTGACCAACAGTTTGAAAAGATACCTTCCCTTTTTATCGCATTACCGTAAAAATTTAGAGCGGCCGCGCACTGGTGAAATTTTGTCACCCTGATTCATTGTATCTGTCACGTGAGTCGAAAATTTTGATCCCGCGCACTGACGAGTGAATTTTTGTCACCCTCTAGGCCACTTCGGAGTACATATTACGAGCTTGATTAATTAATAGTCTGTGCTTCAGAGTAATTATTTGCATAGAGGATGATAATTTTTTAGGTTATTCGCCAATTTGTACATCGAGGGGGCAGTTGTCTTTGCACTCATCATAAGGAGGGAAGAAATAAGAAAATAGAAAGATCGGCTTCATCCACTTTGGAAATAACGGCATATAAATGGCCTACTCTACTTTACACTCCCAAGACCATCAGAGTTCGCCCCTTAGAAACTTAACCGCTTTTTCATAATTAGCAACACAATTTCTGAACATTCATTGAAATCGAAGGTAAAATAAAATAAAACAATAATAAGATTATCTTTCCTTTCCGTGGAATCCCCTTTTATGAACTTGTGGTACTGTTGTGAATCTTGTGTCTAGTATTTTCATTTGCTTGTTGAAAATCGTCCTGTATGATTCAAAATAAAAAAGTATACACTCACTTATGAAAAGTTTTTTAGAACTTGTAATAATCATAAAAAACCTAGTAAAGCACTGTCGTGAAGGCAGCAGCTTTTGCGCAATGGAGATGACCGCTTAAGCAACGAATTTGAACATTCTGGCAAAAGATGCTGTTTCAAGGCAGTGCTTTTCTAGGTTTTTTTTCGATAAAGTAGGTACTGGTTGAAATCCAGTGCGATCTAATCTGTATTTTTGGAAATATTAAGAAAATAAAATTTTGAATGGGTATATCTACGGAATCATTGGGCGGATTTTACCCATTCACGAATTCGACTTTCGTAGTTAAGTCCCAAACCTACTCTACAAATATCGAGTTTCTAAATCGTTTCTTCCGGAAGTTATTGTGGGTTGTTTTTGGCTCTCGGTGATTCCAGTTCCGTGTTTTTTGTAATCCTTTGTTATAATTCAACACATCCTACTTCCAGGATATCATCACAGTCTCCACTAAATCAAGATATAGTTCATACATTTCAGTTCATCACTGTACCATTACATTTTTACCGTCCTTTTCGGAACTATCTTCTTTATCGGGCAAGCTTTGAGGAATCTTGAGTTAATGACTTCAAACAGCGTGTCAAAATTGGCTTCAGCATTTCCTCCAATCAGGAATATATTATCTAAACATGATTTCCCCCTAGATGGTTCATGAAAACATGGGGTTAAATCGAATTCCGTCATTAGGCTGACAAAAATTTCCTTCAAGGCAGACACTCTGAGTAGGTCTATATTGAAATCTCACATAACTAAACCTTCTAGTTAAGACTCTGAGTATACTCCACAGTTTATCGAGAAATACCTCCATAGCTGCCGTCTGTGTTTTATATACTCCGATGATGAACATATTCTCCATTAAAAGCTCTATCTATCCCCGCAACCACGGATTGAAGGTCTTCGGTGAACCTCAAGCACTCCACCTCTCTGCAGGCAGGGTCTTTCCTAACCAAAACAGTTAAACACCCGTGCTGCAATTTAGCCTCTGAAAACTGGAAACTATTATGTAATTTGGTATGTTGATATTCTCAACAAGTCCATCAGGAATCCATGTCGCAGTCAACACGTCCATACTTATGTTCCTCTCGTTTAAATCCACAGCAACGCCTTGACCTCATGAATCAGGCTCTCAACAGAGCATTTTGAACTCCCGCATCTCCTCTCGAAAATGAGAAGTATGCAAAGCCGCCACTTGCATCCTAGTTCTTCCTTGGATCCTCAAGCGAAACCTCCTCACCAATACACCTTGTGGCCAAGTCTTAAGTTGATGAAGCTCATCAAACACCAATATATCTGCACCAACCTTGAATGCAATGCACCTATGAATGCTTGATATTTGTTTAAAAAAAAACATCGAATTCTAAACTGAAAAAAGTCATAGTTATCCAACGAGAACCAACGACATTATGTACCCAATTCATAGACTCACACTCACAGAAAAAAGAACACACTACAGATGCATCAACTCTTTCAATAATCTACCAAACAGGACAAAGACAAAGATCACCTAAAAACTTCAAGCGAGAGCTAAGGATGTACCTCATTGATTTGAAACCCTATACAATACAAGAATATTTTGATTTTAATTCATATAATCAATTGAAAGGTGACATCGCTTTCATGAATTTAAAAAATTTAGTAATTATGGATGTAGATTTATCTGTCATATCAGACCTATCGTCTTCAATGATCAATCTGAGCGGACCCCCTAGCATTGAGGAATATTTCGAATTATCGAGCTGATAAAATATCACTTTGAAAAAGTGCTTGAGGATCTATCACATAATCAGAAGGAGGTATTAACAATTACCATTTCAGAACACTGAATGAGTGAAGAACGTTTCACAAACTTTGGAATTGGCGGTTATGAATTGGCCAGTTATTTCTGTAAACCACAAAGTAAACATGAGTGCAATATAAGTAAAGAAAAACTGTCAATATCGAGTAAGAAAGGACATTGAAAGCTTATTCGTTGATAAAATAATTGAAATATCTGCCATAGATTTCGAGGTGGAAAACCAGCTTATTACACTCCTTCCGATCTATACTATTCCTGATGGTGAGTCAACGAGGTTTCTCGAAAGGTTTGAGGGGGTATTAAATGCTATTTGCTGGACAAAAAAACACAGTCATTGTTGGAGGAGACTTAAACATCTATTTAATCAGGGAAGGAAACCCAACCACATATTCTTTCTGCGAACTACTACAATCATACGGTAGCCACCCGACAATTTCTGGGCCAACAAGAACAATCACCATCCAAGTCCTGCATAGATAATTTTCTAACAAATGTTGGAGACTACTTGGCTCGCACAATCCCAACGAGGATGTCGGCCCATGATGTTGCACTGTTCTTTGGGTTGCCATCGTCCTATAAACGCAGGACAAAGTGGCAATACAAAAGAGTCTTTACCAAAGAAAATCCCAGTAAAAGATGTAAATTAATAATGGGAGCTATTCATGTCGCTTTTTATGACGGAATTCGATATAACCTGCCCAGAGAAAAAAATCGCTATCAATCGAAAAACAAACAAAACACCAAAAAGTGACAGATTACAAGATTGTAAGACAATGCTGGATCTCCTCCATCAACTGAAAACCAGAAACTCTGCGTTCTCAGAAGCGTACAAGAAGGTTAAAAAAGATTATGACAACATGTTAAAAGAAGAAAAACAGAAAAAAATTGAATGTAGACTAGAGGCTTCAGAAAATAAGAATAAATGCCTATGGCAAACAGTAAAAGAGTTGAAAGGACAGAACACTGGAACAGTTAAAATGCCAATTTCTCAAAATTTAAATGATTTAGCAGAAAAGTTCAATGAATATTTCTCAACTGACGCAAAAAACCAAGTTAAGGACAAGGTAAACATGGAATTTCAAGATAAGATCCCCTACAAGAAGAATTCTTTCAAATTGCGTCAAATAAACAGCGATGAACAATTGTCAACTGTTCGCCAGTTGAAAAACAAGAGCAGTAGTGGCGTCGATGGTGTACCGATGTATGAGATGGCTGAGCCATTAGCTTACATAATCAACAATTCCCTGAAATATGGTGTCTTCACTGACCAACTGAAGCAAGCCAAAGAAAAAAATAAAAAACGGGGCGAAGATAATATGGAGAGCTGCAGGCCCATAAGTATCCTACCATCTTTCTCTAAAGTCTTCACTGGTGGTATGTAAACAACTTACAACGTTCTTGTTTGAGGACGACACTTTATCGCCAACTCAGAACGGTTTTATAAAGGGAAAGTCTACTTCCGCTGTATATAACTTCATTTACATCCTACTGGAGGCCCTAGAAGAAAAGGACACTGTAATCGCACTGTTGCTTGACCTATCAAACGCTTTCGACACGTTAAATCATCAATGCGTTTTGCAAAAATTGGAGGCATATGGTATAAGAGAAGTAGAGTTGAATTAGTTCAAATCATATCTCTCATATAGAACTCAGAGAGTAAACCTTTCCAATAATGAAAATAAAGTTGATTCAAAACCAATCGAAATCCAGCTGGGCATAACCCAGGGAAGTATATTGGGTCCGATTATTTTTATTCTTTTTATTAATGACCTCCACAATGAATGTGACTGCCAACCGGAAGTTGATGTGCTAAATTATGCTGATGATACAGATGTTATTGTAAAAGGAAACACATACCAAGAAGCTGTCCAACTAGCAAAACGCAGCCTCAAAAAAGCAGGAGATAGGTTTCATAAGAACAAATTATGTATGAACTCGAATGAAACAACTGCAATTTTATTCAAGACTCCCCAAAGTAGATTTGACACTCCACAGAATATAAGCTGGGGTCATCTGATGCTAGATTTCAGCAAACTCTCAAATCTTTTGGGATTTCAGGTAGATGACACCTTGAATTGGTCTTGGTCACATTGCAGCCTTGTGTGGTAAATTGAGCAATGTCTGCTACTTTCTCGGCGTACTGGGTGAGTATTTGGGCTTTGCTTCAATGAAAACGATTTATCATGCTGTATTTGAGTTAAAACTCCGGTATGGGATCATGTTCTATGGATCATCTGCACAGATCGAGACAGTACTACGCTTGCAAAAAAAGCCCTGAGGAAAATGTTAAAACTATAAAGCAGAGAATCCTGTAGAGGAAAATTTCGTGAGTTTGGAGTTCTGACGGCACCAGCTATTTACATCCAGGAGAGCCTCTTCTTTGCCCACAAAAACAAACATCTTTTTGATACCAGAACTACACAATTGAAATATCCCCGGCATTGATTAACTATCACTGAAAAGGGTCCCGAGTATGGGTGCATAAGATTATTCAATAAATTACCGACCCAACTGAGAACCATACCCGAATTGAAAGACTTTAAGAAGATTATAAAAGATTTTATTGAATGTTGAGACATACTTTGTTAAGCAATTTCTCGTGTATGATATTTCAAAGTTAATTTATTTTACACAATTTGATTTCAATTGTAACTCTATTTGAAATAAAGATTATTACTTATTATTATTATCGATTCGAATTTCGCAATGTGCATCTTTCATGTCGCAAAAAAATTAGATTATATCTCTTCGTAACAACCACATTCAACTAACACGAATGACGAAGAGGAAACAATACCACGTGGTAGTAAATTACAGCTAGGTAACAGAGCCACATTTAAATGTCATCAAACCTCGCTTATATCTCAAGGTCAGGCCGCTGAACTCGGTCTACATGCTTAAACTTTGCAGAGAAATTTCGACGTTTATAGCAGAAAATGGGGTGTCGTTCTGCAGGCTTCATGGTGTTTTTTAAAAATTTTTTCAGAATATACTTAATTCTTTAGCGAGAATGCGCAATGTTAGTTATTTTTCCATTTTTCACTCCATTTCAGTTTTTATTTTCCCGAAAATTCTTGAATATAAAAAAGTAGCAACATTACGCATTCCTACGATTTTTTTAAACCATTTGCACGAAAATTTTTTTTTTGAAAAAACGAACTTTGACCTCCAGAGGTCACATCGTTATATTCGAGGTATTGTTTAATCTTAAGCATGCAATATTTCCAGACCAACTGAAGAAATCCAAGATAAGACCGATTTTCGAAAGTGGATATAAAGATGTCATTAGAAATTATAAGACGATCAGCCTGTTAACATTCTTCTTCAAAATCTTCGAATTAGTAGTAGCTGGACAACTTGTACATGTTCTGACAGAGTGTGATATCTTCAGTATATCTCAACATGGTTATATCTTAAAGGCAGATATACACAAACTGCAATTTATAAATTTGTTAATGACATCACAATTGGCCTATCTTAGACTTGTCGAAAGCCTTTGATTGTCTGGATCATAAATATATTAGGTATATAGAAAATGGAACAATATGGAATCAGAGACAGATCACTTCAAGGATTTGTCTCTTACCTTAAAGATTGTCAACAACAAGTACAGATTATTACTGATACCTCAGAAGCAATCTCTGATGCCTCAATAGTTGAGAGTGGTGTACCACAAGGCAGTATCCTTGGACCCATCATATTTATACTCTTTATTGAGGATCTCAGTGCTGAACTGTCTAATCATCAAATATCCCCAAGCAGATGATACAAACATAACAAGCTGTAGAGAATTATTCCAGAAACTGGGAATATGGACAGTAACATCGTATTGTATTGTATTGTTGCTGATTGTCCTAGGTTCCGCTGTGGAACCCCTCAGAAGCTAATGCTTGGGCGAGTTAGGAGACCAGGTGTGTTCTGTGTAGGTGTTGTTACTAATTCCTTGAGCCACGTTGGGAACAGCACTGTTAATTGTTTACCCAACAGCGAATGGTTGGACGGTCCCCTGAAAAATTGTTTCCCTGCCAAGGGCTTGAACCCCAGATTTTACGATCGTGAGGTATGACCTCTAACCACTGAGCTACCACCGTATAATACATATATATCTTGTCATGTGTTCTATATGTTCAAGACAACAAAGATAAATTTGTTACAAATGGCAATTTCCATGAATATTCAGAAAAGAGATGACATACAAGTACCATATCACCGACTTGAGGACAGCAGGCAGGATGAACTATGATCGTGTAAAGCTGTACAACGGGTTGCCCCTGGAGGTTAAAACGTTGGACAGAAAATTATTCAAGGGGAAAGTTGTCGGACTGTTGCTGTAGAGGACCGTATATAAACTAAATGAATTTTTTGACGGCTTGTACATTTTTGTAATGTTTTGGGGGAATTAATTTATTATTATTATTATTATTACGCTAAGAAAAAATACTAAAGGTTGATTCTCACTATACGATCCGTAACCTTCCAGTAAAATATTATAACGTGTAAATGAATTGATGTATGCACACTATACGTTCCATCTAAATGACATTTTTGCCTACTAAATTTGGACGTAAATTATACGGAAGGGATACTGAAAGGTTACGGAACGTATAGTGAGAATCAACCTTTATCCGGAAGCTGCGCAGAATGCTCAGTAGGCGAATCAATAATTTCTACGTAATAAGTTATGTATGAACCCTGAAAAAAACCAACATAATACTGCTCAAGACCTCACATTCTGGATTTGCAACACCAAAATCTTTGAAATTACTCAGAGAGTAATTACCCTTGCAGAAATCGGCGGAATTCCTTGGTGTGCAGATTGATGAGTGCTTGAATTGGGGTGACCATATTGATAAGACATGTTCAAAAGTAGCCACAATTTGCTATTCTCTTAGAATTCTTCGTCGATACCTAGAGGGGATAGCAATCAAAAGTATCTATCAGGCAGTGTTTGAATTTACGATAAGATATGGTGTAATTTTCTTTGGTGGTAAAATAGCAACCAACAGAGTACTCTTATACAGGTTTGGAAAAGTCACTCATAGCTATGAGAAACCCCACATTAATCTAAATGAAGTGAAAATATGGTTTGCCAGTGGAATATTCAAAAACCTTATCGCGATGCATTTCAAATAAACGACGGTTTTTTTGCAGGTCGGTGGGGACCCTCAAGTCCGCAGTCGCTCTATACCCACTCGCGATCAACGTGAGGATTACAGTCGCACTCCAAACTCGTCGTGCGTTAGACCATATCACTTGAAAATAAAGTAGATTCCTCGTAAATCGAAATGTTTAGCGTGAAAGAAAGAATTCAGATCATGAAACAGTATTTTGGTGGTCATTCAATTCAAGGGACAATAAATACATTTATACTTGCCTTTCAAGATAGGCCTATACCTTCAACTTCCGCTATTTTCAAAATAATTGAGAAATTCGAGGAATGTGGGTGTTTACAAACATGCAGTAATTGCAAGATTGATAAAACACCACAAACCATCAGTGAAAATCGTCTGAATAAAGGAGTAGATGTGTGTGCTGCAATTGAAACCGGTGCACCTTGTTTGAGTAGAGAAATTGCCAAACAAGTGGATGTGAGCGAAAGAAGTGTTCGGATAATTTTGAAAAGAAATGGTTACGGATGTTATAAGGTTGAAACGAATCACGAAATTTTTCCAGAAGACCAAATCGAAAGAATGGAATTTTGATGGAAAAAGAGAATAAAAATAGCTTATTTCTAAGCAATATCTTATTCACCGATGAGTCAACTTTTTCCTTGAATAAAGTACATAACCCATCAGTAGTTAGATATTGGTCTAGGGAGAATAAGCATCTGAGCATTCCTGTACGTACCCAGTATCCTCAAAAACTTAATGTTTGGACAGGAATACTGGGGAATTACATCATCGCCCATTTTTTATTGATGTTAACCTAAACGCTGCCAAGTATCTGGAGCTTTTAGAGAATCAGATTATTCTGACAGTTCGACAGCTACCAATTAATTTCGATGATGTCTGGTTTCAATAGGATGGCTGTCCAAGTCATAACGCAAGAGTAGTCACATAATATCTGAGGACGACTTTTTTGGACCATGCCATTTCTACAAATGGCATGATCAAATAGCCCCCCAGATCACCAGATTTATCTCCAACTGATTTTTTCTCTGGGGATATCTGGAAAATTTGGTTTATGGGCACGAAATTGATAGAGCGACGAATATTAATGAACTAAGGTTCAAAATAATCCAACTTTGTGCCAAAATAGCAACTATGCCTAATCTGCTCAGAGATATGAGATTATCTCTTTATAATAGATTCGGCTACTGTTTAGCACAACAAGATGGATCATTTGAACATATAATTTAAATTTATCGCCCTTCATTTTTGCATTTTTCAGAATTTTTTTATGTTTTCTAATTTCTGAGTTTTGTAATAGAATTTTCAAGCCAGTTTTGGCAAAAAAAACACATTTTCACAGGAGGAATTGTGGCAAATAAATTCCTCTTCTTCAATGGAATAGAATTGTCGTATTTGTTTTCAACCGATATGGTCAAACGCAACTGATGTTTGGAGTGCAACTGCTGCAGCTGGAACTGGAGTACTGGACTGACAAATTGACTTTGATCGCAAATCGAGGAACTGAAGACTCCTCCCACCAACCTGCAAAAGAATAGTCTTTGAATATTCCGATGGCGAACCATATTCTCACTTCATCTAGGTTAAGGTAGGGTTTCGCATAGCTCCGAGTGACTTTTTCAAACCTGTATATCTGATTTCCTTTTGACACTGTTTCATTTTAAAGTCTCATTATATTGTACTTTCATTTGAAATAAAGACTTTTATTATGTTATGTTTTCAGCAGGGGTCCAAAAGTTCAATATTCACCCATATTTTTTTGTTATAATCCAAGGAAATTTGTCTCTTTCAGTGCTTTTGAATTTCAATAATACCTTTGAAAACTTGCATATTTGTAGGGTTCCTAAATTCCCAACCTAATTGATTTCTATAGAAATCAGTAATTCTAAAATTGTCATCTGATCAGCTATGTGAGGGCACTTTTAACAGATCTCATATGAGCTCTTTATATTCTAACTTTCCGAAGGAATAGTAAGCAATTTAAGATCTAACGATTTCCATTGAAAAAACAATAAACAATTTCTACTGAATTAAAAGGCTTTTTTTAAGACCTTTGAGACATCTCATATTTTCAAGCTCCCAAGTAGGATTTGAATGATTGTGAAGAGAAGGGGAAGTGATTTTGAGGTATATTTCTAACAGTTAGCCAGCATGAAGGCATTCATCTATTCAAATCTAACTCTATCTTCATAAAAATAAGCTTCCAATCATTACTATCACTTAAATTATTCATTCCATTTTATACCACTTTTCCTTAAATTCTCCTTAATGTCCTCAGGTAATTTTCTTATTAGTATAAGATTTCCTTTCTTCATTTCTTCTTTCACATGTTCAGGATATCTAATTCTTTTTCTCTTCTTCTTTTCTATATGTGGATCATCTGCATTACTTTGCACAGTTTGAGCAGTATCTTTTTTTTTACTCTTTAAACATGATAAAGGATTTGGTCCTTTAAGCTTTTTCTTTTTCCGTTTATTTTGAGACTCTTCTTCTAAGAGTCCATGCATTTCTTTGAGTTTTATCAATTGTTCTTTCTCTATTGTTCCCAATCCTGGAAATATTGGAAAAACATCAACATTTGCTTTATATTTCATGTTGTACATGCACTCCAGAAAGCAGTATACCTAATAAATATACTAGTCACTAACATAGTCTTAAACATCTAATTCAAAATACCTGAGTTTTTTTCTTTCGCATGAGAGATGGATACCATCGAAGGATTTTCTAGTACAGGAGTTTTTAAATGTAAATATAATAGAGGTGCCCCAGGAATGTCTCGAACTTTATTTTCCAAATCCTTATCATTTGTAGCTAATATATAATGATTTTCGTTTTCATCTCCTATCATAGATAACAGACAATCTGCTCCAGGAATAGGTTGCTTTTCATGTCCACATTTATGTAACCCAAATTTCTTCAATATCAACAGAGCACCACTGACTTTGATGCCAAATCTTTCCATTTCTATTATGACACATGCTGTGGTGAAAAACTTGATTTCACCCTGGAGGTATCGTGGTAAATCATCAGAAATATTAATTTTATTCTGAAAATCGAAACTTCTAGTTAGATCAAGATAAAGATTTGATTCTAAACATTACCTGAAGTGCTGCAAAACAGAATGTTCCATCAAGCAGTACTTGATAAGGTTGTCTGAAACCAAAATTGTTTTCATAAAATCCTAGGATTTTTTTCACTTGTTTATATCTCTTCACTTTCATTTTAAGACTATTTTCAGTTCAAAGGTTTTCATTCCATTCCATGGAGGTAGGGTTCATACCAAAACAAAACATTAAACGTCAAGTTGAGTCATACAGGTTAGGTAAGGTTATAACCACAGAAGACTTTCATTGTTCAGAAAGCCCATACTGAGAAAGAAAAAGATGATTTTAGTTTGTGGTCTCACCACAGAGGAGAATATTAGAAGAGGGAAAAATATAAATAATCATAGAGTTTTTGACAAAAATATAGAATGGCGATGATTTTAGTGAAAAATCTTTGTCAATTTTGAATTTGCGAACTTCTATTGAGTGGAAATACATGAAACAATAGATTAGGAATGTCTGTTGTCTTTGCTAGAGGAGGAAACCGAGCTCCTCCAACACCAGCTCAGATACAAAAAATTTTAGATGAAAATGGCCACTTAATTCAGGCTATCCAAGAATTTCAAGCTAAGGGCAAGGCTCAGGAAGTTGTGCAGTATCAACAAACATTGCATAGAAATCTTATATATCTTGCTACAATAGCAGATTCTGGACAAAATGTTCAACATTTACTACCAGTAAGTACTATCGACCTTGATCAATTATATATCAAATTCTTAATAGTAAATCTTCATTGTGCAGATGCTACAACAAAATCCACCCCCAGTAACACCTGCTGGTCATGGTCAACCCCCAACAAACCCCGAAGCTCAACATATGAATAATTTCAACCAACAACAGCCACAATATAGACAACCTCCAGGACCTCAAAGACCAGTTGCAGGTCCTCCACATCCTTATGGCCAGAGGGGATATCAACAAAATCAATACCCAGGTCAATACCCTCCCCAGCAGGCTGCTCCTTATCCACAAGGACACCCTCAAGCTCAATATCCTCCACAAAATCAGCCCCCAACTTATCCTCCAAATACACAAGGTAAGATTAAGTTTCATCACATACAGGTATTCCAAAATCGATGGCCTATGGACTTTTCTGGAGAACTATAAGTTCCTCTCTCTAGAAACCCTATGGGAGTATTCAAAAAATTTGATATCTGTGGTAATCAGATAAGTTTACACATGGGGCATTAAGAGTAAAACTTATCTTGACCATACAGAACAGTTAACGCTCATTTTTCAACCAGATTCCATAATTTAACGTCTAGTTATTTATCAAAATATTTATAATACAAGCCCTTAGCAAGCCTTATGATTATGTTGACCGAAAGATCTATTGTAAATTCGGCAGACCATTAATCCCTATCAGTAAGTGTATGCTGGATGAACTTTATAATCACAAAATGTGATTTGCAACCTTGTTCGCTTCTTGACAGAAATCATATTTGTTATGTGCTTGATCTGTGTCGTTAATTTTTATCAAATGCTGTTAATTTTCTATTTTTTGATTATGATAGTTTTACATGGGAATAGGCAAATTCCACCAATTTAAAATTTAATTTTCCCTAATTGCCAAAAATTCGAATTGGATCGAATTGAAATCTGTTGATTGAAAAATGACAGCTTCAAGGTTCAGAGAGAATTTCATGTGAATAGTGGCCAAAAAATTCCAAAATGTTTTTTTAATTGTTCTAATGGACACAATCATTCCTTGATTTTATTAAGTTTTTTATATTCAAATCGATATTTAACAACTTCAAAACGATAACGATCAATTTCACATTGCTCAAAATAATCAGATTAGAAATAATAATAAAGTACAAAAAAAAATTCGGAAATTTTCTACAATTCTGTAAGATTGCAGTGACTAATTCTTTAGGTTGAGGTCCGAGTCTATCATAAATATCCTTAATCTGAGCCTCAGCTCTTCAAATTAGGTAATTGTTGCTAAATATCGGTATTTTTGAGGATCGTGTCTGGCTGAATGTTGAGCTTCTGATTTCATATACTATATAGAGAATGTTAAATAATTCAACTATGGAATATTCGGTGATCTCAAAAAAAAGTGAAAAAGAACTATTTTATCCAATATGAAGAAACTTTTGATTCTGTTCAGGAAACAACCGAACATATCATATTTACGGGTCGTCAAATCAGGAGTTCCAACACAACTTTCAGCTAACCAGTAACGATCTTCACATTTATCGATATTTGGCTCCTATTACTTATTTTGTAAAGCCGAGGCGAAGTTTACGGGTGTTTATTAATAGCGCGAACCTCAGCATGACGAATAAGTTCTAAAATTTCCCCTTCTAAGAGTTAGAAAATTTTATACATTTTTGGTATGACAACTTGGACCAAAGTCTTTCCCAAAGCTTTTTATCTTCACTGAGAACCAAACTAATCAATTTCATATTCAAACTGAAAGTGGACAACTTTGAATTATGTTGAACACGATCAATTTGATATTGTTTTTACCCATTTTGAAGTAAAATTTTTAATCTCAATTTGAATCTTACCATGAACCTCAGTTTGTAGTTCAAAAGGTATACTTATCAGTTTTTTCATGATCAGGTCAGTGTTTCTGCTTCATTTCCGAAATAACCACGAAATTTTTGCCATAATATGTTTTTTCAAATATCTCCAAAATTGAATATCAGATTATAGTGATATTTGGTGTACTGTATAATATTGGCATCAAAGTATGTGCCAGATTTCATTCAAATCTGCATGTAGTTTCTGAAATTTTTTTTTTAACATTTTCGAATTATTTTTTCCAATTCCCAACAAAAGATCCTGACGAAATTCTGCAACAAGTAGTGCGTAGTTTCTTCTACTAATTATGAAGTTTCAGTGTAATCGCGTCAGACCTTGATAATTCGAGAATATTACTTCATAATTGCCGATTGCAATACTATAAAACCATTCGGCCGATTTTGTTCATCAATTAACTTGACCGCATTTCGATACGTAATTTTCCCCGAATATTTCAAGCCGCTCAGTTTCCAACCTATTAGGCAATTCCAAGCTAGAATATTACAGACATTTGGTCGAAATTTTCCCAAGAACAAGTGCCCAAAAACAAATACAGGGTGGAGTCGATACTACTCAATCGGCAATAATTGGCCTAGGAGAATTATTCACATTTTCCTGTAATTGAGAGTACTCTGGGCATAAGCTTAAATTATTTTTGGATACTGGCTGGCACCACCCGGTTTTTTCAAATGAGAATGCCCAATTTTTATGTCATACTCATCATACAGATAAATATCTGTGGTACTATTTGATGCAGGCTACTTTTTTTGACAAATTTCACGGTTATAATGGTTTAAAATAGGAAGCATATCTCATATATTGTGAGATTTTTTTAATCAAATTCTCATAAAGTCCTCAAGTATTTTGCAAATTTATGGATGACTTTACAGGCCTCCTGAAAGACACTGATAATTTTGGAAAACGGCCTTAAAAAAATTTCAGTAAGTGAATTTTTTCAAATGGCAAACCCTGATTCTTATTTGTCTGGATTATATCCTAGTTGATGGTCTTAATTTTTGTGCTTGTTGTGCTTGAAATGAATAGTTTTCTATATGATTTGCATTTCATGTTTTGCGTAGAGTCTAGCGGAAAATGTTCCACACATATAGCGTCGAAGGAATGAATAATTACTCAAATAGCCACTGAGCAACTGGCATTGAGTTGAGAATGTCAAACTTATTAATTTATAAGCGATTCCAAGCGAAGGACCAAAAGCTCTGATTATAGTTACGGTTAGCAAAATTGACAGATTATCCTTTGCCTATATGTCAGTTTGGATAACCGTAACTATGACCGGAGCTTTTGGTCCATCACTTGAAATCGATATATGATTGAAAAGAAGTTAATCTGTTGGAATGTACTGGAAAAAATTAAAATTAATTCTAGTTCCTCTTTTTTAATAATAAAAGTACTTTATTGTAAGAACTCTCTTACAAAAGGCTATTGACCAAGGTCCTTCAGCCCATGAAACATAATTTTTTTCTTTCAATTATGAATGAATTAGTTTGTCTTTGTGTGAAAAGTATTTGGATAGTATGTGGATTTGAACGGCATGGAAACGTTCCACGACACTCCTTGTAAAACATGAATTTTTTAACTTTATGCCGGATGTTTTTTTTAAATTCCGGTATCATGTTTAAAGCCAATATGGATAATTGATTGAATTTTAATTTTTAGTTCAAATTTTATTTCGTTAATATTGTATGCATGGTACATATAAAAAACTAGGTGGTTTCGTGTTTCACCACTTACGAACCTGCCTGTAGAGTAATTTAAACTTATGCCTTGACTACTGTCGATAACGTCAAAATTTGAGTCATTCTCTTGGCCTAATTTTTCATTAGAGTTATCCACTGATCGAGCACAATCGACTGACCTTGTATATTGTATCATTTCAACACAGATTTACTAGATTTCAGTAAATTATATGTAATTTTGGAATTATTGTGAAAATAATTTATCTGCGCCAAAGACTACTCTGCTTTTTTTTTTATCCTGATAACTCGAAAAATAGCGACCCTGTGTAAAAGAAACTAAGCAATTGTTTCTAATGTACTGACGCACTCACGGTCACTCATTCACCGTGACTGTAAAACGGAACGAGCCACTAGTCGCGGCCATTAATCGAAGCTCCTGAAAGGACCGTTACATTTTATTTTTCCCGATATTTAAAAAATAGAAATCCGACCCAACTGAATTATAGTACTTTGTTAAAAAGGGCGACTTGAAAGTTCATTTGTGATTTCCTGAGGATCATATGATCAGAAGATCGTAAAATCGTTTTTTATTTATTTGACAGAGTGTATGTAACACTTAAACTTGAGTTAATGTAAGCAGTAAAACAAAAAAAAATTATAGTACACTTCGTTTTCTTCTGTTAGGAAGAACACTTGCCCCAGCTTAGAAGGGATGGGGTGAATTCGGATCCCGAGTGGTAAGACTTAACAGCTCAAACAAAAAAACAAGTTCGGAGAATGCCCTTTTATTCACTATTACCTATCAATCGGTATATCAAAAATAGAATTGTTGGTTATGCCTACGGAGTTCGAACTCAGATTATACAATAATATAATTAGTATCCACAAATTCAAATCTCGATCTCAATCATATTCTAAAACAGTTTTCGCTTTGTTTACTCAATAATAAGACGTCAAGATATGAATCATACAGAAAAGATAATATCATTCGAGTTCGCGCAAAATTAAACTTCAACAAGAGATAAAGAGTTAAGGCAAAGCCTATAAATCACTAAAAATTCAATATAAACATTTTACATTACATTTTTTATGGTGGCATAATTGAGAAGGGGTTTACCGTGAACGCGATACCATACATTTCGATGACTTGAACATATTTTGTGATTTGTTGCCCGATTCTCGATACTTTTTAGTCTGTAGTACATTTTCTTGGTTTTGATATTTCAGGTACTTACGGACCCCCTACGACAACACATAACAACTATCCACCACCTCATCAAGGTTATGGTGGGGCACCCCCTAGTAATGCGCCCCCGCAGCCTCCATCAGGCCCATATGCACCACCGTCAGGGCCGCCACAACCTCCGTATGGTGGTCCTCCAAATGGAGCTCCTTACCCTAATGCTAATGCTCCTCCTCAAGGCTATGTTCCTCCTCCGCAAGGTTATGTTCCTCAGCAAGGTAGGACTTGTTGGATATAATGCTCTCGCATTTCAACAAACAATGTGAAATCCATCCTGTACATATGAATTTTCATTGAATGAAAACACTTCATTTCATTGCTAAAATTAATTGGATTTAAAATGGTGGACACTGTTTCAATGTAAACGTTATGGGCACTGTTTTAATGTAAAAATTATTGGCACTGTTTAAATGTGAAAGTAATGGGCCCCTGAAGAAAGTAAAATGTTGACTTCACCTATAAATGTTTTGAATGTTCCCTTGCAATATTTATACGAAAGAAGTAGACCTTGAAACCTATCAGTTCAGCTGATAAATTCTGGAATTTAAGCGAATAAATTACGTTATGGTAATTTCTTTCGATGTTTGGAATGTAAACATAATATTTTCGACAGGAAATACAAAATTATTAAAATATTAGACAAGGTTCAGAATACAACGGACCAGTGCAAGTATCAAAATCGACCGCGGTAACATATTGAATAAACTACTGTTCTTTTGCAATGGCTGGTTAAAAATGTGTGGTGGTAGCATTTCCCACCAGTTTTACAGAACGTGTCATAAAGCTCGCTTGTGCGATCAATATGTTGATATTCTAAGGTGTCTCTGAAAATGTACTGTAATTGAACGTATAATCATCCTGATCATAACAAACACCACAATGAAATCTTCGTGAAACCTGCTGTTTTGCCACGTTTTTTCCCTAGATCAATTGATTATTAGTATTGTGACAGCTGACCACAAGCTGCCTTGTAGGAAATGTAGCTTTCTTATCATGTTTTGTTGGCAGTTGTTATTTTTCGTACAAATTTATTTTATATTGTCTGTGGTATTTATTCTTGTTGATCTTCATCAAAAGAATAACTATAGAGGTTTGGAAAATACAGTTGGTAAGATGCGAAAGCCAGTGTTAATCTAACGAGGGTCAGAATACAACGGACCAGTGCAAGTATCAAAATCAGAGTGCGGTAATATATCGAATAAACGACTGTTCTCTTGCAATGGCAGTTCACGATACGCGATCGAAGGAAGCGCTTGCCAGTAAGCAGTAACTCTCCAAACGGGAGGTGCGTTAGACCATAACGGTTGAAAATGAATACGAGAATTTTGTTCCATTGTTCGCACCTCCCGTTTGGGGAATTACTGCTTCCTGGCAAGCGCTTCCTTCGATCGCGTTTCGTGAACTGCCATTGCAAGAGAACAGTCGTTTATTCGATATATTACCGCACTCTGATTTTGATACTTGCACTGGTCCGTTGTATTCTGACCCTCGTTAGATTAACACTGGCTTTCGCATCTTACCAACTGTATTTTCCAAACCTCTATAGTTATTCTTTTGATGAAGATCAACAAGAATAAATACCACAGACAATATAAAATAAATTTGTATGAAAAATAACAACTGTCAACAAAACATGATAAGAAAGCTACATTTCCAACAAGGCAGCTTGTGGTCAACTGTCACAATACTAATAATCAATTGATCTAGAGACAAACGTGGCAAAACAGCAGGTTTCACGAAGATTTCATTGTGGTGTTTGTTATGATCAGGATGATTATACGTTCAATTACAGTACATTTTCAGCGACACCTTAGAATATCAACATGTTGATCGGCCAATCGAGCATTATGACACTTTCTGTAAAACTGATGGGAAATGCATGGTAGTTTTTCTGGCATTTAAATTGGACGTAATACTATGGCAAATGACTCTGTTTGTCCGTCCTACTAGTTTCCTGGTAATAAATAGCCGATTTCACTGATAAACCTCTATAACAAACTGAAATGTTCAATCTTTTAAATGTTTGCTCCTACTCTCAGTGTTCCCAATATTGATAATGCATGACCAGTTTAAAGGTACAACCAAATTTGTACTAACATGATATCTTTCAAACTTTTAGGTTATCCTCCCCCGTCATCGAACCAGTCTCATCCATCTGCCCCACAACAGAACCCAGCTCCATACTCAAATCAACCCAGTGCAGCACCTCAAAATTACCCATCTCAAAATTCCCAGAATCCTCCCTTCTCAGGACCTCCTACAAATACTCAAAGTCCAACAGTTACTTCTACTACATCTGCTCCTCCTTCTCAACCCTACGTCACAGCTCCTTACCCTCCAAATTCGCAACCAAGCAACCCCAACGCGCCCTACAATTCAAGTGGGCCCCCAGGACAGGTATATCCACCTACTGGACCACCGAGCAGTTACAGTTATGGACCTCAACAGGGTTATGCACCCCAACAGTATGGAGGACAGCCTCAAGGCTATCAATACGCAGCTAGACCTCCCACCCAGCAAGGTCCACCCCCTCCTCAAGGACAATATGGATATAACTATCCCTCGCAACCGAACCCACAGTAATGTGTTTTAGTTATGATTAAGTTTGTCATGTTATACGTTTTGGTAGGTAATGATATTGATTTTTGTAATAGTTAATAATATGTCTGATGTATTTATTGAAATTTTTATGAATTGGAGTCTTCTATTGATGATTCTCATGACTTTTTGAATCTTTCCTTTATCATTTTCCTAATGATAAGAATTATGTAAGTTCTATTTCATGTTGATACAGTATACTGAAATAAATAATATGTTGTCCTTTGATCTCTATTGCATAAATCCATATCAAAAAACTATCAATTATTGATGTGTTTCTTTAATAAAATATGATAGAAACTAGTCAGATTTTAGTCCTATAATACTAGGAACTTTAAGTTATCTCAACACATTGTTTTACCAGAACAGGCTGCGTATAATTAAGGCTGATCACTACACTTTGAATGCAATGAGCTTCCACATCTTAAACAGTGGATTACTAATCTTTTATTCAATAAATAATTTTTGCGTCTTTCATGCATTTTGGTAAAAACGTTCTCTTCATCAATATACATATCCATACTATATGTCTCTCGAAGAAGTAATAAGCCTTTTTAGGGAAGCAGGCTACTTCTGTATTTATGGACAAGAGTGTAACTATCAACTACACAGCATCCGCGGTCCACAGCAAATTCAAATATCTTTATCAATCCAGCCAGTTGTAAATTGTTCCGTGGGTTGAGGCAGCAAAGTGGGTTTCTGGACTCTCGGGAATCAGGGTAGAGAAGGTATCAAATACTTAACATAATCACAAGGACGAACATCCGTCGATAAATCAACAAATATTCCCCCTTGATCAGAGCTAATCACCCAATCAACCAAAACACCTACACCGAAGAAGCGGATCCAAGTAGAATGACTACAGCTGTTTCACAATTGTTATTGATCGTCAGGTCAACTTAACTTGGATAAACCGCAGAGAGTTCTCTCGATACTTGTTACCTTTCAGAAGGATCGCAGCAGTATACAACTTACAGCGCGCCATCTGCCAGGAGCATCTTGCGAGTCTCACCTTCGAGTGCAGAATACTTTGACCGATGTGTGTGACGTTCATCCTTTTGTCGTATCAGGTCGCTGTAACTGCGATATTGCAGCTTTACAAACAACCGATCAACATTGGAAACACTCGGTTCATGTGGATTCCCACAAGACGAAAACGTCCAACATCTAACAAAGATAGGAAATGGTTTCATGGAGAAGAAAGAGCTCCAGTAGTAATAAATAACATAATCACAAGGACGAACATCCGTCGACAAATCAACAAATATTCCCCCTTGATCAGAGCTAATCACCCAATCGACCAAAACACCTACACCGAAGAAGCGGATCCAAGTAGAATGACTACAGCTGTTTCACAATTGTTATTGATCGTCAGGTCAACTTAACTTGGATAAACCGCATAGAGTTCTCTCGATACTTGTTACCTTTCAGAAGGATCGCAGCAGTATACAACTTACAGCGCGCCATGAATGAACGTCACACACATCGATCAAAGTATTCTGCACTCGAAGGTGAGACTCGCAAGATGCTCCTGGCAGATGGCGCGCTGTAAGTTGTATACTGCTGCGATCCTTCTGAAAGGTAACAAGTATCGAGAGAACTCTCTGCGGTTTATCCAAGTTAAGTTGACCTGACGATCAATAACAATTGTGAAACAGCTGTAGTCATTCTACTTGGATCCGCTTCTTCGGTGTAGGTGTTTTGGTTGATTGGGTGATTAGCTCTGATCAAGGGGGAATATTTGTTGATTTATCGACGGATATTCGTCCTTGTGATTATGTTATTTATTACTACTGGAGCTCTTTCTTCTCCATGAAACCATTTCCTATCTTTGTATCAAATACTGTAATATACCAGTAAAGGGGTTATAAAGCTATAGTGAACATACGGTACAAAAGTGGCAAAGGCAATGAGAGATCCATACAAAGTCGAAGCGTAAAGGTACCTCGCTAAAAGGTCGATTGTCGATTCGTTCTCGAATCGTCGTGGTCTGTGCTCATCCACACGCTGTTCGACATGCTGTTTGGTCTACTATAAACGGGAGGTTCTTTCCTTCTCATAGCTTCCTCAGAAGAAAGAGCTCCCGCTCAGAGTAGACCAAAACGCAAATCAACCAGTGTGGGGAATTACGCGTGTTCTCGAGTCGTCGCGTGGACGGAAAGAAAGTTCGAATATCGACCACGACGAGTATTACACGAATTCCTCAATGCAGAGGGGTCAAACTTCTGCCCCTTCTAATGACAAATCGATACACTTATACAACAAGGTGGTCTTTATGCAATGGTGGTTTATATACGATGGACAATGATTGTATCAGGGTTCTGCACTCGAAGGTTAGGTCGTAAGGTGCTCCTAAAATAGACTATTGAAATTTTTTCTGAGGCATCCATCCAACAGAGCTTAAGTACCCTAGGGCTTTTTCGGCATTCAAGGCGAATTGTACTAATGATCGGTAAAACCGCGAAACTGCAGTACAGACAATGCTTACTCAGAGGATTTGGTGATATGATTAGCGAAGATCAAGGAGGAATATTTGTTGATTTAGCGAGGAAAATTTATGCTGATTCATTAAACCTGAGGTCTTTTATCTTCATGAGCCATTACTTTGAATTGTTTCTTTCAAGTTATATATGCTCAGTTGAGTAAAACAACATGTTATGTTTCGCATCTTTAATTGAAAAAAACACCCTATACTACACATTAGGGGATATTGCAGCTCAACTTTTTTTGCTTGTATCAAAGAGGTTCCAACAAAAGATATTACTTTAATTGCCTATTTATATACACAAAACTGGAAACTTGGAATTAACTAAATTTTCAGGTACCTGGAAAGAAGCATAAAGATACACACAAGGTGATTTTTCTTTCAAAATAAATTCAAGAAATAATGTTGCGACTATATATAATAAGAAGTAATAATCTGACAGTTGACCTGAATGCGAATTTGAAAGTTTTGAAAGCTTAACTTTTCAGTATTTTGATTTTATTGAAACGAAGTAACTTTTAAAAATCCTCATCTTACACCAGTGGAGAAGAACAGTCATAATATTCTCAACCTTACTCCCAAGAGAAGTCAATGTATAAATATGCGAGAGTTTACTGATTTCATTGTTTTAGCAATAATTCCCGATTTGCAAGTTACTCTTGTCAGGGGGATGCACATGGTATGATCGATAAAGGTATATTATTTTTGTTATTATTCTGGTTCTAGGTAACATACCCCCTCCCCAAGAAGCTTATAGCAAGTTAGGATATCAGGTTTGTTCTGGGTTGGCTGTTACTGTGTATTTACGCAACCCTAGACACAGCACTGTAAATTGTTGACCAAGCAGTGAATGGTGACCGGTACTCTCTAAGATACTCTCTTTCCTAGTCTAGATTCAAAACCAGGACCTTTCGAACACGAGTCCAACGCTCTTCCACTAAGCCACACTCATTATGATACAATTGAAAGTAGATATGCAAAAGAAGTGAATGCAAGCGCAAAGAGAAAACAGAACGGAGAAAATAGAAACTTTTAAAAACGATAGTGAAGAAAGAGCGACCTTCTATAAGGGGACTTGTGAAATTGTTTATTCATTTTATTTTGAGGAGTTTCTCCCCCTGTCACCCTTGAAAACACCCTGTACAGAAAATAGGTTATTCAAAATTCAAGTGCCATTCCAACAATTATGGAAAATCTACCAAAAATATACCTCGAAATCGATTCCTGAAGCATGCTCTCATGAAAAAGTTATAGTATTGAATTAAGAGAAAACATTACCACATGGTAGTAAAATACAGCTAGGCAACACAGCCACATTTTAATGTCATTAAACATCGTTTATATCTCAAGGTCAGGCCGCTTGATCCGGTCTAAATACCTCAACGTTGCCTATAGGCGCGTGAAATCTTAGAATTCGGAGTAATTTCGACGTTATAGAAAAAAACGGGGTGTCGTTCTGCAGGCTTGAGTATTTTTTGAAAAATTTTTTTGGGATGTACTTAATTCTTTAGCGAGAATGTGCAACGTTAGTTATTTTTCCATTTTCACTCTATTTCAGTTTTTATTTGCCCGAAAATTCTTGAATATAAAAAGTGGCAAAATTGCTCATTCCTACGATTTTTTTCAGCCATTTGCACCGAAAAAATTTTTCGAAAAACACGAACTCTGGCTTCCTGAAGTCACCTAGTTATATTCGAGGTATTGTTTGCTCTTAGATGTTTTTTCAATTCAGACTTTACTTATCTTTTCTTCCCTTCAAGTATCAGTTAGGTATTTCGTTTTTATAAGTTTCGATATGAATACTTCAAGCTACACATTTGAAACAAATAAGTCAGTTTTGTGATGAAGTGAACAAACATATAATTTAGTAATCCTCACTTAATGCATGTGTATATCTACTTTATATGGTTAAAGTGGATCTATTGGAACAGGAACTAGTTAATTCGATGGCATTTATCTTTTGGGGTTAGTTATATCACTCAGTGTACACAAATGTTTACTGAAAATTTTTCAACAGTGATAGTTAGGGATAGCATGGAAACAAAAAAAATCATACATAAATAAACAATACTATACTTCTAATAAACTTCAAATGATGGCTTCAAAATTGCATCATGATTGAAATAAATGAACTTATGTAGAATAAAATTTTCTGAAATGGAGAATATAGTCAAACATTTCTGAGAAATATCGAACAATATATTCATACTTCCTCTGTATATCTATATTTTACAGGTGAACAAATATACGATAAAAATTTCAACAACCGCCTATGAATCATCATCATCACAAATGATTCGGTTCATATTGACCCAATTTGAGCACAAAAATATGAACTAAAACCCTGGATTGGTTAACTAATTGGTCATATAAAGATAAACTGGGTTTCAAATGGGTCATTTCAATCCTTGATTGCCCATGGTGGTGCGACCAAATTGAGTGAATATAAAACCATATCATTCAATAATTCACCCAAACCTATTGTAATCAAGTGGTATCAAATGTTTCCAAGAATTTTTACATTATTTATGAGACATACAACATACATACTATACAATAAATATAAATATTTAGATTTTTTCCAAATGACAACTTGTTAATTGAAACAACGAACAAATGAAAACCTCAAATTTCAGCAAATATCACCAACATGCTTTTGAATCTCAAAATCATTCCCGAAAATTTAAATTTCCATACTTATATATTTATCTAATGTAGAATTTTCTCCTATAATTACAAAATTTTTTTACAAAAAATCAAACTTAATAGAGCAATGTATAAATAAAATATTTATAAAAAATATAAATGCCACTCTTGATAAACTATACAAAATGTTGGAAATCTCAAACGACAGAACTGACAACTCAGTGGACAACTGATTCTTTTGTGTCTGACGTGCTGCCCTGCCTAGTCGGACTCAAGAGTTCTTGTCGGTCCCTTTCTCTCTCCCTTCCTGGCCTGAAAGCTTCCAGAAGAGCTTGTACTTTATCATCTGTTGGTTCCCATCTTTGATGACCAGCAGTATTCTGTAGCCAGATGATGACAGTCCCATGAACCGATCTGATATTTAGTTCTGATCTACAGCACAGAACAAACATTTCTAAATACTCTTGTAATTAACAACATGCTTGATTCTATTCTATTGAAAAATTATAGAACTGCTATTTTCTGCATACAGGTGGCCCAAAAAATGGTGTCAAGCGGAGTTTCAGGGTACCTGTACCAACCACATGTAAGCAGTGCGATCCTTCCTTTTTGGTAAACCTTATGTAGATATTGTGAGTTACAGTGAAATTGATTATTGAGATACTTGCTTCATTATGTATCCAACAATATTGTATTCCTTGCAGACGCGAATACAATCTTGATATGAACTGATACCATTGTGACATATCCGAATTCTTGAAAAACACTGACGTGGAGTAGGAAGCTTGCACGCACTTGCGGTATCGACTACGTCCCAGGGGCTCCATTTCCTGATAATAAGGAATATCCTAATTGAAGGATCCTCACACAATTTTTCATGAACCTCGAAGCTTTCATTTTTTTGGCCATGTACTAGATTCGACCAGATATGTGTCCTATATTCTTTGAAATATTAGAGCATTCAAATTTCGAATAGATATATCTATACTCCATTCACTTTTATGAAGTAGGTCTTGGAATGAAACTTTCAAGTTTTTGTTTCTCAAACTGAGTCAGGTTGGAACTCGTGTAATTTCATCAAGGACCAAATAATTCGGCGAGACATTTTCAAATCCCTACATATTTTTTAAAAAAAGTATACGGTTGTTAAATACATAACCAATACGACGTTTTGTAAAACATAGATATCTGACAGGAAAATAAACCTAACTCGGCATTTTTCATTTATACACAGTAGAATGTGTCAAACTTCCATGGTCAACAAACTCATTTCATAAGAGTGAATGGAGTATAGGTATACGGAATCATTAGGAGGATTCTTACCATTCACAAATTCGTGAAGCCCCTACAAATATCGAGTCTCTAATGACCGGTATTATAAAATTATTTCGACAGATAACCAGTAGATAACTCTTTTTGCGCGCATGTTCTAGGGGAACAGCGTGCTATCGTTTTGTCCAAATGTCTGTAATTTTGGATGATTGAGCCGAAAATGGTCTCAATCGACTAGGTTGGACTCACTGATGACGAATCCGGTGTCAAAATTGATTCTGTCCGGCCGGCCGGCCGTAGACACGCTAACTGTCGACAGAAGCAAGCTAGTATTCTGAAACTTTCAGGATAGGTTGCGCATCAGAATGCCGCGGTTAAGTTCGTTAATGGGCCAAATCGGTCAAATAGTTTCGGAGTTATAGGCAGTTGAAGTTTTGAAGTTATTTATTTTTTATTTCAGAAACTACTTGAGAGATTAGATTCAAACTTGGCAGTTGGGTGGAGTATAACGACGCGCAATTTTGAGTCAAATTTCGTCAGGATCAGATTTTCAGTGAATTTAAAAAAAAATTTTTTTCGAAATTTTTTTCCAAAAAAATTTTTTTTCCGGAAACCATTTATCATATTCGAAAAAGAAGTCCACTCACACTTTGAACTTCATATTTCACAGCAGTGCACCAAATTTCAGTTCGATACGATCATAAGTTTTGGAGATATCGGGAAAAAATGTGTCAAATTTCGAGGTTTCCTTCTCGATATCGTTTATTTTTTCGGTATAACTCGAGAAATACTGATTCAGTCCTGATGAAATTTCACAGCTCGTTTTGAGATGCTGAAAGACAACTTCATGCGAAATTTCGTGATAATCGTGTCATCAGAACAATTTGAAAAAAAAATTTCTATGATTTTTCTTATCATTTCATCCTCATCAAATTCTGTATGAAACTTCGAACTGTTATTTTTCGATGAAGTACTGGATTTCAATTCGATCTGATCTGTATTTTTGAAAATATTGAAAAAATAAAATTTTGATTGGGTATATCTACAGAATCATTGGGTAGATTTTACCCATTCACGAATTCGGCCTTCGTAATTTAGGTCCAAACCTTCTCTACAAATATCGAGTTCCTAAGATGTTTCTTTCGGAAGTTATTGTGTTTACGCAGTCGGCCGTTAGGCTGACCGTAAACACAATAACTTCCGGAAGAAACGACTTAGAAACTCGATATTTGTAGAGAAGGTTTGGGGCTTAATTACGAAGGTCGAATTCGTGAATGGGTAAAATCCGCCCAATGATTCCGTAGATATACCCCTTCAAAATTTTATTTTTCCAATATTTCCAAAAATACAGATTTGATCGAATTGAAATCCAGTAATTTATCAGTAAAAATTTCAAAAAGTACTGCCGTGAAGGCAGCAGCTTTTGCGTGCATGTTCAAATTCGTTGCTGAAGCGGTCATCTACATTGAACATGCGCGCAAAAGTTGCTGCCTTCACGGCAGTGCTTTTTGAAATTTTTTTCTCCTCAATTGTTTCAGAGGTTGCGATGCCTGAACTATTAATCTCCTCTACCGATCTATGTCCATCTAATCATAGAATATGTCTCCCTTCATGATAGCCTTCCTCCTAGGCAGGCAGGAGCAAACTTGAGCTACTGCAAAGATGGATTACCAGACTTTCTTATGGTCCCTTCTTGTGATGAGAGACTAAGAATATTCGATTTCCCAATATTCGAAGGCAGAAGATTACGAGGGATCCAATATTTAGTTTCAGAGTCGTTCATGGTCAGTTCGGCGATCAGATGAGGAATCTGTTCATATTGAAT
Organism: Myrrha octodecimguttata; assembly: GCA_958510865.1. Lineage (NCBI taxonomy): Eukaryota > Metazoa > Arthropoda > Insecta > Coleoptera > Coccinellidae > Myrrha > Myrrha octodecimguttata. The sequence goes on from OY294057.1 coordinate 31,257,131, forward strand.
CGGAATCATTTCCTGGCCATTCGTTCAAGCTTGGTAAAGAATCTTTTCGAACGTCCGAGACAGTGCTTTTCACCCAATTGAGTTTTTACCAGAGGAATCGTCCAATGCTTTCCAGAATGCCTGCGATCGACTATAATAATTATGATTTGTATTCTTTCGGTCATTTATCTTGTGAATGTACTTCAATTTTTATTTACCCACTTCAGTAATTTTTGCGCGCATGTTCTAGGGGAACAGCGTGCTATCGTTTTGTCCAAATGTCTTCAATTTTCGAATTTTGAGTAGAAAATGGTCTCAATGATGACGAATCCGAATCCGGTGTCAAAATCGATTCCGGCTGGCCGTCCGTATGCACGATTACGGGCGTACGGAAAATCTTAACGACCTGAAACTTTAAGGGTGGGTTGCATTCCAAAATGCGAAAGATGAGTTCGCCCTTTGAAATGTTGTGGTTATTTCCGTGATAACTCGAAATGATTGAAACTTGGCAGTAGGTTGGAGTACAACAACGCGCAACTCTTTGCAGAATTTTGTCGAGGTGGTACTGTCAGTAAATAAAAAAATTTTTTTTTCGAAAATTGCATTATATTCGAAAAAAATCTGCTTAGCCCTTGAGCCTTATATATCGCAGTAGTGTACCAAATTCGATCCGAAAATTAGTTTCGGAGATATTTCGAAAAAATATGTCAAATTTCGTGGTTTTTCCTAGATATCGTTGTTTTTTTATGAAATAAGTCAAAAGTTACTAATTCAATCATGATGAATCTTGGCATCTAGTTTGACAATGCTGGTTGACAACTTTGTGCGAAATTTCGTGATGATAGTGTCATCAGAACATTTCGAAAAAAAATTAAAATTTGTTTTTCTCAAGTATTCAATATTCTGTGATCTTTTGATCCTCATGAAATTCTGTATAAAACCTTCGAACTATCATGTTTCGATAAAGTATTGTATTTCAATTTGATTCAATCTGTATTTTCGGAAATATTAGGAAAATAAAATTTTGAATGGAGATATCTGCGGAATCATAGGGTGGGTTTTAGCCATTCACGAATTCGGCGTAATTTAGGTCCAAACCTACAATACAAATATCGAGTCAATACATTTCGAGGTTATGTGAAAAAAATGTGAATACAACAGTTGTAGATATTTTTATTACCTACCACTTTGCTATTTAATTTTTCACTAGGACTTTTAGTTTTGCCAGAAATCGAGAAAGGCCGTTTTTTACCCTTAAAACCTCACCCCTATCTACTTCTCGACCCCAGATCGCCCGTGAATTATTTTTCCAATTTTCATTATATTCTCCTCCTTTCCCAATGGGTTTCATCCAACCATTATTTTCTTTCAGTTCTCATCATTTTCGAAAGATTCTACCCTGGTCTACAAGTAGGATTTTTTTGATTTATTATACAGGAACTGTACATATTCCTAACATGTAAAGAGACTACTCAGGTGGTTATCAAATGACTATTCAAAAGTGCACTCCTCTCTTCATAAATTTTATACAGGCTGATTTTCGGTTTTTACCGAAAACTTCAATCCGTCATAACTTTTGAACAGTTATCCCGAATCGATTGAAATTTTCAGGGAATATAGCCTTGGAGTACCTTCAGGAATTAACTCTTTCATAATTCGGAAAATCCAGGTCCGGCTTCGAAAATTTTTGTTGTTTTTGTCTTTCGCAAAAATTTCACCCTGTGTATGTTTTTTTCTATGCTTGATGAGGAATATTGAAACCATAATGATTATGGAGGAAAACTGCCAAAAAGATTTTTCCTAACATTATTGTATGATTTTCAATTAAATAATGAATATCAGTGATTATTCTCGCTTAACTTCAAATAACAATTTTCTCATTGAATTCACTATAAGGAGCAAGGGTAAGTATCATCTTCACACATCCTACAGAATTTTCTCGAATCAGTGCCGTTTCCAGGACTTGCTTATGAAAATTTTCCATATTCAATTTGATCTTAGTTTTGGAACACCCTGTTTCGCCGTTTATTTCAAAATTTCCTAAACTTCCAATTAATTATTTTAGATCTTAATATACAAAATTATGGAGAAATTTCCCTTAGCCTTTCGAAAACTCAGAATAACAATCGGGACGTTGAAATGGTCAATAGTACCATTTCGTGCTACCTGAAATAATCTGTTTTCACATTATTAGCCTCGTCGAACTACCATTCCGTGGCTCATTTCTGTTTGTGTAAGAAGAGACAAATCACTTTTACTAGCCCCTCAGTGTTTTGTATCCCTGTCTGTCCTTTTCAATTGGCCGTTGATGGTTGTTAGGCTATAGTTGTTTTCTTTAAGTTCAAAATTTTAGATGATGACTGGATAGTGAATTATTCATTAAAGAAAAAAAATATTTTTAAAAGAAGCTTAATGGAATATCTCCTGCTTTTTTGTCATAAAAATTCTAATAAATCAAAAATGAGACATGAACCATCATTGGTAAAAAAAATTAAACCAAACATGAACGTGGGAAGACGTGGGCCGGTCCTGGAAACGGCAATGAGTTAAGAAAATTCTGTATGATGTTTAAAGGTAATACTTACTCTTGCTCCTTATAATGAATTCAATGAGAAAACTGTTATTTGAAGCTAAGCGAGAATAATCACTGATATTAATTTTTCAATTAAAAATCGTACAATAATGTTAGGAAAAAACATTTTGGCTGTTTTCCTCCATAATCATTGTGGTTTCAATATTCCTCATCAAACATGGAAAAAAACATACACGGGGTGAAATTTTTGCGAAAGACCGAAACAACAAAAATTCTCGAAGCCGGACCTGGATTTTCCGAATAATGAACTAGTCGGCACCTAAAGGTCCTTCGAGACAATATTCCCTGAAAATTTCAATCGATTCGGGATGACCCTTCAAAACTTATGACGGATTGAAGTTTTCGGTAAAAACCGAAAATCAGCCTGCATAAAATTTACGAGGAAGGCGCTTTTAAAATGGTTATTTGATAATCACCTGAATAATCTCAATACATGGTAGGAATATGTCGTCCCTTGAGACGAGAACTATTTTAAGTCCAAAATTCCCATTTTTCCGATTCACCCGATTTACCCGATCATCAGCGGATCTTCAGCCTCCATCCTACATTTTACAATGACAGACAACGATGGATTTAGCTGATGAAGATTTTTTACCGAACGTTGAAAGAAGTACTTATTCCACAAGAAAAGGAGCTGGTCATTGAAAGTTTTACTCAAGAACCTGGTCCTCCATTTATCGAATTTGTAAACGAAAATTCAGTGAATTCAGAAAAATCAATGGAAAATATTTTACCTGAACATAGTACAAGTTCAGAAAGTGAATTCTTCGAAGAAAATTCAACTGAAACAAGAAAACGTCTCAGGCGTTCACAGGACTGGAGGTGCAATAAAATAAAAGGTTGAGGAATAGTGGAAAAGCTTATGTTGATTGGAAAGGACATCAAAAAAGTGAAAGAATGCTGAAAAAAGCGTGTCAATGTAGATTGAAATGTTTTGAAAAAATCACTGAGGATTGTAGGAAGAGGCTTCTCAGTGACTTTTGGGCTTTAGGAGATGTAAATCGCCAAAGAGATTATATAACTAAACATGCTAAATGCGTTGGGAAAGCAAGAAATAGGAAAAGAAACAATAATCAGGAAGTTGAAGAAGGTGGAGACAGCAGAAGAAAATTTACTTTTACTTATTATCTACCAAACAAAAATGGGAATTCAGAACGCATATGTAAGTTATTTTTTTTGAATACCTTGAGTATAAGTAGCCAAACAGTTAGAACTTCTTTCAATAAAATTGGTCCTACGGGAGTTATCAAGGAAGATCGTAGGGGAAAAGTCTGCAAAAAGGCATTGCTTGGTGAGTCCGTGAAACAGTCTGTACGCGATCATATTAATATGTTCGAAACCATCGAAAGTCATTATTGCAGACAGAAAACGAGTCGTCTCTACTTAGCAGAGACTTTAAATCTATTTAAAATGTATAACTTATATGAAGACCATTGCGAGATGAACAACATAAACACAAAAGCCACAGAGAGTATGTATAGAACAATATTCAATACAGAATTCAACTTATCTTTTTTTCAACCAAAAAAAAATGAATGTGATATATGTCACAAGTATAAAAATATTTCCCTAGAAGAGAAATTGATTATGGAAAACGAATACCAACAGCACATCAAGAATAAAAATATAGATAAGGAAAAAGCTAAAATAGATGGAATTTTGTGTTCTGCTGTTTTTGATCCCCAACAAGTATTATCAGTACCAAAATCAGAGGTGGGACTTGCCTATTACAAGTTGAAATTATCTACACTTCTTGATTTTCGACTTGGCCTCAAAAGATGCTTCTTGTTTTATGTGGTATGAATGTGTTGGTCAACGGGAACTGAGTTCTCAAGGGTGTGAAAACTTTCTCCTTTTTCTCCGATAACTGCGCTGGACAGAACAGAAATAAATACATATACTCGCTTTATAATCATTTAACCCAAAAATATGAAATCTGTATCAGACACACCTTTTTAGAATGAGGTCACACACAAAGTGAGGGTGATTCAGTACACTCGGTTATCGAAAGAGCCTCTCGCAATGTGCCAATATACACACCCGATCAATGGTACACTATTGTACGAACTGCTAAGAGAAAAAAACCTTATATAGTAATAGAAATTGACCAAGAGAGCATTATGGATTTGAAGGATCTACAGCAAAACACCGCGATAAATTGGGAACGAGACGAAAATAATAACAAGGTGAATTGGAATTCAATTAAAGTAGTCCAAACTAAACCAGAAAACCCTAACATTATTCTGATCAAAACAAGTTACAAGGATGAAATTCCATTTAGGAGAGTTGATTTAACGAAAAGAGGAAGAAAATCCATTTCTGTAAATGTTGGTGCCTACAATTTGAAACAATTGTATAAGGGTTTGATACCTCTTTCCAAGAAAAAATGGGACCACCTTCAGTTTTTGTGTCAAAAGCTTGTCATACTAAAGCAATATCATAACTTCTTCACCAACTTGCCATATGATCTCAATCTACGAGAAGAGCAAGAAGAGGATGAGTAACTTTCATGATAATTATTTTTTTGTATTGAAATTGAGTGAGAATAAATAGATGAGTTACTTTCATTATTAGCATTTTTTTGGATTGAAATTGTGTGAAAATTAATAAAAACAACTTTAGAGGTTCATATCTATTTTTCACTGAGTGAGCAGACTAATTTTCTGTCACTTTGAGGTGTTGTATGTTTATTTCATGAATAGCTTTGAAATGTAGAACTATCATATGTCCAATTTTTTTATGAAATCTATTCAGTGTCCAGTTTTTTTCACGGAAATGGTTTCCAGAGAATTTCACGGGTTGACATCAATTGAAAAATTCATTTGAAATACTACGGTAACATTTTCTCATAATTTTCAATAACTGTCGTGAACAGAAAAATGCTTCTCCTGAAAAGTTGTCATTTGGGACATAGACTACTTCTAATCTCAAGGGACGATGTACAGTTCCTCGTGACTCACCCTGTATATTTTCCAGAATTAGTTCACAGCTCAATGAACTACAGTAAAATTGCTGATGAAACTAGGAAGTTTTCAAAAAATATTTCGTTGGAATTTTGAGAACATTTCTTTTTATTTGTCCCCAAAAAATTTTAATTCGTTTATATTCAACAATTATTTTCAATGTCCCAATGGTATCAGATCGTCTGATAATTAATTTTTGTGAAGCATATACCTGAGCAATCCTGTCTCTGTCACCGAATATATTGTAACATAGGAATAATCGAAAACATACGCAAAAAATAGTAACTTAAAACTCAGAAGAATCCATATGCAAGTTTTCTGAACTCTCGCTTGACTCTATTTTTTGGGATACCTTCATAGTAAATTGAACTACTCAGATTCAATTCACTGCAATGATGGACCTTAAAAATATAAAAGAAACCACAACATGATTTCGATCAAAATGTGTAGAAATCCTTCAGTGAACTCTTATCAGCACAATTTTTTTGATTTGGAAATTATAATTTGAATATAAATGGATTACTAACCTAGTCAAAATATGTTGAAGACCATGTCGATATTCGTGTTCATATGCGGGAATGGTGACCTGTTTCCTCTTGAACTGGCTATTTTCAATCCTTTCTAGAGCAGAAGGCGTTGGATCCCTGTAATCAGGCATAAGTACAATAAAGCTTAGAGGTTCCGGACTCTCTGATAGTAAACGTTCCATGTGTGTCACTGTTGCATCCAAAAGTTCTTCGCAGAAAGGCGGGTGTACTTCGAAAGAACCGGATACTGCTTTCAGTTGAAGAAAGGGTCTGAAAGAATTCACAATTACAACATATAGAAGCAATTAAAGCTTGGTGAAATGACACTCGGAAATGAACACCACTTCAATTTCGAATATTTAAATTTGCGGAAGTAAAAAACTGAATAAATTAAAAATACTCACCCTCTGCTGCCGAAATATGCATCACAATCGCCAAATGCTGAGCAATACTGCTTGAAGTAACAGTTCAAAGGGGAGGCGAAACATTCAAAGGTGACACCAAACATTCTGTTCAAACACTCAAACACAGTCACAGGAAGTGACGCCTGAGTATCGTGAACGTCTAAATTTGCATTCTTGCCTGTAGGATTGACCCCTAAGAAAGTAGCATATCTCTTCAGCATGACCCATACTCTAGGTATGAACTGTTCAAATTTTCTGTCGTCAAAGCAGCTATGTCTGTACAAGTGTTCCTGAAGCGAAAAAAATGATTTTATACTAAAACAATTTTTGCTGTTTTGAGGTTGTATCTTATGTGATTTCGTTTATTCCCGCTTTGAGGTGTCATTTTTTGAAAGTTTGATTGTCGTTCTGAAACGACGTTATTCTTAACCCATGCCACTGCATTTTCGTGTTTCGGATCTTAACAACTGTTAACTTGTCCTACATTAAATGAAGAAGAAGCTCAATACAATAAAAGTAATTGAGCAAACATATCCCTCTCACCCCGTGGCCCAACAGATACAACACCTAGTTTACCTACTACACCTGCGCTATAAAACGGTCACCTTCACATACGTACCCTCCCATACTGGAATAAGAGGAAACGAATTAGCTGACGAGGCAGCAAAGGAAGCTCATGCGAAAGAAAACCTAATGAATACCTTTATAGGGAAAGAAGCCATACTTCAGGTTAAAAAATTAATAGAAGAAAATTGGCAAAAAGAATGGACCGACACTCCATCTCACTTGAAAAACGTTAAGCTAAGCCCATTGAAGATATCATCCTTCCCTAAAGGACGCCGAAAACAAATCAAAATTAGCCGTCTGAGATGTGGGCACACTAGGTTCACACATGGTTTTCTACTCTCTAGAGGGGATCCTCCACAGTGCAACCAATGTGTAACGCGATTGACAGTTAAACACATTCTATGTGAGTGCACGAAATTCTCCACAAAACGTGATGAGTGCGGAGTTAGTGAACAAATCGATGTTGCGCTAGGTAATGATATTGAAGAACTTGAAAAAACACTTAACTTCCTCAAGGAAATTGATATCTATGATCATATATAAAATGAAGTAATTATTTTCTTTTTAACATTTCGTTCCAAAGTTGATTGTTTCGAAGTTTAAAGCTGAAATGTACCTTTATATACAACAGAAACAATAGTTTATTGTGCTAATGACCCTAAGTGGTCGAAGCACAAAAATCTTAAAAAAAAAAAAAAAAAAAAGAAGCTCAATTTTTAATGACTTGGTTATGTAGTCAATATATGAAATCAGAAATTGAACTATTTTGATTACTGTTCTGATTCAATATCTATTTCGATTATCAACGTAATAGAATTCTCTAATTTTTATCCAGCTTCCTGATCATAATTTTCTGAAGAAGAATTGTAATTGATGCAAGAATTTTTAATATAGATTCCACAACACAACATTCAAACAGGATGTCCGGTAAACCTTAAACAATATTTGAATATGTGATATATTAGATCACGGCCACTCAAAATATCGAAAAATGTTCGGGTAAAAATTTCACCGTTTTCCGGATAATGGGCATCTTAGAAATTCGTGAAAAATTGCTACCTGTCCTCGATGTTTAGGATACCATGTCTCTGAATGGCTACTAATTCAGAAATTATTTACACTGAACTTTGCTTATGAATGTTGCTTTCTGGATCTCAGAAACAGTTTTCAAAAAATAATTTATTTCCTTCGGAGGATCTATATGTCACGTCCAAAGTTATGAGCCCCTGTCAATTATTTGTACTGCAAATCTTGCTCGCTATATGCTCTGGAAAAATTCAACTTCAACCGATTGAACATAAGTATGAAACAAGAAATAAGATGAATTGTTATCTCACACCAAGAGCAGAAAAAAGTATAGGACAGAGATGTTTCACTTATCTAGCACCCAGATTATAGGGCACTGTTCCCAGGGACCTGAAAAATATCCTAAATCCTAAAGCGCGAAAAATCAAAATTAGGAATTGGGTGATTGAAACGGGGAGAACATACTTCGACTCAATAATAAATCCGCAATGAACAGGCTCTCTAAATAAATATACAGTCATCATATTATACTTACTTACTCATCGACTTAACCTAAAACAACCCCCAAGTGGCAACACAAACTCGGATATCCCTCTCACACAACGACGCTCAAAATTTATTTAAGCACATGTTATCTCGTCAGTTAGTTCCGTCGTTAGTATATTGAGTAGAATCTAATGTTTTTTTTCAATACTTGTTGCTTGTTCCTAAATAAAGAAAAAATTTTTTTTTTGAATATAATTTATTTTCTGTTATTTGCTGTCTCTGAAAAATGTTATTTGGTTTGAAGAGAAGCTGTTATGCGATTCAATTATTGAAAAGTGCATTATATTGTTATTGGGTGAAGTTTTACATTCAAAACGTAGTTTTATTGATACTCTAGGCGTTTAAGCCGAGATCGAACTCATTTCTAGGCTATTTTTATTGTATGTGCGGCTTCATCGTCTTCCTTTTTTTCCAGGACATGGTCCTGTTTTAGAGCTACGACTCGGCCTTATTCAAGAAAAGCTGAGATCCAACTTTCGTACCATCTCTTTGTTTGTCTAATTGGTGGTCTTCTTCTGCTTGATACGCATTCGTTGACAATTTTGGCTATCCGATCTTCGTCCATCCTGTCCGCATGATCCCTCCAGCCGCTTCTTATACCTCTTACCAACCTGAAAACATCATCCACCTAGCAAAGTTGTCTAATCTCGTTGTTCCTTGGTTCGTTCCGCAAAGTTGGGCCTGTTATCGCCAGCAGTATTCTCATCTCAGCAGTTCGGAGTAGACGTTTAGTAACTGCTGTTTCGGCCCTTGTTTCTGCAGCATGTGTCGTGATAGGTCCAGGTTTTGTAGATTCTGAATTTGCTGTTAGTTGACATATGCTTATTTTTCCAGATGATGTCCCTTAAAAAGCCTGATATCATATTAGCCTTCGTCACATGGCTCTTCACTGATTCTGTAAGGTTTCTGCTACTGGTAATGTTTACGCAGAGGGATTTGAAACTCATAACCCTATTCGCCATTTGGTAGTAGACAGACAATTTACAGCGTCTTGGTTCCTTAGATGTTGTAAGGGATTCAGTTTTCTGCGAAGATATATGTTGAATGTCTTTGATACTTGCTGGCATTTGTATAACATTCTCTACAGGTCGCCCTCATTCTCGGCTATAAGAACATCGTCGTCATTGTAGTAGATAATTTCAATAGCTTGTTGACTTACTGAATACCTTCTACCTGCGGATTTGACCTCCGCGATATTCCGTTCATGATCGAGTTAAAGAGGATTGGGCTTAGGCTGTCTCCACGCCTTATACCATCTGCAATTGGTATTTCCTTCGATATCTGATAATCTGTTCTAATTGTTATCATTTTGCCGGTGTTGAAAACTTCAATTGTTCTTAGGATTCGGTGATCAATTCGCCGTATCTCGAGATGGTTTGAACGTCTTTCAGTCGTACCCTGAGGAAAGCTTGTGTGGCATCCACAAAACACACGAATGCAGGTTTGTTATATTCGATGCTGTTCTCGACTTTCTGTCTCAAACCTTGCATATTGCATCAAGTGTGGATATAATTTGTCTGAAACCTTGTTTTTCCTCACTCACACCAGTCTTAGCAATATCTTTGGCTAACATTCTTCTAATCAACTTTGGCACCGTACTCAGTAGAGTAATATCACGGTAGTTTTTAAGATCTGATTTATTCCTTTTCTTCAATATTGGAATAATTATTTTATCACGAAAATGTTAAATGAATATTTTCTTAAGAGTTTTTTCGTTTGTTGTATGCACAACACTAAGACATAGGATTGAGAATTCATTTTGAACACATAAACAAACAATATTATTGCAGAATGTCCGTTTCTACAGGGTTTTTCAACAAGAACTTTGTTTTTCAATGTGGTAACACCGGCACCACATGACAGTTTTGACATTTAGTTTTTTGACGTATTCGCAGTATATGCTTTGGCAATTGTTACAATGAATTCAATTTCGCTCGAAAATCGCATTAAAATAATTCAAATCCACTATGAAAATGGTCGTTCTGTTAAAGTTACATTTCGTAAAATTCGTGATATTTTCGGACAACATAAACGTCCTTCTGAGACCGCAACAAGCAAAATTGCAGCATTTGGGCTTCTGAAAATCCTAAAGCAATTATTGAGAAGCCTTTGCATGCTCAACGTGTGACTGTGTGGTGTGCTATGTGGTCTGGAGGTGTGATTGGGCCGTTTTTTTTCGAAGATGAGGCTGGAAATGCGGTAACAGTCAACGGATCACGCTATCGCGAGATGTTAACAACTGAATTTTGGCCTATTATTGATGACATGGATGTCACTGAAATGTGGTTTCAACAAGACGGTGCCACATGTCACACAGCCAATGAAACGATCAATTTATTGCAAACCAAATTTCCCGATCGCATAATTTCGCGAAATTCAGCTGTTAAGTGGCCGGCCAGATCGTGTGATTTAGCACCACTGGATATTTTTTGTGGGGCTATGTTAAAGACAGAGTTTATACGGAGCCAATAGAATCGATTGCAGCCTTAAAACTCATAATCCGTGATGTCATTAACGAAATAGACCCTCCATCTTGCCAAAAAGTGATTAAAAATTTTGATGAAAGAATCAACGTCTGTCAGCGTGGTCGTGGTGGACATTTGTCAGATATCATTTTTCATTCATAAGCCGAACTTTTCTCTTTGTAATACAATAAAAATTTTATTCATTTTCCACTAAATTCTTTGTTTTATTTTGTTTTAAAAAACAAAGTTCTTGTTGAAAAACCCTTTACCTTTGTGATCTAGGGTAGATGGGGAATTGTGACGTCACTTTCTAAGAATGAGGCAGTTTTGAAGTAAACATCGAAATACGCCTTGAATTTGCTTTTCTATGCAAACTAAGCAAATTCAAGGCGGCCTTCAGTAAGGAAGCCTCAAGGAACAACTATAAATACGGCCCTCAGTTTTTCATTGAAATGGGATATAAAAATCAGGAAAAAGAAGATCATGCCTCGGATCAAGTGTATGATTACTGCTGCGACGACATAAAGGATCACTTAAAAATCAAGCGGAAAAATGTTTCTAACGCTAGTTTAGAGAATTTGATCATGTTTGTTCGTTGTCATATGAAGATCAACACGCACTTATCATAAGTGGGCCGAGTCAAGAGAGAAAAAGTCGTTGTCGCCTAATATACAGCCTCACAAAATAAATCAACTACTCACCAGTTTCTGCAAATAAATACTGTTGATCATGAGGGTATCAGTTTGATACTTGATCTGCATCTGATCTCTGTCAGGAGTGTATTCGACAACCGGTAATCTGGTAGATGGAATGGAGAACTGTATGGGATAACACCATACTTTTCTCACATGTGGAATCGTCATCGCAGGGGGTAGTTCCATGTTGTGTTCTTTGAGGATTATATTAGTTTTTTCCCTCACTTTTTTAGAGTACTCGCAGGATAAATTATATATCTTCAGACAGATGCCTTCCACTGACGATCTCACCTATAATAGAAGAATCTTTGAGATAATATTTATTTATTTATTTCTCAAACAGATTTTACAATCTTTTTACATGAGAAACTAATATGTATCTTGGATATTGAATATATCGCAGCAGCAAAAAAACTTAAAAATATATAAGGTGGGTATACAAAAAAAAGGATTAAAAACAAAATTAGATAAAAAAAACTATTCATTTCTGAAGTGTATGTGCAAACCAACGAAGAATTGTCTAGGAGAGAGGTCAAAGCTGAGATTAGAATAGTCAAGGACTCTGTTCGTTATCTTAAGCATTTTCACAATGGGTGAACCATAAATAAAAGTCGTCGTATGAGGTATTTCGAACAACTGATTTAGTCTGGTGGTACGAGATGGAACTGTCAATCTCATAAAATCTCTCAGTTGCGGTGTATTATAGAAACAATTAAAAATTTTGTAACACATCCCTACGATATCCTTCAATCTTCTGTTCTCAAGAGACATTATTTCAAATTCATTTCTGAGTTGGACCGATCTTATCATATTATAATCTGGATAAATGTGATACTTTTTGAAATAAAGATATCGCAGTAACTTGTTCTGTACCTTTTCAACTGTTTTTTTGTATGTAAGAGGTGCTGTGTGCCAAACTGAAGAACAATATTCAAGCTTTGGTCTGACCAAGGAACTGTACAGCAATTTTATCGTATCTGTACTCTTGAAGTATTTGCAATGTCTTAGAATGAAGCCCAAACTACGAAGAGCCTTGGCTGTTATACTCTCAACGTGTGTTTTGAACGAAAGCGAATTACTGTACTGGACACCCAGATCCTTGATCTTTTCAACTCTTAGCAACTCCTCTTGGTCCATATTGTAGGAAAACTGGATTATTGCCTTGTTTCTGGAGCAGGACAAGATAACACATTTAGACTTATTAAAAGCCAAGTCATTCCTTACACTCCATTCGAAGATGGAGTCAATGTCAGCCTGAAGCAACGAACAATCCCGAAGGCTAACAATCCTGCGGTAAAACTTCAAGTCGTCAGCGAATAATAAACATTTAGAGTACTTCAAGAATTGTGGCAGATCGTTAATAAATATCAAAAATAATAAAGGGCCTAAGTTTGATCCTTGCGGCACTCCCGAGGCAGCATAAAATTTCCCGGAAACATTACCACCGTATTTTACTCTGAAACTTCTATCTCTCAAATATGACGCAAAAAACCCGAGAGTACTAAAGTCTGCTCCGTACTTACCGATTTTACCCAACAAGATGTCGTGATTGACACTATCGAATGCTTTTTGGAAGTCTGTATATATCACATCCACTTGTGAATCCTCCATATCTACAGAAAATTCATGACAAAACTGCAGTAAGTTTGTAGCGGTGGATTTTTTAGGGGTGAAACCAAGCTGTTCATCGCATATTTTGTTCTGCAGACCCGTCCACAGTTTACCATGAATGACTTGCTCGAATACTTTTGCTACTGCACAAAGAACGGAGACAGGTCTATAATTCTGTATTTCCGAGGTTTTTCCGGACTTACAAATAGACGTTACCACCACTTCTTTCCACAAATTTGGGAAAGTATTTGTTCGGAGCGAAAGGTTGAAAATGAACATGAGAGGCCTCTGAAGCCATTCAGCGCACCCCTTAATTACATAAGGTGGAAGTTTGTCTACCCCAGACGATTTTTTCGGTTTCAACTTCTTAATGGCATCATAAAACTCCCCAACAATAACCTCTGGCATTGAGAACTGAGGGACCTCAAGCAGATGAAAATCGGTCTCATAGGTTGCATTTTGATTCTTGAATACAGATTTAAAATATTCTCCGAAACTGTCCGCCGGCCCGGATTTTGGAATTTTTTTACCGCCTACTTCAAGACATGAAACCGAGCTACAATTTCTTCTATTATCTTTCGTAAAAGTTCAGAATGATTTGTTATCATTTTTTATAGCGCCCTCAACATTTTTTACATAATTCGAATAACAAATTCGCATCAGTTTCTTTAGTTTTCGTCTTTCATCCCTGTACCTCTGCATTTGTTGTGGTGATATATGCTTTGATTTTTGAAGACGACTTTTTGTTTCAATGCACTCAATCATCTCTTTGTTGAACCAAATCGGGAATTTCGATTTATTTTTGAAAGAACGAGGAACAGTTGAATCAAGCACACTATACATATGACCATAAAAACAATCCAATGCATCCTTAACATCATTATAGTCAAACAGTGGTGTCCAGTCAATATTTCTCAACGCGTTCACTAGTTCAAGAAAATTACATTTTTGAAAATTATAATGCCTTTCCCCGCTCCCTGTACTACAATCATCGCCTGTATTTATTTTAGAACTCAATTTAATTTCGAAAGTTGAGGGAGGATGATGTTTATCCTCACATATAAGTGCAAATTCTGCTCTATCGACCGAGAGTCTATGACATTCATCATAAGGAACCATAATGAGATCAAGCCTGCGTCCATTGGCATTAACGATACTATTACACTGTTCCAAGAACAATAAATGAACATTATCCAAAATGTTTTTGTGTTTTCCATCCAAACCGTCATAAACTGTTAAATCCGAGGGTAGATCCGGTAGATTAAAATCCCCTGTTATAATGAGATTTCCATCATCCGCAAGCAGAGTACCAATATAATCGAAGAAATCATTGTAACATTCAATACTGGAATTAGGTGGAAAATATACAGATACAATTGAAAATTTCTCATTTCCTAGTTTAAATTCAACTCTAACTAACTCATAGTTCGCACTTCTACGATCTATATGAAAAACCCTAATATATTTCTTGACCGCTATCATGACCCCACCACCATATATTAGTGAGCTGCATAAATGTGCAATACAGTAACATATCTACAACCTTACTGAATGAAAATAAGCAACATTACACATTACAAATTGAAATATCAGTAATATAACCAACATTACTTAGTGGGAGCCATCATCATCGAACCAGTATTTTTTTAGTTATTCTGGGAAAAATGACGATACCGAGGAAGAAATCATGAAATTTTACCTACTTCTTCCCAATATCTACAAAAAATTATGATCTTATCAAATTGAAATTTGGAACACTTCTGTGAAATATGAAATTCGAGGTCTCAGCAAAATATTCTCCAAAAATTAGGAACAGTTCTACCACGCTTCCATTTATGCTGCTGTTGCCTCTTTCAGAATAACTTAAATTTGCTCCTACTCTTTTGCGCATGACCATTCGAGTTTTCATGTGCAATTTAGTAGCATGTGTATAGAATTAAGAAGTATCAAATTATATGGCATGAGATAAACGATTGACTGATTTATAGAAATAAATTGAATTCGAAACCTAAATAACCTTTTGAAACGGGTAGATACATTACAAGTGGCGAAGAGGATTTTCAAGTGAACCTCAATAAACGTTATATTTTCGTGAAATAATCAGAAAAGTGTTTTTTTTTCAAAAACCCAAAAAAATACGATTAAAAACCTAGAAAGTCACTGACTTGAAATCAGCAGCTTTTACGCGCTTGTTCGATTTCACGAATTCGGCTGCCATAATTAATCTCTTTACGTCTGGCCTAACCGCTGATCGTAAACACAATAAGTACCGAGAGAATCTGCTTAGAGACTTAATAACTGTAGAGCAGGTTTGGAGTTTAATTAGGAATGCCCAATTCTTGAAATCCATCCTGTGATCCCGCAGATATACATACTCTTGCAATTGATGATCAGATATATAGGTATTTTTTTGAGTTATTTCGAAAATAATTAACAATGATATCGATGAAATCAGCACGAAAATGAATATATTTTTCCCAATAGCTCCCAAGATGAATATCCGATCAAATTCCAAAATTTGATATAAGTACTGTTGTTAAATAGTGACCTCAAGGTCTGTGCCAAACTTCATGGTAAGGTTATGAATAGTTTTCGAAAAAACAATTTTCTCAAGTTAGGCGTTGACATTACTATTGAAGAAGTTCAGTTTAGACAACCTAATTATCGTATGGTTAACCTCAATTTGGAACGGTTGTTTATGTTTTTTGCGGTGTAATAATTTTCGGATTATATCTAAAAATAACGACTTAAAAAAAAACAAAGTGTTCTTTGGGGCTACACGAGTATAGTTACCAGCCAGGGAAGTACGATTGGTGATCAAGCCAGTTTTTTCCCCTGAAAACTAGGATTACAACAGCAGAACCTGAAGGAAAAATCTACGATGTTCAAGCTAAAATGTTCTGATTGCGAAAAAGACTGTTATTATATAGACACAACGAAATCAAGAGAGATCAAGGAACATTTTGGTTGTCCATTTGATATGTGCAGGAAAATCTACTGCAGAGATTGTAACCATCTTTCCTCTAGCGAGATAAGAGCGCTGTGTAGCACTCGAAATTGTTTGAATTTCTTTTGTAAAGGTCTTGCCCAGTATGAATTAGAGAATCACTAACCTAGGAATGGAAACCCAAGAACTAAGAAAGCAGGTTGAAAATCATGCTCCAACATATGCACAGGTAGTAGCAGACACTTCATTTGAAGAAACAGGTCAACCAACTAAATGTGGAAATAAAAACACAGAAGTCTGCACCAAATACGATAGCTTCCACTGAAAATAGCATCATAGTCGAACCAACATTATGTGGACTAGCTGAACGAGATAAGCGAGCCTCAAATGTTCAACTCTTTGGTATGGAGGAGAGTGGTTCGGCACAAAATGTGAGTGAACAGGACTGTGACTTAAACAAGGTAGTGAACATGGTAAAAAAGTAAAAGAGAATATCCAAAAACAAGATATCAGGGTATACTGTCTTGGAAAACCAGCACAGGGAAAAGTAAGACCCATTAGGGTCATCATCATCACCTTTTCGCCACTGATAGCTAAGAAAATATTAAGAAATAAAGGAAACTTAATGAAGATAACATTTACTTCAAAGCAGATCGAATACCCCTTCAATGAACATATTTAAAGAACTGGAAGAAAAAAAGCAAAAAGGAGAGATGAATATACGAATTGAATAGGTACATTAATAACATTCCAAAGATAGTTTTCTCACAGAACGAGGTAGGAAAAAATACGAAAAACTAAAAGCGCCCCTTATTGAAGTCTCCTTTTGGTATAGTAATCTGTGCTCCATGGCAAACAAACTAGATGAACTAAAAGCCAGTATTCAAAACACCAACGCTAATATTATACTGATTACAGAAACATGGTTGACTGATCAAATAGCTGATGGCCTTATATGTATGCCTGAATACTTCATGTTTCGCAAAGATCGAGGAGCTGACGGATGAGGTGTTTGCATTTTCATCAAACGTACCATAGCAGAACATGATGTGCATGGGGTTGTCAGCCAATAGTTTGGAACAATGGGTGCAGTTGAATCATCGTGCTTGAAATTAAGATTGGAAATGTTAGGTTTTTAGTAGCATGTGTATATAGACCAAAGATAACAACAACAGAAGAGATCAATTTGAACCTAATATTGACCATTGAGAATGCTATGACATTAAAAGATTCTGTCTTTATAATGGGAGACTTCAATTACCCAGAAATCATATGGGACAAGCTTGATATTCATCCAAATAACAAATGTAGTCATGACTTCCTTGAGAGTTATATAAATCATAGAGGTCACCAACATATCGATTTCCCCACAATAATGGAAAAGGATCAAAAGATCAACAATCACTTCTGGACTTACTTATAACAAATGAGAGGAAACTAATCTTTGATATCCATCAGCATGCACCACTGGGGAAAGAGCGCTGAATCCGAAGAAAGTTATAAAAGATACCAACAACAGAACAACAAAACCAAAATGTGTTTATTGACGGCAAGGAAAGCTTATGAACACAACCTTCTGGAAAGTGATAAACAGTTCTACGCATACATAAATCGCACCCTCAACTCCAGGCATAACAGCTTCAATACAACAAGCCAGGATGTTACTGAATACTTTGCAGAACAGTTTGAGAGTGTATACAGTGTTGTATCAGAATACAGTGAAACCAGCAATTCCGTTGGAGACCTATTCCAAGATTGAGATAGACAACATTATCTTCATGGAAGAAAAAGTTGACGCCGCGATTAAATCGCTTAAAACAAAATCTAGTCCTGGGCTTTATGGGATCACGCTGTTCTTCCTTCAGAAATGTGTGCAAGTACTGAAAGGGCCACTGTCCGAGACATTTAACAGCATAATAGACACAGAAGAGTTCCCTGAGGCCTGGTGAAGTGCAGTTATATAAAAAGAAAACAAAACATCTTGCTGAAAATTATAGACCGATCAGCCAAACAAGTTCACTGTGTAAATGCATGGAAAAGATAATTACCAAAGAACTAACTAAATTTCTGCTGGTCAATGTTCTGCCTGCACAACAGCATGGTTTTCTCCTGAGAAGATCTACACTTACAAACCTCCTGACCTGGCTGAATCAGTGGACTCTAGCTGATGACAACCACGAGCCAATTGATGTCATCTACCTTGATTTCGAAAAAGCTTTTGACAAAATACCCATAGAATTTTTGCTTTGCAAGTTGGAGCATTTCGGGGTCAGGGGTAAGCTTTTAAGGTTGGTTAGGGGTTTCATCACTGAGCGAACTTTCCAGGTACGTGTTAATTCATCACTCTCGAAGGAAGACAAAGTTCTCAGCGGTGTCCCTCAGGGGTCGGTCCTAGGGCGGCTGCTGTTTATAGCATATTTATGCGATCTCTATCTGAGACTTCTCACCGAGGGTACTTCATTTGCTGATGATGGAAACCTTTATACAAATACACTACTGCATTATACTGAACTTCAAATGAACCTCAACAGCTTCATAAGGAGGACACAGGAGTGGAAGATGCCCTTGAACGTTTCCAAGTGCACTGTCTTACATATAGGACAAAAAAACCCTTTACCAAACTACTTCTTTAAACAAACAGAAATTACACCAGTCCAAAAACAAAAAGACTTAGGAATCATTATAACATCCGATCTTAAGAGGGAAGCGCATATTACACAGTTGACCAAGAGGGCAAACTCAACGATCCATCTTATCCAAACAGTCTTTAAAGATATGTCAGAGGAAATGATCATGATACTCCATAAGTCATATGTGGAGCCAAAGCTTGAATATGCTCGAACTATATGGAATCCATACTACAGCAAAGATATCGAACATATAGAAAGAGTGCAGATATGCCCTATCAGGAGAGGCTAGCAAAATTAAACTTTAACAACAAAAACAACTTCAAGAGACAGAAGAAACAAAGGGAATCTCATTGAAACCTTTGAAATAATAAATGGCCATAATGGTTGCAGTTTGGGAGACATATTTCATTTTAGTCAGAACACAAATCTGAGAGGTCACAATCAAAAACTTTCAAAGGAAAAATGAAATAAACTTCTGGGGAGAAATTTTTTTACCAATAGAGTGGTAAACCATTGGAACCACCTGAGTGATGTTGTCAACTCTACCTCCAATAATCAATTCAAAAATCGCCTTGACCTTGGACCTCACCCTTTTTTGTGCACTACGAGGTATAGACGGAGAAAAGGTGGAAGAGACAGAAGAGGGGAAATGACTGATTGATTATGTGATAAAAGACTATATATAATGTGATATTGTCCTATGTTGCATTTTGTGATATTATTGTAGATAACTGTTCAAACTAACATGACAGTCTCATCGGTGTATACCGGCTACTGCCGTTAATAAATAATAATAATAATATAGTATTGAATATTTTTGGGGAAAAAATAGTACGACACTGCTTTTTCTGGAATTGAAAACTATTTTTGAAATTCTTATTCATTTCTGAACAAATTTGATTCTTGATACTACTTTGTCCAGCTCATGGTTTTCCAAAAAAAAATAATCGTTTCACTTCAAGCATCAAACTGCTAAAAAGTTCAGCTGAATCGCAAGCAATTTCTACAGAATGGTGACCTTATGATATTTTTAGCATTTTGACGCTGAAGAAAAACAATTTTATTTTTCAAGCGAAAACCATGCACTGGAAAAATTAGAATCAGGTGACGAAATGAATTCAGAAATGAATGAAAATTTCAAAATTATTATTATTTAGAGGAAAAGCACTGTCAAGCCAATTTTTTCTCCAAAAATGCGAAACCCATATAGACGCCACTGGTAAAAAATTGGTTGAACATCAGTACTACCGAGTTAAGTGACATGGCCACCTGTTCATAACCATGGTTGACGCCTGAATTTTTTTAATACGGAGTCTGACCAACTCGACTTCTATTGAATTGTGTTCGATATATCGTCACCAGCGTGTTCAATATCAGATTACCTTATTCAAAAATTGCACCCCTGGAGGGTTAACAATCAGATTTCTCACCGTTTCCGTAAGATGCGGCTGGCACTGCTGCTTCAAGTGCGCCAGTCTGTCCTGGAAATCGTCATATGTGGCTCCAACGGTCTTCCTCAGCCACTGAAACGTCTCGTCTACGTTCCACTTAACCACCTTCCTGCTTTCTGGACCAGCATCGCGAGATTCTATGATTTTTTTAGAGGCTTCGGCGTATCTTGATAACTGCTTTCTGGCGTCACCTGTGAACTTTGGTTGCACCAGCTTTATGGGGATGTCGTTTATGATTTCTTTGTACATGCTCTGGGAGATTTCAGGGAAGCAACAGCTCGGTAGCAGTGGATCGAAGCCTGTGAAGATATATGGCTCATACAGATATCATAGAAAATTGAGAAAGAAAGTTTTATGAATTGATAGTAAGGCTAGGGTTGCCGAAGGATCTAAGACGTATATATAATTATCTTCTTACTGTTTGTTCATACCTCTATATTAATGCAACATACTCAAATATACTTATCATTGTAAAAACCATAATATAGGGTCTTTATTGAGTTTGAAATATTCTTATTTTATCGCTCCATATGTATTCATTTTGTATTTCCAGCCACACAATTCATTACCTTCGTCATTGGATTTTCTGTGGAGTCTATGCAGAGCAAGCATACAACTTGAAATTCTAGGTTTAATAAAAATTTAGAAAGTTCTAGTTCTGAAAATTGGGTAAATTTTTTTCTGAGCCTTTCTCCTAAATATGTCCAAAATTCCTTGAGTGCTCTACAGACCGCCATCTTGCACTGAAGGTTATTTTTTTGGTCTTTTCACAATATCTCCAAATCTATCAACCCTTCCATAAGTACTAAATGTTAACGTGAAACTCATTACGTTCCTACAAAATACGCCTGAAAAGATTTCTTGCTTCAATTGTTTGTGAGGTATATAGGTATATGAGCCGAAAAATTTAAGAAAATCTAGTTTAAGAGAGGAGAAAATAGCTCTTTCATATGTTCTATTCTTAATCCCAGAATTTAATCAGCATCTTGATGAATACCTATTCAATACCTATAGTCTAATCTTCGGAGGAAGGAGAAGAGGAAAAATAACTAATTAATGACTCGTTAACTTTAAGAAAATAACGAAATCAAACCTAAATACAGACATTAAAAAATATACCACATATATCCTACAAACGTAGATATATATAAATACAAAACTTCTCACACTTCAATCGTCAAGCACGGCGTTGACAATACCTCTTTCTCCTCTTAGAGGAGCACTGGATGTTTGAGGCATACCCCATTTCATTGAAAGCAGTCGATGGAGCATGAGAAGTTTGTCTTCTGACTGCTAGATCTTTGTCACTCATCAACAACTGAATATCGTGGTAAACCCTCTGGGCGTGCAGCATGATTCACCTTCAGTGGAGTGAAAGACAAGAAATTGGGTTTGAGTTTTGATTTTTTGGGTGATCGCTAGAACCAGCTCTCTCGGAAAAGTGAAATAGTAGCGGGATTTGTTGAAGCTGAAAGTTTTTGGGAATTGTTTTAAATCTTTTCATTTTTGATGGAAATATCTTCGATATTTCGACTGCCAAATTTGTAGAAAGGATATTTATCTGGACACAAGTCGTCCCAAACAAGAAAATCTTTAGGCCCATGTCTTTGTCACCACAACATACTGGTGACCCTGAACTGCCTTTTGTATGTCTGATATGACTGGCTGCCTGCATTCCCGTCACTATCAAAGTTTCAATCCTGTAGTAGTGTAGTAGAATCTATCTAACTGAAGGATGCTTTTCAAAGGTGTAGAACTATAGGTTGGCAGCACTGTTTTCGATTGACATTTTGTCATCTACCATGAGATTTATCTTTATTCAGGTTTGTCATTTCATCAAGAATCGACTGACGAACGCAACGCATGGAAATAGTACAGAGTTATTTCGAAAAACATAGATCCACATCCATTTTATGGTAAGCATAATCGTATATTAGAGCAAATATTGTCACGTATACTCATCATCTGAGACTTCGTGCAGTGCGTACCGAAGAAGATTATGCCACTATACACAAAGCGCGTCATCGCATCGGTGAAGACCTGAATGAGTCCATTCGCAAACTTGCACGTCCAGTGGGTCTGTGTCCATCCGTTTTATGGAAAATTTCGAAAGATCTTCGTTTGCTGGATCGTGCAAGAACTGAAACCGCACGACTACCGGGCAAGGCGTAATTCGGTGGATTGGCTCGAAACGAGAATGCTGTTGATCCCGCTCATTTTTTATTGATTGGCTAGGTCAATAAGCAAAATTGCCGCAGTATGAATCTGGATAATCATCAAGACATTGTTGATAAGCCGTTACGTCCAGATAAACTGACACGCTTTCGTTCCTGAATATATGTCAAAAGTTTTCAATTTATTCCCGATATTTTGATAGATTTCTAGTGTCAAATATCGAATTATGGATCTAAGGGAGATGATTCCCAAATATAAGGGGCCTGTAGCGTTCTTCGTTTATATGAGGATCTAAAATATCATCACTTGGAGGACCGGACCTGGTCGAAAGACTCTCCCGGTCAGAGAGCAAATGTAGGTAATTTTATTTACTGCTTCCTGCTGGTTTTCTGTTCCTCTTTCTGTTTCACATATTGTCAAGATATTTTGTCAAAATAAATTCAAGATGGCGGAAATATTATTTTCCAATTAAAAAGATGCCATCCATGTTCTTCAAACAAATTACAATACTTATACGAGGAGAGAGAGTTTTTGCTGAGGTTTTTATCTGTGCTCTTGTATCATACGGAAAAATGTATGTTACCCTGTTTACATTTCCGTTGCTAACACTGTAATATACCAAAGAATGTAATGCTCGTTCCCGAAAGAATATATATATATCTACATGATGTGTGTTTCAACAAGAAGGAGCAACATGACATGATTGATTTATTGTAGGAAATGGTTTTGAGCGCAAATATTCGAGTATTGGACCTTTGCCTCCAAGTATGATTTGACACTGTTGAACTATTTACTGTGGGGGTGTGTGTTGTTTCTGATATACTACCACAAATTACGCAAAGAGAGCAGAATTGGATGTCAAGAAAATAATAATTTTAATCGCATTTACTATTCACCGTAGATGGCAAGAAATCAATGCCGTCTTCAAAATGAGTAATTTTCAGTATGATTAGTTTTTTCATAATTCATTTACTCAATCTCATCAGTTTTAATCATTAACATGTATAGCCCTTTCACGTCCCCGTATTTACACACCATAGTAATGACAATGATACTCATAGAAACCTAATCATGAAAATACTGGAACAGACAGAAAAACACAGACTGTAGTTTTTCCCTGTAAACTAAAAGAACAAAACTTTTCAGGCGTTTTTTGTGGGAAAATCAATGATCTGTTCATGAAAGAATTGTAATTTTTGAAATGCGAAGAAACCGAAAAGGGAGACCTTACATACAAAATCGTGACGTGTTGTGTACCCCCGCATATGGGGTTTTTGGATATGTTCAAGAGTATGACCCAAAGAATATTTGGTCGACTCTCAAAACCATAAGTGTTTTATTTATTTTTATTTGATGTAGAATATTGACTGTGAGGGTTTTTCTTCCTTATACAATTTTGTAACAAAAAGATGAGAATACGAATTTTTTTAGACAATGTTTGCAGAATGGCAGAATCGAATATATATATTGTTGTTCAGGGTTTTCGAAAGCGAACCAGTAGAATCAAGGAACACAACTCACCAAAAATCTACTGGGAATGGAGCAGGAACTGGAGTAGGTTGTGATAGGGGTAGGATACGTCGAAGGTTAATTCAATTCAATTTTGAAAATTCTATTTCAAAATTCTCATTCGCTGATTGGTTTCATATCTATAATAAATAAATCATTTAATTCTTTTTCACCCCTACAGTTTTGTTATAACTGTTTGCTTAATATTTATGATTTGAAAGTCCTACTATCTCAAGACCTTATCTGAAGCACCTTCATTATTTTCAATGGGACAAGTCTTTTATATCATATTACAATAATACTGAAGAAAACGATACGTATTTGATTCAGAATATCAGTTCTTTCTTCATCATTCATCAAACAAAGAACCTTTTAAATCCTTTAGCCAACATTTTCCACCAACCTCCATTGAGTTTTCAATTTACATTTTCTAAGATGTCGGAATTCGAATATCCAACCAACAAATTTTTCACAACAGCAAATTTACAGTAACAAAACAACCCGTAATATGAACAGCATGCTATCGTTTGGTCCAAATGTCTGAAATTTACGAATTTTGAGCCGAAAATAATCACAAACGACTAGGTTGGACTAACTGATGACGAATCTGATGTCAAAATCGATTCTGTCCTGCCAGCAGTCCGTACCTAATTTCGTTGCCAAAGCGGTCATCTCCACAAAACATGCGCGAGAAAGCTGCTGACTCAGTACTTTTTTAGGTTTTTTATTATTGGAATCAATTATTCTATCCATAATACTGAAAAAATTCAATCGCCATTAAATATCTCAAATTGCAATGATCTCTTGAATTTGGACCTACATATTGGCTGTTTAAGGCCAATGCTCAATTTTCGGCAACATCCCAGCCCACGGCATACCGGAATTATATATAAATTATAAATTATTTATAATTGAATGGGACAGCGCGCCCTTCACCGCTACGGAACACGGCAAATTAGTAGGGAAATAAGTTTCCGTTTTGCCGTGGTCAGGGCTGTTGCCGTTAAGTGAGCGTTGGCCTTAAAACGCGGAAACTTCGCGATGAGCAGTATCGACTGCATAGATGGTAGAATCGTGCTGTGACATGTGACGCAAGAGGGATCTAACGGGTTTCACCCAATTTGAAGTTATGTCTTGATTCTCCCATTTTTTTAAACCGAATAATTCAGAATTCGCGAATTGTTAAAGTTTTGTTATTGAGGTGAAGGTTTGTGTTTATTAAAAACGAAAAATGTCTCTAGTAATGTATGAATCTGAATAAGTATGAGTGTAAATTATATAAAACATTAGTGAATAGGCGCATAACCTGAGGTTGAACCCAATAAGTGTGAAATATGAATGAATAAGATAGTTTTGTCCTCGATAAGATTTTTTTTTGGAAATCATGGTAAAATAAAATTAAGAATGGGTAATTAAGTTTTTAAACCTACTCTGTGAATATTGAGCCTCTAATTGTTTCTTTTGGAAGTTGTGTAGACACATTGTCTAATAATTCTGCACAATCCATGAAGTTGTTTTCAATAGAAAGTACAGCTGCATTGGGCATGGTCAATACCTTGATGAACATTACTGGGAAAATAGCACATGAAATTGAAAACTTTTGGAAAAATTTTGCGATAAATTTTACGAATATAACTAATTTTTTTTCTTCAGTGTCTTCAAAAATTGAAATTTTTTTTATGTCAAAAAGGATGTAAAGAATCATCTTTTGCTTTGTCCGAAGGACACACCTATCTTGGAAAAATAAATTAGGTATGCATATCTGTGGCCAATAATGTTTCGTTAGGCCAGTCAGGCATGAATAGAAAAAAACTTATAGCTCAAAAGTCACAAAAAATATCAATGTATACAAGGGAGTCAGATACTCTTAGGGATGTTATCTGTGGAGTTGATACAAAATGTTAAGCACAATTTATTTATCATTGTCATAGTTGTAGTCTAGTTTTAGTCATCGTTGAGCTAAATTGAACCTGTGCATTTAAGTTGCAGTATGCAATGTATTTGATTTCAAGTCTTATACATAACTGACTGACACTATGCTAAAATACTGTGTTGGGACGCAATGGGGGGACGGCCAGTCACTCACTTCTTTCATCATTCATGCATCAATAGGCTTATTTTTGGAAGTAAACATTTTTTATATAGCTCAAATCAGGTAAAAACTAAAATACTTTTCTGCCAGAATGATTAAAACACAAATATATAAATTTCAAATTTTGAATTTTCATCCAACAATGGAAATTGAAGTACTGAATATATTATATTGAACCAAATTATATTCGTCTGATTCCCATTATCAGTCAAACGTGTATTAATATAAAAGATAGTATCAATTCTCTCATGAATATTATTTCTATAAATTCATGTACCTGTGTCTATCACTTTTCTCTCCATTAGCCATCTATTGAAGGAATCCTTAGGAGCATCTATGGATTCTCTGGAGTGACACAATTCTTCATAACACTGTCTAAGTTTAGCTAAAAGACCACATCTATAAGCCTCTATCTCAGGATGTGAATGCATATAACTTGATGGTGGTCTCTCGAATATAATAATATTTGTTTGTATATCTAAGTCCCAAGGCCCAGCCAAAATGAATTTTTTGGCTGGTATATTCAATTCTTCCGACATACGCCTCTTAGTCATTGGGATAGGAGTCGTTTGTACAGGCATAACAGGCGGTGGGGGATGACATATACCAAGTGGATCTGTTATCGGATCAAATTCTGGCTTCATCGTGGGCATTTCCCATAAACTTTCGCCAGTCAGTCGGTTCCAAAAGTAAGGGCGACTTTCCCTCTTGGACCAAAATTTCCTCCAGCCTTGCTGAACCAACTCGTAAGGCAGATCAAATTCGGCATTCGCGGCATTTCCTGGGGCTCCTTGTGGAGTAGAGGGCAATGGCATAGTGGCATTGTGTGGTGAAGGTGTTGAATTGCCTGTGGATAAATCCACAGGAGGCCACATATTCCTATCATCCATACCTTTGCCACTGTTTTCTTCGTTCATTTTCAATGTTTATATTGAAGATGTTGAAGTTATTATTTGAGCAAGACTTACTTGAAAGACGTGAGCTAAACTTTACCGATTGCAATTGAACATGTTGCAGTGTACGGAAAAACTGGCGAGCATAAAAATGGTGCTATTTAAACTCAAAATTTCGAATTAATTCATGTTTTCAGAGAATAAATCGAGTACACCTCCACCCAGACGCCATTAGCTGACTGATGAAAATATCAAAACATCGCGACATGAAAAGCGACGTCAATTCACGATATTCTATGAACTACAGTTTTTCTTTTTTTTTTAAATTTGATGATAATTCGTCATGAAAATGAAGTCCAAAAGTAGTCAAAGGACATAGCGAGATTGTTTGGCTTGCAAGGAAATCGTAATTTGTAGTTATGCTAGTACTCTGATGCCTGAAATCTGGAATATGCAGAATATTTTCACTGATTTCAGATCGATCTGGTAGTTGTAGTTATTGGTGTAGTTATTCTATTCTATGACTATGATATGCTTTATGAAGTTAGGTTATAATTTGTTGATTGATATCGCTTGAGATTCAAAATAAAACTAAAGGCAAATTAATTTGTAATTATTTTCATTACTAAATCGACAGAATGGGCAGGAAGAAAGACGGTAACGTTGATGAAATATATCCATTATAATAAACTTTCCTTATCACAATCATATTTCAGAGTATGCCCATTTGACGGCCGCAGAAAAAAAAGTTGTTACAATCGCCGAAATTATTCAAGAACTAATAAAAGGTTTGAATGAAAAGAAAAAAATAAATTTGAATTCACTGAAAAACCAAATATCCTCCAAGTATGGTTTGAAAAGTGCTCCTAAGTTGGTTGATATTATAGCAGCTGTTCCACAAGGACATCGTAAATATTTGATCCCAAAGCTCATGGCTAAACCTATCAGGACGGCGAGTGGTGTACGTTTGGAGTTCCAAAAATTTCAAAGCTCATTTTTTAATCATTCATAACTTTCCAGATTGCTGTTGTGGCTGTGATGTGTAAGCCCCATAGATGTCCACACATAAATTTCACTGGAAATATTTGTGTTTACTGTCCCGGAGGCCCTGACTCAGATTTTGAATATTCCACTCAAAGTTATACTGGCTACGAACCTACATCAATGAGAGCTATTCGTGCCAGATATGACCCTTATTTACAAACAAGACATAGGGTCGATCAGTTGAAACAATTAGGACACACGGTTGACAAGGTGGAATTTATCGTGATGGGTGGAACTTTCATGAGTCTACCGCAAAATTACAGAGATTATTTCATCAGAAATCTACATGATGCTTTATCAGGACATAAGAGTTCAAGTGTTGCTGAAGCTGTGAAATATTCTGAGAGAGCTAAGTCTAAATGCATAGGAATCACAATTGAAACAAGACCTGATTATTGTTTAGAAAGGCATCTTTCCGATATGCTGAGCTATGGGTGTACAAGACTTGAAATTGGTGAGCTTACGTTAAACTGTAATTAGTATTGATGAATTAGAATTCATGTCCTATAGGTGTTCAGTCAATATATGAAGATGTAGCCAGAGATACTAATCGTGGTCATACTGTAAGAGCTGTATGTGAGACATTCAAATTGGCGAAAGATGCTGGTTTCAAAATTGTCGCTCATATGATGCCAGATCTTCCTAATGTTGGACTTGAAAGAGATTACATTCAATTCAGGGTTGGTACATTAACAATATCACTGAATTTATTTATTTATTCCTTCATTTGTTTTTGCTATTTAGGAATTCTTTGAGGATCCAGATTTTAGAACAGACGGCTTGAAGATTTATCCAACTTTGGTCATTCGTGGTACAGGCTTGTATGAATTGTGGAAAACTGGGAGGTATAAGAGTTATCCCCCATCAGTTTTGGTTGATTTGATTGCATACATTTTAGCACATATTCCACCATGGACTAGGGTATATAGAGTTCAGAGGGATATACCCATGCCCCTTGTTAGGTAAGCTAAATTTGTTATTGATTCGTAGTGTGATAGTGAATTAATGGAAAGCATGTAAAATCAATTTATATGAATTATTTTTTCAAATGATTTTATGTTTATGCTATAACTTCGTTTGGAATGGGAGGATAGAATTCTTTCAGAGATTGTACTTTGTACAGTACTTCAGGGACCGATCTGAAAATATTTTTTTACCTATAATTGGCAAAAGTTTTAACATGAACAGATAGTATTGAGATACTTAAAAAACATGAGAAGTAGGCTTGGTTCGTTGGGCCTCAAAATAATCATCTTCAACTTTTTGATTTGAATTTTCTTGTAATTTGCTAAAAACAATGAAATTCCTAATGTTTCTGTATTTCATATTTCGACATAAAATGTGTTGCAACTGTTCAAACTGTTGTTGAATTGATAAAGTTGAAACGGAGGAAAAATTTCTACTCACGAAAACTATATAAACCTACATAGTGATTTACAACACCATGTCTACTATGTCTGCTCATATTCATATTCAAAGTGTACCTTTTTTATTTAGAAATATTCAAAATCTTGAACTCTCAGAAAAAAGAATTAAAAACAATACATTCTGACCTGAAATTGATAGGACAATCCTAATTTTTAATATATTATCGATATATTCCAGAATTGTGAGCATTAACTATCTCCAGATCATTTCTTCTAAATAGAGAAATCCTTATAATAAATAGTTTATATTCTTTGGGAGAGAAAACCCATTAAAACTGCTCAAAAAGTATCCTATAATCAAAATCTAAAGATAGTTTTTCGCCTACAATTCTGATATGAACATTAATTCTTTTATTTACCAGCCGATAAAAACAAGGTTAATTAACAAGATATATCTGAAAAATTGAATAAAAGCCTTTACATGAAGTTATGGGCTTTGAGGGAATGTTTTTACTCTTTTGATCCGGGAGTATTTGTTAATTTATCGACAGATATTTGTCTAAGTGTTTGTTATAAAAATCAATTCCAAAAATATAATGTTTCAGAAACTATAATTAATTTCAAGCGATGGACCAAAAGCTCCGGTTATAGTTACGGTTATCCAAACTGACATATAGGCAAAGGATAATCTGTCAATGTGGATAACCGTAACTATAACCGGAGATTTTGGTCCATCGCTTGAAATCGATTTATCTGTGAGATTCTGCTGAAATCTACAGCTTGAAGTTGTCATTTTTGAACCAATTATTAGATTATGGTTTGATTGAATCTTTATTTTTGAAAATATTGGATAAATTAGATTTTTTACCGCTTACCCACGCTGGCTTGATATTATGTGTGGAGAAGTACTGTGAAGAAATTCTAACAGTTCTACTAAAAATGTCTACCTCTTCCCATCCGAGAATTATCATGGGGCTGATCTTAAAACCTCGAATAGCCTGAGATCCAAAATAGCCTGAGATATTTGAAATCACCCTTTAGTTTTCTAATATTATTCTCCTTCCTCTAATTTTTAGTTCTGGAGTTGAGCATGGCAACTTGAGGGAATTGGCCCTGAATCGTATGAAAGATTTGGGATACAAATGTAGGGATGTTAGAACTAGAGAAGTTGGTATAGCTGAAATTCATGAAAAAAAACGTCCCTTCAATGTGGAATTCATAAGGAGGGACTATTATGCAAATGGAGGAAAAGAATCATTCTTGAGTTATGAGGATCCATACGAAGATATTCTGATTGGACTGCTCAGGTGATTGAATTTATTGTTCAAGTTAATTGTAACGGATTGGTTTTTTTGATGGTGCCAAATTCAGTTGACATCTTCGATTTATGTGCAAATTTCTTAAAGGTTGAGGAAATGCACTGAGGCTACAACATTCAGAGAAGAATTGAAGGGTGGGTGTTCCATGGTGAGGGAACTTCATGTTTATGGCAGTGTGGTACCTGTGCATGGTCATGACAATGATAAATTTCAACACCAAGGCTATGGCGCTCTCTTGATGGAACAAGCTGAAATTATAGCAAGGCATGAACACCAGTCAAGGAAAATGGCAGTTATTTCAGGTGTTGGAACAAGAAATTATTACAGGTGAGATAATCAACTTTTGTAATATAAATGGAAAAGGTCTCTTGCATGTAACACAAGTCATCATATTTTTCAGTTTTTCTCAATCTATATCGATACCAAATCATAATGTATGCTATGACAAGCGTCAATAATTCGCGAATTTTTAATAATTCGGTATTAAAAATGGTCAAATCGGGACTCAAAGTCAAAGAGGGAGAAACGCGTCAGATTGCCTTCTATGTCACCCGATATTGAGCGATTCACCCATCGATGCAGCCGACGCTGTCTGTTGGTTTGCTAGAGAGAAAAGTATTTGTGAGGAGGGAGATAGTTGATATATCCCAGTACATCACGGGAGCCGCGAAGTTTCATCCTTTTAAACCGCCGATATGCGGAGCCAAATTTGAAAGATCATTTTCTCGTTGAGAATTGAAATTTTTGATGGCGGTTAAAGTTTTCCGGTAGTCTTACGGATGGAATATTTGATTTCAATGATAAAAAAATCATGCAAGAGACCTATTAAGATTCATTAAAATAAAATTCACTCATTATTTGTTCCCAAAAAATCTATCCTAAGTGCAGCACCTTGGATGCTGCATTCTTCCATGGAAATGTTTCACCTTTTTCATTGACCTTTAATAATCAATGAATATTTACAGAAGTATACAGAGTTATAAGATTGTAACATATGTAGACTTAGTTTCACTATTCCATTCTTTAAACGACTTTTAATGAATGACAATGACCTTTAAATTGTGAACTAGCCTTGAGAAAGAGGAGATCATCCTTCGAAACGTCGGCGTAGTTGCGGAATAAAGTTTGTCACTTTGAAAAGGTACCACCTTTAATATTTTTGCCCGCATGCAAAATCGGAAATATGAAAAAAGGAGTAAACTTTTGTACGTAGGGAGACATTTTATGTGGTTGGTTTCAATCAATTCGTATCGATCCTGTGAGTGTGATGATAGCAACCCATAAAATCTCAAACGGGAAGGGGGGCTAGGTATTTGTATTTTTCGGATTATCCTAGGCTTCAAGCAAAACCCCTCAGAAGCTTAAAGCTTGTGGGAGTTAGGATATCAGGTGACACCTCGTTTCAAATGTGATTCTATTGCTTTTTCAAAAATGCAATACACTTGAACTTTTTGAATAGTAATTATTCAGCCTATTATTCTGAAGAAGTGAAGAAAATAACTGAAAAATGAAACAATAAATTCAGTAAGGTTGTGAAAAAAATGTTCATCATCTCAAGTGGAAGTTCCGTTTTTTCCACACGTTGAATTCACCAATATTCTAGGAAAGTATGTTATTGGACCTATAAGTGAAAATTTTTCATCATTCTAATGTTTCATTGCAACTCTGCCTATCGTAAAAATTCTACTCTTTTTCTCAGCAGTACTAAAAAAAAAATTGTGTATGGCATTTTTGAAAAAGGAATCGATTTACTTTTGAACCAAGGTTTCACTCAACCCTCCTTTCTATTTGAGATTTTAGAGGTTGTTGTCATCACATTCACAGGGTTTTTTACAAAGTGATTGGAACCAACCATTTAAAATGTCCCCTTCAAAACTGAAATTAATCTTTTTTGCATTGCGTCTTGGATATTTTGAGTGGTACTTTTTCAAATTGACACAAAGGGATTTCAAGCGATGGACCAAAAGCTCCGGTTATAGTTACGGTTATCCACATTGACAGATTATCCTTTGCCTATATGTCAGTTTGGATAACCGTAACTATAATCGGAACTTTTGGTCAATCGCTTGAAATCGATTACAGTGTATGTAACTGAAAAGAGCTTGGTTCTTAATCCTTCCAAAATGAGTATGTTGTTTGGATTTCTGTATTCTCATCTGAATATACTATACTGTTCATTTTCGGCAGAAAACTTGGCTATGAACTAGAAGGGCCCTATATGGTAAAGAGTTTGATGGATGATGAATATAAATCTGCTTTGGAATGTTATGACACTTCAGATATCAATGATGAACCGAACTCCGCACCACCTCCTAAAATACTTGATGATGATGAATGGCTGGAGCAATATGCTTTGGAGCGGGGATTAAGAGAAGTAAGTTGTATAATATATAAAAGTTATTTATTTATTTATCATACAATGATGATTAAACGGGTAACCCCCATATAAATCAACAAGATGCATGAACTAAAACTAACGTTCACAATTTCACAGAATATAAAAAAAATAAAATCTGCTCCAACTATCAACCCAGTATCCCAAATAAATTGTGCCTGAATGCTGACAAGGTCGAATAAATGAAATCAATATCCCCATGAACTCCATTCGCCAACACTAAAGATCTGTTGAAAAAAAATTTCTTCCATAATTGAATCTTTGTAGAATAGGTCTGAATAAAACAATATTTCTTGTAATTTCCAAAATATCTGATGCTATAGACAAGAACATTCCAGCACTGTGTATTTTTGTTGATTTAAAAAAGGCCTTCGACACTGTGGATCATGATATATTGTTGGATACATTGGAATGTGCTGGGTGCAGAGGAGTGGTTGGAAGACTTTTCGAGAGCTACCTGAGGGAGAGAAGTCAGGTTGTGAGAATAGATGGTGAACTAAGTGATAAAATGACTGTTTCATGTGGAGTACCACAGGGTACTGTATTGGGGCCCATATTCTTTTTAGTCTACGTGAACACACTGTTTGAGTTGAATATAAGCTGTGATATTCTGGCATTTGCGGATGATACTGCACTCTTCTTTAGGGCTTCCACCTGGCAGTTGTTGGAAGAGATAGCACAAGATGGGTTCACTGAGGTAGTAGAGTACTTTTCAACAAAAAAATTAACGGTAAATTATGAAAAAACTAACTTTGAAATCAAATTAACTCCTGAATGTATCCCTAATCGTTAATCTGGTGGTAATGATGCAACCTCTTACTCCCTATCTATTTATTTCAACTTTACAATTAAAAGTTACTATTTACAAACACAAAATCAGGTACAATGAATCTGAGATCCGCGATTCGAAGAGGCACTTATCTGAGAAGTAAGGATCCGGTGGTATGATCCTCCAAAATACAGGTACTATGCAGGTAGTCTAGTTTCAAGAGATTCCAACCAGAATAAAGTCCAGAATTAAGATGTTCCAGTAATAATTAGCTTCGGAATAAAGGTATTCCAACAATGATTGCTTCCAGTATTAAGATGATCCAGTTAAACCTTGGGTCCGGTAGTAGGATGTTCGAATGGGCATTAGTCCCAGTAAAAAGATAATCCAGTAGTCGGTAGCTCGGTATAAAGATGGTTAAGTGGGCGACAGCCCCGGTACAAAGATGTTTCAGTGGCCAACAGCCCCGGTACAAAGATGTTTCAGTGGGCGATAGCCCCGGTACAAAGACGCCTTTTGAATAGACGTCTTATAAGAAACAATAAAACTTCAAAATTCCACGATGTTAATGGATTACGAAGTTCGTTTATTCGTTAAACTCTAGCAAGGTGTTTACTCTCCAACCTCTTATGCACGAAAAAGAAAGAACTTTCCATCGGCTAGACCGAATTAGGGTCACGCATGCGAAACACACACTCAACTGTCAAAGCGAAGTGCGTTTTCCAGCGACCGATCGTATAATCTCAGTAAGGCGTTTTTGCTTGAGATCGGAATTGAAATTAATATTATGACGTATTTTCGCGAAGGAAACTGAAATCGACAGTGGAGCGTTTTGTAACGTTACACACACCACTTACCAGGAAAAAAAAAAATTTTGAAGAAATTTTTTTAGAAGAATGTAAAGCCAATAGGTTTCGATTAATTTTGAAAAACAGAATAATTACTATGAGGAAAATAAAGTTCTTTAACGTTAAATGCCAAATTGAAAGTTAAGTCAAATGGATAAGAGGGAAATTAATCTTGCAGGTCACACAGCATAACTGAAACAAACATAAATTCACATGAAATTCATACGGTAATGAAAGAGAAATAGAAACTCGAAAGACAAGGTTTAATTTACATAAAATGTTAGGTAATAATCGTCGTATTGGTAGAGAAGTCGGCAGGTAGACAAAGTCAGGAGTCAAAACGTGTAGAAATAAGAAAAGATAGGTATCGACTAATCGACAGGTAAGGTAGTTTACACGAATCAAATCCCGAAATCATCCAGACTGAGGTACTCAAAATCGACAAAGTTATAAACGGTAGGCAGCAGTAGTCAAGATAAAGATGTTTCTTTCCGGAGCAATGAAGTCTAACAAGTGGCACGATGCAGACAAAAAAAACAAAACTGTTAGGAAATTGTGGAAGGGAAGGAAGGAATCGAGAAGAAAAAAAAATTACCAGGCAAGGTACTATTGAACATATCCCGAGGTGGTTTTCAAAGCTCGAAATTTGAAGCTAATTAATTAATCTCACTGAAGGTGTTAAAGATGTATGTGAAGATGATGTAACCAATAATATCAAGAGGTATTTAAAGCTAATTTATCTGACGGAAGATGTTAAATATGTATCAGCGATCACTCCCCAAGCAGGCCTCTCCTAGAAAGCGATCCCCAATATGCGAAAATAATTTAAGTAGATAATAAATTGGAAAAACACTCCCGGAAATACGTAGGAAAGAAAAGATAAGATTGGGCGCCAGCGATTACAAATCGCAAAGTAGGTTCGATATAAGGAAGCGGAAATAGGTAATAGAAATAGGTAATAGGGATAGATAATAGGTAATAGGGATAGATAATAGGAAATAGGTAATAGAGAATAGGTAATAGGGATAGATACAAACAACAGGTAAGGAAAGAGAAAGAGAAGTGTCCGCCCGTTGGTACAAATAATAACTGCATCCAAAAATGCAAGAAAAATAATCTCTATGAGACTCACAGATCAAAGAAAACTTCAAAGTAAATCGCTAACTACGCCAAATTTTCAATCAAGATACTGCATAGTCGCTCTAAACTTCAAAATATTAAAAGATACGTTGTGAGACTCACAGATTAAAGAAAACTTCAAAGTGAATCGCTAACTACGCCAAATTTTCAATCAAGATACTGCATAGCCGCTCTAAACTTCAAAATATTAAAAGATAAGATGCCCACAGGCATAAGATACGATAGGTGTCCGAGACACAAAAGATACGGTATTTGCCAACCGGCATAAGATAAATTGTCATTAGACACGATAAGATACGGTAATTGTCATAAGACACGGTAGGGAAAATGATACGGTAATTGTCGAATCGAAGGCCCGAGAAAACTTCAAAGCAAACCGCAGACTACGCTCAAATTTCCATTCAAAGCACTGCATAGCTGCGTTAAACTCGAAAGATTAATCGCCATCTTCACGAAATCGACATGTAAACCAAAAAGAAAAAAACTAATAAATATTTGCACCGGACAGACCGACACTTGCCTTAAAATAGGAAAAGGAGAAAAGGTATTAGGGAATTTGGATACACAAAAAAAACGACCAATCATTACCACCATCCTGAAACATCACTGCTTTTGTCACACATAATAAGAAATAGAATAATTCACTTTTGGTGGATGCGAAACTTTCATACACCTTGCTAGACAGGCATACTACAAACAACAAAAAATCACTATCACACGAACACACTACAATTGTTCACGAATAAACCGAAGACAATAATTGCTTTGACCCATCAGATAGTCGATGGTCAACTTCCCAAGCGTATGATGGTTCCAAAAACTAAGCCTACCATCAACCAGGCCTACCAAGCATTAAAGGTATCGAGAATGAAGTAAATATTTCAATTTGTGAGACTTGAAGTTATCGGGATTCATGATTCAGTTATTCAGACAATACTAATATAAGATAACAATAAGGTAAAAGTTGAAAAGATGGTAATATCGAACATTCAACCTCGGAGCTCAGACTCACAACGAAGTCACCCTCACAACCAGAAAAACGAAAGAGACACACTCAGAGAAAAAATGTTACTCAAAAAAAAGTTACTCGTGGCCCCACGTTACCTGCGCCAGTGAAATTAAATTAACTCCTGAATGTATCCCTAATCGTTAATCTGGTGGTAATGATGCAACCTCTTACTCCCTATCTATTTATTTCAACTTTACAATTAAAAGTTACTATTTACAAACACAAAATCAGGTACAATGAATCTGAGATCCGCGATTCGAAGAGGCACTTATCTGAGAAGTAAGGATCCGGTGGTATGATCCTCCAAAATACAGGTACTATGCAGGTAGTCTAGTTTCAAGAGATTCCAACCAGAATAAAGTCCAGAATTAAGATGTTCCAGTAATAATTAGCTTCGGAATAAAGGTATTCCAACAATGATTGCTTCCAGTATTAAGATGATCCAGTTAAACCTTGGGTCCGGTAGTAGGATGTTCGAATGGGCATTAGTCCCAGTAAAAAGATAATCCAGTAGTCGGTAGCTCGGTATAAAGATGGTTAAGTGGGCGACAGCCCCGGTACAAAGATGTTTCAGTGGCCAACAGCCCCGGTACAAAGATGTTTCAGTGGGCGATAGCCCCGGTACAAAGACGCCTTTTGAATAGACGTCTTATAAGAAACAATAAAACTTCAAAATTCCACGATGTTAATGGATTACGAAGTTCGTTTATTCGTTAAACTCTAGCAAGGTGTTTACTCTCCAACCTCTTATGCACGAAAAAGAAAGAACTTTCCATCGGCTAGACCGAATTAGGGTCACGCATGCGAAACACACACTCAACTGTCAAAGCGAAGTGCGTTTTCCAGCGACCGATCGTATAATCTCAGTAAGGCGTTTTTGCTTGAGATCGGAATTGAAATTAATATTATGACGTATTTTCGCGAAGGAAACTGAAATCGACAGTGGAGCGTTTTGTAACGTTACAACTTTCTGGTGTTTACCAGCAATAAAACCAATAAACCGAAATATGATAGACTGGAAACAAAAATGAATCAAGCTGTAAAGAAAGTTGATGTGATCAAATACCTGGGAGTTATGATTGACAGTCATCTGAGATGGGACTACCAAGCCGACTACATCACAAAAAAAATACGTACATTGTTGCCGAAACTCAAAATGCTCAGAGAAATATGCGAGCTAGATGAACTTAAAATAGCATATCATGCATTAGCGGAACCCCATCTTCATTACGGAATACTCGGATGGGGTGGAATATCGGATTGTCACCACAAATATATAGAAGATGTTCAAAAGTGTTTATTGAAAATTATGTATAGAAAGGAAACTACTTACCCCAGTGAAGGACTCTTCAAGTTGGCTGATGTGTTCACGGTCCGGCAACTCTATGCGCGCTCTCTTCTATATTATCAAAGAAAACAACCTAGAAGGGAAAATTGTTACCAAACAAGAAATCCAAATGTTAAATTGCCAATAGCAAGAAAAACTTTAGGATTGCGAAATTACACTTACCTCGCTCCACTTTTGTATGGTAAATTGCCAGCACAAATAAGAGAGACATCATACCGATCCTCTTATTGCAAGCAAGTAAAAAAATGGATTGGACAACAACCGTTAAAATTTTGGAACAGTTTCCATAATAGACGAAACTTTACATAGAAAACCATGGAATTAGAATATCTTTTTTAGTTTTGTCGGTGTTCAAGTTATGTTTTGCCATATTAGATGGATTCAAATAGATAAATTGAAGTTCTCACGCACAGGTCATTGACGTTTGTGAGATGTTTATGTTTATTCTTAAATATGTAGTAGTTGTGCTTGTTTCAAATGTAAATAATTTTTTAATAAACATTATTATTATTATTATTATTATTATTATTATAATTCTCGGGGGAAAATTGCAATTAATTAAACTCAACAGATCGGGACAGTCAATCATTCCATTCACTAATTTAAACACGAAACACAAATCTGTAACTTGACTTCTACGTTTTAATTCCATGAACCCAAAGTAGACCCTCAGGTGTTCAGAGCTAAGATGTTCGGAATTAACAGCATACAAGTTCGAACGATACGCTAAGTACTGAAGGAATTTCCGCTGAATTTTTTCAACAACATCTGTGTCACTGAGATAGTAAGGTGACCAAACGCATGAACCATACTCTAAACCACCTCTTACCAGTGAACAACACAAGGTCTTCAAAGTCGCGACGGAAAATTGATGACCGCGGCGTATGATGAAACCCAACATCCTATATGCCTTAGACATAACCTCTTTCACATGTTCCTTGAAATCTAAACGAGGATAAAGAGTTATTCCCAAGTCACGGATGCGGTAAACGCGTTTAAGCAGCTCTCCCCCAATGGAATACTGATGCTCAAGAGGTTTACTTGAGTGACTGAAAGACATTACATAACATTTGTCAACATTCAAGTACAAACAATTAACTAAAATCCAGTCATAAAACGAATTGATTTGATCCTGCAAATAACAACAATCACGATTATTTTTCACAATACTATACATCTCCAAATCATCAGCGAACAGCAAGAAACTCGTTTGTAGGGATAATTTAATATCATTTATGAATAAATTAAAGAGTAAGGGGCCAAGGTGAGAACCTTGAGAGACCCCTGATGTGACCAAAAACTCATCCGATATGAAATCACCGCATCTAACCGACTGGGAACGTCCACAAACAAAACTTCTGAACCAGCTGAGCAACATGCCAGATATCCCAAGAGCGCTCAACTTCATTATAAGTAAGTTGTGATTAACTTTGTCAAACGCTTTGGAGAAATCAGTGTAAATTGTATCCATTTGATGTCCTGATTCAAAACTATCAACGATATCCTTTAGAAAAAGTAACAAATTTGCTGATGTTGATGAACAGTCAATACCCTTCTATTAAATTCACGTACGAATTCGAAAACGATTCCCTACCATGTTTAGACTTGAAATTATCTAGAGACAACACCGGAGCAATTAGTTTCGACATTTATAGAAAACCCACAAACTCTTGACTGTTATATTTCGGTCGACTCAGCGCCACCCTGGTCACATAAAACAGCCAGCCTACACTTTTTGATTGATCGTTTATTCAGGATACCGCTCATGAAATTAATTTCAACAAGGAACAAAACAAAATTTTTCAAATTGCGGAACACAACGGTTACAATACATACTTAGTACGAAAATTGATTACCAAACATAAAAATAAACAATTTTTCGAAGACATTACTTTAATGAAAGAAACGGGAAAAGATAACGGTTTAAGGGCATTTACGTATCACCCTGAAACCTTCAAGAAACTTATGAACATTTTCGAAAAAGTAAATATCAAATTAGCTTTCACAACCGCCACGAAAACCAGACAACTGATGGGGAATACGTTTGATAAAATTCCGGATGAACTAAAATCGGGCATATACGAAATAAAATGTCCAGACTGCGACAAATCTTACTTCGGACGAACAGCGAGGAAAATACACAGGAGATTCAAGGAACACATGAGCCACATCCGTAACAACCATCCTGACAAATCGGCGGTCGCGAATCACGTTTTAACAACCAGTCATTTAATTTCAGAAAAATCCGTAAAGCTATATATACAGGGTCTTTCACGAGGAACCTCACCCATATTTATACGGGAAACTACTGAACGTATTTTCATGAAATTCAGCCTTATAAGTATTTCACGATGCTGATGAAATCTAAAATATTTTCAAGGCATGAGCACCTCCGATTTTTCCGGAAATGACGTCAACTTCCGTTTTTCAAATTAGAACACCATTTTTTTATTGCAGAAATAGATTCCTTAGAAAATTTCAATTTATTTTGATGTAACATTTTTCAGTTTTGGTTGGAAAATTCTCTCTGAGCGGGAAAATTCGAAAAAAAAATCGAAAATAGAGCTCCGCTGAAACAAGAATAACTTCGAGGTTTTTGGATGGAAAATTTTCATTTTTGGGATTTTTCAAGATGTAA
The DNA here is from genome assembly GCA_958510865.1 of Myrrha octodecimguttata. Classification (NCBI taxonomy): domain Eukaryota; kingdom Metazoa; phylum Arthropoda; class Insecta; order Coleoptera; family Coccinellidae; genus Myrrha; species Myrrha octodecimguttata. The sequence continues at coordinate 31,298,081 of OY294057.1, forward strand.
GATTGATGTATCCACTTTAAAAATCGAAATCGCGATTCATGATACAGGGGGTGAAAAAATCGCTTTCAAAGTTAGGGATGACAAAATCGTGAAATATCAATTTTTTCAAATTAGAACCCCATTTTTTTATGGCAGATATTGAATCTACGTTAAAAAATAATGTGAGTGTATGCATCACACCCTTGCCCTAAATTGGATATTTTCTGAGTTATTCACAAAAAACTGTTTTTCGTCTTGAATTTTCAGCTATTTCTTTTCCCTTCACGCCAAAAAGATGACATTTTCAGGAACTGTTACTTAAACCATGTTTTAGATTTTACTACCCAAGCATATGCAAGAGAAAAAAGTTACAGGTTGTTCCTAAATAGATGGCGAATTTGGATTCGAATTTGTATCGGAAACCTCTTTATTTCAACTAATCGGCCATCGGTTTTCTCTCCAGTGATAAATAAATAATTCCTTATGAACCATATGCAAAAACTTACCATGTTTTACATTATTTTTTTTTAATGATAGATATCATTAATTACATCTGCCAAATTCCTCTTTATTCAGTAGCATTTTGTGTTTACTATTAATTTGGTGATAATTCGTATTAAGTTATAAAATCGATCACTATGCCTAATTTTACCAATGAAGATTATTTAAATCTCATTCTACTTCATGGAGAATGTAATAAAGTTGTAGATAGAACGATTCGACTGTTCATTGAGAGGTTTCCTGACCGACCCAGACCAACGAGAGATACCATTAACAGAACCATGACAAACTTGAGAAATGTCGGATCTTTCGTTAAGAAAACTACACACAGAGAAAAAAGTGTAGTAGAAGATGAGAACAACGAAATTACAGTTCTTGCATATTTTTGTGTGAATCCTCAAAATTCTCTCAAAGATGCCGAGATTGATCCGGGATTATCTCAATCGAGTGTTTGGAGAATATTAAAAAAACATAAAATGCACCCATATAAATTCAATAGGGTACAGCATTTGAAGGAAACTGATTTCGTCAGGAGAACAGAGTTTTGCGAAGCTATAATGATTCGATTTCAAGAGAATGAAAACTTTTTGGACTGTATAATTTGGACAGATGAATCTAAATTCACAAAGAATGGTTCTTTCAATAGGTATAACAGTCATTATTGGGATGAAGAGAACAACCACCACTTCAGACAATGGAACTTTCAAGAGACCTGGAGTTTCAATGTTTTTTGCGCCATCAAAAATAATGCAATTCTCGATGTTCACATTTATGATGGGACTTTAACTGGTAAGATAGAACACTACACATGTTCGCATTATTTAAAGAATGTTCTCCCTTAGGAGATAGATATTCTGACATATTGACTCAAATAATTGAGCCGCTAGTACAGAACCATAATGACTTATGGTATCAACAAGATGGCGCGTCTCCACACAATTCACTCAATGTGTCAAATATCCTCTACAGGCTATTTGAAGATCGATGGTTGGCGAACAATGGTCCACATCTTTGGCCACCACGTTCTCCCGATTTAACTCCTTCAGACTATTATGTTTGGGGTAGGATAAAAAATATTGTCTACTCAACTCCCCTGACTGATAAAGAGGACTGCATAGAACGAGTCAGAAATGCGTTCAGGTTTGTTTAGATTTTTAGATTCATAGTTTTGAAACTCAATTTGGTTTTTAAACACTTTTGCAGATCTCTTCCTCCCGATGAAATAAGAAGAGCAACGCACGAAGCATTCCTGAGACGTATAAATAAATGTCTAGAAATTAACGGTCAAAACTTTGAGCATCTTCTCTAGTTATAACTGCGAGAGTTTGCCATGGTTCTCCTAATAGTAAGTTGAAGTCGGTTTCAAGAAGGGGTGAAAAATCTACAGCATGGTTCAAATAACAGTTCCTGAAATTTTCATCTTTTTGGCGTGAAGGGAAAAGAAATAGCTGAAAATTCAAGACGAAAAACAGTTTTTTGTGAATAACTCAGAAAATATCCATTTTAGGGCAAGGGTGTGATGCATACACTCACATTATTTTTTAACGTAGATTCAATATCTGCCATAAAAAAATGGGGTTCTAATTTGAAAAAATTGATTTTTCACGATTTTGTCATCCCTAACTTTGAAAGCGATTTTTTCACCCCCTGTATCATGAATCGCGATTTCGATTTTTAAAGTGGATACATCAATCTTACATCTTGAAAAATCCCAAAAATGAAAATTTTCCATCCAAAAACCTCGAAGTTATTCTTGTTTCAGCGGAGCTCTATTTTCGATTTTTTTTTCGAATTTTCCCGCTCAGAGAGAATTTTCCAACCAAAACTGAAAAATGTTACATCAAAATAAATTGAAATTTTCTAAGGAATCTATTTCTGCAATAAAAAAATGGTGTTCTAATTTGAAAAACGGAAGTTGACGTCATTTCCGGAAAAACCGGAGGTGCTCATGCCTTGAAAATATTTTAGATTTCATCAGCATCGTGAAATACTTATAAGTGCTGAATTTCATGAAAATACGTTCAGTAGTTTCCCGTATAAATATGGGTGAGGTTCCTCGTGAAAGACCCTGTATTTCAAAAAAGTAATGTGTCTGAATGCTTGGCCTATGATGTACACAAATATACAATCTCTCCCTTCTAAATTTTCTGAACTCCTGGCATTTGCTCATTTACACAAACCTTACATTATGTTTATTTCTGAATCCTGGCTGCAACCTTCTGTGCCTGACTCTGTTTTCGATATCCCAGATTACACGCTTTTCCGAGATGACAACCTCATATGCCCGGGTCATCGAGGTGTCTGTATTTATGTATGTTCTCGAATATCTGAATCTTTCAGAGTTGATCACAATTGGCCAGGGATAGATAATCTTTTCCTGAAGATTTCGCGACCCAATTTCTCTCTATTGGTGGGCTGCATCTACCGACCTTATCCTTGTTCTGCGGATCGTAACTGCACTGACTTTCTACAAGAGTCGTCCCTAGAGTGTGGAAACATGTTAATCACGGGAGATTTCAACTGTCCTGGCATTAACTGGCCTCTGGTTCACTTGCCTTCGGTCAATTCTCCATCCTTTCCCTTCGCTGAAATAGTTGCCAACTCGTCACTTCAGCAGTTGGTTACCAAACCTACCAGGTATCGCCCCGGGTAGAATCCTTCTACATTAGATCTCTTTTTCACATCAGATGAAAACATTATATCAGATATTGACTACTTGCCACCATTCGGAAAATCATACCACCTAACTTTAACAACTGAAATTCAGCTACAGGTTCCACTCATCAAGCGTAACCACTTAAAAACTATCAAAATTGTTAATTATGATGGCGTTTCTAAAGATCTATCTTCTAAAAATTGGGATTTACTTCTTGCTGAGGAGAGTGTGGATATTATGTGGTCTACTTTTCTATACATGCTTGAGGATATTATCGCATCCAACACAATTTTGAGGGAAGTTAGGTGTAATCCTGCGAAGCCGTGGATTGATGATCGTGTCTTGAATTTGATTAGAAGAAAGAAGTCTCTCTGGCAAAGGTACCTCAGGACGAGGTCTACTTCAGACTACGCCAGTCATCGCAGTTTCTCTAATTTTGTGAGTAGCAAAATTCATTCATCCAAGGTGACATACGAGAACAAACTAGTCGCATCTAAAAACTCCAAACAAATCTTTAGGTACATGAGATCATCACTGAACTCCAAGCTTGGAGCTCCGTCAGTCAAGAAGCTGGATGGAAGTCTGTGTGAGAGTTCAGTCGAGTCAGCGAATGTTCTCGCTGAGGTTTTCTCTGCGGCATTCACGTCTGAGCCACCGGGTCCCATTCCAACCTGTTCGACAGAACGTTGTTCGCAAAGTATCTCCAATATTTCTATTGACAAAGAGGTTGTCGAGAAATACCTATCGAGGTTAAAACCCGACTCTTCTCCGGGTCGTGACGGTGTTACCACACGACTACTTATGAACTGTGCGGGAGCGATGGCGTCCCCTTTATCTATTATTTTTTCCAAGTCTTTTTCCGACTGTTGTCTGCCCTCCGATTGGCTATTTGCCACCGTAACCCCCATCTTCAAAAAGGGTGACAAGTTATCACCAAAGAACTATCGCCCAATCAGCCTGGTATCTTCTGTCGCCAAGGTTATGGAGAGGATAATATGTGATCAAATCATGGAGTTTTCATTGACACATTCTCTAATTCCGCCAGAACAACATGGCTTCGTCCCAGGTCGCTCCACTATAACAAACCTGTTATCCTGTTTGTCTGATTGGACTAGGGCTTTTGACAGAGGTATCCCAGTGGACGTACTATACCTCGATTTCTCTAGGGCTTCCGATCGGGTCCCGCACAGAAGACTTCTCTCAAAGTTGGAGCATTTGGGTATCAGGGGAAAGCATCTGAATTGGATTTCGGCGTTTCTATCAGGTAGAATTTTTCGCGTAAGAGTGGGTGATGCTCTCTCTTCTACAGATAAGTCAGTGACCTCGGGCGTGCCTCAGGGGTCGGTCTTGGGGCCGTTACTTTTCTTGTTATACACTTCAGACTTGCCTCGTATTTTGAAATCGACTCTCTTCCAACCATACAACCCTTCAGGATAATTTAAACGCGTTAAATGTGGTGTTCTACTTGGCTGCTACCCTTAAACATCGATAAATGCTCCGTTCTCCATATTGGAAGGGGCAACCCTCACCTAGATTATAAGATAGATGGTATAACTCTGTCATCCGTTTCCCATCATTGTGATCTTGGCGTAACTGTCACAGGGGACCTATCTTGGTCCAAACATATATCGAGTATAACCAACAGAGCAAAGCAAATGGCTTTTCGCATACATAAGTCTTTCCAAGGCTGCGACACGAGGACGTTCAGTTTGCTTTACAGGTGCTATGTGCGTCCGATCCTGGAGTACGCGGGACCTGTATGGTGGCCCTCGTCTCGAGCTGACGAGGTTCTTCTGGAGTCAGTTCAGAGATGGGTTTCTCGCCTTCCGTATGGTTTCATCCGTCCTTCGTACGAGGAGAGATTGCAAATCTTTAATTTACCTTCCTTTGAGAAGAGAAGAACAAGAGGGGACATGATATTTACATTCCACGCCCTTCATGACCATTTTGGCAAAGATATACTATGTGGGTAGCGTCTGTTCTGTGGAATCAAACACAAAATAAAAGGAAACGAATTAGCTTGTTTATTTTTCTGTCGAGTGTTACACAAAAGTGAATTCGAAAGTCAATAATTCTTTTTGTTGGACAACAAGCTAACAATTCTTCGGCGTAGGTCCCCTGGGGTGCTGATAGGTAGCTGGCGCTTGAAGGGTCGATGACGTCGAAAAGGGTCTCTGTCGTCGAGGAAGTAAACCAGATGTTGGACCTTCTGGAATTTCTTCGTGGCGCCGGGTAAAGTTGAAATAATGCAGATCAGGAATGCGGCGTCGAGATCGAATATCTTCTTAGCGGTGATATGCAGATGGATCGGAGAGTGTAGTCAAGTCAAGTGTTGTTTTTGGAAGCCGAGCGAAATATATTTATGCGATTTTTCAGGGATTTGAATTTCGGCTTTCTACTCCGCCCTTTTTTCCGTTTTTGTTGAAGCGGATGAATTCGCTACACACTCCCCTGCCAGTGATGAAGTCACGAAAATTCTGCTTGAAGTTGGTCCGGAAAATGAACTTTTCTTCCAGAGCGAGTTCGTCTTCCCTGATTATGGAGGTCCTGTGTTGTGGGTTGAATTGACCGTTCTTCAGGCTGGTTGTCTGGTTGTGATAGACGGTGAACGATATCGAAAGCTGATCTCCGAAATGGCTTCGTGATGAAGAATCAACCGTCGCAGTGTATTGCGATACTGAAGCTTTTGAAGATTTGCGAGGTAGCTTCAACCTCTTTGGGGAAGTGTCACGTTTCGTCCCGGCTTAGTTTGGGGGAACTCGTCAGGGCATGCACCAAACTAAGCCGTTTACATGCCTACGTGAGTGGACACCCCTTGTGAGGAACACAAGGGAGTGTACCAGACCGATGGGGATGAGCGTATATCCGAGATCTTGAGAGAGTCTAACCGGGACAGCGTGCGCGCTAGCGCCCCCTGTACGCTGACCGATGATGTTGGCCAAGCGTTACAGGCAGATAACGCAGGATACTTAAAACGCAAGATGGTACTGCGCGCGCGACTTAAGTAAGAGCTGAGAGAGGGCGCTCGCTACAACTACATCTCTACTCCTTAAATGTGAATAATCTCAGAGGCATTGCATTAAAACTCCGAAGAGAGGATTTCCGAACAAACCAGAGGCAGCAATTTATAACAAATAGAACTTTTCATCTTTGGAACAGTCTGCCTGGAGACCTGGTCAATGTTTCTTCCACTAACGCCTTCAAGAATGGTTACGACTCCTGGCTTACTCGACGGTGATCGAACGACACATCTCCACATTTTACTTTATATATATTTTTTTTTATAATCTTTTTCATAGCTGAAGCACATATTTCGTTTGAATGTTATTTTAGTTTGAGTTTATAGGTTTAATACCTCTACTCTTATTGTAATTATAATAATAATAATATTATTCAAAAGCTCAGGCAAAATTTACCTAAACACTCTGTTCAAGAGAAAAGACAGAATGCTAAACAATGATCTCACCCCCATTAGTAACCCATTATTCCAAATATTTACCTGACTCACCCTTGATTGCCCAGCACTACACTAATAACCTTAACAACCCTTTACCATTGGTCCTGTATACCATCCTCTCACTAGTGCAACAGGTGCGCTTGTAATGTAGTTAGTAACGATATTTCTTCGACAAAGGAAACTTGTTTTCCGAAACGTGCGTTAGACGCAGAAAGTGTAAGCTGATAAGAGAGTAGTTACACACTGTTTTGTTATCAGTATTCTCACCACAGTGAAAAAAATGTGCCAAATTTCTTTGTTATTTGGAATTTTATAGTTATTTCCACAATATCTCAAGAAGTACAAATGCAATCAGATTGAAACTTCGTATTCAGGTGGAGATTACCAACACGCAACTAGGTGCAAAATTTCGTTTTGATCTAATAATTCGAATTTGAACAAGCGTAAAAGCTCCTGACCTCACGTCAGTGCTTTTCTAGATTTCTAGATTTTTTCGATAAGGATAGTATGAATTGGTTGTTCTTAATATGAAATAAGTCACTGATCTCATAAACAGGCAAATAAACAGACCTTACGTTAGTTCTTCCTTTGCCGTCTTTCTGCATGTTGTAATTTGTTATAGGGGCACCTTGTTACTTTCATATGAAGGTAAAATATTGCGAGAATATTTTGCGATATCATTGTGCTAATAACTTTTTCGTTCCTAGACACGTCCAGGTATTCCTGGCTGTAGTAGACAGGAATAGTGTATTGACATAGTGGACGGTTTCTGTTTCTAAAATATGAGTCAAGGGTGATCAAATTTGGCTAAAATGCCGATCAGTGATGATTTAGGCTTTTTTTATGAAAACAAACGAATGCTGATCAAAATTGACGATTCTCCATAAATTCCTCACCTGGAATCAATCGATATACCCAAACCAAACATTGTCGCTAATAGTACTGCACATACCGTGAGAATCAGCTCAAAATTTTAAATACTTGAATGGAAATATTTTGAATAAATCCTGCCTTGTTCAAGTAATGAAGAAAATCTTATTAACTCATGAGTTTTCAAAAATTTCACATCCGGAATCGTTCAGCTTGCCCTACCATTGTTCATGATATCACTCGTCTAAACGTGCAAATTACCTCAAAATTCGATTTCATCGCATACCTGAATGTCAATGTTATGAATCAATCCTATCTAAATCAAGTTTTATTGATTGTGGAGTCTAATCTCCATCCTTTATTCTTTACTGTGGTAACTGAAAGTAACATTTATTCTGTTAATTTTCCAGTTTTCGAACACAATTATAGATTGAATAAATTCAGAAAATATGAATTTCCCTTTCAGAACCAGAAGAATTTTCTTATTTCTCCCTATTAAAATGGATAAGTTGAGTTCCTCTCCACGTCCGGATAGTATCATTCAAATGAAAATACTTCAACAACTGATTGGTAGTTTTCATCGATTTGAGGTTGTTATTTGAGCTTGAATATCTAAATTCACTCCAAAAAACTTAGGTTTTAAATATTATTTCCTGCCTTACTAAACCTAACATCATGCAAAAACGGAATCAACTAGCAAGAATTCCATATGTTTACTAAAACTTTAACTGTAACAAGACATTAAATACTTTGGATATAGTTCCTAGATAATGCAATAGTTAATATTTCAGTCGAAATTATCGCAATTAATACAAAATCACAAGCCAAATCGGTTTTTGCCATAGTTAACAATAGCTTTGTTCTGGTTTCGACTTCAGAACCAATTCGGGACTGTTCGAGTATGCGCAATTACCGTTTTGAGTCTGAAAAATCGCAATCGCGCATACTCGAACCGTCCCGAACTGTTCTGAATTTGGAACTAAAACAAATCCAATGCATTTTAGGTTGTTGTTGGTCCTCCAGTCTCTTTCAACTGTCAAAACTGACCGTGACCTATCCTGCCTTGGCTCTGTCCTAAATTAAACTAACCTAACATAAACACACTACAAAATTAGCTTAACCATATGTTCGATTTTGATCGAGGTTTTCAAATATATTCAGTATTTCTAGACATATCGATTGGTATCAGTCTGGAATCCGGCAAAATCTTAATTTAGGAGATATTTCTAGGAAATTGAATTTTTTTACCAAATTTGACATAAAAATATCAAATTATTTAAAGGATCCATCGGAATCTCTCATTTTTTAAGACGCCACTAAAGAGCATAACTCAACAGTCGAAATACTTATAGCTGTAATTATTCGAATATTTAATCATGTATATATGAACATTATCTCAATTCAAACAGAAAAACCTATCAGAAGTGATTTGTTGCATGTTTATGTAATGATTGCTCATAGTTCATAATAAATGCGGCCACTCAAAGTTTGAAGGTGGCAGTGTTTGCGGTGCTCCTGAAACGTATTCCATATATAAGCATCTACTGGGCAGAATGTCATTATTTTGTCCGGAAACTGAATTCATATGTTGCTTTGAACGATAACTAAAGGTGGTTTTTACATTTTTTAAATTGAAGAGAATACGAATAAATCATCTCTGAGTTCATACAACTGGAATAGTGAGTTGAATGAATCAATACATACATTATATTTGTCGCGGAAGCATATTAATTTTTCATTGAAATAATCCACTTCTAATTGCTTAGAATCATCATTCAACAATTTGAATAATATCTGTGGACCCGACTTTGGCAATGAAATTAATCTTGCGTCAAAGGAGTTTTTTTGGAGGAACAGAAAGTTCAAATAAACATCTAGGCAAATGATACATTTAGAATTTTTCTTCTCGAACGGCTAAGCGTTTTTTCCATTCGAAACTGATTTTTGTAGGAAAACACAGCATATTAATAACTGCATATGCTTTGGGAGAATATTAAAATCAGTAGTGTGCACACACTATATTGGAAGTGAAATGTGTGTAGAATCAGTACAGCTATCAAGATATCCAGTAGAATTCCAGTTATATCTGATATTGATGTTTGAAGAGAAATTGTTCGAGGTAATCATTTGAAGTGAGGCAAAAATAGTAAATACTACTACTAGTAGTGTGTAGGTGTAGGTGTATTTCGCATCAAAAATTTCAAAATCTTGAATACAATTTAATGATCTTTTGAATTCTGATTCTGACTATTTTATTTTCAGAAACCATCTGAGCAGTTACCACTCCCAGGAAAATTTTCAACTTTAGAAGACATCCCCGATTATCTTCGCGATGACCCAGACATAAACATTGTAAATAGAAGTTTATAGATTTATTTAGCTCTCTTCAGATACAAAATATTCAAGAGAACCATATAGATTTAATGTAAATATCAATTTACTTAACTGTTCAGTTGATTGTTGTACAATAAATAAAAGAATAAATAATTCTTTCTATATTTTTTTTTATCATCTCACTGAAGATAGAGAATTTTTCTCAGAACAACTGCTTGATAGAATGATTTTTTTAAATTGTTCCATAGATTTCTTTTTCAAATAATTCATTAAAGAATTAAGTATATCCACAGAATCATCGGTTGGATTTTATCCTACGAATTCAACATTCCTAATTAAGCCCAATATACTCTCTAAAAATAACGAGTCTCTCAGATCTTCATTCAAAATTTGATTTCTGAAATATTTTCTAAAATGATATCGTATCAAATTGTGATCTACAGAATCATTCGACCTTCGTAAAAGTGCCATAATATACAGTGTTACATTCAAAAAAGTAAATTTGTTATAATACTATAACGTTTTCTTGATTTGTCAAAACGTTCAGAATAATTGATCTATTTATTTACATTAATAACAAATAACTCAACAACTGAATTCTATCAAAGTCTGTACACAATATAGACTTCGCGAAACTTATAGCGATTTCAAGAACAGTCTCGCATAGACATGGCCGTACTGGTCACAATACGTTCACATATAATAATCAGTGGTATCCCTGCAACGCAGAAAATACTCTAGATAATAATATAATAATTTCCATCTTAATCGGTTTTTCTTCTGGCGTGAAGTATAAGTGGACAACATGAGGGTTCCGTTCAGACATTGCCTTCTGTATTCCTCTATCATCTTAGTTGAATTGAGTCTGCCTATCATTTTCGTTTTCAGTGGTCGCCATTCTCCTGCATTCTCTCAATATGGACGTACTGTACTATTTGTCATCTTTTTATTTTGTCAATTATTATTTTTATGACCTTTAACCTACAGACATCCGCCAGGAGTCTCTCCAGAGCCATTAGACGACATCCCAGATTCCTGTGTGGTTTTGTGCATTCATTTATACTAATATATCCAGCTGAAAGTTCTTTGTGATGTTTGATTAATTTCTGAACTATTTTTCAAGAGCTCTGTAGGCACCTCTTCTGATCAAGCAACTTTTTTGTTTTTCATTGCCTTGAAAGCTTTTCGTGCCATATCATCATAGTGAATACCCAACATTTATGCGGTGAACTTTTTGGAAGTGTTTCCGAGTTAGGGTAAATCAGCAAATTTTCCGTCGCGAAGATATCGATTAGATATTTGCATCAATTGTACGCAGCGTGTTCTCTTGAACAAAAAATCTGCAGTTGAATCAAGGTGGTCTCTCATAGTTTGGAAGAAATAGCTAGGCCCCCCCAGGTCTAAAACGATGCTTCTTCAGGTCACTTCTTCCATCATAAAAACAATGACTCACTGCGTATTTATAGTTCCCTATTTGGCTTAAAACCTCAATAAAAGATCAGTAGCGATTTCTTTCAAGAATATAGGATATTTAATTGAAAAAAATTGAATATTCCGTGCAACCATCTAATTTCTATTTCTACAGAGTATTAACCAATGTTCATTATTATCTAAAGTATAGAATGTTAGTATATTATCATTGTTCAAGACCCTCCTTAAATAATGGAAGTATTGAGGTTGATTCTTACTATACGTTCCGTAACCTTCCAGTATCCTTCCCGTAAAATATTATAAGGTGTAAATGAATTGATGCATGCACACTATACGTTCCGCTCACTTTCCGACTAAATGACATTTTTGCCTACTAAATTTTGACGTAAATCATACGGAAAGAATACTGGAAGTTTACGGAACGGAATCAACCTTTATACTTCTCTGTTCTGTGGCCAAACTTCACATTTGGTTTGAGTAGAAATCAATGGAAAAAAAGTTAAGAGGAGATCTGACATTAGTGATATTTTTCATTAAATGTTAACCATTCTTGATTCAAATTGCAGCTTATATTTGAGTGAAGTTCCAAAGATGATTTGTAGATTATATATAACACCGAGAAAAATTTAAGGACTGATTCTGTGATAAAAATATTTTTATCACAGAAAAATTTTATACCAAGTATCCACCTTAATATTAAGGTGCATGCTTGGTATAAAATTTTCTCAAAAACCTGAAAAGTTGAACCCCTCCGGAGATTAACAAATAAAATTGTTTCTCTTTTTTATTTTCTCTGCATAATGAGCTGAAGACACTAAACTTGGTAAAAATTATTTGTCAATAAAACTACACGTTTTGGAATTTTTTTCAACCCTGAAGTATGCTTAGAAAAGGTTGAGATAGTCAACCCCTAAGATATTTTTTCTTTCAACTCTCTTTTCGATACACATTTTCCGTTCAAAACAACATGCTCAAGGAGCCCAATTCATTCACTAACTTTTTTATCTCAACAAGTTTTTCGAAAACAAAACTATTTACGAGAAAAAAATATCGAAACTGCATTGTAGCAGGGTGTGAAACGATAAGCAATTCAGCCGGCATATTTCATCGCAAACGCATTTCAATGAGGTGAAGAGTAAATGCTTGTATTGAAGCTGAAGGCGGTCATTTTCAACATTTATTATAATTGTATTGTCAATATTCGACCGGTTTTTGTTCACTGTTCGCTATTGTTCTAGTTGTAAAAGTATCAGCCTAGTAGAATCATAATTCGGTTGGCTGTTGTTCAATAAAATGCTATTTAACATGAGTTATATTTTTCTCGTGAATGGTTTTCGAAAAAACTTGTAGAAATAAATTGAGTTAGTGAATGAATTGGAGATTCAAGCCATGTTTTTCTGAAAGGAAAATATTAAACCGAAAAAAGTGAAAAAAATAGCTTTGGGGTTGAATATTTCAACCGCTTCTGAGCATATTTCAGGGTTGAAAAAATTCCAAAATATGTAGTTTTATTGCCAAATAATATGTACCATGTTTCGTTTCTATAGCTTTATATACAAAAAAAATAAAAAGAAAATTTTTTTTTGTTACTCTTCGGAGGGGTGTAGGGTTTTCAAAAAATTTATACCAAGTACCCACCTTGATTTTCATCACAGAATCACCCCTTACATTTTTTCGGTGTGATTCAGATACACCCTGTATAAAAGAAACGTCTGGTGGAAAAAGTGACCTAAAAATGCATCAATTTGGAACTTTTGGGGCCCATATCTTCTGAACTATGAGAGGTCGCTCAGTTTCGACAGCACATTGTTTGTTCAGAGGAACACACAGCGTACATATTGTGTATCACTATATTCTTTCAGTTTTTTCTGAATTACACAAAAATGAGATCCCAAACTTAGATGTGTTTTCAATGTCTTACCTAGTATTTAAGTTCATCCATAAAATAGTCTTTAAATTTCATGTTAAATTCAATGATTCAAATGTTATTGTACGCGTGGCTTCCTTACAGCCGCACAACGTACGTAGTCTATCATTATCCTGTTTTGTGCGAAGTGCTTTTTTCATAGGGATCCACTCCTTCTCCTCCTCCGTGCGGTGCTTCGTCCTGCCTAAACTGAGGCCTTGTGGTCCATTATTCATCTGTACGAAGTTGGGGAAACCTACCCAAGGACAAGATTACGAAAATGCCACGGAGTTTACAGAGAGAAGTCCCTCTCACAGTAGGAATATATAGTGGGTGTCCCATAGGTGTGTTTTCCTTGGCTCAAAAAGAATATTGTAAAGGTGAACAGAATACGTTCAAGAGTTTCGTCAGTGCTCCTGCGCCAGCGTCGCAGGGAACAATCGTAAATCCCATTTTCTTTATACAGGTGAATAGGTGTAGTCAGTAAATTTACCAGCCATCATCAGAGCCAGCCGTTTACTTACAAAGGATCAGAAGATTACCTACCTCAGGTTTGACGGTCTTCCAATAAGAAGCCTCTACTGTCTGTCTAGATATCTAGAGAAGAAACTACTGACAGATGTACATAAGGCCAGCAAAAGATCGTGCCGCCCGCTTAGCCAGTGCGTCTGCCCTCTTAATACCAGGAACACTCTCACACCAGTCGCGGTGGACATCACAGAACCACAGCCGTCTTTAATGCACGGCTCTGACAGAACCATCAGTGAACCAAGTGGGATCTTCAGGCACAAGAAGCTTGTTTGCTGTGAAGCATGGATTCCCACTAGGACCCTGTAGGGTTCATCGAAATTGAATTCAAAGATGGACTTTTGTTTCGCCAATTTATCCTCAACATTGATGAAACAAAAGCGCATCGTTGAAATCATTTTTTCATCTGAAGGTGGCGCTATGTCGTCGGGTCGTCAAGGCAACTGTCTGTCTGAATTGACATTCATGTTTCGTTGATAAGCTAAATGACAAATGACGAATTACCATTAAAAGTGTCAGCGCTCTGATTGGTGGTGTCCTCGTCGGTGTCGACAGTATGAAATACAACTGGTATATTCCAGATTGATCTAAAGATTTAGTAGGAAAACAGATGAAAGTCAAAGTACCATTATTCTATTCATCTTAACTTCGTAGAAGCAGAAACTGATGCTCATGCGGTCCCCTCTATGGGTGAAAGGATTCATAACACATATTCTATGTATGTAGACTGTGATGCATTGGTATTATACAGGGTGTTTCTAAATTGATGCGAAAGATTTCAATGGGTGATTCTTCAGCAAAAATTAAGAGGGATCTTTCATATAACTTTTTGTTACACCCTTTCCCCTCCAAGTTACAGCTCTTTAAAATTAGGTAAAAAATTCTTTTTATTTAGTATATCCACTTTGGAAAGATTTAAAAGAATGAAATTTGACAGATAACTGATGCTAATGAAATGGCAGTTTTTGAGAGTTTTTGTTACCCTAAAATGTAATTCCAAGGGGCTGAAAAAAAAACCCTATAATATTTTGCATCAGAACTTTTTAATGCCCCTTTATTCTCCTATTTAAAAAACTGTTTCAAAAAGACTGAAACAGTTTGCAACTTATGCCTTGACTTTTTATCATAAAGTTGTTAGTTTGATCACAAAAAAGTAAAATACTGCTCAGACTCTCCTCCCATAAATTCACTTCATTTTAGTCAAGGGGCGCCATTTTGAAATTTATTATGATTTTTGTAATTGAAATTTGGTCCACGTTATTATATTAGTTTTTTGTGATTTTTTAATTGTTATTATAGTTGTACAATTAAATTGTTCACGCTCTGATTTACAATATTCTTCAACCTAATAAAAATGCCACTCTTTCAATAAAGTTTTATTCAGTTGTGAAAAATGTTTGAAGTTATAATAAAACTGTCTAGGAATTGTGATTACTTTTCAGGGTAACGAAAACACTCAAAACCTGCCATTTTATTAGCATCAGTTGTCTGCCTTTCTTCTAAATTTTTCCAAAGTGGATATATTGAATGAGAACAATTTTTTCACTTGATTTCAAAGGACTGTCAGGGCCCCCGCTACCATATGTGCAAAGTGTGTAATGCACACGGGCGCCACCGTTCAGAGGCGCCAAAACCCAGGATCCAAAAAAATATCGGAAGAATTTGCAAAAAAATTTCAAAATAAGATTTGGGAAATTAAATAGGATTATGTATAAATACACACGAAATGTCATTATAATATCATCCAGTTACTGCCGATTCCCATGTTGCGAGAACATGTCAGGCGGTAGTTCCTCGATTTTTCCTTTTTAGACATGAATAATGCCTGGAGCGCTATAAAGGTGATGCATCGCCCGGGACTTTTTAATTTTAAACAGGTTCGTTCAATATATATATATTCTTTTGAGAACAAGCATTTCATTTCGTTCAATGAAAGAACCGAACCGTAAGCACAATAGCTTCCGAAAGAAACAAATTAGAAACTCGATTTTTGTAGAGTAGGTTTGGACCTTTATAACGAAGGCCGAATTTATGAATGGGTAAAATCCGCAGATATACCCATTCAAAATCGTATTTTCCCAATATTTCCGAAAATGCAGATTTGATCGAATCGAAATCCAGTACTTTTACGAAAAATTACAGTTCGAAGGTTCATACAGAAAATCATGAGGATATTATGATCAGATGATCACGGAATATTGAATATTTGGAAAAAAAACGATATCGAGGAGAAAACTACGAAATTTGATATATTTTTTCACCATATCTTCAAAACTCATGATCGAATTGAACTTAAATTTGAGACACTGCTGTGAAATATACAGTTCAAAGTATGACCAACTTTTTTCTGAATGTAAGAAACTGTTTCCGAGAAAAAAAATAAAATTTTTTTTTTTCCAAATATACTATACAAATGACTGTACGGTGACGACAGAATCGATTTGGACATCGGATTCTTCCTCAGTGAGTCCAACCCAGTCGTTTGAGACTATTTTCGGCTCAAAATTCGAAAATTACAGACACTTGGACAAAACGATAGCACGCTGTTTCCCTAGAACTTGCGCGCAGAAAAGGAATAAAAAAGGTTAGATCTTTTTGCTATTTACAACTTTTCCATAGGACTTGTAGTTTTGGCGGAAATCAAGATAAACTGGGTTTTATACTGGAACAGTTCCTTCCCTTCCACTCCCCGACCTCAGATCACCACTTAATAATTTTTCCTTCCTGCTGTTAAGGAAATGTTCTCTTTTTATTCTGTTAGCTGCATAAAATTCAGCCAAATTTAGAAATGATTCAATTGATTAGTTAGTATTTTAACATTTAAACGTTAACTTCAATTTTTATTATTTTGCATGACAAAACATCTGACCGATAGACTACTGCTTCCAGAATTTGGCAAGCCTCGGATTTCAAATTTCGGAATCAAAATTATCATTGTTATATCTCAATGGTATTATAACGTGTTTTCCAGATAATACAGTTTAAACACCTTTTGCGCTCATCTTCTGATCATATATTATCCTCATGATATTCTTTCATTTTTCGATAAATTACTGGATTTCAATTCAATCTTCTCTGTATTTTTGGAAAGACTGTACGGCCGTAATCGTGGTGACGACCGGCCGGACACAATCCATTTTGACACCAGTGAGTCCAACCTAGTCGTTTGAGACAATTTTCGGCTCAAAATTCGAAAATTACAGACATCATGAGCACAAAACTTATCCAAATTGCCTTAAAGGACGCCAAAATCCTTTTTTGCACACAGGCGCCAGTAGCCCTTACGGGGGCCCTTAGGGCTGTAACTTCGAGGGAAAATGGTGTTGCACAAAAAGTTATAGGAAAGACCCTGCCTAATTTTAGCTAAAGAATCAACCTTTGAAATCTTTCGCACCAATTCAGAAACACCCCGTTTATAATAAAAGTATAATCTGTACTTATTTATGATTAGCCCTCGCGTGTCTCCATAAAGTGGATTCACGCGGTGTAAAATAGCTGAAAGATTACACTTGAAAAAATTACATTTTACACCCACCTTATTTGTTGTTTGACCACGGCATAAGATATAATAATAAACTAATGCCAGTTATAATTAATGTGGGTTTCTCTTTTGTGATGATAGAATCTGTTCAATGATTCGATTGATATATTTTCAATTATACGGGGTGTTGTATTTGATTAATATGGATATATCCACTGCGATATATAAGAGTCAAAAGCACCGTTAAATACTTTCATATATTTTTTTCAGAAATATTTACGCAGAAACAAAATTTTCTTGACAGCATAACAGTAATCGCAACTTCTTTAAAGTGAACATATGCGATAATACTATGTAACACTCCAACCATGAGAAATATCGATAAGCAGATTTTACCATTGAACTTTAAATGAATAATAAGTTCTAGACACTACGTTGGTTTTATTCTATCATGTCATAACCAGAACTTTCCATTCAAAAGTTCTCTTGTTTGGTTTATATATACTGTACAGAAAACCTACGAAAAACATTGTCATACTACTATATTGATATACAGTACCCAGGCAACACAGAGAGGTTTCAAAGATATCCCGGCGATATCTTCTCAGAACATTGAGAGTACTTTTTCTACTTCTCTACGAAGTCACAGGGAGTGCTATATTTCCTCCAAATGTCCGCCACAGCGATATTCTCGAAGAGATCCTGAAGATATCGCATGCGGAAATTCTCAAACTTCCCACAATGGGAGGTTTATGGGAAATTCGCTCACACAGTCTCATGGCGAAGAGTTTGAGAAATTCTCAAATACTTCCCATCGCGAGATTTCTGGGAGTACGACAAGAGATATTTTCAGGAAATGCCCCTAGCGACAATATCCGAAAGTACAGATATCAGATATTGACATTTAAAATTTAAATTATATTTCTTGAAAGTTTCCTGTTGATTATTGAAATTATTTTATGCTGACTTCTGCGGACTCGCTATGCAAAAAATTAGCAGACAGCACTTCGCCGACACAGATCATAAGTCCTTACGAACAGCCTCAGGGAAAATTCCCAATGCAAGGATTTACATATCTACTTTACCAGGAATCCGCGAGATGGCGAGTTCCGTGATCAAGACATCCAGGCGATATCGTATAATATGAGCGCTTGGATTGTCGGTTCTTACGTCTGGTGGTTAGATGACTTCGAGTATTGTTTAGCGCGGTCGGAATTTATATTTATTCTTCATTCGTATTTCGGATATGAATGAGATCCGAGAGATGGCCAGATCCGTGAATGAGATATACCAGACGAAATCGTAATATGAGAGCTTAGATTGTCGGTTCTTACGTCTGGAGGTTAGATGGATTTGATGAATATTGATTTGTGTTTCGGAATAGAATGGAGATTAATTATCGGTTCTTGGAAAAATATATCCATACTACTATAATGGGTGTATGGAAACAAAATATTGATTTGGAATCCCTGTTAGTATTTGAATGAGAAATGTGTTGATTTCTTCGAGGAAAAACAACGGATCTCAGATTGGTCGATATTCAGACGAAAATGTCGTGAAAAATATGAAGCAGTTTCGATTAAAGTTTTGATATTCTGTTTTCTTCCGAGAATTCTCTGAATTCTTCAGATTTGAGAACGTAATTTCCACTCGCATAATGTTGTACAAGTCTGCCGTTGTCTAACCGATACTGGTAGTGAGTTTCAATCCAGAAATATGATAATGTGAAAAAGAGAGCTTTCTTTGTGATGAATGAAGTCATAAATGCTACTTAATTAGGTTCGTTTCGTTATCAACTAGTATTCTAGCCGATAACTAGTTTTAGTATTAAACCATTGTAAAAAGTCTTCATTCAACAACAGAACTATAAATTTGCTAGACACCTCTTACTTGTTAATACAGGTTTCAACCTGAAATGCATTTACTCCTCCACCAAATGTATAAAAACGCCGTGATTTTGTCATCATAACGGAAAATCCGGCACCATAAAAGCCAGTAACAAAATATGATACATTCAATGTGAATTATACGAAGGCGTAGAAGGGCCACTCTTTGTCGACAAAAATTTTTCCACCTAATTCCGACTTTAATCTCGGAATTATACTAATTCCGACTTTGAACTCGGAATTATAGACTAATTCCGACTTCAAACTCGGAATTATACATAATTCCGACTTCGAACTCGGAATTATACTAATTCCGAGTTTGAAGTCGGAATTATAGACTAATTCCGACTTTAAACTCGGAATTATAGTCTATAATTCCGACTTCGAACTCGGAATTATACTAATTCCGAGTTTGAAGTCGGAATTATAGACTAATTCCGACTTTAAACTCGGAATTATAGTCTATAATTCCGAGTTCAAAGTCGGAATTAGTCTATAATTCCGAGTTTGAAGTCGGAATTAGTCTATAATTCCGAGTTCAAAGTCGGAATTAGTATAATTCCGAGATTAAAGTCGGAATTAGGTGGAAAAATTTTTGTCGACAAAGAGTGGCCCTTCTACGCCTTCGTAGAATTATGTTTTAACTGATTTGTTTTTGGTATGTTTGCCGATTATCCTATTGGTTTCTAGGAAGCCTCTCCGAAGTTATTTATTTCGTTCCTATGAATCAAACACATATTTTGCCTATGTATAAATAGTGGACAACGAAATGTTCCATTGTTGTTACACTCGGGATGATCTTTGGTGCTTGCATTGCGAATTTCCTATTCTGGTTATGTCTGTGATAACTTTAGGAACTCGCATTGCGAATTTCTTATTCTGGTTACGTCTGGGAAGACTTAAGGAACTTGCATTGCGAATTTCCCTTTCTTGTTCTGTCTGAGATGACTTCAGGAACTCGCATTGCGAATTTCCCTTTCTTGTTATGTCAGTGATGAGTTTAGGAACTCGCATTGCGAATTTCTTATTCTGGTTACATCTGAGATGGCTTCAGGAACTCGCATTGTGAATATCTAATTCTTGTTACGTATGCAATAACTTTAGGAGCTCGCATTGCGAATTCCCAAATTATGTTGTGTTTGTGATCACTTTAGGAAATCACTTTAGGAGTTCGCGTGTAAGCCGGGTTAGGACTTCTCAGATATCTCGCCGGGAAGTTTGTGTTACTTGGGTATAGTTACAAAAAACGTATCCCTTATAGGGTACAACTTTATTGTTATACAAACAATTACATTATAATATGGCAACCAACAACAAACACATCCATAAAAAGGTTCAGTCAATAGAAGGTTCGGGTGTTTCACTTAGTAGTCATCAACAATCTCTAAACTGCAAACCTCACACGGCAAAGGTTTTCAAACCTATCAGAAAGCCTTGAACTCGTTAGGATACAGTTCTTCTGTGGCTATCTGAAGGTTAGTTTCTTCCTGTTGTTCGAAATTGGATGCGTCTCCTGTCGTTTTCACTATTGGCTTATAACTAGGGACAACTTTACGTTGATAGATATTCATCCAGTTGATGTCTCGAAACCATCTGTGATTCTTCACATCCTGCACTCCAGCCTTCAAGTTGCCATATCTGAAATGAATAAGAGTACGGTTATATTGAGCAAGACTTCATTTTTTGTTGCCAGTTTCAAAACAGTAAGCCAAAACAAAAGGTATATATATATATAGCCCATATGGTGACAAAACTTGTCTGCCTAAAAACCGCATTCACTAAAGTCACCATCATGTGAGCGTCATAAGAAATCCATTGAACTACCCTATCTTTCGAAAGTTCAAGAAATTCAAGAAAATCCAGTGAAATTTTTGCAAGTCAGGAAAGTTTTACGAAAGAGGGCAAGCCCACCATTTTTTTGCGAGCAAGTTCTAGGAAAAGCGTGCAATCGTTTTTACCCAATATCTTCGCAAATTTATTCACAATAACTTTGCAAAGGAAGACATTTTCGGTATAGGTTTAAAGCCTTGATACGAAGGTAAAGTTCATGATGGACAGGATCAGCCTTACGGTTTGGGAGGTGAATGAGTTATTCGAAATTTCGTCATTCCAATATTCCCAAAAATGTTTGCAATTGGCCGTAGGGAGGCTATCTTAACGCGTTGAATTTGCGAGGGAATGTCTCAAAGACAAGCAATTTTCGGTTTAGGTTCAAAACCTGAATACGAAGGCCGAGATCACACTGCCAAAAGGTTAGTAGATAAACGCATTTGAAATTTCGTCAACCAAATATTTATAAATATGCAGACAAAATTGATACGAAAATCAGTACGTCGACATACCATGACGATGAGCTCTCAGTCAAACATCAAATGCATCCAATATGAAAAGGCGTAGTATTTCGGAAAAATATCCAAAATCGCAAATCTTACCAATAGGATCTCCAAATTAACATATATATTTCCGAAACAACAGATACGACTTATCGATTTATGTAAGATCTTTGGAACTCTCAATTGTATCTTGAAAAAAATTTCGAAAAGCACTGAAGTCTAGTCAGCAGCTTTTGCGAGCAGGTTCAAATTTGTTGTCAAAGCGCTCATCCTTTAACGTATTGACCCCGTCAAACGCACCTTTACTTCCTGATGAAAATATTCGGCAATCTTCTAATCATATTATCCTCACGAATATTTGGTACGTTGTGCTGGAATATGGAGATCAAGGTATGAGCCGAATTTTTGGGAATATAATAGATTCCGAGAAAAAAAAACGGCGAACCGTTAACACAATAACTTTCGAAAAAAACAACTGAGAAACTCGATATACCCATTCAAAATTTTATTTTCCCGATATTTCCAAAAATACAGATTAGATCGAATTGAAATCCAGTACTTTATCGAAAAATGATAGTGTGAATATTCATTCAGAATTTAATGGGGATAATATGATAAGAAGATCACAGAGTATTGAATATTTGAAAAAAACATTTGAAATTTTTTTTTCAAATTGTTCTAATCACAAGATTGTCACGAAATTCTGCACAAAGTTGTCCTTCAGCATCTTCAAACTAGCTGCAAAGTTTCATCATGATTGAATCAGTATTTCTTGAGTTATACCGAAAAAAACAAAGATATCGAGAAGAAAACCACGAAATTTCACATATTTTTCCGAATTTCTCCAAAACTAATAGACGTATCGAATTGAAATTTGGTACGCTGCTGTGGAATATAAAACGGTTCGTGTGCGTCCACATGGAAAATAGTGTACAAAAGAAAAATCTATGCAAAATCAGATGATAGTTACGACAAATTGATATTTTTCATGCACATTGTGTTTTTTTTTTAGACCTGGAACTAGAAGTCGAGCAGATTTCCTAGTTCTGGTCTATTTCTATATGGTTCATACGAACATACGGGTTCATATGAACAGTTCGATGGCCTGATATGACAATACTTGCCAAATTTGAAGCGAATACGTTGAATGGTTCACAAGTTTTAGACATCCAAAGGTTCTGCCGAAATCAATAAATGTTAGAAATCATGAGCGTTTAATTATTTTCTATTGAGAAAAAATAACGATTGGTGTGCCATTCACGTTGGAAACAGATTGCGAAAGAAAAATCTATGCAGAATCAGCTGATCGTTACGACAAATTGATATTTCATATACAGAGTGTTTTATTAGACCCTGAACTAGAAATCTAAATTTCCTAGTCCTGGTCTGTATTATTTTGATATGACTCATATGAACAGTTTGATGGCTTGAGGTTGCAATACCAAACTTGAAGCGAATGCATTGAATGTGATGATGATGTATCCATCTAAAAATTCTGCCAAAACCAATAAACCACCCTATATCTCAGAAACGAATGGCCTTTGCTATATTTAATTGTTGTTTTCTGGATACCATCTATTCACCATGAAACAATATACAATTACTCGTGGACCATCCTGTATATTGAGTCCAAGGTCTGTGCAAAATTTCATTGGAAGCTGAAAACATTTTTATGGGTTCACAAATGATTTCCACAAAAATTTGGAAATATTTCGATCCCAACAAAATTTTGCTAGCAGATGCGGGTTGGCATTCTCCAACTAATAACCAAGTTTCAATCTGATAGCCTAGATAGAGTTACTGAGATATTCTGGAAAGTAACTGACAAATTCCGTTTGACTCAATAACGAACCCAGAAGTTCTCATTTTATTGCTTTGTTGTACTTGATTATTTTTCGCTCGATTATTTGTCGTTTCTATTATGTTATATTTTTGTTTACTCCGTTTATATACCTATGGTTGTTATTTTCCAATGTGTATAAGCTTAATATTCTCGTTGAAGTATGTAAGCAGTTTCTATGCAAAACGTGAATAAATCTATCTCGAATTTTCGTGGCAACGGCAGGCACCCAGACAGAATCGATTTTGGCATTGGATTCATCGTGTGAGTCCCACTTAGACGTTTTAGACCAATTTGGCTCAAAATTCGAATATTACAGATATTTGAGCAAAACGAAAGCACGGTGACTTCCAGAACATACCCGTAAAAAACAGCGGTTCTTATGGAACCAAGGTTTTTCATTTTGATTAATCTTTAATTGTTCATGTGAAATATTTCAATTGCCGTGGCCCTCCTATCCAATAAAAATTCTAAATTGCCTTGAGATTTGACTATTGATATATTTCGTCCAGAAGTTACTTGAAAGAGTGAGAATTTTTTCCTTCCATATATTTTGCCCCACCTCTGTACTCTGCCCTACAATTCGCAATCGTTTTGCCAAAATGTCTGTATTTTTGAATTTCAGCTGGAAATGCTCTCAAACGACAAGATTTGATGACTAATCGATGGCAATTACCAATTTTTATTGGAAATTCGAAAAGGCTACAGTTTTCTACGTACAAATAATAAGAAAATTATGGTGAGATATAAGGTGGAGAAGGGAGTCTTCAAATCGTAATAGATATAATTATCTCGATTATTTATCCTCCTTCTCTGTATCCAGTCTTTAATGCACGTCTAGAGACGGTTGTGGTATGAGCATCACATCTTCCCAGATATAACACGATATACAACATATACTGTGGAATATAAGGGCTGTTTCATTTTTTTTCTCATACTGTATGTGTATGTATGTAACTGCTGTATGAACCTCTTTCAAAGATTTACTTCCCTTAGTTCAGTGGTCATGGAGAAGATTGAATTCAAGCCGAAAAAATCACAAACGCTTTGGATTTTCAAGTGAAATAAGACGAAACAAAAAAAAATTCTAGAAAAGCACTGACATGAAGTCAGCAGTTTTTGCGCGCTTATGTTCAAATAGGTTGCCAAAGCAGTCGTTGAATGGGTATACACCATGATGTAAGCAAAACATGGTGTGCTCATCTGCTCATCTATGATCGAATTTACCAATGATGACGTCACCTTTTTCATACCAATTTGAAGTACAGAATATATATTTCCTTGTTTTTTGATCTGGCCGACGTCACTTTTTTTTCAGATGAGCACACCATGTTTTTTACATCATATATGTATGTATACTCGTTTACTAATAGCATCTATCTAACAACCTTATTTCGAAAACAATCCAGTTGAGCAACAGGTGGCATCCAGGAATGATTGTCGTCTCGAGAACAACGCTATTATGGTTCTTGTCAATAGAATACCTACATGAAAAAAAAAATTGTGGCCTACAGTAACCTGATATTCCTGGCCAGTACTTGTCAGTAAATTTTGACAGTCGATTTTACTGGCACTGCTCTGGTAATTCTTCGTATCAGTACGAAGCGTTTCGAAATTACTGATACTGGCCAGTACTGATTGGGAATATTGGAACGAAACAATAACATAGGTCTAATCAATTCCATAAACTAGATAGAGGGCGGTTCATGTATTCACTGATAATTCCAATTTCGATTTTAGAGAAATTTTCAGCGAAGTACAATATTGATGAGGACATTCATCAATTTCAAAGTTTTTTTCAAAATAAGTTGTTGTTATTGTGATAATTCCAGGTTAATTGAGCAGGTTGAAAAAACACCTTGTACATCGCATTCCCAAAAATACGCTATCTGTTTACGATTCTACTATGATAAGTCATTACTTGAGAGTTTCTAATTTTTTTGGCACACTTCTAGTTTTCTGAGAAAATTCCATCAAAAAAAGACAATGTCGAAATTTCGCTCCAATCGATTCTACTTTCATTGATAACTTTGGTATGGCTCATTCAATTTTGATGAAATTTTCAGTATAAATATACAATCGAAAAAGTCTCTCAAAATACAGTGTTGTAATTGTGATAATTTTAGAATTTCAGATTAATTGTGCAGTTGAAAAAAAAACACCCTGTACATTGCTTTTCCAAAAGTTTCTTATTCGTTTCAGATTCTACAATAATATGTCATCATTCAGAGGTTTTTAATTTCTTTGGCACACCTCCGGTTTTCCTAGAAAACATTTTTGAAGAAGAGCATGATCGAAATTTGGCTCACAAGCAGTGAGGGTATGCAGCACTAGGTAGGAAAGCTGTATTGTCCAAGGATGTGATCAATATTTCTCGAGAAATTTTTTTTTTAAATATTCGAATAATTTTTTTTGTAATTTTTCAACGACTGCTTCCACACGGAACTTTGCACTGAACTACGCGTTGGTATTCTAAGAGAGTTCACAGAGTTTCAATTTGATTGAATAAGTAATTCATGAGATATGGAGGAATTAACCTCAACTTTTCAAATGGGCCTATCTCCGAAACTATTTGAACTATTTCACCCATTAACGACCTTGAGTGAGTTATTTGGACTACAAACCTAATCTGGCACTTTCAAGTCGCTAGGTCATTTCCTTCGAAAGTTAGAGCACATACGGAAGGACAGCCGGACGGACATAATTGAATAAGACCACGGATTCTTCTTCGGGGAGTCCAACCTAATCGTCTAAGACCATTTTCGGCTCAAAATTCGAAAATTACAGACATTGTAACGAAACGATTACGCGCTGTTCCCAAGAACAAGCGCGTAAACAAAGTAAAATTTTGCTGTTAATTGAATTTTCGAGGTTATTTCCTCGAAACCGCAAGATCTGTGGATGCCGTCAGATTAAAATTTGTAGTTAGTTGGGGAATTTCTACATGATACAAAATTTCGAATGGATATAGTCGTAAGAAAATTTTTTTGAAATCATTATTCGAAAATTTTCTACATTCCTGTTGAAATGAATTTTTTTTCGCAGACTATGTATAATATTTCAATGCAATTTGTAACAGATCTCGAAGTCGATATTGACCAATAATATTTCTTGATTCAATTTTATCCGATATCCATTCACGGAAAAAAGTATGTTGAATTTTGTTGTTATTGGAAATGTTCTTCCCATATAAATATTTCACATTGTATTCGTATTTGTATTTTTTCCGAATATCCTAGGCTTCAACGAAACCCCTCAGAAGCTTAAAGCTTGAGCGAGTTAGGATACCGGGTGTGTAGGCTTTGTTACTAATTCCTTGCGCCACGTTAGGAACAGCACTGTAAATTGTTTACCCAACAGCGAATGTTTGGACGGTCCCCTAAAAACCGGAAAAGTTATTTCCCGGCCAAGGGCTTGAACCCCAGACCTTACGGTCATGGGGCTTGCGCTCTAACCACTGAGCTATTTATATGTCAGTAGAAATTCTACATTCGTAGTAGGAATGCGACATAGAAGCGATCAACTGATCGAAGCAACTAGACCTATCCATCATTTCAAATAATTAATTCATTCTTGGCAAATATGTAGTTTCATCAGGTCATGATGTTAGCAAAACATGGTGTGCTCATCTGCTCATCTGTGATCGTGATTACCAATGATGACGTCACTTTTTTCATTCAAATTCAAAGCACAGAATATATATTTCTTCGAATTTGAATGAAAAAAGTGACGTCATCATTGGTAATCACGATCACAGATGAGCAGATGAGCACACCATGTTTTGCTAACATCATGACCTGATGAAACTACATATTTGCCAAGAATGAATTAAATATTTGAAATCATGGATCTGTCTAGTTGCTTCGATCAGTAGATCGTTTCTTTGTTGGATGCTTTACTTACATCATGCATCAGATCGATCAGATTACAGCACAATTCAGCAGAATCAAACAGAGAGAAATTGAACAATATTTGACAATTCTAGGACCGTCTCTTGAAAGTGTAGACACATGATATATATTCTATGCATCCTGAATCGAATATTCACGACATTCATTAATTGTTTTTCTTCTATGATTATATGTGACCAAAGACCATGGTCAATGATATGGCCGCGGGACAAAAATTGAAAAGACTCTCACCTTCTGGTCAAATCAACCTGAAGAATGTTCTTCACCAGATCCTTCAATTCAGTCGAAAAATGTGGTGGAAATTTATACTTGCACGCAACAATCTTCTCGTACAGCCTCATTGGGTCCATAGAGTTGAACGGAGGCAAACCTGCATTCAATTCATAGATGAAAATACCGAAAGCCCACCAGTCCACAGATTTGCTGTAGCCCTTGCTGAGGATGATTTCTGGAGCCAGATATTCAGGTGTACCACAGAGCGTCCACGTTCTTCCCCTTACAATCTACGCAAAACATAGATTTAAATCGATATTAAGTTCGAATGTGTGTTCGGTATGTTCACCTTACAAAATCCTAAATCTGCTAACCTGCAGTAGCCTTTATTGTCCAAGAGGATATTTTCCGGTTTGAGATCTCTATAAATGATATCCAAATTGTGCAAATATTCCAACGCTAAAACTATTTGCGATGCATAAAATTTAGCCATAGGTTCATCAAAACGTTTCAGCCTGTAACGAAAGTGTAAATTCAACAAAATTCAGTGCCTTCAGGTATCTGACTGATTTATTCTTAAATTAGATTTATTAGCCCCGAAATAATTATACAATTATATCACCTTTGTGCGATTCCTTTATAATAACAAGATTCATTGATCCTGTAATGAGAATGGAGTTTGGCGACAAATATGGATAAAATGAATAGCTGTATGAAATTGAATACCTGAATGATCGTTTTTGCTCGCTTGTTCTGGGGAACATCATTTCGTCACGATATCTGTAATTTTCGAATTTTAAGCCGAAATTGGTCTCAAACGACTAGGTTTGACTCACCGATGAGGAATCCGTGGTCAAAATTGATTATGTCCGTCGGTCCGTGTGCGCTGTAACTTTCGAAAGAAAGAACCTAGACTACTCAAATTCAAGATCCTGAATATCACGCTCAAGTTCATTGATGGGTCACATCTGCCGAATGGTTTATTGTGCTACGACCATTTGAAATTTTGATTTTTCAATAACTCAAAAAATATTCATCTGATCGGAATGAGACTTGGTTGGTAGATGTACAGTAGCAACATGAAGAATTATCAATAGAAAAGTTTGAGAAAAAAATTATTTCGCCGAAAATTTTCATATTTCATTTAAATTTCACTGAAATCTCCAAACCGCCACTTCATAACTGAGCACTTTATTTCAGCCCAATCAGATTTCCTGATTTTCCTGAGGAAGAAATCAATGAAAAATTCAGGAGATTTATTTTAGAAATTCATATATTTCAAAAAGCATATCTCCGATTCCGTTGAAATTTTACTCCAATCGACAACGAAAACTCGAAGACTCGGTTTCAGTATAAACAGATATGTATTCTTTTAATTTTCCGAAACATGAGATGTATAGAATATTCCTTTGCATCGACCGTTCACGGCATCTACTGGTGAATAGACGAAGCATTTACTGGATCCTACAGTCACATTATGCGGGATAACGGCATCTACATAACAACACTTTATACATATGCTTTATGAGGCGATTCCCAGGAAGTTTTATCGGTACTTACCCGTAGCGCATGAGCAGTGTATCGAAATCGTCACTACTTAACAACAGTGTTTCAAATTTCAGTTTCATGAAATATTCGTCTCGGGCGATATTGAAGTCAATATTTAACAACTTTTCAACTCGATCAGATATTCATTTTATTTAATGAAACATATTGAGCTAAAAGTTATTTTCTTTCATTTCGCGCTTGTTCTAGGGAACAAAAGAGTTATCGTTTTGCCCAGTGTCTGTGATTTTCAAGTTTTGAGCAAAAAATGGTCTTTATGGATTGAAAAAAAACCTAGAAAAGCACTGACGTGAGGTCAGGAGCTTTTACGCGCTTGTTGCGTTACCAAAGCGGTCATCTATACAAGTATATTGACCCTGCCAAACGCAGATTTTTCATATGGTCCTCACGAAATTCAGCATGAACCTCAAGCTATAATTTTCGATGAAATACTAGATTGCAATTCGATCCAAAATTTCGAATGGGTATAACTATCTAAAGAATAATTGGCGAATTCAACCCATTTAAGCATTCGACCTTCATAATTAAACTGAAAGTCTACTCTACAAATATATTCCCCATGTCGATACCTTCTCAGATGTGTGAAGAGCTCTCCACCATTCACGAACGGCATGATAAAATACAAGTAACTATTATCTTTGTAGAAAAATTCCAGGTTTACAAGAAACGGAAATCGTACAGCTGCTAAAATATTTTTCTCATACAGGGTATGATCCACCTGTTTCAGTTTCACTATGCGACGTTTGTCAAGAACTTTCATTGCGTAGAACTCACTACTGCTTATGTTCTTCACCAAAACCTGGAATTTGAAAGATTTTAAGGCATTGAGACCGACGGAATGTTTTTTTCGATCACAATTCATATATTGGCAAAGATACTCACGACAACACCAAAAGACCCGCCTCCCAAAGTTCTAATATTTTCGAAGTCGTTCAGGGAACTGAGGGTGTCTTTTTTCTTTCCATAAACTGCATAGAACTCCGTTCGCATCTTCTCTAATAATTCCTGGTATTCATTTTCCTGATTTTTCATTTTCTGGAACAAAAATTTTGCTGAGAAACACTGAATTTTTGAATTTCTGAAGAGACCTACCTTAGCATTTTCGATTGCCTTTATATCCTGCTTCTCTTTCGCGGTTGCTTCATCCTCTATTACTTGTTTCTTCATTGTTATATTCATTTCGTATGATTAAACCCTACTCTGAAATCTGTCCTCCAAAAGATAGGGTTCAAATGTCATCTTTTCATTCAAAGGAACAACTTGATTCGATTCGATATATTGGAATCTGATTTGTATGCTGTTTTCTGTAGTTGTATAAAAATAATCATATCTTATAACTGTGATTCCTGAAACAAAAATATTTATGTCAAATTTCATTTCTTTTAAATAATCATTCAAACATTCGGAAAAAGCAGTCTCGAAAAAAAATGTGTTCCTTCAAAATTGCTATTGACCCTATTGGAGCAAAATACGTAATGATATTATGTAGGTAAGGTTGTATAAATTCGAATTAACACATTGGGAGTTGTGTATAACTGAAAGGAATCTTCCAGCATCACAAATACTAATTTGACGTTAAAAATATTTTGTGGCAGTTGTCACTAATCTGTGTTGAAAATGTTGAAAACGGAAAAGATGCCTTTTTGGTTGAAAGCATGATGTAAAAAAAACATGGTGTGCTCATCTGAAAAAAAAGTGACGTCAGAATGATTAAAATACAAGGAAATATACATATGAATCAATTTCAAGTGATGAACCAAAATCTCCGGTTATAGTTACGGTTATCCATATTGACAGATGATCCTTTGCCTATATGTCAGTTTGGATAACCGCAACTTTATCCGGAGCTTTTGGTCCATCGCTTGAAATCGATTCATGTGTTCTGAATTTGAATGAAAAAAGTGACGTCATCATTGGTAAATACGATCACAGAAGAGCATATGAGCACACTATAATCGATTTCAAGCGATGGACCAAAATCTCCGGTTATAGTTACGGTTATCCAAATTGACAGATTACCCTTTGTCTATATGTCAGTTTGGATAACCACAACTATGACCAGAGCTTTTGGTCCATCGCTTGAAATCGATTTATATGTTTTACTTACATCATGGTTGAAGGGCTGTTTGGTTTTTGAAATTGTGAAGAGAAATAAATAGATATTTCGAAAGCAAATTCATGAGTTGAAGCAAGATATGAAAGAGTGAAGTGAAAAATAAACAAAATTGATATAAGATGGGTTCGGTCTTTACTTGATGAAAATTCTTTTTTCGATGATGTGCGGTCACTCTTTGACATATATACGACCGGTTTCACAAAACTTTGACTGCCAGATCAAGGGCTTGATTGTCAGTCAACAGTAAATTCTGTGCTCGATTTCAGTTCATTTTCAACCCAATCATCGAATGCAAATCTTAATCAACGAATTAATCAGAAGTCAAAAGTTTTGTGAAACCGACAGTTAAGGTCCTAAATGAGGTCCAAACGTTGTCAAAATACGGCTTTGTTGGCCTACTTCAGTTTTCGCCGATAGATGCCGGCATAAGAAAATCTGCCATATAAAATCTGAAATATGTACGGAAGTTACCGACCTGTCATATCAAAGATAGTCAAATCAGAACTTCTCTCTGATTTTCCGAGTTGGACCATACATTATTTTCAAGAGTTACGGAAAATGAATTCATTTTGACGAATTTAAATTACGATTATTCATTTCATTCACTCAGAATCTCGATAATATATATATAAAGGTTTCCTCAGTCTCTGAATACACATATCAGAACTTGATATTTTTGAATACCTGTTTATTATAGAAGAGGTATTCATTATCTCAATATTTAGTTTATGGAAGGGAAGTCTTTCAGAGTTGCGTTCTCAAAGAAATCTCAAGAAATAATCATTTGGAACGATAGATACTACCATTGTTTGAACAATGATGCTACAATAATTATTGATTTGATAAATTCGTATGGACATGAACAGCAAAGTGGAAATTCATATTTGAATTTCAATAAAAGTAAACATGAACATTTCCTCAAAATATTTTCTTAAGTATGTAACAAAATTCATAAGTTTTTAATTGAATAGGTATTCATTAATAGGTAGGTACATACAAAATTTATAAACCATATTTCTCGTGAAAGTAGATCTGAACTATCCAATAAAATCCATGAGTATTATCAATCTCCCGTTCCTTTTTTAACGTTATTTTGGCTTCGAAATGACTTCTTGTATCCATCCATGAGTGTTCTCACAATAAACCTCATATTGCTCCTTATTCCCTTACACATATTTCATATTATTAACGATTATATGTTCCACATTCGTTAAACTCCTATTATATATTGGTAAGAATCCATCATTTCAAATACCTGATTCATATTTTGGGAAATAGTTTCATCAGATTATAGCTCACTTCATTTTTATTCAGTGGAATGAATTAATTGTATGCACTTGACAAAGCGACCTTAGCACCATCATCGTTTACAGAGCCAAAAGTAGGACAACATTTGACAATTCTAGGACCGCGTTTTGGACCCAAAATTTTAGTGGGTACATTGTCGACACCTGATTTATTCTATGCATCTATCATGGGTTCTTGAATTTGCTAGGTATTACAGTAAACGTGACTAGAATGACCGATATCCGTTTGTTCATTCAGGAAAATCTTCTGAGAATTATATCGGTTTATTTTGAGTGATTCTAGGAGAGTTAATCTGGATTCTTTACTCTCGATATGGATAATTTCGTTTTCCTGGTTGGAATCATGTCCGAATTCTATAAGATGTTTAGCGTAGGTTGAATGAGAGTAATTTTGAAGTTTAACTCCTCTGGTGTTCGTGGATTCTCTTCTTGAACGATATGCCTTCATCTTATGAACTCGGAGAAATATAGGACGAATGGGGACTTATCCTCCTTGAAGCCCTCACAGATACTAGAGTTCATTGGAGCTCTAGAGTTGAAGGGCAAACTGTAGGTAGCACAGTTGCGAAAACAGCTCTGATGGAATGCAACCCCCCTACCAAACTATAAACTTATGAACTTCTAATTGATCTTTGTTTGATTTGTCGTTATTATTTCAAATGAATCTATATATGTTGTTAATGGTTCTGAAAGCTTATGTGTAATTAAATTTTTTTTTGAAATAATTGGCAATATGTTCGGATATTCGTATAATATATGGACTTCGTATGTAGTTTTTATTCTTGGGTTTTTTGTGATGAAAATGGCTAGTAAATACCATCTTTATACGTTCTTTTGCTGAGGAACAGCACGTTATCGTTTCGTCACAGTGTCTGTAATTTTCTAATTTTGAGCTGAAATTGGTCTCAACAGACAAGGTTTGACTTACTGATTAAGAAAGAATCCGTGTTCAAATTTGATTCTGTCCGGCTAGCCGTCCGGCTGGCCGTGTGTGCTCTAACCATCGAAGGAAAGGACCTAGAATTTTGAAATTCGCAGGTAAGGTTTCGATTCCGAATATCCCGGATGAATTCGTTAATGGGCCAAATCTGCCGAATGAGTTATGTGTTATTTTCATTTGAAATTATGATTTCTCAATAACTCGAAAAATATTTTATCTGATCGAAATGGAACTTGGTTGGATGATGAACAATATCAATCAAAAGAATTATCCATGAAAAATTTTTTTAGTTTTGAAAATTTTCATATTTCGTTTGAATTTCACTGAAATCTCTAAGTCGCCATTTCATAACCGAGTACTCCATTCCAGCCCAATCAGATTTCCTGATTTTCCTGAGGAAAAAATCAATAGGAAAATTCGGGAATTTTTTTTCAGAAATATATATTTAAGAAACCATATCTCCGATTCCGTTGAAATTTCACACCGGAAACTCTATTTCAGTCCAATCAGATATGTATTCTTTGAATTTTCCTACACATAAGATCTAGAGTTTAGAATATTTGTTTCCATCAACCCTTCACGATGTTTTAGTGTTAGAACTGACCGATAGAAACAAAAGAGTCTCAATAAGGAAATATCTGCTGATGAATACTCTTCGCTCAAAGTGCTTCTGCCGATGAAATCAAAGTTGTACAAGGCTTATTTATTACAGCTTTTTCAAGATCAATCATATGAGTGTTGGAAGAATTTATTCGTGAATCCACAATGAATAAGGCGCTTACAGTACAAGTAGCGTTAGTTTTATGTGAATGTATTGATTTTATCCACAATATATTGTGTAAATTTAGTCGTTCCCTATATAAACAGTAAAGTTATGAGTATTTGTCTATAATTCCAAAAAGTATGTTTTACAATACTATCTGTTTTTTTTTTTTGAGCAGTAGATCTGAGGGGGAATTTGATCAATAATCTAGTTGGGTAAGTAAAAAGGGAAAAAAGTTCATTAGTTTTGCAAATAACATGCGATATAATATCACATTCATCTTCCTGAACACTTCTAGCTTCTGAGCATTTAAGATACTCCAAATAATTCGAAATTAATCTTGCCTTTTGGATCTGAAAATAAGTAATATCAAAATAATGTCTAACCTCGGAGATATCCCCGTAGTTTTGGAGTTGCTATACTGAATTTGTGGGGTCGTGGTCCTGTGAAATCAAACACGCAATAAAAGAAAGAGATGAGCCTGTTTATTTTTCTGTCGAGTGTTACAACAAAAGTGAATTCGAAAGGCAATAAAATTCTCTTTGTTGAAAAGGCAGGCTAACAATTCTGGTTATAAATCTTCTGGAGTGGCGGCAGGTAGTGTTCGTTGGCGCCGGGCTGGTAGATCGGTGATGACGAGAGGACGGATGCAGTCATCGAGGGTAGTAAACCAGATGTCGATGTGTTGGATCTTCTTGAATGATGAAATGCAGATGTCGGTCAGAAATGCCGCGTATAGATCGAATATCTTCTTATCGGTGAATGCAGATGGATTGGAGAGTGAAGTCGAGTCAAGTGGTTTTTGAGAACGGAGCGAAATATATTTATACAATTTTTCGGAGATTTGAATTTCGTGTTTCGACTCAGCCCTTTTTTCCGTTTTTGTTGAAGTAGATGAATCTCGGTTGAGTTCGTTAATGGGCAAAATTGGTCGAAAGGTTTCGGATTTATAAGAATTCGAAATTTCGGGGTTATTTCCAAAATTAATTGATGTGATAAGATTGCAGCTTCGTAATAATTTGAAGGATACCAACGCGCAGCGAAATCTTGTTCACAATTTTGAGATGGTTTAACCATTAAACAAAAAGTTATTTTCCTTTATTGCGCACTTGTTCTAGGGAACAAAATCGTAATCGTTTTGCCCAGTGTCTGTATTTTTCAAATTTTGAATCAAGAATGGCCTTTATCGAAAAAAATATCGTTTTTTTCGAAAAATATTAATCAGAACTCAATGAAAACTGGCACAGACCTTAAAGTCAAAATATAACAGTAGTGTCCCAAATTTCAGTTTGAGCGAATATTTATCTGCAGAGAAATTGGAAAAAAATTTGCCAAATTTTGAGATGATTTCCTCAATTTCTCGAAAAAAAGTGAGGTTGTCAAAATTAAATTCCTTTACTAGTAATGTCAACGCATAACTTTCGAGATTTTTGTTGAAAAAATTGTTCTTTCGAAATCATCTATTGCGAGGGTATGTATATCTCCGGAATCACAGAATGGATTTCAAAAATTTGGCGTTCGTAATCAAACTCTAAACCTGCCCTACAATTATTAAATCCCTCAGCAGATTTTCTCAGTACTTATTGTGTTAACGATCGGCGGTGAGGGCAGAAGCAAAGAGATTAATTATGTCAGCCGAATTCGTGAAATTGAACAAGCGCGTAAAAGCTGCTGACTTCTCGTCAGTTCTTTTCTAGGTTTTTTCTGTTTTTCATCATTTCATCTATGAGGTTTGGGTTGAAACCGTTTTTGAATGCTATCTGTTTGGTAATTATGAGTCAAAAAATATGATGGAAAACCTCCAGTCATTGAAAGAACAAAGATGCGGAACTTTAACCAAACGAAGAAATTGAAATTAACATTGGTATTCAAGGTTCCAGATTCTGAACATTCACCTGAGTCTGTTGGAGTTCCAGAAAGCAGAGGAATGTATAATAAACATTCGTCGGTACTGGAGCAGATTTACGGATTGACAGATTTGTGATATCTGAAGATAAATATCCTAATATTGAGAAAGTAAAATGAGTGATAGCTAGTATGTGAGAGGCTTAAAATGAGATAGGAAATATCTGAAAATTTGAAGAAAGGAAGAAACACAACAGAAAAAGTATCTCCCCCTGAGATATAGAGCATTAGTGAAAAACGCTGCAAATTTTATTCAATGCTTCATTATTTTCTCAGTTGAATAACCCAATACCATTGATATCTTGAATAAAACTTCTATATTTTTAATACCTCATTGGTTTTTCACAGACACAAAAACTTGGGATGTCTTGAAAATTTAGTAATCAATCTTTTCATCTACTTTTATATATATATATATATATATATAATTGTGGATGAAAAAAAACGACTATTCCACTGACTTCCAATCAAACCGAATGCGATGATTCATTTTGGGGATTATGGGAAATTTGCAGCGTTTTTCTTATTAACTCAGGGACCACTGGTCGGAAATCATCCGGTTGAAAATTTTTAGGTTGATTTATGCAACAGTAATCAACGTCGAAAGTGTCATGAAAATTCGGTGGTAAGTATTCGACAAATATTTCTTTTCCCTCCTACCCCCGGTTTTGAGCCTTCAGGGTACGCACCTATCCTGCTGAAAAGCTTAGAGGATCAATCTCGAGCGATACACGATTTTTCTACCAAGTTTCACGGATTTCGCTTCAGTACTTTCAGAGAGAAGCCCTGGAAAACGGACGGCGGACGGAGAGATTTTGGTTTATTATTCAATTAAATCAAATAATAAACCTTAGTGATCGACCAAAAAAAAATTACCCCCCCTGAAAATTTCACAGTATATATTTTGAAGTATGTAGATTTGAATGAACTAATAAAAAAAATCCGTCCGTCCGCCTTCCGTCGTTTTGGGTGTTTTTCTGAAAGTACTGAACCGAATTTCGTGAAACATGCGGTAGAAAAATCGTGTGTCGCTCGGGATTGATCCTCTTTTCAGCAGGATATTTGTACCCTTGGAGCCCAAAATTGAGATTAGGAGGGACAAAATATTTTTTAAAAACTTAAAGAAAGTTCATGAAACTCTCAACGTTGATTACTGTTGCATAACTCAACCTAAAAATTTCCACCCGGATGATTTCCGACCAGTGGTCCCTGAGTCATAAAGAAGAATACTGCAAATTTCCAATAAATGAATCATCGCATTCGGTTCTAAGATTGGAATTCACTGGAATAATCGATCAACTTTTCATCCAGAATCATATATCTGAAAGTAGATGAAAAAGATTGATAACCGAGTTTTCAACACATATCGAGAAATTTTTAACAGATTTCGTTCATTATTTTATAAACACAATGTGCAAATGCTTCATTGATATTCTTGACAATTTCATAATCGTATAAGTAATTCAAATTGAATATTTTTGGGTTTTCTCGCCCAATATCTGAAACATAACTAAAAATCGGACAACAATTATTATTTATAGGAATCACCCTGCGGATAATGGGATTCAAAAACGAATTCCATGAAAGTATTCATTTGAAACATTGAAATCTCAATAAATATTCTTGTATAACTGAAAAACACTCTCAATATATGCAGAATGCGAATTAAGTAACGTAATTTAAAATAATGAAGATTTCCAAAAAATTCTGTTGATCGGAGGTTTTCATGAATTTTGTTTTGCGTAGTACAATTATCGTCAAACCTGTGAATATCCGTTACTGATTTCAATCGAAATCCAATACTTCTCGTACTGAGACTTTGAAATAAGGGTGAATATAAAATAAAATGAGTATGTATATGATAAAACAAATTGGAGGATATTATGCAGAAAAATCAATCACAAACCGGAAATTTCATCAATCATATAGAACTAATACTAAGCGAAGGAGCCTTAGACTAAGGTAACAGCCGATCATCTACCTGTTTTAGTTCTATGATTCAATTTTGGAAAGCTTCAATTTTTCCAGCCAGGTGAGAAATGAAATAAAACAGATTACTCGCCAATATCGCAGTTTTGTGAATGAATATTCCGAAACGCAAGGGGCTTGATACGGCTGCTGTATTTCAGAATTTTCTTCAAAAAAACTTCGAATCCCGCTATAACATTTTCTAGCCAATATTGGCGGACAATCTTAAAAATTATTTTATTCCACTGTCAAACTTCTCACTTGTGGTACTCGCGACGATGAAAGTGTGATAGATATCGATGAAGAATTTGCACATTGAGCTGGAAAAATAATAAACCCTTGCCCGAAATGTGCAGCGTTTTTTTTTCATTTGTTCATTCAAATCTACATACGGAGAAGAAGAGGAAACAATAGAACATTTAGTAAATACTTGTCCAATATATAAATTTGACGATGGTTTCGAGGCAATTCATTCGGTGTCTGATTCTTTTTTGAGATGGATTGCGAACTTCAAATTAATTTAATGAGTACTAAATCATTTACTAGTTCATATTCGTTTTTTCGTCTCCTTTTTTGTTTTCAGGTATGTTTCCAAGATTTCAACCTGCATCGCATAGGAAGGAGGTTTGTCGATGAAAAAGAAGCCCTTCAATAAAAAACAACAATTTCATTACACTTATACGGGGAGACAGAGTTTTTCCTGAGGTTTTTATCTGTGCTCTTGTATCATACGTAAAAATGTATGGTACCCCGTTGACATTTCCTCTGCTTATACTGTTATGACACAAATTGTTTGATATGAAAAAAATGTAATGCTCATCTCAAAAGAATATATATAAATATGAATTTCAGATTGAAAACCTTGTTTTTAAAAAACAATTTATTTTGAATACAATGGTATACGACTAATGCGTCTAAGCTCTAACTAACTTCTTCCTGTTGGATAAACAGGTGCAATACAATTTATAAGATTTCCTTATCTTAATACTGAAACGAATAACAAATGATTCATTGCTGAGTTGCAATAAAATGCATTCTGATATACAGTTCTTATGGGATGAAGGAAAGGATCCATTTATTTAATATGGGTTAATATTATGTAATTCCTCCCCTTCTTGGAGAAAGGTATCACCTGTAGGTGTAGCTTTATAAAATACAGTTTTCTTAAAATGCTTAAAAGTAAAAGCAATAATTATGATTAAAATGAGTATTATAAGAATAAATAAAAGGGTTATTCTGTGGGGTTGAACATTCCACTGGTCTAAGTCTTCTAATACAATATCTGGAATGTCTTCTTTCTTGATAATTTCTTCATTTGAGTCGTTCCTGAACGAATAGGTGTGCTTGGGTAAAACGATATATTTTTCTTCGTTGATAGTGGTTACGGGAAAAATTTCCTTTTGCATGTTACTCAATGCACATTGAATGTAATAGTGCCATAGAAGGAGTAAAGAAGTATTTGATTTGTTGAGGGCATTTTTCTTGAATTTTCTCGTTTTCCATGGATAGGATACTTCCATCTTCCAGTAATCTGATATCCGAGTGAGAAACAGTTTTCACTCTTGGGCAATTTTCTGTATGATTTTTCAATATGTTTTTCAAACATCCTGGGGGTTTGATTAGAGATTCTTGATCGCATAAAAAGTCTTCTTCAACAGGGTGACATTGATTAGTTGACCATTCCAATATTTCTTCTTGTGAGAGCATATAGGGATCGGTATGGGAAATGGTTAAATTATTTTGAGGTAGGAAATAAAACTTGTATAGATCATAGCTTTTCTCATAAATTGTGGGAATTGATATCAAAAATAATAATTTCTTATTTTGGAATATAACCTTTGTATGACATACTTGATAATAGTCTTTCAGATGATGAACAGGTATTATAGTGGCATTTCTAATTAATTCAACGAATTTGGTATAGGGTAGAATAGATTTATGTAAAAGATGTAATCTTGCAAAACTTATTGCTGTTTGAATT
This sequence comes from Myrrha octodecimguttata, assembly GCA_958510865.1. Classification (NCBI taxonomy): domain Eukaryota; kingdom Metazoa; phylum Arthropoda; class Insecta; order Coleoptera; family Coccinellidae; genus Myrrha; species Myrrha octodecimguttata. Next base: position 31,337,953 of record OY294057.1, read on the forward strand.
TCATCAATAGTATTTTTAATATCTTTAATTTCGAATATCATGAGATGCATCTGTTCGATCTCACGTAATTGTGGAACAATTCGTAGCAATTCAAGATTTTCATTCATTTTTTGAAATTTGGTAATATACTTGTTTTTAAGGTCATTAACAACAGTAGCTATCTGCTTCTGATTTCTCATAAGTGTATTCAAAAATGATTTCTTCTATCTTATTTAAATCAATATGATAAACCAATTGCAAGTTTCTGTTTGTGATATATGCTTTTCCTAATAAGACAGGTAATATATTATTTTCTAATGGGATAATTTCCAGTGAAATTGTGAGTACGGCGAACTTCAACAATATTAGGGGAATAATGAACGGCGTCATTGTAATGTCTGAAACAAAATTCTGAACTAGTTTTTTCGTTGTTTCAATATTTTTTTGTGATAAATATGTTTATTTTTGTCATCTCGAATACGATGTGAATCAATTTCGCGAGCATCAATTCTTTTATACGCAGGGTCTAACTTACGAGTTATTGGATTTTTAATATAAGTTGGGTTTTTATTCAGGGGATGACTACTTTTAGCTGCTCGTTTTTCATTCGTTTTTTCTAAACGCTCAATATTTTTCTGCCGATTTTGTTCAATTCGATTAGTAATATCATTAAGGTTTTCTGCATAATTAGTAACGTAATCTTGTATTTGTTCATTATGAGTTTTCTCAATGGGTAAAGAATAATTTAAATCAGCTTTGATAATTTGCATGGGGGTCATATCTAAACTTGAATGATTTGAATTATTGTAGCTGAGTAAAGCTTGAGAAAGTTTATTTTGAAAAGTAGAACTTCTATTTTCAAGTGTTCTCATTTGTTCAATTAATGTAGAATGAAATCTTTCTACTAAAGCATTCGAATTAGGGTTATAATTTGTAATATAATGAATTTCAATTTTATGAATTTTACAGAAATCTTGAACAACTCCATTTTTAAATTCTATTCCATTATCACACGTGATTTTATTTGGGATTCCGTAATGACTAAAATACATGATCAGTTTATCTACAATTTCTATTCCAGTTTTTTGAAGTAAGGGATAACATTGTCCTACTCTCGAAAATGAATCAATTATACTTAAACAGTATGTTTGACCGAATCTAATGGTATCACAATAAACATGAGTAAATGGCTTTGAACCAATTGGATTGGGTTTAAATTGTAGTTGGATAGGAGTTCTTTCATATTTGTTTTTCTGACATATTTCGCACGAATTTATATAATTCTGAACATCTTTGTTCATATTAGGCCAATAGTACTTTCTCTTTAAACTAATTAAGTTTTCTCTCAAACCACGATGGACAGTTTTAGTTTCGTGATATTGTTGAATTTTGAGTTGACGTTCTTCTTCGTCTTCTACATCTTCTAAATATATTTTAGAGATTTTTAAATCAAAAGTCTTATAGTCAAATTTATCTTGCAAAATTTGAATAAGAGGTTTCTGTAATTCTGGGGATTGAAAATATAAGGTATAGGAACTTTTAGGTCGAATATATTCTTTAATAAATTTAAACAAATCTGTTTCGATTGAATTTATAGAAATTAGGAATCTGAGTTTTTCTCCGAATAATTTGGTTTTTGTTACGTTGTAACTCGATGCTTTTTTAATAATTATTTGTAAAGGTGCTGAATTAACACTTCTCTCTGTATAAGGAAGTTCTAAAATGGGATTTTCTGCACTACTATGAACAGTAAAATTTTCTGTTTCTAAATCAATTATATCTTCAGGTTCTGAATCGTTATTTTCATTTTCGTTATTCTGATTATCAGTTGGATTACTTCTATTCAAAAGATCTAAACATTCATCAAGTTCATCTTCCGTGACTTGATTAATTAATGAGACTAAATCGTCTTCGATTCCGTTTATTTCAACTTCTTGATTGGAAATGGAATATATTACAATTTTAATAGGGCAATCCATAAAAATATATTTTATCATATTAAATATTTTGGACCAATTCAATCTATCTAGGCCACAAGCAATACGTGGTAACGCTAGATATTTTTCATTATTTCGGATACATAATTCCTTTAAATTAACAAGGGATAGGAAGACATTTTCGTATTCTGGTTTTTCATAGTGAAATTCTTTAGTGATTAAATAATAAATATTTCTATCCTTCGTTTTCAACATTGCAACATCACCTTTAGATTCATTTTGCGATTTTAATTCATTAACTCGATTAAATTTCTGTTTGAAATCTAGAGCAATGCCTTTATTCATGTGAAAATCTTTAGAAACGCAATGTGCTAATGCGTATTTTTTCGGGGCTTCAAATAAGTCACCATAAAGTTCGTTAATATTTTTGGTAGGAGTTTTACAATTTTGGGACTCACAAAATTTTAAGAAATTTTCGTAATTGATATTGTTACCAGATTCTAAAATAATTCTACTCAAAGCATCTGCGTTATTATAATAGTTGAACCTTTTTTATATTTGATTTCATAATCAAATTCCTCTAATTTAATTCTCCAACGCATAAGGCGGGAATTTGGTTCTTTCAATGAGAATAGCCATGTCAATGGTTTATGATCGGTATAGATTGTGAATTTTCTTCCGTATAGATAAGGTCGGAAATGCTTACAGGACCAAACGATAGCTAACAATTCTTTCTCAATAGTGCTGTATCTACTTTCAGCAGCGTTCAAGGTTCTACTAGCATAAGCAATAGGAAGATCATTGTTTGGAATACCTTGGGATAAAACTGAACCGATTGCGTAACCTGACGCATCAGTTGTTAATATGAATGGTTTATCAAAGTCTGGATATTTCAATATAGGGTGGTTCAATAAACTACGCTTACAAATTTCGAAAGCTTCGATATATTTCGGATCATTAACATTTAATTTACTGTCCTTTTTAAGACAACTTGTTAAGGGTTTCGTTATTTTGGCAAAGTTAGGAATAAATTTTCTGTAATATCCTACGAGACCAAGAAAAGATTTTATTTTCTTTTGTGTATCGGGAATGGGGAACTGAGTTACTGCTTTTAATTTATTTGGATTAGGTTTTATACCTTCCGAAGTAATTATATGTCCTAAGAATTCAATTTCAGTTTTAAAGAAATAACATTTGTCTAATTGTATTTTCAAATTTTCTTTTTGTAAAGCTTCTAATATAGTATGGATATCCGCTAGGTGTTGCTCCATAGTTTCCGAGAATATAATAATATCATCCATATAAATGTAACATATTTTACCAATATAATTTTTCAAAACATCGTTCATTAATCGTTGAAACGTCGCAGGTGCATTTTTAAGTCCAAAAGGCATTCTAAGGAATTCATAATGTCCATTTTCAACAGTAAAAGCTGTTTTCTCTATGGATTTCTCATCTAATTCAATTTGATGGAATCCAGACGCTAAGTCAAGAGTAGTAAAATATTTTTTATTGCCAAGTTTATCTAATATACTTTCAATTTGAGGTAGAGGATATTTGTCATCTATGGTTTTGTCATTTAATTTCCGATAATCGATGGCCATACGCCATTTAACTTTTCCGGACAAATCCTGTTTTTTAGGTACAATAACAACGGGAAAAGACCAAGGGGAAATACTAGGTCTGATAATTTTTTTATCTAACATTTCTTTAATTATTTGATTTTTAACCTCTTGTCTATGAATTTCGGGGAATCTATAAATTTTAGCGTGAACAGGAACTTCATCGCTAGTTCGAATAGTATGTTTAACTCGGGTTGAAGAATTAAGTGGTTGACCCGGTAATTGAAGAACTTTTTCATTCATTTGTAAAATTTTCGATAGTTGGCTACTCATTTCTGGTTTTAAATGACTAAGGTCAATAGGAATACTAATAGGATTTTGACATACTTGTTGATATTTGAATGGTATTTCGCAAAAATCATTTGTTAAGACTTGGTTTTTGAAATCTAATTTTAATCCATATTTATTTAAAAAGTCGGCTCCAATAAGTCCGTCATAATTTTTATGGAATTTATATAATATGAAGGGATGAAAATCATTTATTTGAAATTCAGAGAATAATGGTAAAGAGACTTTTTCATTCGAAGTTTGTTGTCTCATACACGCAGTTAATGTGGTGCTTTCGCGATAAATATTTTTAGGAAAATTATTATATGCAAATTTTGGATCAATAAGGCAAACTGAACATCCGCTATCAATTAATAGTTTACATTTAGGATTTTCAAATTCAATATATGGTAGTTGATTTGTATTGTCTAGCGAATGATTCAAGTCAATGAATCTTCTGAGGCTAGGTTTTGAAAATTTTCAGAAATATATTTGCTATCACGGTTTTTATTATTATTATAAAATTTTCTCTGGGAGTTATTTTGATATTGGGTGCTATAATTAAATCGTTTTTGGGGATAATTCCGTGTTTGAATAGACATTCTTTCCGGGGGACTAGTAATTCGTTGATTTGGATTTGGCTTGAAAACATTCTGATTTGGGTTTCTCGATGTACTTGGTGCATTAAATACTTCACGATTCGTGGGATAACGCGTATTTACTTGACGTTGTGTAAATTGAATCGGTTGTGAAGGGAATCGCGGTTGATTATTGAAATTGTTACCTCGATAATTATTATTATTATAATGATTGAATTTATTCGAATTATATCGATGATCAGGATAGTTATTTTTAGGTATATTTCTAAATGATGAATTTTTACGACTTTTGTCTAATAATTCATACTGGGCTAAATTACAAATGTAATCTTTTACGGCATTAACGGTATCATCAAAGTTAAATGCATTATTAGTAATCAGATATGTACGAAGCTCAATAGGGGAATTGGATATAAGGACTGTTTTACATATTTTTAAGATATTTGACTTGTAAATCATTTTTTCAGGATCAGGCATAATATCAGCGTCTATCCTATAATTAATACGAATTTTTAAAGCAATAATTCTATCGATGAAGGTTAACATGTCTTCATTCGGTTTTTTCGATAAAAATTGCAATTGATGTATCAAAACATCTAAGTTTATTTGATCTCCAAATTTAGTATATAAAAATCGCTTGAGAATTTCCCAATTATTTGGTATATCAGAAGTAGATACCTCTGCTAAAGCTCTATCAATTAGCTTTGATTTAACAACAGCGAAACAATAATCTTTGATTATTTGTTGTTCATTCGCAAACATAAATAAAAATTGTTCTGCACTACGCACGAACGAATGCAATTCATTCTCAATGCCTGAGAATCTAGGTAAAAGAGTACCGAATTTTTCGGGTAATGACAAATCTATTCTTTCCTGAGTCATTTTTTTATTTTTATTTCTACGATGTGAAAAGTGTTTGATTGAAGTAATATTGAATAATTATTCATAATATTATAAATGAAATTAGGTAATCGGTTTTTTGAATAAGAAACCTAGAAAAAACTCTAATGTCGGTTTTTTAATAGAAACCTAGGAAAAACTATGATACAAGTTTTACGCACAAAACTTGGGAAAAAGGTTGTCTAATTTTGGGCCAGATTAGGTAAACTGGGGGAAGAAAGGAGTCGAATATGCTCACCAATGTTGTATTCTGAAGTGAAGTCGTCACGGGGCGCTACTCGGGTGATCAGGCTTCTGGGTGGTTTTCTATCTTGAATTTTCGGTTGTGCTGAACAGTTGAAACTGACGGCTGCTGGGCTTCTCTGGATGAATCACTTTTTCAGGAACATACGCAGAATTCTCACAGCTGGCACAATCCCATCACCTCGTCGCCAAATATGAATTTCAGATTGAAAACCTTGTTTTTAAAAAACAATTTATTTTTAATACAATGGTATACGACTAATGCGTCTAAGCTCTAACTAACTTCTTCCTGTTGGATAAACAGGTGCAATACAATTTATAAGATTTCCTTATCTTAATACTGAAACGAATAACAAATGATTCATTGCTGAGTTGCAATAAAATGCATTCTGATATACAGTTCTTATGGGATGAAGGAAAGGATCCATTTATTTAATATGGGTTAATATTATGTAATTATATATATACATACTTCAAAATGTAAAGTGTGAAATTTTCAGGGGAGGTAATTTTTTTGGTCGATCACTGAGGTGCAACGCAACGCTGCAAGTTTTACACGAGGTATTATTATTTTTTCAGTTAAATAACCCAATATCATGGATATCTTAAATAAAACTTATATGTTATTCATAACTTATTGGTTTTTCACAACACAAAAATCCATTCCATGAAAAAATCCATGTGAAACATACAAATCTCAATAAATACTCTCATATAATTGAATTACATTTCCACATGCAGAACGCATATTGAGTAGCATAATTTAAAATAATTTTTTGAGTGAGAAGAGACGTTCCACAGTCTTTTCACCTCTATAAAAACCTTACTCTATTCAACACCACGAAGAGGTAGAGTAAAAGGTGCGTTCTTTTTATTTCTCAAGGACCACTGGTCGGAAATCATCCGGGTGAAAATTCTTAGGTTGAGTTATGCAATTGTAATAAACGTTGAGAGTTTTAGGAAAACTCAGTGATAAACTTTCGAGAAAATAATTTTTTTCCCCGGGTTTTGAGTACTTAGGGTACACCGATCCTGCTAAAAAGCTTGGAGGATCAATCTCGGACGACACACGATTTTTCTACCAAGTTTCACGGATTTCGGTTCAGTAGTTTCAAAGAAAAGCCACGGACGGCGGACGGACAGATTTTTTTTATCAGCTATTATTTTATTTTATCGAATAATATACCAAAAGAAAAGAAGAAGCGAAGTTCACTGATGTGATCATATCAAAGTTCATATTTTTGTGTCTGAATATTTCATTTCATCTGCAATAAAGTGTTAAATGTGTCAAGTTGAAAAAGTGTCTATTAAATACTTACTACATATGTTCCGAAACTATTGAGGTTCATAATAAACTCAATTTTTTTGAACAGCGAATCCTCAAACACTCCGCAAACATTTCAGAACTTCGATCTACTGCTTGTCTACGAACACTCCGTTGAATGAAAACTGAGGAAAGCACTCGTATGGCGAATGATCAATTTCCCAGCTCTCCAACACCCCAATAAAATACGGTATAGGCCTTTTTTCACACATCGTTAATGATCGAATCAGATATGGCTGGTTGGCTCTAAATCAATGCATACTCCCATTTGGGGCAGATAAAGGGGTTATTTTCAGTATCCAGACACTCTCAGCCGTGAAAATTCAGTTTACGATGCTTTTTTCGTACTAATTTCGGGAATATAGAGTGAGATGCGATTCTCGTGTTACATATTCTGATAGCTATTGAATGCTCCATTTGTCAATTTGAGCTTACCCGGTAGGGTGATCGAGTAAGTTTCTCAAACCCCCTATAGAGACACAGACTGCTTAATAAACTGCAAAAATTAGTCAGAATGATGTTAGATCGGACCTCCTCTGTCTTCTTATATCTGCCGGGTAGATTCTACCCGAGGGGCGATGGCGTCCATTTCTCTGGCCGGAAGGAAAGCCGGAGCCCATGTCTCTTTTGTTAGAACCATATAAATGTTTGAACAAATAAGGAAAACCTCAAATAAGATTTTGCTCTAATTTATTTCCGCCTGCAGTATCGAGAGAGATCTAGCGCCTATCTCAAACTCGTGTCGCCGCAGGGGTGGTTTCTACTTTGTGCTGCAGAGCTGTAAGATCACCAATTATTTTCCTAGGAAATATTGAACTATTGTCGTAAGTAATATCATTTTTTCACAGGAAAAATTAGATGCTCGAATGGTATTTGACAAGACTATTTCATCAGTTACAGATTATTCTGCATGCATTATGTATAGGTATTATTTTGAAAACTGAAAAACAGGTACCTAATTCATTTCATCGAAAATACTACAAACTTACTTATCGTACAATTAAAATATAAATTGCAATTTTGGTACACGGTAGGGGTATTGTAATTTTTGGTGACAACAACTGTCAAGTTTTGCCGCGGGTTAACTCTGTCTTCAACGTCTTCCATTGATCATATCATGAATCATCTAGCGCACCAGAATGATGTCTACTACGAATCATCCTCACATCAGATTTTCAGTTCTCCGAAGTGACCAACTTGGCAACAGCGTATTTCCACAAAACGAATATAGAGTACTAGCAGGTGACGTCACAACATGGCCGCTGAGGGGACAAACAAAGAGTTTGTTATTGTTATTGTAAACTGACATTTGATATGCTGCTGCAGATTATTGTCCATTTTATGAGTTTGGGTTGTTTGCCTGTGAAATTTAAGTTGTTGGCAAACTTTGAAGGCTTGAGATTAACATAAATCCAGGAGAATAGATGATTTCACATCTTCAAGTAGTGAATTTTGATTAAACACAATTTGTCGTTGAGAGTTTTATATTTGAATAACATGAGATGAATATGTATTTATTTTCGTAATGGTTGTAATACAATAAAAGGAACTGTACTCAATATTTTCATTCAATAAAGTCTGTTTGAGGCTTAAATTGTTTGAGACTTTGCCGATATTAATCTTTTGGCATCAACTTGCAGTATGTGGCAATATCCTATGATTGGTCTGCATTTTCACAAACTTTTAAGGTCTAGGATTTTCCTAGAGAATACTAAAATTATATTAGGATTTATAGATTCAACGTCAGCCTCCTGTCAGAAGACATATCCTCATCAAGAAAATAATGCCAAAAATGTTCACAGTTGTGTGTTTTACTTCTGTTATCATCTATCTTCTGTTTATGATTTCAGAATGCCATGCTAATGGTAACTATATAAATTTATAATTGTTATTGTATCTTGAATATCATTCCGAAGCCAAGTTCGTTTAAAGGTTGTCCTGAAAAGATATTTATCCATAAATATGTTAAGTAACTTTGTTAGTCCATTACCTGTTAAAGATAATGCAGAAAATAAAAGAATTTTTCACTTTAGCATCGGGGTAGTCATCCCCATGTAGAGATAAAAGCAAGCGTACTTCCTCTTTCCACCTTGGCAGGTTCTACCTGCTTCTATTTAGTTTTCAACGACAAAAATCTAAAAAAATGGGTGTGATTATCATTATTAGACCGATGACTACAGCTCACAGCTGTAAAAACTTCCATAATTGAATTTAATCTGAAAAAGGAGACATAACAATGTATGTAACAAACAGGAGTGCGTATATTTAAACTGGAAAAATCTTTATTCAAATCACCCTTGCAAACTATTCTCTCACCTGAAGGTATTCAAAAAGGTTCAATGATCAAAATTAACTGAAAAAAAAAACAGTCTCAAAATGTTTTTCCACTCAGATAATACACCAAACGTTAACATTAGCTCTTATGGGAAATCTCTTTGTTTGTCCCCCTAGCAGCTGATTTCGACGTTTCATCTTGCTGAACCATAGAGTGCTGCTAGTGCTCTATAGTACCATTAGAATCGGGAAGAGACCAAAATCGCGATGTTAATATTTTATTTACATAACTGATTCTCAGTAAACCAAAGTCTTACCGTTCTTCAATCCTCAACACCAACTTCGTCACGTACATGCCAATTCAATAGTTGCCGATTTGAAATACCGTTGAAGTGTTTGAAAACCCACCTTAGCGTATAAATGGAATTCAAAATGAACCATACCAAGATGCTTGAATCCTTGACGACTTCAACTCGAAGGTAATTCAGCTCACAAGTTCCCAGAAAATGTCGAACAACTGATCGAGAAGAAAAATGACGCCCAAAGGAAACAACGAAAACAATGTGCCAAATCTGACGTAACCGCAACCATAGAAATATAACTGGAGATTGAATATTGATCGAGAACAGTGAGAGCAGAATTCTCAGTTGCCTACGAACTCACAGTTCAAGTATTAGGAAATTCCATGATGTAAAAAACATGGTGTGCTCATCTGAAAAATGAGTGACGTCAGCTAGCAGAAAATACAGAGTTGTATATTCTGTGCTTTGAATTAACATGCAAATTCAAAGCACAGAATATACACCTCTTTGTATTTCAACCTTGCTGACGTCATTCATTTTTCAGATGAGCACAAAATGGTTTTTACATCATGGGAAATTCCCTAAGAAAGGTCTCCAGTATCGAGACTCAATACGAATACAGAGAACCTAAAAAAACGTGAATTTTTTTGCTGTTTAGATAAGACACGTCCTTTTCAATTCATAGCAATCATTACGATGATTGAAAACCTTTATAAACAATAAATTCTTAGTATTCCTCATCTCAGTCATGGAAATTATGAGAAAATATCAGTCAGTATACCTTCTGATTTGAATGTCGAACACCTACTTATTTCACCAACGCGCCGAAATTGGCACTGTGATACAGTGAAAACTGAACCAGAACCAAATCAGTAAAATCACCTGTTTGAAGCACTTAATATTTTATATACAGCACTATCCTCAAATGGAAGTTTCACCTTTGTACCTTACTTTGACTATAATATTTCATTGTTTTACCACACACATCCTAAAAGTACAAATGAAACTATCTTAATTCTAAAATTGCTTGCGTGTATAGGATTTCTATCACAACTTAGATACATTCATTCAAAAAATATCACTGATATTTTTCACGATCAATAACATCAAAATGACAGCAAGAATAGGATCAAGCCTTTGCCCTGTACAAATAATGTCAAGCTTCCTAATTCAGATGACCAGTTTAGAAAATAAAGCGAACCAATTGATAGCTGAAGCTGACAAAAAGCTGACATCTTTCAGTTTCTTCCAAATCTTCTTCGGAAAGACCAGCAAGTATGAACAGGCCAGTGAAAATTACCAGAGGGCCGCGAATCTTCTCAAAGTATCCAAAAACTGGCCAAAGGCAGCTCTATGCTACTCAAAATGCGCCGAGATAAACCTGGAATTGAACAATCATTATGACGCTGCTTTAAACTACGTGAACTCAGCTTCATGCTACAAAAAATGTAATTCCCACGCCGCCATCGAGTGCTTGAGTAAGGCCATCGAGGTCTTCACGGACATGGGAAGGTTTACCATGGCTGCAAAACACCACCAAACCATAGCGGAGATCTTCGAAACTCAACTTGTTGATATTAAAAACGCTATTAATCATTACGAGCAAGCTAGCGATTACTTCAAGTCTGAAGAGAACAACGCTTCTTCGGAAATGTGCATGCTAAAAGTAGCCCATTACTGTGCCATGTTCGAAGACTACCAGAAGGCTATAGAGATATATCAGCAGATCGCTCTGGTGCACATTAGTGGAACACTCCTCAAGTACAACGTGCAAGTCTTCCTTTTCAAGGCGGCACTCTGTCACCTTTGCGCGGACATTTTGTGCGGGAAACACGTGATCCAAAAGTATGTGGAACTGTTTCCGATGTTTGAGGATTCTAATGAGTGTAAGTTCCTGGAAGAAATAGTGAAGCGTATAGCACAGGACGACTTGAATGGTTACATCGCCGTCAAGCTTGAATTTACCTCCAAATTTCGATGTGATGAGCTCGTGAGGACTTTGCTGATAAGGTTAGAGAAGATACTCTCTAACGGCTTCGATCTGCTATGAGAAGATTTGTTAGTTACCTTGGTATGAAGAGCAGATTATTGCTAACTGAAAAATAAATGAATATAATTTTAACTCACTCTATATTTTTCGAATGTTGAGCTGAAAATGCGCCCAAATAGTACAAAGTCCGTTTATGCATACAGGCCGTTCTCCTTGATGAGCATTTAAAATCGAATTTTGTGATTGAAAGACTTATCAGAAATGATAATTATAAGGTACACGTCAGTCTTCTGATATATCTGTGTCCAAACATTCCTTACTTTTGAACTACAAGAATCAATTTCAAGGGATGGACCAAAATGTTTTTGGTTATATTCGCGGTTAACCGTATTGGTTATGTGTCAAAGGATTTAATAACGTCACAACCAATAACCACTGTCACTGTCGCTTGAATGCATTGGTTTAAACCACAAAATACAAATCCTTTTTGCGCTGTGAAAAATCTTTCGATTTTTTATTTGAATAAAGGTCAAAGGTTTTGACAGTGTTCAGTTTTATTTATTGAGCAGAGCTACAATATTTGGGGAAATAATTATAATTTTGTGTTAGATTTCTTGAGAAGGAACTTTTCGTTTGGATCACGATATAAAATCGTGCTTTTAATCGTTCCTGGAGGATAATTTCGATGTTATTTTAGTGTCTGTTGCTTGGTGGATCAAAATGAACCATTTTTATATCACAGCAACTTAAGATACGAGCTAAATGAAAAATGTCACAGCTGGTTCAACCAACCTATTATAGAAATGAAATATATTAATGTATTTATAAAAATAACTTTAGCTATTATCATCTTTAACAGTATATCTAGTTTTTTCGTCAGGTTTTGAATCAGATCTCTCTCTTTGAAAATCAACTGTGTGTGTAGTAACTGAAGTAGATAGCTGCAGAAGTGCTCGGTAGTTTCTCTGAAGGAACACCATTCTTCATCAAAATTCTTTCATTTTTATTTATACCTAAAACATATCGACATGAAGTTATTCTGAAATGAATACATTGTATTTTACCTTTATGAAATCCAGGCCTTTCTTCTATCAACGATTTCCATGCCAGATGCTGTTTCCAAATTATCTTTACTTTCATTTGGCTTTGGAAAAAAATGAAAACTTGAGGCAGTTGATGATCCTTTCTTCTTTGACCATGAATTACATTGAGTCGAGGAAAACAACAATAATTATCTCGGGAGGATGCCATTTCGAATTAATACAATCGAAAATTTTAATCGGAAAGGAAGAAATCGATTGACGATATACTTTCGGTATACCAAAAGTTCAACTCGGGGAACAACACAAAAATAAGTTTTTTCTCGCCATTTAAAAGTAAATTGGATGTTTCAATATCCTCCACCTGAACAATTTAGTCACAGCTTGATAATTCAGGGAAATCAAATGAATGTTTTGACCGTTGACGTTTGTGGCCATTTCAAATATTCCGTAATACCAACTATTTTGATGGACCGCTAGTGGAAAACAAGTCCAGAGCTGGGTTGAAACCGCAAAATTTTGATTATAGTTGTGGTCCTTTCACAACTGATCCATGACGTCATGGAACCTAAACCGATAGAGTAACCAATTTTGCTTGAATGAAATGGTTTAGACCAAAAACGATTGGTTTTAACCGATCTGTTTTGGTAACTCGCTTGAAATTGGTTAATGTGTATGTTCTTGATGGAAAAAAGATGTTTTAGTCAGTAACGCCTGTAAGAAAGAAGATCCTTTCATCAGAGAAAACTTTGATATCTTCAATTTTCCCCATCCAAGACTCAATTATTGCGTGAAAAAATCAAAACATTTATTATGAATGATCAAAAATATTCACCTCTATTTTCTTTAAGACTGCTCTCGTTATTTCCATGAAATTTGACCATGTACAAAAATGATTTCATTTTTTTCACATAATAATCGCGTATCGGATAGAAAAGTAAAAAAATCGAATCTGTCCCGATAAGATTGAGGATTTGAAAAATACTTTTCATGTCGAGGAAATGCACAGGCGTAAAATATCTGGTGTGAAGGTGGAAATTTCATTTGGGCAATTGTGCGCGCTCGAATAGCTGTGCGGCAGAGATTTAATTATTTTTCATGTTGACATACGTCCACATTGAGTATATTCACACGAACACTGGGCATTCACGCACGATATTCGTGCGTGCGCGCACATTCTCAAATGAATTACCACCTTAAGGCGCTTGTGTTTTCTATGTTGAACTACGGCTTGATACTTACTTATCCCTGACTTGAATCTGTTGCAAGATATATATTGGAGAAATTCGTGTTGCTTTTATGTGCGCATGTTCTAGAGGAACAGCGTACTTTCGTTTTGCCCACATTGTCTGTAATTTTCGATGATTGAACCGAAAATGGTCTCAAACGACTAGGTTGGACTCACTGATGACGAATCCGGTGTCCATAATCGATTCTGTCCGGCCAGCCGGCCGTGGACACGATAACTATCGAACGAAATCCAGCTAGCAACTCGAAACCTGCAGGGTAGTTCGCGCATCGGAATGCCGCGGTTAAGTTCGTTTATGGGCCAAATAGTTTCGGAGGTATAGCCATTTGAAATTTTGAGGTTATTTCCCTCATAATACAGAAACTCGAGCGATTGGTTTGAAACTTTGCAGTTAGTTGAAGCATAACGACGCGCAACTTTGAGCAGAATTTCGTTGAATTCTTATGGTCACTCCATTTGAAAAAAATTGTTTTCAAAATTTTTTCCGAAAAAATTTTTTTTTCTGGAACCATTGTTCACATTCTAGAACAATTCCAGTCATACTCTAAGCTTCATATTTCACAGCAGTGTATCAAATTTTAATTCGATATTACGTAGAATTTCGTGGTTTTCGTCTCGATATCGCTTTTCCTTCGATATAACTCAAGAAATACTGATATTGTGTTGAATTTTTGCAGCTGTTTCGAAGATGTGGAGGGAAAATATTGTGCAGAATTTCGTGATGATATCGTGTCAGTCTCACACAGTTCATGTACGTTCAATGGACATACAATGGAAGTCCATTATGGACGTTTAAAACGTCCATTGGACGTCCTGAATTGGTACATTGTACGTCCAATGGACGTCCGTTGGACATCCAGGAAACTACTATGGACGTACAATTAATGTCCAGAAAACGTCCAATGGATGTACATTGTTGGTACGTTGGACGTTCATTGTACGTACAATGGTGAAAAAATGGATGATCAATGGACGTTGTTTATGGATATTCAAAACATCCATTGGACGTCTAGAGTTGGTACATTATACATCCAATGAACGTCCAGGACATGATTATGGACGTACAATTAGTTTCCAGAAAACGTCCAATGAATGAACAATGTTGGTACATTGGATGTCCATAGTATGTCATATTTACATACAATCGATGATCAATGGGCGTTGTTTATGGATATCAGAAAGATCCATTGGACGTCCGGATTTGGCGTATTATGAATCCAATGAACGTTCATTGGATACAGGACGCCATTTGTGAGGTACAATACAGGTCCAGAAGACGTTGTATAGATGTACTACAGTCTCCAGAACATGTCCAATATAATTCAATCTCATTACACAAGCTATCCTTCATATATTTGGCAATACTTTGGACGCTATTACTACAAGTACAACGTTGTTCAGTTCGGGGCATATTCTGTTTGAAATTGTCATTTCCATAAACTACCAGTTTAAATAAATCCGCAACCAAATTAATCCTCGAGATAACATTGATGTAGATTCCTTGAAAAGGTATATTTCAACAAAACTATAAAACAAATGCT
Organism: Myrrha octodecimguttata; assembly: GCA_958510865.1. Lineage (NCBI taxonomy): Eukaryota > Metazoa > Arthropoda > Insecta > Coleoptera > Coccinellidae > Myrrha > Myrrha octodecimguttata. The sequence continues at coordinate 31,353,220 of OY294057.1, forward strand.
CTTAAAAAATATATAACAAAAATACACTTGTTAGCATGTGTGGACGGGTGCGACACGCAATCGCGATTTATTTTTCGGTTATTCAATTAAAGACATCGCTGTAATGGAGTGGACCGAAGAATCTATATACTATTAAGAGATTAAGATTAAATTAAACAAGTATCCGAAGACTGTTGGGGACATTCTGGTGGCCACTTGTAGCCTGAACTTTTAAATCAAAATCAGTTTATTATTTTCGCCATACACACTTCTACAGTACCTTTTTAACTTCAAATTGAGACTAAACACATTCAAATTGGGAATAAACATATTCAAATTGGTATTAAACAAAATCGAATTGAGATTAAACACATTCAAATGGGGAATAATCAATTTCATATTGGTACATCATTCGTTCTTGTGTGAATATACTCTCCTTCGACATTAAAGTATTTATTTTATAAGGTAATCAAAAACCCGATTCAAAGAGCAACAAATGTTGTACCCATATGAACTGATTATAACCGCCCAAAGGTGGGCAAAAAATAAAAAGAAAATGCCAAAGAGATAGCAGGAGGATAGTTCACACTGAAGTAACTCATAAAACTCCAATTCACACAGGAACAAATGTTGTACCAATATGAAATTGATTATTTCCAATTTGAATGTGTTTAGTCTCAATTTGATTTTGTTTGGTACCAATTTGAATATGTTTATTCCCAATTTGGTTTTTTTAGGTCTCAATTTGGAGTTGAAAAGGTATAGTATAAAACCGGGTCTGCCAGCACCGTCTTTCTGTGCGTTTTTTAAAATTTTCCTTAACTAAGTAATGCATGTATATAAATGCTGCATTGCACACAAGAAAACGACAACTGTTCGGTTGTAAAGATGGAACGGCAGAATGCTACTTGTATAAGATACGCGACGATGTATTGATACACTACATTTGTTGACACGCCGTATCTTCTATGCGTAACAAACGCGTTACGCGACGGCGTTACGATACGAGGTTTTGTTCTATGTCTGTACGCACCGCACCTTAAGGAACAATGTAAAGAGCGTTATCATTTTACCAACAATCCTGCAATTCTCGAAGTACGAACGGCAAATGGCCTTGAACGACTAGGTTGGACTAACAGTGATGAAACATTTCTTTTTAAATTGAATTAGGTACGTCTGTCAGGCCGTAATCACTCTGTAACTTATTTTGAAAGAAGAAGACTAGACCTAGAGTATTTACTGAATATCCCGGCTGAGCAACCTCAATAAAGAGCTGAATCAACCAAACAGTTTCGTGGATATATAAAATCTGAAATTATTGCGCTTTCCTAAATAATTAACTAACAAAAAAACCCTGCGTACACAAAATTAAAACTTGGTAATTATAGTTGTGAATTTCATTAAGAAGCTCAGGGATTCGATATTTGTTGAGCAAGTTTAGGGTCTAATATCAATAAAGGACGAATTCGTGAATAGGTAAAATATATCTGGAATGGATATATGGATGCAATGATGGTGTATCAACCACCTGATAATTTAAATCATTTACGAGTTGGTCTTTGTGCACCAAAACTCCGTACTATACAAATACCGTTTCACCTAGACCTACACCCGCCGATTGTATAAACATAATAACTTTGAGAACAAACAACTCAGACTTAAAAGTTGTAGAGCCAGGGGTTTGGAGCTCAAGCTAGAATTCATGAACGGGTAAAATCCACCTGAAGTTTTAACACATAATTTATTTATTATAGAAATATAATACATATCTGATGGAGCTGAAATATATGTAGATACGATCTTGATGAAATTTATAAGTAATTATCAAGTTTCAATTATATGGACGCAGGGTTTTTTCGAATTAATTATTCACGAAAACAACATAATTTCAGATTTGCATATATCCCCGAAACTGTTCAGCGGATTCATCAGCTCATTAGCATTAGCATATTATTCCCTAAACCGAAATATTCAGTATATCTACACCTGACAATGTCAATACTCCTTCCTCTTCGAAAGTTACAGAGTGTTTATGGCCTGATAGACAGAATTTAATTCAAAAATAGATTTTTCATCCATTTTAGTCCAACCTATAGTCGTTCAAGGCCATTGGCCGTTCGTAATTCAAATATTGCAGAATTGTTGGTAAAATGATAATGCTTTAAATTGTTCTTTGGAGCCGGCGCATAAAAAAAGAACCGACTTCATGTAACCAATTTTCCAATATACATACACTTATTACAGAAATATCCAGTTTTTTGTCTTAAATGAAGAAATACGCAGTCCTGGTTTCATCAGAATCAAAATCAATGAAAAATATCAATTCGAGATGAAATGAAATGAAGTATGTAACCAAAGACACACCATAATATAGAACAGTCATCATTCACGTTGCGAAGTTGAAAATAACCGCCATTCCGTGTTTCCTCTGATTGGCCGATTCCAACCTTCATGTCTCTGTCTCTAGTCGCATGTTCTATAGGCTCGAACAGAGGAGCTATCCTACGGTAAGCGGAATGTGGTTTGTGAACGAAATATTCGTTGGAGCTTGTTTTTTATTGTTGGTGAATTTTACATGGATAGAATTCAAAATATTAATATTAATCCAGCGCGTTTCGTTATTATCTCGGTTTTCATAGCTCTTATTATCTCATTATCTATTTGTTTTTTAGTCTGTGACCAATTTTATTCCGAATATTTTTCTATAAGCTCAAGTGTTTTTGGTCCATACGTACTGTAATGATTGAACTACGTTCAAATCAATCTCATATGCTGAAAATCCGTTCTATAACAAAATAATAGTAATAATAATTTTTTCTTAATCAAACGCACATCTCATCACATCTGCAAAATTTTAAGAATTTCTGAATATTTGTGTGACCGTCAATTCTTTCAATGTTTGCCATATTTTGAAGTTTTGAAGTCACGTACGTAAGGTGACTTTTCACAAATTAAACTCAAATCAACCATAATTTCGAAGTTTCACATCCTTCGTTTTCGATGTACCCAGGTCATCAACATCACAACTTGCATTGCAGTATTATAAATGAGTATACGATAATAATCTGTGAATTTTTGAACGTTTTTCCGATTCATAATCACTATGGTGTGTTTTTCAAGATTATTTCATTTTTTCTTAATTTGAATCTACCTTAGCTTAAACATTTTTCCTATTCCGTAGCTAACATACGCCTGATCAACCTAGATTTATTCAAAAATTATTATAACTCCATCCCAAATCACCATTTCTTCAATAAACATGGCAATCCGAAGTAACAAAGCCTCTGCTAAGAAAGAACAAAAACGAAACGAAACCTCGCGAACTACCAGCCAGTGGACGATCCCGAAGCCTGAGACCGTTCGGGTCGTAAAAGCTCATCGGCGCTCGTAAAACTCGTAGCTTATAAAAGCCCCAAATCGCTTCCAGTCAGTGTTACCATTGTACCTATACAATGGTGTTATCACCTCTACCGATTTTTTGGTAGATCTACCGAATTTCTTCCCAATCTACCGATCTATCGAAAAGGCACATAAACCTACCGAAATTTGGTGGAGTGAATGTATGTTCTGATACTCTAGGAAATCATGACTGTTACTATATAATTTTGAAGGTTTCCTTGCCATAACATAATTTAAGTTATACGTTGACAAATCGATAACGCAAAGCATACTTCAAGTAATACAGATTTATGAGTTACAGGTTGCCGCGTCCTAAAATTGATAAATACCTCGCTGAGAACTGGGAACAGGTTGTGATTCCCCTTAATATATATGTATATATAAGTGAACCCCCAAACAGGGCTCATTTAAAACATGTCACCATATTTTTTTCTAACTTTCTACCGAAACTGTAGGTACGGGAGGTGGCAACACTGCTTCCAGTGGACGGCCAGGCTTATGGTTCGAGGCAGCGTTCTTTCTGTTCCATCAGGACCCGGTTTTCAGCTCGAACGATGCATTTGAATGTATTATTCGAGGCTGAGCTCGAGTGCGAGGCTGAGCTCGAGTGCCGTCCAAACTGTTCGCCGAGTCATTTATCAAATTTTATTGCATTCGCTGTTCGCATTAAGCCTGGTCCAGATGAGTGTAATGCTAACAGTGAATGCCATAAATCACAGAGAGTTTTATGGTCCGATGTTGCGTTCTTTCTGCTCCGTCAGGACTCGAACGGTGCATGTGAATGTTTTATTCGAGGCTGAGCTCGAGTGCCGTCCACACTATTCGCCGAATCGTTTATCAAATTTTATTGCATTCGCTGTTCATTTTACGCTCATCTGGAGCAGGCTTGAAGCCAGGTCAAGATGAGTGTAATGCGAACAACGAATGCAATGAATCACAGGGAGTTTTATGGTTCGAGGCAGCGCTCTTTCTGCTCCGTCAGGACTCGGTTTTCAATTCGAACGATGCATGTGAATGTTTTATTCGAGGCTGAGCTCGAGTGCCGTCCACACTATTCGCCGAATCGTTTATCAAATTTTATTGCATTCGCTATTCGGGTTACACTCATCTGGACCCGGCTTAAACCAATATCTTTAATTTTAACATTTCAGTTGACTATGGTCTCGAACGATTGTTTTGAAGATACTTCAAATGTATATGGTATGTTTGGTTAATATGTCGGCCGAGTTTGTTAATGGGTAGAATATGTCAAATGAGATTGAAAGTATCATTGTTCGACTTTTTATTCATACACTTATCATATCTTCGAAATATAATAAATAGGCACCCCTAATTGCGAAAATTTTGCAGTTATTAAAAATGAGTTTCCTCGAGGGAGGATTTTGACAACTTGATTCTTGTGAAATTGTATTATCAGTTCGCCTTCTTGACTCTCTCATTTTTCGAAAAGTTGTACTTGTGAAAGGGTTCAATTTTTTTAACGAGTTCTTCGTTACTGCAAATTTCTTGGTGCAGGATTCCAGCCACCTTGTTGTGTCTATCTAGGTAGTCTTTCGGAGAGAGTTTTTATTATTATTTGAGTTCTGCATGCAGCTTTTGCGGTTTGTCTATTGTACTCCAGAGACCTGAATCCGGCTGGTGTAACAGTTTTTACTGAAGGAGTTTTCGGACCGTGTGGCAGGTGCCAATGATCACTGCCTTTTGCATTCTTTTTATCACTTCTGGTTTCAGATGCATTGAAGTTAAGTTGTCCCGTAGGGTGGTAGGCATGAGACCGTCACTCGATATAATTATTATTATTATCATTATTATTGTTATTATCATTATTATTATTATTATTGCTTTATGACATAGATTTGCTATGGTTCACTGTTTCGGAATCACAGAGTTCTCATCGTGGACATAAGGATTTTCTTTATTTTGGATGTCTTCATATTACTTTACGCACTATGTGTGCATTACTCAGCACAAGAGTCTTCTGGAGGGTGAGTTAATTATGATTTCCACGGAATCCTCTGATGACTCCGCAGATTGTGTTGAAGATTAGTCCCGTGGCGCCTATCACAATCAGTATTTTCGTAGATTTCATATTTCAGATCCGCTGAATTTTCATCTGAAGATTTTTATATTCCAGTCGTTATTCTACTTTTTTTTAGTAATTTTGTAGTTTGCAGCTACTGATATATATCTATGAGTATATTGTATATTCTGTCCTTGCCAATTATGGCGGGCTTATTAGCTGCTTTGAATAAAGAACCACTTCTTTATTCAAAGATTGGCTGTCAGTTCGGACCTGTATGTCCCATATGATGGTTACCTACTTCCGGGGTGTCAATTTTCGGATCAGGCGAGTGTTCAAACCATTTTGCCATTTTCACTTATATCGAATTACTCACAGATGTTCCAGTGCTGTTGAATCGCTACTTTGTTGCACCGTTCTGGGAATTCTGTTTTGGCCAGAATGGGACACTCCGACACTTCATGGTGTATAGTTTAACTGTAATCTCGGAAAAGTCTACGTTTTGGATCATCGCCGACTTTCATTATTCTAGACCTCGTGGTGGTGTTCACTTGGTTTTGGCAGGTTCACGGTTATTTCCTATCATAAATGAGACTCATCTTGTCCTAGTGCTTGAAGGGTTCTAGAAAAATAAAACCTGGTGACCTTGTTTAAAACATTTCAGTAGCAACATTTCGGGAGTATTTTATTTACATAAATGAGCGCAGAAATATTTTAGCGATGTGTTTATTGATATCAAATTCTTTCATCTTCATGAACTATTCTTCTGTTTGATATAAGACGTGGCCTTATAATGGAGAATTCACATGAACCGGATATTTCCTTGTTGTGACGGTGTTGAAAAAAATGCAAAATCGCACATACCGCTCCCCGAAACGGCAATTGGATAAACGTCATGCTCTTCGCTAGAAGTTTAGGGTTCGTATGATGCTCGTGAGATGCTACTTGTGGAATTTTGTTCACAGGACCTTCGTACAACAGTTTTTGAGTATCTAGAACCCTTTCGGCATATAAATGTAGGAGCTTTGATCGATTGGATGATTCGCTCAGATAAACGTGGAATATTTGTTGATTTATCAATGATACTCATCCTTTTCTTTGTGTTAATTTATTGTTATTAAATTGGAGCTCTTTAGCCTCTGTGAAACTTTTTTTGCTATCCTGGATTTCTTAAACCTCTAGGCTCGAAGTTTCAACACAACCGAAATTCTACGAGGAAACACTCCCAACTCACGAAATAGACAACAGCAGCAACATAACAAATTTTAGTTTGTAACGTGTTTCATAATAACAATAAAAATCTACAAGAGCACTGCCGTGAAGGCAGCAGCTTTTGCGCGCATGTTCAATGTAGATGACCACTTTTGATTTTTATTGTTATTAATGTTATTTTTATTGTTATTGATGTTATTTTTTTTAAATGTTATTTTTATTGTAATGAATGTTAATCTAGAAAAGCACAGCCGTGAAGGCACCAGCTTTTGCGCGCATGTTCAATGTAGATGACCGCTTCGGCAACGAATTTCAACATGCGCGCAAAAGCTGCTGCCTTCACGGCAGTGCTTTTCTAGATTTTTTTTAGATAAATTACTGGATTTTAATTCGATCTAATCTGTATCTTTGGAAAAATTGGAAAACAAATTTTGAATGGGTATATCTACGGAATCATTGGGCGGATTTTACCCATTCACGAATTCGACCTTCCGGAAGTTATTGTGTTTACGGCCGACCGAAACACAATAACTTCCGAGAGAAACAACTTATAAACTTGATATCTGTAGAGAAGGTTTGGACCTTAATTACGGTCGGACTAACGGCCGGAATGGGTAAAATCCACCCAATGATTGAATTCCAGTACTTTATCGAAAAATGGCAGTTTGAAGGTTCATACAGAATTAAATGGGGATAATATGATGAGAAGATCACAGAATATATTTGAAAAAAAAATTTGAAATTTTTACAACAAATTGTTCCAATGACACGATCATCACGAAATTCTTCACAATGTTGTCCTTGAACATCCTCGAACTAGCTGAGAAGTTTCATCACGATTGAATCATTATTTTTTGAGTTATACCGAAAAAAACAACGATATCGAGAAGAAAACCACGAAATTCTACAAATTTTTCACCAATATCTCCAAAGTAATAGCCGTATCGAATTAAAATTTGGTACACTGCTGTGAAATACGAAGTTCCAGATATAGCTGGAATTGTTTTCGAATAAGAACAATAGTTTCAGAAAAAAAATTTTTTTTTGGAAAATCTTTTGGAAAAAAAATTTTTCAATGGAGTGATCATACGATTCCGACGAAGTTTCGCTTAAAGTTGCGCGTCGTTATGCTCCAACTAACTGCCAAGTTTCAATCCAATCGCTCCAGTAGTTTCTGAAATATGGGGGAAACAAGCTTAAAATTTCAAATGGCTATAAATCCGAAAATATTCCACCAATATTGCCCATTAACGAACTCAACCGCGGCACTCCGATGCGCGAACTACCCTGCAAGTTTCGAATCGCTAGCTGGCTCCGTTCGACAGTTATCGTGTCCACGGCCGGCCGGACGTCGATTTTTAGACTGGATTCGTCATCAATAAGCCCAACCTAGTCGTTTGACACCATTTTCGGCTCAATCATCGAAAATTACAGACATTTCGACAAAACGATAGCATGCTGTTCCCCTAGAACATGCGCGCAAAAATCTTTATTTCCCCTCTTTAGCTGACAGCACTTTATTAAACTTAAACCTTTGTGTAATATTGATAACTTAGTTAGGCAGAAACTCAAAAGAATTATCGAAGAGAAAATTTTCAAGTCATCAAGAATACTAAAATTTCATGCATTGCAGGGCCAAATTAATTATTAATCTGTTCATAGTCGTCATGATCTGATGGGATATTCGATGCGTAAATATGAATATTCAATATTCATCTTAAAATAAAATTATCACTAATTAGTTAAGATAATTTACTAATTGAGATTTGGGCTACATCGCTTTATCGCATTTCTTGCCGTCACGGACCAGTTTCTTCTGAATTATTTCCAAATCTTATTTTTTGACCTTGAGATCCGGTATGAGCCATCATCGGAGGACCTGCATCCCCAAATTCAACATGAAGGTAAATTTCTGAACCAGTTCTATTGTGGTTTGAATCGAATGGCCATGATATTTGCATATTTCTATCCAGGGCCGTCGCTGGGTTATTTGTATTCTATGACCTTCTAATCATATTTTCCACAAAATTCTTCATGAACCTTCCAGCTGTCATTTTACAATTAACTACTGGATTTCAATTCGATATATCTTCGGAATCATTGGTGGATTTCACCCATTCACGAATTCGCCCTTCACAATTAAGGTCCAAACTAACTCTTCCAGTATCGAGTTCCTGAGTTGCTTATTTCGGAAATTATTGTGTTAACTATCGGCTTCGAGGAAGCAGCTCTAATGAGTGAAATACGCCCGTTGATTTCGTAGATATACATACAGGGTGATTCATTAAGGGTGGCCACCGGCCGTATCTCGGAAACCGTTAATCCTATTACTTCCGGAAAAAAATTCTAATGACAAAATCGGCCCCCAGAAAATGATTAAAAATATTTTCAAGTTTGTAGTTCCCCACTAGAGGGCGCAATCTATCACTTGTAAAATATAATCTCATTTTTTACGAAATATTCTCCAGCTAACAGTGGTAAAAAATAATAAAATAAGAGAACGCTCTTCCTATTCAACAACTTTTGTTTCAGTAATTTTTCTATATTTCCTTTTTTTTAGTGATGGGATGGAAAAACTTTTCTTCACAAATAAAACACTCTTACTTCTGTATGCGTGAACCAATTTTCACGTAACTTGATTTCATTCGAAGGCCATTAAAAGCAGATCACAGAAAAATATGACAACAACATACCGGGTGATCAAATTAAAAACTACAGGCTGTTTTATGTCACTTCACCCTATTTGCGCGTTTTACTGGAGAATTTCAAATGCAATGCTATGATTCTAACCGACTGAGAATAAGCTATGCATTATCACCTATTGACTCGTTAAAACCGCAGACAGATATCTTAGGTCACTCCGAAGATATTAACATTTTTGTAAAGTTTGATTAGTGTTGATCAACCCTGCGTGCTTGAAAAAACAAGGAAGGACTTTATTCGTCATGACAACGCGGCAAAATACTAAACACACATGAAATAACAATAATACGATAAAATGAAACAAAAATTAGCAACAACGAAAATATTTGAACAAAAAACAACCCTTATACATTATCATTTCAAATATTAAAAATGTCTACCATTTTTTCCATACCAAAATTAAGTCTTTCTTTAGTTGATACTGGTCACAATTTCAGTATGAGAAAAAGTTTCAGCTGCCTGTCGAAATATATTTTTTATATCCTCACTTGTAGTTGGTGGTGTTCGGAAAACTAAGTCTTCATTCTCCCCCAAAAATAAAATCTAATACTGTGAGGTCGAGTCATCTTGCTGGAAAAATACTCCCTCGTCCAATCCACCTCTTTGAGAAGACGGTATCTTAATATTCCCTAACATTAGCAGCATTATGCGCCGGGCAACCATCTTGTTGATACCACATATCTATTCTGTCTTGAATAGCATTATCATCTAAAAGAATTCGAAAATTTTCCGTTAAAATTTCAAGCACCTTTGTCCCGTTAAGATACTATCGAAGAAAAATGGTCCGACAACTGTTCCATCGAAAATTCCGCACCACACGTAAACACTCCAGCGATTCTGATTATTGACTTATTTTTGCCAATATGGGTCGTTAGATAATCAGTAGTGGCTGTCTTGTAAATTTACTTTACCATTGCTAGAAAAAGTAGCCTCGTCAGTCCATAATATTCTATGAAGTAAGTTAGGTTCGCCGTTCAGCATTCGTTTCAACCAATTGCAAAAGTCCTCTGGTCTCTTTCAATTCTTGATGCAAGACAACATGATACGGATGCGGTTTATGGTCCTTTAGTATCCTTTGAACTAGCGAATAATTCGATCGCAAATCACTTGCAATTTTTCGGATGCTTGAATGTGATTCAGCATAAACACAAGCCAAAACTTTTATGATATTATCCTCATTACGGCTTCTACGTTTTCTATTTTTTCTTCCAACATATTGAACCTTCCAAGTTTGTCGCACTCTTCGTGTCAATCTTTTGAATGCTTTTCTGGAATGACGACGTCTTTCAGGATATCGTATCGGGTATTCCCTTTCAGCTACTGCATTTTCTAAACATTCAGCATAAACATTAAGCATATCATATGCTTCTCCGTTTGAATAATGAGGCCTCATAAACTAGTAGTTTGCAATCGACCTAAATAAATTTTACAGCTATAGAAACCGAGAATAAACAGTAACGCCAAAGCTTACTGGATCTAGATCAGCTTGTTTTGTGAGAGGCATACATTTTTGATAAGTTTTTTTTTCATTTGACTGTTTAGCTGATGAAATAACTCAATTCCTCCTGAATTTCACAGGGTTGATCATCACTTATCGAAATCTGCAAAAATGTTAATATCTTCGGAATGACCGGAGATATCTGTCTGCGGTTTTAACGAGTCAATAGGTAATAATGCTTAGCTTATTCTCAGTCGGTTAGAATCATAGCATTGCATTTGAAATTCTCCAGTAAAACGCGCAAATAGGGTGAAGTGACATAAAACAGCCTGTAGTTTTTTATTGGATCACCCGGTATGTTGTTGTCATATTTTTCTGTGATCTGCTTTTAATGGCCTTCGAATGAAATCAAGTTAAGTGAAAATCGGTTCACGCATACAGAAGTAAGAGTGTTTTATTTGTGAAGAAAAGTTTTTCCATCCCATTACTCAAAAAAAGGAAATATAGAAAAATTACTGAAACAAAAGTTGTTGAATAGGAAGAGTATTTTCTTATTTTATTATTCTTTACCACTGTTAGCTGGAGAATATTTCGTAAAAAATGAGATTATATTTTACAAGTGATAGATTGCGCCCTCTAGTGGGGAACTACGAACTTGAAAATATTTTTAGTCATTTTCTAGGGGCCGATTTTGTCATTAGAATTTTTTTCCGGAAGTTATAGGATGAACGGTTTCCGAGATACGGCCGGGGCCACCCTTAATGAATCACCCTGTACAACTATTCAAAATTTGATTTTCCCAATAGGTCTGATTTTTTTTTCTCCAGAATTCAAATGAATACTAATCCGATAACTGGTTTCATGGTAACGTGGAGTAACAGACAATGTATTTTTCGGCTCGTTCTGGAGAACGAAGCGTTATCATTTCATCTGAATGTCGGTAATTTTAGAACCCAGAAATTGTCTCAAATGACGAAGTAGGAATAACTGATGAAGAGTCTGATTGCAAAAACGATCCTGTCCTGGAAGAACTTCGATGACTTTATATTTAACAACGGAGTTTACCAAATTTCAGTTTGATTTTAATTTTCTGACATATTCGAAAATGATGTATAATTTCGTGATTTTTGCGCGCATGTTCTAGGGGAACGTGCTATCGTTTTGTCCAAATGTCTGTAATTTTCTATGATTGAGCCGAAAATGGTCTCAAACGACTAGATTGGACTCACTGATGACGAATCCGGTGTCAAAATCGATTCTATCCGGCCGGCCGGCCATCCGGCCGTCCGTATGCACGATTACGGTCTACGCACAATCCTATCGACCTGAAACTTTCAGGATAGGTCGCGCATTGGAATGCCGCGGTTTAGTTCGTTAATGGGCCAAATCGGTCGCATAGTTTCGGAGTTATAGCCACTTGAAATTTTGAAGTTATTTATTTTTTATTTCAGAAACTACTTGAGCGATTGGATTCAAACTTGGCAATTAGGTGGAGTATAACAACGCGCAACTTTGGGCCAAATTTTGTCAAGATCATACTGTCGGTAAATTAAAAAAAAATATATCATATCCAAAAAACAAATTCAACCCACACTCTGAGCTTCATATTTCACAGCAGTGTACCAAATTTCAGTTCGATACGATCATAAGTTTTGGAGATATCGGGGAAAAATATGTCAAATTTCGAGGTTTTCTTCTCGATATCGTTGTTTTTTTCGGCATAACTCGAGAAATACTGAACTTCGCAGCTAGTTTGAAGATACTGTAAGACAACTTTATGCAAAATTTCGTGATGATCGTGTCATTAGAACAATTTGAAAAAAAAATTCTGTGATTTTCTTATTATATCATCCTCATTAAATTCTGTATGAACCTTCGAACTGTAATTTTTCGATGAAGTACTGGATTTCAATTCGACCTGATCTGTATTCTCAGAAATATTGGGAAAATAAAATTTTGAATGGGTATATCTGCGGAATCATTCGGTAAGCCGTAAACACAATAACTTCCGGAAGAAACGACTTAGAAACTCGACATTTGTAGAGTAGGTTTGGGGCTTAACTACGAAGGTCGAATTCGTGAATGGGTAAAATCCGCCCAATGATTCCGTAGATATGCCCATTCAAAATTTTATTTGTCCAGTATTTCCAAAAATACAGATAAGATCGAATTGAAATCCAGTAATTTATCCAAAAAAATCTAGAAAAGCACTGCCGTGAGGGCAGCAGCTTTTGCGTGCATGTTCAAATTCGTTGCTGAAGCGATCATCTACATTGAACATGCGCGCAAAAGCTGCTGCCCTCACGGCAGTGCTTTTCTAGATTTTTTCTTGATATCGTTGTTATTTCCGGAATAGCTCAAAAATACTGATCCAATCATAATGAATCGTAACCAGTTGAAATATTCAGATGTTCAACTTTGTCCTAAATTTCGTGCGATCAGAACAATTCGAAAACATTATTTCAATTTCTCTTTCAGATAATCTGCGATCTTCTAATCATCACGGAATTCTGCATGAACCTTCAAGCTGTCACTTTTCAATCAGATCCTGTATTGCAATTCGATTCGATGTGTTTTTTCCGGAAATATTGGGAAATTAATATTTCGAATGTGTATGTATATCTGGGGAATCATTGGGTTGATTTCAACCATTCATGAATTCGGCCTTCATAAGTGAGATCCAAACCCACTGTACAAATATCGAATTTCAAAATACTTCCCTTCGAAAACCATTGTTTTCATGGTCGGTCTGAGAACAATACGTGAATATGTGACCGTTTCGGTAACAAACTGAGGAAGCACAGCAGAACTCTTGACCCCATCTCAGTGCTTTTCTACAATTTTCTCGAAGTTTTCTGTCGTAATTGTTGTATTTATTGAAAAAGTGGAGAAAAGGAGGAGTTAAGCTGTAATAATTGTGAACTTCGAATTATTTATGTTTGTTTTCCGACAAGTAGGTCTGGAATGTGCTTTTGTTAAGGAACGAAGAAAATAAAACAACTCTCAATTACAATGCGAACGCGAAAAGCTACCGAGGTTGATATGATTGATGATAGCCAACCAAGGTTACTGTCTACTACAATAAAAAGTTTCTTCTATTCAACTATGAAACTTTCTTCGATATTTTTTGAGCTGAATGTCACCTAAAATTTCGCAGGGTCATCCGTTCAAATGGATCGAATATGCACGCAGCAGAGTATTCTTCTCTCAGTCGGATATATGAAACTACCGGAGTATAGTCGATCAGTTCTCAGTTATTTAATGCGGTTGTTGGGACTTTCAGAAGATAGCTTCCGTTCTTTTGTTTCGTTTTTCCGGGATAGTGAGTAAAAATGCCGTATAATAGAACGAGGTGAGTACAACAAATTTTAATTATTTTGAAAACAAAATACATTTGCAGGGTAACTTTTGTCGAAAAAAAAACATAACGACATATTTTTAACGGTTTTTCAACTTCATCAAACTTTCAACCCCATCAATAATTTTTAAGCCGATTATTTACTATTAATATTTTTTTAATCAATTGTTGGCTTGAAATGAATCCTCAATCCACTGTGAAAATTCAGTTTTTACGCGCTTGTTCTGCGGGGCAGCGCGTTATCATTTGGTCAAAAAGTCTTCTGAAATTTGAGCGTCCGAAAATTGAGCCGTCAATAATTCAGTTGGACTCTGAAAAATTCCGTGCTCTAATTTAATTTTGTCCGTCCGTGCTTTAACGTTCGAAAGAAAGGACCTAGAGAATTCTTAGATTAGATTTGGAGTCCAAATATATCGGTTGGGTTTGTCAATAGATTAGATCAGCCGAACGGTTTCTCAATTACGCCTATTTGAAATTTTGAGCTTAGTTGAAGAATACCAACCGCAACTTCATGCGAAATTTTTACACGCTTGTTCTTGGTAACAGATGTCTGTAATTTTCGAATTTTGAGCCGAAATTGGTCTCAAACGACTAGGTTGGACTCACTGATGAAGAATCCGTGGTCAAAATTGATTCTGATTCTGTCCGAAAGAAGGATCTAGAGTCTTGAAATTTTCAGGTTAGGTTTAGATCCTGAATATCTCGGTTAAGTTCGTTAATGAGCCAAATCTGCAGAATGGTTTTTGTGCTACAGCCATTTGAAATTTTGATTTTTTCAATAACTCGAAAAATATTCATCTGATCGAAATGAAACTTGGTTGGAATATGATCAGTGTCAATAAGAAGGATTATCCATGGAGAAATTTGAAAAACATTTTTTTGTATTTTTTTTTTTAATTTTTTTATTCCATTGAAATTTCACTGAAATTTCAAAGTCACCATTTCGAAATGTGAACAAGAGCCTAAAAGCTGCTGATTTCACATCAGTGCTTCTCTAGATTTTCTAAGTATTTTATTTTTTCGGATATCTATTCAATAGATTCCGATGGAATTTGGCGCAGACCTTGATTTCAAAATTTAACAATAGTGCTTCAAATTCCAGTTCGGTCTGATATTTATTATCAGAGATAGTGGAATAAATATTTCAAATTTCGTGGCAATTTGAAATTTTGAGATCATTTCCTTGATAACTGCAGAAGAACTGACGCTATCAAAATAAAACTGCACTGTTAGTTATAGAATACCGACACATAATTTTATGCCAAATTTCGTGAGGATTGTACAGTGTGGGCCATTGGCGAAAAGCACAACTCCATAACTACCAGGCGTTTTTCGAGAATGTTCATTTTAGAAGTATCGCTACTTTTCTTCATTCGAAAATGGTTTCATTCACCCAGTGGCGGATTAACCGGTACGCACAGTACGGTTGAGCGTTGGGTCCCGATATTTTTTCAGAATGAAAAATGCAAGTGAAAATGAAGAATAAGGAGAAAATTGTCAGTCTCATGAAACCCAACCAAACCTAGGACCTAGAGCTAAATTCAGCTGTCTGTAAGAAAAATAACACAAAATCAAATAAAAAATAAATGGTTCCGATTCCGCATGTTTTCTTTAATAATTCTTATCTGCCTGCAATATATTACAGAAAGGGTGCAGTTCAGTTGTGGGCATCCTTTTGAAATCTAGTTACAGTTATTTGTGAAACAATCCTAGAACGCTTTGAGACAGTTTCTTCCAAACTTCGAACACCTAATTGTGTTCTGGGGAACAGCGTGTTATTTTTTGTCTAAATATCTGTAGTTTTAAATTTTTTCCCGAAAATGATCTCAAGCAAATCATTGAACTCATTAATGACGAATACGGTGTCAAAATCGATTCTGTTCGGCAGGTCGGAAGTCCGTATGCACGATTACGGGCGTACAGTGGATCTATCGACTTGAAACTTTGAGGGTAGGTTGCATTTCAAAATGGGTCGATTGAGTTCGTTAATGGGCAAAATCGGCTGAATGGTTTCAGAGTTTTATTCCGGAAAATATTCAGCATAATCTAAAATTTCTGCTCGAATCTTATGCCCCAGATTCCACAGCAGTATGCCAACCAAATTTCAGTCTGATTCGGTTTTATTTTCGTAGATGATGGGAAAAATTATGTCAAATTTGGTGTTTTCTCCTTGGGTATCTAAATTATTCCGGAATAACTCAAATAATACTGATGAAACTTGATAACTAGTTTGAGGATGTTGATGAACAGCTTTGTGCGAAATTTCGTGATTATCGTGTTATGAGAACTACTTTGTGGTCATATTTTCCTCACGAAATTCTGTATGAACCTTCAAGCTATGATTTTTCAATCAAGTACTGGATTTCAATTCGACCTAATCTGTCATTTTGGAAATATTGGAAAAATAAATTTTGAATGGGTATTCCTGCGAAATCATTGGGTGGATTTCACCCATTCATTACCATCATAATTAAGGCCTAAACCTACTCTACAAATGTCGAGTTTATAAGTTGTTTCTTTTGGAAGTTATCGTGTTTACGATCGGCCGTTAGGCTTGATATAACCAAGAGTCTGAATTTTGATGCTGCAATAAAAGAATTGGCAGACATAAAATGGAAAAAAAAATTACTTGATTAGTTTCTCGGCAATCCATATTATTTTCAATTTTCAGTAATTTTTCATGTACATGTTTATATGTTTTTTTGGAATAATATTCGGAAGATTGATTTGTATTTTTCTCCTGATATACTCCTTATAAGTTGTTTACATTTGTGTTGATTTCAATTAATTTGTTATGTTTGAATTCATGCCAATGAACCCGATGAATAAATTTCAGGTTTATGTTGAAAACAACTAATTCTTATTGAAAACTTGGGCCTCGGAAATCATCGATCCGCCACTGCATTAACCATCACAATCTCCAAAGCCTATTTATCCAAGAGATAAAGTTGATATTTCAGTATCTCGAACTTAACTCTATGAAAATATCTTCATAATTGAAAAGCTCATTTCATACCCAATCGAGATAAGTAAAAATTTAAGGAGGGTTCCATTTGAAAAAAAAATCTTCATAGCTATATCGTATAAAATATCAATTCCCAGAAAATTCATAAAATGTCAATTAGCAGTAAATTCAATTATCGTCATCGAAATCCACCTTAGAAGTTGCTACGAAAATGTTATTAAAGAAAAAAAATCAACAGTGGAACAATACCCATGATATCAGGCATAAACTTTATTTCATTATCACGGAAAAAATAGGTTAATTTCAAATCGATCGAAAAAATATTTCTGGAATAATTGAGGAAAAATCTCAACTCCGAAAACAAATGCCGGATTTTGCCCAGAAACTTAAGTGGTGTATTTTCGAAAGCTGGAGTGTTTTCGAAACCCTCATGATTTTCAGCTTCAAATTCCTAACTAAGAACAGTTTTGCGCTCTCACTTCTAGGAACATGTTCCAATATGAGAAATGTCATAGAGAAATAAAACAGAAACATTGGAACGATAATATCAACAATATGAAGGGTGTGTTTTAAAGGGGTTGAAATCGCATGAACGTAGTGGCAAGTTAACAGGACCACTTCTGGAAATGAAGTCGTTACCACAATATATTGATTTTGCAATGAAATGATAGTTGAGTCTTGTTGGAACTAAATGCCGTCGATGTTTAGCCAATTAATTTTCGAAAAAAAACTATCAGTTAGCATCAGTTAAACTAGTTGAGAACAGATCGACATTTTCTTTTCAACGCTACTGTAGCAATATTCTCTTCGGTACGCATACTTATTTGTCTTGTTGATGGTTTTGAATCAAGAAGAGCAAAATAGACGCCAAACTGATCAATAACTTCACGAATTGCTTGGTAACTAAATGCTCCATGAATGAACAAATTCATTGTATTACGCGCATATTCTAGGGGAACAGCGTGCTTTCGTTTTGTCCAAATGTCTGTAATTTTCGATAATTGAGCCGAAAATGTTCTCAAACGACCAGGTTGGACCGTTGGACTCACTGATGACGAATCTGGTTTCAAAATTGATTTTGTCCGGCCGGCCGACCACACGATAACTGTCGAACCGAGCCAGCTAGCGACTTGAAACTTGTAGGGTAGTTCGCGCATCGAAATGCCGCGGTTGAGTTCATTACTGGGCCAAATCGGCCAAATAGTTCCGGAGTTATAGCTATTTGAAATTTTGAGGTTATTTCCCTCATATTTCAGAAATTACTGGAGCGATTGGATTGAAACATGGCAGTTAGTTTAAGCGTAACGACGGGCAACTTTGAGCATATTTTCGTTCGAATTGTATAGTCACTCAATTTAAAAAATTTTCGAAAAAAATTTTTTTTCCTGAAACTATTGTTCATATTCGAGAACAATTTCAGTTATAACTTGAGCTTCATATTTCACAGCAAGGTATTGAATTCCAATTCGATACGGCTATTAGTTTTGGAGATATTGGGAAAAAATATGTAGAATTTTATGGTTTTTTTCTCGATATCGTTTTTTTTCGGTATAACTCAAGAAATACTGATTCAATCGTGATGAAACTTTGCAGCTGGTTCAAAGATGCTGAAGGAAAATATTATGTGAAATTTAGTGATAATCGTGTTATTAGAACAATTCGAAAAAATATTTTTTTTTTCTAATATTCAATATTCTGTGATCTCCTCCTCATATTATCCTCATTAAATTCTTTATGAACCTTCAAACTGTCATTTTCCGATAAAGAACTGGATTTCAGTCCTTTCTAATCTATATTTTCAGAAATATAAGAAGATAAAATATTGAATGGGAATCTGCGGAATCATTGGGTGGATTTTACCCATTAACGAATTTGGCTTTCGTAATTAAGGTCTAAACCTTCTCTACAAATATCGAGTTTCTGAGTTGTTTCTTTCGTAGGTTATTGTGTTTACGGTCGACCTAACGGCCGACCTTATGCAGCTAAAAAAAGAGTTATCCTTCAGAAGACTTCTGTTTCTGCGAAGGATCAAGACGAGATATCAAATATTCGATATGCTTAAATTCCGGCAGAATACAGATATCAATTACTCCCACCAAAGCGGTATTTTCCGAGTCATGTCAGAATTCCAAACAAAAAAAAAAAAACGATTTACAACGATATTCCAGAACAAACATCGCATTCAGGCTCAAGGATTCGTGGTTAAATTCAGTTTTGTCCAAACACCTCTGCTCTCTTAAGTAAGACATCATTTAAAAGGAAAAACATTGAAACAAGGTAATAAAATTGCATTTCAGGTTATACCGAAGGTTAACATCATATTTTTGAATGATGAATCTTAAAACCAAATAAGTCTCAGCTGAATTTTTTCCTTGATACATCAAACAATTCAGCTGGAACCGAATACAAATCCAGTAGTAATTCGTAGAATATCTAATAGATCCGCCCTGGCTTCGCATTGGCAGAAAATGAGGTGAAGAAAGAAAACGAAGAATTATCATATCATTCAAACTGATTTTCGATCAGAACTGTTAATACTTTTTCTACGCGCTTATTCTTGGGAATAGCGCGTTATCATCATTTCGTCACGATGTATGTAATTTTCGAACTTTGAGCCGAAAATCGTCCTAAACGATTGGGTTGAACTCTCCGAAGAAGAATCCGTGGTCAAATTCAATTTTGTCTGTCCGTCCGTCCGACCGTCTGTATGTGCTCTGGCTTTCGAAAGGAATGACCTAGAGTCTTGAAATTTTAAGGTTAGGTTTTGATCCTGAATATCTGGGTTAAGTTCGTTAATCGGCCAAATCCGCCGAATGATTTTTGTGTTACATCCATTTGAAATTTTGATTTTTCAATAATTTCGAATTGAAACTTGGTTGGAAGATGGACAGTGCCAATAAGATGAGTTAAAAAAAAAATATTTTTTTTGAACATTTTCATATCTGACATTTCCAAGGCGACATTTCGCAATGTGAACAAGCGCCTAAAAGCTTTAATGACTTCACGTCAGTGCTTTTCTAGGTTTTTTTCGATCCAGTGATTTAGGTATTTTGGACCCGCAGCGAATTTAATTTCTATTATTCATATTTCCCATACTATTATATAGTGGCTCAGAGTAATAATTATCAAAAATAAAATGAATTTCACACATTACAACTCTTCGTCATCAAACTATGTATATCAATTCTCAGATTTTTTTTCTCGTCAAATTATATCCATTCTCGCAGTATTCTTCCATTTTCTCACGCATGTTCTGGTGAATAGCGTACTACCGTTTTGTTTAAATGTCTGCAATTTCCGACTTTTTTCCCGAAAATGCACTCAAAAAACGAGATTCGACTCACAGCTCACAAAACTGGTGTCAAAATAAATTTGGTCCGGCCGCAATAAGCACGATATCGTGACTAGGTACGGGAAATCCTATCGAATTGAACCTTTCATGGTAGGTTGCATTACAAGAAGCAAAGGATATATTCTTTAATGGGACCAACGGTTTTGGAGCTACACTCATTTGAGGTTATGACACAAATTGTTTGATATAAAAAAAAATGTAATGCTCATCTCATTTGAGATTATGTTCCCAATATTTTGAACAACTTCAGCGATCGGATTGAAACATAATAATTAGTTCATTGAAGCATAAAAACGTCCAACTTCTTGCGAAATTATGTTGGTATTTTATGGTTCATAACTTCAGGAAACATTTTTTCAGAAAAATTTGTCTTTTAGAAACTATTCATCAGATTTTGGAAAAAAAAATGCAATCACCTGGAATTCTATATTTCACAACAGAGTATCAAATTTTATTCCGATCCGATTTCTCAGATACCTGGAAAAAATATGTCAAATTTCGAGGATTTTTTCTCGGTTTCGTTGTCAAACTTCTTTTCGAATGTTCTATATTCTGTGATCTTCTCATACCTCATATCTTTGATATTCTGTGATCTTCAAGAAATTCCTGATGAACCTTCAAGCTGCCATTTTTCAATGGAGAACTGAATGAACTGAAATATGCAAAAATAAAATTTTGGAACGCCCCAAACACAATAACTTCCGAAAGAAAAAATGAGTAAAATTGGCTTTATTACTTCGTGGATTTACCCATTCAAAATTTCATTTTTCCAATTTTTCCGGAAATAAAATCTAGTAGTTGATTGGAAAATGACAGCTCGAAGGTTCATTCAGAACTTCGAGAGGATAATATCATTAGAAGATGATTTAATCTTCACATCAGGAAAAGAAGGTGCGTTTGGTAGGGGTCAATACGTGAAAAGACCGCTTGGGCAACTAATTTGAACATGCGCGTGAAATGTGCATACTTCACGTCAGTGGTTGTTTTAAATACTTTTTATTTGCTTTCCCTTAGAAACCAGGGGCGCTATTTTCGAGTCATCCGAATCACTTTCGCATCGAATGTGAGGTCTAGATTCAGTCGAATGCCACAGTTTGGCAACGTGTTGTTTTTTCTTAGAATTTGTATTTGTAGGCAATCCTATTTACTACATGCCCCAAGGTGACATGTTATACAAATGAAAACACAGTGGATACTTATTATTGTTTTTGATGGATTTAACAGTTTGCAATTGTTTTAATGCGCACTTGATTCAATAATTATCTCTGTCGTCTTGTGAATCAATATTAGCATTGGGTATTAATACTCAATGATATTAGTGATGGAGTGAGTATCTGAAAGTTGATGTACGAAAGACTGATGTGGATTGAAGGTAGGATATATTATATTGTATCCAAATTCTATTTGTTATTTTTATGATGAGTTTTGTTTTGGGTATCAAATGGATATATGGTCACTTGAATGTCTAAAACCAATTACTTGGAGCTTCTGGAATTGAATTATGCTGTGGATGAATAGCAGACTTTTTGAAGTGTTTTATTTACAAATTCAGGGTTGCACTGATATATTTTCTGCATACTGAACAAAGCATTTTAAATACCTTATTTGAACTGTATTCTTGTATGTATACAACATATGTTGTATGTATAGTTTGATTGAACTCAAATAGAAATTTTGTAGGTACTCAGTCCATCAAAAATCCACTTCAACTAGAATAATAAGTTTGTGTTCATTTGCTGGAGAATTTTAATTTTGTTCAAATTTTGGATTCCTCGAAAATGATTATCTGAATGCTTTTTTTTCCGGTTGAAATACAGTTCGTTAATATTATACAGGGAATAATTGTTGGAGAAAATTCAGAAGAGCACTGCAACAAACAATAAATAATATTGTTGAACGTGTTCTATATAATAATTTATTTTCGATGGATTGAACCAAACTAAAAATTTTTCCTCATTCTCACGCGAAGAAAAAATGAATTTCCCATAACAAACGCAAATTTCTCCAATATAGTTTTTAAATGTTTCACCTTCGAATGAGGGTACATATTAGCATGATTGTTCTCGAATTTATATCCCATAAATGATTAAGTAACGTGATTGGGTTTTTTTTGATCGTTCTCGCTTTTTCTACTTTTCGGAATCCAAGAAAATCCTATATGCAGCGCCGAAAATGTGAAAATTTAAAACGGTAGTTAACCAGCATGAAAGTTTGTTCTGGAACAAGTATTCCTCCCGAGAATAAATTTCTTTCGTATAAAATTTGAAATTTAAGTATGAATAATACACTTTTTAACTGCATGAAGTGAGTAGCTTTGTTCTGTGGATTAATACACGGTTTCCAAAATAGAAAAAAATTGCTGTGCATAACATTTTTTACATATAAGTGAATCCGCATGCGGACCCATCCGATGTATTTCAGTCGAAAACGAAGCTATGCAAAAGTTCATCTACTGGTGCTCAAGTGTATTCGCGAAATTTTTGAAACGTATAGAGTGGAAAAAAGATTTTATCATTTCCCTCTTTTTCAAGGTGATTTGTCTCTTTCGATATTCAATAGTTATTTTAAAGTTCAGAATGGTCTTTGAAACATTCGAAATTATAATAAACAAGTTGTTTTCGTTAATTAATCTTGCAAAAGTATACCGTGAACACCCCATCATGTTGCCAAACTGTCACATTGCCGCGAAACTCGTAGACGAAATGAATTCGGATGAGTTTGAAAATAGCGCCCCATTATTCGAATTGTCAATCTCGACTTTTGATCCGATCGTGTTCTTTAGTGGCTACGTGAGACACAGTATTTAAAAATCCGCTGTTAAATTGAATTCTATTCAACCGGTTAGTAGGCCTGCCTTCTCCAAACACTGTAATTCCAGTAGTTGAAGGATAATTCCTAAAGGTGACTTCGTATTCATTTGGAAATTTTGGATTGATATATTCAGTTTTTTTTGAAAAGGATAGTATAAATTTGGTGTACTTAATATGAAATTAGTCCCTGATTTCATAAACAGGCAAATAAACAGGCCTTTGGTTAGTTCAGTCAACAGTCTTTTTGTGTGTTGCAGTAAATTATATAGGCACCTTGTTACTTTCATATGGAGGTAAAATATTGCGAAAATATTTTGTGATATCATAGTGCTAATAAATTTTTCATTCCTAGACACTGCCAGTTATTCCTGGGTGTAGTAGATAGGAACAGTGTATTGACACAGTGGATGGTTTTTGTTTCTAAAAGAGTGATCCAATTGGGCTAATTTGCCGACCAGTGATGATTTAGATCTTTTCTTTGTGAAAAAAATCGGGAATGTTTATCAAAAATTGACGATTTTACGAAAATTCCCTACTTGGTTACAATCGGCATACCCAAACAAAACATTGTCAGTAGTAATACTGCACCTTAAGTGAAAATCAGCTAAAAATTTGACTGCATTGAATATCTGGATGGAAATATCTTTTATAAATCCTATCTTGTTCAAGTAATAAAGAAGTGCTCATTAAGAACTTATGATTTTCAAATATTCCATACCCCGAATCGTTCGGTATGCCCTACCATAATAACGTACATGATATTACTCTACTTAACATGAAAATCAGCTCAAAATTCGATGTCATTGCATACCTGAATGTCAATGGTATGAATCAATCCTATATAATTCAAGTTTTATTGATTGCGGAGACTAATATACAACCTATGTTCTTTTCCGAGGTAACTAACAAGGTGCAAAGTAACATTTATTCTGTGAATTTTCATTTTAGAGCGCAGTTCTTTATTGAATTCATTCAGAAAATATAATTTTCCCTTTCAGAACCGATGGAATCTTCTTATTTCTCTCTTTTATAATGGATACATTGAGTTCCTCCCCACATCCGGTTAGTACCTACCATTCAAATGGAAATACTTAACAACTCATTGGTGGTTTTCATCGATTTGATGTTAATTATTCGAGCTTGAATACCTGAATTTACTTCAAAGAACTTAGGTTTTAAATTGTATTTCTTGCCTTACTAAACCAAGCAACTTGCAACAACAGCATCAACCAGCAAGAATTGTGTTTATTCGAAAAATTCCATAAGTTTAGTAAAGCTGTTACTGTTACAAGATATCAAGTACTTTGGATATAGTTCCTAGATAATGCAATAGTGAATATTTCAGTCCAAAATGTCCAAATTCATACAAAGTCACAATCCAAATCGCTTTTTCCCATAGTAAACAATGCATTTTAGGTTATTGTTGGTCTTCCAGTCTCTCCTCCAGTTCGGAGTTATGCCCATTTGAAAATTTGAGGTTAGCTCTTCAATACCTCAAAAAGTACTGATGCGGTCAGTTGAAAACTTCTAAATTAGTTGAAAAATATCAAATTACGAAAATTCTTCTGTTCTTTTTTGAAAATATCTGTTCATCAGCTCACAACTCTATTCAGCACAGAGCTTGGGATCAATTTTTACAGTGGTATTTTTAATTTCGTTTTGATCCGATATTCAGTTTCGGAGTAAAAGGGGAAAATAAAAATAAAATTTTGTTTTCAATTCGAACACTTAAGGAATTAGTTGAAATATACCAACGCGCAACTTCCTGCAAAATTCCATGAGGTGTGATTCGTTTGAACTTTTAAAAACGGAATCCAAAATTTTCCTGATTCTTCTTGAAAAAGTTCGTTTGTTTTCAGAGACTATTGATCGAATAACTTTAAAATTTGCCACAAACCTTCAGGTAAGGAAGGTTAGGTTTTGAATCAAAACAATACTCCAATCATATTTTCTCAAAAGATTTTTTTAAAAACAGGTATATTCAGTCGAAACTTAGTATTTACCTCCCGCGGCATCATCACACTTGGATGTTGTGCCACCTTGATCAATAATATTACGGGACTATGGTCTGTTACATCCTGCTCTAATATATAAGAGTTGAAGATCAATTTTTTGGTTCTAAATTTTTGTTTGACGAATAAGTGATCCAGTCCCCGACTGGTGTCTCGTTGTCCTACGAATAAACGACTGAAAACCTAGGGAACTCATCATATTCAAGTAATTAGAGACATCTTTATCCGATTAGTTCAAAATATCTATGTTGATATCGCCCACAAAAATTTCAATATTGGAAGGTGTCAAGTTTTCTAAGTAGGTGTATACATCCTCCAAAACTGTTAATTGATGACCTTCTGTAGTTTAGAGACTTATCAAATCAGAACAACTCAGTTATCTTTTCACCTGAACCAACTGCGAAACTGGGAGTTTTCATATAATTCATTTAATAAATGCCCGTTATGAAGATAGCATATGATGAACAATTTCAAAAAAATTTTTTTTTTGATTGATGTCTTCAAGTTGGTACTTACAACTGCGAATGAAGTTTCAATCCAATCAGATGGGTATTTCGAGTAATCGAGAAAAAAAATTCAGCTGGCTATAAGTCCGATACCGTTTGGCAGATTTTGTCCATTAATGAACTTCACGAACCGAGATATGTGGGCTGCAAACCTACCCAGAAAATTTCGAAAATTTTCTAGAATAGATATTATAGCTTTCAGAAAATGAAGTAGTATTTCTGATATGAAATAATTGCGAACGTTAGTGAGGTTCAGATGATACAGCAAAATCTTCGATATTTTACGTACAAACCGTCCAATATACAATTTGGTATAATATCAATGATCAATTCTACTAATCAGTTGCATACGGAGTAATTTCTGATGTAGATAATGCCAAAAATGGGGTACCAAAAAGATTTGTCTGATGAACAAATTTCATACAACTTACGGAAACTTCGTGCTCCCACTGCGAATGGATTATCGATGAAGTTCCATCCAGTGCTTTTTCTTGGAAATATGGAAATAATATTTTAAATGGGTCTCTGTAATCATTGGCATTCTTTATATTCCTGTAGCACTATCTCATTTCCGATCATTTGCTGTAGTATGGATGTTATTTGAAATAAGGAGCTATCATCATTATTATTTTCTCAATTATTCAAGAATTACCACCTTGGCAACCAATTTGAACCTCCGCATGAAAGCTGCTTACTGCACGGTAGTACTTTTTTCGGGCATGTTCTGGGGAAGGGCGTGCTATTGTTTTGTCCAAATGTCTGTGATTTTTCTAATTTTGTTTCCGAAAAAGGTCTAAACCTATTAGCTTTTTTTCGAACAAATTTTTATTCTTATCAGATTTGAAAAATTATCACTCAGATCTTGAACTCTAATTTTCACAACAGTATACCAACCTCCAGTTTGATTCAATTATAATTAGGAAAATACATGTAAAATATCGTGATTTTTTCCTGAGTATTGTTGATATTTCCGGAATTACTCAAAAAACTGATTCAATTATTTTGAAACCTACTAACTAGTTTGAGAATGCTGAAAAACAACTTGTGCAAAATTTGAAAAAAAATTATGGGTGTATCTGCGGAATCCTTGGGATTTTAGTCATTCTCGAATTCGGACGACCATAAACACAATAACATCCGAAAGAAACGTCATATGCCCAAACGCATAATCGACACTCCGTACTTAAGCACGTCTTATGTCGACGCGTCCATCCCATATTGGTTATTTGACAGCCGAGCAGTCTACTTCGCCAGTGCTTGGTGGCATGCTTAGTTAAGTCTACGAACGACCTACCTCGAGGCGTGCTCAAAATTGATATAAATGATATAATCACAAAATAGTGATGATTATTCGTTTTCTGTGATTTTATACTACCCAGCGTTGCTATTTGTATTATAATTGGTGCTCTGTACTATGTACGATACCGCATGTACGATAATATCGTTTTGTGCGATAATTTCAGAGAACCGACCATTTGAATTTTCAATTCAGCTAAAGTGTCCAAAGATACTTAAAATTTTAATGCGAATGATTTTCGATAAACAGATTGCTCTCAAGAACGGAGATGATTTCCTACAAATTCATTACAGTAATTGATTCCAAGATACTGCTCTTGACAATTAGTTCAATCCTGCAATTCTCCATAAAAAACAATTTTTATTCAATTTTTGATAGTTCTGTTTCAAATATTTGGAGTGAAAACTCAGAAAAAACCTCAAAATGAAGTAATTGCTGAACCTAAAACACAGTGGCTCGGTAATTAATGACCCTCATGCAAGTAGGCATTTCTCTTTTTCGGAAGTACCGAAGACGCCATATCATCATCCAATCTGTTGGCATTCTCTATAACAGAAATACTATTAGTTTTATGATACAGCTCTTTGACACCTTCAACAGATACTGTCATATCATGGCAAGATTTCAGTGAGACAAACATACAAACGTGAAAACATCCCAGATTTTATCAATATCCTTGAACTTCGTCCAGAATTGCCGAGGGTGTGTTTGAGGGATAGAAGACTTGCTAAGTATGTGTCAAATGAACACTGTCAATATTTCAACTTTTGTGTTTTTTTTTAATCGAACTGATTGAGCGGTGTATCTCCCTCTCCCTCTTCTTTCGTACTCCACCAAAGGAGGGAGAGATATGGGTTAATCGATTAATCATTTCGGTGAAAATGAAAATCTAGAAAAGCACTGCCGTGAAGGCAGCAGCTTTTGCGCGCATGTTCAATGTAGATGACCGCCTCGACAACGAATTTGAATATGCGCCCAAAAGCTGCTCCCTTCATGGCAGTGCTTTTCTAGATTTCGATAAATTATACTCATTAAATTCTGTATGAACCTTCGAACTGTTATTTTTCGAGCAAGTACTAGATTTCAATTCGATCAAATCTGTATTTTTGGAAATATTGGAAAAATAAAATGTTGAATGAGTATATCCACTGAATTATTGGGCGGATTTTAACCATTCACGAATCCGACCGTCGTAATCAAGCCCCAAACCTTCTCTACAAATATCGAGTTTTTAGCTTCGTTTTGGTTCTTAGTTCAAAACCAATTCAGAACTCTTTGGGACGGTTCGAGTATGCGCGAATGCAATTTTTCAGGCACAAAATCGCAATCGCGCATACTCGAACTGTTCTGAATTCGGAACCAAAGCAAACCCTTTAGGTCGTTTCCTCCGGAAGTTATCGTGTTTACGGCCCGGCCGTTAGGCTACTAACTACCGAAAGAAACAACTTAGAAACTCGATATTTGAAGAGAAGGTTTGGACCTTAATTACGAAGTCCGGATTCGTGAATGGGTAAAATCAACCCAATGATTCCGCAGTATCCCAATATTTCCGAAAATACAGATCAGATAGATTTGAAATCAAGTACTTTATCGAGAAATAATAGTTCGAAGGTTCATACTGAATTTGATGAGTAAAATATGACAAGAAGATCACAGAATATTGAATATGTATTTGAAAGAAAAAATTTTAAATTTTTTTCAAATTGTTCTAATAATACGATCATCACGAAATTTTGTTTGAAGTTTCATCGTGATTGAATCAGTATTTCTTGAGTTACCTATAAAAACAACGATATCGGAAAGAAAACTACGAAAATTCATATATATTTTCCCAATATCTCCAAAACTATTAACCGTATCGGATTGAAATTCGATACACTGCTGTGGAATATGGAGCTCAGAGTTCGCGCTGAATTTTTTTCCAAATGTGATGAACAGTTCGCGAAAAAAAAATTTTGAAAAAAAATTTTTTTCAGAATTTACAGATGGTATGATCTCAACGAAATTTCGCGATAGGTTGCACGTTGCTATACTACAACTAACTGCCTAGTTTCGATCCAATCGTTCCAGTAGTTTTTGAATTATCGCCAAAATAAAGTCAAAACTTCAAAGGGCTCTAACTCCGAAACCGTTTGACCGATTAACGAACTTAACAGTCGCATTTTTAAAAGCAACCTACCGTGAAAGTCTCAGGTCGATAAGATTCTCCGTACGACCGTAATCGTGTCTACGGACGGCCGGACAGAATTGATTTTGACATCGGATTCGTCATCAGTGAGTCCAACCTGGTCGTTTGAGACCATTTTCGGCTCAATCATCGAAAAGTGCAGACATTTGGACAAAACGATAGCAAGCTCTGTTCCCCAGAACATGTGCGCAAAAACCCTTGTCTCAGCGGAAAATTTTTAAGTAGGATCATTGAGTTTTCAAATGAAAAACTAAATGATTGGAGTTCTAAATCGGACTATGCGAACGAGCATCAGATACTCGATATTCGAGGAGTAGGTTTGGGGCTAAATAACGACGGTCGAATTAGTGAATGGGTGAAATCCGCCCAAATGATTCTGTAGAATTCCCCATTCCAAATTTTCTTTTCTCAATATTTCCAAAATACAGATTGGTTCGAACTGAAATTCTGTTCTTGATTGAAAATGGCAGGTTGAAGGTTTGTGCAGAATTCCGTCAGGATAAGATGAGGTGCGTTTGGCGGGGTCAAATTTCCGCTTTGGACACGACTTTAGACTTTCGCGCAAAAGCTGCAGACTTCACCACATTGCTTTTTAGGATTTTCTCCGAAAAAATAACTGCCATCGATGAAAAGTACGGGGAAATATTCTTTACATACATCTCGTGAAAATTTAGAGCAAAAACCTATAGTTGTTGGAAATTACTCCTCTCTGAACTATTCGTAGAAGACTTCGGGGTTTGTTTTGAAAATGAAATGATATCTACTCATTCTTTAAAAATATGTCGATGGAAAAATGAGGAAACTGACCATGAATCGCTTGATCTTGAACTGCTGGTGTTTGTTTGCAGTAATCAGGGACTCCTTTTAATGTAAACAGAATATGAAATTATCACTGCAGCGGCGTGCCAAACGGTCATCTTATTGACAATAAGGCTTAGGCCTTTGTTTGAATGTTGGTCTCTCAAGTTTTTTTCATCATCATTTTTCCCAGTTGCACTGGGGCGCTATTTTCGAACTCATCCGAATTCATTTCGTCTACGCCGCGATGCGACAGTTTGGCAACGTGGTGTTCACGGTATACTTTGGCAAGATTAATTCACGAAAACAAATATTTTATTATAATTTTGAATGTTTTAAGGGCCATTCTGAAGTATAAAATAACTATTAGATATCGAAAGAGGCAAATGATGAAATCCTTCATTTTCCACTTATGATCAGTCTACACGGTACAAAATTTCCCAAATGCACTTCAGCACCAGTAAGTGAACTGGGTCGATGCAGGCGGAATCAAATCCGCATGCGTATTTACTAACATGATGTTAGTAAAACATGGTGTGAACATCTGCTCATCTGTGATCGTTTTACCAATGATGACGTCACATTTTTCATTCAAATTCAAAGCACAGAATATATATTTCCTTGTATTTTAATCTTGCTGACGTCACTTTTTTTTCAGATGAGCACACCATTTTTTGCTTACAGTAGGTTTATTTATTCCGATGTATTTTCTATTTCAAAAACCGTGTACCGTGTAATCCACAGAGCAAAGCTACTCACTTCATTTAGTCGGAAAGTGTATTATTCATACTCAATAAAAACATTTAATTTTAATCGAAAGGAATATCTTTTGTTCCAAAACAAACATTTATGGATTTCTGAGTACTAACCGTTTTATTTTTTTCAATTTTCCGCGTATTATAAAGGATTTTCTTAGGTTCCGAAAAGTAGAAAAAGCGAGAACGAGCAAGATATTCTCAAAACAATCCCAATCTTACTTCACCATTTATGGGATATAAATTCGAAAACAAAAATTCTAATATGTATCCTCAGTTGAAGTTGAAACATTCAAAAACTGTATTGGAGAAATTTGCGTTTACATAGAAAATTAATTTTTTTTCGCTTAGGAAAGGTGGAAAATATCCAGTTTATTGGTTTAATCCACCAAAAATACAAACAATATTATTTTTGTTGCAGTGCTCTCGTAAATTTTCTCCATCAATTTTTGCCTGTTTAATATTAATCAATCGTATTTCAACCGAAAAAACAAGTCACTCAGGTAATCATTTTTGAGACAACCCCAACTTGAACAGAATTAAAATTAAAATTCTCCTTCAAATCAGTACAAACTGAGACTTATTAATCTAGTTGGAGTGGATTACTGATGAGCTGATTACCTCCAACATTTCTATGTTTAATTAACTAATGCAACTTTAGTTCGATTACTAAGAATGTGGTTTGAATTATTTCGAATTATTTATTCAGTATTCAGAAAATACATCAGTTGAAGCATGAATTTGTAAAACACATCATATTGTATATGCTTCATTCATTTTGATATGTCAACTTATATTCTATACATATAAATAACTAATTGTTTTTGAACCGATTTCAATAAGTTCATTTCCGAAGTATTTGTTAGCTTGTAGACATTTAAAAGTCTGCGTTTGCACCTTGCGCAGTGAATGATACTCGACACCTCATATGTAGTACCTATATTTACAGCATAATTCAACTCCTGTAAGTTTGACTAATTGTTTCCAGACACTCAAGTGACCATATATCCATTCGATACATTGAACAGAACTCACCATAAATATTTCAAATAGGATTTGGGTACAATGTATACCCTATACTCCATTCACTTTTATAAAATATCCCGAGTGGCCGTGACATTCTGACACTTTTCACCGTGTATACCTCTACTTAGAGGTCGTAGTAATTACGTATTTTTCAAAATGTGAAATTACTTTGGGAAAATAAGGAATCTGAGAAAATATTATGTGAGTTCAATAATTCCAAAGACCTGGCGAATGTTGAAGAAACTTTTCTCTCTGTTAACACTGAAAATATTTCATGTAATATATAAACATGGTTGTATGATTCAGTTATGCTATTTTATTGTACGGAAATCAAGAATCGAGTGTTGAAATTTCACTGAAATATAATGGATAGAGTTGTCCGCTACTTTGTGATAGTTCATTCGAAAAAAAAATAAAAGTACTCGAATAACCCTGCAGTAAAACTTCTGAACGAACAGACAAACCTATGCAATTCCCTAGTTTTCGAAATTCTCAAGAAATAAGTCTACAGAAGAGATTCAAATACCTCGTTGCACAACTTGAAATACTCCAGTATGAAAATATAGTAGTACTACCAAACCTATGTCACCTTAAAAGAACTAACTCAATTTACAATGTTCTTAAGAATCTATGTGAACGATACACTGGGTCTTCACTCACATACGTGGAAAATGATGGATAGCTTGTGATTAATTATTGATTCCAGATTATCAGGGTCACTATCAGAAAAAGCAGATTTCAATTCTACAAAGCACTGCGTGATATTTTGTCCCTGCTTCTTCGAAAATACCTTCGGCATTTTTAGCTTCCAAGCGTGATGATTATGTTGAGATTGACAGTAGAAATTGGCATTCGCATTTGGCAACGTCTCTGAGAATTATTTCGACATCGCCGATATTTCACGGGTGCCAACCTGCGTCAGTTTCAAGTAAAAAAACTTGATAGACCTTAATCATAGCCCACCGGGATAGTTTATAAAAGTGAATCGAGTATACCTTCAATTCATATCGTCATTCGTACGTCAACGTCAAGATATTCACTCCATCGCTAATAGTGTTTCACAAGACGACAGAAATAATTATTGAATCAAAATGATTGCTCATAAAATTAACTTCAAATTGTGAAATCCATCAAAAACGATAATAGCTATACACTATGTTTTGATTTATTTGTCTTTTCACCTTGGGGCATGTAGTTCGGATTGCCTACAAATACAAACTCTGAGGAAAAACAACAAGTTGCCAAACTGTCGCATCTGACCGAATCTAGACCTAACTTTTGCATGCGAAAGTGATTCGGATGACCCGAAAATAGCGCCCCATATGTCTGAAATTTTAGAATTTCGAGCCTAAAATACGAGTAAACTGTTCAAACTGATGAGGAATCTGACACAGTTTCCAATTTCTGTCCATCCGTGAATATTTCAACTCTCGAATGGGATCTGAAATTTTCCGGGTCAGTTTGGGGTTCTAATTCGCAGTTCGTATCAGTCGCTAAAATTCGTTCAAAACTTTCCGTGAAGAGCAAACATTTATCTAAAATTTTCTGGTGATCGTAAACTGAGAATAAATAATAATTGGTCGTTAGGCCGGCTCTAAGGACAACTTCGGAAAGAATGACTTGGAAAATCAATATTTGTAGCACAAGTTGGGGCTTGATAACAAATATCTTGTTTCAAAATAGTTTTAATCCCCTCAATGATTCCGTAGACAGATACATTCGAAATTCTGTTTTTCGAATAGTTCGGAAAACACATACTTAGTTTTGGGTTCAAAAATGACTGCGTGAAAGTGTATTCAAAGTTTCGCGAGTAAATGTCATCGAAGTTTTCGACGATGGAGCGTGTAAAAGAAAAGCTCCCGACTTCGATTATGTGCTGTCTTCAATTTGTCTGTGATAAACTCAAATCTAGTGGATGTTGAATTTGTATTTTTCTCACTTATGCTTTTTGATTCCAACTGAACTTGTCAAAATGAAACCTAATTCCTGGTTAGTAAATTTAAAAAAATTAATAAAGTACTGACGTGAGGTCAGGAGCTTTTACCCGCTTGTTCAAATTTGTTGCCGAAGCACCTGTCACCTGTTCACGTATTGACCCCGCCAAACGCACGTATTTTTGAAAATAATGAAAAAATGAAATTTTGAGTTGGTGAGTACCTTAATCTACGGAATCATTGAGTCTATTTTATAATCCACGAATTCGACCTTCGTAATTAAACAGAAAACCTACTCTACAAGTATCGAGTCTCTTAAGACGTCAATGATTGCGCATCCAAAATCTAATTATTCCAATATTTTCAGAACTACAAATCGTATCGAATTTATATCCAGAACTTCAATTAAAATGGCAGCTTGAAGATTCATGCTGAATTTCGTGAGGACTGTATGATTATTAGACCACCATCTACAAAATATCTGAAAAAAAAAAACGTTGAAATCTTTTTCTATTGATCTAATTGAACGATCATCACGAATTTTGTACAGATTGACTCATTAGCAATTGACATCTAGTTACCAAGTTTAATCATCATCAGATCAGAATTTCTTGAGGTATTTCGGAAATAACAAAGATATTTAGGAAATAACCAAGAAATTTAACAATCTTTTTTCAAATCTTTCCGAAGATTGATATACGATCAAACTTACATTTTGAAGACTGTTGCTGAATAGCGACTTCAAGGTCTGCGCTAAATTACTCTGAAATCTGATGAATAGTTCGTGAAAAATATTTTTCCTGTACGACCCTTGGAAAATTTCGCTGAAAATTGACCATTGGTATTCTACAATCTATAGAGTTTATTTAAATCTAATCGCGAGGCTTTGTGAAACCGGCCGTCAGTGCAGCTGAGTAACAGAATGAGTGTAGTGAGTGTAGTTCAATATGTTCTATGATTCTCACAGCATAGATGATTTTACGCAAATCCAAGATGATAGAATGCTATGCTACTTTTGTTTCCGCTACCATTCCGAGGTGATGTTGATTTGTCGTAAAGTTTTTCTAACGTCGTCACGGAAAAAATTTCATTTCAAATAACGAATTCCAAAAATAACCACACATACAGAACAAAACACGTCCAACCAGCATTGCACACGTAATCTGTGACTACACTGACTCCCACTATTTCCGCAACGAACATGGTGCAAGTTTACAACAAAACACACCGAACAGTATCTGAGGAGTGTAGTTCATGTAGGTACAACGAACAAACCTCAAGAAATTTGTTCGATGGTCCTCGAGAAAAAAATGTTTCAACAGAATGTGGAGAATTTTTGAATATTTTTTTTTATTTTCTAACTACTAAATCGAAGCACTTAGTTTCCGTTTTTATTTTTCGAATGATTACGCAGTTTCAATTAGCTTGCGTCAGTACTTCTGGAAATATTGCGGAAATAACGTTAAAATTACAAAGACCATCGAAATTTAACATATTTTTTTCCTGATATCTCCGAGAGTAAATATCGGATCGAATTTAAATCTTGAACATAGTTGTTGGATACTGAATCTAAGGTCTCTGCCATATTTTGTTGGAATCTGATCAACAGTTTTTGAGAAAAAAGGTTTTTCTACAAAAATTTTAGAATAAACATTTTTTTTAAATTTTTTAAGTACCGAATTCACAAGAAATTTTGCACTCAGTTGCACGTTCGTATTCTGGAACTATCTTTAAAGTTTTGATCTGATCAAATCAGTTCCTCATCAGATATCGAGGAATTAACCTCAAAATTTCAAATGGTTCTAACTCCGAAGTTATTTGACCGATTTTACCCATTAACGAACTCAACCGAGATATTTGGACTTCAAACTTAATCTGTCAATTTCAAGTCGCTAGTTCATTTTCTTTCGAGAGTTAGGGCACATACGGACAGAATTGAATTTGACCACGGATTCTTCTTCAGGGACTTATAGGTTACCAAGTAGTATCATATTTTTGAAAAGACCACTGACTGCAGTCTTCATACAATGATCTCATTTCAACGCCATGTCCGTAGTAAACACTTTCACTTTCGAAGCTACATTTTGAGGTGGGTGTGGGGTCTAATAACTCCTTCGTGTTCGTTGATCCGCCCAATGATTTCGAAGTTATGGTCATCTGCCTACGAGTCATAATTTATCAGCCGCGTAGTTGCTAGATTTCGATAGTTTCTGCATCTGTATTTATGGAAATATTGGGAATATACATACAATTTCGAATGAATGTATTTGCAGAATAATTGCGTGGTTATTATTCACGTTTCGAATCTGATCTACCACCATCAAGTGTCCGAATAGGTCTCTTGCCTGAATTTTTTTTATCATTGGAATCAGGTATTCTATCCGCAAGACTACTGAAAACCTTTTACCGCCATCAAAAATTTCAATTTTCAACGAAAAAATGGTCTTCAAAATTTGGCTAGCATATCGGCTGTTCAAACAGACGAAACTTCGCGGCTTCCGTGACGTAACGGGATATATCCACTCTCTCCCTCTTCTCGTGCAATTTTCCCCCTAGCAAACCAATAGATAGAGTCGGCTGTATCGATCTGTGAATCCTACAATAACGAGTGACGTAGAAGGAGATCTGACGCGTTTCTCCCGCTTCGACCTCAAGTCCCGATGTAACCGTTTTCAATGCCGAATTATTCAAAATTCACTAATTGTTGAAGTGTGTCCCATCAAGTTGAAATAATAGTTGCCTGAAAAACAACAGGTTGAAAGTTCATGCAAAGTTTGGTGAGCAATGTATCATTACAAGTGAATCGTATGAATTCCTACCGCTATCACTAGGAATTTGAATGAGCGCCTAATACTGTATCATAAACACAATTACTTCCGAAAGGAGCAACTGAGAGACTAGAAGGTTGTTGCGTAGCTTTGGATCGTGATTACAATTTTGAATTGACAAAATGTACTTAAGGATTCCAGAGATATACACATTCAAGGTTTTATTTTCGCAATATGTCCAAAAATACTAACCGGATCGAATTCGAATTGAGTGTACAATTGTACGCTGCTCCCCTAGAACATGTCGGCAAAAATGACCACTTGAAGGTTCATGGAGATTTCCGAGTGGAATATTTGCTCGAGAGATAGCAAAATATAAAATTTATAGAGGAAATTTTAAATTTTTTTGGAATTTTTCAATGAAACAATTATCAGGACACTCGCAAAAGCTGAAGCACTAGTATTTGTCAATAGGTCTCTTGCATGTATTTTTTTATCAAATATTCTATTCATAAGAATACTGAAAAACTTCAATTGCCGTCAAAAATTTCAATTTCCAACGAGAAAATGATCTTTTAAATTTGGCTCCACATATTGGTTGTTTAAACACTCGGAACTTCGCGCCTTCCGTGACATACCGCGATATATCCACTCTCTCCCTCTTCTCGTGTACCTTTCTTTCTAGCAAGCCTATAGCGTCAGCTGTATCGATCCGGGCATCGTGGAATGTTGAGTGACGTAGGAGGCGATCTTGCGCGTTTCACCCACTTCGGTTTTGCGTCCCGATTTGACGATTTTTAATTCCGAATTATTAGAAATTCGCGAATTGTTGAAGTGTGAGATAGCATACATTATGATTCTTTATCTGAATGGAATGAGAAAAACATTGAAAATATGATAATTCGTGTTACATGCAAGATACCTATTGGTTAGCAGGTTTCCTCCTGATCAAATGAGTAGTCTTTGAGTTATTTTGGAAATAACCACCGAGGAAATATTTGACAT
The DNA here is from genome assembly GCA_958510865.1 of Myrrha octodecimguttata. NCBI lineage: Eukaryota > Metazoa > Arthropoda > Insecta > Coleoptera > Coccinellidae > Myrrha > Myrrha octodecimguttata. Next base: position 31,390,745 of record OY294057.1, read on the forward strand.
ATGTTGTTCGCTATATTTATTAAATGTTCCATTTCATTAAGATATCATAAAAATTCTACAGGAACATTTTTGGAAAATTCTGGTATAGAGCGCCGGTGTTCTAAAACTGATCAGTCAGTTTCAATTCGAACACGTCAGTACTTCCGGCCAAAAATTCGAAAATTAAAAAAACCTTTGGTTAAATTCGTGTTGTCCAGATTATATTTTCAAAAATGCTCAGATTCTGAATTATTATTATTTCATCGCGTGATATTTGAAAGATTCCGCCTCATATCATCACACTTTTCAAGGGACGTTATGACACCCCACTTCGACCCCGTAGATCCGCTTATGGATTCCCGTAATTAATGACGCTAGCACAAATTTTCCCGTTGAAATTTCAAAATACTTAAGTAGTTCATAACATAGAATTATTTGTATGTATAACTTGTTGATTTCCTCTTCATGGTGATTCAATAACGATGATTAAGAATTGTATAATGTCCGATGGTGTAAGGACATGAAATATTTATAATTGAATAGTTATTATGTTAGTTGTTTACTTAATCGATAATTTCATATTGTCTTTTGACGGATTAATACTTGACCCCAGAGATGCAACGCACAGTTCAGGAATGTTCGTATTGGATACCATATTTCTTGAGGTAGTTTCATCAACACATAAATAAATTTATATTATACGGGATAAATCATTATCAACATTATTTGCACCAAGTTCCTATGAAACAGCGAGCTATGGTCTGACCAAAATATCGGTAATTTTATAATTTTTTTTCTCGAAAATGATCATAAATGAATAGGTTCAACTCACTGATGAAGAATCCGATAGCTGTCGCCGCTATAACTTGAGAACGAATTAAATGAGCAACTTGAAACTCACGAAAGTTGAGTTCGCCAAACTGTTCAGGAGATATACAGTAGAATCCGTTTATGATGACATTGAAGGGAAGTGACAAACACGTCATACTAACCGGATGTCATATAAAGCTTAGATAATCTTTGAAAAATCGAGGGATTTCAAATTTTTGGTAGGGATTAAGTTTGATAAACAGAAAAATCCCTAGTCGAATATGAATATTCACAAAAAAGTAAGAAAAAACACCAGGTCAAACTGAACAAAAGATTAAAGTACGAAGATTCACCGGCAATTTTACCTGATACAATGTCAAGTCTAAGTTTAAAACGACTTAACCAGATCGCAGATCAATTGGGATTGCTCATAATGTAAATAACATGGTGTGCTCATGTGTTTTCTAGAGTGATGTCAGCTAACTGAAACTATGAAATTTCAAAGCACAGAATATGTATTTTCTTGAATCTTCAAGCTGCTGACGTCACTTTTTAATGCAAATGAGCACATCATGTTTTTAACATAATGGGATCGGTAATACCAAAACCAGAAAAAAACCTGTGAAATAGGGCCGCTGACAGGTATTCCTTTGTTTCTTGAGATTTTCAACCACTGAAGTTACACTTGATAGACATACTCTTGCCGTGCCTTCCTGTTCCTCTTTAGTTTCAAAACATTCGAATTGAACGATTCCTTAATCTGGTCCTTGTTGAAAACATCGCATAGTTGTACGTAGAGTCGTGAAAAGTATGTCCGGTTATAGTGACCGCTCACTATAATTTCTTCGAATTGGTTCATAATAAACGACATGTCAATATAAGCGAAATCATCTTATCCGAACGCTGGAGCTTCATATGGGTTCTACTATACTTTTGAATTTTGAAATTTTGGGGTTTCAATATCTCGGAAACTACGGATGAGATCGGATTGAAACTTGGTTGTTACTTGTAGAATACCAATCCGCAAAATTTCATCACGATCGTATTGTTAGATTTTTTGTTTTTTGAATTTTTGCCGGAAACTTTTTTTTGCGCACTTGTTCTGGGAACAATTGCTATATCGTTTCGTCACAATGTATGTAATTTGAGAATTTTGAGCCGAAAATGGTCTCAAATGATCAGTTTGGACCGCCTGAAGAAGAATCTCTGATCAAATTCAATTCTGTCTGCCGTTTGTGCTCTTATTTTCGGAGGAATGAACCTAAAGTCTTGCAATTTTCGGGTTAGGTTTGGAGCCCGAATATATGGGCTGAGTTTGTTAGTGGGCAAATTGAACAAACAGTTTCGGGAATATACCCGTATGAAATTTTGAGGTTAATTTCAGGATATCTCATGAAGTACTGATTCGATCGGATTAAAACTTTGTAATTATTTCTTGAATACCAACGCTCAACTCAATGCACAATTTCGTAGGGATTCAGTTGTTAGAAAACTAAAAATGTTCATTCGAAAATTTCGGTTGAACATTTTTTTCCTCGGAAACTGTTGATTAGATTTCAACGAGAGTTGGCAGAGACTTCAGAATCGGTATTCAACAACAATGGTATTAATTTCAATTCGATACGATTCATGGCAAAAAATATGTCAAATTTCGTTGTTTTACGTTATTTCCGCAATATTTCAAGAAGAACCGATGCGATCAGATCGAAACTTCGTATTTATATGAAGAATACGAACGCGAAACTTATTGCGAAATTTCGTATGGATCCAGTTGTTGCAAAACACTTGAAAAAATGTTTATTCGAAAACGTTTGAAATTTTTTTTCTCGTGAAATATTGATCAGATTTCAACGGAATTTGGCGCAGACCTTAGAATCAGTCTTCAACAATAATGTTTCAAATTTCATTTCGATACGCTATTTACTTCCGAAGATATAAGGAAAAAAATATGCCAAATTTCGTTGTTGTTTGAAATTTTGAGATTATTTCCTCAATATTTCGAGAAGTACTGATGCGATCACATTGGAACATCGTAATTATCGATAAATTTTCAGATAGTGTCGGTCCAAATGTCGAACATGATTAATCCACAGTGTGGCGAAACAATTGTCGTTCATAAATGAAGAATTTTGTGGAAATTGAATGAATTTTCTACTCATCGAATATTGAATTTCAATCAAGTAAAGGCTGCATCCATCAAATATTTATTTCTTCAATTGTTTTTATGGTTTTAATATTATTTATTATGCCATTTATATATTCTGAGAAATAGTGTACAGCTCCATAGCCAAAAGAATTTCTTTTAGCAATACTATTTTCGAATTTTCATTAGTTCTTTTTCCAATATTTGGACATATAAGTCATAAAATTTTTTAGAAAAGTACTGAGTCCGTGAAGTCGGCAAATTTCATTTCGAAGCCAGTTCTTCCCAAAATTTCGTATGAATCGTCACGCCGTCAATTTAAAGTGTATGGCTCTGGGGAACACAGCACATTATCATTTTGTCCTAATGTCGGTAATTTTGATTTTTGGTCTCAACCGATTGAGTTAGACTTCCTGAAGAAGAATCCGTTGTAAAACAGAAATCTGCCACGCCATTTCGCGAATTAGGCCTTCGTAATTGAACTCCAATCTTGCTCTATAATTATTTAGTCTCTTGGAAGATTACTTCGTTTGTGTTTACTATCGGCGGTAAGGCTGGCCGTAAACACAAGTACTTCCGTAGAAACGACTTGAGGAATTGATATTTATGGAGAATAAGGTTTCTGGTTTGATAAGGATGACCGTATTCGTGAATGGGTAAAATACGCTCATTGGTTCGTAGATATATATATTCTAATATTTATTTTCGAATATTTCCAGAAATACAGATCGGATTGAGTTGAAATCTTGAATTTATTTGAAAATGATTGTTTGAAGGTTCAAACATGATTTCGCGTGGACAATTCGAAAAAAATCTCCAAATCATTCCATCAGGAAGTCAAGCTGCGTTTGGTGGGGTTACTAAGTGAATAGGTGTCTGCCTGTCAACGAATGCGAACAGGCGCGTGAAAGCTCTTGACCTGACGTCAGTTCTTCCCTATAATTTTGTTCAGATAAGTTCCCATTGTAAGTGAATACTGCAATGTTTTCCCATCTTTAGAAGAAGCTTTTGAAAGTCACTCAGCAAAAAAAATTGAAAATTCTTCTGCAATATGACAAATTCACTCAACTGTTGGATTGAAAGATCTTCACTTCAAATATTCAACTAGCTATATTGATATTTCTTGCAAAATGGGAATAATGATGTAGCAATTCTTAAATCCTTCAACTATTCCGTCAAGTTGTTACTCAACAAGTTATTCTCAATTTTCAATAAATGTGATGCCAATGATATTCATGAGGACTGAAGAGAAAAATAATGAATCATAAAGCACAGATCATTAAACAGATATTTCGAATGTGAAAGGCAGGTAATGTGAAAATAATATTTGTTGTATATATCCCTTTGTTTGAATGTTGAAAGATTATAGCCAGTAATAGCTTATGATTTTTTTTTTGACAAAAGTCAAAATTTCCTTGGTTCCTGCAGACTTCGAGGTTAAATCTCTGCGCAATACACTTCCTTTTAAATTAGTAAAGTATAGAATAAGAGTTGGTATAAATTCGACATAACGAGTAAAATATCAATCTAGCTAGTTGGAATAGCAATTGTGGAAATATTTCATTCAACAATAAATTTATTGACCGCTATATATGATAGGGCATGATTACTCTATTATTCTGTTGAATGACTTTTCTACGCTTAGGGACGGTTTCTTCACCTACGGTTAAGGTCCCATGCGGTTTTTGCACGCATGTTCTAGGTGAACCGCGTACTATCGTTTCGTCCAAATGTCTTTCATTTTCGAATTTTGGGCCGAAAATGGTCTTAAAAAACTAAGTTGGACCCACTGATGACGAATCCGGTTCAAAAACGATTCTGTCCGGCCGGCCAGCCGACGACACGATAACTGTCGAACGGAGCCAGCTGGCATTGAATTGCGTCGGTTAAGTTTTGAGGTTATTTACCTGATATAACAGGAACTACTAGAGCGATTGGATTGAAACTTCGTAGTTTGTTGGAGTATCACGACGCGCAGCTTTGAGCATAATTTTGTTGGGATTTTATGGTCACTTAATTAAAAAAAAATTTCAACATTTTTTCACAAAAACCTTTTTTTTTCCAGAAACTATTATTCGTATTCGGTAACAACTCTGCTCATATCTTCATGTTCCACAGCAGTGTATCCAATTTTAATCTGATATAACGATTAGTTTCAGAGATATTCGGAAAAAATATGTAAAATTTCGGGGCTGTGAGGTAGCGATTTATCTGACCGCTGCGTAACCAAAACGTTACATGAAGGTAAAGAAACCGGCCCTTAAAAAGGTCGAACAAATCCTCAACTGTCCATACACAGGGAAAACGTATATTATAAAGTCCAGAAAAGCACTGACGTGAAGTAAGCAGCTTTTGTCCGCATGTATCGTATTTTTGCCAATCCGATAATTTTTTCTTGTATTGACCCAGCCTAACGTATCATTCGGTACTTGGTGAAGCCCAAACGGACGATCATGAATACACAGTAACCTCTGATAGAAACAAATCAAAAACTCGATATTTGTAGAGTAGGTTTGGACTTTAATTACGAATTCCTGAATGCGTTCAATCCACCCGATGATTCTGCAGATGTATCCATTCAAAATTTTATTTTCACAATATTTCCAAAAATACAGGTTGGATCGAATTGAACTCTAGAACTTGACTAAAAAGTAATGGCTCAAAATCTCAGAATTTCATAAGTACCATATGAAAACAAGATCTCCAAATATTTTCATCGCGAGATAATGGTGCGATTGGCAGGCTCGATACATGAAACGATGACCGCATTGGCAACGAATTTGAATGACTCGATCATCATGAAATTGAGCACAAAGCTGTGCATCAGAATTTCGCAACTAGTTACAAAATCATAATTGGAAAAGTTTTTTTTTGGTCCTTTCGGAAATAAATCTGTATTGAAGTGGCATTTTTTACACTGCTTTGAAATATGAAATTTGAGGTTTGTGCAAAACTTGACCAGAATTTGATGGTTAGATTTTGAAAAAAAATATCAACAAGTAAAATTTAAAAAAAACTCTTTAAAATTTATTAGCCATGCGATCCAAAGTTCTGCGAGTAATCGAGCATCAATCAGCTTAAACTTACAATTAGGTTTCAATCCGATGGCTAAAATAGCCCTCGCTACCATATGTGCAAAGTGTGCAATGCACACGGACGCCACAATTTAGGGGTGCCAAAACCCAGGTCCCAAAAAAAAATTGCAAAAAAAGTGGCAAAAAAGAACGAAAACAAGTATTTATTTCAAAAAAAAGTTCAGAAATCAAATAGGATTAGTTATAAATACACACGAAATATTATTACATCATCCAGTTACTACATGTCAGGAGGTAATTTCCTGATTTTTCCTATTCAGGCATGAGCACTATAAAAGCGATGAATTGCCAGAGGTGATTTTAATTTTGAACCGGTTCGTTCACTGGACCGTGCAACAAGTGTATAAAAACAAGAATCCTACTAAATTTCATATTCAAATTTATTTTCATTTTGTCAAGTGTTGTGGTGTATAATATTTAGTTTACTTATTTTTTTCTCTGAAAAAATTGAGTGCTGAATGCCTGCTGACTGCAATTTAAACGGTTTGATTTTTATAAAATGGTAACTGATCCCTACGTTATACTATCAACATTATCTCTTTCATAGGATTCTGGTTATATTTATTTTTTCATCCCAAACACTTAAAAATTATTTGAGATCGACAATGTCTCGGAAATAGGTTCCGCTAATAAAATAGTTATTTTTTATTTTACCTAGCTATAATTTTTGGTGTTATAACGAAGTGACCTAGATATTTGTCATCAGAAGTATCTGCATATTTTTTAAAATACCTAAGTATAAGTGGAAACTAGGTAGACAGAAGGCAATTTTTCTGTTATTTCTCCCCAAAAAATTGTGCTTTTTAGTTTTTGGTTATTTTGTAGTATTTATGAACAACGTGTCTGCACCCCATTTGTTATGTGAATGCTTTAAAGTGGGTGTGAACAAGAATTTATTCCACTTTATTTTGTTATGATTTTATTCTGTTCGTTTCATCTCGATATTTTAGTCTACTGATAAATATGACTTCTCAAGTTCAGATTTTTGCTTTATTTCAAGTTTTGGCTTTATTTCAAACACCTACCTACCTATCTACCACCAAAAAATAAATAAAAAAAAGGTTCAAATGGCTTAAGGAGCACCAAAATCCTGTTTTGTAGGCACCAGTAGCCTTTACGAGGGCCCTGCATAAGATCTGCATAACTCCCAACAATTCGTCCGATTTGTCTCATTTACGAACATTACCGCCGAAAGTTTCAAGTCACTGACTTGCTCCTTTCCATAGTCCCGTGTCGAACAGAATTCGTCAGCAGTGAGTCCAATATAGTCGTTTGAGATAATTTTCGGCTGAAGATCGAAAATTATTGTCATTCAGACAAAACCATAGCACGCCCTGACTCCGGTCATGATTTGTGGATTCATGAAACAGTAAACATAAGCTGTCCAGAGAAAGTGTTACCAATGTTATCTTCAAAATGAGTCAACTGAATGTTCAAGGTTTATGGTTTCGTTCTTGGCAATATACCAGGATAACCTGTATAATAATATAGAATTATGTGATTTGATTATACTGAATCTTGTTTATAAATGCCCATGCTCCTCTAGTTATATTGATATCCTTTCGATCGAGAGATGGAAATACGATTGACGTGACGTCATCAAATCTATCGAAGATTTACTTACTAATCATTCAGTGAAAATAAAGACAGGAATCAGAAAATTCTGGATGAATTTCGTTATTGGATTCAAATTTCGAATGAACGGTTTTCTGGTGTAAAGATTGATAACGAACACTTCATATCATAATGTACGAAAATCAGGAGAAATCAGTTATTTCATTTATTTTGCAGATATCCTATCATTCTGTGATAGTTGTTTGCTGAATTTCTGCACATATTTTTACCAAAGATCATTAATTATTATGGATGCGGTATTATTCCCGTTGTGAAAAATATGTTAGAAACTTGATGATATTTTTGCTAGTGATGAGCAATTCGTAATATTTGCTTCGGAAAGGAAAACTAATAATAAGAGACGTATTGAGGAGTATGTACCTAAATATCTTATTTTTGTAGCTAAGTTACACCATTTTAGTGGTGGACTCATCAGTAAGCCTTAAATCATCTTCACCACATCTTCACTCCTTTTACTTTTCACATCTAACAAAATTTGATAAACCCACGAAAACTTCCGGTCAAAATATTAAAGTAATGTTAGAAGTATCCATCATATCAGTTCGATCGACCTCAGAGTACGATGGATCCGATTAGTGATGGAAAATTGATCGATAAAACTACGTTGAAAATAAGATCACCGAGCTGAAATTCATCAGGATTTCTCTGAGGAAAATGAAAACGCCTTGATGCATGTACGATTAATCAGTTAGATATTTCGATTAAAATAAAAACGCACCCATAGTACCTATATTATTCAATGAGCATATAATGACTACTATTATTCACGAGGATTAAGTTTCACCCAACTGAATAATATCAATTATGCGCGAGTTGAACACAATATACTTTGTCCACGACTTCATTGGTAAAATTGGAATAATTCTGCATTTTCAACAACCTCCAAAAGAAATGTCAAAATTGTCAAATTCATTCTCTGTGATTGCTGGAAATTGTCAAACTTACAAGAAACGTCAAAAGTCAAAACTTTCGCTTGATCTATGCATGGAGTGTATAACATTCATTATATATGATTATTATTCACGGGCTTGATTAATGTCATTTTCCACATGCGACTAGAGACAGGGACATGAATGTTGGAATCAGACAATCAGAGAGAACGCGTTATGGCGGTAATTTTGAACTTCGCAACATGAATGATAACTTCTATATAGTGTGTCTTTGGTTCCATACAGTATTTTATCTCGAACTGGTATATTCTCAATTGTTTTTGATGAAACCAAGACTATGTATTTCTCTATTCTAGATGAAAAACTGGATACCTATGTAATAGTAGGTATATTGGAAAATTAGTAACATGAAGTCGGTCCTTTTTTTTACGCGCTTGTTCTAATAAGGAACAATATGTGATGAAGCGTTATTATTTTACCAACAATTCTGCGATTCTCGAAGTTTGAACGACTAGGTTGGACTAACACAGTGATGAGAAATTACGAGTTGGTCTTTGTGCACCAAAACTGTTACTCTTCAAATATCAGTTCCCGTAGACCTACAGCCGCCGATTGAAAACATAATAACTTCGAGAACAAACAACTTAGACTTAAAAGTCAGGGGTTTGGAGCTCAAGTTTGAATTCATGAATGGGAGTAAAATCAACCTTCAGTTCTCAAAAACATAATTTATTTATTGAAAATATATTTTACATATCCGATAGAGCTGAAATATATATAGATATACGATCTCGATGAAAATTATAACTATAATTATCAAGTTTCAATTTTGTGGACGCAGGGTTTTTTCGAATTAATTATTCAGGAAAACAACAATAATAATTTCAGATTTGTTTATCCCCGAAACTATTCAGCGGATTTAGCTCATTCACTCAACCGAAATATTCAGTATCTACACTTGAAAATTTCAATACCCTTCTTCTCTTTCGGAAGTTACAGAGTGTTTATGGCCTGACAGACAGAATATAATTCAAAAATAGATTTCTCATCAAGTCCAACCTAGTCGTTCAAGGCCATTTGCCGTTCGTAATTCGAAAACTGCAGAATTGTTAGTAAAATGATAATGCTTTAAATTGTTCCTTATAACAAGCGCGTACAAAAAGAAGAAGAAGAAGTTTCAAATTTTCCAATATAAATATGTACTTAATACATAAATATCCAGTTTTTCGTCTAAAATAAAGAAATAAGCTAGGTCTTGGTTTCATCAAAATCAATAAAAATATCAGTTCGAGATAAAATACTGTATATAACCAAAGACACACCATATAGATCAGTCATCATTCACGTTGTGAAGTTCAAAATTAACGCCATTCCGTGTTTTCTCTGATTGGCCGATTCCAACCTTCATATCCCTGTCTCTTGTCGCATGTTCATTTTCTTTCAACATGAGCCATCGAAATATATATATTATCCAAAGGTCGTGGACAAAGATTATTCCGGAACCATTAATCGCATACCTAATTAATATTCCAAGAATTTTCGAGAAATTTACCAAGACTCCTGAAATTCAGGGTAAGTCCGGAGCCTGAATATGTCGGTGAAGTTCGTTTAAGCCGTCCTCATGGCCGATTGTGAACAGAATAAATTCCTAAAGAAACAATATAAAATTCGATATTTGAAGAGTAGGTTTAGACACTAATAACGGAAGCCGAATTCGTGAATGGGGAAAATCCTCCCAATGATTACGTAGATATGCCCATTCTGAATGTTATTTCTTCCATATTTCAATAAGTACAGATTAGATCGAATATAAATCAAGTACTCAGTTGGAAAGTTTGAGGGTCCATACTGAATTTCATGAGAACCATATAAAACTTCCATCAAGAGGTAAAGGTCTGTCTGGCGGGTTAAGTACCTGAAGATATTAGGCATAATGCCATGATCATCCCGAAATTCAGCACAAAGTTTTTCATTAGCATTTCTCAGAGGTTACCAAGTTCGCTCATGAAAGGATCAGTATTTTTAGAATTATTCTGGAAATGACAAAGAAGCCTAGAAAAAATCCAAGCAATTTTACATATTTTCTCCCTCTATGTATCTCCGGAGCTTTGAATCGGATCAAATGAAATTTCGTTCACTTTTGTGAAATAAAAAGTTCCAGGTGCAATTCGATCTTCATTTATGGAATAGGTGTATTTGGGGAATCATTGGGTGAATTTTAGCAACTCGCAAATTAGGCTATCGAAATCAAACTCCAAACGTGCTCAACAATAATCATCTAGTTTATCTACTATATTCTCTCAGTTATTGCGTTAACGATCCGTGGATAGACCGACCGCAAACAAAATAACTGAGAGAGAGAGAGAGAGAGAAATGACTCCGCCCAGTGATTTCGGTGATATACCCAATCACAATTTTATTTTTCTAATATTTCCAAAAATACAGATTAGATCAAATTTGAATCAAAATTAAATCTAGTACTTGATGAAATAATAGCTTGTAGGTTCATTATGAGAAAAGGAGATCTCGAAATCAGTTCAATAGAAAGTAAAAAAGATTTGGAGGGTTCAATAACAAAATGGTCCTTCGCACATCACACAATTATTCAAACAGTGTGGTTCTGGGGAACAGCGTACTATCGTTTTGTCTGAATGTCTAAAATTTTCGACTTTTTTCCTGAAAATGGTCCCAAACGACTAGATTAGACTCACTGATGACGACCCCGGTGTCAAAATCGAATCTGTTTGGCTGCCATCCGTGGGCACGATTACGGGCGTACGGAGGACTCTATCGACTTCGGAATTATAGCCATTTGAAATTTTGAGGTTATTTCCCTGATATCTCAAGAAGTACTTAAGCGATTGGGTTGAAACTGAGCTGAGGCATTACATTTTGAAGGGATATTTCAGCAACTAATTATCGAATTCGAAAAAAATTTGCTCATACCTTGAACTCCACAATTTCACAGCAACGTCCGAAATTTCAATTTTGTACGATCATTATTTTCGGAGATATTGGGAAAGAAATATGTCAAATTTCGTGGTTTTTCTTCGGTATCGTTAATTTTTCCGGAATGACTCGAAACATACAGATCCGATAATGATTAAACTTGATAACTGGTTCGAAAATGTTGATGCACAACTTCGTGCAAAATTTCGTGATGATCGTTAAATTAGAACAATTTGAAAAAAAAACCTTGAATCTTTCTTCCTGGTCATATCCTCCCCATGAATCCCTGTATGAACCTTCAAGCTGTCATTTTTCAATCAAACCTTGGATTTCAATTCGATCTTATTTGTATTTCGGAAATATTGGGTAAATAAATTTTTGAATGGGTATATCTTCGGAATCATGAGGTGGATTTTACCCATCACGTATAAGGCCTTCGTAAATGAGGTCGAAATATTCAGTTTCCAAGTTGTTTATTTCAGAAGTCTGTCGGCCGATCGTAACCACAATAACGAACGTCGAATTCGGGAATGATTGAAATCAGCCCAATGATTCCGTAAATATACTGATTCAATATATTATTTTTCCAATATTTCTAAAAATACAGATGAGATCGTTTAAAAATCCAGTTCTTGATTGAAAAATGACAGCTTGAAGATTCATACAAAAATTCGTGAGAAAGATATGACCAGAAGATCGAACCCACCGCTGTGTTTTTAAACACAGTTTCTGGAAAATAAACCTTCGAAATAATATATTTTCGGATCTTTGAGTGGATTTCACTATTGACTGATTCGGCCGACGTAATTAAGCTCCAAACTTGTTCTAGAAATATCGAGTCTCCAAGTTATTATCGTGTTTATACGCGGGAGGTTTTGTTGCACGGGTTACTCCAAATATGTATGTGATTGTTATTTTCAAGAAGAGCATCAGTTTCTTAGAGATTCAGAAAAAGTGTACCTCCTTGAAGTTTTAGTCTTTTATTATACGATACGATAACATGTTTATGATGATATTTCTGAAACTATATATTGCCGCCAAAGACAAATTTACACATGTCATTATAAGATTTTCACACTTCAAGATTTTATCCAGCATTTATTCATGAGCGGCAAGCGCTGGAATTAGTTGGGACCAATTACGTAAAAATCGTAACTTTAATGATTTCCGGAAGATCAACTCGGTAACACAATATTTGAAGAGCAGGTTTTAATCTCAATCACGAAGGCCTAATTCATCTATGGATAAGGCCACCCAATGATTCCGCAGATTTAATATAAATGTTCAGTCGGAATTTCATTTTCTCAATATTTTCGAGAATATATATCCAACCGAATTAGATGGATAGATATGAGTTTATAAAACACGATTTATTATCATAACTGTTTATAGTGTTGAGATATTAAATTTAATCCTAATGATCGATGAATTCATAAACAGAATGTAAAAATTAAAAACTTAGAAAAGCACTGACGTGAAGTCAGCAGCTTTTGCGCGCATGTTCACTTTTGGTGATATCCTTTCAACGTGAGCTTAAAAGCTGCTGACTTCACGGCAGTGCTTTCCTAGGTTTTCTTCGATAAACTACTGGATTTCAATTAGATATAATCTGTAGTTTTGGAAATATTGGAAAAATAAAATTTTGAATGGGTATATCTGAGGAACCATTAGGCGGATTTACCCATTCACTAATTCGACCTTCGTAATTAAGCCCCAAACCTACCCTACAAATATCGACCCGATATTTGTAAAGTAGATTTGGACCTTAAAAACGAAGGCCCAATTTGTGAATGGGTAAAATCCACCAAATGATTCCGCAGATATACCCATTCAAAATTTTATTTTTCCAATATTTCCAAAAATAAAGATTAGATCGAATCGAAATGGAAATTTTAAGGTCCGTACAGAATATAATAAGATCAGAAGATCACAAAATATTGAATATTTGAAAAAAAAAAATTTCAACTTTTCTAACGATATGATCATCACGAAATTTCACACAAAGTTGCCCATCGGCATTTTCAAACTAACTGCCAAGTTTCATTCTGATTGAATAAATATTTTCTGAGTTATTCCGAAGGAACAACGATATCGAAATAAAACCACGAAATTTTACATATTTTCTCAATATCTCCAGAAATTATGGTCGTTTCAGAATATGATTTGGTACACTGCTGTAAAATATGATGTTCAAGGTATGAGCAGAAGTTTTTTTCGGATTTAATGGAAAGTTTCCGAAAAAAAAATGTTTTCGAAAAAAAAGTTTTCGGAATATAGTGACAGTGTGATCTCAACGAAATTTCGTGAAAAGTTGCGTGTTGTTATCCTTCAACCAACTGTCAAGTTTCAATTCAATCGCATCAGTTGTTCCTGAAATATCAGGAAATTTATCTCTTAACTTTAAATGACCATAACTCCGAAAGTATTCGACCGATTTGTCCCTTTAACGAACTTTACCGCCGCCTTCCAACGCGCGACCTATTCTGGAAGTCTCAAGTCGCTAGCTCGCTTCTTTCGACAGCTATCGTATCTGGTCGGACAGAATAGATTTTGACACCGGATTCGTCATCAGTGAGTCCAACCTAGTCGTTTGAGACCAATTTCGCGAAAAAATTCGAAAGTTACAGACATTGGATTAAATAATAGCACGCTATTCCCCACCAGAACATGCACGCGAAAAAAAAACAAATAATATTCTATATGCATCCATTCATCGACACAATTAGCCCATTCGGATAATTTTTGTTTCGTCTCGTTCGGGAATTTTTGTCACAATCATTAATTTGTCATTTTAACTTTTCCTGAAGAGATGATCATTTTATGAATCATCGATCGATCTATAATAATAATATTAATTCGCACCATCAAATCAGTAAAAGTACAGGGTAAGATTCCACAAACAACATATAAAAGCTAAAATTTATAACTGGGGAATTCCTCCACCGAATAAAAACTATTATGGGGTAACAACTCTTCCAGCTCATTAATGAATCTTTTCGAGTTCAGTTTTTTCAGACAATCCGGCAGCTTGTTGTACAATTTAGCGCACATATAATTAGCACTACGTTCTTGAGACCCTTCAAGCTAAGAATATCTCTGAAAAATACATCAGAATTATTAAACATCTTAATACCCACAACACCACCAGGATAAAAATACAATGTGGATTATCTGAGGAGATCAGCATATCCACTGGCATACGACAAGGGGACAGCCTGAGTCCACTACTTTTCAATCTTGTAATGGACCGAATTGTTGAAAGAGTGAAGAAGATACGGGCAGGCTATAAGATGGGACGCCGCTCATTGAACATCATGTGCTATGCTGACGACGTCTTTCTAGCAGCTGAAGATGAAGATGACCTCCAGCGCCTTGCATACGAATTCACAAAAGCTGCAGAAGAGCTGAATATGATTATCTCATGCGAGAAATCCAAGACCATGGTTTTCGCCAAAGAGCCTATCCGATGCAAGATAGTAATTAACGGAAAAATCCTGGAGCAAGTGTCAAGATTTATCTACCTAGGAGTGACAGTATCCAGTGAACGACGCATCGTAGAAGAAGTCCGAACACAGGCGCACAAAGCAGCTAAGATCGGAGGCTGCCTCAGAGATATAGTCTGCAACAACAAAACCATGAGTCACAAAGCGAAAACTCGCATATACAAAGCGTGTGTGAGACCAGTGCTCACATACGCCGCCGAAACGAGGGCAGAAACGTCGACAACGAAGAGAATGGCGAGAACAACCGAAATGAGGATACTAAGATCAATCAAAGGGATAACACTCAGAGACCATGTGAGGAGTTCAGACATAAGGGAAGAACTAGAGGTGCAGGATGTCGTCAGATGGGTGAGAGCACGCAGGAGGTTCTGGAGAGACCACGTGGAGAGGATGCCGGATGAGAGACTAGCCAAATGGGCGGAAACGCAAAAACCCAGTACACGCAGACCATTAGGGCGCCCTCCAAAGCGTTGGAAAGAGAGCTGGAACTCGTTGTCCCAGGAAACACAATAACAGGCAGAAAGCAGAAAACACAGGACATAGTCCTATTTAAAGTGGAAGAAGAAGAAGAAAGAAGATAATTAGCACTAGTTTGGGTGTCTCGTTCCATAACTATGAGAACTTCCAAGAGTTTTAAATTCTCCAGCATTCTCGACCACATATTTCAAACAAGCAAGAATGTATGCTGATGGTAGTGTTAGAATCCTCTCATCCTTGAATAATGATTTGCAGCTTGTTCTAGACGAGACTCTACACAAAGCTGTCAGAGCTTCTTCAAGAATCAACCAGGTTTTAATTTATCTTTTGAATTTTTTCATTCCTATCAATTGTTTCATTCGGTACAACTATTAAAGACCGAAAGCGGAAAAGAGATTAGGTCACAGAAGCTGCAAGTATCCTGTTTCGAGACTATAGGCAAAAGTTGGGTACTTTTGGGTATGGTCTTGAAGGTATATACTTTGGGTGCGTTTTTATTTGAATCGAAATATCTAATCGACTAATCGTAAATGCATCAAGGCGTTTTTATTTTCATCAGAGAAATCCCGATGAATTTCAGCAGGACGTTCGTATTTTCAACGTAGTTTAATCGATTAATCTCCGATTACTAATCGGATCCATCGTACTTTGAGGTCGATCGAACTCATTAGATGGATACTTCTAACTTCAATATTTTGACTGGAAGTTTTCGTGGATTTGTCAAATATTGTTATGTGTGAAAAGTAGAAAAATTTATAGCGAAGATGTGGTGGAGATCATTTAAAGCTTACTGATGAGTCCACCACTTGAATATGGTGGAACTTTGCAACAAAAATAATGAAGGGAGCTATTTAGGTACATGTTTCTCAATATAATTCTTTATTTCTACATGTCTTTCATTCTTTTTCCTTTCCAAATCAAATGTTAAGAATTTTTCTTCACCAGCAGAATAATCATAAAGTTTCTAACCTATTTTTCACAACGGAAATAATGCCGCATCCATAATAATGATCTTCGATAAAAAAATGTGTACAAACACAGCAAATAACTACGACAGAATGATAGGATATCAGAAAAATAAGTGAAATAACTGATTTCTGTACATTAAGATATGAAGTGTTAGTTATCAATCTTTACACAAGAAAACCCTTCATTCAAAATTTAAATCCTAAACCGAAATTCATCGAGAATTCTCCGATTCCGGTCCTTATTTTCACCGAATGATTAGTAAATTTTAGATAGATTTGATGACATCACGACAATCGTATTTTCATCGCTCTATCGAATTCATCGCTTTAACTGATTAGAATAAAAACGCACCCTTTTACAGCAGTGTAACAAATTATATTCTGATACGACCATAATTTCTGGAGATATTGGGACAAAATATTCAAACAACAATTAAATACAGATTTTTCTGTATTACCTTTACATAATATCTTTCGATATTGATTTGATATCTCACGATATACTTTTGTGTTTTCGACGTACTACGTCTTCAATGACAAAATTATTATATCAACTCGCATATAATGATCAAAGTAAAAAACTTTAGAAAAGGGTAAAAAAATGAAATACAACATAAAAACAATACTAGACACAGTGTTTCATCTTCTATCTTTCGATTTAGAATCATCAGTAGCATTTATTCTATATTATATATCAAAAACTCACCACGTGTTTCCTACGTACACTTCACTTCAACGGAAATAACCAGATTTAAGTCCATACGCATGCTTGTTAAAATTGTGCATAGAAACAATAATGCCACAGATTTTACTTAAACCTTCTTCTTTCCTTGACAAATGAAATGCGGTAAAAAACATTTTCCAAAATCTTTATAACCTCAAAAATTGAATGACAGGTGATATTGACCTTTCAAAACTATAAGTTTTCATTCAAATATTAATTTTAATTAATTATTTTAAATTTAATAAAATATTCAAAATTTCGTGTTTTTTTTCCTCCATATGTTTTTTTCGGAATAACTAAGAACTGACTCAGAAAATTCTAATTCACTCAAAATTGAACTTGGCAGCTAGTTTGAAAATGCTGATGGGCAACTTTGTGCAAAATTTCTTGAAGATCAAGTCATTAGAACAATATGAAAAAATTCCAATTTATTTTTTCAAATATTCAATATTTTGTGATCTTCTGATCATATCACCCTTATGAACCTTGGAACTGCCATTTTCCGATGAAATACTGGTTTCCAATTCGATCTAATTTTCATTCTAGGAAATATTGAAAAAATGAATGCGGAATCATTGGTTGGATATTACCCATTCACGAATTGGGCCTTCGTTATCAAGGTCCAAATCTACTCTACAATTATCGAATTCACATGTTGTTTCTTTCGGCTGACCGTCAACTCAATAAATTCCGAAAGAAACAACTTATACACTCGATATTTGTAGAGTAGGTTTGGGGCTTAATTACGAATTCGAGAATGGGTAAAATTCACCTCATGATTCCGTAGATATACCCATTCACAATTTAATTTTCCCAATATTTACAAAAATACAAATTAGATCGAAGCGAAAAGGAGTTTATCGAAAAAAACCAAAGAAAGCACTGACGTGAAATCAGCAGCTCCTGCGGGCACGTTCAAAGGATATCACCATACATGAATTCGGCCTTCGTGATTGAGGTTCAAACCTGCTCTTCAAATATTGTGTCACCGAGTTGATCTTCCGCAAATCATTAAATTAACGATATTTACGTAATTGGTACCCACTAATTCCAGCGCTTGCTTCTAAGCCGCTCATGAATGAATGCTGGATAAAATCTTGAAGTGTGAAAATCTTATAATGACATGTGTAAATTTGTCTTTGGCGGCTATATATAGCTTCAGAAATATCATCATGAATTTCTTATTGTATAGTATGAAAAAATCTCATTTCTACCTTCTTTCAATATTTGAAACCCAATAGTTCTTTTTCGGACATATTCCAGACTAAAACTTCTAAGAAGTACACTTTTTCTGAATCTCGGAACAACTGAAGCCCTCCTTGAGAAAATAATCATAAACATTTATCGTCAACATGTGGATACCCGTTACTGGTTTCAATCGAAATACAATATTTTTCGTACTGAGAGTTTGAAATAAGGGTGAATATAAAAGATAATGAGCATGTATATGATAAGACAAATTGAAGGATATATGCAAAAAAATCAATAACAAACCGGAAAACTAATCAATTGTCGAGAATCTAATACTAAGGGTAGGAGCTTCAGCCTAAGGTAAGAGCCGATGATCCACCTGTTCTGAGTAGAATCTTTGGCTGGTCGTGACCGAGGCAAGGGATGTAACCTAGACACAAACAAATATTTTTTTTTTAAATTCAGTGACCATAAGATTTCAACGAAATTTAGCTGTAAGTTGCGCGTCGTTATGCTTCAACTAACTGCCAAGATTCAATCCAATCCAATCGCTCCAGTAGTTTCTGAAATATGGGGGAAATAACCTCAAAATTTCAAATTGCTATAACTCTGAAACTATCTGGCGGATTTGGCCCATTAACGAAATTAACCGTGGCATTCGGATGCGTGAACTACCCTACAAGTTTCAAGTCTCTAACTGGCTCCGTTCGACAGTTATCGTGTCCACAGCCGGCCGGACGGCCGGCCGGACAGAATTGATTTTGACACCGGATTCGTCATCAGTGAGTCCACCCTAGTCGTTTGAGACCATTTTCGGCTCAATCATCTGAAATGACAGACATTTGGACAAAACGATAACACGCTGTTCCCCTAGAACATGCGCGCAAAAAACAAACAACAGCTTTAACTTAATGTTCTACACAATCAGGTTATCATCCAACTACATGAAACATGGAACTATCGAGACCTCTTTACTTTTCAAGCTTCGAAATCAAAGTGGAATATGGTTCAATATTTTATGGATCTAATAGAAATATGAAAAACATCTTTATAACTCAGAAAGAAGTCCTAGGAATCATCCTTGGACTCAGATAACGGGAGTCTTGTAGAGGTCTATAAAAAAAAAATTCTCACATCACATGCTGTCTACATTCAAGAACGCTCAAATTTTGAATAAGCACCTGCTTGAAATTGACTTAAGTCAAAGCAAATTTAAACTAGAGATCCACAGTACATATATCCCAAACATCACCTCACAGTAACTGTTCTGATGATACTGCCAGTATAGTTGATTCGTTAATCCTACACCCAAAATCTCCAGCAACTATCAAGAAGAAAGAACAAGATGCATAAAATCTGTGAAAATATGTGCCCCATTACAGGCGTAGAGAGTTTTTCAGACAGGTATAATCGGTTTCCTCACAAAAATTCAAAATGGTCCAGCCGATTCCTAAATACGCTTCTCCAACGGGGATGTTCAATAATATTCATAGCATCTTCCTAATCGTCACTTGAAAGTTCTTAAAGAATGAAGTGAATATTTCTCGCAAACATTTTTCCGAAAATATAATATTAAAATCGAGTTCATATTTCCCTTATGTCAGCCGAAAAAACAGAGAATCTGTGGAATACTATGATTTAATTTTAACTTGATATAACTTTAATTCATACTCAAACAACCAGATAATGAAAATAACCTTCAAATCTCACTTGCACATGTAGAGCAGATTAGACCTAAGCGTCACCAAGGTTACATTCGTGAATGTATTCAATTGAAATTCTATTCCCTCAAATAATTATGAAATATTATAACTTAATTCATTTTAATGTTCTTCCATATCAAAATTCATAAATTCCAATGTTATTTCAGAGGAAAATTCTAGTTAATGAATGGCCTCATATTCCATCGAACACCATACTTCTATTTGTGTTCCAACTGAGTACTAGGTATTATGAGGAATAAAAAAGATGTGGTATCGTTTGTTTATGTCCTTCGATTTGATATTGATGTTGACTTAATGACCAGAAAAAATGTTGCCGCCCTCTCTTGTTTAATTCGGGAACGACACTCCCGAATTCCCTAAATTATGTCACTTCCGCAATCATAATGAATCGATCGACACTTCAGAATGTTGAAATTCGCTGAGCAGTCGGGTGAATAAAACTTTTTTATTTTACTTCATTCATATTTTCAAATAAATCATAAATGAAAACCTTAGTTGCGTGTTAACATCATGAAATGTTATAGCGATTTTTTTTTCATTTCACACAAGAATCCATAATTTGAGCAAATATTCGGCAAAAATGTATATTCGAGGAAGCAATTTATCCAAATTGTTGAACTAGTTTTATTATAATTTATTATAATGTGTTTGTAAGAAATAACTAATCAGGCAGAAAACCTTGAAAATAATTCACCGATAATCGATATTATTCGATGTTCCGCAATTCCAGTTTTATGAAGACCTGAAGAGAACTTATTTGGACTGAATCGAAATACATGCGTAAAATAATTTTATTTCTTTCCTAAACGTATAATCATATTATTTCGTTAAGCACCTCGTTCAAAAATATTTTTGCTTATTCACTGTCATCCATTTCGAAGAAATAATATGGTCTAATATAATTGCAACATCGTAGTTGAAATGTCTCGTCTTCGGTAGGCATGTTCTAGAGAACAGACTGCGTTTACCGTTTTGTCCAAATGTTTGTTATTTTATAATTTCAAGCCGAAAGTGGCCTCAAACGTTCAGGTTGGACTCACTGATGAATTCAATGTCGAAATGGATTTTAGGCACGCTTAAACCGAGTCCAGATGTTTGTAATCCGAACTGAGAATGCAATAAAATTTGATAAACGATTCGGCGAATAGTGTGGACGGCACTCGAGCTCAGCCTCGAATTAAACATTCAAATGCATCGTTCGAGTTGAAAACCGAGTCCTGACGGAGCAGAAAGAGCACTGCCTCGAATCGTAAAACTCCCTATGATTTATTGCATTCGCTATTCGCATTACACTCATCTGGACCCCGCTTCAGAACCGACAACCCTATCGACTCTTAACTTTCAGGGCAGGTCACAAAGCTCAAACTTGCCGAAAAGTTTCGGATTTATAGTCAGTTAGATATTTGAAGTTATTTCCTCAATATTCTTTCTTGAACTTTGATGGTTGCTGAGTTCACGTCAGGACTTTGCTAGATTTAAATCTTTGAATAAAGAACAACAGGAAGAAGCAGAACGCTTTTCTACATCGTATAAAAGTGGGACATAGGCGCCCATATTGAACCTCCAAGTATGACTCATGTTAGTTAGTTTCTTCAGACAAAAAAGTCTCGGAGCAAGTTGTTCTCTTTTCAAAGTGAAAGGGAAGTTGGCCATATGCAACATCCATCCCGGACCCACTTTTTGAGGCATTATGCATGATGTTCTTTATTCAGAGATTTCAATATTGAATATATATTTTAGCGCTTGACAGAGAGAACAGAGCGTTATCATTTTCAAATGTCTGTATCCGCATATGTTCTGAATTCAGAAAGAAATTTTGAACTTTTCAGGGTAGGTTGGATCCTAAATATCCCGTTTCATTCCTTCACAGCACCGAAGTCTCTTTAAGTATTTCGGAATTAAAAGTTTTTGGGTTATTCTTTATTTGAATCAGATTCAAATATGTTGATAACTTGTAAAACGTCTACCCACACATGAAGAACTCCGCGAAGATTTCATTTCCAGACAAACTAAGAAAATTTTAATGTTATTAATGAAACTTTTTTTTCTCGAAAATTGTTCCTAAAATTCCGATGATATTTATCATGAACCTTTCAGTCGATATTAAACTACCATGGAGGTAAAAGAAGGGGAGGGAGCATATCCTATATTTCCCTTGTACCAAAAGTGTCGTACAGTTTTGAGAACCTTCTGTGGATTTTTTTCATATCAATATGGCCGACAACTACGAGGTAAATATTTGTATTCTGTGGTGTACCGCAAATGAGACATAAATATTCAGTTCGAAGTCGGCCATATTGGTATGGGTAAATTGACAGAAGGTTCTCAAATTTGTACGACACTTTTCAAACGTTATGCCCCCTCCACTCTTTTCCTACCTCCATGTAAACTACAGCGCACTTAAATCGATCAAAAGGGTATGTATTTTTGAGAAACTATTATTTCAAATTGCCAAATTTTTTTGCATATCTTACCCATTCACGAAGACGACCTTTGTTACTATTTCGGTAGTTACTTTGTTCATAATCGGCAGCTAGGTTGATAACAAACCTGGATATTTGTAATTTAACACTCAATTGCGGTGCAGAATTCCTGAATGGGCCAAATCCTCCCGACGAATCCGTAGATATTTTTCTATATCTCCGATAGTGAATATCAGTTCACATTGAAATTTGTTAAATTGATGTTCAATATTGAGCTCAGAGTATATGCCAAATTTCATAGAAATCTGTTCGATAGTTTTCAAGAGAATGTGGAAAATTTTGGAATTGTTTTTCTGACTACTAAATCAGTTGCGCGTTGATATTCTGTTTGCATCATTACTTCTTGGGATATAGCGAAAATAACGTTAAAATTCCAAAAACCATCGAAATTTGGCATATTTTTTTCCTTATACCTCCGAAGGTTAACATCGGATCGAATTGAAATCTTGAATTTAGTTGTTGGATACACTGACTCTAAAGTCTCTGCCATTTTTTGTTGAGATCTGATCAACAGTTTTCCAGAGAAAAAGATTTTTCAACGAAAGTTTGAAAAGTTTTCGAACTCCGAAACTATTCGACCTATTTTACCCATTAACGAACGCAACCGAGATATTTCGACTCCAACCCTAATCTGTCAATTTGAAGTCGCTAGCTTCTTCCCTTCGAGAGTTAGAGCACATACGGACGGACGGACGGACAGAATTGAATTTGATCACGGATTCTTCTTCAGAAAGTCCAACCCAATCGTTTAAGACCATTTGCGACTTAAAATTCAGAAATTACAGACATTGTGACGAAAAGATAACGCGCTATTCCCCAGAACAAGCGCGTAAAAATGGGTTACTAAGAAGAGTTTATGGAATTACGAGATTTTTCTATCTAACGGAATTTTCATTGAATTATTTATTTATTTTATTGAACTGGCTCTACAAACATCGATTTTCTTGATGGATTATCATAGTATTTGTAGTTCTTACAATTATTTCATTGCTTTTTTCTTGAATATGTACAAGGATCATTTACATGAACCCAGAACAAGCGCGTAAAAAAAACTCAACATGTCGTGATGGTTGCTGGAAAATGTTGTGAGTGGTTCATTTAATTTTTTGTGTATTCATGAATAATCATTCTGTCCGCGTGAGATTCTCCATTGTACCGCTTTCCGCGGATCATTCAAATAGTTCAAAAAAAATTTTATGCTAATATGATTGTTATCTTTCACAAAGTGATGTTAATGAAGTCGAAACTGTTATAAAAATGAAATGTCCTTGAATATCTCTGAAAAACACGCGATTAACTTCCCGAATACAGAAGTAACCCAATAAAATTGATTATAAAATCGACTGAAGGGGGATTGTGTCAATCTGAAATTGAAATTTGGTAATAATATCATAAACTATAGATGGTATTGAAAAATAGCTCTTCCATATAAAAAAATATTCTTTTGTGAGTTCCCATCATTCTTTATTGCTAACGGATTTCAGTACATGATCATTAAATACTTAATAGGATAGAGAAATGGGAATTTTGTTGACTACCTTAATTTCAAGGTTCCTGAATTTAATTTGAGATCACAGAGTGCGTAAATATTTCCTGTTGATACGAGTGTGTGTAGTTGCCCAGAAAAGTTAAAGAAACGCTGCAAATTTTACACAAGGGTTTATTATTTTCTCAGCTTAATAACCCAATACCATTGATATCTCAAATCAATCGTATATATTATTTATAACTCATTGGTTTTTCACCAAACGAAAATCAATTCCATGAAGAAATTCATGTGAAATATTTAAATTCAATAGTAACTACAAAATTATCCACGTCGAAACCAAAAGTACCTACATAACTCCTAGAGTCGTTAGAAATCAATAGGTACAACACCCGCAAAATCCTATTGAATGAACAAACAGATGTGAATAGCTCTCCACTACTGAATATTTTTCTGTAACCTAAAAACTCTGTGGCAAACCCCAATTTATACCTACTCTCACTTTTACGCTTTGTATAATTATTTAGGCACGTTCCGGACCATATTTAAACCTTGTTGTACTACATACCATCAGTCAGTAAAATGTAGATACCTGAAGAAGATTTTTAGCAACTTTCTTCGTGTTTTTTGTGATTCCGTAGTATTACTATGGGTGTTGTGAATTCCCCGCCGAAGTCCTACACACCGTTAGGATCTGGCGTCTAGGAGGTTCGAAAGTTTTCAAAATCAAACTGAACAGTTAAAAAAAACACACTTTAATTCGATTCCTAGTTGTAAAATGAATATACTAGACTAGTGCCGATACGAAATAATCGATCGTGTGAAAATATGAACAAAAACGTAAAAAACCTATTTTAAATATTTGAGCCGAGCCTCGGCGTTTTCGACCTCAAGCTTATCGCTTCCAATTCCGATCCCGACTGACTTATGTCTGGAATTTTCAAATATCCCCAAGGATAAATCTTACATGCCTAAATATTTCTATGTTTATAATAACGCACAAAACCACTTGAAGGGCGAACCGCCTTAGCTCGCTCGAAAAGTGAGACCAATGCAGGTGGCCGCACAGGGCCGTATTCCCTAATTATCTGGGGACAAATCTGTCAAGTTACGACAATGAGATGGAGTTTTTATGTCCGACTGATCATCAGAATTATCAGTCCTGTCACCGATATAATCAATTACCGTATCCATGTTGTCTGTCTCATCTAAATATATTCCCGAAATATGGTAGATAAACCTATTCACTGAGGTATCAACATATAACGAAAATTTTGCTGGAAAGAATTGAAAGAATCACTTTCTAATTAAGCCTAGAGGATGTTATTCATAAAAATCTTAAATATTTTTCATTCCAAATCACATTTCCTATGAAATATTGGAGTTGAAGAGAAAATTATCTTGGTGTTGAGTTTCTTAAAAAACTACTTTACAAAGGTCAAGTCACTATGTTGTTTCTTTCGTTAAAGTTAAGTTAAAATTCCGAAAAATATTTTTTACTTATATTTTGCCAGTACGATCTTCACGATATTACTTATTTAATTGCGTGTCGGTATTACACAAATAGAAATGAAATTCAAATCAGAAAGCGTTTGCGCCTTTTGACATATAAGGGAAATAACCTCAAAATTTAAAATGGCCACAAAACTTTCCGCCAATATCTCTGCAAATAAATATGGTTTCAAAATGTTGACTAAGACCTGTACCAAACTATGTTGAACTTTAATGAATAGCTTCCGAAAAAAATGTTTAGAAAAAATTCAATGTTTTTCCAATACAATTCTCACGAAATCATGCATTAAATTGAGCGTCGATATTTCACAACTAGTTATGATATTTCAATTTGATCGCGTTAGTATTTCTTGAGAAACTTTCGGGAAAATTAACTTAAACTCTCAAATTAACAACAAATACGTAAAACAAAAAAAAAAAATGAAATGAAAAAAAACTCACCCGTCCTGTGCAACTTATCTGAAAAAAATTTGTCCACAGTGCATATATCCGATAAGAGTTCACTTGATTCACAAAATATCCAATACACAAACTGAAGACTAAAGTTATTTTCAATAACTTTTCTGTAAAAATCAAATATATCGTGAACCTCTCAAAGATATATGATTCTGGATGAAAAGATAACCGATTATTTCACTGAATTCCAATCTTAGAACCGAATGCGATGATTCATTCTCGGGATTATTGGAAATTTGTAGCATTTTTCTTTATAACTCAGAGACTACTGGTCGGATATCATCCAAGTAAAAATTTTTAGGTTGAGTTATGCAACAGTAATCAACGTTGAGAATTTCACAAAAATTCGGTGGTAAGTTTCCGAGAAATAATTTTTTTTCCCTCCAACCCCCAATTTTAAGCCCTTAGGTTACACCAATCCTGCTGAAAAGCTTGAAGGAACAATCCCGAGCGACACATGATTTTTCTACCAAGTTTCACGGATTTTGGTTCAGTACTTTCCGAGAAAAGCTCTGGAAAACGGACGGCGGACGGACGGATTTTTTTTTATTCGTTCATTCAAATCTACATACTCCAAAACGTAAACTGTGAAATTTTCAGGGGGTGTTAAAATTTTTTTTTTGTTGGTCGATCACTAAGGTTTATTATTTGATTTCATCAAATAATAAACCAATAGAAGAGCACTGCCGTGAAGGCTGCAGCTTTTGCGCGCATGTTCAATGAAGATCACCGCTTTGGGAAAGAAAACCTAGACAACGTAGTGATTTGGCAAATAATAATCAAATTCATGGAATTTGCTTACAATTTTCAGAGAGCATACTATTTTGTCAGTTGAATACGTCCTCTTATCTAAGATGGGATGATTTTGCCTTACTTTTCAGGTTTTCTTCTAGGTTTTCATTCCCAATATCTGAAAATGAACTATAAAGCCTAGAAATTCACTGACTGAGGTCGGGCGCTTTTACGCGCTTTTTCAAATTCGTTGCCAAAACGGTCACCCTTTTACGCCAAGAGCAGCTTCACTCCCTGACGGAAAGATTTTACTGTCTTCTTTCCATATGGTCCTCACCAAATTCGATTCAATTTGGATTTTTTGAATTATTGGAAAATTAAAATTTTGAATGGGTTACCTTTATCTACGGAATCATAAGCGAATTTTTCCCATTCACCAATTTGAACTTCGTCATTAAATAAAAAACGTACTCTACAGATATCAAGTCCCTAAGCCGTTTCTTTTGGGAGTTGTTGCATTTACGATCAGGCTGACCACCGATAGTAGAAAAAATTCTTCCTTAAGAATCTAGTTTGGGACGTGATGCCTGCATTGTATGTCCACTTTCGAAGGTCGAAATCGTGACCAGGTCAAATTCACCCATTGACTCCATAGAGAGAGGTTCTCATTCAAAATCTACTTTCGAAGTTTCATGCGGAATATTATTATTATTTCATAAAATCAAATAAAAAATCTTAGTGATCGACCAAAAAAAAAAAATAACCCCCCCTGAAAATTTCACAGTTTACATTTTGGAGTATGTAGATTTGAATGAACTAATAAAAAAAAATACGTGAAACTTGGTAGAAAAATCGTGTGTCGCTCGAGATTGATCCTCCAAGATTTTCAGCAGGATCGGTGTACCCTAAAGGCACAAAATCGGGGGTTGTAGGGAAAAAAAATATTTCTCGAAAACTTACCACCGCATTTTTATGAAACTCTCAACGTTCATAACTCAACCTAGGA
This sequence comes from Myrrha octodecimguttata, assembly GCA_958510865.1. Lineage (NCBI taxonomy): Eukaryota > Metazoa > Arthropoda > Insecta > Coleoptera > Coccinellidae > Myrrha > Myrrha octodecimguttata. Next base: position 31,418,508 of record OY294057.1, read on the forward strand.
GTTTCTGTCCGAATAATATCCCAACAGTGGTCCCTGAGTTATAAAGCAAAACGCTGCAAATTTTCAATAATCCCGGAAATTAATCATCGCATTCCGTTGTAAGAATGGAAGTCAGTGGAATAATCGGTTAACTTTTCATTCAGAATCATGTATCTGAAAGTGAATGAAAATATTGATTACCAAGTTTTCAACACATATCGAGACATTTTTAACGGATTCGTTTATTATTTTACAAACACAATGTGCAAATGCCCCTTCGATGTTCTTGACAATTTCCTGATTGTAAGTAGTTCAAATTGAATATTTTTGGGTTTTGTCTCCTTATATCTGAAACATAACTACCAAAAATCGGATGACAATTATTATTTTAAGAAATCACCCGGCAAATTACGGGATTTAAGATTAAATTTCTTCATGAAGCTCATTTATATTTTAAATAAAACTAATATTTTATTCATAAATCATTAGTTTTTCAGAACACAAAAACCAATTCTATGAAAAAATTCATTTGAAACATTGAAATCTCAATGAACACTCTTTCAAAACTGAAAAGCACTATTACATGCAGAACGCGAATTAAGTAGCGTAATTAAAACAATGCAGATTCGGTTGATCAGATGTTTCAGCATGTCAACATGTGGATATCCGTTACTGGTTTCAATCGAAATTCAATATTTGTACAGTATCAAGAAATACTTACGCGATCAGATTGAAACATCATGATTAGGTATGAAATATCGACGCCCGATTTAATGCAAAATTTCGTGAGGAAAAAAAATTTTTTCGATATAATTTTTATTCGGAAACATGTTTGTCGAAGTTCAATAAAATTTGGTACAGGTCTTACAATCAACATTTGAAAACAGTGTTTCAAATTTCAGTTTGACCGATATTTGTGGAGATATTGGCAAAAAATTTCGTGGCTATTTTAAAATTTGAGGGTATTTCCCTGATATGTCAAAAAGGGCAAACACTATCTGATTTGAACTTCATTTTTAATTGTAGAATACCGAATCGCAATTTAATGAATATGGGAATTGTTTTTTTGTCGTGCAAAACCAATGAGTTATGCATCATTTTATTTAAGATATCAATGGTATTGGATTATCAATGGCATTGGGATATTTAACTGAGAAAATAATAAACCCTCGTGTAAAATTCGCAGCGTTTTTCATACATCTCCGATTATTATTATACGATCCAACTGAAATATCAAACACTGCTGCTTAATAGGTTAGGAAAAAAAATGCACATCAGTATTCCACAACTATCCACGAAGTTTAAATCTGATCGAGTCAGGATTCTCAAATTAAATGGGAGGTTTCAATTACGCATCTGTATTACATGGAATTCATAACATTGTTGTTAAATTTTGACTTCTAGGTAAATCTAGCCAAATCTCATAGAAATCTAATGGATAGTCTTCGAGCAAAAAAATTTTAGACAGAAATGTGGAAAATTTTTGAATAATTTTTCTTTAATTTCTAACGACTAGAACAACACAAAATTATATAGTCAGTTGTGCGTTGGTACTCTTCAACTGATCACGAAGTTTCAATCTGATCACATCTGTACTTCCTAAGATATTCAAAAAATAATGTTGAAAACGTTATCGGATCGGATTGAAATTTGGAACGTTGTTGTTGAATACTGAATACCTCAAAGTCTTGTCCGAATTCCGTCGAAACCTGATCAATGTTTTTCGAGAAAAAGAAGTTTTTGAACAAATGTGAAAATTTTCGAATAAACCTTTTTTTGAAATTTTCTAACTACTGGATCCTCACTGAATTCTGCAATTAGTTGTGCGTTGGTATTCTCCAATTGATTACGAAGTTTCAATCCCGATAAAGGAGTCAGATATATGTATAGACTCTGAAATGTAACAGAACAGTTCACTTCTTTGTTGGATCCTTTGCAATATTCCGCTATTGTTCATTCGGCATTATTCTTTCTAGACACTACCATTGACAAATAGTTTGGATCCCGAAATCCGCAAGAGCATTGTTTTTTTTTTAATTTTTGATAACACTTTTTCTGGTATTAGAAGTGAAAACCTAGAAAAACGAATAATGTGATGTTTGTTTAGCATCGGGACCAACCATTGTTTTTGTGTGCATGTTCCAGGAAAATAGAGTGCTATCGTTTTGTCCAAATATCTGTAGTTTTCGAATTTTGAGCCGAGAATGGTCTCAAAGGACTAGGTTGGACTCACTGATGACGAATCCGGTGTCAAATCGATTCTGTCCATCCAGCCGGCCGGCCGTGGACACGATAACGGTCGAAAAGTTACTCTTAGCTTCTGTGCTTTTTACGCGCTTGTTCTGGGGAACAGCGCGTTATCGTTTCGTCACAATGTATGTAATTTTCGAATTTTGAGCCGATATGGTCTTAAACGACTAGGTTGGACTCCATGAAGAAGAATCCTTGGTCAAATTCAATAATGTCCGTCCAGCCGCCACTATGTGCTCTAACTTCCATAGGAAATTACCTAGCGATTTAAAATTGCCAGAATAGGTTTGGAGTCCAAATATCGTTAATGAGTGAAATCGGCCAAATAGTTTTGGAGATAGGCCCGTTTGAACTTTTGAGGTTATAATTCCTCGATGTCTCATGAGTTACTTATTCAATAATATTGAAATTTTGTGGAAAGTTTCAGGAAAACAACGCGTAACTCGTTCGATAATTTTATGTGGATCAAGTTGTTGGAAAATTGAAAAAAAAATTATTCGAATATTTTTCAAATTTTGTTGAAATATTTTTTTTCTCGGGAAATATTATTCATAAGATTTCAACGAAATTCAACCTGAACCTTCCAGTCAGTTCTCTACAACAACAGGCCGAATTTAAATCAGATATGTCATCTACCTTCGGACATATAAGGAAACAAATTTGCTAAATTTCGTTGTTATTTCAAAGTTTAACGTTCATTCCGGAATATCTCAAGAATCAATCAGATTCAAACTTCAGTAGCAGTTGAAGAATACCATCGCACAAAAAATTTCTTGTCGAAAACTGTTGATTTCGGAGAAATTTGCCACAGACTTTAAAATCAGTTATTTTCAACAACGATGTTTCAAATTTCAAAAATATGTAAAATTTCGTTGTTGTTAGAAATTTTTACGTTATATCCTCAATATCTCAAGCAGTAAAGATGCAATCAAATCAAAACTTCATAATTATATATTTCGTATGGATCCAGTTGTTAGAAAATTTTCGAAAAATGTTAACGCGAAAATGTTTTGTAGAAAATTTTTTTTTTCGGAAAAAGTTGACCAGATTTTAACGAAATGAGGCGCAGACTCTGAACTCGGAATTCAATATCAGTGGTCCAGATTTCAATTCGATCAGATATTTCATTTCGGAGATATATGGAAAAAAATATGTCAAATTTCGTTGTTTGAAATTTTGGAGCTATTTCCTCAATATCTCAAGAAGTGCACAACCGAACCTTATTGATATCAACGTGCAACTTACCGCAAAGTTTCGTGCGCCTTCAATCGTTAAAAAATTCTGAAAAAATGGTTTTCCTAAAATTTTCCACATCTTCATCGAAAAAATATATTTCATTGTGACTTTATTAACCAGATTTCGATAAACTCGGCACAAACCTCGAAGTTAGTCTTTCACAACACTTTTTTTTAACTTCAATTTGATCTGATGTTTATTTTTGGAGATATCAGGAAAAATTAGGTCAAATTTCGTTGTTGTTAGAATTTTTGAGATTATTTCCTAGATTTCTCGATAACTATCGACGCGATCAGGTTGAAACTTGGGATAAACCTTGAAGTTAATATTCAAAACAGCTCTTAAAATTTCAGTTTGACACGATGCTCATTTTCGGAGATATTGAACGATTAAGGTTGTTTCCTTATAATAACTCAAGAACAGACGCGATCAGATTTAAACGATGTAATAAGTTGAAGAATACCAACGCACGACTTAAGGCACAATTTTGTGAGGCCCGTACGTAGGGGTAGAGAATTGTTTAAGATTATTCGAAAATTTTAGAAATATTTGTTGAAAATTTTTTCAATGCAGACTATTCATTAGATTTCAACAAAATTGACAGAAACCTAGTCAGTGTTTCACAACAGTGTTTCAAAGTTCAGTTTGATTGATTTTTATTTTCTTTATATATTAAGATATTGGGAAAAATGTGTCAAATTTCTTGGTTATTTCCTCTGTATTGTTGTTTTTTACAAAGTAATTCAAAAAATACCGAAATAATGGAATTTCGAATGGACATGTATGCGGGATCATTGGATGATTTTACCAATTCGCGAATTCGTCTTTTGTTAATTGAACCGGTTCAACAAATGTCAAGCCTCTAAATTGATTCCCATTTTATGGTTGGCAAATAGGGTGACCTCAGCCACAATCACATCCGAAAAAAACGAGTTACAGTCGATATTTTTATAGCAGGTTTGGGGATTAATTGAGAAAGTCGAATTCGTGAAAACTAAAATCCCCTCTAATGTCGTGTGTGTGTTCGAATCGAAATTCTGCACTTGGTTGAAAAAAATGGCTTCAAATGTGAACAAGCGCATAAAATCTCCTGGCCTTACTTCAGTGCTTTTCTAGATTTTTACGCGCTTGTTCTAGGGAACAGCGCGTTATCATTTCGTCACGATGTCTTTAATTCACGAATTTCCAGCCGAAAATGGTCTTAAACGCTTGGGTTGAACTTCCTGAAGAATAATTCGTGGTCAAATTCAATTATGTCTGCCCATCCGGCCGTCTGTCCGTCCGGCCGTCCTTATGTGCTCTAACTTTCGAAAGGAAGGACCTAGAGTCTTGAGATTTCCAGGTAAAGTTTTGATCCTGAATATCTCGTTGAGTTCGTTAATGGGCCAAATCTGCCGAACGGTTTTTTTGTTACAGCCATTTGAAATTTTGATTTTTCAATAACTCGAAAAATATTTAACTGATCGAAATGAAACTTGGAGGATGAACAGTGACAATAAGTAGAATGATTTATGGGAAAATTTGAAAACATGTTTTCTTTGAAATTTTTCATATCTCATTTAAATTTCACTGAATTTTCCAAGTCGCCATTTCGCAATCTGAACAAACGCGTAAAGGTACGGCAATGCTTTCCTAGGTTTTTTCTTAAATCATTCTATAACATTCTTCAATATACGAATTCAAATTCATAATGAGGGGAGGGAAATCTGAAAGATTTGGTTTACGATTAAACTAAAGAACCTGATCTTTGGACGATACCTAGCGTTTTTTTAAGAATTCTCGATTTGGACACAGTAAGCGATCGATTTTGGCTCACGCGTCATTTTACAACTATAGGATATATTGATTTCAACTTGAGTATTTGCTCCACTATTTTGAGAGATCTGTACAGAAAGGCGAACCTATCGCTTGGATTATCAATCATTCATATAATTGTCATTACTTGTCTTACATACACGAGATCCAAATTCACGCAAATAATAAGCTTCTGCGATGTTTGATTGAAACCCAGAGTATCAGTTCAAACAAATTCATTCATCATACGATTGGGGTTCAAAAGTATGATATAATATTTTTTAATCGAGTGACTATGAAGGTGCCATAATGTTTAATTTATTTTTCAGACAAGACAACTGGTGGAAACGAAGGTCAATTTTGGAGAGGCAGCTTTCATGTATAGCTCTCAGTGCTATAGCTGTAGCTTCCATTTTACTTGTAACCCTAATTTTCTGTAAGTACAATTAGGATAGTGAGCTAGAGAATAACCATACAGTTCAGTTTCAAAATAGCATAAGCTGAAATTTTAACTGCATCATTTGTCGCATTGGTTTTTTTTTGTTCCGAATACTTAAAATCTGCATAAATGTGATTATTGGTTGAAATAATAATTTTCACTCTGATGAATGAAGTCAATTTATTGATATTGTAGAGGATGAGTCATGAGTTCATATCGTGCATTAATTTCAACCATTAATACCTCTCATCGAACAAAACAATTTTTTTTGTCAGATTCGACTCTGATAAAAAGTGAGAAGCATTAAAATATTTCTCAATGCACTTTGTTCAACACGGAAAACACTTACTGTTATCTGAATTTTAGAATTTCCAATTACTTCCTTGAAATTCTATGACACTCAATTGAGAAAATTCATTGACTCACTTGATTGGTATGATTCAAGGCTCATTACAGAATTATTGTAACGAAAATATATAACTATTTTTACTATTGAAACACTGATCTTCTACTCTATATTCCAGCAATATTCATTTGTTTCCACCATAAGATGGTACGGAATATCGTTATGGCATATTTTCATATTGAAAATTCATATACTTTTCATGGAATTTAATAATGAACTAAAATATTATTCTTATTATAAAATAACTCAATCAATGTAGTCAACATTTGAGCTTTATGAGTTCTCTGGTAAAGTCTGGTCCATATATATGGGGACATATGAACACGGCCTGATGCAGTGGCGGTTGCTCGAAAAGGGCGCAAGGCCGTGCGCCCCCCCTAAAAAATATATTGCCGTACGACACCATTCATTCTTTTTAACATGTTTAATATTTTATTAAGAAACAGCGTCCGTTAGTTAATATTCCAACAAAAAAAACAAACATCAATTCTTTCTTAAGATCCACCAATCCGCTCCCATCAGCAGAATACGTCCTTATTGACCGTGGGAATATCGGAAATGTATCTCGGGCGCATGGCCAGGCTGGCCGGAACCCTCATATGGGAACACACCACAGCGAATGCTGTCGAATGACCCAGATCCACTCCGAACTATAAGTACACCAGGGCCGCAGAATTTCTGCGGCCTCAGTTCTAGTTCTTGTGCGGTCTGATTGATTACTGCTCGTTCGTTGGGTAGACGAACGTCTTCTTGAGCATTTACGTGTTAATTATTTTATCGGGTTGATGTTGTAATAGACTTCACCTTGTTGGTATTTTCTTTGTGTGTTAGGTTTCATAATGAATTCAGTCACCAACATTCTCAAACAAAATTTTGATTGACAGGATATACCGTCGGTTTCACAAAACTTAATCCTCTGATCAACGCGTTGATATTCTATGGTATTGCTAAAAATGAACTGAAATTGAACATAGAATTGTCTTGATCAGAACAATCAAGTTAATCAGAGCTTTGTGAAACCCGCTGATAAGCTGCAATTAGCCGATTAACTGATAATTAAAGAACTGGGTCGGCCCTTGCCAGTTATGAAGTTATCACAAACTTGTGAACGAAAAGCCGAAAACAGATCTTTTCGCGGTGTTTTTCAAAAGACATCTGAAGGACGGCGTGCCCTCAGGGAAAGTTGTTTCGTCCTAGTGCCAGAGGTGGACCCATCAGCTAGGCTGAATCCTCTGGCAACTTCCTGTGACAACCGCAGAAGCGGCGTAATGAGCGACCATGACCGACGCGCTTATGCTGTGTTGGAATTAAGTAGCTAGCGTGCGTTGGTCAGTGGTGCCACCCTCTGGCAACTCAGTTAAACTACGCCGCCTACAGACAATTACAAAAAAAAATAACTGGATATGTGAGTGAGAAATAAAAATTTGTTATCTTGTGTTTCGTGTTTGTTATTTTATAAAGTTGTCTCAAGAATGGATCCCAACTGGGCAAGAAGAGGAATCAGTGAGTTACACCATCTCCCAGAAAAAATGACGAAACATATTCGTCTCGTGACTACATCGATTCCTGCGCTACCTTTGCCTTACTTGTTAAGGTAATTTTTATGTCTCACTTAAGCTTTGCATACAGTGGAAGCATTATTTTACCGAATAATAAGGTCGAGACACTTTTGAAAAAAGTCATCTATTACGTAAAATTTCGTGGCACTTTTTATTTGGCCCTTACTGGTCACGATGAAAGAGACCGCTCTGAGAATCAAGGAATATTTAAACAGTTAATTAATCTTACTGCAGAGCTTGACAGAAATTAAAATTTTCTCCTGAGAAAAATGTGCTGTGCTGTCCTACCCATTTTTGAAACATAAAAGTGATCACTGAATATATGTTATAGTATAGAAAATTTCACAGCAGAATTTATTTCATTTGGAATGATCATATCAAAGGTAAAAAATTTTTTTTGGAAATTTCAAAAGCCTGTATCTTTTCGCACGAGCCAAACCTTATAAGCTCTGAATAAAGAACCTACAAGAGCAAGGACGTGAGGTCAGGAGCTTTTACGCGCTCGTTCGTATATGAATTTTGCATGAACCTTTACACTGTCATTTTTCAGTCAAGAGCAGAATTTCGATTCGATCATATCTGCATTATTGGTAATATTGTAAAAATAAAATTCGAATGGATATATCTACGAAATCATTGGGGGGATTGAAAGATTTCACGAATTCGACCTTCTTAATTAACCTCCGAACCTGCTATGAAAATATCGAGTCTCTCAGTAGTTTTTTGGATGTTATTGTGGTTAGGGTCGGCTTTACTGCGAACCGTGAAATGAAAAACCATTTAAAGACTTGATATTTGTCAAACCGATTCAATTACGAAGCCGAGTTGGCGAATTGATAAAATCATTCAATGATTCAGCATTTAGATATCCATTCGAATTTTCATTATTCCATTATTTTTTCAGTTACTCTGTGAATAACAACAATGCTGAGGAAATAACCAAGAAATTTTCCACATTTTTTCCCAATATCTCCGAAGATAAAATACTCTTATACAGTTTTCTACCCCTATGAAATTTTGCATCCAGTCGTGCGTTGGTATTCTCCAACTTACTACATAGTTTAAATCTGATCGCTTCTGCTCTTCTTGAGCTATTGAGGAAATAACCTCAATCTTTCAATATCTCTGAAAGTAAATATCGAATAAAATTGAACTTCAGAGCACTGTTTTGAAATATTGACTCCAAGGTATATCCCAAGTTTCAATCGGATCGTATCATGTCGCGTGCTTTCGATAGCATAACCCCGAAGTTCCTTGAGAGTAAACTATATAACTTGGGCTTTAGGGGCAGGTTTCTCAGGTGGATTAGCTGGTTCATTTCAGATAGGAAGATTTCAGTGGGGGTCGAAAACTCTTTTTCTGATGAGTTCGAACTAAAGCTCGGTGTTCCACAGGGTTCAGGTTCGGGACCTTTATTATTCATCTTGTTTATAAATGATCTACCAGGGTATCTAAGATATTCAATAGTGAAAAAGATCATTATCTTCGTTGATGATACGTCATTTCAAATAATAGCAATAGAGTTGAGTGAACTCAAGGAGTTGTCTGAACAACTAATAAATAGTTTCAATCAATGGTGTCGGAATAATGATCTAATAACTTAACAACAGAAAAACTGTATGTATAAAATTTGAATTGAAGAAAACAACTCCTCTCACTTTGAACAACGGTGAAAGCTCTTTGATATCGTGCAACTCAGCTAAATTCCTTGGTGTATACGTTGACAGTAGCTTAGGATGTAAAAAACTCAGTTATTTTTACGCGATCAGCAGATTGAAATATTATTTGCCTGATGATGCATTATTTGGAGTTTACTATAGCCTAGCATATAGTCACATCGCTTCTAACATTGAGGTATGGGGTTGTTCATTTGAGTTCCACAGAATTTTCATAGCACAGAAGCGTATTTTGAGGATGATATTCGGATTAAATCCACGTGATTCATGTAGGCCTCTTTTCAAAAATCATGAAATATTGAGTGCTCCCTGTATTTACATCTATAAATGTCTTAGATACGCTAATGACAATGAGCAAAAGTTTGTTAAACTGTCCAGCTTTCATAATTATAATACAAGAAATAAAGAAGTTCTGTCTATACCAAGACATAGTACCAGTAAATTCGCAACATCAACTTTCTATCAGTGTATAATTCCTTATAATAAACTACCTGATTGTATTAAATCCTTAAACGACAAGAGTTTTCGTATATCAGTGAAATCATTGTTACTTGGGAAGGCTTACTATAGTGGAGGCGAATATTTGTCGGATGGGCTTTAGAGTTAGCTCTGAAAATTGTTGCATATTCGTGTATGTATTATATGGCTTTTCTTTTCATCATTGCTATAGTTAACTTTGTGGTCACTGACATGTCCTATGCATTGTAAAAATGTCTGACAGGATGAATAAAGATTATTATTGTTATTATTATCAATGTTTATTGAGATACTGAGGAGATATCCGGAAAATTCCAAATAACGAAATTTCAAATATATTTTAACTGATATCTCCGGAAATGAACATTAGATGAAATTGAAATCTGAAAAACTGTTATGGAAAACTAACTTCAAGGTATGTGCCGATTTTCATCGAAATATGGTCAATAAACCAGAAAAACAATTTTTTTTTCGAAAAAGATGTGGATAATTTCCGAAAAACAATTTTCCCAAATTTGTTGACGATTGATTCCACACGAACATTTGCAGTGACTTGCGCGGTAATTATTCTTCAAATAATTACGAATCTGGATGTGATCGCATCGATACTTCTCGAGATATTGAGGATATATCGTCAACGAAATTTCACATATTTTTTTTTTTTTATATATCGTCGAAAGTAAATATCGTATCGAATTGAAATTTGAAATAACGTTGTCGAATAGTTATACGAAGGTATTTCAAAAATTTTCCAATAAACATTTTCTTCAAATTTTCTCTTGGTAATATCGGATATTTCGCAATAAGTTGCGCGTTGGTATTCAAAAACTAACTACAAAGTTTCAATCCGATCAAATCATTACTTTATGAGATATTGAGAAATTAACCTCGAAATTAACCACCAAATTCTATATTGGTATAACTCCGAAACTGTTTGGCCGATTTTGCCCACTAACGAACTTAACCGAGATATTCAAAATCCAAACCTTACCTGAGAATTTCAAGACTCTAAGTCCTTTCTTTTGAAAGTAAGAGCGCACACGCTCAGACCGACATAATCAAATTTGGGATCATTTGGGACCAATTTCAGCTCAAAATCTGAAAATAACAGAAATTGTGACAAAACGATAACGCGCTGTTCCCCAGAACAAGCACGTTAACACTTAGGGCCGGTTTCATCACCCTCAAGTTAAGTTTCGGTTACGTAGCGGTCAGATAACTCGTTACAGGCACTGACCTGAATTCAGCGGCCTTTGCGCACATGCTCAAAGAAGATCAACAAAAGTGCGTTTGGTAGGGTCAATCGTGAAAAGACTCCTTTGCAACAAATTTGAACATGCGCGCATAAAAGCTGCTGACTTCACGTTAATATTCTGCGATCTTCTGAGCATATGTTCCTCACGAATTTTTGTATGAACCTTCAGGCTATCATTTCTCAATCGAGAACTGAATTCCAATTCGATATTTTCTAAATTTCTGGATAAAAATAAAATTTTGAATGGGTATATCTACGGAATCATTGGGCGGATTTTAACCATAAACGAGTTCGACCTTCGTAATAAAGCCCCAAACCTATTGAATATCGGGTTTCTGAGTCGTTTCTTCCGGAAGCTATTGTGTTTGCGATCGGCCGTCAGGCGGACCAATATTTCCGAAAATACAGATAAGATCAAATTGAAATTCAGTAGTTAATTGATAAATGAGAGCGTGAAAGTGCATAAAGGAATTGGTGAGGAAAATCTGACAAGAATATTTTAAAGAGAAAAAAATTTAATTTTTTTCAAAATGTTCTACTGTTACGATCATCACGAAATTTTGCAGAAAGTTGTTCATCAGCATTTTCGAACTAGTTATCAAGTTTCATTATTATTGTTTCAGTATGAATTGGGTTATTTCCAGGAAAAACAACGAAACCGAACAGAAAACCACGAAATTTGACATATTTTTCCCAGTATCACTGAATACAATAAATAGTTTCTGAAAAAAAAATTTTCTAAAATAATTTCAAGAAATAATTTTTTAAACTGGCAGTACGATTTCAACAAAATTTTGCGAGATGTTGAGCATCGTCATACATCAACTAACAGCTAAAATTCCATTCAATCGCTTCAGTGGTTCCTGAGATATCAGGGAAACAACCTCAAAATTTCAAATGGCTTTAACTCCGAAACCATTTGGCCGATTCTGCCCATTAACAAACCGAACCGGCGCATTTCAAAACGCAACCTTCTCCAAAAATTTCAAGTCAAGAATTTTCGGAAACGATTTATCAGATTTCAGAGAAATCCTACGCGAAAGTGCTTCATATTTTGCGAGGAATCTATGGTTAAAAGTAACGTAAAAGACCCACTCTGCATACCTATGTGAAGAATAGACAAACTTTCAATCTAGAAGGTTCAGTGTCAGTGAATTTCTTCGGATGATTAAACTTCTCGAACTCACGCACTGCATACGAAATTTAATCTAATTTTGGTGAAGATTCAAATGATGAACACTTTCCTGAAACAAATCTAAAAAGGCACTGACGTGAAGTCAGCTGCTTCGACGCGTTTGTTCACATTGCGAAATGGTGAAATTTCATTGAAATATAAAAATTGTCGAAAAAAAAAAGTTTTTTCTCGAATTTTTCCATGGATAATTCTTTCTATTGACACTGTCCATCTTCCAATCAAGTTTCATTTCGTTCAGATAAATATTTTTCGAGTTATTGAAAAATCAAAATTCAAATGGCTGTAGCACAAAAACCATTCGGCATATTTGGCCCATTAACGAACTTAACTGAGATATTCAGGATCTTATTCTAACCTGAAAATTTCAAGACTCTAGGTCCTTCCTTTCGAAAATTACAGCGCACACGGCCAGCCGGCCGGACGGACAGAATCAATTTTGACCACGGATTCTTCATCAGTGAATCCAACCTAGTCGTTTGAGACCAATTTCGGCTCAAAATTCTAAAATTACAGATATCGTGACGAAATTATAACGCGCTGTTCCCCAGAACGAGCGCGTAAAAAATATAAGATTCAGAAGTAATTATCATCGTGTTTCAGAAAACTGATGAGCTGTTGGGACTAGGTGAAGTGAAAATCTTCTGTCCATTCTATATATTAAAATGATAGGGCGAATACCTGATTGTTCATACCGTGAAACTGTATGAAATAGAAAGGTTACGTATTTATAAAGGTGTACTTCTCTGTTTTCCGAGTCTCTTGATGGTTTTTAGTTCAGAAATTTCCACTTTTATATAACACAGGGCTATATGGGAATAGTTGAGGTGCGCATTGGGTTGAACTCACTGAATTCTGAACAAAAATCGTGTGTGGTATTTTGCACTTCAAGAAATAATGAAAACCGCTGGTGGAAAAATTTAAATTCATTAAATGGATAAACAGCACCTTAACCTTGTTATCATGGGTTGAATTATGTCGTTTCAAACGTCCAAATGGGATAAATTTATATACATATTATAATGAATTGGCCTTCCAAAATATTCAATACAAATTTCGATCTAATTCATGCAAATGCATAGGAAGGTGACACGGCGTGTTGTCTGAAAAGTTTATTTCTTCTGGTTATGAAGGACTTCCACATCCTGCTGGGTATTCATCATTCATGAAACAGTTCCTTTCCTCATATAGGTGAAACTATATGTAAATGTTGTTGAATATTGTCTGCGCTCAGTTTCGTGGAAAGCAGATTGATAGATTACGAGAAAAATATTCCAGAAAATTTGGTTGGTTTTCGAATGGATTTTTTTTGGAATCGAATGGCGTTCCAATGAACTACGAAGATTAAATCGTATCGCATCATTTCATCTTGAGATATTCAGGAAATATCCCCAAAATTTGAAATAACTACGAAATTCGAAATATCCTATCTCTTTATCTCCGAAAATAAACATCGGGTCAGATTCAAATTCTAACCACTGTTGTTAAATATTCGCTTAAAGGTCTGTTGAAAAATTTCTCAATCCAACAAAATTTTGCAATAATTACTGCGTTGGTATTTCACAATTTGGTTTCAATTTAATCGCAGAAGCACTTCATGAGATTCCGTGAAATTTCAATATTGATATAATTCTAGAAGAGTTAGGCTTATTCTATCCAATGACGAGGCTTATTCTATCCAATGACGGAAAAAACCGAGAATTTGACCAAGGTTTTCTCTTCAAGGTGCCCGACCTAATCGTTTAAAACCATTTTCGGCTAAAAATTCGATCCAGATGAGTGTAATGTGAACAGCGAATGCAATAAATCACAGGGAGTTTTATGGATCGAGGCAGCGCTCTTTCTGCTCCATCTGGACTCGGTTTTCAACTCGAACGATGCATTTGAATGTATTATTCGAGGCTGAGCCAGATACAACAATTATTTTCCTGTTTAAAGATTTCCTAGCATGTTTCACTGTAATTCTAGATCAAAAGGAAATATTTCCTGAACAATAAAGGATCAGACCATGTTGTGTTTTATAATCGATCTTTGTATACTAAGTCTAAACCAATTCTAGAACATTTTCTTGAATGTTTGTTTTCTAACTTCACGAATTATTTGGTTAAGAACCTTGTTCATATTATATCTCTTTGTGAGGCTCAATAAATGCATAATCAGAATGATGTACTACTAATCTATTATATGCATATGACTGGGATGCCATTGAAATACACTGGTTTTAATTTTTTTCTTATAATTAGTGTAACTACGACCAGAATTATGATACAAAACAGACTTTATCATGTGTTATATATTGGTTTGTATATGTTGCTTGTTATTATGAGCTCTATCAGAATTTCATTTAACCATGTCAGTTCCATTTACAAGTGGTATTTTAATTCCTTTGGGGTCATTTTCACGCAATCATAATACCTAAAATGATTGCCAATATGTCTCATTCAAGTGTCAAACTTGTTTATAACAATAATCGACATTGGAAAACATTTCAGTTTCAAATTCATGGTTGCGCGAATCTGCTCCCAATTCCTCAAAACCAAAGTAATGTAAGACAAGGATTGGACAAGGATGCAAAAACATCGGAAGTAATTTTGTGGGGAGATGGCTCTCTCTTTGTTGTCTCTGGCTGAGCTTGAGTGCCGTCCACACTATTCGCTGAATCGTTCATCAAATTTTATTGCATTTGCTGTTCGGATTACGCTCATCTGGAACCGGCTTAAAAATACTTCGGTATCAGATGATTTTATCAGCATTCCAATTTCAATAGAATTTCTACGCTACTTTTTTGATGCTCCCAATAATCTGCAAGAAGGTACAATATGAGTTTGAATTTCTTGACATTGTGCTTCACTACGCGTTCATCCCCCGTATATTAGATGATTATGCTAGAGTTGCGGATCCGTGAAATAATTTGATTGGAATCTACTTTTATTGCTTGTGTTATGTTCATTTCTATGAAATCTCCAAATTTTAATGACATTTTTATGTTCGTGGAGTTATCACAAGCAATAAACTCACTGAAGCCATGAGATGAAATCAGAGAAACACTTAGGTAATAAATTAAGGGATTATGTGGGAAGATTACCTATTTATTATCACATCGAAAGTATAATTCCCATGATGCAAATTCGAATAACAGTGTTCGGAGCAAGTGAATTCAACAATTAAGTCCATAATTTTAAAATGAAACTCTCAGTTTTTCTCTATCTTTTCGGACTAACTTTATCTGATGATAAAGTTGAATATTGTTACAAAAATGGTTAGTGCATATTTGCCCTTCATCTTCATCATGCAGGTATAGCAAGAAAAAAAAAATTTGTGCATTGTTCATAGTATTCCTATTCTATTATTCATCCGTTTCTCTTCTCACTCAATAACAATAAGACTTAGATCATTTTGCTCATCATTAAAACGAAAACTGTTCACGGGCTGTCCCAGAAAAAGTGAGCTAACTTTACACAAAAAATACTAAAAATGAACGAAGGAGTTTACATAAACATATATTCACAAAGTGCCAGAAATGAAGACCTTGGAAGATAAAAATAAAAACAACTTCAGGTACGGTTTTCAAATTTGTTACCATATTCTACACTTGTTCCAATTACTTCTCAATTGATAGCGTCTTTCTCTTCGGGGCTAGCGATTATGCTGGAAGTATGATTTTCTGATATGTATGTGCTCTAACTCTCGGAGGAAAGGACCTAGCGACTTGGAATTGACAGATTAGGTTTGGAGTCTCTTTGAGTTCGTTAATGGGTTAAATCAGTGGAATAGTTTCGGAATAAGGCCCCTTTGAAATTTTGAGGTTAATTCCTCGATATCTCAGGGGATACAAATACGATCAGATTAAAGCTTTGCACACTTTGGAAAATGTCTACATGCTACAAAATTTCGTAGGATATAGTCATTATTCGAAAATTCTCATTTTTGTCGGAATTTTTTTTTACGGGGACTATTGATAATATTTCAATTAAATTTGTAACAGACTTGGAAGTCGATATCGACCAACAATATTTTTATTTCAATTTTATTCGATATCCATTGACGGAAAAAAGGATGTTAAATTTCGTGGTTTTTAGAATTTTAGGGTCATTTCGTCAATAACTCAAGAACAATTAACGCGATTAGATTCAAATTCCGTAGATGGGTGTACAATACCAATGCGCAATTTCAGCGAAATTTTCCAAGGACTGTACAGGCAGAAAATTTCTCACGAACTATTCATCATATTTCAGAGTAATTCAGCGCAAACCTTGAAGTCACTTTTCAGCAACAGTCTTCAAAATGTCAGTCATATCATATACTAATCTTCGGAAAGATTTGAAAATAGATTGTTAAATTTCTTGGTTAGTTCCTGAATATCGTTGTTATTTCCGAAATACTTCAAGACATTCCGATCTGGTGATAATGAAACTTGGTTACTAGTTGTCAACTGCTGATCAGTGTATATGTGCAAAATTTCGTGATGATCATTCAATTAGATTAATGAAAAAACAACAGTTTTTCTTCAAATATTTTGTATATGGGGGTCTAATAATCATATGGTCCTCTCGAAATTCCGCATGAATTTTCAAGCTGCCATGCTGCAATGGATATTGATTCGATACGATTTATAGTTCTGGAAATATTGAAATAATCAAATTTTCAATGCACAATCTTTGGGTGAATTTCGCAAATTCGGCCTTCGTAATTAAACTCCAAACCTGCAATGCAAGTATCAAGTCTCTAAGTAGCTTTTTCCGAAAGATATTTCATTTACTATTGGCAGTTAGGGCGGTCGTAGACACAATAACTTCCTAGAGAAACGACCTAAAGGCTCGATATTTGTAGAATAGATTTTCTGTTTAATTACGAAGGTCGACTTTGTGGATTGTAAAATTCGTCCAATGATTCCGTAGATTAAGGTACTCACCCATTCTGAATTTCATATTTTGAATATTTTCGAAAAAACATGCGTTTGGCGGGGTCAATACGTAAACAGAAGACAGGTGCTTTGGCAACTAATTTGAACAAGTGCGTAAAAGCTCCAAACCTCAAGTCAGTGTTTTTCTAATTTTTTCCACATATTCCCGAAACTCAATATACAATCAAACTGACATTATGAACACTGTTGCTGAATAGTGACTTCAAGGTTTTTAGAAGAAAAATTGCAAAATTTTCGAAAAGAAATAACTTTTCAATTTTCTGATAGTACCTACGATACTCGTAAAATTTCGCAAAAAATTACGCATGCGTATCCTACGGTGTTTGAATCTAATCGTGTCAGATGTTCTTGAATTATTGACGAAATTACCTCAAAATTCCAAACAGCCACGAAATTTGACATATTTCTTCTCCAATATCTCCAAAAATAACTATCGGATCAAACTGAAACTTGAAGTTCTTTTGCTGAATAATGACTTGCAAGTTTGTGCCGAATTTCGTTGCAGTCTGATTAATGATTTCCTGAAAACCATTTTTTCAAAGAAAATTTGGAAAATTTCCGAAAAAAAATTTTTTCATATTTTTCATCATTCATCTGTAAGTATTCCGTAATGTTGAGTGGCAGTTCTTCACAACTAGTTATGAAATGTCAATCTGATCGAGTCAGTACTTTTCGGGATATTGAGGAAATTTTATTTACTCAACATTTCAAATAACAACAAAATTCAACATACTTTTTCCTGAGAATATATATCAAATGAAAATTCGAAATATTCTTGGTGAAAATCTTCATTCTTCAACAAAAATGAAGAAAATTTTCGAATAATGATTTTAAAAAAATTTTCTTACGACTGTATCCACACTTCATTTTTTCAATCTGATGGCATCTTTATTCCTTGCGATATCGAGGAAACCTCGACATTTCAATTAACACCGAAATTTGACATTTTTTTCTATATCTCCAATAATAAATATCGGATCTCGTTGAAATTTGAAATATTATTGTTCAATATTGACCTCAAAGTATATGCCGAATTTCGTAGAAATATGTTCGATAGTCCCCGAGAAAAAAATTTAACAACAAAATGTGAAAAATTTTTGAGTACATTTTTTTATCTTCTAACTACTGAATCAACAAGTTTTGCACTAAGTTGCTCGTTGGCATTTCTCAACTGATTTCGAGGTTTCGGGGTTTCGGGTATCATAAAACTATTTTGACAGATAACTAGAAGTTAACTCGTTCAAAAATGAGAGTTAAATGTTTTCCTTGTTCCAAATAAGTTTTATAATACCGGCCCTTAATCTGTTCGCATCTGTACTTCTTGAAATAACGAAAATAACGTTATAATTCCAAATAACATCGGAAGTTGGCATATATTTTTCCTGGCCCTTAGGTCGAAAAAATGTTTTTCAATATACTTAGTACTGAATCCGGATCAGTGAGTCCAATCTAGTCATTTGAGACCAATTTAGAATTATTAAGTATTCTGAAATGATTGAAGATTCTTTCTTAGTTTTATGAATCGGCGAATCTATAACTAGTAAACCGTTAGGATGAAAATGATTTATCAATAATGAGTATCATAGTTATAGAAAACTTCACACCAAAATTCATTCCATTCGGAGTAACCACGCCTATGCTACAAAATTATTTTTTCCGCAAATTTCAACAGCCTGGATCTTTTCACTGGAGCCGAATTTGGAAGAATGGTAGAAAGGGTTGTTTGAAGGAAGAAATCTATGGTAAAAATAAATGTACAACTTGAATACTCACCCTGTGGACCTATTCAAAACGACTGGTTACCGACTTCCATTATGATCGGATCCGTATTCTTCGAGATATTTCGTAAATAATAACGATACCGAGGAAAGATACACGAAACTAGGCTTATTTTTTTTTCCAACATAGAACATTATATTGAATAGTGACTTTTAGGTTCATTGAAAAGTAATGAAAAGTTTTCGAGAAAAATTTTCGAACGAATATTCGAGAAATTCTAGATTAGGACAGTTTTGAAGACTGGAATTTTTCAGGATAGTTTTGGAGCCTAAATGTTTCGGTTGAGTTCATCATAGATGGGCAAAATCCACTCAACGGTTTCAGAGTTATAGCCATCTGAAATTTCGATTTCTCGAAAAATATCCATCTGACCGAATTGAAACTCAGTTTTGGATGTATAGTATTGAAATAGGTATAGTATTGAAATACGTCTAGTATTGAAATACGACTGTCAATGTCATCATTAGGCATAATCGACCCAAGGGTTTCGGAGTAATTTTCATTGGAATTTTTGAGGGTATTTCCCCAATATCTTGAGACGTATTGAAATTTTGTAATGAATTGTAGAATGCAACTAGGTGCAAAATTTCATTGAAATCCAATCTTTTTCTATTCGAGTATTTAAATTTTTTTCCAGAAACTTTTCAAGTTTTCATGGAAATTTGGCACATTCCTCGAATTCGATATTCAACAAATAATTCACCAAATTTCAGCTCGATCTGATATAAACTTTCGTAAATACTTCAAATTTTCTTTCTTTTTTCCCAATGTCTTTAATATTTCTCAACTCGGGGATTACACTTCTGACAACGCATTTGAACAAGCGCGTAAAAACTCCTGACCTCACGATAATGCTTTCCTAGGGTTGCAATCCCTATCCAATATATTATTGGATTGGATTGGAATTATTCATGAGATGCTATAAGAGATAGCCAATTGAAAAGTTTGACACACCTCAAAACTATTTAGTTATTTGAAAATTTTCATTAGCTTACAGGCAAAAAACTCCAATCAACTCTTTAGAAGGGTAATATTATATCTAGGATATAGAATGTTGGACAAAAACGGTATTCAGACAGAAATAGTTTCATAATTTAATTTGGGATATTTTATAGCATGAAGTGTAAGAAATAGGTTGCTTTTTAACTGATGATTTCTTTGAGGAATTAAACGAATTTGCCAACTCATGGAGCAATCGAAGGCCTACTTTGCTGATTTCAAAACATCATATTCAGGTCGCCAACAATAACTTAATAATAAAGTAACACGACGGCCTGAATAATTATTGATTTTACGAATCCTGACAATGCATTTTTGCACGAGTGAAAAATCTTCTTATTGCCTTCTCCTTCAAGGTAGCACTTTCCGTCGAAACAATATTCCATGGAATAGGTCTATTGAGTGTTTATGCGATTGATTGTTTTGGGGAACAGCGACTGATGTGTTGTATTCTGTGAAATAGGCATTGCCTTGCATAATTCCTTAGGTATGAATCACTAGGAATATTATGGTTACGAAGGTATTCATATGATGAAATCAACAAAGTACTCCTTCAATGGTAACATATTCGAGAAATTCTGCATAAGCCCTCTCAATGATTTTTAAACATATTATGAGGTTCACCTTTACGTTCTATTATTTTTCACATTATTGAGAGAAGAAATATCGCACGGCCTTATGTACGAAACTATTTGTCGGATTTCTGGAATTTTCCATCAATTCATACGTAGTCGATTAACTAAATCATTAAAAGAATTACTTAACTATTAACTCAGCATCAAACCTCCTGTACAAAAACGGGTCTCTAAAAGTTTATTTCTTTCGAACTGTCAACAGAAGAGCTTCAGAAAGGTATAACTCAGATACCTCGTTTTTTCGGAATATTATTTCATTCAAACCTATTCAACCATTCAGAAGTTATTGAGTTCACAATTATCATCTGTTGTGCTCTGAGTAGATTCAAGCCTAAAAAACGGATGCTGAACAAGATCAGAAAAAGATACAGACTTCATGTCAGTATGATTTTACCAATATTTCTGCATGTATCTGTATTCTTTTCGTTTATATCCTCGTTTTTAGATGACTTTATTTTTGTCCGAAAATCGATAATTTTCCAATACCAAATGCTTCCGAAATCACGTCAGCCTATTTTCGATTAGTTTTTAGAAGTAAGATCTGCCTGAAACGAAGGCCAAGTATCTACCCGAATATTTATTGAAGGATATTTTCGGAGAATTCTTCTGGGTTTTCACTCTCAATATCTAAACACATAGGAAAAACCTGAGAAAAAATACTTACCCGAAGTTTCTATTTCTTTTCAGATCACCAATATGGCACACCCAAAGGAGTCTGTCTATCCAGCGGCTGTGTCCATGCGGCTTCAGAAATGCTGAGCCGATTAGATGAACAAGTAGATCCTTGCGAGGATTTCTATAGTTTTGCCTGTGGAGGTTTTCTTAAATCTAGGACTATCCCAGATGATCTTTCAGCTTACAGCGCCTTTTCAGAAGTTCGAGAAACTTTGATGAAACAACTTAGGACAATTCTGGAAGAGCCTGAGGGGAGAAATGATATTCAGGCAGTGCAAATTGTCAAGACGTATTATAGAGCCTGTATGAACGAAGGTATGTTTATAGACTATAAATTAGTTTGAATGTCAGTTTGAGTAGAAACTGTGTCCAAATATTGGACTCACTAGCAGGAAGTTTGAAATACTTACCTTCGAGTGTAGCTTATTCTAATCTGGACTATGGAGTTGGAATTTATGCCCGAAAAACATATATTTTCAATATTTTCAGAAATAATAATGAGAATTATTTTATTAACAAGCTTCACTCATCCCTTCAACATTTTAATGTATGAGACAAATCAAAAAGTAGACAGAATAATAAATCAACAATATAATTGAAATGTTCAAGGTACAAGAAATCGTTCACTCAGGCAATATTAATAGACTTTTCTACATGGATTTCATTATGCTCTTGAAACCGTCAAAATTCATAATTCTGATAACTTATTGTATATTTAATTCCCTCTTAAGTTAGCAAATGCTCGAATTTAGTGGTTCGATGCTTAAAGGGAGTGACAGAATTTCCGCCTTTCGCGTATTATTTAAGTCATGACTAGACAGTTTCTCCAGAGTTTCTAAATTCTGTCTGATCAAGATAAGTGACATACATATAAATACATGAAAATTTTCGCAAAACAAATTTTGAAAACTATTTTTTTCTGAATTGAGTGACCACACGATCTCGACGAAATTCTTCCCAAAGTTGCGCCTCGTTATGCTTCAACTAACTGCCAAGTTTCAATTTGATCTCTCCGGTAGTTCCTGAAATATGAGGGAAAACAACCTCAAAATTTCAAATGGCTATAACTCTAAAACCATTTGGCCGATTCGGCCCATTAACGAATTTAACCGCGGCATTATAAGGCGCGAACTACCCTACAAGTTTCAAGTCGCTAGCTTGCTCCATTCGACAGTTATCGTGTCGTCGGCCGGCATGCGCGCAAAAATTAAATAACATTGTTTTCTCATGAAAAACGCCCTTGCGCATTGCGGGATCAAACTATTTGTCAAGGGCAATTTCTTGGAAAACAGATTGCCTGATGAATAATACAGGTACATGTATAAACGATAAACAAAGCGAACTGTGTCGTTTCAGAGTACAAATCTGACTCTTTCATCAGACAAAGGAGAAAATTTTAAGAATTATTGTCTTTCGAAAGTAGTGACGGACGTTGTGAACTGCAAAATCGCAGATACAGTGACCTGATACGATAAAAGGATGAACGTCAAGCACCTCTGTCAAAGTATTCTGCTCTCGGAGGTATAGGGTTCGCAAGATGCTCCTAGGAGATTGCGCGCTGTATGTAGTTATACTGCAGTGTTCCGTCTGGCAGGTGATAAGTATCTGGATTCCTATTCTGGTAAGATGGTCTGATGATCAGTAACAACTGTGAAACAACTGTAACCATGCCCCTTGGACGCCGCTTCTTCGGTGTAGATGTGTTGGTTGATTGGATGATTAATCCGTTGATATTCGTTCTGGTGGTTGTGATAGATTTTGCCCAATGTTAAATACATTAAGTTCTTTCAACATTCCATAAAATGCATTCTTCTCACACCAATCGATAAAATTTCGAACGAGTCCGGCGATAGTCCAAGCATAAATATAAATACAGGGTGATTCATGAGTGACCTTTCATACGTTAATGGCGGAAAGAGGACTTCAAGGCGAGTCAAGATCCGTCGAAAAAAATTTTTTGTTCATTGGTTACGAATATACAGGGTGTTTTGTATGGTTGGTATAAAACTTTGATTAGCGATATTTCTGAAACGGTTGGAGTTATTTTGTTGAAATTTGCTAGTAATATTCCTCGGTTAGAACTTGTCAATATGCAATTCTGCATTAATTCAAATACAGGGCTGGGCTGAAAAAATTGTGATCTACAGTTATTTGCTTAAAGAGTTCATTTCCTGACCGCATTTTCGAAAGACTATTATTTGATTAGAAAAGCCAAGGAAAAATCTACAATAATCGCTCTTCTATTTGGATGGCACACATTAACTGTTCCAACAAAAAAATTGGCAAAGAAAAATTTGTGAGAGAGTTTTCATTTTTGACCCGACATACGTCAGTGGTGGATAAAGGACTTCAGGGAGAGTCAAAATCCAGGAAAAATTTTTTGTTTGTTTTTTCGATACGAAGATAAAGGATGTTTCGAATATTTGGTATAAAACTTTGATGAGCGATATTTCTGAAACGCTTCGAGTTATTTTGTTGAAATTCGCTAGTAATATTCCCCTGTTAGAAATTGTCAATATGTCATACTCGGTAAATTCAAATCCAGGCCGGGCTGGAAAAATTGTGATCTGTTATTTGTTGAAAATTTCATTTTCTGACCGCTATTTTGAAAAACTATTCACCGAAGTTAATACCAGAGAGAAGGCAGTTGCTGATGAAAAGCGGAATAACAGGCAAAATATTCGGCGAGTTAAATTTATCGAAGCGCAGCAGGAAATGTAACGAAGTCGCAGGAGGGCCTTTAGAAAATTTACTCTGAGTAGCTTATATCTTCTGTCAAGTTATGGATTTACTGTTTTTTAATAAAAGTTACTAGTTGCTTTCAAGATTTTGTTTCCACCAAAAAATGAATTTTAGTGAATTCAGTCAAACAATATTTATTCCTGAATGGGGGTTTTTCCTTTAAACGAACATGCAGTAATTTTCATGAAACACCTTCAGAACAACACATTTCAAACATATAATTTCAATATTACATTTTTTTAAAAATGTTTGATCACCTAAAACTGAAAAATAAAAATGGGGATCTGCATTTAAAGGGATTTGTCTTGAGTGCACGATATGGCAACGTCGAATTCAGCTTTCTCGGGAAGAAAAGGACGTCAAATGTGTTACTTTGCTTAGGAAAACAGAAATAGCTACACTTCGATCTGGTTAGAGTAGAATACAACGACCAAGGAATAGAAAAAGAAGACTGTCATACTGTCATATTATTGACAAATCGCAAACGGAAATTGTTTGGTTGTATCGACAAAGAACACGTATGTACCACAGAATAGGAATAAATATTTCATTATTCTATAGCAGAAAAAGCTATTCTACTAAACACCGTTGTCACTTCGTGCATGATTGGCAAATCGGAAACTTCAATTTTGAAATCTGATTTTGAATACTTTCTGGAGGTAATTTGGGAAAATGATGAATCAAATCCATAATAATTATGTTCGAATTTGCATTTGCAATAATAACCCAAATTCAGGAAAAACCCCCATTATGTCCGGTCGAAAATGAAGACATTTTTTTTGTCAATTTTTTTGTTGAAACAGTTTAGGTGTGCCATCCACATTGAAGAGCGATTATTCATTGGCGTTTCGCATCAAATAATAGTTTTCCAAAAAAGCGATCAGAAAATGAAGTTTTTCAACAAATAAGATAAGATCGCAATTTTTCTAGCCCGGTCCTGGATTGAAATTTACCCAGAATGAAATATTGAAGAGCTCTTACAAAGGAATATTACTAGCAAATTTCGTCGAAATAACTTCAAGCGTTTCAGGAATATCGCAATGAACAAAAAATTATTTTTCAGCGGATTTTGAGTCGCCTTGAAGTACTCTATCCGCCATTGACGCAAATAAGATCACTCATGAATCACCATGTAGAATAATGATGAGCTAAAATGAAAGGCAACAGGGATTTATGTTATTGTGGTAAAATCACCACTGAAATTATGAATAATAATGGGCCCGGGACAGAACCCTGGGGCACTCCAGATCCAATATCATATTTTCTACTGAAAACATTTCTAACTTAAAATCTCATGGTCCTATCGTAAAAGAAACTATAGAACAAACTGGTTTCATAGTTCATTACCTTATCAAAGCCAAATGAAAAGATTGCACTAGGAGCATTTGCGAATGGTATACGGAATAAGGAAATAAGAACAATTATTAAAGCAAGAAATTTAGATTACCTCAGAGATGCTGTAGAATTGCCTATGAAAAGGGAACTTGTCAAAATTTAAAATCCAACATCTAGCCAAAAAATTTTCCACATCAAAAATCATAATCGGAAACGTTATTGATACAATCACAAGGAAAATTCCAATAAGAATTCATATCGAGGTCGTGACCCTAAAGAAAATTCTAACAACAAGCAAAACTTCAACTATGTGAAAAAGAGTAACGATCAAGGTCGCGGTGGGCAATTCAGGGGTCATTCTAAAAACAATGGGTACTCGACACCACAGAGAGCATATTTTGTTGAAAACTCTTCCACAGAAGAGAATCCTATAGCAGATAAGTTTTTTCGTGACCAACAATCATGTTGATTACAATATAAATGCTTTGAATTATGTTTCAGTGAATTATGATAAAAGGGAATTAAATATTTTAACTGATACAGGCGCAAGTATTGGTTGAATATTTCCAGAATTTTTAGCTAAAGGGGAATAAACAGATACTAAGGAAAACATTAAAATTTTAAGGTATAAGCGGATCCACATCTTCCCTGGGATACTCAAACATTTCACTAATTTTAAAAATTCAATGCTTATAATTTTTCAGTTATAAGGTCTTTTTATTAGAGTATACAAGGTGTACAAGGATCAGATTTTTTCGAAAAACTAAAGAATAATAATTGAGGAATACCACTGAGATCCAAAGTTATAGTATTATATTGCCAAGATGCGAAATAATTCAGTACTGAGGAAACAGGAGAATGTGTCATTTCAAAGGAACAAATTTGCGAAGGCGTCATCATCGCGGGAATGATCGTAAAACTCGAAGAGAATAGGTTTCCAATTAATTAATTAATTGTTAAACGATAGAGAAATAAAATTGAAAAATGTTCTTCCAAAAATTGGGAGGTTTTCACTATTTAATGTTATGAATTATGGTAAAAAAGAAATATCAGTAGAAGGGGTAGATTATATATTAGATTTATATCGTCAGAAAATTTTCCTCAATCCGTAAGCTCCACCAGCTTATGTTGAACAGTATAGATTACTGCATTCACACAAATTCATTATAAAAATCAAGTAGACAAAATGCTAAAAGTCGGAATTATAGAGGAAGCCAAAGCGTTACTAATCGTAACGAAGAAACCGGATCGAAACCTAGTTAAGAGATTTCGAGTAGTACTAGATTACCGATTACTGAGCAAGCAAATTGAAGGTGATACATTTCCAGAGCCGGATCTGAGATATTAACGCATGTACCGAGTTGTCGAGATGCGCCCTCAAGGAATTTATTTTTCGATAAGTACATAAATTTCATAATCAATATGATATTCCTTATATCTCGAATTTCTTTGTTCCCAATATTCTCCTACATATCTTATATATAAGGTGATGAATAAGAAGGCGAATTAAAAATGGTGATTTGTTCTCAAAATAGAATGTTTATCGTGATAAATATAAACATTTAAAACATAAAAAAGTGTCCAAAAGAATCATAGATCATAGTAGGATTCAATTGATCTATGCGGATATAAGAATGTCAGTTTCTCTTCTTGTGGTATACCTAATTAAATAGCTGATTTTTTGAGGAACTAGAGATAAATCCATAGTATTCTTTTCAAAATATTGATTTATATTTTTGACTTCTAGACATATAAACATTCGAATAATTTTTGTACAATACTAAATTTCAATTCAATCGGATCGGTACTTATAATTTGAGATATCGGTAAAACATTTGGAAAGGTGATATCTCCGAAACTATTCGAAAGATTTTATCTATTAACATTGAGTTTCTAAATATTTGAAAACTCAATGCTATTAACGAACTCAGAAGACATATGCGCATCCTACACCTACCTTATGAATTTGAAGTCTCTAAGTTATCTTTCGAAAATCATCGACTATCGTTTTCACGGAGGGATGACTACCGAACAGAATATTATTTGGCCAAGAATGATATGAGTTCCCAAGAATATTATGACTAGCCACAGAAACTGGCTGGTTTAGTTGTCCAGAGATTCATTCAAGTCAAACATACCCGATTGTAAGTAGGCATCCACAACGGCGCACCAAATCGCAGTATCGAACCAAGCACCGCACCTGTAAAACTTTATGCCTTGATTTTAAATGCAAAACAATTTCGATTCGAGTAATCGACCATTGTTCTTACCGAAGAACTAAATCAAGCATCTACCCTCAAAATTCATTTTGTCTTTTCTCAAAGACAGCATCATATTGTATATTGCATTTATGTATTTGCAATGGTGCTTGGTGCTCCATTTTGGACTCACACTAATTTGGAAACTTTTTCCCAACGAGAAAAATTTCCAGGAGCTCTTCGACGATATCCGTAAAACAAGTTCCTTATTCTCAAATTAATTCGATATAAATTGTGATGCAATACGCCGCTTCATAGAATTATTCCAGATGCTAGAAAAGAGAAGTAGACAGACTGTGTTGAGTTCACCTAGCGATCTAGCCCTTTGATCGTATCGTAAACGTATTCGTAAATTATTACCCTTGAGCGTAACCCGGATAGTGGATCGAGAAGATTATTATCTGGAATTTTCCGATAACTACCTGTCGCCGCAACAGGTGCATGCACCACAGCACCACTTTGATATATAAAGATTAAAGTAAAAAGTCCGAGAAAAAAAAATCATAATTTTGCGCCCCTAGTAGGCTTGCGCCCGTGCAAATGCCTCTCCCGCCACGCCCTAGATCCGGCTCTATACATTTCCATTGCCAAACATTGCTGAAATACTTGATTTCTTGTCAGGAGCAATTTACTTTTCTCATCCGAGTTTAGCGCGAGGATATTACCAGTTAGAATTAATCCCGATAGCAAACCATATACAGCATTTACAGCTGATAGAGGTCAATATCAAATGAAAAGAGTAGGAATGGAATTAAAAATAAGGCCCGGTTCATTCTCGAAGCTTATGATAATAGCTAAGTCATGTTTTATTTAATTAGATGATTCAGTAGTTTTTGGCCACTCTTTGCAAAACCGTAATCAAAATCTTGTAAAAGTATTACAACGTCTGAGAGGTTAATTTGAATTGAAATCCTAGTAAATGAGAATTTTTGAGGAAGGAAATGTTGTTTTCAGATCATATCATTTCAGATGAAGGCATTTCACCAGATCCAGAAAAAAATGACGCTATTTGACGATATCCTGTGCGAACGAACTCCGAAGAATTGAAACTTTTTGTTGAATAAGCTAATTATTATAGGAAATTCGTGAAAAATTCCGCAGAAATCGCTCAACCTTTCAACAACTTGTCACGCAAAAGAAAAGATTTCCAATGGACGAAAGATTGTGAAAATTTATTTCGAACTAGGTATAATTTAAGTCCTTCTGATGACCATCCGATAGCTTCACGAAGTTTGAATCCAGCAGAAAAGAACTATAGTACAATCGAAAAAGAGCTTTTAGCGATAGTTTGGTCAGTCAAACATATCTCAGATCATATTCGTTAGGAAAGATATTTGAAATCCTGACAGATCACCGCCCACCGATTGATTCGTTCAGTATGACTAACCCATCTAGTATATTAACCGAGTTCCGTTTAATTTTAGAAGAATACGACTTCACTGTTCATTATGTAAAAGGTACAGAAAATGTCAACTAGAATTGGAAGAACTCAAAGAGATGAGAAATGTAGTAGTTTACAACATAAGTGTCATGACGAGGTCTCGAATTGAAAAAAACTAGAAATGCACTGACGTGAAGTCAGCAGCTTTTACGCTCTGATTCACATTGCGAAATGGCGACTTTGAAGTTTCAATGACATTTGAATGAAATATGAAAATTTCCAAAAAAAATTTGGTTTTCAAATTCTTCCAAGCAAGTTTCATTCCGATCAGATTTCAAATGGCTGTAACACAAAAACCATTAGGCAGATTTGGCCCATTAACGAGGTTAGCCGAGATATTTAGGATCAAAACCTAACCTGAAAATTTTGAGACTTTAGGTCTTTCCTTTCGGAAGTTACAGACGGGGGTGGATTTTAGCATTTCGCGAATTCAGCTTTCGAAATGAAATTCAACGTGCTCAACAATTATCTAGTCTATCGGCATATTCTTTCAGTTATTGTGTTGACTATCCATGGTTAGACCGGAAGCAAACAAATTAACTTCTAAGAGAAATGACTTAGGGACTTAGGATATTTGTAGAGAAGGAGTGCGGCCTTATTATGAATGTTGAATTCGTAATGGGTAAAATCTGCCCAATGATTTCGTAGATATACCCATTCACAATTTAATTTTTCCAATATTCCCAAAAGAACAAATTAGATCCAATTTAAATCTAGTACTAGATGGAAAAACAATAGCTTGTAGGTTCATTGATTTGCTACTCAAATACGATGGTCGCGATCGTGAATGGGTAAAATCCGTCAAATGAGTCATAGATATACACATTCAAATATGTCCAAAAATACGGATCGGATCGAATTTACATCTATCACTCCATTGAGGAATGATAGCTTGGAGGTTCATGCAGAAGTTCGTAGGACTATATGAGAAGAGATCTCCAAATAAGTCTATTACAGAGTAAAACTGCGTTCGGAAGGATCAATCAGCAGGTGACTCCTTTGAGGAAGAATTTAAACAAGCGCGTAAAAACTCCTGACCTCACGTCAGTGCTTTTCTAGTTTTATTATTATTATTATAAAAATTACAAGAGTTGAGGTTTAAAACCTTAGTTTAAAAAAAAATACAAAGGCTGGTACGCAATATGTTCGCAAAATATACCGGATCCAATCGAAACACACGGTTGTTGAAAATCAACCCCTAGGTTAGTGACAAATTGTATTGTGATTCGATAAACTTCAAAAACGCCGAATTTTTCCAACGAAAATCAGAGACATTGTGAAAAAAATTTTTTTAACGAGTGTATTCTCTGGAAATTCTGCACGAGATTACGCGTTGGTAGAGTGCACCTTATTTCGAAGTTTAAAAGTAATCTGTCCTTGAGATATTGAAGAATTAACTTCAAAATTTCGAATGAACATAACTCGAACATTGTGATGGATTAATTTCGTGCTGTTCTCCAGAACTAGTGGGTTAAACAGGGGCTGTTCAAAAAACGAAATATATATAGAAACCCACCCTATAATCCGAAAAGAAATTGGCTGTTTCAACGCAACTATTTATTAGCAGCATCAGTTCTAAACGCATATGACATGACATTGAATGCTTTACATGGAAATGAACGATTATTATCATTACGAATTTGTTCAATGTTCTCGAGCGTCGACTATTGATTGAAAAAATCATTAATGATGAGTTGAGTTCCTATTCATTAACTGAATAATGAGTCTGGATCTTGAAGTTCTACGATACCAATAATGAATGCTTAGTTTTTTGTCATGTTATTTGATCCAATCGAACAAACCTTGGAATTGTACGGATGAAAATAGAACTTACATTCCTTATTTTCGATCGAAAGTCGAATGAATATCTGTACAGATTCCACCAAATTGCTGAAAGAATGTCCCTATTTCCAACCAAATTCATATTTTGTGGATTACTAATTCAATATAAATATAAGGCTTCGGAATGAATTTTAACTGCAATTTTTACCTCAATTAAAGTTATTTTTGTTGAACATTAACCTGATATCTTTCGATATCGCTATCTTACGATATACTTTATGGTCTCACATTCATGAATGACAAAAGTGAAATTATATCATCCGGCAAATAATTATTATATATAAGGTAAAATTTGAATAATAGGCAACAGGAACAAGATAATCATTGAGTATTCAACTTGAATCATCAATGATTCAATACAAACATATTGTTCAATCTTTGATCATACGACTCAGAATGAGTTCTATCATCCATTTTCACGAGCTCGTTCGGGAAACAGCGCATTATCGTTCTGCCCAAATATCTGTAATTTTCGAATTCTGATGCGAAAATAGTCTTGACGATTAGGTTGGACCACTTTTAGAAGAATCCAGAACTTTCGAAGGAACATACCTATTTTTGAAATTTTTGGGGTCGTTTTGGAGCCTAAATATCTTGGTTGAATTCGTTTATGGACACAATCCACTCTACGGTTTCAAAATTATAGCCACCAAAAATGTTATCTTTTCAATAACTCGAAAAATACCGATTTGATTGAATTGAAACTTGGTTTGCAGTTGTGAAGTACCAACGTGGGGATGTATTCGAAATTCCGTAAGGACCATATATCACTATGAAATTCGGAAAACCTAGAAAAGCACTGACGTGAAGTCAGCAGCTTTTACGTGCTTGTTCAATTTCACGAATTCGGCTGCCATAATTAATCTCTTTACTTCTGGCCTAATCTCAGATTGTAAACGCAGTAAGTACCGAGAGAATCTGCTTAGAGACGTAATAATTGTAGAGCAGGTTTGGAGTTTAATAACTAACGCAATATTCTTGGGTTCCATCCTGTATCCCGCAGATATACATACCCTTGCAATAGATGATCGGATATATAGGTATTTTTCGAGTTATTTCGGAAATAATTAACAATTATATTAATGAAAACGAAATTGAATATATTTTTCCCAATATCTACGAAGCTGGATATCCGATCAAATTCCGAAATTTGATATGAGTACTGCTGTTAAATAGTATGAAGGTGTGTTCCAAACTCCATTTAAGGTTAGGAATAATTATCGAAAGAACAATTTTGTCAACATAAATCTCGAAGTAATGCGTTGGCATTATTATTAAAGAAGCTTAATTTTGACAACCTCAATTCTCCTCGAGAAATTGAGGAAATCATCTCAGAATTTGAAATAGCCAAGGAATTTGACAAATTCTTTTCAATTTCTCTGAAGATAAATAATCGCTAAAACTAAACACAAAATGTACCGGGAAATTCCGCTCAGTAACTTGGTAATTGAAGAACAGGATTGGACTTTAATATTCTTGAAATCCATCCTATGATCCCGCAGATGTACATACCCTTGCAAAAGATAATCGGATATATGCGGCGGTAGCTCAGTGGTTAGAGCCCCATGATCGTAAGGTCTGGGGTTAAAGCTCTTGGCCGGGAAATAACTTCTCGGGTTTTTAGGGGACCGTCCACTTATTCGCTGTTGGGTAAACAATTAACAGTGCTGTTCCTAACGTGGCGCAAGGAATTAGTAACAAAGCCTACACAGAACACACCCGGTATCCTAACTCGCACAAGCTTTAAGCTTCTGAGGGGTTCCGTTGAAGCTTAGAATATTCGGAAAAAATACAAATACAAATATTATTATTATTATTATTACAAAATTGAGAAGAGAGGAGGCATAAGCCTATTAACTCTCAACTCAAATATAGGAATGATTTGAGTTATTTCGTGAGTAATTTACAATGATACGGATAGAATCAGCACGAAATTGAACATATTTTTTTCCAATATCTCCCAAGATGATTATCTGATCAAATTCCGAAATTTGATATAAGTTCTGTTGTTACATAGTTTTCCCAAGGTCTGTGCCAAACTTCATGGTAAGGTTATGAATAGTTTTCGAAACAAACATTTTTTCAACAAAAATCTCGAAAGTTATGCGTTGGCAATACATTAGCGAAGTTTAATGACAACCTCACTTCTTTTCGAGAAATTGGGGAAATAATCTCAAAATTTGAAATAGGTAAAAATTTTACATAATTTTCTTCAATTTCTCTGCAGATAAACATTCGCTGAAACTGAAATTTGGAGCTTTATTGTTATATTTTAATTTTAAGCTCTGTGCATATTCTCATTGCATTCTGATGACCATTTTTTGGAAAAAAATCGAATTTTTTTTCAACCGATAAAGACTATTTTTATGCTGAAAACTTAAATATCACAGACAATAACAATGGAAAAAATGATAAAGCTTTTGTTTCCCAGAACGAGAGCGTAATGAAAAAAACCTAGAAAAGCACTGCCGTGAAGGCAGCAGCTTTTGCGCGCAGGTTCAATGTTGATGACCGATTCGGCAACGAGTTTGAACATGCGCGCAAAAGCTTCTGCCTTCAGGGAAGTGCTTTTCTAGGTTTATTTCGATGAATTACTGGATATCAATTCGATCTAATCTGTATTATTGAAAATATTGGGAAAATAAAATTTTGAATGGGTATATCTACGGAATCATTGGGCGAATTTAACCCATTCACGAATTTGACCTTCGTAATTAAGCTCCAATCCTACTCTACAAATACCAAGTTTCTATGGCGTTTCTTCCGGAGGTTAATGTGTTTACGGTAGGCCGAAAGAAACAACTTAGAATCTCCATAGTTGTCGAGTAGGTTTAGGCCTTTATTACGAAGGCCGAATTCGTGAATGGGTTAAATCCTCCCAATGATTCCGCAGAATCCAATTCAAAATTTCATTTTCCGAATATTTCCTAAAATACAGATCAGATCGAATTGAAATCCAATAACTTATCGAGAAATGACAGTTCGAAGCTTCATACAGAATTTAAGGATAATATGATTAGAAGATCATTGAATATTGAATACTTGCAAAAAATATTTGAAATTTTTTGCTCAGATTTTTGTAATGACACGATCATCACGAAATTTCGTACAAAGTTGTCCATCAGCATTTCAAACCAGTCTCCGAGTTTCATCATGATTGAATCAGGGTTTTTTGAGTTATTCCGAAAAAACAACTATATCGAGAAAAAACCACGAAATTTCAAATTTTTTCCCAATATCTCCGAAAATAATAGCCGTATCGAACTCCAATTAAATCTTGAATTTAGAACACCATTGTGAAATAAGAAGTTCAAGGAATGACCAGAATGAATGATTCCCGAGAGAAATTTTTTTTTTAATTTAATGACAGCACGATCTCAACAAATTCACAAAAAGTTGCAACCACTTATGCTTCAACTAACTGCCAAGTTTCAATTCAATCGCTTCAGTAGTTCTCGAAATAAATTTATCAGAGAAATAACCTAAAAACTTAAAATTGCTATAACTTCGAAACCAATCGACCGATTTCGTCCATTAACGAACTCAACCTCCGCATTTTGAAATGCAACCAACCCTGAAATTTTCAAATCGAAAGGATCCTCCGGATGCACGTAATCGTGCGTACGGTCGGCCAGACCAAATCGATTTTGACACCGGATTCGTCATCAACCTATAGTCGTTTGAGACTATATTCGGCTCAAAATTCGAAAAGTTCAGACATCGCTCACCTGCTCAGTATGATTCATGAAATAAAATGAACATCTGATCTAGTTGGAATGTTAAATATTGACTTCAAGGTAATTTTTTCGAAAAACATTTGTTCGAAATTATTTTAACGGTTGAATCATCTCAAAAATGTGAAAAGGTTGCGCATTGGTATTCTTCAACTTATAACGAAGCTCCAATCTGATCACATCAATTGATTTTGGAAAAGACCTCAAAATTTCAAATTGTTATAACTCCATCACCTTTCAGCCAATTTTGCCCCTTAAAAATTTGAAGACTCTAGGTCTTTTCCTTAAAAAGTTAGAGCACAGACGGTCGGACGAACAGAATTGAATTTGACCACGGATTTTTTCTCAGGAAATCCAACCTAATCGTTTAAAAACAATTTCGGTTTAAAATTCGATTGACAGACATTACAATTACAGACATTGTGATGGAACGATGTCACGCTATTGCCCAGAACCATATGATTAGAAGTTACCAGATATTTAGAAACTGAATCTTCAAATTTTGAATTTTTCCAATGAAATGATTGAGAAATTTTCTGAGTTATTACGGAAATATCAATGATTCTCAGGAAATCAGCACGAAATCAGACATATTTTCTTCCAATATCTCCAAGGACGAATATCCGATCATGCTGAAATTTTAAACACTGTTGTTAAGTAATAACGATTCCGATACACTGCTCATGCGCTACTGGGAAATACCGATAAAACTTTCAGGGAATCACCTCATGAACCATGAAGCATAGATTATTGTAAACAGACTACTGTAATACGTCGATGGACGATCTACTGAGGCCGCTGTCCTGCATATTATCCCTGTTGGTTCCATTTAATGCTTCGACTATTCACCAGAAGATGTCGTGAAAGGGTGATGCAAACAAATGATCTAAACATAAGATTTTATGTTTGGAAAAATTCAAATAATACATATATGATTGAACTGAACCAGAGTCTTTGAGTTTACGATGTCGATTTCAATAAAATTTAAACGGAGTCGGAGATGTGCTTCGTGAAATATATGAATGTCTAAAATACATTTCCTACATTTTCTATTGATTTGTTCCACAGAAAAATCAGGAAATCTGATTGGGCTGCAATGAAGTACTCGGTTATGAAGTGGCAGCGGATATTTCATACAGATTGATACTATTCATCTACCAACCAGGTTTCATCTCGATCAGATAAATATTTTTCGAGGTATTGAAAAATCAAAATTTCAAATGGCTATGACACAAAAGCCATTCGAAAGATTACGCCTGTTAACTTACCAACTACTCAACCTAAATATTCAGGATCAAACCTAACCTGAGAATTTCAAGACTCTAGGTCCTTTCTTTCGAAAGTTAGATATCACACGGTCAGCCTGACGGCCGGACGGACGGCTGGACAGAATCAAATTTGACCACGGGTTCTTCTTCAGTGAGTCTAATCTAGCCGTTTGAGACCAATTCCAGATCAAAATTCGAACATTACATAGATTGGAATTGGTTTCACGGAGAAGAAAGAGCTCCAGTTATAATAAATAAAATGTTGTGAAATCAAGCGCTTCGCGCTTGATTATCAATTTCTTCTCAAAATATCGCTGAGATATTATTGTATTCGCTCACCCCATGTTTTATTTTCTTCAGCTGAGAGTTGATGGATTTCAAGAGAACGTTTTCATATTGAATAGAATTTAATTGCTAAACTTCCAATTATTTATTGAATCAATCGTACTCGGAGATCAATAAGATTAATATAATACATCCAACCAAGCAAAGAGGCTCTGATGGTCATTTTCTTTCCTTAATTCTTAAAGAGTTCGATACAATTGGTGACAGCATCGTCAAAAAGAATTATGAAATATTCGTGTTTAGTTTGAGACAGCAAATAAGAACTAATCGAATGAATCCAAATTTATTCCCGATTCGTTCTCATATGATGATTATTGAATTTCCGATAGATTCAAAAACTTTAGTTCAATCATATTCCCATCTCTAAATTAAATCCCTCATGGCATGGGCTTGAATAGCGATCAACAGTAAATTCGGAGCTTCATTACGGTTCATCTGCATCTTAAAAGTTTTGTGTTATTATAGCTACTAGCCATCAGTATTAGCATCAAAGTAAAGATGCACCGATTTCAAAAAATAATATAAAAATGGTCATTATACCGTTATTTGAGAATTCGAGTTTATAAATTAAGTTGTCAAGAATGCAATAGCGTCTATACATATAGGTCAAACAGGTTGAACCATCGCAAAATAAGGTTCAAAGAGCTCTATGCATCACTCGAATACCGAAAAGAGAACTCCAATTTCGCGCGCCATTTCTTCGAAACACACCATACCTTCCAAGACCTGAATAATCTCGAAAAGTCAAATCTGGTACCGAAAAACAGGAAATTGGGCATTTTGGGATACTTGGAAAGCTACAAGTACCTAAATAACCAGGCAGTAAACCTCAACAACTCATCAACTTCAATATTCTTCGACTACTTACCGAGTCCGATCTCTAGAGTAGTTCCTGCGAAATAGAGTAAACAACCTCAAAACTTCAAAAGAGTAAATATAACTACAAAACCGCTTGGCCGGTTAGACCCATTAACGAACCCAACCGTCGCATTTTGATAGGAAACCTAGCCTGAAAGTCGCTGTTCTCCAATATACGTCCTTACGGCCACTAACCTAACAGAAACGATTTTTACATCGAGTTATTCATTAATGAGTCCAACCTAGTAGGTTGAGACCATTTTGAGAAAATTTCAGACATTCATGCAAAACTGCAGCATGCTGTTCACTGGTACATGCGCGCAAAAAACAATAACTGAAATAACTGTCCTGCAAACTTGTCTTGGAATGTTTTCCAATAAATCAAGAATGGTAAAACGGATTATACCGACCTTTCTTTGAAAAAAGATTCAATGAATTCGGTGGAAGCGCTTGGCGGTTGATTATCAATTTCTTCTCAAAATATCGCTGGGGTATTATTTATTGTATTCGCTCAACCCCGTCTTATAAACCATTAGATATTTTCACCCTCTTCATGCAAATGCGTCAAAATATGCGAGCTTTTAGGTGAATTTGTGAAGCCAAACTTTTTGATTCAATGTAAGCTCTACTTTATTGGCAATACAATGGCGAAAAGTTTCGTATCTGTGAACTGTATATCCTTCCTGTACAAGGGGAAACAATGCGATCTAACCATTGTAGCGTGAAGAACCCACTTTAAAACTATATTTCCATGACTGTATATTGATCTACAACCTGTTGGCTCTATTGACTCTTTAATCGTAGCAAAGTCAATTAATGCATTCTAATTATCAGGCACGCTCTATTTA
This sequence comes from Myrrha octodecimguttata, assembly GCA_958510865.1. NCBI lineage: Eukaryota > Metazoa > Arthropoda > Insecta > Coleoptera > Coccinellidae > Myrrha > Myrrha octodecimguttata. The sequence continues at coordinate 31,456,454 of OY294057.1, forward strand.
TCAGTCATAAAGATACATACTTAAATTGATTTGAATCTGATTTGAAAAACTGATACAATAATTGAGAGATGAGATAACTACATCTCATCTGGTGCAATATAAATACAGGTAATCCCATTATTTTCCATGACCACTCTTTCAAAATGAGAAATACGTATTCAATTTGCGTGTCACAATTATCCATGAGGAGTTCTCGTTTGTATTATGTACAGGGTATTCCACCATACACTGAACAAACATATATAACCATGAAGATGACATTGGGAAAGAGATGCAGGGTGTTTAATCTCAACTATTCTGATTACTGTGGTAAGTTATGTGTGAACTTTGAAATAACTATTTCTGGTAATATCTTAGTATTTTTTCGGGCTCAATTCAATTATGGTGTGGAATTCTGAAAAAAAAAATTCAAAATGTCGGAAACCTGCACAGTTGAATTTCTTATATTCGATTGCCAAATTGGGTAATATTATTTCAATGTGATGAAAAAAATTCACTCAAAATTGTTGGAATCCTTCATTCTGAACACTGGTGTGAAATTGAATGAAGACATTCTGTTTGTTTTCTTTGAGCCTTCCAAAGATTCCGGTCGGAGTACCTTCTTACATAATTTTGATTTAAAAAGCTGGTGGCCTTATGGAGGCTTACATTGTGCGAATGGGCTTTTAGAATTACCCAGATAGAAATAAGAATTTATCGAAAAAAAATTGAAAACCTTAGGTAAAAATCGAACCAGAAACCGTTATTTCAAAGATCACGCAAAACTCACTACTGTACACCTTTTCAACTTGATGAAATTAATTGGAGAATAATCGCATTGAAATAGGTACTAAACGAAACCAAATTGAGACTCAACACATTCAAATTGGGTACTGTTATACTTATTTCAATTTTTTCATGTGAATGAGAATTTTTCTGAACTTTTCCAATTTGAACTCTTCTTCTGACATCTCGTTAGCACCTTTTACTATGCAGTCGACCACTATTTTCCTCTGACCTGAAAGTTTCAATTTCTTTGAAGTAATTAAATGAATCAATTCACAGGGATTTTGTTAAGTTTCAATTTGAAGTTGAAAGGATATTGAAATAAACCTGCAATACTGTTAAATTATTAAACAACTTCAAACGATTATAAGGAAATTCACAATGAAAATTCGAAGACTATCTCTGAACTCCCTTCTGAATATGCAGATACGAAAATAACTGTCTGGTGAGTTTGGCATCTGACTTAAATGATCATACCTGATCTTAGTCATAGTTCCAAACTATGGTATAAAAAATTCTAGAAAAGTGCTGACGTGAGATCCGATACAATTTTGTTGCCAAAGTGGTCACCATTTCACTTATTGACCCTGCTATATGCAGCTTCACTTCCTCATAGAAATATTTGGCTATTTTCTTTTCATATGGCCCTCATGGAATTCTGCATGAACCTTCAAAGTATTATTTCTCTATCAATTACTATATTTTAACTTTCTCCTGGCTGTATTTTTGGAAATATTTCATGAATAAATTTTCATTCACGAATTTAACCTACTTCATTAAGCCACAACCCAACTCTATAAATATTGAGTACCTCAGTCATTTCTCGTGGAAATTATTGTGTCTGCGGCCAACAGTGAACACCATTACTTCCGAAAGAATCTACTTTGAGACATGATAGAAATACAAAGACCTTGCCAAAAAAGTACCACATGACCCACTTTCCCCATACAAAAAATTTAGATGATTGATAGGGATGGCACAGGGTGCAACAAAAAATCTTCAAAAATGCATAAAATTTGGTAAAAGTGAAACCAAAATTGACCTGTTTCAGGATTTTGTTGCCAAATATTTTTCTTCTGAGAAAATGAATTTGTTCCATAATTCTGACGCGCACTGTACCATATTTCGTCGTAGGATTAGACACATAACCACACCAATAGCATTCCAATCCCATATGCCAACTTATCAGAAAAAATTTTGTGTCTACCGATTTCATTCTGAAATGGAGAGTGAAACATTAGTCGTAGTATTTCTTTTCACATTGGCCCCTTAAAATTTAATATCTGGATTTCATATTCTATACTAATTGAAGAAGATTTGAATCGGGATGATCTAAAACTCGAAGTAGGATAATTCGGATGTCATTTCGACTTTTCTGAGAGAGTGTTCCGAGTTCCACACAGTGTGCGATATATCCCGGCTCCTGCATCATTTTGCAACGCTAGAAAATACGTACGGTATCTTTCACGATGTAATCTAGAAACTCAATTGATCAGTCTAAAAAGAATTATCTATCGCTATGGATTATTTGGTGGCCTCACCAGTTCCTATGCAAACTATTTGAAAAGTGTGAAGTGTGAGTTCCACACAGTGTGCGATATATCCCGGCTCCTGCATCATTTTGCAACGCTAGAAAATACGTACGGTATCTTTCACGATGTAATCTAGAAACTCAATTGATCAGTCTAAAAAGAATTATCTATCACTATGGATTATTTGGTGGCCTCACCAGTTCTATACAAACTATTTCAAAAGTGTGAAAGGTGAATTTTCAACGATTCCGGGAAGTTTCAAAAATCTTCAAAATCAACACAGTTAGCGATCGATACCGGATAATGCGCCATTTCTCAAATGCAAAAAATAGCTCTGACCGATGACTTTCAGTAGCTTTGATGAACTACAATCTGCGTTTATCTGTCTAAAATGGAAAATCAGTCGTTATTCGATTAATTGATGACCTTCACCAGCAACTAACTAACTAAATACCTAAACTAAACCAATAACAAATCAAAAGTCATGCTGTATAGTTAATAAACTACACTGAAGATCAAAAAATCCTGAAAAGGAATTATGTGAGGTAAGGAACTTTGAATCTACAATGCGCGTCAAAATTATCTAACAAATTCATTTCCTAAGATGAAAAATATCTCTAGGTCAATTCTTTTTTCACTTATACCAAATTTCATGCATTTTTGAAGGATTTTCGTTGCACTTTGTACCATCCCCATCAACCCTCTAAATTTTTTGAATAGAGAAAGTAGGTCATATGGTACTTTTTTGGCAAGGTCTTTGTATCTTCTTTGCAGGCGTGCAGAAATTTTCGAGAAAAAAATTATTTTTTTTTGGCAAAATTAGTTAATTCAAAGAGGTTTTCAGTATGTGCATTCTGTCATGGCTCATTTACTTTGAGACGATGGTACCTGTTGAAATTTGTCACCGAATGAAAGTCGACCATTACAGTTTTGTTCATGCACAACTTTCAACCCCTTTCAAAAATTATAATGTGTGAAACACTGCGCTTCAGCTATGATTATAAGTAGGTATGTTATTAGTACGTTTCTAGAAACGCATGAACAAAACTGTAATGGTCGACTTTCGTTCGGTGACAAATTTCATCAGGTACCATCGTCTCGAAGTAAATGAGCAATAACAAAGTGCACATACTGAAAACCTCTTTGAACTAACTAATTTTTCCAAAAAAAAAAATTATTTTTTCTGGGAAATTTCTTCACGCCTGTAAAGAAGATACAAAGACCTTGCCAAAAAAGTACCACATGACCAACTTACCGTATTCAAAAAATTTAGAGGGTTGATGGGTATGGCACTGGGTGCAACAAAAATCCCTCAAAAATGCATACAATTTGGTGAAATTGAAACAAAAATTGACCTGTTTCAGGATTTTGTTGCCAAATATTTTTCTTCTGAGAAAATTAATTCGTTCCATGATTTTCACGCGCACTGTATAAAGGGAAGGTCATAGTGGATGAGACCCTTTCATCCGGTCATCGTGAAATTTGGTGTGGACTTTTGTTATTGTATTTTTCAACCGAACACTAAAAATTCAATGCTATCGGATCTATATTCTTCGACTCGAAAATTCAGTTCGAAATTCGGATATAAGGTAGTATTCCTGTTCCCAAAAACAGACGAGTAAAAACAATAGCATGAATTAACACAATTCGTTTTCCCTATACAGAGGTAATCAATGAAGAGGCTCTTATGGAAGCTCATACTTTGCTTAATTCACTGGGAGGCTGGCCAGTTTTGGAGGAAGCCTGGGATCCTAACACCTTTGACTGGATAGAAGAGATAAAACTGTTCAAAGACCAAGGTCTTGACTTCAACTATCTGTTGTCCATCAGAGCAGGAAAAGATTTGGGTAACTCTTCTAGTCGCATCATAACCGTGAGTAAAGAAATTGATAACCTTCGAGAAACGATTTAATGTAAAAATCCATTCTTGATCGAGACCGTTGCGTTCAAATTCAATATTTTCCGACTGATGCCCAAGTAACACAAACTTCCCAGCGAGATATCTGAGAGGTCCTAATCCTTCTGCGCTTCCATGCGAACTTTTTTTGTGATTTCCCGAAGTGGTCACAAATACAACATGATATGAGAATTTACAATGCGCGAGGTCCTAAAGTTATCGCAGACGCAATCAGAATGGGGAATTCACAATACAACTTCCGGAAGTCATCGCAGATGTGACCAGAATACGAAATTTACAATGCGAGTTCCCAAAGTCATCACAAACGTAACAAGAATAGGAAATTCGCAATGCAAGTTCCTGAAGTAATCCCAGAGGTAACCAGAATAGGAATTTGCAATGCGAGCTTCTAAGGTCATCCCGCATGTAACATCAATTGAAAATTTTTCATAACTTTCCTGAAGTTATCTCGAACGTAAAGAAGAATTTGCGAGATTGCAGATAATTTCATTTCGTTATCCACTATTTATAGGTTTATTATTTCATTTTTATTTTATTGAAATTTTTTGTAATTTGGTCGATGATTGATGCTAACTGTAGGGTGGTGCTATGGGAAGTTCTGAATCCGAATTGTTCTTCTGTCATTCCTTGATAGATGTTTTCGTGATCTTTTATTCTATTGAGGATAATTGTTTCAAGTGGGTGTGACATAGTTTGGAGAAGGCTTATAGGGCGGTAATTTGAGGGTAATTTGTGGTCTTTGTTTGGCTAAGGAAGGCTAGGACTATTGCGTTTTTCCAGGTGGATGGAAAGTAGTCATGAATGTTTTAGTTTTTTGACGTATTTCGTTGGGGGATGTTAGGAATTCTGTTGGGACATTGTGGGATTACGATAGGAACAACTGAACCTTTTCTTCGACTATCCGTTTTGTTCGACTGTCTGATATTCCGCTAGTCGTTTGGTGTATTTTATGAGATTTGTCGGCTAGGTTGTTGGTCTTTGATTTCGTTGTCAAAAAAGAATCCGTTTTTTTGTTTTAATGATCGCATTATCCGCCATATGTCATCCGAATTTGGGAGGTTTTTTGTGTATTTTTTCCAGTTCTCAGTTCTCAGCGAATTTCTTGCGCTTCTTGTGCAGTCAATTGCGTCTTTATATTCTTTGTATAGATTTATGTTATAGTTACGCTGAAGGCGTTTTCTCATGATGTTTTTGTTTTTTATTGACTTTAAAACGTATGGGATCGGAGTTCAATGCTGTCAGTGGGTTGGGTGGTTTTTGTTGTTCTTTGGTCGTGAGTTTGTTTAATGAGGTTTGTTAAGGTAAGGATGCATCTATCAATGAAATCAATAGTTTAACGGGTGTAGGTCAGTACAACTAGAGGCTGTTTTGGAAAAAATGCCGGCGTTTCTATTTATTTGAAATCTTCTTCGGGACTCTGAAACATTTACACTACAGAAATGTATTTCTCAATACCGTACATTCGAGGGCTGTCGGAAAAAATCCAGTCACTGCTGAAATCAAATAACGTCAGCATCTCACTAAAACCCCAGAACACAATTAAAAGAAATTTCTTCTCTAAACTGAAGCCACCAACAACTGAATTAATGATGTCGGGTGTAGTTTATAAAATATATATAGTGACCGTGCATACATTGACCAAACGGGGCGTTATCTAGAAACTAGAATATCTGAACATCGTCGAGACAGTATAAATATACACAACCCCCTAAAAAAAGAAAGAAAATAATACGGCATTAGTGGAACATTCTCTTGAAGAACTACACTCGTTTAATTTCAGGGAAGTGTCCATTATTGGACTTCAAAACAACTTAAAAAAGCGGTTGATACATGAGATGGTGTCAATTAAGCGACAAATCAATAAACAAAAGAACCGATATGGACGGCCTGAATACAGCCTACTTTAACTGAATCGGTACCTATATTGAAAGAAAAGGAATAAGCAAAGAATTTTCAATGAGCATCTGTCTTATTTGTTGTTTTGCTTGATGTCTCACCTGTTCCGAGATGTGTTTAGTTGATGTTGAACTGCGAGTAGACATGTATTGTATTTGTATTGTATTTTTTCCGAATATCCTAGGCTTCAACGAAACCCCTCAGAAGCTTCAAGCTTGTGCGAGTTAGGATACCGGGTGTGTTCTGTGTAGGCTTTGTTACTAATTCCTTGCGCCACGTTAGGAACGTTAGTATACCTCCGTGTTTTTTACGCATCGTAAGATACAATGTTTTTTACCATATAATGTGACTTAGAAGGCCAACTGAAAATGTAGGTAGCTTCCGATCTGGTTTAATATGTAATATGTAGTTATTTTGTATATATATTGTTCATTACTGTAGTGTTAAATATTTCAAAAAAAAATCGAAATATCGGCATTTTTTCCGAAAAAGCCTTTAGTTGTATTGACCCACACCCGTTAAACTATTGATTCCACTGAAGAAGGTCATCAAAATCTATTTGCATCTATCAAAATCATCTTTTCATATTTCCACACCCTTGTTTCAACTGCCATTAAATAGGGCTTGAGTCTGGGTCGGCACAGTACCTACGCTGTCCTTGAACTGTTGAATTTACCTTAACATCATAGGCCCAATTCTGGTTTACTAGCTAGTCAATCTGATTTTTCGGAGTAAATGTGGCGTCAGCGAGACTACAGGCAGTTAGCCATCCAGTCAATATTACACTGCTATATCACTCCACTTCAATTTACTTTCTAGGACAACTGCCGAATTTCATCATAGTCGGTGGTTCTTTTACCAGGTTTAAAGTCAGCATTCCCCACCTTCTAACCATTGTTGTCGATACAGTATGTATAACACTTTGCGAGGCCATTGCTTTGCTTTGCACAGTATTTTTTTATCGACAAGCAGTGTATCATCAATTCAGGAAACTAGTTCTTATCAATTTCTGAATAACAAGGTGTGATCACCGAATTTAATGGGGTTAATTTTGGACGCCAGAGTTCGTTTTTTTCAAAAAAATGTCTGGGCGCAAATGGTTGAAAAAATAGATAAGAATGCTCAATGTTGCCAATTTTATATCCAGAATTTTCGGGAAATTTAAACTGAAAAAAGGAAAAATAAATAACATTGCACAAAAGAAAAGGAATTGAGTACATCCAAAAAAGGATATGACACCCCGTTTTCTCCTATTAACGTCGAAATTTCACGCATTTTAACATTTCTCGTGGCAATTGGCAACGTTAAAGCATACAGACCGTGGCCAGGTGCCTGACCTTGAGATACTAACTAGATTTTTGTAAACTCGAATGTGGCTGTGTTGCCGAAATTCACTAAGCCTCAATTTATCAACCGGTGGTAGTCTTTACTCTTTAGAGATGTGATTCCCTCAGTCTAAGAATTTTTTAAATCAAAGTCTTCGAAGTCCAGACGCAGCTTCAATACTGATTCAAAATATAATTAAAATCCGTTCGGCTTCAGAAATCAAATATAAAAATATGACCTAGAAAAATATTTCATTAATTCAGTATTTATTCGCCTTCGTTCAGTTTTATTTTCAAAACCGCTTCAATTCCGAAAATTCAATCATTACTGAATGGGCTATTACCAACATGATGATTTTCTCTGTACAGCTGCCTGATGGGATCTCAATAAGTTCAAAATCAAAGTAGGCCGGCCTTCAAAGTCCAGACGCAGCTTTATTACTGATTATAAAATATAAATAATATTCGTTCGGTTTCAGAATTCGAATATGAAAATGTGACCTAGAAAAATATTTCATTAATTAGGTATTTTATTCGTCTTAGATTATTCAATATTGAATTTATTATTCCTATACCAAATCGAAACAGAATTTAAGAATAATTGATAGACTTGCATAAGTTTTAAAGTTTTCAAGGTGTTGTTCCGAAAGTAACTAATTATTAATTATTAAAGTCTATTTGAGGAAATCAGTAGTATGGCGATACGGTTGACTGAGCAGACACGTATGCAGTAGCGAAAATACATTGTTAATGATCCTGTTCGGAAGAAAAGCTTGGAAATTCAATTTGTTCTTCGTTACAGGTAAATCTATCAATTTTTACATTTTCTGTGGTTAAGTACCTACATGCAAAAAATCTTTGCTCCATAAAAGTTCGTCAGAATCGATGGAGCCCGAGTAATTAATAAGCTGCCTCATCTGTCATTAAGCCTTTTCCCATTTCATATTTTCATTTTTCTCCCACAATACTTCCACTAGTCCTTTGCCAGGTTCACCGTCTCTCCAAAAGAGGGCTGCAACACACGGACACGGTATATCCGAATGTTTAAATATCAATTTCTTGATCTCATTTCTAGATTCATTATGTTTGTCGTGGGCCTTAGGTAATAGAGTTTCGTTAATCTGGCATCTTAGCTGGCACCATACTCGATTGACTTCTGAATACCAGATTCGTATGTAAGCTGTAATCTTAAGATCGTCATGATCTTCATGAGATTGGTTATTTTGCTATTATTGCGTCCTGTTCCCAATTTCATATACGTCTACTAATGGTTGTATTTGCTATATGTCTACTACTTATTGTTTATGTTTTTCTGCCATGTCGTTTCTCTTTTTGATGCATCCCTATATATTCAGCATTCAACTTCTTCACCATCTACTCCAAGAATTTCATTCGTCATCAATGCTCTCTCCTGCAGTAGTTTCGCTCGTTATTTGAATCCAGTTATCTGGATTTTTTCTTCCATGCAAGTAGTCTTTAGTCGTGACATCAAAAACACAAGAACGAATACTTGTCGTTAAATTAACAAATATTACTCCTCGATCTCAGCCAATTATCCAATCAACCAAAGCCTTTGCACCCAAATGCATTGTCCTAGGAAGTCTTATTATGCAGTTTAACGGTTACTATCTATCATCAGTACGACACATCTTGTCCAAATGCAGATAGGGCTTTGGATACTTGAAACCTGATAGATGGCAATCTTATTAACTTTTCAGGGGCACTTTACGAACGTTAATCTTCAAGTATATTCAGCCCTAGCGACATTTGCTAGAGGCTTTGATTGATTGGATGAGTAGATCATATCAAGGTGGAACCTTTGTTGATGATTTATCCAAAGTTATTAGTCCTTATGTTTATGTTTATAAATTAATTCTTTACATATTACATCGCATATTCTCTCGACAACCAATAGGACTAGTTCCCGTACAAGTTTGAACTACGTTCCTTTGTGACGTGCCAACTGACGAACCCTACTAGTTACTAGTACTACCTGTATAGGTATATTTATATTCCTTTGAGAATGAGCAGTGCATTTTTTGGTATTTCAAACGATATGGGTTTTCGCAGTATTAGCAGAGAAAATATACCATACATTTTTACTTTAGATACAAGAGCACAGATATAAACCTCAGGAAAAACTCTGCCCTCGTATAAGTGTGGTAAAATTGGATTGGGTTTGAAGAATAAGCTGACTGAATGAAGGGCATCCGTCTCATTGGAACCAGATTTTTTCTTTCGAATTTAGAATAACAAAATACCTTGAAATCGTGTATGCAACAGAAAAAGGACTCTTCGATTTTTCTTTTCAAATTATCCGATTCCAACATCAGTATTTTTGTATTGTCCCAATCTTTCATGTAATTCCCAATGGTCGAACATACATGGTTGGCTATTTGGGATTTTTGTATGTCTCTATTCCTTAGGTTGTTTCTGTGCTCTCGTTTTCTGATATCTGATTTAATCTAGTTTAATAGTTCTGTTTCAGATATTGGGAGGGAAAACACATGAAAAACCAAAAAAAAATGATTCGTTTTTATGTGTCAAAAATTGTTTAAGATAGTTGTGCTACATTTATACTGACTTGTATCGGTCAGATTCTCAGAAAAAAACTATGCACTTTTCCTTCGAACGGAGATAATTAACAAAAAACAGTTTTGTTCCGAATAAGTGTATAAACTTCTATCCATTACTCTATAATTTGTTAATTATTTGTTTGAGGTTGTATGAGGTTGCTCTTAGGCTATCTCACGTAAAAATTCCAATCTCCAATTCTAGCGTCAATAAAATTTGAGCATACAAATTCTCCTATTCTATAAACTGGTTCAGTCAAGAAAACAAGAAATAGGGGAAGGTGGGGTAAGACGGAGTAGCGAGGTAAGATGGGGACCCTACCAAAACAGATAATGCAGTGTTACTAGAGAATGTTTATCAACGCCATCTGACGGTATTTAGCAGTACTTGTTAGTTTCACAGATAGTTTGGTCGGATGAGTGCACGTTTCCACTTTGTAAGTAGGTTTTTTCAATTTTGAGTGGTTTCATCTAACTATTGACGTATATAAAGTGCGTGACTGTTCCAAATATATGTTAAAAAAGATGCGTGACATACTTTTTTATTGATGTTTGTTGATTTTACTATTCTGAACTCATTAATTCGTTCCGGTTTGCTTTGATTTATAACCTCAGAAAAGTCAATACAACTTTCAAGTCCAGTTTGGGAAAGATGGGGTACCTACTTGCGGGCAAGACGGGGTTGGTATTATCACTGCTTCTCCATATAAAACACAATTAGAGGAAACATAAAATAGTAAGAAACCGAAACTGAAACCAAATGTAACAAACACAAAGAAAATGAAAAAAACAATTAAGAGATCACTAAAAAGCAAGAAAGCTGACGAAGAAGCTCAGACATCAGAAGAAGATATAGAATGTCTGTACGGCCACGGCTTGTATTCCGAGTCTACTGAAGGATGGATCACTTGCCAGACTTGCGGCAACTGGGCGCATTGTGGCTGTGCAGGGGTGGAAGATAACGATGACGAAGCTGTCCATATCTGCCCGGTTTGTGAAGATGACGACGTTTAAATGTTCTTTACCCCATCTTACCCAAGTGGGTACCCCGTCATGCCCTATAGGTAGGGTAAGATGGGGAGATTTAGTTATTTTTTTAAGTTTGTATTTTTGTGAGAAGAGTTATATTTTTTTGTTTTGACTGATTATAATTGAAGGAAGAAAAACCGATTATTTTCTTGGTAAAATTTCCTACATTGTGAAATTAAAAATGGAGCGTTTCATTCATGAAATACCTTGAAGTCCCCATCTTACCCCACCTTCCCCTACATTATCGATTTTTCATACAAACTCTCGGACGTGAGTTACAACGATCCAAGCGTGTAAGGGATCTGGGAATAATATTCGACTTTGAACTAAAATTAACTGCACGTGTGGATAGTGTAAGCTCATGCAAGGTAATTCTCGGTTTTGTATTGAGACAAGGTCATCATTTTTCGGATTATCACACATTGCTCTCACTATACTTTGCATATATTTCCAGGTAGGTTGAATTATGCCTCAGTAGTGTGGAGTCCATACTTCTCAACTTACATTGACCGCCTTGAGAAAATTCAACGTAAATTCTTGAGGTTGGCTTTCAAGCGTAAATATATATTAAACCGAGGAGATCCTGATGATTATCGTTTGAGACTAAAGTTTTTCAGAATGATTAGTCTTAGGGACCGAAGAACTATTGGTGATGTATGATTCATAAATGAATAAATTAATAACCAACTAGAATGCATCAATATCACCTAAAAATTGCAGTACTATGCTCCCGTGAGACGATTCAGGCGGTTGGACACTTTCTATTTACCAACTAGGCACATCACTAGCGCGATGAACTCACCCATTTATAGGATGCTTGCGCATTGTAACGACTTCAACGGTGAAATAGAAATATTTTATCACAGCTCAAACTCCTTGAAGATGGTGTTGAAAAATCACTTTCTCATTACGGTATGATTGTCATGATGTTCGATCGATGTTTGCACTTGTCATTGTGAGCTGATTCATGTTCTGTATTTGTTTTGATTCTTCCGTATAATTATCATATTGTACCTACCTACCTTTTTATTACTGGTCTTCTTAGTTAATTAATAGTGTGTGGAATTTGGATGAACTGTAGATAGAAATAGGAAACTGTTTTTTGTTTGTTATACACATCTGTTAAAATTACTTTTTGTTGCTCTGTGAGCAAATTCTTCTGGTTATTTAATTACCTGTATGTGCTCCATAATGGAAATATACAAATATATTACTTCATCTAAAACATTGAAAAACTTCAACCTTATATACAGGGTGATTCCGGAGGAGACCGTCAGATTTTGGTATTAGTTTACACTAGTCAAGACAGTCTAGGAACAATGTTTGGTTTATGGTTTAGGGGTCTCTATTGAGAATATACAGGGTGATTTGTACGATTCGAACGATTTTACTTTTATTGATAACTTTGATATGACTTGTTCGATTTTAATGAAATTTTCAGTGAAGTACAATATTGATGAGCACATTCATTAATTCCAAATTTTTTTCCAAAATAAGCGGTTGCTATTGTGATAATTCCAGATTAATTGTGCAGGTTGAAAAAAACCCTGTACATCGCGTTTCCTAAACTACGCTATCTGTTCACGATTCTACTGTAATAAGTCATTATTCGAGAGTTTTCAATTTTTTGGGCACACTTCTAGTTTTCCAAAAAAAAAATGTCGAAATTTCGCTCCAATCGATTCTACTTTTATTAATAACTTTGGTATGGCTCATCCAATTTCGATGAAATTTGCAGTGTAGAACAATCTGAATGAGTACATTCATTTTTTGCAACAATCTCCCAAAATGCAGGGTTGTAATTGTGATAATTTCAGAATTTCAGATTAATTGTACAGTTGAAAAAAAACACCCTGTACTTCGCTTTTCCAGAACTATCTTATTCGTTTCAGATTCTACAATAATATGTCATTATTAAGAGGTTTTTAATTTCTTTGGCACACCTCCGGTTTTCCTAGAAAACATTTTTGAAGAAGAGCATAAACGAAATTTCGCTCACAAGCAGTGAGAGTATTCCGCACTAAGTAGAAAAGCTGTATTGTCCAAGGATGCAAAGTTGCTTGTCACTTCTAAAATATTCCTTTCAAATTCGAAATATATTCTGAATTGAATCATTTCATACAAAATATGAGCAATTAAATATGAATTTGGAATTTGGAAAGAATATTTCAGGACCTAAGAACTGCTTTGCATCCTTGGAATATTCAGCTTCACTACATAGTGCAGAATATTCTCAATGCTTTTGCGCCAAATTTCGAATATGCTCTTCTTCAAAAATTTTTTCTCGGAAAACCGGTGGTGTGCCAAAGAAATTAAAAACCTCTAAATAATGACATATTATTGAAGAATCTGAAACGAATAAGAAAGTTTTGGAAAAGCAATGTACAGGGTGTTTTTTTCAACTGCACAATTAATCTGAAATTATCACAATTACAACCCTGTATTTTGAGAGATTCTTGCAATTATTGAATGTACTCATTCGGACTGTTCTACAATGCGAATTTCATCAAAATTGGATAAGCCACAACAAAGTTATTAATAAAAGTAGAATCGATTGGAGCGAAATTTCGACATTGTCTTTTTTCCATGAAATTTTCTCGGAAAACTCGTGTGCCAAAAGAAGTTAGAAACTCTCAAATAATAACTTATTATAGTAGAATCGTAAACAGAAAGCGTAGTTTTGGAAACGCGATGTACAGGGTGTTTTTTTAACCTGCACAATTGATTTGGAATTATCACAAAAGCAACCGCTTATTTTGAAAAAAATTTCGGAGTTATTGAATTTGCTTATCAATATTGTACTTCGCTGAAAATTTCATTAAAATCGAAAGAGTCATATCAAAGTTATCAATAAAAGTAAAATCGGTCGAATCGGACAAATCACCCTGTATATTGTCAATAGAGACCCCAACCATAAACCAAACATTGCTTCGATACTGTCTTGACTATTGTAAACTTTTCCTGAAATCTGATGGTCTCCTCCGGAATCACCCTGTATAAAGGAACTTGACTAGTATGTTATCTTTTTTTAAAAGAAACTTTAAAAATACGTATCTTAAGTTCCTTTTTTGGAAGAGTATCTAGATACCCTAAGTAACATCGGATACTATATCAGAAAGTAACTTATCTAGTATCTAGATACTTTTTCAAAGTATCTTTGATAGCTCTGTAAACTCAAATGGGTGCACAATTGAAAGAACTCATTGTTTCAGATCGATCAACCGCCCATGTTGGGACTGAGTACCCATATATTACATAAGGGCATTCATGATAGCTCTGTCAGAAGCTACCTGGAGCTTATGGTAGATTTTGCAGTGTTATTCGGTGCAGGAGACTTTGACGCTACTGCTGACATGGAGGAGGCTCTCCAGTTCGAGATCAAACTAGCAAAGGTGAGTGGTAATTGAAATGAACAAATGAATGGAAAATATAATTCTACTCCCCAGTCGAAACTGAAATTCTAAAAATCTTTCTACGGTTGGCCTTACGGCCAATGCTAAACACAATATCTTCCGAAAGAAACAACGAAAATGCTCGATATTTGTAAATAATATTTGGATCTTAATGAAGAAGGCAGAATTCGGGAATAGGTACCATCCGATGGTTAAGCTGATGTATCCATTCAGAATTTTATTTCCCCAGTATTTTCAAGAATATAGATGAATGGAATGTAAATTCAGTATTTGATTGAGCAATGACAGCATAACGCTTCAAATAGAATTTCGTGAGGATAATATGATGAGAAGATGACAGAATATGGAATATTCGAAAAAAAATCTGAAATTCTTTTCTCAAATTTTTGTAATGTAACGATCATTATGTTCATCAGCATTTTGAACTGGTTTGAACGTTTCATCATTTCATTCATTCAATTAGAGGTTTCAAGTTATTCCGGAAAAATGAAGGTTACCGAGGAGAAAACACGAAATTTCATCTTTTTTTCCCAATATGTCCACCCAGCAAACACTAAATAGCAGCAAGGGTACAAAAACTGTACATCGTTGCTGTACTTGAGGTGCAGCTACGGTGGTGCAGTATAACTGTATCGAAACGGACCGTATATGTCCCGCCGAACTGCATCGAAACTGTACAGTACAAACTGCGTTTAAAGTACAGCTAGTGTACAGCAGCTGTGCAGCAGCTTTGTCACTTCGTAATGCAGTTTATACGTAGTGATAATGCAGCAACTACTTCGATATGAAGTTTCTACGCAGCAATAATGCAGCAGAAGCTCGGCTGTATAACAGGACTCACAGAAATAAAACTCACCCCCGAAATATAATTATTCCTTAAGATGTTGAATTGAAACTCTGCACATCAATACTAAATTATTTACCATCGACAGATGTGAAAAAAGTGAGCCTACGACTTCCAGTTTATCTGGAAATTGCCGAAGGAATTTTGATTTTCTCATGTGATGTGATGTACATATTTTTGCATATTCGAATTCTATGCTTTATGGTAGAAAAGTTACTGCAATTTTGTCTTTATCTAGATATTGATTACTATTGAAAAAAATATTCAAAATATTAAATTTTTCACGACGTTTCACGTTTCAAAAATTCAGCATGGAATTCAAATATATAAAAATATACACAACACATATCCGGTTACACCAGAAGACACAGAATTTCCTATTTCCCCTCAGTCGATGGAAAACAGTCTGTATACAAATTCCTAGTTTGTAACAGAGCAGATAACATAAAGTGATTCATAGCAAATTCAACTAAATAAAAAAAATATTGCACTAGGAACATAACTTTAATAGGAAAACTAGAATTTACAGAAATACCGGCCATATCAAACATTATACCTAATATAATATATCATTGGGTGACTCTCTTTCCTTACTTTCTAATTCCTCTCACATGAGTACATATTTCTCAATCATTCCTTGATGGTTGTTTCAATATCGCTTGGTGAATCATTTTTCTCCCTTTTTTCTTTCTTTAAGTGGAGAAAAATGAGTTAACAAACAAAAAAACGTTTTACCTTATGTGAATATAATACCAAAAATTTCTTCATTGATGTTTATGTACTTCGAAATTATGTTTCCTGTTGGCTCTGTCCAGTTCAGGTAGACTCCCAGATGTTTTCTTCTATTGTCTATTTATTCCAGTTCCATGTCGATACACTTGTTTTTCATACTTGCAACACAGTCAACTCGAAACAAACAGTCAGTTCAAATACCGCAATTGACTTAGCATCAAAAAATAATTTACAACACAACAAACAAATTTCTGCTACGAAACGGCATGGCCCATGACGACGATTGACAACGCTTCTCTAACCTACCGGCACAGTTGGTGGTACCGGACATCAATGGCTGACTATTAGAACGAAATATAGCATCAAAGACAGAGACAGCGTTATCTCATACAACATTTCGATTTTGTTGTACAAAAGCTGTACAGCAGCTGTATTTGAGAGACTGCATATTCAGGGAAAGCAGTATCACCAATGCAGAAACTGTGCAGTTTCAATAAAACATTTGATATACTGCATTCCGGTGGCACTTGTTATGCAGATACTGCACAATTGCTGTATGTTGTGTTTGTTGGACATTGTGATCGTATCAAATTGAAATTTGGTATACTACTGTGAAATATGTTACCAACAGTCTAAGAAGAATTGTTTTTCAAATATAATGGATACCCAGTTTCCGAATTAAAAAAAATTTCAGAAAAATGTTATTGACAACACAATTTCAACCAAATTCCTTAAAAGTCGCGAGTCGTTATGATTCAACTAACTGTCAAGTTTCAATTCGAACGCTCCGGTGGTTTTGGAAATATCAGGGAAATGACCTCAAAATTTTAAATGGCTAACTTCGAAACCCTTCAGCCGATTTCATCCATCAACCATCTTAATCCTCGCTTTTGGAAATGCAACCGCCTCTGGGAATTTTAAGTCGATAAAATGTTCCGTGAGCCCCTAATCGTGCCTACGGACTGCTGGCCGGACAGAATCAATTTTGAAACTGGATTCGTCATGAGCGAGTCCGTGATATTTGAACTCCAAACCTTACCTTATAATTTCAAGATGTCTGGTCCTTTCCTTCTAAAATTAGAGCACGCATTCGAAATGGCCGATAGAATTGAATTTGACTATTTTCAAGGAATCCAACCTGATCGTTCAAGACCATTTTTGGCTCGTAATTAAAGGCATTGAACAAAACGCTAATGCGCTGTTTCCCAAAACAAGAGAATTTTGAACTATGCTGACTTCCCACTGAGGACTAAGAAATTTCAAATTCGAAATTAAAATAACCACTTTGAATCAATTGAAGAGCGATTTGAAATTGATGAGTCTCATTTTTGAGTTGTTGAATCCAAATTTGAATAAGTTAAACAAATATAGTGAGAAAAGGAGCATAAGATCTGTGAATTCCAACTCGTGCACTGCTTTTGTCGAATTTTTACATTTCGATCCTCTTATTGTTGTTGGAGTTTCAAGTCTCATCTGAACCAACTCATTACGATTTTCATAATGAAATAGAATAGTGAGGAGCTACGTAATAATATATCGCCTTGATGACTGTCTTACACATTAACACTTTGAAGCTATATCTCTAACGAGAGTACACAAAAACCAATATCTACCCAGATCAGATATACCCTAATTCTTAATTTTCTTCGTCATGTAGAAAATGGTGTCAAAGATCGATAGCCGAAACACGTCCGATTTCTATAACAAAATGACCTTGAAGCAGCTGGAACAACAACATGGAAGCATCGACTGGATGAGACTTTTCCAAAACATTCTTCCAGAAGAGGTGAAGCTGTACGACGAAAGAGAAATATCGGTGGAGGTCCCAAGCTATATTGATGCTCTGGAAAAATTGTTGAAAGTTACGTCTCCCAAGTCAGTATATATTTTCTCGAGAATAAATAATTAATTACAGTATACCGTATTTCATCAGGAAAAAAATCTTCATAAATTTGTATATATGTTTATAAATCAGAAATTGAAGGAATTTGAATTCAGTAATAATTTCTGCGCCTCCTCAAACTACCTGGGTGTTTCGACAGGTCATTTCCATTCACCTGGGCTTCTAGAACTTCTTAAACCATCCCTGTAGTTGAGAATTTTGATAATATTATTCTAACATAAACACAAAGACGAATATCTGTCGATTAATCATCGAATAATCCACCTTCACCTCAACTAGCCGTCCAATCAACCCAAGCCTCTTCACTGAATAAGCGCTATCCAGGGAATTCAGTTATTGCACTTTCACGATTATTACCGATAATCAGACTTACTCACCTTGAAAATACGCAGGGGATTCTAGATACTTCAAACCTGTTGAATATGATGGTTGACTTCAGCATCAAAAGTATGCAGTGCCATCTCAGGAGCATCTTGAGAACCCTTACCCTCGAGTGTAGAAAACTTTGAAAGATATGCAAGAGTGTAGATTTTTATTCTCCTAGAACCTTTTCTTCGTCTGATGTTGAACGTTGCCGTCTTGTGGGAGAACCACATGAACCAAGTATCTCCTCATTGTTCGGGTATTTTACGAACTGCCAAATCGCAGATAAAGCGCCCTGTTACGACAATAAGATGAATGTCATGCACATCAATCCAAAATCTCTGCATTCGAAGGTTGGGTTTCGTGAGTTGCTCCTGAGATGGGGCTGTATAGTTTACATACTGAATGCAGTCATTCAACATTTTTGAAGTATCTAGAATCCTCTTTGCGTTTCAAGGTGAGTTCTTCTGATGATCGTTAATAACCGTGAAAATCCAGTACCTAACTGAATTCCTTGGAAACCCCCTATTCAGTTTATTGGATGATTAGCTCAGATCAAGGTGGATTATTTGTTGATTTATCGATATCAGTATTCATTCCCCATCTTCATAGACAAAAATATGTTTATTATATTTCAGTCGATATTTTTAGAACTGTAGCAAACTATCTATTCTGGAGAGCAGTACTGGAAATTTGGCCTTTTCTACCGCAGAAATTCGAAGATCGTATCATCAGATACAAGAAAGTTACTGGTGGTGCCTCACAAAGTCCGCCAAGATGGAAGAAGTGCTTAGACCTTACGCAAGCGCAGTAAGTGGATATCTTCTTTACTGTTTCACGAATATTAAATTCAAGGTATTCTGGTTCAAGTATTTACCTGGGGAGGTTCAAAAATTCTGGAAAAGCACTGACATGAAATATTGATCCCGGCAAACGCACCTCTACTTCCTGGCGAAAGCATTCGGTGATCATATTATCCTCTTATTCAGTAAAGTAATGGATCTCAATTCGAATCCATCTGTATTGATGATATGGAAAATTGGGAAAATACATTTTTGAATAAGTTAATCTACGGAATCATTTGGCGCATTAAATCCATACACGAATTCGACCTTCGTATTTGAGCTCCGAATCTACTTCGCAAATATCGAATTTCCTAGTTTTTCCATTCGGAAGTTATGATGTTTATGGTCATCCTCATGGCCGATCGTAAACACAACAACTTCCAAATGAGACAACTTAGAAATTCGATATTCATAGAGTATATTCGAACCTTATTTACAAAGACCGAAAACTTCAGGGTAAAATCTTTGTATTGACATGCAACTGTCTTTTTGTGGGACAACCTTAGGCAACTCCAAAATACCGAAGTTCGATGTAATTTCGCTCAGAAGTTATTGTGTTCTTGGTCAGTGGTAAAAAATAAAGTAGATTAGGACTCAATAAATAATTTCGAATTCATGAATAGGTTCCATCAGAAATATCGCCATTCTAAAAATTATTAAGCCACTTTAGTTACATTGCGAGAATAACAGACTAGCAACCAGTGTCATTTCGAAAGATCTATAATTATCATTACATTCGATCTCATCAACGTTTGTAAAAACATATATGTGAATAATTGAAACGAAGATGATTCTCGAATCCCAATAAAGTTAATCAGTTTTCACTACTTCACTTTACACATGACTGAACTGTCCTGAGGAATTAAAAAAGGGTCGAAACGTCGACAATTTAAACAGTGTATAATTCACCTCAGTAGTCTTCAACCCGATATCCCCTTTCCCAGTAAGACCAACGCACATTTAACGTCAACGGGCCATGCCACGCCACACCAGGGCGGAGCAGAATTTTATCCTTTCTAATCTTTCTATATAATTGAATGAGGCAGAACGCACTGCTCCGCTACGACCACTGAAAATAGCATATTCTATTCACTCTGGCTACACTACATAGTAACAGGGAATTGAATTGCCTTTTGGTCAAGGCCCAAGCTGTCGCGTATAAATATGTGAGCGTTGACCTGTATTCAACAGCAAGGACGAAACTCGTTATGTACTCAACTTGATATAGAGGGATCAACTTTATTGATACAAATCAAAAGATTCTTCCTGCCAGTATAGAATTAATAACGTACAAATTTTTCATTTTCAAAACGATATCCCGTTCAGAAAAAAAGTCTTCTAATAGTACTCACATCGGTTTCGGGACACTCTGCTAGTTATGCAGGACACTGGTAGCAACCATAACCTCATCTATGGCTGTGCATTGAATAATTTGAATAGAAAACAATTAGAAGGTGCAGAAGTCTATTTTCTTGAGTAAAATGTGGCTATGGAAACGGCCACATTGGTAAACCAACTTATGAATCCTAAGTTTGTTAACGATCTGACCAAGTTGTGAACAAACTGGAACTTCTACTATTTTAGTTGATGGAGTGCAAAATTTAGACTGTATTCGTAGGTGCAAAATATAGTTCAACAATATATTCGAATATTTTAACAACAAATTGCTGATTTATTTTTATATTTGAATCAACAAAAGATTTAAAATGGTCAGTTGCGAATCCCGTGATTTTTCGAACACTTCGAATCACATTTATTCTAGTGTAACATATCAGCGGTAACAGGCTTGATATGATGCATAATTGAATTATAGAAAAAGAATCCAGAAATTTGTTTGAGATTAACATTCAGGTTAATGGTTGAGTCATTTAGAGTGCATAAACATAACATAGAACAGGTTCGAAATTGGTTGCTATTATGAGTACAATCATGGGATTCAAAAACTCATACCATACATTGGGTTTGTTTTGGTTCTGATTTCAGAATTGTCCGAGACGGTTCGAGTATGCGCGATTGCTACTTTTCAGACCCAAAATCGCAATTGCGCATACTCGAACCGTCCCGAACAGTAATGAATTGGTTCTGAAGTCGAAACCAAAACAAAGTTACTCAATCATATCAATTCCTAGCTTTGGGGTTCCTTTGTATGACCATATTAATAATGATCATATTATTACTGTCATTGAAAAATACATATTTTTCTGTGATACCTTCAAATAATAGTTGAGTTCCGATATTCCTGGCTTGTCAGTAAATTTTGACAGTCGATTTTACTGGCACTGCTTTGATAATTCTTCGTATCAGTATGAAGCGTTTCGAAATTACTGATACTGGCCAGTACTGATTGGGAATATCGGAACGCAACAAATATTTTTCGATATTAATATCCTACGACATACTTCAACTGTCTACGTATGAATGGTAAATTTAATTATGATATCAACTGACATACAATGATTGAATCAAAAAACTTGAGAAAACGGTAACATAATAAAATACAATACAAAAATAATACTAGATACAGTATTTCATCTTCTATTATTCGATTAAGAATCCCCAGTAGCATCTATTCTATAATATAAGCCAAAATCTTACCCCGTGTTTCCACTTACACTTGATCCCAAACGGACCCAACTGATTTAGAGCTTCTGGCAAGCTTGTAAAACGCGAGTATTGGTGCATAAAATAATGTTGCCACAAGTTCCACACCATGAGTCCGTTTTTAATCAAGTGTTAGTGAAAAGTCGTGGTAAAATTTTTACATATAGGTAATAGATACTACTGACTATTCTAAATCGAAATATAGAAGATGAAACACTGTGTCCAGTATTATTTTTGTATTGTATTTTATTATGTTGCCGTTTTCTCAAGTTTTTTATTTCAATCATTGTATATCAGTTGATATTATAATTTAAATTATCATTCATACGCAGTACCTACGTTGAAGGCAATAAAAGTATATCGTAAGATATCAATATCAAAGGATATTATGTAGGTAAAGGTATTACATAATAATAATAACAATAATAATAATTTTATTGGATCCTTCAAGACATGGTTCATGTATAGGACAAGTCAATTTCCAACTATGGAATATTTGACCAATGAAAAGAAAATTCATGTACTTCATACAACTACAGCAGAATATACTAAGGTATGCATTTTTGCGCGCATATTCTGGGGAACAGCTTGCTATCGTTTTGTTCAAATGTCTGTAATTTTTTAATTTTTCCCGAAAATGGTCTCAAACGACTAGGTTGGACTCACTGATGACGAATCCGGTGTCAAAATCGATTCTGTCTGGCCGGCCCGCCGACCGACAACATAATAACTGTCGAAAGATGCAAGCTAGCTACTAGAAACCTTTATTAGGTAGCTCATTGGAATGCGGCGGTTGAGTTGGTTAATGAGACTAAAAGGTCAAATGGTTTCGGAGTTATAGTCATTTGAAATTTTGAGATTAATTTCCTGATATTTCAGGAAATACTCGTGCGATTGATTTGAAACTTGACAGTTAGTTGGAGCATAACAACGCACAACTTTTCACCAAATTTCGTTGAGATCACACTGTCAGTAAATATTTTTTCGAAAACTATTCATTGAATCCGAAAAAAACTTCCGCCATACCTTGGAAATCATATTTTACAGCAGTGTACGAAATATCATTTTGATACAACCATAATTCCTCGAGATATTGGGAGAAAATATATAAAATTTTGTGGTTTTTTTCTCGATGTCGTTTTTTCTGGATCAACTCAAAAAATACTAATTTAATCGGAATGAAACTTCTCAGCTAATTTAGAAATGCTGTTTCGCATTTTTTTTTCCAATATTCAACATTCTGTGATCTTCTGATCATATCATCTTCATGTCATTCTGTATGAACCTTCGGACTGTCATTTTTCGATGAAATACTGGATTTTAATTCGATCTTATCTATTTTCTTGGAAATATCGGAAAACTAAAATTTTGAATGGGTATTTTTGCGGAATCATTGGGTGCATCTTTTACGAAGGTCGAATTCGTGAATGTGTCAAATCCGCTCAATTATTTCGCAGATATACCCATTCAAAATTTAATTCTTCCAATATTTCAAAAATACAGATTAGATCGAATTGAAATCCAGTAGTTTATCGAAAAATACCTAAAAAAGCAATGCGGTGAAGGTGATTTGGTAACGCATTTGAACATGCGCGCATAAGATGCAGCCTTCACGGCAGATGTATACTGGGTAATGTATTTCAGGAGAGAATATGTAACGCAGTAGAAACAAGAACCTGTAAGTGTGAGGAAAATGTCTCGAGAGGTCCTAATACTATTTCTAGACCCTCATCTATTCCTAAACTTTCATAAATGCACAGACCCATCTACCCCCTGCTGATAAACCTACATTTAATTGGCTTACAACACACCCCTAAAATCAAAACACCAGCTGGTTCGTTTTTGTTTCAATTATTTATGCGATAATGCCTATAATTAATGGTACATATGCTTGTTTCTTAAAAAGGTAAAGTTGCCCATTCAATAAATCGAATGGACTTCAATAAATTTAAAAGAAAACTAAATCTCTTCAATTAGTTATTGTAAGGATTATCTCTATAAAGTGAGACTCGTGTAATCATTCAATTCAGCTGACTGATCTCGTTAATTTTCAATAATTACTTTTTTGTGCCTGAACCTTTTTTCTTTCCTATTTAGAATATGCTTCTCTGTTAACTGCGTCATTCGGGAATCCTACTCAAATGTATTACGCCACTGCAAAACAGATAAATGGGTCGGCCATATTGGTGAACCAATGCGGACGCTAATTATTGGATGAAATGATCTCTTCTGTTGTTCTTTATTCGTTTTAATTAACCAAGATCAAATGTAGGAGTTTATTTGATGACAACACCGTGAATATAATTATTATCTCAACTAAAAATTAGGTAAACCTTAAGTAGAGCCTCATCGCTTGATAAAGCAAAAACACGTTTGAAATTTTCATTCTTCTTTTCTCAGCCTACCCATTTTGCTAGGGGCCACCTACATCCGTCGGTATTCGAATGACGAAATCAAAATGTACGCAGCTGAAATCGTGGATTATATTAAGGCAGAATTCAAGAAAACCTTACGAGATGAAACGCTCTGGATGGACAAAACAACGAGGCAACAAGCTCTGATCAAAGCCGACAAGATCAAAACGCAAATTGCCTATGCTAACGAGATGCAGGATGACAGAGTTTTGAACGAGTTATATCCTGACGTAAGACTTTTTTTCCTTTAAGTAATGAGATTCAAATTTCCTGATGAAGATTCAGATCAAAAATGATCATAAAATCAATTATTATTTTTGTAGAAATACTTCAACACATATAAGATAAGATAAATTTATTGTACTCATACATAGTAACATGCTTGCACTCGTCATAAAATATCAGCAAAATGAATGCTTGAATACAACATTTGTTCTAGAGAATAGACCGTTATCATTTGGTCACGATGTCTTTAATTTTCGAATTTTGAGCCAGAGATGGTCTTAAACGATTGGGTTGAACTCCCTGAAGAAGAATGAGTGGTCAAATTCAGTTCTGTCCGTCCGTGTGTCTGGCCGTCCATCCGTATGTGCTCTAACTTTCGAATTAAAAGATTTAGCAACTTGAAATTGTCAGATTAGGTTTGGAGTCCAAATATCTCGCGAAGTTCGTACATGGGTGGAATCGGTTGGACAGTTTCATTTGAAATTTTGAGGTTTATTCCTCGCGATATCTCATGAAGTATCGACTCGATCAAATTGAAACTTCGTGAACACTTTCGGAATACCAACACGCAACTTAGAGCAAACTTGTGTGGGGATTCCGTTGTTAGAAAAATTTTAGAAAAATTTTATTCGAAAATTTTTTTCTCTGAAAATATTGATTAGATTTCGATGGAATTTGGCACAAACCTTGGGTCAGTATTTAACAACAATGATCCAAATTCCAATTCGATCCGATATTCAATTTCGGAGATATAAGCAAAAAATGTGTCAATGTGCATATCCCGAGAAGTACGAATGCAATCCGATTGAAACGTAATCAGGTGGAGATTACCAACACGCAACTAGGTGCAAAATTTCGTGTTGATCTAATTGTTAGAATTTGAACAAGCGCGTAAAAGATCCTGACCTCACGTCAGTGCTTTTCTAGATTTTCCTTTTCTAGTTTCATTGAGTTCAAGCCCTTTCAAGCTCAAATTAATGCTTATAAATCTATCGTTCCCTGGAAAAAACATGCAAACTTTGTATTCGCAACCAATTGTGGCTTGCAGGAATTGACTTTTTCAATCATTTGATGAATAACGACAAGGAATACCATCTTCACATAAAAAATCATCTCGCACTTCACTTTCGAAAGGAAGACACCGTTATGGAAATTCGCTTGCGAATAAATCTAAACACTCCTGGACGTTAATCTGGAAAATCTTGAAGTAGAGCAAAGAAGAGGAAGTAGAGATGGGCAACTCGAGCTATTCAGCTCGAGTAACTCGAGTTACGCAATGGACGATTCGGCTCGAGTTGCTTTTGAATGAACTCGAGTCAACTCGAAAACAATTCAGATTTAGAGTTCAGCACCCGACTCGATGCGTAGAAATCACGATTTCGTGAATCGTCGGTGCTTCCCGTCGTCGATGTCGATCGATTCAGCTCGAGTTGGTTGGCGGATCGGCAGTCGCAGTCGGCAATAGTTCGATCTGCTCGATTCAGATGTTTTTTGTCATTTTGTGTTTCAGTTCAGTCGGAATCGATCTCAACAGGGTGTTGGTCTATTACGGATGAATTAAAATTGACTGCCTATAAACGAAAATATATTCGCGTCGTGAAGGGAGTGATTAAAGACTAGAGTTGGATTGATTGAACTCTATTCATTTATTTATTGACAATGGCCCCCTTTTCGTTATAAATATTATATTACAGTCATTTTTGAGAAGTGTGATTTGTAATTTTTTTTTTCTCGATATATCCGTTGTTTATTAAAGTTGGGCACTAAAATTCAATTGAATTATTCCTCATATAAGAGTAAAATGTAATTCAATACATGATATGTAAGTCAGCTGTTAGCGAGACTCATAAAAATTCCAACTTCCGAGTCCCGATTCTACAATTCTTTCCAACTTCTATTCCTACTCACTACGAGTAGATCGACATCCGGGCATCGAGGCTCGAGCCGGCGAACGAATCAGTGTGGAGGCCCGACTCGAGGAGACCAAACTCGACTCGATACGAAGGCGAATCGCTGGCGTGGAAGCATAAGCACCAAGTCGAGTCAGCTCGAGTTGAGAAATAGACGACTCGTCCCATCACTAAAAGGAAGTATTCGTGTCCATGAACCTTGCAGTCTTGAATCAAATGGCAATAAGACAATAGAACAGTTATCTCTTAAGAACAATCGATGCATCTCTTACTATTTGTGAGAGAACGAAACAGAGAACGCATATTATTAGGATATGTTTTCGGTTATCAGTGCCGGTTCAAGGTTGTTTCGGGCCCGTGGCGCAGAAGACAAATGGGCCGGTTAGATTTGATATAGTATACGAACATATTCGCTAATCTTCCACTGCTAGGTTGAAGGATGAGGATGTTGTTCGACTAGCAGAAAAAGAGGAACTAATAAACTTCCTAAACGAAAGCTTTTTGATGTCTGATTGGAATTATTTCGAAGAACGAAAGGAAACCATTTTAATTGTACAAACCCCAGGTTCTCTGGTTCATTCAAAATAATCTTAGGAATATTTGGGAACTCAATTCGGTTTTTTCCGATGTTTTCCTGTTTTAATCCGCTGTCATATACATTTCAGCGAAATATACACGATTACAGATTTTTTCCTGCTTCTGCTAAATGTTTTTGGAAAACTAATCTTCTGTTCTCTAAATTATCGATATTTACCCTCTAACAAAACGCTTCTTTTATCACGACAAACATATCACAGATATGTTAAGTGGTAGCCTACGTATGAGGCCAGAAGGATGCCCGAAAATGCGATGTTACAAGTTCTATAACGGGGGTTATTATAGACGACAGAGTGCTATGCTACCCTCCGTACACGTTTTTGTTTACATCATTATTTCGCCATGAAACGATATGAAACGTTCGTAAAGTTTCGGAAATGTAGTTCGTTCTCTAATTCTACTTGAAAAATCGATATTTGGGGAAATCTACAGGTTATATACCTATTTTAACAATTGAAAATCTTCGATTTCATCATGGCTCGTACAAATGAAAAATCATCACGTGAAAAAGTTTCCGTATTTCGATTTCTCAGAGATCCTGTAAGAAGATGACAATAACCCAATGAAATATTTACGAGAGAGAAAAGTTTCAAAATTCACGGCGATACTGTAGTAAACAATGGTAAAAGGTATGCACTTACATAACAACACATTTTGCTGATGCTTATAGTGTAGAAGGAGTATCATTCTTTAGCAACTTCAGATGGTTGATTCATTAGTGAACCGAAAAAAAATCCCAAATTAAATGATGATGCATTTTCCTTCAATTTTTCCACATCCACCTAGTTACATGTCTTCTACCATTGTTTAATCAAACAATGCTTCTACAATAACCTCCAAAAAAACTGATTTTGAACATCAAAGACAAGAAAGAATTGGTTCGTCACCATGACAAAATTCTGAATAACTGGCACAATCAGGATCAGATTCAATCGTTTGACACTTTTCTGCCCATTTCAAAGACGCGGCTTTTTGCAACTTCTCTTTCAACGTTCAAGAAAATGATTTGATTTAGTTTATAAAATAAATTTAAATTAAAGATATCAAAAATATCGGAGGGGTTCAAGATTTTCACAAATTTGAGAATGAACGATTTTGAAGACGAAGTCAATATACCAATTTCCAAATTCGATGTATATATGTTCGAAATTTGAGAACTTAATATCATGAATAGGACCGATTTAGCTTCAGATTTCTCTGCTGTTACCACTTTCCCTTAAAAGTTTTATCAGTATAATTACTAGAAAAAATTGATTGGGATGACATTAA
Organism: Myrrha octodecimguttata; assembly: GCA_958510865.1. NCBI lineage: Eukaryota > Metazoa > Arthropoda > Insecta > Coleoptera > Coccinellidae > Myrrha > Myrrha octodecimguttata. The sequence goes on from OY294057.1 coordinate 31,484,608, forward strand.
CACCTGTCAAATTATTAAAAGAACTACCATTTTTATTCAACAACTGAAAGTGGCGGTTTCACCGAACCCCATTTTTTCTACTGGCATTTTGTGGCCATTTTCAATTAACTTCCATTTTGCACATGAAAGTGAAAGTTTGCATTATCGTTTCGAGGGCTGACATCTTTTCAATTTTCCTTTTTCGATAGTCATGTTCATGTATAAGTTTCTCATATCATATAATCAGTGTTGAATCTAGACAATTTGCTCCGGGGGGGTATATGAACATCCAGGGGGTGGAGGGAGGGGGTCAAAAATTTTGTAATCAGGGAAAGTCTTTTGCTCAGGGGGTGTATCGGCCACGCTTAGGGAGGGTATGACCCTCCCGTGCCCTCCCCTGGATTCAACACTGCATATAATGTTTTATTGATATTAAATGCCTCAGAAACTCGATTAGTACCTATCCTGATTTCATCTTCTGGAAAACAGTACAAAGCTACCTCTTCGTGGTGAATTCTGGATTATTTGCTATAAAGGATTATGAAACTAATCAGAAATAAACGAAATGCTGTGTATTTCTTTTTCACAAACAGTTCTTAGTAATATCGCATATGAAAATCACATCGTTAAATGAAGGGACTATGACATCGGTGCTCAATCTTCATTTCTCCCTGCTACGTGACAACAACGGCAACATCTAACCTTCCGACTTGTTAGTTCACGTAGGGTATAGGATACAAATATACATGTATTTGTATAGGAGGTAGGTGCCATAAAGATGAAGTTAGCAACATATACGGAGTTAGCTTCGACTGATCTATCGTGAAATACTTGCTTCTCGGTCCCAAACGACTAAGTTGGACTCACTGATGAAGAATCCGTGGTCAAAATTGATTCTGTCCGTCCAGCCGCACGGCTGGCCGTGTGCGCTGTAACTCTCGAAAGAAAAGACCTAGAGTCTTGAAATTTTCAGGTTAGCTTAAGATCCTGAATATCTCGGTTAAGTTCGGTAATGGGCCATATCTGCTGAATGGTTTTTGTGCTACAGTCATTTGAAATTTTGATTTTTCAATAACTCGAAAAATATTTATCTAATCGAAATGAAACTTGGCTGGAAGATGAACAGTGTCAATAAGAAGAGTTATCCATGGAAAAATTCGAAAAAATTTTTTTTTTTTATTTTTATATTTCATTAAAATTTCACCATTTTGCAATGTGAACAAGTGCGTAAAAGCTGCTGACTTCACGTCAGTGCTTTTCTAGAGTTTTGGTTAGAACATTTTGCACGTTACTCATCGAGGCACGCTCATTTGGTTAGCGCCCTTTTATTCAAGAATTCGGATTTAACATTTTAAAAACAGGAGGAAAAACGAGCAAGGGATGTTTCTAAAGAGGACGTTCTATACTATCGACATCAAGAATGGCGATCCTAGAAGTTCAATGGCTTAGCTCAATTATTGACTGTATAATTTGATCAAAATGATTGACACGTGGTCTGACGGCAAAATAATTGAAATCTTGAAATTATTCAACCTTATCTTTTTTCAGTGTCAGTTCTCAACGCATATGAAAAAATTTTGAATGATCAACATTTTTTGAACTGTTTGAATTTGTTCTCCTTGATCTGGGATTCATATGCAAATGAAAAATTTTCCAGATAATCGTCAACGAAAGAGCGTTTTTGACATCTTTCCTGAACATCAACAAGTTTGAATGGAACAGATTACTCAGGAAACTGTTGCAACCGGTCACAAGAAACGATTGGACGGAGACTGCGAGTCCCATTGTGGTCAATGCTTACTACCACAGATTGGAAAATACGATAAGTAAGTAAAAAGATTAAAGAAAAGCACCGGCGTGAAGTCAGGAGCTTTTACACTAATATTCATTGTCTATATAAGCCCTACACCCTGAAATATTTACCTGAGAAATTTCTCGAAAAGTGTGTGGAGAAATGGACGCACAGGTAAGCAGCTTTTCCAATATTTCAAAAATTACAGTCTGATTCATGAGTGACCTTACATACGTCAATGGAGAATGGAGGATTTCAGGGCGAGTCAAGATCCAACAAAAAATGATTTTTTATTCATTGGTTACGAAGATAGAGGGTGTTTTGTATGTTTGGTATACAATTTTGATTAGCAATATTTCTGAAACGCTTGCAGTTATTTTGTCGAAATTTGCTAGCAATAGTCCTCTGTTAAAACTTGTCAATATGTCATTCTGGGTAAGTTCAAATCCTGGGCCAGGCTGGAAAAATCTTAATCTTCAGTTATTTGTTGAAACAGTTCATTTTCTGACCGCTTTTTCGAAAAACCATTATTGGATTCGAAAAACCAAGGAAAAATGCTACAATTATCGCTCTCCAATTCGGATGGCACCTTAAACTGTTCATATTGTTCATTATTAGGTTGGAAAATCAAATCTGGCATGGTTTTTCGGTAACAAAATGTAGTCTGTGCAATTTTTGTAATTGAGACTTACAAGTTCATTCCATTTTAACGAGTAGGTGTCAACTCGCTCTCATGCGATTCTCAATGAGATGGTAAATCGTTTCTCAAATAATGAATACGCATACCTACATCATTTTACGCGCTTGTTCTAGGGAACAGCGTGTTATCATTTCGTCACGGTGTCTGTAGTTTTCGAATTTTGAGCCGAAAATGGTCTTATACGATTGGGTTGAACTCCCTGAAGAAGAATCCGTGGTCAAATTAAATTCTGTCTATCCGTCGTCGAGGTATGTGCTCTAACTTTCGTAAAGAAGGACCCAGAGTCTTGAAATTTTCAGGTTAAGTTTTGATCCTGAATATCTCGGTTGAGTTCATTAATGGGCCAAATCAGCCGAATGGTTTTTGTGTTGAAGCTATTTGAAATTTTGATTTTTCAATAACTCGAAAAATATTTATCTGATCGAAATGAACCTTGGTTGGAAGATGAACAGTGTCAATAAGAAGTATTATCCATGGAAAAACTTGGAAATAATTTTTTTTTTCTCTTGAAAATTTCCATATTTCATTCAAATTTCACTGAAATTCCCACGTCGCCATTTCGCAATGTGAACAAGGGCGTAAAAGCTGCTGACTTCACATTAGTGCTTTCCTAGGTTTTTGTTTACGGTTTCTGCCATGCGAAATCGGGGGCAGAGGTGAGGGAATACAAGAGGAGGTTTCTCGATTGAATAATACCGGCCCACGTAACGTTCTAGACCGTATTTCAATTTTCTCGCGAATACGGCAGATTTCCCGGAGTTCGAAGGAACGTTGAACCAGTGTAAAATCTTCAAGATTAAAATATAGTGGGGAAGGTGTAAGAAAACCCAAGCACAAGTACGCAAAGAATCGGACAAGCACTGGATGTTTCGAAGTCTTGAGATTGACAAACTTAAAAAAAAACGCATGCCTACTCATCATTTACAAATGGTTCAGAGGTTTGAACCACTCGATGAAAGTAAAACTTTTCAAAATATTTTTGTTGAATATAATGGGATGTGCTATCCAGATTGAAGAGCGATTATTGTAGCATTTTTTCCTTGGCTTTTCGAATCCAATAAAAGGTTTCAAAAAAGCGGACAGAAATGAACTTTTTCAACAAATAACGGGAGATCATAATTTTTCCAGCCCGGCTCTGAAGTCAAATTTACCCAGAACGGCATATTGACCAGTTCTCGCAGAGGAATATTGCTAGCAAACTTCCACAAAATAACTTCATGAATCACCCTGTAAATCCGATCCAGTCCTTCATGGCCACTCACGGCACAAAAACTGAAATCACAGATGTTTGTACAAAATGTATGTCATCGCCTACTGTTGTTTTTTTGAATACATTTTCTGGGAGCAAATGGTTTGAAAAAAACAGTTAGAATGCGCAATGTTTCCAATTTTTATATTCAAACACTGATATGAAGTGAAAAATGGAAGAATAAATAACCCACCGATGTTGAACGGAGTTGGCAAATTTTAAAAGCAGTCGCTAAAATTCAAAGCAGCCGGTAAATTTCAAAACAGTCTGAAAATATTCAAAGCATTTGAAAAAATTTCAATGTATGGGGTTGAAATATACAGGGTGATTCATTAAGGATGGCCACCGGCCGTATCTCGGGAACCGTTCATCCTATAACTTCCGGAAAAAATTCTAATGACAAAATCGGCCCCTAGAAAATGATTAAAAATATTTTCAAGTTCGTAGTTCCCCACTAAAGGGCGCAATCTATCACCTGTAAAATATAATCTCATTTTTTACGGAATATTCTCCAGCTAACAGTGGTAAAGAATAATCAAACAATAAAATTCTCTTCCTATTCAACAACTTTTGTTTCAGTAATTTTTCTATATTTCCTTTTTTTTAGTGATGGGATGGAAATACTTTTCTTCACAAAAAAAACACTCTGACTTCTGTATGCGTGAACCGATTTTCACGAAATTTGATTTCATTCGGAGGCCATTAAAAGCAGATCACAGAAAAATATATCAACAACATACCGGGTGATCCAATTAAAAACTACAGGCTGTTTTATGTTACTTCACCCTATTTGCGCGTTTTACTGGAGAATTTCAAATGCAATGCTATGATTCTAACCGACTGAGAATAAGCTAAGCATTATTACCTATTGACTTGTTAAAACCGCAGACAGATATCTCCGGTCATTCCGAAGATATTAACATTTTTGCAGATTTCGATAAGTGTTGATCAACTCTGTGAAATTCAGGAGGAATTGAGTTATTTCATCAGCTAAACAATCAAATGAAAGAAAAAACTTATCAAAAATGTATGCCACTCACAAAACAAGCTGATCTAGATCCAGTAAGCTTTGGCGTTACTGTTTATTCTCGGTTTCTATAGCTGTAAAATTTATTTAGGTCGATTGCAAACTACTAGTGTATGAGCCCTCATTATTCAAACTGAGAAGCATATGATATGCTTGATGTTTATGCTGAATGTTTAGAAAATGCAGTAGCTGAAAGGGAATACCCGATGCGATATACTGAAAGACGTCGTCATTCTAGAAAAGTATTCAAAAGATTGACACGAAGAGTGCGACAAACTTGGAAGGTTCAATATGTTGGAAGAAAAAATAGGAAACGTAGAAGCCGTAATGAGGATAATATCATAAAAGTTTTGGCTTGTGTTTATGCTGAATCACACTCAAGCATCCGAAAAACTGCAAGTGATTTGGGATCGAATTATTCGCTAGTTCAAAGGATACTTAAGGACCATAAACGGCATCCGTATCATGTTGTCTTGCACCAAGAATTGAAAGAGACGAGGACTTTTGCAATTGGTTGAAACGAATGCTGAACGGCGAACCTAACTTACTTCATAGAATATTATGGACTGACGAGCCTACTTTTTCTAGCAATGGTAAAGTAAATTTACACGACAGCCACTACTGATCATCCAACGACCTATATTGGCAAAAATAAGTCAACAGTTGTCGGACCATTTTTCTTCGATAGTATCTTAACGGGACAAAGGTGCTTGAAATTTTAACGGAAAATTTTCGAATTCTTTTAGATGATATTGCTATTCAAGACAGAATAGATATGTGGTATCAACAAGATGGTTGCCCGGCGCATTATGCTGCTAATGTTAGGGAATATTAAGATACCGTCTTCTCAAAGAGGTGGATTGGACGAGGGAGTATTTTTCCAGCAAGATCACTCGACCTCACAGTATTAGATTTTATTTTTGGGGGAGAGAAGACTTAGTTTTCCAAACACCACGAACTACAAGTGAGGATATGAAAAATATATTACGACAGGCAGCTGAAACTTTTTCTCATACTGAAATTGTGACCAGTATCAACTGAAGAAAGACTAAATTTATGTATAGAAAAAAATGGTAGACATTTTGAATATTTGAAATGATTATGTATAAGGGTTGTTTTTTGTTCAAATATTTCCGTTGTTGCTAATTTTTGTTTCATTTTATCGTATTATTGTTATCTCATGTGTGTTTAGTATTTTGCTGCGTTGTCATGACGAATAAAGTCACTTCCTTGTTTTTTCAAGCTCGCAGGGTTGATCAACACTTATCAAAATTTACAAAAATGTTAATATCTTCGGAGTGACCGGAGATATCTGTCTGCGGTTTTAACAAGTCAATAGGTGATAATGCTTAGCTTATTTTCAGTCGGTTAGAATTAAAGCATTGCATTTGAAATTCTCCAGTAAAACGCGCAAATAGGGTGAAGTGACATAAAATAGCCTGTAGTTTTTAATTGGATCACCCGGTATGTTGTTGTCATATTTTTCTGTGATCTGCTTTTAATGGCCTCCGAATGAAATCAAATTTCGTAAAAATCAGTTCACGCATACAGAAGTAAGAGTGTTTTATTTGTGAAGAAAAGTTTTTCCATCCCATCACTAAAAAAAAGGAAATATAGAAAAATTACTGAAACAAAAGTTGTTGAATAGGAAGAGCATTTTCTTATTTTATTATTTTTTACCACTGTTAGCTGGAGAATATTTCGTAAAAAATGAGATTATATTTTATAAGTGATAGATTGCGCCCTCTAGTGGGGAACTACAAACTTGAAAATATTTTTAATCATTTTCTGGGAGCCGATTTTGTCATTAGAATTTTTTTCCGGAAGTAATAGGATGAACGGTTTCCGAGATACGGCCGGTGGCCACCCTTAATGAATCACCCTGTATATCAAAGAGAATTGTGGAATATGAAGGAATTTGATTTACGCCGCACGAGCTGTGTCATAAAAACCATCTGGTATCATGAAATTAAGCCGTTTCTCTCAGTCAATGGGAATTCATCATTATAGGTACGCGTAGAGCGTAATGTACATACGTTGAGTACTTTAAGCTATTGTGTTTTATAATTTTTAGGTTTTCTTTGGGTTTCACACCCAATATCTGAAACAGAACTATCAAAATTGAATAAAAATTATTTTTTCATGGAAGATGCCCTCGCGGATTGCAGGATTGAGTAGTTTCTTGGAAAACAGAAAAATACCGGAACAATACAAACGATAAACAAAACGAACTGTGACGTTTCAGAGGACAAATCTGACGCTTGAATTCAACGTAAAAAGTTGCTACAGGAATGTTTTTACAGAAATAAAAAAAAATCGTCAGAAGAAAAGTTTTACAGCAATATTTCTGAAATCAATATTGTCGAGGATCACCCGGTAACTATGTAACGGTGATTATCTATGGATTTGTGGTTTCCGCCTAGCAGTTTCTCCGAGGAACTGGCCCTCAGAAACCGAAATAAGTTTCCGTCTATCTAATACAGAAATAGGACTTTTCCTTCTATAGTGTTCAATCTGGAACAACCTGTTAGGTTGGAAAATTTTCGATGCTTTTCCTTCCAAGAAAATTGAATTCGGTCCGTCGCTGTTTGTGATAAATTTTCATTGTGCTTGACTTCAGTTGTTAATTTTTTAATGTGGCGTGTTTTCATATAATTATCTGTGTATGATGATAATTCCGAAAATGAACATTGTTATAATTATCATTTGTATTATTATACGACACACGCGCATAAAGGTCATTGCAGTAAAATAAAAACTACAGCCAATTTCGCGAAAGATAAACCAACATCTATAAGCAGCAATTGTACCCCTGTCAAAATCGGTAACTTGATTATAATTTTGCTACGCTCAACTATGGCTTAACAGAAGCCGACTGCCAGGTAATTACTTAAAATAACTGTACTTTTCAGGTTTCATGAACCGCAAAAATAAATTACAACAGAAATTTTCGCAGAGCCATTCCTTCTGGTTGTATAACGAACGCTTCTAATGTAACGGAGTATAATTTGAAATTTCGTTCGCATCCTAACAGTATGCAGATCTATATTGTCAAAATTTCTGGGTTATTTTCAGTTGTCCAATGCTGCACAACAGATTAGTTAACATTCGTCGATGATTCTTTGTATCGAAAAAACTTACTTTTAACATATTTGTATCTTTCAAACAAAAAGAGAAGGACAGCACAGAACATTCTTTTCAGGAGAAAATTTCAATTTTTGGGTCAAGCTTTGCAGTAAGATTAATTAAAAGTTAAAATACTCCTTGATTCTCAGAGCAGTCTCTTTCATCGTGACCTCTAAGGGCCAAATGAAAAGCGCTACAAAAGTTTACGTAATAGATGATTCCTTTAATGTGTGTATTTTTTAGACCTTTTTATTATGTAAAATAATGCTTCCACTGTATGCAGAGCTTAACTGGGACATGAAATTTACCTTACCAAGTAACGCGAATGTAGTACAAGAATCGATGTGGTCACGAGAGGATTATGTTTCCTCAGTTTTTCTGGAAGGTGGTGTTACCCACTGATTCCCTTTCTTGCCCAGTTGAGATCCATTCTTGAGTTATTTTTTTTTTGTAAATGTAAACGCCGCGAATCTGTTTTCGGCTCTTCGTTCACAAGTTTGCGATAACTTTATAACTGGCAAGGACCGACCCAGTTCCTTAACTTTTAATTAATCAGCTTATTGTAGCTTATATCCTGCCTATCAAAATTTAGTTCGAAAATTTAGCTGACTGAATTAATTATGAATCCTAACACAAAAAAAATACTAACACGGTGAAGTCTATAACAACCTGATGAATGAATAAACACGTAAATACGCAAAAGACCATCGTCGACCCCACGAACAGCAGTCATCAATCAGACCGCACCTGAACTCGAACTGAGGCCGCAGAAATTCTGCGGCCCTGGTGTACTTATAGTTCGGAGTTAATCGGGGTCCTTCTTCAGTGAAGATGTTTTAGTTGATTGAATGATCAGCTCTGATTAAGGTGGAATAATTGTTGATTTATGGATAGATGTTGATAGATAGGGTAGGATAGATGTCCTTGTGATTATGTTAGTTTATTATTACTGGAGATCTCTTTTCTCCACGAACCAATTCCTATTTTGCATAAATAACTACGACGATGAGACTAATGTACAATCAAAGGTTACTGAATTAAAACGGATATAGCCCGTTCCCAGTATACATGAGCAGTATAATAATGCGGACATTCGGAAACTTAACCAAAATATGTTTTTCATTACAGTGTTGCCAGCGGCGATACTACAAGGAATATTCTTCAACCGAAACAGGCCTAGTTATTTGAATTTTGGAGCCATAGGCACAATTGTTGGTCATGAGATAATCCACGCTTTCGACGATCGGGGTAGTCAGTTTGACGAATATGGCAATCTGAGAAGTTGGTGGCTGAAGGACACAGTTGATGCTTTCGTTGCGAAGACCAAATGTTTTATCGAGATGTATAATGGAATAAGAGTTGAAGAAGTTGAGGAGAATGTAGGTAACTCTTTTCAGGATTCAGTTCCATTTTGATAGGATCGGTATATTTCGAGTTATCGAGGATGTAAAATAGCTGGCAACGAACCTGGGTCTCTTTCGCAAATATATTCATTCGAATGAAATACATTCGACAAGAGTTTCTCGTTCGTGCAGTTTGTGAATTGTGAATCCCTCATTCAGTCGAAAATATTTTTTTTCGAGTAAACTTTGGTTTCCGATTTTTTTAAATTATTTTGGTTTCGTGATTCTGTAATATGTCAAAAAAAATATATTTAAAAAATCTCCTGTTTTTCAAGTAAATCTCCTGTTTTTTTCGACCGATTCTCCTGTTTTAAAAAATTTTCATCTGGCACCCCTGGCAGGCGGATTTCTCCGCCGTACGCCTGCGATGAGTCTCGGTCCGTCCGCCTAATGGACGCTTACCTTAACGCTCCACCTTAAAAGGATGATCATATAAAGGGTTTTCCAATAAGAGGTGTTATTTTGATATTCAAAGAAAAATGCCATTTTTCTATTTAAATGATCGGATGTTTATTTCATTATAAAGAAGAAGCTATGCCGTTAATAGTGGAAAATAACATCAGGCAAATGACCACCACGACCACGCTTACAGGACCATATCCTTTCAATGAAATTTTCTATAACCAAATCGAAAAGTGGCTGCCCTATGTCCTCGATAGCCTCACGAATTCCATCTTTGAGGTCTTGAATCGATGCTGTGTTATTGGCGTAGACCTTCTCTTTCACGTGGCCCAAAGGAAGAAGTCGCAAGGTGTTAAATCACAAGATCTCGGTGGCCAAATGTGATCACCTCATCGAGAGATAACACGGTCCGGAAACTTTGCCCGCAAGAGATCAATGGTTTCGTTGCTCGTGTGGCACGTAGCGCCGTCTTGTTGAAAGTAAACGTTTTTCAGATCAATATCATCCAATTCCGGCCATAAACAATCAATAATCATCTCTCGATGGCGCAATCCATTCACCGTTACAGTTGCTCCAGCCTCATTTTCGAAAAAGTAAGGTCCAATGACTTTGCCGGACCATAAACCGCACCAAACAGTCACACGTTGAGGATAAAGAGGCTTTTCAACAATAACTCTCGGGTTTTCCGACCCCCAGATGCGACAATTTTGCTTGTTGACGAAGCCACCGAGATGGAAATGGGCCTCATCACTCAAGATGATTTTTCGATGGAATTCCAAATCATATTCATGCATTTCAACGACCCAATCAGCAAAGATACGACGTTGTTGATGATCGGCCGGCTTGAGTTCTTGTGTTAACTGAACTTTATAAGCCTTAAGAGCCAAATCTTTATGCAAAATACGGTGTAATGACGTTTGTGGAATGCCTGATTCCAAAGAACGACGAGGAATGAACAAACCTGGGTTTTCTTCAACACTTTCGGCTAAAGCAGCAATAATCTCGGCTGTTCTTGAGCGACGTGCACGGGTTTCATTCTTCACATCACTTACTAGTCCCGACAGCTCGAGTTTTTGCACCAATTTCTTTATTGCGGTCCGACAAGGTGCTTCACGACGACCCAAAAATGTTCGAGTTTTACGAACCGTCTCTGCCAAATTTTCACCATTTTTATAGTGAATTTTAATGATTTCAGTGCGTTGTTGAAGCGTGTATCGTTCCATTTTTAATAATGGCGTAGTTTCTACTTGTCAAATGTCAAAAAATGACAGCTTCAAAAGTGACATCTATCGAAATAGCGTGCTATTTAAAATAACACCTCTTATTGGAAAACCCTTTATTAGTCGGATTCAATAACCGAAGGATCACGAGTTACCCCTCTAGAATCGGATGAAATAAACGAACGATACGGACTCGGACTGATATGAGATCTGAGCACTCTGAACAGTCCGATGTCCAATGTAAAAACCGAACGCGGAATAGGATTGCTTACAATCAATCGGGCTTCATCAGCGCAGAACTAGAACTGTACTAGAACCGTCATTAATTTAGGAACCGAAAAAACTATGTAGATGATAGACTTTTGTGAATTTTTCCACAGGTAAGCGGCATCCGAACATTAGGTGAAAACATAGCCGACAACGGAGGGACCAAACAGGCTTATCTAGCGTACCAATCCTGGACGGACCAGTACGGCACCGAGAGCAAACTGCCGGGATTGGATTTCACCCCTAAGCAGTTATTTTGGATCGCTGGTGCCCAAAATTGGTGCAGCAAGGAAAGGCTCGAATATCTGAGACAGAAAGTTGCGATAGATCCGCATACTCCCGATAGATACAGAGTGAACGCGAATTTTCAGAATTCGGAATTTTTCGCGAAAGACTTCAAATGCCCGTTGGGTAGTGGAATGAACCCTAGGAATAAATGTACATTGTGGTGATTTAATTGTATTTATAGTTGTATGTATATTTTTATGTTTTTTGAATAAATTTGTATATTTTGTTCCATCTCATAGCTCACATTTTTATTTGACTGCCTATCGTGAAAACAATGACTACAAAAGAATTTACTTCTGTTCGGAGTTTAATTACGAAGGTCAAATTCGCTAATTGGTGAAATCCACCCTATAATTTCGTAGGTACCTATATCCTTTCAAAATTTCATACTCCAAATATTTCTAAAAATGCAGATTGGTTCAATTTAAAATTCGGTACTTGATTGGAAAATCGTAACTTCATGTAAAATTTCGTAAGGATGATATGATTAGAAGATAATAATAATTACACCACTTGTCTGGATTTGAGTCGATTTGTCCCCAAGACCTGAAATCCCCTGATAATACCCCCTTGAATAATTTTCCCCAGAAAAATATATCCTAAAAACCCCAAAGGAAAAAAATCTCATTTTTGGGGAAAATCTCCTAATCTAGCAGCCCTGACTACAGTCTATTGTCTATAAGCGGGCTTGGTATCAATGGAGTTAAAAGAAGGGGAGAGAGCATATCCTGTATTTTCCTTGTACCAAAAGTGTCACACCCTTTTGAGAAAGTTCAGTGGATTTACCCATAACAATATGGACGACTTACCATGAATTCGAAGATTCTTCTGTTTACTTTAATGACAATTGAATTCAAAAATAATGCTCGGAATGATTAAACGATGGAGGTAGGATGAATGAAACACAAGTCTTAAAAGTCGAAATGTCATGAAATACGGCTTTTTGAATAAACGAGTTTAATTCTCAACAGATTGAAAACTTTGTTACCGTATGTAGTTGTGCGACTTCTTTCGATTTAAAGCCAACGCCCACTTATTGGAAACAGTCCAGCCCACAGCACACTGGAATTTTATTCTTTCTATATAATTGAATGAGCCAGCGCGCACTTGACCGATACAGAACACGACAAATAAGTAGGGAAAAAAGTTTCTGTTTTTCCGTGGTCCAGGCTGTTTCCTATAAGTGAGCGTTTGCCTTTATACGGAAAAAACCTTTTTCTGAGGAAAAATGTAACAACTTCGATTCATTTTTTCAATGACATCAAGTGATTCATTTCTATAACTTTTGAATGAATTACATATTGTTATAAATTCCACTAAAAAACTTGAAGTAGGATTCGATAACTCACTAAGTACGATATTTTTTATGTGAATTAGGAAACTTGTTGTGTTATTCTATCTGTATACAATATTACGGATCTGTTATATTATTCGTTCATCAGAGTATCTGAAATATCATTGTTTGAAGGACCGGACATGGTTGAAACACCATCTCAGAAATTAAGTCCAAGGTATTTTGTCAAAATGAATTCAAAATGAAGAAGAAATTTTGTTACAATGAAAAAGAGGCTATTATACATTATGAATATGTCAGCTTATTTTTGGGGAAATCCCAATTTCATTACACTTATACAGAAAGACAGAACTTTGCTGAGGTTTTTAGCGCTCTTGTATCGTAAGTAAAGATGTATGGTACCCCATCTTCATTTCCTCTGCTAATACTGTGATATTATTTGATATACTAAAGAATGTATAATGCTCGATCCCAAAAGAGTATACATTATTATTGTGTTTCTTATGGATAATGGATGACATCCTCAGATCATTACCAGGCAATATGGATTCTCAACCGCAATGAAATGAACAATTTTTTGTTTCTCTAATAGCTATTCACCCTCCATTAACATGTAAACTTCATGAATAAGGGCCGGTATTATAAAACTTAAATGGAAGTTATCTTTAACTTTAACTGAAATTTTGACAGTTATGTTAGGAAATATCTGTCAAAACTGTCAGTTAAAGTTAAAGTTAAGTTTTATAATACCGGCCCTTATACAAAGAAAACACAGATTCTAAAATCAATATTTATTACAAACAAGATATATACAGAAGGTATTTGAAAAAATGTACAACAATATATATATTTGAAAAATATATACAATATCCCAAACAATATAACAATTATAATCCAAGAAATAATATTGGTTGTTTCAGCGATTGCAGTTTTCTTGAAATTCAGATCGCTGTCAAAATATTCAATTATTACCACTTACATTGAATTTACTAAATGAATGGAACCAAATTCCTAATCCAGTATGTGATGAGGTAATGAAACGAAAATAAAATTGGTGTTCCAATAGATACTCTGTCTATAGATACATCGATCCTTTCAAGCTAACCTTTTTTTTTCACAACTGGCTATAATTTTATCTCTTGCTTCGATAGCTTTTTCTTTTTCAGCTGGAAGATTCCTGTATTTGGGAGGGATTCTTTCTATGTAGGGAGAACAGAAGATGTCTTCTGTTTTGTCTACTTATATGGGTGATACTTCATATATGGCGTCCCTTAATGTTGATGGCGCCATCTCACTAAACGCAGAATTCTCCTCTATGTATGGTTTGATAGAAGTTTCTCTCTGAGGGGTAGCTCCAAGAACCTGAAATTTTTGAATTAATTAATAATAATCAATGATACCCTTCACACTAAAAGCACTCCAGTAACTGATGTATTCTTTCAGAATTCCATGATTTAAGGAGTTTCCAAGAAAATTGATGGAACAGCATGTTTTCAAAGTCTCACACATCATAGAGACATTGTTTAAGGATGATAACAATGATAGAGAGGTTCGATCTAAATTCTAAATCCTCCTTAAAATGAATCCAACAAATTCTTGCATGGATCGATGGACACAAGGGTTTATCTCAATTGTCTGAAAAATCTACCAAAACTAATTTTCCAAAAAACAAACAGTAGAAGGAACTTACCTGTGATAGGTAACTACAGGGTTTCCAAGTTTGGCTTTTGATGCATTAGAACACCCATATGACGAACAAGAAATCATTTTTGTAAAATTCTGCATGCCTTTCCACTACAAAAGTAACAGAATTCAGCGTTGAATTAAATAAATGACAATAGTTCTCTAAGTCCGCCATATTGGTATGGGTAAATCCACAGAAGGTTCTCAAAAGTATGTGACACTTTTCGTTATGCCCCCTCCACTCTTTTCCTACCTCCAAGTTGGTGTCTGGGTCCGACGGTCCCCTCTAAACCAACGCTTTTCAAAGCTACAATCACAGACTAACCAGATGAACCACTCGCCTCATTTACTTAGGAAATCTATGTCAACGCAGATATGACCCTGAATCGAGCTAATCGGGATTTTAGCAGGCGTTTGGGGTGCTTTGGGGTGCCAATCAGATCGCAGGAATAGGATTACGTCACTCTCGCCGCTTTTGGACTCTCTTGAAGAGGTTATAAACATGTAAACAAACTGAAATTAATTTTTGTCCTATTTATTTGATGAATAATTTCGTATCTGTTCCATTTTAGAATATAATTCAAACAGTTTTTACAACAAAATCAATTGTTTAGTCATCTCCGAGGTTCTATTTTATGATGACAGTCCTCATTATATGCTTTAATTGTACAACAACAAGAATTGGAATCGACCTTAAGTGGACTCATTCATAATGTTTATTTTATATAATATGAAGGAAAAGAATTACAACCTCCATTATTCAATTAAAACGATGGTATGTCTAATAAAATTGTATATGATTGCACAACCACAAGAATTGGAATCGAACAAAGTTGGTCTATTCACAGTTTGATTTTATATTGAAATGAATCTCATTTGATGTGAAAGTATCACAATCTATACATTTTCCATTTAATACAATAGTATGTTTCGGTTTGCTTGATAAATTGATTTCAAAGAACAAGTTTTCGCCAAAAAAATACCTCTTTTAATGAGTTACTGTTGTATATATTCCCTTTTGATAAATTAACTTCAATATTAAATATCATAGACCTGGAAATGTTATTGTCACTTTGACATCGATAAAAAAGGTGCATCCTTTTTTATCGGATAAAAACTTCTCTTCCTCAATATGTCAATTAGTCTGTCAGATTTTTGAATTTTGAACATATAGTGCTTTCATTTTGAATCGGTCTGGTAATTATTTAACTTTGTTGATATAAAAACCCAAAAGATGAATCGTTTTGGTGAAGTTTCGACTGAGCAAATTACGACAAATATCGAGAAGTCTATACCGCAATCTACAAAAAACACAAAAGCTTCAATCTGGAGACAATTTATGGAATTTGTCAAGTTCGAAAATATGAATATTAATAAAGATAATTATTGTTGTTCATCCATATATTCTGTCGTTAATTTATCTTGCCAAAAAACACTCGAGCTTTTCTTTTATCAGATAAATTTCTCTTCAACTCAAAGTTTTACCAATCACTAAATTTGCTCGAAAAACTGACATTAGATAAAATCGCTCCACCTTCGGTGTCGCGATTTTATCATGTCAGTTTTTCTCGTAAAATTAGTGATTGGCAAAACTGTTTCGTTGCAAAGAGAAATTTATCCGATAAAAAAAAAGCTCTTGTGTTTTTACTGTTGATAAAATAGTGATGCAATTATGAATTATACTCAACATGCTGAATTAAATTATGTAAAAACCAGTGTCTGAAACAGTTTGGCAGACTTCACGTAAACATGGTATACTTACTATAATTTAGTTACTGAAAACTTAACGAATAAAATATTTATATGAGTAATAATTGATAGTGTTATGGAAAAGATGAGACAATGTAGTTTTTTAAGGAAGTCTATTTCTTGTTAATAAATTTGTAAAGTTTCTTCATTTCTTACACATTAGTTCGATTGTATTCATACATATCAGAAAAAGGTTTGCAATGTAATAGAACACACTCAAACTAGCAGAAGATTTTGAGGGTTTTCCTAGAGACCTATAAGTGTCACTACAAAGATTCTCTGATTAAGGTAAACTGGTTTTCCATAACATTTTTCCAAAATTTTTATTTACTCCAACCGAGTTCTTCTATAGGAGTTTAAGATGTGAGAAAACACTCGCTTTGGTATTGGAAATTTGCTTTTCATGTGGTTTCCTCGAAAAATCTTAGTCTGATTTTAATCTTGTGATTCCTGAATCCCGACAAATCCGTTTTTACATTTCGATTTTAGATATTCCAAAGTCAAGCATTTAATTTGACATCTGTTGATCTGTTTTGAGGAAGAAGAAAGTGTGGTTATGTATGTTGTGTTTCTCAACGTCGGAAAGACGCGATTCCCGCAAACGATGAAGTGATTTGTCTTGTTGGTCTGTGTCACAATCACAATATATCTTGTCTATGGCTACAATCAGGACTTCAGGTCGAGTTACGATGTTTCGGACATTCTCGCCGCTCGCCGGAGCCAATTGTTCTTGGGGGGAAAAGCATCGAAAATTTTCCAACTGTACGTTGAAGCGTTGAAGGAATAGATAACCGAAGGTTTTCCAATGACGTTTATTACTATATATAAGGTGCAATACTTAGAAATAAGTTGGGACTTTTTAAGCTTGTGAAAAAAGTGAAAAATAGCCGAATCACTCAACATTTATTGAGATGAAAAGTATGGTGCCTTATTAAACAAGTAATCTATCGAAATATTCAAAATAAAAATTAAAATGAAAAAAGCACTGACTGCTCCGATCTTCATTTTTGGAAATACACATTATGAAAATACAGATTGGATTAAATTTAATTTCAGTACTCTATCGAACAATGACTGCTTGAAGCTTGAAGGATCAGAAAATCGCAAAATATTGAAAAATGAATTTTTCTTTGGAAATTTTCTAATGACACGATCCCCGAAAAATTCTGCATAAAGTTGAATATCAGCATTTACAAATTAGCTACCAATTTTCCTTATAATTGAATCAATATTTTTCCAGATATTCCGGAAAAAATAGTATCGAGAAAGAAACCACGAAATTTAACATAATTTTTTTCCACTATCTCTAAAAATTATAATCGTGTCAAACTGAAATTTAGTACACTGTTGTGAAATTAGGAGCTCAAGGGATGAGAAAATATTTTTGAATACCATGATATTGTTCCCGAAAAAAAAGTTTTTCCAAAAAAATATTTCGAAAATTCACTAACAGTACTATCTCAACAAAAGTTCCTCAAAAGTTGCTCTTCGTTAGGCACCAACTAACTGTCAAGTTTCAATTCAATCGCTGTGGTAGTTCCTGAAAAATCAGGAAAATAATCTCGAAAGTTCAAGCGACTACAACTCCGAAAGCATTTGGCCGTTTTAGGGCCACTTGCACCGTATTACAAAACCATAGATTATGTCCATAACCAAGGTTTGGGTAAAAAATTATCTTGTACCGTCACGAAATCCTCGTTTAATGGCCTCAACTGACTGTTAAATTTAAGCCCTGGAATTTGGGGGTTCAAAAGAAGGATTAATGGTAAGCTTCGAAATCTAACCCTACTTTCGAGTGATTTCGTACAAGTGTGACATTTTTCTGGGCGCAACGTCCAGTTTGTTTACATTTTTATTTTGTTTACATTGGTCATTGATGAAGAACTCGTACGAGTTAATGGATTTGGTAATCAAATTTTGATAAAATGTTATTGAATTTCAGATGATATTGATGAAAAATGATATAGAGAGAAAATTGTATCAGTAGGCATTGATTCTCATCTCTCAAAGCATGTTGTAAATTCCATGCCGAAGTCCTACGCACCGTTAGGATCTGGCGTCTAGGAGTTTCGAAAGTTTTCAAAATCAAACTAAACGGTTAAAATTCTTCAGAGGAAATGCTTCATCAGCCACCAAATAAAATGGAGAAACAATATCAGGACCAGGCAGTGTCCTTGCTTCTGGCACACTGATCTCACCTAAGGCGAAATATTCCACCATCGCTCTGGGACCCATATGCACCTATATCAACTGAAGTAAATGCATACCTTCTATCGCAACATGCAAGCAATACGATGCTGAAGTGCTGTTTGACAACGAGCCACTCTTACTTGGGGCCTATATACTGACGTGTTTCCCATCAACAGCTCCAACAGTGGGGAAAATTCCATTTATTTTCGAACCCCTCTGCTATTCTTTCCCAATCTTCTGCTGTAGTCGATGTCCTCAAATAAATTGGGCTGACCGTGTCCCAGAGCGCTTTTCAAGTCTCATGAATAGTAAAATGCACTGTGGTCTGTTATTGTATTTGTGATATTGATAATGATTGTGACATGTGTTATGGGGAGGAATATCATGCATGTGTGCCGATAAAGCTGTAGTCAGTTAGAAATAAAACACTGAAGCAAAAGGTTGTTATAAATTACCCTGAAGTTCACAAATTAAAACCGAACTCATTTGTGCTACAAATGAAGTAGCAACACATTAAATGTCCATGCAAGGGACTGCATGCTCATTCCTTGCGATAAGTATCTGAAACCAAAATGGATCAGAATGTTTATTTCTATAATATAATAAGGAACCTTTCTTACTGCAAGGTTATCACTAGACGTTCCTCCGGAGATATTCCATCACTTCTTCTTTGGCGTTGTATTTTTTGTTCAATCAAACCAAGTAATTTGTCGAAGACAGCAACATTCATTCTCCTGAATTTGAAGAACTGTTCGCTATCTCAGTTCTTCATTTTCAAATAATACTGAAAATTCCCTGTTGATCTCCTGGCTCTATGAATCGGTCTCACTTTATATCTGCGGTAATACGACGTCGCAATCTTCTCTGCTTTATTTTATTAATTGCATAAGCACATAAGGTAAATCCAAACGCACCAAAAGTAACAGCATCTGAATCGTTCATATTTAGGTATAAACTAAGCAACTTACAACAACAATACTCAAGTCAACCTACAGCAATCTCAACGGTCAAAACAGGAATGAAATGCCCATAGCACGTTGGATAACCTAAAATCTAATCGTCATAGACATAGACAAATCTGACAAATCAATCTTCTTTTCTCTCTCTAGCGAACGGCGAACGTCTAGTTTATGAATGGGGCATGGTTCGTTTCGAACCTTATCACTTCCTTCAACATATTCAGTAGCCAGAAAAAAGTGTTCGCCCATCGGATGCCGGAGACGGCGGACTTCGTTTCGCACGATGCAAAATTTCAATGCTACTTCAATACTTATCTGAGCGATGTCGGAAACAAAGACCGATTGAATATCATTCCTTAGCACTTTCTTCAACATATTCAGTAGTCAGAAAAAAGTGTTCGCCCATAGGATGCCGGACACGGCGGACTTCGTTTCGGACGATGGAAAATTTCGAAGCTACGTCAATACTTATCTGAGCGATGTCGGAAACAAAGACCGATTGAATATCATTCCTTATCACTTCCTTCAACATATTCAGTAGCCAGAAAAAAGTGTTCGCCCATAGAATGCCGGAGACGGCCGACTTCGTTTCGGACGGTGGAAAATTTCAAATCTACGTCAATACTTATCTGAGCGATGTCGGAAACAAAGACCAATTGAATATCATTCCTTATCACTTTCTTCAACATATTCAGTAGCCAGAAAAAAGTGTTCGCCCATAGGATGCCGGAGACGGCGGACTTCGTTTCGGACGATGGAAAATTTCAAATCTACGTCAATACTTATCTGAGCGATGTCGGAAACAAATACCAATTGAATATCATTCCTTATCACTTTCTTCAACATATTCAGTAGCCAGAAAAAAGTGTTCGCCCATAGGATACCCGAGACGGCGGACTTCGTTTCGGACGGTGGAAAATTTCAAATCTACGTCAATACTTATCTGAGCGATGTCGGAAACAAACACCGATTGAATATCATCTTTATCACTTTCCCCAACATTTTCAATAGCCAGAAAAAATTGTTCGCTTATAGGATACTGGAGAAGGCGGACTTCGTTTCGGACGATGGAAAATTTCAAATCAACAGAAAAAGGTGTTCGAACAGGATATTTTATTTTTCTGGAAGGAAAATTTCAAATAAAAGTGAAAAGTTATCTAAGTCATGGCAAACTTAGATTTCGATCAGTTTTCATTTCCTATCACTTCATTCATCATTTTGAATACCGTAAATGCAGTTGGGAGCGCGGGGACTGTGGTCTTCATGTTGACGGTGGAAATTTAATTCAAATTTTTGTCGGAGGATTTATTTTACTAGTGAGAATACGCACCGCTATTTTTTTTTCAATTTTTCACCCCTTATGAATGATTCTTCATCATAATCATAAAAGTAGGAAACAAAGTCCGCCGTCTCTGGCATCCTATGGGCGAACAATTTTTTCTGGCTACTGAATAGGTTGGGGGAAGTGATAAGGAATGATTTTCAATTGGTCTTTGTAAACGACATTGCTTAGATAAGTATTGACGTGGATTTGAAATTTTCCATCGTCCGAAACGAAGTCCGCCGCTTCCGGTATCCTATGGGCGAACACTTTTTTCTGGCTACTGAATAGGTTGGGGGAAGTGATAAGGAATGATTTTCAATTGGTCTTTGTAAACGACATCGCTTAGATAAGTATTGACGTAGATTTGAAATTTTCCATCGTCCGCAATGAAGTCCGCCGTCTCCGGCATCCTATGGGCGAACACTTTTTTCTGGCTACTGTATATGTTGAAGGAAGTGATAAGGAATGATATTCAATCGGTCTTTGTTTCCGAACTCGCTCAGATAAGTATTGACGTAGCTTTGAATTTTCCATCGTCCGAAACGAAGTCCGCAGTCTTCGGCATCCTATGGGCGAATACTTTTTCCTGGCTACTGAAAATGTTGGGGAATGTGATAAGAAATGATAATCAATCGGTCTCTGTTACCGACATCCCTTAGATAATTCTAGACGCAGATTTGACCCTGACCACTTTTATTGGCTATTTAAAATATTATGGGAAGTAAATACAGCCTTTTGCTGTGCCGTCATCAGAAATTGTTCTTCTAGTTCCAAAATTTTCCTCCCCTCAATTTTCAGTCGACCGTCACTGTGAACCCAACAGCGAGGCGAGGACTAAACTTTTGCTATTGAAAATGCTAAATCTGTAATGGTAACTGATGGATATCATTATTCACGTATATTAAAAATGAATGTTCCTCATATTTTGCACTACCTACTACGGCAATGACTCCCAAAATGCATTGTAGTGATTTATAATCATGAAAAATTGATATTTGAAATTACTATATTACTATTAACACTTTTCCACCCTATACATATTCATAATACGCCCGAACTTGCATAATTCCATTCCATTCGCTACGTATGAGAAATATACAAACCAAGTCGTGCGTAGGAAGCATATCAGTTACGGGTAGTCCCCGAGCGCCTCGGCTTCGACCGCGCCACGTTGCCATATGACCCACGTCGACGAAATCCATCGGTAGAATCCATCGGTAGCTTCACACCCGTAGAAAGACTTGCGTCCTGCCCTGAAAGTTTCAAGTCGCTAGCTTGCTCTTTTCGACATTTATTGTGTCATCGGCCAGACGGGCGACCGGCCGGCCGGATAGAACCGATTTTGACAACGGATTCGTCATCAGTGAGTCCAACCTAATTGTGTGAGAACATTTTCGGGAAAATATTCGAAAGTTACGGACATTTGGACAAAACGATAGCACGCTGTTCTCCAGAACATGCGCGCAAAAATCTCATTCGAAGAGGACGCGCCGGCTCCTAATTTACATCTCTGAGCCAAAGTGAATCCTTTTCGGTTCATTTTTCATTTATTTCACGCTGTTATTTCGCAAAACTATAACACAATGTGCACTGCGCGTTATGATGAATTCTGCCCGACTGATAAAAACAGCTCAAATTGATGATACCAGATGGATTTTGATGACACAGTCCATGCGAAGTAACTGAAAAATCGACAACTAGGTACCTACTACGGGTCTACACAAAAGGAGAAAAATGTTTCATCTTTTCAAACACTTGGTATTCGGATGAATACTATTTATTGCCGGCTTTACATATCGGAATGAAAACCCTGAATCTATGTCAACACAAATCACGACTTTGTACAGTTGGAGTTATTTCATGTTATCCCGCTCTCTCTCTTTTCTACATGCTTTTATCCGGTTTGTGGGTTTGCTAAGCACTGATGCTTGCAAACTTTATTTTTGAAAGATTCGAATTCCACATATTTCACAATTCTCTTGGAAATATGTATTTCAACCACATCCATCTATTTTTCCTTCCTGCTTCGAAATTTTGCCGACTGCTTTGAAATTTTTCCAACAGCCTTGAAAGTTTTTCGAATGATTTGAAAATTTGCCAACTGCTTTGAAAATTTACCAACTGCTTTGAAAATTTGCCAACTCAGTTCAACATTGGGGGGGGATCATAGTATGTTGAGTAGAATCTTACGTTTATTTTATACTTGTTGCTTGTTCCCAAATGCAGAATTTTTTTTTTTTTTTTTTTGAATATAATTTATTTTCTGTTATTTGATGTCACTGAAAAATGGTATTCGGTTTGAACAAAATGGCTACTGTAATTAATTTTCGATTATTCTGAATCGCGTACAGGCTCACGCCGCTGTGATTGATGTTTATACCTGTAGCTCAACAGAATAAACTATATCATTATTATTATGAATATACGGAATACAGAGATAGAAAAAAAATCATCGATATTGGTAAATTATCGAGAGAATTGTGCTTGTCGATTTTTGGGACACCTGTATATTTGCTTCAATTAACCTGCTAGATGCAGAAAAATGTGTCCGTTCCAATTCTTCAATAGAAAATTGTTGATTGTCACTGAGAAAATATCGATTTAATCAAATCTCTTCTTTAGAACACACTGTATAGTTCACCAAAAATATCTTGATATAAGTGAAAGAAAGTGATCTTTTCAGCTCTTTAACTAAAATGTGGTGGTTGTCAATTGAATGAAAGCATGAATTTTACTGAATCTCTTTTTTTGAATACCTTGTATATTTCATTCTTGAAAGAGGGTCTCTGTAATGCTATACAGGATACAGAGAAAGAGAACCCATCGATATGGGTTAGAAATCGAGATAATTCTGCCTCAGTTTTTTATAACACCCTGTATATGTCACTATAACTATCTCGCTATACGTAGACGTGTGTGTTCATTCCAATTTTCCCATAAAAAATTGGTAGTTGGCCACGAAAAACCCATCGATCTTATTATACCATTTTTGAGAACACACTGTATTTTGGAATGGGGCCACTTCGAAAGCATTTTGAATCGAACGCAAAATGAATCATTAAAACCGGTCTATGAGCAACAAAGTTATGGCTCAACAAACAAAAAAAAGTTTTCCGACGAATTAAAAACCCTTTTTCAAGTCGGTTAAAAATGCATTTATTATGCGTGACTTGGAAACTGCTCTGAGGATTTTGATGAAATTTTTTACAAGGATAGGATTTAGCAATTTGAATTAATTCATATACCTAGTTAATTTTTAGTAACTATACAGCGTGCCAAAAAATAACGTAACTCATCAATAATTCTTGTACGAATAGTTATCAAGGAAAATCCTCGCATCCGTCGATTTTTAATTTCGAAAGCAATTTATCGTATGCTTGTTTGAATTTGATATTTCCCACCCCCTACGCCCCGCACCCTTAATTCTACTTCATTTTTTCAAATGGGAATATATGGATTTGTAATACATCGAATGAAAGGTAATTTGATTACCTACTCAACGGTGCGAATGAAAGGAAAATTGGATGTGCCATTTTTTTCATTAAACATTAGAAAATAATTAATTGGTCATGGTTACTCGCTTTTTGAAATCGACGAGTTTCCTATTCAAGGATGGAAAATAATTTTAATGTACTGATTGTTCGAATTGAGCACCGTTGACTGCTTGACAATGTGCAAGCCGTTCTTCGAAACTTCTCAATAAATTATTCAACGCAGCAACAGGTATTCTTCCGACTTCTCTCTGAATTTTAAGTCGCAGTTCTTCCAAATTATCTGGACGATTTCGGTAAACAGTACTCTTCAAATGGCCGCACAGAAAAAGTCGAGAGGGTTCAAATCTGGAGATCGGAGTTGCCATTCAACTGATCCTCTCCTACCAATCCATTTCTCAGGAAATGTGCTATCAAGATACCTCCTCACTTAAATTCCATAATACCACTGTGTTTAAAACTCTGAAACTTATATATTGTCAGCTACTTATTGTCGACCATTCACACCGAGAAAGAGATCATTGACTGCAGGTAATATTTGATTCCTCAGTAAGTCTTGATAAGTCACTAGTCAAATTACCTTCTATAAAAAAAGGTCCAATAATACGATGGCGAGTTGTGACCAACCATTGCACTTAATTTATTGGGATGTTGGGTGTGAACTGTCTGCACCCATTGAGGAATTGATGTGGACCAGAAGGGATGGACAGACCCATTCAAGTAAAACGTAGCTTCATTCGTAAAAAGAATTCTCGATGAAAAGGTATTATCCTCATTGCATCTCTCCAGGCCAGCGTGACCAATTTTGGTAGAAATCTACTTTAGATTTTCTTTATAATTTCATCATTGTTAGTAGACAGAAATTGAGCAGTAGATTTTGGTAGTATTTCGAACTATCTTAGTAGAATTCTACTTTCAATTGTTGAAGCAGTGGAACGCTTCTGTCTGAGTTGAGAAGTGGCACAACCTCTGAATAAAGAACATAAGGAAGGAGCATAATGCCTCACAAAGTGGGTCCGGGATGGATGTTGCATATGGCCGACTTCCCTTTCACTTTAAAGAGAGAAAAACTTGTTCCGAGGCTTCTTTGTCTGAAGAAACTAACTAACATGAGTCATACTTGGAGGTTCAATATAGGCGCATATGTCCAACGAAGTCATACGAAGTAGAAAAGCGTTAGGCTCCTTCCTGCTGGTCTTTATTCGAAGGGCACAACCCAACCTAACCTAACTATAATCACATGAATTATGTGAACAAATAGCACAACTCGTATAGATGGCTCTGACTGACATTGGGGTATTTCTTTAATCCCGTCACACTCAATAAGTATATCGTATTTCCCTTCATGGGTGCGTGTGTGCTCTACATTTTCCCGCATTTCCATCGTTTCCATCCAAAAAGGAAGAGCCTTTCATTTAGGTGAATGTATATAAGAATATCTACGGAATCATTGGGTGGATTTTACCCATTCACGAATTCGGCCTTCGTAATTAAGGTCCAAATCTTCTCTACAAATATCGAATTTCTAAGTTGCTTCTTTCGTAAACTATTGTGTTTACGGTCGGCCGTTAACTTCTGGAAGAAACAACTTGAAAACTCGATATTTGTAGAGAGGATTTAGGGCTTAATTACGAAGGTCGAATTCGTGAATGGTTGAAATCCGCCCAATGATTTCGTAGATATACCCGTTCAAAATTTTATTTTCTCAATATTTTCAAATATGTATAGAGATTAGATCGAATTGAAATCCAGTACTTTATCGAAAAAAAACCAAGAAAAGCGCTTCCGTGAATTAGGGCAGCAGCTTTTGAGCGCATGTTCAAATTCGTTGCCAAAACGGTCATCTCTATTGAACATGCGCAAAAGCTGCTGCCTTCCCGACAGTGCTTCTCTAGCTCTTTTTGCTTAGCGAATGTTAATTACTGAGATATTTTTTTAAATTACACGAAGCATCAAAGTTTTCCACTTTCCTTCCAACATGAAGTGCTAAAGACTGCTCTTAGGTAGCAGTAGATTTTTAGTAGAATTCTGTAATTGACTTTGGTAGAAAAAAGTAGATTTCTACAGAAGGTTTGGTAGATTCTGAAAAAAATAAATGGTCACGCTGCAGTCCAGGCATTACTTCACAAAACTGCGCTCGTCGGTCGAAATAGTAACACAGACCATCACAGATCTGTGATAGTAATCAGAGATCATTCTTGTGTGCTTTGAATCAGTGGCGTAGTGACTTCTGTTCGGTGTGTTCGAAGAACACGGTCGCGGGCAGCGATGCCAGATGTCCAAGATGAAATTATGGTGCAGCGATGCCAGAATTAAGGGATTTCAGGCAAAGTTATAGTACAAATTTTAGTACGTTAATTTTACTTCGAGTAAGTTTGAATTCACAATGTTGAAATAATGTATTTGAAACTCTTTGTTATATTCCCAGAATTTCAGCTCAAAAGATTCAGAAAAGTTTTCGAGCAAAATATTGAATGGACAAAATTATGGTACAATTTTTGATTATGGTACGTTCATTGACTGCCTGTGATTTGGGGTCAAAATTATGGTACAATTCCATAATTATGGTACATCTGGCATCCCTGGTCCCGGGCCCCATAGGGGCCTGGGCATGGGACGACTATACTTTAAGACTTATTTTTTTTTGCAGAATGAATCCTTCATTTTGTACTGAAACTCATTTCCGAAACTCTAGTTGAAATTATCAACTCATATCAGAAATATGTTTGATATTAAAGTTTTACCACATCGCACAGAAATGAACCCGTTGAACCAATAATTCCTTATTTATATTTGTATTCAATCAAACCCCATTACATTTGTCTAAAGCTGCGTACAGACATGCTGAGCGGCTTTCGAGGCAGTTTAATTTGGCTGCCTCGCAAGTGTATACGGTGTTTTGAGCGGCTCGCGAGCCATTTCAACAAAGCGAGGCTGTCAGGTGCTTCCAATGCCGCTCAGTTCTGGTGTCTGTTCGCGGCTTAAGACTTCACCAGATGATCGCTTTATTGGAGCGGCTTCATAATAATTGTCCATTCTCCAATGAATGAATCTAGAGAAATAAGTATCCGAATTTGAAACCATGTTGTGAGTGTGTTCAGAGACTTGCCTTTTTTAAGTGTTTTTGAATTTCAGGACTTCAAAATGTTATTGGAGGTGAGTTTTATAATTAATTACGTGACTGATTTTTTCGTTAGGTGCCTCTCTCAATATAAAAATATGCGGGGAAGGCTGTGGGGACTGCTGATAGAATTGACAACTGAGTAAATTACGATTTGTATCGCCGAGTTATCAGATTATTATTATCAAATTATTTTTGGTTCATAATTAAGGATTAAATATTGAATTGGTCACCAACACTTCTTTATAAAAGAAAATTAATATGAAAATAATAGTCTAATAGCTCGACGATACAATTCACAAGATACTTTGATTTCACTTCTATCGGCAGTCCCCAAGGTATGTCCTGAATTCTTTCCTTGTCTCGAAAAATCTTGCTGGAATTTTTTCAGAACGTTACTTTTGGGTAGGTATTTATATTTATTTATGTTCTGGTCTTGTAGAATGAATTCATATAAGCACGTTGGTCGCAGAGCTGGATCTAGGGCGTGGCGAGGGAGGCATTTGCCACGGGCGCCAACCAACTATATAGGGGCGCAAAATTATGATTTTTTTTTCTTGAAATGATGTTTTTTCACTTCAAAGTCCATTCATATTTTAGAGAGGTGCTATTGGCATCTGAATTTAAGATATCAGCGCTACGGTGGCCAGTTTTAGAACCTTAGATACGGACATAGATTTTGTTTTGATAGTCGAATTTATACTCTTTGTTAGTGTTTGGTTTGATAATTTTTGATTTCACGATTTATTCAAAGACTTTTTAGACTTTTATAGTTGACAAGAGTATTACTGGGAGTACATAATCCATTCTTATAAAGTAGGTATGTATCATTCTTCAATCTTATTGAGTGTATCAACTATAAAATTACGGGATATCCCCAAGGTTAGACAGTATTGCAATATTATTTATTTTCAGATCCAAATGGCAAGATTGACATTGGTGGATTTCTTAGGGTGTCTAGAAAGTTGAAAAACATAGTATTGTAAAACATACTTTTTGGGATAATAGACAAATACTCATAACTTTACTATTTTATAGCGAAGGACTAAATACGCAATATATTGTGAACAAAATGAATACATTTACATAAAACTAATGCTACTTGTATCGTGAGTCTTATTCATTATGGATTGACAAATAAATTTTCCAACACTCATATGATTGGTCTTGAAAAAGCTGTAATAAATAAGCCTTGTACAACTTTGCTTTCATCGGCAGAAGCACTTTGAGCGAACAGTATTCATCACCAGATATTTCCTTGTTGAGACTCTTTTTTTTCAATAGTCAGTTCTATCACTAAAACATTTACGTTGTTCCTTAATGACCAGTTCAACAGGCTGATTTCTGAAAGGCAGAGCATTCTTCTCAAGTAAATTTCTCTGCTTGGATTAGGGGTTTGGAAAAAAATTGTCTTCATGAATGTGATCTGATATTTCATGAGCAATTCGTGCTTACCACTATAAAAATGATCATCATCGGTAAAATGCAGGTAATAGACTCTCATAAATCTTGTTTGTTGGTTTTTATCGATTCTTCTACACTTTCAGGCCCGACTTGTTAAAGAAAGTTTCTTTCACCCTAACTCGAAATTTTTCCCCGGGCTGTGGAAATCTATGGGAAGGGACATTTGAGTTTGCTTTTCCTCAGTAGAAGCACTTTAAAAATCACACAAACGCCAAGAACAATGCATAAACTTTCTCATTTTCTCAACATTTCTTTTAACTTGTCAATGTTTATGTCTCTACCTCGGGTTACTCTAATAGCCACCAGAGGGAGTAGCGCTTATCTTCATTCGCCAATAGTGCACGCACCTGTTGTACAATATGCGGCGAAAAGTAGTTACCGATAAATTAACAGATGATAAATTTACACTTGTCGGTCGCCCTACGATTTCCGATCGCGTCCAGATGTTTGTTAATCGAAGACTGAAGACCCCAATTAACGGAAAGTTCAGAGGGAGTTTAATGGTTCGAGCTAGCAGCGGTAGCGCACCGTCTAGGGTCGGTTTTTTGACGGCATGACAAGGAGATTCAGACCGTCCACATCATTCGCCGAACCGTTCATCACACCGGCTTTGATAAGGGTAATGTATTTCGAAGACGTTTACGACCGATAAGTTTGATGAAATCACCCCAGTCTTATTAATACTACTACTACTAAATCGAAATGTTGAGAAGAATACGATAAATTACCCCCATTGCCCCACATTATCCAGGTGGCGAAGAACAATTTTCTTACCACATTTACCCAGTGAAAAATGAATACATTCAGTTTTTCGATGTTAATAACAAGATTATTCATATCCACAGGTCGTAGTTGAAGGTCTACCCAGATTTTGGAGAGTTTTTAACATTTCCAGTTTACTTGTGTATAATTTTTTTTTCATCGTAACATTTTTATTGCGAGAATTTCCAGGTAATATTTTATTTTCGTTCACATAACTGAATTCGGTATCGGATGACCTGTGATGAGATATATCACAAGCAATATTTTTTCAATAGGAAAAAATTGTTGAGGGTTAAGGGTATAAATCCCTAACTTCAAAACTGCATGCACTTCTCAAACTTCGAAAAAATAAATCGGTGGGTAGGAGGATATTCGTCAATATTTATTATTCAAAGAATAAAACCTGACACCAATCACAAATTGTTAATTTCGTAATAAAAAAATAGCTTAACAAATCTTTTTTCAGTCACACCACTCAATGGGCTATCGAATGTTCTTCCGTTTAATACAACACAATCCATATAATCCTATTTGAAAAAACAGTAGAAGGTGGGAGATTTCAAATTCGAAAAAACATAGACCTGCGCTTCCAAAATTGAAAATCCATGGATTCATGGATTTCCCTCGATAATAATCAGTAAAGGAATAATTAATGGTCTGATTGCAGTTCTTTCCAATCACAACTTGTAAATTATTTCCTAATTTTTCAACAGAAAAACTGCACAACCAATTCTACTTTTAGCCACATCGCTGAATAGGTAATCAAATTACATTTCATTTGATCTATCACAATCCATATATTCCTATTTGAAAAAATAAAGTAGTGAAGTGCGGGGGTATAGAAGGTGAGAAATATGAAATTCGAAAAAAACACAGGATAAATTGCTTTTGAAATTAATAATCGACGGGTAAGAGGATTCTCCTTAATAATTCTCCGTACAAACATTATTGACGAGTTACGATACTTTTTTGGCACGCTGTATATGATAGCTTCCGCGAATGAAAATACCCAGCTCCGGTCACCCAGGTACCTACTTTAAATGCTTCATATTAACATAGGTACATGCAAATCAAAGGAGAGCTACTTCATCATAACTTGACGGAGGTATCGATAATTGAATCTTATTTTGAAACAAAGTAGTGGTGGAAAAATGCTTCCTCTAAAAATATCCGGCACGTGTTGGTACAAATACCATCAACAAAATGAAAATAATAGTTTTCATTGCAAAACGTGCTAATTTTTGTCAAGGATTATACTGAAAAATGTTATCCAAATCGCTTGCATGGTTAGGCTTCATTTAACGTATTTGATTCCGCTGAATCAAACTTGAACACCCTGCGTTTACATAACGAAAGATTTCCTGCGTATAATTCATAAGGCAAGCATTTCCACTTTCAAAACTAAACAACCTGTATACAAATACTGCATCACCTTAAAAATGACGTCATTAACTCGTCGAAAACATGACGTCCATTTGGAGTCAATATCGTAATAAGGCGCAAACTGATGAACGCGTTTGTCGCTCAAGCGATGACATTTGAGTTGTCAGATGCTCTCCCGCCAAAATCGCGCGATTCTTTTTTTGTAGTTGAATAATTTCAACTTTAAGAAAATGGCGGGATATTCAAAACACTCAAGAGATTGTTCATATTCGTCTGTCACGATAATAGGCACTTGTAAAAAAAATAAGTAATTAGTCATTAAAGGTTAAGTACAATGGATGAAGAATTAAAAGTATGGACTATTTTTTCAACTATATTGTCTTGGAAGAATTATTATTATTATTTATGTACTGCAATCATATAGTGACGATATATAGCAATTTGAAGGTTGCATGTAATATAATGTCTTTTAACACTAAGGCGAAAATAAAATGTCTTTTTTCACTTATAGTAAATCATTATATTGATTTGGCTATCTACCTCAAATAATTATTCCCGCAGAACAAACTGATTCTAGGGAAAACGTTTTTATCGATAGCTATGCATATACGAGGAATCAAAAGAGTCTATTAATGCAATCCTTCGAAAAATATCGGTATAAAACCAATAACCATACTTGTTGAAGAACCAGATCCACGTTGAATAAATTCATACAATTTGAAATGTGACAATTCATGAACAATTGCGCGATTTCGTAATGACTGATGTCAGCCACAAATTATTGACATTGGGCAAAAAAATCGCGCGATTTTTATTTTACGACGCGTCCATGAGTACGAGCCTTTATAGGTCATTTATCATACGTCCGAAACGTCCAGGACCAAGTATGACCGAATAATGACGTCATCTAAGTTCACTTTGCTGTCCGAAATCTTGGTTATGGACTTGAGTAGACCTATCATAATAAAAGGTTTTTTTAGACTTCCCGGGAACTCTACCTCAGGTAACCGCATGTTCATTCAAATTGTTCATTCATTAGTTTCTTTCTGAAAATGGATCTAGGAAGACCCTCATGAAATATTAGCATTATATTGAAAAATGTATGAATGAGCATTTCGGGTGAAGAATATAAAAACATAATGAGCATATACAGGGTGTTTCACCATAAACTGGTCAAATATATATAGCCGTAAAGATGACATTGGGAAAGTCCTTTTTGCCTTATGACATATACCCATCCCCGTTTTCGAAGCATAAGCGAAATACGGGGTGTTTAATGTCAACTTCGAGCGATATTCTGATAACTGTTGTGATTTATACGTGACCTTTGAAGTAACGGATTTTGGTCACATCTTAGTATTTTTTGGTGGTCAATTCAATTGTTTCATAGAACCCTGGAAAAAATATTTCGAAATGGCGGAAAAGCTACAAAGTTGGAAATTTTTGTTTCCGATGGCCGAATTGGATAGCATCATTTGAATGTACTCTATTTTCTAAGATTTTCCGTGAAAAATTTTTCCAAAATTCAAATTCAACTTTTTTTACATGTCTACAGTGAGAAAAATAATTCACCCAAAATTGTTGAAATCTTTCGAGGTTCAACTCACCTTCATTCTGAACACTGGGGTGAAAACAGAATGAAAAAATATCCATTGATTTTCATTTTATAGCCTTCCGAAGACCCCGCTTGGAGTAATTGAATAATTTTTATTTAAGAAACTGGTGGCCCTAGGGATGCCAAATAATGCTAATAGGCCTCCAGAATGAACTGGATAGAAATATGTATTTATCAAGAAAAAAAATATTTTCTAAAAATCTTTAGTGGGAATCGAAATCTCTCCTCATTCGGGAAATAGGGTCTCATTCGATGAAGTACCGTTGCTTGGTAACGGACGTCATTATAATCAGAATAAATCCCATTTATACGCGACTCTATTGACCGTAAGTGGAGCGAGTTCGAATCCCAACAAAGGTTTTTTGAAAAAAATTTTTTTTTTGATAAATTCATATTTCTATCCAGGCCATTCTGGGAGCCCTTTAGCACAATTTTGGCCTCCATAGGGCCATCAGTTTCTTGAATAAAAATTATTCAAATACTCCGAGCGGAATCTTTGGAAGGCTATAAAATGAAAACCAATGGATATTTTTTCATTCTGTTCCCACACCAGTGTTTAGAATGAAGGTAACTTCAACATTGAAAGATTTCAAAAATTTTGGGTAAATTTTTTTTTACTGTAGACATGTAAAAAAGTTGAGTTTGAATTATGAAAAATTTTCTTCACAGAAACTCTTAGAAAATTGAGTTCATTGAAATAAAGCTTTCCAATTTTGCAGACGAAAACAAAAAATTCCTACTTTAAAGGTTTTCCGCCATTTTGAAATATTTTTTCCAGAATTCTACACAACAAATGAATTGCCTATCAAAAAATACTAAGATAACTCACGACAGTTATCAGAATATTTCTCCAAAGTTGATATTAAACACCCTGTATCTCGCTTATGCTTCCAAAACGGGGTAATATGTCATGAGGCAAAAATGACTTTCCCAATGTCATCTATACGGCTTTATATGTTTGACCAGTTTATGGTGAAACACCCTGTATACTTCATAAGAGAAATGCTTTGAATTTTACATGGAGATTATTATTTCCTACCTTGATGGAAACCCAATTTTTCTCTATATTTGGTTCAATATTATTAAGATGGTCCTCAAACATTTCCACCACCAATTTTTCATATTTCGCGATCAACTAAAATTATAAAATATAGCGAAGCGAAATTCACCAAAGCTGTATTATTTTATAAAAATGAAGCATGTATGTATAAATATCAGGAAATAATGATAATATTCATAATTCATCCAACTAATCAGAATTTATATTTTTTGAATCCTCGAGAAAGGTGAAAAAATGCATTATATTCATTACATTGTTAACGAGACCACTATAAAATAGTATTCGAATCCCCCAAAGTCTGCACGGTTCATGCTATAACGGCACAGACGGTACCCTAATGGAACAACTTCGAGTTTAGTTTAGGGGAACCTTTCCCGCCTGATTCTTGAATTCGAAACTGCCGCGTTGAAGCACAAGTTACTCACGTGACCCACGCTAGCCGCCATTGTACTGTATAAACAACGACCGGGACGGTGTTGAACGGTGACGGTGTGCGTGTTTTATAAATTCTAATAGATAATTATAAAATATAATATTTGAAATGTCTGACGTGGAAGCAGCGAATACTAACAATTCATTGAATGAGGAAAATAACCAAGTAAGTACAGTAAATATTACAATATTATATTATTTTTGCCAAAACAGCTTAAGCAATGTGCACGTAATAAATGGTATGTTAGACTGTGACGGTTTCAATCTGACCGTAGCTTGGCCTTTGGTGTCGATATTTAGCTTCACATCCTAAACGACATATTCTAGCTTTCGGAATATTTTGAGAATTTCAATCTTATGAGCTTTCTTTCATAATTCGAGTCCATATAAAATGGATTTCGTATTATTGGCTCCGAGTGCTAATAGGATCCACTGCTCGATTTGCCCAGAAAATATGAAAATATGCATTTTTCCAGAAGTACGCCGTCGTATACGAGTCTATCAAAGAAATACGTTAAACACGGCGTCTCGTAAAGCCGGCTTGTTCTGTAACGCAAGTCATGTCTTTGAATAGTTCGTCTATTGTTTATGTTTTGGAGGGAAAATGTAGTGATTCAAAATGTTTGTCTTCATAATAGAATTTTTATTGTTTTCAGACAACCAAATCTAAAAGGTCAAGAAAGTCGAATTCCCCTAGAAATGAAGCAGTGACCAAGGTAAACTGAAGGAATTTAAAAATAAGTGTGCTGAGAAATTTAATGTATCATGACTTTTAGGGATTAGGACCTGAAGTTGAGGGTAGGAGGCGAACTAGGTCGGCGGCCAAAGGAGTCACAGCAACTCCGCCACCTCCAGCTAAGAAAGAACGTGAGTTTGTGCACAACCCAAGCTTTCATAATACCTGATATAGTTGATACAAAATCTCAAGTGTTCCTAAATATTTACTGTTCATGTTGATACTATTGAATTTTCCTGATTTCACTAGAATTGCATCAATTAAATATTGTTTTTAGGTCGTAGCCGTGGTAAAAAAAGCACAAGTGTTGATGAAAGTGAAACAGCAATCAATAATGAAAACAGTGAAGAAGTAAAAACAAATGAGGAAGAAGAAAAGAATGAACCTGAATCAACAGAAAATAACACGCATGATGAGAAGGAAGTCACTGCAAACAATAATGCAGAATCTACAAAAGTAAGTTTTGTTTATCTTATCAGTATTTTCTTGAATTAAAGATTTTGAATTGGTGTGCTCTTCTGCATTCATTTTAAAATGAAGGTTTAATTTTTTATAAATGATTGAATGACATGGATTGGGTTTGGTACCTTTTAATTTGTTTACCATGTATACTTTTTCAAAAATGACCTTAATAGGTTGTTCTGTTCCTTGTGAATAAAGATATGTATTGAACATATCAGAATTCTATACAGGCGAGCTTTGAAAGAAACCCTCTAACGTGTGTTAGAGATAGTTTAATCATTCAAAAATGGAAGAGCAGGGTGTCAAAACAATTTCTTCCAAGACTAGAAGCGAATCTGCAACATTTGTTTATAAGTCCATATCCATTGAGAATTTCTTCACTAACTAAAAGTCCAAACAATCTGAAGAGTTGTGAATTTATTCACATGAATTTAAGATTAGCGTAGCTAAATTTGTGCTCGAGTTTTTTGATAAATTTTGTAAAAATTTGAAACATGAAGTTTCTTGTAATATTTGGAATTTAATGGTCCTCCAATTTGATTGCTATATTCTTGAACAAGTATTTTTCTCTATTAAAAATATCAAAATAAACTATTCAAAATAAAATAGGTATGATCAACCTGATTGTTACAATGAAATATGCCCTAGTTTGATTCCAGCATGGCTTTTTGTTTATTTTCAATCAAAATAATTGTTTCAAATTTTCAAATCAAAATAGTTTAGAAAATAAAATGAACAATACGCTTCACAAGGAAATTTATTTATTAGTTCTTGAAAATTCCTGTACTTCAATCTTCCCAGATTTTGTGATGCTAATCCAAATTTCATGTGAATTTTTTTACGATTCTATTTAGAAATTTTGAACATATGTATTTTGATTTATGAAAAACTTGAATAGCTACTTTCATTAGGGGTATGGGAAGTTGGTTGAAGTCTTGCTTTGGTTTGGGAACATACTTGAATTTTGTAACTGCTAACCTACAATAATAGAATGACACAGCGTTGCCAACCTAGCTACTTGAAATTACCGTATCTGGTACTAAAAATTACCGTATTCGGGGGACTTTTACCGTACACCGTACCACAGAACCATAGAAACATAAGGGAAAAGATATATTTATATTTATTCAAAAAAACAATACAATTTGTATATAATTATATAACACTCATGCTTGATGAAAAGTAACCATATCTGGAATTTATGTACCAAAATCAAACTGGTCATCTTCCAGTTCTAAGAAGATAAGAATATTTTTCCAAGTAATTCATTCAGAGGCGCATAGCTTGGGAAGGTGTGAAACTAACACAGTTTACACGTTTTTTCTACACTGACTCGTTAGAAGACAGTTGTTTATTGTCTTTGTGATCAGTTTATTCCTAGTCCCACTTTTATACGAAGTAGAAAAGCGTTATGCTCCTTCCTGTTGTTCTTTATTCAATGCTTATGACAACGAACCTTTGAATAAAGTCCTTTATTCAAAGCAACGAACGAAACTCTTTTTTCTTCACTAATATAATTTTTGCGAGTTTATTCGACAGAATATATTCCGGGTATTCGGTTTCACGAGATTAATTGAAAAAAATGTGTTGAAATGTTATTTAGACGTAGTAAGAATAAATCTTGTTGAAATTACCGTATTTCAACGTACGGTAGCCCCTTTGGACCGTATACCGTATTTGGTGTCAATTTACCGTACAAATACGGTAATTACCGTACGGTTGGCAACGCTGGAATGACAAATAGTTTTCTCAATCCATTTGCTTTTTCAACTGGATAAAGTAGATACCATCGAAATTCATTTTATGAAACAGAAATCTCTTTGGCAAAAAACTTTGAAAAGCTGCATATCTTATGTTTACTGGATTTTATGCTACATGTAATGTGTAAGCTTGTTCAATTATATATTTTTTATTGTAGGAAACTGAAGCGACCGAGAATGGCGCAAAAGAGGACAGTGTTGATACGCCAGAAGAGAAGAAGGTAGATGAAGTGAAAGAGAACTCTGAAGAAAACAGCAGTGCTGCTAGTTCAGCAGAAACAGAAGCAGAAAAAGCAGAATAAATTATCATATTTATTGTTTGATTTTAACACTGTAGGTTATTAAAGAAAAATGACTTGTAATTCAACAGTTTAGGCATTGTGATCACAAATGAAAAAGATTCATTTATTTCTAAGAATTAAGTCGTAAGAGGTTACAAATGTGTCATCAAGTCATGTCGAACAATTACTTTTAAATATATGATTATAGTAGATATATCACTTTATTTACTTTGTACATTTTGATTCTTTAACAGTAATTGTTGGACAAGGGTTTAGAAACCTACAGTTTTTTCTTGATAAGTATAAGTACATATTTCCATATGTACCTGAATCTCTATCCATATAGAACAGTTTAAATAAGGTTCAAGTGATTTTCTGTTATTTCATGTCGGTCATCAAACCTCCGTATTTGTTCAATTATAATGATAACATTTTTAATTTTTTGACAATTAGTATCGTTCCATAATTTTCTGTATTCAATTGTTAAATAGAGATCCTAACTCCAAATCTTTTTATTCAATACACAAATCTCTTCAAAAAATTATACAGGGGGGGGTGTATCTCTGACAGTGGTATAAATGAATTGTTTTTCCACTGGTTGGATCTTGATCAATTTCTCGTATTTCCAAGTTTTGCTAGTATATCATTAGCGAAAATCGAGGCTTAGAAAATCCGGGATCGGTTGAATTTTTAATGAAAGTTTGTTTGAAGTATTCTGGTTTTATGTGGTCCATGCATATTGAGAACATGTCAACATTTTTTTTCGATTTAATCTATATTCAGTATTTCAAAGATTGACAATTCAGATTTTGCGCGGTATTCATCAGTAATGTGTTAACAGAGATCAGATATGTAGAATTTATTAGAACGTCACTCTTTTTTACTGTGTGAGCGATGTCTTGTTCAGAATGATACAGCCGAAAATCTACATTCTATTCTGGATAGTAGTAAAGAAAAAAATCTGGAATGAGGATTTAAGTTTGATCAAAAAAACCATTATCGTTATGAAATGTTTTATGTATTTATCCAGTTCATTCAAATAGGATATAATTGATTTCAATATAAGTGTGAATTTCATACTGGAATAATTTCGAGAAGAGAGATAGAAATGAAATTTCATGACGGAAATAATATTTCAAAGAATCTTCAAAAACTTGAGTTTTATATCTGACAGTTTTGAAGGACTCTCATTTTGAGGGCAATGTGTTGCAATATTCATGAAATGACATTTTCTGAAAATAACATAAGTTCATTTTATTGATCATCCCAAGCTTATCACAATTATTTGACCAAAAACATTTAAATTCTAAATGTGAAACTTTTTTACACCTGCAGTGAACGTTGCTTTTATTTCATTGAGTTTTCCACTAAAAATGACTTTCAATCGAACTAAAAGAAATGATCATGATAAAGCACATGTACAAAACAATCATCCATTATTCAAAATTTACCTGCTTCTTTGAAGATAAAGTACTCAATCATTAAATTAACAGTTGACTTAACACTAGGTACGATGAATGAGGTGGTGTCAGCACAAGAATAAAGATTCATATATTTCAGAATTAACATCTTTCTAAGTACTTAGTATTCCTTAAGAGAGTGTTTTTTCCAAAAAAAAACTTTCGGAAATGTACATATATCAATTTCAGAATAAATAATAATAAACTTACTCTTTATTTCACACCAAGCTTTCGGAATTGTTTAATTCCTTCTTCAGGTGAATTATGTAAATTGTAGTGACCCTGAACAAGGAATTATAAACAATTCCGAAAGCTCGGATTGGAATAGAGAGTAAATTTATTATCTTGGTCATCAGTCGAATTCCCTTATCCAATCCATATATATATATATATATATATATAAATAGATTGAGTTGAGAAGAAAATTCTTGTCACTAGACGGATGTTATTTTAAATATCGAAAAAATTTTCTCCTTCAGTTCCGTTAAGTTTTTTTATCTCTATTTCAACTTAGTTGCAATTGAAATCTATTCTGTACATACAATTGGTAAAGCGCCTATCAAGCGATAGTTCAATACTTTAAATTCTGTAGAATGCTATTGTAGTGTTTTTTGACACGTCATCTTGAAACCCAATACGTAATCTGATTTTGTATTTATGTAATCACCCTGTATGTTTTATTGGATGTGAAATAAATTTCCATCAGATAAAAACTTTTTATATGTTGAAACGGCAATATTTGATTAAGAGAACGAAAAATGACCCGAAAATCTCTTCAAGTGAAACTTTTGATGAACCTTTTCTCAACTTTTCAACGTGGATGCCATCGAAAATAAAATTCGAGTCTTTTGTCAGTATAGACGCACATACTAATGCACTCGAACTTATTCGCAGGAAGATACCTATTTGAAAAATGTCGAAAAAAACCAACCGATTTAATAAGGTCCATTACAGATGACTGAATGAATAGTTGACGAAAGTTCAAGCGAATTTTATTTTTGAAGGCATTCAGGAGTCTGCGAGAAATGTTAGAATAAGTGAAATCTCGACGTTGATAGGAGGAAACGAGATGTTGATTTGCAAACTTTCTTTTGTGAAAATATGCAATATAGGGATACCGTAAAACCGGGTGGTGGTTTGAGACAAAACTCCTCGATTTTGAAGCGCGTGGCAGCATTGCTATATGTGATTATTTATTTGGTTTAAGTGTTGCTTTTATTAGCAAGTGGTTACGGCTTGTCTATATATGAACAGCAATTCCGCGGATTGAACAAAAGAAGTT
Organism: Myrrha octodecimguttata; assembly: GCA_958510865.1. Lineage (NCBI taxonomy): Eukaryota > Metazoa > Arthropoda > Insecta > Coleoptera > Coccinellidae > Myrrha > Myrrha octodecimguttata. The sequence continues at coordinate 31,524,569 of OY294057.1, forward strand.
ATGGTTTTTAGCTGTGAACGTAAAATTCACCATGCGCGCTCTGATGACAATAATATCATTGGAAAACTTCACCCGTATTTCCATTAAGGTGATATATATTTATTATTCTTTGTCACTGAGCAACAGATAATTTCGAAACTCATTCCCATAAATAGTCGCAGGAAAAGGTACTGCTTTTTGGTGGAAACCTGAAAAGTGGGAATTCAGTATTATATTTTATTTGTATTAGAATCGTTTTAGTTTAGATGATTTGTTTTTTTTTCGATGGTTATATAGCAATGTTCTTTATTGAATTTTCATGACTTTAAAAGAATTGTTATATGTATTTTCGATCATCATACGTAGAATTCTATGTTTTCATCTTGAATAAATGCTATTTGTGAAAAATTAACCTGATATTCATCAGTCCGAAAACATCCTCGAAAAAATGGCAACGGTCTTTCTCGGCCAGGTGTGTCTCAAGTCGGCGTTAGAGAGGCACGAAACGAAAAATAAAAATTAACACCTTTCTGGGTCCACTCAGGCAGTTATTGACTATTTATGTGAATTATTCTATAGGGCGAGACTCAAAATTCCGCTCAAGTACGTATTAATTATGTATTCTCAACCATTCGTGACAGACTCCGCCTTCAAAACTGATACCTGTCTCAAAGTTACCCGGTTTTACGGTAATTATATTTCATTTCAGTTATTTTCTCCAAAAAATCTTGAAAATAAAAACGTGACAACATTGCATATTCTAAACGTTTTTTCCAACCATTTCCACCCAGAAATTGCCTAAAAATGTTACCCACTTGTATAAGAGATTCTGTTTGCTCCTAAACAAATACATCATTCCTTTCAGAGTTATCTCCTTGATCGAGACTTATCAGCTTGATTCTTCGTGTACTATGATCACTTCTCGCTTTGGAGCAGCCGAAATTATTTCAACGAGTTTCTCGCTTATAATGATAGATCTGTCAGCGGTTGATCAAAAGAAATAAAGTTTTCCTAGGATATCTCCATGATCCAGGACTCATATGGCTCTTTTTGATAGCAGACAGTAGCAGATTTCTCAACTCGTGTGGCTAACAACCAGCCTGAGGATATCTAAATGACCAAGAGTAATCGGCTCTATTCCACCTGGACTATGATCATTTCTCGCGTTGGCGTTGCCAATAAAGTATATCTTGTCTATGGACGTTGCCGAAATCGTCAAAACGAGTTTTTCATAATGGAGGAGCCCACTCACGATATTCCATTCCCGCTATAGCACTATATAAGCAACTTAAGTTAACCAATTTATGTTCCTCGGATTCTCCTGCAATATGTTTGTACAAAAAGAGTTTTTCTTGGCCGAGAATTGAGCATTTTTGTATAAAGAAGTTATCATATGCGGAATCATTGGGTGGAATTTACCCATTTATGAATTCAATCTTCTTAATCAAGGTCCAAACCTACTCTTAAAATCAACCGTGAGGAATTCGTGAATAGGTAAAATCCGCCTAATGATTCCGTACATATACCCATTCAAAATTTTATTTTTCCAATAAAAAAATTAAGATTTGATCGAATTGAAATCCAATACTTGGTTGTAAAATGATAGTTTGAAGGTTCCTGCAGAATTTTGTGAGGATTATATAATTAGAAGATCACCAAATTTATCAGGAAGCAAAGGTGTGTTTGGCTAAAGATGACCGCGCAAAGAATTAGAACATGCGCACAAAAGCTGCCGACTTCATGTCAGTGCTTTTCTAGAGCATTTCGCTCTTCTTATCACTGTAACACAATGCTTCCTACTGAACACCTAATCTTTGAATATTGATGACTTGACGAAACAATAATCCAACTAAATAAAGTATCGAAGTTACCGTTATTTCCTTATATTAATTCTATGTCATTTCTTATAGAAGCATATGACTCTATTAGCAACTCGGTAAATCGTACGATTATTCGGCTTTGGAATAATCATTCATTTTGCAGCAATGGCACTGTCTTTAATTTAAAACTTTTCCCACCATGGTATTTGGCAAATTAAATTATCATTCGGTAAACCGAGCGAATTTGTAATAGATCATTTTCATGTACCTCGATAACAAGTAACATGCAGAGACAGACGACTGCAGATGTGTTTGGCTCGTAGTACGTATTTGTTAGCCCTAATGTGACCTGAACATACGCGGTGATCCGCCGCTCAATATGCTATGATTGTGACTATATATATGTCACATAAATAGTCACTAAATTTTTTTAAATACTGACATTGACATGTCATTTTACCGAATATTTGAATATAATTAATTAAACTTGGGAGATTTATATTTTATTCATAGTCAAGATAAACCAGAAATATATAAATGCTTTATTATCCTTATTTTCTATAGAGGAAACATTTAAATACAAAATTAATCAATTTTGTAGCCAATTCAGATTATCAAGATCAAATACTTCAGAGGTTAATTTTTGTTTGTCAATAAAATGATATATAAATTAATTAAGATACATCTCAACAAGGTTTTAAGAAGACATAACAAAAATGACAATTACCCAACCAGCAAAGTAAACACATTAAGATCATAGCATATTTCATTTACATTGAATCAGCTTTTGAAATACAATCAATACATTATATTTCTATCTGAGGATATAAATATATATATAATTACAAAATATCACAAAATTAAAATTACTCTTATCAATTCACCCACTAGACTAAACTGCAATAAGAACAGTTACCAGATTCTATAGGGTGATCTTTATCCCCTAGCTGTAATTTAGTAGTGTATGATTCCCATAGACCTGGTGTTTGTATAATCTGTTGAAAAAATATTGAATGAAGATCACACAATAAATGGGTAGCTTCTTTATCGAAATCTCACCTTATATACTAATTCTTCAAAAGCAGTTTGGACCCCATCTCTAGTTTTAGCACTAGCCTCAATATACAATGTTTGATGACGACGAGCAAAATCCATTGCTTCTTCCCTGGGAACCTTACGTTTCTCCTTTAAAAATGGTTATGTTCAAAACATCAGAAAAAAAGTATATTGTACTACCTTATCAATTTTGTTGCCCACAATCATTTTCACAATATTACTTCTGGTTGAATAAGTATCCAACTCATTCAACCAAGTTTCAAGCCTAGCAAATGTGGAATAATTTGAAACATCAAACACTAAAATTGCACCCTGGGCATCTCTATAGTAGGATGGTGTTAAAGTCCTGAATCGTTCTTGACCAGCAGTATCCCAAATTGCCAATTTAACAGTGTTTTCCTCAACAGTCAGTTTTTTTGTCTTGAAATCAACGCCAATGGTCAAGGTTTGATCAGGGTCGAAATTATCATCAATAAATCTGAGTAAAATACTGAAACGCAATTCATGAATGAACAGTCAAAATGAACAATGGATAAAATACCTTGATTTTCCTACTCCACTTTCCCCTATGATAAGAATCTTCAAGGTTGTCAAAATATCCTCATCCATAGTTTTTCCTGAAATGTTTCCCCCTCATTAACTTCTTTAAAAAATTTGAATTAAGAAAATTATTTAGTTTTTAGTTTTATAACTTCCTATCAAGATATTCGATTCGATGACATGCCTGATTCATATTATTTTGTTTATTTCATTATGTCACTATTGTCACTATCATGTCACTGAAATTTGTCAAGTGACAGTGTCAAGCCACCGAACATAAGTTTGCGCACAGAAAGCTTTGTTTTGGTTCCGACCATAGAATACAAATATATAAGAAGTGTAAACTCCCTACTAATCTGTGGAAACAAAGTGGCGGCCATCTTAGATGGACATTCACTAGCGACACCAACGGCCAGATGGGGAACTAATTTTGGATGGAAGCTCACTAGCGACCCTAACATGCAGAGTTGAAAGTATTTTGTTTGCGGCGGGAATATTTGAATTAACTGTTAGAGCTAGGTATAAGATCGAAGGTAATAGAAATTAACTTCATACTACATTTTATGTTTTCAAATGGAATTTTACTCTTTTTCAGTCATGAAAACCAAACCGACATGAAGTGAACTCAATTACATACCTATGTAATATGTGTTAATTATATTACGATTCTTCATTTATTTATTCCGTTTAAATATACAGAATCTACCAACATTATATAAAGGAATAACCAAAAGGTCATTTGCAATTCATTAACTATTAACATTAACGAAATGATATGTTGAAAAGTTGAAAGAATAATAACAATATTAGCATTCAAGGATATGTCCAAAAGAGTCTTCCAGCAAAGGGTTGCTGAATCCACTTTATTTAATCCTTGGATCCTGGAGCAACTGGTGAAAACCTAGAAATCAAATATTCAAATTAATTCAAAATTGAAAACTTTAGGAAATCCTTTTTTTCCAAGTGAAAAATGTTGCTATAAAATATTGGTAGGCTTTCCTACATTAGAAATACAAGTGAAAATAATGAAAACTATTGGTAATGGAAACAAATTGCTCCTGCGTTACTGCATCAATACAGCGTTACAAACTTTGAAAAGTATGTACAACTCTGTTAACGCAGAGGCGATTTCTATAAACAATTTTAATTTTTTTTTGCCTACTATTCATTTTGAGTTTGAATAATTTGAAAGATATGGTCTTCTATGAATTTAGTATAAGAACTGCTGCTCAACGGACAAATATGATTGAGAATCCTAATTTTCCTAAAAATACAGGTTTATTTTCAACTAAAAAGGAATTTTCATTTACCTATATAATATTGGCAACTTCAGCACTAGAAGCAAAGCTTGTTGTATCAGGCCTTTCTACTGAAGGTTGATCAGATGTTGAAGGCATCAATGATTTTCTCAGAGTCATTACTGGAACTATTATAGCTGTCTTCGGAACTCAAATCATAAGATTCATATCTACATGATCATTCAGAACATATTCGGGAATTGCATCAATATTGAAGCCTTGTTACCAGGTTAAAAATCTAGAAGGATTCGTAGCAAAATCGAGAAAATGCAGGTTTTTTTGAGACCCTGTGATATTATCACAAACCTTTGACATTACTCGTATGGATTTTCATCTAAGGAAAACTTTCATGTGAACTTAAGTTTGATCGATTCCTTGATTTTTCAAATATTATTACAGGAGTTAAACGAGTAAAGAATACAAAAAACTGTATAAAAAATTTACGAACTATTAGCTTATCTAGCCAGTTCCCTCAGTAAACAACTCCATTTTTATTTTAACGGCAAAAATAATATAAGTCAAATGTCATTTCGGATCATCCAGTCCCGACGGAGAAAGCTATACTTTCATATCTTCTATCTCCCTTAATCTCGAGTGGACAGTCACAGAAAATTGCTTCCCATATTCCACTAGGAGTTTCACCCCCCTGGTTCCGACTACAGGACTGTTTGGGACGGTTCGAGTATGCGCCGTTTTGAGTCTGAAAAATCGCAATCGCGCATACTCGAACCGTTCCGAACAGTTCTGAACTTGGAACCAAAACAAACCCAATATACTCAGGTCTCAGGTCGATTCTGTTTGCTATGAACCCATGATGTTATCATATATATTTGTATTCTGTAATCGTAACCATTGTATAAAGACAACATAGGGCCGGCATTATAAAACTTTATCTAACAGTTTTGACAGATATGTCCTAACATAACTGTCAAAACTGTTTTTCCTCTATCTACTATCTAAAATTCTTATATTTGATGTTCTGTGGGTCAGACCATAGAATAAAAATAATTTTTATGTTTATTGTTGTTTAAAGCAAATTACAATGAATGTGGTGACTAATTTCCTTCAATAAATTAATCTGCATTTAATATTTAATCTGAACAACAGTTACATACAGATTCTCCATTGAGTGTAATCAATAGTTGTAGCTTTTTACTTATATCTATGAGTAAACGGAAAACTATCCAATATTGATTCCAGCTATGTTGATAGAAAGAAGACAAGAGTTTATATCGAAAGATTATGGAACTTTCTTGAGGCATCTAAATATCCTATTCGATTATGAAGAAATTATGTAGTCGAATTATTTACAAATTCATAATAGATATAACATGAGCTTTTTTCTGTGTGGAAAATGTAGGTCTACAGAAGAAAAGATTGTTGAGCTAGACTACTCAAGATGTGGTCTATCAGATGTGCCATTTGATGTATATTCTAGTTCCCGTACTTTGGAAATATTGCATCTAGAAGGGAACAAACTAAGGGACTTATCCCCTCAACTATTTCAATGTATAGATCTTAAATATTTGAATGTTAGTGACAACGAAATCAATTCTTTACCACCTTTAATATCAAAATTGACAAGTCTACAAGTATTAGTATTGAGTAAGAATGCATTGGTGCTTGATAGTTTATCTCCAAACTTGGATAAACTGAACAAATTAACTACTCTGGACCTTAGCATGAATGATTTAGGCAAAGTGCCAGAAACTGTGATGAATCTAATAAATTTACAACAGTTATGTTTGAATGATACTGGAATAGATTATATACCAGCTAATATAGGACGTTTATGCAATTTGAGGATATTAGAGTTACGAGATAATTATGTTGAAGAGTTGCCAAAATCTATAAGAAGACTGACTAATTTGCAAAGACTGGATGTAAGCGATAATAACTTGAATGTATTTGAGGAAATAGGAGAATCACATGGAAATATTTCAGAATTATGGTTAAATGGGAATAATTTAGAAAAATTACCTATAACTGTTAATCAGTTGAAGAAATTAAATGATTTTGATGCTTCATACAATTGCTTGAAAGCAGTGCCAAAAGAATTAGGTCAATGTATGAAACTTACCAATTTAATTCTGAGTTTCAACAACATTGAATTATTACCAAAATCTATTGGTAACCTTAGAAATCTTCAGGTGTTAAAACTTGAAGCTAACTCTCTAGAAGAATTACCTGATTCAATTAGTAAACTCCTTAATTTGGAAGAGCTCAATATTCAGAATAATTCACTCACAAATTTACCATCTGGGATAGGTCATCTTCGAAAGTTAGGGACACTGATACTATCGAATAATAAGCTATCCTATTTACCTACAGAAATAGGTAGTTGTTTGAACTTAACCATCCTAAATGTGCACCATAACCTTCTCTCTAGGCTTCCTGATGAAATAGGACATTTGCATAAGTTGACAACCCTTGGGCTCATAGGAAACAGATTGAGTTTTTTGCCAATAACAATTTCAAAATTATCAAATTTACGAGCTTTGTGGCTTACTCCAAACCAAACTCAGCCTCTCATACATCTACAAAATGATCAGTTAGAGACAGGACAGAAGGTTTTAACTTCCATCCTGTTCCCTCAAGTTCCCTTTCAATCTCAAGAAGAAGACGAGGCGCCAATTGTGCAGATGCCTATCCTTATCGCTCCACAGCCAGGAAAAATCAGTTTTAGTGCTGATATTGGTAAGTTCATAAGCATTTTCTGTTTTCTTGCATGTGTTATGGTAGAATGTGGAATTCAATAGTTATTTTCCTACCTAGAGCACTTTCCTGTACAAGATTGCCGTAATCGAGTGTGGGAAGATTCTTCCAGCTCGAAACAGGGAGAATATTTTTCCTAAAACCGTATTATAGAATGAAAAGAAAAATAGAAAAGCACTGAAGTGAAGTCAGCAGTTTTTGCGCCCTTGTTCCGCTGCCAAAGCGGTAATCTATGTACGTATTGACCCCGCCAAGCGCAGATCTTTTTCGGAACAATCTATATTTCACAGCAGTAAACCAAATTTCAGTTCGATACGGTCATAGGTTACAGAAATATTGGAAAAAAATTTGTCAAATTTCGTAGTTTTTCTCGATATCGTTGTTTTTCTCCGTGGTTCTCCGGGCTGTTGCCAATAAGTGAGCGTTGGCCAGTATGCGGAATCATTCGTGAATGGGTAAAATCCGCCTAATGATTTCGTGGATATACCCATCCAAAGTTTTATTTTCCTAATATTTCCAAAAATGCAGATTAGATCAAATTGAAATCCAGTACTTTATCGATAAAAACCTAGAAAGGCAGTGACATGAAGTCAGATCCACCATTTGTATTCTATGTCCACCATACTCCTCCACAACCATACCAGTTTGGTGAATTAAAAAACTCGACCTATTGTATTTGTTGAAGGATGTCAAGTTTATAATAAATATGGAAAATTGCATTAATAATTTTGCTAACATAGTTAATATTGCATTATTCATAATTATGAACTAATTATATAAGTAAGCAGATAAATTGATCTTGTTTCAACGGAATTACTGTCTACAAATGTAACGAATATTTACTTGTCCGAAAAGAGTGCGGGAAAGTAATGCTTTCAGAGAGAAAAACAGTTCGGGAAAGTAGTTATTAAGGAGTGGTTGTAGGAAATTTTTTTTTCGATATGATTAAAGTATAAACCCATTTCTAGCTGAGCTACTATTGCCTAAAATATATACTATTGACATAGATTTTGTAGAATCTGCAGCTCATCACTAAGGTCGATACAACATTCCAGAAATTAAAGTTTTATACAATCTTGTAATACTAAGATTTAATTAAAATGTTTGTTGAAGGGTCATCTGAAGCCAGATTGAGTAGAACACCAACACCCTATCGAAAAGAATTAAGGCGATTAAGACACAACCTGAGCGGTCCAGGAGTGACCCAAATAAGGGAAGCAAAGGTCACAAACATCACATCAGATTTTGTTCCCCAGGATCAGTACATCAATAGCCAAAACGGTATCAATGAAACTACTTTTGTTACCCCAAAACAACCACCCCCTTATTATGTCGCAGCCGCTTATTCCAAAAACGCCCATTTGTTTAATGATGGTGAGTATCCTTAACTTTCAAGTGTTCTCTAAGGCTCTATGTTTTGTTGGATCCGAAGTTTTTCTCATAGATGATCTTTCGACATGAATATCTTTCGTACTATTTAATTATGTTCATTCTGAAATTTTCAGTCATTCCCATACCAAAAGATGGAGTAACACCGCCAAGTCCTCTTGAAAAACCAAAAAAGTTCAGTCAACATCCAGCCAATTTAAATTTATTGAAGCCGCAGCCCAGAACTGGTCCAACTTGGCCATTTGGAACCCACAAAATTCGCTATGTGACTGAAGTTGAGCTTGATGGAACGTTTAGGGAAGATGATTTTCGTATTATTTCCAAAGAAGATGGGATCTATATAGATTTTGTTAGACCAACCGGAAGTGCCTTTCATAAACTACATGTTGGAGACAAAATTTTGGGCTTCGACGAAGTGGATATTTCAGTATTAGATCCTGATTCCGCATATCAGCAAGCTTTAAAAGTAATTTATAATGCTAGAATAATGACAGTGTCCAGGCAATTGCAAAGTGACAAGTAGAATTATTGATATATGCCTTTTTATACATATATATTTGAGATTTGTATCATTGTTTAATAAAGTGTTTATTATTTTTTTTCAAATTTCTATGTAGTGTGTAAGCGCCAGAACAAAAAGATTTGGTTTCTGCTTGAGATGTCCAAGTACACGGTGATTCAATTTTTCTGACACTTCACTAAATCTCGTTAACAAGCTATTTCAACGACAAAAAAGTTATGTAATTCATCAAACTGCCTTCTTTCGATTGATACTACTGATAAAGCGTTTTTTTCGATTTGTTCTTCCATGTTGGGGATTAAACTGATACAGAAATTAAATAACAAGATCTGTTACTTCCTAGTTCGTTTATTGGTGACTAGGAATATCTTCCTTCAAAGGGAAACCAAAGAGTGAATATAATTTGGAATGAAATCAGTAAATCAACTACAGTATTTTTGCTGAAAAGTTGTTCGTTAACGATGACTAATTTTGAATAGGTCTCTTGCATTTCAGACTAAATTTCATTTTTACATGTTTTTCTCAATCTATTTTGATACAAGATCATAATGTTGGCAATAACACACTTTCACTGGCGAATTCTGAATAATTCGGTATTGAAAATGGTAATTGTAGATCAGTATTAGAATATCTTGTCTATAGTGGTAGATCGTCTCCTACGTCACACCGCAATTCTACGTTGAATCAGTGAAGCCAGATGGAAATTATTGAAAACGGATGATTTTTTTAAATATAATTTTCAGGAAACAAATAGATTATTCTAAAACTAAAGTTATGTTGACTTGGAGATAATAAGTTACAACAATAAACTCTCTGATACCAATTTATTGTTTTAATTCTGTTCCTGATTAGGTGAAGTATGATAAATTCAAATAGATTTATCCTTCACACCTCTAGGTGCAGGTGCATTTAATCAGGAATTCCATTTCATTGGAAACCCGAAAATATCCTATAATTCTTATGTAAAGTTGGCGTTTCGAGAAAACGACTGAGGGCTGGGACCGGTGACTAATTTGGGTCTCTGCCTTCCCGGAAATCTTCGCTTGCCTTCTGCTCGGGCGGAATTGCTGTTTGAAGATTTTCATATGATCAAAAGATTGCCATATTACTATCAATAATAGTATTTACATATTTTCGGAAAATTTTCAGCGATTTCTTAGAAAAATAGTCAATAATCGAATTCGTGAATGCATGGGTAAAATCCACCCAATGATTCTGCAGATATATCCATTCGAAATTTTATTTTTCCAATATTTCCAAAAATACAGATTAGATCGAATTGGAATCCAGTATTTTATCGAAAAATGACAGTTCGAATGTTCATACAGAATATCATGAAGATGATATGATCAGAAGATCACAGAATATTGAATATTTGGAAAAAAAAATTTGAAATTTTTTCGAATTGTTCTAATGACACGATCATCACGAAATTTTGCACAGAGTTGCCTATCAGCATTTCCAAACTAGCTGCCAAGTTTTATTCCGATTAAATCAGTATTTTTTTGAGTTAATCCTGAAAAAACAACGATATCGAGAAAAAAAAACACGAAATTTTATCTCCAGAAATTATGTTTGTATCGGAATGAAAGTTGGTACACTGCTGTAAAATATGATTTTCAAGGTGCAAGCAAATGTTTTTTCCGGATTCAATAAATAGTTTCCGGGAAAAAAAATGTTTTCAAAATTTATACTGACGGTGTGATCTCAACAAAATTTCGTGAAAAGTTGTGCGTCAAGTTTCAATCGAATCGTACGAGTAGTTCCTGATGAAATATCAGGAAATTAATCTCAAAATTTCAAATAGCTGTAATCAATTTCAAGCGATGGACCAAAAGCTTTGGTTATAGTTACGGTTATCCGAACTGTGACATGTAGGCAAAGGATATATAATCTGTGTCAATTTGGACCGTTCGACCGATTTTGCTCCCTAACGAACTTAACCATCGTATTTTGAAATGCAACCCTTCCTGAAAATTTCAAGTTGATAGAATCCTCCTGTACGCCCGTAATCGTGGCGACGGTCGGCCGGACATAATAGATTTTGACACCAGATTCGTCATCATCAGAGTGAGTCCAACTTAGTCGTTTGAGACCATTTTAGGCTCAAAATTAGAAAATTACAGACATTTGGACCAAACGATAGCACGCTGTTCCCTCTAGAACATGCGCGCAAAAATATTTGAAATTTTTCTTCAAATTGTTCTAATATATGACACTAAATTCTGCACTAAGTTGCCCATCAGCATTTTCGAACTAGCTGCCAAGTTTCATCATGATTAAATTAGCAGTTTTCGAGTTATTCCGAAAAACACAACGATAATAACGAAGAAAAAACATGAAATTTTACGTATTTTCTCCCAATATATTCGAAAATAATAACAGTTTTGAATTAAAATTTGGTACACGACTGTGAAATATAAAGTTCAAGGTGGCAGCAAATTGTTTTTCGAATGATTGACATTTTTGGAGAAAAAAATTTTTGAAAAATATTTTTTTTTTAATATACCAACAGCACGATCAGGACAAAATTTTGCGAGAGGTTACTTGACGTTATGCTTCAAGTAACTGCCAAGTTTCAATTCAATCGCTACAGTAGTTCCTGAAATATCAGGAAATAACCTCAAAATTTCAAATGGCTATAACTCCAAAACCACTTGGCCAATTTTGCCCTTTAACGAACGTAAACGTCGCATTTTGAAATGCAACCTACCCTGAAAGTTTCAAATCGATAGTATTCTCCGTACGCCCGTAATCATGCATAAGGCCGGCCGGCCGGACAATTTATTTTGACACCGCGCGGCCTCGCCAGTGAGTCCAACCTAGTCGTTTGAGAGCATTTTTGGCACAAAATTCGAAAATTACAGACATTCGGACAAACGATAGCAAGCTGTTTCCCTAGAACATGAGCGCAAAAAAGAAATTAAAATGTTTGAAAATGATATGTGATGATGACGCCATCGAATATGAAGACGGAACATGGAAGTGAAGATATGGGGACGACCAATGATCTAATAACATTCTTGGTCAGCTTTTTCTCGGACCAATTATGTATTAATATCATGATCAATCCGATACTCAAGCCTTTTGGCAACTTGTCTCAGAATACCATTTTCAACGCATATGCCAACGCTATAGCGTGAGAAAATAGTGTCAATTTCCATACAACATTTCCACACTCTAGCCTCCGTTCCGGCCACATCCGATAGTGAAGCCATTTTTATTTTACTGTCCAACACATCGATAGCATTCATATTACTCAAAAAGAGAGTATGTGAAAATTACTGAAAAATCGAAAAGAATTCCCGATTCCAAAATCTACCTATCTATGCGCGCCACTCAAGGCATTGTGTGTTTTCGGTCTGGTAACGTTGTAAGTTTTCACACTTCTGAAGGGCTAGTTTGGAGAAATCACTCAAAATCTCATTTTTTGCGAGATTACGTCCCCCGACTTCAACCCTTCAGCCTAACGCAACACTAAAGCCTTTGGTATTGCGAATCCAGGAGAATAATCGACTTTTTCATATAATTATGTTATCCCTATGGACCAATCGTGAATTTCCATTCATTCAAGTAGAATACCAGAGTTCCGTTCATAGACAGGATGGATCCGTTATCTGCATATTGTAACGTTTTCTCATCTTAGTTTATCAAAACGTTCAGAATAATGTAACTATAAACTGTAACAAATAACTCAACAACTAATTCTATCAAAGTCGATGTACAATTTATTTCCACACCATTTATTTTCACTGATCACTTGCCGCTTCGAATAACTCCGCTGAATGAATCCCTGTGCTGCTCCATGTCCATCCTTATATAACTCGAGGAGTTCCTCGAGATCTAGAGATTGCCAAAAGGTTCTAGTCACCAGGCGGATGACGCATAGATGCCCAGAGATTACTAGAACAGTCTCGCACAGAAAGGGCCATACTCGCCACACTGTTTCCCCCCCCTTAAGCCTGTTCTGTCCCAGAACAGATTCCATGAATTCCTCGGAGGATCGTGGCGAAATCTGCAATCATCACCAAGTCTACGGTTTTGCTGGTCTTATCAATTTGCTTTGGATTGAAATTGCATACCAAGATCTGTATACCCGTCTTCTGAAAAACTACTTCAAGCACGCTTCATAGAACCCACCAATTCAGTTGATCCAGTCCACAACCTAGCTTGGCAACAGCTAATTTCCTAACCCCAAAGCACTGAAGGTCTTCTTTCAAGCCATCCAGCGCTATCCATAAATTCTGGTAGGTGGGCTTCTGAAAGTAGTACTGATGCTTATTGGTGATTACGTAACAAATGAACCGACCCTCTGACTTCAGTCTCAGGCATTTTCCGATTCGGGGCTGCTATCTCATCAGTTCTTCTTGACGTCCAAATTTATTTCTGAATACTCTAGCTATTCCCCTACTCATCTTTAGATCGGCCGCTACACAGTGAGCAAAAAGAGTATTCCCCTGGAAATAGTCATTTTCCTTCGCCGGAACTTCGATGAGACATACTTCTTCTTCGTCACTCTGTGTTTACACGTACGGAGCTAATTGATTGAAATGAACAACCTTCGGTTTTCCCTTAGACTTTCCTTTGTCTAAAGGTTTTCCTCTGGGGAGCATCCGTATCCGGTGAATTACATCCATACGGTCCTTCCCACTGTCTCTGCAGTTTCGGTGAAAATCCTCTTTTTCTTTGCGGGTTATAAATCCACACCAGATCTACTGCGGTGAACCCTCCTTCAATGGCCTTGATGTAATAGAACATTTTCATCCGATCACTCGCTTGCTGCATTTGATTGCGCACCTTGTCATGAATGTGATCTAGCCTGTTTCTTAATTTCCTGACGTAGTCCTCCCCGGCTACATCTCCTAAAGGCTCAAAACCAAACTCAAGGCCACAAGGTAATCTAATTTCTCGGACGAACATTAAATTGGAGTTTCCGTGGTAGATTCTTGAACCGAAGATCTATATGCCATTCGTGAATAGATAAAATATTCATTCCAGTCCCGCTGGTGATCGGAGAGTATTTTGGCTAGATGTTTTTCCATGGTAATATTCATTCGTTCGACCATGCCATCTGATTGGGGATGCAGAGGTGTAGTTCTTGTCTTATGGATCCCCAATTTTCTACAAACTTCTTTGAATAACGTCGACTCGAAATTTTGGCCTTGATCACAATGCAGCTCTAGAGGTATTCCAAATCTGCAGAAGAACCGTACGCTTCCACCTATTTGTTAAAATAGTCTATCGCACCCAAAATGTACTTGCTTCCGTGGTCTGATTCGGGAAAGGGACCGCGATGTCGACAGCAACTCGTTCCATGGGAGATCCAACATTATATTGCTACATTGAAACCTTTCCTTCTCGAAAGGGCCGTTACATGCAGCACAAGCTTTACATATTCTACACCAGTCTTTAACGACTTTCTTACAGTTAAGCCAAGAAAGCCACTGCCTGACTTTCTCCATCGTCTTAGTAATCCCAAAATGTCCACCAGAAGTTCCATTATGTAGTCTGGTCAAGACGTCTGTCACGCGACTCTTCGGCACATTCAACTGAAGCCTCGACTCAGACCCATCTTCGTTTTCCTAACAACGTTTCAGAAGACCTTTATCGACCTTCAACGTTTCCCATTGTGCCCAATACGACTTGACTCAGTCTGGATACTTCCTCCCAAGTAGGTCGTCTACCACTCTTCTTCCAACTCAGGAGTACCTTCAAGTCTGGATCTTCTTCTTGTGCTCGTTGAATTTCTTGGGGTAGCCAGTCTTCTTCAAATACATTGTTCCGTCAACAATCGGCCTTGTCTTCTACACGTGAGCAGTGGCTACAATTCGCAAGGCATGGTCTTCTTGATAACGCGCCGTCATTTCGATGGGTAGCTCCCGTTCAATGTTCGGTGTCGAAGTCATATTCTTGCAGTCGTCCGATGCATCTGGCCACTTGTCCTTCCGGGTTTCTAAAACTTAAGATCCATTTCAAAGCAGCATGATCCGTTATCAGCAGAAATTTGCTTCCGTACAAATATTCTACGGACTTAATGGCTCCTGAAAGTTCTCCTCTCATTCCGTTCCAGCTTCGACAAAACCTTGCTGAAATATCCTATGACTCTTTCATGTCTATCTTGAACTTTCGATAGGACGCCCCCGATGGCTGTATCACTAGCATCCGTGTCGAGCACAAACTTTCCTTCAGCTCTTGCATAGTCCAAGACGGGAGTTGCGACTAGAGCCTTCTTCAATCGTTCGAAGGCTTCAGCACAATCATAGGACCATATGTACTCCTGTCCATCCTATGTTAATCTTGTTAGAGGCGTGGAAACGTTGGCAAATCCAGACACAAATCCTCTATAATAGGTGCATAAGCCTAAGAAACTTAGCAACTAACTCTTGACTCCCGGTATAGGCCCCTCCTTCCTTCACGCCCCCTCGGGAAATTACGTGTCCTAAAGATTGAACCTCTGTTCGAAATAAAGTGCATTTCTTTGGACTTAGCTTTAAGTTGCCTTCAAGAAGTCGCTGAAAAACCTCAGATAGGTTGTGTGGGTATTCTTGGAATGATTTTCTCACTACTATTACGCCATCTAAGTATACCAGACAAGTTTTTCAGGAGAGTCCTCATGATATAGTCTCCATTAAACGCTCGAATGGGGCAGGAGCGTTACATAAGCCGAAGAGCATCACTTTAAATTGACACAGGCCAATACACCAGCACCTTCAGCAATATTTATGTCTTCCTTCTGCCAACTTGCTTTTCTGAGGAAACGTTCTGTATGGATAGTAAACGGAGATCTTATGGCCGGTTTCAAATTTCCGGTCGACAAGGCAGCGTTGGGGGTGGAAGTTTTTCCGCAATATTTTCTAAAGAATCATGTCACCTTGAAATTTGGCACATATGTTGCCTATGAGTAGCAAACGACGATACAATACTCAGTTTCAAATTTCTGGCCGTCAGGGCGGCGCGGCAGAGATGGAAGTCTTTCAGCAATATTTCTATAAGTATCCTGCCACCTTGAAATTAAGCATATATGTTGTTTCTGAGTAGCGAACGACTATAGGATACTCAGTTAATGTGCCAAATTTCAAGGTGGCAGGATGCTTCATGAAAATATTGCTGAAAAACTTCCACGCCCCGCAACGCCGCCCTTGCAGCGGGAAATTTGAAACTGGGTATTGTTTCGTCGTTTGCTACTCACAGACAACACATGTGCCAAATTTCAGGGTGGCAGGATGCTTTATGAAAATATTGCTGAAAGACTTTTACCCGCGCCCTAGCAGCTGGAAATTTGAAACTGAGTATTGTTTTGTCGTTGGCTACTCACAGACAACATATGTGCCTAATTTCAAAGTGGCAGGATGCTTTATGAAAATGTTGTTGAAAGACTTCAAACCCCCGCCACGCCGCCCTGACGGCCGGAAATTTGAAACTCAGTATTGTTTCGTGGTTTGCTTTTCATAGATAACGTATGTGCCACATTTCAAGTTGGATTCTTTATAAAATATTGCTGAAAGACTTGCATAAGATCTCCGTTTACTATCTATACAGAACATTTTCTCAGAAAAGCAAGGTGGCAGAAGGAAGAAATAAAATATTGCTGAAATTTATTGCTAAAGGTACTGGGGTCAGGCCAGTTCCAATACTGAAAGTAGTTTTCTCTCTATCCTTCGGATCTAAGACAACCTGCCAATACCCACTCTTTAGATCCAAGATGGAAAATCTACGTTATCGCGAAAGTGTATCCAGTATATAATTGATTCTCGGTAAGGGATAGCTGTCCCTCTTCGTAACTTGATTGAGCTGCCTATAGTCTACACAGAATCTAGTGGACCCATTCTTTTTGTTCACTAACCCTACTGGCGACTTCCAAGGACTATTGGATGGTTCGATCACACCTTCTCTCGCCATGTCTTCAATAATGCGTTCAGCCTCTTCTCTTTTGCCAGAGGAAGACGTTTAGGATGCTGTCGGATGGGTTGTGCATCACCAGTATTGATTTTTTGCTGCACAACATCGGTCTTTCCTGGTCTTTCGTCAGTGGAAAACCCGTCGGAGAATGTCTGAACAAGTTTTCTCACTTCGGATAGTTGATACCGGTCAAGCTTTTGACATTTTGAGGTAAGGGAAGCTCTTCAGTACTCTTCTTTGTCCGCGAGACTTCTACAGTACCTAATCTACCAGATATATGGTACCCTGGTACCCCGTATCCAACCAAGGTGGTTTCTTCAGGGTGACATTATCTTTCCTTGTAACAGTCCTTTAGTTAGTATTGAATCGTCACAGAGCTCGATCACTTTAACGCACCCTTTTCTCGTAACGTCATCACATCTACCTGTTACTATGCCTTCCGTTCGACCTGACAACGTGATGTTCTAGGTCAATCCTATCGAAAGGAATATCCAGTTTGCATCCAAGTTTGTTAACAAGGTCCAATCCCAGGATAACTTCTTCCGTGATTTCAGCAATTAGAACCACGAGCCTCGCTGTTGTGTTTCCCAATTCAATAGTGGAGACGACCGATCCATAAGTTGGAATTTCGAATCCTTCAGCTAATTGTTCTGGTCGATCCACTATCAATTATTTCACATTTCGATCATTTATCTTCCCGGGAACAACTATGCTTGGTGAATCTGTGGACAGGATTCCTCGGATTATCACTTCAGGTGCATTTTTAGCTTCGGTCGATTTATGCCCCTCATCACCGACCCTCTTCAGTTTTCCTGCTGTTGTTTTTTTTTCAATTTTGGGGTAATTCCGCTTAATATGCCCACTTTTATTTACAGTTCCAGCAGACAGCATCCTTTTTGCGCGCATGTTCTGGGGAACAGCGTGCTATCGTTTTGTCCAACTGACTGTAACTTAATTTTGAGCCGAAAATGATCTCAAACGACTAGGTTGGACTCACTGAGGATGAATCTCGTGTCAAAATCGATTCTCCGTACGCACGATCATGGGCGTACATAGGATCCTAACGATTTGAAAATTTCAGGGTTGGTTGCATTTCAAAATGCGGAGGTTAAGTTCGTTAATAGGCAAAATCGGTCGAACGGAGTTATAGCCATTTGAAGTTATTTCCCTGAAATTTCCAGAACTACCGAAGTGATTGAATTGAAACTTGGAAGTTAGTTGAAGTATGAGGAGTCGCAACATTTGCAACATTTTGTTGAGATCGGACTGTTAGTAAATTTTGAAAAATTTTTTTTCTCGGAAACTATTTCATTCGGGAAAAACTCAGGTCATACTTTGAACTAAAAGAAAATATGTAAAATTTCGTGGTTTTTTTCTCGATATTGTTGTTTTTTCGGAATAACTCAAAAAATAATGATTCAATCATGTTGAAACTCAAAAACTAGTTTGAAAATGCTGATAGGCAGTTTGTACGAAACTTCGTGATGATCGTTTCATCAGAACAATTTGAAGAAGAAATTTCAAATTTTTTTTTCAAATATTCAATATTCTGTGATCTTCTAATCATATTATCCTCATTGAATTCTGTATGAACCTCCGAACTGTCCTTTCTCGATAGATGGGTTTTAATCCGATCTGGATTGTATTTTTGGAAAATAAAGTTCCGAATGGGTATATCTGAGGAATCAGTGGGTGGATTTCACCCATTCAAGAATTCGGCCTTCGTAATTAAGGTCCAAACCTACTCTACAAATATCAAGTTTCTAAGTTGTTTCTTTCCGAAGTTATTGTGTTTACGGTCGGCCGTTAGACTAGGTTAGGATGAACTAATGTTTATTTTTGCATTAATCGAATTCTAAGTTTCTAATGTTGAGTGGGATTATGTCAAAAGATTTGTTGAATAAAAAAAAATTAATAAAAAATGTTTCGTTTGTTTTTTACTTCTGTTGGATAGTAATGCTCGATATATGAACTCTTGCCGTTATTATAAACCATTAAATTTCGCTTTCACTAGGAATCGAACACTTGAACAGGATTTGCACGTATTTTATTTCAAACTCATGCGGACGGTGAGTCTTTGGCTCTAACTCTGAATATACTGAGTCTGGGTTCATGAAATTTTGCATGCATATTCTTTGATCGTACAGTTTTCGGATAAAGAATTGAATCAATTCATTTTCCAATCCTAGAGCAATATTATAGAGAACCTTTTCTCCACATTCCGATAGAGCATTCGATTTCTTTCCACAAAAATATAATTCGAAAATTACTAAAATAATATCTCTACCAATTACTGTATGATCGAAGAGCATGTGTGCAACATTTCATGCACCTAGACACTGTGCTATTAAAGTTAGAGCAGAAGGTTCACCCCTAGCAAGAGACTAAAATAAAATACCTGTAAGTCCTGCCTGAATGGTCGATTTTGAGTAAAAAATTATTCAAAGATCTGTAATAACCGTGAAAATGAATATATTTTATTTTTCCTTACACAATATTTTACTCAGAAATCAACGTATAATTCGAATATGCAAAAATAAGCAGCAGTCCATAACAGAAAATTGAACGTTTCGCCCATTTCCGGTTAAACCGGAAGTCACAGACACTCCTTATTTACCTAAGTCGGTTAAAAACAGTCTGCAGTATCAATGTCCAAAATTTCAATCCGATATCTTGTAAAATGGAGATAATTTTCCTGTGACGCCCGGTATAGGCACATTTGTTTTCAATATTTTTAATTTCATTGTCAAGTGAGAAATAAATAAATTTAATAAATATTAAAGGTTTGTGAGGATCGATAAAATGATTCGAAAAACATGTTTTGGCATGATGTTACTTGATGGGTGAAAGATATGGCTCATGTCACAAGTAACCAAAGAAATCCTCATTCCACATTTGCAGTTTCCACTAATGGATGGAATCTCAATTGAGTTAGTATTTTGGTTTTCCACTTATTATTATGAATCCATAATTAACACAAAATATAACAGCCATTGAAGGGAAAAAAAGATTCCATCAGTCTTATAAAATTCTATTCAAACTTTCTGTAAACATTCTATATAGTAATAAATAAATAAAGAATATGGTTTACTTAAGACTTATATTCTATAGTTAAAATGCTTAATGATTTTCTCACTGGACTTTCATCTCCTTGAATTTTTTGCTCAGTAATTTCATTACTTCTGCAGGTGTGGTTCTCGGACTTTTGTATTTAGCATAATTTTCTTGATAAAATGCTGCAAAACCCTTAGGCTCCTTCTTTGGGGTATCAACAAGGGGGACCATTATTGGTTCCCCTTTCCCACTCACTTTGTTAAGAAATATCTCGAATTTTCCGCAGCAATATCCACATCTTTTTCTCTCTATATCTAGAGATTTTCTGTGTCGTTTCACTCTGAAAATAGAATAAACATAACTTCAAATAACTTCATTAAAAATATAATACAAAGGTTCAATAATCTTCAACATAATAGTTACATACTCATATCCACAGCCAGTGCATTTATATACATATTTCGATGAAAGTTCATAGTTATGGCACGTTTTTATGGGAGGCAGTTCTGGATACACTTTTTTCGCCTTTTCAGCCCTGAAAAGTGGAACAATAGTTCATAATAATTGAAGATGTAAATGGTAATATACATGATACTCTTTATTTTACAAACTCATTAACTGAGCTCCAACAAAAAATCACCTATAAAAACTTGGATTTGAAAAATTCAAGAAATCCAAAATATCAGAGGTAACTGGCGATGAGACAATTGAAATTTGAGGAAAGCACAAATGTGAAGTCTGGGGCCTTTGCGTACTTTCCTATGAAGATGCGTAATCTATGTAGGAACTGAACCAATTTTACACGGCTTCTAAAGCGGCGGCACGTGGAAAAAAGTAGGTGTTTTTCATTAAAATCGAATGGTACTGAATCAGTATAATGAAGAAAGTTTTAGGTTAGAGTTTTCACGAATGCAAATTTCCTTAATTATAATGTTAAAATTCACGAACCTTATAAAAGTATTCACCGGGATATTACAAATTGCCCCTAAAAAATTTCAAAAAGCACTGCCGTGAAGGCAGCAACTTTTGCGCGCATGTTCAATGTAGATGACCGCTTCAGCAACGAATTTGAACGTGCGCGCAAAAGCTGCTGCCTTCACGGCAGTGCTTTTTGAAATTTTTTTCTGATAAATAACTGGATTTCAATTCGATCATATCTGTATTTTTGGACATATTGTAAAAATAAAATTTTGAATGGGTATATCTACGGAATCATTGGGCGGATTTTACCCATTCACGAATTCGACCTTCGTAATTAAGCCCCAAACCTACTCTACAAATATCGAGTTTCTAAGTAGTTTCTTCCGGAAGTTATTGTGTTTACGGTCAGCCTAACGGCCGACTGCGTAAACACAATAACTTCCGAAAGAAACAACTTAGAAACTCGATATTTGTAGAGAAGGTTTGGACCTTAATTACGAAGGCCGAATTCGTGAATGGGTAAAATCCACCCAATGATTCCGTAGATATACCCAATCAAAATTTTATTTTTCCAATATTTCCAAATATAGAGATCAGATCGAATTGAAATCCAGTACTTCATCGAAAATAACAGTTCGAAGTTTCATACAGAATTTAATGAGGATGATATGATGAGAAAATCATAGAAATTTTTTTTTTCAAATGGTTCTAATAACACGATTATCACGAAATTTTACATAAAGTTGTCTTTCAGCGTCTTAAAACTAGCTGTGAAGTTTAATCAGGACTGAGTCAGTATTTCTCGAGTTATACCGAAAAAATCAACGATATCGAGAAGAAAACCTCAAAATTTGACATATTTTTTCCCGATATCTCCAAAACTTATGATCGTATCAAACTGAAATTTGGTACACTGCTGTGAAATTAGAAGGTCAAAGCGTGAGTATAATTTTTTTTGGATATGATGAATGGTTTCCGAAAAAAAAATTTTTTTGGAAAAAAATTTCGAAAAAATTTTTTTTAAAAAATTACTGACAATATAATCCTGACGAAATTTAGCTCAAAGTTGCGCGTCGTTGTACTTCACCTAACTGCCAAGTTTGAATCCAATCGCTCAGGTAGTTTCTGAAATAAAAAATAAATAACTTCAAAACTTCAAATGCCTATAACTCCGAAACTATTCGATCGATTTGGCCCATTAACGAACTTAACCGCGGCATTTTGATGCGCAACCTATCCTGAAAGTTTCAAGTTGCAAGCTTGCTTCTGTCGACAGTTATCGTGTCTACGACCGGCCGGCCGGCCGGGCGGCCGGACAGAATCGATTTTGACACCGGATTCGTCATCAGTGAGTCCAACCTAGTCGATTGAGACCATTTTCGGCTCAATCATCCAAAATTACAGACATTTGGACAAAACGATAACACGCTGTTCCCCTAGAACATGCTCGCAAAAACACAATTATAAAAGTTGATTGGAAATTTATGTCATCAATTTCAAGGATCTTGAATATTGTATCTCGAATTGTGATTTCCAATAAATGTATTATATAAATAACAACATGTTAACGAATTATTTGTTGAAACTTGTTGTCCTCTCATAAGATGTGCTAACAACGCGACCACGTGAAGTTAGCCTAAAGTTAATAGAACAAATTCTGAAACTAAGGTCAATATTTAATTTCCAATTTTTTACGTATTAAACTTTTCATGCACCATCATAGTTTTTGCATGTTCTAGGGGAACAGCGTGCTATCGTTTTGTCCAAATGTCTGTAATTTTGGATGATTGAGCCGAAAATGGTCTCAATCGACTAGGTTGGACTCACTGATGACGAATCCGGTGTCCAAATCGATACCGGTGTGAACTTAACGGCCACTATTAGCGGCCAATTCTCCGATGATACCCGAACGAGGGCACTCAGTGGCGTGCGCCTGCCAACATAAACAAGCCGCCGGTAGAGTTGTAGTAAGCACGTAACGACTTCGGTTTCCTTGAAACTAGCTGACAATTGTCTTCATTCTTGTTTATTCATCAAAATTGGATGTAAATATCCAGTATTTTCGCAGTTTCTCACTTAGAAGTGGACTGAGACTATGATTTCAGAAATCAAATATTGATTTCGTAAATTAGCTGCCACTACCGAGAAAAATGGAAAAAATCGATATTGATTCCTGAACATCATTGAGAAAGGAGTTTTCTATTAGGAAAATAGGATCTCATATTTTGTCTCCCTACTAGGAAATTTTTTATAGGCCGTTGAAAGTGAGACATAAAGTCTTTGGACCGAAAATGTCGGTTTGGTTTATTCGCTTTCATTCCTGAAAAAATTGGAGATTCTGATTCTCATTTTAGTAGGATATTGAGAAAAGACTTTTGTATCAGAAAAATAGGGTCTCATATTTTGTCCCCCTACAAGGAAATTTTTTATCGGCCGTTGAAAGTAAGACATAAAGTGTTTAAACCGAAAATGTTGGTTTCGTTTATTTGCTCTCATTTCTGAGTAAATTGGAAAAGGCGATTCATATTTGGGTATGATATTGAGAAAAGACTTTTCTATCAGAAAAACAGATTCTCATATTTGGTCCCCCTACAAGGAAATTTTTTATCGGCTGTTGAATGTGATACATACTTCTTTCGAACCAGGAATGTTGGTTTCGTTTATTTGCTCTCATTTCTGAGAAAATTAGAAAAAGCAATTAATATTTTAGTATGATATTGAAAAAAGACTTTTATATCAGAAAAACAGGGTCTCATATTTTGTCTCCCTACAAGGAAATTTTTTATCGGCCGTTGAAAGTAAGACATAAAGTGTTTGGACCGAAAATGTCGGTTTGGTTTATTCGCTCTCATTCCTGAAAAACTTGGAGATTCTGATTCTCATTTTAGTATGATATTGAAAAAAAACTCTTATATCAGAAAAATAGATTCTCATATTTTGTCCCCCTACAAGGAAATTTTTTATCGGCTGTTGAATGTGATACATACTTCTTTCGAACCAGGAATGTTGGTTTCGTTTATTTGTTCTCATTTCTGAGAAAATTGGAAAAGGCAATTAATATTTTAGTATGATATTGAAAAAAGACTTTTCTATCAGAAAAAGAGGGTCTCATATTTTGTCTCCCTACAAGGAAATTTTTTATCGGCCGTTGAAAGTAAGACATAAAGTGTTTGGACCGAAAATGTCGGTTTGGTTTATTCGCTCTCATTCCTGAAAAACTTGGAGATTCTGATTCTCATTTTAGTATGATATTGAAAAAAGACTCTTATATCAGAAAAATAGGTTCTCATATTTTGTTCCCCTACAAGGAAATTTTTTATCGGCTGTTGAATGTGATACATACTTCTTTCGAACCAGGAATGTTGGTTTCGTTTATTTGCTCTCATTTCTGAGAAAATTGAAAAACGCAAATAATATTTTAGTATAATATTGAAAAAAGACTTTTCTATCAGAAAAACAGGATCTCATATTTTGTCCCTCTACAAGGAAATTTTTTATCGGCCGTTGAAAGTAAGACATAAAGTGTTCGGACCGAAAATGTTGGTTTGGTTTATTCGCTCCCATTCCTGAAAAAATTGGAGATTCTGATTCTCATTTCGGTATGATATGTAGAAAAGACTTTTCTATCAGAAAAACAGGTTCTCATATTTTGTCCCCCTACAAGGAAATTTTTTATCGGCTGTTGAATGTGATACATACTTCATTCGAACCAGGAATGTTGGTTTCGTTTATTTGCTCTCATTTCTGAGAAAATTGGAAAAGGCGATTCATATTTGGGTATGATATTGAGAAAACACTTTTCTATCAGAAAAACAGGTTCTCATATTTTGTCCCCCTACATGGAAATTTTTCATCGGCTGTTGAATGTGATACATACTTCTTTCGAACCAGGCATGTTGATTTCGTTTATTTGCTCTCATTTCTGAGATAATTGGAAAAAGCAATTAATATTTTAGCATGATGTTGAGAAAAGACTTTTCTATCAGAAAAACAGTATCATATCATACCAAAATGAGAATCAGAATCTCCAATTTTTTCAGGAATGGGAGCGAATAAACCAAAACAACATTTTCGGTCCGAACACTTCATGTCTCACATTCAACAGCCGATAAAAAATTTCCTTGTAGAAGGAACAAATATGAGAACCTGTTTTTCTGATAGAAAAGTCTTTTTTCAATATCATACTAAAATATTAATTGCTTTTTCCAATTTTCTCAGAAATGAGAGCAAATAAACGAAATCAACATGCCTGTTTCGAAAGAAGTATGTATCACATTCAACTGCCGATAAAAAATTTTCTTGTAGGGGGACAAAATATGAGAACCTGTTTTTCTGACAGAAAAGTCTTTTCTCAATATCATACCCAAATATGAATCGCCTTTTCCAATTTTCTCAGAAATGAGAGCAAATAAACAAAACCAACATTCCTGGTTCGAAAGAAGTATGTATCACATTCAACAGACGATAAAAAATTTCCTTGTAGGGGGACAAAATATGAGAGCCTGTTTTTCTTATTGAAAAGTCTTTTCTCAATATCATACGCAAATATGAATCGCCTTTTCCAATTTTCTCAGAAATGAGAGCAAATAAACGAAACCAACATTCCTGGTTCGAAAGCAATATATATCACATTCAATAGCCGATAAAAAATTTCCTTGTAGAGGGACAAAATATGAGACCCTATTTTTCTGATATAAGAGTCTTTTCTCAATATCATACTGAAATGAGAATCAGAATCTCCAAGTTTTTCAGGAATGAGAGCGAATAAACCAAACCGACATTTTCGGTCCAAACACTTTATGTCTTACTTTCAACGGCCGATAAAAAATTTCCTTGTAGGGGGACAAAATATGAGACCCTGTTTTTCTGATTAAAAAGTCTTTTTTCAATATCATACTAAAATATTAATTGCTTTTTCCAATTTTCTCAGAAATGAGAGCAAATAAACGAAACCAACATTCCTGGTTCGAAAGAAGTATGTATCACATTCAACAGCCGATAAAAAAATTACTTGTAGGGGGACAAAATATTAGAACCTGTTTTCCTGATAGAAAAGTCTTTTCTCAATATCATACCCAAATATGAATCGCCTTTTCCAATTTTCTCAGAAATGAGAGCAAATAAACGAAACCAACATTTTCGGTTTAAACACTTTATGTATTACTTTCAACGGCCGATAAAAAATTTCCTTGTAGGGGGACAAAATATGAGACCCTATTTTTCTGATATAAGAGTCTTTTTTCAACATCATACCAAAATGAGAATCAGAATCTCCAAGTTTTTCAGGAATGAGAGCGAATAAACCAAACCGACATTTTCGGTCCAAAGACTTTATGTCTCACTTTCAACGGCCGATAAAAAATTTCCTAGTAGGGAGACAAAATATGAGATCCTATTTTCCTAATAGAAGACTCCTTTCTCAATGATGTTCTGGAATCAATATCGATTTTTTTCATTTTTTTCGGTAGTGGCAGCTAATTTACGAAATCAATATTTGATTTCTGAAATCATAGTCTCAATCCACTTCTAAGTGAGAAACTGCGAAAATACTGGATATTTACATCCAATTTTGATGAATAAACAAGAATGAAGACAATTGTCAGCTAGTTTCAAGGAAACCGAAGTCGTTACGTGCTTACTACAACTCTACCGGCGGCTTGTTTATGTTGGCAGGCGCACGCCACTGAGTGCCCTCGTTCGGGTATCATCGGAGAATTGGCCGCTAATAGTGGCCGTTAAGTTCACACCGGTCAAATCGATTCTGTCTGGCCGGCCGTCCGGCCGTAGACACGCTAACTGTCGACAGAAGCGAGCTAGCAACTTGAAACTTTCAGGATAAGTTGCGCATCAGAATGCCGCGGTTAAGTTCGTTAATGGGCCGAATCGGTCGAATAGTTTCGGAGTTATAGGCACTTGAAGTTTTGAAGTTGTTTATTTTTTATTTCAGAAACTACCTGAGCGATTGGATTCAAACTTGGCAGTTGGGTGGAGTATAACGACGCGCAACTTTGAGTCAAATTTTGTCAGGATCATATTGTCAGTAAATTAAAAAAAAAAAATTTTCCAAAAAATTTTTTTTTTCGGAAACCATTCATCATATACAAAAAAAAATCCACTCACACTTTGAGCTTCATATTTCACAGCAGTGTATCAAATTTCAGTTCGATACGATCATAAGTTTTGGAGATGTCGGGGAAAAATATGTAAAATTTCGAAGTTTTCTTCTCGATATCGTTGATTTTTTCGGTATAACTCGAGAAATACTGATTCAGTCCTGATAAAACTTCACAGCTAGTTCTGAGATGCTAAAAGACAACTTTATGCGAAATTTCGTGATAATCGTGTCATTAGAACAATTTGAGAAAAAAATTTTCTATGATTTTCTTATCAGATCGTCCTCATTAAATTCTGTATTACTTCGAACTGTTATCTTTCGATGAAGTACTGGATTTCAATTCGATCTGATCTTTATTTTTGGAAATATTGAAAAACTAAAATTTTGATTGGGTATATCTACGGAATCATTGGGTGGATTTTACCCATTCACGAATTCGGCCTTCGTAATTAACGTCCAAACCTTCTCTACAAATATTTAGTTTCTAAGTTGTTTCTTTCGGAAGTTATTGTGTTTACGCAGTCGGCCGTGAAGGCAGCAGCTTTTGCGTGCATGTTCAAACTCGTTGCTGAAGCGGTCATCTACATTGAACATGCGCGCAAAAGTTGCTGCGTTCACGGCAGTGCTTTTTGAAATTTTTAAATAATTAGCATTTTTATGATTTGGTGCTGACTTCCCACTCCTCAAGATTTTCCCCTTGTGGAAAAAATTTGATGCCAATAATTCCTAACCAATTTGTATTGTTGAAGAAATCTGAATATCTCCAGTAGATGTTTTTATATTAGCATTCATAACATTTAGTGCCAACTTCACAATCAACAGCAAAACTTTCTGGTTTCGAAAAAATTTCAATGTCTGTAACCAATTTGTTTCAATTTGTTCTGTTAAAATTACTTCAATATCGATTGCACGGCTTTTCGGGTTATCTATTCTGATTTGTCACTTGACGATAAGTTCAACAATTTCTTCACATTGCTGAAGTCTGTAGTTGATGCAGCTTTTCCACTTAAATTTCCTTCTCGGCGGAAACCGGGTTGGATTGATTCCACAGTACTCAAAGCACGGGACGATTTGAAAAACTTGCATTGGCTCACAAAGAATCTAAATACGCCTGAGACATCATTCTGGTACGGTCAAGCAAAAATTAAGTAAAATCAGTTATTAAAATCGTCTAAATTAAATGATAAAAAAAAATTCTACATCATTCTGACAATATTTGCAGGACTGTTAGGAGAATGGTCAATGAGGAAATTAGGTATAAGGCAAAATCCGCAAAAAATATTTCCCTGAAGGTTAATGTACTTATTTCCTGTTCTCTGAATATTACTGAGGCTTTTGCCCGACATTTTACTGAGCCTAGAAAAATATTTTTTCAAAATTTGAAGTGAAGTACTGACTCAACAATGGGATAAAGCCGGGTGCAGATGAGTGTAAAGCCATGTTCAGATGAGTGTAATCCGAACAGCGAATGCAATAAAATTTGATAAACGATTCGGCGAATAGTGTGGACGGCACTCGAGCTCAGGCTCGAATACATTCAAATGTATCGTTCGAGTTGAAAACCGAGTCCCGACGGAGCAGAAAGAGCGCTGCCTAGAACCATGAAAGTCCCTGTGATTTATTGCATTCGCTGGTCGCATTCCACTCATCTGGACCCGGCTGCGTATTGGCATTGTTTACTATGCTGCAACACATATATGGTGTTGCAACGCGGTAAAGAATGACTGAGCCAGTGCTCTCTCTACCTAGACATATCTTACCACGACTCAGCACAGGCAGGCGTTCAGACGTAGTGACTATTGTATTATGAATACGCGCCCATTCTCGAGGCATTGTTTACCACGTTCCAACTCAACATTGGGCGCCTATGATTGTTTTGCTGGGCCGACTACACGGCCGCCCAGCTTGTACTAGCCACCGTGCTTTTTGAGGTGTTGTCAGTTACGCAAGTCCGCTAGACAGGCGCAGACGTTGCTAAGGTAAGGAAGGAAATGTGTATCAAAAACAATATTTTGTTAACACTTAAGAAATTAAGTGGAGGTGATCAGGGCCGGCGCGAGCAATTCTGGCGCCTGAGGCAAAAATTTTTTTGCGCCCATCGTATAAAAGATTGAAAAATAGCAGAAGTTAAGTTAATCGGAAAAAATGGAGTCGGTGTAAATGTAGAATGCTCATCTCGATATACTTATATAGGTAGGTATATCAAGTGCTTCCAAGGTTTTTTTTTAATGAAACAAGAAATATTATATAGATTGAAATATCACATTGGGAAAAGAAGGAAAAAAATAACATAATTGTGTAGATATTATACCTGAACAAAAACAAAAACATAAAAAAATATAATCATGAACTGTATAATTTATATAATATAACGGTCGGCCCTACGGCCGGACCGTAAACACAATAACTTCCGAAAGAAACAACTTGGAAACTATTTGTAGAGAAGGTTTGGACCTTAATTACGAAGGCCGAATTCATAAATGGATAAAATCCACCCAATGATTCCGCAGATATACCCATTTAAAATTTTATTTTCCCAATATTTCCCAGAATACAGATTGGATCGAGTTGAAATCCAGTACTTTATCGAAAAATAACATTTTGAAGGTTCATACAGAATGTAATGAGGATAATATGATGGGAAGATCACAGAATATTAAATATTTGAGAAAAATAAATTTGAATTTTTTTTTAATTGTTCTGATGCCAAGATCGTCACGAAATTTTGCACAATGTTGTCCTTCAACATTTCCAAACTAGCTGCGAAGTTTCATCACGATCGAATTAATATTTCTTGATTCATACCAAAAAAACAATGATATCGAGAAGAAAACCACGAAATTCTACATATTTTTTCTCAATATCTCCAAAACTAATGGCATTATCGAACTGAAATTTGGTACACTGCTGTGAAATATGGAGTTATTACCGAAATTAATCTCGAATATGAAGAATAGTTTCAGAAAGAAAGAATTTTTTCGAAAAAAATTTTCTTTAAAATATAGTAACCATTCAGTTTGACAAAATTCTGATGAAAATTGCGCATCGTTATGCTTCAACTAACTGCCAAGTTTCAATTCAATCGCTGCAGTTGTTTCTGAGATATGAGGAAAACAACCTCAAAATTTCAAATTGCTATAACTCCAAAACTATTTGGCCGATTTGGCCCATTAACGAACTCAACCTTCGTTTTTTGAAATGCAATCCTTCTTGAAAATATCAAGTCGATAGATTCCTCCGTACGCCCGTTATCGTGGTGACGGCCGGCCAGACAGAATCAATTTTGACATCCGATTCGTCATCACTGAGTCCAACCTTGTCGTTTAAGACTATTTTCGGGTCAATCAGCGAAAATAACAGATATTCGGAAAAAACGATAGCACGCTGTTACCCTAGAACATGCGCGCAAAAAAAAACACTGAAATCTTCGAGAATACCAGTAGGGATCCGTACCGTCGAGGGGTGTGTGGCAACCTGCCGACGAAGACAGTACGCCTTTGTCGGCGTAATGAAGTGCGGTAATAAAACTAAAGGTCATACTATCCGCTGCGTTACGTTCCGGCCGGCGGAAAGATTATTATCCGTAGACGGACGTTGCATTCATATTATCAGTTCAGCTCAGCTCAGTCAACAAGCGTTTCGGTTGTCGGGAATTTCCCGTTGTATTCGAATCGACTCCTTTTGCCTTTCAATTTGATTTGAACGCTCAACGAAGTGGGTTAGAAAAATTTTCATTAAGATTTTTCCGTGGAAAACTATGTACTATTGCATTATTACTTGAAAAACATGAAGAGGAAAAAAAGTCGGTGAAAGGATTATTTCTTTTTCATGGGATCCACTATATTTTCTATTATAAAAATCATATTAATCCTCTTCACGAAACAAACTTATCAATTTGTCCAAATACATCTCGGTTTTCAATTTTTTGGTGATGTAAAAGTGCGCTGGAGGAAATTGACTGAGCGGCTGCTAATTCACATTGTACCTTCAGTCGCGTTCAGGCAAACCACGCCCTTCAGCCGAGCCGCAGAGTATTCTCTCGAAGAATACCGTCCGACTGCCGTAAGCATGCTGAATCGTGCTGAAGGGTCGTAGACGGATAGTATGAATTAGTCCATATAAAACCCACTAAAAGATTCTCTGGCGTAACGGAACTGAACGGATAGTATGAATTGGCCTTAACAGTGACACGTGTGGCTTCAGCATATTTCATTGAACCTAATTATAAGGATGATAAGATAGACTTACGGTTAGGGTGAATGTTTACACATTTTCAAACTGCAGCATTAGCAGACCCGAGACAGGGCTGTATGTTCAATAATCTGGGATTTAAATAAAATACGAAAATGTAGCCTCCGATATTGCCCCAAATGCCGCCCATAGCAGAGTGGCGCCTGAAACGACTGCCTCACCCCTAACGCCGGCCCTGGAGGTGGTGTTGAAAGCAACTATACTTTTAAAAAGTAAAGATTTTTTATTGCTCTCGTTAGAGCAAAGAATGGCTGTTCTGATCAGAAAGATGAGCAGTTTTATAATGGATGGTGCACAAAATGGATACAGAGGTTCAGCCAAGAAACTTCTACAAATTGGATTATACGATATATGTATCTCAACATACGAAAGTATGATTTTAAAAAAGTTTTTAAATGTCAGCATAATAGCTTCGACAAAGTGAAGTAACGGAAACGCGATGATACCAGGCATCGGAATAAAGTTGCGACGCAACTATTACAATTATATTTAAAAAAATTAACCGCCATACCATTAGAAATGATCCTTTATTAAGAGAAGAATTGGATGTATATATACGAGTAAGTACTATCTTTATGTATGTATGTATTCTTCTGTGTATTCTTGAAATGAAATCATTTTTCACTGAGAATGAGCCAGATTAAAAGATAGAAATTACCAATTTGACTATCTTCAGGCGATACATGCGTGTCGCATCAATAAAATAGCATCCAAAAATAAAACGGTTGATATGGTTAACTCCATGAAGAAATTTATTAAAACTTTGAGCAAAATTACGACACCTTCTGACTTAATTACGTACATTCATGTGTCAAAAAATATCTCACTAAAAAAGAACATTTCTGTTGAGCCAACATCAGTTAGCCGAAGAAAAATTAGATGTGGTTTATCGTGTGGCACAAAAGGTATTCAAGCTGGTAGGCCATCTAAGACAGAGATGCCAAATAATCCCAAAAGGTAAAGATATTTAAGGGAAAATATTCTTTAGCAGATTTTGTATTTAATGTAGTTTTTGTATTTTAGTGTAGTTCAACAAACTGTTTTTAGCGATACTTACTGTATTATACAGTTGCTATTATTTTTATGTGTATAAGTATTATTTAGTTTATAATGTATTTTTGTATTTCAGTGTGGTTCAATAAACTATTTTTGGCGATAGTATATTATTGTTATTTTCATGAACGCGAACTGCAAAAATGCAAAAGAAATTCAATTTGAACGTGGTTGGAGCTGCAACGCGGTAAATAATGGAAGCGTATCAATAATACAATAATTAGTACGTCTGAACGCCTGCCTGTGCTGAGTCGTGGTAAGATATGTCTGGGCAAAGAGAGAACTGGTTCAGTCATTCTTTACCGCGTCGCAACACCATGTATGCGTTGCAGCATAGTAGACAATGCCAATACGCGGCCCGGCTTAATGCGAACCACGATTACAATAAATTACAGGGAGTTTCATATGGTTCGAAGCAGTGCTCTTTCTGCTCCGTCAGGACTCGGTTTTCAACTCGAACGATGCATTTGAATGTTTTATTCGAGGCTTAGCTAAAGTGCCGTCCAGATTATTCGCCGAACCGTTTGTCAAATTTTATTGCATTCGCTGTTCACATTACAGTCATCTGGACCCGGCTTTATGCGAACAGCGAAAGCAATAAATCACAGGGAGTTTTATGGGTCGAGGTACTGCTTTTTCTGCTCCATCAGGACTCGGTTTTCGACGAGTATATTATTCAATTGTCTTGGACAAATAACTTTATTTCATTTAAGGAACATTAATTAAAATCTGAAAATTCCTTTAATGAACAAGTGATAATACTCTGGTCCGTGCGGTTGCTTCGACCATGAGGAGAAGAATTGTGTTTCATCATAAAGAAGATCCTACCGAATTATAGGAACGTGAATTCAATGGAAAGTGCCAACATAATCTGTTAATTGGCAGTGGCCCCTATCTGATAAGTGTTATATCATGAATCCTACGACCCGAGATCCATACCAGCATTATGTCATGAGAATTGGAAAATACTATCGGGATCTGGGGGTGCGACTTTAGCCAGTTAACCAAATAGTTCCGACTATTAACATAGCTTCAAAAAGGGGTGCGCCGAAAGTTGCTCTCTTCTCTCAGGAAAGAGATATATCACGATCGAATTATGAAAAAAAAACTGTTGACAACGCTAGTTTCTCAACTTTGGACAATATGGACGAGTACGAACAAATTTTCGATGAGCTCGGCCCGTCGGAATTCACATCATATCGCTGATACCAAGACGTCCTCCATCGTATCCATGCCAAGTTATATGTTATAGCTCCAAGCAAAACTCCTCCGAACTGGATGGAGGAAAATTGCTCGTAAAATAAGAATAATTGGAGTTTTCACAGTTCTGCTGTTGAGGTCTGCTTTTCTGAGTACCTTCATCCAATTTGGAACTACAAAAATGAAGGCTGTGATTTGTTCAAATGTTTGCAACACTTTGGAATTTAGAGCAGGTGGTGGAAATGCCCAAGCGATTTGGAATATTCACAACTTGCTGAAAGCATTTATGAACGCTGTTTATGAACCCAGAGCATCTATCGATACATACTGAGTAAGAACTCTGGATTGATTAGACGCGAATAAATCCATCTCTCCATTTGTACCCCATTTAGTGAAAATCATCGATGATACTTCTGTTCTCAGGCTACAACGGTCGTGTTGTAGGAGGATTTCCCCACCAATAATTTCCTGAATTTCTTCACGGTGAACAATTCATTCCTATTGATATTTTAATTCTGCTGCCTCGGAGTTCACTTTCCTGCAGCTCGCTCATCTGAAACCCCAAACCTATATCTGACGCATCCGCTGACAGAAACATTGTCGGCTTGTGGAGAAAAACGACAACGACAATCTTCCTTTGGCAACAGAAATTTCTTTTCGGTTAACTTTCCAGCAATTGCATACTTGCTCGCTGTCGTCTTCTCATGAAAAGGCGTCCCATAGGGGTAACCACCGACGCAAAACCAACCTGCCAATCAAGGAAGTTTCCTAGGTCCAATAAATCTTGCTCACCAGTTGATACAAGCAGTTGTAACTTCTTGAATCGTTTTGTTGGGTAACGCCATCTCGTTTTTTTAGTTTTGCAAGTTATGCCTAAAAACTCATTGCCTCCAGGTTGGACTTTTCTAGATTCATCTTCCAACCAAGGCTCTCAAAAAGATCTATCTCGAATCTAAAACGATCCTTCAGAGTCGCTGCATTTTGATGTGCAATCATCCAGATAAATGACGAATTGAATCATGCAGCGGTCAGACTTTTTAAAGATTCTGTTAGAGCTATTCTCTCGAAAGTCCACGGCAGATCATGCTTAATTTGTCAGAAATTTGTACAAGTAGATCGCTTAACTTCTTAACTGAATATTAACCTTGAGAGCTACAAATACTGGCGTGACCTGCAGGCGTTTTTGCCCTTCCCCACATCATATTTTGTTCCATGCCTCAGAACCAAAACATAGGCAGGCGATACCCACTACCTTAATGACCGAACTGGAATGTTTAGAGCAGCCTCTCTTACATTTGGTACAAAATTCAAGACCTATGATATCAGTACAACTCAAATCTAGCTCATGACAAAATTGGGACCTCCCCTGGACAGATTATACAGGTCTGGCCAAGACATTCAGCACTATGCGAAACTCCACGTTAATCTAGATTAGTTGAGAATATAGTCCGCCAATTGAACAACTGAAACCTAAGCGCGACGCTATAATCGAATTAACGACTGTTCTAGTGTAGGTTGGTGGGAAGTCTCCAGTCCGCAGTCCATCGATACACAATCGCGATCAAAGCAAGAAGTTGCCAGTATGCTTGTCGCACTCCAGATATCAGGTGTGTTAGACCATATCGGTTGAAAATAAATTCGACAATTTTATTCCATTGAAGGAGAGAGGAATTTATTTGCCACAATGAATGACAAATAATTTACTCTGTGAAAATGAGTACTTGCGTTCTTTTTTGCCAAAACTGGCTTGAGAATAAAATAAATTCTACAAAAGTCAGAAATTGGAAAAAAAATCTAAAAAATGCGAAATTGAAGGTCGATAAATTCAAATCAAATATTCAAATAATCCACCTTGCTGTGCTAAACAGTAGCCAAATCTATTGTGAAGAGATAATTTCATATCTCTGAGCAGATTCGGCATAGTTGCTATTTTGGCACAAAGTTGGATTATTTTGGACCTTAGTTCATTAATATTCGTCGCTCTATCAATTTCGTGCCCATAAACCAAATTTGTCAGATAATCCTAGAGAAAAAAATCATTTGGAGATAAATCTGGTGATCTAGGGGGAGCATTTGATCGTGCCATTCATAGGAATGACACAGTCCGAAAAAGTCGTCCTCAGATATTGTTTGACTACTCTCGAGTTATGGTTTGGACAGCCATCCTGTTGAAACCAGATATCATCATCATAATTTCATCCTTACATAATATATGTCACAAGTTTTTCAATTTATTCCTGAAATTTCACTAGATTTATAGTGTAAAATAACCAATTATGTATCTATGGGAGATGATTCCCCAATATAAGGGGCACGTAGCGGTCTTCGTTCCTCTGAGGATTGAAATATCATCACTTGGAAGACCAGACCTGGTCGAAAGATCCTCCTAGTCAGAGAGCAAATGTAGGTAATATTATTAACTGCTTTTTGCTGTTTTTCTGTCCCTCTTTTTGTTTCAGATCGTACGTCGAGATACTTTGTCAAAATCAATTCAAGATCAAATTTTCCGATGAAAAAGATACCATCCATGTTCTTCAAACAATTCCTACACTTATACGGGGAGGCAGAGTTTTTGCTGAGGTTTTTATCTGTGCTCTTGTATCATACGTAAAAATGTATGGCACCCCGTTCACATTTCCTCTGCTAATACTGTGATATACCTCAAACTGTAATGCTCGTTTTCAAAAAAATATATATATATCATCATCATCGATAAAAAATGGCCCAACGATGTAATTCCCCAGTATTCCTGTACTAACATTAAGTTTTTGAGGATACTGGTACGCACAGGAATACTTAGAACGCACTCCCTATACCAATATCTTACTACTGATGGGTTATATTTTCTATTCAAGAAAAGGGATGACTCATCGGTGAATAAGATATCAGTGAATAAGATATTGCTTAGAAATAAGCTTTTTTCATTATCTTTTTCAACCATCATATCACAAAATTCCATTCTTTTGATGTGGGCCTCTGGAAAAATTTCTTGATTCGTTTTGACCATATAACATCTGTAACCATTCCTCTTCAAAATATTCCGAACACTTCTATTGCTCATATCGACTTGAACAAGGTGCACTGGTTCAACAGTAGCACAAACATCTACTTCTTTTTTCAGACGATTTTCATTGATGGTTTTTGGTGTTTTATCAAACTTGCAATTACTGATTGTTTGTAAACACCTACATTCCTCGAATTTTTTAATTATGAACTTGAGCGTGTGGCCTATCTTCGAAGGCAACAATAAAGGAATTTATTGTCTCTTGAGTTAAATGACTACCAAAATACCATTTTACGAATTGAATTTTTTCTTTACGCTAAACATTTCGATTTACGAGGAATCTACTTTATTTTCAACCGATATGGTCTTACGCACTTAAGTTTGGAGTGCGATTGGCAATTCTTACTTGGCATGGATCGCGTATCGAGGAACTAGAGAGCCTCCCCACCAACATGCAAAAAAACTTTCGTTTATTCACGTCTGGAGTGCGACAGGCATACTGGCAAATTCTTACTTTGATCGCGATTGTGTATCGATGGACTGCGGACTGGAGACTTCCCACCAACCTACTATAGAACAGTCGATAATTCGATTATAGCATCGCGCTTAGGTTTCAGTTGTTCAACTGGCGGACTATATTCTCAACTGATCTAGATTAACGTGGAGTTTCGCATAGTGCCGCGTGTCTTGGTCAGACCTATATATAATACTGATCTTCCTTTCAACCAATGACTGTGATGGTTTATGTTGTACCCTGATAAAGGCATCCACGCGAACACAGACTGTGGCGAACAATTTATTCATCTTTTCCTCCAGCACGTCAAGTTGGTCTAGATTTGGATTCTTCGTGGATTTCTGCACTGGAGAGTGTTTTCGCCTCTTTCAGTAGGAATCTTCCGCCAATTTTTCCAGACGTCTCGCAAAAGTGGTCTGAAGCTTCTTGCTTGGAAATTGTCAAATGATTGAAACCTCTAAAAGTCTGATAAAATAATGCCGTTTGAACTACCGAACCTCTAATTCCCATAGCAATGGCTGGAGGACTCATAATCATGAGGGTCCTGCAGAATTAACAGCCTACATAGTTATCTTGATGTCTCGGACTGACTTCAGAAAGGTGGTCTGCTTCGGGTTGAAAGACTTTCTACCAACACGAATGGTAGAAAAGATAAATCTCATCTTGCTGAGGACCAAAGATCCACGGGATCCCCTTAAAGTTGTTCCTCCGAAGGTTGAATCACTATTCATTCCGCCGAACTTTCTGGTAAATGTTCTGGAGCCTAAAGTTACAGCCTTTCTAGTATTGAATTTATTTATCTGTAGAAAAAGAACCGATACGAATCTGAATGCAATGACCCAAAGGTGTGCAAAAGAAAAAACCGCCGTGTCCAGCAACTGTGAAAGAGAGCGACTGAGATATCAATCATATTTGATTGACTGTGAATGGTTGTGGTTGTTGAGCCGATACATACTCAATTCAATGAACCAAAAGTGCGCAAAAGAAGAAACAGCTGTGCTCAGCAACTCTGAAAGAGTCTGACTGAGAAATCAATCATATTTGATGGCCGCGGCTGCAGAGCCGAGCTGTCCCTGCTGCGCAGCTGACGGCTGCATATGACCTGCCAAATAAAGCTTCCCACAACAGAAAAAAGGACAACTTTATAAACTTACCTTCCATAAAGGAACCACTCGGCACCAGGAAGATAAAATCACAATATCTGAACACTACACAGTGTTAAAAAATTGTATAACTTCGAGAACATTAGCACTAGTGCATCTCTGGATAATCAATAGCAAACTGTCGAAGAACCGATGCTGAAACAGGGGCTTAGCATCTGGACGGATTAGGAGGAGAATTATCGCTTGTTCATGAAAGGACTTTGTAGGGCAATCTCCACTAGGTCAAGTCATGGCACAGAAAAAAAAAGACAATTACATCCATTCAAATTTTTTTTCCCCAATATTTCCAAAAATACCGATTTGATCGAATTGAATCTAGTACTCCATTGAAAATGATGGCGTGAAGGTCCATGCAAAATTTCAAAAGGAGGAAATGGATTCAAACTTTAACAAGCGTGTAAAAGTTCCAGACTTCACATAAGAGCTTTTCTAGAATTTTCAATGTATCCAACAATATCAAAAACTACGAAGAATATCACCAAACTTACCAAGCCTTCCAATATTGCCCATGACCATCACGTACTTTATCTATCAACCAAGTAGCAGCATGGCACATTTCATGGATTAAAGTATCTCTCAACCGATCAGGCGTCGTCAATACCTTATTAGAGAGCACTATACGCGCTTCCATGTCAATTTTTCCGTCCCTATGAGTAACTCTCTTTGAATTACAATACCCTGCAGTGGCAAGCAGCCTAGCATTCCATTCCAGTGGAACAGTCTTTGGAATGAGATTGTCAAAAACGTTCTCATTGTAAAGCTCAAATAATTTCTTTGCTAAATTCTCTTTATTGTTTTTAAAATTAACTTTGAATATTTTCGCAGTGGGGTCACATTTATGATCTGGAACATTACCTGAAAAAAATATGAAATTGTAAAATAAATGGAAGCAGAAGAATTCAAAAAATAAACTAGATTATTCAATCAATGACTAAGAGAAAAATACCTGACCTAGTGTATATAGGTTAATAAAGATTGTCTGTAATGAAGGGCTATGGTAAAAAGCACCCACCAGCTTGAGTTTAACGACGCTATTTTGATATAACTTCAACGAATACAAACTGTGATTCAGAAATGAGGCAGATGCTAGTTTTTTGCATGCAAGTTCTGGTGAACATCGTGCAGTAGCGCTTTTCTAGAATCCTGGGAAGAGAATAAACGTGAAAAAATGGGCGTGTCGACGCTTTGGGCAAGGAAACGCGATGCATTTATGATGAAACGATAGAGAATGTTCATACCATCGCAGTCAAGAATAGGGAGGGACCCTGTCCTTTGCTCAAATGTATTTTTTAACTTTGAAACGAAAACGGTTTCAAAGGACTAGATTTGACTCACTGAGGATGAAGAATGAAATGTCAAAATCGATAAATGAGAACCAAAAGACTTTTTGGAACTGTTTAGAGTAGGTTGCATAGTAGAATAGACCAACAGTTTTATAGTTATACACATTTAATTATTAATAATTCCTTAATATATCAGCTATATAACTACCAATGCGATCGTATCTAAACCTAACTATAAGTCGTAGAATACTAACACCCAATTATCGAATTTTTTCCAAATTTTCTTGAAAAGTTTTTCTTTGAGAACTATTCATCGGATTTCGATGAGATTTAGCTCACTTTTAAAACAGTGTGTCGAATTTCAGTTTTATCCGATTTTAATTTGTTGGTTTTCTCCTCAGTATCGTTGATATTTCTGGAATAACATATAATAAAGTGATCCGTTCATGATGAAACTCTCTACTAATTGAGAAATGCTAATGCACAATTTTGTGCAATATCTCGTGAGGATCGTGTCATTAGAATAATTAAAAAAGTTTTACTTGGAAGTTTCCATTTTGAGTTCTGAAGAAAATTTATTTCACATCAGTCAACAAATTTCAACTCACTCAAAATATATCTGTTGCTTTGGAAACATCTAATATTTCAGAGATATTGGGACGATGAATTCTCGTTATTTCTCAAAATTGGAAAACCATAAAATAGAAATTGCGATTTTGGTGATAGATATTTTTACGCGCGTTATCATTTCGTCACGATGTCTGTAAGTTTCGAATTTTGATTTTTGTCTTAAACGATTGGGTTGAACTCCCTGTAGATCCGTCCGTATGTGCTCTATAACTTTCGAAGGAAAAGAGTTAGCGACTTGAAATTGTTAGATTAGGTTTGGAGTCCAAATATCCCAGTTAAGTTCGTTAATGGGTGGAATCGGTTGGATAGTTTCGGGGTTAGGCCCATTTGAAATTTTGAGGTTAATTCCTCGATATCTCATGAAGTATTGACTCGATCAAATTGAAACTTCGTGGACAGTTTTGGAATACCAACGCGCAACTCAAAGCAGAATTTCGTGTGGATCCAGTTGCTAGTAAATTTAAAAAAAAATGTATTCGAAAATTTTCAAAACTTTCAATGAAAATTTTATTTTTCTCTGAAAATATTGATTAGAATTCAATGAAATTTGGCACAAACCTTAGAGTCGGTATTTTATTCCAATTCGATCCGATATTTACTTTCGGAGATTTAAGGGAAAAATTCCGTTGATATTTGGAATTTTAACGTTATTTCCGCAATATCTCAGGAAGTACAAATGCAATAAGATTGAAACTTAGTAATCAGGTGGAGATTACCAACACATAACTGGGTACTAAGAATTTGAACAAGCGCGTAAAAGCTCCTGACCTCACGTCAGTGCTTTGCTAGATATTTTCTAATTTCTTACGTATGAATTAGGACCCGATCGTGTTTGTATTTTTGTAAATATATATTAGGATGAGGGAATTCCAAATGGGTTAACCAACTAAACCGTTAAGAGGATTCTGTGTATTCTGAACTTGTTTGTATTGAGCCTGAATTGAAATTTTGGTTTTATAAAACATTCCTTTGCAAAGTTATCGTGTTTGCAGATTCGCAATTTGGGGGGGTGTACCTATAAAAATGGTTTGTTCTATCCTTTTACAGGACATTTTCGGACATTCCTCTGTAAACCTTGCTAATAATAGGGGGAGACAAAGACGGAACCTGCATTCTGCAGGCCACTGGTATCCGAGTTGCACTCCCTACAGGCTGAATAGGTCATCGTTTGAGGTTCGGAGTAGGAGTACTCCAATACTAGAATCGAAGACGACCCAACCCTAGTCGATATCCATTGTTACTATGGAAGCAACCAGCATTCGAGGTGTCGGTATACTAGTGTTAGTATTCTAGTGTCCAAATACACATATCTGTGGACAGCGCTTGAGGTGTCTTAAGAGTCTTTCGACCCCTAGTATCTGAGCTGTCTCACCAAAGAACCGAAAGTGCATATGCTAGACTGAGAGCTACGCCTCACAAAGATATGCTTCCCGCTGTGTAAGTTATAATTGCGCTAGAAAACCGTTACATAGACTGAATGTAAAGTTGTGTTGTATGTGTGTGTGTTGTGAGTCATAACTATGACTCGAGGCCTCTGGACGATTGTAAACGCAATTATTTTGCAAAGGAATAACTCGTGGTAGGTTTAATGCTTAAATATGAAGGTCAAGTTCTGAATGCATAAAATCCGCCAAATTGTTTAATAGATAAACGTATCTGAAATTCGGTCATCAGTCTTATGAAAACAAAAAGTACTTGTTGGAAACATCAATCGAACCTCCAATTTCAAGTATCAAAACCACTAACATAGCCATAATACTTAATAGATATAGAATCACAAATTCGAACATGAGTGCAGAAGCTGATACTTTTCTAGAAGTTTTTTTTCAATATTTATTTCATACAGACCTTGAACCAGAAAGGAAGGAACTACTTTGATTTTGTATCACTTTGTTTCATTGAAGGTTTCACAGTGGCTCTGCAATAGCGTCTATATGAGCCAATCAGTTAAAACCTTCACAAAAAGGTTCGAAGAGCACCAAGCATCATTCGAACATCAGATGGATAAATCCAATTCTGCGAACCATTCCTTCGAAACGAATCATACCTTCCCAAACTTGAATATTCCCAATTATTAAGAAATAAGTCTACAGAAATCATTCAAAACCTTGTTGGACACTAGTTTGAAACGGTAATATTATTACGAAACTGTGGTCACTGTAAAACCTTCAATAACACCTACTGATATAGAACAAAGTAATTTCTTTTGATTCCATTTACAAATGAACTATCACAAAGTTAGGAAATACTCCATCCAAGACCAGATGTTAGCCATGAAAGTATGTTATGATGGGGAAACCCAATATATCCTATAGGATAGTAGACTGGTAAGGCAAGCAAAAATTAGCATACAAATAATTAAGTGAAATCAACGATTATGAGAACCTCGAACGTATAAGAACAACATCCTATATAGTTTAGGTCAATACTACTTGGCTGTGACAAAAAATACACTTACTTGACAATGATGCCAAAAATGAATATGTTTTGTTTTTATCAGTATTCTTCAATTCTATTTCTTTATTACTATTTACTAGACTATCATCAGAGTCTGAAGAATTTTCTGTAAAATTCTTTTTATTCTGTGTTCTTAATCTCAAAACCTCCTTTCTAATCTTCTTATCATCTGCTTCTTGATGATTGGAGATCTTTTTGTGGTCTCCATTTGAGTTTGTAGCTATTTTTTGATTTGGTATTTTCTTGGTAATCTTCTTGACTGTATTTTCTATACTATCCTCAAACTTGGAATGATAAGTTTCAGGTGCTGTCACTTTTTTATTGCTCTCAGTTTCATCGCTTGAAGAATCCAAATATTTTTTCAAATTTTTCATACAGACTCTTCCCTTTTTAACTGCAACATTGTCATCTGAAATATTGAGGTTCGCAAGAAAACTTAATGAAGTCTCTAGACAATTTTTGTGATTCATCTGGCTTGTCTGTTTTTTTTTATTAACTTTACAAGTATTCTGTCTTTTGTCCTCATTGCCAGACTCAGAACTAACACCAGATGAAGAGGTTTTACTCAGAATCATATGTTTATCTTCATCCGATAATGACGTTTTTTTATTATATTTACTTTCATTTCTGTCTTTTTCAACCTGATTTTTTTCTAAATTATGCATATTTTTGTGTTTTGCAAGTTTTTTCCTCAGTATTCGATCTTTCAGAGGAAGTGTTCCCAATGAGTTCTCTTTATCTGACCAGCAGAAATCATCATTCGAATTAGGTTGAATTTTTTTTTTCAAATTTTCACTATCCACACATTCTAGTGGCATTGTCTTTTGATCAAATTTCAACTTGATTCTTGGTCGTGAAGATTGAGCGGCATCCGATTGTTCACTACTTTCTTCATCACATAATACTTTCAAATTTTGAATTAATGGTGATTCTATAGCTTCCCTAATCCTTTTTGTATGCAGAGCTTTCAATAAATTATTGGATTTATGTTTTTCAATTTCTACATAAGGATTTTTATGGATTTCAGACTTCTTTGGTTTCCTAAAAATAATATTTAATAACATCAATCAAATGAATTATGCACTAATTTACTTTTCAGTAGCGGGTATTTGTTTTTGCACACTTTTTTTTTTAGTTGGTCTTTTCTCAGAATTCGGCAATATTTTTTCTCTATAAGGTCGCCAACTATCTCCATAAATATCATCTAATAAATTCTCGCAAGATTTATTCACTGGAAAAATCACAGCATTATTAACAGAATATTATTTTTCTAATGAAATCTAACCTGACTCCACGCTTGTATTTGAGTTAAATTCATCCTTTACATCAGATTTTAGTATATTCAATTGGGTTTCTGGGGATAGTATCATCGTTGAGTTTATTAAAGGGTAAGATTCATTTGTAGGATTTCGGAATTTATCGTAGTCCAAAATTGAGACATCTGAGGAGGGGTTAAAATCCATACAAAATTCTTTTCCAAGGTTGCATTCATTTTTTACGGCCATCTCTTCTCTACACAGTCTAACATTGTATTCCATTTTCTTTTTAGTAACTGGGCATATCAAATTTTTACTATTTTTTTT
This sequence comes from Myrrha octodecimguttata, assembly GCA_958510865.1. Classification (NCBI taxonomy): domain Eukaryota; kingdom Metazoa; phylum Arthropoda; class Insecta; order Coleoptera; family Coccinellidae; genus Myrrha; species Myrrha octodecimguttata. The sequence continues at coordinate 31,569,013 of OY294057.1, forward strand.
GGGTGAGGGGGATATAATTTCATCAGAATCTGAATTATCGTTCGAACGCGAATTTTTGGGGTTTGAAACTTCAGATTCATTGATATTGGTAATAGCGCTTTTGAAAGATCCAGAATCAGTGGAGCTGCTTATCTCTATAATAGATATGGACTTGTTGTATTTTACTCGATCATGTTTCATTAATTTACGAAAATGTTTCCTTAATGAAAGCACGGATGGTCCTAAAAATCATGTATAAAACATACAAAAATATTTGGAAATAATTAAGGAAAAAGAATTCTTCTCACTTCGTTTTTTTTTTATAACAGCTTTGGGAGAGAAGTTCGTTAAGTTTTCATCACTGCTATGCAAGTTTTCCATCTTCCATCAAATCATTTAAGGATCAAGTCAAGATCTAGAATAAAATTTGCTAGTAAACACAAAAAAATTTGAATCAAAAAAGTAACGTATCCTTAGAAAGCAACAATCACAGATTACAGAATGAAATGCACAGAATACAAATATATAACCACAGACTAACTGGTTGGTCTGTGCGTAGCCTACGTAATCTATAAGGCCAGAAGGATGCCCGAAAATGCGATGTTGCAAGTTCTACAATGGAGGGCTATCATAGACAACAGAGTGCCATGCGATCACCCATACACACTTTTGTTTACATCATTTCGCCGGGAAACGAGATAAAACGTTCGCATTATCCAGTTTTTCGCTCTGATCGGTTGTTTTATTAGTGTTTTAGGTGAAAATTAGTATTTAAATCTTTCGTAATGTTTGTGAAGTGTTGTTAGAGTGCGTTTCGTTCTGGATTACTACTTGAAGAATCGATATTTAGGGAAATCAACAGGTTATATATTTCAACAATTGAAAATCTTCTATACGAGTTTCATCATGGCTCGTACTTGTGCAGTACCCGATTATAAGACCTATTATAAATCCTTAATAAGTTTACGTTTTTCAATTTCCCAGAGATCTTGTAAAAAAAGATGACAATGACCGAATGCAATATTTACATAGAGAAAGACAGTTTCGAAAGTCACGACGATACTGAAGTTAACAATGGTAGCAGGTATGCATAAAACATTTTGTAGATGCTCATACTGTAGAAGGACTGTTATTCTGTACCTTCTGTAACTTCAGATGGTTGATTAATTAATAAACCGAGAAAAATTCCCAAATTAACTGATGATGCATTTTCCTTCAATTTTTCCAAATCAACCTATAGTTACATGTCTTCTACCATTGTTTAGTTGAATAATGCTCCTACAAATACCTCCAAAAGAACTGATTCTGAACATCGAAGACAAAAATTAATTATTCACCATGACAAAATTCATATCTATTGACACAATAATCAGGCTCAGATTAAATCCATTTCACTTTTCACACTTTTATGCCAATTTCAAAGACACGGTTTTTCCAACTTCTCCTTCAAAGTTCAAGAAAATGATTTATTATAGTTTATAAAATAAATTTTTCCAGGGAAAGGTATCAAAAATATCTTCGGGGTTCAATAATTTCACCAATTTGAGAATGAAAGATTTTGAAGAAGTCAATATACCCATTTCCAAATTCGATTTATAGATGTTCGAAATTCAGAAACTCAATACAATGAATAGGATCAATTTAACTCCAGATTCGTCTGCTGCTACCAGCAGTTCCCTCAAAAGTTGTATAAGTAATCACTGAAAAAAAACTAATACGGATGACATTGGCACCTCTCTAATGATTAAAGAAAACTACAATTTTTTGTTCAACAAATGAAATAAGCAGTTTTCCCGAACCCCATTTATTCTACCTACTTTTTGTGGCCATCTTCAATTCACTTCCATATTCCAGGTGCATAACAGTGAAAGTATGCATTATCAGTTCCAGGGCTTATACCTTTTCTATTTTTCTCTTTCGATAGCCGTTATGTTTTATTGATATTAAACGCTTCAGAATCTCGAATAATACCTATCTGATGGTAATCTTTTGGAACTCAGTAATACAGCTCCTCCTCGTGGTGAGTTCTGGATTGTTTAAGATAAAGGATTATTAAACTACTCAGAAATAAACGAAATGCTGTGTATTTTTTTCACGAACGGTTCTTAGTGATATCACGTTAAAAGAATTTCGAAAATCACACCGTCAACTGTAAAGTGACTATGACATCGGTGCTCAATCTCCTTTTTTCCCTGCTTCGTGACACTCCTTTGTAACAACGGCAACATCTAACCTTCCGGCCTGTTAATTCACGTAGGTCTCGGTCTGTGATATAACTGACAAATATATTGGGAACTTCTGTGAAGATGCCAGCGCCCTAACGGATAAATTTGGAACCTGTCCAAGCTAGTAGTTTTATGACACACCTTATAAATGTGGTGAAGAACGAATATTTATTAAGCAGAGCTTGAATATTCAAAGAAATTATTATAATTTTGTGTAAGATTTCTAGAGAAAGAACTTTTCGTTTGGATCACGATATAAAATCGTACTTTAAATCGTTCCTGCAGGATAATTTCGGTGTTATTTTAGTGTATATTGCTAGGTGGATCAAAATGAACCAATATCTAAGTTTACTTGAATTTCTGGAAAAACAGGCAACTCACAAAGTAATTTAAGGACTCTTATTTATGTGAAGAAGTGCTGAATGCAGGCTATATTATGAGGTAAATCTAGAATCAATCCAAATGATATGACTTGTTCTTTGTTTACAAACGAGTGAATCAATTAAATGAAAACAGATTTTCTGCTTTACTTCTTTTGCATCGTAGGTAAACAAGCAAGATTTCCCGTCGCCGAGATATTAAAAAGATATTTACATCATTGTACGCAGTTTAATTTTCTGAATAAAAAATGTGAAATCGAACATAGGCGGTCTCCCTTAATTTGGAAGATATGGGCCCCCAAAGTTCCAAAATGAGTCGTTTTCAGGTCCCTTTTTCCACCATAAAAACGATCTCTCACTTCATCTGTATAGTTCACAAACCACCTTTGAAACTTCAACCAACAATACACTTCTTTTCAAGAATAATCAATATTTAATGAAAAAATAATGAAATTACTGGACAACCACTTCACCTCTATTCCTTCTGATTTCGACTCAGACTAAAAGTGAAGTTTGGCAATGGCGCAAATTTCATCGGTCGGAATCGTGCCATCGTGCGTATTCGTGAATGACAAATTATTGCTGGCGAGAAAAATGAAATATGTTCTTAGTTCTTACTGTTTACTGCGAAACACTAAATCTTCCAATAGGAGAATTCATTTCTAATGAAATCTACAAGGTTGACACACATAGTAATGGAATGAGAATACACCCTGACATATATTTCAACGTACATTTTTTCCATGTGATAGGTCGCGCCCTTCCCAGATTTTCAATGAAATCGAGGTTATTATATAACCCATTTTATTGGAATACCCTGAATCCCATTCTAAACTGGGACCATCTCGAAGACACAACAAAGAACGAAGTAGATAATAACCTCCCTATTTTGAAGGGGATAGAAAGAAAGTTCGAACGAAAATATTGAGACTGAATCCTTAAAGAAATATTCTCAATGATTTTGTTTTGATGTTAGAATAACCACCTCTTCTTCAGTGACAGAAGCATTTTCCATACAATCATATCCTTCAACTGTCCATCATTTCATATTTCCCGCCAGCAACTACTCTTTGGTCATAATACCACAGTATAGAAACTACTAGTTTCTATACTGTGATAATACGTTGGCCAGCGATGAAAAGACGCTGTTGCCAACAGCAGGTGAAGCTTTGTTCAGAATCTTGACATCAGACAAAGAGATCTCGCCATCCAAAAAAAGAAACGGAAGATATCCATTCAGCCAATCAACGTCCGAGTGCTTCTGTCATTTCAACTTGAAGCAAATTGGCTCATCACCCGTTGACAAATGTCATGAAAATGTATATTGTATATTTTTGTTTGATGTGATGGGATAAAATGAGGTAATTGTCTAGGAGATCGCATAACGCTCTAAATTTCATGAAAAAATTTCAAAAAGCACTGCCGTGAAGGCAGCAACTTTTGCGCGCATGTTCAATGTAGATGACCGCTTCAGCAACGAATTTGAACGTGCGCGCGTACCAAATTTCAGTTCGATACGATCATAAGTTCTGGAGATATCGGGAAAAAATATGTCAAATTTCGAGGTTTTCTTCTCGATATCGTTGATTTTTTCGGTATTACTCGAGAAATACTGATTCAGTCCTGATTAAACTTCACAGCTAGTTTTAAGATGCTAAAAGACAACTTTATGCAAAATTTCGTGAAAATCGTGTTATTAGAACAATTTGAAAAAAAAAATTTATATGATTTTCTCATCATATCATCCTCATTAAATTCTGTATGAAACTTCGAACTGTTATTTTCGATGAAGTACTGAATTTCAATTCGATCTGATCTGTATTTTTGGAAACATTGGAAAAATAAAATTTTGATTGGGTATATCTACGGAAGCATTGGGTGGATTTTACCCATTCACGAATTCGGCCTTCGTAATTAAGGTCCAAACCTTCTCTACAAATATCGAGTTTCTAAGTCGTTTCTTCCGGAAGTTATTGTGTTTACGGTCAGCCTAACGGCCGACTGCGTAAACACAATAACTTCCGAAAGAAACAACTTAGAAACTCGATATTTGTAGAGAAGGTTTGGACCTTAATTACGAAGGCCGAATTCGTGAATGGGTAAAATCCACCCAATGATTCCGTAGATATACCCAATCAAAATTTTATTTTTCCAATATTTCCAAAAATACAGACCAGATCGAATTGAAATCCAGTACTTCATCGAAAATAACAGTTCGAAGTTTCATACAAAATTTAATGAGGATGATATGATGAAAAAAACATATAAATTTTTTTTTTCAAATTGTTCTAATAACCCGATTATCACGAAATTTTGCACAAAGTTGTCTTTCAGCATCTTAAAACTAGCTGTGAAGTTTAATCAGGACTGAATCAGTATTTCTCGAGTTATACCAAAAAAATCAACGATATCGAGAAGAAAACCTCGAAATTTGACATATTTTTTCCCGATATCTCCAAAACTTATGATCGTATCGAGCTGAAATTTAGTACACTGCTGTGAAATTAGAAGGTCAAAGTGTGAGTATAATTTTTTTTGGATATGATGAATGGTTTCCGAAAAAAAAATTTTTTTGTAAAAAAATTTCGAAAAAAATTTTTTTTTAAATTTATTGACAATATGATCTTGACGAAATTTGGCTCAAAGTTGCGCGTCGTTATACTCCACCAAACTGCCAAGTTTGAATCAAATCGCTCAAGTAGTTTCTGAAATAAAAAATAAATAACTTCAAAATTTCAAATGCCTATAACTCCGAAACTATTCGATCGATTTGGCCCATTAACGAACTTAACCGCGGCATTCCAATGCGCGACCTACCCTGAAAGTTTCAAGTCGCTAGCTCACTTCGTTCGACAGTTATCGTGTCTACGGCCGGCCGGCCGGACAGAATCGATTTTGACACCGGATTCGTCATCAGTGAGTCCAACCTAGTCGATTGAGACCATTTTCGGCTCAATCATCCAAAATTACAGACATTTGATCAAAACGATAGCACGCTGTTCCCCTAGAACATGCGCGCAAAAATCAGTACTTACTAATTTTAGTATGAAAGTCACAAATCCGAAGTCAAAAAAGGTCGCTCGCTTCTAGTTTTTCCAAAAAAAATTCATAAACTTCTTCGAGGTCACTGAACTTTTCTCGCTGAATTTCGCTATTACACTCTATCAGGAACCATTCCCTTGATAGCTATTGATTATAAAAGCATCAATATAAAGATTTCAAGCAATTTTCGTTACAAAAATTACCAGAAATTGTTAAAATAAATTGATATCCTCATTGTTTACAATTTCCCTTTTTGACGTACGCGGGCACGCGTACAGCACTATATCATGCAGGGTTGCCAGAGCCAGTCAATTTCCTGAATCTATTATGCCGGGGAAATTTTGAAGGATATTCATTTTCAAAATTGGTTTTTAGTCAATATAAGTTGTTAAAGTATAGTTTTCTTTAAGTATTATATTCCAAATTTCCATTTCCGAGTTCAGGTTATTCTTGCTTGGTTCGAAATACTAAATTCTATCGGTCGCCCTGCCATGGGTGAACACATTCGCGTTAGTCACAGGTGGTTTAATAACTAATAAAAATGTTTAGTTCAGAAGATATTAAGTACTTGGTTAGGTTAGGTTAGTTTAGTTTAGGACAGTGCCAGTTCGAATCTGAAGAGTAAATTAATTAACTCTTCTGATTCGAACTGGCACTGTTCTAAACTAAACTAACCTAACCTAACCAAGTACATTAACCTTATTTTTCCATTGTGTGCTTTCACCAATGGCGGGGCGACCGCTAGAATCTTGTGTTCCAAATTTCCCAACTTCTCTCCATAACCCAAACTTTCCTCTTTTCCATTCTCCTTTCCTGGCAGAGTTGGTCCACACCTCCTCGTTATCTTTGCTGAATAACTTTTCTAACCATCTCATAAATTGTACATAATATAATAAAACAATTGCATGATGGAATGTGTTGGAACAAGTTCACTGTTCACTAAGTTGGGTCTAGGGAATTTTTCCTATTCAATCTAATCGGGAATGTTTTCGATCCGGCAACACTGTAAAGTAGTAGACTGAAGTTGCTGTCAGATGTCGTTCTTCCGAACTTCAAAACCATCATGGCCGAATATATGCCGAAAATAAACAATGATCAAATGAATGTAATTTCACAATTCCTGGCAATTTTTGTAGGGAAATATCTTTAAATCTTTATATTGATGCATTTATAACCAATATCCATCAAGGGAATAGTTCGAGATGGAGTGTAATAGCGAAATTCAGCGAGAAAAGTTCAGTGACCTCGAAAAATTTTGTGAATTTTTTTTGGAAAAACTAGAAGCGAGCGACATTTTTTGACTTCGGATTCGTGATTTCTATAACAAAATTAGTGAGTACTGATTTTTTCATAAAATTTAGAGCGTTATGCGATCTCCTAGACAATTACCCACTCCAGGTTTAAAAGTTCTATTTCAGAGTCCATTACCCTTAACTAACTTGAAGTGAAACCATTCGTCTCAAAAGTTTTCAGATGATGCATTATGGAGAAAGATATTCTGTATAGAACCATTATATAAAGACCATGTCTTTATACAATGATAGAACATTACAAGTCATATTTCAAAGGGTAATATTGATATTCATACTGAAATCTATTTAGAAATGAAAATATTGGTTGAAGGCAATCAGAATATGAGGAAACTTTGGTCAAAAGACCCATACATACACAATATGTTAGTGCAAGATGAGCTACTAACATTTCAAATCGATATTTATATAGATGCAACCAATTTATCAGGCAGATCATTTGCATGATTGTTTTTACCTAGAACTTGTTTCACGTGACGAATTCAAAACATTGGTAAACCCAAGTTTTAATGTTTTAATAGAGGTATGAACACTTTGTAAGTAGGTATATGTATTGGTTTTTTGAGTGGAACAACAAAGTTAAAATCTCCATATTGATAATCATGTCTTTGTTTTTACGATGTAACATTGCCAGTCATGTTATCTTCAGTTTTAAGCAGATGTTCACATTATTTATTATTATTTTTTAATTGGTTGTAAAAAAATGTATGTAATGTACCTCTCCGGAAAGGTTCTCTTCTGAATTCCTTCACCGACCAATTTTTTCATAAAAAATATTGGGTATTTATTTCCTTCAATATTGTATTTTATATACTGTCAGAAATACTTATTTATCATTGTACTTCGAATAGTATTGTGAAATTGGTGTATTTATTGATCTGTAAATAAATTTCTTTCTCAAAATCTGGACTTTAATTCAAAAATGTACATTGCACAATTATATGAAATGCAATATTTTCCCGCCAACGAATCGCCAACCAGATTCTCTGAATTTCTATAATACCGTGCAACTTGTTAGTTCGTGCCATCCCCGGTGAGGGCGTATTTTGTTTCCGTCGTTTTGAAGGGAGGTTTCACTTCTTATATATTTGTATTCTGTGGTTGCCAAGCTCCGCTTTAACATTGAGAAGTATTTCGTAGAAATATAGGTTAAGTTGTTGTCTAATATTTTCACTTTTCTTCCTTTAAATAATGAATATTCTTGAAAGAAAGTGTCAAAAGCTCAAGATACACATACAAAATGAAAAATGTCATAGCTGGTTCAACCTACCTATATAAAGAAATGAAAAGTATTAATGTATTTATATGAATAACTTCAGCTATTATCAACTTTAACAGTATATCTAGTTTTTGTCAGGTTTTCAACCAGATCACTCTTTCAGAATAAGATTTTGTGTAGTATGTGAATTAGGTAGCTGCAGAAGTGGTCGGTAGTTTCTCTGCAGCATTTTTCTTCAAAATTCTCTTATTTTCAATTACACCTGAAAACATCATGACATGAAGTTGTTTCGAAATGAATACATTGTAGGTAATTTACCTTTATGAAAATAAACATCTTCACAGAAATGCAGTGAACATACTTTCATGTATTTCGTGACCTGTTTTCCAATCTTCAATTCCTAAAGCTATTCCTTTCTTCTATCATTGAGTTCCCTGCCAAATGCTGTTTCCAAATTAACTTTACTTTCATTTGGCTTTGGAAAACTAGAGGCACTAGATGATCCTGTCTTCTTTGACCATGAATTACATTAAGTTGAGGCACACAACAATAGTCATTTCGGGAGGATGCCATTTCGAATTAATACAATCGAAAATTTTAATCGGAAAGAAAGGAATCGATTGATGAATATTACAAATACTTTCGGTATACCAAAATTCCAACTCGGATAACAACACAAAAGCTCGAAAATGAACTCCAAAAGTCAGCAAAATACGTTAGAAGTTAGAATAACAGGCACGTCGAAAACTACCACAGATTAATTACAGAATAAAAACTACTAGCTTGGAAGTGTTCGAATTTCTATCGTCAGAGGGCGTATCGCTTAGCAGTAGTAGCACAGACCAACAAGACAAATCACTTCATCGTTTGCGGGAATCGCGTCTCTACGACCTTGAGAAATATAACAGACCTAACCACACTTTCTTCTTCGTTGAAACAGCTGTCAAATTGAATACTTGATCACAGAATAGAGAAGTATTACAGAAGCGACACTCTCCCTTTTCCAAAGTCCCAAATTTTCATGCGCATGCTTCAATCCGCCATTTTTTTGTTGGTTACAAAGTATTTATGTTTACGTTTAAATAACTTCGACTTCTTGATTCGTTTTGAATATTATTTTATTATTTACATTTACCATGAGTGGGAATAAAAAAGGTGGATGTCTGAGCCTACAAGAGACGGTAATTGCACGTTATTCGATTTACCAAAAGAATCTGGAAGGTAGGAATAATTCGATACTAGGGACGATGTCGAAATCTTATGACTATTATTTTTCCAGAATAAACCATTGGTTAACAGTATGTGTTCGGGAAGATCTATTTGGAAAAACCCTGTCCCAGTTGAAAGCATATAGGATTTGTGCTGTACATTTTGAGGTGATGTACAGGAGGAATATGCCGAGACCGAATGTCGTAGGAAAACTCTTATTCACACAGGTTTCATGACATTCGAGATTTTCTTATTTATATTCCTTATACCCATTAGATTAGAAATTATATTTATTTATTTTGCAGCTCTAACTGTCGGTTTCACAAAACCTTTGACGTCTGATCAACTCATTGATTAAGGTTTGCATTCGATGGTGGGATTGAAAATGAAGTGGAATCAAGCACAGAATTCACTGCTGACTGATAATCAAGCCCTTGATCTGGCAATCAAAGTTTTGGGAAACCGGCCGTAGGAAAAATTGTAATTATTTCAAAGATCAAATATGTGATCTGGAGATTAGGGAATATCCCTTGCTATACTCTCATTAACAAATGGAAAACTTTAGAGTGTATATAAAAAACATATATCACTTAAAACCAATTTTATCTTTTCAGATATGGTCATTGATGTTGATGTAGGTCTGTTGACTAGTGCCACCACAAGGGAACCAGTATAGTTTGTGCGACTCCTCCGGCAATATCAAGTAGGTATGAAAGCATTGTTTCAGATGCTTTAATCTGTAATTTGTCATATAGAGCTTCTAATTTTAGGTTTGAATTACATATATTTGTAATAACCCTTGATGAGATTTCCAGAATAGTGCCTTGAACATTATATTTGGTTTTTTTTCAGGTATTTAAAGTACCCTAGCCTCAATCGAACACAGATCATCAATTGATGACGGACCATCAATTGGTGAGGAAATAGCCTCATCAGTAGGAACACAAATTGCTGCGTCTTTGAGTTCATACAGCCCAAGGAAGCAGAAACTTAAAGAAAAAGTGAGAGCCTTCGAAAGAAAAATGAGGAAAACATCTGAAGGAAGAGAGGAGGGGCTACTAATGTCTTTGGATCAATTCCACGAAATCTACCTTAGGTTTCTGCCTCAGGAATTAGCAGATTTTGTGAGCATGCAAGCAGAGTTGAACCTGCATAAAGCGAAGGGTTGGAGATATAATGCAGAATATGAAGAAATTCGCTTTATCTCTGTATTTCCTGGGACCAAGCGCTTATAAATTTTTTGAGAAACTCTTCTATTTATCTTCTGTGAAGAGCCTTGAAAGAATCGCCAAAGAACTTCTGTTTAAACCAGGTTAACGTTTTCATAATTTTCATCAAACTCATTGAACATTTCATTGTCCTAAAATTTCATCAAATAAATTGTTATATGCACACTATGATAATATATGTATGTTGGAGTATATGATTTGGGTGGTTTTATTTGTTGAAATAAATATAAGAAATAAAAAGGTAGTGTTAATTTTCTGGAAGATGCTGGGTTCCTCGAAGACTTCTGCAAGCTTTCATTCACAACGATTAATTGAACATTACTAAAGTGGTATTGAAATTTATTAGGACTTTGTTTTGCGTAGATTATAAATTATCTCTTTTGAATAAAGAATGGCATAGTACGTTGAAATTAATGAATAATATACGGTGAGTTCATTTGATTAATAGAGAAATGGAAAATCATCAGATGAATTAGGTTGCATTCGTCCTGAATTAAAATATTCACCTCCTGTCCATGTCGTTCAATCAAGATATTTTTTCTATGAAATGATTGAAGGCTTCTTCATTTCAAATTATAAACTGAGTCAGCGTTTGCCTTATTAGTACGATTTAAAAAAGAATATTGTATCATACAATAAGGCTGTAATGTTGTATTTCACGAAAGATAATTCAAATAAGGTAATGAAATTAAAAATAAGGAGACAGTATTTAGTTTCCACGAAATATTTTGTGGAAACTATTTTTAATTGAAATGAAATTCTACCAAGTAAAGACAGAAACTATCAAACACAAGGTAATCAAAGTAACACGTAGCCCATTAACTATATCAATTCAACAAATTTTCGCCGAAAAAACGTAGAAATAAAACAACTGCATCCATACAATTATTCAACGCAGTTATGTCTAAAATATCGGCCAGTAATAACACATATAACATACATAAATATCCATATGTAATTTCAAATTCGCCGCCTACTAGCCATTTGGTTAGTGTTCAAGGTCACGGATTTTGGGTACATCGATAACAATGGAAATGTCAAAGAGTGTCGCTTCTGTAATACTTCTCTATTCTGTGACTTGATTTTGGAATATCTGAAATCGAAATGTAAAAACGGATTTGTCGGGATTCAGGAATCACAAAATCAAAATCAGACTAAGATTTTTCGATGAAACCATTTGAAAAGCAAATTTCCAATACCAGCGAGTGTTTTGTCACATCTAAAACTCCTGTAGAAGAACTCGGTTGGAGTAAATGAAAATTTTGGAAATATGTTATGGAAAACTCGTTTACCTTAAATCAGAGAATCTTTGTAGTTTCACATCAAATGAGATTCATTTCAATATAAAATCAAACTATGAATAGACCAACTTTGTTCGATTCCAATCCTAGTGTTTGTGCAATCATATACAATTTTATTAGACATCCCATCGTTTTAATTGAATAATGGAGGTTGTAATGCTTTTACTTCAGTTGCGATTCCTTTATATTATATAAAATGAACATTATGAATGAGTCCACCTAAGTTCGATTCCAATTCTTGTCGTATAATCAAAACATATAATGAGGGCTGTCATCATAAAATAGAACCTCAAAGATGACTAAACAATTGATTTGGTTGTAAAAAACTGTTTGGATTATATTCTAAAATGGAACAGTTACGAAATTATTCATCAATAAATAGGATGAAAAATTCATTTCAGTTTGTTTACATGTTTATAACCTCTTCAAGCGAGTCCGAAAGCGGCCAGAGTGACGTAATCCTATTCCTGCAATCTGATTGGCACCCCAAACGCCTGCTAAAATTCTGATTAGCTCGATTCAGGGTCATATCTGCGTTGACATAGATTTCCTAAGTAAATGAGGCGAGTGGTTTATCTGGTTGATCTGTGGTAGTAGAGCACTAGCAGGTGACGTCACAACATGGCCGCTGGGGGGACAAACAAAGAGTTTGTTATTGTAAACATCTTGAATATAATTCCAATTTCCAATGCCAAGTTCATTTGAAGGTTGTCCTGAAATGATATTTATCCATAAATATGTTGAGAAACTTTGTTAGTTCATTACCTGTTAAAGATAAAGCAGATTATAAAAGAATTCACTTTAGAATCGGGGAAGTCGTCCCCATGTAGAGATAAAAGCATGCGTACTTCTTTCCACCTTGGCAGGTTCTACCTGCTTCTATTTAGTTTTCAACGACAAAAATCTAAAAAAATGGGCGTGATTATCACTATTGGACCGATGACTACAGCTCACAGCTGAAAAAAATTCCATAGTTGAATTTATTCTGAAAAAGAAGACATATCCATGTACGTAACAAACAGGAGTGGGTATATTTAAACTGGAAAAATCTTTATTCAAATCACCCTTGCAAACTATTCTCTTACCTGAAGGTATTCAAAAAGGTTCAATGATCAAAATTAACTGAAAAAAACAGTCTCAAAATGTTTTCCCACTCAGATAATAGACCAAACGTTAACATTAGCTCTTATGGGAAATCTCACAGAACATCAAGCAGGTGAAACTAGAGCCATTTTCTTGATTCAATATAACGGTAAAGTCTGTAAGATTTATAGAATTGAACTTCGTAAAAACATAAACTTATCAGATCTTACCTAGCGCCCTAAACCTTAACATCTTGTAATCCCTGAAAAGAACCCCATTAAAGAACTTGTAAAAATATCATATCATCCGCAGAATCTGAAAAAAAGGTTCATAATACTCTGAAGAGAGCACCTGAAAAGAGTTGAAATATTTTATCCTTTGCATCAGCTGAATCCTAAAAAATGGAATTTTCCATTGAATTTCGAAAGAATAAGTTATCTTCACATGGATTTCATATTAATAATACTAATTAATATCACCACAATTATCTTTTTAATTTTTCATTTGAAATAAGGAGAACCGGATTTTTTTTCTGACCAATTCGTGAAGAAGGCAGGATTGAAGAAGATGGCACATGTTCAAGTGTAATTTCAACTTGGTGAGCGGTTTTTCTGGGAAACAGCGCGTTATCATCCTGCGTAATTTTGCGTTTTTTGCCGATAATGGTTCCAAGCGACCAGGTTGGACTCACTGATGAAGAGTTCAATGTCGAATTGAATTCTATTCAGCCGCCCGTTGCCACGATAACTTACTACCGAGAAAATCTATAGCGACTTAAAAAATTCAAAATAAGTTCGTTAATGGGCAAAATTTACCTAAAAATTTCGGTGTTATATCCATTTCAAATATATTATTTTATTTCCTCTATATCTCAAGAAGTACTGCTGCGATCAACAAAAAATTTCCTGACTGATTGCATGAAGAATCGTTAAAAAAATATTTTTTTCGGAAACTATCAATGAGATTTCAATGAAACATGGCGCAGACCTTGAAGTCGAATCTGAACAGCAATGTTCGAAATTTCAGCTCGATTCGACACACATTTCCAAAAATATCGGAAAAAAGTATGTCAAATTTCGCATTTGCAATGAATTTTAACCAGCGCTTAAATTTTTCTGACTTCAAGTCAGTGCTTTTCGAGAAGTATTTTCCTATGTTCCTTTTATTTAAATTTATTGTAATAATGATGAATCTATCGTCAATCGTCAATGCACAGCTCACACCAAAATAATTCTTCACTTTTTGAACCACACGCGGTGAAGGCAGAGAAAGTAATGGCATATCAGGAAAAAATAGATATTCATATTCAAAAATATTGCACTTTCTAAACGATGTAATACCCAAACTACCTGAATTTCCAAGTAAAAAGTAAAACCAAATTTGAGCCGTTAAACACCATTTACTTCAATGGGTGTGACAGAGAGAGGTTACCGTAATTAGCGCTATCCTTGTTTCGTTGCCCCTTGTTACGCTTTAAGCTTAGTTGAAGAAGGGTCGGGTCCTTTCCAGGTAGTAATATAGAGTTCTATGTCAACAAATATATTTGTATTCTGTGCTCTTAACTGTCAAAACAGCACGTCACATGTTGTCCAGCAGGGGGGTGAAACTCCTAGTGGAATATGGGAAGCAATTTTCTGTGACTGTCCACTCGAGATTAAGGGAGATAGAAGATATGAAAGTATAGCTTTCTCCGTCGGGACTGGATGATCCGAAATGACATTTGACTTATATTATTTTTGCCGTTAAAATAAAAATGGAGTTGTTTACTGAGGGAACTGGCTAGATAAGCTAATAGTTCGTAAATTTTTTATACAGTTTTTTGTATTCTTTACTCGTTTAACTCCTGTAATAATATTTGAAAAATCAAGGAATCGATCAAACTTAAGTTCACATGAAAGTTTTCCTTAGATGAAAATCCATACGAGTAATGTCAAAGGTTTGTGATAATATCACAGGGTCTCAAAAAAACCTGCATTTTCTCGATTTTGCTACGAATCCTTCTAGATTTTTAACCTGGTAACAAGGCTTCAATATTGATGCAATTCCCGAATATGTTCTGAATGATCATGTAGATATGAATCTTATGATTTGAGTTCCGAAGACAGCTATAATAGTTCCAGTAATGACTCTGAGAAAATCATTGATGCCTTCAACATCTGATCAACCTTCAGTAGAAAGGCCTGATACAACAAGCTTTGCTTCTAGTGCTGAAGTTGCCAATATTATATAGGTAAATGAAAATTCCTTTTTAGTTGAAAATAAACCTGTATTTTTAGGAAAATTAGGATTCTCAATCATATTTGTCCGTTGAGCAGCAGTTCTTATACTAAATTCATAGAAGACCATATCTTTCAAATTATTCAAACTCAAAATGAATAGTAGGCAAAAAAAAATTAAAATTGTTTATAGAAATCGCCTCTGCGTTAACAGAGTTGTACATACTTTTCAAAGTTTGTAACGCTGTATTGATGCAGTAACGCAGGAGCAATTTGTTTCCATTACCAATAGTTTTCATTATTTTCACTTGTATTTCTAATGTAGGAAAGCCTACCAATATTTTATAGCAACATTTTTCACTTGGAAAAAAAGGATTTCCTAAAGTTTTCAATTTTGAATTAATTTGAATATTTGATTTCTAGGTTTTCACCAGTTGCTCCAGGATCCAAGGATTAAATAAAGTGGATTCAGCAACCCTTTGCTGGAAGACTCTTTTGGACATATCCTTGAATGCTAATATTGTTATTATTCTTTCAACTTTTCAACATATCATTTCGTTAATGTTAATAGTTAATGAATTGCAAATGACCTTTTGGTTATTCCTTTATATAATGTTGGTAGATTCTGTATATTTAAACGGAATAAATAAATGAAGAATCGTAATATAATTAACACATATTACATAGGTATGTAATTGAGTTCACTTCATGTCGGTTTGGTTTTCATGACTGAAAAAGAGTAAAATTCCATTTGAAAACATAAAATGTAGTATGAAGTTAATTTCTATTACCTTCGATCTTATACCTAGCTCTAACAGTTAATTCAAATATTCCCGCCGCAAACAAAATACTTTCAACTCTGCATGTTAGGGTCGCTAGTGAGCTTCCATCCAAAATTAGTTCCCCATCTGGCCGTTGGTGTCGCTAGTGAATGTCCATCTAAGATGGCCGCCACTTTGTTTCCACAGATTAGTAGGGAGTTTACACTTCTTATATATTTGTATTCTATGTTGTCCAGTCTTGCTCAGAGACAAGAGAAATCCCTCTCTTTCTCTATGGTCGTGTTTTATTTGTCAAATTCACTTCAGTTTGGAGAGAAGAAATTCGAAAATTAATCAAATATAAAGCTAGGGTCTATTATCCATACGTAAAAAATATACACTGACTGAAAACGGATAATAATAATTGTAATATGTGCTAGTACTACCTACTTTTGCCTTTGAAATGTTCTTTATGAAAAGTGAGCCTTCGGTCTCAAAATTCAAACTTCACCTTAAAAAAGAAGATATCATAAAAGATATACAAACCATCAGCAGAGACCAAAAGGATCAACTTTTTTCTTGTTTAGAAGAAAAACCCCCTAGTGATCAGAAATTTAAAAGAATCAGGGACTTCTTGAATGAATCTCTAGCTCTAGAAGAAGCCACAGAAAATTTACAGTCTCATATTGATAGCGTTTTAAAGTATGAGCAAAAAGTTGAATGGGAAGTGACAAAGCTGAAAAAAAACTGTTCTGTGTATACTCTAGAACAGAATCAAAATAACTAAGGAACAATGTGTAACAGCAAGAAGTGTACAACGTGATAAAATATCTTTATTGATAACATGTTCCAAATATAACATATAATTTATTTTATAATACATAATAAAAATGATTATATCAACAAAATACAAACAGATGATGGGAAAACAATTATTTCTGTGTATAAAATGGTGATTCCCAAGATTAAAATTAAGTAATCCTACAATTTAGTTTACACGTATGGAGTTGGGTTAACATCAATGTTCCGCTGAGACAAATAGTAAAAAAAATTGCAGGGGTGTGCTGTAAATTAAAAAATGTATTAGTAGTCAAGAAAGTACAAATCTATTACTTACCCCTCCACCAACTCAGTCCAAATTAGTATACACTTCAGACCATGAAGAAAGTTTTTCATATATTTTTTTGAAGAAATCAGATGAATTCCTTGAGTATATATCTGTTTATTACATAGCCAAATTAAAGACGTCACAATGAATGCAGAATTCTCAAAATTATTCAGATGAATTTTGGAACATTTATAACTCAGAAATCATATACATCTGAATACTTCCAAGACAAGTTGTTCCTTCACCATGAAAGATATGAGGGTAAAAGTGAAAAGTAGTTAGTAAACATTAAAAATTTTATTAAAATATTTAAAACAAGAAAAATGGACGGATTCAACAATTTTCAGTGCATAAAAATACTGAACATGATAGAATCATGAAATGTCTAGACATATTACACCTTATTCTTCAATATAATATAAGGCATTCCTAAATTCTTTGTGAAGGGTTTCCATTTCTTAAAAAACAACTATATTTAAGTACTGTGTTAATACTGCAGGGGAGCTTATAGATGGAAAATGTGAACATTTCAGTTTAAAGGCACATCAAAAATGAGGGAAAAAGACTCATAATCATTTTGTCATAGGTTTGCACATGGAGTTATTTTATACATATCTAACTTTATTTTTCATTCAGCTTAATATTAGATTGATTGTTAGAAGTGTGTTTTTTTTAAAATTGTACAATCACAGATCAATAGATGCTCAGTTTTCAACCATATGAACAAGGATTTGTTAGTGAAAAGGAAATGACAAGATAAAAGAATATCAGGACCCATTAGACACACAATTCTCAAATGATGGCAAAGAGTGATTGCTAGAAGCAAATATTGCTTTAAATGACACAAAATTCATCAATATATAAATAACAAAAATACCCAAAAATGGATAACCATTTCCTGAAAATACAAATCATAAAAACAAATCAGGTAAACACCATAGCATTCATTTTTTGAAATTTTTCAAATTGCAAAAATTACTGTCAAAAAAATTCCTTAACAACCCCTAAGTTATCCTGTAAGAATCAAATATTCAAGCTCAAGGCACTGGAATGCTTCATTTGTACTTTTTGGGAATGGTGATCTACACTAAAAAACTGAAAGATCTTTACAAATTTTGACTTGCCTGGTGGTTTGCAGTATAGATGCTCGTCGATGTATTGACAGGGACAAGTGAGAGAGTGACAGTGGCGGCCCCCCTTGGCCGGTGGACTAACTAGGTACCCGCGTACTACCTCTTTGCCCCACCTGGCTATATATCGCAGGTACAATAGTGTAGCTCTCTCCTAGTAAAAATAAATAAAAAAAAGCTCATATATATTCCAAAAAGAGACATTTTCAAGAAAATGAAGACAGACATCGCTGCATGAAATTACTCACAAAAAACAGAGAATGATGAACCCATAAACTAATTATGAAATGAGATTTCTATACATTTCCTCTGTTGCAACAAGCTATCTTGGGATTAGTTCAGACAATTTCCGTTGTAGAACTCCCCATGCTTGATGCTGTACAAGAACAGATTTTCGGAGATACTATAGCAACAGTTACTACTGAATGATTTTGTGGAAGATTCCTTTTTGTGCTGAGATACAAAGCTAAATGTGAACCTTGATGATGTTTTGAAATTTAAATGCAGTCAGTCCATCTCGTGTTGAAAACTTTTTTTATCAAATCCTTAGAAAGATTTTCTTGATACTGAAAGATCTGTACTAGCAGTTAATGCATTTTTCCAAGAAATGTAGTATGAAAAGAGTAGAAAAGCAAGGAATCAGAAAGATTTCAGAAACCATAAGCACACATAACAGTATAACACCATACAGAGTGTAACAGCCAAATGGAATAAATTCGATAACAAATAAATGAGGGCGTGTTGGGAAAAACGCTCGGACACGTCGATTTGTAATTTTAAATGCGCATATTTTACAAAAAAATAATATTATATAGGGTGTTCCATGTGACCGTGGCCAATACCAACTTTCTTATTTCAAATGCAACCCCCTGTATATTATTTATTTTTTGGATTCTTCAGAGAATTCTAGACACAATTCATGCACAATGTCCTATACCTATCTTTAACTATTTCGGAAATATTGAGTGTTTTCAGATTTAGTGCAAAAACCAACGTTTCAAATAAAAATTATTTTATTTCACAAATTCGGTACATTACACTTAAAACCTAATAAGTAATACTGATTATTTCTTAATAATTAAAAAAAAAAAACAAAAAAAACATCAATGTCAATGTAGGAAATGTTCAAAATGCTCGCCGCGAACGTCTTGACAACATGCTAATCTGGTGTAGAATTGTCTTCTAACGTTACTCAACATTTCTGAAAACACTTAATATTTCCGAAAAAGTTGAAGATAGGTATAGGACATTGTACATGAATTATGTCTAGAATTTTCTGAAGAATCCAAAAAATAAATAATATACAGGGGGTTACATTTGAAATAAGAAAGTTGGTATTGGCAACGGTCGCATGAAACACCCTATATAATTTTATTTTCTTGAAAGCTATGCACATTCAAAATTACAAATCGACGTGTCCAAGCGTTTTTCCTAACACCCCCTCATTTATTCGATATCGAATTTATTCCATTTGGCTGTTACACTCTGTATATTGGTTAAGAACATGAACACAAATGAGGGTTAACCAACTTTTGCAACCAACTATCAGTCTGATATTTACTTTAATACAGTCCCTGTCTGAATAGCAGTCCAGAGAGTTTCGGGCAACAGTCAGGACCGTCAGACAAGACAGCTTTTTGAATGATAACCTCTTCTATATACTGGCAAGGGCAAAGCGCCGATTGCACGTGTCTAGGTTGGGCGGGGTTCCCCAGCACCTCGTCCAAGGTCCAATCGAGGCGTCTGCGCAAAAAGTCCTTTCCCCACCTTTGCAGGTACCGCAAAAATATCCTCTCTGCGCAACCCTGAATCGGAAAAGAATGTGTTGAAATTATATCAACAACCTAACAGCTCATTTTGGAACGAACAAGATCGAGGAGGCTCTGTACAATTGAACATGATTTTTCTGGAAATTCATTTGTGAGGAGCAACTTATATAGATTTTACTACAATTAATCATAGCGATAGATTCCCATTTCTGGATAACATAGTAAAAGATTTCAGCATCAGATTTTTTAGGAGTAACAGAATCGCGCAGGACTCAGGATCGATCGTTAACTGTATCGAATTTGAGAATTTTGAAAAAACACTAGTAATCTTCAAAGGATCACATCATACAATTCCTTTGCTCATTTAATTTGCAACATTCGAACAAAAAAATCGAAAAGTTGTCCGATTTTTTTTGTTTCTTGTTCAAGCATTGTATCTTTATATAATAGCTTAAGCTTGGCCCGATTCACAATATATTCCACTTGTATTGTATAGAAAAAACATCCTCATTTTGGTGTTAATGTTCGTATGCTGTCTTGAACCATAGTATAAATATACTATGCTTGAACACAACAAATCTGGGTGCGTTTTTACGCCGCTTGTTCTGGGGAACAGCGCTTTTTCATTTTGCCCGAAAGTCTGCATATTTTCGGAACTTACGTATAAAGAATCCAATGTTCTATTCCGCCGGCAATTGCCAGGATATATTCAAACGGAGTGATGATCCAGCGACTATAAACTTTCAGAGTTATTTGCGTATGAAAATGTATACTCATTTGAAATTATGTTGCTTTTTCAATGCATATCTCAAGAAATACTAATGCGATCCTATTGAAAATTCGTTGAAGAATACTGATTTATGCCAACTCTAGTGAGGATTGTATCTTTAGAGAATGTAATTAAAATGGAACAAACTTTGGAGTCGATTTTTGACCACAGTGTACCATTTTATCTCGATCCGATATTTATATTCGGAAATATTGAAAAAAATTCCTCAAATTTCGCTTTGGCAACGAATTTGAATAAGTGCGTAAAAGCTTCTCACTTCAGTGATTTTCTAGAATTCATATCTCAATGAAAAAATGTAATTGATTAATTATAAACGTATCTGTGCTTTCATTTTCATCCGACAAATTCACTATACTTAAGTTATACCGAGTCGATTAGATGGAATACAGTTCTAAACAAACTCAGGATTTTTGGTACGAAAGATCCCTCAAATTCTGTTGAAAATAAAAAGCATGATACAAGAAATGAGAGAATTGTAATAAAAAGAAATAAAATATGAGTGGAAACGATAGAAAATATGGATTTACCAAATACCCATTTCTGATTTTGTACGCTTGTTCTAGAAATCAATAACGTTAATATTTGGCCGAAATGTAACAAATTGACTAATTGCCATATAAAAGTCGACTCATTTAATGAAAAGTTCGCGGTCAAATTCAATTTATTTGAATTTCTGAAGAAAAATATTTTATCGTCAAGCTTTCAGACCAATGGTTTCAGTTTTAATTTTGCCTTTTCAATATCTCTAAAAATTCCGATCTGTTCGAAATTAATTCGCAAGTTACAGATATTACTGGCAGTTGCATGGACAGACAGATTCTTCTTCAGTGAGTCCCAACTAGTAGTTGGAGACCATTTCCAGATCCGAATTTGAAAATAACCACGGAAATAACAGACATGATCAAAATGATAACGCCCTTTGCGGGGACGGCTCGTGGGTAAAAGAAGTGTGTGTAGAACACGATGCAGAAATTACCGACGCAGTATAATTGTAAGAGTTTGCTGAGTAAGCAGGTATTGAGCTACAGGTGACTATTTCAGCCCTTCAAAATAATGCTCCACATTTTTAAAAATTTTTTTCTTGATGATTGAGAAGGTGACTTCTAAAGATTTATTTTATATAAAGGTTTTCCAGCATTATTACAAAGGAACGAATGATATCTAAACAAAGAAATTCTAGAAAAGCACTGACGTGATGCCAGTAGCTTTCGAGGCCAATTTAAAATTTTCGGGTGAAAATTCGAAAATTTCATACATTTGGACAAAACAATAGAACGCTGTGCCCTAACCTAGAATATACGCACTAAAGTTTGGAATTTTTTTAGAGCAATTGCTGAAATTTGTAACACCCTGTGGTGTGCAAAAGCTATAGCAGCGACTGTCAACTGGAATCACATTGAACCCTGATCTTTTCTGAACATTTTGTTTTTTTTAGCACGAATTCATCTCTATTTTTACTTGAAATACACTGTTTTAGAGCGAATACCTCGTACGAAGTTGTGAAAATACAAGAAATAAATATCAATTAAAAAGCTACAGAAACATTAGTTGAAAAAAAGGCGGAACAAATTTTTAAGGAGTTAATTAATATCTAGAGTGACAACTCAGCGCAAAAATTATATGGTCGATGTTGCACGGAATAAATAAGATATGTACGAGTAGAATGGCATCAAATACTACCTGCCTGCGAATACTTTTTCCGAGTCGTTCGCATTGAAACAGTGTAGATCCAGTGGAAGCAGAGATAATAATGATTAAAAAAAATCAGAAAAGGTAAGTGTTCAATCTGATTCCCGTTGACAATTATCTGCTACAGAGATTGCAATCCACAGGTGTTACAAATTTTGGGAAATAAACTTCATCTGATTGTTACACCACCTGTATGCTCGAATGCCTCACATTCAAATGGAACATAGTATCAATACTGGGAAATAAATCTTCAATGGAGATGACCGCTTCGGCAACGAAGTTGAACAGGCGCGCAAAAGCTGCTACCTTCACGGCATTGCTTTTCTAAGTTCTGCCTCTTTGGAAATATTGAGAAAATAAAATTTTGAATGGTTATATCTACGGAATCATTGGGCGGATTTTACCCATTCACGAATTCGACCTTCGTAATTAAGCCCCAAACCTTCTCTACAAATATCGAGTTTCTAAGTCGTTTCTTCCGGAAGTTATTGTGTTTACGGTCAGCCTAACGGCCGACTGCGTAAACACAATAACTTCCGAAAGAAACAACTTAGAAACTCGATATTTGTAGAGAAGGTTTCGATCTTAATTACAAAGGCCGAATTCGTGAATGGGTAAAATCCACCGTATTCCGCACATATACCCATTAACAATATTATTTCCCCAATATTTCCAAAAATACAGATTAGATCGATTGAAATCCAGTACTTTATCGAAAATAACAGTTCCAAGGTTCATATAGAATTTAATGAGGATAATACGATGAAAAGATCTCAGAATATTGCATACCTATTTGAAAAAAAAATGTTTTTTTTTAATTGTTCTAATGACACGACCATCAAGAAATTTTGCACGAAGATGTTCAGCATCTTTAAACTAGCTGCGAAGTTTCATCATGATTAAATCAGTATTTCTTGAATTATACCATATTTATAACGATATCGAGGAGAAAACCACGAAATTTTACATATTCCTTCCCAATATCTCCAAAACTAATAGCCGCATCGAAGTTTGGCACACTGCTGTGTAATATGAAGCTCAAGGTATGAGCAAAATTGTTTTCGAGTATGATGAATAGTTTCTGGGAAAAACATTTTTTTCGAAAAATTTAATTAAGTTACCATACGATCCCAACAAAATTTCGCTCAAAGTTGCGCGTCGTTATGCTCTAGTAGTTCCTGAAATATCAGGGAAATAACCTCAAAATTTGAAATGGCTATAACTGCGAAACCATTCGGCCCATTAACGAACTAGTTATCAGTGAGTCCAGTCTAGTCGTTTGAGACCATTTTCGGCTCAAAATTAGAAAATTACAGACATTTGGACAAAACGATAGAACGCTGTTCCCCTAGAACATGAGCGCAAAAAATGGTAAATTCAGAGGGGTCCGCGAGGAAGCCAACTTTGGGAGAAAGTTTTAGTGGCTTTTTTTCACGTGAAAGTGTATGTATGGAAAAATTTCGGTCAAATTAGAATTGAGTTTCTCTAAAAATCACTGTTTATTGAAAGAAATCCGTGGGTTCACGTCTTGAGTTGACATACTGATTTGTTTACAGGTTCAGGACGGATAGAAATGAAACGACCAAGTTGTACTAAGCCGACGTTTCGTCCACATATTTGGACTTTATCAAGGCAAGTTCATTAAGTCAAATAGTGTTTGTGAAATAAACGGCAGGGGGTTGCCGAAGAGTATAAAATTCGGGCACAGCGGCTTAGTACAACTTGGTCGTTTCATTTTTTCCCGTCCTATTCCTGTAAACAAATCAGTATATTTATTGGAAGAATTAAGCAGTGATGACAGTCTCCAAAAAAAGTTCATACGGTAAGTAAATCCTTACCATAGCATTGCAATCGGTACACTTCATAAATCAAGCGGTTTAAAGTCACCAAATCATTATGTCTGACAAACCATCAATTATTTTCATAAAATATGTGCTCTTGAAGTGTAAGCCTATCTAGGCTGGAAGTTATTGCACAAAATTGAAGAGAATTTGTTATATTACTACTAAATTATGGAGAAATTGATACAGAGCAGTCAACATATTATTTGATTTTTCTAGGATTTCCATACTGTCAATGATTTTCATGCTGTTTTTTTTTCGTATTCGAATTATTGTGATGAAAAATATTTTACATCAAATTTGTTGTAGGTCTTGAAACACCCCAATTTCTGATCAATTTCAAACTGACTGTCCAAATATCTCAAACGACCGATGGTGCCACGATGATGTTTGGTGATTTGTGTGACAGCTAATAAAACATGGCGTCGTACTGCCTGAAATCTTAACAACCCTGGTCAAATATCGCTTGTCACTGCTTTGCGTATGCAAATGCCGTCAATGCGCACACTCCTGACATATTGCATGAAAGTCTAATCCGCATGATCAAAGGTTCTACCAAAATTAATAAATCTCCCTGTATCTTAGAAACCGATAGCCTTAGCCCATATTTATATGTTGTTTGCTGGCTTGCCAAAGTACCATTTAATCGCCATCAAACAATGTACATTTATTCGCGGACCACCCTATATGATTAAAAGATCGTAAAATTGTTTTCATGAAAACAATTCAAGCTGTGGTGGGGTGGCTCAATACCTGTATGTATGAACGACCTGGCAAAAAATTTGAACAAGTACGTAAAATCTACTGATTTCACGTCGGTTCTTTCCTAGAATTTTACACTTCTTTCATACCATGAGTACTTCTGATTTAGAACTTCAAATATGAAGGCGATCTTTCATGGTTACCATTGTTAAATGAGTTGAAACCAAATAAACTGAAGAAATTGAAATTCAAGCCATCGGGCACTCCGTTGGAATGTCATAATTAGATTTTGGATAATTATGAAAATATCATTTGCAAGTACCTTACGCTTTGAATTCTCGTTTTACCAGAAAAAAAAAGAACAACAAATATTCTCTTCGTTCTGAAATTAATTCCAAACGAAAATTTAATACAATACGCAGAGCCCACTTATGAAATTATTCGATAATTAATCATAGATTAGGGTGGTCTACTGAGCTATTTAGAAGAGAATATAGTTTAAATGCATGGAATCAAAATGATGCAAGAAAGAAACACAGGTTGCTAAGATATCTGAAATTTAATTGCCAGAAAGTTACGTGATGAAAATGCAGAAGAAGTATTGAAGGGATAAGAGATAACCATGGAACTGGAAACAGCTCTCTATATTGAAAGATTTTGTTCTCTATAATATTTTTTCCATGGAACTTCAATTAAAGAGAAAGTTACTATTTATAGAAGAAGACAAGACATTTAAGTAGGTGACTATGTTTCAGAAGAATATTATTCAGACCAACAAAGAAGTTCAATATTTAAAGGGTGTTTCAATAAGAGCGCATGATTTAAGTGTTCAATAAAACATGGTTTTCAGTAGCAAAGTACTGAAAATGAGGAAACTTTTCATAAAATTCGAAAAAATGCCACACAACTGGGAAATACTGCAACAACACTTGAACCAACGAAACCAGCATTTCCAATCCCAGAGCAAAATACCCTCTAAAAACAATCAGGGAACATCTCGAGGAGTTTAGGACTACCCACTGAGAGACCATACAAGTTGCTCTTATTCACCACTTCAAGTCATTGAATTAATTATTTCACTTCTCATTATTATAAGTTTTTTTTTAACCTAATATAACTTGAGTTTTCAAATTATTTATCTACATACATTCGTGAATTTGAATATATATTATTCAATAAATTTACCTACCTGGCTGTAGGGCTAAACTGTCGATGGCCAATTGGCCCTTAGTCAATAAATTGCATTTATTATTATTATTTTAAGTATTGAAATATTTATGGATTTAGAAAATATACATTTGGAAATTATGTAGGTTTGAAACAAAATATCTTGTAAATGGCCGCTACGGCTTTGCTTTATTGAATAAATGAGGTGGTATTTCATTGATACAGCGTCTTATTCCGGCTTTCATAGCTTGAATGGTTGCAGGCTTATTGGCATAAGGGCCAGTATTATAAAACTTAACTGGAAGTTATCTTTATTTAAACTGACAGTTATACTAGGACATATCTGTCAAAACTGTCAGTTAAAGATAACTTCCAGTTAAGTTTTATAATACCGGCCATAATACTGTGACTTCAGATAACCCTACAGCCAGAAGTCTAAAGGCGTTAATTCTCAAGAGGGTGGAGGCCAATTCTAGTCACCAAATCGGGAAATGGCACGACTAGGACCCAAAGTCTTGCAGGATCGTCAGTGTTTTACCGGAGGTACGTCAATCAGGATGCGTTGTTCTACCGTGTAACACTCCATCTTAACTAACTCCCATCTGTCAACTTTCCATATGTCACGGCATAATCGTGTGACATTATGGCTGTCAAGCATGGCGCACAATTCAAATCTTGCGATCTTATTGAAACACCCTTTACAAATCAAAGAGATCCTTCTTTGAGGCTCCTTTAAGGTGTTCCTAAATTGGAGATATGAATCAGAATGAGTGATTAATTGGATACTGAGAATAAACGTCTCATCTACATCTACAGGGAGATATTCCGATAAAGCTCCTTTTTTTTCACTCCATAAAAAAAAGTTACATAATTAGTTCTTAGTTGTCAAGAAGATATTCTCTTAAGCCCATATGTGTTTATCGTAAAAATACATGATTGAAGTTCTTGGGAAACGGGGTTCGTCACAGAAAGGCAGGGATTATTAAAAAAAAAATTGTCTCAAAAACGGCATCAGAAACGAAAAAATTCCAGGAAATCAAAAAGTTTTCGAATGAAATATCGATTATTTCTTATACATTTCAAACTTCCAGTGAGTACCATTAAAAAGTTTTTGACGCAAAAGGGGAATTTTTCACAGACCATTAACATGTCATATTATTTAACCTTGATGTGGAATATTTCTGCCAAACTTTAGCTGAGATGTTCGTTCTTGATATAATTCAAAAAATCACCCCTCTTTCTTTGTATATCCAATCTAGGAACCTCGTTTACATGATCAATGAAATCTGGAAAGGATTGTAAGTCTGCGGTAGTAGATCAGAGATGGCACTGCATGCAGACTAGAAATGATACTTCTCTCTCAATTTTTGCCTCATACACCCATAGGAACACATTTGCAAAAAACTTTTGAACCTCAAACTACCCAAGGACGATCTCACCTGTTTCCTAGATAACCTTGTAGTCCTACTACCCTGAATAACAATATCATTTGCAGTTATGTCCATTTTTTGTTCCCAACCACTATTCTGGTCCCTGTCCTGTTGATCGATGCTAGACTGAAGATGATTGATGCAAGGAGCTGAATCCATGTACAGGAAGCACAGATTCACCTTATGACAAGATATCTTTCCCCTATCATCCAGAGCAAGGACTATTTTATGCCTCAACAGCTGCTTGTTAACATTAGCGAGGCACTTCTCCAAATTTCTCGTCAGCTTGAATTTTACATACATCGAGAGGATAATGGCTGCAGCATTCAGAAGGAGCCAACCTATCCCGAGAACGAACAAAATGGGTCCATTTTGATTGGAGAATAGCAAAGCAAATAGTACGAGGAATGCCAGCAGAATCCATACCACTAGGACTCTTTTGTAACATATGTTGTAAATGGTGAATCTGTAATCGTTTACCAAGAGTTCCATAGCTTGGACGTATTCTTCAACGGTTAGCTAGAACAGAAAAAAAGTGTTGTTCTTCATAGGTTACTAATTCTCGCTTAATTTGCATTGCACAAAGTGCGGGGTTTTCGAATTTAATTTGAAAGCAATTGAATGAAATAGTGTACATTTGAGAACTTATTTGTTCTTCGATGATATTGGTTGACAGGATGAGGTTCTAAAATAAACCACTTCTCGAACTAAGACCGACTAGTTTTGATTTTATTAGAAATCCTCTTCAGGGCTCTACAATGATAAATACAACATTGTTTACATAGCACAATTAAAAACCAGAAAAGAGACATCATGAAAGTGAAAGCACAATATACAGTGAGCGTCAAAATTATGGAAAAAATTTATTTTCTCAGATGAAAAATATTTGGCAACAAAATCCTAAAACAGGTCAATTTTTGTTTCACTTTTACCAAATTTTTATGCATTATTGAAGGATTTTTGTTGCACCCTGTGCCATCCCCATCAACCCTCTAAATTTTTTGAATGGGGAAAGTGGGTCATGTGGTACTTTTTTGGCAAGGTCTTTGTATCTTCTTTACAGGCGTGCAGAAATTTTGAAGAAAAAAAAATTTTTTTTTTCGAAAAATTAGTTAGTTCAAAGAGGTTTTCAGTAATTCGACCATAACAGTTTTGTTCATGCACAACTTTCAACCCCTATGAACCTTTAATGGAGAAAAAAAATTAAGTGACATTGGAAATTTATTTCGGCATTGAAGTACCACCCAGAGAATCATTGTGCATTACAAGATAAGTTAAATTAAATGTTCAAAATGATCACCATTTTATCACTTCGAATTTTAAATCTCTACATGGTTTTACCTGGTTACACATTCATAACATTGCGTTGTCAGAAATCTTTCTTTGAATTGAAACATTTTATCGAAAAGTTTCAACTTCAGTAGAAACATACTAGAAACAAACCTTCTTAAGATCATAACTGAAGCGCAGTGTTTCACACATACTAATTTTTCACGTGAGGGGGTTGAAAGTTGTGCTTGAACAAAACTATAATGGTCGACTTTCATTCGGTGACAAATTTCATCAGGTACCATCGTCTCAAAGTAAATGAGCCATGACAAAGTGCAAATACTGAAAACCTCTCTGAACTAACTAATTTTTCAAAAAAAATAATTTTTTTCTTGAAAATTTCTGCACGCCTGTAAAGAAGATACAAAGGCCTTGCCAAAAAAGTACCACATGATCTACTTTTCCTATTCAAAAAATTTAGAGGGTAGATGGGGATGGTACAGGGTGCAACAAAAATCCTTCAAAAATGCATACAAATTTGGTAAAAGAGAAACAAAAATTGACCTGTTTCAGGATTTTGTTGCCAAATATTTTTCTTCCAAGAAAATGAATTTGTTCCATAATTTTGACGCGCACTGTATAATAATTGATACATATTTAACATAGTGTTGAACAAATCTTTCAGTTGTTTCCGATTGTTCTCTCCATGTTTTGTGGGGTGTATTTGTTTCCATCTTTCAATGACTATATGCTATACTATATATGTTTTACCAAAAAAAATTTGAAATTTGAACAGCTCCTTCAAGGTGTTGCAGTTTCTTTGTTAGTAAGTATATTTTTCAATGCCTGTTCATTCCATGATTTCAAGATATTGGTCTTCCAGCATTCGAATGAGTGAAATTAATATATTCCAATGAATTGATACCATCAGTTATTTTAAAATTAGCAAATAATTAAATAAATCTCAATACTAATTACCATAATGTTCATATCAACAATAAAGTAACTTGAGCATGAAATGATATACTTTCTTCATATTATTGAATGCTGGAAAATTTTCTCTTCTGCTAGATAACAACAAGAATTTAAGGCATTGAAATGAAATAAATTTGTGATTCAACTCAGGACATTGTTCCTTATCAAACATATTGAATGACTCATTTTGAAGGCTTCTGAATATGAAGTTGGAATTTACAATGGGACAGGTGTCTGATAGTTATTGAGGACAATGGAAATATGAGAACAACTTACTGTTAAACCCTGAGCCATCAATTCCTCAGGCACTAACTCTGGACGAAATCTTGCTGGAGTGATCCATGGAAATTTAGTATTAACAGGTAGCAGAGTAACAATAACATCTCCATTTACTGAAAATATCCAACTGTCAGTGAGCTTTATGAGTTTTTTTATTTATTTATTTACCTTACAAAACTATGAAATTATAGTAATTACTTGTAAAGCTACAAACAAGACAATTACTCATCTTACAGAGCTAATAAACCAAAGAACAAGAAAAAAAACATTTATCTAGATAACTATGAACTACTATAAAAATAAAAGAAAATTAGTAAAAACAAACGAAACACATAATAAAAAATTACAATGCAAATTGCCATGTTAGCGACCTGTCCCATTGCAACAACGTAAAATCTCTTTTTGATCTGAGAAAAAGAAATCAAAGGAACCATTACCACAAAGCAACCTATTACAAATGCCCAGCATAACATTCAGAGGAGATGAGGAGATGTGCTACCTGGATGGACATCAAAAATTCCATTAGTTAGAATTCTCAGTCTAATCTCTGGCATTTTTATAGTTACAAAATTTATTGAACCCACATTTTTATATTCATAGTTATTCAATACATTATAAACAAACAAAACAGATTTTATTTCCCTTCTCACGCAACGCAAAGTTGAAAGAATCAAGCATAGACCTATATGACACCATGTAAGGGTATGCATTATTTTGTCATATGTACAAATATCTTAAAAACCTTTTCTGCACTTTCTCAATGAAATCGACATTAGAATGCCCTGTTGGTGGCCATATAATAGATGCATACTCAACATGAGGCCTAGCAAGTGTGTTATATAAAATTACAATTGTATTGCTCTCAAAGTGCTTGCTGTTACGATTGACAAAGCCTAAAGCTCCATAAGCCTTACTAGTTATATAATTGTAGTGCTGATTAAACTTCATATTCATCTCAAAGTTAATCCCCAGATTTTTCACTTCAGTTTTCCACTGAACAATGTCACCTCCTATGCTGCAATCTTGAATAAATTAATCTAATTTTCGTGTAAAAGTAACAACCATACAATTTTTTATATTCAGTGACATCATGCTCAGCATCAAACAACATTGAATGGTAGAGTCTAATGATTTTAATTTTGAACAATATTCAGTGGATTTGGGATTTCCCTCAAAACAATCAAAATAACCAATTATAGCGGGTGTTCCAAACCAAATGTCCAATTAGACCATTCTGCATTTTGAAAATGTAGCTTCTTTAGTAATTATTTCTGCTCTTTCAACCAAAAATAGCTGCAGTACTGCATCCTTGCTGCTTAAATTGAGGAGTAGAAATAACTCTCAAATTTTAAATGAGACATTATGAATATTCTTTCCTTTTTACGCTTCTTCTAGAGAATATTATTTTATAATTTCGCCTAATGTCTGTTATTTTCGAATTTTGGACAGACAATTGTCTCAAACTGAAGAAGAATCCATGATCGAATCTCTGTTCTGCCTCTGTACTCTAACTCTCAAAATTTCTAGGTAAGGTGAGAATCCTGAATATCTCGATTAAGTTCATTAATGGGCAGAATCGGCCCAACGGTTTTGAAGTTATACGCATTTGGAAGGTTAATTCCTCAATATCTAAAGAAGTACCTTTAAGTTCAGAATGAAACTTCGTGAGGATCCTATCGTTGGAAAATTAAAAACTGATAGTCAAGATAGTTTTAGAAAATATTTTTTTGGGAACTTCATATCAGATTTTTATGGATTTTGGCATGTACCTTGAAGTCAATATTTAAAATCAGTGTAGTACATTTCAGCTCGATCTGACAATTATATTCGGAAATATTTGGAAAAAATTGTGTATTAATTTTGTTCTGACTTCTCTGAATCTATCTCCAACTGTTTCTGAAATATTAATTAATTTTTAATTTCCTTATTCTTTGTGTTTTCATTAAACAGTTATTATTGGGATCATTCAAAATCATATATGAATGCAGAAATTTCGGATGCAATTTAAAAAAATCCTGTTTGTATAATCCTTCTCAATTCTGTGAATTTACCTGTTGATACAAAAATAGTAACATATCCATTTTCAAATGGAACACCCTGCATTACATGAAATATAGAGAATTGTAATTCAACTATTCCTTCTACACGTACTTATCAGGACATATAGAAATTTCGGATGCAATTTAAAAAAAACCTGTTTGTAAAATCCTTCTTAATTTGTGAATTTACATGTAGATACAAAAAAAGTAACATATCACAATCATATATAGATAGGAATTTCCGATGCAATTTAAAAAAATCCTGTTTGTATAATCCTCCTAAACTTGTGAATTTACATGTAGACACAAAAATAGTAACTTATCCATTCTCGACTAACTCCCTGCATTATATGGAATATCAAGAATGATAATTCAACTATTCCTTCTATATATACTCATCACGTTCCTATGCCGAACCTTCAAAATAGATGTCCCATTCACCAGAAAGTAATAGAGTGGAGATACCCTGTATCCTATTCTACATTCTACTTATAGTATAAGTCTGGTTTAACCATATTTTAACTGGTATAAGAATACCAATATTATATATAAATATCGAACCTTTTTTTTACTACAGCCTCGATGATGAACAAGAGGTAATCGGAAACTATAGTAAATATTGAGAGAAATATGAACATGAACTCACCAAAACCTTGTCTGATAGGTTCAACGGTGGCAACAGGTAGTTCAACATTCCTCATAGGTTTGGGGTCCAACACAGCCACATTATTGTCTATTCCTGGACTTGATGGTTTACTGAAACTCCTTTCCAATACTTGTACGTTTTCAGTGGGTATCACAGCTGGTTCGCTATTTTTGTTTTCCGAAGTTTCATCCTCGAATTGGACCCATGACTTCGACGGAGTAGACTGCGCAAGGGGGCTATCTGTTTGAGCTTCGTTCTTGGAAATATTTTCATCACTCATCTTGAATACTTTATGTTTATTTATTGCTAATGGACGGATTTGCTAAACATTTTCCAAGAAGGCTGCGAAATTAAAACATGAACTTGTTATGAATTTCGGACGTTCATCAAATTCATAGAATTCAACTCAACTCGTGTTTTTTCTGTGTTGTGAAACAGTGGGTTGGAGTGACAGGTGTACAGAAGGTAAATTCAGGTGAAAGTGGTGATATGTTCGGAAATTGCAAGTTAATGTAAGTGTAATAGGAATTCCAGAGTCATTCCTTTTAAATTACACTTAATTCATCAGTATGTCGCAAATAGACTTACTGTTGTGAATTTTTATATGACAGTTCTCTTACAATTCCAGGTGAACGGCTCACCTGTTATTAGGTCCGGTGTACACATCCGGCTTTTCCAGCTCCGGCGCCGTTACGGTGAAGTACTTACGATCTGAAGTACACAACATCAGTGGTAGAATCAATGATCTATAATAACATTAGATCATTGGGTAGAAGAATGTACACATCCGGTGCCGTACTTAGTTAAATATGTATTATTATTACAATTAAACACCAAAGGTATATTAATTTAAAATGATCATTTTCTTCTTTCAAAAGATTATAACAAGTCTGACAAAAACAATAAGCAATACCATTGTATAGAGACACGTGTCTTTATACAATAGTAATTAATACTTACAAAAGTGAAAAGTGAAATGCATTTATTTTATTTCCAAAATGATATAGTATGCTCCATCTCTTGGGAAATACAGAAAGCACATGTTGTCATGTTACATTATAATCCCCCACCCCTCATTCCTGACAAGTTTGAAATGTTTGAATGAATATGCCACCTGCCACCGTCATGAATTGGATGAGCGGATGAGGTGACTTTCTACAGTACCTGTTTAGCAAAGTACAGTTATGTTATTTTATTATGTTCAAGAGAATATTGTTTCAAAGTTGAATCATTGTTAATTTAGTTCAGATGTATGATTTCAATAAATAATAATAATTGAATTTATAATGCACCATGGGTTTGCCAAAAACAGGCTCTGCTAAAATTCCTGAGTGCAAATTCAAAAGTAAAATAGAGAATGTACCAGAAACAAACAAGGAAAATAATTTTAAAGAAGAATATCACGAAAATGAAACCAAGAAGTTCTTTCGAATACACTTTGAACTGGATTTAGTATCTATTTTACTGTTTTTAGTTGCTATTTTAACACGAATGCACAAATTAGAACAACCAAGAAATATTGTGTAAGTACTTCCTTTGAGCCAAATGGGGAGAATTGATGTAGTGTTTTTTTTTTAGATTTGACGAATTGCATTATGGAAA
This sequence comes from Myrrha octodecimguttata, assembly GCA_958510865.1. Taxonomy (NCBI): domain Eukaryota; kingdom Metazoa; phylum Arthropoda; class Insecta; order Coleoptera; family Coccinellidae; genus Myrrha; species Myrrha octodecimguttata. Next base: position 31,603,403 of record OY294057.1, read on the forward strand.
ATATGTTTCGTTATATATGAAGAACACATTCTTTTTCGATTCACATCCACCTTTGGGCAAACAGATGATAGCTTTCGCGGCCTCCCTTGCCAATTATAATGGAACATTCAAGTTTGACAAAATAGGAAGTCCATTTTCTGAAGATGTTCCTCTTTTTGCAATGCGCTTTATTCCTGCCCTTTTTGGCAGTTTAATTATTCCTATAGCTTATCATCTCATGTTAGAATTCAACTTGTCACAGTGGAGTTCTTTAATAACTGCTTTATTATTACTTTTTGACAATGCCTTACTAACTCAAAGTAGATTCATCCTCATGGAATCTATGATTATTTTTTTTGCATTGTTCGGATTGTTAGGTGTTATGAAATTTAGGAAAGAACATGGTAACTTTCTCAGTTTTCGTTGGTTTTTTTGGCTAATTGTCAGTTTCATATCTTTAACTTGTTCGGCAAGCATTAAGTATGTTGGTTTTTACACTTGTTGCTTAGCTCTCTACATCTTAATGAGAGATTTTTGGAAGTTATTAAGGTCAAAATTATCAGATGCTGCTCTCTGTTTGAGATTTTTCATTCAGTTCGGTTTAATTTTGGTTGTTCCTGTTACTGCCTATATTTTGGTATTTTATATACATCTGAGTGTTCTCTACAAAGCTGGACCACATGATAGTATTATGACGAGTGCCTTCCAAGCATCTCTTGAGGGCGGACTCGCATCTATAACTAAAGGTCAGCCCCTATTGGTGGCCCATGGGTCTCAAATAACTTTGAGGTAAGTGTAATTAAGACTAAATTAGACAGAATAACTTCTTTACATTTCTTAGACATAGCCATGGCAGAACTTGTTGGCTACACTCGCATAACCATGTTTATCCGATCCGTTACTCAGATAAGAGAGGTTCAAGTCATCAGCAACAAGTTACATGTTATTCATTCAAAGATGTTAACAACTGGTGGATTGTGAAGAGACCTAAGAAGAATGATCTAGTTGTGGAATACCCTGTGGATGCTATTAAAGACGGTGATGTTATTCAACTTGTTCATGGTGAGAAATATTCATAGAAAAACCAAATATAGATTCACGTCATAATAAACTCAACTGACTTATTGGATGATATGAATAATAGGCGGTGAGAGCAATTGATATTTGTATACAGCATGAAGAGATGAGCAATCATGTGGTTTTTAAATATTGGCTTGAGTGGTGATCATAATTTATTATCCTTTTTTCTTTCAAGCAGTAAAAGTAACAATTGAACATCCACTTTTATAGATTCATTCAGTTAGCCCTCGATGTTTGACACATTCCACTCTGTATAATTGAAAAATTGGTTAGGTTTAATTTCCTGTCAGATAACTACACAACATTGTACACTCTGCATAAAAGTAGTAGTAGTTACGTATGCAACTAAATCAAACTATAGTCTCTGATTAAAATATGTAGGATATGACGTCTCGCCGAATTATTTAGACCTTAACGAAATTTCATGATTGCCAACCTAACTCAGTTCTAGTTATAAACTCTTGATATACAGATTCCAAGGCATAGGCATAGTCGGACGGTAGCGTCTGATTTTATGAAAGTAAATGGAGTATGTATATAACTATCGATATCAGTCTTGTTACCACTGTTATTATAAAAGAACTTTAAGAGAGTTGGAACAATTAACAGAAATATTTCAAATCCTAGAATTGATACATTGATCTGTGCTTCTGTATTTTATATTTATTTTATGTTGCCCCCTACGAAACTTCTGAATGAAATAAAATACATGGACACACTTTATACCATATATCATTTAGGTTAGCATCCTTGACCATACCAATATATTTCGCTAGCGTATGCACAATTACGTCTATCCGCGGGAAGAAAATTGAGCATGAAGTCTTGGATTAGGTTTATTTTTCATCCTGGAGCTTTAGCGTGCTTGTTCAAATTCATAGACTATCTAGCTGCTGACCTAACCCAACACTAAAGTAATAACTTCTTGATTAACTCTTTTGTCATTGTGCTATCCTTTTGCGACTTCATGATAGATAGGAGTCTCTGACGTTGCCCAGTTTTTTGCATACCATTTGTATTTCAGAAGGCTATGGTTCCACCTATTATATCAATGAAATATTTTCCTCCTTCTTTATTAGGCATTACAAGTCGAGCTCTCAACTCACATGATGTGGCAGCTCCACAATCACCTCAATGCCAAGAGGTATCTTGTTATATAGATTATAACGTTTCCATGCCTGCTCAAAACTTGTGGAAAGTGGAAATACTGAATAAGGAAAATAATGGGGATACCTGGCATACCATACAGTCGTTAGTACGACTCATTCATGTGGACACCAACACTGCTTTGAAATTCAGTGGTAAACAACTGCCGGACTGGGGATTTCATCAGCACGAGATAGTGGCAGATAGAATCCAAAATCAGGATGATACAGTGTGGAATGTTGAAGAACACAGATATACAAAATGTAAATTGAATACAATTGATAATCAGTTTTTCTAGGAGTTCATATTCATTATATTTTAGCTGGTGATCAGAAAGAGAGAGAAAGAGATTTAGTTACTGCAGAGATGATCCCGACCACAGCCACAAAACTGACCTTCTTGGAGAAATTCATGGAGTTACACTATAAAATGTGGTTTACTTCAGCAGAAAATCTACAGAATCATATGTATAGCTCAGAGCCCCATGAATGGCCAATGATGTTAAGAGGAATCGCCTATTGGGTTTCATCGGATAGTAACGTAAGTCTGATAATAGTGTTCCATTAATTTTTGTTTCTCTTCGGTGTCATAGTGTCAATGTATGCTGTTTATTATATGATTCATCAAATTTTGCAAAAAATTTAATCTTAGTTCAAATTGCTCTTCACGTCCTTCCATTTAATTAAGGGATAATCTTAGTGTAGTGTAAACTATTATGATTTCATCCAGAATATTGGAGAATTTTCAGTATCATTGAAACTCATGCTGAAACAATCAATTATTTTTATATTTGTCAATTTTTGATAACCTGGGTTAGTGATCGGGTAAGTTTTCAAAAATACCAATTGTAATGACAGGAAAATGAACCTAACATTTTTCAATTATACAGAGTGGAATGAGTCAAACCTTTGAATAAAGAATCTTTATCTACTCCTATTAAATTAAATAGTCATAACTCAACTGCTTTTGAGCAATTAATATTATCTGTAAACAAACAACGTGTGTTTTAATAACTCACTACAATAAATCGGAAATGAAAGAAAGAGAAATCGCCGGGTCCTCGGCTCGAACCGAGGTTGGGGAAAGAACCTAGAAGAACAAAGGGTTTGAGGGCGTATTTTTATTCCACGCGAATGGATCGAAAGGTAGGAAAAATACAAAAGGACGTTAGTACTCTTTGACGCTTCTCAAATCTTCGAATAAAGTATGATTCTCACTATACGTTCCGTAACCTTCCAGTATCATTCCCGTAAAATATTATAAGGTGCAAATGAATTGATGTATACACACTATACTTCCCGTTTACATTCCGTCTGCATGACATTTTTGCCTACTAAATTTTGACGTAAATCATACGGAAGGGATACTGGAAGATTACAGAACGTATGGTGACAATCAACCTTAAGTCTGATAACCATCGAAATTTTTTGTTTGTGATTTGTCAATAAGGTTCTTTCTTTGTACTTATATCATTGTAGTTATTGTTATAGTCGTAGTTAAAGTATAGTATACAACTTGCTGTAAAGGTCAAAATACATTTGATGAATTACAGCACTTGCTTGCGGATTGTGCTGAAAACCTAATTTGGGCCAGTTATGACCTACATTGCCGCCCGTTGAATAATATACTATTTCACATACATTTTCAACCTAAATGGTAATATTCAATGCATTAAATCTATCAAGATATATACAGGGCGTCCGGTAAACCTTAAACAATATTTGAACTATGTCATGACCACTCAGAAGACCGAAAATTATTACGGCAAAATTTTCACCGTTTTCGAGATAATGAGCATTGGTTAATGTATTCGTTGTAAGAGAAGGCGGAGACATTCTGGTAGATTATCAACTTTCACAGCTCTGAAGAAAAAAGTATGAAGAATAAAGTATTTATCGAAATGAATTGATGAAATAATGATTTATAGTAATAAATTCATTGCTTAGGAATTTTGCAACCTCGTAATTTTAATTCTTTATATTCAATATCATTATTTTCTTTATTTCATACCTTAATCATATTTAATTGTTTTCAAAATTTCACTTCAAATTAATTTCATTTACTTTCAATCCCCCTGTATACCTTCAAATCCATCTTCACGTCTCTCGAGGACATATGGATTCATATTTATTCCGTTTTCTAACACGAAGCTGAAGGAAGTTTGTTCGTGCTACGTATCAAATTATAAATTTTCATTTTCCATATTTTCTACTGAACTTATAACAAGAAAAGTGCAGTTTGGTACCCCATTCCCACCTACAACTTGGAATTCCAGTTCAAGACACACACACGCACACCAAATACCCAACCAAGTCAGAAATATTAAAAAAATACAATTTCAAATCTTCTTTCAATTAATAACATTAAACCATAGTTTTAAGCAACAAATTGCACTAACTACTATTCAAAGAATAACGATTCTCTAATAGCATGTGTAACACCCTCAGAGTAACAAACAACATAGAGGTAGCATATGTCATATATAGAAGACGATGTCCCCAACATATGATACAAAATTTGACACTTTGACCGCAATCAAAACAAACTTGTTGACAAAGCAGTTACCAACCAGTGATACGATATTTCACCCAATTCACGGGATTCTCCACAAACAACACACATCTAACTTGGCATAGTGAATTAAAGTATTGTAATAATTCAAAAAATATTGAAGTAACCAGCTAGAAATATCTAAAAACTCGTTAGAAACTCACCAAAACAACGGATGACAGATTGACCGGCGGAATTCTGTAAATGCGGAATCGTTGCCAAAGCTTGGATTTTAGCAGGTAGATACTGAAAAGGGTAAGTATTCTTCTTACCACAAATTCGAGACTGAAGAAAAATATCGATCATGAAAGGTTTAAATTTCCATATTCAACCGAGAATTATTGAAATTAATATATTTTATTTCATTTAATCTACGATTACAATAAGATAATAGCATTGTGCATTTCCAAATATATCACAATCTGACTACGTCTACAAAAACTGCGTACAGTCCCCCTATGTTGTTTGTTACTCTGAAGTAACACCGTCTTAGTTGTTTCAGGTCAGTTGCCGTTGTTGCTTAAACGTGTTCTATCAAATAGCCCAGGTGAAGTTAATCAAAAGATTTTAATTCATTGATCTGGGGGTCCTAGGGTTGGTCGAAGATGCCTCATCTGTGGTACTAGTTACATTAAACTCATACATTGTCGAACTCATGGGCCAGTAATACTGTTCCTGAAGGATGGATCAGTTCCGATTGCAAAATCACCAGTTGGTATTGAACCACAAGTTCGATAATATTCTAGTCTAAAGTACCCAATATTATGGATTGGGGACTCTAAACCGATCATGCGGCCGCCCATATCACCTGAGAGCAATTATTTCACTTTAGCTTTTCGATAGAACAAATCTTAGCTTCAATTAAATACAACTAAAGTGGAACAATTGAGATAGTGTATCTACTTGGCACTAAAAGTATAATTGCTGCGGTGACAAAGGATGTTTTAAAAGGTCCTTGAAAGTATGTAACCTCGGCTTCATAACGGATAGAAAACAATTCAATTCTCATTTCTAAAAGTGGTTAGGTTAGGTTTATTGCTTGAAAAAAGATTTGAAATTTTATTTTCTTATTTTTCTGAAAATTCCTAAACAATGAATTCATGACCATTAATCATTATTTTACAATAAAAAATGTGGGTAAAGCTTGGAAAAACAGTTTTTTTTCTCATTTTTAAAAATTATGAGCTTTTTCCAGAGCAAAAAACGTGATCCTTTAATTTTTTCAAAAATTCGATCGAGTGAAACAAAAAAACGGCTGGCTGGATTAATTTGGTTTTTTGTAGGGTTTTTGTGGACATATTGAACTGTAAAAGGCACACTTAACATTAGTAGTTTCCTCAATATTTTCGATCCAGCGCTTGATTTTCCAAAAAACCATAAAAGCCCTTTTTTTGTTGCATTTTCAAATTCATGTGACAAAAAGAAAAAAAAAAAATTCGGAAAAGCAATGGCCAGTCGTTAAGGAGAATTTATTCAAATTCTTGAAAACCACCTTTAATTTTCTGTGCGATCATTGGTTACTGAGATATCGATAATCAAAGACAAAAGGATCCTTTTCCATTTGAAAACCGATATCTCGGCGAGAAGTGGGCGTAAAAGGGTGTATAAAAAAGCAAATTAAAGCTAAATGAACAAGGTATCCGATCCTGATAATGGTTAAGCTAAAAAAAAAATTTCCACGTCCGTAGACCAAAAAAAAAAACTAAAAAGATTTTGGAAATTTTCTTGTTGCCTGTTTTCTACGATTACTCAAAAAGCGCGGAGGGTACAAAATTTTGAAGTTCGAATCCACAAACTAGACACTTGGAGCTACAATTTCCTTTCATTTGATTTCCTGTACGACCATTGCTCCCGAAGTTACGGCCTGTTGAAAACTGCCCAAAAATTTGGAATTTTTTTTTGATCCCTTAATTTTTTCCATTAGTTTATTTCAATAAATTCACAACAGAATACTTATTCCGTCAAAACTGTGAAAAATTGATAAGAGACCAGAATGTCTCCGCATTCTCTTACAACGAAAATATCACCTGCTCCAGGAATAATAAGACTATGTTTTATTATTGAGTGGTTTAATACTCAATGGTTTTATACAATTTTGAAAACTGGACAAAGTGCGCATATTTTTATAGTGAATGTTCGCATTCACGTGGTTATAATTTTTTTCAGATAATCAGGTCAATGTTACAAGAGTAGAAATAGGTGAGATGAATATTTCATTTCTTTACATCCAAAAAGCAACACTCATCAGCAATGTTCAATGAAAAAATTTTCTGAATCGGTACCAATTTAGAGACAAGGTATCCAAAACATCCAGGAGAGCCGGAGAGGTAGCGATTTCTCACGAATTTCCTTAATGCCCATTATCTCGAAAAGGTGAATTTTCGTAATTCTGAGTGGGTATGACCTAGTCTATTATCAGTTCAGATATTGTTGAGGTTTACCGGACACCCTGTATTACTGTACTCACTTGCGTACCTGGTTGCAGTTTTTAATTCAGCACAATGCAATTCTTTTACAGGCCCAAGTCCATTTACTGGGTAATTTGATGACTTGGTATTCAGCTACAGTAGGTGTCTTCATCTACATTGCCCTACTTGTATTTTATCTCATTCGAAGAAGAAGACAGATCTTTGACGTGGACAAATACACCTGGAATAAATTTGAGGAGATGGGTCATATTTTCTTGGGAGGGTATTTATTTCATTACATACCGTATTTTTTTGTGGACAGAACACTCTTTCTTCATCACTACCTGCCTGCGTTTGTCTTCAAAACATTCCTGCTCTCTGCAGTTATGGAACATGTTTATTCTGTCGTTAAAAATAATTTGAAGGCTGACAAGCTTTCGAGACTTTTGATTTTAATGCAACTGATCTGGCTGTGTTTTATAATTTACGTTTATTTAAAATTTTCTGTACTCAGTTATGGAACATCAGAATTGACGATGAAAGATATTTTAGATCTGAGATGGAAAGACACATGGGATTTTATTATTCATAGAAAATAAGTTTCACTTTGTTTGAGGAAGATTGATCATAGTCGATTTCAAATATGGTTGAATATTTTATAGATTGTGATGTTATGAAATCTGATATAGGATGGAAATTAACACTTTGATGTGAATAATAGGAGATTAGGTGTAAAAGTTTCATCGATTTCATCACCTGTATGTATTACAAATGGTGAAGTTTCAATTTTAATAGTTTTTACTAAATCCATTTAAGAATATGGCTACATCATTAATTTGATCTACAGGTACTCTTGATAGCAGTCTGTCAAAAGTTTAGAATTTTTATGAGATATTTTTGTATTTTTATATCTATTTACCTTTATAATATTGAATTTTATATTTATATATTTAATAAACTTTATTCTCAATAGTGGCTTTTTATAGAGTGAGCAATTAACATAGTAATACGATTAAGAATTGATATCAAATTAGTGTTGTTTCAATTAATTCTCATAAGAAAAAAATAAACAAATAATTTCTGGAATCTTGAAGGGTACATGAAAAAAATAATCATGGTTCAAATCTTTATTACTGAGTTAATATTAATTACTTCAAAATCAATATAAAACTTAAAATTAATCTTACACTTCAAGCAGTATCCATTGGTTCTATATGTTGAACTCTAGTTTCCACTTGAATGTCTTGCACTTTAGTAGAGAGAACAGCTGTGCAACCTTTAGGATAACGGTAAGAATTTTGTCTGGTTCCTTTCTTATTAGCTTCTTCATAAGTTCTCTTGTAGTCCACACCAGATTTCTTTATCACGCATACATCAACATTACTACCTGATCCTAAATCGTTAAAGATACCAGCAGCAATAGCATCCCTAACAAGCTGTATGCCTTCCTCTTCAGTCATATCAGGTTTCCAGCGGGACTCAAATACAGCCATTGCAGCCAAAGAACCGGATCCCATAGTTGTGAAAGGCAGTTTATCAGTAGAACCATGTGGGTAGATTTGATAAAGATGGGGGCCAGTTGTATCGACTCCCCCAAGAATAAGGGCAGCTCCTACATAACCTTGGTAACGGAATAAGTATTGCTTGAGCATCACATTTGCTGTACATACTCTCACTTGGCGATTGGTATATAGCTGGTGAAGTGCCAGTTTAGAGGAAATCATTTGGGTAACCATTTCTGTGTCTGCTGCTGTACCTGCTCCACAACAACTGAAATATCGAGTCAAATATAACTATCATATTACTTGTTAAGTAAGTAGTATAAGTCAGTTTAAATAATTGACGCACACAAAGCCAGGGCCTATCAAAGCGACAAACCCTGCATGAAACTCAATGTGTAGTATATTCAAATTCTGTAAGTAATTTGGTAGATTTTATGAAGCTTTGGCTTGTGATCATCAAAATGGTTTTATGTTCAATTACAGTTTATTTTTAACGTTATAGCAACACACTTCACCATATAGTATATAAGTTTTGTGAAACCGTATTAATAGTACTCACTAGATATTGGGAGATATGTAATGAATCTTTTCGCAGTTTTTATCAGCAACAGTTGTATCTTCGGTGGCTCTAGTATCAGCACCAAGAACAATTCCATCTTTAATGGTAATACCTACAATTGTAGTTCCAGTTTTAGTTGCTTTGGGTAAACCAAGACCTTTGCTTTCCAACAATGCATTCCTGAAATGAAATCCAATCCCAGTTTACTCTTAGAATAGGTACCAATACTAAAGGTAAATATCAGAATAGAAAATTATATTACCGTTTGCAATTTTCGAATGAGAATCCTCCTGCAGGAATTTCAGGGCAAAGAATAGATGCCATTTTTGATTTTCAAAACTAATGTTACGATTCTGTAATTACGTTCTTGAAAAATCGGTTTGGTATTCTTATTCGCAAGAAAATCAGAATAATGACAAACAAAAATTGACTGTACTCCTTTAAAAGGTTAAACCATAGAATGTGCAAGCAGATTGTGGAATCGATTTGAAAAGCTAGAAACGCATATAAGAAGAAATTTTTATTGAATAATGTCTTTAAGAGACCTCTTTCAACTTGTTATGCACACTCTGTTTCATTGATACTTTTCATCAGAGACAACAATCTCTGGATTCATCACGGATGCGGAACCCGGAAGCCCATAGATAATAGATACTTTTGACAGTAGCTAGCAAGGTTAAAATTCAGATTGATCACAAATTGAAATTATTAACTGTCAATTGTAACTTGTTGCAGTCTCAACTCTCAAATATCGTACTAATAAATATACTAACAGCTTCCTGAGGACAACGTAAGTTCTAAACATTGACATTGTTCTAGTCCTCTTGTATTTATTTAACTCCAGTACTGTATATCTAAATCACTTCTAACCACACCCTGTAGATCATTCTCTTTGGAATCAGTTGAAGTCAAGGGTTCATCATAGGGCTGTCAGATACTGCGTTGATGGACATGGTTGTCTCAAACCTTCAGCAGCAACGAGCCATCGTTCAGCAGCTCAGAAGAGAAGCTGCGATCAAAAGGATGCCTGTATCCTTAGCAGTTGCTGATATCATAAAATACATAACGGAGCATGAACAAGATGACTGCTTGCTTGTGGGGTTCTCCAGCCAAAGAGTGAATCCCTTCAGAGAAAAAACTCCATGTTCTATATTGTAATTGAAGATGACTTAGTTATTCCTAGAGTTGACATTATATTTTGAGATACGCTTTACCGATCATTTCTACTGCAAACTGAGATAGCCAAATAATTCACTTATAAGACTGATGTGAGCATTCTTTAGGTCCAACTTAAGAAACGCATTTCTTCTAGCATCTTCAATATTTTACTTCGAAAATTTAGATGAGCATTTAATATATTGATATTCAAACAGGGTTTGAAATTGTATTAGTCACATTTTCAATTTGTTGTAGAACTGCAGAAATTTTACTCTGGGAATGCTGAATATTTTATTTAATGGGATCTGTTTTCTAAATTATCTATCAATAAAATAAAAGTTTATGTACATTTCATGGAGCTTTGTTTGAACCTTTCATAGATATTCTGCTTGTCAAAGTTACATTTCACTTTTGAAATATTAACGGCCGGTTTCACAAGACTTTGATTGCCAGATCAAGGGCTTGATTGTCAGTCAATGGTGAATTCTGTGCTCGATTTCAGTTCATTTCCAACCCAACCATCGAATCCAAACCTTAATCAACGACTTGATCAGAAGTCAAAAGTTTTGTGAAACCGACGGTAAATCTTACAAATATAACGAAGTGACTCGTAGGCCAGAGCTAATTTTTTTCAAGAAATTTTTTTGGTGCAAATGGTTTAAAAAAAATCGTAAGACTGTGCAATGTTGCCATTTTTTTATATTCAAGAATTTTCGGGAAAATAAAACTGAAATGGAGTGAAAAATGTAAAAATAATTAACATTGCGCATTCTCACGAAAGAATTAAGTACATCCCAAAAACAAATTAAAAAACTAATCACTGAAGCCTGCAGAACGACACCCGGTTTTCTCCTATAAACGTAGAAATTACTCCGAATTCTAATATTTCTCGCAGCTATTGGCAACTTTAAAGCATAAATGTAGACCTTGTGCATAGATGCCTGATCTTTAGATATTAACGAGCAACGAGGTTTAATGAAACTTGAATGTGGCACGTGGCAGTGTTTGCTGGTTTGCTCCTAAGTATCAAGAGATAAGTAATAAATCTGAACCATAAAGACAAGGAAATTCTACCCCAGTACCTTTAGCATTAAATTTCAGCCATATTTCATTTGGTAAACGGAAATCTTATGGTCGGTTTCAAATTCAACCTTGAAATTAGGCACATATAATATGTTGCCTATAAGTAGCGATAAACGACGAAACAATACTCAGTTTCAAATTTCGGGCCGTCAGGGTGGCGTGGCGGGGGGTGAAAATCTTTCAACAATATTTTTATAAAGCATCCTGCCACCTTGAAATTTGCCACATTTGTTGTCTGTGAGTAACAAACGACGAAACAATACTCAGTTTCAAATTTCAAGCCGTCAGGGCGGCGTGGCGGGGGGTGAAAATCTTTCAACAATATTTTTTTAAAGCATTCTGCCATACCTTCAAATCACCTCCCGCCGCGCCGCCCTGACGGCTTGAAAATTGAAACTGAGTATTGTTTCGTCGTTTGTTACTCACAGACAACAAATGTGGCAAATTTCAAGGTGGCAGGATGCTTTATAAAAATATTGCTGAAAGATTTCCACCCCCGCCACAACGCCCTGACGGCCGGAAATTTGAAATTGGATATTGTTTCGTCGTTTGCTCCTCATAGACAACATATATGCCAAATTTCAAGGTGGCAGGAATCCTTATAAAATATTGCGGAAAAACTTCCACCCCCAACGCCGCCTTGTCAGCCGGAAATTTGAAACCGGCCTTAAGATCTCCGTATTACTATCTATACAGAACATTTTCTCAGAAAGGCAAGGTGGCAGAAGGTAGAAATAAAATATTGCTGAAACTTATTGCTGAAGGTTCTGGTTTTTTTTCCATGATCTCAACTAAAAAAGGAAGCTGAACCTCAGAGTAACAAACAACTCTGAGAACTGGACTATACAGAGTGTTTCAACTTATATAGCCGTATAGATAACATTGGAAAAGTCATTTTTGCCCTATGACATATACCCCGTTTTTGAAGCATAAGCGAGATACAGGGGTTCAATGTCAATGTCAACTTTGAGCAATATTCTGATAACTGTGTTGAGTTATGCGTGACCTTTGAAATAACGGTTTTTGGTCACATCTTAGTATTTTTTGGTGGTCTCTTCAATTGTGGTGTAGAATTCTGGAAGAAATATTTCCAAATGGCGGAAAACCTACAAAGTTGGAGCTTTTCGTTTTCGATTGCCAAATTGGATAGTATTATTCCAATGTACTAAATTTTCTAAGATTTTCCGTGAAAAAATTTTTCAGAAATTCAAACTCAACTTTTTTTTTACATGTATACAGTAAAAAAAAATTCACCCAAAATTGTTGAAATCTTTCGAGGTTGAACTAACCTTCACTCTGAACACTGCTGGGAAAATATAATGAGAAAATATCCTATGGTTTTCATTTTATAGCCTTCCAAACATTCCGCTCGGAGTACTGAAATAATTTTTATTTGAAAAACTGGTGACCCTACGGAGGCCAAAATTGTGCTAATGGGCCCCCAAAATGACCTGGATAGAAATATGAATTCATAAAAAAAATCAAAAATCTTTGATGGGATTCGAACTCGCTCCACTTACGGACAATAGTCCGAGATTTATTCTGATTATAATGATGTCCGTTACCAAGCAACGGTACTCCATCGAATTTGAGCCTATTTTCTGAATGCGGATCGAGAGAGTTCGATTCCCACCAAAGTTTTTCAGAAAATATTTTTTTTTCTTGATGAATTCATATTTTTATCCAGGTCATTCTGAAGGCCTATTAGCATAATTTTGACATCCGTAGGGCCACCAGTTTCTTGAATAAAAAGTACTCCGAGCGGAATTTCGGAAGGCTATAAAATAGAAACCAATAGATAATTTTCCATTCTGTTTTCACACCGGTGTTCAGAATGAAGGTCAGTTCAGATTTCAACAATTTTGGTTAAAAAATTTTTTTCACTCTAGACATGTAAAAAAAAGTTGAGTTTGAATTTTGAAAACATTTTTTCACGTAAAATCTTAGAAAATTGAGTACATTGAAATAATGTTTTCCGATTCGGCAATCGAGAACGAAAAATTTCAACTTTGTAGGTTTTCCGCCATTTTAAAATATTTTTTCCAGAATTCTACACAACAATAGAATTGACCCCCAAAAAATACTAAGATGTGACCAAAAACCGTTATTTCAAAGGTCACGCATAAGTCACCAAAGTTATCAGAATATTGCTCAAAGTTGACATTGAACACCCTGTATCTCGCTTATGCTTCGAAAACGGGGTATATGTCATAAGGCAAAAATTACTTTCTCAATGTCATCTATACGACTATATATGTTTTACCAGTTTATAATGAAACACCCTGTATAATAATAACATTTATTCATATACTGATTTCTTCCAGTTTATCATGTAAATTAGTAACAATTTGAGCCCCCAAGTTGAGACTACAATCAACTGGGGTTTCAAATTTTATATCCAAATTACGCCTCTGCTCTTCAATTTGCTGTTGGGCCTCAATGAATTTGGTTGTTATATCTTCCACCAGTTGCTTCTGATTCTTTATATTCTGTTGTTCCTCTTTCAGGGTATCTTGTGCTCTTTTAAGGCGTTCCTTCGCTGCAATAATCTGGTTTTCTTGTTCCACGGGTATTTCATTTTTAATTTTATTCATTATTTTCTCACATTCTTTAACTTTTTCTTGCGTTGTCTTCTTGTATTGTTCCGCTTCTTTTGTTAGCTTCTTCAAGTTTTCATAATCGTTCTTCAGTGTCAGTACCCCGTTAATTTTGAACTTCAAGTCGTTTTCTAACTTGTCATATTGATCGAATAGTTCTTTAATGAGTTGTGAGGGTATTCCTCTGTTCAACGAATTCGTGTGAGATGTATACAATGGCGTTGATACGTTGAATGCAGGGACTACATGAGGTACTTGGCACAGTTTGGGCATCACCATCATCTTCCTGTGTTTTTCTAGATGTTCCCTTTCTCTCTGTACCGAGCATATTTCCTCGTGAAGACACTTAACGTCGTTCTCCATTTCTATGAGTTGCTTCTCCAGCTCATAAGTGTTATCGGAATATTCTTGAAGCTTCCTTGATGCTTTGAAGACAGTTTTTTTTTGTTTCCGCACATTGTCTTTGCTTTCAGGCTGTTGTATCTTTGAGAGCTTCTCGTTTAATGTTATGTTTTCCCTGGCCAGAACCCTCATTTCATTCTGTAGGTTGGTAAGTTCTCTTTGGAGGCACTCTAGCGATTGGTCTTTATTCAGGAGCTCCTCTTGGAGCTTGAATCTCACGCTCTCTAGGTCTGCGTTTTCAGCGGCAAGTTTTTCTTGCATTGAATAGCTTTGTGATAACTTTTTCGCGAATGTCGGTACGCTTGGAATTTTCCGCAAATTGTCAGAACAGCACGAGCAACAACCTGTTCTGACGCTTTCACCCACGGTTTTTGTGGAATGGCAAGGTAATATTTTGGGTGTTTCTGATCTTGTTCTGCATGATACTGTTTTGGGGAAATAGTTTTCTTCATATTTCCCTTCCGTCATCTGGGCCATGATGTTAGTCTTCTCAATCAAATACTGAATTTTTTTCGTTCTTTCCTCAAAAAGTTTCATTTGTTCTTTTAGTTCCTTGTTTTTGATATCGAGCTCGTGGTTTTCATCTTGGGTTAGTTCTTCTTTCCTCAGAAGCTCCCCAACTCTTGTTTTCAATTCGTAAATTTTATTAGCAGTCTCTTTGGCTTCTTTTTCTGCCTCCTCGAGTAGTCTTATCACGTTATTGTCCATGTCTATGCTGTCTTCCTCTAGTTCAGGAAGTGCTTTTGAAGGTTTTTCCAAAAGCTCCATAAGTTGTTGATTTTCTACGGCAACTTGTTCTAATTCTTTAGAAGCTTGTGCGATTATTTCATCCACTTCTTTCAAATCTTCATCATCCTCTCCTGTTGTTGTTTCACTTTCTTCATTATCCATCACGTTCATTTCCCCTATTTGTTCAGATGTTTCTACTACGATCGGTTTATGAATTTCTTCCAGTTGATTTGCTTTATCCGTGAAATTTTCAACCCTGGTTTTATTTTTCGTGTTCGAGGATTTTAAATATTTGGAGTTCGTGATATTGAAATCTAAATGACACTTTCGCCAGAAGTCAAAATCTTCGTAGCTTCTCAAAGTCTTTCTAAAGTATGTGTCAGCGTCGCCAAAGTGGTTGGGGGTCCTTTTTATGTTATTCTCGATGCACTGCAAAGTTTTCGGAAAAATTGTTGACTTCTCAGTTTTGATTTCACCCTCAAATATCTTTTCAGAAAAACAAGAATTGTATTTTTTCCAGCTCTTACAATCCTCTCTTTTATCAGCGAGTCTTTTGGATTTTGAGATCAGTTTTTGACATTGTACAATTTTCATCACATAAAGTCGTTTTGATATTGCATTAATTCATATGTTATTATTATATATATATATATATGTTGCTAAGTGATGATGTGGATTATTTCATTCATATCGCAATACGAAATCAGTCAAAATTTCAAAATGCAATGCCAAAACCAACATTTTCATTGTGACTTTTTGTATACAAATCATAACCGTCAAAAAAATTCATATTTTTATAAGTATTCCACATAGACAAGATATACAAGCTATTCCACGAAAAAATAAGCTGAAATAATATAAATTGGCAACATGGCGGAAGCTGAAGAGGGAGAAATCAATGAGAACGAGATGAATGAAGAAGAAGATGAAGAAGTAGAGGGAGATGAGGAAGAAGACGAAATTGTCCAGCAAGGTGAAGACGATACGGAGCAAGAAGAAGAAGACATAGAAAAAGATGAAGGCGAAGAAATCGAAGATGAGGAAGTGCCTGTTGAGGAACCCGGAGAGCCCACAAAAGAGGCAGAACCTCAGGATAGGTCCGAAAGTAAGGAAGCTCCCAAATCTCAAGCGCTTCAAGGTAAAATAGACGATGCAACCATGAAAGAGCTACTGCAGGTCGAAAGGGAGGCCAAAGAAGCTGCTAATGCAATCTATGAACTGAAGATACGTATAGAAGAACTATTAAAGAAAGAAAAGATGACAGAAGTTGAAGAGAAGGAGTTGGAAGAGAAAAACTTGCAATTAAAAGAAATGATGATGTTATTCGACGAAAAGACTATGAAAATTCAGGAAATAATAGCCAACACTAACATTCTTGACACCATGCCTGTTCGGCAACCGCAAGCGAAACACGAAGAAGACGTTCTGCCTAGAGTAATATTATGTGGGTTAGAGGACGATTATGTTCCAAAGTTGATCGTGTGCAACCAGAAGGTGAAAAGCACTGGTGGTAAAACGCACGAATGCTTACCAGGATGCCCAGGACCTTCACCTCCACCCTGCGTTCCATCCGCTACGAAAAAACCAAGCTTCAGCAGGGCAGAAAGAAACGAAGAATTGGATATCATAAAGTCGAAACTGGAAGACGACATTACCCTAAAAAATAGACTGCTGGAGGATCTTCAGATCAAACTACAAAATCTTCAGAATGAAATACATATCGTCGCAACCGAGAATGCCGAGCTGAACGATAAGATCAGGCGGATCCAGCAGGAACAAGTCAGGAAAAATCAGCAATCCTGTCAACCTAAGAAGGTGTGTCCGAGCATGTTGGCTGTCAGGTTGCAGGAATATGGTAATTATACCCGTAAGTTGGAGAGACAAGTTGCAGAGATGGAGGAGGATTTGGACAAAGTGCATAGGGAGATATCGGACGCCATGAAGGCTAGGGATAGGATTTCAAAAAAACCAAATATGATATCTCCATGTAGGAAGCGGTAGTTAAGGTGAAATTTGTATATTTATGTAGGTCTCACATTTGGAAATGAACAAAAAGTCACATTCTTCGAAAATTTCATCGTTTTTATTTGAACCTTATCCTAATGCCCCTACTCTGCATCTCAAGAATCACGCTGGGTCTTCTCCTAACCCCAACAAAATTTTATTTTCCCAATGTTTCCAAAGATACAGGTTCGAATTGAAATCCAGTATTTGATCGAAAAATGAAAGCTTGAATGCGATTTTTGTCAGACTAATACGCAGGGTGGTCCAAATAGTTAAGTCAATAATTTTTTTTTAGATCCAAAAATGCAATGTACGTTATGCGTGTTTTTGTAGTTTTCGAGTTATGATTTTTTTTGTGTTTTTTCAATTTATTATACCAGCGAGGTCTCAGGAATTCACATCCTTCAATGTAGTAGGTATTTTGCAGATTTTTTTTGTGACATAATCGCCTTGAAAGATAAAACTTTAGTTTTCATTAGGATTCATCATTGAAATGTTCCACTTCAATTTAAAAATACAAAAAAGAGTTTTCATAATTTCTGGCTGAGGTAAAAACTACACACGGTCCTAAACTACCAAAATCATAAGAAAAAATTTCAAAAAGCACTGCCGTGAAGGCAGCAACTTTTGCGCGCATGTTCAATGTAGATGACCGCTTCAGCAACGAATTTGAACGTGCGCGCAAAAGCTGCTGCCTTCACGGCAGTGCTTTTTGAAATTTTTTTCTGATAAATTACTGGATTTCAATTCGATCATATCTGTATTTTTGGACATATTGTAAAAATAAAATTTTGAATGGGTATATCTACGGAATCATTGGGCGGATTTTACCCATTCACAAATTCGACCTTCGTAATTAAGCCCCAAACCTACTCTACAAATATCGAGTTTCTGAGTCGTTTCTTCCGGAAGTTATTGTGTTTACGGTCAGCCTAACGGCCGACTGCGTAAACACAATAACTTCCGAAAGAAACAACTTAGAAACTCGATATTTGTAGAGAAGGTTTGGACCTTAATTACGAAGGCCGAATTCGTGAATGGGTAAAATCCACCCAATGATTCCGTAGATATACCCAATCAAAATTTTATTTTTCCAATATTTCCAAAAATACAGATCAGATCGAATTGAAATCCAGTACTTCATCGAAAATAACAGTTCGAAGTTTCATACAGAATTTAATGAGGATGATATGATGAGAAAATCATAGAAATTTTTTTTTAAAATTGTTCTAATAACACGATTATCACGAAATTTTGCATAAAGTTGTCTTTCAGCATCTTAAAACTAGCTGTGAAGTTTAATCAGGACTGAATCAGTATGTCTCGAGTAATACCGAAAAAATCAACGATGTCGAGAAGAAAACCTCGAAATTTGACATATTTTTTCCCGATATCTCCAAAACTTATGATCGTATCGAACTGAAATTTGGTACACTGCTGTGAAATTAGAAGGTCAAAGTGTGAGTATAATTTTTTCTGGATATGATGAATGGTTTCCGAAAAAATTTTTTTAAAAATTACTGACGACATGATCCTGACGAAATTTAGCTCAAAGTTGCGCGTCGTTGTACTCCACCTAACTGCCAAGTTTGAATCCAATCGCTCAGGTTGTTTCTGAAATAAAAAATAAATAACTTCAAAACTTCAAATGCCTATAACTCCGAAACTATTCGATCGATTTGGCCCATCAACGAACTCAACCGCGGCATTCTGATGCGCAACCTATCCTGAAAGTTTCAAGTTGCTAGCTTGCTTCTGTAGACAGTTATCGTGTCTACGGCCGGCCGGCCGGCCGGACAGAATCGATTTTGACACCGGATTCGTCATCAGTGAGTCCAACCTAGTCGATTGAGACCATTTTCGGCTCAATCATCCAAAATTACAGACATTTGGACAAAACGATAGCACGCTGTTCCCCTAGAACATGCGCGCAAAAATAAGATAAGCGCACGTATTTTTGAAAATATCGATAAAATTGAATTTTGAATGGGTGGGTACCTTAATCTAAGGAATCATTAGGCGAATTTTACAATCAACGAATTCAACCTTCGAAATTAAACAGAAAACCTACTCTACCAATATCGAGTTGTTCATTTAGTTTTTGTATTTACGATCACCCTAACCTCCGATAGTAAATGAAGTACCTTTCGGAAGAATCTACTTGGAGACTTGATACTTACCCTGTAGGTTTGGAGTTTAATTACGGTGGCGGAATTTGCGAATTAGTAATATCCACCCAATGATTGTGCATTCAAAATTTTATATTCCCAATATTTCCAAAACTACAGATCGTATCGAATATATATCCTGTACTTCAATTAAAATGACAGCTTGAAGACTCATGCGGAATTTCGTGAGGACCATTATTAGACCGCCATCTAAAAAATATTTGAGAAAAAATATTAAAATGTTTTTTATTGAGCTTATTGCACGAATTGACTGATAAGCAATTGACAACTAGTTACCAAGTTCAGATCAGATTGAGGTATTTTGGAAATAACCACGATATTCAGGAAATAAACAACAAATTCGACAATCTTTTTTCAAATCTTTCCGAAGATTAATATACGACCAAACTGACATTTTGAAGACTGTTGCTGAGTGGCGACTTCAGGGTCTGCGGTAAATTACTTTGAAATCTGATGAATAGTTCGCGAAAAATTTTCTGCCTGTACGATCCTTGAAAAATTTAGCCGAAAATTGCGCATTGGTATTCTACAACTATCTAATCGCGTTAGTTGTTCTTGAGTTATTGACGAAAAAAACCAAAATTCCAAACAGCCACGAAATTTCACAAATTTCTTCTCCAATATCTCCAAAAATAAATATCTTATCTAACTGAAATTTGAAGCACTCTGCTGAATAATAATGACTTGAAGTTTGTGTTAAATTTTATAGCAGTCTGATTAATGGTTTCCGAAAACCAATATTTGTCAATAAAACCTTTTTCACATTTCTCACGATTATGATCCTCAAGACATTTTTCGTAATGTTGAGACTAGCGGGATAGAATATAATCGGGCTAAGACTCTTTATGGATAATTCTTCTTATTGATACTGTTCATCTACCAAACAAGTTCCATTTCAATCAGATAAATATTTTTCGAATTATTGAAAAATCAAAATTTCAAATGACTATCACCCAAAAACCATTCGGCAGACTTAACCCATTAACGAACTTGACCGAGATATTCAGGACCAAAACCCAACCCGAGAATTGCAAGACTCTAGGTCTATTTCGTCCGGTCGGCCGTCCGAAAAAAAAAGACCTAGAGTCTTGCAATTCTCGGGTTTCTCGGGATTCTTCACACTTCTTACACACCATAGTGAATTAAAGTATTGTAAAAATTCAATAAATATTTGAATTTAATGGCTAGAAATATCTAAAAACTCGCTGGAAACTCACCGAAACAACTGATGACAGATTGACCAGCGGTATACTGGTAATGCGGCATCGATGCCAAAGCTCGGATTTCAGCAGGTAGATACTGAAAAGGGTAAATATTCTCCATACCACAAATTCGAAACTGAAGAAAGATATCGATCATCAATTGTTCAAATTTCCATAGTTAACCGAGAATTATTGAAATTAATATTTTTTCATTTGATTTATATATAATTACAATAAGATAATACCATTGCGTATTTCCAAATATATCACAATCTAACTACTTCGACAAAAGGATGTTGCGGAGACCCAAAAACTGCGTAGAGTCCCTCTATGTTAATATTTGTTACATTTGCGCAGACCTTTGGGTCACTACCTAACAACAGTGTATCAAATTTCAACTTGATCGGATATTCGTCTTTGGAGATATTGGAAAAAAATATGTCGGATTTCGTGTGGATTTCTTGAAAATCATTGATATTTCCGAAATAACTCAAAAAATATCGATCCGATCATGACGAAACTTGGAACTTGATGCACAAATTCGTGCAAAATTTCTCGATCATTTTATTAAAACCATTCAAAATTTAAAGATTCAGTTTATAAATATCTCATATCTTCTAATCATGGTTCTGGGCAACAGCGTGATATCATTGTATAAAGACAACGATAAGATTGGAAAAATCCGTGATCAAATTCAATTCTGTTCGGCCAACCGTGTGTGCTTTAATTTTCTAAGGAACAGATGACCTAGCATCTTGAAATTTTTAGTTCGGAGCCTGAAAATCTTGGTTGAGTTCGTTAATATAGGCGCAATTAGCCGAAAGGTTTCGGAGTTATAACAACTCGGAATTTTGAGGTTTGTTCAAAAATAAATTGATGCGATTAGATTGGAGCTTGCTAATTTATTGGAAAAGTAAAATTTTGAACGGGTATATCTACGGAATCATTCGGCGGATTTTACCCATTCACGAACTCGACCTTCATAATTAAGCCCCAAATTTACTCTACAATCATCGAGTTTCTAAGTCATATATTCTAGAAGTTATTGTGTTTACCGTCGGCCTAAGGGCCGACCGTAAACAAAATTTTCATATTTTTCCCCAACATCTCCAGAAAGTATGGTCGTATCGAAATGAAATTTGCGGTAAACTGCTAATAAATATGATGTCAAAAGTATGAGCAGAAGTTGTGCGTTATTATGCTTCTACTAACCGGCAAGTTTCAATTCAATCGCATGAGTAATTCCTGATATATCAGAGAATTAATCTCAAAATTACGAATGACATTAACTCCAAAACCATTTGACAGATTTGTACCATTGACGAACTTTACCGCCGCATTCCAATGCGCAACCTAATCTGAAAGTTTCAAGTCGCTAGCTCACTTTTTTAGACAGTTATTGTGACGTCAGCCGGCCGGCCGTACAGAATCGATTTTGTCTTCCGATTTGTCATCAGTAGATATCAGTAGTCCCATCTAGTGGTTTGAGACAATTTTCGGGAAAAAATCTAAAATTACAGACATTTGGACAAAACAAAATAGCACGCTGCTACTCCCAAGAATATGCGCGCAAAAACAAAATCCATTTCTAATATAACTGTTCCTGCAAGTTTCGAATTCCACAATGTATATGTATGCCCCAACTGTTTTGAAAACTTGCCAATTCCATTCTTCATTTCCTAAACAAGTTTTCGTTAAGATCCACCGGAGGCGGATCGGATCGCATTGCATTTTGCATTGAAATCTAACTAAGCAAGCGGATTTCTCCGCCTGCGATCCGTCCGCTCAAATGGACGTTTGAATGTCCGGCATAAAAAATAGTGAATATCAATGATGAATTTTCTGCAAACTAATATTTTATGAGATATGAACATTTTTTTTCAAATGTATATTTTTACATATTTCGACAGAGCATGAAATTACAATTTCAAAAATATAACATACTTGATATTTTTCTGGAGTTCGAGACATTGAATTTTCAACTTTTATCTGGGAGTAGGATTTAGAGGATGTGATGGTGAATGAATCCATTGAAATCTTAGATACCAAACGTTCATTGAAACAATAAAAATTCTGTTTAGTTCGAAACTTCTGTTCAATTTCCTGCAATGAAAAACGAAAATTATGGGAAAGTGTGTTTCATACAAACCGGAGAAAATGCAGAGACAGCAAAGTGATTTGTGTCGTTAACACTTAGAAAGCACTGACGTAAAAGTCAGAACCTTTTGCGCACATGTTCAACCTCGTTGCCAAAGCGGTCATCTTTTCACGTGTTGACCCCAACACATGCTCACATGCACTTATGATGATCTCTGAACATGAGCGCAAATGCTGCTGACCTCATGTCAGTGCTTTTCTAGGTTTATTCTATGAGGTATACTGTATTTCAATTTGATCTCATCTGTATTTTTGAAAATCTATGAAAAATAAAATTTTGAATGGGTAGGTGTATCAACGGAACCTAACGGCAGACCGTAAGCGCAATAATAACCATAAAGTAAATATATAAACATATGTGTTCTGTGATAATAACTACTTGAGAAACTCGATATTTGTAGGTTTGGACTTTGATTACAAAGGCCGAATTCGTGAATGGGTAAAATCCATCCCATATGATTCCCGCAGGTATACCCATCCAAAATTTATTATTATTTGCCCATTATTTGCAAAAATACAGATTAGATCGAATTGAAATCCACCTGAAGGTTTGTGCCAAACTTCATAGAATATAGACACTGTGCCACCCCAAGACTCCACCTTTCGGATTATTTCCGAAAAAACATAGGATCCCGATATTCAGCTGATATTTGGAACACGGTTGTTGTCGACGGAATCTGATAAGTTATTTTTCGAAAACGTCCATCTCTATCGATACGATCCACACGATAACTTTACCAAAGTTTGAATGTCGGATTTCTTCATAATTAGCTTGTTTTCGATGCGTTAAGTTTTTTATGAGCTAACCTTCCAAATGGGTTCAACTCATAGATATAACATACCATGGATGAGGCCTGTCAGTTTGCACTGTAGGAGGGTGTGTTGCCGAGAGAGATAGAGCTAGTGGTGGCAAAAAGCCCGCGTATTCCATTTAAAAAGCAATGAATGCGTTTGAAAATTTTGTTTTTTATGCGTTTTTCTGAGAATTTTCGGAGCAAACATGAAAATAATGAGCACTTGAATTTGCTACAGGATTTTGTTTTCATAGCTACAAAAATGGAGTACTGGAAATAGCAGGAATTAGGTATAAATGATCGATGTAGGTACTTTTTTCTTGGCGCAGGCTTTAGAGGTTTTATTATTCCTTATTCATCAGAACTAAAATATTTACAATGGAGTAGGATCATTAAAACTTGAGACTATTTCATGAAAAATTTACGGAATTGATATGGTATCAAATAATGAAGAGTATTATAATTGACATCAATGATAATTAGGTGAAAATATTTCTGGAAAATATTATTTTTGAAGATGAATAAACGATAAAATTCATAAATTTTGTCTTAGAAAGTCAAATGATATTCTATTCATTTCTTGATTCGGGATTATTGGAATTATTAATAAGAATTTCTAGAATCTAAATAGGTTATAATTAAAAAAAAATGAAGCTGAGAGTTGAGACCATACCTATATCTCTTATATAATTCACACTTTTTTCGTTTCGTGCAAATCTAAAAATTTCAAGAAAATTTCTGTTTTCAATGTCTTTTTCGAAATCTATTATTTCTTAATTGTTTTCAAAATTTGGTTCATGTTCTAATATTACAAAAAATGTACAAGTATATATAACTACTTCAAATTTCAAGGACATTCACGAGAAGAAAAATAAAAATGCCGATTGAGATCGCTGAAATGTTTTATTATTAAATATTATATTATTAAATAAATGTTTAATCCAGGAAAATTATTGACGTCTAAAATGAATTAGTTTTGTGAATTTGTGCCGAATTCTATTGGAGACCTCATTATTTGTTTTATTAATATGATGAACTCTGATAGTGAAATATATTTTTACAATTAACTTAACCAACTGTAATAGATGATTTTGGAGTGGATCTTGGTTTTTGAAATGGTCTGACATTTTATTGAAAACATTACCCAAGTTCAACCTTCTAAGAACATGCATTATGAATACAGAAACATTAGACCTAGATATATTATCAGAAGCTCTAATAATACTTTCTGCAACTAAACAAATTTTTATTACGTCTTCTGAAGGTTTGCACAGACCTCCTCTATTTTTGTTTTTTAAAAGAGATGACAAGGATACCTCACAAAGTAGTGATTGGGCACAAATTTCACAATTCAGTGACTTATTTATTTTTTTAACAATGAATCCTGCTATGTATCCAATGACATCATACAAATATTCGTTGTTTTGAATGTGACTTAAAATACTACTTTGATAAAGATCATTTTCTTCAGATGAATTTAAAATATAAGTACTATCAGTAAGGGAATCAACAGAATTACTGCTGTTTTCTATGCTGGAGCTAACATGCAGTATACTTGTTTGGTCCTGTGCTAAACAGTTTGCTTCTCCAGAAGATTTGATCTCTGTGTGTATTAGTAAACGTTTGTATGCTCCTTCAAACTGTCTAGCTGTTGGATTATTGTTGAATCCTCCTTGAGCACGAATAGCAGAAAAAAACATTTCCAAATGATCTTGGCTCAATTTATATGTGAAAAGAAATTTTAGTTTCTCAGTCACAATTAAATCATCAATTAAATTTTGTACACTCATTAAGGATATTATTAGGCCAAGAAATCCAGTTTTTCTACCAGACTGAACGATTAAATTACCATTCCTATCTTTTAGATTGCTTATGAACTCAATCGATTCATTAATAAATTTTTTTATGAACAACTGATTATCCAACGACACAGGCCTTTTATATACCACTTTTCCCAAAAAGTTACGTGAATTTAATACATCGAATATATTATTGATTTTACGGCAAAATTTTACTGTTGATTCACACCCAGAAAACTCAGGATGATTTAGCACTTGTCCTAAGTAGTCAATGGCGTCTGCTACGCTACTGCTGAATACTTCTACAGCTAATTTTACTTTCATCTTTTCTCTCTCGTAATTCAAATGACGAGAGCGAATTTTTGTAGCTGCATGAAGCCCAGCTTCTTCTTGCAGCCCAACCAAGCGAATGAAGTATTGCCATTGAATTAAACTATTATCTTTGTCATATATATATTGCCAATCTCCCAGCGCATTTCTAATTAATTTAATCATATGGCAAGGGTCCAATATGATTTGAATTTTTTCACCGGTAGAGGGATTTGAAAAATATGGCTTGATGTTGGGCCAAGTTAAATCAGCTCCCAGTAGGTTACACATGGAAATATTAGAAGGACAACCATCGAATGTTAATGAGACCACTTTTGTACCGGTGTGTTCTAACTGTAATAAACATCCCCTAACGAGAGTAGCTTTCTCCTCAGCTGTTAAAGAGTCTACTAAAAAGTAGGCTATAGGGACCTTCCACCTTGTATTAAGACCTACTGCCATAAAAACAAGAGCATTTTTAGCTCTTGGCAAATTGTCGTTTTCTTGCAGATTCGTTCCATAGTTAATGTACCCCAAATGTCTTTTTCCATTCCACTCAACGTACTCTTTAATGGCCATTTCATCCATAATCAATCCTATTTTAAGTGACTCGCCTTTTTCTTCTTCTGTTTTGGCTTTTACAATAATAGCTCGAATGGCTTCCACTGTATAGCCAGGACTACCATCAATGGAACCATACCATTTTGTTAAGGTACGAGGATGGGGTAGGCACTTTTTTCCAAAAAGATTTCTCACATAATTGTAAGCCGAAGAGGAATAAAAATTTAGTGTCAGCGCAAAAGACCTCAAGGCAGGTGGAAAAAGGCCTCTGCCTTCTTTTATTTGTCGGAATATCAGCTGCTTTTCAGCTTCAGGTATCGAGTCCTGAAAAATTTTCGAAATGTGTTAATAACTGTAAAAAAAAGAAACTTCAAATCCCTTGTGGATCTGGAAATTAATTATTCAGGAAAAAACAACTGAAGCTCACGCTCCTACCAATATATTTTTCAATGGACCGAATTCTGTATGTACCTAATATTCGTTTAAACGATTTGGAATTAATTAATATATAGAACGAATAAAAAATTTCTAATTAAAATTCTCATTCAATTTAATGATATGTACAATATAGTTGAAGGATCAAAGGTTGAAAATAAGTTTGCTATCATTTTCATTTCATATTTTTATTTAATATTAATTTTATTGATTTCGGTAATTTATTTTGGTTAAAATATATTTTAATTACAATTATAAATAAAAACTATATATTATATTAATAATCCTATGCATTAATGATAAAAGCGGTAAGCAATCCTTTAAACTGTTCTGCTTAATGCTTGCATCCAAAAAAAAAAATCAGAAACACTCTCTTATGATTTATACATTCAAACCAGAAAGCATTCATTAATAAAGATGCAAACAGCATCCATTGAAAAAAATGCAAACAGCATTCATCAAAAAAATGCAAACAGCATTCACACAAAAAGCATTTACCTACACTGCCTAAATAATAAGGAATACACTATGGGTATTGTTTTTTGTTTTGTATTGTTACGGATTCTCTTAGGTTCCGCTATGAAACCCCCTCAGAAGCTAATACTTGTGTGATTTAGGAGACCAGATGTGTTCTGTGTAGGCTTTGTTACTAATTCCTTACGCCACGTCAGGAATAGCACTGTTAATTATTTACCCAACAGCGAATGGTTGGAAGATCCCCTGAAAACCGGAAAAATTCCATCTCGCTAGTAACCTGAGCGATTACTGTAGGATATATACGCTACATATGGCTAATGCACCTACCTTTAGAATAAGTGAGCATTGGGCAGTGAGCTTATTCCTTTGGTTTAAATCATCTATAAGTGAATTCAGAGAACTTATTCTATTTCTATAACGTGTGGTCTTGATACGGAGCATCTTTATTGTATTTTTCTGTCTTCTATTGGTTGCTTGGGAAATCTCCCAATATTGATGACATTTCATTGGATTTTTCAGGTCATTTTCATCAAAATCACCCATATATATTGGATCTTGTCTCTTCCTATAATACAGAGCAGACTTAATCTATATATAAACTATGAAGGTATTGAATGGTGTAAATATAGGATGAAATAAATTCAGTTTGTAAGGAGAAGGAAATTTACAATAAGTTGTACCTTTTTTTTGGTTCCCTTGCATTTAAACCCAAAGTACTTTCTGTCAAATCTGAGGTCGTGGACACATTTGGTTCGCTTGAAACAGCTAACGAAGTCAAGGGTCTGAGTTCGAGTTCAGCTTCTTTATTTCCTTCAGAAATATATTTGCAATCAATTAAACTTATATGTATATTGAAGATGAAAACAATAAGAGGTCGAAGTACAGAAAAGTTTTTGAGTCGAAAATATATGAAAACTATCTGTATGCATGCATACCTTGTCGTAAAAGTATTCTTCGAGGAGTTTTCTTTTTGGTTTTACCAGGAAAGTCGAATTCGGATGGCACTGATCCTACCTTTAATTGTTTATTGCCATGAACATTTATAAAGTAATCCTCTTCAACAAAATGCTTGCTGCAAATCAATGAAGTGTCTGTGGGAACAAAATTTTGTCTACGTACCGCCACCAACCATTTTTTCCTCAGGACTTTGTCCTTTGGAAATCTACAAAATACAGAAAGCCTTATCTCTTACTCAGAAATTAGGGGAAAAAATAAAACAAATCAGTTTTAATTAAAAAATCCCAGATAAGGAAGATGCCAACTTACTTGTGAAATTTGATATTTTCGCCTTTTTTAAACCTCTTTGTACAGTTTATAGCTGAACAAGATTTAACCATGATCTTTTACTATAATATAAATACTTCAAACAGAAAAAACTCTACGAAAAATCTAACAAAAAGCATATAATAGAGAAGTCGACACTACTAATCAATGCTTTTGAATGCAATTTGGCGGTTTCTTGCCACTCCTAGCTCTATCTCTCTCTAGACAACACGTTTCTCTTTCCCTCACCGCTTCCATTGTTATTATTTCTATGGTTCAACTCCACAGAACATCAAAATATAAGAAGTGCAACCTGCCTTGTAAACTATGCGCAACAATTGTGACATTTCTCCTGTCATAAAATAAGTGGGAATATTCCATTATGGTTTTAGGGGGTGTCCGCCAGTTGAAGTATATGTCATTTTTCTCTAAAATTACATTGGTGCTCTGTGGTTCAGTTATAATTTCCATAGACCTAATATAATATTATTTTAGGTCTATGATAATTTCTGATTATTCTGTGTTCTGAATTTAAATTGAATGGTTTGTCTTCAATTAAAAGAAAGCTTTATAAATAATAGTTTATTGAATACAATAATTTTTGCAATTACATGTGTGTGAAAAACTGAATTGTAGGATAAACAAGTATCCGATTTTTGTCTTTTACCTAACGAAATATGAATACTTATAACATAGGCTGCGGTTTCCTGCACCAAACAAATACAATTAGCTCCTAGAGAAACCAAATAAATCCATAATAAGGGTTGAAGAAATATTTCTGAGAAGGTTAGCACTGATTCACAACAATCCTAATGTTGTCACAAAGATTAATATATTCACTTCACTAATTTTCAATATCACTGATTCATCAAGGGAGGGGAGCGGCATCCAAAAGTCAAAAGAAACTGCCAAAATCATGTAGAAATCTTCAGTCCAAGTCCTTCCTGGCAATAACACTTTTCTAGAAAATCAATCAACAATTAGACGATGAATATTGAAATAAAGATTAACTATAAATACTCCGAATTAATCTTTCAAAGATAAGACTCCCAATAAGATAGTTCCCCGAATGAAGTTCATTAAGTAGTACTCCACTATGCTAGTAGAATATTCACACGAATTGAATTTATGAACTGTGAGAATAATAAGTGATATAATCCCAGGTAAAGCTTTTGCACCCGGCCAGTAATTATTTTTCTTAGGATATCGGAAATATATGTTATATTTCTGATGGTTCAACTGAAAAGATTTTTAGGCTGGAATAACCGAATATACATGCACCTAATAACATATCAAATTAGGTCTATGCGTATATACAATGTCCAAATAAATTAACTGACATTATGCCATAGCCTTTGTATCAAGATGGACTTTCATACTGTTTTCACTAGAATCTAAGACTGAAAAATTGTGAACACACATGCCTAACTGATGGATTATTTGTACTGCATAGGTAATGATAGCCAAGGTAATTACCATTTTTATTTATCTTATCATGGTTAAAAATTAGTGCTTGAGCTCATACATAAATGATTCCTTCGAATTCAACATTATCTGAATCCTGAAAATAAATATGGTTACACATATTACACCTGAAAAGATATTAACTTCATATTACACGGGTATTATTTTAATTTCAATTTTGAATATCAATAACAAACTGCCACAAAACACGCCAAAAATGAAATTGGCATATTATTATTTGACATAATGTCATGTCATTCTTCCATTTCGATATATCCACGACATACGTTTCTGACAGATAAAAATAAGTGGAAACGTATGTCCTTGTTTCTACTTTTCCTACCGTCGCTTCATCCCCCTGTTCAACTCCGTAACTGAAACGAAATTCATCCTTCAACTAACTCCATAGAGATTTAGCTCTGCAATTACCCCAAAAATTCCCAAAATCATTGTTGGTCTCCTAAAGATGAGGCACAGCCTTCTTTCACAAGACAATTAAATTCAACAATAAACTTTCCATCAATAATTTAATCGTTCCAAGACTTCTACACATACTTCTAGTTAAAATTACTGATATTACGATAAAATTTTAACCCTGCAAAAAAGCAACAACTCGACTTCACCACCACAAAAATGGGAAACTTCAAAGCAGCCGCAATGAGGCGTTCATGGCATAGATTGGACCACTGAAAATGATCATCAAATTGATTTAAACAGAACCTTGTAATAAATTGTTGAACATTTGCCAATCGAATGAAAGAAACATTTTAGAGTTCAAGTAATGAAAAACTTGAAAGCAAATGGTTTTCACTTAAATGGAGACTAAACCATCATGATATCCATTTGTTGGGTTAATAAGTATCAGAAATAAAAAGAGTTTTACAGTTTCAGAGTTTAATGACAGCCTGACTCAAATGTCAAATGTTAAAACATTTAATCGAAGAGACCGAAGCCCATGTCTTCATCTTCAGACTCTGATTCTTCCTTCTTTTCTTCTTTTTTGGCCTCAGGGGCAGCTGCAGCAGGAGTAGCCGCAGCTGCTGGAGCTGCAGCAGCAGCAAACTTGCTTGGATCCTGGAATTTTTTTTTTCGTCAATACACTTTTAACAAAAATTATATATTTTATGTAGTTTTTTTTTTATCAGAATATGTTTTAGTTTCATAAGCAGGGCACATACTAGGGGTTCAGCCTTTCAGCAACTAGTATGATACACAAGTTCAAAAAAGTTTTTCATCATAAAATAAGACCTCAGTCAAATATTACATTCCCATGGAATATCACTTATAAAACACATATCATAATGGACAGATTCAAATAGACTACTCAGGAAAGTTTCAGTGGAATGGTCGTATAAATCTATATGAGAATTTTTCAATGAATAGTTGTCGATAGGTCACAAGCAGTTTTGACAGAGACTGGAGAACTAACAATAACATAAAATGCATTGTTTACTAGGGCGATTTCTATAGTGATTTCTTATTAATTTGGAAATTTTGGACTGATATATTTACTTTTTTTGGTTGAAGACAGTATAAATTAAGTGTACGTATATATTAAATTAGTCACAGGCAAATAAATAGACCTTTGTTAGTTCAGTTTGCTGTCTTTCTGCGTGTTGTAGCTTATTATATACAACTTGTTAATTTCATATGGGGGTAAAATACTGCGTAAATATTTTGAGTGCTAATAACTTTCTTGATCCTAGACACGGCCAGATATACCTGGCTGAAGTAGACTGGAATAATGTCACAGTGGATGGGTTTTTGTTTTTAAAATACGAGGGTGATCAAATTTGGCAAAAATGTGGATCAGCGATGATTTAGACCTTTTGGTAAAAGCAAACAGGAATGTTCATAAAAAATTGACGATTCTGCGAAAATTCCTTAGCTGGAATCAATCAGCATTTGCAAACAAAGCATTGTCGTTAATAATAATACTGCACATTACTTGAGAATCAGCTCAAAATTCTACTGCATTGAATAACCGAATGGAAATATTTTGAATGAATTCTGCCTTAATCAAGTAATGAAGAAACGCTTAACAAGAACTTATGATTTATGAAAAATTTCATGACCAGAATAGTTCGGTTGGCCCCACCAAAACATTGTACATGATACTACTCAGTTAAACATGAAAATCAGCTGAAATTCGGTTTCATTTCATACCTGAATGTCAATGTTATGATTCATTCCTATATAACTCAAGTTATCTTTTATTATTTATCGTGTAGTCTAATCTCTATACCAAGGTGGCAGACAAGTTGGAAAGTAACATTTATTCTGTTTACTTTTGGACAATTATAGATGGTAAATATTTAAGTTTTGGGTCCCCGCTGATATCGATTAGAAATTTGTTTTTACCTACTGAATATAGTCTCTTGAACATGAATCTGCAGTCGAACCTTGGTGGTCTACCTTAATATCGAAGGTATGGGCCCCCCACGGTTCGCAAAATGTTCAGATCACTTTTTCCAGTTGGTCAATCCATACATCTATAAACCTTTGCCTAACTACTCACTACAATTTTATTCGAGAATATTATTTATCGAATAAATACGAAATTAGTGAGCTGCTGTTTAATCTAAAATTCTACTTGCTATCACTCATTCAACTGAACTTTGGCAATGGCGCGAATATCAACCCATGTTCTTGTTTTGACGTATTCGAGTACAGTCGTTATGAGTCTATGCTGAACTCATCCTTTCAACCAACCCTTTCCTTTCAAATAGAAAGATTCTTTTATGAATTGGGATGGTTTTTATAGTGGAAAAAGTAATTTTAAAATAAATACTTTTGGAATTTTGGGGGCCTATATCTTCGAAAATATGGTAGACAGCCAAAGTTTGATTGTAGATTCATGTTCAGGGGACTGAGTTTAGCTAACTGACAATTTTCGAATCAATATCAGCGGGGAGCCAAAACTTTAATAATTACCAAATGGATAAGTTGAGTTCCTCACCACATCCAAATAGTACCATTCAAATGAAAAAGCTTTTTGAAGTAAATTCAGATAATTCAAGCTTGAATATCTGAATTTACTTCAAAAAGCTTTTGTTTTAAATTGTATTTCCTACCATCTCATGACCTATTAAGGTTTTGGGGAACTAACCCTGGTTAGCAAAAATTGACATTGCAGAAATCAGTGATGACAGCAGTGACTTATGACAACAGATCAAGTCATTGAAGTTTACACATGAGAAAGGTTTGCACTCATAGTTTTTCCGAACCTCCTATAACACCGAAACAACAATATCTGCATAGGAAAACTAACTTACCTTGAGGTACTCTTTGATAGTCTCTGCTTCCTTGAATTCAACATTGGTAGCAGCAGCAATGGCCAAGAGGTCTTTGAACCCATTGGCGATACTGTGAGGAGCAGAGGCTGTTGTTGGATAGTTGATAGCCAAAGAAACAGCTGCCAAATTCTGGACTCCAGCCAAGAATTTCTCAATAAGATCTTCCGGTTTGATGTCCAAAATTTCAGGAGAGAAAATGGTGCCAGAATCATAAACTTGCTCCACAACCAAACCGTATGAGAATGGAGAGATGTTCAGCATGTTGAGAAGGGTGGCTTCAGAGGCTCCTACTTTATCACCAGGTTTCAAGATGTGCACATCGTTTATGATTTCAATAGTACCCTTGGAAATTTTCGTTGGAATAGACAAGGCTTGGAAGAAGGATGTTTTTTCGGGACCCAAACCAGTATTCTGAGCTGGAATGACGACTGGAAGTGGAGCAATAGCTCCAGCTCGAGCAGGAGCACGAACTTTATTTTGCAGAAGTTTGTCGCGAATCTCCACAAGCTCTTCCCTGGTGAATACAAAACCAACATTTCCCTTAATGTGTGGTAGGATTTTCTCCAAAGCTGGGTTTCTCTCAAGGTGACCTTTGATAGCTTTACGCATCATGGTATTTTTCCCCATGAGGACCACAGCGGAGCCACGAAGGGAGATACGGATTTGTTGCATTTGTTTTGAGCCGACATTGTCTGCGCCCACAATGAAACATTTTGGGTAATCCTCCAAGAGTGCCTGAAACATACAAAAACCAATTAGGCACAAAATAGAATATCAAGATAATATTCAAAATAAAAGAAAAAAAAAATCAGTTGAGCTTGTCCACATGTTGTTTCCTAAAGGCTTTAGTTATTGCCATGAAATGGAAACAATTCGGAGACGAAAAATTTCATCATAAAAAAATTCGTGATAGCACTAAAGACTCATTAACAGTTCTTTATTCGTTTTAATCACATATCAAATTGAACCTGTGTAATTCAATAGGTTCATTCTTGAAGCACTTTCAGTAGACATTCAATATCCTATAATCAAGATAGAATGGCATCTATAAGTACAATCTAGGTGGAAAAATAATAAAGAGACTTACAACAAGTTTGAGGAAATAGTTTGATTTCCAAGTGGCTTTGTCCTCCCTACCCATCTCGAGGTGT
The DNA here is from genome assembly GCA_958510865.1 of Myrrha octodecimguttata. Taxonomy (NCBI): domain Eukaryota; kingdom Metazoa; phylum Arthropoda; class Insecta; order Coleoptera; family Coccinellidae; genus Myrrha; species Myrrha octodecimguttata. The sequence continues at coordinate 31,637,697 of OY294057.1, forward strand.
GCAGGGACTCTTTACTGAATTTAAGGACTGGAAGAAATACACAATATTAGGATTCAATCCTTGAGTTACCACCAAAAATTTATCAAATAAGCACTAAATATTCGCAAAACAGAAGGGTTACCTACAGCAAAAATGGGTTTCAGCTCTGAATAAAGAGTTGTTATTCACATCGAAATAGAGGTTATAATAATAAATGTGAAATTGAATATTACAGAATAACTAGGGAATAAAAATTGATAGTAGGAATATTCAAAAATTGATAGATCAAATGAAAGGTACTTATTTCGACTACAAATGGTGATAAGATTACACACATTATTTAAGATTAACTCAAGAACAACTTACCAGAGCAAAAACAACGACGCAATGAAAGGAGAGAATTCGGCTTACGTCCACGCCGTCATAACAGTTTCACGATTCTATGTTCTTGCCACAGAATTATTTTAAATTATGGCTTTCTTCAATCTCATAGATGGTCTTTGGGAAAATACTTCAGTCTTCATACTGATTATCAGAGAGATTATGATTATGAAAATAAAATTATTATATAAATTATATATCTATCTATTTCCTTCTCTTTTGAAATACGATGCAGAGAACATATGTCATATAAGTTCGAGACGCAAACTGATGGACGCGATTCGCAACTACTGCTAAGCGATACGCCCTCTGGTGATAGAAATTCGAACACTTCCAAGCTAGTAGTTTTTCGACGTGCCTGTTATTCTAACGTAATTTGCTCACTTTTGGAGTTCATTTTCGAGCTGTTGTGTTGTTCTCCGAGTTGAAATTTTGGAATACCGAAAGTGTTTGTAATATTCATCAATCGATTCCTTTCTTTCCGAATAAAAATTTCGATCGTATTAATTCGAAATGGCATCCTCCCGAAATGACTATTGTTGTGTGCCTCAACTCAATGTTATTCATGGTCAAAGAAGAAAGGATCTTCTAGTGCCTCTAGTTTTCATTTTTTCCAAAGCCGAATGAAAGTAAAGTTAATTTGGAAACAGCATTTGGCAGGGAACTCAATGATAGAAGAAAGGCTAGCTTTAGAAATTGAAGATTGGAAAACAGGTCACGAAATACATGAAAGTATGTTCACTGCATTTCTCTGAAGATGTTTATTTTTATAAAGGTGATTTACCTACAATGTATTCATTTCGAAACAACTTCATGTCATGATGTTTTCAGGTGTGAATAAAAATAAGAGAATTTTGAAGAAAAATGCTGCAGAGAAACTACTGAGCACTTCTGCAGCTACCTAATTCACATACGACACAAAATCATATTCTAAAAGAGTGATCTGGTTGAAAACCTGACAAAAACTAGATAAACTGTTAGAGTTGATAATAGCTGAAGTTATTCATATGAATACATTAATACTTTTCATTTCTTTATATAGGTAGGTTGAACCAGCTGTGACATTTTTCATTTTGTATGTGTATCTTGAGCTGCTGTAATATGAAAATGAAATCAATTATTTGTCTATCTGTTTCTTTTTCTTTAGAAATACGATGCAAAAGAACTAAAGCAGAAAATCTGTTTTCATTTTATTGATTCACTCGTTTGTAAACAAAGAACAAGTCATATCATTTGGACTGATTCTAGATTTACCACAAAATATAGCTTGCATTCAGCACTTATTCACATAAATAAGAGCCCTTAAATTACTTATTGAGGTGCCTATTTTTCCAGAAATTCAAGTAAACTTAGGTATTGGTTCATTTTGATCCACCAAGCAACATACACTAAAATATCACCGAAAATATCCTCCAGGAACGATTTAAAGTACGATTTTATATCGTGATTCAAACGAAAAGTTCCTTCTGAAGAAATCTTACACAAAATTATAATAATTTCTTTAAATATTCAAGCTCTGCTTAATAAATATTAGTTCTCCACCACATTTCTAAGGTTTGTTTACATAAAACTACTAGCTTGGACAGGTTCCAAATTAAACCATTAGGGCGCTGGCATCTTCGCAGAAGTTCCCAATTGTCGCTCAAGTGATGACATTTGAGTTGTCAGATGCTCTCCCGCCAAAATCACGCGATTCTTTTTTTGTAGTTGAATAATTTCAACTTTAAGAAAATGGCGGGATATTCAAAAGATTCAAGAGATTGTCCATACTCGAATGTCATGATTATAGGCACTTGTTTACAAAACACGTACTTAGTCTTATGAGGTCTTATTGGTCTATTGTCTTAGAGGTATTAAGTATTGATGCACTCAATTGCAATCATGTAGTGACGAGATATGTGGCAGTTTGATATATGCATGAAATGTAATATCTTTTCAACATTAAGGCAAAAATAGAATGTCATATTCACTAAGGAAAAATTCTTATGTTGATATATCTATCTGCCGCAAATAATCATTTCTACAGAACAAACTTATTCCATCAAAAACAATTTTTTCGATAGCCTTGTGCATGTCCAAGAACTTAAAAGCGTCTATTAATTCAATCCCTTAAAAAATATAGGTATAAAAATGATTACTATACTTGTTGAAGAACCAGAACCATGGAAATAAATTCATTCAATTTGGAATGAAACATTTCATGAAAAATCGCGCGTTTTCATAATGACAGATGTCAGCCACGAATTACTGACATTGGGCAAAAAAATCGCGCGACCTTTATTTTTTGACGCGTCCATGAGTACGAGCCTTATAATAGGTAGTTTTGGTTTAACCAGGTGTGATATTTTTCATTTTGCTTGTATCTTGAGCTGCTGTGATATGAAAATGAAATCATTTATTATTCTATGTTTCCTTTTCATTCGAAATATGATGCAAAAGTACTGGAGCAGAAAAGATGTCTTCATTATATTGATTCACTCGTTTGTAAACAAAAAGAACATAAGTCATCATCTGGACTTATTCTAGATTTACCACATAATATCGCCTGCATTCAGAACTTCTTCACATTAATAAGAGTATTTGAATTACTTATTGAGGTGCCTATCATTCCAGAAATTCAAGTAAACTGAGAGATTAGTTCATTTCGATCCACCAAGCAACAGACACTAAAATAACATCGGAATTATCCTCCAGGAACGATTTAAAGCACGATTTAACAACGTGATCCGATCGAAAAGTCCCTTCTCAAGAAATCTAACACTGAATTATAATAATATCTTTAATTATTCTAGCTCTGCTCAATAAATATTCCTTCGCCCACACATTTCTAAGGTTTGTTTACATAAAACTACTAGTTTGGACAGGTTCCAAATTTAACCGTTAGGGCGCTGGGATCTTTGCAGAAGTCCCCAATATTGAAGATCATTTATAAGAAAACTAGGTAGAATCCTTCAATTTGGCTATTTGTTGAACACATTGTTACTGTTACGGTTACTCCTATATTCGGACCGTATGCTCATCTATGCATAGTCACTCTGATGTAGTGTAGCAACTCGTGGATCATACATATGAGGCAAGAACCAAATAGAACCTACACATTAAATTACCTTTGAATGCAAATAATCTCAACTGGAGGTCCCTGAATGATTTCGGTCCCCAACTTTACAACCAATCGAAGTGAGAAATCGCACCAATTCAAAGCGTTTCAAATTTGTGATGAAAAAAACCTAGAAAAGCACTGCCGTGAAGGCAGCAGCTTTTGCGCGCATGTTCAATGGAGATGATCGCTTTGGCAACGAATTTGAACATGCGCGCAAAAGCTGCTGCCCTCACGACAGTGCTTTTCTAGGTTTTTTTCGATAAAGTACTGGATGTCAATTCGATCAATAAACTGTATTTTTGAAAATATTGAGGAAATAATATTTTGAATTCGACCTTCGAAATTAAGCCCCAAATCTTCTCTACAAATATCGAGTTTCTAAGTTGTTTCTTTCGTAAACAGAATAACTTCCGAAAGAAACAATTTGGAAACTGATATTTGTAGAGAAGGTTTGGACCTTAATTACGGCCGAATTCGTGAATGGGTAAAATCCACCGAATGATTCCGCAGATATACCCATTCAAAATTTTATTTTCCCAATATTTCCAAAAATACAGATTAGATCGAATTGAAATCCAGAACTTAATCGAAAAATGACAGTTTGAAGGTTCATACAGATTTAATGAGGATAATATGATAAGATCACAGAATATTGAATATTCGAAAAAAAATTTAAAATATTTTTTCCATATTGTTCTAATGACACGATCATCACGAAATTTTGCACAATGTTGTCCTTAAACATCTTTGAACTAACTGAGAAGTTTCAATCACGATTGAATCAGTATTTCTTGACTTATACCGAAAAAAACGATATCGAGAAGAAAGCCAAGAAATTCTACCAAAATTGATAGCCGTATCGAATTGAAATTTGGTACACTGCGGTGAAATATAAAGCTCAAGGTATAACTGAAATTGTTCTCTAACGTGATCAATAGTTTCAAAAAAAAATTTGTATCAACAGAATCGATTTTGACACCGGATTCGTTATCAGTGAGCCCAACCTAGTCGTTTGAGACCCTTCTCTTCTCAATCATCGAAATTTACAGACATTTGGACAAAACGATAGCATGCTGTTTCCCTAGAAAATGAGCGCAAAAATAAATCTTTGACAATTAGCGGGACGTTATATTCAAGAAGATTATGAAGATGACACACCTTATGGTGTGAGAACGTGTGTGTAAGACTAGCTGCGCGCGCCATGACGGAGCGGGACAGGTTTTAAGCATAGATATTGCATTTTGGGATAATATGTCAATGGTTTTAAGAGATGATTTTATCTGGATTCTGGAGTATGGCGAAGTTCCATGCTACGCTACCACTCATTCATCTGCGTTCCATTGCAGGGTATGCCTCTCTATATGAGTTTTTGAAACGAAATTGGATTATGGGACATGGCTGATTATGTCAATTGACGACGGAATTTATAACAGAATTTATGGAGATATCATGAGTATCATTCTCCCTCAAAAGCGAAATGTGGCGATATACTTGTCTCTGCCAGGCAGCCAATTTTTCTGCCATATGTGTTATCTGCTTTTGTCCTTAGAATTGCGAACTTCTGCGAAGATGCCAGCGCCTAACAGTTAAATTTGGAACCTGTCCAAGCTAGTAGTTTTATGTAAACAAACCAACGAACCGTAGAAATGTAGTGGAGAACGAATATATTAAGCAGAGCTACAATATTTAAAGAAAAAATAATAACTTTGTGTCAGATCTCTTGAGAAGGAACTGTTCGTTTGGACATTGTTCTCCTTAAACAATAGTTTGGATCACGATATAAAATCGTGCTTTAGATAGTGCCTGGGGTATAATTTCCATGATATTTTTGTGTCTGTTGCTTAGTGGATCCAAATGAACCTTTATCTAAGTTTACTTGAATTTCTGGAAACTAGGCGCCTCAATAAGTAATTTAAGGACTCTGTTTAATGTGAAGAAGTGCTGAATGCAGGCCATATCATGTGGTAAATCTAGATCAGTTTGAATGATATGACGTTTTCGTTTACAAACGAGAGAAGCAATAAAATGAAAACATAGCTTTTCTGCTTTAGTTCGTTTGCATCGTATTTCAAAAGGGGAGAAGGGAACAGATAGATGTATATTATAAAATGATTTTATTTTCATATCATAGCAGCTCAAGATACTAGCAAAATGAAAAATGCCACAGCTGGTTAAACCAAAACTATCTATACCTATAATATTTTTAGCTATTATCAACAATAACAGTATATCTGGTTTTTATCAGTTTTTCGATCAGATCAATATCCTTGAATATGATTTTGTGTAGTATGTGAAGTAGGTAGCCGTAGAAGTGCTCAATAGTTTCTCTGAAGGAACAGCTAGCATTCTTCATCGAAATTCTCTTATTTCCATTTACACCTGAAAACATATGTACATGAAGTTGTTTTGAAATGAATACATTGTAATTTACCTTCATAAAAATAACCATCTTCAAAGAAATGCAGTGTACAGGTATTTCGTGACCTGTTTTCCAATATTCAAAATCCAGGGCTTTCTTCTATCAACGAGTTCCCTGTCAAATGCTGTTTAAAAATTAGCTTCACTCCCATTTGGCTTTGGAAAAATTAAACCTTAAGGCAGTGTAGATGATCCTCTCTTCTCAGACCATAAATAACATTGAGTTGAGGCACACAACAATAGTCATTTCGGGAGAATGCCATGTCGAATTAATACAATCGGAAAGAAAGGAATCGATTGATGAATATTACAAACACTTTTGGTATACCAAAATTTCAACTCTGAGAACAACACAAAAGCTCGAAAATGAACTCTGAAAGTGAGCAAAACACGTTAGAATAACGGACACTTCGGAAAACTTCTAGCTTGGAAGTGTTCGAATTTCTCTCGCCAGAGGGCGTATCGCTTAGCAGTAGCATAGAACAAGTATATTTACTTTATGAGCAGTAGTTGCGAATTCTTCATGGTGATATGGTGATATATATTTGTATTCTGTGGTGATAACCGCACTTGCAACACTACAATTTTTTGTATCCGGTATACATATCTAGAGTGAACATCACAAATAATTACGAAGTGAGATTCCAGTCGTCGCAAATCCCTCTGAATATTACATGCCCTTCCAAACGACACTTTTATAACTTTTTTTTCCCATACACATACGCTCTTTCCGTTCAAATGATTCGCTACGTACTATCATGTGTTAATCATCTGAATTAATTTATCACGTGTAGGGGCGACGACTGTTTTTCTTTATGGCATGATAACCGCCAAGTCCTCACGAGCTATGATATCGAGGAAAGAACGTCGGTGTAAGGTCGGCTATTATTTCCAATTTATGAAGTATTCAAGCTGATCGCAGTGGGTTTGTTTTGGTTGCCAAAATGGCAATTACGCATACTCGAACCGTCCCAAACAGTCCTGAATTGGTTCTGAAGTCGGAGCCAAAACAAAGCTACTAGCTTTGTTTTGGTTCATGTGTTTCAACTTTACTTATCTTTTTGCGCGCATGTTCTAGGGGAACAGCGTGCTATCGTTTTGTCCAAATGTCTGTAATTTTCGATGATTGTGCCGAAACGACTAGGTTGGACTCACTGATGACGAATCCGGTGTCCGTGGACACGATAACTGTCGAACGGAGCCAGTCAGCGACTTGAAACTTGTAGGGTAGTTCGATCATCTGAATACCGCGGTTCAGTTCGATATTGGGCCAAATCGGCCATATAGTTTTGGAATTAGAGCAATTTGAAATTTTGAGGTTATTTCCCTCTTATTTCAGAAAATACTGGAGCGATTGGATTGAAACTTGGCAGTTAGTTGATGCATACCGACTCGCCAGTTTGAGCGAAATTTCGTTGAAATCTTATGGTCACTCAATTTAAAAAAAATGTTTGCGCAATTTTTTTTCCGAAAAAATTTTCTGAAACCATTGTTCATATTCGATAACAATTCTAGTTAAGCCTTCAGATTCATATTTCACAGCTGTGTACCAAATTTCAGTTCGATACGGCTATTTAGTTTTGGATATATATCGGGAATAAATATGTAGAATTTCGTGGTTTTCTTCCCGATATCCTTGTTTTTTTCGGTATAACTGAAGAAATACTTGTTCAATCGTGATGAAACTTTGCACCTAGTTCGAAGATGCTGAAAAATAACATTGTGCAGAATTTCGCGATGATCGTGTTATTAGAACGATTTGAAAAAAAAATTCAAATTTTTTTTTCAAATATTCTATATTCTGTGATCTTCTCATCATATTATCCTCATTAAATTCTGTGTAAACAGTCAAACGGTCATTTTTCGATAAAGTACCGGATTTCAATAGACGATTTCGGCCCAAGTTGTCAACCCACAATTTTCTTAACAAATTTACTGGGGAACGGGAATTTCAGGACAAATTCGTCATGATAAGGTTCGTGTTAATTATGAACACCCGTAAAAGATGCCTCGGCGCCTCAAACAAGATAATTCACTCCAAATATACGGTTTTGTTAAGATCATCTCTGATTGGCTGAAATTTGGGTTGGGATTCCTGATTTCATGTCGATAACTTGGTTATTTCGGTTGCCGGTTTTCCATTCCGTAAATATGAAATATTCGGTTGGTTCCTGAAGAAAAAGTTAATTACGGAATTTGATTGATGAAAAAACGTTCTTTCTGTCACCGATAGTCAATGTTCTATGGTAACATATCCATAACATAGACCAATCTGTATTTACTTTCTGATCCATTGAACATAGAAGAGACAACAATCAACAATGGAAAAAATTACTATGTATGGTCTATGGATCATAAGGTAAATGAAGATTGTTCTATGCTATGGTTATGTTACCATAAAACATTGATTGTCGTTCTGGTGCATAGACTAAATATGTCTATGTTCTGGTGACAGACAGATTGCTGATTCGTCAATCAAATTCCGTAATTAAATTTTTTTTTCAGGTACCAACCGAATATCTCATGTTTGCAGGAAGGAAAACCGGCAACCGAAATAACCAAGTTGATTTGCGAAACATATCATTTATAAACTTGACACTGTTAACACGAAATCAGGAATCCCAACTTAAATTTCAGCCTAACAAAAAACTATATTTAAAAGATATTATCTTGTTTGAGGAGCCGAGGCATCTTTCACGGATACTTATAAATAACGCGAACCTTATCATGTCGAATTTGTCCTGAAATTCCCGTTCCCCAGTAATTCACGAATTCTGCCTTCTAAAGCAAGGTCCAAACCTTCTCTACAAATATCGAGTTGTTTCTTTCGGAAGTTATTATGTTTACAATCCGGCCGTCAGGTTTGGGGTTTGATTATTAAGGTCGAATTCGTGAATGGGTAAAATCCGCCCAATGATTCCGTAGATATACCCTTTCAAAATTTTATTTTTCCAATATTTCCAAAAATACAGATTAGATCGAATTGAAATACTGTAATTTATCAGAAAAAAATTTAGAAAAGGACTGCCGTGAAGGCAGCAGCTTTTGCGCACATGTTCAAATTCGTTGCCGAAGCGGTCATCTACATTGAACATGCGCCCAATAGCTGCTGCCTTCACGGCAGTGCTTTTCTAGATTTTTTCCCCTCTGTTTATGTGTGAATTTCATTATCAAGTTTGTCTATGATGACTATTGTATATCTAGATTGATGTACCTATCCATGATGTGAAAAATTAGAAGTATATCGAGGCAAACAGCACATACAGATGTTTCTCATCTAGGTGCTTCAAATGGAAATTATTTATGTATATTAGGTAACATTTCTTTTGTACTGAATCGTATATTTGTATCATCAGTGAATAAATAAATAAATAAGAAAACTATTTTAATGTTCTTAAATTGTATCTACTCAAATTTCAAATTTTCTTCTAGAATGTTCTTTATATTCAAGATATTGAACATTGTTTTGTATTTCTGCAATATCAAGGTGAATATGGGGAAAAAAATAATCTGCATCCTTGAAATATTATATTTAAGTACATATCTGTTCATTCAATCAGACACTCACAAACATTTCAATACATACATATATTTCAACTTTTAATTACCACTAGACGTCTAAAAATAAATTAATCCTTAGTTCTAAATACGCTAACACAGCCTGTAGAGTGAAGTAACATTTCACCATGATACCTATTTAGTTTTGGTATATTACCTATATCACAACATGTTTATACAACGATTAAGTAGATAAATTCATTAGCAAAGCAGTGATATTTTCTTGACTTAGCCTTTTGGGGGGAGGAGGGGGGTCATTGGCAGGTATCTGAGTATTTGTTGCAATTCAACAGATTTAATAACATGATCTCAATATTACTCTTTGTATTTAATTTCGCAAAATGAATTTAACGAGTCTTAAAATATCAAATCGATCACACCTTAGTGTTAGACAATACATGAAGAAATCTACACTGGTTTCCCGAGTTGCTTTGGAGATTATCAATTTTAATTAAACCGAAGTTCCACCCAGTCAGATGCGTATCAATTCGATAGCCTCGAATTACCATTAATTTGACAAATCGTTTCTTGTTATGAGAGAAAGGTAAAGGTTTACGGCTTTTTATTGTTTAATGGTTTTTGCCTTGTTATTTCTATTACGAATTCGAAGTCCCACAGCTGGATCACTAAAAATGTCAAAGATTTTCCTGATTGTTAAGATTGAATGAGGTCATTCTCTTTCAGATTCGGTTATTAAAGTCAGTCACGAAAATCCAATTAAATCATTGCAATGCTTCGACTTGATGAATTGGATCTAAATCAATCATCTCTACCCCAAATGTTAGAGATGAAGCAGAAAATATTGAACTTAATGCTTCCATATAACTGTTCCGAATGTGGGCTTTCTGCGGAACGGATAAGAATAATTTGAAATCTTACCATAATCGTGTCATTGAAACTTTTGTTCTGGCATTTTCGATTCATATTAAGAGAATGGGTTTGAAGGTCGCAGAATGTCTGGGTCTAGATAGGTACTCAAGATGTTATGTCGCCGAGTGCACTGCTGTAAAATTAAAGACGAAGAAAATATTTCAAAATTTTTCGGTATTTTTACACTGGCTCACATTTCAATTATAATTGTAGTACCGAGATTCAAAAAAGCATTTTCCAGTCAACTTTTTACTGCAGTTACGGATCTTACGCAACAATGAGAAATATTGCGAAACAATGAAAATTTTATTCATTGTACTTGTTTTTATCCCTTCGATTTGACGTTAGGAAATTACCTTCATGTCATATTTCTTACACAGATTTTAGACTCCCAATGAAAGTCTTCAAGTAGGAATATTTCATCAGAAAATATCGCAGACAACTCGAGAGTTGATCCAGAAACTTGAAAAAATTTTACAGAATGGCCTTTTATGTATTTTTTTTACTTCAACACTAATTTAAAGAGTGAAAAGAATTGTAACTATTTCCCTTAAATTTTGGTGACTCGACCCTATCATTGCTAACATCCATTGTTCCGCCAAAGGTTATTAAATTTTAGATCGATGAACTATTGAATGTTTTTTCGCATCGATGGATCAAAATTTTGAATATTGAAGAAGGGGGGGTTTTGTTCGGAAAAAATTGTATTATCTCTTCAAAATGAAAACTGATTTTACTGCCCATTGCCATACTATTTTGCATGGTTGCACCTAGCTTGAGATGATTTATCCAACCTAGATTGAGTCGATGTATCAAAGGAAGAGAAAAATAGATTTTTCGATACTTTTGAATTTTATATCAGGAGCATATTTTTCTTAAACGGGTTTAAGAGAATATCGTAGGAAAATAATTTTAGTTTCAGGAATTCTTAGAACGGATATCACGGTGAAAAATTGACAGAAAAAATTACTCAGCGTTAAATTGCTGCACAATAGCTGCACAAACAACTTTCAGGTTATTGATCACGGAACTATAACCCGTCAAGAAATACCGAAAAATTCAGAAACATTTACTGCTGCCTCAAATTTAGCAAGGAGTATATTTTTAACTGTTTACCGAGAACATTTTCAATGTTTGAATCAAAAATTGTATGAAAATAAATTATATGGTAAGATTTCCCGAAAACATATACCTTATAGGTTAAAATATTACGAATAATTGGAACAAACGGAGTAGATCCAAGGCTCACATAATGCGCTCGTAACCTGTAACAGCAAAGGGTAAAATCGAGCATATCAATAATTTATTACTTCCACACTTTATGTATTTACCTACGTCTTGACTTCTAACGTCATTTTATTACAATTTAACGATATTTCAGATTTGACGTCATGTTATTCAATTATTACATATCCAACTTACAGCATTTTATCGGTTTCGTATGGTTAATTTCAGGAGTTCGATTCGAATTTCATGAGTTTATTGTCACTAATCAGTTTCACTTCTATAATCAAATTCTATTATTTCGAGTTGGAAATACTCGGATATTAGGTAAATGTAAACGATAACATTGAATGTCTTGGTAGAGGGAATGTACAAGAGTAAATATGCAACATCGAGTCATTATTTTTTGTTTCATCAAAATATTTCTACTCCATATGATCGTGTCAAAAAATCATCAAATTGTTTTTGGAACGAATTATTCCAGAGATGAATCGAATGAATTACTTTATTACGGGGCTAGCGAATAACTAACTCATCCTATCAATGCTACTGAATCAATGACGGTTATTAAGAATAGTTTTCAATAATTCGTTCCAAATGTGTTATCCGCCAATGAATGATTGTAATTCAATTAGAGATTATCGATGAAGATCGACCTTCTGACGAAGGGTGGAATATGTAATATACTGGAATGGATAATCCAATTATAATTTCAACGTTGGAGATTATAGAGCTAAATATATAATTTTTTCCAAACAAAATATAGTATCACAATTCCCTCATTTGACATTTCATATAGAAGTCAAACTGTTTGGGGATTAATTGAACATAAATTCTTGTATTATATGCAGATACAATGTGTTATTCTGGAAATTTGTTAATTTTGTCTTCTATAAAACAATTAACTATATAAAACATGAATGAGATTTCACAATATGAGATTTCGTATCAGTCACAGACAGTCATTTCCTAGAAAATCCATATTACAAACTTTATGTGTCATTACGGGTAACATCAATTTCGCGTTCACATAAGTGTAATTCAGTGAGTGAGTGAGTTTTTTTTTGTTTCGGGTATCTAGTCTCATCGTCAAGAATCTTCAAAAGATTTCTTTGGTATTTAACAACGCCAGCGTTAAAATAATACAAGAAATTCTTATATTTACACTATACAAACTGTCGATTCGTCTTCGAAACTAGACACTACGTAGGCTTTATGGAAGTTCCTGTATTTGTGTTGGTAGGTGGTGCCAAATGTCTGAAGAATTCTGTGAGGGGCTGATGCACTGGTGTTGGTGGTGTGCGTGGTACCCACTCGGATTCTGTGGAGGGTGTTCGGTTCACGGTACGTTCTCCTGCTTCTAGTTCTTTGACCCTCTGCAATTGTAGTATGGCTTCATCGTAGCTGGGCAAACCGGATGCGAGGTCGTAACTCGGTAAATCTGTGTCCGTACAGCCCGGACTTCCTCCTTCTTCAACATTGGTCGATGTCCTTGACGATCTAACTGTAAAAAAAGATGCACATGAGTGGCCGGTCAAGAAACTGAAAATAGATGATGATATGGAAAAAGACATTTGCACATAAAGCGAAATTCGCGATGAACTGCTTCTTATATAGCGGTTACATGACTGAGTCATGATGTGTTGACTCACGCAAGTCTGGTTTGATGTTTGCTCGAGAAACAATAGCGTTGAAATCAAGTTGATGCTACTGTTTGATATCGAAACACTAGTACACACACCAATTCGATCCGACATTTCTGGGAAAAATTTCATGAGTTCATTTCCCAAAAATGCTGTAAAAATAAAGATGAATCGGAGGATAAATCATATTCATTCGAGCTAAATCTGAATCCAAATTTATAGATAAAAATATTATTATTACCACATTTTTACAAATTTACTAATTTATTATGCATATAATGTCCCCTTTGATCCATTGTTCACATCTTTTCGCATTTTTTCTGATTTTTTATGGGGGTATTGAATTATCCTTGGTCGAATTCAATTCTGTTCGTCCGGCCGTAGGTGTTTCAACTTTTCGAATAAAAGGATCTAGAATCTCGTTTGGAGCCTGAAGATCTAGGTTGATTTCGTTAGAGGGCAAAATCGGCCGAACGGTTCTGGAGTTATCCATGAACCTCTGATGATATCAGCACAGACCAACTATATCATATTTGAACTTCGTAGTGAGTTGGCGAATTCCAATGTGCAACTCAGTGCAAAACTTAGTATATGTGCGGAATCACTAGGCGGATTCTCGATTTCGAAATTCATAATCAAGCCCCAAACCTATTTCACAAATATCGAATTTCTTTCGGAAGTTGTTGAGTTTATGGTAGTCCTCCGGCCGATCGTAAACACAATGACTTCCGGAAGAAACAACTTAGAAACTAGAGATTTGTAGAGGATGTTTGAAGGCCAAATTTGTGAATGGGTAAAATCCACCCAACGATTCCCCAGATATACCCATTGGAAATTCTGTTTTCGCAATATTCCCAAAAAAAACATGAGATCGAATTGAAATCGAGTACTCGATTGAAAAATGACAGCTTGAAGGTTCATACAGAATTTGATCAGAAGATCGCACAGAGTTGTTCACCATCATTTTTAAAATCATTTACTAAGTTTCATGATGGAATCAGTATTTTTTGAGTTATTTCTGGAAAAACAACGATTTTGAGGAAAAAACACGAAATTTGACACATTTTTCTCCAATATATCCGAAAATCATAATGGAATCAAACTGAAATTTTTTTTAAGATATAATGAGATGTGAAATATAAAGCTCAAGGTGTGAGCAAATTCTTTCCAAATGTTCCCAAGAATAAATTTTTTCTGCAAAAAAATATTGAAATTTTATTCTTGAATCTACTGAAATCACGATCTCGACAGAATTTTGAAAAAGTTGCCATGATCATCATGGTTCAACTAACTGCAAAGTTCCAATCTTATCGCTAAGGTAATTCCTGAAATATCAGGGTAATAAACTCAAAATTTTAAATGGCCATACCTCCGAAGCGGTTTGCCCAATTTTGACCATTAATGATATCAATCGTGGCATTTTGAAATGCAACCGATTCTGAAAATTTGGAGTCGTTCAGATTTTTCGTACGCCCATTACGTGCCTATGGAAGGACGGCCATACCAGAATCAATTTTGATACCGGATTCGTCATGTCCAGTCTAGTCGTTTAAGACCACTTTCAGCTCAAAATTCGAAAAAAACAGACCCTTGGACCAAAGAATAGCAGTCCTAATCCCCAGAACATAAGTCTCTATGCCTATGTCTACGAGCAGATATTTATATTCGATGATCGAAAAATCTGTTAATCCGTTCCCCAACGTAAGAAAAGATTTTTGTAAAATTGTTACTGATCCGAATATCTCGGATGACAGCAATGGAATGCTTCATCTGCCAAATCAACCTATCCCAGGTTAGTGGTCGGGTAATTTCTCGAAATCCCCTTTATAAAAATTCTGTGGTCCATATTTCCATAAATCTTGGATTGAACATGAGAAGATTTTGAAATAACCTTTCGAAAAATTAAATCATTAACGACCTTATTTTATTAGATAATATCATTGATGAGGGGCTTCAAAAAAACTAAAAAGTTCGACAACAGAAGGTTAACAAAAAATCTATACAGCGAGTTCGAGATGATGATTCAGTTCGAGAATATCCACTGGTCCAGTTTGCGGCTGACTTCAAACGATTATATTCGACCTCAGTCTAAACAATTTTCGTTTCACTTAATTTTTTGTGTTGATACCAATTCGCAGAGTGACAATAGCACATTATTTTTTGCTTAACGGTTCCCAAACATACATGTTGTCAAAGACGTAAGTAAATTACACAGTTCTTTATTGTTGTCATTGACATAATTTCGTAACTCTTCAATGTTTTTGTTCCATTTATAAGCAAAAAGTGAAAATATTTCCTTGTACAATAGTCGATTCTATTATTCGCCTAACTGGAAAACGATTTACCTACTTCCCAGGAAATTATAATATAGCTTCAAAGAATGATCAGTGCATTGAGATGGTCAATGTCCTTCATAATTGTGTTAGTATGTTCTAGTTTCAACTCAATTTGATGAATCATATTTCTGAAAGCCCTTTGACAAGGTCATTCTTATGTCCGTTCCAGTTTCAGTTGAATTGTGAGTTTTATTTATGTCTATGATGTAAACATGAAAAAATGAAATGAAAACTAAAACGAAGTTGCGGCACGATCGTTTTTCCACGCATTGTCGAATCAGTTATAAAAATTCTACAAAAACACTGAAATTTTGATTGCGAAAGTGGAAACCATAGATGGTTAAATTCCCATGATTTAGTAGATGTGATTCTCACGAACTAAGTGCGAACCTTCAAGCCTTCATTTTGGGATCAAGTATTAGATTTCAATTTGATCAGATATTCATTTTTAGAAGATATGGAAAAATGAAATCGGGTTTATCTACGGTTCATTGGCTGGATTTCACGCATTCACAAATTCCGCCTTCTTTTTAAGCCGCGTAAAGCCGACCCGTCCGTAAATACGTACAAAAATCTACGAAAGAACCTAGTTGAAAATGCGATATTTTTTGTGAAACTGGTTTTGAGCCCCACATAAAGGTTTGAAAATTTTATAATTACATCAAATCAACAAATTTCAATTCAATCAGCCACAAGTCCTCGGGTTGGTAGGCCATGTTAAACAAATCCCCCTTGTTGTTGTTGTAAATAATTTTCAAAGTTGCGTTTGACAGAGTTACGACGAAACAAACGCCATAAGAATCCATGTGAAAATCGACTGAACTCTCAGATCCAAGACTCCTCATCCCAAAAAAAAATCGCAAGTAGTACTGAAAGTATTCGAAGGGAAAGTCAAAATTGTTTGAAATATTTTGACATTTGAGATAGCATAAGAAACTATAGACTATAGAGTCAAATAACCCTTGATAAATTCTGTCAAAACCGAAAACTTTGTGCTATTGGTACATCATTTAATCACAAGCAAAGTACGACGCGAGTCCAGTGAAATACATGATTATTTATCGGTAGGGTGTTGGTGCAAAAAACATTTGTGCTTCTAATAATACGGTTTTTGCTGTATTTGGTAAGTACTGACATAATGCTGTAATTTTTTTCAAAAACTCATATCTTTGGTGAACAAAATAATTATAGCGAGCATCTTCTATAAATAATGAATTTTGATTTATGAGTTTTGTAATCAAAAATGGTATTTGCGGGTAAGATGACGTTTCTCGTCATTTCCAGTACACCAGTGATAAAGGCCTTAGAAGAACACAGAGCAAAAAAATTGGAAGAAGAGAGGAAAAGAAAAATAAAAGAGCAAAAAAAGGGAAAACACAAAACGGAAACAATCAAAACCTGCAAAAAAATAATTAGAAATCAAAAGAAAAATAAAGTTTAACGACTAGTCTGAATCTTCAGTGGATAGTGAAGATGGTAATAAAGAAAATAAGGTAGAATAATGGACTTGCGATTGGTGCATGTAAAAATATACGTTAAGTGAATATTACTTTTATCTATTTGTTTTAGATGTTGCGCTCTCGTTCAAAAATAAAGGTTTTTGGTTTTTGCTTTCATTCGTCTACTTTCAGGATTTCCTTTCTTTTTTCTCACAATACGTACCTCGTTATCTTTCCCTACACACTTCGTCATCTTACCCTCCAGAGACGATAATATGTCGAATTTGACACAGGGTGATATATGTCTGATATTTTAATTTAAATACTCATCATTAAGTTATCAAAATTTGATATGTAAACTACTAACGTCAGCCGATGAACTCGTAATAACAGGTATTCCCTTGAAAGGGAAAAATTACAGAAATATATATGTTTTGAGCTTACTATCGTCATCTTACCCCCCTTTCCTCTAACTCCTTGTATTTTCTGCTGGCTGACGTCATATTTTTCAGATGAGCCCGCCATGATAGAAGCCATCTAGAGTTTTGTGACTAACCGAAGGATGTTTCTTGAGTTACGACGAAATGAAATGGAAATATACCCGATGACTTCAATTCGAACTATTTCAACAGACGACTTCGGCCCAAGTTGCCAACCCACAATTTTCTTCACAAATTTACTATCACTGGGAAACGAGAATTCCAGGACGAATTCGACATGATAAGGTTCGCGTTATTTATGAATATCGTTAAAAGATGCCTCGGCTCTTCAAACAAGATAATTTCCTTCCAAATATAGGTTTTTGTTAGGCTGAAATTTGAGTTGGGATTCCTGATTTCATGTTAATATAGTGTCAAGTTTAAAAAGGATATGTTCCACAAATCAACTTAGTTACTTCGGTTGTCGGTTTTCCATTCCGTAAATATGAAATATTCGGTTGGTTCCTGAAAAAAAAAGGTTCATTACGGAATTTGCTTGATGAAAAAGCAATCTTTCTGTCACCAGAACATAGACATATTAAGTTTATGCACCAGAACGACAATCAATGTTTCATGGTAACATATCTATACCATAGAATAATCTTTATTAACCTTATGATCCACAGACCATACCTAGAAATTTTTCGATTGTTGATTGTTGTCTTTTCTATGTTCTATGGATCATACAGTAAATAAAGATTGTTCTATGCTATGGATTTAGTACCATAGAACATTGACTGTCGTTCTGGTGACAGAAATAACGTTTCCGTAATTAACCTTTTTTTCTGGACTCAACCGAATATTTCATATTTACGGAATGGAAAACCGGCAACCGAAATATCCAAGTTGATTTGCGGAAGATATCCTATATAAATTTGATGCTATTAACATGAAATCAGGAATCCCAATTCGAATTTCAGCCAATCAGAGATGATCTCAACAAAACCCTATATTTGGAAAGAATTATCTTGTTTGAGGAGCCGAGGCATCTTTAGTGGATATTTATAAAGAACGCGAACCTCATCATGTCGAATTGGTCGAGAAATTCCTGTTCCCCAGTGATAGTAAATTTGTGAAGAAAATTGTGGATTGGCAATTTGTTCTGAAGTCGTCTATTGAACCACATCTGAATGACAGTCTGTGGCTGAACCTTCGAAAAAATTTGATAACTCTTTCAAGTTCTTAATCAAACCATAAGACTTTCTTTCGAAAAAAACAGACCGTTTCTACACGATTTCACATTTATGAATACCGTGAACCGAATTGAATTAGGTGCCTATCGGTACTCTTTTCCTGGATAACTGTTCTGCACAGTTCTCATGCAGTTCAAAGAACCTCTCAGTGATGAATGATAAAAACCGATTCCATTGAAATCATCGCTGTAGTGGAAATAACGTTATGTCCCATATTCGTTGAAGGTCGACGCTTGGAAATATGGAGAATTAGGCAAATGTTGTTGCCATATATTCGATTTTAATTGGTAATTAGACAGATGTTATTTATTTCGCGGTTTCACCTGACTATGTGGATGACGAAAGGATCAAATGTTTAGAAGTGCGTTATCATGGGTCTAATTTCTTCGTGTTTTCACTACTCTAAAAATACCATCTGCAAATTGATTCCGGAGATGATAATTTCTAGGTAAATAATGATATGGTTATTTTGGTGATGGCACAAATGAGTCAAATCAATTCAGCGGATAGCGGTGACGCGTTGAGTGATTGTGTGGGAAAGGCAGACGAAATTCCATATCCGGAATAATCTCGACTTCATGGAATACTGCCTTCAATGTCATGGTAGGACATTCTTCCTTTTAATGACCTCCCACTTGGTGTTTGGTTCACTGATACCCATTCGAAAGGGGCTGGAAGATGAGATACATACAAGGTGTTACACATTTTGAGATACAAATTTAATTGTGTTCAGTGTTGGTACAACATATGTTCTCATTTTATGGATTGTGTATTTAATATACCTGGTGATTCATCAGGGGTGCCTACCGGTAGTATCTCGGAACCCGTTTATCCTATTATACAAGTTAATTTTTTGCAGGAAGTTACAGGATAAAAGGTTTCCGAGATAAGGCCGGTGGCCACCCCTAATGAATCACTCGGTACATATTCCTCACCATTTCATGCCCACGAGATCTCGCTCGATCGGAGTTCACATTTCAGGGGGCCGATTCTTGAATCTCGATCAAGGATTGAAGAGTATGACAATTGCCATAGGTTTGCGTCGATTTTCTAATATAAGTTAAATATAAACAAACAAGTAGACATTACCTGCGCATGGAACAGAAAGTCACCCGACAATCGACGGTTATAACTCCTATACTCCGTCCGAACCGTTGCTAAGTCTAAGGAAACTGTGATGAGGTTCTGTTAATATTCCGATTTTAAATTTCTCGATATCTTGCATTCAGTTTATTTCTTGAATATTTGCTTGAAAATATAGTCGAAATGGCAAATAGAGCTCTCACAAATTTTGAAGATGCTTGGGAAAACTTAGAAAATCGACATAAACGTATGACAATTGTCATATTCTTGATCGAGATTCAATAATCGACCCCTAGGCACTTGACACACTTGCGCTGTTGCCAATGCTACGCCGAACAAAAACATTTTCTCGAATTTGAAAGAAAGAAGAATAGAATTGAAAGATTGGTTCTTTTGCTCCTGAAAAACGATGAAATAAAAGGCACTTAATGCTTCGAGTGCTTTTCAATAAGGAAATTGATAGAAATAGATAAGGCAATGATTACTTACATCATGAATTTGGCGAAACATCAGATTGAAAAAAATTTAAAAGCGTTGACAGGAGCTTTCACGCGCTTGTTCAAAGTCGTCATAGCAGTCCACCTATTCACGTTTTGACTCCGCCATACACAGCTGCATTTCCAGATAGAAATATTTAACGATTTCCTCTCCATATGGTCCTCCTCAAATTCTAAATGAACCTTCATATTTATTCAATTCGATGTGATTTGTATTTCAAATTGTAGATATTTGCAACATTAAATTTTGAAACAGCACATCTACGGAATCATTGGGCGGCTTTTACCTAGTTCACGAAATCGACCTTTGAAGTTGAAATCCAGTCCTACTCGAACAATGACAGCGTGAAGGTTCCTCACAATTTTAGGAAAATATGATTTTTCTATACTTTCGCAAAAAGGATTTCCACGAAAGGATTCCCACGAAATTTTGCATATACAGTTGTGCGATGGTACTACACAACTTTTTTCTTGACATATCAAAGAATTAACCTCAAAATGTAAAATCTGAATTAATTCGAGGCAGATTTTGGCCATCCACAAATTTAAAATTTGGTTCATGTAGTACTTCTTATGATTAGTTATTAGGATAAAAGATGGTATCTCTGTCGCATGTATGTAGTGGTTAAGCCTAGCCTCATTGCAACCCTTATTTGTTCTGCTATGAAAATGACTATTCGAACGAAGTAGTTCTGATCTCAACATTGTACAGGGTGGGCCAACTTTTGAAGGAAAAATCCTTCTTCTTTCCTAGATAGAAAATTGATGTCGGTGGTTGAGAGCCATTTCTCATGGAAGAGTCATTGGCGAGAACCGCAATTCCATAGCTATCACCGTTACAGGAATACTAGGTGTTTTTCGAAAATATTCATTTTAGAAATATTGATCTAACTTTTCTTCTGTTGAAAATTTTCCATTTCTGTAAAAACATTCTTGTAGCAACAACTACGTTAAACTAAATTAATTTACATCGCTATAAATATTTTTTCAAATTGGAGAGATAAAAGTTGAAAATTCAAAATCTCGAACATACCACCAGAAGAATATCGAGTATGTTATATTTTTGAAAGGGTTATTTCAACTTCTATTGAAGTATTATACGGGTAGTCCCATTTGAAAGGAAACATTTTCATAGCGATATCCCCTAAAATATCAGTTATCAGAAAATTCAATTAACGTCATAGAAGTTTACATGAGAAGTTGCTACAAGGAATCGAAAATTTTCAACGTACTTCTTCTTTGTATTTAAGTACCTTTTATATTCAGGAGCTTCTGATTATACTTTGGTTGTGGTGCCGATTGACGTTGGAATAGCATCTTGGTTTCTTAGTTGGCTGGCGGATGACAGAAACACAGCCCAATCGTAACTTGCAAAATATTTATATGGTGTTTAGAATAAAACTTGAATTATGTATTCAGTAAAGAGGGTGTAAGGAGTACTGATAACTTTTCATGGAACTATTTCGTAGCTCACCGGTGTGAGGTATCGGGTGGGCTGAAAAGTTGAAATAGACTTTCTCGTAGGTGTTGCTGTTACTGTTGAATCCATATGATTTTTAGTTAGCCCTATCCTTCAAAAGACACGTGCATAACTTTGATAGCTGTTACACTAATAGTTATACCATTTTTAGTGAAGCAACTTTTGTTAGTTTGGAAACAAGGATGAGAACGAATTTCGTGTGTGAATAAATCAATGGTTTTTGGCGAAGAAATACTATTCAAGGCTTCATGACCATGAATATAGGCTTTGCACCATGAAAATCAACCGTAGAAAAGAGGTTTGGTAGAATAAACGAGGAGAAATTACCACCAGGGACGATGCACGCAGTGAACGTCCCAAAGAGGCTGTTACCGACGAAAACATAGAAAAAGTCTACAAACTAATTTCTGATAACCGTAAAGTGGAGTTGATCGAGATAACTGAGACCCTAACGTTATCAAAGGAACGTGTTGGACGTATCGTGAGTGAATATTTGTACATGCGAAAGCTCTGTTCGGAGTGGGTGCCGCGCGAGCTCACAATCGGTCAAAAAACAACAAGGAATTGACCATTCTAAGCAGTGTTTCGAGCTGTTCAATCGTAATAAACCCGAAATGTTGCTTCGATTCTGACGATGGATTAAACATCCTCCTTCATTTCACATCGGAGTCCCATCAATTAACAGTCAGTCGAGTGCACTGCAAGTAATGAACCGATTCCAAAGCGAGGGAGGACGCAACAGTCCTCTGGCTAGGTGGTGGCGTGAACATTTTGGGATATGCATGGCATTATATTCATTGACTATCTTGAAGTGTGAAAAACCATAAACAGCGACTATTACGCATCGCTATCGGAGCGTTTGAAAGACGAAATTGCAAAAAAAGACCTCGAAACGATGGCAATCTTGCATGAATCGGGCTCCGAGTTGCTTCCACATCCACCGTATTCTCCAGACCTGGCCCCCAATGCCTTTTCCTGTTCTCAAACCTCAAGAGCATGTTCGCTGGACAGAAATTCCGCGCCTATGAAGAGGTAATTGGCGAATGAAGATGAGTGCTACTCTCTCTGGTAGCTATCAGAGTAACCCGATAGGGTCAGATTATTGTAGACAAGTTAGAAGAAATGTCAAGAAAATAGAAGAAGTTTCCTTGGCGTTTGTGTAATTTTACAAGTGTGTTTACGGGAAAAAGCAAACTCAAATGTCCCTTTCGATAGATCTTGTTTGGGTGGAAGGAACTTCACTTGACAAATCGGGACTGAATGTCTTGAAGAATCTATAAAAAGCCTAGCAACTTGAAACTCAAATCTGGTAAACCAAGAAATTAGATTTATAAGAGTCTGTTACCTGCATTTTGCCGATTATGATCATTTTATAGGGGTGAGCACGAATGGCTCATGAAATAAAAGATCGAATTCATGAAGACAATTGAAGGGGTGAGTGGATGAAGGAGGTATGTAACATTTTCCACTTATGATAGTTGGCTCCTTCATACACTAGCAATATTAATTACTTGGGTCCCATACCTCCTTAAGGAGACTAGTATATCTGTTAATAGTACGATTGGAGAGCTGCGGTCAGTTTCTCGAAACATAACTCTTTCATCTAATACCAAAGGTGGTTTTTTGGAAGGAAGTTACATACCTCCTTGATTCACTCACCCCTTCAATTATTTTCTAGGCCCCTAATCCAAGCAGAGAAAGTAACTTTAGAGGAATGCTATACTTCCCAGAAATCTTCCTGTTGAACTGATCATAAAGGAACATCGTAAATGTTGTAGGGGTGAGCACAAATGGCTCATGAAATAATAGATCAAATTCGTGAAGGCAATTGCTTTCTAGGCCCCTAATCCAAGCCGAGAAAATTACTTTAGAGGAATGCTATGCTTCCCAGAAATCTTCCTGTTGAACTGATCATAAAGGAACATCGTAAATATTCTAGTGGTAGAACAGACAAATTTGAAACAAATGAGTCTCAACAAAGAAATATCTGCTGATGAATACTCTTTCAAACAGTGCTTCTGCCCATGGAATTGAAGCTGTCCAGGTTTATTACACCTTCTTCAAGAACTAACTCATGAGTGTTCGAAGGATTTATTATTTGTCAACCCATAATGAATAAGGCTTACCGTACCAGTAGTACTAGTATTACGTAAATGTATTCAAATTTATCACAAGATATTGTGTAAATTGAGTCTTTCCCTATATACATAAAAAGTTGACGCTATTTGTT
This sequence comes from Myrrha octodecimguttata, assembly GCA_958510865.1. Lineage (NCBI taxonomy): Eukaryota > Metazoa > Arthropoda > Insecta > Coleoptera > Coccinellidae > Myrrha > Myrrha octodecimguttata. The sequence goes on from OY294057.1 coordinate 31,661,607, forward strand.
ATTGTTTTTCAGCAGTAGATTTCAGGGGGTACGTAATCAATGATCAATTCGGGCGAGTAAAAAGGTTGAAAGTTAATTGGTATTGAAAATAATATGCAACAAAATATCAGATGCATCTTCTTGAACCCTTCTAGCTTGTATGCCTTCAAGATAATTCAAATAATTTAAAATTCATCTTGTCATTTAGAGTTTAAATCAGTTGATATTAAAATACTTCTATCAGTCATTGTAGCATTGCTACACTGCATTAGAATAGATAAATACATAAAACTCATTCATTGAAAAATCTAATTTGAATCCACCAAATATACAGGCGAAAGTAAGAAAACCCCATCGCCGAAAGTGAAGCCTATTTTGAGGCTAAAGACAAATTGTACAATAAAAATGGTATCGAAAAATTATATGAAGGCTATAATCATTGTACCTCTCTCGAATGCAACTAGGTAGGAATATTGAATAATGAAATTCAATTCTATCCAAAAAACTAATTATTTAATGCTAGTCTACGAACTTTTCAGTTCTACTACTGTTACTGTACAACAGTTTAATATGCAATAACTATATGCATATACATAATTCAGCTCTCAAGGCTCGAATCATTATCGACATAACACAGACATATTACACTGCTTTGAAGAAACATGTTGTCACAAGTCAATAACTGCTTTATTTTGTATTTTGAAAGGTGCAACAAGCGTAAATCATAAGTTATCATCGTCCTTTATCAAAACATCCTGTCCGTGGTGGGGATCGTCTAACGATATTTTTCATCATCAATTTACATAAGCATGACTTGATTGTTTATGTTTTCGGCCGAGCAAATCCCTCGACGTAGTGTCAATTCAAAAAATGTTATTTATCTTGATAGCTGGTGTTTGATTATTAATGGAAAGAAAACTATGAGTTATCTCGTAGAGCAAACATTACGGTATGTCCAGTAAAAAAATCCATTGAAAATATTTACTTCCAGGTTTATCGTCTCAGCGAGCAAGGTACACAGAGTACGGAAACATGGGACACCGTAGAAAGGAGATTTAGTAAAGTTTAATTTTATCTCTATGATGCGAAGGTTTTCCGGAATATGATATGTAATGATTCGTTGTGCTTTTCTGGGTATGCCTCGAGTACGTCAGGCCTCGGTCTTTTCTGTTCACAGTTTCCAAAGAAATGACACCAGGGTTTTTACCATAATACGTTGGATAAAAACCAAGAAGAGCACTGCCGTGAACGCATCAGCTTTCGCGCGCATATTCAATGGAGATGACCGCTTTGGCAACGAATTTGAACATGCGCGCAAAACCTGCTGCCTCCACTGCAGTGCTTTTCTGGGTTTTTGTCGATGAAGTACTGGATTTCAATTCGATCTAATTTGTATTTCTGGAAATATAGAGAAAATAAATTTTTTAATGTGTAATACTACATAATCATTGGGCCGACCGTTAACACAACAACTTCCGATAGAAACAACATAGAAACTCGATATATGTAGAGTAGGTTTGTTCCTTAATAACGAAGGCAGAATGGGAGAAATCCATCGAATGATTCCGCAGATATACCCATTAAAGAATTTATTTTCCCAATATTTACAAAAATACAGATAAGATCGAATTGAAATCTAGCACTTTATCGAAAAATGACAGTTCGAAGGTTCATACGGAATTTAATGAGGATAATATGATAGCGAAATCACAGAATATTGAATATTTGAGAATTTTTTTCAGATTGTTCTAATAACACGATCATCACTAAATTCGGCACAAAGTTGTCCTCCAGCATCTCAAACCTAGCCGCGAAGTTTCATCATGATTGGAATAGTATTTCTTGAGTTATACCGAAAAAAACAATGATATCGAGAAAAAAACACGAAATTTTACATATTTTTTCGTTTCCTTGATGTTGCAATGATGCATTAAGATGCGATAAAACTGTTACACCCGGTATCTGAAAACGAAAAGTTTGCGGTTATTATGCAGGGAATCTCCTCTTTCCGTTTGAACCTGTATTCCTTTTGGTGAATAATTGCCGTGTTAAATATCCAATAGCCCTTAAAATTAACGTAATGTGAACCTCTACGAAAACTCTAAATTAGCTTCCCGAATGTGATATTCTATTTTACTTGGATTTCATAACTCAGTCTCCTGATCAGACTTTATATTCATAAAGGAATATCCATTAAGTTTGAGTTATTTATTTGGTATTTGTTGTTGATTCCGGCACACATGAAGCACGCAAAATTTATCTAGATAAGATTATGACAAGGAAGTGAAATCAATAATAAACCAACTGAAGAATTTTATTGACAATATTTTGAATTCCGATAATCTTATCTGCAATCCATCAATATGCGTGATTCACCTACGATATTTGTCGTTATTTTGAATAGATACGAAGATCGAGAAAAAAACACCAACATTATTGTTTTCAATAGAGATAGGTACGTGTCCGATACATTCATTTATTGCAATGACATAACCCCCGACAAGTGGAGCAATTAAAATGGCTACAACTATGATGCCAAGTTTTGGCGTTACTTTCCAAGAATTGGAATAATGCAGAATTCAGCAGTTTTCTTTTTGAATATCGATTACAAGATATTCTGGGAGGATTTCGAGGTATTTTTCAGATTTTTTTCAGTTTTTCACTCCCAATATCTGCAAAGAGAACTAATGAGAATTGAATTACAATTATTATTTATGGAAAACGCTCTTGCTCATTGCGGGTTTTAGCCTATTTGTCAAGGTCGGTTGCTAGAAAAATCGTTGCCTAATGAACAATTCTTAATTCAAGAGTTTTGTCGAATTGGCATTTTAAGAAAAAACCATGTGCTATAGAACAATGGGCTGAATTATTTATTATACAGGGGGACGAAACCAGATAATCTTAAAAGAAAAATTGAAGAGTCCTCTTGTTTTTTGCTGAATGTTGAAAATAATATCGCCCATTCTTTCATAGCAATGGACCATATTCGGCTGAATTCACTGCAAAAAACCTAGAAATATGATAACTTTCAAAAAATTAAAATTTTTTTTTCAAATTTTTCCATGGATAACTGTTCTTATTGATACTGTTCATCAACCAACCAAGTTTCATTTTGATCAGTTAAATATCTTCGAGTTTTTGAAAAATCAAAATTTCAAATGACTGTCACACAGAAGATATTTGGAAAATTTGGCCTCCTAACAATCTTGACCGAGATATTCAGGATCAAAACCTAACCTGAAAATTTCAAGCCTCTAGGTCCTTCCTTTTGGAAGTTAAAGCACACACGGCCGGACTGCCAGACGGCCGGACAGAATCAAATTTGACCACGGATTCTTCATCAGTGAGTCCAACCTAGTCGTTTGAGACCGATTTGTGCTCAAAATACGAAAATTACAGACATTGGGACAAAACAATAACGCGCTATTCCCCAGAACAAGCGCGTAAAAACGTAGAATCTATGAAAAAAATTCCATATCGAGTGAATCTGCGTAGCTGTGGTTTTCTGAAAATGTTAATTCGACTGTCTCGAAGTACGAAATTATTGAAAGAAAATATTTCTGCAAATATTCTTTTGTCTAATGAAGGAGTCAGATTTAGAATCTGACAAGCAGAGCCGGATCTAGGATTTTAGCGCTTGTGAAAAATTGTCAAAATGTTCTGAGTCCAAATGATATGATAGCACCCTGGATGAGCGCCGAGCATGCAAAAATTCTCATGAATATTATGGATGGGCGCATACAATTGGCTGGTACTGTTGCCAAGATCTTAATTCGATATGTAAATTATTCATGATTGAAATGGGAAAACTCTTTTCCAGCAAGAATTATTTCCAGGCTAGCTTGAATAACCGTATTGCAGATAATATATTATAAGTTCCTTTCTCAAGTGATTAGCACTTTCCGCTATGTAGAATTACCCCAGATGCCAAAAAGTAGAAGTATTCAGACAACGGTGGGTTCATCTAGCCCCTCGGCCTCGGTCGTAAGCGTTTTCGTAATTCATGATCTTTGAGCGGATCCTAAATCGATCTAAGATCGAAGGGCTGCTAATATGTGTAATGATTATTGTCCTGGATTTTATTTGGAAGCTATACTTATCGCCTCCAGTGTACAACATGTTTGTGTAAAACCTCACCGCTCTGAACTATGTATAAAGCTTGAAGTAAAAACCTCATTATTTTCAAGAAAAATATAATTGCTTTGTTTCAGTTTCGAGTTCAGAACTGCGATTTGGAAGGCACAAAATCGCATAGGGCTTACACGAACCGTCCCGAACAGTTCCGAACTCTTAACCAAAACGAACCTTATAATTTGGCGCCCATAGTTAGATCATTGTGTGAAGACAATGTTGTCTTTATACAATGGTTACAAATGACTCCTTAGGTTAGGTTAGGATGCACTTATAATTCGGAGATTAGTTTGTTTATTGATAAGTTACGCTTGGTTTGGTTATATTCTTCCAACTTCAACAAAGGAAACCCACATTCACAGGATATTGGACCTCTATAAAACCTCATAAACGCGAACTGGCCGAACGGCGAACGTCAAGTTTATAAAAGGGGTATAGTTCGTTTCGAACCGCCAGCGGTCAACGGGAACGTTAGCGGGAACGTCAGCTGCGAACGAGAACGGGAACGAAAAGTTTATAAATTCAGCTTTAAGCTGGATTTATAAACTTGACGTTCCCGTTCCTGTTCGCAGTTGACGTTCCCGTTCAAAGTTAAAATGCATATAAGCTGGATTTATAAACTTTTCGTTCCCGTTCCCATTCGCAGCTGACGTTCCCGCTAACGTTCCAGTTGACCGCTGGCGGTTCGAAACGGACTATACCCCTTTTATGAACTTGACGTTCGCCGTTCGGCCAGTTCGCGTTACCCGCGTTATAGAGGTCAAATATCCTGTGAATTTGAGTTTCCTTTGTTGAAGTTGGAAGAATATAACCAAACCAAGCGTAACTTATCAATAAACAAACTAATCTCCGAATTATAAGTGCATCCTAACCTCACTATATTGGTTAAGATACGAACGGGAACGTCGAAAGATGAAACATGGTCATCTCGAACGGCAGCGGAAAAAACAGGAGAGCGGCACATTATCAGTTAGCTGACGCAGCTGCGGACTTTATAAATGCCCCTGCGCATTTAGTGCATTTTAACTTTGAACGGTAATGTCAACTGCGAACGGGAACGAGAACGTCGAGTTTATAAATCCAGCTTAAATGCGCAGGGGCATTTATAAAGTCCGCAGCTGCGTCAGCTGACTGATAAGGTGCCGCTCTCCAGTTTTTTCCGCTGTCGTTCGAGATGACCATGTTTCATCTTTTGACGTTCCCGTTCGTATCTTAACCAATATAGTGAGGTTAGGATACACTTATAATTCGGAGATTAGTATGTTTATTGATAAGTTACGCTTGGTTTGGTTATATTCTGCCAACTTTAACAAAGGAAACCCAAATTCACAGGATATTTGACCTCATAAAACCTCATAAACGCGAACTGGCCGAACGGCGAACGTCAAGTTTATAAAAGGGGTATAGTTCGTTTCGAACCGCCAGCGGTCAACGGGAACGTTAGCGGGAACGTCAGCTGTGAACGGGAACGAAAAGTTTATAAATCCAGCTTAATCATTTGCATCCTTCCGGTATCGTTCATTAGGCAAAATTTTCTCTAGAAACTGCCCTTGACAAATACTTTGAATTCCGAAATGCGCAGCACTGTTTTCTTTTAATAATAATATTTATGTAATTTCTGATAGGTCTTTTTGCACGGATGTTCTAGGGAAACAGCGCGCTATCGTTTTGCCCAAATGTCTGTAATTCTCGAATTTTGAGCTGAAAATGGTCTCAAACGACTAGGTTGGACTCACTGAATCAGGTGTCAAAATCGATTCTATTCTGCCGGCCGGCCGTACGCACGATTACTGGCGTAAGGATGATTCTATCGACTTGAAAATGCAAACGTCGAGTTCGTTGATGGGCAAAATCAGTCGATCAGTTAAAACCAGTTTTGATGATATTTCCATATTTCCCTGATATTTTGAGAACTAGGAAGCGATAGATTTGAAACTTGGCGGATGGTTGGAGCATAAGGATATAAAACGTTTTGCCGAATCTTGTTGAGATCCTGCTGTCAGAAAATTTGGAAAAAAATTCGAAAAAAACATCGATCTCCAGGAAAAAACACGAAACTTGACATATTTTTTCGAGATATCTCCAAAACGTATTATCGAATCGAACTGAAATTTGGTATACTACTGCGAAATATAAAGCTCAAGGCAAAACTTTTTTCCGAATATAAAGGATAGTTTCCGAAAAAAATATTTTTTTCGAAAAATTTACTCTCAGCATGATCTCAGCAAAATTCTGCGAAGAGATGCGAGTCCTTATGGCCGAACATTCTGGCAAGTTTTATACCAATCGCTTTTGTAGTTCTCGAAATATCAGGGAAATAATCCAAAACTTCAAATAGCTATAACTCCGAAAACGATCGACCGATTTTGCACCCTAACGCACTTAACCTTCGCATCTTGAAATGCAACCTACCCTTAAACTTTCGAGTTGATAGAATCCTCCGTACGCCGGTAATCGTAGTGACGGCCGGCCGGACAGAATCGCTTTTGATATTGGATTGATATTTTGATATGAGTTATCAGTGAGTCCAACCTAGTCCAACCTAGAAAATTACAGACATTCGGACAAAAAGATAGCACGCTGCTCCGCTAGATTATGCGCGCAAAAATAAAGTAATCTCCTCCACTTATCAGTGTGCATGAACAATCGTATTCAATGTCAGATAGACGACTCTGCGGCGTAAATAAGGAACCGTATTTTGTTCGGATCGCAACAGAAAACATAGAATTATATTAATTATACCCGAATATTCGGTGGACCTATTAATATCGCCAATGATTGGTATCAACTCATCGAGTTTTCCGATACAGATGCAGAAGAAGTCGGAAAACATGTATTTGAGAACATAAAATGATTGCCTTCGTCTACAAGTAACGGATATACCGGGTGTCCCACGAATACCGATCGTTAGAATATTTTTGGGAAGGAATCGAAATTCACGTTTGCAATTTCAGACTTAAGTTTTTTTTATAGGGATGACTGAATGTAAATTTTTTGAGATTCGTGGGACTTCCGGTTTCGCCGGAAGTGACACCAACTTTCGTTTTTTAAATAGGAAGCTCCATACTTTATAATTAAAATAGATTGCTTATGAAATTCTGAGTTGTCTAAGGGCCGGTATTATAAAACTTAACTGAAAGTTATCTTTAACTTTAACTGAGAGTTAAACTTTTGCTCAAAAATTTCGGAATTATAAAAGTCTCATTTCTATCATAGACAAGAAATACTGTGATGATTTCTATGAAAAGGAGAAGGAAATAATTTAAGATTCTGTAATAAATTTAATCACCAATTTCTGGGTTGTAAAAGCTGGACTTTGGAAAAATACCCTGTTTCAAAATATGATAGGAATAAACAAATCCTTTATTGACAAATATTTGCACTATGTATCAGGGAGTTTAATGGATTGTGGTTTCCATAAAAATAGACTTACTGATTTGGGGGAGAGTTGCAATGATCAATTTTAAATTCTTATTCTTTTTGCAATAGGCAAGGGATGTTTGGGTATTTATTCGGTAACCTAACTAAAACAACTACTTCCACTAATGAATATATTTGAAATGAAAGCTTAAAAAGAAAAACTTTGACAATAATGAGATTCAAATTCAGGAATTATTGAACAATTACAATAAAATTAGTCCAAATCCAATTAGGTGCTGAATTTTTTTTACAAATACTTCACTCTTCACAAACGGGCAAGTACTTTCAAATGACACTGGGAGTGGTAATAATCTCAACACTAAATTTGCAAGAATTGTCATTCAATTAAAAAATATGGTAATGTTTTGTGTGGCTCCAGGTTATCGAGCCTAGCTATCTAGAATTTGTACACGACTATCAGCTACAGCTTGGCCAACATTATAAGAAAAGTATCCATTGCAATTGTGATGGTTTCCTTTCATCTTAAAAGTTAAATAATGTGTATGAATTATTATATTTCATTACGCCTTTAAAACTTTTATCTTTTAAATAAGGCACCAAAAAGAATAAATGCCAATGATTTTCTTTCATTTACATCTTATAATAGTTGAACAGAAAGAGTAACTGATATTTTCATTACAATAATATGCCATGATGAACTCTCGAGATTGAGATCTTACACGAGTGAGGTTTATAGCAGGCATTTTGATGTAAATAGATAATAAGTATGCACTTTTCCATGGGACATTTCTGATAATACAGTCAGTATAGTTGATTTTTGAAAACCCCTAAAATCTCCAGCAACTATCAAGAAAGAACAAGATGCATAAACTCTGCGTGTAATCAACACATTTGCATCACTAGCGTCAAAGCACGATTTCTAAAAATATGTATTCCATTACAGGCGTACAGAGTGTCCAGATAATCGAAATCGGTTTTTGAATTCCGTTTCTTCCCATAAGTTCAATTGGTTCAGCCAATTTCTACATATCCTTTCTCAACAAGGATATTCAACAATATTCACGGCATCATCGTCATAGTCACTTAAAAGTTCTTTAAAACTGAAGTGAATATATCTTGCTAACATGTTACCGAAAATAGAAACCATGTTAACAACAAACAAATCCAGGTTATATCTTCTTATGTCAGCCAAAAAGACAGAGAATCTGTGGAAAAAAACGATTTAACTTTAACTTTAACTATAATTGATACCCAAATCACCAGATAAAGATAACCCTGCAAATCTAACTTTAACTGGAAATAACTGCTTAATTTTCAGTTAAAGTTAAAGATAACTTGCAGTTAAGTTTTATAATACCGGCCCTAAGTGTGAAGTTCTTGAATTCCTTTTGAGAAATTCTTTTTAAACGTGAAATTCGAATAAAAAAATTGAAAATTGTGCTCTGCTGAAACACGTATATCTTCCAGGTTTTTCATTGGAAAAATGCCGTTCTGAGGCTTCCGTGCAAAGTAAGAATAATGCTTTTGTCGCAATACTCAGAATTGAAATTCATGATACAGGAGGTCACAAATGCGCTGTCAAAGTTGGCAATCTCAAAAACATGAAAACTCAATTTTTTCAAATGAGAACCTGTTTTTTATGGTCATTTTGGAATCTACGTTGAAAAATAATAAAAGTGTGGAAATAACACCAATGCCCTAAAATTCATATTTTTTGGGATATGCAGTCACGATTTCATTTCTAATATCAATCTTCTAAAAAATACAAGCAAAACGAAAATTCAGAATTTATATGAATACAATCTCAAATGAATGTTCAATATGTCCTCCATTCCCTTCGAGATGACAATTTTTTTTCTGAGAAATATAAAATTCGAAATGTGATCGCGTACATTGTTTTTTCACGAATATCTCAGAAAATATGATTTCTCGAGCATTGTTGTTATTTCCACACCTACATTATTTTTCAACGTAGATTTTGATATGGAGCCTTAAAACGGCATTTTTCCAACAGAAAGCCTGGACGATATACATGTTTCTGCAGAACGCCATATTCAATATTTTCATTGGAATTTCTCGTTAAATGAAAATATTCTGACAGAAATTCAAACATTTCACATTAGAGCAACTCAGAATTTCATAAGGAGTCTATTTTATAAAATATGGGGCTACCCATTTGAAAAACGAAAGTTGGTGTCACTTCCGGAAGTCTCACGAATCTCCAAAAATTTACATTCAGTCATCTCTATAGTAAAAGCTCAAGTCCGAAATTGCAAACGTGAATTTTGATTCCTTCCCAAAAATATTTTGAGGAACGGTATTCGTGGGACACCCGGTATAATAAAATGATTCAGACTCCTAGTAAAAGAACGGACTTGCCATTCTTAAAGTGAGTCGGGAATTTTCAGGTGATAAATATTGCGCAATATCAATTCGAAGAATTGTCGCAGAAATCGACTTTCTATGGGAATCCTTATTATTTTTCCGAGTTGTCATCACATGATTGCTATTCCAGTTTTCCTTGCGGAGATCAAGAATGAAACAATTAAATACGATCAAAATACGGAAGGAAAATAAGGAAGGGATCCGATGAAAGTGAAAATAATAACTGATTGATGTCGTAGCCTACTATTCAATTATCGACCGAACGTACGTCTTTGAAGTTCCAAGGAAAACGAGCTTGGGTGTAACGAAATATCGTTCCAACACCCAAGGTGGTACTGAGCGATGAATTGGGGACTAATTTTAATTTTATATTAAAAAATTTCTTGGTGTTGTGCTATTGAATTATGTCGGAAATGATGAGCTGGTATTCGAATAGACGACTTCGGCCCAAGTTGCCAATCCACAATTTTATTCACAAATTTACTATCACTGGGGAACGGGAATTTCAGGACAAATTTGACATGATATTATTCGCGTTATTTATAAATATCCGTAAAAGATGCCTCCGCCCCTCAAACAAGATATTTCCTTTCCAATATAGGGTTTTGTTGAGATCATCTCTGATTGGCTGAAATTTAAGTTGGGATTCCTGGTTTCATGTTAATAGTGCCAAATTTATTAAGGATATGTTCCGCAAATCAACTTGGTTATTTCGGATGCCGGTTTTCCATTCCGTAAATATGAAATATTCGGTTGATTCCTAAAAAAAAGGTTAATTACGGAATTTGATTGATGAAAAAACGTTCTTTCTGTCACCAGAATGACAGTCAATGTTCTATGGTAACATATCCATAGCATAGAACAATCTTTATGATCCAAAGAACATAGAAGAGACAACAATCAACAATGGAAAAATTACTAGGTAGGGTCTATGGATCATAAGGTAAATAAATATTGTTCTATGCTATGGATATGTTACCATAAAACACTGATTGTCGTTCTGGTGAATAGACTTATTATGTCCATGTTCTGGTGACAGAAAGATTGCTTTTTCATCAATCAAATTCCGTAATCAACCTTTTTTTTTCAGGAACCAACCGAATATTTCATATTTACAGAACGGAAAACCGGTAACCAAAATAACCAAGTTGATTTGTGGAACATATCCTATATACATTCGGCACTATTAACATGAAATCAGAAATTCCAACTTAAATTTCAGCCAACCAGAGATGATCTCAACAAAACCCTAGGTATATTTGGAGGGAATTATCTCGTTTGAGAAGCCGAGGCATCTTTTATGGATAATTATAAATAACGCGAACCTTATCATGTCGAATTTGTCCTGAAATTCCCGTTCACCAGTGATAGTAACTTTGGGAAGAAAATTGTGGGTTGGCAACTTGGGCCGAACGCGTCTATAGGAATGCAAACTTCTGTTTTTAGAATAATGTCATATTGACGAACAAAGAAATAGAAATAAATGATCGCTTGTTGTAAATTGTAAAATTTTTGTCATATCTTAGGATTGAAATGAGTTTGTTTTATTATTCCGTTAAAAGAACGAAAACGTTCGTTTATCCATTATTATTCTTTTTGCTGGCATATTCTAGGGAACATTGTGCTGAATTTTTGTCCAAATGTCAATAATTTTCGATTTTTCCCGAAAATGTTCCAAAACGACTAGTTTGTATTCAGTGATGAAGAATCCGATATCAAAATAAATTGTGTTCGGTTGCCACGATATCTTGAGAACAGAAAGCTTGACAATTGTTTAAACAATGGATTGACACATTTAAATGATTCTGCACATACATATTCTCATTCGAAATCTTATTTTTTACGTACTGCCAAAATTACACACTAACGTCTTTTTGCGCGCATGTTCTAGAGAAGCAGCATCTTATAGTTATGTCCAAATGTCTGTAAATTTCGAATTTTGAGGCGAAAATGGTCTTAAACGACTAGGTTGGACTCACTGATGAATCCGGTGTCAAAATCGATTCTGTCTGGCCGTCCGTACGCACCATTACAGGCGCACGGAGGAATCTATCGACTCGAAAATTTCAGGGTTTGTTGCATTTCAAAATGCGAAGGTTAAGTTCGTTAATGGGCAAAATCGGTCGAATGGTTTCGGAATTATAGTCATTTGAAGTTTTGAGGTTATTTTCCTGATATTTCGAGAACTACAGGAGCGATTGAATTAAAACAGTTAGTTGGAACGTAGGAACTTGCAATTTTTTGCGGAATTTTGTCGAGATCGTGCTGTCAGTAAATTTTGAAGAAAATTTTTTTCGAAATTTTTCTCGAAAAAATGTTTTTTCTCAGAAACTGTTTATTTCACTTTGAATAAATTTTGGTTTTTCCTTGAACCTTATATTTCACAGCAGTGTACCAAATTTCAGTTCGATACGATCATAATTTTTGAAGATATGGTGAAAAATATATAAAATTGCATTTTTTTCTGGAATAACTCAAAGGATACTTTTTTAATCATGATGAACCTTGGCAGCTGACATGGAAATGCTGATGGACAACTTGTGCGAAATTTCGTGAAAATCAGGTCATTAGAACAATTTGAAAATAATTAAAAAATTTTTTTTTCAAATATTCAATACTCTTTGATATTCTGATCATAATATCTACATGAATTTCTGCATGAACATTCGAACTGTTATTTTTCGATGAAGTACTGGATTTCAATTCGATCTAATCTGTATTTCTGGAAATATTGGAAAAAAATTTTTTAATGGGTATATCTGCAGAATCATTGGGTGGATTTTACCCATTCATGAATTCAACCTTCGTAAATAAGGTCCAAATAGCCGACCGTAAACACTCTAATATCTGAAAGGAACAACTTAGAAACTCGATATTTGTAGAGTAGGTTTGGGGCTTAATTATGAAGGTCGAGTTCGTGAATGGGTAAAATCCGCCCAATGATTCCCCATTCAAAATTTTATCTTCCCACTATTTCAAAAATACAGATTAGATAGAATTGAAATCCAGTACTTCCATCCAGTTATTGTGTTTAATATCATGAATAACTGACTCAGAAAGAAACAACTAAGAAACTCGATAATTAATTACGAAGGCCGAATTCATAAATGGGTAAAATCCGCCCAATGATTCCGTAGATATACCCATTCAAATTTTTTTTTTCCCAATATTTCAAAAATGCAGATTAGATATAATTGAGTTCATCGAAAAAAATCTAGAAATGCACCGCCTTGAAGGCCTACCTACTCGACATTTTCAGAGTAGGTTTGGAGCTCATAAAGGGAGTTTTTTTTCATGAATTGATTGAATCAACCCGAAGATTCACTCAGTCGAAATATTTTTTTCCAATATTTCCAAGAATACAGATTAGATCGAATTCAAATCTAGTACTTCAACAAAAAATTACAGTTCGAAGGTTCACACAGAATTTAATGAGGATAATATGATGAGAAGATCACAAAATATTAAATATTTGAAAAAAAAATTGAATTTTTTTTCAAATTGTTCTAAAGACACGATTATCACGAAATTTCGTACAATGTTTTCCTTCAACATCTCCGAACTAGCTGCGAAGTTTCATCACGATTGAATCAGTATTTCTTGAATCACACCAAAAAAAAAAACAATGATATCGAGAAAAAAACTACGAAATTATACATAATTTTTCCCAATATCTCCAAAACTGATAGCCGTATCGGATTGAAATTTGGTACACTGCTGTGAAATAGGAAGTTCGAGGTATAACTGAAATTTTTCTCGAATATGAACAATAATTTCAGACAAAAAAAATGTTTTCGAAAAAAATTATGAAAACATTTTTTTTTTAACTGAGTTACCATAAAATTTCAACGAAATTCTGTTAAAAGTTCCGCGTCGTTATGCTTCTATTTGGCCGATTCGGTCCATTAAAGAACTTAACCTTCGTTTCATGAAATGCAACCCTTCCTGAAATTTTTAAGTCGACAGATTCCTCCGTCCGCCCGTAATCGTGCGTACGGACGGTCGGACAGAATCGATTTTGATACCGGATTCGTCATCAGTGAGTCCAACCTAGTCGTTTGAGACCATTTTCGACTCAAAATTCGAGAATTACAGACATTTGGGCAAAACGATAGCACGCTGTTCCCCAGAACATGTGCGCAAAAAAGGAATATCCCCAAATCGGTTCCTAAGACTTTTATGGAGAACTTCTTCAAAATGGATAGATGATCTATAATGCCCCCAAGCTCGATGTGATCTTCACGGGCCACCTGTATATTAAATAGAACAGAATCAATATAAAATGTTGAATGGTCGATATAAAACCTCAATCACCTTCTTTCTGATTTCCTAGTCGGAAACACAGAAGAACCGTCTCGCAAATCTAATTTTTTTTTCTTCGCGACCTTGTCCTTAAACGCTAAATCCTAACAGTTCGAATTCAAAGTCATTACCTCATACATTACTATCTCGATTATGAAACCGTTCATTAGTCTCAATGTCTACGTTTGAAAAAGGTTTCCTTTGTCTTTGCGGATTTCGTTGCGAAGTATCGGATATCGATGCTAATTCCTATTAACGTAAATGGATAGTTAAAATGGTAGTCGTCACATATCGGTTGATTAGATGAGATTTTAATTTGACTGGATAGCACGATATCAGAGTAATGATCTGATAAATATAAAATATTGATTTGATTGTAGTAATCATTGTTGTAGAGCCGTAGGTCAATAATATACAGATTGCGGCAGCAATGTTCGATATCATTTTTGAGGAAACACACAGAAACACACAGTCTTCTATGACTTTATTGCTTTTGAATCTTGAGGTATACAACATGGATTTTTGCCGATCCTACAGGGTACCCTATTTTCGCCTGACGGTTGCAATTTTATTTTCTTAATATTGGCAATATTGGTCACTACAAATTTTTGAAATCATGATTAGTGTCTTAGTTCGATTGAAATTTATTTTTGGTCAGATATTGTACGTCTGTAATATATTTCAAATTGACCAGTCATATAAAGGGCAAAAAAACGGCTTGTCAAACAATGGAAATCATATCAAAAACGTCTTTTACTTTTAAAGAAACACCCTATACATTATGAAGTGTAAAGAATGGCCCCACAAGTTTAATATTGCTTATGAAGTTGAATGGTTTTCCTTCGAAACATTCTATTTTTCGAAATTCTTCTCTTTTATTCTAGGGAAACAGCGTGCTATCGTTTTGTCAAAATGTCTGTAATTTTCTAATTTTGACCGGAAATGGTCTCAAACGACTAGGTTGGACTCACTGATACCGAATCCGATGTCAAAATCGATTCGGTCCGGCCGGCCGTGGACACGATAACTGTCGAATGGAGCAAGCTAGCGACTTGAAACTTCTAGGGTGGTTCGCGTATTGGACTGCCGCGGTTAAATTCGTTAATGGGCCAAATCGGCCAGATGATTTCGGAGCTGAAGCCATTTGAAATTTTGAGGTTGTTTCCCTCATATTTCAGAAACTATTGGAGCGATTGGATTGAAACTTGGCAGTTAGTTTGAGCATAACGTCGCGCAACCTTGAGAGAAATTTCTTCGAGATCGTATGATTAATTTAAAAAAAAATTGTTTCCAAAATTTTTTCCGAAACTATCGATAATATTCGGATTCTGCTTATACCTCGAGCTTCATATTTCAGATCAGTGTACCAAATTTCAATTCGATACGGCTATTATTTTCGGAGATATTGGGAAAAAATATGTACAATTTCGTGGTTTTCATCTGTATATCGTGGTTTTTTTCGCTATGACTCAAGAAATACTGATTCAATCATGATGAAACTTCGCAGTTAGTTTGAAGATGCTGAAAAACCTTGTACGAAATTTCGTGATGATCGTGTCAGTACAATTTGAAAAAAAATTCAAATTGTTTTTTTCAAATATTCAATATTCTGTGATCTTCTTATTATATTATCCTGATTAAATTCTGTATAAACCTTCAAAAAATCATTTCTCCATGAGTAATGGATTTCGATCTGATCTATTCTGTATTTTTGGAAATATTGGGAAAATACAATTTTGAATGGGTATATCTGTGGATTATGGGGTAGATTTTACCCATTCACGAATTCGTAAACACAATAATTTCCGGAAGAAACGACTTAGAAACTCATTTTTTGGTTTGAGGCTTAGTGACGAAGGTCGAATTCACGAATGGGTAAAATCCGCCAAATGATTTCGTAGAAATACCTTCACGGCAGTGCTTTTCTAGGTTTTAAGAATTATTTTGAAATTCAACACAATTTTTTTCGATGTGGATGGAAATATTGAAAAGAAATATTGTTGTGATTATAATGTAATTATGTACATCTCACCTCCCGTACTCAAACAAGTATTCACGGCTTGTCCTTGAGAAAAAGCAGTATTGCTCAGAATATCTGTAATTTACGAAGTCAAAAATAGACTGTGTTGGACTGACTGATGACTGATATGCGGTCAAATCCTATTTTGTCCGTTGATTCGGTGAGCATTATGTGTTCTTACTTTCGTAATAACGATATCTTACGAAAGATACTAGATATGAATGAAAAAAGTTTGGTACTTAAATATGGAAGTTGAAATTGTGAATGAGTTAACCCTCCCAAATGATTTCGTGGATATACCTAGTAGAAATTTTATTCTTCCAATATTTCCAAATATACAGATCCGTATCGAATGAAATCCAAGCGGCGAGATGTTGGCTCGAAGATTCAAGATTCATGCAAGACTTTAGCGCCATCTGGCCGATTTGCTGTTCCACGCAGGTTCATATCCTAATAAAACGATTTTGATAACTCCTGAAGATATTGCCTTGTGAAATTCTGCGTCATCATTTTAACACCAAGGAATTATATCAATTCGATTTGATGTCTCTGTTTGAAATATTGGGAGAACAAAATTTCTAATGGCTAGTTATATCTACGGAATTATATGGTTGATTTATAGGTCGCCCTTTCATGAAGTCCCAACATGCTGAAAATTTGCTAGTAAGTTAGGGATACCATTGTAATAAAATAATGAATAAGGTACCGAATTATATGGTTGATTCGTAGTCCAGTCAAAATAGACAATCTCCCTTTCATGAACTCCCAACAAGCTGAAAATTCACTCGTACGTTAAGGATACCGTTATAATAAAATAAAGAAAATTCGCCATCGATCCAATGTGTGCTGAAAATTTTATGAGAGGTCAAAGTTTGCAAAATAGGTTTTTTAGATTATTTAACGAAACGCTCAACTTAATGATGAAAATAGTTCTCTACACAGCCCATTCCAACACTTTTTCGTAAACTCCTCAATTTTTGAGAAAGTTGTGATAACCATAAAATGCACGACTCAGCTACATGGGTCGCCCTTCTACATAGGTATAATGACGATTTCTGTAGAGAATTGAACGATCTACAATTTTTGACTGAGATACTTTTATAATAAAATTAACCGTTTTGGTGAAAAATCCAAAAAACATTTTTGAAAATTTTGAACTCGCATAAAATTTTTGCACGCATGGTATCGATGAGGACTTTTCACAATTTCATTATAATGATATACAAACTTTCAGCTTTTCGAGAATTTATGCAGGTATAACCCTATTTTTCGAACTAACTCGACTAGACTACCAATTAACGAAAGTTAGGAAAATATCTGTTGAGCGATTGCATCCATACTCAATATTATTCCAAAAAAAATAACAGGAATCTGGGAATAAGCTTTATATTTTTGTTAAACTCTGACAACTTTGCCGACGTTTCGGACATCAATTTGTCCTTTCTCAAGGCTAGTTATAATATTTTAACGATATACACGTTTCCCTGTAAGTGAGATGATGTTTACAGGGAAACGTTTATATTGCTACAATATTATAACAAGTCTTGAGAAAGAACAAACTGATGTCCGAAACGTCGGCAAGTTGTGAGAGTGAAACAAAGATATATAGCCTATTTCCAGACTCCTGTTATTTTTTTAGAATAATTAGGACAATATCTTCCGAAAGAACTTAGAGGCTTTATAGTTGTATATTAGATTTGGGGCTTCAACAACGGGGGGCGAATTCGAAAATGGGTGAGGATCATATATTATGATCAGGAGTTGACAAAATTGTTTTGCCAAGAAGTGAAGCAGCTTTAGGAAGGGCTAATAGCTAAATAAGTGATCGCTCTGACAATGAATATGAAGAAGATAGTAAAAATTTCGGACGTCGGTTATAAATTTGTTTGGACTGTGTAGGAATCACTTTCGGCTAAAGGATCGCAAAATACAGAGATATCTGGCACAAACTCAAAAAACAATAATAACAATAAATTATTGTGCGAGTGAATTAACGAATTTTCAGTCACGTTGAAGCTTTCGTAATGTAACTAGGATCATTCTCTCGAGTTTGTATTGTGTAGATTATATTTTGGTAGATTACAATAGAACAAACAGTTACTCTGACCCATACTCTATTAATGCCAAATACGAGCCAGACGATGGAATCGAGTAAAAGTTGTAATCCATAATAATTCCCCGGTATATACCTGATTCAACATTTCAACGCCAGAGTAGACGGACTACGTGACTTGGGGCAGATTGCTTCTTGGTCTTACTCACTTTCGAGGTACTTGTAAATAATAACTGTGTACCATAAATAATAGCACTATATTTGAGCTATGGGTCTCTCAGGTCATCTGCTTTATGGTTTGTATGGAAAGTTTTACCTACTGGGTGCCAATGGACTATCGAAGTTTATGAAGATACAGGGTGTCTGGTGAAAAGTGAGTTAGCGCTCTAGTGAAGATAGAGGATATTTGTGGGAATTGGAAAATGGTATGGTAAGGATCGAATAGGTACTCGTTTTCGATATACAGGATGTTTCCCGAAAATTTCAAACGGCTCCGAGAAATATTCGATTTTAATGAATTTTGTACGGTTGACGACGCTACAGATTTGAATAGGAGAAAAAATTCTTTCTGACTTTAAAACGAATACTTCGACAATATTTTAAGGAAGGTTTAGAAAGAATAGAGAAATGCTCGAGAATAATTCATAATTCAGATAACACAAATCTCCAATCAGATATACTGAACTAATAAACTCCCATAAGTGACAAAATTGGAGGAGAGCAATGACACTAAGTTTTCAGCTTAATCATGCTTGAAAAAATGAATAAACAGAGCGGTCAATTAGCCATGTACTGATTCTATCCATCGCTGAGAGGATTCAAAATAAGAACATTCTTCCTTCTTGCTAATCCAATGTTCGTCACGAAATTTGGTGTGGTATTTCACAAATTATTGAATTTCGACTGGATCGGATATGAATTTCTCAAATACATTCTGGGCAAGCGAATGTGTGTGTATACAGACTGTCAATTTGAACAGGTACCACCCTTAAAATCTCGGTCCTCATGCAAAATCAGAAAAACCTAGAAAAGCACCGACGTGAAGGCAGCATCTTTCACGCGCTTGTTCGCTTTGCGAAATTGCGACTTGGAAATTTCAGTGAAATTTTAATGAAATATAAAAATTTTCAAAAAAACAGAATTTTTTTTTCGAATATCGATAATTCTTCCAATTGACCCTGTTCATCTTACAACCAAGTTTCATTTCGATCAGATAAATATTTTTCGAGGTATTGAAAAATCCAAATTTTAAATGGCTGTAACACAAAAACCATTCGGCAGATTTGGCCCATTAACGAACTTAACCGAGATATTGAAGATCAAAACCTAACCTGGGAATTTCAAGACTCTAAGTCCTTCCTTCCGAAAGTTACAGCACAAATGGCCGGCCGGCCAGACGGACAGAATCAAATTTGACCACGGATTCGTAATCAGTGACTCTAAGCTGGTCGTTTGAGACCGATTTCAGTTCAAAATTCGAAAATTACAGACATTGTGACGAAACGATAACGCGCTGTTCCTCAGAACAAGCTCGTAAAAAATGGAAAAAAAGGTTAACTTTGGTTCCGGTCAAGCAATTCAAATCTTTCAGAACTCACTATTATTATCCTGAATCCGGCATGTAATAAATTTAAATAGACTACAAACAAATTCCTGGAAAATATAAACAATATTTCTGGAGCTTGCGATGATTCACTGCCGTAATGGATTCTGAAAACTACTCTCACTTCTAAATAACTTCGATAGCTTTCAACAAGTTCTTAAAACGATGTCTCTCCATGTACCATCGAAGTACCTTCAAACAGAGGTTTCACTCAACCCCCTTCCCATTTAAGATCTTTAAGGGGTTGCTGTCATCATGCATACAGGGCGGTACACATTGATTGGAACCAACCTTATGAAATGTCACCCAATTGTTACCTCTAGCACTTTTTCTGATTTTGCATGGGGGCTGAAATTTACCATTTCAAATTGACCTGCTCTATATACAGAATTATAGGGTGATTTGTACTCATCCAAACCAACCATACAAATACAGTCATGTAAACACACGGACTCGTATTAATCGGTTGTATAAAATCAATAAGCCACTGCGATCTGAGGGATTCATTCAACATACCTCAAAGCATATGTCAAGAGGAAAGCACCATTCAGTCCAACCATGCACCGGTTAAGAGCAAACAATACCACGTGGTGTAAAATTACGACTAGACAACACAGCCACATTCAAGTTTCATTAAACC
The DNA here is from genome assembly GCA_958510865.1 of Myrrha octodecimguttata. Taxonomy (NCBI): domain Eukaryota; kingdom Metazoa; phylum Arthropoda; class Insecta; order Coleoptera; family Coccinellidae; genus Myrrha; species Myrrha octodecimguttata. The sequence continues at coordinate 31,682,101 of OY294057.1, forward strand.
TCGTTAATATTTCAAGGTCAGGCACCTGCATCCCGGTGTACATGCTTTAACGTTGCCAATAGCTGCGTGAAATCTTAGAATTCGGAGAAATTTCGACGTTCATAGCACAAAACGGGGTGTTGTTCTGCAGGCGTCAGTGAGTATTTTTTGAAAATTTTCATTGCGCAATGATAGTTATTTTCCCATTTTTCACTCCATTTCAGTCTTATATTCCCGAAAAAGTTGCAACACTGATCATTTTCACGATTTTTTTCAACCATTTGCACCAACAAAATTCTTTGAAAAAACGAACTCTGGCCTCCAAAAGTCTGCAAAAGTTATATTCCAGGTTTTGTTTGATCTTAAGCCTTCCTCGCGGCTCATAAGCTACCTTACGAATATAAAGTGTCAAAAAAATGTATAGACCAGGGTTGGTAATTTTTTTAACCCGAAAAAATAATAGTAGGATGAAACCCATTGGAAAGGGGGGAGAATATAACAAAAATTAAAGGAAAAATAATGTAGAGGCGATCTGAGGTCGGGAAGTGGAAGGGAGTGAGTGTTTAAGGGTAAAGCTCGATTTATCCTGATTTCCGGCAAAAGTACTACAAAAGTCCTGTAGGAAAAAGACCTTCTCATTAAATATTAGTTTTATTGATTTATTTGGTTGTCAATTATAGTAGTATATTTTGCATTTTCTGAGAAAACTTACCATAGTAATGATTATTTTTTCACACCATCAGAAAGAATTGATTTTGACGAACGAAAATCCCTACCGACTTTTCTGAAAAAGTAGATATTTCGACGTGTGAATTTTCGATTGAAAATTAAGGTGCTTTTTTGATATTAAGTCATAATAATGTGAACAAGTGAATAATTCGAATCAAAAAAATTAGAGTGTATTGGAAACATTAAAAGAAAAGTTTGCAACGAATGTCATGAAAAATTTTTTTTTGTGGAGTATAAAAATGAAAAATCAAAAATTTGGATATTTGAATTTTTCACATAAATTTTGAGGTTGTGTGAAAAAAGTGTGGATACGAAGTTGTAGACCTTTTTATTACCTTCAACCTGGCTGTTTAACTTTTTTCCATAGGACTTGTAGTTCTGCCGGAAATCGAGATAAACCATATTTTACCCTCTAACACTCACCCCATTCCACTTTCGGACCTCAGACCACCTCTAAATTATTTCTTTTCATTTTTGTTATAATCACTTCAGCACTGGTCTAGTATCACACCAAGCTGTTTTCATGCCTATTAGTCTGCCTGAATAAATATGTTAACCAGTCCTATTAACTCTTACTGCATGCCTCAGAAAATCAACATGACAAGTTTTCCAGTTGTTCCATTTGAAAGTTATTGTGTTCAAGGTAGACCATTTAGGAACTTTAATTTCGTAATATTTTCCAATAGTGCAGATTTAATCGGGATGAAATCTACGTATTACCTATTCGATTGTTAAATGAAATATAATCTACTTGTATATCATTTTAAATGAATAAGAAAAGTATTTTCATGGATCTAAGAGCATTTCCTTCTGCTCAATATACGAGTCCCAATATCCAACAAACAGATTCGATTTTCGAATTTCCCGAGTCATTATTTTATTATTGAATCTGAGTTTCAATGAGTTCAGATCTCTATTTCTGGAATTATTGGAAACATATTCAGAATGTCATTTCTCCGAAACCAGAAGACGAATTTTGCGCGTTCAAGAAATTAACCGGTGAATACTTTTAACCTTCCCTGAAATTTCAGGCATCTATGTTTCTTCTTTCAGATGTAATAAACAGTATTTCGTGTAGTATCTATCACCGGACTTACGGACACCCTAGAATCTGACAACAGTAAGAACAACCAAATTGTCCCATTTTCTGCTCAATATTAGTACAATATAAACATTTGAACGATATCATAGATCAACAATGCAAAAAGTAATATTAAAATCATTACGATACAATTTCTATCTCTGAACAAAATCTTCAATTTCATTCAATTTTAATTGAAATTTCTTGGAATCGTCAACATATTTTTTTCGAATAAGAATGCAAACACCTACTCGTTTTCCGCAGAAAATTTCAAACTTATAACCGTTCATGTTATATACGTAATTATCTACTGTACTCATTTCAATTATCTTTTTTAAAATTTTATGAGGTTACTGGCGATAAGTATAAAGGCACTCAAGAAATTGGTTCAGATAGACCAAACGAGCCACATATTTGCAATTATCTATAAACATGGTACAAAAAACAAAAGCATATTCGAATTAGGAACGGAAAATTGAACAGTAACGTCATAAAGACATCATTCTGACCCCGTTTGGTCGTTGTTTTCTTATCTTAATTATCATTTCTGTCTATCAAAACAAAGGAAGTCTAGAATAACTGTTAGACAAAAGAGTTAACGCCTCGGTGTATGCTCAGCATTCGAAATCCAAACGGTATTAGCATTTTATAAAGGAATACCGCATTTGAATGAAGTCGCATCAGGATTCCATCTTGAAATCCAGATTTTTCACGCATATCCATTGAAGTATCTGAAATACTTTGAGCGTCGACGTCGGTTTTGGATTAGCACATCTTATGTTCGAACATATCAATCGCACTAAATCATTCTTTTTACTAATTAAAATCTGTTGAAAGATCGAATTTTATAACCACTTGCCTAACTTCCCATACATAAGTAATTACATCATCAGTAAATAAGTGGTTACTTACTCGAAAGGTCTTGGACGATAGAACTGGTTATTATCACCCTTAAAAACCATAATGATTTTGACGTCACTTCACAGGGAAAGATGATGTCAAAAAATCGACTCTTAAAAAGAAAGTAGAATGTCCAAACTTTCTCTTGTTATGGACCTTATAACTAATAAATCCTGAAACGAATTTGTTCATGTGCTCTCTAGAAGGGTGAGATTCAATACCTCTTAAGTTTCATCCTAGTTAAATTGTCAGGTAATGAAAATTCATTTTTTGATATTGTTATTTCAAGCTTGGCTTAGTCGACTTTAAGATCTTATTTTCAAAAATACAGAGGAAAAAATACATTTCTTCGAAAATATTATCCTTTTGTCGAGTACTATTTTAAAAAGTAGTTTTCAAGCTAGTCGCTTTCAAATAGAATTCTGAAAATTCCTAATATGCCCTATATTTTATGGCGCTCAAAGTATTGAGTCATAATATGTTAATTTTTTGAGAATTATTCAAAGATAGGATCTAATTTCCAAAAATACAGAGGAAAAAATACATTTCTCCGAAAATATCATCCTTTTGTCCAGTACTTTCTTTAAAAGTAGTTTTCAAGCGATTCGCTTTCAAATAGAATTCTGAAAATTTCTACTATGCCCTATATTTTACCGCGCTTCAAAGTATTGAGTCATAATATGTTGATTTTTTAGAATTATTTAAATGTTGAATGGTACCAAAAGAATGGCTAGTATCATTTTTTTAGTCATAATGAATATAAAAATCAGTTTCACTGATTTTAGAGTTATTTTTCGAAAAATTGATTCAGGTTAAAATTTCATATTTTGTGAACTGGTGTCGACAGTTTTTTTACTTCATTTTTCTACTCTCCCAAATATATGATCTTCAGATAATTCTTTGAAAAAATATTGGAATATCTTACGAACAGTATTCCTGATTTAATAATTATTTCACACTGTTTTCCAAAGACTATTCAAGACTAGAATCATTTTGAAAAATGAATTGGAGAACCAGAGAATTTCAAAGTCTTCATCACTGGAGTCAATGTTGAATAAATAAAAGGAATAATATTTTCGATATACTTCATTTGGTCGTAGAGTGGACCTGATTTTTCCTGATGCTCCAGCCAAGTAATTACATTTTTTTTCAACTCACTATTATTATCCAGAATCCGGCATGCAATAAATTCAAATAGACTTCAAACAAATTCTCGAAAAATATAAACAATATTTCTGTAACTTGCAATGATTCATTACAGTAATGGATTCTGAAAGCTACTATTACTTCCAAATAATTTCGTTATCTTTGAACAAGTTCTTCAAATGATGTATCTCGTTGTTCAATTCAATATTGTTAATTTTCCACTGATTCCAGTAAAATTTCAATAATATCATATCAATTAATGAAATGTATATTTTCTAATTACAATAATTATGGAATGATTTGAATACTCATCTACTAAAATCACCGTAACTTATATTCAGGTTTCAGAGGTGATTGCTACACAGGTTTGAAAACTTGTTCATTTTCAAAATGCAGATGACTGTCAAATTCGTCGATAAGATGGATATCAGGTTGTCGAAAAACGTTTACCTCACTTTGTAATTCGATCTATCAATTTTTTCAGATAACTTCATTTACAAATCTTTTCAAATTATCATGATTATAAATGCATTAAATTCAAATCCAAAAAATTGAGCAAATAGCACTAGCAATTAAATTAGTATTTGACTATTCATTAATCACCGTATATTTGTGGGAGAATAATTCGAGAATATTTTCTCCGAATTTCATCGATATGAAAAAATTATGGAATCAGTTAACTGAAGGGGTTCAATCGAGGTTTCAATTTACTCGTTTTGGCATGCTTAATAGAAGATTATGAAGTGAAATAAGAATGACCTCTCCCTTCAAGTCGAGTGAAAAATTTTGCATATTTTATCAATATGTTAAACATTTATTCGCTGAAAACTCTATCGTTTTTACTCGGAATGTATCTGTTTGTTAAGAAGTTTTTGTAAATAATTACAAGAGATATTATGTGTTTTTGTTGTTCATTTGAAAAAATCTTCGTTGTTTGGATATAAAACTACACTCATACGATAAATCTGTGAATCATAATGCCTTATCTCTTATTGATTTTTGGTAATTAATACAATTCTTAGCTCAATGAACCTACGATGAGACGCCAATACAAATGTCAAATATGAAAGACAAACGAGAATTTTGAAAATTTAAAAGCTCTTTCTGATTCTGAAAACGCATTGTTTGTTTATTTCCAGGTAGAGAGCTGAAAGGGAACGAAATGCGAGACTATCGAGATAATAATTTTACGTCCGAACAAATATCACTTAAGTCTATTGATGTTTACAAAACATTTTGCAGGTAAGTACCTGTGCCTTGACCACCTGGATATTAACCTTTCTTGATATTGTGTTAATAAAAACTTTTTTAAATGAATATAATAAATATAAATGGCTCGAATAGAGTAACCAGAAATATTGAAATGGTCATTCCCGTGAAATGTTTACAGTTCAAAGTAAAAGATTCAAGTTTGGCATAAAATCATTTTATCGCAGCTCAAGTTTTCTTCTAAACTCATGGATGGATAAAATCGTGTATCTTTACTTTCTGAGAGAATGATGATGTCTGAAAGCATCGACAAAATCCAGGAAGTGTGAGAATAATTGTGGGCAGAACCGTTTGTCGTATTTACATGACATTCGAAACACAGTTCTTTTTGCGCGCCTGTTTCCGGAAACGAGACATTTCGGCCAAATCCCTGTTATTTTCTAGTTTTGATCGAAAATTGTTCAAACGATTGGATTGGATGTTAGGTGTCCGACACACGCTGGATAACAGTGAATTTCTGCCAAATTAAATAGAATTGTGAAAAAATAAAATTGAACAAAAATTTCGAGCCGATAAATATTCGTTTCTACAGAAGACTGAAATAAAATACGAATTGAGAATCAATCCATCAAATGACCCATCTTGTTATTTCTTTTATATCTTGTTGCCTGTATGAACGCCGTTACGTTTTAATTTTTCAATCTAATATACAGGGTGTTTCATCATAAACTGGTCAAACATATATAGCCGTATAGATGACATTGGGAAAATCATTTTTGCCTTATGAAATATACCCCGTTTTCGAAGCATAAGCGAAATACAGGGTGTTTAATGTCAACTTTGAGCAATATTCTGATAACTGTGATGAGTTATGCGTGACCTTGGAAATGACTGTTTTTGGTCACATCTCAGTATTTTTTGGTGCTAAGTTCAATTGTTGTGTAGAATTCGGGGAAAAATATTTCAAAATGGCGGAAAACCTACAAAGTTGGAATATTTTAATTTCGACTGCCAAATTGGATAGTATCATTCCAATGTACTCAATTTTCTGAGATTTCCCGTGAAAAAATGTCTCCAAAATTCGAACTCAACTTTTTTTTTACATGTCTACAGTGAAAAAAAATTTCACCCAAAATTGTTGGAATCTTTCGAAGTTGAACTCACCTTCATTCTGAACACTGGTGTGAAAAAAGAATGAAAAAATATACATTGGTTTTCATTTTATAGCCTTCCAAACATTCCGCTCGGAGTACTTAAATAATTTTTATTCGAGAAACTGGTGGCCCTATGGAGTCCAAAATTGTACTTATGGGTCCCCAGAATGATCCGGATAGAAATATGAATTTATCGAAAAAAAAATTTTTTTTCAAAAAAACTTTGGTAGGAATCGAACTATCTCCGCATTCGGAAAATAGGGTCAAATTCGATGAACTATGTACAGTTGCTTGGTAACGGACGTCATTATAATCAGAATAAATCCAATTTATACGCGACCCTTAAGTGAAGCGAGTTCGAATACCATCGAAGTTTTTTTGAAATTTTTTCTTGATAAATTCATAATTCTATCCGGATCATTCTGGGGACCCATTAGTACAATTTTGGCTTCCGTAGGGCCACCAGTTTCTCGAACAAAAATTATTTAAGTACTCCGAGAGGAATGTTTGGAAGGCTATAAAATGAAAACCAATGGATATTTTTTCATTCTGTTTTCACACCAGTGTTCAGAATGAACGTGAGTTCAACCTCGAATGATTTCAACAATTTTAGACAATTTTTTTTTCACTGTAGACATGTAAAAAAAAAAGTTGAGTTTTAAGTTTGGAAAATTTTTTTCACGGAAAATCTTAGAAAATTGAGTACATTGAAATGATCCTATCCAATTTGGCAATCGTAAATAGAAAATTCCAACTTTGTAGGTTTTCCGCCATTCTGAAATATTTTTTCACGAATTCTGCACAACAATTGAACTGAGCACCAAAAAATACTAAGATGTGACCAAAAACCGTTATTTCAAAGGTCACGCATAACTCATCACAGTTATCAGAATATTGCTCAAAGTTGACATTAAACACCCTGCTTATGCTTCGAAAACGGGGTATATGTCATACGGCAAAAATGACTTTCCCAATGTCATCTATACGGCTATATATGTTTGACCAGTTCATGATGAAACACCCTGTACTTTATTCATTCTATCAATTAAAATTGAGTTTCTTTCGGCTCTCGTTTTGGCTATTAGCTGATACGGAGACTCATGCAAAATTTCTTGAAGATATATTCTTGAATACTGGCAATATATCATTCCGCATAGGAATCAACATATTTATTGGTTGAAAGATATTTTAGGGGGATTTTGCATTAATTTTCATTTTTTCTTCAAGATTTTCGCTATCAAGATCTGAGAGGGATCTATTAAAAACTGAATAAAATTATTCTTCGTAGAAATCGGCGTTGCTTAGACCCTAGAGCGGAAAGTTTTAGGATAATTTCCTTCCAATACTTTCGTTCAAATATCAAGAAATACGAAAATATTGCAAGACGATTCGTCAAACTTTCGCTTTATTGTCTGATAAAGAAGTCGAATGTAACAGTTCACTTCGTTGATCGTTTATATTATTCCGATACATTTCATAAGGCATTATTTTTTTCAAGAAACTACCCCCGACAAAAAGTTAGAATATCGCAATACACAAGATATCAATAAATGATATTCGTTAATTATTCTTTTTAGTTCTTTTCCGGGTATTGGAAACGAAAACCTTGAAAAATCCTGAAAAATAAACCTATTTAGACGAATGAGCAAATCCACCTGATTTTTTCGTAGAAATATACATTCGAAATTTCACGTTTTGAATATTCCAAGAAAATAGAGCCGATTAAGTTGAAATCTATCACTTGGATGCGGAATGACGCAAATAGGTAATAGCAAAATTAAATTGTTTTTATCTGGAAGTCGAAGCGTCGAACAAGGTCGATTACTGTGTGGGAATAGAGCCAAAATGTTTAAAAAATGCAGCACTTTTCAACTGGACATATCTAGTTTCGGAGAAAACTATTAAACATAAATTATTCCAAATACCATTAGGGACAAGATAATTCCTGATTTTGAATTTAGATAATTCGCAGAAGGCCATAAGTTTTTAAGCGGTTTTGTCGAAATTTTCACAATGGAATATTTCCAGCTTGGTAAACAAATTATTTACCTGCATATTGTGACTGCTCTTCTCATGATAATCACATTCTCAACATTACACGTGGTATATTCATCAAACATTTCGAATATTGAATATTCTGAAATTGCAATCGAAACTTTTCGACCCAGCCATTCGAAAATTATTTAATTATATCCAAGAATGTTACAGAAATGTAGAATTTGATAAAATGAACTGTCAAGATATTTTTCCCCAGCATAACGCTATTTCCGGAAGTTTTGCAATGACTACTTTCAAAAATTTCGATTTATTTAATTTTTGTCATGTTGTTGAAATTTTATGATGCAACCTTGATTCCTAGATCATTAATTTCAAGAATAATGAGTAAACAATCGACTGTTCCAAAAATAGTGTTACACCCGAATTGGTGTTTCTACTCAAATTTATTCAATTTATGAATATTTTTCAGGGTCATCAAGCAACTTAGATAATGAGATTCTTAAAAAAAAATGATACTTACGCCTTCTTTTCCACTGTTGGAACTTATGATACAACAAACATGAACACATGCAACAAACACAGATCACCACCATCAAAGTTAAGATTATACCTATCCACACATCGGCCAAAAATTGTTCGTATTCTTCGGTCTGTCGAACTGCAGCGAGGTTTGAACCCGGTGCTATTATAACCGATATATTTTCGTCAAGTCCAAGTTTTTCCAGGTCGACACCCGCGGGCACTGTGAACGAGAACCCTTCGGCCATAATGTCCTCCAGACTTTTATACATTAGACCCGATATTTTCAGTGATTATTCGCAATTTCCACATGTACGAATATCGGACTGACAACTTCGAAAAAGCCGGTGTTGGGCTGGCGCAACGTTCGGTTACTGGACAATGAATGATCACGGTAAGCTACGAAAGTGGAGGTGGTACCCACGTTTTGTGGTGATAAACACTACCTGATCTTGGAACTCATTATCCCACTGCAGAAGTCTTTTCTGCGAAAGATAAGATGTGCGGCAATCCACAATCGGTGCGAGTAGCAGGTAACAAATTTTCGAAGGTTTACAGTTTATTTTGAAAATGCGTGTTGTAGATTTACAGCGTTGACTTCCATTACATTTCAGGTTTTCTTTGGGTTTTCACCCCCAATCTCTTAAAAGAACATTCAAAATTAAATAAAATTCCTTGCGCATTGCGTGATTCAAACTATTTGTCGAATCCAGTTTCTAGAATAAATGTTTGCCTAATAAATGATATCAGAATAATGCAATCAATCGATGAAGTGAACTGTAACATTTCCGAGTTTATATTTGAATTCTTCATCAGACAATAAAGAAAAAATTTGTAGAATTGAATTTTTTATAGTTGTTCTTCAGATTTCATTCAAATTTAGAATTCACTCAAAATATCCTTTAGACGATATTTCAACTCCATTTACGAATGGATTGGTGAAATATCGTAGCCAACATCCTGCGATAGTATACCAACCTACATAAGTAATAAACAACAAATCAGCTAATATTGCGAAACCTCTGCAAAATCATAGTTGCTTTGTTCTTAATTTTATGCACTATAGGTACCTTATGGTAGTTAACCTATTGTTTCTGAAACTGAAAGTTTGGTGTTACTTGTGCCTTAATAAAAGCAGAAAAGAATACATTTGAATACATTTTTGAACTTAAGATATTTTTGCCCCCTATGCGCAGTAGTGTAACTAAAAATTAGCCCCTTGAGTTGGGGTGGTGAAATCAAATTGAAAGTAAAAAAGTTAATATTTTACTATTTGATATGAAACACCGTCGGTTTCACAAAACTTTTGATGTCCGATTAACTCGTTGATTAAGGTTTACATTCGATGGTAGGGTTGAAAATGAACTGAAATTGAGCACAGGATTTACTGTTGCCCTTGATCGGGCCATCAAAGTTTTGTGAAACCGGTTGATAGTTTTTTAGTGTCAATATCTACTGTCATTTAATTTTTAAAGTTATAAAGATTTTTGAAAGAGTTTTTTACCGCATTTCATTTGTCAAGGAAAGAAGAAGTTGTAGAACCTGTGGCAATATTGTCTATATGCACAATTTGACAAGCTTGCGCTGAATTCCGTTGAAGTGAAGTGTACGCGAAAACACGTGGTAAGATTTGGACATATAACGTAGAATGAATGCTACTGATGGTTCTGAATCGAAAAATAGAAGATGAAACACCGTGTCTAGTATTATTTTTTGATTGTATTTTATTATGTTATCGTTTTCTCAAGTGTTTGCTTCATTTCAATTATTGTATGCCAGTTGATATAATAATTTGTCATTGAACACGTAGTGCGTTGAGAACAATAAAAGTTACTTAGGTATATCGTAAGATATCAATATCAAAAAATATCATGTGAAGGTATTACAGAGAAATATATTTATTTTCAATACAAAATTTACGCTTGGGAGCGTTTATGCGATCATCTGAATTCAGTTTTTTTCAATATGTTTGATACTATAATGGATCTTTTGAGGGGGGATTTGTTCCCTTATTTGGGTAAGCCACTGAATAATACTACTGGTATGACTTGTTAAAATGTTGACAAACTAGTTTTTCGTTTTCTGATTTGGATTGGTACCTAACCTCACCAAGTTATAAAGAAAATCAGAAAACGAAATGAGTGCACTATCCTAAATTAAGTTAATTTTGTCCTTTCATTTGGACTGATGCTTTTGAAGCTTTTGAAGGTTTGCGAGGTAGCTTCAACCTCTTTGGGGCAGTGTCACGTTTCGTCCCGGCTTAATTTGGGGGAACTCGTCAGGGTATGCACCAAACTAAGCCGTTTACATGCCTACGTGAGTGGACACCCCTTGTGAGGAACACAAGGGAGTGTACCAGACCGTCGGGGATGAGCGTATATCCGAGATCTTGAGAGGATCCAACCGGGACAGCGTGCGCTCTAGCGCCCCCTGTACGTTGACCGATGATGTTGGCCAAGCGTTACAGGCAGATAACGTAGGGTACTTAAGACGCAAGATGGTACTGCGCGCGCGACTTAAGTAAGAGCTGAAAGAGGGTGCTCGCTACAGGACTCCCCTTCCAGTGAAAGCGATACCAGAAAAATATATCTGGAGGAGTGTGACCGAGACCGAAAAGGTGTTCTCCTCTAAAACGCGGCTGTGAGCGAGCCGTTGTGCCATTGCTGCGCTGTTGAGCACGAGTCTACAGCGTTTGATGCACGGTTGACAAAACCGTTTTGTGATGAGCCGTGTAGACTGTGTGCTAGAGCGCTCTGCCTCGTCGTTCGAGGAGTGTGACCGGTTTAGAGGAAGTCAGCTTTTGACGGAATGTAGTCGTGGCCGTATTGACCAGAAGATTTCCCACAAGTGCGGCCGTGATGCGGAGCAGTTGTGTACCTTTGAAAATGTGAGAAATCCGGATTGTGAAACGCTGCGCCACTTGTGAGTTCCTATACCACTCGATATCGTGCAGTGAGCTGGGTGCATTAGTGAGCACATCTTTGATCAGCGAGTTGCAGCACGAGAGCGAAGTGGCGGTGTGGAACCTCCTCGGGATGGTTGCCGAACCATCGCCGAGGGAGGAACGGATAGGATCACACAGTGAGAAGCGAGGTTCTCACTGGAAACGAAGATGATTGCGGAGGGACAGAAACTGTGACACCGTCGTTGAAATACATCACGTCGGAAAGTCACCACTGAAGCTTTTGAAGGTTTACGAGGTAGCTTCAACCTCTTTGGGACAGTGTCACGTTCCGTCCCGGCTTAGTTTGGGGGAACCCGTCAGGGCATGCAGATCGTTGGGGATGAGCGTATTTCCGAGATCTTGAGAGGACCTAGTAGGGACAGCGTGCGCGCTAGCGCCCCCTGTACGTTGACCGATGATGTGGCCAAGTGTTACAAGCAGGTAACGTAGGGTACTTAAGACGCAAGAGATGGTACTGCGCGCGCGACTTAAGAAAGAGCTGAGAGAGAGAGAGAGCTCGCTACACTTTCTTCCAAATTGAACTAACCTAGAAGCGAAAAGATCAGAAGAAGTTGAAATGCAATAACTGATCAGCACGTCATACAGAAATTATAGAAACATTATAAATATAATAAAAACTTCTCGGGTATTTGAACGTTTTTGCGCGCATGTTCTGGGAAACAGCGTGCTATTTTATGAAATATCATAGCCATATTGAGCAACCCAGTAATAAAGTCTGCTATTTTTACGTTCTGAGGGATCACGTTGAAGTAGATGTGTTGAAAATGGTTTACTAAGCCATGTTCCACTCACAGTTGAGCTATGGTAATATTTTCTGGGGGAGAAGTTCAGTATCCCCTCGGATAATGCGCACGCAAAAATGGCTGTTAGAGTATTGTTCCGTTTGGGTTTCAGAGATTCATGTCGCGGTAAATTCAAGAATAATAATTTTTTGACTGTTTATGGATTGTACATTTAAATAATTTTGATGTTCTTGTGTAAAAACAAACATTATTTCGGTAGACATTTGAACGTGAAAAATACTAGGAGAAGGGACCACTTTATGTAGGTATCAAATTGTTCAACACTCTGCCAAGGAGCATTCAGAAATTATATGCTAATGAGAGTCTTTCAAAAAACCTTCGTTTAGTTTTCTTCTACAGCTTGAATCATATACTATGGAGGAATTTTTTGATTTTTGTAGAGATTTTAAGTAGATTAATTTTTTTCTTCTCACAATCGTTTTCGACTTGTTTTTCTTTTTACATTTTTGTACATATGGAAGATCAATAAATTATTATTATTATTATTATCATTATTATTATCATTTTGTCCAAATGTCTGTAATTGTCGATTTTTTAGCCGAAAATGGTCTCAACCTACTAGGTTGGACTCACTGAGGATGTCTCCGGCCGCCCGTATGCACGATTACGATCGTACGGAGAATCCTATCGACTTGAAACTTTCAGGGTAGGTTGCATTTCAAAATACGTCGGCTAAGTTCGTTTATGGGCAAAATCGGCCGAACAGTTTCGTAGTTAGAGCCTTTCGAGGTTATTTCTGTGATAATTCGGGAACTACCAGAACTATTGGATTAAAACTTGGCATTTAGTTGGAGTACAACGACGCGCAGCTTCCAGCGGAATCCTGTTGAGATAGTATTATCAATAAATGAAAAAATTTTTTTTCGAGAACTGTTCATCATATTTGGAACGGTGTTTCACTTAGACTCTAAGCTTCATATATATGTGACATAAATTTCAGTTCAATACCATTGAAATTTTTGGAGATATTGGAAAAAAAGTGTCAAATTTCGTGTTTCTTTTCTCGGCATCGTTGTTTTTTTCCGCAATAACTCAAATAAACCTAGAAAAGCACTGAGGTGAAGTCAGCAGCATTTGCGCGCATGTCCAAATTCGTTGCCGAAGCGGTCATCTCCTTTGAACATGCGTGCAAAAGCTGCTGACTTCACGTCAGTACTTTTCTCAGTTTATAGGATATTCTTTATTCATTCCAAATTTTTTCGGTGTTGAATTTGTATATTTGTGAAATTCAACCAATGATTTCGCAGATACATCCAATTAGGGTAAGAGCATCCCTCAAGAAAAAACTGTTGTAAGCCAGTAACTAAACTTCTTAAATCTTTCTTTGATGAAAATATAAATAATCTACTGACATAATCAGAACAAGTGACAAGAAAACTATTATAACAGTATGTTTATATATATATAACTTCAAAAAAATATAACTTTGACCGGTATTGCAATATCAGTAACTAAGGGTACTTACAGGGTGGAGCGGAGAGCAAAGCGGTGATATTCCTCCGATAAAAGAGCGAAACGTGCGAGCAGAGATCAAAGCATAGCCACAGAAAAGCTTTTGGGCGAAAGAGAACCGACTACCTTATTTTTATCAGGAAACTAGTCACTGTCACTCAAAATGTGGCATTTGACCAGCAGATCGTGATGAAATAAAATCAATACATCGATCGCGGGGTCACGTCAATATTTCGAAATAAATATGGGCATTTTTGATTATTTGCTCGACAAAATGTAATGCAGGTTGAACAAGAAAAGAACAAATTTCATCCGAAACCTTATCATACCAGCCTCACTTCCCGTAGTAGCATCAAGGTTATCATTATGATGCACAATAAAGATTAAGTTCCATTTTTCAAGCAATATAAAATGGACCATTGAAATCACAACAGAAATGAAATTTTTTTTTCTCCTCGGAAAATTCATCCTACATTTTATCCAAAATAAACCAAATATAAATTTTATTTGTATGTATGTTAAAAAAAATTAAAACACTTTTAGAAAAAAACATCAGTCATATTTATGACAGTATGATTAAAAAGTATTCTAGTGCCTTGAGTCAAATAATTAAAAATTTTGATGAAAGAATGTTCCTGTTCGAAGATACGTCTAATATCTTCGAAACATTGTCATAAGGGACAGGTTCGGCCTTTGATTCGGCCTATAAATCTGGTTCTGTCTGCTCATAACAAACGAATCACGAAATTCTGCCCAAATACAAAATAATGTTTCGTTGCACCCCTAGTCTTTTTCATCACACAGCGGTTTTCTTTTCACTATCCTCCATTTATAAATTAATCCACATTTATTTTCTCGCATAAAAAATGAAAGAAGAAAACAGAATATTCAACTATATCGAAGAAGACCCGGGTGAATTTGTGGGAGCGTGCGAGCGAAGCAAACAAACAAGATTGGTTTCGCCGCTTTGCTCCCTGCAGCAGGGAGCAAAGCTAAGTCTAGCAGGGACCCTGCTAGACTTAGCTCTATCTTCTGTATACGCTCCACTCTGTGTGTCTGCCTTTATAGAACCAGAGCCGGATCTAGGATTTCATTGCCCGTGGCAAGTTATCGAAATGCGCCCTTTTCAAATTTTTTTTTTAATGACTAGACTTTTCATGGATGATATTATCTATTCCTAAGATATTTTACTATTATTATATTCTTTTAAGAACGAGCATTAGATTCTTAGGTATATCAGACAATATGTGTATAGAAGTTACTATAATCTCCTATGTATCTTATAAGGTAGTGAAGATAACTCACAAACGTATTAATATACGATAATGAGGGTATGAAGAAAACAAAAAGGAAGCGAATAGAATAATTTATTCTCAAAATAATATATAAGCATTCAAAGCTTCAAAAAAACAATTAATGAAAGTGTAAATGAAAAACTGAAATGCATTAGAGAACACACATGCCAACAAAGGTCATAACGAACATTTTAATATTACTTTTGTAATTCGCCATGATGTAGGGTCATTAAAATCAACTGGTTCAGGTTTAACCTCAGTTACTCCTGATTCCTCGTCAGAAGAATTTTCCTTACGATAGGCTCCGCTCCATGATGGGCTTCGCTAGTGGAACCACTTTTTTCGACACAATACCCGCATCGTTCTTAAAGTAACTTGAGATATTACTAGTTTTTTTTTTAGGTCTAATAATTTTTCATCCCTGATCTTCCGAGATTGCGATCCTGATAGTTTCTTGGGCGGCATTTCAGGTGGTTATATCAACCTAAAATCATATGAGATTCTGAAAATGCATGGACGTCGAATCAGAATGTTTTGCGCGCTCGTTTATATTCATATCTGAATTATCTCAATGCTCGACAAATGTCAGGAGGACAGAAAAAAGTTTCATGTTTCAGTGAAACTCATGAATCATACTATTCATTTAATCGACATTTGATCCTCTTTCTGTAGTACCCATATAGCTAAGAAGCTGATTAATAAAATACCAGAGATACGATAAATTTATTGCATTCTTCTCAACATTTTGATTTTTTTTTCTAACTTCTTCTTATACATATGAAAACTCGTGTAATTATGGTACAACTCAATTTTAATTGAATCGGTATAATTTGGGATCTCGCAAATAAAATTCGAACGATAATATCGCCGACATATACCCAACCCAAACATAACCTTATAAATTTTGCAGTCTCTAAGTTATATCTTTCGAAAATGATTGACTCTCGTGTGCACGGACAGAATATAATTTGACCGAGCGCGCAAAAATCCTCAACTCAAAATTGAATTATTCAAACATACCTGATTGAAATTTTTAAACTTTTTCCATCAAGAATAATTTCCCGGCCCGCTTGCACGATCACGTTATTCGCGGTATTGCACATAATATAAAATATAATGATATGTTCCTGGTCGGTTGTAGGGCGACCGACAAGCGTAAATTTATAATCTGTTAATTTATTGGTAACTACTTGTCACCGCATATTGTATTACAGGGTCATGCACTATAGCACTGCTCTAAAATATGAATGGACATAACATAATTTCAAGAAAAAAAAAACATAATTTTGCGCGCCTAGTTGGTTGGCTCTTGTGGCAAATGCCTCCCTCGCCACGCCCTAGATCCAGCTCTGTATAGAACAGCGTTTGATTTCGCCACTTCGCTCTTTACTGGTTGCTCTTTGCTAGGTTTTCTTTGCTCCTCGCTCCACTCTGTACGTACCCTAAGGCTTGTCGTCCACTGCACTCGATTTCGAGAGGCGCGATAGGAGCGTGAATGAACGAATTTGCGCGACAGATCCAAATGAATGGAATTCTAGGTACCCTCGTCGACTGGCAGCGAGTTCATACGGGCGATTTCGAGAGAATTCGAGCGGCGCAATCGTATCCCGATCAGTTTGGATCTGCCGCGTCTATACGCTCGAAAAGAGGAGCTATCCGTCGGTAAGTGGAATGTATGGTTTGTGAACGGAATATTTGTTGAAGCTCCTTGTTTATTGTTGGTGAATTTTAGATGGATCAGATTGAGAGGTTGATGAATGTTGTCTTTTTTCTTACATTAAACTCACATCCAGAAGTTCTGTAGGCCTACCTGAAGTGGGACTCTTTGGCAATAATCGGCTGTATAGCATTCCAAATATAATTAATCCTACGTGTTTCGCCATTATCTCGGGTTTTATAGCTCTTATTATCTCAATATCTATTATCAATTTGTTTTTTAGTCTCCGACCAATTTCATTCCGAACATTTTTCTATTTGCTCAAGTGTTTTTGGCCCATACGTACTGTAATGATTCAACTGAGTTTCAATCAATCTCATATGCAGAACGATCTTTTCGATCACAAAATAAACATAGTTTTTTCTTTATAAAACGTTACGGATTTTTACTAGTGACCTGTTTTCTAAAATACGCATGCACTTCTGCAAAATTTTAAGAATTTCTGAATATCTGTGTCATTATCATTTCTTTCGATGTTTGCAGTTTTTAAAGTTTTGAAGTCACGTTCTAGATACATAAATAACATATTTACCTTCTGAAGCTGACTTTTCACAGATAAAATTCAAATCAGCCATAATTTCGAAGTTCCACATCCCTTGTTTTCGAAGTACCCAGGTCATCAAAATTCACACTTCAACTTCCATTCGAGTATTATAAATGAGTATACGATAATAATCATTCATTATCAAGCTGGTGAATTTTTCCCGATAATTTCATTTTTCTAAATTTGAATCTACCTTAGCTCAAATATTTTCCCCATTCCGTAGCTAACATACGCCTGATCAAGTGAGATTTATCCTTGAAATGAATTATTAATTGTAAATCCATCCAATATCACAATTTCTTCAATAAACACGGAAATCTGAATTAAAAATCCTCTGCTACGCAAGAACAAGAACGAACCGAAACCTCGCGAACTATCTGCCAGTGGACGACCCCGAAGCCTGAGACCGCTTGGGTCGTAAAAGCTCGTCGGCGCTCGTAAATCGCGTAGCTCATAAAAGCCCCAAATCGCTTCCAGTGGACGGCCAGGCTAAAGGTACGTACAGAGCAGTGTTGCCACCTCTACCGATTTTTCGGTAGATCTACCGATTTGCTCCTCAATCTACCGATCTACCGAAAAAGCATATAAATCTACCGAAATTTGATGGAGTGAATGTATCATCTGGTATCCTAGGAAATCATGACTTTTACGATATTATTTTGAAGGTTTCCTTACCATTACATATTTTGATACATAATTTAAGTTCTAAATGGTTATACGTCGCAGATCTATAACGCAAAGCATGCCACACGTAATACAGATTCATGTATTACAGGTTGTCTCTTTATAAAGTTAATAAATACCTCGCTCAATACTGGGAGCAGTTTGTGATTCCCCTTCATAAATTTTGTGAATCCCCAATGAGGGCATGTCACCATATTTATTTTTTTGCATATTTGTTGTTTCCAATAGGTATTAGTTTTTCTGATACTCATTTATTTGTTATAATATTGATTTTTCGTTCACAAGTTTAATTTTTCAAATAATGATTTTTCAATTAATAAAATCTATTTTTAATATTGCTTCATTAGTAGTAAATTTCATGCCCAATATTTCGGATAAATGGTATTTAGACTAAATAAATAACCCATACATGGTGAAAAGTTATGTTTTTCAGAAATCTACCGAAATCTACCGATTTTTTCCGAACTTTCTACCGAAACTGTCGGTACGGAAGGTGGCAACACTGGTACAGAGTGGCGCAGAAAGCAAAGTGGAGAGCAAAGCGGCGATATTCCTCCGATAAAAGAGCGCAACGTGCGAGCAGAGATCAAAGCGTAGCCATAACAGAGTGAGGAGCAAAGAGTTAAGCAAGAATTCGTTCAGGTTGTTTCCACAGTTGGAAGCTTTTGGGCGAAAGAGAACCGACTACCTTATTTTTATAAGACAACTAGTCAATGTCACTCAAAGTGTGGCATTTGACCCGCGGAAATCGTGATGGAAAACATTTAATACATCGATCGCGGGGTCACGTCAATATTTCAGAATGAAAATGGACATTTTTGATTATTTGCTCGAAAAAATTTAATGCGGGTTGAACAAGAAAAGAACAAATTTCATCCTAAACCTTATCATATCAGCTTAACGTCTCACAGTAGCAATGACGCTATTATTATGATGCACAATGAAGATTAAGTTCCATTTTTCAAACAAAATAATAAAATGAACTGTTCAACTCACAACAGAAATAAAATATTTTTTCGTTTCTTCTCGGAAAATTTATCCCACATTTAATCTTAAATAAATCAAATAAAAATTTCATTTGTATGTATGGTAAAATGAAAATAAAACACTTTTAGAAAGGAACATTAGGCATATTTATCACAGTATGATGAATTAAAAATTATTCTAGTGCCTTTAAGTCACATAATTGAAAATTTTGATCAATGAATGTTTATGTTCGAAGATACGGCTATTTATTCATAGCATTGCCATAAGGAAAAGGTTCTGCTTTTGATTCGGCCTATACATCTGGTTCGGTTCGGTAATACCAACCAAATCACGAAATTCTGCCCAATTACAAAATCACGTTTCGTTGCACCCCTAGTCTTTTCCATCACACAGCGGTTCTCTTTACAATATACTCCACTTATAAATTAATCCCCATTCATTTTCTCGGAGAAGAAATGGAAAAATGAAAGATTCTGACGTAACCGACTCTCAATCTGCGAATATATCATAAAGAAAACACGTTTGTCGACTAGCTTCCTATTTCTTAAAAGAAACGCACATTTGTCACATTTGAGTTACGACCATATATTCCCATTATCCAAAACTATGTTTACGACATAATCATCCTTTCTTTGAAAGAGCCGCACTGAACACTGCCATGGGGGGTTGAAAACTCAAATACGGATTGGTTTTCATAGATGTTGTTGTGTGTAAAACACAAAATCGTTAATAACTCTAAAGTTCCCGATGTTCTGGAACTCATTTCAACGTGACAAACTAATACAAATTGATTACAAATTATTGGTGCAAAAAAAGTGAAAAAAAGTGAACACTTTTCGCTAACTTCACGCTTCATTAAAAACAAGAGTGAATTACTCTTAAACTTAAACAGATATTGAAGTAATTCCAACAAAACAAATTGAAACAAATTGGTTACCGAGTATTGACATTGAAATTTTTTCGAAACCAGAAAGTTTTGGTGTTTTGCGTGAAGTTGGCACTGAATGTTATGAATGCGAATATAAAAACATCTACTGAAGATATTGAGATTTTTTCAACAAGACAAATTGAAACAAATTGCTGACTAATTATTGGCATCAATATTCTTTCAAAACTTGAAAATGTTGGTGCGGAGTGTGAAGTTAGCAGCAAATCAAAGAAATGCGATTTATTCAAAAACCATGATGGTGCATGGAAAGTTTCATACAAAACAAATTTAAACAAATTCGGAACCAAATATTGAACTTAGTTTCGGAATTTGTTTTATCAACTTTTCGCTAATTTCCCGCGGCCGTGTTTACCACTTTTGTTCTTTGAATTCAGGCTGGATTTCATAAGTAGTTGCAGCCGGAGATTGAATGCGTTGTTGATTTCGTTTTTCGCTCTTGAATGATCTATATTTCGACATTGTTCAATTCCTAGGTATTTATAATACTCATTAGGTTCTATTGTTTCGATTTTTTCAGGTTGATTGTAGTGTAATCAGGTGTTGTTATAATTTTTTCCTTCTTTAACGCTTGTATTTTACATTTGCTTGTGCCTAATTCCATTCTTATTTCTTGGCTGTATTTTTCCACTAGTTCTATGGCGCTGAGTAGGTTTTCTTCAGATGTTGCATACAGTTTTAAGTCATCAATGTAGAATAAGTGTGTCAGTATATGATTCACTATTCTTGTTTTGATTTCAAAGCCTTTTTGGGTGATTTTCAAGAGCAGCGAGAGAGGTTTCATGTATAGACAGAAAAGTAAACTCCTCAAGCTATCACCTTGAAAATATGCGTATTTTTCTTGTTTTTATGTTTATGCTGTTTGTTGTTTTCAGCTTTATTTTTGTCTTTCATGACGTCTTTGAGTAAATATATATATTTTACATTGAATTTATATAGTTGCAGGGTGCGAATGATCCAGGAGTGAGGTATTTTATCATAGGCTTTTACGTAATCTATGAAGCAAGTGAATAGGTTTATCATCTTCTGATACGCTTGGTTCATTACTATAGCATCTATGGTAAGTTGTTCTTTGCATCCTAATGTCTTCGATCTGCTTCCCTTCTGTTCCTCAGCTAGCATCTTTCTTTTTTCGCAGTGTTGTGTGATAGCTTGCGTAACACATCCTGTGATTAGCTTGTATACGGTGTTCAGGCAAGTTATTGGCCCATAATTTTTAGGTTCCTCAGTTTCTTCAGACTTTAGTATGAGGAATGTCATACCTTCACAAATTTTTTCATTCAGTAGTTCTGGATTCTCTAGTACATCGTTAATTAGTTTCAGCATTTTAGGATGTAATGAAGTTAGTGTCTTCAACCAAAAGTTATGGATTTGGTCAGGCCGGGGACATTTTCAGTTGTGTAATTATGGGTTACTGAGTTTGACCAGATATTAGTCCAGTATTGTTCTACTTCTTGTATATTTGGGGGCTGTGTTATTTGGATGTTTTCTGTTTCATTGATTTTTGAGTAGAACTTTTTCTGGTTGGTGTTGAATATTGCGTTGTTCGATTTTCTTGGTTGTCTATGGAGAGCAAGATCTCCATAGCATTAAGTTCACATCTGAAATAATAGTAGAAAAAGTACAGACGTGAATAAGTCTTCAGCTTTCGCGTGCATGTTCAATTTCGTGTGCTAAGGAAATTTGAATTTTTCGCGCACGTTCTGGGGAACAGTATGCTATCGTTTTGTCCAAATATCTGTGATTTTCGAATTTTTTCTCGAACGACTAGGTAAGACCTACTGATGACTTGGTTACTAGTTTGCAAACACTTATGGTCAAATTCGTGCAAACATTCGTGTTGATATCGGATCGCTGTCATTTTTGAAACATTTTATATTGCGTGATATACTGATCTAATTATCTTCAAAAATTTTGTTTGAATCTTCAAGCTGTATTTTTCAATCAATTACTGGATTATTTAAATTCAAAATCATCTGTTTTTTTGGAATATTGGGAAAATAAAATTTTGAATGGGTATATATGCGGAATCATTGGGTGGATTTAACCCATTCACGAACTCGGCCTTCGTAATTGAGATCCAAACCTACTCTACAAAGCTCGAGTTATTTCTTTCGGGAGTTATTGTACAGCTAAGCTGAAGGTAATTGTGTTTACGATCAGCTGTGAGGAAAATCGCAAAATGTGCCTGATTTTTGCCGATCGATTCCGGATGGACAGCTCAATCGAGTTTTACTTTGAGGTAGGTCTACGGAAGCGCACAAGAAAGATACGATTTCTTCTGTCAATAGGGGTATAGCAAAATCGCGAAATCCCGAAACAAGTGCCGAATATTTTCGGAAAGATATTAGGGAGTAATTTCATGCATGAATAAGAACATTTTGACACGCTTGTTCTGTAGTTTTCGATTTTTTGTCGAAGATTGTCTTATAAAGACTTGATTGGACACACTGTTGACGAATCCGATGTCAAATTAAATTCTTTCAGGACTTCCATATGTATGTGCTCTAATTTTCGAAAGAGACCTAGGGACAGTCAGTCTTTTCCTTGAATTTGCATCACGAAAAATTGAAATTAGGATTAGGATTCTCTTAATTAATTTTTAAATCTCTAATTATTCATCGAGATTTGTTTCATTCTGAATAATAACATCGATCGAGAGGGAATGTTTGTTGATTTATTGACAGATATTCGTCCTTGGGATTATGTTATTTTATTAATACTGGAGCTCTTTCTTCTCCGTGAAACCAATTCCTATTCTGAATAATGTTCAGTTGCACTTTAAAGAACAACGTTATCGCGTATTTTCCAGGGACAGATAAATAATGGATAATCATTTATTTGAGGAAAATATCAATCATTGAATCGATTTAGAAAGATTCCCTGAACGATATTTATTTTCGTCGCAGTTATATTTACTGGAACAGATATTTGCATAACGAGAAATCATGTCGGTAATTATTTGTTCGTGCTCCTCGTATAACTCTATACTACGTATACATTATAGCATTGTATAAAGACAACAGGTTGTCTTTGTACAATGGTTACAGTACAGGGTTCATTGGTCCCCCGGCCTTATAGAACCCCATGAAATAAGGGGGAATTTGATTGACTAACATTTATTTCTGAGTGTGGGTTCATTGAGATTTCACACGAATCAGTTATCTCCCGTACTATTTTTAAGCATGGACATTCAAGAAAAAAGTTTATTTATCATTCATAAAAAATATTTATCAAGCGCAGTTTTCTTTTTCATACCTTGATAATCTAAATATCTTTTCTAAATAATCACTGGGGTTCACTCATTACGAGTATATTAATATACTCATTTTCAGCTTATATATTATTTATCCTTCAAATTAGTATCATCTTTTTTACCTTTTTTTTGACATCCACGAAAGTGAACACATCCCAAGTTCTAGGTTCATGGCCGTTTCTGTATTGATTAGTCACAGAACAATGACCGTTGTCTGTGAACACAAGTGTCAGTTTGACAAGGTGTGATTGTTGGAAGTTGGAATATCGTGTGAAGATGGTAGGAAAAAATTGAATTTCAGCAATACTTTATCAGAAATTTTTACGTATTTTTTCAGTCTTTCACCGATAAATTCACGCAGCTTATGCAGCGTCCTGGAGATTCTCCAGGTGAAGGAAAGGAAGATGTCCCATGGATGTTAAAATATGCTGGCAGGGGACTTGGTACTGTGGGTAGTTTGAGTAAGTAATTCAATATGTTCCCTTATCTGTTTCTCGTGGCAGAATATTCATATGTTTTAAAACGAACTATTCTACATTGGGGAAAGATCTCACTTGTTAATTCATGGAAATATATATTTTAGTTGCCATTCTTATGGGCCTTCTGAATTGTCCTGGAATCATAATTGGACAAGTGTTCTGCTTCCTGGGTGGCGTCTTCCTTATATTAGTTGCCTTTGTAGTCATATGCTGTGAAGCTCCATGCTGTTGTATGTTTATCGATCACGTTCAAAGGTTTAGTGAAGTTGTTGATAATAGGCCTTATTGGAACAGGGCTGCAGCTTACTGTGGGCAAGTATCTTTTCATATCCCAGTATTTCAGTCTACAATATTTTCTAATTTCACAGATTGTCCATTCTGCCGTTATTCTTATGTCAAGCTATAAGTTTATTCTTTGGATGTGCTCTTATTTTTGGAACTGGCGTAATTTATGGAATGATGGCCCTTGGCAGAAAGTGAGTAGACTCTATAACAACTAAACTTTATTGAGATTTATGTGCTTCGTAACAAGTTTTCATCTAATTCATGTAGTGATAAGAAAAATCAGTACAGTGTAATACAAACAGATAGTCCCTCTATCTTAAATTAGATATTCTGAAATGGGGAATGCCAATTAGAGGCCCATTTTAACTTCAAGTTCATCCAGGATTGATATCAATATTCGAAATTTGCAAAACTAGTATAAACTCTGATGGTTTCTAAAACATATTAGTTCATTTAGAAAAATTAAGCACAATTTTTTGGAAATTTGAAATTATTTTCTGAATTTCACATTTTAACTTCTTGATTCAATTAATTTGTTATCCATTGAAATATTCAACCACTAGAAAGCTGGATGTTTGTGAATACATCAGAAAATATTCTTTGTAGAAGAGGTGCCCCCTTTTTATCGGTTATACAGTATACTGAATATTGTGAACAATCTGATGTTCAATTCAAACACAACTGTATACTGGGTATTTTCAGAGGTGAAGCTATTTTTCACAGGATGCGCAATGTGGTACAGATTCAAAGTTCACCTTTCTGGTTTTTCCAGTACTCATATCATCTTCATCATATTTCAAACCCCATGGTGATATTTTGGTTATCAGAACACCCATTTTGACATTCGAGAGCTTTCGATCCCCAAAATATTTTCAAAATTATGCACTGTCACATTCACCATTGAAATAGCTTTGTGGTTTGAAATATGTGAAAAAAATGTATAAAAGTTCCTTCTTCATTTTTTGGCATTCATTTCGACCAGTATTACTATCTCATTGGGTAATGTAACACTATTCTGATTATTTTAAATAATTTTAGGGTGTTCATGGCTCTCTAGTTAGAAAAATAAAACTGAGTGTTCTGGAAAATAAAATATCCACCTTTAGATTAAAAAGTTACTGAAATTTCATGAATGTGGTAATATGGGGGCATCCTTTTTTTAGTATAGAAAGTTGTCATTTCCCGAAAAGCCAAAACTTAAATTGTGCCATCTAGTGAGATTATTCAATGTTCCAAATTTCAGAGATATAGCTAGAGAAAACCATTTCATACAGTAGATACAACTTTGTAAAAAAACTTTCATAAATGACATCTTTTTTGAGTCTGGTAGATGTTTTTTTAATGAAATCATGATTTCCAAAAAAAATATTTGAGTTTTGTGCATTGAAATTTAGACAGGCAGAAAAATGATGATTTTACCAAAAGTTTGTCTTACCCTGTATCATGCTTTAAGTGATACTAATAACTGTGTGTTGTCTCCGTTTAACCTTGATTTAGAGGGTCCATGGAAGATATGGCCGCCGTTGCTTCCCCTCAGATGGCCACCTCTCCAACTGGTATGGGTGGTCACTCTGACCATCATACCACGCTCATGGAAGATCCAGATGTGTGGCGTCCTACATAAGCAAGCAACATGCACAAAGTATTTATTGTCTTAAGGTGTTTGGAATCAGAATGAACCTTATAGTCTTGAGTAATTTGTTGAGAGCACTCCAATTGACTTATCAGATCAGTTGTTGGCGAGCGTGCAATGCGAAATTAATCGTAGACATTTCATAGATCTTTCGGGCTTCAATCTTCATTTGCCATCTTCTGTTCTCCTCCGATTGTCTTGGAATGCTTTATGACAAATGTGGTTAGGGGTATTTGACAGTTGTAGAAATGTTAGGTTTTGTTGCGCCAGTTTGAAACAATTTCTTTGATATTGGAGGTAAAATATCTGCTGTATTTCAAAATTGCAATATTTAGCAGAGCAAAGCAAATCCAAATGAAATAATGTATGTTATGGAAAAAACAAAGGTTGAAAATATTTTCAGATATACTTGAAATAATGTTATAATAAGTTGCAAATGATCAAATTACTACTTTTATTATTCTGTAGATGTCATGTCAGTACTATCTGAACTTTACTCAAAATTTATTGCAAACAGATTAATGCTAAAGAAATTTCCATCCTTGGATTATCTGAACATATCTGTCACTTATTATATTGCTCTCATACGAATTCTTTTGGTCCAATTGCCCCATCATGATTCAGTGAAATATATAAACCAAATTAAAAAGATGGTTAAACATAATTCCTTCACCAGCGTGAAAATGAATAATCAGTTTTCTAGATTTATAGCAGGCATGCTGTTTACTATGTCTATGAGATTCCACATATTTTTCTATTTTCTTCAATAACAGATAGAATTTTGAAGGAAGGGCAATGATACAATTTTTTTTCTACAAAATCTTCAAAGCAAAATATATATCTGAAAAGTCGAATTCCGCCGTCTCTCAATGCAATTATGTTGCATTCCTTAATCACAAAATACCTTGGGATGTGCTTTATGAATTCTATTATATACATTATTTCAACTGTATTTATTCTGAAATGGCTGAAACTGTTGAAATGTTAAACTTAGTAAAATAAACAAAGCGGCCGAACCAATTTAGTTAAATTAGGTATGTTGAAAGTATTATAAGATGCTGATTGTTTGTGTAGGAAAAATTTAGATTGGTTTATTCTGATTCTAAATTCCCCATGATCGTTGTGGCTTTAGAAATCAGCATGAGTAATATTCAAGAAGATCTCATGTTGAATATTACAGGAAACAATTCTCCAAGGTTTCTATCACCATAACATTTCCTTTTGTTTTCTTGCTAGTTCAAACGCTTTTAGATGCATGCAGTTCAACCACAACATATATTTCACTAACAACCTATTATCAAGGATGTGATTCATTAATTAAGGAATATTTTCGTATTTTATGGAATATCATAAGAAACAGGTTTTTAAGTTATTCTTCAGCTACATATGATGCGTCAATAAACCTTATCAATTTTCAATGAAATATCATGACATCACTGCTTCAGGCCATCCAAGTTGCGAAGATTGGATGTCTTTGGTTATTTACTTGAATTTGCTAGTGGTCAACTTCACGTTAGGGGCCCTGTGCTTCATTCTCTCCTTATAATTCATAATGTGATTGTTGGGGAATCGAAACGTGAAAATGCATCAATCCAGAAAAACTAAGGAAGAATTTTAAATAGTAGCAGTGTGTATTTAAAAAATGTTGAATATTTCAAATAATTGGGTTGCAGAACTTAAAAAATGGTGCAAGTATGGACAATATCACCAACGTGAAATTGGGAGCATTTGCAAACGTGTATGACTGCCTATTAATATTTTTACATGCTTGTTGTAGAGAAAAGGAGCCCTATAGTTTTGCTCAAATGTCTTTTATTTTCGAATTTTAAGTCGAAAATGGTATACCACATGTTGTTCAGAATCAAAACATGCATTCACTTCGAATTGTGAAAGAATCGAACATTTATTCGAATATTCGAATAATTCAGTCAAACCCATGAATTATTCAATGAATAGTTTTTATTCATGAATATTCAATGAATAGTTTTTATTCATGAATATTCAATGCATAGTTTTTATTCATGAATATTCAATGCATAGTTGAATATTCATGAATAGTTGACTATTCATTGAATAGTTGATCATTCAGTGAATGGTTTTCATTCACAAAAAAGGAGAATATTTAACGAATAGTTGAATAGATAAGTATTCAGTGAATGGTTGGATATTCATGTATCAATAAGTATTAGTTACTATTCATAAATATTAATTTATTCAGGACTGCTGATAAATAATCAGTAGAGTAATCCATCATTCGTAAAATTACAAATAAAAGTGTGAAAGATCAACTGACTATTCAAGAATGAAACAGGTTCATGTGATTTACTCCGAATAAATTCTTTGGTATTCATTTTATATAATGTTTACATTTTTTTATTGCACTTTCGAACAATCATTGATTTTCAGACATCTGAACTCAACACATGATACAGGATATATGTTCAGGTACAAATAATAATAACAAAATAATTAAGGTTATCAAATTCGATACTGTATTGAACAAAATACGTTTTTGGATTATTTTGTACCCCTATTGAACAAATTGATAGAATGAATAGTTTAAATTGAAATTGTATGATTGTATTAATTTCATTAATTTTAACATACAACAAATTATTTCCCGAAACTGTTCCACACATATTTTAAGAAATTGCATACATAAAATATATAAAGATACTTGAAATTAAACTTGATCATAAAAGATTTGTCATCCAGTATTTCAATATTATTTAAATCTACCAATTCAAAAATTACAAACTCCAAAATCCAGATAGTAATAACAATTTTCAAATTCCTACATAGAGTTAATCTGGAAATAATGAATGACCAAACTGAACTGTGTACGAAAGATGGATTACTCTACTAACTACTGATCAGCAGTTCTGAATAAATTAATGTTCATGAATAGTACCAATATTCACGGATACATGCACATCCAACTATTTACTGAAAATTCATCTATTCAACTATTCAGTAATATTAATACTATTCATGAATAAAAACTACTCAGTGAATAGTCAACTAATCACTGAATAGTCAACTATTCATGAATAAAAACTATTCATTGTGTATTCATGAATAAGAAGTATTCAGTGAGTATTCATGAATACATGAATAATGCAAAACCAAATTATTTGAATAATTATTCAATGAATATTCGAATATTCAAATCATTCATTCATGATTCCCAGCCCTAGAATCGATTCACATAGTAACTCCACCAGAAGACTACTGTGGGCAGATGCTTGAAAACTGAGAGGTCTCAAAAATTGAATGAATCAATTGGTTTCATTGATTGTGCCCATTACTACCATACTTTTATCAGGTGACAGTACCTACAAATTATTTCCCTTTATATTGACACCATCGAATTATATTGCTACAAAAACTGATAGTCATTGTATTTCGCGACTTTTGGTTTCTTATGTCATCAAATTATGAACATAAAATTCAAATCTCTCCTCAACTGTTATTAGTTGTAGTTCATAATAGTTTGTATAGTATTCACTCCTGATCATCTTTTTCTAGAAGGCTTTCTGTATTTTTTATTCAATATAGAACCTCTATCATTTTCATATGTGATGTATCTTTTCAGAGCAACTGCTGAAGAAATGCGAGCAGCTGCAGCCATGGAAGCTGCTCAGTCAACCAAACCACCTGTTTCGATGCGTGATAACCTGGTTACAAATGCTCAACCGATGGCAACAGCTCCACCAATCGGTTTTCTGCCCACCCCCTTCGACAGTAACGTCTGATTTGAGTTATCGTCCTCTTCCAGAACCAGTGTACCTATAGTGATTATATTTAATTTTCGAAGAAACTCATTGAATTGTTGAAACTTTAATCGAGATACGTAAGGAAGTTGCTTTCGAATAAATAGGTTTATTTATTCTTCAGCAAGTAAGGAATGTCTGAGTCATTTTTGATGTTTTGTCAAGTTTCTGGGAAATCTCAAGATAGTATAATTTGAATGTATCAAATCGGAAAAGACATTTTATAAGTATCGACTATTTGCGAGGTCACGCATAGAAGTTTTAAATGTTATCTACTACAGTAAGTTTAGTGTGGATATGTAGAGGTTCCAAAGGAGTAATGGTATAATAGGCGTTAGGTTTTTGCCAAAATATATTCAGCAGAATGAAAGGAACAAGTGGATTAAGAATATAGAACAAATTGAAATATGTACACGAATTTAAGTGCGAAAGGTTTATTCATCATTTACAACAATGCATTCATCTTACTACACAATTTTGAGTTCATTTCATATTTTAGCTTTTGGATCTTTGAATTTTCTGATCCCTGCTTCTTCTCAATGTTCAATTCACATAATTTTTAAGTTCACATATTATCTTATTATTTGAAAGGTGCTCAAATTTCTCTGTTGTTGAGAATGTATGGTACTGGTTTTTTCTACATGTTCACACTCATATCTCTATTTATCCCACCTTGTCCGTATTCAATCTTCATGATATTTTAATGCAAGCTTATTGTAATTCAGTAATCTTGCTCAGCCACAATATGGTTTGAAAGCTGAAGAAGCTAGATTGTAAATTGTCAGCATTATATGCAGGATGTTTCAATGGTGCAATGGCAAACTTCAGAAGGTTAAACCTATTTCTAGAAAAAAAGTTCCCGTTCACAGTTTGCATTTAATCTATGACTATGGCCTATTAACTGAATCAATTTGAATAATTTTTTTTTGGGTATGTTTTCATACTCTTATTTATTCTGAATGATTGGTCTCAAAGTTTAGTTATGTAACACCCCTGCAGATCATTGAAACTCCCAGGTTCCAGCTTGTTAATATTTCATCTGATTGTCAAAGAATTCCATTTTTATAAGATTATTATTGTATAGTTAGACTTAAATTTGACTGTTAATTTTTATTCGATTTGTGATATAAGTTAATGTTTGTTATAAATCAATATCTTTTTTGGTGTATATGTTGCATAGAAATTATCTTGAGTATAGAAATGCTTCAATTGAATTTTACATATTTCATTTTCATTCTCTTTGGACACTGAGCAAATATAAAATATATATTTAAGGTATAATACATAAAGATGTAGAAAACATTCAAGTATTCATTAGTATATTAATTCTTTTCCTACTACATATCATAAAAATAGCTTCCGTAATATTATTTAAGTTATTAAAGTGTACCTAGTAAAAAGTAACTGTATTTTTCTTTATTCAAGTCTGTCGATATTCTGAATTGTTACAATTCTCCAATAAATGTTTGTTAAAGTGATGATTTAACAATTAATTATATTTTCGAATTATAAAACCTCAACCATAATAAATACTAAACTTTTCTTAAATATTCAACAGTACGCAACTAAAACTTTCTGGGAATTAAGGGTCAAAAAGGTTTTTGATTAAAATTACACAGTGAGGAGGTTATTGTAGTACAAGTGGCAAAAGTCCAGGTGAATTTTGTGGGTAAGGGATGAATTTAAAATGAACATTATAAACACAACTTGATGAAACTATATTTATAATAAACAATAAAATTAAATCAGTCAAAAACAATGAAACTAGGTAGATTATTGCAAACTGGCTCTGTCACCCATTTCCTTATCAACAGCCTTTTCCATCGAGTTCAAGAAGTCCACAACTTTTTCACTCCTAATATCAGAGAATAAAGCATATCCAATAAAAGGGATTTTTCTCAAGGACCTCCCACTTAAGCCAATGCTTTTTTCACAGATGTCCAATAATTTCCTTGAGTACTCGTCTAGCTCGCTCCAGTTAGACTTCATTACTGTGCCCAGTGATGCAAATTCTATACTTTTCTCTAAGATATTAATCCTTTGTAATTCATTGATGCAAGAGAGGTAGATTTTGTATATCGCTGGTGTCTTTGGTAGACCCAAGTACTGTTTAATATCTGCTCGATCAATAAAAGCTAAATCTATGGATTTTGTGAGGTTAGAAGTGGCTAATATCAGTACATTTGGATACCTCTTAATTTGATCTATTTGTGTGAGTACTGCATTAACAACCCGTATAGCATCTGATGGTTCTACACCAGATAAACACTGCTCTCTGGCATGAGCTAGAGACTCCACTTCGTCTATTAAAACACATACTAAAATAGTCTCATTTTCAATGATTTCTCTTATACTTGAAAACATTTTAGTAACTAATTTACCGCTTTCAGAAAAGTATCGAGAAAACAGACTATGGCTATTGATTTCCACTAAGATTGCCGAAGGGTACCTGTCTTGCATCCTCACAGCTAATTTATGGGCTAATGCCTTGCACAAGGAGGTTTTCCCAGTACCAGGAGGTCCATGTAACAATATAACTTTGTTACAAGTGATAACATTACTGTCTATTCCACTGTCCGAAAATTTCATCATAGTATGAGCGTAACGAAGAAGATTACCTTTGATTTCACTTTCATAATGTAAGTTCTCCCATGAATTTATCAAGTCCACATTAGGAAGTACTAAATGTGTGGCTATATTAATCTCACCATCTTGACTGAATTCGTTCTGAGCCATAGGCTTTGAATGATCAACAGTGTAGATATACCACTGAATTTGAAACAGCGTAACGTCCAATAACTTATTCTGGCATAGTGGTAAACTCTCGACAATAATACACTCAACATAATCTTGCAGGAATCCATCAGAAAAAGATCTAATCATAACATTTCCAGGTGCAATATGGTTAGATTTAAAATAATTAATGACGGCTTCTTGAATTTTGTGTTTAGGTTGAGATTTAGCTATTTTGAGAATCACTTCTACTGTGACAGATTGCATCTTTAATTTTCCAAGAGAAAAATTTTATCTTCGCACGAATTGTTTATTATTTATCTTGAATTCAAACTCACCACAAACGCACAAACCGTTGGACCAGAGACCGACCATAAAATACAAATAATCAGTGTTGCCAACCTCTAAAACGAAAATTTCTTCAGGACCATGATACAAATACATCTGTATCTGTATCATGTTCAGGACGATCTTTAAATTCGTCACACTTCGTCACTGGCGGCAAATTTGAAATTTGCTGCATAAATAAATGAATCTTAACTCATGTAATGAATAACAAGAACCCTAATTTTAATCATAAACAATTTTGAATAGGACGTAAAACAACTCCACGATTTCTTATGTGAACAAAATAATAACAATATTCGGACTTATGAATTATAGAATTTTCATTTGGTAAAAACTGCACATGAAAACAAATGAGTAGATAGATTTGAAATATAAAGACAAAAAAATATATTCAAGCTTGAATCGAATAATTTGGTGGAAAACTGCATATTAACAGATGATGCAACTTAATAATTAGTACGCTATTGAAATTATTGTTAATATTAAATTGTATTGTCATTGCACTTTGGTTGCATAATATGTTGGGTTTATAAGGATCAGAAAACAATAGTGGAAATAGGGACACGAACTCTTATGAAAATTCACTTCCAGCACTTCTGAGAGAAATTAATTACAATTGTCACAAGTCACAATAAGGGTAAATTCTTCGTCAATATTCGTCATTAGTAATTTTTACTCATGAAAAATCGTTACTTTAATGAAAAATGGTCATAGTTGGGGCAACGCATTGCCTATAATAACATTTTCATTCTGTTTATTGTCTATGCAATGGGATTCGATACGCCCTCTTCGGTAGGAATTCGAACCCTTCCAAACAAGTATAGCATAGTAGCTATATTGTATAAGGATAATTTTGTTTACGGTCATTTTCCCAATATCTCCAAAAATACAGATAACATCGAATTAAAATCCAATCGAAAAATGAATGGTTTATACGGCATTCAATGAGGATATAATATGATCAGAAGATCACAGAATATTGAGGATTTGGAAAAAAATTTTTTTTCAAATTGATCATAACGAAATTTTGCTCAAAGTGGTCCATGAGCATCTTCGAACTAGAAACCAATTTTTTTATGATTGAATAAGCATTTTTTGAGTTATACCGTAAAAACAACGATATAAATGAAAAAACCACGAAGTTTTAGATATTTTTTTCTCAATCAGGTCGATTCTGTTTGCAAATAGCAATACTGCTAGGAAAAAAATATTGCTTTCATAACAAGATTGGAATTATTGGTATTCTGATCAACGATTTTGAGCAATATGATCTGTCACTTTAACAAGAATCTTGCTATCAATGTTGCTATCTTAGCAACCTCAAAATAGTACTTGCTATGCTTCATAACAAGAAAGGTTAGAAAAGGAATCTTACAGAGATCCATTTGTTTCAGAATTATTTCTTCCAAGAATTCGAAAATATTGAAGATAGGGAAGAATGTGCTAATAGAAATTTGTTCAAGGTTCTCTAGAATATTTATAAATATTCTTATAATTTTAAGGAAAATTCTTAGACTAAAATACCGGCATAGTAAGCAACAACTGACCTGATTATTCTAATGATCTCAACAACAGCAATCCCTTTGAATTCCTAACAGAAAAGTTCATCGAATTTCGAATTATTATCGCCTGCATAAAATTGCTGTATTTGATTTCTGGAAACCAAAATTCTATCGGTATCCAGAAAACTTGGTCAATTTGACTTTAATTGGTTTTTCAGTTTCGTAAAATTTTCGAATAAGTCGATGTTTACATGAATAAAAAAAGTATATGTTAATGGAAATGTGTTGGAAGGTTCTCTAGAATATTATTTAATTTCAAGGAAAATTCTTAGACTAAGATACAGGCATAGGCAACAGCTGAGATGATTATTCTAATCATCTCAACAACAGCAATCCCTTTGAGGTGCCAACGAAAAAGTTTATCGAATTTCGAATAATTAACGCCTGAATAAAATTGCTGCATATGATTTCTGATAACCAATATTTTATTGGTATCCAGTAAATTGGTTATTGGTCAATTTGACTCGTTTCGTTTCCTAATATTTTTATGTCGATGTTTACATGAATAAAGAAAGCCGTAGATAGAGGTTATGTATGCGAAACCATAAAGAAAACTCACGAATTAGGGTTATTTTCTTCTTCCTTGTAGTTCTAAAGTCACAAAATACAGTGTTGTCAGCTCTAAAATCACCGATTATGGAAGTCCATGATAGCAATATTGTTATGACAAAATTCATAACAAACATTGCTATAACACTCGAAACAGAATACGTAACATCATGGGCATATTGCTATAAATTAGAAAGATAGCAATATGACTAGAATAGCAAGGTTCATAGCAATACGCAAACAGAATCGACCTGATTATCACCGAAAATGATAACTATTTGAAATTAAGTGCACTGCTGCGAAATGTGAAGCTCAATATCTGTGCTATTATATGAACACTTTCAAAAAAAAAAAAAAACAATGCCATTAATCAAAGAGTCCGTCTGACCTTAGGTTCACTAAACCAATGCATGAAGATCAGGTCTTTCTAAAAACGACTTAACTTAAGCAGTGCCGGTTTTAACACTACCACTGCCCTGGGCGAGATAAGTAAGGCACCCCCATACAGCAATTCAAACCCCTACGAAAAAGAGAAAAGATGAAATGAAATAACCATTTATTGAAAGAAATAATTATTAATTATAAAAATAAGCGTTTATAAAAAAAAAATTAATAAAATTTAACTTTTCTGGCCTTTCTATCAGTGGATTCTTTTATAATGTTATCAAAGTCGATATTTTTTTGTCAATCTGGCTTGAGATATTGTTGATCAAAATGAATGAAAAGGAAAAAATTCTTCAAAAAACAAAATATCTTCTTCAATACTATTTATACAACTTTTTGCGCGCATGTTCTAGGGGAACGGCGTGCTATCGTTTTGTCCAAATGTCTGTAATTTTGGATGATTGAGCCGAAAATGGTCTCAATCGACAAGGTTGGACTCACTGATGACGAATCCGGTGTCAAAATTGATTCTGTCCGGCCGGCCGACCGGCCGGCCGTCCGTAGACAAGATAACTGTCGACAGAAGCAAGCTAGCTACTTCAAACTTTCAGGATAGGTTGCGCATCAGAATGCCGCGGTTAAGTTTGTTAATGGGCCAAATCGGTCGAATAGTTTCGGAGTTATAGGCACTTGAAGTTTTGAAGTTATTTATTTTTGATTTCAGAAACTACTCAAGCGATTGGATTCAAACTTAGCAGTTTGGTGGAGTATAACGACGCGCAACTTTGAGGCAAATTTCTTCAAGATCATATTGTCGATAAATAAAAAAAAAAAATTTTTTCGAAATTTTTTTACAAAAAAATTTTTTTTTCGGAAACCATTAATCATATCCAAAAAAAATTATACTCACACTTTGACCTTCTAATTTCACAGCAGTGTACTAAATTTCAGTTCGATACGATCATAAGTTTTGGAGATATCGGGAAAAAATATGTCAAATTTCGAGGTTTTCTTCTCGATATCGTTGATTTTTTCGGTATTACTCGAGAAATACTGATTCAGTCCTGATTAAACTTCACAGCTAGTTTTAAGATGCTGAAAGACAACTTTATGCAAAATTTCGTGATAATCGTATTATTAGAACAATTTGAAAAAAAAAATTTCTATGATTTTCTCATCATATCATCCTCATTAAATTCTGTATGAAACTTCGAACTGTTATTTTCGATGAAGTACTGGATTTCAATTCGATCTGATCTGTATTTTTGGAAATATTGGAAAAATAAAATTTTGATTGGGTATATCTACGGAATCATTGGGTGGATTTTACCCATTCACGAATTCGGCCTTCGTAATTAAGGTCCAAACCTTCTCTACAAATATCGAGTTTCTAAGTTGTTTCTTTCGGAAGTTATTGTGTTTACGCAGTCGGCCGTCAGGCTGACCGTAAACACAATAACTTCCGGAAGAAACGACTTAGAAACTCGATATTTGTAGAGTAGGTTTGGGGCTTAATTACGAAGGTCGAATTCGTGAATGGGTAAAATCCGCCCAATGATTCCGTAGATATGCCCATTCAAAATTTTATTTTTACAATATGTCCAAAAATACAGATATGATCGAATTGAAATCCAGTAATTAATCAGAAAAAAAATTCAAAAAGCACTGCCGTGAAGGCATCAGCTTTTGCGCGCACGTTCAAATTCGTTGCTGAAGCGGTCATCTACATTGAACATGCGCGCGAAAGTTGCTGCCTTCACAGCAGTGCTTTTTGGACTTTTTAGATAAAAGGAATGTCACTAGCAACAGTCGCAACTTGCAACGTACGTATTAAAAATTACAATGAACTGCATGCAGTGCTCGGATCGGATAGATTGAATACTGCGTTTCATTTGTAGCATAAAGCCATTGTATAAAGACAATATACAATACAATGAAAAAGCTACCCGCGAGGGGGACGCCCTCCACGGACGATCTCGCCAATCCGCGCCTATGCACGCATCGGTCGGTTTAGATTTTGTTACGCGCTCCGCACAAGTGAACTTATTGTAATTTTGTTTTATCAATAGACCATATTTTTATATCGTTAGAACTGTGTGTCATTGGAGAGCTTCTAAATTCACACCTACACTCAACATGTCATTCAAGTGTTGCTACTTAAACTCAAACTATAAGCGGCGCCCTGGGCTATCGCTCAACCGCGCTCTATACAGCCATTATAAATTTTGAACCCACCGGCACCCAAAATAAAAAAATTGAAATTTTTTCATGAAAACTTGGTGAAGGATTGTACCCGGTAGGTACCCGATTTTTTCCACTTTGATTTTTGCTGAAACTTCATAGTATTTCCTACACATCAATTCGAAACTTTTTTGTCCCTTCAACTCGTGATAGGCTGATAAACGATGGAATTTTTGGGTGAAAATTCTGTGGTCGATTGAAGCCGGTAGGTATCCGATTGTACCACAAAAATTTTCGTTTATACCCCTTACGTTTTCTCTATACAGCCATTATAACTTTTGGATCCACCGGCACCCAAACAAAATGGAAATTTTTTCATGAAAACTTGGTGAAGGATTGTACCAGGTAGGTATCCGATTGTACCACTTTTATTTTTGCTGAAATCCCCGATGAAATTTTTCTGTGAATATTTTGTGGTCCATTGTACCTGGTAGGTGCCCGATTGTAGCACAAAAATTCCGTTTGTACCCCAACGTTTTCTTTATACAGCCATTATATCTTCTGAACCCACCGGCACCCAAAAAAATTTTTTTAATTTTTTCATGAAAACTTGGTGAAGGATTGTATCCGGTGGGTACCCGATTGTACCACTTTGATTTTGCAGAAATCTTCATGGCATTTCCTACACATCAATTCGAAACTCTTTTTTTTATCAACTCGTGATTGGCGCTTTCATTTTTGCTGAAATGTCCATGGTTTTTCCTGCATATCAATTCGAAAATTTTTTTTCTCTTCAACTCGTGATTGTGTGATAATCGAAGGAAATTTTGTGTGAATATTATGTGGTCGAGTGTACCCGGTAGGTACCCGATTGTAAGACTTTCGTTTGAATCTCTAACGTTTTCTCCATACAGTCATTATAACTTTTGAATCCACCGGCACCCGAAAAGAATTGAAAGTTTTTCTTGAAAACTTGGTGAATGATTGTAACAGGAAGGTACGCGAATATGTCCACCCATTTCTGTTCAAATTGCCAGATTTTTTCTACTCAATGATTCGAAGTTTTTTGTTACATTCTCATAAGAGCTTTCGAAAATGGATAGAATATATTCCATGTCTCATAAAAAAACCATCATTCAATTGATATCAAGATTCTACCCAGCCCAATGGGAAATTCATCAGTCGCTTATAGGAATTACAAAGTTGTGTTTTTCCTCGAGAATCATATGATGGATTGTAATTGCTGTATGGTTCTTGATTGTATTATTTCCTTTAATATTTTCGAGGGCTTTTGCACCTCCATTGAAATTCATCGGATGGGTCTCATGGATGGGGAACAAGAATTCTCATATGAACGTAACGATTTCTCTCGGCAAAGAAAACGTTGTTCCAGAATTGTGCTGTTGTTCTTCATTTCGATTTGTAATGGGGTTCATTATTGTAGTAGATATTATACTGTGACGAGTATGGCCCTGTCTATTCTAGAATGTTGCCGAACACTCCAGACGCGTATGAGTCACCCGCTTTCCAGAGTCTTCCGATAATCGATAGAAATTGCACGAGCGAATAAGGGCAAGCGCGGAGCAGCCCAGGGACTAATTCAGTATAGTGATTCGTAGCGGAAAGTGTTCAGTGAAAATAAATTAAAGTGGAAATAAATTGTGAACAGACTTTGATAGAAATAGTTGTTCAGTTATTGGAACAGTAGTGTGTGAATAAGTGTAAATAAATAAAGGGTTTTTCAACAAGAACTTTGTTTTTCAATGTGGTAACACCAGCACCACATGACAGTTTTGACATTTAGTTTTTTGACGTAGTCGCAGTATAGGCTTTGGCAATTGTTACAATGAATTCAATTTCGCTCGAAAATCGCATTAAAATAATTAAAATCCACTATGAAAATGGTCGTTCTGTTAAAGTTACATTTCGTAAAATTCGTGACATTTTCGGACAACATAAACGTCCTTCTGAGACCGCTATCAAGAATTTGGTCTTCTGAAAATCCTAAAGCAATTATTGAGAAGCCTTTGCATGCTCAACGTGTCACTGTGTGGTGTGCTATGGGGTCTGGAGATGTGATTGGGCCGTTTTTTTCGAAGATGAGGCTGGAAATGCGGTAACAGTCAATGGATCACGCTATCGCGAGATGTTAACAACTGAATTTTGGCCTATTATTGATGACATGGATGTCACTGAAATGTGGTTTCAACAAGACGGTGCCACATGTCACACAGCCAATGAAACGATCAATTTATTGCAAACCAAATTTCCCGATCGCATAATTTCGCGAAATTCAGCTGTTAAGTGGCCGGCCAGATCGTGTAATTTAACACCACTGGATTATTTTTTGTGGGGCTATGTTAAAGACAGAGTTTATACGGAGCCAATCGAATCGATTGCAGCCTTAAAACTCAAAATCTGTGATGTCATTAACGAAATAGACCCTCCATCTCGCCAAAAAAGTGATTGAAAATTTTGATGAAAGAATCAACGTCTGTCAGCGTGGTCGTGGTGGACATTTGTCAGATATCATTTTTCATTCATAATTGCCGAAATTTTCTCTTTGTAATACAAAATAAATTTTATTCATTTTCCACTAAATTCTTTGTTTTTATTTTGTTTTAAAAAACAAAGTTCTTGTTGAAAAACCCTTTAGTTTAATTATTCTGAACGTTTTGATAGAACTAAGAAAACGTTACAATACTATAGAATCAGATAGGAACTGAAATTAAAAATATGTGCTAACTAGTAAACCGAGACTACATAAGTTGAAGTTATAAAATGAATTATAGAGCAATAACACCTATGTGAATCACCAACTTATCCCTAAGCAGATATCTATGAACTTATTCACATTATATGCGTACATATTCCCTTGCCGTAGTAAAACAGTGTAGAAATCCTAAAACTTCAATTTGCACTCGTTCGATTTTTGTGGTACAATCGGGTACCTACCAGGTACAATCTGAAACAGAATCCCATGGATTATCGGCCAATCACGTCTTGAAGTGAAAAAAAACTTTCGAATTGATGTGTAGGAAAAACCATGTGGGTTTTAGCAAAACTGAAAGTGGTACGATCAGATACCTACCTGGTACAATACTTCATCAAGTTTTCATGAAAGTTTTAATTTTTTTTGGGGGAGCCGATGGATACAGAAGTTTAAACAGCCGTCTAAAGGAAACCTTTTAGGTACAAACGAGAATTTTTGTGGTACAATCAGATAACTAGCTAGTACAATCGATACAGAATATTCACACAAAAATTCCATCGGTTATCGGCCAATCACGTGTTGAAGTGAAAATAACATTCGAATCGGTGTGTAGTAAAACCCATGATGGTATTAGCAAATATGAAAGTGGTACGATTGGGTACCTACCTGGTACAATCCTCCACCAACTTTTCATGAGAAAATGTCAATTTTTTCTTAGTGTGCTGGTGGGTTGAAAAATTGTAATAGCTGTATAAATAAAACGTAAGGGGTAAAAACAAAATATTTTGTGATGCAATCGAATAACTGCCGGGAACAACCAACCTAAGAATTTTAAATCAAAAATTCCATCGACTATCGGCCAATCACGGATTGAAGGGAAAAAAGGAACTGATGTGTAGGAAAAACCATGGGGTTTCCAGCAAAACTAAAAGTGGTACAATCGGGCACCAACCTGGTACAATTCTTTACCAGGTTTTCTTGAAAAAATTTCAATTATTTCTCGGGTGCCGGTGGGCTCAAAAGTTATTATCGCTGTATAGAGAATACGTTTGGGGAACAAACGAAAATTTTTGAGGTACAATCGGGTACCTTCCGGGTACCCACAGAATGTTCACACAAAAGATTTCGAATTGATGTGTAAAAAAACCATGAAGATTTCAGCAAAAATGGGAGTGGTACAATCGGGTACCCACCGGGTACAATTCTCAGCAAGTTTTCGTGAAAAAATTTAATCTTTTTTTTTGGGGGTGCCGGTGGGTTCAAAAGTTATAATGGCTGTATAGAGAAAAAGTTAGGGGTACAAACGGAAATTTTGATGGTACAATCGGGCACCTACCAGGTACAATCGACCACAGAATTTTCACACCCTAATTCTATCGATTATCGGCCAATCAAGAGTTGAAGAGAAAAAAAATCGAATTGATGTGTAAAAAAAACCATGGGGATTTCAGCAAAAATAAAAAAGATACAATCGGGTACCTACTGGGTACAATCGATCACAAAATTTTCACAAGAAAAATCTAAGGTCAATTACCAGGTTCACGTAGCTAAATTAGCATTCTTTCATTCAAATCGGACTAACTGGTAAACGAATGATGATAACTTCGTGATGTGCCATTAATTGTTATCGTACGAGGACCTATCGAAAAGGAAAAATTGTGAAATTTCACCGTACATACACATACTTGAAAGCTAGCCCAATTAAAGTGCCTCGGAAGACGCTCAGCTCGCGTGTCTGTATTCGGCATAAAAATAAATCAATTGGAGCTAAGGACACCGCCCTGAAACTAGCGTCCAAGAGAATTTTAATGGAAAAGAGTCATTCATTAAATATTGTTATTAATTAATCATATCCGAATAATAACCAACAATTTTCAAAACTGTACTCTGGCTTACATCATATTGTGCGAGTGGGATCTCTCGCTTATTCTTCATGCGCAGTAGAATACCGAGTATTCGCGCCGTGATCTCGTCTATGGTTTTGCCCCACAGATAACAAAGAGATTTTTTCGTTGTGGGGTTTTCTGGTTCAACTTCATGCATTGTGTGGTATTTTTTGCGTAAAACATATATATTTTGTTCTATTCCATATATTTTTCATGTCTCAGGGCAGGTAATCACCCCCATTCAATTATACAAGTGGTCCAAGTAGTGACCTGAATAATTTATTTTCAGATTCCTAACAGCTGGGGGGTATCCAAGAATACCATATGCAGGTGTCGCGATTTTTTGTAGTTGTCGAGTTAGTATTATTTTTCAATTTTTTCAATTTATTATGCCAGTGAGGCTGCAAAAACTCGTATCTTCTTATACGGTAGGTATTTTGCATTTTTTTTGTAATATGATCTCCCTGCATATTGTTTTAATAACAAAAATAAGTCAGCCTCCTGAAATTCAAAAAATATAGTCCAATATTAGCCTTCTTTTGCTGTAATTGGCCTTCGAAGGTGGATAGGCAAAAAACCATTGAAACACGATTAACGTTATTTATTACTTTTTATCATTTTTTATGGTGAATTGAACTCAAAAATGTGACTATAGAGTAATTTCAATTGAGTCTAGTAAAATAATTGTAGCTCGTCTTATTTTCACAGTATATTGAGCGTGCAGGGCCGATCAAATGGACTGCACGTTCGCCAGACCTAAACCCCATCGATTTTTTTGGGGATTTCACGAAGAGCGAGTGGAAGCAGAAACATAACAGAATAAAGACAAACATTCTTAACGGAAAGAAGAATATAACAAAAAACGTTGACGGTTATGTATTCAAGTTTAAGGAAGGGATTTGAAAATTTATCGTATTAAATAGCAATTTTTCTGTAATTTGTGCTTTTTATTTTTAATCTAACAGCAAGTTATTTTTCAATTACCAATTTTTAAATATGCTCACATTTTTATTCAGTGGTGAGACCTGAATTATTGTTAAAATTACACAAGCTACAGTTAGTTTATAGGAATTTCAATTAAAATCAATTTGAAATCACATTTTTGAGTTTAATTTATCATAAGAATGATATGAGTAGAAAAATAACTTTGATCGTGTTTCAATGATTTTCAGTCTATCCGCCTTCGAAGGCCGATTACAACAAAGCAAGGCCAATAAAGAACTATTTATTTCTTATGATTTTGGTAGTTTAGGACCGTGCGCAGTTTTTGAACTCATCCAGAAGCTATTAAAACTCCTTTTTGTATTTTTAAATTGAAGTTGAATGTTTGAGAGAATCCTGCTGAAAACTGAAGTTCTAACTTTCAAGCTTTTTTTGAGTAATTTCAGGAAGCTGAGTTACATTGTTTTTAAAAAAACATTCAGGGCGATCACGTCACAAAAAAATTTGCAAAATACGTACTACATAAACAGATATGAATTTTTGAATCTACGCTGGCATAATAAATTGAAAAAACCCAAAAAACTTATAAATCGAAAACTACAAAAAATCGCGTAACATACATGGGGCATTCTTGGATAACGCCAGGTATAAGGATTCTGAAAACAACTTATTTACGTCACTACTTGGACCACCCTGTATAGAAATAATAAAATTCCGGTCTGCCGTAGGCTGAGCTGTTGCGATAAGTGAGCGTTGTCCATTAAGAACCTACTAGTTGTTGTCTTTATACCATGTTTAGGTTAGGATAGATTAGAACCTAACCGTACCATGGTAAGAAGTACCCGCGTAGAATCATATTATA
The DNA here is from genome assembly GCA_958510865.1 of Myrrha octodecimguttata. NCBI lineage: Eukaryota > Metazoa > Arthropoda > Insecta > Coleoptera > Coccinellidae > Myrrha > Myrrha octodecimguttata. The sequence goes on from OY294057.1 coordinate 31,725,795, forward strand.
ATGAATGCTCACTAATATTTATTTTTAAATCAAACTACAAATAGAAGGGACTTTCATGATGAATTCAGGATTCAACCATTGGTGAGGTGGCCTTCTCTTCTCCCACTACCATTTCAGCGTCTCCGTCCATATTTATTTCTACCTCTTCTTCATCAAAATCGTCCTCTTCTTCACCTTCGTCTTTGCTATTATCCATTTTTATTTCATCTATTTCTTCAGTTGACGTTTTATCTGTTATCATTGTCTCAATGACCTAAAAAAATGAAAACAATAATGGTTGTATTTTTCAACAATCTGAATGAAGTATAGGATGAGTGTCACTAGCTCAGTAGGGGACCGTTGTACTGGTGCGGAAAGGTAGAACCTGTACTGAAAAGAGTGTTTCTGGTCAGGCTGTACCGGTCACCATTCACTGTTTTGGGGTAAAGAATCTAGAAAAGCACTGACGTGAGGTCAGGAGCTTATACGCGCTTGTCCAAATTCCTACTATTAGATCAACACGAAATTTTGCACCTAGTTGCTAGTTGCTAATCTTCATCTGATTACGGAGTTTCAATCCGATTGTACTTGTACTTCTTGAAATATTGCGGAAATAAAGAATTGAATTGAATTGTGAAAAAACATTCCAAATAACAACGAATATTTGAGACAGTTTTTTTCCTTATATCTCCGAAAGTAAATATCGGATCGAATTGAAATTTTGAACATTGTCGTTAAATACTGACTCTAAGGTTAGTGCCAAATTCCATTGAATACTTCAGAATTTTCAGAGGAAAATAAATTTTTCATCAAAAATTTTGAAAATTTTCGAATAAATTTGTTTTTGAATTTTTGAACAACTGGATCCACACGAAATGTTGCTCTAAATCAAATCAGTGTTCCAAAACTGTCAACAAAGTTTCAATTTGATTGAATCAGTAATTCATGAGATATCGAGGAATTAACCTCAAAATTTTAAATGGGTCTAACTCCGAAATTATCCAACCGATTTCACCCATTAAATAACTTAACCTAGATATTTGGACTCCAAACCTAATTTGACAATTCCAATTCGCTAAGTCTTTTCCTTTGAAAGTTAAAGCACATACGGACGGACAGAATTGAATTTGATCACGGATTCGTCTTCAGGGATGAGTTATCCCAATCGTTTAAGACCATTTTCGGCTCAAAATTCGAAAATAACAGACAATCGTGCATATACAGGGTGTTTCATCATAAACTGGTCAAACATATATAGCCGTATAGATGACATTGGGAGAGTCATTATTGCCTTCTGACATACAGGGTGAGTCTTTGACCTTGCAGAATATTTCAACAGAAGATTATTGAAGCTGAAAGAAACACATTTGTCCTCTACCATTTTTTCCGATTCGGCCTAGATAAAAAGATATAGGCATTATAAATTTTCATAATAGGCTAGCCGCCCCTGGAAACCTGAACACTGAAGTTTTTCCAAGCCTAAGATATACCATTCAAATCTTCGAAATAAGCAACTCTGTTATGAAAACAAGCGTCAACTTACTTCTTACATTCCAATTGGTGAAAAAAGTTGTATTTATAGTACAATAAACAAGTTAGGTATTCCAAATTTCGTGGGCGATAAAAGTTGAATATTCTTCTCTTGGTTTCATTTTCGATAATGAGGAATTCATCTAACTATCACTCATATTAGCTTTGAGATTCATCTTCAATTTGTAATTATTAATTTTCTTTGTTTATTTCATTTTCTCCAAGAATTATCAGATTCAGACATCCCATTCAAACTTTCATTTTCATAAATAAATAAAGCAGATGTACCTAATTTATCTATGAACGTACTAACGTTGCCAAATTGACGAACCGAAAGAAAGAACTCTTCGAAGTCAAACAACACACAATGCTAATTCTATGTATACACTTGTATAGTCTATGATTCTGAACTGAACTATAAATCTGTGACTCCGTGGTTTTAAGGTTATGTCATAGTGGTTTTCTGGCACCATGGGTTGTTATGTTATGAAAGCGCATTTGAAGAATACCTCAAAATAAATACTATCAAAATTCTGTACATAAATTCAAGAAATTTGGGTCAGCAGAAAGATTGCATTCAAACCAGTAAGAATCCCCATTATCATGGAAAAGTGAGAAGTTAATCAATTATACTACACAAATTAGCTCGAAATTGTATAACACAGATATAGTTTTGGGATGGAAGCCTATTTTGGAGAAACTTCTTATTTCGTCTTGGTGATAATAATCGTAGTATGGAAAACCAATTCCATCACTGGAATTGTATGGATACAAAACAAATAACTTCAAGATGTGATAATAGTTCATTCAGATTGAAGAGATTTCTGTATAAAATGAGGAGCGTTTGCATCGTGACAACTATCCCATTGTCAACGAGATAGGCAATGGAAAGTGAAAATTAACAAGTTTTAGACGTGGCAACGCGGAAAAATTTAATTCTGTAAATTTTTTGAACAGAGTTGTATTCAGCCAAAGTACCCAATTCTCGGAATTTTACAGATATTTTTTATTTTTGAATTTCAGATTACTCGAAAACGGCGCATCATACGAAAAAAAATTAGGAATACTTTTACTTTCCAAAATGGTCAAGAATTCGTTGAATAGCATTCAAATTATTTTTAAAAATTGGATTCTTTGAACTTCTGGTATTTTTATGAAATGTTATGGCCATATTAAAGAAACTGGAGGATGTGGATGAAAGTTTGTAATCCGGGAACATTCATCGTATCAATAAAAAAGTATATTCCAAAAATCATCTCATTTGATGAGATATTTCGCAAGATATAATCGAAAATTGAATTTTTTTATGGATTTTCAACAGTCTGTATCTTACGAACCAAGCCGAATCGGAAAAAATGGTAGGGAAAAAAAGTGTTTCTTTTGGCTTCAAGAATCTTCTGTTAAAATATTCTGCAAGGTCAAAGACTCACCCTGTATACCCCGTTTTCGAAGCATAAGCGAGATACAGGGTGTTTAATGTCAACTTTGAGCAATATTCCGATGATTTTGGTGAGTTATGCGTGACCTTTTAAATAATGGTTTTTGGTCACATCTTAGTATTTTTTGGTGCTCAATTCAATTGTTGTGAAAAACATTTCAAAATGGCGTAAAACCTACAAAATTGGAATTTTTCGTTTTCGATTGCCAAATTGGATAGCTTTATTTCAATGTTCTCAATTTTCTAAGATTTCCGTGAAAAATTTTTTCCAAAATTCAAACTCAACTTTTTTTTTACGTGTCTACAGCGAAAAAAATTTTCACCCAAAATTGTTGAAATCTTTTGAGGTTGAACTTTTCTTCATTCTGAACACTGGTGTAAAAACAGAATGAAAAAATATCCGTTGGTTTTCGTTTCATAGCCTTCCAAACATTCCGCTCGGAATACTTAAATAATTTTTATTCGAGAAACTGGTGGCCCTACGGAGGCAAAAGTTTTGCTGATGGGTCGCCAGAATGACCCGCCTAGAAATATGAATTTATCGAAAGATATAGTTTTTCCTAAAAAACTTTGGTAGAAATCGAACTCTCTTCGCATTCGGAAAAATGGGTCAAATTCGATGAACTACCGTTGCTTGGTAACGGACGTCATTATAATCTGAATAAATCCAATCCCATCGAAGTTTTTTTTAAAGAATTTTTTGTTTTCATAAATTCACATTTCTATCCGGGTCATTCTGGGGACCCATTAGCACAATTTTTGCCTCCGTAGGGCCACCAGTTTCTCGAATAAAAATTATTTAAGTACCCCGAGTGGAATGTTTGGAAGGCTATAAAACGAAAACCAATGAATGTTTTTCTTTCTGTTTTCACACCAGTATTCAGAATGAAGAATAGTTCAACCTCAAAGGATTTCAACAATTTTGGCTGAAATTTTTTTTTCACCTTGGACATGTAAAAAAATGTTGAGTTTGAATTTTGGAAAAATTTTTTCACCGAAAATCTTAGAAAATTGAGTACATTGAAATAATGCTATCCAATTTGGCAATCGAAAACAAAAAATTCCAACTTTGTAGGTTTTCCACTATTTTGAAATATTTTTTCTCGAATTCTACACAATTGAATTGACCACCAAAAAATACTAAGATGTGAACAAAAACCGTTATTTGAAAGGTCACGATTAACTCACCACAACTATCGGAATATTGCTCAAAGTTGACATTAAACACCCTGTATCTCGCTTATGCTTCGAAAACGGGGTATATGTCATAAGGCAAAAATGTCATTCATACGGCTATATATGTTTGACTAGTTTATGATGAAACACCCTGTATAATATATACATGATATCCTGATTTGTACAAGCTATAAACTTCTGAGGGGTTTCTTCGAAACCTAGGATGATTGGAAAATAGATTAAATATGTTGAATACAAATACGAATATTTCAGGCTTCATAATGCATGTCTCGGATACTTTACCTCTTCTCCTTCGTTGTTGATGGTGACCTGTTGTACAATCTTAGATCTTTTCTTTTTGGATTTTTTGTGAACTTCTTCTTCTTTTTTGGGAGGTGTATCGTATCCTGGAGGGAATAACATCAGGCAATCTTTCTCCCCTTCCACAACGTTCGCACTACGGTACGAGGGGACGAGACTCAAAAATGCCTCGAAACTTTCTTTGTTCTCCTTCGAAATTTGCAGAAATATTTTTTCTTCGCTAAAAATGGGAAAATCTTCTAGTTATGCTCTACATAGAATAGACCACTACTTTTGCGAGTGTATGGAAATAGGAATAAGTGTAATGAAGAGCATCCTGCTGGTTCCCAAGAATTTGTGATGAATTTTCAGCTCTATCTCCTGTTTTTGCCGCCACATCATTTTACGCGCTCTTTCTAGGGAATAGCGCGTTATCATTTTGTCACGATGTCTGTAATTTTCGAATTTTTAGCCGAAAATTCAATTCTGTCCGTCCGTATGTGCTCCAACATTCGAAAAAAAAGACTGAGCGTATTAAAATTGTCATATTAGGTTTGGGGTCCAAATATTTCGGTTAAGTTCGTTAATGGGTGGAATATGTTGGATAGTTTCGGAGTTAGGCCCATTTGAAATTTTGAGGTTGATTTCTCGATATCTCATGAAGTATTGACTCTATCAACCTTCGTGGACAGTTTTGAAATACCAACGCGCAATTAAGAGCGAAATTTCGTGTGGATCCAGTAGTTATAAAATAAAAAAAACTTCATTCGAAAATTTTTCAAATTTTTGATGAAAATTTTTTATCTCTGGAAATATTGATTAGATTCCATTGAATTTGGCACAAACGCTAGAGTTAGTATTTAACAACAATGTTTCAAATTTCAATTCGATCCGATAGTTACTTTCGTAGATATGAGGAAAAAAATGTTGCCAAATTTCGTTGTTATTTGGAATTTTAACGGTATTTCCTCGATATCTTAAGAAGTACACATGCAATCAGATTGAAACTTCGAAATAGGGTGGAGATTAACAACACGCAACTAGCAGCAAAATTTCGTGTTGATCTAATAGTTAGAATGTCAACAAGCGCGTAAAAGCTCCTGACCTCGCGTCAGTGCTTTTCTAGATTTTAATTGGAGCCAAGACGTAGAATTGATCTCCAACATAACACATATTGGCCTCCTTGGAAGGAGAACGTGGCTGACCTGAATCTGAAATTCTAAGCCGTAAACTTAACGTTACCGTTCCCGATGGCTGTTCGCAGTTCTAAACGAACCACTATACCTCATTCATAGACATGACGTTCGCCGTTCGGCTTGTGCATTTTTTTGATGTTTCATAACGGTTAATATCCCGTGAATTTGGCTTTCATTTGTTAATTTGATCAATGCAATGCAATTACCGTTCGCAGCTAAGGTACCCGTTCGCAGTTCACGTTGTAACGAAGCGTTACGTAAAAATTCCGTTAAATTCATTTTGGTCCTGTTCCGTTTCCCGAAATATATCAGGAATTGCAATTAAGTAATTAAAGGTAATACCGCTGGGACCTCTGAAAGTTCATATCCTCCGTACGCCTGTAATCGTGCATAAGGACGGCCGATCGGCTAGAATCGATTTTGACACCGGATTCGACATCGGTGTGTCCAACATAATCGTTTGAAACCATTTTAGTCTATAAAATTCGAAAATTCCAGACATTTCGATATATATATATATATATATTCTTTTGAGAACGAGCATTACATTCTAAGATATATCACAGTGTTAGCTATATATATATATATATATAGCACGCTGTTCCCCTAGAACATGCGTGCAAAAATTTTATAAACAAAACAAAGGGCAGAAGAAAGTGATTCTGGTTCCATTTCACTATCAGATGAGAACTTCTGCTTCTTTCGAAATTTGGAATCTGAAAAATACTAGATGGATAAGTGGCGAGGAATGAAGATCTGACCATTTGGAATAATGCTTCGATAATTCAAGGGGAGTATAAAATGGTCATACTCAAAATATACTACTTCTCACTGACTGTATAAGAGGATCCCAATCTCTAAGGCGTCCAAAGGGCTCTTGGGACATTCTTAAAATCCACAATTCATTCCACTTATCTCAATTGGCCATACTCTTACTCAGCGCAGTGCGCGATATAAATATGTATTTTATTTGAAAACTGCGCTGCGACTAGGAACAGTTTAGGAATCCCTGGACTAAATCATTCTAGTGGGTAAAACTTTTAAGGTGCAGATACATCTGGACACTTTGATGTAGACACTGAATGTCTAGATTGAATGTTTCCGTGTGCCACGAGAGTAGTGTCACAGCATCCACAGCGTTCTAGCTAGACTAGTGTCAGTGTCTGCTTGATCAGTTATATCAGTGTGGACTGTGTGGAAATAGGTTGTGTCGCTTGGTTCTGATGGTCCAGCAATCTATCTGGCTTATTTGATTTGCTAGAGCGACTCCGCGTTCTTCGAAGAAACAGGAAACAAAACTGTTTATTTTATTAATAGGAACATTTCCTGAATTATGGGAAATGGGGTGCGTACAATATGAAGATTAAAGCTGCATTCAGAATCGTTGTTCCAACGTTGTTATTCACCATAAATTTTGTGCCGGCACGCAAGTTGAAGTCAGCAGAAGTTCATGCATGCTTGCAATTCGACTTCGACCTGCACTTCGTGCTGACTATCGCACATGCGCATTCCTTCTGTTGTGGAGGGTTTGATGTGTTTTCTTGGAATTTTGCATGTATTTTGCTTATATTTGCAACAATTATTAACTACTGAATAAAGAAAAATTGATGAGGACTATGAAATTCTTTAAATCCTCTCATATTAGATCTGATCTAAAAACATAAACCATAGAATTGTCAAAAATCTCGGATTTCATTGTGAATGGTTAATTTCGCGCCGACTTGCGTGTTGAAGTTGTACTTCGCCCGCGAATTGATTCTGAATGTAGCTTGAGTAAAGAGAGCCGCAGTCGGCCATAAACACACCAACTTCTGAAAGTCTTATTGCGAATAAGGACTAAGAATTTTTTATAGAGAGTTGCATATTGTCCAGAAGTACGGCAAGCAATAAGATCATCCGATATATTTTGTTCCAAATTACTTTTTTCATTCTCATTAATCTTAAATTGATTGAATTAATAAATTTCACCCTTTCGAATTTGAAGATAATAACTTGATTCCATGTTTCATAGCAACCTGTATATATGAAAACAGAAGAGTTCAGAATGATAATAAAAAATCTTAACGAACCGAATGATACTTTTTCATCATTAAGTAAAATCTCATGATATTCGAAAGGGCAGACAATGACTGAAAATATTAATATCGATGCAACATAAACTCGTACAAAAAGCATCATTGCATATTTGGAGTATATTCAGGATGGTCTAAGAAGTAACGTCAATAATTCTTTTTAGACTCTTCAGATAATTATTTAAAAGTACCCAAAAAAGTCTTGAGAGTTAGAACTTTAGTTTTCAGTAGTATTTACTCAATCATTCAACTTCAATTTAAGAATACAAAAAAGATTTTCCATAGCTTCTGGCTGAGGTTGAAAATTTTACACGGTCCTAAGCTACCAACAGCATAAGAAAAAAATAGTACTTTATCCGCCTTTTTTGTTGTGATCGGCCTTCGGCGGATAGACTAAAAATCATCGACACACGATCAAACTCATTTTTCTACTTTTTATCATTCTTATGGTGAATTTAACTCAAAAATGTGATTTTAAAGTAATTTTTATTGAAATTCCTCTAAATTAACTTCCGCTCGTGTAATTTTTACGATAATTTGATTCACCGCTGATTGAATTGTGAGTATATTTCAAAATTGGTATTTGTGGAATCATTTGTTTCAGGATGAGAAATAAAAGCACAAATTACTGAAAAATCACTATTTACTACAATAAATCTTCAAAATCCCTTCCTCCAATTTGAATACTTAATCTTCAACGTTTTTTATTTTATTTTTCCTTCCGCTTCTAGAAGAGATCTTTGTAAAATCCTCAAATAAAAAAATCAATGGGGTCTAAGTCTAGCAAACGAGCAGGCCATTCGATCGGCCCTGCACTCCCAATCCATTTTAATGTAAAAATAACACAAGCTACAATTTCAATTAAAATTACTTTGAAGTCACATTTTCGAGTTTAATTCATCATAAGAATGATAAAAAGTTGAAAAATAACTGCAATCGTGTTTCAACGATTTTTCAGCATTCGAAGGCCGAATACAGCAGAAAAATACTAATAAAGTACTATTTTTTCTTATGATTTTGGACAGTGCAAAGTTTTGCAACTCAGCCAGAAGCTATGAAAAACCCTTTTCGTATTTTTGAATGGAAGTTGAATGTTTGAGTGAATCCTACTGAAAATTGAAGTTCTAACTTTTAAGACTTTCTTGAGTACTTTTGAGTAGTTTTCTGAAGCTGAGTTATTTGTATTGGAACAAAATTCAGGGAGATCATAATACAAAAAATCTGCAAAAAAAATTATTACTCGAAAACTGCAAAAATCGAATAACATATATGGGTATTTTTGGATACTCCCAGGTGTGAGGAACCTAAAAAAAATATTGACGACACTACTCGGACCACGCAAAAGTGTCGCAACTTATGTCTGGTAACGTACATGTAGACACCTCTGAGATTAATTGCTCTAGACTGCAATCGTGACATCGCTCTGGACACTATTTTTCGTTCAGATGTGTTCACCATTGCAACTGATGTAAACATTTTTGTCGACACTAAGTATCCAGATGTATCCGCATCTTGAAGAAATAAAGAAAATTCAATAACTCGTAAGCCAGATATCATCTGGAAAAGCTTAAATACGTTGGTGCTTACTAAGTTACTGCAATGCTTCTTGCATCAAATTCCTCTACAGTCTTCGCTATCAACTTCGCTCTGTTGGGGTCGTCACAATCGAAAAATCCATACCGCATCATACCTTCAGGATGTTCCTTCGACAGTTCCATCAAGTCGTTCGTCTTGAAAGCATCGTACGCCATGGCCACATGCAACGGTACGTGTTTGAACTCTGGCAATTTGTAAGCCTTGGCTAATGAGGGAAATAGCAACTTCAAGGCCATGGATTTGCACCGAATATTTGGAGGCGCCCACAATCCAATGAAGATTCTCTCGTCAGGATCCGTTTTAAGGAACTTCTTACTAGGGGAGTTTTCATCTCCAGGATGTTTTCTGGAGTTACCGTAGATAACTTGCAAAACCACGTCATCGATTACGTTACCTGGAAGGTTCTCCGAAGATCTTTTGAGAGTTATGCCTAAGGTTGGTTTCTTTGGGTTTTCCTCAAAGTTGAGATGTTCAGCTTTTTGGTCTGAGAAGTAAAGGATCTCCTCCATGACATCTCTGGTGAGGTTCACCTAAAGAATTCGGTGAAATTCAAGGGGTTTCATGGAGATTAAAGCCGTTACCTATAAACATGTCCACAAGCACTAAGTGTACAAGCGTAACTACAAATTTGTGTTCACTCAATTGAATTTTGCATACTTTCAGCTGAATAACTCTAAATTCTATACAGTTACCTGTTACCTAGTTAAAAGTTAGCATCGGTAAGGAGAGATTAAAATGATAAATTAAGTATACAGGGTGAGTCTTTAAGTTGTACATTGATTTTAACTTTAGATTCCTCTCATCAAATAAAACACTTTTTGCGCGCATGTTCTGGGGGCTATCGTTTTGTCCAAATGTCTGTGATTTTCGAATTTTCAGTCGAAAATGCAAACGACTAGGTTGGACTCGCTAATGACGAATCGGGTGTCAAAATCGATCCTATCCGACCAGCCGTCCGTACGATAACGGTCGTACGGAGAACCTTATCGACCTGGAACTTCAGGGAAGGTGGCATTTCAAAATGCGACGGTAACGTTCGTTAATGGGCGAAATCAGCGAAACGGTTTCGTTGTTAGAGCCCTTTGAAATTTTGAGGTTATATCCGTGATAATTCGGGAACTACTGAAGTGTTAAATCGAAACTTGGCAGTTAGTTGGAGCATAATGACGCGCAACTTTTTGCGAAATTTTGTTGAGATCATACTGTAGGTAAATTCACAAAAATTTTTACCTGAGCCGAACCTGGAAAAATGGTAAATGAAAAAAGTGTTTAATTTGATGAGAGGAATCTATCTAGATGACATTGGGAAGTCATTTTTGCCTTATGACATATACCCCGTTTTCGATGCATAAGCGAGATACGGGGTGTTTAATGTAAACTTTGAGCAATATTCTGATAACTGTGGTGAGTTATGCGTGACCTTTGAAATAACGGTTTTTAGTCACATCTCAGTATTTTTTGGCAGTCAATTCAATTGTTGTGTAGAATTCTGGAAAAATATTTCAAAATGGCGGAAAACCTACAAAGTTAGAATTTTTTGTTTTCGAATGCCAAATAGGATAGCATCATTTCAATGTACTCAATTTTCCAAGATTTTCCGTGAAAAAATGTTTCCAAAATTCAAACTCAACTTTTTTTACATGCCTACAGTGAAAACAAAATTTCACCCAAAATTGTTGAAATCTTTCGAGGTTGAACTCACCTTCATTCCGAACACTGGTGTGAAAACAGAATGAAAAAATATCCATTGGTTCTCGTTTCAAAGATTCCGCTCGGAGTACTTGAATAATTTTCATTTAAGAAGCTGGTGGCCCTACGGGGGCCAAAATTGTGCTAATGGGCCCCCAGAATGAGCTGGATAGAAATATGAATTTATCAAAAAAAAAAAATTCTTTCAAAAAAACTTTGATGGGAATCGAACTCGCTCCACTTACGGACAATAGACGACTTCGGTCCAAGTTGCCAACCCACAAATTCCTTTCAAATTTACTATCACTGGGAAGGAGAATTTCAACACAAATTCGACATGATAAGGTTCGCGTTATTCATAAATATCCGTGAAAGATACCTCGGCTCCTCAAACAAGATAATTCGTTCCAAATATAGGTTTTTGTTGAGATTATCTCTGATTGGCTGAAATTTAAGTATTTTTGATTTCATGTTGGTAGTTGTTGAGTTCCGATATTCCCAATTAGTACTGGCCAGTATCAGTAATTTCGAAACGCTTCGTACTGATACGAGAATTACCAAAGCAGTGCCAGTAAAATCGACTGTCAAAATTTACTGACTAGTACTGGCCAGGAATATCGGAACTCAACTAATGTCAAGTTTATATAGGATATGTTCCGTAAATCAATTTGATTAATTTGGTTGCTGGTTTTCCGTTCCGTAAATATAAAATATTCGGTTGGTTCTTGAAAAAAAGGTTAATTAAGGAATTTGATTAATAAAAGAGCAATCTTTCTGTCACTGGAACGATATTCAATATTCTATGGTAACATATCCATGGCATGGAACCACGTTTTTTTTTTCATTGGTGATTGTTGTCTCGTCTATGTTCTATGGATTTTTAAGTAAATAAGATTCATAGACATATTAAACTCTCTGGACACGGCGTACGAATTCATTTCCAAAGAGTCAAATGGGGATAATGAAGCAAGTGAGAGGTCCGAGAGAGAGATGGGCCTGGATCGGGCAGACCATAGACAAGATACACGATACCAATATCCGTTATTCTATAGCGCATGGAGAGTGAGATGAAGGAAGATCTCACTTGCACGCCTATCTAGAGATAAAATCAAGCATTTACATAGGGAATCTCCGGGGAAATTACGTCTTTTTGGTATATTAGATTACATTGAAGTTTTGAAAATTGGTGATGAATGTGAACATAACTCCGATATGAATATTCGAAATGATTAATCAATAACAATATATTATAAATTCCCCTGAGTCGCTTGTTTCAGGAAGGTATTTCCAGCTCCAAATGCTTTTTTTCTTATCAGAGTACAGACACGCGAGCTGAGCGGCTTCCGGAGCAATTAAATTGAGCTTTGAGCTGCCTCACAAGTGTATACGGTGTTTTGAACAGTACGCGAGCCACTCAACACCGTACAAACTTGCGAGGAAGCCGAATCAAATTGCCTCGAAAGTCGCTCAGCTCGCGTGAACGCATCTTTTGAATTTTGTGCGTTAGATGGTCTGAAACGATTAGAATGCACTAAATAGTGAAAAAACCTGTGCGAAATTCATTTCTGCGCTCGGATTCATAGCAATTATACATTCATTTGATTTATTAACTCCCTTTCCAAATTATTGTATTTTACTTTCATTTTATATCTCCTCGTGCAATTAATGGCACAACACAAATTTTCCATTATTCACCAGTGAACCCGGTTTAAAATGAAAGAAGTCAAATTCTATTCAGAACGCTCACGGAAGCACAAAAAAAATGGGAATCATATCTTTTATACAGTCTTTATATTCTAATTCAGAATGGAATAACACAAAATCTGCTTTGAAATACTTCGACTAGCAAAACTTTTGAGAAAAAATGTATTTCAAACATAAACTTATAATTACAGTCTATGGCTTCAAACTGATCTGTCTTATTTTTGCCGTATTCTATGATGGTTTGGCCCGCCCTAGGTCCATCTTTGTCGGCCCGCTTCCTCTCTCTTTAAGCCATGTACATATAGTTTTATAGGTCTATGATAAGATTTTTATATGCTATGGATATGTTACCATAGAACATTGACTGTTTATCTGGTGACATAAAGAACGTTTTTTCAAAAATAAAATTCCGTAATTAACCATTTTTCCAGGAACCAACCGAATACTTCATATTTACGGAACGGAAAACCGGCAACCAAAATAATCAAGTTGATTTGCGGAACATATCCTATATAAACTTGACACTATCAACATGAAATCAATCGCAACTTAAATTTCAGCCAATCCGAGATGATCTTATCAGAAACCCATATTTGGAAGGAATTATCTTGCTTGAGGAGCCGAGGTTTCTTCTACGGATATTTATAAATAACGCGAACCTTATCATGTCGAATTTGTCCTGAAATTCCCCTTTCCCAGTGATAGTAAATTTGGAAGAAATTTGTGGGTTAGCAACTTGGGCCGAAGTCGTCTATTGTCCGAGTATACGCCAGATTTATTCTGATCATACAAATGTCCGTTACTAAGCAACGGTAGTTCATCGAATTTGACCCTATTTTCCGAATGCGGAGAGTTCGATTCCCACCAAAGTTTTTCAGAAAATATTTTTTTTCTTGATAAATTCATATTTCTATCCAGGTCATTCTGAAAGCCTATTAGCATAATTTTGGCATCCGTAGGTCCAGCAGTTTCTCAAATAAAAATTATTGAAGTACTTCGAGAGGAATCTTCGGAAGGCTATAAAATGAAAACCAATACTTTTTCATTCTGTTTTCACACCGGTGTTCAGAATGAAGGTGAGTTCAACCTCCAAAGATTCCAACAATTTTGGGTGACATTTTTTTTTCACTGTAGACAAAAAAAAAAGTTGAATTTGAATTTTGGAAAAATGTTTTCACGGAAAATCCTAGAAAATTGAATACATTGAAATAATGCTATCCAATTTGGCATTCGAAAACAAAATATTCCAACTTTGTAGGTTTTCCGCTATTTTGAAATATTTCCTTCAGAATTCTACACATGAATTGAATTGACCATCAAAAAATACTAAGATGCGAGCAAAAACCGTTAATTCAAAGGTAACGTATAACTCATCTCAGTTATCAGAATATTGCTCAAAGTTGACATTGAACACTATGTATCTCGCTTATGTTTCGAAAACGGGGTATATGTCATAAGGCAAAAATGACTTTTCCACTGTCATCTATCTATACGGTAATATATGTTTGACCAGTTTATGATGAAACACACTAATCTTTTTCAAGCGATGGACCAAAAGCTCCGGTTATAGTTACGGTTATCCAAACTGACATATGAGCAAAGGAAAATCTATCAATGTGAATAACTATAACCGGAGCGTTTGGTCCATCGCTTGAACTCGATTTATGTAAAATCGTTTCAAAACCACCAAGATTACCCAATCATGTCCATTGAATAAGCTTTATATGTATCATTATTTTCATTTGCCTTAGGGCCAATTGCACCGTTTTCGTCTTAAGCTACAGTTAGTTAAGCAACGATAAACTTATTAAACTCTGCTTTAAATATTCGGCTTGCACCGAGGCTGAATGTAACTAAATTAAAATTAATCTACAAATCTGGTTACTTTCTCATGAATTGGTACTTGTGACTAGCTTCATGTTGTTTATTTTAACCCTAATTGGAGAAATATTTTAATTCAAAAGATGAAACCCATTATTATGGGTTACTACCACCATATTTCCATAAGTTATGAAAAATCAAGATGCATCTATTGAAAAACCCAACGAAAAAATATATATGACAGACTTTATAGCTTCCATAAAAATATTGCATGTAATGTTCCTGACTTGTTTATTATCATTAAGACTATAGGGATCTCTTACCACAGACCTGTGCTCTTACCTCTGCATCAGGCTTTAAACCTTTTTCAAATTTATAGTCATATACTCAAGATTTAAGTTTCTGCATGGAATTACAATCCTGGCGTTTGTAAGATGAATAAATGAATAGTATTGATTTATCCGAAACAACTTTCCGATAAGGAACGGCTCACCTAAGAGTAGACTTTCTATTAAATTATTATAAGTATATTATGAATTGAGTTAATTTTTGGTCGAAGATAATGAAAACTCTGATGTGGATCCGCAGACTAAAAAGTATTCTATATAAATATTGAAGTATCATGGATGGATTGACAAAGGTGTACGTTTGAAGATTGTCTAACACGAGGATGCAATTTCTTTCACATTAATTCGTTTGTAGTTATATTTTGAGTCCAATTAATATATAATAGAGGATAATGATAGCACAGAGACAGCACCTGCACAATAATGAAGTAGTACATGATAGCTCTCCACGTAATATATCACTGAATGAAATAGTACTGAAGAATCTTCATGAAACTATGTTTTCTCATTCCAAATATGTCTTCAATTTCATTCTGCTATTCGCTCTTGTAAATAAATGAGCATATCATTGTAACTTTTTCATTTCAAATAGTTGAAGGCTTATAGAAATACCATTAAGTTTACGAACTCAATGGAAATACTGGTGTTAATGCTTCATGCTTTAAAACATACGAATCAATGCCTACTGATGCCAGTTTCTCCCTATATCATTTTTCATAAATATCATCTGAAAATCAACCACTTTTAATCAAAATTTGATTATCAACTCGTAGGAGTTCTCCATCCAATGTAAACAAAAAAAACGTAAACAAACTGGAGGTTACGTCCAGAAAAATGTCAAACTTGTACGAAATCGCTCGAAAGTAGGGTTAGATTCCGAAGCTTACCATTAATCCTTCTTTTAAACCCCCAAATTCGTAGGCTTAAATATAACAGTCTGTTAAGGCCTTTTAACGAGGATTACGTGACGGTGCAAGATAATTTTGTACCAAAACCTTGCTTTTGGACCTAATCTATGGTTTTGTAATACGGTGCAATTGGCCCTTATCAGTACGCGTTGACACATATGAATACTTGTAAAATGATTAACGTGTGTATTACTACGCTGCTGTACTGACTACTGGAAATAAGGGGCTCGCGAGCCACTGCGGCTCGACTTGGCCTCACATCTCGCTCAAGGCTGCCTCGCTGTGTTTATTTTTCAGTGAGCTGCTCATGAGCAGCTCTGCTCCCGTGTCTGTATGAAACTTTATGACATCCATAATATGCTAGCTCCTACATAATAACCCCGGGTGCACCACGAGTAAGCTACAGAAGTTTAATATCACAGAGAGATGGGCCCAGGAATGGTCTGATGCACAACCGAATTCATTCACATTATACCTTGCATAAATGAAAGACAACGTGATTTCAACTTACCACGCAAAACCTGGAGCACACTGAATCGTATTGGATACCTTAACTAACACGAAAGATGAGCAAATTTTTTTAGATAATGGGAAAAACTTCCGTCTTCGTCATGCCATTGCGGGGAGGTCAAAACTATCGAATCAATCGAGGATACCGATCATAGGAAGGCTGCCCTGAAGAATCCTTAACTACAACGCCGGATGCCATCAGAGAGAATAGAATTCTATTCTTAGTGGACGCGATAGAATATAGTAAAGATAATGTCACTTACTCAGATGTTCTGGGAAACATTTCCAAAATAGTGTAATTTTCGTTTTTCCGGCTGAAATTGGTCACTAACGATCTGGTTGGACTATAGAAAGAAGAATCCGTGGTCAAATTCAGTCCGTCGATAGGTGCTCTTACTTTCGGAGGCAAAGATGCAGGCACTTGGAATTCTGAGATTAGATTTGGGATCCAAATACCCGATTAAGTTCTTAAGCTGGGTGAATCGACCAAGTTATGCCTATGTGAAATTTTGAGGTTAGTTCTTTAATATATTAAGAAGTACTGATACGCTCGGATTTGAACCTCAGAATCAGTTGGAGAATATCAACACACAGCTTTTCTGGTTTGTGGAGATCAACCTGATTATCTGATTTTTGGAGAACTATTCATTATCAGATTACGATAAATTTGGCGCAGACCTTGGGAATAATATTCAACAACACTATTCATAATTTCAATTCGATCTTACGTATATTTTCGGATATTAAAAAAAATTTTGGAAATTTCGTTGTTAATCGAAAGTTTTGAGTTTATATCTTCAATATCTCAAGAAATACTGCTACGATCAGAGAAACTCTGTGATAAGTAGAAAAATACTGACGCGCATTATGATGCAAAATTTCGTGTGGATGGCATTGGAAAAAATTAAATGAAATAATCACATTTTTTCTTGAAAAATATTTGTATGCGAATATCTATTCATCATATTTCACCTTGAGGTCAAAATTCAACAATAGTGCTCTAATTTTCAGTTCGAACCGATATTTATTTTCAGAGATATTGAAAAAAAATGTCAAATTTCGTGACCATTTGAAATTATTCCCTTAATATCTCGAGAAGAAAGAATGCTATCAAGACTACACTGAACTGAAAGTAATAGAATATCCACATATTACTTTGAGTAGAATATCGTGAGGATTGAACGGGAAGAAATTTAAAAAAAATGTTCTTCAAAACTTGTTGAGATTTCTGTAGAAAAAATCGGTTTTCTCAAAAACTATTAATGAATCTGCGATAAAGTTTGGCATAGACCTTCGAGTCACACTATTCAACAACAGTTTTTTAAATTTCGGTATGTGTCATGGTTTTCACCGGAATCAGTCGAAAATGATGACTTTATCATAATAAATATGGTAACTAATGGAAAGATGCTGATCCGCAAAGTTGTGCAAATATTCTTGACGTTCCATTGACGTTTTCAACCATTTTCTATTTCGTGATGTTCTGATCATGTGGTACTCAAGAAATTCTGCATAGGACTTGCAACCATTGGGTGGATGGCACCAACCCGTGAATTCTATTTCGTAATTGAAATCCAATCCTGTTCTAATCAGGTCTCTAAGTAGATTCTTTCGGTAGTTATTATGTTTAAGATCATTTCTTTAAGGATCGATCTAGAAACCCGATGTTTATGGAATAGGTTTGGGGTTCCATCAAGAAGGTCAAATTCGTGAAGGGGTAAAATACCCCCAGTATATATATATATATATATATATATATATTCTTTTGAGAACGAGCATTACATTCTAAGATATATCACAGTGTTAGCAGAGGAAATGTAAACGGGGTACCATACTTATTTGCGTATGATACAAGAGCACAGATAAAAACCTCCCCGTATAAGTGTAGTAATTTGTTTATAGAAGATGGATTGCATCTTTTTCACTGGAAAAAAATTTTTTCGTCATCTTGAATTCATTTCGACAAAATATCTTGACATAATATCTGAAACAGAAAGAGGGACAGAAAACCAGAAGGAAGCAGTAAATAATATCACCTACAATTGCTCATGACCGAGAGGGTCTTTCGACCAGGTTCAGTCCTCCAAGTGATGATTTTCAGATCCTCAGATAAACGAAGAACGCTACAGGCCCCTTAATTGGGGAATCATCTCCCATAGATCCATAATTGTTCATTTCGAACTAGAAATCTAATAAAATATCGGGAATAAAGTGAAAAACTTGTGACATACCCCCAGTTATTCGTAGATATGTCCATGCAAATTTTCATTTTCCCAATATTTCCAAAAAATACAGATTGGATTGAATTGAAATCTAGTAGTTGAATGAAAAATAAGCTATATCATTCAGAATTCATGCAGAATTTTCTGAGGGGAATATCGTCGCCAATTTTTTCATCAGGAAGTAGAGTCGCTCCTGACACATAATTGTTTTTCGCGAATTTTTTCATTTTATTGCCTCCATTGCTTATAATAAATAACTTCAATAAAGACGATATAGTATTCGTCTAAGAAATCGAACCCAGTTAAGGAGCTGAACATCATGAATGTCGGATCAGAAGACCTGCCGGATATTACAGAGGAAGAAATAAGAAGGACACTTGCACAAATGAAAAATAACAGATTCCCGGGAGAAGATCAGATTACCATAGAGATTTTGAAGATGGGAGGAACTGCGCTAAGAGATAAATTAAGAACACTATTAAATAAATGGTGTATACCGGCAAAATACCCAGTGATTGGTGATACTTTTGTTCAAAAAGGGCGAAAATACAGAACTCGAAAATTATAGGCCCATATCCTTACTATCACACTTGTATAAACTGTTTACAAAGATAATTACGAACCGTTTAACATCGAAATTGGATTTTTACCAGCCTACAGAACAAGCGGGATTCAGAAGAGGGTATAGCACAATTGACCATCTTCACACAGTTCGTACGCTCATCGAAAAATGTACAGAATACAACGTGCCAATACACCTGGCCTTTGTTGATTTCAAAAAGGCTTTTGACACAGTTGAAATCGGAGGAATCATAACAGCTTTGCAAAATGCCAGGATCGATTCAAGGTACATTAAGATAATCGAGAATATGTATGAAAAAGCAACAATACAGGTCAAAATCGATGAGTCCACTGTGACCGGCCGAATACCAATGGGCAGGGGGGTACGTCAGGGAGATACCATTTCGCCGAAGCTGTTCACCCTGGTTCTGGAAGAAATTGAAGTGGAACACCAGGGGTATTAACATCGATGGCATCAGACTTAGCCACCTCCGGTTCGCCGACGATATAGTCCTCATAGCTAACAGTGCCACGGAACTTGAGGAAATGTTGAATGAATTGAACTTGGCGGCGATAAATGTGGGTTTTGAAATGAACTCGAAGAAAACAAAGGTTTTGAGTTCGGAAAACAATAACTTTTACGTTCAAAATAATCTCGTAGAAAATGTAAGCGAATACGTATATCTTGGTCATGCCATTAAGCTTGGAAAGGACAACCAACATGTGGAGATAACAAGACGGATAATGTTGGCATGGGCGGCTTTTGGTAGGTTGGGACACATCCGGAAAAACGACAGAATACCAATTAACTTGAAACAGAAAGTATATAACACCTGCGTACTACCTGTACAAACCTATGGGCTGGAAACCATCAGTTTGACTAGAGCATTTGCAAATAAACTCGTAACAACACAAAGACCATGGAACGCTGCATGTTGGGAATCTCCCTCAGGGACAAGATAAGAAACGAAAATATAAGGAAGCAGACCAAGGTAAGGGACCTGATTCGAGAGGTGGAATTGGGCTGGTCATGTCGCTAGAATGGCTGAAAACAGGTGGGCTTGTAGGACAACCGTATGGAGACCCAGACAAACAAAAAGAAGCACTGGGCGTCCACAGAAACGATGGGTCGATGATATAAGGAAGGTAACTGGAAAGAATTGGATAATTAAGGCACAAGACAGAGAGACGTGGACATTTTTGAGAGAGACCTATGTCCAGGAATGGACGAGCACAGGTTCAGAAAGAAGAAGAAGAAGATTGCCTATCACTCACAGGTTTCATTTTTTCTGGATCAACTATACCTTTTCATATTAATACAGAGAGACGAGAGACTAGAAGTACAGGAACCAATAACTTTTGCCACCTTATTCAAAACTGATTATTAACATCCGGAAAGTCGTACACAATAATAAAATAATTGTGACGATTGATCTTATATGAGCGAAGTAAAACTTTCGGCTCTATTTTTTGTTTTTTCCCAATCTGTAATAGGCTTAAGCTGAAGATTGGTGTAGAAATTAAACAAATAAATAAATCAATCAGTTTAATGAACCTGTCAAACACCTCAGTGAATCGAAATGAGTTTTAACACTCATTTTTCGAAAATTTGACAACTTTGAACTTCATCCAACGCAACTAAACTTCCAATGGTTGTTCTTCAGCATTCATATCAGTATGGGTGCTCACTACAGTGCTTGCCTCTCCTCCAGCTACAGATGTTTTTGCGGAATCAGAAAAATCCATAGTAATAGGAGCAGGCGTGTATCCAGCAATATTTTCTGTGATTCTTGAGCTTTCATCATCGTCGTCATTACGTTCCCCGAATTCCCCTTCTTCTTCCTCATTTTCTTCGATGTCTTGCTCCAGGTCTTCGTCATAGTTTTCTGGGAAGAACAACTTGCAGTCCTTTTTTCCTTCATAAATATTTGGGCTCATATAGGCTGGGATTTCACAAGCGAAGGCCAAAAGACATTCGCTTCGTCTACGTGCCAGTTGGATCACTATTTTTTCGTTGCTGAGTAAGGAGAATAATATGAATTAGAACTTTCAAAACAATGATAGGAATTGGTTTCTCGGAGAAGAACAGAGCTCCAGCAATAACCAATTCCTATCTTTGTTAGATGTTGGAAGTTTTCGTCTTGTGGTGGGAATCCACATGAACCGAGTGTTTCCAATGTCGTGTCGGTTTTTTTGTAAAGCTGCAATATCGCAGTTACAGCGACCTGATACGACAAAAGGATGAACGTCATACACATCGATCAAAGTATTCTACACTCGAAGGTGAGACTCGCAAGATGCTCCTGGCAGATGGCGCGCTGTATGTTGTTATACTGCAGCGGTCCTTCTGAAAGGTAACAAGTATCGAGAGAACTCTCTGCGGTTTATCCAAGTTAAGTTGACCTGACGATCAATAACAATTGTGAAACAGCTGTAGTCATTCTACTTGGATCCGCTTCTTCAGTGTAGGTGTTTGGGTTGATTGGATGATTAGCTCTGATCAAGGCGGAATATTTGTTGATTTATCGACGGATATTCGTCCTTGTGATTATGTTACATATTTCAAAACAATGTCAGGAAAAAACAGGACGGAATAAATCGAGAAAGAAAATCATTCAAATAAGGGAAACATTTTGTTTGAATCAATTAATAATCAAACTGATACGGAACATCTAGCTCTAAATCACATTAACATAATTTCTTAATATGAATATATAAAATAATAAAAGATAAATAAATGAAAAATATAATAATGATTATAATATATTTTCGACTGTCGTGTATTTGCATACTTCTTACATATTGACTGGTCGTCCGAGGACAATTTATTTGAAGTTTATTTGTTATACATACACAAAGCATTGTGAAATCCCTGTTTTTTGTCATTGTTATTCTTGCATCATTTTTCCTTTTTCGTCATTTATATTTAAACTGTGAATACCTAAGAATAAACTGGAAAAGCACTGACGTGAGGTCAGGAGCTTTTAAGCGGATGTTCACATTCAAAGCCATTTATTCGAGACATTTTGCATGAACTTTTACACCGTCATTTTATAACCAAATGCAGAATTTCGATTCGATCATATCTGCATTATTGGTAATATTAGGAAAATACGATTCCAAATGAATATGTCTACGAAATAATTGAGGGGATTTTAAGTTTTCACGAATTCGACCTTCTCAATTAACCCCCAAACCTGCTATGAAAATAAAGAGTCTCTTATTGTCGATTTTTTCGGATGTTATTCTGGTAGATAAGACTCGAATAATTTTCGAAAAAAATTTTTCGTAGGTGCGCGTTGATATTCTCCAAATAATCAAGAAGTTTCGATGTGATCACATTTATTTTTCTCGATATTGAGGAAATAACCCCAAAATTTCAAACAACGAAATTGGACATTAATTTTTTATATATCTCCGGAAGTGAGAATCGTATCGAATTGAAATTTGGAACATCGTTGTTGAATATTGATTTCAAAGTCTCTGTCAAGTGTCGTTGAAATATGTTCAACATTTTCTGAAAAAAAAATAAAATTGCAGACAAATTTCAAACATTTTGGAATAAACATTTTATTAAAATTTTTCAAGAATTGGATCCACACGGAATTTCGCAATACGTTTTACCTTGGTATTTGTCAGATAATTATGGATTTTTAATCTGATCGCATTCGTACTTCTTGAGATATTGAGGACATAACGTCAAAAATGTCAAAACTTTTCGAATAATATTTTTTGAAATTTTCTAACAACGGGATCCATACGAAATTCCGAATTGGGTTTCGTCTTGGTATGCAACAACGAATAACAAAGTTTTAGTCCGATCGAATCAGTACTTTATGAGATATCGGGAAATTAAAACTCAAAATTTCATATGGGCATAACTCTGAAACTGTTCGGCCAATTATTCCCACTAACAAACATAACCGAGATATTCAAGACCAAAACCTATCCTGCAAATTTCAAGACTCTGGGTTATTTTTCTCGAAAGTTAGAGCACACACGAACGGGCGGACGGACAGAATCAAATTTGACCACATATTCTTCATCAGTGAGACCAACCAAGTCGTTTGAGGCAAATTTTAGCTCAACATTCGAAAATTATAGACATTGTGGCGAAACGCTAACGCGCTGTTTCCCCATATCAAGCGCGTAAAAAGGTGAATACTGAATTTTGTTCTTGCTAGCCGTCACATGCTAGAACAACTCTCTTCATTTTGTCCTGGCTTCACTTCATATTGTTGTTTTGACATTTTCAATATGGAGCACGCTAGACAGGATATTTTCATAATGAATTCGGTCGCAACTGTATAGATTTTGAATAAGGAACAAAATGTCGATTTATTAACGAAGCAGCCAATGATACTCCTGGGATGGATGGCTTGAGTCTAGTAAAATGTCGTCAAGGTCAAAATAATTCAGCAAGACGTCGTCAATTCCTCCATATTTTTATCAATGACTTTGATTGAGTAAAATATATGTAATATACGTATAGAACGGACAACACCGCGTAGCTATCTGGCAGGAGAATAACCATTATCTAACATTTTTCAATTATACAAAGTGGAATATGTCAAAGTTTCATTGCGTACCGACCGAATAAATTGGTAAAATGGACTCTGATTATTTAGTTAAACTTCTTGAGTCTTAAAAGTTTATTGTATATAAAATATTGGTGTAGGTATGTGTGTGTTTGTGATTGGAAGACCACGTAGGGTCTGACTTCATAAAAGTAAATGTGAATGAAGCCCAGATGTACGAACCGAACAACTAATGTAATTGCGATCCCTATGATAAGCGATCGATCAATATTACGGGAGTCCGTTTCTTGGTGCTCATCAAAGGAGTTCGATTAACCATAGATCAAATTTGGTTTTTGGTTGGTACCGATACGTTCGAACAGCCAATTTGTGAAGCCAAATTCAATATTGTTTTCTCGTTGAAAATTGAAATTTTTGACGGCGATTGAAAATTTTCAGAATTCTTATGGATGGAATATTCCATTTCACTGTTAGAAAATACATGCGTAGAGACCTATTGAATACATCACAATAATTACAACTTCACAAGTGGTGACGCCCATAGTACCTATATCTGCAGAATTGTTGTCATTAGTTAATTGATGTTGATGAATGGGAGCACCCCACAGAGTTCAGACACAAATTTACAAGCAATTCCTTGAAGTTTAGTTATCCTAGATGAATTTACCAAGAACAAAGTTAAACAAACTATCATACAATTTTCGGAATCCATTGAATATAAGGAGAATCTTGAATAACGAAAATGTTGACAAAAATTTATTCTTGCTCATTGTCTCTTAAGTTTCTGATGAAGGAGTCAGATGTAGACTCTGAAGCATTACAGTTCACTTCGTTGATCGCATACATTATTCCGTGGTTGTTCTGGGGAACAGCGCGTTATTATTTCGTGACGATGTCTGTAATTTTCAAATTTCGAGCCGAAATTGGTCTCAAACGACTAGGTTGGACGCAGTGATGAAGAATTCGTGGTCAAAATTGATTCTGTGCATCCGGCCGGCCGTGTGCGCTGTAACTTTCGAAAAAACCTAGAGGTTGAAATTCTCAGGTTATGTTAAGATCCTGAATATCTCGGTTAAGTTCGTTGATGGGCCAAATCTGCCGAACGGTTTTTGTACTAGAGCGATTTGAAAATTTGAATTTTCAATAACTCGAAAAATATTTATCTGATCGAAATGAAACTTAGTTGGTAGATGTACAGTGGCAATTTGAAGAATTATCCTCAGAAAAATTTTCATATTCCATTCAAATTCCACTGAAATCTCCAAACCACCACTTTATAACCTAGTACTTTTTTCAGCCCAATCCGATTACCTGATTTTTCTGAGGAACAAATCAAAAAAAAATTCAGAGAATTCATTTCAGAAATTCATATATTTTAAAGAGCATATCTTCGATTCCGTTTAAATTTTATTCTAATCGACACCGCAAACTCGTAGACTCTGTTTCAGTCCAATCAGATATGTATTCATTGAATTCTCCTAATAATAGGTTCAAAATATTTATTTGTATCGTATCGACCTTTCACGGCATCCACTGGTGAATGGTCGAAGCATTTACTGGATCCTACAGTGACAATATGCAAGACAGTGGCGTCAATAGATCGCCAGTCGACGTATTACAGTCGTCTGCTATCCACACTCTATGCTGCATGAGGTGATTCCCTGGAAGTTTCATCGGTACTTCCCCGTAGCCCACTACTTAACAACAGTGTTCCAAATTTCAGCTGATCGGATATTTGTCTTGGGAGATATTGGGAAAAATATGTCTGATTTCGTGCTGATTTCGAAATAACTCAAAAAATATATATCTGATCATGACAAAACTTGGGACTTGATGCGCAAATTCGTGCAAAATTTCTCGATCAATTCATTTGAACAATTCGAAGATTTAGTATCTAAATATCTTATATCTTATAATCAAATGGTTCTGGGCAACAGTGTTATATCGTTCCATCACAATGGCTCTAATTGTCGAATTTTAAACCGAAATTGGTCTCAAACGATTAGGTTGGATTTCCTGGGGAAGAATCCGTGATCAAATTCAATTCTATTCTGCCGACCGTGTGTGCTCTAACTTTCTAAGGAAGATACCTAGAGTCTTGAAATTTTTACTATATGCTCGGAGTCTGAAAATCTCGGTTGAGTTCTTAAATGGGCAAAATCGGAGTTATAACAATTTCAAATTTTAAGGGGTTGTTCCAAAATCAATTGATGAAATCAGATACCAACTCGCAACCTGTTCACAATCTTGAGATGATCTGATAGTTGAAAAAATTCCAAACAAATATTTTTCGGAAATTTTTTTCGAGAGACTACTAATCAGACCTGGATGAAATTTGGCACATACCTTGAAGTCAATATTTAACAATTTTTCGACTCGATCTGATATTCATTTTATTTCATGAAACATATTGAGCAAAAAGTTATTTTCTTTCATTTCGCGCTTGTTCTAGTGAACAAAAGCGTTATCATTTTGCCCAGTTTCTGCGATTTTTTGACCGGAAATGGTCTTTAAAGGATTGTAAAAAAATTTTGTTTTTCCCGAAAAAAATTCATCAGAATGCAATTAAAATTGGCACAAACCTTGAAGTCAAAACATAACAATAGTGGTATAAAATTCAGTTTTAGCGATTATTTATCTGCAGAGAAATTGAAAAAAATATGTCAAACTTAAGCTTCCTTAATAGTAATGCTAACGCATAACTTTCGAGATTTATTTATTTTATCGCTATCATTGTTGATTATTTCCGAAATAACTCAAAAAATATACCTATATATCCCATCCTCCACTATTGCAATAGTATGTTTATCAACAGGATCACAGAATGGATTTGAAGTATTTGGCGTTCGTAATTGAACTCCAAACGTTCTTTACAATTAATAAGTCTCTAAGCAGATTCTCTCGGTACTTATTGTGTTAACGATCAGTTAGACTAGACGTAAAGGGATTAATTACGGCAGTCGAACTCGTGAAACTTAACAAGCGCTTAAAAGCTGCTGACTTCACGTCAGTGCTTTTCTAGGTTTTTTTCTAGACACTGCCCTTGACGAATAGTTTGATTCCCGCAATCGTAATTGATTTCCTCTATAAATGTTTTTTTTAAATAGTTTTTTTTTTCAGATATTAGGAGTGAAAACCCTATAAACCTGAAAAATAATCCGAAATCGTCCTAAAATATCCTTTATTCGACACTTTAATACTGAGCAATACACCTAGCTACCATATCGGGTCTAACCAATGATTCGAAAATTGCAGACATTCGGGAAATAGAGATCACGCACTGGTTGTCTAGAACGTCAATGTACACAGAAAGACATCCGAGATCATTAACTCTTACACCAAACCGAGGAAAAATCCTCCTATTCGGCCTTTGACCGTCACCATTATATGTATTTTGAGTCTAAAGGAAACCTGTGAATCATAATAATTGGAGAACACAGATACTTCCTGTTCAGGTTACACTGTTAGTTTTGACATTTTACTTGAATGTGGCTCTATCTTAGATCAGTATCATTGTATAATAATAAACTGAATTTATCAATTTCTTTTACAGTATATTTCACCTGCGAGATCGAACGAAATCTAATCTCACTCACCCATCTTTAACTTGATCCGACTTGTCGAACTTCTTGAAAGACTTCGCTATCAGCTGAGCGTCTTCGGGAAAGTAGCTGGTGAAGATACCGTATCTCTCGACTTCGCTCTCCCACTCCGACATCATTTGCTGGACCTTGGACCTTTTGTCAATAGGAAAACAAACGCTTATGTAAGGAGGTCTTGGTGGTGGTTCAGGAATCAATAGTGGCCCTGCCATTCTTGGGAATAGGATTTTGAAGCAACTGGATAGAATTCTTCTGGAAGGCGGAGCCCAGATTCCTATCAATGAATGTTTCTCCTCACCTTTGGACCCTTCCTCCTCGCTGCCTATAGAGGGGTTTTTTACTTGGGGACTGGGTGTCTGAGATGGATGGAAGATGTGAAGAAGTTAGTGGAGTAGGTAAAAATGCTGAAGCATGCCCAAATGAGAGTGGTTTCAATGGTAATAATATTTTATTTAATTCTTCCTCGAATACCAATTATCATATTGAATATTCATGGGAAATTAGGAACTTCAATATTTTGGTATCAGAACAAATCAAGCCCTATGATAATCGGCTCCTACTCATGGGCTTTATAAAGAGAGGATGGTGAAGAATAGTGACTTGAAACTTTCAGGTTAGGTTGCGTATCAGATTGCGCCAGTTTAGTTCGTTACAGGACTGACTTCGCGAAACATTTGGATTTATATTCATTCGAATTCTTGAGGCTTTTTCCTTAATATAACGGGAACTTCTTATGCGATCAAATTCGTTCAATAATTTGCTGTAGATTACACCAACTTTCCATTTTGAGTTTTAGAGAAAATTCATTTTTCCCCCCAATCAATATATTTCACCTCGATCTTATCTGTTGTTTTCGAAATATCTGATATTAGTATGATGAATTCTCGTGATTTCGCGAAAATTTCGTACATCAACATGACAAATTTCGACTCGTAGCACACCTGGATGCCCGAATCCCTGACGAAAGAACATGAAGGTGATTCAGAGTTGAAGATGATGTTGGATTGAAAAAAAGGACATAGACCTAGATGAAAAGAAATGAATCATCTGAATCGAATGCCTAAGTCCTGTTAGCACAGTGGGATTACCTTAATCTTCTAGACGGCACTTCGATGCTGAGAAATTTCTGAAAAGGCCAGGAAAAGTTTCTTCTGAGTTAAGATATGATTCTCTGAATGGAGGTTCCTTATTTCATCGAATGATCTGAGAAGGAATCGATATTACTGGCCTATTTCCAGGAACTGAAGATGGAAATGATTATATACTGGTGGAGATGGACGATTCCATCAAATGATACGAGACTTATCATATTTCAAACCAAGGGTCCTCGACAGTGACAGATATGATGATCAAGGAGATGTTCAGCCAGTTTGGAGTGCCATTCGAGCAACATTGCGATCCAGGACTGAACTTCGAGTCGAGCCTGTTTCAAAATTTTGTGAAGTTGGGGATCAAGAAGACAAGAACAATAGTAGTAGCATGGTCGAAGGGTAAATAGTGTAATTTTCGACCGAGAAATAACGTTGGTGAAAACAACTTGGAAGACTAGCTACACTAAATCTATGAAGTCCAACAGGATTTACAAATAGCAAGTGATGGCAAGGAAATTCGGTATGATTGCAAAGTTGTGGAAGAAGATTCAATATTGAAAATTTGATGTCGCTGTACAACTCCGGACAAAAAAATTGGATATTATCATCTGAATCACAGAAATATCAGAAAGGACCATACAAGATGAAAAAGAGGATCAACTATTTAGTATACCGAATACAAGAAAAATCTTAAGGAAGATGTAACCCAACAGAGGAAGATGGCCTAGCAATTGGAGCGTGATGACACGAGTTCCGACCAGTTCAAGGTAAACCATAGTGGAACTGAAAATGAAAGATATAGAATTGGAATCAGGACACATTTTCGACTCAAGAACTGATGTGAGTGTTTTACATGTTTGTGAGAAGGGTCTTCAATTGGATCTTCTGGAAATCCTTGAAATCAACAGAGCGCTCAAGTCCCAGAAATACACCTGTGTCAACGAACAGACGAAGTTTGAATGTTTGGCGTTCTTTAATTAGTTACAAAGTGCTTAATTTCATGTTATTATACAGGGTCTTTCACGAGGAACCTCACCCATATTTATACGGGAAACAACTGAACGTATTTTCATGAAATTCAGCACTTATAAGTATTTCACGATGCTGATGAAATCTAAAATATTTTCAAGGCATGAGCACCTCCGGTTTTTCCGGAAATGACGTCAACTTCCGTTTTTCAAATTAGAACACCATTTTTTTATTGCAGAAATAGATTCCTTAGAAAATTTCAATTTATTTTGATGTAACATTTTTCAGTTTTGGTTGGAAAATTCTCTCTGAGCGGGAAAATTCGAAAAAAAAATCGAAAATAGAGCTCCGCTGAAACAAGAATAACTTCGAGGTTTTTGGATGGAAAATTTTCATTTTTGGGATTTTCCAAGATGTAAGATTGATTTATCCACTTTGAAAATCGAAATCGCGATTCATGATACAGGGGGTGAAAAAATCGCTTTCAAAGTTAGGGATGACAAAATCGTGAAAAATCAATTTTTTCAAATTAGAACCCCATTTTTTTATGGCAGATATTGAATCTACGTTAAAAAATAATGTGAGTGTATGCATCACACCCTTGCCCTAAAGTGGATATTTTCTGAGTTATTCACAAAAAACTGTTTTTCGTCTTGAATTTTCAGCTATTTCTTTTCCCTTCACGCCAAAAAGATGACATTTTCAGGAACTGTTACTTAAACCATGTTTTAGATTTTACTACCCTAATATGCAAGAGAAAAATTTACAGGTTGTTCCTAAATAGATGGCGAATTTGGATTCGAATTTGTATCGGAAACCTCTTTATTTCAACTAATCGGCCATCGGTTTTCTCTCCAGTGATAACTAAATAATTCCTTATGAACCATATGTAAAAACTTACCATGTTTTACATTATTTTTTTTTAATGATAGATATCATTAATTACATCTGCCAAATTCCTCTTTATTCAGTAGCATTTTGTGTTTACTATTAATTTGGTGATAATTCGTATTAAGTTATAAAATCGATCACTATGCCTAATTTTACCAATGAAGATTATTTAAATCTCATTCTACTTCATGGAGAATGTAATAAAGTTGTAGATAGAACGATTCGACTGTTCATTGAGAGGTTTCCTGACCGACCCAGACCAACGAGAGATACCATTAACAGAACCATGACAAACTTGAGAAATGTCGGATCTTTCGTTAAGAAAACTACACACAGAGAAAAAAGTGTAGTAGAAGATGAGAACAACGAAATTACAGTTCTTGCATATTTTCGTGTGAATCCTCAAAATTCTCTCAAAGATGCCGAGATTGATCTGGGATTATCTCAATCGAGTGTTTGGAGAATATTAAAAAAACATAAAATGCACCCATATAAATTCAATAGGGTACAGCATTTGAAGGAAACTGATTTCGTCAGGAGAACAGAGTTTTGCGAAGCTATGATGATTCGATTTCAAGAGAATGAAAACTTTTTGGACTGTATAATTTGGACAGATGAATCTAAATTCACAAAGAATGGTTCTTTCAATAGGCATAACAGTCATTATTGGGATGAAGAGAACAACCACCACTTCAGACAATGGAACTTTCAAGAGACCTGGAGTTTCAATGTTTTTTGCGCCATCACAAATAATGCAATTCTCGATGTTCACATTTATGATGGGACTTTAACTGGTAAGATAGAACACTACACATGTTTGCATTATTTAAAGAATGTTCTTCCTTAGGAGATAGATATTCTGACATATTGACTCAAATAATTGAGCCGCTAGTACAGAACCATAATGACTTATGGTATCAACAAGATGGCGCGCCTCCACACAATTCACTCAATGTGACAAATACCCTCTACAGGCTATTTGAAGATCGATGGTTGGCGAACAATGGTCCACATCTTTGGCCACCACGTTCTCCCGATTTAACTCCTTTAGACTATTATGTTTGGGGTAGGATAAAAAATATTGTCTACTCAACTCCCCTGACTGATGAAGAGGACTGCATAGAACGAGTCAGAAATGCGTTCAGGTTTGTTTAGATTTTTAGATTCATAGTTTTGAAACTCAATTTGGTTTTTAAACACTTTTGCAGATCTCTTCCTCCCGATGAAATAAGAAGAGCAACGCACGAAGCATTCCTGAGACGTATAAATAAATGTCTAGAAATTAACGGTCAAAACTTTGAGCATCTTCTCTAGTTATAACTGCGAGAGTTTGCCATGGTTCTCCTAATAGTAACTTGTAGTCGGTTTCAAGAAGGGGTGAAAAATCTACAGCATGGTTCAAATAACAGTTCCTGAAAATTTCATCTTTTTGGCGTGAAGGGAAAAGAAATAGCTGAAAATTCAAGACGAAAAACAGTTTTTTGTGAATAACTCAGAAAATATCCATTTTAGGGCAAGGGTGTGATGCATACACTCACATTATTTCTTAACGTAGATTCAATATCTGCCATAAAAAAATGGGGTTCTAATTTGAAAAAATTGATTTTTCACGATTTTGTCATCCCTAACTTTGAAAGCGATTTTTTCCCCCCCCTGTATCATGAATCGCGATTTCGATTTTTAAAGTGGATACATCAATCTTACATCTTGAAAAATCCCAAAAATGAAAATTTTCCATCCAAAAACCTCGAAGTTATTCTTGTTTCAGCGGAGCTCTAGTTTCGATTTTTTTTTCGAATTTTCCCGCTCAGAGAGAATTTTCCAACCAAAACTGAAAAATGTTACATCAAAATAAATTGAAATTTTCTAAGGAATCTATTTCTGCAATAAAAAAATGGTGTTCTAATTCGAAAAACGCGGAAGTTGACGTCATTTCCGGAAAAACCGGAGGTGCTCATGCCTTGAAAATATTTTAGATTTCATCAGCATCGTGAAATACTTATAAGTGCTGAATTTCATGAAAATACGTTCAGTAGTTTCCCGTATAAATATGGGTGAGGTTCCTCGTGAAAGACCCTGTATACTGTTATTTTATTTTCGAACTGTTAGTTTGTTTTGTGGTTTTGTATTTTTATGAGTGACCACGTTGAGACTGTACGACATCTATGTATTCGTGTATGGATCTCATGTGTTTCCACATGTTTTTCTTTTGTTGAACATTTGATTGTCTTTAAGTTTCGGTTTGTTTCATATAGATGTCATCAATTGTGTAGTTTTCAGATATTTGAGCTGTCTATGTCTCAATTGCAATTTTACCATCGTTGTTGACGTTAATGTATATTTTGGTAGGTTATATCTTGATTTCAAACCTTTAATTTGTTTGACGCCTTTGTTTTTAGAATGCCTGATGATGGCAAGTGACCTTGCCGAAATGCATTGCAACTTTTAAGGAATTAAATCTTTTCGAGTGGAGCAGACCTTTGTTTTCATTTATTATTTTTTATATAGAATTGGTTTCTAGTAGGAGCAGTGGCCGAAGATTACTCGCTAGCTCATTGTGTACCCAGAAAACCTTGCATGTCAAGTGTAATAGCATTCGCTTTCAGGAAGAATGGTTATGTATCTGACTCCTTCGAAGAACAGCCTCTTTCTGGGAGAACCTCGAGGCTAGCTGATGGACAGCTTTACCTTTTCTACCTGATTACTGGGAGATTCTCTTATGCTTAACCCACCTGAAGATATATGTGAAACACCATGTCGATCCTGAGGGGCTAGCGTACCTGCCTAAAGGTAAAATATTAGGGGGACCGGAAAGCAATGTCGTTTTCTTACTTTACATGCAAACACCTAGGTTTTTGAGGAGTCTTTATTTTTTATCAATGATGTAATCCCTATCATTGTCAATAACTTTTTGCCACCTAGTAAGTAAATTTTCAATCTCTGATAGATTGAAATTAATTGGTTTTTCAGCAAAATATCTAAAAATGGCATTTTGGATATCATCCAAATTTGCAGATTTTTGTCGCTTAGAAAGTGTTGCAGAGCTCGGAATGAGTGTACATCCGATGGTGCAATATTGGGCGAACATTGTAGATGAGGCAGCACCTCCCAACCCAATTCATTAAATTTTTTCTAGGGTCTGCTTTGCGCAGTGCGGTCTTGCATGGTCGTGTCGAGAATCATACCTTTTCGGTTGACAATCACTGGCCAGTATTCAATTGAAGATTCTTTGACTCGGTTCAGAGGTCAGCACTAACAGTTTGTGGAAGTTTCAGCAATTTAAAATGAATAATGCCAAGAATATTCCACCAAACAAACCAAAGCTCTCTTTTGGGATGTGAGCCTGGCTTAGCAGTACTCCGGGGGATTTCACTTGGAGGAAACCACCGCCTTTGTGTTTTGGGTTATTATAGAGCACCCTTTTTCATATCCTGTGATCAAAGCTATCAAAAAATGCTGTGTCGTTGAAACAATAAGTTGCATGCGATTGATCGGCTAGCCCTGTTCTCTTCGACCAGATTATGCGGGACCCAAAAACTTGCTCTGATTATTTTCCCAATCTGCTTCAAATGTTTTAAGATGGTTCACTAAGGTTGGCTAAGACTGTTTGATATTTTCACGATCATCTGACACAGATGTTCTTCCCTTTCCGCCCAAGAATTGACGTGAGCAGAAACGACATTACTTTCCGGTCCTCCTAATAGGTAGCTGGGCCAAATCCAGTTTGTGCTCTGGACCTGCGCAATTGGAGATCGGTCACAACAAGTTGGAGATAATTTTTCACGAAACAGATATGCAGATATTGGTCTGCAAATTTAATCCGAGATTTTCTGAAAACAGTGATGCTGTAAAAGGGGCCGCTTGTAGATTCAGCCCCAGTATCCAACCCATTCAGGGACAGGGGGGTGTAACATCCTTATCTCATGAATATAACTCTGCTGCCTCTCCCAAATTTCGAGACCGTGCGGTTCATAGACAGCGGGTCGTGACTAGTCTGAAAGAGAATAATCTCGACTGAGCGAAACACCGTATCTGATATAAAACATGAGTGACAGTGAGTTGAGTGACAGTATAGAGTTCTATTATTGAAGTGTTTAGGGCGAAAGTTGACAGTTGTGGATGTATTTCAGATATTTGTTGCGTTCCGATATTCCCAATCAGTTCTGGCCAGTATCAGTAATTTCGAAACACTTCGTACTGATACGAAGAATTACCAAAGCAGTGCCAGTTAAATCGAATGTCAAACTCAACTATTGTATATACAGAATGATTTCGGAGAAGACAGTCAGATTTGTGGATAAGTTTACACTAGTGAAGACGGTTTTGAAACAATATTTGTTTTATGGTTTGGGCGCCTCTATTGAGACTCTACAGGGTGAATTGTACGATTCAACCAATTTTACTTATATTGATAATTTTGATGGAATATTCAGTGTAGTTCAAAATGGATGGATACATTCATTAAAACTAATAATTTCTTCCAGATACAGTGTTGTTAATATGTTTGTTCATTGCACCTACATGAAGTACACCAACTCCACTGACTTTCAATTCTCAGTGCAGTTGAGTGTAGTGACAGATAACAGAATAAGGGAAGTTAGTGTAGTTCAATGTGTTCTATGATTTTCACAGAATACAAACCTGAGTTTACGCAAATCCATGAAGACAGAATTTTATGCTTCTTCTGTTTTCGCTACCATTTCGAGGTTATTTGGTTTCGTTGATTTATGTCGTCACGGAAAAAAATTCTGATCGTTTAATTGAAGCAAATGAACGTAGGAAGAAAGTAGACAATTTGAAGTCAGTTACTGCTAGCTAGATAGTAGAATAAGACCAGAGACAACAACAGATGTCTATGATCATAATTCATACATAACGAACTACCCATGATGTAAGCAAAACATGGTGTGCTTATTTGCTCATCTGTGATCGTATTTACAAATGATGACGTCACTTTTTCCATTCAAATACAAAGCACAGAATATATATTTTCTTGTATTTAAATCTTGCTGACGTCAATTTTTTTTTAAGATGAGCACACCATGTTTTTTACATCCTGGCACTCCCATTTCGCAAAACTATCACAGAATAAAACGTCACTGCACTCCTAATCTGTGACTACATTAACTTCCAAAATTTCCGCAACGAACAGAGTGCAAGTTCACAATAAAACACACCGAACAGTATCAGTGATGCTAGTGTAGCTAGTGTAGTTCATGCAGGTACAACGAACAAACCTCATGTGATAATTTCAGATCTATTTTGCAGGTTGAAAAACACCCTGTACAGGGTGATAACTTTTGAATGGAAGTCCTATTTCTGAACCAGATAAACGAACACTGATGTCGGTGTCTGATCGCCAATTTCAATGAGAAACTCAATGTTCATTTCAAAATATTGATGTAACTTTTCTTCTCTATTCCTGAGAAAGCATTGTCGTGGCAACTTCTTACGTACAATGCAATGACGTTAATTGAATTTTCTGCGAATTGAAAATTTATTAGACATCGCTATCAAAATATTTTTTTCGAATGGGACCCGTAGTATATATTTACATATTTCGATATAGCTTGAAATCACCATTTAAAAAAAATTGCATATTTGATATATTTCTGGAGTCATATTCGAGATAATGAATTTTTAAATTTTGTCGCTTGGATATAGTGGGCTTTGGACTTTTCGGCTAACATTGATTGATTCATCCAAGAACCATTGACAAAATTCAATACGGCATTTGAACTCTCCAGGCATGGCGTGATGAACTCTGTTAGCTCTGTAAAGGTTCACTTTATGAGTTCTCAGAATCCTTCTGATTCTCGTTCTTGGTACCCCTGTGAATAGGTCTCTTGCATGAATTTTTTTTATCATTGGAATCAAATATTCTATCCATAAGAACACTGAAAAACTTTATCCGCTATCAAAAATTTAAATGGTTAACGAGAAAATGCCCTTTTAAATTTGGCTCCGCATATCGGTTGTTTAAACGGACGAAGCTTCGCGGTTTCCGTGACGTATGGGGATATATCGACTCTCTCCCTTTTCTCGTACACTTTTCTGTCTAGCAAGCCAATAGACAGCGTCGAGCTGTATCGATCGGGGCATCGTGGAATAACGAGTGACGTAGGAGGCGAACTACCGCCTTTCACCCACTTTGGTTTTGCGTCCCGATTTGACGATTTTTAATACCGAATTATTCGAAATTCGCGAATTGTTGGAGTGTGAGATATCATACATTATTATTTTGTATCGATATAGAATGAAAAAAACATGCAAATATGATAATTCGTGTTACATGCAAGAGACCTATTCTTCTATAATAAGTGTTGAGGTTTTGGGATCGCTTCTAATAGCTAAAAATCGGTATTCTTTAGATATTTTGTCGGTCTTTTCTTTTCAAGTAGACTTTCATTTATTGGGTTGTGACGCAATCGTGCGAAAATATCTATAAAGGTTGTTGTCTTTCTGTATAGTTTCGACGATGAAAAATCACTTGCTGCATCTGTATTTGATCTATTTTGTAAGAAACAGACTTATATATCCCACTTAATTTTCGTATTTTATTACATCCAAGACCAAAGAAATTGAATATTCAATACCTCGAACATGACTTCAGAAAAATATCCTGCATTCTACATTTTTGAAATGGTTATTTCAAGCTTCTTGTTTCCATTAGCTTGCAGAAACAGATTTAAATTTCTTCAAAAGAGTTATACATATGCTAACAATATAGCAAAATGACATATTTTTCTCTGATACTTTCTGAAGTCAAACTGAAATTTGGTAAATCTATGTATAATATAGAGTCCGAGGTACGTGCGATATTTCGTGAGAATCGGATGAACAGTTTGCGAGTAAACTTTCAATTTTTTTTTCAATTTACCAATCGTATTATTTCAACAAAGTTCCACATTAGTGGCGCATCAACATATCACGCTTCAATTCACTTCCAAGTTTCAATCCCATCGCTCCAGTAGTTACAGAGCTATCGACGAAATAATCTAAAAGGTTCACAGGCAATAACTCCGAAACCAATCGGCCGATTTGGCCTATTAACGAACTTTACCGCCGGATTATGAAGCGCGACCTACCCTGAAAGTTCCAAGTCGTAAGCTTCCCCCGTTCGACTGATTCATAGACCTTTTACATAAGTCAATAAGCTTTAACCTTCAATCAGGATAAGGAAATAAGAAATATTTAACACACACCACCACCGCTCCCTTGGAAGTCTTGCCTTCCTCTGCAATAAGATCTTCCATGATCTGAGAAGAAGTCTCTATCGGCCCGGATAACACAGTTTCCGTCGACGGGTGCTTCATCAGTCTCTGGTGAGCACAGTCCTGTTCGCCAGGGGGTTGCCTCGAGGGACCATAAAGAACCTCTAGTATTCTGACGGATACAGGATCCTCCCTATCCGCAGTACCGTGACTTGCCTTCACCACCATTATTTGCGAATCACCCTCGTACATATGCTCCAGGGATTTTTCGGGAAGGTGGAGCTCCTGACCGGGTTCGAGGAAGTAGGAAATGGCTTCTATTTGTTCGGCGGTAATTTTCATCTTTGGAAAGGGAAGGAAGGGGTTAGAGGATATTCATTCGAAATTTCAATAAAGAAGGTAGGAGATGAGGAAGTGAAGATCCAATGAGGAATATTTTCTGCATCCACATATATGAATACGAATTTGTTTTTACATTTTTTGCGCCAATGTTCTCTGAATTTCTGATAATACATTTGGAGCGATTTCAAGCAATGGACCAAAAGCTCCGGTAATAGTTACGGTTATCCAAATTGACAGATTTTCCATTGGTCAATTTGAATAACCGTAACTATAACCAGAGCTTTTGGTAAATCGCTTGAAATTGATTTTTTATTCAAATGATATTGTTGTCCTCATGTGGAAGGCATGCGATATTTTAAATAGGTTTAGTCTATCATGAAGGCGCTCTTTTCCCGAAAAACACAAATTAACCGAAACTGATTATACTTTGAAGTAGTTAAGTCAAACGTATAATTTAGAGTGATCCGCTCAGGATAGACATGCTTGAACTACCGAGTCTTCTGTCTTAGGTAGATGAATAACTTGCTCTAGTTGTTAGTATAAATGGTGCCCCTTTTACGACTGACCGTGAAACTTGTATTATACATTCAAATCCGAAAAATCGAAATGCCAAACTGAAGGAAAATTTTTCCGCAATCGAATTAATCAACGGTCATAAGGTGACTTCTTATTATCTTCAGACCATGGTGATTTTCATTAATGTCCACTTACAAGGAATTTTTCGAATTAAAAATGGAACTGTACCGAATTGTTCTAAAAAATGATGTCATCGTGATTCCGCCAGAGATATATTTTCAGACATAATCGCCACTTTATCCTGCATTAATGCGTTCACTTTCTGTGCATTTCCCTTTCGATTAAATTGAATGATTCCATACTTAGGTCATATGTCTCTGGCATCTAAAAAGCTTTAGGTAGTGTGAAACAAATCGTCAAAAATTGACAGGATAACGTGAAAACAGCGTCATCAATAATGAATGAACTTTGTTCAGCCAAATAGACATAGAATATTGTGAATATTCGAACTTGATGCCTATCTTTTACAGTTGTTGTCGTGGTACATCCATGTTCCCATTTTTGCAATTAGAAAATTGTTTAAACAACGTCAATACATGTCAATATATTCAAGTTCCAATTCCTCCTAAATCAGAAATACATTGTACCTATTGAAATAATTCGGCCAAAAAAGATGCTTATTTAAGGTTGTTGAAAAAGGCGTAATTCACATGAGATTGAGTGAAAAAGTAAGTCAGAAATCAAAATCAAAATATATAAATCCATCTCCTCGAGGAAACTTTCAATTCATTATTTGAAGCTTTATCTTTCATAAAAAAATGCATGTGTGTTTGAGAAAATGATAGTTTATTTCAAGCTTCAAAAAGCAATCCTATCAAATGTTGTACAAGTATACACAGAAAGTCGTTCTATTGGTCCCAGTATCCCATTACCTACGCCTTGAAAAAACTATTCAACGTCCAAAATAGGATCGAGAATTTGTGATAACAATTATTGACTAGCAGTTAGATTCATAGATTGGTGGAGTTCAAACTACGCCTTACAGAGAGTCCTAAGGTTTATCCGTTACCTTTGCACGAACCTTATGTTCTACATAACACTTGAGAGCAAACGATATCTCGATTCTAACGGGGTGAGTTTTGAAGGCCAGAGTTCTTTTTTTCAAAAAAATTTTTTGGTGCAGATGGTTGATAAAAATAGCAATGTTGCGATTTTTTTATATTGAAGCATTTTCGGGAGAAAATAAGTAACATTGCGCATTCTCACAAAAGAATGTAGTACATCCAAAAAAGAAATTTTCAAAAAATACTTACTGAAGCCTGCAGAACGACACCCCGTTTTCTTCTATAAAAGTTGAGATTTCTCCGAATTTTAATACTTCACGCGTCTATTGGCAACGTCAAAGCATGTAGAACGCGTTGCAGGAGCCTGACCCTGAGATAATTAACGAGGTTGAATGTGGCTGTGTTGCTATGTGAAAGATAGAACTCTCACACAAATTTACAGAAATAGATTTTTGGGGGGAAGATAGGTTTGTCTCCCTCTAGCAGAAATCGAATTTGGGATATTATTGTGCAGTCTATGTCTTTAGGTGTATGAACATTATATACAAATCAGTTAGTCTGAACAATAGACAGGGAGACATGGGCTGCCTAATAACACCACAAAATCGTGTGGAAGTCTGCATCCATACTTTCAACTGAATCTGATAGTGAATCTCTGGGACGTAGTTTCAACTATGATCCTGATTAAAAACTAATTTTAACTAGTGACTTCACAATGAAGCTGAAGCATGTGCAGTTAGCTTAGCCCTTCTATCCAACATACAAAAATCCCTGAACCTTAGGCACTTCAAAATCACCTTCTCCGAGATGCTGATCACCAAGCCCGCCTCGTTCATAAGCTCCTTCATCACCTCCATATACTTGTCTCTTGCGTGTGGTAAGACTACCATCACTCCAAGATTCCCCAGGTTCTCCAAGATGGCGTCAGACTCTTTCACCAGTCTCTGGTGTATTTCCTCAGCCCTCTTCTGCTCCTCTAAAGCTTCTTCTTCCGCCAGCTTGGACTGGATCGCCTCCCATCTCTTTGCTTCTTCGGGTGCCCTTTCTGTGATCTTCAGGACTTTGTCTCTGACGTAGCTCTTTTCCTCCACCATTTTTTGTATACGCAGCTCTTCAGTTATGAGCTGCGTAAGCTTAGGAGCGTTTGCGCCGTACATGAAGTTGACCATCTTGCCTCCCTAGAAGATACGAATTTATACAGCGTGTCCCATTGAAACGAAAACTGAGATCTATTCTAGAAAAAAACAAGGTTTCGGAAGCTCTCTCAATTTTGTTCTTGCAGGAAATTTTCCTTCATAAAATCCATAATTATATCATTTCATCCCTCTGCGCGGCAACCCCAACCACTTATAATGAAATTTGGAGTTGGGGTCGTATGATATGTTGCTGGAAAGGATATTTCCTTCTGAAAATGACGTTAATGTAATATTCAACTTTGAAAAATGGCATATAATCCAATTCACCTGCAGCATAAGATGATAACTAATTTTATGCAGGGGGAAAAAATTCGTTCAGAAAAACGGGATAAGTGTCTTAATCAGTTTAATTTAACACCTGCTCAAATTGAGCCCTACAACTTCCATACAATAGTATACATTTTGTTCAAAGTTCCATCGCCTTTCTTGGCGAATTCGAATATGAATTATCCAAGCAGGTCTGAAAAAGAGGGGACTGTCCTGAATACTTCATTCTAACAAATGCCTTTCAATGGAATAAATTTTGCTCAAACTTCTGCCCCACCTTCTGGAGTATTTCGGGGGTAATTCGGCTACATTCGTCGACAATTTTCAGGCGGTATTGTATTCTCCGTCATAAAGTTTCGATTTGAAGAGTCCCACAAAAAAGAGTCTAGACAGAACAGATATGGAGAGCTAAATGTCCATTCCGTCGAATTTTTCTAATATTGAGTGAACGAATGATAGAATCTAGAAAACAAATGACATATCGAGAATTTTCCCACCTGCATTGTCTCTTTGAAATTGGCGATCTTCTTATTCTCCAGGTATATATGGTTATATTTCAAAGTAGACTATTGAGTAAACCAATGACAGAATCTGTGAAATTGCTACTGTCAAATTAAGAAAGAAATAACCTTTTCAACAACATATCTAACAACTCATCTTCCCTATGTTCCCGATGTTTCTAATACGAAGGTATGTTAATCTGAAGATGGACATGGGTGTGTGGTTGAACGTAAAGAGTTAAATACATCCTAGAAGTAATCTCCACTGATCGAGGTTCACGGAAATTGCAGCAAATTGAGGATACCTCAATACCATTGTAAGTGCGTAAGTTTCTGAGGATGACTAAACTGATATACATTCGTTCTGATCATTGGAAACACCCTTGCATGGTTGGATTATTTAGGAACAATTATTTAAACAAAAGTAACTATAGGAAAATTCGAACATTACTTTGTTGAACACCCCCTTTTTCTCTAGACTCAACAGT
Source organism: Myrrha octodecimguttata (assembly GCA_958510865.1). Lineage (NCBI taxonomy): Eukaryota > Metazoa > Arthropoda > Insecta > Coleoptera > Coccinellidae > Myrrha > Myrrha octodecimguttata. Next base: position 31,767,522 of record OY294057.1, read on the forward strand.
TTCTGTTCTCTTGAATAGGCTCCAAAATCGTTAGTTAAATTTTCCTGAGCTGAATATAAAGTAGTATTTGAAAAACGACCGTTGGATTCTCTCAGTTTTCTCGACATACCTCTGTGATTATATCGAGGAATTCAGATTTGAGGTGCATACTATAACTCACTCCTCACGACAGAATCGAAGATGTAGACTAATGTGAGTTATATCAAGCTTGTGGAAATTGTTTGCCAATCATTTAAAATTTTCCAGCTAACGTTAACTTATTTTAGTGACATTGGGAATCCAAACAGCTGGTAGTGCCGAAGAAGTACATTCACCGCTCCCCCCTACACTCTCCCGCCAAAAAGATTTTATGAGGTGGCTCATGGGAGGTCCAAGCTGCTACATAGGCAGCAATGGGAGATTTTCCTTCAAACGAAAATCCAGTAATTTTCTTGAAAAACCTTTAGAACATCACATTTCAAACATATAATTTCAATATTATATTTTTTAAAAAATGTTTGATTACCTAAAACTGATAAATAAAAATGGTGATTTGAAACTTGAAGGGATTTGTCTTGAGTGCACGATATGGAAACGTCGAATTCAGCTTTCTCGGAAAGAAAAGGACGTCAAATGTGTTACCTTGCTTAGGAAAATAGAGAAAGCTATACTTCGCTCTGGTTAGAGTAGAGGACAACGACCAAGGAATAGAAAAAGAAGAGCACAAACTGCCATACTGTCATATTACTGACAAATCGCAAACGGAAACGAATAACAAATTGTTTGGTTATTTTGACAAATAACACGTGTGTACCACAGAATAGGAATAAATATTTCATTATTCTATAGTAGAACAAGCTATCCTACTAAACACCGTTTCCACTTCGTGCATGCCTGGCAAATCCCTTTTTCCCAATTTTGAAATCTGATTTTGAATACTTTATGAAGGTAATTTGGGAATATGATGAATCAAACCCATAATAATTATGTTCAAATTTGCATTTGCAGTAATAACCCAAATTCAGGAAAAACCCCCATTGTAAGTTTAAACACATTTCGTCTGTGGTTTTTAATCTTCCACGCTAGAGTCAATTCGAAAATACTACGTGGGCTTTTACTACTACCACATTACCCAATGAGTTCCAAGCTTGGCGAACAGTTGGTAACGCTCAAAGCTTCAAGAGATAAAGTCTGGATAAATATGATCAAGTGACGATAAATATGTTGTATATAATATGTTTCTTCTATTGATAAAACACTGTTTTTTTCTGGGACCAAAGCGACCAAAGCAATGGCTCGATAGTCGATATGCGATATTCAGGCTTTGTTTTGTCGAAAGCGGTTGAAAGGTGGTAGCTGACTTTGATGGCTGGTTCGGTACTACGATGCTGAACGCTCTGCTTGCCGAATTGGGCTGTTGTTCCAGAAAACATCACAGAAGTCCATGAAATGGTTTTGAGTGATCGTAAATTGAAGTCGCGTGAGACAGCGGTGGAGTTGAAGATATCAAAAGACAGTGTTCCGCTTTTTTGAGTGAAATTTTTTTATGAGAGGATGCTGGAAATGGGTTCCGCGCTTGCTGACTGCTGATCAAAGGCAACAATGCATCAGCGATGTTTAAGCAGATTTTTTTGTTGATATGTGGCAGTAAATGAAACTTGAAGTAATCATCACACTCTCGAGTCTAAGAGAGCGTCAACTGAGCTGAAAGCCTGCCCAAGCGACCAAAATCAGCTAGCCAGGTTATAACATCAGTGTTATGGGATGTGCCTTGTAGGTTGTTCATTATTATATTAACAAGAGTGGAACTATCAAAAGTGAATAAAACAAAACGTTATTGAATCGATTGAATGCAGAAATTAAAGTAAGTCCTCGAATGCAAAAAGAATATCTTCCACCAACATAATCACAATAGATCTGACAAGCACTAACCGAAACTAGCATCCAAGTAGGCTCACTGGTTCCCCTGAATCTCTCCAATGCAGTGATTCCATCGCACTTAGCCTGTAATGTAATATTTGAAGGTGAATGGTTCTGTTGAAACTTTTTGTGAAACTATCTTACTATTGCGAGCTGTAATGTATCTCCACCAATTTCGACTTTGATCTTCTTTAAGTTCGCCTGCATGCCAGCACATGGTCCACACCAGTCCGAATACACGTCTATCACTGTAAAAATTGAAAAATTTGTTAAACAACCAATGAATAGAGATAGAGACGGAATAGTGCAAACTCCAGAGACAAAATTAATTGGAGCGGAGGCCACGTATACGCGTTCACGACCACGATGGCGATCAGATAGCAGCACACTTGTCGAGAACCGTCTGCGACCCGACAACTTTCAGATGCGATAATATAGCGATCGCATGACGTTAGTGGAAATATGATATCTGGATATTTTAATAGATAATGTGACAGAAGTTCGCTATCTGATCGCCTATACAGTAATAAAGTTAATGTACACTGATTTTAACCATTAATTCCTCTCATCAAATAAAACACTTTTTTCATTTTCCATTTTTCCATATTCGGCTACGAGGAAAAAGATACAGGAAGTTAAAATCTTTTTTTTTGTGGCTTTGACAACGTTTATACAAATCGAATGAATTATGGTGAGGAGTTCTCTATAAGTATCACACTTATCTTTCAGTAATCACTTTTATTATAATTCCAACGATTTCCCAGTTATAGACCTGCCGATTAAAGAAAAAATAACAAAGAAGCATGAAAAATGCAGAGTCACCATGATAATCTTCAATAATTTTAAAATACTTAATTATTCCTTATAGTGTTGAAATGTTATAAAATCTGATAAAATTCGAGAAATATCCCTATTTTTGTGGATCCGTCCCTGAGCTGATAATGGCCTTGAATGTAGCTCCCCTCAGTTCACTCAAAGTGTTTATAGGTAAAGCCGCGTACAGACACGAGAGCTGAGCGGCTTACGAGGCAGTAGTGAGGCATTTGCGAGGCAGCCTCGCGTTGTTGAAATGGCTCCGACACCGTACACACTTGCGAGGCAGCCAAATTAACTTGCCTCGCAAGCCGCTCAGCTCTCGCGTCTGTACGCGGCTTAAGCTGAATGGTTTCATATATGGAATCATTCAGCTAACCTTATTTATGATTCAATTGCCATTTTTCCAGATTCGGCTTCGGTAAAAAGATACAAGCTGTTGAAATTTCCAAAAAAAAGTCTTCTTTTTGTAGCTTAGACATAGCTAATCCATTTTGGTGTGGAGTTTTCTATAACTATGACATATGTTCTTCAGTGATCACTCTAATTCTACTCCTAAAGGTTTCCTTGTTATACACTAGCCTATTCATGAAACTAAGGGAAATAACCATGAAGAATGCAGATAAAGCTTATCTTGTCTTCAATCATTTTAAACTACTTATTTATTTTTTATAATTTCTCACTAAATGCAACGTTTTGGAGATATTCAAAGTCGGATGATAAAAATCTGATAAAAATTCGAGAAACTACCTCATTTTTATGGATCCGTTCCTGAGCTAGTAATTACCCTGAATAAAAGTGCACCCACGTTCATCCGGACCACCGAATACACACTTATTCATCTATTTTGAGGCCAAAGCATAGAAAGAGAGACTAGGTCTCCATGTGTATGCACAAGACTTTCCATAAAGTTCACTTAATGTGTTTATAAGTTAGCTAAATTATTTCATACATGAAATCATTTAGCTAACCTAATATGATTCATTCATAAATTTGATGAACATTAGGATATTTATGGAATTTTCAATATGAGAATGGCCGAGGATGAAATTGGGCGTAATTTTGAGGCGAAAACAATTGGATATTGCATGAATATCAATTAGAAGATCAGTGTTTCAATGGTCAAGTGTACTGAATGGTTTTAGTTACAATAATACAGCAAAAAGCGGCAAAACATAAGAATTAAGTGAGTAAATGAGTTTTCTGAATCATGTTCCTTTGAATTTCCCGCAATGGATTGGTTATTCTGGAAAACAGATCATCGTAAGAAAAATCTGTCGTGAACTAGCAAATGAAGTGCAGGAGTGAATTAGCACATAAAGAAATATTTGAATGCTTATAACTTTTTACCTGAGCCGAATGTGGCAACTGGCAACTGAAAAACATGTTTTATTTGATGAGGGGAATCTATGATTAGAATTAATGTAATTAACGTGATGGTGTTCTCGTATATGTGACCCCCGCTTAATGCTGGAAGTTCTTAAATCTTGGTATAAAGGTAATATGTATTTGAAGTGTTGACATCGTTCTGTCAGTAAATTGAAAAACATGTTTCGGCAACATTTTTATTTGGGAAAAAATTCTTCTCAGACCTTGACCTTCATATTTCACTGCCGTGTACCAAATCTCAGTTCGATATCATGATTCTGGAGATATTGTTCTATCCGGAATATCTTAAGAAATACTGATTCAATCATGATGAAACTAGTTTGACAAAGATTTGTGCGTGATTTCGGGATGATCGTGTCGTTAAAACAATTCGAAATGGAACCTCCTCATTTTTTTTTCAAATATTCAATATTTTGCGATCTTACAACCATATTATTCTCACGAACTTCGGTATGAACCTTCAAGCTGTCATTTTTCAATTATTATTCACTGAATTACAATTCGATTTTATGTGTATTTTCGGAAATCCTGAGAAACTAAAATTTTGAAAAGGTATATCAGCGGACTCATTGGGTGAATTTAACCCATTCACGAATGCGGCCGGAGTAAAATCCGCCCAATGATTTCGTAGATATGCCCATTTCAAACTTTATTTATTCAATATTTCCAAAAATACAGATACAATCGAATTAAAATTCAGTAAATAATCAAAAAATGACAGCTTGAAGGTTCCTAAAGAATTTAGTGAGACTAATATGATTATGAGATCGCAGAATATTGAATATTTGAAAAAAAAATTGAAAATATTTATTTCCGAATAGTTCTAATGGCACGATCATCACGAAATTTTGCACTCCGCTGTTCCGGTGTCAAGCTCGTACTGCCTGCCGACGGGAGGATTGCAAAGTTACGGGAGAACACCATTGACATGACGCTTTCAGGGTAGGTTGCATTTCAAAATGCGACGGTTTCGGAGCTATAGTCATTTGAGATTATGAGGATAACTCCGGAATGTTTCAGGAACTACTTGAGCGATTGAATTGGAACTTGGCAGCCAGCTGGACTATAATGAAGCGCAAGTTTTTCCAGAATTTCGTTGAGATCGTATGGTTAGTGAATAAAAAAAATATCGAAATATATTTTCAACACGTTTTTTTTTCGGAAACTGTCTATCAGATTTGAAAAAATGGTTCAAAACCCAAATTCTACATTTAACAGCAGTGTACCAAATCTCAGATAGATACGATTATAAAGTTTGGAGATACCGGGCAAAATATGTCAAATTTCGTGTCTCGTCTCTTGGTATCGTTGGTTTTTCCAAAACAACTCGAAAAATAGTGATTCAATCATGACGAAACTTGGTTACTAGTGTGGAAAGGCTGATGAACTTCTGAACTTCGTGCAGCATTTCTGGATGATCGTGTCGTCAAAATAATCCAAAAAAAATCTTTTTTTCGGGTATTCTATATTTTGCGATCTTCCGATCATATTATCCTCGTGAACCTACAAGCTGTGATTTTTCAATTGAGTACTGTATTACAAAAAGTTCGATATAATCTTATCTACAAATATCGAGTTTTGTTGTTGTTTCGTCGATTTGATATCTGATAGTTTCCGAAAAAAAGTGTTTTCAAGAAAAATTACAGATTTTTCTGTTAAATTGTTCTAATGAAAATTTTGGATAGTTCCTGGTATACTGAGGAAATAATTTCAAAGGTTTAAATAATTATAACTCTGAAATTATATTGCCGATTTGACACATTAACGAACGACCGCTGCACTCGCAGGTTTGCGAAAAATTTTGTTGGAATTTGATGGAATATTTTCGGGGAGAAATTTTTTTTTTCGAGAGAAATATTTCGAGTTTTTCTACTCATTTAACATACCATCTCAACAATATTTCGCATGCAAGTTTTCGCGGGTCAGTATGCCCCAAATACTAGCAAGTTTCAATTCGATCGCTCAAATGGTTCCTGGGTATTGAGGAAAAAATCTCAACAATTCAAGTTTCCAGTCACTAGTTTGTTCCGTTCGGCAGTTTTTGTGTCCGTGACCGGACTGAATCGATTTAGAAACCGGTTCGAAATTCGAAAATAACAGAATTTTCATAAAACGGTAGCACGCGGTTCCCCAGAACATGAGCCCGCAAAAATTGCGAAAATTCAAAAAGTTTTTCATTGATACAAAGATTCCTTTACATATTTAAAAGCTACCAGTAGCACACAGAAAAAAATTCAGAATGAAAATCACGGAAATTGATCTAGAAACACTAATTATCTGCAGATTTTCACAGGTAATGTTATATGATGCAAGCCCCAAGTGGTGATATCTCTGCCGGGTTTCAGCTGAAATTTTTAAAAAATGCAGATATACCGAAAAAAATACTTTAAAAAGAATTTGAACTTTAACGAAATATATCTGAAAGACGAATCGTTTTCAGACCCATGTTTTGGACTACAACTCTTGTATCATCCAATTCATCAACCATCTTCGTGCATAAGATTGGAATAAACCTGTTGTGCACTAAAATCGTAGTTCGAAGAAAAATTTCATTGGACAATGAAGAGGGAGTGTCGACACCTGGTATTCTATGCATCTCGATCCACGGTATCCCAAGACAACAAATCGATATCGCTCACTTCCCCAACGTTACCCTTTCCAATTATCACAATCAACCACCCCCAACTACGAAAAAAACGCGTAAAAATCCACTATGACCACTAAACTTACCCAGCAGTCCCGGTTTTTGCAGATACTTCTCCCATTCCTCGTCCGTGTTCAGTTCGGCCTGTAATTGAACGGTCTGTCCCTTTTTGGCCATTTGTCATCCGGCGACGTTAGATTAACTGTTTCTATGGTTACCGCGGCGGACATTGATTTAACGAACGACTTCGATCTTATATCACCAGATTGACCGGCTTGTCGGAGCCGGCAGTTAGGAAGGCCTTGAAGGGAAGTTTTATCGTCCTGACTTTTTCAACGTTGCCGTTTAGGAGGTGGATCAAGTCGTCCAGGTAGTTGGTCTGGATGAGATCCTTTTCTAGTTTTTCGGCCTTCTCAATAAGACGTTCTACTGTGAGGTTCATATGCTGAAACAGAATTATTAATTGGACATATGTCACGAGTTTTTCACTTTATTCACTATATTTCATTATATTTTTAATGGAAAGTAACGAGAAATGAATCTATTGGGAATGATGTCGCAATATACAGGGTGTATCTGAATAAGACCGAAATAATTCAAGAGATGATTTTGTGATGAAAATTAAGGTGGGTATAACATTTTTTGAAAACCTACCCCGTAAGAGTTACATATTAGTATATTTTATATTTTCTCTGTATATTAAGCTAAAGACACGAAACTTGGTGGAAATTATTTATCAATAAAACTACACAGTTTGGAATGTTTTCAACCCTGAACTATGTTTCGAAAGGGTTGAAATAGTCAACCCCTCAAGGTACGATTCGGATCTCGGCAGTAGCTGCCTGAAAGTCACGTCCAGGGAGCGACTTCCATACCACTTCTAGGGAATTACATTCAATACGGCTGCTTGTGTTGTCTCTGGAAGCGGTATGGAAGTCGCTGCCTGGTCGCGACTGCCAGGCAGCTACTGCCGAGATCCGAATCGTACCTTAAGATACTTTTTCTTACAATTTTTTTTTTGGTAAAAATTGTCCTTTAAAAAAAAATAGCTTAAAAGCCCAATTCATTCAATAACTTTTTTATCTCCACAAGTTTTTTCGAAAACTTGATGATCTGCGAAACCACATTGTAGCAGGGTGTGAAACGATAAGAAATTCAGCGGGCATATTTCATCACATACGCATTTCAATCAGGAGACGAGTTAATGCTTATATTGAAGCTGAAAGCAGTAATTTTTAACATTTATTATAATTGTATTGTCGGTAATCGACCGGTTTTTGTTCATTCTTCGCTATTGTTTTAGCCTAGTAGAATCATAATTTGGTTGGCTGTTGTTCAACGAAATGCTATTCAACATAACTTATGTTTTTCTAGTAAATGCTTGAGTTTCCGAAGAAACTTGTAGGGACAAAAAGTTAATGAATTAATTGGGCTTTTAAGCCATGTTTTTTCAAAAGGAAAATTTTATCCAACAAAAAGTTGTAAGGAGAAATATCTTAGGGGTTAACTTAGAGTAACTCCAGAATTGGAATTATGAAGATCGGAGAAATGGTCCATAGAGGAAATAGCGATATAGTCGAGGCCTTTGCACCCATTTCAAAAGCGTTCATACTCAATTCTCGGATGCTATTGATGTTGATATTCGAGAAGCGGTTCATCAGGATACCGTTCCACTGGGGTGCATATCTTTGGAGTCTTTGATAGTGACGTCAAGAAAGTTATCTCGGGTATGACTGCTGGTTCTGATAGCATCCCCAGCTTCCTTATAGAGCATTCAATCGGTGTATTATCTGCACCACTTCTTCATATTTTTAACCTGGCTCTTAGATATTGAAAATTTCCATCGTGCTGAAAGATGGCGAAGGTGATACCCATCTTGAAGCAGGGTGATCCAACTGCCATAAAGAACTACAGGCCTATATCCATGCTTGAGACCACATTATATCGAAAAATATATCCTGCTGTGCGACATCTAGTTTGTATTGAACAACATGGTTTTATGCCGAGGAGAACTTGCAATATAAATCTTGCTGTGTGCAGTATGTCTCTGAATTTCTAGATACTGCTGTCCAAGTTGATGTTGTTTACACTGACTTTCAGAAAGCATTCCATATGGTCAACCATGCAGTTCTCGTACATGAACTAAAGACGCAGTTTGGTTTCTCTGATGATCTTGTGAATCTTATCCGAGTGATCGTCTGCAGTTTGTTTATCTAGAGGGTTGCTGTTCTGTTATTCATTTCCACTTCTGGTGTGCCGCAGGATTCAAATCTAGGTCCTTCACATTTCATTTTATTTATCGATGACCTTTTTCACGATACGTTGGTGAACGGTGGAAACACCTCATCGACTTCGTTGCCTGGATTATTGAATATTGGTGGTGCCAGACAGGAGAAGATATCGGTCACAGCGGGTGGTGCCTTTTGCAACGGAAATTAAGGCCGTGCTTGAATTAGCGTATGCTGCGACTTCAAGTTTATCTGTAGAATCAATTCCAACGCCGATTGCTCTCGTTCACAGCGTGTATTGGAGTGGCGTGACAGTATCTTCCTTCAACTCAACATCTCTAACTGCAACGTTGTCATATACACTAAAAAAAATTATATATTGAATGATTCTTCTAATGGCGTCGCACCGGACAGACGAACAGAGTACAGGGACCTTGGCGTAGTCTTCGATCAACGGTTTCCATTTGTTCCACACATCAATTACCTGCTTGCTTCAACTCCCAAAATGTATGGATACATTATACGAAACTGCGAATATTTTAATAACTCGGGGACTATAAAAATTTTGTTCAATGCATCCGTGAGGAGAAGGTAGGAATATGGCAGTGCGGTTTGGAACCCCATCTACGAATGTCACAGGTATCACTTGGAGGCTGTTCAAAGGAGATTCCTGAAGTACCTCGTTTCAGAGAAAAAGGTTTTATCCATGTAGGGGATTTGACCATACTACATTGTTGAATAGATTCGATGAAGTGGAACTACATGTCAGGAGGGGTATATCATGTCTCAAATTTCTTCATGGACTATCGAATGGTAGTGTGGATTATTCCTTTTTACTAGCTAGTATAAACTTTTATGTTCGTTGCCCCTGCTCAAGATCTGTTCGATTGTTTGAGCTCGCTGTACCCAGAAGGATCATTCTAATGCAGTCACCTTTGAGATTGATGTGCTCAACTTATAACGACATCTCCAATCTTTGTGATATACACTTGGACACGTTCTCATCAATCCGTTCGATATATATTGAGATCTCTAAGAGTAGGCGCTGAATTCCAGCAAATGAGATTTTTTTCTTCGATTTTCGGTTTTGTACCTTTTTTTTTATGTTCGCTATTCCGATTATAAATATTAATTGCTATAAGTGCACATTGTATCTTGAGTTTAAGGTGAACGTTTCATGTAATTTCCTGTACCTGGGTTTTCTACCTGTTGGAAATAAATCCTCATTATAATGTGCTCTCTGACCGGGAGGGTCTTTCGACCGAGTCCGGTCCTCCAAGCGATATTTCATATCCTCAGATGAGCGAAGAACGCTACATGCCTCTTATATTGGGGAATCATTTCACATAGATCCTTAATTGGTTATTTTACAGCAGAAATCCAATAAAATATCGGTAATGAATATTTCACTACTCTTAACCATGATGTAACATCATGCTCTTAACCATCGAATCTTCCACTCGAAATTCGTTCAATATCCAATCGATCGCAAATTCTCATATTGAAGACAATTGGTTCTCATTTTCATCAAATTTATAAATGAATTATTTCAATCAGCAACACTATTAGTTCTATGGAAAGTTTTGTCTCTGGCCCATAGACATGGAGGCAGAGTCTGTAAGTATATGCTCTGATCACAAAACAGATAAATAACTTTGTATATTCTGAGAACCTGATGAACGTGGGCAGAGCTTAATTCAACTATCTTTATTCACTATATATATATATAAATATTTATTTATTTTTCCTTCTTCCTAAAGGCCAACTCGAACAGAATAGATTTCGAAAAAAACTCAGTCTCCAAAGTATCTATGAGGTGAAATGTGAAATGCATGAATGGGTAGAATCCGTTCAATGGTTTCACAGTCAGAGAAAATCTTATTATCCTATAATTTGAAAAGAACTGATCCAATCGAGTTCACATCTAATACTCACGTAAATGTGAAAATGAAATGACTCCAAACTTTTAGCGATATCGGACATTTCAACGTGTTTGCTCTTGGAAACAAGAGTGTCAACATACCATGTCTTAATTTTTCATCATTATTTGAATGCTTATTGTACAAATTTTCAAATGGACTGAAATTACTTCTGAATTTTATCCAATATATTCAACATTTTTGATCATTAGTCGACTTTCTCTAAAGGAATGAATACCTTCCAGAGTATTATATTGAGTTGAGCATTCTCACCTCTAGATCCTGGTGTATCTCTAGAACATCGTTCCTCATATCATTGCTTCCATTACTAGAGATGCTATCAGCCACACCACTATCCGTCTCGCACTTGGTTTTGGCGAAAGCTTCCTGTGTCTTCTGCCTAAGCAAGCTCCTAACCAACGAACCCGACTCACTAGCCTTCGTATTAAACAAAAAGTAATCAATTGGTGAAGTTTTATCTGTAAAAATAAGTTCCAATAATATAGATACTGGGTTGTCTGACTCGTGACTGTTTAAATTGAACTCATCAACGACTTTCTTAATCTCCTCTTTATCTCTTATCAAATATCTGTAAGCACTAGCTCTAGCGGCAATAAAAAGTTGCAAATATTTACTTTTGTAGGTCAAGAGTTTCGCGTTGGAAACCACAGAGAGCAAAGTGCCGCTTTGAATGGAATACGGCTCTATGAGACTTGCGATCTCCTCTTTGGTCGGCGTCTGAGCGTCTATGTTCACGAAGTTTTTCAACATATGCTCTCTGATTAGGTTAGGCGGTCGTTCTTGACACTCCACCGCGCTTTCCACACCATACACTTCCACCACCGGGTTCGGTAATAAAAATGGTTTTCCCTTAACTTCGAAAATTTCACCGTCCGTCGGCGTCTTTGCGTTTTCCGCGAGATCATTGTCACATTCTAGTTCTATGTCGTTGAAGAACCAACCGAACTCTGTGTCCCGAATGTTTTCTGTGTAACTGCCGTCTGTAGCGTAGATCTTCATCTTCTCCCGATGGTCTCTGATGTCGAAATGAAGGAAGTAGCTTCAGCTAATGGATTTACGTAGATTAGGGTCTCTTGTTCTTAACTATCGCTTACATAGTCGTTGCAGGGTTTCCTTTGTGGCCAAGCTGAAATAATTAATAATATGAGATTGTTGCGCAGGGCTGCCATTGTTGGATGAGATAAGGATGTGTTGATTTTGAGGGTTATCTGATTTTGCATTTCATTAGAAGTAGCTATGATTCAATCGATATCTTGTTTGTTAAATAGTTTCCTAATAAGATATTCGGAAATGGAAGCATATGATTTAAAAATAACCAAACTCTTCAGATGTCATACTGATGTATGACTTTATCTTCGTGTTCAATGCGCTATTTCGACATTTATGACCGCCAAATAATAACTCAATTTTTTTTGCGAATCATTTCGTTAACGGTCGGACAGACGGATAGTTAAATTTGGCTACGGAATCTTCATTAATTAATCCAACCTAATAGTTTGACATAATTTTCTGCTCAAAATTCGAATATAACAGGCAGTAAACGAATATTTTCTTCTTTGATGTGGAAAGCACCAATTTTCATGGTAGGTTCGAGGGTCTTTATGTGCCGTTCAATTGGCAATAGAAATATAAACGTAATATTTATTAACATTGCACTTTTTCGATAGTTCTAAAGACTCTGATCAGATAGAAGCGTGAGTTAAGTATAAGATGAGGGATATCCAGACAAAAGATTCTTGAGAAATTTCGCTTCTTTCAGGGTAGGTCGCGCATTGGAATGCCGCGGTTAAGTTCGTTAATGGGCCAAATCGATCGAATAGTTTCGGAGTTATAGGCATTTGAAGTTATTTATTTATTATTTCAGAAACTATTATACCTGAGCGATTTGATTCAAACTTGGCAGTTAGGTGAAGTACAACGACGCGCAACTTTGAGCTGAATTTCGTCAGGATTATATTGTCGGTAATTTAAAAAAAAAATTTTTTTCGAAATTTTTTTCCAAAAAAATTTTTTTTTCGGAAGTCATTCATCATATCCAAGAAAAATTATACTCACGCTTTGACCTTCTAATCTCACAGCAATGTACCAAATTTCAGTTCGATACGATCATAAGTTTTGGAGATATCGGGAAAAAATATGTCAAATTTCGAGTTTTTCTTCTCGATATCGTTGATTTTTTCGGTATAACTCGAGAAATACATATTCAGTCCTGATAAAACTTCACACCTAGTTTTAAGACGCTGAAAGACAACTTTATGCAAAATTTCGTGATAATCGTGTCATTAGAACAATTTGAAAAAAAAAATTTCTATGATTTTCTCATTAAATCTGTATGAAACTTCGAACTGTTATTTTCGATGAAGTACTGGATTTCAATTCGATCTGATCTCTATTTTTGGAAATATTGGAAAAATAAAATTTTGATTGGGTATATCTACGGAATCATTGGGTGGATTTTACCCATCCACGAATTCGGCCTTCGTAAGTAAGGTCCAAACCTTCTCTACAAATATCGAGTTTCTAAGTTGTTTCTTTCGGAAGTTATTGTGTTTACGCAGTCGGCCGTAAGGGTGACCGTAAACACAATAACTTCCGGAAGAAACGACTTAGAAACTCGATATTTGTAGAGTAGGTTTGGGGCTTAAAAACGAAGGTCGAATTCGTGAATGGGTAAAATCCGCCCAATGATTCCGTAGATATACCCATTCAAAATTTTATTTTTACAATATGTCCAAAAATACAAATATGATCGAATTGAAATCCAGTAATTTATCAGAAAAAAAATTCAAAAAGCACTGCCGTGAAGGCAGCAGCTTTTGCGCGCACGTTCAAATTCGTTGCTGAAGCGGTCATCTACATTGAACATGCGCGCAAAAGTTGCTGCCTTCACGGCAGTGCTTTTTGAAATTTTTCACTATACAAATAGAATCGTCGAATATTTATAATTTTACGCGCTCATTCAAATGTCTGTTCGTGTGAATTTGTTCTTTGGAAAATATTTATAAGATTTCAGAGTAATATAGAACATATCTTGCAGTCTCCATTCAATAACTGTGTTTCGAATTTCAGTTTGGTCTCAAATTTATATGGGAGATATTGAAAAAGAATTGCTGTTTTTGATAGCTCAAGGATACTACTTCGATATTCATCAAACTTCGTAACTTGGCAAATGCTGATTCGCAAGCTTGTGCAGAGTTCCGTGAGGAATTCATTACATTAAAACAATTAGAATATGTTTTGAATTTTGCGCACATGTTCTGGGGAACAGCGAACTATCGTTCTGTTCAAATGTCTGTAATTTTCGGTTTTTTCCCGAAAAAAGGTCTCAAATGAATAGGTTGTACTGATGATGAATCCGTTGTCAAAATTGATTCTGTCCGGCCGGATGACAACACGATAACTGTCGAACGGAACAAGCTACTGACTTGAATCTTTCAGGGTGGGTCGCGCTTCGGAATGCGGTGGTCAAGTTCGTTAATGGACTAAATCGGACAAATGGTTTCTGAGTTATAGTCATTTGAATTTTTGAGATCATTTCCAAGAACTACCACAGCGATTGAATCATTACATATTACCCTCAAAGAATTCTGCGTGTACCTTTAAGCTGTAATTTTTCGATAAAGTACTGGATTTCAATTCGATCTAATCTGCATTTTTGGAAATATTGGGAGGATAAAATTTTGCAAGTTTTTTCTTTCGGAAGTTATCGTGTTTACGATCTGCGGTTAGATCACCAATATTTCCAAAAATACAGATGTAATTTTCTTCATTAAAAATATTCATTTGTCAATTTATTTTGACTAATTATCGAAATAGCACCCTAAGTTTCAATAGAAAGTCTTACGTCGAAATATCTACTTTTTCAAAAAAAAATGGTGGGGTTTTTGTTCGTTGAAATCTCTTCTTCCTGATGGTGAAAAATATATACATTACCACGGTATATTTTCTTAGAAATAATAGTAAGTAAGGCCCAGACCCTCCTAGTCTCTCTTCCCCACTTCTCAATGGAATACCTTTTGATAGGCCAAAATTTTCCGTAGGTCACTGTGGTAAATAAATTATTTTTGAAAAGGAATAAATAGGCATCTACGCATGTTATTTAAAAAAGATTTCATAACTTTATCAAAATGTTATAGAATTCTTTTTGAATATTGACTTTATCAATATAGTTGGTTTTAATCATGGTAGTATATTTTCGCATTTTCTAAGAAAATTTACCACAGTAATGCTTGTTTTTTCTACACCGTCAGAAATGCTTTTTCGATATTTAGTCAAAATGAGGTGAACAAATGAATATTTCAAATGAAAAACTAACAACGTATTTGGAACATGAAAAGGTAAGATAAAAATGAAAATCAAAAACTTGGTTGTTCGAATTTTGCTCATGAATTTCAAGCTTATGTGAAAGAATTGGAATACAAAAGTTGTATATCTTTTTATTAGATATCATTCGACTTTTTTCGTGACTACTTTAGAGAATTTTTCCGAAAAATCTCCATGAAACCATTGCCTATAATATGAACTGAACCTCGAAATGGTAGTGAAAGCAAAAGGAGCATAGAATTTGGATTTCCGCAGAATCATAGAACAGATTGAACTAAACTGACTACACTCATTCTGTTATCTGTGACTACCATGAAACCATGGTCTATTATATGAACTGAACCTCGAAATGGAAGCGGCAGCAAAAGAAGCATAGAGTTTGAATTTTCGCAGAATCATAGAACAGATTGAACTAAACTGACTACACTCATTCTGTTATCTGTGACTACCATGAAACCATGGCCTATTATATGAACTCAACCTCGAAATGGTATTGAAAGCAAAAGAAGCATAGAATTTGGATATTCGCAGAATCATAGAACAGATTGAACTAAACTGACTACACTCATTCTGTTATCTGTGTCTACCCTCAACCCGAAGTCAGTGGAGTTACTGTACGATGACATTTTCATGCAGGTACAACGAAAAAACTTGGAGTTATGTTGGAATCTATGAATGTCGCAATGGAATATTCGAACCAAAGGAGAAATTTTTTCCTCTTGATTGATGTGTTTTCTTGATAATAACGAATAAGAACTCTCTTTCAGAATATCAAATCATTATGGATGCTTGACTCATTGTTTTCAAGATAAAAGTTACTTTCAATCTGTTTATCAAGTCATTTCATTGAAAAGTCACATATTTCCGGAAAACTATCAAAAAAAGTAAACAGAGGAATGGAGTCCCATCTTTCTGATTGAATACTGATGAGTGATATTGTTATCATTTCGCAAACAGTAATAATGAAGGTACTCTTCGTTCAAAATAGAATTCGATGTGAAATGTTAATTATTTTGAATTTATGAATCATCTTTCGAAAATTCCTGAAATTTGTGTTCCGTGGTTAGACTTCTCAAACCCAGGAATATTTTTTGGAACTGAACGTACTTTTGTTTGAATTTAATACGGCAATGAAAACTATTTTCATGGTTATTTTGTGAACAGTATTTTTTAGGTGATCAAGGATGCCAGAATGAATAATACTCATCGGGTACTACTTAAATTCATGATATTCTAGGAGCATGATGGAGGTCATTCTGTGAATCTGTCATTTCCAAATTTTGAGCCAAGGTTGATTATTTTTAATCCAAGGATGCAGATTTCAAGTTCAACTTCATTGAAAAAAAAACTCTAGACTAGACATTCGCATGAACTTGAAATCCTTCATCTAACAACTACATTTCTTGTGCAACAGGATTTTCGATAAGTGGAATTCACTGCAGTAAATTCTTTCGATTGGATGCAGTATACCTACTCTTAGTTTTGTTTTGTATATTTCAGGGTTTTGATGCTATGATTTTTTTTGTATTTTTTTTGAGAGTTAATAGGCTTATGCCTCCTCTCTTCTCAATTTTGTAATAATAGTAATAATAATAATAACTCTACTGTTGGAATTGTTTTTATGGCACTTGTCTGGAAAAGAGGTCGTTATTATATTCTGCCGAAATGTCAGAAATAACTGAGGTTTGACCTATACTGATGAAGACTTTGAGGTCAAATTCGATTATGTCCAGCTGGTCGTTCGTCTGTTGTCAAGCTAAATTTCGAAAGGAACAAGCGATTCTGAATTTTGCTCATCAAAATGACAAAGTTGAATCCTCAAGACAGTTTTGAAGTTATACCAATTTTCAGTTTTAAGATTATTTCCTGAGTTTTCGATAATATTGAAATTTGGATATTAGTTGCAGAATGCCGTCTCGCAAATTTATAGTCGAAATTTTATGATTTCAGTGAAAATAAATGGACCAGAGAATTTTCTGAATTTTTGTTCGAAAACTTGCCATTAAATTTCTATCAGTCATTCGTTCTCGTGAATATTCGAAAAATATGTCGAATTTCGTTCTTATTTCCGTCAGCGTCAGAGAAAACTGAACGGGATCAAATATAGTGGTTATTTGTAGAATTGTAAAATTCGTTGTTGTAAGTTATTTTTCTGAACATTTTATATTTCCGAAAATTTGGCTTCATTATCGATATGACACTTGTTTTTAGGTGACAAAGAGCGATTAGTCGATCTAACGATCATAACAACCTAGAAAAGCACTGCAGGCAGCAGCTTTCGCACGCATGTTCAATGGAGATTCCCATTTTGGCAACGAATTTGAACGAATTGAAATTTGGTACTCTGCTGTGAAATACACGGCTCAAGGTATGAGCAAGATATGCTTCAACTATCAACCAAGTTTCAATACAATATCTCCAGTAGTTCCTGAAATATCAGGAAAATAACCTCAAGACTTCAAATGGCTATAACTCCGAAACCATTTGGCTGATTTGGCCCATTAACGAACGTACCTGCGGCATTCCGATGCGCGAACTACCCTTTCGAGTTTCGAGTCGCTAGCTTGCTCTGTTCGACAGTTATCGTGTCCAAGTGCGGCCAGCCAGTTGGCCGGACAGAATCGATTTTGACACCGGATTCGTTATCAGTGAGTCCGATCTACTCGTTTGAGACCATTTTCGGCTCAAAATGCGAAAATTACAGACATTTGGACAAAACGATAGCACGCTTGCACATGCGCGCAAAAATAATTTTTGCGTTTTTTTCGAAAACATTTCTAGGTGCAACTTGGTTGAAAAAATGGTAAGAATACGTAATGTTGCCAATTTTTTATTTTCAAGAATTTTCGGGAAAATAAAACTGATATGGAGTGAAAAAAGGGAAACATAAATAACATTGCGCATTCTCACAAAAGAATTGAATACATCCTAGAAAACAAATTTCGAAAAATAATAACTGAAGCCTGCAGAACGACACCCCGTTTTCTCTTGAAAGCGTTTACGTTTTCTACGTTAAAGCACGCATACAGTGGGGAGGTGCCAAATTTTGAGATATTTACCAGGGCGCCTATTCTTGAAACCGGGGAAGAGAACGATTGATCGAAAGGGGGCGTGTCTACGAGTTTTTCAGGAAAACGGTATTCTTGAAATGAATGAGTGCTTCACGGAGAGCGAGCGATGTATCTCTTACGATTTTGATGGAACGATACATAGAGCACGCTAATTATGTTTCGGGTATTTGACAATTTTGATCTGTTTGACACTAAGTCTTAACAATCTCGATTTACTTTCACTACAAAATTTCTGTTTTCATTCGGAAATGGACATGGAGAGTGCAATTATGTGGGAAGTACTGAATGAAGATGTGGAAGATGCAGAACAACAATACCAAATAGGTGTCCATGTGCTTTCTAAATAGAACCCGTTAGATCTATCTGATCCAAAATTTATCAAAATGTTTAGATTAACTAAAGCTCAACTCGGAACACTGTGATTTCCTTCCAGTTTTTTTCATATCCTGCCTTGTATAATCTGAAATTAACCGACCTATGTACATTTTAGGTCTTCGTGTAATGTAGTCAGTGAGCAGTTCCTTCCGTTTATAGTTGATTGGAAGTGATCTTTTTTTTTCAAAATGATCCATTTTACAATTTTCCGAAATACGCTCCCAACTCTTATGACAACTGTATGATTTCAAATTTGAATTATGACAATATATCACAGAAATATAGTCTATGTCGATGTTTTATACATAAAGTTGGCTACATGAATGAAGTTAGCTTCATGACTGTCAAAAAAACTTGATTTTGATTGGTTAGAACATTTGGCATGATTGTTTGCCTATGACCGCTCATTCGGACTGCTCCCCATCTTGACTGCGATGGTATAAACGTTCTCTATCGTTCCATCATAAATGCTTGCGTTTCCTTGCCAACGGCGTCGAAACGCCAATTTTTTCACGTTTGTTCTCTTCCCAGAATTCATGAATAGCGCTTCTTGATGTTCAAGAATACGGAATTGACGTTTTGACAAATGGGACGAAGGTCGAACGGGAGATTGTGCTATAGAGAACGTTCTATACCATCGTATTTCAAGAATTAGGCCCCTGGTGTTTTGAATAATTTAATGTGGCTGTGTTGCCTGAATCCACGAAGCTGTAATTTATTAGCCGGCGGTACCGTTTGCTCGTGAATGAATGTTTGAATAGATTCTAAAAATTGTTTCAAATTTGGATTCTCATCAGTAACTAACTCACAGATATCGGAATTGTGGTGGTGGCTAATTCTCACCACCAAACTGGGAGATGCCACGATCAGAAGTGAACCATTAAAAGTATTTATTACTTCGCAGATTATGGCAAGTGGTGGCCTCATACGACAACCACATTGCGAGAATCATTCATTTCGAAGGAGCCACAACAAACTTGTCCATTATACAGTACGCATCAAAATTATGGAACAAATACATTTTCTCAGAAGAAAAATATTCGGCAACAAAATCCCGAAACAGGTCAATTTTTGTTTCATTTTTACCAAGCTTTTATGCACTTTTGAAGGATTTTTCTTGCACCCTGTGCCATCCCCATCAACCCTCTAAATTTTTTGATTAGGGAAAGTGGGTCATGTGGTACTTTTTTGGCAAGGTCTTTGTATCTTCTTTAGAGGGGTGCAAAAGTTTTTTTTTGAAAAATTAGTTACTTCAAAGAGGTTTTCAGTATGTGTACTTTGTCATGGCTCTTTTACTTTGAGACGATGGTATCTGATGAAATTTGTCACCCAATGAAAGTCGACTCGACCATTACAGTTTTGTTCATGCACAACTTTCAACCCTTTTCAACCTCTTCACGTGAAAAATTAGAATGTGTGGAACACTGCGCTTCAGTTCTGATCTTAAGTAGGTATGTTATTAGTACGTTTCTAGAAACGTTGAAAATTGTGCATGAACAAAACTGTAATGGTCGACTTTTATTCGGTGACAAATTTCATCAGATATCATCGTCTTAAAGTAATTTCGTTGCCAAATATTTTTCTTTTGAGAAAATGAATTTGTTCCATAATTTTGACGCGCACTGCGTAATGATATCGTTCGTTTGTTCGCTGTTACTACTATAAACGACGCCATCGAGTTGAGTTGAGTTGTTTTGTACACTTCAAGTAGGGAAATGCAAATCGTCAGTAGAAATACAAAATCAAGATCCCTATATCATCTAGCTTACTTTCGCGGACTGTCGTGACTTTTTCGACCTTTACGAGCTCTTCTAGGGGTTTCACGTGTTTCCACCAACCGGAACAAAGATTTTGACAATTATCCTCACAATGATGAATAGGGAAAATTATTTATTAGACCCAGACACACTGAAAGAACTGTGCCAATTAAACATTTACCTCTTTGGAAAATTATGTTTAACATACAAGGTGCGCTGCGCTGTTCCATCGTGTGACACGACACTTCATGCTCACTAATTCCTATATGTCACCTATCGATCTGTCATGACATTATCGATTTCTGAAGTTATTAATTTGACTTCGGAAATGGCGAATATTTCAAATCTTACTCTATTATGGAAAAACCCTCCTAAACACTTCTACTACAGGTTAATTGGTGCATATCTGATATCAAATGAAAAAATTTCCATATCCACTTATGGGGTTTGTTGGGGGCAAACTCTGAATCAATGAAATATTTCAGAACGATCTGAGTAATTCCATCTATCGAGAGAAAATAACAAAGCCACTAATTTTTTTGTAGATTTCTCCACACACACCTATCTCATTCTTATCTAAAGAACAATCGAGATCAATTGATTTTATATTGATGTTTTCCAAGGAAATCTCCAACCAGGTATTGGTCTCGATATCTTGTGTCGATTTTATGGAAAATTGATATTCGAGACCCTTTCTGGTTAAGAAAATTTTTCGTTCTTATCAGGCCGTAGAAACTGATTTTTTTTGAAAAGCGCTAATTAAAATGCGCTATATCAGATTAATTATTAGATGAGGTGTAGTGCCTTCGTAGATTTTATTTTATTATTTTTGGTGCAGATATCACGGAGATAGGAGAGGCGACCAGCGATTTATAGAGGTGCATTCCGATTTGAATGAATCTTGAGTTTTGATTGAAGTGGTTGTCGGAGAACGTCGTATTTTTGCGCGATTCTTCCATTTCGCTTTGATATATCTTCCTAATGCCTTCGAGTTTGGGATTTCTGCCGAAAATGGTCTAGTAAACAGATGAAAATTTTGTGGTTTAATTAAATTATGATTGCTTTTCGGCACTAATCTAGGAAATATCAACTGGAGGTGGTTGAGTTTGTGCCACCCCTTACAATTGATAGTTCCCAGATAATTTATATCACATTATATCACATATATTGTCAAAACAAAAATAAATAAAATTTTCAACTTCTATACCAGGTATCTCGAAAACGAAGTGTTTGCTAGATCATTTGTTTCGATTTATGAAATCCTGTCTATAAATGGACGATTCAACTTTCCGGACCAAACTGTAGGACAAACTTCGAGTAAAATCAGGATCAAACAAAATGACGTTTACAAGTAATCGATTAATATACCTAGATTATCCCCTGTGGGTTTCAGTTTCAGTGAGAGGTAAATTGATGTATCAGGTTAAGCCCTATTAAATGAAATAGTATCTTTTAAAAGTCAAGGCTGATTATATGATGATACTGGTTACCTAATTCCTACCAAATGTGAGGACTTTCCATTCAGCTTCTCCTTCTGTTTTTTCGGAAAGAAAGCTTTTTCATTGTTCTATAGAGAAGAAGACAGATTTTTGGTGTTTGCTGATGTTTAGCATACGAAAACTCCAGTTTAAATTTTCTCGTGTGTCTGTCGATTTATTTCAAGAATATTCGATATCTAATGAAAAAATTAAAACACCGGAAAACTACTACTTACCAACTACATCTACGGATTATTACTAAATTTTGAAGTGGAGCTTGGCAACAACGCCTTATTGTCGCTAGTGAACGTATATGACCGAAGCACCGAATTCCGAACGATGCGCCAATGACAAATCTCACTTTTGAAGTCAGTGTGAATCTGTCGAAATAAAGTTTAGTGGTTATTTGACATTTTCAATTATTTTCATTGAATATTACGTATTCCTGAATGTAAGTTAAGATTCAAGGATGATTTGTGGTTTAAAAAAAAGAATGAATGGATTCTTTGTATGGTACAAAGTTACCTGAAAATGAATCGATTTAAAGCTTGAGTGGCCTATAAATATGAGATACTGCATAGTTTCGACAACAGATTTTCCGTTCCGTTCATTTAAGAAGAATTTTTTTTGCACATTGACAATAAGATATATCCCAAGTTTCAATTTGATCGCGTCAATAGATATCGAGATATGGAGTAAATATTCTAAAAATTTCAAATGACAACTGAATTTGACATAACTTTTGCTAATATCTACGGAAAAAACATCAGATCAAATTGAAATTTGAAAAAACTGTTATGGAAGACTGACTTCAAGGTCTGTGCCGAGTAACATGAAAATCTGGTCAATAAATTCAGAAAAATTTCAAAAAGCACTACCGTGAAGGCAGCAACTTTTGCGCGCGTGTTCAATGTAGATGACCGCTTCAGCAACGAATTTGAACATGCATGCAAAGCTGCTGCCTTCACGGCAGTGCTTTTTGAAATTTTTTTCTGATGAATTACTGGATTTCAATTCGATCAAATCTGTATTTACAGATACAGATCAGATCGAATTGAAATCCAGTACTTCATCGAAAAATTACAGTTCGAAGTTTCATACAGAATTTAATGTGGATGATATGATAAGAAAATCATAGAAATTTTTTTTCCAAATTGTTCTAATGACACGATTATCACGAAATTTCGCATAAAGTTGTCTTTCAGCATCTCAAAACTAGCTGTTAAGTTTTATCAGGACTGAATAAGTATTTCTCGAGTTATACCGAAAAAAACAACGATATCGAGAAGAAAACCCCGAAATTTGACATATTTTTTCTCGATATCTCCAAAACTTATGATCGTATCAAACTGAAATTTGGTACACTGCTGTGAAATATGAAGCTCAAAGTGTGAGTGGAATATGAATTTGGATATGATGAATGGTTTCCGAGAAAAAAATTTCGAAAAAATTTTTTTTTTAATTTACTGACGATATGATCCTGACAAAATTTGGCTCAAAGTTGCGCGTCGTTATACTCCACCTAACTGCCAAGTTTGAATCCAATCGCTCTAGTAGTTTCTGAAATAAAAATAAATAACTTCAAAACTTCAAGTGCCTATAACTCCGAAACTATTCGACCGATTTGGCCCATTAACGAAATTAGCCGCGGCATTCTGATGCGCAACCTATCCTGAAAGTTTCAAGTTGCTAGCTCGCTTCTGTCGACAGTTATCGTGTCTACGGCCGGACGGACGGCCGGCCGGACAGAATCGATTTTGACACCGGATTCGTCATCAGTGAGTACAACCTAGTCGATTGAGACCATTTTCGGCTCATTCATCCAAAATAACAGACATTTGGACAAAACGATAGCACGCTGTTCCCCCAGAACATGCGCGCAAAAAATGTATTTTTTTTTCATGAAGATGTCGATAATTATAGAAAAACCGTGTTTCACAATTTTTAACGACTAGAGAAGCACGAAACTTAGCAGTACGTTGCGACTTGATATAGTTTCGATGTGATTGCTTCTGTACTTCTTGAGATATTGAAGAAATAACCTCAAAATTTCAAACGAAATTTGACATATTTTTTTCGATATATCTCCGAAAGTAAAAGTCGTATTGAATTGAAATTTAAAACATTGTTGTTGAATACTGATTCTAAGGTCTGTGCTTCATTTCGTTGAAATCTGATCAACATTTTCCGAGAAAAAAATGTTCTCAACAGAACTTACGAACAGTTTTTAAGAATTTTTTAAGAACAAGATCCACACGATATTCTGCGATGAGTTTCGCGTTGGTATTCTTCAAATAATTACGAAGTTTCGATTTGATTGCATCTGCGTACTTCTGGCGATATTGAGGAAATATTCCCAAAATTTCAGAAACTAACGAAACTTGACATGCTTTTTCCTAATGATATCTCCAGAAATAAACATCATATCAAATTAAAATTTGACAAACTGTTGAGGAGGACTAACTTCAAGGTCCTCGCCAAGTTTCATCGGAATCTGGTCAATAAACTCAGAAAAAAAAAAAATTTAACGATTGGAGACGCACAAAACTTTGCGGTGAGTTGGGGGTTGATATTCTTCAAAAAATTAAGAAATTTCGATGTAATGGCCTCTGTACTTCATATGATATCGAGGAAAAAATCTCCGATTGTAAATATTGTATCAGGTTGAAATCTGAAACTTTGTGTTTGAATTCTGATCTGAAGTCTGTGTCAAATTTCGTTGAAATCTGATCAACACTTTCCTAGAAGAATAAATTTTTCAGCAAAATTTGAAAGTCTTCGAATATATTTCTTCCAATTTCTAACTACCAGGTCAACACGTATTTTGTACTCGGTTGCACCTTGGTATGTATTCTTCAACAGATAACGAAGTTTCAATCTGATTGCATCTGATCTTCTTGAGACATTGCGGAAATAACGTTAAAATCCCAAACGACAACGAAATTTGGCTTATTTTTTCCTTATATCGAATAAACATCTTTTTGAAATTTTCTGACAATTGGATCCACACATAATTCTGCACTAAGTTGCGCATTGGTATTCGTAGATTATCTACAAAGTTTTGATATGATTGAATCAGTATTTCATGAGATAATTAACCGCAAAATTTTAAATAGACCTAATTCCGAAACTATTCCACCACTTTCACCCATCAAAGAACCTAGCCGAAATATTTGGACTCCAAACATAATCGTTGATGACCATTTTCGGCTTGAAATTCGAAAATCACAGACATTGTGACGAAACGATAACGCGTTGTTCCCCAGAACAACTCTGTTAGCTGCTGAGGATCACGATTCATCACCTGCAAAATATTCTGCATTCTTCGACATCTGTTTGCAAATCAGAATTTCCTATCTATGGTTGACTAATTCCCAGCCTTCTGGGGCAATACAATCATCTTCTTCTTCTGTTGATCTGTCTTTTTCCAGTATTGTTCTTCCGAAATTTGGAGGACAAATAGAATAACGAACGGCCTGAATCAATCTCCTTGTTTGATGCGCAAAAGCATTGAAATTCTTCCCTTCGGGAGGTTCAGAAATTTCGTTTTCTGATATATTCGATTGGTGGTGAAGCTGCTGCTGACGTTGCAGAACTAGAGCTAACATCTCATAATTATCTACATGAAAATCAAGCTTTGCAGTATCGGTATCGAAATCATCGACACCAGAGTCAATGTATCTCAACTTAATATTGATCTTTCCTGATTTATCTTTGAGCTCTATATTTCACCTAACGAATTTTGCTATCACTCATTGCAATGGCATTCGCGCTTTTAATGCATAACCAATCACCGTCTTGGCCGACTTCCTACGAATGTCATTGACCTTGCTGAATATGGATCAGCAATCTCGTCAACTATTCGAAAGACAATTGTCTTCTGATTATTCCTCATCTCTCGGACTATTGCTTTGATTCGCCACCCATCAGATTAGAGCTTCGGAGAGCACTTCTTCAATTTCTCCAGTATCTAATGATTCCGTTCTAACTACCGCAGCAAAAACTTTTTCCTTCTTGTTTTCCAAATCAACACAATGTACTCCCATACCTCCGCGCCAACTTGCATTTGTTCCAACCCAAATCAAGTGTTCATTCTGCCAAGAAAATTATTCGATTCTTCAATGTCGACATTTTAAGGCTCTACCTACCTCCTTACGTCGATCATATGTTGCCGACCGAAACTTTCAGCGAAATTGCTAATCATCACACTGCCAAGGGTGGATCTTCACAATCGTGCCACACTTGCGGCATGCGACACCAAACCATTATTCTACATCTTCTCCAACCACGTGTAGAGAAGGATAAATCTCATCCCGACCTACTTGTTATGAAACCAGACAAGGGTAATAATCTGTTATCATGTCAAAATCCGAATATCAGGATCATATGACCGAGTTGTTGGCTGATACAAACGTGTATAAGAAACTGAAGAGCGATCCTACATCGACAGTTGAAAAACAAACGAACACACTCGTCGGCAAGTTGGTAATGGCGTCCGTAGTTGACAAGATAACTGACAGACAATTAAAACGGTACAATTCAGTTTCACCCAAATTATATGGACTGAGAAAAACTCATAAACCTAATATCGGTATTGGACCAATAGTGAGTTGTTTGTGTGCGCCGTCTTATAATTTGTCTGTATTCGTCCATAACATTCTATTGAATGTCAATTCAACATCAGAATATTATATCAAGAACTCTTGCGAATTCGTGTCTTTCTGTGAAAATGTCGTCCTTCAGGTCGGTTTCTCCCTGTTCTCATTGGATGTTTTGTCGTTATTCACCAATATACCTAGAGAACTTATATTACAACTGATTAAAAGAAATGGTGTTTCATAGTGGCTTATACGGACATGCCGAAAGAACTATTCTTGGAAATCATAGCCTTCATACAGGACTCGAGTTACTTTCAATTTAATAATGAATATTACTAGCGAATAGATGGTACTTCCAGGGGCAACCCTGCCAGTTCATCCTTGGCGAACTTCATAAAGACCGAGCTCATCCACCAAAGTTTGAAGAACGATTTCCATCCACGCATCCAATTTACGATTGAAGAGGAAGAGGATAGTGCATTGGCCTTTCTTGATCTTAAGGTTATACGGAACGAAGTGGTGGCTCTTTGTCAACATGTTGGTACGTGAAACCATCAAACTCTGGGCGGGTTATGAATTTTGAATCTGAAACACCACGATACTACAAAGTGAGTACAATAAAAAATTTGCTTCATCGGGGTATAAATCTGAGTGCGCCTCAAGTTCACGAATGAACAACTCTTAATAAGATTAGAGATTTGTTGTTGTTGACTAACTATCCAAGAACACTAGTGAACAAAATTATTAACGAGTAGAGCCAAGTCAACGCTAATGATGTATGTCGTGAAGGAGAACAATCAAATAGATATTTTTTATTTATATATTTATTTTTCCCTTACATCCCATCTATCAGCTACAAAGTGGCAAAAACACTGAAAGAGAAATTCCCAACTATAAATTAGTCTTTTATAACCTCAAGACTACACGCCTATTATTTTCTCGTTTGAAAGATTTTACTCCTGTCAACAATAGGTCTAATGTTGTCTAGAAAATACCGTACTTAGGATGTTCAAGTTGTTACATTGGACAAACAAAACGACTTCTGAAAACCAGAATAAGACAACATAAATATTGCTGTGACGCTCTGGCCGAACATCGTTTTTCAGAGGGACATACTTTCGATTTCGATGGCACTACAGTTGTGGATTATGAGACTAACGGGAGAAAAAGAAACTTGAGTGAAATGATACACAGGACGGACGCGGAAGACCTAGGTCAGGTATATTCAAATTTGCTGACTCGATACCTGCAATTCCACATATGAATGAGAAAACTCCGGACACAGAAAGGAATGTTTGTTAGTCATGGGACACTTTTTAAATTTGTTGACATATGAAGCATTCACCGTATTGTGGTTATTGTTTTGAATTCTTTTAGTGTTTCCCTCGGTTAATTTTGTAAAATTGGTATCAAATTTCAGTTCTAGAACATCTTTTTTCAACTAGTTGAACTCGGTAAGTGTTGTACAGAAACTGATTCATTTTATTATATTTCCAATATTTTATTTGAAAATGTGTGTTATACTTGTTTGTATAGCTATTTTGTTTCTCTGTAGCCTTGATAAAGTCTGAATATATGGACGAAACGTTGGCTTAGTTCAAGTTGGTTGGACTTTTATTTGATTCCTATTCCTGTGGAAACTATCACCGTATTACACAAGGACGTGAAGCCATGGAATTGAGGCATCATTACGTTTGTCTCCGTCTCCATCATCTCCTCTTGCGAGTCTTGCGCAACTGGCTTCTCCAAGGGTAGAGTGTATCTTCCCCTAGTTACCACCCAAACGTCTAATACCTTCTTCTCGGCTTGCTCTTCAAGTCCATTCCTTCGATCTGTTTCTTCTCATAGCCGAACTGATCTTGGTCAATATCCTGTGTAACATAGCTTCCTCATCGGCTCCAGTTAGAGTGATACTGTGGCGAATTCATCCACTTCAAGAAAAACGGAAAAAAGGGCGGAGTCGAAACACGAAATTCAAATCTATATATAATATAAATATATTTCGCTCCGCTCTCAAAAATCACTCCACTCCATCTGCATTCACGTCACCGCTAAGAAGATATCCTATACGCTGCATTCCTGACATCTGCATTCATCGTTATCCTTGTCAAGGCGAAGAAATTCAAGAAGATTCAACGCATCAACATCTGGTTTTTAACCACCCTCGACGACGGAAGCGCCCCCGACATTACCGACCCCGTGACACTCTCCCAAGGAGGTTGAAGCTACCTCGCAAACCTTCCAAAGCTTCAATACCAACCCCAACTCTTGTCCTTCGTACCTTCCATCAGTTGATCCATCTGATCCCGATCGCACACTTTCACCTAGTTCATGTGACTGAAGCTAGAATTCACGTATTCATTCGAATCATGATTAATCTCTACAAACACCAAACATTCGTGAAATCATCAGAAATTGACTATCACAGTTCATGAAAAGTGAAATTAAGTGATTCAGTTCTCACAGAGAACCAAACATAATCATTTTTTCATCATCACTATCTGCAATTTACCGGAAGTAATATCTGGCCTTCCAGTTTCACCTCAATCCTTTCCTCTTATCATGTTACATTTGAATTTTTCGAAGCATACATTAAGTATTATCCAGGTGAGAACATTCGATTCCCTTTTCCTGATCAGTAACTGCTTGCAATTATAAGTTGAAATAATTATTCAATTTACTTTGTGTGAATTCAACTAGAATTCACAGTGGTTGAATGTACCTTTTGAACATATAGTTTTTGTGTAAGAACTAGTTGTCAGAGTGTCGTCTTTTGTGAATTTTGAAAAACTGAAAGAATGAAATTTTGTTGTAAATTTGATATTTTCCTGTAAACTGGAATGGTATGAATTGAACAGGTCAATTGTAACTCCTCTCATATTTGAGGGAATAAAGAGTATCATCTACATAGAGTAGTTGCTACCACAATGTATTTTTTTTGACAATATCTCTAGCCTGTTTAGCCTCATTGAAACTGTATTGTTATATTGACAAAATTCTCGATATAATCCCATGTATAAATTCTCCCAAGTTGTAGGTGTACATTGATTGTTACTAATGGTCTGAAACTCAATGTTTCCTTGTTTTTATTAGGCAGTACAATTTTGCTATCATACTGTAGTGTCGTTATTCACTTAATCTTGTATCTTCTTTGTCGGATCCTTGTTTGGAGGTTTAGATTAGTAGAGGGAAATAAATTGCCATTTTATCGTGGCCTATTGCCGACAAGTGAGCGTTGGCCTTTCTATATGTCTCTATTCTTTGACATTTTAGTGGAGAAAAGACTACAATCTAACAACCAGTTGGTACACAAAAACAAAAAGTTTAAACAGAATGCTGAGCTATAAACAGCAATCACGGTAACATTGAAAAATTAATACTACAACTAATCTGCTATCATCATTATTCTTGAGTCAGAATAATGCTTGAATAACAACAAATTCATGAATATGAGTTTGTGACATCTCAACAGAAAACTACCCCAAGCATATGATAGGACGTATTGTTGACAAGGCGCAGAAAAAATAGTTAATACGCAAGATAATAAACTCACACGAACATAAGAACGAATATCTATCGATAAATAAACAAATATTCCTCGTTGATCTGAGACTCTGAGATCATCCAATCAACCAAAGTCTCTACACTTAAGAAGTGCTGTCTAAGGAATTCGGTTCCTGCAGTTTCAAGGTTACTACAAATCATCAGACCCAGAGAGGATTCCGGATCCTTGATCTATGTTGGTTGACTGCCCTCAGTATAAATATAATACAGCGCCATCTCAGGAGCAAACGAACCCAAACCTTCGAGTCCGGAAATCTCTGAGCGATGTGCACGATTTTCATCCGATTATTGCTATAGAAAGCTGTATATGCAATTCTGCAGTTTGTACAGTATCCCAACAATGGGGAAGCACCCGATTCATATGGTTCTCCCACAACACGGAAAAGACTTGTTTTAAGGTTTGTGTACTAAAATTCAATTAATTCATTAACTTTTAGAATCATTTGTTACCCAAATGAAGAATAAAATAATGAAGATAGAAATGTAGTCTTATGTTTCCACTTTTGAAGTATGAATGTTTATCAGTTGTATATCCTGAAAGTTTTGAAGTGAATTAAATAAATATACCAAAAGGTATATGTTCAGGAGAAGAAGGTATAAATACCAATTTTATTTGTTGATACTATTCCATTCAGTTCATTGATGCAAGTGTAGAGTAACAGGTCACAATTGTATGTTGATGTAATTTTATCCTATAGAGAAAAAAAACTGTTTATATTTTAGTGACATCGCACGAAAGATGATTTAATTCCATGAATATTGAAGTTTTTGCACTTAGCGAATTAGGATTATATTTTTGGTTTTATATACTCAAGTCTACTGAACATGAATATGCAGTCGAAATTTCACGGTTTCGAAGATCTAGGACCCAAAAGTTCCGAAAACGTACATTTCCAGATAACTTTTCTCACAATCAGAACAATTGTTACTCACTCTAGTTTCCTTCATGAATCAGCCCTCAAAATTTTATCAACAATTCTAGTTATTTTCGTTTAAATATATGCGATGTGTGATTGAAAAAAAAATTTAATCAACCAATCATTTCACTTACCAGTTCATGGAATTCGACTTTGATCATGAGTGCAGTTTGGCATCCATGCACCATTCCTGGTTCGTAATTGAGAGTCCCTCAGCCCTAATGAAATGATGAAATTCAATGGCACTACAATAAATTAAACCTACCGAGGTACCTAACCCAATTTATCTGGATTGATTGATCATACTTTCAACTACCGGTATTTATGAGCCGTAGTAAAATTTGTCGATACCAAACTTCACCCGTGATTGAAGTCAAATTATACATAATTATATATATAAAAACGAATGATTTATTTTTCAATCGAACAGTGAATATATTTGAGAGAAAACACCGCGAGGTGTTGTAAAAAGGTTGAAGGAATATTTGTGATTAGCCTGAACTGAAAATAAACCTTTTCAGAACTTTGGGAACTCACATCATCGAAACTAAGATAGACAGCTGAGTTTCGACTGCACATTTATGTTCAGGAGACTAGCTTGAATGTGACAAGACTTTAATATATACCCTTAATTGAAATTGCTATAGTTCCTAGCTCCGAGACACATAGAGACTTCAAGTCGCCATTGCACAAATAAGACCCGAATTTGCAGTGGTAAACTGATTTGGAAATTTAGTATAGATATTATGTGGCTAATGCCTGGAAGAGTCAATGAGAATAGTCATATCATTTCTTGAATGGAAATTCTCCTACACTCCATTTCTATGAAATTAACTTCAAATACTCTTTCTAAAAACCACAATAGCAAATCCACAAACGCTAATGACTCTTACACTAATGAATATCTTTTTTATTCCGAATGAATGAAGAAAATGTTAATTATCTTACCTACTCATTGTGCTATACACTAAAGCTTGATTTCTAATGAATTGAAAAAATCAGTTTCTGACCTTGAAAATTCGAAGAAGCCCCAGGCGTATCCACGAGTCTCGACTCCTCCATTCCCCACACCTCCTGCATACACAACCTACGCACACAACAACGTATTCCGTATTCCAGAATGAATAACAATGGTACATTCAATATCCACTATATTCTCCTCAAGGAGGAAAATCAATTCCTCCTTTCTGACAGATAGATTCCGGTTGGTAAGCTAGAGATTTCTGATGGAAAAGTGGCGCGTGTTTTCCAACCCCTATAGATGTCGCTACGTTGAGGGGTTCGTTACAGTATTTCGCAGGTCCCCGAGTTAACAAGAACGGACAAGTTCGGATACTTGAAGAAAAACGGTGTTTTTAATTGAGGTTTCAAGAGAAAAGAGATGAATTATTTGATGATATAAATCATAAAAGTCTCGTACACATTGGCGCGCAAACTTTCCGTAGTCGAAATACAGGGTGAGGAAGTTTGATTATTGTTTTCCGTGCTTTTTTCGCATAGCATCTGTATCCAACGGAACTCTGACAAAGATATTACAGTTTGAGGGTTATATATTTATTTTGTAGCATAAGGTTCGTTCGCTGTACCTGCATATGAACTACATTAACTACACTAACTCCTCTGACTTCAAATTCTCAGTTCAGCTGAGTGTAGTTGAGTTGAGTGCTGAGTGTCACAGATAACAGAACGAGCGGACTTAGTAGTGGCCTTCGTTTATTACCTCAGACTGCTCAGATGGCTCCAAAGTCGTTAATTACATTCAGATGGAGGGGAGTACACATCTCAACTGCTCGGCAAACAAATTTGGAGCGGGTGGATGACGATCTTTTTCATCGGAGTATTTTAATAAAGCAAAGTTTATTGATCCTGTTAGACAGACAAAGTGTAAAGGATACGTCAAAAATATACATATACATTTTTAGGCCTCGTTAATGTAATAAGATTTTTTTCTTGAAGAAAGTGAAGTTGAGAGATTTCATATATATTCATTTTTATGCTTTGATACATTGGCTAATTTTCAAACTAATGTGTACTATGCTTAGTAATAAGAAGTTTCTCCTCATTTCTAGTTAGATATTCAGGATTATCAGATATTATGGACCAAAATCACCACAATCTCCCCAGCATACAGCAAACATTTCAGTATATAAACACATGGTAAATAAGGCAAATTATTCGTGGTGAAAACTGGTTCACATGATATGCGAGAACTTATTTTAAAAAAGAGCAGCTTATGCGCGCATGTTCAATGGAGATGACAGCTTCGGCAACGAATTTGATCATGCGCGCAAAAGCTGCTGCTTTCACGGCAGTGCTTTTCTTCTTTTTTCGACAAATTACTGAATTTCAATTCGATCTAATCTGTATTTTTGGAGATATTGGATAAAATTTTGAATGGGTATATCTAGGGAATCATTGGGCTGATTTTACCCATTCACAAATTCGACCTTCGTAATTAAGCCCCAAACCTACTCTACAAATATCGAGTTTCTAAGTTATTGTGTTTTTGTAGAGAAGGTTTGGACCTTAATTACGATGGCCGCATTCGTGAATGATTAAAATCCACCCAATGATTCCGCAGATATACCCATTCAAAATTTTATTTTCCCAATATTTCCAAAAATACAGATAACATAGAATTGGAATCCAGTACTTCGTCGAAAAATAACTGTTTGAAGGTTCATGCAGAATTTGATGAGTATCATATGATAGGAAGATCACAAAATATTGAATATGTATTTGAAAGAAAAAATTTGAATTTTTTCAAGCTGTTCTAATGACACGATCATCACGAAAATCCGTACAAAGTTGTGTTTCAGCATCTTCAAACTAGGTGCAAAGTTTCATCATGATTAAATAAGTATTTCTTGAGTTATACCGAAAAAAACAACGATATCGGGAAGAAAACCACGAATTTCCTATATTTTTTCCCAATATCTCCAAAACTAATAACCGTATCGAATTGAAATTTAGTATACCTACTGATATGGAATATGGAGCTTAGAGTTCGCACTGAATTTTTTCTCAAATAAGATGAATAGTTCGCAAGAAATTAATTTTTTTCGGAATTTATTGATAGTATGATCTCAACGCGAAAAGTTGCGCGTTGCTGTACTCCAACTAACTGCCAAGTTTCGATCCAATCGTTCCAGTAGTTTTTTGAATTGTCGCCAAAATAACGTGAAACTTCAAAAGTCTCTAATTCCGAAACCTTTAGGCCGATTTTGCCCATTAACGAACTTAACCGTCGCATTTTGAAATGCAACCTACCTTGAAAGTTTCAGGTCGATAGGATTTTCCGTACAACCGTAATCGTGTCTACGGACGGCCGGCCGGCCGGACAGAATCGATTTTGACACCGGATTCCTCCTCAGTGAGTCCAACCTAGTCATTTAAGATCATTTTCGGCTCAATCATCGAAAATTACAGACCTTTGGATGAAACGATAGCACGCTGTTTCCCAGAACATTAGCGCAAAATGAGACGAATGATTCTTTTCTGAGCTATAAAAGCTTCATTAAAACCCACACAGTTTCCTCAGAGTAATATATTATAAGAAAGTTGGCTATATACTAGGCTGTAGTAAATCTGTAACAATGAGCTGACAGCAGCATATCTTTCACTCTATTAATGGCATGAAAGGCGCTACTGAGTTTTTTACAGAGAAAATCAATATTGTAAAATTGAATTTGACAATTTCGTTTACTTCAGATTCATGATGTAAAAAACATGGTGTGCTCATCTGAAAAGAACTGACGTCAGCAAAATTAAAATACAAGGAAATATACATTCTGTGTTTTGAATTCGAATAAAAGGGATGACGTCATCATTGGAAGATACGATCACAGATGAGCAAATGACCTCACCACTCTGAATAAAGAACATAAGGAAGGAGCATACTGCCTCACAAAGTGGGTCCGGGATGGATGTTGCATATGGCCGACTTTCCTTTCACTTTGAAGAGAGAAAAACTTGTTCCGAGACTTCTCTGTCTGGAGAAACTAACTAACATGAGTCATACTTGGAGGTTAAATATGGGCGCCTATGTCCCACTTTTAGACGAAGTAGAAAAGCGTTATGCCCCTTCCTGTTGTTTTTTATTCGAAGCCACACCATGTTTTACTTACATCATGCTTCAGATTAAATTTCTGAATAAAGAACATAAGGAAGGTGTATACTGCCTCACAAAGTGGGTCTGGGATGGATGTTGCATATGGCCGACTTTCCTTTCACTTTGAAGAGAGAACAACTTGTTCCGAGACTTCTTTGTCTGTAGAAACTAACAACATGAGTCATACTTAGAGGTTCAATATGGGCGCCTATGTCCCACTTTTAGACGAAGTAGAAAAGTGTTATGCCCCTTCCTGTTGTTTTTTATTCGAAGCCACACCATGTTTTACTTACATCATGCTTCAGATTAAATCTCTGAATAAAGAACATAAGGAAGGAGTATACTGCCTCACAAAGTGGATCTGGGATGGATGTTGCATATGGCCGACTTTCCTTTCACTTTGAAGAGAGAACAACTTGTTCCGAGACTTCTTTGTCTGAAGAAACTAACTAACATGAGTCATACTTGGAGGTTCAATATGGGCGCCTATGTCGCACGTTTATACGAAGTGGAAAAGCGTTATGCTCCTTCCTGTTGTTCTTTATTCAAAGTATTAAATCTTAAAAATCCATAAGATTTGTGATCACGTGTTCAAAAAATCTGTCGCCTCTCGGAGGCAATTAACGAACGCAGATATTGTCATGGAGGTAGGAAAAGAGTGGAGGGGGCATAACGTTTGAAACGTGTCACACACTCCTGATAACGTTCTGTGGATTTACCCATAGCAATATTGGCGGCCTTGAACTGAATATTTTTGCCTCATTTGCTTCACACCACAGAATACAAATATACACCTAGTAGTTGTCAGCTATATTGGTATGGGAAAATCCACAGAACTTTCTCAAAAGTGTGTGACACTTTTGGTATAAGGAAAATATAGGATATGCTACCTCCCCTTCTTTTACCTCCATGGCTATTGCTGTGAAATCTGTTCTATGGTTCTCGCAGAATACAAATATATGACACATGATTGTACGCAAATCCAAGATGACAGAATTGTATGCTTCTTTTGTTTTCGCCTCTCTCAAAGGCTCCATAAATAAATGAACGATCAAACTGTGATTATAAGCACCGTTGCCAAATATTGACTTCAAGGTCCGTGCCAAATTATTTATCTGATGAATCGTTTACGAAAAAAAAATCTTTGAAACATAATTGGAAAACTTTTGGAAGAGAAATATGTTTTCGAATTTCTTACCCGAAAGAAACTGTTCTTCAT
Organism: Myrrha octodecimguttata; assembly: GCA_958510865.1. NCBI lineage: Eukaryota > Metazoa > Arthropoda > Insecta > Coleoptera > Coccinellidae > Myrrha > Myrrha octodecimguttata. Next base: position 31,803,848 of record OY294057.1, read on the forward strand.
TCTTGAGATATTGCGGAATCAACCATATAACCTCAAAAAGCCACGAAATTTGACATAGTTCTTAACGATAGTCTACGAGGAAAACATCTTCAACGAAAACTTAGAGAAATGAGATTTATTTTGAATTTTCTAACGACTAGAACAATACGATATCAATTCGAATATTGTTGCTAAATATCGACTTTAAGGTCTGTGCCGAATTTAATCGAAATCTGATCGATACTCTTCGAGCAAACAGAACTTTTAAAGAAATTTTAAATGTTTTATTTCACATTTATTATTTTGCACCAAAATGCGCGTTGGTATTTTCGAAATAACTAGGTAGTTTTCACCTGATGACATCAGTTCTTCTTCTAAAATTTCAAATAACAACATCTTTTTTTCTCCTGTCTTCGAAAAATGAATATCGGAAACCCAATTAAATTCGAACCACTGTTGTTAAATATTGTCTTCAAGGTTCGTGCCAACATTCATTGAAATATTATCGAAAGTCCCCGCAAAAAAAATTTGCGAAATTTGCAAAATTCTGGATCGAAAATGTTTCGAATACTTTCTTTTTTCTAGATGCATACGAAATTTTAATTTCAGTTTTTTTCCCAGAACAATCGCGTAATATAAAATTCCGATGGAAATTTTATACTATTATTGAATATAATGATGACGTGAATACGTTTATTCAAACTTTGCTGAGATCCTTATGTTCACAACATCGAATTTACATCTCAGGAACTAAAGCAGAGTTTGGCGGGATAACTGGTTGGATTGATTACCGCTTTTATACATATTGAAGTTTTTAGGAAGTTCCTCAGAAAAATAATCAAATTATTAAATCTCAAGTGGTACACTCGTGCGCAAAAGCTGTATAAAATTCAAATTTTTATGATACTCAGTTCAATCCACGTTTTCGAAAAATCGACTAACTCCAAAATGCTAACACGAATTGCATTCTTCGTCCTGCGTCCTCCATCGGAATGAGACAGCCGATGCTCTACCCTCTCTGTCCTGTCGTTACCCCGTGAAACGCAACCCCTACGGATCTAGTACTCCACGGCGTCGCCAACTTCCTCATCGATTTTGGGGGTGAAATGCTCGCGCATCTCCACAGAAATCACAAATTTCAGATTCGTAGCGTACGCTGCTACACACTGCTAGCTTTAGTTATCATCTCTGCCACATATCAATATAATCGAATGCGAATGTGTTCTTCCATCATATCGGTTCGCGGTCTCTATCGCTGAAGAAGACGTTAAATCATGTCCGAAACGTCCATTTTAACCTCTCGCGTCCAGAGACACCCTTGAACAGTGATGATAGTTTGATTTTTCCGTCTAGTGAACGGTTTTAACCTAGCCATGGTGAAATAGTGATAGTGATGGCCTGTCAAACGTTATGAGCATGTTGTTCGGGTACAGAGGACCGGGCCCCCCGCGTGGGGCCTTTGGGGCCCTATTTTTGACGTTGGTTTTCGTTCTGCACCTTTCTGCGAGCGTCGCAGGCGAAAAGAGTAAATACTGTGAGTTCGAATTTTTCTTATATACCTACAAATTTGAAACTATTGCTTTTAGATTGAAACTTTATCGCTTATGATGTTTCAAGAACTTTGTTGCTAAGGAATCAGGCGGATACAAGGTTAGCTCAAAGGGTACAAGTCTGACATAACTTTGGAGTCTTGGAATCGGGTGAAGTTGAGGAAGTTTTAAGAAATCGTTATGTTGGGGTGGAAAACTGTTTTTGTTTGGGGGGTTTTACATTGAAATAGTTTGAGAAGTTTATGTTATGAGTTTTATTGAAGGAATTTTGATGTGTATTAGAGAAAATCGTCGAGAAGGTTCATGTTGTTTGGAATTGATGTCTCCATTTATGCTGAGATGAGTGAGAAAATGAGAGTTAATAGTTGAAATATGGTGTATAGTGAAAGAGTCTTCTATTTTTGACTCGACCAAACGTAACATGTTCTTATCACGAAAGCATTAGGCTTAATCGGGTCATTATGATGAATTCAATATGAGATGAATGGACTTATCTTCGTTCAGAGTTCATGAAGCTTACGGAGTTAAGTTTCTGAATATTTATATGCAATATATTATCATCAGTATCAGGAGTTGAAGTAAAGAACAAGAACCTAAAAAGAAATTTATATTATTGCTTGTATGATACGAATGTTTTTTCATTGAAGTATAGAATTATCCCTGATCAAACCAAGCACATAGTCAATGAATACTGCGGATGTGTTGATATTGACATTAATTTTAATGTAGAATGAACCCTTTCATCATGTTTTACGTGTGTTAAATCTGAACTCAATCGGATTTGGGGGCACAGCAGTGACCCAGTTAAGACGATCCGAAATATAAGTAGGCTATAACCTACCTTTTCTCGTAGCGTTCCTTCGTATTTCAAAACCTTATAACTTCAGCCTATAAAGGGCCTGACCTCACTGACTCAATCATTCATTGAAAGCTGTAGGGTTCTTTCCTCAGTGTCAGGAATCTGATGTCTCGTAAGCAGCTCGAAATCAAGGCACAAACAACAAAAAAGTTATGAAGTATTTCATTTAACCCTCATAAGTGTGGTGGAAACTATAGATTTAAAACTGTTGAAACTAAGGTAGCTTTCCAAACCTGAAAGAGATTAAATTTTAAATCCTATCGAGTACAAAAAAAATAATGAAAGGTTGGCTATACAGATTTGATCAATGAGATGAATGCTAGAAACATTATATTACATATCACTCTCTTATCTACATTCGATATGGTTTCCATTACAGTAGTGGCTCGTTAGTTCGGACTCTCGTTGGTTCGGTCATCGCTGTAATCCGGTCGGCCAATCCGTCGTCAGTCATTTGTTAATAGCCTACCATCCATTGTGTCAATTTAGAGCGCTCGCTAACATCATGGCGTCGCCACGTAAACATTCAACATTAACATTGAAAGACAAATTGCGGATTATAGAAATGTTAGATAAAGGTGACAGCTACCCTATTATTCCTTGGGAGTTTGCTATTGGTAGGTCAACTCTAGGCGACATAAAGAAGAACAAACGACAGAAGACAAAATCTTGAAGTTTGTTAGCCAAACAGAAAATGGTCCTAGTCTACGAAAAACCTGAAGAACATCATGTGGGTACATTTTTGTATTTATGCTTCAATTCAAAAACTGATCAAATAAACTAAGGTGTAACATTTGTTTTATGACCATTAAATAATATAGGTTGGAAAACACAGACAACAAAAATTCCATTTGATTTTTCTCCCACACTCGACCTAATCGTCGAATATAATTGAATTTGACAATGAATTCAACGAACAAAATTGGATTGAAACATATAGTCATCATTTAGGCAAATGAAAAGATAATTTATGAAATTTCCAAAGATTTCGAGATATTGTAGAATGACAATATTTCACTTGAAATCTGAACTTGAACATAATATCCCCCTCAATAATTGATTTAGGGACTCTTTATTTACATAGAAGATTAATCAAGAAATAACAACTCAGATATGATATACCCTATTCATTGGGAATTCAATTATTTCAATATATTACAGATTCAATCGAATTAGTTAAAACATTATTTAAAAAAAAAATTGACAAAAACATTGAACACATGACTGATTATCCATTATGATATAATCTGAAACTAACGGAGAAATTTTTGAAACGCAATGTACAGGGTATCTTTCCAACCTGCACAATTACTCTGAAATATTTACAAAAATAACTCTATAGGTATCTTGAAAAACGTGTAGAACTCATTGAATGTACTCGTTCATAATGAAATATAAAGAGAATTCCATCGAAATTGAATCAGCCATACCATAGTTAAAATTGGAAATTTCGATATTTTCCTTTTCTAAAAAATTTTCTCGGAAAACTGGTGGTGTACCAAAAAATTTAAAACACTTGAATAACGTTTTGATGTACAGGGTGATTTCAATCTGCACAAGTTATAACAACACCAAGGCTGTATCTCGAAAAGTTGGAATAATTGAATGTACTCATTGCGGCGTTTCAGTTTGTTGAAGGCTTCTATAAGTGTTTGGATGACGGTCTCTACGCTGCTGGGTTATTCTTTGATCTGTCTCGAGCATTCGACTGCCTTGATTTTCGTTTTATGTTGCGCGAGTTTCATAACATTGGATTTAGGGGCATATTTTTAAATTGGCTGTGGCGTATTTTTGGTGAAAGTTGAAATCACATACTCTGGTGAATATGATGTTGAAATGGGAGTTCCTCAGGGCTTGGTACTGGAACCCCTGCTATTCTTACTGTTCATGAACGATCTGCCAGACCATACTGATGGAGCATCGGTTACCCTCTTTGCAGACGATAGCTCATTACTTGTCTCAGCACGGAGCTCTGATGAACTCCGGCTATTCTATCGGTTTTTCGAATGTATACGGATTGGTGTGGTATGAATGCGCTGATAGTGAACGTGGATAAAACTGATTTGATCTATTCCTCTTTGAACAAAGAAAATAGGGATCACTTGATAATATCCCATCACAAGGCTTCTATAGTATCAAAGGAGTGTACTAAATTTCTGGGTATATTTGTGGACGATGGTTTGCGCTGGAGCAAATATATTGACATTGTCTGTAGGAAACTGAATAGGTCTTTTTTTGCAATAACTATCTAAAATAAAAAAAATGTTTCCATTGAAATCAGTTATAGATGTTTACTACAGTCTATGCTACTCTTATATGTCATATAATATATTAGTATGGGGTAGTTCAACTGAAATGAATAGAGTTTTTATATGTCAGAAAAGAATATTTAACTTACATCCACAATCTTCTTGTAAACCCTTGTTCATTGCAAACAGAATCATGGCATGAGCCTCTGTCTATTTATATAGGTGTCTAATTCATCTGAAGGAAAATGAGAGATTTATGACAGAATTGTCTTGCAAACATCCCTACTACACAAGAAATGATGATACCCTGTTGATGCCAAAACATAGAACATCTAGGTTTGAACATCCACACTCTTATCAAAGTATAAGATTTTTTGATCATTTACCAACTTCTGTGAAAATATTGAATCTCTCGAAATTCAAGAAAAGCATTAAAGATCTACTGCTTAGTAGGAGTTACTATACAGTATCAGAATATTTTAATGATCAATCATAGAAATCGTGTGAAGGAGTGACATTCGATAATAATTAGTTTCTTTTTTATGACTCATTTTGTATACTGTCTTGCCCTATACTTTGTAGTCTCAGAGGATCAACAAACATTATTATTATTATTATTTATATTGAAATACAGTGAAAATTCTATCAAAATTGGATGAGTCATACTGAAGTTATTAATGAAAGTAAAATCTGTCGAATCGGATGAATAACCCTGTTGAGTATCGATTATTTTGGGAGGTTTCTGCATTATTTGGGAGTTTTTTCTGGGTTTTCACTCCTTATATCTGAAAAAGTACTATTAAACATTGAATGAAGATTGTGTTTTTATGGAAAGCACCCTCGCGGATTGCAATATAGAACTATTTGTCAAGGGCAGTTAATGAACAATACGGGAACAATACAAACGATAAATGGAGCGAACTGTGACATTTCAGAGTAAAAATCTGACTCTTTCATCAAATTTTTCGTTTTGTGAGACTTTTGTCTTATTGTATAACCCTGGCTCTTTCTTCAGACAAACGAGAAAATTTTCAGAATTATTTTCTCGTTTGTCTGATAAAAGAGTCAGATTTGTACTATGAAATATCACAGTTGACTTTGTTTATCGTTTGTATTGTTCCGGTATTGTTCATTAGGCAATCGGTTTACCAAGAAAGTGCCCTTGATGAGTTGTTCAAAGCTGCAATCCGCAAGGCGTTTTCCATTAAAAAACAATTTTTATCTGATTCTGGTTCCAGATATTGGAAGTGAAAACCCAGAAAAATCATACAAATCACCCTGTAGAGTTTCAATAGAGGCCCCAACCATAAACCGAATATTGTTTCTAAACCGTCTTGACTAGTGTGATATGCTTGTTGCTTTTACTCCTTTACATCCATGAGAAAGTTGTGGAACATTGTTCTATTTCAAATCTCACATTGAACCTGTGATGAATTGAAACATTGTTCGCGAAAGCTGAGTAATTTCGAAAACTTATCCTAAAACGCCATGGTCATCCCCGAAATCACCCCGTATAGTATTTCCGAAAAATATTTCATTCTTGTAGAAAATGAGCCTTTGCTTCGAAAAAATACAACAATTTAACTTTTCAATTCAGATCAATTCCAAAATGCTTGCTGTATCACGAACTAAACTATTGTCTGATTCTCAATAATAGTTGAATTACATTTACTGCCGTCATATCTGTGGATTAAACAGAAAGATAGACAGTGCAACTGCAATAATTCAATAGTTTTGTGTATAGAGGATGAATTCGGTGCAGTGCAGCGCAGTTTTGTCATCAAACCATTCTATATGAAGTTAACATGAGGTGAATTAAAAAAATGTAACTGAGCGGATTTCTAAATAATAAGGTTTTTTTATTTCTGTTTCTGCATTCTATTGAATGGAAATCCTGGTTCGATGTGAACTGATCAATGAATCAAAATATCCGCAAGCTAGAGCTATCTCTCCCAAAACCTGATGGGAAATAAGCAATTGATCGTCAGAAATCAACGAATATAATTGGAAAATGTTGAATTCACAAATCAAAGTTATGTTCACCCTGGAAAAACGTTATTCTTCATGGAGGTTTTTATGATTGGTGGTCCAATCTTGTAATATAAATATAGGTAGGTCTATCAACTCTGCTCAGGTTTATCGGGATCACGAATTAACGAAAATATTTATCTTTTTCATGAACAGACCCCCAGACATAGACGCTATATCTCCATGTCTATGGACCAGATTTTCCATAGAATTAATAGAGTTCAATTAATGTGTTAAGTTAAGTGATTTCACATAATTCATGTATGAATTTGATGAAAATTAGGATGATTATCGAATTTTTTATATGAGAATGGGCGAGCATCAGTTCACCTGGAATATTAGTGTTTCAATGAACGAGTACGGACCACTATGAGGGTGATGAACTATTAGCACATTGATGAATCACAAGTTCTGTTTACGACCTTGTATGTATAATCGAAGGAAATGAAATGAATAGCCCTCAAAACCTATCACTTCCTTCGATTACATTGATGAATATTTAAATGCTTGTAATTTTTAACCTGACTCTAACCACCGAAAATGGTATATAAAAAAGTGTTTGATTCGACGCGTGGATTCCCTGCAAAAAATGTATGTAGGTACAACTTGAAGAGTTTAACTTTATAGTTCTATTGATTTAACTTCCAACTCAGTTTTGGCTCCAACGTACGCCACATAACATATAAACAAACAAGTTTGATTCCCATCATTCCTTCTAACCCTTACCATGACTTTGTGAGCCAAAACAGAGCAAACAATCGCCTCTTCCTTCAACTCCAGGATTATCCCAAACCTTAAACGTTGCGAATTAATAATTTGTTCAATATTCGAGCCCGCATATCCCACAAAGGGCCATATTTTCCTACGTTTGCCAAACGGATATCCCATGCAAATCAACTTCGTCAAAAGCGTCATCCGCATCGCAAATTAACAGCGGTCTTCAGCCTTCACCACCCCCATGCCTCTTTTACTCCCGGGAATTGCCTCCATTGTGCCCGATTTAATTTGGAGGAGGGATATGGCTTAATTCGGGTTCAGACGATGTGAAACGCCAAATTGAATACCCTAGAATTCATTCATCGTAATGGGTATTTCTAGTCCTGAAATTCCAAAATATGAATTGTTAACCCTCATGTTATGAAGGGTAGTATACTAAACTATACTAATTGAATGAGGTGTGAATCCGGGAGGACATAGACTTGAAATAGAAAAATTCGAAATACATTTCTAGTTTTCTTTGTAAAAGGTGAGAGGTAAAGCTTGAAAATAATTCATTTGAATTTTCTTCATTTTGATTTTATTTGAATTTTATTTGAATTTATTTCAACATTAGAAGTAAATATATACAGCTGTCTATACATGCCTATGTTGAGGAGCCTGTATACCTATTGCTGCACCTGAACACTGAATTTTTGCTTCGTGTTTGCACTCGGCATCAACCCCGATATTGTACCATGTTTATAAATCAACACAGAACCATAAATGTCACCAACCAGAGCTGATTGAATGGGTCTCTCTAAAAAGAGGTGTTCTTATCTATAATTCCTCACCATCTCATGTGAGTTCTCCTCCTTATAAAGACGTTTAGTCGAGTATGTTCTATTTTTCCTGAACATCACTTTGATTGTTGAGTTCTGAGCAGACAGAAGTTATCCATACTTATTATTCTGGAGATACCCCAAGCAGATATATACTAACCGGCAAAGGAACAGCAACACCCAGAAGGAGCTGTTTAAATTTAATTTTTTTTTTGGTAAAATATAGATAGTATAGCAAGGAAAAAATGATCAAAATTTGGAAAAAAAGCTTGAAGGTTTTTTCGTGTAAACATTTTTTGTGACGTGAATATTGTAGCCCATTTTTGCAAATTTTCTTAAATTTTACAACAAACCAGCTGTTCGAGGAGATCCAAAGTCGATGCTTAGTTGTTGTTAAAATACCTAGAGCACGTGTATGCGGAATTCATCGCCAGCTAAGTGAATTTGAAAGAGGTCGAATTATGGGTCTTCGGGAGTCGGGGTTGTCATTTCGAGAAATCACTAACCGACCGAATAGAAATACAACTAGTGTTATGAGATGTTGTCAAGCGTGGTTTGATAATGCCCAAAATCGAAGAAGAGTAGGCACCGGACGTCGAACGGGCACAAATGAAGTTCAAGATCGACGTCTAAGACTTATCGCCGTTAAAGATCGATTTGCGACAACTCGATTTTTGGCTGATGAGTGATTAGGAGAACAAGGCCATCCTGTAACTGTCCAAACGGTTTACCACCGTATAAGGTCTTTTGGACTGCAACAGTATCGACCCCATCTTGTGTTACCTCTTACGGTTGAGCATCGCCGGCAACGATTACAGTGCTGCAGAGATCGACAACATTGGAATGTGGAATGGCATCAGGTCATCTTTTCTGATGAGTCTCGATTCTCCTTGGGTGCACATGATGGCTGAAGAAGGGTTAGACGACGTCAGGGAGATAGACGTGACTCTCATTTTGATGTTGACTGTCATGTACATCGGGCAGTAAGCGTTATGGTATGGGGTACTATTGCACATGAAAGTCTTTATTCGAGATAACATGACAGCGCTGCGTTACCTCCAAGAAATAGTGGAACCATATGTTTTCCTTCACCTTAACCGGACCGAGAGTCCAATATTTCAGCAAGATAATCTTCGACCTCATGTTGCCAGAGTTTTACCGATGTTCAGGCTAAGTGGATTCAGGTCAAGCCCTAGTTTGATTTTTTTCATGTCATTCTCGGGTGAATAATATATATATATTTCCTCGCACGAAAGTTCATCATTTATGAGAGCATTGGTATTATGTGCATATGGAACCCGATGGCTAGTTGAACTAACGATTTTTACCAGGGTGTTTATGTACACCAAGAAAAACAAAGGAGTCAGCACTGTCCCTTGGGGTAAGCCAATGTTTGTAGTCAATATCTTGATAAACTAATTCCCAACCTTGACTCATTGAGTTCTTTCAGTCAGATAATCCTTCAGAACATTGTAACAGCACCACGTACTCCATATCTGAAAAGTTTCTCTGTAAGAATCTCATGCGAGACCGTGTTAAACGATTTAATGATGTGATCTTAGTGGCAGGAGGTGATAATTATGTTTTGAGAGGCGATGAGTCTGGTTTTATCGTCCTCACCAAGCAAATGGCAAACAAAAAAGAACACTTTTTTCTTAACATCAGCACAACTCTGAAGTCTTTTCGTGAACACTTGCGTCGAACTTCCACGTATACTCCTACTGATTCATTTATCCTTGTTGCACCCGACCTAAATTCAATGCAGGCACAAGTCCTCCATTGTTTTTGATATTCATCTTGTACACCAAACTCAAAGAACCTAAGTTTAATTTTCGTTAGAATACACATCTCATTGTCAGTCCTTAAATCCTCAACGCAACCTTATGACACGTGACAATTGGCACCTACAATATATCTACCTGTTTAGCTTAACTATTCATTCCTTTCTGGCCTGCTACTTTTACGCCCAAATCATTGCCCTATAACCCAAATCGTCACTGAGAACCGCATGGACTAGCCTGGTCTCTGACCGGAGACGGCTGTAGTTCCCATGGTAACCGGTGACTTCGCTTGGGCGCTTGTGGTTCAACCTGGCATAGTTCGCTTAGCGCAAATGTAATTATTTTTGTGAAATATTGATTGGTAGCTGGGGCTAAGAAAAATGCTGAAAATTTACCACAAGTGTTTATTATTTTCTCAGTTAACTAAACCATCTATTTATAGTTTATACAGGGTGATTCCGGAGGAGACCGTCAGATTTTTAAATAGGTTCACACTAGTCCAGACAATGATTTGTCTGATTCGACCGATTTTACTTTATTAATAACTTTTGAGGTGATTTTGATGAAATTTTCATCGTAGTAAAATATGAATGAGCGAATTCATATACGCGGTTGTTATTTTGGTAATTTCAGATTGGTTCACAGGTTCAAAAAACACCTTGTACATTGCGTTTCCAAAATTCTGCTATCCGTTTCAGATTCAACCATTATGAGTCATTATTCAGGTGTATTCAATTTTTTTGGCACAACTCCAGTTTTCCGAAAAAAATTTTTCAAAGAAGTAATTTCGAAATTTCACTCCGATTCTAGCTTTTTCGATAACTTTGGTATGGCTTATTCAATTTTGATGAAATTTTCAGCGTGGTGTATTATGAATTAGTACATTCAATATTTTTAACATTTTTCCAAATTCAGGTATGTTGAATAATAATAATAATAATTTGAAATTAATTGTGCAGGTTGAAAACACCCTGTATATTGCGTTTACGAAACATCTTCATCCGTTTCAGATTCTCAAATAATGGGTCATTATTCAGTTGTTTCTATTTTTTTGGTACACTTTCGGTTTCTCGAGAAAAAATTTTCAAACATACACATTATCGAAATTTGGCTTCAAAGCAGTGAGAATATTGCACTAGGTCTCCAAGGATGCGAAACAGCTCCCAATTACTAAAAAAGTATTTTCAAATCCGTAATTTATACTTAATTGCTTATATTCTGAATAAAATCATCTAGTTTAGACAATGACTTCATATGCGCAAATGAGTACCTACATTATTGAACGAAATAACTTAACGAACGTTGTTTCATAGAAATAATCGGAGGTATGCAAGAAATTAAATTTAGCAATTCTCTGAATTGAATGATTCTATACCGAATAAGATCAATTTAGTATTAGTTTTGAATTCGTAAAAAATATTTTTCGAACTGACGAACAGCTTTGCATCCTTGGACGATACAGCATCACTACCCTGTGCAGAATATTCTCTCTGCTTTCGGCCGGAATTTCGATTATATTCTTCTTTGAAAATTTTTCCCAGAAAACCCCAAGTATGCCAAGAAAATAAGAAACACCTTAATAATGACTCATTATTGTAAAATCTCAACGGGATAAATAAAATTTGGCAACGCAATGTACAGGGTGTTTTTCAACCTGCACAATAAATTTCAAATTATCACTACAACATACCTGCATTTTGGATAGCGGATAGCGAAGTGTTGGAAATGTACAGGGTGTTTTTTCAACCTGCACAACCAATCTGAAATTTCCACAATAATGGCCGCGTATTTTGAAATAATTTCAAGAATTTTTTAATGTGCAACGATGGAAATTTCCTCGAAATCGGATGAGCCACACCAAAATTATTAATAAAAGTAAAATTGGTCGAATCAGACACACCACCCTGTATAGTCTTAATAGAGAACCCCAACCATAAACCAAACATTGTTTCGAAACTGTCTCGACTAGTATAAACTTACCTTGAAATCTGACGATCTCCTCCGCTATCACCTTGTATAAAACTTATATATTACTCATAACTCACTGGTTCTTCACAACACAATTTGCAGCATTTTTATTTATAACTCAGGGATCGCTGGTCGAAAATCATCTGGGAGAAAATTTTTAGGTTGAGCTATTCAACAGTAATCAACTTTGAGACTTTCATAAAAATTCGGTGGTGAATTTTCTAGAAATATTTTTTTTCCTCTTACCCCAGTTTTCAGCCCTCAGTTTACATCGATCCTGCTAAAAGGCTTGGAGGATCAATCTCGAGCGACACACGATTTTTCCACCAAGTTTCACGGATTTCGGTTTGGTATTTTAAGAGGAAAGTTGCGGACACCTGACGAAGGACGGACGGATTTTTGTTTTATTAGTTCATTCGAATCTACATACTTCAAAATGTAAACTGTGAAATTTTCAGGGGGATAATTTGTTTTTGGGTCGATCACTTAGGTTTATTATTTGATTTTATCAGATAATAAACCAAAGTGTTGAATTTTTATTGAACCAGTTTGAGGAGAAAAGTGCGAAAAGAAAATATACCAATTAGTTGTACACGTAAATCCCTCATTTAACAGAAACCGATTCTTGATATTGATACTAGTATTTTTATAAAAATCTGAAAATCGAAAGAGTAGGAATCGATTCCGGTTCCTGTACCATTTTGCAACTCAAAAAAAATCACTGTCGATGTCTTCCACTTTGTTTTTGCACTACCATCCCAATTGATCTGTCCCAAAACGTAAATATATCGCTAGGAATAGTTCCCTATGGTGAACTAATTGAATGAGATATGAATTGTGGCGAGATCAAACAAGAAATAGGAAAGTTGGGGATACATTTCGACTGCTCTAAGAGAAGGTTCAATGGTAGATCTAACAAGTGAACTGAAGAATGCGGTATTCCAACGCTTTCGAGGCTTTGGAAAACTTTCCAAATTCGACACCTTTCCGGCTTCTGCACCATTCTACAAACCTGGAAAATTGCTTTACTGGCGATTTCTTATACTAGATTTTTGCACTACAAATTCAATTGATCTGTTCAAAAAGGCTTATAGTTGCTGTGATTAATTGATGGCATTCACTTGTTATATATTATACAAATCGAATGAAAAGGAGATAGGAATATGGTCTTAGTCAACAACCCAAAAACTTCGAAAATATTCCACCACTTTTCAACTAATTTGTCATGTGTCGATGTGAGTTGTTTATAAATGTCCTTAAACTGCGCCTCTGCACTTCAAACCAAGTAATTGGATCCAAATATCGATATTTGTTAACATCATGTCTGATTGGCTATTCACGAATGCCATGATTTTCAGCCAATCGGAAATGATGTTTACAAATAAATGTCTATATTCGGATCCAATTACTTGCTTCGAAGAGTTTAAGCGTAGTTTGTGGATTTTTATAAATAACATGGACCTTATTATGGCGATGTAAAATTTCTATTCCTGAGTGGTAGAATAATTTCAAAATTTCAGATTGGTGACTTCGGCCGACGTATCTCATGGAGTTGAGCTAAGCTGTCTAGAAACGAGGTCAGTGAAAATATGTGATTTCGTTTCGCTGTAGGTAATGCTATTCAGAAATTCGTCAAGGAGTTCGTCAAGGTAATGATTCATTTTGATTTATTTCAAACAGTTTCCAGTTTTGACTTAATTTCGGGTGGTCTTTTTACCTATTAGTCTATGAAAACTTGAATCAACTACATATGTGCAGGAAATATGAAAGTGTGGTAGCAGAAATAAATGTAGCATAAATATATTATTTGTCGTGGAGATATTTTCATTTTCGTTTCGATATATTTTTTACTTACCCAACACATTATATTCAGAGTTTGGCAGATTTGAATCTATGAAAATGGGGGATTTGATATAGTTATCCATTCAATCTAATATCGAAATTAAATATTGTTCGCTTAACACTTGGTAAAACGCAGTAAATGACCTAAGAATAGATAATACACGTGACTACGTTTACAATTTCCAATTTGAAATTTCTTGTTTGCATGTATGTTTTTTGGGTCGACATATATGTAGCCGACATATATCCAATTTTGTGATAATATATTTTTTTTCGTCCCGATATAGTTTTTTTTCTACTGAACACAATATATTCACAGGTTGGGAATTTCAGATAAATAAAAATGTGCCATCAAATATATTTATTAATTCATATATCGTTATCGAAACAGAATCAAATAAATTAATGAGGACTACAATTTTATTCTTTATTGAAGCTTTCGTTTCTACTTTTGGAACTTCTTCAGGGACTGAAAACAAAATGATGTTACTTGCAATGAGCATTCACATTTAGAAGTGCTGAAAAAAAACTTACATTCAATGTGAATTTTAAATACAAAGGACCAATTACTATCTACTATATAATTTATGGTTTCATTAATAGCTGTAACTTCAGAACCATAATTGGTTTTACAACAACAACTGATACAAGCTCAAATGCAATCTACAAAAATTTTTGCACCGGTACAAAGCGACAGGAGGAGTGACGTTAAAAAGTCGAGACGTCAATGTCAACAATGAGAATCCGTGATATGTTCTTATTGTTCTTCGTTCGGTTCTTGCTATTCCGAGGTTTTTTTGCTCGCTGAATACGAGGGTTAACGACGATTCAGCGCAAATAAAGGAGAAATAACACTGAATATTCAGAAATCTAATCAAAACCATGAGTGATTTTCGATAGGCTCTTCCAAACTTGGATTCCAAATTGCTGGAAACTGTATTTATGTTTTCAACGCGCCATCACTTGACGATGTTACATAGATAGAATGAATAAATATATTGGAAACTAGTTAATATATTATGTTAGGTAGACAATAAATATATCGGAACGAAAAATATACATATCATTACAGAAAGTAGATAAGTAGCTGCAACTGATAAATATATTAAATACGCCTCATATTTTAGAGTTAACGTGTATGACAAAGAGAACACACTGCAATATATCTGCATCTTTTTGGCACTTTGAAAAAAATTGATATTCACCTCTGCAGTCTACAGCTTTAGAGGGGGAGTATCCACTAGGCTTACGCCTTTCTCGGTTCCTCCGCCAATTTGCATCTCAAGAAAATCTAATGAAGTCTTTACACTGCCGTCTCAATCGATCTGTTAAAGAAGCCAAACCAATCTACAAAAAGCTCAAGATAACAAACTCGAGATATGGGCAGATTGTGGCAAAACTTCAAAACATTTACCAATACTCAGGTCATAGTTATATCGATTGGTATAAGAAGAAATAGAATATTTGTATTTCGAGAATAATCCAGAGTTTTATACAAAACATTGTTTTTTTCGACAACTCTTTATCATCTATTTGGCATAGACCTTGGGTTCCGAATTCAATGAAATTGACAGAGTCCTCGAAGTCGGAATATAACAATAGTGCCGCAAAATTCCAGTTTTAGCTAATATTTATTCGCAGGAAAATCAGAAAGAATATCTCAAATTTCTTGGCTATTTTAAATTTGAGATGTTTCGTAAATTTCTCGAAAAGAAGAGAGGTTATTCAAATAAAACTTCATTAATAGTAATACCAACGCATAACCTTCGAGATATCTGTTGAAAAAATTGTTTTTTGGAAAACTGTTCAAGACCTTGCCATGGAGTCCGGCATAGACCTTGAGATTACTATTGAACAAAAGTATTTGAAATTTCAGTTTGATCGGATATTCGGTACCTACTTAGTGTGTTCACGATCAGCGGTCAGGCCAATGAAAGAGATTAATAATGGCAGCTGAATTAGGGAATTTGAACAAGCGCCCAAAAGCTCCTGACTTCACGACAGTGCTTTTCAAGATTTTATCTTTGATGGATTTCATTATTTGTACCTTAGTTGTAGGTTTTTGCTGAACTTCTTGAGATATTGGGGAACTAACTTCGGAATTTCAAACCCTTCAGTCGATTTTACACAAAGGAACTCAATCTAGATATTCAGGCTCCAACTCTCATTTGAAAATCTCAAGTGGCTAGGTACTATCCTTTGAAAGTGAGAGCACATACGGACGGTCGGACATATTTCAATGTGACCTAGGATTATTCTTCAGAAAGTTCAATTTGATCGTCCAAGACAATTTTTGACATTAGTAGAAAGAAAACCTTTGATGATTTGGCATCCCCCTGTTTTATTCCGATTGTGTATGATCATCAAATCTCCTCTGAATCAATTTCTCGGTTTGGAATAAGTTTACCGATCTGCATGATCTATAACATTGTAATACATATAGATCAAAGAAAACAAACAGATTATGTAAGGTAGCAAGAAAAATCAATTTTTGTTCATCTGAATATTGCGGTTTTTTCCTTCGGTAATTTTTTTATTCGCGAGTTGTATTTTTTATTTTAGTTGTGATAGTCCCTACATTTCCTGAAGTCATGCGATACAAAAATAAAACTTGCAAAATGTGGAACAATACATAAAGTGGTTTCTTCATTTCACTTTTCTTCATATTGAACCAAAGAAATATCTCTAGTGAATCTTCAATTGACCTTGGGCATCTTAACAGGTCAATATGATTTTTCTGTTGCCGACTGAAAAATGAAACTTTCGATCTTATTTGTTCTTATTTCTTCTCTTTGAATGGTGTAATTAGTGAGACAAAATTTTCTAAATAGGGTGCCAACATATTCGATTGACCTATGGTATCTGAACATTTTATCAATTTACGAAACAAGACTATAGGGCAACGAATCTACAACTATCATTCACCTTATTCTGGAACACTTGAAAAATACCAAAAATATGAAAACATTTGTGAGCCGAATAAAACCCTGGATGAACAGTGAACCAGGACCATTGATCAAAAATTTGATGAATAGTTACGGAAACAGGGAATAAATATCTGGAAATTAGAAATACTTGATAAAACATTAAACTCACTGGATTAGACCCGATTTTGAGAATTTCATATAATAGGGACAAATGTTGGCTCAAAATGTGGCAGAATTAACTGATTTTTATTTCACTAGTCTTATATTCTTTGTTTCTACTGAATTACGGTCTCTCAATTTCCTTCACAGAAAAACTTTAAAGAAATTATTGAATTAATATCACCCACTGGATATAATCCTACATTGTTTACATCAGCGATGTAATTAGTTTATTTACGCAAATAAACTCTATCATTATTATCAAGCTCCTCAAGGTCTATAAAATGCTAATTATAATACCCCATTTGTTAATTCTCATTGTACAGTGCATCCCATTTTGGGTGAGACACCCAGGTTTCTCGCTTGTTATTTGAGATAGAGACTTGCGGTTTTCACGTTCCTGTCCTACTTTTTTGTGGAACTCAAGTTGGCCTAATCAGAATTCGCATAACCGTTTCCGTTTATGAGATACAGGGCGATATTGGAAATTGATACTTTTCGGACCCCTCCTTTATCTCCGAAGTTATTAGAAATAATGCTCAGATAAAAACTACGTCTGATACAGAATTCTGCGTAGATTCCAGTGGTGTACTCGATTTTTTTTCCGGGGTATGGTTTTGAAGATACGACACAAACCTATATTTTTTTCAATGGAACAGCCTGTATCTCATTACTTCGTTGAAGTTGTAATTTTTTTCCCTTCTAATTGATGTATAATACTATATAGGTAGGATGTTCAGAAATGCTAAAAAACACTAAAACATCACATAATGATGATTTTTTGTTAGTGGGTCATGGATTTCCCAAATAAAAAAAAGAATCAATTGGATATAGTATATAAAAAAGAGAATCAAAAAGTAGATGAAAAAAATGTGTTAGCTAGCGTTCATGCCTATCATCAGACTTCTTAAGACGAATCACATATGAGCAGTGCTGGTATATTCAACATGTAAAATACAAGGCACTGGTATGGTGAAAACCAGCACATATTTTTTAAACGACAACAACAGGGTCGATTCGGTTTTAATGTGGCATGTTTCTTATTAGGGACAAAAATCATATACCGCATTTTTGAAGGATCTCTTACCGCAAATAAGTACCTGACAATTTTAGAAGATGTGTTACCGGAATTACTGGAAGATGTTCCCCTCGCCCTTTTTAATTACATACATTTCCAACAGGACGGCGCCCCTGCCCAATTCAAGGTTGATCGGGCGGTTTTTAGATAATAATTTTCAGGGTTGTTGGATTGGAACTCATGGACACATCAGGTGGCCTCCAAGGTTACAGAGGCAGCCTTCCAGGATTTACAAAACCAACCTTTTATAATATTAAATCCACTCAGACGTATTGAAAAGGTTTGTCGATTATGTATTAGGGAAAATGGACAGCAATTCGAACAGTTTAATTCGTAAGATATTATGCAGTGTTGAAAATTTGATCAATGATAAATATTTTATTGTGTATTTCTTCTGTATTCAATTTGTATTATGAATTATTGTATTATTTATTTGTTGCTATTAGGTAGGTATTACTTTTGTTTTTCGTGTTAGTGATGAGTGTATTATCTTTGTTTGCTTACTCTCCTATAAATTACTTTATATATATATATATATATTTTTTTTGTTCATAATCTTTCTCATAGCTGAAGCACATATTTCGTTTGAATATTATTTTAGTTTGAGTTTATAGGTTTAATACCTCTACTCTTATTGTAATAATAATAATAATAATAATAATAATAATAATAATAATAATAATAATAATAATAATCAAAATCACAAATGAAAATTATCCAATTGATTCTTTTTTTATTTGGGAAATCCATGACCCACTAACAAAAAAATCATCATTATTTGATGTTTTAGTGTTTTTTAGCATTTCTGAACATCCTACCTATATAGTATTATACATCAATTTGAAGGGAAAAAAATTACAAATTCAACGAAGTAATGAGATACAGGGTGTTCCATTGAAAAAAATATAGGTTTGTGTCGTATCTTCAAAACCATACCCCGGAAAAAAAAATCGAATACACTACTGGATTCTACGCAGAATTATGTATCAGACGTAATTTTCACCTGAGCATTATTTCTTATATCTCCGAAGATAAAGGAGGGGTCCGAAAAGTATCAATTTCCAAAATCGCCCTGTATCTCATAAACGGAAACAGTTATGCGAAATCTGATTAGGCCAATTTGAGTTTCACAAAAAAGTAGGACAGGATCGTGAAAACCGCAAGGCTCTATCTTAAATAACAAGCGAGAAACCAGGCTGTCTCACCGAAAATGGGATGCACTGTACATTCATACCATTCAAAAGGAAGTTTTGCGTAATTACAACGAATGTTCTAGTCTAAGTACAAATACACTGCAGCAAATGTTCGTCTAGATGGTCAACCCAAAATTTTCCCGAAAACAAAGGGATAACATACCCAAACTCGGCGGTAACGTAGAAAAGGGCACAATAACGAAATACCGGCATTGTTCATAATGATTTAAGCAAATCCAGAGCTCGTACAATGGAAGCCCATCCGGCAGAGTGGCGCGCACACAAAAGCGCGACAAACACCGCGCGGGGAGGTGGCACAATCGCAGCAAACTGTAATTTTCGCTCTGTCAGGCGAGAAGTCGGCATGAATACTAATAATTTCCCGGATCGAAAAATAATGGAGCTTTCCACTCGCGTAATATCACTAAATTTGCGTTAATCTCCACAGTTTTAGACCATTCAGGGCAACGGACCACCTGCTGGGACATTTTTGTGTTCCCCGCGAGCTTAATCAACGCCGAATTGTTTTGTATTTTGGCCGGTTCTACTTAGTTCTCACTCGTTAATTATTGAACTCCTTGAAAAAACTCCAGCAAACATTCTAGGGAGTGTACACTGATACTGTGATTTCCCATAGTTGCATGTTGAAGTAGATTACCGCTTTGGCAACGAATTCGAGGGCGAAAATACCAGCGTGACCAATTATTTTTTTCAGAATCTACCAAACCTTCTGTAGAAATCTACTCTTTTCTACCAAAGTCAATTACAGAAATCTACTGAAAATCTGCTGCTACCTAAGGGCAATCTTTAGCACTTCATGTTGAAAGGAAAGTGAAAAACTTTAATGTTTCGTGTAGCGAAAAAAGCTAGAGAAGCACTGCCGTGAAGGCAGCAGCATTTGCGCGCATGTTCAATAGAGATATGACCGCTTTGGCAACGAATTTGAACATGCGCGCGAAAGCTGCTGCCTTAATTTACGGCAGTGCTTTTCTAGGTTTTTTTCGATAAATTACTGTATTTCAATTCGATCTAATCTGTATAATTGAAAAAATTGAGAAAATAAAAGTTTGAATGGGTATATCTACGGAATCGTTGGGCGGCTTTTACCCATTCACGAATTCGACCTTCGTAATTAAGCCCTAAATCTTCTCTACAAATATCGAGTTTTCAAGTCGTTTCTTCCAGAAGATAACGGCTGACCGTAAACACAATAACTTCCGAAAGAAACAACTTAGAAATTCGATATTTATAGAGAAGATTTGGACCTTAGTTACGAAGTTCGAATTCGTGAATGGGTAAAATCCACCCAATGATTCCGCAGATATTCTTATATATTCACCCAAATAAAAGGCTTTTCCGTTTTGGATGGAAACGATGAAAATGCGGGAAAATTTAGCGCACATGATGGGAAATACGATATACTTATTGAGTGTGACGGGATTAGAGAAATACCCCAATGTCAGTCAGAGCCATTTATACGAGTTGTGCTATTTTTTCACATAATTCATGTGATTATAGTTAGGTTAGGTTAGGTTGTGCCACTTTTCAACTCAGACAGAAGCGTTCTACTGCTTCAACAGTTGAAAGTAGAATTCTACTAAGGGCCGGTATTATAAAACTTAACTTTAACTTTAACTGACAGTTTTGACAGATATGTCCTAACATAACTGTCAAAATTTCAGTTTAAGTTAAAGATAACTTCCATTTAAGTTTTATAATACCGGCCCTAAGATAGTTCGAAATACTACTAGGATCTACAGCTCAATTTCTGTCTACTAACAATCATGAAATTATAACGAAAATCTACCAAAAAAGTAGATTTCTACCAAAATTGGTCACGCTGGAAAAAACTGCTTACTTCACGTAGGTGCATTTCTAGGTTTCCTCAGTTGCGCCTTGGTATTCTTAAACTACCTACAGAATTGTGATATGATCGAATCAGTTGCGGAATTACCGCAAAATTTCAAATCGGCCTGAATCCGAAATTATGCAACCGATTTCATCCATTAACGAACTAAACTTAATCTGACAGTTTCAAGTCGCTAGCTCATTTCCTTCAACAGTTAGAGCACATACGGCCGGATGGACAGACGGACGGACAAAATTGAATTTGATCACGGATTCTTCTTCAGGGTGTTCAAGCCAATCGTTTAAGACCATTTTCGGCTTGAAATCCGAAAATTACAGACATTGTGACGAAACGATAACGCGCTGTTCCCCAGAACGCGTCAAAACCTAGAAATTTGACATATTTTTTCCTAATATCTCCGAAAATCATGACCATATCCAATTGAAATATTGATGTGTGAATATGGAGTTCTAGGTTAAAGGATTTTTTTCAATACGGTAAATATTTTCTGAAAAAAATTTGATTATTGAATTTATTTTTAAATAATTGACAGTACGATTTAAATAAAATTCTGCGTGAGGTTGCGCGTCGTAATGCTACAACTAACCGCAAAATTTTAACCCATTCGCTCGAGTATTTCCTGAAATATCTGGGAAACAACCTCGAAATTTCAAATGGCTATCGCTCCGTAACCATCTGGCCGATTTTGCCCATTAACGAACTCAACCGGCGTTTTTTGAAATGCAATTTATCCTGAAAGCTTCAAGTCGATAGAGTCCTCTGTACGTCCGTAATCGTGCATACGGACGTCTAGGCAGAATCGATTTTGGCCCCGGTTTTATCGTCAACGCGTCACACCTAGCCGATGAGACAATTTTTTGCTTAAAATTCGAAAATTACAGACATTCGGACAGATTGCACGTTGTTTCCTAGAACGTGCGCACAAAAAAAAGGCATTTTATACCGTTGTTTCCAATCAATTTGTATCAACCCCGGGAGCCAGATAACAGCAACCCAAAAAATCTAAAATTGGAAGGAGGGTTGAGTGACAACTTGCTTTGAAGGTAATTCGGTGGCCTTTTCGAAACCAACCTACACTTGACCTACGCTGTTCTGGAGAACAGGGCGTTATCATTTCGTCACGATGTCTGTAATTTTCGAATTTTGAGCCGAAATTGGTCCCAAACGTCCGGCCGGCCGTGTGCGTTGTAACTTTCGAATGAAAAGACCTAGAGTTTTCAAATTTCCAGGTTAGGATGAGGTTCTGGATATCTCGATTGAGTTTGTTAATGGACCAAATCTGCCGAATGGTTTTTGTGCTACAGACATTTGAGATTAAGATTTTTTAATAACTCGAAAAATATTTATCTGATCGAAATGAGACTTGGTTTTTTATGTGTACAGAAGCAATATGAAGAATTCTCCATAGAAAATTAAAAAAAAAATTTTTGTTCTCGAAAATTTTCATATTTCATTTGAATTTCACTGAAATCTTCAAACCGTCACTTCATAACCGAGTATTATATTCCAGCCCAATCAGATTTCCTGATTATCCTGAGGAATAAATCAAGAAAAAAGTTCAGAGAATTTATCTCAGAAATTCATACATTTCAAAAAGCATATCTCCGATTCCGATTCGAAGACTCTGTTTCAGTCCAATCAGATATGTATTCTTTGGATTTTGCTTATAATAAGTTCAAAATATTTGTTCGCATCGACTTCTCACCACATCTACTGGTGAATAGTCGAAGCATTTACTGGATCCTATAGTGACGATATGCAGGACAGCAGCGTCAAGACATCGTCAATCGACGTATTGCAGTCTTCTGTTTACATTCTACACCTCATGAGGTGATTCCCTGGAAGTTTCATCGGTACTTCCCTTAGCGCATGAGCAGTGTATCGAAATCGTCACATTTAACAACAATTTCAGCTTGATCGGATATTTGTCTTGGGAGATATTGGAAAAAACCTAGAAAAGCACTGACGTGAGGTCAGGAGCTTTGACGCACTTGTTCCGTTGCCAGAGCAGATATTTTTTTCATATGGCCCTCACGAAATTCTGCATGAAACTCAAGCTATAATTTTCGATCGCGTACTAGATTGCAATTCGATCCGAAATTTCGTATGGATTTAACTATCTAAAGAATAATTGGCGAGCTCAACCCATTTATGCATTTAAATTTTTGTGCTACATCCATTTTAAATTTAGATTTTTGAATAACTCGAAAAATATCCTTCTGATCGAAATGAAACTTGCTCGGTAGATCAACAGTATCAATAGGATGAGTCCATATAATCATTTTGTAAAATTTTTTTTCGATAATTTTTATATTCCATTTAAATGTCACTGAAACATTTTGTGCTTCATAAAAAACAGTCGCGACGTACTGCAGTCATTTGTGACGCTATATATTTGTATTCTGTGAACGGTGTATGAACCTTCAAGCTTCGAGCACTCATCTTAACGCGCTAGAACTTAGGAACACGAGCGATATCGACTTTGAGGAATGTGATACTTCATTCAAATAATTATCGATGATATTTGAATTCATTCGAGCACTTTCCTGTAAGAATCGCCCATCTGAATTCCATGGCGCATGGGCAGTGTATCGGAAACATCTATGATGCAGTATGCAGATGATAGACGATACCACTGTACTGGATAATATTTCATTTGTTCTTGTTATAAATAAGGTGAAGTGGATGTAAATATTCATCGAAAAATCAATTGCTTTCGAAATCATGATATTTCCATATAGTTATTCTTTCGAGCCAAAAATGGTTTTAAACGATTGGGTTGAACTCCCTGAAGAGCAATCGGTGGTCAAATTCAATTCTGTTAGTCAGTCCGTCTGTCCGTATGTGCTCTAAATTCCGAAGGAAAGGATTTAGCAACTTAGAATTATCATATTAGATTTGAAATCCAAATATCTCGGTTAAGTTCGTTAATGTGTGGAATCGGTTGGATATTTTCGGAGTTAGGTCCATGTGAAATTTCAAGGTTAATTCCTCGATATCAAATGAAGTATTTACTCGTTCGATATGAAACCTCGTGGACAGTTTTGAAATACCAACGCGCAACTTAGAGCAAAATTCCGTGTAGATCTAGTTGTTAGAAAATTAAGGAAAAATATATTCCAAAATTTTTGATGAAAAAATTTTTTTTTCTCTGGAAATGTTGATTAGATTTCACTGGAATTTGGAACAAACTTAAGAGTCAGTATTTAATAGCGATGCTTCAAATTTCACTTCGATCCGATATTTACTTGCGTAGATATAAGGAAGAAATATGCAAAATCTCGTTGTTTTAATTGGAATTTTAACTTTATTTCCGCAATATCTCAAAAAGTACAAATGCAATCAGATTGAAACTACGTAGTCAGGTTGAAATTACCAACACGCTACTAGGTGCAAAATTTCGTGTTGCTATAATAGTTAGAATTTGAACGAGCGCGTGAAAGCTCCTGACCTCACGTCAGTGCTTTTTTTAAATTGTTTGTAAGTATATTTAAAATTAAGAAAGTCTAGAATATTGACGATAGCAAGAGTTGTAATGAATCATGAAAATGAAGAAAATATTTTTTCAATGATAGGTCTGATAATAGCAATCCCTAGAAAGCCATCGAATCCGACAAGAGAAAAAAACAAAACTTTCACATACCATGATTCAATGGTTCCGCAATGAAAGTAACTGAATTTGTTGTTGCTTCCTTCAGTAAGTTATCGTCTTAACTTCTCCAGAAAAACTAATTCACAGGGTGTATAAAGCTTGATTGGAACCAACCGCATAAAATGTTTCAATTTCCATGTTTTCAGATTTCGCAAGAGCGTCAAAATATTGACCTTTTTCACATTTACACACTGTATAATTTCCAATATATCCCAAAACTCTGATAAGTTAGAGAAATTCAGTTTGAAAAACCCTAAAAATACCCCGTACTTGCTGATTTCAGTATACTGTCATAATTTCAAGTTTCTACCTTCTTTTATAATTTATCTGGTTTTGCATGGGGACCGAAATATTTCAGGCTGTACCTTTTCGAATTGGTACAATGCATGTGACTAGGAAGAGCTTGGTCCTTAATCCTTCGAAAATGAGAATGCTGTTTCGATTTCGGTCTCTTCATCTAAATTTATGTTAATTTTCGGCAGAAGACTTGGCTATGAATTAAAAGAAGCCCTATATGGTGGAGAGTTTGATGGATGGTGAATATAAATCTGCTTTTGACATTCCAAAAATCAATGATGAAGCGAACTCGGCTAAAATGCTGGATGACGACGAATGGCTGGAACGCACTGAATAATATACAATTTATCCCATAAATCTGATAACTTAAGAGGTCTACAGAATAACTCCTACCTACTGTCGTAAATTCCTTCCGCCCTGAGGCATTATCGTTTTCGATGTAACCACTTCGTGCGAAAATCCCGATAATTCAGGAAAACCTTCTCACCCACACCATCTATCTACAAAACACTCCTGCCTCCTGCTGGTTTCGATGCCATCGAACGCCCAATATACATTCCCGGATCTACGGAGGTCGAGACCGAAAAAAAATTTCAAATTCCTTATCATCCGTTTAAAATGCGCGGGGGGACCGTCCCGCGTTACAGTTTTCCCATGCATTACCCCTGGAATGTAGATTTTACTTTTAATAAGATGCGGGCTTCCGGCGGCGTAAATTCAACAGAGCGGTTAATTGAATTCCGGGCGGTTCGACTGCTCAAGGGTTGATGGATCTTCTTACTGCCGCGTGCGCGTTGGTATCTTCGATTCGCAGGCTCGAGGTCCGAAATTGATGGTGAGTTGCGTGAGACAATGGACCGAGGCGCAATTGATGATTTTGATGAAGAGAGGTGATGAAATATTTGCATGCCCCGAACATGAATTCATTAAGTGTCCATAGAAGAAGCCATGTCTCTGCCGACCAGATCATTCATACCAAATCCACAATCTTTGCCTGTGATTGATCTGATTTATCAAAACCTCTTCAATATCACATACGCTGTCCTGAAGCCGGGTCCAGATGAGTGAAATCTGAACTGCAAATGCAATAAAATTTGATGAACGATTCGGCGAATATTGTGGACGGCACTCGAGCTCAGCCTCGAATAATACATTCAAATGCATCGTTCGAGTTGAAAACTGAGTTCCCATGGAGCAAAAAGAGCGCTGCCTCGAACCATAAAACTACCTGTGATTCATTGCATTTGCTGTTCGAATTTCACTCATCTGCACCCGGCTTAAGTTGTCGTGGGAACTACCGTAAAAACAATAACTTCTGTTTGGGTATGGGGCTTGATAACGAACGTCGAATTTGTGAATTTGTGAAATCGTTACAATGATTCCGTGGATATACCCATTGAAAATTCACAATTTTCCAAGAACACAGTTTGGATCTAATTGAAATACAGTACTTGATTGAAAAATGACAGGCACAAGGTTCCTGCAGAATATCATGAAGATAATTTGATCATCAAAACTTTTCCTTGAGGAAGTAAAGTTGCGTTTGCCAGGGTCACTACGTGAAAAGTTGAGCACTTGGGCAAAGAATTTGAATTTGTGTGCAAAACATGTTGACTTGATGTCAGTGCTTTTCTAAAACTTCAATCAGATATATCGAGGACAACAGTCTACTACATAATTCGTCTACGTACGGACTCCAGCTTACTGCTGATTCAAAAGTCACTTCCAAATAAGTCCACAAATCAGTATGTTCTTTTTCGTAAACGAGAGCTCCTCGTTCAACAGAAGACCATTAGATTCGAATCAATTCCGAGCTCCCGATATGGGTATTGAGGTTTTTGATTTGAGTGAGGCAAACACGCGAGCTTCTTCGGAGGTGAGCCTCTGCCTTTTCTTCTTCGGGTTTATTTGTGAAACATTGTTATGAATTAACTGTTTTTGTCTTTATAATCAAATGCACTTTAATATATTATTATTATTATATGAGTTCTGCACGCAGCTTTTGCTGTTTTTGCGCGCTTGTTCTAGGGAAACAGCGTGCTATCGTTTTGTCCAAATGTCTGTAATTTTCGATGATTGAGCCGAAAATGGTTTTAAACGACTAGGTTAGACTCACTGATGACGAATCCGGTGTCAAAATAGGTTCTGTCCGGCGGACCTTCACCACGATTACGGGCGTACGGAGGATTCAATCAACTTGAAAATTTCAGGAAGCATTGCATTTCAGAATAGGAAGTTCGTTAATGGGCCGAAACGGCAGAATATTTTCGGAGTTATAGCCATTTGAAATTTTGAGGTTAATGTCCTCATTTTTCAGAAAATATAGGAGTGATTGTATTGAAACTGGGCAGTTTGTTGGAGCATAACGACGCACAACTTTGTGCGAAATTTCGTATGGTTACTCAATAAAAAAAAAATTTTCTCAAAATTTTTTTCGGAAAACTTTTTTTTCTGAAACTATTGTTCATATTCAAGAAACATTTCAGTCATACCTTGATCTGCATATTTCACAGCAGTGTACTAAATTTCAATTCGATACGGCTATTAGTTCTGGAGATATTGGGAAAAAATATGTAGAATTTCGTGCTTTTCTTCTCGTTGGTTTTTCGGTATAACTCAAGAAATACTGACTCAATCGTGATGAAACTTCCAGCTAGTTCGAAAATGTGCAAAATTTCATGATGACCGTGAGATTAGAACAATTTGAAAAAAATTAAATGATCCCTTCAAAATTTTATTTTTCCAATATTTCCAAAAATACAGATTAGATCGAATGAAAATCCGGTAATTCCTCGAAAAAAAATCTAGAAAAGCACGGTCGTGAAGGCAGTAGCTTTCGCACCGATGTTCAAATTCGTTGCTGAAGCGGTCATCTACATTGATCATGCGCATAGAAGCTACTGCCTTCACGGCAATGCTTTTCTAGATTTTTTTATTGTACTCTAGAGACCTAAATCAGGCTGGTGTAACAATTTTACTGAAGGAATTTCCGGACCGTGCGGCAGGTGTCACTCATCTCTGCCTTTTGCATTATTTCTATGCTTCTGGTTTCAAATGCAAAGAAGTTAATTTATTATTATCATTATTATTATTATTATTTCCCGAAAAATTAATAAGAGCATTGTTGTCTGCATATTTGAAGAGTTAAAGAGTAGACCGTTGATGAAAATAACTCATAAAATTGGAGCCAGCACTGACCCCTGTGGTATTCTCCACTGGACATCCTTCAGATTGCTACTTCCAGCAAACCATTGTTGTGTGAATTGGAACATGAAATAGACATTAGAGAGTTATGTATAAGGAAGCATCCTAGCAATGGCTTCATATTTGGACCTTTTATGCTTTGGTGGTCGTGGAATTGCTGGTATAAACTCGTTACAAATATACATGTATCCAAAAATCAAAAGCAATCAAACCACATGGTGTTGATATTGGCAAATTGACAGAACTGGGAGATGAAACGATCAGGAAATAACTTTTAGCATACTGTATGGCAACTGGTGGCACCCTGACACCACTTATTGGCGAGAAAAATCTGTCTCGACTGAGCCACAAGAATATTGTTCATCATCGCACGATAATGTCCGTTCGTTCACCGTTACTATTATTAACGATGCCATCGAGATGAAGATGACCTCATCACTGAAGATGATTTCGAACGAAATATCATGAACTTCTTGTTATTCCAAGATACATTTGATGAAAGCACTTCGCAGTTCTTGGACTGTTCGAAGAAATTGTTGAATTTATTGTGTTCAGTAGGCATGGAAAATCAAACTTCAGTAATGATACGCCAACGGGAAGCTGTCGTGTTTATTCATTCGTGCAAGATTTCGGGAGGGTAATATGATAATAAGATCACCTAATCTTTCCATCGGATGCGTTTGGCTGAACCAATTCGTGAAATTATTACCGCTTTGGCAACGAAATTGAACATTCGTGCGAAAGCGGCTGACTTCACGTCAGTGCTTTTCTAGAATATTTATAATTAAATTCGAATTAATTTATAGCAGAAGTTTTAGCAGTTGTCAGAGTCCTAGATAAGATTTTCTGGAATTTGTCGGTTTCATGAAACAATCAAAGGTCAACTTTGTTGATTTTCACAGATCATTTTCGGGTCGTCAAACACTAACTTAAATGATGAATAACGCGACGCCGACGGCCAGAATAACTGATACCAAAAATCATGAAAATAAAACTCTGCACAAAGTGGAAAATCTTCCTATTGCGTTCTCTTTCAAAGTAGCACTTTCCATAGAGCTTCCTGTAGATCTTAGGTGAGGGCCCACAATATAAATGTAATGTTAAGATCAATAGTTTATCACTCCGCCGAGCGATCCCTTATTAAATGCAACTGCTAAGTTAGGACTTTCATTGAAACGTCTCAGTCTGGTCGTTCAGTTGCATCAACATCATCATAACTCTCATAATTGCCAATTTGAAATCTACCAAATATTGCCAATTACGAACAGTACTCGACTCGTAATTTGTCTAACGATCGGTATTAGCACATACGCTTTCCTTTAATTAGTTGGCATTACTTTGTATTTCGACAGTGCGTCTTCATAACATAATCTGGTCTTAAAGACCTTTCCTTGGTGAGGTATGCGTTGATACGAAATGGATGGAAAGTTCCTTTCATGGATTTATGCATAGCCGGATCTAGGATTTCAGCGCCTGTGGCAAATTGTCCAAATGCGCCCTTGAGGAAATTAATTTTTGAATTACTACATAGTTTTCATAATTGAAAGTACTCATTATAATTCGAAGAACTTTTTCATTCCCAATAAAATTTACCATATTTTATAAGGCAATAAATTGAACTCACAGGAAAAGGATAATATCTAAGTGTGAGAAAAAAATTAGAAGGATGATATCTCCCAGCCTATCGGACGGATTTTGCTTATTAATGAAGCCAATATAATCATACCCCAAACCTACCTTATGCATTTAAAGTCTCCAAGTTGAAGCTTTCGAAAATTATCGACTAACGTGTTCACGAAAGGATGAACGATCAATGAGTTCAAAACGGTACAAGCATTATCCAATTTCAAAATTACAGACATTTCTAATTAGTAATATGATAGCGCCCTGGATGAGCGTTGAGGGCGCGAAAATTTTTATTATGAATGACTAAGCGCAAAAAAATGGATGGTATAGTTGTCCAGCCTTTCAATAAGGTGAATATACCTGATTGAAATTTAAAAATTCTTTTCCAGGACGAATAATTTCTAGGCTTGTTTAGACAGTAACCGTTTTCCACATACGCTATTCCACGCTACATAGAATTACGCAAGAAGCGAGAAAAGACAAGTATTCAGACTGGGATGGGTTCATCTAGCCCCTAAGACTCGATCATAAACGTCTTTGTAATTTGTGATTCTTGAGCGGATTCCATATGGTGGATCGAGATTCGTAGAGGGCGGACGACACGTAAAAAATTATTATCTAGGATTTTGGCTAGTAACTACTTGTCGCCCCACATTGTAAAACAGGTTTATGCACTATAGCATCGTTCTTAAATATATATAAAGCTTGAAGTAAAAAAGTCATAATTTTCACTAAAAAATTGATAATTTTACGCCCCTAGTTAGCTTGAGCCTGTGGCAAATGCCTCATTCGCCACACCCTGGATCCGGCTCAGGATATTTTAAATATAGATGAAAAAATGAAAACAAATCAACTAAACTACTTCTTTTCAATATGTCGGACCTCATAATCAAGACCAAAAACTACCGCGAGCTGATAAATTACGGCTTCGTGGATTTCGGCAACACAGCCACATTCAAGTGTCATTTAGCTCGTTAATATCTCAAGGTCAGGAACCTGGCCACGGTCTGTATGCTTTAACGATGCCAAAAGCAGAGAGAAATATTAGAATGCGAGAAATTCCGACCTTCATGGGGCGTTTTGTAGGCATCAGCGATCATTTTTTTAATATTTTTTTCGGGATGTACTTTTCCATTTTTCACACAATATCAGTTCTTATTGTCCCGAAAATTCTTGAATATGAAAGAATGGCAACATTGCACATTCTTACTATTTTTTCAAACCATTTACACCCAAAATTTTTTTTGAAAAAATCAAACTCTGGCTCTCTAAATTCACGTCGTTATATTAGAGCAATCAGTAAGATTGCTTATTATTAATTAATAATTTTTTAAATAGTTCCTAGTTGCTGGAATTGAAAAGGGGTATGTTCCATATTCTGATTGATAAACTTACTGCAGAGATTGAAATCAATTCAATAAAATTACTTCATTGATAAACTATAAGCTTACGGAATGATGTGTAGAACAGTTAACATTTTATGCGTTTGTTCTTACGGAAAGAAGCGTTATATTTTCGCTCAGATGTCTGTTATTTTCAAATTTTCAGCTGAAAGTTCAAAACGATTTTTCTGAACTGCCTGAAGAAGAAGCTGTGCTCAAATTTAATTCTGTTCGGTCGGGCGCCTGTATGTACGCTCCAATTGCCGAAGAAAGGCATCTTGAATTTGGGATTTTTGAGATTAAATGTGAGGCAGAAATATCTTGAGTTGAGTTCGTTAACAATACCTCGTACATAACGTGGTAACTTCTGGAGGGCAGAGTTCGTTGTTTTCAAAACAATTGACCTGACCTTGAGATATAAGAGAGGTTTGATGACATTTACATGTGGCTGTGTTGCCTAGCTGTGATTTACTACCTCGTGGTATTGTTTCCTCTCAATGCGCAAAATATGCTGAACGATGTTTTACATATTCTCTTGAAATTTTGAGGTTATTTCCTCAGAAAGCTCCAGAAAAACTGATTTCGTAAACATTCTTACATTTTCAGGCAAAAATTCGTCGGAGTATTGGAAAAAATAATTTCTGAGAATTTTCCAGAAAAATTGATTTCGTATACATTCGTACATTTTCATGCAAAAATGTGTAGGAGTATTGAAAAAAAATTATCTCTAAGAATTTTCGAAGTGAACATTGAAAATATTTACTTATACGACAGTGTGCTACTTTTAAATGAATCCGATAATTTAGTTAAAGATAATGAGAAAAATTTGTCAACATTCGGTTTGGCAACAAGAAAGTTTGTGAAAGGACATTATCTCATGTCATTGCTTTCCAAGAATTGTTCCTGCTCCCGAATGTTTTTTCAATTTTTTCTAGCCAAGACCAATCAACGGAACTGAAATCACTTTTACTCTCATTTATTCATCTTCAAATTACCTACATTTTGTTCAATGTGATCCGAACAATCGTGACTGAAACAATTACCGGGTCAATTCGAAAGCGGTCCGTTTCAATCATGAATTCATGTACCAAGCGAGTAATTGTAGTTCCTACAACGAGATCTCTCGTAATATTCGCCGAACACGCCATTTCCTCCTTGACATTTCCGTCCTGAGTCCTGTTTCCGTCTTTTACGCGGACAGCGGCTTGAACATTCTGAGCCATATCGCTGCTTATACACGGTTTAAATGACGTGTACCCAGTAAGCAGAGCAACTCTGGAGTTCACTTCTTACACCCTTGTTCTGGAGAACAGCAGTTTTTCATAGAGGATAGGTGTAATAGGAACACGCCATGTATTATTAAACTTATTCTATTGGCGATCGATTTCGGTGCTTTGCCATCAATAGGCCAGCTGTTTTCCAATTGTCTGTAACTTCCGATTTTTTACCCGAAGAAGAATCCGTGGTCAAATTTAATTATGTCAGTTTGGCCATCAGTGCTCTCAGTTAGTCTAGTCAAACTGAAATTATCAGGTCAGGTTCGGAGTCCATTGAATATTAAATTAGAAAATATCCGTCAAAATTTCGACTCGACTTTCGTGTTTTCTATTACATTTTTGCGCGGATTTTCTAGGGGAACAGCTCGCTCTCATTTCGTCCAAATGTCTGTAATTCTCGAATTTCATACTCAAAATGTTCTCAAACGATTAGGGTGGACCCCGTATACACGATTACAGGCGCACGGAGGATTCTATCTACTCGAAAATTTTCAGGGTTGGTTGCATTTGGAAATGCAAAGGTTGAGTGGGTTAATGGGTGAAATCGGTTGAATAGTTTCGGAGTTATAGCTATTTGAAGTTTTGATTTTCTTCCCCTGCTATATCGAGAACCACTAGAGCGATTGAATTGAAACTTTGCAGTCAGTTGGAACATAACTCGCAACTTCTCACTAAATTCCGTTGAGATCAGTAAATTGAAAAAAAA
Source organism: Myrrha octodecimguttata (assembly GCA_958510865.1). Classification (NCBI taxonomy): domain Eukaryota; kingdom Metazoa; phylum Arthropoda; class Insecta; order Coleoptera; family Coccinellidae; genus Myrrha; species Myrrha octodecimguttata. Next base: position 31,837,013 of record OY294057.1, read on the forward strand.
ATTTTTTTTAGAAAATATCAATTCTATTCGAACAAAACTCTGAGCATAATTTGAACTTCATATTCCGCAGCAGTGTACCAAATTTCAGTTCGATGCTATAATAAGTTTTGGAGATATTCTGAAAAAACATGTCGAATTTTGTGGTTTTTTCTCGTTAATGTTGTTTTTTTCGGAATAACTCAAAAAACACTGGATCAATCATGATGAAACTGAGGAACTAGTTTGAAAATGCTCATGGAAAACTTTGCGCGAAATTTCGTGATGATCGTGTCATTAGAACAATTTGAAAAAAAAATTAAATTTTTTTTCTTCGAATATTCAATATTCTGATTTAATTCATTCCTCGATAAATTACTTATTTCTAATTCTGTATTTCGGAAGTATTGGAAAAATATAATTTTGAATGGGCATACCTATCTGCGGAATCAATGAGTGGGTTTTACCCATTCACGAATTCGGCCTTCGTAATTATTGTCCAAACCTACTCTGCAAATATCGAGTTTCTAAGATGATTCTTTCGGAAGTTATTTGTTTAACACAATTTTTCTGAGCAATCATCCGCAAAAAGAACCCAAGACACTACACTGTGGTACCCCTTATGTTTGAACTATACTATGTTCATTTGCGCATCGGAATCCCGCGGTTGAGATCGTTAATGAGCCAAATCGGCCAATTGGTTCCGGAGTAATTTGAAATGTCGAGGTTATTTCCCTGATATTTCAGGAACTACTGGAGCGGTTGGATTGAAACTTGGGTGTAAGTTGAAGCATAATGACCCGCAACTCTTAGCGAAATGTCGGTGGGGTCGTATGGTCACTTCATTAAACAAAAAGCTTTTTTCGAAATTTTTTTGGAAATTTTTTTTTTTCAGAAACTATTCATTATATTCGAAAAGAATTTTGCTTATACCTTGAGCTCTATATCTTCGGAGATTTTGGAAAAAAATATGTAAAATTTCGTAGTTTTTCCCAGATATCGTTGTTTTTCTCCGTATAACTCAAGAAATACTGATCATGATGGGTCTTGGCAGCTGGTTTCAAAATGCTGAAGGACAACTTTGTGCAAACCTTCGTGATGATCATGTCGTTTGAACAATTTGAGAAATAATTTCAAATTTTCTTTCCAAATATTCAATATACTTTGATCTTCCTATCATATTATCCTCACGAAATTCGGTATGAATTCGATCAAATCTGTATTTTTTGAAATATTTGGAAAATTATTTTTTAATGGGTATCGTGATCGTGTGAAATCGTTGGGTGGATTTTACCCATTCACGAATTCGGCCTTTGTCATTAAGGTCTTAACATACTCTACAAATATCGAGTTCCCAAGTTGTTTCTTTCGGAAGTCAGCCATTCTTGAAATGTATTCGTGATACAGTCTGAAGTTAGACCTACCCGATGTGTTTTTATCTCCGATACCTTCTTGCATATATTTATCTTTTATTTTCGGAAGATTCTATCAAGGAATCCATTAGAAAACGAGAAGAGAAAACACTGCTACCACTCTAACTTATTCCAAGGTTCCGCAACAGGGGAGCCCGATTGAATTGCAATTTGCATATTTATGAAGGCGTAACCAAAAGGAATTGCAGTGCAAACAAGCAAGTTTGTTCTTTAAATTACTCTGTGAAATCGGAATTGTAGATTTCAGAACTCCGAAGGGAATGGGAGCTTCATAGCTGCTAGTTCATAGAATGAGAAAAACTTCTTATATCGTATATAAATACTACAGTACAGTAGTAATTCGTCATTTTTGTTCAAGTAACACTTTTTGTGCATTAGCATTTGCCAACTGGCTGAATCGTGATAGGATCAGTGTTTCTCCTCGAGTTCTTCCAAAAATAATAATCATACCAAGGAAACTGACAAACTGATGTTCGGTACACTTTAGTGGAAAAATGACATCAAGATCCATGCCAAATTTCATTGAATCATATGAACAGTTTTCGACAAAAAAATTTCAAATATATTCGAAATATTATAGAATATTTTTTATTCAGTAACGATATTATTATTATTATTATTATTAAACATACAGGTAGAGTTGAGGAAATTCCTATAAACTAAAAAAAAACAAAAACAGAAAAAAGTTTACAAATAAGTAGTTTTTGCACCGAAAAGATCCAACGCATTCTTGAAGGCATTGACGGTGCCAGCATCGACCACGATACTCGGCAAACGGTTCCATCTCTCGAAAATTCTGTTAGTCAGAAAACTGTGTCGTTGGGATGTTCGAAAGTTTTCCTTCGACAATTTGCACTGATGTCCTCTTAGATATAATCCCAACCAAATTCTGTAATAGGTTTCGTGTCGGTATTCTACATCTAAGTATCAAGTTTCAATCCGATTGCATAAGTATTTCCTGAGAAATAGGCAAGTAACCGTTAAAATTGAAAGGTGTATTATTTCGAAAATTATCGTGTCCATCTGAAATTGAAAGTTTCGAAATAACCCTATGAGCCAAACCACATGTGCTCTCTAGACACATGCTGATGTTTAGGAAAGTGGTCATGGTTTGTAATTGTCCATTTGTGACAGCTTGGCCGAGTAATTTCAGGGGCTGTTCAGTCGACCAGGGTGTTTTACAGATACCGAAACAAAATGGGGCCATACCTTAGATTATATATCTTTCATCCTAGAGATATATAATCCAAGGGTCAAACGGAGCGAGGTACGGGCAAACCGAAACCTCCTAATCAGGTTCCGTCGATTTATTCCGAACCATCATGGAAGTGTGTGTTCATTATCGTGATGCAATACCGCTCTTTTCCTCTTGGCAAGTTCTGGTCCCACTTTCTTGATTGCTGCGCGTTCAAACTATCAAGCTGTACAAAGAAGAGGACATACCCCCAAACCTTAACATGAAGAACAACTGGAAGGAGCATACCCATCATGGCGTCAAGCGGTCGGGGAGTTTGTTGCTCGCTGTGTTCTGCTGAAAAAGATATGATGATTCAATTATATGTGAATCGTGTATTAACAGTTATCATATTGATGGTGTTCGAATATGCATTGAAGATTTCGCTGAAATCCTAGAGGATGAAAGTTTGAATGAATGGGCATGTGATAAGTGTAATTTCACCAAGAAAACATCGAATACTAGATACAAGATACAAGATTTCCTCTATTATTGAACACCGTGTGGCCACGGAGGATCTTATGTCGTAGATAATAGAAATTGTGAAAGAAATCAAGTCGTTCTTCAATAACGAAATTGATTCTCTGAAGAGTTTAGTCATTTCACAAAATGAACAAATAAATGATCTGACAGTCGAGATAAGAAATATTCAACATGACAATAATCTTATTTCTATATTAGCTGCTGTTGTACATGGAATCTCCGGAATTTCACCGTCTGTTTGGAATTCCACTATTTATCCAGCTGTTTCTGCATCTCCGGTAAGTACTTACCTTTTATTTCAGAGTTAAACAAGGGAATTAGGATTGTAGATAATGATACTTCTAATATGAACAACCCCCATTCTATAACTAGGGATATAAAGAATGATTCATCTTGATTTTGTCACACCGAAGAAAAAACGAAGGAGGATAAGATTGAGTCAAGAAGTGACTAAGAAACCTAACAATGAAGATTATAGTTCTACGAAGGGTTCCACTGAGAATGAAATAATCTTGCAACCTATTTCTGTTACTTCAAATTCAAGTTCACTGCATATTGTACCCAAGAAGTAACTATCCTATTTGCATGTATGCTGGCTGAGTCCTTCAACAACGGAACCGGACTTTTTTGACCCTCTGCTATTCTGGTGTACTGTGCGAGAAACTAACATCCAGAAGACCTGAGGTTTATTCTTTTTTCAAGGTTTCGTCACCTACTGCACTTATATCTGACGCAATGAATCCATCGTTTCGGCTTGAAGGAGATGCAGTGAATAGGTTTTCAATGAGACTTCGACAATCAACAAATAAAATGGAAAGGAACACATTATATCAACAAGAAATTTAGAATTGGTTCAACTCAATGCTCGGGAACTATCTAATAAAGTGAATAAACTAAAAGTTTTCACAGTTCTCGGAAATCGTAATATTTTGAGTGTTGTGGACGACTGGTCTGATCCTTACAAAATATCCTCCATGTCGCTCTAGGGTTAGGATATAGCTGCGTCATATTGTCGACCAACACGTCAACATGGAGGAACGCTTATTTATGTTAAAGCCGCATTTTAGACAGTACAAATGAAACAGATTAAGGATTTCTTATTGGAGTTACAATGTGAATAATGTGCTATAAGTATGAAATGATTCTTTGAATATTTGCATTGTTAGTTGCTACAGGACTCCTGGTGGTAATTTAGAATTGTTCTCTAAGATTTTTTCTGATGTCCAAAATAAATTACTTTCAACCCCACGGAGAATTTGCAATCTTAGTGTAACGTCCACCGAACCAACTAGAGTGTTCACTAATCATAGGTTCTAGTAAGCTTGATTACATCCTCACGACTGTAAGTAATGACCTCATTTCCACGAAAGTTGTCGATGCAAACATTGGTGATTATAGGGTGATTCTTCTTTCGCTTCGTGTTATCTGGGGCCATTTTGCGAACTTTCCGTCTGTTCTTTGAAAAAAATCTTGAAGATGTCACTTTGATGGTAACATGTAGTATGTACTTACTTCGATGCAATTTACGCGTCTCATGTCTCATGATGTTCAAAATATATTCGAGCGCTGCTGTGGCATTTTGTCATCTTTGATCGACTCTACTTGTCTGGTCAAAAGAACTTGTTCTGACTCTACAAGACAGTCTGATTAGATTGCAGCTGAGGTCAGTCAGGCTAGTAAGGACCTGAAGAATGTTCATTGGTTGTGTCAAAATTTGAAAACTGAGTCCAAACGAAAATATATGAGAGCCCAAAGGCAATACACTGGTCTTTTTAAGGTCACTTAGTCCAATTATTATGAGGGTATTTTGGATCACTCGACCAATAAAATAGGACAATTTGGAATTTGGTCCAAGATGAGATGGGCAACGGTGTCTCTCTCCACAAAATGTTTTAAACAGAAATGGTATGGTCATATCAGACCAATCGGATGTTTTTGAGTGTTTCAGTGAGTATTTTTCTGGTATTAGTGCTATCAGCCTCAACGAGCACTATGGTAACGCCAGGTCCACATCCTAAACGATACAGGTTCTATCGGATACCATCTTTTTTTCCTACCAGTATAGTCCGATGGCATGGCAACTTGTAGACTTTTTTTGGGCGCCTGGAAGGTGGACTTTTTGTGGCAGGGTTGTCTTCCGACGAATTCCGTGCATTCGATTGTCGATTTCGAATTCATATTGGAAAAATTATATCATCTAGGATTCAGGAGAATTTTTCTCGAATGGGTAAACTGTAATCCAAAAATCTCTAAAGATTATCCCATTGAAATGAGTGTACCACAAGGATCTGTGTTGGGACCACTTTAATTTATTCTGTTTATTAATAACAGGGTATTTTGTTTGCCAATGATTTACCGGACTCTATAAAAATTCATTTCGTTAATGGGTTGGATATAAGAATCTTATTGTTGGCGAACGACAAGTCCGTTTTAATAACGGAGCTTAGTAGAACTGAAAACAAGATTCAAGATGCTTGTTGATTATTTTTCGGACTGGTACCGGAAAAATGATCTGATTTTAAATATTTGTAAGACCGTTCTAGTCCACTGTCAGGTACGTGAAAGTATTAAATAGTTGATTCTTGATCTTCTTCAAGAAGTAAGCCTATACAAATGACATTTAAATATAGGTACCTTGTTTCACAACTTGAAATACACTAGCGTGAAAATGTAGTACTAGACTTTTAAACCTATATGGACATGGCTTAGAGAGAGAGGAACCGAGTACACAAGAATGTAACTAGTTCGGGCAAAACCATAGGATACGGCAAAAATAAGACAGATCAGTTTGAAATCATTTTTTTTTCAAAAGTTTTGAAAGTTGTGTTTTCGGAAGAATTTCAAAGCATATTTGATGTTATTCCATTCTGAATTATATTATAAAGACGGCAGAGAAAATATAATTTTCATGATGTTAGTGTGTTCATAATATTTGAGTTTTTTCAATTCAAATTGGAATAATTAGTAAATGAATAATTGTAAATTCGTGTTGTACCACCAACTGAGGGGGAAGATCATCGTTAATCATTATATTCATATTTGAATTGCATATGAAAAATTATTTTTCACCGGAATTTCGCCTTCATTTTCAACTTTAAGTTGCACATCGACTAACCCTATCGTTGCTGGAAAACGGGCACATTTTAATTCAAACGTCATTCCTCAGTGAGTCTAACTCTAATCTGTTAAGTGATTGCATACATTTTTGGTATTAATCGAAACATTAACAGGAATTTGTAATATGCAGTATATTTACGCTAAAATTCTTAAAACTTTGCCGACGTTTCGGACACCATTTGTCCTTTTTTAAGGCTCGTTATAAAATTTCACAAAATAAATAAATGTTTTCTTGCAAGTACCATCTCGATGTAGTTCCAAATATAGACTCTATTCCAAATCCCTTTTAATGTTTGTAACTATAATATTTTGGGACCATTTCGCAAAAAATATAAAATTCAGTAATTTGGGGAGAGTGTTGAAAGAATTGAATGAATATGGATTTAATGCACAAAATCGAAGAATGAATCATTTGGAGCTAAGGATAACGTGAATGAAGATATGGTTTCAGATAAACTGTTATTATGGAAAACTTTCGAAATTTTCAAAATTTTTTAGTTTTTTGAAACTCCTGCATGCTTATTCATGAAATTAACTATGAAATCATTATTGGTTTCAATAAGAACCATGCCATTCATTTATTGGTAAGTGACACAAACAGGTATAACCCACAAGAGTATCCACCAATACATTTGAAACAAATAATATCATGTGTCCACAAACAAGCACAGATGCAAACTCAAGAGGAACCTAAAAGAAAATTTAAATCAAAGGCAAAATAAACATTCACAATTTCTTTTGAAGACAAACAAATATATGTCGAAAATATTCATATGATTGACATATTTATCGACCAAATCGCTCATTCTGGTTATGCGGCAATTTCGACCAGTGTTGAAAGAACTGCTGTAGCAACTGTCTACTCCTACTGAGGCGCACGATAAAGAATAAATGAAACCAACTCTGGCGAATCGAAGTAGTTCATCAGGATCTTGAAAGCAAACAGCTGATCAAATATGATTCTACGTTGCTCTAGAGACTGGATTTTATATCTAGACCGAAACACATTCATTCCAAATATAACGTAGTTGTAAGTGTTTCGAAGTGAAGGAACCTCACGAATTTGTTCTGGAGTCTCTCAAAACGCAGTTTATAAACTTATATATGGGTTCTACATATCACTGCCAAAATTGAGTTTGTTGAAGACAATGCGATAGAAGAGACTCTTAATTGTTATTTCATCGTAGAAATCGTGGCATACCCTACTTAGAAAACCCAAAGTCTTGCTGCATGTTGTGATGATATAATCGAAATGATAGCAAAAGTTGAGCTTAGTTTCAAAAAATATAAAAAGGTCCTTGATTTTTGTCTACTCTTTTCATGACTTATTCATCTAGAAAATACTGATTACTTATCTGAGTGTTAGATATACTGAAAGAAATGCAAGCGCATTTATCAAAGTTGAGTTTCAAATTATTGTCGCGGCAGTACTCCAGAAATTTAGAGGCCCTCTTGGATCTTCAAGCAGTCCCCTGCCGATATTACTCTCAGGAAAATCTTCAAATCTACATATAAAAGAATAACTGATTATTTGAAAGAGTGTTGTAGATCGTTGATGAAGATAAAAAACAACAGTGGACCGAGAAGGGAACCCTGTGACACTTCGGAAGTAGCAACGAACGCAGATGACAAATACTCTTCCATACTGACAAGTTGACTGCGGCAGTGGATATGCGATGAGAACCATCTCGAAAGATCTGCATTCACACCGAATTTCATTAATTTCTGCATACGTATATTATGGTCAACCCTATCAAACGCCTTGCTGAAATTAGCATGGAGCGAATGAACCTGGGTCCTATCATCAAGTGCTCTACAAATATATTCAGTATAGACAATGAAATTGGTTTCTATGGAACGTTAAAAAAAACATGCTGACTTTCTAATGTTGATGACCGCACACTAGGGAACAAACTATCGTGGACAAATTTGTTCATATCCGATAATGTGACATGTTATAATCGTACAACCGATGTACAAAAAAAATCACCTGAAACATTAAGAACAATAGGATTAAATAAAGTACCGTTATTTTTATGCATAAAATTTTAATGTTTTGCCAACAAAATCCTTGTAATTTGTAACTTGAATCAGGTAAATACAAGAAATAAGAAGTGTTGAAGTGCCAAGAAAGCATTAAGTAAAGGAAAAATGAGTTATATGAGTTATGCCAAAAAGTATTTTGATGTTTACGAAATAGTTTGAAGGACTTAAGTATTAAAAATAAAGTTTTAAAAAGGAAGTAAAAAAGTTGACGACTAGAGGTTGATTAGTGAGTTAATGAGATACAGAAATGATGTTTTGGTAATGGAAAAACCTAAAGACGTAATTGAAATAAAATGTGAAAGGAGAATGAAATGACTGCAAAAACCGGGATCGCATAGATGGCTATACTAAGTACAAAAAGGAGGATTGTATTTTAATTTATTTTAGTTGTATCTTGTTCAGTTTATATTTTAGGTTATTTTAGTTTGTAAGGGCCATCCTATGTACGGGCAACATAGCCCCCTATAGGTCCTATATTATTATTATATGGAAAAATGGAATAAATTATTAATCATTATTATGAGATATACCTGTTTATCATTTTTTCGATGGAAATTTGTCAAGAGAATTGTTTATACTTCTATACAATTAGAATTACTACGATAATTTCGATGAGGTTATCATATGAGACACTCCATGTTAAAACTTCTGATGTATGCGATTTCTCTAACAGAATGATGTTTAATTCGAAAGAGACTACTCGATTAAGGCTATCGATTTACAATCCTTGAATTATGAAAATTTTTCTGTAACTTCTTTACATAATATCTTTGAATCTTTATATTTAACAATATACATATTTCTCTTCAAAGTACCAAGTCTTAAATGTGAATTTTATCAACTTGCATTTAATATTTAATGATTGAATTCTAGAACTTGAGAAACGGTCAATACAGTAAAGAAATTGTATTTCGATAACCAAAATTTCAATGATTTGCCAGCACGAGACATTACTCTCTAATTTGATTACATATTCACATTATTTTTCGGGGAAGGGCATTAGGTTCTTTGATGTATTAAACAATATAGCATCACAGTATCAGCAAGAGGGATTTGAACAGGGCACCACATAATGCCTATGATGCAAGAGCAGAAATATATAAATGTGAAAAAATACACTGACACTCTGCATACCTAATTGTAAAGCAAAAGGAATTTTTATTATTTTTTTTTGGTTTTCACTCCCAATATCTAAAACAGAACAGAAGTTGAGTTTTGTCTCAACGCAAAATTGGAAGATATAATAAATTCTAAAAATTTCCTCGATCTTCTGATGAAAGAGTCAGATTTGTACTTTGAAACGTCACAGTTCGCTTTCTTTATCGTTTGAATTGTTTCTGTTCTCAAAGAAACTGCCCTTGACAAATAGTTCAATCCTGCAATCCGCAAAGGCATTCTCGATGAAAAAACAATTTTATTTAATCATTAATAGTTCTGTTTCAGATATTGGTAGTAAAAACCCACCGAAAAAAACTAATAAAATGATGCAAAAACCTCCCAAAATAGACTTTAATCGATTCTTAGTAGTAATTTGTTCGAAGAAATAGGCTGACATATTCATAATAGAGGGCGTATTTTTCCCAGACAAAATTTCTTCTTCCTTTCTGGATTGAGACTGACAAAATATCTTGAAATCAAATCTGCAACAAAAAAGGAGACAGGACATTAGCAGGAAATTTTAAATAATATTACCTACTGACTGAGAAGGTCCTCCGACCAGATCTTGCCCCCAAGCGATGATTTTTCAGATCCTCACATGTGCACAGAACGCAACATGCTCTTCTTGTTGGAGAATCATCACTGCAACGAAATTTCTTGTTCACATACAATTTTGTGCTCATTCACTCCTTTGTATTTGTTCAATTTGACTTTTTTAGAGATGAAATCTTCAGGAGAAGGAAACTCTTTGACAACCCTTTCATTTAAAATCTTCCTGGTTTTTGTGACGTGTCGGTAATGATATGATGAATGATTGTTTCCAAAATATCAGAGTTGCAGTCGGAATGAAAAAACTTTATATAGAACTTCCTGATACTCTGTCTCTGCTTCTTCAAACTACTTTCGGTACCTTTTGAGTCGAAGCGATGAGTGGTTTATTTATTATACAAAGATATAATAATACTGATTATGGAAGATTATGCTGAACCTGAATTGTTGTTGTTGAAAAAAGCGTGTCAGTTTTAAGTACATAATCTTGATAAACCTAAATCATTGCCAACCGGGAGACTTTGTAAAACTGAATGGTGTATTCACATTCTCCTTACATGGTTCGCGTCTCCTCAAAGCCAATAAAACCCTATACAACTCCCCACAGAAAGCTTAGCGTAACCTACATAAGGCTCCTTCTGCACCGTTCTGATGTCGTCCAATAGAATTATCCTAGCATAATGGATTGTAGGGATGCCAATGTGCTGTAATGTACTAAGGTCAAATGTGGGTTGAAGAAGGGCACCGATCCAATCAATATGACACGCTGATGTAGAAATGCACGCTGCCTGATGTGTCTGGATTTGAGGATGTTCAGCAACTTGGAATCTTTCCAGTCCGATGGAGCAGGACAGTGGTGTAGTGTAGCTAGAGTGGGTCTTTAAAGGACATCCTGACGTCGAATGCAAATAGGTTTTCAGATAGTTCGAAGTAAAAGTGCAGGATTCACCAGTAAATTTCACAACAAGACGTTGGCATGCACTGACAATGTTGTTTCGGGATTATTGTTGCCTGCTTCTTGAGCCTAAGCTCAATCATATGAATGAAATCTTTATTCTTATAACAGCGCGTTATCGTTTCGTCACAATTTTGAGCTGAAATTGGTCCCAAACGACTAGGTTGTACTCACTGATGTGATCAAATTTGATTCTATCCGGCCGACCATCCTGCCGTCCGGCCGGCCGTCCTTTCGTTGTGCTCTGACTTTCCAGACGCTTGAACTTTTCAGGATAGGTTTTGATCCTGAATCTCGCGGTTAAGTTCGTTAATGGGCCAAATCCGCCGAATGGTTTTTGTGTTACAGCCATTTGAAATTTTGATTTTTCAATAGCTCGAAAAATATTTGGTTGGAAGATGAACAGTGTCAATAAGAAGATATTAAATTCAAAAAAGTCTACTTGTTAAAGGCTATTGATACAACAATTAAATACAGATTTTTCTGTATTAACCTTTACATAATAATATCTTTCGATATTGATTTGATATCTTTCGATATACTTTTATGTCGTCGACGTACTACGTCTTCAATGACAAAATTATTATATCAACTGGCATATGAGGATCAAAGTAAAAAACCTTAGAAAAGGGTAAAAAAATGAAATACAACCTAAAAACAATACTAGACACAGTGTTTCATCTTCTATCTTTCGATTTAGAATCATCAGTAGCATTTATTCTATATTATATATCAAAAACTTACCACGTGTTTCCCACTCACATTTCACATCAACGGAAATAACCGGATTTAAGTCCATACGCATGCTTGTTAGAATTGTGCATAGAAAACAATAATGCCACAGATTTTACTTAAACCTTCTTCTTTCCTTGACAAATGAAATGCGGTAAAAAAAACATTTTCCAAAATCTTTATAACTTCAAAAATTAAATGACAGTTGATATTGACCTTTGAAAACTATAAGTTTTCATTCAAATATTAAATTCAAAAAAGTCTACTTGTTAAAGGCTATTGATACAACAATTAAATACAGATTTTTCTGTATTAACCTTTACATAATAATATCTTTCGATATTGATTTGATATCTTTCGATATACTTTTATGTCGTCGACGTACTACGTCTTCAATGACAAAATTATTATATCAACTGGCATATAATGATCAAAGTAAAAAACCTTAGAAAAGGGTAAAAAAATGAAATACAACCTAGAAACAATACTAGACACAGTGTTTCATCTTCTATCTTTCGATTTAGAATCATCAGTAGCATTTATTCTATATTATATATCAAAAACTTACCACGTGTTTCCCACTCACATTTCACATCAACGGAAATAACCAGATTTAAGTCCATACGTATGCTTGTTAGAATTGTGCATAGAAAACAATAATGCCACAGATTTTACTTAAACCTTCTTCTTTCCTTGACAAATGAAATGCGGTAAAAAAAACATTTTCCAAAATCTTTATAACTTCAAAAATTAAATGACAGTTGATATTGACCTTTGAAAACTATAAGTTTTCATTCAAATATTGAATTCAAAAAAGTCTACTTGTTAAAGGCTATTGATACAACAATTAAATACAGATTTTTCTGTATTAACCTTTACATAATAATATCTTTCGATATTGATTTGATATCTTTCGATATACTTTTATGTCGTCGACGTACTACGTCTTCAATGACAAAATTATTATATCAACTGGCATATAATGATCAAAGTAAAAAACCTTAGAAAAGGGTAAAAAAATGAAATACAACCTAAAAACAATACTAGACACAGTGTTTCATCTTCTATCTTTCGATTCAGAATCATCAGTAGCATTTATTCTATATTATATATCAAAAACTTACCACGTGTTTCCCACTCACATTTCACATCAACGGAAATAACCAGATTTAAGTCCATACCCTTTTCTAAGGTTTTTTACTTTGATCATTATATGCCAGTTGATATAATAATTTTGTCATTGAAGACGTAGTACGTCGACGACATAAAAGTATATCGAAAGATATCAAATCAATATCGAAAGATATTATTATGTAAAGGTTAATACAGAAAAATCTGTATTTAATTGTTGTATCAATAAGAAGAATTATCTATGGAAAAATTGGAAAAAACAATTTTTCTTTCGAAAATTTTAATATTTCATTCGAATTTCCAAGTCGCCATTTCGATATTTGAACAAGCGCTTAAGAGCTGCTGACTTCACGTCAGTGCTTTTCAAGGATTTAATGCTCTATATTCATATGTATTGAGTGATGGTATCTGGATTAATTCCAGTTGACTGACGCTGATTTGACAATATTTGGATTCTTTCCACAAAGATTCCAAAATAATGTATAAATTATATAATATAACGAATCATGTCGGAAACTGCCAGTTGATCTTAGAATGGAGAGAGGATATTAAATTTGATAATACCGTTGAATTCCATCTTCTCATTTGTACCTATAGGTTAGATGAGTATATAATTAGGGATAGTTCTAGTTTGAATCTGAAATTAAAATTAAAAATACACCTGAATTTTCCATAATGCAAAACTATTGAAAAACTTACAAGCACAGTTAGTCCAACAAGAAATTTTTCGAAGATAAAAATTTTCATTCTCATCTGAATGACGTGACATTTTTGCGGTACTGGATATATTTAACAATAGCCCCGAAATTACACTATCGGTCCATGCAGGCTTGTGGATTCTTCACTTTTACCCATCATATTATGATTTCACAAGATCGAACAGTATTCTTTAATTATCCTCGATAGACAATCTGCCACACACTCGCAGAAACGTGTCGATATTTGCGACAGACCGACCACAGCTTTGTGGGTGAGATGTGGTACGTGTGAGTTAAGTTTAAGAGGCGTTCGGAAACTACTGTGACCCTGTCCCATCTGAAAGTCGAATCTAAAATCTATTGAGCTCAATTAAATTGCTGACAAGTTTGATCTCCAAATAGCACAATATTGCGTAGTAATCTGTAGACAGAGTAAATAGCGTGCTGGTTTCCGAAGGGTCTTACTATTGCTTACACTGTTCACATGCATTTTGGAATGATCGATTCCTAATTTAATATAACTCATAGAAAATTGAGAATCTTAGATCGAAAAAAAATATTTGGCATAAGGTACTAAACGTAATCCATGTTACGGAACTAAGTATTTGGCTACGCTACTGACAATTCAAAAGACCTAATTGGGAGGAATCCTTATGTCCTTTACTCTAACATTTACCGATCTGTACTGATGTATTGATCGGTTGAACTTTATGAGGTGCAGGCTCGTTTTTATTCTACGTTTGCGTGAGTCGATTATAAGTGTTATATTTGTGATTTCATCATAGATGTTATCCTTTTGCGCCGATAACAGAAAAATAGACTTCTAATTTATTTATTTTATTTATTTATTCAATGGAGTACATGACAGGACAAACCCAAAAATATGTACTCACCAATAAGTACAGTGGTGCTTAAACTAAAATACAAAGAAAGGGAAAAATCCAACGATTCATCCACAATATACATATATCAAAACATAACAGATGATAGAAAACGATGATACTACACAATCAACTTTTTTCCACAAAAAATTGCCTCAAGGTACCAGAAAAACTCTCGAATGATTGAGGAAAAGGATCCGCATCAACAAAACTTCATATCGAATTAAATGATTTGAGGCATCTAATCAGAGGCGAGTTTAGGTGATAATTGGTGGAGCTCTGACCAATATGGAATAAAAATTTATTTCGCGTGTTATATGATGGGACGTAAGGTGAGCAAATTAACAAGTTCAGAACAGTCCGAAATATTCAAAATTTTGTAAATGAACTTCACATCTCTTATAATTCGTTGATCTGTAAGGCTCAACAATTTCAAATTCTTCATTATTCGTCCATTGTTAATAACGGTTTTTTGATGAAATTTCTTATTTACATACCTAATGAACTTATTGTGGACATTTTCTAAGCGATTGATATAAACATTATAACATGGATTCCAAATAACCGATCCAAATGTTAGAACGCTCTGCGCGTATGCTATATACAGAGCTAGGACAGACTGGAATTGGCGGAAATGTTTACAAACTCTGATTATAAAGCCCAGCATCTTATGAGCCTTTTTGGAAATATAATTAATATGGTGATTGAAAATAAGCTTTGAGTCATATAAAATGCCCAAATCTTTTATTACGAAGACTCTATTCAACCTATTGTGGTTTATTTCATAGTGGACACTGATGATATTTTTATTGCGTGAAAAAGTTATGAAATGGCATTTACTGAAATTGAGAAACAGAAAGTTTTCCTGGCAATACTTAAAGAGTCTATTCAAATCTTCCTGAAACCTGACTGAGTCCAACAAACTAGTTATGGCACAAAAAACCTTCAGGTCGTCAGCATACATAAGGAACCTAGCGAATCTCAAGCACCGTTCCATGTTGTTGACATATATATTGAACAGCAAAGGTCCCAAATGAGACCCTTGTGGTACTCCAGAAGTAAGAACCCTGTAGGAAGAACGACAATCACCGATGACAACTGATTGACGTCTGCCATCAACATAAGAAGTTATACACCTCAGCAAACTACCATGCACACCAACCTCAGCAAGCCTTCGAATTAAAATATTGTGATCAATTCTGTCAAAGGCCTTGCTGGAATCAGCATATTTATATATTCTTTTGAGAACGAGCATTACATTCCAAGATATATCACAGTGTTAGCAGAGGAAATGTAAACGGGGTACCATACTTATTTGCGTATGATACAGGAGCACAGATAAAAACCTCAGGAAAAATTTTGTCTCCCCGTATAAGTGTAGTTATTTTTTCGTCATCTTGAACTCATTTCGACAAAATATCTTGACATAATATCTACAACAGAAAGAGGGACAGAAAACCAGAAGGAAGCAGTAAATAATATCACCTACATTTGCTCATGACCGAGATGGTCTTTCGACCAGGTTCAGTCCTCCAAGCGATGATTTTCAGATCCTCAGATAAACGAAGAACGCTACAGGCCCCTTTATTGGGGAATCATCTCCCATAGATCCATAATTGTTCATTTCGAACTATAAATCTAGTAAAATATCGGGAATAAAGTGAAAAACTTGTGACATGTATTATGTCAGGATGACAATCAGCATAGATAGCATCCACCTGAAAACCAGCGTTCATCTGCTCGAGAAGGAAATTGGTGTACTAAAATAAGTTTGTCTCAACAGAACGTCCCCTCATAAAGCCATGCTGCTCAACATTTATGATGTTCTTAACTTCGCTATATAGATAGTCGTATAATATTTAATATTATTCAAAAACATGAAATGTGTTTTAGAAAGTAATGTAGTAGGTGATTCTAAGAAAGGCTTAAATAAATAAATTATTTCTTGGATTGAGTACCTGGCAATATTTTCTTCATAGGAGGAATGCAAATTTCTTTTTTTTGCGAGATTTCAATTACTCATGTGAAGATAATATTCAATCTCTATTCGGGATTCTGAATTTTAAAGATTGATATTTTTATTCAGAACTCACTACGTGGCGCGTGGGTATTTTCAAAATAATAACAATGTTTCAATCTGATCACATCATTATTTCTTGAGATATGGAGACAATAACATAACAACTCCCACTAACAACAAAATTTGACATATTCTTATTATATTATATATTGTTGTCAAATATCAGCTTCAGGGTGTAGAATTGGATAACTGCAATCTGGTCAATAGGCTAAAATAGGCCTAATGATACTGCAGATATATCCATTTTCCCAATATTTCGAAAAACACAGATGAGAACGCATTGGAATCCAGTTGTTGATTTGAAAATGACGGTATGTGGGTTCATACAGAATTTCGTGAGGATAATATGATCGGAAGATAGAATATCGAATATTTCAAAAAAATGACTGTTCTTTGAATTGTTTCCATCATCACGAAATTTCGCACAATGTTCTTCTTCAGAATTTTCCTACTAGTTATCAAGTTTCTTCTTAATTGAAACAGATTCTTTTTGAGTTATTCCGGAAGAACCAACGATACCGGGGGAAAATCCACGGAATTTGTCATATAAGTATTTTTCAAATCTTCAAAACATAATCCTATCATACTAAAATTTCGTGTACTGTTGTGAAATATTAATTTCATGATCTGAGCATAATTTGATTCGAATAGGCTGAATTATTTCCGAAGTGTAGGATCTTTTCGAAAGAACCTATTTTTCAATTTACTGACCGTATCTTATCAACAAAATTCTGCATATTGTTGCGCGTCGTTATGCTTCAACTATCTGCCAAGTTTTAATCCAGTAGTTCCTAAAATGTCAGGAAAGAAATTCGAAAATTTCAAATGACTACAACTCTGAAACCGCTCGGCCGATTTTTACATCACCGAACTCACCCGACGAATGTTGGAATGCAACCTACCCCGACAGTCTGAAGTTGATAGGGCCTACGAATGGCCAGTTGGGCAGACAGATTCGATTGAGACCATTTTCGGAAAAGAATCGAAAATAACAAGGAATTTGGACGATACTTCAGCACCTAATGCGCTCAAAAATACAGTTTTTTTATGGGTTCACTTGATTTCTGTACCAGCCAATGGCCGATACGTTCTTAATGCTAAATGAAATAATTAAGTATCGATTAAAGCTTATTTTGGGACGATTTCGTACCAATTTTTAGGCTTTATTTGGATTGTTTTCTCAATATCTGAAACAGAACTATCGAAAATTAAATGAAATTGTTTTTTCCACTAAAAATGCCCTTGAAGATTGCAGGTTTAAACTAATTGTCAAGGGCAGGTTCTTGAAAAACAGATTGCCTGGTCAACAATACATAAACAATATAAACTGTAGACAAACCGAACTGTGACGTTTCAGAGTACTAATTTGACTCTTTCATCAGACAAAGGAGAAAATTTTTAGAGCTATTTCGAGTTGAAATTTTGTCAAATTGACATTTTTGAGAAAACACAGCAACACAGATTCATTTGTTTTTGAAGTTCTTAAATCTAGCTCTTTTTTTAATTAAATTTTGCCAATTATGGTCTATTTCTGAAATTACTCTCTTCATTTAACAGAATGCAAGAGGATTCATTAATTTTTTTTTCAAATTATCTGATTTCAACATCAGTATGTTTGTATTAACCCAATCTATCATGTGATTCCCACAGGTCGAACATACATGGTTCGCTATTTAGGATTATTATTATTATCATTACTGAATACCAAGTTTTTCTGAATTTCAACATGTTGTCACCACTGTGCCGTGCCGTCCGTGTCCCCAAAGTTCTGAACCAAAAACCGCCATTGCTTCGAAGTCGCAATCTCATTTAATTCCGCATATCATCGCCATAAATCCAATTAAACAGCCTCCAAAACGAATTGAATAACATGATTGTTTTCGGCGAACGGGCCGTTTCCGGGAGTCTACCCTCATCGTTCCTGAAAAACGGTCTCTAAGTTCGCCCACGAACGGAGATTCCCTGATCCCAACCGCGGGCGAAATTGCCCGTAATGATTTATAACTGACTCGGGGACCGAGATCTGCCGGCTTTAGCATCCCTTAGTCGTTCAATTATTCATTGTTGAACCCTGATCTATTCTGAGGAGGTTTTTGGACTGGAATTAGAGCCCCGCTCAAATCATTGTGTGGAGGTTATGAATGGGGAATTCACTTCAAGAGATGCGGTCGAAAGAATATCTTCCTTATCACGGTTTAGTAACTTGCTCAGATGAAGTGATTCGTCTCCTTCAGTATATGCTGCAACAAAGATACTGTGCTTACTTATTCATAATTTCAATTCATCAGTTTGAATCGAGCAAACATTAGTGTAACTTTTTCTTAGTTTTCCTGATTCAGAAAAATTTTCATCATTTTATCAACCCTCTTTTTCTGGTTTCTGAGAAAAATTCTTCACTCTAAGAAACTTTCGAACATCAGTAAACACCAATCTACTAACGGATAACAGTGTTTTTTCGATAGACCTGATCTTACAGTGCTATTTCACACCATACAAAATTAGATGGACATTAATTCTAACCAGGTGTATTTCATGAGTTCAAAATTGTTGCTTTTCTGATGATCTGTATTTTCGCGCGTATGTTCTAGGGGAACAGCGTGCTATCGTTTTGTCAGAATGTCTATAATTTTCGAATTATGGTCTCAAACGACTAGGTTCGACTCACTGATGATGAATCCGGTGTCAGAATCGATTATTCCCGGCCAGCCGTCCGAACACACGATGATGGGCGTAAAAAAGATTCTATCGACTTGAGAATTTTTTGGTTTGGTTGCATATTAAAATGAGAATGTTAAGTTCGTTAATGTGCCAAATTGAACAAATGGTTTCGGAGTTACAGCCATTTGAAATTTCGAAGTTATTTCCCTGATATTTCGGGAAATACTGGAGCTGTTAAACTTGAAACTTGACAGCATAACGACGAGCAACTTTCAGTGAAAATTCGTTGGGATCGCATGGTCACTAAATTTAAAAAAAACTGTCCATTTTTTTATAAAGTATTCATCATATTCCAAAAAATGTTTGCTCATACCTAGAGCTCTGTATTTCACAGCAGTATACCAAATTTTAATTTGATACAAATACTATTTTTGGAGATATTAGGAAAAAAGGTGTAAAATTTCGTGGTTTGTTTCTCGATATCGTTGTCTTTTTCGGTATAACTCAAGAAATACTGATTCAATAATGATGAAACTTGGCAGCTAGTGTGAAGATGCTGAGGGACAACTTTGTGCAAAATTTCATGATGATACAATTTTGAATGGGTTTATCAGCGGAATCATTGGGTGGATTTTACCCATTCACGAATTCGGCCTTCGTAATGAAGGTCCAAACCTACTATATCCAGTTTCTTAGTTGTTTCTTTCTGAGGTTATTGTAAGAGTAAAGAACCTGAATTTCTTATTCATAATGTTTCAGAACGGTCCAACTATTTTTAGAGTGAACGAGACGCAAAATAAGTGGTGTGGAGTTGAGGGTGGGGTCACGCTCTGTTCTCATTTTTTCAGTTGGTACTGTGCTTTACACGTATGAAATTAAATAATGTGAACATAATGTTCCAGGGATATCACGATTTTGACAACATTTTCTTCAGCGACATGTTCCTTTTTTCATATAAAGGGTCATGGAAATCGCCAAAGTTTCCGATTTTGGGGCAATAACAATCAAACATTGCAACACCAAAGTCCTACGCATAGTCATAGAGTTACAGTTTGTGTCACAATGTATGCAAAGTGCATTATTTGGAGTTACTTTTTCGGAGACCATAGGTGCAGAGCAATTACGTTGAATTAGGCGTGCTGTATTGAAATTATGCACAATTTTCAGGTTCCAAGATTCATAGGAAGTAGGCACTACAATATCCTCTCGTGGTTCCAACTGCCGAAGTTGTTTTCCGAAAAACTGATTTTTCCACAGGGTGACCATGAGTGGCTACCACGGAGCCCTGATTCAAACCCACTGATTTTTTCGTGGAGTCATGTTGAGAGTGTTATGTACGAGAACATTCCGCAAATTTGGAAGATTTGAAAAGAAATGTTGAAGAGTAGATCAGATTGGTTCTTCGGCAAATGTCTTCGTCCGCAAAAGGTTTGAAGAGTGTCCCCTTAAAAAGAGTCGTCACTTACCAAACGCGGTATTGAAAATGTGAAATTTCCTTCTTTATATGCATTTTGGTGTCAATAACTGAATGATTACAATAAGCAATTTTTTACGTTTTTTCCAAATAGTTGTATCTGAGGAACCCTTTACTATTGACAATATTTCTGGGGAAAAATTAAAATTGAAAACTTTTGAAAACATCGATCGATCATCACTGCAGTATTCACAAGCAGAATAGTGGTATATGCCGTAGGGGAAGCGCAAATATATTTAGTTGATGATACTGGTGATACGCTCTAACTATTAGATATTCACTCCACTTAAGCATTGTAAATCCTGAAATGAACTTCAAAAATCTAGAAAAGCACTGACGTGAGGTCAGGAGCTTTCACGCGCTTGTTAAAACTTTTGGATCAACATGAAATTTTGCACCTAGTTGCGTGTTGGTAATATCCACCTGATTACGAAGTTTCAATCTGATTGCATCTGTAGTTCTTGAGATATTGCAGATAAAATTCCAATAAGATATTTTTCTGAATTTTCTAACAACTGGATCCACATGAAATTGTTCTAAGTTGCGCGTTGTTATTCCAAAACTGTCCGCGAAGTTTCAGTTCGATCAAGTCAATACTTCATGAGATACCGAAGAATTAATCTCGGAATTTCGAATGGGCCTAACTCCGAAACTATCCAACAGATTTCACCCATTAACGAACATAACCGAGATATTTGAACTCCAAACCTAATCTGCCAATTTCAAGTCGGTATGTCTTTTCGTTCGAAAGTTAGAGCACATAGAGACGGACGGCCGAACAGCCGGATGGACGGACGGACAGAATTCAATTTGACCTCAGGTTCTTCTTCAGGGAAGTCAACCCAATCGTTTAAGACCATTTTCGGCTCAAAATTCGAAAATTACAGACATCGTGATGAAATGATAACGCGCTGTTCCCTATAGAACAAGCGCGTAAAAACTAAAAGTTTGAGGATACTTTCCAGGCGCTATCTCAAAGATTAGAATCACATCGATCTTCCGCTCTAGAAACTTCCTTCCAAATTGGAAAGCCCAACCAACAAGCCTAATTTCAGCAAAGCAATCAGAGCGTACAATTTGAAGTTTCTCAGATCCCAGGGTTATCAGAACTATCAGAAGTTGTCCCAGTTATCGGAAACTCTCATCGAGCGTACACGGTCGGGCAAAGTGGAAAATGTGGTCCCTGAAGTGGTCACGTAGAGATGTAGATGCTGCTGAATTGGATGAGGGTAGGTGGATGAATGTTTTTGGTGATCAGAATGAGTAGGAGGCTCAATTGACTTCAAACGTATATTGTTTCGTATGGAATAGGTTTCTTGCATGTGGCACGAAATAATAATGATAATAATAATAATAATAATAATAATAATAATAATAATAATAATAATAATAATAATAATAATAATAAATTGGTCCTTTAAGGCAACATATCTAATGTGTATAGGTAAAAATCCTCAACAGAATAATTACATTTTCTCAAAAATAAACTCTCGATTGTTTTCTTATACGGTAATATATCTAGGGACTTCACATGTTTGGGTAAGGAGTTGTACATCTTTATAGCTTGATACATTGGAGAATATTCGAACTTTTGTGTTCTATGTCTGGGTATGAGTAAAACATGTGAGTTCCTAGTTTCATGATTACGACTACCTGATAGTTTGGACCAATTATGTTAATTTTTTTCGGCATATAGCAAACATTCTAATATGTATATATATGGTGAAGATAATAATCCATTATCGACAAATATTGGTCGACAGGATGAGTTGGGATGTACCTTGAAAATTACACGAATAATACGCTTTTGAGCGATAAAAGCTCTGTTGAACTCTACACTACTACCCCAGAGGAGAATATTATAAGACAGCAGGCTGTAAACGAGACTATAATAGATTTGAATGAGGGAACAGAGAGGTTTATATCTTTCACTCTACTCATAGCAAAAAAAGAAGTATTGAGCTTTTTGCTCAGAATCTCAACATGCGTCGTCCAACATAGATTCTTGTCAATATAGACACTTAAAAATTTTGTGCATGCAGCAGGTGTTATAACGCTGTCCAAATAACGAATCCTCCACATCCTTCTTCAGGCCAAAATAAACGCAGAACGTCTTGCCAACACTCACCACCAGTGAATTTGGACGGCACCATTTAACAAACTCTTCTATAATGTCCTCGCAATCTTTCTGGAGCTCCTCACGACTCCTCGCAGAGACAACCACCGAGGTATCATCGTCAAAAAGTATCAGCAATAAACAGGCTAAATGAAAAGGCAAGTCATTGATAAACAAAAGGAATAGAAGCTGTCCCAGCACAGAACCCTGAAGCACCCCAAGTCCCACAAGCAATTTTCCTGAATAAGATTTTCCGACTCTAACCCGAATACTTCTACCATGGAGAAAACTGCGAAGCCAATCTAGGAATATACCCCTGAAACCTAAGTGATAACACTTAGTCAATATGAATTCCAGGGATAGAGTATCAAAAGCGCAGGGGAGATCGAAAAACCGACCAGCCACATGTAAACTGTTATCCATACACTCATGAACGGATTCGACGAAAATAAGTGCAGCTGACTGGGTTGAGCGATTCCTCCTGAATCCATGTTGTGCCGAGTTGAGAAGTCTGTATTCATCAAGGAATTTCGTCATTCTATCAAACACAATTCTCTCAGTAATCTTGGATAACATGCTCAAGATCGAAATTGGACGAAAATTCCTGATTTCATCAAGTTTACCTCCCTTATGCACGGGTATCATAACAGATTTCTTCAGAATATCCGGAAATTTGCCTGAAGTAACAGAGTGATTGACAATATGAGCAAGGTGTTCACCGACAATCTCAGCAATTGCCTTCAAAACACGGGCAGAAATGGAGGATGGCCTAGCGCATTTTTATTTTCCAAATTTTTATCGAATCTAAGATCTCGAATTTTGAGACTGGATGAAAAAAGAAGTTTGCAGGACCTAATGGAGACGAAGTACAGGAAGCCGACAAATTTTGACCATAACAAGCTGACAACTTAAACTCGGCGACGGTCGTGAAACAATTGGCAAACACGTTCACCAAATGGGTGGGATCTTCAAATTTTACACCGTCTACAACAATAGCAACAGGATCACGGCCTATCTTTTTTCTGCCGGTAGTCCCATTTACAATAGTCCAAAGAGTCCTATTTTTGCGCGCATGTTCTAGGAGAACAGCGTGCAATCGTTTTGTCCAAATGTATGTAATTTTGTATGATTGAGCCGAAAATGGTCTCAATCGACTAGGTTGGACTCACTGATGACGAATCCGGTGTCAAAATTGATTCTGTCCGGCCGGCCGTCCGTCCGGCCGTAGACACGGTAACTGTCGACAGAAGCAAGCTAGCAACTTTAAACTTTCAGTATAGGTTGCGCATCAGAATGCCGCGGTTAAGTTCGTTAATGGGCCAAATCCCTCGAACAGTTTCGGAGTTATAGGTACTTGAAGTTTTGAAGTTATTTATTTTTTATTTCAGAAACTACTTGAGCGATTGGATTCAAACTTGGCAGTTAGGTGGAGTATAACGACGCGCAACTCTGAGCCAAATTTCGTCTGGATCATGTTGTCAGTAAATTTAAAAAAAAATTTTCCCAAAAGTTTTTTTTTCTGGGAACAATTCATCATATCCGAAAAACAATTCCACTCACACTTTGAGCTTTATCTTTCACAGCAGTGTTCCAAATTTCAGTTCGATACGATCATAAGTTTTGGAGATATCGGGAAAAAATATGTAAAATTTCGAGGTTTTCTTCTCGATATCGTTGATTTTTTTGGTATAACTCGAGAAATACTGATTCAGTCCTGATAAAGCTTCACAGCTAGTTTTGAGATGCTGAAAGACAACTTTTTGCGAAATTTCGTGATAATCGTGTCATTAGAACAATTTGAAAAAAAAATTTCTATGATTTTCTTATCATATTATCCTCATTAAATTCTGTAAGAAACTTCGAACTGTTATTTTTCGATGAAGTACTGGATTTCAATTCGATCTGATCTGTATTTTTGGAAATATTGGAAAAATATAATTTTGATTGGGTATATCTACGGAATCATTGGGTGGATTTTACCCATTCACGAATTCGGCCTTCGAAATTAAGGTCCGAACCTTCTCTACAAATATCGAGTTTCTAAGTTGTTTCTTTCGGAAGTTATTGTGTTTACGCAGTTGGCCGTTAGGCGGACCGTAAACACAATAACTTTCGGAAGAAACGACTAAGAAACTCGTTGCTGATGCGGTCATCTACATTGAACATGCGCGCAAAAGTTGCTGCCTTCACGGCAGTGCTTTTTGAAATTTTTATTTATGGAGTTGTCAATTACTGACCTGCAAAATTTCATTTTAGTTGTTTTTATAAGTTGATTATGTTGGTATTTTGCCCTCTTATACATTTCAGAAGTGGATGGTGGACAAAGATTTAAGTGGAGCCAGTATATATTATTAAGATTCTGTTCACTTTTTCGACTTCGGTCGTAAGACATTTTTTCCGAGGTTTGGCCAATTGAATCTCTTTTATAGGACAACAAATTTCAAAGTACAGGTCAATGACATCTGTCTCTGAGTAGAGAACATCGAAATTATTTTCAGACATACAATTCACCATGTTATTCAGGTTATTTTCATTTATTATATTATCTTTATGATATTTCAATCTATTTCGATACAAGATTATAATGTATGCCATCACACACTTCCACCATTCGGGAATATTGAATAACTTGATTATGAAAATGGTAAAATCGGGATGTAAGTTCAAATTGTGTGAACCGCAGTAGATCTCCTCCTGCGTCATATGTCACAACACGTTTCTACGATCGATACAGACAACGCTTTCTATTGGCTTGGTAGAGCGGAAGGTACATAAGAAGAGTGAGAGTGGATTTGACACGATATGTAACGGAAAGCCGCGAAGTTTCGATCGTTCAAACAGTCAATGTATGGAGCTGAATTCAAAGATCTTTTTCACTTTGAGAATTGAGATATTTTGACTGCGATTGTATTTTCTGAATGTTCTTATATTTAGAAAAATCGATTCCAATAATGAAAAAAAAAACATTGAAGAGACCTTCCAGCATGAGTATTTCAGCGTTCAACTTGTTTGCATGAAAATGTCTTCGAATCATTTTCTGTGCTCTCTCTATCTCCTCATCAAGGAGCGGTCGGAAAAGCGGTAAGCAAAACAAGTCATTAGATAAACTTTAAAAATTAAAAGTTTGAGGATACTTCCCAGACTCAAAGATTAGAATCGCATCGATCTCCCGCACCAGAAACTTTCTTCCAAATTGAAAAGCACAACCAACAAGCCTAATTTCCTAGTAGAGCAGACATCCATCCAGACTGTATCTTGATCGAATATGAATCAGGGTTTCGCAGCAGCTAGTTTCAAGTTTGCCAGGATCTATACGAGATGTCCTGGACCGTATGATTTTTATGTCGTTTTCGATTCCAAACTTCCGCATTAAAGCGGACAATTTGAAGTTTCTCAGATCCCAGGGCTATCAGAACTATCAGAAGTTGTCCCGGTTCTCAGAAACTCTCAGCTGTACACGATCGGGCAAAGTGGAAAATGTGGTCCCTGAAGTGGTCACGTAGAGATGTAGACGCTGCTGCTATTGCCGCGTATGCTCATTGTGAATTGAATGAGGGTAGGTGTTCATAATTGACAATCTTATTTGGGTATTGAATTACCAATTATACGAATTTCGCTGATGTTGAACATGTAACCGAACGGACATTCGTTTCAAAGAAATTCTTAACTTTACAGTTGCATGTAATAATTGATCTCTTTGGGGAATGATACTTTTATTCATCTTAGCATTACATTTATATTAAAGCCCCCTACCTAAGATCTACGAGAAACTATATGGAAAGTGCCAACTTGCAAGAGAAGGCAATCGGAAGAATCTCCACTTTGTGCTCTCATCGAGCGTACACGGTCGGGCAAAGTGGAAAATGTGGTCCCTGAAGTGGTCACGTAGAGATGTAGATGCTGCTGAATTGGATGAGGGTAGGTGGATGAATGTTTTTGGTGATCAGAATGAGTAGGAGGCTCAATTGACTTCAAACGTATATTGTTTCGTATGGAATAGGTTTCTTGCATGTGGCACGAAATAATAATGATAATAATAATAATAATAATAATAATAATAATAATAATAATAATAATAATAATAATAATAATAATAATAATAATAATAATAAATTGGTCCTTTAAGGCAACATATCTAATGTGTATAGGTAAAAATCCTCAACAGAATAATTACATTTTCTCAAAAATAAACTCTCGATTGTTTTCTTATACGGTAATATATCTAGGGACTTCACATGTTTGGGTAAGGAGTTGTACATCTTTATAGCTTGATACATTGGAGAATATTCGAACTTTTGTGTTCTATGTCTGGGTATGAGTAAAACATGTGAGTTCCTAGTTTCATGATTACGACTACCTGATAGTTTGGACCAATTATGTTAATTTTTTTCGGCATATAGCAAACATTCTAATATGTATATATATGGTGAAGATAATAATCCATTATCGACAAATATTGGTCGACAGGATGAGTTGGGATGTACCTTGAAAATTACACGAATAATACGCTTTTGAGCGATAAAAGCTCTGTTGAACTCTACACTACTACCCCAGAGGAGAATATTATAAGACAGCAGGCTGTAAACGAGACTATAATAGATTTGAATGAGGGAACAGAGAGGTTTATATCTTTCACTCTACTCATAGCAAAAAAAGAAGTATTGAGCTTTTTGCTCAGAATCTCAACATGCGTCGTCCAACATAGATTCTTGTCAATATAGACACTTAAAAATTTTGTGCATGCAGCAGGTGTTATAACGCTGTCCAAATAACGAATCCTCCACATCCTTCTTCAGGCCAAAATAAACGCAGAACGTCTTGCCAACACTCACCACCAGTGAATTTGGACGGCACCATTTAACAAACTCTTCTATAATGTCCTCGCAATCTTTCTGGAGCTCCTCACGACTCCTCGCAGAGACAACCACCGAGGTATCATCGTCAAAAAGTATCAGCAATAAACAGGCTAAATGAAAAGGCAAGTCATTGATAAACAAAAGGAATAGAAGCTGTCCCAGCACAGAACCCTGAAGCACCCCAAGTCCCACAAGCAATTTTCCTGAATAAGATTTTCCGACTCTAACCCGAATACTTCTACCATGGAGAAAACTGCGAAGCCAATCTAGGAATATACCCCTGAAACCTAAGTGATAACACTTAGTCAATATGAATTCCAGGGATAGAGTATCAAAAGCGCAGGGGAGATCGAAAAACCGACCAGCCACATGTAAACTGTTATCCATACACTCATGAACGGATTCGACGAAAATAAGTGCAGCTGACTGGGTTGAGCGATTCCTCCTGAATCCATGTTGTGCCGAGTTGAGAAGTCTGTATTCATCAAGGAATTTCGTCATTCTATCAAACACAATTCTCTCAGTAATCTTGGATAACATGCTCAAGATCGAAATTGGACGAAAATTCCTGATTTCATCAAGTTTACCTCCCTTATGCACGGGTATCATAACAGATTTCTTCAGAATATCCGGAAATTTGCCTGAAGTAACAGAGTGATTGACAATATGAGCAAGGTGTTCACCGACAATCTCAGCAATTGCCTTCAAAACACGGGCAGAAATGGAGGATGGCCTAGCGCATTTTTATTTTCCAAATTTTTATCGAATCTAAGATCTCGAATTTTGAGACTGGATGAAAAAAGAAGTTTGCAGGACCTAATGGAGACGAAGTACAGGAAGCCGACAAATTTTGACCATAACAAGCTGACAACTTAAACTCGGCGACGGTCGTGAAACAATTGGCAAACACGTTCACCAAATGGGTGGGATCTTCAAATTTTACACCGTCTACAACAATAGCAACAGGATCACGGCCTATCTTTTTTCTGCCGGTAGTCCCATTTACAATAGTCCAAAGAGTCCTATTTTTGCGCGCATGTTCTAGGAGAGAAGCGTGCAATCGTTTTGTCCAAATGTATGTAATTTTGTATGATTGAGCCGAAAATGGTCTCAATCGACTAGGTTGGACTCACTGATGACGAATCCGGTGTCAAAATTGATTCTGTCCGGCCGGCCGTCCGTCCGGCCGTAGACACGGTAACTGTCGACAGAAGCAAGCTAGCAACTTTAAACTTTCAGTATAGGTTGCGCATCAGAATGCCGCGGTTAAGTTCGTTAATGGGCCAAATCCCTCGAACAGTTTCGGAGTTATAGGTACTTGAAGTTTTGAAGTTATTTATTTTTTATTTCAGAAACTACTTGAGCGATTGGATTCAAACTTGGCAGTTAGGTGGAGTATAACGACGCGCAACTTTGAGCCAAATTTCGTCTGGATCATGTTGTCAGTAAATTTAAAAAAAAATTTTCCCAAAAGTTTTTTTTTCTGGGAACAATTCATCATATCCGAAAAACAATTCCACTCACACTTTGAGCTTTATCTTTCACAGCAGTGTTCCAAATTTCAGTTCGATACGATCATAAGTTTTGGAGATATCGGGAAAAAATATGTAAAATTTCGAGGTTTTCTTCTCGATATCGTTGATTTTTTTGGTATAACTCGAGAAATACTGATTCAGTCCTGATAAAGCTTCACAGCTAGTTTTGAGATGCTGAAAGACAACTTTTTGCGAAATTTCGTGATAATCGTGTCATTAGAACAATTTGAAAAAAAAATTTCTATGATTTTCTTATCATATTACCTCATTAAATTCTGTAAGAAACTTCGAACTGTTATTTTTCGATGAAGTACTGGATTTCAATTCGATCTGATCTGTATTTTTGGAAATATTGGAAAAATATAATTTTGATTGGGTATATCTACGGAATCATTGGGTGGATTTTACCCATTCACGAATTCGGCCTTCGAAATTAAGGTCCGAACCTTCTCTACAAATATCGAGTTTCTAAGTTGTTTCTTTCGGAAGTTATTGTGTTTACGCAGTTGGCCGTTAGGCGGACCGTAAACACAATAACTTTCGGAAGAAACGACTAAGAAACTCGTTGCTGATGCGGTCATCTACATTGAACATGCGCGCAAAAGTTGCTGCCTTCACGGCAGTGCTTTTTGAAATTTTTATTTATGGAGTTGTCAATTACTGACCTGCAAAATTTCATTTTAGTTGTTTTTATAAGTTGATTATGTTGGTATTTTGCCCTCTTATACATTTCAGAAGTGGATGGTGGACAAAGATTTAAGTGGAGCCAGTATATATTATTAAGATTCTGTTCACTTTTTCGACTTCGGTCGTAAGACATTTTTTCCGAGGTTTGGCCAATTGAATCTCTTTTATAGGACAACAAATTTCAAAGTACAGGTCAATGACATCTGTCTCTGAGTAGAGAACATCGAAATTATTTTCAGACATACAATTCACCATGTTATTCAGGTTATTTTCATTTATTATATTATCTTTATGATATTTCAATCTATTTCGATACAAGATTATAATGTATGCCATCACACACTTCCACCATTCGGGAATATTGAATAACTTGATTATGAAAATGGTAAAATCGGGATGTAAGTTCAAATTGTGTGAACCGCAGTAGATCTCCTCCTGCGTCATATGTCACAACACGTTTCTACGATCGATACAGACAACGCTTTCTATTGGCTTGGTAGAGCGGAAGGTACATAAGAAGAGTGAGAGTGGATTTGACACGATATGTAACGGAAAGCCGCGAAGTTTCGATCGTTCAAACAGTCAATGTATGGAGCTGAATTCAAAGATCTTTTTCACTTTGAGAATTGAGATATTTTGACTGCGATTGTATTTTCTGAATGTTCTTATATTTAGAAAAATCGATTCCAATAATGAAAAAAAAAACATTGAAGAGACCTTCCAGCATGAGTATTTCAGCGTTCAACTTGTTTGCATGAAAATGTCTTCGAATCATTTTCTGTGCTCTCTCTATCTCCTCATCAAGGAGCGGTCGGAAAAGCGGTAAGCAAAACAAGTCATTAGATAAACTTTAAAAATTAAAAGTTTGAGGATACTTCCCAGACTCAAAGATTAGAATCGCATCGATCTCCCGCACCAGAAACTTTCTTCCAAATTGAAAAGCACAACCAACAAGCCTAATTTCCTAGTAGAGCAGACATCCATCCAGACTGTATCTTGATCGAATATGAATCAGGGTTTCGCAGCAGCTAGTTTCAAGTTTGCCAGGATCTATACGAGATGTCCTGGACCGTATGATTTTTATGTCGTTTTCGATTCCAAACTTCCGCATTAAAGCGGACAATTTGAAGTTTCTCAGATCCCAGGGCTATCAGAACTATCAGAAGTTGTCCCGGTTCTCAGAAACTCTCAGCTGTACACGATCGGGCAAAGTGGAAAATGTGGTCCCTGAAGTGGTCACGTAGAGATGTAGACGCTGCTGCTATTGCCGCGTATGCTCATTGTGAATTGAATGAGGGTAGGTGTTCATAATTGACAATCTTATTTGGGTATTGAATTACCAATTATACGAATTTCGCTGATGTTGAACATGTAACCGAACGGACATTCGTTTGAAAGAAATTCTTAACTTTACAGTTGCATGTAATAATTGATCTCTTTGGGGAATGATACTTTTATTCATCTTAGCATTACATTTATATTAAAGCCCCCTACCTAAGATCTACGAGAAACTATATGGAAAGTGCCAACTTGCAAGAGAAGGCAATCGGAAGAATCTCCACTTTGTGCTGGATTGCCTTTTCATGATTCCTCTTATCAATTATTCAGGCCATCGTATAACTTCATGGTCAAAGTTATTTTTTGGCGGCCTGAATATGATGTGTAAAAATCAACAAAGTTGGCCTTCGATTGCGTCATGAAGTTGACAAATTCCTCTCTATAATTCCTCATAGGGAATCTCAGATAGGACGCTACATATCCCTAAGAATTATACAATCTGATTAAATTATGAAGAATTCCTGTTCAGAACTCTGAACAGTAGGTGATTCTTCTTGGTGTTCATAATGTGTGGGAGGCCCCATCAAGCTTGTGTTAGGATGAAAATGCAGCAATTTGTTTGGTATCGAAATGCTGCGAGCATTTAACCATTGCAATATAGTTTCAAAAATAATTCTTTCGGTGTATTAGCGTTTGAAATAAGATTGTAGCGCCAGGGTGGCCAGTTCTAAAACCGTATACAGTGTGTCGATTTGAAACGGTATTAGGTACTCTTAATATCTCAGTGGTTCGCATGTAAAATAGAAAAAATGCATAATAGAGGTAAACTTTGGTCCGTAGGGGGACATTTTATACGGTTACTTCCAAACAATTTGTATCAACCCTGTGAACATGATGACCAACCCTTTATTTTTAACTGAGAAGGCGGGTGCCGAGTGACATATTCTTTCACAGGCAATTTTAGTATTGCCTTTTCAAAAATGACATACACTTGACATTTTTCTTCAGTACGATTAGTTACGATAGCAAACAAGAGTCGCAATGAAATAGGAAAATGATGAAAATTTATATACTTACACCTCCAATAACAGAATTTCCTAGAACACCAGTGGATTTCACGTGTGATAAAAAAATCTAGAAAAGCACAGCCGTGAAGGCAGCAGCTTTTGCGCGCATGTTCAATGTAGATGACCGCTTCGGCAACGAATTTGAACATGCGCGCAAAAGCTGCTGCCTTCACAGCAGTGCTTTTCTAGATTTTCTTTCGATGAATTACTGGATTTCAATTCGATCTAATCTGTATTTTTGGAAATATTGGAAAAATAAAATTTCGAATGGGTATATCTAGGAACCATTGGGCGGATTTCACCCATTCACGAATTCGACCTTCGTAATTAAGACCCAAACCTCCTCTACAAATATCGAGTTTCCAAGTAATTTCTTCCAGATGTTATTGTCTTAAAATTTTGAATGGGTATATCTGCGGAATCATTGGGTGGATTTTACCCATTCACGAATTCGGCCTTCGTAATTAATGTCCAAACCTTCCCTACAAATATCGATTTTCTAAGTTGTTTCTTTCGGAAGTTTTGTGTTTACGCAGTCGGCCAATAGGCCGACCGTAAACACAATAACTTCAAAATTTGAAGTGGCTATAACTCCGAAACTGTTCAACCGATTTGGCCTATTAACGAACCTAACCGCTGCATTCCAATGCGCGACCTACCCTGAAAGTTTCAAGTTGCTAGCTCGCTCTGTTCGACAGTTACCGTGTCCAAGGCCGGCCAGCCGGCCGGACAGAATCGATTTTGACACCGGATTCGTCATCAGTGAGTCCACTCTAGTCGTTTGAGACCATTTTCGGCTCAATCATCGAAAATTGCAGAAATTTGGACAAAACGATAGCACGCTGTTCCCCTAGAACATGCGCGCAAAAATGGCCCCAAAAAAAGTCTCAAACGTCTTGTTCCGACTTACTGATTATGTATCCGCTGTAACTACGCAAATCGGCCGAACACTTTCGGCAGTTGAAATTTTGACGTTGTTTTTCTGATATTTCAGGAACTGCTCAAACGATTCGATTGAAACTTGGTATATATAAGTGGAACATTATGACACGCGGCGTTTTTGTTGAGATCGTAAAAATTTTCTTTTGGGAATATGATTATTCCGGAAACAACTCATAAGATTAAAAATCTCAGACCTTGGAATCTATATTTCACGTAGTGTACCTATTTCAGTTCGATACGATTTCAATTTTCGAAGATATGGGGAAATAATGTGTCAAATTTCGTGGTTTTTTCCTCGGTATCTTTGTTTTTCCGGAATATCTCGAAAAGTACCGATTCAATTATGATCACACCTCGAATCAAACTTGGTGATTAGTTTGAACATGCTGATGATCGTGTTAATAGAGCAATTGTGAAAAACTTAAATTTATTTTGAAATATCTTCGGATCATAAAAGCCTAATCACACTTCTATTTTTTCTGTATTTTTATAAATAAGGAGAAAATTCAATTTGGACTGGGTATATTTGCAGAATCACTTGGTGGATTTCATCTTCTCAGGAAAAGGGCCTTCGTAATAAAGGTACAAACCCTCTCTACAAATTTCGAGTTTCTTTGTTACTTCTGTCGGAACTCATTGTGTTAAAGATATTCGGTGAGGATGACTGAAATCATATTTTCTCAGGAATGACATGAATTATCAAGCACTGAAGTTCGAGTACTAAAATATAGCAGCCTGTGTGTTCGTCAAAATTTCAAAAGCTGCCAGCGTTTAGGCTGGTCTCGAAGGCACTTTCTCGTCTCGTCCCGATCATTCTCACTTGTGTTTTGACGTGGCAACACTGGCCGGGCATCGTAAAATCATTGCTTAGCATAGTTTTCATCTGCTTGTTTTTGTAAGCAGGGCATTATGGTTTTGTCACAATGTTTGTAACTTTCGAATTTCGGTCACAAAAGATTAGGTTGAACACCCTGAAGAAGAACACGCTGTCAAACTCAATACTGTCCGTCCGTTCTTCCATCCGTATGTGCTCTATCTTTCGAAAGAAAGAACCTAGTGACTTGAAATTGTCAGATAAGATTTGGAGTAATACTATCCCGGTTGAGTTGATGGGTGAAATCGATCGAATAGTTTCGGAGTTAGGTTCATTTGAAGTTTCGAGATTAACTCCTCGATATCCGATGACTATACAGTGTGTAACTACTCTTTAATCCGCTTACATTTTCTGCGTCTAACACACGTTTCGAAAACGTGGCTTCCGAAAAGTGCGTTAGACCCAGAAAGTGTAAGTGGATTAGAGAGTAGTTACACACTGTTTTGTTATCACATGTCACATGTAGTTCTGATTCAATCGATCAGGTTTGAACTTTATAGACAGTTAAGGAATACCAACGTGCAACTCAGTGCAAAATTCCGTGTGGATCCAGTGGTTAGAAAATTTCAAAAAAATTTATATTCGATGATGTTTCAGATTGTTGAAGAAAAAGATTTTTTCTCCGAAATTATTGGTTAGATGTCAACGAAATTTGGCACAAACCTTGAAGTCATTTTTTGAAAACAATGTTCAAATTTCAATTCGGGCCGATATTTACTTTCGGAGATGTGAGGAAAAAAATATGTCAAATATCGTTGTTATTAGGAAATCTTAAGTTATTTCCGTAATAACTCAAGAAGTACGAATGCAATCAGATTGAAACTTCGTTATCAGGAAAAGAATACCAACGAGCAACTAGGTGCAAAATTTCGTGTTGATTCAGGATTGAACGAGGGCGTAGATGCTTCTTACCTCACATCAGTGCTTTCCTGAAATTTAGAGCTGTGAATTATTGCGGCACATATATTTTTTTCGAGATCGGGATATCTCGAAATAAGTTCTCGATCTCTAAAAAATCTCCAAGTGTTTTCTCGATCTCGTCTCAAAAAAAAATCTCGTCTCGAAATCGAGACGAGACGAGGAATCTCGAATTTCTAGAGTCTCGTGAAATCCAACCAGCGTCGGCGAACTACCTCTTCCCATCCAAAAACCACAGAAACTTTCCATCCAAATATAACCTATTCAAAGCTTCAGTGGTAAATTTCTCATCATATTTTTCCCTATTAAATTTGATGATGGTCATTAGCAGCGTAACAACCAACTGCTCCCTTGAAACGCACAAAAAGGGCGAACTGTTTGCGTTTGAATTTTAATCCACGATATTGTAGCATTGAATAATGAAAGCTCTTGAAGTCTGTTTGGCGCTGATGGTCGGGGGCCATAAAGCCGAATTACGCAATGGAATTATGCCGCTCAGAGGGGTAGGGGGTTGTTTCCTGGTGTTATGGTGGATAATCCGGTCGGATCTGTGGCAAGACGGCTGTGATTCGAGTTATGAATTTAAGTGGGATATTTGTGATGGAAGCAGAATGCTGCTATTAATCGAATTGTTTCAGAGTTAATTTCGAGCTGTTGTTCTCAAAAATCAAGTTTTTATAATGGGCTTATTCTAGGAACTTAAATTATGACAAAGAGGGTACATTGTATTGACAAGTGATTGTTTCGATGCGTTCTGTGTGAAATATAAGTTGAACATCAGAAGTAACAAAATTTGTGATGTGCAAGAGTGTTTATTGATTTTCAAAATAATTTATATTTCATGAGAATAGGTTCTCAATAGATCAATTAAACATTTTACCAGGGGAACATTGGATGATCGTTACAATCGCATCTGCCATTCTGCAACGATCGATTCAAATATTTCATTCTGGTGATCCCAAGCAGGACGGAGTGCTTGAATTATTGAATTGTCTCGAAGTCAATAGAAAATTTGTTGGATGATTTCCCCGAAATACTATCAGAGTGCATTCAGAGGGTTCAAACGAAACACAAATACTCAAATTCATTGAGGGTAAAGGTAACTGATGTTAATAGAATAAGTACATCACAACTAGTGTTCAATTTTCATCACCTCAATTCATTGATAGAGGCCAGCAATTCACTGCAAGTCTTAAAATCCTGATTTCACCCTCAATATTCAGAAGAGTTAAAATAAAATAAAATTGTCTTCCATAGAAAACCGCATTGCGAATCGAAAGATTAAACTATTTATCCATGGCAGTTTGTAGGAATAAAGTTGGCTAATGAACAATGGAAATTTTTTTGGCCGCTTGCATTGTTCCAATATTATCCACCAGGCAACTTTTTTTCTAGAAGATGCCCATGATAAATAGTTTAATCCTGCAATGTGCAAGGACTTATTCTGAAAATAATAATTTTTAATAGTTCTCTATCAGATATTGGAAAAGGAAATTCAGAAAACACCTGAAAAATAATGAGATAATGCAAAATCCCCCAAAACTAAGTTTTAATCGATACATAGACACATCTTTCAAGTTTTTTCTTCAATTCGTTTCACAGGAACTCTCACGCCACCTGTGCGATGTGCATGGGACTGTGTTGTTGAGACTATCAGAGTTTTTCCAGGATTAATTTTCAAAATACATTGAGTTTGATGTTAAGGGTTTGTTCACTTACCATTTGTGATGTTTCATGATAATTTTTCCTCCTATTTCAACGGATGAGGTTGGGTAGAACGAAGTGCACAATCAGGTCCACTGAATCTATCCTATTTTTTCAATATAAATGAATGTTTTACTCCACCTGTATTATCAAACTTGATAAAACAAAGTCCTTCATGTTTATTATTTTTGGAAAAATAATTCTTGAAATTCTCTGTTTTGTCTGATTAAAGAGTCAGATTTGAAACGTCACAATTCGCTTACTTTATCGTTTCTATTGTTCCTGTATTGTTGATTAGGCAATCTGTTTTGCAAGAAACTACCCTTGACAAATAGTTTAATACTACAATCTGCAAGGGCGTGTTTTATGAAATAAATAATTTTATTCAATTTTTTATAGTTCTGTTTCAAATATTGGGAGTGAAAACCCAGAAAAAAAAATAGTTTTCATCAAATCACCAATTCGGCAAAAGTTATTAAACTCCAAACTTACTCTTTACTCTACATATAATTATCAAGCTACTGAGTAGATTCTCCGTGAAGTTATTTTGTTCACTATCAGTGGTTAGGCCGGCCGAAAACACATTAACTTTAGGAAGAATCGACATAACAAATATATTTGACAACAAGTTTTAAGTTAAATTATGAAGGTCGAATGCTTAAATGGGTTGAATTCGCCAATTATTCTTTAGATAGTTAAAACCATTCAAAATTTTGGTTCTAGTACTCAATCGAAAAGTATAACTTGAGTTCATGCAGAATTTCGTACGGACCATATGAAAAAATCTGCGTTTGGCAGGGTCAATACTTGTATAGATGACCGCTTTGGCAACGGAACAAGCGCGTAAAAGCTCCTGACCTCACATCAGTGCTTTTTTAGGTTTTTTTATTAATCAAATTGAACTATCATCAAAAAATTCAACACAGATTTGCTCATCAATATTTTCAGAATACTATCTGATCGCGTTGATTTTTTTCGAGATATCGAGGAAATAAGCTCAAAATTTCGAATAGCCATTAAATTTGACATTATTCGTTTCCAAAATCTCTGAGTTAAATATGGGGTCAAAATGAAATTTGAAACAATTTCATTGAAATCTGATTGATAGTTTCTAAAAAAACATTATTTCTCAAGAAGAATTCGGTAAATTTTCGAAAACAAATTTATTTGCATTTTCACCATTCCAATCCTAAGGACTTTTAACCTCATGTTGCGTGAAGGTATTCTAGATCTATCCACGCAGTTTCAATCATGAGATCACCATGATGGGATGACCATCGTCAGAATAATATAATAGTTATTCGATAATTTGCAACATACAGTGGGAACTATTCGAAATAGTACTGAAAACTTCACTTGAATACATGTTTCTTCCAATCCATACATACGTTTTATTTCATTCTGTTATTATTTTTTGAAAATAAAAGAGACAACCATTCTTACTGGTTCATTTTTAAAAGTTATACTTTTAATAAATGATATGCAACTTTTACTTCATATCGTTTTTAATGTGAATCATTTGAGATTAAATAGCAATTAATCAGATTCATAATCACGAAACTTCACTCGTTTTTTACTAAAAACTTTAAATAAATATTTAATATATAGCGGCGGTAGCTCAGTGGTTAGAGCTCATACCTCATGATCATAAGGTCTGGTGTTAAATCTCTTGGCCAGGAAATAACTTTTCCGGTTTTCAGGGTACCGTCCAACCATTCGCTGTGGGGTAAACGAATTAGTAACAAAGCCTACAAAGAACACACCCGGTTTCCTAACTCGAATAAGCTTTAAGCTTCTGAGGGGTTCCTTTGAAGCCTAGGATAGTCGGAAATGTCAAAAAATTATAGGTTATTATTATTATTATTCTTTCTTGGTAATCTCATCATCCCAGCTAGCAGTCCCTCTAAACTGGGAAGACGGCAATCTGGGCTCAGCTCATAAAGGCTATGCGCCCAATATCAGTGTAAATCTTCGTCGTTGAATTCCTGAGGTCCCGAGGAACTGCGGAAGTCTTGGACACTCCAATCCTCAGGAATTTTATCCTTCGTCGTTCACGTGGTTTAACACATTATCACAATTAACAGTACGAATCACTTGACTTCTTCACAAAATAACATGGACACACAATTATTTGATCTTCGTCGTTGGTTTAGTAATAATATTTTTTGAATTTACATAATTCTGGGGTTCCAAACTGGGACCCAAGGAAATGTACGTCTTCTCGGCGTGACGACCATTTTGGAACCCCAAAAATTATAGGTTATACGTCCTTGGGTTTTGTATACAAAGCTGATGTCACAGAATAGAAACATTGACATATTGAACTCCAGATTGTTATGGGTCAATACAGTTTTCTGCTTATCTTACAGTTATCCATAGAACTCTATATTACTACCTGGAAAGGACCCGACCTTCTTCAACTAAGCTTAAAGCGTAACAAGGGGCAACGAAACAAAGATAGCGCTAATTACGGTAACCTCTCCCTGTCAATGGTGTTGAACGGCTCAAATTTGGTTTTACTTGAAAATTTAGGTAGTTTGGGTATTACATCGTTTAGAAAGTGCAATATTTTTGAAAATGAATATCTATTTTTCTCTGATATGCCATTACTTTCTCTGCCTTCACCGTGTATGGTTCAAAAAGTGAAGGATTATGTTGGTGTGAGCTGTTCATTGACGATTGACGATAGTTTAATCATTATTACAATAAATATAATAGTATATAATATAGAGTTCATTGCAGTTATCTGAGGCACTCTGCGACATCCAGGGCGACATCTACCAATGCGCCGACAGAATAATGCTCCTCAATTGGAGGTTCCATTTTATTTTTCTTATAATTAGTAAAATACGAATCTGAGCGGTCTGAAATAAAGTACTCGGTTATGAAATGGTGACTTGGAGATTTCGGTGAAATTTAAATGAAATCTAGAATCTAGATCTTAATCTGAGAATTCAAAGGATCTAGGTCCTTCCTCTCGAAAGTCATCCTACACACGGACGGCCGGCCGGACAGAATCAAATTTGACCACGGATCTTGACTTCACCAGTGGGTCCAACCTAGTCGTTTGAGACCTATTTCAGCACACAATTACAGACATTGTAACGAAACGATAACGCGTTGTTTCCCAGAACGAGCGCGTAAATAAGGTAGTCTCGATCTCAGAAACCCTTAATCAATATATTTTCATTTCCATTAGTTATGTTTCAACAATTGGGAATGAAAACCTTTCGTATAAGAACCAGAAAAGTGAATAACATTCCCAAAATATCGTTCCATCTATAAAAATTAATACAGTTCGAGAATATTTCCTCTCTTCCTATGCGAAGGTTCACAATATTTGAAAGCTACAGACTCTTCCCCCCTCCAATCCAAAATCTTCCACTCAACTACCATTGCGAACAATTCACCTTGCAAACTTATCCTGAAGGATGTAGTTCAGGGGTCCACAACACACAGGATTAGCAAAGGAAACGATTCACCCCGATGCCTCAGCCATGTCCTCGTTATACCCTACCCCACCTCGACCTCATCCCGCAGGATAACCGCTTGGCCGTAATTATGTTGGTCACCCGAAGTTCTAATTGAGTTAGAGCCAACAACATACAGATAGGAGCCGGTTCCGCAAACCGAAAAACAGCGGCGTAGATATTGGGTTGATTTTGATTTACTCTGTTCAAGTATCAATATTAGTGAACAAAAGGCAAAGGAAGTTTCAAATTATATTATATATTCGATATATTCGATGTTCGGAGGAGTACCAGCAGGGATATAATGTCATCGAATAAAAAGAACTATGTAAAAGTCTAGAAAAGCATTGACGTGAGGTCAGGAGCTCCTACGCACTTGTTCAAATTCTAACTATTAGATCAACACGAAATTTCGCGCCTAGTTACGTGTTGGTAATCTCCACCTGATTACGAAGTTTCAACCTGATTGCATTTGTACTTCTTGAGACATTGCGGGTATAACTTTAAAAATTCTGAATGACAACGAAATTTGGCATATTTATTTCCTTACACCTCCGAAGGTAATATCGGTTCGAATTGAAATTTGAAACACTGTTGTTCAATACTGACTTCAAGGTTTGTGCTTAATTTTGTTTGAATCTAAAATTTTCTTACAACTGGATCCACAAGGAATTTCGCACTTGCGCGTTGGTATTCCGAAACTGTTCACAAAGTTTGAATCTAACCGAATCAGTACTTCATGAGATCTCGAGAAATTAACAGCGAAAATCTAAAACTATTCGACCGATTTCAACCATTAACACACTCAACAGAGATATTTTAATTCCAAAACTAATCTGACAATTTTTCGAGTCGCTAGGTCTTTCCTTCGAAAGTAAGAGAACATACGCACGGCCGACGTAGGAACAGAATTGAATTTGACCACGGATTCTTCTTCAGGGAGACCAACCTAATCGTTAAGACCATTTTTTGCACAAAATTCGAAAATTACAGAGATTGTGACGAAACGATGACGCCCTGTTCCCGAGAACAAGTGCGTAGAAGGTTCACAAGCAACTTTCAACAGACGAATCCATATTTTCATCGAAGAATGCAGCAGGAAGGGGAACTATTACAAAATATTGAAAACTTCAGGACTCATACTTTAGTCTCATCCAAGTCAAATATACACACCAGGGATTGAATTCTATTATGTCTATCCTACTGATATCACTCTCGCTTTTGAGAAAAAAAATCTAGTGAGCACTGACCTCAGATCAGGAGTTTT
The DNA here is from genome assembly GCA_958510865.1 of Myrrha octodecimguttata. Taxonomy (NCBI): domain Eukaryota; kingdom Metazoa; phylum Arthropoda; class Insecta; order Coleoptera; family Coccinellidae; genus Myrrha; species Myrrha octodecimguttata. Next base: position 31,878,332 of record OY294057.1, read on the forward strand.
TCCATTATTGGAATATATCCATAACGTAATCGTGCAGTAACGAGGGACGTAGAAGGCAATAATCTACCGCGTTTCACCCAATTCGAACTTGCGTACCAATTTGACCTCAGATTTGACAAGTTCGATTACCGAATGATTCAAATTTCGCGAATCATTACATTATAATTTTGTAGGTACCTGACTTTTGGAATATCGAGAAAAAAACCTAGAATTCGAATGAATATCACTGAGAGCATTTTGTCCTTGTTGCCCATTAGCGAATTTGTCTGCCACAGAAATAAATTTTGGGCAAACCTATAACGTGCTGTCCCTAGAACAAGCGCGTGAAAAGTTATATAGGGATTATGAAGTATCGAAAATATATTCTTTGTATGTTCTTTTTTCGATTGTTTGGCATTGCATTTTGCATTTTTTAATTAGTTATGATACCTCCTGAAAAATATATACTCAACCTTGTAAGATCCGGTGTATAAAATCATGCTACAGTTCCAAATATGTGAAGCCGTATTATTATCGATTCTATACTGCAGTTCAATGTTTCATCATAGTTGTACAGGGTGATACATTAAGTGTGGCCACCGGCCGTATCCCGGAAATAGTTTATCCTATAACTTCCGGAAAAAAATTTTATGACATAATCGGCCCCTAGAAAATGATTGAAAATATTTTCAAGTTCGTAGATCCCCACTAGAGGACGCAATCTATCACTTGTAAAATATAATCTCATTTTTTACGAAATATTCTCCAGCTAACAGTGGTGAAAAATAATAAAATAAGAAAATACTCTTTCTATTCAACAACTTTCGTTTCAGTAATTTTTCTCTATTTCCTATTGTTTGGTGATGGGATGGATAAACTTACGTCTGTATGCGTGAACCAATTTTCACGTACTTTGATTTCATTCGAAGGCCATCAAAAGCAGATCGCAGAAAAATATGACAACAACATACCGGGTGATCCAATTAAAAAGTACAGGCTGTTTTATGTATCCTATGTATGCGTTTTACTGGAGGATTTCAAATGCGATGCTATGATTCTTACCAACTGAGAATAAGCCAAGCAACATCACCTTTTGACTTGTTAAAACCGCAGACTTATATCGTTCGTAATTTTTGAAAGATATTAACGTTTTTGTGCATTTTGATCAATGTTGATCATCTGTGTGAGCTTGAAAAAACGAGGAAGTGACTTTATTCGTCATGACAACGCAGCAAAATACTCAAGAGACATGAAATAACAATAATACGATAAAATGAAACAAAAATTAGCAACAAAGAAAATGTTCGAACAAAAAAACAACCCTTACACCTTAACATTTCAAATATTTAAAATGTCTACCATTATTTTCTATACATAAATTTGTTCTTTCTTTCGTCGAGTTGACACTGGCCACAATTTCAGTATGAGAAAAAGTTCAAGCTGCCTGTCGAAATCTATTTTTCATATCCTCACTTGTAGTTGGGGGTGTTCGGAAAACTAAGTTTTTTTTCTCCCCCAAAAATAAAAATCTAATACTGTGAGGTCGAGTGATCTTACTGGCCATGAAAAAATAAACCCTCTTCCAATCCACCTCATTGAGAAGACGGTATCTAAATATTCCCTAATATTAGCAGCATAATGCGCCGGGCTCCTGAATTTCACAGGGTTGATCAACACTTATCAAAATTCACAAACATGTTAATATCTTCGAAATGACCGAAGATATCTGTCTGCGGTTTTAACAAGTCAATAGGTGATAATGCTTGGGTTCTTCTCAGTCGGTTGAAATCATAGTATTGCAATTGAAATTCTACAGTAAAACGCACAAATAGGGTGGAGTGGCATAAAACAGCCTGCAGTTTTTAATTGGGTCACCCGGTATGTTGTTGTCCTATTTTTCTGGGATTTGCTTTTAATGACCTTCGAATGAAATCGAATGACGTGAAAATTGGTTCACGCATACAGAAGTAAGGGTGTTATCTTTCTGAAATAAAGTTTATCCATTCCATCACTAAAAATAGGAAATATAGAAAAATTACTGAAACAAAAGGTATTGAATAGAAAGGGTATTTTCTTATTTTATTATTCTTTACCACTTTACCACAAATATTAAATTATGATTGTCACGATCAACATTTTCATTTTGATGTCATCAAACCCCCATTTGAATACAAGTCTCAATTTCAAGTTGATAAGAATAGTCTTCTAAAACAAGCGAACAAAAGTAGGAAATTATTTTCCTAGATGATTGAAAGAAACTTTGATTGCTTTAATGTTCAATTTATTCCTGGAATTTACAGAATCTGAGGGTGTAATATGCATTATCCCCTTCGAACGAGTCACCGCTGCATCTGATGCAGAGAACTCATTAATGAAGAGGAACAAGGATAGGAAAGGTCTTGTTTATCAGGCTCCGAACTACGCAAATCACCAGCAGAATAGGGGAAATTGAATTTCGCATATTTCTATTCCGAAAATTGACGAATTGCAAGGTTTATTTAATCTTCTTGACGGATTTACTAATGAAATGTAAATTTCTGCAGATGTTTAAACATGCCCATCCCAAAATTATTCGGGGAAACGGTAATTATTCAGTTAAGTGGTAAAAAACTTCAGAGGAAGTGAATTGTGTAAAATGAATAGATCTTATGATCACAATGTCTCAGTGCGATACGAGATACGCACTGATCTGAAATCAGAGCTTGTGCGAATTAATATATTTGGAAAGAGTGGTCACCTATTCAGGTACTTTTTCACCTGACACTGTTTGTCTTTCAAAAAACAATTTAGACTTCTAAGAATATGATTCCAAAGATATTATGCATAAAACTATTGGCGTCTGAATTTAAGATTGCAGTGCCACGGTGGCCAGTTTAAGAACCTTAGGTAGAGGAATAGGATTTTGGTTTGCTGTTATATTTGATTGATTAAAATTCGATTTTACAATTTGTTCAAAGATTTTTTCAGTTACCAGAAGTGATTCTGTCTATACATATTTCATTTTTATGAAAGAATTAGGCACAGAAGCCAGAAGTGTTCAGGAAGATGCATGTGATATTATATTGCATGTTATTTGCAAAACTAATAAACTTTATACCTTTTAACCTACCCATCTTGATTATTGATCAAATACCCCCTCAGATCTACTACTCAAAATGTTGAAAAACAGAAAGTATTGTAAAACATACTTTTTGGAATAATAGACAAATACTCATAACTCAACTAGATATACAGGGAAGGACTGAATATACACAATATATTTTGAATAAAATGAATACATTCATATAAAACTAATGCTACTCGTAGCGTAAGCCTTATTTATTATGGATTGGCAAATATATTCCTCCAACACTCATATGATTGGTCTTGAAAAAGCTGTAGTAAATAACAGCTTTGATTTCATCGCCAGAAGCACTTTGAGCGAAGAGTGTTCATCACCAGATATTTCCTTTGAGACTCTTTTGTTTCAATCGGTCATTCTATCACTAAATCATTCACGCTGTTCTTTAATGATCAGTTCAATAGGCAGATTTCTGGAAGCCATAGCATTCCTCTTAAGTAACTTTCTCTGATTGCATTTGGGGCCTGGAAAACAATAATTGTCTTCAGGAATGTGATCTAATATTTCATGAGCAGTTCGTGCTTACCTCCATAAAAATGATCATCATCGGTAAAATGCAGCTTACAGACTAATAAATCTTATTTGTTGGTATACCAATTTTGAGTTACAAGTTGCCAAGGTTTTTATCGATTCTTCAACACTGTCAGGCCCGACTTGTTAAAGGAAGCTATTATTGTAAAACATTCTTTTTGGAATGATATACAAATACTCATAACTTTACTATTCATATAGGAAGGGAGTAAATTTAGACAATATATTGTGAATAAAATTAATACACTCAAACAAAACTAATACTACTTGTACCGTAAGCCTTATTCATCATCGGCAGAAGAACTTTGAGCGAAGAGTATTCATCACCAGATAATTCCTTGTTGAGATTCTTTTGTTTCAATCGGTCAGTTCAATCACTTAAACATTTACGTTGTTCTTCAATGATCAGTTCAACAGGCAGATTGCTGGAAGTCATAGCATTCCTCTCAAGTAACTTTCTCTGCTTGGATTAGGGGCCTGGAAAACAATTGTCTTCATTCATGTGATCTTATATTTTATGAGCAATTCGTGCTTACCTCTATAAAAATGATCATCATAGGTGAAATGCAGGTAACAGACTCTCATAAATCTTGTTTGTTGGTTTACCAGTTTTGAGTTACAAGTTGCCAAGGTTTTTATCTATTCTTCATATCATCAGGCCCGACTTTTCAAATCCAGTTTCTTTCACCCAAACTCGAAATGTTTCACCGGGCTGTGGAAATCTATGGAAAGGGACACTTAAGTTTGCTTATTTCAGTAGCAACACTTGTAAAATCACAAAAACGCTAAGAAAAATGCATACATTATCTTATTTTCTTGACATTTCTTTCAACTTGTCAATGATAATTCCCGTACCTCGGGTTACTCTGATACTTTTGATTGCCACCAGAGGAAGTACCTCTTATCTTCATTCGCCAATAGGCTGTCATTTTTCAACCGCGAAGATTTTTGTATCTATGAGATTATTTTACAGATTCAACTTGTTCATAAATTCGAAATTAGTTATTAAGTTTCAACCTCTTCTACAGACATTGAGTGCCGAGTTGATGCTTTCGACCAGAAACACAATAACTTCCGAGAGAAAGGTAGGAATCCTTAGAGATTCGATACTTATTGCGAGTAAGTATGAAGCTTGAATACAAAGAACGGGTACAATCTGCCTAATTATTCCATAAATACAGGTACGAGTGAAGTTCAATACTCCAGAAACTGTTTGCCAGATTTTGTTGTCGATTTTGTATTCATTAGAGACTGAATTTCCGAAAAGATTTCGGTGAAAAACGAAAAAGGAGGTTAGTTTTCGAGTAATTCATAAACCAAATATTCCGAAAGAGTGAAGAATTATGTTTCCCAAGAAAAGTTCGATATTTCGTATTATAACGTTTTCGTCCTGGTAAAATGTTCCCTCATAAAAGTTCTATATTTCGTATAATAACGTTTTCGCCCTGGTTATAGTTCAGCACTTAACAGGTCAGCTGTAAATAAATGCATAAATGAAAAATGTAGAAAACTAGTAGAATTAGTTCGCGAAATTAACCGTACCAAGATAATGCACCCTTAACTTCATTATTACGGGCCGAAAATATTAACACCATCTTATTTTTCTCCATTTTTTGGAAAAAAATTATCTTCTGGAAAATTTGCAGAAAACATTTCTACTTTAGAATTGAATAAGATATATCAAATGAATCATCCATTCAAAAACTTTTCTCAAACATACAACTGCATTTAAATTAGTTGGGGTTGATATTTTCAACCCCTAATAATCAAATAAAGGGGTTAAATATATAATTTGAAGGAAATTCACAACTTGCAGAGTTACATTATTCAGTGTGGTTCAGAACTATCCAAAAAAGAAAATCTCGTCAACCGCTTCTATGCATTCATATACAAAATTTCATCTCTTGCCTAATGGGAATATATGAGTCTGATCTAATACTCGACTTCAAAATAGCATGGGACAAAGATTCTTGAAATGCATAAATCTGTGATTTCGGATGTTTTCTTTTCATAGGTACCTTCCATTCCGATGTGTAGAAATAAAGAAAGCTAGCTCGTTGTCGGCGATGTCCCTGTACTTTAAATGGATATTAGTAAGTTCAATTTCAGTCTTACCAAAAGTCGAATCAGGATGAAAACGTCACCATTTCGAAACGGATCATTTTAATTGCGTAGTCCCATTAACTATATGATTGCTGATTATTTAGAGGCAGCAAAGCAAAAGATTTAAGTCATCATGATATCATCGTAGATAGTGTAGATACATTGAGCTTAAATGGCAATTGTTTAAACGTCATAATCGATCAAAGTTTCCTAAACTCGAAGGTTAGAGGTTGTATGATACTCCTGAGATGGCTCTGTATGACTTTATTCTAAAGACCAGTTATCAGACCGGTGATGAGTATCTAGAATTATGTCTGTCTTTTCAAGGAGAGTCAGTCTGATGATCGGTTAAACTGTGGTAACTGAATTTCTTGAAAGAAGATTCTTCAATGTAGGGGTCGATGTGTGAGGTCGTGTGTGCTGTGAAATCAAACACGCAATAAAGACGAGGGATTAGCCTGTTTATTTTACTCTCGAGTGTTACAACAAAAGTGAATTCGAAAGGCAATAAAATTCTTTTTGTTGAAAGACAAGGGCTAACAATTCTTGTTGTAAATCTCCTTGAGTGTTGACAGGTAGTTCCTCGCTGACGCCGGGCCGGGGTCGATCGTGATATCAATGATAGCTTTCATTTTGAGATGTTTCGTTTTTGCTAAGGAAAATGAGAATGATCATGTATTATTATCAAGCTTGTGTTCCCATGATACTAGAAATAAGGAAATATTGTCCATTCTCAATTAAAAGAAATATGGCCTTAGTATCAGCATTAAGAAACTAGATCTTATGGGTTCATCAGATTTTATTAGAAGTATAACAACAACTCAGATGACAAGAGAATAACAGACTAATAATATTTGATCTCATCTGTGTATCACAGACTGAAGTCAAAACGAAATGGTAAATCAAATATACTAATTTCCATAGTATTGAGTTCCCTAAAAAAAATAGTAGAATATAACTTTATTAGCGTTTAGCCGCCCCTTCTGCAGATTGATACATCAAGATACATCAGGATCACAGGATTAAGAGGAGGTATATCGGACTTGCCAGCCTGTGTGTGGGCACCCTCAGCATGAAATTTCGAGTGAATACCTGTACGGAGAGCTTTTGCGGACTAGGGAGCTTTTGCAACTGAAAGCTCTCGGAGCTTTTTGCTATTTACGAACTGAGCTTTAAAAGTTCAAAGCTCGCCTGAGCTTTTTGCTCCGCAAAGTGGGTTGAGCTTTTAAGCTTTCAACCTATTTACCAATCTACAAACCTATCACCTACTTACACGATAGAGGAGCTTTAACGATACGCTAATTCATCACTGAGAGACTCCAACGATGGATAAGACGCCAAACCAACTATGCCTGCAAAGTGGCGAAGGTGCCGAGGATTAAATACTTACCAACTATTAATAAAAATTGGCGAAGGTGTCGGGCTGTTCGTATACTTACCTGTGCTGCATAATGGTGAATGCCGGGGTCACCTTACATCCGGAACCTGTTATGAAATGGTTCTTCATGAGTACAACTGGAGCAAATTTGACCTAGGATGGGGGAACTGCACTGCTGGATGCCCACTCGTTGGCGGAAGCGGGAACTTACCTGGACGAGTGTACACCTAGAGAGGACCCAGTTCTGTGGGGTATAACACAGACCCCTTGCCCAGGGTTACGGGTGAAGCCCACAATGGCAGAAAGGCGGAGAAGCAGAGCTTCGGAACGGTGGATCTGGCAGAAGTGGCACCCACGATTTTAGGGCTAGTATAAAATCAACCGTCTGTAGCGTCTGACTCAAAATGAGCGGCTACAAACAGCGTCTGACCCGAAATGGGCGGCTGAAACCAACACTCGTCAACACGCTCGGCAAGCGAGGCGTTTTACATATGCCAAAACCTTTCAAAACTTATGCTGAAATGTCGAATTTAAATACAATACCCCAGGTGAGTAGTGCCCAGCATGAATCTCACACTGATTTCAGATCAGTCAGCCTCACTTCGGATTCTGGGGGAGGCAAAAATTCGATTAACCAAAGAGAAAGACAACACAAGTTAAATGCAACCAACATATATGTGGCTTCATATAATATCAGAACTATGAGCAATCAAGAAACTCTCTTCAAACTGGAAAACGAACTTGAAAACATAAAGTGGGACGTCTTGGGAATATGCGAAACACGACTGCCAGGAGAGAAAACTACCACCCTAAAATCTGGACATATACTATATCAGAAAAATCACATCGAACCTAAGGGCCAAGGAGGAGTGGCAATTCTGGTTAACAAAAGACTGAGGCACCTGGTGACTGAGGTGAACTCCATCTCTGATAGAGTAATATACATTATTCTCAGGCTAAATAACAGATATAGCATACAATTAATTCACGGATACGCACCCACTAGCCAGACTGAAGATCAAGAGATGGAAACCTTCCTAGAGGACTTATCAAAAGCGATGACTTCACACAAAACCCACTACAAAATAATAAGTGGCGACTTTAATGCTAAAGTCGGACAGAAGTGCTCAAGCGATTCAGATGGGGTTGGAAAATTTGGTCTTGGAGTGAGAAATAGCAGGGGAGATATACTTGTAAATCATTTAAGTAAAGAAAACCTGTACTGCCTGAACACCTTCTTCAAAAAACCTGAACAGAGAAAATGGACTTGGAAAAGCCCTGATGGAAAAACTAAAAATGAGATCGATTATATACTTTCAAATTCCAGGAATATATGCACGGACGTATCAGTTCTGAACCAGTTTGACACAGGTAGTGATCACAGACTGGTAAGAGCATCCTTCAGATTCAACTTAAAAACTGAAAGAAGCAAACTCATTCGTACCAACAGATTTCCTACGGCCGAAGAACTTGAATTCAGAAGGGAAGAGTACCAAAACGAACTAGAGAGAAGATTGGAGCCAACTGAAACCCTGAGTAGAATGGATATAAATGAACTGAACAGGAAGATCACTAACGACATACACGTTGCAACAAGAAAGATTTGCATGACACCGCAAAAGAAGAAGAGCCCTAAATTACAACCAGAGACCTTACAGCTGATCGAACAAAGAAAGAGAACTTCCAGAGATACATTAGGCTATCAGGAACTAAATAAGAAAATACACAAGGAAGTGAGAAAAAACATCCGATCCTATAACACCAAGATGATTGAAAATGCAATAGCGGATAACTCAAACATGAGAGTTTTAAGGGTACAACTCTCCACAGGCAAGCACGAAATCACCAAGATGAAGGATCAGCAGGGTACCATAATCTCGGACAGGACAGGGATCGCGGAACACATCAAGCGTTTTTACACTCACCTTTATACATCTACTAGACCAGACCCGAGAGCTACGAACAAAGTTATATGCAACGTAGGCTCCGAAGATATACCAGAAATATCTAAGCAGGAAATAAAGGCTGCCCTCAGGCAAATGAAAAATAGGAAGAGTCCGGGAGAAGACAGAGTTACATGCGAAATGCTGAAAATGGGAGGAGTGGTTATTGAGAGATCCTTACAAATTTTGTTAAATAAATGTCTACTTGAAGGCAACATCCCAGATACATGGAAAAATGCAGAAATGGTCCTGCTTTTCAAAAAAGGGGATAATGGGAATATAGAAAACTATCGGCCAATAAGCCTATTATCCCACATGTACAAACTCCTCACCAGAATAATAACCAATAGACTAACCAATAAAATGGATGCATACCAGCCAGCAGAACAAGCCATAAGAATATTAATAGAAAAGACAACGGAATATAACATACCCCTTCATTTGGCATTTGTAGATTTTCACAAATCGTTCGATTCTGTTGAACCCTGGGCCTTCTTACAAGCTATGGATGATGCTAGAATAGATTCAAGGTACACAAATCTCATAAAGGCCATATATAAGAACGCAACTTTTCACGTCAAAATTAACGAAGATCTGAAAACCGATAGGATCGAAGTAAAACGGGGTGTACGTCAGGGCGATATAATCTCCCCCAAGCTTTTTACTCTAGCACTAGAGAACGTTTTCAAAACCTTACAGTGGGAAACAAAAGGAGTAAATATCGACGGATTATATTTGAGTCATCTCCGATTTGCCGACGATATCGTCATTATAAGCAGTAGTATGCAAGAACTGAGCGAAATGATAAAACAACTAAACGAAGCTTCGAAGAGGATCGGTTTGAAGATGAACATCGCCAAAACTAAAATAATAAGTAACACCGAAGAAACGATACATGTAGATGGCACGAAACTGGAAAACGTGAAGGAATATGTATACTTGGGGCATGCGATTAAAATAGGTAAAGAAAACCAGACGGCAGAAATAAAAAGGAGAATCAGATTGGCCTGGGCAGGGTTTGGGAAAATGAATTATATATTCAAAAATAAAAGCATCCCCATTAACCTCAAACGAAGAGCCTTTGACACCTGTATACTCCCAGTAGCAACCTACGGTTTGGAGACGATGGCAATGACCAAAAAGACAGCGAATCAAATAAGAGTGATGCAAAGAGCAATGGAACGAGTTATGCTCGGGATTAGTCTCAGAGACAGGAAGAGGAACGAGGATATCCGACAGAAAACTAGGGTGATGGATGTGATAGAGCGGATCGCGGAGCTGAAATGGCAGTGGGTAAGACATGTGGCGCGGAAAGATGGAACACATTGGACTTATAGACTAGTGCACTGGCGACCAAGAAGATCGAGGCGAAGCGCAGGAAGACCACAGAAAAGATGGCTCGATGACATCAAAAAGCAAGCAGGTATAGGGTGGTTTCAAACAGCACAAGATAGGACAGCATGGAGAAATTTGAAGGAGGCCTACGTTCAGGAGTGGACAAGATGTGGCTGATAAAGAAGAGAAGAAGAGAAGCGGTAATGAGAAAACGATACCAAATTATGTTTGATAACGATCTAGAGGAGGATGAACGTACTGTTTTGCAAAAATGGAGGGGTTTGCTGAAATAACAATACCCCAATCTGCAGATCACTAGTTCAAATATCACTTCATAAAATTTCACAGTTATATGGTTATATAATATTTCAATCCAATAATAAGGGATTCCCACTTGTCATTGACATTGATTATTCGAGTAGTTGAATAATCCATGCTATGGATGAAAATTTGGCTTTCAGAACATTACCTGGAGTACTTTAGGACGTTTTTTGCGTAGTTTCGTGTTCTTATAATTCTGTCTCGAATTCCAACCATCAAACCCTGTGTTCCACCGAATATTCCAGGGGTTGTTAGCCATTTCTTGGTAGCTTCTTGGTCGATGTCATGCCGCTCTATCTGTTTGCTGTAAGACCCATGTATGTTTTTGTTTTTCCATCCTTCAATTTTTTCTTCCTCTTTTTCCATTTTTAGGGTTTTGTTTTTATCTTAGTAGTTGAATGATGATTTTTCAATAAATGTTATAACATGATGTTGGGGTGACTGTAGTGATTTCTGGTACAAAAATCTGCGCAGGTTTTCTATTTGACTGTTGTGTATGTTCTTAATGTCTAAAATTCCGCATCCACCGTTCTTTCGTGGAAGGTGAAATCTTTCAGTTGCTCATGTTTAATCGTGTTTTCTGTGTTCCAATGTTCGTATTAAAATGTTGATGTTATTGAAATCTGTGTCGCTCCATTTTATGACCCCAAAGCTGAATGATGGGATTGGGATGGCAAATGTGTTGATAGCAGTGGCTGTATTTTTCCATTCAACTGTGTTTTAAGTATAGTCTTAATTCTTTCGGTGAATTTTGTTTTGATCTATTTTTCTCTGTCTTATCTTTGTGGTTAGTTATGGATTTTGACAAAGTCCAAGATATCTGTAGTTTTCTTCTTCTCCAAGTGTTGTGAGTTCGAATCCTTCTGCTTGTTCTTGTACTTTACCTCGTATAGGAGAGCATGTCTGGTCCTTTTGAATATGTTGGAGAGGGGATCAAGCGCCATACAAAATCATGGGGCACCAAATGAGTCACCCTGAAATATCCCGTTCTTAATTTCAATTTTCTCACTTGGGCTGGTTCGATTTACTGTGGTTAACTGAAATGTTTTCCAGGTTTTCATAAGGTTTGATAGAAGGTTGATTAATTTAGGGGCCACAGGACAGATATTCAGGAGTTTCAAAAGCCATGCATGTGGGATACTATCAAATGGTAGTCAATTAATATATTTATTATTATTTCTGTCATTTTTATTATTATTTTTATCACAGAACTCAGCTCAATCTTTCTGAATGATAACAGGCTCAGCATTCAAAAATGAGATATACTTGGGTAATATAATACCAGTTCTGTTTCTTTTAAAAACTGCGCAGAATGCTAGCCAACCCTGAATCTAGTATCAAAACATTCGTAGCAAAACGACTATCAAGATTATAATACGGACGGGCTAAAAGGTTTTTTATATTTTCGAGTTTTTCCTATCTCCCTTTCCAACTAATTTGCATGTCATCCAACCCAGTCTTATAAATATTTATAAGTCCCATTCAAATGTAATAGTCCAGAAACACAAGGATTCACGGATTTTTTTCGAGGGTTTGATTGCGTAGATCTCGGATCTCTCTGAAATATCGCTGGCTGGAAGCCGAAAAAAATGCATTTCTAGGGTGCGCTCTACCGCACGATGAGAAATGCGCATTTGGCAGAAATGCTCTCCATGCAAATGGGCGCAGGAACCCCGTGCTCAGGCTCTGATGGACTTGTTTAATGAGCCATTATTCTTTTCTTTTCTACTTTTTTTTAATTCGCCTGCTACGATGTCCGTGAAGAATAGCGAAAGTCACGGGCGTAGGTTCGAGAGTGTCGACAGGATATTACTCTAGGAATGATTGATTTAAACAAACAAAACCGCAAGAACGAGTTTCTGTCCATGAATAAACAAATATTCCACCTTAATCAGAGCTAATCAATTATTAGGATTCGTAAGATGCTACTTCACTACAGTGTTCCATCTAACTGGTGGTAAGTAACTAGAGCCTTATTTTATGGATTACCAAGGTGAGTTGTGATACTGCATACTCCTTAGAAATGAAACTTGGTTAGAATATAAACAGTGTCAATAAGAAGAATTATCCATGGAAAAATTCGAAAAACAAATTTTTTTTTTTGGAAAGTTTTTTTGAAAATTTTTGAATTTCATTGAAATTTCACTGAAATTTCCAAGTCATCATTTCGAAATACGAACAAGCGCGTAGAAGCTGCTGACTTCACGTCAGTGCTTTTCTAGATTTTTTTGAAGCTTCAGATTGTCCATATTTATATAACGATATGTTGTTTGCGATCAGGCTCTTTGATGGGGGAACCATTTTTTTTCCAGAATTTTTCTCACGAATGCTTTCAAGATTCACTACGCATAAACTCGGTAAGTCAGCCTATTTCTGCTCTTATTTTGTCGATGTCTTTGTCTAATCGGGTTTGCTATGGAGGTTTTCTGATGGCTCTCTTCTGTGTACGGACTTCAGAAGTGTAGATCTGTTGTTTGTGTAGTCTGAGTGTTGCCCCTGCCCCTACAGTACAGGAGAGTGCGTATTCCTTCTAGGTTTTCGAAGTCTTCAGCGTGGTCATAATACGCTGTATTCATACGAACCAGGATTTTTGTTGCACCCTGTGCCATCCCCATCAACCCTCTGAATATTTTGAATAGGGAAAGTAGGACATGTGGTACTTTTTTGGCAAGGTCTTTGTATCTTCTTTACAGGCGTGCAGAAATTTTCGAGAAAAAATTTTTTTTTTCAAAGATTAGTTAGTTCAAAGAGGTTTTCAGTTTCTGAAAACGTACTAATAACATACTTTCTTAAGATCACAACTGAAGCGTAGTGTTTCACACATTCTAATTTTTCACGTGAGGGGGTTGAAAGCTGTGCATGAACAAATCTGTAATGGTTGACTTTCATTCGGTGACAAATTTCATCAGGTATCATCGTCTCAAAGTAAATGGCCATGACAAAGTGCACTTTCTGAAAACCTCTTTGAACTAACTTTCCTGAAAATTTCTGCACACCTGTGAAGAAGATACAAAGACCTTGCCAAAAAAGTACCACATGACCCACTTTCCCTATTCAAAAAATTTAGAGGGTTGATGGGGATTGCACAGGGTGCAACAAAAATCCTTCAAAAATGCATACAAATTTGGTAAAAGTGAAAAAAAATTGACCTGTTTCAGGATTTTGTTGCCAAATATTTTTCTTCTGAGAAAATAATTTGTTCCATAATTTTGACGGGCACTGTATATTGGTTGATTGGATGGTCAGCTCTGATCGAGGTGGAGTATTTGTAGACTTATTCGTCCTTGTGGTTAGTTAAGTTAATTTTTAATGATGCTCTTTCTTCTCCATGAACCAATTCCTATCATGATTGATTCAGATAATTATTTTGGCGAAAACTAGGTCTATATGGATCACTCTAGGAGAAAATTCAACCATCCTGAAATGTTCAGAATACACGTTTTGGTATATGAACATTTCAATGGCGGGGTTAAAATTCTAGAAACGATCTGACTGAGGTATGATTTGGATCAGGTTGTTCTGTTCGACAGTTCTCGTGTCCTCGGCCAAATTCAATCGATTTTCACAACGAATTCGTCATCAGTGAGTTCAAAATAGTCGTTTGAGGTCATTTCCGGCACGAAGTTAGAAAATAACAGACATTTGGACAAAATGATAGCATTCTAAATTCTACATATTTTTTCCCAATATCTCCAAAACTAATAGCCGTATCGAATTGAAATTTGGTACACTGCTCTGAAATATGGAGCTTAAGGTATAACTAAAATCGCTCTCGAATATGAACAATAGTTTCAGAAATAAGTTCTCGAAAAAAAATTTTTTTAAATTCTTTTTTCAATTGAGCGACAATCCGCCTCGTTATGCTTCAACTAACTGCCAAGTTTCATTCCAATCGCTTCTGTAGTTTCTTGAATGTGAGCGAAATAACCTCAAAATTTTCAATGGCTATAACTCCGAAACTATTAGGTTGATTTGGCCTATCGCCAAAAGGCGATCGCGGCATTCCGATGCACGAACTAACCTACAAGTTTCAAGTCGCTAGCTGGCTGAGTTCGACCGTTATCGTGTCCACGGCCGGCTGGCCGGACAGAATCGATTTTGACACCGGATTCGTCATCAGTGAGTCCAACCAATCATCGAAAATTACAGAAATTTGGACAAAACGATAGCACGCTGTTCCCCTAGAACATGCGCGCAAAAATCACCGGAATGCTCATCTCTACGATCCGGTAGGAACAAACTGGTTATTTTTTCGATTCGAAAAACGAAATATGTGCCTCTGATAGCGCTGAAAGCATATACCAGTCGCTGTCGATCGCACATATACCTACCTACGCTTGTCGACAGAGTCGGTGACGGCGTCCCCAAAGCCCCCTTTTAACAATGGAGCATTTTGGACAGTTTTTAGCTCACTATCTCCATTGTGCGCGAAAATTGATTTGATTTATGGGCGCCCAGAAACGCTGCGAGTTCCGTTCGGCGCCAATACCGGCCGATATAGGTTTTCGATTGAAAATTAGACTGCCTTTGTTGGGTCGGAAGGGTGGAAAAGGAAAATTGGAAGGTATTCGAGACTGCTAGGGAGGTTCGTTTTGGTAGGGGTGAATTTGGTGGTGGGAAGTCGTTTTTGGTCCATTGTTCATGGCAAATGAAGGTTTGGTTAAATAATAAGGATTTTGCTGAACCCCCCAAATTTTTCTGTTTCACCTATTTTAGATATTTGCATCAATATTTACGCAGTCAGTTCTTCTGAACAAAATATCTGTGGTCCGAAAACTACTTACCAGATAACTACAATATTTGACACAAAATTGAAGTCAATACCTTATGACAGTATCTCGAATTTCAATCGGATTCCATATTTATTTTCGGAAATATTGCAACAAAGTTTGTGAATTTCGTTGTTGCTCAGATATTTTCAGAGTATTTCTTCAATATCTCAGGGAAAACAACAGCGATAAAATTGACACCTTGTAACTAGTTGTAAAATACTGATGAGTAATATGGTGCGGAATATCGTGGAAATGGCATCGGTGAGAAAAATTGAGAAAACATTTTTTTCATAAAATTTTTTTAAATTTTTCTTGAAAAACTTCATTTCGATCCAAATCCATTTTCATAGATATATCAACTTCTGTGGCTTCTTGAGATTATTTCTACAATGTCTATAGAAGACCTCATGCTATCAAATTCAACTAACATAAACACGAAGACGAAACTCTGTCGATAAATGAACAAATATTTTATCTCATTACGTTTTTTCTGGGTTTTTCACTCCCAACATCTGAAACAGAACCATTAAAAATTAAATCAAAATTGGTTTTTCATGGAAAACGCCCTTGCGGATTGCAGGATTAAACTATTTATTAGAGCAATACAAACGATAAACCAAGCGAACTGTGACGTTCCAGAGTACAAATCTGACTCTTTTATCAGACAAACGAGAAAACTTTTAAATAAGTTTCTTTTGATTTTGCGTTTGAGTCAATTAAATGATGCAGAAACCTCCCAAAGTTAGCTTTAATCGACACTAACAAATATCCCAGAGCTGATTATCAACCCAGATATCTTAACCAAAGAAGCGCTGTTCAGGGTGCATGGTTACTCCAGTTTCACAATTATTACCGGTCTTCAGACCACCTCACCTTGCTAAAGCAAAGAATAAGACTGTAGATACTTATCACCTGTTAGATGAAATACTGCAGCATAACAACATAGAGCGCGCCATCTCCCAAGAGCATCTTGTTAATCCTAACCCTCAAGTGCAGAATACCTTGATCGATGTGCATAATGTTCATCCTATTATCGGATCAGGTCGTTGCATTTGCTATTTCGCAGTCCATCAAGAAAACTTTCGGTTCAAGTGGTTTCAAACAAGACCATAACGTCCAACATCTAACAAAGATAGGAAGATTTCAGCCTTGATCTTCTATCTGACACAATCCGACTAGTTTTGGAAAAAACTCTTTCACTGGGGACAGACGTAGCAACCATACTTAAATATTTTTCTGCTAGACGAGCGAACCAAGGATAGATCAATTCTCTAGGCTTCCACCACAGTAAAATATTCTTTTGTCTGCTAACTGTAGGTTCTTCATTATATTCTCGAAATTCTTTAATACTGTCTGATAAAGGGGTTGTTTTTATTCCTGCATTTTGTCGTCGAAATAATGCCATATAGAATCCCTATTATCCAAAATAGGCTCTGTCTCTCTACTTCTGGATAGTGAACCTTCATTAATTCCAGTCATCTCATTGAGTATTTTATTTTTTCTAATGCCGAAGGATCAGAAAATGCATTTTTTCCGAACCTAGGATATGTGGAATGAGCTAAGGCATGATTATGGCCATATCTTGCAAATCTTGTTGTAATGCCTTCTAATAATGAATTTTTTGGATCTACAGCAATAGCTGTTTCTATATTTGGCACTCTTCTTACACATTCTTGCAAACCATGAATCAGTGGTATGATTTTCGATTAACTGGCAACTTTATCGGCTCTTAGTTCCACAGATATTTGTTTGAAAGGTTTTAGAATAGAACACAATTCTCTTAAAATAGTCCATTCCTCAGCAGTGAGTGGTTCAATGGGATTGTGTAGGACCTATAATTAATAAGTAACAACAGGCTCCCGAATGAGACAAATTCTCTCGAACATATCATAGGTCGAATTCCATATAGTTTTCACATCATTAATCAATTTCAAAATATTAGAATTCTCATTAATTTGTTTTTGAAAACAGATAAGTTTCTCATGTGCTACTGTGCTTCGATGCAAGTATTCTACAATAGCTTTCACTTTTACCTGAATACTTTCAATCGGATATTTTATTCCATTTTGTACAATGAGGTTCAGTGTAGGGCAAGTGGATCAGACTTGACAATTTGATTACAGATTTTCACTTCTGTGTCTTTCAATAAAATTGCAGCAATCAATGAGGATGGAACACAATTCCCAGTTATTACTTGTATCAATAAAATGTGCAGTAAAAGACATGTAATTTTCAGTGGCTATTGATGTCCATGTATCACTTTTTAAGGTAATGTGACTTACATTCTGCATTTTCGTCTTAACTTCTTCTCTAACATCATTAAATTTTTCAGTCAATAATGATCTGCCCACTGTTGTTCTCGATGGTAAAACATAATTTGGATCAAACCCTTTGATCAATTCTTTGAATCCTTCCTACATCATCCCCGATCGGGAAAGGTTGTGGATCTTTAAGTATTAAATTGCATATTAAATCACTATAATATTTTTGCTTTTGAAATAGTGTTGTTTTTTAGGAAAAAGAATTAAGAGATACCAGAACTTTTCTTTTTTTTGTGGGTACTGGTTGTGTAGATGTGAATGGTTGTTTAGACATATAGTATGCGATAAATCATCTGCTGACAGAGTATATAGGTGATGCTGAATGGACCTAAAATAAATATTTGTATTTTTTATCGCATTAAACAATAAGAAAATAAGATGTACGTACTTAATGCTGGAATGGAAAATTGACCCATATCATCTGCAAAATCATCATCGGTATATCCGCATAATCTGTTGATGATGTGTGCTCGCTCCAGTGTTCAAAGATTCACAGCATATAATAGGATGCTTCACTCTTAGATGTTTCTGTTAATTGGAAATGGCCGATCCCTTGTTTAGGAGAAGATGCTGCGGCATATTTTGCACTTAAGGTTACCATCCGTCCGGGATTCCCCTTAGTTTAGAGAGCGTCCGGGCCGGTCTTCATTCGTAGTTCGGGCTACAAAATTTAAAGATAATTATTATTTAGTTTGAAGAGTTTCCTTGAAGACTGAATACCAATATGATCTCTGTACTTCTAAGATTTCCGATAAAAAACATGATTGAAGGTTGTTAGGTTTGATATTTGAATAAGGTTTTGTTTTCATAACGGTTTATAATTTATGTTTTCTTTTAAGAATAAAAAAACAAATTGTTTATTGAAATAATTCATAACAAACTGTTATATGATTCTGTTTTACTAGGTGCATTCAAAATGATGATAAATGATGGATACTAACCATGAGTACGAATGTCTGTCGATAAATCAACCAATATTCCACCTTGATCAGAGCTCATCATCCAATAAACCAAAACATCTATACCGAAGAAGCGGTGTCCAAGGAGGATGTTTCTGCAGTTTTGCGGTTATTACCACCGATATTCAGATCACATTACCTTGGTTAACCGCCGAATAAGACTCGAGATACTTATCACCTTTGAGATGGAACATTGCAGTACAACCACATACACCGCCATATCCTAATCTTGCGAATTCTAACCTTCAAGTGCTGAATTTTAAGATCGGGAGATGTTGCTGTATGTGGTTAGTCTGCAGAGTTAAATCTAACCCATGATGAATTTCTAGGGTCCTATCCGGCTGTTAACCAAACTTAGGTGGTCTGAAGATAGGTAAAAACCGTGAAACTGCAGTAACCATACTCCTTGGATACCCCGCTTCTTCGGTGTAGATGTCCTGGTTGATTAGATGATCAGTTTGTGGTTATGTAAGTTTATTATTACTGGGGTTCATTCTCTTCTATGTACCAATTCCCATATCAAATTTTACTTCATGGTTCGCTGTTTCATTAGGACCATTTCCAAAATAAAATTGAAACTTTTGTTTTCAAATATAATATATTTGGCCATTGTCCCATTATATGGTCTTCACATAATTCTGCATGAAACTTCAAGCTGTCATTTTCCAATCAGATGATTGATTTCAATTTCACTTTTTATTGAAATATTGGATGAATAACTTTTTGAATGTGGAATCATTAGGTGGATGTTACTAATTCACGAATTCGGCCGTAGTTATCAAACTCCAAACCTGCTGTACAATTATAAAGCCTCTAAGAAAATTTTGCGGTAGTTGTTGTGTTTACGGTTTGTGCTCTGTGGTTACGTCCGACGTAAACTCAATAACTTAAGAAAGAAGTGACTTAGAAACCCGATATTCATAGAGAAGGTTTTGGGCCTATTTACGAAGGATAAATTCGTAAATATGGGTTGAATCCACCTAATGCTTCGTAAATATACCCAGCCAAAATTTATTTTCCAAATATTTCGGAAATTGCAGATCGGGTCGAATTGAATTATATTTGATTGAAAAATGATTTCTTGAATCTTGAATAAAAGACAGCCAAATTTCTCCATCAGAGAGAAAAGATATGTTTTGCAGGGTCAATACGTGAATAGGTGACCGATTTGACAACGAATTTGAAAAAGTGCTCAAAAGGTCCTGACCTCACGTCAGTGTTTTTCTAGAATACTCAAATTTCGTTGCTGCTTTCGAATTGTGTTCATCGTTTTCGGGTTGCCTGTGGTAGTTTGTTTCATCAATACTTGTTATTCGTATTAATTTCAAACCTTTTATTGCTTGTTGATGCTAAAAATATTGAAAATATTTTTCGAAGCAACAAGAATATTTCTTATCAAAAAAATTTTATTTATTCCTACCTCTTCGCGATATTTTGTCTTGCAGTTCTGATGAACTTGCAAAACTGTAAGAAGTTTGCAGTACTCCTTCGACTCACGACCTATTAAAATTGTTCGTTACAGCAATTAGAACATCACTGTGCCTGATAAATGCTCATAGTCGTCTGGATCGATCCCAACGACACAATATCAGGGTCCTCAGTCTCCAGACGACGATCCCAATTTTCCAAGCCGTTAGAACCCGTTCTAGGATTCATAAAAAATCCGGCGGAATCGAGGTCTGAATATGTAATCGCAAGCGACGACAAATAATCGCGGCGGAAGCTTAGCGGGTTTCTTGAGGAACGCAGAACCCGTCGGGAAGTTAACAAGTCTGACGGGGTCACGCCTCTCTGGATTGATGGTCCGGACGTGGCCATATTAGGCGCCGAGGAATCATAATTCTGCTTCAATCCCTTTGGAGAGGAGTTCAAGTTGGCGGAGGTTGTCTGAAGATGGCTTTACTGTGAAATTTTTCTCTGATATGAGGGGATTTTGGTAATTCAGTCATCACAGTTCAGCGCAAAGAAGTTTTCTAAATACAATGCGCGTCAAAATTATGGAACAAATTCATTATCTCAGAAGAAAACAATTTGGCAACAAAATCTTGAAACATGTCAATTTTTGTTTCACTTTTACCAAATTTATATGCAGTTTTGAAGGATTTTGTTGCACCCTGTGCCATCCTCATCAACCCGCTAAATTTTTTGAATAGGGAAAGTGGGTCATGTGTTACTTTTTAGGCAAGTTCTTTGTATCTACTTTACAGGCATGCAGAAATGTTCAAGAAAACAATTTTTTTTGGAAATTTAGTTACTTCAAAGAGGTTTTCAGTATGTGAACTTTGTCATGGCTCATTTACTTTGAGACGATAGTACCTGATGAAATTTGTCACCGAATGAAAGTCGACCATTACAGATTGTTCATGCACAACTTTCAACCCGTACGAACCCTTCAATGGAGAAAAAATGGACTGACATTTGAAATTTATTTCGGCATTGAAGTACCACCCGAAGAATCATTGTGCTCAACAAGATGAGTTAAATTAAATGTTCAAAATGACCACCATCGTTCTGGATGCAATAATCAAAGCGCTTGACACATTCTTCCTGTACCTTCTGGAGAGTTTCTGGAGTTATTCTACCTATCTCGAACCTTATTCGGTTTTTCGAGTCTTCCAAATTTTCGGGTTCATAAATGTACACTTTCGATTTTAGGTACCCCATAAGAAGAAATCGAAATTTTTTGAAAAACCTGCGAAGATTAAGAAAAAAAGTTTCTCTTTTTTCTTTTCCCTCTATATGAAGCTAAAGACACGGTGAATATTATTTGTCAATAAAACTACATATTTTGAAATTTTTCAACCCTTAAGTATGCTGAAGAGGGGTTGATATATTCAACCCTTATGATACTTCCTCTTACAACTTTATTTTGGATACCCATTCGCCTTTCGAAACCACATGCCTGAAAAGCGCAATTTATTTACTAAATTCTCTATCTCTACAAGTTTTTTAAAAATCTTGAGCATTTGCGAGAAAAAAATACCGATGATCTGCGAAACCGCATTGTAGCAGAAGGTATCAAACGATAAGAAATTCAGCAGGCATATTTCATCGCATACGTATTTCAATGGTGAGAACAATAAATGCTTGTATTGAAGCTGAAGGAGGTCATTTTCAACATTTATTAGAATTGTATTCTCGATATTCGAAAGGTTTTTGTTCAATGTTCGCTATGGTTTCAAATATAAGAGTCTTAGCCTGGTAGAATCATAATTTGGCGGGATGTTGTTCAATAAAATAATAGTTAACATAAGTCATGTTTTTCTCGTAAATGCTTAAGTTTTCGAAATAATTTGTAGAGATAAAAAGTTAGTGAATGAGTTGGGATTTCAAGCCATGTTTTTTTGAAAGGAAAATTTCTATCCAAAAAAAAGTAGTGGGAAAAAATATCTTTAGGGGTTGACAGCAGGTACTGCGCACTGCTAATACTGAGAAGTTGCGAAAAAATGTTGGCCGAGAAGGTATTTTATTCGAAATCAAAAAAGAATAATTCGATGTTCTCATTCTCCTAGACAAAAAATATCACAAGACCGACCATTTTGCAGGGAGTGAACCTGAGAATTATCGCAGAGTTACATTTTTTAGGTCACAAAAATAAGTGTTTGATACAGAAACAGAGTTAATTCGACAATTTGGTAACCACAAAGTAATAATAACAAATTCATTCAGTTTTATTTCCTAGGTGATCAAAATAAGTGTTCAGTTCAGGACCAAACGGAAACTATTGGAAAATTCAATTTTCATGAACTAAACAAACCAATGATGCAGAGTAGGGAGTGGTTATGATTTTTCCCAATGGTACCCCAATTTCTGCGTTATTGTTTGGTTTACTCTATAGAAATTAAATTGTCGAATTATTCTTGTTTGGTCCTGAATCGAAAGCACTCATTTTTACCAACATTTGGAAACTTTCTTGTATGCGTAGTACCTGGTGTACCCTGGTAGGTCATAAAGACGTTATTAGACCTTTATATAGATCAGAAGATTCTTTACACAATGCTTTTATATACTCTTTTATACTACACTATATTCACAATGCCGAAAAATTCCAACTAATCAAACACCTCTTGAAGAATTTGTCATGGGCTTCTTTTCGTGTAGAGATGATTTCAGGTTGGCGAAGTTTGTTTCAGGATGGCTTCAAGTGAGTGGATGTTGGAAATTCATAATAGCTTTGTGTGGAAAAGAAAACAGTTCTGTGAATAATTGAAATTGAAAATAAATATTTATTATTATTATTATTATAAATGCGAAGAGGCTAAGGACTGAGAATAAAACTTCCCAAAAAAAGAACCGACTTCTAATCATTCAACTGAAAAGCAAAACTCAAAATTTTTCATAAGTGTTCTATAATTTATCGTAGCTCCGTCCCATGCGTTCATGAAATCATGTTATGCAAATATTCTGGAGAATGGCATGCTATCGTTTTGTCCATATGTCTGTGAATGTGATGACGAATCCAATGTCAAAGTCAATTCTTTCTGGCCGGCTGGCCCCAGGCAAGATCACGTGAGTACGGAAAATCATATCGACTTGAAACTTTTAAGTTTGTTAATTGGCAAAATTGGCCAAACGGTTTCGAAGTGATACTCATTCAAATTTTTGGGGTTAATATTTCAGAAACTGCTGAAGCGATCATATAGAAACTACAAACTAGGTAGTACGTTGAAGAGTGTTTTGACAAATTTCGTTTCGATCGTACAATTATAGTAAATAGAAAAAAATTGTTTCGGAAACTATCCATCACATGTGAAAAAATGCACACATCTAAAAACTCCATACTTCACAACAGTGCATTGAGTTTCATTCTGATCCGATTTCAGCTTTTGGAGATATTGGAAAAAAATATGTCAAATTTCGTGGATTTTTTGACGGTATCGTTATTAGCACCGAAATAATTCAGAAATAATTCAGGAAAAACTCATCCAATCATGATGAAGCTTGTTAACTTGTTTAGAAACGCTGATGCTCAACTTCCTGTAGTATTTCGTGCTGATCAAGTCATTGGAACATTTCGAAGAAGAAAAATCCATTTTTTTAAAAATTATTCTACCTTCTGCGATCCTCTTATCATACAATCCTCACAAAATTCTGCACAAACCTCTCAGCTGTCATTTCTCAATCAGGTACCGGAATTAAATAAGATCTTATCTGTATTTTTGGAAATGTCGGCAGATGAAATTTCGAACTGGTATATCTGCAGAATCGTTTGAAATCAATCACAAATTCGGCCTCCGTAATCGAACCGAAAACCTTACTCTACAAACATGGAGTTCTCAGGTTATTTTTTCTGGAATTTATTGTATATATATTTCAGGAAGAAACGACCTAGAAACTCGATATTTGTAGAGTAGGCTCGAGGTTCAATCACGATGGTCGAATTCTCGAATCAGTAAAATCCCTCCAATGATGCCGCAGATATACTCATTCAATACTTCGTATTCCCAAGATTTCCGAAAATTAGATTAAATTAAATTAAAATCTAGTACTTGATGGCGAAGTGACGTTGAAGGTTCTTGCAGGATTTGGTGAGGATAATTTTGTGTATCGGTCCAAGAGCTGATCGTGAAAATGAATAAGAATCCTTATAATTATTCAGCAATACTTTCCTATAATGAATCATAGATAGAAACGGAGTTATGCTCTACGTTTTGTCTCGTTCCCACAGGCTTCCATTCTGTTTCGTTCTTCTTTGTGTTCACATCATTTTTCTCGGCACATATGACAAATCCCAATACATGAAACTTCCAGAACACGTTTCATCCTTTTGACCTACAACGATATATATTCAGGTTTGTGTATCATCGAATTCTCATTTAAGAATTCCGCAATCGTCCCAACTTTTTTCATATCCTCGGATGTGGACGCCGCTCTCAAATCGACATGGGAAATCTCTGACCGAGCCACATCGCACGCCCCCCAGCGGCATGAATTCGAGGCGTCACGTTCAGCTGCAGGAATTTAAATTCAGTAGTGTCATCCCTGCACAGATAGCAGATTAAAGGAAGCTACGTTAACAACCAAAACCGACCATATTCACGGATTTGCGGATTCGGTTACCGAATACTCTACAGTCTACACGAATCCTGTCAGTATTACCTCGTAACCTTGGCTGGGCTTGATTGTGCTCTAGTCCGAGTTCTGTATTCATGTGTAGCAGAAGATAATCAGGTCGATTCTGTTTGCAAATAGCAATATTGCTATGAAGAAGATATGGCTATCATAACAAGATTGGAATTATTGGTATTCTGATCAACCATTTTGAGCAATATGATCTATCACTTTAACAAGAATCTTGCTATCAACCTTGCTATCTTAGCAACCTCAAAATAGTACTTGCTATGCTTCATAACAAGAAAGTTTAGAAAAGGAATCTCTCAGAGATCCATTTGTTTCAGTATTATTTCTTCCAAGAATTCGAAAATATTGAAGATAGGGAAGAATGTGCTAATAGAAATGTGTTCAAGGTTCTCTAGAATATTTAATTTTAAGGATTCTTAGACTAAAACACCGGCATAGTAAGCAACAGCTGACCTGATAATTCTAATGGTCTCAACAACAACCATCCCTTTGAATTCCAAACGGAAAAGTTCATCGAATTTCGAATTATTATCGCCTGCACAAAATTGCATTTGATTTCTGGAAACCAAAATTCTATCGGTATCCAGGAAATAGGTCAATTTGACTTTAATTGGTTTTTCTGTTTCATAACATTTTCGAATAAGTCGATGTTTACATGAATAAAAAAAGTATATGCTAATGGAAATGTGTTCAAGGTTCTCCAGAATATTATTTAATTTCAAGGAAAATTCTTAGACTAAGATAGAGGCATAGGCAACAGCTGAGATGATTATTCTAATCATCTCAACAACAGCAATTCCTTTGAAGTGCCAACGAAAAAGTTTATCGAATTTCGAATTATTAACGCCTGAATAAAATTGCTGCATTCGATTTCTGATAACCAATATTTTATTGGTATCCAGGAAATTGGTAATTGGTCAATTTGCCTCGTTTCGTTTCCTAACTTTGAATAAAAAGGTTCTTTATTCAAAGTTTCCTAACATTTTTTTATGTCGATGTTTACATGAATAAAGAAAGCCGTAGATACAGATACAGGTTATGTATGCGAAACCATAAAGAAAACTCACTAATTAGGGTTATTTTCTTCTTCCTTGTAGTTCTAAAGTCACAAAATACAGTGTTGTCAGCTCTAAAATCACCAATTATGGAAGTCTATGATAGCAATATTGTTATGACAAAATTCATAACAAACATTGCTATAACACTCGAAACAGAATACGTAACATCATGGCCATATTGCTATGAATTAGAAAGGTAGCAATATGACTAGAATAGCAAGGTTCATAGCAATACGCAAACAGAATCGACCTGAATATGTAGGAAGAACTTATTTGCATAATTAACAGATTTTCAACGAATTACAGAAGATGACACGCCCTTGGAGAGTAATAATACTTAATGGTGGCTCGATTTACATACAGGGTGTTTCACATTGGAAAAATCATTTTTGCCTTATGACATATAGCCTTTTTCCGAAGCATAAGCGAGATACAGGGTGCTCAATTTCAACTTTGAGCAATATTCTGATAAGTGTGGTGAATTATGCTTGACCTTTGAAATAACGGTTCTTGGTCATATCTTGAATGTTGAACTATCCTTCATTCTAAACTCTTGTGTGAAAACAGAATTAAATAATAATTATTGGTTTGCATTTTGTAATCTTCCAAAAATTCCGCTCGGAGTAATCACATAATTTTATTCAAAAAACTGGTGGCCTACGGAGTCCAAAATTGTGCTAATGGAGCTCCGGAACGACCTGGATAGAAATATGAAGGATGGAGATCCGGAAATGTACTCAACTTCCTATGCTCCTGTACCAGAAACGATCCAAGTATCGGATTATTTCAAAAAAAGAGGAATGAATAGGTTTTAGAGAAAGAAGCATAGAAAAGCACTGAATTGAGGTCAGGAGCTTTTACGCCCTCGTTCACAATCGAAGGTATTTCCTCAATTTAGCGCCTTTACGCCGTCATTTTTCAACCAAGTGCAGAATTGCGATTTGAACTCATCTGCGTTATTGGTAATACTAGGAAAAAATAAAATTTCGCATTGATATTTCTTCGAAATCATTGGGGGGGTATTTTCAGTTTTTAAGAATTCGACCTTCTCAATTAATCCCCAAACCTGCTTTAAGAACATCGGGTCCCTAAGTTATTTTTTTTGGTGTGATTGTGATTGAGGTCACCCTAACTGCCAACCATAAAATGAGAAATTGAGGAAATATTCTCAAAATTTCAAATAGTAACGATATCGTTGTTCTTTCAGGATTAACTCAAAAAACACTGACTTAATCGAAATGAAACTCAGCAGCTAGTTTGGAAATGCTGATAGGCAACTCTGAGCAAAATTTCGTGATGATCGTGTCATTACAATAATTGGAAAAAAAATCAAATACTTTTTTTCCAAATATTCGATATTCTTCGATCTTCTGACCATAATATCCTTATGATATTCTGTATGAACCTTCGAACTGTCATTTTCTGATAGAACACTGGATTATAATTCGATCTAATCTGTATTTTCGGAAATATTAGAATGATGAAATTTTGAATGGGTATATCTGCGGATTAATTGGGTGGATTTCACCCATTTAATTTTCAAAAGCAAAACGACAAGGACCTTTCTAGTTCTTATATAATAATACAGAAATAGGGGACTTTTATCGAGACGTTTATATAGTACATATTTTTTTGGTTATGAATATGAAAAAACCTATAAAAGCACTGCCGTGAAGGCAGCAGCTTTTGCGCGCATGTTCGAATTTGTTGCCAAAGCGGTCATTTCCATTGAATATGCGCGCAAAAGCTGCTGCCTTCATGGCAGTGCTTTTATAGGTTTTTTCATATTCATATCCAAAAAATATGTACTATATGAATGTCTCGATTAAAGTCCACTATTTCTGTATTATTATGTAAGAACTAGAAAGGTCCTTGTCGTTTTGCCTTTGAAAATGATTGAACTTACAAACCAAACTCTAATCTCTGTCACCATTTGTGGAAAAATAGAAATTTAACTTCTCTATCTTTCAACTGGCATCATTCAAAATAATAGGATTGAATTAACTCAAAAACTAATTCATCTCAACTGACCTTAATATATTCAAACTGTCCGAAAGGAGTGAAAGGTCGTGCTCTATGCACTAGGATAGAGTCTTTTGTTTTGATAATTTTCTGAGGAACAAGAAATCAGGAAAGAAAAACCCGAATTGAGTACACTTATGAACTATATTCAAATTTACTTACTTACACAGTTCATCGAAATAAAGACAAAAGGATCAATTTTATCAAATACTTACTTTAATTGATATTCAAATACAATAAAATTCATTAATTCAATAAGAGGTTTCACACTATCATATTTATAACATAACAAAAGACAAATTTCTCAAATATACTTTTCGAATCAGTCATTGAGGAGACATCAGTAAAACCTATCAATTTTAACTCGTTTTATCTGACTGGAAAAACTAATGAAAGAAAATCGAAATACGATGGGTTAATCACATCAACATACATTTTACAAAACGATTTACCTTTTCCTTACTAGTAGAAAGGTTATCCAATAGGTGTACCTGAAGATCGTACACCAACTCCGACAGTGACCTCTATTCCATGAATACACTATTTCCGCCGCGAACTCAAACGGCCCTCCTAACAAGCATAATATCTCAAACTCTTACTGCGGGCTATTTCCTCATGTCTCTACAATGGACTCTACAATGCACTCTACAATGAAAAAAAAACAAATTACTCCCGCTCATCATAGGTACGAGCTACCCTCGCGAATGCACTGTCACAAAATAATACAACGATACTATACCCAGATTAATCTACCAGCAAGGAATCGGTTTTTTAAAATTTACTATAAACTATAAACCCAGCCCCCGCATTTCCTAACATTATTTTGTCCCGAAGGACCACCCGTTCTCTCGGTACGATCGACATCTTTTTTTTCTAGAGATATTCCCGCCGATCTCCGATATGCAACTGCCTTTCGTACCAAAAAAGTGAGGCCTTCACCCCTCTAAATTTCTCCTAGTCAGCTCTTCAAAAGAGAACTTCAATAAGGAACTTCTCCCACGTAGGTTAGGCAAAAGTTCAACTCCACATTTTTCCTATCTCGGGCTTTAGTCGGAAAATATGCTCTTATCTTTCGATATCGGTCAGCACGAAAACTGATACCCGACTTAAGAACAATATTCTCTTTCACGGCGTCCGGCCGTAGGAAAAACGCTGCAAATTTTACACAAGGGTTTATTATTTTCTCATTTAAATAACCCAATATGCCATTGATATCTCAAAAAACTTATATATTATACATAACTCATTGGTTTCTCACAACACAGAAACCAATTCCATGAAATAATTCATGTGAACATTGAAATCTCAATAAATACACTTGTATAATTAAATAACATTTCGACATGCAGAACGCTAACTGAGTTGCAAAATTTAAAATATTTTGAATGAGAAGAGACGTTCCACAGTCGTTTCACCTCTTCGAAAATCTTACTATTTTCCACAATTATTAAATTTCGTGTCGGTATTCTACAACTGAAAATGAACTACAAATCAGATAGGGTTTGTCCTATTTGAGATATTAGGGAAATAACCTCAATATTTAAAATGGCCACGAAATTTTTTGCCAATATCTGCACAAATAAATATCGGTCAAAACTGAAATTTGAAACACTGTATCTAAATGTTGACTCTGAAACCTGTACCTAATTTCATTGAACTTTGATGAATATGTATCCGAAAAAAAAATGTTGAAAAAAAATGTTGCATTAAATCGAGGGTCTATATTTCACAATTAGTCATGATGTTTCAATCCGAACGCGTTCGTATTTCTTGACACTGAGGAAATAAACTCAATCTTTCAAAATTACACCAATACGTAAAACAAAATTCAAGACTTTCCGCTAATATCAAATGTGTAGATGTGATTTCTACTGGGATTCAACTTTGTTCTGAAAAATATTAATGAAATGAAAAGAAAACGCAATCTTCCTGTGCAATTGATCTGAAAAAAATTTTTTCCACAGCAGATATCCGATTCACTTGATTTACAAAGTATCCACCACACAAACTGAAAAACTAAAGTTATTTTCAATAACATTTCTGTAACAATTAAATATATCGTGAACCTCATCAGGTTGAATTCGAAAGAATAATTCTAGATTATAAATTTCGTTCGTTGTTATCGTTGTCAGATACACTCAACCAAGAGGGTGTCAAATACGAAAGTCTGTTTGATGTAAAGATGTGAAATTCAAACAAGTAGTTTGCCGACAACCAGATGATGATGCATGCGGAATATTTTTGTCTACGCTATATCCCTTGTCTAAAGTCACAGACCCCATTCAGAACAGGTAGTTAACTTTAGTCTAAGGCTCCAACCCTCAGTATTAGATTCTCGACAATCGACAATTGATGAGATTTGCGGTTTGCTATTGATTTTTTTGCATATTATATCCTCCAATTTGATTTATCATATAAATGCTCATTATTTTATATATTCACGCTTATTTCAAACTGTCAGTACGAAAGATTTTGGATTTCGATTGAAACCAGTAACGGATATCCACAGGTTGACGATAATCGTATTACGCAAACCGAAATTAATGGAAACCTCCGATCAACCGAATTTTTTGGAAATCTGCATTATTTTAAATTGCGCTACTTAGTTCGCGTTCTGCATGTAAAAGTGTTATTCAGTTATAAAAGAGTATTTATTGAGATTTCAATGTTTCAAATGAATTTTTTCATGGAATTGGTTTTTGTGTTCTGAAAAACCAATGATTCATGAATAAAATAAAAGTTTTATTCAAGATATGAATGAGCTTTATGAAGAAATTTAATCTTAAATCCCGTAATCCGCAGGGTGATTTCTATAAATAATAATTTGATCCGATTTTCAGTAGTTATGTTTAAGATATTGGGAGAGAAAACCCAAAAATATTTAATCTGAACTACTTACGATTATGAAATTGTCAAGAACATCGATGGGGCATTTGCAAATTGTGATTATAAAATAATAACGCATCCATTAAACATTTTTCGATATGTGTTGAAAATTTGGTAATCAATATTTTCACCTCCTTTTAGATGTATGACTTTGGATGAAAAGTAAACCGATAATTCCAGTGAATTACAATCTTAGAACTGAATGCGATGATGTCATTTTCGACATTATTGGAAATTTGCAGCGTTTTTCCTTATAAATCAGGAACCACTAGTCGGAAATCATCCGGGTGAAATTTTTTTGGTTTAGTTTTGCAACAGTAATCAACGTTCTGAGTTGCATGAAAATTCGGTGGTAAGTTTTCGAGAAATAATTTTTTTTCCCCCACCCCCCGCCATTTTGAGCCCTCAGGGTACAACGATTCTGCTGAAAAGCTTGGAGGATCAATCCCGAGCGACACACGATTTTTGCACCAAGTTTCACTGATTTCGGTTCAGTACTTTCTGAGAAAAGCCCCGGACAACGGACGGCGTACGGCGGACGGCGGACGGACGGATTTTTTTTTATTAGTTTATTCAAATCTACATACTCCAAAACGTAAACTGTGAAATTTTCAGGGGGGGTTAAAATTTTTTTTTTGTTGCTCCATCACTAAGGTTTATTATTTGATTTTATCAAATAATAAACCAAAACGAAACTATATTAGAGGCTATTTCATCTCATTACTTTGAGTTCTTATCAACTAGTTCCAGACATCTCAATTCGAAATATATTCTACACGCATATTAAGCTCATACACTGTCATGATCAAACTCTTGAAAAATTTCTACCTCAGGTATTACAATTATGCCCATCTAGTTCCGCACAGTTATCTGATCATTCGTACGTAGTTCGAAGAAATCTTCAAGTCGCAGGTTTCCAAATAGGACGCAACAAAAGCCTAGCTTCAAGATGAGTTCTACGAATGACGGCATGGCAGAAAGTCTTTTCCCTACTGAGTGGTGCTGCCAAAGGGATGTTATTCTGAGGAATATGATTCCTACCGGAAATCCAATAATGCCAGGATTACCTGGATATGAATATGGGCCGAATGTGAAGAGTTTCGCCTGCTGGGAAATTGGAGATCTGCAGCGTTATGGTTCGGTGAACTCGACGAAGCCGGATCAAAGGAAAATATTGAACATTCAGAATAACAGAGTCTGGACTGCTCTTTACTTTTTTGTGAGTGCTGTAAGATCAGTCGAAAAATTTAGATTCGTATGTAGTAACCGAGTGACCGCGAATGATGAAAGTCCCTAATAAACTTGCTCCTCAAAGTCAACCACATAATGCAAGCGTATAGTGAATATAAAACGAATTTTGCTTCAACTATACATTTTCGGAAATATTTTCCCTATATCTCGGTTTCTATTGACACGATCAGATTGTAACTTGGTATTTCAAATTAAGACGAGTCTATACTTGGTGAGGGTTATTAATAAAATATTTTTTGTTTGGTTGTATTAATAACCTTCATCAAGTAGACTCATCTTAATTTAATGTTTGAAATAAAATAAATAGTTTTGTAAAGTCAGTATCAACTGTGATATAATTCTTGAAGTTTTAAAGATTTCCGTATGTTTACTACATTTCATTTATCGAAGGAAGAAGATGATGTATAGAACTTGTTGGCAAAATTGTTTTATGCATAAATATTCGTATTTAATAAGCTTGCCAGAGGTTGTTATTCAGCTGAGCCCGTTTGTAATCAGGTGTTAGTGAGTAGGTACACGTTGTAGGATTTTGACTTATAATATAGAATAGATGCTACTGAGGATTCTAAATATATAGAGATAGAAGATAAAATACTGTGTCTTGTATTATTTTTGTGTTATATTTTATTACGTTACAGTTTTCTCAAATCATTTACTTCAATTTCTTTATATCAATTGATATAATAATTGAATTTGTTATTCAAACGTAGTACGAAATTGTTTAATTTTTTTGGCGCATTTTCTAGGGGAACAGCGTGCTATCGTTTTATCCAAATTTCTGTAATTTTCGATGATTGAGCCGAAAATGGTCTCAAACGGCTAGGTTGAACCCAGCGATGACGAATCGGGTTTCAAAATCGATTCTGTCGGGCCGACGACACGATAACTGTCGAACGGAGTCAGCTAGCGGCTTGAAACTTGTAGGGTAGTTTGCAATCGGAATGCTGCGGTTGAGTTCGTTAATGGGCCAAATCGGCCTAATAGATTCGGAGTTATAGTCATTTGAAATTTTGAGGTTATTTCCCTGATATTTTAGAAAGAACTGGAGCGATTGGATTAAAACTTGACAGTTAGTTGAAGCATAACGACGCGCAGCTTTGAGCAGAATTTTGTTGAAATCGTCATGTCACTCAATTTGAAAAATGTTTCAAAATTTTTTTCGAGAAGTTTTTTGTTCTGAAACAATTGTTCATATTTGGAAACCATTTCATATACCTTGAGCTTCATATTTCACACCAGTGTACTGAATTTCAATTTGATATGTCTATAAGTTTTGGAGATATTGGGAAAAAATATGTAGAATTTCGTGGTTTTTTTTTCGATATCGTCTTTCACTCGGTATGACTGAAGAAATTCTGATTCAATCGTGATGAAACTTTGCAGCTAGTTCAAAGAAGCTGAAGCATAACACTGTGCAAAATTTCGTGATGATCGTGTTATAAGAACAATTTGAAAAAAATTCAATGATCAATATTTTGTGATCTTCTCCTCATATTAGCTTCAGTAAATTCTGTATGAAGCTTCGAACTGTTATTTTCCGATAAAGTACTGGATTTCAGTCGTTCTAATCTGTATTTTTGGAAGTATTGGGAAAATAAGCACAATAACTTCCGAAATAAACGGTTTACAAACTCGATATTTGCAGAGAAGATTTGGGGCTTAATTACGAAGGTAATGGGTGGAATCCGCCCAATGATTCCGTAGATATACCCATTCCAAATTTTATTTTCTCGATATTTTCAAAAATACGGATTAGATCGAATTGGAATCCAGTACTTTATCGAAAAAAACCTAGAAAAGCAATGCTGTGAAGGCAGCAGCTTTTGCGTGCATTTTCAAATTCGTTGCCAAAGCGTTGCTGCCTTCACGGCAGTACTTTTCTAGGTTTTTTTAATTCATACGTAGTACGTTGAAGACAATAAAAGTATATCGTAAGATATAAATATCGAAAGATATAACGTTAAAGGTATTACAGAAAAATCTCTATTTTTGCGCGCATGTTCAAGGGGAACAGCGTGCTATCGTATAGTCCAAATGTCCAAATGTAAGTGTCGATGATTGAGCCGAATATGGTCTCAAATGACTAGAATGGATTCACTGATGACGAATCCGGTGTCAAAATCCATTCTGTCCGGCAATCCGTACGCACGATTACGGTCGTACGGAAAGTCATATCGACTTGAAAATTTCAGGGTTTGTTGCATTTCAAAATGCGGAGGTTGCTTTCGTTAATGGGCAAAATCAGTAGAATGGTTTCGGAGTTACAGCCACTGGAAGTATTGAGGTTATTTTCCTGATATTTCGAGAACTACAGCAGCGATTGTGTTGAAACTTGGCAGTTAGTTGAGATGTGAGGACTCGCAATTTTGTGTCTGGATCCTGTTGTCATTGAATTCAAAAAAAAAATTTTCGAAATTTTTCTCGAAAAATTTTTTTTTCTTGGTAGCTGTTCGTCACATTTGGGAAAATTTCTGGTCGTACCTTGAGCTTTACATTTCACAGCAGTGTACCGATTTTAATTCGATACAATCATAATTTCAGAAGATATGGAGAAAAGATATGTCAAAGAATACAATTTCAATCACAATGAAACTTGGAAGCTAGCTTGGAAATGCTGATGGACAATTTTGTGCAAAATTACGTGATGGTCGTGACATTGGAACAATTTGAAAAAACCTATGATTTTTTTTTCTTCAAATATTCAATACTATGTGATCTTCTGTGTAAATAAATAAATAAATAAATAAATAAATATTATCCTAATTTAATTCTATATGAACGGTCATTTGTCGATGAAGTACTGGATTTCAATTCGATCTTGTCTGTATTTTCGGAAATAATGGGAAAATTAAGTTTTTAATGGGTATATCTACGGAATCATTGAGCGGATTTATGGCCGACCGTAAACACAATAACTTTCGAAAGAAACAACTTAGAAAGTAGATATTTGTTCAGTAGGTTTGGACCTTGATTACGAAGGTCGAATTTGTGAATGGGTAAAATCCGCCCAACGATTGCGTAAATATACCAATTAAAAATTTTATTTTCTCAATATTTCCAAAATAGAGATTAGATCGAATCGCTGCCGTGAAGGCAGCAGCTTTTGCGCGCATGTTCCAATTCGTTGCCAAAGCGGTCATCTCCATTGAACATGTGCGCAAAAGCTGCTGTCTTCACGACAGTGCTTTTTTAGGTTTTTTAAGTCAACTTGGGATTTATCTTGAAGAAAATATTTCAAAATAATGCTTTGAATTCCAGTTTGATCCGATATTCATTTTTTGAGATATTGAAAGATTGAAGCTATTTCCTCAATAGCTCAAGAAGAACAGAAGCGATCAGATTTAAACTATGTAGTAAGTGAAGGATTACCAACGCACGACTCAATACAAAATTTCTTGAGGATCGTGAGGGTAAAACACTATGAAAAAATATTCGAAAATGCTGTAAACTCGAAAAAAATTTTTTACCGGAACTATTCATCAGATTTCAATAATATTGGCTTAATCTTGAGTCAGTATTTTACAATATTGTTTCAAATTTCAGTTTGATCTGATATTTATTTTCGAAGTTATTGGGAAATAATGTGTCAAATTTCTTGATGATTTCCTCGGTTCTGTTGTTATTCACAGAGTAACCCAAAAGATAATGAAGTAATGAAAATCCGAATGGATAAGCGGAATCACTGAATAATTTCACCAATTCGCGAATTCTGCTGTGGTAATTGAACCGGTTCAATAAATATCAAGTCTCTGAATTAATTCTTATTTTACGGTTGGCAGTTAGGCAGGACTTGACCATAATGAAATCCGAAAAAAACTTCTAAGAGACTCGGTATTTTCAAAGCTGGTTTGGGGGTCGAATTTGCAAAAACTTAAAATCCCCCTAATGAATTCGTAAATATCTATTCGAAATTCCATTTTCCCAATATTACGAATAATGCAGATATGATTGACATGATTGAATCGAAATCCTACACTTGGTTGAAAAATGAAAAGTGTATTGAGGAAATGGTTTGGAATGTGAACCATTGCGTAAAAGCTCCTGACCTTGCGTCAGTCCTTTTCTGGAGTTTTTCATTTAATACCGTATATATTTGAAATAAACCGACACTTATCATTACTTCAAGGCCTAGATTCGATTGCAGATTTTTTTTTCGGGAGCGTACATTGATTGGTAAACCCTCAAGATTTCCCGTCGCGATGCTATAAGTAAGATATTCACATCATTGTAAGCAGTGTGAGTCCCTGAACAAAAAATATGCAGACCAACATAGGTGGTCTCTCTTTGTATGGAAGATATGGGCCCCCAAAGTTCCAAATTGTTGCATTTTCAGAACCTTTTTTCCGCCATAAAAATGATCTCTCACTTCTCAAATCTAGTTCTTAAATCATCTTTGAATCTTCAACCAACGAATAGCAACACTTTCTTTCAAGAATATTCATTATTTAATGAAAAAAAAGTGAAAATATTAGACAACCACTTAACCTATATTTCTACGAAATACTTCTTAATGTTAAGGTGGAGCTTGGCAACAGCATCTTTTCATCGCTGGCCAACGTATTATGACCGAAGAGTAGTAGCTGGCGGGAAATATGAAATGATGGACAGTTGAAGGATATGACTGTAAGGAAAATGCTTCTGTCACTGAAGAAGGGGTGGTAATTCTAACATCAAAACAAAATCATTGTGAATATTTGTTTCACTCAATATTTTCGTTTGAACTTTCTTTCTATCCCCTTCAAAATAGGGAGGTTGTTATCTACTTCGTTTGTTGTTGTGTCTTCGAGATAGTCCCAGTTGAGAACGAGATTCAGGGTATTCCAATAAAATGGGTTATATAATAACCTCGATTTCATTGGAAATCTGGGAAGGGTGCGACCTACCACATATGAAAAAAATGTACGTTGAAATATATATCGGGGTGTATTCTCATTCCATTTCTATGTGTTTCAACCTTGTAGATTTCATTAGAAACGAATTGTTTTAAGATTTAGAGTATCGCAGTAAACAGTCAGAACTGAGAACATTTTTCATTTTTCTCGCCAGCAATAGTATGTCATTCACGAATACGCACGATGGCACGATTCCGACCGATGAAATTCGTTCCATTGCCAAACTTCACTTTTAGACTTAGTCGAAATCAGAAGGAATAGAGGTTAGGTGGTTGTCCAGTAATTTCATTGTTTTTTCATTCAATATTGATTATTCTTGAAAAAAAGTGTTGCTTATTGTTGGTTGATGGTTCAAAGGTGGTTTGTGAACTATACAGATGAAGTGAGAGATCGTTTTTATGGTGGAAAAAGGGACCTGAATACGACTCATTTTGGAACTTTGGGGAACCATATCTTCCAAATTAAGGGAGACCGCCTATGTTCGATTTCACATTTTTTATTCAGAAAAACCCACTGCGTACAATGATGTAAATATCTTTTTAATATCTCGGCGACGGGAAATCTTTCAGGTTTACACTCATTTCTCTCAAATGTTTTCTCATTTCTACAATACCCACTCAGAGCTTTAGAACATCCATCTCCTGTAATGTCCCTACGGATTGATACGGCACGGAAACACAGAAAGTTCCTTTATCGATTAAATAAGTACAGACCTCCTAAAATCCCAACTCGGGACGTTTGCTTTGCGAGATTAGTTCGAATTTACTTCTGCTTTTTCACACAGAAGGTCGTGTTGGGGTTTCTATGCGATTTGTGCTGGAGACAACCGCAGGATGCTTTGATGTTCCAGAGCCCTCCAGGTTTTGGTTCGTTAAATTCCGAACTATTTTGTGACGGCCGATGGGGTTTTTACTGAAGGATTTAGTATTATCACGATGGAAAAAGGGTGATCTAGAATGAGCATTGTGAAAATTAGGCTGACTGTGAAGAACATTTGGAATGTTATTCTTGGAATCTGTTGGATGCTTGGTTCGCCTTTTTGCTAGCATGTTCAAGGAAACAACGCAAGTTTTGTACAAATGTCTGTGATTTTCGAATATTGAGTCAAAAATGGTCACGGACGAATAGGTTGGACTCACTGATGAAAAATTGAAAGACCGTTGCCACGATGACTTGAGAACGATAGAAGCAAAAGCGAATCGAAACTTTGTCGAAATCAGCCAAACAGTTTTGCAGTTATACTTATCCGAATGTTCGATGTTATTTCCTCAATATCTCAGGGACAACTAATATATACGGTCGAATTTTGTCCGTACGTCCTTACTACTTCCTGTAAACAATTATTATTTCAAGAGAAATAATACTTGCATTTGAAATTGAGTTGTTTAACCGCCAAAATACGCCAAACAGCTGCGGAGTGTTATACTTCAATTTTGGATCTCAACCTCCTCGATCTGGTCCATTCAAACTAACTGAGTACTTCTGCAATACGAACAGATTTCTGGAAACTCATTTTTGGGTTGCTTACCCAATATCTGAAACAGGTTGAAGAATTCAATAGAAACTTATTTATTGAAATGGCTCCAGCAATATATTTGCAAAAATTTTCGTTCGAGACATGGTAGCCTAATGAAAGATAATTTAAACGGACAATGTCTATAAATAATTATATAATATGTCAATTGAATAAGATGTGAATTGTTCCGAGCTAAACTTCAAAGTCTGAAGGACCCAAGAATATTTCGACTTCTCTAAGAGAAAATAAAGAGATCGCAAGAACTAATTAGTCCTAGGAAACTTTACATTACAGCACTATTCTATGAGAATTCGAACCAAAAAATCACTTCAACTCTGAAGAATTTCAAATATACTTTGACCAACAAGCGACTCAAAACTTCAGAACTCATATTAGTTAATAACAAGATGAAAACAGAACGCCAACAACATAGTGGCATTCACGAAATATCATGTGCGGACTGTTTCATATTGGGATGACAACGCGGAATATGAAAAATATATTCGAGAACATCAAAAAAATCGGCCTAATACAGCTCTAGGGTATCATTTGATATGAAGCTCAACCACAGAACCACTTTTGAAAATCTCAAAATTTTACATTAACGAAATAATTTCCATAGGATGATTTAACTGGAGCAATACAAGATACTTAAGAATGAAAATGATAAGAATCCTCTGAATAACATGTTAGATTTCAACGGTAGAAATATATTTAGATTTTAAGACCTTTCACATAAAACATTTCAAATCGCCCGTCAAATTACCTTCTTTCCCCACCTTTGATCGTTTTTCCTCTTTGACATATAGCATTTCACGCCGTCTCAATTGAATTTAGTCCGCCATTTCATCACTTAGATCATATTACTGACAACAAACTCACGAATTCATTATTCAAAAACAGCGTCACACATTCCTACTTAACTTAATTTTTTCATTTGATTTTTTCAGTTGATTTTTTCATTCGATTTTCATTACTGTTATTGTATTTTTGTTTCATTACATTTTGTTGAGTTTTTTACACAAAAAACCAAATTTTGTAACCAGTCTACTGTCTTCCTTTTTTGTGTATTTCTAGGTGGCCTGATGATAGTATAATACCGAAATCGATAGCCAATAAAATATAATTACATGAGAGTGCGTACTTAATACTTTCTCTTATCATGAATCATAATATGTCAATTTCTGTAGGTTGCGAATATTTCCAAAAAATTCCCAGAAGGGACCAGGTAAGAAATCTACCCAGCCCATCCACCATTTTGCAATCGACTGATAATGGGCTGGTATGTGTAGATTTATAGGTCCACCTAGCATTTTTCTCTTTCTGCTTTATATATTGGAAAAGGAAATTCAATTTTATTGCTCGGAAAAAGCAAGCCACTTTCAAAATATCGCCTCATTGTCTCAATTCCTCAAGAGTCATATCACCGAAAAAAATGTTGATGCAATGTTTCGGGATCTAACTGTCAGATTCTGCTGAAATAATATGGAATCTACGAATTATCATGAGTTCCGAAAAAACACCTTTAAGACTAAGTGTTTGTGGAGCAGGTTCACGTCTTTATTACAACAGTCAAATAATTGAATGATTTCATTTCCGTTATACCTCTGAGATCGCATATCTGTTCCGAATGGTTGGTTAGAATGACCGCAGTTTTTGTCAACCACCTTATACATGGGTGAAATGAGACTTTTTGTCCTGATAAAAATAGTTTTTTTTTCTGTATGATTTTTTCGAAATGTCAACTACCTCAAGTAGGCAAAAATCAGGTAAGTGGCAAGGGGGTAGCTGAAGCATAGTTCAAATAGAGGAAGCTCATATAATATCAAGTCACACAGGAACGAATGTTGTACCAACATGAACTTGATTATTTCCAATTCCAATTCATTTGTTGAGTCTCGGTGTAATTTCGTTCAATACCATGTTGAATATATCCATTCTTAATTTGATTTTATTAGAACTTGATTTGCAGTATGAAAAACCAAAAATACATAAGAATAGTATATGCTTCAACATGTGAAGCATAATCTCACTCTGTCAGTGGCAGATTATGACGAGATTGTTAGATTTTCTATTCCATTGGTACACAAAGTCAATCAGTTATTCACCAAAATTTATCGTTATTGTCAGTTGAATTGAATTCGTGTTACTGTAAAATGTCATCAGATGAAGAAATGCCTAATGGAAGACAAAAATTAGCATTTCTTCTAACGCTAAAAGATCATGAGATATTTCTGGGAAAGGATGACAGCTGCCATCAAGCCTGATAAGGGACAAAGCGCTCCAAGAGTTAACCGAAACTTACAATACGGGTACAAAACAACACTCAGATAATAAAGCAAAACAATGAAAATCACAAAAGTGAAGAGAAAAAGAATTGAGAAAATTAAGTGGAAAGAACAACAAAGAAAGAACAAAAACAGGATGGATACAAGTTATACTTGATTTCATATTTACCGGTTTATTTGTCGATACAAGATATCATCATTGATTTGTCGTCTTACACTGAATGATTTTCTTAAACGTATTCCATCCATTTCTAAACGCAACTTCGTTACTACCTACAAATCTACATTCTACAAATTTCTTGATGAATCGAAATATCTGCTGTAAACAGACGGCACATCAAAATGTAGTAAATACTTCAGTAATTTCCACGAAAGGGCAACTCGGTGTAGTAGCTTTGAAATGAACTCCCTATTCAGTGTTGAACTATTTAATTTACTATGTAACAAATGCTAGCGTTTACGGAACCGAAGTAGAACACTTATGCCCGTACGCACAGTACGACCTAGAGCTCCTACTTGAGAAATTCTCCGCTGAGACAAGCTGAATTCTTGGCAAATTTGTATCCCACACCTTCGGCAATTCTCAGCGAAGTTCATGGATATCGGTAAAATCTAGGATGTTTACAAGATTTCATGTTTGTCGAACTGAAAACTTGCCATTCTATGACAGTATCTGTTCAAGGTGTCAGAGAAGCCGCCTCATAAAACGAACCGTATATATGTTATAGAAAATGCCGACAGAGTGGATAATTTATGGCTTCTGCGTTACTTCCGAAAAAGGAAAGTGCCTACCAGCATGGGGGCCATCAAGAACAAGGCCACTATGTAATAAGTTCTGCAATTACTATAATGAATTTGCAGAAAATCATTTTCATTGCCTGAGTGCAATCTGTTTATCGAATATAATTTGAGCAGCTCAATTAAAATTTTTGTATATCTTCGGTTACTTTAGATGAATTGAATTTTCAAATGGTAGGTTCCCTGAAATAATCGCACAAAACGATATTATCTCACATGCGGTATCGTATATAGTACAGAGCACCAAAACTATAATATAAATAGCAATAGCTGGGTTGTATGAAATCACAGAAAACAAATAATCTTCTCTATTTTGTACTTGAGCACGCCTCAATAAGGTAGGTCGTTTGTTGACTTTAGCCATGCCACCAAGCACTGGCCAAGTAGTGCTCGGCTGTCAAGTAACCAATATGGGATGGATGAGTCGACTTGAGACGTTATCAAGTACGGAGGTTCGACTATGCGTACGGGCATTAGACGTAAGTGAAGCACAAGGCATTACTTCTTCAAACTATTTCATAATTTTAGGCATTTCAACAATTGGTAGTAATTCTTCGTTCGTTCAGCAAAAACATGATAACTTGAAATAATATACGCTGTCCCAACACAATATTAGTTTCCAAGGATTGGTAGACATATATTCTCGTGTTAAATTGCGATTTGACGAAACATAGGAAATTCCATATTCATTCATATATTTGAAGTAATATATTTTACATACAAACAGATAGTTTCTGCATATTTATATACCAGATTTGCTTATTAAAATGATGAGATCAGCCGATATTTACTGTTTTGTCACCCAATAGACCACTAGTTCTTTCAATAGTGCGGAAACTGCTAGGACCAGTTCAGAATCGACTTGGTACAGAATCGATGTTAACCACGAACAAAGGTCTAGGGAGAACTTCTAGTTCTGAATGGGTCTCTTTCATGAATTTTTCATCATTGGAATAAAATATTCTATCCGTAGGACTAGTGAAAAACTTAAACCGCCGCCAAATATTTAAATTTTCAACGAGAAAACGATCTTTTAAATTTGGTTCCACATATTGTCTGTTTAAACGGACGAAACTTCGCGCCTTCTGTGACGTACCGGGATATATCTACTCTCGCTCTCTCATCTCGTGTACTAACCTCTCTAGCAAGCCAATAGAGAGCGTCGGCTGTATCGATCGGTGAATCATCTTCACCCGCTTCGACCTTGCCGACTATTTTCAATAGCGCTTATTCGCTAATTGTTGAAGTGTAGTAACATACTTCATGATTTTGTATCGATATAGAATAAGAAAAACATGAAATATGACAACTCTTGTCACATGCAAGACACCTACTGTGCGAGGCACGATCGCGCATGCGTTCGGTACGGAACGGGTTCGGAATCCGACCCGCGAAGATAGCTATCACTTCTGGCATTAGTATTGCATTTTATTCATACGATCCTAAATATTTTTTTCGATATACCGATATGTTCCGCCTGAGCGACTTTTCCGTCAAATTTTCAGAGACAACATGTTTACCATTCGAGATCAATTTCGCTAAACAATTTCATAACCGACCGTTCATAAGTCCCCCTCTCCATCAGTCGTAAAAACAACAAAACATCAATAAGGGCAGCCCGTCCGAATGGAAAAACAAATTTCCTACGGGAAGATTCACCTATAAATAATTCATATCTCGGTGCCCGCGGGCCATATCACATTAAAGTTTCATCCCATTTTCCGACTTTGGAATAAATCAATTCACCCCAATTTTCGATAGACTATAAACGAGGGTGGTTGCCAGGCTGTTTATACGGGTTGGAATAGCCCTTTTTAACTCGGACCGCATGCAGAGGGGTTGCTATCGATTGAAAGGAAGAAATTTTTTGTGTATGATTTATGGAGATCATTGCTTCTATTCGGATGGTTTTGAAGCATGATCTGGGACGAATCACACGGAAAATTTGGCTGTCCGTTTAAGTGTTTCGAACCGAAATTAAATCAATGAACTCTTATTATCTTCGTACAAACAAATTCGTTGGACAACAGCAACCAATTCATTTGTCTAACTGAATTGTTTACCGAAAATTGACTAGGTTGGA
Source organism: Myrrha octodecimguttata (assembly GCA_958510865.1). Taxonomy (NCBI): domain Eukaryota; kingdom Metazoa; phylum Arthropoda; class Insecta; order Coleoptera; family Coccinellidae; genus Myrrha; species Myrrha octodecimguttata. The sequence continues at coordinate 31,921,970 of OY294057.1, forward strand.
CCCACTGATTATGAATCCGGTGTCAAAATCAATTTTTTTTCGGCTAACCGTAGGCACGATTACGTAAGTACCGAAAATACTATTGACTTGACTCACGGTTGATCGTGAACACAATAATTTTTGAGAGAAACAACTAAGAATCTCGATATTTGTATAGTAGGTTTGGACATTAATAACTAAGACCGAATTCATAAATGGGTAAAATAGTGCGTGAAAAACACCCAATGATTCTGCAGATATACGCATTGAAAATTGAATTTTCCCAATATGTCAAAAAATATAGATAATTGAATAGAATTGAAATCCAGTACTTGATTGAAAAATGGCAGCTTCAAAGTTCATACAGAATTTTGTGATTGTTACAGAATCAGAAAGTCGCACAATATTGAATATTTCGAAAAAAATCAGAATTCTTTTTTTTGTCAAATTGCTCTACTGGCAAGATTACCGCGAAGTTTTTCACGAGGTTGATCAAGAGCATTTTGAAATGAGGAATCAATTTTTTATTGATTATTTCATATTCCATACCATGAATGTGTTCCCACAAATAGACTCATTGGATAGTTTGGATTTCCTGTTATAAAAATGTGGTTTATTTAGTTTATAGGTACCTATTATTGAATATTTAAATCAAAAGTTATGGATTTTTTAGATTCTTGTGCACACATTCCGAAGAAATGTTAATGTGAATTTTTATAGGAATACGAATTTTCACTGTTCGTGTTATAATACAAATTTCCCACAAAAATATCAAACCCGACTTATAATTCATATCTAACGTGCTAAATGTTTCCTATGAGTATTTTTGAATACACACCTCTAGAATACTTCATTTCCATGAATTGAATAATGAAGTTATAAATACCGTTATCAGGTTTTAGATTTGTGTATAAAGTGTCGTTAGAAATCTTATTCAATATAATGGCCATTCTGATTGAATGAAATGAATCTTCATATCCCAAATACATGGAAATGTATTTATTTCCGAAAATTCTTGAAAATACCTTTATTTTTTAACTCAGAAAAAAAATTTTCTGGTTTGACTAGTTTTGATATGATATGTCGGTTACTTCCTTGAATATTTTACATGGAAGATTTTCTGATGCCGGCATCTGTCGGTAAAAACTACAAAAAAGTACATTTATTTGACAGCGTTTGGACCGCGTTCAGGGCCCAAAATATGTCAAAGAGTGCCTCAACAATATATTCTAGGCATCTATTTTGAGACCACTCGAAAAATTCATAACCTCACATATAAAATGACAGTTGATAATATCCCCATAAACTTTCGTTCTATTTGAAATATTGAATTAATTCGTTTGAATTAAATGAAGTCTAAATAGTTGCAGGTTAGTCGCGTATTCAGTCGAAGATGGTTCGAAAATAAAAATATTCCGCCGAAATGAAAAAACTTAATGAAGAAAAATCGTTCTAATTTCTGCCGAAGAATCTCCTACTAAAATTTGGTGGTCTTTTTCTTTCACCCCAAATATCACAAACAAATGGCGATACCGAAACTTGTTTGCAACTGTTAGTGGATTTGAAACCGGCAATACAATGACATAAAAGAGAACTCACCTTTTAACCTCCTTTAGACTCCAATACTCCAAATGAGTTCATTTTTAATGAAGAAATAAGTAAATCTCATTTCGAAAAATTTTCGGACTGAAATTATTCCAAATAAAATACGGTGTTGATGTCTTGAATATTTTTTGCGCGCATGTTCTGGAAAACAGCGTGCTATCGTTTTGTACAAATGTCTGTAATTTTCGAATTGTTTCCTGAAAAGGGTCTCAAACGACTAGGTTCGACTCACTGATGACAAATTCGGTGTCAAAACCGATTCTGTCCGGCCGTACGTCCGACACGATAACTGTCGAAAGAAGCAAGCTAGATAAACTTTCAGGTTAGGTTGCGCATTGGAATGCGTCGGCTAACTTCGTTGATGGAATCAATCGATCGAATGGTTTCGAAGTTACGGTAATTTGAAATTTTGAAATTAACGTCCGACAATAAACACAATAACTTCCGGAAGAAACAACTTAGATAGTCTGTATTTGTAGAGTAGGTTTGGGGCTCAATTACGAAGGTCGAATTCGTGAATGGGTGAAATCCTTCCAATGATTCCGTAGATATACCTATTCAAAATTTTATTTTTTCAATATTGTCAAAACTACAGATTAGATCGAATTGAAATCCAGTAGTTTATCGAAAAAAAGCACTGACGTGAAGTCAGCAGCTTTCGCGCGCATGTTGAGAGGAGATCACCAAAAATGAACATGCGCTCAAAAGCTGCTGACTTCACTTCGGTGCTTTTCTAGGTTTTTCCTGTCACATTGCGGATGCATTCGAGGGTTGAAAAATTAGTATAAAACTTTGTGAGAAGAATACTACTACTGTGAAATTTCTTTCTGGTTCAGCATTAGAGGAGGTATGTATATCTTAGCAGAGTTTCTTGAGAATTGGAAAAAATTATAGAACAACATAGTCTCATTTTCAGTTTGCCAAATTTCGTCCTTTTCTGAATCAACTTGTATTGCTCATTAGGTGTTTGCAATTGTCACACTGTATGTATTGATCTTTTTGCAGCAAAACCGTCTGACTCCAGGTATCTGTCAGCATCATTTAGGCCTATCCTGGTCTCCTGAATTTCCTAAATATCTCCACATTTTCGACAAAGCAGGGAGTTTTGTAACAAAGGGTGCGCAGGAAAGAATTAGCAGGTTCAGCAAAAGTCGAGACAAAAGGTGAAGAGTGCGTATTGTTGTACGAAAACAAAGGACACTTGTACCCCACTCCAGAACATTCTCTCTTCAATTTTTCGCAGACCTTCGCTTTGACGCCCAACTCGGGCCATTTTTCAGGACGTCATTGTTCGAGGGAAGGGTCTGCCTTTTTGGAGGTTTTGTGTTGTGTCGGCAAAGGACTCCATGCTGCTTTTTGGCGACATGAAATAGCCGTTTTTTGGATTCGCGGGAGTACTTTATATGGGTGAATTAGGTCTGGTGGGTTTTGATAGCAGGCTTGTTTTCCGTCAAGAGTCGTTATTCTTGACTGCGATGGTAAAGAAGGTTCTCCACCGTTCCATATAAATGAATCGTGTATCTTTGGCAACAACGAGGATGCACCCATTTTTACGCACTTCTTTTTGGAAACAGCGCGTTATCGTTTCGTCAAAATGTCTGTTATTTTCGAATTTTAAGCCGAAAATGGTCTTGAAAGATTAGGTTGAACTCCCTGAAGAAGAATCCGTGGTCATATTCAATTCTGTCCGGCCGGCCGTATGTGCTTTAACTTTCGAAGGAAATGACCCAGCGACTTGAAATTGCCAGATTAGGTTTGTTGTCAGAATATCTCAGTTGAGTTCGTTAATGGGTGAAATCGTTCGAATAGTCTCGGAGATAGGTCTATTTGAAATGTTGTGGTTAATTCCGCGATATCTCATGAATTACTTATTCAATCATATTGAAACTTTGTGGACAGATTTGAACTACTAACGCGTTAACTACTTTACTCGTAATTTCATGTGGAATCAGTTGTTGAAATGTTCTTAAAAATTTTACCCGAAATTTTTTTCAAATTTTCATTGCAAAATTTTATTTCTAGGGAAATATTGATCAGATTTCAGCGAATTGCGGCCTAACCTTCTAATCAGTATTCAATAACAATAGTCCAAATTTCAATTCGATATGCTATTTACCTTCGGAGATATAAGGTAAAAAATATGCCAAATATCGTTGTGATGTGAAATTTTAATGTTATTTCAGTAATATCTCAAGAGGAACAGATGCAATCGAATCGAGTATTCGGTATCAGTTGAAGAATAGCAACGCACAGCTAGGTGCAATTCTGTCGATCTAGTAGTCAGAAAATGTAAAAATAAAATCTTTTTCCGAAATTTTTAAATTTTTTTCTTCGGAAAGTGTTGATGAGATTTCGGAGAAATTTGGCATTGACTTTGAAATCAGCAGTATTCAACAACATGTCTTCAAATTTGATACGATAATTCTTTCCGGACATATATAGAAAAAAATTATGTCAAATTTCGTCGTTGTTTGAAATTTTGACGTTATTTCCCCAATATCTAAACAAATAAAGATATGATCAGATCAAAACTTTAAAATCACATGAAAAATACCAACTCGAAACGTATAGCAGAATTTTGTATGGATCCATTCAGAAAATTTTTGAAAAATATTCATTCTAAAAGGTTTTCAACAAAAATATTCCAAATTTCAATTCGATACGATATCTATTTTCGGAGATATGTGGAAAAAAGTGTCAAATTTCGTTGTTTGAAATTTTGAGATTTTTTCCTCAATATCTCAAGATGAACTGGGTTCAACTCGATATAATCTTTATTTTGTAAAAATTGGAAAAATAAAATTTTGGATCGATATATCTAAGGATTCATTTATTCGACCTTTGTAATTGAGCCCAGAACCTTCTCTACAAATATCAAGTTTCTGAGTCCTCCCTTGCGAAAGTTTTTATGTATGTTTACGGTCGAATTCGTGACTGGGTAAGATCCACCCAATGATTCCGCAGATATACCCATTAAAATTTTATTTTTCCCATTTTTCCAGAAATACAGATATTATCGAATTGAAAACCTGTTTTTCTTCGAAAAAGGACAGGTTGAAGGTTCATATAGATGATTGATTCGAGAAAAGAATTTCAAATTGTTTTAACGACAGGGTCATCATGAAAATTTGAAAAAAGTTGTTCATCAGCATTTTCAAACAAGCTACCAAGTTTCATCATGGTTTTATAAAAATTTTTAGAATTATGCCTGAAAAAAAACGACATCCAGGAAAAAATACACTTGACATATTATTTTCCAATATCTCCAAAAACTATGGACGTATCGAACCAAAATTCGATAGCCTGCTGTAAAATATGAAGCTCAAAATACGAGAAATATATTTCTTCGAATTTTCGAATATGGTAAACCCACCCTGAAGATCTCAAGTTGCTGGCTTGCTTCGTTCGACAATTATCGTGTCCTCGCTGTCCGGCCAGATAGGATTGATTTTGACACTGAATATGTCATTAGTGAATCCAGCCTAGTCGTTTGAGACTATTTTCGAGAAAGAAATTCGAAAATAACAATATTGGGACAAAACTATAGCACGCTGTTCCTCAGGACATAAAGAGTTATCCTTCAATGCGTATTGCATCTTCATCTCGATTATTATTAGTTTTGAATTACCGTGCTAACGGCAACTAAGATGACATGCGCATTCGCCATTTTGTAGAATTTTGAATGCAGGTGCTTGTCACTATTTACTTCGGGTAACAAAATGAATCTCTTTATATAAGTTATTACAGAGAGTTAATTAGCACTCGAAAAAAAATTCATTCAAAAAATATTATTTCTTAGGTGTCGTTTTTTGTAACAAAGTTGAGTTTCGGTATACAATGGCTACAAATACGTCACACCCAAACATTTCTCGGAGTTGTTATGTTCTTATGGACTGGAGTAATAGATATGCAGAATATCCAAGAGTAACTGTGGTAATTTTGGGAGTAAAACGTGAATATTTTTCATGGGAAGTGGTTTAAATTTCTTTCTTTGAAATTTGTCCACGTTTTGACGACGATATATGAAAGCTTTAGTTGTGCTTATACAAATTTTGAACGAACCATTACTAAAAGGCCTATTACTCTATCCAATCTCTAGGGCCCGGTATGCCGGGTGCCCGGTTTGCCGTTTAGGGTGTCGCTTATTACACTACCCTAGATACCGATCTGACTTCTGTCATCTGAACGTCAACGTAGGGAAATTTACAAATATCCAATCGTTATGTCCCCGAAATTATCGAAAAGACAAAAAGTTGCATTAGTGGTGAGTTTGGCGGTCAGTACCTCGAAATCCACCAAACGGAAGGAGAGGGGAATATGGGTGAAAAAATATTTGCTCCTCAGCGAAAAACTCTCAAATATGCGAATTCTTCGTTGTTTAGACCAAACAGATTCACGGAACTACTTGAGACTAGGAACAGACCATTTTGAAGAGCTACTTAACTTAGTAGCTTCGTTAATAAAAAAGATGATACCATTTCAAGAGAAAGCTTAAGTCCACAACAAAGACAGGTTGTCACATTGAGATTTCTAGCCACTGGAGACCCTTATCAAGATTTGAGATTTAGTTCTTTGATATCTCAACCTCTCTTATAAAACATTATATCCTTGACTGTTGCCTCTTCATCGAAGTTTTTATATATTTTCTTCCATTTCTAAGAGCACCTTATAGCCATCATTCCTCAAGTCTTTATTGACATAGTCTTTGTGGTATTTCTTCTACAAATACGGCATTTCCCTGTATATTTCGATTATATTAAGTAGGATTGCTTTTTCTCTTGCGCACATCTCACAGAACGAAGCATTTAGGTTTATGACACGTTTATGTGTATTATGCGTTCTCTGCGTTGCTATGCGACTGAGCTCCCTAACTCCCTAGCGCTTATTACACTGCACGGTATGCCGGATCCGGCAGATTGGATCTACTCAATCGCCCTAGATCAGGAACCTTGCTGCCGGTTCCTTATTACACTACCCGGTCCCTGCCTGCCGGGCCCTGGAGATTGGATAGTGTAATAGGCCTTTTACGTAAAACAAGGTAACGGAAATTAGTATACCTACCAAGAGTCCTAAGAAATATTGAAAATTGACAAAATTCTTCCCCTAAACTGTTCCAAGATTAATTCGAATCTTATAATGATTTGAAGGAGCTTTTGAGCCCTCGCTTGAAATCTTAAACACAACTTTGATCCATCTAGGTAGTGAACGCATGCAATGCTGGTTGGCTACTATAGAAAACAAATTAATGAAGTTTGGATCTGGTACCCACTTATGAAAAGACAGCTTGAATATTCATGTAAGACTCTATGAGGGTTCTAAAATCTGGATCGCAACATAATTTCCATCTGAAAATCAAGCCGAATTGAGAGGTCTATATGGGAACCATGATGTGTGACTGATCTGTCTTAGAGTACAAACGAGTGCTCGGAAGCTTCTCATTTCACTTAAGCGCTTTCCTTATTTCATGTTATGTTTTCACTGCTCGAAGGGAGGAAACTATTGAAACTCATTATTTCATTACTTAAATAAAGTAACACAATCACAAGGACAAATAGCCATCGATTAATAGCCAAACCTTCCATCTTGATCAGAGCTTATCATCCAATCAACCAAAACATCTACACCAAAGAAGCGGCATCCAAGAAACCTATCTTCGGTTTTGGTTGATTAGATGATTAGCTCTGATCAAGGTGGAATATTTGTCGATTAATCGAAAGATATTCGTCCTTGTGATTATGTTAGTTTATTACTACTGGAGCTTTCTTTTCTCCACGAACCAATTCCTATCATTACTTATATAGATTTACTTCTATATTCTATAACTTTCGGGTTGGACTCAATTCTGTCCGGCCTGTTTGCTGTCTGTTGCTGATATAACTTTCGAACGAAATAAGCTAGCGACTTTGAACTTTCAGGGTATGTTGCATATCAACATGTGACAGTTTGGTTCGTTAATGAACACAATTCATCTAAAAGCGCACAAAAATTGTGTTAGGAACGAATGGACAGAAATACTCAAAAAAAAATAATATATATATATATATATATAACTTTCAGGATAGTCCGATATAAATTTTCGGAAATCATGGGGAAATAATATGCCAGAAAAATAATGATTCGATAAAATTGAACTTTGTAATTAGATCCCAAATGCCTATGCGTAAAGTTGTGCGAAATTTCGAAATTAACCTGTTATCACAACAATTAAAACAATATACTCCAACATTTTTCCAGATATTTTGTAATCCGTATACAAATCTCAGATCTTCTAGTTGATTTTCAGTGAGCCATTGTGTTAAGAACGTCATAACCACAATAACTTCCGAAAGAAACAACTAAGGAACTCGATTTTTGTGGAGTGTTAATTGAAAAGGACGAATTCTTGAATGGCTAAAATCCACCGAATGATTCCTGCGATACACCTATTAAAAATTTTATCGAATACTTAAAAAAAAATTGGATTTTTTTAATTGTTCCAATTACACGATCATCGAGAAATTTGGCACGAAGTTGTTCATCAGCGTTTTTCAACTAGTTACCAAGTTTCATCATGATTGAATTAGTATTTTTTCTGTTATTTCGGAAGAAACAACGATACCAAGGAAAAAGACATGACATTTCACATATTTTTGTCGACATCTCCAGGAATTATTACGGTTTCAGACTGAAAGTTGGAACTTTGCTGTGAAATATGGAGTGCAAGGTATGGAAGAAATATTATTTCAGAGATAGCCAAGTTTCAATCTAATCGCTCCAGTCTTCGTTGAATATACGGAAAAGAACTAGAGAATTTCAAATGTCTATAACGACAAAACCGTTTGATCATTTTGGCACATTAACGAACCTAACCTCCGCATTCTGATGCGCAACCTACCCTCAAAGTTTGAAGTCGCTAGCTTGCTCCGTTCGACAGTTATCGTGTCCCCGGAATGACGGCCGGACAGAATCGATTTTGACACCGGATTCGTCATCAGTGAGTCCAACCTAGTCATTTGAGACCATTTTCTGGAAACGATAATTCGGCGTTACCCAAAACATGCGCGCAAAAATTATGGATTCAATTATTTGATGAATTTGGTTCACTGAGTGGAGATTATATAATTAATTGAGGATGTGATTAATTCATTTTAAGCCTCGGTATAGAGAAATTTTAAGAAAATATTGCCATTCCATGAATTTTGTTCACTTAGTGGAGATTATATAATTAATTCAGGATGTGAGTATTTCATTTTAAGCCTCCGTATAGAGACATTTTAAGAAAATATTGCCGTTCCGAAAAAATCACCAATCTTAGGAAACATAGAACTGAAATCTTGAAAGACGCTTATTGAATGTGATGATAACAATCGATATTTTCTTTCCAGATTCCATGCAATCCTTATGTAAGAACCATTTTCTACAACAGCTGTACAGGAAGATAGACGGAGCAGTCCTGTGGTCGCAGAACGAGCGGAATCTTGACTGCTCCATCACTTTTCAAACACATTCCATTTTGCAACGATTCATGCTTCGTTTCGATTTTCTTCAGTTGGACTGCAACGATCATCTTTACATTTACGACGGAGCTCATGCTGTGGGGACATACAAGGTGAGAATATTTCATTATGTGATTGTGTATTGATGTCAATTGCTATAATTAGGTGATCATGGAAACAAGAGTATTAAAACTTTGCCAACTCAAATCAAAATTGATCCTAGTTCAAGACTACAGAGAAGCATGCTTCAGTACTACAGTAACGACAACCGGAATTCTGTAGGTTGCATTTTGAGGTATACTTTTGGCGATTTCCACTTAGCAGGAAGATCACCTGAGTGAACCATTTCAGATTTCTTGTTGCAGGTTTGTCACGCGTCTATTTCTCAAGAATTTAGGACCTAAATATTGAGGCTCTAAAAAGGGTCTTCCGTGAAGAAACCCAGAAGATGCTACTGAAAATGCTCCTGTACTTCCACGTAATACATCTGATTCATTTGCAGGCACAGTCTCTTCTATAGACACTCCTAAAAAAAATTTAGTAGGAACTCTATCTTCAGAATTCCCCGATTCCTCTTACTGTTCTTTCGTCGAAAATGATTGGAAATTGCTCACAAGAACATTTTTGTCCTTCTCACAATTTGAAGTTGTAGAGCGCATTGAATTATTAAAAATCTGATACTTCATACCACCTACGAATTGAAATGCAGAATGATTCTCGTTGCATTCTGAACCGAATCTGATGAAACCAAATAGATTCTCTAGGGGATCCTGATTTAGATGTCTCGCGAAATCTTGAAACCTTGGCTGCAAATATATAGCAAAGTTCCTCTTATAATATTAGGGGGAGTTAACCAACCAATTTGAGATCATAATTTGGATAAACTGAAATACATTAGAGAACACACATGCCAACAAAGGTCATAACGAACATTTTGATATTACTTTTTGTAATTCGCCATGATGTAGGGTCATTAAAATAAACTAGTTCAGGTTTAACCTCAGTAAGTACTGATTCCTCGTCAAAAGAATTTTCCTTGTCCGAATTATCCGAAATGGAATACTTTCTTACGATGATGCTCGGTACTTGAAGAAGTAGAAGGAAATTCCAGTACATGATCGGCTTCGCTAGTGGAACCACTTTTTGTCGACATAATACCCGCATCGTTTTTAAAGTAACTTGAGATATTACTTGTATTTTTTTAAGGTCTAATTATTTTTTATCCCTGATGTTCCGAGATTGCGATCCTGATAGTTTCTTGGGCGGCATTTCAGTTGGTTATATCAACCTCAAATTATATAAGATTCTGAAAATGCATGGACGTCGAATCGGAATGTTTTGCGCACTCGTTTATATTTATATCTGAATTATTTCGATGCTCGACAAATGTGAGGAGGACAGAAAAAGGTTTCATGTTTCAGTGAAACTCAAAAATCATACTATTCATTTGATCGACATTTGATCCTCTTTCTGTAGTACCCACAGCTAAGAAGCTGATTAATAAAATACTAGAGATACGATGAATTTATCGTATTCTTCTCAACATTTTGATTTTTTTTCCAACTTCTTCTTATACATATGAAAACTCGTGTAATTGTAGTACAACGCAATTTTAACTGAATTGGTATAATTTAGGATATCGCAAATAAAATTCGAACTATAATATCATCGACATATTCCCAACCTTATAAATTTTGCAGTCTCTTAGTAATATCTTTCGAAAATGATTGACTCTCGTGAATGGACAGAATATAATTTGAATATAATTTGACCGAGCGCGCAGAAATCCTCAACTCAAAATTGAATTATTCAAACATACCTGATTGACATTTTTAAACTTTTTCCAGCACGAATAATTTCCCGGCCCGCTTGCACGATCACGTTGTTTGCGGTATTGCACATAATATAGAATATAATGATAGGTTCCTCTGGTTCCTATTTTTCTTACTGATGTCATTAACTGCGCCGCTGCATGGTACCCCACATGCGAGAAAAAAAGTAGTAATAATAAGACTGGAGTGATTTCATCAAGCTCATCGGTCGTAAACGTCTTCGAAATACATTACCCTTATCAAAGCCGGTGCGATTAACGATTCGGCGAATAATGTGGACGATCTGAATCTCTTCGTCATGCCGTCAAGAAACCTACCCTAGACGGAGGGCTACCACCGCTAGCTCGAACATTAAACTCTCTCTGAACTTGCCGCTAATTCTCTCACTGTTCGAATAACAAACATCTGGACGCGATCGGGAATCATAGGGCGACGGACAAGTGTAAATTTATAATCTGTTAATTTATTGGTAACTACTGTCGCTGCATATTGTACAACAGGTGCATGCACTATAGCACCACTATAAAATATGAATGGACTTTTAAGTGAAAAAACATAATTTCAAGAAAAAAAATCATAATTTTGCTCCCCTCGTTGGTTGGCGCCTTTGGCAAATGCCTCCCTCGCCACGCCCTAGATCCGGCTCTGTTTATTGTTTGATATACCGAAGAACATAATGCTCTATCTCAAGAGAAAATATATTATTTTTGTCTTTTATGGATCATATCCTCAAATCATTACCTGGCTAGTTGGAATGAACATTTTTATTCCCTAACAGATATTCAACTTCTATTTACATGTAAACTTTATAAATTATAAAATGTGGACACCGATTCTAAAATCAAAAAAATGAGAAGTTGTTGAAATATCTCCAAACATCATGCAAGATTCCTCAGCAACATTGAATTTTTCTTTTAAATCTTTCAGCACATTTTCAATAGTCACTACTCTCTTCTTAGCCCTGTAGGATCTCTGTTGAAGTCTTATAATGACTCCTTGTCTTCAAAATGAATCAAACAAATTCTTGCATGGACCGATGAACACCAGTTCTTCATCTCAGGAATGTAAACCTCCATGCATGCATGTTTTTAACTCTCACACATCATAGAGGTTCGATCTAAATCCTTGTCTTGGATAGGAATCGAACAAATTCTTGCATGCATCGATGAACACCAGTTCCATATCTCAATTGCCTGAAAAATCAACCAACACTAATTTTCCAAAAAACAAACAGTAGAAGGAAAGTGATAGGTAATTGCAGGATTATTAAGTTTGGCTTTTGATACATAAGAACAACCCATATACCGAATGAGAAATCATTTTCAACCAGATTTCAGAACTTAGCTTCCAGTTATATGTCAAAATAGTTTTGAAATGCCCGCCCTTTAAGTCGGCCATCTTGGTATGGGTAAATCCTCTGATAGGTAGCTGCAGGATTATTAAGTTTGGCTTTTGATCCATAAGAACAACCCATATACCGAACGAGGAATCATTCAATCAGATTTCAAAACTTAGGTTCCAGTTATATGTCAAAATAGTTCTAAAAAAACCGCCCTTCAGAGTTGGCCATATTGGTATGGGTAAATCTACAGAAGGTTCTGAGAACTGTATGACATATTTGGTACAAGGGAAATATAGGATATGCTCCCTCCCCTTCTTTTACCTCCATAGGTGTCGTGTTCCTTGTGGAAAAATTTTCAATACTTTTGAAAATTCCGCCCTTCCGTTTGGGTGTTTCTGGCAGATCCTGCTCCATATTACAATCACACGTTCTTATACCTGGAAACAATGTCAGGTTTAATTTCCTCGTATCTAACCATGTTTCAGAATGTTTCATTCTATTACAGTGTAGAAAACTATAACCACATCTATGCATGATAAAGTTTCCAAAACCGCCTATAGTAAAGTATTTGCGTAAAAGATGAAAAAAGATGGAAATAGTAATTTTTTCGTGATAGTAGAATTTATATTCTAATCTGGCAATATTTGGAAAAATTTAAGCAGCGCTTTTATAAATGGCTTTATCGCAAAAAAGAAAGATAGCTTCATACAACATTTAATATTATGAAAAAGGATAGAGTACAAAGGAATCATCGGACAAATGTAGTGAGGGAGTTGCTCTTTTATTGTCTCTGGTCGTACAAACGCGTTCAAGCAGAAGGAGTCTCAGTTTCGGTTTAAAGCGGCGTTGTTCAACTGTTACCAAGCTATCACCATAGACGGCTGTGGTTTATTCTAGCAATCCTTCAGGATTCTAGGGTTCCTTCGCGCTGCGAAATAATAATGAATCCTACACCCTTATATCATATCTCTATCGAAAATAATGATATACCCACTCCTAGATTTTAACGTCGAAAACTAACGAATATCATTACACCGTCCAAAAAGTGCGAAAATCCTTCAGGATTCTAGGGTTCCTTCGCGCTGCGAAATAATAATGAATCCTACACCCTTATATCATATCTCTATCGAAAATAATGATATACCCACTCCTAGATTTTAACGTCGAAAACTAAAGAATATCATTACACCGTCCAAAAAGTGCGAAAATCCTTCATGCGACGCGATCCCATCGATTACTAGGATTCGAAGCAGTTCATACAGGCGTACCATCATTCAAATCGCAAAGCTTTCAATTCTCCTCTATAAACATGCTTGCGTATCGGTTTCGGTTCGCTTCGGGCATAAATCACACCGAACAACATCCTGTCATGAAGCCGCCACGATGTGTTCATCGCGTATCGAGGTAGCAGCTATAGGTGGGTGGTTTCGATTTTTTTTTTGGTTGGCAGAAGCGGAGTATGCGAGAGTTCACGTGCCGCGATATTCGAACGAACAGTGCGGCGATAATGGAAAAAATGATTTAATAACTGGTCTATTGGTGTTCATGCGATTTGGATGGGATGGAGCAGATGGTGGAAATTTTTTTGATGGGGTTAAATGCTGTACATTTGGTATGGGAAAGATTTATGTGTCTATTGCATTATCTGATTGACGTTTGATTACTATCGCTCGTATTCTGCAGCGTTGGTTGAATAGTGTTCGTTTCATCGGTTCTCCATCAGTTAGTTTAGACTTTTGGGATGGGCATGATTTTTCGACATTTCATGAAAGTGTTTCCGTTCATTTGGTATTCGCTTTCTGCTTGCCTGTTCAAAGAAACGTAGTGCTATTACTCTGACCGAAAATCTGCAATCTTCGAATTTCCAGACAAAAACATAATTGTATCAACTGGAATATAATAATTGCAATGGAAAACTTAACCAACAATAAATTTAACATGTAACTGTAAATCATGTCATTAATTGTGATGGACTGAAATAGATCAGGGATATGTGAACAAATAGAAGTATATGATGGTGTTCATATATATATATTACATACTCTCTTCAACAACTATAACATCAATCGTTCATCTTGAAAAGAATTCATCAAAAATCAAATTAGACAGTAAAGTGAATACATCTCATATCTTCCAAATATAGACTTCTCTATGTGCTGGCCGTTAACCATTGAAATGAAAACAATCAGCTGTTCCATCAGTAAAGTTTGCTCGTACACTGTTTTGAAGTATGGTTCACACTTGTATTCTTCCGTATGGACTGGTATCCTCTCCTTCATGCTTTATGATTCAACGGCAGGTTATAAGAGCAATTTAAGTAAGTATCAGATCTCATATTGACTGTATCATTGACCTTAATGAAATACATGTCACTAATATAACGTTTCTTCGAGTGTCTTTCTTGATCAAGGATAACTGTATTATCAAATTCGAACTGGTGTCCAGTATCCAGGTGGTGTATGGATAACGCAGTATTACCCACTGTCAAATCCTCACCAGCCAGCCTATGCTGTCCAATTTGTCTAATGCTATTGCCATCCCGTTTATGTTGGGCTATCCTTCTTTGGAGATGTTGTTTGTTCTGGCAAATGTATGACGAACCACATTGACATGGAATTTTGTAGACTACTCAGCACTGGTCTTCCTTAGGGACGTTATCCTTCACCTTATGTATTGGAACCCAGATTATAAAATGGCAGCCTAATGTTAGGGTTCTCAAAACATTTTTTTTATTATATAAAATGATTTCAATAACTGGGAATCTCACACGTTTTATGACATTCCTTTTCAAGTTGGCATCTGAATTGTTCTCCAACTCAGAGTCTAAACCATAACTCTGAGCCTGCTCAGAAAGGTATAGATAAGTTTATTTGAAAACACTTGTGGGTAGTTGTTGCTTTGTAGCACCAATTTCAATCTTAGAACATTTTCTTCACGAAAGGTTGGGTGGGTAATGTTATTATTATTATTACACTGTCAGATCTCAGCTTCTGCTGGTGCTTATTTTTTGAAGAAGTGAAAAAACAATTCAGTTCCTTATTATTATTATTATTTATATTATTAACAATTGAATAAAGTCGAGGCCAAGACCTTTAATGACTCAATTAACAGAAATAACAAGTGTGTTCGTGAAAAACAAAAAAAAACAATTGAATATCCAATAGTGAGCAACGACATAAGCGAAATGAATACACAAAGAAGCACAGATGCACGAAATCACGGTTGTGAAGCCCGAACTGACCAGGAATCATATCTGCTCTTGAATTAATTAACAGAAGCTGCATTCACCACACCCACCGGTGGGCTATTCCACACATCAAAAATCCTATTCGACATTAAATTTTGCCGATTCGTTATTCGAAACGTCTCCTTAGCAAGTTTGAGGTTGTGACCACGAAGATTTACACTGGAACTTAACATGAACCTTTGTGACAGATCGTCGCCGAACAAATTGTGAAGAGCTCTGTATGTCACGATTAGATCTCCTCGCAGCCTGCGATGAGTAACAGCAGGCAGGGAGAAAATTTAAAGTCTTGATAGGTAGCCAGGACGATTCCACCCATAGGGCAATCTTTCTGCGAAGCGCTGCACCGATTCCAGGAGACCAAGTTTGATCGTCCATGCTTGGGAATGCTTTATGAAAGATGTATAGCATCTTATTTTCCTGGGATGTGATAGTAGTTATATGATCCGACTACGTAAGCGTTTCATTCACAAATAGTCCCAAATCCACATTGGAATCAGTCGACTCAACCAAGGAATCACTAAGGGCCGTATTTATAGTTGTTTCTTGAGGCTTCCTTACTGAAGGCCGCCTTGAATTTGCTTTTCTATGCAAACAAATACAAGTTTGCTTGCATAGAAACATAGAAAAGCAAATTCAAGGCGGCCTTCAGTAAGGAAGCTTCAAGGAACAACTATAAATACGGCCCTAAGGTAGTAGGGCAGTTGTGGGTTATTTTTCCTCAGACGACGAACTCCGCTTTTTGAGATGTTCAAAGACAACAACTGTATGCCACACCAATCGACAACAGTGTTAAGGTCAGCCCTGGGATCAGCATACAGCTTCGAATCTTCTGCATATTGAGAACACAAGGATCTAAAAAGGAGAGGGAGATCCGCAACATGAATCAGAAACAGAATTTGGCACAAAACTGTTCCCTGAGGGACTCCATTCGAGACCATCCTGGAAGTCGAATCACTATCCGATACTCTCACTCGAAAGTGTATGTTTTTAGTTAGCTTTCCTATGTAACATACCCTTAATCACTCCCATTTTTTGCTCCATTGGGTGACTGGATTTATAATTGAAGGTTCTTCCCGAGTGAGTTGGTTTTACGTACCAGTCTGCTGTAAGGCTATCTTCTGCTCTAATAACTAATATCAATATATGATATCATGAACATGTACCGTATAAATACGAACAATTTACGGGGCCATGGATTCAAGCTTGCGAAGGAAAAATTCAGGACTACCCGGACGCAAATGTTTTTGTCAAACCGAGTTTTCAATGTTTGGAACTCCTTGCCTGAAATCATCGTAGAATCATTTTCGGTGAATGGATTCAAGAACAGCTTCGACCGATGGGTGACCTTGTAGTTATGATGGTGTTCTATACAATTTTTGTTTTTTTTCCTCTTTATGATATTTTCAACCATATGTACTAAGTTCATTTCTAGGAGTTCACTTTTAATTCAGTTTGTTATGTGAGTTTATAGGTGTATACCTCAATCCTCATTCAAATAAAATAATAATAATAATAATAATAATATATAATATTGAACATAAAGAATACGCTTTCTTATTTCTTTAAAAAAATGCTGTTTGGAACCATCTCCAGAAGTCAAAAATAGGAGAACCTATCGCTTCTATCGGACTACTTTGGAAAATTCAAGTCAATATTATTGAACAAGTCTGGTGCATTATGCATAGAACAGTACTCAGTTCACCGCAAACTCCACAAAATTTTTCAGATTTTTGTTAGGAGTTAGAGAAAGCCGGGAATACCACGCCTCCGAAGGTATTGAGGATCTCTCTAGAAGTATTTCCAGATGTGTGATGAGTGCACCAATCATCGAGGAGGTTGAAGACGTTCCAAACTGCTTGAATTAATATTCAGTTATATTGTAAAATTTAAGAGACCGTTTTTTGATGATCTGACCCATATTAATATTGTTTTACTCATAATTATTGCAATTATTTTCTGCTACGTGTTTGTATTTCAATATCACTCAGTAAATATCCTGAACAAACATTCGCGAAAATGTATCTATATATTTTTTCCTCATGAAATGCAATAAAATGAATACATTTGATAAGAGTATTGTGGTGAGTTATCCAATGTTGAAGAAAATGAGCTATGTGGTAATTTTCCTGAATCAAGGTTGTGTTTTCTTGAGAGCCTTCAAAAGTAACGGTGATATTTTTCGATACTTCGTCCATAATTTTGCTCGACAAATGGTAGGGGTAAATAATGCAATATCGGTCTTCCTGGTGAAAAAAAAGTTATAACCAGAAAGACTATGAAGTTCGAACAGCTTCATTGGTGTAGTTGTTTTGGTTGACTGAATGAATAGCTCTGATCAAGGTGAAAATTTGTTGATTTATCGGCAGATATTCTTCTCTGTAGTTATGTTAGTTCAAACCAAAATTGATGCAATTTTGAAGGACCTGGCTTTGAGATAAATATTGGCAAACAAGAATCAAAATGAATCTATTTGTTGTTGTGTATAGGAAGATCGAAGATCTTATGCAAATTTTCGTGATAATCAAGTAACTAAAACAAATAAAAAACTTTTTTCACCAACAAATTGTTTCATTTGTGTTCACTACCAGACACCTTTATCAATGAGTTGAAACTGATCCCTCATGGTAACAAAATGATAGAGTTCTGATTTATAAAACCATCAGCTTTGAAATTACCGGAATAACAAAAAATACCTATACGTTCCTGAGAAACTTGGTAACTAGTGTCCATATGCTGATGCCCAGTTCTTTCTCGGAAGTAAGGCCCACTGCAAGATATTTCCATCAGTGAGCTACACCTAACGCTTGAAAAAAATCTTCCTCCTGTAAACAATGGAACGTTAGCCATATGGTATTTTTATGTTTGTCAGTGAATTGACAAAGGCCTTATTCCGATTTGGAAAAATATTCAAATGATTTTCTCTTTTATTACAGTTCGATCTGTCGTGCAAGAACACTAAACAAAATTTGGGGGCCATGTTCACCAGGACGAACTACGTAACTCTAAAGTATGTCACCGACGCGTGGGGCACGGAATCCAATGGATTCAAGCTCGTCATTACTGCCGTTAAGGATCCCAGTAAGTATTTTCCATTTTCACCCTGGTAATTGAGTATGAAAAAGAACGAAATCGCTAAACGATAAAATCAACAGAAGACAATTTCAGCTCGTGAGACAACAGAGAACGTCCTTCTGATGAAAGTTGACAAAGGCATCGTTCCAACCTATGAATTGACATAATACAGCCTTATAAGTTCTATGTAATTTCATTTCTCATTTCTCATTATAGAGTCTTAGATCTGAAATGAAGAAGATTTATCCATCTTTTATTAAGGGCCCCATACACTATGCGATAACCGGCAGCCCTCCTTCTCAACAGACAACCTCAAGGCAACATTCCGAAGCGTACACACACTATCAGGTTTTAACCTGCAAGCCATCTCAGTGAACATAAATGTACGCATATGAGCCACACACTGGGTGGTGAGTGCGTGAAGGCGGCTTTTTGCTCTACGTCCATCCAGCTGACAGGTCTAGCCCAGAACGCAGAATAAAATTGCTTCAATATTGTTCATCAGGCAATAACTTTTCGAGAAGTTTCTTCTGACGCACGCCCGATTTCTTTGAATAAGAATTACATTCAGATATTCGCAGAGAAAACCCAGAAATTCCTATAACCGATATCCCATATCAAATTACCAGTGATGTATCCGCAAAAGGTTAGTCACTTCCAACTGTTGCTCTAGTTTCTTTCTGATGAAGTTAATAGAATTAAAACATAACACCATAATTATGCCATATGGGCATCATCCATCCAAGAATCTGCCTTGATTATTTTACCTTCAGATCCTTAAATTCTTGATGCGTTTCAACTGCGTCTATTGTTGCAGACAGAATTTGTTTGCGTACAGGTCAACTATTTCCAATAGACATAAATAGTCACGATTAATTTTGTTGTGTCCGGAAAATAGGTGGTTCATTGCCCATTTTATAGATGAGTAGATTCAGTACAAGCTTCAAGATTGAGATTCATTAAATTTGCAGCTGTTGCACTGACCGTATGCTCGTCTGCGGTAAATCCCAGTATTAGTCGTTTGCTAGACAGATGACTGCAGGCTGACTGATAATGTGTGACGAGATATCGTCCGACCAGGTACGGACAGGCTTATGGCCATCGTCATATCAAACCTTCCTCAGCGTTGGCCAAACACAAACATCAGTTAACATGGCCTGACCACGACAGCCTAACGGCTAACTGATAGGTGTATGGTTAATCTCCGAAGACTGCTCAGCTTATAGTGTATGGAACACATAAAAGATTTTCAGAAAAAACGTCTAAGATGGTGGATTCGAACAATCGCCTGCCGTACGTGGGATTCCTCTCGCTCTATTGAAACGATAGATCACCACAAGAAGTACTTTACTTCAAATAGTTGAACTGTAGTAATCTGGTTGATCTGTTGATCCCATAAAGTCAATCGGCAATTTTTTTCATACTCTCTACTGAGACCTAAGCTTTAACCAACTTAATATTTCCATTATGGATTCAGAATGTTTGTCTTTTAATTACAGAACACGCCTGCACAGAATTTCGCTGCAACCTTAGGGAGTTTTGTATTGCGACAGACCTAGTCTGTGATAATGTCAACCACTGTGCTGATGGTTCTGATGAATTATCACCAACGGTTTGCCAAAGTAAGTTGAATAAGTCACACGCATGTAACACAAAGTTTCTCTGTTTTATTTGTGTGATCTAATTCGGTAATAGATCAGCATTATATGTCTTTTAAAATGCAATATATCCCTTATTTGTTGTTTACTTTTATAAATGGAATATGTTACTGTATTTAAACTTCATTTTCTGTAATCGATGTTCCTTCACACTGTTGTTATTGTACTTTGGCGTTTTCGACAATACTGGGGATTTGAATGGAACTATTGACTGTTTAAATGCAACTTTGACAGTTTACAAACAACCAATGTTTGTATTGTCAAATGCCCACCCAAAAAGATGAATTTCGAGAACTCCTCAGCTCGAACATTAATTCAGAAAACCCCAGAAAAGCTGCTGACTTCACGTCAGTGCTTTTCAAGTTTTTTCGATAAACTACTGAATTTCAATTCGATCTGATCTGCATTTTTGGAAATATTGGAAAAATAAAATTTTGAATCAGTATATCAACGGAATTATTGGGCATATTTCACCCATTCACGAATTCGACCTTCTTAATTAAGCCCCAAACCTACTTTTACAAATATCGAGTTTCTAAGTCGTTTCTTCCAGAAGTTATTGTGTTAACTCGATATTTGTAGAGTAGGTTTGGACCTTAATTACGAAGGCCGAATTCGTGAATGGGTAAAATACACCCAATGATTCCGCAATATATCCAGAAATACAGATGAGATTGAATTGAAATCCAGTAATTTGTCGAACAATGACAGGTTCATACAGAATTCAATGAATATAATAGGATCAGAAGATCACAGAATATTGAGGATTCGAAAAAAAAAAATTGAATTTTTTTTTCAAATTGTTGTAATGACACGATCATCACGAAATTACGCACAAAGTTGTCCATCAGCATTTTCGAACTAAATACCAAGTTTCATTATGATTGAATGATTCCGAAAAATTAACAACGATATAAAGAAAAAAACCTAGAAAAGCACTGACGTGACGTTAGCAGCTTTTACGCGCATGTTCACTTTTGGTGATATCCTTCGAACATGCGCGAAAAAGCTGCTGACTTCACGTCATTGCTTTCTATGTTTTTTTTTCGATAAATTACTGAATTTCAATTCGATCAAATATGTATTTCCGGAAATATTGGAGAAATATTTTGAATCGATATATCTACGGAATCATCGGGAGCATTTTACCCATTCACGATTAGACCTTCGTAATTGAGCCCCAAACCTACTCTTTAAATATCGAGTTTTCCAGTTGTTTCTTCCGGAAGTTATTGTGTAAACGGTCAGCCGTCCAACTCAGTCGTTCGGGACCATTTTCGGCTCGAAATTCGAAAATTACAGACATTTGGACAAAACGATAGCACGCGGTTCCCTAGAATTTGCGCGCAAAAATATGAATAACGTCTTCTTTTGGCACGCATGTACTGGAAACAGCGTGCTATCATTTTGTACAAATGGCTGTAATTTTCGAATTCTGAGCCGAAAATGGTCTCAAACGACTAGGTCGGACTCACTGATGATGAATCCGGTGTCAACATCGGTTTTGTCTGGCCGTCCTTATGCAATATTACTAGCATAAAGAGGATTATATTGACTTGAAATTTTAAAAGTTGGTTGCATTTTAGAAAGCAAAGGTTGAGTTTGTTATTAGGCAAAATCTTCCAAATGGTTTCGGGGAAATTTTGAGGTTAGTTTCCTGATATTATGGAAACAGCCGAAGCGATTGGCATGTTACTTGGTAATGAGTTGGAGCATAGAGACTCGCAACTTTTCACGAAATTTTGTTGAGATCGTGCTGTCAGTAAACATTAAAAAAAAATATAGAAATTTTTTCTCAGAAAGTTTTTTCCGGAAACTGTTTCTTATATTTAAAAAATTTTGGGCATACTTTGAGCTCCATATTTAAGAGCATTGCACCAAATTCCAATTCGATAAATTAAATATTCGGAGATATTGTGAAAAAATTTGTCAAATTTTATAGGTTTTTCTAAGTTATCGAAGTTTTTTTCAGAATATCTCGAAGAAACCCTGAAGCACTGAGGTGAAGTCAGCAGATTTCGCGCGCAGGTTCTAATTCATTGCCAAAGTGGTCATCTTCTTTTAGCATGCGTGCAGAAGCTGCTGACTTCTCGTTAGTGCTTTTCTAGTTTTTATCATGGCAATTTCAAGCTCTTTCAAAATATGTGCAAATATACAGAGCAAGTCATCAAATTGTACATTCATTTCAACCATACGTTCCTTTCATCAAGTAAAACACTTATTTCATTTACCGTTTTCCCAATCTCGGCTCAGGTAAAGTCATAAACATTTAAATATTTCTCAACGATTCATACATTCCTCTACTTTCTTCAAAAGTTCATCATGGGAATCTCTTACTGTTATCTGTATTGTAACATAACCAATCCATCGCCTGGAATTTAATTTAACTTGACAGAGAAAACTCATTTACCCACTTAATTCTTATGACTTGTTGCTTACTGCAGGTTTATTGCTAAAAAAATATTCCACTATGATTCAATATTGAAATACTCATCATCCACTCGATAATTTTGCTATATACATTGCAGTCACCACAAGATTGTAGTGATTGTACCATGATGTAAATAATAAATATCATTTCATTTATATCATGAGATTGTACATATAATTTCATGGTTGTCATATTCCATTCATATTATGATATTCAATTCATAAATGAATTTATACTGTGGTCTGGATGAACGTAAATGATGTTTTTCATGGTATTTACAAGCTCAAAGGCGAATATCTCGAAAGTAGAACTTTTTGGGAAAAGTTGAGTATTCTAATATGCAGGGAGGTTTTTCTCATGACTTGAGATGAAGTTCATCTGCATTCTTCATAATGATTCTATTTAGTTCAATGAATTGGTGAGTCTATATCTAGGAATCCGTTTTGGGTGGGATAAAAGCGATTACTGATGAATATTTGTCATAATTGTGGAAATCTAACAACTAAGATGCATTCCATTTGGGAAAATAATGTCGAAGGTACCGAAAAAACAATTTTTTTTTTAAATTTCTACAACTTCTATTTCGAACATGAGCCAAACTGAAAAAAACTTGAATAAAAAAGTGTTTGGTGATCTAGTCAGAGACGAAATAATAAATATATAAATATTAAAGAAATAATTGGCGAATTCAACCCATTTAAGCATTCGACCTTCTTAATTCAACTGAAAACCTAGTCTACAAATATATTCCCTAAGTCATTTATTCCTTAAGTCAATGTGTTTACGACCGGCCTAACCGCTTATAGTAGACAAAATATCTTCCGAAAGAATCTACTGAGTAGCTTGATAATTGTAGAGTGAGTTTGGAGTTTAATTACGAAGGCCGAAAAACATCCAATAATTCTGGAGATATACCCATTCAAAATTTTATTATTTCGATATTTCAATAAACATAGATATAATCGAATTAAAATCCAGCCCTTCGTGAATAATGACAACTTGAAGTGTTGCATGCTGAATATCGTGAAAAATATATAATTAGTAGATCGTCAAATATCAGATATATGCTTCAAAACAAAATTTGAATTTTTTTTATTGATTCAATGGAATAAAGATCATAAAAAACTTTCGCACGAATTTGCCCATCAACATTTTCGAAATACTGACCAGGGTTAATCATGACTGGGAAAGTATTTTTTGAGGTAATTTTTAATTAAAAACGATACATAGGAAATAACCTAGAGATTTGACATATATCTTCCCTATATCTCTGAAGATCAATCCACGATCCACCTGAAATTTCAAACTCTGTTGCTAGGTAGTACCAAATTCCACTGAAATCTAATGAGTAGTTTAAAAACAACCCTTGTATCGAAATTTGAAAAATTCTCGAAAGAAAAATTATTGTCTTTTACCCGTACAATCCCCACGAAATTGAGAAAATGTTGCGCATCGGTATTCCATAACTACCCGCGAAGTTTATATCTGATCGCATTGATCATTTTTGAGATGGTGAGGAAATAAGCTCAAAATTTCGAATAGCCACGAAATTTGAAATATCTTCTGAGATGAGCACAGGAACTTTCGCATTAAGTTGCGCGTTGGTATTTTCCAATTTATCACGAAGTTATACTGAAGCATCAGTACTTATCAAGGAAATTAAGTCGAAATTCAAACAAAAACGAAATTTGACTATAAAATTAAAATATCATACGAAACTGAGCTTTGGAGCAGGTTGTTAATATTCACACAAAGGTTCGTGTCAGATATCATTGGAATCTGATTTTCAGATGGATATCTGAAAATATCGGTCAGGAGAAATTTGAATTGACTTGATTTTCCCTCCATTATTATAATATAATTACGCCGTCTTGTTCGTTCTGCATAAAGATCGTAGTAGCAAAACCATAGAGTTACTGATGAAAAATAGGAAAGCATTTAATAATTACACGAGTGCTGATCTGGCTTAGTACAAGTTAAAAATCTTAATGCCCTATTCCAAGGCATACCGACTGCATTCAAAGAAATGAATGGATTGTATTTGATGTACTGTTGATAGATATATGCTAATTTATAACGAAGATCGGCCCTCAGAAGCGAACATGATGTTTCTTCCTAGTACAAAAACAGCACATTCCATGGATATGTGTCAAATTTGACCAATAATGGGCCAAATTGGATAATTTTGAAGGGGAACTTCTATTTATGTACTAGATAGACGCAAAAATGTTGGTGTCTCAGAGCTAATTTTCATGAGAAACTCATTGGCGGCTACCGCTGCTTGTAGCAATTTCTCATGTAGAATTCAATTACGTTAATTGAATTTTCTGCCAACTGATATTTTATGAGATATCACTATGAAAATATTTTTCGCAAATGGGATATCCTGTATATTTTTACATATTTCGATAGATCTTGGAATAACCATTTCAAAAATATAGCATACTTGATATTTTTCTGGAGTTATGTTCGAGAAATTGAACCTTTATCTTTGAGTAGGCTTTAAAGGGTTAGATAGTGAATGCAACCATGGAAATGTTAGTTATCAAACGTCTATTGCAACAAAAATGCTTCTGCTTAATTCTTAACTTCTGTTCAACTTTCTGCAATGAAAAACGAAATGGAATGAAATGGGGAAAGTAATTTTTGCCTTATGACATATACCCCGTTTTCGAAGCATAAGCGAGATACAGGGTGTTTAATGTCAACTTTGAGCAATATTCCGATAACTGTGGTGAGTTATGCGTGACCTTTTAAATAACGGTTTTTGGTCACATCTTAGTATTCTTTGGTGGTCAATTCAACTGTTGTGTACTATTCGAGAAAAAATATTTCAGAATGGCGGAAAACCTACAAAGTTGGAATTTTTTGTTTTCGATTGCCAAATTGGATGGCATTATTTCGATGTACTCAATTTAGTAAGATTTTCCGTGGAAAAATTTTTTCAAAATTCAAACTCAACTTTTTTTTTACATTTCTACAGCGAAAAAAAATTCCACCCAAAATTGTTGAAATCTTTTGAGGTTAGAATCTTTTTCAATCTGAACTCTGGTGCGAAAACAGAATGAAAAAATATCCATTGGTTTTCATTTTATAGCCTTCCAAACATTCCGCTCGGAAAACTTAAATAATTTTCATTCGAGAAACTGGTGGCCCTACGGAGGCAAAAATTGTGCTAACGGGTCCCCAGAATGACCCGCATAGAAATATGAATTTATCAAAAAAAAAAAATGTTTTCAAAAAAACTTTGGTAGAACTCGAACTCTCCTCGCATTCGGAAAATAGGGTCAAACTCGATGAACTACCGTTGCTTGGTAACGGACGTCATTATAATCAGAATAAATCCAATTTATACGCGACCCTAAGTGAAGCGAGTTCGAATCCAATCGAGGTCTTTCTTTAAAAAATTCTTTGTTTTGATAAATTCATATTTCTATCCGGGTCAATCTGGGGACCCATTAGCAATTTGTGTCTCCGTAGGGCCACCCGTTTCTCGAATAAAAATTATTCAAGTACTCCGAGTGGAATGTTTGGAAGGATATGAAACGAAAACCAATGGATATTTTTACATTCTGTTTTCACACCAGTGTTCAGAATGAAAAAAAATTCAACCTTAAAAGATTCCAACAAGTTTGGGTGAAATTTTTTCTTTCACTGTAGACATGTAATAAAAAAAAAGTTGAGTTTGAATTTTGGAAAAAATTTTTCACGGAAAACCTTAGAAAATTGAGTACATTGAAATAATGCTATCCAATTTGGCAATCGAAAACAAAAAAATCCAACTTTGTAGGTTTTCCGCCATTTTGAAATATTTTTTCCCGAAATCTACACAACAATTGAATTGACCACCAAAAATTACTGAGATGTGACCTAAAACCGTTATTTAAAAGGTCACGTATAACTCACCACAGTTATCGGAATATTGCTCAAAGTTGACATTTAACACCCTGTATCTCGCTTATGCTTCGAAGACGAGGTATATGTCATAAGGCAAAAATGACGTTCCCAATGTCATTCATACGGCTGTATATGTTTGACCAGTTTATAATGAAACACCCTGTATTTTCGCTTAACTACGTCACAACTTATGTGCTTGAACGAAAAGGCCGACTCTTCGGACACCTCATTTGATGATATTCATTCCTTGATTCAACTGAATTTTCAGTTTTAATGTGTTTTAAAAAGACGGGTTTCTTCAGACAATTAACTATTTGAATCGAGCTTTGACATCCAAGAATCAATTTTTGCATTATTTCATTTCGACCGATGCACAGATCATACGCCATATTTCTGAAATGGCAATTTCATGCTCTTTCGTAAACATACGGGGTGTCCCATTGAAAAAATTTCAGAGGAGTTGCTACCAGAATGTTTCTACAGAAATTGAAAACTTTCAAGAGCAGAAATGTAACAGCAATATTTCTTAAATGAGTATTTTTTCTAAAAACACCCGCTCACTATATAACGGTGAGTTCCCCATGAAAATTGACCCTCAAACACCGACATCTGTTTTTTCTATCTATTACAGAAATAGCCGTTCAAAAGTGTCGACATCGGCCCACTCTGTACAACGTTAGATATGAAAACATTGAGTTCATAAATTCTGTTTTTTTTTCAGATACCGAGAGTTCAACCATCCTCGGCATGGAGTTGACATGGTTCGTTGCCACCCTGATCGCCGCGCTGTTGGTATTGCTGGTGTGTATCGTGGGTATCTCGATCTGCATTTGCCGCTGGGGCTGGAACGGTCGAATGGGAAACGGAAATGTCCAACAGCAGAACGCCTCCTATTCACGTGAGTCTCGCCACTTTCTGTTTCTTCCGATTACTATTATCCTGAGATTCGACGTCGGATTTACGACCATTTCGACTCGCGTTCGTGAATTGTTGGTTCAGGGGCTGTTTTCACGTCGTCAGAATTCATATTTGGATGTTATCGAGATCCTGTTGTAGTCCAAATGAATTTTTGCTTGTAAATTGGCGGAAAATTAGTGGTTCAGGATCCCGTTGTGCTTTGATGGTTGATTTACTATGCTGAATGATGAAAATTGAGGTTGTTAAACTTCGAGCTGCATGAGGCGTTCAGGGTCATCGTCTATGTCTCCAATGTACCATTTTTCCTCTTCTACTTGTACAAGAAGTCTATGATTCTGTACATACATTCGCACCGTGGACTTCAGACCAAATTCCACTTGAAGAAGAAACTATTACAACGACCATGAGTGGTTCTGAGTCGATTCAAAATGCGCCAAATTTTCTTGGGAAGATTAAAACCATGAACTTTTTCTGAAGGATCGCTGATCAAACCTTTGTTGAAAAAATGAGGGCTTACGAGATTTCAATCTAGCAATTTTAGAATCCGGAATATAAGAGATGATTGGGAATTAATTCAGAAAGCAATGATATGTATTCCAAGACTTCATCACTACAACCTGTCTACGAATATGGGGAGGTACAATATTTGAAAGAACTGGTGACCGCTGTAGAGGTGTAGATCTTATGGTCCTTCTAATGATTCTCATGGCTGTGCATCAATTTTACTAACATGCGAGCTGTTGAACCAAACCGGACAACAATATTCAGCAGCAGAAAAATCCAAAGCCAACGCTGCCGTAAAAAGAGTGATAGGGTCAGCACCCCATGAAGAACCAGCTAGTTTTTGGAGGAAATTATTCCTGGATTGCAATTCCATGCGTAAATTTTCCAAATGGACCTCGAAATTTAAAGAAGAATCTAATTTCACTCCAACATATTTTGGAGTGAAATTATGTTTCAGAACGGTATTATCGAAAGTAACTTTCAAAGTTTTGAACTTCTGTTGATTGTTCAAATGAAAACATACACAGCATAAACGAATGACTATTTCAATTTTTTGGATGATTATTTGAACTTAAAGTAAAAAGTGTTTCTATCGTGCTAAAAAGTAAAGTATCTCGAACCCTAAGGTCTTCCGGTGTTAGACAAAAATTGGAGTCGTTGCTGAGCTCCTCCTCCAACCTTTTTTCTTCGATGAGTAAAATGTCCTTACCATTCTGGATACCTGATATACTTACCATTAATTTATTGAATGGATCTCTGGGTAATTTAACCACCTAATTTTCTGAGCTTTATCATAACATTCATGAGAATTTTTGCGCGCTCGAAGCCCATCCGGGGTCCTTATTCTTGAATCGGGAAAGGGAGAAAATAGGCGAGTTGACGCTGTAGTCAAGGAAACGCGGTGCGTGTTTGATAAAACGACAGAGAACGTTAATTCAATCACTTTCAAGAATAGGGTCCCAGAGCGCTATCATATCATTTAATTAAAAAAAAAATGTCAAAAATTTCAGTTGATAACAATGGTCTTGAAAGACTATTTCAAACTTACTGCTCAAAAATTCTTGGTCAAATTATATTCTGGCCATAGTCACCCGCCCGTGAACACGATAGTCGAATATTTTCGAAAGACATAACTGAAAGACTACATTTCAAAAAGCACTGCCGTGAAGGCACCAACTTTTGCGCGCATGTTCAATGTAGATGGCCGCTTCAGCAACGAATTTGAACATGCACGCAAAAGCTGCTGCCTTCACGGCAGTGCTTTTTGAAATTTTTCTGATAAATTACTGAATTTCAATTCGATCTAATCTGTATTTTTGGAAATATTGGAAAAATAAAATTTTGAATGGGTATATCAACGGAATCATTGGGCGGATTTTACCCATTCACGAATTCGACCTTCGTTATTAAACCCCAAACCTACTCTACAAATATCGAGTTTCTAAGTCTTTTCTTCCGGAAGTTATTGTGTTTAGGGCCACCCTAACGGCTTACTGCGTAAACACAATTACTTCCGAAAGAAACAACTTAGAAACTCGATATTTGTAGAGAAGGTTTGGACCTTAATTACGAGGGCCGAATTCGTGGATGGGTAAAATCCACCCAATGATTCCGTAGATATACCCAATCAAAATTTTATTTTTCCAATATTTCCAAAAATACAGATCACATCGAATTGAAATCCAGTACTCCATCGAAAAATAACAGTTCGAAGTTTCATACAGAATTTAATGAGGATGATATGATAAGAAAATCATAGAAATTTTTTTTTTCAAATTGTTCTAATGACACGATTATCACGAAATTTCGCATAAAGTTGTCCTTCAGCATCTCAAAACTAGCTGTGGAGTTTTATCAGAATTCAATCAGTATTTCTCGAGTTATACCGAAATAAACAACGATATCGACAAGAAAACCTCGAAATTTGACATATTTTTTCCCGATATCTCCGAAACTTATGATCGTATCGAACTGAAATTTGGTACACTGCTATGAAATAAGAAGCTCAAAGTGTGAGTGGAGTTGTTTTTTGATATGATGAATGGTTTCGGAAAAAAAAATTTTTTGGAAAAAAATTTTCTTTCAAATTTACTGACAATATGATCCTGATGAAATTTGGCTCAAAGTTGCGCGTCGTTATACTCCACCTAACTGCCAAGCTTGAATCCAATCGCTCGAATAGTTTCCGAAATAAAAAATAAATAATTTCAAAATTTCAAGTGGCTATTACTCCGTAACTATTCGACCAATTTGGCCCATTAACGAACTCAACCGCGACATTCTGATGCGCGACCTACCCTGAAAGTTTCAAGTTGCTAGCTTGCTTCTGTCGACAGTTATCGTGTCTTCGGCCAGACGGACGGCCGGTCGGCCGGCCAGACAGAATCGATTTTGACAACGGATTCGTCATCAGTGAGTCCAACCTAGTCGATTGAGACCATTTTCGGCTCAATCATCCAAAAAAACTGATACTATGATCAATATTAATATATCATATTAAATACTAACAAATAACGAAATAAAACGTTTTTTAGGTTAAGTGAGACCCCGAAACATAATTTCAGGAAAAGCACGTTACCGTATCGAATAGCAGATTAATAAGTGAACTGAAAAAAAATCTCACCCTGAAATGTATCCATCAATTCCATCGGACCATATTCTACTAACAAAATATTTCGAATCTGTAAATCGCGGCGGGATAAAATGATGATGCACATGCTTCATGGTTGTAGTCCTCCGTCTTTTCATATAAGGAATACTATTCTGAAATAAAATTAATATAAGCTAATTCAAACTGCTCTTGATACTTATAATTTGTAGAAACTCATTGGTAGGTACTAAGGTAAACTATTTCACTTACTTAGGTTATATAAAATGAGCCAGCACATCAACCAACAATCAATCGCAAAGCAGTTAGGGCACTAAGCGGAGATGACGACACTTATCACGAATAATATACCTAAGATTTAGTCTCTGAAATCTGCCATGAAGAAAACCGACAAACAGTAGGCAAAAGTTGGAGCCATCACCTTGCGTTTTGATGCTCACTATATACGAGTTTCTTAAAGTTTATTGGTCAAGCCCCTGCTACCACAGAACGACTGCAATAGATAAACATTTGTTTGGGATTACTGATATTGAATATTCTCTATGATTGTCATAAACATAAGAATTACCAAAAATGAAATTTTCATTGGGGACAAATCAATATTGCTGAACAAATATGGAAAGTTTCTCGTAAATATACGTAGTTATACTGAAACTGATCATGTTAAATGAGAACATGATTTGTTCTGATGGAATATTCCACAGAAAAAAGATATTCCAATTATTCGTCTACAAGCTGAAGAATTTATTCTTTATATTTGCCTGCAATGAATTATGCTAATCGGAAATATGGCATATTAATATTAAACTAATAACAGTTTAACATATCGATGAATTATACACAAATAAACGTTTCTTTCAGTTTCTCTTTTACTTATAAACATGCATGTTTATAAGGTCGGTTTGGTGTGTGCTTATGTGGGCTGATTCGTTAATGGGTAGAATCCGTTCTATGTGCTAGGAGATATCATCGTTCAATTTTTTTTCTCATACTTAACTTTAACACAATTAACCGCCTGTAATGTCAAACTCTTGGAAATAGGTCTGTGGAAGGGACACACTCGTCGCTAAATCTAAAGTTTTTCAATGAAGAGTGTATTCAAATAATACCCGCCTACTTACTGAAGTCGAGCACTCCGGAATTGCGAGGACTTTTGTTGTGGGGATATTTGACAAAGAATTCCAAGATTAATTCAGAGTGCGATATTGAAAGCGCACCAAACTAGGTGTTACTCGACCCAAATATCCTCGAGTGTAAATCAAAACAAAAAGGCCACGGTACCTGCCATTTCGAGACGTCATACATATGTCACACCCCAGGGCAGGCATGTCCGAGAATACACTTCCCAAATGCCCCAATATGTTCTATAGGGAAGATAAACGTCCAACCTGTCAATAAACCAGAAACACGGTAGAACTTGAACATAATCACCTACAAACTCCCAAGTCTCTTCCAGACTTCCAGAAGACGCATTTGGGTCACGTCCACGAGAGGATTTGCTGCGAGAAGAGGGGAGGATCTGCAGCAATTTTTTATTCATGAAGACCCCAGCCCACGGTCTTACAAGAGATCGTCTCGGACATTTTGTGTCTAAATGTTAATGAAAGCCTTATATATCGCAGATAGTGTTTGACAGGACATGGATCATTGGGACGCGAAGCGCCATATCTATAATTCATGGGGCGGAAAGGGTGGAGAGAGAAATGTAATTTTCTGTTCTCGATTATAATGCCAGAAACGCCTGTTCGCGAGCAAATCCTTTAAGGGACCGGAAATTCTATGAATTCTTGATCATGAAGAGTATTAATCACCAGCATTAAAAGGTTTGTGTGTGTGTGAAATCATGTACATATCTTAGTTGAAGGATGGTTGATAATCTGCAGGACTCATATCTGGGAGAACGGTAGTGCCTCCGCCAAGATGAGCTTGGACGGGGTAGACAAACCTAAACATTTTTTCGAGTTGTCGATATTTTGTTGCAGAATATTGTATGTTCTATCATCTTTATGTGACCTCCATATTGCAATAGCTCATTTGACATATCATCTAGCCCGGGTGCTTTTCTTTCGCTTTTCTTCTTCGCCATTTCCATAGTCATTCTTTCGGGTATTACGGGACCTTTTCCGGACTTTTAACTTCCGTCTTTCTCTCTGCTCGATATTATATAATCTATTGTTGAGTTTTGGCCTATTCTGTTCTGTCATCTAATCTTGTGCTAGGGTATATGTTTGATAGATATTCAAACAATAATATTAATGTATCTATAACAATATTTTGATTTTTTTTAAAATTCAATTTTTCTGTAGTCCCTTTACATAATATCTTTCGATTGATTCGATATCTCACGATATACTTTCATTGTCTTCAACGTACCACGTCTTCAATGAGAAAAATTTTATTATATCAACTGGCATACGATGATTGAAATAAAAACTTGAAAAAAGGGTAACATAATGAAATAACGGGTTTTTCAACAAGAACTTTGTTTTTTAAAACAAAATAAAACAAAGAATTTAGTGGAAAATGAATAAAATTTTTATTGTATTATAAAGAGAAAAGTTCGGCAATTATGAATGAAAAATGATATCTGACAAATGTCCACCACGACCACGCTGACAGACGTTGATTCTTTCATCAAAATTTTAATCACTTTTTGGCAAGATGGAGGGTCTATTTCGTTAATGACATCACGGATTTTGAGTTTTAAGGCTGCTATCGATTCGATTGGCTCCGTATAAACTCTGTCTTCAACATAGCCTCACAAAAAATAATCCAGTGGTGTTAAATCACACGATCTGGCCGGCCACTTAACAGCTGAATTTCGCGAAATTATGCGATCGGGAAATTTGGTTTGCAATAAATTGATCGTTTCATTGGCTGTGTAACATGTGGCACCGTCTTGTTGAAACTACATTTCAGTGACATCCATGTCATCAATAATAGGCCAAAATTCAGTTGTTAACATCTCGCGATAGCGTGATCCATTGACTGTTACCGCATTTCCAGCCTCATCTTCGAAAAAAACGGCCCAATCACACCTCCAGACCACATAGCACACCACACAGTGACATGTTGAGCATGCAAAGGCTTCTCAATAATTGCTTTAGGATTTTCAGATGCCCAAATGCGGCAATTTTGCTTGTTGACGTACCCTGACAAATGAAAATGTGCTTCGTCTGAAAAAATGATTTTTTGAGAAAAACCAGCAGGTTGTTCCTGAATGAACTGAGCGAATCTACGGCGATTTGAATGGTCGGTCAGCTTCAATTCCTGCACCAGTTGAATCTTGTAAGGCTTCAAAGCCAAATCCTTTCGCAAAACACTGTGGCTCACGGCAGCGATGTTTTCTGTCGAACGACCCGGTCGAACACGTTTTGGTGTTGGCACATTTTGTACCGAGCCTGTCGACTCAAATTTCGCGACCAAATTCTTGATAGCAGTCTCAGAAGGACGTTTATGTTGTCCGAAAATATCACGAATTTTACGAAATGTAACTTTAACAGAACGACCATTTTCATAGTGGATTAAAATTATTTCAATGCGATTTTTGAGCGAAATTGAATTCATTGTAACAATTGGCAAAGCATATACTGCGAATACGTCAAAAAACTGAATGTCAAAACTGTCATGTGGTGCCGGTGTTACCACATTGAAAAACAAAGTTCTTGTTGAAAAACCCTGTACAATCTGAAAGTAATACCAGACACAGCGTTTCGTTTTCTATCTTTCGATTCAGAATCATCAGTAGCATTTATTCGACATTTTATGTCAAAAACTCACCACGTGTTTTTTTCATCACGTGCACTTAACTTCAACGGAATTTAGTAGATATAAGTTCACGCGCAAGCTTGTTGAAATTGTGCATAGAAGCAATATTGCCACAGAGTTTACTTACACTTTCTTCTTTTGCTGACAAATGAAACGCGGTAAAAAACATTTTCAAAAATCTTTCTAACTTCAAAAATATTTATATATTTTTTAATTGTATTTTTCAATTGTCATATAATATCCTTTATCGAGTAGACTCTTTTGAATTTAAAATATATTTGTCTTGTTTCAGTCCAGCAGATGTACGGCTCGAATGGGGCGATGAAACAAGGTAGCACGACGACGTTGACTGGCGTCCAGGGAAACTGGTGGCACCCTGCGGGCCCGCTCGGGTTCCGCCGCAACAGCAGCACGCCGGCCCGGGCCCTCCTTTACTGCCTGGCAAACTGAGACCGACGGGCCAGATGCAGCCCAACGGCGGCGGCGGTGGGCCGGACAAGGACCACGTCTCGCAGCCGGCTCAGAAGGACGAGTGGTTCGTCTAGCAGTAGGTTAGTAAATCATAGAATTATTTTTGTTTCAAGTATGACCAGGTAAATAAACTTAACAACTGTTTAGAAACGAAGTTTCATGGTTCATGCCGTACGTCCAGAGGGTACGTGAGGGTGAACGTATAGTTTGGAGAAGTGGATTTCACAAAAAGATATGCGCATGCACCAGGAGTAGCATTAACACGTTGACTGCCAACTACGAGATAACTCGTAGATTGCGATCTCTGTCAGGACGCCGACTACGAGTCATCTCGTACTGTGTTTACTTGCCATAATCGAGCAGCTACGATCAAACACGTAGTATATCAGCGATAATATGGATAGATGGCTTCTGGGAAGAGATGAAGATATCAATGCTGGCTTACATGAACGGAAAATTTATCCATAAAGGAACAGATAATATAATTCTAAAAAAAAATTCAAAACAAGAAGAGAATATATTTATTGTTCGTTAAACTTTCTAAAACAGTCTTCCACACAAAGGGCTGGTTTTTCTTCACAGATTGCACAAAAACAACTGGTTCCGCGGTGTTTTTTTCTTGGGTGCATATGCGACATGGCTGCGTCGGACGGATAATTTTTCTCTGAGCTGGGTGAATCTCTTCATTCTCTTCTCCAACCAACGCGATGACGAATTCTCCTCTGAACTTTATCAGTTTTATTTTAGAAGTCATTTATCGATAAATTTTGTGCGAATTCTGTGAACGAATTAACTCGTAGTTGAGCTCCGCGAAGAGATTTCTGTTACGTAAGCCAACTACGAGATGATTCATGAGACCTTTTTTTTCGAAAAAATACATTTTCTATAAATTTTGGTGATAACTTTGTACTATAATTAGGGTTTTGAATAATATAATATGATTAACTCATTTTGGCTTTTCAGACCAGAATTCGGAAAATTACCGTGGCAGTCAACGTGTTAAGGGAGCATCATCGCCAGGCTATACAAAAAACCATATAACACAAAAATATGTGATACCATTTCAAATTATGTTTCTTCTATATAAGTTGTATGAAATATAAGATGATAAGGAAGGTTTCTATGGAAGGAACATGTTCGATTGAGGAAATAAGGGGCAATTCTGCACTATTTTCCTCTAAACAGTAATAAAAAACTATTTTGTATATTTTTCAATGATGAGACACCCCTATTTTATTTCCGATTTGGAAATTTAGGTCCCAAACAAATCAAAAGACGGAATTTAAGTGCATAAGGTATTATAAATTCAATTTCTCCTGATTAAATTTCTCCTGTCCCCAATTAAATTTAACGATCCAAACTCTGACATAGTTCATCACATTACTTGATAATTATTATATGTACCTTATTTTCAAATCAGAATCAACCTTCTCGGATGAATCAACATTCTACCACTCAAGTCAAGCGATATGGCGAGTCAGCAGACTTGTCGATAGCACTATCGGCACCTCAAGTCAAATGTTATGTTGGGATGTCTTCAAGATCAATACTGACTGGATGTTTTCTACGTAAACTATGGCTATTGCTCGGGTTTGCAATGCCGAATTTGTCAAAATGATTTTCTTCTCAGCTATAATCCTATACTGGAGATATCGCAATCTCTAGTGTACTCTAGACACACCTACTCTTAGGGTACGACCAAAATGCAAGAGATTACGATATCTCAAGTCAGCTGCTGGCTTCCGAAAAACTCATTTTGAATATTTGGGCAACGCGAAAGATGGCAATATGCGGGTGAAATGAATCTTTTAGTGTCCTCAGCATGGATATGTCTTAAAAACACTTTATTTATTTGATAACTACTTACAATTTTATAACAATGCAAGAAGCCAATCGCGATATCGCAATTTCAAATACATTTGGTCGTACCTTTAGGGTACGTCTATTTTGCACGAGGGATTTCGATATCGCGAATCAGCTTCTTGCCTTATGTTATTACGCTAAATATTACGTTTCGGTTCTAACGGTCATTCCAAAAGTAAATGTATTGCTACACGTTTTTGTTATCGTTGCGCTAGTTATCAGTTTGTTTGATTAGGTTAGGTGAGACGTTAGTTTTTTGTGTTACAAAACTCACGTTTAAACTCTAAATGTTTAATCATTTGCATTTCTGCATTAGTTTTTTGATTCTGGACAAAATGAAAAGGAATCGGAAGAGGTAATTTCAGCTTGTGTTATTGCTGAAGAAGTGGAACTAGTTATATTGCACAAAATAATTGGCATGGTTCAAACTATTACTAATTTAAAACCCCTCATGTTTTTCTCAATTCGTGAAAAAGTAACAAATACCTATATATGAAAAAAAATTGCTGTGGTAGCACTAATAAATCTTAATCTCTAATATCAGTGTGGAAGTTATTATAAAACAAATTTAAAAAACTTTGAAGAAGTTGTGTAATTAACACTAAAAACATATTAGCGAACAGCTTTTCTGAGATAGTGATCGGAGCCGGAAGGACCCAAAGCTAAACGAATCCTTCCGATATAGAATGGCGCAACGTGAATTGCGGCTCGCAATTTTCCGTAACTAACGTTAGACGCTAACGCTATTAACGTCGTGTCATTCTGAAACTGAATCTGCGCATGCGTAAATGTCAAACATAACGTTTGCTGTAATAAAGTCACACAAATTTGACACTGCAATATCTCTCTATTGTGTTTATGCAGAGCCGTCATTCCTGACATGAGCAGTTCCTCCATTACACGAAGCTCAGCTCTAGTCATATTTTCGTTGGTCCGGCAGTTAACTGGCTTTATTATTTCCTCCAATACTGCAGTGCTCTTGCACCCCTAGGACAGTCACTTTATTGTCCCTGGACTGTTGCTTTATGATATTACGGCAATCCTAGGCCAGTAATTCTGTCTGTCCGTTATGATAAATATGCCTCAACGATCAAGTCGTAGTAACTATCAGGACCCAAAAATGTTTTCTGAAACCCAAACACGGCAATCAACGAACTTTAATCGATGATTTGTTAATCGCGACTCCGCATCCTTAATTTCCAATTAACTTAGAATATTGGGCTTAGAATTTGGTGTTGATTGGCGGAGTGAGGGCTTGATTAACCGTGATTAACACTTTGTGAAACCGGCCATATGAGTTTGTGCATGAAAATGTTCCAATCCAAA
The DNA here is from genome assembly GCA_958510865.1 of Myrrha octodecimguttata. Lineage (NCBI taxonomy): Eukaryota > Metazoa > Arthropoda > Insecta > Coleoptera > Coccinellidae > Myrrha > Myrrha octodecimguttata. Next base: position 31,959,966 of record OY294057.1, read on the forward strand.
TATTGAAAAAGCAAAAAAAAATTTCCAACTCCATTCATCATATTGGACGGTGGAAATTTCCATCACGTCTTTCTGATGTCACACGCGCTCTGAGGCACATTTTCCTACTCGGCTTGCTTAAATTAATATATAGAGTCGTAGCACATCCCGGTAATGAGCAAGTGGACCCCTGCTTGATATATAGATAAAAGCAATCTCCTGGTCGTATGGTCCTGCGGAATTTTCACTGAAACTTCATGACTAAATTTTACAAACTACTGTGACGTTGTTTTTTGGGTTGCCTTTAGTTTTATATTGGTTACTGGAAACGTTTGAAGCGTGGGCTGGAAGTAAATAGTTCTTTTGATTTGACGCTATATTTGTCTGTGTTCCTCTATGACATTTCCTTCTCGATCAGCTGTTCAGCCCATTTTTGTGGAAGATTCTGATGCTTCTTAAAATCAAGGAGATTTTTTGGATTGTTATATCGGCTTTGAAAGCTAATAAGCAGAATTCTGTAATTTCTGGAGATTATTTGAATTAGAGTTTTCAATGGACTTTGTTCTTTCGAAGATTATTGCTATAGTCTGGGTTCAGATAATATCACCAATATTACGCAAAAACCCTAGAAATAGGTTGAATACTTCTGAACCGTTTGAAATTTCTATTTCTCCAGGAAAATACCTTCCGTGTTGATAGGTTTATTTTAAACAAGAGTTGGGGGGTCATTTTTCAACCTTCACAAAAGTTCTCCTTCGACAGCTAAGTTTACAATTACTATACCCTAAGTGGTGCCGAAAGGATATAAATATATCAAAATCGGCCATGTTCCTTAAAATGTTCAACGAACTGGACAATCATTTGCAGAAAAAAACTGAATCAGTCCCCTCGTAAACATAAAAATTCCATAAATATTATGGTAGTTGACGAAGCTTGGCACATTTGTACCATACTGACTGGATCAATCTTAAACAAAGGGATCAACAATTAGAAAACGGGCCACTGGTAACCCTGTAGAATCTTCCTGGATGATACTACACTTCTTATCATCACCTTAAAATATGGAATCTGGTTTTGCTTCATCCTCTACCTAATGAAAAATTATCGTCCGATCAAACCAAACAAAAAAGGGGCAAATTTCAAAATGTTCTATTTCGAGATTGCTGACTGTTCAGGATGCCACATTGAAAAGGAAACAGATCTTTTCTGTTAGATAAATAGAGTGTTTGGAAAATCGCTCGGACTCATGAATGTTTTTCTTGAGGGGAACATTCTTCTTCATATAATGCATCATAATTCATCCTTTTGTGCGACAACCACAGCCCCTAAAATTTTAATGGAGTAGATGGGTAGTCTGATAGAATAGAATAGAATATATATTCATTCCCAATAATTATTGAGACATCATACAATAATATAAAAATAAAATGGAAAAACTCAAAATCACAAAATAAACCCTAGAACATGTAACAAAAAATCATTAGACACTGCTATGAATGATAATCTCCACAAAAAATTTCTAATTTCTATAGACTGTAAGGTTCACACTGTAAAATAAGATTATATATTTTCTTTTTGAAAAGCCTGTAGTCCATTATCTTCTGGATCGCCTTTGGCAGTTTATTCATCATCCTTATACCTGCATTCTGCGGGTTCTTTTCTCGCAATGTAGAGCAGTGAAGAGAATATATATAAAGATTCATTTGTTCGCTGTTATCTGTTATTTCTGTTTTCGCATTCTGCGAAATAATTATAATATTTTCTTAAAAAGAGGAGAAGTCTCTGTATATAAAGGCCATATATAGTTAGAATGTTATTGCTGCTGGATGGGCCCCTACATGAGACTCTAAAACTCATTCCCAAAATAGTGCGTTCGGTCTATTTCTGTAAAACAAAAATTTTCTCTGCAGAAGATGTACCACCCCAGAAAATGATGCAGTACGATGCTGAAGATCGAAAATTAGCATAATAAATAACTTTTAGTACATCTGAGTCAACCTGCTTTTTCACTATATTCAGTGTATATATTATAGAGTTTATTCTTTAGTTACAGCTGTTTCACAGTTGTAGTCATTCTCCTTGGATCCGCTTCTTCAGTGTAGATGTTTTGGTTGATTGAATGATTAGCTCTGATCAAGGGGGAATATTTGTTGATTTATCGAGGGATATTTGTCCTTGTGATTATGCTTTATTGTTATTACTGGAGCTCTTTCCTCTCCGTTAAACCAACTCTCATCTTTATTATTTAGTTTTGCAATATGAGAAAACCATTTCAAAACATTGTCCACTTGAACACTAAGAAACTTTGCTTGTTTGCTAATTCGTCTTCTCTGATCTTTGTAATGTAATATATCAGGTGGAATCCAGTGTGCTCTTTCAGTAGTGAAAAATATACACTCCGTTTTTTGCATATCCATTACAAGCTTGTTATCCATTGTAATGTACTTTCCTTGGAAGACTTCACTTATGTTTTATTAATTGACTGTTCTAATTAAAACACTTTGATTTCTTAAACCTTTATTTTCGACTCTCAACTGAAAAATTACTAAACTGAACAGAATTTCTGATTGACACAAGAAGCTGTCTAAGCGCATGCACACGTGCGCGTTATAAACCTCAGATTACATTCCTCCCCTAAAAATGAACAAATCATGCTCTCAAATTGAACTTTGAGATTAATCAAAAAGTAATTTTATGTTAATCACAAATACCAACAGTTCACCACTATACTGTACCTATTGCAACAAATTTAAAGATTGAATTCACAATAATTTCCAATCCTTACAATTCTTTACCCACTACTTTCTATTCAAAATACGCTTCGAACGTCTCAAGTTCGGTGGTATTTCATTATTATGAACGTGCTAAACTAACAGAAAGAGGTTTTACTGCAGAATTAGCTGTATAGACATCTGAGTTTTTTTTTCAGTTGAATTGTCATCTAATTCATTTGAACAAGACTCTTCAAAGATTTGAGATTCTATCGGAATGTCTGGAACTTTATAATTATTTTTTATTTTTCTTATTTGATTTGTATGTCTTTCCCAAACTTTATTCAAGGATGGTATTTCTACAAGGTATAAACGGTTACCAATAATCCTAATAATTTTTCCTCTCGCCCAGGTAGGATGATTAATATCTTTATAATCTTTAACGATTACAAATTCTCCTAACTCAAAGCAAACTTGCTCTTTACCCCCTTTGTAATTAATTTGCATTAACTGAACATTTTCAACTCTTTCACGTACACTACCATCATTTTTAGCAGAAGTGGACAAAAGCGCTGTAAATCTTCTTCGCAATGGCCTACCAAACATTAAAACGGCCGGACAAACCCCAGTAGAAACTTGAGGTGTGTTTCTATAATCAAACAAAAATCTAGTTAATATAAAATCGGTATCAACGCCATTACTGATCTGCAAAGCTTTTTTGAGAGCATTTTTCACGGTTTTTACTGAATTCTCTGCGGCTCCATTGCAGGAGGGGGAGTACGGAGGGCTAGTTAGATGCTTTACGTTGTTTCTGGTTAAAAAAATTTCAAATTCATCCGACACCATAGAACTACCGTTATCTGAAACAATAGTAATTGGTAGTCCGAATCTGGCAAACCAACTTCGTAGAAGTTTTATAGTCGAGCATGAATTTATGTTCAACATTTCGAACGATTCAAGGCACTTCGAATAAGCATCCAAGACTACAAGGTAATTTTTTCCTTAAAAACTGAAAAAATCCACATGTAACCTTTCCCAGGGTCCCTTGGGCCATGACCATGGAACTATTTTCACCCTAGAAGGATTATTGGAATGAAGTCTACAAGATTTGCAGCTTGACGCTAAATTTTCAATTTTTTTTATCTAACTCCGGAAACCAAATATAACCTCTAGCGAAATTCTTCATTTTAACTGTACCCATGTGGGTAGTGTGTAATTGTTTTAATATATCATTCTGTAAGCTTGCAGGAACTACAACTCGATGATTCCAAAAAATAACATCATTTCTCAAAATAAATTCGTATCTTTTAACGAAGAATGCTCTCAACCTTTCATCTTTCAATTTTTTAGGCCACCCTTTATTTATGAAGCATTTAAATTTTTCAAGTAACTCATCAGCCAAGGTGGCTTTTCTCAAAGTTTCAAAAGATAATAGTAAATTCGCGCTCGAATCCAAAAAGTGGCAATAATCAAAATCATTTTCTTCATTAGAAAAATCCTCATTAGAAACTTCCATAGGTAATCTAGAGAACCAGTCTGCAGAGTTTCTGTGACTTGCTACATATTCGATATCATATTGATAGCCGGACAATATAATGGCCCATCTTGTCAAACGATTGGTCGAAAACTGTGGAATCGCTTTAGTGGGATTGAAAATCGTGACCAGTGGTCTCATATCAGTTACAAGAGTGAACTTTTCATTATACAAATATTGAGTAAACTTTGTCACCCCAAATATTATTGCTAAACCTTCCTTTTCATTTTGCGAGTAATTGCGTTCAGACTTGGACAACGTTCTGGAGGCGAACGCGATAGGCTTTTCAACAGCGTTTTCAAACGCTACGGCTACGGCACCTACACCTTCAGAAGAAGCGTCAACAGTTAACCTCAGTTCCAATTCTGGATTGAAATGTACAAGCACTTGTGGAGATATTAAAACTTTCTTGATCTTGTCGAACCTTGCAAGTGAATAAATCTTCTGATCTCATCGAAGCAATATTTATGTTTAATATTTTTCTTTTAGCTATATTGAAAATACAAACATCGTTTTCTGTTTTGTTTACATTTTCTAACACATCGTCAGAAGTATCCAAATCCTTCAAAAAATGTTGCCTAGCAACTTGATTGTGATACATCTTTTGCCTACATACTTTCGACAAATGGCCCTTTTTCCCGCACGAGAAACAAGAATGAAATTTATAAATACACTTATCTTCGTGATGATTTTTCCTCCCACAAACGTTACAAGTGACGTCTTCGTTGCGGTCATAGTTTCTGGTACTACTTCCTTGCGCATGCGAACGTTCCTGCTTGTGGCCCATGCTCCATCGCGGCGTCCTCCTGTGCCCTTCTGGCCCCCTTTCCACTCCAATATTATGTAGGGGTTCCGTTTTGACCATAAACTCATGGATTTCACGGGCTGCCATTTTGTTCGCCGCAATCGATACCATCTTCTTGAAATCAACTGTTATATCGTCTTCCATTAAACGATCAATTACAGGTCCTTTTTCGAATCCGAAAATGAATCTGTCTCGTAGACAAACCTTCAGCTTGGTGCCGAACTCACAGCCTACCGCAAGACCTCGAAGCCTAGCTCCCCACTCACTTGCAGATTCCACGAGTTCCTTACGCGCGTTATAAAACTTATAACAAGCTGCGAATACTCTTTGTTATGGTTTAAAATACATATCGAACACATTGATGAGTTGTTGATAAGTTTTTTCTTCTGGCTTTGCTGGACTAACTAAATCGAATGACAACTGATAGGCATCCTCGTCCAAAGTATTCAGCAGGATCGCACGAGTTTTTTCGGCATCTGTAGTCGGTTTTATTTCATTTGCCGTGAAATAATTCTCCAGCCTTGCCTTGACGATGGTCCAGTCGGAACTTTTCAGATTGAATTCACGCAGATGTCCCACATATTTCGACATTTTGTTCGACGTATTTCCTTCAAGGTTGGGGAAAACGAAAATATCATCGTCGCCAAGTTGCAATGTTCCTCCCTTGGAAGACTTCACTAATGTTTTATTAATTGACTGTTCTAATTGGAACACTTTGATTTCTTAAACCTTTATTTTCGACTCTCAACTCAAAAACTACTAAACTGAACAGAATTTCTGATTGACACAAGAAGCTGTTTTAGCGCATGCACACATGCGCGTTATAAACATCACTCTTGCATTCTACTCATAACAGACTCCAATGCAACAGTTGAGGAAAATATGTTTGTGGTTCGAACCAGGATGTTTGTATCATCAGCATATATGACAGGTTGACAAATTTCCGTTGGTAGATACTTTGTTATAACATTTATGTAGATGAGAAATAGTAATGGTCCCAAAATGCTACCTTTGAGTACCCCCATAGTTGACACTAGTCCATCTAAGGTGTACATGATTCCCTTCACCATAACACACACCTCTGCCTCCAGTTGGTGAGATTACTTTTTATAAGGTCCAGTTGTTTATCCCTTATTCCAAGTAGTTCCATTTTTCTACACAATATCTCCTGTTTCACGCATTCAAACGCCTTATCCAGGAACAGAGCAGCTGCAACTTCACCTCTCTCCAATGCCAAGACAATACTGTGTGTTGGTTCAAAAATTGCAGTTTCAGTATTTTTGTTATTCATAATCCCATGTTGGCGGTTGTGGATAACATTAAACTTCTTGAAAACATTTCAGGATTCGAGTTGCTAGCACCTTTTCAAAAATTTAGGAGAATGAACTCAGCAGACTAATCGGTCGGTGGTTCCCCAAGTCAGCTTGATCTCCTCCTCTCCATAACTGATGTTTTAAGTGCATCTAGAAAAATACCCTCTTTAAAAGATGAATTCATAATATAAGCAAGAGTGGGAGCTATAAAATGTTAGAGTTCTTGACAATACCCATAGGGATTCCATCATATCCAGTAGATTTTGGTTCTTCATTGATTTTGCTGCCGCAACTACCTCAGATTCTTCAATATCAAAAATAAATATTGAATTCGGAAGCCGTGCAGTATTGTGCTTGCATTCAACTGCTGTTGACGAATTGTTACACGATATTGAAGCCATATCAATAAAGAAGTTATTAAATTCATTCATAATTTTGTGTAAGTATTTGTGGTTCATGTTATCAAAACTAGATTTAGGACTCCTATTAGTTAGTTTATTTACTATCTGCCAGGTTGCCTTTGACGTATTCTGTGCATTTTGTATTGTTTCATATATACGAATTCCAGAATGAAATATCACCCAATTTACCTTGAGTATCAGATTGTTACCAATTTCAATACTTCAATGCTGGAGGGAAAACTTCAGAAAGAAGAGATAGCTGTCCCAGATAATTTTTCCTAACAAATGCCCAATTTGAGTTTCGCCAGCTTTCATTCAATGGTATAAATTTTGCTCAAACTTCTTCGCACCTTCTAGGAAATGTAAGAGGTTCTTTTACATTTGTTGCCAATAGCGAATTGGCAACAATACCAGCGAGGTGTTATTCCTCCAAAGTGGCTTTTCAGTGACTAAATTTTCGATTTTAAGTGGCCCCACAAAGAGAGTACGGAAGAGGGTGGACTTGTAGAGAATTTTGCAGTTGCAATTACTGCAAGAATTAATTCACCTTCAACGTGATGACATCTTTGAGAACGATAATCGTCGGAGCCAGATATATTTTCCAGCAAGATGGAATTCTACCCATCCTGTCGAACAATTTTCAGATAATAATTTCTCCAATCAGAGGATTGGTCGAAAGGGCCCTATGGAATGATCAGCCAAAACAACAAACAGATCAGCCCTCTCTAGACTTCATTTTGTGAGATCGCTCCAAATCGAGAATTGGCGCTACAGAATGCGTCTCCCAGGAGGAATTACGCCAGCGAATGGCCGCATGAGATTTTTCTGAACAAATCTTCCTCTCCTTGTTGTTGTTTCTTTGAAATGGTTAATCATATTACGCTCTGGGTGAATTGGGTGATATATATGAATTTCGAAGTCGAATATTACGTAAACGGATGATAAAACTTGAGAAAATTTCAAAAAGTACTGCCGTGAAGGCAGCAGTTTTTGCGCGCATGTTCAATGTCGATGACCGCTTCAGCAACGAATTTGAACATGCACGCAGAAGCTGCTGCCTTCACGGCAGGGCTTTTTGAAATTTTTTTTAATGAATTACTGGATTTCAATTCGATCTAATCTGTATTTTTGGAAATATTGGAAAAATAAAATTTTGAATGGGTATATCTACGGAATGATTGGGCGGATTTTACCCATTCACGAATTCGACCTTCGTAATTAAGCCCCAATCCTACTCTACAAATATCGAGTTTCCAAGTCGTTTCTTCCAGAAGTTATTGTGCTTACGGACAGCTTCCGGAAGGAAAGACTTGGAAACTCGATATATGTAAAGTAGGTTTCGGGCTTTATCACGAAGTTCGAATTCGTGAATGGGTAAAATCCATTCAATGGTTCCGCAGATATACGCATTCAAAATTTAAGTTTTCCAATATTTCCAAGAATACAGATCAGATCGAATTGAAATCCAGTACTTCATCGAAAAATTACAGTTCGAAGGTTCATACAGAATCTAATGAGAATGATATGATAAGAAAATCACAGATATTTTTTTTCCAATTTGTTCTAATGACACGATCATCACGAAATTATGCATAAAGTTGTCTTTCATCATCTTTAAACTAGCTGCGAAGTTTTATCAGGTTTGAATTAGTATTTCCCGAGTTATACCGAAAAAAACAACGATATCGAGAAGAAAACCTCGAAATTTGACATATTTTTTCTCGATATCTCCGAAAATTATGATCGTATCGAACTGAAATTTTGTACACTGCTGTGAAATATGAAGCTCAAAGTGACAGTGGAAGTTTTTTTCGGATTTGATGAATGATTTCCGAAAAAAAAAATTTGGAGAAAATTTTTTTTTTAATTAACTGACAGAATGATCCTGACGAAATTTGGCTCAAAGTTGCGCGTCATTATACTCCAGCTAACTGCCAAGTTCGAATCCAATCGCTCAAGTATTTTCTGAAATAAAAAATAAACAACTTCAAAATTTCAAGTGCTCATAACTCCGAAACTATTCAACCCATTCGGCCCATTAACGAACTCAACCGTGGCATTCTGATGCGCGACCTACCCTGAAAGTTTCAAGTTGCTAGCTTGCTTCTGCCGACAGTTATCGATTTTGACACCGGATTCGTCATCAGTGAGTCCAACCTAGTCGATTGAGAACATTTTCGGCTCAATCATCCAAAATTACAGACATTTGGACAAAACGATAGCACGCTGTTCCCCTAGAAGATGCGCGCAAAAATTATAACTTTCACATCCAGAAGGAAAAAATCCTTTTCAACAATATATCGAAAGAATATTTGTTCGAATTCGTGGAGAGATGGAAGGATATGAATTATCATAAACAAAAAAATAATAAAATTAATAAATAAATTGATACACTTCATCAGAATTTTATGCTGGAAAAGGTCCCCCGCCAGAAAAAAATTAAACGGTCCGAGCGATTCTCCAAAATCAAAATTTTTCACTGTAATAGACTTTCAAAATGTCGCAATAAATATTCGTGTACGCATCAATCGCGATCAATCTTCACGCGCTTGTTCTGGGGACCAGGGAATATTTTGAGTCTGAATTGGTCTTGAATGATTTGGTTACATTCCCTGAAGTAGTATCCGTGGTCAAATTCAATTCTATTCGTCCAGACGTCCGTAGATGCTCCAACTTTTGACGAATAAGATCTCTAGATCTAGATCAAGTCTGAAAATTTCAACACTCTAGTGTTGAAATTTTCAGACTTGGTTTGGAGTTTGAAGATCTCAGTTCAATTCGCTAGTGGGAAGAATTGGTCGAACAGTTTCCGAGTTTTACCAATATGAAATTTTGAAATGAATTTCCCGATATCTCATGAAGTATTGAGTATATCAGATTAAAACTTTGTAATTAGTTCTAAAATACCAACGCGCAATTTACTGCGAAATTTCGTATGGATTGAGTTGTCACAAAATTTTTTAAACATGTTCATTCGAAAATCTTTTCGAATTTTTGTTGAAATTTTGTTTCCAAAGGAAATTTCCATTAGATTTCAACGAAATTTGATGCACATTTTGAAGTCAATAATTGACAATAATCTTCAAAATTTAAAATCGATCCGATATTTATTTTCGGAGAAACAAAGACAAAGAAATATGTTAGATTTCGTAGATACCTACTTGAAATTTTGGCATTATTTCCTCAATATCTCAAGAAGTATATACCTAGGGACTGGATATTTGCGGAGTAGGTTTTCTGTTTGATTACGCGAATGTTGAATTCCTGAATGGGTAAAGTTTGCTCAATGATTCCGTAGATAAAGGTATCAATTCAAAATTAAATTTTTCCATATTTCCAAAACTACGACACGGATCGAATTGATCTGAAAATGGCAGCTTGATTTTCATGCAGAATTCCATGAGGACCATATGAAGAGAAGATCGCCAAATATTTCCCTCTGGAAGTTAAGCTGCGTTTGGCGGGGACAATACGTGAACAGGTGACTGCTTTGACAACGAATTCAAACAAGCACATAGATGCTCCTGACCTCTCGTCAGTGCTCTTCTAGAATTTCATCGCTTCCATTACGTCATTCAATCGAGTTTAATTTTACAATCAGATTAATCTGTCACGTGAACATTGTTCAATTTGACAGCTACAGTCTCGAATGACATCTAACTGCACCAGTGTTGCCACTTCGTTATATAAATAGAAATCTATCTCATTCATAACTGGTTGATTTTTGATTGATGCAACCTTCGACTATAAAAATCTATTTATTTCTATCACTGATATATTTTTTTGTTCCAGAGGTGGCCGGGTCGTGGCCTGCAGGGTAAGTCGAGTGCAGAACCCAGCGCTCGGCATCTGAACCAACCACGAAACCGATTATCGTCACGTGACACGCTTAAAGTAAGAACTTTGTCTAAAAATTTCTAGCTAATTATGAGAGTATACATTACGAGTGCAATTTTCTGTGAATCTTCCTTCGAGCATCGCTGACTGTTCTTTCCTGATGGAAAAGTGTTTTTTTCTAGATGTTAATGAAATTAAAAATTGATAAGCGTTGGAAACTGGATAAACCTAAGTAGGTCCATAAAATTCCATATGGTTATCAGGGAATAGGGAAATTCACATGACCTTAAAATGAAGAACATATTGGAGAGTGTTCAATGTTGTAGCTCAGGACAAACTTTCTCGACAATTGCGGACAACTAATTCCTCCTTATTTCCTCTCAACCCGAATTGAAGCTATGACAACGATGTAATTTAAGAAATCCAGTTTTCAACGTTAGTGTCTCCGCTTCCAGGGAGCGGTACAAGATCCTCCTAGGTATAAATTCTTGTGTAAAAGACAATACCTAAATAGTTATTTACTGCGAATAACCTAGAGAATGCGAAAATGTATAGGTTAGGGTAGCGAAATATTTAGTGTAACTTTGTTTGGAACAGTGTACACGGAGCTATTCGGGCGGTTAAAACATCAGACGCCTTTGAGCGGAGCATTGTTGGGATGTTTCCGGGACAAGGGAGCTCCAGTTTGTCGATTTAGGTCTGTTCGTTTCCGGGAGCAATGAAAAGATGAGGAATTATTTAAATTGTTGGGTGCTTTGGCACAACATGAATTCGTTCCGCTTTGAGATCGTCTAATTGGTATTTTGTTGGAACTTCGACGTCACAATTTGCCAGTTTGATAAATGGTGCCAATAAAAATATACTTTGTATTTGACAGATACTGTCATGATGAGTCAATCCTTCGTTATCTCTTATATGACTGGATCTCAGATGTATTCACTTATTCCTGAAAATTTTTGAGAATGATGAGGCAATACTTGGACACTTCATTATGATAAATTACTGCAACCTCACGGAGTTAAATTTTTCCCTTTTAGGGAACTGATATTTGAAGGTTGAACTGGTGAACATTTGAAAAAGTACCCTCATTAACCTATCATGAAATATTATTTACGAAGTTGAAAGGCATATTTTTGACATTATTTCGATATTTTAAACCAATACATTTAATTTGGATATCATCTTCTATGTAGAACTATTGGTGTATTGAATATGATATTTTCATTTGTACTTTCATGAAATAGCTGAAAATTGTAATTCCAGGTCAGTGTCTTCTTCATTTCATTTCAGTCCATTGAAAAATTATGTTTTCATTTTCGAAACAGGTAAAACACTGTATACTATCCTTCATTTACACATGAAGATACAAAGTACCTTTTATGCTCAGAAAAGGTCAACTACTTAACTACTCCAAATTTTACTATCGTTATAAAGCTTATTACAGCTTGAACCCTGAATATGTCGATGAAATCGAAATCGGAAATCGAATATTGAAGAAGCGAACCCGGAATATAAATTTCACTGATATTTTTTAAATCGCTCTCTATTAAATGAGAATTCAATAACAATGAGGCACATGCTGTTGCTTGAAACGAAATTGTATGAGTGAATATACCACAGTTCAAGGCATCTCCATCTAACCTTACATTCCGTTCTGACGATTTCATCAGAAATAATATTTTCGAATTCAATGGGGAGAGTTTTTTTTATTGAGGAATTCATGCACGGAAACGAACAATTATTGGTCTACGGTATGAGAGAAACGCACACAGCCAATAGACAAATACAAGTACCACACAGTCATGTGTTTTCGGTGTAATTTAGTGATAAAGTGCACACAAAATTGTATAGCACAACTATGCAAACAGACTGCAGTATTGAACTATACAAACGGACAGTGGTATTGAGCGTTGTTCTAGACCAGTTAACTAATTTTCTTTTTAATTGATGAAGACAACTCTATACGTAAAGTATAGAAACAGAGAAGCTACTCTCAAAATAACATTAGGTTTAAATCTATACAATTTTCTACGAGAACAGAAATTTTTGCAAGAACAAATAACCAAATGATGATTGACAAGATAAAATATACAGAATTATAAGGAATAGACGAACAATTCCACTCAAATATTACTGTGTTTACAGCATTATAAAGATAATAAATATTATTCATATTAATTATCATATTTTATCTTAATAATTTCAAGTTTCCTCACACAAGTGTTGAGTTAACCCCAATTGAGTATAACATAATCTGTTCTTTATAATTCAAATGTATTTCTAGAATAAATGGCGAATGAAGATTAAAGATGGAAGTTATTTCGAGATCTTCCAATCCAAATTGTTTGAATTACTTTTTTTGCATTTTTCGGAACTCTAAGATAGATCAATTTAATAAATTATCTGGTCTGGAAAATCTTGAATGCCGAAAAAGTTCGGTAGAATCAAAATATATTTTTATTCATTTCTTTCCTATATTTGGCATCAAAAATACTACGGGAATATTTTGATGGTATGATAATTGTCTGGAATTTTGTATCATATCATCCAGAAAATAACTGCTGATATGGAAAAAATGAATTAAATTTTTTTTATTCTACTGTGCGGGCAAGGATTTAGGTATACATAGAAACATAAGGAATTTATCTTAAATCTATGAAATTTCATACAATTTTGTACTGTTGTAGGAGATTTGAAACCATCTATCATTACATAGGAAATACTGAAAAAATAAATGTACTAAAAGAGGTCTGAAAACTCAGCATATGACTCTCGATAAATGGTAGCTTTGAAGAGATTTAACGTGCTTATCGAAACTTGTGGGCAAAACCATTAATTTCATAGATTTATTTGTATATTTTGTACAATAGAATTCACGAGAATTGACTATAGTATTAATAATATTGAAATATATGTAACATAGAGAAAATGTCATTATATTTATATAGTACATATCAAAAGAGTTTCCTCTGATCTTGAAACACTACCTTTTAGTATATTCAACGGTCAATAATAGAGAGGACTTTAAATATTAAAGAGGTGTAAATTATAATTTCTTCCAACTTCTTATCTTGAATAGGTAGCTAACATCGTACCGTTTGAGACTCGAAAGCACCAATTTTCATTCATGACATTTCAAGTCATCAGCATATCAGCAATCTACATCATCATTTATGTTTAGCAAAACCCCTGGAAAGCAACGACATTTCTCGGTATATGACGTTGCCTTAGCCACGATCGCCATGGTAGTCATTGTCATATTAACATCCCCTAATTATAATAATAATAATAATCCTAGTTTATATTTCGATACATTTTTGCCCATCTATCGTAAGCCACTACGTAGTACGTTGAGGCTTACGAAAATTTGGCAAAAATGTATCGATTTGCGTATAACAATAATTGTCATGCAGATTTTTCGACTTGAATCAATCATATTTATGACAACTTTGTGTATCAGTTGACATGTTACTAGGACAATAGATCTTTTGGTCAACATAGATTCGTTAATCGACGATGACTGTCAACTAGGGAATTTCATTGGCCATATTCGAGAATGCCGTTGCCACTATAACATATCATGTTAACTCGAGCAATTTCATAACATATCGAATTATCAAAGAGATGCCAAATCTGCGTTTCAACATCAGAGGGACCAGTTTGCTCACAAGATAATTTTTTTCTGTGCATTGAATATTGCGAGCCAGTATTGGCAACCCCGCAATTATTGTTAGCAAATCCATGCTTAAAATAGTGTGCTGTTATGGTTTTAGATATCATTGTCAGTTGAAAGAATAGCTAATCCATTATTATAAAATGTCAAGAAAGTAGATTTTGATTTTTCAATGAAATTTCCTTTCAGTTGCTACTCTTTTCAGATTTCCCATTTCATGTCCTGTTAAGCAAATTGTTTGTTGAAGCAAAGATTTTTGATATATATTTTTTGAGATAGCTCGCAAGTATGATGCAATTGGGCTGATTTTTCATTGAGGAATCCAAACTTTATATTCACATATGTATTTTTTCATATCACTGAAGCCATATCTATAGCAGCAGTATAAATGAGAATCATAGAAGTATATAACGCTTATTTCAATGTTTATACGAGTATAAATGAAAATTCTTTGAGGATATCTGCTGACCAATTGTTAGATCGTTTATACAGCCTCTAGCCTTTCATCAATAATAAAATGTCCGTGTGTGTTTTTAATGGAAAAAATGTTTCTTTAATAAAAATTTCAAAACGAGCTGGCTTTTTTTGAAGAGTAATTCCCGTGGGTAGCTGGGTACATGCATTGTGCTTGGTGATGTTTTGCAATTATGGGTGGAATTGAGGAGGGAAACTTAGATAATTTTATTGCTGATTGGAGTTTTTGGAAGGAAAACAGAATTTGAACGTTGAGTACACAATGACGTCAGCAGTGAAATGTAGTGGTTTCAACAATCAGTTTGAAAGACTCGAAGTGTTTTGGATCGTTCCATGTGCTATATACGCAGGAGCTGTTGATATATTTTAAGTTTGTCATTTCATTCAAGGATAATTTAGGTTAGGATATTGCCTTGAACACTGTTGATAGTAAGATACAATAATTCCTATTTTGCTTATGAGAATTGAGAGGGATATAACATCCAAGGATCCAAGATATGTCAACTTGAAAATAATTTGATAAATATACACTTAATTCAAGCGCTCGTTCTTATGTGTCTATTGGAATGAATAAACATATATCTATCCCAAACTTTTCCGTTCCTTTCATATGGAACAGTTATACAGTTTGTAGTTGACAAACAGATCTTCTATTACATCAAACGCACATTTTCGTTTGTAGCTGTATTAACATCTGTGAAGTCATCAGCCTGTGGGCGCATGTTCAAATTTGCTGCCAAAGAGTTAAGAGGAATCGATACCACGTGGTAGTAAATTACAGTTAGGTAACACAGCCACATTTAAATGTCATCAAACCTCTCTTTTACCTCAAGGTCAGGCTGCTGGACCCGGTCTACATGCTTAAACGTTGCCTATAGGCGCGTGAAATATTAGAATTCGGAGAAATTTCGACGTTTTTAGAAGAAAACAGGGTGTCGTTCTGCAGGCTGTGGTGAGTATTTTTTGAACCTTTTTTTTTGTATTCGACAAACCTCTCAAGATTTCCCCTCGCCAAGCGATAAGTAAGATATTTACATCATTGTGAGCAGTGTGAGTTCTTGAACAAAAAATATGAAAGCCAACATAGGCGGTCTCTCTTTGTTTGGAAGATATGGGCTCCCAAAGTTCCAAATTGTTGCATTTTCAGATCCTTTTTTCCACTATAAAAATAATCAAATATAGGTCGTAAATCATCTTTGAACCTTCAACCAACGAATGGCGACACCTTCTTTCAATAATATTCATTATTTAATGGAAGAAAAATGAAAATATTAAACTATACAGGGTGTTTCCACATAAACTGGTCAAACATATATAGCCGTATAGATGGCATTGGGAAATTCATTTTTGCCCTATGACATATACCCCGTTTTCGAAGCATATGCGAGATACAGGGTGTTTAATGTCAACTTTGAGCAATATTCTGATAACTGTGGTGAGTTATGCGTGACCTTTGAAATAACAGTTCTTGGTCACATCTTAGTATTTTTTGGTGGTAAATTCAATTGTTCTGAACAATTCGGGAAAAAATATTTCAAGATGGCGGAAAACCTACAAATTTGGAATTTTTTGTCTCCGATTGCCAAATAGGATAGCATTATTCCAATGTACTCAATTCTCTTAGATTTTCTGTGAAAAAAATTTTCCAAAATTCATACTCAACTTTTTTTTACATGTCAACAGCGAAAAAAAAATTTCACCCAAAATTGTTGAAATCTTTCAAGGTTGAACTTACATTTATTCTGAACACTGCTGTAAAAACAGAATGAAAAATATCGATTTGTTTTCATTTTATAGCCTTCCAAAGACTCCATCCGGAGTACTCAAATAATTTTTATTCAAGGAAATGGTGGCCCTACTGATGCCAAAATTATGCTAATGGGCCTCCAGAGTGACCTGGATAGAAATATGAATTTATCAAGAACAAAAATATTTTCTAAAAATCTTTTGTAGAAATCGAACTCTTTCCGGATTCGGAAAATAGGATCAAATGGACTACCGTTGCCTGGTAACGAACGTCATTATAATCAGAATAAATCCAATTTATACGCGTCCCTATTTTCCGTAAGTGGAGCGGATTCGAATCCCATCAATCCCAAAAGCGGAATCTTTGGAAGGCTATAAAATGCAAACCAATGGATATTTTTTCATTCTGTTTTCACAGCAGTGTTCAGAATGAAGATTATCTCAACCTCGAAAGATTTCAACAATTTTGGGTGATATTTTATTTTCGGTGTAGACATGTAAAACAAAAGTTGAGTTTGAATTTTGAAAAAATTTTTCCACAGAAAATCTTAGAAAATTGGGTACATTTGAATAATGCTAACCAATTTGGCCATCGTAAAAAAAAATCCAACTTTGTAGGTTTTCCGCCATCTCGAAATATATTTTCCAGAATTCTACACAACAATTGAATTGACCACCAAAAATACTAATAATAAACCAAAAACAGTTATTTCAAAGTTCACGTATAAATCACCACAGTTATCAGAATATTTCTCAAAGTTGACATTAAACCCCATGTATCTCGCTTATGCTTCGAAGACGGGATATATGTCATAAGGCAAAAATAAATTTCCCAATGTCATCTATTCGGCTATATATGTTTGACCAGTTTATGGTGAAACACCTTGTATTTCTAAGAAATTTTCTCAAGTTTGAAGCGGAGCTTGGCAACAACGTCTTTCCATCGCTGGCCAACATATTATTACAGAAGAGTAGTTGCTGGCGGGAAATATGAAATGATGAATAGCTGAAGGATATGATTGTAAGGAAAATGCTTCTGTCACTGAAGAAGAGGTCGTTATTCTAACATCAAAACAAAATCATTGAGAATATTTGTTTAAGATTTCACTTCCTATATTTTCGTCTGAACTTTTTTTTTAACCCCTTCAAAATAGGGAGGTTGTTATCTATAGTCGAACTTCTTTTTACGCGCTTGTTTTGGGAAACAGCGTGTTATCATTTCGTCACAGTGTTTGTAATTTTCGAATTTTGAGCCGAAATTGGTCTCAAACCTCTAGGTGGTAGGTGGTAATTGATTGATTCTATCCGTCCGACCGGCCATGTGCGCTGTAACTTTCGATATGAAGGACCTAGAGTCTTCAAACTCACAGGTTAGGTTAAGATCCTAAATATCTCGGTTAAGTTCGTTAATGGGCCAAATCTGCCGAATGGTTTTTGTGCTAGAGCCATTTGAAATTTCGATTTTTCAATAACTCGAAAAATATTTATCTGGTCGAAATGAAACTTGGTTGGAAGATGAACAGTGTCAATAAGAAGAATTATCCATGGAAAAATTCTAAAAAATTTTGTTTTGAAAATTTTTATATTTCATTGAAATTTCACTGAAATTTCCAAGTCACCTTTTCTAGATTTTTTTGTTGTGTCTTCGAAATGGTCCCAGTTTAGAATGAGATTCCAATAAAATGGGCTGTACAATAACCTATATTTCATTGGAAAACTGGGAAGGACGCGATCTATCACATTTGAAAAGATATATACGTTGAAATATACAGAGTGTAACAGCCAAATGGAATAAATTCGATAACGAATAAATGAGGGCGTGTTGGGAAAAACGCTCGGACACGTCGATTTGTAATTCTAAATGCGCATATTTTTCAAGAAAAAAATATTATATAGAGTGTTCCATGTAACCGTGGCCAATACCAACTTTATTATTTCAAATGCAACCCCCTGTATATTATTTATTTTTTGGATTCTTCAGAGAATTCTAGACACAATTCATGCACAATGTCCTATACCTATCTTTAACTATTTCGGAATTATTAAGTTTTCAGATTTAGTGCAAAAATCAACGTTTTAAATAAAAATTATTTTATTTCACAAATTCGGTACATTACACTTAAAACCTAATAAGTAATACTGATTATTTCTATGCTATGCTAATCTGGTGTAGAATTGTCTTCTAACGTTACTCAACATTTCTGAAAACACTTGATATTTCCGAAAAAGTTGAAGATAGGTATAGGACATTGTACATGAATTATGTCTAGAATTTTCTGAAGAATCCAAAAAATAAATAATATACAGGGGGTTACATTTGAAATAAGAAAGTTGGTATTGGCCACGGTCGCATGGAACACCCTATATAATTTAATTTTCTTGAAAAAATGCGCCTTCAAAATTACAAATCGACGTGTCCGAGCGTTTTTTCTAACACCCCCTCATTTATTCGTTATCGAATTTATTCCATTTGGCTGTTACACCCTGTATATCAGGGTGTATTCTCATTCCATTACAATGTGTTTCAACCTTGTAGATTACATTAAAAACGAAATTTCCTGTTGGAAGATTTAGAGTATCGCAGTAAGCAGTAAGAACATATCATTTCATTTTTCTCGCCAGCAACAATCTATCCTTAACGAATACGCACGATGGCACGATTCCCACCGATGAAATTCGCGCCATTGCCAAATTTCACTTTTAGACTGAGTCGAAATCAGGAGGAATAGAGGTTAAGTGATTGTCCAGTATTTCCATTGGTTTTTCATTAAATATTGATTATTCTTGAAAGAAAGTGTTGCTTATCGTTGCTTGAAGGTCCAAAGTTGGTTTACCAACTATACAGAAGAAGTGAGAGATTGTTTTTATGGTGGAAAAGGGTAACTGAAAACGCATCAATTTGGAGCTTTGGGGGCCCATATCTTTAAGACTAAAGAAGACCGCCTATGTTCGAATTCACATTTTTTGTTCAGAAAAACACACTGCGTACAATGATATAAATATCTTACTTATAGCTTGGCGACGGGAAATCTTGCGGGTTTACCCTCAAATTTTCAGCGAGAATTCGCAATGTCAATTGTTTTTACATTCTTCACTCGATTTCAGATTCGCCCGAAAATTCTTGAATATAAAAGTAGCAACAAACAAAAAAATTGTTAAAAAAAAGAACTCCGGCCTCCAGAAGTCACCTCGTTATATTCGAGGCATTGTTTGCAGTGCCGATTTGTCCCACTGGGCACTCGGAACGGGCGCCCAGGAACTCGGGGGCAAAGGGGGTTCGACAATTCCTAGACCCAAACTGATTTTCAAGTATTGTGGCCCTCAAAGGAACTCGTCGGTCTTCTGCGCCCAGGGGCCGAAAAAATCTGGACCCGTTGAGTGTTTGTATATTCATTGAATATTATGAATATGTTAGTGGTTCGATACGTAAAATTGGGGTTTCTGTTTTAGGTAGTGATATTTTTACGAGGTACTTAGTATACCTTATGTGAGCTATGTTTCAATGAGAGCTCACCGTCATCGTCTATCCACTTGATGAATTTCTACCCGATGGTGCCTGTATTTTTGTACATATTGGGATGATTGAATTTCTAAAGCTGTCATCTACCCACCAATAGGCGCAGTTCAGAATGCTCAGAATCAATCTTAATGTTCAGTAGATCAAATCCAAGGCTTACTAAAAATATCATTCAATAAAATCAAAACTGAAGTTTTATGTTTCGAGACTACTAACCAAGCCAAATTACTCAAAAAATATAAATATTAAAATGCTTCTTCAAATTGTTCTAATGACATCACGATTTTTGCACTAAAAGTCAATCATTTATCAAGTCATACATTTATCAATTTTAAATGATGATCCTTAATTTTTGAGATATTCGTAAAATATCAACAATACTGAGAAAAAAACCTACCGTTCACTTTTGGCGATATCCTTTGAATTTGCTCGCAAAAGCTGCTGACTTCACGTTTGCATTTTCGGAAATATTGGAAAAATAAAATTTTTAATGGGTTTATCTACGGAATCATTGGGTGGATTTAACCCATCCAAGAATTCGGCCTTCGTAATTAAGCCCTAATCCTACTCTACAAATATCGAGTTTCTTAGTCGTTTCCTTCGAAAGTTATTGTGTTTACAATAACTTCCGAAAGGATGAGGTGGGATGGAGGTAGTGTTTTATGTATTTCCAATTCCTGCCAGGATTAAGTGTAAAAAAATTGATACTGGGAGGAATGAGGTGAATAACTCTGAGTATCACTCCATGTATGAGCGCCGAAGCGCGAAGGGACTTGATTTCATAGGGAAAAGAATTTCGAATGTGCATTTTTGTAAATTTGAAAATGTTTTTTGACAGCCCTTATAGGTAGTTTATTTATTTTTTTCAAAAGTATGGATCAACTACTTTCCAATATCTGACATTCTCGAGTGTCTTTCCATAAATGAAGGGTACTATATAAAATATTTTTCGATTTCTGTTTTTCGTTGATTGAGTATTTGGTTTTGTTAGTATGGATCTCGAATACTTTTCTCGTTTGAAAACGGTTTGAATATCGCAAAGCACAGTGGCGATTCCTATAAATAATAATTTATACATAATGTTCAATATTTCTGTTTCAGATTTAGTAGACAAGACCCAAAAGCTGAAATAAGGCAAAAACCAAAAACTGAAGAATAATTCATAATTCTCCCATTTTTCAATCCTGTCAATGGATTTCAGAATGATATTTTTTACTTTGTGACTAATCATGAGCTGTCATGGGATGCACTTCTAACGACCTTGATTTTGAAAATGATTGCTTCATTATACGAGACTCAATACTATCTCTCATTTCACAATATTTAAGTTTTCATTGTCCGAGCAAAGAATCATTCGAAAATGCATTATCTCCTGTCAGCCGTTATCAGTTGCCAAAACCCATTTACCATCTTCAGACTACGATAAAGCTCTGTGCTAATTCATCAGGTCTTGAACGCTCGGCCACTGTGCAGCAATTAGTTAAAAACATATTTACGACCAACGAACGACAATAAAAATATCACTCTTGCGGTTCCAAGTTCAGGTTGTTACCGTGAGATGACGCTAAAAATAAGTAGAGTCGACCACTAGGCTATTTCGGTCTTCACTCTTTCATCTTGTGGTTCTTGACTTTACCTTAAGGTAAATTCACTTCAGTTCGAACCCGGATCGAGCGGGGTCTGTATCGTTTCCTACCTGGACTTCCCGAGCACGTGTCAAAGAGGTAGACGCGAACGCGCGACAGCTACTTCGTGAGTGCACTATAGGTGGTTGTGTATGTGATAGTGATTAAAGGGTGGTTTTCATGAGATGTCAAGAGAAATTTGTTGCTCAGTGAGAACAAAATTGTGAATTCAAAATGGATTTTCTGACTTTGTTTAGGATTTTGTTTTTTGTCTTATGCTTGTTTGGAGATGGATATGCTGGAAGGGGAAGAAAGGCTGGAAGACACGGTAGGGATGACTAAATCTCTTTCAGAGTAATGAGTGGATTTATAATATTATATATTTTTGGATCGGGTAATATGCAGGTTACCGCCTCTCACCTCATTTCAGTGAGGGCTGATCTGAAAGAAATCAAGAAATAATTTTTTTAGGTCCTAGGTTAGGTTAGGTTATTTTAATTAAGGTCAGTGCCCAGCCAAATCGGGGGGAGAAAATAAGTTTGAGATAGTAGTAATTTTTTGCCGATCTGTTCGGGTCTCTACTAGAATAAAAAAATTCAGAATACCAAAGGATTCAAAATGTTGAGCTATATCCAACAGAACGAATTCGAAAGCAGATGAAATTTTAACAAAATCGGATATAGTTCCAGCATTTGGATAAGGTTTGGAAATAAGTAAATATATTTGAACGGAGAGGGCTATATTTTTGAAAGCTTGAAAATAAGTGGCAACAAGCAAAGTGTATCTAATATACATTTTTTCAATAATGTAATGCCGGTGTAACATACTATGCCCTCAGTTTTCTTGTTTAATTAGGACCCCCTTTAAATTTTCACACATTTTATGCCCTTAGTCATCTTTGAGGCCGTACGTACAGCATTTGACGGAAAAATCGAGCACTATGAACCTTTTGTCATTAACTGAAGGATCTAATTCAATTCATTTTCGATTACTGAGAATGATGAAAGCAATCCAAACAAAAGCCTAATAATTGCTAAAATACTCGTCATCCACCCCCTGGAAATACTTTGATAGCCTATAAACAAATTACTGATTGCTTGGAATGCTAACCGCACGGATTAGTTCAGCTTCTCCATAAACAGTGGATTGATTTCTCGTCAGTACAGATTAGTTGCTGAGCCATATATATAGGAATTCGGAAGAGGAATATTCCTCCAAATATGTACCCATGTACAGGTTGCCATTTCTGAATATAGAAGGCTGGAGGGTGAAAGTTCAAAAAATAAAAAATCGAGTCAGATTTTTTCGCCTAAGCAAACTCTCATTGTTGTTGTTGTTCGTGTTGTTGTTTTGGTTGTGAATATATTCACTTGGTTTCTTTCTTCAGGCAAGTTTGTATTCAAGATAACAAGAAGAAAGAAGAATTAAACTTCAAATCGATTCGAAATTACTATCATTATAGTTATATAAGAGCTATTTTTCTACTGAATTTCAAAATCCATCCAAATATATTTTCGAGAAGATATTTGATTCTTCCTCCTTAAAATCTTACTCATTATACCTCCAGAAAATTTTTATCTGTTTTAAGGACTAAATCTTACAGAGCCAGTTTCTTTCGTTGAATTGGCGAGAAAAGCAAATCACATTAATTTGATTACTTGAATTCAATAAAATGAAGCCCTCCTACAATTTCAGGATACAAAGTAGTGATCAAAACTATGTTGAGTCACTGATGAAAAACATTTTTTACAAAATTCTACATACACCATCTCGTGGTAGTTATGAAACGATCATATGGAAAAAACCTCGATTACTCAATAAAACTCGGCACACTTCCCTCGATAGTTCCTGATCGATTTGCAAACAATGATGCCGATACGTTTCGGAATACTCGATATTAAGAATCATTCGCAATATTGAAAGATATGCGCCAACATCCTTCGTAAAAATGAAAACGACCATTGCTGGGAGATATATTCTCTTGCAAACTTGGTTTGAGAGCAATACGTTCGATCCAAGATTCGATCATATTGGAACTCAATTTGTTGAAGAAATTCATTGAATGGTTATAAGGAAATACAAACTCAGATATACTGATTGATTTGAAGGCTCATGATTGTTTTATAAACGTTTGGGTTACCACCATCTTTGGTAATTTAAAGCCGTTTTGATCTAAAAAATAGAATGAATATCAGTTCCTTTGAAGACACTCGCGTGATATTTTATTTCTCGAATTTCTATACGAAGTAACGATTGTACCAGCTTGATAAATGAGAAGAATTGCAACTTTCAGTTTTGTCTTCTTTTGTTTCATGATTTTTATGAAAGTTGCCACTTTTATGAATCTATAGGTTTGCCCCCAAAGCAATGAAAGATGCAATCATTCATCACATATAACTTATGAACGGGATAAATTAAATTCGTTGAAATAACCACTTAAAAATGCGTTCTCATAATATTCAACGCAATACGTATCATTACAATCGGGTCCATTATAGCAAAATAGCACCTTAAAGATTCTTCGATTCTTCCAGGTACATTTTGCATTAATTCGGACGGGTTTAATTCCGGAACAGTTGGTTGGATTTCGCCGTTCACGAACCTAATCGGATCCAGTGTTTACAGATGGCCCTCTGGTTCCTACTATACGAACTATCCAGCAAAATTGCTATATTGTGTTTTTGAGGTGTCGCGTTTACACCGAGACTTATAAAGATGAAAATCAGGAGAGCATTCAACGCGTATACCGGGTGGTTCATTGAAAGGGCACCGGTCGTATCTCGGAAACCGCTTATCCTATATCTTCCGGAAAAAATTCTTATGTCAAAATCGGCCCCTGAATAATTATTTGAAGTATTTTCAAGGTTAGAGTCCTCCACAAAACAGTCCCATGCACACTTACACACAAGCAACCCTTAGGTGAGAGATAAGTCACTTTCTCTCCACTTTTTTTTTCATTGTCAGATATTGATGTGGACGTACAACTATCGTATATAAAAACTCAATATCTATTTGAAGCAAATTAAAAGAAAAATTCAAAACAATAAAACCTAAATAGCACTGCCGTGAAGGCAGCAGCTTCTGTGCGCGTGTTCAATGGAGACGAACGCTTTGGCAACGAATTTGAACATGCGTGCAGAAGCTTCTGCCTTTACGGCAGTCTTTTTTTTAGGTTTTTGTTGAGTTACTCCAAAATAAACTTTGATAAGTAGGAAAAAACCACAAACTCTGTCATATTTTTTCACAATATCTCCAAAACTTGTGATCAAATGAAACTGAAAGTTGGTACACTGTTGTGAAATTAATAGTTCAAAGGAAAATTTGTTTCCAATAAATTAGGTAGTTTTCGAAAAAAAAATTGTTCTGAAAAAACTTTTTTCAATTCACTGACAGCCTGATCTCTACAAAATTTTGGAAAAAGTTGTAAATCCTTATGCCCTAACTAGTTGCCAAGTTTCAATCCAATCGCTCCTGCAGTTCTCGAAATATAAGGGAAATATCTTCAAAACTTCAAATGGCTTTAACTTAGGAACCGATTGGCCGATTTGCTCATTAATGAACTTAATCTTCGCATTTTGAATTGCAACCAACCCTGAAATTTTCAGGTCGATAGAATTCCCCGCACGCCCGTAATCGTGCGTACGGCCGGCCGGAGGGTCGTCCGGACAGAATCGGTTTTGACACCGGATTCTCATCAGTGCATCCAACCTAGTCGTTTGAGACCATATTCGGCCCAAAATTCGAAAATTAAATACATTTGGACAAAACAATAGCACACTTTTCCCCTAGAACATGTACGCCAAAACTCCTAAGGGGGTAATACCGAAGGTAATGCCAGTCAACGTGATAGGAAATAGTATTTCGGAAAGAAAAGCTTATCGTTCGTACTCTTGTTTTGTTTCGCTTCCAGAATGGTTAGAAGACGAAGCAAACCACGTTCGTGACTCGGAAAATAAATGCTATTATATGTGAACACTACGGAAAAAAACAATAAACTGCGGTATATATATATGATTATTGGGTTCGGACTCATGCTACATCATAAGGATGAGATGATTTTCTGGGGATTATATATTCGATTTATGCCCGAACGCAGCTTTACGGGTATTGTCAACCTAGTGACTGGTATTGCCCGCCATGTAGTCCAATAGTGACGGGAAACACCCAATCTCACCCTAATATTGAAATTTTGATAATGATAATATCCTAAACGCGAAAATGATAAACAATTTTCAGGACACCTTCAGGCTTCTAGAGAAGTTAAGTACTGAGGCTACGCCTCCAACTGTCACTTCCCATCATAACCTAGAAGAGATATCGTTTTGTTTTATTTTCATTCAATGTCAACTATGAATTTTTAAAAAACAATACAACTTTTTACCAATCGGTGCACCTACCAATGTTTATTATGATTTTAGTTTTTGACCTTTTTGTATTATCATTTGATAAAATCAAGTAATATACTCTATCTGTGTACGATTCTACTATGATAAGTCATTATTTGAGAGTTTCTAATTTTTTTGGCACACTTCTAGTTTTCTGAAAAAATTCCATCAAAAAAAGATAATATCGAAATTTCGCTTCAATCGATTATCGATTCTACTTTCATTGATAACTTTGGTATGGCTCATTCAATTTTGATGAAATTTGCAGTTTAGAACAAACTGAACGAGTACATTCAATAATCGCAAAAGTCTCTCAAAATACAGTGTTGTAATGGTGATAATTTTAGAATTTCAGATTAATTGTGCAGTTGAAAAAAAAAAGACTCAGTAAATTGCTTTTCCAAAAGTTTCTTATTCGTTTCAGATTTTACAGTAATATGTCATCATTCAGAGGTTTTTAATTTCTTTGGCACACCTCCGGTTTTCCTAGAAAATATTTTTGAAGAAGAGCATGATCGAAATTTGGCTCACAAGCAGTGAGAGTATTCCGCACTAGGTAGGAAAGCTGTATTGTCCAAGGATGCAAAGCAGTTCTTTAGTTCTAAACTATTCTTTTCAAATTCTGAATTCATATTTAATTGCTAGTATTTTGTATGAAATCATTCAATTCAGAATATATTTAGAATTTGAAAAGAATATTTTAGAAGTGACGAACAACTTTGCATCCTTGGAATATACAGCTTTCCTACCTAGTGCGGAATACTCTCACTGCTTGTGAGCCAAATTTCGATAATGCTCTTCTTTAAAAATATTTTCTAGGAAAACCGGAGGTGCGCCAAAGAAATCAAAAACCTCTGGGTGATGACATATTATTGTAGAATCTGCAACGAATAAGAAAGTTTTGGAAAAGCAATGTACAGGGTGTTTTTTTTCAACTGCACAATTAATCTGAAACTCTGAAATTATCACAATTACAACACTGTATTTTGAGAGACTGTTGCGATTATTAAATGTACTCATTCAGATTGTACTACACTGCAAATTCTATCAAAATCAGATTAGCCATACCAAAGTTATCAATAAAAGTAGAATCGATTGGAGCGAAATTTCGACATATTCATTTTTTGAGAAAATTTTCTCGGAAAACTAGAAGTGTGCCAAAAAAATTAGAAACTCTCAAATAATGACTTATTATAGTACAATCGTAAACAGAAAGCGTCGTTTACGAAACGCTATGTACAGGGTGTTTTTTCAACCTGCACAATTAATCTGGATTTATCACAATAACAACCGCTTATTTTGAAAAAAAAAAATTGAAATCAATGAATGTGTTCCACACTATTGCACTACGCTGAAAATTTCATTGAAATCGAATAAGCCATACCAAAGTAATCAATAGAAGTAAAATCGGTCGAATCGGACAAATCACCCTGTATATTCTCAACAGAGACCAAACAGTGTTCCGAGACTGTCTTGACTATTGTAAACTTATCCCAAAATCTAACGGTCTCCTCCGGAATCACCCTGTATATGATAATGTACACCTACTTCTTAAAACATCTATTCTTTCATCTAAAAAATATATTCATTATACGAAAAATTATCTGAGTATCACTGTTTTACTATTCTAAACAAGTTTAACGATTAAAATACACTAATGTTGAATTAATTGAGAAGAAATAAATCAAGTTTCGATGGATGCATAGATATGGACGGGCTCGTATTTTCATTTTCGATTTGGTTATCAATGAATAGAGAATGCACTTATTTCTTATCAGTAGGACTAGAGAGAAGATGTAGCAATTCGTCACTCTTTTTCTTTGAAATTAGAAATCGTTTTTAGCCATTCTTGAGTTGAAGGACTGAAATCTCTATATATTAACATTTTATGTGGAGAGAGCATCCTCTTTGCTTCATTACATTCATTGTAGAATATGTCTTCGAGAGAAAAATCTCCAGCGCACTCTTTCGTACTTGTGCATATTTTCTGCCGTTCAACACGTTTCAACGTTCAATCTGAGGTAACTTTTGAACTGTGGATATAAATAGAGTGTTTGATTGTCAAAAGAATACGCCTTCAAAAAAATTCAATGGTTAAACCATTTAAATTATACAAGGCATGAACACCACAACATAATATACGAACAATACCGTCGTATGAATGCCATCCTTCTCTATTGTCAGCAGAGATAAGCCAAGCTGGTACTTACCGAAGATGCAAGCAGAAAAAAAAGAAAGAACATAAAGAAAAAGCACTCACTCGAAATCAGAAATGTGTGCCTGCTTATTGAGCTGCCCATTCAGGCCTCAAATATACTCTGAACACTGAAGAACACAACATAATATACGAACAATTTCGTTCTATAAATTTCATCCTTCTCTACTGTCAACAGAGCCAAACTGGTGTATACCGAAGATGCAGTAGAGAAAGAAAATAAAAAAGCACTCACTCGAAATCAGAAACTTGTGCCTGCTTACTGAACTGCTCGTTCATGCCTTCACTCTAACCTGAAAATTTCAATTCTCTGAGTTATTCCTATCAGGAACGTTAAAGAACATATCTTTGCAAGTGCCCAAGAGGAATATTTCAAGGAAAATGGCTTAATAATAACCAAAAATTTAATTTTTGAACACTCTCAATATTTAAAACAATCAACATCCGGATGAGTTTTCGCAGAATTTTCATTGTTGATTAATCACCCTGTACATTCGTTGTTGATCGATTTAATACTCGGGTCATACGGCTCTTTCACTTCTCGATACATAAACTCAATGAGTCACATCTTACACAATTTCACTGTATACTGATTTACCAATTAGTTAACATAAAAGGTGATCGGTCTTTCGCTCTTCTGGTGCATGTTATCTTGGGGCACAAAAGCTGCTACCGACAATAAGTAGATGCGTTTGTTTACAGAAATTTGCGAAAGAAATTGTTCAACTACTGATAACACTGATAGGTTAATAATGATTTCTTGTATGATGAAGCATTTTTTGATAAATGAATCGAACCGATGTATAACACCGCTCGAGATCAAGGCGTTGTTTTGTCGGTGATGGTAACAAATATTGTTTCAGATGTGTTCATAAAAGGAGGAGAGAATTTTAAGAACCAACATAATACATGTGTATTCTAAAGCTGGGTTTTTGTTTTGAAATTGGGAAATATCCATTCTACTAAAAATCGTCCATTTAAAAGTCATCAATAAAAAAACCTTATCACTTGTGAATTTGGACTACACATCTTATTGAGGGAATTAAATGGATGCTCCAATGGATATCAGTCAAAAACTTTAAAATTTGTCAATGAAGACATGGGTGTTAAATGGCCGCGCTTACTACGCATGTTGTTATTGGAATATTTCAAGAACTACTGAAGGGATTCTTTAAAAATTTCGTAGTTCGTTGACCGATACCGCCATGCAATTTTGAGCAGAATTTCATGTGAATGTTATAGTTGGTAAAAAAAAATCAGGAATTTTCGAAATTTTTTTTGGAAGTTTCGATTTCAGAAACTATTTTTCAGATTTTTGTTCAATTCTGCTCATAATTGGAAATTAATATCTCCAAAGGTGTTTCAAAGATTCTCAATACCCCAAGAAAGTTTATCGTTATCGGAATTGAACTTTTTGGAAGTAGACCAGCGCTATTTGCAAACTTTCGTTAGGATCATACGGATAGAAAGATATTTTTCTTCGGTATCGTAGTTATTTGTGAAAAACTTGAAAACATTGAACTGAACTCACTCTACTTGATAACTATTTGAATAATGCTCATGTGCCAACTCGTGCGTAATTTCGTGATGGTTGTGTGGTTAAACCTATAAAAAATAATTTATAATTGTTTTTTAGTATTTTGTAATTTGTGATCTTTTAAATATATGGTCCTGAATGAAGGCTACATGAACTTTTAGGTTGTCATTTTTCAATTAAGAACTGGATTCAAATTCGATCGGCTCTGTATTTTTGTTAACATTAGGAAAATAAATTCTTGAAAAAGTATATACAGGGTGAGTCTTTAAGTTGCACATAAATTTCAACCATAGATTCCTCTAATCAAATAAAAAACTTTTTTCCTTTGCCATTTTTCCAGATTCGGCTCAGGTATAAAGTTATAAGCATTTAAATATTTCTCAATGAGCACTTTCTCTGCAAGTTCACCAAAGATATCTCTCACAGTGATCTCTTTGACAGAATAACCAATCCAATGTTTGAAATTCAAAAAAAAATTATGAAAAACTCATTTACTCACTTAATTCTTTTGATTAGGTGATTTTTGCGATATTATCGCAAGGTAAACATTTCACTACACTGGACTATTGAAACAGTGATTTTCCACTTGATATTCTTGAGATATTCGATTTCATTCCACTATAAAATTATACACAATTAATCCTCGCTCCCTCTCATATTTAAAACTACATAATTATTCTTATTTTCATTGAACTTATATATGAAGTATTCAAAATCAATCAAATAACCAAAAAACTTCAATTGAACTCTATGGAAAGTCCGGTTCATAGACATGAAAGCTTAGCCTCCATATCTGTGGTCTGATCACGAAATAGCATAGACCTAATATAAGTACATTAGTTCTATGCGAAATAGATAAATATTTCTGTGTATTCTTTGTTTCGGATAAGTGTAGACAGCACTAAATTTACCGCCTTTACTAGCTCAGGGACGGATCCATAAAAGTGGGGTAATTTCTCTAATTTTTTTCAGATTTTATAACATTCAACGTTGAATATCTCCGAAACGGTGCGTTTAAGGGGAAATTATAAGGAATAATTAATTAATAGGATAAGCTTCATCTGCAATCTTCATGCTAATTTCATATAGTTTTATGAGTCGTTGAGTCTATAACTCGTAAACTGTTTATAGTAGGATGGAAGTGATTATTGCAGAATTTGTGTCATATTTATAGAAAACTTCACAACAAAATTCATCTCATTCAGAGTCACCATATCAAAGCTAAAAAAGAAAAACTGTTTTTTTTTGGAAATTTCAACAACTTGTATCTTTTTACTGAAGCCGTATCTGGAAAAATGGTAAATGAAAAAAGTGTTTTATTTGATGAAAGGGATCTACGGTTGAAATTAATGTACAACTTGAAGACTCACCCTGTATATTCGGAATCAGTGGGAGTATTTTAGCCATTCACGAATTTGGCCTACTTAATTAAGGTCCAAACTTACTACACAGGGTGTTTCACCATGAACTGGTCAAACATATATAGCCGTATGGATGACATTGGGAAAGTCATTTTTGCCTTATGACATATATCTCGTCTTCGAAGCATAAGCGATACAGGATGTTTAATGTCAACTTTGATTCTGATAACTGTGGTGAGTTATGCGTGAACTTTGAATTAACGTTCTTAGGTCACATCTTAGCATCTTATGTTGGTCATTTCAATTGTTGTGTAGGATTCTGGGAAAAAGATTTCAAAATGGCGGAAAACCTACAAAGTTGGAGTTTTTTGTTTTGGATTGCCGAATTGGATAGTATTATCTCAATCTACTCAATTTCTTACATTTTCCGTGAAAAAAGTTTTCCAAAATTCAAACTTGACTTTTTTTTTACATGTTGACATCGAAGAAAAAATTCCACTCAAAATTGTTGAAATCTTTCGAGGTTGAACTTACCTTCATTCTGAACACAGGTGTGAAAACAGAATGAAAAAAATTTATATTGGTTTTCATTTTATAGCCTTCCAAAGATATCGCTCGGTGTACTTAAATAATGGTGGCCCTACGGAGGCCAAAATTGTGCTTATGGGCCCCAGAATGACCTGAGTCGAAATATGAATTTATCGAAAAATTGTTTTTTTTCAAAAATACTTCGATTGATACCACTCGACTATAAATTGGATTTATTCTGTTCGTTAACAAGCAACAACAGTTCATCGAATTTGACCCTATTTTCCGAATACGGAGAGAGTTAGATTCCCACCAAATTTTTTAAGAAAATTTGTTCGCGATAAATTCATATTTCTATCCAGGTCATTCTGGAGGCCTTTTAGTATAAATTTGGCATTCAAAGGGCCACCAGTTTCTTAAATAAAAATTATTTAAATACTCTGAGCGGAATCTTCAGAAGGCTATTGTTCCATTCTGTTTTTCACACCAGTGTTCAGAATTAAGGTTAGTTCAACCCCGAAAGAATTCAACAATTTTGGGTGAATTTTTTTTCACTGTAGACATGAAAAAAAAATTTAGTTTGAATTTTGGAAGAATTTCTTCACGGAATATCTTTCAGTAGAAAACAACAAATTCCAACTTTGTAGGTTTTCCGCCATTTTGAAATCTTTTTTCCAGAATTCTTGTATATGTCATGAGGCAAAAATGTCTTTCCCAATATCATCTATATGGCTGTATATGTTTGACCAGTTTATGGTTGAACACTCTGTTTATAGAAACACTGGTTTTACTATCGGTCCCTAGGCTGACCGGGAACACTATAACATACAAAAAAAAAAGACTTAGAGACTACAAAGAGCGAAAGTATAATTCGCCGAATGATTTCGTAGATATTATACCCATTCAATATTTTATTTTCCCGATATCCTCGAAAATACAAATTGAATCGAATTGAAATCTAGTACTTGATTAGAAAATGATAGAAAGAAGATTCATGCAGAATTTTATGGGTACTAAATGATTCTTTTGATTTGATATCTCCCAGAGTATCTGTCAGTTTCATTTCAGGTACCTTCAAGTCGAAATTTTTGGTTTTACCAAAACTAAATGCAGTTCGAGCAGATGATGTAGATATATCAACGGAATATTTGGAACTCAACCTCCCAAATAAAACTTCAAAACAACAACATAAATCCCGACTCTCTAAGTCATTCATTTCCGAAGTTTTAGCATAGCAGGTCTGATAAAGTTGAACCCTTGTATAAAGTTCTCTAGAGTTTCAATCTTGAATTGATCTTCATATTTTATAACGATACTCAAATATTACCCATCTACTTTCTTCAATATGACTGCTTTTTGAAAACACTCTGTATTTAAAATTGATCCTCTCATCTCTATTTAATGAACTACAATTTGTTATAATTAATCCGATGAATAT
Organism: Myrrha octodecimguttata; assembly: GCA_958510865.1. Taxonomy (NCBI): domain Eukaryota; kingdom Metazoa; phylum Arthropoda; class Insecta; order Coleoptera; family Coccinellidae; genus Myrrha; species Myrrha octodecimguttata. The sequence goes on from OY294057.1 coordinate 31,993,045, forward strand.
ACCACTAATTTCATCTAGACATCCATATATAATCATGACCAGAAATATTACGATAAATCGGGGTGGTAAGTTTTTTCATCTGTACCGATGCTTGGTACAAATTAAAAAGAGAATGAATAACTTCGGTCTTTCGAGATGAACCGACATTTATTCATTGGACTCATGTTGTCCAGAACAACGTCCGTTTAAATGGTTTCTAGTATATCAAACCGAGTATCAAACCCTCCTAACGAGCTCGATTTATAGTAGTACTAATCACCAAACGCAGCTTGACACAAACTCATCTCTTATTTAAAAGAAAGTTCGTACTGATTTCAATGTTGTTCGACGTACATAATTTTCTAATTATCTACGTAAAAATTTTTCAGCTCATTATAGAAGTGGTATTATTTTTTCCGTTCTCAATTTTTCTTGTGTCTTTTTATAAATTTTTCCAAGAACCCTATATTTTCCGAATAAAAGTTTGAAAATTTCCGGAACAAATTCATCGCCATTTGAGGAAAATATCTTAGTGAATTGACATTTTCAATCCTCATGAAAAATTTTCTGAGGGTAGTATGTGAAGGTGTTTATCGTTCTTCTCTACACTATACCTTTTCGACTTCAAATTGGGACAAAACACATTCAAATTGGGAATTTACAGTATTCAAAATTGATACTAAACAAAATCATATTGAAACTGAACTAATTCATATGGGTACAACATTCGTTGCACTTTGAATTGAATTTTTTGAGTATTTTATAAAGTTAACACATTAATGTCGAAGGAGAGTATATAATGAGTGCAAACCAGAGTTTGATTCGAAATTATGTATATCCCTTATTGAAAACAGCCCCCCGGGGTGGGCAAAAAATTAAAGAAAAATGCCAAAGAGATAGCACGAGAATAGTTTAGACTGAAGAAACTCCAATTCATAGAGGAACAAATGCTGTACCAATATGAAATTGATTATTCTCAATTCAAATGTGTCTAGTCTCAATTTGATTTTGTTCAGTACCAATTTGAATATGTTTATTTCCAATTTGATTTTGTTAGGTATCAATTTGAAGTTGAAGTTGATACAGCTTGCTCTAAAAGACATCGGAACAACATATGCAGGTAGCCTCTGATCTGTTTTATTTCCCACACAGACATTTAAACAAAAGGATAGCACTAGTTTACCTAGAACCTATCGCAAAATTAGAATTTCGACAACTGTATTTTCGAACTATCCCAATTTGGTATGTAGATCGAATTTATTGAAAACAGTGATGAAATGAACAAAAAGTATTGTGTTCCAAATATAAAATCTAATTTTTAGCAGTAGAACTTGAATGTTGAAAATTTAAAAAAAACATTAATGATGATTCAGGTGTTTTTCCGGGAGTGTTGATTTGTGACCCATTGGTCTCTTGCATGTAACACGAATCATCATATTTTCATGTTTTTCTCATTCTATATAGATACAAAATCATGATTTATGCTATCACACACTTCAACAATTCGCAAATTTTGAATTATTCGGTATTAAAAATGGTCAAATCGGGAGAACCGGGAGAAACGCGTCATATCGCCTTCTACGTCACTCGTTATTGTGCGATTCACCGATCGATACAGCTGGCGCTGTATATTGGCTTGCTAGAGAGAAAAGTACAAGAGTACAGAGAGTGGATATATCCTGGTACGTTACGGAAGTCGCGAAGTTTCGTCCGACATGCGGAGCCAAATTTGAAAGATCATTTTCTCGTTGGAAATCAAAATTTTTGACGGTGGTTGAAGTTTTTCAGTAATCTCACGGATAGAATATTTGATTCCAATGATGACAAAAATTAATGCAAGAGACCAATTTTATTGTTCATGGTTCAATAATAAATATCCCGTCGAAAAAAACACGTGTTTTCATCAAATTAGAAGAGGGATTATTCAAAAAAAATCTTTTCAACGCCATCAGTATATTTTTTGATGGTGGTACAGAAGTGGAAGAGTTTAAATCCTTAAAATCCGTCGATTTCATGGGTGTTATATCAATGTATAACTTTCTGTCTTCTGCAGATATGAATTTTTTCGAATTTTTTTTTTCAGGGTTGTAATGATATAAACCCCTCTAAATTCCGTTAAAAAATTTAAAGAGGACCGACCTATACCACTAGAAATATCAACCAAACAATATTCCAAATTGGTATTTCTAAGGAAACATCAGGTATATTCTCATTTTCGCTTGATCGTCAAATTTGGATGTGAAATATCCTTTCGAAGTTCAAATGCCTAGTTTTTCCTTCCAAAACTAAACGTGCTCATCATCATCAAGTTTCCAAACACATTTATTTGTAACACTCGAAGTTACCCAAATTGTGCCGACGGTCGTCAGGATAACCTACGAAAGGAATGAGCTAGAAACTCGAAATTTTCAGGGAAAGTTACACGTCGCAATGCGAAGGTTGAGCTCGTTAGTGGACGAAGTCAATTCGAGGGATCCAACCATTATACTTGAAGGACGATGTATGGGATTTATCATTCGATGATGTGATGAACCAACGAGGTACTTCATGTGTAAATCTGTTACAGTTCTAAAAAAATACAATGAAGCAAAGAAGACATCCATTGTCTCAAGTTATCATGGAACCATAACTTCGAGTTTCAAGGCACGAATAAGATACATTCCGAGAAGGTTCATGTTCAGGCTGCCCGAAGATGACCTATTATCATTTCATTCAGGAGAAAGGGCATGAAACTTATATTGCACCCTGAGGTCGTAATTTTTGTTATAAACCTTTTACAGCATCACAAGCAGGTATTTTCACCCATAAATAGTGTAGTAAAATATAGATTCATCTGCCCAAAAAGTTTGGCGCAAATAGAAAGATGTCGAAAAAATGCATAAGTTGATACACGGTGACTTTTCATCAAAAAAGAACGAGTCTTTGCTTCATTTCTATAATTTATCATTGATTTGATTTTGAATTCAATATAAGTTGGGGGCAACAATTGTTTTCTTACTTTTGCTTCTGGTTTTGGAATTATGTGAATCAACACTTACTGTAGAACCTTGCAGTGTTGATTTCCATCGATTAAAGAAAACATAAACTCAATAATTACACTCAGAATTCAACTATTCAGTTCAGAATTCAAACTATATTATAAACATAGGGTATAACGTGTCCACCAATTAAGGGCGAATTTGAGGGGAAGGGGTGCAGTGTTGAAGGGTTGATGCAAAAGCTACTCTTAGAATTCGCTAGATCGTTCCTTCCTTCGTTATTTCACCCCAAATCCGAATTCGCCCGGAAATATCGGCAATTACATACATTTGGCTGAAATTATTATGCCCGTGTTCCTTAGATCAACCGCGTGTACAGCGTGTGCAAGCTATCTCGGGCCGAGTCTCCGGCGAAATTTCTCAAAGTTCGACAGGCAATTTGCAACTAAAAAAGTTCCAATAGAGTACGGTCAGTCAAAATTCTTACCATTTTTTAGTTTTTTTTTTGAGTTTTCATCTCGGTTTTCACTCCCAATATATAAAACCAAACTTGTAAAAATTGAATAAATTTTTTTTTATGGGAAACGCCTTTGCAGGATGCAGGCTTGAACTTTTTGTCAAGGGCGGTTCCTTGGAAAACAGATTGCGTAATGAACAATACCGGAAGAATACAAACTAGGAAATAAGCGAACTGTGATAATTCAGAGTCCAAATCTGACTCTTTCATCAGACAAAATGAAAGAGTCAGATTTGTACTGTTTAGATTTTTCGTTTCGAGACTTTCGTCAAAAGTCTCAAAACAAAAAAAAAATAAAAGAAAGCAAATAATCCTGAGAATGTTCTCGTTCGTCTGATGAAAGAGTCTGATTTGTACTCTGAAACGTCACAGTTCGTTTTGTTTATCGTGTGTATCATTCAGGTAGGTATAGTTCATTATAGGCAATCTGTTTTCCAACAAACTACCCTTGACTAATGATTCAATCCTGCAATTTGCAAGAGTGTTTTCCATTTTTAATGGTTCTGTTTCAGATATTTTCAGTGAAAACCCAGAAAAAAACCTAAGAAATAACGCAAGATCCTCCCAAAATAACCTTTAATCGATACTCAAAATTCTTGTGTCTTGTAAGATTTCACTACTTCTGCGCTCATGTTCTAGGAGAAAAGCGTGCTATCGTTTTGTCCAAATGTTTGTAATTTTCTGATTTTGAGCCGACCATGGTCTCAAACGACTAGGTTAGACCTAGGGTTGAACTCACCGATGAGAAATCCAGTCTCAAAATCAATTTCGTCTTCTACAGGAGCGATTGGAATTAATTGTTGGAATTTACCTGTAGCATAACGACACGCAACCTCCCGTAGGATTCTGTTGTGATCATGCTGTAGGTAAATTCGAAAAAAATTATTTTTCAATATTTTTTGGAAAATTTTTTTTCACGAAACTATTCATAAAATTCGAAAAACAATTGTCAAGCACCTTGAGCTATATTTCACATCAGTGTACAAAACTCCGATTCGATACGGCTTCATTTTCGGAGATATTGGAAAAAAAATTGTAAACACTGCGTGTGTTTTTCAGAATAACTCGAAAAAAGCCAACTCAATCATGATAAAACGTGGCAGCTACTTTGGAAATGCTGATGTACAGCTTTGTGCAGAAATTTGTCATTAGAACAGTTCGAAAAAACATTGCAATTTATTTTTGTCAAATATTCAATATTCTGTGATCTTCTCATCATATTATCCCAATTAAATTCTGTATGAACCTTCAAACTGTCATTTTTCGACAAAGTACTGGAATTCAATTCGATTAAATCTGTATTTTTTGAAAAATTATATATATTATATAGATTAGGTTTTGGGTTCAATTACGAGGGCCGAATTAGTGAATGGGCAGAATCTGCCCATTGATTCTCTAGATATAACCGTTAAATTTTTTTTAACCAATATTTCCAAAAATACAGATCAGCAGCTTTTGCGCGAATGTTCGAAGGATATCACCAAAAGTGGACATGCGCGCAAAAGCTGCTGACTTCACGTCAGTGCTTTTCTATGTTTTTTCACTAAAAACATAGCATAGCTTAAAAACTATCATATTAATCTAAAACCACTCTAGTCTAAGAAGAGTCATCCGTTCTTACCTATGGTGAAACGTTATAAACATTAGAATCTTGAATAACTTCACAAGATATACCCTATATAACGATCAACAAATACCTTTATTTGTAGAGAATTAAGACCCCAAAGGTAACCATTTATCCAGTCGTCAACCTGCGTGATAAAATAGGGGAACATCTGCGTCCCAAATATAATAAACTCAAGTTCCGGCCAACCTGTGCATGCAAAATACCAACAAACTTTTAATGCTATTGCTTTCATTTGCCGCTTGCTGAGATAAGCTCTGTACTGCTTAAGCAGTTGAGAAATTTGTTTCCGTTCTTTGTGTGTAAACAGTTTTCTGTTGTGACGAAGATTCTGATTTATAATGTTTGAATTAGTTCCGGCCGACATCTGGTTTGGAGTATTTTGAAGAAAAATACGGTTGTGTTGAAATTTTGAAGATGTCGCAGTAGAAACGTGACAATTAGGGAATTGAAAGTTTGGAAGGAATTGAAAGGGATTCTGAAAGATAAACGTTATATTTCGGCAAACTTTTGTCATTGAGTTTAGAATGAAATTAAAACGAACAGAAACAACTTTAAAAGGGTGGCGTTGTCGTTTATATATAAAAGTCAGTTTTTAAGTTGAAAATTAATTTTAACCACAGATTCCTCGCACCGAATTGAATATTTTTTGCGCGCTTGTTCTAGAGAAACAGCGTGCTATCGTTTTGTCCAGATGTCTGTAATTCTCAAATTTTTTCCCGAAATCGGTCTCAAACGAATAGATTGGACTCCTTGATGACGAATCAAGTGTCTGTTTCGGAATTATAGCCTTTTGAAATTTTGAAGCGATTAATTAGATACGATTAATGGCTCAAGTCGGGTCCAGAGTGTAATGCGAACAGCGAATGCAATAATATTTTTGATTAAAGACTCGGCGAATAGTGTGGACGGCACTCGAGCAGGGCCTCAAATAAAACATTCAAAACTCCCTGTGATTTATTGCATTCGTTGTTCGCATTACACTCCTTTTGACCTGGCTACAAGCCTGGTCAAGATGATTGTAATACAAACAGCGAATGCAATAAATCACAGGGAGTTTTATGGTTCGAGGAAGCGCTCTTCCTGATCCGTAGGGACTCGGTTTTCAACTCGAACGATGCATTCGACTTTATTATTCGAGGCTTGGCTTGGCTGGAGTGCTGTCCACACTATTCGCCGAATCGTTCATCAAATTTTATTGCATTCGCTGTTCGGATTACACTCATCTGGACACGGCTTTACACATTCTACGAGCACTATTCTAACCGTTGAGTTTGAAATTAAACGCTAAATAACAGTAGAAATGTACCATGTAGATATATCAATCCAACTATATCGCTTATCGCATACATACTCGAAAATGACTACCATTTTCTACGCTCAATGCTTTGACATAAAATGGGCATGATGACCTGGACAAAATTAAGTTTTTGTTACCTAAAGTCCACCGGAATGGAGAATTGAATATCATAATCTGTTATATTAAAGATGTATTATTTTCAATTTTTGAATTTTATTCCTCATCGCATCTGCACTTTCGAATATTCATCTGAATTTCGACTGAAGAGTCAAAGTTTGAGGTTTACAATATATGGCATGCCAGTTTGCTCATGACAGTCTAAGTTCGATATTTTTTCTGAGGCAATGTCTACTTGTTACGCCACTGGTAGTTCTAATCTTGGTTCCATTAATATGAAAAAGTCTTCCTGGTAAGTCGTCAGTCAAATTATAATTAAACAGCCCACGTGTGTTTATTCTGAGAATTATATATTTTGCTCTCATGAAATCCCTCATCTAAAGCCGGGTCCAGATGAGTGTAATGCGAAAAGCGAATGCAATAAATCACAGGGAGTTTTATGGTTCAAGGCAGCGCTCTTTCTGCTCCGTCAGGACTAGTTTTTCGACTCGAACGATGCATTTGAATGTATTATTCGAGGTTGAGCTCGAGTGCCGTCCACATATTAGCCGAATCGTTCATCAAATTTTATTGCATTCGCTGTTCGCATTACACTCATCTGGACTCGGCTTTACGCTCATCTGGACCCCGCTTTACACTCGTCTGGACCCGGCTTGAAATACTAAGAAGAAAATATAGACAACTGCTTCCATTTATAATGTTGATGACTTTTCAACCTGCTTCATTCGAATTGGCTGTACTCTCATGGCGACTCAAATTTTCCTTTTTGACCATAACATAAGAACCCAAAAACAGCAATATTAAGGACGACCTGCACTCATTTTCCTCCTTTCCATTCGACTGCGTAGACCTGATATTTGGTCCGGCTCTAAGTTGATTAAACTGTTGTGTAAACAGACGGTTTAATATTGAAATATTGAGTCTGGAAAGGAGGCAGTTTGCATCGCAGAACACGTACACAGATATGACACACAGGGGAGAAAATAGAATTTAACGACTGTTGCTGTTAGTCTTGAAATGACTCCAGCTAAGAGATTGGTGAGGTCAAGAATTCAAGTGAGTAGAGGGGTTTTGAATTTTAATTAGCATCAACTGACATGGACAGATATTATGTTTACTTCAAATGTACAAAATATATCAAGAGTGCTGAGAATTGTTATTCGTTATGTTCAATCCAAATTTAACAAACTGGCAATTTCACTTTGATATCGCTTCATTCTTGATGTAAGACTACCGCAATGAAGAATCGCACGTAATTACTAATGTCACTGAGTTCACAAACTAGGGCATTGGAATTCAGATACTTATGTTCTGACATAACCTTTCATCGATAATGAGGGGAACTCCATCAACTAATCATTATCCATATCCACCTTACCTTTGAAGAAATTAGAAATTAATTTCGAGGATAGGAATTTCTCGCCCAAAATTCGATTTGGCGGAAATATGGCATAAAGGACATCACAAAGACCAGCTCCATCAGGAAATTTTAGGAAAATTACTGCTGAAATTCCATTCTCATTACAGCATGAGGAATTCGGCTTCATCGTGCTCAACTAGAGAGATTTTTGGTTTATTATTTGATAAAATTAAATAATAAACCTTAGTGATCGACCAACGAAAAAAAAATTTGAACGTCCCCTAAAAATTTCACAGTTTACGTTTTGGAGTATGTATAGATTTGAATGAACCAATAAAAAAAAATCCGTCCGTCCGCCGTCAACCAACCGCCGTCCGTTGTCCGGGGCTTTTCTCTGGAAGTACTGAACCGAAATCCGTGAAACTTGGTACAAGAATCGTTCGTCGCTCAGGATTGATCCTCCAAGCTGATCAGCCGGATCGGTGTACCCTAAGGGGTGTAAATGAGGGTTGGGGGGAAAAAAAAATATTTCTCGAAAACTTACCACTGAATTTTCATGAAACTCTGAACGTTGATTACTGTTACATAACTAAACCTAAAAAATTGTACCCGGATGATTCTCGACCAGTGGTTCCTGAAATATAAAGAAAAACGCTGCAAATTTCCAATAATATCGAAAATGAATCATCGCATTAGGTTCTAAGTTATTTAAGATATCAACGGTATATTGGGTTATTCAGCTAAGAAAATAATAAACCCTTGTGTGAAATTTGCAGTGTTTTATAATACAAGAGCCACAGACAAACATATCTTCTTCAGAGATAATCTTAAGGTTTTAGGCTTGCTTTTGTTGATTATGGTGGGACTACAGTTGTCCCTGTCTTATTTGTCATCTTTTCGAACCAATACTTTATTTTAATTGGATCATATCTTCGAAATATTACTTGAGATTTCCAATGTATGTTGCATATCTCTGAAATCATTGAGTTATTTTAATTACTGCGAATTTTACACAAGGGTTTATTATTTTCTCAGTTATATAACCCAATACTATTGATATCTTGAATAAATCTCAGTTATTATTCATAACTTATTGGTTTCTCACAATACAAAAACCAATTCTATGAAAAAATTCCTGTGAAACATTGAAATATCAATAAATACTCCTGTATAATTGAATAACATTTCCACATGCGCAACGCTAATCGAGTAGCATAATTTTAAATAATATTTTGGAAGAGAAGGGACGTTCCACAGTCCACAGTTCCAGCGAAGGGGTAGAGTAAAAGGCGGTGGTAAGTTTTCAGGAGAAATTTTCTTTTCCCTCCAACATCCAATTTTGACCTCTTAGGGTACACTGATCCTGCTGGAAAACTTGGAGGATTAGTCTCGAGCGACACACGATTTTCTACTTGGTTTCACCGATTTCAGTTCGGTACTTTCAGAGAAAAGCCCCGGACAACGGACGGCGAAGGCGGACGAACGGATTTTTTTTAATTAGTTCATTCAAATCTACATAGTCCAAAATGTAAAATGTGAAATTTTCAAGGTTTATTATTTGATTTCATCAAATAATAAACCAAAACCGTCCGTCCGCCGTCCGTTTTCCGGGGCTTTCCTCTAAAAGTACTGAACCGAAATCCGCAAAACTTGGTAGAGAAATCGTGTGTCGCCCGAGATTGATTCTTCAAGCTTTTCAGCAGAATCGGTGAACCCTGAGGGCTCAAAACTAGCGTTAGAAGGGAAAAAACTTATTTCTGAAAAACTTACCATCGTATATTCATGAATCACTCAACGTTGATTACTTTTGCATAACCTAACCTAAAAATTTCCACCCGGATGAATTCCGACCAGTGGTTCCTGAGTTATAAAGAAAAACACTGCAAATGAGGTATGAATAATATACAAGTTCTATTTAAAATATCAATGGTATTGATACGAAAATAATAAACCCTTTCGTTAAATTCGCAGCGTCTTTTTGGTATCGTTTTCAATTCCAGAATAATTTTAAAATTACGCATCCGAATATGATGAAACTCGGTAACTAAATGGGAAATGCTGACGCAAAATTTGCTTAAAATTTCGTGATGATTGTCTCGTTAAAACAATTTAGAAAAAATTTTCTTTTTTTTTTTTTTGGTGACGAGGTGAGCGCTTAAGAGGTCATGACTTCACGTCTGTTTTTTCTGAGATTTACTGGAAATACTATTAGCCATATTGGCTATTAAGGAATTAGATCCTTCCATCCAGACATTGTACTTGAAATCTTCCAACGCATTTGCCTTCACCACTCTCTCAGAATGGCATGTATACTCGCATAAACGATACAGCAAAAGTAACTCCTCGCGTTAAAATAAATGGAGGCATCTCTGGAACGATAAGCGGCCACTGCATCCCGAACATGCCGGAGTAAAGTGAGTTTTTGAGTTCGAGATAATGGCGCGGAATACGCGAAAAATATTTTAGGCGGCGCATTTCCATTAGAAATAAATAAATAAGAGGTTCTGCGATTTTTGAGAGCGCACTCACGTTCGCTACAGATTTCAGTAGTGCCGCTCCAATTTACGAGTGCGCGTTGAGGTCTGCGGCATTTCGGCGGCAAAAATGGCCTTTATTTCATCCTCAAGCGCGGTTTGAGTGGAAATTTAGGTTGTGAATTGCTGGAACTATAATGGGAATTTTCTATTTTATAGGATACGATGCTAATTTCCGAGCGAAATTGAAGTAATGAAGTCTGGAAAATGTTCGTGGTCGTTATGAAGTTCCCCTGCGGTATCTATATTTTATTATTGCGACATTTAGCTTCAGTAGAGGGCTAAATGTGAGAATTCACACTCAATTCCCTTCAAAGCAACTTTGACGCGTATTTTCGAATTTGGGAAATAATTTTTTGATTTTCCACCTGTGCGATGCCCATGAAATTTTGTGAAAAGCGCTACTCCTCGGTATTCAACAACTAGCTACCAAGTTTGAATCTGATTGCGTTAGTTTTACCGAGATATCGAGATAATGAGCTAATAATTTCAAACAGCAACGAAATTTTCCATTTGAATCTTTGGCGGTTCTCGTGAGTTCGCGCCATCTGAAGGACGGCGTGCTCTTAGGGGAAGTTGTTTCTTCCCAGTGCCAGAGGTGTACTCATCAGATAGGCTGAATCCTCTGGCACCTGCCTATGACAACCGCAGAAGCTGCGTAGTGAGCGACCATGACCGACGCGCTTATGCTGTGTCGGAATGAAGTAGCCAGCGTGCGTCGGTCAGTGGAGCCACCTTTTGGCAATGCAGTTAAACTACGCCGCCTACATACTCCCTCTCACTAGCGACGATGATGAAGAAGAAAGAAGAGGTGCGATGTCAGGCAGAAAACCGCCATGTTAAAAGATAGAATAGCACATAAATAAGTAACCTCATTGAGATAAGCTTATCTATGGCATCATGTCGGGGTCACCACTTTGGCGGTTCTCGTGAGTTTCCTCCATCTGAAGAACGGCGCGCTCTTAGGGAAAGTTGTATCATCCCAGTGCCAGAGGTGGACTCACCAGATAGGCTGAATCCTCTGGCACCTGCCTATGACAACCGCAGAAGCGGCGTTATGAGCGACCATGACCGACGCGCTTATGCTGTGTTGGAATGGAGTAGCTAGCGTGCGTCGGTCAGTGGCGCAACCTTCTGGCTACTCAGTTATTCTACGCCGCCTACAAATCTTTTCCAGTATCTCCTGAAGGAAATTTTGGATCAAACTGAAATATAAACTACTCTTGAAGAATATTGACCTGAAGGTTTGTGCCAAATTTCATTGATATCGTATGCACCGTCTCTGAGGAAAACAATTTCCAACAAAAATCAAGCAAATTAGCTAATAACAAGTCTTTTTGAAATTTTCTTTCGACAAAATGCAGATCAAATTTTCCACTAGTTTTTGCATTGCAATTCTCCAATTACTCGGGAAGTTTTAATCTGATCGCATCGTTACTTCGGGAGATATTGGGAAAATATCCTGAAAATCTCAAATAGCAATGAAAATTGACATATTTTTTCCTATCATTCTGAAAATGATTATCGGATCAAAGTTAACTTTGAACCATTGTAGTTAAATATCGAATCTGAGGTCTAAGTCAAATTACATCGAAATCTGATCGATGTTCGAGAAACAGAATTTTTTCAATAGAAACTTAAAAAATGTTCGAATAAACTTGTTTTTTGATAACATTACGACTTCATCCTTACGAAAACTTTTTTTCAGTTGCGCGTTGGTTTCTCCTAACCAATTACTAAATTCCAATCAGAGAAACAGTACATTTCGCGTTATTCAGGAAAAAAACTCAAAATTTCAAATAACAAATTCAAATTTGTCATACTTTTTTCCTATTTCTCCGAAAAAGATTTCATCCTATCGAATTGGAATTTAGAACGTTTGTGGTGTACCCTGGTTAGGGGTTTGCTGCTATCCCTTAGACCAAATCCTGGTGGCTTCTCCTTATCTCGAGTTGAACCTTCTTTTCGATCCCCTTCTTGATTTTCCAATAAAGGTACATCATCGTGCCAACACACACCAGCAAAAATGCTGGTACTCCCAAGATCTCAGGTACAGATCGGCCTTTGTCCTCGGCTGTCGCTGTGGCTGTACCATTTCCAGTCTGGGCAATAATTACCTCCTCCTGTTTGGATTGTCCTGAACCCATCGTGGCACTAGCTATTTAAGTTCCATACCATTATTGCAACACCATTTACGCCTCTCACTGCATTCTGGATATCTTCTGACATTCAGTCAACTGGCAGGATCGCCATGTATTGTACCCTGGTTAGGGGTTTGGTTCGTCCAGTTGGTTTGTACAGGAGAGGGTTGGAAATAGCACTCGAAGAACTCGTTAGAGGGTTTAATTACTACGGGTCATCATTACGGCGACACATCAATGAATTCTCCGCTTCATGTTCTTACTCACTGTTTTCATAATACAATAACAAAATATTATATATGTATACGGATGTCAAATCTTTATTGATAACAATAAAACAGTTTTGTTTCTCTCTGTAATACGAAAGCTTTATTAGCTATTATTCACACTATTTACATTAATTTCAAAGTTACCTGTAATACAAAAGAAACAGCAATTAAAGTTTATTATTATCTGTCTTTTGATTCACTTGATAACTTTTTATTTTGATTCACTGCTTTGACATATTATTCTAGAAACTTCAAAATCTGCTAGCCATCTTATTTAAATGAAGAAAGTACTTTCTTTACGTATGTAAAGAAAGTACTTTCTTCATTTAAATAAGTACTTTCTTTACGTATGTAAAGAAAGTACTTTCTTCATTTAAATAAGATGGCTAGCAGATTTTGAAGTTTCTAGAATAATATGTCAAAGCAGTGAATCAAAATAAAAAGTTATCAAGTGAATCAAAAGACAGATAATAATAAACTTCAATTGCTGTTTTATAAGGATGTCAAATCTTTATTGATAACAATAAAACAGTTTTGTTTCTCTCTGTAATACGAAAGCTTTATTAGCTATTATTCACACTATTTACATTAATTTCAAAGTTACCTGTAATACAAAAGAAACAGCAATTAAAGTTTATTATTATCTGTCTTTTGATTCACTTGATAACTTTTTATTTTGATTCACTGCTTTGACATATTATTCTAGAAACTTCAAAATCTGCTAGCCATCTCATTTAAATGAAGAAAGTACTTTCTTTACATATGTTTTGGCAAGTTGTTAACAAGCATATAATGACAACAGACGTGGGAATTCAATATCAGTAGGTAATCTATCTGGGCACGTTTTACGGATGATGCGAGGTTCTATGGACCTTGCTCGTCTTCAATTAATAATTATACAGACTGTTTGGTCTGACATACGTTACACGTTGTTAAATATCGACTTCAAGATATGTGCGAAATTTTAGAATGAGTTTTTTCGAGTTTCTAACAACTAGATCTATATAATACCTTGCATTAACTTCCGCTTTAGTATCTCCACCTAGATATGAAATTTCAATGCGATCACACCAGAACTTCACAAGATATCAATATTTCAACCTCAAAATTTCAGAGTGGTATAACTCCGAAACCGCTCGGCTGGATTCGCCTGATGGCGAACTCATCCGAGATATTCAGGCTCCAAAACACACCTGAAAATTGCAAGACCATAGGTTCTTATCTTCGAAGGTTGGAGTACACCATATCATTTCCAGTTCATAATTCGAAAACTACAGACACTTTGACGAAACGAAATCGCGCTGCTCCTCAGAACAAGCACGTATAATGTCAGTTGCAATGGGTTTATGCAGAAGAGTGGGATGTTTTCGTGAAACTGATGAATATTAAATTTATAAATAACTGCAACATTTCGACTGTGTCTTCTGTTCCCTGACATTTTTTGTTGCAAATCACTTAAATAATCTCCCCTTGAAACCTTCAAAAATGTACGCCATTTAGTGCTTCTAGGACATCTCACTCATGACTCACCCTGTATATTTTTGGAATCTCCATACAAACCCTCTGATTCATCCACCTCCTTCGCACGTTGACTCATTGATCCCTGCCAGGATTTGTCCAGCACGGATATCCAGTGGGCTCATTCCGTTGTCTCCTAAGCCTCCTACGTCCTTCCTGTCTGTAATGGCATGCAAATCGTATGGAAACCGCACGATGTTCATTTAAATTTTATTCGGACGTGTGTCAAATTCATCTGCCGTTCCCTTTTCGTTATTCCTACAATGGGAAATTACCCCGATTTGCTTTATTGGAATTGGTTTCAGCGGAGATCCAGGTTTATTTTTGGGGATATCGAACGTTTTCGTCGTTTTAAGATTCCGCATACAGTGAAATCTCGGTTGAATCAGAAAATATTAGGGATGCAAAAAATTTTCCGTTTTAGCGAGTTGCCTGTTAAGGGAAAGTTTTCGATTTTTTGAAATAGATTGCAAAAATTTTAAAATTACATTAACGCTCTGTAAGAACTGCCACCCATACTCCATACTCCAACTCAGCAGCTCTTGCGCGCTTGTGCAAATTCGTTGGCAAAGCAGTCATCTTCTCATGTGTTGACACCTCCAAACTCATCTTCACTACGCGGTAGAAATATTCACCGATATTCTAGTCATATTATCCTCATGATATTCAGCATAAATTTTCAGGCTGTAATTTCTCAATCGAGAACTAATTCAATCCAAAACTTTATTTTCACACGATGACACGATAATCACGAAATTTTGCACAAGGATGTGTATTAGCATTTTGAGTTTTTCCGTGAATAACACCACTACCTAAACAAAACACGAAATTCGGCATATTAAGTCACAATATCTCCGAAAATTATTATCGGATCGAAATGTAATTTGATACACTGTTGTAAAATATAGAGTTCGAAATTGGATAAATAGTTTCCAAAAAAAAAATTTTTTTCCAGTTTTTATTTCAATCAATAACGATAATACGATCTCAACAGAATTTTGCGGTTCGTTTTTCTTCGACTGATTGTTGAGTTTTCTGAAAAATTAGCGAAATAAACTCAAAATTTCTAATGACCATAACTCCAGAACCTTTCGACTGATTTGGCCCATCAATAAATTCATATAATATATGAATATTGGGAAAAAATATTTTGAATGGTTATATCAATGGAATAACTGAAATTGATTGCTCGCTCAACACTTGGTGAAACATCGTAATTAATATTAAAACAAACACTTGACTACGTTCACAATTTTTAATTTAAAATATCTTGTTGACATGCATGTTTCGGGTTTTACCCCATTATCAAAACTGAAACGAAAATACATGGGACTACACAAATATACATCACATGACAGATGTTAACACCGGAGATAAGCGGAACTCCAATTGATCATTAACAATTGGTAGTTTTTGTTTATGTGCCGATGATATTTCTAAAATTTCTAGAAGGTCTAGTCTTTTTCCTTTCTCTCCTTCATGCAAGATTGTTGTTTTATTAAAATCTATAAAGTGGTTGCAAGTTATACAATGTGTGGAGAAGCCAGTTGTGGATTTGTTTTGAAGAATTGACTTCCTATGTTCTTCCAATCTGACTTGGAGAGAACGACCGGTCTGACCGATATAAAATGCAGGGCATTCGTTACAGAAAAGTTTATATACACCACTCTTTTCTGAATGATTCAGTCGATCCTTACCACTAGAAAACATTGATCTTAAGTTCTTCTTATTTGTACATATAATATCAATATTATTTTGTCTTAACCTATTACAAATTTTGTCGCTTACTTGCGGAATATAGTTGACATATACAAATTTCTTTAATTGGTTTTCGAAAGGACCTGGGTAAATACTTCTTAACAGTCTATCGTATTGTTTTCTAAATATAAATTTATCTATTATGTCAGGGGAGAAGCCATTGTTCTTCGCTAATAATTTTAACACTCCAACTTCTTTTTTGAAATTATCATCTGACAATGGAGTTGAAATTAATCTATTTACAAGGGAATGGAACGCTGACATTTTAATTCGATATGGATGTGAACTACTGTTATGAATCAGAGTGTCAGAAAAAGTGGGTTTTCTGTATATATCGAATTCAAGATGGTCATCTACCCTTTTGATTTGAATATCTAAAAAATTAAGTGATTTATTGTCATTCTCTGTTTCCAAAGTGAATTGAACAGAACTATAAAATGAATTGATCAATCGTAGAAAAGATTTTAGTTCAGAAGCTGAGCCAGTCCAAATACAAAAAACGTCATCTACGTATCGCTTCCAGTATAGTACAAATACAGACAGATCAATATATTCTGAGGAAAATATCTTCTTTTCCAATGATGTCATGAATACTTCACTGAGTAATTGTGATGAAGGAGAACCCATTGGTAGACCATTCACTTGTTGATAGCATTTATTGTTGAATTTAAAATAACTTTGTCCAAGGCATATTTCGAGCAGTCTCATTGTCTCTTCTCTTATTTCTGTAGTAAGTGAAAGGTTATCACATAAACAAAAACTACCAATTGTTAATGATCAATTGGAGTTCCGCTTATCTCCGGTGTTAACATCTGTCATGTGATGTATATTTGTGTAGTCCCATGTATTTTCGTTTCAGTTTTGATAATGGGGTAAAACCCGAAACATGCATGTCAACAAGATATTTTAAATTAAAAATTGTGAACGTAGTCAAGTGTTTGTTTTAATATCAATGGAATTATTGGGCGGATTTTACCCATTCACGAATTCGACCTTCGAAATTAAACCCCAAACCTACTCTACAAATATCGAGTTTCTAGGTTGTTTCTTCCGGAAGGTATTGTGTTTACGGTCGGCCTTTAGGCCCACCGTAACTTCCCAATAAATTTTATTTTCGAATTGCTCTAACTGCACGATCATGACGAAATTTTGCACAAAATTATCCATCAGCATTTTCAAACTAGATACCAAGTTTCATTATGATTGAATAAGCAATTTTTGAGTTATTCCGAAAAAAACAACGATATCAAGAAAACAACCACGAAATTTTTCATATTTTTTCCCAAAATCTTCGAAATTAATGATCGTTTCGAATTGAAATTTTGTACACGGCTGCGAAACATAAGGCTCAAGATCTGTGCTATATTTTTCCCAAATATAATGAACAGTGTCCGATGGAAAAATTTGTTCGAAAAAAATGTTGAGAAAAATGTGTTCAAAATTTACCGACAGTATGATCTCAACAAAATTTAGTGAGCAGTTGCGAGGCGTTATACTCCAACTAACTGCCCAGTTTTGGTCCAATCTCTTCAGTTGTTCCCGAATTATCACGGAAATAACCTCAAAACTTCAAGAGGCTCCAACTCCGAAACCGTTTGGACGATTTTGGCCATTAACGAACTTAACCGTCGCATTTCGAAATGCAACCCACGCTGGAAGTTTGAGGTCGATAGGATTCTCCGTACGACCGAAATCTTGCATACGGCCGGGCGGCCGGACAGAATCGATTTTGACACCGAATTCATCAGCAATGAGTCCAAACCTTCATGACCACGTTCGGTTCAAAATTCGAAAATTACAGACGATAGCACGCTGTTCCCCTAGAACATGTGCGCAAAAATATCCCCTTTCGCAGCAGTGTATTTAATGAGAACTAAATATGTAATCTTTCTGCATCATCTCGTTAACAAGAAACTCCAATTAAACTTAAATCCCCTAATTCTGGAATAATATTTTCATTCATTCAGTGACTATCATTTTTTTCTTGATTTTTCAACACTCATAAAAGTTTAATCAGAAAGATCTCCAATGGTCATCTTGTTGTTATCTCTGTGAATGCGCTTTCCGAAACAATCCAAACTATCTCCAACAACTAATCTTTGACCGGGCTGGATTGACAAGAAGAGAGAATGAATGATCTTTGAAAACCTCGGCAGAAACCAGCCCACTTCGCATTCTTCCCTTTGTCTAATTTCGCCGCAAAATAGCTGACAATACGAAACCCACCTAATGCTCTGATTAACAACAGTCCAAGCGTTCGAAGCGTTTAGCCTCAACCTCAACTACCAGAAGACCCTCGATGACAAGTGACATTTTACGACCATATAATTCGTCAAGTGTCTGGCCGACAGGAATACCCCATTTTTGAAACAACCTGTTACCTGACCAGAAGGGAGAGTGAAATTGAATATCATAAAGACCCCCCTAGTGCGAGATAGGCGCCCTTTTCCAGAACGGGTCAACCCCTCATTTTGAATGGTTTTGTGACGGTGTTATAATCGTAATAGGGATTCCATGGTTGTTCATTATTCGGTGGAGGATACTTGACACTTTAAATCATTTCCTTTACCTGTTTAAGTTAACAAAGGGGTCGGAGTTGCGCTCGTGCTGGGCAATTCCAAGGGTTACAAGCGTGTAAGAATATACACTTTTTCGGTTTTAATGAAATTCAATTTTTTTTTCGCGGATGATATCTGTTAGTGCGGCTGTTAAGTATATGGGAATGAGAACAGAGTGCTTAAATCAAGGCTTGAATTCCGTCTGACTATTGCTCTATACTATAGTAATTTGAAGGTGTGAATCGTGGGAAGCTTGAACTTGAGATAGAAAAACCTAGAAAAGCACTGGCGTGAAGGCAGCAGCTTATGCGCGCATGTTCGAAGGAGATGACTGCTCTGGTAACGAATTTGAACAAGCGCACCGAGTCTGCTGACTTCACGTCAATACTTCTCTAGGTTTTTCATTGGAGTACTGAATTCTAATTCCATGCGATCTCTATTCTTGGAAATATTGAGGAAATTAACTTTTGAATGAGGGTATCTGCGGAATCATTGGATGGATTCTATCAATCCGCGAATTCGGCCCTGGTTATTAAACTCAAACCTACAATGCAACAAACGCACTTTTTGGGGATTTCTCAATTATATCATCTCCATGAAATTCTATATGAACTGTCATGTTCCGATGAAGTACTGGCTTTCAACTCGATCTTATCTGTTTCTTGGAAATATTGGGAAATTGAAATTCTGAATGGGTATATCTGCAGAATCATTGGGTGGATTTTAGCCATTCATGAAATCGACCTTCGTTATTAAGACCCAAACCTACTATGCAAATATCGAGTTACTAAGAAGTTTCTTTGGAAAGTTCTTGTGTTAAGGATCTTCCGAGTTCATGAATGGGTGAAATTCACCCAATGATTCTGCATATATACCCATTCAAAATTCCAAAAGAATTTCATGAGGAAACATAACCAGAAGATCGCAGAACATTGAATATTTGAAAAAAATATTTTTTTTCAAATTGTGACGATGACGATCATCACGAAATCCTGCAGAAAGTAGTCTATCATCATTTTCAAACTAGGTTCCAAGTTTAGTATTGATTGAATTAGTATTTTTTGAGTTATTCCGGAAAAAACGACAATATCGAAAAAAAAACACGGAATTCAACATATTTTTTTCCAATATGTCCGACACTGCTGTGAAATCTGAAGTTTAAGGTGTGAGCAAACTTTTCTTCGAATATGATAAATAGTTTAATAAAAATCCAGAAAAATTTCAGAAAATATTTTTTTTTAAATTCACTGACAGCACGATCTCGACAGAATTCTGTGAAAGGTTCGGCATTGCTATGCTCCAACTAACTGCCACGTTCCAATATAATAGCTGCTGTATATCAGGAAATAAACTCAAAATTTCAAATTGCTCGAACTCCGAAACCATGTGGCAGATTTTGCTCGTTAATAACCTGCAACCTACTCTGATAGTTTCAAGTCCATAGGATTATTCGTGAGCCCATAGTCGTGCATATGGCCGGCCGGCCAGACTGTTTGAGACCATTTTCGACTCAAAATTAAAAAAAAAATACAAACATTTGGAGAGAACGATAGCGTGCTGTTCCTTTCGAACATGGGCGAAGAAATGAGGGCAAAATTTCGAGATTTATGAGAAAGTTTGAAAACAGAGCTAAACAATAAACTAGGGAACGTGATCTGTCGAATATTACGAGTATTAAAAAAAAAACTAGAAAACACTGACGTGAAGTCAGCAGCTTTTGAGTGCATGTTCAAGTTCGTTGCTAAAGTGGTCATCTTTTTCGAACATGCACGCAGAAGGGATGACTTCAAGTCAGTGATTTTTGAGTTATTCTGGAATAAACTTGGATACCGAGGAAAAAACCACAGAGTTTCACATTTGTCCATAATGTCTACAAAAAGTATTATCGTATCAAAATGAAATTTGCTACTCTGCTGTGAAATATGAAGGTGAAAGTATGACCAAAATATGTCCCACATGAAATTGATAGTTTCTGAAAAAAAATTTTTTTCAAAAAAATTTTCGAAAATGAATATTTTCGAAATTTACTGACAGCATGATCCCAACAATATCCTGCAAAAGTTGCCAGTACTCATACTCCAACTAACTGCCAATTTTCAATTCAATGGCTCCAGTATTCCTCGAAATATCAGGGAAATCACAACAAAACTTCAAATGGCTATAACTTCGAATCAGTTCGACCGATTTCGCCCATTAACGAACCTAACCTTCGCGTTTTTGAACGCAACCAACCCTGAGATTTTCAGGTTGATAGAATTCTTCGTACGCCCGTTATCGTGCATAAGGACGATCGGCCAGACAGAATCGATTTTAACACCGGCTTCGAAAATCATAGACATTCGTACAAACCGATAGCACACTTTCCCTCAAAACATGCGCCCAAAAATCTAGAAATTGACACATTAGGCGACAGATACAGGCTCCTGCGCCATATTGCAACTCTGGAAAATACATAGGTACCTTCAACTGATTTGTCCAAAAAGTCGAAACCATTAATAGCATTAATTAATGGCCCTCACTAATCGCATATTCTAATCGAAGTGTCGCATGAATCTCCAAGTCTTCATTTATGCACGCCTGTTTTGGGGAACAACTTGCTATCGTTTGGTCCGAATGTTTGTATTATTTTAATTTTAAGCCTAAAATGGAAAACGACTAGGTTGAACTCACTGATGACTGATGAATCCGGTGTCAAAATCGATTCTCTCCGACTGGCCGACGACAGGATAACTGTCGAATAAAGTGAGCTAGCGACTTGGAACTTTCAGATTAGCTCGCGTGGTTAAGTTCGTTAATTGGACAAATCAGTGTTATAGTTTCAGAGTAAAAGTCACTCGAAATTTTGAGATTAATTCCCTGCTATTTCAGGAAATACTCAGGCGATTGAATTGAAACTTGACAGTTAGTTGGAGCATATCAACGCACAACTTTTCACGAAATTTCGTTGAGATCAAACTGTCAGTAAATCTACAAAAAATTTATTTCGTATTTTTTTTGAAGCCTTTAGGCCGACTGTGAACACGATAACTTCCAGATGAAATGACTTTGAAACTCGGTATTGATTCCGTAAATCTTACCCATTCAAATATTGAAATCCAGTAGTTTATCGAAAAAAACCTAGAAAAGTACTGACTGTTTCCTGGAGCAAGCTCATAAAACCTAGGAAAGCACTGATGGCTGAAGTCAGCAGCTTTTGCGTGCATGTTCGAAGGATATCACCAAAAGTGAACATCCGCTCAAAAGCTACTGACTTAATGTCAGTGCTTTTCTAAGTTTTATGAGCTTGCTCCAGGAAACAACGCGATATCCTTTTGTCCAAATATCTATAGGTTTCGAATTTCCGGCAGAAATTGCCTCTAAACGATTAGGTTGGACTCTCTGAAGATGACTTTTTGGTCCACATATGTCTGTCCATCCTATCGTATGCGCTCTAATTTTCGAAGGAAAGCACATAGCTTATTTTCGGGTTAGGATAAGAGCTTTAATATCTCGGTTGAGCTTGTTGGGATGAAGGAAATCTGCCGAACAATTTCGGAGTTATGCCCATTTAAAGTTGAGAGGAGAGTTCCTCTCAAGAAGTACTGAACTTCACGCGGAATTTTATGAGAATCTGCTCACTGGGGATGAAAATAAAAATTTCGAAATATTTCTTGATTATTTTGAAAAAAATGTTTTTCGGAGGCAGTCGGTCAAATTACGATAATATTTGGCACAAACGTTTGAGACAATAATTAGCGCAGTGCGAGGCGCAGTGTCTAAATTTTATTTCCGGAGATTTCGCAAAATATTATGTGGAATTTAGTTTTCAATACGAAATTTTCCAGATTTTTTCCTCAATATCTCAAGAAACACCCACACTATGGGATTTCGAACTCCATCACTTATAAAATAATACCGACTAGTAACATAATGTAAAATTTCGTAGGAATTATCTAGGTAAATATTAAAAAAAATTCTAATTTTTCAAGAAGAATATTATTTTTTCGGGAATCTATTGATCAGATTTGAATGTAAGTTGGCGCAGACCTTGAAACTGTAATGGATCAATAGTTCTCAAATCAAAAACGACTTAGAAACTCGATATTTGTAGAGTAGGGTTGGGGCTTAATTATGAAGGTCGAATTCGTGAATGGGTGAAATCCGCCTTATGATTCCACATATATACCCATTAAAAATTTTATTTTCCCAATAATTCCCACAGTACAGATTAGATCGAAAAAAACTAGAAAAGCACTGACGTGAAGTCAGCAGCTTTTTCGCGCATGTTCAAAGGATATCACCAAAAGTGAATATGCGTGCAAAAGCTGCTGACTACACGTCAATGCTCTTCCAGATTTTTTAATCAGATAGAGCTGATCATAGATATGAAGGCTTGAAATGCAGCTTCAAATTCGTGGAAAAGAAGCGTTACCGAAGTTTCAGAGGAAGTTATTCCCACCCGATGTGGAAAGAACCATCAGTATCATACCTGAATAAATATCGCTAAATATTCCCATCAATCAACTCGTTTCAAGCTGAATTATTAAAAATCATGACAAAGTGGAATACTGAGTATATCAGTCTTTGAATTCAATTAACCATGCAGTCCTGTATTATTCCAAGGCCTAACCAGACCGCCTTGGCGAAAATAATCCATCAAAATCCATACAACGCAACGTTTTGCATGATTGTCATCGTTCCTTGAATCCTGTGCTAACGAGCATGGTACATACGAGGGTCATCTACAAATAAGTTGATGCGATTACTTCGAAATATACTATGATACAACAGTACCAAATCAAATATTTACAATAAGAATGACATTCTGTAATTTTTTCCTATTATTTTACCCTCAATTCATCACCTACCTGAAAGTTTATAACCAAATTTGAAAATATAGGCTGGATATTTTGTGTGTAAACGACTATTTGTTTGAAGATCCAAAGTTGACATAATTTCAATTCCCTGATGAAAACAGAATTCACGGATACTGGTGATCACTGAAATTAACTGAAATTATTTTTTTGGTTAATATGTTACAGTTTTTTTGAAGGCTAAAAAATATTACCTTATCACATGACGACGACTTAAAACGGATGATGCACCGTGTATATAATAATATTAATTATTGTTGCGCTGAAAATATGCAGTGACAAGCGAAAAGCATCAAGTCGGTGTATGCACAGATGGCACCAGCATAAACATTCGGACTTAATTCACTTTTATAAACTATCTCGGTTGGCCATGATTCAGGTCTGTCGAGTTTTTTCACTTAAAACTGACGCGGGTTGACACTCGTGAAATATCGGCAATGTCAAAATAATTCTCAGCAACGTTGTCAAATGCCAATCCCAATTTCTACTCTCGATGTCAACATAATCATCACGCTTGGAAACTAAAAATGCCGAATGTAGGTTTGAAGAAGCAGAGATAAGTATCAGGAAGTGCTATGTAGAATTGAAATCTGTTTCTTCTGATAGTAACCCTGATAGTTTGGAATCAATAATTTATCACAAGCTATCCAACATTTTCGACGTATGTGAGTGAAAACCCGGTGTATTGTTCACATAGATTCCCAATGACTTTGTATATTGAGTTAGTTATTTTTAGGTGACCCAAGTTTTGTAGTACTAATACATTTTTATAATGGAGTATTTCAAGTTGTGTAACAAGGTGAATATTGAATTTCTATTATAGACTTATTTCTTGAGAATTTCGAAAAGCAAGTAATTTCATAGGTTTGTCTGTTCGTTTCGAAGTTTTACTGAAGGGTTATTCGAGTACTAATTTTTTTCGAATAAACCATCACAAAGCAACAGACCACTATATCCATTATTTTTCACTAAAATTTCAACACTCGATTCTTGATTTCCGTACAAGAAAATAGCATAACTAAATCTTCCAACCATGTTTATATACATGAAATATTTCTAGTGTTACAGAGAAAAAAGTTTTCTCAATATTCGCCAAGTCTTTGGAATTATTGAATTCACATAATATTTTCTTAAATTTATAATTTTCTCAAAGTTAATTCACATTTTGAAGAATACGTAATTACTACGACATCTTTGTATAGAGGACAACTTTGTGTGTTATATTTCATATAAGTGAATGGAGTATATATTTAATTCTAGCTCTTAACATCGATAGGTTTCAACTTCGAAATGAGATTGAATAGCCCTCATCCTACAGACAATTCAACAACTTGGGATTCATAAACAGGAAATTTGGTATCGTCATACTGGACAGAGGGAGTTTCAACCTACCATAGTTCAACAATCATGTGTTACGACTGTTGAAACCTAGTTGAAAATAGATATCCACTATCTTCGACCACGAATTAAGCTATATTCGGATTCAAGTATGCTTCGTAGGTGTCATAAGACACTACTATTGTTCATATTGCATTATAGAAGTATTTTCTTTTTCCGATTTTTCATTATGTAAACCTTGTTGGAAGTATAAGAGCAATAAAAGTCTGATATTCCAAAAACATACAACAAATATTGAACCATCACCACCAGAACACTCGAAATGAAACTTTGCTGCTTGCAATAAATTTTGCCGACATCGGCTTGCATCTTGCGTTGTGGCACAATTTCCAATGAGAACGGTAGCGTTGGAATCGATATACCTTCTTAGCCCGCGTGTCCAAGTCATACTTTGCCGCGAAGTATGTATCAATATAGCATAATATCTGAAAGCTGTCCATACTGCTGCGTCACTGAAACGAGTGAAGGTTAAACAAGAAGACGCGAACTCGGACGAGAAAAGTCGGTTCTCTTCAGGGCATGATGATATACATTGTCAGTCAGTCGCTGGAAAACATTTTGTTACTTATGCTATAAGACCTCGAAGAAACTCAAGCCGTAGCTATCAGTTTCTGCACAGTTAGGGAACAACTCGATTCGGTTACCCTGCGATACATCGTGAAAAGGCAATTTCAAATTTCTATTTGATCGATTTATTATATCTCATTCCGATATTTCTGGGGCGTACATCGACATAAGTCTAGGAGCCATAATCAGCAGAACGCAAGAACTGCTACTGTCAAATTTGAATTTCGCTTTCATTTCTCCGATTCACGCCTGTTTGAGGATGCTGGAAGAGAAACTCTCAAACCAAATATAATCAATGAATTCGTTAACATCGCAAACAAAATCTATTACATATTTTGAACTCGTTGTCACCGCTTCCGCCTGGTGGTGACGAGGCTACCACGCGCAGTCGGTTGCAGCATCTGCAACGGACTCTGGAATCACAAGAGCAAGCAAAACCTATCCCACCTCATCGCTTGAGGTTATACCTAATTTGCCTTCCTTGCACTTATAAGTGAGGAAAAGTAGCCTGTTAAATGCAGCAAGAATTTCTCCCAATAAAAACTCCCACCTGGCAACCGGTCAGCACCGAAGAGTAAACCAATTTAACTCAACCCTCTAGCCAAAGCCCTCAGATCCAACGCAAACCATATTTCCTTTCGAAACATCTTCTGGTGGGGTCGTGAATGACCATCTGGGTGATTTGGACTTCGTTAATCGATGGGGCAAAAATGCGTCCATATGGATCAAGATCAGATTAGGACACAGGTATTGACGTATATGAGTCGAAATTCAGGACCTGTATAGCATTGGGAGACGAATCCTCTATTCTACAAGCACATACACTGACTGTTTGCTTATGCGGTCAAGAATGCCCGAAAACACCTGAGGGGGCACATATATGAATCAAAACGGAGATTCAGGCTATACTCGGACTCATGAAATCACCAATTCAAAGGTCTCTGCTGGCCTGGAAATGCTGTAATACCATAAAGCAACTAGCCAGAGACAACAGAATGACTTTTCTATAGGTTCCAGGGCATTGCGGTTTGGAAGAAAACGAGAATGCAGATGAGGCCTAGAATGCCTCAGGCTGTAGCACCTACCGAAGCAGAACCCATCAGTGGTCTTCGAAAAGACGATAACAAGGCAGTGCTACTACAATGGAGGCTTGTACGTACGAGCAAAATTCTCCTCATCTTGTACCAGGAAGCTTCTGTAACCAGTACAAAACAAAAATCTCACGACGTTACATCCAAAGCTTCTGAAAACGTCATCAGATTTGGGGACATCATCGACGATGGTCCTAGGAATGAATTAGCAGGGTAGTAGAACAAAAGATCGTAGAAATCGCAGTTCTGAAAAGCAGAGACGGATCTAGGTCATAGTAAATGAGGCATTTGGCACTGGGGCGCAGAATCAGAACTTTTCCTTGAAAATACTGCCTTGTTTCACTTCAAGCCTCAAGCATATTTCAGAGCGGTGTGGTGGTGCATGCACCTATTGTACACCGTGAGGCGACAAGTAATTAGTTACCAAACAAAACCCCAGATAATAATTTGCAACTTGTCGGCCGCCCTACGATTCTCTATCCACTATCATAGATCCGCTCGAAGATCTGAATTGAGAGTTTAGGACCGAGACTGAGGGGCTAGATAAGCCCACCGTAGTCTGAATAATTTTTTATTTCTGCATCTGGGGTGACCCTACGCAGCGAGAAGTGGATCCCAGTTTATATCGCATCAATTTAAAAATAGGATCTTATTATTATATTATATTCAATACGGTTAATCAAGCTGGACTGGAAATTATTCTTTCTGGAAAAGAGTTTTCGAATTTCACGTATATTTGACTTATTGAATTAATTTTTGGGCTACTATACCAGCCAATTTCATGCCAAGTAAAACTATTCATGAAAATTTTTGTGCGCTCGACGGTTTTCCAGGGTGCTATAATATCATTCAGACTTAGGACAAGGCCGCATTTTGAAAGTTCGCCACAGGCGCTAAAATACTAGATACTACTCTGCTGAAAAATTGAATTGAATCAAATGATCTGGGCAAAATAATCATGATAATAGTTCATGAAAGCACCAACTGTAAAATTTAACTCGACGAATTGTCAGAATTCCTAGAAGTGATAGATGATGCAAACTATCTGTTTCAACCAATAATTAATCGGTCAACCCTCGTATCACTCCAAACTGAAAAATCCTTCGGAAGATTTCTATAAACCGGCCACAAGATAATGATACATCCCGATGCGGTCGTAAATTGACGGGTCATTACGTGCAGAGGAGATCCGAGTCGGCTTCGGACCTAGAGATTATGTCTTAATCACGGTTTTTCGGTAGGTATAGGTGTTATGGCGGATTATTCCGTGGGTACGACATCCGATATCTCGAATTAAAAAGAGCTGCGTGGACGTAAGGATGTCGTTAAATCGTACAGGTTGATAAAGGAGGTGTTATTGAATGGAGTTCGATACCAGAGCTCTGGGGTTTTATTGGCATCCTCAATCGGTCCCTGTGATTCGAAAATGATAAGAAACCGGGGATATTCAGGGTGATTGGAGATAACCACACGCATTACAGAGATGTAGTCTTCTCTTATGAAGGTGATGATAGGAATGTTTCATCTCTGTTATTTTCAGTTGGAGAAATGAACATGCTTCGAATCTACTTGCATAAGAAATTCTTATTTCCGAGGAAAAATCGTAATTACAATTGTCAAGTATTGTTTAATTACACTAGGACAAAGATGGAATAAATTGCCTAACTTTATAGTGGGATTGCCTACTTTAGCATACATTCAAACATGTTCACTGCTAAGCACCATTCGTTTTTTGAGAAGATGAACTCATTCTAGGGTAAGGCCTCATCGTTGTAACAGAATGTTGAACTCAGCAGAGACAAACTTCAGATAAATATTCCACTCTCGTTTCTCCTCCTCTGAGTTACTCTGAAGTATTAAATAAAGCTATTGGCGAATGAAGATAAGCGCTACTCCCTCTGGTGGCTATCAGAGTAACCCGAGGTACAGACATTATCATTGACAAGTTAAAAGAAATGTCGGGAAAATGAGAAAGTTCATACATTTTTTTTGACGTTTGTGTGATTTTACAAGTGCTTCTACTGAGAAAAAGCAAACTCAAATTTCCCTTCCCATTTATTCCACAGCCTGGCGAAAAATTTCGAGTTTGGGTGAAAGAAATTTCCTTCAACAAGTCGGGCCTGATGGTGTTGAAGAATCTATAAAAACCTTGGCAACTTATTGTAACTCAAAGTTGGTAAACCAACCAACAAGATTTATGAGAGTCTGTTACCTGCATTTTACCGATGATGATCATTTTTATAGAGGTAAGCACGAATTGCTCATGAAATATCAGATCACATTCAGGAAGACAATTGTTTGTAGAACTGATCATTAGGATCAACGTAAATGTTTCAGTGATAGAACTGACCGATTGAAATAAAAGAGTCTGAGCAAGGAAATATCTGGTGATGAATACTTCGCTCAAAGTGCTACTGCCGATTACAGCTTTTTCAAGACCAGTCATATGAGTGTTGGAAGAATGTATTTGTCAATACATAACAAATGAGGTTTATGGTACAAGTAGCATCAGTTTTATGTGAATGTATTCATTTTATTCACAATATATTGTGTGAATTCAGTCCTTCCTCATGTAAATAGTAAAGTTACGAGGATTTGTCTATTATTCCGAAAAGTATGTTTTACAATAACATCTGTTTTTCAACTTTTCGAGCTGTAGATCTCAGGGGTATTTGATCAATAATCGAGTTGAATAGGTTATAAGTTTATTAGTTTTGCAAATAACATGCAACATAATATCAAATGCATCTTCTTGTACAACTTTGATTTCATCGGCAGAAGCACTTTGAGCGAAGGGTATTCATCACCACATATTTCCTTGTTGAGAATCTTTCGTTTCAATCGGTTAGTCCTATCAATAAAACATTTAAGTTGTTCCTTAATGATCAGTTCAACAGGCAGATTTCTGGAAGGCAAAGCGTTCCTCTTAGGTAACTTTCTCTACTTGGATAGTTGGTAGGGGCATGGAAAGAAATTGTCTTCATGAATGTGATCTAATATTTCATGAGCAATTCGTGCTTACCTCTATAACACTGATCATCATCGGTAAAATGCAGGTAACAGAATCCCATAAATATTGTTGGTTGGTTTTGAGTTACAATAAGTTGCCAAGGTTTTTATAGATTCTTCAACACTTTCAGGTCCGACTTGTTAAAGGAGGTTTCTTTCACCCAAACTCAAAATTTTTCACCGGGCTGTAAAAATCTATGGAAAGGGACATTTGAGTTTGCTTTTTCTCACTAGAAACACTTGTAAAATCACACAAACGCCAAGAAAAATGCATAAACTGTCTCATTTTCTCGACATTTCTTTTTAACTTGTCAATGATAATGTCTGTACCTCAGGTTACTCTGATAGCCACCAGAAGGAGTAGCGCTTATCTTCATTCGCCAATAGCCAATCTCGATTTCAAGGTTGTGACGAAATCATCGTAAAAAGTGAAAGAAAGAATAACTTCGTGACATTCATATTTGGGCAATGTGGTATTCTTACATCAACAATAAAACCAAACTTTTCAGAAAATTTTATCAACATTCAAGCAGATGAAATTAATGAGGAGTTTGCCGACCCCATTATCGATTACACTCTCTAGTACAAGTCTACGCTTGGACGAAATGGGATGGTCGATATCTGCTCATTCAAAACAACTCAAATATCGTGAATTAACTGTGATATAGATTCTTTGGAGATTGGTGCAAATTGGACAGTCTTTTTTCCATCATATATCCCTCAAATGTTCATTGGGGCACAGAATGTAAAAGGCAAAAAGTTAACATCAGCTTTTTGAAGAAATTCCATAGTTCGTTTAGTAATATGAGAAACTCGATATTTGTAGAGTGGGTTTTCAGTTCCATTACAAAGGTAGAATTCGAAAATAGGTAAAAGTCAACGAACGATTTCAAAGATGAAGGTGCCATACATAATATTTTTCAATATTTCCAAAAACACAGATCGGATAGAATTTTCATCTGGTAGGTAGGTACTTGATCCGAACATGATCCCTTGAGGTTGATGCAGAACTTTATAGGGAATATACAGGGTGCCCCGGGAAGAATGCGACACACGGATACTGTGAATCAAAGACATCAAGGAGGACTCATATCAAGAGATTTTAATCGCCTGAAGGCCTTCGTTTGGAATATACAGGGTGATATTCATCTGATGGCGGAAATTTCACAGTTCAATAACTTTTGACCTAATCGACTAATGTCACCCTTTACGATCGCTATATTTCAATAACTCTGAAATTGAATAGATCAGATCCGGACTAGGAAAATTTCAGACTTTTCCTATTTTAGTGGATATCGGATCACCCTGTACGTAAACATAATGTTTTTTTTCGTTTTCGTAACCATTAAGATTCAATTCATAATAAAAATTCAAAATCTCTGCTTGGCACCGTCATACAGGGTGATCAATAAACATTCCCTTATGGGTGATATTTCATAGTTCGATAAATCTTGAAATTTCGATGAAATTATTTCGAATTATGCAGTTTTGTCACCTTTTACGACTGCTTGCCCTACATTTTTCTCGAAATGGAAAAAAAGATCCGGACTAGGAAAATTTTAGACTTCCCACATTTACGGTGATATCGCATCATCCTGTCCGTCAACATTCTGTTTTTGTTTTCATTTTGATAAATGCAAAGAAGCAATTTCTCAAGAAAATCAAAAACCCTGCTTAGCACCATCACAAAGGGTCATAAATAAATATTATCTCTGAAGAAAAAAAATGATTTTATCAATTGGCTTGATGTCATATTTATCATTATTTAAATATTGTAAGCCTCATGTAACATCATAATTCACGTCAATAATGCACTTGAGAACGAGTGACTACGAATTCAGTATACACTTGTAGAAATTTGAAGCAGAAAGTGGTTTTAAATATCGCTGAAATACTGCTATTGGTTCATTTTTGAAAATGTGAGAGGTAATCGGAATATAATCGTAAAACACAATTCATCGTTCATAAAAATTGACTAAATAATTATAGCAATAAAATACAAGGTAATAAATAAATAAATGAATAAAAATATCAATCAAGCCAATAAAAAAAATTTTTTTTTTTTCTTCAGAGATAATATATATTGATGTTCCTATGTGATGGTATGCCAAACAGAGTTTTTTGATTTTCCTGATGAATTGCTTCTTTTCACTCATAAGAATGAAAAAAAAACAGATTAATGACGTACAGGGTGATCCGATATCATCGGAAATGTATGATGTCTAAAATTTTCCTTGTCGGGATCTGGTTTTTCATTTTGAGAAAAATTTAAGGAAAGCAGTCGTAAAGGGTGACAAAACTGCATAATTCGAAATAATTCTACTGATAAGTTCAAGATTTATAGAACTATGAAATATCAATTATAAGGAAATGTTTATTGATCGCCCTGTATGATGGTGCCAAGCAGAGATGTTTACGTACAGGGTGATCCGATATTCACCAAAATAGGAAAAGTCTGAAGTTTCCCTAGCCCGGATCTGATTCAATTTCAGAAATACTAAATTATGGCGATCGTAAAGGGTGACAAAAATTGAAAATTTGAAATCAATCGGTCGATCAGTTCAAAAGCTATAGAACTGTGAAATTTCAGCCATCAGATGATTATCACCCTGTATATTCCAAACGAAGGCCCACAGAGGATTGAAATCCCGTGATTTTAGGCCTCCTTGATGACCTTGATTCATATATAGTATCCGTTTGTCGCATTCTTCCCGGGACACCCTGTATATGTGAAGGAAATTGCCGAATTTGTCCAAAAGGAAGTGAACCGCGGTCGACGAAGTCATTACCTGTATTGGTGACCACTTCGCCAACGAATTTGAAAAAGGACGCAGAAGCTTCTAACCCCACTTTAGGGTTTTTGAAACCTCTGTTTACTCTACACTGTACCAGAAATATAGGCAATCTATACAACAATTACTTTCCAGCGATGCTAACTGAAATCAGCCCCACCAATCTTTCAGAACCAAAGAAAATCACTTGTTGCCATCTACTATAAAATATAACGGAGCTGATTCCATAATAATCCTCTCCCAATTCTCCATCCTCCCCTGAACACTAGATGTAAAAACAATTCCTGCGAAGACGCCGTCCAACTTTATCGCTTGATCGCCTCAACCGCCCGTTCACAATCAGCGCCCGGAGTTCTCGAGACAGTTTAGCCCCCCGTAAACGTTCCCCAAGTTCGGAATTTATAGCCGGCGCGACGCGACGGGACGCTCTCGACAAAAACTTGAACAGGTTGTTCTCTGGATCGCCATATAATATCTTGGCGCCCCGCGGGTTCCGCCCGGCTCGAAACTTTGGGAAATTCTGCGAGTAACATAACGCCCTTCTCGGGTAGTATTTCGTTCCGCACCGGGGTCCCCCATTTGTCCCGAATTTTATCAAGCTGAGGGGTAGATACGGATTTATTGTCTGTGATCCCGTTCTCGGACCTGAGGTGTGCATTATTCATGAAAATTCTGAAAAAGCACTGACGTGAGCTAAGGACTTTAACGCGTACCTATATTAAAATTTGTTGCTGAAGCGGTCATCTTTTTACGTATAGATCCCGCCAACCGCACCTGATGGAAAAATTTGGTGATCTTCTTATCATTTTATCCTCAAAAAAAAATTTGCATGAAAGTTCCATCTGTTATTTTTCGATCAAATACTGTAATTCAATTCGAGACCGATCGTGAACACAATAACTACTTTGAACTCGATATTTATAGAATAGGTTTGGGGCTTAGTAACGAAGGCCGAATTTGTGAATGAGGTTAAATTAACCTAATGATTTCGAAGATATACCCATTCAAAATTACATTTTTCCAATATTTCCAAAGATACATATATTACGAAGATACATATATCGAATTGAAATCCGGTACTCGATTGAAGAATGAACTCTTTAAAGTTTTTTCAGAATTTCGAGAGAATAATAAGACTCGAAGATCGCAGAATATTGAATATCTGGAAACAAGATTTGGTTTTGTTGAATAAGAAAATTTTGGGATATTCTCCTCCAAAAAAAAACGATACTAAGGATAAAACTATGAAATTTGCCATATTTTTCCAATATCCTGAAAACTATAATCGCGTCGAACTGGAATTTGCTACGCTGCTGTGAAATGTAAAGTTCCGTGGTCTGAGCAGCATTTTTGTTTATAATATGGCAAAAAACAATTTTTTCGAGAAAAATTTAGTTAAAAATAACTTTTTAAATACACTGACAGTACGATCTCAACAAAATTCTGCAAAATAGTAAAGCGTTCTTGTACTCTAACTAAATCCCAAGATTCAATCCAATCGCTCAAGTATTTCCTGAAATATATATATATTATCAAAAAACCCAATTACCATATAATGGTGTAGGGTATTACATTTCAACTTAAATTTCAGTATATACAAAATCAAAGTATTTCATTTCTATGTACAAATTTGGTCCACAGTTTCTTATCCCCAGCCATATTCCTTGCTTCATTCC
Organism: Myrrha octodecimguttata; assembly: GCA_958510865.1. Classification (NCBI taxonomy): domain Eukaryota; kingdom Metazoa; phylum Arthropoda; class Insecta; order Coleoptera; family Coccinellidae; genus Myrrha; species Myrrha octodecimguttata. Next base: position 32,027,084 of record OY294057.1, read on the forward strand.
ATGTTTGTCCTCTCCTATTAATTATTTCAGTGATTGTTTCGTTCCACGTCAGCTCTGGTCTTCCTCTCTTTTTCCTCTTTTGAATTCTAGCTTCCCATATCTGTTTAACAGGTCTCTCCACATTTGCTCTGTTCAGATGTCCCCACCAGCTAAGTTGTCTTCTTTCTACGAAATCATGTATTGGTTCAATCTCTAGGTCTTCACGTATTCTTTCGTTCCTTATCTTATTCATTCTGGTTACGCCCTTTACTCTTCTTAGGTATTTCATTTCTACTGCTTGGATTTTACTTTTCTGTTTATTGTTCAAGGCCCATGATTCGCATGAAAATGTCAGGGTAGGTCTATATATTGCTCTATACACGTTCATCTTTGTCCTTTGGGAAATTTCCTTTTTACCTATGAAACTCTTATTCATCGTATGGTACAATTTAACTGTGTTTTCTATTCTTTTATTAATTTCCACATCTTGTTTTCCCTCTTCATCTATTTCAACACCCAAGTATCTGAAATTTTTCACCTGTTCTATTGTTGTTTCGTCTAGCTCTATATTAAGTTCTTCTGAGTTTCCTATCACCATAACTTTTGTCTTGTCTTTATTTATTTCCATTCCATACTTTTTGACAACTTCATCCCATATCTTCATATTTCCTTGCAAATCGTCTCTTCGTCCAGTAATCACGATAATGTCATCTACAAAAGCACACTCTGATATTTCCACCCGCTGCATATTTTTGTGTCCTACGTGAAATTTTTTTGTTCTTCTTGTGCATTCCTTTAAAATCTCGTCCATGAAGATAATGAACAGTACCGGACTCAAACTTCCTCCTTGCCTTAGTCCTGTTTTTGTGTGGAATGTTTTTGATGTTCTATTGTGGCTTACAATCCGGTTTTTATTCAATCTATATATATTCTTTATAATGCAGATCAATTTTTATCTATTCCTCGTTTCTTCAGTATTGTCCACAGTTTTTCCCTGTCCACTTTGTCAAAAGCTTTCACCAGATCAATAAGGCCCAAGTACAATTTTCTATTCTCTTGTTTTGCTTTCTCGCATAATATCTTCATAGTGAATATATGATCTTGAATACTCCTTCCTCTCCTGAATCCACTCTGTGTTTCTTCCATTGTTATCTCTATTTTCTGTCTTATCTTTTTGTCTAATATTTTCTCGTAGAGTTTCATAGCTGTACTCAATAAAGTTATACCTCTGTAGTTATTACAATTATGTTTGTCTCCTTTCTTATATATTGGAACTATTAAGGCTGTTTGCGAATCCTCTGGTATCATTTCATCTTTCCATGCTTTTTCAAATATCTCCAGCAATGTGTTCAATCCTATTCGTCCCAAGTTCTTAAGCATCTCTGACGTTATTTTATCACTTCCTGGAGCTTTTCCATTTTTCAATGATGATATCGCTTGTTTCAGCTCATCCAGAGTTATTCCCTCAAATTCTTTGTCTTCAATATTTTCTTGCTGTTCGTATGTATCTTCTACCTCGCTATGTCCCCCATCCAGTAGTTCTCGAAAATGCTCTCTCCATCTATCCATTATTTCATCGTCACCCCTCAATAGAGTTCCTTCTTTATTCTTTATATTTACGCTTTCATTCGTTTGTCTATTTCTTTGCGCTTTCAGGACTCCATAAAACAGTTTTTGATTAGTCTTGAAATCGTTTTCCATTTTTTCACCGAATTCTTCCCATTTTTCCTTTTTACGTGACAATATAAGTTCTTTGACTTTCTTTCTCTGGTTTTTATACTGTTGGTAATTGTCTGTAGTTCTTTCATTCAAGTATATTCTCCATTTTTCCTTCTTCATCTTCACTTCAGCTTTCCTGAAATAACGGGGAAATAACCTGAAAATTTCAAATGGCTTTAACTTCGAAACCATTTGGCTGATTGAGCCCATTAAAGAACTCAACTGTCCCACTTTGAATTGCAACCTACCCTGAAAGCTTCGAGTCAGTATGATCTTCCGGATTTATCATTATTGTGTCCAGCCTAGTCGTTTGAGACCATTTTCGGGGAAAAAATCGAAAATTACAGATATTTGGCAAAACGGTAGAACGCTGTTCCCCTGAACATGCACGTAAAAACTTTAGAGAGTTGTTGGGTTTCATCCTGTGAAAGCAAAACCCATTTCAATAAAGCCTTGAACTGATTGCAAAATTTAAATATCGAATAGATTTTTCAAATTTTTTTTCCGTAGGTGTTTAATTTATACTGGGTGATATTGGAAACCTTATGTCCAGAAGGAATAACAATTTTTTTGTTAAAAGCGTGCCCTACTGAGGATGCTATGATAACCATATCAAATTTTTAGGTCGGATGAACAAAGTTTTTGCGCGCATGTTCTAAGTGAACAGCGTGCTATAGTTTCGTCCAAATGTCAAAAGAACATAACCACAAACACAAAGTGCCTTACAAACAAATTTGACAATATGCCTCAACAACAAATTGGTTTAATAGAGTCTCAAGCAGGCTACTCCCGACTGAATAAGTGAATTTTACCGAAAAACTTATTATTAGCCTGATAGCTTCAAAGCTCCCGACAAATATGGTGGTACTCTCGAGGGACATCTCTCAATCTTTTTTACAAATTTCGCGATAACCATCCATTCGAATGTCCCTGCACATCCTCACCAGGTCATAAAAGTCCTGTTTCACCTTATCACTCGAGGACCATTCTTCTCCATGCCATAATAGCCTCGGGTCTCTGTAGGATGATTGAAGAAATCTCTGTACTCAATCAGCTGTTAACCAAATGGGCAACATGCACTTACTGAAAGATAAACTAGTCATTGTAACGTCGCAAGACACCTACCAACTGTTGAGATGGTCCGATATGCGGAGTTATTATAATTGTGAACAGGTTTTTGCCACTATGCGGGACAGAGTTTTATCTGCAGGCGCAGTCTTGTCGTCTCTAACATGCAGATTACTCTTGGGATAGCACGTGACATGTGTCTCTCTTCAAACGAAAATGGCATTAGTGCCTGCATATGTTTTAATGAATTTTTCAACGTGAAGATGTATGGTAGACGGGCAGTTAGAATGCAATCGTCAAGCTTAGATGAATATATTAGAAAGGAGAGAAAAGAAGGAATGATTTATGGAACTGATGGTGGACTGATACTGAAACTGATGTGTCAAAGAGTTAATATATGTTATGCTCTCCACAAACAGGGAATTTTTTTGGGGCGTATCACTCAGCCAGCATCGATGAATACCCAGAAAGAGTCCCCGTGGGTGGTCGATCTGTATAGTTTTCGGATGCCAGGGCTTCTCGGGAGTTCATGTATTCGGGCCCGACTTCCGAGTGTTTGGACACAGGCACTTTTGCGAGCACCAGCAGCCAATGCTCAAAGTCTGAATGATCAAACTATTAATCTTCACGTCCTGGACAAAAAATACTATTTTATAGAGCCGAAAGACTGGAATTGACAACTCATTATTTAAACGTAATTTATTTGTGAGAATTTGAATATCAGTTCCTATTTGTTCCTCCCATATCGCAAGAATAATATAGAGTATCCGATGTCAAATTAAATTTATTTCTTGGTTAGCGACTTGAAGATTTCAGATTAAGTTGCGTATCCAAATTCGACGGTTAGGTTAATAGGCAAAATCAGCCGAACGGTTCCCAAGTAATACCAACCCATTTTCCCATTTGAAATTCTTAGTTTATACTGCTTCTTCTTTCTTAGACAAACTGTGCCATGATCAGTTTTGCCCCTGATTTGGAGGTTTGAATATGGGTCAGCCTAATAGACTATGTGCCCAATCTCAGTGGTTGTAGTTTGATCAGTCTTGATCCTAGGTCCTGGGGCAGCAGGAGTCTTGGAGGTTCCAATCCTAGAATCAGGTTGCAGATTGCTGTGGTTATGACTTCTGTTGGGAGAGCTGGATTTCTCTGAGACAGTAATCAGTTTGTGTTAGTTATCTATTTCTACACTTATGTCATATAATTAGCCATTATCGTGCTCTAAGCAAAAAGCAGATGAGGGTATACAGGATTCAGGTGGTGGGATGTAAGCAGGAATTCTCAGATTATTTACTCAATATCTCGAGAAACATCTGAGTGATCAGATCGAAAATAGTAATTAGTTGTGGAAAAAGGACACACAACTTCATGGTAGAAACTTTGAAAAATTACAGCTTGAAAGTTCATTCAGAATTTCCCGAGGATAATATGCTAAAAAGATCGCAACATACAAAATATTCGAAAAAATTTTGATTTTTTTTCCAAATCATTTCAATTACTATGATAACAATTACCAAATTTCTCCATGATCGGATCAGTGTATACCCGGATCACAATTGTGTCATTCGGGAAATGAGCAACTAGTAAAAAACACGAAAATTGACGAATTTTTTTCTGCAATATCTTCAATCCGATCAAACTGAAATGAAGCGCGCTGACATTGCAGGATGACATTGGAATCTGATGAATATATTCCAAAACAATTTTTTTTCAACGAAAATTGGAGAATTTTCGATTTTTTTTTTGATCAAGCAACATTTAAGTAGTTTTCAACAAAATTTTGCATGAAGTCAGTATTCTACAACTGATTGTCTAGTTTCAATGTGATCGCATAAAAATTTCCTGAGATATTGAGGAAACAATCAAAGTATGGATAAAGTTTAGAAAACCTAGAAAAGCACTGCCGTGAAGGCAGCAGCATTTGCGCGCATGTTCAATGGGGATGACCGCTTTGGTAACGAATTTGTACCAGCGTGCAAAAGCTGCTTCCTTCATAGCAGCGCTTTTCTAGGTTTTCTTCAATACGGTACTGGATTTCAATTCGATCTAATCTGTAACGGCATACCGTAAACAAAATAACTTTCGGAAGAAACGACTTAGAAATTCGATATTTGTAGAAAATATTTTGACCTTAATAACGAAGGCCGAATTCGTGAATGGGTGAAATCCACCCAAAGATTCCGCAGATATACCCATTCAAAATTTTATTTTCCCAATATTTCTGAAAATACAGATTAGATTGAATTGAGATCCAGTACTTCATCAGAAAATGACAGTTCGATGGTTCATAGAGAATTTAATGAGGATAATATGATAAGATCACAGAATATTGAAAATTTGGAAAAAAAAATTTTATTTTGAAATTATTCTAATGACACTATCATCACGAAATACTGTCTTTCAGCATCTTCAAACTAGCTGCGGAGTTTTATCATGATTAAAGCAGTATTTCTTGAGTTGTACCGGAAAAAAAAACATGATATCGAAAAGAAAAGAGAATATGAAGCTCACAGCCTGAGTTGAACTTTTTCTTGAATACAATGAATGTTTTCGAAAAAAAAATTTTTTCGAAAAAAATTTTGAAAGGAATTTTTTCTCGAAATTTACTGACAGTATGATCTTGACAGAATTTTGCTGAAAGTTGCCCGCCGTTATACTCCACCTAAGTGCAATCGCTGCCGTGGTTTCTGAAATAAAAAATAAATAACTTCCAAATTTCAAATGATTGTACTCCGAAACTGTTTGACCGATTCGGCCCGTTAACGAACTTAACCGCGGCATTCCAATGCGCGACCTATTCTGGAAGTTAGCCCTCTCTGTTTGACAGTTATCGTGTCCACGGCCGGCCGGTAGGACGTACAATCTAGTCGTTTGAGGCCAATTTGGGGAAAAAATTCGAGAATTACAAACATTTGGATAAAACGATAGCTCGCTGTTCCTTTAGAGCATTCGCGCAAAAATTGAATATCATTGAAAGTTAACGACTTGGGAGTTGTGCAAAGAAATAGGTTCTAAGAGGTTTGAGATGAATTTTGTGTGGGGATAATATGTCCATTAAATGAAATATTTATCTGAAGAACATTAAGGGCCAAGTGGCTTATATCTTTAATTCATCCCTGAAAGACCACTAATTTTCCAATCCATATTAGTTTTCAGAAGATCACATTGAGTACATTGGAATAAATAATATTAATTTCATGATGACAAGAAAATGAGTGGATTTATAAAATCGATGAAATATTTTCAAGTTATCGAAACAAGTATCTACACCATGAAATTCCTGCGATCTTTACTTCTGACTGATATTTATCGCAGCCGCAAATCAACTGTGAAGCACCAAATGAATGTAATCCATATAAACGGTTAACTCTAAAGAATCTTCATTACCATCAAACTGATGAACACAAGGAACATCCAAGTAATCTGAAAAGTTTCAACAACCACTAAAACCCCATAAAACCTTGTTACGTACCATTCTTCCATCAACGGAATAATAAAAGCCGAAAATAAAGGCGAGAGAAATAAATTATCGAATAATAAAATTCCTCATCTGACCGTTCGAGCGCTCCGTTTCGGTACGCGTGGAATTCATTTGGTCCACTCGAGCGCAGTCAATTCCGGTAGATGGCGCTGCGTAAAATATCTTTATGGATGCAAGCAGTAATTGCTTGAATAAAAATCGCCGTCTTATCGCGGTGTTCGGTACACTTTTTACGTTTTTACGGTTATGGGGAACTGGGATGAACGAATAAAGTCAGTTCGGAGATGGGTATAGGTAATATTAACTGATTTTTAAGCTGAATTATTGCGTCATTTGGGGGGTATAAATTTGCCTGGCATTGTGTTCTATGCCGTTCGGGATATTTGGGCGATAAATGAGGATTTATTCCCTTATAGATATTGTTTTGAATTTTAAATATGCCGCGACACAGCGTGAAGTGTCTCGTTTGAAACCTGATGGTTTTTATGTGTTTCTTTTCGTAATAATGGCTTTGATGGGTCATTTGAATAGCGATCCAGTGGGGATGGATTATGATGGACTATTTCATCTTTTAAAGCAGGGTCCAGATGAGTGTCATCCGAACAGCGAATGCAATAAATAAAATTTGATGAATGATTCGGCGGATAGTGTGGACGGCACTCGAGCTGAGTCTCGAACAATTCATTCAAAATCATTGTTCGAGTCGAAAACCGAGTCCTGACGGAGCAGAAAGAACGCTGCCTCGAATCATAAAACCTCCTGTGTTTTATGGCATTCGCTGTTCTGATTACACTCATCTGGACCTGGCTCAATTCAGTTTTAGATTTGTAGAAGTCGGGTCCAGATGAGTGTAATGCGAACAGCGAATACCATAAATCATAGGGAGTTTAATGGTTCGAAGCAGAGTTCTTTCCGCTCCGTCAGGACTCGGTTTTCAACTCGAACGATGCATTTGAATGTATCATTCGAGGCTGAGCTCCAGGGCCGTCCACACTATTTGCCGAATCGTTTATCAAATTTCATTGCATTCGCTGTTCTGATGTGATGACAATGTTCGCCTGTTAGTTCAGGTTAGGTTGACGCAAGTTTACGAAAAGGCATCATAAAAACTTATCATTCCCTCCAATGAACATTAATAGATTTTCATTAAAAAATACAGATTTGCTGTAATACTTTAACATAATACAGGTATTTCAAGAAAACTATAAATTTTTGTTATTTTGGCATGGCCATGGCTACTTTTCTCCTTGCGTTACAACGTTGGAAATAAGAATTTTTAAACCCTCTAACTTTGTACTTCGTGAACGGACAAGTGACGACTATTAAATTCAAACGAGTTCACTTGATAAAAGTTATTAATACAATAATTAAAAATACAGATTTTTCTGTGATACCTCCACATAATATCTTATCTTATTGTCAATTCTATAATATATATGTATATAATAAATTTAGTTATAAGAGCCTGAATGATATTCAAGATTTAATGATAAGGTCTATCGACTCTGATTTGGGAGTAAATGAGGTACTCTTTATTCTACACCAAGCTTTCGCATTAATTTAATGCTTTTTCAGGGTTTTGAATGTGAGGTTTCTCGTTATTTACATCATTCATAAACCTTCGATATACATTTTTTTTTCTACATGAAACTTTCAAAGACACGTGATAAATATTATTTAAAAATTTAAAATTTATTTGATTTCTATTTTCTTCCGAACCTTCAACCAACAAAAACGGAGCAGACATCTGAAGGTTCGGAAGAAAATAGAAATCAAATAAATTTTAAATTTCTAAATAATATTTATCACGTATCTTTGAAAGTTTCATGTAGAAAAAAAATGTATATCGAAGGTTTATGAATGATGTAAATAACGAGAAACCTCACATTCAAAACCCTGAAGAAGCACTAAATTAATGCGAAAGCTTGATGTAGAATAAAGAGTACCTAATTTACTCCCAAACCAGAGTCGATAGACCCTAATCATTATATGTATAAATATATATATATATAGGTGAAAAACTTAGGAAAACGGAAACATAATGAAAAACAAAAAAATAATACTAGACACCTTTGGATAAAGAACAACAGGAAGTAGCATAACGCTGTTCTACTTCGTATATCAGTGGGACATAATCGCCCATATTGAACCTCCAAGTATGACTCATGTTAGTTAGTTTCTTTAGACAAAGAAGTCTCGGAACAAGTTGTTCTCTCTTCAAAGTGAAAGGGAAGTCGGCCATATGCAACCTCCATCCCGGACCCACGATTTGAAGTCTTATGTTCCTTCCTTATGTTCTTTATTCACAGTTAGACATAGTGTTACATCTTTTATCATTCGATTTAGAATCATCAGTAGCATCTATTCTATATTATATGTTAAAATCTTACCACATGTACTTGACCACACTTGATCACAAACGAACTAAGATTGTACAGAAATTAGTGGCAAGCTTGTGAAATGCATGCGCAGAGAACAAGATGAATTACTGTGTCCAGTATTATTTTTGTATTTTATTTTATAACCGTTATCCTAAGTTTTTGACCTCAATAACTGTATGCTAGTTGATACAATAAGTAAATTTCTCATTCAAGAGGTGGTACGTCGAAGGCAATAAAAGTATATCGTAAGATGGCAATATCGAAAGATATTATGTATTTATGTATTACAGCTTCTGATTCGAAATCTCTTTGAGAAAAGGTCAATCTAGTTAGCAATTGGCTTGTGTTCTCTTTAATCGCCACGATCAGTACTATTATATATTGCCACTTTTATATTTTCTTTCATAAGTTTAGAAAAAGTTGAAGACAGCGATGATCTCTACTGTCAGAAGTTCCGTCATGTAACGTGATAAAGGGTCGAATATCCGGTAGCCGAATATCCGGCGCTCCGGCCTGTAGCTTGCCGAATATTCGGAATCCGGTATCCGGCCAAATCACTATCCGTGTCATTTCTAATAGATACACATATCACTCTAGAGAGTTATTGAACTTTGTCGTCTCTAAAAAGTAACTAAATAGTGTGTTATTTCTTATTTTCGCATGTGGTCGTCGGTTCCTCATTGCGATGAAAATTGTCGTTTTGAGTTAAGCCTGCGGATTCCTTCAGCACGATTCATATTATTAGACTGGAACAGCTACGTTCCGCCGCGTCAGAAATTTCGTGAATTCCTGCAGAAGGGTCGTAGACGGATGATGTGAATTGATCCATGCAAAGGGTTGTTACCAATAGATCTATATGGTAGAATAATAAAATGTCACAAGGACGAACACCTGTCGATAATTCAACAAATATGCCACCTTAATCTGAGCTAGTCATTCAATCAACCAATTATCAATTATCGAAGGTATTCGTCCTTATGGAGCTATTGCTAACAACCCTTACTATCTTTTTGATGATGATGAATCACGTTACCGAGTGTTTCCACGTCTGGACTGTCGTTGTTCAACCTGCAAATCCCGCAGATGCAGCGACTCGATGAGGCAAAACGTCATTCATATCGATCAGAGTATTCTGCACTCGAAGGTAGAGTTCGTACGATGCTCTCGATAGATGGCGAACTGTAAGTAGTAATACTGAAGTTTTCCGTAGTAAGTATCCTATAGCAGTAAGGCAGTCTGATGATCCATAAGGACTGTGAAACTGCAGTAACTGTTCTCCTTAGATGTTGTGGTTGATTGAATGACTAGCTCACATCAAGGTGGAGTATTTGTTGAATTATCGACAGGTATTCGTCCTTGTGATATTTTGTTAGTACATATAAAACTCACCGAAAGATTCTCTGGCGCGGAGGAACTGAGCTATGTGGTCGGATAATATGAATTGGCCTTCACGCCATAGGTCAGGATTACTCATGTAGGGAAATACGGACCTGTAGGATTCTAAACCTCAAAACAAAGATGCATAGAATATATCAGGTGTCAACACTTTCCTACTATTACCCACTAAAATTTTGGGTCCAAAACGCTGTCCTTGAATTGTCAAATCTTGGGCTACTTGGCTCTGTAAACGATGATGGCGCTCACGTCGCTTTGGCAAGTGCATACATTTAATTCCGCTGAATAAAATGAATTGAGCTATAATCTGATGAAACTATTTCCCAAAAAATGAATAATATATTTGAAATTATGGATTCTCACTAATACATAAGGGGAGTTTAACAAATGTGGAACATCTACTCATTAATAATATGAAATATGTGTTTATTGTGAGAGCACTTTCATGGATGGATACAAGAAGTTATTTCGAAGCCGAAAAAACCGTGAAAACGTAACGGGAGATTGATATTACTAATGGATTCTATTGGATAATTTAGATCTCCTTTAAATTTTGTATGTACCTATTAATACATATTCAATTCAAAAGTTATGAACCATGTTACATACCTAATTATGCGAATGTTTGGAGGAAATGTCCATGTTTATTATTATTGGAATTGATACATGAGTTTTCACTTTGCTGTTCATGTTAATACGAATTTATCAGGCAAATTTCAAACCAGACAAATTAATTGTAGTATCTATCGTTCCAAATGATTTCTTGTGGTATTTTTGAGAACACAACTCTGGAATACTTCCTTTCTATGAACTGAATATTGATGTAATGAATACCTCTCGTAATAAGCAGGTATTCAAAAATATCCAGTTTCAGACTCGTGTATTCAGAAGCGAAGGATATTACCGCCATTCTGACTGAATTAAATGAATAATCATAATTTGAATTCGTCAAAATGAATTCATTATCGGAAATTCTTGAAAATAATTTATGGTCCAACTCAGAAAATCAGAAAGAAGTTCTGATTTGACTAGTTCTGATATGACATGTCGGTAACTTCCGTAAATATTTCAGATTTTATATGGCAGATTTTCCTATGCCGGCATCTATCGTCGAAAACTGGAGTAGGCCAACAAAGCCGTATTTTGACAACGTTTGGACCTCACTTCGGACCCAAAATATGTCAAAGAGTGTCCGCACCTTATGTATTCTATTTATCTATCTCAAAACTATAACGTGTTCTAGTCGAATTTTCCCTCCACATCGCATGCAGCTACTCACTCACGAATTCCTAACATGTGGTTTGCCATTCACTTTTCCGAGAAAGCGAAATGGTCGAAATTTATGAATAAACCACGGCATGAGCAGTATATCACTAGTACTACACGACTCACAATACAAACACAACAATTACAGGCGGAGGAGGTCGTAAAACTCTTACCGAGCAGTATACAGGGGTAAAAAAATATGTGACAGTAGTGGAAACGACAACGAAATGTCTTCAGATAGAGCTGCGAGTTACGCAATAGGTTCTCCGAGTGATTGATTTTGTTCGTGGTTTGTGAACCGGAACGACGTCTACCTTGAAATCTAATAATAATAAATCACCGCGATGACAAAAAGCACGCATAGTGTTGGTTCGGAAATAAACCGACCGCTTCGGTGCGGATCTTCCAGAGGAGGATTAAGCGCAGTTATGCATTTCGTATTATGTTATATTTGGGGAGAACTGTTTTAACATTTCGCATGATATTTTTGCTAAAACTGAAAGAAAGCACGAACCTTATTAATGAAGCTTCTGTGCTTTCGTTTCCACACATATTTGAACAGTATCTTTATCATTTAACGCACAGTAATGAAGGTCGTAGGTCATAGTTCACGTAGATGAACTTCGCAGCGCCAGCCGAAAGCGAGTGCTGTAATCACAGAAAACAAATATATAAGAAGTGAAACGCCCTCACTGGGGATGGCGCGAACTAACAAGTTGCACGTTATAATAGAAATTCAGGGAATTCTATACCGTGAATCTGGTTGGCGATGCGTTGGCGGGAATAAATTGCATTTCAAATAAGTGTATAATGTACATTTTTGAATTTAAGACCAGATTTTGAGAAAGAAATTTATTTACGATTCAATAGATACACCAATTTCACAATCTTATTCAAGTACAATGATCAATGAGTATTTCTGACAGTATATAGAAAATAAAATATTGAACGAAATGAATACTCAATATTTTTTATGAAAAATTTGGTTGGTTAGGAAGAGAACCTTTCTGGAGAGGTACATTACAAAAATGATTTACAACCAAATAAAAAGAAATGATAATGTGCCCATTTGCACAAAACTGAAGGTTGAATGACTGGTAATGTTACATCGCGAAAACAAAGACATGATTATCAATGTGGAGATTTGAACTTTTTTGTTCCACTCAAAAAATCAATACATATAACTACTAACAAAGAGTTCATACCGTTATTGAAACATTAAAACTTGAGTTCGTCAATGTTTTGGATTCATCACGTGAAACAAGTTCTTGGTAAAATCAATCATCCATATGATCTGCCATATTAGTTGATTGCAACTATACAAATATCGATTTGAAATGTTAGTAGATCATCTTGCAACAACATATTGTGTATGAATGGGTCTTTTGACAAAAGTTTCCTAATATTCTCTGATCGCCTTTAATCAATATTTTCATTTCCAAATAGATTTTAGTGTGAATATCAATATTACCCTTTTAAATATGACTTGTAATGTATCATTGTATAGAGACATGGTGTTTATATAGTAGTTCTTTACAGAATAACTTTCTCCATGATGCATCATCTGAGAACGTTTGAGATGAATGGTTTCACTTCAAGTTAGTTGAGGGTGGTGGACTCTGAAATAGAAATTTTAAACCTGGAGTGAATCGAAATTGGCAATATAAAACGAATATATTACCTCCCAAATTACTGTAATCTCTCTATAATAATTTCATTTTATCCCATCACAAAAAACAAAAATATTTCTCATAAGATGACATTTGTCAACGGGTGATAAGTCCATTTCCATTCAAGTATAAATGAAAGAAGCACTCGGGCGTTGATTGGCTTAATGGATATCTTCCGTTTCTTTTTTTGGATGGCGAGATCTCTTCGTCTGATGCCAAGATTCTAAACAGAGCTTCACCCCCCTGGCTGTAATACATTAACTGGGAGCCGATTCTGGAATCTCGATAGGGAATTGAAGAGTATGACAATTGCAATATGTCCGCGACGATTTTCTAAGTTAAATATAAACAACAAGTAGACATGACCTGCGCATGGAACCGAATATCACTCGACAATCGGATGTTATACCCCTATAATCCGTACCAATCGTTGATGTGTAAAAGGAAATGGTGATGAGGTTATGTTCATATTCGGATTTGAAATTTCTGAGTATCTTGCTTTCAGTTTATTTCTTCAACATTTGCTTGAAAACAGTCGAAATGGCGAATAGAACTTTCACAAATTTTGCAGATGCTCGAGAAAACTTAGAAAATCGACATAAACATATGACAATTGTCATACTCTTCAATTCTTGATCGAGATTCAAGAATCTGCCCCCTGAGTTTTTACATTACCGCAAGTTGAATACTTGATCTATTTCGATTAATTCATTATAGGAATTAATTCGCGTAGAAAAGAGAGCTCCAGTAGTAATAAACTATCATAATGACAGGGACGAATATCGGTCGATTAATTGATAAACATTCCACCTATCCACCTTGATCAGAGCTGATTATCCAATCAACCGAAACATCTACACCGGCATCCAAGTGGAATGGAGAATGGTTACAGCTGTTTTACAGTTTGTGCTGATCGTCAGACCATCTTACCTTAGATAAAGCGCATCAAGAAATTCTAGCTAGCTCAGCAGCATTGGCCAATAAATTTCATCATGATCAGATCATCATTATTGAGTTATTGCGCTTATGAGAGTGATACCGGGGAAATAAGCTCGAAATTTGATATACCTAATTTTCTTTCGATATATCCGAAGATAAATGTTCGATCAAACAGAAATTTGAAATACTGCCTCCAAGAGGTGACCTCAAAGTTTGTGCCAAACTTCGTTGCAGGCTGATGAATAGTTTTGAAAAACTAATTTGTTTCGACAAACATCTGGAAAATTTTCGAAAAACATATATTGTATAATTCCCCATCTGCACGATGTTTACGAAATCTGACGTGAGGTTCTATGTCCGTATTCTCGACCAAAAATGAAGCTCGAATTTGATAAGCTCTCTAAAGATATTGATAGAACGATCTCACAATTTCAAATAGACACGAAATTTTTTCCAATCTCTGAAAATAGCTATGAGGTCCAACTGAAACTATCGTTAAAATTTCTAACTTCCAGACCTGTGCAGAATTTATTGTTATCCGAGGAATAGTTCCTCGAAAAAAATTTTCTTCAAGAAAAATATTAGAAATTCGCGAAAGCTTTCATTGTGATTAGTGAGCGATACTATCCCCACGAAATTCTGCATCACATTACGAGTTTCCATTATACAGTAAGTCAAAAACTTTCAATTTGATCACTTGATGTGTAATTTCACATAATTTTTCCAATATCTCCGAAAATAGATATTGTATCGAATTTAAATATAAAACATTATTGTTAACTATCGACTTCGAGGCTAGCCCAATTTATCGTGATTCGATCAGAGGTCTCCGAAAAAACAAAGTTTTCCAACAAGTCTTTAGAAATCTAACCGAAATATTTGGACTGAACACCCACCTGAGAATATCAAATCATTAGGTCCATTCCTTCGTTAGTTAGAGCACATACGAAGGACGCACCAAATTGTATTTGACCACGGATTCTTTTTCAGGGACTCAAACCTTACCATTCGTGACCATTTCAGCTCAAAATTCTCAAAGCTCAAATCTGTTCAAAATGGTAACAAGCTGTTCCCGAGAGCAACCGCCTGGAAGACGTTCCCCCTAGACATTAGATCCAACCCTGAACCACTCACAGGAACGACCTGTCACCCACTAAACCCCAAAGAATGCACGTGTAAAAAATTCATTCTGGATCTGAAACAATAAGAAAAACGCTCTAGCCGGCAGCGTTCCTTTATCGCTCCTCTGTTTACAGAGAACGAAACCTCAAGATGTGTACATACGCGTACAAAGGATCCCGGTTAAAAAGTGGGCATTAAAACGCGTTCTTCTTTTCTGGCGTTGCCGGAAACTGCGCTCAAAAGAAAATAATAAGGCCAGGTGATGGATGGACTGGATGGAGTAGCTGGTAGACGGTCACAGGAACGTATCCTACTTTTTAATTAACTGGGATTCCTGAATCGGAAGTCTATGAGGCAGTTAGTAGTTGACACTGCTTCTGGAATAAGAATTAAAATCCTATACTCGAGGTACTCATGAAGAGGTGTGATAACCTGGTTGACATCAAGAAAGAAGACCTCAACAAAGTATCATAAAAATGGATCTGCAGGTATGCGTTTGGGACTGAAGTGTCTCTGCAAACATTTTTTTTTTTGAGTCAATATATTTAGTACTAAAAGCAAAATAAACAGAGTGTTTCACCATTTCGGAGCATAAGCGAAGAACAGGGTATTCAATATCAACTTAGAGAAATATTCTGATAAATGTAATGAGTTATGCGTTACCTTTGAAATAACGGTTTTTGGTTATATCTTAGAATTTTTGTGGTCAATTCAGTTATGGTGTAGAATTCTAGAAAAAAATATTTCAAAATGGCGGAAAAACCAAATTGTATAGCATTATTTCAATATACTCGATTTTCTAAGATTTACCCCGAACAATTTTTTCTGAAATTCTAACTGAACTTTTTTCACATCTCTACAGCGAAAAAAAATGTCAGCCAGAGTTTTTGGAATCTTTCAAGGTTTTACTAACTTTCATTCTGAACACTGGTGTGACAACAGAATGAAAATATCCATTGGTCTTCCAACGATTCCGCTCGAACTACTCAGATGTTTTTTATTTAAATAATTGTAGCCTTACGGAGGCCAAAACTGGACTGAAAGGCTTCCAGAGTAATCTGGATAGAAATATCAATTTATCAACAAGTCAAACTTTATCAAAAAAACTTTGGTGGGAAACGAACTCTCTTCTCATTCGAGTATTAGGGCGTGTGCTTGGTAACGGATATTAATGTGACCAGAATAAATCCAATTTATACTCGAGAGGTAACTTGACCTTACTGGGCGTAAGTGGAGAGAGTTCGATTCCCACCAAAGATTTTTTGAGATATTTTTTTTTTGTTGATTTTGTTGTTAGCACAATTTCGGGCCACCATTCTTTTAAATAAAAATTATTTAAAGACTCCGAGCGGATTCTTTGGATAACCAATTGATATTTTTGTATTCTGTTTGCACACCAGTGTTCAGAATAAAGGTTAGTTCAACCTTGAGAAGTTTCAGCAATTGTGGGTGAAATTGTTTCTTCACTGAAGACATGTTAAAAAAAGTTGAGTTTGAATTTTGGAAACCTTTTCTACGGAAAATCTCAAAAAATCGAGTACTTTGAAAAAATGCTATCCAATTTGGCGATCGAAAATAAAAAATTCCAATATTGCAGACTCTTCGCCATTTTGAAATCTCTTTTCCAGAATTCTACACCACATAATTACAATAAATACACCAATAAATTACAAGATTTGACATAAAACCGCTATTTTAAAGGTCAAGGATAACTCACCACAGTCATCAGAATATTGCTCAAAGTTGACATTAAACACCCTGTATCTCGCTGATGCTTCGAAAACGGGGTGTATGTCATAAAGCAAAAATGACTTTTCCAATGTCATCTTCACGGCTATATATGTTCGTCCAGTTTATGGTGGAACACACTGTATATTTCGTGTGACGCATATATAATATTTATTTTTCGCTCCGATGTATTTATTTTCTACCAAACACGATATATTTGCGAGATGGGAGTTTCAAAATAGACAGGGAGATATGTCAAATTCAATTCTGTCTGATCGGCCGGCCTAGGACACGACAAATGTGGAACGGAGCAAACAAACAGCTCTCACTAGTGAATCACAATGGAGGTCGCACATGAAAATGCGATGGTTGAGTTCGATAGTGGACCAAATCCGACAAATGGTTCTTGGATTCTTCTCATTTGAATATTTGACATTACTAACGCAATATTTCAGGAACTACCAATAGGATTGATATGAATCTTCTTACTTAGGGCCAATTGCACCGTTTTCGTCTTAAGCTACAGTTAGTTAAGCAACGATAAACTTATTAAACTCTGCTTTAAATATTCGGCTTGCACCGAGGCTGAATGTAACTAGATTAAAATTAATCTACAAATCTGGTTACTCCCTCATGAATTAGTACTTGTGACTAGCTTCATGTTGTTTATTTTAACCCTAATTGAAGAAATTATTTAATTCAAAAGATGAAACCCATTATTATGGGTTACTAGTTACTACTACCATATTTCCATAAGTTATGAGAAATCAAGATGCATCTATTGAAAAACCCAACGAAAAAATATATATGACAGACTTTATAGCTTCCATAAAAATATTGCATGTAATGTTCCTGACTTGTTTATTATCATTAAGACTATAGGTATCTCTTACCACAGACCTGTGCTCTTAGCTCTGCATCAGGCCTTATTCAAATTTATAGTCATATACTGAAGTAAACTCATATTTTGTAATATCACAAGATTTAAGTTTCTGCATGGAATTACAATCCTGGCGTTTGTAAGATGAATAAATGAATAGTATTGATTTATCCGAAACAACTTTCCGATAAGGAACGGCTCACCTAAAAGTAGACTTTCTATTAAATTATTTTGTTTGTAATAAGTATATTATGAATTGAGTTAATTTTTCGTCGAAGATAATGAAAACTCTGATGTGGATCCGCAGACTAGAAAGTATTCTATATAAATATTGAAGTATCACGGATGGATTGACAAAGGTGTACGTTTGAAGATTGTCTAACACAAGGATGCAATTTCTTTCACATTAATTCGTTTGTTGTTATATTTTGAGTCCAATTAATATATAATAGAGGAAAATGATAGCACAGAGATAGCACCTGCACAATATATATATATATATTCTTTTGAGAACGAGCATTACAATTCTAAGATATATCACCGTGTTAGCAGAGGAAATGTAAACGGGGTACCATACATATTTGCGTATGATACAAGAGCACAGATAAAAACCTCAGGAAAAATTCTGTCTCCCCGCATAAGTGTAGTAATTTGTTTATAGAAGATGGATGGCATCTTTTTCATTTGAAAATAATTTCTTCGTCATCTTGAATTCATTTCGACAAAATATCTTGACATAATATCTGAAACAGAAAGAGGGACAGAAAACCAGAAGGAAGCAGTAAATAATATTACCTACATTTGCTCATGACCGAGAGGGTCTTTCGACCAGGTTCAGTCCTCCAAGCGATGATTTTCAGATCCTCAGATAAACGAAGAACGCTACAGGCCCCTTTATTGGGGAATCATCTCCCATAGATCCATAATTGTTCATTTCGAACTAGAAATCTAATAAAATATCGGGAATAAAGTGAAAAACTTGTGACATGTATTATGTCAGGATGACATAATAATGAAGTAGTACATGATAGCTTTCCACGTAATATATCACTGAATGAAATAGTACTGAAGAATCTTCATGAAACTATGTTTTCTCATTCCAAATATGTCTTCGATTTCATTCTGCTATTCGCTCTTGGAAATAAATGAGCATATCATTGTAACTTTTTCATTTCAAATAGTTGAAGGCTTATAGAAATACCATTAAGTTTACGAACTCAATGGAAATACTGGTGTTAATTCTTCATGCTTTAAAACATACGAATCAATGCCTACTGATGCCAGTTTCCACCTATATCATTTTTCATAAATATCATCTGAAAATCAACCACTTTTAATCAAAATTTGATTATCAACTCATAGGAGTTCTCCATCAATGTCCAATGTAAACAAAAAAAAACGTAAACAAACTGGAGGTTACGTCCAGAAAAATGTCAAACTTGTACGAAATCGCTCGAAAGTAGGGTTAGATTCCGCAGATTACCATTAATCCTTCTTTTAAACCCCCAAATTCTTAGGCTTAAATTTAACAGTCTGTTAAGGCCATTTAACGAGGATTACGTGACGGTGCAAGACAATTTTGTACCAAAACCTTGCTTATGGACCTAATCTATGGTTTTGTAATACGGTGCAATTGGCCCTTAGTGGTACAATACTGACGTACAACTTTTGTGCGAATTTTTATCAAAATCGTACGATAACGAGGCTTTTATTTCTGGAACTATACTTCACATTTCAATGAAAGTCGGCACAACCCTTGATGTTGATACGTTACAACGGGCTATCTGTCATTTTCGATATTATTTCGTGAATTACTCAAGAAATACCGCCTTGGCTACCAATTTGCACCTGCGCGAAAACGTCGGTAACTTTACGTCAGTGCTTTCGAGAGTGTTTCAATATATCCAGCCGAAATTGATCAGGTATATTAAAATTTAATTCTTTTCCACCATGTAACATGCTGTCAAAATGGGGTGGAAATTTTTCTGGAGGATTGGCAATTGACTCCTGAAACGCTTCATTTTGACATGAGTTGGAATATTCTCTAAAATTTTTATTTGTATTCGAGAAGTTACAACATATGTACTATGATACAATTTCACATCTGCAGGAAGCTTTTCACGACTGCCTTGCAACTGATGAGTACAACATGAGTGAGTTGACTTACCCCCTCACAATAACCTCGTAGTACCTACAATTTTTGAATACTCATACTTGTATGAGGATTACTCAAGAGTCTCCTATTCTGAGCATATTTGTTCAAGTGTGTATACTAATATTGTAACAGTAAAAACCTAAAGAAGGCGGTTCACTAATCGTAGCAACTACATACATAATTTCAAATAGCCAATTTATTCTCGAAAAAGAAAAGTTTGATCAGACTAGAGCTTAATTAATTTTCATTCAGTGGAATCAATTGTTAATCACTGACACAGCCACCTTAGTGCTATTATAGTTTATAGAGTGAAATAAACTACTCAACATGAAAAAAGTATTACCTACATAATTTTAAATAACGTCGGTTTGATAAAACGTATCTTAGAGATGAATTTAGTACGTTGCGAGAGTGAAATGAAAACCCAGATTCTGCAGATATATTAATAATATTGAACAATTATAGCTCTGTTTCAGGCCGAAAATTTTAATGGGGTATGGTGGTAAATTATCGACACCTGATATCCCCTGCATACTGGGTTTGTGAATCATCCAAAAATAACATTTCATTTCCGCTTGAATACTCGTTGAAAACTCGTCACAAATTTGTAGCAAGATATTCATAAAGCCCAAGTTTCAACATATTTGTCCTACATAACCTATCCCTAGCAGACTTCTTAGGAAGTGTGATAAGGACAGTATATAAAAACCATTGCGAATAAACAGATACAGTGTTGCCAATATCACTTCAAAAGTACTCATGTCCTTTTTGAATAATATTATGCGATCTTCCTCTCATGAAACGAGCAAATTAAAATTTAATTCCAACTTCTCAGGTTTGTTAGGTGAAGTTTCAAACTTTATACCTACCGAGAAGACATTCAACCAACAGGAGTTCTTCATGTTTCCTATCAAAATATCAATCAGATATTATAACTATCTCTCATAATTAGTTCTCAACAAAGGGTAAGAGAAAGCCCCATGTCTTATGTTCTTGTCAGGAATTGTTTTTCCCAATGGACCCAATCTGTTGTAGGGAAAGATAAATATAGAGATGTTCGTAGAGCAACGAGGACCTGATTATATTTCCACAGTTATATTATAATACAATGCTCAGGCATGATCACGATGGGTGTAAGTTTCCATTTACAAAGTATTAGATCCAAGATATGCCCATAGAGCCAGGATAGGCCGTTTTAATCTTTCGATGTTATCGCGCGTACCATTTGTCAGCTGGTGAGCACGACCAATCTTCTTCAAGGACAGTGGCGTGGTGAAGGGATGGACCAAGTGAAGATGGAAATATTTGAAAGGAAATTTCAGATTTTAAATGACGATACTGATTGTTTGTTTGGTAGAGCGAATAGTATTTTGATTAGAAAATGAAGTACTCCTTTCAATTAAAGCGTTATACCCTTCACAGTACTTTGTTTGCTTCACATGTATAGATGATGCTGTTTTCGACAGAAAATAATTTTATAATTATTGGTATCTTGGTACTGAGGAAGAACTAATTATGTTCTGGAAATCGGCAATTTTCCTGCGGGATTTCGTGTCCCTCTATCTACCTATGCTAAGCTAAGAATAAACATCTAATGTTACAATGTCTCTTCAATTCACTGTTAACTCAGAACGAAATGAGTTTGACGCGCTCCTTCTAGGGACCAGCGCGTTATCATTTCGTCACGATGTCTATAATTTCCGAATTTTCAGCCGAAAATGGTCTCGAACAATTGGGTTGAACTCCGTGAGAAAGAATCCGCGGTCAAATTCAATTCTGTCCGTCCTTCCGTATGTGCTCTAAGTTTCGTAAGAAAGACTCTTGAAATTTTCAGGTTAGGTTTAAATCCGAAATATCTCAGTTAAGTTCGTTAATGGGCCGAATATGCAGAATGGTTTTTGTGTTACATCCATTTGAAATTTTGATTCTTCAATAACTCGAAAAATATTCATCTGATCGAAATGAAACTTGGTTGGAAAATGAACAGTGTCAATACGAAGAATTATCCATGAAAAATTTGACAAAAAAAGATTTTCATATTTCATAAAAATTTCACAGAAATTTCCAAGGCGCCATTTCGCAATGTGAACAAGCGCGTTAAAGCTGCTGACTTCACGCAGTGCTTTTCTAGGTTTTTAAGTGGACATTTCCTGATGCTGATTTGTATGGTAGGAGTATCTGAAGTTTGTCGGGGGACACCCTGTATGTATAGTAGGTTGTAACATTCAGAATATTGCTGCTTTAACCGGCTTTCGGAATACACCTGTCAAGCTTGTGTATTTAATAGTTTAGTATGGTGAGAAAATAAAAAATGTTAAAATAAGTGGACTTTATTCAGGGTTTTTTAGGAACCAAAGCAGATTTCGTGCCAACATAAATAGTTTGAAAGTAACGTTGCGTTGCTTCGAATTCACTTTCATGAAATCCCTATCTCTGATAAACTGTAAGTTCGAAAAATTATTGATAACAAACCAAAGCAAATTTCGTTTGCCTCTAATTAATACGCGCTTCAAATTGATGAAATAATTTTCGATAAAAAGTTTTCATGAGTATTGTCGTCCTAACGTCTGTCGTAAACACAACAACTACCGAAAAATCATTTTGATTACTCGATATTCATATTGGTTTGGTCCATATAACTATGAAGGCCGAATTCGTGAATAGTTTGAATTTTTTTCCCAATATTGCCAAAAAACTAAATTGGATCGAATTGAACTGTAGTCCTCCATTGAAACATGCTAGCTCGAAAATTCATGCTGGGGACCAAATCAAAATAAGATCACCAAATCTTTTCATCAGGCGGTTTGCGGGGGTCAATACGTCAAAAGATGACCACTTTGGCAATAAATTTGAATCACACGATCACTTAGTTCTGTTCAAAGTTGTGTTTCAACTTTTTTCACAAGTTACCAAGTTTCATCATGATTTGATCAGTTTTTTTTTGAGTTATTCCGGAAATAACGACAAAGAGTAGTAAACACGATATTTGAGCTATTTTTTCCCAATATCTTCAAAGATTTTTCGTTATGTATGCTACTACAACTAGCAACCAAGTTTCGATCCGAACGATCAAGTAGTTTTTGAGATATCGATTAAACCATTTCAAAAATTCAAATGACTATTATTCGGAAATAGTATTGTAGGTTTTGCCTATTCACGAACCCAACTGCCGCATTCTGATACGCGATCTACCCTGAAAGTTTCAAGTCGCTTGCTCGTTCCTTTCGACGGTAGGCAATCCGGCTGGGCCGAATCGATTTTGGAATCGGATTCATCGTCAGTGAGTCCAACCTAGTCGTTTGGTAGCATTTTCAGCTCAAATTTCGAAAATCACAGACATTCGGACAAAACAATGGTACTCTACAACATGCAGATAGAAATAGTTTTCGGCGAATTGAGTAAAATACGTAAATTTTAATGAAATCTGAATTTCACTCCTGCCACTGACCCCGCATCCACCGCATAAATAATATAACAAATTAATAAGGATCCGCACATAAAGAAAGCACTACAATCGCACACATACATACGTCCATATAAATTGGTTACATCCCGACAGGTAAAGATGTTAAATTATAGGCGTACTCGAGAAACAAAGACTCCGACCACGACGTTGAAATATCGGCATCTGATGACCCAATTTTGGGGCCATTAGTAAGACCGAGGTTGGGTTGATGATGAGGATGTGGTTACGTGCATTTAAGGGCATAATGAGCTCCAAATTACGCTTATTTCGCTACCGTGACGGGAAAGAGCACCTGCCAATGATTGTTCAGTTTTAAATCGTGGGATTTTTCAGAAAAGGAAAGTTGATTGCGGCTTTGGATATTCGTCATTTACACTTAGTGAGTTTTTGTTGGTATTTAAATTACATTTGAAAATTAAATAATTTTGAATTGAAGATAATTGTTTCAATTGTAATAATTCCTGCGTAAGGTGTGTATTGCATATCAGAAATCACGATATGATGACACAATTACATATTATGAAAATAATATAATGAGGAAATAAATGAAATAAGCGGAAAATTTTCAGTTTCAAAAGGATGATCCTTCAAGTAAAGACCGAAACAATCAAATATCTAAGTAGCTGATTTGTTGAGGAAAACCAGCTGAGGGAGAGCAGTCTTGCAGATTCATTGTGGTGTATTGTATATCTTTACAGATTTGCAAGGAGCTCTTTAGGACAAAATTTCGTTTGCAAATATCTTCATTGCGCGCATGTTCTCGGGAACAGCGTGCTATCCTTTTGTACAAATGTCTGTAATTTTCGATGATTGAGCCAAAAATGGTCTCAAACGACTAGGTTGGACTCACTGATGACGAATCCGGTGTCAAAATTGATTCTGTCTGACTGGCCGGCCGTCCGTAGACACGATTACGGTCGTTAGGGGAATCCTATTGACCTGAAACTTTCAGGGACGGTTGCATTTCCAAATGCAACGGTTGAGTTCGTGAATGGGCAAAATCGACCAAACGGTTTCGGAGTTAGACGTTTTGAAGTTTTGACGTTATTATGGCGATATTTCAAAAACTACTGGAACGATTGGATCGAAACTTGGCATTTAGTTGGAATACCTCAACACGCAACTTGTCGCGAAATTCTGTTGGGATCATATCGGTAAATTTTGAATTGGAAATTTGAAATTTTTTTTCGCTAACTGTCCATCAGATCTGAAAAAAAAATCAGTCTGAAATTTAAGCTCCGTATTCCACCGCAGTGTGCCAAATTTTCAGCTCGATACGGTTATTAGTTTTGGAGATATTGCGAGAAAATATATGAAAGTTCGTGGTTTTCTTCCAGATATCGTTGTTTTTTTCGGTATAACTCAAGAAATATTGATTCAATCATGATGAAACTTCGCACCTAGTTTTAAGATGCTAAAACGCAACTTTGTACAGAATTCCGTGATGATCGTGTCATTAGAACAATTTGACTGAAAATTTCAAATACATACTTTATATTCTGTGCTTCCTATCATATTATTCTCATTAAATTCTGTATGAACCTTCGAACTGTTATTTTTCGATAAGTACTGGATTTGTATTCGATCTAATCTGTATTTTCGTAAATATTGAGAAAATAAAATTTTGAATGGGTTTATCTGCGGAATCACTGTGTGGATTTTACCCATTCACGAATTCGGCCTTCGTAATAAAGCCCCAAAACTTCTCTACAAATATCGAGTTTCTAAGTCGTTTTTTCCGGAAGTTATTGTGTTTACCGTCAGCAAAGTTGAAAGCACTTATTAATGATTTTGTTGAATTTGTGAAAATTAAGTGTTATTCTTCAAATATTTGTTGATATTATTGTTGTAAACTTTCATTGTATTTCACATAGCTGAAAACTGTATAATTGCAGCGCACATTTTCTGTGCGATGTTTGTAGATCAAATCAATAAATATACTGGGTGTTTCACCATAAACTGGAAAACCATATATGGATGACATTGCGAGATTCCATGCCGTATGACATATACCCCGTTTTGAAGCATAAACGAGATACGGGGGGTGTTCAATGTGGACTTAAAGCAATATTTTGATAACTGTGGTACCCTATGAGTGACATAAAGGTTTTTGATTAAATCGTATCTTTTTTTGGTGCTCAATTCAACTGTCATGTAGAATTCTGGATAGAAGATTTCGAAATGGAGGAAAACCTGAAAAGGTGGAATTTTTAACTCTCTATTGCCAAACTGGAGAGCATTATTTCAATATTCTCGATTTTCTCAATGCTTAATTCGGTTCGCCCACAATCGTTCGCCAAAAATCTAGTACGCTTTGCGATTTTCCCAAAAATTGAGTTAATGTCGTTTCAGACAGCTTGTAACTTGAAAACGGCATCTTGTATAAAAAAAACTTTCGAGTAAGTTGTAAAGCATCTCATCAGTTTAAACCTCTCATCTTCGAAAATAAGTCTATTAAAACGAAACCTTTATTTTAAAAACCACATTAAGTCACGAGCGAAAAAAACAGCCTAAAAATATTTTCTGTTCATTACCTCTCTCCAAAGTATGAATGGCGTGTTAGTTCATTAGTATCTACTTGAATGGCTCCTGCCACAGGTATGTCAAATGTGGCCTCTCAAAAAAAGGGCTGCCTTTACCAGCAAGGATAAAAGAGCCAATGGTCACTCGTAACTGGGAGAATTGCTTTATATTTGAAGGTGATCACTGTATGTATGTAGCACTTGGGAGGGTTTATAGGAAAGTCCATGGAGTGCAGGATCTCTTTCTTAGTCAGTTCGCAAGTGGAAAAAATGCAAAGTAAAGCCAAATTACAGACCTGAAAGAGTTGAATACTTCATTTATCGATATGATTGCAAGACTTATGAGAGCCTATCAGCTACTGGTACTTCCCTAGCTCTGGCACTGATGCTGATAAGTATTGGTGCAGTTAGATAACACAATTAATAAAGCAAAGCTTGAAATGGGTTGTAGTCATCCACTGTTTGATTGTTGAAATAAGTATCAGTCAGACATAAACTGCAGGTATCTGTGTGGCCATTGATGGAGAGACTTCAAACCTAAGTGCTTCATGATTCAAGCTGGTGATGCCTTAGGTCCTAGAAAGTGCAAAAATTACAGCCGCTTCCTAAATGCTAAGTTTTCATTAACATAAAGAAGACTAAGAGGAAAATTGGCCCTATAGCATTCATAAATGAAAAGGTTGACTATGGAGTCAAGGAAAGCGGTTCGTCATTTCAAAGTTTCTGTAGTATACCAGTCTACCATTAAGCATCAGTTAGATTCTAAGTATCTTCACTTTTACCTCCACATATCTCTCTAAAGTCGAATGGATGTATGCAGCTCACGTTTGATTATTCCGATTTCAAAATTCAAATACCGGATGGCTACAACACATATCACGTTATATAATTAGTTACTCCATCAAACATACTTCTCTTGTCACCAATAGTATCAAAAACAGGAAGTAATAGAAGAGAAGCATCATCAGTTCTTGGAGCAACTTAACCTCAGGTTGCTTTTCGTACTCCTGTTCTTCTGTTTAGGTCTCCTGTATATCTGCCTGTGTCTGATCGGACGGTATCTCCTCTAAGTCTTGCACTCAGTCATAATGATGGATGAAACTCATTCATTTGTCTAATGTAGCCTTCCCTTGCTTTTTTTCCAGGTGTGAACTGACTATGGAGGAGATCATGCACTCCATGGACGTTTTCAAGACCTTTATCAAGTGCTTTAGGGTTAATTAATGTATGCAATGTAATTGCGACATAAAATATTTTCTGATATGAATCATTCCTGGCAATTTTGTCTCAGGCGTTTTCGTTTGAATATAATTTTGGAGGTGGCTTCTGAACCCATTTGGGATTCCAAGTTCATTTTCTACTCAATTTTTATTACCTTCACAGATGGGGTTAAATCGTCAGAAGTGATTAAAGACCCAATACCGAGAGCATTGTTTAGGTGTGGCAACAATCTGAGGAAAGATGCACGTAGATACCTGTGTTTGATATCATTTTCTTGTCAAACTTCAAAATGAGCAACATTTCTTTGTTAAGATAGTTCTCGAGTCCTTGAAGAACATGCGCAAGAAAGACATTGGAAAAAGATCGCGTCCTATGACAAGTACACAAAGACAGTCTCCTTCCGCCAATGGACGAATTCCTGCATTTGATAACGAAGTCTCATGTCACGAACCCGGTAATACCACTGATCGAAATATCATGTCCTTTCTTAAATGGATTAGTTTCTAATTTCGAATTTATCTGTCTCTCGTTCGTGACAACTGGCACGACCAGAAGCTTAAGCCCCCCGTAGGAACATCCATCATGGCAGGTTCAGATCTGAATATTTAATAGGGCCGTGTCCGAAGCGTTGTGCTGCTTGACAGGAAGCAAATAACCATTTTTCATTTTCTAGGTAATCCCCAACGAAGTGGGTATTAGTTTTTCTTGGGAAGTGAAGCTTGTTGCACATATATGATTTGGTGGGTGGGAAGGAAAGATTGTTGTACATCTTGAGATGTCGATTTACAAGCTCAACATCAACATTCTATGGTTTCGAATATGTTCAAGGTAATCTGAAAACTTTTGAATTCAAGATTGGATTTCCTGTCCAGAGAGGCAACCTGATTCCGTAAATGGGCAAAATCCGCCTACTGACATAGAAGGTATAGCCACTGAAATTTACGATTTAAATAATTCAAGTAAAACAGGTGGTTAATTCAATTGTGGCGTAGGATTCTAGAAAAAAGATTTAAAAATGGCTGTAAACCTGCCAAGTTGGAATTCTATCCGAATCATTCGGGACTCCGATTAGCACAATTTTGGGCTCCCTAAGGCCAACAGATTTTCAAATTAAAATTATTTGTGCACTCCGAGTGGAATCTTCAGAAGGCTATAGAATCAACATCAATGGATATTTTCATATTGTTTTCATACCAGTGTTCAGAATGAAGTTAGTTCAGCTTCGAAAGATAGCAACAATTAAGGGGTAATTTTCTTTCACTGTAGACATGTAAAAAAAAGTTGATTTTGAATTTGGAAAACTTTTTTCACGCAAATTCTCTGAAAATTGAGTACATTGAAATAATGCTATCCAAGTTGACAATCGAAAAAAATCCAACTTTGTAGGTTTTCTGACATTCTGAAATATTTTTTCTAGAATGTTACACCACAATTGAACTGAACACCAAAAATACGAAGATTTGACCAAAAACTGTACTGTTGTTTCGAATGTCAAGCATAACTTACCACTGATATCAGAATATTGTTTTTAGTCGACATTAAACACCCTGTATCTCTCTTATGCTTCGAAAACGGGGTATATGTCATAGGGCGAAAATGACTACCGAATGACATCTACACTGCTAAAGTTTGTTCAGTTTACGGCGAAACACTCTGTATACTCACCTGAAGAAGTCATGGTATTACGAAAAAGCTGTTGTGAAAACAAATAAAATGAGACGATATTGAAAATTGTTTCTCAATTCAAGATGAATTGCGGTCAAGTAAAGACCGCAACAATAAAATATTTGAAAAACAACTGGTTGGGGGTATGTATTAGACCCTAGCATATGTACAAGAATCTCGAAACGACTTGTTGAAAAACCCAGTATCTACTACACACGCATCGTGTCAGTCAGTCAAGTCAGTCATGCAGCTACTTTATATGCATAGCTCATATTTATCCTAAGATATCATGTCCCGCTTTAACTCATAAATCAATTTCGTTACTTAACGATGCCCTCATTATCGACGCCATTTACATCGATAATAAGGAAAAAATCGGTTTGGTTGCCGAATTACCGTCGCGTTCGTGATTTATCGCACCTTTTAAGCCTAAAATGGTCGATCAACGAGGATCGGTACCCATAAATATCCTATAGAGGAAAAGGGTAACAGCAGTTGATATTTGACGTACACCTGACAAAAAGTTTCAAAAGATGCAGGTAGGAAGAGTGTGGATATTTTATGGTTTCCAATAATCACTAGTGATACCCACGGGACCAGCAAGTTGAGATTCTTCTCTCAGAGGTTTCAGCTTCGTCAGTAGAACTGCTGCAACATTATAAGACTCCGATGGACCTGAGACAGCGCTTTCATATTTGACATTCTAGTTCTGAGGGGACAGGGCGTTATGATCTTGCCCAAATGTCTGCATTTTTCGAATTTTGAACCGGAAATGGTTTTAAACGACTGCAATGTGGACTGATGAAAAAGCCTAGAAAAGCACTGCCGTGAAGGCAGCAGCTTTTGCGCGCATATTCAATGGAGATGACCGCTTTGGCAACGAATTTGAACAGGCGCGCAAATGCTGCTGATTTCACGTAAGATGCTGCCTTCATGGCAGTACTTTTTCAGGTTTTTCTTGATAAAAAACTGGATTTCAATTCGATCTAATCTGTATTTTTGAAAATATTGCGAAAATAAAATTTCGAATGGGTATATTTCCAAAAATGTATATTAGATCGAATTGAAATCCAGTACTTCATCGAAAAATGACAATTTGATGGTTCATACAGAATTTAATAAGGATAATATGATGAGAATATCACAGAATATTAAATATTTGAAAAAAAAATTGAATTGTCTTTTCGAATTGTTCTAATGATGATCGTGATGATCATCATCACGAAAGTTTGCACAATGTTGTCCTGCAACATCTTCGAACTAGCTGCAAAGTTTCATCACGATAGAATCAATATTTCTGGAGTTATACCAAAAAAAACAACTTTATAGAGATGAAAACCACGAAATTCTACATATTTTTTGCCAATACCTCCAAAACTAATAGCCATATCGAATTGAAATTTGGTACACTACTGTGAACTATGAAGTTCATGATATAACTGAAATTGTTCTCGAATATGAACAATAGTTTTAGAAAAAAAATTATTTTCGAATGGCCATAACTCCGAAACTATTTAACCGATTTTGCACATCAAGGAACTCAACCGCGGCATTGCAATGCGCGAGCTACCCTGAAAGTTGCAAGTCGCCAGCTCATTCCGTTCGACAGTCGTGTCCACGGCCGGCCGGCCGGACGGACAGAATCTATTTTGACACCGGATTCGTCATCAGTGAATCCAACCTAGTCGTTTGAGACCATTTTCGCCTCAATCATCGAAAATTACAGACATTTGGACAAAACGATAGCACGCTGTTTACCTAGAACCTGCGCGCTGAAATGAATAGCCAAAAACAGTTCTTTCCGGCCGGGCGAGCTCCAACTTTCGAGAAAAAACTCCAAGAGCCTTGAAATTTTCAGGGTAGGTTGGGATGCTAAAAATCCAAATAAATATTCACTGAGTTCGTTAATGAACTAAATTTGATCAACAGTTTCAGTGTTAAAGCCATCTGGAATTTCGATTTTTCAACAAATTAAAATATATTTTTCTGATGGATTTGAAACTTCGTAGATGTACAGTATAAATTCAACTCATGCAAACTTTTGTGCGTGTTGACGTTTTCGTTATTCTAGCAAAACTTGTGAAAATTGGAAAGATCATCTGAGTATATCTACGAGAGAGACCCAGGATCGACTCTCAGGTGGAATTTGATGATTTGATTTTGTCTCTGAAAAAAAAAACATAAGGAAGGAGCATAATGCCTAACAAAGTGGGTCCGGGATGGATGTTGCATATGGCCGACTTTCCTTTCACTTTGAAGAGAGAACAACTTGTTCCGAGACTTCTTTGTCTGAAGAAACTAACTTACATAAGTCATACTTGGAGGTTCAATATGGGCGCCTATGTACCACTGATATACGAAGTAGAAAAGCGTTATGCTACTTCCTGTTGTTCTTTATTCAAAGGATTTTGTCATTAATTTAAAGAGACGACAGTTTCCAAAGCAGTGATTTTCGAACTCTTAGTTCTCTATATGTTTGCTCAAATCTGATTGATGTCCCATAACCGGACGACACAAATACGCGAAAAACGATTACGATAGCATTCAGGATGATGAAGGCATTAACACGTTCACTGCTTCATGTATCCCAGGCGGGCATGTATTGTGCCTCAATTTCTGAGCGACATCAAAATTGTATCAAAGTATTGAATAGACGACTTGGGCCCAAGTTGCCAACCCACAATTTACTTAGCAAGTTTACTTTTACTGGAGAACGGGAATTTCAGGACAAATTCGACATGATAAGGTTCGCATTATTTATAAATAACCGTAAAACATGCCTCGGCTCTTCAAACCAGATAATTCCTTCCAAATATAGGTTTTTGTTAAGATCGTCCCCGATTGGCTGAAATTTAAGTTGGGATTCCTGATTTCATGCAAACAGTGTCAATTTTGATAGGATACGTTGCGAAAATCAACTCTCCTGTTTCGGTTGCCAATTTTCCGCTCCGTAAATATGAAATATTTGGATGGTTCCTGGAAAAAGCGTGTAAAAAAGGTTATTTACGGAATCTGGTTGATGAAAATGCGGTCGATTTACTATCAGCAGAACGATTTTCTATGGTAAATATCCATAGCATAGAACAATCTATGTTTACTTTAGGTTTGTTTTGGCACAGACCAGTCTGTCTGTCTGTGGTTGCAATATCTCTCTTATATCTAGAATAGTTCACAGTTCACAGTGGACGAATCAAATGGATCGTATATGTCTCATGTCTTCGATCTACGACCACAACGTTATGTTCCCGGCTCAGGTCTAGCGAATAAATTCATCTAGTTCGCTGAGAACTATTCTGTACATACTTCATGAACTAGTTCGTTTCGTTTTTCATAAAGAATAGTTCATTTGAACTAGTTCGTTCACGAACTACCCACCTCTAGAACAAACCTAAAGTAAACATAGATTGTTCTATGCTATGGATATTTACCATAGAAAATCGTTCTGGTGACAGTAAATCGACCGCATTTTCATCAACCAAATTCCGTAAATAACCTTTTTCACGCGATTGTTCCAGGAACCATCCGAATATTTCATATTTACGGAGCGGAAAATCGGCAACCGAAACAACAGAGTGGATTTTCGGAACGTATCCTATGAAAATTGACGCTGCTTGCATGAAATCATTAATCCCAACTTAAATTTCAGCCAATCGGGGACGATCTTAACAAAAACCTATATTTGGAAGGAGTTATCTGGTTTGAAGAGCCGAGGCATGTTTTACGGGTATTTATAAATAATGCGAACCTTATCATGTCGAATTTGTCCTGAAATTCCCGTTCCCCAGTGAAAGTAAACTTGCTAAGTAAATTGTGGGTTGGCAACTTGGGCCGAAGTCGTCTATTATTTCAGTGCGAAATTCCTAAATAAGTTGTTTTTCCACCAATTTACACGACACAAATAGGGATTGATTTCTTTTCAAAAATTCTATATATTTTAATGATTATCGCCACACACGCCCCCGGGGATAAGCGCCCCACACAGATGAAAGTTCATTAGTGACATCCCCCCCTTTGAATTTTATTATATTATGACAGGAAACAGCAGAAGAATAGTGTATATTCATTATTTTTCATCGGTAGTAAGCGTGTGTGAGTATTACAGGACACAGGACCTCTTAGGGCCGGTATTATAAAACTTAACGGGAAGTTAACTTTAACTTTAACTGAAATTTTGACAGTTGTATTGGGACATATCTGTCAAAATTGGCAGTTAAAGTTAAAGTTAAGTTTTATAATACCGGCCCTTAGACAAAGATACATAAACCACGAAATTTAACATATTTTTCCGAATATCTCCGAAAATAAGGATCGTTTTGAATTGAAATTTAGGACACTGCTGTGAAATATAGAGCTCAATTTGTAACCATTTTTTTTTTCAAATAAAGGGATCGTTTTCGAAACAAAAATATTTTCCCGAAAAAATTTAAAAGAATAATTTTTTCTAAATTAACTGACAGCACAATTTTGGAAAAATTTTGCGGCGAGAGGTTGTGCGTCGTCATGCTTCAACTAATTGCCAAATTTTAATCAAAAAGAATATATTACACACGTATCCCGGGGGCATGTGCCGCACAGTAATTATAGACTGTGACATGCCTTCGGGGGCATAAGCCGCAGATAATTTGAAGACGCAAAAATTTGTAGTCGCAGTAAACGTGTTGATATACAGGGTGAGTCTTTAAGGTGTATATTACTTTCAACCCTTGATTCCTCTCATCACATAAAACATTTTTTTATTCACTATTTTTCCTGATTCAGGCCTGGTGCAAAGATACAGGCTGTTGAAATTTCCAAAAAAAATCAGTCTTTCTTTTGTAGCTTTGACGTGGTTCCTCCGAATGAAATGAATTTTCATGTGGAATTCTCTATGACTATGACTCGTATTCAACAGTAAAGCTACCTCTTGTGCGAGGGAGATTCGGGTATTTGGGTAATCGGAGATACTTCCCTATTGGCCGACGACGACCACGTGACCGTCGTCGACCAATAGGGTGAATCTCTCGGCCCATAGGGTTAATCTCCGATTCCCCAAATACCCGAAGCTCCGTCGCACAAAAAGCCCCTTAAAGGGGCCTGTTGAGTAGGTGATTTCTGTGTTGAACTTGCAAACAAAGTGCAGGAGTGTATTAGCACATTGAGAAATATTTAAATGCTTATAACTTTTTACCAGAGCCGAATCTGGAAAAATGGTGAATGAAAAAAGTGTTTTGTCTGATGAGAGGAATCTATGGTTGAAATTAATGTACAACTTAAAGACTCAGCCTGTACAGGAACTAATAGAGCAGCACACACTTCTCGTGAACAGTCTGCGACCTGGCAGCATTCAGTCGCTTCAAGTGGAGGTGACATATACGCGATCGCGTTCACGAGGGAGATCTCGCTCATGAGGGCGATCGCGTTCACGAGGGCGATCGCGTTCACGAGGGCGATCGCGTTCACGAGGGCGATCGCGTTCACGAGGGTGATCGCGTTCACGAGGGCGATCGTGATGGCGTTCAAGATGGCAGTCACGTTCTGCCCAGAACATATATGCGCGATCAGATCGCAAACTTTTTTCACAGAATCTGTCAAAATATTCATAGAAACCGCAATATTTTTCAATAACGTCATGCAATCGCGTCTGAACGTTGCCAGGTCGCAGACAGATCGCGACATGTGTGTGCTGCTCCACTGGTTCAATTTAATTATCTGATCGCCATCGCCATCGTGATCGTGCTCACGTATATATGGCCTCCGCTAAAATTAGTGCTGGTGTTCTGACACTACAGAATTTGATCGCCATATAGTGACAATGATCTCTGAATGATGATGATGAGTGATTCAATTCACTTTTATAAATCAGTTGGTAGGCCATAAAAGTTTAACAGTTTGCACTTTGTATCATTACACATACAGAAATTCAGTCATTCAAATGTTTTCATAATCAGGAAAAAATCTCGCTTTCAGAAAATTATCGTCGCGATTGACTAACAAAAAACGACAACAGTTTCATGTGGACAATAAATAACAGCAATCCTAATTAAATGAGCCTTTCACAAAAAGAATTGAATATAGCTAGCGAAATAAGTAATTCCATCGTTAATGACTACCTTTTGATTTCATTTGTGAAATGACTTTGAGACTTGTTTGTTGTACCTTGAAATGAAATTGTTACTGTATACTACATCCAACTTACTTCCACTTGTAGGTATAGATCAGTGTAGTAGAGTGTAGTGCAGTGTATTTCGATTTGATTCCACGTAAAAGATTACTATTCTATGCTCCTTTCATTTTCGCAAATAAAAATACTATGATGAATAGCATATTACTGCAATTGTGCTAGAAATTACGCAGATCAAACTCATCTCAAAATGGTAGCGAAAAAAAAGAAGCATAGAATTCTGTCATCTTGGATTCGCGCAGAATCATCTACCATATATTCTGTATTCTATGAGAATCATAGAACAGATTGAACTACACTAACCCCACTCATTCTGTTATCTGTGACTCAGCTGCACTGAGAATTGGTTAGTCAGTGGAGTCAGTGTCGCTCATTTAGGTACAACGGACAAACCTAACATTTCAGAGTCAAAGTTTGCCACAAAAATCACCGAACGTTAAAGGTCCTACAGGATCTACACTGGTGTACAATATTATAGTCCATGGGATACAAGCTTTTGTCATTTATTGGAATGGATTAAAGTTTCTAAATCTATGGGTTGCGAGCATCTAGGTTTTTGTGTTTGAGCAAACCTAATTGTCTTAAAGGTGCAACAAGTCCGACCAACTTGAATTGAACCTATAATCATTCAACTGTCCACTAATTATCGTCGCCATTTCCATTGATAATCAGAAATAAAAATCATTGCGGCTGCTAAATTATCGTCCCGATCGTGAGTTATCGCGCCTTTTAGGCCTTAAATGGGCGATCAACGAGGATCGCCACCCATAAATTTCCCTATGGAAGAAAAGAAGGACAACAGTCGAATTTTAACGAGCACGTTCCATCAGTTTGACGCCGCGTAGCTTCACAGCCTTTTGGTGATGGCAGGTAAGATAAGTAGTTTGGGACCATCCCGTGTAAGGTTCCCATGAACTGCACTCGTACGGTATGATTCCTTTAATGGAAAAGACGGGACGACATAAAGCGCATAAGATGAGAGTCATCGACCCTCATCGGTGAAGACATGACGAAAAGTCGACTCTCTGGAGTATTGTTTGCTATTTTCTATGTTCGGTGAGGAGGGAATAGCTTCATCTTTCCTGGATTCGAGGAATGAACGTTTCGAAGTGATGATGAATCGTTCAGACGTAGAATGTAGATGTACGATAATGTCTGAATAGCATAATGATATAATTTTCGGTGGGTTAGTCTCCAATTATATTTCGTGGAATGGAGCGGGAGGAGGAATTTCATTATCTAAAAAATTTCCGAAATTTCATCAGAACGGAGTATGTAGTTTTGAATTTTTTACAATACAGTATATGTAACGTTATCACGTACAAACCCAGGAAATATAAAAGGGCATCATACTTTTTTATGTGGTATACGTGAGCTCATGGATGAAAGTTTCATTCAAAATATTCTGTCTCTCCGTATAAGCTCAGCGGTATCAGATTTATATGGAAAATAAACTGATAAATTCAAATTGAACGGAATCTTCTGATTTGGTATGAAATCTTAATTTTTTTCCATTTAGATTGACGAAGTATCTACAGTGTTTCACCCTGAACTGGACAAACATATATAGCCGGACAAATGACCTTCGGAAAGTAATTTTTGCCTTATGGCATATACCCTGTTTTCGAAGCATAAGCGAGAAACAAACAGGGTGTTTGATGTCAACTTTGAGCAATATTCTGATAACTTGACATATTCATTCCTATTCTGTGGTACACCCGTGTTATATGTCAATATAACCAAACAATTTGTTATTCGTTTCCGTTTGCGATTTGTCAGTAATATGACAGTATGACAGTATGTGCTCTTCTTTTTTTATTCCTTGGTCGTTGTCTTCTATTCAAACCAGATCAAAGTATAGCTAGTTCTGTTTTCCCAAGCAAAGTAACACATTTGACGTCCTTTTCCTTCCGAAAAAGCTGAATTCGACTTTGCCATATCGTGCACTCAGCATAAATCCCTTTGAATTTCAAATCCCCGTTTTTATTTTTCAGTTTCAGGTAATAAAACATGTTTTTGAAAATATAATATTGAAATTATATGTTTGAAATATGATGTTCTGAAGGTTTTTCATGAAAATTACTGCATTTTCGTTTGAAGGAAAAACCCCCATTCAATCATATAAACTAATTTCTCACAAATTTGTCGAATTCAGATGAGTCTAGGATCTAAATAGCTCTCAAGTCCACTCAAATCTTCAATATTCCTAAAACAGATGATGGTAGTTATTAATTCTTCCATTTTGAACAACAAAACCTAGAAATCACGGAATGGTTTGCCAATGTATAGTCCAGATATAGATGCAATGAATATATGGTGGCTCTCCTTGACATAGTTCGATATTTTGGGTCCGAAAAGCGATCCATAAAATGTTGTCAAAAACAGTGATATTCCATTCCATTCAGTTAGAAAAATTTATATGAAGGTTCCCTTCGTATCTGATCGCACAAATCTGAAACTTTATAGTTTGAAAATTTATTACAGAAGCGTTCTATTAATTGAATATTTGATTCATGGAAAAGAGGTCTTTCAGAGTTTTTCATTCAATAACACCAAGAGAAAATTATTTGATTGTTAGATACTTTTTCTTCGTAGGGTTCAAGATTCTTATGACGAAATGAGGATAAACATTTCCCCTAAATATTTCCATCCGTATGAAACAAATTCAGGGGAGATCCAAAACTATCCAATAAAATTTAGGGTAATATCAATCTCTCGTTCCGAAATCACTGTTATTTTGGCTTCGGAATGACTTCTCGAACCCATGAAAGTCTTCTAAGAATAAATCTCATATTGCTTCTTATTTCTGTACACTTAATCCATATTATAAATAAGTACATGTTCCACATTTTTTTGTTAAACTCATCATATAGTTCAGTGAGAATCCAACATACGAGCTGTCAACTGATTGAAACAACTAGAAAGATCCATTATTTGAAATATCTAATTCATTTTTCGTTAAATAGTTTGATCGGATGAATAAGCTTTCAGCTCAATTAATTTTTCCACCGGAATTAATATTATGGACTCGAAACAGCGAGATCGTTTTCAGAGAGGAATAGAACCATATTTGACGATTTTAGGACCGCGTTTTGGACTCAAAATTCAGAAGGGGAATAGAAGGAAAGTGTCGACACCTGTTACATTCTATGCACCTAGAACATTACCTAGAAATCATTGAACGCTTTGTTAATGCATAATTCAAATGCTCCGCTGAACATAGAATCCGCGGCTGGTAATCTGTGGACGATCTTCTTCTTCGGATTTAATGTCCTACAGCGAACTGCAGGAAGACTCCGTCATTCCGAGAATATTACAGATGTCCCAATAAATCCCAAACTTGAGCTCCGAGCAGCGATTAACACATCGTCTCGGGCATTCTCGGGACCGAGATTCCTATCCGCAAAAACCACGGGATGCTCCCGAAATTCCTCAGACGATAACGGTGAACTCGAGGACCGATTTCGATAATTATTTCCGAAAAAATTAACAGCGCCATCGCCATAAGTCATCGGCGGACATTTCGACAAGGAAACTTTTTACACGGCCTTTCTCTTATTACGGCCTCAGCGCTGAAAACGGAATAAAAAGAGAAATGCGGCGGTTTCTCGCGGAGCAATTTCAGACGGTTAATTTGATTATGCTTTTTGATATTACGTCTCGGAATGGGAGATATCTATAATTAACTGACCTCAAGTACGTCTTCGCCGGAGCGTTCCATAAGACGCGATATCACCGTTAAGTTTAGGAAAGATTTACAGAGGATATTTCATTCTCGAGAAGAGGCCTTCCACAAAATTCGAATTAAATTTTTTAACGATTTGTTCATTTTGCACCTGATGAGAGTTTGAGAACGAATAACCTTTTATCAGGGGCGCTGAATAGATGTTTGCTGTGTCAACTGCTAACATATTGAAAAGTAAAGTGTAAAAGATTCTCACCAAAAAAATACAAAATAAAAACAATAATTTTTAATGGACATACTGAAATCAAAATTTAAGAAGCAGTTAAAACAACGAATGTAATACCAGACATATGCCTCACTTCTCAAAATTAACATTGCATCTCTCAGAAACTTGCCATTTAGTTGGAGCACAATGACACGCAACCTTTCTCAAAATTTTGTTGTGATCGTGCTGTCAATAATTTTGATAAAATTATATTTCAAAATTTTTTGGGAATTTTTTTTTTAACCTATTAATTTTCGAAGAAAAATTCGCTCACAACTCGAGCTTCATATTTCGCAGTAATGTACCGAATCTCAATTCGTAAGGGTTATTATTTTCGGAGATATTGGGAAAAAATATGTGAAATTTAGTAGTTTTATTTTCGATATCGTTGTTTTTTTCGGAATAACTCAAAATATAAGAATTCAATCATGAGGAAACTTGGCAGCTAGTCTGATAATTTTGTACACAAGTTTGAGCAAAATTTCGCGTTGATCGTGTCATTACAACAATTCGAATTCGATCATTTTATCCCCATAAAATTTTGTGTGAACCTTAGAACTGTCATTTTTACGCACTTGTTCTTGGAAACAGCGCGTTATCATTTCGTCACGATGTCTGTAATTTTCGAATTTTGAACCAAAATTGGTCTCAAACGACTAGGTTGGACTCACTGATGAAGAATCCGTGGTCAAAACTGATTATGTCCGTCCGACCGTCCGGCCGTGTGATCTGTAACTCTCGAAAGAAAGGTTGAAATTTTCAGGCTAGGTTAAGATCCTGAATATTTCGGTAAAGTTCGTTAATCTGCCAAATCTGCCGAATGGGTTTTGTGCTACATCCCTTTGAAATTTTGATTTTCCAATAACTCGAAAAATATTTATCTGATCGAAATGAAACTTCATTGGAAGATGCACAGTGCCAATAAGAAGAATAATTCATGGAAAAATACGAGAAAAATTAATTTTTTTTTTCAAATTTTTTTATTTCATTAAAATTTCACTGAAATTTCCAAGTTACCATTTCGCAATCTGAACAAGCGCGTAAAAGCAGCTGACTTCACGTCAGTGCTTTTCTTGATTTTTTATGAAGTTCTGGATTTCAATTCGATATAATCTGCATTTTTGGGAATATAGGAAAAATGAAATTATGAATGGGTCCATCTGCGAAATCACAACGGCCGACCGTAAATACAATTACTTTCGAAAGAAACAACCTAAAAACTCGAAATTTTCAAGGTAAGTTTGGACCTGAATTACGAAGGCCTAATTCTTGAATGGCTAAAATCCGCCCAATGATTCTTTAAATAAACCCATCAAAAATATTATTTTCCAATATTTCGAAAAATACAAATTAGATCGGATTGAAAAATCCCAGAAAAGCACTGCAGTGAAGGCAGCATCTTCTTCGCACATGTTCAAATTCGTTGCCAAAGCAGTCATTTCCATTGAACATGCGCGGATAAGCTGCTGCCTTCACGGCAGTTCTTTCCTAGGTTTTTTAAATCGTTTCAAGGTCAAGGATCTTGTACATTCCAATACATTTGTTGCGGATTCATTTGTATATGCCAGGTCTATGGATAATAAAATAATGACGGATATTGAATAACAATATGATGAGTTGAAATCAATACGCAACGTACTTCCCTTATATGAACTTCATACTTAAATAACTACTCAAATTCAAATTTTTCATTTCAATTAGGATATAACAGGTTTTTTCAATTTTGTCGATGCTCATATAAATCGTAAAATATTATCATCGTTGGAAGTTACTGTGTTTATATTTTGAATGCCTGATGATGGCAAGTTACTTTGCCGAAATGCGTTGCAACCCTGGAATCTTTTCGAGTGGAATAACTTATACTTGTTAATTCTTATCTATCCAACTCCACCAATGGACTACTATCAAAAAAAAAGAAATTCAAAGTAACTGACATAACCATTGCAAAATTTGATAAGTTTGAATTTCAAAAACGCTTCTGCACAACTTTCGTTCATCGACCCAAACAAACGTAGCTTCTACTTCTAAAGGAGAGATTTTACGATTATTTTCATATGGTCCTCATGAAAATCTGCATCACTCTTTAAAGTTATCATTTTTCATTCAAGTACGCTCAATTCAATCCAATTTGAATTTCTGGAGATATTGCTAGAATGAAATTTCGAATGGGCACTTTCGGGCTGAAAGGCCGGCTTCCAGAATACCCGAAATATAATCCCCGTGAGTGGCACTCATAAGGAATAACGCCGTTGAATCACGGGATCAGTGAAAGGGTCATGGACATTAACCGTACAGTCCCCAAGAAAACCGATTAGAGAGAATTGCGACGGTTTTTGGCTTCGCAATTTCATACGTTTAATTAGATTATGCACTTTCAGATATTTACTCACCGAATGGAAGATTTCTATAATTAACTGACCCCGCTTACATCTTCGAAGAAACCTCCGGTAAGACTCAAGCTTTCCGTTAAGCTAAAGGATGATTTACGGAAAAAGAGACGCAACATTCGTGTGCGATTGCGATGAAAAATTGAGGCGCCGCTCGCAAATGGCCGATTTCTTTCATGACGATGTGAAGGAAGATGAGAAAATGTCGAGATTAAGGCTGCGAGCTCTCGAAAACAAGTATGAAATATGTGGGTTCATTATATGAGAGCTATTCATGTTAAATTTACACTTTTATGGGATCTTTCTTGGTATTATACTCGATTGAGGTGATGGCAGTTTATTTATCTACAGGGATGCATTTGCTGAAGGAGTAATGAGTCCAGTTATATTTTTCCATTTTCTGTAGAAAATTATTCTCGGTGTTTATATCTGCTGAGTGATAAGTTTCTCGAAGAAGGACTGAAAATGATGTGGGCATGAAAACGATAACTCACTACAATACAGAAAAAACATCACGACAGTAAGAATGGACATACCAAAATTGCGAATAGCGAACTATTGACCATTGAAAATCATTTAATAGATTGAAGAATAATCAGGCACGAATGTCTTGTAAAGAACCTGTAATTTCTGAAATCTTCAAAAATTTCAGGTGAATATACACTGAACAACACTGAAAAATTCAAGGGCTGATTCTGTGATGAAAATTGGGGTATTGAGGTATATTATATTTGGTATAAAATTCTTTGAAGAACCTACCCCCAGAGAAGTTACACCCCTCTGAAGATAAATAAGAAAAATGTGTTTTTCTCTTATTTTCCCTGTATATTAAGCTGAAGACACGAAACTTGGTGAATATTATTTGTCAATAAAACTACACATTCTGGAATTTTTTCAACCCTTCTCAGAAGGGGTTGAAATAGTTAATCCCTAAGATATTTTTTTCACAACTTCTTTTGGATAAAAATTTTCTCCCAAAAAATACATGGCTCAAAAGCCTATTTTTCTATAACTACATGTTTTTTCGAAAACTTAAGCATTTACGAGAAAAATATAACTCATGTTGAATCGCATTTTATTGAACAACAGCCAACCAAATTATGATTTTACTAGGCTGAGACTTTTACAACTTAAACAATAGCGAACAATGATCAAAAACCTAGCGAATATTGACAATACAATTATAATAAATGGTGAAAATGACCGCCTTCAGCTTCAATACATGCATTTACTCTTGTCCTCATTAAAATGCGTATGCGATGAAATATGCCTGCTGAATTTCTTATCGTTTCACACCCTGCTATGCAATGCGGTTTCGCAGATCATCGTTGTTTTTTTTTCGTGAATGCTTAAGTTTCGAAAAAACATGTAGAGATAAAAAGGTAAGTAAATGGCATGTGGTTTTAAAAGGAAAATGTATATAAAAAAAAAATTGTAAAAAAAAATATTTTAGGAGTTGACTATTTCAACCCCTTTTAAGCAAACTTGAGGCTCGAAAATATTCCAGAATGTGTAGTTTTATTGTCAAATATTATTTACCAAGTTTCGTATCTTAAGCTTAATATACAGGGAAAATAAAAAAAAAATTTTGTTAACCTTCGGAGGAGTGTAACGGAAGGTTTTTCAAAAAATGTTATACCAAATACCTACCTTTCTTTCCATCACAGAATCACACCTTATTGAGATACACTCTGTATATAAGGTATCGGTCCTAAAGTTAATTATTATGTTTCTATCGGATCTCAAAATGTACCTCATTAATATTCGATACCAAATCTACAAGTTATTATTATTAGACATTTTTCGACTTTAATACTCAGGACTAATTATCATTCATCCAAATCATTAAATCTGAATTCTGGAAAACCCCTCCCAAGGTTAATAGCCATAATTTTTTCTTGTACTAAGAAAGCTTAATTCTCGGAGAAGATTGTCACTGATAACCGAACAAATATCGGCACTTTCTCTGGCTTATCTTTCTCGATCAGAAAACCACTAATTATAAACCAAGAATTGATCTCTTTCCAAATTACCGGCGAGTGTCCTGCTCGAAATTACTTCTAAAAATAATCGGTCTATTTCAGATTTCCGTAAACTTGATCGTACCACATAAAAATGCAGCGGATTAAGCATTTGGGCCAATTAGGGACGTATCTAGACGTGCCTTGATTATTAGTGGTCCGAAACTTGATTTTGGTCATTTCTCTTTTGTGTTTCGAATAATTCCAATTATGTCAGAAACTCCAATAATCTC
This sequence comes from Myrrha octodecimguttata, assembly GCA_958510865.1. Lineage (NCBI taxonomy): Eukaryota > Metazoa > Arthropoda > Insecta > Coleoptera > Coccinellidae > Myrrha > Myrrha octodecimguttata. The sequence goes on from OY294057.1 coordinate 32,070,489, forward strand.
AGATATCATCAGATATATGTTGCATCTGAATTAGTGATTAATAAATCAATTATGATGATTTCATTTTTTTACTTAATTATTGATTTTCTTATGCATTCCAAGTTTGAATTAATCTTGAAAATGACTGTCACCATCTGTCTGAAGTACCTGTGAAATTGATTCATATTTGGATTTTGTGAGGTGATAATTGGAGAACAGGGGTCCAATTCTTGAATTTCGATCAAGAATTGAAGAGGATGACAATTGCCATATGTCCGCGTCGATTTTCTAAGTTAAATATAAACAACAAGTAGACATGACCTGCGCAAGGAACCGAATGTCACTGGACAATCGAATGTTATATCTCGTATACTCCGTACCACTCGTTGCTAAGTCGAAGGAAATGGTGATAAGGTCATGTTTATATTCCGATTTGAAATTTCTCGAAATCTTGCATTAAGTTTATTCCTCGAATAATTGCTTGAAAACATAGTCGAAATGGCGAAATTACTCACAAATTTTGCAGATGCTCGAGAAAACTTAGAAATTCGACATCAACATATGTCAATTGTCATACTCTTCAATTCTTGATCGAGATTCAATAATCGGCCCCCTGTACTATGTTGTAACCTGTTCAAAGATAAAAAATAACTATGCTTTTCACTGTAGTTGAAGATTTTTCCAGAACTTTCAAAGTATTGCAACTTTCAAAATTGATAGATGAAACTTATTTTAGCTCGGGAAACTAGGTTGATTTTTTCTAGAATTAAAAACTTGAGTAATTTTTTTTTTTGCAAAATACATCAGTTACAAATTATTAGCAGATTCATATGAAATTTTAAAAGTTGAAAAGAAAAAAGTCGATGAAGGCATTGCTACAAATAAGATAGTGTTTGCGTAATTGTTCAAATTCATATAAGGATATTATCGATTTTTTCTAAAACATGAAATTAACAGCCTAGGATTGGTAAAAGTAATCTTCTTGTGGTTCCTTCGAGCATCATAAAGGAGGTTTAAGCCAATTTTTAACAACAAAGTTCTACAATTCACCTCGATAGAATTTCTATTTCTAGAAACATCTTTCAATGAAATTAAAGATGACAGATTTTGCACATAAACGGGTATCACTTTGCAGTTCAGCCTCTGATATTCTTAGAGACGTTATATATTGAAGAGAAGTTTCATGGTTAAAACACTGAGTGCACGAGCCGGAGTCTTTAAGTTTTACACTCGGTTGTTCATTAATTTGAACCATAGATTTCTTTCATCAACTCAAACACTTTTCTTATTCACAATTTTTCCAGATGCAGCCCCGGCAAAAAGATACACGCTGTTTAAATTTCCAAAAAATACCCGTCTTTCTTTTGTTGCTTTGAAGTGGTTACTCAGGAAGAGATGCATTTTTGTGTGAAGTTTTCTATAACTATGACACATATTTTTCAGTAATCACTGCCATCCAACTTCAAACAATTTTTTAGTTATATTCTCACCGGTTTATGAAACTATCTCTAAGAAATTAGCATGAACAATGCAGATAAAGTTTATCTTATGTCATTATAAGAATCTTCAATCAATTACTTAATTATTACTTATAATTCCTCCTTAAACACACCGTTTTGGAGATATTCAACGGAAATTCTTAAGTTCACTGTATTCTTCAAATATTGGGATATATGTTATCATATTTCTGAAGTTATTTGTAAGATTTTGTCCAATCTGCTCGTTAAGACCTTGAACCATTGAAAAACGAATGTGGTTTCAGCTCCTCATTCGAAAATTACAGACATTGTGCTCTTCAGTGGAACAAACGCGCAAAAGTATTATTAAATGAATATTCACGTACGGTGAATAGAGAAATAATACAATAAACTTTCATTAATGAACTTATATGATAATTTCCGCAGTTATTTTGTTTATTGTATGACGACCTAACAACTGATGGAGATGTATAATCCAACTGTAGAGTAGAAGGAAATTATCATAATATTTTCTCTAGAGATAATCATTTATTTCACCAATTTGTCCTCTCCCAATTATAACTGTACTCAACCGCTCATTCAGACTTAATATGAAAATAGACATAATGAAATATTGTGGGTTCATTCAAGACTACATTTTTCACCTACCATCAACTCGTATAACGAGGTATTTTATTTCTATGGATTGAATCGGTCTTATGTCGAAACAAGTATTGCTGCTATTCATAGGCAAATTCGAAGAGATGTATTTGTAATTTGTAATAATCTGGTCGAAAAGACAGAAAACTCTCTTATAATTCTTGAAAAGCACTGCCGTGAAGGCAGCATCTTTTGCACGCATGTATAATGAAAATGATCGCTTTGGCAACGAATTTGAATAAGCGCGTAGCGTAAAAGCTGTTGCCTTCACGGCAGTGTTTTGTTAGGTATTTATCTAGTTATTCTGAAAAAAACTTCCATAATGAGGAAAAAACAATGAAGTATGATATATTGTTTTGAAATATCTACAAAACTATTCATCGTATCAAACTGAAATTTTGTACACTGCTGTAAAATATAACGTTCAAAAAATAATCAGAATGTGTTCCAAATGTATTTGATAGTTTTTGAAAAAAATAATTTTTTTCAAGAAAAATTTTGAACAAATTTTTGTTTCAATTCACTGACAACACGATCTCGACAAAATTTCGCAAAAAGTTGTATTTCGTTGTACCCTTACTAGTTGCCAAGTTTGAATCCAATCACTCTGGTAGTTCTCGTAATATCAGGGATATAACCTCAAAACCTTCGTTTTAATATTCCTATCGGAGAGTTTTAGTGACCGGGAGATGCAGAGGATATTGTTGTATCCTGGACCCAGCATTTTATGATATATTGTCTTTTCTTGATTTTCCAACGTCGGAGTCAGAATTCTTTGGTTCCCAGGAATATGCCCGAAATTCAATATTTTTTGGTTTAAATCAATTGACACCGGCTTTAAGAGCAAACCAACAATAAAGTATAATTTTGCACGACAGAAAACACTCAGATAAACTTCAAGCTCTTAGCATTCCAGGAATCGGAGCTTGATGGGTGGTGTACCTCGGTTATTCAAAGAATCCAGACAGCACATGTGACAGTTTATAGAATTTATCGTCTTAGACCATTTAGGGAAATTTACTTCACACATTGGTGCTCTCTCTTTCACACCAGCCAATCCGAGGTGTTTTTTCGGATTTTAGAAGGGCGTCGCTTAGTTAGTTTTTAGACACTCTTCATTTGACCGTTGTATAGTAAACAACAATTCGCTTTCGAATTTACAAACAAGACTTTACGTTAATTTTTGTATTGTAAAATCGTAACTTCTCATTTGAAAGTAGCTTCGACCTTGCTATCGAATAAGATATAGAAGGAAGATTCTATTGTGCAAATCACTTGTATACCATTTCAGTCTTGTTATCTAATACATATACAAGAAAATACATTTTTGTTACGTGTTAAAAGTGCGTTTTTAATACACCTTAACAACTTCTTCGTGTCATAAGTGCAACGATATTGATCAACTGGTCAATAAGTTCTTCAATTATCTGCTTATTTTAGAAGCATCAACATTTCTGATGAAGATCAGAAAATATTCGTCGGTCGTGTCTTCATTTTGATAACGACAGAATTAATCAAGTGCGAATAATCAATCCATACGGGGTCTCTATTATTGAAACCCCAATACACTTGAATAAACCAATTCAGGTCAAATCAGATATGGTTTATGTTCGTTGAAAATAATATAGGAAAATCAGTATGTTCTTAATAAGAGTTAAGTGACTTTACACAAGTTTATCCAGAAATTCATATGAAACATATTGGCTGTAGCGATAAAATGTAGACAGATTCTTATCGTGCACATGTTCTGGGCAACAACTTGCGATCATTTTGTTCAAGTGTCGAACCCGGTGTCGCAATCGATTCGGTTTGGCCGTAGGACCGGCCGTAGGCAATGTTGCAGACTTACGGAGGATCCTATCGACTTGAAGCATTTCAGAATGCGACTGTTAAATTCTTTATCGAGCAAAATCGACTTAATGGTTTTGTAGTTTGAAAAATTCAGTTAGTTGAATCATTACAACGAGAAAGGTTCTGCAGAGTTTTGTTGAGATCGTAATGTTGTAAATCGTATTTGAAGGAAATTTTGCTCAGTACTTGAATTCATATCTCACAGCAGTTAACATCATTTCAATTCGATGCGGTAGGAAATAATTTCTGGAGATATTGGAAAAAATATGTCAATTCACGTGGTTTTATCGTCGGTATCTTTGTTTTTTTTCGAAATGATTCAAAATATACTGGCTCGGTTATGATGAAATTTGGAAGATTTGAAAATACTTACGAACAAATTGGTGCAAAATTTCGTGATCGTGTGATTAGAATTAACGATTCGAAAAAAATATTTGAAATTTTGTTTCCCAAATATTCAATATTATGCGATTTTCTGATCATATTTTCTTCATAAAATTTGGTGTGAACCTTCAAGCTTCAATTTTTCAATCAAGAACTAAATTTGAATTCGATGTAATCGGTGTATTTGGTATTCTTCGAAAATTAAATTTTGAATGGGTCTATCTGCGGAATTATTGGATGCATTATACCCATTCACGAATATCAAGTTGGTATATTCTTTTATTCCGAAATTTTTGTGTTTATGGTTGGCCTTGAGAATGACCATAATCACTTAGAACCCTTTGAAAAGGATTCTAACAGAAATTCCACAAATTTCTCAAGAGAAAACAGTATTTTGACAGACATATGCATGGCACCAAGGCTCAATAAGCAAAGAACGCCAACATATGGCTTCTACTGAGCACTTCTATTCGACCTGACAGTGACCTATGATAACGTTATCGTGCAGAGAAAATAGACCAGATTATTTCACACATTTGGCCGGCGAACTTAGCAAGTTGATTTTTCAGCGATAAAAATTTTATATTTCTCAAATTCAAGATAGCTTGGGAAATGAATAATGATTTGTCAAACAGCGTGATACTCGTCACATAATTAATTAGAGAATTCTTGAAAAGAGCCATCGGGAGGGGGATAGACTTGGAAATATTTCATCGAAGGAATTAGATAGTGAAATTGCCAAACTAGTGCCTAAAGGCTCGTGATTTTGATACAAATATCATTCCCGAAATTGCCAAGCAACAAACTTTCATATTACACTCGAGAAATTTTAGCGGCAAAATGTCAGCTCTAGTTGTATTACATATGACTATAACATTGACATTTCTCAAACTCCAAGATATCTTGGGAAATGAATATTTATTTGTCAAATAGCGCGATGCTTCTCAAATAGTCTATTGGAGAATTCTTGGAATGAGCCTTCAAGAGGGAGATAGATTTGTAAATATTTCGTCGAAAGAAATACATGGTGCAATTGCCAAACTGGTACTGGTGCCTCTCAAAACGAGAAAAAGTAGGACACCTGTGTGGAAACATTTTACGAAATTTCTGCTCAAGAGAAACTATACATTATATGTAGGAATAAATTTATTATCAAAATGGAAAACATGTGCAGATAATATTTGAAGGACCACAAAAAAAAATGAAAATAACAAACCATTCTCATAGAGCTTTCCAGCATTGTTCAAAAATGGACTTAATGAACAAGAACCAAATAAAATATCGGGGCATTCGAGTGCACACTCTCTGAAACCAGAAAAAAGTGCAATATTGAATCTGAGGCCAATCAAAATCATCATACAACAGAATCAGAAGTATAAAATCTTTCATCAGAAGGGATTCCGTCTTCTGTAATCTAGAGGAACAATCCCCAAATAATTAACTACAAGAAATGTAATTCTACTTCAAGAATTAATGTAAACAATCAGCATGTCCCAATTCATCATTTAAAAACCTTGTCTTATTTTCCATGAATTGTTGTATTCTTGGCTTTCTAAAATGTAGCCATATCACTGTTCGACATATTTTCTCGTAAATAGTCATGTCGAATATCACTCGAGATGAAATTTAAGCAGGTTAAAATTCTCCCTTGTTATATTAAAGTTCTTTGCTTTTCCGCCATTTTGCTCATGACATTCTTTCCAAAACCATTCGCGTGATTTTGATACAAATGTCATTCGCGAAATTGCTGATCAACAAACTTTCGTATTGAAACTGAGAAATTTTGCCGGAAAAATTTCATCTCTAGGCATATTGAATATGTGTATTCTTGAATTGTCGAATGATGTTACCAATAAGGTAAATCATTCCGTTCAAGACTTTTCAGTAATAGGAAATCAAAATATTCAAATATTAATTATGAGAATGGAGAACCATAACAAAGTGTATTCAATGGAACTGAGCATTCATTCTTTCTTTGAAAATGCAAATCAGCAACGGTGATTCCAAGTCGACATAAATTTGAACCATCGTTATCGGCATCAACGTCATTCTAACAGCCAATCATCCTTCTTTATGTCCCAAACACTGAACCAAGAAATTTCTCAAACACAAAACATAAAATCCTCTTTTCGAGGTATAATCGGCGGAAACAATCCCGTCGAGAACTCCAATATCTAATAATTTATAACACAATATCCGAGCGCGATCGATATCTCTTATGGTTCAATAATTGGCTCGTAAGACGCGGATGTTGCAATAAGAATCCACCGAAGATGAAATATAAAGTCCCATAGACGTTAGAATCCTGTTTGTTCGAGCAGCAAATTAGCTGCATAAATAAACCCTGAATATGGGATTTATACTAATGAAACGATGTTTCTCCTGGGATGAACATATAAATATTAATTGAATAGGATGAGATGACGAGGAGGATTAGATGATGGTAAGTTGAAGTACTTCTAGGAGCAGGGCGTCCGGGAGCTCATGTGCGAATTTGGTATGAAATTCACATATAGTTTCCTCCAGGCATCAGTTGATAATAATATCTGAGGATTACTCACGCAGTCAAATTATAACTCTCAACGCCCTAATTTACATATAATTATAAGGTTTCTTCGTTGTAAGTGCATGAAAATTTTATTGTACTGTTCACTCCGTTGACCTCCACTTGCCAGTGCAGATGTGCAGATGCGTAGAGTGTAGTGTATCTTCAGTCTGATCACTGATTCTGCTCAAATAATAGATGATTTTTCTATGCTCCTTTCGTTGTCGCAAATAACTGTTATACTACCATTACTCATAAGGCAAGGCGCGCACATGCTATTTTCTGTCGCGCGACTGAATATTCACGATCGCCAAGAAAGCAATAACTTCCGATTATTTCGTCGTATATTCGCGCATTCGTATTTAAGAGTATGTGTTACATTCTTGCGACTAAACGATCGTGCGACAGAAAATCTCATATGTGTTCTTGGTCTTCTTGCTGAAATTACTGGCGCAATTACAATACTCATCGACTGAGACATATTTATCTTCATATTCATAAACACACATGATTCCACACTGTACTCCATATCATGTGTAACCTTACAGAGTACGAAGTCTTAACATCATAATCTGATACTACAAGTCATTCCGACATTTTATCAATTAACAGAATGCAAGTTTGCAAGAAAAATCACACCGTTATCAGTGCTTCACAATCTACCTGGGTCCCTATTCTTGAATCGGGGATGGGAGAAAATAGGCGTGTCGAGGCTGTTGTAAAGAAAACGCGGTGCATTTTTGATGGAACTATAGAGAACGTTCATACCATCACTTTCAAGAATAGGGTTCCAGGTGTAGAATATTGTAGATCCTGGAGACACAACGAAAGGAGCTGAAATGTCTGAAATCGAGTTGAAACTGTCAAATAATGGACAAAAAGAGAGTAGACGCACGCTCAGCTATTTTGCTCATGTTGAAATGAATTGACCTGTAGTAATTTCCAAATTGCGGTACCTTCAGTCAAAAAAACGGATTTCTAGGCATCTAGGATTGGCCAAAAAAATATTGCAGCCAAGAGCTATGACAGCAGTTCCAACTCAATGAATCTGACGTTGGAACAACAATGAATCTCACAGCTAGATTAGGTAAATAGTAAGCTCAAGGTTGCAGAAAAATAAATGATGGTTTGCAGTTTTCGCTCCTCAGAAGGCAGCACTCAAAGTAACCTAAGATATTTGAGGTAAGGTAACAACGTGAGATGAATTCTGATATAAACAAATAAAAGGAATCTGCTACCGCATACAGAAAAAAATTGCGAATTTCACCGTCACAACGTATGAGTAACAGACAATATAATAAGGTCTAGATCAAAATAGGTTGTTAACTGGCTCATGAGTGTCCATCTCAACCGAGATTAAGACTCAGTGGCTGCGCAAATGATAAAAGACATGCGAAATTCACGTGGGCCACAAGATGACTTGAAGTAATAGAGGTGCAAAAGACCTTGGCTTTTCTCAACACATCATTGAAGAACGAGAGGATCCAGAAACCCCTACAATCATCCACCATATCTACACAACAAAGCACTTCCTGTACATCCGCACCTTACGTATGCTTCAGAACCAGTTCCTGCTCAACCCTGGACCTATCCCAATTTAACCTTGTTTTCGAACCTGCCTCAGGCTACGCGACGCGTGCCCACCACATCGAAAAATAAAAAGATCGTCTTATTTGCGTCCCATTATAAATATCTCAGACGGGGACAGATGGGAGTCCTCGCACAGGGGACACAGACAGACGGAACGTCCTCATTCTCTTTTTCTTCCTCTCGTGGCCTCATCCGGTCCGATCTGTGAGCTTGTCCAACTTCATTAAGCATGACTTGGCGTGAATTTATTAAGTGACATTCAGGACGCATGTTTCGTTTCATCGAAGCTGACAGATTTTTGACGGCTAGCCTGGTTTAGTCCTTGTTACTGTAAACATTGTCTGATGTGTTAACTTGTGAATTCTTTGTAGCATTCCGTTTATCTTGCGCAGTTTGCATGAGATGAAGGCGGAAATGAGCTTCACATTTAGTTTTTTCGGGTTCAATTCAAAAAACTTGGATTTGTTAATTTTCATTCTACTGGTTTCGAATGCATTCAAAAACCTTAATTATTTAATTGGTTTGAGAATTTTTTTTTACTTATCTATAACAATATCTAACCTATGCTGCAATTCATGGGACAAGCTTTTTTCATTGTAGATTCTTTGACTGGATCAATTCTTCTCTGAGAATTGGACTCTTGCATTTAGCTTTCCCGGTCACGAAATACTTAATGTCAAAATGTGTGTCTATTTTGAAGGATGGTGCATTCAGCGTATTTTCATTGTCTTGTTTGGTCATTCCGAAGAGTTAAGACATTTGAAATTCTTCGAATATATTTTTGCAGCTGGCCCTCAGTATGGTATCTTTAATAACATGATAAAGAACATTGGAATATGTTCTTTAAAAAACTAAATAACAAGAAAAACACTTAAGTGAAGTCAGCAGCTTTTGCGCGTATGTTCACTTTTGGTGTTATCAACATGCGCTCGAAAGCTGCTGACTACAGGTGTGTGCTTTTCTAGTTTTTTTCGATAAACTACTGGATTTATAACAATAAAAAGATATAAAGAATAAAACAATAAAAAGAGATAAGGAATAATTCGCACAACAAAGAAAAAGGAATTGAATTGTTATATTTTCGGCTTGAATTCACTCAACCTAGCGCATGGAGAGGAAACTGAAAGACTGGATTACTAACCAATCCAATATATTAATCTTTCACAAATATCTACATATTTTTACAAACAATTTCTGAGCTCAGATTATGGAAACACAAGAAAAATTACACTTATCTAACAATCGGCTAGAGCATGTGTGGTGGTGGTCGAAGATCTCAGGTCATGGGCCTTTTTAATCCGCTTTTGGTTATCGTTGGTTTGTGCTCTTGAATTGCTCTGTGTCCATAGGGGGAATTGCAGGTAGTTAGGCAAACTGGTGTGTCCTTAGCAGGTACTGGTTATCAGGTAGGTATGAGGAAGTACTTAGATAATGCCAGACAAGTCCCAAAAGTACTCAATAAATCAGGTTAATAGGTACTCGGTATCCAAAAGATGAGAACCCAGGAAGTAAGGTTCCAAAAAGTTAGGTTCCAGGAAAAGTTAGATCCCGGGAAGTGAAATTCCAGAAAGTCAGGTTCCGGGAAGTGCTAGAAAATTCGAAGAAAATTACCACATGTTCATTTGTGTTGGCTTTACCCCCCAGTCTGTCTTCCAAATTTTTAAAATAATGAACAATAACAAAATTCAACTAAGAAAAATATTTAGACTGGAAAATAATCCACTTGAAGATTAATAAGATATGAACAAATAAACTATTTGAGTCGCAAAACCTCCTGGCTACTATCTCCCAAAATGGCGTTCCTACATGTAACGAAATATCGGAATAAGCAAATAAAATTGATATATTAGGTCATTCAGAACAGTTAAACTAAAAGTACTTACCCCTAATACTTAATATTAGAGCACACAGGTAACAATTTCTCAAAATCAATGAGAATACTAAACTCAATTAATAGATATTGATCGTTAATATAAAATCGATCTTTGCACCTTGGAAACTCTTCCAGAAAGGAAAGAAGCCGAACGAAGGAGCTCTCAGGCGCCACACTCGTCAGACGCGATTGCGCAACAGTATCGAAAACACAGAGTTCGATATGTGTCAAGTAAAAATGGACCTACTGAAGTGTTTAACCACTAGTTCGTTTATATTATTGTTGAAATGTACTTTTAAACCGTTACAGATTCCAATTCGATCTAATCTGTTTTCTCGAAAATATTGGCAAAATAAAATTTTTAATGTGTATACATACGGAATCATTGGGCGGATTTTATCCATTCACGAATTCGACCTTCACAACTAAGCCTCAAAGCTACTCTACAAATATCCAGTTTATAAATCGTTTCTTCCCTAAGATATTGTGTTAACAGAACCTAATCAAAATTTTATTTTCCCAATATTTCCAAAAATGCAGATTAGATCTAATTGGAATCAAGCACTTAATCTAAAAATGACAGTTCAAAGGTTCATACAGAATTGTATGAGGATATTATGACCACAAGATCACAGAATATTGAATATTTGAAAAAAAAATTCGGAATTTTTTTTTCGAATCTTTCTGATGACATGATCATCACGAAGTTTTGCATATAATGGTCCATCAGCATGTTCAAACTAGCTGCCAAGTTCAATTATGATTGAAATAGCAATTTTTGAGTTATTTAGAAAAAACAACGACATCGACAAAAAATCCATGAAATTTGAAAAATTTTTTCACAATATCTTCGGTAATTATGATCGTATCGAACTGAAATTTGGTAAATTGCTGTGAAATATAAAGCTCAACGTATAACCATAATTTTTTCCAAATGTTATGAACAGTTTCACAATTTACTGACTGACTACTACTACTTGTAAGTTCTGATGTTCCAACTAACTGCCGAGTTTCAATTCAATCGCCTCAGTAGTTCTCGAAATATTAGGGAAGTACCTCAAAACTTAAAACGACTATAACTCCGAAATCGTTTGACCGATTTTGCTCATAAACGAATTTGCATTTTGAAATGTCACCAACCCTGAAAATTTCAAGTCGATAGATTCCTCCGTGAGCCCGCAATCGTGCGTACGGATGGCTGGACACCGTCATCAGTCCAACCTTGTCGTTTGGGACATTTTCGGCCCAAAATTCGTAAATTACAGACATTTGGACAAAACAATAGCACGCTGTTCCCCAGAACATGGTAAGAAAAAAACTACTACTGTAAGGCCTTCTATACCAATCAGATGGGTATAGCTTGGGGACTTCCTAGAATGCAAATTTATTTATTTTAGCAACTCTAAAGAAAATCTGGACTGTAGCAAATCGTTGAAAAAAGATTCTAGACGAGCACTGACGTGAGGTCGACAGCTTTTGCGCGTATGTTCAGACTCTTGTCAAAGCGGTCATCCTTTCACGTATTGACCCCAGCAAATGCATCTTTACTTCGTGACGTTGAGATTTGACGATCCTCTCTTTATATGCTCTTCATGAAATTCTGAATGAACTTTCAAGCGAAAATTTTCGAATCGAGTACTCGATTTCAATTCGATCCAATCTGTAATTTAGGTAATACTGAAAAAATATCAACTAAGAAACTCAATATTTGTAGAGTGAGTTTGGACCTATTTCTGAATGGGTAAAATCCACTCAATGATTCCTCAGATAAACCCATTCAGAATTATATTTTCCAATAATACAGATGGATCGGAATGAAATCTACTACTTCACTCAAATGTTTCATTCAGAATTTCATGGGGACCATAAAAAAGAAGTTCGCCAAATATCTTCATCAAAAGGTAAAGATGCATTGGCATGAAATGATTACCGCTTTCGCAACGAATTCAAATGACACGATCATCACGAAAGTTGTGCATCAGCATTTTTCAACCATTTAGGAAGTTTCGTAATGATTGGGTCGGTATTATTTGAGTTATTCCGGAAATAACAACGAAGTTTCACATACTTTTTCCTGATATCTCCAAAATTATAATCGAATCAAACAAAAATTCGGTACGCTGTTGTTGAATATAGGGTTCGAGTACTGTGCAGAATGTATTCGAAACTGACAGTTCTCTTCTATATCTGATGAATAATTTCCGAAGAAAAAATGTTTGAAGAAAAATGTTGTAGAATTTCTTTCTCGATTTGTTCTAATGCCTCGATCATCACAAAATTTCTCTGATAGTTTGATACAGATCGAACTTGAAGTTGCTGCACTGTTGTGAAATGTGCGACATGTAGAGTTCGAGGTATGTGCAAAGTTCATCGGAACATGATTAGTAGATTCCAACACAAAAAATATTTCGAAAAAAATGTGGAGAAATTTTTCTCATAATTACTAACTCTAGGGTCCAAAGACATTTTTGCCATTAATTGCGCGTCAATACAATACAACTAACATCCAAATTTCAGTCCGTACACTTCGATAGTTTTTGAGATATTGAGGAAATAATCTCTAAAGCTCAGATGAATATTACTCCGGAACTATTGGACCGATTTAGCCCACTAAAGTCATGATTGAGTCGTTTGAGACAAATCAAATTCGAAAATTTTAGACATTTGATGAAAAGATAGCTCGTCGTCCCCCAGAACATTTGCAGTTGCTAAGTAACAAACGACTCACTTTATATCATAAAGAGATATAATGTGACATGACATATTTATTCATGTTTTGTGAACATATTTTCTATCTACGCCACTGCTTATTGCAAACGAATGAATCGCTGAATTCCAATGTCTGGCCAAACAAACGATTAATTCTTTCGCGTGCTGTGATCTCAGTTTCCGTCGAAAACTGATCGATTCCGAATCCCAGGCTTGACATCCAATTTCGTTATAAATTATAACGGTCATAAATAAAGCTTGCTACTTTCGCCATAACTCACGCATCGTAGAAAATTGGAGCCCGTTTTTAATTGCCTCTCGGTCGCAGCTTCGCTCTTTATTGCGTCTTTAAACGGGAGACCAAATCGAAATCAACTTTGGACGGGAGTGAAAAAAACCTGGAAAACCATTGCCGTGAAGGCAGCAGCTTTTGCGCGCGTGTTCAATGGAGATGACCGCCTGTTTGGCAATGGTAACGAATTAAAAAATACTTTTAATGGGTATATCTTTGGAATCATTGGGCGGATTTTACCCATTCACGAATTCGACCTTCATAATTAAGTCCCAAACCTACTTAGGCCGACCGTAAACAAAATAATTTCCGAAAGAAACAACTTAGAAACTCGATATTTGTAGAGTAAGTTTGGATCTAAATTACAAAGGCCGAATACGTGAATGGCTCAAATCCACCCAATGATTCTGCAGATATACCCATTGAAAATTTTATTTTCCCATTTCCAAAAATACAGATCAGATCCAATAGACGACTTCGGTCCAAGTTGCCAACCCAAAATTTTCTTCACAAATTTACTATTACTGGGGAACGGGAATTTCAGGACAAATTCGACATGATATGGTTCGCGTTATTTATAAATATCCGTATAAGATGCCTGGGCTCCTCAAACAAGATAATTCCTTCCAAATTTGGCGTTTTGTTAAGATCATCTCTGATTGGCTGAAATTTGAGTTGGGATTTGTGATTTCATGTTAATAGTGTCAAATTTATATAGGATATGTTCCGCAAATAGACTTGGTTATTTCGGTTGCCGGTTTTCCATTCCGTTAATACGAAATATTCGGTTGGTTCCTGAAAAAAAGGTTAATTACTGAATTTGATTGATGAAAAAATGTTCTTTTTCTCACCAGAACGACAGTCAACGTTCTATGGTAACATATCCATAGCAAAGAACAATCTTTATTTACTTTATGATCCATAGAATTTAGAAGAGACAACAATCAACGATGGAAAAATCACTATGTATGATCTATGATAAATAAAGCTTGTTCTATGCTATGGATATGCTACCATAAAACATTGATTGTCGTTCCGGTGCATAGACTTAATATCTCTATATGTTCTGGTGACAGAAAGATTGCTTTTTCATCAATCAAATTCTGCAATTTACCTTTTTTTTTCAGGAACCTACCGAATATTTCATATTTACAGAACGGAAAACCGGCAACCGAAATAACCAAGTTGATTTGCGGAACATATCCTTTCTAAACTTGACACTATTAACATAAATGCAGGAATCCCAACTTAAAAGTCAGCCTAACAAAAACCCATATTTGGAAGGAATTATCTTGTTTGAGGAGCCGAGGCATCTTTTACGGATATTTATAAATAACGAGAACCATATCATGTCGAATTTGTCTTGAAATTCCCGTTCCCCAATAATAGTAAATTTGTGAAGAAAATTGTGGGTTAGCAACTTGGCCCGAAGTCGTCTATTGAAATCCAAAACATTATCGAAAAATGACAGATCGAAGGTTTATACAGAATTTCATGAGGATAATATGATCAGAAAATCACAGAATATTGAATATGTATTTGGAGAAAAAAAAAATTGGAATTTTTTTTTCAAAATGTTCTAATGATACGATATCCACGAAATGTCCCACAAAGTTGTCAATCAGTATTTTCAAAGTAGCTGCCAAGTTTCATCATGATTTATTAGTAGTTTTTGTGTTATTCCGAAAAAACAACGATAACCAGGTGAAAAACACGAAATTTGACATATTTTTTTCGAAATATCTGCAGAACTTATTATTGATCCGAACTGAAATTTGGTACACACACTACTGCGAAATACAGCGTTCAGAGCTTGAAAAATTTTTTTCTCCGAATATCATGGATAGTTTCCGAAAAAAAATTTTTTGAAATTTTTTTTTAATTTGTTGACAGCACGATCCCAACAAAATTTCGCGGAAAGTTGCGAGTTCTTATGGTCAAAGCATCTGCCAAGTTTCAATCCAATCGCTTCAGTAGTTCTCGAGATATCAGAGAAATAACCTTAAAACTTCAAATGGCTATAACTCCGAAACCGTTCCACCGATTTCACCCCCTAAATGACTTAACCTTCGAATTTTGAATCGCAACCTACCCTTAAATTTTCCAGTTGATAGAATCCTCTGTTCGCCAGTCATCGTGGTTACGGCCGGACAGAATCGATTTTGACACTATGGAATCGTTATCAGTGAGTCCAACCTAGTAGTTGAGACTAAAAAACAGGTACGGATCTTTAGCGCAGTTCTTTTTCGAACGTTTGACTGTTGGTAACATACCATTGTCTGTGGGTATACCTAATATTATTCTTCGAAAAATTGTACGAAACCAATGACGTGTAACTTGGACGGGCGTTTAAATTTCTGATCTTCACGAGGATTAACCAAATACCAAATTTCAATTTGATTGGATTTATATTGTTGGAAATATTGGAAAAATCAAATTAGGAATGAATATGTGTACGGAATTGTTGGGCGGAATTTTCCCTTTCACGGATTGGACCTCCGTAATTAAGTTTTTTTGCGCATTATATTAGACACAACTCTTTATGTTTCTCTTTTCTCTATACGCCCTCATATTTGCATCTTTCGGATCCTGTTCGGAATTTCCGAAATAAACCTTCTAGAACCCCACATTATACTTGATTATACTTACGAGAAACAGTTTTGAAGCTATTTTAGATGACTCGTTTGAAAGGTGATCTCGACGTAGACAAAAAATTCAGCAGCATTTGGCCCATTCTAAATCCTTACGACGATGTCCTCAACATTGAATAAGTAGGATAATAAATCAAAATTTTAATTATTGGTCGCAGTTTTGAAGGTCTGAATCCAACACCAACATTTTCAATAATTAATAATAATATCATAATTTGAGTTTCGTTCTACCACATTAATTTTTATTTTTGCGGGCATGTTCTGGGGAGCGACGAGCTATCTTTCTGTCCAAATGTCTATTATTTTGAATTTCGAGCTGACACTGGTCACATTCGACTAGGGTGGACTCGCTGATGACGAATTCAACAAACGAAGCAAGCCAGCGACTTGAAACTGTCGGGTTGTAGCACTCTGGCTCACAACTAGGTATAGGTAAAAAAAATTCTCGAAATTTTTTTATTTTTTCGAAAACTGTTCAGATTCTGAAAACATTCTGAACCCACCTCAAACTCTGTATTTCCAAACAGTGTACTTCAGTTACATCCAGATCTAACTTTCGGAGATATTTGGAAAAAATATCTCATATTTTTTTAATTTTTCGGTATCGTTAATATTTCCGGTATAACCCGTGAAACAATGATACAATAATGATAAAACTTTGTAGCTAATTGAAAAATGCTTCATGCAAAATTGCGTGATGATCGTGTCATAGAACAAAAAAAAATCGATCTTTTTCGGACAGTTTTCTTCATATTCAAAAAAATGCAAAGACCTTGAACCTTTTATTCTATTACATCGCACCAATTTCAGTTCGATCCGATTTAAATTTTTCCAGATATTTGGAAAAATATGTCATATTTCGTGGTTTTTTCCTCGGTATCGTTATTTCGGAATTATTTGTGAAACACACATCTATTTATGATGAAATTCAGTTACTTGTTGGAAATAAAAGGTTTTCGAAATTATTTTTGAGAAAAAAATCTTTTCGAAAAATGTTCATCAGATTTCCAGTAAATCTACCACTGACCTCGAATACCATATTTATTTTGATTTATTTGGATCCGATTTCATGATGAAAAATTACGACGAATTTCTCGTTTTTTAGGCGTCGTCGATATTTCTGGAATAGCTCCAAAAAATTCATCAGCCCTTGCGCGCATGCTCAAATAAATAAGTAGCTTCACTACCTGATGAAAAGATTTTGACAACCTTCTTTTCATATGATCCTCATCATGAAATTCTACATGAGTCTTCAAGTTATCATTTCCAGTCAATTAGATTCAATGTGTTCTTTTGGTAATAAATTTTGGAATAAATTTTGAATAGGTATATCTGCGAAATCATTGAGTGGATTATAACTATGCACGAATTAAGTTTTTGTTATCAAAGTCTCACCCTACTCTACGCATATCGAGTTTCTATGTTGATTTTTAGGGAAGTTATAGTGTTTGCGATCAGGCTGACAAGTTCAAAGAACTCATTTCTACAGCTCAAATTACTCAGCTTATGCCGCTTCAAGAGAAGACATAGAACTCTCACACAATAATAAAGCAAAAATGGATATTCCTGTCCAACCTTATAAAGAGGAAATAGTTTTTCATTCAACGCCATCAATAAACCATAATTGCTAGCTAAACTGCCGTTTACCGAACCAACCTTGAAGATCCTAACAAATGACCGCAGCTTCTATCGCTGGCGCCACACAACGCGAACCGTCTCAACAAAAAATGCGTAAAATTGCCCCACATGAACTCTAATGAGGGTCTTATCCCACGTAATCCATAAATTACCTCATCGACAAAGGGGATTTATTGAAAAGGTCGGACGCACAAACCCGCTTAGAGCTACATGTAACGACATCTATCATTTTCGATTGTAAACCAGCGCCGGAATGGGCACTTACCTAAATTCAATAATAAATTACCGTCCGTATGGCCGCGGAGGTATTATTGCGATTTTTAGTGAGCTATAAACGGCAGTGTCCTCCCGGCTTAACGATGCGCTTATTGCGCTTTCATCCTCTCTGCTTGGCCATCTCGCGCTTTACGACGATATTGTCTCTACGACGAGAATGATGTATTATGACGTGGGCGATTGTTTTAGATGTAATTTATGGCGGATGGGTCGTACTTGTTGCTGTGGCACCAGATGTGCCACTTTTGGTTTATTATTCGTTAATTATCAGAAGTAGGAATCGGTTATTTAAAATAAATCATGTTTCTTCAAGTAAATTGCCACGGACAATGTTGGGGTGGATGATCCATAGAGAGGATTGCAGAGGATTTCAACTGTTACTTTGCAAACATTGGTGAGCTGATGAGAGCGGAATTGGGAGATCTCGTGGAGGTGTGGACGCGTAGTGGATGTGAGGATGATTCTATGTTTCTGAAACCAACAAGTGAGGAAGAAATAGTCTACATCCTCATCCCCATTCGAAATCAAAGGGTTGTGCTCACCCCCGGGGGTTGAGGTTACGGGGATGAAAACAGCGGAAAATTTCTTCCCCCCCGACTCAGAAATTGACGGGTCCGAGCAATTATTTTCCATATTTTCATTTCAAAATCGGAAAATCTAGGTGTTCAGTTTTCGTTGGATCACCCTTTATATTTCCTAGGAAGAGGAATAATAGTTCATCATTTCTATGATACAACTTATTGCGCGCATGTTCTAGGGGAAAAACGTACTATCGTTTTGTCCAAGTGTCTGTAGTTTTCGTTCTGTTGAGCCGAAGACGGCCTCGAACGACTAGGTTGGACTCACTGATGACGAATTAGGTGTCCAAATCGATTCTGTCCATCCTGCCGGCCTGTTGGTCGTGGACACGATAACTGTGGAACGGGGCAAACTGGCTACTTGAAACCTGTAGGGTAGTTCGCGCATCGGAATGCCGCGGTGGAGATCGTTAACGGGCCAAATAGGTTCGGAGTTATAGACAATTGAAATTTTTAGGTTATTTCCCTTATATTTCGGGAACTACTGAAGCGGTTGGATTGAAACTCGGCAGTTAGTTGTAGCATAACGACGTGCAGAATTTCTTTGAAAAAATTTTGTTTGCATAAACTATCGATCATATTTCGAAAAGCTTTCCTCATACCTTGAGCTCTATATTTCACAGCAGTAAACTAATTTCAATTTGATACGAATAATATTTCGGGAGATATTGGGAAAAGATATGTAAATTTCGTGATTTTTTTCTCGATATCGTTGTTATTTTCGGTATAACTCAAAAAATACTGATTCAATCATGATGAAACTTGGCAGTTACTTTGAAGATGCTGAAGGACAACTCGGTGCAGAATTTCGTGATGATCGTGTCATTAGAACAATTAGAGAAAAAAAATTCACATTTTTCGATTTCAAATATTCAATGTTCTGTGATCTTCTTCTGTACTTTCGGAAATATTGGGAAAATAAAATTTTTAATGGGTATATCAACGGAATCATGTGACGGATTTACCCATCCACGAGCTTGGCCTGCGTAATTAAGCCCCAAACTTATTCTACAAATATCGAGTTTCTGAGTTGTTTCATGAGGAACTTATTGTGTTTACTTGAATTGAAATCCAGTATTTGAGTGGAAAATTGTGTTTACGTGAACAAAAAGTCGTTTTCTCGAAGAAACGACTCATAAACTCAATATTTGTAGATTAGGTTTGGGGCTTAATTACGAAGGTTGAATTCGTGAATAGGTTTATCTGCCCCATGATTCCGCAAAAAAAATTTCAAAAAGCACTGCCGTGAAGGCAGCAACTTTTGCGCGCATGTTCAATGTAGATGACCGCTTCAACAACGAATTTGAACATGCACGCAAAAGCTGCTGCCTTCACGGCAGTGCTTTTTGAAATTTTGACTGATAAATTACCGAAATCCAGTATTTCATCGAAAAATAACAGTTGTTCTAATGACGCGATTATCACGAAATTTCGCATAAAGTTGTCTTTCAGCATCTCAAAACTAGCTGTGAAGTTTTATCGGGACTGAATCAGTATTTCTCGAGTAATACCGAAAATATCAACGATATCGAGAAGAAAACCTCGAAATTTGACATATTTTTTCCCGATATCTCCAAAACTTATGATCATATCGAACTGAAATTTGGTACACTGCTGTAAAATATGAAGCTCAAAGTGTGAGTGGAATTTTTTTTTGGATATGATAAATGGTTTCCAGAAAAAAAAATTTTTTGGAAAAAAATTTCGAAAAAAACTTTTTTTTGAATTTACTGACGATATGATCCTCACGAAATTTGGCTCAAAGTTGCGCGTCGTTATACTCCACCTAACTGCCAAGTTTGAATCTAATGGCTCAAGTAGTTTCTGAAATAAAAAATAAATAATTTCAAAACTTCAGGTGCCTATAACTCTGAAAGTATTCCACCGATTTGGCCCATTAACGAACTTAACCGCGGCATCCTGATGCGCAACCTATCCTGAAAATTTCAAGTTGCTAGCTTGCTTCTGTCGACAGTTATCGTGGCTACGGTCGTACGGACGGCCTGCCGGCCGGACAGAATCGATTTTGACACCGGATTCGTCATCAGTGAGTCCAACCTAGTCGACTGAGATCATTTTCGGCTCAATCATCCAAAACTACAGACATTTGGACTAAACGATAGCACGCTGTTCCCCTAGAACATGCGCGCAAAAATTATAAATACTGAACAATTCTCATGTCAAAAATCACAGACTCATGCGAATAAAATGTATACGAATCATACAGAACTACACGATATATCGTGTGCATTTCACCCAGAAATTGGTGTAATATAACTCAGGTAGTACAAAATTACAAAATACGTGCTCTTCAATAACACGAAAATAATGGAAAGTGTGTTGAAATTTACCCGTATCTTTTTACGTTGCCATATTCTGCAGAAGTTTTTTGAGTTCCATTACCATCAGATTAGTATTTTCCGAATTGTGAGGCTGATCTCCGAGTTTTTTATATTTCAAATTCCTCCCTCTCCTCAATCTGCACCACCGCATGTCGCGCTTCTACCATCGTGGGAAACGCGTCCGCCCTGAAAATTCCATAATCCCAATTAGAAGCCCTTACTCATCGCGAGGCTTTAGAGGGCTCGTCGAGGAAGACATAGGGGCTCTCGCGAGTCGAGAGGCTGGATTAGACTCCCCGCTGAAACAACGAGCTTTCTCCCTTCAAGAAAGGCTTGTTAGGAGACGAGAACATCCACTCGGCCAAACATGCGATACTTGTGCATTCCGATACGGGGTTCCGTTCGCGCAGGACGATCCAAATTATAATTAATGATCTTACAAAGAGGATTTGGTATGACTGCACATATTTTCTGTTCGAGTATCGATCGGGTCGGGTCTCCTACAAGGACTTTTCTGGGAACTACTTAGCGTGCGCCCTTTGAGTGACTGACGCGTCATTTGAATAAGTGATAGATACCTAACCATTTCTGTACCGATCAATTAGGAACGAAAGCATAGACGAGCCATGGTAGAATTTTATCGAAGAATTCATACGTAGAAGTAGGAATTCATAAAAAAATCTATGAATTCATGCTTTCTAGCATGAATTTATAGAAAAAAGTATGAATTCATCGAAAAATTTATGAATTCATACGAAAATTATGAATTCATTGGAAAATGTATGAATTCATAAAAAAAGTATCAGTTCAGTATTCCACTTTGTGTGTATGTACTAATGCATTGTTCTTGGAAACTAGAAGACTGATTCTCATCTTTTTTTCAATAATGTAAGTGGTTCCTTTCAGGAGAAACTAATACAAAGAAACTGCTTTCTTGTGTTCATTACCAATATTTAGATTCGGATCAAACTCAAATTTCGTACACTGTTGTAAAATGTAAACTCCAAGGTCTGTGCAAAATTTCATTCAAATCTTCAACTAAAATTCAGAAAACTGTTTTTTTTTAATTTTTTGACTATGCGATCCCGACAAAATTCTTCGATTCAATGTTCGTATTTTTTGCGAAGAAAATCAACAAAATTCGACATATTTTTCCACAGAAACAACAGTTGTGTGCAAAATTCCGTATAAATATCTGATGAATAGTCCGAAAAAAATCGTTTGCAACTAAAATTTAGAAAACTGGACTTTTTTGAAATCTTTTAACTATGCGATCCCAAAAAAATTCTTTGATCTAATGTTCAAAATTGTTGCAAAGAAATACCAACAAAATTTGACATATTTTTTCACAGAAAGAGCAGTGGTGGATCTGTATCTGTATGTATATATCCAATTAAAACTTCCGCTTGCGCAGGACGAGCCCAAATTATAATAAATGATCCAGATGTCTGTAATTTTCGATGATTAAGCCGAAAATAGTCTCAAATGACTAGATTGAACTCAGTGACGACGAATCCGGTGTCAAAATTAATTCTGTCGGGCCGACCGGCCGTTCGGAGTTATAGTCACTTGAAATGTTGAAGTTATTTATTTTTTATTTCAGAAACTACTTGAGCGATTGGATTTGAACTTGGCAATTAGGTGGAGTATAATGACGCGCAACTTTGAGCCGAATTTTGTCAGGATCATACTGTCAGTAAATTTTTCGAAATTTTTTTTCGAAATTTTCTTTCGGAAACCGTTTATCGTATCCAAAAAAAATTCCACTCGGACTTTGAGCTTCATATTTCACAGCAGTGTACCAAATTTCAGTTCGATACGATTATAAGTTTTGGAGATATTGGAAAAAAATATATCAAACTTTGAGGTTTTCTTCTCGATATCGTTGTTTTTTGCGGTATAACTCAAGGAATACAGCGTCAATCCTAATAAAACTTCGCAGATCGTTTGAAGATGCTGAAGGACAACTTTATGCAAAATTTCGTGATGATCGTGTCATTAGAACAATTTGAAAAAAAAAATTCTGTGGTTTTCTTATCATATCATCCTCATTAAATTCTGTATGAACCTTCGAACTGTAATTTTTCGATGAAGTACTGGATTTCGATTTGATCTCAACTGTATTTTTGGAAATATTGGGGAAATAAAATTTTGAATGGGTATATCTGCGGAATCATTGGGTGGATTTTACCCATTCACGATTTCGGCCTTCGTAATTAAGGTTCAAACCTTCTCTACAAATATCGAGTTTCTAAGTTGTTTCTTTCGGAAGTTATTGTGTTTACGCAGTCGGCCGTTTTCGAATTTTGAGCTGAAATCGATCTCAAACGACTAGGTTGGACTCACTGATGAAGAATCAGTGGTCAAATTTGATTCTGTCCGGCCGCCCGTTCGACCGTCTGGCTGTCCGTGTGTGCTCTAACTTTCGAAAGGAAAGACCTAGAGTCTTGAAATTTTCAGGTTAGATTTCGATCATGAAATTCTCGGTTAAGTTCGTTAATGGGCCAAACCTGCCTACTGGTTTTTGTGTTACAGCCATTTTAAAATTTGATTCTTCAATATCTCGAGAAATATTTATCTGGTCGAAATGAAACTTGGTTTGAAGATAAGCAGTGTCAATAGAAAGAATTATTCATGGGAAAATTTTAAAAAATAATTTTTTTTCTTGAAAATTTTTATATTTCATTCAAATTCCTCTGAATTTCCAAGTCACCATTCCGCAATGTGAAGAAGCCCGCAAAAATTGCTGACTTCCCGTCAGTGCTTTTGTAGGTTTTTTTCTCCTTATGTTATTTCATCTTTTCCTGTTCTCCTATTCAGCAAAGTCATGTCTTACGAAATTCATTCACATGATTCACAGTAGATATTCGTGCATCCGAAGAAACTCGATTCGTTCTGAACCCAAACTCACAATAAACTCATCATTCCCCCATTATCGACCTACACCAACGAAATATTCATTACAATTACTGAACTTCCCGTTCGATATCTCCCCGTCAATCTCAAACGACTCGCTTAGAGGCAGGAGGCGAGAAAACTCCTCAAAATCTCCAGGATGAACCTGAATACAAACCAATCTGCGGGCATTTTGGTAGTGCAGACGAATCAATATTTGAGGAGCGAGGATTAGAGATTGCATTTCGCATTCGGACTCGACAGAGAAGTTGTTCGTGAATAATGAAGCTCTTTAAATTACTTCTAGGAAAAACAGGGACTGCTCGAAGTTAGGAAGGATTTTGTCAGCTATGCCAGTCGGGTCGGTGACGTTTTAATGGGTTGGGGGTGGAGGGGGTTTTTACAGGAACTGGGGGTATAAGAGACTGCCTGAGACTAGCAACACAGTTCTCATATCATGAATAATATCTTCACATGAAAGTTTGATGGTGTTTCAGGAATCAATGGCAGCATGTCATTCTATTTCTGAGCATTGCCAAAATGGATAATCGGTTCATAGCAGAATATTGCGGTTGTACGCCGTTGATTTCAGCTTATTTGCAGTAAGCTGGACGAACTCAATAGGGCAGAAATAAATATAACTTTGTTTTAGAAGCCTAGAAATACGATAATATGGGATTTTAAAGACCAAGGGCACTCTAAAATGGTCGTGAACAATGAAGCTTTCAAAATTACCTCCAGAAAAAATCAGGGACTTCACAAACTTTGTTTTGACGAATTATTTATCAGTTGTGGCAACTGGATTGGAGGAATTTTAATGGAAATGATTCATTTTGTCAGGGTGAATATACAGGATGTATCTGAATAACACTGAAAAAATGTGTGAACTTTTTGGACAATATCCCTCCGAAAATGTTACACCCCTCCGGAATTTAACAAAAAAAATATTTCTCTTCAATATTTTTTCTGTATAGGTATTGAGCTAGAGATACGAAACTCAGTATATATTATTTGTAAAGAAAACTACACATTTTGGAGTTTTTTCAACCATGACGTATGCTTAGGAGGGGCTGAAATAGTCAACCCCTAACATATTTTTTCTTATAACTTTTTTTTGGATTGAGATTTTCCCAATTCATTCACTATGTTTTTATTCCTAGAAGTTTTTCGAAAAATCAAGCATTTACGAGAAAAACATAACTCATGTTACATAGCAATTTACTGAACAACAGCCTACCAAATTATGATTCTATGCTTTGACAACTAGAACAAAAGCGAACAATTAACAAAAACTGGACGAATATCGACAATACAATTATAATAAATGTTGAAAATGACTGGCTTCAGCTTCAAACAAGCATTCACTCTTCTCCTCAGTGAAATGCATATGCGATGACATGTGTCTGCTGAATTTTTTATCGTTTCACAGCCAGCTACAATGCGGTTTCGCTGATCATCGATATTTTTTTTCGTGAATACTTCAGCTTTCGAAAAAACTTACAGAAATAAAAAGTGAGTAAATGAATTGGGTTTTCAGGCATGTGGTTTTAAAAGGAAAGTGTGTATCAAATATAAAGTTGCGAGAAAAATATCTTAGTGGTTGACCTCTTTTAAACATACTCTAGGGTTGAAAAGATTCCAAAATGTGTAGTTTTATTGTCAAATGATATTTACCAAGTTTCGTGTCTCTATATGTAGAGAAAATATAATCTTCGGAGGGAGGTTCTCAAAAAAAATTCGTACCAAAAACCCACCTTGCTTTTCATCGCAGAATCACCCGTGAATGAATAAGAATAGTATACATTTTCTAGACCTAAAAAATGACTAAACCCGACATAGACATCATCAGATTGCACAATGCCATTTTCGTCATATCATAAAATATCCCATAAATTAGCTAGAAACAACAGTATGTTATATACACTGGTTAACATACCCATGACGCAGGAGAATATCGATACAGAATTGAATATAATCAAACAAATCGCAGTTAATAACTATTCCACATCAATTATGGACCGACCATTAAACAAATTCAACAAAGCAGCAAGTTTGGGTTTGGAGAACTACTGTTTGTAGTAGCAGATCAAGACTTCTATTTATTCGAGGCAGTATGATAGCTGCGCGTTATATTCACGGCGTCCTACTAACAATTCAACTGTCTTATCTAAACCACTGTCCAAATGTTTTTTCAGCAAGACCACGCACATCTCCATATTGCTCGGCTTACGTTGGTGCCAGCCACATACGCTTCGGTCTACCGGAAAGGTTGACCTGTGCAGGTTTCAGGCTTGACGTCGTTATATGTATGGGATGTTTGGAGGTCTCGCACGCATGCTCAGTTTCACCATAGGGCACTTCGAGTCAACCTCGAATTTCGCTTCTTCTCCGGTTACTTGTGCAGGTCTGAGAACTTGCGCAGGTCTGTTCCAATACAGGCACCAGTTGACCCATGCATGTAGACCTGCGCAGGTCAACCTCTCTGGTAGACCGTAATGTATGTGGGTGGCATAACGTTTTGCTGTAGTTCGCCGGATTCAAAACCAATCGAGTATGAGTGGGATATGAAGAGAAGGGTCTCTTCAATTCGCACCACCCTCCACACGAAGTTCGATTTACTTGGATCGAGTTACCATCACTAGACATCGACCATATTATTTAGTCGATACCTATACGTAAAACATTTAATGAACCTGTTCTCCATTCTCGATGCTTATATTGGGGGGATTTTGCATCATTTTGTAGGTTTTTTTCAGAGTTTTCACTCTCAATATCTGAAACAGAGCTACTAAAATTAAATGAAAACTGTTTTTCATGGAAAATGCCCTTTCGGATTGCCGGATTGAACTATTTTTTTAACGCAGCTTCTTGGAAAATAGGTTACCTAATGAACAATACCGAAAAAATATTAACGACGATAAACAAAGCGAACTGTGACGTTCAGAGTACAAATCTGACTTTTTCATCAGACAAACGAGAATTTCGATTTTCCGTTTCCTGAGATTTTTGTCGCATTGACATTTTTGACGAACCGCAGCAACACAGATTCACTTTGTATGAAAGTTTAATTTTCCTCTGCTTTTCTATCCGGTTTCGATATCAGTATTATTGTATTCTCCTTATCTATCATGTGATTCCCAATAGTCGAACATACACGTTTCAGAGATTGGGGGTGAAACCCAAACATAATGATACCCACTAAATTTACACACATCTCGTACTTACAGTAATCATGAACTGAAGACATACGAGCTCTCAAAAGAGATTCTGACTGCATTCGGAAGAATCAGAGCGAACAGGAAATACTTCCCAAGCAGGTAGAAGCTATTCATACTACCTTAACATCCATTTAAATTCCAGATTACAGCAAATGTACATACCTAGATAAACGTAACGGAGACCGGCGAATCGAGGTATAAATATCTCCGGACATTTCAAAGGAGCTGAACTGAAATTCAACCTTTTCCGACGTAAATTACAAACTCTATACACATATAATTTTCAGGTCTCAGCTTCGCTTACTCCTAGAAATATATTATTAGCTTTTATGAATAGATATGCAATTTATAGCCCGTAAAAATACCTTAAGCGAAAGTGGGCAAAGAATTTTATGGGATGCTTAGCGCGACCGCGTACCGTGAATGAGAGATCGTAAATTTTCGGGATATTAACTGGTTTCGGCTTTGATTAAAATATTTCGACAGTATAGCCCTTTCAACACGATTGTTCTGGGAAACAAATGGGTTATCCTTTTGCCAAAATGTCTAAAATTTTGTCTCCAAAATGATTTCAGATGATCAGGTTAAATTCATTGAGAATCTTCGGTCAAATTGAATTATATTGTCCGGACGGATATTTTCAGGATAACCTGTCTAGGGAGACCCAGGGACTCAAAAATTTCAGAGAAGGTTCCAATTCTGGATATCGCGTTGACGTTGCCCAAATTGTCAAAAAGCATTTGTCAAAAGCAAGGCGCCAACTTGCAATATCGTAATCTCCCTTGCACTTTTATAGTACCTTCATAATAAGAAGGATACCCATTGTTTTAGATTTGTTAGTTTTAAGTTACATTATGTTCAACATAAAAAAATACTTAGGCCTTGATATTATCAATTAAAATGAACCATATCAATAACAACACATCTTCTGTACAATCTGAAGACCTGTGTTCAAGTCACTGAAAGTTTCTGGAAACATTTCCTCGTGCTTATTAAGATCCTAACGAAATTTTGTTCAAAAATTCTTATCATCGAAAGTATCAAATTTCTTTCGATATAGTTAATGTTTTTTGAAATAGCAACATAAAACTTGAACTTGAGAAAATTCTGCATATATGACATCTTGACCTTCCTATTTGATATTTATAACTCGATAATGATAATACTTGGGTTTGGGCACAGCGCACAAAGATGCTTCGTTTCCCCAATATCCCGCGAAATCGGCCCACGTTTCCGTGAATGAAGAACGACCATTGATTTCAAAATGTATTGTAAGTCCAAGAAATAATAGATAAAAAATCCCCCGCAACCACTCAAAAAATAATGAATCAGAAATCCAACTCGGGCCCGTCCAAACAAACAATGCAGTATCTGGAGAGCCTCTGAAGATGCTGCCGAGCATTGTTCCTCACTGCCGCCTAATTACTCTCCAACCCCACACTACCCGCCACCTACGAAGGGGTGCAGTCAAATTTGACAGACATAACGACTTCATCCTGCACTTGACAGAATTGACGGATGGTCTCACGACAAAAAGCCCTCTGTCTGCGGGATACGCCCCACTAATTATGTTGAAAGGTGCTACGGGATAAAGCCGTTCGGGTCTACGGGGTGTGAACGGGAATGAATTGGAAAGGCTAACTAACTAGCTCAGTTAGTATAATACTATTTAGGATAATACTAGCTTATGTGAAGATTATGGTTAAATAATACAAATGAAGAGGTGAATTCTACGAAAATGGTTGTGCACACCAAATAATAAAAATGAAAGAGAATCAGTACTTCAGTGTGGAAATTTCCACACTGAAGTACCGATTCCCTTTCATTTTTTCCAGGGAATATTTGGCAGGTTCTCGAATTCTTTCACAAATGCTTGGATTAGATTGTTTCAGAGCTTTAATAAATATTGTCATGGTAGAAATAGGTCTCTTGCATGATTTTTTTTATCATTGGAATCAAATATTCTAAATTTAAGACCATTGAGAAACTTTAATCGCCATCAAAAATTCAAATTTTTAACGAGAAAATGCTCTTTTAAATTTGGCTCCGCATGTCGGTTGTTTGAATTGACGAAGCTTCGCGGTTTCCGTGACGTATGGGGATATCGTAGATAGAGGAAAGAGAAGATACCGCATTCCCCTTCATCCTTCACTCAATGTTTGCAGCCAACATCTCTTGTGTTTGTTGTCAAATATTTGTTTACATTTCTACAAAGCGATCATTGGCGTGCGCATCATAAGGTAGAAAGGTATTGGACTAGTTAACGAAATGATGATATAATTGTATTAAGAGATTTATACGGTGATAATATTGATCAGTTCTTTAGTGGTATTCAACCCAGAAACTTGCTTTTCTCATGCAAATTACTAAAACATGCTTCAATTAAGCTTCAGAATCTGATTAAGGTTAATATTTCAGACAAAACTAAGAGTCTAATGAGTTTCTCTCCTGAAACCAAAATATGTTCATTGCTATGAATAAAATTCAGGAAGTGGATCGAATAAGCAACTATATTCAGATTGCTGGATACCGTCTTATATCAATGCATCCAAATAATTGAATGGTTTCTAGATAAATTTCATGGTCGTATACTGTTTATTTTTGAAAAGAGATAATTGTGTGGTTTCTTGTATTAATATAGGTACATTGAATACGGAAAATCCTCTGAGCTGATATCCAAGTAATAAAGAATACCTTTAAATATTGAACTCCTCGCTTGGACAATACAATATTTAATAAAAACCAAGTGTCCAATTCACCGAGGAAGAGACTGCTAACTACTTCCTTTCAGTTTACAGATTCGGAAGAGATTCATAATATTATTGAAAAATTGAAAGGAAACTCCTCTCCTGGTGAAGATCAAGCCACAAGAATAGTCCATTATATTGGTGCTATGAGAAGATTTGCTTTATTTTTGAACAAATGATCCAAGGACCTATTGAATAACTCATTAATAGCGCCAAATCTTACGTATATCATACCTTGTTGGAAAAACTTCCTAAACGACCTACTGATCCAAAATAATATGCTGATTAAGGATCATAAATAAATCTTTGAATAAATAATATTGGTATCATTTTGTATTGGATCAAATTGTATATTTCAGGAGCAGGTTCTTAAATCATGTTAACAATTTTCTCTCATGTATACAGTCATAGTAGAAATAATTGTTTATTGGAAACGAATAGTACATATCAATATAACAAATATAATGCAAAAAAATCATATATAAGAGATGGTTCAAGAATAAATAGTTATATTATTGATGTCCGAATAATATCTGCATCCAAAATATTGACGACGTACGCCAATGGCGAGGAAAGCAAAATACTAACCTATGCACGGAACGATTATTTTCCTTTTCAGCATATTTACCACACACTACACACTTTAATGGCATCCTTAATACTATATAATTGTATTACACTTGAAAATATTCAGCTACTTCGGTCTAAATATCACAAATAACTGAATAAACAATTTTGACGTTTTGGAGAAATGTAAATATAAACACAGAGATGTTGGCCACGTTTTTCTGTGTTGTTTACTTCATCTTCTCTTTCCTCTATCTACGGGGGATATATCCACTCTCTTCCTCTTCTCGTATACTTTTCTGTCTAGCAGGCCAATGGACAGCATCGGGCTGTATCGATCGGGGTATCGTGGAATAACGAGTGACGTAGGAGGCGATCTACCGCGTTTCACCTACTTTAGTTTTGCGTCCCGATTTGACGATTCTTAATATCGAATTATTCGAAATTCGCGAATTGTTGAAGTGTGAGATAGCATACATTATGATTTTGTATCAATATAGAATGAGAATAACTTGCAAATATGATAATTCGTGTTACATGCAAGAGACCTGTTCATTGGAAAAATGATAATTTCTCAAAAAATTTTCGCAAAATAGCAAATTAACTACAGTCAGTGCATGAAATACGAAATTACTTTTTCCAATATTTAGTCATTTAGCTCTTTGCAACAACACGTCCATTCTTGCTGAAAAAGAGAACAACAGGAATATTCTCCATTTGTGTTTCACGTCCTTCCATCATAATTGAAGTTTATGAAGGGTATTCATCTTACAAATTCAAAGCTTACTACACATTTAATTCAAACAACTAAAGAAAACTAGGTAAGGCACAATTTTCACTAGTAATACCACTAGAGGTCGAATTACTTCCGGATTTAATTGGACCTCGTGTGGTATTCTGTAAGAAAATTCCACACCAAATGTGTTTATTTCCAACAACATCAATTTTCGTCTTCATCAAGTACTTGCAAAACATAGAGGGTTTTGTCGACTTTATTATTTAGTTACCATGGCAAGTCAGTGAAACTCTAGAAACTCTAAGCTAGAAATTATTTCTGTGTGGAATTTGTCAAAAACAGCACGACGTAGAAAAATGTTGACACCTGCGAATACTAGGAAATCGAAGGCAATTTTATGGAAGCAGTTTATGAAACGCGCATAAAACGCGTATGATTTCAACAGACCGGATATACCTGTAGAAGAACTGGCGCTTATTCTTGAAGACTATGCCTTCAACATTCGAAAAAAGAACTCCCAAGACTACAAGGAGAGTATTTTCAAAGTTCTATGGAACTCTATAGTTGCAGGAATATTTTTTCGAAAGGTATAATCGCAAATTTAATCCATTCTCTGACATTAGAAACGTCAAAAAAATTTCCAGTATAATTCGCTGTTGGGTACCCACGAGGAAAAAATTAAAATTCATCCGTTGCGATGGTGATCTGACAGAAATACACGTTCTGATTGGTTAAAAATCACATGTGTGGAATTTTCAAATTAATTTTATTGTTGGTGACGTGTTGTGAGTTCAGATGTAAGTGTAAGAACTTTCATTTTATCTCGATAATTCTTTGTTTTAGTGTTGAAAAAATCGAAATATATCGACGAAACGTTGACTTCGTTTTTGAAAGAGTTGTTTCAATTGAGTCCTATCCCAGTGACATTAACTTCAATCAAAAGGAATATTAGGTAATCTATTAGAGTCAAACACGACAGGGATTTAAATGAGAAGGAATGATTGAAAGTTTTAATGAATCTTGTTAATTCTGTAGCGAACAATTTCATTGTTTTTTGGAGTATAAGGTCGATTAATTAATTATCTAATGTGAGACGATAAGGTAATTCTATATGAAGCAACACATCTGCGTGATCACAAACAGGACATTGCTAATACATGTGTATTCGTTCGGGGAAACTTATCATCATAGCATTAGTCGTGGCCATCAACCTATGACCCCAACTATCCGCACAGAAAAAAGTTCAAGGGTGTCAAATATCAGACCGGAAGTTGACCTGATCCAGTAAAAACTAGTCGATATGTCGAGGATCATAATGGCAACTGTCGCAATCCTTCTGGAGTCAACCTACATGTAATGGTTTCAACACAACGGGTACCATCGCCTCGATCATGAAGTAAGTTTCGACCGTGCTATGGTACTATGGACCCTCTATCATAGCGTCGTGTTCTTCAACCGATGCACGAAACCATGGTCGACCCTCTAATGTGACCACATGAATCTAATATTGTTGTCCTCATTTGGCTAAAACCATTTTGCGGCTCCCAGACAGTCACCAGTAATGACAGTTTAGGAATGGGAAAAACGGAAAAAGATTGAGTCCTAGCGGATGGTCAGTGGACACAGATAGGCCAAATTATTCCTTTCTCATTCGATGAGCTAGAACAAAAAGGTTCGTTTACTCAATAAATAACTACTGAGGAAATTGACAGGTGTGCTCACGGGTCGTTGTTCTGTGATTTATCATCTTTGGAACATAGCAAAGCCATTGAAACAGTACAACATCTATTTAACGGTTATTTTGCTATCCATATAAAAAGGCTGGAACACCTTAGCTCGTGGTTCCTAAAACCGCAACTAGTGATGGGCGTAGCAGCCAGAAAATTAGCAAAATTTATTGAGACTTCACTGATAAACAACGCGGTGTGGTATGATTGGATTGTAGATAAAAGTGTTAGCGAGGTTCACAAGGCATCATCGGCCCTACTGAGCCACGAAGAGTTGGTCACTTATAGCAATATATCCTTTACCATTTATGCGCATAGGAGTATCTCGTAAGATGTAATGTCACTTATTGCAAATAGCTACACTGCAATTACTGACTAGACCAACACGGATACCAGGTCGCACTGTGTGATCAGCCTTATACTGTACACTGAATGCTGACACGTTTTGCTCCTTAATACAGCCATTGTGGTAGAAATGGAACCCATTGAAAACTGATTTGTGCGCGACAGGAGCATGAAATTTTTGAGGTTCAATGATGCAATTGCTGTGCATGGTCTGTTGGCCAAAGACTTCGGGTCAACTGGACTTCGTAGGCATGGAGATAGTATTTGTTGAGGATACGCTAAAACTTGGTTTATGTGTTTGTTCATTAACTTTGAAATTAATTTCTGAATAACCCTGGTTTCTTCCCCTGCAACATCCCTAGGTTTCGATCATATTTTCTGGAACTATCTCAATATTTTGATGTGAACAGTCTTTAAGGGGTCGTATTGTATTTCAAATATCATTTTTCGCGAATAAGGAAGAACATTTTTATACACTTTATACATCCGGTATGGCAGATTGATTGTTGTCTGATGAGAGTCATTCAACTTAAAGTGATATAAGATGGAACAAAGTGTAACGATATTTAGACATCACCGTCAAAGGGATTTCGAGGATTGTGACAACATAATCTTCCTAATACGTAAACGTTGGGGTAGAACACTAGCTTACAAACGTTGCGCAGATCAAATTATCAAGGTAGTCTTTCAAAAAAATGTGTGTCCAGGGACTCCTTTTCGTCATCGAATACACGACAGTCTTGATAACTAAAATTGTAAATAAATTGAATCTCAAGCTCTTATAGACACACAAACCCTTCACAGACTTACCAACGAATTCGTTTCCATTGAGTTCGCATGAAATCCCGAATACTTGAATACTCGAAAAAGATATGACGTTGTTCATAACATAACTAACCGATTCCTCATAACTCAGAGAAATGCGTTCGTGTTGTAGGATGTGTCGATGTGAGTTTATTCGTTGAATGCCGTTTGTGTGGTGCTAATTCAACATTGAACTACCTCCTGACTCAGCACCGTATATAAATTCCCTCTAATAAATACCGAGCTTTTTCTTCAATATGACAGTGTGAAGCCAATCATCTCCGTTCGTACCGACCATTTTGGATCTTTATCGACTATTTCCTGCGCAGTTTTCTTCCTACTCGGCCGTAAAAAAAGTTAAATTCTTTACGGTCCGTTGATTCGGCAACGTCGGAAAAACCATCGAGAACGGCCAACTAGATCGCGAACAGAGTTTCTTGACCGTTGCTTCCCTTTCGCATCCATTAGATGGAAAGGAATCGTTAAAATATCTGAAATGATCGGCGACATAGGTTTATTATAATTATTTAACAGTAATGGGGTGATACATCATAATTTCTGTACCCAGATGGTGAGGCTAGCAGTCGTGGGAAAGCAGGATATAACTTGCTTTCAGAGAAATTACAGAGGTTTTTCATGTAAGCCTATTCTTACACATAGTATTTCATGTCTAGCTCCCACATTTCAGAGGGTTGTTAAAAAAGTTTCAGAAATATTTTTGCCATGCAGATTAAATATTATAAGTGATAGTGTTCACAGGAATAGGAACTGAATAAAGGCCAACCGATTTGAAGTAAGCCAATGTTTCGTCCATAAATTCAGACTTTAACAAGATTACAGAGAAACAAAAATAGGTATACCAACAAGTATAACTTATATGTATAAATAAAATATTATGAATATAATGAAACATATCAATTTCTGTACAACTGCTTACAAAGTTCATCTAGTTAAAAAAATATTTTATAGGACTGAAATTTGATACCAACGACACATAATGAATAGAGGAGAATATTAGTAGAATCCAAAAAAACAACCATAACAAGGCAACTGTTTCATATGTCAATAAATTTAACAAATCATATGACCAACAAACATCTAGCCAGCAAATTTGAATATATCTGACTCAGATCTTTCTCGTCCGTCCTGTATTTACCTGTATCATTGAGTTTTAAATGGATCATTTCAGTCGAGGTTCTTTTTTTTTCCGTAAGTCTCATAATCTACAACTGTAGTGCTGTCGAAATCGAAAGTATTTCCCTCCTAAAAACGATGTTCGGTCAGAGCGGTGGTACTTTCTTTTTTTCTAAATGTCTCGTAAAAATAATATTAATGTTATTTTATTCTGGTTTTTAGTAGTTATATTATCACGCAAGGGCGTAAAGCTATGGAATTCATTATTATGATGTAGTTTCATATTAGAAAAAAAAATTTGTCGATTATATCTACGGAGCGGAGCGGATTCAACCCATTCCCGAATTCGACCATCATAATATAGCCCTGCCAGTATCAAGTTTCCGAGTTATTTCATCAGGAAGTCTTTATCCATACGATAGTATTTACGAGTAGTTTTCGTCCAGAGATGTGCAAGTTATTCCAGAGATAAAAAAGATACGGAGAAAAAAAAATGAAATCTGATAATTTTTTCCCAAATATCTTCGAAAATAATAACCAGTTTAAACTGAATTTGGTACATTATTGAGGAAGAGTGAGTTCAAAGCCTGTACCAAATTTGTCCGAAGTGTGATAATAAATTTTCTGAACCTCAATTTTATGAGTGAAAATTTCAACTTTTTGCGCTAGGGGAACAGCGTGCTATCGTTTATCCAAATGACTATAATTTTCGAGTTTTTAGCTGAAAATGGTCTCAAATAACTAGGTTAGCCTCACTGATGACGAATCCGCTGTCAAAATCGATTCTGTCCATCCGGCCAGCTGTGGACACGATAACTGTCGAACGGAGCAAGCTAGCGACTTGAAAGTTTCAGGGTAATTCGCGCATCGGTTAAGTTCGTTAATGTACCAACTCGGAGAATGGTTTGGAAGTTATAGCCATTTGAAATTTCGAGGTTATTTCCCTGATATTTCAGGAACTACAGGAGCGATTGGATTGGAACTTGGCAGTTAGTTGAAGCATAACGACGCGCAACTTCAAGCAGAATTTTGTCGGTTTGTTTCTGTAAATACATTAGAGGGTGTTAAAGATTCAGAACTGCTTAGTACAACTCCCAAGGGAGTTGTAGACATGTTTATAGTTACTGTAACTAAGAATTCAATTGACTATAATGTTTCAATATGAAATAAAATTGTTTATTTTATAGACTATTTCCCTCGTCGTAATTTCCACCAATCAGAAACGCGCTATTTTGAATTACAAATGGTTTCTAGTTCGAAAAACTGTTTAGCAGGAGCTGTTAGCAGTTTATTCGAGTTTATCCGCGGCAAAACTTGACAGTTGTCACCAAAAATTACAATACCTTTGAAATGCATGCAGAATAATCTGTTAGTCATGAAATAGTCTTGTCAAATAGCATTCGGGCATTTTTTTTCAAGAACTTTCGTCAGACTTCGGAAATGGACAAACTGCGTCGAAAGTTTTCCGAGCTATACTAATTTGAATGAGAAATTTTCGTAAATCGTATCCATAAGATGTCGATGAATCGCGGTACAAACCTTGAGGTCGATATGTTACAATGGTGTACCGAATTTGAGCTGGATCCGAGATTCATATTCGGAAATATAAGGAAAAATATACCAAATTTCATAGTTCTGCCGCTTCAGAGGATTTTCCTTTGATTGGCGCCAAACGCTCGTAGACGGGAAATATGAATTAGTCCATATAAAACCCACTACAAAAATTATCTGGCGCGTCTGAACGGAGCTGTACGGTCGCATAATATGAATCGGCCTTCAACTAAATATTCATCCCAAACTTCACCAAGTTTACATAACAATGCTTCTTTCATCTTGTTAGTAGAATTCAAATAACCAACCACAAGTGTGAGAAGCCCCACTAAAAGCCATCGTTCCAACCGATAATACTCCCATTCACTCCAAACCGATAATTTCTGATAAGGTCTTTCGAAAAAAATTAAAAGCATATCGGACCCTGCGGCGACGGCGGCTGTTCGATCAATTTAAACTTTCCATTACTGCGGCGAAATAAGCGTTCGATCGCTCGGAAAAGCAGGAAATTTACCTGTTGGTTTTGATAAATAGTTGATACCTAACACATAAACCCATTCTCGGCGAGGGAAATTAGTTTTATGACTTATCAACCATGCATAAAGCCACTTTGTCGGCAACTAAATACCGCTTATAAAAATGATGCATGCGCGCCGGCTGTTTCTTTAACTGGCAGTATTGTTGGCCGGGACATGGAAGGTGCTTGCTGCCGGTGGTTGAAATGATGGAATCGTAAAAGGTTTATATGGTAATATGGGGAAGAATACGATATTTGGATCTTTATGTTTGTGGTCTTGTTTTATTATATACTTATCGTCGAGCGGCAATAATGTCTAGACTATGTGAGCTATCGTCGTTAACATTTGGTGATCAAACCAAAATTAGAGGGCTGTCGTTTATTTTTCGGGATTTGAATACCCTAGTGTGGCAAACTGGCAACTTATTGTCTAGAATCGGTTGTCTTTAACATTCGAGGTACTTGTAGCGTTTTTGGCACGATACACACTTTTTACTTAAACTACAAAATAATTATCCAAAAAACTGAAATAGCCATTCGTCGAAGCTGTGTAGTAATATAAGGACGCCGTTGTCATGGTGATTAAAGCTTATTGATTGTAGATTGTCAAACTGACAATTATCAACTGAATTTGCCATATTATAATGCATGATGTAAGTGAAACATGGTGTGCTCATCTGCTCATCTGTGATCGTATTTATCAATGATGACGTCACTTTTTTCATTCAAATTCAAAGCACAGAATAAATTTTTACTTGAATTTTAATGAAAAAAGTGACGTCATCATTGGTAAATACGATCACAGATGAGCAGATGAGCACACCATGCATGCATGATGTAAGGACATCGTGCTATAATGCAACTTAGTTTGCACATAGTTATTATTTAAAAAAGAGCGATATCGAATCTTCTGAAGAAATCGAAAAGAAAAAGACCTAGGAAACTATATTTGAATTATTTTTAGTCATCTTACCGTTTGCTGAGTGGTAAGTAATTCACTTACCGTTCTGTTTACCAGAAAAAAAGATCTGATGATCTAGCAACAAACGCGATAACTAATAAAATGTCGTTCTATCATGCAAAAATGGAATTAAATCATGAACATTTATGTGCGATTATTTTTCACAACCCAGCAACAGTGCATCGATGAACTTAATTAAATATTCGGCGATGAAGCCCCATCAAGGACCAATGTTTATCCATGGGTGAATTCGATCGAGGTCTTAGTTCGCTTCAAGACGAATTTCTCAAATTAAGAAGAAACAATACCACGTGGTAGTAAATAACAGCTAGGCAACACAGCCACATTCATATCCTGAGCTTCTATCACAGTTCAAATTGCGCCATAAATTATTGAGTTTGAGTATAAGCGTTTTCAACTTATGCAGTCAAAAAGAATTTAAGTGTTCAAACTCCATTATTGCAGAGAGAAGAGTTCAGAATGTCAGTGAGGATATTCCCATTTTACATGATGGATAACTGATATACAGTGGTCACTCTATTGTTTAAAATCGATAAATGAAAAAAAATCTATCGAAAAGCGTTGACCTGAGGCCAATATTGCATAAATATTGAGTGGAAGATCAGAATGTTTCAATGGTAAAGTGCAGTGAAATGTTTTCGTCACAATAATATCGTAAAATGCACCAAATCGAAAATTGAGTGAATAAATCAGTGCTCTGAATTATGTTTCCTTAAAATTTCAGCAATGGTTTGGTCAATCTGTAAAACAGACCAACTTAAGAGATATCTGTAGTGAACTTGCAAACAAAGTGCAGGTGTGTATAAGCTCATAGAGAAATATTTAAATGCTTATAACTTTTACCCGAGCCGAATCTAGAAAAATGGCAGATAAAAGTGTTTTATTCGATTACAGGAATCTTTAGTTGAAATTTAGGTACAACTTCGAGACTCACCCTATATATTTCCAAATATACAGCTCGGATTGACTTGGAATCCAGTATTCTATTACAAAATTACAGCTTGAAGGTTAATGAAATTGTGCTATCATTTATGCATCTGCAATTACCAGCTAATTACCAAGGTTCATAATAATCTGATCAGTTGCTTTGAGTCATTTCGGAAATAACAACGATACCGAAAAAATAACAAGAAAATGTTATATATTTTAAATAACATAATCACAAGGACAAACATTCCCCCTTGATCAGAGCTAACCATCCAATCAACCAAAACACCTACACTGAAGAAATCGTCTTGTGGGAATCCACATGAACCGTGTGTTTCCAATGTCGTGACGGTTTTTTGTAAAGCTGCAATATCGCAATTACAGCGACCTAATGCGACAAAAGTATGAACGTCATACACATCGATCAAAGTATTCTGCACTCGAAGGTGAGACTCGAAAGATGCTCCTGCAGTGGTCCTTCTGAAAGGTAACAAGTATCGAGAGATCTCTCTGCGGTTTATCCAAGTTAAGTTGACCTGACGATCAATAATAATTGTGGAACAGCTGTAGTCATTCTACTTGGATCCGCTTCTTCGGTGTATGTGTTTTGGTTGATTGGATGATTAGATCTGATCAAGGGGGAATATTTGTTGATTTATAGACGGATATTCGTCCTTGTGATTATGTTAATTATTATTACTGGAGCTCTTTCTTCTCTGTGAAACCAATTCCTATCTTTGATACATATTTTCTTCGCAATATCTCGTAAGATAAATATCTGATCAAACAAAACTCTGTTACGCTTTTGTAAAATAGTGACAGCGGCATTCTGCAACTAACTGGGAAGTTTGAATCCTATTCCATCAGTTCTTCCTTAGAATTTGAGGAAATATCTGAAAATTTCTAATTGCCCATCATTTGGTATATATCTTTCACAATATCTGCGAAAAAAAATATCTGATCAAACTGAAATTTGAAGCACTGGTGTTAATTATCTACTTCGAGGTTTGTGCTAGATTGCGTAAAAATATGAATATTAATAAAAAAAAATTACTGGAATTTTCGAAAAAAATTATTCCACACCCCTATGCAATTTTGCATAGAGTTGCGCGTCGTTGTTCTACTACTAGTTGACAAGATTTCATATGGTCTTCTCGAGGTTTTGGGGAACTAACTTCAACATTTCAATAAAATACAAAATTGAACATATTTTTTTTCAATATTTTACAAAATAACTATGGGATCAGAACACTGTTATTAAATATTAATTGAAAGATCCCTACGGAATTCCATCGAAATCTGATTAATAATCCCTGAGAATAAAAGTTTTTCCAAATAAAATCTGCGAAACTCAAGTTTCTGTGCATTCTGCCAGCTGAACAGAATCGATTTTGACATCGGAGTCTTCATCAGTGGCTCTCCAACCTAGTCGTTCAGGCATCTCGGGAAAAAAATCGAGAATTACAGACATGTGGGCAAAACGGTAATATGCTCTTTCCTAAAATATGCACGCAAAATCTGGGGATGGCATACCTATCAGGACCTTACTGAAATCTATTCAGATCGCAAAATTATCGGCATGCATGCATGGTCCCATTTCTCACCTCCATTTTCTTGTAGGGTTACTTTCCTTTATTCAATAAATTTGCCATTCCACTAGGATTTGCTCATTCGAATATGAGAAATACTCGTACTCGAATACGTATCTTATAATCTCTCTTATGACTACCTCGTACATCCAATAGCGTTTCCTAATTGAAATTAACGGTTCTACAATCATCAAATCGGATTGAACCATTCGAGGCCTGAATCCAATGTTTTTAGTCCTCGCAGAAACCGACAACTGGCGTAGGTTTCACCTGTTTTTCCTCGTTTCGCTCGTTTATCGTAACGAGCGTAGCAAGAACGCGTGTTCAGCGGATTGATCCGATAATTTTATCCAATTAGCAAACCGTGGCAAAGGCGCGCTTCAATGGTGCCGCTTCTATGGCAGTTTCGATAATTTGCAATATGCAAAATTGAAATAGATTGTTAAGGGATTTGACAATAGCTATATTTGCGGTGTTTGGCGAGGGCTGCAGTTAGTTTTAGACCTTGAGTAGAGAGAATGATGAAAAACGTTTTAATTTTAGCTTTTTGCGCTTCTCACCGAATATCTGTTTTTCGAACATTCGGAGCTTGAATGATTCTTGTGATGGAAATATGGATGATATTTCTGAGGGGTCTCTCTATAGGGGCATTCGATCATTGACAGTTGATAGCAGGCATATTGTGGCAACTACATCTGTCAATTTAGTTGCCGTCCATCGAGTCTGTGGTGCCAAATCTCCATGACCATCAATCTTATCAACTTCAGAGGAGTTTTTCGGGAACAGAGTTTCGACAGTCAAGAAGAAAAGTATAGTTTTAAGAATAACTTTGATTACTCGAGAACAAAGTTTGCATTGAAATGTGGGTACATGCCTACATGCATGTGTGTTATGCACAAACATTGTCACACGTATACCTACATTCGTGAACTCCAGACTACACAATTTTATTTTAGATTTGAGGTCGAGAATAAACATAGTAACCGAGCAAATTGTTTCAAAAGACTTCTGCTCTTAAATCTTCGAAACCCTGTTCCCAAAAAACTTTCTTGTAAGAAGGTGATCCTCCATTTGCACCTTATTTATGATTGATTTCTTGCAGAGAACATATTATATTCTCTTGGAGAAAGAAATCGAAATCTTCTAGAAAAATATTTCAAATATAAAAATGAGAAATCTTACATTCGTATCAAAGCCATAGTATTTCCGAATTAAAATATGAAACATATATAGCAAACATATCCAGTAATTATTGTAAGATTCTTCATTTGGACCAAACGTGATTCCGATTGAATCAAGAGTATCATTGTTCATATGGGACAAGAGTATTTCATCTGAAAATCAAAGTAACATTTGGTTGGACCTATTCAAGAATACCATTCTCTTGAACGAATGCGGTTACAAATCGATATAAGAGAATCTTTTTGTCTGTGTACAGTAGGACTAAATTTTGCGCGCTTCGCCCCATTTTACAGTCGCCATAATCGACTTACTGAGTGTAATTATTTACAGTTGGGTGGATTAATTTGAGTCCATTATCTCAGTGAACAATGAACCAACACCATAACTGTAATAACCCCGTCTTTTTTTTTTCAAACCCGTTCAAAGACCGATTACACTACCCAATATCTAAGGCCCGGCAGGCAGAGTCAAGGTAGTGTAATAAGGAACTGGTAGCTAGGGTGGTGATCGAGTGAGCTCCCTACAAGCTGGCATACAGGGCAGTATCATATCAACGCCGAGAAAGTACACACAGGATGTGGCCGGTATCTAGGGTAGTAAAATAAACGACATTCTATCCGGCAGATCGCGCATCCAAAATAGACCGGAATCTTGGAATTGGGTATTGTAATAGGCCTTTCACTTACGCGGCGATCCTCTTTTGAAATCAATATGATCCTACGTTATATTAGCAACACAAAATACTTAGATTTTTTTAATGCGAGAGAAGGAGTGATGGCAAAATTAGGCTAGAACGGTATATTCATTCAGTGGGACGTTTAACTTGGATATTCCAACACACAAGGTCACTTGGTTCAGTTAGATTTCAACATAGTGGAAATAGGAATTGGTTTAATGGAGAAGAAAGAGCTCCAGTAATAATAAATTTACATAATCACAAGGACAAATATTCGTCGATAAATCAACAAATATTCCCCATTGATCAGAGCAAATCATCCATTCAAACAAAACATCTACACCGAAGAAGCGGATCCAAGGAGAATGACTACAGCTGTTTCACAGTTGTTACTGATCTTCAGGTCAACTTACCTTGGATAAAACCGCAGAGGAAATCTCGATACTTCTCACCTTTCAGATGAACCGCTGCAGTTTAACAATGTACAGCGCGCCATCTTCTGGGAGCATGTTGCGAATCCCACCTTCGAATGCAGAATACCTTGATCGATGTGCATGACGTTCATCCTTTAGTCGCATCTTGGTCGCTGTATCTGCGATATTGCAGTTTTACAAACACCATCACGAAATGGAAGTGCTCGGTTCATGTGGATTCCCACAAGACGAAAACGTCCAACATCTAACAAAGATAGGAATTGGTTTAACGGAGAAGAAAGAGCTCCAGTAATAATGAATTAACATAATCACAAGGACAAATATCCGTCGATAAATCAACAAATATTCCCCCTTGATCAGAGCTAATCATCCAATCAACCAAAACATCTACACTTGGTTGATTGGATGATTAGCTCTGATCAAGGGGGAATATTTGTTGATTTATCGACGCATATTTGTCCTTGTGATTATGTTAATAGTGGAAATAGTTACATTTCTGATTACCACCATAAGTGGATCAGTGGAAGAACAAAAATAAAGGGGTTATAGAGTTAAGAATTCTCAGTCGTCATTCCACATTCGGTGCATTACAATATAACTACTCTACTGTTATACTTCAGGATGAAGTTGGGCCCTAGCCATACATACGGCTCTGGTGGTACTCTAACCCTCGATCTAGTCTAGCTAAAGGACATCTTGAACCTGCCATACGGCGCGCTCACCCAAGACAGGTTCAGTTGGGGCCAAGCCAATACATTTTACCGAATGATGGTTTGAACAATGGCAAAGTAATATTATTCAAGGGAAATGGATATCAGTCACATAATACCCGGTGGACAAATTTCAATTTATCTTAAATGTGTAACAATTCAAACATATGACAAGATCATTCGAATACTTGGCCCATAGCAACAGACCAACATCGTTCAAATTGTCTTCACCAGGTAAAGAAATAGACGTCCATAAGTGGAAACGGAGTAACGCACATATCGTCCGCCCCTAAAGACAACCAAGCTCTGGGTCGACATTGTTCAGTATTTTAGACGGAAGGCACTGGCCATTTACCCATACTAATAACTTCGAGTTGCACTGGTCAGTCTACACAAAAGAAATGATAGAATGAAGAATATCAGAATAAACCAGTTTGAATTAATCGTAATAATGTAATATATTAATTTTGGTTAAGAGCGAATACTGAACAAAATGATATACCAAGATGGCTGTGTTTGAGTGCATTCTCTGTTCGTCGTCTTTTCGGATAGGGCCAGTTATAACCCCTAATTTTTCAAATTGAAACTATAAGATTGTGACATATGGTTCATAAATTCTCTTCATGCTCTATCCAAAAATGTCTTTTCAAGTTCATCGCATAAATCAAGTAAAAAAATCAGTCATCGAATTGCCGAAAATCGCTTTCCCTGAAGAGTTCACAGGTTGTTTCTTCCGATATCTGAAACTTATCAAAAATGAAATAAAATTTGTTGTTCAGAAATTGACCCTGTGAAATATACTATATAGACTCTTTGATGACGAATCCGGTTTCAAAGTCGATTCTGTCGGGCCGGCCGGCCATGGACACGATAACTGTCGAACAAAGCCAGCTAGCGACTCGAAACTTGCAGGGTAGTTCGCGCTTCGGGATGCCGCGGTTAAGTTAAGTGGTCATAGTTTAGTTGCTCGTTACAATGCTTTAATTTTCTTGAAGTTTTGTTACCCGTTTCTATATTTTTTTTTTCTTTCGATTTGTATTTCTTTTGTTTTTGGGGTTGAGTGAAGTAGCTGAAGCTAGACTCCGCCCAAATGTTTGAATTATATATATTTTTTTTTCTGTTTTTTCTATTTCAATAAAGAAACTATTATTATTATTAATTTCGATAAAGGGCCCAATTGGTCGTATAGTTTCGGAGTTATAGCCATTTGAAATTTTGAGCTTATTTCCCTCATATTTCAGAAACTACCGAAGCGATTCGATCGAAACTTGGCAGTTAGTTGGAGCATAATGACGCGCAACTTTGAGGGAAATTTCTTTGGAATCGTATTGTCACTCAATTA
This sequence comes from Myrrha octodecimguttata, assembly GCA_958510865.1. Classification (NCBI taxonomy): domain Eukaryota; kingdom Metazoa; phylum Arthropoda; class Insecta; order Coleoptera; family Coccinellidae; genus Myrrha; species Myrrha octodecimguttata. The sequence continues at coordinate 32,115,397 of OY294057.1, forward strand.
AAAAAAAGTTTGCAAAATTTTTTTCGAAAAGAAATTTTTTTCCTGAAACTACTGCTCATATTCGAGAACAATTTCAGCTATACCTTGAACTCCATATTTCACAGCAGTGTACCAAATCTCAATTCGATGCGGCTATTAGTTTTGGAGACATTGGGAAAAAATATGTAGAATTTCGTGGTTTTCCTCACGATATCGTTGTTTTTTTTCGGGGTTACTCAAAACTTACTGGTTCAATCGTGATGAAACTTCGCAGCTAGTTCGTGGATGTTGAAGGACAACATTAGAACAATTTCAATTTGATCTCATCTGTATTTTTGGAAATATTGGGAAAATAAAATTTTGAATGGGTATATCGGGGAATCATTGGGTATACTTTACCCATTCACGAATTCACGTAATTAAGGTCCAAACCTTCTCTACAAATATCGAGTTTCTTTTGGAATTTTGTTGTGTTTACGGTCTGGCCAATAGACTGACATTTGTCAAGTAGGTTTCGGGATTAATTACGAAGGTCGAATTCGTGAATGGGTAAAATCCGCCTAATGATTCCGTAGATATACCCATCCATAATTTTATTTTTCCAATATTTCCAAAAATACAGATTAGATAGAATTGAAATCCAGAAATTCATCGAAAAAAACTAGAAAAGGTGACGAAGTGGTCACCTAAATGGAACATGCGCGCAAAAGCTGCTGCCTTCACGGCAGTGCTTTTCTAAATTTTTTGATATATATGTATAGATAAAGAAAAACAGTTCCTCTGAAATAAGCGAAGAAATAGTTGTATTGAATGAACACATCCGACAGCTTACAGAACATCATTAATTCTATCCTTTCTTATGTCTTATACCCTTCCACTTCCTAGACTGGAAGAACCTTGGGAAGAACCCAAAATGGATTAGAGTGATATCACGCGTTTATGGATTAGATTCCATGGGTTGCTTGACCGAACAATGTAATTATTATCGCGAAGGAATCCTGGATAGATATTGAATGATTTAGAATTTTTTTCATTCCAGGCCAAAAATTCTCGAGGAACGTCAGCAACCATGTCCGAAGAAACTCAACGCAGGATTCAGGCATGTGGCCTTCAGTGTTCAATCTCGCGACCAAAGCTGTAATCAGTGTCAATGCCACTTGTGGTGAAGGTGGTCGCGAAGAATTCTGCAGGATGGCTGAAGGAGCCAAGGGAAGATGTGGAATCTGTGACAACTTTAGCCCTGACAGTGGAAAGAGACACTCCATCCATTTCGCTATAGATGGATCAAATAAGTGGTGGCAAAGTCCGGCATTATTCTATGGTCAAGAGTTTGAATACGTAACTATAACTATCGATCTCAAACAGGTGAGTAAATATAGAACTAGTTGAAAATTCAATACCGTTGTCGGATAGTTATAAAATAGTTGAAATTCACTCAAATAATTATATTATGTTTAGTTTTCATATACAGGGTGAGTCTTTAAGTTGTAAATTAATTTCAACTGTAAATTTCTCTCATCAAATAAAACACTTCATTTTTGACATTTTTCCAGATTAGGATCCAGCTGAAAGATACAGGCTGTAAAAATTTCCATAAAAAATCAGTTTTTATTTTTTAGCTCTGATACGGTGACTCTGAATGAGATGAATTTTGGTGTGAAGTTTTCTATAAATCTGAAACAATTTCTGCAGTAATCATTTCCATCCTACTTCAAACAGGTTCTGAGTTATAGACTCAAAGATTCATAAAACTATATGAAATTAGCATGAAGATTGCAGATAAAGTTTATCTCATGTCATAATAAGAATCTTCAATCATTTAAGAGTACTTAATTATTCTTTGTAATTTTTCCATGAACGCACGTTTTGGAGATATTCAACGTTGAATGTTATAAAATCTTATGAAAATTAGAGAAATTATTTCATTTTTGTCGGTCCGTCCCTGAGCTAGTAAAGGCGGTAAATTAAGTTCCGTCCACACTTATCCGAACCATAGAATACAGAGAAATATTTATCTATTTCGCATAGAACTAATGTACTTATATTAGGTCTATGCTATTTCGTGATCAGACCACAGATATGGAGGCTAGGTCTTCAAGTCTATGAACTTGACCTTCCATATTCAATTAATGTGTTCAGGTTAATTTATTGATTTCATATAATTCATGTATAGGTTTGATGAAAATAAGAATAATTATGTAGTTTTAAATATGAGAGTGGGCGAGGATGTAATTGTGTATAATTTTATATTGGAATGAAATCAAATATCTCAAGAATATCGAGTGAAAAATCACTATCAAATCAAGAGTCCAGTGTAGTGAAATGTTTACTTTCAGATAATATCGCAAAAAGCACCAAACCATAAGAATTAAGTGAGTAAATGCGTTTTTCAATCATTTTTTTTCAAATTCCTAAAATTGGATTGGTTATGCTGCCAAAGAGATCGCAGTAAGAAATATCTGTGGTGAACTTGCAAATAAAGTGCAGGAATGTGTGAAAACATTGAGAAATATTTAAATACTTATAACTTTCAACCTGAGCCGAATCTGGAAAAATGGCAAAAGAAAAAAGTTTTTCATTTGATTAGAGGAATGTATAGTTGAAATTAACTTATAACTTAAAGACTTACCCTGTATATGTTATCTTTCCGAAATGAACGAAAGATCTCTCTGATGGTCCTCTGACACTCAACTTGGATTAGCGAAGTAGTCAAGTGTGCGAAACTCGAGAGTTATAAAGATCTGGCTATAAATCGTGCTGTAATTGCATCTCGGTGTGATGTATAAATCACCTTCACGAGTTCAACTAACGACTTCGAGATCTGAAAATTTTCCTGCGAAATACTTCTCAACTGCGACCGTACTCGCTCAGATGGAGTAAAAAAACAAATTTGTTATAAGGGCTGTCCGAGGTTTATTGCATTTGCTTGGTTCTTTAATTTAAACAGTAAATGTTTTGTGTTAATACGATAAAGCTTGTTGATAAAAAAAATTAATTGACCATTTCCCTCCTGAAAATTGAAGAATGGCAGATCCAGAGTATATGAAATTTTTGATGAATTTTAAATCGTTTTATTGAGCCTTTACATCGTTTCACGTTATCGAAATCAGTTGAAATAGGCTGAATCACAATTTATTGGGGATGACTTTTGGCTAGCAAGTCATAGTTTATCTAGAGGCATTTTTGAGAGAATTAAGTTTCTATAGCATCCCTAGAAGCAGACAACCATTTGCTTTAACCATAAGCTTTCACTCGTGGTAATACTATCTTTTTTTTTTATTTCTTCACATGAGTATAATATATATTACATGAATATTGCTGAAATAAGAATTCACTACTAGTATAAGAATTCAATACTACTGGCGTTGTCTACCCTCCCCCAAAGTTAACATAGAAGAAGATAATTAAGAACGAGAGGGAAGCAGTACTACAGTGTGGAATTTTTTGGTAACCGCAGGAACTCAGTTCTTTCGATAATTGGTCATCATCAAGGTTACCCATCCGGAAATGGTACCACATGCAGCATGTGAACAGGTAGGTACTAATCAGTAAAAAAGATATCCACACGGAAAGTCGAGATAAGAAATTAGGAAAACCTTTAAACAATTCACGATACTATAGAATTTTTGGATTATTCGGTGAGTTTGTAAAAACGTTTTCCGACTTTCTTATTTCAACTCTGCTTCGAGTTATACTGTTTCCTTTGGTTGATTCTTTGAAGAATTTTTGATTTTGTTGGACAAAACTTTCCTTCCGTATAGCTGTTTTACTGATTTGTACCTGTTCACATGCTGATTGGGGTATCATTCCAGGACGGAGAACACCGATGACCTATATTGTCGAAAACGCTCAGATTCTGGAGTGAAGAACTATGGAAAATGATTTCAATGGAAATTGTACTATTCCTGGTGAAAGTGAAAACATCAAACTGACAAATACTAACTACACACAGTAAGACATCTTTGCTGAATCCCCCGCCATTTTGCAACGCCAGAACTCGTTCTCGCAATAAGAAAGTTTGTGGCCTATACTTGTAAATTTCTATTCATCTATCTGCTTTGCCTTTCTGTAATGGAACTGTCAGTGTTCGATAAAAATTCGGCCCAAAGAGTATTCGAGTACAGAAAATATTTTCTTGTATTTATTGTTTATGACTTGAATATTTATGTCTGAAGTAGCTACATTATTTCGTTTGTTTTTCGTGTATTTCTTCAACATTTATCTTGAATGCTTCAACTTTGACTATATTTCAATTATCTACACCTATTATTGCAACATAAAAATCAGTTTTCTCAAACATTTCATTGCCGCTTTCACCATCCGGGAAAGATTCGACAATACTCAAGTCACCTGTAGACATAATATGGATTCTCACGAGTGTGTTACTCATATTAGTCAAGAGGTGGAGCATTTCTACAATTGTCAGTAACGACATGTTTCAGGTGTTTTTAGGTTTTTAATTCCAATAACTGAAGATGAGCTATTAAGAAATAAATAACAATTATTATTTATAGAAAAAGCCCTTGCGAATTATTGGGTTTAAACTATATGTCTATGGCACTTTCTAGAAAATGCCATCAACGCATTTTCTCTAATGTCAGAGTCCCCATCTGACTCTTCCATCAGAAAATGAAGGGAAAATTCGCAAGAAGCAATTGCTCCCAACTCCTTCGTATTTCAAAACATTTGTCAAATTGAAAGTTTTCAAAGAACGCAGTAACGATATTTTTCAAATCTACTTCTTTTCCTAGTAAATTGAGCCAGATACACATAGACCATTTCAAAAGAACAAGGGGCGACATAATTATTCGTTTCAGCAAAATACAAAAGACTTTTTTTTCAGATTATCTTGTTCTGTCGTCAGTTTCTTTGTATTTTACCAAACTATCATGTAATTTCCAACGTGAAAGTACTTCTATGAGTATGTTGTTTCCACAAATATAGGGAAAATTAAAATACAATAACATAATCACAAGGACAAATATCTGTCGATAAATCAATAAACATTCCTCCTTGATCACAGCTTATCATCCAATCAACCAACAAATTTTATCTCTCATCAACAACCCAAAGAATAGAAACATACAAAGTTTTGAAATATCAAATCACGTATATTCATCAACATTGGAAATCACATGATAGACTTGAATAATACAAAGGTACTGATGGCGGTACCAGATAATCTTAAAAGAAAAATAAAAGAGTCTTTCTGTATTCTGCCGAATGGAGAAAATAATTATCCCCATTACTGTAGAGAAATGGACCATATTTGGCCGAATTCGCTAAAAAAAAAGAAGTAGAGTTGAGAACTTTTCGAATTTTAAAGAATGCCAATTCGACAAAAGTCTATTAATACGATAGTGTTCAAAGAAATTGATTCTTGCAAATTTTCTCTTACTTGTCTGTTGACAAAGGGAGACTCCAAAGTTACAGTTCATTGCGTTGATAGTTCACATCATTATTTATTGTTCATTAGGCAACTTTCTCTTAAGAAAGTGACCTTGACAAATAGTTTTAATCGCGCATTCCGTAGGGGTTTTTTTCAATTAATAACTTTCAGTTGAGTTGAAGAATTCTTTCCCAGATATTGAAAGTTAAAACCTAAAGAAAATCTGAAAAATAAAAATTTCAAAAAGCACTGCCGTGAAGGCAGCAACTTTTGCGCGCATGTTCAATGTAGATGACCGCTTCAGCAACGAATTTGAACGTGCGCGCAAAAGCTGCTGCCTTCACGGCAGTGCTTTTTGAAAATTTTTTCTGATAAATTACTGGATTTCAATTCGATCTGATCTGTATTTTTGGAAATATTGGAAAAACAAAATTTTGATTGGGTATATCTACGGAATCATTGGGTGGATTTTACCCATTCACGAATTCGACCTTCGTAATTAAGCCCCAAACCTACTCTACAAATATCGAGTTTCTAAATCGTTTCTTCCGGAAGTTATTGTGTTTACGGTCAGCCTAACGGCCGACTGCGTAAACACAATAACTTCCGCAAGAAACAACTTAGAAACTCGATATTTGTTGAGAAGGTTTGGACCTTAATTACGAAGGCCGAATTCGTGAATAGGTAAAATCCACCCAATGATTCCGTAGATATACCCTATCAAAATTTTATTTTTCCAATATTTCCAAAAATACAGATCAGATCGAATTGAAATCCAGTACTTCATCGAAAATAACAGTTCGAAGTTTCATACAGAATTTAATGAGGATGATATGATGAGAAAATCATAGAAATTTTTTTTTTCAAATTGTTCTATTGACACGATTATCACGAAATTTTGCATAAAGTTGTCTTTCAGCATCTTAAAACTAGCTGTGAAGTTTAATCAGGACTGAATCAGTATTTCTCGAGTTATACCGAAAAAATCAACGATATCGAGAAGAAAACCTCGAAATTTCACATATTTTTTCCCGATATCTCCAAAACTTATGATCGTATCGAACTGAAATTTGGTACACTGCTGTGAAAGTAGAAGGTCAAAGTGTGTGAGTATAATTTTTTTTGGATATGATGAATGGTTTCCGAAAAAAAAATTTTTTTGGAAAAAAATTTCGAAAAAAATTTTTTTTTAAAATTATTGACAATATGATCCTGACGAAATTTGGCTCAAAGTTGCGCGTCGTTGTATTACACCTAATCGCCAAGTTTGAATCCAATCGCTCATGTAGTTTCTGAAATAAAAAATAAATAACTTCAAAACTTCAAATGCCTATAACTCCGAAGCTATTCGATCGATTTGGCCCATTAACGAACACAACCGCGGCATTCCGATGCGCAACCTATTCTGAAAGTTTCAAGTTGCTAGCTTGCTTCTGTCGACAGTTATCGTGTCTACGGCCGGCCGGCCGGCCGGACAGAATCAATTTTGACACCGGATTCGTCATCAGTGAGTCCAACCTAGTCGATTGAGACCATTTTCGGCTCAATCATCCAAAATTACAGACATTTGGACAAAACGATAGCACGCTGTTCCCCTAGAACATGCGCGCAATAAAAAATCCTCCCACAATCTTCTTCAATCGATATGTGGCGTGTCTTTACCTCGATTCCACACTTTGAAATCTTGGACCTTTATCACAAACACGTCGGATTCACCTTTCATTTTCAAAAATACACATAACCACCGTTGAAGTTCATATTACAATCTAAACGCCACGCCAACTCTATTATCTGATTTTAAAATCAAACCCTGCAAAATTCCAACTCTGACCGAATTGCGTTCTCTAGCGGTCCTAGACCCATGTTGCCGTCACTCCAAAACGCATCCCTACAAACCGCACGTCTGCAGGATCGAGATCTCACTCCGATCTCCGGGAATTTCGAGTTGGATCAAGTGGGCCGTAGCCGAGATATGCGGTACTCCGCGGGCGCTATGATGGATATCGCCCGATTATGTTGAATAATGCAGTAAGGAGTCCATTAGGCGGAGTTAATGAAACCGTGATTAGTTCAGACGCCGCTTAATCTGCTTCTCACACTAATACAAGATGCACTCGTCGTAACGCTACGTCTTGCTGAGACCATAAAGGCACTTGATTCGAGATTAATCTTCCGAGGTGCATTCCTGGATTGGCTCGAATAGCCGTTGAGAGGTGCCTTATTTGGGATGAATTTGTGGGAATGAATGGATTGCTATTTCCCATTCGATGGATAGACCAGATTTTGTGACAGGAAACAGATTGATACTAGATATTCTTTATGCGGAAACAGAGAACATGAGCATTCAAATTTGACATAAATGTCTGTAATTTTCGAATTTTTAACCGAAAATGGTCCTAAATGATTAGGTTGGACCGTTGAAAAATCCGTGTCCAAATACGATCCCTCTTACTTCCGAACATTTGGAGACCTAGAGTCTTCAAAGTCCTATGGGGTATATCAAGAGCCTAAATATCTGAGTTGTGTTCGATATGGGCAAAATCCACCGGAGGGCTACAGAAAAATTTAAGCTTTGTATGCAGTTGTAGGGTATCACCGAGATGCATCATGCAAAATTTTGTGGAAAACTAATGACTATAAAAATTTCAAAAAGATCTGTATCTGTACACATAAACTATCCTTCAAGTTTTGCTGAAATTTTGCCTGAATTTTCCAGTTGCCATTTCATAACAGAGAACCTGATTTCAGCAGTATTTTTTATAATCACAAATATAATATTTCGAAATGAAATTCGTTCTATAATATCTACGCATATATCATCCTGACACATTACTTATAGCATATCCTCTCTTCTCTCAAGTTCGATCGTTCACTGCTAAGTCTACTTTTTTCGCGCATGTTCTAACGTGCTATCGTTTTGTTCAGATGTCTGTAATTTTGAAATCTTTATCCCCAAAATAAAATAAGTTAAAAGTTCCTGAATTATAGTAGTTGTTTCTTGAATATCTCAAGAATTATTTGGGCGATTCCATTGTTGTATTGTGCTGGCAAATTAAAAAAAAAAATTGAATTCAGAAAATAGCTCGCTTCTTCGAAAACTTTTCATTACGTTCTGCCAAAATTTTGTAAAGACCTCGCACCCTATAGTAAACAAAAGTGCCCTAAATTTTAAAGCGATCCGGATTCATCTTTCTGAGATATAAGGAAAAAATATGTAAAATTTTGTGTTGTTTATATTGTTGTTATTTCCGGTATAACTCAAAAAATACTTATTTATTTCAGTGATAAATTGGAAGCTGGTTGAAAAATACTGATGCACGATTCTGCGCAGAATTTCGTGATGATTTTTCGATTGGAACAATTTTGAAAAAATTCAAAATTTCTCTTCAAAACCATTTCATTTTGTGAACCATTCTTCAAATGAAATGAATCTAATTATAACGAAACTTGAACAAAAGTTGAAAAATGCCTAAGCACACGTTTACACAGAATTTCGTGATGACTGTGTTGAAAAATAAAAAGAAATTGAAACCTAACAAAAAAAAATTGTTCGAAAATTATGGATCAGAATTCGAAGAAATAACGCACACAACTTGAAACCCATATTTCCAACTAGTGAACAAAATATCAGTTCCATGCGATTTCAATTTCCGAAGATATTCAGGAAAAATATTTAAGATTTCGTTTTGTTTTCCTTGGTATCTTCGTAATTTCCGGAATCAGTCAAATAATACTGATCTATTGAGCTGTTTGTGATTTGTTAGTAATGATAGTTTATACGAATTCGTTGCTGAAACGGTCATCTTATTACATATTGATCTCGTCAAACGCAAGTTGCCATAATTACCGGTATATTCGTTTGTCAACCTGTTTCAATTCAATCGTGGAACATATTTTTTCAAATAGAAGGTCTTCCAACAAGAGCACCGGATATGCTCTTCGATAGAAACACATCTATTTTTTGAAAATGGTTTCGATTAAAATTGAAGGAGAACATCAGGGCAAATCGCCAAATGTTAATGTTTTGTTGAAATTTTGAATATTTTTTTCGCATAAATGTGGCTGTATTTAGCAATATTGAACACTGTTTTCTCTCTGATGTGATCCACTGGTTCAGGCTTATTCGCATACACCTCTTTCTTCACATGACACAATCTTGCATAATCTTGCTGGCCAATGTTGATCGCCAAATCAGCAATTGCATTGTTCCAAGTGCTGAGTGACCACCATTGATCCATCAGCATTAAATTTGGTCGCGTTGTCGATTCATTTGGCGCATTATCGAGACTGAAATCTTGCCATAATTGACGAACTTTGGCTATATTGTAATACTATCAAACAATTGTTGAACTTTGTTCGCATAAATATTAATCAATACTCTTGAATCGTGAGGTTTTAAGGGTGACAACTGTCAAAAAAATGTAAGCGTACATTTCGTATTAACAGAATGACGGCAAATTCAAATCCGGCATTCTTGTTGGGAAATACTTTACTTGCCCTTGTTCAAAAGTAGGATCCAGTCCAGCTCAAGAATATTCGTCAAAGACAACCGAATATTCTGAGGACTGTACGGTTTATTTTGACGATATACTCTGACACACCCTAACAACCTCTCGATGGTTCTTCTACCGCTTCAAAACCCTTTTCATTACCCACTTTCCAACACATGGCTATCCTACCAACACGAGGGCACGATCGGTCTCAGTTTACAATTCCCGAGGAAAAGCACACGACAAGCCTAAACGGCGGGTTAAACATTTTTGTTTATCAAGCTGTCATCGGGGCCGTTTCACCAGGAGTTCGTCCGTCAGCGGCGTCGAAGAGGGCGAACGATTTATCGCCACTAAAATCGGCCGAGGGGTTGTCAGACGAAAAAAAACACGTTAATATCCGAGGTTGGAATCGAATCAAGGCCCGTTTGGAATCTCTCGAAATAGATGGATGTTTAACATAGTTTATAGGCCGGAGATGTACCGTTTCTTTTAAGAGGCTAGAAATGCCGACGTATGTTCTTGTTTATTTATTTTCTTCGGTTTCTCGTTTAGATGGAGAGGCGAGCATGAAATTTTTTTCATGGGGAGACTTGTGTATCGGTTACAACATGAAAGGGCGGTTTTTCGTTTGTTTTATGGAGTTATTTTGTCTTCGGATTCGGTTACTCGGGTTCCCATGAGTTTTGAGTCCATCACTTTTCATCGCCAAGGAAATCATGTGCAAGGATAACATAAAATAGGTGTTTTATTGATCTCGTATCTTGTGAACGAGGTTTCATATTATAGATTATTGTTCGGAAAAGGTCGGGACTAGATGGTTTACCTTTGTGGATGGAGAAAATGCGAATGATTGGATATTTTTCATGTTCTCTTGAAGGTATCTTAGCTGGGGGTAGGGGGAATAATCTATCAAGAACTTCCTAGTTGGCGTATGACATCAGGTATGATGGGAGGCTTGAGTTGATCAGTTTTGAAAGTGCATGAGTAACATATTCAGTGCTCTTAATGGTTTAATTTTTTTACTTGCTCTACAAAATTATCGAATAATATAACTCTACATTTTGTAGAGCAATATGTGCCTATTCTTTGTATAATTTTTCCAACGCCTTATCTGTATGATCTTCATTGGATGAGGTTGATAATATCAACCATGTCTGATTTTTCTGCAACATTATTTTTTGTGTGAAGATATTTGAAGAATTTGATTTTTCAATGATCGCTCCTTTGATTGTGAAGAAAAATCCGATAGTGCTGATATTTTTAACCACTTATAATCAATATCCAATGACATAGTGATGGAAAGCACTTAATTTTTTTTGCCATATCTCTAATGGTGAAGTTCAAGAGTTGAAAAAACGAAGACGTCGATATAGAGCTTCAAATATGTTAACATATGATACTTCGTGTTTTTCAGAACCCGTGAGAAGATTCGAACCATCAACTCGTGAACACATTAAAGTATTGCATTAATTAATTTGCAAAAAATCCCACTCGTTTTCGTCAGGGTACCATTCTGAAAGTCCTTCGTATTGACAGGTACCCTGTCTATTCAAAGAATTCTAGATGAAAGCTGATCATACCATGTTATTATTGGTTCATTAAACAGGAAATATTCTATGAAGTTTCTTCATTGAGAATGATGAATTTATTAATCATATTTTCCTGAATTACGATAACTACTGAACACACACTGCAAAGGGAAAAAAAAAAAATTTCTTGAAGTGGACTCATGGCTACCGTCAGAATGAATATGGCAATAGTTATGGGACAACAATAGAAAAATAATAAATTGGGGAAACACTTTATTTATTCTGAAATAATCGTCTTTTAATTTCATATTATAACGAAAATCCTTTCAAAGCGACTAAAACCTTGTTAGTGGATAATAATATCTTGCTTTTCCATGCCGTAGAATAATTCGATTCTAAGTACCATTTGGGCGTTATTATTGTTTCAGAATAAATTCGGCACACAAGAAATAAACATATTCAAATCAGATGTTGAAGCACATTGTTTCGATTATCCTAGGTTTCAAGGAAAAACCTCAGGAACTTGAAGCTGGTGCAAGTTAGTATATGAGGTGTGCCCTGTGTACGCTTTGTAACTGAGTCCTTGAGCCATCCTGAACACAGCTCTGTTGATTTATGACACAATAGTTACCGGTGATTATACGCTACAAGCAATTCGAGAATGCATTATTAAAATATCTCCTAGACGCGTAGATAAAAGAAACAAAATTCCAATATTTTTTAATCTCAATCTCGCAAAATTCTAACCAAATTCTTCGTTGTGAAGTCAAATATCATTGCATTCCATAAAAACTTTAGAATTAAATTGCTAAAATCATCTTCATTCGACTCGTGTTGGATTGTTTGCTATCTCGTGCCAACCAGTTAGGTGCTATATCTCAATTCAATCGGATAGTTTTTTGTCTTTATCTTCTTTCCTTCCCATGTTAGTGCTTCTTTCTTCCACTGAGGAAAATAATCATTTTGGAGTGGTATTGACATTGTGGTAATGGTAGTAGGTCTAATATGCGCTATTTCATCTGAAAGGTTGTGAACTTCGTAGCATGGTTTGAAATCACCAATATGGGAGGTAATTCCTGAAGCCGCGTACAGACCCGCATGTTGAGTGGCTCTCGTGTCAGGTGATTGAGGGATATAGTATCTTCGAAAATTTCAGAGTGGTTACTAGCTGTAACGGTTTAATATTTCAGGAAGCCATATAAACGGAACGAACCAATAGAGAGTATTGTGAAATACTGGTTTTATGTCCCTACAGCTTTTAGAGATATCTCTGGAATTTACAATGGAAATAAAATGGTAAAGGCCATAAATTATTCATCAGGCAATTGATTTTTGACAGATGAAAAGAAATATTAGTGCGAAAAATTGACCGAGGCCCCAGAACTTTTTATACGGTTGCAAATTGGTGCAGGATATGGGACCGATCGCCTACTGTGTTGATTCGAAGAATTTTCAAAAATACCCCAATCTTTGAAACATCACGTTTTGTATCTCACTTGTTGGCCCTAAGTTGCTGCTTCCTCGAAAAGAAGTCGGAATAACGTCTGAATTTTTTTATTCCGATCTCAGAAATTCATACCTGGAGAGAGGGATGAAAAATGCAGAGTTGACGCACATACCCCGATCAGCCAAAATACTTCATGAATTGAAGATGATTTTCACAGATTTTTTTTATTAAAAATTTAAAGCGCTTTAAATCGGTGCAGTTTCCTATTACGGTTGGTAGTAAGTTATATAGTTTAGGACCGTAATAATTCAGGTACCTACCTCAAGTTCGAATTATTTGCATTCAAAGGGAATTTAATCTGTAGGTTTTATTTGGTTTTTGTTTGATATAAATGATCCACGAAATGCTTTGAATCAGAGTGAAGATGCATATATGAGCATATGGTCCGAATATAGAGTGATCGAACAGTAACCATGTGTTCATCGAACAGCTGAGTTTAAGGAAACAACCCATTCTTCCCATGAATGATCTCAAGAATATACTTCTGAAGTATATTCAGCTTTTATCTATATGCTATTATTGAGAATAATAATGATAATTATGACTCCACAAGGAAATTCTACACAACACGAAGTAATTTTTATTTAGAAGTTCCCCAACAAATAGAAATTATTGAGCAACTTGTCACTTTAGAAATTTAGGTTTCACAATACCAAAGTATTTTATGGAAGACGTTCCTTTCATGTCACAATTATCAAAGAGTATGAAGTTTAATTGTGGTCTACTTGCATTAGAAGGTGAGAAACTAAAGTATACCGGGTGTCACAGGAAACAGGTTCACCCCCAAAAAATCTTCATTTTACAAGTTATCGGATTGAAATTTTGAGCATTCATACTACAGATTAATCTCTATCGACTAAACAATCTATGACTTCCAGTTCCGAAATAAAAGAATTATTTTAATTTCCACATCGGATCGAACGGAATTCTCAATATATTAAGCCAGCAGCTTTTACGCCCTTGTTAAATTTCACGAATTCAACTTCCATAATTAATCTCTTTACATCTGGCCTAACCGCAGATCGTAAGCACAATGAGAATCGAGAGAATCTGCTTAGAAGCTTAATAATTGTAGATCAGGTTTGAGTAGTTCAATTACGAACGCCAAATTCTTGAAAACCACCCTGTGTTCTCGCAAATATACATACCCTTGCCATAGATGATCGGATATATAGGTATTTTTTGAGTTATTTCGGAAATAATTAACAATGATATCGATGGAATCAGCACGAAATTGAACATATTTTTTCCCAATATTTCCCAAGATGAAATTCCGGTCAAATTCCGAAATTTGATATAACTGCTGTGGAAAATAGTGACCTCAAGGTCTGTGCCGAACTCCATGGTGAGATTATGCATGGTTTTCGAAAAAAATTTTTTTCAACAGAAATCTCGAAAGTCACACAACTAGTCACATAACTATTAAACAAGTTTAATTCTGACAACCTCATTATTTTTCAAGAAATTCAGGAAATCATCTCAAAATTTAAAATAGCCAGAAATTTGACATACTTTTTTCCAATTTCCCTGCAGATAAATATTCGCTAAAACTGCAAGTTGAAGCACTATACTGTTATCTTTTGACTTCAAGGACCAATTTTCATGGAATTTTGATGAATAAGTTTCGGAAGAATTTTTTTAATCGATAAAGACAATTTTTGGATCAAAACTTGAAAATTACAGACACTGGGCAAAGCGATAACACTTTTGCTTCCTAGAACAAGTTCGTAATGAAAGAAAATAATTATTTGCTGAATATATTTTATAAAAAGAAATTAACATCTGATCCAGTTGAAAACAACCTTGTTTGAAAGTTTTTAACGGTTAGATCATCAATAAATTGTGAACAATGTTGCGAGTTGGTTTCAAGACTCAAGGTCTTTTCCTTAGAAAGTTAGAGCACAAACAGTCGGTCGGACAGAATTGAATTTGATCACGGATTTTTGCTCAGGAAGTCCAACCTAATCGTTTGAGACCAATTTCGATGCAATATCACGCTGTTGCCCACAACCATATTATTAGGAGATATAAGGTATTCATAAACTGATTCTATAAGTTTTGAATTACTCCAATTAAACGATCGAAAAATTTCGCACGAATTTCCGCCTTATGTTCCAGGTTTCGTCATGATCGGATTAATATTTTTTGAGTTATTTCCGATCTCACAATGATGCTTAGGAAATCAGTCTGAAATTAGACATTTTTTTCCAATATCTCCCAAGAGGAATATTTGATCAAGCTGAAATGTGAAACACTGTTGTTAAGTAGTGACCTCAAGGTCTGCGCCAGTCTGTAGTATCATTGTAAGGATGGTAGTCCGTAGTATCGTCTAGCATCAGCCTCATAGACGGTTCCTACGGAAAATCAGGAAATCTGATTGGGATAAAATAAAGTACGCTGTTATTAAATGGCGATTTGGAGATTTCAGTGAAATTCAAATGAAATATGAAAAGTTAAAAAAAAAAATTTTCTAATTTTTCTGCGGATAATCCTCCTCATTAATACTGTTCATCTACCAACCGAGTTTCATTTCGATCATATAAATATTTTTCGAGTTATTGAAAAATTAAAGTGTCAGAGGGCTGTTACATAAAAACCATTCAGCAGATTTGGCTCATTAACGAACTCAACCGAGATATTCAGGATCGAAACCTAACCTAGTCGTTTTTCAGCTCAAAATTCGAAAATTACAGACATTGTGACGAGACGATAACACGCTGTTCCCCAGAACAAGCGCGTAAAAATACTAGGATGTGACCAAAAACCCCAATTTAAATGGTCATGCACAACTCATCACAGTTATCAGAATATTGCTCAAAGTTAACATTGAACAACCTGTATCTCGCCTTTGCTTCGAAAACAGGGCATATGTCCTACAGCAAAAATGAATTTTCCAATGTCATACAAGGCAATATATGTTTGCCCAGTTTATTGTGAAACATTCTGTATATACAGACCATACCCTAGGTTGGCTCGCATATGTATGAGTTGAGTAGTTCACGAGCCGCTCAAAACATTGTCCACACATGCGGTAGTCTAATTAAACTGGCTCAACCGCTGCTCAGCTCGCCTGTCTGTCTATACGCGGCTGAATTAATCCAAGAAATTGAGTTGAGTAGCTTCATCCCAACGTAACACAGCCTCAAATCATCACCTAACAAACTCACCTACTCGTCCAACTACCACATTCCCCACTTATCTCGAATACCTACAATTATTTTATGGCGCTATAGATCATCTCGGCCGACGCAAGCGATTTTCTCCAGATTCGAGAGCGATACGAGCGATTTATGGTCGTTCTGTGATTGATACGGATAATTGGAATGCATCTAGGATGGATTTCCGTTCTGTTTGAGCGTTGTCGGCAAAATCAAAGCGAACGGCGTCCCAGTTCGCGGCTATGATGAATGGTCAGCGCGTTGCCAAGATTGTGGAAGTGACGTAGATCGATCTAGATTTGACGTCTCGTCCGAAATTATGAGGGATTTATGACCACCGTCTCTGATTCCTATCGTCTGCTGGTTTCGAGGTCTTATTTGCCTTGTGGTTCGGATAGTTCATCATCTCGGAAAGGGGATCATCTAGTTCTTCATATTCTTCCATCATTTTCCCCCTCAACTCAGAAATATGACTGAAAATAGTGGACATTTTGAACTATAATCACGAAATTTAGCACAGCTTTGTGCATTAGCTAGTTATCGAGTTTCATCACGATCGGATCCGTACTTGTTGGAGTATTTCGGAAATAACAATATATAGAAAATATTCATGAATTTTGATATAGTTTCTTCCTGATATCTCCTGAGATTAATGGTCCAGCTGAGAGTTAAAAAACTATTTCTTCGTAGTGGCTCCAAAGTCTGCGTCACATTTTTTTAGGTGATATTTCTAGGTGTGAAACAACACTTGAAGATTTTATAGAAGTGTATTTAGCGAACTGAGCCACACTCAGCCGTTTCAGAGGGGATTCTCAAGTTCATAGTTTGCCGGGATAGGGTAGTTTAAGTGGTCAAACTTTGGTAGAGTGATGATTTATTGACTACAATCCGAAGCTTGTACACAGATAGGAATTGGTTCGTGTGGAAAAGAGAGCTCCAGTAATAAAAGCTAACATAACCACAAGGACGAATATCTGTCGAAAAATCAACAAATATTCCACATTGATCAGAGCTAATCATCACATCAACTAAAATATCTACACCGAAGAAGCGGACCCAAGGATAATGACTACAGCTGTTTCACAGTTAATACTGATAGGCCGTCTTACCTCATATAAAACCGCTGAGTAGGGAATCTAGATACTTTTAATCTTCTGATAGAATACTGCAGTATAACTACGTACAGAGCGCCATCTTTCAGCAGCATCTTGCGAATCCTACCTTCGAGTGCAGAATACTGCTGATGTCATGCACATCACCATGACGTTCATCCTTTTGTCGTATCAGCTATCCTTGTGAAACCAAAATCACAGGATCACTGTAGTCTACAGAGAATAGGTAAAGTTCACACAATTTCTGGAAAATTTTTCACGAAAATCGTTTGTTATTTGTAACTCAACGATTATCGTGGTAATTTCACAGAATCTCTTCTCCCTTTGTATGAGTTAACATAATCACAAACACAAATTTCTGTCTAAAGCCGGGCCCTTATTAATTATTTGGTTGTACAAATTCTTCAAACTAATTACATTGAGAATTAACATAATCACAAGGTCAAATATCCGTCTATAAATCAACAAATATTGCCCCTTGATCAGAGCTAATCATCCAATCAACCAAAATATCTACTCCGAAGAGCGGCGTCCAAGGCGAATGTTTCACAGTTATTTCTGATCATCAGACTAACTTACCTTAGATCTTAGAAACAATTGCAGAATAGGAATCTTGATACTTACCACCTGTCCGATGGAATACTGCAGTATAACCTTCCAGTGCAGAATACTTTGATTGGTGCATGGCGTGAAAACAGACATGTGGGTAAGATTTAAAAGTTGAGAAAAGTCAGAAAATTCTGCTCGTTTATTGAGCAGCCATTCAGACCTTAAACCTGAACCGTATTTTCTGGGTCAGGAGGGAAACGATAATGCTGTTAAGTTGGTAATACCGGTCTGTTCTATTTTTTCAATATCACTGCATTTAAGGAGTATCCCAGCTGCACAGTCTAGCAAACAACCACTCCTAAGCTTCTTACAAGCACTCATAATTCATGGTTCTCGCTTCAAGGTGAATCAAATTTTAGACTTAATAAGTTGAGAGATAAGTCAGTTTCTGTTTTTTCATTTCCAGAAATTAATGTGGACTTGAAACTATTATAGATTGAACCTCATCATTATAATCATATTTTATTGGAGCAAATCTGAAAAAAAAGTAAAACAATAAAAACTCTCGTTCGTATTCTTATTTCTTTCACGACCAGAATGGCTAAGCAACGAAGCAAACCATGTTCTAGGGTTGAAAGTTACTCCAAAAATTAATGTTATCATATCAGAACACTACAGACGAAACAATGGACCGTGGTATAGATATCTGATATGTGGCGTTCGGGCTCATGCATATTCCTCAGGATGTGACTCTCCTGAGGGTTATACAGTTCGCTTCAAAATTATGGAACAAATTCATTTTCTCAGAAGAAAAATATTTGGCAACAAAATTCTGAAACAGGTCAATTTTTGTTTCACTTTTACCGAATTTACATGCATTTTTGAAGTATTTTTGTTGCACCCTTTGCCATCCCCATCTACCCTCTAAATTTTTTGAATAGGGAAAGTAGGTCATGTGGTACTTTTCTGGCAAGGTCTTTGTATCTTCTTTATAGGCTTGCAGAAATTCTCAAGAAAAAAAAATATTTTTTGAAATTTTTACTTTACTTTAAACTAGTTACTTCAAATAGGTTTTCAGTATGTGCACTTTGTCATGGCTCATTTACTTTGAGACGATGGTACCTGATGAAATTTATCACCGAATGAAAGTCGACCATTACAGTTTTGTTCATGCACAACTTTCAACCCCTTTCGTCCCCCTCACGTGAAAAACATTTTTTTTCTCTATTAAAGGATTCGTAGGAGTTGAAAGTTGTGCATGAACAAAATTGTAACGGTCGACTTTCATTCTGTGACAAATATCATCAGGCAACATCATCTCAAAGTAACTGAGCCATGACAAAGTGCACATACTGAAAGCCTCTTTGAAGTAACTAATTTTTCAAAAAAAAATTTTTTCTCTTGAAAATTTCTGCACACCTGTAAGATGATACAAAGACTTTGCCAAAAAAGTACCACACGACCCATTTTCCCTATTCAAAATTTGTGTGGTTGATGGGGATGGCACAGGGTGCAACAAGAATCCTTCAAAAATGCATAAAAATTTGGCAAAAGTGAAACAAAAACTGACCTGTTTCAGGATTTTGTTACCAAATATTTTTCTCCTGTGAAAATGAATTTGTTCCATAATTTTGACGAGCGCTGAAAATTCGATTTATGCCTGAACAAAGACTGGCAGGTTTTGCTAATCTAGTGAGTGGTATTGCCCGCCGGGTAGTTCAATACCGGTCAGAAGTTTTTTTTTTGAGTTTTATATATTGGAAATATAAATAAACAAATACTGATGTCACTTGCTCTGTTTATGTTAGCAGAGTATTTGTATTTTACATTGATAAAAGACTCAAGAAATATATCACTTGATTACTGACACTCAATCATTTTCCCTTAAGTGACCGGTCATAGCCAATATTACTCTATCTCTCCCACCATTGGACCAATATTGCCCAACCAATACTAACGGCGGATGACCAGAAGGACAAAATCATATTTGTTCTGTAATTTTCAGTGCAAGCATTTGCGTCCATTTTCATCGCTGGCATAAAACGAAAATTCAACGAAATTATACTGCTCGATCCCACGCTGAAAGCGTGAAAAAATATCACAACAAAAATTATCCAACATCAGCGCAGAAAGCTGAAAAGGCCGTAAATCTCTCTAGCGATATAATAAGACTGATAACTCATTTGTTGGCTTGGTTAATTGGTAATTATCTCCTTAAATAGTCGGGCGCGTACCTCGAGAGCCCATTGTCGTCGGACCTAATTTGTGTCCCATTTCGGATCGGAAACAATGGACGACTGATCGAGTCCACTGGACGAAGCTTCCTTACATGGCGTCGGTACATGATTCTCGACGACGATTGTCTTCTTGCGTGGACGCGACTTGATATATCGGTACATACGGAGGACAGACGCTTTTGGCGCCGAAGGAGACTGGGAATTTCACCGAGGGACTTCGTTTAATGAGGTTTATGTAAGGATATGCAACTGGCACAAGCAACGTGAGAGGAATCTGCTGAGAAATTTACGAGATTGGGATGAATTTTTTGGTCGGGTTGTTGGCACTGTCACGCCTATCTCAGTTGCCCTAACAGTTCAAACGCAGTACAAAGTCCATTAGTTCTTCTCGAGCAATCGAATGGTCTTTTGATAGTTTCCGTTGAACCCTTCAAATTGAAATTGAAGACCTAAGGGGACCATTGCGAAAATTATACAAAATAAATATTACTATTGAATAACTAGAAAGTGCAGGGAATTCAAAATATTTTTAATTCGAAGTGCATATCGAAAATCTTTCATAGAAAACATTGGTTCCCATATTCATATCGGGTTACCTTGCCATAAAATACCCTGTATTCACCGAGTTTATGAAGTCAGTGAGCATCCCTTCGTAGTTATCAGACAATAATAATAGGGTGATTTTTGCCATTTCATTGAGGTACCCTTTGATCGCTGCGTTCAAAGCTATCTCTCCGATTTCATGTAGGCTTTAACCCTAGTTGATTTTTACGCGCTTGTTCTGAGGAACAGCGCGTTATCATTTCGTCACGATGTCTGTAATTTTCTAATTTTGAGCCGAAATTGGTCTCAAACGACTAGGTTGGACTCACTGATGAAGAATCCGTGGTCAAAATTGATTCTGTCCGTCCCGCTGTGTGCGATACAACTTTCGATAGAAAGAATCTAGAGTCTTCAAATTCTCAGGTCAGGTTAAGATCCTGAATATCTCGGTTGAGTTCGTAAAGAGTCCAAATCTGCCGAAAGGTTTTTGTGCTACAGCCATTTGAAATTTTGATTTTTCAATAACTGAAAAAATATTTATCTGATCGAAATGAAACTTGGTTGGTAGATGTACAGTAGCAATATGAAGAATTCTTCATAGAAAAAAAAAAATTTTTCCCTGAAAATTTTTATGTTTCATTTAAATTTCACTGAAATTTCCAAACCGTCACTTCATAACCGAGTACTTGATTTCAGCCCAATCAGATTCCCTGCTTTTTATGAGGAACAAATCAAGATGAAAATTCAGAGTATTCATTTCATAAATTTATATATTTCAAAAGCATTTTTCCGTTTAATTTTATTCTAATCGACACCGGAAACTCGAACACTCTGTTCAATCAAATATTTATTCTTCGAATTTTCTTTATAATAATTTCAGAATATTCGTTCCCATCGATCTTTCACGGCATATACTGATGAATAGTAGAAGCATTTACTGGATCCTACAGTGACAATATGCAGGACAGCAGCGTCAGTAGATTTGTTCACACTATACACTTCATGACAGCGTTACTATATTTTTATCAAGCTGTACTCGTAATCTACAGAAAATCGACTAAAGAAAATACGGAATCTACCTAAATATCTACCAAGCTCTTTATATTACTGAGATTGACAAAAATTCAAGAAAATTTGTACTGATAATGAATATTTGGCGAAACAGAGTTCGAAGTATAATGATATCCTATATATTTTATATCATTGCTCTCCACTTAAGAGTTCCCTATACTCTATACTCTGTGTGGTTCCAATAGATGACAACAGCAGCATTTTCCACGGCGCAGAATCGGCAAAGTAGAACATAGAACATGATAAGTCTTCGAGCCACAGTTTCTCCTAGTTCACTATTGCCAATTGCTTTTGAAATCATATTATTTCCATAAAGTAATTCTTTTTTACGCGCTTGTTCTAGGGAACAGCGTGTTATCATTTCGTCACGATTTCTGTAATTTTCGAATTTTGAGCCGAAAATGGTCTCAAATGACTGGAGTGAACTCCCTGAAGAAAAATCCTTGGTCAAATTCAATTCTGCCCGTCCGTCCGGCCTTCCGTATGTGCTCTAACTTTCGGTCTTGAAATTGACGGATTAGGTCTGGAGACCGAATATCTCGGTTGAGTTCGTTAATGACTAGAATCGCTCGGATAGTTTCGGAGTTAGACCCATTTGAAATTTTTAGTTTAATTTCTCGATAAAATTGAAACCTCGTGGACAGTTCTTGAATCCAACGCGCAACTTAGAGCAAGATTTCGTGTGAATCTAGTTGTTAAAAATTTAAAAAAAAGTTTATTCGGAAATTTTCAAAATTTTTCCTCTGAGAATATTTATTAGATTCCAATGAAATTTGGCACAAACGTTGAAGTCAGTATTCAACAACAATTCCTGTAAGTTAGATTGTTTCCCTTTCTCGGTCTTCTTGAAACTGACATATGAGTTGAAGGTTCCTAATTCAGTAAGAATTGTTCTCCCGATGTATTTGTATGTATTCGTTTTGTTTCCTTTTTCGCACATTCTCCAGCACGAATGACAATGAAACCATTTGTTAAAAAACGGCAAGTTTGAATATTATTGTATGCCAAGTAGAGTAATTAAGATGTATAGATGTTAGGACGTTTTACATTGTGATTGTTTTATATTGATTTTTTTTTTGTATGGTTAACTTTTAGTCACCATTGTCCATTTCAGAGCGCTGAAGAAGACTTTGAATAAAGTCGAAACCAGTTGGCATTGTTTTTGAAAGAGTGGTTCTGTTTGAAAGCCAGACCTTCGTCCAAAAATAACTTCTTTATATTATAAAGAGGTCTCAAACTGTTCAATTCTAAAAACAATGTTAAAATTTTACTTCGATCCGATATCAACTTTCGGAGATATTATATAAGGAAAAAAATGTACCAAATTTTGTTGTTATTTGGAAATTTACGTTATTTCTGCAATATCTCAAGGAGTACAAATGCAGTCAGATTGAAACTTTGTAATCAGGGGGAAATTACCAACACGCAACTAGATGCAAAATTTCGTGTTGATCTAATTGCTAAAATTTGAACAAGCGCGTAAACTCCTGACCTCACGTCAGTACTTTTCTAGACTTTTTCGATAATAATAATAGGCCGACTGGAAATCTTTCATTGGAGAGCTCTTTAGTCTCTGTTTTAGAGAATTAATCTCTGCAGCCTACTCTTTTTATCTCAACTCGACATTTCTCAGAGAGTTATCACACAATTGATAAGTCACAATTTCTAAACCTATATCTCGATTTATTTTTTTTAGCGTGAATTAATATCAAGAAGTGAACGGTCATTCAAATCAATAATCAACAAGTATTCTTGCACTCCATATTGAAATAATCCGTTCTCCATATGAAGTGGTGGGCAACATTTCACAACAGTCAATTCAAAAACACCTTAACGACAAATAAGATGTGGGAACATTGTTTCCATGGGAAAATACCGCTGTCTGAATAATAAACAAACATCAATAATTCGTCAATTAGGACACAAAGAACCTGAAAATCTTAATGTCGCTCCCATGTTTGTGAAACGTCTGTTCCATCGTTATATACAAGCAGAATAGTAGTCTGTTTACAACCATCAAACGGGTAAACTTTGAAACGTCGTTAAAATTCATAGGCATATGAAGATATGGAGAATACCGCACTAGTAATGTTCGTTCTGAACTCCGTATTTTTTGACGAAGACGAAGAATATGCCAGGTGAGTATTATCCGAGAATGATTCAGGAATGTGGGAAAATTGGATATATCTATAAAACATTTAAAACGCAACAAGATAGAAGAAATGCTGCAAATTTTACACAACAGTTTATTATTTTCTTGGTTAAATAATCCAATACCAAACCAATACCATCGATTTCTTAAATGAAACTCGTTTATTATTCATAACTCATTGGTTTTTCACACCAAAATTATCAACTACACCACTGGTCGGAAATCATCCAGGTGAAAATTTTCAGGTTAAGTTTTGCAACAGTAATTCTGTAATTAACATTGTTCGGTGGTACGTTTTCGAGAAATATTTTTTTCCCTCCAACCCCCAATTTTGACCCTTAGGGTACACCGATCCTGCTGGAAAGTTAGAGGATCAATCTCGAGCGACACACGATTTTTCTACCAAGTTTCACGGATTCCGATCCAGTTCTTTCAGAGAAAAGCCCCGAACAACGGACAGATTTTTTTATTAGTTCATTCAAATCTACCTACATCAAATTATAACCTGTGAAATTTTCAGATTTTCATATTTGATCGATCACTAAGGTCTATTATTTGATTTTATCAAATAAAAAACCAAAGTGCAGAAAAATTTGGTGCTTATTTTCAGGTCTCTCAGATGTAACTCGAATCATCATATTTTTATGTTCCTCTTATTCTATTTCGATACAAAATCATAATGTGTGTTTTCACTCACTTCGATAATTCGCAAATTGTGAATATTTCGGTATTAAAAATGGTAAAATAAGGACGCACGATCAAAGTGGGTGAAACGCGGTAGCTCGCGTTCTACGTCACTCGTTACTCGATACAGCCGAAGCTCTCCATTGGCTCGCTAGGAAGTATGTAAGGTACACGAAAAACGAGAATAGAGATAGAGTGGATAAAATCCGTTATGTCACGGAAGGCGCGAAATTTGGTCCGTTTAAATAGCCAATATGTGGAGCCAAATTTTATCATTTTCTCGTTGAAAATATAGAAATATTCGACGACGTAGTTGTTCAGTGTTCTTACAGTTCTTATTTGATTCCAATGAAAACAAAAATACATGGAAGAAAACTATTAGTGTAAAATTAAAGTTGTGATATTTACGAATACTAATATGAGAATGTTATGTGAATCTTTCACATTCCGTCCTGCCTCATTACTATACAAAATTACTACCCAAATTTTCGACTAATCGGATGCATTCTTGAATATGTAAGTCGATCATACAAAAACTTTTTCCGCAAAAAAAAAAAATTGAAGAGAACTGACGTTAACTCAACAGCGTTTGTTTTCTGTTGTTGAAGCGGCGTTCTATTCATGAATCAAACCCGCAAAATGCTTCTTTAATTCGTGATGAAAAGATTTACCGATCTTCTTGTCACGTGGTCTTCACGAAATTCCGTATGAATCTTTGAACCATCAGTTTTCGCTCAAATACTGGATTTTAGTTCGATCCAATCAGTATTTTCGGCAATATTGGGAATATAAAATTTTGAATTGGTACATCTATAGAAACATTAGACGGATGGGGCGAGGTTTGAATTGAACCCTAGAACTTGATGGCGAAATGATGACTTGAAGGCTCTTTCAGAATCTCATGAGGATCATATGATATAGAGATCGCCAAATCTTTCCATCAAAATGGCTAAGTTGCGTTTGGCGGGGTCAAAACGTGAATAGATGACCGCTTTGGCAACTGATTTGAATGTCTCGATCATCACGATACTTTGCATAAACTTGTGAGCCAGCATTTCTCACTAAGTTTCATTATGATTGGATTGGATTCGTTTTAAGTTATTCTGGAAATAGAAATGATAGCGAGAAAAAAAATTTAACATATTATCACCAATATCGACAAAGGTTACAACTGGATCAAGCTTATATTTGGCACAGTTCTATGAAATATAAAGTTCAAAATTTGTGCGAATTATCTTCTAGATCTGATCAACAGATTCCGAAAAAAAAAATGTTCGGAAAAAATTCGAAGAAAACATTTTCATATTGTTATTATTACACAATTTCGCAAAATATTGTGAATCAGCATATTTTGATAAACTAATAAGTTTCGTCATGATAGGGTCAGTATTTTCTCAGACATACGGGAAATGACAATGGAACAGATGAAAAAACCACAAAATTTAGAATATTTTCTCCCAATCTACAAAAGTTAATCCGTATTGATGTGGAATTTGGTACAATATTGTGATAAATTGAGGTCTGTTCAAAATTCAGTCAGAATCGGATGAATTGTTTTAAAAAAAAGTACGAAGTTTCAATACGATTGCTCAACTAGTTTTTGAGATATTGAGAAAATAATCTGAAAAATTCAAATGACTCACCTACCCTGAAAGTTTTTAGTCGAGAGCATGCTCTACTCGACAGATATCGTGCTCTCTGCCGGCCAAGCATAATCGAGTCCTAGTCTTTTAACACTATTTTTGACTCAAAATTCGAAAATTACTGACATTTGTATAAAACGATAGTGCGGTGTTCTTCAGAGATTGGGCTCAAAAATAGACATATCGACCAAAGTATCATATCATAACTATCTGAGAGCAGCCTGTTGGTGTAGACTGCATTCGCCATTTTGTAAAATTTTCAGTAATCATTGATAGAAAGTTAATATCGCATCATACTAATGTTCATCGGAATGAATTTGAACTCAACAATCCACAAAAGACCTTTCGCGAGTTGGTCAGGAAATTTCTAGAATTGATGCGACAGATTCGGTAATCACCCTTCCTAAACATACAAAATTACCTGGTTCACCACTTTATTCCTAGAAGAGTGGATATTTATTCCAGAATAATGTCTATATTTGGTCAATATTTGCCCCACTTCCACAAAACATGTAGAACCCCCTTTCGACAAAATCATCATACCCAAGGCTGTAATATTTCCGCAACAAAATTAATCATCATAATGCTGAAATCGTTTCAAGATTCGTATTCATTCATCGGAATCACGAGCTATTTACATTGAGAATATCAGAGTTGATCGTGAATTAATGTTGCCTTGCCATTAGATAGATTGCCAAGTTTGGCAAAAATTAAATTTTAATCAACTAATGCCTTTATAATGTTCCAATGTCTATACAGAACTTGATGACCTCGGGAGCAGCTCTTTTCATTTTTCGATGAAATATGGACAGGTAAAGATTGAAATTAAAGCTTGAAGGGGAATGGAACTTTCACGGCTGCAATACAAAAACCTTATGTAAAGAAACTAATTAACTTTTTTCAATCTTTGTCTATGCAAATTGATGATAGTTGATTCACTGTCGTATTTGAGATCAATGAGTTAATTTTCATATCCTTGAGGTTTTTCGTGAAATACTAATACAATAAGAGGCCTATTTTGGCGAGTGCTTACATGGGCACAACAGTTCGTAAAAATGTCTGTAGATTTGGAATTGTTATCTTGATATGGCTTATAGCATTCAGACTTCGTTTTCAGATTAAATTCTGTCCATCTGTCCGCAGGTGGAAAATATTTTGGAGACTACCCAATATATGAAACATGAACATACTTATATACATAAAGTATTCCAGAACAGCTTCATCCTATTTTTGCGCGCATGATCTAATGGAGCAGTGTACTATTGTTTGTACAAATTTCTGCAAATTTTGAGCCGAAAATGATATCAAACGACTAGGTTGGACTCACTTATGACAAATACAGTGTCAAAAACGATTCTGTCCGGCTGGCTGGCCGACGACATGTTAACTATCGAATGGAACCAGCAAGCGACTTCAAACTTTCAGATTAGGTCGCGCATTGGAGTGCGGCGGTTGAGTTCGTTAATGGGACAAATCGGCAGAATGGTTTCGGAGTTACAGCTATTTGAAAGTATGAGGTTAATTCCCTGATATTTCAAAAACTATTGGAGCGATATGATTGAATCTTGGCAGTTAGTTGTAGAATAACGACGTGCAACTTTGGGCAGAATTTTGTAGGGATCGGATATCGTACTTAATTGAAAAAAATTTTTTCACAAAACAATTTTTGTTGCAGAAACTATTCATCATATTCGAAACCAATTTTACTCCTACCGTGAGCTCTTCATTTCATAGTAGTTTACCAAATTTCAATTCACTACGGCTATCAGTTTCGAAGATATTGGGGGAAAATATGAAAAATTTCGTTTTTTTCTTCTCGATACCATTGATTTTTTTTAGTATAACTCAACGAATACTGATTCAATCATGATGAAACTTCGCAGCTGGTTTGAAGATGCCGTGGGACAACCTTTTGCTGAATTCCGTGATCATCGTATCATTAGAACGATTTGAAATCTAATAATTTTTTTCAAATATTCAATATTCTGCGATCTTCTGATCATATTATACTCATTAAATTCGGTATGAACTTTCGCACTGTCATTTTTCGATAAAGTACTGGATGTCAATTCGATCTAATCTGTGTTTCTGAAATATTGGGGAAATAGAATTTTGAAAATGGATAATCATCTCCAGGTGAATTTGGTAATATTTCATTTTCAAAGTAAACGAGTTTGGCATTTCTGGTGGGTTCGCGCCATCTGAAGGATGGCACGCTTTTAGGCAAAGTTGTTTCGTCCCGGTACCAAAGGAGGACTCATCAGATAGGCTGATTCCTCTGGCATATACCTATGACAACCGCGGAAGCGGCGTAGTGAGAGCGACTCTAAAAGACGGGCTTATGCTGGGCTGCATAGAGACAGCCAGCGTTCGTCGGTCGGTGGCGCCATCGTTGATCATGAAAATTTCAGCTGTCATATTCAAAGAAAATAGAAAAATCAGCAACAATGCGCTTTTCAAATTCAAAGGGGTTGGGTCAGCCGCTCAGAGGAATGAAATAGTAGGATAATAGATTTTCTGAATTACAAAATGTACCCATCAAAAATAAATTAACGGGTTCAAACGATTTTGCGAAACCTTGGTTTTTTTACCAGAGAACACCTCTGTTTCCT
This sequence comes from Myrrha octodecimguttata, assembly GCA_958510865.1. Taxonomy (NCBI): domain Eukaryota; kingdom Metazoa; phylum Arthropoda; class Insecta; order Coleoptera; family Coccinellidae; genus Myrrha; species Myrrha octodecimguttata. The sequence continues at coordinate 32,144,055 of OY294057.1, forward strand.
TGATTTTATGCCACCTTGTGTGCACCAAACTTCTATAAATCTATAAGCTAGCAAAAAAATTTTCAAGATATGGCGGATTTCCACATTATTCATGTTTACCAACTATTGAGTAATGTAATGGGTTTTCAGACACACATATTAATAGTAGAAACTTGAGTAATTTTTGCAATGAAGCCAATTTCACATGAAAATCGTGTTGAAACAATAAAATACACTAGGAGAATGATGGATCTGTGAAAGTAACATTTCGTAAAATTTGGGGTATTTTCAGTCAAGAGCATCGTCCTTCTGAAACCGCTGTTGAAATTTTGGTGAATGAGTTTTAGGTGTCAGGCTCGGTACATAGTGTGCAAACACCAACGCGTCTTCGACGGGGTCGTTCAGGTGGAAAGATGGCAGCCGTGATCCACAATTTTGAATGTATCCGAAATTGTCAATTCCTGGACGTTCTCAACAATTGGGGTTTTTCCTTTAAACGAAAATGCATTAATTTTTATGAAAAACCTTTAGAACATCACATTTCAAACATATCATTTCAATATTACATTTTTTAAAAAATGTCTGATCACCTAAAACTGAAAAATGAAAATGCATTCAAAGAGATTTGTTTGAGTGCACGATTTGGCAACGTCGAAATCAGCTTTCTCGGAAAGAAAAGGACGCCAAATGTATTACTTTGCTTAGGAAAACAGAAATAGCTATACTTCGATCTGGTTAGAGTAGAAGACAACGACCAAGTAAGAGAAAAAGAAGAGCACAGACTGTCTTACTGTCATATTACTGACAAATCGCAAACGGAATTTTTTGGTCATGTTAACAAAGAAGCGGTGTTTAACACAGAATAGAAATAAATATTTCATTAGAATAAAAAAAGCAGAAAAGCTATTCTACTAAACACTGTTGTCATTTCGTGCATGCCTGGCAAATCCCAAACCCCAATTTTGAAATATGATTTTGAATACTTTCTGAAGGTAATTTGGAAAAATGATGAATGAAACCCATAATAATCATATTCAAATTTGCTTTTGCAGTAATAACCCAAATTTAGGAAAAACCCCCATTGAGATTATTCTCAACAACCACATGGCCTATTATTGAAGATAAGGATATCACTCACATGTGGTTTCAACAAGACGGTGCTAGGAGTACAATAGCCGCCAAAACAATTAATGAATTGAATAACCAGCTCGATCCTGAGATTCGACTGCCGTAGATTATTTTTTAATAATGTTATTATGAAGACGGGTCTAGGAGGAGCCCTTTGAATCGATTAAAGCCTTTAAGCTCAAAATACGTGAAGTGGTCAACGAAATAGGGTCAGTATTTCGTCAAAAAGGGATTAAGAACTTTGATGCAAGAATCGACATCTGTAACCGGGGTGGACATTCATCAGATTTCATTTTCAGTTCATAATTGCCAAACCTTGCATTTTGGAATACAATAATAATTTGAATCATTGTCATCTGAATTTATTGTTTCATTTTGATGTACAAAACAAAGTTCTCGTTGAAAAATCCTCTTCATGTCCTATATTTCAGGCGGAACTGTTTGTTAGATCCTGAAACTACAATGATACATTCTCAAATATCCTCTTCTTTAATTTAACGTAATCTTAATAAGCATGGAAGTTTCTTCATCAAGATAGTTCAAATTCATCCCGAAATGAATACTGAAAATCCTGGATTTAAAATACCATGAATAATGCATAGTTTGAGCCTGTTACTCATTACTGTGCTTTAGTGCACGCTCCGTCAAGTGAGACGACATGTAATAAGCCCTCGTTTTTAAATTCCTCGACATTATAAACATTCCAATGCCATTTCCAGATCGTCATCCGAATGAAAAAATGCCATGATAGTTAGGTAGTTTTGAGATGGTTTCCTGGTAAACACGCTGGAATTCCGTATGTTATTCTTGGATCATCGAAGATAAAGAAAACGAGAATCTGAGCAGACTTCAAGAATACTTCCAATACGCCATCTGTATTTTCAGTTGAACTTTAACATTAGGTCAGGTACAATTATTTTGTGTAGATGTATGAATTCTCAACTGAATAATTAAATAAAATCTTATACTTAAAGCAACATAAAATTATAATCGAAACGTATTTATAGTCTAAAGGATTGTACAAAAAGCACAAACGTGAAGGCAGCAGCCTTTGCGCGCATGTTAAAATTCGTTGCCAAAGCGGTCATTGATACCACCCAACGTAGCATTACCCTCTGATGGAAAGATTTGGCGTTCTTCTCTTCATATGTTCCTCATGGTATTCTGCATGAACCTCGAGACATTCAATTTTCAACCAAGGATTTCAATTCGATTCAAAGTGTATTATTTATAATTTGAGAGATGAAAGTTTGAAAAGGTATATTTACCGAATCTTTACAAATTTTCTCGGAAACGACTGAGAATTAAAAAATAAAGATTGAATAGAACTGAAAGTTTTACAAAATAATTTTGCCTAACAAATCATTTCATTTATCTTTGTGACATTTCATAAATGAAAACCTAGAAAAGCACTAATATGAAGTCAGCAGCTTTTGCGCACATGTTTAAAATGATCACCAAAAAAGCGTTTAATGGGGTTGATGAGTGAGAAGATAAAGTCTTCGGTAGCGAATTTGAACATGCGCGCAATAGCTGCTGACTTCACGTCAATGCTTTTCTAGGTTTTTTCGATAACTCTGGATTTCAATTCGATCTAATCTGTATTTTTAGAAATATTGGTTGGGTTTTACCCTTTTATGAATTCGACCTTCGTACTTAACCTCAAACCTTCTCTACAAATATCGAAATATCAGAAGATAGTCCTCAAAAATTCTATTTTCACAATATAAAATATATTGTGTGTGTAAATGTAGATTATATAAAATTGAAATCTATATCTTCATCTAAGAATGATACTTTGAAAGTTCATACAGTTTTTCATGAGGATAATATTATCGGAAGATCTCAGAATATTGAATATTTGGAAAAAAATTTAAATTTTTTTTTGAAAATGTTCTAAAGAGACGATTATCACGAAAATCCACAAAAAATTGAATATCAGCATTTTCAAACTAGTCGATGAATTTTCTGATGATTAGATCAGTATTCATTGAGTAATTCCCAAAAAACAATGACATCGGTAAAATGACGAAATTTGGTATATTTTTCCCCATATCTCCCGAAATAATAACAGTATCGAATTGAAATATGGTATACTGCTGTGAAATATGAAGTTCAAGGGGTGAGCAGCTAGTGATTCAAATATAATGCATAGTTCAAAAAACAAATATTTACAGAAAATTTTCCGGAAATATTTTTTTGAATTAAGATCACAACGCAATTACGCGTGACTACCAAGTTTCAATATAATCGCTCCAGTAGTTCCTGAAGTATCAAGAAATAACCTCAAAATTTCAATTTACCACAACTCCGAAACCTTTCGGCTGATTTGCCTGTTAACGACCTATCCGTCGCAGTTTGAAATGCAACCTCACCTGTGAGTTTCAAGTCGATAGGAGCTTCCGTTATCTCGTACTCATGCATACGGTTGGACGTTATGACGGATTTGTCATCAGTGAGTCCAACCTAGTCCTTTGAGTCCATTTTAGCCTTAAAATTTGAAATTTTAAATATTTGGACAGAAAGTTCCTCTAGAACATGAGCGCAAAAAAGAATACAATTGTTCATATAATTGGTCACACCTGGGTAACCTAGCTTCCTCTATGATTGAATGAGTTCCAATGTATCACCAGAAAAAACTCTTGGATGCCCACATCTATGTTACCATTACCACAATTATCAAAATTGTAGCAGTTTTCAATACTTTTGAATAAAAATCCCACCTGCATAGCTTCAACTAGAAACACGTGTATAAGGCCAGTTCAGCTTGGATGTCGCATAGGTATAAATCCAGAAATGATTGGAGATATTACACGTAAGTACGTGTAGCATCACCAATAATTTCTAGATTTCCATCACATTTTGAATAATTTGAATCAACTGAGTACTAGATTTCAAGGGTAAGGGTCAGGGTAAGCGTAAGGGTAAGGGTAAGGGTAAGGGTAAAGGTGAGGGTAGGGTTAAGGATAAAGGTTGGGGTAAGGGTAAGGGTAAAAGTAAGGGTAAGGGTAAGGGTACCAAAAAAAAAAGAATAATAACAATAGTCATCGAAGCAACAATAAGACTTATATCTGATACAACCTGCAACGCGATCAAAGAAATACCTGGGAAGCACAATCTTATCAGTATTCAGATGACAGTGAGCTATTAGCTTTGTTTCGGTTCCGAAATTCGGAACTGTCCTTGCACAGTTCTAGAATTGCTCAGAATCGATGCGCTGTTGAAGTCCGATTTTAAACTATCCTATAACAGTTCTGAAGGCGATGAAACCAAAACACCGAATTAAGTTCGGGTTCTCATCGGGATCGTGAAGGAAGAAAATTTTCCGTTTGTGTTGCCAGAAAAGAAGAATGTTATTCACGTCTCATTATATGTGGTATAATTAATGAATATGCGAAAGTACCTGTAGCAGTTGAATTTATAATTCATATATTTTTGTGGATACTTATTGCTTCCACTTAAATTTCAAGTCCTTTTATCCTTGTGATTATTTTGGGAGATCGTAGCGAAGGAATTATTCCCAATATCAAAAGTTTGAATTCAACAGTTGACCAAATCAACACATGATGCCGAAATATTGAGGTTAACCATTTAAATCGTCGACAGCCACTCTACGCTTGTGCAAACTACCCGATTCTGAAACAGTTCGGACTACTTTCACAGTTCTGAAAATATTGGGGAAATAAAAATTTGAATGGGTATATCTGCGGAATCATTGGAAGGAATTTACCCATTCACGAATTCGGCCTTTGTAATCAGGGTCTGTCTAAACCTACTCTAAAAATATCGATTTTCTAAGTTGTTTCTCTGGGAAGTTATTGTGTTTACGATCGACTGTTAGGGCCGCGCCGAACCAATAGAATGAACGTTCTCTGCCGCTCCATACAAATGAACCGCGTATCCTCGCCAGAGAATAGAAAAATATCACAGAAGAAACACTCCTTGACATTTTTGTTTTCGATGTAACCGAATTTCGTGACCTTGAAAAACCATAAAAGATTGATAATAGAACCTGGGCACAGAAATTATATCATTATCAAGGAATAGTAAGTATTATATATTTTATATACTCCTCTATTCTATGATGGTTCTGTATGAATATTATATAAAACGAATCAAATAGCGAAATCGAAGCAGTCACTTCATAAAGAACCAAAAGTACGACAAAATCGAACACGTGGAAGTAAATAAACCAACGCACGTTGACGTCAGCCACAGAAAAGGGAGGTTTCAATTCTATTCTATGTCTGTGTTTTGATAAACCAATATCAAACAAAACATTGGGAGAGTTTGTTTGTAGGTTGTGTTCTTCATAGGATATCAAGAATAGCGCTCTAGGGGTATGGTTTACACCCGGTGTTTCTCAAAAATGCAACCATGAATCAACCATGTGATAACACAAAAGTCATAATTTCGTATTTATGCTTTGCAACAAATGTACGACATGTACAGCATACATTAGCTACAATATAGAAATTGAAACGGTTGAAACTAAGTCAACAGAAACACATTAACAGAATTCATTCAAATCGAGCTCAATTCATCTATGGAATACAGATAATACAGCGCGTGTCGGCTTCTCGCTTAGTGATGATACTGTAAACCGTTAGAGTTAAACAAAAATACTATATCCATGCTCAAGAGAAAACAGTACCGCTGGCTTATGAATTCCGACTTCGTTCACTTCGACAACGCAGGCACATTCAAGTTTCAAAAAACCTTGTAAATATCTCGAGGTCAAGAACTTGCTCACGGTATGCATGCTTCAATGTTGCCAATAGCCGAAGGAATATTAGAATGAGTGAAGTTTTGACGTTAATATGAGAAAACGCGGTGTCATTCGGCATGAAACTTCAGTGATTTTTTGGGATGTACTCAATGTTTGTGTGTGAATGCGCAATGTTAGTTATTTTTCCATTTTATTCCATATCAGTTTTATTTTCCCAAAAATTCTTGAATATAAAAATCGGCAACATTGCGCATTCTTACTATTTTTCCTTACCAAATTTAAAAAAAACGAATTCTGACCTCTAAACGTCACCTCTTTGTATTCAAGGTACTGTTTGCTGTTAGTACTACTCGGATTTATTCCACCTGCACTATGATCACCTCATGTGTTGACGGTTTCGATATTGTAAAAACGAGTCTCTGAAGCGAGAAACCGACTCGCGATATCTCATCTCGCGTGCAGTTGAATACGAACTCTTATTGCGTTCGTTGCATGATAATAAAAAGTTGAGCTCAAATTGAACTTCACAAAATATTTTGCTATCTTGGTACAAAGAACACAAAGTGATTCTTAGTTCATTACTAGTTTTTTTCGATGAATTAATATTTGAAATTTCATATTTTAACTATACAAGGAGTAATTAACTCAAGTCTCTGTTGGACTAGCTTGATTGACCAAACTTCCAAATGACAATATCGTCAATCAACTAAGGTTTTTTATCAGATTTCCAAATCGATTCAATATATCCAATAGACGACTTCGGTCCAAGTTGCCAACCCACAATTTACTTAGCAAGTTTACTTTCACTGGGGAACGGGAATTTCAGGACAAATTCGACATGATAAGGTTCGCATTATTTATAAATAACCGTAAAACATGCCTCGGCTCTTCAAACCAGATAATTCCTTCCAAATATAGGTTTTTGTCGTCCCCGAGTGGCTGAAATTCAAGTTGGGATTCCTGATTTCATGCAAACAGTGTCAATTTTCATATGATACGTTACGAAAATCAACTCTGTTGTTTCGGTTGCCGATTTTCCGCTCCGTAAATATGAAATATTCGGATGGTTCCTGGAACAAGCGCGTGCAAAAGGTTATTTACGGAATCTGGTTGATGAAAATGCGGTCGATTTACTGTCACCAGAACGATTTTCTATGGTAAATATCCATAGCATAGAACAATCTATGTTTACTTTAGGTTTGTTTTGGTTTCGAGTTCAGATCTGTTCGGGACGGTTCCTAGCATAGACCATAGATCTGTGCTAGAACCGTCCCGTACAGTTCTGAACTCGGAACCTAAAGTAAACATAGATTGTTCTATGCTATGGATATTTACCATAGAAAATCGTTCTGGTGACAGTAAATCGACCGCATTTTCATCAACCAGAATCCGTAAATAACCTTTTTCACGCGCTTGTTCCAGGAACCATCCGAATATTTCATATTTACGGAGCGGAAAATCGGCAACCGAAACAACAGAGTTGATTTTCGGAACGTATCATATAAAAATTGACACTGTTTGCATGAAATCAGGAATCCCAACTTAAATTTCAGCCAATCGGGGACGATCTTAACAAAAACCTATATTCGGAAGGAATTATCTGGTTTGAAGAGCCGAGGCATGTTTTACGGTTATTTATAAATAATGCGAACCTTATCATGTCGAATTTGTCCTGAAATTCCCGTTCCACAGTGAAAGTAAACTTGCTAAGTAAATTGTGGGTTGGCAACTTGGGCCGAAGTCGTCTATTGATACTCGATCGACCAATTGTTCATCGAATGGACAAATCCTTGATTCCCAATCTGATAAGATTATCGAACATAAAATATAATGCTGATCGAATGATCAATCGCTTGATTAATTTCGTGAGACCCTCATCAATATACCAGGCATAGAGCCTTCCTGCCGTAATTCCCAAAGTAACAATCTCCCCGCTCCTTCCAACCTTAGGCGTTCCATCAGCCGCCTTCAACACAACAATCCACCCTTACTCACTCAATTGCGAAAACAATCCACCTGTTGTTGGTTCCCTCTCACCTTCTTGAGTCTCACGTTCACGCAACGCATTATAAACAAATAGGTTCGCATTACTGAATTTCAAAGGAAGCCCTCGTTGGCCTCTCCCGGCTTTTGTCAAGCGATGACCGGACCCGGCTTGCCTCGCGGCACTAATTGATGTGCGCCATCGAAGGGTAATGGATACGATTTCAGAGGGACCGACCGGACCTTGAGGGACCACACACGTCGACGCCCACTACACTAGGTGATGAGATCGTTACCGGTCGGAAATTTGCAGAGGTCAGGTTTTGATAGGGTTTCCTAGGGATTTGATAAACTTACGAGATGTTTCAAGATCGTGGATGTAGGACGAAACCAAAGAAAATGTAAGGATTTATGAATGAAATATTGAGTTATTAGATTTGTTCGTTGTATCTGCATGAACTGCACTAACTACACTAAGTCCACTGATACTGTTCGGTGTGTTTTGTTGTAAACTTGCACTCTCTTCGTTGCGGAAATGTTGGCAGTTAGTGTAGTCACAGATAACGTGTGCAGTGCCTAGAGTGAGGTTATCTTCTGTAATGGTTGTGCGTCAATTTAATTCATAATCATAGATATCTGTTGTTGTCTCTGGTTCCTGATTGGAAGTGACTTGTTCTGCATGTGTGGTTATTTTTGGATGAAATTATTTTTCATCATATCGTTATTCGAAATAAATATTTTTTCCGTATGACTTCAGAAAATCTTTTCGACAAATCAAAATCACCTCGAAAAAGTAGCGAAAACAAAAGAAGCATAAATTCTATCATCTTGGATTCGCGTAAAATCATCTATCGTATATTTGTATTCTGTGAGAATCATAGAACAGATTGTACTACACAATCTCCACTCATTCTGTTATCTGTGACTATACTCAGCTGCACTGATAATTGTCAGTGGAGTTAGTGTAGTAAGTGTAGTTCATAACAATTATTAAGGCACGATTTGGTTTGAACTCTGAATTTTTCTATTAAAAATTTCTAGAAAAGTACTGACGTGATATCAGGAGCTTCTACGCGCATATTCAACTTCTTTGCCAAAGCTTTGCTGACGCAATCCCCAAGAAATCTTACTCTATATTGCCAGGCAAAATTTTAAAACGAGCCACAATGTTTGGATCCGATCGCTCCGGTATTTCTTGAGATATCGGAGAAATAATCTAGAAATTTTAAACATCAACAGAAAATCTTTAACATTTTTTTCAAATTAATTCCAAGCTTTGTGTCTAATTTTATTCTAATCTGCCGGATAGTCTCCAAAAACCCAGATTTTTCAACAAACATCAGTAACATTTTTTTTTAATTTCCCAAAAATTTCTGCACAAAGTTCATTGTTAATAAAAATACCAGAATTATCGTCCTCCATAATTAATTTAACGGAATAATTCTTTCAGGAAATAGGACCAAATGGAAGATATTATAGTTTAATAACAACCGTGGCGAAGTTTCGCAGAAGTTACCTTCTGCTTCCTCAGGCCTACAATTTATTCGAAAACATAGAAATACAAAGTCACACAGAACATCAACACGTTTTCCACCAAAGAAGTCCAATAAAACCAGTCTACAATCGGTGTAACAATACTACAAATCATAATCACCACGAAAAAAATCCAAAAATCATTTATCTTGTCACCTGAGCACCAGCAGATCAATCTCATTTAAGGATGGCGAAAAGAATAACATTCAATGAAAGAAGATCAACTGAACAGAACACAGAATCCACAACTTGACAATTCATGAGACAAACCATAAAATCACAATATCATTCTTCTTTGTTTTTGAAAATCTACATTTGCAATTTAAAATCAATCATTACAATTATAATTATCATAACCATTTTATCTTATATTTACAAAATGTAATATTTATTAGTATCTTTTATATATTTTTTATTTATTCATTTAAATTTTTCATATTTTACAATAATGGAAGTATAATGTTTAGACAAATGTTCAGTGTCTGCTCTATAGTTTATGGAATCGAACAAACTTATATACATATATAATTTCCAAAACATTCCTTTTCTTAAAATTTTCCTCCCTTTCATGAACATCAACCTTATCAACATTAATAATGTGGTTTTCATTGAAGAAATGCGAACGAAGAGCTATTTTTTCCATGTTTTTATGATCTTTCGAATCATTTTTATGCAGCATAAAAATGATTTGAAAGAAAACAAGGAACAAGCAGATCTTTGTTTTTATTTCTTCAATGAAAATCACATTATTGGTTTTGATAAGGTTGATGTTTGTGAAAGGGAGGGGAATTTAAAGGAAAGTAATATTTTGTAAATGATATACAGAGTGTAACAGCCAAATGGAATAAATTCGATAACGAATAAATGAGGGGGTGTTAGGAAAAACGCTCGGACACGTCGATTTGTAATTTTAAATGCGCATAGTTTTCAAGAAAAGAAAATTATATAGGGTGTTCCATGTGATCGTGGTCTATACTAACTTTCTTATTTCAAATGTAACCCCCTGTATATTATTTATTTTTTGGATTCTTCAGAAAATTCTAGACATAATTCATGTACAATGTCCTATACCTATCTTCAACTTTTTCGGAAATATTAAGCGTTTTCAGAAATGTTGAGTAACGTTAGAAGACAATTCTACACCAGATTAGCATGTTGCCAAGACGTTCGCGGCGAGCATTTTGAACATTTCCTACATTGACATTAATGTTTTTTTTTGTTTTTTTTTTAATTATTAAGAAATAATCAGTATTACTTATTAGGTTTTAAGTGTAATGTACCGTATTTGTGAAATAAAATAACTTTTTTCATTCAAAACGTTGATTTTTGAACTAAATCTGAAAACACTTAATATTTCCGAAATAGTTAAAGATAGGTATAGGACATTGTGCATGAATTGTGTCTACAATTCTCTGAAGAATCCAAAAAATAAATAATATACAGGGGGTTGCATTTGAAATAAGAAAGTTGGTATTGGCCACGGTCACATGGAACACCCTATATAATATTATTTTCTTGAGAAATATGCGCATCTAAAATTACAAATCGACGTGTCCGAGCGTTTTTCCCAACACGCCTTCATTTATTCGTTATCGAATTTATTCCATTTGGCTGTTACACTCTGTATAAAAGTTTGTTGGAATCCATAAAGTATAGAACAGACACCGAACATTTGTCTAAACATTATAGTTCTATGATTGTAAAATATAAAAATTTTAAATAAATAAATGAAAATATATAGAAGGTACTTATAAATATTACATTTTGTGAATATAAGATAAAATGGTTATGATAATTATAATTGTAATGATTAATTTTAAATTGTAGATGTAGATTTTTAAAAACAAAAAAGAATAATATAATCACAAAAATTCCCCCTTGATCAGAGCAAATCAACCATAAGACCTACACCGAAGAAGCGGATCCAAGTAGAATGACTACAGCTGTTTCACAATTGTTATTGATCGTCAGGTCAACTTCACTTGGATAAACCGCAGAGAGATCTCTCGATACTTGTTACCTTTCAGACGGACCGCTGCAGTTCAACAACGTACAGCGCGCCATCTGCCAGGAGCATCTTGCGAGTCCCACCTTCGAGTGCAGAATACTTTGATCGATGTGTATGACGTTCATCCTTTTGTCGCATCAGGTTGCTGTAACTGCGATATTGCAGCTTTACAAAAAACCGTCACGACATTGGAAATACTCGGTTCATGTGGATTCCCACAAGACGAAAACGTCCAACATCTAACAAAGATAGGAATTGGTTTCACGGAGAAGAAAGAGCTCCAGTAATAATAAATAACATAATCACAAGGACGAATATCTGTTGATAAATCAACAAATATTCCCCCTTGATCAGAGCTAATCATCCAATCCAAAATAGAATTATATGGTTATTTTGAGGTTTGTCTCATGAATTGTCAAGTTGTTGATTCTGTGTTCTGTTCTGTTGATCTTCTTTCATTGTATGTCATTCTTTTCGCCATCCTTAATTGAGATTGATTTGCTGGTGCTCAGGTAACAAGATAAATGATTTTTGGTTTTTTTTCGTGGATGATTATGATTTGTAGTATTGTTACACCGATTGTAGAATGGTTTTATTGGACTTCTTTGGTAAAAAGTTTTTTGATGTTCTGTGTGACTTTGTATTCTTATGTTTTCGAATAAATTGTAGGCCTGAAGAAGCAGAAGGCAACTTCTGCGAAACGTCTCCATGGTTGTTATTAAACCATAATATCTATCATTTGGTTCTATTTCCTGAAAGAATTGTTCCGTTTAATTACTTGTTAATGTTCTCCAACCGACTTTAAACTGATCGCATCAGTAATTCTTGTGATATTGTAGCACTATAACCTGATAAACACAAATATTCATAACTCCGATTCACCCATCAATAAATACGTGATATTCGGACTCCTGACTAAATCTGACAATTTCAAGGCGATTGGTTTTTCCTTCGAAAGTTAGAGCGCATACGGCCGGACGGACGGACGGAAAGAATTGAATTTTACCACGGATTCTTCTTCGGAGAGTCCAATCTCATTTGATGCAACGATAACGTGCTGCTTCCCAGGACAAGCCCCTGAAAACAATCCTTCATCAACACACGGAATTCAATATTTCCATTTCTTAGTTTTTTTCTGGGTTTTCACTCCCAATATCTAAAACAGAACTATTAAAAATTTTATAAAAATTGTTTTTTCATGGAAAGGAGATTGCCTAATGAACAATATAGAAACAATCCGAACGATGAACAAAGCGAACTGGTACGTTTCAGAGTACAAATCTGACTCTTTCAGTCTTTCGTCAGACGAACCAGAAAATTTTTAGAATAATTTTTTTTTCGATTTTGCGTTTTGAGTTGGGACTTTTCTCAAATGGACATTTTTTTTTCGATTTGACAAAAGTCTCAACTCAAAACGCAAGATCGAAGGAAAATAATTCTAGAAATTTTCTCGTTTGCCTGATGAAAAAGTCATAGTTGTACTCTGAAACGTCACAGTTCGCTTTGTTTATCGTTCTTATTTCCTGAATTGTTCATTTGGCAATCTGTTCGCCAGGAAAGTTTCCTTGACAAATAGTTTAATTCTGCAATCCATGAAAAAACAATTTTATTCAATTCTTAATAGTTCTGTTTCATATAGTAATTGGGAGTGAAAACCCAGAAAAAACCTTGAAAATGATGCAAAATCCTCCAAAAATAAGCGTCAATCGATAAATATTTCCATTATTTTGAAAATATCTAAAAAGTCATAATTAGTTCACAACCAATCTTCCGATTTTTGGCAAAATTTGACATGCATGCTACGTACCTCTATTGAATGAGCCATTACTATGCATATCCATTAGCTGTTTCTAATGATGTATTCTCTTACAAACAAAGATCTTTCGCACGTCCCTGAAAGCCCTGAATGCGAAGCAAAAACTGCAAATATTTAGCCCCAGTACGGCTGAATTATATTACGGCCCATTTCGTTCCGACAGCGAGTCCGTGGAAGGCGAAGAATGCCCCCAGTTGGCTTCGTGAGAACTATTTTATAGTCGGGATAATGATGCTACTAGGTGATTATTTGTTAAACGCTATTCACACGTCGACTGAGGATAAATATTTGGATGGTGTTCGGTTCCTCTGGTCGCAGATAAATCAATTTTCAATAAAGCCTGAACGGTACCTCACGATGAGCTAGAAATAGCCATCGGCGAATTACGATGCTAAAGTGAGATGTATCGTTTGGACCAGTTTTCTGCTCTTTATGCCAAGTATAGCATCATGCGAGTCAATTAATTTTTGCGCGCACGTTCTAGGGGAACAGCGTGCTATCGTTTTGTCCAAATATTTGTAATTCTCGAATTTTTTCCTGAAATTGATCTCAAACGACTAGATGGGACTCCCTGATGACGAATCTGGTGTCGAAATCGATTATGTCCTTCCTGCCGTGGACACGATAGCTGCCGAACGAAGTAAGCTAGCGTCCCTTGCATGAATTTTTTTATTATTGGAGTCAAATATTCTATCCGTAAGACTACGCAGTCAAAAATTTCAAATTTCAATGAGAAAATGCTCTATTAAATTTGGATCCGCATGTGGGCTGTTTAAACGGACGAAACTTCGTGACGTACCGGGATATATCCACTCTCTCCCTCTTCTCGGGTAATTTTCTCTCTAGCAAGCCAAAGGACAGCGTTGGCTGTATCGATCGGTGAATCGTAGAATAACGAGCGACGTAGAATGCGATCTAACGCGTTTCACCCGCTTCGACCTTGAGTCCCGATTGGACCATTTTCAATACCGAATTACTCAAAATTCGCGAGTTGTTGGAGTGTGTGATAGCATACATTATGATTTTGTATCGATATAGAATGAGAAAAACATAAAAATATGATAATTCTTGTTAGATGCAAGAGACCTATTGAAACTCTCGAGGTATGTCATGCCTCAGAATGCCGCGGTTAAGTTTGTTATTGAGTCGTACGGTTGCAGAGTTATAGTTATCTGAAGTTTTGAAGTTTTCCCAATGTTTCAAAAGCTACTTAAGCGATTGGTTGAAACTTGGCAATCAGTTGAATCATGAAAACATTTTTTTGATTTTTTTTCAAAAAAATTGATATTTTCAATAACTGTTCTTCATATTCGAAAGAAAATTTGGCTCTTAACTTGAACTGCATATTCCACAGCAGTGCACCAAATCACAGTTACAGATTACAGTTCGATGCGGTAATAATTTTCGTAGGTATTGGGGAAAAATTTGTTAAATTTCGTGCATTCTTCGTCGGTATTGTAGTTTTTTTTCCGTAATAACTCAGAAAATACTGATTCAATGATAAAACACTTGGTAATTAGTCGGAAAGTGCTGATGGACAACTTTGTCTAAAATTTCATGCCATCAGAACAATTTGAAAAAATGAATTTAATTTTTTTGTTCGAATATTCGATATTCTACGATTTTCTGATCATAATATTCTAACAAAACTTTGTATGTACCTTCGGGGCTGTCAATTTTTAATCAAGTACCGGATTAAAATTCGATCTTCATTGTATTTTTGGAAATACATATTGGGAAAATTTGATTTTGAATGGGTATATCTGCGGAATTATCGAGTGGATTTTACCCATTCATGAATTCGGCCGTTGAAATCAAGGTCAAAACCTACTACACATATATTGAGTTTCTAAGTTGTTTCTTTCGGAAGTTATTCTGTTTCCGGAAGAAACGACTAAGAAACGCGATATTTGTAGAGTAGGTTTGGGGCTTAATTAGGAAGGTCGAATTCATGAATGGGTGAAATCTGCCCAATGATACTCATTCAAAATTTTATTTTCCCAATATTTCCAAGAAGACAGATTAGATCGAATTGAAATCCAGTTATTTATAGAAAAAAACCTAGAAAAGCACTGACGGGAAGTCAGAATCTTTGCGCACATGTTCAAAGGATATCACCAAAAATGAACATGCGCACAAAAGCTGCTGAGTTCACGTCAGTGCTTTTCTAGGTTTTTAAACGCTATTCACATGCTCGATGGAGTGAAATATTTGGGAGGTACAGATAAATAAATTTTCAATGAAGCGTGATATGAACCGCTCAGTGTGTTTGGAAGTGCCAAGTAAATAGACTTTCTTAGAATCGATTGAAACTTATGTTAGTCTACTGCGCATGCGTTGAACTATTTGTTGGCAAAGTAAATATAGCTTGGATCCTTAATTTCGATCATACATTAGATAAATTAAATGGTGTCTTCGTTATTGAAAATCTTTATGTTTTCTTAACGAACAGTGAAAGTTTCTTCAGCTAGATTCGTGAGAACTATTTCGTTGTCAGGTTGATGATGCTACTAGGCGATTATTTGTTGAACGCTATGCACACGTCAGGTGAAGTGAAATATTTGGACGGTGGTCGTTTCCTCTGATCACAGATAAATCAATTTTCAATGAACCGTGATAGGTTCCGCGCGGCGCTTTTGGAAGTGCTAGAGGCGATTTACGATGATATAGAGGTGACTATAGATCAGGAACGAACGATGAAAGCCATATGTTAGGATACTAGGTGTAGAATTATTACTCCATTCATTTGGAGAATAATCGTTGACAACGGAGAACGGTCAATGGGTGAAGGTCCGATCGATTAGAATGCATTTTTGATGATGGGAATGTGTAGATTTTCTCATGGGCCATATAAACATGTGAAAATAAGAACTGCCTGTCAATTGAGAATCCCTCGATGGTGGATAGTTTCGATCATAAATTCATAGAATACAGTGTGGGCAACATTCGTTGTCTACTGAAGGTATCTCGAGAACTATAGCAACTAGAAGAAAACTGATAACACATTCTCGAGCTCTTTTTTCCTGACTAATCTGAATCTGAAAACAGATCCAGCTTATCGTTCATAGAACTTGAGTTATGAGAGAAAATTGAGAAATTGTCATTTTCAATAATGCTGAATAACTTGCTTGTTTGAACTCGTAAATGAAAATCTGTTGATACATTCTACAATCACTTTTTTAGGAGTTATTCAAATATAATATGACTGAATTTTTCAATCCAGCCATTCTCGAGAAATGAGAAGGATTTTGGATTTTTTAAATGTAAACTATGGTCAAAAGATCTCTTTTCTTGCTACAAAATTTTTGCTGATTTCAAAAATGTATCATATGTCGCTATTTACATATACATATACATTTACTTTTTTCCTGCTTTTCTATTCACTGTTGAATTTTGAGTAGGCTAACGTTACCATAGCGACCTTTCAATATGCATTAACATTATGTGAACTTGCGCCTCTATGATTGGAATCAGCGATTGCTGAATAAATATTTCTATGGTTAATTTGTCATAGTTCCTAAGATCAGCTTTATTTTGGGTCATTAGGGATAATAAACAGATTTTCTATTGCTAATCTTAAGAACTATGACAAATTAACCATAGAAATATTTATTCAGCAATCGCTGATTCCAATCATAGAGGCGCAAGTTCACACAAAGATAATGCATATTCAATCGTCACTATGGCAAAGTCAGCCTACTCATAATTCAACAGTGAAGAGAAGAGCAGGAAAAAAGTATTGACCATTTTCTCATGTTAGATACATTTTTGAAATCAGCAAAAATTTTGTAGCAAGATAAGAGATCTTTCGACCATAGTTTACATTTGGAAAATCCAAAATCTTTCTCATTTCTCGAAAATCGCTGGATTGAAAAATTCAGTCAAATTATATTTGAATTATTCCTGAAAAAGTGCCTGTAGAATGCATCAAAAGATTTCGAATACGAGTTCAAACAAGCGTTATTCAGCCTCATTGAAAATGACAATTTCTCAATTTTCTCTCATAACTCAAGTTCTATGAACGATAAGCTGGACCTGTTTTCAGATTCGGATTAGTCAGGAAAAGAGAGCTCGAGAATGTGTTATCAGTTTTCTTCTAGCTGCTATAGTTCTCGAGATCCCTTCAGTAGACAACGAATTTTGCCCACCCTGTACATATGGTGTGGACACTCTTTGACATATTTTGGGTCCGAAATGTTGTCCAATTGTTGTCAAGATACAGATTTGTTATCCTACTTCAGTTTCCACCGATAGATGCCGGCATAGGAAAATCTGCCATATAAAATCTGAAATATTCACGCAAGTTACCGACCTGTCATATCAAAACCAGTCAAATCAGAACTACTTTCATTTTGAAAAATTTAAGTTATGATCATTAATTTAATTAATTCAGAATGGCGATAATATATATGAATGTTTCTTTCGTCTCTGAATACACAAGTCTGAAACTGATTTTTGAATACCTGTTTATTTCAAGAGGTATTCATCATCTCAATATTTAGTTAATGGAAAGGAAGTCTTTCAGAGTTGCGTTTTCAAAAATACCCCAAGAAATCATCAGGAACGATAAATACTACAATTAAATTGTCTGCTTTGAAATTCGTCTGATACATTCGTATGAGCATGAACAGCAGAGTAAAAATTCATATCTCAATTTCAATGATAGTGAACATGAACATTTCCTTTGAATATTTTCATAAGTATGTAACTTATTACTTCTGAATTGAATAGGTATTTATTGATAGGTACATACAAAATTTATGAATAATCTTTTTAGGAAAGGAGATCCAAATTATCCAATAGAATCCATGAGTAATATCAATCTCCCGTTCCGTTTTCACCGTTGTTTTGGCTTCGAAATGACTTCTTGTATCAATCCATGAAAGTGTTCTTGCAATAAACCTCATATTGCTTCTTATTTCTTTCTACATATTTCATATTATTAATGAGAAGATGTTTCACATTTGTTAAACTCCTCTCATATATTAGTGAGAATCCATAATTTCAAATATCTGATTCATTTTTTGGGAAGTAGTTCCATCAGATCAGTCAGAGGATAGCTCAATTCAATTTTATTCGGTGGAATTCATTGTATGGACTTGGCAAAGCGACCTCAACGCCATCATCGTGTACAGAGCCAAGTAGAAAAACATTTGATAATTCTAGGACCTCGTTCTGGACCCAAAATTTAGTTGGAAATAGAAGGAGAGTGTCGACACCAGGGACCCTATTCTTGAGTGTGATCGTATGAACGTTCTCTATTGTTCCATCAAAAATGCACCGCGTTTCCTTGACAATAGCGTCGACACGCCTATTTCCTCCCATCCCCGATTCAAAAATATGGTCCCTGATATATTCTATAGAATATATAAAAACAATATATATAATAGAATTCTTCTCCTTTTTATGAGATTGATGAGAAAAATGCATGCACTAGTAACAAGAATAGATCTATAAATCAGACTGGTTAAAAAAATCATATAACCGAGTCCAACAGAAAATTTGTTTTGACAAAACAATATTTCAAATGTCAAATGAAAATAAACATGAAATTTATATTAGATTATTCACGAAATAGGAGACGATCTGAATGTTAACTGATTTAAATTTCAAAATACCACAACATCGTAGAAGTTGTAAGAATCTGAAATTCTTTAATTCTGTGTTGTGTTTATTTGAATGAGCGCTTCAATATGATTGTTACGCAACTCGTCAGCGTTCCAGTTTCCGTAATTTTATTGTATCCCTTATGTGGTTGATATCAAAACTACAGAGTATTGTGAAACCATCTCTCAACATTTTTAAAATTTTCAAGTCACTAGTCCAGTCTGTTCAGAATGTGCGGTACTGTCGGCTGGCATTTAGGCAAAATAATAATGCTCTTGTTTCTCAAAAGCGCTTAATGAATGTATTTCATGGGAAACCTGGTAGTAAAAACTTTCCAACGTTCAATCATATTGAAAGAAACTCCATTTTTACTCAAATTGTAATTCTCAAATGCCGAATATTCACAATAAGGAGCTGCAATTTGTGTATATCCATCATAATATGAAATACTTATTTTCTACTACTTATGTTTAATGGCACCTATCTCTGGGGTGAAAAATGAAAATGATACTGATATTTCAGATAAAATAAAAGATGGTAAGACCAAGAAAAATAATGACGTCCTATATCGCCAAATGATCGAACTCGTCCGATGAAATAGAAAGAAATTTGGAACCCTAAATAAATTCTGTGAAGCATTGTTTCACAATGGTCGGAACATACCTACTACTATGTATATTTTAAATTCATATATGTTCTAAAAAAGCACAGATGTGAAGTAGCATGCTCATGTTCAAATTTGTTTCCAATGCGGTCATCTTTTCACATATTGACCCCGCCAAACGCACCTCTACTTCCTGACGGAAAGATTTGGGGATCTTATGATCATAAATTCCTCACGGAATTATGTATGAACCTTCAAGCTATCATTTTTCAATCGGGTACTGGCTTTCAATTCCATCCGATCTGCATTTTCGAAAATATTGAGAAAATAAAATTGTGCATAGGTATATCTATGGAATCATATGGCGTATTTTATTCATTTACGAGTTGGACCTTTGTAGTTGAGTCACAAGCCGACTCTACAAACATCGAGCTTCTAGGTCGTTTCTTAAGGAAGTTATTGTGTTAACGGTCGTTCTCACTACCGATAATAAACTCGATGATATTCGAAAAAAAAACTTAGCTACGAAGACCAAAATCATGAATTGGTTAAATCTGCCTATTGATTCTGCCCATTCAAAATCTTTATTTTTCCGATAGTTCCAGAATTCAGATCGGATCAAATAGAAATCTCGTATTTAAAAATGAAAGCTTGAAGGTTGATGCAGAATTTCATGAAGGTAATACCATTGGAAGATCGTAGAATATAGAATATTTGAAAACAGAATTTGAGTGTATGTATGAATGTTCGAATGACAAGATCAAATTTCGTAAAGAATTGTGCAACAGCAATTTCGAACTAGTTTACGAGTTTAGTCATGATTTGATCCGTATTTTTGTTTTGTGGTATCCTGTTAATAATAATGAAACGGAAAAATAAACCACGAAATTTCAATTTTTTTTCCAATACATCCGGAAAAAATAATTTAATCATATTGAATTCTGGTGCACAGTTGTGAAATATTAAGGTGAAGGTCTGCATTTTTTTCGATTTGAATAAAATTTTAGAGAGTAATTTTCAACAAAGAATGGAATTGGTTCATGGATAAGAAGTGTTGCAGTAATAATAAACTGACATAACCACGACGAATATCTGTCGATAAATCAACGAATAGTCCACCTTGATCAGTGATAATTATCAATCCAACCAAAACATCTACGCCATATAGCGGCGGTTGCTACGTGTTAGAGCTCATGTCTCAGGATCGAAAGGTTTCAATGGTTCAAGCCCTTGGCCGGAAAATAACTTTTCCGGTTTTCAGGGGACCGTCCAACCATTCGCTGTTGACTAAACAATTAACAGTGCTGTGTTTAACGTAAACGTTAGTAACAAAGCCTACACAGAACACACCCGGCGCAAGCTTTAAGCTTCTGAAGGGATTCGTGGAAGCCTAGGATAGTCGGAAAATACAAATACAAAAAATACAAAAAAAAAATTGTTGATTCATCGACAGATACCCGTTCTTGGGGTTATGTAAATTTCTTATAACCTACTATCCATATGATCCCAACACAATTTTGCGAAAAGTTGAGCGTCATTATGCTTCAACTAATTGCCAAGCTACAATTGAATCGCTCATGACGTTCCTGAAACCTTAAGGAAATATCCTCAAAAATTCAAATGACTATAACTCCGAAATCATTAGGCTATTTCCACTCATTAACGAACTCAACAGTCGCGTTCTGAAATGCAACCTACCCTGAAAGTTATAAGTCGATGAGGTTTGCTGTTCTATCCTAATCGTCCAATCTACTCATTTGAGACGATTCTCGGCTCAAAGTTCGATAACGACAGACATTAAGACAAAACGATAGAACGCTATTCTCCAGAATATGCTCGCAAAAATGTATAATAATCATTAGGAGTAACCAATACCACGTGGTGCTAAATTACGACTAGGTAACACAGCCACATTTACGTTTCATTAAACCTCGTGAATATTCCAAGGTCAAGTACCTGAATCGCGGTGTACATGTTTGAACGTTGCCAATAGCCGCGTGAAATTTTACAATTCGGAGGAATTTCGACGTTTAAAGGAGAAAACTGGGTGTTATTCTACAGGCATCCAGTGAGTATTGTTTGGAATTTTTTTTTCGGGGTGTACTTAATTCTTCTGTGAGAATGCGCAATGTTAGTTATTTTTCATTTTTCACTCCATTTCAGTTTTATTTTCCGGGAAATTCTTTAATATAATAAAGTGGCAACATTGCGCATTCCAACAATTTTTTTCAATCATTTGCACCAAAAATTTTTTCAAAAAAACGAACTCTGGCATCCAAAACTCACCCCTCACCCCCAAACCTCACGTTATATTCGAGGTATTGTTTGCTCTTAACACATCTCCATGAGGTAGTGGAATACCTCATGCAGTAAGTAGAATAAGACGATAAAGCCTTATATTGACCTTCAGGTTCTCTAATCTCAATTGCATACCTTTTATTCCCGATGAAGAGATAAAGAACGAAATAACTTCATAATCCTCCATTAAATTCTGCATCAACATATCTAAGATGGATTTACGCCTGTCATCCGATGTAACTATCAATTATATAGAGGTATGTGTATCTTTGCCAAGGAGACCATGAATTATTCTGCAAACGTTTTAATTATTGAGTTAATTAGTCTATTAATCCTCATGTCTTATCTCGATGAAAATCGCAGATGTTCATTACAACTTTTTCTTCTCGTAGAACGCGCTTGAATGGAACAATAATTGTACCGGGGGAAATTACAAATTCATTCGAAATTGTACTTCCGCTAAGTTGAAACCTAACTCAGGAATGTTATTGGTAACGTTTTGGCGAAACGAACTAAAGAGACAAACAAACTGAGTCCTTCGGTCTAAAGTGTGGACGAAAAGAGTTAAGGGAGTGGAATAGATAAGACTGATTTCCCCTCTTGAAAGAGGAAATTTAAAAAAACACCGACGCGAAGTCATGAGCTTTGGTGCGCATGTTTGAATTTGTTAAGTTGAGTGGTAAAGTGTTAGCTATAAGGTATTAAAGCTTCTTTTTTGGTTTTACTGCATAAAATTGTGGTTTTCATTGCAGATCGTTTATATTTTTAGAAAATACTTCCTAATATTTTCCTATTGGACATGAATTTGATGTTCGAATGAGAGCTTATCGCCATCGCATATAATTTGGTTAATAGACATAGTCAGCCAAACGTATGGGGCGCCATTTGGGACAAAAGAATGTTTTCAGACATATGCATTTTCGAGCCAATATATTTATTAGTTGCAGCAATATATTCATTTTGTATGCCGATATATTTATTTTTTACGAAACACAATATATTTATTAGTTGAGTGTTACAAACATACAAATTCGTGGTAACCAATATATTTGTTAATTCGACCTATCCCAAGTCGTCACGAGAGGTCGCGCCGGCAGCGTTTGGTACAGTTCTGAGCTTTTGGCAACATGGCGTAGTTATTAGTACATTAGTCGCTCACAGCAAGCAATGGTTGGGAAAGTTATCTAACTTAGGGCCGGTATTATAAAACTTAACTTCAACTGACTGTTATGTTAGGACATAAATGTCAAAACTGTCAGTTAAAGTTTTATAATACCAGCCCTAACAGAGATCTATTACCTTTTTTCCTACATCAATGCTTCCAAGTTCCAAAATATTAGCTTTGGAAGACCACGTTACAAATAACATAAGTATATAGTTGTAGCAGATTACAAAGAGATTAGGTGCGTTTTATTTTCATCGAATTGATAAATCGATTAACCCTTATCTCTCTCTCTTCTTTGGTGGAGAGCATAAGAGAAGAGAGAGGGAGATGCACCGATTAGTCTGTTCGGTGAAAATGAAAACGCACCCATTCAAACGTCTGTATACAAATACTAACATTAACAAGTTAAAGTTTACTGTTCGATTTATTCTACTGCAAGAAGTGTTAAATAAGGATTATGAATGAATGATGCATCAATTGGCCATAACACTGTGTAAAATTTCACTTCGTGAAGTACCGTTGACAAAATCGTAATTTCATATTTCTTGCCTTAAAAAACTACCAACCAAATGAACTATAAAGACACAAACCAACTGCTATTAGAATTCTTTAATATGATAATATCTACTTATCTACAAGATAGATAACGAAGAAACATATATTTGGTTATGGAATTATAAATGGGCATTGATTGATCATTGATCGTTACTCATCTCTTCATCTCATCATACTCAATATGCTACAAGAAAGTTAGTTTTCTGCTTTCAATATCGACAATCTATAAGCCTTCTATCAGCCAGTGTGAGTAATCCACATTGAGAAGATAACTACGTGATATGTTGTACTAATGGCTACGCCATGTTGCCGTATGCTCGGAATGTTCTGAACGCTGCCGGCGCGCCCTCTCGTGACAACTTGGAAAAGGTCGAATTTATAAATATATTGGATACCGCGAATTTGTATATTTGCAACAACCAACTCATTAATGTATTGTGTTTCGTTGAAAATAATTATATATCGGAACGAAAAATAAATATATCGGCAAACAAAATGAATATATTGCTGCAACTAATAAATATATTGGCTCAAAAATAAATATATTTGAAAACGCGCTTTTTTCCCAAACGACGTCTCATACAAACGTATTCGGATTTATATTCATCTGAAATTTTGTTATCCTTCTCGCAATTACTCAAAGTAATACTAATTCGATCTGACTGAAACTTGCCAAGTGATTGTAAAATCTTGAGCGCAGATCAATGCATGATCTCGCTAGGATCGTATAAATAATTCAGAAATCTATCGAATTTTTCTCACAAAGATTTCATAGTTCACGATTGGTCTGTCAGAATTCGGTGGAGTTTGGCACGAACCTTCAGAATGGAATTTTCCAACCAATTTACAGTTTTCAGTTCGATCGGCCTCTCATTTTTGGAAACAGCGGGAGAATGAAATTAACCCTCGGTGGCTTGCTTCATCTCAAGGTCCATAGGTTTTATTTCATATCATCTAGACTAAAAATTTTAAATCAGACTCACATATATCAAAAAATAGAAAGAATGTGCAATGTTGTCAATTTTTTATAGTCAGGAATTTCCAGGTAAATACAAATGGAAAGATGAATATCATTGCGCATTCTCACAAAGGAAATAAAGTATATATCACGAAAAATAATAAAAACAAATCACCAAAGCCTGTAGAGAGACCCCATTTTCTCCTATTAGCGTCGACATTTCAGGCATTCTAATATTTCTCGCGGGTATTGGCAAGGTTGAAGCATGGAGACCGTGGGCAGATGCCTGACCTTGAGATATAAGAGAAGATTTTTTAAAGCTCGAATATGGCTGTGTTGTCGAAATCCACGAAGCAGTAATATATCAGTCGACGGTACTGTTTTCTCTGAAGAATGAATGAGCTTCTTGTTGGTCGCTTTCAACATCATAGGGGATTTTAGTAGGTATGGATTTCCATAGGAGGCGCCTGGTAAGATAACCTGTACAGAAGATTGCCTCAATAGGAGTTTCCCACAACTTTTTCGTGACAATTAGGCCTGAGTCTTGGTGATGATTGGAACTAGTCATGAAATCCCTACGTCGTTTATTGGATGGCACCTTCCTCTTTGTAAATGCTTCAGATGATATCGTGAAAAGCTCAAATCAGGCCAGAATATTTTGTGATTGAACGATGAATTTCGTCCTAGTGTATATGTTGAAATTTTCGTATTTTTTCCTGATTTATATCTTTTCTGAAAGTGAGGTCTCCCTCAACATATACTCGAGAGTGTCATTAGGTGGAAATTTTGGCTATGTTAAATAGCAAGCTTTCTTGAATTACATATATTTATCGGTTTTTCAGAACGTTCTCCGACGTCTTCCGATACCTAGTCTCCATTCGTCAAGATCATTCCATTGGCCTTCTTCCAGCCCTCTTTCCTGCATTTCCTTCTCTCCAACTTTTCATTGGCCTTCCTCTCTTCCTTCTTCCCTCAGGTACTCATTCCAATATTTGTTTTGGGAGTTTTCTGGCGTCATTCTTTGTACGTGTCCATACCATCTCAGCTGCCCCGTTCTCACTTCTTGGACTATGGTTTGTTTTACACTTATGATTTCGCAGATTCTCTCATTACTGGTTCTTTCCAGCCTAGATCTCCCCGCCGCTCGTCTCCAATAGTCCATTTCTGGAGCTTCTATATATTTTATAGTTCTCTGTTTCAATTGCCATACTTCACTGCCATAAGTTACGATACTCTTAACCATTGTGTTGTATATTCGGTGTTTATTCTCTTTGCTGATATTCTGATCCCATAAAATGTTGTTGAGGGATTTGATGGCTTTTCTGCCCTGGATTTTCCTTTCTTTTATTGCGTCAATGAGAGTCCCGTGTTGGGTTATATTAAGACCAAGGTATTTATAGCTTCTGCATGATTTGAGATTATGTCCGTCGTCAGTCACCAGATCCTGCTGTGCCCCGCCTATACACATGTAGGTACTCTGTCTTCGCCAAATTGACCTCCCATTTTTTGTACTCTTCAATTAGTTTCCTGGTCATATATTCTTCGAGCTCTGTTGCCACTACGATTTGATCATCCTTTTGGAACTGCCTTGATCTAATTGGTCATTCATTTTTCATCATTATGCCAAAGAACTCATCTGTTATACCGTTGGCTTCGTAATAAATTCAAAATCACTGAGTCTTTTTTTTAAGGGGGATCATATACTCAACTGAAAAAAAACTCGAATTAACCACTAGTAATTGAAAACTAAGTATAGAAATGAGGGACACCATCATAAACACCATTTACTGAAAATTATAAATTGGATTTCTTATTATTTCGTTCTCGGTCTTCTGCAAGTATCCTGTGGTTCAGACCAAAGAATTGTTTATGTGAACATTTAATTTATTTGGTTCTGTTTCGATTTCATTCTCAGGAATATTTCATTTTTATTCTTGAGAATTTCGGTGTGTTTCAACAGTTCGAAAAAACGACAAAGAATTGACCTTGAGGGTGTCAAAAAAAATGCTTGATGTGTTTATGAGTAGAATTCATATGTCTGAATTCCCAGTTGAAAAGAGAAAAGTTGGTTCCTGATTATAAATTGAATTGATAATGATCTAAAAAATATCGAAGGGATTTCTCTGCTTTCATCTTGTCGTCTTCATCAATTTTAATAAATTCAAACCTTTGCTTGGATTAATTCACAAAGAAAACATAAGAGTTATCATATGCAACAAAAAACGGCAGAATCCAGAAGCTAGTGCACATAAAAGGATAATTTGCAATAAATCGTGATCATATAAGTTGCGCCTGTGAGTGTTTGAAATCAAACAATAAAATTCCGTGAGTTCGCAATTGGCTTCTATGCTTTTATTCCAACGTTGGAAAAAACTATAAATTAACCGATTTATTTATACCAAGGTGCTCCTCGGAGTCAAATAATGCGCGTAAATTGTTGGACATAAACATTTCTAGCAGCGCACAGAGCCGGTATTTTATTGCCAACGATCTTTCCAAACTGGGACGATTCCTCTGAGGGTTTTTAGTATTTTTAGTGCCGCGAACTTCGAACAATGAAGAAGTAGAAGACCAATAAGGTTTTGTCGACGAAAAAAGCAGTAGTTGGAGAATTCTCCGACAGCTCACCACAAAGGTATTAACAGAATACTTCTCGTTTTTACGCGATTCTGTTCAGTCCAATATTATCGTTAAGGAGTAGTTGGACGAAAAAACACCCTTGTAACTCGGTTTCACAAAGCGTCGATCACAGTTGCTCCAACAGTTAATCGGTCGATCAACATCATACTCTATACTCAACATTCGGGAAATAATGATTTGCTGGCTCGAGCAATAAATCGTCGATCAACTATTTGATTGTCACAAAACTTTTCTGAACACTAATAAATAAAGAAACTTCACTTGAGGGTCGATCAAGATGATTGAATAAATCTTGGCCATCACAGTATTGAAGTATAATGTAATGGACCAGTAGTCGATTTTCAAATGCTTCTCAAAATAAATTTTTCGGTTTTCTCATCAGAAGAAAATATAGTGAACGTAAAACCAACAATTCGAAAAAGCTATGCGGGATTATAGATACCAGTTTCTTTAATTTCCCAGTTTACTCAAGGCGATCATAACAATTATTGTTAGGTAATTTTTGGTATAGTATTTTTCATTACATAATTCATCCATTTCGTAACATATTTATTGTACGTTTCAATCTGCAATGTGACTTTTCCTTTCTACTTTTCCACTCAAAACTATTCGGATATACATTCGCGGAAATTTTGGTTCAATCTTAATCGCTCTCTTCATATGTCATGCTATCAGGAATTCGATTTAAAAATGATATTGCCCTCGACTTGGGAAAAGGAAATAGTGGATTCAGTAGTTCGTTGCTTTGTGATTGTTCATTTGAAATTTATTCAGTGGTAGTAAAAAAGTAATTTACTTTATTGTGTTTTGAGAAGGAGGAGGTGAAAATGTTTATAAGACGCACCAACCAACAACTTCTCAAAAGACTATTTATTCACTGCCATCGCTGTACAGGGGGGCCAAATTGGACACTTTTGAATAGGAAGTCCTACTTGTGTACTAGATAGACGACAACTGATGTCTGCGATTGAGGGCAAATTAACATGCGAAACTCAGATGCGAAAACCTTAGCTTCTAGCTATCACCTTAACAATTAATGGGTTTTTTAAAGAAAATCTTCATTTCAGAGATATTACTGTAACTTTTCATTTCTGTAAAAACATTCTAGGAGCAACTTTTCACGTCGAATTCAATGACGGTAATTGAGTTTTTTGTGAACCGATATTTCATGAGGTATCGCTATGAAAATATTTTTTTTCAACTGGGACATTTTATTTTCACATTTTTCGACAGAGTTTGAAATATAACCATTTCAAAAATACAGCATATTTGGTATTTTTCTGGAGTTATGTTCGAGATTGAATTTTCAACCCTTTTCCCTTGGATAAGTAAGCTTTGAAGGATGCGATGGTGATTGAAACAATGGAAATCTTAGTTATCAAACGTTTACTGAAACAATTTTCAGTTTCAATTTTCCATTATCAGTACGTGATTTCTGTTCTACATTCTGCAATGATATATAAAAATTATGAAAAGTGCGTTATGAAAGACTGCATGTTTCATACAAAAAGATGAAATGCAGATGCAGCAAGTGATTTGTATCGTGAAAAATATCCGGAAAGATAACAAAGTTATAGATATTTTTGCCCCGTAACTCAATAAATGGTGGTCAATTTCTTTAGGTGCTTTATTAAAACGGATCCTAGAACATCAATTTTTATTATAGAAGAATTTATAGGAGTACTGTTGCGTCTTATAATTCGCATTTCGCTCCCTTTTTTCTGAAGCTACCCTTCTAGAATATGCACGTGTATGCCTTCATCTCTAGCTTTATCGAATTCGTGGAAATGAAGGTTCTAGAAAGTCATTGGCCAATGAGATCTGTGAAAGTTGAACCCAACCACATGTTTCCTTGAGTAATCCTGGAACAATAGGTGAACGCTTAAATAGGGTTGAAATCACTGAGATCAGTCTCTTTCTCCCGAAATCTCTTCCAAGTCAGTACTAGAATTATATGTCATTACACAACTGTAAATTTGTAAAACATAGTTTAGAATGAGTCATTTTATTCCTTCATTTTGTCCCTGTGACCCAACAAGTACCAAACACGAATGTCAGAAAAATTCTTAGTTCTTAGAGAACTTAATTAAGATATAAAATAATTAATAATTAAGAGCTTATAGAGCCAAAAAGTTCATTACCTCATGTCTGGAGATTTCGATTTCCGTATTGAGTTTTGTCAATGGTTCTTGGATTAATCATTTTTGTTCGCAGTTTTTTTTACCGCCGCACAGCCCAAGAGCTACTAAATCCAAGTGATAAAATTTGAAAATTCAATAGGCCGAACATGAGTCCAGAAAAATATCGGATATATTATATTATTGAAATCGTAATATCAAGCTCTATCGAAATATGTAAAAATATACTGGGGCACTCATTTGAGGAAAATATTTTCATAAAGATGGTCTCATAAATTATCAATTTGCAGAAAAACAACTAACGACATAGAATTTTACGTAAGAAGTTGCTACGGGAATGTTTTCACAGAAATGAAAAAGTTTCAACAGAAGAAATTTACAGCAATATTTCTAAAATGAAAATTTTCGAAAAACACCTGCTAACTACATAACGGTGATAGCTATTGAGTTGTGGTTTCCACCAATTGGTTTCTCATAAAAATCGGTTCTCGGACACCAACATCAATTTTCGAAATAGGACTTCCCATTCAAAACTGTCTGATTTGGATCACCCTGTACCTATCTTGGTATAATCCCGTCTAAAATGACTATGTCTCAATTTCACCAGAAACTATAGCTCAATCCTCGAAATAAGACAACACGCACCTGCGTAGATTCAACGCTGCGTCATACTCAATGGTCAGATGTCCCTTTCACCAACGCCGTTCACTTGTGTCCAGAATAGAAACCGCAACAATCTTAAAACGAATTATCCATAGAGAGGGTTTCAGATACTTTCTTTTTGAAGAGGTCAGTAATTATATCGTTCTTTATTTAGAACTTTTCAACATATCTCAAGATTTTCCTAAGCCACCGAAATAGAAGTTATCTCATACCTCAATACTCACAACAAAACCAGACCACCCGCACAGTCCTCCAATGGTCTTCGAAGTGCTATCTTTCCTTTTTTAGAAAAAATATCATAGGGCGATTCCGTTTCATCTATTCTGTTTTTTTCAGATGAAAAGCAATCCATATGACTATCGAAAGATGTGTCGAAGAACAACCTTCTTGACTGATTTTGAAATTATTACCACGAAATTCTTGCTCACTCGGCCGATTATGTTGACCGTAAAATAGAGGAGGTAAACAGAATTAATTTTTTTTAAGTAAATTGGCACAATTTGGCAGCGATGTTCTGACGTTGAACGATTCCCGAGGAATTGCCAAACTTTACTGCTTACTAAACAGAACTGTCAAAACAGTTTGCAAATCTCAACCGTCAAACCATAGATCACAACTATCGAAATTTCTTATGCCGTTTTAATTAAAACTCCTGTTTCTGTTCTGTTCGTTTGTGATAGAACTTATCCTACTGTTCTGTTCATTTTGCAGATCTATGCCTCTATGCAAGTATCAATTCTACCTTCTCCTCCTCCTCATTCGCCATAACGTTTAGGTCTGTACTTAGCTTTATCGAATCGAATACGTTCAGGAATTCATCGGGTAGCAATCATCGTCGGATCGTAACCGTTCGAACGGCCGTTACGAAGGTTTGATTTCGGTTATTACGACGGCGATCCCGTGGGAAATCAGAGGGCACCTCGCGTCTAGATCGTGACCTTCGGCACCGTGCACCGTAGACCCGCGTAACCTGAATCTAGCGCGAAAATAAATTTAATTATCGACCGAGCGATATGGCGGGCGCTCGGTCGGCGTTCCCGGCACTATCAAAGAAACTCGGTTCCCTGGTCGTGTTTTTGTTCAGCGACCCGTGTTCGGACTGGATTTACGGCGAGCCTGACCACCTGGAATGTTATTGTTTTCGAGCCCGCACTCTCTGTATGGTAATACGCCTCATCCGGGAAAAAAAGGGGCCGGGATCGTTTCCCTGTGCCACGCCTTTTTAATGTTACGATGCATAGCGAAAACTGTTCGGTTAGTGGGAGTTGGGGTAATTGGTAACTTACGGTATTCATAGAAGTGTGAAGATTTTCATTTGTTTTTTTATTGTTTTGAATTTCTAGGACGGTGGTGAAAATGGAAAGATCCATTCTGTCTTGTGACTACCTGCCTGCTCCTCTCGAAGGAAAGAGGAACCGAAAATATTTTGGGTTATTCCTAGGAAACCCCATTTTAAACTGTGATTTTTTTATGAAATCCAAAGATTTCTTCATGCATCTAAATATACCTGAAGTTTTAAGAGTCAAGTCTCCATTGATATATAACCTTCGTATGGGGTCGAAAAAATTTTAGAAAAACACTGACGTAAGGCTAGCAGCTTTCGCGCGCATTTCCGAGTTGTCTGAAAAGTGAGGGTCAAATAATGAGAAGATCGCAAAATGTGAAATATTTGAAAACAATTTTTAGTTATTCTAAAGCCAAGATCATCGACAAATTGAGCACAATTTTGTTGCTCTGCCTAGTCAACTAGGTTCAAAGTTCCATCAGGATTGGACCGGTGATTTTGAAGTCATTTTGAAAATTGAAATGAATAAAACAAGAAATTCATCGAATTTTCTCCCAATATTTCTCCGAAATAACATCGGATGGAATCATGATTTAAAACGCTGTTCTGAATTGATGAATTCAAGGTATGTGCTGAATTTTATCGGAATCTGAGAAATATTCCAGAAAAAAAAAATTATTTCAATGAAAATTAAAAAAATTTTCCAGAAAAATTCGCTTCCAGTTCACCCACGATAGGATCTCAACCAGTAACGTCTTTATTCTACAACTAAAAAGCAAGTTCAAATCTGGGAGCACCAGTAGTGGCTAAAATATTGAAAAAATGACCTCAAAATTTCATCTGAGTATAACTTCAGAACCGCATTTTATTACGCCACCAACTTTGATCATTCCGAAGCGTTAGCTCTTTTTTTCTCAAGTTAACGTGACAGCCGGCCAGCATGATAGAATCAATTCTGATATCGGATTCGCGTCATCACTAACACTAACACCAACCTAGTCGTTCGAAACCATTTTCGGAAAAAATTCAGACATTCGAGGAGAATCATAATTTAAGTTTCAACTAGGAATTAAGTTTGTATTTCAAGGAATCAAATAATTGATACGAATTACAAAAATATAGTTCATCTTTCTAAATTAAAGAGTTAACTCATGAGAGAAGTCGTGTTTCTATTCTATCATTGCGATATTCACGATTATTTTTGTTTACTTATCAATTGTTTCAAAGAAGAATATCAGATTGGCTTGAAATGCAGAACAAATTTCGGAAATTACTGTGGAGAAGTGTACTGCTTTATGAAATAAATTATGATATTTAATGGATATAATTCAGAAATTCAAGACTTAAAAACCTAGAAAGCACTGACGCGAAGTCAGCAGCTTTTGCGCGCTTGTATACATATTGTCATATCCTTCGAACATGCGCGCAAAAGCTGCTGACTTCACGTCTGCATGTGCGTTCCTAGGTCTTTTTCGTTGAAGTACAGGATTTCAATTCGATCTAATCTGTTTTCTTGGAAATATAAAAAAATAAAATTTTGAATGGGTATATCTGCGGAATCATTGGGTAGATTTTACCCATTCACGAATTCGTCCTTCGTTTGGATCGAATTTAAATCCAAAACTTCATCGAAAAATGACAGTTTGAAGGTTTATACAGAATTTCATGAGGAAAATATGTTCAGAAGATCACATAATATTGAATATTTGAAAAAAATATTGAATTTTTTTTTCGGAATGTTGTAATGATACGATAATCAGGAAATTTTGTTCAAAGTTGTGAATCAGCATTTTCAAACTAGCTGCCAAGTTTCATCATAATTGAATCAGTAACTTTTGAATTATTCCATGAAAAACAACGATATCTAGGCAAAAACCACGAAATTGGACAGGTTTTTCGAAATATCTCCAAAACTTTTTTTTTCGGATCGAACTGAAATTTGGTACACCACTGCGAAATATGCAGTTAAATGCCTGAGCAGAATTTTTTCAGAATATGATGCACAGTTGTCGGAAAAAAAATTTTGCCGAGGAAAATTAAAAAAAAACATTTTTTTTCAAATTTCAATCTAATCGTTTCAGTAGTTTTCGAGTTATCACGAAAATAACCGAAAATTTCAAAGGGCTCCAACTCCGATGCCTCTTGAACGAATTCGCACATTAACGAACCTGCCGCCCGTAATCGTGCTTATGGACGGCCGGCCGGACAGAATCGATTTTGACACCGGATTTATCATCAGTGAGTCCATCCTAGTCGTTTGAGACCATTACGGATATTTGGACAAAACGATAGCACCCTGTTTCCGTGGAAAATGCGCGCAAATATGAGAATAGAGCCACGTACGCATAGGCAGGCGGCTTAACGCCTAGAGCCTAGCGAGTCACCTAGCGAGTAGCATGTTAAAACGAACGTCCTAGAACTCGCGTTTAACTGCTACTCGCTTGGTGACTCGCTAGGTTCTAGGCGCTAAGCAAGCCGCCGGCCTTAAGGAAACACTGATATACTGATGTATCCTGGAACGCAACAAAGGGGGTAAAAATCGCTTGAACCGAGCGTTTTCGAGTCGTAGTGTAGGAGCCGTTCCATTGCAAGATCGCAAACACCAGACCCTCATACGACAAATGGATCAATTACAGACGGCTGCAGTTGATGAGAATCTCCCTAGGTATCTCTATTGAGAGTAATTGAGCGAATAGCGATATGTCTCTTGACGAAGGGAACGTGGATTCGTGCGTTAGACGCATTAGGAGTTACTGAATTAGAGAGAAGTAACACACCAGTTTGCTATTGAAACTACTTTGCCAGAACGTCGTCACCATGAGGCTTGATTCGCTGTAGTCAAATTAATTACAGTGCCTATATGCTCCTCAAAGAACTGCTTTTTGGTGTACTCACTGACAATCAATTCAGCCTCCCCAGTTCAACAGAAACCCGGATTGTGCAAGTAAAATTTTATTCAATTTCCTCCTCGAAGTGAAGCTTTTCAATCGATATGCTCATTTGTTTGTTCGTCCGTATGATATCCTCAGAGTTATTCAATTCAAGCATAAAATTGGGTTCTTCCAATCGTTTACGTCCCTCGCTCGGCAACGCTGTTGCATTCTCCATATTTATCAATTGGTCATACCAGTTACGTCCAATTGTTATCAACGCTAAGCATTATTTGAATCGAGCTCGAGAGGTTGGCTTTTTCTTCGGAATTTGAAAGAATACCATGCTTCATTCGAGGCAATCTGAATACATTTACATAATTAAGTCGTTTTAGCCAATATTTTTTTAAAGCAAGATTTCTCTGGATTACTTATTGAAAATGTGAAAACACTATGATGGTTTGTGTATCTACAGTTCCAGAGTTCGATCCGAAGGTATAGGGAGTAAAAAGGAAATATATTCAGTGCGTCAATACGAAGAAGTAAGTACTACAATAAATATCTTGACCGCCATGCAAAATAAGAACGAAGGCAAAAAAGGTGAACTTTGTTTCGTAGAAGAACAATTTATACGGTTGGTTCCAACCGATTTGTATCAACTCGGTAAGCGTGATTACAGCAACCTCTGAAACCTTAGGTAGAAAGGTGATATGAGTGACACTTTATTCTGAACTCAATTCGATGGTCTATTCAAAAATACAATACACTTTATCAGTTTTGCGCGCATGTTCTAGGGGAACAGCGTGCTATCGTTTTGTCCAAATGTCTGTAATTTTCGATGATTGAGCCGAAAATGGTCTTAAACGACTAGGTTGGACTCACTGATGACGATGACGAATCCGGTGTCAAAATCGATTCTGTCCGGCCGGCCGGCTGACCGTCACCACGATAACGGGCGTACGGAGGATTTTATCAACTTGAAAATTTCAGGAAGAGTTGCATTAGAAAATATGAAGGTTGAGATCGTTAATGGGCCGAATCGGCCGAAAAGTTTTGGAGTTATAGCCATTTGAAATTTTGAGGTAACTTTCCTCATATTTCAGAAACTACTGGAGTGACTGGATTTGAACTTGGCATAACGACGCGCAACTATAAGCGAAATTTCGTTTGAATCGTATGATTACTCAATTGAAAAAAAAAAAATTTTCAGAATTTTCTTCGAAAAAAAGTTGTTTTTTTCTAAAACTATTGTTCACATTCGAGAAAAATTTCAGTTATACCTTGAACTTCATATTTCACAACAGTGTATCAAATTTCAATTCGATACGGCTATTAGTTTCGGAGATATTTTGCCCATTCAAAACACATCAACGACTCATTTTCTGGTGGAAAGTATAAATTTTATCAACTTTGCGAGAAGCATAAAGGGGCCTTTTGTGCTAGGGGGATTCGGGTATTTGGGGAATCGGATATTCCCCCTATTGGTCGAGAGATTCATCCTATTGGCTGACGACGATCACGTGATCATCGTGGGCCAATAGGGAAGAATCTCCGATTACCCAAATACCCGAATCTCCCTAGCACAAAAGGCACCTTTATTGTCTTACCACAGTACCACAGTAGGGTCGTTTGGCATCTTATCTGATGCTTCTAAGTAGGCATTCGGATAATCCATATAATGCGACTTTTTCAAATTTCTCATCAACATCAATTGAGGGGTATTTCCTTATTAAACAGGAGCAAGTGCCTCCACAAATATCCCGACTAGCATTCGGGAGCGCATACGCCAAGAAAGCGCGCATTGAATATGTACACGGGGCCTAATTAAGGCCCGCCGTCGACGATATCGTTTCGGGTGGTTTCTAAGTACTTAGCAGGGGTCGGAATGGGGCTGCTTCCACTTCGTGGCTGCTGCTAAGAGGTTTGACCACAAGGTAATGCAGGGATGATTAAAGAGAACCGTCTTTAATTGAGCTTTGATCTCATGGAGAGAGATTTGATGCGGTAAGGCACTTGAATAATCTTCTGAGTGATATATACAGGGATGGAGTGGAAGTTTTGAATTTTTTTACTGGGGTTTTCAACCAGAACTCTGTTTTGTGAATGAAAATAAAATAATGAATTCGGATGACAGTGTTCCGAATTTTTATCGTATCGGTTCAAAAAAGTGAGGTTTGGCAATGATGAATGGAAAACGATTTCTATGCATGTGCACCACGACGACGGCTATAGATGTCGATTTTTTGATCGAAGTTTTTAATTACTTTTCGACAAAGTTGTGGGTCGTTTTCATTGGTTATTTTACGAATTTCGAGTTTTGAGGCTGCAATCAATTCGATTGGCTCCGTTTGTTTTCAAAGTAACCTCATAAAAAAATCCAGTGGTGATGAATACTATTATCGAGCTGACCTTCCCTTCTTGGAATTACAGATAAAATATGGAATACGAAATATGAAACACGTAAAGCTCCTGGTGCCGAAGATGCGCGTAGAGAAATTATAGGAAGACACTCTGGATCTGTTCACTCAATTCTTCAACAATATGCAGGGTGCTCCTGAATTGACGCGAAAGATTTGAATGGGTGATTCTTTAGCAAAAATCAAGAGGGTTCTTTCATATAACTTTTTGTTCTTCACTCGTTCCCCTCCCAGTTACAGCCCTTTAAAATAAGGTAAAAAAATTTATTCATTGTATCCACTTTGGAAAGATTTGAAAGACTGAAATTTGGCAGATAACTGATGCTAATAAAACGGTAGCTTTTAAGAGTTTTCGTTACCCTAGAATGTAATCACAAAGGGCTGAAAAAAACAACATCTATAATATTTTGCATCAGAACTTTACAATGCGCGTATATTTTCCTATTTAAGAAATTAATTCAAAAAGACAGAAACAATTTGTAACTGTTTTAACATAAAGTTGTTAGTTTGACCACGAAAAAATAAAATACTGCTCAGAATCGCTTCCCATATATTCACTCTATTTTGGTCGTGTGATGCCATTTTGAACTCTATTATGATTTTTGTTATTGAAATTCTGTTCACGTCAATATTAATTGTCATGTAATTTCTTACTTGTTATCAGTAGTACAATTATTTGTTCAATCCGCTCTTATTTACAATATTCTTCAACTAAATAAGAAAATGCCATTCTTTCAATAAGTTTTATTCAGTCGTGGAAAATGTTTTGAAGTCATTGAAAATTGTCTAGAAATAAGAATAAGAAAATGAAACTATTTGTCATATGACTTCATTTGACAGCAGCTTACTTGATTTTTTTCAATAAATGATAAACTCTGTGAATTTATGGGGAAAGGATCTGGGCAGTATTTTATTTTTTATGATCAAACTAACAACTTCATGATAAAAAGTCGAGACATAAAATTGCAGATTGTTTCCTTCTTTTCAAAACAATTTTTCAAATAGGAAAATATAGGCGCTTTAAAAAGTTCTGATGCATAATATTATAGGGGTTGTTTTTTTCAGCCCCTTGTGATTACATTTCAGGGTAACGAAAACACTCAAAAAGTGCAATTTTGCATCAGTTAACTGCCAAATTTCATTCTTCTGAATTTTTCCAAAGTGCATTTATTAAATGAAAACATTTTTTTATTTAATTTTAACTGTAACTTTGAGGAAAAAGGGTGTTGAACAAAAAGTTATATGTAAAACCCCCCTCAAGTTTTGCTTAAGGATCACCTTTTGAAAACTTTTGCATCAATTCAGAAACACCCTTTATAAAGAACAGGCAAAATTCCTAGAGAATGGTTAGAGTCGTTTGTTCCGCTAACCTACTTAAAAAAACGCCACAAAAAGCTCGGACTTCCGACTCATTAGCCGTATGTTACATGTACTGAAATTTTTCCTGAAAATCATACATAATCGAACATATAAAATGTGAGGAAGGCATTGACCTGAACAGTTTGGTTTCAGAAATGGCCTTGGTACCCGTGAGGCCTTGTTCGCTTCAACTGTGCTATTGCAAATTTTTGCAAACGCTCTCCATGACGCAAGGGAAGGCATCAAGATCAACAAAGAGGAAATAAATAATATTCGATGTGCTGATGATACCGTACTAAATGCTGATGATGATGATGATTTTGAACAAGATTACAAAAGTGAAACTAAATATAGTTTTTCTCATCGCGCCGTGAGTGGTCCCCACATATACTTGTATACTTATATCATCAGTGATCAGGATTTGAAGATCAAAAAAAGAGTATATTTTTGGAGCTTCAAAGCCGTCATCGAATGATGAAGCGTTTCCATGTCTTGTACATCTGTTAATTTCACACCTTAATTACAACTACGTTTTGATCAAAAGTCCTAGAGATTCGATATTTTTAGCGCCCGTTTGGTCGAATTCGGGAATACAATCCGTGGATATATTCATACGATTTCAGTTCAATATTCCCAAAAATATGAATTTATCGAACTTAACTGTAACACCCAGAACAAAAATATTGATGTCAAGACACATGATTTGAAAATCCCGAAATTCTTGCACTTTGAAAATAACAACTCTGAATGTTTTTTTCGGGATTTTGTTTGTTCTTCAACGGTCAGTGTCCTTCAGAACAGTTTGAATGTTTCATTCGATAATGGAAGTTTGTGTTTTCAGATCGACAAAGCGGACATCTTACATCTTGCGCAATATGCCACTGCTCAATAAAATGCTCCCCATACTAAGGTGATCAGCAATATACTTCTTCCAATTAGTGATTTTATCTGCTGATACCACTGCAAGATGATGTCAGATCACTATTTCCTGCGAGAATGCATTCAAACCGAACGCAAAGCAACCTTAAAAACAACCTACGACCACATTTAACTTGTCCACTTGTCGAAAAATTGCAGGATTTACAACGTACCACATCTTAATGTAGTTTGACCATACATCGAATCGAATATGCAGCTACACTTTACGACCGATAAGAGATCGCGAAACGACCATGGGAACCTGTAATTTAATCCAGTCTTACATGGTCTTTTGATTCTCATATTGTTCTGCCTGAATAAAGGGTTGTCATTATCGAATTGTATGTTGAAAATTACCATTATTGGGCACCGATTATTTTTAATGGCTCCATCGGGTAGGTCAGGTCGTTAAATTCAATTTTGGGTTCAATTATAAGGCGCACGAAGGATCAATTATTTATTTAATGAGCATACTATACTTATGAATAATTTTTTGTGCTTGAACCCACATTGAGAGGGTGTGATCTTGGGTATTATGTTCCATTGGGAAGGTTTGATAATGATGTGATATAAACTGAAACATAGTTGTATTCTCTAAGTATTATATAGGGTGATTCAGTTTTTGGTCCTGATGGCAGATCGTTAACACAATGAATTCCGAAAGAACTATAGACCCAATATTCGTGAAGCACCTTATATAATATTATTCGATGAAATGATTTCGATCGGATTGAATTCTTCGTTTAGAGCAGCGACGGCTCTAAATGTATAGAAGAATTTCAGCGAAATTTTGCAGATAGATAGTAAGACATACTTTCAACAAGAATTCATTTTGAATCTTACTATTTTTCCAAAAGCTTTCTTGTTAGCATATTCTGCAAATAATAACTAAGTTTCAATGCTACAGGTAGAGGAACTGGCTGTCTTCTCATCTGTTCGAATGTGCCTGGAAAAAATCCTAAAGGGGGCTCATATATCATAACAGACGGCCAGAATCACTCGTCTACTAGTCTGGAAAATGCCCAGAAGTAACAAAGCGACTCTCTTATCGGTGCAGGACACTGCGATAGAAGTTCGATAAACTGCCAAAATAGGCGTCAGGGGTTACACCTTCTGGACCAAACAAACCAGAAAAAGAAGGTAGGCATAGGAGAGACCACTACAGAGCAGCTTTCCACCAATGGGGGCTACAAAGCTGAATACCCTTATGGAGAAGTACTCAAGGAATCGCACAAGCAAAATGAATCGTGGAATTCCGACCTTCCTCTACCAATAAGCTCTGGTAGCGACCACTGGCTGACCATCGTGTGATGATGGAGTTTTCGGTATTTTACGTGATCACTATTCCCCCTCTTCGGTCAAATGTCGTTGCATTGACTTGAGCCTGGGGTGGTACTGCATCTAATGCCCGTACGCATAGTCCGATCTAGAACTCCTACTCGAGACATTTTCGGCTGAGACAAGCTCAAGTATTGAGACACACTCAGCAACGGTTCTATCCCTTAAAAAAACCTTCGGCAATTCTTATTGCCATTTTATAACAGTATCAGTTCAAAGTGTCAAACAAGCCGCGAACCGGAATTCTGTTATAGAAAATGCCAACAGAGCGATTGATTTATGTCATCTGTGTTACTTCCTAAAAATGGAAGTGCCTACTTCCCTGAAAGCAATATATTTATCGAAAATGATTTGAGCAGTTTCATTAAAATTTTCATTACCTGTGGACACTCAATTGAATTTTCAAATGGTAGGTTCTCTGAAATTATCGCACAAAACATAGCATTATCATACATGGGGTATCGAACATTGTACAGAGTACCAAAATTAAAATAAAATAGCAACGCTGGGTTGTATAAAATAACAGAAAACGATTAATCTTCGCTATATTGTGATTATACTATGTTTGAGTACGCCTCAAGATAGGTCGTTCGTAGACTTGAGCTGTATGCGACCAAGCACTGGCGAAGTAGTGCTCGACTACGCGTACGTGCTCAAGCCAAGTACCAGGTTAAGTCACTAGAGGCTGGAGTTCGAGTCAAATTCTCTAACTTGTATATGAGTGTTTTATGTCGGAGAGCACCCGATAGGACCAGCCAATCATCATACACTTACTAGCTGCGAGGGTTTAGTTACTGTTAACTTAGTTGCTTACTTAGTGTACGCAAGCATGCCAAAAACTGCTAGTTATAAAAATTCGATCATTTTGTATCAATTGGAAAGGAATCATTGGATTCAAATGAGATTGTTATTATCTGTTGTGAAATTGCAAAATTCTGCAATCGCCCATGTTCATTCCGAAGAAGTTAAAATAATTCCGTCTCGTCAACGTCGTGATTGATCACAAAAATAATATTCGCTGTTCGTAAACAAGTTCGAATTTATAGAAATCGATATTCAAAAAGCGTACGAATCATCTCATGGATAACCCACGTACCTACAAATCCTCTTGTTAAATATTCATAGGATTTTCAGTTGATCTTCTTGAACCTGGAATGCTGAACACGTTCAGAAATGCACTGGGAATCATCTTGAGATACTCTGGTGCAACAGAATAATAGTGCTAAGCAGATATTCGTGACCTTTAACCCGTTGAATTCCCGTTTGCTAGGATTCGAGGTGAAACTGTATATTCTTATTTGAGCAGGAACGTACTCAAAATATTTACTCATACCTAGTGGGTAACTTCGTTTCATCTACGGATATATGCTACGATCACAAACGGATATTTAGTTGGAAATTTTTCTAAATAATATACGGGATGATGCGAGTAAGAAATGCAATGTCGCAAAAGAAATCGAAATAAAAATCTGATTTTTGAAAGGAAGTAATCGGAAAATTGCCAGAAATCATAAATGCAAGAGCATAGAAGACCTAGATTGAAGATTTTAGCACTGATGTAACACCAGCAGTTTCTGCGTGAATATTAAATTCGTTGCCGAAGCGGTCGTCCTTCCAGTTATTGACCACTACAAATGCAGATTTTCTACCTAATGGAAAGATTAGGTGATCTCCTTTTACATTGAACTGCTACATGACCCTTGAAACTATAATTTTTCAAGTACTAGATTTAATTTGCGTATTTTAGAGAATATTGGGAAAATAAAATTTCGAATGGTAGTCTTTTTGGAATCATTCGGCAGATTTTTATCATTCACGAATTAGACCTCCTAAATTAAGTCCCAAACCAACTCTACAAATGAAAATTGTCTACAGATATTTGTAGAGCTGCATTGGACCTTATTCACGAACGCCAAATTCGTGAATGTTTAAAATAAATCCAAAGATTCCGCAGGTAAACCCATTAAAAATTTAATTTTTCCAATATTTCCGAAAACAAAGATTGGGTTGAAAAAAGCCAGTACTTGATTGAAAAATGACCTTAAGAACGTTCATGCAAAATTTCGCGAGAATAAGAATTTCAATATAGTCAGAAGATCGCAGAACATATAATAGTATTTGAAAAAAATATATTGAAATTTTTTTTGAATTTCCCTGATTGATCTTTTTCTGCGAGAGTTATGCATCAGCACTTTTCTAATTGTTTCGCGATTTGTATTTCTGAGGAATTCCAGAAATATCAAGGATCCTAACAAAAGAAGGCTTATTCTTTCCCAATACATTCGAAATATGAAAATTGCATAGAAATAAAATTTGGTATATGGTTGTGAAAACTAGTTGCGTGTCGGTATGTTGCAGGTGAATTTCAATCCGAACGCTTACCTATGTAGTAAATGAGATAATGAGGAAACAACCTCAAATTTGCAAATGAATATAAACCTTTCGACCGATTTGGACTATTAAGGAACTTAACATTCACATTATAATATGTAACCGACCCTAAATGTTTCTTTCGTTGTTTTAGACAGTTATCGTGTCCTCGATCGGACGCCCGATTGGACCAAACGATAGTATGAAGTTTCCTAGAAGATGCGCGCAAAAATAACCATACTAATTGTTGGATGTAGGAAGTGGATCTCTATAGTGATTCAAAGTAGCCACAGAACTTCAAATGTTCGGTGAACTTTATCTGTCGAACTGCCCAAGCTTGTCGGTTTAATTTCGATGTCATAATGCACTGCGTCCACCACTTTCCTTCAGTGATCGTGAATGTTGAAGAGTTAAGTCTTTGTGCTATCACATACATTCAAAATTTGGAATTGAATTTGAAAATGGTATGGTTCAAATTGATTGAAACGCGGAAGATCACCTCATACGTTACACTTCTCAGCACGATCTTACGATCTATGCAGCCGATGCTGCTCACTGACTTTGTAGTCTGGAAGTTACAAGAGAAGCGAGAGAGAATAGCTGTGACATGCTATCTCATGAAACGCCGTGAACTTTCCAGCGTTTAGACAGCCGACATGTAGAATTCAATTCGAAAGACCGGTTTCCGTCGAAAATGGAAATTTCAACTACTTTTAAATATTTTAATTATACTTTTAATGAAAATCGCTTTCACTCGAGATGGTACACTGTTACAATTTTCCAACCTTTTTCCAGGTTTTCTCGACTGTTCTCTCCGAATATCTGAAAGAGAACTTGAACTGTTTCAGCCGTTACTATTTGGTTGTTGATTTTAATCATAATTAAAACAAGTATTGTAATTTCCATGTTTTCTCACCAATTGGATATTACAATTTGAGGATTACATTATGTAACTGCTCAGTTTCGGACTTATTTCAAGTTCACCATCAGATTCTGAAGATTCTTCAAATGTTACAAAGTATTTATGTGAACATAGGTATAAAAGGTGGTAGGAATGGTCATAAAATTAGGCCAAAACGAAATAAAACATGACGGTCAAAAATGTTTTTTCTTTCCGTTTTGGCCCAATATTATGACCATTCCTACCGCCTTTTGTACCTATGTTCACATAAACTCTGTGACATTTGTAGAATCTTCAGTGTCTGATGATGTTATCATCAAATTGTAATATCCAATTGGTAGTCAGAACATAGAAATTAGAACACTTTTCTTGATTATGATTGAAACAGAACTACTCAAAATTAAATAAAATTATTATTTTGTATGGAAATCTCCTCTGCGGATTACCTCATGAGAAGTAATTGGTAGGGACAGTTCCTCGAAAACAATGCCAAATCCTCCCAAAATATTTTTGGCAATATTCAGAAGGGATTTCGACGTGTTCTAAATTTAGTCAGAAATATTATCGTTCAAAACTTATAGTGAATTATTTTCTTAAGAGTAGAGAACGACCTCATGGATCA
This sequence comes from Myrrha octodecimguttata, assembly GCA_958510865.1. Classification (NCBI taxonomy): domain Eukaryota; kingdom Metazoa; phylum Arthropoda; class Insecta; order Coleoptera; family Coccinellidae; genus Myrrha; species Myrrha octodecimguttata. Next base: position 32,187,939 of record OY294057.1, read on the forward strand.
TCATTTGAAGCTCAAAAAAGATTGAACCAATTATTCGTATTCAGAACCAAAGAATTTTGTCGTAGTCATAGTTTTGGGGATCCTTCATATTCTGTGTTCTTTATTATGTTTGTTTCTTGGCGATATCGAGTTTTGATATAAAGCAATAAAAATCATCCAATCTTCAACATGCGGGCATTCAAAAGCTTGTAACGCTCCGGCCGAGTGGCCAATCATAAATTCGGGAAGTCTTTTGCAGGCTTTTGCCGTAATCCCTCCAAGGTGTGGCCAACATATAAGCAACTAATTTTCACCAACACGCCATATCGTAAGTTTGAATGTCCATAAATAAGTGAAGTGAAAGAGCGTACTAATTATATTTTGACAAATTAAACGTACGGACTATAAGTTAAATCGCTGTTTTCGTTAGCTTAAATTATTCAGCAGTTATAAAAATGTCATACAATACAGATTTGCCGACTGATGAACATTTGGGTACTCCGTTTGTGAACACACATTTCGCCTATTCATAATACCTGCGTTTTTGTAGAATTGTTTTTATAGATACTTTCATTTATTAATGCCTGTACGCAGTTTTCGGGTGTCCGCAACATCCTTTTGTCGACGTAGTCAGATTGTAATATATTTGGATGCGCAACAATATTATCTTATTGTTATTGTATATTGAATGAAATAAAAAATATTAATTTTAATAATTTTCGGTTGAATATGGAAATTTAAACATTTCATGATCGAAATTTTCCTTCAGTTTCCGGTTTGTGGTAAGAAGAATTCTTACCCTTTTCAGTATGTATCTATTGATCCAAGCTTTGGCAACGATGCCGCATTAACAGTATACCGCCGGTCAATCTGTCATCCGTTGTTTTGGTGAGCTTCTAACGAGTTTTGAGATATTTCTAGCTGGTTACTTCAATATTTTTTGAATTATTACAATACTTTAATTCACTATGGGACGTAAGACGTGTGCTGTTCGTGGAGAATCCCGTGAATTGGGTTAAATATCGTATCACAGGTTGGTAACTGCTTAGTTAACAAGTTTGTTTTGATTGCGGTCAAAGTGTCAAATTTCGTATCACATGTTGCGGACAGCAATCGCCTTGTAAATATGATGTACGCTACCTCCATGTTGTTTGTTAGACTGAGATTGAGGTATACAGTTTCAGCAGAATGAATTTCTGAGATATCGAGGAATTTGAGAATATATATCTTCTTCATATCTAATGATATGGGAAATATTGTATGCGTTCGCATATTTCTAGTAATAGTTGCATACCAAGATTCAACTTGATCGGATCGGTTTTCTGTCGAGTTATTGGGAAAACTGTAATCTAGAAAAGGACATATCCTGTAACGACTATTTTTCCACAGTAGACCCAAAATATTTCAATCCCTTTCAAACAATATCTTCCAATATCATCCTTTATCTCAAAAAAGAACCCCTTTCTGAAGAAGAATTCCAAGAGAGCGGACATAATCCGTTTCAACTGCAGGACAACAAATTCTGCCCAATAAAACAGTTTATGTCCGCTCGTCTTGGTTCGCAAACTCCCCATGATAGCAGAGAAATACATGAATCGCGTGACTTCCTAAATTTGCATTTTTATTATCAAAACTTCAGCGGTTGGGAAACTTGTTGAATAGTATTCGCAATTATGTGGTTTTATTTTTCGGACATTAACTGGTGGTGATGGCGTCTATTAGCGTATCTTATCAAGTTCATGGTAGTTGATTAAACTAGATTAGGTAATGTGGTAATGTTTTGCCGAGCGAAATTCTTGAGTATACTAGACTTTATAACACAAGCGAATAACTTTTTTTCAAATTGTGGGGGTCGTTATTTTTAAAGGAATCTATTGTACTAGTTGAACAAAACATATAATGGTTGGTTTCTATTAGATTATATACTGTTCCAGAAACCGGTTTCAAGCTAGGGATTAAGCTCTCTTTTCAAGGGGGTGGTTATAGAATTTAATTTTTTTTGGGGGGCGGGGGGGGTGGTACTATGCTCAAACTTAATGTTTCAATTATTTTTTCATTATTAATTAAAACTCTTGATTGCTTCTAAAAAAACAATAATATATCATGTTTAAAATAAATATGTGAAAGGAGGGCATATCGCCAAGCGATGTCTTCCTGCGGATCTTATTTTGTGATAATTTCCCAGTAAATGAATATCTATATTCTGTTCTTTTCCATATACTTTTTATCTTTATGGAAAGGGGTAATTACCGGCTTTTCCGCCTTTGTGAATCTGGTCCGAGATCCACCCTTGGTTTCAAGTAGTGTTCAAGGGGATTTCTGGGGTAAATATAAATTATATTTTCGTTGGGTCGTCCCCCTGAAAGATGTAAAGGCAATAGTTAATGAAACTGAATGAAGGTCATCCAAAGTGTACTGTCTGGTCATTAGGTAAAATCCTGTAAGTATTGCTGTGTTGCTCAATCGACTTTTATCCAAACTTCGTAATTAGTTCAGCTTCGGGCTTTCATTTTCTCAATGTAGTACCTGAAAGTGCTAAGTAATTATTGAGAATATATGAGCAGAAGATTTATAAAACAATGCTTGACTAAGGGAGATGATACTGTTGATAACTTACTGTAATCTAAACTGAAAAATGAAGCTATTTCGGGCCTTGAGCCAATGGTACAGGTATTTCCGTATTATAATAAGTAAGAGGGAAACTCTCTTGAGGCTGAAGCTCATCACGCACCCTAACGTCTTCATAGGGATATTTACTTCAGATATTCACACAAACAATAGGAGCTCCATGAATAACACAGAAATTATATCTTCTATACTTCAGGTTCAATTCTCTATATACACTAGCTTCAGAGAATGCGCTTACATAAAGCTAGTTTTCTTCCTATGTCCTTGTACAGAACGGTCCTAGTCCTCCACGTAGTTGTTCATTAAAACCAATCCAAAAGAACTCAATACAATAATAAGGTATTGCACCTTCCATTGCATGAAAATACGTCAACAACGATGTCCTTCAAAAGAACCAATTCCCATGTCACTTCTACTGTATTAGCCTGACCACCATTTGTATTATTATATCACTTAGCAAACAACGGTTCCATTGTTCAGGAACACCCCGAAATAAGTCTCCAATACCGTTAGTCCAGCCAACTTTCAAACATAAAACAATGGGAAGGTTACGGAACGTACTGTGAGAATGAACCTTTAACCCTCAGATGTGTCAGAAAATCTTCAACTTGTATCAATCGAGAAAAATATAAACCATAATTAACGTTAAGGTACAAAATTATCTTGCACCGTAACGTTATCTTCTTTTAATGACCTTAACGGACTGTTAAATTTGAACCCTGGAATTTGGGGGTTCAAAAGAAGGATTAACGGTAAACTTAGAAATCTAACCCTACTTTCGAGTGATTTCGTACATCCTTGACATTTTTCTGGACGTAACGCCCAAATTGTTTGAATTTTTTTTTTCACATGGGTTATTGGTGAAGAACTCGCTCGATTTAATGGATTTGATAATCAAATTATGATTAACTGTAATTGAATTTTGGATGATATTCATTAAAAGTAATATAGAAAAAAAAAGATGAATGATTAGGAATTGATTCTTATCTTTTAGAGCCTGAAATGAAAAATTAAAAATGGTATGCTCATTTATTTTCAAGAGCAAACAGTAGAATCAAATTAAAGACATATTTAGAATGAAAAAAACATAGTGTCATGAATATTCTTCAGTAGTATTTTAGTTATTTTGCAGGTACTATGTCTGTGCTTTCATTATCATCGAATATATATCAATTGGACTAAAAATATAACTACAAACGAAATAACGCAAAAGAAATTGCATTCTTGTGTTAATCGATCTTCAAACGAACAACTTCGTCAAAACATCCGGACATAATACTTCAATATTCATATAGAATACTTTTATTATGGGGATTCTATCAGAGTTTACATTATCTTCAATCAAATATTAACTCAATTCATAATATACCTATTACAAAGGAAATATTCCAAGAGAAATTCTATCCTTGGGAGAGCAGTTCCTTATCCGAACGTTTTTTCGTAAATTAATACTACTAATTTATTCATTTCACAAACGGCAGGATTATGATTCCATGTACAAGTTTAAATCTTATAGTTTTAAGAATAAAATGTTTACATGAATAAATAACTTCAAATTTGAATGGGGTTTGAATCCTGATGCAGCAGTAAGATGCGCCTGAGTTCCCTAGTCTTGATGTTGAACAAGTCAGGAATATTATCATTATTATAACTTTATACAAAGTTGGGGCATCGCCTATAAACTCAAAATTATGTTTAAATGAGTAATGCTATTACAGAGAAGAAAAATGAATAGAGGAAAAATCGAGCCACAAAGAAATGGAAAATAACATAAAGAAAATGAACGCACTCTCACAATTCCACAGCACTCCGCGACGCCCACAAGTCAAACTGGTTTTTGAAAGTGTTCGCACTTGGCGCCCAAACTATCTCATTCGGCAATATATTCCAAACCTCGAATTCTCTGCTGGAAATGAAGTACTGCCTTGTGGTGATGAAGAATCTCTCTCGTGAAAGTTTGAACGCGAATCCTCCAAGGTTCTTCTGGTTAGGCACAAAGAGATGATATAGAGGTACCAACCGAGAGTCCACGTAGCGATCTACAAGTGATCATGAGATCGCCTCTCAACCTCCTCAACGAGAACCTGGTTATATCCATGAGAGTCAATTCACTTTCATAGTCTAGACACACAAAGCCATATGGTATGCGGGTGGTCCTTCGCTGAACTGATTCCAAGAGATTTGCATCTCTGATGAGCCAAGTACACCTGACAGGACCGGCGAACTCCAGAACTGGGCGGATTTACGTTTTATATAATTGTGCTACACTCAAAGGATCGCAACCAGCGAAAGTATTTCCGAAAAGATAGAGAAGCTTTCTTGCTTTGCTCGTGCATTATTCTATATGCTGAGTCCAAGAGAGATCCTCAGTCATTATCACGCCCAAATCGTTATGAGCTGAAACTGTTTCGATTCGTTGAACCTCAATAAAGTAGGAAATATGTGGATTCCTTCCTGAATGTAGCACCTTCCAATTTAAGATATTTAACGGAAGCAGCCAGTTATCAAACAACCTCGCCAGAAAGTCGAGATCCTTTTGCAGAACAGAATGATGAGAATTTGGAGAGTTGAATATCTTTGTATCATCCGCGTATGAGCAGCAATGAGAACTCACAGTCGCTGGTAGATCCGAAACATATATGAGAAGCAGAATGGGACCCGGAACCGAACCGTGAGGCACACCACTCAATACATCTCCCATAGTGGATTTATTTAAGCACACCCTAACCGATGGGTTTCATCCTTTGAATTCAGATATTTCATCAATTAGGGTTAAAATAAACAATTTGAAGCTAGTCACAAGTACCAATTCATAAGAAAAAAATTAGATTTGCAGATAAACTTTAGGTAATTCACTTACATTTAGCCTCTGTGCGAGCCGAATATTTAAATTGAGGTTTAATAAGTTAATCGTTCCATAACTAACCGAAGAGGTGCAATTGGCTCTTAGATTTGGTAACGTGTTCTCATAGAAGTACGTATTAGAATATTCTGACGTATTTCCCAGTAATTCAGTTCAGTTTGAATCGAAAACCAACTCAAATTGGGATTAGTAACGAGCGATATCTAGAAAGGGGGCACAACGAATCTAAAGGTTGCAAAGAGCACTTTGAACCCATAACTCAGATAGATAAGTTAATAATTTTTTCATGGCATAAATCAATATAAAGATAACATTATGCTCAACATCTCTTCGAAATATACTTCAAAGTCAATACCATCTGAACAATAGGTAGGTTTGGAATGCCTTTACTCTGACATTTCTTTTCACTGATTTTCTCTGGAGATATGTATCAAGTGGTTAAAAGATTTTTTTTCGATCAAAATAGAATGGTCAGTGTATTTTTGATAATCTTGTTGTCTTGTTGTTGTCGCGAATCGATAATGAAAAATCTTAGCACACTGGAGATATGGTTCTAAATCTTCTTTGTATTATTCATGACAACCAAAATTTTAGAAATCCTTTTGAATATTCGATAATCGGAGAAACAATCTCTAATAATAGGTACATAAGCCATTGAAACATAAAATCGATAATACCGTGTAAGCAGTAACCCCTATCGACAATAAATTTCCAGCAGATGTATTGCTAATAGTTCTCAATCCACAACCTATCATTATATCCATCATGCCTCTCGCCAAAGAAGAACATGAAGATCAGTGTTGGCAATCGTAAAACCGCATAATGTGATTGTATAGCGTAGGCGTCATATTCGTACCACCCTTCACTCACCTCCTTTCGGAGCTAATACAGACTGGTCGCTCGGCAAAAACCAGCCACTAATCCGATACTGATCGACGAGCATCGAAAAAATAACGCCGTCGTGGCATAGATTCAAATCGGGGCTTAAGAGCCTCTCGCATCGAGTACGTTCGACACAACAGACGACACTACAGACAAGCAGCTCGATGTTCGATCACAGATAAGGCCCCCGCCTCTCGAATTAGACACAGATAATGGCGGGTATAAATCAATTTGAGGCCTGACTCTGCAATAAAAGAGCTGCTCGCCGTTTCCCCACATAGAATTATGTAAAATAGTAAAATCATGCTTTGACCGATAGTAAATAACAATCTCCGGTGGCGGATCGCGGATAAGATCGACTAGGTAGGCCTATAACATAGAATGAGATGTTTGTTCGCACATGTCGGTGTCGTTGATCTGAAGGCGACAGTGTGACCGAAGTACTCGGTTTACATTAATTTCGATTGTTGTTCCATCGCCGTTCTGAATATATTTATTATACTGTTATAAGCCTGCAATGGGCCAACATGAATATTCGAAAAGTAGAATATTTGAATCAGAGATGATGTTTCCCCAAGATTTGTGTTCCAATGGATTAAAGTAATTGTAAATAAAGAGTATCACTGATGACCAATCAGGATTTTTTACGCGCCTGTTGAAAGTCTTAAGCAGAGAGCGGTATTTAATAGTCCGAGACTGCTATACCGCCCGACGAAACATCTTTGTAATCTTCTTATTGCAATGGTCCTCATGAAATTTTATCTGGAAGCAATCATATTTCGACCATGTACTAGATTTCAACTCTATTTTGGAAATACTCATAAGTAATACAAAGTTATGAAGTATTCATATTCATTTTCTGAGAATATTGGCGGTTGTTTTAGATGCTGAAATTATCTGTTTTGTTCCCCCACGAACAAGTTTTATACTTTTGTGAGTTTAAAATTTGTTTATTGGAGTGTGTATATGATTGTTATTTAGAAAGTGTTATTATTTTGCTTCAATAAACATTATTATTATTATTATTATTATTATTTATCAAAGTAATGCCCAGGTGGAAGTGAATAAATTATGTCTGATCACTCTAAACATCAGTGAATATAATTATAGGGTATGACTAGAATCAGGTTCACTCCCGAAAAGATATAAATTTTTCATGATATCGGATTGAAATTTTGGATGTCGAAAAAACATATTGTTTTTCATCGATTGAAGCAACAAACTCCTGGTTTATCTTTGCAAATTCGAGTAACGCGTTACATCATTTGTGAAATGTTACAGAAAAAGAATAAAATGAAGGAAAAACATTTTCAAAAGAAAAATATATTTTTCGATTTTGACTTTGGTTCGATATTAATTCTGTACATCTCCATGTGTGCCATTATAACAAATCATTAAAATTTTCTTCCCTCAAAACTGACCACTTGGGCAAAAGTAACCTGAGCTAGTCTCCTGCGAAGGGTGAGCTTGTTGCTCTCTCACTAAATAACAATGCGTTTAGCTCCATGAAATTTTGCTCTGGGTATATAGGTAATTTCAGTTATTTTCGAAATACATATATTTTCACGAAAACAGGTTAGCAATCGAATTATTCATGGAAATGTTTTAAAATTTTCTACAATACCACTAAATTTTCCACAATATTACACTTTGTTTGGAAAATAACAAAAATCTTTCTTCTATCTACATGCTTTCATGAATCTAGACGCAGTTTAATTAGATTCAAGATAGAAGACTCATCCATCGCAAGAAATTTAAACGAAATACGTCTACCCAGGTGGTCAATTTCGGGTGGAAATTAATTTTAATCATTTTGAAATACCAAGGATTTTTTTATTTCCACAGTAACAGTCGACCCGAAACCAGCAAACGGTTTTTTTTATTTTCAAATTTTTTCTGGGTTTCACTCCAAATATCTGAAACAGTACTACTAGAAATTGAATAAAATTGTTTTCTTTATGAAAAATGCCCTTGCTGATTGTAAGATCGAACTATTGGTCGAGGGCAAGTTCTCGGAAAACAGATTGCCTAATAAACAATACTGGAATAATATAAACGGAAAACAAAGCAAACAGTGACGTTTCTGATCACAAATCTGACTTATCAAACAAACGAGAAAATCATCAAAATTATTTTCATTCAATTTTTCGTTTCGAGACTTTTGTCAAAAAACATCCATAGTCATAGACACCCATCATATAATCCCAGTAAATGTAAAACAATAGATGGTATCGATGTTTAAAAACTAAATTCGGTATCTTGAGAAATTAAGATTTTTTGCGGGGTGAACAAGATTCCTGTGACACCCGACATATGTTCATCCATTCCAAATCTTATTTCGTGGATATTTCCGATCATGAAAATTCCCTCGAATCGAGTGCTTCATCAAAACATAACGGCGTGGAGATTCAAGATAATTTTCAGCAATATCTAAGAGTTTCTGATAGTTTCTGAGATTTAATTTTCATGGAATAATCCTATTTAAAATTCTCACAAAATTCTGCATGAGACTATTATCGATAATAGTGAAAAGTTTTAATTCGGTCAGTATTTTCCGAATTATTGAGATTTCAGACAAGCATATCTCCGAATTTTGTCCCTTAAAAGATTCAACTATAAGCTCATGTAGATCCCAAACCTTTCCTGAAAAATTGGGAGGTCTTTTGTTTTCACTCAAAAGAGAGTGTTTGCGACCGTTTGGTCCAGTCCGAGGTCCAGTCTATCATTGGTTGAGGCCATTACCAGCTTAAATCTTATGTATTCCTCGAAAAATCTCGACAAAACTTATCTTTTGAATCCATTTGAATTATCCAAGCATATTCTAAAATGAAAGACACATCGATTCAGTTTTATTTCTGATTTGCTAGAGAATTTCGTAGAATTTCTGTTTCGCAAGAAGGCGCAAACAAAAATTCGAAATGACAAGACTTTTGGAGGCTGATTTCATTACCGGTTCCACTCGTTATAGAATCTCTAGCAGTATTGATTCTGTGCTTATATCTTCAAGATCGTACTTCTTCAGTATTGTGTTTTGTTAATACAATGAGGTTATATTGATTATAGTGTTGAAAGAGTTTCAAATTGAAAAAAATACTACTTCTAACCTTCATTTCGATCATTGAAAAATACAAGTTAACCTAATGAAATACAAATCAAAAATGATACTAGACACAGTGTTTCATCTTCTATCTTTTGATTTATAATCCTCAATAGCATCTATTCTATATTATATGACAGAACCTCACGACGTGTACTCACTAACACCTGATTAAAAAAGGACTCAGCTAATTTACAACCTTTGACAAGCTTGTAAAATACGAATATTTAATTTTGACAACAAGTTTCAAACCATCTCCTCCCTTTGATTAATGAAATTCAGTAAAAAACACCCTCAACAATCTTTATAACTTCCAAAAATCATATGAAAGCTGATATTGACTGTATAAAACTATTTGTCTTATTTGAAACATTGAATAAAGACGAATCTACTTCATAAAGATTATTATAATACAATCAGTGATAAAAAACGATTTTTCTGTGATTTCTTTACATAATATCTTTCGATATAGATATCTTAAGATATACTTATATTGTCTTCAACGTATTACGTATGAATGACCAATTCAAATATTTTGGGATGTACTTGATTCTTTTGTGAGAATGCACAATGTTATTTATTTTGTCTTTTTTCACTCCGTATCCTTTTTATTCTTCCCAAAATTCCTGAGTATACAAAAATACTTTTTTCAACCATTTGCACCCAACACTTGCTTTGAAAAGCACGAATTCTGGACTCCATAGGTCACCCCGTTATATGCGAGGTACTATTTGCTCTTTAACACGGTTTGATAACAATTCTGGAACTAGTTTTCTAAGCTGAAGAAGCTACAATGTGAATAAATACGGTATTCTCAACTCAAAGTGAGTAGAAATCAACACACAGGTGTTTTTATTTGAGTAATAATAATAGTACTGCAGCTTCAGTTTTGAAATGGTGAATGCGCTGGTGATCTGGTTGGTAGTTCTTATTATTAATTCGGAGATTAATTCGAATCAACTAACAATCAGTTGGGTCGGAGAATTGACCCACAATAGTATTATTGCAGAAATTTACATAACCTATCGTTCGTATATGTTTAATGGGTTAGGCAACTACCGAAAAATTCCCTAGAGATCTTCAATACTTGATAGTCTGTTCGATCATGATATGATGGATCCGTGTATACAGGGTGTTTCATTGGTGAATGATGATCCAATTAATTCCATAGCCAAGATACAGGGTGGTTCTTGCATTCACTAATATTTTCAATTCCTCATAACTTTGGAACCACCCAGTATAATCAGTTGATAAATAATACGTTTGATTTTCTCATACGTGTCAATCGATTCATCTTCAAATAATTGAAATTTTTTGGTCCGTATCAAAGAAGTATGAGACTTCTCTCAAGCCGAGATTCGGCACCCTGTATATTAAAATTTCAGATTGGGAATGAAATATTTGGAAGAAACAGAAAATTTTCCAATTGAAATGAGTTGATTTTTCATTCTGCACAACAAATTGCTTACCGAGAATTTCACGGAAATATTTGATTCTATAGGGAAATTAGTGTTTCTTTCTATTTAGGAAAAGGAAAACATTTATTATGGAAGGTTTATCCCAATAATCAATGAATATTCAAATAAATTAAGAAATACTCTATAATGTATCACAGAAGAAGTAACACCGTTTTGTCGATTTCCCTTTTTCGCCCGTTTCAAAATATTACTGACAGTTTTTTTGGCTATGTCTGAATTTATATGTGTCTTTCATCGTAGGCGCCTTTGATATATTTCCGACCTTACTTCCATACTCAGTAGAATACACTAAAATATTTAAATATTTCTAAATTCAAAAATAATCGACAGGATTGAAATCTGGTGATGTAGCGGTCCCGGTATGTGGTTCAGCGTTGCTTATCCACATATTTGGAAAGTTCTGATAGACAAACTTCCATACTATGAGGTGGATCAGTACCATGCTTAAAACACATTTCCGCAATCTCCGGTCCATCGAAGATTTTATTAAGGGGGATCTAAGTACATATCATCATTAAGCCGTTAGGGTGGGATTTGTGGCCCAATCAATCGATTTTTGTGAAGTAGACACCATACTTTCAGCAGAAATCTGTATTGGATTTTGGCACACCCGACCTCATGCGTATTTTCTTCAGCCTTCGTATAGTCAGGAACTTATTCGATTAGCACTTTCGAAATATAAGTATAGGCAGAGGCGGACTGCATAGCTGGACCTCTAGATCACCAGATTTCAATACTGTCAATTATTGCATAAAAGAACATCTTAATAATTAATTGTGTTCGTCTGAGATCGGAAGTAAAGAGATAGTAAATAAAAAGTAAGGATATCGAAGCCACCTACGATAAAAAGTAACTTTGAAACTTCACGAAAGGAGTAAAATTTTTGATATTTGGATTTCTTTATTTATTTGTTATTCATTATTGTAAGTTTTGGATACATTTTTAAAAATTTATGCTTCTCTGAAAATGTGTCAAAATGTGAAGAAAAACTATTGTTCCATTATTATTACGAGAAAGTTTTTCAATGCCATCAGAAAGTAAGATTTTCTTAAGAATTTCCTTAATGAATCCAATTTCTCCGTGGAATTTTCGATGAGTAATTCAACTTGCTGGATGAAAAAATGAAATCAGTCCAATTGAAAATTACCTGCTTTCTCCAAATTATTCAGTTCAATTTTTAAATTACAATATACAGTGTTTTGAATTCATATTTTTCTAATACGGACCTGAATTTTCAATCATTTAAACATGAATTCCTTTTTGTCGATCATTATTTGAATATGAATTGATTGATTTACGATCGGTGTTTAGGCCTTCCCTCAGTTTTCCTTAGGGAAACTTATCCATTTTGAGATGGTGGCAAATATTACCCTCAGCGAAGTGATGTATAAGAGTACAGGTGAAATTATACGAAATTCGGAGTCTATAATAATGGAGAATAAAATCAAATTGTCATATCGAACCCGTAGCAAGTTTCCTAGTTTGATTTTAATCAGAGTTCAAGGATCCATCGTTTGATGGTATCCTGTTTGATCAGAATCTAATGAAATAACAGACCAACAATCAAGCAATAAGATGATATTCTTAAACAATTCTATTTGATTTTCAGGTGTACCAAATAATGTATATCATTATCAAGGCTGCCAACTCTCCAAGGCCTGGGACTTGGATTTTGGAACGATCTATAGACGGGGATATATTTGATCCTTGGCAATATTTCGCTAGAAACGACAAGGAATGCGTAGAGAGATTTGGAATGACAGCTAGGAAAGGAAAACCCAAGTATTTTACGGACTCCGAAGTTATCTGTACTTCGTTCTATTCGAAGCTGACACCGATGGAAAATGGGGAGGTAGGTGATAGGAATTGATGGTTTCTATTTTACTGAATCTAAATGTTTAGAATATTACATCCAGGATAAATGTAACAGATCATCGTTCACCGATGTTATGGATTCTTTTCTGATACTCCCAAAATTGAGTAGTTTTCGAAATTTCCAATCTCAAATGAACAAAACTCAAAATTTCGTTCACTGGAAGACTGAACTAGCTCATACCGATCTCACACCTACCCTGAAAAGAGTCTGTGGGTTTTTTGTTTCAAAAAGATTGTTTGTGAACTCACAGGCATATTTCAATTCTTCATTACTGAATCCAACCCAATTGGTTGAAATCAGATTCGGCTGGAAACATCTGTGTTTCCTCGACAGAGCACGCAAAAAAACCACAACCTCTCATAAAAATCCATCTGAATCATTAACTTATAGTTGAAAATGGACCTTTTTTGATTGAACTTCGTATGTGATTTCACATAGATATCTGGAATATTTTTGTTTTGCGAAAATCCACAGGTACATATAATTTTTTGAAGTGACAAGCCTTTTCGATACCGATTACATCAATTATTGATTATCGCCTTATAAAAAGTGCATCATTACCACTTTCAGACTAATTGATTGTGAATTCGCCGATAATCTCTTGATCATACCACTTTTTTTAGCTCTGTATTTTGCTTATATAAGGGGTAGATAATATTCTTACGGCCGGTTTCACAAAACTTTGATTGCCCGATCGAGGGCTTGATTGTCAGTCAACAGTTAATTCTGTGCTCGATTTCAGTTCATTTTCAACCCAACCATCGAATGCAAACCTTAATCAACGAGTTGATCAGAAGTCAAAAGTTTTGTGAAACCGACGGATAGTGTTTTATGACTTTTCAAGTCAAAAAACAAAATTTTGATACTTCCCGTGTCAGCTCCTGATTTCGGATTGATAATTGAATATGCAACCTGATGCAATTTCAATTATAAAGTAAATGAAATTTTTTTCAGACAACCACTCATAAAGAAAAAATGAATTTCAATGTTTTTTTTCAATAAACGTCCGTATTCAATATATTTTCAGCTCACGAACGGTTGCAACAAAATGGCGAATGCGTAGGTGATCTTGGCTCCCCTCTCCATTGTTAATACGGAGTTCAATTCAAACAATCAACAATCAGTTGGGTCAGTGAAATTGCGCGTAATGAATCTATATTTTAGATACACAAAACCTCGTTCGTATATGTTTTAATGTTCAGGCAACTACCGAAAACCATGGAGAGATACAATCTACAATACCTGATAGTCTGATAATGAAATGACACGGATGGAGAAAGGGGAGGTACTCAACCTGGATGTAATAGTTTTTTTTTGATGATGTTATGGATATTTTTTGTGCGCATGTTCTGGGAAATAGCTTACTATAGTTTTGTCCAAATGTTTGTAATCTACGAATATTTTCCCGAAAATGGTCTCAAACGACTAGGTTACACTCACTGACGACGAATCTGTTGTTGAAATCGATTCTGTCCGGCCAATTGGTTTCGGAGTGATATTCGTTTAAACTATTGGGGTTTTCTTGATATTTCAGGAACTACTACAGCCATTGAATTCAAACTTGGCAGTTAGTTGGAGCATAGCGATGCGCAACTTTTAGCAAAATTTTGTTGAGATCCTACTGCGAGTAAATATTGAAAAAAGTTTGTTTTTTGGAATTAATCTATCTTATTTTCAAAAAACTTCGGCATTACCTTAAGCTCAATATTTCACAGAATTTCATTATGATCATGTCATAAAAACATTTATTAAAAAAATTCGAATCTTTTTTTCCAAATATTCAATATTCTGCGATCATCTAAACATATAATTATCCTCAGGATATTCTGTATGAACTTTCAAACTGTCATTTTTCGAAGAAGTACTAGATTTCAATTCGATCTAACCTGTATTTTTGGAAATATTGGCACAATCAAATTTGAAATGGGTATATACACGGAATTATGGGGCGGATTTCATCCATTTTTGAATTCGACCTTCGAAATTGAGTGAATTCTCAAGTCGTTCCTTCAAGAAGTTATTGTGTTCACGGTTAGCCCAACAGCCGATCGTAAACTCGATAATTTTCGAAAGAAACAACTTAGGAACTTGATATTTGTGGAGTATAGGTTTTGGGATTAATTATGAAAGTGGAATTCGTGAATGGGGAAGATTCGCCCAATGTTTCCTTTGATATGTCCATTCAAAATTTTATTTTTCGAATATTTCCAAAAATGCGGATTTGATCGAATTGATATCGAGTATTCAATTGAAAAATGAGAGCTTGAACGTTCATACAGAATTTCGTGAGGATAATATGTTCAGAAGATCGCAGAATATTGACCAATTGGAAAATAATATTCGTCATGTTCTAATAACATGATTATCACAAAATTTCGCACGAATTTGTATTTCAGCATTTTCAAACTAGCTGCCAAGTTTCATTATGATTGAAGTTGTATTTTTTGACTTATTCCTGAAGAAACATCTGACATGCTTTCGCCCAATATCTGAAATAAATCATGAAAAAATTCGGAGAAATTTTAATTCAATTTTACCCTTGTCAGTGCCATTTCAATATTTTCATAATTGGAATGAAATACTGAACACAATACTTTCGGATAAACTCGTCAGCAAACTGGAACAATTTCACCATACCCTAAACGAGCGGTCAGTTACCGCAACGCATTTTCCACCTGAGTTAATTGTTTTCCCCGAATTATTCCAATTTACGTTTTTCCCACAGGCGTCACTGGAAACGTACGTCCCTATGTCCCGGATCGCCGAAGGCCACGTTGCAATTATCCCTAACAAACCTCCCCCCCTTCGACCCTATTTATTCATTTGTCCATCGGCCCGGATCCGATTTGTTCGATTTGCCAACGCCAAGTCGACGATAATTGCCGCATGCACGTGCGGTAATTGCTGTTTGTCGTACGGATCCGTCCGGTTTGTCGGCGCGTTTATATACAGCTCTGATGGATTCCGGAACTTGAAATATTGATGTCAGTTGATATTCTGACATTGTTGACAAAATAAACTCGAAAATATTGGTGATTACGGACATACGCAGCTGATGTTGATGTCATAGCGGAAAATCCTGATCATTATGAACAGACTATGGGGCTGTGTCCAAGGAACCCTTCAATTTTATTAATATATTTGAATGCGTACGGAATTTTGAAGGTTTTTTTTTGGAGAATTGAAGGTTCCAAAACAAACCTAAAGTAAACATGATTGTTCTATGCTATGGATATTTACCATAGAAAATCGTTCTGGTGACATTAAATCGACCGCATTTTCATCAACCAGATTCCGTAAATAACCTTTTTCACGCGCTTGTTCCAGGAACCATCCGAATATTTCATAATTACGGAGCGGAAAATCGGCAGTCGAAACAACAGAGTTGATTTTCGGAACGTATCCTATGAAAATTGACACTGTTTGCATGAAATCAGGAATCCTTACTTAAATTTCAGCCAATCGGGGACGATCTTAACAAAAACCTAAATTTGGAAGAAATTATCTGGTTTGAAGAGCCGAGGCATGTTTTACGGGTATTTATAAATAACGCGAACCTTATCATGTCGAATTTGTCTTGAAATTCCCGTTCCCCAGTAAAAGTAAACTTGCTAAGTAAATTGTGGGTTGGCAACTTGGGCCGAAGTCGTCTATTATATTTAACTCTATCAACTGTATCGAGATTCACAGAAATGCCGCATTTTTTGACACTTTGAAGTTTATCTGTTTGTATTTTTTGTGTTGTCCAGGTAACAGGATGTTTTCGCGATGCAATTTTCGCTGTGATTACCGCTGTAAAGGTCAACGCTCATTTATCGGCAACCGGCAACAGACCGGACCACGGCAAAACGGAAACCTATTTCCGTACTAATTTGCCGTGTTCTGTCGCGATCAAATGCGGCGCTGTTCAATTCAATTATATGGAAAGAATAAAATTCCAGTTGGCTGCGCTGTTGCCGATAGGTGAGCGTTGGCCTAAGTTGTTTCCTTGTCATGAAAAGTTCTTTGTATGAGGAAAATATTCGAAGAATGTGCTACATTAATAAATATTAATAAAATTTAACTCATTCTTCAAGTACGAAAGAAATATAAACAAAAATGTCAAGATATGACATTCTCTCCTATTTTAAAATGAAAAGCATGGATGAAATGTATATTCTAGTGGTCCAATTTGAACAACTGTTGTATAAAATGAATTATACCACAATAATAATTTCAAAAATCTCATACTTCCTCCTTATAGTCAAATCGGAATGGGAAAATTCTAGAGAGGCACTGACTTGAAGCCAGCAACTCTTGTTCGTATATCAAATTCATTTTCAAAGAGTTTGATCTTTCACGATATGAACCCACTAAAAGTAGTTTAACTTCCTGGTGGAAAGATTCAGCGATATTATTTTCATATGGTTTCCATGAAATTCTACATGGATCAATGTATTATTTTTCCCAATCAAATATATTCAATTCGATCCAATGTGTTTTCTGAGAAATATCGGAAAACGAAATTTGAAATGATTATTCATGTCCTCATAAGAATCTTAAAATACTTAATAATTCTTCATAGTTTTTCTTTAAACGCACCGTTTCGAAGATATTGTACGTTGAATGTTATTAAATCCGATAAAAATTCGAGAAACCCCTGATCTAATAGATGACATCTATACAGCTCCGTTCACGTTTGTCCGGACTATAGAATACACAAAAATATTCATCTATTTCGCATAGAGCTAATACACTATATTCAGTCTGTGCTATTTCGTGATCAGACCACAGATTTGGAGGCTTTGTCTTCATGTCTATGGACAAGATTTTCCATAGAGTTCAATTAATTTGTTTAGGTAAGTGGATTGATTTCATGTGATTCATTTATGAATATCGTGAAAACAAGGATAATTATGTGGTTTTCAATGTGAGAATGAGCGAGAATGAATTTCTGTATAATCCTATAGTGGAATGAAATTGAACATTGCATGAACATCGAGTTGAAGATCAGTGTTTCAAGTCCAATGAGGTGAAATGTTTTCCTTACGATAATATCGCAAAAAGTACCGAATCATAGGAATTAAGTGAGTAAATGTGTGCTCTCAATCTTGTTTCTTTGAATTTCAAACATTGGATTGGTTATCCTCCAAAAGGGATCACCGTAAGAGATGTCTGTGAACTCGCAAACAAAGCGCATGAGTGTATTGAAAAATATTTAAATGCTTATAACTTTTTATCTGAGCCGAATCTTGAAAAAATGAAAATGATAAAAGTGTTTTATTTGATGGAGAATCTATGGCTAAAATCAATGTACATCTTGAAGACCCACTCTGTATATCTGCGGAATAATCATAACGAAAATAAGACCCATTCAAGAATTCGACTTTTGTGGTTGAGCCTAAAACCTGCTTTACAAATATCGAGTTTCTGAGTCGTTTCTTTCGAAAGTTATTGTATTTGACGAGGGCAGATTTTGTGAACTGGTAAGAAACAACTGATGATAACGCAGATATAAAAAAAGTTTAGATGTTTTTCTTCTATATCTCCAAATATTGGAATCAGATGAAACTGAAATTTTGGTGTACTGTTGAAACATGTACGGTTCGAAGTCCGTGTCAAAAACTGATGAATTGTTCTGGAAAGAAGAATTATTAAAAAAAAAATTAAGTTTTTTTCGAATTTCCAATCCTATGATCCCAACTAAACGTACTGTTATGGTTTTTTCTAAACCGGTATTAAAGAAACATAAAAAATAACCTACCAACACAAATTCATATATTCAATTATTTATTAACATAATATACAATTTAGGTCATTCCAGCCCTCAAACATAGTAAATTCTATCATAAAATATAAGAAATGTCCAAAGCAATCACGATCCAGTAACAAATCCAAAGAATTTCATTCCAGTATTTCAATAGTTTATTCAGGGCACAGAATCCTTCCAAATTATCTTTCTCAACAGGCTTCTCATGATCTGAAAGTACAAGAATTTGTATCTATACCTTGAATTTTATAGAATTGCCTTATCTAGTCAAAAAGTAGTAAATTATGAGGAATTTAAGTGATATTTTGTTAAAAGTTATTATGATAGGTTTGAATTGAAAAGAACTAGCAATCGCAAGTAGAAATTAGTTGTAGAATTTCGAAGAAAATATAAATTTAGGATAGAAGTTATGTCTCGAACCATAAGTTGCATATAATGTAATTATCAGGGTTCCGACGGAACAAAATTGCAGCTATATTTGAAAAATAGTGTTCGTTCAATATAATGAAAGAATCTTTTGGCAATTGTAAGTAGAAATTCATGAATACTAGGCAAATGAAATTGTGAACTTGGAAAAATTGTAACATTTTGGCATGAAATTTGAAAAAAATTTTATATTAGAGATTTAGTATATAGACAAAAGGCACATCAAAATACGGAGAAAAATACGGCCGAATTTCATAGATCAGGTTAGAAGTGAGAAAACTCACCTCTGAGGAGAAAACTGCGAAAGCATCATTATGGAACACATTTTGAAAAGTCATGGCCTGACTATAATTTGAAGAAAATTTATAGAAAGTATAAATACCGAAGCTCGAGCACAGAGAATTTAGTCCATTTTCAACCAACGGCAAGACTGTAGCTGCCCCTCGTACAAATTTTCGAAACATCATAATATTCCAGTCAGAAACCCAAAGTAAACCAAAATTGAATCAAAAGTGACTGGCATCCTGGAAGCATATTAGAAAGTAGAAACATGGAATATTGAAACAAAACGAAATAAACTCACCAAGAAAGAAAATCAAGAAGTAATCAAATCCACACAAGTGAACTCGAGACAAATAAGCTTCAATTCAGTCAACACTTAAACTTGCAGAAAGAGAAAATAAACACGACGGACTTTGGAAGTTATAATGAAAACCGAACCATAGAAGAATATCAAGCAACAAAGTGACATAAACTAGTAACACCGTAGGTGAGAGTAAAAAGGGCATTATTATAAGTTTTTAAATTTAATTAGTTGAGTTAGGTAGTTAGTTAGTTTGGCATTTAAATTCAATTCCAAATATTATTTTCATTAAATATTATTATTCAAAATTTTTCGAACTGTTATTATTTCACATCATAGAATCCACCTGAGAAAGAGACGGAAAGTCGCGGGAAATTTAAACCAAAATTCAAAATTAATTATTTTATCGTTATTGGATCCTGTTAGAAGTTCAAAATTTCAAAATAATTCAATTATTAAACAACGGTCGATTCATAACAATACGTCCCTATGTTCCGAATCACCGAAGGCCACGTTGCAATTATCCTTAACGAATCCCTCATCCTAGGACCCTATTTATTCATCTGTCCATCAGCCCGAGTCCGATTTGTTCGATTTTCCAACGCCAACTCGACGATAATTGCCGCATGCACGTGCGGTAATTGCTATTCGTCATTCGGATTCGTCCGGTTTGTCGGCGCCTTTATACACAGCTCTGACGAATTCCGGAACTTCAAATATTGATGTCAGTTTATATTCAGGAGCTGTTGAAAAAATGAACTCTAAAGTACTGCTGCTTGGCAACATGCGGATGATGATGATGTCATAGTGAAAAATTCTGATCGTTTAAAACGCGTTTTATTCCAACATGTAGGAGAACATCGAAACAAAGTCCCTGTCCGAGGAATTCTTCAATCCAAACAATCTATTCTAATGTACATCGAGTGCGAGTACTATGAGCGTGACTGGATTGAAACTCAGCAGTTAGTTGGAACATAACAACACGTAGCTTTTCGCAAAATTTTGTTTCGATCGTGATGTCAGTAAATTAAAAAAAATATATTTTTCAAAATTTGTTTGGAAATTTTTATTTTTTCAAAACTATTCATCATATTCGAAAACCTGTTTGCTCACATCTTGAGCTTTATATTTCATATCAAGTTTCAATTCGATACGATCATCTTTGTCGGAGATATTGGAAAAAAATATGTAAAATTTCGTGGTTTTTTTCTCGATATCTTTGATTTTTTCGGAATAACTCAAAATATACTGATTCAATCATGATGAAACCTGGCAGCTAGTTTGAAAACCCTGATGGGCCACTTCATGCAAAATTTCGTGATGATCGTGGCATTAAAACAATTTGAAAAAAAATTTCAACTGTTTTTTTCACATATTCAATATTCTCTGATCTCTAATCATATTATCCCTATCAAATTATATATCAAACTCTCATTTTCCGATAAATTACTGGATTTCAATTTGATCTAATCTGTATTTCAGGAAATATTGAGAAAATAAAATTTTGAATGTGTGTATCTGTGGAATCATTTACCCATGCACGAATTCGGCCTTCGTAATTTTTGTCCAAACCTACTCTACAAATATGGAGTTCCTAAGTGTCGTAACGGCCGACCATAAACACAATAACTTCCCGGAGAAACGACTCAGAAACTCGATATTTGTAGAGTAGGTTTGAGGCTTAATTACGAAGGTCGAATTCGTGAATGGGTAAAATCCGCCCAATGAGTCCACAGATATACCTATTCAAAATATTTTTTTTCCAATATTTCCGAGAATACAGACTAGATCGAATTAAAATTAAGTAATTCATCGAAAAAAATTAGAAAAGCTGACGACTTCACATCAGTGCTTTTCTAGGTTTTTATTCCTCCTCTCAATCGATATAATGGTGTACCAAAAAGTTACATTTTTTTCTTTCTTATTCCAGATTCACACATCCCTGATCCATGGACGACCAGGAGCAAACGAAACAAGTCCCGAGCTGCTGGAATTCACGAAAGCGCGTTACGTACGACTTCGACTGATGGGACTGAGAGGCACAGTAGAACCTCTGCCAGAGTGGTTCGTTGAAGACCTCTCTAGAGACAAGAGGCTCTTCTATTCCATCAAAGATATCAACATAGGGGGTCTGTGCGTCTGCAACGGTCACGCACAAAATTGCCGCTACAATGTTGCTTCAGGGGTGAGTGAAAACTTTCATTTGGATACAGCTTGTCATTGATAGCTAGGGATTATTCAAGAAAGTCAAAAGCCTCACTAGTTTTATAGGTTCCTTCAACCCAAATTTTGTCTGATGAAAACGATTCCTTCATTAGATGATGGTTCATTATCGAATTTATAATTCTATACTATACTGATTGAATAAAGTGTGAATCTTGGCGAGCTACATCTTGCAATACAGAAAAATCGAATGACAGTTCTGCTCCTTCAGGAGTCAGTTGTGATATAGAGCTAACAAGTCAAGTTCAATTTGAATCCACCACATCGACACAGTGAATTTCTTGCACTAATATCTGGATTCATTGATCCAACAAGAGGTTTTCATCGCTAGCATTAATTGATGGCCTTAGTTCAATTCTATACTGATCGAATTACATGGCAAGCGAGAGAAAATTCTAACGTTATTTCAACTTATTTGGGAATAAGTTTCAATATTAAGGTAACAATTAATAAGAAGAGAGTGGTCTATCAATGATTCCTAGTATTTTTGAAAAATTCTCAAAGTCGATACAGCAAACCACTAACACTGAATCCTGCGCCATTTTGCAACTTTAGAATATTGCTTTGATTTCTACTATTCCTACTTTTTTTGCACAAACATCCCTTCTCAAATGATCATTATAAGAACAAATATTTATTGCTAGGTTCAATGAGCCTCATTATTATCTATCTATAAATATTTTCGAAAATATAGCGGGCATTGGTCAGTAGTAACTTAGTCGGATAACAAGCATGAGCGAGATACAGGGTGTTTAATGTCGATTTTGAGCAATATTCTGATAACTGTGGTGAGTTATACGTGACCTTCGAAATAACGATTTCTTGTAACATTTTAGTATTTTTGGGTGGTCAATTCAATTGTTGTGTAGAATTCTGGAAAAAATCTTTCAAAATGGCGGAAAACCTACAAAGTTAGAATTTTTTGTTTTCGATTGCCGAATTGGATAGCATTTATTCAATTTTATTAATTTTCCAAGACTTTCCGTGGAAAAATTTTTCTAAAATTTCAACTCATTTTTTTTTATATGTACACAGTGAAAAAAAAATTCGCTCAAAATTATTGAAATCTTTCGTGGTTGAACTAACCCTCATTCTGAACACTGGTGTAGAAACAGAATGAAAAAATATACATTGATTTTCATTTTATATACAGCCTTCCTAAGATTCCGCTCGGAGTACTTAAATAATTTTCATTTAAAAAACTGGTGGCCCTACGGAGGCAAAAATTGTGCTAATGGGCTCCCATGATGACATGGATAGAAATATGAATTTATCAAAAAAAAAAATTTTTTCCAAAAAAACTTTCCAGGATTGAACCATTGTCCAAATTTTTTTTTCTTGATGAATTCATATTTTTATCCAGGTCATTCTGGTGGCCTATCAGCATAATTTTGGCATTCATAGGGCCGCCAGTTTCTCAAATAAAAATTATTGAAGTACTCCGATTGGAATCTTCAGAAGGCTATAAAATGAAAATCAATGGATGTTTTTTCATTCTATTTTCACACCGGTGTTCAGAAGAAAGGTCAGTTCAACTCCGAAAGGTTCCAACAATTTTGGGTGAATTTTTTTCTGTAGATATGTGAAAAAATTGAGTTTAAATTTTGGAAATATTTTCTCATGGAAAATGTTAGAAAATTGAGTACATTGAAATAAGGATATCCAATGTGGCAATCCAAAACAAAATTTCAACTTTGTAGGTTTTCCGCCATTTTGAAATATTTTTTTCAGAATTCTACACAACAATTGAATTGACCACCAAAAAATACTAAGATGTGACCAAAAACCGTTGTTTCAAAGGTCACGTATAAATCACCACAGTTATCAGAATATTGCTCAAAGTTGACATTAAACACCCTGTATCTCGCTTATGATTCGAAAAAGGGGTATATGTCATGAGCCAAAAATGACTTTCGCAATATCATCTATACGGCAATATATGTTTGACCAATTTATGGTGAAACACCCTGTTTATTAGTTCTCTGATGAAAGCACAAATATTTCAACTTCGGTGTTGATAATTCTTGTATGGACTATACTTTACTACACTGACAAATGGAAGGCTGTGGAGTGTAATGTACAATTAAATTTTCATACAGGTACAATGAACAAACATTACATGACAGAGAGGCAGAAAAATGTATAAACAACAATAGATTTCTGTTTTTATACTTAGTCACTCTGAAACGTTACAGTTCACTTCGTTGTTCGTTCACATTATTCCATTATTATTGGTTGGCAACATTTTTATTGAAACTTACTCAGACAAATAGTTTGAATATATTATTTTTTTTAATTTTTAATAGATCTTTTTCAAATGTTGAGAGTGAAAACTTAGAAAAAACCTGAAAATTAGTGCTGCAATATCTGTTGAATTATTCTAGATATAAACAAAGTTTCAATCGATATGGTTCATGAGACATTCCTAACCCCGCCAAACAAAGTAAAATGGCTCTAAACATAGTATTTCTTCGTGAATCAACAAAATATCCTATGTCAGTTCGGACAGTCTCAGCTTCTGTTGACCCAAACAAACCTTACACCTCCTACATCGTACGAAACTGAACAACAGGTCAGCCTCCAAAAAATCGGTCAGACGTCTTGTGTGTGACTCATCTTCAGCGTGAGAATTCCTCTCATCCAAAAGCGGACCCCTTAAGCCACGCTCACATGAATACACATCGAGTAGCCGCTATGCTCTTCAAATCGATCGCGATTAAAGCTAGGCAATCCTTAAAAACCGACCCGCAGACATGTCCATATATGCCACGGGGCGGCGCCACGAGCGCAAGTTCCGCGAACCTCGCGGTCTTCCTTCTGTATTTGGCATTATTCGATGGTTATCGTGTGGGAATCCTATCAATCTAGGGGGGGACCTGCCGTTGGACGTCTCTTGAAGCAGGTCCTGCTGACGATGACCATACTTGTGCGACCGCAAAACGAATGTAATGACCCCTCGCGCGCTTTGTTGTTTGTTTGCTGGTAGGTTGGCAACCTTGTTATGCGATGGATGATGGGATATTGATGGGCTATGCGTTTTCATGGGTCTAAGTCGCGGATAAAGTAGGAAAGTTAGCAGATGTTTGAGTTTAAGTGGCT
Source organism: Myrrha octodecimguttata (assembly GCA_958510865.1). Classification (NCBI taxonomy): domain Eukaryota; kingdom Metazoa; phylum Arthropoda; class Insecta; order Coleoptera; family Coccinellidae; genus Myrrha; species Myrrha octodecimguttata. Next base: position 32,212,822 of record OY294057.1, read on the forward strand.
ATTCTAGTGAAAAATTCGTTGAAATCTGTGTCTTGAACTCCAGAGCGTCAGTGTTTCACAAATAATAATCTTATCTCATTTGGAAAAGATCTCTGAGTTTCGAATTATTCACAGAATATGTCTGTAACTTTGGATGGACATAAGTTGAAACTGCTTCATCAATTATATTCATAAACGAAATCAGCCTACACCCTGATTATTTCAAGTCGGTGGCTCGCTCCCTTCGAAATTTATTGTTTCTCTTTCAGATTTGTGTACTCAGAGACGAAGGAAACTTTTATATAAACCTTTGCCATTCTGACGGGATGAAATGAATCATTATAACTTGAATATGACAAAATGAATTTATTATGGAAAATTTTTGGGAATATTGTACGACCTGACTTGGAAAATGAAAAAAGATCCGATTTGAGTTGATTTTGATATGACATGTTGGTAACTCCCGCAAATATTTCAGATTTTAAACTGCAGATTTACCGATGGCTTCATCTAGCGACGAAAACTGAAGTAGAAGTAGAAAAATAAAGCCCGTTGACAACATTCGAATCGCATTTTGAACCCAAAATATGTCTAAAGACAATTATCAATTTCAAGCAAGTAACCAAAACAAATTGGTTAAAATCAATTCATTTTGGTCCAGACCATTTCATTCAAGCGATATCGGTTACTCTATTGGCTTAGGTTCTATGACGTCATGATTGAGTTGTGAAAGACCTCAACTGTAATGAAAATTTTGTCCCAGCTCTGGAGTAGATTTTTATGAACTGTCTATTGAATCAACAGGAAGTATGAATTAGCTGAGATGGCTGAAAACGCGAGCAGTAATATATTGCAAGGATGTGATTACAATGGCGTTGACTGAGAGGGACAACGGAACTGCCAATTCACCTCTTATCGATATTATTTGTTACTTCTTGGGTGCATGAGTCATTTTTCCAAATGTCAGTTAATTTCAATCTTGACTAGAGAGATTACTCGGTCGGTTCATTGATTATGCATCCTTGATTGAGTTTAATTGTGTCTTACTTTACGAAAATACTATAATTTCAGAAAGGGAGGAAATCTAGTCTTGAAGATTTTTGGTCGGTTTTTGCATATTCTGCATAGAAAACCCGTGACTTCGTGTCACGGGTCAGCTTGAGGTCGTTCAAAAAATAATCAGAATATACTGGTGTGTTGTTCCGACAGAAAGTTATACATACGCATTTCTCTATGTGAAGTTCCAGCCCATTAAGGTTACAATATTTCTTGAATTCATTGAGAATTTTCTGAATCTTCAAAAGGTCTAAAATTCTCAAAACTTCTCAAGCATATCTTCAAATCATCAGCACAGTGAAGCACACGACAGTTTTCAAAGCAGGATTGCAAATCATTTATGAGCACCAGGAACAGTAATGGACCCAGATGTGAACCCTAAGGTACCCCCGAGGTAACCATTAATGGTGCAGACCTATATCCATTCACAGTGACCAACAGACTCCCACAACATACTCTGAATATATAGCTGAATTTGTTTCAATGCCACGCTTTGCATAGAATCCATGCTGACAATCCACAACTGATGACTTCAAACCGTGAAATAAGTAATCAAGAAAAATACTCTCAAACAATTCACTGAAAATTAATAGTATATTGGAACAAGGAGACCGATCTTCCAGTCATCTGAAAAGATACCAGACTGAATAGATTTATTAAAAATAATAGAAAGTGGATAACATAAAGGAGAACTACAATTTTCAACAAAATATGAAGGATATCCATCAAATCCAATTCTCTTGTTTACACCGAGCGATTCCATTTTCTGAAGGACATTTTATGCAGTAAAAGTTATCGAATTCAATACTTTATTATCAGTGCATTGGTCAGAAAAGTGATAGGTCTGCCGATACGGTCTGTACATACTACGAAGAAATGAAGCGAATGAATTACAAATATCTTTCCCAGTATCGATAGACTCGTCATCATAATATATTTTATTCGGTGTAGTTTCTTCTTCTCTACTATCTTTGATGTACCTCCAGAACTTCTATGGGCACTCTTTTAGATCATCCTGAATATATTTTATATGCTTTTTGAAGTCTTCGTCAGTACAATGTTTACTCATCCGTCTCAACCTGAAACCTCTTCCACTTCTTGTGCAACATGAAATGTTTGCTCATCGGTTCTGCGCAGTTCGAGAACAATCCTAGGATAGTCCGGAAATTGGAACCTGAATAAAGCTTATGCGTCACATTGGACAGATATAGGTTTGTTCTCACACTGAGGAAAAGATTTGTATTTCGTGGCGACGTGGTTATTTGTTATGACGTTATCATTCAACACATGACCGATACGGTTAACTGCAAAATCAAAAACATTTTGCTCCATCGCTTAAAATTGATTCATATATTCTATGCATCTATAATTACACTTACATATTGAGGACATTGCGATTCTTGGACAATCGAAAGAGAACGTCGAACGAGAACGAAGTAGTAGGATATTTTTCTTTCGATCAGTTTTATAAAATCAAAAAGCGTTGTTGGACTCGCTCTCGCGACATGGAAATTTAATAAAGGGAATATGTCGGCGCCATATCGGTCCCTTTCGACTTCGGAGCCGTAATCGAAATTCCATTACGTTTCGCGGTCCGAAACTCATGAAATTAATGAGAGAGCAGGTCGGTTAATTTTTCCGTAGCCATCGCAAACGTCTGAGTTCTTCGATTGCGTTACGCCCATTTAATTAAAATCGACGGGGAGACGATAGAACTGTGGTTGGAAGAGATTATACACTCGAGGAATTTCGTACGACACTTTTATAATAACAGTCAGTAGGCAATGAAATAGTTTCAACGAGTTTTTGTAGCTAGTCAATATGATCGAATTTCGCCCATAATGAAATATTTGGTTATTTCCTATAATGTCCAGTCGATTTGGACATCCGAGGTTACAAATAATTTCAAGCCAGTTAAAAATTGGTAGGATTGTTTCAAACTCCGTTATAAATTGAATCCGAAAATTCCCCACCGATTCACAACTGTGAAAAAAATTTACTAAAGAGTTTCATCATAGAATTAGTTTAGACAAAAAATGTCTAAATACTTTTATTACTAGGAGCCACCTCTGAGATGATGTCCTTCGCACCTTTTTTTCAGTGTGGTTTCCCTTGTAGGCTTATTCTAAAGATCTGATGGGATTCTGTTCAATTCGAAAATATCGAATAATTTAAGATGTTGGCAAGGGTTGAAAATTATTAGAGAAATGATGATGATTGCTCATCTCAATACTGACACATCGCATTTTTTCCCGTTATTATCAAATGAATCCTCAATTGTTAGTGATTCAACATTGGTGCATAACCGATCGTGACAATTTGTACACGCTACAGAACAAAACACTCCATTCTTTTTTGCAAACAAATCGTATTCAGCAGTTTTTCCGGTGCAGGTGGAAGTAATGTTTGAACTGGTTTTGGATATTGTCGATCAACATCCAACCCCAGTCTTTTGGGTTCACCTGATAACCAAGCCACACTTGAACTTGATGATAAAACCGAAAAACATGTTGATGACCAGCTGCTGCGGGTGGAGTGAAAGAAGTAGTATAAAGTTGTATTTATTGGCAGAATATTTAGCCAAGATGCATATCAAGTTATTTAAGCACGTAGTGTTTCGAGCAGGTCCATGCATATAGAGGAGAAAGCCAACTACGTTGGTGGTAACTTCTGGAATTAAATTACTCTTTTTTTTCAACTAAAAATTGTTTTCTAAATATTTCACCCCTTCTGAAGAATACTGATATCTTATCATAGCCAGCTATTGCGTATCAAAATAGAACCTGATTCTGGCACTTTGCAATGGTAGATAAACTTTTCGATGAATATTTTACCGATTGATGTTGAGCTTTTCCAGTTCTCAAATCAAAAATATGTTTTCGATTGGAGTTCGAGCAGTGAGTAATACGTGTATATCTATATTTTCAGCTACAATATTAGTTGTATTTATTCCATTGAATTGCCCTATTGCTGTTTCAACCGTCATTACATCAGCATCATTAGTAGCTTGTTTTACCGATATATTTTCAGCAGTGGGTAAAGTTTTCTTCCATCATTGAAATGAACTGAGGTTTTGTTGAGTATTAGCAAGAAAGTTCTGTTGACTGGTTTAAACTATCATAGCTGGTCAAATAAAATATCAGAAGATGAAGATGTTGCTGAAATCCTGCGACGTTGTTCTGCGTTTTGAATATTTCTCGTGAACTCATTATAGGCAATGAATACGGCACTGAACGCATATATCTAGGATAACGTTATCACTTCTAACATTTTCAATCCTCGCCAATAATTTAAATTTTTCAATAGTTCCAAATTGAACAAAACCCCAAGAGATCCGTGTAAAAGGCCTACCAGGGAAACCCTCTTGAAAAAAACGCCAATTACACTAACCCAAAGGTGACAGGAATCATGTTCGGTAAAAACCGAAAATCAGCCTGTATAAAATAAAAAAAGAAGGAAGCACTTTTAAATGGTCATTTGATAATCACTTAAGTAATCTATATACGTGGTAGGAATATGTACAGTTCCCCGTGACTCAGCCTGTATACAGGGACTTTATACAGTTTGGTTTAGTCACACACGTAACATCTATGAACTTCATGTATAGGGACAAAGCCGCGGAGTTGTTCCTACAGAAAATAATTCTAACCTGACATTTTTAATTATAACTAGTGTAATGTGTCGAACAGCCTATAACGACTGACCTTGTGAGGGTGGATAGATTATAGATTAATGAATAGTCACTGATTAAAACATTCTCTGGTGACCCCTTTGAAGAGTGAATGTGTCCAGGATGGACAAAATTGGTGATACCTGAAACAAAACTTTTCAACTCTGAAACGGTGTAAAGTTTCAACAGAGTAGAAACTCATGTTGGACCCCAATTCGAATTTCAGAGATATAATGAAAAAGTCAAATTCTGTCGGTTTTTTTGTCGGTATCGATTTTATTTCCGGAATATCTGAAGAAATGCTTCTCCGATCATGATGGAATATTTAGTGAACAACTGCTGAGGCGCTATAAGTGTCATTAGTTAGATATTTAAAAAAAATTCTCGGTGCTATAATGGAAAACTTCCATTTTGAATTCGGAAAAAATAATTATACATCAATTGATAAATTTCAACTCGAGCGTATATGTTGCTTCGGAAATATCTGTTATTTTGGAGGTATTGGGAAGATGAATTCTCGTGATATTGCGATGTAGTAACTTTCATTTATTGAACGTATAATTCCTGAAATTTTGCAACGGTACTTTCGGAACCCAATTCCAATCAAACATTGAGCTTGCCCACACTCAACCTAAATGGCGAAACTCTCCACTTCGTCATTTGATTTTTCATATTTTGATTTAGACTTTAAACTCCCCTGGGACCCTATTCTTGAATGTGAGGGAATGAACGTTCTCTATCGTTTCATCAAAAATGAACTGCGTTTCCTTAACAACAGCGGCGACACGTCTATTTTCTTCCTTCCCTGATTCAAGAATAATGACCCTGTTGTTTTGTAATTGAACGTCCTAAAATGAACGTGGTAACGAATATCGACTTTACCAATACTCTAAGTATCTAAGGAATATATATTTTGACTACCACTTTTTCAACCTCATTCCGACTCATTCAAAGAATTAAATAGGTTGATATTTTGGTTTCTGTTGCACTGGTTGATTAAGTACTCCCATACAAAAAGAATTGAGACACCCTTCAATGTATCTCGCCTCACGTGAATTGGTTTAATCACCGTACCGCTGTTCTCAACACAAATAAAAAATCGTTGAAATAGGTTCGCTATTGAGAGAATTATGGGAGTAAATTTTTTGGGACACCCTGTATCTCACCATGGAAATTTTGTCAAACGTAAAAGAACATGATCTTTCTAATTTCCTGAGTAATGTGGTTGAAAATAGGTCTCTTGCATTTAACACGAATTATCATATTTTTTTGTTTTTCTCAATCTATATCGATACAAAATCATAATGTATGCTATCACACACTTCAACAATTCGCGAATTTTGAATAATTCGGTATTAAAAATGGCCAAATCCGGACTAAAGGTCGAAGCGGGAGAAACGCGTCAGATCGCCTCTACGTCACTCGTTATTGTTATTTACCGATCGATACAGCCCGACGCTGTCTATTGGCTTGCTAGAGAGAAAAGTACACGAGAAAAGGAAGATAGTGGATATAACCCCATACGTCATGGAAACCGTGAAGTTTCGTCAGTTTAAACAACCGACATGCGGAGCCAAATTTGAAAGAGCATTTTCTCGTTAAAAACTGAAATTTTTGTTGGGGGTTAAAGTTTTTCAGTGGTCTTACGGAAAGACCTATTAAAAACATCTATTTCATTATATACATTTTTGAGACACCCTGCATATTCCATTCTTGAATCAGCTAACCGTGGAACTATCCGGATACAGAGATGGAGGAATCATAATGATTGATCAATTAACGATTTAATTTTTTGGAGACACCCTGCATATTTAAAAAAATTACTAACTATTTCATTACGTAGAAGAATGTGGTATATCCAATGTTTCAATGAATATTTTGCCACAAAAAAACATCGATGATGTTATATCCCTTTTTTGGAACATCCTGGATTCGGACTACTGCGGAGCTCTACTGAAACGAACCCCAGAAGAATCATCAAAACCTTTCCATGACCACGAAGCCATTCATGCCCGAAAAATAATAAGAAAATTTTCGGCCAATTGAAGACCTACTTTATAATGGGTTCCGTTTGAAAAGTACATAGTCAGCTTTCGTTTCATGCTCGCATGTTCGCATCCTCATAATTACCATATGTTCGATCTCTCTTTAATGCATTCAAGAATCGTGACCATACAATTTTCTAACGCCACCACTGGATATCGCCACTGATCGCTGCCAGGTTGCTGAGAAATCGCGACAAGTTTGTACTGCTGCACTAGTTTAATGTAATTAGAGAGATATTGCAGTGTCAAATTTGTGTGACGTTATTAGCGCAAACGTTATTATTGACATGTAAGCCCGCGCAGATTCGTTAGCGTTAGCGTCTAACGTTATTTACGGAAAATTGCGAGCCGCAATTTACGATACGCTATTCTATATCGGAAGGATTCGTTAAGCTTCGGGTCCTTCCGGCTCCAATCACTGTCATAGAGAAGCTGTTTGCTAATATGTTTTTTGTGTTAATTACACAACATTCTCGGGTTTTTTAAATCTATTTTATAATGCCTTCCACACACAACTGATATTAGACATGAAAATTTCTAAGTGCTACCACAGCAATTTTTCTTCATATATAGGTATTTGTTACTTTTTCAAGAAATACTCTTGGAAGCAACATGACGGGTTTGAAATTAGGGATATTTTGAACCATGCCAATTATATTGTTCAATATATAACTAGTTTCACTTTTTCTGCAATAACACCAGCTGAAATTACTGCTCCCGATTCCTTTTTCATTCATCCAGAATCAAAAAGCTAATGTAAAAATGCAAATGATTAAACTTAAGGAGTTTGTAACACAAAAATCTGACGTCTCCCATAACCTAACCAAACAAACTGTTAACTAACGCAACGATAACAAAAACGTGTAGCAATATGTCTACTTCTGGAATGACCGTTAAAACCTAAACGTTATTTTTAGCGTAACCGTAATAACATAACGTTTGCGCTATTCAAAAGTTGCAATATCTCTCTATTATCTGATCGCCATCGCTATTTTGAAAGCTATCGTGATCGTATGTGCCAAATGCCTCATGTTCTACTGATATTGGCCATCTTGGACGTTAGCTTCATAATTCAAATTCAAATTACATTTCACAGTTGAAACTCACGACATAAATAGGTTGTCATAGTAAAATAACATCATATTTATTCATAGTCATCGCTCAGATCTTATGTTCCTCGATTGTGTTACACCTTTTTCATTGAAATTGTCAAGTAGATAGATAACGGAACTACCCTTAGAAGAGAATTTGTACTTATGGGGCTGAGACATGGGGTTTATTCACCTCCTCCGGATATCACAGTATGGACATTTTTGGATGAGCATTGTCATATGAAAATAATTTTATGAAGAATAATTATTTTGTGTGAATTTTATGCAACTTCGTTGATATTGAGGGAGAGCAAACAATACCTCGAATATAACGGAGTATGACTTCGGGAGGCCAGAGTTCTTTATCAAAAATATTTCTTGGTGAGAGTGGTTGAAAAAAATTGTACGAATGCAATGTTGCCACTTTTATATTCAAGAATTTTCGGGAAAATAAAAACTGACATGGAGTGAAAAATGGAAAAATAACAAACATTGCGCATTCTCACAAAAGAATTGAATACATCCCAAAAAAAATTCTATAAAATACTCACTGAATCCTGCAGAACGATACCTCGTTTTCTCCTATGAACGTCGAAATTTTCCCGAATTCTAATATTTCACGCGGCTATTGGCAATGTTGAAGCATCTATACCGCGTCTAGGTGCCTGACCTTGAGATATTAACGAATTTTAATAAAAATTTAGGGTAGCTGTGTTGCCTAGCCATAATTTAGCACCACGTGGTTTTGTTTGCTCTTAAGTTCCAAACCGTATTCAGATATGGCTTTCCAATATGCACACTTACACATACGTTACGTAACTGTGGTAACTGACATCATTGAGCTATTGAAAGTAATTTGTGGTAATCTGATTTCATTGACAGCTATATGGATGCATATTAAGTTCAACCTATTCAGTTATTTTTAAATATCGGTATATTGAACATTTCTGCCCTAGTGTTTTTATTGATCAGATTTTTATTCCAAGAACTGTTACGGTAATGAACCTTCAGTTGACTCAATTGAAACCTACATACTTTCAATCGAGTGCTATCGGTAATCATTTCGGAATAACTAACCGAACAAATCACACGACAAAAAAAACATATTTACTGGGAATTATCGAGCTGCTGCAAACGAACCTGACAGAAACTCCCACCACTACATTACCGTACATTAGAATCCAATATATCGTTTATTGACGTTGAACTAAGCTTTCAAACCACACTTTGCGACCAGTTCCAACCAAAAAAGATTCATTGATCCACCTGTTATGATTTTGTGTGGGCAGTTAAACATGTGGGCGAAGCCTTCCCAATATTATATCAACAAAGCCAGAAGCTTTCAACTCCGTAACTTATTCCGATAAAATCGCCTACAGAAACATTAACGTTACAAGCAGATTTGCTCCGTTTTAATCTGCTCATGCATAAAACTATACAGGTATAATAAAGGTTCATGTTTATTGATGTGACTTAAAAATTAATTCGAGCGAACTTTGGTGAATATTTGTTAAGCATGATGGACATGATGAAATCGCGCGATAGTTGTCGATTAGATAAATATCGCACTGTCTTGAAATTAATTTTCAAATAAAACTGCATTAAACATTCGTGCAAATGTGAGGATTCACAATGAGTCTGTTGCATTCATTTATTTTATCATTATCAACGAGAAAATCATCTTTTGAATTTGGCTCCACATATTGGCTGTTGAACGGTAGAAACTTCGCGGTGTTCCGTGACTTTTCGAGTCATACCCACATTACCTACCCTCTATCTCTGTACCTTTAACGCAAGAAAGCCAATGGACAGCGTCGGATGCATCGATCTTAAAATTGTGCGGTGACGTGTGACGTAGGAAGCGATCGGCCGCGTTTCACCCAATTGGTACTTGCGATTTTACCATTTTCAATACCGAATTATTCAAAGAGTTTTCCGAGAGTTGATGAAGTGTATTATATACAAGGTGTTCCATTGTTGAATGAACATACGATAACTTGAGGTAAAACTATCCCAGACGAGTCGAAAATACCCACATATGGTAGATCTGATCAATTCCATAACCAAGATACAGGGTGTTTCTTGTATTCACCAATATTTTCAATTGCTCATAGCTTCGGAACCACCGTTGATATACAGGGTGTTTCACCATAAACTGGTCAAACATATATAGCCGTATAGATGATATTGGGAAAGTAATTTTTGCCCTACGACATATACCCCTTTTTCGAATAATAAGTGAGATACAGGGTGTTTAATGTCAACTTTGAGCAATATTCTGATAATTGTGGTGATTTATACGTGACCTTTAAAATAACGGTGTTTGGTAACATCTTAGTATTTTTTGGTGGTCAATTCAACTGTCGTGTAGAATTCTGGAAAAAATATTTCAAAATGGCGGAAAACCTACAAGGTTGGAATTTTTTGTTCTCGATTCCCGAATTGGATAGCATTATTTCAATGTACTCAATTTTCTAAGATTTTCCGTCAGAAGTTTCTTCCAAAATTCAAACTCAACTTTTTTTCACATGTCTGAAGTGAAAAAAAGAATTCAACCAAAATTGTTTAAATCTTTCTAGGTTAAACCCACCTTCATTCTGAACACTGGGGTGAAAACAGAATGAAAAAATATCTATTCGTTTTCATTTTATAGCCTTCTAAAGACTCCGCTCGGAGTACTTGAATAATTTGTATTTAAATAACTGGGGGCCCTACCGATGCCAAAATTATGCTAATTAGCCTCCAGAGTGACCTGGATAGAAATATGAATTCATCAAGAAAAAAAATCTCTAAAAAACTTTGGTGGGAATCGAACTCTCTCTGCATTCGGAAAATAGGGTCAAATTCGATGAACTACCGTTGCTTGGCAACGGACGTCATTAAAAACAGAATAAATCCAATTTGTAGACGACCCTATTGTCCGTTAGTGGAGCGAGTTCGAATACCATCAACGTTTTTTTGAAAACAATTTTTTTTACGACAGTTTCAATGTGGAATATTTATTGATATATTGAAGGATAATAATTGTTTTTGCGTTTATGTTGATTAATCGAACTGTATTTCTGTTATCTCTGTGAACCATCCCCCTGATTTTTGCATTACATATTTCAGCATCCTGAGTGCGACTGTGGTCATCACACCTGCGGCCCTAACTGTGATAGATGTTGCCCCCTTTACAATCAGAGACCATGGGGACCTGGATCTTCCAGAGATGCTCATCATTGTCTAGCCTGTAATTGTCATGGTCATGCGAAGAGCTGCCATTATAACGATGAGGTTGAAAAAGCAGGTTTGAGTATAGATGCGAATGGAAAATATCTGGGTGGCGGTGTTTGTGACAATTGTACAGTGAGTATTCTAGTTTTATTCGCTTTGATCTCATGGAAGAACCAAAACTTTATTTTGTATGACCTGTGCCCATAAAAGTACTATTTCTTGCAGATATTCTAGGGTATCGCCTCAGAACTTTTCGAATCTGTTGCTTTTAGACAAGCAGAAATTCACTCTATGAAAAAATGGTTTTTTATACGGGGAGATCCACTGCGATATCATATTGGAAGTTTATGGAAAACAAATCATGAGTCTGTGCTGAATATTAGATTATAGAGGTTTTCGACAATTGTTTTTTTTCTGAAACAGCTTACTTCTTCTTTATTCCGAATGGCACATTCCATATCCTGGGTGGAAACTCACCGGTTTAGAATTTATTTGAATACTTATGAAAAAAATGTGATGACAGGGACTCGTACATTTCTGAATATTTCTGCAGTGTTTTTTCAAAAAAATCTTTTGAATTCTCATTTTTGCAACTACGCGGTATTTTACCAATGTTTACCGAGCCTATGACTAAAATGGAAATTTGCGAGCTAGCGGAAAACACTCGAATGAGGAGTCAATGGTTACAATTACATGAAGAGTCTTAAATTCGATGTTTCAATGAATACTTATGACATTTAATGAACCTTGATGCATTATTGTTAATTGATATTGTTGAAAATTCTAAATTAGATTTTCCTTGATAACAAGGAAAGTATTCATTTTGGGTAAAAGTACACCCCTTTTAAATATAATTGACCGATAGATAAAAAAAATTTAGGTTTAAATCGAAAATCTTCAGTTTCAGTGAATTTGATTTGTCCAAGTTAACATACATGTCGTGAACACCCTATACATTTCTATTCCGATTAGTAATTTCTGTTATAATATTACACATTCGGAGAGTTGAAGATAAAAGAGATGTTCAATTCATAAAAGTCTACTTTATAACGGCTATTATCATAAAAATTAAAAAATACAGATTTCTCTGTAGTACCTTTATATAATATATTTCGATATTGATTTGATATATCACGATATACTTATATTTTCTCCGACGTACCACGTCTTCAATGACAAATTTTTTCATTATATCAACTGGCATACAATGATTGAAGTGAAAAACTTGAGAAAAGGGTAACATAATGAAATACAATCTAAAAATACTATTATACTATACACGGTGTTTCATCTTCTATCTTCTATCAGTAGCATTTATTCTAGATTATATGTCTAGAACTCACCACGTTTTTTTTTTCACGTTCACTTCACTTCAATAGAACTCGTTAGATATATGTCCATGCGCAAGATTGTTAAAATATTGCATCGAAACAATATCGCCACAAAGTTCGCTTACACATTTTTCTTACCTTGACACATGAAATTCGGTAAAAACCATTCTCAAAAATCTTCATTACTTCAAAAATTAGATGACAGTTGAAATTGGCTCTTGAAAACTAAATGTTTTCTTTCAAATATTGAAATCAAAAAAGCCTAATTCTAGTATTGTTTCAAGATTGTATTTCATTATGTTACCCTTTTCTCAAGTTTTTCACTTCAATCACTGTATGCCAAATGATATAACAAAAAATTTTGTCATTGAAGACGTGGTACGTCCAAGACGAATAAAAGTACATCGTAAGATCGAATCAATATCGAAAGATATTATTTGGTGGTACTACAGAGAAATCTGTATTTTTAACTAGGAGATATGTTTTTGAGACATACTTCTTCTGCAAAAACATTCAAAAGTGTGTCACTTCACGACGTCACATTTGCACGAGCTTGTCTTCATAAGAATTCGAATAACTCAGAAAACGTTGAGTTTTCACTTTAGGTATGGTATATTGTTGTGACTATTTCCCTCGTCGTAATTACCACCAATCAGAAACGCGCAATTTGTAATTACAAATGGTTTCAAGGTGGAAAAACTGTTTGGCAGGAGCTGTCAGCAGTTTATTTGAGTTTACTTGCGGCAAAACTTGACAGTTGTTGTTCGAATTAATACCTATACATAATGCATGCAGAATAATCTGTTACTCATGAAATAGTCTTGTCGAATACCATTCGGGCATCTAATTTTTCCTTTGAAAAAAGTGGAAAAAACACATTGCAAAGAAATATTTTTTAACAAAAAGCATTCGTGCAGGTGCAAAAATCCTCGTCTTCGACTCGGATTTTTGTTGCCACGAGCACTCATGCTTCTTGTTAAAATATTACTTAGCAACATGTTGTTTCGATTTTTTTCGGAAAAATTAGATGCCCTTATGATATTACTCACGACGTTTTCCAAACAAGTTATCTAATCATGCAATAATATACTGGGTGTATCATTTAAAATAGAAAATTAAAAATATTTTGGTGGGAATTTCATTGTCGAAAACCTTCACATGCAAAATTTCAGCACAAAATTTTGAATAGTTTCCATAATCGTCTGATAGGCTATCAAAGTAAATCAACCTGTATGTCAGAAGTCATTTCAGTACAAACTATGAATTTATATCCACTGTAGAGTCACACCCATTGTAAATGCTTCCTAGAAGACTGAGTTCTTTTCGTTAACTATGTAAGGAAATTTCGCTAAAACAGTTCTTAGATGTTTTTGTTGTTCTGATCTGTTTCCGATTCAGCTATAAGTAACTGAATTATTGATATACGATTCAATAATTACAGGAATGACTCCCAAAGATGTATAACCCTAACAATTCTCTTTTCAGGCTTTCACGACTGGCATCAACTGTGAACTATGTTTACCAGGCTTCTACCGGCCCTTGGGGGTATCTCAAGATTCTGAGACCCCCTGTCTCAGGTGTAAATGTGATGGAATCGGAGGGTCTACCGAATGCGTGCAGTACGGAGCAGAAGCTGGAAAATGCGTATGTCAAGAGGGTTACGGTGGTCTGAACTGCGACGAGTGTTTGACAGGGTTCAGGGGATTTCCTAACTGCGAGAGGTGTCCCTGCGATCCTAAGGGTGTTGTGGACGTTGACGATTGTGAAGGAAAATGTATCTGTAAGGTGAGATTCGGTAGTTTTTGTAACATCATTTTAGAATTTCGAGAATAGAAAAGTATTGTGGTTTCTCGAATAGATTGACACATTTTGAGCTACTTGCTCTAGTTTTCCAGGTCATTTTCTGAGATTTCATTAGGGCATTCAGCTGTTAATTCTATTTTGCCACCAACTGGTAAGAGCCTCGATTTATATCATAGAAATCATTTGAAATTGATACCCATTATAATAGTATGGTGAGTTTTTTAATAACTTCCTTCATTCAAAAATGTTATACATTTTTGAGACCAACTAAACAATAATTCGATAAGGCCTATTTCACTTCGCAGCAAGTTTACATTCATAATAAAGTGAAAAGATTCATAAAAACGATAAATTTTTATTTTGCTGCTGACACAAAATTCTGAATTACTTCAGTTCACTTCCACTTTCCTTTCAACGAAATACGTATATCTTTCGATGGAATTTTATGAAGTCTCACTGCGGAACATATCATTTCAGTTTTGCTAGTGATGCCTATTTTTATAATACTGGACAAATCAAAGAAATATCATTACCTTTTAATTAAAATTATATCAATTGATCATACGATGCGTGAGAAAGATGATTCTTTTCGATTTCTCTGTCAGATGCCTTCCTGGACGAATAAGCCTCATCAATGATTTAACGGCACTGTTATGAAACCTCCAACTCATTTAGGAACAACACAATGAAATAAAAGTTTGCTAGAATTTGATAGAATTTTTTTTCGTCACTTTCAATATAGTGTCAACATCGTCGAGTTAACACAAAACTCCTGGAATACATGAACATAAAAGTCTTACCTCTGCCTGAACGCTGTTTTTTCCATACTATTTATGCGAAATTCCCGAGCGAATAACTCGTATTCTATAGAAAATAAATTTTTCGGAGAGCGTTGTTCATATTGATATAACCTCTACATAAATAACACCTCGATCCGAAATGCCTGGCGCCTTCGCCATTTTGCAGCAACTCTAATGTGTTCCTATTGGTTTATTTTGATAAAATCAAATAATAAACCATAGTTATCAACCAGACAAAATTGATCCCCCCTGAAAATTACACAGTTATTATTTTGGAATATATAGATTTGAATGAACTATCAAAAAAAAATCCGACCGTCTGCCGTCCGTTGTCCGGGGCTTTTCTCTGAAAGTACTCAACCGAAACTTGGTAGAAAAATCTTATGTAACTCGAGATTGATCCTCCAAAATTTTCAGCAGGATCGGTGTACCCTAAGGGCTCGAAACTGGGGGTTGGAGGGAACAAAAATATCATTTGAAAACTTACCACCGCATTTTCATTAAACTCCGAACGTTGGTTATTTTGAGATATCAATGATATTGGGTTATTTAACTGAGGAAATAATAAACCCTAGTGTTAAATTCGCTGCGTTTTTCGAAATGATCACCAACAATCATTATGAAGTACTGGAATGGCGAGTTTTTTTTTGTTCTAAAATTCTCAACCGATTGCTATCTTGAAATTCATTCGCAAAAAACACAAATCTACATCGAATCAGATAAAAAATTCTTTGTCATTCTCAGGCTAACGTGGAAGGAGAATATTGCGATCGCTGTCGGCCAGGACACTTTGGTCTCAGAAGTGATTATCCCGGTGGATGTGCCGAATGTTACTGTTCAGGGGTTACTTCCCTGTGCGAGTCGGCAGTTTTACAATCACGAAAGGTAAGAATATTTTCGTAATGTTTGAACAAATTTTATCATTATGGAGATAGAAATCTGAGATGACTCCATATTAGGTTTTTTCGTTGTATCTTAACTAACTACAAACTGTACATGAATATCAACCGTGTACTTCGGTGATTTTATTATGAATTGTTCGTTGCTGAAATGTTGTTATGAAGCGTGGTCGTATATTATGAAGCTTTGATTTCGTTTCCTGCCAGGTTGCTTAGAATCTCGGTGAAATTGGGGGTGTATGTGTATTTTCATGAATATAAATATGAATGACTTCCATCCTATAAGAATTGAACTGGCGTGAGTGATTTCTAACAACAAAAACATTAATATGATAACCTAGAAATAGTCAGATCAACGTTTTTTTGTGAAAACGAAAGAAGCATTGAATAGTCATCTTTATTTGCGAAGAATCAGTGACCACATTCTATTATACTCATCTATACTGACCAGTGGAAGTGGAGTGAAGTGTACAACAATTTTCAAGAAGATTCAACGAACAAACCTGTAATGTGAGACTTTTACTGCAGACATTTTAATGATTGTCTGAAAGTTCCGAGTTTAGCTTAAATGAAATCATTATCATTTCAATTGGTATATATTCCTCGGTGTGACATGTAATTATTGAGAATAATCATAAAAAAGCTTTCACATTCTTCTGGACAGGTGCTATGAAAGCCGTAGTCTCTGGGACAAACGAAAAACTATTGAATTTTTTTTGACAGTTCTACCAATATTTCGAATTCTGTTATTTTGTGCTATATGAAACAATTTTACCCAATTATGTTAACATTTCAGTCTTGATTACATTCGCTGCAATCATCAGTCTCTATGACAACACGAATGAAATTAACTGTCCAAAAAATTTCCGCCGAATATCCATTAGACATTGATAAATGCCTCATAATTTTATGACGAACTCCACAAGCTCATTACTTGATAATAGCTTTCAGTTCGGCTTCAGGCTTACAGATAGGATATTATTATCTACTCTATTATCAATGTCATGAGGATATTACCTCTGAAATTTTCACCAATGAGGAACACATCAGCATATTCAGATTTTTATAGGCATGTTTCGTGTTAGTTCGCAATAAAAATGGGGATTCATGATTATGATTTTAAAATGTGTGGAAAGGTACTTCTACATCTCACATAATATAAGTATAAGGTGCCATTTATTTTCGTCTAAAATTCCTTCTGAATAGGGGAAACCGAAAGAAACCATACAAATAAGACATAGGTCATACGAATGTAATTAGGTGTTTCAAAAAGATTTAAAAAAGCACTGAGGTGGAGTCAGCAGCTTTTGCTCGCATATTTAAAATCGTTTCCAAAGCGGTATTCTTTTTATTATCAACCCTGCTACACACACTTTTACTCCTTCGAAATTCTTCATGAACCATCAAGCTGTCATTTTTCTCAAGCACCGGATTTCAATTCGATTCGATCTGTGTTTTGTAAATATTAGAAAAATGGAATTTTGCATGGGTATATCTACAGAATCATTGGGTGGATTTCACCGGCAGAATCGATTTTTACACCGAATTCATCATCAGTGAGTCCAACCCAGGCGTTTTGGCCATTTTCGGGGAAAAATCGACAATAACAAACTTTATGCACTTCATACGAAATGATAGCACTCTGTTTTCCAGAACATGCGCGCAAAAGTGCGATAGGATTATTTTTTAATTAGTTATTGTATTCAAAATGGATTTTTGAAGATGGTTCGACAGTAACTCATAAATTTTTTGTCAACATTTTGCTCAAACCTGAAGGATCGTTTGATACCAGCAAGACACCTATTGGCAGCTTCCCTTATCACGATTTTGATTCTTCCGATTCAATATATTTATCGATAATCATCTCATCCTTTGCATCGGAAGACTTTTGCATTCTGAAGATTCAGTGGAGAAACACACAAGATATTGAGATGAACTGACAATTTGATAACCTGTCAACAATTGTTATTCTGTGTTCAGATGTTGTTGAACGAGGAATTAATGTTTTGAATCGCAATACTGAAAGCATGTGACTGGTTGTAAGAAGAAAATATTCAGAAAAGAATGGGCAACATCTGAGTGTTTGAAAACATTCTCGCTCATCAACGATTCACTCTACATGGTATTCCTAACTTTCCATTTTTTGTCATCCCTGTTTATAACAAAAACAAAAACTGAAGACGGCATCTGAATAGTTATGTTTCCGAAGAATTAAGCTTTGATTCGAATAAATACTGCTTGAATTGGCCAAAGTGTTCAAGAGAAAGAGAACCACAAACTTCGTTCAGATTTTGTTCATTCCCCTTATTATGCCGGTGGTTCTTCTGAATGTCTTCCATCAGAAAAAAGAGTTTTGAAGCTCTATAAACGGGTCAGCATGAAGAATATTCAACGTAAATAGTTATCAGAATTTCCAGCAACTTCCCAAATGCTCCCATTATCATAATTCTTTTTCAGATCAACACGCTTAAAGACTGGTACATCACAGATCTTGAAACCACCACCTTCGTAAAACCTACCAAAGATGACCAAGGACTCCTCTCCGTCGGCAGTTACGAGCTCCCAGACGTGGAGGCTTATTATTGGTTGGCCCCCAGCGACTTCTCCGGCAACAAACTGGAGGCGTATAGTTCGGACCTCGTCTTCAAAGTTCACTGGGTTATCATGAGGGGAGACACTAGCGGTGAACCGACAGTGGGTCCGAATGTTGTCTTAGGTAAGGGTTTGAAAAAGTTGTGGTAAGATAAGCAAGGGTTGCTTTGAGTAATTGAGGTTGGAAATGGGAGAGAGTTTTGTTTGTGTATTGTAAGGATTGGATTATAGAGGAGGTTTAATGAGGAGAGGATGCATTTATTAAAAATAAACTGCGGTGTTGGAATTGGTTTCACGGTATTCTGTTCCAGATCAGTTCCCAGTTGATTTGTTCCTCATCATCTGTTCTCCATGAAAATTTCACACCTTACCATGAAAATATGTTCTTTCTCGATTGTTTAACGTTATATTGCTTCAGCTAGCGAAGAAGAATATATTTTGCGGGTTAAATCAGTTACAGAAGATATCGATGATATTAGCGTTTTCTCAGTTACAATAAAGCATATTATATGGTATTCGTGGTATACATGGTAAAATCGGAGATAAAACTAAGAATGTCAATAATATTTTTCAGAAATTCTTTTCTGAAATCTCATTCTTGAATTCGAAATGAAAACAGATTCAATTCTAAACTATTGTAAATGCATAAGTAAGGTGTGAATCGTCAGAAGGTAAAACTCGATATATAATAACTAGGACTTAATTTGAACCTCTTGAGAGGAAGCTGTGAGATAGTGCTACCAAGTAAACCAAACAACGTGATGTTTGAACGATTCCGAGTAAGAATTAACAAATGAAAATAAAGGTCTGCTCCACTCGAGAATCTTTTCGAGTGGAGTAGATCTTCATTTTGATTTGTTAATTCTTATCTACCCAACTTCACCAATGGACTTGGTACTATTGAAATTTAGATTCCAAGTTATTGGAAAAAATTCTTCATATAGACACAATTAGGGTTGTTCTCTTTATAAAGTATTTATAAAAGTAGATGTTTCGCGCTCACATCCCGTTTGATCGCCATTAAAAGAGGTATTCATCGCTGATATGCATAAGTGGCCTTTACTCCTGATGATGATGAGCTTAGACGATGCGAAATCTTGAGGTATGGCATTCTTTGGTATCTTGGAATTTTCCAGCTGTGAAAAAGAGACAAAAAAAAACAAACTTACAGCGTTTCTTCGAGTGGAACAGCGAAGCCAGAAAAGATACTGAATTTGCATATCCAATCAGTAGCGAAAAATCTGGAATGATAATAATGATGATGATAATAATGATAATGATAATAACATACCCGAACCTCCGCCACTATTTGTGTATAGGAGTATCACATGAGATTCGTCATTGAATTCAACTTGTGTGAAATAATCCGAACAGCTAATGCATGAATTTAGATAGTCAAAAATCATTTCACAATTTTATATATTTTTTCAGCTTCCTGTTTATCAAAATCGAGAGCTCCAGTGAAACAGGTCTTCGGAAGATTTTTGCAAGTCGTTCATGTTGTATTCCTTTGTGAATATATTCACTAAAATAATAAGCAGTTAAAAATGATGGTGGTACATTGCTCCGTTCAAATTTTGTACTAAGATGCGGAAGCATTCTGAAAACATTAGATGAAATCTTGGCATAGAATGATTTTGAGAGTCCTGTTGTTAGAATATCAATGAGACTCTTACAGTGAGAACACGATTATTAAGAATTGTATCTCATATAAATCTGGGAGTTTTTCCATGCTACATTATCCAAAACTGGATTTATGATTGACACAAAATGGCGGAGGAACAAGTGGTCGCTGTTGTAAGTCCTGGCTCTTCCTCTGACATTTCTCAAAGAATGAACATATTGAACCCGCCACTGAAATAAATTATTACAATCCTTGATGAATGAAAGATCTTATATACCTCAAACGGCTATGACAATTACTGAGCCGTTGCAAAATGGCGAAGAAACTTCTACATTGCTTAATTACTCTGTCCTTGATATCGAAGCCAAATTGAAAGCACATTTTCCTTTATTGCGGTGAAGCTTATTTCTATACGAAATTCGTAATAATACTCCTACAAAGATGCCGTGCGTTTCAGTAAAAAAAAAAATATTTCGTTATAAATAGTTCAGTCTTTTTGAATTAAACTTAATTTTTGTCATCCGAATAAAACAGCAATTTTTATTAGATAAGTATCAAAGTATTTCGAAGGTTCCAAATTTGTGAGTAATTTCTAATCTAAAAAGTACTCATGTTGACAGTAACCTTAAAATTATACAAAGGATCTATCCTCTCCGCTAGTACCTACAATTCAGGAACACCTATATGGTAATTATGAAAACGAAGTTTTTTTCAATTTTCAGATGAATGCCA
This sequence comes from Myrrha octodecimguttata, assembly GCA_958510865.1. Classification (NCBI taxonomy): domain Eukaryota; kingdom Metazoa; phylum Arthropoda; class Insecta; order Coleoptera; family Coccinellidae; genus Myrrha; species Myrrha octodecimguttata. The sequence goes on from OY294057.1 coordinate 32,233,660, forward strand.
AAAATAAACTCCAGGATAATATGCCACCCATCCAATAAAAACGGCTATTATGCTCAGCTGATGAAATCACTGATAGATGTCATTCGCCACTGGTGAAAGCTAACTGGGGGCGGAAAATCATAAATTTTTTTTGAAAATGAGTTTTATACTTCATAAATACAATCTCTATAATGTGTGGAGACAAGAAGTTAACCAACAAAATCTAAGATAATAATTTTCACACTTGTCGGCCACCCTACCATTCTTGATCTGGGTCCGCTCACAGATCATACATTACGAATACGTTTGAGACAGAAGCCGAGGGTCTCGTTGAACTCACCAATATCTAAAAACTGCACTTATCTCGCATCTGTGGTAACTCTATGCAGCGGGAACTACATCATCGTTTATTTCGCATCAATTTGAAAAAAAGGAACCTAAATATAACGTGGAATCTGCCAAGCAGGCCTGGAAATTATTCGTGCTGGAGAAAGAGTTTTCGAATTTTAATCAGGTATTGAATTCATTGAATGGACTTTACCGGCCAGTTTTTTGCACCTAGTTATAATATTCATGAGAATTTTTGCACGCTAGACGCTCATCCAAGGCGCTATTATATCATTTGGACTTGAAATTAAATATTTATATTATAATTTTACAATTTCAGTTGATAATGATCTTTAAAGATTATTTTGAGCTTGCTGATCGAGAATTCTTGGTTATATTATATTCTGTCTGGCTAGTTATCCATCCGTGAACACGATAGTCGAATATTGTCGAGAAATAAAAGTTAGGAACTTAAAATTTATAATGTCAGTTAAGGGTGTGCATATGTCAGCTGATTCATTGATGGGTAGAATCCAATCTATGTGCGCAAGGAAGTCATCGTTTGTTTTTTTCTTACACTTATTCTATTCTAATACGCCTGTAAAATGTATTCATTACCTTGAAAAACTATGGGAAATTGTTGGGATTCAAGGAGTTCTTCGAAATATAATGAAAACTTTCAATTATGAAAATTTTTTAGCTATTGAAAAATGAATTCCCTCAAGAGCGCATTTTGACAATTCGCTAAACTCCTAGATCCTGCTCTGAATGTGGGAGTTCGGAAAGCGCTCCTTTGCCATATTTCAGCTATAGTTCAATAATAATTGTTGAAGCCGTTATAGATGTCACCTCTTCTATTCATAAACTATAGTATTCATTTCTATGAGTACTGAATTCTATTTGTTGGTGGTCTGAGGAATATCAGAGGAATTTATTTATTCGTAATAGCAGTGATAATATATTTCTTCGCCATTTTGCATCCCTCTTGAATCCAATGTTGGATCTTATATTTCGCACTTAAATACTTTCGAGCTTATGAGAGCTATTATTTTTATAATTTGTGTTATTATCCATGAGTGTTTCGTAAAATATTCGAGAAACATGACTCGTTAAATTGTTATATTTGAAAGATCTGTCTGATGTTTGATTTTTGAAAGCTTTTGCATCTTAGAACATAAGTTTGTATGGAGAAATAACTATTCCGTCACCATTTTGCAACTACTTACTTTCAAGCTATTATTTGCTTTCTTTTTGAATCATTTTATAATCAATATATTCAAATTGTTAGGACTTCAATGGACTCAACTCTTCTGAAAAATTCCAATATATTCAAACCTGCCAAATCTTATGTCTTATGTATATATCATCGGCTAAGTTCTAAATCAGATTTGTACAGTATCGAAATATCTTATAATCCAGTTGATGAATAACTCAAAGGAAAGCATCTATATGCATTCGAGTCAGTGATAGATTGATAGATATTTTTTTTCAATTCAAATGAGCATAAAAAGTCACAGAGATAAGAAAGTGCATTATAAAGGGTGATTCATAAGGTGATTTTTCACAATATTCAAATATGAATAATTGTCCAAATGAATATATGTCCGGAAATGCTTTCCAAGATAAAAGGTGTAAAAGTTTTATATATGGACGTACTCAAAAGTGATGACCTCTTCAGGAGAGGACATAGTATTAGAAAAGGTGTTGGCCCCGTAAAAAAACTAATTCATTTTCTAAGCATTCTTGTAAAAATGCAAAACGAAGGTTATGACTTCAACACTCATCGATTATCAGACTTGAAATTTTCAAATCCAAATATCTAGGGTACGGTTGCTTGAAGCGACTTTCAACAGGGTTAGATGTTTCACGCAGATATCATATAGAAAATGATTATTTTACTGAAAACTGTGCTAGAAGTTCGCTCAAAAAAGTTATAAATCTCCATGAAAGAAGAAGAGGTGTAGGTGGCGCCTCCTACGAATGGGAACAATATTAACAGCAGGTCCGAATTCGACATTACAAAACACCTCTCAATTACAGTTTTCGTTTAATTAAGGTCAGTATTTCCAAAATTATCTAGAAAAAAATGAAACTTCAACACTTTCTTGACTTGGAACGAGAGCGTTTCTGGACCTATATTTATTTAGACAATTCATAATAAAATACTGTGGGGAATCAGACCCTGTAGTTTGTCAAAGTACTTTTGAATCAGCATGTATGAATTGCTCTTCGTGATGTGGAAATTATTTTGAAAACCAGCTGATGACGTATCCAAGTCTTCGCTACTGTAATTTCGAGATCCTTCAAGCCATTGGTCTTCAGATGTTCGGAAAACTGTTTCAACAAATTGTTCTGGTTTCTGGTCCATCGAAAGTTTCATTTCTATTATTTGATTTTCTACATCTGATATCAATTTACGGGAGTTATAGATTAACATCCTGAATATGCTATGATCTTTATATCCGAATGTTCAAGAATCATTTTAGAGTTGGTGTGATTGAGCTTCAAGGAGCGAAGAGACGCAAATATTCAAACGCGACGCAATATCTTTCATAACTAGACTACAGATTTCAGCGCCGATGGTATTTGATATTTTCTAATTCTTTAATTGGGTTGATGAAAAAGACATGAAATTTTCCAACAAGCCCGATCTTCCTTACGGTTCAGCCCCATTCCCACTCTCGCCTCCCTACAAGTTGAATTTTTACGTGTAATCTTACACTTTTTAATCTCCCTCTTTTCTAGTCGGAAATAACGGCATGACGATCGCCCACGGCAACGATCTCTTCGCAGACTCTTCGAACACAACGTTCAGGGTAAAAATGAACGAAGTGGGTTGGTATCACGTTACAAAATACGCCAAGGATACGGGACAGCGCCTCAGACGCGAAGGATACAAGGGCGATCAGGTGAACAGGCGCCAATTTTTGAGCTTGCTAAGCGATATCAGGTTCCTGATGGTGAGAGCAACCTTTCACACGGACCAGATCGAGGCGCTGCTGGAGGGCGCGGAGATGTCGATAGGTGAGTTGAAAATATTTAAATTTTTAATTTTAGCCCATGTTTTAGGAACAGCGTGCCGAAAATGCTCGCAAATGAGTAGTTTGGTCTAACTTATGATGAATCAGATGTCGAAATCGATTCTGTCCAGTCTGGCGTCCGTTACCACGATAACTTAAGGACGGATAAGGCTAGCGTCTTGAAACCTTCATGCTAGGTTGCGTATCAGAATGCGTCGGCTAAGTTCGTTTGTGACCGAATCAGTTCTACAATTTCGAAGATAAACCCATTTGAATCTTTGAGGTTATTTCCACCATATCTAGGGAACTACTTTTCCGAACGGGTTGGAACTTTATAATGAGAATACTAAAGTACAACCGTTCACAATTTTTTTGGGATTATATTGTTAGTGAATAGAAAAAAAAATTACAAAATTTATAATTTTTACGCGCTTGTTCTGGGGAACAGCTCATTATCATTTCGTCACACCGTCTGTAGTTTTAGAATTTTGGGCCGAAAATGATCTTAAAAGATTGGGTTGAACTCCCTCAAGAAGAATCCGTAATCAAATTCTATGCTGTCCGTCCGTATATGCTCTAACTTGCGAGGGAAAAGACCTAGCGACTTGAAATTGTCAGGTTAGGTTTGGAGTCCAAATATCTCGGTTATGTTCGTTAATGGGTGAAATCGGTTGGATAGTTTCGGAGTTAGGCTCAATTGAAATTTTGAGGTTAATTCGTCGATACCTCATGAAGTATTGACTCGGTCAAATTGAAACATCGTGAACAGTTTTGGAATACTGACGCGCAACTTGGAGCAAATTTTTTTTTCCAAATTTCAATTCGATCCGATATTTACTTTCGGAGATATGAGGGAAAAAATGTGCCAAGTTTCGTTGTTATTTGGAAGTTTAACGTTATATCCGCAATATCTCAAGAAGTACAAATACAATCAGATTGAAACTTCGTAATCAAGTGGAGATTCCCAACACGCAACTAGGTACAAAATTTCGTGTTGATCTAATACTTATAATTTGAACAAGCGCGTAAAAGCTCCTGACCTCACGTCAGTGCTTTTCTAGATTTCTTTCTGAAAACTTCAAGACACTATTCCACAACAGTGGACCGAATTCCAATTCGGATTTCAATTTACAGAAATATCGAAAAAAGATTTTTGTGGAATTCGGTTTTTTTCTTCGATATCTTCAATTTTACTGAACCGTGAGTCGGACTTTTAAGCTTTGAATCTGCCCCGAATATGTTAGTCCTCTTATTTTTTCAGTTCCAAACATATCGTGTTCAAAGTCGGCTGGATACCCCTTACTAGACTTCAACTCAAAAATGTGTTTATCGTCCATGAATAATTGCTTCCACTCATTATCCATTGATTTATAGGTAATATCGAGGAAACAGAGACATACAGTGGTGTAGAGAAATGCTCGTGCCCCTCAGGATATTCTGGACTATCATGCGAATCCTGTTCGTTTGGCTATGTAAGGATTATGGCTAATACTTCCGATCATCGTCTTCAAGTAAGTGACACTGTAGATTCAAAATTAAAATCATACCTATTTGAGAAAGTACTAACCTTCCGTCAGGTGATTATTTCATTATACTCTTCATTCACTTGGATGAATTCAGTCAGTAGGCTATGAAATTCTGACACATTCCACATTAATTAAGAATGTTAGGTTAGGTCACTTTTTCTGTCGGTTAACTAGCTAAACTAGGTTTGCCTATGACTTCCGGTTTAGCCGGAAATGGACGTAACTTTGGATTTTTCAGATGAACTGATGCTTATTTTGCATATTCGAATTATAGGTTGATTTATGTGTAAAATTCTTTCTAAATTCAAATAAAACAAGAAAAAAAATTCAATGCAAAATTTTGTTTTGATTTTGACAACAGATCAATTGGAATTCTGTATATATTAATCCTCAAAATTATTACAAATCATTGAAGAAATTTTTTACCCAAAATTCTCCATTTGGAAAAAAATTATGGGGTGTTTTGTTCTAGTTTCTTACAAGAGGAGAGCCTTTATAACGGATATAACGATTACACTGCGTCCAGCTTCATGAAATGTTGCTCTCATCCTCCCCGATCAGACAGTTATTGGATAGAGAAATAATTTCAGTAATTGCCGAACGATATTCTGGTGAAAAGAGGTACGAAATCGAATGTCCCATCGAAATGTCGAATAATATACCTCATAATCTTGCTCTTTGCTTGGAAATTGAATCGAATTTCCATTCTATCAAAATACTCTATGATCAGATAATATTCGTGCAAAATTTCATGAACTAAGACCCAGTATAATCAGATTAAGAGTAGAAGGCTCACCCCTCGCTTGTGACTAAAACAAAATACGTGTAATTTCTGCCCTAGTGGTCAATTTCTAGTAGAAATGAGTTTTTATGATTTGTAATAGCTGCAAAAATTAATTTTTTCTTCTAATTTGTTTTTAAATTTTTCACAATTCAACTTTGTATTCAAATATGAAAAAATATACATCAGTTCATGAGACAAAATCGAAGGTTCTGTCCACTTCCGGTTAAACCAGAAGTCATCGACAAACAATTATTACTTCAGTCGATGGTAAACAATCTGTAGTGTCAATGTCTTAAGTTTCAATCTGATATTTCGAAAAATCAGTTTTTTCTTGGTGAACCTGATTTCTGTAATACCTGGTATAATATGAAATAAATTTGATAAAAACTAATGAAATATAATGAATAAACATGGTTCCAGTATTAAGGACGGAATCATCTCTGAACGATCTGAATCACTCAATATCTGAAACAGAAATAACGAAAGGATACTGTTTACGTAAATAAAATTCTATGTGTGGGAGATAGAAACTTTTCATTTGGCCAGACCAGTTTTTGGAATCAATAAGCCTATTCAATAATATTGAAACGAAACAGTAACGAATAAAGAATGCTTATATAACGTACTGTAATGCCTAGATTAGACGGTCAAGAAAAAATGCGAAGAAAAATCTTGAATTTTATTTCATTCTGGTCAAAAAATACTCGACTTAAGAGAGAGTTCAAAAAAATAATTTTGAAATTTTCTCCTTAATCTGAAGCTGGATTCTTTGGCTGTGTATCAATCACCTAAAACCAATTTATTTTTAGGGCTTCTGCGGAAAGTGCGACTGCAACAGCCACTCTGAGACTTGCAGCGCGGACACAGGCGAGTGTTTCTGCCAACACAACACCATAGGCGAGCGTTGCGAGAGGTGTGCTCCTGGTTTTTACGGAAACCCTCTTCGTGGTACGCCATTCGACTGCAAACCCTGTGCCTGCCCTCTAGAAAACGACGAGAACAACTTCAGTCCCAGCTGTCAGCTGGATTACGTTGACGAGGAGGATGAGGGCAGGGGTGGGTACGTCTGTACCCAATGCCCTAAAGGGTACACTGGGGATCACTGTGACGTGTGAGTAGATAATTGAAGTCTTAACATTTTAGATGTGATAGTGTTAGAGAAGTCTTAGAATGCTCTTTGGGAAGATCCACGAAATTCAGTTGTCTATTATAAGGTGTTCTCGATCGAGCTTTGTTTCCGGTTATGGATCACTTTCAAATGAGATTTCTGTTTTCTGATTGGCTGTTTGATGCAACTCAGCCAATGAGAAAATCGATACTGCATTCAAAAAGGGAACCAGAACCGGAACACAAGCTTAATCAAGAACGCTTTTAAACTGTGGTAGGTACTGGTGGGATACTGCACTTATGGTAATAGTAATACTTAACTACTGTTTTGACCTGAATTGGTTTATTCAGGTGTATTGGGGGGTTTCAATAGTAGAGACCCCGCTTGGTTGAATTAATCGCACTTGATTAATTCTGTTTTTATTAAAATGAAGACACGACCGACGAATATTTCTGATGTTTATCAGAGATGTTGATGCTTTTAAAATAAGCAGATAATTGAAGAACTTATTGACCAGTTGTTCAATATCGTTGCACTGATGAGCCGAAACTGGTGTTGAGGTGTATTAAAAACGCACTTTTAACACGTAACAAAAATGTATTTGCTTGTATCTGTATTAGATAACAAGACCGAAATGGTATACAAGTTATACACTAGAATCTTCCTTCTATATCTTATTCGATAGCAAGGTCGAAGCGACTTTCAAATGAGAAGTTACGATTTTTACAACACAAGAATTAACGTATAATCTTGTTTGTAAATTCGAAAGCGAATTGTTGTTTACTGTACAACGGTCAAATGAAGAGTGTTTAAAACTAACTAAAACCCAAATTAAGAAAATTCTCTTCTTCACATTTTAGAGGGAGAATATAAATTTTGATTGGATTTTTGAATTAAGCGACGCCCTTCTAAGATCCGAAAAAACACCTCGGATTGGCTGGTGCGAAAGAGAGAGCATAAAAGTGTGAAGGAAATTTCCCTAATGGTCTGGGACGATAAATTCTATAAAATGTCATATGTGATGTCTGGATTCTTTGAGTACCACCCATAAAGCTACGATTCCTGGAATACTAAGAGCTTGAATTTCATCTGCGTGTTTTCTGTCATGCAAAATATTACTTTTTGTTGGCTTGAGATAAGATGCTCTTAGAGCCGGTGTTAATTGATTTAAACCAAAAAATATTGAATTTCGGGCATATTGCTGGAAACCAAAGAATTCAGACTTCGACGTTGAAAAATCAAGAAAAGACAATATATCATAAAATGATGGGTCCAGGATACGGGACACAACATACTCCCGCGCCTTGAACCATCAGGTTCAATATAATTGGATTGATATCTTCGAACAAATGAATAGTTAACAGAATATTTACAAACAAAAGAATTAAAAATATAGATCAATTACTATAATTAGAATGATGTCTTCCAACAAGTGAATAGTACATAATATTCACAAACGAAAAAATTAAAAATATAGATCAATTACTATGATTAGAATGATATCTTCTAACGGATGAATAAATAGTACATAATATTCACAAACGAAAAAATTAAAAATATAGATCCAATATAGCATATGATACGAATTAATGTAATATTCACAAATACATAAAACATGAAACCTGAATCGAATATATATACGCATGAACTGCAACCCATAAATAATATGTTTACAGACTCATCAATCAGAAAAAAAATCTGGAATACATAGCATGCAAACAATCGAATTGGCAGAACTATATTACTAAATATTGATAGGTAAACTGAATTAACAGATATGATTGAGTCAACAAGCTACTACCAAGAAAAACCTTAACCAGGTGCAAAATTCCAAACAAGAAATAGGTGTTGAAGTTATATGATCGAAAAAACACAGCTTTTTTTCCTATAAGAGATCGCTTGCCATAGTACCACCAATGAGGAAAATGAGAGGTGTAAGGAATTACTTCATTTACGTCAGATGCCATGAATGATATGAGCGAGAAGTTGAAAATCGGTTCTATATGGTTAATAATGCTAGTAACAGCTTTTCGATGAACGTAAACAATGTTCGTAACGTTAAACTCCACATTATAATCAGATGTGGAGCTATTTTCAAGTTTTATATCAAACGAAAGTGATGAAACGCTTAGAATGCCTGGTAACGGTACATAGTTTTCAAAGGCTAACAAGCAGTAAAATACAGTATAATAGACTGATTCCAAAAGCGACAAGACAATATGTTTCACGGTAGACACAACATATTTAGAATAACCCCTTTTTCCTGATGTATCGATCGGGCTAGCATGAATGATAAAAGCGAAACATGTATTTTTGATTGAGCCAGGAACTGCACAATACTTCGTACGGCTATTACTAATCGAAACTATTTGATGACATACATGTCCAGGAGGTACGCGGATATGATGGTATGTTTTAACAATAAGTGCCAAAATAAGGGATTCTACATATTCCGCATAATTTATGACCTTTTCCATCATCACCAGATAAATAAACTTATAATTCAAATTGACATACTCATGTACACCTATGACTAAAATATATAAATATAATTGGTCAGGCTCCGAGAATTTCAGTACAGCACCGTTGATAACATGTGCATGAGTTTTATGATCGTTCCGTTTTTCATTAAGACGAAGAAGTGCCTTACACTTTTCGAGACACCCTCTGTATTTGCCGGCGGAACAGTGAAACGAGTCGCGATATTTAAACGAAACATAGATATTTAAAGAAGCCTTTCTTGAACGTTTACAAATTGTACGATTTCGACCGGACATTTGATCTATGTATGCGGTGAAATTACCTAAAGGCGAACGAAAACGAGGAATGAAAGAGGTCGACTCATTTTGAATATTTTGACCTGCTATTAGGGACTCTTTCAAGGAGATTACCGAGGAGGTAGCGAAAGTATCTACTTGTTTTGCAGCTGTGCAATAAAATTGTTGATGAACATCGCTTTCTTCAAAACTCGAGAGATGTTTGAAATTGAAAGGTTCCGACAAATTCTCCTCTTTGAGATTGCGGTCTGTTTGCTGCACAACAAACAAATTCGGATTCCTTTCGAAAGGGTCGCACACTTCGAAGTTTGATTTATTGCCTTCCAAGTGCGGCCCACCAACTAGGCTGTCATTAGTCTCATTTCGGTTATTGAAATTATCTTCGCACCGAGTTTCTTCAGATAGCTGCGTTTCATTTGATGCTTCAATAATTGCATCAGAAAATTTAGAATTCATGCTATTAATGCAAGGCATATTCTTGGTTTGCCAGATTAATTTCTGTGAGCATGGATTTGATTCAAATTGAGCACTGAGTGAAGTGCGTTGGTTCAACAGATTGATAGCTATCGTATATAATTCTATCCACTTTTCCTCAAATTTATTTTGATAAATTTCTAATTCGGCTAATTCGACGGTTTCATCTGAGATTAATTGTAATTCTAAATGAATGTTTTCGGAGTTAGTACGCGCGGCATCTACTTCATTAAGATATTTTTCTAAGAGAGGATAGTGCTTAGTGGCATCGAACTGGTTCAGGAATTTTTCGAATTGTTTGAGTTTAGTCCTGGCATTTTCGCGTTTGATTTTCAATATCTTTATTTCGTTTGACGACATTTTTTCGATAAAGCAATACAAATAATCAATTGATCAACATAAGGAATACAAGAATGAGGAATTCGAACAAAGGGAAATAACTTGGTGGGTCAATGACTTACAACTTACAAGCTGGACAATTCCTCACAATATGCAGAAACACAATTATTTCGCACTTAACACAATTCGCGAACTTTTCTATATCGCGGCACAAAAACTCATCAGCGAACTTTCACTCCAAGGGTTGGTTTGGGATCCGTTGAACCTGGGTTGACAAGGATCTTCGAAGGATGGACTGTATGATTGTATGTGAATAATATCCGTGGTTCGATGAGATCAATTGCTTCTTGGATATTATATTCGATGGGACCAAAGTTTCCGTGAATGATATTCGGTTCGCTAGGACCAATGTTTTGACCTGAGCGATATCCGGGTCGATAGGACCAATGTTTTGACCTGAGCGATATCCGGCCCGAAGGACCAATGTTTTGACCTGAATTGGTTTATTCAGGTGTATTGGGGGGTTTCAATAGTAGAGACCCCGCTTGGTTGAATTAATCGCACTTGATTAATTCTGTTTTTATTAAAATGAAGACACGACCGACGAATATTTCTGATGTTTATCAGAGATGTTGATGCTTTTAAAATAAGCAGATAATTGAAGAACTTATTGACCAGTTGTTCAATATCGTTGCACTGATGAGCCGAAACTGGTGTTGAGGTGTATTAAAAACGCACTTTTAACACGTAACAAAAATGTATTTGCTTGTATCTGTATTAGATAACAAGACCGAAATGGTATACAAGTTATACACTAGAATCTTCCTTCTATATCTTATTCGATAGCAAGGTCGAAGCGACTTTCAAATGAGAAGTTACGATTTTTACAACACAAGAATTAACGTATAATCTTGTTTGTAAATTCGAAAGCGAATTGTTGTTTACTGTACAACGGTCAAATGAAGAGTGTTTAAAACTAACTAAAACCCAAATTAAGAAAATTCTCTTCTTCACATTTTAGAGGGAGAATATAAATTTTGATTGGATTTTTGAATTAAGCGACGCCCTTCTAAGATCCGAAAAAACACCTCGGATTGGCTGGTGCGAAAGAGAGAGCATAAAAGTGTGAAGGAAATTTCCCTAATGGTCTGGGACGATAAATTCTATAAAATGTCATATGTGATGTCTGGATTCTTTGAGTACCACCCATAAAGCTACGATTCCTGGAATACTAAGAGCTTGAATTTCATCTGCGTGTTTTCTGTCATGCAAAATATTACTTTTTGTTGGCTTGAGATAAGATGCTCTTAGAGCCGGTGTTAATTGATTTAAACCAAAAAATATTGAATTTCGGGCATATTGCTGGAAACCAAAGAATTCAGACTTCGACGTTGAAAAATCAAGAAAAGACAATATATCATAAAATGATGGGTCCAGGATACGGGACACAACAACTACAATGTTCATAGTTAATAGAAAACGAAAGGCTGACATAAAAAACCTAATCGTGTTATCGATGCCTATAATATTTTGAAATGGTTAAATATGGTAAAGAAACAAAAATCAAGAAATTCCAGGAAAGCATGGCATGAAGAGTTTTGAACGCTCATTTATTCATTCATATCGCATAATTTCGCACTCCTTTCTAGCCCAAGGCAGTAAGAAGTTAAAAACCTCGAAAATTACTGACATGAAGTCAGCAGCATTTGCGTGCAGGTTCACTTTTAGTGATGTCCTTTGATCATGCGCGCCAAAGCTCTACAAATATTGTGTTTCTTTCAGAACTTATGGTATTCACGGACGGCCGATAGACAGACATACCCACTCAAAATTTTTTCCTCATATTTCCAAAAATACAGATAAGATCGGATTTAAATCCAGTACTTCATCAAAAAATTGCAGTTTGAAGGTTCATACAGAATTTGATGAGGAGAATATCATCAGAAAATCACAGAATATTTGAAAAAAATATTTGAATTTTTTATTGAGATTGTTTTAATTGCAAGATCATCATGAAATTCTGTAGCAGCTTCATATTCCGAAAAAAAAGATATTCCAAAAAAAAAACGATATCGTGAAATCAAATTAACTCCTGAATGTATCCCTAGTCGTTAATCTGGTGGTAATGATGCAACCTCTTACTCCCCATCTATTTATTTCAACTTTACAATTAAAATTGCTATTTACAAACACAAATTTAGGTACAATGAATCTGAGATCCGGGATTCGAAGAATCACTTATCTTAAAAGTAAGGATCCGACGGTATGATCCTCCAAAATGCAGGTATTATGCAGGTAGTCCAGTTTCGAGAGTTTCCATCCAGAAAAAAAAGTCCAGAATTAAGATGTTCCAGTAATTATTAGCTTCGGAATAAAGGTATTCCAACCATGATCTGCTCCAGTATTAAGATAATCCAGTAATGGTTGCTTTCAGTACTAAGATAATCCAGTCAAACTCTGGGTCCGGTAGTAGAATATTCAAATGGGCATTAGTCCCAGTAAGAAGATAATCCAGTAGTCGATAGCTCGGTATAAAGATGATTCAGTGGGCGATAGCCCCGGTACAAAGATCATGTAGTAGGCAGTAGCCCCGGTACAAAGACGCCTTTTGAATAGACGTCTTATAAGAAACAATAAAACTTCAAAATTCCACGATGTTAATGGATTACGAAGTTCGTTTATTCGTTAAACTCTAGCAAGGTGTTGAATCTCCAACTTCTTCGCACCGAAAGAGCAAGAACTTTCCATCGCCTGGACAGAGTTGAAAGGGTCGCGCATGCGAAACAAAGACTCAACCGTCAAAGCGAAGAGCGTTTTTTAGCGACCGATCGTATAATTTCAGTAAGGCGTTTTTGCTTGAGATCGGAATTGAAATTATTAGTATGACGTATTTTCGCGATGGAAACTGAAATCGACAGTGGAGCGTTTTGTAACGTTACACACACCACTTACCAGGAAAAAAAAATTTTGAAGAAATTTTTTTTATAAAAATGTAAAGCCAATAAGTTTCGATTAATTCTGAAAAATAGAATAATAACTATGAGGAAAATAAAGTTCTTTAATCGTTAAATGCCAAATTGAAAGCTGAGTCAAATGGATAAGAGGGAAATTAATCTTGCAGGTCACACAGCATAACTGAAACATAAATTTACATGAAATTTACACGGCAAACAATAAGGAATCGCAACTTGAAAGACAAGGTTAAAGTAACATAAAAATATTAGGTAATAATCGTCGTACAGGTGAAGAAGTCGAAAGATAAAATCAGGAGTCAAGACGTGTAGATATAAGAAAAGATAGGTATCGACTAATCGACAGGTAAGGTAGTCTACACGAATGGAATCCCGAAATTATCCAGACTGAGGTACTTAAAATCGATAAAATTTACGAAATGAACGGTAGGCAACAGTAGTCAAGATAAAGATGTTTCTTTCCGGAGCAATGAAGTCTAACAAGTGGCACGATGCAGATAAAAAAACAAAACTGTTAGGAAACTGTGGAAGGGAAGGAAGGAATCGAGAAGAAAAAAAAAACATATTATCAGGCAAGGTACTATTGATATCCCGAGGTGGTTTTCCAAGTTTCAAAGCTCGAAATTTGAAGCTAATTAATTAATCTCACTGAAGGTGTTAGATATGTATGTGTAGATGATGTAACCAATAATATCGAGAGGTATTTAAAGCTAATTTATCTAACGGAAGATGTTAAATATGTATCAGCGATCACTCCCCAAGCAGGCCTCTCCCAGAAAGCGATCCCCAATATGCGAAAATAATTTAAGTAGATAATAAATTGGAAAAACACTCCCGGAAATACGTAGGAAAGAAAAGATAAGATTGGGCGCCAGCGATTACAAATCGCAAAGTAGGTTCGATATAAGGAAGCGGAAATAGGTAATAGAAATAGGTAATTGGGATAGATAATAGGAAATAGGTCATAGAGAATAGGTAATAGGGATAGGTAAGGAAAGAGAAAGAGAAGTGTCCGCCCGTTGGTACAAATAATAACTGCATCCAAAAATGCAAGAAAAATAATTTCTATGAGACTCACAGATCAAAGAAAACTTCAAAGTAAATCGCTAACTACGCTAAATTTTCAATCAAGATACTGCATAGCCGCTCTAAACTTCAAAATATTAAAAGATACGTTGTGAGACTCACAAATTAAAGAAAACTTCAAAGTAAATCGCTAACTACGCCAAATTTTCAATCAAGATACTGCATAGCCGCTCTAAACTTCAAAATATTAAAAGATAAGATGCCCACAGGCATAAGATACGATAGGTGTCCGAGACACAAAAGATACGGTATTTGCCAACCGGCATTAGATAAATTGTCATTAGACACGATAAGATACGGTAATTGTCGTAAGACACGGTAATTGTCTACAGGCATAAGGAAAATGATACGGTGATTGTCGAATCGAAGGACTGAGAAAACTTCAAAGTAAACCGCAGACTACGCTCAAATTTCCATTCAAGGCACTGCATAGCTGCGTTAAACTCGAAAGATTAATCGCCATCTTCACGAAATCGTCATGTAAACCAAAAAGAAAAAAACTAATAAATATTTGCACCGGACAGACCGACACTTGCCTTAAAATAGGAAAAGGAGAAAAGGTATTAGGAAATTTAGATACACAAAAAAAAACGACCAATCATCACCTCCATCCAAAAACATAACTGCCTTTGTCAAACATATTAAGAAATAGAATATTCCACTTTTGGTGGATGCGATAACTTTCATACACCTTGCTAGACAGACATACTACAAACAACAAATTACCATCACAAGAACACACTACAATCGTTCACGAATAAACCGACGATAAGAATTGCTTTGACCCATCAGATAGTCGATGGTCAACTTCCCAAGCGTATGATGGTTCCAAAAACTAAGCGCACCATCAACCAGGCCTACCAAGTTTTAAAGGTACCGAGAATGAAGTACACATTTCAATTCGTGAGACTTAAAGTTATCGGGATTCATGATTCAGTTATTCAGACAATACTAATATAAGATAACAATAAGGTAAAAGTTAGATAGTAATATCAAGCATTCAATCTCGGAGCTCAGACTCACAACGAAGTCACCTTCACAACCAGAAAAACGAAAGAGACACACTCAGGGAAAAAATGTTACTCAAAAAAAAGTTAATCGTGGCCCCACGTTGGGCGCCAGTGAAATCAAATTAACTCCTGAATGTATCCCTAGTCGTTAATCTGGTAGTAATGATGCAACCTCTTACTCCCCATCTATTTATTTCAACTTTACAATTAAAATTGCTATTTACAAACACAAATTTGGGTACAATGAATCTGAGATCCGGGATTCGAAGAAGCACTTATCTTAAAAGTAAGGATCCGACGGTATGATCCTCCAAAATGCAGGTATTATGCAGGTAGTCCAGTTTCGAGAGTTTCCATCCAGAAAAAAAAGTCCAGAATTAAGATGTTCCAGTAATTATTAGCTTCGGAATAAAGGTATTCCAACCATGATCTGCTCCAGTATTGAGATAATCCAGTAATGGTTGCTTCCAGTACTAAGATGATCCAGTCAAACTCTGGGTCCGGTAGTAGAATATTCAAATGGGCATTAGTCCCAGTAAGAAGATAATCCAGTAGTCGATAGCGCCTTTTGAATAGACGTCTTATAAGAAACAATAAAACTTCAAAATTCCACGATGTTAATGGATTACGAAGTTCGTTTATTCGTTAAACTCTAGCAAGGTGTTGAATCTCCAACTTCTTCGCACCGAAAGAGCAAGAACTTTTCATCGCCTGGACAGAGTTGAAAGGGTCGCGCATGCGAAACAAAGACTCAACCGTCAAAGCGAAGAGCGTTTTTTAGCGACCGATCGTATAATTTCAGTAAGGCGTTTTTGCTTGAGATCGGAATTGAAATTATTAGTATGACGTATTTTCGCGATGGAAACTGAAATCGACAGTGGAGCGTTTTGTAACGTTACAATCGAGTAAAAACTACGAAATTTGACATATGTTCTCCAAATATCTCCAAGAATAATGACCGCATCGAACTGAAATTTGGTACACTACTGTCAAATATGAAGCTCAAGGCCCGAGTGAAATCTTTTTCTGCATATGATGAACAGTTTTGGAATAAAAATTTTTTTTTTGGAAAAAATTTCGAAACATTTTTTTGTTGATTCATGGCACTCCAACGAAATGGCAAGTTTCAATTTAACCGTTTCAGTAGGTCACGAGTTATCTTGGTGATAACCTTGGAATTTCAAAGGGCTCTTACTCCGAATCGTCTCGGCCAATTTCGCCCATTAACGAACTTAATCATCGCATTTCGAAAGGCAACCTACCCTAAAAATTTCAATTCGATAGGATTCTCGGAACGCTTGATTTTTTCAACTTATTCTTCATCAGTGAGTCCAACCTATTCGGTTGAGATCATTTTCGAAACAGAAATCGAAAGTTACAGACATTTTGACAAAACGATAGCACACTGTTCCCCTAGAACATGCACGCAAAAAATATAAGCTTAGTGAGTCACTATTTTCCGGAAAAATAAGGATCATTGACTGTGTATTGGAATATTCAATTCATCCTCAAAAAGTCAGTCGGTTGGATATGGAACCTGACACATTTCCATTCTGAAAAATAGAAAAATACACTCTGAATAATAGAACAAAATTATCATTTTTCGGTAACTTCGCGAGGTTGTCAGTTCTACATGATCGTAGTAGTAATAACATTATGTTATCAGAGCAAACCATATAGTCTTACATAAAAAGTAATATAGAGTGAGAATTCACATGGTCCTGCTAAATAATTTTGCCCTTGACGACATTTTATGAATGCCAACCTAATTTTGATAAATTTTGTTGTCCATACGTTCATACATAATTTTGATTCCAATTTAGGTGCGTGTTGACCTCCCCATTCACACCGCACACTGTTGATCGGAAGATCTTCGGTGAAAGTCCGAACTAGGAGAGAAATTTTCTAGTAATAAGTTTCTAGCCCCCATTCACTATTATATCGAAAACTAACTGTGCTAGCCCGAAAATGATGAAAGGACACAGTTATAAAGGCTTTATGGAACACATTTGATATACTTCCTCTCACATGCTACAAGCTTCTGAAGGAGTTTCTTGGAACCTAGAATAATTGGCAAGAGTATGTTCACGCTTGACCTGTAGGCAAACATTTTTTAGTTGAAATGTGTTACTTAGTTGTGAAATATACAGGGTATTTTACCACGTTCCCATCCTTATTTATCCTAGAAAACTTGATTTACATCCATCGAAATGAAGATAAATACCTACTTCAGTCAGACATGCATAAATACGATACAAGGAACAAATGGCTCATTAAGAAAGACTTCCTAAGATTGAGTAAATCCCAACAGGGTCCAAGATTTTGTGCGGTGTCCCTGTACAATAGACTTCCTGGTGGGATGAAAATCTGCCAATTGTTAGGTTTAAGGATAAAATGAAAAGGATGTTGGCAGTTAATATATTTTATTCAGTTGACGAATGTTATGATCGGATTCTAGATGACAGTGATTTTGTATAACTAATATTTTTAACTGTTGCTTGCTTCTTGGTATTTTATTCTATTTATTGATATGTTTCTTGACGTGTGAAAACAATGTAATTTTTGAATCTTTCTCTTTCCCTATCTCTCTCCCATAAATTGGTGAAACATTTATAGCCGTATAAATGACATTGGGAAAGTTATTTCTGCCGTATGACTTATACCCTCTTTCCGGAACATAAGCGAAATACAGGATATTTAATGTCAACTTTGAGCGATATTCTGATAACTGGGGTGATTTATACGTGACCTTTGAACTGACTGTTTTTTTTTCACATCGGTGTTCAGAATGAAGGCGAGTTCAATCTCGAAAGGTTTCAACAATTTTGGATGGAATCTTTTTTTGACTGTAGACATTTAAAAAAAAAGTCGAGTTTGATTTTGGGAAAATTTTTTCACAGAAAATCTTAGAAAATTGGGTACATTGAAATAATGCTATCCAATTTGGCAATCGAAAACAAAAAAATTCCAACTTTGTAGGTTTTCCGCTATTTTGAAATATTTTTTCCAGAATTCTACACGACAATTGAATTGATCAGCCAAAAATACTAGGATGTGATCAAAAACCGTTATTTCAAAGGTCACGCATAAGTCACCACAATTATCAGAATATTGCTCAAAGTTGACATTATACACCCTGCATCTCGCTTATGATTCGAAAACGGGGTATATGTCATAAGGCAAGAATGACTTTCCCAATGCCATCTATTCGGCTATGGTGAAACACCCTGTATAACCATTTGATGAAAGTTGCCTGCATCTAACAGAAATTGCCTGATATATACGTTTCTTGTTATGTGATCATCAAAGAGTTCAGCATCAATATTGTTCAACTTATGGCTTAAAATTTCAATTCGATTGGGTCGATACCTTTCGAAATAATTGGAAGAACAAATCTCCAATGGCTATAACTCTGAATGCGTTTTGCCGATTCTATTTGGGCTGATATAAACATCATTTATATCAGTTTTAATCATCCAGTAACTCATTTCTAAGCAATTATTCTCGGGAACAAAGTTTTGCCCATGTTAAAAACACAGTTTCCGAATTTCGAGTTGAAATAATATGGAACGTAGGGTTGAACTCACTGCTCAGTTTCTATTCTGTCCGATAAGCTGGCTGTCCGCACGGCCGTCCATATGAGCTTTTACTCTCGATGAATTTGATAATGTACAGAAAAAAATTGCAGAACGGCCAACCGTCAACACAATAACTTCCGAGAGAAACAACTAAGTGACTTGATAATTTAGAGCAGGTAAGGGCTCGATAACGAAGGTCGAATTTTTTGGTGAAATTCACCCATATTTCCATACAAATATCCATTTGAAATTGTTTTATTCTAACATTTCCAAAAATGAAGATCCCATCGAAATGGAATCTAGTAGGTAACTACTACTTCGAAATAATAATTGTAAGGTTCATGCAAAATTTTGTTAGGATATAGCTTCCAAATTAGAAAGCTGTTAAAAGCTCTCAACACGTCAGTTCTATTCTGGAATTTTAATTTTCCTCTTGCATAAATCGTTTCGAATACTTATTCAATCACCCAATACTTATTCAATAAAATTCACAAATACAATGATTGAGAGATATTATTTAGCATGTAAGTTTAATTCGTTTTCATTGTGACCAAAATCTATCTTCTTGGACAAGTTTGAAGTCAACCCCAGAAAAAAAATTTTCTGTGAAACGAATCGTCCACCTATGTATAAAATGGAATTGAATATCATCTATCATCCTGCGGAGCCACAGATGAAACCTAGTTATAGAATGAAACATTCATCCATATAAATAAGGAAAACACTCGATTCGGCTATACGTCTACACCAGATCGATGCAAAATGAAATTTGCTTCGTATACAGAGAATGAATATTTTTCTTGTGCCTTTATTTTTCCATTTCCCTCATGTTATGGTCTCCCCTCGCTGAAGCTCTTTCCTCGTTTTCAGGTGTGACGATGGTTACTTTGGGAATCCACTGGAAATAGGCAATAAGTGTTCTCCATGTGACTGTGGGGGAGGACCCTGCGATCGTCTTACAGGACAGTGTCTGAGCTGCAAGGGAAACACAGAAGGTAAACAATAATTTTCTTACCTTAAACACTCCTCAGCCTGGAATACTAATGACTTTCACAAGATTTATAATTATTGAAGAAAACTCTAGAAAAAAACTGACGTGAGGTCAGCAGCTTTCAGACACATGTTCAAATTCGTTGCCAAATCAATAATCTTTTCACGAATTAACTCCGTCAAACGCATCTCCACTTTGTGAGGGAAAGATTCTGAACATCTCGGTTAAGTTCGTTAGTCGGCAAAATTGGCCACATAGTTTCGGAGTTATCTATATGAAATTTTGAAGTTAATTCTCCGATACCTCATGAAGTACTGATTCTATCGGATTGAACTTTGTAATTAGTTCTTGAATACCAACGTGCAACTTAATGCAGAATTTCGTAGGGATACAGTAATTACAGAATTTTAGAAAATGTTGAATCGAAAATATTTCAAATGTTTGTTGAAAATTTTTTTTTGTCGGAAAGTTTTAATCAGATTTCAACGGAATTTGCCACTGACCTTGAAATCAGTATTCAACAAAGATGTTTCGAATATCCATTCGAAACGATATTTACTTTCGGAGATATATGGAAAAAATATGTAGAATTTCGTTGTTGTTTGAAAAATTTTATTTCCTCGATATCTCGAGAAGTAAAAAAAATATTTTTGTATTGTATTTTATTATGTTGCCGTTTTCCCAGGTCATTCACTTCGATCATTATATTTGTCAGTTGATATAATAATAAAATTTATCATTCATACGTGGTATTGACAACAATACCGAGGAAAAAACCATGAAATTTCACAATTTTTTTTTCCAATATCTCCAAGATTGAAATCGGACGTAACTGAATTTTGGTACACTGTTATGACAGTTTTTTTGCGCGCATGTTCTAGGGGAATAGCGTACTATCATTTTGTCCAAGTGTCTGTAATTTTCGACGATTGAGCCGAAAATGGTCTTAAACGACTAGGTTGGACTCACTGATGACGAATCCGGTGTCAAAATCGATTATGTCCAGCTGGCCGGCCGGCCGGCCGTCATCACGATAACGGCGTACGGAGGATTCTATCAACTTGAAAATTTCAGGAAGGGTTGCACTTCAAAATACGAAGGTTAAGGTCGTTGATGGGCCAAATCGGCCAAAAAAATAGTTATAGAAATTTTGAGGTTAATTTCCTCATATTTCAGAAACTACTTGAACGATTAGATTGTCACTTGGCAGTTAGTTGGAGCATAAGGACGCGTAACTTTAGACGAAATTTCGTTGAAATTGTATGAATACTCAGTTCAAAAAAAAATTTTTTTTCGAAAAAAATTTTTTTTCTGAAACTATTGTTCATATTCCAGAAAAATTTCAGTAATACCTTGAACTTCATATTTCACAGCAGCACATCAAATTTTAATTCGATACGGCTATTAGTTTTGGAGATATTCGGAAAAAATATGTAGAATTTCGTGGTTTTCTTCTCGATATCGTTGTTTTTTTAACTAACTCAAGAAATACTGCTTCAATCGTGATGAAACTTCGCAGCTTGTTTGAAAATATTGATGGACAACATTGTGCAAAATTTCGTGATGTTCGTGTTGGTAGAACAATTTGAAAAAAAAATTCAAATTTTATTTTCAAATATTTCATATTCTCTTCATATTATCCTCAATAAATTCTGTATGAACCTACAAACTGTAATTTTTCGGAAGTTTACTGGATTTCAATTCGATCCAATCTGTATTCTTAGAAATATTGAGAAGATAAAATTTTGGATGGGTATATCTGCGGAATCATTGGGTGGATTTCACCCATTCAAGAATCAGGCCTTCGTAATTAAGGTCCAAACCTACTCTACAAATATCGAGTTTTCTAAGTTGTTTCTTTCGGAAGAGAAAAGAGACGATGCTGGCCAGAACCTTACAGTCAATGGTGACCGCTATAATAGAGCCTTGATTACTGACTGTTCCCCTGTTGAACAACCATGATGTGCAGCAGATGAGGTTTCAACAACACGACGCAACATGTCACACAGCTTGTGCCAGAATTGATTCACTGAAGGAAACCTTTGATAACCGCATAATTTCACGTTCCGGGCCCATGAATTGGCCTCCAAGATCGTGCGATCGTTCTCCGCTAGACTATTTTCTGTTGGGATATGTGAAGATCGCTAGTCTACGCCGATAAGCCCGAAACTATCAACCACTTGGAGGACGTTTGCCGCATTTTTGCCGATATATGGCCACAAATGTTGGAAAAATTTATTGAAAATTGGAACTCCAGATAAGATTACGTCCGAGCAAGCCGTTGCGGTCATATGCCAGAAATTATATTCAAATCATAATGCCAAAAGATTATCTTTCGAATAAAGGGAATTTCATGTCAATTTTAAAAATTCATCCTTGTTTTATTCCATTTCAACCTCTGAAAAAAACACCCTTCACAATTTCATATAAACCCTATCTGAACGAGCTGATTCAAAAACCAAGCCTGTAGAATGGGTAAATAATTCTTTTGTATTCTTTGAAAACTTATCTTGAATCACCTGTGCCATGGTGTTGCATGGAGACTCTACAGAGGATTCTTTGTAATCTTCGCCGGTTTTTTCTTCATATCAAAAGCATAGTAGGCTAATTTTTCTGGAGTCGTTTTCTATCTAATGTTTGGCTTTTACTTCCACGCAAATGTCCTAGTTGTTTTCGTATTGAGAGGCACCAGTTTGGCTATTTCTCCAGATATTTCTATCGACGAAATATTTTCAAACCTATCTCCTTCTTGAAGGCTTATTCCAAGAATTCTCTAATTGATTATTTGAAATATATCGCGCTATTCCACAAATAAGTATTCATTTCCAAGCTATCTTGAGTTTGAGAAAAGTCAAAGTTTTATCAACAGTAAAAACACAAGAGCTTTTTTTTTATCGGATAAATTTCTCTTTGCAACGAAACAGTTTTGCCAATCACTAATTTTACGAGAAAAACTGACATGATAAAATCGCGACACCGAAGGTGGAGCGATTTTATCTAATGTCAGTTTTTCGAGCAAATTTAGTGATTGGTAAAACTTTGAGTTGAAGAGAAATTTATCTGATAAAAGAAAAGCTCGAGTGTTTTTTGGCAAGATAAATTAACGACAGAATATATGGATGAACAACAATAATTATCTTTATTAATACAATAAAATTCGATTATTTGAAAGTATTACAATATTTAATACAATTATTAAATACACAACTGTTATAAATTGTTTGCTTTGGTGTACTGATTTGAAAATTTTCTTCTGCGGTATTCACACATGTGGAATATTCATTTTGATTTCTCGGACTCGAGGATCGTAAGGAACTAATAAGATTGTCATGATGTTCATGGTCAATTTGGAGATAGGGTTTAATTGAAGAAGATGATGAGTGTCCCGTTATCTTTATAAGCTGTTGTTCACCTACTCCTGCTTTTGCTAATTGAGACACTGTACTAGCGCGATTTGAATGATTGGTAATTTTATTATTTGTGATGTCGAGTCCAATTTTAGTGGCAGAAATTTTGGTCCAAGTAGAAATCATATTGATACCTAGTGGAACATTTTTATACCAGCCTTTAGAATTTTTGTTTTTCCAAAAGGGGTTTGGAGTTAAAAAAAGTCGATCGGATGTTATGTGTTGATTTCTTTTTTGTAAGAGTAATTTTAATAATCTAACGGGACAAATACTTTCATCCATTTCATTTTTCACTAACCATTTGCTGTCGGTCAATTTTTTCGATCCACCTTGTGACGTCTTCGAAAATATTGAATTATATTCAAATCTATTTGTTGGAATTCCATCGTGATTTTTTTCTTCTTTAAAATAGTATATTTTACAGTTTACAGCTTCTCCTCCCCTCCAAGCTAATTCATAAGAAGCTATATGAAAAAATCTTTTTTGTAGTCCTTCTGGTTCTTCTGCATTCCACAATTTTGCCATTTTCAGTATATCTTTCTTGTCCAATGCTACAGAAGATACCTTCCTTTTCGCTGGAATAGCTTGTAATTCTTTCCGTTTACTATTTCTTGCATCACGGGCTTCTTTGAAAGTTATGTCGACAAAAGGATCAAATTTAATATTGTATTCACAGAAATATTTTTCTTGTACCATCTTCGCAGTCGAATTCCAAATTGATTTAACCGCATATTCTTTATAATTATCTCCATTTTTCTTTTTCATATTATAGGCCCAATCCTTTAATATATTTGCTACTTCATGTAATGGAATTATTTCGGACAATTCATATTTTCGAACTTGACAAAACTCCATAAATTGTCTCCAGATTGAAGCTTTTGTGTTTTTTGTAGATTGCGGTATAGACTTCTCGATATTTGTCGTAATTTGCTCAGTCGAAACTTCACCAAAACGATTCATCTTTTGGATTTTTATATCAACAAAGTTAAATAATTACCAGACCGATTCAAAATGAAAGCACTATATGTTCAAAATTCAAAAATCTGACAGACTAATTGACATATTGAGGAAGAGAAGTTTTTATCCGATAAAAAAGGATGCACCTTTTTTATCGATGTCAAAGTGACAATAACATTTCCAGGTCTATGATATTTAATATTGAAGTTAATTTATCGCTGAAAAATCAACTTGCTAAGTTTTGCTGGCTTACACGTTTCATCCTTGTGAAACTAGCGTCGTTATGTAAACTTCCTCGCTGAAAATGGAATGAGTGGAAAAGTCATTAGAAAACGTGAAATATTATCATCCATTCTTGTTTAAATAAATAGAGAAGTATTGGGAATTTAGATCATTTATTGTCTGCTACTTTGATAACAAAGCCAACGTTTCGAGGACAAATTTCCTCTTTTTATTTACATTCTAGCCTTGATAAAGAGGAAATTTGTCCTCGAAACGTTGGCTTTGTTGCCAAAGTAGCAGACAATAAATAATCCAAATTCCCAATACTTCTCTAGTCATTAGAAAAGTACATAACACCTAAGCACGGCCGACCGGACTACCAGCCGAGCGGACAGAATTGTATTCGACCACGGGTTCTACATCAGTGAGTCCAATCTAATCGATCAAGACAAAATCCGAAAATGACAGACGCATATTAGCAAAATATAAAGGTTTCTGTCCTCCTGAACAAACGCGTAAAAATGTCATATCAATCATCCCAACTAGCAATTTCATATTTTATAACTGTTGCAGAAACGTTTTCAGCCAAATGCTTATATGATATTTGTCTTCTCGGAAATGTTTCTAATGCGTTTAAACAATAACTATAAATACAAAATTGGCACATTTTATAAAACAATTTTGCAATTAGTATATCATAAACGCGCTTCCTATTTTCGAACGTTTTCCATAAATAAATGAACAAAACATTAAAATGCTTCGTGGGTCTTATAATTTTTTTTTCATCGAAATATGAACCAATGTTTGCGAAACATCATTATCAAGTAAATTTTTTTCTTAGGTGATTCAAATATCAACACGGATGCAAATTTCAGTACTTTCAGAATTCGTCATTTTTTATCATCATAAATACCGCCATCTTTAATGGCGTCATCTTATAAAATAGTTTTGTATCTTTATAAAGCTTTCTGTAATAATTAAGCTTCTATACAACTGCTATGAAACCTATTTTTTTTCTCCATTAAGTAAGTGGACATGTCCAACAAAATCGGGAATAATTTTCAATTTTATTTATAAATTTTAAAGATATCGAATATTAAATCAGAATGCATTTCATATTCGATTATCGTCATGGAATACAATAATATAAAATGTGCGATCACGAAAAAATAAATTTTCTTATAAAAACATACTGTTGGTGAAATTTATTTTATAAAACTATAATGTAACTTCATACAAAGTGAATTTGAAACATTTTTTTAATGAATTTATACTGAAGGCAGGAATATCGTAGGAAAATGTTATAAACCCACTAAGAAACAATTCAATTATATAAATATCTATGTTTTATAAGTTAGTAATAGATCCCTTAAGAAATAGTATAGAAAGAGTTTTATAAGATATTTTATAATTCGGCCATATAAACGTTTTCGTGATAAATTTATAAAATACTTGAGATGTCCACAACAGATTGAAATTTATTCAGCATCAATATAATGAATTGACATTCCAGAGAGTTCAATATAATACTTATAAAATGAAAAAGTCGAGAATCATAGGAATTATACGACAACTTTGCTGATTGGGATATAACAATTACGATGGGGACTGTACCTATATTCCTTCAAGAATCCATAATAGTAATTTTTCTAATGTTTTTTTTCACCAGGTTGGAAGTGTGAAAAGTGCAAACCCGCTCACTACGGAGATCCTGCAGCCTCGAATTGCATTCCCTGTCTATGTGATTCAATGGGTTCGTTGCAGAAAGAATGCCACAATGAAACAGGACAATGCCAGTGCAAGCCACATTATGTTGGTAGAACTTGCGACAAGTGCGAGGTAGGTACTCATATTTTCTGTTGGCGAAATATTACACTAATCATTAAGCTATCTTACCCGTTGTTTCCTGCTTGTCGCGCTAATGTGAGTCAATCTCTGTCAAAGTTGCGGCTGATAATGATTAAGAGCGTCCGCACACGGGTCGACGCGATGTGCTCGACGCGTTGTGGACGACTCGAACAGTGCGACGTCGGCAAGTTCGTACGTCATAAGTTCCGAGTTCATTCAATATTGACCATAGATAGTGTCGATTTCAAAATCAGGGCGTCAAAGGAAGGTTGTCAATTCGTAGAAAATTATTTTTTAAAGTTTGATAATTATTTTGCTCAGGGGCTGATTTTGATCATTTTATTTTGCGTTGGGTTCAGTATGACAACGAGGTGGTCTCTCTAAAAAAAAATATTCGGGGTAGTCCTAAGAGACATAAAACAGCATAATTGCTTCATTCGTTGGCATCACCAACTTTCTATTGAATGAATTGGTAGGAAATTTCCTACCTACGGCATGATATTTATGGCAAAATACACAGGGTGTATCAAGAAGTTAATTTCCACAATTCTGCTGTTTATGGATATATTTTGATGATATCCCAGGGTTTGCATTCAGTATGGCTTCAGGGTGGGCTAATTTCAGAATGAGATATACAGGATGTCTCAAAATATCAATTAGAATTATTCTCCTGTTTATATATCCATTTTGATGATTTATCTTCCTCTGTGTTCCGTATGGCCCCACAGTGGTTTGATTTTCGAATGAGATATACAGGTTGTTCCAAAACTAATCTAGAAAAGCACAAACGAGAGGTCAGGAACTGTTACGCGATAGCTCAAATTCCTGAACAAAGTGGTAACTTATTTACGTTGACCCTGCCAATTGCAACTTCACTTTCTGATGGAAAGATTTGGCGTTCTTCTTTTCTAATGGTTCACACGAAATTTTGTATGAACCTTCAATTTGTCATTTTTCAATCGAATGCTATATTTTAATTCGATCCGATCATAAGTTTTGGAAATATTGGGAAAATAAAATTTAAATGGGCATGTCTACGAATCATTAGGACGGTTTCAACCACTCACGAATCCGGCCTTCGTAATTAACAAGCCCGAAACCTACTTTATAATATTATATTATATATAATTATTATGGGGTCTCAAAAAAGCTCCTTTCGGAAATGATTGTGATTACGGCTGGCCAAACCACCGATCATAAACACAATAACCACCGAAATAATCTACTCAGGGACTTTATAACTGCAGTACAGGTTTGGAGTTCAATAAAGAAGGCATAATTAGCGAATTGGCTAGTTATATTCACAAAATGACGCATCATTGTTATTTCGGATAATAATTTTCGCTTTTTTACGAACTGGTCCAAGCACATACAATCGCCGTGATTTTCTGTAGTTTTCATTGGTTAGAATATTATATATTTATTTTTTTGTGCCGAGACGAGAGTTCAATTCATTCGAGGAGGTAAAGATAATAAGAATTCACAATTTTAATTATGGAGTCAGTATTATCCCACATAGTATTTTCCTTGCGTGAGGACGAAATGGGGCAATCAATAGAAAGATTCAATCATTACATGTATTTATATGATCAATTCCAAGACATTAAGCCTAAAAATCATGTTGAAAATAATAAAAACATATTTGTATCGTTTCGTTATATCGGAAAGCTAGCGACGTACGAACCTCTCGAACTTTCTGCTTCCATGCCAGTCGCGTGAAACGAGGCATGCGAACGGAACTCAAACGTACGTTTCGAAACGAGCCGTGTACGGTGCCACCTTGAATTGCTTGGGAAGCCGATTCGAGAGACGAGACTGGATCGCGTCGAGTACATCGGATCGACCTGTGTGCGGACGCCCGACGCGTGAATCGTGCAACCCGTGTGCGGCGTTAGCTTGAATTGCTAGGAAACCGCATAGAGAAACGAGGCTGGAAACGCGTCGAGCGCATCGGATCGACCCGTGTGCGGACGCTCTAACTATTACAGTGTGAACTACTGCAATCACCTTACGGGGAATCAATTCACTTTTCGCAAGCTTATTTTCTCAACAGACGCCAACTTGCGGCAATTTGGGAAAGCACTATACTTCATAAGGTTTGTTCGTTGTGTCTCCATGAACTACACTATTGTACACCTGTGAAAATCGTGCAGCACTGATAACGTTCGGTGAAAAATATTTATGGTGAAATATACGGTAATCCCAAAAAAGAGATATCATCAAATCGATATGTTGATCGGCCAACACACTTTCTGTATCGGAAAGATGATGTTCTTTTACTATGGCAAGATCTTCATGGTAAAATGTACAGGGTGTCCGAAGAAAGGATCCTAATAATTGTCTTATTAATTAACTTCTTTCAAAGATATTATTCACTTCACTGAGGATGTCACTTGAAATTGTAAAATAAAACTTTTCAAAAAAAGACAACCGATCATTGTACTGAAAAGCGAATGTGTATATATTCTACAAGAGTTTAATTAATAACTTTCCGTAGCGCCGTCTAATGCGTTCCATAAATCATCGTTTGTGTTTTAATCTTTATTATTTATTACTTGTACATTTGAAGTCAGTGCCTTGTGAATTTTTGGACTAACAATAGAAATTCATGTATTTTGTGATAGTTTTCTTGCCATCGACTTCAAATTCATATGGGATAAATAATAAAGATTAAAAAACGAACAATGATTTCTGGACCGCATTGAACGGCAGTGTGGAAAGAATTTGGATTCTTGTGGAAAAAATACATTGCTTATCAGTACAATGATCAGTTGCCTTTTTTTTTGAAAAGTTTAATTTCACAATTTCACGGGGCATGCTCTGTGAAGTGAATGATTTCTTTGAGAATATTCATTCGAATATCAATAAGAAATATATAGTTAATCGGAGATCTCTCTGGAATAAATCGAATATTGTTTAGGACACAAATTTTCTCTCAACTTTTTGTTTTCAAATTCAATGATAGCCGGTTCTCGTGAGTTCGCGCCATCAGAAGGACGGCGCGTTAGGGGAAGTTGTTTCGTCTCAGTGCCAGAGGTGGCTCTCATCAGATAGATTGAATCCTCAGGCACTTGCCTATGACAACCGCAGAAGCGGTTATGTTGGAATGAAGTAGCTAGCGTGCGTCGGTCAATGATGCCACCTTCTGGCAACTCAGTTAAACTACGCCGCCTACAAAACCTTCATGACGCTCCGCCAAACTCACCTATAAAATCTTTTTCTTCGAGGAAGCTCCGCCTGCAACCATCTTCAATAAGCGGACTTCTCCCGCAAAAGTCTAATTTTCTGGGAAACAAAATGTATTTTGTATTTTCCTCAGTACGTACATTTCAACAAGCGGACGCTCTTCTAACCAGAAACAACTCTACCCTAAACGGACATGCAGCCCTAATAAAAGGAAGAAATGAAACGAATTTGATATGTCTTCACATCTTGACTGCAACGTTAATATCCCGAAAACGGATGCGAAGCTTCAAATAACGAACGTATGCATCAAAATGAATTTCCGTATCTGTGTGCATTCTATTTTTCGATGCTTCACTGGTTAAGATCGGGAAATACCATTCAGTTTGAAGCTTGCAGCTTGCGTAGAGCTGGAAGAATAAGAAGAAAAATGGCATCCGTTATTCTATAGGTGTCAACATTTTTTATTAACAACTTAGGTAATGAACAAATTTTTCCGAAACTAAATGAAATTCACAAACGATCCATTATCCATTCAACTAACTCTACCTTAATAAATTTTCTTATCTGTATACACGGTGTGCAAAATATCTCCGGCCAAATTCCAAAATGTTTTTCCACAGGAACTTGAAAAGCCGATTGAATTCATCTGCAGAATCTTCGTTATTTATTCAGACTCTCCATGCATGACGTATAAAACATTGAAAAAAGCTTAACTTTCATGGAGATATTGACCAAATAATGCCAGAAACCATGAAAAACTATTTTCCTTCTTAGTGAAATATTGGCTTGTTTTCTCGTTGGAATGGTAACGTTTTTATGGAGGTAGAATAAATAATTTATTTAATTTTAATGTTTCTGTTTCGAAAATTGGGAGTGCGAGCTAAGAAAAAATATATATACAAAATAAAGCGAAAATCGTCTTTACACATCTCAACGTACCTAATTAATAATTGTCCTCTCATCAGTATTACCATTATAGCTAATTTTCAATCAGTAGTAGATATTTTTCATAATTTCTGGCATTATTTGACTTGCAAAATAAGATAGTTTTCGAACATGATCTCAAAACATATTCATTATACGATGTTCAGAGTGAATTCGATCCAAATTTAGGACTGGAAGTTCAATAATTTCTTTCCTTACCGCCTTCTCTTAATTCAAATCAAGATGATAGTTTTCGAGTTATACTATTTTTTCGGTGAAAAATGGTGAAATGTTACAGAACATTACAATCTTGAATAACTTTACGAAGGAAGATAATTGGAGTATATTCCATGGGCACTTTTTTGTTTGGAATTTCCTGTAGAATAACGTGAAATTTGCCCAGAGATAACTTGCATCCCCTGTATAAACTTATATTGATGCATACATTGTACATGCAAATTTGGTTTTTATTTTGTCCTTAAGTATCGATTCTAGAATGGGAAAGAAATTTTCCATTCAGACGGTACCGCCCACCACTCACTATTGAGTCACAAATTTAATGCGCTGTGTCCAGGGTGGTGTAAGGATACAGTTACAAAGTCTTCGCAGAACATAAATGATATCATAACTCGTACTTCAAACTTCAAGGGGGTTTTGTTGAGACGTAATTGGCAAACAAATATCTTCATTTGATATTATCATCACCATATTATAATTTTTGCGCGCAAGTTCTAGGGAACCAGCGTGCTATCGTTTCGTGCAGATGTCTGTAATTTTCGATCATTGAGCCGAAAATGGTATCAAACGACTATGTTGGACTCAATGATGACAAATCCGTAGTCAAAATCGATTCTGTCCGGCCGGACGTGGACACGATAACTGTCAAACGGAGACAGCTAGCGATTCGAAACTTGCAGGGTCATTCGCGCATCGGAATGCTGCAGCTAAGTTCGCTAATGGGCCAACTCGGTCGAATAGTTTCGGAGTTGAAGCCATTTGAAATTTTGAGGTTATTTCCCTCATATTTCAGAAACTACTGTAGCGATTGGACTGAAACTTGGCAGTTAGTTGAAGCATTAGAACGCGCAACTTCAAGGAAAATTTCTTCGAAATCATATGGTCACTCAATTTAAAAAATGATTTTTCAAAATTTTTCTCGACAAAATTTTTTTCCTGAAACTATTGTTCATATTCTAGAACAATTTCAGTTATGCCTTGAACTTCATATTTCACAGCAGTGTACCAAATTTCAATTCGATACGGTTATTAGTTCTGGAGATATTGGGCAAAAATATGTAGAATTTCGAGGTTTATTTCTCGATATCGTTGTTTCTTCGGTATAGCTCAAGAATTACTGATTCAATTATGATGAAACTTCGCAGCCAGTTCGAAGATGTTGAAGGACAACATTGCGCGAAATTTCGTGATGATCGTGTCATTAGAACAATTTGAAAAACAAATTTAAATTTGTTTCAAATATTCAATACTCTGTGATCTTCTCATCATATTATCCTCATTAATTTCTGTTTCAACCTTCAAACTGTCATTTTCCGATAAAGTTCTGGATTAATTCGATCTGATCTATATTTTTGGAAATGTTGGGAAAATCAAATTTTGAATTGGTATATCTGCGGAATCATTTCACCCATTCACGAATTCGGCCTTCGTAATTAAGGTCCAAATCTTCTCTACAGATATCGAATCTCTAAGTTGTTTCTTTTGGAAGTTATTATGCTTGCGGTCAGCCGTTAGGCTATATAAAATCATATTTGAACATGTTTCAGACTCTACAAGCTAGCGCAATTCATGAAGATAATCACAATAGTATAAAAATGTAACTCTTACTTTTCTTGATTCATCATTAATATTCCACACTTCTTCTTTCAGGAGGGTTTCGGCAACGCCACTGGAGGCTGCGCGCCCTGCAATTGTGACCCCATCGGATCCGTCTCTTCGATCTGCGACGCCGTCACTGGACTGTGCGAGTGCCGACCCGGTGTTGAGGGATTCCATTGCGACGCCTGCCAGAACTTGCATTACGGCTTTTCCGAGTCAGGATGTGAACGTGAGTCATATTCTAGCTGTAGCATGTTCTATTTTCCTCATCGATCCGGGAAATTGGAAACGGGCTATTCCCAGAGGATTTTCGCTGGAATAGTAGCTTCCTATGATTTTTCCAGGGAGAATCGTTAAGATTTCGATGGAAAAATTTTTTACTGGATATGTTTTTTTCTTAGTTCATATAGGTCGTTCGGAGTAAGTTCGTACAGGGTGTATCTTAAAGTTGCACATTAATTCCAACCATAGATTTCTCTAACCAAATAAAATCTTTTTCCATTTACCAGTTCAACAGGTTCGACTCAAGTGAAAAGTTATGAGCTTTTAAATAAATGATGTTTTTCCAAACCTTCAAAACAATATCAGCTGTATACACTCGTCAACCCCTTCTAGGGGGTGTTTCTATGAAAGGTGAGTTATTTCAGATATCTTTTTTGCAGCCTACTCATTACACGAAGGAATTGAGTCTCAAAGTCCTTCGCATTCATTTGAAGGCAGGCTTGGTGAATGAAATCCATCAAGATTCCATTTGGAAAAATATCTATGGTGCTTCGTGGAACAAAACATTTAACAGTTTTTCACGACGTACACACCCTGAGTAACTCGAAAACGTTTCAATTTATAGATGACTTTCGTATGTATCTGCAAAATCGACAGAAAATTAACAACAAAATATCTTATGGATCTATTCAACCCCTATGAAATCTAGGTCTTACTCGATTTCTTCGAGAATCTGAGTAAAATAGCCTGATAAATGTAGAAAAGAAGGCCACACAGGCGAAAAATAAGTCTCAGATCTCCTTTTTGGAAGGTGGGCATTTTATGACTCTGGCTTGTGTAAACCATTTCGCAATTTATCGAATATATGACCTCGTGTTCAAAATCGATCCAATTTCAAAATAGCTCATACATGGATTCACTATAGACAAAGATGTTATAGAGATATGTTTGAAGATCCTAACTTTGAGGTGATTTTTAACAACTGCCTCTTTATGAGATTAAGCTTTGCGGAAACGAATTTCATGCTCGAAGCACATGTTTTTGTCAATACCATTTATTGAAGGTGAGCCTGAAAGAGATGATTTAACTACCACTTTCTGCTAAGTGATTCATTATAAGGTTATAATGTGATTTTTTTCAACCAATTATCTACTTGTATCAGTTTAAATATCAATTCGACAGAAAGAGATGCATTTAATCGCATAAAAACTGCACATTCATGGGATAAAAGATTCACGATTATTTGTTGGTTTGAATTATAAGTATAAAAGGGTATACAGTGCGCGTCAAAATTATGGAACAAATTCATTCTCTCAGAAGAAAAATATTTGGCAACAAAATCCTGAAACATGTCAATTTTTGTTTCACTTTCACCAAATTTTTATGCATTTCTGAGGGATTTTTGTTGCACCCTGTGCCATCGCCATCAATCCTCTAATTTTCTTGAATAAGAAAGTAGGTCATGTGGTACTTTTTGGCAAGGTCTTTGTATCTTCTTCAGAGGCGTGCAGAAATTTTCAAGAAAATTTTTTTTTTGGAAAATTATTTAGTCCAAGAAGGTTTTTAGTATGTGCACTTTATCATCAGGTACTATCGTCTCGAAGTAAATGACAAAGTGCACACACCTCTTTGAACCAACTAATTTCTCAAAAAAAAATATTTTTCTTGAACATTTCTGCACACCTGTGAAGAACATAAAAAACCTTGCAAAAAAAGTACCACATGACCTACTTTCCCCATTCAAAAAATTTAGAGAATGTGTAGCTGTGGGGATGGCACAGGGTGCAACAAAAATCCTTCAAAAATGCATGAAAGTTTGGAAAAAGTGAAACAAAATTGACCTGTTTCAGGATTTTGTTGCCATATATTTCTCTTCTGAGAAAATGAATTTGTTCCATAATTTTGACGCGCACTGTATAATCACTCGTATAATTATTATTATTAAGAGTTCTTTTATAATTTCGATTAATACGACTTTTGCAATTTTAAACATGTTATTTGAACACCCCAACAACAAACTCAGAGTAAATTATTATTTCATTGTGTTGAAGTTTTGAGTAAGTTAATTTCGTATTCTTGCCAGTAGATTGTTTCATCTGTAGACGGATCTCTAAAAGCACCGGAGTATAATGCTGGTTGCATGACGAGAATTTCCGAGGCGCTATGAACTATTCAGGAGATATTTCGTTCTTGTCTTCGCTTTCGAAAGTTAGATTCGAGATTGGATGTTGCTGCAGATTTTCCTGTTAGTTGTTTTGCTATGTGGTGCGACTGCCAAGAACCAAAAAGGACACTGCAGTTCACCCTTTCTTCGAAAAGTGAATATTCGAATGGCAACAATCGAATTTACTAAAGGGTCTTTCAATAAGGACGGGTCGATTTTGACATGAAATAAAAAAGGCCGTGTGTGAGATTTTAACGATTTTTTTTTTTTATTTGAAAGAGCTATATATGCCATTATGTGTGGAAAATCACATCGTTTAAATGTCCGCCGCGGCTTCTCACGGTGGCACGAATTCGAGTTGTCCAATGTTCAACAACTCTGCCGCATAGTTCGGGTTGAATTTCAGCGATAGCCTGAGCTATGTTGACTTTAAGGGCATCGGTCGATTGTGGCTTATTGGTATAGACCTGCGACTTAAGAAAACCCCACAAAAAAAAGTCTAAAGGTGATAAGTCGCAGGATCTCGGTGGCCAATTCACGTCACCTCTGCGAGAGATAACCATGCCCTCAAAGCGTTCATGCAGAAGATCCATGGTGGCATCCGCTGTATGGCTCGTAGCGCCATCCTGCTGGAACCACATGTCGTCTAAGTGTAGATCGTCCAATTTGGGCCAAAAGAAATCGGTGATCATCCTTCTGTACCGTTCGCCTGTGACGGTAATGGCCTCACCAACATCGTTTTCAAAAAAGTACGGACCAATAACACCGCCGGCCCAAAATCCGCACCATACGGTCACTTTTTGTGGATGCATGGCTACTTGGTGAACTTCGTGTGGGTTGTTGTCATCCCATATACGGCAATTCTGCTTGTTCACATAGCCATTCATCCAGAAATGCGCTTCGTCGGAAAAAATGATTTTTCTGCCAAAGTTGGGGTCCTCTGCCAAACACACTGTAGCCCAATCAGCGAACGAACGGCGTTGCCTATGGTCAGTAACTTTGAGCTCCTGAGTGAGTTGAATCTTGTACGGGTGCAGCCCTAAGTCCTGACGCAAAATGCGCCACGTTGATGTTTGTGAAAGACCGAGTTCTTGTGAACGTCGATGAATTGACTGCCTCGGGTTCTCCTGCACACTATCACGGACAGCAGCGATGTTCTCGGCCGATCTGGCGGTCTTTGCACGTACGGGTGTTGGCAGATTGTTTATTGAACCGGTCGATTCGAATTTGGCCACCAAACGTTGGAGAGTCGACTTTGAAGGACCACCTCGTCTGCCGTAAAATGGGCGCAATGCACGTAACGTTTGCACTAACGAACACTCATTTTGGTAATACATTTTTAACATTTGGACGTGTTGCTCAACCGTGCAACTTGCCATGGTGATTTGGCATTACTAACTGAATAAAAAAATATAGGTTAGAAAGACGACGTTAAAACAACATGGCCGCCACAGGCTGCCAACATCGACCCGTCCCTATTGAAAGACCCTTTAGTACTATTCGCCAGGATGTTGTTATTTTTGGTGTAGATAAACGATACAGTTTCTGAAGAAGAATATCTAATTTATTTTTTCAAGCAAACTCATTTTTGCGCGCATGTTCTAGGGGAACAGCGTGCTATCGTTTTGTCCAAATGTCTGTAGTTTTCGATGATTGAGTCGAAAATGATTGTACTCACTGATGACGAATCGGGTGTCAAAATCGATTCTGTCCGTCCGACGACAAGATAACTGTCGAGCGGAGTGAGCTAGCGACTTGAAACTTTCAAGGTAGGTCGCGCATTGGAATGCCGCGGTTGAGTTCGTTAATGGGCCAAATCGGTAAAAAAGTTTCGGAGTTATAGTCACTGGAAATTTTGAAGTTAATTATTTTTTATTTCAGAAACTTACTTGAGTGATGGGATTTAAACTTGGCAATTAGTAAGAGTTGAACGACGCGCAACTTTGAGCCAAATTTTGTCAGGATCATACTGTCAGTATATTAAAAAAAATTTTTTTTCCAAAAATCGTTTATCATATCCGAAAATGAACTCCACTCGGACTTTGAGCTTCATATTTCTCAGCAGTGTACCAAATTTCAGTTCGATACGATCATAGGTTTTGGAGATATTGGGAAAAAATATGTCAAATTTCGAGGTTTTCTTCTCGATATCGTTGTTTTTTCTGGTACAACTCAAGCTTCGTAATCAGGAGGAGATTACCAACATGCACCTAGGTGCAAAATTTCATGTTGATCTCAAAGTTACAAATTGAACAAGCGCGTAAAAGCTCCTGACCTTACGTCAGAGCTCTTCTAAATTCGTTATATCAAACTGAATGTGTTATCACAGTATTAGCATAGGGAATGTGAACGGGGTATCATACATTTTCACGTATGATACAAAAGCTCAAATAAAAACCTCAGAAAAAAGTCTGTCTGTCCGTATAAGTGTAGTGAAATTGTTGTTTGTTATCGAAGGGCTTCTTTTTCATCAACAAAATTTCTTCTTGGCTTTCGACGCAGGCTGATAACTCGAAATCACACCCAAAAACAAAAAATCTAGGAAAGCACTGCCGTGAAGGCAGCATGTTCAATGTAGATGACAGGTTCGGCAACGAATTTCTAGATTTTTTTTCGATAAATTACTGGATTTCAATTCGATCTAATCTGTATTTTTGGAAATATTTGAAAAATAAAATTTTGAATGGGTATATCTGCGGAATCATTGGGTGAATGATTGAATCAGTATTTCTTGAAGTATACCGAAAAAACAACGATATCGAGAAGAAAACCACGAAATTTCATATATTTCTTCTAATATCTCCAAAACTAATGACGATATCGAATTGAAATTTGGTACACTCCTGTGGAATATGGAGCTTAGAGTTCACGCTGAAGTTTCCTTCAAATGCGATGAAAAGTTCACAAAAGAAAAAATGTTTTCAAAAATTTACTGATAGTATGATCCCTACAAAATTTCGCGAGTAGTTGCGAGTTGCTGTACTCCAACTAACTGCTAAGTTTCGATCCAATCGTTCCAGTAGTTTTTGAATTAACGCCAAAATAACGTCAAAACTTCAAAAGGCTCTAACTCCGAAACCGCTTGGCCCATTTCGCCCATTAACGAACTTAACCGTTGAAATACAACCTTCCCTGAATGTTTCAGGTCGATAGGATTCTCCGTACGACCGTAATTGTGTCTACAGACGGCCGGCCGGACAGAATCGATTTTGACACCGGATTCGTCATCAGTGAGTGTAACGAAGTCGTTTGAGACCATTTTCGGCTCAATAATCGAAAAGTAGAGACATTTAGACTAAACTCTGTTCCCCAGAACATGAGAGCTAAAAGAGGACGAAAAAAACAATATGAACTAGTAAATGATTTATTACCCATAAAATAAATTTGAAGATCATGATCCATTAAATCAGATATTTATTATCAAGCAAACTTTGAGCTGAATGATATATATCCAGTGTCAAGTTCTGCTTCGTTAGATGATTCCGAAAATCCGTTTGAGATCCCAGAAAGACAGATTGATTGGTCTCATATAATCATGAAAATGCTATAAATATAATCCCCAGACTATTTTGGGAATGCTTCAAGTCTACATACCTGTGTGACAGAGAGTCATAACTTAGATGATATATGGCGAGTGAAGTCGTCTACTGTCGTTATTCGCGTGATGGGTGGATGCTTTCGAGATTCAATATTCTGGAGTGGATCTACATATGGATCTGCCGATTCAAACCTACTTCCTGGATTAACAGCCAAAGGATTTGAGTACTACCGGATGTTCCTCGAAATAATCCCAGACATTATTCTAAATTTTGAAACATTTTATTGATCATATCGATCATGTATTTTGAAAGAATATTACTCTATTATTTAATAAGTAGTTGATTTAGCAGAGTACACTGCATTCACTTTCATAAAATATCCCGATTGGCCATGACATTCAGAAACATTTAACCGCAAGAGTTAGGTTATAGTCATTTTCCTGTCAGATAACTGCACAACGTTGTTCCCTCTACATAGAGGCCGTAGTAATTACGTATTTTTCAAAATGTGAATTTCCTTTGGAAAAATAATGAATTTGAGAAAATATTATGTGAATTCAATAATTACAAAGACCTGGCGAATATTGAAGAAACTTGTTTTCTTTTAACACTGGAAATATTTCACGTATATGAACTTGGTTGTGAGATTCAGTTATGTATATTTTCTTGCACGGTAATCAACAATCGAGTGTTGAAATGTTACTGAAGAATAAAGGATGAAGTAGTCCGTTAATTTGTGATAGTTCATTCGAAAAAAAATAAAAGTTAAACTTCTAAATTACCTACTTTTCGAAATTCTCAAGAAATAAGTCTACATAAGACATCTGAATGTTTTGTTTCACAACTAAGGATACTCCAGTATGAAAATGTAGTAGTACTACAAAACCTGTGCCACCTTGAAAGAACTAATTTACAAACTTCTTGGGAATCTATGTGAATGATACACAGGGTTTTCACTCACGTACGTCGAAAATGTTAGATAGCTGGTGATAAATTATTGATTGCATATTATCAGGATTACCATCAGAAAGAGCAAATTTCCTGATACCTTGTCTCTGCTTCTTCAAAACTACCTTCGGCATTTTTAGTTTCCAAACGTGATGATTATTTTGAGATTGAGAGTAGAAATTCGCATTGGTATTTGGCAACGTCGCTGAGAATTATTTTGACATTACCGATATTGCAAGAGTGCCAACCTGCGTCAATTTGAGTAAAAAAACTTTATAGACCTAAATCATAGCCAACCGGGATAGTTCATAGAAGTGAATGGAGTATAGGAGGATTACTACACTTCGCTCGATTGATATAGTTACTTTTACCCTCTTTTTTTCATCCTTCCAAATAAGACAAGACTTTCATTGAATTCAGTAAAATATTGTGATTTTGAAATGAAAACTAACCTCAGTCTTGTGAAGAATCTGGATAATACAATGCGGTGCTTTTAAATAGATATTTTTTCTTTTGATACGTGCTGAACTTCTCGAGGTAAACTGACATCAACAAACAAAATATCTAAGTTTATTGTTTTATTTCTCAAAAGTTTATTCCTTCATATTCAAGTGAAAAATGAACAAAAGATACCACCATTGAGCATGACGCGAAGTCAGCAGCTTTTGCGCGCAGGTTTAAATCCGTTGTCGACACGATCATCTGTTCACGTATTGACCCCGCTAAACGCACCTTCACTTCCTGATGAAAAGATTTTGTGATCTTTTTATCATATAATCCTCACGACATTCTGCATAAACTTTCGAGCAGTTATTCTTCAATCGAGGACTGGATATCAATTCGATCAAATTCGTAATCATTGGTGGGATTTTACCTATTCACGAATTCGGCTGTAGTAATTAAGGTCCAAACCTACTCTACAAATGTCGAGTTTCTAAGTTGTTCCTTTCCAAATTTATTGTGACAGCCGTGAGGACGACTATGAACCTTAACTTTTTAAGGGAACGACTTTGAAACTTTACATCCGTAGAGTAGGATTGGGGCTTGATTACCAAGGTCGAATAAGTGAATGGGTATAATCCGCCCAATGATTCCGTATATACCCATTCAAAATTCTATTTCAACAATAATTTCAAAAATACAGATGACATCGAATTGAAACGCAGTATTTGAATGACAAAAAAACAGCTTAAAGGTTCCTAAATCCTGAGGTTAACACTAGAGAAGATCGCTGAATATTGAATATCTGAGCAAAAAAGTTTGAAATTTATTTTTTAGAAATATTTTAATAACAGGATCATCATGAAATGTTGTACAAAGTTGTTCATCAGCATTTTAAAGCTAGTTATCAAGTTTCAACACGATCAAATCTGAAAAATTTTGATTTTTTCCAGAAAAATCAACGATACCGAAGAAAAAATCAAGAATTGTGATATCTTCATTTCTCCAAAAATTATTTTCCTATCCAACTGAAATTTGGGACACTGCCGTGAAATATGAATTCAAGGTGGAAGTAAAATTTGTTTTATAGATAAAAAAATAATTTTCGAAAAATGAAACTTTTCTCGAAAAAAATATTCTGATTCGATTCGACGACAGTATGATCTCAACAAAATTGTGCGTCGTTATGTTTCAAGTAACTGCCAAGTTTCAATCCAATCCAATGACTATAACGCCGAAACCGTTTGTTCGATTTTGCCGAATAACGGACTCAATCGTCGAACTTTGAAATGCAATCTAACCTGAGAGTTTGAAGTCGATAGAAATCTTCGTACGCCTGTAATGGTGCCTGTGGCAGGCCGGACAAAATTGAACCTGACAAGGGATTCGTTGGCAGTGAGTACTATCAACCAATTTTGAGACTATTTTCAAGAAAAAATTCTAAAATTACCAGCATTTAGACAAAACAATAGCACCAACAATAGCTCTAAATGAGAACTGAGAAAACCTCCATTTAAAAGTTTGAATTTTGCTCAAACTTATGCCTCAAATTCTGAGGCATGTCCGGGGAATTCAGCTACAGTCGTCAACAATTCGTTGGCGTATTTCTTCCAGAGTCGAATTCCGTGGCATGCACCTCCGACGAATACACTGGTTGGGGATGTTCAGGTCCAATAAAAATCGTCTGACGGCAGTGTTATAATGATGTGGTGATGGAGATCCTCCTCAGCATTCAAAAACACACGGCATAAAGATTTCCACGAGAAGCTATATAGATACTTATTCATTATGAGCATATGGTCTTACACTAAGAATAAGTTATTGATTACGACAGGGTTTCCAAGAAATTCCGCGGCGATGCTCGCGGCGCCAATAAATTCGGAACTTGCAGGACGCCCACGCAATTCAACGACGGTGAATGAAATCACGTGACCGATAGCGAAAGCCGAGTGACTTTTTACTTGCACTGGACTGGAGTTTTCCGTGGGACGATTTTTCCTCAATCGACCACAACATTGGAATGACGACGGATTCGGATCAGCTGTCTCCTTGTGGTTATGTTGATTCATCAATAGTAATTTTACTATTTGCACCTTTAGTGCCTGCTGACTGCTCATGATTCTAGTAATGGCAGTGAGACTTAATTCAGAAATGAAATATTTTATTATCATGAAACCTTCCTCGGTCAATTCTTTGTTGAAGTTGAAGCAATTCAAATATTAACGAAAAGATTGGCGCACTGTGAAACCTCGTCGTACATCAATTATTCGAATCTGAGCATTTTATATGGACCTCCGCAGGAATCTTCGATATGGGTAGGATAGTTTTCAGGAAAATCATCCATAAGCGTACCTTTTATTTTTGAAGTCGATTGAATGTTGGTGTCATATCTTCATACTCAATACTGCTAGAGTTATTTTATCGAGAAAAGCTTGTGTTCAATTCCAAGAACATAACCAAATGAACGATGCTGATGAAATTTCTGAAATCTGGTTATGGCTCATCATGATCGGCATTCATTACAGTTACAATTTATAGCCGCGTCTTTCGGACGTTTATTGCCTTCAAAGACGTGTCTAAAAGCTTCGTTTTATTACCGCTTAGCTCATAGTATATCCGTTTTTATACCATTCAAACAACAATCAATATTTCCAACGGGTAAGTAAAAGGCCATATGCATTCAATTTGTGAATGGACATTCCACATGGATGAGGATTTGAATGATCTCGCAAACGTGACGGAATAATCATTTACTGTGAATTAGATACCCCAAGATACCTTATAAAACACATGCTATTTGAATATTGAGTAGCAGAAAAATGTGGAATACATCAATTTTCAGCATGTTAAAGTATACGTGTACACCCCTCACTATGTTATAGGCGCCGTTTGTGATAAAACTCGATTTGTAAATATATTCATTCAGTAGTATATTTATTAGTTGCAGCAATATATCTTTTGTATTTTTCGTTTCCATATATTCATTTTCTACCAAACACAAAATATTCACGATTTCGAAGTTTCAAATAAATAAAAACCCAGAAAAAGCACTGACGTGAAGTCAGCAGCTTTTACGCGCCTGTTCACATTGGGAAATGGCGACTTGAAAATTTCAGTGAAATTTTTATGAGATATGAAAATTTTACAAAAAAAAAATTTTTCAAATCTTTCCATGGATACTTCTTTTAATTGACACTGTTCATCTTTCAACTAAGTTTCACTTCGATCAGATAAATATTATTAGAG
This sequence comes from Myrrha octodecimguttata, assembly GCA_958510865.1. Lineage (NCBI taxonomy): Eukaryota > Metazoa > Arthropoda > Insecta > Coleoptera > Coccinellidae > Myrrha > Myrrha octodecimguttata. The sequence goes on from OY294057.1 coordinate 32,276,571, forward strand.
TTATTGAAAAATGAAAATTTCAGATGGCTGTAGCACAGAAACTATTCAGCAGATTTGGCCCATTAACGAACTCACTGAGGTGTTCAGGATTATAACCTAACCTGAAAATTTCAAAACTCAAGGTCCTTCCTTTCGAAAGTTAGAACACATACGGAAGGACGGCCTGACTGACAGACGGAACGAATTGAATTTGACTACGGATTCTTCTTCAGGGAGTTCAACCTAATCGTTCAAGACCACTTTTGGCTCAAAATTCGAACATTACAGATATCGTGACGAAATGTCGCGAGCGCGTAAAAAGTAAGATCCAATATATTCATTAATTCGATCTACCGAACGTCCAGAGATGGCGCCGCTGGAACCATACATTTTTCAGTATTACAGGTCCCAGCAAATTTAATTAAAATCGGAGTTCACGACGATAATCACCGAAAATATTCGACCACTAAATATATAGGTATTCACAAATCATATCAAAATCAGGACTGCTTATCAATATTTTTTATCTCTCTCAAACTCAGATTACTGGATTGTTGGAAAGTGTAAGAGAGTTCGATTTAATAAATATATTGGATCTCATATTTTCATATAGGTATTTGATAATCGTAAATGAATTGTGTTCGGTAGACTATAAATAAAGGGTCTTTCAATAAGGACGGGTCGATTTTGACATGAAATAAAAAAGGCCGTGTGTGAGATTTTAACGATTTTTTTTTTTTATTTGAAAGAGCTATATATGCCATTATGTGTGGAAAATCACATCGTTTAAATGTCCGCCGCGGCTTCTCACGGTGGCACGAATTCGAGTTGTCCAATGTTCAACAACTCTGCCGCATAGTTCGGGTTGAATTTCAGCGATAGCCTGAGCTATGTTGACTTTAAGGGCATCGGTCGATTGTGGCTTATTGGTATAGACCTGCGACTTAAGAAAACCCCACAAAAAAAAGTCTAAAGGTGATAAGTCGCAGGATCTCGGTGGCCAATTCACGTCACCTCTGCGAGAGATAACCATGCCCTCAAAGCGTTCATGCAGAAGATCCATGGTGGCATCCGCTGTATGGCTCGTAGCGCCATCCTGCTGGAACCACATGTCGTCTAAGTGTAGATCGTCCAATTTGGGCCAAAAGAAATCGGTGATCATCCTTCTGTACCGTTCGCCTGTGACGGTAATGGTCTCACCAACATCGTTTTCAAAAAAGTACGGACCAATAACACCGCCGGCCCAAAATCCGCACCATACGGTCACTTTTTGTGGATGCATGGCTACTTGGTGAACTTCGTGTGGGTTGTTGTCATCCCATATACGGCAATTCTGCTTGTTCACATAGCCATTCATCCAGAAATGCGCTTCGTCGGAAAAAATGATTTTTCTGCCAAAGTTGGGGTCCTCTGCCAAACACACTGTAGCCCAATCAGCGAACGAACGGCGTTGCCTTTGGTCAGTAACTTTGAGCTCCTGAGTGAGTTGAATCTTGTACGGGTGCAGCCCTAAGTCCTGACGCAAAATGCGCCACGTTGATGTTTGTGAAAGACCGAGTTCTTGTGAACGTCGATGAATTGACTGCCTCGGGTTCTCCTGCACACTATCACGGACAGCAGCGATGTTCTCGGCCGATCTGGCGGTCTTTGCACGTACGGGTGTTGGCAGATTGTTTATTGAACCGGTCGATTCGAATTTGGCCACCAAACGTTGGAGAGTCGACTTTGAAGGACCACCTCGTCTGCCGTAAAATGGGCGCAATGCACGTAACGTTTGCACTAACGAACACTCATTTTGGTAATACATTTTTAACATTTGGACGTGTTGCTCAACCGTGTAACTTGCCATGGTGATTTGGCATTACTAACTGAATAAAAAAATATAGGTTAGAAAGACGACGTTAAAACAACATGGCCGCCACAGGCTGCCAACATCGACCCGTCCCTATTGAAAGACCCTTTATATAGGAACGAAGAATTAATATATCGTCACACAAACTTCATAAATTGCTGCAGCTAATAAATATATTGACTTAATTAATAATTATGCATATTTTCAATACACTTTTGTGCCAAACGGCGCTTCAGACCATATGGTGCATGTTCACAAACTTACATACCTACATTTGCGGTAAGGTCGATGCCATGCTTTTCTCATCAAATGTACGATTAGAATATATTTGGTCGTATCAATGAATCTGTCAATTGCAGAATGGATAAAGCCACAAAATCAATTTCCATTCATCTGAAATTCCAAAACAGTACTCATTTGATTTCGTGAGGAAAATTATATCAGTCGGGGATATTACTAATTCTGATGTCAAAGCAGTCGACATTAAAGTTACTCAATGCAAATGGCAACCTCTGTGGGGGAGTACTATCGGATGAGGCATATAAGTTAATCTACTTTTAGTGGTATTAACTTATTAGTAGAAACTTATATTATTGAATGTGTAATGTACTAGAATAGGAAAATTCAAGTTTGGACAAATATTTTTCATATTTCGTTGAAGATATTTTGAGGATCAATCAGAAATTTCCTGAACTTTCCAGTTTATATTTTGACCTTTCCCATTTAATCATAGGACGAATTAAGCAGAAACTGCCTTTGAATATTTACGACTACCTGGTAAGATGAGCATGTCTCGAATTATTATTAAAATAAAGTCACATAGCTATATCTCGGATTCATCGGTTTTATCAAATTAATTCTGTAATAGAGTGTCAATGAAATTTGGCACTGGCTTTCGGTGACAAAATTTAACAGTATTTCTCTGAATTCCAGAACGACCCGATATCTATTTTCAGAAATATTGTAGAAAAATTCGTCAAACTTCGTGGTTATTTGAAATTTCGAGATTATTTCCTCAATATCTCTAGAAAAACTGATGCTATCGAAACTAAAATTCTGTTGGTAACAGAATATCGACACATAACTTCATGTGGAATTTTGTGAATTGCTGAAAGAATTTACCAGCCTGTAATTCAGTTTGGCTCATGCCTTGAGGTCACTATTTTACAACAGTGTTTCGAATTTCAGTTTTATCTATATTTTTTTCGGAGGTAGGTATTGGGTATGGAAATTTTGGGCTCATTTTAAATTATGCGATCATGATGAGACTTTAGAACAATTCGCGAAAAAATCAAAGTTTTGTCTTTACATATTTTATACTTTGCGATCTACTTATCATACGGTACTAACGAAATATTGCACGTATACTCCATTAACTTTGATAAACTATCCCGTGTATCACCGTGTATATTTTGAAAATGTTAGGTTATTGTCATTTTTCTGTCAGTTAACTACACAACGTTGTCCTCTCTTCATATATGTCGTAGTAATTACCTATTTTTCAAAATGTGAATTTACTTTGGAAAAAATAATGAAATTGAGAAAATATTATGCGAATTCAATTATTCCAAAGGCCCGGAGAATGTTGATGAAACTTTTTTCTCTGTTAATACTGGAAATATTTCACGTATTTAAACCTGATTGGAAGATTCAGTTATGCTATTTTCTTGTACGGAAATCAAGAATCGAGTGTTGAAATTTTACTGAAAAATAATACATAGAGTAGTCCGTTACTTTGTGATAGTTCATTCGAAAAATAAATGAAAGTACTCGAATAACCCTGCAGTAAAACTTCTAAACGAACAGACAAACCTATGGAATTACCTACTTTTCGAAATTCTCAAGAAATAAGCCTACTGAAGATATTTAAATACCTTCTTGCACAACTTGATATACCCCAGTACGAAAATGTAGTAGTACTACGAAACCTATGCCACCTTAAAAAAACTAATTCAATTTACAAAGTTCTTGGGAACCTATCTGAACCTTTGAACCTTCTTTATTCAAAGATCTGAACGATACACTGATTGGGATGAACATTTTTCTAAACTGGGATGCAGCTTAGCTTCAGTCTGTTATCTCTGGGTGTTGGATAGCTTCTTATAATTTATTGATTCCAAATTATCAGGGTTACTATCAGAAAAAGTAGATTTAAATTCTACATAGCACTTCCTGATAGTTTGTCTCTGCTTCTTCAAAACTACCTTCGGCATTTTTAGTTTCCAAGCGTGATGATTATGTTTAGATTGAGAGTAAAAATTTTCATAAGCATTTGGCAACGTCGCTTAGAACTATTTTGACATTGCCGATATTTCACGAGTGCCAACCTGCTTCAGTTTCAAGTAAAAAGACTTGATAGACCTAAATCATGGCCAACCGGGATAGTTTATGAAAGTGAAGTGAGTATACTTCCGACCTATATATTCCAAACAAGTACTGAATTTCAATTAGATTCAATCTATGTTTTTGGAAATATTGGGAAAATAAAATTTTGAATTGGTATACAAGCAGAATCATTGGTTGGATGTTACAATTCGCTATTTAGGCCCTCGTATTGAACCGTAAACTTGTTCTACAGATATCAAGTCTTTAAGTAGATTTTCTCGGTAGGTACTATGTTTACGATCGGCGGTTACGCCAGCTGTAAATACAATATCTTCTGAAAGAAACAACTCAGAGACTCGATTTTCATAGAGTAATTTAGGGCTAGATTTTGCAGGCCGAACTCGTGAATGAGTTAAACCCGCTCAATGATTTGAAGATGTAGGTTCCTACCGAATTACATATGGGTTTAACTGTGAAATTATCTGTACGTTTATGTCCATTAATGAAACTAACAAATTGGTATAGCTTTCAAACGCGCTACCTTCCTTGAAAATTTCTAGTCGATAGATGATTATGTTCGAATGTTATCATGGCAAAGGACATCCGACCCAGTTGTTCGACATAATTTTCGTCTGAAAATTCGAAAACTGGAATCATTTAGTCAAAATGATGTTCGGACTAATATGAGTGCAAAAACCATTTATTGACTCATCTGAAGATATCAGGTTCTTAATCCAACTCTGTTTTCCTCTGGAATCCATGGAATACCATTCTTTCTCCTCGAATTCCCTTTTAACGTATGTTTCCTGTCTTTTGTTGTCGTAGACCTGCCTCGTTCAACGAGACGATTATCTGCGAAAATACGCAAATCCTTTTTCCAGATGGAATTAGATTTTTTCCTCGAACGTTGTTCGACATAGGTTTGGTATTATTCGCTGGCCTGCCTGCTCGTTCGTTATCGAAGATACGATCTGGACTAGATTATAATATTCACGATAAATATCAGATTTAATGGGATGGTTGGAATTCGAAAAGTTCCCCTTTTTGATGCGATCTATAAAGATTATGGAGCTAATTTATCGGAGATATAGCTATTTATTCGAGAAACTTTCATTGTCGAACAATAGTTTTTGCGTGTTTATTTTGGCATGTTTCTACTGAAAGAGACTCGATATTTTTAGAGCGAGTTCGTTCGAATTTCGATGAGATTACCTTACACAAAAATTAGAAGAAGTTTCATGAAGTTAACTCCTATTATCTTCACTACCTATGAGTGTCAGCCAATTTTTTTAACTCCAGATGGTTTAGTTTCTTCATGTACTAGGTGGGTTTCATTCGAATTCACCAAGTTTTGACAAAGCTATCACAAAACTATGGGATGTGGAAACATTTTATGACCGCCTGAGTTGATAGAAAAATATCTTTTTAGTTCGATCCCTACAATTTCAGAGCAATCTAACGGATTTCATGAAGATATGATCCGCGCAAAATTTTGCATGTATCTTTTTGCTCATATTTCATATGTAAATACCGAGTTTAAATTCGATTAAAGCGTACTTTTCGAGAAATTGAGAAAACAAAATTTGTGAAGGCGAAATCTAGAAATCTTTTCGGTATGGATTCTTCCTATACAGGAACTTAATCGAGATATTCAAGTTTATCCAACCTTCAAGACCCTATGTATAAAGTAAAATTTCAAATGAGACAATAAATATTGTTAATGTGTAATTGTAATAAAAATATATTTACTTTACTTTACTGTTCAACTTCACATAATCTCCTTTAATATCTATAACTTACGATATACTTTATTGTCATCCAATGCACGATCACAAATGAAAAAATTGGAAGTAGACACTTAAGAAACTTGTTTCTTCGTAATCTTATAGTTTGAAATCATTGGTAGTACCTACACCTTGTTCGATTGAGAGAGAGAAAGAGATCGACATGAAACTGTTTTAAAGCTTTCGGTAAGGCAAATTTGCCTTCATGTCCACATTTCTTCATTCTTCAACAAATGAATGCATTGAGGAACAGCCTTCAAAAATATTTGTTACTTCAAGGATTAGGTGACAGTGGATTGATAATGTCCGTATGATAATTTTCGTTCCACTATTGATTCAAATTTGAAATGATTAAATCAAGGTTGTGAATATGTGTTGGAAATAAAAAAACAAAACTAGTCTGTTAGCATTCAAATATTATCTTTCGATATTGATATCTCATACCATATAATTGTCCTGGAACTCACGTTACTGAATGAAAAAAATTGAAATTATAAACAATAACCATCAAGTAAATCGTAAGATAACAACATCGAAACATATTATGTGAAGGTTAGCAGAATAGTTCTGTAGTTTTAATTCATATACACATTTACAAACTTTGGCTACTCATTTCAAATTTGAATTAATGTAACAACGTAGGTAAGTTATCAATTCAATCCTTGAGACTATAAAGATTCTTCAAAGTGATTTCTAACTGCAGTTCATTTCTCAAACGAAGAAGAATATGTATAGAACTGAGTAAATATTGTTCTATGCGAGAGCATGCGGCAAGCTCGTCAACAGTTTCATGTCGAACTCGTTCAATCAAATTAGGTGTTTTTTGTATTTGAATCACGTGGGTAAAATTTGGCATACCGTAGGAAATCTATAATATAATATAAAATCAAGATGATACAAATGTTTTAGATTCATAATACAGGGTGTTCCTGAATCGAAGGTGCGAACGAAAAGGGGAGATTCCTCGAATTATTTTGAGGAAGAAAGTTCCATGAGCATAGTACCGTGAAAGTTTCGCTTTCGAGATAGAGAGTGTTGAAGTTTGAGTTTTCTTCAAGTTTTTTCTCATGTTATCTACATTTCACGAGATTTTAAACTGAAATTTGGCATAGATATTGCATTTCAGATCTTACAAAATTCGAAATTTTCTTTGGCTAGCTATTATTACTTTTCAAAATTGAAAATAGATTCTTCTATCTCTAAATCCTTAGAAAAATCCAGTTAGTGCACTGCGGTGAAAAAGTTCATTCAGTTTTCATGAATATTTTCTGAAGCAATGATTCATAAATATTCCTCGAACTCGTATAAGGCAGGTACTATGAGAATACACTGAATCTGAATTTCAACACCCTGTATCTCGAGAGCGAAACGTTCGCGCTCTCAGGTTATCGAACTTTTTTTTCTTGAAAAAATACAAGGAAGTTACTCTCTTCGTTTGAACTTGCAATTCGGGAACACCTTGTCTATTCTTCATGCTACCTTTTCCTCAAGTTCAACTGCTCAAGCATTTATATGCCAGTAAACTTGATTTTAATTTTGTCATTCTTGAACGTGAGTTCTATAATGATGAAGTACGTTATAAAATACAAATATGAGAAGATATAACGTGACGATGCACATAATAATTCTGCATTCTATTCTGAATATTACTTTAAAAGTCAGGGTACAGACGAAGAATCGTTCGTTCGTACGTAAAGAATCGAATTTCACAATTAATTCTTCCCCAGTTAGTTCAACGTACCTGATTGTTTGAGATCTTTTTTGATTGAACCTCATGAATAACTGACGTAAGGGCAAAATAATAACGCTTCAGATCCATTGAATCAGCGCAGAGAACTTTCGCCTCTGGTTCAAATTCGTAATGAGCTTTCTGACACAAACGATTATAGACATTAGTTCAAGTTGTATTTTGCAAATATACAGATTTCATCAAGTAAAAATCTTCTTCTTGGAAGTGGAATAACAACTTCGAGAAAAATATTGTGTCTCAACTACTTATGTAGAAATATTTGTGATTCGTAATGCCTAAGCTAAATCGTATAATATTGCCAAAAAAGTTATTGGGATGTGTCATGGTTGAACTTATTCCGAATTCAGCTCATCCCAGATTTTTTGAGCATCTCAAAACAATAATCTGATGGACCTGGAGAAGATGGACTTGAGCAAAGGTTTTCATTCGTTTAGATCGAATTTTCTATTATTCTTTCATAACAACTCAATGGTAGTCGTTCAGCGATATTTCAAAACCAACGGAGACTGATAATTTTGGGAAGTGAACGTAAAAACATATCGATCAAGACGGCTTCATCACGGAATATGAATGATCTCATCATTGAATCTATACATCTTCGTCATAACCTAGAATCGTCAAGGGAACACACAAGGCGTTCTCCCACGCCTGTCATTTCACAATGATGCATGACGGCAGTTATCAAATCTGAATATTAATAATTTGTCCGCATCGTTGTTATTATCTTAACCGCTATGTCGGTCCGTCGGTGTATCTGTGCAAATATCATGTAACCCGATAAGATGCATTTTAATGCAACGACGCTGCGAGCTGTGCGCGCGACATCGACGGACGCCCGCGGAGATCTCAATGATTGCGATTTCTTAAAAACAATATACACGGTGTTCCAGGATGGATAACACATTATAATTATCTCAGTAACCGATTGACAGATCATTTCAGAATTGGATAATGGATAATCAAACATGCCGAATTCTTATACAATAGTTCTTGAAATCTTGTGCGCTAAATCATTCGAAAAAAAAATTCGTTTTAATTTTTGCAAATTCACGAAATATCACTTCTTCGGGCAAACCAATAAAGCTCGTGGTCCCTTGCACGGTCACCTTAAAAAGTCAGGGATTGATGATAACAATAGTATATTATTCAATGAGCATATAATGAGTACTATTCACGAGGGTGAAGTTTGCGGCACGAGCCGCAGGCGAGTGTCTCAAATCACCCAAGTCGTTAATAGAAATTATATGTGAGTTAAATATTATACTTTGTCAACGACTTCATTGGTAAAATGGAATAATTCTGCATTTTCAGCAACCGAAATTTGTTGTCAGAATGGTCAACTCCATAGTCTAACATCCCGCTGCAGAATTAGTGCAGTGCGCTCATAGAGTATTTGCCAATGTTTTGCAAACATTCGTCAATAGGAGAATATACAGGGTGAGCCTTTAAGTTGTACATTAATTTCAACCATAGATACCTCTCATCAAATGAAACACTTTCTTGATTTATCATTTTTCCAAATTCGGCTTCAGTGAAAAGATACAGGCTATTTAAATTTCCAAAAAATAATTAGTTGTTGAGATGAATTTTAGTGCGAAGTTTTATATAACTATGACACATATTCTTCCGTAATCACTTCCATCCTTCTTCAAACAGTTTCCGAGTTATAGACTCGCCAATTCATAAAACTATCTTTGCCAGTCCATCTGAGAAAACTAGATGTTGTTCAGAAGAAGATTTTAAAAATTATGTTCAGAAAGGAGGTAACATATCCATCAGATGCTCTGTTCAATGAAACACAGGTCTTAGATGTGAGGCAACTGTACATGTGCAATGCACTTGTATTTCTTCACAAAAATTTAATGAGAAGGGTAGATCATCGATATGAGACGAGAACTGCGACGAATCTTTTCATACATGTTCAAACTATGAAGAAATCTATTGGACAGCGTTCTCCTTTGTATCAGGCGAGGAAGATGTATAACTCTTTACCGGAGGTTCTTAAGGAGGAAATATTAAGAGTGAATTCCATGGGGTTGATGAGAAAGAAAATTAAAGTCTACATCAGATCTATTAACCGTGGGGCTGTTCATTGTTTGGTCGTACCTCCATCTATGTGAAGGTGTGGGTACGCGTTGTTGGGCACGGGGATTCATCGGGTGGAGGATTTGCTTTTTTTTTGTGATTGGTAGAACTTCATAAATACGTGGGAAGCTGACAACTGACCCCATGCACAACTTAACGGTTTCTATAGGGGTTATTGTTTGTTCTCCAAATGCATATTAGATTGTATAATATAATACCTTTATTATGGTGAATAAATTTATTATTATTATATACGAAATTAGCATGAAGAATGCAGGTGAAGTTTATTTTATGTCATCATAAGAATCTTCAATCATTTTAAAATATTTGATTATTCTTTATAATTTGTTCAACGAGTTTTGCAGATATTCAACGTTAAATATTATAAAATCGGATAAAAATTCTAAAATATTCCTTATGTTTATGGATCCGCCTCTAATCTAGTAAAGAAAGTGAATTAAGATGATGGGTTCACGTTCATTAGGACACAGAAATATTCATCTATTTCGCATAGAAATAATATTAGGTATATGCATAGATATAACATTAATTTATAATTTCTATGGGTATATGCTATTTTGTGACCCCACCACAGACATAGTCCATGTCTGTGAACTAGATTTTCCATAACCATATCATTCCAGAGAATGTTTTTAGGTAAGTGGATTGATTTCATATAATTAATTTATAAATTTCGTGAAAAATTTATTATGGAGTTTTCAATATGAGAATAGGCGAGGATGGAATTCTGTATAATCTCATAGTGGAATGAAATTGGATATTGCATTAACATCAAGTTCAAGTGATTCAGGTCCACTGTAGAGAAAGGTTTTCCTTGCGACAATATCGCAGAACGCACCAAATCAAGAGAATTAAGTGAGTGAAAGAGTTTGCTGAATCTTGTTTCTTTGAATTTCAAACCCTGAATTGGTTATCCTCCAAAAGAGATCACCATGAGGGATATCTGTGGTGAAATTGCAAACAAATTGCAGGAGTGTATTAGCACATTGAGAAATATTTAAATGCTAACAACTCTTTACCTGAGCCGAATCTGGAAAAATGGCAAATGGAAAAAGTTTTTTATTTGATGAAAGGAACTTATGGTTAAAATTGATATACAACTTGAAGACTCACCCTGTATATCTACGCGGTGGCTTCAAAATGTGGCCGCATCATATTCAACAGGTATCAACAACCCTTATTTCTGGCTAGATTCACTCAGGCAACCCTAAGTTATCATACACAGAAAAACATAAGATTTAATTTGAAATATGAATAAACGGCAACGACAGTCGTGATTTTTCGAAGTTTCGAAGTATGTGGTGGATGATATCTTATTAAAAAAAAACAAGTGAATGCAATTTTTCCCAGAAAACACTCAATTTTTTTTTATTCAAAAATACTTTTCTGATTAACAAATGTATCTAAAAAATTCGTGCCAAGCAAATACTCGATGAGTGCAATAATTCTGCAGCCGGATCTGCTACTACCATTTTCTGTGATTACTGAAAATTTGCGAGCTTTTGAGAAACGTCAAAACTTTCACTTGATCTGTGCATGGAGTGTATAATATTCATTATACACGTCTAGTATCCACGGGCTTGATTAATTATCGTCATCTTACTTCGATAAGAGCCATCGAAATATATATATTATCCAATGATCGTAGACGAACTATTTTCTTACATGATATTTTGTTTTATTACATGTATCTATCGTTTCATTCTCTTTTCCAAAGCCGATACATCTTATCACTCCTACATCGAGGCAAAATTTGAGATGGTCGTCTTTAAATTTCATCAGCTCAATGATATGTGGCTTAAAGAGAGTCACGTTTCGTTTATACTGTGGGACACTTTGCTAGACGGCTTTATTCTTGGTAAATTTTGCACCGTCATTCACGTTCAATTGCATGTACGATGGTTCGCGTCGTTTCTATCGAAAATATCCTACAATTATTGAGCAGAAATATACAGGCTATCCAGTAAACCTTAAATAATATTTGAACTGGTGATAGACTAGGTCATGACTACCCAGAACATCAAAAAAATTTCAGGTAAAATCTTCACCACTTCCGAGATAATGGGTATTTTGGAAATTCGTGAAAAATCGCTACTTTTTCTCAATGTTTTGGATACCATGTCTATAAATTGGAACTGATTCGAAATTTTTTCATGAACATTGCTGATGAATGTTGCTTTTCGGATATGTTCATATAATTTCATATGCGCACTTTGTCAAGTTTCCAAAATTATAAAAATACTCTTATTTTTTCTGAAGGGGGGGTTATTTCGATTTCAAGAGAATGCGGAGAAATTCTGGCCCATCCATTCTATGTCTATTGGTTATTGCTTACACTTGTTTCATCAAATAACTCAAGTAAAGTTTATCAAAAGATTGCAGTTCATTGATCTGGGGACCCTACGATTGGTCTGGAATATCTCATCCATTGAACCTCAAAGCCTTAACATTGTCGAACTCACAGGCCAGGATTACTTTGGCAACTTTTCTGAAATATGGGTCGGTTCTTTTTGCCAAATAACTAGTTATTATTGAACCACAAGTTTAATAATATTTGGGTACAATAATATACCTACATTGGGGTTTAATTTACACCAGTCTTTTTTCTAAAATTTATAAGTGGAATTTATTTACTGAAACTCTGGTTCGAAGATATTATTCCAAAGAAGATTCGGAATTGTGTGTTCTTTCTTTGAACTCGTGAGCAATGAATTCATTACTTTTCATCATTTTATCTAGTTAAATTTCAACAGAAAACGTTTTCGACCAAATTGTGAAAATTTAGGATAGAGCAGTATTTCTTTGCATTATTTCGCAACGAAAATATCTTTCCTTCCAGATACAATTTTTAAGACTAGACAAAGTGCGCGAATTTTTGTAGTAAATGTTTACACCCACGTGACACTATTTTTTTTTCAGAAAATCGGGTCAAAGTTACGAGAATAAAATAGCTAGAATTGAAATCTATCGTTTCATCCCCAATTCTAGAAAAATTATATGCATTTTCCGAACTAATCAGCAATGTTCAGAGGAAAGATATTTGGAGTCAGTTCCAATTTTGAGGCATGGTATCCAAAACATCGAGAAGGGTTGCGATTTTTCACGAATTTTCGAAATGCCCATTATCTTGAAAAGGGTGAAAATTTTACGTGACAATTTTTCGATATTCCGAGTAGCCATGATCTAGTCTATCCCCAAATTCAAATTTTGTTCAAGGTTTACCGGACACCCTGTATGAACAGATACTCAACCATTCCTCGTCATTCAAATGAGTTCACTAATTCTTGTAGTTAAGTCTTGTATTGCCACTGAATTCATATCTGTCATTATACAATGAAAGATAATAAATGAATCAGTTTACAAGAGAAACATATATTACGCAGACAAAATTTCAAGAAGGAATCAGGTAGTTTGAAATCTTCACAGGTAAATTCATTCTAGTTCTGGTTCGATTATGTTGAGGAAGCTTTCGTTCATTGAATGTCGATCTAGAACCTAGAAAAGCACTGACCTGATGCTGCTTAAGTCAGGGCATGTTCACCTTTGGTGATATCCTTTGAACATGCGCGCAGAAGCTGATGACTTCAGTGCTTTTCCACATGGTTCGATGAAGTACTGGATTTCAATTCGACCTAATCTGTATTTTTGGAAATATTGGGAAAATAAAATTTTGAATGGGCATAACTACGGAATTATTGGACAGATTTCACCCATTCACGAATTCGACCTTCGTAATTGAGCCCCAAACCTATTCTACAAATATCGAGTTTCTTTGGGAAGTTATTGTGTTTAAGGTCGGCCTAACGATATTTGTAGAGTAGCTTTGAATTCGTGATCACATTCAGATGGAGGAGATGCGATCCTATTGAAATTTGACATTAGTTTGTGCGTCGGTATTATCCACCTCATAACGAAGTTTCAATCTGATCGCACATACAGTGTGAATGCCTAGAGATACCGTGGGTTTCACAAAGCTTAATCCTCTGATCAACGCGTTGATATTCTGTGGTATTGCTAAAAATGAACTGAAATTGAACATAGAATTGTCTTGATCAGAACAATCAAGTTAATCAGAGCTTTGTGAAACCCGCTATCAGACTCTCAAAAAACCATATTCCTTCCATGATTATGACGATCCTATTCTTGGATTTCCTGTATAAACGGTCGGTGACAGTTCTCGGAGGTGTGGATTTACTACTTGACGAGTTGAAAGGAATTGTTTATTTGAATATGGCAAAGAGGAAAGTTGGGTCGTATTCGAATGCTGGGAGTTTACGGTACCAGGTGTTTCGCCTTTCTTAATGATGTTAGTTAATGGCTTTTACGATGGCCATAGCCGTTGATTCTTCACCACGTTAGATACCTAGGACGGTACATCCTTCAGAGGGCAATTCATTCATGTGAGTTGAATGAGAATATAGTTTCAGGAATCTACCGCGCTATAAAGGAAATTGATATGAAACGAATACTTTAAATGCATAACTGGTGTCTAATATGATAAATGTACGTTTTCCTCAAATAAAAATATATCAAGAATACGAGAAGAAGTACAGTCACAGTGTATCAAGAATCCATTTTGGCATGATCAGTTTCAATAAACTTCTATGATGATATTTGACATTCAATGTTAACCATACATTTTTGCACGATATAACGACTTTTGTTAGTTACCCCGTTCGTTCCTACATCGGTAGATCATTTTTACTGGTTGCTAAGGGGAACAGAACGCTAAAAGGCCTATTAAACTACCAAATATCCCGAGACCGGAAGGCAGGGACCTTGTAGTGAAATAACGAACCGGTAGCCAGGATCCTGATCTAGGGCGATCGAGTAGACCCGATCAGGGACCCTATTCTTGAATGTGATGAAATGAACGTTCTCTATCGTTTCATCGAAAATGCATCACGTTTCCTTGACAACAGTGTCGACACGCCTATTTTCTCCCTTTCCCGATTCAAGAATAGAACTAGCGTTCTACTGCCTGGCATAAAGGGCAGTATCATAGCAACGCCAAGAGCGTTCATTTACGAATAGAAAGAATAGAGGGGGCCGGTATCTAGGGTAGTGTAATAAGCGACACCCTATTTGGCATACCGGGCATCCATTTAATCGGGCCCTGGAGATTGGATAGTGTAATAGGCCTTTGAGTGAAGAACTTACCGTTCTAGAAAGGTAAGTGAGAATGACGAAAATATTCATTGAAATAATGGAATGATTCAAATTCAATTTGAATTAGATTCATTAAATATTTCTCGGAAATAACTGCGGAACAGCCGATTTCCGGGGTCTTTTGAATTTTGCTTTCGTCAGAAGATTCAGTATCGCTCATTATCAAATTATATTATTATTATATTATGGTCAAATTCAGTTGATTCACTTAGACAATCTACATTTAATAGGCTTTCATCACCAATATAATGGCTTCCCTAATATTCCTACACATCAGCATTGACTATTTAAATTTTTTGGATAATTATTTAGTAGTTTGAGTAAAAAGTGTGTCTATCGTGCGAAAAAACGGTGAAAGTATCTTGAACGTTACGGACTACAGATCCCAGACACTAATTGGAATCGTACCTGCGCTCCTCCTCCAAACTATGATTTTCGATCGGTAAAATGTCCTTTTACTGTTCTCGATACTTAATATATTTTATCAGTTGTTGATGTTCCAAGATTCAAAAAAAAAGATACCTAAATATATATAATTTCCTAAATACATTTTTTTTTCAAATCTTCAAATTTTCGTTTTTCCAAAGTTTGAAAACAATTCGTTGAAGACAAAGAAATCCGTTTTGACATTCAATTCATTCTGCCCAGCTCAGATCTATGTGCTTTCACTTTAGAAGAATTTTTAAAGATTCGTGGTAAGTTTGGAGTCTGAATATCTCAGTTGTGTTCACCTCTGTGTCCCTGGAAATATTTGGACAATTCAAAACGGGTATATCTGAGGAACTATTGGGCAGATTTTACCAAATGGAGCTTCAAATCTGTTCTACAAATATCGAATATTTAAGTCGTTTGTTTCGGCAACATATACAAAATCTCCTTTTTCTGAGAGGACTGATGTGGATGTAATAGCATTAAAAAACCACTGAGGTTGATTTGCCTAGCTTTCGTGAATATCATCCTTCCATTTCTAAAACGTATAAGGGATGTCTCTATTGACCAAGGCTACTTGAGAAAGTCCTAAAAATCTAGAATTCAGAAAAATTAAGAAATATGTATATTTTCTTCAAAGTTCCATTCGAAGGTGAAATATTCAAAAATTATATTGGAGAAATTTACGTCTGTATGAAAAATCAATTTTTGTTCGCGAAGGTGAAAAATCTTTAGTTTGGTTTAATTCACCAATAATCAATTATTTATATTGAACATGTTCAACGATATAATTGTTTTTTGCAGTGCTCTTGTAAATCTTCTTCATCAATTATTTCCTGTATAATATTAATCAGATAATCATTTTTGAGAAAACCCCAACTTGAACAGAATTGAAATTCTCCTTCACATCAGCAAAAACTCAGACTCATTTTTCTAGTTGAAGTGGACTTCTGGTGAACTGAGTACCGACAACATTTCTACTTGAGTTTAATTAAACTTTACATGCACCTTCTGCTCGATCACATTCAAATTATTTCTAATTCTTTGTTCAGTATTCAGAAAATACATCAGTTCAACCATGAATTTCTGAATAAAACACTTCATATTGTATATGCGTCATTCATTTTGATATTTTCAGTGAAAGTTTGTACATATAAATTACTGATGGTTTTTTAACCGATTTCAATAAGTTCAATTCCGTATTTGTGAGCATGTAGCCATTTAAAAGTCTCTGTTTGCACCTTGTGCAGAAACTGCTACTAGACACCTCATACGAAGTATATTGACGGCATAATTCAACTCCTGAAGCTTTGAGTAGTTGGTTTTAGGCATTCAAGTGACCATGTATCCTCTTGATACATAAAACAAAACCAATCATAAATATTACAAATAGGACTTGGGTCCAATGTTTATCCTACCTTCAATCTACATCGTAGTTCCTATATCAACATTCAGATATTCACTTCATCACTAATTTTAGTCCACAAGATGACAGAAATAATTATTAAATCAAGAAATAATTTCAAACAATTAAATCCATAAATCCATCCAAAACAATAATAATGTGTTTTAGTTTGTTTGTCATGTTACCTTGAGGCATGTAATTAAGATTGCCAAAAATACAAATTCTAAGGAAAAAGAACACGTTGCCAAACTGTCGCATCTGACCAAATCCAGACCTAGCTTTCGCATGCGAAAGCCTATGAAGTACAAAGCTTCAGTGGTGAAATACAGATCCGGCGTCGTTGCGGTCCCGTACCTACGATCTGAAGTACACTGTAGCAGTGGTAGAATGCACACATAAATCTGGATTTATAAACTTTTCGTTCCCGTTCCCTCTCGCAGCTGACGTTCCCGCTAATGTTCCCGTTGACCGCTGGCGGTTCGAAACGAACTATACTCCTTTTATAAACTTGACGTTCGCCGATCGGCCAGTTCGCGTTTATGAGGTTTTATAGAGGTCAAATATCCTGTGAATTTGGGTTTCCTTTGTCAAAGTTGGAAAAATATAACCAAACCAAGCGTAACTTATCAATAAACAAAATAATCTCCGAATTATAAGTGCATCCTAACCTCACTATATTGGTTAAGATACGAACGGGAACGTCGAAAGATGAAACATGGTCATCTCGAACGGCAGCGGAAAAAACTGGAGAGCGGCACATTATCAGTCAGCTGACGCAGTTGCGAACTTTATAAATGCCTCTGCGCATTTAGTGCATTTTAACTTTGAACGGGAACGTCAACTGCGAACGGGAACGGGAACGTCGGGTTTATAAATCCAGCTTAAGTACGGCACCGCAACGGCGACGGAGCTCGAAAAGCCGGACGTGTACACCGAGGCTTAAGCTACGAAATGGGACAGACAAACTCGTAAATCGTTGATGTTGTTTAAATATTATGAGATGATTGGGCAGAATGCACACATTCGGCGCCGTTGCGAACTTACGATCTGAAGTACACTGTAGCAGTGGTAGAATGACCACACCGGACGTGTACACAGGGGCTTAAGCTACGAAATGGGACAGACAAACTCGTAAGTCGTCGATTCTATTTAAATATTATTAGATCATTATGTGGAATGCTTACACCCGTTGCGGTGCTGTACTCACGATCTGAAGTACGGTCTGGTGCACACATCCGGTTTCTCCAGCTCCGGCGCCGTGGCGGTGCCGTACTTACGATCTGAAGTACTCAGTAGCATTGGTAGAATGCACACAAGTACGGCACCGCAACGGCGCCGGAGATTGAATACCAGTCACCCCCTCCCTTCGGAATTGAAACCTTAAATCGCCATTTTGGAAACTATATCAACTTGTAATTAGGGATAACCTCCTACCTCCTCGGAAAGCTCAGCCGAAACGTAAATTATTTGAACTCTAACGAACTACCAACTGGATCAGATTAATCAAGCAGCCAAAATAATTCATCAACAAATATTCCTACATGTCAGAGGAACATCTCAAGGTAGCGAAAGCACTATGAAAATGTAAATCAAAAACCACTTCATCTTGAATGAAGACATCTCGCTTGGCACTTAAATCTAATTCGACATATTAATCAGGACTAACAAATAGCCGCGCTTTGAGGATAAAACCAAACTGAAGATAATCAAAGTGGATAGTGACACCCGTCTTAATTAGGCCGCAATAAATAAAACCATCCATTAAAAGGCGTTTTTTCATGAAGCAGCGCTCAATTAGCGCGAGAAAACGCTCCCAGAACTTCAAACGACAAGTGAAATTTATATTCACGAATCTGTACGTAGCCGACGCGATAAAAATAATACACCTACTGATCAGGTCGTTTACTCCGACCTTTTTGACGTTACGCAACCGCAATTGTATTAAATAAGATACGCGCACTGTTAAACGAAGTGAGAAATTTGATTACGGAGACAGGAATAGACTTTTGTTTTCGTAGACGACGGACGTCCAAATTGACCGTTGCGACGCCGTTTCCGGCAACGCAGATGTTGGCTACGGTGGCGTAGATGATAGTAAAGATGAAATTGGACTAAAAAATCTATAGAATATAACTGAAGAACTCAATAATTTCAGAAATATTGTGGAAAAAATATTCTTCATGGCATCTGGAAGTTCTGTTCTAGTTTATTATTCGATGAACTCGAAAAATAAACCTAAGTGATCGACCCAAAAAAAAAAAATTACCCACCTCTGAAAATTTCTCATTTCGAAGTATGTCCGGGGCTCTTCTCTGAAAGTACTGAACCGAAATCCGTTAAACTTGGTAGAAAAATCGTGTGTCGCTCGTGATTGATCCGCCACGCTTTTCAGCTAGGTCGGTGTACCCTAAGGGCTCAAAATTGGGGGTTGGGGGAAGACAATTATATTTCTAAAACTTACCACCGAATTTTCATGAACCTTTCAATGTTGATTACTGTTGCATAACTCAACCTGAAAATTGTCACCCGGATGATTTCCGACCAGTGGTCCCCGAGGTATAAAGAAAAACGCTGGAGTCAAAAACCAATGAGTTATGAATAGTATACTGTGTGGAAAAAAAGTAACGCAACTCGTCAATCATTCTTGTACGAAGAATGCAAAGGAAAATCCTTGCACCCGTCGATTTTTAACTTCGAAAGCAATTTATTATTATGTGTTTTTTTTAATTTGGTGTTTCTCACCCCCTACACAATGCATCCCACTACTTTATTTTTTCAAATGGGAATATATGAGTAGTGATACATCAAATGGAAGGTAATTCAGCGATATGTCAAAAAAAAAATGTTGTGCCGTTTTTCTAATAAAAAATTTGAAAATAATTTACAATTTGTGATTGGAGAGTACTGCAATCGGGTCATTATTTTACTAATAATTATTGAAGAAATCCAAGAATCGATAGATTTGTAATTCCGAAAACCGTATCAAACAACTAGTTCAGTAATAGCGAATCCGGTGTCAAATTCGATTCTGTCCGACCCGCCATCCGTGGGCACGATTACGAACGTTCGGACGATCTTATCGACTTGAAATTCTCAGGGTTGGTTGCATTTTCAAATGCGAAAGTTAGGTTAGTTATTGAGCAAAATCGACTAAACGGTTTCGGAGCTATGTCCATTGGAATCTTTGAGGTTATATTCCTGATATTTCAGGGATTACCTGAGGCGATCAGACTGAAACTTGACAGTTAGATGAAGCATATCTACGCCTTCTGTCGTATACTGCCGGTGAATAAAAAAAAATTCAAATTTTTATTCCAGAAATTTTTTTTCGGTAAATATTCATTATTTTAGAGAAAATTTTTTTGTCATCTATCTCACAGCAGCCTTCCAAATTTCAATTTGATGCGATTATAATATTTGAAGATATTAGAAAAAATATGTCAAATTTCATGGTTTTTTCTCCGGTATCGTAGTTTTTTACGGAATAACGGCTAAAACAGGTGAATGATATTTTTGAAAAGCAATCGAATAACATTCGAAACAAGGTTTCACTCAAACTACCTTTCCATGTTAGATTTTGGGGGTTGCTGTCATCACGTTCACAGGGTTGATACAATATTTCTCTACAAACCAGAGATTTCCTGTTTTCCCGTTTTTTTCTGATTTTGCAAGGGAGTCTAGATATTGAGGTGGTACTTTCTCGAATTCACCCACAGTATATTGAAACAACCAGAAACTGTAAAAATAAATCGAATCTATACAGAGTATCTCAAAAGAAACTTGATTGACTTATCAAATAATAAAATCCAAATATGATTTAGGATGACAAAAAAATTCGAAAAATTTTAATTCCAATTTTTATCATCTATAAAAATATAGAAATGAATTATTCACGTTAGTGATCCGCAACGAATTATTTATTTTATTCTTATTATTTTCCATCTCGATTTTGATTGATACTTATCCTCGATAAGATTATCCATTACTCAGTAGGATTCTCAACTTGTTCGTACCAAAATAACAGAAATATATCCCCCAAACCAAGCCCGTAAAAATATATGATGAGATCATGGCAAAATCAAATATTGAACGACGACTATAATAAACTTAATCCCCAAAAGAGATACGCCCTAATTTCAACAGATGAGAAATAGCCAAATTTCATCATATCTATTCATTCAGTCAGGAGGAATATTTCCTTCAACTCCATCCGCTCTCCTAGATTTGTTCCCCCTCGATTCTTAATCGCATTCCATCAGAGTGAGAATGACGTTTCTGGAATCGGCGTTGTGATTTCTCCAATGTCGATAATGAGCCAAAAAAATCGGGATCATTGAACAGATAAGTGATAGGTGTGCAAATGTTGATAGAGATAAATGGATCGAAAAATATGCATGTTCTACGTTTGCTTTCTATCAATGTAAATATGGAAGAATGTAGTATTTTTAATGCTCGAACCTGTTCATGGATGTTCTGTTATTATGTTTGAACTGTTATCGATAAGAATTAGATGTTGTTGCACTTGTTGCAGGTGTAAAAGTTCGAGGTTCAGGTTTTCGGTCTTGGTGATTTTGGAGATATTTGAAATGGGTTTCTGATAGGAAAGATTGAGAGTTTTTGAGGTGGTTATGGTTACTATCAGTGTAAATTATTTGGAAGCAGAGGAAAAAACTTACAGAAGCACTGCCGTGAAGGCAGCAGCTTTCGCGCGCATTTTCAATGGATATGACCGCTTTGGCAACGAATTCAAACATGCTCGCAAAACCTGCAGCCTTCACGACTTTGCTTCGCTAGGTTTTTGTTGAGTTATCCCAGAAAAAACCAACGATACAGAGTAAGAACCATGAAATTCGACGTATCTTTTTTCAATATCTACGGAAATAAAGATCGTATAAGACTAAAATTTGATACGCTGCTGTGAAATTCGATGCTCGAAGTCCGAGCAAAATTTTTTGTCGAATATGATGAACAGTTTCCAACAAAAAAATTAAAAAATTTTTTTTTTATTTACTGACAAAACGATATCTTGCTGTTCCCCTAGAAAATGCGCGCAAAAATGTAATAGTCGTGTACATATATTCGTGTTTATAGTGGTGGTTCATGATATGTTGACCTCAATTTGAATAATTGAAAAATAACAACAAAAAACCTACGAAACTGACATGAAGTCAGCAGCTTTTGCGCGCAGGTTCCAAGAAGATGACTACTTGCGAAAGCTGCTGGCTTCATGTCAGTGCTTTTCTAGATTTTTTTAAGATATTCCGGAAAAAAAACGATACTGAGGAAGAAACTACTAGGTTTGACATATTATTTCCCGATATGTCCAAATGTTATAATCGTCTGAAACTGGGAATCAGTACACGAAATATAGCTCAAAGTCTGCTGACTTGCTGTTTGTTTTTCATGGATGAAGATGAACATGGTGTGTGTAAAAATTCGTTCCCAACCGGAAATAACCGTTATTTTTGATTTTCTTATGTCATGGGATGCACATTTGTGTAAATTCGAATTCTGCGTTGAAAATTTAGTGAACTCTAATTTTGAACGCATAATCTTTAATCATACTGTATATACTCAATAATTTTTGAACCGTGAAGCAATATCATTGAGGAGATTTTTTCACATTCTGTTGAAACTTTCGATAGTTTCTTCTCGAAAGTATAGTTCTGAAGTAGATCCTCTTAACGAAAACAAATTATATCATTTTAATAACACTGAAATACCTATATCCTGAGTTTCAATCGATACGAAATGACCACATACTTCTTTCATTTCTCGAAATAATTTTTTTCTTTTGACTATCGAATACAACAATGAACTTAGAATCCGAACATGCAGAAATATACTGCATGTTGTCGTAAACTCATCTTAATTAGTTGGTGTGAAACAATCTGTAGTAACAAAGACAAAATTTTCCGATACAGTTTCTCGAGAAGTGAAGGTTTTTTGGGAATCCGCCTCATTTCTGTGAGATCCGATTGAAAAGTATTCTAGTTACAAGATTTGAGAGGCTCATTATTCAGAGAATGATCGCTCCAGAATTCCACAGATTTCTGTTGAACATAATTTGAAGAATTATTCTCACTATTTTATTCTATTTAACACTAACGTTTTCACTTTGTAGTTAGGATTGGAGGTAATCGTCGAACCTTTCAGTCATATTCTCGACAATCTTTTTGCGCCCAAGTTCTAGGGTAAGAGCGTGCTATCGTTCTGACCGAATGTCTGTAATTTTCGAATTTTGAGCCGAAAATGGTCTCAAACGACTAGATTGGACTCACTGATGACGAATCCGGTGTCGAAATCGATTCTGTCTGGCCCGCCGGCGACTTGAAACTTGTAGTGCGTTGGAATGCCGCAGTTAAGTTCTTTAATGGGTCAAATCGGCCCAATGGTTTCGGGGTTATAGCCATTTGAAATTTTGAGGTTGTTTCCCTCATATTTCAGGAACTACTGAAGCGATTGGATTGAAACTTAGCGGTTAGTTGAAGCATAACGACGCGTAATTTTGAGCAGGATTTCTTCGATATCGTATGGTCCCTGAGTTAAAACAAAAAAAATTTCAAAATTTTCTCTGAAAAAATTTTTTTTCAGAAATCATCGATCATATTCGAAATAATTCTGATTATACCTTGAGCTTCATATCTCACAGCAGTGTACTGAATTTCAATTCCATACGGCAATTGGTTTCGGAGATATTGGAAAAAAATATGTAAAATTTCGTGGTTTTCTTCTCCATATCTTTGTTGTTTTCGGTATAACTCAAGAAATTCTGACTCAATCATGATGAAATTTCGCACCTAATTCACAGATGCTCAAGGACAGCCTTGTGCAATTTTGTGATGATCGTGTCATTAGAACAATTTGAAGAAAAAAATCGAATGTTTTTTTGCCAATATTCAATATTCTGTGATCTTCTTATCATATTAACCCTATTAAATTCTGTATAAAACTACAAACTGTCATTTTTCGATGAAGTACTGGATTTCAATTCGATCTAATATGTATTCTTGGAATAATTGCGAAAATAAATTTTTGAATGAGTATATCGGCTGACCGTGAACACAATAACTTCCGAAAGAAACAACTCACAAACTTCGTGAATGGGTAAAATCCGCCAAATGATTCCGTAGGTATACTCATTCGAAATCTCATTTTCTCAATATTTTCAAAAATACAGATTAGATCGAATTGAAATTCAGTACTTCATCGAAAAAAACCTAGAAAAGCACCGCGTAGGCAGCAGATTTTGCGCGCATGTTCAATTCGTTGCCAAAGCGGTCATGTCCATTGAACATGAGCGCAAAAGCTGCTGCCTTCACGGCAGTGCTTTTCTTGGTTTTTCATTTGGCATGTCTTATACTCACAGAAATATTCTCCAAAGAACTCTTTTATGTAGACGCTCTTTTCAAAGCCTTTCGGTGATGAATTTTGGAAAATCCCCCTGAAGGCGTCAGAACGTTATGAGGACTTCAACCGTGATAATTTATGTTTCTAGACTATACGGTTCTTGAAAATAACACACAATTGAATTACTGAAATTTTCATATCATAATGATCATTGAAATCAAAAACGATGAGTGACTTAATTGGTTTAACAACACAAGGATAGTCATAGTTAAGCGCCATTCACAAAGCTGAAAAGCCTCAAACAGCTACATTAGAAATGAAAGCATTGGGCACATTCTCGTGTTATATGAACGATCCAACCTATGTTTTTCAAGGAAGCTCCTAATAGAGTTAGTATTTTTTGAACTGATCGACGAACAGTATCCGATCTACACCATTCTGCACTAAAAAAATTATACGGTTCCATGACATCAATCTGACTATCAATTATTTCAAATCATATCCCCACAGAAATCTCTCATATTTGCCTGAGCGGTCGAACAAATACATGAATATACAAAATGACTGACCGGTCTCACTGTACCTAATTGGATTGAATTTATAATGAAAATTGACCCATAGCTTACTGGTGCATTCGCCATTTTGGTCCAAAATTTCGATTAACCCAGTTTAATATTGAATATGTCATCTCATTGAAATAAAATATAACCTGCAATTTTCGAGGTGAAGATCTGATTCTTAAGTGAGAATATCAGAGAACTTCAAGAGAAATTAATGAAATTTTCCTTATCAATCAAACAAAGAACTCTTCTGAGTATGGAAAACGTTTCTTCATAAAGCATATTGACAATGAACTATGTCACATCATCACACTTCAACCAATTGGAATAACAGAGAAGTGAGTTTGACATATATCAAGTATTTCTCTAGGTCAAATAGTAGAGGAAAATTGAAGAAAAGATATAATGTAGAGTCGAACACGATTTGACCCGATGAAAACAATTTTTCAAACTTCCGATTTCGCATGAACCATCAAGCAGTAATTTTTCAATACGACAATGAAAATAAATTTGATTGGATTTCTATTTTGGAAATATTGATAATAAAAAACGGTATTTTCACGGAATCATTGAAAAAATGTTTACCATTCGCGAATGAGACCTTCGAAATGAAGTCACAAACCTACCCTGAAAATATCAAGTCAATACTTTCAAAGATATTGTTTTCATAGTCAGCTTTACAACGGATCAGTACTTAATCAGTCTCGATTTTTGAAGACCAGCTTTATAGTTGAATCACGAAGACAAATACCACGAACAGGTAAACCCCACTCAATGTTTCCGCAGATATACCTTTTCGAAACTTTATTTTCCCAATATTTGTTTACTTATCCGATCAAACCGAGATCTAGTACTTGGTTCTGAAGCTGATAACTTTGAAGTTGATGTAGTTTCCTAGCTTAAATCTGATTTTCAGTTTCAAATTGACTGCTTTTTGAGATTAATTTCCTGATATTTCGAAAACCATTCAAGCGATTGAATTGAAACATGATAGTTATTTGGAGCATAGCAACGCGCATTTTCATAAAATTTTTTCGAGATCGAACTGTCAGTGAATTTTGAAAGGAAGTTTTTTTTCGGAAAGTGTTGAATTTGGAATCTGCTTATACCTCAAACTTTATATTTCACAGTGCAGTACCAAATTTCATTTTGATACGAACATAATTCCTAGAGATATTGGGGAAAATTTTTAAAATTTTATTGTTTTTTCTCGATACCGCTTTTTCTTCTGGAATTACTCAAAAAATACTTATTCATCCAAGCTGAAACTTTGCAGCTTGTTTTGAAATGCCGCGGATTGACAACTTTGTGCAGAATTCCGTGAAGATCGTTCGCAATTTCTTTTCACATATTCAATATATTTTTATCTTCAGATCATATTATCCTCATGATATTCTGAATAGATCGTGGAGCTGTCATTTTTCGATGAGGTACTGGACTTCAGTTCCATGTGTTCTTCGGAATATTGGGAAAATAAAATTTTGAATGGGTGTATCTGCAGGATCACTGGTTGGATTTCAGCTAAACACGAATTCATCCTTAGTTATTAAAGTCCAAACCTACTTTACAAATATCAAGGTTCCAAGTTGATTATTATGTTTACTATCGGCCGTAAGGCTTCTGGAAAGAAACTACTTAAAAACTCGATATTCGTACAATAGGCTTGGGGCTTAGTTACGAAGGTCAAATACGTGAATGGGTGAAATCCGCTCAATGATTCCACTGATATAATAATTCAATATTTGCCCAATATTCCCAAAATACAGTTGAGATCCAATTGGAATCCAGTTCTTTATGAAAAAATAACAGTTCGATGATTTATGCAAAATTTCATGGGGATAATATGATCAGAAGATCACCAAAAGTGCGTTTGATGCATGGCAGGTTCAAATTTTATTGCGAAAGCTGAATTCACGAATTGATAAAATCATCCAATGATTCCGCAGATATAGCGATTCAAAAGTTAGTTTTCCCAATATTTTAAAAACATTCAGATTGAAACTTCATCCAAACAAGAGAAGCAACGACGTGAAGACAGACACGAGAGCTGAGCGGCTTTCGAGGCAGTTGCGAGGCACTTGTGAGGCAGCCTCGCGTTGTTGAAATGGCTCGCGACACCGTTCACACTTGCGAGGCAGCCCAATTAACTTGCCTCGCAAGCCGCCCAGCTCTCGTGTCTGTACGCGGCTTTAGGTTGATTCTCATTATACGTTCCGTAACCTTCCAGTATCCTTTCCGTAAAATATTATGAGGTGTGAATGAATTGATGTATGCACACGTTCCGTTTACGTTCCGTCAACATGACATTTTTGCCTACTAAATTTTGACTTAATTCATTCGGAAGGGTTACTGGGTCCCTACTCTTGAATCGGGCAAGGGAGAAAATAAGGGTGTCGAC
Source organism: Myrrha octodecimguttata (assembly GCA_958510865.1). Lineage (NCBI taxonomy): Eukaryota > Metazoa > Arthropoda > Insecta > Coleoptera > Coccinellidae > Myrrha > Myrrha octodecimguttata. The sequence goes on from OY294057.1 coordinate 32,303,678, forward strand.
GCTGTTGTCAAGGAAACGCGGTGCATTTTGGATGGAACAATAGAGAACGTTCATTCCATCACATTCAAGAATAAAGTCCTTGGAAGTTTACTGAACATATAGTGAGATTCAACCTCACGTATGCGGGTTGATACTGTACAAATAATAATCAAGTTCTAATAAGTTATTTCAACGAATTAAATCGGAATATTCAGGATCAACGCATACCCTGATAAGTAGAAGTCTCTAGGTCTTCTCCTTCGAAAATTATAGTATTCAAGAACGTATGGCCAGTCGGACGGTACTAATTGAATTCGTACAAGGATTGTTCATCAGTGACCGTTTTCGGGTTCGAACTAGAAAATTACTGATATATTGGGGAAACGATATAATAAGGCTCTTTTCTGTAGAGCAAGTGCGTGGAAGGAACCGGAAATCGTAATAAAATTGAAGATTTTACTAGTCGTTAAAAACCGATCGCTCAAAATCGGAAATACATCAAAGGGTTTGTATCATGATCATAACATCTCAATGAGTCTACTATATTTGAATTCAATATTCAAATGGAATGAAATTTTTATGCAGTCGATGTGATTTCATTTTTGAATGTATGAACACTTCTGGAGCTGGTTTCGTACAATATTTCGATATTCGAAGAAGATGAGGCATAATATATCATCAAGTTTGTTCTATGTACAAACACATTTCAAGCTTTTCGCACCTCTTATGTCGATATGATTCGTTCAGAATAAAATGGAAGTATAAATCTACTGGGTGAGTTGCAATTCAAGATATGGATGAAACGTTACTGAAGATAAGTAATAAGAAAAGAAACACAGTGTCTTATGTAAAATTTTACCTACTCCTTAAGTTATTGATTTCAATTAGTATATGTCAAGACGTAGTCCATTTGAGGATAATGAAGCATATCGTGTTATATCAATATCGAAATAGTTTATGTAAAAGTATCACAGAAATACATTTCATTCAGAAAGATCTGTATTATTTAGTTGTGGGGTCGTCTGTTCTGTGGAATCAAACACACAATAAAGAAAACAGATTAGCCTTGTTTATTTTTCTGTCGAGTATTACAACAAAAGTGAATTCGAAAGGCAATAATTCTTTTTGTTGGACAACAAGCTAACAATTCTTCGGCGTAGGTCCCCTGGGGTGCTGATAGGTAGCTGGCGTCGGAAGGGTCGGTGACGTCGAAAGGGCTTCTGTCGTCGAGGATAGTAAACCAGATGTTGGACCTTCTGGAATTTCTTCGCTAGCGCCGGATACAGATAAAGATGGAATGCAGATGTCGGTCAGGAATGCGGCGTCGAGATCGAATATCTTCGTAGCGGTGATATGCAGATGGATTGGAGAGAGTAGTCGAGTAAAGTGATTTTGAGAGCGGAGCGAAATATATTAATAGGATTTTTCAGAGATTTGAATTTCGTGTTTCGACTCCGCCCTTTTTTTCCGTTTTTGTTGAAGTAGATGAATTCGCTACATAGTAATTCCCATCTCCGAATTTATCTGAAGACACATAGTAAGATTATGAATGATGCAGACGAAAGCAGATTGATACAGAAACGATAAACTTTCTCATAAAATTCTCGGCTATCTCCTATCCTAGAGCATCGCCTGACCCTCGCAACTCTTTGCCTCACTTTGACCTCGCAGCCAACTTGATAACGCTAATGAATCCCGGATAGTTCCCTATTCCGACCAAGGAGAATATCGGATGTCCAGCTTTCGACGAGATATTTTGGTCATCGATGCAAATAAACGTCCTGACCATCAGCTGGCTCGTTGACCCTCAGAGGCGGAAAAACAACGGACCCATCGCTTGATACCGGGAGATTTATCAGATTCCAGTCGAATACGGCGAGATACCGTCTTGGTCGAAGAGTGCCGGTATTGTTGTTGCGGTATTGCGTGATGCGGTATCGATAACGCCGATCAAGGGTCGATAGGTCGATAGTTGAAGTTTGTTCAAAATGGAGACCAGTAATTGCGCGCATGTTCTAGGTAGGGGAACAGCTTACTATCGTTATGTCCAAATGTCTGTAATTTTTTAATGTTGAGCCGAAAATGGTCTCGAACGTCTAGGTTCGACTCACTGGTGACGAATCCGGTGTCAACATCGAATCCGGTGTCCATACACACGATTACAGGCATACGGAAGAATCTATCGACTCGAAAATTTCGTGGTTAGTTGCATTTCAAAATGCGAAGGCTGAGTTCGTTAATGGACAGAATCGGTCGAATGATTTCGGAATTATAGCCGTTTGAAGTTTTGAGGTTATTTCCCTGATATTTCGAGAACTACTGGAGCGATTGAATTGAAACTTGGTAATTGTTCGGAGCGTACAGACTTGCAACTTTTTGGAAAATTTTGTTGAGATCGTGCTGTCAGTAAATTTCTAAAATTTCGAAATTTCTTCCTGAAAAATTGTTCATTGCATTCGGAGAAAATTTTGGTTGCACCTTGAGCTTTATATTTCACAGTATTGTACCAAATTTCAGTTCGATACGACCATAATTTTCGAAGATTGTGAAAAAATATGTCAAATTTCGTGTGTTTTTCAAGATATCGTTATTTTTTCCGGAATAACTCTACTATACTATTCCAATCATGATGAAATTTGGCAGCTAGTTTGGAAATGCTGATGGACCACGAAATTGTGCGAAATTCGTGATGACAGTGTCATTAGAAAAATTTGAGAAAAATTTCAACTTGTTTTTTCAAGTATTCAATATTCTGTGATCTTCTGATCATAATATTTTCATGAATTTCTGCATGAACATTCGAACTGTAATTTTCGGATTTCAATTCGAATTAATGTGCATTTTTGGAAATATTGGGAAAATAAAATTTTGAATGCTTGTATCTGCGGAATCATTGGGTGGATTTTACCCATTCACGAATTCGGCCTTCCTTATTAAGGTCCATACCTATTCAAAAAATATCGAGTTTTCAAGTTGTTACTTTCGGAAGTTTTTTTTTGTGGGATTCGCCGTCAGGCAGACCCCGAACATAATAACTGAAGAAATGACTTGAAAACCCTATATTTTTCGAGTCGGTTTGCGGCTTGATTTCGAAGGTCGAATTTATGTATGGACAAAATTCGTGTATTTTTGGGCAGAAAATATCGTCCACCCTTCATACTTGGTTCAAAAATAAAGAAGGCGTTGTGCAGGTGGCGTAAGAACACAGTATATACACAGAACTCACGTGATTTCCTAACTCACACAAGCATACCCTTTTGAGGGCGGAACCCAGGAGAATCGGCAAAAATATAATAATAATATTAAAAATATCTGCGGAATCATTGGGTGGATTTCACCATTCACGAATTCAGACTTCATAAATAAGGTCCAAACCTGATCTACAAATTTTGAGTTTGTTCTCCTGTCGACTTCGGAAGGCGACGATTTGGAAATGATCTTTATGTTTGAGCCCAATAATACCGTAGCTCTACCATTCAGAATTTTGTTTTTTCAATACATATTTCCAAGAATATAGATTGAATTTAATTGAAATCCTGTTACTTCTTGATTGAAAAATGATAGGTTGAAGGTTCATGAAGACCATATGAAAAAAATATCGCCAACTCCTTCCTTCGGGAAGTGAAGCTGAGTACGGCGGGGTCAATACGTGAAAAGACGACCGCTTTTGAAATGAATTTGAATATCGCGCAAAACAACTGCTTTTCTAAAATTTGTTTCCTCGATATTATTCTTATCGTTGTAGTTAGTAGACAAAAGGTTCGTTCGTTGTACCTGCAGAAACTACTCTTACTATACTAACTCCACTGAAAACTGATCGGTTTGTTTTGTTGTAAACTTACACTCTGTTCGTTGCGGAAAGGTCGGGAGTTAGTGTAGTCACAGATTACGTGTGCTCATGTACAGTCCATAGAGTGAGGTTATCTTCTGTGATGGTTATGCGTAAATATAACTCATAATCAAAGACATCTGTTGTTGTCTCTGGTTCCTGGATGGACGTGTTTTGTTCTGTAGATGGGGTTATTTTTGGACTTAATTTATTCTCTCATGTTGTTGTTCAAATAGAATTTTTTTCATGACGACTTTAGAAAACTTTACGACCAATCACCATAACCTCAAAATGGTAGTGAAAACAAGAGAAACATAGAATTTGGCATCTTGGATTTGTATTCATCATCATCATTCAGCTCTCTGCGTCCACTGCTGGACATAAGCCTCCCCCATTTCTGCCCATTCCTTCCTGTCTTGAGCTCTTTGTATCCAGTTGCCTGCACACCTCTTTAGATCGTCCGTCCAACGTGTGGGAGGTCTTCCTCTGCTTCTCCTATCCAAGCGCGGTCTCCACTCGAGCAGCCTCTTCGTCCATCTCCTGTCCGTCATTCGCGCCACATGTCCAGCCCACTTCCACTTAAGTTTGCGAATTTGGACAACCACATCTGTGACGCCAGTTCTTCTTCGAAGATCTTCATTTCTCATATGATCTCGCAATGACACCCCGAGCATGGACCTTTCCATCTTGCGCTGTGTTACCATAAGTTTGTTAGCACTTGCTGTAGTTAGTGTTAAGGTTTCAGCTCCATAGGTCATGCCGGTCATGACCTATGGAGCTGATTACGCATTGATTAAACACCTTCCTCTTCAAACATTGTGGAATGTCGCTTTTAAAGACGTCCGCAAGCTTTCCATAGGCTGCCCAGGATAGTGTAATTCTTCTTTTCATTTCGCACGTTTGGTTGTCTCTTGAGATTTGGACCTCATGACCTAGATAATTATACTTGTCCACCAAAGCTACTTCCTCATCACCAATGAAAATTTGCTTACTGGGAACTAAATTTGTCATATATTTTGTTTTTGAGATATTCATTTTTAGACCTACGTCAGCACATGCATTTTGTAGTTCCCGAAACATGTCTATAATGTCTTGAAGGTTATCTGCTAGCAAAACTATATCATCCGCAAAACGTAGATTTGTTAAGTTTCGACCGTCTATATTTATTCCCTTGTTTTCCCAATTTAGTTTTTTAAAAGCATACTCCAAGACTGTTATAAAGAGTTTGGGCGATATCGTGTCTCCTTGTCTGACACCTCTGCCGATTTGAATGCGTTTGGTATTTTCATGGAGTTTTACCGTTATTGTAGCATTTTTGTAGATATTGTAAATCAGCTTTGAGTATCTGTAATCAACCCGACATTCCTGTAATGCACTGAGGACCGCCTTCGGCTCTACCGTGTCGAAGGCCTTTTCAAAGTCTACAAAAGCAAGGACTAGTGGTCTATTGTATTCGATGCTTTTTTCAATCACCGTTTTAATGCTCTGCAAATGGTCATTTGTTTCAAATTTAGCACGGAAGCCCGCCTGCTCATGAGGCTGATAGAAATCCAGTTTTTTCTCAAGTCTTGCAGTTATTATTTTTGTGAACAGTTTATAAAGGTGGCTCAGCAGGCTTATCGGTCTGTAGTTTTCGAGTTCCGCTATATCACCTTTCTTATGGAGTATGGATTTGTATTAAATCATGAATAATATATTTTGTATTCTATGCCAATCATTAAACAAATTGAACCACAGTATAACTCCACTCATGTTGTTATCTGCGACTACACTCAACCACACTCAGCTACACTGAGAATTGACAGTTAGTGTGGTTAGTGTAGTTCATGCAGGTTCAACGAACATTTCTAAATGCAGATACCCAAGTTTGTGCAAATTGCGTGATAATCGTCAGTTACAATTAGAAAATAATGTCAATCTTTTCGGATTCGAGCATGCACGTAAAAGCTGCTGATTTCACGCCAGCGCTTCACTAATTTCTTCAAATTGTACTGTAATGGAACCATCGATGAAGTGCTCGTCTATTAAATTCTATTGGCGTATAAACAATTAACGAAAACAATTATGAAATTCGAAAAGCTCAGTATCTTCTTGCCTCAATATCAATAATTTATCAATGTTGTTACGGTACACAAATTAAATATAAACTGTTGAGACTCATTGGAATATAATGAAGAGTATTTCAGAAATATATAAATGAACATTCGAAAACTTGACGTTGATTCCATTTCCGGAAGAACCAATTACTCCAAAAAGTACTACCGTCTGTGGTCAATCTATTCTCACTAGGACATTTAAGAATAATTAAACCACCATTAAGATTCTTCAAAGAGCAAAGACCACCTCCTTGACAGCCATAACAAAGATGAGACATCCTCGAAACCCTCTTCATAATCCTCCTTACTCTCTGCTTTATGAAATAACGGGAATAACATCCATAAACTCACGTATGGGTGAGCTCCCTAAAAAGTTCGCAAATGAAGATCAAAATAAATAAATCTCAGAGCAATTTTGTGCGGAAAGAGAGCATAGTAGGAGGGCCAGGTCAAAGATCCCACGGCGGACAATATGGGAGATGATCCAGCAATTGTGATTTTTTTTGAACATGTGGGGGTTCAACTATGATTACGTCTATGTATAATAATTACAACTTAAATGTTATTTACAAAGGCTGAAGGAATTCGGTCGATGGCCTTTTCAGAGAAAATAAAAATGGTGTTATTATTATTTAGAATATTTCGAATTCCAGAAAGTTAGCTACAGAAACAATGTAAAAAAGAAGAATGTCCTCTGGGTCTGTGTACCGTTATGGTACACGAATGGGTATTCGGATCAATTTCGAATTGCATCTCATTCGACTAAAAAATTGTTCGACCTTTGGATGCGATACAATCTTGCACTAAGAATAGCTCTGTTAATTTGTAATCCGAATCGAAGGACCATGTTCATAGGAATCATTGAGAAATCTGAACACCAGGGATCGAACTATTTCGCAAAACAACGAATATTGGGATCTCTCGGTGACTTCCCCAAGAAATCCGTTCAAGTTATCCCAGCCTCAACCTATCGCCATCAGGTCGATATCCCAAAGGGCGTTCTCCCTAACGGTAACCGTCGCCGGACAATACCGCGAGGCACCCCCGCGTTACGCCAGCGGAACCACCCATACGTCCGGACTCGGCACCGCGGTACCTTTTTCAGCGGCGTCCGAGATAAGCGGTCGGTCGTCGGGATTAATAAACACACATACACGTACGCGGGACACACGCCGGCCAGGAGGAAAATCACGTTGTTCAGTTGTTTCTCGCGAGCGATCGCGGCTCCACGCACTCTGCGATCTTCCGTAAATACCGGCACGTGACGGCGGCGTCCGCCGAGACTAGACGGTTGGCGAAAAGGACGGGGTTCATTTTTTTTGTTGCTTTCGAACGGATCATCGTCGGGGAATGTTGGCAGAGGTGATATTATGATAGTGCGCGAAATTGGTTCGTGATTTGGCGAGTTTTAATGTAGAGGATTTTCTTGGATGTAGGTGATGATGGACTGGTGGTACCTTTGATATTGGTGCTCGTATTTGCTGAATTCTCGAATATTATTCACTAATTTCATTTGAATCTTATTTTGGTCAAAATTGGTCTCACAAGGTTATGGTGCTCCTGCAAAATATTTTCGGTCCAGCCAATTTCAGTCAGCAAAATCTGCTCTAAGCGTGTTTCACTCTGGGTGAAATTCTCTTGAACGGGACGGCCGTTTTGATATCTTCTTTTAATTATTTACTCCTTATATGCCTCACTTTGAAAATTGCCCATTCCGCACGAAAATTGATAAAGCCCCGAAAATTACGAGAACGTGTAAGGCATATTAAGAAAAAAATCAAATACCTATATCGATCAAGCCACAATTGAAATCTACAAATACCAAGTTTCAATACCTCTATTTATACCGATTGGTCACATCTTGAGTACAAAATATGAAAGGACTGAATTTTTGAGTAAAATGGTTCTGAGTATTTTGCGGATGATCAATGATGATTCAGTGTATCAATTCTTATGAAAGAATTTGAATATTTCACACTCAAATACAAATTATGGGATAATCGGTTTTTTCATCCAAATTGTGAACAATCTGTGGAGTATATGCTTAGGACATCGTGTTAATTGATACTAAGGAAGACTCGTTAATTTCGATTTCATCATATTTTGGCCTGAGTTGTGAACCCGTAGTCTCAAGATATTGAAAATCTGAATTTTTAGATTTCAGATTTACCTCAATCGGAAGATGTACCTTCATTTCTGTTTATTACGGTGACTTCCTATTATCGGATCCTTATATGTTAACGTATAGTAGCCTATGGAAAGATCAACTCTCTGAGTGGGGCATACCAGGGTTTGAAGTTTTTGGAGTACCTACCTAGTTCTTTTATGAAATAAAGGATCGGCGTCTGGAAGATGCAGTGGATTCAGCTGAAATTCTCATTTCCCAATATTTGTAAAATTTCGTTTCTGCTCTGAACTCCTGTAGTTTATTGTTAGGGGACGATCTAAAGATTAATTCGAGTTTTTTAAAGGACATCCCGGCGGCTATCGACCAACTTATTTCAAGAACTTCAGTACATGTACAGGGTGATTGTTTATATTCAACTCAATAGCTGTATCAGTTTATATTGGTCTCAAATAAAACGTCAAGGGACAAATATGAAGTACAGCAAGGATGGTTGTGCACACCAAATCGAAATGAGTGAATGAAAAAGAGGTACTTCAGTATGGGTTTTTTCATTAATAAGTCGAAAACCGAGCGCTTTCGGCCAGTCAACAGGCCATCATCAGGGTTTTCCCGTCCAGGAATTATCCCAAGTTACAGTAAAAAGGAACGGCACAGCAAACGACAACAATAACGTACATTCGTGGTGGTCAAGTTAATAAAATCAACAAAGTACAAGAAACAGCGACTAAATTACATGAATAAACAATATAACAATATAATACATTGTTTATTCATGTAATTTAGTCGCTGTTTCTTGTACTTTGTTGATTTTATTAACTTGACCACCACGAATGTACGTTATTGTTGTCGTTTGCTGTGCCGTTCCTTTTTACTGTAACTTGGGATAATTCCTGGACGGGAAAACCCTGATGATGGCCTGTTGACTGGCCGAAAGCGCTCGGTTTTCGACTTTAATTAATTAATGAAAAAACCCACACTGAAGTACCTCTTTTTCATTCACTCACAAATATGAAGTATTTTACATAGGCCCTCAGAATTCAGTCATAGGAAATTTAAAATCACATCGTTAATATAAAAATTTCATTTTTACTGGTAATTATTTAGTTCTCGAAAAATATAGATTTTTTCGTCCACACCTAAGGCAGCTGTAAAACGCCACACGACGGATACTTTTTAAAATCAAAGTATGATATTTGTTTTAATTATTCATTGACAGAAATTTGAATTGAAAGTTCAAAATGGCCCTCATTTACTTCTACATACTATATCGATATGTGTTTATTTAGTTCTTGCGGGTTCTCCTTAATATTTCTGGTTGGTTGTTGAGATTATCAATGCCTTCGTCTATTTTGTTCGAAAAAATATATCGATTGTGTGTGGGAAGTTAATGGGGGGCATTTTGAATAATTGGTTTTTATATTCGTTAAATAAATAAATATCAGTGGTTTCATTATTCTCGGCTACTTCAATATGAAAAAATCGCAGCATTGTCGTGTGGCGTTCTACATCTGCCCTAGAATCAGATGAAAAAATCTATAGATTTCGAAACTGACACAGATAACCTGAAATAAATATTAATATTCGAAATAAAAAAGCTCTACTGGTAAGGCAAATTAAAGACAGTGTATACCATTCGAATTGGACAGTTATCATAACATTGGTGGGTTTTCAATGTCATTCTGTATTTACTAGTACTGAATTCCGAATGCCCATCAAAAATACTTCATACTTATCAATTTAAACGTTTTCGTAAGACCAGTATTAACTGAAATAGCTATTGAGTACACATGAAATAAAGGTAAAAGGTGACGCAAAATATCTAAATTTATAGTCGTACAGCTTTTGCATGAGATTTGTCAAGAGCTAACTGTATATACATCGAGTGAAAGGATGAAAAATCAATTTTCCTCAGATGCTTGTGCGGTTACAAGGTATATATTTCCGAAACAAACTTGGTGTCATCATTTGAATAGTGTCTTTGATGACAAACTGAATCAAAGAGTAACTTGTGTTTTGATTTTGGATGCTCTATTGTGAAAATCGACCGACAAATCGACTCGAAGAAACTTGTGTGGGACGCTCATATCAATACAAAAATAATGTATACCCTTCTTAAAAAATTCGATATCATGTAAGAATTCGAAAATCCAGCTGGAATCTCGGTTCGAACTGTGGTTGGGAAAAGGGGAGAGATTAAATTCTGGCGGAAATGTTCGTTAAGATTCACGTTTTGTAATTCGAAAATTAGTTTAGCAACTATGGCGTGCTTTCGTCTAGGAAATTAACAATTTTTCAAATTGAACGGAGTCGAGTCGGGAAATTGTGCCCCCCCTCGAAGCCCTTTCAACGAGTTAAACACTATCCTTTTTCAACGAATGCAAGATGGTGATTTTTTTGACGTTTATGAAAATCAGCTTGCAGATGTATAGAAGAAACTCGAGAAGGAAGTGGATAGAATCTGTTTCAAATTGTCGTACCAACGTGAAAAATTACAGTCAGTATTCGGACATATGCAAACAATACTATTTCTGAATATGAATGGACGTGATTTCATTACTAACATAACAAATAACCGAGCGAATAACTAATTAGTAAAGGCTCGAAAGGTTCAATATAAGGACAGAATATGTCAAAGAATTCTCTAATGGCAAGTTTATTGTATTGCTGCTTTCACACCAAATTAGTTCCTAGAAAAATTATCAAAAAAAAGTTGCTCTTCTCAAATTCAATTAACACGTGGAAGATTTTCTGAAACGAATTGAAAGTTTGTCATTTTAAATTCAGATAAAAATTGAAAACTTGTTACCAAAGATTTAGGAGGGAGGCGTGGAGGGGGAACATTTTTCCACTAATGCCTTACGAGTTGCTTGTCCAAAGCGTGGAACAACAAAGCTTACTCTTTTAGTTTTAATCTTTCTTTGATCTTTACCGACACTTCGCAGTGGACTGAAATTCAGTAGAAGATTTTTCTCTCTACAAAAAAAAAAGCTTGCTGTATTTTGTAGAACAAGCAACAAACTACCGCGACTTATGGAAGATTAGATTTCAGTTTTTTTTTGTGGGGTTTTAACTATCATTATCTGAAAAGAAACAGTTGGATATAAAATAGAAATTATTATTTATAGAAAATACTCTCACGGGTTGCTTAATTCAAACTATTCGTCGGGGCAGTTTCTAAGAAAATTGTGGCTTTATGAACAATTTCGGAATAATGCAGAAGATCAACGAAGTGAACTATAACGTTTCAGTCTATATTTGACTCTTCATCAGACGATAAGGATACAATTCTGTAGAATTATTTTCCTTTAATTATTTTGTATTTCAAGGCTTATGTTGAATTTACAAGTTAAATACGAAATTATTATTGCAATTCACTTCGTTGATCGTTTGAATTATTCGGATAGGTATTGTTCGTTAGCAACATTTTTTCAAGAAATTCTGTCCCTGACAAAAAGTTTGAATCCTGCAATCCTTCATCTATAAAAAAATAATTTCGTTTAATTTTGAATGGTTTCTTTTTCAGATATTGAAATGAGAACCCAGAAAAAATCTGAAAAGAAATTCGAAAAACTTCCAAAATATCTTTCAATCGATATTTGAAGAACTGGGTGTTACGCTTTTCGGCTGAATAAATTTTCGGATTGGAATTCGTTGAATACAAACATTTTGACGGTAACGTGCATGAAAATCCACTTATGGCGGGTGTTTTAAAACCATTTTGACAGATAACTCGAATTAAACTTGTGAAATCTGATTGAAAAATGGAAGTTAACTGCTCTCTGTGGTCAAAATATGTTTTATAATACCGGCCCTTAGTTGAATGCTCGGAGATGCTCACGCATATCTGAGCCACATCTTCATATCCGACTGAAAAACAGTTAGCGCTTTAGAAACTCGATCCTCGCGTTTCATGCTGACAAACAGCCCATTCATACACAAACCAATCGATTAATAATCCGCGATTCTATCCCAGCGCTGATGACGTCACAGTACCGTAGAAATCGCCAAGGAATTAACAACCGCCGTAACAAATTACCGACGATTAATATCGGTCTGTCCGTCTGTCGGTCACGCGGACGTTCTCATCTGGTCCGCGATCAGCGGCGGCACGGTGGGGTGCAGCGGTTGCTAATTTATTCAAATTTATGTTATTTCACTGTATCGGAACTGAATTATGAGAGCGAAGCGCTCTTAACGGCGGCCTAATTGACAATCCGCCATTTCAGAATGTTTGTTTAACGACAGTCGGGATCGATTTTATATTCATTCTGAATATCGGATGATTGCAGGTTCTGATAACCGGCAGTTATGTTAGGTAATAATTAAGTTATGTGATAAAGAATTATGAGAAATTGGATGTCCTGCGGCGAACTTCATGAAAATGCATTATATACTATATACATATACAGAATGTATATGTTCAGCAGTAACAAGACTTCTAGGGAAGATTATCTGGTCGATTTCATACACAACAAATTCTAGGTTAGCGTTGACATAAAGTCGGTAGATTTTGAGTGCATGTTTTCCCAACTCACCAACGTTACGATCGCATTGAAATCTCGCACGAAGGTTCGCATCGGCATACATTCTTGAGATATATTGAGATTGAATCTGCTGAATGGTGTTCGTGTTACAGCCATTTAAAATTTGATTTTTCAATGACTCGAAAAATATTTATCTGATCGAAATGAGACTTGGTTGGTAGATGTGCAGTAGCAATATGAAGAATTATCCATAGAAAAATAAGAAAAAAATTTATTTTTTCTAGAAAATTTTTATTCAAATTTCACTGAAATCTCCAAACCGCCACTTCATAACCGACTACTTTATTGCAGCCCAATCAGATTTCCTGATTTTCCTAAGGAACGAATGAATAGAAAGAGTCAGGAAATTTATCTAAGGAATTCATTCATTTCAAAAAGCATTTCTTCGATTACGTTGAAATTTTACTCTATAATCGACAGCGAAAACTCGAAGACTCGGTTTCAGTCTGAACAGACATGTATTCTTTGAATTTTCCGAAACATAAGATGAATAAAATATTCCTCTGCATCGACCGTTCACGATATCTACTGGTGAATAGTCGAAGCATTTACTGGACCCTACAGTCACATTATGCGGGACAGCGGTGTCTGTTCACACTTTATGCTTCAAGAGGTGGTTCCCTGGATTTTTTATCGGTACTTCCCCGTAGCGCATGAGCAGAATTGTCACTACTTAACAACAGTGTTTCAGATTTCAGCTTGATCGGATATTCGTCTTGGGAGATATCGAAGTCGATTTCATACACAAAAAATTCTAGGTTAGCGTTGACATGAAGTCAGTTGATTTTGAGCGCATGTTTTCTCAACTCACCAACTTTACGATCGCATTGAAATCTTGCACAAAGTTGCGCATCGGCATTCTTTAAAGAATTAGCAAGTTCTTGAGATATTAGGGAACTATGCTCGATATTATTTTCCCGACTTCGTCAATTAGGGAACATCACCGTCGCTCTTTTCCTCTTCAAGTCATCTTGTAAACAGACTGCCTCGGTCGGTCGGCCGAATAGAATCGATTTCGACATCGGTTTCTTCATCAGTGAGTCAAACCTGGTCGTTTAAGATCATTTTCGGAAAACAATTCGAAAATCACAGACATTTCAGGGAAATGATTACACCCTTTTCCTAGCACATGTGCTCAAGAAAACCATCGAAATAGTGAGGTTTCGGCGTTTTCAATGTGTACATGACATTCAGCTAGTCAGGAACATCTGGGTATACTCCATTCACTTTAATAAACTTTCCCTGTTGGCCATGAAATTCTGACACATTTCACCGTGTATATTTTGAAAATGTTAGGTTATAGTAATTTCCCTGTCAGAAAATTACACAACATTGTCCCCCCTACATAGAGGTCGTAGTAATTACGTTTTTTTCAAAATGTGAATTTACTTTGGGAAAATAATAAATTTGAGAAAATATTATGTGAATTCAATAGTTCCAAGGAACTGACGAATGTTGAAGAAACTTTTTCCTCTGTTAATACGAGTGTTAATACTGTAAATATTTCACGTATATAAACATGGTTGGAAGATTCAATTATGCTTTTTTCTTGTACGGAAATCAAGAATCGACTGTTTCAAAATGAAGACTATAGTAACCAATGAAACAAACCACAATTGTGGTCGAAAAGACTGCTAAATTGGCTATTCCACTTTTCATGTTACATTTCGTACGAAGCCACTCTTCACCGTTTCCTATCACGTCTTTCTAGAGATCAAGCACTCATGTCTTATTTTCAATTTTCTATGGCTTACCACCATATTTTTAAACAGTTCAAATGAGTATTTTCATGAATAATAAAGATGAGGTAGTAATTATTCCGTCATTGTTTTCCACTTTCAATAAAATCTCTTTGAATACTTAGCATTCCCTAAGACTTTTTTACTTTGACGTTTAACAGTTTGTACACATGTTTTGATGTTGGACTATCTGAATGATTTTTTCTATCTCAGCGCCTTCATTGCATTCATGGGCATATATTTTCCTGTAGAAAATAAGGAGACGCCAAGCAGCAACTTGCTTGTGAAATTGGAAATAACTAATTGAATCTGCTGAACATTTTACATGGTTCAGGAACGCCTTCGATACAGAATGTTCTTGAGTAGAACCCAGAAGTTTTATGACTTGAACTAATAAAGCAACAGATTACCCAAGCTGCAATTAATCGTAGTTTCGAAAATAAAACAGCGCTAGTTATCATTTTTTGCCCACCTCGCTAATTTGTCATTTCCTGGGTGGTCCCGTGGAAAGCACCATCCTACTATCACTGTTTATTTTCATCACGTACCATGATGCTCTTTTTCCGAAAGGCCTAACGTAATTACGATCGTGAATAATTTCCATGTAATAACACCAATTAGCCTGGATCATAAGCCCGGGATGTGACTGCAATCACGAATATGTTTTATCAACATCTCACCGAGATCGGAGATTGGGTTTCGCATTGGTTGACGGATGAATCACAGCGTGATGCGGTCGGATAGGAAATCTGATCAAAAATGATGAATATTCATCGTATGATACAGTATCTGTCAGTATCGAGGAGAGGAAGGTAGACGGAGAGGGCATCTTTATGAAATCATGCAGTAAATGCAAACCGGGGAACGCCTGATTGCGGCGCCTCATTTTGTAGATCTCATCGTCAGTATTTGCATTGGCGCTGGTAGGTATGCAGTTTCTTGATGGTGCAACTATTGGGGTATAAACGACGAATTCTATCTGGAATTAGTGAATGCTCAGAGCATTGTACCGATTTTCAAGCACAGCATTCTTTGATGTTGGCTAAAGAGTAGAGTACGTATTGTGGCGAAATTCCTTCATGGAATATAATTTCACTGATAGATTCTGATTTTCATGAAAATGCCTCCAGGAGTATTTTTTCTTGGCGCTGACGTTAGTGATAGGCATGCTGTAGATAATGCATCTATATCTACTCAATTTGATGTTTTTAATTTGAAGATCGTGGAATTTTGGTTCAGGACTTTCAGGCTAAAAAACTACATCTTCGTATCACTTTTTGTAGATGCCTAAGGTCAAAGGTCTCTTGCATGAATTTTTTCATTATTGGTATTAAATATTATATCCGTGAGACTTCTGAAAAACTTCAACCGCCGTCAAAAATTCCAATTGTCAACGAAAAAATGATCTTTTAAATTTGGCTCCGCATGTCGGCTGTTTAAACGGACGAAACTTCGCGGCTTCCGCGACTTACTGGGATATATCCACTTTCTCCCTCTCCTAGTGTACTTTTCTCTCTAGCAAGCCAATAGACAGCGTCGGCTGTATCGATCGGTGAATCGTACAGTAACGAGTGACGTAGAAGGCGATCTGACGCATTTCTCCTGCTTCGACTCGATTCCCTATTTGACCATTTTTAATACCAAATTATTCAAAATTCGAGAAGTGTGTGTGTGGTAGTCAATTAAACTATGGTGTAGAATTCTTGAGAAGGAATTCAAGATATCGAAAACCTGCAAAGTTGAAATTTTTATTTTCGATTGGCAAATTGGATAGCATTGTTTCAATGCACCGGATGTTCTGAGAATTTGCGTCAAAAAAAGTTTTCAAAATTCGAAATCAACTTTGTTTGCATGTCGACAGTGACAAAAAAATTCCACCGAAAAATTATTTGAATCTGTCAAGGTTGAACTATCTTTTATTCTCAGTGTGGAAACAGAATAAAAAAATATCAATTGGTTTTCATTTTGTATTCTTTCAAAGATTGCACTCGGAGTACTTGAATAATTTTCATTTAAATAACTGGTGGCTTTCCGGAGGCCAAAATTGTGTGAGTGGGCCTCTAAAATAACATTAATAGAAATATGAATTTATCATGAAAAAATATTTTCTCAAAAAAAACTCTGGTGTTAATCTCCACATTTGGACATTAGGGTCAAATTCGATAAACTTCCGTTACTTGGTAATAGACATTAATATGATCAGAATGAATCCAATTAATACTCGAGAAGTAACGTCCTGAAGTGGAGTGACTTCAATTTCTACCAAAGTTTTTTTCGAAAAATTTGTTCCTCTGCATAAATTCATATTTCCATCCAGGAAATTCTGCCGTTTTTCAAATAAAACTATTTAAGTAATCTGAGCGGAATCTTTGTGAGGCTACAAAATGAAAACCAATGGATATTTTTTCATTTCGTTTTCACACTAGTGTTCAGAATGGAGGTTAGTTCAACTTTGTGTGGAAGGAATTGAGTTTGAATTTTAGGAAAATTACGTTACGGAAAATCTAAGAAAAGCGAGTAGATTGATACAATGCTATCCAATTTGGCAATCGAAAATAAAAAAATTCAACCTTGCAGGTTTTCCACCATTTTTGAAATTTTTTTCCAGAATTCTACGCCATTATTTGATTTACCTCTGAAAAATGAAGATGTGCCTAAAACCGTTAAACCGAAGGTCGCGCATAACTCACCACAGTTATCAGAATATTGTTCAAAGATGACACTAAACACCTTGTACCTCGCCTATGCTTCGAAAACGGGGTATATGTCATAAGGCAAAAATGACTATCCCAATGTCATCTACTCGGATATATATGTTTGTCCAGTTTATGGTAATTTTTAAATATAATGCATTCATGCATACAATAATCGAAACGATCCAACAATAGTTTGACTCATTCTCGAAGTGCTTTTTACCGCTTAGTCAATGACTATTCGTACTGCCAGGAAGTACGAGAAATCCTTCAGAAGTACTGACCTGAAGTCAGGAGCTTTAACGAACTTGTTCCAATATTTAAATAAATCGGTTGCCCATTCGAGCGTTGACTTCGCTCACAGCAGCCTTACTTCCTGGGTCAAGTGATTTTTCGATTTTCCTATCATACAATCTTCACAATATTTTGTCTTAACCTTCACACTATCATTTTCCAATCCAGTTCTAGACTTCAATCCGATTGGAACTGTTTTTTCTTCAAAAATCAGGAATATAATTTTTCGAATGGAGGTGTCAGCGGATATTTGTGGAACTCATATGCCACCAAGTCGTTCAAAAACATTTTCGGCGAACAATTCAAAAATTAAAATTGATAGTTGGTTTGATAAAACTGCTCCATGATGAATTCTACACTAGAATTCCAGCAGCGATAAAATCTCAACGCCTACCATTCGAGAATTCAAGAAATACACCCACTACTCATACCAGTAAAGACATCCTGAAAATTTACAGGACAATTTCATCTGGATCAAACTCATCAGTGATGCTGGCAATGACTTCAATATCCGTCAAATTCAGTGTTGCCAATTTATACTGAAATTCCAATTTTCGTACGAAACGTTCGTGTAGACTATGGCCTCGATCCATTGACCTTCGGTATGTCCTCAGAAGACCTTGGTGCGCGATGTGTCTGAAAGATGCGGCTGAAATCACTGTTGCGGACCCAGTGGATGATACTTATCCTCGTAGCTCTAACCGAAGGACTCTACCTCAACGGATCTTCTCCTAAATACAAAGGAAGATCGCGCATACAAACGCTTTCCTCTGGTGGGAGGAAAATCGAGGCTGTCGTCGAGAAAACCGGCATCGTCATCAGCGTGTCTGACGGACGAAGAGTGAGGCATCGCCATGGAAAGAAACAGGCAGAAAGATGGATGTCTGAGGCAGAGAAAGAGATGATCAGGGGCATAAGGTGCAGAAGGTATAATGGGGGTTACTATGTGACGAACAGGTGTGCCAATTACTGTAATTGTCCGTACTATTATAACGGATATAAGTGCGCGCCTTGCCCCTATGCTCCATACCCGACATACGTGCCTCCATATGTGCCTTCAGTCATTATAAGTAAGTTCAGAAAAATAGAATTAACAATATTTAATCCATTTACTATTATCAAGTCAGTGGGTAGACCATGTGATTTTGGCAAATTCCACTTTGTATAATTGAAACACGTTAGGTTATATTTATTTTCCTACCCGATAACTAGGCGGAGTTGTCCATATGTAACTGAACCAAACCATATAGTCATAAATGAAAATATGTAAGAATTCAAAACGTCATGTCGAATTATTTTAACCTTGACATTAGTGCCAACCTGGCTTAGTTCTGGCTTATCTAAGCAATGTTCATTATTCCGATACTTTTTCAATGGTAGACTTCGATTCAAGTTGCCAAACAAAATTTCGGAAAATATTCTACCATTGGAAATGGTAAATTTCAGAACGAATTCATCATGTTTAGGTTCGTGATATTTATGAATATATGTGGAATTCTCTTTTGCTCTTTGAATGAGATGATTGGATCCAAATATCTATATTTGATGAGATCATGTTCGATGTGCTGAAACCTGTGTTGGAGCTCCGGATTATACTTCAATGACAAAGAAGTTTATAATTTATATGTTCTGTGAATCAACTCAGTTTTTTTGTTTGCCAGTTTTTCGTTCTGTAAATATGAGACTATACGAGAAGCTCGAAGAGTTCTTCATAATAACTTCTATCGATTTTTGTGAATTCGGATTTCAAAAGGGATATATCTTAGACCATAGAACCATAATAATTTGTCAGTTGTCATTGTTGAATTACCTATGCCTATCAAGCTGATTCACGAAACATATCCTCTATAAACTAAATTGACCTTATAAACGGAAAATCAGGAGCTCCCATGCAACTTTGAGCCAATCAGATATGATTTCTACAAATTTCAATATTTGGATTCCTAATAACTTGGTTTGAAGAGCTGTTATGCAGGTAACAGATATTTCTTAATAACGCAAACCTCAAAATGACGAATTTTTTCCCGAATTCCCCTTTCCCAGTTGCAGGAAATCAGCTTCGATCGAAGTCTCCCATTGTCAGTGAAATTCCTTTGAGTTTAATTCCAGAACAACCTCTATATTGTGGCCGAACTGATTGTCCACTATATGATAATGAATGACCGCAATTGGAACAGAGCAGTAATTATGGCTACCTGAAAACACTTGAGCGTATGGAAAAATGTTTTAAAATTTGAAATAAAATTTTTCGCAGACAAAATATCGATTCAGTAATAGATGTCAACCTAATTGAACTTAAGGACACCGCGATAATTGCATAGCACTGATTTTTGTGACATCTGAACGTTAATAACTTACGACGCAGACACGAAGTCCCATGTGACATTGATGATACTTGCAGAACGCCAAAATAAAAAACAAGATTCCGCCCTATATGTCTTTCCTTGGATTTTTTTTTGGTTGAATATATTTTGAATGCTATATGGCGGATTATTGCCGAGGAATTCAATTTCAGGGTGCTGTTATACTTACGGAACGTATGAGTGTGAATTTAAGGTTTAAAAAAGAAAATACATTAATCTTTCAATTTAATCGATCTGGAGTTCAACAAATATCTTGTTCACTCACAACGTTCCAAATTCCCTCGAATACTTTTCCATGTGAGCGTGTAGTCACGACAAATGCAAAATGATCGGGATCTGATCAGGACTGTTCCTGGCTATACAATTGTACGAATTGCTGTACAATCCAATATTTTGTCGTACATGCATACCACAATGAAAAAAAGCATACATTTTTGACTTAAGTCACTTGTCATTTATTCTGGTGCTGTACAAATCCTAGCAAAAAACATACATTTTTATCTGTCATATTTGTACAAATAAAAACCGATGGATCAGCTCTGGATCTGACTGCGCAGCTCGAATTCTCCCCATACCAAAACAGCTATTGGTTCTGGAGGATATATTGATGTTATTCCTATTTAGGAATTTCTTTATCTGTTGAGTCTTGTATTGTCAACTTTGAGTATACCTCGAAAAAATTATTTCATTCTCTACTTTGACCATCCATTTCTACAATATCAGGATACAAAATTCGCTTCATATAGCGGACAGTTCGCTTTTCGTAGGCCATAACCTCTAAATCATAATTTTCAGTGACATTTAGTAGGTTTTGATAAACAGAAATATCCAGTTGAATCTGATAGTATGCAATAAACATCTATTACAGCGTCTGACTAACGATATGCTCAAGTGTAGCTCAAACCATCAAGCTAATTGGGTGAATATCTTAGCTCAAAAAGTGTGATAGCACGCTTTAATCATCCACATTATTTAATCGCAAGGTTTGTTAATGTCTCCTACGAAATCACCTACGGTCAATTTCCGGCTGCTCACCTGCCTGGTCGTTTTTACCAGCAGATTGGCGCGGAGTCATTCAGTTTTTACCGTACATTAATCAGACTGGCATGCACTGCGGAAACACTTCTAAGAGCAGAGTTCAGAACGTAAGCCAACTCCAACTCCTGCGATATATTATCGCGAAATGATGTCAAACGTGTGTTATAATGCTTTACGACAAAACTGGGACTCTCGTATGGCTTCCTTGTTTATATTTATGGTGATGTGATAGTCTGCTGAGAGTGCAAAACTTCGGTGGGGCCGTCTTGGTTGTGTCTGGTGTCTATTTCAATGAAATCTAGATTAGAAGGTTAACATCCTTCCTGAGTGCTTATTCTCCCTAATTGAAAAAAAAATAAATTCAAATCAGATTATCCTTTGTGTTTGCGTCACACTGAATATAAACTTTACATATATATCAAGTGTCGCAGGAATCAGATTCACTCATCATCACTTTTCAAAACATGCGAAGTTTACTTCCGGTACAACGAAAAATGGACGTCACTTCAGATTTTCTCATATGAACTTATGTAGATTTTCGCATATTCGAATTTTACGTTGGAATTTGAGTGAATTATTGTCAAATTATTAGTAGTACAAATATGTTTCCGCAGGATTGAGACAGACGGCATGGCTCGAAGTTTACGCTAGAATTCGCAGATGATAACTAGCTTGAAAATTAGGTTGTTCATTCAAGAACAACATAACCCTATCATTTTATCAACTTTCTACTAGCATCATATACTTTTTCCATCCGAAAAGATTTAAATTTGTGCCAAATAAGCGTCATTTGCGGGAAGTCTTAATATACAACCTCAATAAAAAAAAAAAAATCAGCTGAGTCGGATGCACGTAGAAGCATATAATGAGGCTTCTTTGTGTGAGATAACATGTCGTGAGTGATTTCAAAAGTTTGTAAACTGTGATTCCGACGTAGAGGACAAAGATCGAAGTGGAAGGCCAGGAAAAAAATACATGATGTGTATTTGGCGGAATCAGCCGAGGAATCAGCTAGGTGTGGTTTTTACGAATTGCCTAATCCAAGGCGAGCAATCACTGAAACACTCTTCCAATCACAATTAATGAGATCGAGCCGAACCCTGATAAAAATCGCCCTCAATAGCACCCTAGATACAAAAAAACTTTTCCCCACTTTAAGGAGGAAATTCGTGAATTACAGACATCTGTAATTCTATAAATTTTATGTTTAGTATAAATTTGTTCGTTGAAAGCTAATTGAGGTGAAAATCCTGTGTAATGTACAAATGTCTACACTCACTGAACTTCTGAAGAAGTATACATGTGTAAATGATGACAAAGGATTATTTCACTCATTCCATTTTTAGTGAGAAAGTGTCCATAGAGAAGCCCTTCCACAGCGATGAAACGTGCAACTTTGTCTGCGATAAAATTCTGAAATTTTTTTTCTTGGCATTCTCGAATGTGACCAGGGGACCGACTCTTGAATATCGATCAAGAATTGAACAATATGACAATTGTCATATGTTCATGTCGATTTCCTAAGTTTTCGGGAGCATTTCAACTTAGAAAATCGACGCGGACATATGACAATTGTCATACTCTTCAATTCTTGATCGAGATTCAAGAATCGGCCTCCAGTGACCATATTATACTCTTCGACATATTCTCCTGTGAAAGAGTCATGTCGAATACCAGTCGAGATGAAATTGAAACTGGTAAAATTTCTCTCGCCTGACGGTTCGTGATTTTGATACAAATGTCATTCGATTGCCAAGGAACTAACTTTCATATCACAATCGAGAAACTTTGCCACCAAAATTCCAACTCTTATGGTATTAAATACGAGAAAAACCATTTTGAAAACTCATTTCTTGTACAGACATATACCGAAATTGAAATTATATATTCTATGGATATTTACGAATGCTTTTTGGCATCATGTTCTGAGAAGCATCGTGCTATGGTTTTCTTAACTATATGTCTTATTCGATCTTTTCCGAAAATGGTCTCAAACAACTATGTTGGATTGACTAATGAAGAATTCGATGTCAATATGGATTCCGTCCGATCGGCCATAATTTGGCACGATAACTTGATAACCTAATGAGCCAGCGACTTGATTCTTTTAGGGTAGTTTGTGTATCAGGATGTGCCAGTTAAGTTCGTTAATGGGCCAAATTCGTCGAATAGCTTAGGAGTTATTTCTACTCCGTTGAATATGTGAGATTATTTCTTCAATATTTCAGGAACTCCTATGCGATCATATCGAAACTTTGTTACTAGTTGTGAAATACCTTATTTGAAACATTTCTATATGAAGTTTTTCCATTATATTTGTACGTAGTGTTATGGTTTTTTTCTAAATCGGTATTAAAGAAACATAAAAAATAACTTACCAATGAACCGAGCAATGAACACAAATTCATATATTCAATCATTCATTATCATAATATACAATTAAATAAATTCCAAACAAGGAAAATCCGAGACAAATAAACATCATTTCAAAGGCAACCCTTGGATCTCGCAGTATATAAACATATATAAACAATAAACACTACGAACTTTGGAGGTTATACAGAAAACCGAACCATAGAAGAATATCAAGCAACAAAGTGACCTAGACTAGAAACACCGTGGGTGAGAGTAAAAGGACATTAATATAAGTTTTTGAATTTAATTAGTTGAGTAAGGTTGTTAGTAAGTTTGGAATTTTAATTTACTTTCATGAATTTTTTTTATTAAATATTATTATTCAAAATTCCTCAAACTGTTATCATTTCACATCATAGAATCCACCTGAGAAAGAGACAGAAAGCCGCGCGAAAGTTGAACCCAAATTCAAAATTTATATTTTATTGTTTTTGGATCCTGTTAGAAATTCAAAATTTAAAATTATCCAATATTGAACAACAGTTCGATTCATAATAGTAGTATCTATTAAATGGATATTTTCGAAATTCAGGACACCCTTTATGAGCTGTTCTCGACATGATAATAAAACCTGATATGTGAACTAATGTGTAGGTTGTTCACTGTCAGATATTCCGAAAGAATTCGAATTTAAAAGCGATCACGCTTTCCTTCAAACCATTATAGATGTTATCACTTCTCCTACTAATAAGCATGACAAATCTATATTACTATATTCCGACGCATCATTATCTACCCTGTAGCTTCTGGAATCTGTTACGAACTGGTAATAGCTCAATTCGAATCTAGGTTTCGACATACCAGTGGTGCTTTTAGTCAAATCGGAACCAACCAACAACCTGCACTTCCATATTTGGTTTTCATCAATGAAATCTCATCGCTCGTCGAATGTACACGTATGTAAATAAGATGCGTTTAATGAATCGAGAGAGGTCACAAGAGATAAAGTCAAAGCCGTGAAATAATTCATGAAAGAGCTCGGCGTTTCTGTTTGAATATTTAATCGACATATATGACATAACTGTTGAGATTGTAATGCTTTGAAATTTATCGTATTGGCTCGTTAATTTCGGTTTCTGTGTCACAGGCTCACAGCGCTGCCATTGTGCAACGGCTGTTTACGATGCGATTGTTATAAACAATTAGACGATAGGGAAATTGTGTTATTAATAAGTTGATGGTTGAATGGAGTTCTATGTTTGTGTAGCGGATATTTTGAGTATTTATGGTTGTTTGTTGCATTATTTGTATGATGAATGAGTTGAAAATGATTAGGACTTGTCTTAGAAATGTTAAGAGGAATTTGGTGGGGAACAGGACCACCTCATTAGGAAGCCCGGATATGCTTTGTGACATCGCGATCGATTGGTAGGGAGAAAAAATTATTTTGTATCTTTATTATTATCATTCAATAGAATGTACTGTATCGGATGAAGTATCGGTAGAAATATCTCTTGTAGAATTTTTGAACGATCCTAGTTCCGTAATGGAAAGTTGGTTGAGAAAATTTGGAAACCTCTTCAGATTTGAAGACAATTCAAGTATATATTTTTTATTTTTAGGTTTTTTATGGGTTTTCACTCCCAATATCTGAAACAGAACTATTAAAAATTAAATAAAATATTTTTTTCATAAAAAACGCCCTCGCGGATTGCAGTATCAATCTATTAGTCAAGGGCAGTTTCTTGCAAGAACAGCTTGCCTAATGAACAATATAGAAACAATGCAAACGATAGAAAAAGCGAACTCTGACGTTTCAGAGTACAAATCTGACTCTTTCATCCGACAAAGCAGAAAATAATTCTTGAAATTTTCTGCTTTGTCGGATGAAATAGTCAGATTTGTCTCGAGATTTACTCGAGATTACTCTGAAACGTCACATTTCGCTCTCTTTATCGTTTGTATTGTTCCCGTTTTGTTCATTAGGCAATCTGTTTTGCAAGAAACTGCCCTCGACAAATAGTTTGATACTGCAATCCACAAGGATATTCTTCATGAAAAAAACAATTTTATTCAATTCTAATAGTTCTGTTTCAGATATTGGAAGTGAAAACCCATAGAAGCCTAAAAAAATATGCGAAATCCTCCCAAAATAAGCTTCAATCGATACTTATATTTTTTTGCATTTCAAATCCACGCTTTCAGTCCTGCACTAATTTCTTAGTTGTTACTAGTGCAAATTTACACTCACAGTCACTTTTTATCAGTAAGAAAATGGCGAAGGAGCCAGAGCTGATTTCTTCTGAGTCAATTTTGATAATTTTACAAAAATACTTGCGAATATCGGAAATGGACATGTTGCAGCTCGTTAGTTAATGTAATCTTTTTAGTTTTTTCATAGCGGATTCGAAATTTCATCGGGTCCCCTAGAATTCGATGTTAGTTCATGCGAAATTAACTTCTTATTCAATTGATGTAGTATAAAATTTATACATCTCCACAGTTTGAAAGATTCACTTGAACAAATTCCATTGATTCATTCAACTGTTTCAGAGTACGCCAAATGATTATTGATAATAATTCGATGTTTTCGAATGGCCATCTTCAGTTAGATATGAGTAACAGTTCTGGAGATCTTCTGCTTGACACCTCTTTTTTGCGCGCATGTTTTGTCCAAATGTCTGTTGTTTTCGAATTTTGAGCCAGAAATGGTCTCGAACGATTCTGTCCGGTCAGCCGTCCGTATGCACGATTACGAGCGTATGGAGGATCTTATCGACCTGAAGCTTTCAGGGTAGGTTGCATTTCGAAATGCGAAGGTTAAGTTTGTTAATGGGCGAAATCGGCAAGGACGTTTCGGACTTAGAGCCCTTTAAAATTTTGAGGTTATTTCCGTGATAACTCGGGAACTATTGTAAAAGTTGAACTGAAGTATCACAACGTGCAACTTTTTTGAAATTTTGTTGAGATCGTACAGTCAGAAAATTCTAAAAACTTTTTTTTCAAAATTTTTTTTGGAAAAGTTTTCGTTTCCGGAAACTATTCATAATTTTCGAATAAAAAACTGTTCCGGCATTGAGCTCCAGATGTCGCAGTAGTGTATTCAATTTCAGTTCGATTCGATAATAATTTCCGGAGATATTTGGAAAAAATATATCAAATTTCGTATTTCTTTCCTCGATCTCCTTGTTTTTTTTTCGGAATAACTCAAAATTTACTGATTCAATCATGATGAAACTTGGCAGCTAGTTTGGAAATGCTAATTGACAACTTTGTGCGAAATTTCGTCATGATCGTGGTGTTAGAACAATTCGAAAAAAAAACTCAAATTTTTTTTCCAAATATTCAACATTTTGTGATCATCTGATTATATTGTCCTCATGAAATTCTGTACGAACCTTCGAATTGTCATTTTTCGATGGAGTATTGGATTTCAATTCGATCTAATATGTATTCTTGGAAATAGAAACATAAAAAGATGATAAATCTTGAATTAGTAAAAACCAACCAGTGATTCCGTAGATTTATCCATTAAAATGTTGTTTTCAAAATTTTCCCAAAATACAGATCTAGTCAAATTGAAATCCAGTTCTTGATTGCAGAAAGACAGCTTGAAGGTTCATGCAAAATTTTGTGATTAATTTTGAATTGGAAATGACGTGCTCATCACGAAATTTGACACGAAGTTAAATGACACCATTCCTGAGCTAGCTTCCATCATGATTCGATTAGTTGTTTTTGAATTAATAACGACACCGAAATTCAACTCGGAAACTTGGGCGCCGAGGAAACAAGATTACAGGCAACTGAAAACATCAGGAATGAGGTTTTTGAGATCGGTGAAGACTTTATCAGACAAGAACAAAAGGTAAAACCGATTTAACAACGCACTCTAAATCGAAATGGCGGGAGCATGGGATGCGGATGCCTCCAGAAAGAATTCCAAAGAAAGCATTAGGTTACGACCCCACAGGACGTAGAAATTTGGGGGGACCGAGAATGAGATGGTGAGATCGGAACAGGCAAATTGCCTAATCCCGGAATGATAGATGATGGTGATGGTGACCTAAATTCAACATATACACTGTTATGAATTAAACAGTTACATGTGTAAGCCAATATTTTTCGACATCCGATGAATACTTTCCAAAAAAAAATGTTTTTTTTAAATTAAAAATCATACGATATCAACAAAATTTCCTGTGAAGTTGTGCCTTATTATACTCCAACTAATTACTAAGTTTCAATACAATGGCATCAGCAGTTCCAGAAATATCGATGAAATAATCTCAAAATTTTCAAAAGCTTTCCGAAACCGTCTGGCCCATTCGGACGATTAACGAACTCAGCCGTTGCATTCTGAAATGCAGTTTCAAGTCGATAGGATTTTCCGCACTCGGGTTTCGTGTCTACAGAATCGATTTTGACACCGGATTCGTAAACCGTGATTCCAACCTAGTTGTTTGGGAACAACAAATAACTGGCATTTGGACAAAACGATAACGCGCTGTTCCCCCAGAACATGCGAGCCAACATAATTATCCGTTCCGTATAACAACGAAATATTCCCAGTTCTCCGTTCCGCAGAGTGTGGTCATCAGTGATCTGCTCAAATTCTGATCTACCTTAATTGCAAAAAATCCTTAAAGGCGAATAATAAATCTCTGTGAGTCAGTAATTTAATCAAGCAATCATCCAAATCACCTTGATTATTATCACAGCCCAGAGTTTGGAATTATCAAGTCTATTCCGTATTTTCAAATAAAAAATCTTTAAGTAGGATGCAATCTCCTCCATCACATAGTTACATAGTCGTCAGTTGATCCCGAACAGGTTGTTAGAGAAACCAGCCCATCTCTTTACAACAGTGCAGCATCCCAAGTAGGTGTGTCATTCATAACTCCGTTCGGTTGTGTACACAACAAACATCGTAGACATAAATCATTCACGCGGTCACGAAGAATTGCACAACATACACACTTGTCCTCTGCCGAACCTGTGAATCTCCGAGGAATTTTATCAGCTACAATCCAGTTCCCGTTCTTTACAAAGATGTCATTCATTCGAAACGTCACTATCCGAGGAATTTTAAACGAGATAATTTGTCGGGATAAATAGGCAAAGGAATATTAATATAATATTTATAGTTCATTGTAAATAGGCTTTTGGAACTTTATTCCTCGATAAAAATTGAAAGCGATTTCTTTTTGAGGTACAGCCCCTAGAAGGGTTTGTCCTGAGTGTTGACCAGTTGATGGTTTCATTTCTGGGCTCTGAAGCCTACTGCTTATTAGATCTATACATATTGTGAAGCACTCTGTGGATTTTCTTCGCATAATTTTTCAACCACTTAAGTTCATTAATTGGGATTGAAAATATCCCAACCCTTTTCAGCAATAGTTTTTTTGTGAGGAATATATTCGAAAAATTTGCATTTTTACGATTTCGTTTACCATGAGTAAAATTTGATTTTCTCCTCAACCAAACACTCCTACTACTTCTCATCGAGACATTTAGGCCTTGAGATACCCTGCTTTCATGGTGCTTTGGTATTATTAGCTCAATATTATATCGTGTTAATTGGGGTATTTTTTCATTTTGGAAAAGATATAGAAATTGATTTTACACTGTTCATTTACATGAATATGATATGGTGGACTGTATACTCGTTTGATAACTTATATGAATATTTCCCAAGGCACAATCGTTGTAATTTTCGAATTTTGAGCCGAAAATGGTTTCAAGCGACTAGATTGAACTCATTGATGACGAATCCGGTGTCAAAAACGATTCTGTCCGGCCGGCCCTCTGGACGACAATCCGCATGCACGATTGCGGGCATACGGCATACGTTAATGGGCGAAATCGGCCAAGAGGTTTCAGAGTTCTTTTAAATTCCGTGGTTATTTCCGTGTTAACTCTGAAACTACAGGAACGATTTGATTGAAACTTGGCAGTTAGTTGGAGTATAACAATGCGCATCTTTTTGCGGAATTGTGTCGAGATCGTGCTGTCAGTAATTTGAAAAAAAATTTCTTCTCGAAATCTGTTCATTATATCCGAAAAAAAATTCTGTTCAGGCCTTGAGCTTCATATATCGCAGTAGTGTATTAAATTTGAATTCGAAAATATGTTTTGAACAAATTTCGAAAAAATATGTCAAATTTCGTGTTTATCCTGGATATCGTTGTTTTGGTTTATTATTTGATAAAATCAAATAATAAACCTTAGTGATCGACCAACAAAAAAAAATTTTTAACCCCCCCTGGAAATTTCACAGTTTACGTTTTGGAGTATGTAGATTTGAATAAACTAATAAAAAAAAATCCGGCCGTCCGCCGTCCGCCGTCCGTTGTCCGGGGCATTTCTCAAAAAGTACGGAACCGAAATCAGTGAAACTTGGTAGAAAAATCGTGTGTCGCTCGGGATTGATCCTCCAAGCTTTTCAGTAGAATCGGTGTACCCTAAGGGCTCAAAATGAGGGGGTAGGGGGTAAAAAAAATTATTCCTCGAAAACTTACATCCGAATTTTCATGCAACTCAGAACGTTGATTACTGTTGCAAAACTAAACCAAAAAAATTTCACCCGGATGATTTCCGACCAGTGGTTCCTGAGTTATAAGGAAAAACGCTGCAAATTTCCAATAATGTCGAAAATTACATTATCGCATTCAGTTTTAAGATTGTATTTCACTGGAATAATCGGTTTACTTTTCATCCAGATTCATACATCTAAAAGGAGATGAAAATATTGATTACCGAATTTTCAACACATATCGAAAAATTTTTAATTGATGCGTTATTATTTTATAAACACAATTGGCAAATGCCCCATCGATGTTCTTGACAATTTCATAATCGTAAGTTCAGATTAAATACTTTTGGGTTTTCTCTCCCAATATCTTAAACATAACTACTGAAAATCGGATCAAATTATTATTTATAGAAATCACCCTGCGGATTACGGGATTTAAGATCAAATTTCTTCATGAAGCTCATTCATATCTTGAATAAAACTTTTATTTTATTCATAAATCATTGGTTTTTCAGAACACAAAAACCAATTCCATGAAAAAATTCATTTGAAACATTGAAATCTCAATAAATACTCTTTTATAACTGAATAACACTTTTACATGCAGAACGCGAATTAAGTAGCGCAATTTAAAATAATGCAGATTCCCTAAAAATTCGGTTGATCGGAGGTTTCTATTAATTTCGGTTTGCGTAATACGATTATCGTCAACCTGTGGATATCCGTTACTGGTTTCAATCGAAATCCAAAATCTTTCGTACTAACAGTTTGAAATAAGCGTGAATATAGAAAATAATGAGCATTTATATGATAAATCAAATTGGAGGATATAATATGCAAAAAAATCAATAGCAAACCGCAAATCTCATCAATTGTCGAGAATCTAATACTGAGGGTTGGAGCCTTAGACTAAAGTTAGGAGACGATAATCCATCTACCTGTTCTGAACGGGGTCTGTGACCTTAGACAAGGGATATAGCGTAGACAAAAATATTCCGCATGTATCCTCATCTGGTTGTCGGCAAACTACTTGTTTGAATTTCACGTCTTTACATCAAACAGACTTTCGGATTTGACACCCTCTTGGTTGAGTGTATCTGACGACGATAACAACGAACGAAATTTATAATCTAGAATTATTCTTTCGAATTCAACCTGATGAGGTTCACGATATATTTAATTGTTACAGAAATGTTATTGAAAATAACTTTTGTTTTTCAGTTTGTGTGGTGGATACTTTGTAAATCAAGTGAATCGGATATCTGCTGTGGAAAAATTTTTTTTCAGATCAATTGCACAGGAAGATTGAGTTTTTTTTTTCATTTCATTAATATTTTTCAGAACAAAGTTGAATCCCAGTAGAAATCACATCTTCACATTTGATATTAGCGGAATTTTGTTTTACGTAGTGGTGTTAGTTTGAAAGATTGAGTTTATTTCCTCAGTGTCAAGAAATACGAACGCGTTCGGATTGAAACATCATGACTAATCTTGAAATATAGACACTCGATTTAATGCAAAAATTTTTTTAAACATTTTTTTTTTCGGATTCATATTCATCAAAGTTCATTGAAATTTTGTACATGTTTCAGAGTCAACAGTTAGAAACAGTGTTTCAAATTTCAGTTTTGACCTATATTTATTTGTGCAGATATTGGCAAAAAATTTCGTGACCATTTTGAATATTGAGGTTATTTCCCTAATATCTCAAAAAGGACAAACCCTATCTGATTAGTAGTTCATTTTCAGTTGTAGAATACCGACACGAAATTCAATAATTGTGGAAAATAGTTAGATTTTCGAAAAGGTGAAACGACTGTGGAACGTCTCTTCTCATTCAAAATATTTTAAATTTTGCTACTCAGTTAGAGTTCTGCATGTCGAAATGTTATTCAATTATACAAGTGTATTTATTGAGATTTCAATGTTCACATGAATTATTTCATGGAATTGGTTTCTGTGTTGTGAGAAACCAATGAGTTATGCATAATATATAAGTTTTTTGAGATATCAATGGCATATTGGGTTATTTAAATGAGAAAATAATAAACCCTTGTGTAAAATTTGCAGCGTTTTTATGGAACAACTCAAAAAATACTGATTCTATCATGATGAAACCCGACAGCTAGTTTGAAAATGCTGAGTGACAATTTTGGACAAAATTTCATGGTAATCCTGTCATTAGAACATTTCGAAAAAAAATTTAATTTTTTTTTTTCAAATATTCGATTTTCTGTGATCTTCTGATCATATTCTCATCAAATTGTGTATAAACCTTCGAACTGTCATTTTCGATGAAGTACTGGATTTATATTCGATCTAATCTGTATTTTTCCGGAAATACAAGGGAAAATGAAATTTTGAATGGGTATCTCTACGGAATCATTGTGCAGATTTGACCCATTCACGAATTCGACCTTCGTAATCAAGCTTAACGCTTAGCCTAACGGCCGACCGTAAACACAGTAACTTCCGAAAGAACCAACTCAGAAACTCGATATTTCTATTGTAGGTTTAGACCTCAATTACGAAGGCCGAATTCGTGAATGGCTAAAATCCACCCAATGATTGTATTTGTATTGTATTTGTATTTTTTCCGAATATCCTAGGCTTCAACGAAACCCCTCAGAAGCTTAAAGCTTGTGAGAGTTAGGATACCGGGTGTGTTCTGTGTAGGCTTTGTTACTAATTCCTTGCGCCACGTTAGGAACAGCACTGTTAATTGTTTACCCAACAGCGCAGATATACCTTTTCAAAATTTTATTTTCCCAATATTGCCAGAAATACAGATAAGATCGAATTGAATTGCAGTACTTCATCGAAAAAAACCTGGAAAAGCATTGACGTGAAGTCAGCAGCTTTTGCGCGATGTTCAAAGGATATGGCCATAAGTGAACATGCGAACCATAGATACGGCATGATTATGATTCCTCTTTTCTGTCATTGAACTCAAACAACAGTGAAGTATCGTAGGGGATTAGGGAAAGAAATCCTCTACAAACCTGATGAGAAACTAGGATAGTTCAGAATCGGGCCTAAACAGCGCTTTGGTTCTGCGCAGAAACGAAACTGTTCTGAATTTTGGAACCATAACCAAGCTATCAATACAGCATAAGATGGTACGTTTCTTTCAAGAATTGGCGGTTTCATCCCTCTCTAGTAACTTACATGACATTGTTTGCACAATTTCGACAGTAGGTTGGTTAACTCAATTCGCAAAGGTTCAGAGAAATTGAAAAACTTCTTCTTCCAGTAGCCTTTATGTACCGAGGACTGAGGCATCTAATCTTATTACAATCCTTCATAGCAATTGAATCCGATGTATTCGAATCGACACACAAATTTCCACTTATTCCCTCGACGATGTCCACTTAATTCTCACATCGAAATAATCACTCGGTTATGGGCTTTCTAAACCCACAAAGCGTTAATCAACATGGAACACTTAAACCGTTAATTAGGATCGTCTGAATAACGAACATCGCCGTTTATTCGTAACGATTGCTATTGAAAAATAATTTAACGCGTTATTAAAATGTCTTCTCTTAAAATATAGCCCCATAACTCATATTTCGATTTAAACCGATTAATGAGAACGAATGGCAATATGGCGAACGTTGAAGCCTTACGCGGACGAGTTTACATTGTATCTGGTGGATTAACACATGGGCTGTATGTTTGTATAGTTTCGGTTTATTATTTCCGATAATAAACTGTCGGGTTACACAGCGGAATTAAATTTAATAGCTCCTGAAATATTTACTATTCGCAATAAACGTATAGTCAATAGTGACTAATTATTCATTTTGATATCAAGATAATTTTCTGTTAACTTCAAAAAAGTCTTTCACGTGCTCAAACTTTTCATACAAGAATAATCCCCTGACTTCATTGACTCTTGATGAATAATATGAAATATCCATATTTTTACGTTTTTTTAATATATTTTGACAGAAGATCATAATAAGTTTGTTCCTTGTATCTACATGAACTACACCATTGTAGACCACTATAGCTAGTGTAACACTGATACAGTTCGGTGTGTTTTGTAGTAAACTTGCACCACAGACCAACAAGGCAAATCACTTCGTCGTATGCGGGGATTGCGTCTTTCCGACCTTGAGAAAAATTTCAGATATAACCACACTTCATTTGAATATTTGACTTTGGAATATCTTAAATCGAAATGTAAAAACTTTGTCGGGATTCAGGAACAAAGGAGTAAAATTAGACTAAGATCTTCGATGAACCCGGAAACCAGTGTGTTCTATTTCATTGCAAGCCTTTTTGTAATATGTGTGAATACAATCGAATTGATGTGAAGGGAATGTAGAAACTTCAAAAATTTATAAACAAGAAATAGAATTTCTTTGAATCTACATTGTCTTATCTTTTCCATAACACTATCGATTATTACTCATATAAATATGTTATTCGTTGAGTTTTCAGTGTGGTAAATATTCCTACCATGTTTACGTGAAGTCTACCGAACTGTTTCAGACACTGTTTTTGTCATAAATAAATTCAGCAAGTTAAGAAAAATCTAGATTTGCTTGACTATTTTATCAATAAAGAAATTATATAACAGTAATTTGATAAAAAAGAGGTATTTTTTTGACAAAAACTTGTTCTTTGAAATCAATTTATCATGCAAACCTAAACATGTTATTGTTTTAACTGGAACATGTATAGGTTGTGATCGGTTGTGATACTTTCACATCAAATTGGATTCATTTCGATATAAAATCAAACTATGAATAGACCAACTTGGTTGCTTCCAATCCTTGTGGTTGTGCAGTCATATACAATTTTGTTAGACATCCCATCTTTTTAATTGTATAATGGAGGTTGTTATTCTTTTACTTCAGTTGCGATTCCTTTATATTATATTGAATAAACATCATGAATGAGTCCAACTAAGTTCGATTTCAATTCTTGTTGTGCAATCAAAACATCATATAATGAGGACTATCATCATAAAATAGAACCTCAGAGATGACTAAACAATTGATTTTGTTGAAAATACTCTTTGAATTATATTCTAAAATGGATCAAATACGAAACTACTCATCAAATAAATAGGAGAAAAATTCATTTCAGTTTGTTTACCTGTTAAGAACCTCATCAAGCGAGTCCAAAAGCGGCGAGAGTGAACAAATCCTATATCTGCAATCTGATTGGCACCCCAAACGCCTGATAAAATTCTGATTAGCTCGATTCAAGGTCAAATACGCGTTGACATAGATTTCCTAAGTAAATAAATGGTTTATGTAGTTCGTCTGTGCTTGCACTCTCCTTGTGGAAATGTTGGAAGTTATTAATTGTAGTCACGGATTACGAGTGCAGTTCATAAAGGGAGGATAGCTTCTGTGATGGTTTAGAGGAAATATAAATCTTGATCACAGACATATGTTGCTGTCTCTGGTTGTATTCTGTTACCTGGATAGAAATCACTAGCTTCAAATTGTCTACTTTCTTCCTAAGTTTATTTGCTTCATTTAAATGATTTTACTTTTTCCATGAAAAAAAGAGAAATTTTCCTACAAATCAGCATAACGACATAACCTGTTATATGAACTTGACTACGAAATGGTAGCAAAAACGAAAAAGGCATTGAATTCTGTCATCTTCGATTCGTACAGAATCAGAGAACAGACTGAACTAAGCTGAATACACTCAATTGGCAAACTGTGACTGCACGCAAATGCACTCATATGCCCCCTGAAAATGAAGGTCAGTGGAGTTAGTTTACAATATTATTTTCATGCAGGGACAACGAACAAACGTAATATATACTATCACATATATTAGTTGAGTTCCGATATTCCTGGCCAGTACTTGTCAGTAAATTTTGACAGTCGATTTTACTGGCACTGCTTTGATAACTGTTCGTATCAGTACGAAGCGTATCGAAATTACTGATACTGGCCAGTACTGATTGGGAATATCGGAACTCAACTATTATATTCAGAATTTGTGAATTCGAATGAAGGTCAACGCTCACTTATCGGCAACAGCCCAGACCACGGCAAAACGGAAATTTATATTCCCCTCCTAATTTTTAGTGTTCGGACGCTGTGAAGTACGCGCTGGTCTCATTCAATTACATATAAAGAATGAAATTTCGTGTGACGTGAACTGTACTGTTGCCGATAAGTGTGGGTTGGCCCTTTTTTTGCTATTACAAAACGAGGCAAATTTTCCGCAAGGGTTTATGAGTTTCTCAGTTAAATTAACCAATATCATTGATATCTCAAATAAAACTTTAATATTATTTCTAACTAGTTGGTGTTTCACAACACAATTTGCAGCGTTTTTTATAACTCAGGGACCACTGGTCGGAAATCATAGGGGTGAAAATTTTTAGGTTGAGTTATGCAACAGTTATCAACGTTGAGAGTTTTATGAAAATTCGGTGGTTACTTCTCGAGAAATAAATTTTTTCCCTCCTACCCACAGTTTCGAACCCTTAGTGTACACCGATCCTGCTGAAATCTAGAAAATCAATCTCGAGCAACACACGATTTTTCCACCAAGTTCCACGGATTTCGGTTTAGTACTTTCAGAGGAAAGCCCCGGACAAGGAACGGCGGACGGACGGTTCTTTTATCAGTTCATTCAAATCTACATACTTCGAACTGTAAACTGTAAAATTTTCAGAAGGGGTAATTTTTTTTGGACGATCACTAAGGTTTATTATCTGATTTTGTCAAATAATAATCCAAAAGTTAAAATCGAGACGCAACTTCAAATTGGGTAAAACTCGGTAGGTCCCAGCACGTTTCTACGATTGAGACAGCCGACAATTTCTATTGGTTTGGCAGAGTGGAAAGTATACGAGAAGAGAGAGAAAGTAGTTATGACACGTTACGCCATGGAATGGTTCGAACTTCCGACTATTGAAACAGCCAATTTGTGTTACCAAATTTGAAAGATCGTTTCGTTGAAGAATGGAATTTTTGACGGCAATCGATTTTTTTAGTATTCTCGTGAATAGAACAATCGATTCCAATATTGAAGAAATCTAGGAAGCAGTGATATGAAGTCAGCAGCTTTTGCGCGCATATCCAAATTCGTTGCCAAAGTGGTCATCTATTCACGTATTGCCCCGCTAAATGCACCTTAACTTCCTGATGTAAATATTTCGTGATCTTCTGATTATATTATCCTCACGAAATTCTGCATGAACCTTCAAATTGTTATTTCTCAATAAAGTATAAAATTTCAATTGGATATCATGTGTATTTTTGGAAATATTGGGAAAATAAAATTTTAAATGGGTATATCGTTAACACAATAACTTCCGAAAAAAACAACTTAGGAACTCGATATTTGTAGAATAGGTTTAGGCCTTAATAACAAAAGCTGATTTCGTGGATGAGTAAAATCCACCCGATGACTGCACAGATATACCTATTCAAAATTTTATTGTCTCGATATTTTCGAAAACACAGATAAGATCGAATTGAAAACCAGTAATTAATTTGAAAATGATAGCTTGAAAGTTCATAAAGATATATGACCAGAAGATCGCAGAATATTGAACATTTGAAGGAAAAATTCTCAAACTGTTGTGATGTCATCAGCATTTTCAAACTAGTTATCAAATTCAATCAGTATTTTTTGAGTTATTGCGGAAAATACAACCGATGAAAAAAACACGAAACTTGACATATTTTTTCCCAATATCTCCGAAAATCTCTACCGGATCGAACTGAAATTTGGTACACTGCTCCAAAATATGAAGTTCGAGATATGAGCTGAATGTTTTCTAAAAAACGTGTTTCCGAAAACACAAATTTGGAAAAAATTTTTTTTTCAATTTTATGACAGGATGATCTCAACAGAATTCTGCAAAAAGTTGCGTTTAATTATGCTTCAACTAACTGCCAAGTTTCAAATCAATTGCAGCAGTATTTTCTGAAATACCAGGGAAAAGGTTTCAAATTTCTCCTAAGATATTATGCCAATTTGGCCCAATAACGAACTTCAAGTTGCTAGGTTGCTAGCTTCCTCCGTTCGACAGTTATCGTGTCCTCGGTCGGCCGTGCGTACACAATCGATTTTAACACTGAATTCGTCATCAGTGAGTCCAACTTAGTCCTTTGAAACAATTTTCGGGAAAAAGTTCGAAAATTACATTTGTTTCCCAGAACATGCGCGCTATGACATACTCAAGAGACCCATAAATAAACTTTTCAATAATTAGATTTTCTTGATGGCCTAGAGACTGGATCTGAAGCAACATCAAAAATCTTCTGTCTATGTGGTACTATCTAGGCATCTTTTTCAGCATATTAAGGATTACATTTCTCTGAAGTTTATATATGTTTGTCCTCTTATAGAAATGAAGAAATTTAAACATCTAAATATGTCCGAAATCATTGGGCGATTTCCACACATCAATAAAACCAAATAGGCTGATTTGGACTTCAAATCTACCCTAAGAATTTTTGAGTCAAGAGTTATTCTTTCATATTGTTGGAGGTACAAACTCTAGTCCGAGTAGCAGTAGGAATTATCACTGGGAATAATTCCAACAAACCATTCGCCGTTTCACAATACAATGAAAGCAAATATTTCTAGATACACCATATTTAAGAAGAAGTCGGAAATAAAGTTCAAATAAAAAAAGTCCACACATTTAATGTTATAGCTGTCTCGTTAGAGGAGAAAATGATGATTTTTTCTAATTCAGTTATTTTCTTAAATTTATTTATTTATTTTCATAACTAGAACATCGACAGGTATGGAACCCAGTTTGATGTCCACAAATTACAATGATGTAGGATACTAACGTATTACCCAATCAAAATACAAAAAAATCACAATGCTCCCACTGAAAAAAAATAAGAAAAACCAAAACAGGAAAAAAAAGGACAAAAAAAATTAAGATCACTCATCAGAACATGCAGGACTATTAAAAATTATGCCAACTATGACTTTTGATAACTTCAAGATTCAAACACCCTCATCTCATCATAGAAAAACATTATTTAGGTATCATACTTCATTCCTGATATGAAAAAAAAATGAAATTGAAAAGTTGAAACATTCTCATGTTACAAATGATAATTCCCCCCATCGACGTTAAAAACAACTCCGAGAAGAAACCATTTGTCTCATAAACAAACA
Organism: Myrrha octodecimguttata; assembly: GCA_958510865.1. Classification (NCBI taxonomy): domain Eukaryota; kingdom Metazoa; phylum Arthropoda; class Insecta; order Coleoptera; family Coccinellidae; genus Myrrha; species Myrrha octodecimguttata. The sequence continues at coordinate 32,342,406 of OY294057.1, forward strand.
CATTCAAATAGCGAAAGGTGATTTAAAGTATAATAAAAGACACGTTCCAAGTACTTCAAACAATCTTGTTTGGTTGTCAGTTCGTGATCCAATCAAAAACACATTTTCGAACAACTTTAACGAGCTCGCAAACCAACTGTTGGTACTAAATCTGCGCAGAATTGACTTTAAAGCATATAAAAAATATTTTCCTCTTTTCTGTTCCTATTTTTGGGTTCGTTATATTATCGCGGATGATCTCAGGCTGATTTTTGGTTATTTGCAGACCACTTAGTCGCGTGAGTCCTCAATCAAGGTCAATGGTTTTTTATGAAGGCAAGATGCTGTCGACCATTTGAGGGCATGAATGAAGACGCAGCATCCAGGAAAGCCATTGAAAATTTCTTGAGATCGACAGCTGAGAGCAGAGGTGGTCTCGGATATATTTCTGTTCAATATTTTGGTGTTGAAATTTTTTTTCCCCATGTTTCTTGTGATAATGAAAGTGATTGAAATATCCACCAGAATACACTCTGACATACTAATTCCTGGGAAATCAAGAGCTACCCGGATGGTTACTCTCCAGAGAATTCCCAAAGGGTTCTGATATTCTTATCGGCAATTGTTTTTTCAGCCACACCTCATTGAACACCTGTGAATTCAGATTCATAGATCAAATTCATCTTAGTCGATATAACCTCTACCTTTCTCGAAATCATGTGGGGAAAAAATTATATCCACGAAAAACTCCATGAGTACATTTCTTCCCAGAAAAACGTAGAATCACCAACTGAAGTTAGTAGTAGTAGTTAGAAGTAGTGTTAAATTCTACAGTGCCAGACAAGTATGGAAAATCAGTAACTAAATGAAATATGGAATATGCATCATTCATCCAAAATAATTCTATTGACTTCAAAAAGGCAATTGGGAATTCAATGAAAACAGATCTGTTGTTCGATATTTAATTTTATCCATTTCAAAAATCAAAAAAAAACTTGACATGAACTGACAGAACGGTGAACTGAAAGAAACCTAAATAAAATTTTTACCCGTATGATTTCCGACCACTGGTCCACTGAGTTATAAAAAATGAATCATTGCATTCGGTGCTTAGATTGGAATTCAGTGGAATAATCGGTTAACTTTTCATTCGCAATCATGTAGATGAAAAAGATTGATTATACCAAGTTTTCAACACATAACGAGAAATTTTAAATGATTTCGTTTATTAATTTATAAGCACAATGTGTAAATGCCCCATCGATATTCTTGACAATTTCATAATCGTAAGTAGTTCAAATTAAATATTTTTGGGATTTCTCTTCGAAAATCTGGACTATAACTACTAAAAATCGGATAAAAATTATTATTTGAAGAAATCACCCTGCGGATTACGGAATTTAAGATTTAAGCCCTTCATGAGACTCATTTATAGCTTAAATAAAACGTATATATTATTGATAAATTATTGATTTTTCACAACCCAAAAACCAATTTCATTAAAAAAATTCATTTGAAACATTGAAATCTCAATGAATACTCTTGTATAACTGAATAACACTTTTCCATGCAGAATGCGAATTGAGTAGCATAATTCAAAATAATGAAGATTTCCAAAAAATTCGGTTGATCGGAGGTTTTCATCCATTTTGGTTAGCGTAGTACAATTATCGTCAACATGTGGGTATCCGCTACTGGTTTCAATCGAAATCCAATATTTTTCGTTCTGAGACTTTGAAATAAGGGTGAATATAAAAGATAATGAGTTTGTATTTGATAAAACAAATTGGAGGATATATGATATATGCAAAAAAATCAATAACCAACCGAAAATCTCATCGATTGTAGAGAGTCTAATACTAAGAGTAGGAGCCTAGACTTAGTAGGAGCAGATGATCCACCTGTTTTTTTTGTTCACTGATTCAATCTTGGAAAGCTTTAATTTTTCCAGCCAGGTAGGAATTGAAATAAGAAATGAAATTAAACAGTTTAAGAGATTGCTCGCAAATTGAGCAGTTTTCTGAATGAATATTCCGGAATGCAAGAGGCTTGATACGCGTTTCAGAACTTTCTTCAGAAAAACTTTGAATCCTGCTATAATATTTACTAGCCGATATTGGCGGATAATCTTAATAATTATTTTATTGCACTTTCATTCTTCTCACTTGTAGTCCCGCGACGAGAAAGTGTGATATAAATTTGCAGCGTTTTCAGAGTTCCATGGGCGAAATAATTTTCTGTATTCAGCAAAATACAGGGGTATTTTTTTAGTTAGATTTGCTATTTCAGATCTTTGTGAATTCTTTGAGTTATTTTGTGTTCTTATCTGCTAATATCTGATCGCAAATACAATATTATGAAAACAATTTTTCATATCTGTTTTTCGTTAATTGGTTTTGTTTTTATGGTGCTTATACCTTTCCCTCTATTTGTGGACACACATTTATAGAAGAAACATCACTTTCATTGAATAATAGAAAAAGGTAACACCAAAAAATCAACTAGAAAAATAGAGACAAACAAAGGACTTAAATAGCAAATTATGTTCTTCTAATAGAAATCACCTAAAGATTTGGAAGAACAAGGATACTGAAGAACGAAGCCAGAAAACCTAGAAAAAAAGAGTCCTACCGTATTTTGCTGAAGAGAAAGAATTATTTCACTCATTGTTCTGAAAAAATGAATCATATTTACCACAAAAAGTAGAATCGAGAAATTTCTTCATCTAGTAAATCTACGTTGCTGTGATTTCGGAAAATAGCTATTCAAAAAAGTTCTTGAAATACGAATGTACTGCAAAAAATAATTCTCAAATCAGATATAGGCTCTGAAATGTTGAAGATCACTTCGTTGACCGATTACATTATTTCTGAATTGTTTGTCAGGGAAATCTTTTCAATATTTGACAAATAATAGTTTGAATCCCGCATGCGTAACGGCGATTTCTATAAGAATTATTTAATTGAATTTTCAATAAATTTTTCTTCAGATATCCGGAGCAAAAACCTAGAAAAAGAACCTGAAAAATAATGCGAAATACTCCCAAAATATCGTTCAATCGATATTAGAATAATATTGCCACATATTTTCAAAGCCACCAAATTTTTAGTCCGGGACTGTGTAGTGCCTTCACCCAACTAAATATTGCCCTGATGGCCGTTTATTCATTTACGAAGCCATCGGCGAATCTCACAGCCATCTGGCTTTCATCAGCAGAAAGCATGAAATTTCAGCTGCCCATAATCGTCCTTAATTCGCAAAAAAGACGAGGAGAACGTTCGATAAAATCAACAACATATTAAAGGTACCAATTCAGATCTTAATCAAAATTGATTCATAACGCTCGAAGATATTTGTGTATCCATATTTCACAGTTAAATTTAATGATTTTTTCAGTAAGTCACTTGAAAGAATCTGGCGATTAATCAGAGGAAAGGTTATAAAAACCCAATTTCATGCTTACTTTTGTGATACATGAGAACTTATATCCTATATAACATTGCAATTTCTCAGCCTTGTCGAACGAGCATATCATTAACCTTCATTGTAAGTACCAACTAAATAACTTATGAGAAATCTAAGAAAAGCACTGGTGTGATTTAGTCATGAGCTTTTGAGTGTTTGTTTGATTTCGAAGCCATCTCACAAAATTCTTGCATAAACCTTCACGCCGTCATAATCGACTTATTGTAATAGATTTTAATTCAAACAAATCTGCATTTTTTGAGATATTGGAAACTCCAAAAAGAAATTACATGGAATTTGACCCGTTCATTACATACAAGCCTCGAACCTGTGGTACAAATATTTGAAGAGTATGGTTGAATCTATTTTGAAACTTTCCTTCTGTATAGAAATGAATGTGTAGATGAAGCCAACTGATTCATTTTGGAACAGATAAAGTATTAGAGTTTTTTTTTTTTTTTTGAATTTGGTGAGAATGATTTTATCGAAATGTGAATATTGAATCACTGTGAATATTCTTCATTCCTTGAGATCAAACAATATCTGGAATATAATGGAGTAACTTTTGGAGGCCAGAATTCGTTTTTTTCATGAAATTTTTTGGTTGAAAATGGTTGAAAAAAAATTGTGAGAATGCGCAATTTTGCCTTTTTTATATTTGAGAATTTTCGGGAAAATAAAACTAAAATGGAGTGAAAATAAAGAAATATACAACATTGCAGATTCTCACAAAAGAATTAAGTGCATCTAAAAAAAAAATTCAACAAATAATCACCGAACCCCGTTTTGTCCTATATTAATTTGAGATTTGGATTAAAATATTTGAAGAGGGCAAAAAATTTTCAATTCTAATCAGTTGATTTTTTTATCCCGCACGTTGAATTGCTCATTTAAAATTCCACGGATCTATCTCATTCAATATTGACATTCCACTGAATTCAAATTGGAAATTAGTAGTCCTAAAAAATATTTGAGGATTATTCCGAAAAATTTTTCAGAAAAACATTAATTGTGAAAAACGTTTTCAAAATTAACAACAATGAATAATTAAATAAATTAAGAAAAACGAATCTCAATCACAGGAGCTTCAAAGTAACACATTCTGTTAAATTTCATTTCTCGCCCGTCTCAAAATATTACTGCGTTAGTTTTTTTGATCATGTCTGGACTATAACTTGCTTTGTAGTAGGCGGCGTCGATACCCTTACTTGAGAAAGAGAGAGAGAAAATAACTTTATTGAAACTTTTCAACGGGTTATCGACCGAGGTCTTCCTGCCTACCCTTACTTGCTATTTCCTATTTACTTACTTTCGATCTCAGACAAACACAAGTGAACATTTGGATATTCCCAAATGAAATAATTGACACTATTTACATCTGGTGATCTAGAGGTCCAGCTATGTAGTCTACCTCTGCTAATACATATGTTTCGAAAATGCTCTTCCAAAAAGTTCCTGACGGAAGAGCCGGAGATCGGGTAAACGGAAATTCCGTACCGATTCCCCAGAAATGTATGGTGTCCACTCCATAAAAATCATATCCCACCAAAACGGCTTACGGATGGAATGTACTAAGATTCCCCTTCAAAAGCAGAATCTTTATGTATTAATCGAAGATTCTGTGCAGAAATGTGTTTTGAGTATGGTAGTCAGAGGTCCACCTCATTTGAGAGTTATTAGTCTGGAGATTTGTCTATCAGAACTTTCCAAATATGTGGATAGGCAATGTTGGATGGCATATCTGGACCGTAAGATCACCAGCTTGAAATCGTGTTGATTATTTTTGAATTTGGAAATATTTGAAATGATATGTCTATTCGTCTAAGTAGGGAAATAAGGAGATAGGAAGGAAATATATCGTAGCAGCCTTCGATGAAACATATTAATTGAGACACGATCCAAAAAATTTTTGAACTTCTTTTTTCTTTATTTATTTAATTATTAATTGTTGTTTATTTCGATTACATTTTTCAAAATTAATATTTTCTGGAAATTTTTCAAAATAATCGTTCGAAATAACCTAAAGCCCTTATTTCCAATTAGTAGGACAAGAAATGTTTTCAACTCCATCACGAACTTCGAATTTTCTGAGAATTAATTGTAATGTCAATATTGAATCAAATTTTTCCATTAAATTTTCGAAGAACAATTCAACGTGCGTTATAAAAATTTAAAGGATTGAATTGAAAATTTTCTCCCGTTTTTCAAATATTAAAATCCGATTTTCAAATTTCAATATACAGGATGTTTAATCTAAACTTGACAAAGTTCCTATATTTTTCTAAGACGGACCTGGAATTATTCAGTTATTCTAATATGAATCGATTGACCTGCATAAGTTCATCATACGTTCTAAATATCAACGGATTATACTGGGTGGTTCCAAAGTTATGAACAATTAAAAATATTGGTGAATACAAGAAACACCCTGTATCTTGGTTATTGAATTGATTTGATCTACTATATATATAGGTTTTTTGGACACGTATACTGATGGCATATGAGGAGTGAATATTGCGCCATTTTGTAACTCTAGACATATTCTGATATCGATGACTTTCAGTAGATTTTATTTATCACAAAATTTAAATCTATCGCTAGTGTTAATTAATGGCCTTCACTAGTTATACACTTCATGCGTAATACCATAGAGCGAATAGAATATCAAAGGATCAAGAGGAGTGAGAGTAATAAGAAACATGTCGTCAAAATATTTTTTTTTGGTATATGAAATATTTATAGTACTGACAGAGATAAAATTTCCTATCAACCGCAAAAAGTTAGCACATGGTAAAAAAGTAAATATAACAGTCCAAAATATACGATAAATACAAGTAAAATCGCTAAGCAACATACAAAACAATACATTTTAGATAAATGTTGCTCCTGCAGACTCTCTGAACTGTCATAACTATTCGTAACCAATTTTGGTTAGGCCACTGATAGACCCCGACTGTTTGATTAGTTCAAATTATCACCAGTTCAAAGAACACGAACTTGCAGTAACGAAATGCCACAGTTATTCTTTCAGCAATGCACATATAGGCAATCATTACCGGCGCACACGAAGTCGGTATCCAACAATTATCGCAATGAAAAGATCTACCTCTATTATCAACATCACGGAAACAGCGCATACGCCCCATACAAACAACCAAACGTAACAATTTGCCACAGTGGTCAGCGATAATGATTACATTCAATCAGTTTTACCACTCGCAGAAACGCAGGTTGTACCATTTCGCGATTCCAAGTTGAAAATTACCGCACGTTCGGCGGCCCTTTCATGTTCGAACCGCGAAATATCCGCCACTCAATCGCACGTACCACTTAGGCCGGTACAACGTGAGCGCTTGGCTTTATAAACGAGTACAGAGCGCGGCGAATGCAATACCGAAGATAAACAACGCCTAAATTGGCACGTATAGTGCATCGCATCATAATAAGTCACGAGCAGGGGGACTGCTACAGCCGAGAAGTCTCACTTAACAGGGGCGCCGAGGTGATATTAAGTGTCTTAGGCTAGCTAGAGATGATTTCTGAGACATCAGAGTCCAATCCAGTTAACAAAGTTTTTTCAAATTCGCACTCGGATGAAAGGATAACATGAGTTGTATGCCGATGTCCTTTTCCAATTTGTACTTGTATTTTTCAGCGATACGGGGTAGATATTATTTCTTATGTTCAACACTTGGCGCTGACTACGTGTAGCTTATATTATACTGGGTGATTCCGGAGGAGACCGTCAGATTTTGGGATAAGTTTACACTAGTCAAGACAGTCTCGAAACAATGTTTGCTTTATGGTTGAGGGTCTCTATTGAGAATACAGGGTGATTTGTCCGATTCGACCGATTTTACTTTTCTTGATAACTTTGGTATGGCTTATTCTATTTTAGAGAAATTTTCAGCGAAGTACAATATTGATGAGGACATTCATTAATTCCAAAGTTTTTTCAAAATAAGTGGTTGCTATTGTGATAATTCCAGGTTAATTGAGCAGGTTGAAAAAACACCCAGTACATCGCATTTCCAAAACTACGCTATCTGTTAACGATTCTATCATAATAAGTCATTATTTAAGAGTTTCTGAGAAAATTTTTTTTGAGTTTCATAGGCACAACTCCGTTTTTCCTAGAAAACATTTTTGAAGAAGAGCATGATTCTTAAGTTCTGAAATATTGTTTTCAAATTCCAAATTCATATTTAATTGCTAATATTTTGTCTGAAATCATTCAATTCAGAATATATTCCGGATTTGAAGAGAATTTCAGAAGCGACGAACAACTTTGCATCCTTGGACGATACAGCTTTTCTACCGAGTGCAGAATACTCTCACTGCTTGTGAGCCAAATTTCGATAATGCTCTTCTTCAAAAATGTTTTTCAGGAAAACCGGAGGTGTGCCAAAGAAACTAAAAACCTCTGGATGATGACATATTAATTTAGAATTTGCAACGAATGAGAAAGTTTTGGAAAAGCAATGTACAGGGTGTTTTTTTTTCAACTACACAATTAATCTGGAATTCTGAAATCATCACAATTACAGCACTGTATTTTAGAGGATCGTTGCGATTATTGAATGTAGTCATTCAGGTTGTGCTACACTGCAAATTTTATCAAAATTGGATGAGCCATACCAAAGTTATCAATAAAAGTAGAATCTATTGGAGCGAAATTTCGACATTATCATTATTTGAAAAAATTTTCTCGGAAAACTAGAAGTGTGCCAAAAGAATTAGAAACTCTCAAATAATGACTTATTATAGTACAATCGTAAACAGATAGCGTAGTTTAGGAAACGATATGTACAGGGTGTTTTTTCGACCTGCACAATTAATATGGATTTATCACAATAACAACCGCTTATTTTGAAAAAAAATTTGAAATCAATGAATGTCTCGACACGATTGTACTTCGCTGCGAATTTCATTGAAATATAATACGCCATACCAAAGTTATCAATAAAAATGAAAACGGTCGAATCGGACAAATCACCCTGTATATTCTCAACAGAGACCCCCAACCATAAACCAAACAGTGTTCCGAGACTGTCTTGACTAGTGTGAACTTATCCCAAAATCTGACGGTCTCCTCCGGAATCACCCTGTATATACTTATGATAGGCAAAATCAAGAAAACTAACTTGGATAATCGAAAAAAAGCCTGAATCTTCCTTCAAAATCCTCGAAGTTGCCGAAATCGACATCAGCAGACAAATTAGGATCATATAGATCAATGGATATTTTGGGAGCATTTTGCATGCATTTCCGTATGTTTCTTCTAGGTTTTCGGTCCGGATGACTGAAAAAATAACTTGTTGAAATGAAATAAGACTATTATTCAAAGAAATCGCCTTTGCGGATTGTGGGATGCAAGCTATTTATCAAGGCCTAATAAACAGTATCGGAGTATTGTAAAAAATCAACAATATGCATGTTTCAGATCTGGCTCCTTGATCAAAAAACAAGGTCAACATTTGTAGAATTATTTTCTTGCTGAAGTTCTTGAAATACGAAGGTATTGCAAGAAATGAATTCAGGAAATTTTTGTTCAACTGTCTGAGAAAGAAATCAAATAAAGACTCTGAAACTGTTCAGTCCGTTTTTCCGATACTTTTCAATAGGCAACATTTTTTTTCAAGAAACTGATCTTGATAAATAATTACTGGGCTGTCCTAATGCTACCAAGGTCATTGTGTTATTTTTTGTTGAGTGTTGTGACCCTATTTTTAGTTAGATAGCATTTGAACCTCAAATCTTTTCACACGCGCTCGGAACTTCTCTCTCCTAGTGCATCGTGTTGAACTTGAGTGGATAAGCATTTTGACTCCTGACTTGAGTTTCATTTACTCGAGACGAATTCCATGTTTTGTTGTGACTCAAGTCATGCTCAGATATAAGAGCCCTTACAGATTCACACAAATTCTCAAGTTCCTTCACTTGCGATTGGGGTTGAACTTAAATGTTCAAGATACATACATTTTCACGCGCTTGTTCTAAGGAACAGCGCGTTTTCATTTCGTCACAATGAATTCATTGAAATTTCGAAATTTCATTTTCCCAGTATTACCAATAGTGCAGATGTGTTCGAATAGAAATTCTGCACTTCGTTGAAAACTGACGGCGGAAAGGTTCATGCAAAAATGTCTCGACGAAATGGCTTCGAATGTGAACAAGCGCGTAAACACCCCCGACCCCACGTCAGTGCTTTTCTAAATTTATATTGATTCCACCAGCACTCTGTTCTCTTATCACTCGAGTTGAGTTTAAGTAACTGGGTTATTGCATTCATCTGATTGACCCAAGTTGCACTGATGAGGGTCCTTCAAAATGTACTCAACTTCCCAAGTTCTTTCAATCGCACTTGTCTCAGAGTTATAATACCACAAAAGTTTTAATTATGCTAATGGCTTTCAGAGACCAGAAAGATGTCTTGAGTACCACCTGAGTTTTTTCCGAGATAATCGAGTTACTTCCAGTAACTCGAGGTTCAAAGTAATTTCTCCCTGATCCCACATCACTTAACTGGTACCCAAGCTAGGTGTATAGCCCTACTAACCCACATAGCACTGGAGTTAGTCAAATTGCATCCATATCACTCGAGTGTTTCCCGAGTATCACAGCACCAGTATCGACTATCCGAATTGCGAACAGAGTTGAATCTATCCACGGACATCAGTGTCCAACCTGTTCATTTAATTAAGAGTCAGTTGACAACATATTAAGTCTCCCAGAACAAGTGCCAATCCGAATTCTAGAGAAGATGGACCCTCCCTTCTTATCTAATCACAGTGTACAACTATTCTTGCGAAAAATATTTCGAAAATATTACAATTATTTTTACGTATTCGTAAGTAGTTGAAATCAGACAATGGTTCCAAATCTGAAACTTCGATCCAGTTTGAATTCAAAACTTGAATATAAAATAATAGTTCAGCTTCATCTTGAGAGGAACCAGTAGCTCGAATATAACGGGGTGACTTTCTCAGGCAAGAGTTCGTTTTTTTTTTCAGAAAAAAATCTGGGTGCAAATGAAGAATTTGCAAGAATTTTTGGGAAAATAAAGACTGATATGAAGTAAATAATGGAAATATGAATGACATTGCGCATTCTCACAAGTACATCCCAGAGAAATAATTTAAAAAAATAATCACTGAAGCCTGCGGGTTCCTATTAACGTTGACATTTCACAGATTCTAATATTCTCGAGGCTTTTGGCAACGTTAAGGCATGCAGACTGTGATTAGGTGCCGAACCTTGAGATATCAATGAGATTTTTTGAAACTTGAATGTGGCTGTGTGACCGAAATCCACGAAGACGTAAATGATCAGCCGACAGTACTTTTTGCTTTTAAGCAAAGTCAAAATTGTTAATATCTGGAAACCCAGTTTCCTTAGGCGAGGTCAGTACATTGAGCAGTGGCCACTATGGATGCGAATTCAAGCAAACGCACGAAAGTACCTGACTTCACGTCAGATATTTTTTCTTTTCTTTTTTGCGATGTCTTTTCAAAAGTCCGATGAAATCGTCCAAGAGCTCGGCACGTATCCCTAGAAAAGTTGCGACACGTACTTTCGATTTGATACGATCAGATAAATTAGATATTGTTGTCCTGAAAAATGCGGCGATTTACGGCGTAGCAAATACACGAGAGTACTTCAGTGGCGTACTTGATTTGTATCCACCATTTTGCAACTCTGTTCATGGGATGTGCTTTCGTTGGGAATTTCTGCAGAGAATCAAGTTTCCATCCTGAGATTCTCCATAAAAATAGAAGGTATAACTGAAATGAAATCGAGAACATACTCACAGGTTCAAACCGTTTGAAAAAGTATTTTCTCCCATAAGCAGGTGTCCGTCCTAACTTGCTCTCTTTTCGAGATATAGGGTATCGACATTTTCAGAATTCGTTTTATCCATTGCTTTCCAATACGTTTGGTCTGATCGATAATGAACTTCTCTTGGTTATTTGCAGTGAATAGGGCTCCTCTTGAAGATGTAAGAATAGATTGATCCATTTCGTCGGATTCCAAAAGCTCTTTCTTGAAATATTGCGAGATAATCAGATCGATTCTGTTAGCGTATTGCTACGAACCTTTCATTTCTAGTGATATTGCTATCTTTCTAATTCATAGCCATATGGTCATGATATTACGAATTCTGTTCCGAGTGTTATAGCAATGTTTGTTATGAATTTTGTCCTAGCAATATTGCTATCTTGGACTTCCATAATCGATGGTTTTAGAGCTGACAACACTATATTTTGTGACTTTAGAGCATCAAGGAAGAAGAAAATAACCCTACTTCGTGAGATCGTTTTATGATTTCGCATACATAACCTCTATCTACGGCTTTGATTATTCATGCAAACATTGACATAAAGAATGTTAGGAAACAAAAGAGTAAAATTGACCAATAACCAATTTCCTGGAGACCGATAGAATATTGGTTGCCGGAAATCAAATGCAGCAATTTTATTCAGGCGTTAATAATTCGAAATGTGATACACTTTTTTGTTGGCACCTCAAAGAGATTGCTGTTGTTGAGATGATTAGAATGATCATCTCAGCTGTTGTCTACTATGCCATTATTTTAGTCGAAGAGTTTTCCTTGAAATCAAATATTCTAGAGAACGTTGAACACATTTCCATTAATTTACTTTTTTTATTCATATAAACATCGACTTATTCAAGAATTTAACGAAACAGGAAAACCAATTAAAGTCAAACTGATCAATTTCCTGGATGCCAATAGAACATTGGTTTCCAGAAATCAAATGCAGCAATTTTATGCAGGCGTTAGTGATTCGAAATTCGATAAACTCTTCTGTTGGCAATTCAAAGGGATGGCTGTTGGAATCATAAGAATAATCATCTAAACTGTTGCTCACGCTCACTATGCCGGTATTTCAGTCTAAGAATTTTCCTTAAAATTAAATATTCTAGAGAATATTGAACAAATTTCTATTAGTACCTACATATATCCCTATCTTCAATAATTTCGAATTCTTGGAAGACATAATACTGAAACAAATGTACCTCTATAAGATTCCCTTTCTAACGTATCTTGTTATCAATCATAGCGAGTACTATTTTGAGGTTGCTAAGATAGCAATATTGATATCAAGTTTCTTGTTAAAGTGACAGATCATATTGCTCAAAATCGTTGATCAGAATACTAATTCCAATCTTGTCACGGCAGCAATATCTTTTTTCTAGCAATATTGCTATTTGCGAACAGAATCGACCTGAATAATTCTGAAAATTTTCGCTTAATCGTCTGATGAAGGCATCAGATTCATACTCTGAAACGTTTCAGTTCATTGGTTGATCTTTAACAGCATTCCGATTCTTCCACTAGGTAACATTTTTTTTTTTTGAAGAAATTGCTCTCGACAAATAGTTTGAATGCCGAATCCGCCAGGGTTATTTCAATAAATAATTATTTGACTTAATTTTACCACTTCTTCTCCAGATATAGGAAGCGAAAACAAAGCAGAAACCTTATTAATAACTACCGGTCTGTCCGAATGCCATCAACGTGTTATCATTTGATGAGTCTTAATCAGTGATAAATAAAATTTGGATTATCTTGAGCATGGTGGGAGTATTTCGGAATTTCATCAAGTTCAGTTTCCGACGTTGCATCAGAGCCTTCATGAATTTTCTGCAAACGCATTCTGACAATATCTCAACTTAAAATGAAGCATATACGATCCTGCTATGCCCTCAGATTGCCATAGGTCACAATATCCAATATCCATCGATCTTAGACGAGGATTTCAACGTGGTACGAGCGACATGAAACTTGTCTTGTTCCCTCGCTCAATAATGACGTCGTGGGCGACTCTCATTCATTCATTCATCAGGAGTATATGGTCCTTTCGCTCCTCCAAGAAAGCCTATTAATTATATTAGACGTTCAATACGTATCTTGTACCTATTGCTAGATATATCGGTGATTTCGATTACGATTTTCCATCGTCGAGCTCTCAACAGCATTCTCTGTTGATGATCCAAGATGGAACAGTTGTAACTTGTGTCGATAAAACCTCAGACTTACTTCAGCAAGTTTCTGATTTTTTAATTTTTTTCTTTCACAAAAAAGAAAGAATTCTCTCGAAAAAGCACCAAAATTTTCAATCGAAGAGAGGCCCACGTCAAAATATATATACTATTTAAGAAAAGATGGCAGGCGTTGAAATCTCTCTTTTCTAATGGTGTCAAAAAAAATACATTACTATGGTGAATTTTTGAAAAGATATTATGTAGGAAGTCCAAGAACCTCCTAGGCTTTTTCCCACTTCTCTATGAAATACCTTTTGATGGGTTGAAATTTTCCGTAGGTCATTCAGGCGAATAAATTATTCTTCAATAGCAATAGGTAAATAGGCATCTACGCATATAATTCAAAGAAGATATTACAATTTTCTCAAAATATTACTTAGTAACTATCAACTTTATTAATTGATTTAGTTGTTGATTATAGTAGTAAAAAAGAAAATTTACCATAGTTATGGTAATTTAGGTAAATAAGATTTCAACCCTGGGAGTTTGATGACAACAACCACTAAAACCTTACATTTCAAGGGGGGTTGAGTCTCGGGTTGAGTAAACTTTGTATCAAAGATGCAAATTTTACACAAGGGTTTTTATTTTCCCAGTTGAATTACTTAATACCATTGATATCTCAAATAATAAGGTTTATTCCAAGAAACTACAAGGTATAAATAAAACTCATATTATTCATAACTCATTGGTTTTCACCCCAAAACTTGTAGCGTTTTTCTTCATAACTCCGGGACCACTGGTCGGAAATCATCCAGGTTGAAATTTTTAGGTTGAATTATGCAACAGTAATCAACGTTGAGAGTAATTTTTTTTGGTGGATCACTAGGGTTTATTATTTGATTTCATCGAATAATAGACCACAATACCATTGACTTAACGTTTTCTCTCAGTACTTCCGGGAAATGAAGAAAAGAGTGTATAGTTACAAGTTGCATGAAAATAATGAAAATCTTTCACGAATAGGTACAAAAACATCATTTCTTATATGCCATGATAAATCTTTTTGAACAATGTCACTGAATTTGTTGTTGCATCCTTCACTTCCTCAGAAAGACAATTGAAGGAGTACTGACAAAAGAGGTCAATAGTACCTCATTTTAAAAAAAAACCATCGGACTCCTATCGAACAATGTGTCACTCGCTCTTGTCATCACGTCCTCAAGGTTGATAGAAATTGATCGAAACCAACCGTATAAAATATACCTATTTTGCATCTTTTCAATTTGACACACTGTACTACTTAATCGAGTAGATAATCATCGAACAAAAATCAGCAAATTAATGATACGTCCCACAAAGAATCCGAGCATCTGAAATAAAACAAAAATATTTACTTTTGTTCGAAAATTTGTTATGTGTTTCGATTGGTGTATCCTATAGTTTTCATACTCATTAGCACCATAGGTGAGGTACAGTCGTGAAAACTGCCTCTCCTTGGGCTAAATATTCTTATTGGTATTGATTGCTGTTATTCTAAATCACTTCATATCGGTCGGAAAACTGACGGGAATAATCTCTTTGCGAGAAGACCTTGATTCTCGAAATAATGTGTTTTATGGGTAAATGTCTATAATTTTGAGGAGACTAGTGCAATTCTGGGTTGTCAGTTTGATGAATGTTTAACCTTCGATACCGTGAACTTCATATTAGATGAATAATTCTATATAGGATAATAGCTGGTCTCGTAAACATTCATCGTGCTTTTCAGAGCTATCTATCATGCAGGAAAATATAATAGGCATTTGAATGTCCGTTAATTTGAGTGGATTCAAGTTTTATCAATGTATTTTTGCGTTCATGTTCTGCATGCCATCATTTTGAAAAATGTGTTCTCGATTTTTTTTCCGCAAATGCTAACCAAAAACTAGGTCTCACTGATGAAAAAGCCGGTGTCAAAATTTATTTCATCCGGTCGGTCCAGAAGGCCGGCTGCAGACACAATAAATTGGTAATGGAAAAACTTGGTGACTTGAGACTTTCAGGGTATGTATTGAAATGCTACGGCTATTTTCCTTGATGAGTCAAATCGGTCTTGAAATTTTGAAATTTTGGGGTTTTTGTCTAAATACCTTCATCAACTACTTGGGTTGGTTCAGGTTGATGCTTGGTAGTCAATTGTTTAATACTGACGAGTACCTGCTTATACAATTTGTTGGGATTGTATAAAAAGGAATTTTAAACAAAACTTTTTTTCGGGAAAAACTCGTCAGATTTTAATACTCAGCACAAACCTTTAATTCAATATTCTATTTATTTCGGGTTATATTCGGAAAAAGTGTATCTAATGTTGTTGTCATTTAGTCACTATCATTATTATTTCTCTTAGTGTGAAATTTGGAAATATCGATTCGGTAACCAATTTCAGCATGCTCGCAAAAACTGCTGACTTCATGTCAGTTTTCTAGAATTTCTAGTATCTCGAAATAATGACACGTCGTATTTCAAGTTTCATGTAAATCCACGAAAAATTCAATTCGATTTGGAGTAATTAGGATGAAATGATTGTAGAATCGAAAATGATCTCAGAATTCCCATGAATTTTCTCTCGAGAAGATCTCCGTATGTTCGCACAATTATTCTCAATTTTCTGTTATGTCTAAATATGTTATCCCAAAATTATCCCGAACCGTTGCGTTATTTATCAGTTTGTTTGGTTAGGTTATGTGAGGCGTCAGATTTTTGCTTTAACTCACGTTTAAGCTCCTAAATTTTAATCATTTGCATTTCTGCATTAGTTTTTTTGATTTTGGACAAAGGGAAGTGGTAATTTCAACTGGTGCTATTTCAGAAGAAGTGGAACTACTTATATTGCACAATATGATTAGCATGGTCCAAACTATTCCTAATTTCAAACCCCTCATGTTGTTTCCGAAAGTATTTCTTAATTATTGGAAAAGTAGCAAATATCTATATATGAAAAAAAAATTGTTGTGGCAGCACTCATGAATCTTAACGTCTCATATCAGTTGTGTGTAAAAGGTATTATAAAATAGATTTAAAAAATCTGAGCAAGTTTTATAATTAACACCAAAAAACGAAAAAACATATAACCAAACAGCTTTTCTATGACAGTGATCGGAGCCGGAAGGACCCGAATCCTTCCGATAGAGCATAGGGCAACGTAAATTACGGCTTGCAATTTACCGTAAATAACGTTAGACGCTAACGCTATTAACGTAACGTTATTCTGAAACTGAAGCTGCGCATGCTTAGATGTCAAAAATAACGTTAGCGCTAATAACGTTGCACAAATTTGACACTGCAATATCTCTCTTATCAATTCCCAACTCGCAGAGTTTCCGTATTGCGGATTCTGACTCTCAGCGTTGTCCCCCTTATTGATCGCAATACTTTCATTGCTATTGTTCTAATTTTTCTTGATTTCTGCTGTTTTTTCTCTTGTTTATGCAGCGTAAGTCAGAATGTGCCTTATGCTGGTCTTATATATTCGCGTGTTGCTCTCAGTGTTGATGTAGTTATTTTTCCATATTACCTACATCACGCAAGCATCGTATCTGCTCTTTGGATACTACAAACGATTGCGTTTTTTCGCACGTGGTTTTCATATTGAGTGTCAGTTCCCTCAAGTTGAATCTGTGTATATGGCGCTGTGAGTTATTGTGTAACTTCCAAAAAACAACTTAGAAACTCGATATTTGTAGAGTAAGTTTGGACCTTAATTATGAAGGCCGAATTCGTGAATGGGTAAAATCCACCCAATGATTCCGCTAAGATACTCATTCAAAATTTAATTTTCCCAATATTTCCAAGAATATAAATATACAGTGCTTCATCGAAAAATGACAGTTCGAATGTTCATATAGAAATTCATGAAGATATAAGGATCAGAAGATCAAAGAATATTGAATATTTGAAAAAAAAATTTGAAATTTTTTTTTCAAATTTTTCTAATCACTCTATCATCACGAAATTTCGTACGAAATTGTCCATCAGCATTTTCAAATAAGTTTCATTATGATTGTGAAAGTCTTTTTCGAGTTATTCCGGAAAAAATAATGAAATCTTGAAAAAACCAGAAATTTGGCATTTTTTCTAATATCATCAAAAATTATGATCATATTGAACTGAAATTTGTTACACTGCTGTGAAATATAAAGTTCAAGGTACGACGAAAATTTTTCCGAAATGTAATGAACAGAATAATAATCAAAATTTTTTCGAAAAAATATTTGAAAAAAAATATTTTCAAAATATACTGACAGCACGATATCAACAAAATTCTACAAAAGTTGCAAGTCCTCATGTTCCAACTAACTGCCAAGTTTCAATCCAATCGATTCAGTAGTTCCCGAAATATCAGGAAAATAACCTCAAAACTTCAAATGGCTATAACTCCGAAATCGTTCTAGCAATTTTGCCCATTAACGAACTTAACCAATTAAATGCAACCAACCCTGAAGTTTTCAAGTCGATAGATTCTTCCGTATGCCCGTAATTGAGCCTACGAACGGCCGGCCGGACAGAATCGATTTTGACACCGGATTCGTCATCAATGGGTCCAACCTAGTCATTTGAGACCATTTTCGGCGAACAAACTCGAAAATTACAGACATTTGGACAAAAAAATAGCACGCTGTTACCCAGAGCATGCGCGCAAAAATAACTCCCCTAAATATTGAATGACTTGCTTCGAAACCTATTTCTATTTTTTAGATTTTTTTTCCAAGTGATTTCTGTATTAAATCAACATAAAAATATTTCCTCTTAAAAATTCATCCACAACTTCAAACGCCATGAAATTCTACACCAACCGACTCACGTGGGCAGGCGTTAATTGACCTCCGAATGGCCGACTTGATTTGTCGAAAACTTCAATTACCCGGTGGTACCACGAGCAGCGCTCACAATGGGCCCGATACCCACAGCTACAACCATCGTTATTACCATATTACCTCTCTTCAAGCGGCGTCAGGTGTGGTCCTGTGAATAATGAAGTTTTTGAGTGCATGTCAAATCGCCGTAACAGGGAAAAAACCTAAATCGTTCGATAGAGATTTTTCGGCGGAAGAATGCCGACGATGATAATTTCGTTTATCGATCGAGCAGGCGATGAGAGCGTGGATAATTGGGGTGGAATTCCGATCGAGTTCGATGTAACAAGATTATATACATATGCTCTATTGATTAGACTGAGGTTTTTTCATGTGTATCAAGTTATCCTGACAATTCCTCAGAATTAGACAGAGAATCCTTTTTTGTCGTAAATATGCAGACTGATAATTCATTCTGTATCCTTTTTATTTTGGATAAATATTTCATACCTTGATAGTTAAACAGCTTTTCTGGAAATTATATTTTTCGAAAAAAATTGTTTTTCTAAAAATTCTAAAAAAGCATCGACACGAGGTCAGGTGCTTTTGAGCGCTAGTTCGAATTCGTCGCCACAGTGAAATATCACATATTTTGTTTGAATTTTTCCAAAAGTGGACATCAGATCGAGCTGAAATTTTGTAAACTGTTGTTGATTATTGTCCACAAGATTTGTGCTGAATTTTATGAAAGTCTGATGGATAGATTCCGAAAATTCAATTTTGAACGAAAATTTCTACAGTTTCCTCAAAACTTTTCAACTATAGGATCATGACGAAATTTTCTTTAATACAGCGTGTCGTCATTTTTCAGAAAACCAAATCGCATCAGTACTTCTTCAGATATTCAGGAAATCACCTCAGCATTCATTTAATTCAAACAAGTCTACTTGATAAAGGAAAAATACAGATTTTTCTGTAGTACCTTTCCACCATATCTTTCGATATTGATATCTTACGATATACTTTTATTGCCTTCGACAGACCACGTCGTGAATGACAAATTCAATTATTATATCAACTGGCATATGATGGTTGAAGTCAAAAACTTAGGAAAACGGTTACATTACAAAATAGTATACAAAAATAATACTAGACACAGTGTTTCATCTTTATCTTTCGATTCAGTAGCATCTATTCTATATTATATATCAAAATTTTACCACGTGTATTCGCGAACACTCTATTACAAACGAACTTAGGTTGCATAGACTTACTGGCAAGCTTGTTTGAATGCATGTGCATAGAACAACATTGTCAACAAGTTCTGTGTCATCTCCTTGCTCTGGTGCATGAAATGAGGTGAAAAACACTTTAAAAATCTTTATAACTTGAAAAATAAATGTGTATCATATTTTATTATGCTACCGATTCCCTAAGTTTTACCACTCATTATATACCAGTTGATATAATCATCACGTATAGTATACTTCCATTCATAGAAAATGACTCTGGAACAAAAATAATATTTGCTAGTGGCTGTATTTAAACTATTTCAAATTGTATTGAAGCTCTACTGAATTATTCATGTAAAGCATTTGAAATACTCGCTTGAATCATCGAATTAAGTAGTTCGGATTGATGCTATCATGTTCGAGAAATCTATTATTTCCCTTCTACCCTAGTATCACTCAAAGCCTTGTATATTTCAAAGAATGTGACAAAAACATAACGGTACAATGAAAATCCTGATGAATTTGAAAACTCTGACATTCATTGCGAACGTGGAACTTCTAGAAATATAGAATAGAACTGAGTTGACTTTCTGGAATTTTTAGAATACAACTGAGTCGAATTTTTGGAACTTGTAGAACATGACTGAGTTGAGTTTCAGTGTCGGAGCGAAAATTAGAAATGTTACCATACGTAAAACTTGATAATGGAAGTGCATTCGGACCAAATCGAACAAATTATGTAAAATTGACTAGAAACGTTGTAAACCTACGCGTCTCAGGCTTTAAGAGAAATTTTATATTTTATAACCCACTTCAGATTGATAATAGTAAGCGCCCAGATCTACCTAGCGATAGATCAATCTTGACTGTAGATCTACTTGAACGATACCTACATAGGAAGCGCCCAGATCTACCTAGCGGGTAGATTTGCCTTTTTGGGTAGATCAATTGAATAGTTGACTGAATTATTAAAAAACGAAGCACACTGTTTATAAATTTAGAAAAAATCAGTAGCTAATGTAAAATTCGATTACGGTTATCGTCTATCCTGGAACTGAATTTTGACTGAATCGTGTCTGTATTTTGTGAATATTGAGATGATGAAATTTCAAGTGCGTTCACCTACTGAACCATATTGCGGATTTTGTTCATCCCGAACTTGATCCTTCGAATTCAAACTTTAAACCTACCCGGAAAATTTCGACTATCTAAGTCATTCCTTTGCGAAATTTTGGCGTTTACAGCCGGCCTTCGGCCGAATTGTGAATATTTTCTACGGTGCCAAATAAATGTTTCTGGATTTTTGAAAAAACTCTTACACACTGATTCGATATTAATATTAAACGTCCTTCTTTTGACGACTTATGTGTTAGAGCGAATGGCATTTTACCTAGTTAAAATGCTATACTGACTATAATTCGAATTGAATTGCGACCGAAAAATTTTCATTATATTTGGCATATTATTCAATACTGGAGGCACGGTTTTCTTTCGCGTACCTAACTCTTAAATTGAAATCTGTCGAATTGTTTTTTTTTGTGTCACAAACACTTTACCGAACAAATTGCATCATAATTTGACTTTAATTTTGGGACACCTTTTATATCTCAATAATATCTAGGCTATTTGTGCCGTTTCCATACTTGACTTGCCTATTTATAACTTGAACGTAACTACCTAAAATTGAACTTAAATTCTCAAAAATTCATTGCTTGACAATCCCTATCCTAAGATTTCGTCTCATTATTCGAAATTCAAAGTCATACACATGAAATGAGTCCTTACAAGTTTCTTCTGTATCCAAGCAGTAGCTCAAACGAACAAAACCATACCATCGAATACCCGAACGAGACAAGACACGACAGAAACGAATTCTTGACCTACGACTGCAGAATAAACGCGTAGGCGCTGAGAAGCCTCATCCGCGCCATCATTCACCTCCATATTCACAAAACGTGATGATTCTCAACAATGAAACGTGTTGAATGCAAACCAATCAATATCGATCTTTCGCCTGTTCCGTCCGCCGACGCATAGAATTTCAAGTGGCAGGCCGTCGACCATAAAAATATGTTTACATTTCGATGCACCCACACGACCGTTCTGTGACCACTTGAAACCAGCATTTTAAACATAGAACATTACGGTTGCTACCGGTCATAACGATGATTTATCGGCACGAGAGGGCGCTGCTTTGCAATATCGAAATGTAGAAATTAGTGAACTGCCGTGGGTCGTCGGTTGATGAAAGATCATTAGCATAAAATTTACGGTGTGAATTGCTACCGAGCCTGGGGTTAATTGAACGATACCTCGTCCGTTTGGAGTGGGCTTGGAGAATTTATTGGGGGTTTAATTTTTGTTGCAGCGGATGTGCTAACGATGTATGTATAACATATATGAAATGGTTATTGAAAATTAACTCATAGCATTGATTTGTGCAGATGTGCTGTTTCTGCTTCCAGCGTCGTTCGTGTCAGAAAAGTTAAGTTCACATCAATAAAAGTATTCGGATATATCGAAATGGATGAATGAATAAAATATATGTCTTCGTTTGGAAAGGATGGATGAGCATTTCGTTTTCTTTCTATAACTAAGCAGCACGGAGGAAAGGTGATAGTATCCAATTCCAATAGCGAGAACTTTACGAAAAAATAGCTCACTCGATGTAATGGAGTATTAGAACGCCTACTCAGTATTGAGTCAATAATTCTATCGGATCTTCTGCGGATAATCCATATTTTCGCTTGAACATCCAAATGCAATAACCCTATTTGAGCATGTTGAAGACATAGAAAGTTCATGTTATACAAATAGAGAGAAGGCAAAGTATCTATTGTTGTTATTATTATGTTATTTTTCGACAATTTTTCAAAATGGCGAATGCGCTGGCAGGACCAGATTTGTTTCGTGTCGCACTTGTCGATCATTCTTAGTTTGTAGGAAACCCTCGGAAGCTTAAAGCTTCTGCAAGTTAGGATATAAGGTGTTTTATGTGCGGGATTCGTTACTGGGTCCTTGTGCCACCCTAGGAACAACAATGTCGATTTTGACCAACAGTTAATGGTGGCCGGTACCGTCTGAGTAGAATTTTTGGCATGAAATATTAACTATTGCATTATCTAGGAACTGTATCTAAAGTATTCATTATGTTTAAACAGTAAGAGCTTCGTTAAACATATGTAATTTTTCTAACAAATATATTTCTTGCTAGTTGATGACGTTTTTGCATGTTGCTGGGTTGAGTAAGGCAGGAACATCGTCAAATCGATGAAAAATACCAATGAGTTGTTCAAGTATTTTCATTTGAATGGTATTATCCGGATGTAAAGAGGAACTCAAATTATCCATTTTACAAGGGGGAAATAAAAAAAATCATATTCCCTGAATTCAACCAATCTATAATTGTGCTTGGAAACAAAACTTTTCAACTTGTCAATTACCTAGGTGAAGATCATAGAATGGAGAATAGACCCCACAATCGATAAAACTTCAATTAGATAGAATAGACGACTTCGGCCCAAGTTGCCAACCCACAATTTACTTAGCAAGTTTACTATCACTGGGGAACGGGAATTTCAGGACAAATTCGACATGATAAGGTTCGCATTATTTATAAATAACCGTAAAACATGCCTCGGCTCTTCAAACCAGATAATTCCTTCCAAGTATAGGTTTTTGTTAAGATCGTCCCCAATTGGCTGACATTTAAGTTGGGATTCCTGATTTCATGCAAACAGTGTCAATTTTCATAGGATACGTTGCGAAAATCAACTCTGTTGTTTCGGTTGCCGATTTTCCGCTCCGTAAATATGAAATATTCGGATAGTTCCTGGAACAAGCGCGTGAAAAAGGTCATTTACGGAATCTGGTTGATGAAATTGCTGTCGATTTACTGTCACTAGAACGATTTTCTATGGTAAATATCCATAGCATAGAACAATCTATTTTTACTTTTGGTTTGTTTTGGTTCCCAGTTCAGAACTGTACGGGGCGGTTCTAGCACAGATCTATGGTCTTTGCTAGAACCGTCCCGAACAGATCTGAACTCGGAACCAAAACAAACCTAAAGTAAACATAGATTGTTCCATGCTATGGATATTTACCATAGAAAATCGTTCTGGTGAAGGTAAATCGACCGCATTTTCATCAACCAGATTCCGTAAATAACCTTTTTCACGCGCTTGTTCCAGGAACCATCCGAATATTTCATATTTATGGAGCGGAAAATCGGCAACCGAAACAACAGAGTTGATTTTCGGAACGTATCCTATGAAAGTTGACACTGTTTGCATGAAATCAGGAATCCCAACTTAAATTTCAGCCAATCGGGGACGATCTTAACAAAAACCTATATTTGGAAGGAATTATCTGGTTTGAAGAGCCGAGGCATGTTTTACGGTTATTTATAAATAATGCGAACCTTATCATGTCGAATTTGTCCTGAAATCCCCGTTCCCCAGTAAAAGTAAAATTGCTAAGTAAATTGTGGTTTGGCAACTTGGGCCGAAGTCGTCTATTGACTCATAACATTGACATTCAAGTATGCAATGAAATATAATTTTGAGCTGATTTTCATGTTTAGTCGAGTAATATCATGTACAATGTTTTGGTAGGCAAGCTGAACGGTTCCGTGTATGAAATTTTTGGAAAATCATCATAAGTTCCTAATAATCATTTCTTCATTTCTTGAATAAGGCTGGATTTATTCGAAATATTTCCATTCAACAATTTAATGCAGTCAAATGCATTGGGTATGCCGGTTAGTTCCAGGTAAGGAATTTTTGGAGAATCATCAGTTTTTGATGAGCATTCCTGTTCGTTTCACAAAGAAAAAGTCTAAATCATCACTGATCGGCATTCAAGCCAAATTTGAACACCCATGACTCGTATTTTAGAAACAATAACCATCCACTGTGTCAATACTACTCCTGTCTAATACAGCCAGGAGTACTTAGCCGTTGATATCACAAAATATTTTCGCAATATTTCACCTCCATATGAAAGTAACAGGGTACCTATATAATAAACTACAACACGCAGTAAGACGGCAACCTGAACTAACGAAAGGTCTGCTTATTTGCCTGTTTATGTAACCAGGGACTAATTTTATATTAAGTACACCAAATTTATACTATCCTCATCGAAAAAAAGTGTATATATCAGATCAAAATTTCCAAATAAATACGAATAAATACGAGAGGAATCGCTTTCCGCATAGTAAACAATGCATTTTAGGTTATTGTTGGTCCTCCACTCTCTCAACTGTCAAAACTGCTATATCTCCTTGAATTTAAATGAATTTAAATGTGAAATATTGGCTTGAAAATTCTGTACAAGAACTCATTCAAATCCGATTGGTACTTCCTGCAAAAGAAAATGTTGAAGAAAAGTTTCGAATATTTTCGAAATTTTTCTTTCAATTTCCTGACCATACGATACCAACAGAGTTTTGTAAGCAGTTGCGCATTTCTATTGTTCAATTAGTTAAAACAGTTTTAATCCGATCACGTTCGTAGTTCCTGAGATATTTAGGAAATAACCGCAAATATTCGAATGATTTTAACTCTCGAACTGTTCGGCTGATTCGGACCATTAATGAACATAGCCGCTACGTACTGAGACGCAATCTAGCTCAAAAGTTTCAAGGCGCTAGCACTCTTCGTTCTGATGTTATCGTGGCAACTAATGGCCGGACAAAACACTTTGTGATATTTAATTTTTCATCAGTGACTCTAACCTAGTCGAAAATAACAGACATTTGAGCCAAACAATAGCACGGTCATGAGTTAAATAGGACGAAAAATCCATCTCTTCTAAACTCTAACAGGCCGTTTATCACTCGAGACATTCACACCTTAATTCCACTAATTAGTCAATCTTTGCCTCGTCGGACAAAGAAGATCGGCACGTGCCCACTGTACGTGCACCGACCGCTTGTTTACAAACAAAAGATTTAACACCCCACTGACTACGTGGACCGTGGCTGCGTTCTCGGATCATCAATCAAAATTACAATACCCAGGTTTTCGGTTTTATACGACGCGTGGGGGCCTCATAAAACGTTGTTCGAAAGTTATTCGAGCCATTTAAGCTGCGATCAATCAGCGATTCAAATGCGAACGCCAAAAAACGCTCTATCCCACGATATTGCCGTGCGTGTGACATGCTAGGATTGTTAGAGGTCTTTGGTTAGGCTGACAATAGGATTGAATTTATAAATCTGCATATTTACCCATGTATTCCAGGAATTTTGATGTCAATAGGGTGGTTGACTCTAAGAAAAATATTGGAAGATTTAAAGTTTATTCTCACTATATAGTACGAGATCCGGGTGCAAAATTAGTGCGCTCTTCGAGTATTTGCTTAGAACTATTTTTTTTTGTACATTTGTTCGTAGGAGAATATATATCTACTGGGTTGCCTATCAAAATGTGGCGGCAAGTATTTTTGAATAAATACTTATTGAGTGATATTTTGGGGGAAATCGCATTCACTCGTTTTTTGAATATGATATCATCCACCATATAACTATATATATGAAGACTTAAAAAAATCACGACTGCCGTTGTGCACTTTTTACGTTCATAACGTACATCTTTCTTTTATATATCAAATCAAAACTATTTTTTCCTGTGTACGATGGCATAGGGTTGCCTGAGTAAATCCATGTAGATATATATTCTACTAATAACGAATGCTCGAAAAAAATTCGTTTCAAGAAAATACCCGATGAACGCACTCATTCTGCAGCGGGGTCTTAGACTAATACCTCCCAGTATCTCTTCCGTATGATTTAAGTCGAAATTTAGTAGGCAAAAACATTATGTTGGCGGAACTCAAACAGGACATATAGTGTGCATACATCAATTCATTTACACCTTATAATATTTCACTGAAAGTACACTAGAAGGTTACGGAACGAATAGTGAGAATCAACCTTAACTGGTAAAACAGGTATTAGTTTCAGAGCTCTTTGGTAATTCGATCACTATTTTTCAAGTGACTTGCATTAATTATTATCATTATTTTTGACTACTAAAATTGTTTGTTTCTTTTTATTTGTTATAATTTTGATTTATTACGTTTGTTAGTTTCTTTTCGAATTGTTTCTTAGTTTTTTTTCAAATGTACAGGACTGTGATGGCAAATGTTAAATTTCATTGGAACGTCGAAGGTTGGTTTTTCACGTGTGTAATCTATAGGAACGTTGATGAATTCGGATACGATGTTTTTCGTTGTTGAGTATATACGATAATAATAGTAAAATAATTATAAAAGTTTATTAAGCATCAACATTGATCGCATTGACAATTGCCTATACGCGATGAATAATTTACAATTTCACAATAATTTACAGAAGCCAATGAGTAGAGTAAAAAAAACTAAAAAATAACGTTTTCACAAAAATGAATCAT
This sequence comes from Myrrha octodecimguttata, assembly GCA_958510865.1. Classification (NCBI taxonomy): domain Eukaryota; kingdom Metazoa; phylum Arthropoda; class Insecta; order Coleoptera; family Coccinellidae; genus Myrrha; species Myrrha octodecimguttata. Next base: position 32,369,343 of record OY294057.1, read on the forward strand.
TATTTCCTCACATTTCCATATAGGTAAGGATAAGGACAAAAAAAATATCGGTCCTTACATTTACTTTATCACTTTTGAATTTCACTGATACATATTTTATGCTTATTCCCTTCTTTATGTGGTACTTCACCTTCATCAAAGTAAAAATTATTTTCTACATCGTAAATCATATTGGTGTTAATAAATCCGAATATTCAGGTATTGTTTCGTCACTCCAATATACGATAAATTGTAGTCTTTGCACAGGACTTGATAAACTAAATTGTATGAAGTAAAAGTACTACATTAAGAAGTTAATTACCATGAAAGATGCATCAGTGAAAATTTAAACAAATCCATGAATGCCAGAGTAAATGTGAGAACCGATATTGAAAAATTGAATTCAATTTCCAACTATCTATGGAGAGAAACAAAATAAAGTCGATTCATCAAAAAATCCCATCCAAATATATATATTCATCAATTCAAGAGTTATCATCTGGCGGCAAAACACTAGCAGGCATAATCATATTGACTAAATAGTAAAAAAAATCCTATCCGAGTTCCTTAACCTTTAGATTACACACGTAAAGAATTGATCCAGAACCAACCTTCGATGTTCCGATGAAATTCAACATTTGTCTTTACAGTCTTCTACAACTGAAACAGTCGGTAAGAACCCATTTGAAAAGGAACTAAGAAACCTAATAAATCAAAATTTTTACAAAAAAAATGAACAATTCTAGTAGTCAAAAATGAATCCAACCTGAATGCTTTATTATTCTTGATTTTTCTCCAAGCAGATTTATATTAGAGCCTTTAAATTTATTGAAATTAGAGATTGTCCAGTTTTCCAAAATTGGCAATAAATGATCTTGCAGTCCTGAATATAAGCCCAAAACAGTATCGAAACTTTGACGAAATAGAGTGTTTAAGTCCTGAGCCAATATCCTTTTTGCAAATATAGAACAGCAAGCAGATTCGAGATACGGAATTGGCAGATTTGTTTTTCCACTTGTTAAATCTTCCTCATTAAAGAGGAAAAATATCCTAGCTATTTTGTGGTACTTACGTCTTACTTCAATAATTTCAAAGGGCTATAACTCCGAAACCATTTAGCTGATTCTTTCCGTTAACGAACTCAATAGTTGCATTTTTAAATACAACAAAATTTATTATGACACCAGATTCGTCATCTGTGAGTTCAACCTAGTCGTTTGAGACCATTTTCGGCTCAAAATCCGAAAATTACAAACATTTGGACAAAACGATAGTACGCTGTTCCCCTAGAACATGCGCGCAATAATATCTCAGCTATGATGAAGGTGAGCATATTTCAAGGATTCTAGGTTTTTTTAAAAAATCATGATAATCCTGCGCCATTTTGCATTTCTTGAAAATCATCTCAAGTGATAACCCTAACTTGTTATCATAATCTAATTCAACTCTGTCCGATCATCATCTCTCACATCAGCTAGAAATATCTAGAAGGTTTCTTGTAACGAAAAGGTGTGCAGATCTGATTTCTATAGCAAGACAAATATTTGTTACTGAAAGAAGTAATATACTTATTAAGTATAATCCTGGCATTTAAATAGCTAATCCTCTTTACTACTTTTACCTGCATCTCACACAAGCAAACGAATAGCATAGCAACAAAACCCGATTGTTAAAACTGCCTTTCGTCATCCATTGCTCAATTTCCTTCGATTCACGATCAAGAGGTCGGAGGTCAATCGAATACAGATACTCATCCTGTGTTTCGGCAACGGGCCATACAGGCTGGAAATAATTGAATAACTGGTCGGTTCATAATTGGACCAATGAAATTTAATCCTGACCGGCGCCAAATGGTCATTAATTTAATGGAACCAAGCCGAAAGTACGAAATGCGGTCGATTAGGCGCGGGTCAAAAATTCTAAACAATGAACTGATCGATCATGGAGAATATAATGTTTCTGGAATGTGCTTGGATCAGGATCTGAAACACAGGTTCACCAGAAGAGGTCTTCCAGATTGAAACGAAAAAATTTTGTTTGTTAATCTGCGATTTCTGTAATCAGGATTCTCAACTCCTACGCGTGTACTCCCAGAGGATGTCAGGATGTTTATTCACGTTTTGTTCTAAATTCAAGAGGTGAATTATTTATTAGGGGATGATCTCCGTTAGAGTTAATCACATATTGTCGGTTTGATATTTATATTTTCTCGAATGAGTTTTAGGTTTGGTTATTTTTGCGCGCATGTTCTGAGGAACAACGTGCTATCGTTTCTTCCAAAAGTCTTTAAATTTCGAATTTTTTCCCAAATATGGTCCCAAATGACTAACTAGGTTGGACACACTGATGAAAAATCCGGTGTCAAAATCGATTCTATTAGACTGACCGACAGTAGGCATGATTAGAGGCATCCTATAAACTCGAGATTTCCAGGTAGGTTGTTGCATTCATAAATGCGACGGTCGAGTTCGTTGATGGACAAACTCGGCCGAACTCTTTTGAAGAAGTAAGTTCAAATTATTTTTTCATTCTTTAGGAATGTTTTTTCGGAAAGTATCCTTCACTTTCGGAAAAAAAATGCTCAGAGCTTGTATCCTATATTTCACAGCAGTGTACGAAATTTCAGTTCGATACGACTATGATTTTCGAAGATATTAGGAAAAAATGTCAAATTTTATTTTTGTTTTCGAAATAACTCCAAAATACTGCTTGAATCACTATATGAAACTTGGTAACTGATTTCAAAATGCTGTTGAACAACTTCATCCTAAATTTTTCAATTATCGTATCATCAGAACATTTTGAGATGAACTTGGGTTCATGATTGACTATAAAAACTCAAAAATTATCCTTTAGAATTTGGAAATGAAAACAGTCAAGAAGAAATTACTTATTGCCAGAACAGTTTCTGTAGTTGAGGTAGCTGATCGTTTTCTTGTAAATAAAGGCATACTCATAATTCCCACTGTACTCGTAACATAAGTCGAGTGGTAAATGAGTCACCCAGGTGATCGCCAGCCAGAAACGGTGTGATTTATGTGGTGGCTGTCTTCACCAGGAGATTTAGTGAACCGTCTTTTATGGCGCATTGTTTGCCATTTCGATTTTCTACCCGCAGAGTGCGTTATGGTCGAATTGAATGAGATTTATTGAGGATATTTGTCAGATGAATATGGAAGCTACTACATTGCATCTATCGGAGAAATTGGCATGGAACAGGATATACTAGCTATAAGTTTTTCAGTTTGAGTTTTTACAGGTAAATATCAAACGATACTGACGTCAGGTAAAATACTCGCGGACAATTATATTTCCAACTTTCAGATGTTGCTGTTTATTTTTTATTGCTCTTCAGTCTTCATATAAGAAGCAAAAATATTCGTTAAAATCTGCTTTTCCATCTTAATCTATGACGAATTATGTTTTGCTCTGCTCTTGGGTAACTACTTTTCTATTGAATTGTCTGTATTATCGTAATTCAGAGCATATTGACCTAACATAAAAGGGGGATGAATTTGTAGGACATAAATTATTTTTATAATTTCTTTCTCTCAAGAGGAAGCAATACCACCTGGTAGTAAATTACAGCTAGGTAACATAGCTACATTTAAATGTCGTTTATATCTCAAGGTCATGCCGCTGAACCCGGTCTAAATGCTTTAACGTTGCCTATAGGCAATTTTATAATTCAGAGAAATTTCGACGTTTATAGGAGAAAACTGGGTTTCGTTCTGCTGGCTTCAGTGAGTATTTTCTGAAAATTTTTTTTTTGGAATTTACTTAATTCTTTAACGAGAATGCACAATGTTAGTTATTTTACTATTTTTCACACCATTTCAGTTTTTATTTTCCCGAAAATACTTGAATATAAAAAGTGGCAACATTGCGCATTCCTACCAGTTTTTTTCAACCATTTGCACCAAAAAAAATTTCTGAAAAAAACGAACTATGGCCTCCTCATAACGGGGTGACTTCTGGAGGCCAGAGTTCGTTTTTTTCAAAAAGTTTTTTTCTTGCAAATGATTGAAAAAAATTGTAAGAATATGCAATATTGCCACCTTTCTAAATTCAAGAATTTTTGGGAGAATAAAACTGAAATGAAGTGAAAAATGAAAAAAGAACTAACATTGCGCATTCTCAAAAAAAATTAAGTGGGTAAATAAGAAAAAACATTGAAATTCCGCCGAATTCTAATATTTCAAGCCGCTATTAGCAACTTTGAAGATATTAACGAGGTTTAATGAAACTCGAATGTGGCTGTGTTGCCTATCCGTAATTTAGCACCATGAGGTATTGTTTGCTCTCAAATTATAGCATATGAATTAATCTTGAGGATTACTGGAGAGGTCGAAGAAGTTTGGTTACGGACTGCTCTGATCTCGCTGGATTCCCAATTTCTCATATGGAATATTTATTTTCATTTTATTCATGATTTTAGAAAAACGAACCAATGTTTTTCTGATGAAGACATTAAGTATGTCGAAACGTCTACCGACTCAAGAGTGCTTTTTGCTTCTCTGACCTCTCCACTTATCCTAGATATCATTTCAAATATTAAAGGTCATCAATCGAACAACTACTGATATTATTCGAATTACACAATCGGAAAAAATATAACTTCACTCATTCTCACTCAAATCAGACCATTTCCTTCAAAACAATTGGAAATATCTAAAATATGTATCCTCAAAGTCTCACGTCTTAATTTGGCTGATTTGCTTGATTTTCCATTCATTATATTTCCATACCCCAAATAACATTTGGTTAGGTATCGAAATACATATGCGCTCAATCAACGACTGAATTACTAAATTGTAGTAAAAAGTACCAGATCAGCTTCAAGATACAAATTATTACGGAGGTACCGTGCCATTTTTTTGAGATATTTTCCACCGAATGAATATAACATTGAACAGTTGTTCAATATTCATTATTACCCAAACAACCATGAAACGCTTCAGAAGCAAAAGGCGCGCTGTTCTGTGATTGCTCTAGCTGACGGTTTTCCACCAGCTAAAAATACAGCAGACGATTGTTTTGATCATTCAAAAAGCGTAAAATTTCAGCTGCCAAAGTCTCATGCAGTTGAAAATGAAAGTCATTTTTCTTTCAAACCTTCAACAAGCGGCATCTAGCTCCAATTACGGCAGCTGGCGAGCAGTTCGGTGAATAATTAACATGAAATATCTATTTGATGTTAAATTCCTCCGAAGAAAATATCTCCAAAAATGGTACGCTGCACCCCGTACTATACAGTGCGCATCAAAATTCTGGAACGAATTCATTTTCTCGGGAAAAAAATATTTGGCAACAAAATCCTGGAACAGGTCAATTTTTGTTTCATTTTCACCAAATTTATACGCATTTTTGAAGGATTTTTGTTGCACTCTGTGCCATCCCCATCAACCCTCTAAATTTTTCGAATAGGGAAAGTAGGTCATGTGGTACTTTTTTGGCAAGGCATGCAGAAATTTTCAAGAAAAAAATTTTTTTTTTGAAAAATTCATAGAGGTTTTCAGTATGTGCACTTTGTCATGGCTCCTTAACTTTGAGACGATGGTACCTGATGAAATTTGTCTCCGAATGGAAGCTGACCATTACAGTTTTTTTCATGCACAACCCCCTCACTTGAGAAATTAGAATGTGTAAAACCCTGCGCTTCAGTTACGATCTTAAGTAGGTATGTTATTAGTAAGTTTCTTCTGAAGTTGCAACTTTTCGATAAAATGTTTCAATTCAAAGAAAGATTTCTGACAACGCAATGTCATCAATGTTATGAATGTGTCAAGCGCTTTGATCATTGCATCCAGAACGATAGTGGTCATTTTGAACATTCAATTTAACCTATCTTGTAATGCACAATGATTCTTTAGATAGTACTTCAATGCCGAAAAAAATTTCCAAGGTCACTCCATTTTTTTTTTCCATTAAAGGGTTCGTAGTGGTTGAAAGTTGTGCATGAACAAAACTGTAATGGTCGACTTTCATTCGGTGACAAATTTTATCAGGTTACGTCGTCTCAAAGTTAATGAGCCATGACAAAGTGCATATACTGAAAACCTCTTTGAACTAAGTAATGTTTCAAAAAAAATATTCTTTTTCTTGAAAATTTGTGCACGCCTGTGAAGAAGTGAAATAAAAATTTAGTGAAAGTCAAACAAAAATTGACCTGTTTCAGGGTTTGGTTATCAAATATTTTTCTTCTGAGAAAATGAATTTGTTCCAGAATTTTGACGCGCACTGTATAGTACGGGGTGCAGCGTACCATTTTGGAGGTATTTTCTTCGGAGGAATTTAACATCAAATAGTTATTTCAAGTTAATTATTCACCTAACTGCCCGCCAGCTGCCGTAATTGGAGCTGGATGCCGCTTGTTGAAGGTTTGAAAGAAAAATGATTTTCATTTTAAACTGCATGAGACTTTGGCAGCTAAAATTTCACGCTTTTTGAATGATCAAAACAATCGTCTGCTGTATTTTTAGGTGGTGGAATACCGTCAGCTAGAGCAATCACTGAACAGCGCCTCTTGCTTCTGAAGCGTTTCATGGTTGTTTGGGTAATAATGAATATTGAACAACTGTTCAATGTTATAGGACACCTCAATGTTCACACGAAGACAGCAGGAATTCGATAACAAATTGTTTTCCTTTCCATTCATGCTATTTTATTCTAAATAAGGTTACTATTTCATTCGCTCCACTCACACAATTCAGCATTCACTCTATTTAAGACAACCCTATTGGGAACTTCTACGAAGATGGCAGCGCCCTGACGGATAAATTTGGAACCTGTCCAAGCTAGTAGTTTTATATAAACAAACCTTAGAAATGTGGTGGAGAACGAATATTTATTAAGCAGAGCTTGAATATTTAAAGAAATTATTATAATTTTGTGTAAGATTTCTTGAGAAGGAACTTTTCGTATGGATCACGATATAAAATCGTACTTTAAATCGTTCCTGGAGGATAATTTCGGTGTTATTTTAGTGTATGTTGCTTGGTGGATCAAAATGAACCAATATCTAAGTTTACTTGAATTTCTGGAAAAATAGGCACCTCAGTAAGTAATTTAAGGACTCTTATTTATGTGAAGAAGTGCTGAATGCAGGCTATATTATGTGGTAAATCTAGAATCAGTCCAAATGATATGACTTGTTCCTTGTTTACAAACGAGTGAATCAATAAAATGAAAACAGATTTTCTGCCTTAGTTCTTTTGCATCGTATTACTAAAGAAAGGGAAACAGATAGACATAAAATTGATTTCATTTTCATATAACAGCAGCTCAAGATACACATACAAAATGAAAAATGTCACAGCTGGTTCAACCTACCTTCATATAGAAATGAGAAGTATTAATGTATTTTTATGAATAACTTCAGCTATTATCAACTCTAACAGTATATCTAGTTTTTGTCAGGTTTTCAACCAGATCACTCTTTTAGAATATGATTTTGTGTAGTATGTGAATTAGGTAGCTGCAGAAGTGCTCGGTAGATTTTCTGCAGCATTTTTCTTCAAAATTCCCTTATTTGCATATACACCTGAAAACATCATGACATGAAGTTGTTTCGAAATGAATACATTGTAGGTAATTTACCTTTATGAAAATAAACATCTTCAGAGAAATGCAGTGAACATACTTTCATGTATTACGTGACCTGTTTTCCAATCTTCAATTTCTAAAGCTAGGCCTTTCTTCTCATTGAGTTCCCTGCCAAATGCTGTTTCCAAATTAACTTTACTTTCATGTGGCTTTGGAAAAAATGAAAACTGGAAGCACTAGATGATCCTTTCTTCTTTGACCATGAATAACATTGAGTTGAGGTACACAACAATAGTCCTTTCGGGAGGATGCCATTTCGAATTAATACAATCGAAAATTTTAATCGGAAAGAATGGAATCGATTGATGAATATTACAAACACTTTCGGTATTCCAAAATTTCAACTCGGAGAACAACACAAAAGCTCGAAAATGAACTCCAAAAGTAAGCAAATTACGCTAGAATAGCAGGCACGTCGAAAAACTACTAGCTTGGAAGTGTTCGAATTTCTATCGCCAGAGGGCGTATCGCTTAGCAGTAGTTGCGAATACATAGTGGTTACGAGTAGCTTCGCAACGCGAATATCTTCATTAGATGGGACCCCTTCAACTTTCAGTCCTCTAAGGGAACAGAATTCATCCGTCATGTGCATAATATCGCTATAATTCCTAATATTCAAGTCCCAAGGGGCGCAATATCCCAATTTCAAACCAGCACCCCTGTCGTCTGGATCCGGACGCGGTTGGTCCTGCACATCTATGGGAAATCCGAAATTAACATGCCGATATTGGTTGAAGTAAAAAACAACATTTATAAATTCTTGTTCTGAAAAACTATACTACGTAAGTTAATTTATTTCATTTCATGATACAATGCTTTTTAATGAAAAATATGGTTTCGATGATTCTTTTAGTAAAAAAAATTTAAATTATCGACGAAATATACAGAAACAACTGGAACTCTATTCGCATTCACAGGGCAGCGGGAAGGCTATGGAAGTTTGATAGATTCCACTCTGAATAATTGAAAAAAAATTTCAAAAAGCACTGCCGTGAAGGCAGCAACTTTTGCGCGCATGTTCAATGTAGATGACCGCTTCAGCAACGAATTTGAACATGCACGCAAAAGCTGCTGCCTTCACGGCAGTACTTTTTGAAATATTTACTGATAAATTACTGGATTTCAATTCGATCAAATCTGTATTTTTGGAAATATTGGAAAAATAAAATTTTGAATGGGCATATCTACGGAATCATTGGGCGGATTTTACCCATTCACGAAATCGACCTTCGTAATTAAGCCCCAAACCTTCTCTACAAATATCGAGTTTCTTAGTCGTTTCTTCCGGAAGTTATTGTGTTTACGGTCAGCCTAACGGCCGACTGCGTTAACACAATAACTTCCGAAAGAAACAACTTAGGAACTCGATATTTGTAGAGAAGGTTTGGACCTAAATTACGAAGGCCGAATTCGTGAATGGGTAAAATCCACCCAATGATTCTGTAGATATACCCAATCAAAATTTTATTTTTTCAATATTTCTAAAAATACAGATCAGATCGAATTGAAATCCAGTACTTCATCGAAAAATAACAGTTCGAAGTTTCATACAGAATTTGATGAGGATGATATGATAAGAAAAATCATAGACATTTTTTTTTCAAATTGTTCTGATGACACGATTATCACGAAATTTCGCATGAAGTTGTCTTTCAGCATCTCAAAACTAGCTGTGAAATTTCATCAGGACTGAATCAGTAGGTCTCAAGTTATACCGAAAAAATAAACGATATCGAGAAGAAAACCTCGAAATTTTACACATTTTTTCCGGATATCTCCGAAACTTATGATCGTATCGAACTGAAATTTGGTACACTGCTGTGAAATATGAAGTTCAAAGTGCGAGTGGACTTTTTTTCGAATATGATAAATGGTTTCCGGAAAAAAAAATTTTTTGGAAAAAAATTTCGAAAAAAATTTTTTTTAGAATTCACTGAAAATCTGATTCTGACGAAATTTGGCTCAAAGTTGCGCGTCGTTATACTCCACCCAACTGCCAAGTTTGAATCTAATCTCTCAAGTAGTTTCTGAAATAAAAAACAAATAACTTCAAAACTTCAACTGCCTATAACTCCGAAACTATTCGACCGATTTGGCCCATTAACGAACTTAACCGCGGCATTCTGATGCGCAACCTATCCTGAAAGTTTCAAGTTGCTAGCTTGCTTCTGTCGACAGTTAGCGTGTCTACGGCCGGCCGGCCGGACAGAATCGATTTTGACACCGGATTCGTCATCAGTGAGTCCAACCTAGTTGATTGAGACCATTTTCGGCTCAATCATCCAAAATTACAGACATTTGGACAAAACGATAGCACGCTGTTCCCCTAGAACATGCGCGCAAAAAGCTAAGAAAGACTTGACGTGTGAGGTCACGAGCTTTTACGTGCTTGTTCCGTTGCCAAAGCGATGATCTATACAAGTATTGACCCTGCCAAACGCAGAAATTTTTCATATGGTCATCACGAAATTCTGCATGAAATTCAAGCTATAATATTCGATCGAGTACTAGATTGCAATTCGATTCAAAATTTTGAATGGGAATCTTAGGAATAATTGGCGAATTCAACTCATTTTAGCATTCGACCTTCTTAATTGAACTGAAAACCTACTCTACAAATATATTTCCTATGTCGATTATTCCTAAAGTTAATGTGTTTACGGCCGGCCCAACCACCGATAGTGATCAGAATAACTTCCGGAATAATCTACTCAGTAGCTTGATAATTGTAGAGTAAGTTTGGAGTTACGAAGGCCGAATTGGCGAACTAGTAAAAGCTATCGATTGATTCCGCATATATACCCTTTCAAAATTTCAGTTTCTTGATATTTCCAAGAACATAGACCGAATCGCCCTTCAATGAGGAATGCTACCTTGAAGTTTCAGCCAAACAGGGTCTACAGAGCAATGAGCAAAAAATATTAAATAGTCCTCCTGCATTTTGCTGAATGGAGAGAGTTGTTTTGCTCGTTGTTCTGTAGACCCCATTCGATAGTTTTCACTAATTCACCAATTAGGCCTTCGTAATTAAAGTCGCAACTGTCCTTACAATTATCAAGCTACTGAGTAGATTCTGGCCATTCTTATAGGATTCCTGCGAGCAATACACTGGTTTCATAACTGAAATTTGTCTGACAGCTGTGTAGGATAGGGAGTTTCACCTCATTTTGCCGCTGCTGACAGCCTATTGATAGATATGAACCTCCCTAATCAGAGGTTTGGTCAGAGGGTTTCTATAGAATGGCAAGCCAGTTCTCCTGTCCCTAGAGCTGTGTCCTCGAGACTTTTTTTGTAGGGTCACTCAAATGGAAAATGTATGACATAGAAGGCGCCCTATTGGAGAAATTACGACAGTGAATTGTATTTGTTAAGCTGCGTACAGACACAAGAGCTGAGCGGCCTTCGAGGCAGCTTAATTGGGCTACCTCGCAAGTGTGTATGATGTTTAGAGCGGCTCGCGAGCTATTTTAACAACGCGAGGCTGCGTCACAAGTGCCTCGCAACTGCCTCGAAAGCCGGTCAGCTTTCGTGTCTGTACGCGGCTTTAGATTGAACCATTCAAGACTCTCATCTCGTTCTTCTGAACAAAATTTTCTTTCCCGCAATCTCTCTTAGAATAAAGTAATATTTCAGTTTCAATATTGAATTCTACCTAATAGACCAGGGTCGATACTTTTTTAAACCAAAAAAAAAGATCGTAGGATGAAACCCATTGGAAGACGGAAATCTACCCCGTTTGTATAACTCTTTTTTTGCATTACATCAAAATTCATGTGAAAAATTCAAATAAACAAGTTTTTGATTTTTATTGTGTCTTCCACAAAAAAAACATTTTCACGGAATTCTGTGAAACCCAATTTTTTATGTTCCGAATACACTGTTATTCTTTCGATGCAAAATATATATTTGTTGGCCCTAATTCGACTTAATATCGAAAAAACACCCTTATTTTCAATCGGAAAGTCTCCGGTCAAAATGGGTACTCTTTCAAAAAAGTTGATGGGCTTTTTGTTCGTTGAAATCTCTACTTTCTCCTTGTGTCAAAAAACATATACTTTTTATGGTGAATTTCCTTAAAAAATATCATGTAGTAAGGCCCACACCTGCCTAGAATTTTCCCCACTTTTCTAGGAATTACCTTTTAAAATTCCGTCGGTCACTCAGGTGTATAAATTATTTCGGAATAACAAATAAATAGGCATCTACTCATATAATTTGAAGAAGGTTTTTTAACGTCCTCGAAATATTGAAGATGTCATATTAAATATCAACTTTATTAATTCATTTGGTTGTTAATTGTAGTAGCATACTTTTGCATTTCCTACGAAAATTTACCATAGAAGTGGGTATTTTTTCACACCATCAAAAAGAAGAGATTTCAACGGACAAAAAGCCCAACAACTCCTTTGAAAAAGTGGATATTTTGACATGAGACTTTTCGATTGAAAATTAGGCTGATTTTTCGAAATTTGGTCAAATTAAGGCGAACAAATATATATTTTCAATCGAAGGAATCATAGTGTATTTGGAACATAAAAGGGTAACACAGGGTTTTCACAGAATTCCGTATAAAAAAAATTTGTGTTGGAAGATAAAAATAAAAACCAGAAACTTGGTTACTTGAATTTTCACATTGTAGTTTTGCCGGAAATGAAATTGTGCCGTTTTTCACCCTTGAAACCTCACTCCTTTCCACTTCCCGATCTCAGATTGCCCGTAAATTATTTTTCCTTTAATTTTTATTATATTTAGCTCTTTTTCCAATGGTGTTCCATCCTAATGTTATTTTCTTTCACTTTTTATCATTTTAAAGGCTTTCTACCTTGGTCTATGAGCGATTGATCAAATCTCAAAAACAGTTTAGCTGTCACAAGGAAAATACATCTCCAACAACATAATGCACGACGCATCTTCCTTCTTCGAATTCAATGGGTTGGGTTGCTGACTGAGGATGCAATTATATGATGATTATACAATGAAAATTTCATCAAAATCGGATGAACCCCACCAAAGATATTGATAAAAGTAAAATCGGTCGATTCAGAAAAATCACTCTGTATAGTCTCAATAGGGACCGCCAACCATAAGCCAAACATTGTTTGAAAACTGTCTTGGCTAGTGTGAACTTGTCCTAAAATCTGACGGTCTCCTCTGGAATCACCCTGTATAGAATCGTGTCATAATCAATCAGTGTTCAGAATTCAGTGAATACACCCCTGTGCGCGCCCAAACTGTTCCCATATGGTTTGTGTTACCATAAAAGTGTGATTTTGTGAACTTTTCAACCACTTATGATCAGAGACTCGAGAAACACACAGTACCTTATTGTAAATACGTCATTCATCTATTAAATACAGTTAAACGAAATAAACAGTTTTCCTACGTATCATTTTTATACATATTCCACTTACATCTAGAGTTAATTCGATAACGGAAAAAATTACGTTGGAGCTACGAGAAAGTTATCAGAGTTAGGGGAGTTCATTAGAGTCAACAAGTCCGACATATCGAATATGTCCGTTTCGCAAGGGATTCAATGGAATTTCATTCCTCCTTACTCTCCTCATATGGGGGGTATCTGGGAAGCAGGCGTGAAATCTACAAAATTCCATTTATATCGAGTTTTTCATGACGCAAAATTGACATTTGAGGAATTTTATACAGTCGTTACTCAGATAGAGGCAATTTTGAATTCTAGACCTTTATTTCCTCTATCTTCCGATCCAAATGATCTTACACATCTTACCCCGGCACACTTCCTCGTTGGTAGATCGCTAACTGCAGTACCACATCCAAATGTTACTGATCTACAGATGAATCGATTATCACGATATCAACTGCTACAAAAACTACAGCAGCACTTCTGGAAACGATGGAGCAAGGAGTATATAAGCGAGTTACAACAACGGTCGAAATGGAAGGTGACCCAGTCTCAATTGGAACTTGGATCCATAGTAGTGGTGAAAGAAGATGGCGTTCCTCCTATGAATTGGACAATGGGACGTGTAATTGAAGTCCACCCTGGTAAAGATGGAATCGTCCGCATAGCAACTTTACGTAAAAAGAATGGAACCATCAAGCGGTCATTTGCGAAAATATGTCCACTTCCAGTTAATGAACATTGAAAGTATTTCATACGTTCCAAGGCGGCCGGTATGTTCAGAATTCAGTGAATACACCCCTGTGCGCGCCCAAACTGTTCCCATATGGTTTGTGTTACCATAAAAGTGTGATTTTGTGAACTTTTCAACCACTTATGATCAGAGACTCGAGAAACACACAGTACCTTATTGTAAATACGTCATTCATCTATTAAATACAGTTAAACGAAATAAACAGTTTTCGTACGTATCATTTTTATACATATTCCACTTACATCTAGAGTTAATTCAAAACAATCAGGCTAGTTCAGAATTCGATTTTATGGTAATTTTTTTTGAGAATGAAAAACAAGTTTCTCGATCACTCAAAGTTATTGCAATGTTTATGGTTTTTTATCGAATCTATCAAATTTCTTGCCTTCAATTTCTGTCAACTGCCAAGCCTCTATTTCAATATCCAACCCGTTCATTCTATACCCGGACGCTCCACGAAATCAATACAGTCCCTGCCAAGAGAAAACTTGTCCCCGTCTTCAGTGTACGATGCCTTTATCGGTCAGGGTTTCCAGAACCACTCCACGGTCCATTAGAAATTACGCCCGAATATCGTGTTACCTCTACCGTGCCCCGGAGCACGAGAATTCATTACACGTTATGGAGATCACTCGAAATTATCGAGAGAGCACGGGTCGAAGCGGCAGGCATCCTCCAAATTACAAACCGTTACATTTTAACCGATATCGGCATGTTAATTTCGCACTTCACGACGAAGTGTAGGACCAACGCCGCGCCAAATAAAGTCGGCGGGGGTTCCGCGAAATTGCACCGCTTGAGACTCCAATATTAGGAATTTTCGCATTTAGTGGCAGCTTATTTCTAGGCCCTTTTGGTTTATTATTTGATAAAATCAAATAATAAACCTTAGTGATCGACCAACAAAAAAAAATTTTTAACCCCCCCTGAAAATTTCACAGTTTACGTTTTGGGGTATGTAGATTTGAATAAACTAATAAAAAAAAATCCGTCCGTCCGCCGTCCGTTGTCCGGGGCTTTTCTCAGAAAGTACTGAACCAAAATCAGTGAAACTTGGTAGAAAAATCGTGTGTCGCTCGGGATTGATCCTCCAAGCTTTTCAGCAGAATCGGTGTACCCTAAAGGCTCAAAATGGGGGTGTGGGGGGAAAAAAAAATTATTTCTCGAAAACTTACCACCGAATTTTCATGCAACTCTGAACGTTGATTACTGTTGCAAAACTTAACCAAAAAAATTTCACCCGGATGATTTCCGACCAGTGGTTCCTGAGTTATAAGGAAAAACGCTGCATATTTCCAATAATGTCGAAAAAGACATCATCGCATTCAGTTCTAAGATTGTAATTCACTGGAATAATCGGTTTACTTTTCATCCAGAGTCATACATCTAAAAGGAGATGAAAATATTCATTACCAAATTTTCAACACATATCGAAAAATTTTTAATGGATGCGTTATTATTTTATAATCACAATTTGCAAATGCCCCATCGATGTTGTTGACAATTTCATAATCGTAAGTAGTTCAGATTAAATATTTTTGGGTTTTCTCTCCCAATATCTTAAACATAACTACTGAAAATCGAATCAAATTATTATTTATAGAAATCACTCTGCGGATTACAGGATTTAAGATTAAATTTCTCCATGAAGCTCATTCATATCTTGAAAAAAACTTTTATTTTATTCATAAATCATTGGTTTTTCAGAACAAAAAAACCAATTCCATGAAAAAATTCATTTGAAACATTGAAATCTCTATAAATACCCTTTTTTAACTGAATAATACTTTTACATGCAGAACGCGAATTAAGTAGCGCAATTTAAAATAATGCAGATTTCCAAAAAATTCGGTTGATCGGAGGTTTCCATCAATTTCGGTTTGCGTAGTACGATTATCGTCAACACGTGGATATCCGTTACTGGTTTCAATCGAAATCCAAAATCTTTCGTACTGACAGTATGAAATAAGCGTGAATATAGAAAAAAATGAGCATTTATATGATAAATCAAATTGGAGGATATAAAATGCAAAAAAATCAATAGCAAACCGCAAATCTCATCAATTGTCGATTGTCGAGAATCTAATACTAAGGGTCGGAGCCTTAGACTAAAGTTACGAGCCGATAATCTATCTACCTGTTCTGAATGTGGTCTGTGACCTTAGACAAGGGATATAGCGTAGACAAAAATATTCCGCATGTATCATCATCTAGTTGTCGGCAAACTACTTGTTTGAATTTCACGTCTTTACATCAAACAGACTTTCGGATTTGTCACCCTCTCGGTTGAATGTATCTGACGACGATAACAACGAACGAAATTTATAATCTAGAATTATTCTTTCGACTTCAACCTGACGAGGTTCACGATATATTTAATTGTTACAGAAATGTTATTGAAAATAACTTTAGTTTTTCAGTTTGTGTGGTGGATACTTTGTAAATCAAGTGAAACGGATATCTGCTGTGGAAAAAAAGATTGAGTTTTTTTTTCATTTCATTAATATTTTTCAGAACAAATTTGAATCCCAGTAGAAATCACATCTACACATTTGATATTAGCGGAAAGTCTTGAATTTTGTTCTACGTATTGGTGTTAGTTTGAAAGATTGAGTTTATTTCCTCAGTATCAAGAAATACGAACGCATTCGGATTGAAACATCATGACTAATTGTGAAATATAGACACTCGATTTATTGCAAAAATTTTTTTTATACTTTTTTTTCGGATACATATTCATCAAAGTTCAATGAAATTTGGAACAGGTTTCAGAGTCAACATTTAGAAACGATGTTTCAAATTTCAGTTTTGACCGATGTTTATTTGTGCAGATATTGGCAAAAAATTTCGTGACCATTTTGAATATTGAGGTTATTTCCTAATATCTCAAAAAGGACAAACCCTATCTGATTTGTAGTTCATTTTCAGTTGTAGAATACCGACACGAAATTTAATAATTGTGGAAAATAGTTAGATTTTCGAAGAGGTGAAACGGCTGTGGGACGTCTCTTCTCATTCAAAATATTTTAAATTTTGCTACTCAGTTAGCGTTCTGCATGTGGAAATGTTATTCAATTATACAAGTGTATTTATTGAGATTTCAATGTTCACATGAATGATTTCATGGAATTGGTTTCTGTGTTGTGAGAAACCAATGAGTTATGCATAATATATAAGTTTTTTGAGATATCAATGGCATATTGGGTTATTTAAATGAGAAAATAATAAACCCTTGTGTAAAATTTGCAACGTTTTTCTCTAGTCACTATATCTCTGAATCTAAGAGAATACAGATTTTAAATCACTGACTGCTACGCTAACATAGACCGATCTACTTATGCGATATTTTTTTTTCGACATGTCTGTGACATTTATTTTACATGCCTCAGACTTTTCAAATACCTTACGACCGATTGTAAACACCCAAAGAAACAACATATAAACTCGATATTTGTAAAAAAGGTTTGGACCTTAATTACGAAGGCTGAATTCGTGTAAAATCCCCCCAATGATTCCGCAGACACACCCATTCTGAATTTAATTTTTCGAATATTTCCTAAAATAAAGATAAGATCGGATTGTAATCTAGTATTTCTTCGAAAAAATCACATTTTGGAGGTTTATTCAGAATATCATTAGGATAACATGACCAGAAGATCACAAAATATTGAATATTTGGAACAAAAAATTCAAATTTGTTTTTCAAATGGTTCTACTGATACGATCATCATGAAATTTTTCACAATGTTGCCCATCGGGATTTTCAATCTAACTACCAAGTTTCGTTTCGATTGAGTCTGTATTTTTATCAGTTATTCCGGAAAAAACAACGATATCAAGAAAAAACACCAAATTTCACATATTCTTACCATTATCCCCGGAAATTATGATCGTATCAGAATGAAATTCAGTACATTGCTGTGAAATATGATGTTCAAGTTATGAGTTTTCTCCGGATTCAGTGAACACTTGTCGAAAGAAAAATTTTTTAAATTTACTGACAATGTGATTTGAACGAAATTTTGTGGAAAGTGGTGCGTTGTTATGCTTCAACTAACTGTGCCATTGACGAACTTAACTGCCGCATTCCAATGCACGAATTAATCTGAAAGTTTAAAGTTGCTAGCTCCCTCCTTTCGACAGTTTTCGTGTCGTTGGCCGGCCTGGCGGCCGTCTGGCCGGACAGAATCGATTTTGACATCAGATTCGTCATCAGTGAGTCCAACCTAGACGTTTGAGACCATTTTCGGGAAAAATTCGAAAATTACAAACATTCGGGCAAAACGATAGCACGCTGTTCCCTGGAACATGCGCGCAATTAACACTCACGGGAAGGCAGCAGCTTTTGCGCTCATGTTCGATGGAGATCATCGCTTTGGCAACGAATTTTGAACATGCGCACAAAAGCTGCTGCCTTCACGGCAGTCGTTTTCTAAGTTTTTTCGATAAATCACGGGATTTCAATTCGATCTAATTTGTGTTTTTGGAAATATTGGAAAATATAAAATTTTAGATGGGTATATCTAATGAATTGTGTTTAAGGTCGGCCGTGAAGCAGTCGTCAACACAATAACGACAAATCGAGAAGAAATCAACGAAATTTCACATATTTCTTTACAATATCTCCGAAAATAACTACGAATTTAAATTTGGTACACTGCTTCAAATCATAAAGCTCAAGCTGTTAGCAAATTATTTTTCGAAAATGATGAATAGTTCCGAAAAAATATTTGTGCCAAAAAAATTTTGAAGATTATTATTTTTAAATTTATTGAAAGCACAATCACAACAGAATTTCAAGGTTGCGTGCCGTTGTGCTCCAACTAATTGCCAAGTTTCAATCCAATCGCTCCAGTAGTTCCTAAAATATCATCAAACAACCTAAAAATTACAAATGGAAACCATTTGGCCGATTTTGCCCTTTAACGAACTCTACCGTCGCATTTCGAAGTGCAACCTACCCTGGAAAGATAGGAATTGGTCTAATGTAGAAGAAAGAGCTCCAGTAATAATGAATTAACATAATCACAAGGACGAAAATATCTGTCGATAAATCAACAAACATTCCTCCTTGATCAGAGCTAATCATCCAATAAACTAAAACATCTACACCGAAGAAGCGGATCCAAGCAGAATGACTATAGTTGTTTCACAGTTGATACTGATCGTCAGGTCAACTTACCTTGGATGAAACCGCAGAGGGAATCTCGATACTTGTCACCTTTCAGATGGACCGCTGCAGTTTAACAACGTACAGCGCGCCATCTTCTGGGAGCATCTCGCGAATCCTACCTTCCTACGATTCTCCGTACGTCCGTAATAGTTCAAACTGCCGGCCGGCCGGACAGAATCGAGTTTGTCAACGAATTCGTAATCAGTGAGTCCAACCTCCACTTTCGGCTCAAAATAGGGAAATTACAGACATTTGGACAGAACGATGGCACGCTGTTTCCTTAGAACATGCCCGCATAAAGACAGCCATGTACTTTCTGCCTCATTCAAAGCCTACATAGCTCTTCACATATCATTTTGTGCGAAAGCATCAACCTGTATACGAGTTATTCAAAACAGCCGACTGGCTATAGATCGCTTAGGTAGTCTGAGCTAGATAAAACGGGCGAATCCATATTTCTTGCAGGTGCCTATCATTCACAACATTTTTCATTCAGTAGTGAGAGTGCATAGAAATGATTACAGTTATCCGAAGCAACTTGATATATTGCGTTGGGGCGCACCGCACCGTATTGAGGCGTATGCTGGGCATTCTTTCCGATCAAGATAGCCGTATAATGGTCCTGAATATACAGGGTCTTTCACGAGGAACCTCACCCATATTTATACGGGAAACTACTGAACGTATTTTCATGAAATTCAGCACTTATAAGTATTTCACGATGCTGATGAAATCTAAAATATTTTCAAGGCATGAGCACCTCCGGTTTTTCCGGAAATGACGTCAACTTCCGTTTTTCAAATTAGAACACCATTTTTTTATTGCAGAAATAGATTCCTTAGAAAATTTCAATTTATTTTGATGTAACATTTTTCAGTTTTGGTTGGAAAATTCTCTCTGAGCGGGAAAATTCGAAAAAAAAATCGAAAATAGAGCTCCGCTGAAACAAGAATAACTTCGAGGTTTTTGGATGGAAAATTTTCATTTTTGGGATTTTTCAAGATGTAAGATTGATGTATCCACTTTAGAAATCGAAATTGCGATTCATGATACAGGGGGTGAAAAAATCGCTTTCAAAGTTAGGGATGACAAAATCGTGAAAAATCAATTTTTTCAAACTAGAACCCCATTTTTTTATGGCAGATATTGAATCTACGTTAAAAAATAATGTGAGTGTGTGCATCACACCCTTGCCCTAAAATGGATATTTTCTGAGTTATTCACAAAAAACTGTTTTTCGTCTTGAATTTTTAGCTATTTCTTTTCCCTTCACGCCAAAAAGATGACATTTTCAGGAACTGTTACTTAAACCATGTTTTAGATTTTACTACCCTAATATGTAAGAGAAAAAAGTTACAGGTTCTTCCTAAATAGATGGCGAATTTGGATTCGAATTTGTATCGGAAACCTCTTTATTTCAACTAATCGGCCATCGGTTTTCTCTCCAGTGATAAATAAATAATTCCTTATGAACCATATGCAAAAACTTACCATGTTTTACATTATTTTTTTTTAATGATAGATATCATTAATTACATCTGCCAAATTCCTCTTTATTCAGTAGCATTTTGTGTTTACTATTAATTTGGTGATAATTCGTATTAAGTTATAAAATCGATCACTATGCCTAATTTTACCAATGAAGATTATTTAAATCTCATTCTACTTCATGGAGAATGTAATAAAGTTGTAGATAGAACGATTCGACTGTTCATTGAGAGGTTTCCTGACCGACCCAGACCAACGAGAGATACCATTAACAGAACCATGACAAACTTGAGAAATGTCGGATCTTTCGTTAAGAAAACTACACACAGAGAAAAAAGTGTAGTAGAAGATGAGAACAACGAAATTACAGTTCTTGCATATTTTCGTGTGAATCCTCAAAATTCTCTCAAAGATGCCGAGATTGATCTGGGATTATCTCAATCGAGTGTTTGGAGAATATCAAAAAAACATAAAATGCACCCATATAAATTCAATAGGGTACAGCATTTGAAGGAAACTGATTTCGTCAGGAGAACAGAGTTTTGCGAAGCTATGATGATTCGATTTCAAGAGAATGAAAACTTTTTGGACTGTATAATTTGGACAGATGAATCTAAATTCACAAAGAATGGTTCTTTCAATAGGCATAACAGTCATTATTCGGATGAAGAGAACAACCACCACTTCAGACAATGGAACTTTCAAGAGACCTGGAGTTTCAATGTTTTTTGCGCCATCAAAAATAATGCAATTCTCGATGTTCACATTTATGATGGTACTTTAACTGGTAAGATAGAACACTACACATGTTTGCATTATTTAAAGAATGTTCTCCCTTAGGAGATAGATATTCTGACATATTGACTCAAATAATTGAGCCGCTAGTACAGAACCATAATGACTTATGGTATCAACAAGATGGCCTGCCTCCACACAATTCACTCAATGTGTCAATATCCTCTACAGGCTATTTGAAGATCGATGGTTGGCGAACAATGGTCCACATCTTTGGCCACCACGTTCTCCCGATCTAACTCCTTTAGACTATTATGTTTGGGGTAGGATAAAAAATATTGTCTACTCAACTCCCCTGACTGATAAAGAGGACTGCATAGAACGAGTCAGAAATGCGTTCAGGTTTGTTTAGATTTTTAGATTCATAGTTTTGAAACTCAATTTGGTTTTTAAACACTTTTGCAGATCTCTTCCTCCCGATGAAATAAGAAGAGCAACGCACGAAGCATTCCTGAGACGTATAAATAAATGTCTAGAAATTAACGGTCAAAACTTTGAGCATCTTCTCTAGTTATAACTGCGAGAGTTTGCCATGGTTCTCCTAATAGTAACTTGAAGTCGGTTTCAAGAAGGGGTGAAAAATCTACAACATGGTTCAAATAACAGGTCCTGAAAATGTCATCTTTTTGGCGTGAAGGGAAAAGAAATAGCTGAAAATTCAAGACGAAAAACAGTTTTTTGTGAATAACTCAGAAAATATCCACTTTAGGGCAAGGGTGTGATGCATACACTCACATTATTTTTTAACGTAGATTCAATATCTGCCATAAAAAATGGGGTTCTAATTTGAAAAAATTGATTTTTCACGATTTTGTCATCCCTAACTTTGAAAGCGATTTTTTCACCCCCTGTATCATGAATCGCGATTTCGATTTTTAAAGTGGATACATCAATCTTACATCTTGAAAAATCCCAAAAATGAAAATTTTCCATCCAAAAACCTCGAAGTTATTCTTGTTTCAGCGGAGCTCTATTTTCGATTTTTTTTTCGGATTTTCCCGCTCAGAGAGAATTTTCCAACCAAAACTGAAAATGTTACATCAAAATAAATTGAAATTTTCTAAGGAATCTATTTCTGCAATAAAAAAATGGTGTTCTAATTTGAAAAACGGAAGTTGACGTCATTTCCGGAAAAACCGGAGGTGCTCATGCCTTGAAAATATTTTAGATTTCATCAGCATCGTGAAATACTTATAAGTGCTGAATTTCATGAAAATACGTTCAGTAGTTTCCCGTATAAATATGGGTGAGGTTCCTCGTGAAAGACCCTGTATAATTGCCTACCGCTTCTTCTGCTTCTTTCGGTATTATTCAATTTGAGAGAGAAACGCGGGACGTCTGAGATTCAATTATTGGCAAATACTGTTTTTACCTGTTTCTTCGAACAGGAGCTATACCATTCTGCCTCAATGTCTGTTAGTTTTTTATTGGTTCATTCATCGGTGATTTTATTAGATTGCGCGCATGTATTTGGGAACAGCGTGTTATCGTTCTGTCCAAATGTCTGTAATATTCCAATTTTGAGCCGAAAATGGTCTCAAATGACTAGGTTGGACTCACTAAAGAATCCGATGTCAAAATCGATTTTTTCCAGTTGGCGGTCCGTCGGTTGCCCTGATAACTTGAAAACGGAAAGAGCTAGTGACCTCAAGTTTCTAGGATAGGTTGTATTTCAGAATGCACCGGTTGAGTTCATCAATGGGCCGAATTGACGAAACAATTTTGGAGTTATATTCGTTTGAATTTTTGAGCTTATATCGTCAATATTCTAGGAACTACCTACGCGATCGAATTGAAACTCAGTAATTAGTTCTAGAATGCCTATGCGCATTTGCTCCCGAAATTTTTTGAGGATCGTATAGTTGATAAAAAAAAATCTGCGAGAATCTTTTCAAATTTTTGTATACTTTTTTTTAGAAACTATTCTTCAGATTGCGAGGAAATTTCGCAGCAAACTTGAGATCAATATTTTACAATAGTGAAGCAAATTTCAGTTCGATCAGATCGTAAGATATGGTGAAAAAAATTTGTCAAACTTCGTGGTATATTCCTGGGTATCGTTGTTATTTTTGGAATAACTAGAAAAAAACTGATCCGATCATGAAGAAACTGGATAATGGGATGGAAAATGCTGTTGTTCAGTTTTTAAGCAAGATTTCGAAATGATTCTATCATAAAAACAATTTTAAAAAAATCACAATTGAAAATTATCAGTTCTGAAGAACATTTCTAAGTTGATGAATTTCAACTGTATCGTATTTATTGTTTAGGAGATATCTGAGATTTTAGAGTTATCATGAATTCTTGTGATTTTCTGAAATTGAAGATATATAAAATTGGAGTTTCGATTTAAGGTGGTGATATTTTCACAAAGTAGGTACATAGTGTTTTCATATACAAGCCTTGTATTGGATGATTGAATGAGAGCTTATAGTCATCGTATATCCACCTTTTAAGTTTTGACTCGATCGTGTCTGTACTTTTGTGACCATTGTGATGACGAAATTTAAAATACATTCATATACTAAACTGATGGGCGGATCATATGCATTATTTGCGAAATAATAATTTAGCCACTCTGAATTTTCAGGGCATGTTTAAAGCTTAAATAGGAAGGTCAAGTTCAGAAGGCACAAAGTCCGCCGGTTCAGTAGATAAAACGCGTGTGGAATTTCAATATCCACAAAAAATAAAAACACTCCACTCAAAGTGGATGCCTTGAATATGCGATCACGATAGCTATATGGCATCAGATAATTACATTGAACTTGAATCATTACACACATGTTGACACTTTCTGCTACTTGGCAGCGTTAACACGTGATTTTGCTCGATCCTTTGAAACCACCACGAAAATATGTAGATATCTTGAAATAGGTTCCCTTTTATAGAAATTCGTTGAACTATCTGATTTAACCTCATTATGACCATGCGAAATCAATGGACGCAGAGTCATATCCCTTTGTAAAGATAATCACCATAAACTGAACTGAGGGACGGAAGCAGTGTCATTTGGAGCTTATATTCATGAAAAAGTTCTCTCATCTAATAATTATTCACCTCGATTCGTCGAAGATTGAAACCTAACGCCAATGCAATGTACCTGTTTTGCAGATAATAATAAGACGTATTGTACTGATTTCGTCCCCTCTCGCTCTCTACAATAAATCTGAAGCAATCAAGA
The DNA here is from genome assembly GCA_958510865.1 of Myrrha octodecimguttata. Lineage (NCBI taxonomy): Eukaryota > Metazoa > Arthropoda > Insecta > Coleoptera > Coccinellidae > Myrrha > Myrrha octodecimguttata. Next base: position 32,393,701 of record OY294057.1, read on the forward strand.
AGACAAATGTATCATTGTTCAGTTGATATGCAAGCCCATTTACCAATCGTTATCAATAAAAGACTCCCTGCTGTTGTGCGATTCAAGAATTCTCCTTCAAACCAGATGGATCGGCCTACAATCAAATTAAAGATCTCAACAATGATATAACATGAGAATATAGAGAATGGATATCCCCAGTAAGGGCACTGATATGCGTGAATGTATTGAGAATATTAATAAACTTCATTCCACCCAAACAGTAACAGTTAATATGAAGTAGGCGAGGTATAGTTGTCTATAAAGAAATAAAGCACTTTTCTCGTTTTGATCCAGATCTGCCTAGAGGTCCTGGAACTTGTATAATATTGTTGGAACGTTTTTTCTGCTCGAAAGTAGATGCCTGGAAATCACCGTCGTAAATCATCAACACTCACAAAAAGATGATTTTCTCCGAACTCTCATTGTATCTCGGACTGAAATAAGCATTTTCACGTCCATATTATTACCAACTTGAGTGATTTTCAATCAGGAAAAACCATCCAAACTTACAATGTTTCACTCGAATCCTACAGAAGATACGCTTCCTTCTTCTAGTGGATGTTTTTTGGCCAGCATGAGGATTTTCGATGGCGTGACATTTCTTTTCAATAAGATTTGGCTATCTGTCCCGTATATATCGTTTAACGACGGAACAGAGCTCCAAACTGTGGAAAGTTACTTTGAAAAAAACCTAGAAAAGCTCTTAAGCGATGTCAGCAACTTTTGCGCACATGTAAAAGGGAGATGACAGCGTTGGCAATGAATTTGAACATGCGCTTGAAAGCTTCACGTCAGTGCTTTTTCAGTTTTTTTAGTTATTCCGGAAAAAGAATTGTATTTTTGGAATTATTGGGAAAATAAAATTCTAAATGGATATATCTGCGGAATAATTGGTCATTCACTCTACAAATATCCAGCTTCTAAGTCGTTTTTTCTGAAAGTTTTTGCCTAACGGCCGACCGTACCCCGAAACTATTTGGCTGATTTTGCCTGTTAGCATATTAAAGCGTCGCATTTCGAAATGCAACCTACCCTGAAAATTTCAAGTCGATAGAAATCGATTTTGACACCGAATTGGTCATCAGTGTGTCCATCCTAGTGGTTTGGAAACCATTTCAGGCTCAACATTCGAAAATTACAGACATTTGGATAGAATGATAGCACGCTGTTCCCCAGAATATGCACACAAAAATAAATCTGTTCGCAAAGATCATTTTACGGCCAACATAATAGGCTTAGTGAGCAAGCATTTCGTGCAGTTTTCGATCGTGTTTGCCCTTATTTTACTCTTTGCTATTCAACAAGACCAAGAAATGTACCGAAGATAATATTGGTGTAAGTGTTGAATATGACGCCGAAATATCTATAATTCGCCCTTATCAAATGATTTCCCTGATTATGACTGACTTTTCCTCAAGAATTAATCAATCAGCTGAACAGTGCGTTTCAACCATCAGTTCATGGCGGAATTGAATTGGGACAATTTAATTTCCAGGAGTGATCCTCTTAACTGGCCCCCTGTTTTGTGCAATTTAATAACTCTCAATTACTTTTTATGGTACTACGTTGAGTCATTGGTTAATGCCGACAAACCAGCATCTCTTGAAGCTTTGGAAGCCAATATTCAAGCCAGCATTGACCCCTCATTGTGAAGAACAGTTAAAAATTGAACCAATCGAATGGACTATGTAACTTGTAGCCAGAAATGCCGAGAATCATACTCAACAAATGATTTCCATGAAATTATCTAATATAATATAATAATGAAAACATCATTCCTACATTATTTCTGTCTTGTATTATCATTTAAAACTTTCCATCTCTTGAAGAAACCCCTTTCACAACGATCGTTCAGACACCCAGTTGCTCCACCTTATTCCACAACAACGGAAACTGGTCTCGAAAAACCTATAACTTCACTGTATCGATATATCCGAAGAACGTTGGCGCAATGTTCACTAGATAAACACCTAATCCAAATCTGCCTGAAAATCCTCGAATAATATATTTGCGTAGGAAATTAAATTTGGCAGATGTTAATGTCAGATATCGACTCAAAAAATCATTCTTACGTTACAACAAAAAAATGTTAAATATCTTCACGGAATAAGTGACGCTAAAGAAAACCAACAAAATAATTGATATTAGAAATAATGATGATAAATATTCATTGCCACTTTCAAAACTATATAGTACATTCCATAATAATAATTATGTAGTCTACATTTAATTTCTTCATTTTACATAAATGCTAAACAATGGCTTATGATGATTGACAAGGACATTATCAAGTCGTACTCTTGTATTCATACCATTTTTATACCTTGAAAGGAAATGAACATATATTGCATAAACCATTAAGCATATTAAAACAATATTCAAATAAACACCATTGTATAAATTTGACATCGTTCTTCTCTTTACAGCTTGTAACTGCGATCCGGACGGTTCCCTCTTCAACACTTGCAATTCAAATGGCCAATGCATGTGCAAACCTAACTACAAGGGACCAAAATGCAAACGTTGTAAAGTAAGTATATATTACACAGTTACTTTCTATCATTGCCTTTTTCGACCTCCCCCATTCAATTCAAATGGAACCTGAAGTAAAATCTGATTGTAATCACAGAAACACATACATATTGATGACAGTGTTGACAACACCATGAAAATGAACTGTGAAACATTCCGAAGTGCAATTCAAATTCAAATATTTCTCCTTCATGTAGATGAATAATAGTAGTTGCATAGCAGTTCCTCACAGAGAAATTAAGAGGTCCTAAAACATAGTCGGGCTTAAATCAGACGCTACCAACTGCATGAAATTGCAAGTCTCATTACGACGACCGAATTTAAGAGCCCTATAATTCTTTTTCTTCTTGCAGACGGGCTATTGGAAACACCCGCAACTGGGATGTATGGAATGTTTTTGCGACAGGGACGGATCAGCCAGTGCGGATTGCGATGCAGAAAATGGAAGATGTGTCTGTAAACAGGGAGTAGGAGGAGACCGGTGTGATTCTTGCTTGCCCAAGTTCTATGGCAATATTACTGATGGGTGCAAGGGTGAGTAAATAAAATATCCTTCAGGACTAGGGCAATTACAGCCAGCGAGTGGCTGCGATCGGCGATCATAATGAGCCAATAGTCGCAGCTCTTTAAACACTAGCGGTCACCACTTGGTCATTACATATATAATGTTTTTGAAAGTTGAATTTACCAGGGGTTGCATGAATCTCGATATAATTTCCAAATCCCTGAAGTCATGAATTAAACAAAATAAAACAATGACCGATAAAATTTGAAATTGAAACAGCGTTTTTGGCGGGAGACAGTGAGCTCAGATGCCCCATGGATGACAATGGAGGAAAATGTTGAGCAGAAAGTGATTTTTTGGTAACGGGATTCGCATTTAATAAAAGGCGATTTTTGAGGGTCCATTCAATGAAAATTTATAATTGGATAAAATGTTATGATACCAGTTATGCAACGTATTGTTTGCTCAACATCAATACCTCAGATGAAAAAATATTAACCGCGTTTTAATGTTTCTCATAATCGGTTCAAAAAATATGTGTTATTTTCGAAAATATTCATTTTACAAAAAATTGTAACATCACTGGTCTGCTCGTTCACTTAACAAGATTGGACATATTGTCAACAGTAGGAAGAATATCATGTTCTTTGATTCAAAGCAAAAATTGAACCTAAAAGCCCTTCAATCAGAGATATCAGTCGGGGAAACGGGGAAATTTCATACCGGTTTCGTAGTTCTTACCAATCATCAGAGACATTCAAATTCGCTTCGGGTACTTCTTTGTATATTATATGCAAATTTGATATAGTCAAATTAAAAATATGTCTTGATTTTCTCCATCGAACTCGGGAAGATCATCTTAGAGGACTCCTCAAAAATACTATCATTAACTGCTCTGATGATTGGTAAGGACCATGAAAGAAAACACGGTATACAATTGCCCTGAACGACACGTTCCTCTTTGTTGATACTTTCGGTGTGATGAAGCTCATCAGGAAAGGATATTGGTTAATGTATCGATGTATATTCATCCTCGAGTTAATTCTCTTCGAATGCATCAATACCCTTTTAAAGTTTTTTTTGCTTCATATTCAGTGTATGTGGTACAGGAAATTTTGTCTGATATACTGAACTTGAAACAAAATAGCAAATATAAGCGCTATATGACCAATATCATCAATATCGCGGTTTCATGGCTCAATCATCAGCGCAGTTCAGTCCTGAATGCGGTGAAGAAGCTTTCGGGACCAAGACAGATCATCCATTACAGTAATTTCTCCGTAGTTTATACACGGATCACTCAAAATTATGAATTACAAAATGCAGGTATTGGAGCGCTAAAACTCTAACCTGGTAATTCCATTTAGAGCCACTAACCAACACTGTTATAATATAAGATCATCACGATTTGGTGATAGGAGTTTCTTAAAACTACTATGGTTTCAATTCGATGGTGAAGCGGAAAATGAAGTGAAATTGACCACAATCATGAAAATCAATAGGATGAAATTTTCATCGAAACAAGACTTCATCAAATAATTGAAATTTTTTTTTCAGTTTGCGATCCCTGTGACAAAGATGGGCACATTTGTGATCCTTATAATGGAAAGTGTGTCTGTCCATATCTCACGGTTGGATATAGCTGCGAAAGATGTGCCATGAACTCCTGGGGCTATATACCACAAATTGGTTGTAAGGTGAGAATGAATAAATTTTTCACATTTGAAATTTAACGATGGATATTTACCACCTTTTCGACTAATCTTCATGATAATCCTGATAATATAATAATAAGTGCAAAACCAATATATAAGTGCAACCATGAACCAAAATAAGCAAAACTGAGCGTGAAGAAAAGAATTCGGGGTTTTTCGAAACCATTTTCCGCATTATTTATCATCTCAAATATAGAAGTCTGAAATATTCGAACGTTTCTAAAAACCTCTCATTGGCTCGGATTTATTAGTATTTTTGATTGATACTAAGCTACATCGTTCCTCGATGCTATTCACTTGAGTATCATGGCCTAAAGTTTTCGAATATCTCCCAAAGAATGAATCTAGAAGTTCGGCATACCTATCTACATTGGAAATTTAAATGTTAATACTCTCGTGCGGTAATATAAAAATCCTAGAAAGGCAAACACGTGAAGTCCACGCTCGTTCGAATTCGCAGCTATTTCCTCACAAAATTTTGCATGAACCACCTACAAAGTACTAGATTTCAATTCAATCGAATCTATATTTTTGGAAATATTTGAAAAATAAAATGTTCAATAGATTTATCCATATAATCCATAGCGGATTCCACACATTCACAGATTGGATCTATCTCACTAAGCGCTAAACCTGCTCTACAAATATCAAGCCTCTGAATCGTATCTTTCGGAAATTATTATGTTAACGATCAGCCTCACTGTTCTTAGATACCCCTGTGCACAAAGGCTTGCTCGCTCATTTTCGTCCATACTATTATACCTAAGTTCGTTCAAAGTTCTTGGCATCCTATTGTATCAACGGTAGGTACAATTAACGAGGTACCAAATGCCTTCTAAAACTCCTCATGCTTGGTTTGACTGACACTGGGGGCCTCAGAGTGTTGAAGATTTTCCCGCATAGTTATTCGTTTTTTCATTGAGTCATATTTCATCTAGGTAAATGAAATGATTGACTATCAATGACCACGAAAAATGAGATTCTGTAGTGCAGTTCCCAAAGGAAACCAAACATAATCATCTTTTAAACATAACTATCTGCAGGGGACCCGGAAGTAACATCCGCTATTCCTGTTTCAGCCCAATCCTTCCATTCTGCCCTGTTACATCCGAATACCAGCGAAATTATCATCTTCGTTATTTGAAGTATCACTAATGCATGTAACAGTATTAATTATATTTCTTGATCTGTGTCGTTATTAATTTAGGGCAATATTCAATTTACGAGGTTTGAATTCATTTTGAGTTCACACCTACATTTTGACTCGAATATTTCACATTCTTCATCAAAGACCATGCATACAGGGTGTGCGAAAGTCACGTTCATATAATTCAGGGAGTGGTATAAGAGATCAGAATGTGAAAGAAACTTCATATCAACTCAGATCCTAAAACGTACTCAAAAATTCGCAAAAGCTTTATCGAAATTTGGCGGATTCGAAAAAAATTTGGTGTATGGTGGTTTTTGAGGAAACTGAGTCATCTGGGGTTAAAAAAATTGACTGAATCTCATCAGTACTAGAAATAATAGCCTATATATATAATAACTACTCGAAAATTTTTGAACAAAGAAGATACCCTTCGCTTGAAACGTTAGGAATCATCATTCAAGAGAAGATGTGATTTTATGATGATATTCATTCTAATTCAGCCACGGACTACTTATGTCGAAAAAGCGTCTTTCACATTGACTTTGTCAAAAAACACAGTCCATGGCTTAGTTAGAATACATATCGTCATTTTTTTATTCTCGACAATGATGCTCCGTAACGCTTTCAATGAAGTGTATCTTTTATAGGCAAAATATGTTCGAAGAATAAACATTTGCAAACTGTAGTATTCATGTAGAGGGACAAATTGTCTTCAATGGAGCTATAGCTCACCCTCCGTTCCCTATTAATAACTTAGGGGTGACAACCCCTACAACCAGGATTGAGGTCACTTTGGCTTACAATTGCGCTTAAAATATGTCCCCATCCGAATAAAAGAATAAAATTTACTTGTTTCTGCATTTTCTCTCAAAACATTCCACTGGCGACATAATTGACCTGGTAATTTTTCAAATTGACACTCTGTATAATAGTATACTTTTTGGACGGAATTTTTTGAATTGGGATGAAAATCGATTTTCTCAGAGGCTTTGTGTCTGAAATTAATCGTCTGGTCTTTTCATTCATCTGTAACTTCCGAACATTTTCCACATGGGTTTGGAACAGTTTTAAACATCGAATTGGACAAGAAGCCGCCTTTAAATCTCACATATAACAGATTAAAGTTTCATAAGAACATACTCAACGTGTATTTTCTCTTCAAACCCCAAACCTTCCGTATATTTATTCAACATTAAATCTTCTTTACTTAGTCCTCCAAAATCAACTCTGTTTATTGACTCATCATCAAAGTTCATCTCTAAAAATACCATTCCGCAGACTCTTATCCAAAAACGTATCATCCAATTAAATTTTCATCGCCTACTAGCAAAGGTCCCCCCTGTTGATAATTATAAGGGGGGTTCACTGGCCCAAGCGACATGTGTTCAATTTTTCCGCCGTTTCTGGATTCTTGCAATGCGTGTTAAAATATGGTAGATGTTTATGAGTTCCTGATGAAAGGATGAAGGACTGATGAAGGATTATCATCACCGTAAACGAGGAGAAAGAGTTTTGGAGTTCTGGTTAGTATTAGAGAATCATTCGGGTTCTTTCAACTCTCTTATGAAAAAATCTGAGAAAACCAGTGAACTTTATATAGCATCTTTCATGAAACAGTGTGTATCTTAACGTGTGTTTCACAACCAACGTATGAGTTTCAATAGGATCCATTTGTATAAAAATGGGTATATTGGAAATGGTTTTTCAAAAAAAAACATTTTCAGATTTATCTGATGTATGATTCCTTTGATGAAAGACATTCTGTGTTCAGTTTTAAATTTTATTGGATCCGAAAAAAATAAAAGTTAAATTTAACCGATTTCTATCTCGAAAAAAAAATTGCACGAATGATAACATTCCAAAACTTAGTGAATGGAACTTTTTTTTCGAATTTGTGTTGATAAATTTCTGAGATTTGAAAAATTAGCCTCCTTAGGTCGGCGTACAAGAGTATCTAAAATTGTTTCCTTTATTTTCTGTTTATGCCTCACATATTTATATCTTTAGTATGGGTATTCTTTTTCCTGACAAGATATTTGTGTATTTTATGAATTATTATATTCAGTTCAATATTCTAAATGTTTAAGTATCAGAAACTTCGATTCCTTGGATCTGTGAAAATCCTTTTCCTCATACTTCATTGAGAAAAATCATCTCTGATGGCGTGATCCCTGAGCGAACTTTGCTTCAAAGTTCGGGATTCTAATTTTTTCCCATCGCCCACCTATAACAGGGTTTCTGGTAACCAGTAAGACAGAGCTTAGATGTAGATACAGAACATCTGTGAGAGTTCGAAAATGTTATTTTAAATCCCCCCATGCCTCTTGTTTCAGATATACTGGATGTTCTCAGAAAATTGTAGTAATTTCAAACAGCTTCAACTTCAGAAATATTCAACCGATTTCAATGATATCTGCTATGTTTGGTGACATAACAGATAACAGAAATTTTCATTGTCATTTCCTGGTGTCATAAACAGTCGTAAATGAATTTTTGTTTACACTCCTTCGATAATGGGGGATACATCGTAAAAAAATCGTTATATGCACTCGCATGACGTAAAGAATTTTGATAATCTTGTTCAAGTCCATAAACCGAGTAGCTACCCATCCAGGTAGTGATCTTTCATACCCATGCTTGATGTTCTTGTATAAAAAACAATTTCTCCAGCTTCTGATCATTTCACAACTTCGACAAGTCTATCCAATAATTATTTCCGAAAATATTGCGAAATAAAGTTTCCAATGGGTATGCATGGAATTAATTCACCAATCCATGAATATACACGTTTAACGATTGATTTTCAATTGACGAAGTATGTGAATTATTAATGCTGAATATGCTATTATTATTATTATTATTATTATTATCATTATTATTATTATTATTATCATTATTATTATTATTATTATTATTATTTCAACTTGATATTGTTGTAACACTTCGAGTCGATCCAATAAATATTTTAAGTGATTAAGCCGTGAAAATTTTCTGAAAAAAACTGCTTTCACTATTATTAGAAACTTCTGCAAAGATACCAACTCCGCAACGGTTAAATTCGAAACTTGTGCAAGTTAGTAGTTTTATGGGATCAAACCGTGGAAATTTGGCGGAGAACGGATATTTATTAAGCGTAGGCACTACATTCAAAGAAATTATTATAATTTTGTGTATCAGATTTCTTACGTAGAGAATTATCGTTTAGATCACTATATGAAATCGTGCTTTAGATCGTTCCTGAAAGATAATTTCCATGTTATTTTAGTGTATGTTGCTTGGTGGATCAAAATGGACTAATATCTAACTGGGATCAACAAGTACTGAATGCAGGCCATAAAATCATGTGGAAAATCTAGAATCAGTCTGAATGATATGAATTATGTTCTTCTTTTGTACAAACGTCACGAATAAATGAAATAAAAATACATTTTCTGTATTAGTTCGTTTTGTATCGTATTTCAAAAGGAAAGTAAACAGATAGACAGATAAATGATTTTATTTTTTTATCACAGTAGATCAAAATACAATGTCAGAGCCAGTTCAACCAAACTATATACAAATGAAAAATTTGTATGTATTCACGTACATAACTTCAGCTTTTGTTTAACTACAGCAATGCACAACAATAGTCATCGCGGACGATGCCATTACTAATTAATACAATCGAAAATCTCAATTGGAAAGAAACGAATCGAATAAATTTCTACTAGCTTGGACGGGTTCGAATTTCTATCGCCAGAGGACGTATCGCTTTCCAGTAAATTCAAATTATATATGAAAATTCCAGAATTGCTCCTGCTCGCTGACGGGCAGTGTGAAGCAGCAATGCGACCCCAATTCAGGAAAGTGTGAATGCAAGAAGGGCTACGAGGGTGAAAAGTGCGATTCCTGCACTTTCGGCTATTACGGATATCCTAACTGCAGGCAATGCACCTGCGATCCGAACGGAACCCTGGAGGCTGAATTTGCGAATGGGGTGGCCAGATGCGACGAGAACGGCATATGCAGATGCAAGGTAAGACATTCAAAATAATTTTGTCTTGAAATTGAGGGCAGTATTCTGCCAGAACTATTATACCTAATATAGAGAATGAATAATGAACAAAGAGAGAATAACTATGAAATATATAAAGTATTATTATATTGTTAGTTTCGGTTGCTGTGATCTTTATTGCGTCACCATTGCTCTTTATTTCAACCATGCATACAAATAGTTTTATTTCTTTACGAACTGATATCCTGTGACGAAATTGACTTAGTCCTGAAATAAATGAGGACTTGAAAAGAAATGAAATATAGAGTACCCATCCATCTCTTGCGGACGCCAGCAGTTGGAAAAATAAAACATCTCAAGCAATTGTTTGATGTGAAAGATATTGATACTTGAACTCCATTTACTTTTATAAAGTTAATCGATAGGCCTTGGAATACAATATAAGCAGGATTGGCACAAGTGGAATATCGTCAAGGTCAGATAAGGTCGACGGGAAGTTCTCAATTCCTATACATTTTTATCGATGATTCTATGGTTTGGTTTAATTACACACGTAAATACTACAACCTCTGTATAGAATGGACACCGCCGCACAACTATCTAATAGGAAGATTACTATTACCTAACATTTCTCAAAGGAACAGAGTAGAATGTGTCAGACTTTCATGTACTACCGACTGACTTTATGAAATTAAATGGAGTATAGATAGATGGATAGTAAGATAACGTGCTGTTCCCCAAAGCAAATGCGTAAAAATTGAGTCACCTGAAAAGTATGAGAAGCCGTTTGTGACAAAAGTGTGTTTGCAAATATATTTATTTTCGAGTGAATATATTTGTTAGTTACACACATATATATATATATATATATAGTTTGTGACAATGTATTCATATTCTTCCGAACACAATATATTTACGAGTAGGGAGTTTCAAATATATAAAATGTGAGAACCGCAATATTTATTAATTCGAACAACTTCAGGAGAGATCGTGACGGAAGCACTCTTACAGTTTTCCCCAATGCAGCAATTCTAGTTCGAAAAAGCTGGAAAATTTTGATTACCAGTCCTTAATTTTCATATGATTTGTGCATACTAAGTGTTTTTCCATAAATATTCGTCGTGATTATCGTCGTAAACTGAGATTTCAATCGAAATTACAGCTTTCAGTATACAGTATAATATACATAACAGTATTAGCAGAGAAAATGTAAACGGGGTACCATACATTTTTACGTATGATACAAGAGCACAGATAAAAACCTCAGGAAAAACTCTGTCTCCCGTATAAGTGTAATGAAATTGTTGTTTCTTATTGAAGGGCTTCTTTTTCATCGACAAAATTTCTTCTTTCCTATGCGATGCAGGTTGAAATCTTAGAATAACACCTGAAAACAAAAAAGGAGACGAAAAAACTAATATGAACTAGTAAATGATTTAGTACTCATCAAATTAATTTGAAGTTCACGATCCATCTCAAAAAAGAATCAGACACCGAATGATTTGCCTTAAAACCATCGTCAAATTTATATATTGGACAACTATAAACTAAATGTTCTATTGTTTCATCTTATTCTCCGCACTCGCACCTTGGACTTTCGTCCGAATTCCATTTGAAGAGGAAACTATTACAGCGACCGTGACCGTTCTAAGTTCTAAGTCGATTCAAAATGCACCAAATTTTCCTAGGAAGGCTGAAACCATGAACTTTTTCTGAAGGATCGCTTGAATCAGTACCAATATCCAACATTGGTATTCGTGCTTAGAGGGCTTGTGCTGAATTTTATAAAAATATCTGGATGGATATTAAAGAAGAGATAAATAAATCATTTTTGCGCTCATGTTCTGGGGAACAGTATGCTATAATTACTTCAAAATATATTGGATTTTTTTCTCTTTGATCTTTACCACTCCCTACCTAAAAAGTTGAGAAAGTTAGGATACAGGTTCATTCAATGTATTCCTTTAAAAATTAACTAAAGAGTTGGAGGATCACTATCTTGTTCTGAAACACCTTGTACAATTACTAACTTTAAGCTAGATCTACTTGCATGGTTGATGAAGAGATATTTCCAGTTTTATTCTACAATATCCTAACTCGCATGAAATTATTTTTGCAGGAGTATGTAGAGGGCAATAAATGCAACAAATGCAAACCTGGAACCTTCGGCCTAGACAGAAACAATCCTCTAGGATGTCTCACGTGCTTCTGCTTCGGAAGAAGCAATACTTGTTCTGCCCTTGACTATACCTGGGACCAAATCCACACCGACAGGGTACCGTACACTAAAGAAAATTGCGTGAGTAATTTTTTCATCATCCAATCTATAAATTCTTCAATCGAGTTATAGTTCTAGGCAGAAAATAAATTCTAAGATAATTCAATATTCTATAAATGAACTCCTCCGAATAGGCCGATGTTTCAGCTTTCAGAGATCATTTGCTAAAAATCCTTGCCTTTCATGGGTCTCAACAAAGCGGGAAAAAGATAATAGTCGCAGTGGTGCTTGTCTGAACTATACCTGGTGTTAGAAGTAAAGTTGCACACAAAAATGGACTAAACACATCTTCATTGAGGAAAAACATTATTCGATGTTTTTCTATGTATATCCATTTCTGTGTGTTCGTTCATAGGGGGCATGCGCGATAATGTAATCGCATTATTCATATAATTATCCGAAATCGATTATGGTTTCAAATTGAATTTTGAATTTGTACATTACCTTCGTAGAAAATTACACTTTTGCTTAACAAATGGGTCATCAATCCTTCAGAATGGCATCAGTATGGAGACTGGTGTAGGCTAACAAGTCCACTTAGCAGAAGATAATCATTCAGCAAATTTTCCAAACCATCACTGTAAATGGTTGCAAAATGGTGAATGAGAAGGAAAATATAGAATTGTTTCATCCGTCACTATTTGGTAGTTGATATTGATCATAACGAGAATCATAATTAATACTTGTTTCAATCAAGATCAACTCAGAAATATCTCTCACTGAATGCAATTTTTTCATGGAATAAGTACTGGATATCATCGAATAATGAGATTGCATGGCTCATTTATGACTGAAATCATTTCCATGTTGAGAAGTCAAAATTGGTACTGATTTCACGATTTCGGGAGTGGACTTAACTCCAATTACAACATAGTAGAGTAGTAGAGTAGTACTCAATTAGTGGGATATTTATGAAATATTTCGCGTAGATTCTCTGAAAACAGTCCTTTGACTTTCATGTATAGTTATCAGGATTTCGGTAGAAGCGTTAAACTGATAGTTTACGCATGTTGAGAGCAAATAACACCTCGAATAAAACGGGGGGTAACTTTTGGAGACCAGAGTTCGTTTTTCTAAAAGAATGTTTTGGGTGCAAATGGTTGAAAAAAATTGTGAGAATGCGCAATGTTGCCACTTTTTTCTATTCAAGAATTTTCGGGAAAATAAAAACTGAAATGCAGTGAAAAATAGAAAAATAACAAAAATTGCGCATTCTCATTGAATTATTAAGTACATCGCAAAAAAACAATTTCAAAAAATTATCCTGAAGCCTGCCATATGACACCCCGTTTTCTCCTCAATTTCACTCATTTCCAATATTTCTCGCGGTTATTGGCAATATTAAATTAGGCAGACAGCGAGAAGTTACATTGACCTTGAGATATTAACGAGGTTCCATGAAACTTGCATGTGGCTGTGTTTCCGAGCCGTAATTTACGAACACGTAATGATGTTTGCTTTCAAAAGGATATAACACTTTGAACGCACTATCTGATGTCAGCTTGCCCACTTGACAAATTTCGTGGCTTCTTCTGCATAATTGTAATTCCCGAAGTATTTCAAAAATACTGATCCAATCATGATGGAAATCAGTAAGAAGTTGGCACGAAGTTTTGCTAATTTTCGTGATGTTCGTTCATCAGAATAATCAAAAAAATATTCAGACTTTTTTAATACGTCTAGTAGGCGACCGCTTTGGCAACAGCTCCGAACCTGGTCACACAAACAGCTGAGCTCACGGCAATGCTTTGCTAAAATTTTTTCGAAAATATTCCTTCACTTTAGTCATTGTATTTTCCATACTTCACCCTCGCTTCTTCTGCAATTTTTTCTTGGGAATAAAGGTTTATTCTAATAATCGTTCCGTAACCTTCCAATATCCGTTCCGTAAAATATTCTAAGGTACAAATAAATTGATGTGTACACACCATTCTTCTCGGTGACGTTCCGCTTCCACGCCATTTCTGCTCACTAAATTTTTACGGAACTGGATGATTACGGAACGATTAGTGACTATCAACCCTAATACTATTTGATGGGAGCACGCGCAACTTCTGGCAGCTGACGAACCCAAAATACCCGACAAAAACACATTAGAATTAAATTTTTAGTATTTTTGTGAGTTTAAGATTTCCAAAATTATGAGATGCTCTCTCTTGGTCATACTACGGACTTTCAGATCTATCTTTCTTTATAAAGTAAGTTAGTTGATGTGAGATTATTCTCCGGTATCATTTGAAAGTCTTACGACATTTCTATTTTTTCAAATATTCGTTTAGCCTTATCGCGAATTATACTGATGAAAGATTTATCCAATCAGTATTCGAACGGCATGTGTACTTTCAAATCATGCTGGTTCTATAATGGTGTACAAATGTACCTCTATCTATTGGAAGTAAGTTGAATTAAATGATCTGTTATTTGGAACAGCCATCTATCTTGAATTGAATTATGTGTATCACACAAGTACATATTAATTGCAATGAAACCCGAGAAATTAATGTCAACAGTCAAGATGGCTTTATTCACAAGATTACCTTCATGCTCAAGTATAATTTCGGCCATATGCGTTTGACGATTGAAACCTGATCGGGAAATCTGATTCGCACCTAATGTATTAATATCCAAGTCGATTGTTGACTTCCAACTGGTTCAACGTTTGTACTTATCTGAAGTTTCCCGCAATAAATGTCTTGGGCTGTGTGATATGTTACGTCATCTTGTTGATGAGTATTAACGACTAGAATTGGCGCGCTCTCTATTGCTACTGCTTCACTAAGAGCATAAATAACTATAATTCTGGAAATATTATATAATATGTGAAGCATTGGTGCAGCTAAAAATTAAATATAAATATCTATATCGACTCATTCGACCGTCATGTCCCCTTAAAAACACATTAATCAACAGAATCGAATGTGAGGGTTGCTAACGAGAAATTAATGAATATACGCAGGTCATTTCCATTGTGAGCTTCGATCTTACGACTTCAAAACCAGTGTTCAGAATTCCATTAAAATTGATAGCATCACACCAATTTAAAGAGAGAATTGTACAAGCTTTACTACGATGTCCGTGTTGCCAATATATCATTAGTGTTCATTTAATTCACAAATCTTTTAGCCAGTGCCATTGGGTCGTATGAGTATACATGAGTTACATACTAATGCTATAAAATGATTAGCATTTACTTCATAGTAGAAACTTCAAAACTAATTAGGAACTTCATTTCAATGTAGATACTTGTAATTCTTCGGGAGTTTATATCACTGGGAATTCGACGGTGAGTTCTGCTGGAGAAAAGGATGAATTTCGCAAAATAAAATTATGAAGTGTGAGAAAAGACGTCAATGATGATATGTTGTATCATCAAATATATCGGTAACTGTAATATAAAATATAACTTTTGTCGATAATGTTTTAATACCGTTTTTCCTGTTCTGTTCACTTCATTCTCTTATTTCGTGTTCTTGTCACATCCGTAACTTCCTTCATTCTGATTTTCTTGTTATTAATTGTTTCAATACTCCTTCAATATCACAGTAGTCCTTTGCATTCGTGTTATAAGTTGTTGTTAACTTTTTGAGGGCTTCGTCTTTTGTTGACTTGATAGCTGCTGTCATTTATTTACAGAATTATCTTGGGGTCCTCTATCTATAGCAAATGCTAATTGTATGTTTTTCATTTGGGACTCTTCTTTCTTGGGAGGTTCTTCGTCTGATGACATTTTTATAGAACAACGAATTCAATTCAAGCAGGATCAATTTTAATCAATATCGAGGTTGTCATCATCTAAAATTAAGGATGAAGTAGGAAATCTTGTAATAATAATCTTGTCATAATCTGCTCCCACTCTGAGGGGATTGAACAGATGCGTCACCTCAAAAAATACTTCGGACGAAAATAATTACTGAAAGCATTGTAGTGAATACTTAGGAGTTGAGCAACTACTACCAAAACCGAGTAGATACTTTGGGATAGAGTGAATACTTGGGAGTATATCCTCAAATGTATAGCATTAGTATTTACTCCCATTTTACTCATACAACCCATTTAATAAGTACCTATAAAAAAATCTAGAAATAACGAGAGGGCAACAGCTTTCATGTGATCGCTCAGAGTCCTTAAAAACAATTGCCTAATCAGGAATTGAACTAGCCTGAACTCCAAATTGCAAAATCGCACGAAATTTCTTGAATATTTTCTTCAAAAACTTCAATTAATTCAAAGCAAGTATTCCAAAGTAAACTCTCGCGATGAATATCCTATAGCTCTAAAACGATAAAACTGTATTTATTCACCTGTGTTATTATTTGGAGGTCGATAGAATTGAAATATCAACATAAACACAAAGACAAATATTCATCGATAAATCAGCAAAGATAATTCTTTTGTCTGAGCTAGTCATGTCACGACACAAATTATCAACAAAAACAAAATTCCAGAACAGCACTGACATGGGGTCAGAATCTTTAACGCGTGTCCAAATTCGTATCTGAAGCGGTTACATATTCACATATTGACCAGACAAGCTTTACAGACTCTAAACTTATCCTGAAAGTCCAACCTGATCATTTAACACCATTATCGGATCAAAATTCTAAAACTAAAGACATTTGGACAAAACGATAAAGCGCTGATTCCTAGGACAAGCGCTTAAATAGTGTCATCCAGGGTAATTCGCACTGCAGTTTCATAGTCTTCACAAATCATTAGCGAAGCTTGTTCCTGAATTACGATGAAAAAGTTTGGGACTTAAGTTTTGTTATTTGACAGCTTTGATGCGAAGCAATTCGTTATCTTAGGAGATCCTTGCGAATGATCTGAAAGAAGTGCATCCATTTCCACTTCTAAGATTCCTTAGACGTCAGCAACTCCGACTTCGTAACATTATTCAAGGTACAAATCATTAAAATTGTAGAAAAGAACTGACGTATATTTGTAAACAAAGCGCTCGCCTATTTACATTGTGAACCCTCGCAACGTAGCTTTGCCTCGTTTTATTATGCGATTTTTTAATCATATGATCCTCAAAATATTCCTTATGAAACTCCTTGCTGCCCTTTTTCAACCTTGTACTAAATTAAATAAATCCAATCTCTATTCTTGGAAGAATAAAACTTAGAATAGGTATATCATTCTGAAAGTATGTCTGAAAATGCGGATCAGATCAAATGAATTCAGTACTTGTTTGAAAAATGGCAGCTCGAAGGTTGATGTTGAAAGTCATTCAAACCATATGATAAGATTATTGCAATTTTTTACATGAAGAAGAGCTGCTGGGGACGCTCCCAGTCGGAATCCGCTGAAATTTTGCTGGATTTCTACACAAATTTCTGTTTTCTCAATATTTTCAAAACTACTGGTTGGATCGAATCGAAATCTTGAACTTAGTTGAAAAATGACCGCTTGGTGGTTCATTCAGAATTTTTTGAGGATCTTATGATAGGAAGATCGTAAAATCGTCCTATCAAGAAGTGAAACTACATTGGTTGGGTTCAATAGTGAATGAGTAACATATGTAGGCTACAAAGCTACTGACTTCTCTTCAATACACCGCTTTATTCCTTACTTATTGATGTCTTGACGTTTTCGTGTGAGTGTACCACATGAACCAAGCGCTTTGAAGTGCAGAGATACCGGTCAAATTTCTCTCCTGCATCACAAAAGGTTAAAGTTAATAAGGATCTTCTGAGATATTTCACAGCAGTGTAGATAGTGTTGCAATGATACCGTTCGGTGTGTTTTCTTGTAAACTTGCCCTCAGTTAGTTGCGGAAAAGTTGGAAGTGTAGTAACATATTATTGCGAGTGCAGTGCGTAGTGTGAGGTGATCATCTGTGATGGTTATGCGTAATTATAACTCATGATCATAGAACTCTATTGTTCTCTCTGGTTCTATTATGTTATCTAGGTAGCAATCACTGGCTTGAGGATTTCTTTCTTCTATAGCTAGGTCCATCTGCTTGAACGATCAGAATTTTCTTCTTGACCTATTCACCCTGAGTGTCGTCAACGGCTGACTGATATTCTATTGGTTGTAGCTGTCATTTTCTACGAATCCGACATGTTTCTTTAGAAGACAAAATGATTTTTGGTCATTGTTGTTTGGCGGTTCTCGTGAGTTCGCGCAATCTGAAGGTCGACGCACTCTTAGGAAAAGTTGTTTCGTCCCAGTGCCAGAGGTGGACTCATCAGATAGGCTGAATCCTCTGGCACCTGCCTATGACATCCGCAAAAGCGACGTAGTGAGCGATCATGAACGACGCGCTTATGCTGTGCTGTAATGAATTAGCTAGCGTGCGTCGGTCAGCAGTGCCATCGTCTGGCAACTCAGTTAAACTACGCCGCCCACACACTTCCCCACTAGTGCCGATGATGATGAAGGGAGAAGAGGTGTGATGTCAGGCAGGGAACTGCCATGTTCAAATATAGAATAGCACATATATGAGTTAACTCATTGAGATTAGCTCATCCATGGCATCACGTCGTGGTCATCACTTTGGCGGTTGTCATGAGTTCGCGCCATCTGAAGGACGGCGCGCTCTAAGGGAAAGATGTTCCGTCCCAGTGCTAGAGGTGGACTCATCAGGTAGGCTGAATCCTCTGGCACCTACCTATGACAACCACAGAGGTGGCGTAATGAGTGATCATAAGCGACGCGCTTATGCTGTGTTGCAATGAAGTAGCTAGCGTGCATCAGTCAGTGGCACCATCGTCTGGCAACTCAGTTGATCTACGCCGCCTAAATTTTTTTTTTTTTGATTAGTGTTCAGCTTCAAAAATGAGCTATTAAACGAGGCAAACATTGGATGAAGTCAATTAATTTTATTCGAGATTGTCGCGCCATCTGCGAAGAAATCGACGCAAGCAGGACAAATTCAATTCTGTCTAGCCGGCCGTGAACCTTCCGGAATCCTTTGCATTACATTCATGTCTCCATTTGAGTAGATTCCGATTCGATTCGATTCGTAATTTTGAAGAAATTGGGATGATAGAATTTCGAATGGCATATCTATGGAATCATTGAATTTTTCATGATCATGGACTTGAATCCAGTAATTAAGCTCGAATCCTGCTCTAAAAATATCAAATCTTCAAATCGTTTCTTTTGGGAGTTATGTGCATTTTATGTCCAATGAATTGACATAATTAGAAGTGTTTTTGACATCCAATAAATATTCACGAACATGCAGAAACCCACTGGCTATCCAACTGATGTACGTGTGTTTTCTAGGATAGCTGCGTTAGCGATCAGTAAGGAATGGGTGACCGCTTTGTCAACGTATTCGGAGGAATACTTAAAATGGAGAAATAGAAACCCCCATTTACGCTATCACGATCACGATGACGTTCACCATGGCGATCATATTGTGCCTGGAACAGATTTTCGAACTTTGAACGCGAACTTCACTCACAATGTCTATTGAAAAATCCGAAGAAACGGCCATATTTTTCACTTTAATTATTGGATCGCTGCAGATTGCGTCTGCACGTACTGAGGCCGCAGGTTGCGACATGTGTGTGCTGCACTACTTGTTCAAATTATTCATCTGATCGTGATATTATATCAAAATTCAATTCACAGAATCGAGTTTCCATAAAAGTTCAACCGTTTGCCTATCCATTCGATTAAAACATCCCAATTTCGGTCACCCTGTAAATATACTTCTTATACTGCAAAAAGTACCTACAGAATAAATCAGTAACATTATTTGCATTATTCGAAGCTCTAAATTCACCTCTCACCTATTTCTTTCAATAGCTCTTCTCTTCACCCTGCATCAACCTGCCTCCAAAGTTCACCGGCGACTTGACCCTCTCCTACGGTGGCTTTCTAAGAATAATCAGCCCTTCCACCGCCCCCGAATACCTGGTGCGTCTCACCGGAAATGACGTGACGATCGAAAGCGGCTTCAGCGACGACGTCAGGCTGGACGAGGTGAATTGGAGGATATTCAGGACCTCGGACAAGCTGCTGCCTGATTGTAACCGGGAGTTGAACAGGAAGTGTATGATGGTGATTTTGCAGAATGTTACCAACGTCGCAGTAAAAACGTCAACTCAGGAGGAAATAAGGTAACAATAGATCAATTTTGTTTGAATGTCAATGAAAAATATTGGGATATTGGTGCAATAGTGGGGTAATTAGATCAAATGGGTTTCAGTGATAACTTGTTGATTAAAACTTTACGTAATCGCTTCACCTATATTTTTTGTCGATGTTTCCCCCCTGAACCCATGGTATCTACCCATCAGGTTTTCGGAAAGACCCAAGACCACCATTTCTATTCTATTCGTAAAAACGTCATCCCTCATTTCTTAAATATTATTGTAGCCAGATATTGATCGCAAGATCTATTGCACTGAAAAGTTTAAAATTTAATCTTGAAGTACAGATAGAAATTACATTGTTTTTAATGGTTCTGTTCGGTGTTCTGCATTAAATTTATGTGGTACACTACTCTCCAATACCTTCTACGTCGTCAGTGCAGATGAGTAAGGTGAAGTGTACTGTAGAAAATTCAATATCAATCCAGGAAATACAGAATATTCTATGCTCCTTTCGTTATGACGAATGACACTGAGCTTATGGTTTCTAGGTTGTGTATAATGTTGTACCTATTCCTTGCTCTAAATTAGTCGCGCAAGTAAAAATTCTCATCGGTTGAGAAAAATGTACATTTATATCCACATCAGACACACAACTGTCGACCATAGACATGGGCTATTCATCTCCTTTAAAACTGTGAACGACAGTTGTTACGATGTAACAGAGATGAATTGTCCATGTCTTTATGTCTATGAGACATAGACGAAGCTATTTCTTCCTTAGGTAGGTAGGAAATGATGTATAGAGGGACATACAGAGTGAGTCTTTAACTTGTACATTAATTTCAACTATGAATTCCTCTGATCTTGTGTATTTTTTTTCATTTGCCATTTTTCAGATTCGGCTCAGGCAAAAAGTTATAAGCATCAAAATATTTCTCAATGTTCTAATAGAGTCCTGCACTTTTTTGCAAGATCACCTCAGATATCTCTTACGAAGATTTACAGAATAACCAATTCAATATTTGATATTTAAAGAAACTTGATTGAGAAAACTTATTTAATCACTTGATTCTTATGATTTGGTGCTTTTTGCGATATTATCGCAAGGAAAACATTTCACTACGCTAGACTTGAAACTGTGATCTTCAACTTGATATTTATTCAATATCCAATTACATTCCACTATAAGATCGTACACTTTCTCCGCCTATCTTATATTGAAAGCTGCTTAACCATACTCATTCTCCAAATTTATGAATAAATTATATTGTGATTTCATATTATGAAATCACTAAACTAACCTATACACTTTAATTGAACTCTATGGAAAGTCTGGTCCATAGACATGACGACATAGGCTCCATATCTGTGGCCTCATCACAAAATAGGATAGACTTTATATAAGTAAATTAGTTTTATGCGAAATAGATAAATATTTCTGTTTATTTTATGGTCTGCATAAACGGGGACGGAGCTTACTTTACGGCCTTCACTAACTCAGGGACGGGTCCAGAAAAGTAAGATAATTTGTCGAATTTTTATCAGATTTTATAACATTCAACGTTGAATATGTCCAATCTTCAATAATTAAATATTCTAAATTGATTGAAGACTCTTACAATGACATAAGATAAAGTTTTTCTGCATTCCTCATGATAAGTTCTCATAGTTTTATGAATCGGCGAGTCTATAACTCGAAAACTGTTCGAAGTAGGCTCGAAGTGATTACTGAATAATAAGTGTATTCACAGAAAACTTTACACGAAATTCATTTCATTCGGAGTAACATCTGAGAGCTACAAATGAAAAACTGATTTTTTTGGAATTTAAACATCCTCTATCTTTTTATTGGAGCTGAATCTGGAAAAATGGCAAATGAAAAAAGTATTTAATTTGATGAGAAGAATCTACGGTTGAAATTAATGTAGAACTCGAAGACTCACCCTGTGTATTCGCTTTTGTAAAGGCAGCCGGTGAGCCATGAAAGTTCTACACATGTCACTCTTTACAATTAGAAAACGTTCGATTATAGTAATTTTCCTGTCCGATAACTACTCCACCATTACATTACTTGCCATTACAGCTTCAGTCGCCCATATCCAGAAGCAAACATAATTGTCCAATAATGAATTGGCATACGAATGGATTGAAGTGAGTAAGACAACTCTATGGTATACCTCTTGCGCTTGTTTGAACTCAAGATGAATAGTTTCAAAGAAACTTAGTTATATCTCATTACGTGTGCAGCTTCATTCACTGCCAGTATCCACTGAACCTTTGAACCCTTTCCTACTCCCAGATTTCGCTCAATCCCTTGGGCCCCCAGCAACGCTCCATAACTCTGCCTCAGTCCGTTCAACCTAGTTCCACAGACCGGCAAAAACTTGCCATGGTCTTTGTAAAACTGCATACAAATTGCGACCGCTGAATCCGCCGCTGCGCATGCGCTGGGTCAGCGTCCAATTTCGGAAGTTGGACGCACCGCCGACTCCGGATATAGTTTCCCCATAGCAAATAGGAATTATTTGAGTCGAGAAACCACCAGTTGAGACCCCGGACCTGTTATAACAAACATGATTCCGCATATTGAATCCGGAATGAGGCCGTAAAACCGTTTTATAGGGCGAACCGGGTTGGGATAATACGGAGGGGGGAAGGGTCTCTATTTAGCCGAGGTTACTCTCTGACGGTACTTTATCAGAAATTTCATGATGAAATGTGTGTATGCTGGCTGAATACGTAGCATGGCAGGGGATTTGTGTTTATTCATTACTTTGATGATTTTATATGAAAGATAGGAAGCTTTGCTCTTGAGCTCTGTCTCCCATATGAATTTGCTTCGACTTATCCTAATATTCTGTGATTGGGATGTAAAACCCGCAAGAGCTATGTAATTTCGGCATTGCGAAATATTCAGATTCGAAAAGACATCTTCCGAAACGAGGTAAGGCTAAGAGAAGCCAATTTGGATTCGGAGCAGTGGTGTTTCGTGACAATTTGATTGGAGTCTATAGAAGTCTGTGCGTTAGGCCATACTCATCTCTCCTAATACAAATTGCTCTTCTGGATATGATTCGAAATATAGCCATCCGGACCCTAAAATTCCACGATTTTATAGTTTAATCATCACATTTTATCTTCATACATAGTAGTTTTCACTAATTTGTTGTGTTTTCGTCATAACTGACAACCAGTCGACAGTTTAATGTTTCTACACACTTTTATAAGTGTTTATTGTTTTGCACTTGTGCATATCTAAATCTTGTCTCGGGTCCAAGGCCGTAGCCAGGGTAGGGCAAGCTAGGGCAATGTACTACCTTGAACTCTCAAAAGCTAAACACGAGTATGTACCTACATCAGCTACTACTGGTTCGTATCGAGGACATTTGCACACTTTTAGATTATCAATTCCTTTATGGCAAAATATATTGCAACAGCTATGTAACTTTCAACTTCAGCGTAAAATTGCATTGATTCAACAAATGTTTAGGGCTGTTCATTCATATTATAAGTGCAGGTCTATTTTCACTCCGACCCTCAAAAAACATACTGATTTTATATTTTATTCTTGGTCCACCTATAAGGTTCTGTTTGCACTGCCACCAGTGATATATTTCTGCTTCGCCAGTCTGCTTTGGTTGTTCGAGAAGAGTTATCCCCTTGGCAGAATTCATGAAATTCCTGAAATACTTTGCTCTTGTGTATGTAGATATGAGCGTCGTATCTATGAGCAAAGTGAATCTTTCCTAGGCCAATGTTTTACATTCCGAAGTATATGTTCAGTTTCGATTCACTTATCTTCCCGATGCCTGAAATTGCGTTGCCGTGGCCAGTAAGTAGTACTATGCAGTGTTCGTCATTTGAAAAGGATAGTGCTAGTAAAGCCTTCTTTCTTGAAGGTTCACTGGCTCCTTTACTAAGTTTTCCTGGTAGTCTAGTGAGAGCTGTTCTGTTTCTCTTTTCCCATTCATCGAACTCTGCCCTTATCAGTATAGTTAATATCCAACTCGAGGCTTTGGTGAGGGTGGTAATCGCTAATTTTTCCTAGGGAGATCCGCTTCGGTATACTCCTTCCTATTCTGGTGAGCTGGTATCCCAATGCATACTGCTTTGTTGCATTTCTCAAGTCATCAGTGCCTAGTTTCCAAAGGCTCCCACACATTTTGGACATATATGTCTATCCCAGCTCCTTCCTGAAGGATACGTCCACAGTGCACGCGAGATTGCGACATCGCGAGATCCAAGTATTCAAGACTGAACAGCTTTATTTTACCTGCACTTGCTTTCGCTTTGTTATTGTCCAAATTGTCGATACAAATTTCTTGTATGCGAGAAGCCAACTCGCGAAATCGAATTCTCACCTCTACTCTGGACGTACTCTGAGGATCAATATATGCACAAAATGAAAGGATTCATCCGGAGGTGATCTACACATCTATCCTACTCATGAGGTCATCCATTACCAAATTATGGTAAACATCAAGATCAATACATAACCTTTATTCATTGCGTGCCTATTACATGTACAGTGCGCGTCAAAATTATGAAACAAATTCATTTTCTCAGAACAAAAATATTTGGCAACAAAATCCTGAAAGAGGTCAATTTTTGTTTCACTTTTACCAAATTTATAAGCATTTTTGAGGGATTTTTGTTGCTTCCTGTACCATCCCCATCAACCCTGTAAATTTTTTGAAACGGGAAAGTAGGTCATGTGGTACTTTTTTGGCAAGGTCTTTGTATCTTCTTCACAGGCGTGTAGAAATGTTCATTTACTTTGAGGCGATGGTACCTGATGAAATTTGTCACCGAATGAAAGTCGACCATTACAGTTTTATTCATGCACAACTTTCAACCCCCTCACGTGAAAAATTAGAATGTGTGAAACACTGCGCTTCAGTTATGATCTTAAATAGGTATATTATTAGTACGCTCCTATTGAACTTGGAACTTTTCGATAAAATGTTTCAATTCAAAGAAAGATTTTATCGGAAAGTTTCAACTTCAGTAGAAACGTACTAATAACATACCTACTTAAGATCATAACTGAAGCGCAGTGTTTCACATATTCTAATTTTTCAAGTGAGGGGGTTGAAAGGGGTAGAAAGTTGTGCATGAACAAAACTGTAATGGTCGCCTTTCATTCGGTGACAAATTTCATCAGGTACCATAGTCTCATAGTAAATGAGCCATGACAAAATGCACATACTGAAAACCTCCTCGAACTAACTAATTTTTAAAAAAAAAATTTTTTTTCTTGAAAATTTCTGCACGCCAGTAAAGAAGATACCTTGCCAAAAAAGTACCACATGATCTACTTTCCCTATTCAAAAAATTTAGAGAGTTGATGGGGATGGCTGAGGGTGCAACAAAAATCGTTGAAAAATGCATATAAATTTGGCGAAAGTGAAACAAAAATTGACCTGTTTCAGGATTTTGTTGCCGAATATTTTTTTTCTGAGGAAATGAATTTGTTCCATAATTTTGACGCGCACTGTATAGGTGCTGTTCTAGTCAACGGAGTGACTATTTCTAGTGCAATTTGTATTTCTGGGGATCTGAAAGTTGAAACCTATGAAATTTTCATTGAAAATAGTTCTCGTCACTCCGATTCCAAGATTTATCTTCGGAAACAATAAACGAAAACCTCATGCAATCTGCTGAGAATTTCAATCAGTTCTTGGCACTTGCACGGACATTTTCCGGAACGGCATTGTCATAAATCTGATCGATAGGATGTTATTGTGCACGTCCGAACTATGTAGGTTACTCCGACTGCTATCCGCCATCAGATATCGATTCCAGTATTTCACTATTCGCTATTTTTATCGGAAGTCGTAAAAATAGTTTCGACATGTCGTTGAGGAATGTTGAAAATGTTCACCCTGGTAATTTTCTTCTCGGCACGTCTGCCAGAACGTAGACTGATTACCCGCTTTATTAACATCGTATAAAGTTCGAGTTGGAGAATGTGAATATTATTGTGCTGTTCATCACGGCTCGAATTCCATACGTTTCGGGTTCTGAGAAATAGGAACCACTATTTCCCTAGTCGTATGTATATATCTGTCTTCAGATGATTAGACTTCACAATGAGCAGTCGTTCTGAAAATGAAAATATTTAAATGATATAATGCAGTTTCAATACAGTGTCAAAAATCTCTTTGTGAAAACCATAAAAAACCTGTTAAATTTTGAGAATTATCATCTGTGATACTACTAGAGATGGAATTTTGCCGATTGTGATATAAAAGTTTGTTGATGCTTGGAAATTTTGCGAATGACATTTTGACTTTGGAAAGAATGTCATGAGAGAAATTGCCGAAAAGCAACAAACTAGATTATTACAAAAGAGAAATTTTACCTACTTAAATTTCGTCTCGAGTGGTATTCCACATAACTATTTCACGATAAAATATGTCGAACACTAATATGGATCATATTTAGTGAAAAACTTGTCTTGAATCATCTATGCCGTGGTGTTCCATAAAGACTTTACAGATGATAAATTATAATCTTTTTTCTCGTATTGAGAGGCACCAGTCTGGCAATTTCACCATGTAATTCTTTCGATGAAATACTGCCAAATCTATCCCCCTCTTGATGGATCATTTCAAGAATTCTCCAATTAACTGTTTGACGAGTATCGCGCTATTTGACAAATAAGTATTCATTTTCCAAGCTATCTCGAATTTGAGAAATGTCAAAATTTTATTGCTGATAAATTTTCAATATTAAATATCATAGACCTGGAAATGTTATTGTCACTTTGACATCGATAAAAAAGGTGCATCCTTTTTTATCGGATAAAAACTTCTCTTCCTCAATATGTCAATTAGTCTGTCAGATTTTTGAATTTTGAACATATAGTGCTTTCATTTTGAATCGGTCTGGTAATTATTTAACTTCAATTAAACCCTATCTCCAAATTGACCATGAACATCATGACAATCTTATTAGTTCCTTACGATCCTCGAGTCCGAGAAATCAAAATGAATATTCCACATGTGTGAATACCACAGAAGAAAATTTTCAAATCAGTACACCAAAGCAAACAATTTATAACAGTTGTGTATTTAATAATTGTACTTTCAAATAATCGAATTTTATTGTATTAATAAAGATAATTATTGTTGTTCATCCATATATTCTGTCGTTAATTTATCTTGCCAAAAAACACTCGAGCTTTTCTTTTATCAGATAAATTTCTCTTCAACTCAAAGTTTTACCCATCACTAAATTTGCTCGAAAAACTGACATTAGATAAAATCGCTCCACCTTCGGTGTCGCGATTTTATCATGTCAGTTTTTCTCGTAAAATTAGTGATTGGCAAAACTGTTTCGTTGCAAAGAGAAATTTATCCGATAAAAAAAAAGCTCTTGTGTTTTTACTGTTGAAAAACCAACTTGCTAAGTTTTGCCGGCTTGCACGTTTTATCGCTGTGACACCAGCGTCGTTATTGAAATTTTCTCACCAAAATTGAATAAGTGGAAAAGTCAATTAAGAGAACGGAACTGGCTTTATGGAATTCTGTCTGGGCGTATACTAAATTCTGTATGGAGCTTCAATCTGTCATCTTTCAGTCAAGTACTGGATTCCAATTCGATTCATCAGCATTTTGAAAATATTGGTAAAATAAAATTTTGATTGGGTGTATATGCGGAAATATCGGGTGAATTCTACCCATTCACGGATTCGCCCTCCGTATTAAGCCAAAAATACAGATATGATCGCATTTAAATGTGGTGTTCGATTGAAAAAAAGGACAGCTTGAAGGTGCATGCAAAGTTTCGTGCGGATAACATGATCAGAAGACCCCCAAGGCCGCGAGAATTTGGCGAAAAGTTATAAAAAATTTTTTTACTATTTTTCAGCTCGTTCCAATTTGTTCCATTGGAATGTAATTTTTAGGTTATTAGCAATTTTTTGTTTCACAACACCATCTTTGAAAACAAATGCGTAATTGAGGCTTCACCTTGCCATTGACAGTGTTCAGAGTGCCGTTGTTTTTATTCAATAGAGAGCAAGCCGACCAATGTTTTCTACATG
Source organism: Myrrha octodecimguttata (assembly GCA_958510865.1). Classification (NCBI taxonomy): domain Eukaryota; kingdom Metazoa; phylum Arthropoda; class Insecta; order Coleoptera; family Coccinellidae; genus Myrrha; species Myrrha octodecimguttata. The sequence goes on from OY294057.1 coordinate 32,422,000, forward strand.
ATACATTCGCAGATTCAAATTCTATTTTAATAAAAATAATAATTATTATTTTACTGGAATTATTACAGAATTCATCAAAGGAAACTCCAATTCATCTTATGGAATTAATTTGAAATATTTATATTTATATTATATATTTGCGATTTCATTACCAAGAAAACTCATTTGATTCAATTCATGAGGGGACTATAATAAAGGGTCTTTCAATAAGGACGGGTCGATTTTGACATGAAATAAAAAAGGCCGTGTGTGAGATTTTAACGATTTTTTTTTTTTATTTGAAAGAGCTATATATGCCATTATGTGTGGAAAATCACATCGTTTAAATGTCCGCCGCGGCTTCTCACGGTGGCACGAATTCGAGTTGTCCAATGTTCAACAACTCTGCCGCATAGTTCGGGTTGAATTTCAGCGATAGCCTGAGCTATGTTGACTTTAAGGGCATCGGTCGATTGTGGCTTATTGGTATAGACCTGCGACTTAAGAAAACCCCACAAAAAAAAGTCTAAAGGTGATAAGTCGCAGGATCTCGGTGGCCAATTCACGTCACCTCTGCGAGAGATAACCATGCCCTCAAAGCGTTCATGCAGAAGATCCATGGTGGCATCCGCTGTATGGCTCGTAGCGCCATCCTGCTGGAACCACATGTCGTCTAAGTGTAGATCGTCCAATTTGGGCCAAAAGAAATCGGTGATCATCCTTCTGTACCGTTCGCCTGTGACGGTAATGGCCTCACCAACATCGTTTTCAAAAAAGTACGGACCAATAACACCGCCGGCCCAAAATCCGCACCATACGGTCACTTTTTGTGGATGCATGGCTACTTGGTGAACTTCGTGTGGGTTGTTGTCATCCCATATACGGCAATTCTGCTTGTTCACATAGCCATTCATCCAGAAATGCGCTTCGTCGGAAAAAAATTTTCTGCCAAAGTTGGGGTCCTCTGCCAAACACACTGTAGCCCAATCAGCGAACGAACGGCGTTGCCTATGGTCAGTAACTTTGAGCTCCTGAGTGAGTTGAATCTTGTACGGGTGCAGCCCTAAGTCCTGACGCAAAATGCGCCACGTTGATGTTTGTGAAAGACCGAGTTCTTGTGAACGTCGATGAATTGACTGCCTCGGGTTCTCCTGCACACTATCACGGACAGCAGCGATGTTCTCGGCCGATCTGGCGGTCTTTGCACGTACGGGTGTTGGCAGATTGTTTATTGAACCGGTCGATTCGAATTTGGCCACCAAACGTTAGAGAGTCGACTTTGAAGGACCACCTCGTCTGCCGTAAAATGGGCGCAATGCACGTAACGTTTGCACTAACGAACACTCATTTTGGTAATACATTTTTAACATTTGGACGTGTTGCTCAACCGTGTAACTTGCCATGGTGATTTGGCATTACTAACTGAATAAAAAAATATAGGTTAGAAAGACGACGTTAAAACAACATGGCCGCCACAGGCTGCCAACATCGACCCGTCCCTATTGAAAGACCCTTTATAATCCGGGTAAAATACATATAGCATGAGATTAAATTTAAAATCATAAAACAAATTTTTAAAGATAAATATAATTTCAATTTGCACTATTCAACTTTTTCGCCACTTCAATGAATTTTCCGCGTAAAAATCGCATTTATTGAAATTTTTTGATTCGAAAATTTCGTTTTCGGTCTAAAAACTGTAATGGGTACCTTATTATGTTATTGCCACTAATCGCAATAAATGAAAATTCCAAATATTTTTAAGTTTCGATATATTATGGTATTAAGGTCTCTACCTCTATGTAAAAATTAGTGACCCACCAGAATTTGATTTGTAGGTAGCCAAAACCGAATTTCAACTTCTCGTAGAGGTTAGGCCCCTTTATGAAGTAGATCTCGTTTCTCATTGAACTCCGCAATTTTAAGATTTATAAGGGTCAATTGGGTTTTCCAAACCCAGATTCGTTGTACTCTCGAGATTATTTTCCGACTTCCGGTTGTTTTTGGGGCTCATTCACATATTAAGCCGGGTCCAGATGCAAACAGCAAATGCAATAAAACACGGAGTGTGTGGTTCAAGGCAGCGCTCTTTCTGCTTCGTCGAATTTTCAATTCGAACGCTGCATTCGAATTCTGGCACTGGGACGGAACAACTTCCCTAAGAGCGCGCATGAAAATTTATCCGCAACCTGGAAATCATAGAATTGCATATTACCTATTCAAAAACTTGGATGGCGCATGAAAAATTTCATAGGGAACAAATTGGAACAAATATGTAACTAAATATTGAGCATAGATTCACAATTTGTTCCAACAAGTTTTCGCTTACTTCACGCAACCGGTTACCAAAGATTACAAATTAGGCAACGAAGTTGAACATGCACCCATAGGTTGCTGACTAAACGTCAGTGCGTTTCTAGAACTTCAAAATTTGCTAAGAATACAATCCCAAAATTATATTGGAAAGTTAACCATCAAGTTTCAATCCGATCTCATAAGTAGTTCCTATATTTATAGTCAAAACATAACCCCAAACAATCACATGAGTAAAACTTCAAAACAATTTGATCTATATAGCCCATTAACGTACTTCTGATATGCAATATACCCTAAATCTTTCAAGTCACTAGCTCTAACCTTTTCCAAATTATTGTGGCAACTGACGAACGGCCGACCGTACAGATATGATTTTGACATCAAAATCTTCAGTGATGATTTCATTTTCCAAGAATTGTATATACTCGTTCATACTCCATCCATATCTTCGAGTTTGTTTTTTGTGAAATGAATTTTTTTTATAGAATTAAATTTTTTTGTTTTTCATACCGGGCTCACACTTTTCATATACATTGGCCTAAGTTGACGTAAGCAATCTTCTATAACAAGATAATTATCTTCTACTTCTTCTGCTCTCTTCTAGCGAGGTTCTTCTGGACAAAGCCGTGATGATAACATCAGCTCAAAGGTCGAGAACAATAGAAAAATGCGAATGTCCCGAAGAGTATTCCTCACTCTCCTGCCAAGATCCCAATGCAGGGTACTATAGATACAAATCACCACCATATAATTCTTCGCATACTTGGGTGGACAGAATAGTAGGAGTGGCCAAAAAGTGCAACTGCAATGATTTATCAGACACTTGTGATGTGTTCACCGGGCATTGTTTGGTGAGTTATCTGAAGTATATTTGATCAAGAACAAGCATTATAGTTTTTAAACTGCCATGCACGAATATTTGTCTATAAATTAACAAATACTCCACCTTGATCTGAGATAAGCTCTCCTTCGAAACACAGAGGATTCTAGATACTTCAAACCTATTAGACTTTGAACATGAGTTTCATCAAATTTTCGTTACAGTATGCTGTATTTGAGATGTTGCAATTAGATCAGTACCAGCCCACCAAGGAGACTACCGGTTCATATTGTTCTCCCACAAGACACCAACGTCTAACTTCAAACAAAGGGATGGATCACGGAGAATAAAGAGCTCTAGTGATAAAAAACATGAACCTTGGTTGATTGCACATATCAAGGTGGATTATTTGTTGATTTGTAAACAGATATTCGTGTTTTTGTTTATATTAGTTTATTATTTTTGAGCTTCTTTATTTTCTGTGAACCAGTATTCCGTATTCCTTTGTTTGACGATAGACGTTTCGGTCTTGTGTAAGAACCAGATGAGCCGGGTATTCCTCATTGTGCGGGTACTGTACAAACTGCAAAGTCGCAGATATAGCTTCCTGTAACGACAATTGGATGAACGTCATGCGCATCACTCAAAGTGGTCTTCATTGAAAGGTTTCGATTCGTGATATGCTCCTGAGATGGCGCTGTTCAATTTGTATACTGAAGGCCGTCATCCAGCAGGTTTGAATCATAGAGATACTCTCTACGCCTTTAAGATGTCCAGTCTGATGATCGGTAATAACAGTAAAACTACAAGTGACCGCATTCCTTGGATAGCGTTTCTTCATTGGTAGACTTTGGTTGATTAGATGATTATAGCTCAGATCAAGGTGGAGTATTCGCTGATTTAACGACAGATGTGCGGGTTTGTGTTCATGTTAGTTTATTAATACTAGAGATCTTCCTTCTAGGTGAACCATTTTATTATTGGATTTTTTAAACTTGACTTTTTACATACAAGCATAGTATTTGAAGCCCTATATGGAATTTCTCGTTTTATCCTTGGTATTTTTATTGTTTGATTAGCGCTCACTAAAACAAATTTTTTTTAGTTATTGCAATTATCGACTAAACTAGTAGAGCAGGTAACATAATTATTGATTAATACACAGATATTGTTCATGTCCATCCATTATTACTGGAGTTCTTTTGTCTCTGTTAGCAATTCCTTTAAATATTTTTAATTATTATCATTCATTGACTTTTTCAGAACTGCAAAAACGATACTTATGGACCTCATTGCGAGTATTGCGCTGAAGGTTTTTACAAAACTCAGGACAATGGTTGTATGCCCTGTCAGTGCCCTTCGGAAAAGCAGAATTTTGCGAAAAACTGCACTGCCAATTACAAAATGAACCAGTTTGTTTGTCAGTGTAAAGAAGGTAAGGGTTATTTCTGATTAGTTTGGATAACTGACCTTATGCTCACAATAGTATAGTAATTAATTCACCCAGGCAAAAACATCGGTCTGAAATAATTCATCGAACCTGGAAGGCATTGTTGGCTTCTGTAAGGGTGGCCTTTTAATTATGAGTGTAACGCTTTATGAAAATTCAAGGCTAAAATCTTGTTAGAATGGTGTATGCTTGGTTTCAGTATGAATTCATTATGTTCTTCTGAATAATTTGGGAATGTGTCTTCAATCCCATTGGTCTGGCGCCTATAGGAGGTTCGTATATTCAAGCAGGGCCGTTGTCATAATAAAATCGTTTCCTACCTTCTTAATTAAATTTTGATATGTTTCATATTCTTCTTCGAGGAAGTGAGGTACTGCCATTTCCTCACAATTTCCCGAATTCACTAATTTTTGGTCGAACAGTGTGTTAAACGATTACATCGGACTTCTTGATGATGCATTCACAATATCCTCTTCAGGGGAAGATCTGAAAATTTGAAATATCCTAAGTGACTGTCGCTATTTATGTTCACAAGGGGTATATAATCCACTCATGAGTTTTCAAGATATCGTCTTATTTTCTTTGCGATGAAAAAAAATACCGATACTGTCGAATTAAACTCTCGTACGAATTGTATCACTACTCCTTGTTGAACTGATACAGCCTCATATTAATTATCCGACTGGAGAGATACCAATTCAGTGGATCTGAATAAAATGATCAGAACAACGGTGCCACAGTTCTGAATTGCTTTTATACTGAATCATTAGACAAATCAGGGACAAAGTGTAGACGACTGCCATTACTCAATATTGTTGGAAGCACCTACTCAAAAATTGTAGATTTTCGGGCGAATGTAAGATGAAAATTATACTCATTATTGATAATTTAACACATAGTTCCATAGTTTATAGTTTGGTAAGGAGTTGTATTCACTGCGACTTCAAGATCTTTCAGAGCTTTTTCCGCACCGCTCTACTTATAGCTCGTGTTCCAGCTCTAGAGCACTAATGAACTCCAATATTTGTGAGGGCTTCAAGGAGGCTTGGTTCTCATTTCTTCTGTGACTCTCCTGACCGAGACATTTTTTGGGCAGGCTTGCAAATGTGAGGCATTCTGTAATCACGTGAACAGAAGTTTTCTCCTCTTCTGCACCCTATCTGCACTTGCAGTTTCTAATAAGCCCACTTTCATCATGTGCTTCCTTAGGCGACAGTGTCCTGTGAGGAAGTCAGTGAGGAGGCGTAACTTGTTCTTACTGAGATCCAAATGACTTTTTACCTTGCAATTTTGAAGTTCCGAAAGAACTTTCTCGAATGATCCATTCCTGGAAGATTCTAGAGACTCTAGAGTGCTTCTCTTTTATTTTCTTTCTTCTCCAAAAACTCTTTCTTATAGGTACATTTGCTTATATCACAGAAAGGTTCTGGCCTAGTAGGTGACGATTGTGCTCCCTTTCTGCCTTTTCATTTCCTTTGATTCCTGAGTGCCCAGGAACCCAGACTAAGGAGACCTTGTTGTTCTTCCCTACTTCATTGGGTTTTCTTCAGCACTTCCATATCAGCTTTGAGTCAATGGTATATTTGTTCAGGGAAGCGATTCTTGAATCTAGATCAAGAAATGAAGAGTATGAAAATTGCCAAATGTTTGCGTCGATTTTCTAAGTTAAATATCAACAACAACAACAATTTTACATGGCCTGGGCATGGAACCGAATGTCACTCTACAATCGAATTTTATATCTCCTACACTCCGTACCTAGTCTAAGGAAACGGTGATAAGATTATGTTTATATTCCGACTTGAAATTTCCCGATATCTTGCATTCAGTTCATTTCTTATATACTGGAAATAGCGGATAGAACTCTCACAAATTTTGTAGATGCTCGAGAAAATCGACATATGACCATTGTCATACTCTTCAATTCTTTATCGAGATTCAAGAATCGCCCCCTGGGCTCTGATAGTCGAGCTACAATCAGAACACTGAACTACTCCTATATCATCGATATAGGAGGTCAGTGTAATATAAAACTTTTAGGATTCGATTTCGCTGAAATATCAAAGAAATAATAATAGCAAAGCTATATTTCTCAGCTTTCAAAATATCGGGACTTCTTCAAATTTATAAAAACGGCCAATCTATCACTCATCAGATTTACTAGCCTACTAGTATCAATTGTAAAACTAACAACTAAATGAAAGCAGCCAAATATACGTCGTAGCTTTTATAATATTTTCATTCGAGAACATATTTTTCAACCATGCCACTTCTCTTAGGATACACCGGAAAGAAATGTAACAAGTGTGAAGATGGCTTTTTCGGCAAACCTCAAGATATCAATGGTTCTTGCGAAAAGTGCAGATGCAATCACTACGGCAGTATCTCAGGCACCTGCGATAAGTCTAATGGCCGATGCCAATGCCATTCAGGATTCACTGGTATAAGATGCGACCAGTGTAAGAGCCCTAGGAAGTACATTAACAATGGAGTTTGTACTCGTAAGTATAATTTTTATCTCGACGAAGAAGTTGCATTCCGAAAAACACAAAGCAATATATATAGAATCTAGGGAGAAGGGGGATATAATTTGATGAAATTGGCACTGGCGGCAAAAGCCAAATTTGCGAAGGCTAGGAACGCAAAATTTCACAACCATTAGCTTAATTTTCTTCGGAAATAATTTGACATTTTCTTCACACAATAAAAAAGTCGATTTAAAACGGAAACTCAATTATTCCTCTCCATATACAATAAACATTGAAAAGTATCTTATCATCACAATAAGTATGAATATAAAAGACTAATGCAAAAGCAAATTGAAGTGATTTTATTAATCACAAAATATATGAGGTAGCAAAAAATATTCACCAATTTTTGGATGTGATTTTGAGGTTCATTTCGATGCTTTCGGATTTTTGGATTGACATTTTTTAGTCAGAATGATCCCAGAAAATATCACGAAGAATTTTTTCCTTGGTCTTCTTCGCGATTTCCAGCTCAGCACTTATATTTTTCTGCTCAACTAAGGATAACTCAACAACCAATGGTAGCACATTCATTAGATCTCTTGCATGTAACACGAATTATCATATGTTTATGGTTTTCTCATTCCATTTCGAGAAAAAATCCTAATGTATGCTATCTCACACTTCAACAATTCGCGAATTTCGAATAATTCGGTATTAAAAATCGTCAAATCGTGTGAAACGCGGTAGATCGCCTCCTACGTCACTCGTTATTCCACGATGCCCTGATCGATACAGCTGACACTCCCTATTGGCTTGCTAGAGAGAAAGGTACACAACAAGAGGGAGAGAGTGGATATATCGCGGTACGTCACGGAAGGCGCGAAGTTGCCCGTTTAAAAAGACCGTTTTCTCGTTGAAAATTGAAATTTTTGACGGCGATTGAAGTTTTTCAGTATTCTTATGGATAGAAAATTTCCAATGATAAAAAAATTCATGCAAGAGACCTATTCGAGGGAGTTTCATAAAATGGGATTGGTCCAATGGTTACTTTCCTCAAGATTAATTTCGAAGGTATCGAAGAGATCCTTTTTTCTGTGAATCAACCCTACCAATGCTAATTTTGGCGTTCCTAGTACACTTTCAGTCTTTATGTACCCTGAATGGCTCTATAAAATTGCATATTAATCCATTAAATGGTTTGACCGCATATATTGATTAAAAATTCAAGCAGAATTTTTTTTTCGTGTACTTAAGGTAATTTTTTCGGTAACAAAATTGATCATCATCGATTCCAGGAAATATGTTGGATTTTTCTTAAATTCAAACAAAAAATGTTCTAAGGGGAAATTATTATTTGTTTTAATTTTATGCTTTCAATATTCTTCTCGAAATAAAGGAGTTACGAATCTCGTTGAAGATGCAATATTGCAAGGAAAATATCATTAAAAATAATTCCTCATTTTCGAAAAAATCTTTGCCTTCATTCAAAAGTTCCATTCAAACATTGCGGGAAATCCGTTCAGTAGATCTATATGCAATTTTGCAAGGCAATAAAAGATAAATCTGGATTCAGATGGTGTTGGGGACAATACCTGTTGCAAAATAATTAGCCGATCGATCAATCAAAAGAAAGGAAAGAGTCATATTGAGATACTTGTTTTCCGAAATCTATGAAAGATTCTGGAATCTGTAGCACCCACGACTTATCTTCGTGAGTATAATGAGATTGCTGAAACAAAATATTCCTTCCAAATCTCTGTAGGATCATATTTCTTGAATACAGTCCATCAAAACCACCTACAAATTCGAAAATATTTTCTCTGTCATTAATTTTTCGGGAGACATGTAAATCCATTTCAGTATATTTTTGAAATAATTATATTCTTTTCTCAGCATGTGATGAATGCACTCAGATCCTCTTCAACTCTATCGATGATATGTCGAATAGACTCAACGAAACGATGGAATCCTTCAGAGATGGTCTACAAGGTCCATGGAAATATTTAGATGCCATAGAGGATCGCAGTGACCTACTAAAAGAAAGGTACGAAAAAACCGACGATCAGATGAAACAGTTTTCCCAAAACCTCGAAGATATCAGGAAATTTGAAGACAAAGCTAACAACCTCCACAGTTCGCTGAAAACAAAGACCAGACAGCTGGACAATCAAGAAGAAAATATCAATCGCTTAGGAGAAGGAGCTTGTGTGATAAAAACCAACATTTCAACACTACAAACTGAAATTGAAAATTTTGTCGATGTAATGAACAGTTTTGGTACTTCGCATCTGAACGTCAAAAATTCACTGGAAAAGGGTAGGGAGCTACTCAGACAAATGGACGCAGAAGCTAAGACCATGAAGACGGTTGAAGACAACGAAATGATTTTCGACTACTGTAATGAAATCATGAAACAGATAGATGACATCTATCAGGTAGAAGACTTTAGCATTCACAAAATAGCAGAAAACATTGAAGATTTGAAGATGAGATTCGACGACATCAGTAACTTATCGGAATTTGTAAGAAAACAAACGAAACAAGTCAGATTGAAGAATAAGGAAAATACAATACAATTCCATGACGTGAATAAGACAATATCAGCATTGAAAAACAGTTATAAGAAAACTATGGATGACATAGCATTTTCAAAAGAGAAAATCAAAGATGCCCAGAAAAGCCTGGATAAGGTGAAAAAATTATCGAATGAATTTATGGCGACTGACCTGGACACACTCTTCGAATTGTTAGATAAGAGGGAGATGAGTTACGATGATAATGCGGAGATCATAGAGGAAAAAATAAGAAGTATTAAGGAACATGTGAAGAATCTGAACGAGACGCTGATAGATTTGAAAAGGTGTGTGGGTATTTAATATTTCAATGATGTAACATCTTCAGTACCTATCTGATAATTCGCTATAATTGACGATGACCGTAGTTAAGATTCATCAAAAAATTTCGGATTGTCGTCGGAATTCGATAGCAGGTTTGGATTTGAATTATAGTCGTTTTTGCAACTTTCAGTCATTTACTTTATATACACTATAAACCTCTTCATGGTTCATATATTTTTTCCCATCTCAGGCAAGTGAATTTTACGCAAGAGGAATGGAAGAAAATTAACGCAGGGGAAAGCTACGAAAAAATAGCTAAAGGCGTTGTAGAGGCAAAAGAAAATGCTCTGGAGGCAGATATGATTTTCAGCAAAATTGACAATGTTATGAACCCGTCAGATGGAGATGATCTCCTTACACAGACCAGCCTTTCCATGGGACTTTCCGATCGTCTGAAGCAGAGAATCATAAACCACGTCAACCAGAATGATCTGCGTAAAAGTAAGTACTACCTCACTTTATTGGAGAAAATTCAGATCATCAATAATCTGTTTATTCCAGAATTGGACAACGTGAGGTACGAACTGGACAATCTGGAGAGGGACATCTATAAGAGTGGGATAAACATCAACAATTTCAGTACCTTGATGCACAATCTGAAGGAGATGATATCTTCGAGTCGGCCCAATATGGACGACATGAAGGAGGTCATTGAAACCGCTTCCGATGTATCTAGAAACATGACCAGAATCATTTCAGATGTGAACACTATGCGGTATATCAATGAACACAACTTGACAAGGCCATTCAATAAGTACCTGAACCTAACTTCAAAAGAAAGTGAGTAAATATAGCGATTTTTTTTAGTCACTTGAATCTTTTTTGCGTCAGAATGTGAGTTCTTGGTTCTGAAGTTGAAGTCACCTAGATGACATGTGACAATTGTGGAATTTTGAAGCAAAAGCTCCATTAAGGTGGAAAAATTTGAATATATTTGAATAGTATCGATTAAAGCTTATTTTGGGAGGATTTAATTATCATTTTTTAGGTTTTTTCTGGGTTTTCACTCCCAATATCCGAAACAGAACTATTAAAAATGAAACAACATTTTTTTTCATGGACTTCTAGAAAAAATCAAAAGAATTGGTGCTAAATTCAGTATAAAAACGGTTTTCAAATCAAAAAATGATTTGAGATCCATACTAACTCAAACCGAACCAATTAACGAGAAACAAAAAATTGTGTTTATAGCATTTCCTGTATTTCTGGAAAGACTTGTACTGGGGAAAGAATTAAGAGTCCTCTCGCATTTTTTTAAATGGAGAGAGTTATTGTGCTCATTGTTCTGTAGAAATAGACCCTATCTGGCTGAATTTACTCAAAAAAGGGGTAGAATTAAAAAACTTTCAAACCAAATGAATCTGCGTTGCTGTGTTTTCTCAAAAATGTCAATTTGACGGAAGTCTCAACTCAAAAAGAAAATAATTCTTAAAATTTTCTCCTTTTTTTGATGAAAGAGTCAGATTTGTACTCTGAAACGTCATAGTTCACTTCGTTCATCATTTATATTGTCCTGTATTATTATTCATTAGGCAATCTGTTTCTGAGGGAACTTCCCTTGACAAATAATGATAATAATAATAATAATCGTTTATTGATCCTTTTAGACAACAAAGTACATAGCACAGGTCAAATAATACAATTCATTAATCAATGATAAGTGACGGACAATCATTACAAAATTCTACAGTAGATTAATAACATTTATTAATTAACAACTCCTTGATTTTCTTTTTGAAAGTTTGCAATTTGAGAGACTTCAAATAATCCTGCAATCCACAAGGGCGTTTTTCATGAAAAAACAATTTTATTTAATTTTAATAATTCTGTTTCAGATATTGGGAGTAGAAACCCAGAAAAAAAACCTAAAAAATTATATAGGAAGAGTATTTTGAATGTACTGATTAACTGTTCGTTAACGGATAAAAGCCTAATGGTAGCAAATTATAACTGGCTAAACATTTTTCCATAAAGAATTCGAAAAATAAGTACTGAATGGAATTTAACAAGTTCAAATCAGTTAGTGGGTAAAGAAAGTTGGGAACGTTTCACAATGTATAATCAAAAATTCTTGGATTATAGTAAATTACCTGTCAGACCACAACGCGGCGTGGTCCGTTCTAGACAACGATAGTAGTAATTACGTCAATCTCGCAACATCATTTTCAGCTATTGATAAATTATTCCCGCAAGCCCGCTAAGAAATAGATATGCTAGAAAAATATTAGGTTATCTAAAAAATGTTTTTATGTAAATCATAATTTTTTCCAGACACACGAAGGTTGAACGAACAGATTTACTCAAAAATAAACGAAATCGAACAACTCAGTATAAACACCAACTTACACGGTATCATCGATAAGAAAAACCACTTACTTGCCCAAAGTTACCAACAACTGAACAACCTGAAGAACAAAATTTTAGCTTTGAAGTCCAACATCACCTTCACTACCCAAAGAGTAAACAACGTAAGTTGAAAATCCTATGCAAAACGACAACGACCTTAATGAATGTCTATTACAATCTATTTTTCCCTTGTTCCTACAGTTGTATCTTCCGATATCGTTGGCCAATTGCTCCCGCTGGTACCAGGTCAAGAACATAGGAGTATTCAACAGTATGCGGATGAAGTTTAACTGCAGTACCTGCGATCTGCTCAACTTATCGAGTAACGGTCACAAAATCAGCATGAGGGTTATTGACGATCTCTTTATGCTCGAGTGGAATAAATTCCCTGTCGAGGTAGAAATCGACAGGGATAAGATTACTTCTGTAGAAATAAAAAGGTAAGATATGTGAGAGTACATTACGGTACAAACAGTGGCGCCGGTTAGACTTATTCAGAAATATGTTGTTTCAATGATAGTTTAATAACAAATCGATCACAAATGTGTAAAGAACCGAAGTAATTTGATGGTTGTAATTTCAACAATAGGACCAATAGTACTCAATGGTATATAAAATTAATTTTTTCACCAGACATGAAATTCTTCAGATGACCCCTGAAGCTTCATTCGTACGAGGTCGGTAGGCAGAAGGCTCCACTCTGACCTCATCTGATTGCAGCTTCTCACACACCACAACAGTTTCAAGTTTTGAAAAGGCACCACATATAGTGTGCCTCCCTACTCCGAGATTCATCGTCATCAAAGGCTAAATTATTGACAAAGAACAGCATTTTTGCCTATCATAAGTGCATCACGCTCTTAGTCAGCCCATGCTTCGCGAATTATTTTGTGCCCGTACGCATAGTCCGATCTAGAACTCCTACTTGAGAAATTCTCCGCTGAGACAAGCTCAAGTATTGACTTATGCTTAGCAAGGATTCTATCCATTAAACAGACTTTCTGCAATTCGGCAAAAAGTTCATGGGTATCAGTAAAATCTAGAATGTTTTCACGTTTTCATGTTTGTCGCACTGAAAACTTTCTATTATATGACAGTATGCCGAAAGAATGGATGATTTCTGGCATCTGTGTTGCTTCCGAAAAAAGAAAGGGTCTACTAGCATGATGGCCATTAAGAACAGGGGCACTATGTATTGAGTTCTGCAATTACTATGATGAATTCGTAAAAAATCATCTTCATTTCCTGAGAGTAATCTGTTTATCGAAAATAATTCGAGCAGTCTCATTGAAATTTTTAGTGTCTTCGGACATTTTAACTGAACTGAATTTTCAAATAGTAGGTTCTCTGAAATTATCACACAAAACGATATTATCGTACATGAGGTATCGTAAATAGTAAAGAACATCAAGATTATAATATAAAGAGCAACGCTGGGTTGTAAAAAATCACAGAAAACGAATAATCTTTCTCTATTTTGTGATTATGTCTTGCTTGAGCACCCCTCAAGGTAGGTCGTTCGTAGACTTGAGCAAGCATTCCACCAAGCACTGGCGAAGTAGTGCTCGGCTGTCAAGTAACCAATATGGGAAGGACGCATCGACATAAGACGTTCTTAAGTACGGAGTATCGACTATGTGTACGGGCCTTGGACCTGCTATCTTCAAGTTCCTCTTTAAAATGTAAGGCAGTCCAATGGGCTACCAGGGTAGCCAGAAAGCGAGAACAAAAAACTTGTAACTACCAAGGGAACTTTAGCATACAAAATTAATGAAAAGAGCTCATGGATCTGATTACAGATTACCTTCCTCTCAGACATGAGTTCCCGAGTATATCGCAAAATTTCCGAGGCGAAAGAGATGACATTGAATGAAGTCAGAGGGACCCCCAATTGACTTCAAATTGTCACAAGATCTCATTTTAGACGTCATAGAAACGGCCTGAAAATGACGTTAATCACGTGAAATAATCGAAAATTTAGAAAAATAGTGCTAAAATAAACATGATTTTTTCCACGTGTCAGAGATCAGTCTATAGTCTTTGAACTGGAGATGCATGATGGTGATGTTGAAAATTTATGCATACTATTTTGGGCAGCCCGAAGTGGAACTGGCACTTTGGCCTCCGTATTACCGCCCATGAGTTCAGACCTGGTTGCCACAGCTGGTCAGAAAATATTAGAAGATTTTCGAAAGAAAGTGGAGTAGATTCATATCAAAGCATAATAAACTGTCGATGGCCAATTAGCCTTTGGTCGACGAATTGCATTTATTCTTATTATTATTTAGAAAATGTTCCACAATATTCCGCTCCAACATTTTATAAACAACTGCCAGACTTCAGTTCAGTACGACCGCTTCAGTATTCTTCATGTTATTTGGTTTGTTCGTTGTACTTGCATGAACTACACTAACTCCACTGACTTCAAATCCTCAGTTAAGCTGGCTATGGTTCAGAGTGTAGTCACAGAAACCAGAATGAGTGTAGTTGGTGTAGTTCAGGCGGGTACAACGAATAAACCTATTCAGAAAACAAGATTTCGGTCAAAATTTCTTTTTGCGAATATTTCCTACGAAAGAGATCATGCGAAATCTAAGTGGTGGTTTCTGAGATGAAAATGTCAATTATTTTCCAAGAACCAGATAAATAGTTCCCATGAACGCTCGCTTCTGGACATTTAAAAACTAACTAACAAGTTTCGATTTTATCAAATTAGAAGTTTTTCAGCTATTGAGAGGAAATATTTCAGAAAAGCATCACTTCAAAATCATTCAGCAGATTTTACCCATTAACGAAGTTAATTGGCATATTTAGATTTTTCCACTTCGAAAGCTATGGTGGAAACGGCCGGATGGATGATATTGAATTTGACCAAGAATAATAAGGATTATTTCAGTTCCAAATTTCGTAAATTACGGATTTTGGTCCGGATGATAACGCTCTTCTTCGTTAAAAAGCCATCTGAATCATGTCTACTATATCGATTCAATTTAATAATATCATTTACACATCGATTGTAGTTTCTGGAGGAAAAAAGCTATGACTAATCATTCACTTTCAATTCGATCTCGAAACGAACATTCTTAATACGCTTGGATTCTCAAATAATATTACTCATAACATTAATTTTCGTCTCTTTTATAGAAAACAGAACAATTTATACCTCTTCATCCAAAACCAAATAATAGAAATACCGGAAACAAACCTGCTTCACATTTCCGCAAACGACTTGATCAACATTGGAGCCAATGTGAATCACTCAGGTGCTGGCTGCTTATACGAGTTCTTCCTCAACGAAATCAATGTTGGATTGTGGAATTTCGTCAAGAGTATAGGAAATTGTACCGCATGCGAAACGTAAGTTGGGACAACTTTATTTTATTAGCAATACATTAAAAGTTCAATGAACAATGACTTTCTATTCAGTGAAAAAAGTATCTGGAAAGAGCTGGATTCAGATTGCTACTAGAACAAAGCTAGTGCAAGTATGAAACCTTTTTATATTCACCCGGTGATTTCTTTCAGAGAGGCTAGAGGATCAGAACAAGAAAAACTCAACACCCTATATGTGGATGGAAGCTACTCCTTATACAATGTTTCCACCCTTAATCCCCAACAGTTTTCGGTTATACTAAACTTTAGAACGTTCGATGAGAACAGTCTTCTTTTCTTGGCACAAGAAATATCTGTAAGTTCCAACTTCGTTTATATGCCATACGTTGGAAAAAAAGTAATTCCGCAGATTACACTAGATGCTCCAATCCTCCGTTTTATGAGAGTCTTTTTTTACTCGAGTTCAAAACTATGTACTACAGGATTTTATCTAAGACGAAATCCAATTATTAATTATGCTTTAAGATTCTTAACACATATCGGTACTCATGCATGCATAGTCCGGCAATTTATCTGGTGAATACGGATTGTGAAACATCTGTAAACTCTGTGGTGATTATTTAGAATGGAACGGAAACCCCCAATTAAATGTATTCAACATTATTTTATTCCAGAATCCCTGTGCGTATATGTCCCTACTTCTCAAGAACGGCCAGCTGGAATTCTACATGAGACACAATGACAACACAACCATAATATCAATTCCAGTAGAGAAGAAGTTCAACGACGGCAAGGAGAACAAAATCAACATAGCTTTGCAATACAAGAGCAATAGGCAGTATTATGACCTGACGATAAACGACATGTCTATCAACGAGGTCAGAAATTTGATTAGATTGCACGTATTCAGGATAAAACAGAGCAGGTACTTCGTGGGAGGTGTGAGTCCTACGTTCGACAGAAATTGCATCGAGATCAACACGACGTCTTTTGTTGGTTTCTTGAACCATCGCAGCGAAAGGAACCTCAGAACAGTGGTGTCTTACAATACGTTCCCGCGAAATGTTAGGGTGAGTTTAGCCCATAAATTAAAATAGCTCGTCTGAAGAAACTCAATGAGGATAATGTACTCATGAGCATGAAAAATGGAGAAATTCTTCGAATTGTGAAATTTTTGAAATTTTATTCCACCAAAATTTTTATCCTCAAATTAAAAATGAATTATTCATTGTTGCTTTGAGAACCTACCCAAAAATGAAATATTCTGAAATGGACTGACGTGGAGTCAGGAGCTTTTAAGCCCTCATTCAGATACGAAGCCATAGTGATCACCCATTCACATATTGAGTGAAGGTCGGTCGGTAATGAAAAAACTTCCGAAAGAAACAACCTTCGTTGATTCCGCAGATGTATCCATTCAAATTTTATTTTTCCAATGTTTTCTTAAATACAGATCGTATGGAATTGAAATGTAGTACTTGCTTAAAAATGACAGTTTGAAGTTTCGTGCAGAATTTCCTATCGAAGCATATCGATAAGCATATCAAATGATCGCAAAATATTTTATCAGGAAGTAAAAACTTTTTCATTTTTTTTAATTTTGGTGTTTCGATCCCCACGAAATTCTGCACGAGTTTGCACGATGACATTTTTCAAGTCATTACTAAGCTTTAATCGGATCGCCATTGTTTGAGATACACAAATAAAATATTTTAATTTTTTTTTAAATTCGTTCTAATAATGGCACGATTTCACAAAGGTTTGTGCATAAGTGTTGTGATTGGATCAGTATTCTTTGAGCTATTGAGAAAATAACTACGATTTTCAGGGAATGAGAACATATTTGGCAGATTATTTTTCGATTTTCCTAATATAAATATCCAATCGAACTAAAATTCGTTATCCTGTTACTGAACATGCCCGGGAAAAAATTTTCAACTAAAAATATGAAGAGTTTTCGCAAAAATATGTTATTTTTCAACTGATACGATCCTCACAATTGCTCATTAACGGAATTGACTCTTCCTTTTTCATCTAAACCAATCTAAAAGTTTTAAGACGCTGGCTCATTCTGTTCGTAAGTGATAGTCACAACGGACGGGCGGTCGAGATAGAATACCATTTTCGACGAACAATTGGAAAACTACAGACCTTAGGACAAAATAGTGAAGCTCTGAATCGAAGAACAAATACGTAAAATCGAAAGCAAGTGAAGTCAGCATCTTTTGCGTGTATGTTCAGATTCATTTGCAATTTTTTTTTTTCTTAATTTTTCAACTACTAACCAAGTTAGTTATTCCTGAAATACACCAACTATAACGACGAAAAAAATCATGAAATATGACATAATTTATTTCTCCAATATTCCCGGAAATTTAAATCGAATCAAACTTGAAATTTGGTACACTGTTGCAGAATATTAGCCTCAAGGCCTATACGGAATCTCATCACAATCTGATTCACATTTCCTTAAATGAAAGGGTTTTCAACATACATTTGAATTTGTTATAGTAGGACATAACTGTCAAAACTGTCAGTTAAAGTTAAAGATAACTTCCAGTTGAGTTTTATAATACCGTTCCTTAGGATAATATCCCAATAGAATTTTGGTATTCTACAGCCAATTTCCACGTTTCAATCTGATCGCATAAGTAATTTCTGAGCTATGGAGTAAACTACCTCAAGAATTCAAATGAGTGTAACTCCAAAACCGTCAATATAAGGCCGGTTGGCAGGCCGGACAGAATCGATTGTGACATCAGTTTTATCATCAGTGAGTTCAACCTTCTCGTTTAAGATAATTTTCGGAAAGAAATAAAATAACAGACATTTGAGTGAAACGCGATAACACGCTGTTCCCTAAAACATGCGCGCAAAAAGATAATCTAGATAAAAAGATGGGTGACAGATTTCAAACACCCATTCCGTATAAATAAGTCAGCCAAGCAGCATTTTCAACGAATTTGGGGGAACATACTCAAAATTTCCAGCCAACTCAAAAAAATCTACGTTTTTGCGCGCATGTTCTAGGGGAACAGCGTACTTCCGTTCTGTCCAAATGTCTGTAATTTCAGAATTTTTGAGCCGAAAATGGTCTCAAACGACTATGTTGGACTCACGAATCCAGAGTCAAAATCGATTCTGGCAGGCCGGCCAGATGTCACCACGATTACGGGCGTACGGGGAATTCTATCAACTTGAAAATTTCAGGAAGGCTTGCATTTCAAAATACGAAGGTTAGGTTCGTTAGGGAACAAAAACGTTCGAACGGTTTCGGAGATATAGCCATTTGAAATTTTGAGCTTAATTTCCTCATATTTCAGGAACTACTCATACGATTGGATTGAAATTTGACAGTTAGTTGGAGCATAACAACGCACAACCTTTCACAAAATTTTGTTGAGATCACACTGTCAGTAAATTCAAAAAAAAATTTTGTTAAAAAAATTTTTTTTTTCTGGAAATTATTCATTGAGTCTGAAAAAAACTTTTGCTCATACCTAAAAAATCATATTCTACAGCAGTGTACCAAATCTCATTTCGATACAACCATAGTTTCTGGAGATATTGCGAAAAAACATATAAAATTTCGTGTTTTTTTTCCCGATATCATTGTTTTTTCAGTATTAACTCAAATAACACTGATTTAATTGGTATAAAACTTGGGAGCTAGTTTGGAAATGCTGATGGGCAACTCTGTGCAAAATTTCGTGATGATCGTGTCATTAGAACAATTTGAAAAAAATTTCAGATGTTCAAATATTCAAAATTCTGTAATCTTCTGATCATATCATCTTCATGATATTCTGTATGAACCTTCGAACTGTAATTTTTCGATAAAATACTGTATTTCAATTCAATCTAATCTGTATTTTTGGAAATATCGGAAAAATAAAATTTTGAATGGGTATATCTGAGGAATCATTGGATTTTACTCATTCACGAATTCGGTTTTCGTAATTAAGGTCCAAACCTACTCTACAAATATCAGGTTTCTACGTTGTTTCTTCAACTCAGAAACTCGATATTTGTAGAGTAGGTTCGGACCTTAATTACGAAGGCCTTAATCGTGAATGGGTAAAATCCGCCCAATGATTCCGTAGATATACCTATTCAAAATTTTATTATTCCAATATTTTCAAAAATACAGATCAGATCGAATTGAAATCCAGTAGCTCATCGAAAAAAAACATAGAAAAGCACTGTTGTGAGGGCAGCAGCTTTTGCGCGCATGTTCAAATTCGTTGCCAAAGCGGTCATCTCCATTGGACATTGGCGCAAAAGCTGCTGCCTTCACGGCAATGCTTTGCTAGGTTTTTTTTTGTCCAAAATACATAGTCAGTGCTCATTTTCGATATTCTGGATCACTACTTTTTTATTACAGGAACTCAACTTCATTCGAGCGTGGTTCACAGGAGACGGATTTCTCAATTTGAACACTACAGCCAAGTACAAACGTAGATTATTCAATATATATTTCGAAATATATCCAATCTCTAACACAAGCTACGTGATGACCATCAACAATGTCGGCAAAGTTGTCATCAGGAATCGAAAAATGGTTGTGCAACTTCAAAATGGCGAGCATATTGAATCCGACGTTACGCTCAACGAAGTTTTGAACACTGTCAACATAACAGTTGGAGAGAATGAAGCCATGTTGGGTGTGAACGGTGAAGAGAAGAATGGACAAGGTATCAAGCTGATTAGAGGAGATCCAATTATTTTAAACATTGGAGAAGATTCAACGAAGGAATATGGTGGACTACAGGGAGGAATAACCAATATTTACGTTGATAACAAGTTAGTAGTTCATACTAGATATTTTCGAGATCTGCGTTTCCAATAATTTTTCCGTTCAATAGAAGTATTGATTTCTCATTGCATTTGTTCAACTGCACTCTTCTTCCGAGTAGTTTTCTACTTGTAGTGGCAATATCACATTATTAGTATTTCACTCCAAAAGCTTAAATTACTTCAATTTATCTGTCTTTTATGATTTCATGAAGTAAACGTTCTTTGCGTTGTTTACGTATGACATTACATGATAGACCATGTGATGAGATGTTGCATACCTGGTCAAAGTCAGAGAGACGAGTTACGGAAAGAAATTTCTGGAACTCTCCAAATTTAAAATATTATGCCTGATCTATGGAGGTCTCCCTTTTTGCGCGCATGTTCTAGGGGAACAGCGTGCTATCGTTTTGTCCAAATGTCTGTAATTTTGGATGATTCACTCACTGATGACGAATCCGGTGTCAAAATTGATTCTGTCCGGCCGGCCGGCCGTAGACACGCTAACTGTCGACAGAATCATTGGGTGGATTTTACCCATTCACGAATTCGGCCTTCGTAATTAAGGTCCAAACCTTCTCTACAAATATCGAGTTTCTAGATCGTTTGGGCCTTAATTACGAAGGGTGAATTCGTGAATGGGTAAAATCCGCCCAATGATTCCGTAGATATACCCATTCAAAATTTTATTTTTACAATATGTCCAAAAATACAGATATGATCGAATTGAAATCCAGTAATTTATCAGAAAAAAATTTCAAAAAGCACTGCCGTGAAGGCAGCAGCTTTTGCGCGCACGTTCAAATTCGTTGCTGAAGCGGTCATCTACATTGAACATGCGCGCAAAAGTTGCTGCCTTCACGGCAGTGCTTTTTGGACTTTTTTCTTCACCTTTTTCTACGCCACAGAAAGGCTCCGGTTATGAAAAAGTTGAAAAATCTATCTCCTAACATAGCGCATCCCATAAGACTTCTAAAACGAGACTCACATCGTGAAAAACTATAAGTTTTTGGTCGGACCAGTAGCCGCAAGTATGAAGAATTGTCATTCAAAAAAGGTGCATTCATCAGTACACAAAGAGGAATCGATTTTGCTATTCCATAAAATTTCAAATGGTGTTCATAGTCTTCATGAAGTTATTGGATTGAATGTCTTTTATATAGAAATACCGCATGTGGTGTGTTATTTCTGTGCCCATATATTGCGCTAATTGAGGACTTGACATTTGTTCCGATAGTTCTCTCATTGGGCGCTTTCGATTCGGTTTTTTGAGTTGCTATAGAACCATCCAAATGCACGAAACACTGACAGTGGCGCGTGTTTTTTGATCAGCGATGGAACTACCCGAACTACTCCAACTACTTAACCCTCCACTCTAATGCGCAACTGAATTACTCCCAGCTAATTGGTCTAATAAACGGTAAAACCAGAAACCACTAAAAGGCGTTTTAATTGGTAATAGCTCAAGCGCATCAAACACTGAGCTACCCCAGACGCCAAAAACCAAATAGAAAGTGACTATTGCAAGGTGTCTTGTAAACGTCAACTGGCGATTTTGGGGTCAGAACCTCCAGATTTCTAGAATAGAGAAATTGTTGGATAAAAATAACGATAAACCTCCAACGGGGATGAGTTTTATTTCAAAAATTCGTTTCTGCATTCATCCCTGGATAATTTTTGTTGGAAATTATAATTCGAACAGAATACATGGGGATCAATTAAATCGCGACCGCTTTTATTTAATTTTGGCTCCAAGAACTTTCTTCACAAATAACAATAATCGAACAAAACATGACTCATATGATCAGATATATAATTAATTACAAATCAGAGCTCAAGCTGATAGTTCATAAAATTGTTTTATATTATTCGTTGACAAAACGTTTACAGTGGTCACATAGAATTCTGAAGGAGTTCTTGTTATCTTTTCGAAGCCAAGCAGGTATTTCTTGGTCCTGTGTCCGGCCTTTCCCTAAACAAGTAGTTATGCCACTGTTTGTCACAACGGAACTTTCAAAATACGCGAGTCTTCCATAAGCGACCTAACAAAATTTGCGTCCTGTCTTACATGAAGAGAGTTCGCGGTCTCGTCTTCGAGGCGAGACTATCGTGGTCATCACTACTCCGAATGGTCTCGATAATATTAATTTCAATAGAGCTTCCCAAAACTCAAATGATATATTTTTATCGATTTCTTTCAGATATCTCTCTTTCAACTCCTCCACTGTGGCTGACTTCAAACATGTGGAAATCGGACGTTGGAGGATGCCCGAACTGCCAGAGGAGATCCCGACTAGTCTCACCATTACG
Organism: Myrrha octodecimguttata; assembly: GCA_958510865.1. NCBI lineage: Eukaryota > Metazoa > Arthropoda > Insecta > Coleoptera > Coccinellidae > Myrrha > Myrrha octodecimguttata. The sequence continues at coordinate 32,444,716 of OY294057.1, forward strand.
GAGAACCCCGATAGCATGCAAAATACGCAGGGTTGCTATCCGGCATCTCCACATCAGATAGATCCTTCCGCCATCAAGTTCGGAGATAGAACTCCCAGTTATGCGTACAAGAAGAATTCTTTCTGGAGGAAGAACTTCACTCTGGAAATGCAGTTTAGGACGTTGTACCCGGAAGGTTCATTGTTGATATCTACGGTGAGCAAATGATTTATCTCTTTCTGCATTCTTTTCGCTTGAAATCAGGTATTATAATGAATAACTGGGCCTCTATATTTTATTGTAAGAAGGGTTTCAACTTCAGTTATCAGAATTAATCTCATCTCCATCCTTTCTAAATAGTTTGATCTATTGAGAAAAAGGTCTACTACACTGGTTTCACTTTTATGAAGTCAGTCGATAGGCCATGAAAAGTTTGACGCATTTCAGTCTGTATAATCAAAAATTCTAGAAAAGCACTGACGTGAAGTCATCAGCTTTTGCGCGCATATTCAACTTCGTTGCGGTCATCTTTTCACTTACGCATCTTTACTCCGTGATGGAAATATGTTGCTATCTTCTTTTCATACGGTCCCCATGAAATTCGGCGTGAACCTTCAACCTATAATGTTTCATCAAGTACTAGATTTCAATTCGATCCAATTTGTATATCTGGAACTATTTGTTTTTTTTTATTTACTGAAATTATGATTCTCACAACATTCTGCTATTAGTTGAGCATCGGTACGCTACAACTGACTATAAAGCTTCAATCCGATCGCTCCAGTAGTTCACGAAATATTAAGGAAATAATCTAAAAAGTTTAAATAACTATAACTCTGAAACCCTTTAACGAACTCGTCCGTGACGTACCCTGAAAATTCCACGTCGTTGGCTTGCTCTGTTCGATAGTTATCGTGTCCTCATCTGGACGGATGGCCGGTCGGACACTAGTCAGACGAATGGCCGATCGGACATGATCGATTTCGACTCCGTAGCCATCAGTTGGTCCAACCTAGTCGTTTCAGAACATTTTCGGCTCAAAATTCTGAAATTAAAGACTTTAGGACAATACGACACCGCACGCCGTTCCACCGAACATGCGCGCAAAAATTGTTATGCTAAAGTGATTTTACTGTCATATAACTAAGGGACGTTATGTGCCTGTTCTACACAAGAGTCGTAGTAATTACGTATGTAACTAAACCAAACCATAGAGTCATCAATAAAATCATGTAAGTACGTAGACTAAGGGTCGGTATTATAAAACTTAACTTCAACTTTAACTGACAGTTTTGACAGTTATGTTAGGACATATCTGTCGAAACTGTCAGTTAAAGTTACAGTTAAGTTTTATAATACCGGCCCTAGGTAAATTAACAGACCGGGAGGTTAGACGTTGCCGTCCTTGCTAACAGAGGGTTACGAAAAGGGACAACCGAGGATTGAGCACTGATGTAGTCACTGACTGACTTCATGAAAGTGATTGAAGTATAGTTTGAAATTGGAAAAGATCTAAGTATGATATGTATCTATTCACATGGATTTCATGCTTCAAGTATTCTTGGTATTAACGTTTGATAGCGACCATCTTGATATTTGGTATGGTGGACATGTTATCTCTCTCTGAATAAAATGGGCATGTAGCGTTTACGACTAGCCATCAGTTCGACAAAATATCCTACTCAGGTCGGGTGCTATGGCGGGGTAGTTCTAATTCGTAGCCACCTTAGGTTTCCATCCAGATTATGACCCTAAACAACGCATCTGGACTTCCTAATGAAATGATTTTGTGATCTTTCAATAATATTATGCACACAAATGTGACCAATAGTTTCTAAGGTATCGAAGATTTTTGTAAGATTTTTTTTTCAATTCATCAGAGGGTTCAACCATTTTCTGCTGAGAATACCCATAAATTCGTGCAAAATTATAAGGCTGTCGTCCCCCAGAACAACCGCGCAACATTCGTATGTGCAAAATTAACCTCTTCTGCACAAAAGATGTACCTAGTAATGTAGGAAATATTCTACTTGTTTTATGATTCTCTCTTATTCTAATTTAGGCGTCCCAAGGCTCAATTTGGAGCTTATTTTCAAAATGACTCATTTTACGTGTTGCAGGGTCCACAACCAAAACCACAGTTTAACCTTCTCGAGATTCATAAGGGACAACTTCAGTATTCTATCAAAGGAAGGCGTAAGCCTGCAAATATTATCTTCGATGCTAAAGTGGATGATGGAGAATGGCACACCGTTATAATAGAACAAATCATAATGAAGAAGAAGAGACGACTGCAAATAAGTCTAGATGGAAACTGGCAGAAACCATCTAAAATACCAAAGAGTAACGTTCGAAACGAATTTTACCTAGGATATGTACCTGAGAACTTCACGTCTAGAACCATGGTAAGTTGAAATTAAATTTTGTTCCGCATTATTATATAAATGGCACTGTTGATTTTTTCTTTGGCTTTGAGGTACCTACTGAGTATAACTTGAGAATATCCATCTTCTCATGTATATTGGGGAATTGAGTTTTGTTTGAAAACTCAATGATTGGGGTTAACAATTTGCCTGCAAACTCCTGATTGTTATCAGTAACTTTTTTCACCTTCAAGAGAGTTGCTGAATAAATAATTACCAATCTTAATTTATACTGAACTTCCTATTCAGAAACATTCAATGCCATTCTGCAGTGAGGTCTGTGGAGCATGTCTGGCTTTATTTCTTGTTACCATTCAGGAGTGTGGTGGTTGATTTATATTTATTCAATTCGTATGCACTGAATATAAACATTTCACATATTGTTCGTATGTGACATATTTGTTCAACATTCTGTGTTGAATATGCATGCGTATGTAACGTTGATTTCTCATTATGAATCTCAAATATTAAGTTTTATCTTTTACTTCATTGAATGGGCAATATTTCGCGTTGTTTCCCGATATCAGTCCTTTTATTGATTGATTTCTCCTCTTTTTTTGTCATTATATGTTGGCGTGAGAACATAATTTCAAAGTCTGCACAGAATATGACCAATATTTTAATGCGCAGTTTACCACTCACGGAAACATGTATATAGACTGTACAGTGCTACGAGAAATAATTGAATTTTGATTCTTTTCCGGTCACTTGCGCAGGTGTACTCCAATACACGCTTCCGTCGACCTGTGCAGGCACACCTGCGCAGGTCAACCACTCCGGTAGACAAGCGTCTATAGTCAGCATAACTCTTCCGAGGGGTTTGAAATTAAATTAACTCCTGAATGTATCCCTAATCGTTAATCTGGTGGTAATGATGCAACCTCTTACTCCCTATCTATTTATTTCAACTTTACAATTAAAAATTACTATTTACAAACACAAAATCAGGTACAATGAATCTGAGATCCGCGATTCGAAGAGACACTTATCTTAAAAGTAAGGATCCGGTGGTATGATCCTCCAAAATACAGGTACCATGCAGGTAGTCTAGTTTCAAGAGATTCCATCCAGAATAAAGTCCAGAATTAAGATATTCCAGTGATAATTAGCTTCGGCATAAAGGTATTCCAGCCATAAACAGCTCCAGTATTAAGATAATCCAGTAATGATTGCCTCTAGTACTAAGATGATCCAGTTAAACCTTGGGTCCGGTAGTAGGATATTCAAAAGGGCATTAGTCCCAGTAAAAAGATAATTCAGTGGGCAACAGCCCCGGTACAAAGACGATTTAGTGAGCGGTAGCCCCGGTACAAAGATGATTTAGTGAGCAGTAGCCCCGGTACAAAGATGTTTCAGTGGCCAACAGCCCCGGTACAAAGATGTTTCAGTGGCCAACAGCCCCGGTACAAAGACGCCTTTTGAATAGACGTCTTATAAGAAACAATAAAACTTCAAAATTCCACGATGTTAATGGATTACGAAGTTCGTTTATTCGTTAAACTCTAGCAAGGTGTATACTCTCCAAATTCTTACGCCAAAAGAAAGAACTTTCCATCGGCTAGACCGAATTAGGGTCGCGCATACGAAACACACACTCAACTGTCAAAGCGAAGTGCGTTTTCCAGCGACCGATCGTATAATCTCAGTAAGGCGTTTTTGCTTGAGATCGGAATTGAAATTAATAGTATGACGTATTTTCGCGATGGAAACTGAAATCGACAGTGGAGCGTTTTGTAACGTTACAGGTTTCCTCATAACCTAGGAAAATCGGCAAAATGCAAATACTTTCCCAATTGTTTTGTCTTTGGAAAGCTACATCTAATTGAATAACCTTGTTAAATATCTTACGTATCTGTGTTAAAAATTGTTTAATGATAATCAATAAACATGATATCTTGTTTCTTTACTAGAGTCTACAACAATTTATTGGATGTATCCGGGATTTCAAGATAAACAACATGCCACAACTGAATACCAAAGATCTTTCTGATCGTATGAACCTAGGTTCCTGTTTTCCCAAAGTTGAGCATGGGGCCTATTTCGGAGGGGACGCATTTGCTATTTACAGTAAGTTACGTAAACTATAATGTAGGTTTTATAAAACTATACGTATGATGTTTTACAGAAAGAGATTTTCGAGTGAACCAACAACTAGAAGTCAGCTTCGAATTCAAGACGTCAGAGCAGAATGGAATTTTATTGAGTATTTCAAATTCAGGAAATAGTCCAGCTCTTTCCATTGAACTTCAGAATGGGGGTATGGTGATGTCTGTAGACTTGGGTATCAGTCCAGTCTTTAGTGTTACAAACAATTTGAATTCTGATTATGCATTATGTAATAATAAATGGCATAACGTCACTACCATATATTCGCAGTATGAGCTTACAGTCAAGATAGATGGTATTGCAAGAAGTTGGGCAAGATATGACACCAGTAGTCTCTCGGATGATATTGAGGCTCCCTTATATATTGGTGGTTTACCAGGTATGTATATCATCAGGAGTATTCTCTAACATAACTTAAAATCATAATAAAACTTAGCATTCAAAAGGATTTTGTACTGAAAATAAAAATTTAATTTTTTAGATGCAGCCCCAAGTGGTACATTGAAAGCCAGAGAAAATTTCAAAGGATGTTTGAGAAAACTAAAAATTGGCGAAGTGGTCAAGAGCTGGACTGACATGGAAGAATTAATTAGTGTATCACTTGATTCCTGTCCTCTGCTGGATTAATATTACATATTGTAGTTTCAAATTTAGGTATTTATTTATTGAATTGATGTATGATCTAATATTTGGGTAAATATTATTTGTATTAATGAGTCACTGCCATTTATTGTACATATCAATGAAATATTGTTGTAAATATTTAAATGTATAATTTTATCACATGTATTTTGTAAAAAATAAAACTCACCTGACTTTTTCTAATTTTAAATAAACGTTTTCCATTGAATAAATGTGTATGTGAAAAATCATAGTTCAATCCATTTTCTCGTTGATAATTTAATTTTGATGAATCTCTCTTTTTAAAAGCAAACAGTACCTCGCAAATATATAGGGGTGACTTTTTGGAGGCCAGGGTCCGTTTTTTCCAAACAACTTTCGGGTGCAAATGGTTGAAAACATTAGTAAGAATGCGCAATGTGGTTACTTTTATAATCAAGAATTTTCGGAAAAATAAAAACTGATGCATGCAGACCGTGGGCAGGTGCCTGACCTTGAAATAACGGGGTTTTTTGAAACTTGAATGTGGCTGTGTTTCCGGAACCCACGAAGCCGTCATTAATTATCCAGCGGTACTGTTTACTCCTAATTTTATTTCGATGAATATTTCTTGACTATAACAGAAAAGCTGAGTAGATAAAATGAATCCATGAATTAACTTAAATAAACAGAACCTTTTACTTCAGACACATACAAGTCCTGCCATTCTAACAGATTAAACTTAAAAAAAATCTAGAGAAGAATTAAGCACCGACGTGAAGTCAGCAGCTTTTGCGCACATGTTGAAATTCGTTGCCAAAGCGTTAATCTTTTCGCGTATTGACCCCACCAAACGCACTTTTGGTAATCTCCTAATTATATTATCCTCACAAAACTCCTCATGAGCCTTCAAGCTGTCATTTTTCAATCCGACATGGATTTCAATTCGATCCAATCTGTATTCTTCGATATATCGGGAAATAAAATTTTGAATGGGTATATCTACGGAATCATTTAGCGGAGTCAGCCATTCATGAATTCGACCTTCGTAATTAAGCCCAAAACCTATACTTCACGAATATCGAGTTTCTAAGTCGTTTCTTCCGGAAGTTATTATGTAAACGGTCGGCCTAGCGGCCGATCATAAATAAACATTCATATGAAAATAAGCACGAAAAAATTTTTTCTACAAGCGTTTAATACTTATTCGTTGCGCCGTCCTTCATTGTTCGTTCTGTAATTTTATTATTTATATCATATAAATTTGAATAAGCCGGTGCTAATTGATGTTTGTATTTATTATTATTTCATTGTAGGCCCCAGTACAAATTTTTTTGCTCATGTTTCCTTTTTCTAACTGAAGACGGACGAACTACACATCGTTAAAACAAAAAAACCCAAAAGGTAGGGAACTGATGCGTGTACTATCGTTTCGTCCAAATGTCTGTAATATTCGTCCTCACGGCCGATCATAAGCACAATAACTTCCGAAAGGAATATCTCAGAAACTCGATATTCGCAGAGTAGGTTTGGGGCTTAATTACGAAGGTCAATTTTGAAATTGAAGAATGGAAAACAGGTTTCGAATTCTACATGAAAGTTTGTTCACTGCTTTTCTCTGAAGATGATTATTTTCATGAAGGTGAATTACATTTCTATACAACTTCATGTCCATATGTTTTTAGGTGTGAATAAAAATAACAGAATTTTAATGAAGAATGCTGTTCCTTCAGAGAAACTACCGAGCACTTCTGTAGCTACCTACACAAAATCCTATTCGAAGAGAGTGATCTGATTGAAAATCTGACAAAAACTAGATATATTGTTAAGCTACCTTTTGTGCGAGGGAGATTCGGGTATTTGGGTAATCGGAGATTCCCCAAATACCCGCATCTCCCTAGCATAAAAGGCCCCTTTATGGTTGATGATAACTAAAGTTATTCATATAAATACATTAATATTTTCATTTGCATTTAGGTAGTTTTGGTGGAACCAGCTGTGACATTTTTCATTTCGCTGGTATCTTGAGCTGCTGTGATATGAAAATAAAATTATTTATATGTAACACGACTCAAAGAGTCCGTTTTCAAAAAGAATTTCTCTTTTTTGATTTCTTAATCACAATAACTTTACTTTATTAAAGCTGAATGAAAACATACACTACGGAAGAAGGTGTTTATTTCGAGTGCCCTAATATATGGTTTACAGTGGCCAGATTAGAACTAACTGTCTATTACCTGTTCACTTCAGAAGAAAACAAAGAAATGAATAATTTGCACTATCTACTTCTCGGAATAGCAGATCGTCGCCATGGGATGAATCTGTCTTATAGGCGGAATCCGATAGCATGGAATTCCTAGCAATATGTCTCTGTTTCCTTTTCGTTCGCAATATACGATGCAAAACGAACTAAAGCAGAAAAGGTTTTTATTCTATTGGTTCAATCGTTTGTAAACAAAGAGAACATAAGTCATCATTCGGACTGATTCTAGATTTACCACATAATTAATATGGCCTGCATTCAGCACTTCTTCACAATAATAATAGTCCTTGAGTTACTTACTTGTTAGGGAACCTATTTGTCCAGAAATTCAAGCAAACTTAGATATTGATTCCTTCTGATCCATCAAATAACATCGACATTATCCTCCAGGAATGATGTAAAGCAGATTTTAAATCTAAACGAGAAGTTTTTATTCTACTCAAGAAATCTGACACAAAATTATAATAATTTTTTTGTATATTATAGCTCTGGTTAAGAGCGAACAATACCACGTGGTGGTGAATTAACACAGCCATATTCAAGTAGTTCCATTAAACATCGTTAATATCTCAAGGTCGGGCACCTCCACGCGGTCTACATGCTTTAACGTTGCCGCGTGAAATATTATATAATTTCGACGTTAATAGGAGAAAATGAGGTGTCGTTCTTCAGTGAGTATTTTTTGATGTACTTAATTCTTTTTGTGAGAATGCGCGCAATGTTAGTTATTTTTCCATTTCCACTTTCAGTTTTTATATTACCGAAAATTCTTGAATATAAAAAAGTGGCGATTTTTTTCAACCATTTGCACCAAAAAAATTTTTTGGAAAAACAAACTCTGGCCTCCAAAAGTCACCTCGTTATACAGATTACAGACGTTAGAATCTCTTTGTAATCTGTGCCCCGTTATTTCGAGGTATTGTTTGCTCTTAATAAATATTATTCGTTCTCCACAGGATGTAAGTAAGTGTTTTTCACATCATGGTTGCGATTATAGTTTTTTTGTGACCAAATTTATTCCAGTATCACAGAAAATGTATACACTCTTAGAATTCCATGTACGAGCTGTAACTTATGATCATCTACAATCTGACGAATCCTACATTCGCATTTACAGTATTTGTGCATGTCAACCGCTCCATTTTGTATACAATATCTTTTTGTTTATTGTCATCTTCCTAGTTTTTTCTGAATTTGCGAGAATAATGCGAGCCCTAACATAACACAAGATCTTAAATATTCGATTGAATAAAGTCATTATAAAGAATCATTGTGGTTGAGTCGTTGAGATATCTTGCTGATCTCCTACCTAACACAAAGACAAGACATATATACATCATTCCTCTCACACAATATAGTTGAAAAAATACTCTTCAATATAGTTATATTTCCACATCCATTGTATTTGACGACCTACAATATGACTGAGTTATTGTTTTGTTAGGGCCACTTGCACCGTATTACAAAACCATAGATTAAGACCATAACCACAGAATAGAGAAGTATTAATATTAATACTTCTCTATTCTGTGCCATAACCAAGGGTTAGGTAAAAAATTATCTTGCACCGTCACGAAATCCTCGTTTAATGGCCTTAACTGACTGTTAAATTTAAGCCCTGAAATTTGGGGGTTTAAAAGAAGGGTTAATGGTAAGCTTCGAAATCTAACCCTACTTTCGCACAAGTTTGACATTTTTCTGGACGTAACCTTCAGTTTGTTTACATTTTTTTTTGTTTACATTTTTTTTGTTTACATTGGACATTCATGAAGAACTCATACGAGTTAATGGATTTGATAATCAAATTTTGATTAAAAGTTGAATTTCAGATGATATTCATGAAAAATGATATAGAGAGATAATGACATCAGTAGGCATTGATTCGTATCTTTTAAAGCATGAAGAATTAACATCAGTATTTCCATTGAGTTCGTAAACTCAATGGTATTTCTTAGAAGCCTTCAACTATTTGAAATGATAAAGTTACAATGATATGCTTATTTATTTCCAAGAGCGAATGGCAGAATGAAATCGAAGACATATTTGGAATGAAAAACCTTAGTTTCATGAAGATTCTTCAGTACTATTTTATTTAGTGATGTATTACGTGGAAAGCTATCATATACTACTTTATAATTGTGCAGGTGATGTCTCTGTGCTATCATTCTCCTCGATTATATATTAACTGGACTCAAAATATAACTACAAACGAATTAATGTAAAAGAAATTGCATCCTCGTGTTAGTCGATCTTCAAACGTACACCTTCGTCAATCCATCCATACATGATACTTCAATATTTATACAGGGTCTTTCACGAGGAACCTCACCCATATTTATACGGGAAACTACTGAACGTATTTTCATGAAATTCAGCACTTGTAAGTATTTCACGATGCTGATGAAATCTAAAATATTTTCAAGGCATGACGTCAACTTCCGTTTTTCAAATTAGAACACCATTTTTTTATTGCAGAAATAGATTCCTTAGAAAATTTCAATTTATTTTGATGTAACATTTTTCAGTTTTGGTTGGAAAATTCTCTCTGAGCGGGAAAGTTCGAAAAAAAATCGAAAATAGAGCTCCGCTAAAACAAGAATAACTTCGAGGTTTTTAGATGGAAAATTTTCATTTTTGGTATTTTTCAAGATGTAAGATTGATGTATTCACTTTAAAAATCGAAATCGCGATTCATGATACAGGGGGTGAAAAAATCGCTTTCAAAGTTAGGGATGACAAAATCGTGAAAAATCAATTTTTTCAAATTAGAACCCCCATTTTTTATGGCAGATATTGAATCTACGTTAAAAAATAATGTGAGTGTATGCATCACACCCTTGCCCTAAAATGGATATTTTCTGAGATATTCACAAAAAACTGTTTTTCGTCTTGAATTTTCAGCTATTTCTTTTCCCTTTACGCCAAAAAGATGAAATTTTCGGGAACTGTTATTTGAACCATGCTGTAGATTTTTCACCCCTTCTTGAAACCGACTTCAAGTTACTATTAGGAGAACCATGGCAAACTCTCGCAGTTATAACTAGAGAAGATGCTCAAAGTTTTGACCGTTAATTTCTAGACATTTATTTATACGTCTCAGGAATGCTTCGTGCGTTGCTCTTCTTATTTCATCGGGAGGAAGAGATCTGCAAAAGTGTTTAAAAACCAAATTGAGTTTCAAAACTATGAATCTAAAAATCTAAACAAACCTGAACGCATTTCTGACTCGTTCTATGCAGTCCTCTTTATCAGTCAGGGGAGTTGAGTAGACAATATTTTTTATCCTACCCCAAACATAATAGTCTAAAGGAGTTAAATCGGGAGAACGTGGTGGCCAAAGATGTGGATCATTGTTCGCCAACCATCGATCTTCAAATAGCCTGTAGAGGATATTTGACACATTGAGTGAATTGTGTGGAGGCGCGCCAACTTGTTGATACCATAAGTCATTATGGTTCTGTACTAGCGGCTCAATTATTTGAGTCAATATGTCAGAATATCTATCTCCTAAGGGAGAACATTCTTTAAATAATGCAAACATGTGTTGTGTTCTATCTTACCAGTTAAAGTCCCATCATAAATGTGAACATCGAGAATTGCATTATTTTTGATGGCGCAAAAAACATTGAAACTCCAGGTCTCTTGAAAGTTCCATTGTCTGAAGTGGTGGTTGTTCTCTTCATCCCAATAATGACTGTTATGCCTATTGAAAGAACCATTCTTTGTGAATTCAGATTCATCTGTCCAAATTATACAGTCCAAAAAGTTTTCATTCTCTTGAAATCGAATCATCATAGCTTCGCAAAACTCTGTTCTCCTGACGAAATCAGTTTCCCTCAAATGCTGTACCCTATTGAATTTATATGGGTGCATTATATGTTTCTTTAATATTCTCCAAACACTCGATTGAGATAATCCCAGATCAATCTCGGCATCTTTGAGAGAATTTTGAGGATTCACACGAAAATATGCAAGAACTGTAATTTCGTTGTTCTCATCTTCTACTACACTTTTTTCTCTGTGTGTAGTTTTCTTAACGAAAGATCCGACATTTCTCAAGTTTGTCATGGTTCTGTTAATGGTATCTCTCGTTGGTCTGGGTCAGTCAGGAAACCTCTCAATGAACAGTCGAATCGTTCTATCTACAACTTTATTACATTCTCCATGAAGTAGAATGAGATTTAAATAATCTTCATTGGTAAAATTAGGCATAGTGATCGATTTTATAACTTAATACGAATTATCACCAAATTAATAGTAAACACAAAATGCTACTGAATAAAGAGGAATTTCGCAGATGTAATTAATGATATCTATCATTAAAAAAAAATAATGTAAAACACGGTAAGTTTTTGCATATGGTTCATAAGGAATTATTTATTTATCACTGGAGAGAAAACCGATGGCCGATTAGTTGAAATAAAGAGGTTTCCGATACAAATTCGAATCCAAATTCGCCATCTATTTAGGAACAACCTGCAACTTTTTTCTCTTGCATATTAGGGTAGTAAAATCTAAAACATGGTTTAAGTAACAGTTCCTGAAAATGTCATCTTTTTGGCGTGAAGGGAAAAGAAATAGCTGAAAATTCAAGACGAAAAACAGTTTTTTGTGAATAACTCAGAAAATATCCACTTTAGGGCAAGGGTGTGATGCATACACTCACATTATTTTTTAACGTAGATTCAATATCTGCCATAAAAAATGGGGTTCTAATTTGAAAAAATTGATTTTTCACGATTTTGTCATCCCTAACTTTGAAAGCGATTTTTTCCCCCCCTGTATCATGAATCGCGATTTCGATTTTTAAAGTGGATACATCAATCTTACATCTTGAAAAATCCCAAAAATGAAAATTTTCCATCCAAAAACCTCGAAGTTATTCTTGTTTCAGCGGAGCTCTATTTTCGATTTTTTTTTCGAATTTTCCCGCTCAGAGAGAATTTTCCAACCAAAACTGAAAAATGTTACATCAAAATAAATTGAAATTTTCTAAGGAATCTATTTCTGCAATAAAAAAATGGTGTTCTAATTTGAAAAACGGAAGTTGACGTCATTTCCGGAAAAACCGGAGGTGCTCATGCCTTGAAAATATTTTAGATTTCATCAGCATCGTGAAATACTTATAAGTGCTGAATTTCATGAAAATACGTTCAGTAGTTTCCCGTATAAATATGGGTGAGGTTCCTCGTGAAAGACCCTGTATAGAATACTTTTTATTCTGCGGATCTCACATTAGAGTTTTCATTATATTCGACCCAAAATTAACTCAATTGATAATATACTTATTACAAACAAAATGATTCAATAGAAATTCTATCCTTAGGCAAGCCGTTCCTTATCCGAAAGTCGTTTCGGATAAATCAATACTATTTATTTATTCATTTTACAAACGTCAGGATTGTAATTCCATGCAGAAGCTTAAATCTTATGATATTACAAAATATACGTTTACTCGAGTATATAACTATAAATTTGAATAATGTTTAAAGCCTGATGTAGAAGTAAGAGCACAGGTCTGTAGTAAGAGATCCCTAGTCTTAATGATAATGAACAAGTCGGGAAAGTTACATGCAATATTTTTATGGAAGCTATAAAGTCTGTCAGATATATTTTTTCGGTTGGTTTTTCAAAAGATGCATCTTGATTTTTTATATCTTATGGAAATATGGTAGAACCCATCTTTTGAATAAAAATATTTCATCAATTAGGGTTAAAATAAACAACATATGAAGCTAGTCACAAGTACCAATTCATGAGGAAGTAACCAGATTTGTAGATTAACTTTAATCTAGTTACATTCAGCCTCGGTGCAAGCCGAATATTTAAACTAGAGCGTAATAAGTTCATCGTCGCTTAACTAACTGAAGCTTAAGACGAAAACGGTGCAATTGGCCCTTAACAATTAAGCGCCTATAATCATCTGACAGACGAGTAAAAGTAACAATCTCTTGAGTGTTTACCTTCCAGTATCCTTCCCGTAAAATATTATGACGTGTAAATGAATAGACGACTTCGGCCCAAGTTGCCAACCCACAATTTTCTTCACAAGTTTACTATCACTGGGGAACAGGAATTTCAGGACAAATTCGACATAATAAGGTTCGCGTTAATTATAAATATCCGTAAAAGATGCCTCGGCTTCTCAAACAAGATAATTCCTTCCAAATATAGGGTTTTGTTAAGATTATCTCTGATTGGCTGAAATTTAAGTTGCGATTCCTGATTTCATGTTAATAATGTCAAATTTATATAGGATATGTTCCGAAAATCAACTTGGTTTTTTCGGTTGGCGGTTTTTCATTCCGTAAATATGAGATATTCGGTTGGTTCCTGAAAAGAAGATTAATTAAGGAATTTGATTGATGAAAAAACGTTCTTTCTGTCACCAGAACGACAGTCAATGTTCTATGGTAACATATCCATAGCATTGAACAATCTTTATTTACTTTATGATCCATAGAACGTAGAAGTGACAACAATCAACAACGGAAAAATTACTAGGTATGGTCTATGGAGCACAAGGTAAATAAAGATTGTTCTATGCTATGGATATGTAACCATAAAACATTGATTGTCGTTCTGGTGCATAGACTTAATATGTCTATGTTCTGGTGACAGAAGGATTGCCTTTTCATCAATCAAATTCCGTAATTAACTTTTTTTTTTCAGGAACCAAAAGAATATTTTATATTTACGGAACGGAAAACCGGCAACCGAAATAACCAAGTTGATTTGCGGAACATATCCCTCATAAACTTGACACTGTTAACATGAAATCAGGAATCCCAACTTGAATTTCAACCTAACAAAAACCAATATTTGGAAGGAATTATCTTGTTTGAGGAGCCGAGGCATCTTCTACGGATATTTATAAACAACGCGAACCTTGTCATGTCGAATTTGTCCTGAAATTCCTGTTCCCCAGTAATAGTAAATTTGTGAAGAAAATTGTGGGTTGGCAACTTGGACCGAAGTCGTCTATTGATGTATGCACACTATAAGTTCCGTCAACATGGCATTTTTCCTACTGAATTCTGACGTAAATCTTACGGAAGGGATACTGGAAGGTTATGGAACATCTAGTGAGAATCATGATGTAGAACACATGTGTGTGCTCATCTTAAAAATGGGTGACGTCAGCAAGATTAAAATACAAAGAGTTTTATATTCTGTGCTTTGAATTTGTATTAACATATGTTAATTCAAATTAAATATAGGTAATTGTATTCTCTGAGATTAATGACTTTACTCTATCAAAATACTCCGACGGAAAAGATCATCATCTACTCGCTATAAAATTTGTTTGCTGAGCAGTTGAGATGTGCATGTACTCCCCTCCATCTATGGATGTAATTAACGAACGACTCAGGAGCAATCTGAACATTCTGGGGTAATAGAACGCCCCTAGCATGATGTAAAAAACATGGTGTGCTCATCTGAAAAATGAGTGACGTCAGCAAGATTAAAATACAAAGAGTTGTACATTCTGTACTCTTTGTATTTTAATTTTGCTGACGTCATTCATTTTTACGATGAGCACACCATGTTTTTTACATCATGGCCCCTAGTTTATATTAATAGATCCATGATGTAAAAAAACATGGTGTGCTCATCTGCAAAAAAAGATTAAGCAAGATTAAAATACAAGGAAATATATATTCTGTGCTTTGAATTTGCATTTAGATTCATACGTCATCATATATGAAAAGATTAGATCTTGATGTTTTCTACATAATGGATTAAATTAGATAAATATCATGATGTAATTAAAATATGGTGTGCTCATCTAAAAAGAAGTGACGTCAGCAAGATTAAAATACAATGAAATAAATATTCTGTGCTTTGAATTTGAATGGAAAAAGTGACGTCATCATTGGTAAATATGATCACAGATGAGCACACCATGTTTTGCTTACATCATGGTTGCAGTCAAGATTTAAGTAACACATCATGGTTGCAGTCATGATGTAAAAAACATGGTGTGCTCATCTGAAAAAAATGTGACGTTAGCAAGATTAAAATACAAGGCAATATATATTCTGTGCTTTGAATTTCAATGAAAAAAGTGACGTCATCATTGGTAAATACGATCACAAATAAGTAGATGAGCATACCATGTTTTGCTTACATCATGGTTGCAGTTATCCAAACTGACATATATATAGGCAAAGGATTATCTGTCAATGTGGATAACCGTAACTATAACCGGAGGTTTTGGTCCATCGCTTGAAATCGATTATATTTCCTTGCATTTTAATCTTGCTGACGTCACTTTTTTACATTATGCCTACATCCAATGATCTTATACCTAATAATATATTATTAGATCATTGCTTACATCAATGTTTTGCTTAAACAATGCTTATGAGGTCTCATAGCTCATAAGGAGCTTCCTACGAAAGCGTAGAGCGGCCACCTGACAAAAAATTTTATCATTCTGAGAAAAAAGCCAGAATTATTCATAATTCGGAGATAAAGTTCAAATTATTATAATTCTGAGATAAAACTCCGAATTATACAAAATTCTGAGAGAAAGTCAGAATTAGGGCCACTTGCACCGTATTACAAAACCATAGATTAAGACCATAACCAAGGTTTAGGTAAAAAATTATCTTGCACCGTCACGAAATCCTCGTTTAATGGCCTTAACTGACTGTTAAATTTAAGCCCAGGAATTTGGGGGTTTAAAAGAAGGATTAATGGTAAGCTTCGAAATCTAACCTTACTTTCGAGCGATTTCGCTCAGGTTTGACATTTTTCTGGACGCAACCTCCAGTCTGTTTACATTTTTTTTTGTTTACATTGGACAATCATGAAGAACTCGTGCGAGTTAATGAATTTGATAATCAAATTTTGATTAAAAGTTAATGAATTTCAGATGATATTCATGAAAAATGATATAGAGAGATCATGACATCAGTAGGCATTGATTGGTATCTTTTGAAGCATGAAGAATTAACATCAGAATTTCCATTGAGTTCGTAAACTCAATGGTATTTCTTATAAGCCTTCAACTATTTGAAATGATAAAGTTACAATGACATGCTTATTTATTTCCTAGGGCGAATAGCAGAATGAAATCGAAGACATATTTGGAATTAAAAATCTCTTAGTTTCATGAAGATTCTTCAGTAATATTTTTTTTAGTGATGTATTACGTGGAAAGCTATCATATACTACTTTATCATTGTGCAGGTGCTGTCTCTGTGCTATCATTCTCCTCGATTATATATTAATTGGACTGAAAATATAACTACAAACGAATTGATGTAAAAGAAATTGCATCCTCGTATTAGTCGATCTTCAAACGTACACCTTCGTCAATCCATCCATACATGATACTTCAATATTTATATAGAATACTTTTTATTCTGCGGATCTCACATTAGAGTTTTCATTATATTCGACCCAAAATTAACTCAATTCATAATATACTTATTACAAACAAAATGATTCAATAGAAAGTCTATCTTTGGGTAAGCCGTTCCTTATCCGAAAGTTGTTTCGGATAAATCAATACTATTTATTTATTCATTTTACAAACGTCAGGATTGTAATTCCATGCAGAAGCTCAAATCTTATGATATCACAAAATATCAGTTCACTTGAGTATATAACTATAAATTTGAATAATGTTTAAAGCCTGATTCAGAAGTAAGAGCACAGGTCTGTAGCAAGAGATCCCTAGTCTTAATGATAATGAACAAGTCGGGAAAGTTACATGCAATATTTTTATGGAAGCTATAAAGTCTGTCAGATATATTTTTTCGGTGGGTTTTTCAAAAGATGCATCTTGATTTTTTATATCTTATGGAAATATGGTAGAACCCATCTTTTGAATAAAAATATTTCATCAATTAGGGTTAAAATAAACAACATGAAGCTAGTCACAAGTACCAATTCATGAAAAAGTAACCAGATTGGTAGATTAACTTTAATCTAGTTACATTCAGCCTCGGTGCAAGCCAAATATTTAAATCAGAGTTTAATAAGTTTATCGTCGCTTAACTAACTGAGGCTTAAGACGAAAACGTATTGGCCCTTATTAGAATTCTGAGATGAAAACCCGAATTGTACCACAGAATAACTAATCCAATAAACATAGAAAAACAATTAATATTTCTATGATGATTATACCGTGTCTGTTAGCATGTCACTTCTGCTCATAGAACTCTATATTACTATATAATATAATATATTATATAATATAGAGTTCATTGCTTCTGCTACACGAATACGAATAAATGCTCGCTAAAAAGGCAAACAGAATAGAGAAGTTTATAACATAAATCGAGAGCAAAGACATGTATGAAAAATAGCAGAAGTGACATGCTAACTGACACGGTATAATCATCATAGAAATATTGAATTTGACTGAAAATTAATCTACCTCTGAGATTATCTAAAAGAGTTATTTTGTGGTATAATTCGGGATTTTTTCTCAGAATTATAATAATTCGGACTTTTATCTCCGAATTATGAATTATATTATGCGTCTCGTCCTCTAGATCATTTAATGTAGTACACCCATTTCTGTACGAAGTGATCACATATTCAGAGTAAGAAAAACAAATTTCTGCATTTCTATGGTTATTTCTCACTCTGTGTTACAACCCTGCCGCTTCCAGGGTATCCCGCCATTATTCATTTATGTGCGAAAGTGTTGTGAAGCAAAAAAGTTTCACGAGAAAATGGGACGAAGGAAAAGACACTACTCCTCTACATCGAGTTCAAGCTCATCCAAAGACGAAGGGGCTCGTATTAGAAGACTGGAACATGAAGTGAAAAGACTCAAGAAGAAAAGCTTTCTAAGGAAATTTTAGTGCCACGTGGCTCACATTGGCCACATTACAGCAGTAACTTGATACGTTTCTGAGAGAAATTATATCATAGCCTTTTATGGTTGAGTTACTTGATATAGAAGTGTCCTGAGAGGATTGTATCTATATAACTTGATAGATCCTGAGAGGATTTTTATCAAGCAACAGTTACAGTGGTAACTTGCTATATTTCTGAGAGAAATTACATAGCCTCCACAGATGAGTTGCATCTATAACTTGATAGATCCTGAGAGGATTTTTATCAAGCAACATTTACAGTGGTAACTAGCTATATTTCTGAGAGAAATTACATAGCCTTCACTGATGAGTTGCATCTATAACTCAGTAGGTCCTGAAAGGATTTTTTATCAAGCAATAATGGTTGTATTGTTGACTTATTTCTGTGAGAAATTACATAGCATTCACTGATGAGTTGCATCTATAACTTAGTAGGTCCTGAAAGGATTTTTTATCAAGCAATAATGGTTGTATTGTTGACTTATTTCTGTAAGAAATTACATAGCATTCACTGATGAGTTGTATCTATAACTTGATAGATCCTGAGAGGATTTTTATCAAGCAACATTTACAGTGGTAACTAACTATATTTCTGAGAGAAATTACATAGTCTTCACTGATGAGTTGCATCTATAACTTAGTAGGTCCTGAAAGGAATTTTTATTGAGCAATTATGGTTGTATTGTTAACTTATTTCTGTGAGAAATTACATAGCATTCACTGTTGAGTTGTAAACCATGAAACGTCCTGAGAGGACCATCATCAGAATCATTATTTTTGAATAATGTATTAATATATAATCTTGTTGCATAGGTCAATCACAAAATTATATTGAGTATATTATACTATAATACCTAAGGAGGACTACAAGGATAACCCAAACCAGTTGAGTACCATCATCCTGGGAATTTTGGGACATAGACAAAAAAAAAAAACGGGATCTTAGAGTGCAAAAATCCCAGAACCAGATTGGAACCGCCATGACAGCAATTGCTCAGGATCTAACTGAGGCCATAAAAAGGGAAGACCCTAATACCACCCTCATTGAATGCATTAGTGATACATCACTTTTGGCAGTAGTTCATTTTGATGAATTGTCATTAAGAAGAGCACTAATATATCCAGCTATCAATGATGAATTGAATGAGACACTCAACTGCAGTTGATGGTTTCTTGTATGGAAATAACCTTGGGGAGAAAATCGAAGAGAACAAGGCCTTGGAAAGGGCCTAAATCTAAAGATTAGCAATAAACTAACAAAGCAGGCTACTACGAAGACTGGGAAACCTTTAAACTCAAAGGGCCAGCCCCCTGCTTTGTTAACCTATGCAAGAGGCAGATGGCCAGAGCCTCGGAAAAAGAGAGAGCAGAAGCAATTTCCACAACAACTCATCCTACCAGAAACAACGCTCAAGTTGGAAAAGACTAGAGATAAGTTGTCATGCTGGTCGCTGAAGTTTTTGCCAATAGTTGGCTAGCATTTACCAGAGATTCATTAATTTCATCCTGGCTTGAGGGGTATAAGATTCCATTTGTGGAAAGTCATGTGCAGGTTAATGCTCCTAAAGAGCCTGTCTGGACTTTAAAGGAAAGGAGAGAGACAGAAGATCATATCTTCCAACTATTGAGGAAAGGGCTTATAAGCGAATGTTAACCAATCAAGGGACATTTTATCTCAAACATATTTGTTATTCCAAAATCAAACGTTTCCACTAGACTGATTCTTAATTTGAAAGCTCTGAATGAATTCATTTCAACTGAACACTTCAAGTTGAAGGACCACAAGGTGGTAACTGAATTAGTATTTTCCCATTGTTTTCTGGGGACAATGGATTTAACAGACGCATATCATATGGTACCTGTTCTTGTACAGGATCAGAAATGTTTACTTTTCACGTTTAATGGGGTTCTATACCCATATGTATGTTTGCCATTTGGCCTTAATACAGCACCCTGGGTTTTCACGAAGATAATGAAACCAGCACCTTCTTATGTACGTGGAATTAATTTCTTGTCAGTTCTATACTTGGATGATTTTCTGCTGATAGGAGATACTTTGAGAAAATGTTCTGAAAATATCAGATCCACAACTGCTTTTTTACAAAAAATTTGATTTATCATTAACTGGGAAAAAAGCAAATTGATTCCATCTCATGAAGTACAATATTTAGGGTTGATCTATAATTCTAGGAGTATGACTGTTAGGCTTCCTCAGGATAAACAAGAGAGGATTATAAGCTTGATTAATAAGAAAATGCTAAGCTAGTTGGGGCGTTGGTATCTACTTGTCCGGCTGTTAAGTATAGCTGGTTATACACCAAAGCTATGGAGAATGAAAAGTTCTTAGCTTTAAAAGCTTCCAACCAGTGTTATGATAATGAAGTGAGAATTCCGGATTCCATTGAAGCGGATTTAATGTGGTGGAAAGCTCATGTTTCTTGTTCAAATAGTTTGAGGCCCACCACTTACTTATTGGAAATCTTTAGTGATGAATCACAAAGTGGGTGGCGAGTATGTTGTAATGGCTCCAAGGCCAATGGGTTTTGGATAACACTGAGAGATTGCACCATATTAACTGCCTAGACCTTCTAGCAGCATTTTTTGAGCTGAAATGCTTTGCGGGAAAATTAATGAACTGCAATGTATTGTTGCGTATTGATAACACAACAGCGATTGCATATATTAACAGAATGGGGGGGGGCACAATATATGCATTTGAATAAGCTTACAAGAAACATTTGTCAATGGTGCGAAAATAAGAATATTTTACTGCATGCATCTTATATTTCGTCAGGCGATAATAAAGAAGCAGATGAACAGTCACGCAGCATGATACCAGACACAAAATATGAACTAGCTGATTATGCATTTAAGACAATCCAAGAAAGATTAATGAATCCTGAGATAGATCTATTCGCCTATAGAAATAACAAGAAATGTTCGCTTTTTATATCCTGGCATTCAGATCCGGATGCTATGACGATAGATGCTTTCACGATTTCTTGGACCAATATTAAATTCTATGTTTCTCCGTTCTGTCTGATCCCTCGAGTCTTAAAGAAAATTATTATATAAAGGGCAGAAGGAATTGTAATGGTGCCAGAGTGGCCTACACAACCATGGTACCCTCTTTTTACCTCTCTACTAACGGGAAAACCCATGAGCTTCACTCCTTCTGCTGGGTTACTTGTTTCAATTGATAAGAAACCATATCCTCTTTGCAGGAAGGTTACCCTGGTGGCAGGACTGTTATCGGGGAGGGTTTAAAGAAGAATTAAGCCTTAAGTTATGGCGCAACTGGTGTAAATTACGTAAGATATCTTATTTGAGGAACTCAGTAACATATATTGGAATTTTTGACGGAGCAGTTTCATAAGGGTGCCTCTTACAGTGTACTGAATACAATAAGATCGGCTCTTTCTCTCCTGATCTCACCAAAGGTACGATCTGATTTTCGGATGAGAAGATTTTTAAGAGGAGTTTACAGGCTCAGGCCCTCCTTGCCAAAGTACAATACTACTTGGAATCCTACCATATCGTACTTGATTATTTGGCTCCGTTTTGTCCAGATGAAGAGACTAGTTTGCAGTCAGTAACTCTCAATTAGCTACCTTATTAGCAATTAAAATGACACATCGGGTTTAGACACTTGCTGCAATTGAGGTGGAAAATATAGAGATGGTAGACAGGTAGATCATTATAATGATACCTGCCAGGATCAAAACGTTAAGTGCCTAGAAAATTCCAGCGATCATTTTTAATCTCCTTTTTCGATGAAAAGCCCAGCATCTGTTCTGCCAGGACACTTGCATCTTACTTAAAAAGAATGAAGCTGCTAAGGCGTTCTACAAATAAGTTATTCATTTCGTTCAAAAGACCTTATGCAGCAGCCTCCAGCCAAACTTGGAGTAGATGGTAAAAAGCTACATTGAAGAAAAGTGGCCTTCAAACACCTGTAGTGCCCACAGTACTAGACATGCGAGTACATCGGCGGCATCACGAGAAGGGGTATATCCGTGGATATTATAAGGGAAACGGCAGAGTGGACATCTGCCTCAGATAACTTCAAAACGATTTTATAATAGATCCGTCTACTCCACTGACACTATGGTCAAAGTTGTATATTTAAGTTTCCTTATTCTGAATGGAACTGAAATTAAAACTTTAGTGAGAGTACTTGGTACTGTAGTGGTATTTGGTTGCAACCACTTTTTTGCTAATTCATGTTGTAATATAGTGGCTCTGAACATCTACATTAAATGATCTAGAGGACGAGACGCATAATATAATTTAAAGATTAAACGAACTTACCTTAAGTGAAGTTCAATCTTAATTATATGTAGCGTCTCGTCCGAATAGATCATTCCCTCCCACCCTAACCCAAGCATCAATTAATAATAAATTTAAAATTACAACATGAATAACAAATTCCAAGTGTTAATAAGGTAGCTCCTCGAATAAAGAACTAGTTCTCTATCCGAAGAGCTCCATATTCAAAAAATTAGCTTTAAAGATAATGGCGGGATACCCTGGAAGCGGCAGGGTTGTAACACAGAGTGAGAAATAACCATAGAAATGCAGAAATTTGTTTTTCTTACTCTGAATATGTGATCACTTCGTACAGAAATGGGTGTACTACATTAAATGATCTATTCGGACGAGACGCTACATATGATTAAGATTGAACTTCACTTAAGGTAAGTTCGTTTAATCTTTAAATAATTCTGACTTGTTTCTAAAAATTATAAAATTTTTTTTCAGATGGCCGCTCTACGCTTTCGTAGCTTCCTAAGTAAAGACCACAGAACACAAATATATAAAGACGCAAGAGGTTGGTCTGTGGTCAACAGTCATGTCACAGAATAGAGAAGATTCCTTTCTTTTCTATGGTCATGTCTTAATATATATTTGTATTCTGTGGTCTTATGTCAGAAACCAAAAAGTGACAAGTGACATTCCTAAACCGACATTCGAGTTCCAAACTACTTCGTGGTAGGTTGTTGTAGGTTGTGTGGTGCGATTTGTAAATAAAATAAAAAAAAACGATTTTATTGAGACGATCAAAGTTCGAAGGGCACAATGTCCAGTAAAGTACACGAAAATGATCTATACGGTACGAATTTTTCCATCGAATCAATCAAAGTTATAGCAGAAAGTATTGGAATTGCTAGTCTCCAAGATGAGGCGGCAAAAGAAATGTCTGATGAGATATCTTTTCGATTAAAACATATAATTCAAGATGCAGCCAAGTTCATGCATCACGGAAAGAGAATGAAACTTATGCCTAGTGATATTGATTGCGCTCTAAGGTCTAAAAATTTGGAGGTTCGTGTTGTTGTACAACTAAAACAATGATTACTAAGTTTTTTTTTCAGCCTCAGTTTGGTTTTCAAAATTCTGAATGTTCACCATTCAGGTTTGCCTCCGGGGGCGGGAGAGAATTGCACTTCCTTGAAGAAACTGAAGTTGACTTAAACGACTTGATCACAAACTCAACTCCCAAGGCTCCATACGATATCAACCTGAGAACTCACTGGTTGAGTATTGATGGCATACAGCCTACTATACCTGAGAACCCACCACCAGCCACAAAGAGTATGCAAAAGGTAATGAACCGTAGTTCCATCATTATCATGGTATTCACTTGCAAGTATTTCAGTTGGAATCTGTGGACCCGATAAATAAAAAACCTTTGAAAGAAACTTCGGGTAAACCTACTACTGGTAAGCAAAAGTTGAAAAATGTGGAAACAGTACAAATTAAACAACTAGCCACCCACGAACTATCAGTTGAACAACAATTGTATTATAAGGAAATAACAGAGGCCTGTGTGGGATCTGATGAAGCGAGAAGAGCTGTGAGTTCAAATAGAATAGTATATTGAATGCTTCAATGATCCCCTGTATTTTTTTAGGAAGCTCTTCAGAGTTTAGCTTCTGATCCAGGTTTGCATGAGATGTTACCAAGGATGTGTACCTTTATTATTGAAGGTGTAAGGGTCAATGTAGTACAAAATAATTTGGCTTTGCTCATATATCTAATGAGAATGGTGAAAGCTCTATTAGATAATCAATCATTGTTCTTAGAAAAATATGTGAGTATCAGTTCATTTTAAATAAGCGGAAAATACCCATCAAATCTTGAACTCAAAATCTGATTTCTTTATAGTTGCATGAGTTAATTCCTGCTGTCACAACCTGCATAGTTTCAAAGCAACTCTGTGTTAGACTTGAATATGATAATCATTGGGCATTGAGAGATTTTGCATCCCGATTAATGGCTCAGATCTGCAAGAATTTCAATACAAGTACAAACAACATCCAAACTAGGATAACAAGAATGTTCACAAATGCCCTGAATCAGGGTGACAAGATGCCATTATCTTCATTATATGGAGCCTTGCAGGCCCTCTCTGAATTAGGACCAGAAGTTGTCAGAATATTCATTCTTCCAAGAGTAAAAATGATCGGTAAGAAAAATTTGATATCTCCTGCCATGTCATTCTCATAAAGCTAGTGTTTCTTAATAGTATGATAATTGAAGTTACTCTCGAGTGTCCTTTGAGAAAAAGCTTCAAGTGAAAATATACCCTAAGGCCACATTGGGTTTGAGTTCAGCTGCTGATTCCACACAAGCGTAATAAAATTTCAACATTCCCATGACTTCTGTTCACTCTGCACATTAAATACATCAATATATTTTTTCTGCATAGTATTCCTGTTTGTTGGAAATATTTACCATCAAAAGAAAAGACATTGCTCGAATTGAATCTTCCTCAGATAGAAGTCGATGAGTTGCTAATGTTGACCTCCCTTTGTATGGAGCAGAATGTCTTTTCTTTTGATGGCAAGTATTCCCAACAAACATTCGGTATAGCCATGGGAAATCCGCTCTCTCCTTTTTTTAGCTAATTTTTAATAATAAAAAGTACTTTATTGTAAGAACTGTCTTACAAAAGGCCATTACCGAAGTCCTTCAGCCCATGAAACATAATTTTCTTTCATCAACAAATAAACGAATATAATATTGACTATTATAGACATATATTTTTCAAATTTGTTGTTCTCATTCTTTCTTGATATCTTGCAGTGTCTCCCATAAGGTCTTTTCTGGGTATCTGTAACGGCTGTGGTCATCTTCTCGTTTAAGGCATAGGTGTTCCAAAATATCCATATTTTTTTTGGAATTGCAGAATTTCTGTGCCAGTACTGTTAATCTCTTGTCTATAGGTACAATGTTGGTAGTTTCGTACGGAAGGTTGTTGGATGGATTGTAGAGAGGATTTGATGGGTGCCTCAACTTCGTGAGTTTTCTCAGCGCAGATGTTTCTGTCACTTTTAACTTTTGAGGTACTGGATTTCTGCTGTTGAGGAAAAGAATGTGTCCATACTCAATGAGGGGTCGGCATATCATCTTATAGATGGTACTGGCTGTTTTGTAGTTTATACCTTTTTGCTTATATGTAAGTTCTCTGAATTGTGCTGCTCTAGAAATTGTTGCTTTTTTGATTAGTCCTGCATGGTTGTTAAAGTTCAGCTTACTGTTGAGGTTTATACCGAGATATTCAACGTTGTTTTCAGGTTGGATTCTTTGATTGTACAATTTCATCAATTCAACCAAAAGGTGACTTTTTGTTGGGTTTGGATGAAGTCTCCGTTTATTAAACCATAAGGATGTCCTGTCTATAAGTTTCTTGTAAATTGTTAGCATGACTCACTAATACTGTATCATCAGCAAATTGTAGCAGATAACATTTTTGGTTAATAAGCTTGGGGTTGGTGCTGAATATATCGGCGTAGTACAGGTTGTATAGAGTAGGTGACAGTGGTGATCCTTGGGGTAGGCCTTTTTCTGGTGTAAATTCCTCTGATAATTGATCACAGATTTTTACCTTCAGTGTTCTATCCTCAAGCATGTTCATTATTATTCGTGTTAGGTAGTCGGGAGTATCCATCGTGTATAGTTTGTAGACCAAACCTGCATGCCATATGCTGTCGAATGCTTTATTTATGTCCAGAAAGAGAGCTGCAGTTTTTCCTCCTATTTGTTTTGTTGTTTGCTGGTTGTTGGTTAGGACAATCAAAGGGTGTAAGGTTGAATGTTGATTTTTGAAGCCAAATTGATACACAGGAATTTTTTCACCCAGAGTTGTTTTTAGTCTTTCCAGAATTATTTTTTTCAGATTTTTACCCAAGTTTGAGAGTAACGTGATTGGTCTGTAATTGGATAATTTGGTCCGATCAGATTTTTTCTTTGGAATTGTGATGATAGTCCCTGTTTTCCATTCTTTTGGAAACAAGTTATTTGAAAGGCAGTATTCATAGAGAGAAAGAGAGAGAGAGAGAGAGAGATATCTTTATTCGATCTTATGACCAGTACAGGTGTTGATCTTGTCAAAATACAATTAACAATTTAACACAAAAAAGAAAAGTAATGAAATAAAAAAAGAAAAGTAATCAAATACAAAAAAGAAGCATTACAGTCGCTCAAAATGCCTCTCATTTAGGAATTCACTTAAACTATAATAGCATTTTTCTACGAGAAACCTTTTGTACTCTAAAAGATCTTTTTTTAAAATTTTCTGTTAAATTATTCCAGATTGATAACAGACTATATGTAACATTTTTCTGCAAGTATGAAAAATTTGACTTATTCTCAATTAGGTAGTTTTTCCCTCTGGTCTTATATGGATGTTGCAGATTTTTGAACTCAGAAAGATTATTAATGCCAAATATTACAGACTCATATTTATATAATTATGTTTTTAAGGGAAAAAACCTTGTTTTAAAAAAATCAACTTTATTAACTATAGGAAAAGTTTACAATCTATCTGATTACTGTCTGATTACTATCTCCCCGAGATTCACTGGGTTATCGTATTTAATACATTGGTTTGTCTGAACAAGCACAAATTCATGCGGGAAAGAATATTTGCAACTATGCAACTCTAGTGTTCTCATATGGAGGTTCTTATTAGGAAATAAGTTTTGTATACTACAGGAAAGAAGGGTTGGTATTACCTAACTCCTCCCCATTTTGGTTAAAGGTATCACCTTGTGCTGTAGCTTTAAAATTGAAATTTTTGAATTTTTTTAGAAATTTGGAAATTGAATAAATCACAATTATTGTTATTAATTTTATCATAAAATAGGAAAAATATGAAAATGCAATTGGTTGAAGACTCCATTGGTCCAATTCTTCTAATTTGATATCTGGGATGTCTTCTTCCATCAATTCTTCTTTCGTGTGGTCCTGGGAAAATCGTGTGAATTTTGGTAAAATAATAAATTTTTCTTCACTTATCGAAGTGGCTGGAACAATTTCTTTTTCAGTGTTATTAATGGTACATTCAGTTCGTAAAATAGCTATTTCTGGTATGAAATGGTACTTCGTCTGTTGAGGGCATTTTTCTCTGATTTTCTCCTTTTTGATTGAGAGATTTTTGAGGATATTTTTCATACATTTCGGGATTTTTTCTTAAGAGTCTTGATCGCCTATGTAGTCGTTCTCTACTGGATGGCAATGATTGGTAGACCATTTCAACTCTTCTTCTCGTGAGAGCAAATAGGGATTGGTATAAGGAAGGGATTCGTTATTTTGTGGGATATAATAAAACTTGTATAAATCATATTGTTCTTTATAAACTAATGGAATCGATATCAAAAATAATAGAGTTTTGTTTTTGGAAATTACTTTCGTATGACACAATTGGTAGTAATCTTTCAGATGATGCACTGGTATGATATTTTCATTCTTGATCAATTCTGAGAATTTGGAATATGGTAAAACTGATTGATGTAACAAATGTAACCTTGCAAAACTTACGGCTGTCTGTATTTCATCTAAAACATTTTTAATTTCTTTCAATTCAAACATCAAAAGGTGCATTTGTTGTGTTTCTTCTAATTGCGGTACAATTTGAGATCGTTAACTATTACAGCAATCTGTTTTTGATTTCTAATTAATTTTTCTTCTTTATTTTTGATACTCTGAAAATAGCTTTGATATAAGGCTTCATCGTCAGAATCTAATGTTCCGAATAGAAATTTTGAAATTTTTCCTCCTAGGTTAACTAATCCTCTTTTGAATCGTACTTTTTGATTCACGAGTTCTTCGAGAGTGTTTATGTTTATTTCATTTGAATGTCTCAAATATCTATAATTTGCAGTTTGAGCAAAGTTCAATTTCGAATTTTTGTAGTTATTTATTTCGTTTTGATAATTACAAATGATTTCTTCTATTTTGTTGAGATCTATGTGATAGACAAGTTGTAAATTCTTATGACTCAAATAAGCTCTTCCTAATAAAATGGGTAGTATGTTATTTTGGATTTGGATAATTTCTAGGGATATTGAAAAGGTGATAATTTTAGACAGTATCAGAAGTATAATATATCGATCCATTTTGAATCTGTTACAGAATTTTGGAATTAGTTCTTTCTTTGTTTCAAAATTTTCTAATGATAAATGTGTTTGTTTTTCTTATCTTGAATACAATTCTTGTCAATTTCAGTTGCATCTATCTTCTTGAAAACAGGATCTAATTTTCGAGTAATTGGGTTTTTGATGTAAGTAGGATTTTTGTTCAAAGGGTGATCTTCTTTTGCTGATCGTTTCTCGTTAGTTTTTTCCAAACGTTCGATATTTTTTTGTCTGTTTTGTTCCAAATGTTTTGAAATATCGTTAAGGTTTTCGACGTAATTTTCGACATAATTTTGTAATTTTTCATGGTGGGTCTGTTCAATTGGTAATGAGTAATTCAAATCTGCTTTAATGATTTGCATGGGTGTCATCTCCAAACTCGAATGATTTGAGTTATTATAACTCAGTAATGCTTGGGAAAGTCTATTTTGAAAAGTTAAATTTTTCTCTGCAATTGTTCTCAATTGTTCGATTAATGTTGAATGAAATCGTTCTACTATGGAGTTGGAATTTGGATTATAGTTTGTTATGTAATGAATTTCGATCTTATGTACCTTACAAAAATCTTGAATGACATTATTCTTGAATTCTATACCGTTGTCACAAGTAATTTTGTTGGGAATACCATAATGGCTGAAGTAAATTAATAATTTATCTGAAATTTCTGTTCCTGTTTTTTGTAATAAAGGGTAACATTGTCCTAGTCTGGAAAAAGAGTAAACGATACTTAAGCAATGAGTTTGATTAAATCTTATAGTATCGCAGTAAATGTGGGTAAATGGTTTTGATCCGATTGGGTTAGGTCTAAATTGTAATTGAATTGGGGTGCGTTCGTATTTGCTTTTTTGACATAATTCACAAGAGTTGATATAATTTCGAACATCTTTATCCATATTCGGCCAATAATACTTCTTTTTTAAACTTTTCTCGTAATCCGCGATGGATGGTTTTTGTTTCGTGAAATTGTTGGATACGAAGAAGTTGTTCTTCTTTATCTTCTACGTCTTCTAGAAGAATTTTGGAAATTTTTAAATCGAATGTTTTATAATCAAACTTCTCTTGCAAAATTCTAATCAGAGGTTTTTCTAATTCATCGGAAACGAAATACAAAGTATACGATTTTTTTCTTTGAACGAATTCTTTGATAAACTTGAATAGGTCATTTTCAATTTGATTTATGGAAACTCTGAATCTAAGTTTATCTCCAAAAATTTTTGTTTTCGTTACTCTATAATTTGGGGCTGTTTTGAAAATAATTTGAAGGGTTGCGAAATTCAAACTTCTTTCTGTAAATGGTAGTTCTAAAATAGGATTTTCTATATTACTGTGAACAGTGATGTTTTCCGTTTCGAAATCAATAATATTTTCGTTTTCATGTTCATTTGGGTCTTCGGTTGGGTTATTTGAATTTAATAAATTTAAACAATCGTCTAATTCTTCTGTTTTCACTTGATTAGCAATGGAAACTAAATCGTCTTCTATACCATTAATTTCAATATTGTTTTCCTCAATTCTAATTCTCGAAAGGGCATCTGCGTTATTTGTGGAACCCTTTTTGTATTTAATTTCGTAATCAAATTCCTCTAGTTTGATTCGCCATCTCATCAAACGTGAATTTGGTTCTTTCACAGAGAATAACCAACATAAAGGTTTATGACTGGTGTAAATGGTAAATTTTCTTCCAAATAAATAGGGTCTAAAATGTTGACATGACCAGACGATAGCTAATAATTCTTTTTCTATCGTACTGTATCTAGTTTCAGCGTCGTTTAAAGTTCTACTCGCGAATGCAATCGGTAGATCACTTGGAGGATTACCTTGAGATAACACTGAACCTAGCGCGTAACCTGATGCATCTGTTGTGAGAATGAATGGTTTATTGAAGTCGGGATAATTAATATGGGGTCATTCAATAAATTTCTTTTACAAATTTTGAATGCTTCAATGTAATTTGGATCATCGATGTTGATTTTTGCATCTTTTTTGAGACAGGAAGTAAAAGGTTTTGTTAATTTCGCAAAATTTGGAATGAAGTTTTTATAGTAGCCTACTAAGCCAAGGAATGATTAAATTTCTCTTTGAGTTTTGGGAATCGGAAAATCTATTATAGCTTTTAATTGTTTGGATTCGGCTTAATTCCGTCCGATGTAATAATGTGTCCTAAAAATTCTATTTCGGTTTTAAAAAATGACACTTGTCTGGTTGTATTTTCAAATTGTCAACTCTAAGTGCTTCCAAAATATTGTAGATATGGGCTAGATGTTGTTCTTCGGTTTCAGAAAATATGACTACGTCATCCATGTAAACGTAACAAATTTTTCCTATATAATTTCTAAAA
Source organism: Myrrha octodecimguttata (assembly GCA_958510865.1). Classification (NCBI taxonomy): domain Eukaryota; kingdom Metazoa; phylum Arthropoda; class Insecta; order Coleoptera; family Coccinellidae; genus Myrrha; species Myrrha octodecimguttata. Next base: position 32,475,687 of record OY294057.1, read on the forward strand.
ATTTTGTTCATTTGTCTTTGGAAAGTTGCTGGGGCATTTTTGAGTCCGAAAGGCGTTCTTAGAAATTCGTAGTGTCCGTTTTCCACAGTAAATGCCGTTTTTTCGATTGATTCTTGATCAAGTTCAATTTGGTGAAATCCGGAGGCTGAGTCAATTGTGGTGAAATATTTTTTGTTTCCTAATTTATCAAGTATGTTATCAATTTGTGGCAAAGGATACTTATCGTCTATAGTTTTGTCATTTAGTTTTCGATAATCTATAGCCATGCGCCATTTTGTTTTTCCGGATAGGTCTTGTTTTTTGGGAACAATTACGACAGGAAAAGACCATGGGGAATTACTGGGTCTAATGATTTTCTTCTCTAACATATCTTCGATCTGATTTTGAACCTCTTGTTTGTGTATTTCTGGGTATCTATAAATTTTGCAATGGACAGGGATTTCATCGGTTGTTCGAATTTTGTGTTTTATTATACTTGAGAATTCAAGGGGTTGCCCTGGTAACTGTAAAACATCTTCATTTTGTTGAAGTATTTTCATTAACTGACTTCTAATTTTCGGTTCTAAATGAGATAGATCAATGGGAATATTTGAGGGGTTTTGGCAAACTTTTTGGTATTTGAAGGGAATTTGGCAATATTCATTGGTTAATCTTTGATTTTTGAAATCTAAATGTAATCCGTATTTATTTAAGAAATCTGCTCCAATTAATCCGTCGTAGTTTTTGTGGAATTTATACAAAATAAATGGATGAAACTCATTTACTTGAAATTCTCTAAAAACAGGCATTAAAACTTTTTCGTTTGATGTTTCTTGTTTCATGCACGCGGTTAAAGTTGTCGGTTCATTGAAAATATTGTTTGGAAAATTATTATAGGCAAATTTAGGGTCTACTAAACATACTGAACATCCGCTATCTATCAAAAGTTTACATCTTGGATTTTCAAATTCGATGTAGGGTAATTGGTTTTTATTGTCAAGTGCAGAATTTAGGTCAATGAATCGTTCTGGGCTAGTTCTAAAAAATTGTCTTCATTATAACTATCTGGGTTTAATTGTGAATTCTCAAAATATTCATCTGAATAATTTTGTGGTTCAATATAATCGGTATTCAATTGTTCTGAAGTTGGTTCATAATTATCTGTATAAGTTGAATCTGAAGTTGGTTCAATATGGGTTAATTCTTCGAAAGTGAAATTGGGATTTTGATAATTATTTCTTTGATTGAAATTTGGAAATTTCTTTTGTGGATTAACCTGATATTGGGTCGAATAATTTTGACGTTTTTGTGGATAGTTCCTGGTCTGAATAGACATTTTCTCAGGGGGGTTTGTATTCTTTGATTAGGGTTAGGTTTGAACACGTTTGTTTGAGGTTTCGATGAACTAGGTCCAAAAACTTGTTGGTTTGTTGGGAAATATCGATTTACAGGGCGTTGTTGCAATTGAATAGGTTGTGAGGGGAAATTTGGATGATTTTGATTTAATTGATTGTGATTTGAATAATTTCTCTGAAAATCTGTAGGAATTCGTGGTGTATGAAAGTCGTTAGTTTGGACTTGACGTCTATAATTTTGAATATTTGGTTTTTGTGCAATTTGGTTTTTATAGTGTAAGAAAGGTTGTTGATAATAATAGAAATCTTGCCTGATGAAATTAACCATATCATCGTAATTCATTATGCCATGACCTCTAAGGGCTGTTCTCAATTCCGGGTTGATATTATACAAAAGAACTCGCGTTGCTACTCTAGAAGCGATATTTTTTTCTTGTTCTTTCTCAGTGATACTCAATTCTGATAATTCTACTTGGTAATCGTATTTATTTTTTAAATCGACGATTTTTTCTAAGAAATCTAAATCGTTTTCGTTTCGTACTCGTTGGGCATTTTGGAGATCCCAAAATAGTACGGTTAAACTAATTTTTTCTTCGAATTTTAATTTTGAAAATTTTCTCAAATCTCTCCAATTTGAAGTAATTCTTTCGTTACCACTAACTATTTCGCTAGCATTTCCTATGAATTTACTTTTTATAATATCTATAACTGCTTCGTTCAAAATTGCATCATTTGATGAGAATCTACTATTCAATCTATCGCAATGATTGATAAATCGCGTAAGATTTGCAGGGCTACCATCAAATGGAACTATTGATTGGGCAAAAAGATTTATTACTTTCATTTTCTCAAAAACATTATTACCGTCTCGGGTCATTTTGATTTCCTTAATTTTTAATTTAGATATTGAATCAATTAAAATATTTACGGGGTCAATCTTGATCGATTAAAAACTCAAAACTTATAAACTAGGTATTTGCAAAAAAAAAATTATACAAGTTTTACTCTCGAAACTGAGGGGAAAAGAATGGATTTTATGGGTTTTCTACTTTGGGCCAGGTTAATGACTGGGGAAATAGAGTATAGGAAATTGCTTTTTCTCATCTCCTTAAATTCCTTGAAGATTTTTTTCGTTGAAGTCGTCGAAGGACGCTACTCAATCGATCGGGGCTTCTGGTTTCTGTTCCTTTGTTCGTGGTTGTACCTTCGCAGTTGAAACTGTTAGCCTTTGAAGATTCTCCGTGGATCTCTTGAATTTTTTGGGTCACACTTTTCTTCTGTTCAAGACTGGCACAATCCCTTCACCTCGTCGCCAATTATGTTTTTAAGGGAAGAAACCTTGTTTTAAAAAAATCAACTTTATTAACCATAGGAAGCGTTTACAATCTATCTGATTACTGTCTGATTACTATCTCCCCGAGATTCACTGGGCTATCGTATTTAATACATCGGTTTGTCTGAACAAGCACAAACTCATGTGGGAAAGAATATTTGCAACTATGCAACTCTAGTGTTCTCATATGGAGATTCTTATTAGGAAATAAGTTTTGTTTACTACAGAAAAGAAGGGTTGGTATTACCTAACTATATACAAACTGTATATAGTTAGTATGCTGAGGTTTTTAAATACAGTTTTACAGGTTTCAGTTTGTTTCATTCCAAAAATTACCCTCAAACATCTTTTTTGTAAGAGGAAGATTCTTTCAACTTCTGGAGATCTTGCCCAGAAGATAATCCCATATCTTATCCTAGAGTGCACATAAGCATGGTAGGAAGACAATGCAGCATCCACTCCCACTGTATCTCTGATGATCCTCAATGCAAAACAGTATCGTGCTATATTTGGTGCTAGCTTTTCAATTTGACTCTTCCAGTTGAGTTTTTGATCGATATTTATTCGTAAGAATGATAGACCTGAGACTGTTTCGATGTTAATGTCCTGGTATTTTAGATCAAGCTGTGCTGTTCCCTCACCTCTGAACAGTAGGAGTTTAGTTTTGTCTATATTGAGCATTAAGTTGTTTTTGTTGAACCATTTGTTCATTTTCTTCATATCATTCTCCAGACTAATTCTGCACTCATCTACATTTTCAGCTTTAGTTATGATAGTTGTATCATCAGCAAACATAACAGCACTATTGTCAATGAACTGAACTAGGTCATTTGTATAAATTATATACAGCAAAGGGCCCAGGATAGATCCCTGTGGAACCCCTCTCTTTACTTGCTTCAGTTCAGATGTTTTGATGTTACCATATTTCCCCTTGCTGACTGTCCTCTGCATTCTGTTTGTTAGATATGACCTTATCAGAGACAGTGCTACACCTCTTATCCCATACCTTTCCATTTTGGCTAATAGCTTCTCATGATCAACCCTATCAAAAGCCTTTGACAGGTCCAAGCATATAGCCGCTGTAGTGTGTTTCTGGTTCAGTGCTTTTATGGTCGTTTGTAGTGCTTGGTAAATTGCATTTATAGTTGACTTACCCCGTCTGAAACCGCATTGTTGTTTGACAAAGATGTTATTGTCTTCAAAGAACTTATTGAGCTTATCAAAGATGATCTTTTCTACGATTTTGTTAACATTAGATAGTAGTGATATAGGTATATAGTTTTCAAAACCTTTTCTTGTACCTTTTTTGAATATTGGTATAACAATTGCTTCTTTAAGCCTCTGTGGATACTTTCCTGTTTGTAAAATCTGATTTATTATGTGTGTCAAAGGTGTTGTTAATATCGATGCACATACTTTGATAAGTTCTACAGGTAATATACTCTTACTACAAGATTTTATGTTATCAACATTAGAATTAGCCTCGCTGTTCTGTTTGAATGAGTCAACGAAATATGAGTTTATCTCCACTTCGTTTTCTTGCGGAAATACATTCAAAATTGAATCGACTCCACCATGCTTACTGTCCATAATAATGTTTACCAGATTCCAAGTAGCTTTGCTTTTGTTTTCAGCTTCCATTATATACTTTCTGTTACTCATCCATTTGGCCTGTCTAATAATTTGCTGGAGCATTCGACAATATTTTCTATAATAATCATGTGTTGTTTTCCCTTCTTGTACATCTTTCCAAAGTGTTCTTTTACGTTTACTTGATGTTCTTATGCCTACAGTAATCCATGCTTGTGTGTTATCTGTGATTGTACATTTTTTCTGTGGAAATGTAAGGTTTAAATAATTTTTCATTATCTCTGAAAAGCCGTTATATGCTCTTTCGGGATCCATTTCTTCAATCACATCCTGCCATAATACATCTTGTAAGCTGTTTACAAACTGTTGAATTTTGGTCTTAGTGTACAATCTTTTCTTCTCAGTTGTTTTTTTATGATCAACTTTATGGGTTTCTATCGTTATGAACTGAGCCTTGTGGTCAGCCAGGAGAGAATCCATATAAATGTTATCCCTGTAATCATGAGTGTTCACAAAGATATTATCCAACAAAGTTCTTGATAATTTTGTTATTCTTGTTGGTTTACTGATTGTTGGCTGTAAACCATAACTAGTAAGCATATCCATGAAATTACGTTTTGCTCCACTATCAGTATCCTCCATTAAATTGATGTTAAAATCTTCACATAGTACAATTTTGTGTTTAGCAAATTTTTTATGTATTATATTAAGTATTTCCTCCATTTTGGTCATAAATACCTGTATACTCCCTAAACCAGTCCTATATACAGACAAGACAATTACATAGATTTTGAATATGAATTCTGAACGTCTCGATCCAGTTTTCTCAATATATCTTTTGTTATGTAGTCGTGGCCTGGAGAAGTGTTTTTGTCCTTATTTAAAATTTCATACTGGGTAAATAGTCTGTTCCTGTTTTACTATTTCCTGCTTTTTGAAGTTTTCCATCCATGTTTCTATATTGTTGAAGTGTCCTGGTACAAAGTTTGGGTTGTTTTCTGTGCTGTATTGACTTTAATAGTACTTTGTGAAGGCTACCAGTTTCTCTTCTGTAGTTTGGTACCTGATGCCATTTTCTATGATATCTGTTGTTTGGCAATCTTCGATATTTTTAAACCTGCTCAGTTTTCCAATCTCTCTTTCCAAAAGCTCTTGCCCCTCCTACTATTGCTTTTTCACATGCTGCAACCCATGTGTGAGATTTGTAGTGTTGGGTCATTTGCTGGATGTTTTTATTGTACTGGTTGATGTTCTCCTTCATTCCAGTGTCTCCCTGTTTCATGTAATCTCTGTACATCCTTCTTTTCTTTTTTATAAGTCCGATGATGTATGGTGGAAGTTATTGAGTACTATAAGACTTGCAATAGGTTGGTGTATTTCTCAAGATCTGATCAGAAAACAGGTTATTGAACTTTGTTATGCATTCTTCATCTACAATCTCCACTCGTTCAATGAATCTCTTCAGTTCTTTGTTCACCTCGTCCACATTGCATTTTTTCAGGTTGTATTTCGGTGGTTTCACAATGAATTTCGGGGTGTTCCAAGATCAAATCTGATGTCTATTGGGAACTTCTGCGAAGATGCCAGCGCCCTAACGGATAAATTTGGAACCTGTCCAAGCTAGTAGTTTTATGTAAACAAACCTTAGAAATGTGGTGGAGAGTGAATATTTATTAAGCAAAGCTTGAATATTTAAAGAAATTATTATAATTTTGTGTAAGATTTCTTGCGAAGGAACTTCTCGTTTGGATCACGATATAAAATCGTACTCTGAATCGTTCCTGGAGGATAATTTCGGTGATCTTTTAGTGTATGTTGCTTGGTGGATCGAAAAGAACCAATATCTAAGTTTACTTGAATTTCTTGAAAAATAGGCACCTCAATAAGTAGTTTAAGGACTCTTATTTATGTGAAGAAGTGCTGAATGCAGTCTATATTATGTGCTAAATCTAGAATCAGTCCAAATGATATGACTTGTTCTTTGTTTACAAACGAGTGAATCAATAAAATGAAAACAGATTTTCTGTTTTAGTTCTTTTGCATTGTATTTCTAAAGAAAAGAAAACATATAGACATATAATTGATTTCATTTTCATATTACAGCAGCTCAAGATACACATACAAAATGAAACATATCACAGCTGGTTCAACCTACCTATATATAGAAATGAAAAGTATTAATGTATTTTTATATGAATAACTTCAGCTATTATCAACTCTAACAGTATATCTAGTTTTTGTTAGGTTTTCAACCAGTTCACTCTTTTAGAATATGATTTTGTGTAATATGTGAATTAGGTAGCTGCAGAAGTGCTCGGTAGTTTCTCGGCAGCATTTTCAAAATTCTCTTATTTTCATTTACACCTGAAAACATCATGACATGAGGTGGTTTCGAAATGAATACATTGTAGGTAATTTACCTTTATGAAAATAAACATCTTCAGAGAAATGCAGTGAGCATACTTTCATGTATTTCGTGACCTGTTTTCCAATCTTCAATTTCTATGGCTAGCCTTTCTTCTATCATTGAGTTCCCTGCTAAATACTGTTTCCAAATTAACTTTACTTTCATTTGGCTTTGGAAAAAATGAAAACAAGAGGCACTAGATGATCCTTTCTTCTTTGACCATGAATAACATTGAGTTGAGGCACACAACTATAGTCATTTCGGGAGGATGCCATTTCGAATTAATACAATCGAAAATTTTAATCGGAAAGAAAGGAATCGATTGATGAATATTACAAACACTTTCGGTATACCAAAATTTCAACTCGGAGAACAACACAAAAGCTCGAAAATGAACTCCAAAAGTAAGCAAATTACGTTAGAATAACAGGCACGTCGAAAAACTACTAGCTTGGAAGTGTTCGAATTTCTATCGCCAGAGGGCGTATCGCTTAGCAGTAGTTGCGAATAGCAAGATGGTTTGCTCCCAAGTCCGGAATAAGATTTATACTAATGAAGTTCTGACTTATATTCTCAGTGAACAATATTATATCTGGTGTGCTATCTGCTATTAGATGTGTGGGTGGCGTATTTTTCTGAACAAAAGTTGAATTTTGCAGGAACCTGAAAATTTGCATTTTCTTTTGTCTGTCAACATTGAAATCCCTATAATGACAGCGTATTTGTAAAGGGTTGCCTTTGTGAGGATAGTTTCTTCTATTTTTGAGAACGGGTGGATATAGACTAGGAATATGACGTAAACAGTCATTAAGCGGATTGTTTATCCTTGGGCAATTTGCCTTTCCTTTGCATAGTTTGGGTTCTGCTTGAATTAGAGCGCCTCCTCTTCTATTGGTGTTCACTATATTTCCGGGGCTGTGCACTATATACCAATCTCGGTATTTAACGTTACTTTTGATTGATGTTTTTAATTCAACAAAGAGAGTACAGTTTATATTGTTTTTTTCGATGAAGTAGTTTATTAAGGATTTTCTTTTGCTGTAACTATTGATGTTTGAATATAGAATATTAAGCAGTATTTAGTACAAATTGGATGTTATTGTCTCCTTCTATTGGTTGAGTTGGTGAGTCGGTATCAGGGCTATCCAAATCGAACATAAGTATATACATATGGTTGCCTGTGAATAAAACGTGGGTGTCTATGTTGAATTCACTTATAATCCTTTGTTTTAGCTTCCTTATTAGTTCATCTCTGTTTATTTGAAAGTTTTTGTCCTTGTTTAGGGTAGAGGTATATTTACTAATTATATAGTCATGCTTTGTTGTTGCGGAGTGAATTCTTGATTTTTTCAGTTTGGTTGGGAGATTTTGTGTTTTTTCGTTGATTGGTTTTATTGGAATGTTAGGTATTCCTTCTATTGGTTGCGTTGGTCGTTTAGGGCATTTGAAGGACCAGGCTTCGTGGTCTTCTGCTTGACAGGCTTTGCATTTAGGTAGTAACAGACACATACAGAATGTTTTTTCGTTTCCGGTTCTTCGGGTATGCACAAATTTGATATTAGTTTATTTATAGGCTTCTTCATTAAGAATATTTTATAAAATTGTACTTCTCCGTTTATCGTCCGTTATTTCATTTGATGTGAAAAAGTTTTCCAACTGTTTCTTGAAAATCGACCAATCGCACTGGGTAGGATCAAACTCACTCAGGTGTCCGATGTACTGGGTAGCCATCTTCAACATGAACTTATTGCATAGATTCTCAAAAAAAAAAAACGCTTAGTATGTAGCTAATTTCGTGAATATACCTCGTCGGTACTTATTAATTAATTATTACTTTTGGTTATTTTTATTGTTTTTTTTGCTATAACTCCAAAATAGTCCGAAGAATCTTTCATATTTTATATAAGATATGTATGGAAAACATAATTTATTTTTTTCTTCCTATAGTTATTGAAAGTCATTGGGATTCCTTTTATAATTGATATCCTAACTTCATTGAGCTGATTTCATTCAAATTGAAGCCAATATAGGGGTTCCATGTCATACCAGTTGTGGAATTCGCTGAAAAATACCAAGGCTTCACAAGAATCTTTTCTAATGAAATTTCCAGTCAAGCTTTCATGATTTGTTGAAAATTTCGAAGAATAACTTGTTCTTCAAATGTTTATTGTTGGGATTTACCAATTCCATCATTGAATGAATGATTGGATTACACCCAAATTAGGTAGATATACATTTCAATATGGAATATATACCATTCTGGACTCTGGAGATTTGTACAAGTTGTGTTTCAAATCATATTCAGTTAATATGATCAGCGAGATTGTTAAGATAATTTATACTCCTTGTTATTTTAGTGTGGGTTTCTCTTCGTAATTGTTATCTATATATCAAACTATAACCACTCAAATAATTCATTATCGATTTCATTAATACATCGACCTATAATACATCGAAAATTTGGTAGTGGATACCAAGTTAACACAACAAGGTTGATCATCAAGATTTATCCAGTGTTGTTTTTCCAAAAATGTACACATTCTCAACATTACCCCAATAAACTTATCGTGGTACGAATAATAATAGAACTCTCTCACAAATAGTATATCTACAGTAGAAATCAGTTTTAATAATTGAATTAAACAGAACATGTTAGTGCAGATCATCAAGAACATATTTTTGACTAATTCTTGAGTAAATTCAGTCAAAAGAGAATCGTCCAAAAATGTGTGTTATATCAAATAGTGTTGTTTACATCATTCAAATGTAGCGCACGGACCAATGACTCCACAACAGAACAAAATTGACAACATTTCGTCACCCTTCTACTTATGAACCCTGAGTGAACCTTTCTCGACGCCAACTAATTTTTCTGATGAAATGAAGGGGATTCCCCTAAGTTTATTTTTGCACGGTAGAGCGAGGAATAATACCGCTGGAATCAAGATGGATATGATGTAAATGTATTATTTATTGCGCGCATGTCGATTCTCGAATTCGGCCTTCGTGATTAAGGTCCATACCTACTCTAAAAATATGGAGTATCTTTCGGAAGTTATTGTGTTTTCGATCGGCCGTTAGAAAGATTTCCAATTTCCGCGCAAAAGCTGCTGACTTCACGTCAGTGCTTTTCTAGAATTATTAACACTATATTTTACTCTTGTATGACGACTCTATAGGAAGTCATTTTTATCTGTGACTGATGCATAAATGTTACCAATTCTGTATCTTATCCACCTCAACCCCCTTCCTCAAAATTGAAAAATATTGTGAACAGATGGGAAATTGATTGTTTCTCATTTTCGAAGAGAATTCTTTGAATATAAATTTAATTGAATAGGTCGAATTTTCCTCCGCCTATTTTCTTGAAATTGAATTTTGAAATTCAGGTGCGCGACTGGAACAATACTCAGAGGGAACTATGGCTGCCAACGTGGACAAACTGGCCGCCGGCCATATAAAACAACTCATAGTCAAGGCTCTAGGACCCGTTTTGAAGGGCATCAGGTCTACCCCAGACTTGATGGAAGAATATAAACAAGATTATGGTTATCTAGGCCCACTACTTCACAGTGGTGTGTCTAAAGCCAGAACTCAACCAAACATCGCCACAGTGACCTGCAGCTCAGTGACAAATTCTGCAAGTGCCATCACTTCTATTGCCAATACAGTGGCAAGGCCAATATCAGCAGCCACCACTACCATAATTCAGCAGGTATGATATTGATAGTTTTAGCTTATCTAATCAATTAATATTCTTCCTTGTTTTTATGAATATGATTATTGCCCGGAATGTTCCGTCATTGTTAATTATTTTTTTCTACAAATTGTTCAAACTAATTACATACAGAATATTGCTTAAAATTTCTGCATCATGGAAGAAGATCGGAAACTACCACTCTGTACACTCGTGTCTATGAAGGCCAAATCTGACTGCAGTTCTAAAATTGCTGTTAAATTCTACCTTCAGGGAAGACAGAGTGAACAGTGTGGAGTATTCAAACGTTCCTATAGAGGGAAGAAGTTAGTTGAATGTTTCTACAAAACATGGCGGATTTTTCGATCTGTTTAGATTTGAAAAATATTTCCGACAATATGGGAAAGTCAAGGCTTTCGAACGATGCGCTGACTATATATGGATGTTAGTTTCACTGACTCCAGGATGCGGTGCTGCGGACAATTCATTCGGTATTAGAGCGGTGGTGTACATCAGGTTCATTGACAAATACATTTGTCACATTCAAAGGATTATCGCATGCAGGGTTTAAACTAATAAGCCTGATGTACATCACTGTTCTATCAACTTCATACTAGACGAATCGTCAGAAAAGTGGGTAGGCAGCATCGAAACAACAGTCTAATTGTATTCTTGATTATTTATCGCTTCTATCTATTGTATATTGAACTGGTCCATCATATGAGCCAATGCATCTTTCAAAAAGCGTTGAATATTCCATATTGCCGGAATTATTTTCCCAAATTGTAATACTAAGTATTGTTTCTCTCGATAGTCCCCATTAATTTGATTTATTGCTCCATCATTCCAGGCTGCATTGACACGTCACAACAACGACGATATAGCAGTGAGATTCCGTGTCCTACAGGAAGCGTCATTGTATTTTTTTTGAGAAAATTATTGATTTAAATGATTTGAAATGGAAATTGGAATTTTCCATATTGACTGTTTTTCCTGTGATTATTATCAGGGAAAATTATGTGACTTGATAAATAAAAAACCATACCAATATTGGACGTTCTAACCAGAAAATCGGAAAAATAACTGTAGCCTCTAAATAATTCCCTGTATTCCTGGTTTTGCCAGGATTACCATTTGTTTCATACATTTTCATACCCGCGAAATTATTCTTATCTAGAAAAATTCAAAGATGACGACTTCATGTCGCAATTAATTAAGCTCAATTCGTCAACTTCACTCAAACAGATGAAGTTTCAGTTCACTCTCAAGCAATGATTTATATATAAAGAAAACGGAATATAAAGAATACTCTATCCATATTATGATGAAATTGCTTTCACAACAAGTAACTTCATTCTATCTCTTTTACCAAAATCTCCGGCATTTTTCGAGGTTGTAGGTAGAAAACTAACAAAGAGGCAGGTCTAGAGGAGGTATCGTTGGGTTGGGATAGATTTCTGACGCTCTCAAGTGAGAATGTAAGTCAGGTACAATTGATGCAATCTTCAGAATTCTATCCCACCCTATTTAGGTGGTGACATTTCCATTGAAGACTATCTAAGTTCATTCAAAGTAATTTGTTGTCGAATCAATGAATATGGGGACCTCTTGTTCATCATAATTTTTTTCAAAGCTTAGTCTCAAGAATCAAGTCTATATCTTGTTTAGTGTTCGCATATTTTTCTGCAAATGCATGAAGATAAAATCAATGTGATCATAATCGAAAATAATTGTTTTAAAACATGTGTTTGTAAATTTCAGATAAGTTACCCAATGATTTGTTTCAGTCTTTTTTGCACAGTGAACTAAACTATCTCATATTGATTATGGAATACAGTGCAGTTATGATTTATCTCACCTTAACCTTTCTCTCAAGCAGAACCTTGGCAACAGGGTAATGAGTCCAGGAGTACAACGGGTGACAACAAATCCTGCTAACAATCAGAAGATAGTATTTGTCACACAAAGACCTCCAGGTCAGGGCCAGGGTCAAAATCAGCATTCTGCCACACCTCAGAACACACAAGTGATTAAACTGGTGTCAGGAAGCAACACGCAGGTTCAACAGAAAATCGTCAATTCTCAGCAGAAAATGGTGCTGATGGGTATGCAGAATAGTGGCAATGTTAACTTGAACCAAAGTGGAATCCTTAGTCCAGGTACACAACAAAACATGTCATTCATGATGCAGAAAAACAAGATGAATGATAGCTTTTCCCATTTAGATGATTTATCGCATTTGGAGTAGGAGATCCTTTTTGGTATGAATTGAATTTCAGGTAAGAAGACATGAATAATCTGATTGAATCATTAATGAGAGTTGTAAGACATGAAGAGAAGTCATTGAGCATAGATAAAATGATAAAATTTTATACATGGGAATCCTGACTTATTTGGACTAAGATACATAGAATAAGTTGTGTGATCACTCTTTAAAATATTTCCATCCAAAATGCGATCCAGATAAGGTAAACAAGAGGCTTTTCGATTCGGTTTCAGTTTTAGACATTAGATGTCACTAGCTTGGGATGTGGATCTACCTTGCGCCCAGATCTACCTTTCGTTTAGATACGCCTTTTATGTAGTTAAATGATTTTGCACTCATATGACGTCATCGAAAAATTTTGTGAACACTCGCAAAAAAATGCTCTGTACCCTCGCAAAAAAACGCTCTCTATGACCTGTCAAAACATTTGTCAGGGTTACTTCGGAATTATGAACATTCAGATACATTTTCTAGAGAAACGGAAATGAATATCGTGAAATCGTATGAAATCTCTCGAAACTGTCAAAGTTTCGAATTTCGTGGTTCGATGATTTTGCTTGTTCGTTTAGATATATAGATTAGGAATTTTATTCTACATAATTTTAATTCGATTTGAATCATTCAATATCTCTTTGGAGTAGGAGATTCTTTTTCCGATTAATTGAATTTCAGGTGAAAGTCTGATAGGATCGCGTGGAAAGGCTTACAGGGAAGTCATTAGGCATAAGAAACATCCATAAATTTTATACATGATTGATGCGTCGAATATTTTGTCCTAACAAGAAGCTTTTTATTTCGACTTCAGTTTTAGGCGTCAATTCTTATCAATGGTTAATATTCAATGGAAAATGATTGAAAATATCAAATAATCTAAAGAGTGCTCGAAATTGGGCGTTTTTCTCAAGAATAAATAAAACGCATAATTTGCATTCATTATCGAAAAGTTTTATTGGTAATTGAAGTATCAGTTATGACATTTTTATAGGAAAAATAATATCTGTCAAATGGCCTCCTCTTGCAGCTCTATAGACGTCCACTCTTTTGTTAAAATTTTCAATGACATTATAACATAATTGAGGCTCTATCTCACTAATGACACGAATAATTTCATCCTTTGGTTCAGGAATCGATTGTGGATTATTCTTATAGACCTGGCTTTTCACATAACACCAAAGAAAAAAGTCCATCGGTGTCAAATCACATGATCTTGGTGGCCAATCGACATCGCCGTTTCTGGAGATTATTCCATCCAGGAATTTTTTGCCTTAATCAATCAATTGTGTCATTTGCAAAGTGAGGTGTAGCGCCATCCTGTTGAAACCATTATTCTTGAAAAAACCCTGCGTTTTGAAACACCCTTCATTTCTTCTGATTTCCGCGCACCCCAAAAGTGGAGTTTGGCTTCGGCGCAATTGAATTCTCTGTCTTTGTCAGCGATAATAAGACACTGTTGCCAGACTTCACTTCAGGATTGATTAAATCAATTTTATGTAGAAATAGAGGTTAAATGGTTGTACGGTATTTTCAATTTTTTTCATCAAATATCGTATATTCTTGAAATAAATCACCACTTTTGTTAAGTTAGAGGACAATTTGTGAGGCAGTGAGGAATTGTTTTTATAATGGAAAAAGTGACCTAAATATGCATCTTTTCAGAAATTTGGGGGCCTATATCTTCCAAACTATGAAAAATTGTCTAGTTTCTCTTGCAGATTTTTTGTTCAAGAGAACACCCTGTACATGTAATAATCTGATCAATATCTTCGCTACGAAAAAATTTGCGGGTCTACTCTATTCTTCAACTGCTGGAATTCCTAAGGTTCTTAGAAATAATTTGAAGCCATTATTGTGCATTGCCCTGTTTGTTTCAGAATCCCTGTGGTAAAAAGAGGATCTCACTGAAAAAGGTGTCGAAAGTGAAAAAGCACAAGGAAAACGATTGACAAGCAGGGCGCATCAGCAAACCCATGGTAGTTTATTACACAATTGAGGTGAAATAAGTTGAAAAGAGAGATTCAAACAGATATCGATAATTGTGATATTAAAAATTGTGGGAATGCTAGAGAATATTTCACTTTCCTGCATCAGTGACAATTTTATGTATTATGCATAAGTGAAGGTAATGAAGCTGGTGTTAGATGTGTGTACATAAAATAATGATTTTAAAAATTGTATTGAAAAAAAATTGTAAATATTACGACTGAAAATTTGTACAAACATTCGAATATCCTACTAAAATTTTGTATTTTAAGATAAATTACAAAACAAGTAATTATATATTTTTTAATTCCTTAGCTAATAGTTTTATTTTAAGTTTTAAGGGCGGCTTCGAAACTAGCTGTAGCAGTAGAATGTACAGAACAATGAAGCTCATATTTTCATTTGTTTTCCTACTAAATCTTCAGACCAAACTGGGGGAACCGGCTGTATTTCATACTCTCGCCACCGACACAAACGCCACCAATCGACTAATCAGAGCGCATGACACTATAAATGGGAATTCGGCAATTGTCATTTTGAATTCCTTTATGTTTTCTCAGATTATTATATAGTTATTGATAAGTGCGTGAAATCTTTTTGTGTTTGCTTCGAAGAAATGTGTAGATCCTCAGATACTTTTGTAGCGAGCGCCCTCTCTTAGCTCTTACTTAAGTCGCGCGCGCAGTACCATCTTGCGTCTTAAGTATCCTACGTTACCACCTGTAACGCTTGGCCAACATCATCGGTCAACGTACAGGGGGCGCTAGCGTGCACGCTGTCCCGGTTGGATCCTCTCAAGATCTCGGAAATACGCTCATCCCCAACAGTCTGGTACACTCCCTTGTGTTCTTCACAAGGAGTGTCCACTCACGTAGGCATGTAAACGGCTTAGTTTGGTGCATGCCCTGACGAGTTCCCCCTAACTAAGCCGGGACGAAACGTGAAACTGTCCCAAAGAGGTTGAAGCTACCTCGCAAACCTTCAAAAGCTTCACTTTTAAATGGGTCCCTTTTGTATTTTGTTTGGACAGTGCATGTATATGGAAATAATTGTTCAAATGAAGAAATAATGCTATGTATAGAAGGTATGAACTCCGAGTTATCAACCCCCAATAATTATGCATATTATTTTCACCATTGAATATGTTTTATTTTTCTTGGTTCTTTATTGAATATATCTACATGAATTGTTTTTTCATTAACTTGAAATTGAAATTTACTACTATATGCTACTATCAAGTGCTACTTGAAAAGCTCAGTTTTCTAATCGGATGAAATAAAATTAACCATTGAACAAAACTCCTGCTTTCTAAGTGTGAACCTCATGAATTTAAATGGAAAAGAAGTCAAATTGAACTGGTTTTATAATATGTCCTTTTCAATGAGATTTTATTCTCTGTGTTACTCCAACCGTTGATAGGTCTCCGTCTGACTTAAAGTAAGGATGATGCTTGTTCTTCCTTAAACTTCCCGCCGCTTTATCACATTCTGTGTATATGTGCAAAATCTGAAACATAAATATATTTGAACAAGCTATCGCATGATATCGATGTATCAGTAGATTCTGTAAAATAATTTTACATTGCTTACCTAATAATTTCACTCCTCGCTTACTTATATTATGGTAAAACATCATGATCTCATGATGTATTAGCCAAAAATTAAATTGAATTCTTAGAATATATTGCACTGAAAGTTATGCAAAATATAATATGGTAGAAATTCATTCATCCAGATATTTTTTACCTTATATCTTGTCCATAGACCTAATATAACATGGACGGAGCTTTACGTCACTTTTAGACTGAATCGATTGTAATCTACATCCAAGAGAGAAAGAATATGCATTTTCTAGGGATAAAAAGGATGGAACTAGAAGAGGCTTGGAATCTCAAAAAATACGAGTGAGAGAGTAGATACTATTTCGGAGAGTTCAAAAGAGGATGGAGCTAGAAGAGATTTGCCTCTTCTAGCTCCATCTCTCTCTTATGTACGTTACACTCCTCTCTTTCTAACGCTCCGTCCATGTTATTTTAGGTCTATGATCTTGTCTGATGTAAATTCAGTTCTGATAGACAGTTGCCTTGACGACCGGTCGTAATTTCGAAATAGCGCCACCTTCAGTGGAAAAAACGAATTCTGCCGATTCCCCAACATTGGCGTAACAAAAGCGCATCTTCGAATTCACCATATCTTCTGTGCATCCTATGTAGCAGTAAGACATTTGTCATTTTGCCTACTTTTGAGATCACCCCAAAAGGGTTAACTATCATTCTTTAGTTGTGGTGCCATTTTAAATTTAATCATTTCAATGGTGCCCAGCTCTAAGTGCAAATATGGCCAATAGAGTACTAGCAGGTGACGTCACAACATGGCCGCTGGGGGGGACAAACAAAGAGTTTGTTATTGTTATTGTAAACTGACATTTGTTATGCTGCTGCAGATTATTGTCCATTTTATGAGTTTGGGTTGTTTGCCTGTGAAATTTAAGTTGTTGGCAAACTTTGGAGGCTTGAGATAACCATAATCCAGGAGAATGGATGATTTCACATCTTCAAGTAGTGAATTTTGATTAAACACAATTTGTTGTTGGGAGATTTATATTTGAATAATAACATGATGAATATGCATTAATTTTCACAATGGTTGTAATACAATAAAAGGAACTGTAGTAACTGGTTGTTTGAGACTTTGCCGATATTAATCTTGCAATATGTGGCAATATCTTACTATGATTGGTCAGTATTTTCACAAACTTTCAAGGTCTAAGATCTTCCTAGAGAATACTGGAATTATATTAGGATTTATAGATTCAACGTGAGCCTCCTGTCTGAAGACATATTCTCATCAAGACAATAATGCCAAAAATGTTCACAGTTGTGTGTTTTACTTCTGTTACCATCTATCTTCTGTTTATGATTTCAGAATGCCGTGCTAATGGTAACTATATAAATTTATAATTATTATTGTATCTTGAATATCATTCCAATGCCAAGTTAGTTTAAAGGTTGTCCTGAAATGATATTTATCCATAAATATGTTGAGTAACTTTGTTAGTTCATTACCTGTTAAAGATAATGCAGAAAATAAAAGAATTTTTCACTTTAGAATCGGGGAAGTCATCTCCATGTAGAGATAGAAGCAAGCCTACTTCCTCTTTCCACCTTGGCTGGTTCTACCTGCTTCTATTTAGTTTTCAACGACAAGAATCTGAAAAAATGGGTGTGATTATCATTATTGGACCGATGACTACAGCTCAAAGCTGAAACAACTTCCATAGTTGAATTTAATCTGAAAAAGGAGACATAACAATGTATGTAACAAACAGGAGTGGGTATATTTAAACTGGAAAACTCTTTATTCAAATATCCCTTGCAAACTATTCTCTTACCTGAAGGTATTCAAGAAGGTTCAATGATCAAAATTAACTGAAAAAAACAGTCTCAAAATGTTTTTCCACTCATATAATACACCAAACTTTAACATTAGCTCTTATGGGAAATCTCTTTGTTTGTCCCCCCAGCAGCTGATTTTGACGTCTCATCTTGCTGAACCATAGAGTGCTGCTAATGCTCTATTGAGTTCAGTTGAATGAATTATGGATTTTTAGAATGTCTCCGAGCGTTTGGTAATATACCCTAGTCTATTTATGCATGTAGGTCTGAAAAAACTCATTTGAAGCCTATAACTCTAGATTTGAAATGAAACAATGAATTCAAAAGAAAATGGTTTAATGATAAAAAAAATTTATACTGTTTTATAGTATCGAATAATCCAGTGAGTCAACATCAGTGATTATTAATTATTCATATCTTGTAATCCCTCTATTCTCCAAGGATCCACACAAAATTGAACTGTACATAAATTTCTCTACAAATTTTCCATCGAAGAATAGTTCCTATCAGAGTATTTTTGATTGATATGCCTTGAATGCCAGCTCTCTCAAAGTTCGTGTCATCGAAGGACCAGTTTCATTCAACATCTTTGTGAAATACCCTTCAGGATCTTGCAAGAGAATATGTGGGTGGTCATATTCCACCTTATATCCACTGTCTAGCACCAAAACTTTATCTGAGTCCATGATAGTATTCAGTCGATGAGCTATTGTAAGGACTGTGCATTTTTTGAACTTCCTCCTTATGGTCTTCTGTATAAGCTCATCAGTTCTAGAACGATTGTCAGATTATAATTTGTTCTGAATATATTTTTTCGTAAATGGAATTGCATTAGACCCACATCTTTTCATACAAGGTGTCTAGTAAACCTTAAACAATATTTGAACTCGTGATATAGTAGATTGTGGCGATGCAGCATGTCGAAAATTTTCCAGATAAAAATTTCATAGATTTCAAGATAATTGTCATTGTGAAATTCCTGGAAAATCGTCATCTTAGCGATTTCATCTTGATGTTGAATTGTGACAAATTCGAACAATTTTTGTCCTTAACAGTTCTTATGATTGTTTCTTTTGGATGTATAAAATAGTTTCCACAATGTGATAACAATTTTTCTATAAATGGAGACGAAATGACAGATTCTTTAATTTGAAAATTCTGGAAAAATAAACATGTGAATGGGGATATGCGCACCTTGTCTAGTCCGCAAAATTATATGAAACTTTTGGCACAAATGATATTTCAATTGAAAAAGAGCGAGTCAAATTCTGGTCTACCCTCAACTTACACGATTTTGACGCAAAATTCTGTTTCGAACATACGATGTAGATTTGAACACCTACAGCTGTACATATAAATGAGAGGAGATATTTGTGTATTATGCCTCAGTATGATTCAAATAGAGAGAAATAAACTTATACACCGGAGCAGGTTCCCTTCTGCTAAAGGGTTTAGAACAAAGAACTACGGAGTATAAAAACCTAGAAAACCACTGCCGTGAAGACAACAGCTTTTGCGCGTATGTTTAATGGAGATTACCGATTTGGCAACGAATTCAACATGCGTGCAAAAGCTGCTGCCTTCATGGCAGTGCTTTTTCAGGTTTTTTCGATAAAGTACTGGATTTAAATTAAATATGATCTGTATTTTAAAATATTGGGAAAATAAAATTTTGAATGGGTATATCTACGGAACCGTTGGCGGTTTTCACCCATTCACGAATTCGGCCTTCGTAATTGAGATCCAAACCTACTCTACAAATATCGAGTTTCTAAGTCGTTTTTTCCGTGAGTTATTGTGTTTATGGTTGGCCTTCGTCCAAGATAGGGCTGACGAAGAAGAAGGACCGACTCTTAAGGCATTTAGAAACTTGGTAGACGATAATATTTCACTGTTGATGCTTTAGGTATCAAATTCTCATTCACGACTAGTCTTCACTTATGTTACCATTTATAATTTTTATATTGGAAGTGAGTTTCATAATATCTCGATCATTGTTCTTGAATGCATCCCAAAAAAAAAAATGGAAGACATTGATTAGGTTCTGAATGTATTTGTTGAATATTCAAGTGAATAGTCCACCCCAGGAGTACAGTTCACAGAGCCCATCTTGTTCAGGCGAATCTACAAGTAGTATGTAGTTTTTAATTGGACTCATCACAACTACTGAGAGGCCAGTGCCTTGACTTTCACGGAGGTTCACACTGATACTTCACTTTATATTAAAAATATTCAGGTACTTTGGTTCATTATGGACGGTTTGTTAGTGAAGTCAACGACTTTGATCTTCCCCATCAACTCCTTGTGATTGTCGGCCTGTGCGGGTTACAGGAAGCAGTTACGGCTATCGGCCTAGTGCGGGTTGTAGGTCCTATAGTTGTTGGTATGATGGAGTTAGTGTAAACTGATGTGTTTTTTGAACTGCGAGTATGTTAAAATTAATAATTACTGCTCTTTGAGGTATTACGAGACTAATCTATATTCTTAATATACTTTCTCCGATTTTTCAGGACGTTATTGTTGTTAAACTTCCCGCCACTTTTCCTTACATGTAACTTGGGCAGACTACTCAACAAAGAGTTCTTTCCATTTAACTAGACGATCACAATTAAGAGCCATAGGTGGGTATTGGGGAAATTAAGTACGTTATCATTACACTCCTAACCACACTTTCAACGAATAAATTCCATCATTGAAAAACTGAACTATTTTCTTTACATTTTGATGAGTAGATGACATATTTTCAAAAAGGACCTTCTAATCAATCTTGTTATGTCCCTTTTACATCGATCTTTGTGCAAATAATGTTCCAGTTGTTCCATGTATGTTGCAGTTATGTTATATCTAATGGGAAAAATTACAAAAATCAAAGGATTTGAGTTAATTGATCAGAGGGGCCTTAGGATTGGTCCAGAATGTCCGTCATATCTGGTACATTATTATACCAAAACATTGTCAAACTTCCTAATCGGTGATACCTTGGCTACTTTTCTGAAAGATGGGTCAGTTCCAATTCAACATTACATATCGACGAAATTGACCCCCGAGTTCGAAAAATATTTGGGTACTATACCGAATACGATGGACGAGACATTCTCGACCAATCCTATGGCCCTTTAATTATACAACAGAACTTCTTTGATTCATTCAACTTGGGCTATGTGATACGTAGATAAAGGAAATACCCTTTCCTCTATCTACGATGTGATACAACCAGCTAAAACTGCAACTGAAGCGGTGTATCCACACGTCTACTCAGAGAATCGTAATAAGGAAATAAAACGCTCATGAGTAAAAGGTGTTACCTGGAAATATGTGACGCCTAAATCAGAATAAATGGAAAATGAGTTAATTTTTTTTCAATAGACGTCAGTGGAATTCTTCAATTGAAACTGGTTAAAAAATTCGAATTTATGTTTGTTTTAAATTTTTCGTGAATACTTCTCAGCAATGGATTCATTACTTTTAAACAATATTTTAACATTTTATCTTGCTAAATTCGAAATAGAATAATTTTTCTTCAAAACCGTGAAAGTTGAGGATATATGTACCAGAATATTCATACCTACTCTCATTCAATGGAAATATCAACGCTGCAAAAATTATCAAAGTGAGTTTCATAAAATTTTGGACACTGGACGAACTGCGCATATTTTTGTAACGAATGTCCACATTCAAATGGTCATCATTTCTTTCAGAAAATTGGGTCAAAATAATGTGAATAAAATAGGAGGTAGAATTCAAAAATTCCCATCTGTCATTTCATCCCCATTTCTCGAAAGATCACATCAATGGGTGCGTTTTTATTCAATCGATATATCTAATCGATAGTTAATCGTGAATGCGACAAGGCGTTTTTATTTTCATCAGAAAAATTCCGATCAATTTCAGCTGGGCGTTCTTATATTCAACTTAGTTGATTAGATGGATTCTTCAAACCTTACTCTAATGTTTTAGCCGGTAGTTTTCGTGGTTTTGTCGAATATTGTAATTGTTAGGTGTGAAAAGTAGAAAAATTTAAAGTGAAGATGTGGCGAACATGATTTGGGGCTTTTACTTATGAGTCCACCACTAAAATGGTGAAACTCCGCAAAAAAAATGGAAAAGGAAGATATTTAGATACGTCCTCACTATAATTCTTGACTTTTATGTGTGACTCATAAATCAAATATTAAGAATTCCTCATCACTAGCAGAAATATTGGAGTTTCAAACATATTTCACAACAGGAATATAATGCCGCATCCATATTAATGATCTTTGGTTAAAACATGTACAGGAACGCAGCAAATTTAACTACCACAGAATGATAGAATATCTGCAATGTAAGTGAAATTACGGATTTCTCCTGATTTCTGTACATTATATAGTATGAATAAGTGTTCGTTATCAAACCGTTCATTCAAAATTTAAATCCGATATCGAAATTCATCGAGAATTCTCCGATACCTGTCTTTATTTTCACCGCATGATTTTAGTAAATTTTCATTGATTTGATTACGTCACGTCAATCGTATTTTCTTATTGCTTTATCGAATTCATTGCTCTGACTGATTAAAATAAAAACGCACCCAATTTTTCCAGAGTATTTAATTTTGAAGACAACCCTTCTCAGCAATGTTCAGGCGAAAAAGTTTCGTAATCAATCTCCATTTAGAGTAAAAGACTTCGAGCGTAAGTAGCAATTTTCCATCGATTTCCAAAATGCAAATTATATCGAAAATGTCGAAATTTTCAACTATTTTTGAGGTTTGTGTACATCCTTTATAAAATTCAAACTTTATTCACTTACTTGGGGTCCACGTTAGCAGTGGCTTCATCTAAAATTAATACTTTATTATTCCTTAATATTGCCCTAGCCAAACATATAAGCTGTCTCTGTCCTAGACTGAAATTACTTCCACCCTCTGTGATCATGAAATCCAAGCTCTGTATTTTCTCTTTGAGCTCTACCTGCAATTGATAATAATTTTCTCAATAATTATTTATGGACATTTCTAGGGCATTAATACCATTGTATATACAATGGTAGAATTGTATAAATCTTTATTATAGTACACTGTTAGTACTCAGTACTACATCAGTAAAACATAAATTAGTATTCGAGATTAAGCAATGTTACGAGTTTAAAACTGAGTCTAAATACTTTATTACTAATTCGATATGATACAAATATCATTAAGGGCCGATATTATAAAACTTATTTTGACCAGAGAGAGCAGTTTCCTCTCATTTTCGAACCAGATTTCACAAGTTAACCTCTAACATTGTATGCAATGCTTCTAATTATCTGTCAAAAAAGCTTAATAATACCGACCCTGAATGGCCTTATAAGATTGTTATGTAACTGCCTCTTCTGGAAATATACCTATTTCTTGAAGCAATTAATTAGCCTCGGAGTAAATATACAAAATTGCAATCACTAACATTGAGCTAGCTCCTTACATTGAAAGGAAAGAGTCCTATATATTGTACACTTTGAATATTCACTGACCTGTGATAGCTCACAATTTACCAACAATAGGCCTCTTCTCACAAAATTACTCACATGCAATATAATTCCTCACAAATATGAAGTATTCAATTTTGTTTCATCGACTACTTTCCTTAACATTTCAGTTCTTCCGAATTAATAGTGATAGTTGAGGCCGTCTTTGAATGTTACTGGGTTAGCAGGGCAGGAAACTAAATTTTAAAAATTTCGTGGTTAGCTGAGATATTGAAGACTAAATTTAACCATCACATCGATGCAAATATTATATTAAATAAAGATAACATTATACAATGATGAAAACTACGAATGAGTGTGATTGAATCATTTTCCTTCGAAATTGTATTAGGTATATGGATATCGAGATGAACTTTTATAACATTAGTCACCTCAGTAAAGAACGTGAGGTGGAGTTAAGACTTCACACCTATGAAATTTGGTACGATTCGTTCAAAAATTACCATTATGGTAGGTATGGAATAAAATCGAACTTTCAGGAGATATTTCATATTTAGTTGGGTATTATATTCCATAATATTTAGTTTGAGCTAGCCAAATGATTTCCTCTTTGAGTTTTGGAGATATCATCAGTTTTTCATGAGCATTTCAGTGATCACAACTATATAATCCAAAGGTGATATTGGTGATAGGTATTGCTCTATAGCAATACCTATCAGATCAGATAGGTATTGATATATAGCAATACCTATCTGATCACCTTTGGATCTTATTTTACATCATCAACATACACCATGTTGATACACTTCTATGTGCAGGATTACAAAGTGTTCAG
This sequence comes from Myrrha octodecimguttata, assembly GCA_958510865.1. Lineage (NCBI taxonomy): Eukaryota > Metazoa > Arthropoda > Insecta > Coleoptera > Coccinellidae > Myrrha > Myrrha octodecimguttata. The sequence goes on from OY294057.1 coordinate 32,499,971, forward strand.
GAGTGTAAATGTTGAGTTCGGAAATGGTCGTCAAGGCAAGGTTTCTACTTTCCACGCGTCCCATTTTGGAACTCCTAAAGTTTGAAAGAACCGGAAAATATAATCCATAATATTTAGTCTGAGCTAGCCAAATGATTTTCTTTTTGAATTTTTCAGTTATCATCAGTTTTTCGTGAACATTTCAGTGATCATAATTATATAATCCAAAGGTGATCAGATAGGTATTGCTATAAAGCAATACCTATCTGATCTGATAGCAATACCTATCTGACCTTTGGACCCTATTTTACATCACCAACATCCACCATGTTAATACACTCCTATGTGCAGGAATACAAAGTGTTCAGGAGCGTAAGGAAGGGTTGAGTTCAAAAATGGTCGTCAAGGCGTGATGTCTACTTTCTACGCGTCCCATTTTTGAACTCCTAAAGTTTGAAAGAACCGGAAAATATTGATGTTAAATCAAAAATGTCCACTTGTTACGTGAACGTTAAGGGATGTTTGTTGAAGTCGTGTGGTGATTTTTCGTCATAAACCGTGTTTAATACTACTATAAGTATTAGAGTAGCCAAAACCTGCTTTGGTAGGGCAGACTCAGTTGGTCATTTCGAAAGCTTGTCCAAATGGTCATAGTAACCGGGGACACATAAAGGAATACCAACGAACCGAGTGTAAAGGTTATTAGAACGATGTTATCAATAGTTTCTTCACAATATTGTATCTACCGGTTCATGAAAGTGATAATAAGGTGCAAATCGCTTTTAGCAAACAATGCATTCGAAGTTAATGTTGGTCCTCTAGTCACTACATTGTCAGATCGGCTCGTATCCTACAGTTGATCGAATTTTTAATTATTGTCGAATACGAACTTCGTAATTAAGCTCCAAACATGCTCTATAACGATCGAGTCCCATTATCTGAAGGGCAGGATTGCAGCCTATAATTACGAAAATCGAATTTATAAATGCGTTGAATTCGCTAAATGATTCGGAACCAATATCCATTCGAAATTTCAAACATTATAGATCTATTCGGTTTGAAATCCATAGATTGCTAAAAAAAAGACTAAAGGTAAAAGCAGAATATATTTGCAGATTCTGAGAAATACGTTTCGAGATATGCAATTTTTGTTTTTTTTCAGACAGTCTTTCTGTCTGTACTTCGCAACTAATTACTAAGTTGCAATTCGGAAGGATCAGAACATCAGTATAACTCCAAAATAATTAAACTGAACCGAAGCATTATATTTATACGCAACTTACCCTGAAAATATCGAGTTTGTTTGTATTTTCTTGTGGAAGTTTACGGTGTTAACAGTCGGATTTGCTGTATTGAGTTCGACTACGAATTCTTCTTCATTAGATACAACCGAATCGGTTGGGAAAGCGGAAATTTCAGACATTATAACGACAGGATGTCGCTTTTCACTACTACAAGCTCTTAGTTTCTGTGAGGCGAAGCCTAAAGGACAAGGCGATCTTTGAAGTATCATCCAAATTGAGAGTTACGAGTATATAGAACATGAAAACAGTTTATACAGGATGATTCCAAATTAGATATGAACCTTGGAATTAGTATTAGTATGACTCATTTACTGTCGTTTCAGCCATATATTTATTGATAACCGAAAATCAACAGGTTTTCATATGTTTGAGTTCTTGTAATTTTTGAAAGATTTCCCCCCTGGTTCGTTTTTTGTCATTTTTTTCTCCATTGACCAGATTTGATTATAGTTTCGTCTCATTTTTATTAGATAAAGATATGATAGGTATGAAAAGCCGTGCAACACCTAGTGCAACTGAGTGAAATATTGTTCAGTAAGAACCTCGTTGAAGAAAACCTATCCAATTCCAAATGTTCTTCCGCCGTAGGCCCTGATTCCAGAGATCATTCACCCCCTCTAAACTACCGCCCGCATTGCTGTCTGCATCTATAACTCCCATTATCAAGAAGGGTGACAAACTCAACCTTATCAATGATAGACCTATCAGTCCAAACATCCTCCTCATGTAAAGTGATGTAGAGGATAATAAGTGATGCCATCTTAAACCGTGATTATGATAATTTGATCATTCCGAGGTGGCAGCAAGGTTATGCTCCTGGGCGTTCCATCCTTACCAACACGCTTCCTTGCATAAATGATTGGACAAAATTTTCTGATTCCGACTTTCCGGTAGATCTTATATACCTAGACTTTGTCCAGACGTTTGATTGCGTACCTCACCTTCGTCGTCTGGCTAAGCTTGAGCATCTAGGTATAAGAGATGATTTATTGTTGTGGATGAAATCCTTTCTACGAAAACGAACATGTCGTGTCGAGATTGGCCAAAGCATATCCTCTTTTGATGCCAGGGTGGCCATCGGTATCCCTCAGGGCACCGTGCTTGGATCTATATTATTCATTTTGTTCAGGTCAAATCTGCCTGGTTTGCTCCGTTTTATTTGTGCTCTATTTGCGGATGATACAAGGTTGTATAACTATCCATCAAACTTGAGAAGTGCCGCGTACTCCATATCGGTAAGAGGAACCCTAAAGTGAAATATTCCATCGGAATTATACTGCAGAGACCCTTTGGTGAACTTTGTGATCTGGGTATCAAGGTCAACTCCAATTCGACCTGGTCCAATGATGTGACTTCTATATGCAGTAAAGCGAAGTAGCTGAATTATTCACAGTATAGATCTTTTAAAGGTTACAGCACACACACATGTAGGTTACTGTATCTCACTTACGCACTGCTGTTTATCGAGTTCGCTGGTCCAGCATGGTGGATGCAGTTTAGAGTGTTTCAACTCGTAGGTATACCTTACTGTAATAACCGTCCAGATTATGATTCTCGTCGTTAATTTTTCGATATTTCAAGTTTGGCCGATCGTCGTGAACGCTGTGGCTTCGCAATAGCTTTCCGGCCATCTGCGGTTTTCACAAGGAACCAAAATCATCTCAGCGGACAACCAAAAAAGTTCGCCATGAAAAAGTTCAGGACAGCAGTTTTGTCTAATACGGTATAGATAGATATAGTTATATCGATAATATTTTAAATTCTGCCTCAATGTTCACATTCCACTAATTCTTCTAACTTTGTTAGTTTGCAGGTTTCACCTCAACTCTCGTAAAAATTTGATAAAAATACTAATAACTAGTATTATTGTACACTTGGGATCTTTACCCTCTTCGATTACCCATTCACTTATTTTTATGCAGGACATTTAAGAAGTTGCTCACAAAACATCTGCTTGAACGAAATCAGATAATGCAATCCAAGGAGAACCTCTCAAGAGAAAAAAATGGAGGAATTTGGAATGTTTCTCAAATACTTTTGGCACAAATAAATCGTACAATTCGAAAGTTGCAGGCAAATTGATATAAGAAATTCATTTTTCTCTTCTTCATGTAACCTTTCAAAACATACTCATTTTTTTTTAACATCTGATAGAGCATAGTTTAGCTTTTTTCATAAATATGATACTCTTTGTCCATAAAAATGACCCAATATTCTAATCAAATTTGGTCATCCTAGAAAACATTGAATAAACATGAAATAAATGAATGATAAATCTTTTAAAAATTATAAGAACTCCAATATGTCGGAAACTCTTGATTTTCGGAGGTCAATAAATATAGTTTGAATGACAGTGGATGAGCCATTCTAACACCTCATCCAAGGTTGACGTCTTCTTTGGAATCACCCTATATTAGCACCAATTGTGCGGCTGTCGGTAATCAATAAGCTCGCTAACATCATCATAGTGAGGAAATTTTCTTTTCCAAATTGCTATCTGTCATTATCGAATTCTAATCAAACCAAGATATAAGTAAACTAATAATTACCTCTTCTAGAACATCCCATAACTTATCATCACTGAATTCCTTGAAAGGATCTAGATTATATCTCATACTGGATGAAAACAATACAGGTTCTTGGGGTATTATTGAAATTTTTCTACGTAAGTCCTTCAACCCTATGGTTTTGGTGTCGATGTCATCTATCATGATTTTTCCCTCGATCAGAGCCAATCTGAAAAGGGCTCCTATAAGGGAAGATTTTCCAGCTCCAGTCCTGCCCACAATTCCTATCTGTGGAAATAATAAAATGTTAAATTCAAAGGAAATCCTCCGATATGAATGTTGAGCACAATATACTGATTGATATTTAATAGTTTCACACATACAAATTATAACTTCCTGAATATTGGCGATATAGAAGTACTACATCAAAAATGAAATGATATCCTTTTCAGAAAAAATATTGGCATTCAATCAAACAAATTATTGATTCTAACCACAAAGACGAATATCTGACGATGAATCAACAAATATTACCTTGATCAGAGCTAATCATCCAATCAACCCAAACATCTACTCCGAAGAAGCTAAAATTATTAATCTGTTTAACGATCCCGTAGCTGAATATACTCTCGTACACGTCTAGGCATCGACGAAATGGGATGGTCGATGTAGCTCGTTTCAAGCAACTCGAACTTTTTGTGATTAAGAGCAAACAATACCGCGTGGTGTTGGATTACGACTAGGCAACGCAGCCATATTCAAGTTTCATTAACATTAAACCTCGTTAATATCTCAAGGTCATGCTCCTGAATCGCGGTGTACATGTTTTAACGTTACCAATAGCCGCGTCAAATCTTAGAATTCCGAGAAATTTGGACGTTCATAGGAGAAAACGGGGTGTTGTTCTGCAGGGCTTAGTGAGTATTTTTTGAAAATTTTTTTTTGGATGAACCAACTTAATTCTTTTGTGAGAATGCGCAATGTTAGTTATTTGCCCATTTTTCACTCCATTTCAGTTTTATATCCCGAAAATTCTTGAATATGAAAAAGTGGCAACATTGCGCATTCTAACGATTTTTTTCAATCACTTGCATTAAAAATTTTTTTTGAAAAAAGCTAACCCAAGCCTCCAAAAGTCATCCCGTTATATTCAAAGTATTGTTTGCTCTTAAGTATGCCAGTGTCTATGGAGGTTGGTGCAAATTGGACTCCGTTATTAGAGATGGGCAACTCGAGCTAACAAGCTCGAGTAACTCGAGTTACGCTATGGACGATTCAGCTCGAGTTGCTTTTGAATGAACTCGAGTCAAATCGAAAGCAATTCAGATCTAGAGTTCAGCACCTGACTCGATGCGTAGAAATCACGATTTCTTGAATCGTCGGTGCCTCCCGTCGTAGATGTCGATCGATACAGCTCGAGTTGGTTAGCGGATCGGCAGTCGCAGTCGGCAATAGTTCGATTTGCTCGATTCAGATGTATTTTGTCATTTTGTATTTCAGTTCAGTCGGGATCGATCTCAACAGGGTGTTGGTCTTTTACGGATGAATTAAAATTGACTGCCTATAAACGAAAATATATTCGCGTCGTGAAGGGAGTGATTAAAGACTAGAGTTGGATTGATTAAACTCTATTCATTTATTTTTGACAATGGCCCCGTTTCGGTTATAAATATTATATTACAGTCATTTTTGAGAAATGTGATTTTTTAAAACTTTTTTCACGATATATCCGTTGTTTATTAAAGTTGGACACTAAAATTTGAACCCTTAATCTTCAATTGAATTATTCCTCATATAAGAATGAAATGTAATTCAATACATGATATGTGAGTCAGCTGTTAGCGAGACCCATAAAAATTCCAACTTGCGAGTCCCGATTCTACTATTCTTTCCAATTTCTATTCCTTCTCACTCCGAGTAGATCGACATCGGGGCATCGAGGCTCGAGCCGGCGAACGAATCAGTGTCGAGGCCCGACTCGAGGGGACCCAACTCGACTCGATACGAAGGCGAATCGCTGGCGCGGAAGCATAAGCACCGAGTCGAGTCAGCTCGAGTTGCAACTCGAGTTGGCCATCGATTCAACTCGAGTAGATCGAGTTGAGAAATAGTCGACTCGTCCCATCACTATCCGTTATATGCCACATATTTTAAATGGGATTCGAATCCGAAGAACAGGGTGCCACAGCAAAACGTAAACTTCTTCGACAAACTGTCATTCAGTTAGGACAGAAGCACGCTTTCAAGGGCAGTGTGAACAAAACGAGCAGTTATCATACTGCTTCGAATAGGGAGAAGTAGTGATTAGCTGCCATAAGCAATATCCCCCAAACAATAACCAATCCTGTGTACATGCCGGTCTACACCTAACGCGATATCACGTTGCTCTTTACTGCGTGTCTGACCCTTCTATGGCCATCGTTCACACCCAGACAGAATCGCAATTGGTCACTGAATACGAAATTATGCCTGCTAGTATTACCAATGTTTGCATCCGTTGAAATGTTTATGGAAGCGGTCCGCAGTTAAATCCAGCACTAATCGTGGACTATATGATGAGAAAAAACTGAACTGCCTGTGTCATCTCGAAGAAGTTTACTTCCTTTCTGAAGCTACTATAGAGGGCTGTTTTCTCACCGAAAGAGTAAAAGAACATAGAAAAGCACTGTCGTGAAGTCAGCAGCTTTTGCGCGCATGTTCACTTATGGTCATATCCTTTGAACATACGCACGAAAGCTGGTGACTTCACGTCAGTGCTTTTCTAGGTTTTTTCCATAAAGTATTGGATTTCAAGTCAATCCAATCTGTATTTTTGTAGATATTGGGAAAAAAAAATTTAATGGGTATTATTACGGAATCATTGGGCGGATTTTACCCATTCACGAATTCGACCTTCGATATTAAGCCCCAAACTTACTCTACAAATATATAGTTTCTAAGTCGTTTCTTCTTCGTTGTGTTTACGATCGGCCGTTACAAAGGCCAAATTCGTGAATGGGTAAAATCCACCCAATGATTCCGCAGATATACTCATTCAAAGTTTAGTTTTCCAATATTTCCAAAAATACATGTTATATCCAATTGAAATACAATACAGAATTTCATAGGGATAATATGACCAGAAGATCACAAAATATTGAAAATTCGAAAAAAAAAATTTGAAATATTTTTCAGAATGTTCTGATGACACGATCATTTCGAAATTTTGCACAAAATTGTCAATCAGTATTTTCAAACTAGCTGCCAAGTTCCACCATGATTTAATGAGTAATATTTGAGATATTCCAACGAATATCCAGGAAAAAAACACGACATATTCGAAACACCTCCAAAACTTATTTTCGTATGGAACTAAAATTTGGTATACTTCTGCGAAATATAAAGCTCAAGGCCTCAACAAAATTTTTTTCCGAAAGGAGTTTTCGAAAAAACATTTTTTTCGAAGAAAATTTTGAATTTTTTTTTTATTTACTGACGGTACGATCTCGACAAAATTCTGTGAATAGTTGCGCGTTGCTGTACTTCAACTACCTGCCAAGTCTAAATTGAATCGTTTCGGTAGCGTCCGAGTAATCACGGAAATAACCACAAAATTTCAAAGGGCTGTAATTCCGAAACCTCCTGGCCGATTTTGCCGATTAACGAAATTAACCGTCGTGTTTTGAAATGCAACCTACCCTAAACGATTCAGGTCGATAGGATCTTCCGTACGTCCGTAATCGTCATCCAACCTAGTCGTTTGCGATCATTTTCGACTCGAAATTCGAAAATTACAGACATTTTGACAAAACGATAGAACGCTGTTCCCATAGAACATGCATATTCTTCGAAAATTCTTCAAGTCTCCGAAAACCTTTCATCAGATTTCAATAAAACCTCATCAATATTTATTTCACCACAATTCACCAAATTTCAGTGTGTTCCAATCTTTATTTTCATAGCTAATGGGAAAAAAATTCACCCAATGATTCCGCAGATATATCCATTCAAATTTTTATTTTGCCAATATTTCCAAAAATAGACATTCGATCGGATTGAAATCCAGTGCTTTATGGAAAAATGACAGTTTGAATGAACACGCAGAATTTCATGAAGAAATTATGATCAGAATATTGAATATTCGAAATTTGTTGTCCTACTGACACGATCATCATGTTTTGAACAAGCATTTCCAAACAAGTTTCATCATGATTGAAATAGTATTTTTTTTAGTTATTCCGAATAAAAAACGAAATCTTGAAAAACCACGATATTTGACATAGTTTTTCACATTATCTTCAGAAATTGTGATCGTATCGAACTGAAATTTGATACAATGCAGAGCTCAAGAAACGATCAAAATTTTCCCAAATGTAATGAACAGTTTTCGAGATGTAAACATTTTTCGAACGACGGCACGATCTTAACATTTTGTAAAAAGTTGCTTACGCCCCAACTGACTGCCAAGTTTCAATAAAATCGTTTCAATAGGTCTCGAAATTTAATATCCTCAAAACTTCAAATGGCTATAACTCCGAGATCATTCGACCGATTTTGCCCATTAACGAACTCAACCTTCGAATACTGAAATGCAACCGACCCTGAAATTTTCGAGTCGACAGATTTCTCCGTACGCCCGTATTCGTGCTTATGGACGGCCGGCCGGACAGAATCGATTTTGGCACCGGGTTCGTCATCAGTGAGTCCAACCTAGTCGTTTGTGACCATTTTCGGCTCAAAATTCAAAATTTACAGATATTTGGACAAAACGATACCATGCTGTTCCCCTCTTTTAGGGTTGTAGCACGTGGCCTATCATTTTTGGGTCTTTGAAAAACAATTCCTGTGGCAAATGTCCGTGAGAGTAAACGTGATACCATATACAGGGTCTTTCACGAGGAACCTCACCCATATTGATACGGGAAACTACTGAACGTATTTTCATGAAATTCAGCACTTATAAGTATTTCACGATGCTGATGAAATCTAAAATATTTTCAAGGCATGAGCACCTCCGGTTTTTCCGGAAATGACGTCAACTTCCGTTTTTCAAATTAGAACACCATTTTTTTATTGCAGAAATAAATTCCTTAGAAAATTTCAATTTATTTTGATGTAACATTTTTCAGTTTTGGTTGGAAAATTCTCTCTGAGCGGAAAAATTCGAAAAAAAAATCGAAAATAGAGCTCCGCTGAAACAAGAATAACTTCGAGGTTTTTGGATGGAAAATTTTCATTTTTGGGATTTTTCAAGATGTAAGATCCACTTTAAAAAGCGAAATCGCGATTCATGATACAGGGGGTGAAAAAATCGCTTTCAAAGTTAGGGATGACAAAATCGTGAAAAATCAATTTTTTCAAATTAGAACCCCATTTTTTTTATGGCAGATATTGAATCTACGTTAAAAAATAATGTGAGTGTATGCATCACACCCTTGCCCTAAAATGGATATTTTCTGAGTTATTTACAAAAAACTGTTTTTCGTCTTGAATTTTCAGCTATTTCTTTTCCCTTCACGCCAAAAAGATGAAATTTTCAGGAACTGCTGTAGATTTTTCACCCCTTCTTGAGACCGACTTCAAGTTACTGTTAGGAGAACCATGGCAAACTCTCGCAGTTATAACTAGAGAAGATGCTCAAAGTTTTGACCGTTAATTTCTAGATATTTATTTATATGTCTCAGGAATGCTTCGTGCGTTGCTCTTCTTATTTCATCGGGAGGAAGAGATCTGCAAAAGTGTTTAAAAACCAAATTGAGTTTCAAAACTATGAATCTAAAAATCTAAACAAACCTGAACGCATTTCTGACTCGTTCTATGCAGTCCTCTTTATCAGTCAGGGGAGTTGAGTAGACAATATTTTTTATCCTACCCCAAACATAATAGTCTAAAGGAGTTAAATCGGGAGAACGTGGTGGCCAAAGATGTGGACCATTGTTCGCCGACCATCGATCTTCAAATAGCCTGTAGAGGATATTTGACACATTGAGTGAATTGTGTGGAGGCGCGCCATCTTGTTGATACCATAAGTCATTATGGTTCTGTACTAGCGGCTCAATTATTTGAGTCAATATGTCAGAATATCTATCTCCTAAGGGAGAACATTCTTTAAATAATGCAAACATGTGTAGTGTTCTATCTTACCAGTTAAAGTCCCATCATAAATGTGAACATCGAGAATTGCATTATTTTTGATGGCGCAAGAAACATTGAAACTCCAGGTCTCTTGAAAGTTCCATTGTCTGAAGTGGTGGTTGTTCTCTTCATCCCAATAATGACTGTTATGCCTATTGAAAGAACCATTCTTTGTGAATTTAGATTCATCTGTCCAAATTATACAGTCCAAAAAGTTTTCATTCTCTTGAAATCGAATCATCATAGCTTCGCAAAACTCTGTTCTCCTGACGAAATCAGTTTCCTTCAAATGCTGTACCCTATTGAATTTATATGGGTGCATTTTATGTTTTTTTAATATTCTCCAAACACTCGATTGAGATAATCCCAGATCAATCTCGGCATCTTTGAGAGAATTTTGAGGATTCACACGAAAATATGCAAGAACTGTAATTTCGTTGTTCCCATCTTCTACTACACTTTTTTCTCTGTGTGTAGTTTTCTTAACGAAAGATCCGACATTTCTCAAGTTTGTCATGGTTCTGTTAATGGTATCTCTCGTTGGTCTGGGTCGGTCAGGAAACCTCTCAATTAACAGTCGAATCGTTCTATCTACAACTTTATTACATTATCCATGAAGTAGAATGAGATTTAAATAATCTTCATTGGTAAAATTAGGCATAGTGATCGATTTTATAACTTAATACGAATTATCACCAAATTAATAGTAAACACAAAATGCTACTGAATAAAGAGGAATTTGGCAGATGTAATTAATGATATCTATCATTAAAAAAAATAATGTAAAACGTCGTAAGTTTTTGCATATGGTTCATAAGGAATTATTTATTTATCACTGGAGAGAAAACCGATGGCCGATTAGTTGAAATAAAGAGGTTTCCGATACAAATTCGAATCCAAATTCGCCATCTATTTAGGAACAACCTGTAAGTTTTTTCTCTTGCATATTAGGGTAGTAAAACCTAAAACATGGTTTAAGTAACAGTTCCTGAAAATGTCATCTTTTTGGCGTGAAGGGAAAAGAAATAGCTGAAAATTCAAGACGAAAAACAGTTTTTTGTGAATAACTCAGAAAATATCCATTTTAGGGCAAGGGTGTGATGCATACACTCACATTATTTTTTAACGTAGATTCAATATCTGCCATAAAAAAATGGGGTTCTAATTTGAAAAAATTGATTTTTCACGATTTTGTCATCCCTAACTTTGAAAGCGATTTTTTCACCCCCTGTATCATGAATCGCGATTTCGATTTTTAAAGTGGATACATCAATCTTACATCTTGAAAAATCCCAAAAATGAAAATTTTCCATCCAAAAACCTCGAAGTTATTCTTGTTCCAGCGGAGCTCTATTTTCGATTTTTTTTCGAATTTTCCCGCTCAGAGAGAATTTTCCAACCAAAACTGAAAAATGTTACATCAAAATAAATTGAAATTTTCTAAGGAATCTATTTCTGCAATAAAAAAAATGGTGTTCTAATTTAAACAACGGAAGTTGACGTCATTTCCGGAAAAACCGGAGGTGCTCATGCCTTGAAAATATTTTAGATTTCATCAGCATCGTGAAATACTTATAAGTGCTGAATTTCATGAAAATACGTTCAGTAGTTTCCCGTATAAATATGGGTGAGGTTCCTCGTGAAAGACCCTGTATTGGCATAATTATCGAAGACGTTGGACCATGGTACTCGTTTTCGATCTATCCGCCTGAAGCATTTCGAGGCCTCTGTTGGAATGGACATATTATAAAACTTGGCATAAATATAAAAAAAAATTGAATGATTTCTTCGGTAAACGTTAATATTCTTAACTTCAAACGAGCAGTTTAATACGTTTCAAATAGAAATAGAGACTGAAAGTTGCAATAAACACCCCTGGAAGGTGTGTGTACTTTCAGGTGTGGGGTTATCTTATTACTCCAGCGAAAAAAACATTCGAAAATGTCCATGGAAACAATACCACTTCAATAGACGACTTCGGCCCAAGTTGCCAACCCACAATTTTCTTCACAAATTGACTATCACTGGGAAACGCGAATTTAAGGACAAATTCGACATGATAAGGTTCGCGTTATTTGGAAATATCAGTTAAATATGCCTCGGTTCCTCAAACAAGATAATTCCTTCCAAATTTAGGGTTTTGTAGAGATCATCTCTGATTGGTTGAAATTTAAGTTGGGTTCCTGTTTTCATGTTAATAGTGCCAAATTTATATAGGGTATGTTCCGCAAATCAACTTGGTTATTTGGGTTGCCAGTTTTCCATTCCGTAAATATGAAATATTCGGTTGGTTCCTCAAAAAAAGGTTAATAGGTCTCTTGCATGTAACACGAATTATCAAATTTGCATGTTTTTCTCATTCTATATCGATACAAAATCATAATGTATGCCATCTCACACTCCAACAATTCGCGAATTTCGAATAATTCGGTATTAAACATCGTTAAATCGGGACGCAAAACCACAATGGCTGAAACGCGGTAGATCGCTTCTACGTCACTCGTTATTCCACGATGCCCCGATCGATACAGCCCGACGCTGTCTATTGGCTTGCTAGACAGAAAAGTATACGATAGAAGTGAGAGAGTGGATATATCCCCTCACGTCACGGAAACCGCGAAACTTCGTCCGTTTAAACAGCCGACATGCGGAGCCAAATTTAAAAGGGCATTTTCTCGTTAAAAATTTAAATATTTGATGGCGGTTAAAGTTTTTCAGTGGTCTTACGGATAGAATATTCGATTCCAATGATAAAAAAAATTCATGCAAGAGACCCATTACGGAATTTGATGAAAAAACGTTCTTTCTGTCACCAGAACGACAGTCAATGCTCTATGGTAACATATCCATAGCATAGAACAATCTTTTTTTACCTCATGATCCATAGAACATAGAAGAGGCAACAATCAACAATGGAATAATTACTAGGTATGGTCTATGGATCATTAGGTGAATAAAGATTGTTCTGTGCTATGGATACGTTACCATAAAACATTGATTGTCGTTCTGGTGCATATGCTTAATATGTCTATGTTCAGGTGACAGAAAGATTGCTTTTCATCAATCAAATTCCGTAATTAGACTCTTTTTTCAGGAACCAACCGAATATTTCATAATTACAGAACGGAAAACCGGCAACCGAAATAACAAAGTTGATTTGCGGAACATATCCTTTATAAACTCGATACTATTAACATGAAATCAGGAATCCCAACTTAAATTTCAGCCTAACAAACACCTATATGTATTTCGAAGGAATTATCTTGTTTGAAGAGCCGAGGCATCTTTTACGGATATTTATAAATAACGCGAACCTTATCATGTCGAATTTGTCCCGAATTTCCCGTTCCCCAGTGAAAGTAAATTTTTGAAGAAAATTGTGGGTTGGCAACTTGTGCAAAAAGTGGGAAGTGGGGGTGGATGAGTTAGGACATTGACTTTTTCATTTAATATATTCTGTAAATGAATAATTCTCCCGGATTATTTGATTTTAATATTCTACAATATTTTAATAAGGATTATTACAACAAATACTAAAGTGCTTTTTATGAGTGTGTGCGAATATTTCACACACAAAGTCATACAGGATATTCATAAAATAATTTGAACGAGCAAATGAGTAGTAGGCATCAAATTGAAAACAGTACCTTGAGGGTCATAAAAAGGGTTTCTTCGGCAGGAAAGGATAATTTCATTAAGGGTCATTTTATGGTACGGTAGATTTTAATGAAAGTGAAAAAAAACTTATGACGTTTCTTCTGAAATAGCGATTGGGTTCTTCAGTGCGATTTTTCACTTATAGGAGAATGGTGTAAAATAGGCCATTTATAGCCGTTCTTTCCGAACTGGGTGAAGCCAACCTTTCAATTTCCTCCTTATAATGAGTGCAAAGGCAACTGACTTTCAATGAATCAATGACAACTCTCACTTATCGGCAACAGTCCTCACCACGGCAAAACGGAAATTTAATTCCCTGCTAATTGCAAATTGCTATGTTTCATAGCTGTGAAGAGCACGCTGTCCCATTCAATTTATATAGAAAGATTAGAGTTGTGGCGTGTGTCGGGCTCTTGCCGATATGTGAATAATTTCTCTGAAGCATCTATAACGAAGTAATCTAAGTTTGTAATCTGTGCTACGAAGTTAGTCACTCGGTAGAGGTTGCTCCTCACTATACATTTCGTTTTCTTCCAGCGGCTCTATTCTTGAACCCTGGGGGGAGAACAAACGTGAAAAAATTGGCGTATCGCGCTGTTGGCAAAGAAACGCGGTGCATTTGTGATGGAATGATACAGAACTTTCATGCCATCGGACCATCGCAGTCAAGAATAGGGACCAAGTAGGTATCCCTTCAAGGCTTATTACACTTCCCAATATCTAGAGTCTGGCAGGCAGGGACCGGGAAGTGTAATAAGAAATCGGCTGCTAGGGTCCTGATCTAGGGCGATCGAGTGGACCCGATCTTCCTAGCTCCCTATCTCCCGGCGTACAGGCATCATAGCAACGCTGGAAGCGTACATTAAGTAAGGGGATGGCATCTAGGGTACTGTTATTAGCTGCAACCTACCCGGCATAACGGGCACCCGTTTTAAGACCTATTACACTATCCAATCTCAATGGCCAGGCAGGCCGGGATCGAGTTGTTTAATAAGGAACTGGCAGCTATGCTCCTGATCTAGGGCGATTCAGTGGACCCGATCTGCCTAGATCCTAGTGGATAGTGTAATTGAATTTTCACAAGGCTTTGGATATTGGATAGTGTAATATACCTAATCCGTATGCGCTCCGTAAAAACTTAGTAGACGAAAATGGAATGAAGACGTTCACGTCACCAGGAAGGATAGTGGGCATACATCAATTCATTTACACCTCACAATATTTTACGTAGACGAAACTGGAAAGGATATGAAAAGGTTATTGAACGGGTATTGAGAAACAACTTTTACGCGCGAGATCAAAAATTTTGAGTGACACGACAGTGGCAGTGAATTTTTGTCGAGGAGGCAAAATATCACCAGTGCGCGGCAGCACTACGTGATTGAAATAACGATACAAATATATTAGGACGAAAATATTCAATTTCGGAAAACGTAAATATTATTATAGTGAGCGAACAAACCTTTTCTGTTGGATGAATATGTAGAGTTAAGTTGTTGATAACAGGTGGATCGGTTTCTACGTATCTCAAAATCAAATTCTGGAAAACGATATCACCTTTGTTTGGCCAACTTGCTGGTGGTTTTTTATCTACAACAGAAAATCCAATAATCAACTGAATATCCTGGATTCAAAGGAATAATTCACCTTTAGGAGTATCAAGGGATTTCTCTTTCTCTAGCTGTGTATACTCAAGAACTCTTTCGACACTAGTTAGGTAATTTACTACCTCCGCAACTTGTCTCATTCCATACTGCAGCATTCCTACTAAAATAACAGATTGAGATATCCCTAGTCCTATGAAACTCCCTTGGACATTGGTATCTGGAAAATTTCATATTACTGGTCAAAAAAATGGGTTGACTATGTGGATATAATCGACTTAATGCGAGTTTTGATATAACCGAAAGGAGCCTCTGATTTTAGTTTGACGAAGAAAAAAAATTACCGACGTTTGGACGAAACGATAACTCGCTATTCCCCAGAAATTTTGCATAAAATCAAGGATTAAATTCGATACTAAAAAATTTAGAATGAGTATATCTATGAAATCAATGAGCGGATTCATGTACCGATTTCAAGAATTCCAATTTCGTAATGGGCCTTGAACCTTTTTCTTCGAAGAGGATTCCTTTATATGCTGGGAAGTATGCAAATCAAGATTTCAACACGAGTCAATGTTGAAGCAATTTTATTTTTTTTTTGTTTTCAATAATTCCACAAGTATAGGTATCCGATCAAGTTGAACTTCGGTACTTGGTTATAAGAAAAATCATTGAAATCCGAAAATATTTTCTGAGATGAATTTATCAAAATATATTTCAATTTTTGTACTGATATGATCTGCACGAATAATTTCATAAGTCTATATGCATTTCGGTACTTTGAAGCTACTTTTCAAATTTTAATTCGATCTGAATGGTATTTTCCTTTCGAAAATCATAATTTTATATGGCCATATCCTCGAAACCGTTAGACACATTAGTGCTAGTGGTATCAAATATTCCTGAACCTTTTCGACCCCAAAAAAAACTTCAAAATTCAAGTACTTCTTTTTTCGCAAATGTTCTGGACCGGTCGGGCGGCAGACGACACGATGACTGTCGAACGGAGCGCTGCTACCGCCTTGACACTTTCAGATAAGTTCCGCATCGGGATGCGGTGGTTAAGTTCGTTAATGGGCTAAATCGGCCGAACGATTTCACGGTTATAGTCATTTGAACTTTTGAGATTATTTTCCTGATATTGCATTAACTGCAGTGATCGAATTGAAACTCGGCAGTTATTTGGAACATGACGACGCGCAACTTTCAACAAAATTTGTTGGAATTGTACCGTCACTAAATTTAAAAAAAAATTTGCACATATCTTGACCTCCATATTTCACAGCGGTGTTTCAAATTTGAGTTTGATGCTGAATAAGTCGATGACAATTGTAAATTCATCAATTCAATTGTTCTTTTCATCCAAATTATCTTGTAGTGCCATAATTTCACGAGTTGTTTTCTGCCCAAGCACCCTTATTCACTCCAGATCCCATTTATTTGGAAATTGCTGCAGAAAAACTTATGTGTTGGTATTGAAATCATATACATACAGAAAACGCTCATTTTGCATTAAAACAAAAATCGAACTCGAAAACTTCGTGGGGAGTTTAACTAGATATTTACCATGAGCGTTATAAATTTTGAACAATTCAAAAATGCCTTCCATTCTTACTGTTCTCACTCACTTTATGGAAGCTATCCATAGTATTTCAACGTATGTATTTATACTTAGGTTCAGATTAAAATTTGTTTCATTATAATCTTTGTAACCGAAGATACCTTTACTAGATGGTAATGATTTTTGAATGTTATCTTCTTCATTTTCGTTGCTGGCTGACTTCAAAGCTTGCAGAAGGTATTTTTTGCTTTTACATTCATATTTTGTACGATAATAATGACAACAAAAATATCCATCAAAGCTCCGATGATGCTTGACTAGTCCAAACGAAGCCAATCAGAAATATTCGAATACTTTGGCTTTTCCAATTCGTAAAATAATATGACCCATTGAAGTCATTGTGTCCAGTTTACATTCCAAGTTCTAAGCTACAACATATTATCACTTTCTCATGCTAATAGGCTGCCTAGTACGTAAGTCCTTATTTATTTTTTAATTAAGATTTTACGTGGAGAAGAACGTTGCAACAAAGCACTTTTTCTTTCTATAGCGAATATACTTTATTTGAGTAGCGATTGAAGGAGTCAAAAAGGTACAACCTGGACGCCATCTCGATAAGAATCAATGGAAGGTTTTATAACACACGTGAGATCGACTGCAAAAGTGGAGGAAACAATTAGTAGGATAAGAGTTAAAACAGCAGGTTTGAAGTTACATTTGCAGCCTTTTATAATTGTATGCCAAACACAATCAGATATTAGTTCTTACTATGTTATTGTAGACAAAACATTGTAAAAATATTGTTTTTTTAATGAACCAATTCAATTTTGAGCATATTGAAATTAATATTTTCATACCCGACCTATATTTGAAGTGCATATTTTGTTTTGTTATGTTATGGGTATTCCGTAATCAAATTCGGAGATTTGAAAGAATACTAAAAAAACTACGCAACTTACAGAAAGATTCCGGTTAGTTCTACCGTGAAGTATTGTTGCAATTTAGGGTACTTCCTCTTAATATTCATGGGTAAAATCCGCCAAATGATTCCCAATATTTGCCAACCCACAATTTTTTTAACGAATTTACTATCACCGGGAAACGGGAATTTCAGGACAAATTCGACATGATAAGGTTCGCGTTATTTATAAATATCCTTAAAAGACGCCTCGGCTCCTCAAACAAGATAATTCCTTCCAAATATAGGGTTTTGTTAAGATCATCTCTGATTGGCTGAAATTTAAGTTGGGATTCCCGATTTCATGTTAATAGTGTCAAATTATTATAGAATATGTTCCGCAAATCAACTAAGTTATTGCGGTTGCCGGTTTTCCATTCCGTGAATATGAGATATTCGGTTGGTTCCTGAAAAAGAAGTTAATCACGAAATTTGATTGATAAAAAACGTTCTTTCTGTCACCAGAACCACAGTCAATGTTCTATGGTAACATATCCATAGCATAGAACAATCTTTATTTACTTTATGATCCAAGGAACATAGAAGAGACAAAAATCAACCATGGAAAAATTAGTAGGTATGGTCTATGGATCATAAGATAAATAAAGATTGTTCTATGCTATGGATATGTTACCATAAAACATTGATTGTCGTTCTGGTGGCAGAAAGATTGACTTTTCATCAATCAAATTCCGTAATTAACCTTCCTTTCAGGAACCAACCGAATATTTCATATTTACAGAACGGAAAACTGGCAACCGAAATAACCAAGTCGATTCGCGGAACATATTCTTTATAAATTTGACACCATTAACATGAAATCAGGAATCCCAACTTAAATTTCAGCCGAACAAAAACCTATATATAGGTTAGGTATACCAATATTTGAAAGGAATTATCCGTTTTGAGGAGCCGAGGCATCTTTTACGGATACTAAGAGATCACGTGCAAAAACTGCTGACCACGCCAGTGCTTTTCTAGATTTTTCGTAGGAAATTTGTGTACGTGTGTACGTCTAAACAGGTGGACAGAAATGAATTTGACCACGACTTTTCCATCAGATATTCACGGCTCGAGAGAGTGTTTATGCATCAAAATATGAGAATTTCTAGTCATTAGTCAAAATGATAAGGCTCTAGATCCCTCTGAAATGCGTTATTTAGAACAAAAATTTCAAGAAAAGAACTGAGGTGAAGTCAGGAGCTTTTGCATGGATCTTCGTTTTGTTCATTCACGCTTCATACTCCCCTAAAAATTTATTGTTGAAATAATTCCAGCAAGCACGGTGAAAATGTCAATGACTCTAAAATCATTCAAGGCTTATGGGAAACCCCTCAGAAGCTGAAAGTTTGTGCGAATTGGGATATGGGGTGTGTTATGTGTAGGCTCTTTTACTTCTCACGCCACAGTAGGCACATCACTGCTTCATATGTTTTGGAAATATGTTGATTACCAACAGGTTATAAAATTTGTAGCAACGCAATTGTAGTAAACAAATGCATAATATATGAATATGAAGATTGTATGAAGAACATATATATACCGGGTGTCACAGGAATTAGGTTGAACCCCTAAAAAAAAATCTACATTTTGAAACATATCGGATTGAAAGTTTACACATTGATGCTACGGTTATCCATCGACTGAGGTAAACTAGGTGTTACTTTCGGCTTTACCAGAAATGAACGATACATTTGATTTTCTCATATGAAATGTTGCTTCATTTTGCATATTCGAATTATAACTTGAATTTCGAGTGAAACTTCATCGAAATAAGAATAAAATGACGTGAAAAAAGATTTTAAACAAGAATTTTTTTTTCTTCGACATCGGATCAATTTGAATTCTGGATATATTGATTTCATCAGAAATCATTGAAATATTTGTCGACTCAAAATTCACCATTTGTATAAAGTAACATGTATTTTGTTTAAGTCTCATGGGAGGAGTGAGCCTTCTGCTCTAACTTTGATTACACTGCGTCTAGCGTACGATCATACAGTAATTGGATAGATAAATACTTTAAGTGATTGCCTAATGATATTTTTGTAAAAAGAGGTAAGAAATCGAATGCTCCTTCGAAATGCGGAAAAATTGTTCTAATTAGTCTTGCTGGATGATTGGAAATTAAATATAATTATTTTGCTATCCGAATACTGTGCGATCAGACCCATTATAATGAGATTTAGAGAAGAAGGCTGATCTCTCGAATGGGACTAAAACAAAGTATGTGTAACTTCTGTCAATTCCTAGTAAAGGGAAATAAATTTTGATGATTTGTAATAACGCCAAAAATCAATATATGTATCAAGTATTGAGGATTATACAAACCAACGCTGCCGCGGTGGCGATCAGGAAGCGGTAGCAATCTCGATCTACTTGAACATATGAATTTGCATGAAAAAGCATGTGTTCGAAATGATTGAGATAGCTACCTCCTCCTGATCGCCACCGCGGCCGCGTTGTAGAATCCTTTAAGATCGAACTGAAGTAAAAAAAATGATCAAAATTTGATTTTTCTGTTTATTTTTTTTTATGACAAATTTTCACTCAAAATTCAACGCAGAATTCGAATATGCAAAAATATATCTATTCATAAAAGAAAATCGAAAGTTACGTCCACTTCCGGGTAAACCGGAAGTCATAGGCGTAATCACTTCAATCGATGGAAAACGATATGTAGTATATAAATGTCCAAAATTTTAATCCGATATCTTGAAAAATGTAGATTTTTTTGGGGGCGAACCTGATACCCGGTCTAGTACTTGAAGTATATGAATGAATGTCTACTTACATTTATCCAATATAATGAAACCGCCAACTACTGAACACACAAACAGAACACATATCAAATCAAGCCACAGTCCATAGGTGCTAGCACACATTATTGTTAAGTACCAACAGGAAGAATGGACATCCTGAAAACATATAAAACTCAGAAATTAGTTATTGTCATAATATTTCAATTTTACCTGATGTTCATCGAATTGTTCCACTAAAATACTCTCATTTTTCGTAGCTCTTATAGTAGTCAGTCCATTTATGGTTGAGCTTATGTAAGAGAATACAGGTGATTTGGCTGAAAAAATATTTCTAATTAGTATTATTGAATGGGTTTTTCGATATCTTTCGAAAGAAGTGTCGCTTGCCGTTGAGTTCCATTGAAAATTATTGGTCACAATGGCTGTGTTTCGTCATCTATCATTACCAGCAGGGAAGTTTACAACCTTTAATATTCAGTTTCCAAATTTCACTTGTTTATGTATAATCGTTCCGAAGATAAGAGGGGGAAGGGAATTTTGAGAAGCACTGTATAATTCGAATATACAAAAATGAGTAACAGTTAATAATATGCGAAAATCGAAAATCGCGTTCATTTCCGGTTGAACCGGAAGTCATAAATATACCTTGTTTACCACATTCAAAGGAAAATAATCCGTTGCATCAATGTCCAAAATTTCAATCAGATATCTTGTAAAACGAAGATTTGGGGGTCAACCTGATTCCTGTTACACCCAGTATAGGACGTCTGATTTCAACATTTAAACTGTTGCCATTTCTCAATCAATATGCTACAGCGCCGCAATATGGAAAATATTGGATTATCGATGTTTCGGATCTCCCGTCTCTCAGGGCGAACCAACAGTCCATTGCATATTTCTCCTTTCGAAAAACCTCTGATTAGATTACAATTAAAGCTTTAGATTAGATTAGATTAAAGGAGGGGCGATGAGGCTAGGCTTAACCTCGCTGACACCGTGACCTAAAGATCTATTGTGCAACCCCACGATGTTTACCAGTCAGGTAGCAAGGCCTCGATAACATTTACTACCTTACAGGGTGCTACACCCATTATTTGTTCCAGTTTTAAGAAACAGGAGCCAAGATGCCGCAGCCTTCTCCAGAGGACAGCTTCACATTTGCATAGCAGGTGTTCCGCTGTCTCAGTGGCTTCTTGGCAGAAGCGACAGGTATCATCAGGAACGTTCGCCATGTTCCGAAGATGATAATTCACAGGACAGTGTCCCGTGAGTATGCCTGTCATTTTTCTCAGTTCCAATTTGCTAAGTGAGAGAGGTTTCTTAGTCCAGCTCGTTGAGTATGAGAGGAATGACTTAGCCTGTCTCTGTCCTTCAATCCTTCGCCAGGATCTGGCCTTCCTCTTTTGTTCCGATTCTTTAACCGCCCTCGCTTGGTGGCTTGATGGGAAGCCGCAAAATGGCTCAGGTCCAATGAAGGGGGTTGCTCCCCCCTTCCTTGCTAGCTGATCAGCCATGTCGTTGCCATGCACTCCAGAATGACCAGGCAGCCAAATAAGGTTGACCTGATTATTTGATCCGAGTGCGTTGAGTGACATTTTGCATTCCCAGGCTAGCTTTGACCGGATTGACGGTGAATCAAGTGCCAGTAGAGCTGCTCTGCTGTCAGATAGTATGCATATCCTTTTTTTCCGGTAGTTACATCCCGCACAATATGCGACGCACTCCCTTATGGCAAAGGTTTCCGCTTGAAATACCGATGGACAGACGCCAATTGGCAGGGCTAGTTGTAATGAGGGGCCGTATACACCGGCTCCGACTCGTCCATTTTAGGTCTTTGAGCCATCATCAATTAATTAACAACTTACCTACACCTTCGAGCAGTTTGAGAGATCTAGCAGTGTTTATGTACCAAATTCTCACTACAAAGAAAACTATGCCCAATATTACGGTGAATATCAGCATGTACGGGTTGGAAATTGTAACCATTACGATAATTCCACATACAACCATCAGGATCTGCAAACAAATAGATTTGAAGTTGGTCCAAATTCTAATGCTATTTCTTGAAATGCTGTTGTGAGCTAAAGTTCCCTTTTTGACATACGAAAGAAACTGAAAACTGGATGTCATTATTTCAATACATTTTCTGATTATGTCCGAAATTGGAAAATCAAATTATTGGAGCTATAGCGATTCCTCTTGAATATATGTATGTCAGTTTAGCCTAGTGGTTGAGGCTTTGGCTCCCTCTTTTTTGAGTCGGCAGCTCTAGCGCCATTTTTTTGTGTGAACAATTAACATAATTGTTCCTAAAATGGCGTAAGGAACCAGTTGAAAAACCTACACAGAACACAAACAAGTCTCCTAACTCGTAAAAGGTCTGAGCTTCTAAAAGGTTTGAACGAAACCTAGGAGAATTAGAAGGAATAAGAAAATACAAGTCGTATATCTGATGTTATATATTCAATCCTCAAATGATTCTGCCGCCAATTTGTTTTGTAATAATTGCTATTTAAACAATCTTTAAGGGATATGTGGAAAAACTAAATATTTATCAAGCCATTGATCAAATTCATGTAGGTATAGAGCGGTATCGAATTCAGTTACAGACTTCCTTCAACTCATTTGATCTTTCAGATGACAGAGCTTTTCTTTGAATAATAATACTTTCCTCAAAACATTCTGCGTAAACATTTCTGTCTACTTTGCATCTATTCTGTAAATTATTGAGGCAAAACATTCAAATTACGGAACCATACTGGTCATTCGAGGCGAAGAAAGGCCAGCCAGATCTCAAGATCTGTCCCCTCAAAACTTTTTTTTGGGCCACTTAAAATCGGAAGCTTATGACACATAATGCGCCAAATTCTAATGCTATTTCTTGAAATGCTGTTGTGAGCTAAAGTTCCCTTTTTGACATACGAAAGAAACTGAAAACTGGATGTCATTATTTCAATACATTTTCTGATTATGACCGAAATTGGAAAATCAAATTATTGGAGCTATAGCGATTCCTCTTGAATATATGTATGTCAGTTTAGCCTAGTGGTTGAGGCTTTGGCTCCCTCTTTTTTGAGTCGGCAGCTCTAGCGCCATTTTTTTGTGTGAACAATTAACATAACTGTTCCTAAAATGGCGTAAGGAACCAGTTGAAAAACCTACACAGAACACAAACAAGTCTCCTAACTCGTAAAAGGTCTGAGCTTCTAAAAGGTTTGAACGAAACCTAGGAGAATTAGAAGGAATAAGAAAATACAAGTCGCATATGACAATAATGCGTTTGACAAAAGCAGTGCACCCCTTACCTGTAAAACCTCTATGAGAGACTTCGGCAGCAACTCGTCAATTGCTCCCATATCTTTCGAGAAACGGTTCAAAATTCTACCTGCTGGATTTGTATCGAAGAATCTCATTGGAGCCTCAAGCAAGCAGTGAAACATCTTATTGTGTAGATTCTCTGATGCTCTCATACAAGCCATGAAGTACGCAATTGATCTCATTAGGGTGACCATTATGGCAGCCACGATTAGCGTGCCATATATGTACATTCTAGCTTCAGTCTTCCATAAGCTATAATCAGTATTATTTATGGTTACATGGGTGACAAACTTATCCATAAAATCTTCCAGCCATGATGTTACTGCTTGTGAGCTGTTAGAGAGAATATTTTTGGTTTCAGCATCTCCAGGAACGTAGGAATAGTATGAAGTAGGGTCTTTAGGATCGAAGACCTCGATTTTTAAAATTTTAGGTGTTTCGGATGCTTTGTTGTTGTTTATGCTTCGCAGGAACTCCTCTTGGCTAGTCCTAAAAGTATAATGTGCATTTCAGTGCGATTTATTAATTAATTGAATGGAAATGTTATATTTTGAAGACTATATTGTCTCAACTTGAACTTTTATGAGGATCTCACCAAAGTGTTAGCCAGTAATCTGATGAACTTATTAAAACTTGGCAGAAAATCAGAAGGAATACTATAAGGCTGAACGAGCAAAAGTTTCCTGCACTTCTGAGGTAGGCCCAAAGAGCAGATCCTTTGTAAGCATTCTTCTCTTCTATGTCGTCAGAATGATCATTCGATAGCTCTCCACTTGCTGAGATTGTAGTCTGAAAATAAAGAAAATGAAAAATGTGTATTCGAATCAGACACGAATATCCAAAAGGGAGTGCAAGATTCGAAGGTTTAGTATAAACATGATATTCTCTAACAAACTTTTTTAATATTCATTGATTTATAAAATAAGCATTTCGGAATTTGGTATATTTGATTAATGATATTCAAAACTTTGTTTTCACATTCACATGTGGCGTTATTTCGTTAACGTAGCGTCTAGTCTCCGCTTTTGATTCTTCAATGATAGCGGAGTTTGTTAGCATAATCCTGTGTCTTCAAATATCACCACCGCCAAAAGTCCAAAGGTGTCATATCGCAAAGAGACCAATTCCTTTCAATCAACCAGTTGTCGAGAACAATATTTACTTACTGATTCATAATAGCAAAATATCATTTGTCCATTGCCTGTGTAATACATGGCTCGTCTTCTAAGAAAGATCGTCGAAAATTCTTCCATCTGATGTGTTATTTTATACAATGGGAAATCATTCCTGAATCTTTGCCTATCAACGAAGCCATTGAGGTGAGCATAAGAGTCCGGAAGGTGGAGTGTCCTTACATGACCGTCTTAAATGTCAAGGTGAGACACTATGGGGCTCGCTATATGAAATGTCCTTCCCCGACTGACCGGTCCCTCATAGTATGGCGGAGTTCCTACTTTCATGGGTCGACCTCATCGTATCGTTATGTCAAGATAGTTTCACCTGTTGCCAGCAAGTGGAGATACTTATTGATCGAATGATGGTATGGATGTTTTTATTTTGAATATTTCACCTTTCTATGACGTCAACTCCAGTGAGTAGATAAAGATGGAGTGTTGTGATCTAGCAATATAGATATCTTTAACCTACTTGCATACTTGAATGGGTCGAAATTGAGAAGTGTTTCTTAGTAATTTATATTGCTAATTTTTCCAGGAATATGTTCGATTCAATGTACGTTCATTTTCCGGAACATTTAGTGGTTTCGTCATTGAAATTCTAACTCGATGTTAAATATATAGAATGAGCCAAAATAAAGCCCAAATCTAATTATGTGGCCTTATGCAGACCACCTTTATTTACTGATAAAGTAGACTTAAAATTGTTTAGGTGAGAGTCAATCTGTGACAAATGAGTCGCGAGAGCAGTCTCGAGACTCATTTCTCACAAATAGACACCTAAAAGTTCTCTTTTCTAGACAGCATGTGTCCCGAGAGCACATGTGGTATGTCCCAGAGAGTAATGTCGAGACTTCAATCTCAGGTAGACACTTAGCAATCAAGCTAAAAAAATGCGGTAGTTTTACTGCCGTGTTCAACATCACACATTATAGGGCTTAATGGTGTTTTCAATAACACACAACTTCGTGTTAAACTAACAGAATGAAATGATTAGTGCTGTTTTCAATATTACACACTCCATGATCCCAATTTTTAATATGGTGACTATATAAAAATGCAGAGATTGAAAGATACTAAGTTTCCTCGCTGACATTTACTTCAATTATGAGGGTTCACTCACCGCCAGCGATGCTACTGAGATTAATCGTTCCATTTTCAGTGAATTTTCATTCTCTGAAGATTCGTCTGCAGCAACCAGTAATTTTGTGAAATCAAGATCACTTCGAGATAGTTCTTCAAACGTGCCTTGAGCTTCTATACACCCCTGAAAATTTTGAATTGAGTGGATGGAAAACACATTCAGTTAAATCTTCTCACCTTATTAAGAACTATGATGATATCAGCCTTTTTCAGATATTGCAGTTGATGTGTCACCAATATGCGTGTCTTACCTCTTAAATATTTCAGGATGCACTTATCGAATAAATGTCTCCCAACCTTAGTATCAACAGCTGATAGTGGATCATCTAGTAAGTATATATCTGAATCTTTATAAACGGCTCTTGCTAAATTGATCCTTGCTCTTTGACCACCACTCAAGGAAACCCCCCTGTCACCAACTTTAGTTCTGTCTCCCTCTGGAAATTGTTCGAAATCTTTCTCTAATGCACATACTTCAACAATTGTTTTGTAATGGGACCGATTGTACTCTTCGCCGAAAAGAATATTGTTTCGAACATTGGAGGCAAAAAGCCAGGGTTCTTGGGATGCGTAGGATATATCACCATTGAACTCAACACTTCCTGACGAAGGCATCAATTCTCCGAGGAGAAGTTTGAGGAGGGAAGATTTTCCAGAACCAACCGGACCAATAACTGCACAAAGAACTCCAGGTGGAAGATGGATGGTCAAACTTTTTAGAATGGGCGAAGATGGTACCCAACAAGCATCAACGTGCTTCAGTTTTATGCTGTT
Organism: Myrrha octodecimguttata; assembly: GCA_958510865.1. Taxonomy (NCBI): domain Eukaryota; kingdom Metazoa; phylum Arthropoda; class Insecta; order Coleoptera; family Coccinellidae; genus Myrrha; species Myrrha octodecimguttata. The sequence continues at coordinate 32,526,827 of OY294057.1, forward strand.
ATCTTCCGTCTCGCGTACCTTGAATGTTTCCTTCTCTTCCATCAGTAAGAATTCTTGAAGTCTTCTTACGGATACCAAAGATTCAGCCCCGAAAGAAATCACCATGGGGAATATTATAGCCATGGTGAGTTGCAAAAGGTTGAAATACATTGCTAACGAAAATACCAAGTCTGCTCTTATTTCGTGGCCCATGAGGACGTAACAAATGATCGTCACCGCCAATGTTGTTCTTTCAACGAAGACCATAAAACTGATTAGGATACTCCTGATATAAGCTGCTCTTCGTATGTATTTTACTTCACGAGACCTAGCTTCTTTAACGACAGCTTCGAATGGCGTTTCCCAAGCGTACATTTTGATGACTTGAATTCCACTCAGTATCTCACTCATTATTCGTACTCTGTGATCTGTCCTTTTGGCAACTTGCATCCTCAATTTTGATGTGACGCTTCCCATGAACACTGGAAAAAATGAAGGGTTGAAGATTTAAAGGACTATTAGCCTACCCAATATCCAGGGCCTGGCAGGCAGGGAACGGGAAGTGTAATAAGCAAACGGCAGCTAGGTTCCTGATCTAGGGCGATCGAGTGGACCAGAAATGCCTAGCACCCTATAGCCCAGCATACAGGGCAGTATCATAGCAACAGCGAGAGCGTACATTCAGAAAGCGGCCGGCATGTAGGGTATTGTAATGAGCGACAACCTACCCGGCATACCAGGAACCCGTTTAATCGGGCCCTGGAGACTGGATAGTGTAATAGGCTTTTGAAATGTGCGGAACTGACCTTCTTTATCAATAAGTAGTAGTCTAATGTACTTAGCTGTTTTGACTGGATCTGAGTTGATGCGTGAGTGGTGAGTGAGTTACTCGAGTTAGTTCAATTCATGCTATATTGAATCTTATTGGAAATAAGCTACACATGTAGTTAAATATAAAAAAACTTTGAGTTACAGTTTTATAAAGACGATATTGGCCTACAACGATTTGTTGATGTCGATTGGGCCAATGATATGAACGATAGAAGGTCATTCCCGGGTTTTGTTCCGAACTTTCTGGATATTCTGTTTCTGGAGAAAGCAGAAAACAGAAAACCGTTGCCCTATCAAGCACGAAAGCCGAATACATGGCAGTTTCGGAGGCTGATAAAGAGGCATTATTGTTTGTAGGAATCTTAGTATCGAATTCTCTGGCAGCTGTGATTCTACAATTTTATTCAACAATGATCAGAGTGCACACAGGTAGGCTGTAAACCCAACTTTTCGTAGAAGATCGAATCATACCGGTATAAGATATAATTTCCATAGAGAAGCTATATATGAAAATTGAATTGTAGTTTTAACTGTATCAATTCAATGTTACTTCTTGTACAACACGCCGATATTAATTCTTAAACACTTGGGTATTAGAAGAACACAGTCTAGAGAAGCACTAAATTAGGTCAGGAGCTTGTATATTCACTCCTCTGAAAATTTCATGTATACCATGATGTTATCGGGACACGAGTGAACATTGAAGATTATCATTTACTCCAGTACCCTTCAAACAGTTCTTGGTACCTAAAGCGAGGAGAAGGATATGCTGGCAACGAACGACTGGCCTCAGAAATTGGATCGAAAACTAACTGAAAGATGGGGCAGATAGATCATCGAGCGAAACCGACGAATTTTGACTCGATATTTTTTGTTTCGAACTAAGAAAACTAGCGCAACTAAGAAGACATCTTCCTGTAAAGCATAACACTTGCTAGAGAACTTCTGAATTCTCTAATTGAATGGTATCGCGTGATTATTGATGCACCCCGAAATAGATGGGACCCAATAAACATATGTTCCAGATACCGATACTGTACTCCTGATTATTCTACGTTTGTATATCAACTGTCTCACATTGGACAGCACTTTTAAGGGAAATTGCATGTAAACTCACATTGAACCGGTAATGTTATGATCAACATGGTTGTGATTCCAACCATCGAACTTGGTCCCATTTCATTCCACATCAGATATCCAACCAATAGAATCTGGATAGGTCCCATCCAAATGTAGTTGAGTGCTATAACCACCAGATCGAATCTGGCAACGTCATTGGATAAAAGATTGACCACTTGACCTGCTGCTGTTTTTCCTAGAGAAATCTGACTCAGCTTCAGGATCTAGAACAAGAAATAAGTTTGTGTACTTCAACCATTACATTCGGGTCAGTCAGTACTGAAAGAACAATTTTAGTTGTTAGCACGATGCTCGATTCCCTTTCAAATGAGATTGTGTTGTATCTATAACTTATTGAAAAAAATATTAAACTGCGTGCTGTTAAGGATATTGATATTTTCCGATAATTCATCGTGAAGTTATTATTGTGTTGAATAATTTTTTTCTATGTTTGTAGAAATACACATTTCAATGTGCTCTTCAGTCTTTATTTTATTTCCAATTAGATCCAATGGTTTAACGCAATGAAAAATCGGATTTTCATTATACCAAGACAAGTTTCATCCGATGACTATTCCAACAGCGCCCTATAAATGCTTGGGGCTGATTGAATCGAATACAACTGGCCAATTCCCGCAATCATAATCAAAATGAGATATCATGATTAATCTCATGGTTATTTGCCACTGGAGCTATTTGTTAAAGACCTAGAGTTTTTAGACCACGTGGTACAACGCCACGCGACAATTCTTCCAACTCTTCCTGTGAGAGGACAACCTCTCATCACTTTCAGAATGGCAAGCCAAAGACTAGAGTGGTCGAGATATATGATAGTACGTCTTTATTCACGAGTCCAGATATGAAATTCTTTCTATAAGTCAACGAGTCCAAGTTGAACACTTCCACTAACACGAAGAAATCAACACTTTGTTCATAAAGTTCATCCTTTTCGATAACGCACAATTATAATTGGAGATAGTTTCGAATTATTAGTTCTTCCAAGAATCATGAGGTATCAAACATAAGTTGACGAAGTTATCAAGTAGTCCCACAATAGTACTCTGATATTTGCGGAAATTTCATTTCTCTGAATGATAATTCCATTCCACCAGGTGATCAATGCTCTAGAAAACCAGGGGTATTTCACTTCTAACATAACCTCCAAGATCCCCTGGTCCAATCGAGCAAGTATGGGTTTAGCTGCACACAACCCTTGAAACACTTCATAAGATGCACAGCTTTGGCAACAAATTGGTTACAATAGTCTCAGTTACTTGGTGGAAAAAATGCAAAGGATGCCAAGCAGATAGTGATGCACCTGGAGGTCATACTTTGTGATGAGACAGAAATTGGGACAAAAACAAATTAGTTCAACAATATCGACATTTGACAATTGGTTTAATTATTATGATGACTACACAGATAAGATTTCATATAGAGCCTTGAAGATGAACTCAACATTGTTCCAAACTATTTCATCTGGTACTGAAAGATACATTGCAGAAATGGGCACATATGATTCAGAGTAAAAGCAAATCTCTGCCTTTGTTGAGACCCATAACGAACGTCTACCCAAGTCTTGTATTCATTGTTGCAGCACCGAAACGTCAGATTCTGGATATCGCTTTTGACTTCCAGATTGTTCATGATAACCGCTGAGTGCACGTTAAGCAAAACTTGGGGCTATAAATGGTCAACCGTACAACCAGCCTCAGGTACAAAAAATTATCGAATTAGATTCAGCTTTGAGCTCACCAAAGTGTAAAAGATCGGATATCGCTCGCAAATGTAGTGCAAATACACTCATCACCTCACCGAAACAATCGTGCTTGTTATCAGCCACACCCATCAGGACGGATGTAAATAAATGGAAACAATAGAAAAGATTTTTGGATAAACACTTTAGGATGACAATAACAGGCCTTACATTTTCCATTGTTGAAAAAGGGCAGCATTGAGATTCCACCTTACAAATCAGCAAAGAATATTTAGTCATACAGGCGTGCATCTTAAGAAGGGTGGTACTGGAGGTAATCACCTTCCCCTACGAATACATTTTTCGCACTGAATCTTGGGACTGCGAATACTACATCCGACAACATATTCAACCAAAACTAGGTCTCAAATATTTTCGATACTGTCCTCCTCTCAATCTCTGTATGCATCACTGCAGCCACATCTATTTGCAGGTTATATAAGACCTAAAAGATTTTAAACCAAATACTTTTCCGATGTGAAGCAGTATGCCAAAAAAATTCTAATTCTACTTTCGCACTACGCGCTATCCAATGCATTCCATTGCCGTGATTCGATGCTATGAAAACAAATATTCAACAATATTTGCCAAACTATTCACTCACATCCTGTTTAATAACGCACAGGCTACTTTGAAACAAAGTCATTCATCACAAGACCACTCGCTATGAACTGCACTGCTACTACTCTGTCAGATAGAGCCACTGAGTGAAATCAGTGGGAACGCATCGTTTAGAGCGTCCACACACAAGGCCACTGAGTTGTCGAGTTCAACCCACAATTTGAAACCATGATCAAAGGTGGAACCAGCCAATGGAAGCGGCCACTAATCATTGTCCCTAAAACCACTAGTGACTGCGACCTAGGGCTAATATGAGTAGACTCTCACGGCTTATGGTCCCAGTGTCCGTGTGGGCTCCGATCCATTAAATTTACCACGTCCATTTTGTGGTGCTGCGGCCACTGAGGCTCGAAACTGGTAGCCACTTGTGGCGGTCTGTGTGGGGGATCCCTAAATATGAAAGAGTAGTCTTTTTTATTTGTATTGCATTTTTCTCGATTGTCTTAGATTTCGCTGTGGAACCCCTCAGAAACCAATTTTTTTGTGAGTTAGGAGACCGGGTGTGTTCTGTGTCAGCTCCGTTACTGATTTCTTGCGCAGAGCTGAAAAGCATTGTCATCTAGCGAACCATATTGAATAATCGCATAGATCAGTGAACTGTGGGAGATGTATAAAGTCAAGTCTCCTATTGAGGTTATTAACTTTCTCATATATATAACGTTTTTGAGTGTAATAAGGAAGAATGATTATGAATAAAATATCTAATTGGTCTTATGGAATATTAACTGGTGTAGATAGTCTTCTTTGAAGTCAAAAGACCACAACAACAATACAGCGCGAGTCCCTAAATAAATTCAGTATATCATCAAAGACAGTTATTTTGATGAGAATATACTTGGACAGACCGATTAGTATTTTAAGTCACATTGTTTTTGATACATCTTGTCCCAAACTTGAGAGTTGATATCATCGAATATCTTTTTCAAATGTTTATCCTACCTTTCATATGACCATATTTGAAGGGAAAATCAAAGTACACGAGTATACTTAATATAAGATTTTGATTTGATTCGAAAAGGTAGAAATTTGAACCATAAATTATGCATTGAATACGGGACTCCCTCACCATTTTGGAACACTAAGACAACCTAACCATTGGGTCTTGGCTCAATTGCTCTATTGAAAAACCGAATCTTTCGCTAACAATATTCGATGACCTACACTAGTCAACTGATCTATCTGATACCAACTTGAATAAAATAAATGTTCTAATTATTTTTCATTGTCTAACCAAAAATATCCTGATTGTAACTTTTATATTTGGTACTACTACTAAAAACGTAGGATTACCCTTTGAAAGAATATCATATCTCAAATCGGTGACACTTTCTATTACATCAAAGAGAGAGCAGTTTGGAATATCAAAAAACTTTGATTTACTGAATTTATTCCGAGTTGTAGACTCACACTGTAAAATACACAAAAAAACCAAGGTAAAAACGAACCTTCCTGTAAATGAGTGTTGATACGGCAACTCTTATTCTCATCCCTACTGCAGCAACTCCACAGCTGCCATGGTGGAGGAAGAATGTTGATGCCAATGTTATAGCACATAAACTCCCGCCATACCATAAAACTTCTTCCGTTGTGTGATCTGGCTTTGAAAATACCTTGATCAATGCCGATAGGACAATTGGCTGTAAAACTCTAATAAATCGAAGTCAGTTTAGATCTTAAGCCTAAATATTTTTCGGCTCACCTGAGTACCACATTGTTGAGGAAGGTGACTAGACCCCAAGCAATGTACCTCCATAAGAATGCTTTTAGTAGAGCTCTTAGGAGGCTTGGTTTTGTACCTTTCAATTTACTTTGCTCCAATTCTTTGAACCAAATTTTTTCTAATTTATCCCCAAGTTTCGCAGATTTATTTTTGTTTTCACAATTGTATATATCCCTCAATTCCAAACTGTATTTGTTGCTCTTGTAGCAAATTTTTCGCATCCATCTAAAATCAAAAAATTGTACCTGAATGCTCAAAAAAACTTGAATATTAACATTGTCCAAATTCTATGCTCGAAATTCACTCATGACAAATATTTCCGAGAAGAGCACGACCAACGAAAGGGAACTGGAGGTAGTTTTTCGATGGGTGGGAACTAGAAACAAAATTTGAACGACGGATTCTCGTAGAATTTTTAATTCTGTTGAAAATACTTTCTGTTTGAACTTTTCTCCCTGTTTGAGAGCCGAGATATTGACTGTATGTAACATCTTGGCTCACCATGTATACCGGGTGCTAAATGAATCAGGTTTACTCCCAAAAAGTCTACATTTTTCCAGGTATCGGATTGAAATTTTGGACAGTAATACTGCAGCTTGTTTCCCATCGACTGAAGTAATTAATGTGTGTCGATATGACTTTTGTTTTGAACTGTGGACGTAACTTTCGATTTCCTCTCATAAACTGATGTATATTTATACGAATTCTAAGCTGAATTTTGAGCGAAATTCTATCAGAAGAAAAGTAAAATAAAGAAAAAACAATAATCCGTTTTTTTTTCGTTTTTTCTTCGGTTCTATTTAATGCTTGGTATAATAATTTGGTCGTTATAACATATCATCCAAATTCATTTCCACTAGGAATTGACGACTGGGGCAGAAATTATACGAATTTCGTCTTAGTCCCATGCGAGAGGAATGAACCTCTGACTCATCTTATTATACTGAGCTCCAAAAAATTATTGACATTATTTTTCTGCATTTCGATGGAGCATTCCATTTTTTATCTTTCCTCGCGAAAGTATATTTTGGCAATTTTTTATATTATTTCTTGTTTTCTTTATTTTGATGAAATTTCATTTGGGAAAATCGAAAGTTATGTTCATTTCCGGTTGAACCGGAAGTCATAGACACACCTAGTTTACCGCGATGGAAAACAATCTGTAGAATCTGATATACATTTTTTTGTTGAGTTGAACCCTCGGGTGAACCTGATTCCTGCGATACCTGGTATAGTCTACAGGGAGCGGGATTTGGCTTGAAACAATGAATTTTCTCAGAACTATTCACTTTAGCCACAAAATGTTTCAAATAAACTTGTGAAGTATCAGGGGGAATATGTATTCCTCGTAATTAGTTAGAGACTACCGACGCGTTTGTTGGTATCATACCGAGAGTAAGTTTCAAAAGTTTTTCTTTCATTTTTCATTCAACATTATTTTGTGGACACAATTCATCACAGTGAATTTCACAGCAGTGTACTTGATTCCGATTTGATTCTATTCTTTATTTTGGATATGTTGGAGAAAAATATGTGAAACTAGCGTTTTTTCAACATCATTTTTGCGCGCATGTTCTAGGGGAACAGCGTGCTATTGTTTTGTCGACATGTCGGTAATTTTCGATGATTGAGCTGAAAATGGTCTCAAACGACTAGATTGGACTCACTAATGACGAATCTGGTGTCAAAATCGATTCTGACCGGCCGTGGACACGATAACTGTCGAACGAAGTGAGCTAGCAACTTGAAACTTTCAGGGAAGGTCGCGCATTGGAATGCCGCGGTTGAGTTTGTTAATGGGCCAATCGGTCGAACAATTTCGGAGTAATAGCCACTTGAAATTTTGAAGTTATTTATTTTTTATTTGAGAAACTACTTGAGCGATTAGATTAAAACTCGGCACTTAGGTGGACTATAGCGATGCGCAACTATGAGCCGAATTTTATCAGGATCAAACTGTCAGTAAATTGAAAAAAATTTTTTTCAACATTTTTTCACAAAAAATTTTTTTTTCGGAAACTGTTTATCATACCCAAAAAAAACTTCCATTCGGACTTTGAACTTCATATTTCACAGCAGTGTACTAAATCTTAGTTCGATACGGTCATAAGTTTTGGAGATAAAAATTCACAGGTAGCTTGAAGATGCTGAAAGACAACTTTATGCAAAAATTCGTGATGATCCTGTCATTAGAACAGTTTGAAAAAAGAATATCTGTGATTTTCTTATCATATCATCATTAAATTAGGTATAAACCTTCGAACTGTAATTTTTCGATGAAGTACTGGACCCCAATTCGATCTGATCTGGTTTTTTGGAAGTATTGGGGAAATATAATTTTGAATGGGTATATCTGCGGAATCATTGGGTGGATTTCACCCATTCATCAATACGGTCTTCTCAATTAAGGTCCAAACCTTCTCTACAAATTGCGAGTTTCTAATTGGTTTACGGTCGGCCTAACGGCCGACTGCGTAAACACAATAACTCCCGAAAGAAACCACTCAGAAACTTGATATTTATAGAGGTTTGGGGCTTAATTACGAAGGCCGAATTCGTGTATGGGTAAAATCCGCCCAATGATTCAGTAGATATACCCATTCAAAATTTTATTTTTCCAATATTTCCATAAATACAGATTAGATCGAATTGAAATCCAGTAATTTATCGGAAAAAAATCTAGAAAGGCACTGCCGTGAAGGCAGAGGCTTTTGCGCGCAAGTTCAAATTCGTTGCCGAAGCGGTCATCTACATTGAACATGCGCGCAAAATCTGCTGCCTTCACGGCAGTGCTTTTCTAGATTTTTTCATTTCTGGAATAATTCGGAAACTACTCATGATGCAGTCTAGTGACTAGTTGGCAAATGTTGATGCCCATACAAAATATCCGTGATGATAGTGTCTTATTAGAAATATTGAAAAAATTCAAAAAATGTTTCGTGAAATCCAATCAAATGACCCTGATGAAATTTCCAATGAGCCCTTAATCTGTCATTTTCAAATCAATGTTAACATGCGTACAAGAGCTGCTAACTTCACGTCAGTTCTTTTCTAGGAATATTTAATTATTGGCGCTTTCTGTGCTTTATCTGTACCGTTGGTATAATTTTGCAATTTCCCAGTTCATTTTCACAATGAAATGTTTTCGAGTGTATATTCTGACACCTGATTCAGAAAATACCATTATGTAATACCATTTCGAGATCATCATAAAATGCGTAATTTATGGATGTAATGTAATGTAATCCCTGCATAAACCAAAACAAATACTGAATTAGCATAGGAACATATGAGTGGATAAACTTGGGATCAATTGGGAAATAATTGAAAATATTCTTGATTATTTAAATATTTTTCGAACTGAAAGCTGGGAATTGAATGACCATGTTTTACCGAGTTTGTCGCACATATATCCATAACATTACATAACTAAAGCGCAGGCACACAAAAACACAATATCCGTTTTCGTCTTTGCCAATATTCGATGAAAGATATGAGTAATTTAATGATTGATATAAAAACAACGAACATTATTTGAAGATCTATTCAGGAGTACAAACTGATTATGTCGTAGAAGTGAGAGACTAAGGAAGTAGGAATACTAAGAGTTGTCCGGTTAGGCTAGTGCGGATGAAGAATACTACGGACTATACAGGGTGAGTCTTTAAGTTGTACATTAATTTTAACCATAGATTTCTCACATCAACTACATACTTTTTTCATTTATCATTTCTTCAGATTCGGCTCCAGCAAAAAGATGCAGGCTGTTTAAACTTCCAAAAAAATCAGTTTTTTTTTGTAGCTTTGATATGGTAACTCTGAATGAGATGAATTTGGGTGTGAAGTTTTCTATAATTATGACACATATTCTCCAGTAATCACTTTGATCATACTTCAAATAGTTTTCGAGTTACAGACACGCCGATTCCTGAAACTATACGGAATTAGCATGAAGAATGCAGATAAAGTTTATCATATATCGTTATAAGAATCTTCAATCTTCCAAAAACACTTGATTATTTTTTATAATTTCTCTTTGAAAGCACCGTTTCGAAATATTACCTTATATTTATGCACCCGCCCCTGATCTAGTAAAGAAAGTGAATTAAGCTGGGTTCACGTTTATCCGGACCATATAATACACATAAATATTCATCTTTTTCGTATAGAACTAATATAAGGTGAATGCTATTTCGTGACCATACCACAGACCTAACTATAACATTCATAGATATAGAATAACATGTTATTATAAGTCTATGACATGATGTAAGCAAAGCATGGTGTGCGCATCTGCTTTACTGTGATCGTATTTTCAAATGATGACGTCAATTTTTTCATTCCAATTCAAAGAAACATATATTCTGTGCTTTGAATTAGAATGAAAAAAGTGACGTCATCATTGGTAAATACGATCGCAAAAAAGCCGATGAGCACACCATGTTTTGCCTACATCATGGTCTATGATAACATTCTAGAGAATCTTTTTAGGTTTTTTGATTGATTTCATATAATTTATTTATCAATCGTCTGAAAAATGTATAATTATGGAGTTTTCAATATGAGAATAGGTGAGAATGGAATTGTGTATAATCCTATAGTGGAATGAAATTGGATATTGCATGAAAATCAAGTTGAAGATCAGTGTTTCAAGTCCATTGTAGTGAAATGTTTTCCTTGCGATAATAACACAAAAAAGGACCAAATCATAAGAATTAAGTGAGTAAATGAGTTTCCATAATCTTGTTTATTTGAATTTCAAACCTTGGATTGGTTATTTTCTCCGAAAAAAAAACCGTAAGATATATCTGTTGTGAACTTGCAAACAAAGCGCAGTAGTGTATTAGCACATTGAGAAATATTTAATGCTTAATGCTTTAATGCTTATAATTTTTTACCTGAGCCGAATCTGGAAAAATGAGAAAAGTGTTTTATTTGATTAATTTATGGTTAAAATTAATGTACAACTTAAAGACTCACAATGTATTGACAGTTCCCAGCAGCACGGCTTTTTGCATCCACATAAAAGTGTTCGACGGTAATTCTCCGCGGCCTTTTGATGTATTAGACCGTTGAAACTCATAATGAGGGGTATAATGTCGACTCTCTTCAACTGCCACATGTCCCTCAGCTGCCGTGCGAGGGGTTCATAGTTCATATTTCCTAATCTTCACCCCGTATGATATTTCCATATTGACATCCATCGGTACCATGAAGTTGATAAGAATATCTGTTGTTGCGCCAGGGAACCAGCGTGTTATCGTTCTGTCCAATTGTCTGTAATTTTAGAATTTTGAGTCCAAAATGGTCTAAAACGACTAGGTTGGACTCACTGATGACGAACCCGGTCTCAAAATCGATTATGTCGGCCTTTTGTACGATTAAGGGCGAACGGAGGGTTCAATTGACTTGAAGATTTCAGGGTTGGTTGCATTTCAAAATGCGACGGTTAAGTTCGTTAATGGGCCAAATCGGCCAAATGGTTTCAGAGTTATAACCATTTGAAATTTTGAGGTTGGCACTTAGTTAGAGCACAACGACGCGCAACTCTGTAACGTTACGAAACGCTCCACTGTCGATTTCAGGTTTCATCGCGAAAATACGTCATACTAATAATTTCAATTCCAATCGCAAGAAACCGCCTTATTGCAATTATATGAGCAATCGCTAAAGAACGCTCTTCGCTTTGACGGTTGAGTGTGTGTTTCGCATGCGCGACTCTTCGAACTCGGTCCAGCTGATGGAAAATTCTTTTTTTTGGTGCGTAGGAACTGAAAATTCAACACCATGCTAGAGTTTAGCGAATTAACGTACCTCGTAATCCATTAACATCGTGGAATTTTGAAGTTTTATTTTTCTTATAAGACGTCTATTCAAAAGGCGGTAAGTACTACGTATATCCCGACCAATATTTTTTGCTTTTGTGAATGCCAAATTGTGATTTCTGATTTATTTCATTCCATGCAGTTTACACAGGTTAACATTTTTCTTTGTATAATATTGTGCATTTGATTTCTTGTCTCATTCTTATTATCGAATAACGTGCTCTTGTTCCTGAGTTCTAGATAATTCATCTCATATTTATTAACCTGTAAATTGTTTCAATAACGTCTAGAGTCACTGGGAATGAGATCACGTGTTACAAGCACTATCTTATAGTTTTGAAATTTGCAGTTTTTTTCACCGAGGCTACCGCCTGCTGGATTGTCTTTTTACCGGGGCTAACGCCCACTGGACCATCTTTGTACCGGGACTAACGCTCACTGGATTATCTTTGTACCGAGGCTAACGCCAATTGGAATATCTTACTACCGGACCCAGAGTTTAACTGGATTATCTTAGTTCTAGAGGCAAATTACTGGATTATCTTAGTACTGGAGCTGATTATGGCTGAAATACCTTTATACCGAAGCTAATTATTTCTGGAATATCTTAATTCTGGACTTTGCTCTGGATGGAATCTCTTGAAACTGGACTACCTGCATAATACCTGCATTTTGGAGGATCATACCACCGGATCCTTTACCATTAAGCTAAGTGCTTCTTCGAATCCCGGATCTCAGATTCACTGTACCTAGTTTTGTGTAGTAATTTTTAATTGTGAAGTTGAAATAAATAGATAGGGAGTAAGAGGTTGCATCATTACAACCAGATTAACGACTAGGGTTACATTCAGGAGTTAATTTGATTTCAACTTTCACTGAAATTTCGTTGGGATCGTATGGTTTCTTATTTGAAAATTTTTCAAATTTTTTTTCATGAACTATCAATCATATTTGAGAAACAATTTGGTTCATACCTTGAGCTCTATATTTCACAGCAGTGTACCAAATTTAAATTTGATACTAATAATAATTTCGGAGATATTGGAAAAAAATATGAAAAATTTCGTGTTTTTTTCTCGATATCGTTTTGTCGTTATAACTCAAGAAACAGTGATCCAATTATGATGAATCTTGGCAGCTAGTTCGAAGATGTGAGAGTACTTGATTTCAATTCGATAAAATCTGTATTTTTGAAAATCATCAAATCTTTGGGTGGAATTCACCCATTCACGAATTCGACCTTCGTAATTAAGGTTCAAACCTACTCTACAAATATCGAGTTTCTAAGTTGTTTCTTTCGGAAGTTATTATGTTCCCGGTCGGCCGTTAAGTCCAGTACTTTATCGAAAAAACCCTAGAAAAGCACTGACGTGAAGTCAGCAGCTTTTGCGCGTATGTTCAAAGGATATCACCAAGAGTGAACATGCGCGCAAAGGCTGCTGACTTTACGTCAGTGCTTTTCTAGGTATTTCTGCCTTGTTCCACACAATCATGTCGGGTCTATTATGTTTTCCACAGAGGTCCACTGTGAAGTCCCAATACTCCTTCGTGAAGTCATTCTCTAACATTTTTTGAGGTACATAGGAGTGATGAGGTGTAAAATTTCGGAGAAGCCCCCTGTCGAGATACAACAACTGGTTCACTACTTCACCCATGTTATCGTGTCGGAACATATATTTGGTGCCTGCAATGGTTGGACATCCAGAGGAAAGACGCTGCACTGTTTTCTCTGCACTGTGTTTTCTAATCGCTGTTCCAAAATTAATTTACAGTAATTCCGTGTGGGCACCACCTGGTGCTGGATAGTAAACAGGGTTCCTTCCGTTCATGGGTAACGATAACCCCCCCTCGAATACAGGTTCGTGCTTTGGATATCCCATGTAAAGCTCTCGCTTGATTACTTCTTCGCAATGTCGCCAAATGATCTTAGCCTGGCCGTCCACTGGAAGCGATTTGGGGCTTTCTAGAGCTACGCGTTTTACGGGCGTCGACGAGCTTTTACGACCCAAGCGGTCTCAGGCTTCGGGGTCGTCCACTCGCAGATAGTTCGCGAGGTTTCGGTTGGTTCTTGTTCTTGCGTAGCAGAGGATTTGTACTTCGGATTTCCGTGTTTATTGGAGAAATTGTAATACGGGATGGATTTAGAATTAATAATTAATTTCAAGGATAAACCTTACTTGATCAGGCGTATGTTAGCTACGGAATAGGGAAAATGTTTGAGCTAAGGTAAATTCAAATATAGAAAAAATGAAATTATCGGGAAAAATTCACCATCTTATTTATAATGGATGATTATTATCGTACACTCATTTATAATACTGGAATGGAAGTTGAAGTGTGAATGTTGATGACCTGGGTACTTCGAAAACAAAGACTGCGGAACTTCGAAATTATGACTGATTTGAATTTTATCTGTGAAAAGTCACCTTCAGAAGGGAAATGTGGTATTAATGTAACTAGAACGTGACTTCAAAACTCTAAAAACTGCAAACATCGAAAGAAATGATGGTGACACAAATATTCAGAAATTCTTAAAATTTTGTAGAAGTGCATGCGTATTTTAGAAAACAGGTCACTAGTAAAAAATCCCTAGCGTTTGATAAAGAAAAAACTATGTTTATTATGTGATCGAAAGAATCGTTCTGCATATGAGATTGATTGAAACGTTGTTGAATCATTACAGTACGTATGGACCAAAAACACTTGGGCATATAGAAAAATATTCAAAATAAAAAACAAATTGATAATAGATATCGAGATAATAAGGGCTATGAAAAACGAGATAATGGCGAAACGCGCTGGATTAATTATATTTGGAATTCTATACAGACGATTATTGCCAAAGAGTCCAATTTCAGGTAGGCTACCACACCTACAGAACTTCTGGATGCGAGTTCAATGTAAGAAAAAAGACAACATTCATTAACCTTCAAATCTGATCCATCTAAAATTCACCAATAATAAACAACGAGCTTCAACAAATATTCCGTTGACAAACCATACATTCCACTTGCCGTCGGATAGATCCTCTTTTCGAGCGTATAGACGCGGCAGATCCAAACTGATCGGGATACAATTGCGCCGTTCGAATTCTCTCGAAAAAGCCCGTATGAACTCGCTGCCAGTCGACGAGGGTACCTAGAATTCCATTCATTTGGATCTGACCCGCAAGTTCGTTCATTTACGCTCCTATCGCACCTCTCGAAATCGCGTGCAGGGGACAAGCAGCCTTATTTCCCTCTTGTAGATTCTTGGTGGGTTGATGCCGCATTAACTTGACCTACTATCCATTTATGAATAGGTGAGTGAGTGTTATTTTTGAAGTATTCAAGAATACTTTCCGTTTGTTTCCGACATGCCTCTTCTATGTTGCTTAGAACTCGACCACCTCCCCTGCGTGACAAAGGAACTTTCTCTATTACCGAGTTGCAAATCCGTCATCTACCAGTTTATAACGGTGAGAGTAAATGATGGAAGGTCCCAGATACTTATGGCTTCCAATTTATTCTTTGATGTTGATTGGGTTTTAAGTATTTTATGCAACCTCCTGAATAATTCTCCCTCGACTATCTCTTCATTTTCCTGATGTTTAGTTTCATAAGTTTGCACTACATCCAGGTACCTGTATCTATCCTCCATTCCCAGCTTGGATATCTCCCTTCCATCTACCTATTCGATGTTGTGTTCCTCTGTCATCTTGCCCCTCTTCACGCTGATCGTCGCACGCTTCCCCAGTCCCAACGAAATTCTTAATCTTCAGACATCTGACCTCCGAGCACATGGTACAGAGTATCTATGCAGATTCAGGTGAAACGACGTGATGACAAAAAGTGACACCGGAGGAATTTTGTCTGCACCAGATGTTTCAAATGATACCTACACCCAAGTAATCTCCCAGAAATGATTTTTTACAACATCCGTTGCAGAGAAAATTCATCAACTATCACTTTTTATTATCACGTCATATTACCCGAATCTGCATAAATACCCTGTAGCATTGCTCAGAGGCTAGTTGTCTGAAAATGAACGAAAGTTCGGAACGTGTCACAAAAATGTAAACCTTACATATTGTAAAACATCTAATTGCTGGTAGTGAAACATAAAATTAAAAAAAATGTGTATCAATTCAGAAATTTCCTTAGAAATGGAAGGTGTTGCAGTTTTAGAGCGGACTCATTCTCGCTCACCGGACCTGAATCTTATAATGCACTTATGGGATACGATCAAAAGAGAGATTTAAGCTCGTCAACAATACTGGCAGCACAAAGCAACTTATACAATGTTTCCCTGAAAGGTATTTAAAACTTGATAGAGAGCATGCCCTGTCGATTTCGTACTTGTATCGATGCTGCCAATACTGTTAATTTCTTGTTGAATTGCTATTTTTAGAGATATTACTTTTGAATAAACCTGCTGTTTTGTTACTTATTTTATTATTGAGGAAATAATCGTAATTGTATTTTTTAATTTCTGTAATATTCATATAGGTTTGGGTTTGTGTGAAAACATCGAAGGTGTTATCAAATTAAAGTTTTCATCGAATTCTACAATAATACCTTTAATTATCATTACTATTATTATTATTATTTCACATGAATGGGTAATGAATAAACCAAAATTCTTTTTCTTCAGAATATGAAGATTGTTATTGAAAAATAATTCTCGCCGATTTAATATTTTCATTGGGCTGAAGGACTTTGACTTTGTCGATAGAGCACTATGGTTATTAATTTTCAACAAAATCTATATTTCATCTTTTTTAGAAATAAATGAATGAACTTACATGAAGAATAGTCTTGATATAAAATTGGCATTCTTTTTGGGAGTTTCCTTCTGCAAAGGATAACACTCCTCCATGATCAAGACGAACTATTTACTGTAGTAGGAAGATATCACATTCACAATAGTATTACACTGACACTGCTTTCCATTCTCAGGTTCCTAATAAAATCTAATGACAATGTTCTTGAATAAGTTGGTAATAAATTATTGCTGAATCACATCGAGGTTATTTTGTTAATCTGAAGAAGATTAATTTATTTGACGAACAAACATCGTGTTATCATTCGTTCTTCTGAAATAATAGAATAGTTCAAATAAATGATGTAAAAGATAATTCAGCTACTTCTCACTGTCATTGAGGAAGTGAAAATGACAAAGCGGGGTACTGACGGTATTTACAAGAAAAATTCTCCATCCTGAACATTGATGCTGAAAACTCATCAAACGATATATTTCACCAAAACTAGCAAATAAAATGTTTGTTTCATTATAGACTTGTAATCTTCGCGGTATAATTGCTTAGTTTTTATAGTATTGTAATGCTCTGCCCAATATTTCAGCGGTATACTTAAGTTCAAGTAAGTCAAGTCAGTTGAAAAACCATGATGTAAAAAACATGGTGTGCTCGATTGTATTCGTTCGTGTTGACGCATTACACGCAGGTGACGTTTCAAGGCAGGATGTAGGAAAGGTGTGTGTTGTTTGCTCCAGAATGAAAATAACTCCTGATAATTGATCACAGCGATGCAATTTTATTCTTCACACACAACCGAATGAAAACTAATTTTGGTTTTTCTTAATTCTTACAAATACAGTCTCTGAATGGAATACTTTTCTAACTGAGAATCGAGCTTATTCTGGAAGGTTTTCGCATCATTTTATAAAAACTGCCATCGACAAATAATTCAATCCAGCAATCCGCAAGGGATTTTCCCATGGAAAAAACATTTTTTTATTTTTGATGGTTCTGTTTCAGATATTAGGAGTGTAGCCCCAGAAAACATCTACAAAATGATTTTCCAATTGAAATTCATATTAAACTGAAACAGAAAAAGAATACTCGGTGAATTTGTGGAAAATCTCGGAAAGCATTCTAGAGGGGCAGCCCTTGATGCTAAACAGAGAGTTACTCGCGCGTCTTGGAGATCTATTGGATTTTGAAGCTGAGGAGATAAAATCAAAAAAAAAAAAATTTATAATATAATGTATTCCCGTCCATCGATGGGAGAGCGCCTACATGTCTTCACAAATGGAAAAAACACCCTTACATGGTAATGTTCGAGGGCGTCAGATATTGATACCATATATGCCCCGGGTATCTTCAGTAATGTTGACATGCTAATCTGACGGTATCGATGGTAGGGGTGACTGTACCGGGTGAGTCATTAAGAGTGTAGACTGGCTAGTATCTCGAAAACCGTTTATCCTCTAACTTCCGGAAAAAATTCTTATAATAAAATCGGCCTCTAAAAAATTATTGTATATATTTTCAAATTTGTATTTATCCACTAGACGGCGCAATTTATCACTGAAATATAATTGAATTTTTACACTTTTTTTTTCAACTAAAATGGCAAATAATAAGAAAATGAGAAACTTTTTTTTCTATTCAACAAATTTTGTTTCAGACATTTTTATATTTTCTATTGTTTAGTGTTAGGATGCATGAACTTTTCTTCACAATAAAAAGCTCACTTCTGTATAGTTGAACCGATTTACTTGTACTTTGGTTTAATTTGGAAGCCATCGGAAGCAGATTTCAGATACATGTGACAACAACATACCGGGTGTTCCAATTAAAAATTACATGTTGTCTTATATCACTTCACCCAAGGATAAACGGTTTCATACTGCCAGCCACCACCCTTAATGAATCACTTGGTACATAAGGTTGAAAATAAAAGAAATATCGAGCGCACAAGAAATTTTTGGGGCATTTCAAGTAAACCCAAAAATTATTACAATATTTTGTCGTAACGTTCTGTAGTAACGAAAGCTCATGGCTATTATTGAGCTATGCGGAAAAAATTGCCGTTCTGAAATACTCGAGGGCGTCAGATTGAGATATATGCGGTTGATCTTAATATCAGACGTACTGACCCATATTATGATGATAATCTGAAGCTTGATCTGACGCGCTCGAAAAAAATCTGATGATCAACTTTCTTCACAAATTTATAGCCCTTCCACGTACTTGAGTCACACTGAAATTGTCAGATCATTGGAATATACACTTTTTACCATCTAATCAACTCATCCTTCCTTAATCTTATGCGCTCGAGAAAATCGGATCTGCAACTTTTATTCACACTTTCGTCGCCTTCGCACGTACTTACGTCACACTGATATTGTCGGATTAGTAGAATATACACTTTTTAGCATCTAATCAACTCATCCTACCTTAATCCAACGCGCTCGAAAAAATCCGATCATCAACTTTTTTTACAACTTTGAACTATCTCACGTACTTACGTCTTACTGAAATTGTCAGATTATTGAAATGTACATATTTTTTAGCATATAATTAACTTCCCCTGCCATAATCTGACGCGCTCGAGTAAATCCAGATATCTCCTTCTTGGGCTTCCTTACCATAATATTCTGCGAGTTAATACATTTATTTGTCACAGCAATATACCGAATGTCACAGGAATCAGGTTCACCCCCAAAAAATAGAAATTAATCCATAAATCGTATTGAAATTTTGTACATTGATTCTACAGGTTGTTACCCATCGACTGAAGTGATTAATTTGTCTCTAGGACTTCCGGTTTAACCAGAAGTGGACGTAACAATCATTGTTTTCCATGAACTGAAGTATATTTTTGCATATTAGAATTCTACGTCGAAGTTTGATTGGAATTTTGTCAAAAGAAAAAAAAACTAAGAAAAGAAAATAAATGAAAAATGTTTGTTTTGTTTCTGACTTCGGTTCGATTCAAAGACTATATATTGGTTTTGCCATTATGACGAATCGTCAAAATGCATTTCCACTAGAAATTGACCACTTAGACCGAAGTTACACGTATTTTCTAGTCCCATACGAAGGGTGAGCCTTCTGCTCTAACTCTAATAATACTAGGTCTAGGAGCGTCTAGGTTCGTGAAATTCTTTGATCATACAGTTTTCATAGTGAGAGAAATAATTCTATTTAACTTCCAACCATAGAGCAAGATTAAAGGGTTCAATTTTTCCACATTTCGAGGGAACATTCTATTATTTACCTCTTTTCTCGAAAATATCATTCGGCAATTACCAGTTTTTTTGCGCGCATGTTCTGGGGAACAGCGTGCTATCGTTTTTTCCAAATGTCTGTGATTTTCGAATTTTTCCCGAAAATGGTCTCAAACGATTAGGTTGGACTCACTGATGACTAATCCGGTGTCCGGCCGACGACACGAGAGAAGCGAGATAGCCACTTGAAACTTTCAGATTAGGTCGCGCATTGGATTGCGGCGGTTGAGTTTGTTATTGGGACAAATCGGTCGAGGG
Source organism: Myrrha octodecimguttata (assembly GCA_958510865.1). Classification (NCBI taxonomy): domain Eukaryota; kingdom Metazoa; phylum Arthropoda; class Insecta; order Coleoptera; family Coccinellidae; genus Myrrha; species Myrrha octodecimguttata. Next base: position 32,546,952 of record OY294057.1, read on the forward strand.
GTTTCGGAGATGAGGTCATTTGAAATGTTGAGATTAATTTCCTGATAATTTAGGAACTACTCATGCTATTGGATTGAAACTTGACAATTAGTTGCAGCATAACAACGTACAACTTTTCACGAATTTTCGTTGAGATCACACTATGAGTAAATTTCGAGAACATTCTTTTCCGAAATTTTTTTCGAAAAAAATTTTTTTTTGGGAAACTGTTCATATCGTTGTTTTTCCGGAATAACTCAAAAAAATACAAATTCAATCGGGAAGAAACTTGGCAGCTAGTTTGGAAATGCTGATAGGCAACTTATTATTCGAAATTTCGTGATGATCGTGTCATTAGCACGATTTGAACGAAAAAATTCATCTGGTCATATTATCCTCATGATATTCTGTAAGAAAGAAACAACTTAGGAACTCGATATTTGTAGAGTAGGTATGGAGCTGAATAACGAAGGTCGAATTCGTGAATGGGTAAAATCCACCCAATGATTCCGTAGATTTACCCAGTCATAATTTTACAGATTAGATCGAATTGAAATCTAGTAGTTTATAGAAAAAACCTAGGAAAAGCACTGAATTGAAGTAAGCAGCTTTTGCGCGCATGTTCAAAGGATATCACAAAAAGTGAACATGCGCGCAAAAGCTGCTGACTTCACGTCAGTGCTTTCCTAGGTTTTTCTGATGTTATTATTGTTAAAGTCGACCTAATTGCCAATCGTAAAATGAGAATCCATTCAAATACTTGATATTTGATGAACCGGGTCAATTACGAAAGCCGAGTTCGCGAATTGGTAAAATAATCTAAAGATTCGGCATATATATAAATTTAAATTTTCATTGTTTCAGTATTTTTTGAGTTGCTCTGTTAAAAACAACAATACCCAGGCAATAACCAAGAAATTTGACTAATTTTTTCCCAATATCTCCGAAGATGAATATCGGATCAAACTGAACTTTTAAACACTTGTGAAATACTGTCTCGAGGTATTTGCCAATTTCATTGAAATCTGATGATTAGTTTCCAGTTTTCTCAACGAAAATTTCCGAAATTTTGATTACTTTTTAGAGTTTTCTACCCCTGCGATCCTCAGCTAGGAAGTTCCGCATTAGGTCATGCGTAAGTGTTTTGTCAACTTACTACATACCTAATTTAAATCTGATTGCTTCCGTTCTTCTTGAGATATTAAATAAATAGCTTAATCTTCCAATATCTCCGGAAATAAATATATCGCATCAAACTGAAATTCAAAGCACTGTTTTGAATTATTGACTTAAAGGTATATCCCAAGTTTCAATCTGATTATGTCAATAGCTTTCTAGATATCGAGGAAATATTCTGAAAATTTCAAATAACAACAAAATTTGACATATATTCTCCCTGATATCTCCAGAAATAAACATCAAATCAAACTGAAATTTGAAAAACTGTTATGGAATACTAACTTCGAGGAATGTGCTGAATTTTATCGAAATCTAGGCTACGAATCAGAAGAAAACAATTTTTTTTCGATAAACATTTGCATGATTTTCGGAAAAACTTTTTTGTAGTTACGCGACGATAGTTTTCCAATAATTATGAAGTTTTGATTAGATCGCCTCTTTACTTTTTGAGATATTGAGAAATTAACGTCAAAACTTCGAACAATTAACAACAAAATTTGACATATTTTTTCCATATATATCTCCGTGAGTGATTACCGTATCGAATTTTGGATCTAAAACATTGAATTTGAATACTGATTTGAACGCCCGAGTCAAATTCCGTTTAAATCTTCTGAACACTCTCAGCGAAAAAAAAATTCAACCAAAATCTCAAAAATGTTCGAATAATAATTTTTTTAAATTTCCTAAAGAGTGGATCCATGCGAAATTTCGCATTGAGTTGGTATTCTAGAACTAACTACAATGTTTCAATCTGATCGAAACAGCACTGCATGAGATATTGGAGAATTAACCTCACAAATTCGGTAACTTCGAAACTGTTCGGCCGATTTTCTCAACTAACGATCTTGACCGAGATATTCAGGACCTTCACCTAATCTGGGAATTTCAAGACTCGAGTACCTTTCTTTCGAAAGTTAGAGTGCACCCGGCTGGACGGACATAATCAAATTTGACTAAGGGTTTTTCATCAGTATGTCAAATTATAGACATTTTGACGAAACGATATGGAGCTGTTTCCCAGAAGAAGCGCGTAAAAATTGGTAAACTTTTTCCAGTACCCAAATTGGATCGAATGTACTCTGAATATAGTATAAAACACATAGTGAATTTCTGTGCAAAAACTTTCCTATTTCTCAAGCTTTTCTATGATGCCAATACATCAAAGAAAAACTTTATTTTTATGAACCAATCGTCCGAATTATTCCAGGACTGTGTGGCCCTGTGCGGCCACCTGCATTGGTTTCACTTTTCGAGCGAGCTAAGGCCACAGCCTTCTGAAGCACTGAAGTGCTTTAGAAGGCTATTCTAAGGCGGTTCGCCCTTCAAGTGGTTTGTGCGTTATTATAAACATAGACATATTTAGACATGTAAGATTAATCCTTGGGGATATTGGAAAATTCCAGACAAAAGTCAGTCGGGATAGGAATTCGAAGCGATGAGCTTGAGGTCGAAAACGCAGAGGCTCGGCTCAAATATTTGAAATATTTATTTATATATATTTATTTATTTGATATATTTAAAACATTTTCACACGATCGATTATTTCGTATCGGCACTAGTCTAGTATATTCATTTTACAACTAGGAATCGAATTAAAGTGTGTTTTTCTTTAACCGTTTAGTTTGATTTGGAAAACTTGCGAACCTCCTAGACGCCAGATCCTAACGGTGCGTAGGACTTTGGCGGGGAATTCACAACAAGGACCATGGAAAAAATTTGCTTACAAGTGGAACATTTGCAACTTCATGTCAAATATGTATTATAAGAAGTTAAAGAAGACGTTTTTTCCTCAGTCAACCGAACGCTTAGTAGTAGTTGCGAAACGTCGTAGATTCTTTCCGGAAATTATGTTAGCTTTGCATTAGAGAGGGTGAGAATATTTTGTGAAGAGTTTCATAGTTAGGAACTTTTTCGTTGTGAATTTCCTAAAGAGTAACACTGTGAAATTTGGCGAGACATCACTTGCACACCCTGTATATTTTGTGTTACGATGTCCCAGGCAACACATAGAGGTTTTCCCGGCGATAACTTTCCAGAACATTTTGCTTTTGCTACTTCTCTAGGGGGTCAAAGGAGGCGGTATATTTCCTTCGAATGTCGGCCACAGCGATATTCTCAAAGAGATCCTGAAGATATTGCATGTTGCTAGTCTCAAACTTTCCACAATGGGAGGTATGTGGGAAATTCACTCACATAGTCTCATGGCGAAGAGTTCATTTATTCGCCATTACTGCTAATTGCAAGCTCTCTTGGAGCACCCCATGTGATATTTTCAGGAAGTGGCCCTAGCAATAATTTCCGGAACTATTGATATATAAGCATGTAAACTGTATTTCTGGAAAGTTTTCTGTTGGAATTTTTGTGATCGCCAATGCGGAATTGCTATGTGCAAATAGCAGAAAACTCTTCTGCCGACTTAGATCATAAATCAGCAGGAATAAGCTCGAGGAATACTCACCCAAAACCACAAATCTACTTGACCCAAGATCCACGAGATGGCAAGATATCTGGACAAGATTCACCATGCAAAATCCCAATCTGAGCGCCCACTTAATTTTTTTTTAAAATCGTTTTTCTGAACTTTCTTCATAACTTAAATTATATTTCAAAATGAACCAAGGAATTATTGATTGATATAATAATGAATTCAATTAAATGAATCTTTTTTTGTTAAAATCGTTTTTCTGAACTTTGTTCATTACTTCAATTATATTTCAAAAGGAATTTATTGATGAAAGTATTTCAGATATGTGCTCTTCAGAAAGAAATTTATTCGAAACATTATTATTATTAAATAACATAATCACAAGGACGAATATCCGTCGATAAATCAACAAATATTCCCCCTTGATCAGAGCTAATCATCCAATCAACCAAAAGATCTACACCGAAGAAGCGGATCCAAGGAGAATGACTACAGCTGTTTCACAATTGTTATTGATCGTCAAGTCAACTTACCTTGGATAAACCGCAGAGGGATCTCTCGATACTTACCACCTTTCAGATGGACCGCTGCACTATAACAACGTTCAGTGCGCCATCTGCCAGGAGCATCTTGCGAGTCCCACCTTCGAATGCAGAATACTTATTATTATTATTATTATTATTATTCAATAGATTTATTTAAGAAATAGACATCCCAAGTGTGAACAATGAAAATAAAACCCATTAGAATATCCTGGGAGGTCATAGCGAAGGAGTTATTCTCAATAACAAAAAATTATATTTAACAGTTAATCATTTCCTCAACAAATACAACAATCAAATCGAAAACCGAATCAACACGACGTCGAAAAAGCCAGGTTAACCATTTAAATCGTTGACAGCCACTTTACGCTTGTGCGAACTATCCAATTCTGAAGCAGTTCGGACTCTTACGTCCCAACTCCTTTCACAGTTCTAGCACAGTTCGGAATCGATTCTTAAAATAACCAAAACAGGATAACTCAAATCCTGCACCGGTTCTGAAATGAACACAAAATCGCAATCGCGCATGCGGAACCATTCCAGTACAGTTCTGAACTCGGAACCAAAACAAACCTATTGTCTCTTCGAATATATTTTGGCAGTTCATATGTCGACCTAAGCAAATTCTTTCGTTGGTGAAATATATTTACACAGATTGTTTACAGTTGTAGTTCCTATGCCTAGTTTCAGGAGAACTAGGCCTATTTGAAATTTGAAAACTGGGGTTATGAAATTTGTTCGATATTCGTTATTGAGCTGATATAATTTTGCGACTAATTCTGATTACACAGGACGCGAGAATGAATATCTTCAAGGACTTGCATATTTCGAATGTTAAAATTTGTTTTTCGTAAAATAAAAATATAGTATCATTTCAAATGAATAATTAACTTTATCATTTCAATATATAGTTTCAATGTATTCCAACACTAGGTATTTGTTGAAATTGAAGTTTATTATTTGTCCAAAATGAAGTTCTACCATTTAAAGACCGAATCAATACTTATACTATATTTTGCAATAATTAGTCTTGTCATTTGTTTTATTCGAATGATGCGATATATATTTACATAATAGTGACTAAATATTTCGTGGGCTGTTGTATTCTTTATTGTCCAGGAATTCTCAATTTCAATTCTTATACATAGTTCACTTTCCTCATATAAAGGATAAATTCAACCTGTCAACTGTAAAAAATTACATATAATGATATCAATTGTAACGTCAATTTCTAATCAATTCAAAGAAAATATTTTCCTCACATCAATTAATTTGGTTTCCTGACACTCATACCTCTGGGAATCCTTTCATCTAAGATGTCAGGAAGAAGGCAATTCGAATAAAAATTATTCAATTTGGGTAACATTTCATTATCCCATAATAAAACATCCCTCAAAATCCTTTCAATGTGGAAATCGTCATCGCTGTAAATTACGAAATCACAATATTCCCTTTTACATATGCTCAGCTGTCCCTGTGTATATTTGGAAATCATAATTGTGATTTCGTTTCGACCTGAAAGAATAAGGATTTCAATTTTATCGAAATCTCCAGAAAAAAAGTTACTCATATGATTTCGTCTTCAACTACACCATAGCAATTAGGTTTGTCATTGTCTGTAAGCTTTCCTTTTACAGATCGCAAACATTTGACTTCGATCAAGCCATCGTCTTCAACTATCCATCAGGGGAGGCACCCAACAATGGGTTATCCTCATCTATAAATAAACCACTTCGCTGTACGGAGACTCCCTTCGTCCTTTCATATTTCTGACTTGCCTAATTTTCACTAACCCTTCCGTACACTATGGAAGGAGTATTGAGTGGATTTTTGTACAGAAGTGTCTTCACTCAATTCTGACAAGGAGTAGTTGCTATCCTTCTCAATACTGAACCAAAATTAGAAGCAGCAAGATTCTGCCTCAGTTCCCTCCATATTGTGTTGTCATGTTGCCCTCGTGTGATTTTTTCAATTTTCAATAGTTTAGCCCTAGTGGAGACCTTGTTTTTCAGTTCATCCAAAAAATTTGTTTTTCTCACGGCTATCTCTTCTTCGGATATATCGGGCTGAGCAGCATTTGGAAATCGGGCGCGCTTCTGTGAATATTTCTTTTCCTCGAGCTACTCGCTCGCATGCCTGTCCTTCGATCATGTGCTTTTTTTTCTTCTCGGCAAGATCTGCTCGGCATTTCTACCCAAATTTCCTCTCAAAGTACGAAGGTTCCAAGCTGGACAAAGATCATGCGATAGAGCTGCTCCGTAAGCGCGAACTGTATAAGATATCGACCTACTGAAATTCACCCGTTTTCCAGCCGTGCATTTAGCAACTAGAGCCATATATCTTGAAGAAATTTAGTATTCAATTTAAAAGTTTCCTTGTTTCTTTAGATCCTACTTCAATGGCCATAGCAAAACGGAAAGTCTAAAATAAACTGCAAATTTCACACACCTTTCCGCTTGATTCGTGGTTTGATTGAGTGGCAATCTATCCGCCTTATTTACCATAGGTTCCACAACTTTTAATATCTCATCAAAAAATGCTTGACTGAATTTTTTTGTTAAATCTTCCTCACCGGAGTCCTTTCTGGCGCAAGAATGTATCTCTAAAATACAAATTATATGAAATCATAGCAAGAAATATATCTTAGATAAAAATGAAACTTAAAGTTCTTGAAGAAAAGATATTAATTATAGAGTACGAACCTGCAATTATTGTGGTTCCCAAATACATGATACGGTGCATTGGCTAAGTCTTTTCGCAGCATTCCAGCGTCGTCTGCATTGTTATTCACGATGGTTCTAACAGATTTTACCAATCTCCCGAGATTTGATTTGTTACCTTCCTTCTTAGTCAGTAATTTTCTGTTTGTGATTTCGAAGGAGGTATTTTTTGAATGTTTATGAAGTTTATCGCTCAAACACCGCGTCATGTGATTAGCACACTCAATTTTTATAACTTGTCGACCATACGATACAACTTTGTTTAGCATAAACGGTAGAATCTCCGTCGCTTGAAATGCTTACACTGTCATGTATTCGATAAACAGCAAATAGGCAATAATGCACTCACCAATTAAATATTTATAGACCAGTCCATGATGTTCCAAGCTTTTTCGAAACCCTTCCACTATAATATCTTGTTCCGTTCTGGTGCATGGTCTAGTATAATTCATAGCACAGTTATGAGACTGGTGGTTTATTTTTTGCGAATAAATTGAACAAGCGGAGCAAGTTTTATTTCTTACCCCTTAGAATAGAGTTTTTTTTTGTTTGAGCACCAATAATAACTCCCTGAAAATTTATTATTTAGTTTTTGATTGCTAGAAACTGTCAATAGGTATAATGATATTGACACTAACAACTCTGGAAGCCGCGTTGTAGCCGTGCCCGTAACTCCGTTTCGACCAGCCCCCATCTACAATTACTGTGATTTAAGGTGTTCCATCCGCGCGTATATTCCCCGTTTCAATAGCAATTTCTTTCTCCTCTGTTCCTGCAACCTCCATATTCTATAACATTTCTTTTTCCCAAATCTGAAACATAGGATATTAGAAGAAACAAATGAAAATAATATTTCGTTATGATCTCATATTCTTAATCATATTATTTAGTACTGTATTGATAGGTAAAAGGACATGTCACTCTATTACTGTTGAATATCATTTTGAAATTCAACCAATTTATTGCAAACAAATGGAACTAGAAAGTTGATAGGTAGGTGTTTGATACTTACCTTTTTTATTCTACTCGTTGTTTTATTATAAGTTTTTGTGTCATGAATGTAATATCCATAACAGCGAATAATTCCTCACATTGATTTTTTCCAATTCCTATTGACATATTGCCCCATACAACTGCTTTAGTGATTTCATTTTCCTCATATTCAAAATCAGTGTATAACGTAGTGACTTCTTCACAATTATCACAAGCGAAATGTAGTCGTGAAATCAATACCAATGTTGTTTCTTTTACGAACTTCATTTTTTCCATTGTACATCTGTCCCCATGTCTACAAATTTTTTCATATTTTTCGAGAACGTGACCTAAGTTTACGATGCCGTCTACCGTTCAACATATCTCGTATTGATATAACGAATGGTCAACTTCTCTTTCTTTTTCAGGATAATGATTCTCTTCGCAACTAAAAAGATTGATATTTTTCGTTGTTTACCTAGAGATCTGATAATTAATCAATTACTTACCCATTCATAACAGATGTTGTTGATTGATGGATAAGTTGACTATAATTTATTTGTCGATTTTGAGGAGCGATTCTGAAAAAACAAAATGTGATGAATTTTCGGAGATATGTGGATATAATTAGAACTATAATATGAAATAATTTCTAAATCACATGAAATGATTTCAAATATTATGGTATGGTTAATTTATTATTTCAACAATATGCAATACATACCTTGCATTTTGCAAATTCCTCGTCGCTCTCGATCTCGCCGATCTTTCGTGCACTTTTGATAAGGGTGGTTGCTTTGCCATACTCGCAAGCTATGTCTGTATACAGAACCAATCGAATATTGCGAACAACTACACCGTAATTACACTTTGCGTTGAAGAAGCTCCCAGCTCAAGAACATTTACTGGTTGAATGAGTTGTTACCTTGGAATCATTCAACTTGATCTGTTCTGCTACAAGTTCACCAGGTAGAAAAGATACTAATTGCATAGTCTTTTGGACCAACGATTCACCCTCTCAAGAAAACTTTCAAGCAGGCTCAATATTTCAAACGATAACTATGGAATTTGTACGTGAGATGTAAAGTTCGGGAAAGAACAGGTAGATACAGTTAAATTCCAAAAACTATTCTCGACAGACCTAACGTTTTATTTATGACACTATAAAATGTATTAGGAATTTTTCTGAGTGGCTAAAAATCCTTCTTTATAACATTCCTAGTACATTTTGCACTAGTGCGCCCAGATCTCTCTTAGTGATAGATGTACCTAGGCGATAGATCTCATTTAATGATAGATCTACCTAGGTGGTAGAGCTGCAGGGTGATAGATCCATGTTTTTGAATAGATGAAAATATTTATTCATTAAAGAAAATAATTTTAACGATATAATATGGGCTTGAAATATGATTCTTTATGTGATTCTGTATTTAGTATTATGACTTTGTTAGTCGTCTCCGGCCGACTGTAAACACGATAACTTTGCAAAGGAATAAATTAGGGACTCGAAATTTCCAGGGTAGTTTTAAAGCTTAAATACAAAGGTCAAGTTCCCAAAGGTTTAGTAGATGAACGCTTTTAAAATTTCGTCATCTCGATATTTACAAAAATAAAGACACGATTGAGTCGAAACCCATCTCGTGGATAGACGATGACGGTGCTCACATTCAAACACAAAATCCATGGATCAAATGAAAACACTCAGTACTGTGTAAAATATCATTACCAAATATAAAACTCAATTTTATGTATCAAAACGACCAACAAATTGATAATACTGAATAGATCTGAATAGCTTGGTTTAATACATTCTTTATTACAATTCTATTTTCGGTAATTTGACTCTTAAGATGTCTACGACGACTATTAACGTGATCGTAACAATCGCACTAATTCAAATTTCATAAAATCCACAAAAGAAATATAATGTAAAGAATAATTATTTCAATATTCCTGAAAAAAATTAATCTTTTATTTGGTATTCTTACTAACACATATTTTAGTACAATCAAAGCTCAACAAATACAACAGGGTTCAGTGAATATTCATATTTGAAAATATTTCCTTCATAATCGTTTGTATCGATCATAAAGTCAGATTTATTAGGTTCACATTGAAAGGAATTATAATGAATTCCTTCAGTCTGGTGTAAAACATCACTGCATCAGGAAAATTAAAATTTTCTGTTTAATTAATGAAGATGATCAATTCATAATTGACATCTAAATTTAATTGAGTAATCATGATATCATGTTCTCCATTCAGGATGAATGCAACACTGCATATTTAATCAATTTTTTTTAATCGATTATTGATTATGATGTCAAAGTATAGTTCAATAGAATACATATTGTAATACCAAGAAATAACGGGTTGGATTCAATACTTCAATGGTGAATCTTATTCTACACTGGATTTCTTCTAGAACAATGCAATTATTAGCCCTGGTTCAAATTTTCCTTATATTTAGGTTGTTCAATATAATTCAATGTGAATTTATCAATGGAATCAATTAATGCATCCAGATTGTTCACAACTTACGATTTACTTATTCGAGACACATTTTGATGCAACACTGCATTTCCTTCTGAATAACAGAACACTACCATTATTAATCCTTGTTCATAGTTTCCTTATATTTTTGGTACGTCAATATAGGAAGGACCTGGACACTTCTTCTTGTTTTATATTATTCGGTTCAATTTTCCATGTCAATTCATCACTGGAATTGATTAATGCTTTCAGATCGTTCAAAAATCACGTTTCACTTATTCCAGACACATTTCGATGCAAAGGTAAATCATATTCAACACTGTAGTTCCTTCTGAACAAAAGCACACTGCAATTATTAATCTTGGTTCATAGTTTCTTTATATTTTTGGTACGTCAATATAGGAAGGACATGGAGACTTCTTCTTGTTCTAAATTATTCGGTTCAATTTTCCATGTCAATTTATCAGCGGAATTAATTAATGCTTTCAGATCGCTCAAAACTCACGATTTACTCATTCCAGATACATTTCGATGCAAAGGTGAATCACTGTATTTCCTTCTGAATAAAAGAACACTTGCAATTATTAATCCTGCTTCATAGTTTCTTTATATTTTTGGTACGGGAATGGAGGAAGGACCTGGAGACTTCTTGTTCTATATTATTCGGTCAAATTTTCCATGTCAATTCATCAATGGAATTAATTAATGCTTTCAGATCGTTCAAAACTCACGATTTACTTATTCCAGACACATTTCAATACAAAGATAAATCATATTCAACACTGTATTTCCTTTTGAATAAAAGAAAACTGCAATTATTAATGCAGGTTCATAGTTTCTTTATATTTTTGGTACATCAATATAGGAAGGACCTGGAGACTTCTTCTTGTTCTACATTATTCGGTTGAATTTTTCATTTCAATTTGTCAATGGAATTAATTGATGCTTTCAGATCGTTCAGAACTTACGATTTACTTATTTAAGACACATTTCCATGCAAAGGTAAATCTTACTCAACACCGGATTTCCTGTTGAATGATAGAACACTGCCATTATTAAATCTGGTGCGTTTTTGGTACGACAATATAGGAAGGACCTGGAGACTTGTTCTTGTTCTATATTATTCGTTTCAATTTTCCTTTTATTCCATTTATCACTGGAATTAATTAGATCAGATCGTATAAAACTTACGGTTTACTTCATTCAGACACATTTCAATGCAAAGGTAAATCTTATTCAATACTGGATTTTCTTCTGAATAACAGAACACTGCAATTATTAATCCTGGTTGAAATTTTCACTTAGACGTAGCAAGGGTACAAAAACTGTATATCGTTGCTGCACTTGAAGTGCAGCGATGGTGGTGCAGTAACTGTATCGAAACGGGCCGTATATGTCCAGCCGAACTGCATAGAAACTGTACAGTTCAAACTGCGTTTAAATTATAGCCAGTGTGCAGCAGCTATGTACGAAGGCGTAGAAGGGCCACTCTTTGTCGACAAAAATTTTTCCACCTAATTCCGACTTTAATCTCGGAATTATACTAATTCCGACTTTGAACTCGGAATTATAGACTAATTCCGACTTCAAACTCGGAATTATACATAATTCCGACTTTGAACTCGGAATTATACTAATTCCGAGTTTGAAGTCGGAATTATAGACTAATTCCGACTTTAAACTCGGAATTATAGACTAATTCCGACTTTGAACTCGGAATTATAGACTATAATTCCGAGTTTAAAGTCGGAATTAGTCTATAATTCCGACTTCAAACTCGGAATTAGTATAATTCCGAGTTCGAAGTCGGAATTATGTATAATTCCGAGTTTTAAGTCGGAATTAGTCTATAATTCCGAGTTCAAAGTCGGAATTAGTATAATTCCGAGATTAAAGTCGGAATTAGGTGGAAAAATTTTTGTCGACAAAGAGTGGCCCTTCTACGCCTTCGTAGCTATGTCATCTCGTAATGCAGTTTGTACGTAGTTATAATGCAGAAGCGGTGCCACTTCGTTATATATTTCCTACGCAGCAATATCGCATCAGAAGCTCGGCTGTATAACGAGACTCACAGGAAAAAGACTCACTCCCGAAAAAATAATTATTTTCAAGGGATTGAATTTAAACTTTGCTTATTTATACTGTAACGTTTTCTTCGTTTTCAAAAAGAATGATTAAACTATTTATTTACACTTATTTACACACTACTGTTCCAATAACTAAACAATTATTTCTATCAAAGTCTGTTCACAATTTATATGCACACTAATTTATTTTCACTGAACTCTTTCCGCTACGAATCACTCGGCTGAATTAGTCCCCGTGCTGCTCTGCGCCTGCCCTTATATCACATGTGGAATTTCCAGCGATGTCTGGAATACTCTCGAAAGTGGGTGACTCATACGCGTCGCGGGCTTTCTGCAACATTCCAGAATAGACAGGGCCGTACTCGTCACACTGTCCCCTCCTTAAGCCTGTTCTGTCCCAGAACAGATTCCACGAATTCCTCAGAGGACCGTGATGAAATCTGCAATCGTTACCATTTCTGCAGTAGCCCCTCTGATGGAAGTAGCAATCTACGGTTTTGCTGGGCTTTACGTTTTGCTTTGGGTTGAAATTGCATACCAAAATCTCTATACCTGTCTTCTGGAAGACTACCTCAAGCATGCTTCGCACAACCCTCCACTTCAGTTGATCCAGTCCACAACCTCCCAAAGCATTGCAGTCCTTCTTTCAAGCCAAGCAGTGCTATCCATAAATTCTGGTAGGTGGGCTTCTGATATGAGTACTGTTTGGTGACTACGTGATAAATGAATCGACCCTCTGACTTCAGTCTCAGGCATTTTCCGATTCTGGGCTGCAATCTCATCAGTTCCTCTTGACGTCCAAATTTATTTCTGAATACTCTTGCTATTCCTCTACTCATCCTTAGATCCGCTGCTACACAATGAGCAAGAGAGTATTCCTCGGGAACTGTAAACAGGTCTTGATGAACTTCCTTTGTAACGCCAAACCGTGCAACTCGTGTTCCCCATAACTATTCATGAATTCCTGAAAATCGTCACTTTCCTTCGCCGGAACCTCGATGAAACGTACTTCTTCTTCGTCATCCTGTGTTGACGCGTACGGAGCCAATCGATTGAAATGGACGACCTTCGGTTTTCCTCTAGGAAGCTTCCGCATCCGGTAAACTACATCATTTATCCTTTTCATGACTTCATACGGTCCTTCCCACTGTCTCTGCAGCTTCGGAGAAAATCCTCTTTTTCTTTGAGGGTTATACAACCACACCAGATCTCCTGCGGTGAACCCTCCTTCAATGGCCTTGATGTCATAGCGCATTTTCATCCTATCACTTGCTTGCTGCATTTGATTGCGCACCTTGTCATGGATGTAATCTAGCTTACTTCTCAATTTACTCACGTAGTCCTCCCCGGCTACATCTTCTCCAGGCTTACAACCAAACTCTAGGTCACAAGGTAGTCTAATTTCTCGGCCGAACATTATATTGGCTGGAGTTTCCTTGGTGGATTCTTGAACCGAAGATCTATATGCCATGGTGAAGAGATGCAAATACTTTTCCTAGTCCCGCTGGTGGTCGGAGACTACTTTGGCAAGATGTTTTCCCATGGTCCTATTCATTCGTTCTACCATGCCATCTGATTGGGGATGTAGAGCTGTTGTTCTTGTCTTATTAATCCCCAATTTCCTACAAACTTCTTGGAATAATGTCGTCTCGAAATTTCGGCCTTGATCACAATGCAGCTCTAGAGGTATTCCAAATCTGCAGAAGAATTCTTTGACCAATTTATCAGCAACCGTACCTGCCTCTTGATTAGGAATACCGTACGCTTCCACCCATTTGGTAAAATAGTGCATGGCTACCAATATGTACTTGTTTCTGTGATCTGTTTCGGGAAAGGGGCCCGCGATGTCGATAGCTACTCGTTCCATGGGAGATCCGACGTTATATTGTTTCATTGGGGCCTTCCCTTTGCCGTAAGGACCGTTAGCTGCAGCACAAGCTTTACATGTTCTACACCAGTCTTTAACGTCTTTCTTACAGTTGATCCAATAAAACCGCTGCCTAACTTTCTCCGACGTCTTAGTAATCCCGAAATGTCCACCTGCAGTTCCATTATGTAGTTTGGTCAAAACGTCTGTCACTCGACTCTTCGGCACAATCAACTGGAGCCTCTGTTCAGATCCTCTATGCTGGATAAATCTGTGGACATAATTCCTCGAATTATCACTTCAGGGGTATCTACAGCTTGAGAAGATTTATGCCCCCCATCACCGGCCCTTTTCCGTTTACCTGCTGCGGCTCTTTTCCTACTTTTTGAGCCATTCTGCTTAGTATGCCCACCTTGATTGCAGTACCTGCACACAGCATCTTTTTTTTTTATTACTCAATAATCTGCTGACTTCTTCTCTTATGACTTCTTCCACAGGTCGGTCTATTTCTTGGACTTGTCTTACACGAACGTGTCCTCTATGAGATGCCTGCTTCGCTGCCTCGAATTCTAAAGCCTGAGCTAAAGCATCATCCATGGTTTTAGGGCGTGCGAGTCTCAAGGCTTGTTGTATTTCGCTGTCCTTGATCCCATCTACAAAGGTTTGGATGGATAGCTGTTCAAGGAAGCTGTCTGGAGCAGTTGGGTACGCCAGCCTGACTAATCTAGCCACATCTGCTTCAAACTCCTGGAGATTTTCTCCTGTTTTCTGCACCCGGTTCTTGATTTGGGCATGATAAACTTGTTGTAAATGAGCATCACCATATCTCATCTGAAGTTTCGATGTTAGAACTTCATAACAGACCTGTTGGCTCTGCGGAATCGTTTGCAGAATGTTGAGTGCCTCTCCTCGTAGAGCTATTATCAATGCTGTGGCTTTTTCGTTATCGCTCCAACTGTTTGCCATCGCAGCAGCTTCAAATTGTTTTTGGTATGTCGACCATGGGACTTTTCCATCAAATGTCGGTGGCTTGATCTTAATTTTTCCACTTTCGCCGTTATTTTCCATTTTCATGTTGCCATAGGGTGATGAAGCCGGATAATCTTTTCCAATTGACATTCTTTTCAGGGACTCTATTATTTTAGAATGCTGTTCAATTATTCCTGTTATTTCTTCAAATTTTCCGTTAACTTCTTCATATACTTCGTCAAATTTTCCGTCAACTTTTTCATAAACCTGGTCGAATTTTTCGTCAACTTTTTCATAAACTTCGTGGAATTTTCGGTCAACTCTATCAAATTTCTCATTTACTTCGTCCAGTTTTTCGTCAACTTTATCAAATTTTCCATTTATAGTGTCTATTTTCTCATCCAATTTACTTGCAAATTGACTCACCAATTCATTGCTATTCTGAGAATTTTCTTCCATTTTCCGTGAATTTTCCTCTGCCTTATGTTCCATTTTATCCATTTTCTCATTGATCTTCTGAGAATTTTCTTCTGCCTTGTTTTCCAGCTTATCTATTTTATCATTGAGTTTACTCAAAAATTCCATTATCGCCTGCGTCTCCATTGCGCTCTGCAGTCTTGTAGTCACTGGCATAAATTTCAATAAATAGAGTTTATGTACTTAATTCGAGCGATGTCGAACCCCACACCTGACACCAATGTAACGTTTTCTTCGTTTTCAAAACGTTTAGAATGATTAAACTATTTATTTACACTTATTTACACACTACTGTTCCAATAACTAAACAATTATTTCTATCCAAGTCTGTTCACAATTTATATGCACACTAATTTATTTTCACTGAACTCTTTCCGCTACGAATCACTCGGCTGAATTAGTCCCCGTGCTGCTCTGCGCCTGCCCTTATATCACATGTGGAATTTCCAGCGATGTCTGGAATACTCTCGAAAGTGGGTGACTCATACGCGTCGCGGGCTTTCTGCAACATTCCAGAATAGACAGGGCCGTACTCGTCACAATACTAAATCATTAACCACCGACAACTCGGAATCGAGATGAGACGAGATCGATAACACTTGAGGTGACACAACACTTTTTTTGAAGTCTCACTTAGAGTCTATTTAGAAATGTAGGTTCGTTCAGAGACAACAAAAAGACGCGCAACTCCCTCACTAAATTGGTCCGATAGAAACTTTGTGATGTAAAATTTTTATATCATTTGATGATGTATAAAGCTATCATTGTTTGCTGCAATGAGGCGCCGCTTACTTCTTTCTTAATGTTTTCATCTTTGATGCGAATAATTTTTCAATAATTCAATAATTTCGCAACGTACTAAATAACCACAGGAGCTTGAGCTAAGTTGGTATGAGGTTAAGAATATTAGTGTTTGTTTTCGATGTTCACTACAGATTTTTGAAAATCTTCAATATGTCTATATGTTTAATCCATTGCAAACATTGCAAAAATTAGATATTTTTCAAGTTACTCAAGCGCGTGAGTTGATAATTTTCATATCAATGTGTTGGCATCGAATAATTCAATATTCTTTAATTGCGGATTGAACATTTGGCAAGAAAAACTGGGCATGAGATTGGTGAAAGAAAAACTCCGACATTATAGAATAGGCTCCGAACAATTTAGGTTGGACTGATACTTCGATACAATATACTACAAAATGCATAAGCATGTAGTTCCTATGCAATTCCTCAATCTTCCTTCTACTTTTGCAGTATATTCCTTCATAAGCTGAAAAACAATTTCTGCAATCCAATAACGAAGTATACTATGGAGGTGAATTTTGCTACTCAGGTTTTTTCATGGATATAGGTACTGTTTGATAACGAATGGTAAGAATAATTTCAGATTGAATTTTTTCAATCAATTATTTGCTTGAGGAAAAATGGAACAAGAATGTACTTATTACTACTGCCGAATACCTCATGGAAGACGATAGTTTATTTAATAGTTCTAATGGGAACACTTACTATTCTGGAAAGGAGTGCAATTTTCAAGAAAACTATCCACACACAGATTATCGGACCAGAGCATTCCAGATGGTGAATGCCTAAAACTGAAAAAAAATTGAAGAATGTGTGTAGGAAGTGGGATATAGGACAAGATTCACTAATTGAACTGGGGATTATTCAGTATTCATTTATATTCAGCAACGTTTCGCAGAGTGTTCCATCTACTTCTTCAGGTCTGAAAAAGTTTCTATTCATTAAATATAATACGAACAAACAACTGCGGACAACACATTTTTTTTTGGATCAAAACATTGAACATTATGAGATAAATATAAAAATGACCTCTGTGTGTTGTATTTAATTTCAATAATTTCTACAATCGAGTTTATGACTAGGATGATATATAATTCAATTATTTGCCGAGTAAGATGCTTTTTTGCGTGAATTCGTTTCTTCTACAAGTTTGTAGAAATGACCATTTGGATTTTGTAGAAGAATATGCGGAAGGTTGAATTCTACCATTCGTCCTGCATCCATGACCAACACTCGGTCAGAATCGATGATAGATGTCAAACGGTGTGCCACAGTCAAAACAGTACAATCTTTGAATTTTTTTCTTATTGTCTTCTGTATGAGTTCATCAGTTCTGAAATAAAATATTGAACGTTTGGACGGTGCTTTTTTTTCGAAAATAAGTTTCAGATGTGACCTGTACCTCAAATCTAGATTTGCAGTAGCTTCATCCAATATGAGAATTTTGTTTTTTCTCAAAAGAGCCCTTGCTAAACAGATGAGCTGTTTCTGACCAACACTGAAATTTTTTCCTCCTTCAATGACATCATAATCCAATGATTTCATTACTTTCTTCAGCTCCACCTGAAAACAATTTTCTGGTCAATATTTTCTATATTTTCTAAAAAAAACCTATCATTGAAACATATTCCGTTACTACAGGCGAGTAAATGAAATAAATATACCAGTCATAGAAATACATAATTCAGATGGCAGGAGAAAGCCTTAAAATCCTTGGAGGAGCTGGATGATTCAAATGCTTTTTGCGTGTTCGCTTATCGCCTGGTGACTTTTACTGAGGCCATGGTTGATTTTCTCAGAGTTCGTACATTAAGGTATGAATTCTCACTTGCAAAGTATTGAAGTTCATACAAAAAAAGTATACACGAAAAGGATCGTGTTGTTATATTTACCACTGAAAACTCTTAATCATAGCGATTAAAGAACCTAGAAAAGCACTGACGTGAAGTCAGCAGCTTTTACGCGCTTGTATTCATTGCGAAATGGTGAATGGTGAATTTTTTTTCTCAATAATTCTATGGATAATTCTTCTTATATTGACACTGTTCATATTCCAACCAAGTTTCATTTCGATCAGAAGAATAATTTTCGAGTTATTGAAAAATCAAAATTTGAAATGGCTGGAACACAAAAACCATTCGAAGATTTGGCCTATTAACGAACTCAACCGAGAAATTCAGGATCAAAACCTAACCTGAAAATTTGAAGACTAGGTCCTTCCTTCCGAAAGTTGAAGCACACGGCCGGACCTCCGGACAGAATCATATTTGACCACGGATTCTTCATACATTGTGACGAAACGATAACGCGCTGTTCCCCAGAACAAGCGCGTAAAAAGTGTCATTTCGAAATTCTTGAATTTCCACATTGATTACTGTTGGATAACCAATCTTAAAATTCTCACCCGAACGCTTTCCGACCAGTGGTCCTGAGTAATGAAGAAAAACCTTCCTTTTACCCTACCCCTTCCGTGGTGTGGAAAAGAGTAAGATTTTCAAAGAGGTGAAACGACTGTGGAGCGTCTCTTATGTTACTCAATTAGCGTCCTGCATGTGAAAATGTTATTCAATTATACAAGAGTATTTATTGAGATTTCAAAGTTTCACATATATTTTTTCATGGAATTGGTTTTTGTGTTGAGTTGTGAAAATATCTAAGTTTCATTTGAGAAATCAATGGTATTGGGTTATTTAACTGAGAAAATAATAGACCCTTGTGTAAAATTTTCAGCGTTTTTTCGAACTAGATGTCAAAATTCATTCTGTCCGGCTCGCCAAGGACACATGAACTTATGAACATGAATTTATTGAAGAAAAAGCTAGCGAGTTGAAACTTTCTGGATAATTCGTCATCAGAATACCTATTTCAATTAAATTGGCCAAATTCGCCAAACAGTTTCGGAGTTTACCATAGTACATTTAGAACATAGCGAGTACCCAAGTTCTCTTCATCTATGGAGTCCTTTTTCTCCATAAAACCCAGTAGAAACACAATCCAGGTGTATTTGGGGACAATGACAATGAAAATAAACAGCAAAATTTTCCATCTTCCCATCAATGCTCATCTCGATATTTCATATTCTAAGTATAAATGAATTATCATGAACGGATATGAAGTATTTTTTTTTTGAATTGCGAAGGAACAGTTTAAACGTTAACAAATGTTCTCAATATGAAGGTCGAAGGAAAAAACCCACACCATAACTATTCCAACTTACTGCCTCTAATGCTTCCCAAATTTTGTCATCCGTGCACTTGAGAAGTGGATCCAAGTTGAATCTAATGGTGGCAGAGAAGAGAACTGGCTCTTGTGGTATAATAGACAGATTTTTTCTTAGTGTTTTCAATGGAATGCTTTTGGTATCTACTCCATCAATGAATATAGTTCCTTCGAATGATGAAATCCGAAACAATGCTGATATTATGGAAGATTTTCCAGCACCTGTTCTTCCTGCAATGCCAATCTAAAAAAGAGAATATCAGTAGGAAATCTACTTCAATAGGCCAATAGGGAACACCTATAGGTACCTTTTCAGCTGATGAGATTGCGAGACTCAGGTTCTGTATTACCGGTTTTTCGCTGTGACTCAAACATAAGTTCTGTATGTCTATTTTTCCATTCTTTGGCCAGTTTTTCGTACTTTCGTGGTCTGAAATGGATTCTTTAATATGACGTTCAAAAATCAATTATTATCAGTAGAACCTTCGCTTTCGGACGATTCTTTTTCCTTATCTATAGTTGTGAATTCTAGAATTCTTTCTAAGCTGGTAAAACAGGTCAGAGTTTCTGAAAATGATCTAACTCCAAACTGAAATGATCCCACTAGGGAAATAGATTGTGAAATAGATAGTCCAATGAAACTCCCACTGACATGAACGTCTGCAAAAAAAAACTCGGATCAAAATGAGTGAACTTATCCATTCAGTATTAAGTGTTTTGCGTATTTCCATTGCAATTGAAGCTCAGGTCAGAGGAAGAGAAAGCGGTAGACGCTACATCTATAGCCGCTACCATGATGAAAATATAAGTGTTTTTCTTGTGCATCTAGAAACGTCCTTGTCGCTCGCTATGACATCAGTCTGGTAAAATATTTCAATCGTTTGAACGTCTGCAATGGATTTTCGATATAATTGACAATTATGCTGGTTCTGATTGATTTGAATATCTTCTGTGAAAGGTGTGTGAGATCTAATAAAATCAATAGTTGTGTACTACGTGGGCGGAATGTGACTAATATTGGATAGAGTAGAGGAAAATGACTTAAATGAAATCGCTATCAAAGGAACCCAAATTGAATTTTTACGAGCGTTCCTCATTTCTAAAAACAATAAGTTAGGAAATGAAATATTTACTGAACCTCAGATATTCTCTATTCTGGAAAAAAATGTATAAAACTGAGCGAGAGTGCTTGAACATTTTCAAAAAAGAAGGACCAACATGGCTTTCATTTTAGAGTTTGTGGAAATATTTTCAACTCAATTCCCAACAAGTTGATAGCAGAATCCCTAATTGAATTCATTTATTTACATGAAAGGACTGAAATATTTAGATATTTTCAGTTGAGATTACAATGAATATTTTTAATTCTAATTGTTTTCTAAAATTTCATTAAGAGTTTTTCAAGCTTTAGATAAAGCTGAAGCATAAGCATCAAAATATGTTAAATTGTGAATTTATGAAGAAAAATCAGAAAAGTTTCATAGAAATCGTCAGAGTTTTTCAGTGCTCTGCATCCAGAAACTCTGAAACAATTCCTTATTATTCATGAACAGAGGCTATTCCATGAAATTATATCCCAAAAACTATATAATTGTTGGAAGGGGATGTTGAAGTAAAATCGATTAATTATTTTCTGCAATAAGTGAACTTTCTCATTTCAGCTTCTGACTTATTCTTACAATTTTCGATTCTTTTTTCTTATTGAGAATTCGCAATCTAATGTGCATTCTAGTACGCGTCATACAGAGTAAAATTTCATCAGGGATGCTAAAGTTCAAGCTTATAAATTCAGGATTATGATCATCTACATCAATTAGGTTTTTAAAAATGAATTTTTCTTTGTTCATAAAATGCCTATGAAAATTGGTCCACAGCACAGACAGGCATCTTAGAGCACTCGAATGTCTTTAGTCCAAAAATAATCCGTTAAAATATACAACAAACAGCTACATGTGTCCTGGTCTAGCCTCAAATGCGAATCAATACTTTTAGAACGCTCGAAAACGTTCATACTAAAAAGTTGTATTTGATGAATAAGTGCAAAAGTTCGGAATTATTCCTCTGAGTGATGCTATTCGTCAACAGGACGAAAAAAAGCCCAAGTAGTGGAAGAGTTCTTACTTTTACCTAACAACATAACTACGAAATAAGTTTCAAATGTGTCGGATACGAATAATATTCTCGAGATAAATTCCACATTGCCTCTTTCGCTGTTTTCGCTGTTATTTAATTGAAGATGAATATTTTGAAGCAAAATTTTTGGTTCGATAGAAATCGATACAATCTTCAGAATTAGTTATCGCAAAACCCCTCATCCCTATTCAAAATCGAGGGGTTGTGCTCACCCCCATTAGGGGGTTGAAGTTAAGGGAATGGAACAAACTGAAAAGCTGTTACCCCTCATCAGAAATTGACGGGTCCGAGCAATTTTCCACATTTTAATTTCGGAGTCGGAAAATCGAGGTGTTCAGTTTTCGTTGGACCACCTGGTATATGCAAACTCTTGAGTTGAAAGAGAATGCATCACTCTAGTCTGAGCGTGCACGAACTGCCGAGAGAATGATTTTAATAACAGAAGTTGCCATACTAACAATTTTGTTGTCAGCATACTCTCAGTTTGAAACGAAAATATACCTAATTTTCCAAATTCTTGTATTTTATGTACGAAAGCGAATCGGACTTATATTCATAAGAAAAAAAACGTTCAGAACAAGCTTAGTTATCATCTTGCATAATTTGTCATAAAGCTTGTTTATCGACGCATCGTTGACTTTTTTTAGAGTTAGTTATTTTGATCAGAATTATATTCCTGTTGCTGTAACCTTATTCGTTCATTTTTCAAGCATGAAAAGGCAAAAGTAGGTTTTTATGAATTCACTGTCTGCATTATTACATCGAATTATTTTTAGTCAGAACTGTAAATTATACTTACATTGATCCAGTATGATGAATGAGAAAAGTACGCAGAACACGAAAAATATACCTAAGAACTCTAACCAAAGGCCAAAAGCACAATTGCAACTATCTACCAGAAATGCGGCTGATGTATGGACATCCTACGAACAAAAATATACATGTTATTCGCATGGGTGAATTCGCTAAGTCATCTGAACAGTCCAGCAAGGATATTGTAGATAAGGTCGATTTATATCAGACAAGCTAATGCTCATTCTATTGACAACGTGCTTTCGTTCACATTGAAAGATCAACAAGAATATTCTTGTTTCAGCTCTTGGTTTTTATGTTTTGGATTTGAACCCACT
Organism: Myrrha octodecimguttata; assembly: GCA_958510865.1. Lineage (NCBI taxonomy): Eukaryota > Metazoa > Arthropoda > Insecta > Coleoptera > Coccinellidae > Myrrha > Myrrha octodecimguttata. The sequence goes on from OY294057.1 coordinate 32,569,953, forward strand.
CTTGTACTGATTCTTCAGAAGAAGACTTGTTGCTTGTTGACATTATTGTTGATTTTTCTTTTTGCTATCAAAGACACCAAATTGGGTAAACGTCTAACAGTTATCCAATATCGTGTATGTGTAGAAATATCAGTTGGCCACTATTTATTCACGAGGAAAAAAGTTAAGATATGAATACACTTTGAATATTCCAATATTAGGAATTTCAATCTATTATGACAGAAGGTCAATGGTATTACTTTATTCTTCAAGGTGCCGTCCAGTTTGACTTGAAGTAATTGCGGGTAAATTTGCAATCTCAGTGCGCAAAGATCCATCTAGTTCCTGTTCACCAGAGTTTTCTGATGTACTTATTTTTGTTGAGGACAAAACTGCATACTTCGAGAAAGTAATATTGAATCTGTACTATTTACAATGATGAAAGAAAGTTAAAACTTTCGGATCTTTATTAGTTCTCATTCAAATTCGAATATTTTGATCAATCCTAGTGTTTTTTTACCGTCTGGTGATCGATGCATGGAAATCCAAGTTTAATCGAAAGTGCGATGGAGAACTGTGTCGACCAAAAAATGGACATAGTGCGTGATATATTTGACTAACAGAAACATGTTTTGGTAAATAAATGTGCATCATTTGCTGCATTGTTCAGGCATCGGTCGATTCAGGATGAAATGGCAAACCATACTGAAAAAAATCGCATGACATAATGGCTGTTAATGAAAAAGTGTTTCCAACACATAGTTCATAAAAGATGCATAGAATACATATACTGCGGACACTCTTTGACATATTTTGGGTCCAAAATGAGGTCCAAATGTGATCAAAATATGGCTTTGTTGTCCTACTTCAGTTTTCGCCAATAGATGCCGACATAGAAAAAATCTGCCATATTTACGGAAGTTACCGACCTGTCATATCGAAACTACTCAAATCAGAACTTCTTTTTGATTTTCCTAGTTGGACCATACATTATTTTCAAGAATGTCCGAAAATATATTCATTTCGACAAATTTAAGATTATTCATTTCATTCAATTAGAATGGCGATAATATATAAAAAGGTTTTCCTTCGTCTCTGAATACACAAGCCTGAAATTGATATTTTTCAATACCTGTTTATTACAAGGGGTATTTATAATCCCAATATTTAGTTCATGGAAAGGAAGTCTGCCAGAGTTGCGTTTTCAAAAATACCACAATAAATCATTTGGCACCATAGATACTACAATTAACTTGTCTGGTTTTGAAATTGTTCTGATAAAGTGGTATGAATATGAACAGCTGAGTGGAAATTCTTATACCAATTTCAATAACAATAAACATGAACATTTACTCGAAATACTTTCTTAAGTATGTAACAAAAATCATAACATTTGAATTGAATATTTATTAATAGGTACATACAAAATCTTTAAACCATATTTTCATGGAAGGATATCCAAACTATCCAATAAAATCCATCAGTAATATTAATCTCCCGTTCCGTTTGCGCCGTGTTTTTGGCTTAGAAATAACTTCTTGTATCCATTCATGAAAGTGTTGTTTCTCATCTACATTAATGAAATATTCCACATTGAACTACAGGCAGATATCATCAGTTTTGCTGATGACACAGCGTTATTTTTACAGGAGCAACACCGGGGGCAGTCAAGATGAAGGCAGAAAGTGGTTTTGATCAGATGTTGCAGTTTTTTCAGACCAGAACGCTTATAGTCAACATCGAGAAAACGAATTTTATGTACTTCACCAGCGATTTAAGAAGAACTCCTACTTTTGAAACCCTCAGAGCCCAAAATTCCAACTTCATGATACAAAAATCAGATAAAATCAAGTATCTAGGAATAATAATTGACAGTCACTTGAGGTGGGAGGAGCAAGCCAACTTGGTCGTGAAGAAGCTTAGACCGATTGAAAACCGTGTATCATGCTCTGGTGGAAACGCACTTGAACTATGGAATATTAAGGTGGGGTGGAATAGCTGACTGTTACTATAAGAGAATAGAAAAAATGCAAAACTGGGTATTGAAAACTATATTTAAAAAACCTATTAGTTATCCCACTCAAGATTTGTTCAAGGCTGCAAAAGTTTTCACCGCTAGACAGCTCTATGCAAGGACTCTCCTCATATACCAGCATAGTAAAGAATCACCTCCACCTGAAAAGCAACGAAAATTGAGAAATATCAGCGTACATCTGCCCAAACTGAATAAAAGTAGCTCTCTCAGAAATTTCATTTACCTCGCTCCGCTTCTATACAACCGGCTACCAGAACATATTAGAGATTAGGACTGCCTCCAACTATAATACCCATATAAGACATTGGATTCAACATCAGGGATGGACTTTTTGGACTGACTTCTGGAACAGATATAATTTCGTATAGAGTTTTCTATAGAGTTTTGTTTCTTGCCTTTAAATTGAAGTAGCACTCACCTTCACATATGTTTCATTTTTTTGTAGATTCTTTAGGATTTTGAAAACATAATTATCACTCACACGTAAATATTTCAGAAATTTATGTTTACCACGCACAAGTGCCTGGCACTTTTGTGGTCATTTTTGTGTTTATTAGATTCACGGATTATTTGTGATTATCTGTCGTTATAATATTTTTGTTGTCCTTTGATTATCTTAATAAACATCATCATTCTTATTATTATTATTATTATTATAATAAACCTCAGATTGCTCCTTATTCCCTCATACATGTTTCATATTAATATTGAGTAGAGGTTCCACATTTGTTGTGAGAATCCATAATTTCAAATATCTGATTCATTTTATGGGAAATAGTTTCATCAGATTATAGCTCAATTCATTTCTATTCGGAATTAATTGTATGGACTTGACAAAGCGACCTTGGCGCCATCATCGTTTACAGAGTCAAGTAGGACAATATTTGACAATTCTAGGACCGCGTTTTCGACCCAAAATTTTAGTGAGTAATGGTAGGAAAATGTCGACATCAGATATATTCTTTGCATCTTGGTTGCTTACCTCTGAATAATACCCTCTATCATGTACCACGACAGAGCGACAAGGAGTCGCATCCGCCTAGCGTTGGTATATACGACACAAGCAACCTAAAGCTACATTCAGAATTACTAAGCGACGAAGTTAGAGTTGGCTATGCGTAATAAGCAAATGAAATTCATTGCTGTTGTTCACAACGAAAATTGTGGTGGCATGAAAGCTGAAGTCGTCAAAATTTCTGGCAAGCAACTAGCTTGCAATTCGGATCCCAATTCATTCCAGCTATCTTACCTGAGTATTCCTTTTGTTTTAACATGTCTTTTGCTTTTATTTGCAACGGATATTAACGATTGCATAGAAGAAGATAGATGAGGAGTATGAAATTCTTCAATAGCGTAAAGTGCCATTCAACAAAACGCGCGCTCTTCCGTGAATCAATTGTACCGACTTTCTTGTTTAAGCCGCATTTCACCTGCTAAAGTCATTCTGAATGTAGATTGACAGTAACCCCGTGCGGGTTCTTTGATTAGATTGATTAATGTTTTACCTGGTATCCATCAAACTGATTGATTAAATGTGTTTCACTCCTAGAAGCTCTGATTGTGTTGATGCCATCAATTGTGGAACTCACAAAGGAGAAAACTGGAGATTTTTCTGGAAAAAAAGCAGGAAAGGTCAATAAATTTTTTTTCACTTGCAAATGTTTTCAAAATTCGAAAATTTAGATTTATTTTTCCCTTTTTCCTAGCGAAATGTTTCAATGAACATATAATTCACTAATATTGGTATGTTTTTCAAGAATGTAGCTTCTCCACTCTGATCGACATGAAGCTTTTTTGTGCAGTTCATTGACCCAGTGGACAATCGAACTGACTGAAGCCAATTACCTTATTGAACAAGCCAGAGCTTTCTGACTGACTTTCTCTCATTGAACTGGAATAGTCAGTGGACACCAGCAGTGCTCACACACAATTTCAGTAACTGTGTTCAGTCCAGCGAATCGAGGCAGCTGGAATGTCAATAGGCTCCTTGTAACTGCATCATTATGTTAAAAAAACTCTTTCGCGCTTATACGCGAGAACGGGAACGTTATTTTTTTCCGAGAATGTCTAGAATTTTCGAATATCTTCCAATAGAATCACTTGGACTTAGACACTCGATATATTTGTACACTCCATTCATTTTTAAGTCAGTCACTAGGCCTTGAAAAAGGTCTATCGAGATTATTAACTGAATCAGGTTGGCATTCGTGAAATGTCGTCAAGGTCAAAATAATTCGGTGGGACGTTGTCACTTCCTACATATTTTTATCGAAAACTTTATGGCTTGATTTAGTTACATACTTAGCTACTATCAACTTCACATAGAACGTCCAACGTCGCGTAGTGGAATGTTTCAAATTTTCATGGCCAACCGACTGACTATATATGAGTGAATGGAGTATATATGTAAACATATCCATTCGAAATTTTATTTTATATTTCCAAAAATATCAAGATTCTTTCGGATTGAAATCTAGTTCCCGGTATTGAATTTGTAGTGTCGATTTAGGCTTATTTTGGGAGGATTTTACATTATTCTGTAGTTTTTTCTTTAGATGTCCATTTCCAATCTCTGAAATAGAACTATAAGAAATCAAATGAAATGATGCGAACTGCATATCAGGATTACTATTTGCCAATGGCAGTTTCTAGGTTGCCTCATGAACAATACCGGAACAATGCGAATGATCAACATAGCGAACTATAACGTTTATGATTCCTCAATCAGACACATGAGAAAAATTTGCAGAAATATTTCCTTCGGAAAAAAAATCGAACAAAATTAAATCTACAAATATTTTCCGTTCGTCAGATTTTTGCAGAGCAAATTCTAGGAGAAGGTTTTCTATAAAAACAATTTTACTTAAATTTCAATAGTTTTGATTCAGATAATGGGAGTTAAATACTCCACCACTCCCACGAAAACAAAATCAAAATTGAATTTTTAGGTTTACACAAAACTCCGATCATTGAATTGAGAGATCGTACGTACAATCGTTTTTGTCGATTAAATTTAGAAATGAAACAATTTTCACTTTCCGCTAAATGAATTCGTTTTCACAATAGCTGTTTCGTCATATCATGACTTCTTCAAGTGAGTATTCGTGACTATTACTTGTACAAATGCAAGGGATGTTTCGAAGAAAAAATTGAAAATTGTTTCATTTCGTAATTCAAGATGAATTTCCGTCAAGTTGAGACCTAGACAATCAAATATTTGTCAGTTAAGCTGCTCTGGGTGGCATCCGCTCTATCACGAATTCGAAAAAAACCCTCGGCTCAACGTTAGCATTACTCTCGAATTTCCCAATTGAATGTAAGTAGTTATACAGTGATTACACATTTTCAAATATCTTTGAGAATAATGCAAACCAACCTGAAATGAAAGTGTACCTACAATTATGAAAACGATCTTTTCCGAAATATAGCGAATTTTCAATATAATTTTGTTCCATTGCGAATATGCAAAAGATTCCGAATAAATTTCATTTTGTGCAGAATACTTAAGGAATTCCAATTCAAATTGCCGACTCGGAAACTCATCAAAGATTTGGGAGGATCGTTAACCTATATAGACGAAAAAAACTCAAAAACTAACTTCCGCTGAGATTTTAAAAAAACTTCTAGGACGCTATTTTGGGCTTAATTTCGATGGCCTAATTCGTCAATGGGTTAAATCCTCAGAGTAACAAACTCTGTTCCTCTGAGATTAAATCCGTTCAATAGGCGCTAGAAATATACATCCGAAATTTTATTTCCCTGATATTTCCAACAATACAGGTGATGGGATCTATTTTCTTTTTGTTATTTACATTTGATCGGAAACTAACATTCATGCGATATTTAACGGAGGTCACACGATAAGAACATCAAAAAGTCGGTTTTTACCAGTAGGCCAAGATGGACGGGAGCTCTCACTACAAATATGAACAAGAGCGCGAAAGTTGTTGATTCTTTCCAGTTGCTACAACCATTCTTCGGGAAATACTGTCCTTATCATTTGAATTTTCATCAACTTTTTTTGGTGCCTTGAATTTGAACTTTTTCCGAATATTCAATATCGTAATCATGTGTGTAAGCTGTAGCTATTATATTGGGTCATATTTTTGCTCCAGTGATTGTTTGAATTTTTGAAAGTAAAATGTATCTTATTAATTTCAAGACAGAGTTCACTCATTCCTAGAACAGTGATCTTCACAGTACGAAGAAGATTTCTATACATAGGGTAACTTACCAGATTTTATATCAATTAACACTATTTACAATATCATTTCTGCAAATTGTTATCTTATCGCTGCATATTGAATGCTATAAGATCGGCAACTCGTTCTAAGGCAGCAATACAAACCATGATTTACATAAGTGAGTACAGTCTACTTAAAATACCGAATTGTTTGAGCTGCTCTAAATCTACTGCACGTAATGCAGAAAGTATTTCATGCTACTCATAGTCTAATCGTTGAAGATATTGAAGATCTTGGCTCAAAGTGGTTTCTTGCTTACTGCACTTCTTCGAGGAGGGAGAGAAAAGCTGGGAACTCCACTGAGGATGCTGTTTTGACTGGACCTTCAACGTAGGTGAACGATGATGCCCCGGTAACAAGCTGAGGTTGTTGATGGATGAGCTCGATTCTCCTGCTGGAACCATATCATCGGCAGTTAATGATATTCCGGTTATCGGTGCCAAATTTGATGGTATTTCAACCAATTCGGAGATACTCAACAAGTACACTGAAAAGCTGGACGAACATAAGTCATCTTCGGAGGTTTTGTCCGGTGAGGTTTCAACTGCTAAACAAAGCATTACTGCTCTGACTTCTCGAACTGATGGGCTTGAGGTATCGTTGCCTGCCTCTTCTTCTGCTGACTCATCCGAGGTTTTAGAGCGCGTAATATAATACTGCGTCATTTATTAGGGATTCCTGAGACTGCGGATACAGTGGCTGTCGTGGGCGAGGTGGTCGATCACATATGTCCAACCGGTTCGAGCCACCTCATTTCCTATAAAAGAATTGGCTCCCATAAAAAGCGGGGCGCAAGATCGGTCCTTGCGAGTTTTTCAAATTATCTGACTGTTCGGAATATCTTGAGAAATAAGAGGACCGATTTCAGAGAAGTTAGTATTTGACATGACACCGCTACAATCGAACCTGCTGCATGATGTGCGTGAAGAGCTCAAGCTGAGACTTTCCCGAGTAGAACGCAGCTTCACAATTAAATATGTTGACGGAATACCAAGTGTGATCGACATTCGTCCAAGGGGACCTCAAAGATACTATTGAATAATTGCAGGCAATGGTCTATTTTGTATTCCAATGTTCACTCAATTAGAAATAAATTTCAGGTGCTGTGTTTGTTCAGGTGTTGTTTCCTTGAATCCTGAGTTTGTCTGTCTCACAGAGACTTGGTTGAATGATAGTATTCCCTCTGTTAGTCGCCATACCAGGCTATGATTTGTTTCTCTGCGATAGCATTTCTTGTGTTGGTTGGAATGGAGTCTGCATTTGGGCCAAAAAATCGATAACCTCTTCATTTAAAATGTTTTTTTGTTATTAATGTTATAACATTAATTTCAAATGAGGAGGTTATATATCTCATAGTATTCCAGGAATTGACAATTTGTTTCATGGAAAAAGTACAGCCTTTCAATTCTTGGCTGCTCTGGATGAGGCTGGGTTAACTCAAGTGATAGATAAACCTACTCGGTTTGGTCCCAATCAGAATCCCTCTTTACTGGACTTAGTTCTCACCGGTGATCATGACCACATATCTGATGTCTGATATCTTGACCCCATAGCTACATCGGATCATTCTGTCATTGTTCTCACTCTTCAGTACATTGCCACTCCCAGAAGAGGTTCTTGAACTAGACTGAGAACCAGGATTAATTATGACCAACTCAGATCACGTTTGTCGGAGGTATAATGGAAGCCACTTTTAGACTCGCTTGAGGATGTTGATGTTGCTTGGAACCGGTTTCATTCTAGGCTTAGCGAGGAGATCCAAATGTGTTTGTCTAGTTTACCAGTGAAGCCCAACGGTCCTCTGCCTAAAGTTGGCATTACACGTTTTTTGCCGAGTCTGGAAAATCTGGAATTATCTGTTGAAGAGCTGATGCCGCTCATGGAGAATCTTGACCCATCGTTTGCTCCTGGACCAGACAAGATTCCAGCTGAGACGCTGAGAAGATTTCCAGGTGTCGGGGCCATGCTAATATGGAAGATTATTAAATTATCATTGAGAATATTTGTAGTGCCTGCTGCGTGGAAGACTGCTGATATTACCCCTTTTTTCCAAAGTGGTGATATGTCCTCAGACTTGAACTATCGACCTATAAGTGTGCATTCAATTATTTCCAGGATTGCAGAAAAAATTATTGCTCAGATTTTGAATTTCCTCTACAGTAATATGACTATTCCTGATGAGCAACATGACTTTCTGAAGGGCAGATCTGTAATAACTTGTTTGCTGAAGTGTGTAAGACATACATTTCGGAGGCGTGAGTTGGATCGATTCCATTCTCCATTCACGTCAGTTTCGTGTTAAGGTTGGAAGCTCTTTTTCCTCTTCACTTGAAGCAACAAGTGGTGTCCCCTAAGTTTCGGTATTGGGTCCATTACCGTTTCTAATTCATAGTGCTGACTTACTATCAATCCTACAGAGTTCCTATTCTTGTTGCTGATGATGTAAAATGCTACTCTGAATCATCGAATGTCGTCCAGCTGCAGGCCGATCTCGATGCGGTGCTCAAATGGCCAAGTGAGTGGTAACTACCCTTGAATACTAATGAGTGTATTAAGGTTCTCCACCTTTGGTTAGAACAATCCTCAGCATCGGTATCATCTGGTCGGAGTGAATATCGAATCCGTGAGACAGTACTGTCTTGGTCTGAGCATGTTGAGAGGGTTTCTACACGAGCACAATGTGGAGAGTGATTCCACGTTGCTCTATGAAAACAAGTTAATTGCTGTACACGACATACGTTCGACCTCATCTCGAGTATGCTGGTCCCGTTTGGTATCCTTCACTGGCTAAAGACCACCTTCGTCTGAAAGGTGTTCAGCGTAAGGCCACTAGAATCCCGTATGATTTTTAGCGTCCTTCGTATGAGGAAGGGTTTGCAAATTTTTGGCTTGAGTAGCTTCATGTTGCGTCGCGAGCGCGGTGACTTCATTGTGACGTTCAGAGTGATGCACAACCACTTTGGCATTGATCTTAGAAACTTGTTTACTGTCAATTCAAAGCATCTCCGTATCCACCGCTTTGAGTTGAGGCGTGAGGTGTTTAGACCTACTGCGAGGCAGAACTTCCTGTGCAATCGAGTGTTCAATCAGTGGAATTTGCTTCTCGAAGAAGTTGTGTGCGCGCCTTCGGTAAATACTTTCAAGAATAGGATGGACCATTGTCGAGATTGCTACCGTAATGTTTTTGGACTGAAATAATTGTTTTGTTTACAACTTTCTTTTGTGTTTCTCTATTGCAGCTTATGTTGGGTTGGCTTACTACTTGTTATTTTATTTGTTATCACACATGAATTTGTGTTTGAATTTCTTCTGTTTGGAAAATTTTGTAATAATAGTAATAATCAGATTTCAATGAATGTACCGAATGTTTTAAGCAGCTTTAGGCCCGAAAAATCCTTTATTATCATTACATACAATTTTGAGAATGTTTTTTTTTCTTGTTATTGCTATTGAATTCCCAATTATGTCCAAAATTTTCCAACTTCAAACAATTCTTCAATGTATCCTCACCTCTCGCATGAATCCGCCTGAAAGTGTTTATGGAAGACAGGAACCATCTCTTCATCCTCAAGATTACCGGGATCAATGCTATTATGAGGAATACCATGAAATAATTGGTAATGCATATCAAACAGATTGTACCACCAATCATCGGAATAACCTAGGCAAAAAAAAATCATTAGTTTGGCGTAGGTATGACTATTCTTTGACAATGAAAGTATAACATCCACTCCATTTAAACATTTGGAGTTTTTAATGATTTTATTCGTTTAATGAGTTAAACTTCATGACATTTAATCGGATTACCGCTATTCAGTCTCAGATTTAATTCACTGAAAACGACATAGTATAAAATTGCAGTATTCCGGTTTGTTCGTTGTACCTTCATGAAAATGATATTCTACACTACATTCCGCACTTCCTTTCCCTTTTCAGTTTGGATGAGTGTAGGAGAGTGTAGTGAGTGTAGTTCTATTTGTTCACTGATTCTTTGCAAATCATCTATCAAAAATGAACTGTTCTATGCTTTTTTCGTTTGCACAAAAGATGGTGAGTTACCATGCCATTTTTTCTCAGAAATACTCACGCCAGTACAATTCCTATAAGATAAGTGACATTCATATTTATATCCATATAAACACACAAAACCCCTCATTATTTCTCAGATTTTGTGAAACTTCACAGAGTACGAAATCAGAGCATCATAATCTGTAACTACAGTTCATAACAACATTTAAGCAGCGAAAAGAGTACATTTTACAACAAAAATCACCGAACGTTATAAGTGCTACACTATCTGAATGGTGTACAATAGTGAAGTTAGTAGGGACACAACGAGCAAACTATTCGGCATACTTGTGTAATCTGCAGAATTGACATTGGAAGAAACGTCCATTATCAAAAGCATATAACTACAGAAAATTTAACAATAACAAGGGTTCTTTATTTTCTCAGTTAAATAACCGAATACCATTGAAATCTTGAGTAAAACTTATTTATATATTATTCATAACTCATTGGTTTTTCACAAACACGAAAACTCGATATGTGTTGAAAATTTGGTAACTAATCTTCTCATCTTCTTTTAGATATATGATTCTGGGTGAAAAGTCAATCGATTATTCCACTGAATTCCAATCTTAGAACCAAATGCGATGATTCATTTTCGGGATCATTGGAAATTTGCAGCGTTTTTACGCGCTTGTTCGAGGGAACAGAGCGCGTTATAATTTCGTCACGATGTCTGTTATTTTCGAATTTTTAGCCGATAATGGTCTCGAACGATTGGGTTGAACTCCCTGAAGAAGAATCCTTGGTCAAATTCAATTCTATCCGTCCGTCCGGCCGTCCGTATGTGCTCTAACTTTCGAAAGAAAAGACTAAGCCACTTGAAATTGTCAGTCAAGGTTTGAAGTCCGAATATCTCGGTTGACTTAAAGAGTGGAATCGGTTGGATAGTTTCGGAGTTAGGCCCATTTGAAATTTTGAGCTTAATTCCTCGATATCTCATGAAGTACTGACTCGATCGAATTCAAACTTCGTGGACAGTTTTGGAATTTCAACGTGCAACTAAAAGCATAATTTCATGGGGACACAGTTGTTAGAAAATTTGAAAAGAATTTGATTCGAAAAGTTTTGAAATTTTTTTTCTCTGAAAATATAGATTAGATTTCAGTGGAATTTGGCGGAAACCTCAGAGTCAGTATTCAACAATAAAGTTCCAAATTTCAATTCGATCCGATATCTACTTTCGGAGATATAAAAAAAAATGTGCCTAATTTCGTTGTTATTTGGAATTCTAAAGTTATTTCCGCAATATCTCAAGAAGTACAAACGCAATCAGATTGAAACTTCGTAATCAGGTGAAGATTACAAACACGCAAGTAGATACAAAATTTCTTGTTGATCTAATTATTAGAATTTGAACAAGTGCGTAAAAGCTCCTGACCTCACGTCAGTGCTTTTTTAGATTTGTCTTTATAACTCAGAAATCACTGGACGGAAAATATCTGGGTGAAAATTTGTAGGTTGAGCTATGCAACAGTAATTAATGTTGAGAGTATCATGAAAATTCGCTGATAAGTTTTCGAGAAATATTTTCTTTTCCTTCAACTCCCAATTTTGAGCCCTTAGGGTACACCGATCCAGCTGAAAAGCTTGGAGGACCAATATCAAGCAACACACGATTTTTCTACCAAGTTTCCCGGATTTCAGTTTAGTACTTTCAGAGAAAAGCCCCGGACAACAGACGGCGTACGGCGAAGGGCGTACTGCAGCCTATTGCGGATGATGGACGGACGGATTTTTTTTATTGGGTCATTAAAATCTACATACTTCAAAATGAAAACTGTTTCTGGTCGATCATTAAGGTTAATAATTTGATTCTATCAAATAATAAACCAAAATCAGATATCCCAGTTTCATTTCGAAAAGTGTTATTATATGTTGTAATCTTTTCATGAATGTTGTCTCTTTCTTTTCAAGGATACTTACTTGCTTCTATAATACAAACCGACCCAGCATTACAGGGTCCAGAAACTTCAATTTGCAGAAAATATTATTTTGGATGAGACAAATAGACAAAAATTGAAAAAAGCACTGACGTGAAGTCAGCAACTTTTACGCGCTTGTTCACATTGCGAAATGGTGACTTGGAAATTTCAGTGAAATTTCGATAAAATATAAACATTTTCAAGAAAAAAATATATTTTTTCGCATTTTCCATGAATAATTCTTCTTATTGACACTGTTCATCTTCCAACCAAGTTTCATCTCGATCAGATAAATATTTTTCGAGTTAGTGAAGAATAAAAATTTCAAATGGCTGTAGCACAAAAACCATTCGGCAGATTTGGCCCATTAATGAACTCAACCGAGATATTCAGGATCTTAACCTGACCTTGAAATTTCAAGACTCTAGGTCCTTCCTTTCGAAAGGACACGGCCGGACGGACAGGATCAATTTTGACCATGGATTCTACATCAGTGTATCCAACCTAGTCGTTTGAGACCAATTTCGGCTCAAAATTCGAAAATTACAGACATCGTGACGAAATGATAACGCGCTGTTCTCCAGAACAAGCGCGTAAAACGACAATTTATTTTAAAAATTCCATAACATCTAAGATTATTTACATTTTCAATCAGCAGCACACTGATAAATTCAGGAAATACACATTTTGTCAGTGTAAATTTTCAGTTCTTCCGAAATCACACGAACACGAAGGCTATATATCCTGAAGGATTTGGGGGGGGGTGTATGAATTTAACTCAACTAACCGTTGAGTATTTCCGTTTCTAAGGGCCGGTATTATAAAACTTAACTTGAAGGTTACCTTAACTTTAATTGACAGTTTCGACAGTCATGTTAGGATATATCAGTCAAAACTGTCAGTTAAAGTTAAAGATAACTTCCAGTTAAATTTTATAATACCGGCCCTTCAGCGGGTATCTTGTATAATGTATGGCAATATAATTTTGGATTCAATCAATTCAACTGCCTTCATCTAGAAAACCTGATTATGAGGATGAAATTGTGTATTGAGAATATAGTTTTAGGAGAGTTCACACCTAAATTTCATTCGGAATAACTTAAGAAACTGAAATATTCCGAAATTTGAACAAACGCTTCCATTTCACCCGAGTAAATCTAGAAAGCTGGTAAATGTAAAAAGTGGTTGATTCGATGATTAATCTAAAACTTGAAGACTCGCCCTGTTTAGGCTGTGATAACTGATGTTAAAGTTGTTCCCACTGTCTGAAGCAAGCAACAACGCCGGATTATAGGATATTTTTTGGATAGATAGATCCAAAATACCGAGATGTCAAAATATTGCTATGTATATCTTCAGAATCAAGATATCAAATCGGTTCTATGACGTTATGTATGACAGATAGAACTTCCATTACATAATGTAAAAAAACATGGTGTGCTCATTTAAAAAAAAAAGTGACGTCAGCAAGATTGAAATACAAGAAAATATATATTCTGTGCTTTGAAATTGAATAATTGGTAAATACGATCACAGATGAGCACACCATGTTTTGCTTACATCATGATCCATTACATTCCATTATCAATTTTCTAGTGAAAGTGTGAGCAAAAGTTTGTGCGAAGCTACTTACTCCGCAAACATTCAGTAACGTTCTCGGTAGATTAGAATCAATAGCGCCTAGATCTGCAGAAAATATATTCAGTGTATATCCAGGTGGGTTCAGGCTGAAAAATCTCATTGGAGCTCCGAGTAAACTATCGAAGATCTTCGTATGCAAACTCTTAGAGGCTTTCATACAGATATCACACAACAAAACTGATCGAAAAACGATTAAAACAACAGCAGTAGCAGTAATCACTGTGTAGACCAGTCGGAGGATAGAAATCTTCAACCTCACATTGTGGTAGATTGCTTCATCGGTGTGGTCAACCCATCCACTGAATAAGGAACAATTCAGAAGACGGTCGAAGTAAAATGTTGTAACCTCAACATTTGATTTTAGTGTTCCATTCAGATTCGTTATTTCCCTTATATTTTCTTGTTCGGACCTGAAAATTCGGGAACCTATAATATTGGAACAAATATCATATCAAATACTAGAGGTGATTGAATTGCTTTTTGGCCAAGTGAATTTCGATAAACTTCGAGAAAACCCAAGTTGCGCTGTATTTCTAGAGGAAGTTTCTTCATAAACTTTGAGAGTACTATCCAATCGTTTCGAAAGTTTTCAGAAAGCTCTCTGACGACTGCTACATATTTCATATGTTTTTCGTGAATCCGTCTATTTCGGCTATGTAATTAATGAATTAATGATACCTTAAAAAAAACTTTTTTTAAGTGTGATGGTGCTGAACTACCCGACAAAATTTAATGACATTAATTTTTGAGAGTATATGAAAAGATAGGTGGCATACAATTTTTTTTTTATTTTCATTTCGAGTTAATTGGATATTGAACAGTTATTCAATATTGATTCCTCACAAACTGATCAACTGATGTGGGTTTGGGAGCAGAAGCTTGTTAAAGTTGTAAAAAAAAATTTCATTTTCTACCGCATGGAACAAAGACAGCTGCTTTTTCACGCTTTTCGAATTATGATGATTCATAATCGTCAGCTGTATTTTCTTTGCGGAAAAACACGTCAGCTACAGCCATCCTGCTTCTTGGTCGCTGTTCTTGACGGCGAAAGTACAGAGCCTTTCTTAGGGAGCAAGTTTCAGTTCAATTTTCCAAATTTTTTAAAACGACATGTCCTTATTCTTAAGCATCAGGGAGCTTTTCAATGAGCGATTATAGATGACCAATAATGTCAAATATCTTACCAAGCAGAAACAACTTAGCGTAAACTATCAGACACAACAAGTTTTCGACAGACGCGAAGCTAACTTTACTTTCGTAGCCAACTATATGCATAGTGCATAGTGGGATATCTCAGGAGCTATGACTCACTGTGACAGTGACATTTTGTTATTAACTGTCTTGATTGCTCAAATTTGTCCGATCAAGACTGATGATCTGGTAAATTATCACACTTCAACAATGTGATTAATTGATTTGATCGCCCAAATTGGTCCAATCAAGTTGATCGATCAACAAGTGCAGTTCTCATGTTTATCAGTACTCAAAAATGTTTTGTGAAACCCAAATAGTGTTTGACCGGCAATCAACGGCCGTTGATAAATCATTTGGTGATCGAGCCGTCGAATTCTTGATCGCCGATTGAGGGCCAATTGCACCGTATTACAAAACCATAGATTAGGTCCATAAGCAAGGTTTTGGTACAAAATTATCTTGCACCGTCACGTAATCCTCGTTAAAAGGCCTTAACAGACTGTTATATTTAAACCTACGAATTTGGGGGTTTAAAAGAAGGATTAATGGTAAGCTTCGGAATCTAACCCTACTTTCGAGCGATTTCGTACAAGTTTGACATTTTTCTGGACGTAACCTCCAGTTTGTTTACGTTTTTTTTTGTTTACATTGGACATTGATTGAGAACTCCTACGAGTTGATAATCAAATTTTGATTTAAAGTGGTTGATTTTCAGATGATATTTATGAAAAATGATATAGGGAGAAACTGGCATCAGTAGGCATTGATTCGTATGTTTTAAAGCATGAAGAATTAACACCAGTATTTCCATTGAGTTCGTAAACTTAATGGTATTTCTATAAGCCTTCAACTATTTGAAATGAAAAAGTTACAATGATATGCTCATTTATTTCCAAGAGCGAATAGCAGAATGAAATCGAAGACATATTTGGAATGAGAAAACATAGTTTCATGAAGATTCTTCAGTACTATTTCATTCAGTGATATATTACGTGGAAAACTATCATGTACTACTTCATTATTGTGCAGGTGCTGTCTCTGTGCTATCATTATCCTCTATTTTATATTAATTGGACTCAAAATATAACTACAAACGAATTAATGTGAAAGAAATTGCTTCCTCGTGTTAGACAATCTTCAAACGTACACCTTTGTCAATCCATCCATGATACTTCAATATTTATATAGAATACTTTTTAGTCTGCGGATCCACATCAGAGTTTTCATTATCTTCGACCAAAAATTAACTCAATTCATAATATACTTATAATAATTTAATAGAAAGTCTACTCTTAGGTGAGCCGTTCCTTATCGGAAAGTTGTTTCGGATAAATCAATACTATTCATTTATTCATCCTTCAAACGCCAGGATTGTAATTCCATGCAGAAACTTAAATGTTGAGTATATGACTATAAATTTGAATAAGGTTTAAAGCCTGATGCAGAGGTAAGAGCACAGGTCTGTGGTAAGAGATCCCTATAGTCTTAATGATAATAAACAAGTCAGGAACATTACATGCAATATTTTTATGGAAGCTATAAAGTCTGTCATATATATTTTTTCGTTGGGTTTTTCAATAGATGCATCTTGATTTTTCATAACTTATGGAAATATGGTGGTAGTAACCCATAATAATGGGTTTCATCTTTTGAATTAAAATATTTCTCCAATTAGGGTTAAAATAAACAACATGAAGCTAGTCACAAGTACCAATTCATGAGAAAGTAACCAGATTTGTAGATTAATTTTAATCTAGTTACATTCAGCCTCGGTGCAAGCCGAATATTTAAAGCAGAGTTTAATAAGTTTATCGTTGCTTAACTAACTGTAGCTTAAGACGAAAACGGTGCAATTGGCCCTGAAGTAGATTGTTGAGCAACGAATTCGATGTTGATCAACAGATTAAGCGCTTCATTGCCTGATCAACGGCTTCGTGAAACCGGCCGAAAGTCTTTATATTTTCAAGGTAGGTTTGAAGCTTTAATATCTATAGTCAGTTCATGAGTAAATTTCGCCTACTGGTAACTGAGATGTAGCTATCAAAAATTGAAAATGTTTACCGCATTAACTTGATACATATCGATCCAATCTTGATATGAGTTGTGAAGTAGGAGCATAAAAATGCATGCCAAATATGTGAGGATCATCTCGATGGAAGAATAGATGAAATATCACTTATCAATTAAGAATTTTATTCCTTTGTTTCCAAAACACTGATCAAATAGGAATCTACCACTTAGACGAAGTGATGGTTCAAGCAAAATGTATTTAAATTTGAACTAGAGCGTGACGGCAGCACTTTTCTGAAATTGTTATTATTACCGTCTCCAGAAAACTGTCGCTACATATTTTATTTGCATGAAATTCATATATATGTGGCATAAAGTCGATTTACTTCTTTATTTTCAATTCATATTTTGCCGCATTCAAACACAGCTTGCCCGATTACAGCAACATCTGCCTTGGGAATTTGTATCGACCGATGTGAGATTATCTTAAAAACAGATGAAGGTAATTATTGTTAAACTGAACACCATTAAAATTTCATTGCACTTATTCCGCGCAGAACAGAAACTAAATAGCTTTAATTGTCGTTTCTCTCATTAGAATTGTATATTCTGTGTATAATTTTAATATAAAATCCAATAAAAACTCTCATTACAGAGCAACTCAATTGAAGTGTATTTCCCTTCGATAAAACTGGGTATAATCAAACATATTATATATATAATCTAAGAATGATCTTCTACTCACCAAAATGCCAGCCAGTAATCCGAAGAACATAATGCGATCTGACCGAATAGAGAAATGAGAATCAAAAACAAGAATTTGATATAACCCTTTGAAGCTGCCACGTAATTCCATAATACTGAACTGAAGGATCGATTTATTTCGCCTTCCAATTTGTTCATTTCTCTGCCATCCATTTTTATCGAAAGATGATGTACTCCAACAGAAGAACTTTCGTCTTTCTTCTGAAAAACAAGGATCTTTCAACTTATGAGTTTCGATTAGTTGACAGCTTACATTATCAATCTTCGAGGACATCCTATCATCAACATTTTCTTCACTCATTTCCTCGGAAGAAAGAAATAGCTCGATGAATTTGTTAGTGCCATCGGAAAGTTCTTGAAGACTGCCTTGAGCCTCCAAAATACCCTAAATGACGGTTCATGAGAAACAGTGAGTTGAAAATTCGAATCGCAATGAGTTAAATGATGGGCTATTTTACCTTGTTAACATCTCATCATATGGTGCAAATGAACGCAATTAATCAGCCTATTTCCATGATTGAATGACTAGTTACGTTCATTTTATTAACTATTGAGTTTTAGAAAAAATGAAGAATTTGTAACTAGGGGATGGTGATCGAATGGCATTTAATGAAAATGGTGTATTGTGGAGGATAAGAAGACAAGAACGAGCAAGATAAAAGGCGAATACTTTTTCATAAATTAGCAGCGTATAATGGTAATTTCAATTTGGATATGAAATAATTCCATTGACCATTGACAAATTGGGAGAAGAGTCATTCGTTATAGTTTTCCATTGAAACGACCAGATATTCTGTAGATATGGATTAATGCTATACGCAGGGAGAATTCGACTCTGTATACACTAGCAAACCTAGTGAAAGCATTTTCTTTCAACAGATTACTGATTATAGAGTGCGCGTCAAAATTATGGAACAAATTCATTTTCTCAGAAGAAAAATTTTGGCAACAAAATCCTGAAACGGGTCAATTTTTGTTTCACTCATACCAAATTTTTATGCATTTTGAAAGATTTTTGTTGCAGCCTGTGCCATCCCCATCAACCCTCTAAATTTTTCGAATAGGGAAAGTGGGTCTTTGTATCTTCTTCACAGGCGTGCAGAAATTTTCAAGAAAAAAATTTTTTTTTTTTAAATTTCTTACTCCAAGGAGGTTTTCAGTATGTGCCCTTTGTCAAGACTCATTCACTTTGAGACGATGGTACCTGATGACATTTTTCACCGAATGAAAGTCTACCATTACAGTTTTGTTCATGCACAATTTCAACCCCTACGAATCCTTTAGTGAAGAAAAAAAATGGAGTGACATTGGAAATTTATTTCGGCATTGAAGTACCACCCGGAGAATCATTGTGCATTGAAGATAAGTTAAATTGAATGTTCAACATGACCACCATAGTTCTGGATGCAATAATCAAAGCGCTGGATATATTCTTTCTGTAATTTCTGGAGAGTTTCTATCTCGAACCTTAATAGGTTTTTCAAGTATTCCAAATTTTCGGGCCTATTAATGTACACTTTCGATTTGAGGTAGCCCCATAAGAAAAAATCGAGCTGTGTCAGATCTGGAGACCTGGCTGGCCACTTTATAGGACCGCGTCTTCCAATCCACCTCTCAGGAAACGCATTGTCCAGGAACTCGCGCACAGGACGCGCATAGTGCGCAGGTGCTTCATCTTGTTCAAACCATATTGTGCAACTATTTGGCATGTTTGGGTCATTTTCATTCGGAGAAATATTGGCAAGAGCGGGTAGAAGCTCATTCCAGAGGGATTCTAAATACCTTGCACCGTTGAGGTTTCCATCGAAAAAAAGCGCGATTATTCTGCCGTCAATGATCCCAGCCCAAACATTCACTTTCTGTGGGTGTTGCGTATGTGCTACCACCATCTAATGCGGATTTTGTCGGCTCCAAAACCTGCAATTCTGTCGGTTCACTGTTCCGTTCAGAGAAAACGTGGCTTCATACAAAAAAAAAACATGTGTTTGATGAATTGCGGATTCTGGTTCAACGCATCTTGCATAATTCCACAAAACTGATTCCTTCGATCGTGATCATCTTCGTTTAATTCCTGATGTAGCTGAGTTTTAAACGGGTGATATTTTTCTGCCTTCAAAATTCGTAAAGCAGTCTTCTGACAAATGTTATTATGTTTCGCTAACTGTCGTGAAGTACTGTGAGGGTTTTCTTCAATTTCCACCAAGACATTCAGTTTTTTGTCTTCAGAGGTTCTGGCTCGTCCGGTATTTGGAATATGTCTTACATGTCCATGCTCCGTGAATTTACTTTCAATTTTACTGACCGTTGACCTTTTCAGTGAAATTTTTACTATTTTCGGACACTTTAGCTGAATTGAATTTTTCAACTGGTAGGTTTTCTGAAATTATCGCTCGAAACGATGATTTCGTACATGCGTTATCGTGCATAGCACAGAGAATCAAAATTATAATACAAACAGCAACGCTGAGTTGTATATAATCACAGAAAACGAATAATCTTAGCTATTTTGTGGTTATATCATGCTTGAGCACTCCTCAAGGTAGGTCGTTTGTAGACTTGAGCGAGCATTCCACCAAGCACTGGCGAAGTTGTGCTCGGCTGTCAAGTAACCATTATGGGACGAACGCGTCGACTTAAGACCTTCTCGGGAACGGAGTAACGACTATGCGTACGGGCTTCCTCAAAAATTATTCGCACTGAGCACTGACTCAATATTTTGCTCGCGGGCATAGTGCTTAGATTACTTCAATGAGCACTAAGCACAGGGATTTGAAACAGCTCTGTCTGACCCTTACCTAGAATCCACGGTAAATTTAGTTAATGCCCTGCTTGAAATGGGAAAAATAATAAAATTGAAATCTGATCGTATAGTGTCATGAACATTATTATTATCAAGAACTACAGTTACGAGTGAATTCATGACTGCATTCAATAAAACAATAATAACTCAACTAGTTTTCAACAAGTTCATCTGGGGGATTTAGAATGCATCATAAATTCAACAGATTCGACAGGTCTGCTATTGATAAAATATAAAAGAGTTTGAAAATATAAGAAACTTTCATTTCAACCAACCTTATTGAAAATGATGATGTGATCCACCTCCCTGAGGTGTTGAAGTTTATGTGTGATCAAGATTCTTGTTTTACCTTTCAAGAATTTCTTTATACATTCATCAAATACGTGCCTGCACACATTCGCATCTAAAGCTGAGAGAACATCGTCGAGTAGATATATGTCAGCCTTCTTGTAAACTGCTCTAGCCAAATTGATTCTCGCTCTTTGACCCCCGCTCAAAGATACACCTCTACTTCCAACCACTGTTTTGTCACCGTTCGGCAATTGTTCTAGATCTTTACTAAGACCGCACACAAAAATTGTTTCCCTATAGCGCAGTTCATCGAATTTTTGATCGAAAATTATGTTTTTCCGAATTGTGGATGAGAATAACCAAGGTTTTTGTGATGAAAATGAAATGGCCCCGTTTATGGTAATACTACCCGAGTTCTTCGGAAGTTCTCCTACAATCAATTTGAGGAATGATGACTTCCCTGATCCAACTGGGCCCACAACGGCACAAAGATCACCTAAAATTGAAATTGAACTAAGATTTACCTTCAGTACCATTTTTATGTGATGAATCGTGTTTATGTTTAGGGCGTTTTATAGTAAAATTGAAACGGATTGAATACGTCCAGATATTTCGAATCAGTCTGTTGTAAAATCAAAATTTGCACATACCTCTTGGAATGTTCACAGATGGACAAGTAATAAAAGCATCATCTTCGCTATATGAAGCGAAAACTTTATTTATGCGAATTCCCCCCAATTCTCCATCATTTATGATTGCAGTTTCTGCTTCTTCTTTTTCTTCCAACGAGAGAAAATTTTCCAGTCTTTTTATTGCGATAAGGAGCTCTGGACCTACTGCCATAGCTGTGGGAAACTGAATTCCAAATGAATATTGGAACATCACCAGAAGAACTGCAAGGGAGAATACCCTGTCAGCCAGAACTGGAAATCCTAGGTATGAGACACACAATACAGTAACGCACAATATCAGTTTTTCGACTAAAAACTTGACGCTTCCACCAATTCCTTTGATATGCGCTGATCTGGTGAGGTACTTAAGTTCATCTTTTCTTGCATCTTTGGCAATATTTCGAAAAGGACTTTCCCAAGTGTACATTTTGATGACTTCCATGCCAAAGTATATTTCGTTCGTAATTCTCATCCGTAAGTCCGTTTTTTTCGCAGCCAAATCAACATTGAGTCCTATGAAGTATCCCATAAGACCTGATGGAGAAGTAAAAGAGAATGCTGCTATAAACTGTCTTATGAAGGACGTTCTAGGAAAAGCTGAAATCCCGATATTCCGGGTGCAGAACAAAGAAAAATTCATCGATTTAAGATTAGAATGAAAACAACTTTATTGTATCCTTCTACTCTTATTTCGAATTCTGAGGTTTATGATGTTGAGATATGTCATCTCTGAGATCGCGTCTAGTAATAGTAAAATTTATTCGGACGAATAAAATAATGTAATGTGAATTGTGAATAATGAAATGTGGGAGAATATCTCCTTAATAATAAACCGATTTTAGATTTGCTCCAAAATCCAGATGCTTGAATCCATATCCTACCAATGCGTCTCCTTAGTTATACTTTTATACAGGGCGAGACTTTAAGTTGTACATTAATTATATCCTGAAATAAAACACTATTTTGCCATTTCTTCAGATTCTGTTTTGTTCAACAGGTACAGATTGTTGATATCTCAGAAAAAAAAAACAATTGGAACAAATGGATATGGCATGAATAACGAGTGGCTGACTGACTAGTCACAGCCATCTTTGGGGATAGCCTGAAACACAGTTTGACAAGGCCTCATGAAACTGAAAGCCTCACTTTTCCCTTCGTCAAATTAATTGGATCACTTAATTTTCGAAGATTACTGGAAACCATATCAGCATTATATCGATAAATCGAATTGCAGCTTTTATTTTTACTCAATATTCGTAAAATATTGTTCAAATTCGAGTACTGACATTGAATAAGTTGTTATCAAATTTATTGCTCAGCAAGACCTTGCCGAAATAATATGGAGTTGAATAAAGTTCTCATAATAAAAACTTTATTCTTAAACCTAACAATTGATGTATGTTTGATGAGAGCTAATGAAAATATATCGAATTGAAGTTGCTAACTTTTGTCCATCAGATTTTTCCCATTTTAGTTTTTTCAGCAATAAGGGCACTTTATCATTCGAAATATACTCTGAAAAAAACACAAGTACGAAAATGGAATTCAAAGAATCTGAAATATTTATTACTAGTTTTTGACCTCTTCTCTGCTCTTAATAATGAAATTCCCTTGTTGCATGAAAATTGCTCATGAACTGAATGGGCAGTCTAGTCCAACACACAAAAACGAAGTTATTCAAAGGGAAATTCACTACATCACAACACTTATTAATCACAGCACTGAAACTCCTGATGTTAATATTGCACTAATTGCACACTTTTGTTGCACTGAAATGCGTTCGCGAGAAAAAGAAACACTATTTTCTACTGAAAAAACTGATAGAAAAAGTTGCCTTGCCGCCTCACCACAGCGTTGCCACTTCTCTATGTTCCTGGCTTCTATTGAAGACTGCTGTGAATCAGTTTTGTAATGGGCAAGTATAGTTGAATATTTTCGATATTATACCTCGAAAAGCACCTAATCATAAGAACTAAGTGAGCGAATGAGTTTTCTCAATCATCATTTTCTAGGAATTGATTGGATATTCTGCAATAAAGCTCACCGTAACAGACATCTTTGTTGAACTTGAAAACAAAATGCACATTAATGACTATTTCAATGATTCTAATTTTTTACCTGGGCCGAACTTAGATAAGTGTTTTATTTGATGACTATTATGGATGAAATTAATGTACAACTTGAAGACTGACCCTGTATAACCTACACTTGAGTATCGTAAGGTACCTACACCAAAATTAATCAACATAAATAATAACCACAACACATGGGCAAGAGAAAATTTTGAGGAAGCACTGGATTAGAAACCATTTTTCAACTGATTTGAATTCAAGTACCTGTTGAAGAATGACGGATTGAATTTTGTAACTCCTCTAAAATGTGTTATTGCGTCAAAATCTGAAAAACAAACATCCTGATGAGATGTTATGAAAGGGCGCTAATAAATGCACGAAAAAGTGAAAAAGTTTATTACTTTGTGTTGAAATCAGGAAAAGGACGACACCAATGATTCCGCTCAACACTTCTACCTCAAATTGACTCCATAATAAGATAACGACGACTAGAACTTGCATCGGAACTATCCAAAGAAATTGAAACGGAAAGAATTTATCCAATCTGGCAATATCGTTGGATAGTATATTAATAATTTGTCCTGGTGTTGTTTTCTCCAAAGACTTCTGGCTCAGTCTCAAGATCTAAAAAAAGTTATTTTCAGTAGGAATCCACATTGCTTGCAGTTGAAAAAATAAACTCACTTTTTCGTAGACTAATGAAGAAACTGCAACTCTAACCTTCTGCCCAACAAAATTGTAACCGTATATAATGTGATAGAGTAAGGTGGAATAAGCAAACAGCAAGCAACATATAACTCCAGTGTGAATAAATATTCCACTTAGGGCGTAATTTTTTGCCATAAACATTTTAATCAACTTTGATATTATCAGTGGTTGTAATCCTCTGGAAAATTGAGGAAAATAAATGAATAATAATCAATAATCAATAGTTCAAATTACTGGTCGAAATTTCAAACATCTATCCCCAAAAATGTAGGGGCAAATGAAGATTGTAACGAAGGAGTTATCTGCCTTCGAGCGGTCTTGAAGGATCGGGTTGGACTCCCTAAAGTAGAATCCGTGGTCCAACCTAATAAGGTCCGTCCGTCTAGTCGTCCGCCAGTCTAGTAGTCCATCCGTATGTGTTCTAACTTCCGAAGGAAAAGACCTATCAACTTGATTATGTTTAGAGTCCAAATATGTCGATTCAATTCGTTAATGGGTGAAATTGTGAGGATAAATTCGGTAGAAAGTGAAACATTTTTTTCGGCATTCCCTCGCTTGTCTTGAAAAAATAAGTTTTTTCGGAAACTATGGACTGAATTACAATAGATTATTCTCGGAGTTATCAGGAAAAATATATGCAGAATTATGTTGTTGATTTGCATGTTTGTGGTCATTTCTTCATTATCGGAAGAAGGTTCGATGTGATTAGTTTGGAAATTCGTTGAACAATAAAAACGCATGACTTCGTGCAGAAATTTGTGAGGATTCATTTGTTAGGAAATAAAAAAAAATCGGAATGATTTTTTCTTCGAAGACGATTTATCAGAAAGCAATGAAATTCGGCAGATGCAATGGAATCATTTTTAACAACAGTATATAAACTTTGAATTCCGTCCAATTATTATTTTCGGAGTAATTTGGAAACAAGTATGTGAAATTTTTTTGGTTATTCCAATTTTTGAGCTAATCACCTCAATATCTCAAGAAGAACTGATGCTCAGTTGGAAACTTCGAAATTACTCAAACAACAACGCACAACATTGCACAGAACTTCATTTGACAATTTGAAAGGAATTCCTGATTTTTGTTGATAAAATTCATATTTTTCAGAGGCAATTGATCAAATTACTGAAACATCGGGCACATATCTCGATATCAGTATCTCACAACAAAGTCTGAAATTTCAATTTGATTCGGTGCTTTCTTTCGGAGATATTGGAAAAAAAAATTAGAAAAGCACTGCCGTGAAGACAGCAGCTTTTGCGTGCATGTTCAATGTAGATGAACGCCTCGACAACGAATTCGAACATGTGCCCAAAAGCTGCTGCCTTCACGGCAGTGGTTTTCAAGATTTTTTTTCGATAAATTATCCTCATTAAATTCTGTATGATCCTTCGAATTGTTCTTTTTCGATAAAGTACTGGATTTCAATTCGATCTAATCTGTATTTTTGGAAATATTGGGAAAATAAAATTTTGAATGAGTATATCCACGGAATCATTGGGCGGATTTTACTCATTCAAGAATTCGACCTTCGTAATTAAGCCTCAAATCTTCTCTACAAATATCTCGTTTCTTCCGAAAGTTATTGTGTTTACGGTCGGCCTAACGGCCGGACCGTGATGGGTGAAATCCACCCAATGATTCCGCAGATATACCTATTCAAAATTCTGTTTTCTCAATATTTCCTAAAATACAGATTAGATAGAATTGAAATCCAGTACTTTATCGAAAAATAACAGTTCGAAGGTTCATACAGAATTTAATGAGTAAAATATGACAAGAAGATCACAGAATATTAAATATGTATTTGAGAGGAAAAAATTGAAATTTTTTTCAAATTGTTATAATAACACGATCATCAGGAGATTCTGTACAAAGTTGTGTTTCGGCATTTTCAAACTAGGTGCGAAGTTTCATCGTGATTTAATCAGTATTTCTTGAGTTATACCGAAAAAACAACGATATCGGGAAGAAAACTACGAAATTCCATATATTTTTTCCCAATATCTCCGAAACTAATGATCGTATCGGATTAAAATTTCACACACTGCTGAAGAGTATGGAGCTTAGAGTTCGCGCTGCATTTTTATTCAAATGTGATAAACAGTTCGCGAAAAAACTACGAAATTTTGAAAGAAAAATTGCCTTGCTATACTGCCAAGTTTCGATCCAATCGTTCCAGTAGTTTTTGAATTATCGCCAATAAAGTCAAAACTTCGAAGGGCTCTAACTCCGAAACCGTTTGGCCGATTTCGCCAATTTACGAACTCAACCGTCGCATTTTGAAATGCAATCTACCCTGAAAGTTTTAGGTACAACCGGTCGGCCGGACAGAATCGATTTTGACACCGGATTCGTCATCAGTGAGTCCAACCCAGTCGTTTGAGACCATTTTCGGCTCAATCATCGAAAATTATAGACATTTGGACGAAACGATAGCACGCTGTTCCCCAGAACATGCGCGCAAAAATATGTAGGATTTCTTTGTTGATTTGAAATTTGAGATTTCCTCCGCATATCTCAAAAGTAACTGCAGCGAAAAGATTGCAACTTTGTAACCAGATTGAAGTATAATCGCGCAATACATTGAAACATTTTGTCAGGGTTGTATCCGTATAAAATTCAAAAAAATGTTTCGAAAGTTGAATTCTTCTTGAGAATCATTTTTCATTCCAGAATATTTATTATCAGATTCGACTGAAACTCTGCACCGGCTTCGAAGTTGAAATTCGAGGAAAGTGTTCCAATTTTCAGTTCGATCCTATATTTGTTCTCAGAGATATTGGAAAAACATATGCCAATATATATGGCCGTTTGAAATTCTGAGATTATTTCTTTGGTATCACCTGAAGAATTTCGTAGGGATTGTACAGGTGAGAAATGAAAAAAAAATTTTTAGGAATTTTCCAGACTTTTGTTGGGAATAATTGAGTTTTCGAAAACCTTTCATCAGCCAACTTAGTACTTACAGATCTTGAAATTCAAATTTGACAACAGTGCAGTTTGGGTTTCATTTCGATCGCATATTCATCTTCGGCGATATTGGGAAAAATGTCAAATTTCGTGCTGATTTCCTGGGTGTCATTGTTATTTCCGAAATAACTCAAAAATGATGATCCGATCTTGATGAAACTTGACAACTATTTGGAGAACACGGATTCGAATACCTGTGCAGAATGTATCGATGATCATTCCATTGCGACAATTCACAAAAAAAATGCAGAATTCTGATTTGAAATATTTTATATAATGCTAACTTCTAATCGTGAGGTCATCGCTTAATTCTGCATGAAGCTTCAATCTGGAATTTTTAATCAAGTAGATGCTGGATTTGAATCGAATTCAGATCGTATTTTTGGAAAAACCGTGTGGATAATATGATTAGAAGATCACCGAACAATTCCAGCAACAAGTGAAGGTGTGTTTGGCTGGGTTCATACGTGAAAATAAGACCGCTTTGTAAACGTACTTGAGGTGCTGCTGACGAGGACAGCTGAGACATTGGTGGCAATCGGATCATCTCTGTTAAAACTTTAAAACCACTTACTCCTCGCGGAACACCCCAAGGAGGAGTATTATCCCTTCTTCTATGGAGCCTGGTAATGGATGAAATAGTGCACAGGCTAACGGAGCTTGGATTCGAATGCATAGGCTATGCCGATGACATAGTCCGAATAGTAAGAGATAAATTCGAGGGTGTCCTCTGTGAGTTGTTGCAGAGGGGCCTCAGAATTATCTAACAGTGGTGCTTGTCAGTGGGGCCCAGCTTTAACCCAGCTAGGACCTCAGTAATGCCCCTTACTCGGAAAATAAACCTTCAAGCAATTCATTTCAGTAAATGGAGATGTTGTAGATTGAAAGTCTGGAGTTAAATCTCTGGGAATCACCCCAGACAGAAAATTACTGTGAAATGAGCATGATAAAATTATTGCTAGTAATTGCAAGCCTGCGTAAGAAAAATTATAGGAAGAATGAGACCTTAGCCTACTTGAAGCCCCCACCGATATTGTAGTTCTTTGGAGCTCTAGAGCTGAAGGGCGAGCTGTAGGCAGAGCAGTGCGAAAACAGCTCTGACGAAAAGGCACAATGGACATTAAGGGCGCATTGGAATGTTATTACCCCTCACCAAACTATAACTATGCTACTACAGTCAACATGTTCAAGAATAACTACGATCAATGGAGAAGAGATGTTAGTGTTTAGCTTTTTACATATATGTTTCCAGTTCATATTAGCAGAATACTTTTTTTTACTGTATTGAGTGCATAGGTATCACCTTCACTCTTATTGTAGTTTAATAATAATAATAACTATATATTTCAGTTATAGAGATATAGTAGAGAGGAAAATGCAAACTCATCATAAAATATCATTCAACGAAAATTAAGGTGTGTTTGGTAATCAACAAAATGATTAATAATTCGAACTGAAGCGTCAGAAATTCTAGGACAGTTAGGAGCTTTCACATCAATCATTCAACAGTTAATAATTATTTAGGATCTTTCTTAGCATTTCTGAGGTGAGTCAGAGTGATGATGGTTGACACCGCGAGACTGCAATATCTTAATTGCTTGTGCAGTGCTTCTCCAATGTGAGGGCTTCGCATGGTTGGACGATTAACGCAGATCGAGGTGAAATATTTGTTGATTGATCGGCAGAAATTCGTCCTTGTTTCATGTTAGTTTACATATATTGTTAAAATATAGTTCAGAAAAATCCTTGACTAAGATTTGCGGCCAATATATGAGGGTATCTTTCCAAAAGGGCGCTTTTATGTATGCGAAAAATTCACAAAATTAATGGAAATGGATTTTTGGGAAATAGATGTAATAAGTTTCAGAATTGAAATAATAATCTTAATAATAGTATCTATCTGCACGATTTGTCATGTTATCAACGATAAATTCGACGAATTAGTTGCATACAGAATAATTTCTGATAGAGATAATGCACAATGGAATTACGAGATCGAACTTAAAATTGGAACACTTTCCTCGAATTTCAACTTCGAAGCCGGTGCAGAGTTTCAGTCGAATCTGATAATAAATATTCTGGAATGAAAAATGATTCTCAAGAAGAATTCAACTTTCGAAACAATTTTTTGAATTTTATACGAATACAACCCTGACAAAATGTTGCAATGTATTGCGCGATAAAACTTCAATCTAGTTACAAAGTTTCAATCTTTTCACTGCAGTTACTTTTGAGATATGCGGAGGAAATCTCAAAATTTCAAATCAACAAAGAAATCCTACATATTTTTGCGCGCATGTTCTGGGGAACAGCGTGCTATCGTTTTGTCCAAATGTCTATAATTTCCGATGATTGTGCCGAAAATGGTCTCAACGACTGGGTTGGACCCACTGATGACGAATCCGGTGTCAAAATCGATTCTGTCCGGCCGACCGGTTGTACCTAAATCTTTCAGGGTAGGTTGCATTTCAAAATGCGACAGTTGAGTTCGTTAATTGGCGAGATCGGCCAAACGTTTTCGGAGTTAGAGCCCTTTGAAGTTTCGACTTCATTGCCGATAATTAAAAAACTACTGGAACGATTGGATCGAAACTTGGCAGTCAGTCGGAGTATAGCAACGCAATTTTTTTTTCAAAATTTCGTAGTTTTTTCGCGAACTGTTCATCACATTTGAATAAAAATGCAGCGCGAACTCTAAGCTCCATACTCATCAGCAGTGTGTGAAATTTTGATCCGATACGATTATTAGTTCTGGAGATATTGGGAAAAAATATATGGAATTTCGTAGTTTCCTTCCCGATATCGTTGTTTTTTCGGTATAACTCAAGAACTACTGATTCAATCACGGTGAAACTTCGCACCTAGTTTGAAAATGCTGAAACACAACTTTGTACAGGATCTCGTGATGATCGTGTTATTATAACAATTTGAAAAAAATTTCATTTCATTTTTTCTTTCAAATACAAATTCAATATTATGTGATCTTCTTGTCATATTATACTTATTAAATTCTGTATGAACCTTCGAACTGTAATTTTTCGATAAAGTACTGGATTTTGATTCTATCTAATCTGTATTTTAGGAAATATTGGGAAAATAAAATTTTGAATAGGTTTATCTGCGGAATCATTGGGTGGATTTCACCCATCACGGTCCGGCCGTTAGGCCGACCGTAAACACAATAACTTTCGGAAGAAACTCGATATTTATAGAGAATGTTTGAGGCTTAATGATGAAGGCCGAATTCGTGAATGAGTAAAATCCGCCCAATGATTCCGTGGATATACTCATTCAAAATTTTATTTTCCCAATATTTCCAAAAATACAGATTAGATCGAATTGAAATCCAGTACTTCATCGAAAAATAACAATTCGAAGGATCATACAGAATTTAATGAGGATTATTTATCGAAAAAAAATTTTGAAAAGCACTGCCGTGAAGGCAGCAGCTTTTGGGCGCATGTTCAAATTCGTTGTCGAGGCGGTCATCTACATTGAACATGCGCGCAAAAGCTGCTGTCTTTACTGCAGTGCTTTTCTAATTTTTTTTCCAATATCTCCGAAACAAAGCACCGAATCAAATTGAAATTTCAGACTTTGTTGTGAGATACGGATATCGAGGTATGTGCCCGATGTTTCAGTAATTTGATCGTGCCATTTCTTGACGTTGTTCGATAGATCGAATTGATGAATATATTAGGTTCACATATTTTTGAAACTTTCAGTTCGTAATTATACAGGGTGATTCTTTGAGTGGTACATAAGTTTCAACACTAAATTCCTCTCATCAAATAAAACACTTTTTCCAATCACCATTTTTCCGGATTTGGCCGTGGTAAAAAGATATAATCTATTCAAATTTCCAAAAAAAATCAGTATTTCTTTTGGAGCTTCGACAAGGTTTCTCCGAATGAATTTCGGCGTGAAGTTTTCTATATCTATAACACGTATTCTACAGTAATCAGTTCATCTCACTTCAAACGGTTTTCTGGTTATAGACTTCCCGATTCATGAAACTATAAAAATTATCATGAAGAATGCAGATGAAGTTCACATTGAGTCGTGATAAGAAGCCCCAATCATTTCAGAATACTTATTTATTCTTCATAATATCTCTTTGAACGGACCGATTCCGATATATTCAACGTTGAATGTTATAAAATCTGATGAAAATTCTAGAAATTTCCCTGAGCTAGGGAAAGCCGTGAATTATGCTTTGCTGACGTTTACCCGGAACACAGAGTACACAAAAATATTTATTTATTTCGTGACCAGACCACAGACATAGTCCATTTCTATGGACCAAACTTTTCATACAATTCTAGAGTTTAATAAATGTTTTCAGGTTAGTTGAGTAATTTCATCTAACTCATTCATGAATTTGATGAAAATTAGGATAATTATGAAATTTTCAATGTAAGAGTGGGCAAGAATGGAAATGTGTGGTATCTCATGGTGGAAACAATTGGTTATTACACGAATATCAAGTGGGAGATAAGTGTTTCAGTGGCAGGGCCGTAGCTAGGGTATGGCAGGGTAGGGCAATGTCCTACCTGGAAACACCATTGCCCTACTTAAAAAGCAGAAGCTACATAGGTACCCTACCTATCTAAAAAATTCATGCGCTCAATGAAGAGTTTCATTGCCCTACCTTCATTCATTACAATTGCTCTTCCTAACTAGTTCAAAGTTCAATGGCCAAGTGTAGTGGAATATTTTCTCCAGAATAATACCGCAAAAAGTAGCAAATCATAAGAATTAGGAATCATAATTAATTGAACTTGCAAACAAAGTGCAGGAGTGTATTAGCACATTGAGAAATATTTGAATGCTCACAACCGTTTTGTAGAAAACAAATATATCAGAACGGAAAATAAATATATTGGCACACAAAATGAATATATCGTTGCATCTAATGAATATCTGGACTCGAAATTTAAATTTTCAAACCTATCTATGTACTAATCGGTGCCTGATAATGCACATTGTTCAAAGTTTTCTACACTCGAAGGTTAAGTTTCGGAAGATTCTCCTGAGATGGCGCTGTATTATTTTTTACTACAGATAAGGCACACAACCGGTAGTAAGTATCCATAATCCTCTCTAGAGATTATAAGGTAAGTCAAACTGATGATCGGTAAAACAGTGAGCTGCAGTATCTGAATTTGTTGGACAACGTTTCTTCAATCTAGGGGATTTTGATGATTAACTCAGATCAAGGTGGAATATTTGTAGATTTATCGCAGCTGTAATCTAAATTCTCAATGATGATACTTCTCCGTTCTAGCTCGGAATAATCTGAATTTTCATCTAGTTATAATTTATACCGATTCGACCTTTTTCGTAACGGCCTTCAGAATTCCTAATGAACGCATAACTTGAATAATTCTAATTTTCACAGCGCAGAATCTCACCATCTTCAAACTATCCTAGTGATGTTTGTGATTGTGAGTGCTACCACATTGAAAATAAACTGCTCATAGTCATACTTACTTTACAATGACGAAATCAATAAAAGCCAAAAAACCGTATATCAAAAAATCTTGCCAATATGCCTTCAAAATAACCCTAAGTAAACTCGGTGTTTTGGATTTTTTTTCAGCCAGCTTCTTTTCTGTATTCCATATTTGCTTGATACGTTTTCCATTTGTGCTTGATAGAAACGATTCAGGGCACTTGGGAATATCTTTCACTTCGTATTCCTTATCGACGTCTTCTGGACTACATTTGAGCATCCATCTGAAAAAAACTGCCGATTTTATAACATAAATAATTATTCTCTCGCAGGGGCGTTAACTATTAGACGCCATTTGGAACAGAAATGTGTTTGCTAATACATATATGAATTTTCGAGTCAATATATTCATTATTAACAGCAACATTTTTTTCGTAACACGATATAAATAGTCTTCGTACCGATAATTTTTTTTTATATTGATTAAAATATAGATGCGAGTTGGACGTTTCAAATACATAAAAATATGAGATCCAGTATATTGAGTGTTGCTTAATATTTAAAAGAGCTATTCTTGGATTCATTTTAAGAAAAAACTTCATATGCAAAATATACGTTTTCTGATGTACCAACGATTTTATAATTTTTACTAGTGGCATCTATATGGGTTTTGTATTGAATATGTTTACATGCTTGTTCTGGAAAACAGCGCAATATGGTTTCGTCATGATGTCTATAATTTTCAAATTTTGAGCTGAAATTGGTCCCACACGACTCACTGATGAAGAATCTGTGGTCAAGTTTGATTCTGTCCGTCGGCCGTCCGGCACTGTGCGTTAGGTTGGGTTGAGATCCTGAATATCTCGGTTAGGTTCGTTAGTGGGCAAAATCGGTTGAACAGTTTCGGAAATATACCTATATGAAATTTTGAGGTTAAGGTCTCCATATCTCATGCAGTACTGATGCGATCGGATTGAAACTTTGTGATCAGTTCTTGAATACCAACTCACCAATTAGTGCAAAATTTTGCATTTATACAGTTGTAAGAAAATCTGAAAAAATATTTTCGAATAATTTAGAAATTGAATTGAAATATTTTTTCCCGGAAGGTGTTTATCACATTTCAACGGAATTTGGCACAAACCTAAGAATAAGTATTCAACAACAACGTTTCAAATTCCAATTCGATACAATATTCACCATCGGAGATATGAGGAAAAAAATATGCCAAATGTCGCTGTTATTTCCTCAATTGCTCATGTACTACATATGCAATCAAATCGAAACTTAAAAATAATTATTAATACCGACGCAAGATTAACTGCAAAATTTTTTTTGGATCCAGTAGTTAAGAAAAATTTTAAAAAAATGTTCGAAATAATATTGAAAAAATTTTTTTCTGGGAAAATATTGATCAGATTTCAATAAAATTCAGCACAGACCCTAGAATCAGTATTCAACACCAATTTTTCAAATTTCAATTCGATAGAATATTTACTTTTGGGATATGGATGAAAATATATCGTATATCGTTTTTGTTTGAAATTTCGAGGTTATTTCCTCAATATATCAAGAAATACGGATGTTATCACATCGAAACGTAATTATTCGAAGAATATCAACGCGAAACTACGCAAACATTTTCTCCGAAAATTATTCACACCTCTGTCACAAAAATAGTTTTTTCTGGATTATTGACCCGATTTGGACGAAATTCGGCACAGTCAGTTGTAAACAACAGTTTCTCTAATCTCAATTGGATATGATTTTCATTTCCGGCGATATCAGAAAAAAACCTAGAAAAGCACTGACGTGAGGTCAGGAGTTTTTACGCGCTTGTTCCGTTGCCAAAGCGGTCATCTATACAAGTATTGCCCTGCCAAACGTAGAGTTTTTCATATAGTCCTAACGAAATTCTGCATAAACCTCAAGCTATAATTTTCGATTAAGTACTAGATTGCAATTCGATCCAAAATTTTGAATGGGTATAACTATCTAACGATCAATTGGCGAATTCAACCCATTTAAGCATTCGACCTTC
Source organism: Myrrha octodecimguttata (assembly GCA_958510865.1). Classification (NCBI taxonomy): domain Eukaryota; kingdom Metazoa; phylum Arthropoda; class Insecta; order Coleoptera; family Coccinellidae; genus Myrrha; species Myrrha octodecimguttata. The sequence continues at coordinate 32,604,828 of OY294057.1, forward strand.
CTAATTGAACTGAAAACCTATACTCTATAGATATATTCCCTATATCGATTCTTTCTAAAATTAATGTGTTTACGCCGGCCTAACCACTGATAGTGAATAAAATTATTTCCGGAAGAATCTACTCAGTAGCTTGATAATTATAGGGTAAGTTTGGAGTTTAAGTACGAATGCCGAATTGGCAAATTAGTAAAAACTATCGAATGATTCTGCAGATATAGCCTTTCGAAATTTCAGTTTCCCGATATTCCCAAAAACATAGATCAAATCTTCCTTCAATGAAAAATGCCACCTTGAAGTTTCTGCCAAAAAGGGCCTACAGAACAATGAGCAAAATAACTCTCTCCATCTAACAAAATGCAGAAGGACTTAAATTTTTTTGCTCATTCTTCTTAAGGCCCATTTTGGCTGAAACTTCAAGGTGGCATTTTTCATTGAAGGTAGATTCGATCTGTGGTTTTGGGAATATCGGGAAACTGAAATTTTGAAAGGGATATCTGCGGAATCATTCGCTATTTTTTACTAATTCGCCAATCCGGCCTTCGTAATTAAACTCTAAACTTACTCTCCGGAAGTTATTTTGTTCACTATCAGTGGTTAGGCTGTCCGTAAACACATTAACTTTAGAAAGAATCGACATAGGGAATATATTCGTAGAATAGGTTTCCAATATTATTGAGAAGGTCGAATGTTCAAATGGGTTGAATACGCCAATTATTCTTAAGATAGTTATACCCATTCAAAATTTTGGATCGAATTGCAATCTAGTACTTGATCGAAAATTATAGCTTGAGGTTTATGCAAAATTTGGTGAGGACCATATGAAAAAAATCTGCGTTTGGCAGGGTCAATAATTGTATAGATGAGCGCTTAGGTAACGGAACAAGCGTGTAAAAGCTCCTGACCTCACGTCAGTGCTTAATAGGTTTTTTCAATCCATACATACCATTTTTGGCTCGAAACTTGAAAATCACAGACTCTGGACAAAATGATAACTTTTTTGCTGCCCAGAACCAGCGCGAAATGAAAGAAAATAACATTTTGCTCAATATGCTCTATTGAATAAAATGAATATCTGATCGAGTTGAAAAGTTGTTAAATATCTTCCACGATGAATATCCGATCAAGCTGAAATTTGAAACACTGTTGTTATGAAGTGACGATTTCGATAAACTGCTCATGCGCTACGGGGAAGTACCGATAAAACTTCCTGGGAATCACCTCATGAAGCATATGTAGAGCGTGAACAGATGACGCTATTCCGCATAATGTGACTGTAGGATCCAGTAAATGCTTCGATCATTCACCAGTAGATGCGGTAGAACGGTCAATGTGAAGGAATATTCTATACATCTTATGTTTCGGAAAATTCGAAGAATATATATGCCTTTTTAAATATAGGAATTTCTGAATTAAATTTCCTGAATTTTTCTGTTGATTTGTTCCTCAGGAAAATAAGGAAATCTTTTAGGGCTGAAATAAAGTATTCGGTTATGAAGTGGTTGTTTGGAGATTTCAGTGAAATTTGAATGAAATATTGAAATGAAATTTTTTTTCAAATTTTTCTATCGATAATTCTTCATATTGCTACTGTTCATCTACAAACCAAGTCTCATCCCGATCAGATGAATATTTTTCGAGTTATTGAAAAATCAAAATTTCAAATGGCTGAAGCACCAAAACAATTCGGCAGATTTGGCCCATTAACGAATTTAACCGGGATATTCAGGATCTTAACCTAACCTGAGAATTTGAAGACTCTAGGTTTTTAATTTCGAAAGTTACAGCGCACATGGCCTGCCGGCCGGACGGCCAAACGGACAGAATCAATTTTGACCACGGATTCTTCATCAGTGAGTCCAACCTAGTCGTTTGAAACCAATTTCTGCTCAAAATTCGAAAATTACAGACATCGTGACGAACTGGTAACGCGCTGATCCCTAGAACAAGCGCTTGAAAATATGTCAAATTTCGTTTTTATTTGAAATTTTCAGGGAATTTCCTCGACATCCAATAACTATGAACACGATCAGATTGAAACATGGGATATAACTTGAAGTTACTATTTCGAAACAATACTTTGAATTTTTTTGAAACGATATTGAGATAATTTCCTCAATATCTCAAAAAGAAAAGAAGTGATCTGATTCACACTATGTAGTAAGTTGAAGAATACCAACGCAAAATTTTGTGAGGATCGTAGAAGTAGAAAACTGGAAAAGGTTTTCTGAAATTTCAGAATTTTTCGTGCAAAAAGTTTTTTCACGGCAACTATATCATCAGATTTGAACGAAATCGTCAAGAGCCTCAACTCAGAACTTTGAAACAGTGTTTCGAAGTTCAGGTTGACCCGAAACTCATCTTCGGATATAGGTATTAGGAAAAAAAAGTGTCAAATTTATTGGTTATTTCCTCGATATCATAATTATTTACAAACTAACTCAAAAGAAAATGCTGAAATACTGAAAATTCGAATGGATATTTATGCGAAATCTTTAGATGATTTTACCAATAGGTCTCTAGCATGTAACACGATTTATCATATTTTTATGTTTTATCGATACAAAATCATAATGTATGCTATCACACACTTCAACAATTCGCTAATTTTGAATAATTCGGTATTGAAAATGGTCAAATCGGGACGCCAGGTCGAATCGGGAGAAACGCGTCAGATCGCCTTCTACGTCACTCGTTATGTGACGATATGTGGGGGCAAATTTGAAAAATCTCGTTGGAAATTGAAATTTCTGACGGCGGTTAAAGTTTATCAAAAGTCTCACAGATAGAATATTTGATTTCAATGATAAAAAAAATTATGAAAGAGACCAATTCACGAATTCGGCTTTCGTATTTTTTATTGAATTTATTCATCAAAATTTAGGGATACTAACAGGAGGAATCACAAAAAATAACATCTACAAGTTACCTAAAAATAACAAAAATTCAAATCATGTACAGCCTGGGCATATATCAGCAACAAAAAAGCATTGATACAACACAGAAATAAAGATAAATTATTACTATTCAGAATATTTCACTGATCTTTTTTTTTTAAATTAGTATAAAGACATCGAAAACAGATGCAATTGGGTACAATATTTATTGAATAAGTGACATATTCATATTATGGGAAATTTTGCCAATATTAGTTTTGAAATTAAAATTAGTAAGCAACTGTTTATTTCTGGTAAAACTCAAGGGAATATGATAAAAAATTAATGAAACCAATTAGGAACTAATGAAGCAGTCTGTAATGATCTTGTATGAAAAAATCAGGTCCGTTAAAGTTCTTCTCTGTTCCAGTGTCCGCAAACTATAGGGGGAATATATTCGACTCATACCTCAGAGTAACAAACAACATAGTACTGTACACAGCTTTGGGCGTCCGTAACATGTTTTTGTCGATGTAGTCAGATTGTGAAATGCGCAATGATATTATCTTATTGTAATTGTATATTTCATGAAATAAAAATATTTATTTTAGTAATACTCGGTTGAATATGGAAATTTTGAACATTTCATGATAGATATTCTTCTTCAGTTTCGAATTTGTGGCAAGAAAAATACTCACGCTTTTCAGTATCTACCTGCTGAAATCCAAGCTTCGGCAACGATGCCGCATTAACAGTATACCGCCGGTCAATCTGTCATCCGTTGTTTTGGTGAGTTTCTAACGAGTTTCTAGATATTTATAGCTGTTTACTTCAATATTTTTCGAATTATTACAATACTTTAATTCACCATGGGATGTGAGAAGTATGTTGTTTGTGGAGAATCCCGTCAATTGTGTCAACTGGTTTGTTAACAAGTTTGTTTTGATTGCGGTCAAAGTGTCAAATTTTCTGTCTCATGTTGCGGACCTCATTCGCCTTCTAAATTTGACGTATGCTACCTGTATGTTGTTTGTTACTCTGAGACTCATACCAGTAGTGACATAACACTCAAGTCCCTGACCTGATTGACTCTTTTTATAGGTTCACCATTCAATGGGTACTGAATTTCAACCGTAACGGTTGAAATTCAGTAAGTTGTAGAATTCCTAGTAAAAGAAATACATGCACATCTATTCACGTTCAAACTCAATTTTTTATTGCTACAGTATTATGCGAATGCATCAAGACACATTTGGTTCTATGCAATCGAGTAGCTTCAGTATTTCCTTATATATTTTCAGGTCATCTGCATATACAAGTATTCTACAGCACCTAACACAGCACTTCACATCATTTATGAAGACCAAAATAGCAATAGGCCCAGATGTGAGCAATAGGCACTTCAGAGGTTACCACAAAAGGCGCAGATCTGTACCCAATTACGCACTTCTATTATATATATGAAGCAAACCATCTCAACAGATCCCCCTGAACTCCGACGCGAGCCAAAAAAGATAGAAGGAGGTTGTGATTTACTTTATCGAACGCTTCACTTAAATCGGTATACACCGGAGCAACCTGTATCTTTTTATCCAAAGCTCTCGATACGAATTCCGAATAAAATGTCAAATTCGTTTCAATACTTCGTCCCCGAAAAAAAACATGCTGACATTCAATAAATGATGACTTCAATTTATAAAAAAAAACAGTCCAGAATGATACCCTCTAATATATTGCTGAACACAGATAACTTGCTGACTCCTCTATAATTTTCAACTGAACTTTTACTGCCAGAGTTCTTATATATAGACAGCAATAAGGCAGTTTTCTTTTTTTAGTAGACTTATTGAATTAATAAGATGAACTTCGACAACAATTTTTAACAAAGAAAGATGTATACCCATCAGTTCCAGCTCCTTTTTTACATCCAGCAGTTCCCATTCCATTACAGACCCTTTCTGGCGTGAAAACTATTGAATTGATAACATTTGAACTATCGACTTGAGGTTCATACACACTTTTGAATTATGATGCAAATAATTTACATATCTCTTATCCGTTATTAGCAACTTAAATTGAAATTGAAGAAAGTTGAGATATGAGTTTCCAGTTTACTGATTTTTTAACAACTGACATGAAATTCCACCGGTGGATGGTAAGAATCAGGACACACACCATATACGTCACTTGTTCTCAGTCCAAGCCGACGCACTCCCGAAGTAAATACTAGATCGAGCAGCCTATCATCAACATTTCTTATGAAGATAGACCTACTGCGAAAATTACCCAAATGAGAAGAGATCAATAATAGAAGAATTTATGTCATCAGTGTTTGCTGGGATGAAATGCGAGATGCCGTCAATAGGAGTCCACACAATATTTGGAAAATTGAAATCTCCATACACTAAAATGGGTTCACCTGCCAGAGAGTCGAGATTCATCTGAAGTTTTTCAGTGAAGCATAGCCTCGCATTATCATGTCTTGGTGGCAAATAAACAACCCATACTTGGATTTTCGAGCGTTCATTGATTTGGAGGATGATCCATAAATCCTCTGCCTCACTCTGAAATTGTTCTTGATGTATAACACTAATATAATTTCGGACACCAACCATAACGCCACCCCTGGACTTTTATCATCAGAGCAAGAAGTTCTTTTACGATTACGCCTAAAAACCTTATAATGGGAAAGGTCAAACACCTCGGAATCACTTATGCCTCCAAAAAGTTCAGACTCGGTTATAATGTACAGATCAGCTCCAACACTGAGGGAACTCAACTTGAACTCCGCAGTCCTGGTTCTCAAACCATTAACATTCTGCCCATACACCGATAACTTCTTTATGAAAAAAACAGAAGTGTATAACTAATTATATTTACCTACAGATGGAATTAATTGTTCAACGCTCAGCTACCCACTTCATTGTATCTATCGATTCATTATTCCTTCTAACGAGGACTGGATAAATCTGACTTCCTGCAGTAAATGACACCATTCCTTACCCAGAAGTGTTTATAACTCTTGTTTCGAGCAGCAACGTCAGGTGCTCGTTTATGTAAAAAACTTTTGACACCCCTCCCAGAGACATTCTGGGTGATCTACCACCTTCTAGACGTTTACTCTTCGCTGCAGCCAAGAAAAGATCTCTTCCTTCCGTAGATGTGAATCTCACAATTTTGTTTTTATATTCTTGTTTGTACCAGGATGATTCGACCGAACTCTGTGGGCGAAATCCACCAGTGATGAATCAATGTTACAATTTATATATGCAGCTATCCTCTCTACAACGCTGTAGATATTTGCACTATTCTTCTCCGGATCACTCAGTATCTCAACGTTCCTCATGCGAGAATCCTGCTCTAGATCGTCGATCTTGGAGTGCAAAAAAGTCCGTTTTAATCTTCTGATTTTCGTCCCATATCTCATCCGTCTTTTCGATATATTCATTGAGTTGTTTCTCTCCATTTCAAAATCTGAAATCTTATCACTGCAGAAATTAACTGCCCGGAGCAGAATCTCCTGTTGTTCCCGGATCTGTCTCAGTTCAGTATGGATTTCATCGAGTGTACCCGATAAGTCCCCGGTCAGGGAGCCCCGAAGGAAATTGCCGCTCCTGCAGATGTCCGAGGACGGATTCTAAATTCAGGTTATGACCATGAAATACCATCTAATTTAAAATCATCGGTCAGAGTTGCGGCAACATTAACTCATTTTGCGTGATGAAGACGTGCACAAAAACCGGCACACTTCAATCCGGGGTGACCGCGATTCATTTTCCTGTTACAGGTCTTACACAAATTCTCAGCCATGACGAAAATGATTGAAATTTTTAATGTTTACAGAAGGGAACTCAATCACCACTTCAACTGAAAATGAGGATCTATAACGATCTTTTACTATAAATATTGAACGAAAATACCGGATCTCACAAATTTACATCTGTATACATATACTATGTACATGAATCTTTAGTGATGTGTTTCAACAAATATGAAGACTTTAAATAGATTCTCATTTTACGGTTGGCAGTTAGACCGACCTAAACCATCAAAACATCTGAAAAAAAAATCTAAAAAAGCACTGACGTGAAGTCAGCAGTTTTTATGCGCTTGTTCACACTGCGAAATGGTGACTTGGAAATTTCAGTGAAATTTTAATGAAATATGAAAATTTTCGAAAAAAAATAATTTTTTCAAATTTTTCCATGGATAATTCTTCTTATTGACACTGTTCATCTTCCAAACAAGTTTCATTTCGATCAGATAAATATTTATCGAGTTATTATTGAAAAATCAAAATTTCAAATGGCTGTAGCACAAAAACCATTCTGCAGATTTGGCCCATTAACGAAATTAACCGAGATATTCAGGATCTCAACCTAACCTGAAAATTTCAAGACTCTAGGTCCTTTCATTCGAGAGTTACAGCGCACACGGCCGAACGGACGGACGGAATCAATTATGACCTCGGATTCTACATCAGTGAGTCAAACCTAGTAGTTTGAGACCAATTTCGGCTCAAAATTCGAAAATTACAGACATCGTGACGAAATGATTACGGAACAGCGCGTAAAAAAGACTGAGGGACTCGATATTTTCACAGCAGGTTAGAGGGTTGATAAGGAGAGTCGAGTTCGTGAAAACTTAAAATCCCTCCAATGATTTCGAAGATATATTATCTATTCAGAATTTGATTTTCCCAATGTTATCAAAAATGCAGATATTATCGAATTGAAATTCTGCACAAGGTTGAAAAATCTAGAAGAGACTGACGTGAAGTCAGCAGCTTCTACGCGCTTGTTCACATTGCGAAATGATGACTTGGAAATTACAGTGAAATTTCAATGAATTATAAAAATTTTCAAAAAAAAAAAATTTTTTTTTTCGAATTTTTTCATGGATAATTTTTTTTATTGACAGTGTTCATATTCCAACCAAATTTCATTTCGATCAGATGAATATTTTTCGAGTTATCGAAGAAAAACATTCGGCAGATTTGGCCCATTAACGAACTTAACCGAGATATTCAGGATCTTAACCTAACCTGAAAATTTCGAGACTCTAGGTCCTTTCTTTCGACAGTTACCACGGATTCTTCATCAGTGAGTCCAACCTAGTCGGTTGTGACCATTTTCGGCTCAAAATTCGAAAATTACAGACATCGTGACGAAATGATAACGCGCTGTTCCCCAGAACAAGCGCGTAAAAATGACGGCTTTGGGGTTCATGTATTATGTCTTGGGGTAATGGCTTTCATTGTGGACAAGTGCGTAAAAGCCCCTGAACTCACGTCAGTGCTTTTCTAGGTGTCTTTTTGGGAAAAAAATGGTTAGACACTGCTCTTTCTCAAATTTCACATTAATTCACGAGCAAGTTTGATCTCCTGATCTAACTTTGTCTGGCACGTGGTTTTTGTTAGGAGAATGGAAATCTATATTTCAGCGTCAAACTGCATAAACAGAAGATAGGCAAGTAATTTCTACGGAATGGTTACCCGATGACATTCTTCGCAGTTCGACTCTCCATTGAAACGACTTTAATTTTGTTCAAGCAAAAATCATTTGCCGGACAAAATGAAAACAAGAGATCTAGTGTCTTCAGAAATGAATGTGAATTTAAGAAATAATATTTGATTGGAGGATGAGCAGTGTCGTTAATTTTCTTTCTTCAAAGATATTCAATGGGAAACTCAAACATACTCCACTGGTAGAAATAGTGAAACCGATTGTACATCCGAAAATGTATGCAGTGAAAACCAGTACCAAATGAATTTTTTTCAAAAAGTACTTCAATAATGGCCCCCTTGAATGTTAGCACATCATAAGGAAACACTATGTTTTTATTCATTCAGTTTTATCTAACATCAAAAATCAGTCAAAAGATCAACAGGCGGGAGCTTCGAAAGAAGTAGTTTGGATTGAAGTCAGCTTTCAAGCCGATAATCACAACCAACATTCGAGAAATATCCCTAAATATTCACAAATCGAATAAAAGTCATGACTGATTATCAATATATTCCGGCTATTTCAAACATATCTTGTCAAGGTTTGATGGATCGATTCAATAATTCAATTGTATCTCACATTTTTATACCGGCTGATTCCGGAGGAGACCGTCAGATTTTAGGATAAGTGTACACTAGTCAAGACAGTCTCGGAATAATGTTTGGTTTATTGTTGGGGTTCTCTATTGAGAATATACAGGGTGATTCGACCGATTCGACCGATTTTACTTTTATCGATAACTTTGGTGTGGCTCATTCGATTTCGATGGAATTTTCAGCGAAGTATAATATTGATGAGCACATTTATTAATTCGAAATTTTCTCTCAAAATAAGCGGTTGTCATTTTGATAATTCCAGGTTAATTGTGCAGGTTGAAAAACCCTGTACATCGCGTTTCCGAAAATACGCTATCTGTTTACGATTCTACTATAATAAGTGAGAGTTCTTAATTTTTTTGGTACACTTCTAGTTTTCCGAGAAAATTTTATCAATAAAAGACAAAGAAATTTCGCTCCAATCGATTCTTCTTTCACTAATAACTTTGGTATGGCTCATCCAATTCCGATGAAATTTGCAGTGTAGAATGATCTGAATGAGTACATTCAATAATTGTAACAATCTTTCAAACTACAGGGTTGTAATTGTGATAATTGCAGAATTTCAGATCAATAGTGCAGTTGAAAAAAAAAACACCCTGTACATTGAATTTCCAAATTTTTCTTATTCGTTTCAAATTCTACAATAATATGTCATTATTCAGAGATTTTTAATTTCTTGGGCACACCTCCGGTTTTCCGAGAAAAAATGTTTGAAGAAGAGCATAATCGAAATTAGGCGCATAAGCAATCATAATATTCTGCACTAGGTAGTAAAGCTGTACAGGGTGATTCATTAAGGGTGGCCACCGGCCGTATCTCGGAAACCTGTCATCCTATGACTTCCGGAAAAAAAATCTAATGACAAATTCGGCCCCTAGAAAATGATTAAAAATATTTTCAAGTCCGTAGTTCCCCACTAGAGGGCGCAATGTATCACTTGTAAAATATAATCTCATTTTTTACGAAATATTCTCAAGCTAACAGTGGTAAAGAATAATAAAATAAGAATCTACTCTATCTATTCAACAACTTTTGTGTCTGTAGTTTTTCTATATTTCCTTTTTTAAGTGATGGGATGGATAAACTTTTCTTCACGAAAAAAACATTCTTACTCCTGTTTGGGTGAACCGATTTTCACGTAATTAGATTTCATTCGAAGGCCATCGAAAGCAGATCACAGAAACATATGACAACAATATACCGGGTGATCCAATTGAAAACTACAGACTGTTTTATGTCACTTCGCCCTATTTGTGCGTTTTACTGGAAAATTTCAAATGCAATGCTATGATTCTAACCGAGTGAGAATAAGCCAAGTATTATCACCTACTGACTTTTCAAAATCGCAGACAGATATCATTGGTCGTTTCGGAGTTATTGACATTTTTGTAAATTTTGATCAATGTTGATCCTTTCTGTGAGCTTGAATAAACAAGGAAGTACTTTATGCGTCATGACAACACAGCAAAATAGTCAACACACATGAAATAACAATGATGCGATAAAATAACACAAAAATTAGCAACAACGAAAATATTTGAACAGAAAAACAACACTTACACCTAATCAATTCAAATATTTAAAATGTCTACCATTATTTTCTACACATAAATTTAGTCTTTCTTTCGTCGAGTTGACACTGGCCACAATTTCTTTATGAGAAGAAGCTGCCTGTCGAAATCTATTTTGGATATCCTCACTTGTAGTGGGGGGTGTTCGGAAAACTAAGTCTTTATTCTCCCCCAAAAATAATAATCTAATACTGTGAGGTCGGGTGATCTTTCTGGCCATGGAAAAATACTCCCTCGTCCAATATACCTCTTTGAGAGGACGTTGTATGAATATTCTCTAACATTAGCAGCATAATGCGCCGGGCAACCATCTTGTTGATACCACATATCTAACCTGCTTTGAAAAGCAATATTTTCTAAAAGAATTGGAAGATCTTCCGTTAAAATTTCAAGCACCTTTGTCTTGTCAATAAGCCAAAACTTTTATGATATTATCCTCATTACGGCTTCTACGTTTTCTATTTTTTCTTCCAAGATATTGAACCTTACCAGTTTCTCGCACTCTTCGTGTCAATCTCTTGAATACCCTTTTGGAATGACGACGTCTTTCAGGATATCGTATCGTGTATTCCCTTTCAGCTACTGCATTTGCTAAACATTCAAAATGAACATTAAGCATATCACATGCTTCTTCGTTTGAATAATGGGGCATCATAAAATAGTGGTTTGCAATCGTCTAAAAAACTTTTACAGCTATAGATACCGAAAATGAACAGTATCGCCAAAGCTTACTGGTTTAAATCAGCTTGTTTCGTTGTTTTGATGAGTTTTTTCCTTTCATCTAATTGTTTAGAGATGAAATAACTCAATTCCTCCAGAATTTCTCAGGGTTGGTCAACACTTATCAAAATTTACAAAAATGTCAATAACTCCGAAACGACCAATGATATCTGTCTGCGATTTTGAAAAGTCAGTAGGTGATAATGCTTGGCTTATTCTCACTTGGTTAGAATCATAGCATTGCATTTGAAATTTTCCAGTAAAACGCACAAATAGGGCGAAGTGACATAAAACAGTCTGTAGTTTTCAATTGGATCACCCGGTATATTGTTGTCATATGTTTCTGTGATCTACTTTCGATGGCCTTCGAATTAAATCTGATTACGTGAAAATCGGTTCACCCATACAGGAGTAAGAATGTTTTTTTCGTGAAGAAAAGTTTATCCATCCCATCACTAAAAAATAGGAAATATAGAAAAATTACTGAGACAAAAGTTGTTGAATAGACAGAGTAAATTCTTATTTTATTATTCTTTACCACTGTTAGCTGGAGAATATTTCGTGAAAAATGAGATTATATTTTACAAGTGATAGATTGCGCCCTCTAGTGGGGAACTACGAACTTGAAAATATTTTTAATCATTTTCTAGGGGCCGAGTTTGTCATTAGATTTTTTTCCGGAAGTCATAGGATAAACGGTTTCCGAGATACGGCCGGTGGCAAACCTTAATGAATCACCCTGTATATTCGAAGGATGCAGAGCAGTTTTAAGTTCTAAAATATTCTATTCAAATTCCAAATTCATATTTAATTGCCCATATTCAGTATGAAATCATTCAATTCAGAATATATATATATATATTGAATTTGAATAGAATATTTTAGAAGTGACGAACAACTTCGCATCCTTGGACAATACAGCTTTTTTACCTAGTGCGGAATACTCTCACTGCTAGTGAGCCAAATGTCGAATATGAATGAATAATGACATATTATTGTAGAATCTGAAACGAATAAGAAGGTTTTGGAAAAGCAATGTACAGCGTGTTTTTTTTTCAACTGCACAGTCAATCTTAAATTCTGGAATTATCACAATTACAACCCTGTATGTTGAGAGATTGTTGCAATTATTAAATGAACTCATTCAGGTTGTTCTACACTGCAAATTTCATCAAAATTGGATGAGCCAGACCAGAGTTATCAATAAAAGTAGAATCGATTGGAGCGAAATTTCGACATTTTCTTTTTTTGGAAAAATTTTGTCGGAAAACTAGAAGTATGCCAAAAAACTTTGAAACTCTCAAATAATGACTCATTATGGTAGAATCGTAAACAGATAGCATAGTTTAGGAAACGCGATGTACAGGGTGTTTTTTCAACCTGCACAATTAATCTGGAATTTTCACAAAAACAACCGCTCATTTTAAAGAAAAAAGTGAAATTAATGAATGTGCTCATCAATTGTAGTTCGCTGAAAATTTCATTGAAATCGAATAAGCCATACCAAAGTTATCAATAAAAGTGAAATCGGTCGAATCGGACAAATCACCCTGTATATTCTCAATAGAGACCCCAACAATAAACTAAACATTGTTCCGAGACCGTCTTGACTAGTGTATACTTATCCCAAAATCTGACGGTCTCCTCCGGAATCACTCTGTATATTTGAAATTTCCTACTCGTAAATATATTGTGTTTGGTAGAAAATGAAAAGATAGTCTCACACAATAAATATAGAGCTGAAAGTTGTGAAAATGAATATATTAGCGAATCGACTTTTGGCAAAGTGGGTTCATGAAAAACGCCCTTGCGGATTGCAGTATTAAACTATTTGTCAAGGGCAGTTTCTTGCAAAACAGATTGCTTAGTTAACCATGCAGGAACAATACAAACGATAAAGAAGGCGAAATGTGACGTTTCAGAGTACAAATCTGACCCTTTCATCAGACAAAGCGGAAAATTTCAAGAATTATTTTCTTTCGGTTTTTCGTTTCGATTCCAGACAATTGTAAAATTGACAAAGGATATCCTTATAGTGAAAGGATTGCATATGAAATGTGACGGTTGAAATTGATTTTCTGCTGTATAATACAAAGGCCCATAATTCAAACGAAATTCATGAAAATATTATCTTCAGAAAATAAAAAAAAAAATTTCTCGAAAAATAATTTTTTTCGGAAACTATTCATCAGATTTCCATGAAACTTGGCACAAACCTCGTAGTCAACATTCAGCTGTATACTGCATTTCAGCTTAATCCAATAATGATTTTCAGAAATATCGGGGGAAAAATGTATCAAATTTCGTTAATTTTTTTTAGTAGCGTTGTCAGTTTGCTTATAACTCGAAAAATACCGATTGGTCTAGAAAGTTCCACGAAAGCAAAAAGCTCCAGACTTCACGTCAGTTCGGACCCCCTCAGCTGAAGGAAACCTTTCTTATACCCTTCTGATATTTTCAAAACCCAGGTTATGGATTACAGTCTGATACTTATTGTTGTGGTTGGATGATTCTCTACAATTTCCACCGTGTGATTGATTCGTTCTGAAGCAGAACTAGTCTTCTTTACGCTGGATCTCTCACCAGCTCTTCGATATTGTTGAAATTCAAAGACATATGATATCTTCATATTCGTCGTCATTACCGCGTACAACAAAGTTCCTCAGTGCCTTCAGAATATTCGGAATTGAGATTCATGCTGATAATTTTTCGAGTACTACATGTCAATCTTATTTTTACAAATGAGAAAAAATCAAGAACATGTAGTCAAAATGCACCAATTAGAAATAGAATCAAAGAACTTACAGAAAAATTAATTTCGAAAACAAAGGAGCACTATTTATGGGATTATTTTTTCTAAGTTGAATACTATCCTCCATTATTAGTACATTAGCACTAATAGTACTTCCAAGATGACTTCACCACAAAACTGGATAATGTGAGTGATAGGAATAGGTTAATTTCAAAGACTATCTAGTCTCGCAGATAAAGAGGAATTTTGCATTTTGTGGAGAGTGGTGTATGAATATTTCATTTTGGTAATTAAGGGAAACTTTAAGTCATGATAAGTTTGGTTGAATTAGTTATTTCGTAGAAAATTCGAATTATATCCCAAAAACTATGCCTGCTCAGTGATAACTAACTGAATTCGTCGCTCTCTTGATAGTGTTCAAATGTGCTGAACTTCAAGGGGATATTATACAATGGGTGATCTTCCTCAAAAAATGTCATCTAACACATGGTCACAATTCTGTCCAGATAAACATTTCTTGATGCGGTGAAATAATACTCTGTTCTCCATAAAACAATAATCATACCTCATTCATTCCTGCAGATTCAGATTATTTGAACATAATATAGAAATACATTCGCTCCAAAAAAAGCCTCGAGGGTTCCAAAAAAGTTGTAGAGGCAGGTGTGGTAGAAATAATGATTTGCATTATATTTCCAATGATGTTATCATTTATTTTTCGAATATGGTTCCTCAAGGATTTACCCGAATAAGCAGACGATATAATGGAAAGATGAGGCAACTTTCACATCCTCAGGTATTTATTTGAGGAAACGAAAAACCCCATTCCTCACAGTTATATCTCATTTTCAACATGAATAATGACTGGTTCGAAGTAATTAATCAGCTGCGAACACAAACTCCCCTGACTAAGAGCTACTGAAAGATTCCGAAAAGATGGCTGCTCTAATCATATTGGCCGATATTGAGGAATTAAATCAACCATAAATTGGGATAATTTAGATATGTGTGAAGTTGTCCGAAAAAATTTCGATTTTCCAAAACAATCGTTTAGTTCTGAAATGTCAAAATTGTGATGCTTTTTTTTTCGGAAATTTTCCAAATTTTGGTTTTTACGGAACCATTACTAAGACTGAAAGAAAATTCTGAACAAACTTTTAAGTCATTATTCGTCGAGAGTGCTTCAAATTTCATTTTGATCCGATATTCATTCATGTGCTACACTTGTTCTCGTGAACACGTATACTGTTCGCTCCAACAAAAATCTGTATGAAGCATCAAACCAAGAGCATAAAATAAAAAGTTGTGATAAAAATACTAAGCAAGTGAACAGTGAACAGTGAAAAACTAAATCAGATACTATGAAGTTATATCGAAAACTGCATAACAATGTTCAAATGAATGAACAAATTATCCTCAATCCTTATCTCACTCTGCATATGCGGAGGCGGTTAGAATAAGGTATCCACACAATAAAGGAATTAACCTTAGTAAAATGACTAATGAAGACTTAAAGGTAGAAATTCCACTGAAGCAATTATTAGATGAAATAATAAATACTAGAAACTATCTCAAAAATTGTATCACTGCATCCGAAACAAGGCATATTCTAGAAAATCAGAACATCAAGCAAAAGCTAAACAATCTTGAAAAGGAAAACCAATACTTGAGGGAAAGAGTGGAAATAAGTGAACGAAACTTGAATAAAAATAATGTTGTTAAATTTGGCCTGAGAAGACGAATGACGAAATAACCTCATCGTTTGTCACGAAAGAATTAGTGCTCATGTTGGAATTAAGGCTTGAAGAATCTAAAATTATGGATTGATCCCCCCTTGATGAGTTCGAAAATTGTCCAATCAAAGTGGAACAACTATCGCATCAGAAAAAAATACTTATTTTAAGAAATACGAAAAAGCTGAAAGGTACTGGGGTATCCATAGCGAACGACCTGACCTCACAGCAACGCGAGGAGATAAAAATTCTGAATAAATTCCTGAGGAAGGCAAGACAAGAATGTGACGAAAAATCGTACATCAGAGGTAGCAAATTGGTGAAAGGAAAGGTCACATATTCAGTAGAAGACCTGGAAAGTTCGGATGACAAGTGCAAATCTGGTAGTGCACCTACTACACCATTGAATGAAAATAAGCAGAGTACCACAGAGGAAGAAAACATAGTTTTCGGGGAAGACGAAGGAAACTCGTTTAACAAGAGCCCATAAAAGTCAAACAAGCCACCTACACTACAATGCAGAACATTTTCATAGAAAAAAAAGTGGCCGAAATGAGAAGTGACTAAACTGAGGAAACTCCGAAACAGAACATTAGTAGAACATTAGTGAGTGACTTGTTCATTTCTTTTTTCTTTTCATATTGGTCAAAAATACTCTTGTAATGCTCAAACGTGCGTGTTTGTGAGGATATTGGAAAATAAATATCGATATACTAAACTGAAATAAATAAATTTATATAAAATATTTTTTTTCACAATGGATTAGTTTATGAGAGAATATGTGATAGATTTATGAGAGAATATGAGAAAAAGAATTTAACACTAAATCTAAATTAAGCATTTCATTAAGCAAAGTTTTAAACTATTCCAAATGAACTTACGATGTGTCCAAAAAATGTTCAATGAATTTGAATCATTGATAATATAATAGTAATTATAACGTTCATTTCTGTGAAGCTATAGGTATAAACATGTTTCGCTGAGGCGAAAGCCTGTACATGATTCATTGAACTAATCTGTAAAAATTTACAGTACACATTTTTGAGTACCTTATCATTATTAAGAGGCAATGGAAGTTAACAAAAAAAAATGAAATTTTTCTTCTTCTGAAAGTACTGAAACAGTGTTTTACCTACAAAAAATACAAGCTGTATACTTCTCTTCTTTTTTCCTTCTTTACCAACTTATTCATTGTGTTGGTTTACGTTAACTTGATTTATGTATCCGAGGGATAATTCGATTTTATATATTTCTATGATGGATTTGTTATCGCATCGAAGTATGTTTTTCCTTTCTCCACTACCCAATTCTTTATTTTATTCTTTTGGGACATAGGATTCTTGATGTTTTTAAGTCAATTGGAACCATATGTCATACAGACGAGGTGCCAAGTAGTTTCAGTTTTATTTTCCCAGTAACTCTGCTATGTAATATCTGTGGAGCAAACAGTTGAGTAGGATCCATAACGTCTGATAAAGTATACAACTCATCCGACGGAAACAAGAGAGGTTTGTTATAAATTACACGGAGCAACCACTTTTGCATAATTTCAACTTTTTTCATATAAGTTTGATGATATTTGAGACCCACATAGTGCATAGTATACTATTATCAACTGGGGAATGTCAAGGTATTTTCACAGAAATTTTAACTCAGACAATAGATATCTAAGTTTCCCTAATAAATGTCGATATGTTTGTCCCACTTCAAGTGACTATCAGTTATTTTTCCGAGGTATTTTACTTGATCAGCTTCTGCGATTGTTATCGAACCTTCGACCACCAAATTGCCCATGTGTGGTAAGCCTGATTTATAAAGGGGCAAATGTTAGATATTTTATTTTATCGACATTCATTGTGAGCTTATTTTCATTGAATCACAGACTCACATCTTCAAGCTCTCTCTCTGTTTCTTTCTTTAGAATTTCCCAGGTGCTACTCTCGTACACGATAACGGTGTCGTCCGCGAAACTGATCACTTTCCTCTGCTTCTTTACAAGTAGGAAACTGTTGACATAAATGAGAAATAATATAGGCCCTAGGACTGTTCCTTGTGGTTTTCCATATTTGACAGGTTTGGGACTGCTCCTTCCACCTGTTGTATCAAATTTGATAAACAACTCTCGATTAGATTATATGATTTTCCCCTGAATTCTGTTTCAGTATAGTTTCCTCAGCAACCTTCTATGTGACACAGTGTCAAAGGCTTTCGTTAGATCTATAAAGACGCACAAGCCAACCTTGTCACCGTCTAAGCAACTATATTATATTCTTTCTATTAGCGTTCTTAAGCCGCGTACAGATACGAGAGCTGAGCGGCTGTCCAGGCAAGTTTATTGGGCTGCCTCGCAAGTGTGAACGGTGTCGCGAGCCATTTCAACAACGCGAGGCTGCCTCACAAGTGCCTCGCAACTGCCTCGGAAGCCGCTCAACTCTCGTGTCTGTACGCGGCTTTATAGGGTCCTCAGTAGATTTGCCTGACCTCAATCCGAATTGATGTTCAGATAGGATTTTGTATTTTTCCGAAAAGTTGACCATACGGACCTTAATCAATTTTTCCATTACTTTGGCAATGTTTAAATTTTTATCATTTGGATTTCTATTTCTGGCTTGTGTTGTCAACGTTAGACCAAAGCGATTTTTTTCTAGAGTGATTTTTTTCAGTGACATTATTGATGTGATCTCTTTTCACCTCTTCAATCAGTCTGTTCACTTGGTTTCGATATCTGACATAATCGTTCTTCAGTTCTACGTTCAGAGGATCTTTAAAATATTTTTTGTATAATTTATTTTTGTAATTTATGGACTTCAGAAGACCAGGAGTAATCCAATCTTTCTTCCCTGATTTTCTTTATGACAGATGTATTCTTGCAGTGCTATTCTGCGTATGAAGAGCTGGTAATTCACTGAAACGCTCTGTGAAAGTGTTCACCTCTTTTCCTCTAGTTAATTCATCCCAGTTTATTTCATTCAAATCATTTTCAACTTTGAAACATAATACAATTGTAAAATGATCTTCGACATCAGTACGAACAATAAATCCTTTATTTTGATCCCTAGCAGGGCGACGACATCCCAGAAAGAAATGATCCAAACAGCTATTACTTGCAGGTCTGGTTACATCATTTATGTACTATAACCAAGAGCGCCAATTAAGTTTTTGTATTCATTAATGTTTTCATCACTATTTGACAATAGATCAATATTTATATCCCTAACCATAGCATGGTAATCCCATAATTTTGTCTACCTGAGGTATTCGAATGAGTTTTTCTTGAACTCTCTCTGACATAATTTAGGAGAGCGATAAATTCCTGTAATTTTAATGGTCATGCCCTGTATCTTTACACCTAGTTCCAATGCTTTCATATCCCCGATAGAAATTATTTTATGAGTACACTTCATATCATTCCGTACGTAAACAATTACTCCATCATCCTTATTGTTCGTTCCACCATTATAAAAACATCTATATTCCTCTATATAAAAATCTGTATCAAAAGCAGTGAAAGTCTCAGTCAAGACTATTATGTGAAAATCTTCAGACTAAGTTTTTAGTAGTATGTTCTTATATATGTGTCAAAAATTCATTTCATTAATTTTTCATCACGAGAATACACTCAAAACGTTTATAATTAATTCACAATAAACTAACTAGTCTCAATGACCGACGTATCCATCGATCACGCACGTTTCAGCTCTCGATGCATACTGCCTTCCCTCGCACTTTTGTCTTCTCTACCTCAAAGATTAAATCTTAATCTTAATATTTGCTCTACCTCATAATAGGTTTGTTTTGGTTCCGCAATTCAGAACTGTCCTAGAACAGTTCTAGAACTGCGCAGAATCGATGCCCTGTGGAAGCCCGATTCTGAACTATCCTAGAACAGTCCTAAAAGCGATGAAACCAAAACACGAATTAAGTTCGGGTTCTCATCGGGATCGTAGAGGAAAAATACTTTCGTTTGAGTTGGCAGCAAAGAGGAATGTTAATAATGTCTTATATATTGTGTGTGGTTTAATTAAAAATATGTGAAAGTCCTTGTCGCACCATGTAATATGAAAATATTCTTGGGAATAATTGCTTCTACTCAATTTTTCTCTGGATTTTCTTCATTACTTCAATTATATTCCGAAATGAACCGACAAATTATTGGTTCATATAATAATGAATTCAATGACGAACGTATTTCAGATATGTGCTTTTTAGAGAAAAATTCATTCGAAACATTATTATTCAATAGAGGAAGAGGACTACATCTCAGGAGTGAACACTAGGAATAAAATCCATTATAATCTAATAGGTCGTAGCGAAGGAATTATCCTCAATAACAAAAGTTTAATTTTAACAGCTAACCGTTTCCTCAACAAATAAAAAAATCAAAAACCAAATCAACACGACGTCGAAAAAGTCAGGTTAACCATTTAAATCGTTGACAGCCACTCTACGCTTGTGCGAACTACCCGATTCTGAAGCAGTTCGGACTCTAACTTCCGAATTCCTTTCACAGTTCTAGAACAGTTCGAAATCGATTCTGAAAATAACCAAAACAGGATTACTTAAATCCTGAACCAGTTCTGAAATGAACCAAAACACAAAATCGCAATCGCGTATGCGGAACCGTTCCAGAACAGTTCTGAAGTCGGAATCAAAACAAACCTAATGCCTCTGTAACACCCGGGAGGGGTGTTTATTTACCCAGGCTAGCGACATTCAGAACGGGGGGAATCTTGTGGCTACCTTGCCAGTTTCTGATTCATCTAAAAGTTATGTTTCTGGCAAGGGATGTTAGAAACTACTCTTGTTTATTGGGCGCCAGAATTTTTTTTCATTTTATAAAGGGATAAAAAATTCAAACCTCCCAATCAAATCAACAAATTTATTCAGATCTCCAAACAAAATTCACCACACTTCATGTAATACATATAATAATCTCTTTCAGCATTAAATTCTGTGCCGAACTGGTATCAATATAATCAGAGCTAAGAAATAGGTAAAAGGTTATGGTTCGAACAGTCTGATCAAAATTTAACTGACTGTATGATTTAACCTCTAACAGTTATAAATGGCAATGGAATTTAATAAAGTAATATGATTGAAACTGTCGAAATCACTATGGCAAATAAAAAATTTAAAAATAAAATGATTTCAATACTTGCGATTTTTCCAATCAATTAATTTTCCTCTTCTGAAGGGTAATCAATCCGCCATTGCAATCTTCAATTGAAACTGGTATATTCGCAATCTTCATTCCTGACTCATCCGGAAGCTCCAAATATTTTTCTCAACAAACAACCCCAAATATGTCACCCTGAAAAAGAAGAAAAACAAACAAATTAGTGATCTGATCAATTCCAAGTTTAGATTAATTTCAAAATTCCTTGTCTCCTTGACAGCGGAATTCGATTGTTATTTCCCAATCGATCGGAATAACTCAACCATCTTTCACTAGATGTCTCTAGCAATCTTAAATTTTGAATTAATGTGACGATTATATCGTTACACCCATAGAACTCTATATTACTACCTCGAAAGGACCCGACCCTTCTTCAACTAAGCTTAAAGCGTAACAAGGGGCAACGAAACAAAGATAGCGCTAATTACGGTAACCTCTCCCTGTCACACCCATTGAAGTAAATGGTGTTTAACGGCTCAAATTTGGTTTTACTTGGAAATTGAGGTAGTTTGGGTATCACATCGTTTAGAACGTGCAATATTTTTGAAAATGAATATCTATTTTTCTCTGATATGCCATTACTTTCTCTGCCTTCACCGCATGTGGTTAAAAAAGTGAAGAATTATGTTGGCGTGAGCTGTGCATTGACGATTGACGATAGTTTCATCATTATAACAATGAATTTAAATAATAGGAACATAGGAAAATACTTCTCGAAAAGCACTGACTTGAAGTCAGGAAAATTTAAGCGCTGGTTAGAATTCATTGCCAATGCAAAATTTCCCATACTTTTTTCCGATATTTTTGGAAATGTTTGTCGAATCGAGCTGAAATTTCGAACATTGCTGTTCAGATTCGACTTCAAGGTCTGCGCCAAGTTTCATTGAAATCTCATTGATAGTTTCCGAAAAAAATATTTTTTAACGATTCTTCATGCAATCAGTTGGCAAGTTTCAATCTGATCGTATCAGTACTTCTTGAGATATAGAGGAAATAAAATAATATATTTGAAATGGATATATCTTCGAAATTGTTAGGTAATTTTTGCCCATTAACGAACTTATTTTGAATTTTTTAAGTCGCTATAGCTTTTCTCGGTAGTAAGTTATCGTGGCAACTGGCGGCTGAATATAATTCAATTTGACATTGAACTCTTCATCAGTGAGTCCAACCTGGTCGCTTGGAACCATTTTCGGCAAAAAAACGCAAATTTACGAAGGATGATAACGCGCTGTTCCCCAGAAAAACCGCTCACTAAGTTGAAATTTCACTTGAACATGTGCGATCTTCTACAATGCTGCCTTCCTCACGAATTAGTCAGGTTCTCCTAATTTGAAATGAAAAATTAAAAAGATTGAGAATAAATGCGACAGAGTTCCCTTTACTGCAATGCGGAAGAAAGAGATAGATACCCGTCCACTTCGCGGGTTGCATAAGCAACGAATTGGCTTCACTTGTCGCTCAAAACGGGTCCCTTCCAGGTATATAATATAGAGTTCATTGACGGAAGCAGGTGTTTTAACAGCTGATCAGCTGCGCATCGAGTTTCTTGACCTCTGGTTGGTAGAAGAGCATAAGCTGCTGGTGGGTCCAATAAAATCGACTGAATTTGCGGAAATGTTCAGTGCGCAGATTTAGGAGGCATATTCAAAAGTTCAATTTTGAACAATGACACTGTTTCATTTTTTGGTTTCCTGTGTGGGAATATAATTTGAAATAAAGACGTTTATCTATCTATCTATCTATCTATAATGTACACCCTCAGCCATGTTTCATTTTTATCCTGTCTTCAAGTAAGTTATAATTGATATATTTTTTCATTTTTTCAGAATTTGTATTTTTACATCTCAATTCCGTATCTCAACCTAGCACAGCAGGGCAGTGATCCGTAATGAGATATCGCAGTACACAAGCATCAGTGGCGTCATGTCCAGAATACCTTCACAAAAAAATGGTCCAAATAAGTACCGCTCTCTGGACGAGTAGGAATATTTATCATTGAGGCAAAACCAGAAGTGTATAAAATATTCTTATATTCCTCTACTAAATTGTCGTTTCTTATCAGATCTATATTTATGTCACCTACTAGTATGTGTTTTATATTTATGTGTGTATTCTGTAGGTACTCAAATAGCCTCAAATTGAATTCTGGTGAAGGTCCCTTCGGCGAACGGTATACACCGGTCAGTTTAAATTTTTCCCCATTCCTAGTCCTCATATCAACTTCTAACACACTTATTCCATCGATTTCAATTATTTTATAGTCATAATCAATGTTTTCTCTAATATATATTAATACGACATCGTTTTTATTTAATGTACCCTCATTATATATGGACGGTTGTTTCTATTGGGATTTCGATGTTGTATTACATAAGGCTGAATATATAGTAAGGTAAATGATTTGAATAATTATAATGTAGAAACTAAGTTCAAGGTGGTTCATCAGAGGCATGTCGGAGAATTAGTGTTTAGTTTGTTGAATAGACTATTAGCATTGGCTAGGTAACGCATTGTGTGTTGCCTGACGTGGCCGTGGATCACGCACGGCTACGCGCTAAACTCGGAAGTTTGGGGAAATCCCCTGTGTAAGAGGTGTAACCAATGAACTCTATATTATATACCTGGAAGGGACCCGTTTTGAGCGACAAGTGAAGCCAATTCGTTGCTTATGCAACCCGCGAAGTGGACGGGTATCTATCTCTTTCTTCCGCATTGCAGTAAAGGGAACTCTGTCGTATTTATTCTCAATCTTTTTAATTTTTCATTTCAAATTAGGAGAACCTGAATTTTTTTCTGACTAATTCGTGAGGAAGGCAGCATTGTAGAAGATCGCACATGTTCAAGTGAAATTTCAACTTAGTGAGCGGTTTTTCTGGGGAACAGCGCGTTATCATCCTTCGTAAATTTGCGTTTTTTTGCCGAATATGGTTCCAAGCGACCAGGTTGGACTCACTGATGAAGAGTTCAATGTCAAATTGAATTATATTCAGCCGCCAGTTGCCACGATAACTTACTACCGAGAAAAGCTATAGCGACTTAAAAAATTCAAAATAAGTTCGTTAATGGGCAAAAATTACCTAACAATTTCGAAGATATATCCATTTCAAATATATTATTTTATTTCCTCTATATCTCAAGAAGTACTGATACGATCAGATTGAAATTTGCCAACTGATTGCATGAAGAATCGTTAAAAAATATTTTTTTCGGAAACTATCAATGAGATTTCAATGAAACTTGGCGCAGACTTTGAAGTCGAATCTGAACAGCAATGTTCGAAATTTCAGCTCGATTCGACAAACATTTCCAAAAATATCGGAAAAAAGTATGGGAAATTTCGCATTGGCAATGAATTCTAACCAGCGCTTAAATTTTCCTGACTTCAAGTCAGTGCTTTTCGAGAAGTATTTTCCTATGTTCCTATTATTTAAATTCATTGTTATAATGATGAAACTATCGTCAATCGTCAATGCACAGCTCACGCCAATATAATTCTTCACTTTTTTAACCACATGCGGTGAAGGCAGAGAAAGTAATGGCATATCAGAGAAAAATAGATATTCATTTTCAAAAATATTGCACTTTCTAAACGATGTAATACCCAAACTACCTCAATTTCCAAGTAAAACCAAATTTGAGCCGTTAAACACCATTTACTTCAATGGGTGTGACAGGGAGAGGTTACCGTAATTAGCGCTATCTTTGTTTCGTTGCCCCTTGTTACGCTTTAAGCTTAGTTGAAGAAGGCTCGGGTCCTTTCCAGGTAGTAATATAGAGTTCTATGGCTTCCGTCAACAGCCTCTCCAAATCCATAGTACGTAAGAATTCATTCCCGATTCCGATTAGCTCTTGTTAAGACTCATTTCGCTTTGCTTTGTTCTCCAAAATCAAATTGTTCTACTCACTTTAGATTATCATGTATCATTGTTAAATCTTGTTAAGTTAGTGCAATTAGTGTGATAACCAGGTAAACAATTCATGTTATTTAATTCTGCTCCAACTACTCCTATTAATTTCTTATTCACGTTCACATTGAATATGGGACACGTGTTGAAATGCAATCGATCATTAGTAGGATCGATTTTATATCGATTATTGTAGCTAGTTAGTTTCATTCGCTGTTGATAATTCTCCCTCGACATAAATGTTGATCATTGTTCGATTCTTTCTAGTATGAGTAGAATTAATGTAGTAATTTTGCTCTGATCGAATAATTATTAATGGCCGCTCACACATGTTCGTCTCCATTGTAATGTTAAATAAATTGATTATTTCAAATAGTAGCAATGCATATTTCTCTATTAATCGGAATCAATTTAAGTTTGGCCTGATCTCAATGAATTATACTATTTTCTAATCCAATAAATACCTGAATAATTCACCACTGATTGCACTGACGGTTTTTCACTCAATAATGATCTCCCTAAATTAATTAATTCAGTTTTCTTGAATTCCTACTCAATTAGACTTCTCATATTTAATATCTGATGACTGATTTCATTTTGTGTAGTTCTCATATTATTCAGAACGTCTCACTTTTGATGGTGATAGTTAAATTATTGATTGCTTTAATTGTTAATCATTATCATTCATTTTTCCTGCTCCAATTATGTTCTGAAAATTGATATTTGTGAATTCATTATCAGTAACTCATATCTCAAAATGACCATATGTCAAAATGGCGGAATGCAGTAATTTCTCCTCTCAGTTTATGAAAATGTACTTTCATATTTATCTTGTATAGTAGATCTCCCTTTATATTTGAAATGTGTATTCATTTTTGAAAACTCCAATTATTTGTAATTTTATAAAGACTCATTTTTGCTGCATTCTCATTGTCTACTCACATAATCATACATAGTCATTTTTAAACCGTACTCTCACTGTCTTAGCATTTTCTTTCAAGGTCATCACTGAAACCTTCTATTTTTCTGGTGGAATTTGCCCCACTCACTGATTTATTTGCTCTTATAATCCATCACTGTAAATGTCGTGTTGTTTGGTGACTAATTTGACTCCAAATTCCAATTTATGTATGATTATGTCTATCAATTGTTTTATACAATGTATATATGTAAATAAATCATTTTTAAACAATTTTATCCAACTCAATCATCTGTCACAGTCCACTGCTATTTAATTTGACAAAATCTGAACACCCGATTTTGAACAGTCATACATCATTACAAGAGAAAAAAAAACAATCAGTTTGCACCTAAATAGTCTTGCAAACAATATGGCTCTAGCTCTACTAAGAATTTCTTGGTTCTAACTTTGAACTATTTGAGATTATTGATTATTTTTAGATTATAAGGTAATTTATTGAAGATCCTAATACACATATAGGATGGATTTTTTTCAGAAAGAGAGAAACGATGATATGGAAAGTTAATATTTGCTGTTCTTGTATTATAGGTCGTATTTGTGTTATTTTTTAAAAACTCAGTTTTATGTTTATACAAATACATTAGACATTCATGAAAATAGAGTCCATAAACCGTTAGGAAACCCTGCTGTTTGAACTTTCCTCTGCATGAATCTCTGAAATTCATACCCAGCAACGATCTCAGGATTCTCTTCTGATTGATAAAAATTGACTTTACTGCTGAGCTCACTCCCCAGAAAATTATTCCATATCTGATCAAAGATTCATAGTTTGCGTAGTATATAGTCTTCTTCGTATCCATGTCCATGTATTTATTGATTACTCTCATAGCATAGCATACTTTGTTCAACTTACTCAGTAGTTCTTCTATATGTTTTGTCCATTGTAGGAACTCATCTATGAAATCCCCCAGAAATCTGGTGAATGTTGATGTTTCCACTTTATCCTCATCCAAGTCTATCATTAGCTTGTCGTCTTTCAATCTGTTGGCACGAAAAACCATAATGTCCGTCTTCTTTCTATTCGAAATGAAATTGTTCCGTGCTAGCCATTCTTGAATTTTTTGGTATACAACTCCGCATTTCTGCTGCAACTCACTTATACTACGTTCTGCTATTAAATAATTAGAATCATCCACAAAATTTGTCGACTCGGTATCTTCGATCGAATCTGCTACTTCACACATATCATTTATCATTACTAGAAACAACAGCAGACCTAAGATGCTGCCCTGTGGTACTCCAAATTCGTTCATGAGCCAAGTTGATAGATATGTTAGGCCATCTACGGTTATTCTCACACATTGCAAGCGATCATACAAATAAGACACAAGCCAATTCAACGCGTTTCCCACAATTCCATATTTTCTGAGCTTTTCAATAAGATAATCCTTATTTAGGCAATCAAATGCCTTAGACCTGAGACCAGCATTCCCTCTTCCAAGAACCTCAAAATATTACCGGCGAATTGAAATATAGCAGTTTGGGTGGACCGATTTTTCAAAAATCCATGTTGAGAGGGATGGAATAGATCATGGCTATTGAAATATGTCAGAAGTCTAGTCACCATTGCCAGCTCAAATACTTTCGAAAAACTATTCAACAGGCTTATAGGCCTATAATTTTTTCAGTCCTCAGGATCCCCAGACTTGAATATCGGAACCACCACCGATAGCTTAAGCTGCTCAGCAAACACCCCAAACCTCAGGGAGTTATTCACAATTATAATTATTGACAAAATACTGAAGAGATAGCATCGACACTCAGTTCAACAATTTTAACTGGAATTTCGTCAATTCCAGAACTTGATTTGTTTTTCAGTTTCCTAAATATCTCAACAATCTCCTCTCTGGTAAAGGGCTTCAAGTAAAAAGATGTATTGGTTACAACATTGCAAGCAAATTTTGAATTATTGAGATTTTTCATCATGTTCGGGATCAATTGGACCAAAAAATTACTGTAATCATCCGCTGTTTCCTGAGGTGATTTAGAAATTGGATATGTCACACCTGTAAAACTGCTCTTATTCCGAATTTCATTGCAAATTTTCCACATGGCTTTAGTCTTATTATCCGAGGTTTTTATTTCGTTTTTGTAGTATTCTTTTCTAGCATCAATGAGTATCCGGTCATATTTTTTCTTTTCAACTTTATAGGCAGATTTCATTGGCTCATGATAATTACTGAGCGTGAATAATAAATCCAGATTATGTTTCATCTGAATGATCTTAGGATTTTTGTAATAAATTTCTTTATTCTTTCGGTTTTTCATTGTAATATATTTCAAGGGAAAATGTTTATTGAAAATATTGATGAAGTCATTCGAGAAGCTTTGCCATTGCTTGTTGACATCTTTCGTTTCTATGGCATATACATTTGTCCAGTCTTGATCTTTCAACTCGTGTAGAAACTCCCTACAAGCGTTTTCAGGAAATATACGTATTCGCCTGACCGAGTTTGAACATTCGATATCAAATTCAAATGAAATTTTTTGGGCACTATGATCAGACATATGATTAAACATAACGTGGCTCCTTACTGAGCAACTTAGGTTCGTAAAAAAATTGTCAATACAGCTTTTTGATTGTCCCACAATTCTTGTGTATTCTGAAATGTGCCTGTCTAAAGAAAACGAGTTGAGAAGTGATATAAGTTCGGTCTTATATTTATTTTCATCTTTCAGTTCAATATTAAAATCCCCTCCCAAGATTATAATTTTATTTTCTGTGTGAATCTTTAGCATTAACTTTTACAATTCCCTCAAAAATATGTCCCTATCTCCACCGGAAGGTCTGTACAATGAAATCATTAAAAAAATTTTACTTGCATATTTACTTTCTGTTGCAGCACATTCGAATTCACCTTTTATTGATTGTTTACTTATATCAAAACTTTCTTTATATTTCATACCTGTGCGAACCTTCACTGCTGCTCCACCATGCTCTTTCTCCTTCCTGCACCAGTATCCGGCTAATACAAAGTTCTCAATTGAAAGTACTTTAAGCTGGTCTAGAGTTTTCCAATGTTCCGATATTAACAAAATTTACATTCTTCCTCCGTGTGCAAAAAAACTCGAATTCTATCCATCACATTCCCCAGAGATTGCATGTTTTGATGTATGATGCTTATGGTATTAGATGTTTTCTTGCTATTCAACTTCACTCTGTTTCCTGGCATATCCTGGGAATTGATGGCGTTGTTTTGTTCATTTGTTATAGCACTGGAATTGACTGGTGACGCTTGAAAAAATAAAAACCAGTTATAAAACAGATTGAAAAGAGAGCCTCATAACTAAAAGATGAGTGTTCCAAGTATAAAATTTTGGTTAAAAAAAAATTAAAGAAGCAAAAAACGTTCACATACAGGATCATACAGGATCGCATTCGAAGAGTTGGCCCGAAATCAATAACACTATGTAATTTGTAACAAAAATAAGAATGAAACAAAAATACTTTATATACGAGAGGCTGATAAAGGAAAAATTGAAAATGATTATAAAATGGCAAATGCTTTCAATGAATATTCTTGTGGATTGAGTGAACCATATGCCAACAAAATAAACCCCACGAATTTCGTTGAAGTGAATGTTACAATTGATGGCTCTTTCTATCTGAGCCCGGTAGGAATAATCAAACTTAGATATATCTGATTTAAAAACTAAAAATCCAGAAAAGCACTGACGTGAGGTCAGGAGATTTTACGCGCTTGTTCCGTTGGCAAAGCGGTCATCTATACAAGTATTGACCCTGCCATACGCAGATTTTTTCTTTGTATGGTCCTCACAAATTCTGCATGAACATCAAGCTATAATTTTCGATCAAGTACTAGATTGCAATTCGATCCAAAATTTTGAATGGATAACTATCTAAAGAATAATTGGCGAATTCAACCCATTTAAGCATTCCACCTTCCTAATTGAACAGAAAACCTACTCTACAAATATATTCCCTATGTAGATTCTTCTTAAAGTTAAGGTGTTTAAGGCCGACCTAACCACTGATAGTGAACAAAATAACTTTTAATAAGAATCTACTCAGTAGCTTGGTACTTGCTTGAAGTTAGTATGGATGTATAGATGATCGCTTTGGCCGCGTTAAAGCTTTTCTAGGTTTTCTTAACGAGGATGTTCTCTAGAGACATTCTTGCCTGCCAATTCGAAGTACTACTACCACTCGGTCTGTGAAGTGATTGCATCAGGAATCTTCGTATATAGGTTGGTTTCTTACTTGATTTTATGAATTGAATCCCAGTGGTTATCCAAGAAACAAAATTATCACAGGGATTTTGATATATACCTTTCTAGGTTCAAATCCACTCTTAGGGTGGTTAAGCTTCTTCAAGATGTATAGGTGATTCATTATGTAAAAAAATAAAATCAGTTTTTGAGTTGTAGGGGGGCGAGGGGTAATGTAGGAAATGAAAAATATCTGCTCAGTAGGAATTGACATTCACGAAATTTTTTTACACCGAGGACCAATATTCTCAGTTGCAAATTTAGAATCCATATGCGAAATCTGAAAAATGGAATTGAAAATCCTCCAAAATGTCCTTTGACTATCCAAATAAGTTAGCATGTATTTGTATATTTATTCGCAATTTAACAGAATTCCAATAAATACTTAAATAAACTCAAATGCATATTGAAGAAATTCTGGAAAAATTAATTTCATCCACTCCACTACACTGATTCGTCAACTCATGCAAATAACTATATTTATCAACAAGTTACCAGAAACTCAATAAAATATACTCCATTCACTTTTATAATGTAGCCCGGTTGGCCATGATTTAGGTTTATCAAGTTTTTTCCCTTAAAACTGACGCAGGTTGGCACTCATGAAATATCGGCAATGTCAAAGGACGTTGCCAAATTTCAATTTCTACTATTATCAATATCAATCACAGATTACAGATATCAATCGATTCTAGATTTCTAAATCTCAGCATAATAACGCTTGCAAACTAATAAAAATGCCGAAGGTAGTTTTGAAGAAGCAGAGGCAAAGTATCAGGAAGTGCTATGTAGAATTATATTTTATATGAATAGATATTTATTTTTTAGCTGCACATCAACACAATAAGGAAGATTTTAAGTGAAAGAGACGACAAAGAATATCCTTCAATTGAAGCACCCAAAATGACACTGACTACAGACTTTATTTTGAAAAAAGATCTGCAACGACAAATTAGGAATTATAATTTGAAAAATGAACACTTTTCGATTGATACACTACTCACTTTTGCAAAGGAACAGTTGGAATATAACGGAGGACGGACATCACTTTTTAAAATTTTAAAATCAATGGGTTACAAATACAAAAGGGTAAATGAACGCAAAATTTTATGTGAACAATAACATGTTGTTGCAGCCAAAATTACTTTCCTGCGCAAATTTTTACAGTTTAAATCGTTGGATGAAAATATCAGATTTGTGTTTCTAGATGAAACTTGGATTTACCAAAACGGTACTTCAGTTCGTCGATGGACACATGAGTCTGATATGATGAGCAATCCATCCAATATTAGGTCAGAAGGAAAACGTTTCACCGTTCTACACGCAGGAAGTAAATTTGGGTTTTTAGAGGGTTGTGATTTCATTTTAGATTCAAAAAACAATGACCGTGACTATCACAAGACTAGGACCAGTGAAATCTTTCAAAATTGGGTTATTAATCAATTGATTCCATCTTTAGCTAAGATGTGAAATGTGTGGTGAACCGTATCATTCGGTGCAATTGGATAAAACACCCACATTTTCCAGCAAAAAGAGTGAGATGCAGAATTGGTTGGTTAAAAATAAGATTGATTTTAATCAAAATTTCACTAAAAAACAACTTTGGAATTTGATTTTACCTCATCGAACTGACAGACAGAGACGATATGTAGTTGATGACCTTTTGAAGGAGCATGGACATGACGTTCTTAGATTACCCCCCTATCATTGTCAGTATAATCCTATTGAAATGGCATGGGCGTTTTGTAAGAATTCTTATAACAAGAACATAAATTCGCATCCCTATACAAAGGATAGGGTGTTGAATTTATGGAGTTTGGCTCTTTCAAAATGTACAACAGATATGTGGCAAAATTTTTATTTACATTGTGAAAGACTCATCACAGAGGACTGGACGAAACACATGGGTAATCTTCCAATAGCAGATATTCCTCCATTCATTATTTCATTGGAGGAATCTGATTCAGATTCAGAATTTTCTGAGGATGACTCTGACTCAAACAATGATCTAATGGATATGGAATAATATGTAGAGGAAATTCTGAGAGCTCGTCTCTTCAACTTAAAAAGGTGAAATTCAAAATGAATGGAGGTTCAAAAACTCCGAAAGGAACATCACTAGTGTAGAGTATCCGATCTCCTTGAAGATAGAACTGCCTTTTTCAACCGAACCATCTATCCGACAGTGTGGAAGACCTAATTGTAAGATTTTCTAGTGTTGCAAAAATGTCAAATACCCTCCTTATTCAATCAGTACTAAATTGAAGATTTTCTACGATCAAGGACGTTCAACTGAATCAAACAAAATGACAGAAAGCCTAAACTATGGAAGAAGAAGTTGCTGCAAACCAGCAGGATAGAGAAATAGGCAGTTTCTCAATATAAGGGACATGAAGCGTTCTTCGTAAACCTGAGGATCTGAAAAATAATTGCTTGGAGAGCCAGATCTGGTCGAAAGACCAAATGTAGGTTATATTATTTAGTATTTCCTGCTGATTTTTTATCTCCTTTTCTTTTGCAGATGCTAGCTCGGAGCTGCCCCCGTGCATGAAATTTGTTAACAAATTTCATGCGTGGGGGTAGCTCCGAGCTACCCAAATCGTCAAAAAGAAAGCAGCAATGATTCCAGGATATTTTGTCAGTCTCAATCCAAAAGAAAGATGAAATTTCGTTCCTGAAGGAGATTCCGTCCATCATAAATATGTCAACCTATTTGAAAAATTCCAATATCTATACTTATTCAGAGAGGTTTTTATCTTTGTGCTCTTGTATCATAGGTAAAAATGTATGGTGTCCTGTTCAAATCTCTTTTCCTAAAACTACAATTGCTTCGAACATGCTAGATTATTTGATACATCAAAGAACCTAATGCACTTCCTCAAACAGATCATTTACATGTAACGATGTTTGAAAATGTTTTGGGATAAAAAAAATTATTGAAATTTTATGTATTCTAAAACAATTTCTTTATTGCGTTAGCGTTTTCTCAAATCTTCATATCCAATCCTTTATATGCCAATTGATGTTATTAATAAAATTGTCATTCAAGATGTGGTACTTTGAACACAAAAAATTATATCTAAATATATTATGTGAAGGAATTACAAACAAATCTTTATTAATGATTGTATTCATAGCCTCAATGAGTAGACTTGTTTGAATTTATTTTTACTGCTTACATCAGAAGAAGAAGGATAATGGAAAATTTAAAGCCCAGAGAATCATGTAGAGGACACTTCAAGAAGAATGGCATACTAACAGTGTATGCATTGTATATTCAGGAATGTTTAATATTCCTTCATAAAAATAAAGATCTGTTTTTCCAACATTTCAATCGCAAGAAGAACCATAACACAAGAACATTGGCATTCAATCTACCAAAACATAATCTGTCTACTACGCAAAGGCAAACAGAGTATAGATGTCTAAAACTTTTTAATAAACTGCCTAGGAATATACAAAGAATAGAAACTCTTAAACTTTTCAAGAAAGAAATTTTCAAGCTGCTGCTGAATATGGAACCATATAACATGGAGGAGTTTTTTGGAGGACATTAATCCTATTTTTTTAAATGACACTATTTCATTTCTTTTCTTGTTTTGTAAACATGAACTCTTTTGAAATAAAGAGCTTTCATATCTTATCTTATCTTATTAGTGAAGTTTTTCTAATTGTATAGAAGTACTAACAATTCTTTCGAAAAATTACTAATCAAATAATGTTCAAAAATTATGTCTTACGCTGGCAAGCCATTGAAATTACATTATGAATCACACAGAATATATCTTATTTCTTCCCATTGTTTCTAATTTTGAATGTCCCTAATGTTTTAAGTGATTGATTTTATGTTTTTCTTTGTACGATGGGTATATAATTATTACTTATATACATGTGACATTGCCTGCCATGAATAAATACGATCTTATTGAAATTAATATTACATTTATAGCTATTTTACTGAGCATGCAAGATTCACAAGAAAATATAATAAAATGTATGAAAGATTTTCATAGTAACATTCTACCAAAATTCATATCTTCGCTCAAGAGCATATTTGGTTGACGATTCATTGCCTCAGGACATAATAAATTCTCAAATGAAATTACTTCATTTTCATGACTATTTTACTAAGATTAACGAAGCTTTCTTTGAAAGGAAATAACATCAAACAAATTATAAGCTGCAATTCAGATGTTGTCTCCTTCCAAGTTTTAGCCCCCTTCAAAAAGTCTGCAATATTGTAGGTATATTATCTTTCTATAAGATTTTAGTCTAGTTTTATTCTTTTCATGTCTGGCATTATATTGAATTACTTGATGCATACATATTTGGGTCCTTTCTCCGTAGATGTTTTTCTGTGAGTGAAACATTTTAGGTTTGTTTTTCTTGTATTATAAATATCGGATGAGTTCAGTTCAAATGTATTCCTGATTTTCAAGACAAAATCGGACATTCTTGTTTGTGCATTGCCGCTGTAATACTGAGTACTCCATTTTTCCTGAATTTATCTACATGTCTCTGTATTTTAGTTTGAGAATTATTCAGAGTGCCCTTTTCTGGAGATTGAATATTTGAATTGACTCCAAAGTATGTCCATAAAACATAATTTCATATCTTGGTTTTGACTCGAATACTGCATGATAGATAGATAGATTTCATGGAGAATTTATCCAGATATCTTGTCATTACACCCAAAGATAACAGACTGAAGCTAAGCTGCATCCAAGTTTAGTAATATGTTCTTTCCAATTCAGTGTATCGTTCACACAGATTCCTAAGAACTCAAAATTGAGTTAGTTCTTTCAAGATGACAGGTTTTAGTACCTACTACTTCATTTTGATACTGGAGTATTTCAAGTTTTGCAATAATGAATTTAAATGTCTTCTGTAGGCTTATTTCTTGAGAATTTCGAAAAGTAGGGAATTCCATAGGTTTGTTGGTTCGTTTAAAAGTTTTACTGCAGGGTTATTCGAGTGCTTTTATTTTTTTTTCTAATGAACTATCACAAAGTAACGAATTACTCTATCGATCATTTTTCAGTAAAATTCCAAAACACTCGATTCTTGATTTCCGTACAAGAAAAAAGCATAACTGAATCTTCCAACCATGTTTACGTGAAATATTTCCAGTATTAACAGAGACAAAAGTTTCTTCAACATTCGCCAGGTCTTTGGAATTATTGAATTCAAATAATATTTTCTCATATTCATTACTCTATCAATGTAGATTGAATTTGAAAAATGAGTAATTACTACGACCTCTATGTAGAGAGGACAACGTTGCATAGTAATCTGACAGGAAAATGACCATAACCTAACATTTTCAAAATATACACGGTGGAATCTGTCAGGATGTCATGGCCAACCGGGCTACATTATAAAAGTGAATGGAGTATATGTATAAACATATTCAAATAAGAAGTTAATTATTTAAATAATGACATCTGAAAAATGGGCGAACAACGTGAATGTCACTTAAACTGAACCTTATGAACGCTTCGATGCATAGGGCCGCTTACTTTTGGTCCAACACTCGTTTACATGCGAGAGTGCGCCTTACTCACATCTTCACGTTCAGCCACGGCGAAGGGGATTCAACAACACATTTCCCTATTTTTTGAGAAAACTATTGGTCCTTTTAAATTTTGAAAAATCTATCTGAATCTAGTGTTATCTGTTAGCGCCTATTATATGAAACATTTTTTCGATATCCCCAACAGTTTTCGAGAAAAATCGAAATGAACATAATTGTGAACAGGCATTTTCAGGGCAGGCGATTATATCACAAGGAACTCCATATAAGCGCAAGGTATCCGACTTTTCAGATAATTAAAATGAAATATTTCTGATTCGTATATTTTAATTTGTCTGAATGAAGAACACTCAACGTGGATGGAGATGAACGGAAAAATTTTTTTTGCCACTTTTTGAAAAAATGCCCCCCCCCACTTCCAGCACTTGACGATTTTTTGGCGACATGTTGATTTTGCATTGTCAGGATGTAGTGAATGATACTAAGTGGTTCATACATTCAAGCAATGAATTTCACACGAAAATCTGTTTTTAAATGAAATATGAAAATTAAAAAAAAAAAATTTTTCTTTGGATTTTTCTATGGAGAATTCTCCATATTGCTACTGTACATCTACCAACCAAGTTTTATTCCGATCAGATAAATATTTTTCGAGTGATTGAAAAATCACGGACGGACAGAATAAATTCTGACCTCGGATTTTTCATCAGTGAGTCCAACCTAGTCGTTTGAGACCAATTTCGGCTCAAAATTAAATAACAGACATCGTGACGAAATGACAACGTGCTATTCCCCCTGAACAAATCCGAAAAATGAACTATCTCACATTTGAAACAACTGAGATACAGGGTGTTCTCGATCAAATGGCAGCTATTCTAACTCTCGAACCACTAGGCTGATTCGACTGTAATTTGGGTCAACCACTACTCTTCACGATCCAGAACGAAATTCCGAAAATGAACTGTCTCACATTTGAAACAACCGAGATACAGGGTGTTTTTCATCGAATGACAGCTTTACTAACTCTCGAACCACTTAGTCGATTTGGCCCAAGTACTACACTTTACAATTCAGAACATTATTTCGAACATGAACTGTCTCACATTTGAAACCACTGAGATACAGAGTGTTCTTCCATCAAATGGCAGCTATACTAACTCTCGAACCAGTTTGCTGATTCGACTGAAATTTGGATCAATCACTCCTCTTCACAATCCAGAACGTTCTAAAAATGAACAGTCTAACATCCGAAACAACAGAGATATATGGTGTTTTTCTTCAAATGACAGCTATGCTAACCCTCGAAACACTGAAATTTGGGTCAAGTACTACACTTTACAATCCAGAACACAATTTCAAAAATGAACTGTCTCACATTCAAAACAACTGAGATACAGAGTCTTCTTCATCAAATGGCAGCTATACTAACTCACGAACCACTTGGCCGATTCGACTGAAATTTGGGTCAAGTACCTACTACTCCTTACATTCCAGAATAATATTCCGAAAATGAACTGTCTCACATTTGAAACAACTGAGATACAGGGTGATTTAAATCAAATAGAGGTTTCAGTAACTCTCGAACCACTTGAAAGATTCGACTGAAAATTAGCTCGAGTACTACACTCACATTCGAAACGGCTGAGATACAGGGTGTTCTTCATCAAATCGCAGTTATACAATTTCTCGAACCACCAGGCCGATTCGACAGAAATTTGAGTCAAGTACTACTTCTTACAATCCATAAAAACACTCCGAAAATGTCTCATAATTGAAAAAACTGAAATACGGGGTATTCTCCATAAAATGACAGCAATACTAACTCACAAACCACTTGGCCGATTCGACTGAAATTTGGATCAAGTACTGCTCTTTATAATCCAGAACAATATTTTGGAAATGGACTGTCTCACATTCGAAACAACTGAGATACATCAAATCTTCATCAAATCGCAGCTATACTTACTCTCGAACCACCTGGCCGATTCCACTGAAATTTGAGTCAAGTACCTACTTCTCTTCACAGTCCAGAATAATATTCAGAAAATGAACTGTCTCACATTTGAAACAACTGAGATACAAGGTGTTCTCCATCAAATGGCAGCTATTCTAACTCTCGAACCACTTGGCTATTACGACTGAAATTTGGATCAAGTACTACTCTTTACAATCCAAAACATCATTTCAAAAACGAACTGTCTCACAATTGAAGAAACCGAAATACGTAGTATTCTCCATGAAATGACAGCAATACTAACTCTCGAACCACTTGGCCGATTCTTCTGAATTTTGGATCAATTACTGCTCTTTACAATCCAGAACAATATTCAGAAAATGAACAGTCTAACATCCGAAACAACTGAGATACAGGGTGTTCTTCTTCAAATGGCAGCTATGATAACTCTCGAGCCACTTTGCTGATTCTACTGAAACTTGGGTCAATAACTCCTCTTTACAATCCAGAATAACGTTCTGAAAATGAACAGTCTAACATCCGAAACAACTGAGATACAGGGTGTTTTTCTTCAAATGGCAGCTATGATAACTCTCGAGCCACTTTGCTGATTCTACTGAAACTTGGATCAATCACTCCTCTTTACAATACAGAATAACGATCTGAAAATGAACAGTCTAACATCCGAAACAACTGAGATACAGGGTGTTTTTCTTCAAATGGCAGCTGTACAAACTCTCGAATCACTTTGCTGATTCGACTGAAATTTGGGTCAATCATTCCTCTTTGCAATTCAGAATAACGTTTAAAAAATGAACAGTCTAACATACGAAACAACTGAGATACAGGGTGTTTTTCTTCAAATGGCAGCCATACTAACTCTCGAACCACTTCACTGATTCGACTGAAATTCGGGTAAATCACTCTTCATTACAATCCAGAATAACGTTTTGAAAATGAACAGTCTAACATCCGAAACAACTGAGATACAGGGTGTTTTTCTTCAGATGGCAGCTATACCAACTCTCGAACCACTTGGCTGCTTCGACAGAAATTTGGATTAATCACTACTCTTTACAATCCAGAATAACGTTCCAAAAATGAACAGTCTAACATCCGAAGCAACTGAGATACAGGGTGTTTTCTTCAAATGACAGCTATACTAACTCACGAACCGCTTCGCTGATTCGACTGAAATTCGTGTCAATCACTACTCTTTACAATCCAGAAAAACGTTCTAAAAATGAACAGTCTAACATCCGAAACAACTGAGATACAGGGTGTTTTTCTTCAAATGGCAGCTATACAAACTCTCGAACCACTCGGCTGATTCGACTGAAATTCGGGTCCATCACTCCTCTCTACAATCCAGGAAAACACTCATAAAATGAACAGTCTAACATCCGAAACAACTGAGATACAGGGTGTTTTTCTTCAAATGGCAGCTATACTTACTCTCGAACCACTTTGCTGATTCGACTGAAATTTGGGTCAATCACAACTATTCTCAATCCAGAATAACTTTTTTTAAATGAACAGTATAACATCCCAAACAACTGAGATACAGGGTGTTTTCTTCTAATGGCAGCTATACAAACTCTCGAACCACTTGGCTGATTCAACTGGAATTTGGATCAATCACTCCTCTTCAGAATCCAGAATAACGTTCGAAAAATGAAGGGTCTAACATCCGAAACAACTGAGATACAGGGTGTTTTTCTTCAAATGGCAGCTATACAAACTCTCGAACCACT
The DNA here is from genome assembly GCA_958510865.1 of Myrrha octodecimguttata. Lineage (NCBI taxonomy): Eukaryota > Metazoa > Arthropoda > Insecta > Coleoptera > Coccinellidae > Myrrha > Myrrha octodecimguttata. Next base: position 32,644,117 of record OY294057.1, read on the forward strand.
CGGCTGATTCGACTGAAATTTAAATATATCACTACTCTTTACAATCCAAAATAACGTTCTAAAAATGAACAGTCTAACGTTCGAAGCCACTGAGATACAGGGTGTTTTTCTTCAAATGGCACTTATGCAAACTCTCGAACCACTCGGCTGATTCGACTGAAATTTGGATCAATCACTCCTCTTTACGATCAAGAATAAAGATTTTACAATGAACAGTCTAACATTCGAAACAACTGAGATACAGGGTGTTTTTCTTCAAATGGCAGCTATACCAACTCTCGAACCATATTGCGAATTCGACTGAAATTTGGGTCAGTCACTCCTCTTCACAATCCGGAATGAAGTTCTAAAAATGAACAGTCTTTCATCCGAAACAACTGAGATACAGGTTGTTTTTCTTCAAATTGCAGCTATACTAACTCTCGAGCCACTTTGGGACAATAACTCCTCTTTACAATCCAGAATAACGTTTCTAAAATGAACAATCTAATATCCGAAACAACTGAGATACAGGATGTTCTTCTTCAAATGACAGCTATACTAACTCTCGAACCACTTTGCTGATTTGACTGAAATTTGAGTCAATCACTCTTCATAACAATTCAGAATAACTCTCTAAAAATGAATAGTCTAACATCTGAAACAACTGAGATACAGGGTGTATTTCTTCAATTGGCAGCTATGCTAATTCTCGAACCACTTTGCTGATTCTACTGAAATTCGGGTCAATCACTCCTCTATACAATCCAAAAAAACGTTCTGAAAATGGACAGTCTAACATCCGAAACAACTGAGATAAAGGGTGTTTTTTTTCAAATGGAAGCTATACTAACTCTCGAACCACTTTGCTGATTCGACTGAAATTTGGGTCAATCACTCCTCTTTACAATCCAGAAAAACGTTTTAAAAATGAACAGTCTAACATCCGAATCAACTGAGATACTGGGTGTTTTTCTTCAGATTTCAGCTTTACTAACTCTCGAGATACTTTGCTGATTCGACTGAAATTTATGTCAATCACTCCTCTTTACAATCCAGAATAACGTTCCCAAAACGATCAGTCTAAAATCCGACACAACTGAGATACAGGGTGTTTTTCTTCAAATGGCAGCTTTACTTACTCTCGAACCACATTGCTGATTCGACTGAAATTTGGGTCAATCACTACCATTTTCAATCCAGAATAACTTTCTAAAAGTGAACAGTCTAACATCCGAAAAAACAGAGATACAGGGTGTTTTTCTTCAAATGGCTGCTATACAAACTTTCAAACCACTTGGCTGATTCGACTGAAATTTGGATCAATCACTCCTCCTTACAATCTAGAATAACATTTTTAAAATGAACAGTCTAACATCCGAAACAACTGAGATACAGGGTGTTTTTCTTCAGATTGCAGCTATACTAACTCTCGAACCACTTTGCTGATTGGACTGAAATTTGGGACAATCACTCTTCTTCACAATCTAGAATGACGTTCTAAAAATGATCAGTCTTACATCCGAGACAACTGAGATACAGGGTGTATTTGTTCAAATGGCAGCTATACTAACTCTCGAACCACTTTGCTGATTCGACTGAAATTCGGGTCAATCACTCCTCTTTACAATCCAGAATAACGTTCTGAAAATGAACAGTTTAACATTCGAAACAACTGAGACTTAGGGTGTTTTTCTTCAAATGGCAGCTATACGAACTCTCGAACCACTTTGCTGATACGACTAAAATTTGAGTCAATCACTCCTCTTCACAATCCGGAATGACGTTTTAAAAATGAACAGTCTTACATCCGAAACAACTGAGATACAGGGTGTTTTTCTTCAAATTGCAGCTACACTAACTCTCGAGCCACTTTGCTGATTCTATTGAAATTTGGGTCAATTACTCCTCTTTACAATCCAGAATAACGTTTCTAAAATTAACAATCTAACATCCGAAACAACTGAGATACAGGGTGCTTTTCTTCAAATGGCAGCTATGCTAACTCTCGAGCCACTTTGCTGATTCGACTGAAATTTTGGTCAATGACTCCCCTTCTTAATCCAGAATAACGTTTTAAAACAGTACAAAATCCGAAACCACTGAGATACAGGATGTTATTCTTCAAATGGCAGCTATACTAACTCTCGAACCACTTTGCTGATTTGACTGAAATTTGAGTCAATCACTCCTCTTAACAATTCAGAATAACTCTCTAAAAATGAATAGTCTAACATCTGAAACAACTGAGATACAGGGTGTATTTCTTCAAATGGCAGCTATGCTAATTCTCGAACCACTTTGCTGATTCTACTGAAATTCGGGTCAATCACTCCTCTATACAATCCAAAAAAACTTTCTGAAAAAGGACAGTCTAACATCCAAAACAACTGAGATACAGGGTGTTTTTCTTCAAATGGCAGCTATACTAACTCTCGAACCACTTTGCTGATTCGACTGAAATTCGGGTCAATCACTCCTCTTTACAATCCAGAAAAACGTTTTAAAAATGAACAGGGTGTTTTTCTTCAGATTTCAGCTTTATTAACTCTCGAGATACTTATATGGTTCGACTGAAATTTATGTCAATCACTCCTCTTTACAATCCAGAATAACGTTCCAAAAACGATCAGTCTAAAATCCGACACAACTGAGATACAGGGTGTTTTTCTTCAAATGGCAGCTATACTAACTCTCGAACGACTTTGCTGATTTGACTGAAATTTGAGTCAATCACTCCTCTTAACAATTCAGAATAACTCTCTAAAAATGAATAGTCTAACATCTGAAACAACTGAGATACAGAGTGTATTTCTTCAAATGGCAGTTATGCTAATTCTCGAACCACTTTGCTGATTCTACTGAAATTCGGGTTAATCACTCCTCTAAACAATCCAAAGAAACGTTCTGAAAATGGACAGTCTAACATCCAAAACAACTGAGATACGGGAAGTTTTTCTTCAAATGGCAGCTATACTAACTCTCGAACCACTTTGCTGATTCGACTGAAATTCGGGTCAATCACTCCTCTTTACAATCCAGAAAAACGTTTTAAAAATGAACAGTATAATATCCGAATCAACTGAGATACAGGGTGTTTTTCTTCAGATTTCAGCTTTATTAACTCTCGAGATACTTTTATGATTCGACTGAAATTTATGTCAATCACTCCTCTTTACAATCCAGAATAACGTTCCAAAAACGATCAGTCTAAAATCCGACACAACTGAGATACAGGTTGTTTTTCTTCAAATGGCAGCTATACAAACTCTGGAACCACTCGGCTGATTCGACTGAAATTTGGATCAATCGCTCCTCTTTACAATCCAGAATAACGTTCTTGAAATTAACAGTCTAACGTCCGAAACAACTGAGATACAAAGTGATATTCTTCAAATGGCAGCTATATCAACTCTCGAACCACCTGGCTGATTCAACTCAAATTTGAATTAGTCACTCCTCTTCACAATCCAGAATTACGTTCCAAAAATGAACAGCCTAACATCCGAAAAAACTGAGATACAGGGTGTTTTCTTCAAATGACTGCTATACTACTTCTAGAACCACTTGGCTGATTCGAGCGAAATTCGAATAAATCACTCCTCTTTACAATCCAGAATAACGTTCTGAAAATGAACAGTCTTACATCCGAAACAACTGAGATACAGGGTGTTTTTCTTCAAATTGCTGCTTTACTAATTCTCGAACTACTTTGCTGATTCTACTGAAATTTATGTCAATCACTCCTCTTTACAATCCAGACTAACGGTCCAAAACCGAACAGTCTAACATCCGACACAACTGAGATACAGGGTGTTTTTCTTCAAATGGCAGCTAAACTTGCTCTCGAACTACTTTGCTGATTCGACTGAAATTCGGGTAAATCACTCCTCTTCACAATCCAGAATAACGTTCAAAAAATGAACAGTCCAACATCCGAAACAACTGAGATACAGGGTGTTTTTCTTTAAATGGCAGCTATACTAACTCTCAAACTACTTCGCTGATTCGACAGAAATTCGAGTAAATCACTCCTCTTCACAATCCAGAATATCGTTCTAAAAATGAACAGTCTTACATCCGAAACAACTGAGAAACAGGGTGTTTTTTTCGAATGGTAGCTATACTAAATCTCGAACCACTCTGCTGATTCGACTGACATTTGGGACAACCACTCCTTTTTACAATTCAGAATAACGTTCTAAAAAAGAATAGTCTAACATCAGAAACAACTGAGATACAGGGTGTTTTCCTTCAAATGGCATCTATACTTACATTTGAACCACTTTGTCGATTCCATTGAAATTTGGGTCAATCACTCCTCTTTAAAATATCCAGAATAACATTCTGAAAATGGACAGTCTCACAACCGAAACAACTGAGATACAGGGTGTTTTTTGCAAATGGCAGCTGTACTAATTCTCGAAACAATTTGCTGATTCGACTGAAATTCGGGTAAATCAATCCTCTTTACAATTCAGAATAACGTTCGAAAAATGAACAGTCTTACATCCGAAACAACTGAGATACAGGGTGTTTTTCTTCAAATGGCAGCTATGCTGACTCTCGAACCACTTTGCTGATTTGACTGAAATTTGGGTCAATCACTCCTCTTTACAATTCAGAATAACGATTCAAAAATGAACAATCTAACATCGGAAACAACTGTGATACAGGGTGTTTTTCTTCAAATGGCAGCTATACTAACACTCAAACCACTTTGCTGATTCCATTGAAATTTGAGTCAATCACTCCTCTTTACAATCCAGAAAAACTTTCCAAAAATGAACAGTCTAACACCCGAAACAACTGAGATACAGGGTGTTTTTCTTCAAATGGCAGCTATACTAACTCTCAAACTACTTTGCTGATTCGACCGAAATTAGAGTAAATCACTCCTCTTCACAATCCAGAATATCGTTCTAAAAATGAACAGTCTTAAATCCGAAACAACTGAGAAACAGGGTGTTTTTCTTCGAATGGCAGATATACTAAATCTCGAACCACTTTGCTGATTCGACTGAAATTTGGGACAATCACTCCTCTTTACAATTAAGAATAACGTTCGAAAAATGAACAGTCTAACATCTGAAACAACTGAGATCCAGGGTGTTTTTCTTCAAATGGCAGCTATGCTAACTGTCGAACCACTTCCCTGATTCTACTGAAATTTGGGTCAATCACTCCTATTTACAATCCAGAATAACATTGTGAAAATGGACAGTCTCACATCCGAAACAACTGAGATACAGGGTGTTTTTCTTCAAATGGCAGCTTTACTAACTCTCGAACCACTTTGCTGATTCGACTGAAATTTGGGTCAATCACTCCTCTTTAAAATTCAGAATAACGTTCGAAAAATGAACAGTCTTACATTTTCCTCAAATGGCAGCTATGCTAACGGTCGAACCACTTCGCTGATTCTACTGAAGTTTGGGTCAATGACTCCTCTTCACAATCCAGAATAACATTCTGAAAATGGACAGTCTCACATCCGAAACAACTGAGATACAGGGTGTTTTTCTGCAGATGGCAGCTGTACTAACTCCCGAACCACTTTGCTGATTCGACAGAAATTTGAGTCAATCAATCCTCATTACAATCTAGAATAACGTTCGTAAAATGAAGGGTCTAACATCCGAAACAACTGAGATACAGGGTGTTTTTCCTCAAATGGCAGCTGTACTAAGTCTCAGACCACTTTGCTTATTCGACTGAAATTTGGGTCAATCACTCCTCTTCACACTCCAGAATAACTTTCCAGATATTAACAGTCTAACATCCGAAACAACTGAGATACAGGGTGTTTTTCTTGAAATGGCAGCTGTACAAACTCTCGAACCACTCAACTGAGTCGACTGAAATTTGGATAAATCGCTCCTCTTTACAACCCAGAATAACGTACTTAAAATGAACAGTCTTACATTCGAAACAACTGAGATACAGGGTGTTTTTCTTCAAATGGCAGCTATACTAACTATCGAACCACTTGACTGATTCGACTGAAATTTTGATCATCACTCCCCTTAACAATCCAGAACAACGTTTCAAAAATGAACAGTCTTACATCCGAAACAACAGAGATACAGGGTGTTTTTCTCTAAATGGTAGCTATACCAACTCTCGAACCTTCTTGCTGATTCGACTGAAATTTCGGTCAATCACTCCTCTTCACAATCCAAAATAACGTTATAAAAATAAACAGTCTTACACTTGAAACAACTGAGATACAGGGTGTTTTTTTTCAAATTGCTGCTTTACTAATTCTCGAACTACTTTGCTGATTCTACTGAAATTTATGTCAATCACTCCTCTTTACAATCCAGAATAACGGTCCAAAACCGAACAGTCTAACATCCGACACAACTGAGATACAGGGTGTTTTTCTTCAAATGGCAGCTAAACTTGCTCTCGAACTACTTTGCTGATTCGACTGAAATTCGGGTAAATCACTCCTCTTCACAATCCAGAATAACGTTCAAAAAATGAACAGTCCAACATCCGAAACAACTGAGATACAGGGTGTTCTTCTTCAAATGGCAGCTATACTAACTCTCAACCTACTTCGCTGATTCGACAGAAATTCGAGTAAATCACTCCTCTTCACAATCCAGAATATCGTTCTAAAAATGAACAGTCTTACATCCGAAACAACTGAGAAACAGGGTGTTTTTTTCGAATGGCAGCTATACTAAATCTCGAACCACTCTGCTGATTCGACTGACATTTGGGACAACCACTCCTTTTTACAATTCAGAATAACGTTCTAAAAAAGAATAGTCTAACATCAGAAACAACTGAGATACAGGGTGTTTTCCTTCAAATGGCATCTATACTTACATTTGAACCACGTTGTCGATTCCATTGAAATTTGGGTCAATCACTCCTCTTTAAAATATATAACATTCTGAAAATGGACAGTCTCACAACCGAAACAACTGAGATACAGGGTGTTTGTCTGCAAATGGCAGCTGTACTAATTCTCGAAACAATTTGCTGATACGACTGAAATTTGGGTAAATCAATCCTCTTTACAATTCAGAATAACGTTCAAAAAATGAACAGTCTTACATCCGAAGCAACTGAGATACAGGGTGTTTTTCTTCAAATGGCAGCTATGCTGACTCTCGAACCACTTTGCTGATTTGACTGAAATTTGGGTCAATCACTCCTCTTTACAATTCAGAATAAGGATTCAAAAATGAACAATCTAACATCGGAAACAACTGTGATACAGGGTGTTTTTCTTCAAATGGCAGCTTTACTAACACTCGAACCACTTTGCTGATTCCATTGAAATTTGAGTCAATCACTCCTCTTTACAATCCAGAAAAACTTTCCAAAAATGAACAGTCTAACACGCGAAACAACTGAGATACAGGGTGTTTTTCTTCAAATGGCAGCTATACTAACTCTCAAACTACTTTGCTGATTCGACCGAAATTAGAGTAAATCACTCCTCTTCACAATCCAGAATATCGTTCTAAAAATGAACAGTCTTAAATCCGAAACAACTGAGAAACAGGGTGTTTTTCTTCGAATGGCAGATATACTAAATCTCGAACCACTTTGCTGATTCGACTGAAATTTGGGACAATCACTCCTCTTTACAATTCAGAATAACGTTCTGAAGATGAACAGTCTAGCATACGAAACAACTGAGATACAGGGGGTTTTTCTTCAAATGGCAGCTATACTGAATTTCGAACCACTATGCTGATTCGACTGAAATTTGGTTCAATCACTCCTCTTCACAATCTAGAATAACGTTCTGAAGGTGAACGGTCTAGCATACGAAACAACTGAGATACAGGGGGTTTTTCTTCAAATGGCAGCTATACTAAATCTCGAACCACTATGCTGATTCGACTGAAATTTGGTTCAATCACTCCTCTTCACAATCCAGAATAACGTTCTGAAGATGAACAGTCTAGCATACGAAACAACTGAGATACAGGGGGTTTTTCTTCAAATGGCAGCTATACTAAATCTCGAACCACTATGCTGATTCGACTGAAATTTGGTTCAATCACTCCTCTTCATAATCCAGAATAACTTTTCAAAAATGAACAGTCTAACATCCAAAACAACTAATATACAGGGTGTTTTTCTTCAAATGTTATCTATACTAACTCTCGAACCACTTGGCTGATTCAACTGAAATTTGGATCAATCACTCCTCTTTACAATCTAGAATAACGATCGCAAAATGAAGTGTCTAACATCCGAAACAACTGAGATACAGGGTGTTTTTCCTCAAATGGCTGCTATACTTACTCTCAGACCACTTTGCTTATTCGACTGAAATTCGGGTCAATCACTCCTCTTCACAATCCAGAATAACTTTCTGAATATAAACAGTTCAACATCCGAAACAACTGAGATACAGGGTGATTTTCTTGAAATGGCAGCTATACAAACTCTCGAACCACTCGGCTGATTCGACTGAAATTTGGATAAATCGCTCCTCTTTACAATCCAGAATAACGCTCTTAAAATGATCAGTCTTACATCCAAAACAACAGAGATACAGGGTATTTTCCTTCAAATGGCAGCTATACTAACTCTCGAACCACTTGGCTGATTCGACTGAAATTTGGATCAATCACTCCCCTGAACAATCCAGAATAACGTTCCAAAAATGAACAGTCTTACATCCGAAACAACTGAGATACAGGGTGTTTTTCTTCAAATGGCAGCTATACTAACTGTCGAACCACACTGCTGATTCGCCTGAAATTTAGGTCAATCACTCCTCTTTACAATCCAGAATAACGTTCTGAAGATGAACAGTCTAGCATACGAAACAACTGAGATACAGGGGGTTTTTCTTCAAATGGCAGCTATACTAAATCTCGAACCACTATGCTGATTCGACTGAAATTTGGTTCAATCACTCCTCTTCACAATCCAGAATAACTTTTCAAAAATGAACAGTCTAACATCCAAAACAACTAATATACAGGGTGTTTTTCTTCAAATGTTATCTATACTAACTCTCGAACCACTTGGCTGATTCAACTGAAATTTGGATCAATCACTCCTCTTTACAATCTAGAATAACGATCGCAAAATGAAGTGTCTAACATCCGAAACAACTGAGATACAGGGTGTTTTTCCTCAAATGGCTGCTATACTAACTCTCAGACCACTTTGCTTATTCGACTGAAATTCGGGTCAATCACTCCTCTTCACAATCCAGAATAACTTTCTGAATATAAACAGTCCAACATCCGAAACAACTGAGATACAGGGTGATTTTCTTGAAATGGCAGCTATACAAACTCTCGAACCACTCGGCTGATTCGACTGAAATTTGGATAAATCGCTCCTCTTTACAATCCAGAATAACGCTCTTAAAATGATCAGTCTTACATCCAAAACAACAGAGATACAGGGTATTTTTCTTCAAATGGCAGCTATACTAACTCTCGAACCACTTGGCTGATTCGACTGAAATTTGGATCAATCACTCCCCTTAACAATCCAGAATAACGTTCCAAAAATGAACAGTCTTACATCCGAAACAACTGAGATACAGGGTGTTTTTCTTCAAATGGCAGCTATACTAACTCTCGAACCTTTTTGCTGATTCGACTGAAATGTGGGACAATCACTCCTCCTTACAATTCAAAATAACGTTGGAAAAATGAACAGTGTTACATCCGAAACAACAGGGATACTGATGTTTTCTTCAAATGGCAGCTATGCTAACTCTCGAACTGCTTTGCTGATTCGACTGAAATTCGGGTCAATCACTATTCTGCTCAATCCAGAATAACTTTCTAAAAACGAACAGTCTAACACTCGAAACAACTGAGATACAGGGTGTTTTTCTTGAAATGGCAGCTAAACAAACTCTCGAACCACTCGGCTGATTCGACTGAAATTTGGGACAAACACTCCTCTTTACAATTCAGAATAACGTTCGAAAAATGAACAGTCTAACATCCGGAACAACTGAGATATAGGCAGTTTTTCTTCAAATGGCAGCTTTACTTACTCTCGAACCACTTGACCGATTCGACTCAAATTTGGGTCAAGTACTACAATCCAGAACGACATTCCGAAAATGAACTGTCTCACTTGGAAACAACTGAGATACAGGGTAGGGTGTTATTTATTGAATTACAGCTATTCTAACTCTCGAAACACGTGGCCAATTCGTCTGAAACTTGGATCTACTACTTTTTTTTTACAATTCAGAACAACATTTCAGAAATGAATTCTCTCACACCTGAAAAAACTGAGATACAGGGTGATCCCCATAAAATTGCAGTTTTTCTAACTTTCGAATCAAGTCAAGTATCAACCTTACCAATCCAGAACTATTTTCCGAAAATGATTTGTCCAAGATTTGAAACAACTGAGATTCGAGGCCGTTCATTTGATAATTTTCTCAAGTAATACACTTCACAACCCAGAACATCATTCTGAAAATGAACTAACTCGCATAAGAAACAACTGAGGCGTTTTTCATCAAAGGGCAGCTTCAATAACTCTCGAACCACTTAGCCGATTCGACTGAAGTCTTTGGGTCAAGTACTTTTTTTACTATTCATAACAACATTCTGGAGATGAACTGTCTCACATTTGAAACAACTGAGATACAGGGTGTTTTTCATCAAATGCCAGCTATACTTTATCTCGAACCATTCAGCTGATTCAACTGAAATTTGGGTCAAGTACTACTCTTCGAAATCCAGAACAAAATTCCGAGAATGAACCGTCTCACATTCGAAACAACTGAGATACGTGGTGTTTTCCATCAAACGGCAGCTATACTTACTCTCGAATCACTTGGCTGATTCGATTGGAATGTGGATCAAGTACTACTCTTTACAACCTAGAACAACATTTCGAAAATGAACTGTATCACATTTGAAAAAATTTAGATACAGGGTGTTCTCCATGAAATGGCAGCTATTTTAACTCTCGAACCACTTGGTCCATTCGACTGAGATTTAGATCAAGTACTACTCTTTACAATCCAGAACAACGTTACGAGATATTTAATCTCCCACATTCGATACAACTTAGATACAGGGTGTTCTTCATCAAATCGCAGCTATAGTAACTCCCGAACCACTTGGCTGATTGGACTGAAATTTGGGTCGGGTACTGCTCTTCACAATCCAGGAAAAAATTTTGAAAATGAACTGTCCCACATCTGAAACAACTGAGATACAGGGTGTTTTTCATCTAATGACAAGTAATACTCTTTACAATCCAGAACAACATTCCGAACATAAACTGTCTCACATTCGGAACAACTAAGATGTATGATGTTTTTCATCGAATGGCAGCTGAATTAACTCTCGAACCACTTAGCTAATTCGACTGAAATTTGGGTCAAGTACTATTTTTCAAAATCCAGAACAACATTCCGAAAATGAACCGTCTCACATTCGAATTAACTGAGATATGCGGCGTTTTTCATCAAAGGGCAGCCATACTTACTCTCGAATCACTTGGCCGATCCGATTGGAATGTGGAACAAGTACTACTCTTTACAACCTAGAACAACATTTCAAAAATGAACTGTATCACATTTTAAACAACTAACATACAGGGTGTTCTCCATGAAATTGCAGCTTTTTTAACTCTCGAACCACTTGGCCGATTCGACTGAGATTTAGATCAAGTACTACTCTTTACAATCCAGAACAAAATTACGAGATATTGAATCTTTCACATTCGAAACAACTGAGATACATTCTTCGTCAAATGGCAGCTGTACTAACTATCGAACCACTTAGCCGGTTCGACAGAAATTTGGATCAAGTACTTACTCTTTACACACCAGAACAACTTCTCGAAAATGAACTGTCTCATATTTGAAACAACTGAGATACAGGGTGTTTTTCATTAAATTGCAGCTCCACAAACTCTCGAACCACTTGGCCGATTCGACTGAAGATTGGCTCAAGTACTACCTTTTACAATCCAAAACAATATTTCGAACATGAACTGTCTCACATTTGAAAAAACTGAGATACATGGTGTTTTTTATCGAATAGCAGCTATGCTAACATTCGAACCACTTGGCTGATTCGTATGAAGATTGGCTCAAGTACTTTACTTCACAATCCAGAACAACATTCCAAACATGATCTGTCTCACATTTGAAACAATTGAGATACAGGGTGTTTTTCATCCAATGGCAGCCATGATGTTTCTCGAACCACTTGACCAATTCGACTGAAATTTGGCTCAAGCACTACTCTCTACAATCCAGAAAAACTTTCCTAAAATAAACTGTCTCACATCTGAAAGGACTGAGATACAGGCTGTTTTTCATCAAATGGCAGTTTTACTAACTCTCGAGCTGCTAGACCGATTTGACTCAAATTGGGCTCAAGTACTACACTTTACAATCCGGAATAACATTCCGGACATGAACGGTCTTATATTCGAAATTACTAAGATACAGGGTGTTTTTCATCAAATAAAAGCACTAGTAACTCTCGAACCACTCGGCCGATTCGATTAAAAAAGTACTACTCTTCACAATTCAGAACAACATTCCGAAAATGAACTGTCGCACCTTCGAAACAAGTGAGATACATTTTTTCATCAAATGGCAGCTTTACTATTTCTCGAACCATATGGCTGATTCGACTTAAATTTGGGTCGATTACTACACTTCACAATCCAGAAACAACTGAGACAAAGGACAGAAATACTTACTTTCGTACCACTCGGCCGATTGGACTGAAATTTGTGTCGAGTACTACTCTTTACAATCCAGAAAAGCATTCCAAAACTGAACTGTCTCACTTCTGAAACAACTGAGATAAATGGTGTTTTTCATCAAATGGCAGTTGTACTAACATTCGAACCACTGATCCGATTCGACTCAAATTTGGTTTCAGTACTACCCATTGCAATTCCAAGCAACATTGTGAAAGCGAACTGTCCCACATTTGAAACAACTTAGATAAAGGGAGTTCTCCATCAGATCTCACCTATTCTAACACTCGAACCACTCCGCTGATTCGACTGAAATTCAGATCTAGTAACACTTTTTACAATAAAGAACAACATATAAAAAATTAACTGTCTCACTTTCGAAACAACTGAGGTTCAGGGTGTTCTCCACCGAATTGCATCTATTCTAACTCTCGAACCTCTTGGCCGATTCGACTGAAATTTGGGTCAAGTACTACCCTCCACAATCCAAAACAACATATCAAAAATGAACTGTCTCACATTCGAAACAACTGAAATACAGGGTATTTTTCATCAAATGACAGCTTTACTAACTCTCGAACAACTTGACCGATTCTACTCAAATTTGGGTCAACAACTACAATCCAGAACGACATTTCGAGAATGTCACACATTTGAAACAACTGAGATACAGGAGGATGTTCTCTATCAAATGGCAGCTACTCTAACTCTCGAACCACGTCGCCGAATCGACTGAAACTTGGATCAAGTACTACTCTTTACAATCTAGAACAACATTTCAAAAATGAACTGTCTCACATCTGAGAAAAACTGAGATACAGGGTGATCTCCATCGAATGGCAGTTATTCTAACTTTCGAATCACTTGATCGATTCGACCATTTGGGTCAAGTATTAACCTTTACAATCCAAGACTATATTCTGAAAATGATTTGTCTAAGATTCGTTTGAAATTTGGCTCAAGTTCTACACTTCACAACCCAGAACATCATTCTGAAAATGAACTGAATCGGCCGATTCGACTGAAACCGGGTCAAGAACTACTCTTCACAATCCTGAACAACTTTCCAAATATGAACTGTCTCACATTTGAAACGACTGAGATACAGGGTGTTCTCCATCGAATGACAGCTTTACTAACTCTCGAACCACCTGGCCGATTTGACTGAAATTTGCATCAAGTACTACTCTTTACAATCCAAATAACATTTCAAAAATGAGCTATCTCACTTTCGAAGTAACTGAGATACTGGGTGTTCTCTATCAAATGGCAGCTATTCTAACTCTCGAATGACTTGGCCTATTAGACTGAAATTTGGGTCAAGTACTACTCTTTGCAATCCAGAACAACATTCCGAGAATGAACTGTCTCACATCTGGAACAACTAAGATACGGGATCTTTTTCATCAAACGGATGATATAATAACTCTCAAACCACTCGTTCGATACGACTGAAATTTGTGTCAAGAACTACTCTTCACAATCCAGGAGAACATTCCGAAAATGAACTGTATCATATTTGAAACAACTGAGGTACAGGTTGTTTTTCATCAAATGGCAGCTTTACTAACTCTCGAACCACTTAATCGATGCGACTAAAATTTGGCGCAAGTACTACTCTCTACAATCCAGAACAACATTCTGAAATATGAAATCTGCCACTTTCGAATCAACTGAGCTACAGGGTGTTTCTCATCAAATGGCAGCCATACTAACTCTCAAATCTTATGGGCGATTCGACTGAAATTTGGCTCAAGTACTACTCTTTACAATCAAAACAATATTCCGAAAAGTAATTGTCTCACATCTGAAACAACTGAGATACAGGTTGTTCTTCAAATATGTCAGCTAAACCAACTCTCGAACCACTTGGCTGATTCGACTGAAATTTGAATCAAGTACCACTCTTGACAATCCAAAACAACATTCCAAAAAGTGAACTGTCTGAAATTTGAAACAACTGAGATGAAGGGTGTTTTCCATCAAATGCTAGCTATACTAACTCTCAAACCACATGGCCTATTCGACTGAGATTTGGCTTGAGTACTACTCTTTACAATCAAGAACAGCATTCTGAAAAATGATATGTCTCACATTTGAAACAACTGAGAGACAGGTTGTGTTTCATCAAACTGTAGCTTTAATAACTCTGGAACCCTTTGGCCGATTTCACTGAAATTTAGGTCAAGTATTACACTTCTCAATTCAGAGTGATGTCAAAAATGTACTATCCCACATTCGAAACAACTGAGATAGGGGGTGATTTTCATCGAATGGTAGCTATACTCGAACCACTTTGCCGATTCGACTAAAATTTTGGTCAAGTACTCTCTACAATCCAGAACAACATCCTGAAAAAATGGACTGTCCCACATTTGAAACTACTGAGATACACAGTGTTTTTCATCAGACGGCAGCTTTTGCGAAAAATGAAATGTCTCACATTCGAAACAACTGAGATACAGGGTGTTTCTCATCAAATGGCAGCTATACTAACACTCAAAATTTGGCTCAAGTACTAGTCTTCACAATCAAAAACAACATTCCGAAAATGAATTATCTCACATTCGAAACACCTGAGACACAGGGTGTTGTTTATCAAATGGCAGCTATACTAATTCTTGAACCACTTGGCCGATTCAACTGGAATTTGGGTCGAGTACTACTCTTCACAATCCACAACATGATTCCGAAAATGAAATGTCTCACATTAGATTCTGATTATTTCTGCAATAAGTAAGCAACTATTTATCCAATCACTACAAAATTAAGCTACTATTATACATATATGTAGATGCACAACTTCTTGCAGAATGTCGTGATGATCTTGTGATTAGAACAATTAAAAAAAAAATTCAGAAATTTTTGTATCTGTTTCCGATGTAACTCAAAAATTTCTGTTCCACTAATGATAAAACTTCGTAACTAGTAGAATTCTGATGCACAACTTTTTGCTAAATTCCACAATGATCCTGTAATTCGAGTTTATTGCTTAACTAGCCTAACGGCTGATCGTAAATACAATAACTTACGAATGAATTAGTTGAAATAATCTCTATAAGTAGGGTAGGTTTGAACCCTCCTTACGAAGGCCGAATGTCTGAATGAGCAAAATCCACCCAATGATTCCGCTCCAGATATACCTAGTCAAAACTTCATTTTGCAAATATTTCCAGATACAGATTGGATCGAATTGAATTCTGGTACTTAAATCGTAGATTGAATATTCATGCAAAATTTTATGAGGACCATATGAAAAGAATGGCGATCTTATTTTCATATCTTTCCGTCCTGGGGCTAAGAAGCTACACAGAAAAAAGTTTCTCTTAATACAATTTTAAAGTGAATGGTACCTACTCTTGAATAGGTCGAACCAAATATTAGTTTGATTTTTCGATGAAATACTCTTGACCCATGTGAACAATGATCCTCTTGAGTCAAGCGTTTGATCCAAAAGAGAAATCTGGCAAATATTATACTATATACTATACTATATACACATGTTGATGAGTGAACGCGTATTGTTTGACGTTCCGTTTCAGAGGTGATTTTGCAGTGAATTATTGGTCGTTTTGTGTTTGAATTTGGAAGGGTGAGATTTAAGAATTAAATACGTACGTATGCTGTACGTGTTTGGAAAAAATCCATTTGGTAATTTTATTGAGAAATCGTTGTTTGTGTTCGTTTGATATCTCATCTTTTTTCTTCCGTATCGGCGCACGACGTACGTTCCCCAGGTGGAGTTCTGCTGTTCGCGTGATTCATTCTCGGAGCGAGGTCGACCTTTCATATCGCACCGCATTTCCCCGATTCCTCTCATTCCGTGGCCTGCCTTGTCTGTCCTGAGTCTTCCTTAAGGGCCCAAGGAAGTGAAGTTTGTCCTCCTGCTTTCCTTTCTGTGTATTGGGTGGTTGCGTTACTGCCGTTCAGTTGATCACCGAGGATATTTTTAGTTTTTAGATTTCAACAGGAATTTAATAGGATACTATGGATGAAAAATCGGTCCAGCACATATTGGAGAGGATAGATAATGTTAAGAGTGAACTAAAAAATTGTATTCGGGCTTCTGAGTCAAATATACTATTGGAGCTCGATGATTTGAAATTCCGTTATCGTCGGCTGGAGACGGAGAACGCATTTCTGAAGGAAAAAATTGAACAGTTCGAGAGGAAGTCTAGGAGAAATAGCATTATTGTTTTTGGTTGGAGGGCCTCGAATGAGGATATTAATTTGGATTTTGTCTGTACTGAGCTGAGAAAGCTGCTGGGTATTGAAGTTTACGGCAAAGACATAGATGATTTTTTCTGTCTGGGTAAGAAGTCAAACCGTCCGGTGAAAATTGAGTTCGTCTCGTATCTCAAGAAGATTGAAGTTTCTAAAAACTGTAAGAAACTCAAGGGGACTGGTGTTACAATCACGAGCGATTTGACGGAGCAGCAGCGGGGTGAATATCGGGTACTGAAGGAACATTTGATTGAGGAGAGGGAAAAGGGTAAAATTTGCTACATAAAGAGCGGCAAACTTGTTGTCGACAATAGAGAATTTTCTATACGAGAACTGCAGGAATCCCGAATAGAACACGCAAAATCTAATAGTGCTCCGGGAACACCGACACCAGCTCTCGTAGAAGGGCCGGAAGGTAACATTGTGCAGTATCGGGTTAGCCGAGTTGAGGTTCAGGCGGGGGTTTCAGGGGATGACCCTCCACAAAATACACCAGTGAATGAGAGAACGATTGAAAGAACTGCCGGGAGAGCGCCACAATCTGATAAATCTATCAAGAGAACATACGGAAGGAACACACGATTGCGCCTTAATTCGCAGAAAAGGGACTTGAAATAATCTCCAGAATTTACACTGCACTTCACCTTATTTGTTGTTTTTTTTTTTGTGTTGTCAGATCCAGGAGAGAGGGAGGAGGGAATCAACTATTTTCGTTTTCCATTGTCTGATTTGTTCTTTTTTTTTCAAATGGATCCATTCATTAGAGAATATCATAATAGGCCAACTTTGGCGAGAAAAATCTCCGATATAAACAACTTTGTGCCACCGGAACAAGCGCCACTTAATATCTTGCATTTAAATATCAGAAGCATAATAAAAAATATGGATGAACTGATTGTCTTTTTGGGTGAGCTTGCGCTGGATTTTCAGATGATTGTTCTCACTGAGACATTTATCGTATATGATTTGCAAGTATTGAAGATTGATGGTTTTACAACGCTATATAATGAGGGCATACTAAATAAGAACGATGGAGTCATAGTATATATCAAAGATGACATACATTTTACCCATACCGTGAAAAACCTGGGAGAGATTAAGTTGTTGGAGGTCTCGGCGGAGATTGAGTCTCAGCAAATTACCCTTTCAGCTATCTACAGGTCTCCAAGTACATGTCCGAAAAAATTCAACATGGACCTACAACAATATATTCAAACTGTGAAAGGAAATTGCATGCATATAATAACAGGAGATATGAATATAGATTTATTGTCGGATTCGGATTTCTGTGAGGAATACAAGAACATCTTGAGCGCATTTGGTTATGAATCATACATCAATGAATATACTCGACCACAAAGCCGAACTTGCGTTGATCATTTTACGTGAGAACAAAGATTCCTAGGAGGATCCAGTCGTATATTTTTCAATGTTCCATTACGGACCACCATCCCACAGCATTAACAGTGGATTTAAGTCGAAAATCGGAAGCGATGTCTAAGGCGGATGACAGGTGTAAAAAATATATTGATTATTCTGCACTCAGGACGGCCTTGAGAGAGGAGAAATGGGAAAAATTTTACTGTTCACAAGATATAGACAATATGACTGATGACTTTATTGAAAAAATTAATAAATATATTTTTGAAAATACAAAAAGTATCAGATTGAACAGGGAGAATACTAGGAAGAAGAAATGGATCACTAACGCACTTCTTGTGTCTATTGGCAGGAAACAACTTCTATACAGAGCCGCACAGAGAGATCCCGGCAATTCACTTTTGAGGATGGAATATCTGGCATATAAGAACAAATTGAGTAAATTAATAAAAATCGCGAAAAAAACATATGCCAAAAAGTTGATCCGAGACAACGTAAACCAGTCTAAAGCTCTCTGGGATTGCGTGGATCATCTTTGCAATCGGTCCAGGCCTGCAACAGAAATTAATAAAATAAAATCGATTGATGCCACAATATTGGAATCTAAGACAGAAATTTCGGATAGCTTCAATAAATATTATAGCTCAATCGGACCAATATACGCAGAAAAAATTAAAATCCCCGAAAACTATAAAGACGAAGATAAAAATATACAGAACTCCATGTGTCTCTTTCCTACGAACACCGAAGAAGTACATAAGACAATAATGCAGCTAGGACGAAGGAAGGCTCCCGGACACGACAATATAAGGGCGGAAACTCTGAGGAAAGTGGCCGATGAAATAAAGATCCCTTTAACCCACTTAATCAATCGCTGTTTTGATGAGGGATACTTTCCGAAGAGACTGAAGATTGGAATTGTGAGACCTCTATTCAAGAAAGGAGATAAATTGGAAATGAACAACTATAGACCGATATCTCTAATATCCAACATTACCAAAATCGTGGAGAAAATACTAAAAAAGAGAATTACAGATTTTTGTTTAAAACATAAAATTATTTCACCACATTAATATGGATTCATAGAAGGAAAATCAACGGAGGATGCACTCTATAACTTGACATCTCACATCTATAGCTCACTTGACAGATGTAAACCATCCTTGTGCATCTTTGTCGATCTCTCTAAGGCCTTCGATACGGTGTCTCACGAGAAACTACTGAAGAAATTAGATAACTACGGTCTTAGAGGAAGAGTGTATGACTTACTTAGGAGTTATTTAACTGATCGGGAGCAGAGGGTGGAAATCGATGGCGAACTGAGTGGACCCGCATATGTAACATACGGGGTGCCACAGGGTACTGTCCTCGGGCCGCTGTTGTTTACTCTTTATGTCAACAGCTTATTGAATGTCAGAGTCAGAGGCAGAATTCTCAGTTTTGCAGACGATATTGCATTATTTTGTGAATCCGATTCGTGGGAGACTTTGAAATTAGAGGCCGAGGCCGACTTTAGAGTTCTGGAAGATTGGTTCAGTTATAATACGCTTACCCTCAACCTGGAAAAAACAAGATACTTACCCTTTTGTTCATACTCCAGTGGATTGCCTTGTATGGGGCCTTTGTCAGTTGCAGTTAATTCCTTCATCTTGGAAGCAGAATCGATCAGGTATTTGGGTGTAATAATTGACCGTCATCTTAAATGGGATCTACAGATTAAAAACATGGTTGATAAGCTGAGAGGTGTGTTATATAGGATGAGATATCTGAGGGATTACCTTGATTTGGAACACCTCAAACTTCTATATTTTGCGTTGGTCCGGTCACAGCTTACATACGGAATTTTGGGTTGGGGGGGTGTCAATGATACTCACCTGGAGAGGCTGAACGTTGTTCAGAGATGGATTTTACGGATAATATATGGTAAACCACTTTCATTTTCCAACGATAGATTACATGAAGTGTCCGAAATACTAGATGTGAGGCAACTATTCTGTTTAAATATGCTGGTTAACATAAAAAAATCCAAGATAACTTCCGAACCTATTACTCACTCTTACAACACTAGGACTAAAATAAGCTCTTTAAGCGTACCTAGACGTGCAAAAACTATAGGCCAGCGTCACTGTGATTTTCTCGCGCCGAAATTGTTCAACCAGCTTCCTACTGACATCTTGAGGATAAACAGCATCAACCTGTTCAGAAAAGAGTCCAAAAAATGGATTCTCCTATATGGAAGAGAAAACCTCCACAATTTCATTAACCGTCGGTGAGGAAAAAAAAAAAAAAAAAAAAAAAAAAAAAGAAGAGAAAAGAAGTAATTAAACTAAATGTTTTACTGTTCGAATTGTGTGTCACTTTGAGTCATTTTGTTCATTCATCAGCAGGGGCGAATTTTTTTTGAAATGGCATCACGTACAAGCGATGGCTTCCCGAAGCTGGAGCTTCTGTGATAACCTATTTGTTCATATTATACACATATTATGTCATGTATTGGAATGAAAAACTGTATTGTATTCAACCAGATTTCAATATTTTTTACCAAGAGAATATAATATGTTTGCTGCAATCAGCGGCTCTCAAATACAAAAAATGTAAGGTATGTCAAAAAGCTTTTCATAATCATTCTTGAAGATATTAATCATAAATAAGGTGCGAATGGAGGATCACCTTCTAACAAGAAAGTTTTTTGGGAACAGGGTTTCGAATATCAAAGAGCAGAAGTTTGTTGTAACAATTCACTCGGTTACTATGTATACTAACTACCTCCAAACATAAAATTAAAATGTGTAGTCTGGATCTCACGCATATACATGTGACAATGTTTGTGCATAACACACATACATGTAGGTATTGTTGGATTGATCCCCAAAAATTGGTTATGTGACGCCATCTATGTATCTATGAGTTACTAAACTGATGTTTTTTCTCTCAGTGGGTCGATACAAAAACTGTATTATCGATCCCTTGTTCTCTGTACTGTACTGTAGTTAGTCAGTCTGTAATAAATCGGTCAACGAATAAAAAGCTGTCCGCAGGTGTAGTTAATTAAAACGAAATTCTCCTTCTCAACGTGAAATTCCACTGCAAAACCGAATTATAACAGGTTATGGGCCCAGTCCCCAGTTCCCCAGTTCGTGATTTGCGTTGAAAAACGAAGGTGTTGTGAAACGAAAAACAATTTGTTCGTTCTACCGCGAGACTGGAAAATGGCCTTAAACAAGCTAGTAGAGCTTGGTATTCTAGAGTAGATAAATTCATGTTGTCTCTCGGATATGAAAAATCTGAACATGAACCTTGTTTATTTACAAAAAGAGAAGACAAGTCAAGTCAAAAGAGAAGACAAGTAATTGTTGCATTATATGTTGATGACTTTTTTATTTTTTCAAATAATGATCATGGAACTAGAATATTAAAAGAAAGATTAAGTTCTAAATTTGAAATAAAAGATTTAGGAGATACGAAAAATTGTTTAGGAGTAAGAATAACAAGAGATCATAAAAATGAGTGTATTTACTTGGATCAAAAGGATTACATTGAAAAAATTTTGAAACGTTTCAATATGTCAGAATGTAAACCTATCAGTACACCATTGGATTGTTAAATAGATTTGAGTAAATTGAAATCTGATGATACTTGTAATGTAAATATTCCATTTCAAAGGGCAATAGGAAGCCTCATGTATCTTGCTGTCTTGACAAGACCTGACATTTTATATTCAATAAGTTATTTGAGTCAGTATAATAATAGATATACAGAGCAACATTGGCAATATGTTAAAAGATTGTTTAGATATTTGCAGGGTACTAAAGACTATAAATTGAAATTTATGAAAAATGGTTGTGATTTGGAAGTGTTCTGTGATGCAGATTGGGCAAATAGTACTGATGACAGAAGGTCTTATACAGGCTATGTTTTTTTGTTAGCTGGTGCAGCTATAAGTTGTAAACAGAGAACTGTGGCTCTATCAAGCACAGAATCAGAATATATGGCTCTCGGAGAAGCTGCCAAAGAGGCTATTTATTTAAAAAATTTGCTAGCCGAGTTGATTGATTATCAAAACCCAATAGTAATTTTCAATGATAATCAAAGTGCTCAGAAATTATCACAGAACCCTGTCCATCATGAAAGGTCAAAGCATATTGACGTAAGGCATCATTTCATTCGTGATTGTGTTGAGCAAAAATTGTTAAGTATAAAGTATATTCCAACTAATGAAATGACTGCTGATATTTTAACTAAGAGCCTTACTAATGTGAAAAATTGCTATTTTTGTCAGAAATTAGGTTTAACCAATTATTGTTGATAGTGGGGGTGTTGGATTGATCCCCAAAAATTGGTTATGTGACGCCATCTATGTATCTATGAGTTACTAAACTGATGTTTTTTCTCTCAGTGGGTCGATACAAAAACTGTATTATCGATCCCTTGTTCTCTGTACTGTACTGTAGTTAGTCAGTCTGTAATAAATCGGTCAACGAATAAAAAGTTGTCCGCAGGTGTAGTTAATTAAATCGAAATTCTCCTTCTCAACGTGAAATTCCACTGCAAAACCGAATTATAACAGGTATACACCCACATATACAAACATTTTTCAATTCAAAGTTTGTTCGCGATTATCCAAGCTTATTCTTAAAACCAACCTTTCCTTTTTGACTTCAGAAACTCTGTTCCCAAAAAACTTTCTCGATCTTGATGAGTAGTTCTCCATTTATACAAAATTTATAATGCACCATCAAAAACACAAACACAATTCTTCACTGTTCACTATGGTGACCATGGCGTTGTTTCCTATCTAAATATCCATATGTTCTGTCATCTGCGATTCTACATTCCACGCATATTCAGTGATAATACCGCTTATTGGTCGAGGGGGTCACGTGTACGTGCCCTCGTCATCAGAACACATGTAATAAGAAATGATATTCTTGATCCGAGAGAACTCTGATTAGCTGAAATTGTTTCCTGAGTTGAAGAGTACATATGTCTTGGTTCAACTAAATTCGATTCAAGAGAATTCATGTGAACAGGCAAACAACGAAATTAGTTGAAAATAGAAGTATATCGGTCAATATTAAATTACTATTCTTGGGGGAGGATTATTCAATTCAAGAATATGTTCATATTTGATCCAAGATATCCTTTTTCTTTGTGTACGTTTGGCAGAGTCAATACGTGAGAAGATATAATTACGTTCTGGCATCGAATTTGATTGTTATACCCAATTAAACAAAACTTCAACTATGCTTCAAACTTATAATTCCACTTCCAAATGATAAACTTAGATGTAGTTAGAAAAATGCTTAATGTTGTAGAATTTTTTCAATCTAAATTATAATTATGATATGTTATTCAATTATTTGCAGAGGTAGGTGCTTTTTTACGTGAATTCGCTTCTTTAATGAGTTTGTGAAAATGTCCCGTTGGGTCTTGTAGAAGAATATGTGGATGGTTAAATTCTACCATTCGTCCTGCATCCATGACCAACACTCGGTCAGAATCGTTGATAGATGTCAAACGATGTGCCACAGTCAGAATAGTACAATCTTTGAACTTTTTTCTTATTGTCTGCTGTATAAGTTCATCTGTTCTGATAGAAAAAAAAGTTAGGATTAATTATGTTGAACATAATTCTCATAGCTTTAGTACCTGAAATCCAGGTTCGCAGTAGCTTCATCCAAAATGAGAATTTTGTTCTTCTGCAGAAGAACCCTGGCTAGACATAGGAGCTGTTTCTGACCCACACTGAAATTCTTTCCTCCTTCGACAACATCATAATCCAAAGATTTTATTACTTCTTTCAGCTCCACCTCAATAAAAGTAGATTAATTACATTAGCGTCCTCCACGAACAAACAATGATGATGTTTGAGATTTTGAGGGGTTGTTTGATGTTGTATTCATGTTTATACCTTACGATTACTAAATTTTATAGAGGTAATATTCTATTGTTTGTATTTAGTTTGTGAGTCATGTAAATTCTTAAAATGTTGTTTAGGCCTGAAGAAGCAGACGAAAGTCTTGCGGAACGTCGCTTAATATATTTGTCTTAGAAATCATTGGTTTCTTTCCTGCCCCAGTGCCGCAAACTTCATCATCAATAATATTATCTTAAGATAACATTGTATGATTACACACACTTTCACAATAGGTCTCCTGCATGCTTTCATTATTGCGATCAATTTTTCTATCCATAAGAATACTGACATAATCTTTCGCCGTGAAAAATTTTCAATGTCCAACGAGAAAACGTTGTTTTGAATTTAGTTCCACATATTGGCTGTTTCGACGGTCGAAACTTCGCGTCATTCCTTGAACTAATATGTCATACTCTCTTTTCTCGTGTATCTTCCTTCCACTCTACTAAGCTAATAGACAGCGTCGGCTGTCGTCGTTCTGTGACGTGTGACTCAGAACGCAATATATCGCGTTTTACTCATTTTAAACTTTCGTCACGATTGTACCATTTTTAACAGTGAATTATTAAAAATTCACGAAATTTGAAAGTTTGAGATGTTATTCATTATACAGGGTGTTTAATCATAAACTGGTCAAACATATATAGCCGTGTAGATGACATTGGGAAAGTCATTTTTGCCTTATGACATATACCCCGTTTTCGAAGCATAAGCGAGATTCAGGGTGTCCAATGTCAACTTTGAGCAATATTCTGATAACTGTGGTGAGTTATGCGTGACCTTTGAAATAACGGTTTTTGGTCACATCTTAGTATTTTTTAGTACTCAATTCAATTGTTCTGTAGAATTTTGGAAAAAATATAGTAGGTTTTCCGCCATTTTGAAATATTTCTTTCCGAATTCTACAAAACAATTGAATTGCACACTAAAAAATACTAAGATGTGACCAAAAACCGGTATTTCAAAGGTCACGCATAACTCACCATGGTTATCAGAATATTGCTCGAAGTTGACATTAAACACCCTGTATCTCGCTTATGCTTCTTAAACGGGGTATATGTCATGAGGCAAAAATGATTTTTCCAATGTCATCTATACGGCTATATATGTTTGACCAGTTTATGATGAAACACCCTATATAATTGTATCGAAATGGATTGAAAAAAATCTAGAAAAGCACTGACGTGAAGTCAGCAGCTTTTACGCGCTTGTTCACATTGGGAAATGGTGACTTGGAAATTACAGTAAAATTTCCATCAAATTTTAAATTTTCAAATAAAAAAAAAATTTCAAATTTTTCCCTGGATAATTCTTCTTATTGACACTGTTCATCTTCCAACCAAGTTTCATTTCGATGGGATAAATATTTTTAGTGTTATTGAAAAATCAAAATTTCAAATGGCTGAAGCACGAAAACCATTCGGCAGATTTGGCCCATTAACGAACTCAACCGAGATATTCAGAATCTTAACCTAACCTGAAAATTTCAAGGTCCTTCCTTCCGAAAGTTTTAGCGCACACGGCCGGCCGGACGGACAAAATCAATTTTGACCACGGTTTCTTCATCAGTGAGTCCAACCTAGTCGTTTGAGACCAATTTCGGCTCAAAATTCGAAAATTACAGACATCGTGTCGAAATGATAACGCGCTGTTCCCTAGAAAAAGCGCGAAAAAACCTAGAAATGCACCAACGTGAAGTCAGCAGCTTTTGCGCGCATGTTCACTTATGGTCATATACTTTAAACATGCGCGCAAAAGCTGCTGAGTTCACGTCAGTGCCTTTCTAGGTTTATTCGATAACGTAATGAATTTCAGTTCTAACTTATCTTCATTTGGGAAATATTGGGAAAATAAAATTTTGAATGGGTATATCTCCGGAATCATTGAGCGGATCTTACTAATTCACGAATTCGACCTGCGTAATTGAGCCCCAACCTATTTTAAAAACATCGACTTCCTAACTTGTTCTTCCGAAATTAACAACTTAGAAACTCGTTTATTAAAGAGTATTGGACCAATAACGATGGCCGAATATACACACTCAAAATTTTATTTTTCCAATATTTCCAACAATACAGATCAGATCGAATTGAAATCCAATACTTTATCGGAAAATGTTCTAATGACACGACACGATCATCACGAAATTTCGCACGAAGTTGTCAATCAGCATTTTCGAAATGGCTGCCAAGTTTCATTATGATTGAATCAGTAATTTCCGAGATATTTCATAAAAAATAACGATATCCAGGAAAAAACACGAAATTGAACATATTTTCTTGAAATATCTCCATGAATAACATAGATAACCAGGAAAAAAACACGAATTTTGACATATTTTTTCGAATTATCTCCAAACCTTATTTCCAAATCGAATTGGAATTTGGTACACTACTGCGAAATATGTAGCTCAATGCCTGAGTAAAATTGTTTCCCGAATATAATTGACAGTTTTCGAAAAAAACATTTTTTGGGAGAAAAATTATTACCGATTAACAGACAGTATGATCCCGACAAAATTTGGCGAAAAATTGCGCGTTGTGATACTCCAACTAACTGTCCACTTTCAATCTAATCGATCCAGTAGTTTCACGGAAATAACCACAAAATTTAAAAGGGCTCTAACTCCGTTACCTCTCTGGATTTCGCCCATCAAGAACTCAACCGTAGCATTTTGAAATGCTATCTACCCTTAAAGTTTCAGGTCGATAGGATTCTCCGTATGCCCGTTATAGTGCATATGGATGGCCGGACAGCCGAACAGAATCGTCTTTGTCACCGAATTCGTCATCATTGAGTCCAACCTCGTTTAAGATCATTTTCAGCTCAAAATTCAAAAATTACAAACATTTGGACACAATGATAGTACGCTGTTTTCCTGGAGAACATGCGCGCAAAAAACATTGAATATTATAATTTGGAAATTGTTCGAAATAGTGTCCTCCATAGTGGATCAAGATTGAAAATTTCTTCGTGGAAATTAGGACAAAAATAAGATGAATTAAATTATGTCTATATTCGGCCACGTTTCGCAGATTTTTTTCATCTGCTTCCTCAGTCCTGAAAAATTTTAGACATTCATAAGATTTTTTGAAGGATATACAATAATATTACAAAGTCTTCTCAAACGTGATGTATGGCATCCCTTGTCTTGGTTGTCCAATGGTTTATATAGGAGAAAGAAATCAATATTTAAAACATAGAACCAAACAACACAGAAACGACCTGACGTGAAAAATGGAGACAAAACTGCTTTGTGCTCCCATTTCTTCAATGCCGACCATCGATTCGATTTTGAAAATGTGAAGATATATGACAGAGATAGCCATTATAGAAAGAGAAATATTTTGGAGATGAGTCACATCAATGTTAATAAAAGCGTTAATTTCAGATCAGATACAGAACATCTAAGTAAATTATACAACAGTATCCTAATAAAATATAAACATATGACTGGAAAAACCTGAACATTGAAAGAACGACAGGGAAGAAGAGTGAATATTGTGCTGTTGATTGTTTTTATGTCTTGTGATTTTAAATCTGGTCAAACTGTCAAATTCAAAAGATGAAAAATATGTAGTTGATTCTCGTGAGGTTAAGTTGTTTGTTGCGATTTTCCGGCGATGTCCATGTATTAATGATTGTAGCACTTTGTGCCTTTTATTTCATGACTAATGAATTAACAAGTTTTATAGAGGTAATTCGTGCTTTTTTTGCGAAATTTTTATAATATTGTCGTATATCCATTAAAAAATCTTATGAATTTTTTTTTAGTCCTGAGGAAGCAGATGAAACAGTTCTACGAAACGTCGCGGAATATAGACATTATTCAATTCATCTCATTTTTGTCCTAATTCCCACAAAGAAATTTTCAATCTTGATTATAATTTGGGATATATACAAGAGACCTGTTCACGAATTTTGAATTATTCGGTACTGAAAATAGTAAAATCTAGACGCTAGTTCATATTGAGTGAAACGCGATAGATCGCCTCCTACGTACCACTTCACGATTCTATGATGGATATAGCCGATGCTGTCTATTGGTTTGGCAGAGCGAAAGGTACACGCGAAGATATGGTGGATGGATATAACACGTAACGTGACGAAATGTAGCGAAGTTTGAACGTTCAAAACAGCCTGAAAGTGTAACCAAATCCAAAAGATCGTTACCTGATTGAAAATCGAATTTTTGACGGCGATTGAAATTTTTCAATGTTCTCAAGGAGAAAATAATCGATTTGAATAATAAAAAATACGTGCAAACGACTTTTTAGGTGTTTTTATATCATTCATGCTTTACGCTGCCCAAGTGCAATCCCCATCTACGATGAGACGCCTATAGAGGGACCCATGCGAAATGATAGCTTATGTACCTTCACCAATAGTCTGTTTGTAGCTTAGATGAGGAAAGACTTTGCTCAAGAGAATATAACAGTGATTTATCTCCATAAAAAACAGAAAAACCCCACACTAAAATTATTATGCCAACTCACTGCCTCTAATGCTTCCCATATTTTTTCATCTGTGTACTTGAAAATTGGATCCAAGTTGTATCTAATGGTAGCCGAGAAGAGTACTGGCTCTTGTGGTATGATAGAGAGTTTTTGCCTTAGTGTTTTCAATGGAATGCTTTTAGTATCTACTCCATCAATAAGTATGGTTCCTTGAAACGGTGAAATCCGAAATAATGCTGATATAATGGAAGATTTGCCAGCACCTGTCCTTCCAACTATGCCAATCTTAAACAGAGATTATAAATAAGTAGTCGAGTACAGTTGAATGTATCGATGAGAAACATTTATACCTTTTCAGCTGGTGAGATTTCGAGACTCAGGTCTTGTACAACCGGTTTTTCGTTTTTATGGTAGCTCAAGCATAAGTTTTTTATGTCGATTCTCCCATCCATTGGCCAGTTCTGCATCTTTTCGTTGTCTAAAAATTTTTTTTTCATAATTTGTTCGAAACTCAATTATAATGAGATTTACCTCTGATTGTGAGCGATTCTTGTTCCGTATCTAAAGCTGTGAAGTCTAGAATTCTTTCTACACTGGTTAAGCTGTTCAAACATTCTGAAAATGCTCTTATTCCAAACTGAAATGAATTCACTAAGGAAACAGATTGGGAAATAGATAGTCCGATGAAACTCCCACTGATAAAGACGTCTGCAAAAACACGATGTAGGAATGAGAATACTTATTCATTCATTAACTTTCTCGGTAGTAATGGTTAAGGTGAGAGTCAGTTTCTACAAATGTAGGTTCTTCTCGTTAACACAAATGTCCCAAAACCCACGGTATACTCACACTTATCCAGAATGATGAATGACAGAAGAATACAGAATACGAAAAATGCACCCAGGAATTCTAACCAAAGGCCAAAAGCACAATTGCAACTGTCTACCAAGAACGCAGCTGATGAATGAATATCCTACGGATAATAATGAAGATGTTAGTTGCATAGTACATCTTTCGAAATCATCTAGCTTATCTCCACTTGACTGGATGAACTTGTTTGTTACAGGGCAATCTAGCTTATCGCAACTAACTACAGGAGTTTCGAATGAAACGTACCGCTTTTAAATTGCAATGAAATACTGGTTCGAAGGAGTATCGAAATGAAATGTATTTCTATCGAAAGTATTTCTTGCCAGTATGAGTAAAATTCAACATCCACCATATGCCTACCGCATTGGACCCAATTTTCCATAACTTTTTTCGCACAAGTCGACTGATATTCCGATTCAATAGTGACTCAGTGAATATCGCGGGCTTGCTGCCGTGCACCAATTACTTGAGATAGCACAGAAAAAAATCTAGGGGCGTCAAATCACTAGCGAGGGGGAAAGTTGACGGTGCCATTTCTCGGAATGATCTGGTCGCCATGAACTGTCTCCAACGATTTGATTGTTTCGCCTGCTGTGTGACAGGAGGCGCGTATTGCTGGAATCACATGTCTTCATTGTTGAGCGCATCTATTTGAGTGAACAATACAATATAGCGATCTGCATTTACTGTACCATGGCTTTTATTATCACCTTAATAGAAATATGGTCCTCTGACGCAGCAGAAACCAAATCAAATGGTCAGTTTTTATGAATGTGAAGATTTCTTATGAACCACATGTGAAAATTCATCAGCAGATCAGTAGCGCATTTGGTGATCTCCCATTTGAATGGTCTAGGACTAAAGTTATTTAGAGGCTTCAATTCTTGTGTTAGTTGGATCTATGAGAAAGTTTCGTGAAATGCGCCACAATAATGTTTGGCGGAAGCTTGATATTCGTGAACCGAGAGGAATAGGCTGGTTCCGGTTGTTGCGTATAGACTCAAGTATTTCTTGAAATTCTTCTCCCAAATGTTACAGAGACCTTCCTCATAGAACATGTGGACTCGGATTTACGTATCAATCTTCGAATTTTCGTTGAATAAAGAAAATTTCGACGACCAAAAATCGGCAGTAGCAATCTTACAGTTGAAACTATCTATTCATCATTTCGATAGGAAGTAATGACTAGGTATTCCTAAATTTTGCTGGCTCGAGTAGGTAGCCATTACTAAATGGCATAAATCAATTAATAAAATGTAAATAGATTTAAAAAAACAGTGCATGGGGTGAGTTCGGATTGGGAAAACAAAATGGTGCGTTCCAATTGGAAACCCCTTTACTTAAGCCTCGATTATCTTGAGCTGAGCTGACTGAATGCAAGTGAAAAAATGAGAAGAATTGATGAGTTGAAATTTATTATCTCGGGAATTCATAATATAGGCGAGAGAGTAAGGAATTATTTTCGATTTGAAACTAAAATTTGTTACATAACATATAAGAAATATAACCTCTAGTGCAATGAAGGTTCTGGGGTTTGTGATATGAGCAGTAGAGTATGGAATCCATGTGAAATAAAAATTCGTTGGTTGTATTGAAAGAGTTCAGAATTCTTTGTCACATTCCTTTTTTTTAAAGAAAACATGGTTTTCATCCAGATGGAAACAGCAGACATGAATACTTTCTGAATAAGTTTGAGTTCGCTTCACTTTGAAAGGTCAGTGAAATTAGTGATATCTCTTCATAAAATTATGTAGGTAGACTAAATGTCTTGGCTTTCGTCACTCCAATTCAATGTTGCTCGATTCAATTCAACATTTCAAATTGAGGTACATTATACCTATTACCACTTCTTCTACCCTCTACAACAATGTTGCAGGAGTTACAACAATATCAGAAATTTTGATATGTTTTTCCTGTCATTATTTCGATGCGCCGTGCACTGAAGAATATTGTTATTACTTTTATATTTTTTTATTCAACCGCATTTTCTTCAAACTTGTCCAGTGCATCACCGTCGATATGATTTTGCAAATTTTGCAATATCATATACACCTCAACCTGTTGATATTCGGAATAAAGAAAAATAAAAATTGGAAAAACAAATTTCGCCCTTTTTGTGCACGTGTTCTAGGAAACAGCATGCTATAATTCTATCAGAATGTCTAGAATTTTAGAATTTTCATCAGAAAATAGTTGAACTTGCTGGTGACGAATTCGGTGTCAAAATAGATTCTGTCTGGCCGACCCTCCTTCCAACGACACGTTAACTAAGTAGGTTCGTAGGTTGCGCATTAGAATTCGCCCTTTGGGTTTCTTAATGGGCCTAATCGGCCAAACAGTCTTGGAGGTATAACCATTTGAATTATTGAAAGTTTTTCCTTAATATATCACGAACTACTTATGCGATAGGAATGAAACTTGATTATTAGTTGTGTGAAATTGACGCGTAACTGCCTCCAATATTTTGTTGGGATTGTAGGGTTGGTAAACTAGAAAGAGAAATTTCCGTAATCTATTAACTGAATTTTGAGGTGAATTTTTCACAACAGTTTCCAAATTTGAATCCGATACAAATTTAATTCTCGAGAATTTGGGAAAAATTGAAACTCGGTGGATTTTTCTTCGATATACTTATGCCTGGAGAAACTCAGAAAAATACCGGCAATAGGAGGAAAATTCGTATGCACATCTTAA
The DNA here is from genome assembly GCA_958510865.1 of Myrrha octodecimguttata. Lineage (NCBI taxonomy): Eukaryota > Metazoa > Arthropoda > Insecta > Coleoptera > Coccinellidae > Myrrha > Myrrha octodecimguttata. Next base: position 32,676,331 of record OY294057.1, read on the forward strand.
TGCAGAATATCTTGATGATAGTGTCGTTCAAATAAATTCAAATTTTTTCTGAATATTTTATATTCGGCCTAGAAGCTTCACAATAGTTTGAGATATAGCTTCAACCTCCCAAATGGTACTGAGTTTCATCGTAGCTTAGTCTGAGATTTGTGAACTTGGAAATTGTTACTTGTTGTTTTATTGAACAGGCTCCTCATGTCAAATTCAATTCTGTTCATCCACCGATTATCTGTGAAGATTGTGATTGCTGAATTGTAAGACCTTGATGCTTGATACTTTTCACGTAGTTCGTACCTCTGAATGAGCAAAATTCACCCAGTGGGTTAGGAGCTATTGTCCACTGGCTTGCTAGAAATAAAGGTGCACGAGAAGAGAGAGCGTCACGAAAGGCACTAAGTTTCTATCGTGTAAACAGCCAATATGGGGCCAAATCTGCGAAAGACCGTCTTCTCGTTGAAAATTGAAATTTTGACAGTGACGAAATTTTCTCCATATTCTTATGGGTAGATCATTCGAATCCTATGGTAAAAAATACATATGCAAGAGACCTTGTATGAATATTAAAAAAATATTAACCTCACCTGGTATCCATCAAACTGTGCGATAAGATGTGCTTCGCTTTTGAAAGCTCTGATTGTGTTGATACCATCAATTGTGGAACTCACATAAGAAAAAACTGGAGATTTTTCTGAAAATAATTGTATATGATATTTCATATTTATTCACTATACTGAGCGTTTTAAAATTGTTCAGAGGTATCCAGAATCTGAATGAAGCTACATATTATTTACTGATATCGCAATTTTTCTCGTTAAATCAGTTTAGTATTAATGATGTTATTATGTTTGTGGTTCCCTTCAGAATTAATGAAAGTTCGATATCAAGCGACCACTCAACTAATTCCATCTCAAAATATAATTGTTCCAATAATTGAATAATTAAAAAATTATGTCTTGAAGTTACATACAAAATTCAATAGAGGCCATTCGAGTAGATTATCGCAATTCCATTGGGAATTTTTGCTGCTTATTTGGGTGGGGCCTATGCAAAATGATGCCTCTGTCCACGAATTTGAAAGCACGTACATACTCCCCACTTTACTTCATTCAAAGTATCTATTTTCTATTGAATGAAATCGTGTGCAAAGGTACTTTCGATTGTATATTATAAGCTGTCCTGTGCATATTGCAAAAATTCCAAGAAATTGAATTGTTTCTTCTTACGAATCAAAATTCTTACGAAACCTTTCAGGGGGAATTGTTATCTAAGATGGTGGGGAGAACAAATTTCTTCCGCTTGTTCTGGGCAAGAGCGCGTTATTGTCTTGCCCGAATGCATTGCCGAAAATGATCATGAACGACTAGGTAGAAAGTAAACGGCCAATAGAATACTCATTAACTTCCGGAAGAAACAACTTCGAACTCGATATGTCGGAAGTAGGTTTAGAACCTGATGACGAAGCTGGAATTCGTAAATGGGTAGAGTCCACCCAATAATTCCTCAGATTTACCTATTCAAATTTTTTTGCATTATTTGCAAAAATACAGATTAGATCAAGTCGAAAGCCATTACACGATTGCGAAATGACACCTTGAAGTCTCATACAGAATTTCGTAAGCTCAATATGATTAGAAGATCGAAAAACCTAGAATATTTGGAGAAAATTTTGAACTATTTTTTCGAATTGTTCTAATGATACATTCATCACGAAATTCAGCACAAAGTTATTCATCATGATTCGCAAACTAGTTGCTGAGTTCCATCTAATAGAATCAGTATTTTTGAAGGAAAAAGACAAGTTGTTTCCCAATATCTCTAGTGGAATATAGGGTTCGAGGTCTGAGCAGAATATTGTTTTTTCAAATCTGATTCACAATTACCGAAAAAAAAAACAAGAAAATCACGCAAAAGTGGCGCGTCGTTATGCTTCAACTAACTGTCAAATTTCAATCCAATCGCTCAAGCAGTTCTTGAAATATCAAGAAATAACCTCGAAATTCCAATAAATATAACTTCGAAACCGTTTGGCTATTTTGCCCAATAAAGAACTCAACCGTCAAATTTCGAAATGCAACACCTTCCCTACCCAATTCCAAGTCAATAGGATCTGTACGCCCGTAATGGAGCCTAAAGTCGGTCGGACGGACGAAATCGATTTCACACTGTACTCGTCATCGTTGAGTTCCACTTAGTCGTTTGAGACCAGTTTCGGGAAAAAATCGAAAATTGCAGGCATTTTGACACAACGATTGCATGCTGCTCTCCAGAACATGCAAGCAATAACACAGCAACAAATTACCGATCCTATCGCAATGAAGTTTTTAGTAATGATTAAATTGCTAAATTGCTAGGTGACGTGAAGCATCGAGAAAGAAATCCCTCCAATTCTCAGGAAGAATTTAAATATTTCTCTGTCGTTACAACTATTTTCCTCAACTCATTCAGTCCACATGAGATTGAATGAATTAGCAATCAGATGTTAATGAGTTTATCAAATTTTTTCAGTATTTATACAAGGTGTCTGGTAAACCTTATTCAATATTTGAATTGGTGACAGACTAGGTCATAACCATTCTGAATATCGAAAAATTTTTACTTGAAATTGATACCGTTTTCGAGTTAATGGACATTTTGTAAATTCGTGAAAAATCGCTTAGTCGAGGTTTCTGATACCAGGGGGTCAATTCTTGAATCACGATCAAGATTGAAGAGTATGACAATTGTAATTTGTTTATATTGATTTTCTGAGTTTTCTCGAGCATCTGCAAAATTTGTGAGAGTTCTATTCGTCCTTTCGACTATGTTTTCAAGCAAATATTCAAGAAATAAACTGAATGCAAGATATCGAGAAATTCAAAATCTGAATATAAACATAACCTTATCACCGTTTCGTTCAACTTAGTAGTACGGATTATTATAGGAGATTAGGAGATATGAAATTCGATTGGCAAGTGACATTTGGTTCCATGCGCACCTCATGTCTACGTATTGTTTATATTTAACTCAGAAAATCGACGCAAACATATAACAACTGCCATACTCTTCAATTCTTGATCGAGATTCAAGAACTTGCCCCCATGTCTCTAAAGAGGTACTGATTCGAAAAAATATTTGACTGAACATTCCTTATGATTGTTGTTTTTTGGATATAGGAAACAATTTTCAAAAATTGATATATATTTTACTGAGAAAATGAGGTTGAAATGACGATTTCAATCCATCGGTTTTATTCTCTTAACTCTGATCCGATTTTTTGAAAAGAAAATAATCAATCGTGGTTCGTGGTTGATGGTGCACGCATGTTCTCAGTTGCTGAGTTAATTTCAAGTTTTTCCCAAGGTCTGAGTTTGTGAAATTGCGACTTAGGCCTTTATAGGTGATAGTTTGTGGTCGACACGTAAGAGGTTTTTCATTTTTCGAATTTTTTCTCGAGTTTCGGACTTTACATTTTTACATCTACTGTCCCAATGTTTGTGTTCATAAAGATCAAAATCGCATATTCTTCCGTTGCAAACGTTTGAATTGCGCCGAAGATTCGAGTTGATATTTGATACAATCCTTCCCCACTTCTTTCTTGCGCTCGACATTTCGTTTTAACGCTGTTCACTAGTGTTCACTTCACTCCTTCGCTGCCTTGCTTGTTAGTTCGCTGCATATGCTGGATCGGTATGCTACATATTTGTCGCTCTTGTTCGTAAACATCGAGTTTCATATTTGTAAAAGCCTGTTCATTAATTTTCCTCTGTCCTCTTTCCCCTTTTTTCCGTGGCCCTCCCCTTCTGTTAGAGTCTCTCGTAAAGGCCCACGAGAGTGAAGAGTTCACCTATTTTCCTCTCCCCACAAAAAACATCTTCGAAATAATTCGTACACCTTCAATAACAGAAGGAATAATTAACTATGCCGGGTAATTGTCCAGTGTGCTCGGTGATTGTCACTGATGATGTTCGGCTCCAATGTTTTGGATGTCGAAAACATGTACACCCACTTTGCGCAAATCTTTCCAATAAGGATGTCGATTTTCTTAAAGAATCGAACTCGAAATGGAATTGTCCTAATTGTGATACGCGTAAGCGTTCATTACGCAGCGGTTCCCAATCTTCTTCAGGCAGTGATCAGCCTATAACATTGGAACACTTTTCACTCCTTATGAATAAGATCACGGATATGGCAGACGACATGAAGTCGATCAAAAAGGATCAGTCTTTAATTTTTTCTGAACTGGCAAAGTGTAGAGAAACACTTGAGGATCATTCGAGGACACTCGATGTCTATCGATCTGCAATTTCCGATTGCGAAAGTAAAATAACTTCTCTTGAAAGTTCGCATGGGGCTCTTGCTTCGAACTTTGAATCTGTGATTAATGATGTTCGCGAAATCAAACGAGATATTGATAATAATGCTTGTGCATCTGCTGCTTCCTCGGGTTCTCCTGATACGCAGGATAGATCGGCTGAAATTCTCGATCGCTTTAGGCGCTCCTTCAACGTGATTCTGAAGAATGTACCGGAACCAGAGAGTCCTGACGAAAATTTACACTTTGCCATTGATGTGTTGAAGAGTATTGATCCTATTGCTCAAACCGCTGCTGTTAAGGCCGCTCGGCTTGGAAAAACACGATCAAACCAACCACGTATGTTGAAGGTGACATTCACTAGTCCTGATATTGTCAGCACCCTTTTGCGTAAAAAAAAGAACCTACTCAATATACCCAAATATAAAAACGTAATACTGGTTGACGATAAAACACCTAGGCAGATCGCTGAACTGGGGGAGCTCCGTGACCGATTAAAGTCTAGGGAGTCTGCCGGAGAAAAAAATTTGACTATTAAATATATCAAGGGCACCCCAGCTATTGTCAGAAGAGATGTTACAGGAGTCCCGAAAAACTGATAGGCCAGCTCTCTGAGTGGACAGTCGTGTGTTCAAATGTTCAATCCTTATGTTCTAAACACCGTGAACTCCTTACATTCACACATCTTCATTTTCCTTCTTTTATTTTAATTTCTGAAACCTGGCTACATCCCAACATATTAGATACAGTGGTACATATACCAGGCTATCAACTGTTTAGAAGTGACAGCTCAACTACCGTTGGCCACGGGGGTGTGTGCATTTATGTGAAACAGGAAATTGTTCACGCTTTCACTATTCAAACTTCTCGAATTCATACCCCTGGAATTGATAATATTTTCATTCACATTAAAATCTACGATTTTTGCCTGACCGTTGGTTGTATCTACCGCCCCCGTCACTGTACCTATGATTCTGTCCTCGTTGATCACTTGACCCAGCTTTCGGTGGATGGTAGCTGTGTGATAGCTGGAGATTTTAACCTTTCCGACCTTGTTTGGCCTCTGGTCACTCTGCCTTCATCTTCGTCACCCTCATTCCCTTTTGCTGAAATGGTGCATGATACAAATTTTGAACAACTCGTTTTAAAGCCAACGAGATATCGTCAAAACCAAGTACCATCGTTGCTGGATCTTGTCTTAGTAAATGTCGACAACTTGATCTCAGATATCGAATATCTCCCCCCTTTTGGAAAATCAGACCATCTAACACTAAAATCAAAAATCCAGTTCAGCGTCGCTTCGAACAAGAGAATGGTTCGTAGAACATTTGACATCATCAACTTCACCAATCTTAATAGAGACCTGGCTAGTATTAACTGGAAGGAACGCCTTTCACATTCTGATGTGGACGATATGTGGGGAATTTTTTCGAGTGTTCTGGAATCCGCTATACAGGCTAGCACATCAGTAAGGGAGATCTCCACCAATCCCACTAAACCATGGATCGACGATGTCTTGTGTGGTATGATTCTTCATAAAAAGAGACTTTGGCGGAGATACACGAGACACAGGAAGCCGGAGGACTACGCAGTGCATCGAAAATATTCGAATACCCTATCTAGCGCCATCAGGCAAGCAAAAAACAACTATGAGTCTGGGCTTGTCTCTTCGGGGAATGCGAAGAGGTTCCATAAATACGTTAGGTCCTTTCTGAACACTAAAGTATCTGTTCCCTTGGTCAGAAATTCTTCCGGAACTGTCTGCACTGACTATCAGGAGTCAGCTGAGGTGTTGGCTGATGCTTTTTCCTCATCGTTTACACTTGAGCCTGATGGACCGTTACCAACTGTGAGATGTGCGCGCACCAGCTTGGACCTATGCGATATTTCATTCCATGCGGAGATGGTTGAAAAAGAACTGATGGCACTGAAGGTGGACTCCTCGCCCGGACCTGATGGTTTAGCGCCAAGAATCTTCAAGAATTGCTCTGGTCCTCTGTCCGAACCACTAGCGCTTATTTTCGCGAAGTCTTTTGAAACCCATACACTACCTTCCCCGTGGTTGAAAGCATCGATTACACCAATTTTCAAGAAAGGCGATAAACTTTCTCCAACCAATTATCGCCCAATAAGTCTGACTGCTGTGGCTTCCAAGATCTGTGAGAGAGTGATACTCAATCAGATGTTAGACTTTCTTTTGAATAACGACATTATTCCACCAGAGCAGCACGGTTTTCTGCCGGGTAGATCAGTGATAACAAATCTTCTGCGGTGTGTGAGTGACTGGTCGAGAGCCTTCGATGCTGGAACTTCTGTCGATGTGGTCTACTTGGACTTCTCTAAAGCCTTCGACCGAGTCCCTATAAAAAGACTTCTAACTAAGCTTGAACATCTTGGTATCAGGGGTAAGCTACTGATGTGGATCAAAACGTTTCTGACTGGTAGAGAATTTTCCGTGCGTGTGTCCGACAGTATCTCGCGTCCGCGTCCTGTCATCAGTGGTGTCCCTCAAGGATCGGTCCTTGGGCCGATTCTGTTTCTGTTATACACAGCGGATCTACCACTTCTCCTGCAGTCTTCCTGTTCTCAGTTCGCGGATGACACCAAGCTATACAATTACTCAGAAAATGCATCCATTTTGCAACGTGATCTGGATATGATCTCCCAATGGTGTCAGGACTGGCTGCTCCCGCTGAACTTAGAGAAGTGTACTGTGCTACACATCGGAAAAAATAATCCAAAAAAACCTTACACGTTGAGCGGAAGATTATTGTCTACATCCAAACACCACGATGACTTGGGTCTAACAATCTCGGACGATCTCTCCTGGTCGATGCACGTTCAGAAGATAGCAGATAGGACGAAGAGGGTGACCTACATGATCTCCAAGGCTTTTAGCAGTTGTGACCCCGAAGTCTGTTGTAAAATTTATAAATACTATGTGAGGCCTATTCTGGAATTCGCGGGACCAGTGTGGTATCCCGACCTCAAGGGTGATATGGATAAACTGGAGAAGCTTCAAAGATCTGTTACCCGCCTCCCATATGGAACTAATCGCCCATGTTATGATGAGCGTCTCAGAGTGTTCGGCTTGACCACTTTTAAGGACCGACGAGAAAGGGGAGACCTGATAGTGACCTACAGAGCTCTGCATGGCAAGTTTGGTACTGATTTGTCATCTTTGTTTCAACTCAACACTGGCAATTTGCGGGGCCATTGCTACAAATTATATAGGGAAAAGTTCAGGACCACCCCTCGTCAGATTTTTCTGACTAATCGGGTGTTCGACGCCTGGAACCGTCTGCCTCCAGAGATCGTTGGTGCTTCTTCAGTGAACGCTTTCAAGAACAAGTATGACAGTTTCGTTCGAGGAACCTGAGTGCCGGAGGATGTGTGATGTGTGTGATAGTTTCTTTGTCGGGTGCACTGTCAACTTCATTTGACATAATTTTATATACTTAGAGCTGCTTATAGGCCTAGCCTTGGCTCCAACTTGTTTGTAATAATAATAATAATAATAATAACACGCTGTTCTCCTGGAATATACGCGCAAAATTATATTCACATCAATTCCAAACAAAAATATGCGAACTTTGTCCAGTATCCAAAATTGTATGAAAAATAGTATAATTAGTCCTGGAAGGGATGATACTTTCGTAGCAAGAGATTCTGCTCTATACTAAACTGTCAGAATTTTGACGAAAAAAGTATTTTGTTGCGAATTTATCGGAATTGAATGATGAAATAATGATTGATAGTGATAAATTCATTGCTTAGAAATTTTCAGAAAAATAAAAATACGATTTCAAATCTTTTCTCAATTAATATATCTTCCAACAAGAACTTCAAGCAATAAATTGCACTAAACTAATATTCGAGGTGAATATTAAATTTTATTCTTCTTATGCAGATACAATTTCCTCCCAAGATGGATCTTTTAAATGGTGTAATACACCTTTTAGAACGATTCTCTAATAGCATGTGAATACACCGTCGCAGTTGCTTCATGTCAATTTTAGTCGTTGCTTCAACTAGTTCTATCAAATAGCCCGAGTGAAGTTAATTAAAATACTTAAGAATATCGATCTGTAGATGTAGGATGTCTCATCTATTTTACTAGGTACGTTTAACCCAAACATTGTCGAACTCAAGGGCCAGAAATACTCGGGCTACTTCCCTAAAAGATGGGTCAGTTCTCATTTAAAAATCACTAGTAAATAATGAAACACATGTTCGATAATATTTAGTTCTAATGTAGGTACTGAATATAATGGATTGGAGACTCCAAACCAACCTTGCGATTTCCCATGAATTTACAAAATGCCCATTATTTCGGAAACGGTGAAAATTTCACCTAAAAATTCTTCGATATTCCGAATGGAGATGACCTAGTCTATCACCAGTTCAAGTATAGTTTAAAGTTTACAGGACACCCTATATGTGCTAAATCCACCAATGAATACTCAGCGAGAGGTTTGAGTCTTCAGGTTTTGCATTAATTACAGGCATAAATTATTTTCATCAAATGAAAAGTTTTTTCATTTGCTATTCGTACAGGTTCAGCTCAGGTAAAAAGTTATAATCATTTAAATATTTTTCAATGTACTGATATACTCCTGCACTTTATTCACAAGTTCGACACATATATTTCTTACTATGAAATTGTTTTGCATTCAGAGTGTGCTGATTAAAAAATTTCATATGCCTACTCAGTTAATCCTTTGCTGCTTTTTGCATTATTAAGGTTGATTCACGTTACGTAATCGGCTCGTATCCCTTCTGTTCCGTCTACATATAATATGTTAACGTTCAAATGGATGGATACTATCCTACCCGGTTAAGTTTGCTCCCCATACCATTTTTGCGCGCATGTTCTAGGGAGCAGCGTGCTATCGTTTCATCCAAATGTCTGTAATTTTCGATTTATGAGCCGAAAATGGTCTCAAACGACTAGGTTGGATGCGCTGATGACGAATCCGGTGTCAAAATTGGTTCAGTTTGTCCGCCCGTCCGGCAGTAGTCACGATTATGGACGTTCTGAGAATCTTATCTCTCAGGGTCTGTTGCATTTGAAATGCGGCTGTTATGGTCGCATTACAGTCATTTGAAATTTTGAGGATCCTTTCTGATATTTCAGGAACAACTTGAGCGATTAATTTTGAAATTTAGCAGTTAATTGGAGCATGATGACGAGCAACATTTCACAGAAATATGTTGGGATCGTACTGCTAGTAGATTTAGAATAAACAAATCTGATTTTTTTCCGGGAACTATTCATTTTATTGAAAAAATTGCCAACAATTTGAACTTTATATTCAACAGTAATGTAGCGTACCAAATTTCAGTTGGATACGATTATAATTTCAGGAGATATTGGGAGAAAATATGTCAGAATGTGCGATTTTTCCTCGGAGTCAATACTACTGAATTCAATCCTGGTAAAATTAGGCCACCATTTTGAGAATGCTGATGAACAACTTTGTCCGAATTTGAAAATAATTCAAATTTCTTGATTAAATATTCATTATTCTGCGATCCTCTGATCATATTTCTATCATGAAATTCTTTATGGACCTTCAAGCTATCATTTTTCAACTAAGAACTAGACTCTTATTCGATCTAATCTGTATTTCTGGAAATATTGGAGAAATAAAATTTTGAATGGGTATATCTGCGAAATCATTTGGTGTATTTTACCCATTCACGAATTCGGTCTTTTTGACTATGGTCCAAATCTACTCTACAAACAGCGAGTTCTCAGGTTGTTTCTTTTCGAAGTTATTGTTTACGATCGTCCGCAAGGACGACCGTGAACATTTCCATTCAAAATTTTATTCACTAACATTTCCAAGAATACAGATTGGATCCATTTGAAATACAGTTACTGTCTGAAGAATAGCAAATTGGAGGTTCATGCAGAATTTCGTGCGGATGAAAGTTATGATCAGAAGATCACCAAATCTCTCCTTTAGAAAGTTAAGATGCGTTCCGCGTGGTCAATACGGGTAAAGATGACAGCTCTGGCAAGAAATTCATATATGCGCGTTAAAACTGCTGACATCAAGTCAGTGGTTTTCTGCCTACTAAATCTTTTTACGAAACGAATGAGGATCAACGTTTATTGTAACGAAAATATTCTACTACACTTCACCATTGAAACACCCAACATTCAGTTAACATTCTCGAAATATCCAATTGATTTAAACGTCAAATTACACATTTCATCCCAGAATAGAAATTTTCATAATTATCACCAAATTCATACATGAGTAACCCGAACTCATGCAATCATATGAACTGAAATCTCTCGATATTCATATTAACATATTATAAACTCAGAACGTCTTGATGTGTGGTCTGGACACAAAATAGATAATTGGTTCTGTCTGTTCTGTGGTCTGGATGGACTTGATTCGATGCCTTTACTAGTTCTGAGGCGGATTCACAAAAACAGTGTTATTCCAATCAGATTTAATAACAAAACAGTGTGTAACTACTCTCTAATCCACTTACAGTTTCTGCGTCTAACCATTGAGTATTTGAAAACTCAATGGTCTAACGCAAGTTTCGGAAACCAAGTTTCCTTGGTCAAAGACATATCGTTACCAACTACATTACAAGCGCACCTGTTGCACTAGTGAGAGGATGGTATACAGCACCAATGGAAAAGGGTTGTTAAGGTCATCAGGGGTGAGGGTGAGTCAGGTAAATATTTGGGTTACTAATGGGGGTGAGATCATTGTTTAGCAATCTGTCCTTTCTCCTGAACATATGTATACCTCCAAGAATGTTCAAGTAAATTTTGCCGGAGCTTTTTAATAGCTTTACGGATTTCCTTGAATCTCGTGTTGATCTTCCACGCTGTTTGTCCGATGTAAGATTTGTCGCAGTCTGGACATTTTATTTCGTATATGCCCGATTTTAGTTCAAACAGAATTTTATCAAATTTTAAAACATTAAGAGTATGTTTTATCGAGAACAGCGGACAAAATGGTTGGGAATAATTCAATATTATGTAATAGATGAAGGTTTTTGATGACTCAAGATCAATTCTGCATTCATCATGCTAATTTCTGATAGTTTTATGAATCGATTGGTCCATAACTAGGAAACTTTGAGAAGTAAAATGGATTATTGTAAAATAAGTGCCATATTTATAAAAAAACTTCACACGGAAATTCAACTCACTCAAAATGACAGTAGAAATACTACAATGCAAAAACTGTTTTTTTTTTAATTATAAGTCGGTATCTTTTGACCCGAGTCCAATCTGGTAAAATGGTGAATGAAAAAAGTGTTTTTTTTAATGAAAAGAAACAACTTGAAGACTCATCTTGTATATTATTCATCATCCCATATATTTTCGGTACGATCTGAAGCAAGTTCCTCTGTAATCGTTTCTCCACCATCGTTCACATTCAGAAGTTGGAATTCGGTTCTAACATGAATAAAAAGTAAGGTAATTTTTTAAAGTTTTCTCACCTCTTGCATGAATCTTCCTGAATGTATTTATGGAAGGGAGAAACCATTTCCTCATCTTTAGTATAATCGGAATCAATGCTATCATAAGAAATACCAAGAAGTAATTGGTAAGTATAATCAAACCCAATGCTCCGCTGATCACCGGAATAACCTAGGCAAAATTAATTATTGTAAGAGATGTCCAAATGAGGTAACCAAGCGTCGGATATCCTTGCGGTCCTTACACCCTCCGGATGTTCACAGGTTTGGAAAGGAGAATCAGCAAGATGCAAACTCAGCGTTAAACTAACGAGGATCGGAAGTCAATGGATCAGTGAAACAATAAAAAAACTCAGCTCGCTGCCATATCGAATAAACGACTGTTGCAATGGTAAAGTGAGAGGAGCTCTAGGTTCTCCATTGCTATCAAATCAGTCGAATCAGTTACACTCCAAACGCGAAATACGTTAGACCAAATCTGTTGATATTAAGTACGACAATTTCATTACATTGTATGCGAAGAATTTATTTGCCACAATGAAATAGTTTCCTCTGTGAAAATGAGTACTTAGGTTTATTTTCGCAATAACCGAAGAAAATGCGGAATCGAAGGTTGACAAATGTGAATTAGATGTTCAAATAATCCACCTCGTTATATCTACCATTAGCCAAATCTTTTTAGAGAGATCAAATTTGAGCAGGTTCGGAGTGTATGGTAATTTTGTACGGAGTTTGATTATTTGGAACCTTAAATCACTGATATTCTTCGCTCTATCAATTCATCGCCGTAAACCGAACTCTTTAGATATCTTCGAAGGAAAATTCAGTGGGAGATTAATCTGGTGGTATGGACCATTTGATCGTACTATTCCTAGAAATGACAGTGTACTCATTTCCACAGAGGAGGCGTTTGGAATTAATTTTCGAATTTTCAAAAATTGTCTCAAATGACTAGGATGGACTCACTAATGAGGAATCCGGTGTTGAAAACGATTCTGTCCGGCCGTCCGACCAGACGTCCGTAGTCACGATTACGGTCGTACGGAGAATCCTATCAACCTGAAATTTCCAGGGTAGGTTGCATGTCAAAATGCGACTGCTGACGTCGTTAATGGGCAAAATCAGCTGAATGGTTTCGCAGTTAGAGCCTTTTAAAGTTTTGACAATATTTTGGCGATAACTCTGGACTCTGGAGTAAATTTTGAAAATATTTTTTCTCAAGGTTTTTTTCGAACTCACATTCTGAAAAAAATCAGCGCATACTTCAAGCTTCATAATTTTACAGCAGTGAACCAAATTCCAATTCGATACGGCTATTAGTTTTGGAGAAATTGTGAAAAAATATGTAAAATTTCGAGGTTTTCTTCTCGATATCGGTATAACTCAAGGAATACTAATTCAATGATGATGAAACTTTGCAGCTAGTTTGAAGATGCTGGAAGACAACTTTGGGCGAAATTTTGTGATTATCGTGTCATTAGAACAATTTGAAAGAAAACTTAAAATTTTTGTTTTCAAATATTCAATATTCTGTGATCATCTTATCATATTATTCTCATTAATTTCTGTATAAACCTTCGAACTTACATTTTTTGATGAAGTACTGGATTTCAATTTGATCTTATCTGTATTTTGGAAATATTGCGAAAATAAAATATTGAATGGGTATATCTGCGGAATCATTGGGTGGATTCCACCCACTTTGGAATGCGGCCTTCATTATTAAGGTCCAAACCTTCTCTACAAATATCGAGTATCAAAGTTGGTTCTTTCGGAAATTATTGTGTTCAGGGTCGGCCTAGCGGTAAACTCAATAACTTCCGGACAAAACTACTTAAAAACTGGATATTTGTAGAGTAGGTTTGGGGCTTAATTACAAAGGTCGAACTTAGTGAATGGGTAAACTCGGCCAAATGATTCCGTAGATATACCCATTCAAAATTTTATTGTCCCAATATACAGATTAAATAGAATTGAAATCTAGTAATTTATCGAAAAAAAACCTCGAAAGCACTTCCGTGAAGGCAGCAGCTTTTGTGCGCATGTTCGAATTCGTAGGTAAAGCGGTCATCTCAATTGAACATGCGCGCAGAAGCTGCTGCCTTCACGGCAGTATTCAAGGTTTTTACGTTCATTCATACCAAACTGAGGAATTCTTATTTATAGTCACACAGACGTATACCTATACCCAAAACTTTACACAACATATATGACATCGTTGGGTTTCGAACCCAGTACCTTCAATATTCTAGTCCATCTCTCAATCCATGCAATCGAGCTGGTCTGCAATACAGATAACTCTGTTATCTGCGAGCCATTGATTCGCGTGATTTAATCGCACTGGGATGCCGAATGCTGTCCCACTTCACCATCGCAAGGGAACAGTCGTTCATTCGATATGGCATTTTGCTGAGATTCTGATTCTTCCACTGCTTCATTGGATCCAGATATTCTCGTTAGATAAACGCTTAGTTTCGCATCTTGCCGATTGCTCTTTTTGAAACCTGTATAATCGATGTCTTGAAATCGCATCTATTTTTACTGAGCGATTAATGCCCGTACGGTGCAAGGTCCATTGCGAGGACCGCACGGATATCGGTCGTGTGCTACTGCCATGAACTTGATGCCCTTAATGGCCTATTAGACGTTTCTGGAGAACAAGACGATTCAGTTTGGTTTGTTAAGTATTGACTTCCGCTCTATCGTTATAAAATATTTTCAATACTCCGACTAGTCTCCCTCATTTTATTGATATTTTTGCGCGCATGTTTTGGGGAAGGTCATGCTATCGTTCTGTCCAAATGTCTGTTATTTTCGGATTTCGAGTCGCTAATGATCTCAAACGACTAGGTTGAATTCACTGATGGCGAATCCGTTGTCAAAATCAATTCTGTCCGGCCAGCCGTATAGGCACGATTGCGCGAAAACAGAAAATTATATCGACTCGAATCTTTCAGGGTAGGCTGAGTTACGAAATGCGAAGATTGAATTCGTTAATTGCCCAAATCGGCCGAACGGTTTCGGAGCTATAATTATTCGATTTTTTGAGGTTATTTCCATAATATTTCAGGTATCGCTTGAGCGATTGAATTGAAACTTGACAGTTAGCTGAAGCATCACGACAAAAAATTTTTTGAAAATTTGTTGAAATCGCATGATTATCAAGTACCAAAAAAATTGGTACAAATTTTTTTCGAATTTTTTTTCGATAACTACTTATGAGATTTGAAATTGAATCTGCATAGACTCTTTATTTCATAAAAGTGGGTCATATTTCAGTACGATTAGATAACAGTTATCGGAGATATTGTGAAAAAATACATCGATTTTCATGTTTTTTCCCTCGGTAACGTTGTTATTTCCGGAATAACACAGAATTTACAGATCCAATCAAGACGAAGCTTGCTTACTGATTTGAAAATGCTCACGCACAACTCTTCGCGAAGTTTCGTGATGATTGTATCACTAGAACCGATAAATTTTTTTTTCGCATTTAGATTATATATTATCCTCAAGAAATTCTGCATAAAACTTCAACCTGTTATTTTCCAGTTGAGGACTGAACTTCTATCCGATCTAATCTTCATTTTCGGTAATATGGGTAGAAAAATTTTCATCGGATATATCTGCAGAATCATCATTCATCTGTGATGAAAATGAATGTAGGTAATTGTTGAAAAATTCTTTGAAAAATCAACCCCCGAAAAATTTCCACTCCTCCGAAGATAAACAAAAAAACTGTTTTCCTTTTTTATTTTCGCTGTTTATTGAGATGAAGAAACGAAACTTGGTGAATATTATTTGTCAATAAAACTACACAATCTAGAATTTTTCAACCCTGAAGTATGCTTCGAAGGAGTTGAGATAGATAAGATATTTTTTCTTACAATTTTTTTTGGATTAAATTTTCCTTCAATATAAAACATAGGTTAAAAGCTCAATTCATCAACTTACTTTTTCATCTTTACAGGTTTTTTCGAAATATTGAGCATTCACGAGAGAAACATAACTAATATTAAATAGCATGTTATTGAACAACAGCCATCCAAATTATGATTCTACTAGGCTAAGACTTTTTCAACTAAAACAATAGCGAACAATTAACAAAAACCTGTCGTATATAGACAGGCCAATTATAATAAATGTTCAAAATGACCGCCTTCAGCTCCAATACAAGCAGTTGCTCTTCTCCTCATTGAAATGCGTATGCGATAAAATATGCTCGCTGAATTTCTTATCGTGTCACACCCTGCCACAATCCGGTTTCGCAGATCATCGATATTTTTTTTCGTGGATGCTTAGGTTTCAAAGAAAACTTGTGTGGATGAAAAATTAGTAAATATATTGGGCTTTTCAGAATTGTGGTTTTAAAAGGATAACGTGTATCCAAAAAAAAATGTGAGAAAAAATATCATAGGGGTTGATTATTTAAACCCCTTCTAAGCATACTTCAGGGTTGAAAAAATTCCAAAATGAGTAGTTTGATTGACAAGTAAAAGTTGCCAAGTTTAGTGTATTCAGCTTAATATAGAGGGAAAACAAAAATTGGAAAAAATTTCTTTTTGTGTATCTTCACAGAGGTGTAACTTTTCCGGGGGAGGTAAAATTTCATATTAAACACTTCCTTAATTTTCTTAACTTCCTTAATTTTCATCACAGAATCACCGCTTGAATTTGTTCGGAGTTATTTGGATACTCCCTGTATATGAAATGTTTGGTAGTATACATGCGCTGGATATTTTGGTTTAACGATTTAATATACAGTGCGCGTCAAAATTATAGAACAAATTCATTTTCTGAGGAGAAAAATAATTGGCAACAAAATCCTGGAACAGGTCAATTTTTGTTTCACTTTCACCAAATTTTCATGCATTTTTGAAGGATTTTTGTTCCACCCTGTGCAATCCTCATCAACCCTCCAAATTTTTTGAATAGGGAAAGTGGGTCATGTGGTACTTTTTTGGTAGGTGTGCAGAACTTATCAAGAAAAAAAGTTTTTTTTTAAAAATTAGTTACTTCAAAGACGTTTTCAGTATTTGCACTTTGTCATGGCTTATTTACTTTGAGATGATGAAATTTGTCACCGAATGAAAGTCGACCATTACAGTTTTGTTAATGCGCAACCTTTAACCCCAACGTACCCTTTAATGGAGAAAAAAATAAAGTGACATTGGAAATTCATTTCGGCATAGAACTACCACCCGGAGAATCACTCACTAATTTTTCAAAAAAAAAAAATTTTATCTTGAATATTTCTGCACGCCTGTAAAGAAGATACGAAGACCTTTCCAAAAAAGTACCTCATGACCTACTTTCCCTATTCAAATGATTTATAGGGTTGATGAGGATGGCACAGGGTGCAACAAAAATCCTTCAAAAATGCATAAAAATTTGGTGAAATTGAAATAAAATTGACCTGTTTCAGGATTTTGTTCCCAAATATTTTTCTTCTGAGAAAATGAATATGTTCCATAATTTTGACGTGCACTGTATATCTAATTTGGGAACAACTTCAATTTTTTTGATGAATTTTTGGATAGTTACGTCAAAAAGCATTAGTTTTACACTATTTTTTCATTCAACAATTAAACTCACACACTTAACATAATCTTGGTACAATGAAAAATGAATTCACTCAAAAATGAAATACGCAAGGAGTACAATACTAAAAGTTGCAAAATTTTATGAGTTCAAATACCGTTCTAACGTTAATGGATAGAGCCAGAAAACTAGAATCTTCAGAAAAATCTCTCTTGTTTCCCAGCAACGTGCAATATGAAATCAATTTGGTGGCCCAAGGATAGTCCTACAAAAAAATCTTCTGGAAAATACTCACACCTATAACATTCACTACCGATCTCGGAAGATTAGTATCAACAGCTCCTACGTCTGTAGAAAATATATTCAGTGTGTATCCAGGTTGGTTCATGGTGAAAAACCCCATAGGAACTCCAAGTAAACTATCGAAGATCTTCGTATGCAAATTCCGAGAGGCTTTCATGCATATATCAATCAATAAAACTGTTTTCAAGACGATGAATATAATTGCTGTAGCAATTATAACTGTGTACACTAATCTGAGAACAGAAATCTTCAACATCACATATTGGTGATTTCCCACATCGATGTGGTCAACCCAATCACTGAATAGGGACAAATTTAGAAAACGGTCCAAGTATAGTGGTGTAACCTTCGATTTTCGTGTTACATCCAGATTAGTATTTTCTTTCATGTTTTCCTGTTCTGACCTGAAAATTCGGAACTAATTAATATTTTAATATAGACTATACATATAAACCTCTTCCACTTCAAATTGGGACTTGTAACGTTCAAATCAGGAATTGATAACTTCGAAATGAGAATTATTGATTCGGAACTGACCCTATCATCCATAATAATTCAAATATGTCAATTTTCATTTTGAGTATAGAAATATTTAGTTTGGTTTGGATTAAACTCAAAAAAGCTCTGCCAATTTGAATATGTTCTTTTCTAGATGTAATATTTTGAACAAATTAAAATTAATTGTTTTCATTTTGATGTTGATAAATCTCAATTTAAATCTCGAAAACTTTGAAAAAAACCCAGGGTAAGAGGAATCTGAAGAAAATTTACCAACGTTACCACTTGGACGATTCAGATTGTATCAACTTGTATATAATGATTGAAGTCAAAAACATAACAATAAGGTAAAAAATTTAACATCACATTGAAAAATTCTATAAAAGCACTAATATGTAGTGAACTTTTTTTGTGAAAATAATCAAATCTGTTGTCATAGGGTCTGAAAAATTACTAAAATCTCACAGATCAGATCAGAGTTACATTTTGGTACACTGGTGTACATTATTAATCTCAAGGTCCATTCCTAAAGTTCAGCGAAATGTAATAGGTAGTCTCCGATTTTTTTTCAATTCACCAACAGAACTATTCCAAAGAAATCTTATGAAGTGTTGATCGTCATTTTCTCAATCAAATCGCGAAATTTCTGTCGAATGGCAAAGGAATAGAAGGTACACATAGAGATAATAGGGAAATATCCGAAACCGTTCGAGCGATTTTGTCCCGTTAATAATATGTCTCTGCAGGTATTTTTTTCATTGGCATCGAATATTCTGTCCATAAGATTATTGAAAAAACTCAATCTCCGTCAATAATTTCTTTTAACACGAAAAAAATATCTTTTAAATCGGCTTAACATTTTGACTGTTTTAACGTTCGGAACTTCGCTCCTTCCGTAACTTAGGGTCGGCATTAAAAATCTTTTTCGACAGATAACTAGAACTTAACTCGTGAATTCTGGTTCAAAAGTGAGAGTTAATTGCTCTCTGTAGTCCAAGTGAGTTTTATAATATCGGTCCTTGCCGGGTTATAATTCTCTCTCTCTCTCTCTCTCTCTCTAATGGCCGATCGTGAACACAATAACTTCCGAAAGAAACAACTATGAAACTCATTATTTGTAGAGTATGTTTGGACCCAAATTGCGAAGGTCGAGTTCGTGAATAGGTAAAATCCATCCAATGATACCCATCCAAAATTCAGCACTTCATTGAAAAATGACAGCTTGGAGGTTCATACATAATTTCGTCATAAAATCGTAAAATATTGAATATTTGAAAACATTTTTTGTTCTAACTGTTCAAATGACACGATCACGAAATTCTGCTCGAAGTTGTTCATCAGCATTTTCAAACGAGTAACCAAGTTTCATCATGATCGAAATAGTATTTTTTGAGTTATTCAAGGAAAACAACGATACTGAGGGAGAAACCACGAGATCTGACATATTTTTCCCCAAAATGTTCAAAACTTTTGACCGTATCAAACTGATAGTTGGAACACGGATGCGTGAAATATTAACTTCAACGTCTGAGCCAAATATTTTTTTGAAATATGAAATACAGTTTCCGAAAAATTTTTTTTTTCAATTTACTGACAGTACGATCCCAACAAAATTTTCCAAAAAGTTGTGCTTCGTCATGCCTACACTTACTGCAAAGTTTCAATCCAGTTGCTTTAATAGTTTTTGGAATATAAGGGAAATAACCAGAAAATTTCAAAAGGCTATAACTTGAAAATGCAACCTACTTTGAAAGTTTCAAGTTGATTGGATCGTCTGTACGTTCGTAATTGTGCCAACGGACGGATGGCCAGACAGAATCAGTGAGAACCAACCTAGTCGTCTGAGACCATTTTCAGGAAAATATTTGAAAATGACAGACATTTGAAGAGAACGATAGCACACTGTTTCCCAGAACATGCGCTCAAAAAGTACTTCACTGACAAATCACCGAATATTCTTGATAACCATCTTTCTTTCGCATTTTTCGAACCTTTTGATATTTTTGAGAGGAATAAAAATACGCCCTGCGAGCCCTCGTTCCGACCCGACGACCTTGACTCTGGCGGTTTTTCTCTATTTTTTGCGTGTTCTAGGGGAACAGCTTGTTATTGCTTTGTCCAACAGGAAGTTTTAGCCGAAAATGGTGTAAATAGACTAGGTTGGACTCACTGATGACGAACCCGGATTCAAAATCGATTCTGTCCCGCCGGCCGTCCGGCTGTCTGTATGCAAATAGGTTGCAGGGTAGGTTGGAATTTCAGAATGCGACGCTCAAGTCCATTTATGGGCGGAATCGGCCTAAAGGTTTCGAAGTTAAGGCATTTTGAAATTGTTTCCTTGATAATTTGGAAACAACTGAAACGACTGGATTGAAACTTGACAGTTAGTTGGAGTATAACGACATCCAACTTTTTGCGGAATTTTGTTGAGATCGTACTATCAAAAAGTAGAAATTTTTTTTTTTTATTCTTATTCTATTCTGTTTAACATATTCGAAGTTCTGCTCAGGCTTTGAGCTTCATATCTCACAGTAGTGTACAAAATTTTTGTTTCATACGATTTTCATCTCTGGAGATTGTATCGGGAAAAATATGTCAAATTACGTGGTTTTTTCCTCGGCAACGTTTTTTTCGAGGAATATTTCCAAAAAAACCTGAAAAATTACTGCAGATTTTGCGCGCATGTTCAAATTCATTGCCTGATCGGTCATTTCCTCCAAACATGCGCTAAAATGCTGTTGACTTCATGTCAGTGCTTTTCTAGGTTTTTCCAATTAAGTTTATAAATTCAGAAAGATAACTGGCATCGTTTGTTTACAGATATTATTAACTGCTGAAAATCAGTTGAATAATAATTTGATATTCAATAGGAGTAGATGGACGTTAATGCTGCTACTGAACGGTTCTATTCTCCTTCCTACAACAGGAAACGGCGTACAGTAGAATTTGGATAGAATATAAAAATTTTCAAAAAAAATTCTATAGATAATTCTCCTTATTGATACTGTTCATCTATCAACCAAGTTTCATTTTCATCAGATAAATATTATTCGAATTATTGGGAAATCAAAATTTCAAATGGCTATAACACAAAATTCATTCGGCAGATTTGGTTCATGAACAAACTTTCCCGAGATATTCAGAATACTAATCTTACCTACGAATTTTAGGACTCTAGGTCCTTTCTTTCGAAAGTAAGAGCACACACGGACGGCAGGCCGGACAGAATAAAATTTGACCACGGATTCTTCTTCAGTTAGTCCAACGTAGTAGGTTGACACCCATTTCAGCTCAAAATTCGAAAATTACTGACATTGTGACGAAATGATAATGCGCCGTTCCCCAGAACAAGCGCGTAAAAAAATGAACTCGAGTAGATGAATGCGGTATTTTACCTAAACCCAACCGAATATAGTCTGAATCATTTGAATCAGATAGCGTAGAATTGTTCTGGTTAGGAGAGTTTGAAGTAGCTCTAGTATCATCAGAAATAGAAGATTTAAGACGATAAAAATGCAAGAGAGTATGATGATTCATTTGGCATTGGCGTAGATTTCGATAAGCATTGGGAAACTAGGTGTCCAGAATGATACACCACTGGGAGATTTTTCGGCAAATGTCGGACACTTATGAATGGTGTGGTACGCCTTGCAAAAACTGCACGAGACTTTATCAGAGTAAGTTGATTGGGTGGAAAATGATGAACTTTTTAAGGTAAATTTTCGAATATTTTGGTGACTGAACACCTGCAGAAACTGTCTTCGGTGAATTTGAAAACCCAAATGACTCGAGAGAAGTACATTGGTTCAACTATTCAATTTTCGTGAAATAGTATGAAACAGAAAGGGGCAAATCCAAATTTTTCAAAGCAGATAAATTCTCTGCGAACATTTATGATAATTTTTTAAGGTCATCCACATATTCATTCAGTGATATCGGAGCATTGCCAATTGTTTGCCAAAATAAGTTAGCAAGTGACCTTTCGTTTTCATATCGTTCAGTTAGTGCTTGAAATGCTAGGAGAAAACTTTCATCAGTTTATTGAAACCCTTTTAAGATATTATCAGTTCGAGAAAGCAGAGAGCTCAAGATATGTTAAAGTTTATCAATGTATGATAGCGAAGCAACTTCGGGAATGATACTGTTGAATATATCATAAAATATGGGCCAATTTTATAACAGCCATCAAACACTGGTAAACAAATTTTTTTGATTGTGAAAAAATTATCCCTAAATGTACTTCGAATTGGTTTTTTAGTTGCTTAATCTGAATTCTCAGTGGTTGATATGATTGAAATTATAGTGTTATGCAGAGATTCAAATTCTTGGAGAATGTCATCTAAATGTGAGCCGAGTGAATTCAATCTCACAAACATACTTTCACCTGTTACTACAGGTTAAGTCAGTTACAATATCTCCTCAATTTCCTCCGCCTGTAGTTGGCGCAAAGCTCTTGTTTGTTAGAGAGATTAGTACACATAATTTTTATTCCGAATGAAAATATTACCAAAACTCCATCAAAAATATCGATTCAGATATTTCCTGCTTATATGAACCTGTATGCGAATTAAAGGAAGAGATGATTCAAATCATTTTACGAACATCAAACTGTAAATGAGAATTTTTGCAGAAATATGAAATGTTCACAAATATTGAGCAAAGGAAAAAGGTAAGAAAATGGAACTAATATTCTTGTCCTATTATCCTGTTGTCACAAGCAACATATATTCAACTTGACATAAAGAATTCTGATTATAAGCTATTCCAAGCAATGGACCAAAAGCTCCTCTTGTGGTTAATGTTATCCAAATTGACATATTATCCTCTGCCTATATTATGTCAGTTTGGATAACCGTAACTATGACCGGAGCTTTTGGTCCATCGCTTGAAATCGATATATATCCTTTGTAATATCCGGTTTCAAAAATGGACCAAATAATGTTATGGGCTGATACGTAAATTGAAAATTTTCAATATGAAGGAAAATATTAAGAAGACAAAGACACCTACGTTGACCATCGGCATTCGAGTTCCTGGTGAACTAACTTTCCTTTTATTCGTTGAAAATGCCACAGAATGATGATGATGATGAGATAAATTAATTGAATCACGAAGAGCATTTTGAAATGATACGTTCACTAGGAAATGCAAATGAGTACTGAGTATGTATCCGAACTTGAATTTCCAACATGTGTGAAAATTAACAATTAAGTTACTTATTAAGTACTTTTCATGATTTTGAGTGGTTTTCATTGGGAAGTTATTGCATATTTTTGTGTTAGGTTGTGTGTAAGGGTTCCCACGTGAGTTATTTTATGGAATTCGAGGCGAATAGCCATTATTTGTAATTTTATAACAACTTATTAGTTGCATTTTCATTAGCGTTGAGAACTAAAATCGTACGCATCGTTTATCTACAAACATCTGCGTTTCTGATAAGCGTACACTTCCCAGGAGTTAAAGGAGAGCATACACGTAAATTCTTCGTGTTCAGTTTGGGGTGATCTTGATTGTAATTTTCGTTTGTGATTTATCCTCTGTAGGGTAACCTTGCTTCTTCCTGGGCCTACCTGTGTTTATTTGTTCAAAGTCTTTCTGATCGGCCCCAGAAAGTGAAGGGTGTTTTGTTCCCTGTTTTTTTTTTCCCATACTCGTTTCGGGCGTTTTCCGTTTGTTTCATGCTTGGTTTCGCGCACTTTCGATGATCGGACCTGTGCATCAGCTTTATCTTACTGTTTAAAGCTAAATTGTATACAGGGCATCAATAATGTCAGGCAGTTGCAGAGGATGCAGACAACCATGTGTTTTTAAGGAGCCAGTGAAAAATTCAGGTGAAGTTTTTGGATACCCCTGTGACCTCTGTAAGCAAGTATTGTGTAGAAAATGTTCTGATGTATCTTCAACAGAAATGCGTGCTCTCATACTCTCTAACAGGACAATACCATATATATGCAAAATCTGTTCACCAAAGATCATGGATGTTTTTGTTCTGATTGATCGCGTTAACCTGCTTGAGGCTGAGGTCGCTGAAGTCAAGAGTAATCTCCATTCAGTTTCTGACTTAGTAAATCAGTTTAAAACTTTAAATACTGACCTGCGGGAGATTAAGACTGGATTCAACTCTGCCTTAGCAGATATAAAATCGGAAATATCTTCACTAAAAACGATTCCTTCTGGTTCCAATAGCTCGCACATCGCTGCTCAGCCTGTATGTGTTAACAACAGCGACATGGTACTTAATGAGATGGCTGACCGACAGAAAAGGTCATGTAACTTAATGGTCTTTAACTTTCCAGAGAAGGGTGAGCAGGAGGACAAAACTTAGACTCAATTATTCTTGTCCAAGCTAATCGAAAGTCCCGTGGAAATTAAACATGCTAACAGGATTGGCAGGAAAAATAAGAATGGCTACCGTTCTCTGAGAATCCGACTAAGTTCAGCAGCGGAAGTGCGCGAGGTGCTCCGGAACAAGAGAAACCTGGACAGGTCTCTTAGAGTTTTTATAGATGCTGATCTCACCGGTCAGCACCGACAAAACCTTAACCAACTCAGAACTGAGATAAAGGACAGGCGGAGGGGTGGTGAGAAGAATCTCACGATCAAGTATTCCAATGGAGCTCCCAGAATTGTGTCGAAAAACTAGCAGGAGCCCCTTCTGGCCTGTTAGTCTACTTCCAGAATGTGAGGGGACTCCGTTCCAAGCTATATACCCTCTTTGTTAATGCCTCATACTCTCACTACAGCATAATTGTACTCAATGAGAACTGGCTTACATCCAATTTTTCTGATAATGAACTACGCCTATATGACTACAAAATTTATAGGAAAGATAGGTCTCCCAGTACCAGCTTACTTTCTAGGGGAGGCGGGGTACTCACTGCGGTACATATGAGCCTCAAAAGCAGGCAACTGACCTCAGACCCCCATGTTGAACAACTGTTTGTCTTGGTTGGCTCTGGGACAAAACAATGCATTTTGGGCACAGCTTATTTTCCTCCCCGTACCTCATTTGAGTGCTATGCAACGTTCAACGACAGTCTGGACAAACTCTGCGAAGAACTACCTAGTTGTGAGGTTTGCTTGTTGGGTGACTTTAACCTGCCTCACTGCGCTTGGGCGAGGGATGAATTTGGTTCAGTGGCCTCGCCACTGCCGACAGCTCCTCCAAATGAAGTTGAAACCTTGGCAGTACTGACAGGTATGTGTTCCTTTTATAACCTATATCAGGTCAATAGCATTGTAAATGATGCTGGCTCTCAGCTAGATCTGGTATTCAATACGAATGGGGACCTTGAGATATGCTTGGCGGAGGAGGGTATTGTGTTGCCAGTGGATAGATACCATCCACCGCTAACCTTCAACCTTAGCTCATCTTCTCGTAGAGAGAACACTGAGCTTGTGGGTAATGGTTTCTATAGAGACTTTAAATCAGCTGATTATAATGCCGTTTCAATGTTCTTGGGAGGTTTTGACTGGGATGCATTATTTCTTATCAAGACCCTTGATGATATGTTAAATATATTTTATGAGGTGATGTACTTGTCTATAGATAACTTTGTGCCCCTGAAAATATATTCATCGAAGAAGTTTCCTATTTGGTTTTCTAACGAGCTGAAATCTTTGATTATAGAGAAGAAGATGATACACGGGAGATATGTTAACTCTAGATCATACACGGATTACATTTCTTTTTGCAGCTTAAGAACTAGGTCCAAGTCCCTGAAGAGGCAGTGTTATCGGGAGTATGTTGAGCTCACAGAGAATTCTATCAAATCCAATTTAAAGAATTTTTGGAGGTTTGTGAGATCCAATAGAAATAAGGTTCAGATTCCAGATGAAGTTTCCCATCAGGGCATTACCGCTTCCTCTGGCCCTGAGATAGCTAATTTATTTGCCGATTACTTTTCTGAAATGTATAGCCAGAGAGCTTGTCCAGTTCCCAATGAACCAGTCTTCAACAATTTACATGTAACGGAAATGTCTATTTCAATTTCTGATATCTACACGAAGTTGTCTCTGCTGGATGTAAACATCCCAAGTGACTAATTACAAGCCTATTAGCATACTGAGTACGATTCCTAAAGTGTTTGAAAGCTTCATCTGTGATGTAATGACTCGCTCTCTTCAGCCCCAACTCATTGATGAACAGTTTGGCTTTGTTGGTGGCCGATCTACCGAATTAAATCTTTTGACATTTGTCGACTTTCTGGTTGGTTCTCTGGAGGAGGGTTATCAGGTCCATGCCTTGTACACGGACTTCTCTAAGGCCTTCGATAGGGTCAATCACCAAATGTTATTATATAAAATAAAGAGAATGGGTATTGATGGATTCTTGTTGCAGTGGATTGAATCGTACTTGACTGGTAGAACTCAGGTTTTTCGTGTCCAAGGATATCATTCTAGAGAGATACCTGTGCTATCTGGTGTGCCACAAGGGTCGCACCTGGGACCCTTGTTATTCATTATTTACATCAATGACATCTCTGAATGTTTTCACTACTGTTTCTTTCTTCTTTTTGCTGACGACTTAAAGATGTACCTGAAAGTTAAATCGTCTGGTGATTGTGCTCGGATGCAAGATGACTTAAACAGGCTAGTTGCTTGGTGCCATAATAATTCTATGGATTTAAACATCAAAAAATGTCACCCAATATGCTTCAGTAGGAGTCGGTATATTGTCGAACATTCTTATTATATCAATAACAATCTTCTGGAATCTGTTTCACACATAAAAGATCTAGGTGTCACTCTTGATAGTCGTTTAAGTTTTGTGCCCCATATGTCTGGGATCACTTCAAGAGCACTTCAGATGTTGGGCTTCGTCAAGAGATGTTGTAGAGATTTTCAGAGTGCCGACTCCATTCGGTTGCTTTATTGTTCCCTTGTGCGTCCTCACTTGGAATATGGTTCATGTGTGTGGTCTCCTTTTTACAATATTCATATCCAGAACATTGAGCGGGTTCAACATAGGTTCCTTAGACATATGGCATACAGGCTGGATCTTCCTGGGACTGATTTCTATCAGCTCAACTACAACCAAATTGAGGAGGTCTTGCACTTGGAAACTCTTGAGACCAGAAGAAATCTAAGAGACATGTCAGTTTTCTATAATATTCTCCATTCACGAAATTCATGTCAGCAATTATTGGCTAATATTGCTATTCATATTCCGTCAAGGCCCACTCGTCAGGCAATTTCCTTTCATAGCCCTACACATAGAACCAACTATGGCTATAACTCGTTCCTGGCGAGGACAGAAAGACTGGCAAACCATCACTCCTCTAATGTCGACTGTTTTGATACACCTGCCAGATTCAGGGAAAGTATTGAGGAATTTATATCCTAAATTATTTTCATTTCTCTCTGTTGTAATCTGGAGAATCTTCAACTTTTTGTGGGCACTATCAAAAGAAATCATGTCATGAAAAAAAATAAAAAAAAAGGTGATTGCTGTGATGTTCTAGTTTTTATATTGTCTTGGTGTTTACTGTATCTTAGGGTAGGCATACAACATGTTGTTTTAAATTAGTATATATACTTTGTAATATTGGACATTTAGCCCGTTGAATAAATAAATAAATAAATAAATAAATAAATAAATGAATTGAACACTGAAACGTTCAAATTAATTAGGAATCCGTAGTAGTCGAATCCGTAACAGATATCTTAATAGCGAAAAGATTCAAGAAAAAGCTAGTAGGACATTTTTTGTGTATGTTCTATAACTTCCTCGACTATTTTAAGTGAAGTATGTTTCAGCCTGCATATTATAATGAAATTCTCGAATCTTATACCTTATGGTGTGCATGTGTGAAGAAATAGTATTAGCGACGGAAATGATAAAGGAGCACCGAAATTAACCCCCTAATTTCAATAATATCCTTTCTCGAAAACCTACATCATAATTTGGTATTGTTTGAATGTTATACTCACCAGAATGTCAGCCAGTAATCCGAAGTACATAATGCCAATTGGCTGAGCAAAGTTGTGAGAATCAAAAAAATGAATTTGAAATAACTCTCAGATGCTCTCATGTAATACCATAATGCTGAACTAAAGGATAATTTTTTTTTGTCTCTCAATTCGGCATTTTCTTTTACTTCAATTTGTTTCGCCATATGGTGTACCGAAACAGAAGAATTTTTGCCATTCCCCTGAAAAAAGTTGTTTTTCAGTATTATGGAGTATTATTGGATTAGGTACTAGAGAGCTTACTTACATTGCCAATCTGAGAGGTCATCATTATATCATCTTCATCGTCTTTTTCAGTAGTCTTCTCAGAAGAATGGAATAGCTCCATGAATTTGTTAGTGGATTCGAAGAGGTCTTGTAGACTGCCCTGAGCCTCTAAGAGACCCTAAAGGATGAAAAATATTCTAAATAAAGCAGTGATTCCGATTGACGTTTACTTTCAAATAGACATGTGGGAAATATAAGAGGTCATTTAAAAGATTTTTCAAATAGCATTTCAACCAGTTTCGGTTTGAGTTCTTCCAACCATTCCATATAGATACTCTACTGAGAGATTCAGGAGCTTGAATTTCAAGCAAATTTTCAGACAGTCCTGGAATGTATATACCTTCATATAGAATTCCTCCTGAGTTACTTCAAATTATTCTCGGGCAACTATGTTCACAAGTTTTCGTCTTGGAGTTCTACAGGAATGAGTGTTTTGAAAGTTATTGACAAATCTTATTTTCAGATCAGCTACAAGTCAAGACTTCGCCCATTAACAAACATACGGCGAATTTCAATTTCGAAATATCCCAGATATTTCCAAGTCATATTTTATTCAGAAAGTCTTCTAAAAGTCGTATAGACGAATTCAATATCGATTGAAGCTTATTTTAAGAAGATTTCGCATCTTTCTCTAGGTTTTCCCTGGGTTTCAACACCCAATATCTGAATCAGAACTATCGAAAATTAAATATAATTGTTCTGTGATGAAAATCGCCCCTGCGGATTGCAGGATTGAACTATTTGTCGAGGTAGTTTGTTGGAAAACAGATTGCCTAATGAACAATACCGGAACAATACAAACGATCAACAAAGCAAACTGTTACGTTTTGGAATACAAATCTGACTCTTTCTTCAGTCAAAGGGGGACATTTTTAGAATTATTTCCAGTCGAATTTGTGCGCATGGTCCAGGGGAACAGCGTGCTATCGTTCTGTCTAAATCGCTGTAATTTTCTAATTTCGAGACGAAAATGATCTCAAACGACTAGGTTGGAGTCATTGATGACAAATCCGATGTCAAAATCGATTCTGTCCATTCGGTCTTCCGTCCGTCGAGCTGAGGACATGATAACTGTCGAATGGAGCAAGCTAGCGACTTGAAACTGTCAGGGTAGTTCGCGCATCTAAATGCCGTGATTAAGTTCGTCAATGGGCCGAAATGTTTCGGAGTTATAGCCAATTGAAATTTTGAGGTTATTTCCATGATATTTCAGGAACTACTGAAGCGTTGGATTGAAACTTGGCAATTAGTTGAAGCATATCGACTCTACGCAAAATTTTATCTGGATCGTATGGTCACTTGGTTTAAAAAAAATAACTATTGGCAATATCCGAGATCAATTTTTCTTATACCTTGAAACACATATTTTTCACCACTGTACCCAATTTTAATTTGATACTACTATAAGTTTTGGAGAAATTGCGAAAAAATATGTGAAATTTCGAGGTTTGTTCTAGATATCGTTGTTATTTTCGTTATAACTCAAAATATACTGATTCAATCATGATAAAACTTTGCAGCCAGTTCGAAGATACTAGAGGAAAACTTTTTGTGTCATGTTTAAATTCGTTGCCAAAGCGGTCATTTCCATTGAACATGCACGCAAAAGGTGCTGCCTTCACGGCAGTGCTTTTCTAGGTTTTTTCTCTTTCAGATAGTGGGAGTGAAAACCCAGAATGAACCTAAAAAAATGAAGCTTAATCACGCTCACAGAGATGATGAAACGAATTTAAACTGCATTTGACAAAATACGGAGCATGGCAGTAGAATATGCAGGATGTCCCAACTAAAATTTGACCCTTCCTCCCTAGAACTGAGCAATGAAAAATTTTCGAAGATTTTAAGAAAACAGGTCACCTACTGTTTTGAGGAGGCGGCATCATCCCTCAACATTTTTTGAATAGGGAAAAAATGTCTAGCGTTTTTTCAATTGAAAGTTAATTTTGTTGTGTACACAACCCAGTTGAGATTTTTAGAATCGGCTTATTATTCACGAAATAATCTTATAATTGAACTTAGTGTCAAACTGATTTTGAGAATTTCATCTTTGTTGTTTTAACAACATAAATAACTTTCACACTAACCAACAGACGACATCTCTTTCCTATTCAAGGAATTTCGCGGCCTGACGCCACCTTCATGTGTTTTTTTCCGCACAAACTCATAATGGATATTCGTCCCTTTCAGAACAGAAATTCGCCTGTTTTTTCAAATCTTCAAGAATTCTTTGTTTTCGAGTTCTAAGGGTCAAATTTCCGTTGGAACACCCTGCATATTTCCACTATGATACGGGGTCAAAGACCAAAGTGATTGACATGAAGGGTTTCCCAACAATATAAAGAAAAAAACACATACATTTTCTCGATTTTATCTCAAAATAAAGAAAAATAATTTCGATCAAACGTGGAATATAAATTTTGCATAAATGTGGCTGGTTATTACCAAAAACGTATTTTTTCAACTATTTCAGGCTTATTCGCATACACTTGTTCGGTCACATAGCCCCAGAAAAAAATTTCATTTTCCAGTTCATGAAACTCACTAACATTTGTATCATTATAAATTCTCATCATAAATTCTGATATTGATCACTTCAGACTGCGAAAAAAAAATAAATCAATTGGCCTAGACTAGAATGTGGAAGAATAAACACATGCAATGTCTTGAAAGTAAGCAAACATCATACATTCACTCATATTTTTGCGCGCATGTTCTAGGGGAACAGCGTTCTATCGTTTTGTCCAAATGTCTGTAATTTTGGGTGATTGAGCCGAAAATGGTCTCAATCGACTAGGTTGGACTCACTGATGACGAATCCGGTGTCAAAATTGATTCTGTCCGGCCGGCCGTCCGTAGACACGATAACTGTCGACAGAAGCAAGCTAGCTATTTGAAACTTTCAGGATAGGTTGCGCATCAGAATGCCGCGGATGAGTTCGTTAATGGGCCAAATCGGTCGAATAGTTCCGGAGTTATAGGCACTTGAAGTTTTGAAGTTATTTATTTTTTATTTCAGAAACTACCCAAGCGATTGGATTCAAACTTGGCAGTTTGGTGGAGTATAACGACGCGCAACTTTGAGCCAAATTTCGTCAAGATCATGTTGTCAGTAAATTAAAAAAAAAAATTTTTTCGAAATTTTTTACAAAAAAATTTTTTTTTCAGAAACCATCAATCATATCCAAAAAAAATTATACTCACACTTTGACCTTCTAATTTCACAGCAGTGTACTAAATTTCAGTTCGATACGATTATAAGTTTTGGAGATATCGGGAAAAAATATGTCAAATTTCGAGGTTTTCTTCTCGATATCGTTGATTTTTTCGGTATTATTCGAGAAATACTGATTCAGTCCTGATTAAACTTCACAGCTAGTGTTATTAGAACAATTTGAAAAAAAAATTTCTATGATTTTCTCATCTTATCATCCTCATTAAATTCTGTATGAAACTTCGAACTGTTAATTTCGATGAAGTACTGGATTTTAATTCGATCTGATCTGTATTTTTGGAAATATTGGAAAAATAAAATTTTGATTGGGTATATCTACAGAATCATTGGGTGTATTTTACCCATTCACGAATTCGGCCTTCGTAATTGAGGTCCAAACCTTCTCTACAAATATCGAGTTTCTAAGTTGTTTCTTTCGGAAGTTATTGTTTTACGCAGTCGGCCGTCAGGCTGACCGTAAACACAATAACTTCCGGAAGAAACGACTTAGAAACTCGATATTTGTAGAGTAGGTTTGGGGCTTAATTACGAAGGTCGAATTCGTGAATGGGTAAAATCCGCCCAATGATTCCGTAGATATACCCATTCAAAATTTTATTTTTACAATATGTCCAAAAATACAGATATGATCGAATTGAAATCCAGTAATTTATCAGAAAAAAATTTCAAAAAGCACTGCCGTGAAGGCAGCAGCTTTTACGCGCATGTTCAAATTCGTTGCTGAAGCGGTCATCTACATTGAACATGCGCGCAAAAGTTGCTGCCTTCACGGCAGTGCTTTTTGGACTTTTTTGTTTCAATACGGTTAAATTTCAACCACTGCTGAAATGTGTCATATTCTTTTTCATATGTAGTTCGGTTTCGACTTTATCGGTAGTAGTACAGCACGAGCTTTCTCAGCCTTTTGTAACAAAATGTCTTAAATCTCAATTCTCTACAAGCGTTCATACATTTTCAGGAATAAATGAATTTGACAAATATTCACAAACTTGTCAGTTGATATATCCATGGATATTATGCCGATATATTTAATTTCGTAACAACGTCAGTTTGATTTCAAAAACTAAAAGAATTTGGATTTCATATTTCATAAGTATGAAATAAAATCCATTATCTATCACGTGAGTTATTGAATGTTAACAACCTGGGGCAACTTACACTGACATCCTTCGGGATTGAAATCTGTTGCCCTCGATCTTTAACATCCTCATAACTCCATTGATACATAAATAACTATTTGACCCATCACGGTAAATTTCATCTCATATTTTGTAGTTACGCTTTCAACCCATTTGGCGTATTATTGCGGCCGAAAACTTGAGGTAATTGGTGAACTTTTTCCGCAAAACGCCATTTTTGCGCGCATGTTCTAGGGGAACAGCGTGCTATCGTTTTGTCCAAATGTCTGTAATTTTGGATGATTGAGCCGAAAATGGTCTCAATCGACGAGGGTGGACTCACTGATGACGAATCCGGTGTCAAAATCGATTCTGTCCGGCCGGCCGGCCGGCCGGCCGGTTGGCCGGCCGTAGACACGATAACTGTCGAACGAAGTGAGCTAGCGACTTGAAACTTTCAGGGTAGGTCGCGCATTGGAATGCCGCGGTTGAGTTCGTTAATGGGCCAAATCGATCGAATAGTTTCGGAGTAATAGGCATTTGAAGTTTTGAAGTTATTTATTTTTTATTTCAGAAACTACTTGAGCGATTGGATTCAAACTTGGCAGTTTGGTGGAGTATAGCGACGCGCAACTTTGAGCCAAATTTCGTCAAGATCATATTGTCAATAAATTCGACATTTTTTTACAAAAAAATTTTTTTTTCGGGAACCATTCATCATATCCAAAAAAAAATAAACTCACACTTTGACCTTCTAATTTCACAGCAGTGTACTAAATTTCAGCTCGATACGATCATAAGTTTTGGAGATATCGGGAAAAAATATGTCAAATTTCGAGGTTTTCTTCTCGATATCGTTGATTTTTTTGGTATTACTCGAGAAATACTGATTTAGTCCTGATTAAACTTCACAGCTAGTTTTAAGATGCTGAAGGACAACTTTGTGCAAAATTTCGTGATAATCGGGTTATAAGAACAATTTGAAAAAAAAAATTTATATGATTTTTTCATCATATCATCCTCATTAAATTCTGTATGAAACTTCGAACTGTTATTTTCGATGAAGTACTGGATTTCAATTCGATCTGGTCTGTATTTTTGGAAATATTGGAAAAATAAAATTTTGATTGGGTATATCTACGGAATCATTGGGTGGATTTTACCCATTCACGAATTCGGCCTTCGTAATTAAGGTCCAAACCTTCTCTACAAATATCGAGTTTCTAAGTTGTTTCTTTCGGAAGTTATTGTGTTTACGCAGTCGGCCGTTAGGCTGACCGCGCAAAAAGTTGCTGCCTTCACGGCAGTGCTTTTTGAAATATTTTTGTAGTATGTTTTTGCAATGACTGAACGTTGCTCGTTTTGATACTTCTCCATATTCTTGAACAGAATGTTCTGTACGTTTTGATACTTCTCCATATTCTTGAACAGAATGTTCTGTACGTGAAAACTATCACTCAAATACGAATACATTAGCAGCATATTCTATGGCGAGAAAGCTTAGTGAAGAGTTTCATGAAAAGCACTGCCGTTTCATGTTATCATGTAATGGATCACATTGAGAGATGAGTGAAGCGGGAAATTCACAACAAGACATCCTCTGGCAACACAGTTTTTCTACATTTTTCCATCCTTTATAAGACGTCGTTTGGGACCGAAATATGTTCGCTACAATACGAAGAAATATATCGAATTTCAAGTCAATAAATTAGTTTTATAGATCATAGATGTCAGTTTAGAAAGAAGTTACTTTCCACTGCGACGTTGAGGCCTATTCGATGGAAAAACAATTCTATTAATTTTAAAATTAAATTTCTAGGAAATGGGGTGAGAAATCGAATGCTCCATCGAAACGTGGAAAGAAAGTACTCGATATTGCTCTATGGACTACGTATGATACAAGAGTACAGTTAAAAACCTCAAGAAAAATTCTGTCTCCCCGTATAAGTGTTACAAATTGTTGTTTGTTATTCAAAGACTTCTTTTTCATCAACGAAACTAATTTTCTTCTTTTATTTCGATGAAGGTTGGGATCTCGAAATCACATGTGAAAAAAAAAAGAGAAGACGAATAACCAATATGAACTAGTAAATTCTTTATTATTCATTAAATTAATTTGAAGTTCATGATCCATCTCAAAAAAGAATCAGACACCGGACGAATTCCATTCGAAGAGGAAACTATTACAGCGACCATGACCGGTTCTAAGTCGATTCAAAATGCAGCTGAAGGGCGAGCTGTAGGTCGCGCTTTGCGAAAACAGCTCTGTCGCAGGGGTACAATAGACCTCAAGGTCGCAGTGGAATGTAACTCCTTATCAAACTTTGAACTCTAAGTACTTCGGGTGACAATATATTTATTTTTGGTTTCAAAATGAGTATTTTCTTCCAAACACAATATATTTAAAAGTTTCAAATACAGGGTGTCCAGTTAACCTCAAACAATATTTATAATGGTGATAGACTATTTGATATGGCATAGCGAAGAGGTTTTGAATCTTCCACTGGCGGATAGTGCCGAGTATCCTGGCCAGACCTGTATGTTCATAAATCAAAAAATATTCTCTCTTAGTTTGAGCTAATCATTCGAAATAGTATAAAAAAACACAATCAGTTATTGTTCTCATCAATAAACATGTTGATTTTACAAGTCATGATTATCATCAATTCGTAATGAGCTCATGGTGCTCCTGTAGAAGCAAGAGGATTTACTATACAGCACCAAAATACTAGATCCAAGACTTCTGCTATTTGTTGAATATAAAACAGATATATCATGTTTCCTTTTAACAAACCTTATTGAAAATGATGATGTGATCGACGTCCTCTAGATGTTGAAGCTGATTTGTGACAAAGATTCTAGTTTTTCCCTTCAAGAATTTTTGTATACATTCATTAAATACATGCCTGCCCACATTTGCATCCAAAGCTGATAGAACATCGTCGAGCAAATATATGTCAGCTTTCTTGTACACTGCTCTAGCCAAATTGATTCTCGATTTTTGGCCACCGCTTAAAGATACACCTCTACTTCCAACCATTGTTCTGTCACCGTTGGGTAATAGTTCCAGATCTTTACTCAGACCACACACAAAAATTGTTTCCCAATAACGCAGTTCATCGAATTCTTGATCGAATATTATGTTTTTTCGAATCGTGGATGAAAATAACCAGGGTTTTTGTGATGAAAATGATATAACACCGCTAACGACCATACTTCCTGAGTTCCTTGGGAGTTCTCCTAAAATTAATTTGAGGAATGACGACTTTCCTGATCCAACTGGGCCTACAACGGCACAGAGAACACCTGGAATTGCAATGAATATTATTAACCTTTAGTATCTTCATTCAATATAATAAAAAATCAAAATTTT
The DNA here is from genome assembly GCA_958510865.1 of Myrrha octodecimguttata. Classification (NCBI taxonomy): domain Eukaryota; kingdom Metazoa; phylum Arthropoda; class Insecta; order Coleoptera; family Coccinellidae; genus Myrrha; species Myrrha octodecimguttata. The sequence goes on from OY294057.1 coordinate 32,712,387, forward strand.
CATGTACCTTGTTGAATGTCTACAGATGCACAAGTAAGAGAAGCGCCACCTTCGCTATATGGAGCAAAAACTTTATTTATTTGAATCGATCCCTGTTCACTATGCTTTATAATTGCAGTGTCTTCTTTCTCCTTTTCCTCTAACAGGAGAAAAGTTTCTACTCTTCTTATTGCAATGAGGAACTCTGGACCTAGTGACATAGCTATGGGAAACTGGGTTCCAATTGAATATTGGAACATCACCAGAAGAACTGAAAGGGAGAACACCCTGTCAGCCAGTACTGGGAATCCTTGGTAGGAGAAACACATTACAGTGACGTAAAGAAATATTTTTTCGATAAAAAACTTAATGCATCCAGTAACTCCTTTGATATGCGATGCTCTGGTGAGGTATTTGAGTTCATCTCTCCTTGCATCCTGAATAATCTTCCTAAAAGGACTTTCCCATGTGTACATTTTTATCACTTCCATGCCGAAGTATATTTCGTTCGTGATTTTCATTCGTGTGTCGGTTTGTTTTGCAGCCCAATGAACATTTCGAGCTACCAAATAACCCATAATACCTGATGGAAATTTGAAAAAAAAATGATATTCATCACTTTCATAAACTGTCCTATACGGGATGATGAGATTTGAGTACGCCAATGCAAGATAAGAGAAAAAAAACTTTTACGCTTTTCATCTCAGTTGGGAAATTGATGAAGTGCGCTGCGAAATTTGAAAGCGCTTTTGAACGTTATTTCAAATAAGCCACAGCGGATATCTAGTCAACTTCTGAAACCATGTTCTTCAAAGCTTTCAAATTTAAGAATATTTTTTTTGTTCAATGCTCAAGAATTTAAACAACAATATTTAGCCGTTATTATACAATTACGTCCTGGCTTTCAACTCGATGATTCTACAGGCTGGCCCTCGAGTAACGGTGAATCGTTTTATGGTGGAAAGGTGGTACCTTGAGAAGCCAGAAAACAACAATGGGCCAAGACTTTTCGTTTCTGAGATAATGGGGGATTTATTGATCTTGGCAGAACTTTCGAATGGTTATAACTCCTGAACCGTTGAACGTATTGGCTTCAGATTTGGCAAGTATTGTCATCTGAGACCATCGAATTGTTCTTATGAAACATTACACACCAGGACTAGGAAATTTCGATTTCTAACTTTAGGTCTATAAAATACTCTATACATGGAATATCAATTGATTTGTCATAATTATCATCTCATTCTATGTAAACTTTTCTTTCGCATACGGCATTCCACGTGGACGGCACATCAACTGTTAATTTTTTTCATCGAAAATAATTAACGCCTGTAACGAAACGTTGTTCGTTACCTAAATATTCCTTTGAATTCAGTTTGGTTATGTTTCATTTCGCGAAATAAATCAGGAATCATTGTAGAAATTTCCCTTGTAATTAATTATTTGTAATACCGTTGATACCTCTAAAAGTTCATATAGGTTTATTTTCCGTTTTACGGAAAATCAATGATTCCATTTATTAAGTGGAGATTTCCATCCTTCGTGGAAAAAATGCCGTTCAATAAACATCGCATAATTTTTCACGTCTCGGGGTTTTTTTTTTCTAGTTGTTATTTAGTTTTTAGTTGCGTGAGAAAGGGGAAACAAAGGTAACAGATGTCTTCTCCGTTGTTTGTACCAAGAAATTCCAAATCCTTCCAAAACAAACAAGTGACTTTAATCGACCAATGGAAGGCATTTTTGACTAAAATATTACATATTTCTTCCCTTTCCGGCTCCGAGGTTATAAGACTTCGTCTGAAATTGATTAGAGTCACTGTGAGCTTCAGTTTTACGATTACAGTTTGTCTTCCAAGTATTCTTGAAAGCTATAATTTACAGATTTGTAATTAATACCGTTTGTCAAGTAAATCACCACAGTGTTATTCGCTTCAGGAATTGTACCTTTGGTTCTTATTCCTTCTCTTGTCCTGTGAAACCGAACGAGATAGAGACTAAAGTGTACCGTAGTGTTCATTCAGTTTTACAAATAGGTAAGCATAACCTTTGGAGCCGAACCGTCCATTTGAGTGCCCTTTGTTTCCCATCAGTTTAGTTATTTTGTTTCAATTCAATATTTCCGTCGAAATAAAATTCGTTTTCGGTCACGCACGCACATGTAGATATAAGAATTATATCTGCCAGATTCTTCCTACGCCGTGAGTTTAACTCGGTGGGAAATTAATTTGACGTGGTATCAGTAAGATCTTGTCTCGTTCTGTAATATGCAGGGAGTAGATGAAGTGTTGAAAGTGTTTAGAGGGATACTTATTTGGCATGACTGACCTTTGGATAAATGCTTATGCGGTAGACTCCTAGGTAGTTGATTAACCCAGGCTTGGCAAGTTTGTGTCCAATTGTCCTTAATTTCACTGGTCCTTGTCCTTTTGAGGACAGACTTTGTTTCTACGGGCGGTTCTCCCAAGTGCGTATCTGTTGAGAGACTCGAGTACACTTCTGAGGGCACTCCAAACTGAGTCATCCGTTGTCTTAGACATTTCGAATTCATTCACAACTGAAGTTCTGACACAGCTATTCAAAGTTTGCGCCTGTTACAGATCTGATTTGGGACTCAACTTCGTATTATGGCCCCTTGTATTCTATAACTTTGCCACTTGCGCATTACCTCATGTAATGTAATAATTATAACTTAATTCGACCCATACTCAAACAAATAACATGGTCTATATCAGAATCTAGTATGAATAAAATGTTAAAAAAAAACGAACAAACACTGAACTATATTGAAAGTGCAACTATATGGTACCATGAAAAGAAACCTTTGTGTATGGTAAGTATGTTGACTCAAAATAAATACATTTGCACATATAGTTTCATATATTTCACTGTTCTAACCTCACACCATCCGTGCTTATACCTCCTTCCATTCATCATACGCCCCTATTTACTGCTCGAATCATCCTTTTCGATACCGTTCCGTACATTTTATTTCTGACCGTACACAGTGTATGACTATTCTATATACTACATTTCCGTTTTTATTACTGTTTGAACGGATTGTTTGTTTTGGTTTATTGTATACTACATTTTTATTATTATATTGCTTGTTATAACATTCATAACTAGTTTTGAGTTAACTTTCTTTACAATTAGTTTTCCGTCATCAACATTTGTTTGCACAGTTTATTCATATTGCATGTAATTGATTGCTATCCGTTCTTGTGCATTGGCCATTTGTTACACAGTTTGATTATCTCCGACCGTTTTACTGATAATACAATGTTGAATTCTTCTGAAACTACACTTTTGTCTAGACACTGCTTTCAGTGTCGGTATTTAGCAATTTGTAAATATTGTAATAAAGTTGTACATGTATTTTGTGTGTTTTACTGATATAACCGTACAGTACCAGTACAGTCTGAGGAATAACGCATCCTTGTTAAGTGCTACCACCTTAGATTGAATAGAACCTCGCTCTAAAGCCACGTAAGCATAGGCAGATGGCTTGCTTAGCGCCTGGAGCCTAGCGAATCACCTAGCGAGTAGCATAAGGTTTGTTCCAGCACCCAGTTCTGTTACTGTCTTGAACTCATTCAGAACTGAATCAATTCACACGTCTGTGCTCATCCTAAATCGGAACTCATTCTGAATAGATAGTTCGAAAGTGTTGGAAACGAATCATTCTCAGAACTTCTCTTGTTATATAGCCTAAGGTCTGTTTCACTCGAAAAATGCAGTCCGTATCTGCCAGATGTGGTTTTATTGCCCCTTGCTGCATTCGAATGGCATGTAAAAGCTGACCGTTTCAATTCGTCCCTCCCAGCTCTTGCCTATAACCAAGAACTGAATTCACCGTTCTAGAACCTGTCTGACCACGATTCATTTCACGTTGGAACACTTGGTTCGGAATTCCAGAATCAGTTTGCACGTCGTTGGAATGCTAATATCTATATGCGCACACTCCTCCTGATTCAGAACTGGTTCCAGAGTGTGTAGGAACGAACTTATAGTGAAACGAACGTCCTTGAACTCTCGCGACCGGCCTCGCAGCTGAGCACCAAGCGAGCAGTGCGGCCGGTCGCGAAAGTTCTAGAACGTTCGTTTTACTATGCTACTCGCTAGGTGATTCGCTAAGTACGTGCCCTTAGAGAAAGGTTCCATTCAATCTAAGGTGGTGGGGATAAACAAGTATGCGTTATTTCTCAGACTGCACTAACACTGCTACTCGCTAGGCTATAGGCGCTAAGCAAGCCGGCTACCTCTGCGTATGTGACCTAACTGTTTAAAAGCTACCCAGAGTTGTTAATATATATAGCGATTCCGTGAAGGAGTTACAACCTTGCAATAACTATTGTAACTGTCGCCCGAACGAGTTGTAAAAAGGTAAATTAAGCAGGTAACACCGTCACCTAAAAAGGTACACTAATCGTTAATTTTTTTCATCGAAAATAATTGAACGCTTATGATTCTCAAGTGCTCTAAGGGCCAATTGCACCGTATTACAAAACCATAGATTAGGTCCATAAGCAAGGTTTTGGTACAAAATTATCTTGCACCGTCACGTAATCCTCGTTAAAAGGCCTTAACAGACTGTTATATTTAAGCCTACGAATTTGGGGGTTTAAAAGAAGGATTAATGGTAAGCTTCGGAATCTAACCCTACTTTCGAGCGATTTCGTACAAGTTTGACATTTTTCTGGACGTAACCTCCAGTTTGTTTACGTTTTTTTTTGTTTACATTGGACATTGATGGAGAACTCCTACGAGTTGATAATCAAATTTTGATTAAAAGTGGTTGATTTTCAGATGATATTTATGAAAAATGATATAGGGAGAAACTGGCATCAGTAGGCATTGATTCGTATGTTTTAAAGCATGAAGAATTAACACTAGTATTTCCATTGAGTTCGTGAACTTAATGGTATTTCTATAAGCCTTCAACTATTTGAAATGAAAAAGTTACAATGATATGCTCATTTATTTCCAAGAGCGAATAGCAGAATGAAATCGAAGAAATATTTGGAATGAAAAAACATAGTTTCATGAAGATTCTTCAGTACTATTTCATTCAGTGATATATTACGTGGAAAGCTATCATGTACTACTTCATTATTGTGCAGGTGCTGTCTCTGTGCTATCATTATCCTCTATTATATATTAATTGGACTCAAAATATAACTACAAACGAATTAATGTGAAAGAAATTGCATCCTCGTGTTAGACAATCTTCAAACGTACACCTTTGTCAATCCATCCATGATACTTCAATATTTATATAGAATACTTTTTAGTCTGCGGATCCACATCAGAGTTTTCATTATCTTCGACCAAAAATTAACTCAATTCATAATATACTTATAATAATTTAATAGAAAGTCTACTCTTAGGTGAGCCGTTCCTTATCGGAAAGTTGTTTCGGATAAATCAATACTATTCATTTATTCATGTTACAAACGCCAGGATTGTAATTCCATGCAGAAACTTAAATCTTGAGATATTACAAAATATGAGTTTACTTGAGTATATGACAATAAATTTGAATAAGGTTTAAAGCCTGATGCAGAGGTAAGAGCACAGGTCTGTGGTAAGAGATCCCTATAATCTTAATGATAATAAACAAGTCAGGAACATTACATGCAATATTTTTATGGAAGCTATAAAGTCTGTCATATATATATTTTCGTTGGGTTTTTCAATAGATGCATCTTGATTTTTCATAACTTATGGAAATATGGTGGTAGTAACCCATAATAATGGGTTTCATCTTTTGAATTAAAATATTTCTCCAATTAGGGTTAAATTAAACAACATGAAGCTAGTCACAAGTACCAATTCATGAGAAAGTAACCAGATTTGTAGATTAATTTTAATCTAGTTACATTCAGCCTCGGTGCAAGCCGAATATTTAAAGCAGAGTTTAATAAGTTTATCGTTGCTTAACTAACTGTAGCTTAAGACGAAAACGGTGCAATTGGCCCTTAGTACCTTACCTAGCTTAACTAGCTGTTCCTGATATTGAATTCATTGAATGGAATGCTTATTGCAATATTCAGCCAATAATGACATACTTATTACTCTTATTGGTGGAAAACATGCCGAAAAATATTGTTGCTGGATATTCTATTCTGAGATTCTTCTTTTGAGTATTGCCTAGTTTATCGAACGTTTAGTATTACGATATCAGCGGTTTGAGCAGCGATGACAAAATATTTTAAAAGTCATCCTGATAGTGCAGTTCTAAACCACTAAACAAGAGATGACAATACTTGCCAAATTTGAAGCCAATACGTTCAACGGTTCAGGAATTATAACCATTCAAAATTCTGCCAAAATCAATAAAGCATCATGTATCTCAGGAACCAACAGCCTTAGCCAATCTTTCAATATTGTTTTTTGGCTCCCCAAGGGGCCCTATATTTACCATCAACCGATGTAGAGTTACTCGCGAACCACCATGAAAACTATACTAATTGAGTCAGGTGTATATCGTGGCGAGCTTATACTGGAAATAGAAAAACTCGAACGCCATTCCTACTCTCTTGGAAGAAAGTTACGAGATAGAGCTAAAAAAAAGCCAAAGAACCTGATCTTTCGTCTAATTCGAGTTTTTTGAAAAAATGTTTAAAATCAACATACTATCCCGGCAACTATGCCATTTTGCATCTCAAGTAAAGGGCTTTGGCGCCGATGTCTTTTATAATTATAATAATTTATAACAATACTATTTTTTCATGGTACACCTTGTATGAAGCGAGCAAACTCTCGAACAGTGACATTGTGAGCAAAACAAATCCAGATATTTGTGAATGATATCAGGTTTTTATTTCCCAATACCCTAATTAAGCGTTTCGATCACATATTAGGTTTTTCACTCTATCTTTCCTGAATGGTTATAAAGTGAGTAAATAAATACCGTCATTATTATATTTCAAACAAATCTTGAAAAAAGTGAATTCGGACGAGTGTATTTTGATATTTCAAAATTGGAAAATATTATCCTATTCGTGAATTAAATATACAGGTATACACTCGGAAGATCAAATTTATTTGGGGTGATATATGCCTGATGATTCCAAAGATATATCCATTCGAAATTTTATGTTTAAAATATTCTCAATAATTTAGAAGCAATAAAGTGGAAATCTACTGCTTGCTTATGATGAAATACAGTCTCAACTGCCTACTATTATCATTTAAGATTTGCTCAGAATTTCAGATGCTGCAATCCATATTATTCTTATGAGCCTCTTATATTTTTACTCATATCTACAAAGAACACTCGGATGACAACACAAGTTTTCATTACTTTGGCTTGGAATAACGAGCGACTTGTGAAATAAGCCAAAAACGATTAATATTATGATGAACTACCATAAACACAAGCACGAATATCCATCGATAAACCAACGAATACTTCACCTCCAAGCGTCTACATTGAAGAAGCGCTGTCCAAGGAATTCGGTTACTGCAGTTTCATGGTTATTACCGATCATCATACTGACTCAGCTTGGAAACACATGGAGAATTCTAGATACTTGATACCTGTTGGATGACTGTTTTCAGTGTAAAATTATACAGCGCCATTTCAAGAGCATCATACGCAAACTTCTACTGCAGAAAGCTTTGAGCAATAAGCATGACTGGAAGCAGATATGTGTTATACTGAACGCACTCATCAAATAGGTATTATGTATCTACCCGTAGAACCCTTTGCGTGTCCAAGGCAAGTCAGTCTTACTATTAGCATTAACCGTGAAACTGCAGTTACCAAGGTTATCCGACAGCGCTTCTTCAGTGTAGAGGCATTGGGTGATGATCAACTCAGATAGAGGTGAAGTTTTTATTGATTTACCGACAGATATTAGTCCTTGTGGTTATGTTAGTTCATTTTTAATGGCGCTCCTTCTTCTACGTGAACCATTCCTTTGTAAAATGATCACATTATCGAAAAAAAAATCAGTTGATCACTATCCTGAAGTCCGGAGTTTCAACACGCTCATTCATATTCGAAGTCATTTCTTCATTAAATTTTGCTCGAACATTGACGCTATCATTTTTCAACCGAGTAGGTACTATATGTACTATCTGTATTAATGGAAAAATGAAATTTCGAATGAATATACCTTCGGAAGCATTGTATTAGACGGCATTTGGGACAAAAGAGGATTTGCAAATATATTTATTTTTGAGTCATTATATTGATTAGTAACACCAATATTTTCATTTTGTGTGATGATATATTCATATTTGGTCCCGATATATTTGATTTTTTCCAAACACAATATATTTATGGGTTGGGAGTTTCAAATATGTCAAAATATAATATCCAATATATTATTCATTATTTCGATTCATCGAACAACGTCAAGAGATGGCGCGATAAAAACACACAGTTTTCAGTAAGATGAAGTTTTCAGCAATTTTGATTAGAATCGGAGCTTACGACGAAAATCACTTCAAATATTTGAGGAATAACACTAAATTCTCACAAATTATGACGAATTCACGACTTATCATCAAAATTTCAAGATCTTTCAAACTTGGATAGCTTGACTGGTAGAAACAGTAATCAAATTAACAAATATATATTGCTGTAACTAATGAATATATCGACTAGAAAATGAACGTTTTTGCAAACCTACTTTAGTCCCAAATATAAGGTTTGTTCGTTGTTCCTGCACGAACTACATTAACTACACTAACTCCACTGATACTGCTGGGTGTGATTTGTTGTAAACTTGCACTCTGTTTGTTGAGGGAATGTTGGGAGTTAATGTAGTCATAGATTACGTATACAGTGCATAGAGTGAGGTTATCTTATGTGATGGTTATGCGTGAATATAATTCATAATCATAGACATCGGCTGTTTTCTCTGGTTTTCCGCCGGACATGTTTTGTTCTATGTGTGTACTTATTTTTGGACGAAATCAGTTTTCATCATATCGTTATTAAAAATGGAATTTTTTTCCTTGTCGACTTCAGTAAAACTTCACGACAAATCAACATTACCTCGGAATGGCAGCGAAAACAAAAGAATCATTGAATTCTGTTATCTTGGATTTGCGTAAAATCATGAATCATATACATTTTTTTCTATCTTCAACTGTACTTGGCCACTTGGACCATCGACACATCGAGCATTTCTTTATTATTGTCATGAAACTCTTTCTAAAAACCAGTGACTAGATCGATCGACACTTTACATCACCCAGCCGGGATTCGAACCCGGTACCTTCAGCATCCTAGCCGACGACTCAGCCGACTAGACTACGGAGCAAGTCGAATTATATATTTGTATTTTGTGAAAATCACAGAACACTCAATTACACTCAGCTGTGGAGTTAGTGTTGTTCTTACAGGCACAACGAACAAACCTCATGTCAAGCATCGCCTTGCGAGTATTTCACCCATTACCGAAGTCTAGTTTTAAAGTTGTTTCCTACAGAATGTATTGTGTAAATAAAGATGAATTTGCAACCCGAGATTTTCTGAGTAGATTCGCACATTATTTACTGAGAAATAAATATGACTAAAAGACGATCTTGCGGTCTTCTGAGGTATAATCTTCAAATCATTCTTCAACGGAAGAGGTACTAGATTTCAATTCGATTGAATATGTATTTTTGGAAATATCAGGAAAATGAAATTTCAGATGGGTTCATCTGTAGAATCATTGGATGGATTTTATCTATCGAAAAATGAAACCTAACGCATTAACACTAGAATGAGACAACTTGCATACTCGATATTTGTAGAGCAGATCACGGAGGCCTTGGTTTTGGATGGGTGAAATCACCTTACAGGTCTATAATATACCCATTCGAAATTAAATTTTTCAATTTTTCCAGAAAAACAGATACAATCGCATTGAAATCTATCACTTGTCTGTGTTTTCAACATTGAGTTCCCGGCAGAAAATTTCGAAAATGAACATTTACATGAAATGTGTTACACCGATTGCTAGAACTAAAAATAGATTACATTGGAATGGAATCAGGATGACGATGATACCAACGATTCCAGTCAAGACTTCTGCACTGAATTGACTCCATATTAAGATGATGACGAACAAAACTTGCATTGGAACTATCCAAAGGAACTGATAAGTTAAAAATTTATCGATTCTGGCAATATCGTTAGATAATATATTTATTATTTGTCCTGGTGTTGTTTTCTCCAAAGATTTCTGGCTAAGTCTCAAGATCTAGAAAAAACGAAAATTCATGTAGTAATCTACATATTGGTTTGATGAAACAAAAAAACTCACTTTTTCGTAGACCAATGAAGATACTGCTACTCTGACTTTTTGACCCAGAAGATTATTACCATATATAATGATATAGAGTAAGGTCGAGTATAAAAGCTGAAGGCAACATATTATTCCTGTATAAATAGAAATTTCTCCTAGGGTGTAATTTTTTTCCATAAACCTTTTTATCAACTTTGATATGATTAATGGCTGCAATCCTCTGAAAATCGAAGGAATTGAATGAATAATGAACATGATACTGTTATTTATGAAATCAGAGTCTACCTGCGAATTATTATTATTATACAGCGCGTTCAATTCACCGATACCTATGAGAAAGGGGGCTAATTTAAATTAGCCGATGCTTATTCGAAACAGGTTAGTAAATCAGATTATTCTGAAATATTTATAATATACAGGTTGCGAAGTGAAGTTATACATAAATTTCAATTAAACTAGATAATTTTCATCGAATTGAATACCTTTTTCTTTTGCTTTTTCCCATTCAGATTTGGCTCAGGTTGAAGTTTCGAACGATTAATGGTTCCGAAATGTTTCAATACAACTCTACAAGTTCAACATAGGCCTACTATGGGATCTCCCACAATTCAAAATTGCTTAGCGAGAAGTCTATTGGCAGCACTAATATGAAAAATAAAAGAAAAAATCGACTTTAACTCTGCGAGTTCGGAACTAATCCTGATCAACAAATTCATTTAAGATAATGAACTCTTAAAAAAAGTGGAACTTGTCCTTATGAATTTTTCTGCGTGCAAGTATATTCAAATCCAAATTATTTATTCCCACGAGTTGTTCACATTGACATAATTTTCTCTATGGTATAAAATCTCGCCTAAGCTGTAAACAGCTTGTGTGCTACATTATCCACCCAAACACAAAGACGGGTATATACAGGGTGATTCCGGAGGAGACCATCAGATTTTGGGATAAGTTCACACTAGCCAAGACAGTCTCGAAACAATGTTAAGTTTATGGTTGGGGGTCTCTATTGAGAATATACAGGGTGATTTGTCCGAATCGACCTGTTTTACTTTTAGTGATAACTTTGGTATGCCTCATTCGATTTTAATGAAATTTTCAGCGAAGTACAATATTGATGAGAAAATTCATTAGTTCCGAAAATTTTTTCAAAATGAGTGGTTGTTATTTTGATAATTCCAGATTAATTGTGCAGGTTGAAAAAACACCATGTACATCGCGTTTCCAAAACCTCGCTATCTGTTTGCGATTCTACTATAATAAGTCATTATTTGAGAGTTTCTAATTTTTTTGGCACACTTTTAGCTTTTCGAAAAATTCTTATCAAAAAAAGAGAATGTCGGAATTTCGCTCAAATCGATTCTACTTTTATTACTAACTTTGGTATGGCTCATTCAATTTTGGTGAAATTTGCAGTGTAGAACATTCTGATTGAGTAAATTCAATAATTGCAACAACCTCCCAAAATACAGGGTTGTATTTGCGATAATTTCAGAATTTCAGATTAATTTTACAGTTGGAAAAAAACTCCCTCTACATTGCTTTTTCCAATTTTTTCATTCGTTTCAGATTCTACAATAATATGTTATGATTGAGAGGTTTTCAATTCCTTTGGCACACCTCCGGTTTTCCTAGAAAACATTTTTGAAGAAGAGCATAATCGAAATTTGGCTCACTAGCAGTGAGATTATCCTACACTAGGTAGAAAAGCTGGATTATCCAAGGATGCAAAGTTGTTCGTCACTTCTAAATATTCTATTCAAATTCGAAATTTATTTTCAATTGCTCATTTTCTGTATGAAATCATTCCATTCAGAAAATTACTTACTTTAATTTTTTTGCAGACCTCCGCTTTTCAATAAAAGGGTTATTTCTATGAAGCAGTGACGTTATGTGATTTCGTTCCATACTGTCGATTGGAAATTCAAGAAAAATAAGAATTCGAAACAAAGGAAACCAATTCAAAAATTCAATGTGAATTTTCTGTTGATCCCAAAGTCCACTTGTCATTATTCGTTTCATACGTTTGTTCGAAATTTGTTTCCATGTGTGTAAATTTGTTTGGTTTATGCACATAAACATATGCACATATGAAGTAATATTATGAATTGAATGATTTCATACAGAATATGAGCAATTAAATATGAATTTGTAATTTGAAAAGAATGGTTTAGAAGTTAAGAACTGCTTTGCATCCTTGGAATATACAGCTCTACGACCTAGTGTAGAATATTCTCACTGCTTCTGCGCCGAACTTCGATTATGCTCTTCTTCAAACATTTTTTCTCGGAAAACCGTAGGTGTGCCAAAGAAATTAAAAACCTCTGTATAACGACATATTATTGTAGAATCTGAAACGAATCAGAATGTTTTGGAAAAGCAATGTACAGGGTGTTTTTCTTTCAACTGCAGAATCAATTTGAAATTCTGAAATTATCACACTAACAACCCTGCATTTTGAGAAATTATTGAAATTATTGAATGTACTCATTCAGATCGTTCTACACTGCAAATTTCATCAAAATTGGATGAGCCATACCAAAGTTATCAATAAAAGTAGAATCGATTGGAGCGAAATTTCGACATTGTCTTTTTTTGATGGAAATTTCTCGGAAAACCAGGAGTGTGCCAAGAAAATTAGAAACTCTCAAATAATGACTTACTATAGTAGAATCGCAAACAGATAGCAAGGTTTTGGAAACGCGATGTACAGGGTGTTTTTTCAACCTGCACAATTAATCTGGAATTATCAAAATAACAACCGCTCATTTTGAAAAATTTTTTGAAACTAATTAATTTTCTCATCAATATTGTACTCCGCTGAAAATTTCATTAAAATCGAATGAGGCATACCAAAGTAATCACTAAAAGTAAAACAGGTCGATTGGGACTAATCACCCTGTATATTCTCAATAGAGACCCCCAACCATAAACCAAACATTGTTTCGAGACTGTCTTGACTAGTGTGAACTTATCCTAAAATCTGACGGTCTCCTCCGGAATCACCCTGTATAGTATATACAATGATTCCAGAGGTGATTCTAAAGGAGACCGTCAGATTTTAGGAGAAACCTACACTATTCGAGACAGTTTTGAAACAATTTATGGTTTACGGTTAGGGGCCACTATTCAGACTATACAGGGTGGTTTGTCTGATTCGACCGACATAACCTTAATTAATAACTTCATTCGATTCTGAAAATTCTCCATGTGGCACAACGTGAATGAGCTCATTCAAGAATTCCAATAATTCATCAAAGTAGTGGTGTAGTTATTGTGATGATACCAGATTGATGGAGGAGGTTGAAAAAACACCCTGTGCATTGCGTTTTCGAAACTTCGCTATACGTTTCAGATTCAACCATCATAAGTCATTACTCAAATGCATTGTTTTTTTTTGGCACCCATTTAGATTTCCAAAAACTTTCTTTCAAAAAAAGACAATTTCGGAATTTCAGTCCAACCCATTCTACTTTTGTTGATGATTATTGGATGGCTTGTTCAATGTTGTTGAAATTCGCGGTATGGTGCTATATGAATGAGTAATGAATGAATTTTGCAATTTTTTTCAAAATACATTGACGTTATTGTGATAATCTCAGATAAATTGTGGAGGTTAGAAAAAACACAAATGTACATTGCGTTTCCAAACTTTCTTTATCCGTTTCTGATTCTACCATACTGAGTATTTATTCACGTGTTTTTAATTTTTCTTGTACACTTCTTTATTTCTGAGAAATTTTCAAAGAAAAGCGTTATCCAAGTTTCGCCCAAAACCAGAGAGAATTTTTGGCGCCAAGGGGTGAAGCTATACTGTCAAGATATGAGAAGCTGTTTGTCACTTTTAAAGTATTCTTTTCAAATTCAAAATTCATATGCAATTGCTCATATTTATGTTTAATTCAGAAAATTACTCAATTATCATTTTGCAGACCTCCACTGTACTATTGAGGATTATTTATACAGGGTGCTCCAAGTAGTGACGTTAATAAATCTTTCTAAGATTCTTCACATCTGGGAGTATCCAGAAATACCCGTGTATGTTATGCGATTTTTTTGTTGTCTTCGAGTTATAATGTTTTTGTTTTTTCCAATTCATTATGCCAGTGAGTTTTCGAAAATTTATATCTTTTTATTTAGTTGCAATTTTGCAGATTTTGTTTGTAACATGATCTCCCTGAATGTTGCTTTGATAGCAAGATAACTCAGCTTTCTGAAATTACTCAAAGTTACTCGAAAAAGTCTTGAAAGTTAGAACTTTAGTTTTCAGTAAGATTCAATAAAACATTTATCTTTAAATTGAAAATTCAAAAAGGATTTTCCATAGCTTCTGGCTGAGTTTGGAGAATTCTCACGGTCCTAAACTACCAAAATATTACCGAAAATGGTTCCAAACGATAAGGTTGGACGAATCCGTTGTCAAAATTGATTCTTTTCGGCTGACCGCAGGCCATATGCAGGAGCTTATCGACTATTTCTGAATCAATTGAAATATCGAGGATATTTACCTGATGAGTCAGGCGATACCAGAACGACTCGTAAAAAATTTGGAGGTTAGTGTTGTTGCAAAATATATTTGAGATTCTACTGTTAGTGGAAATGTTTCTGCTTAGAACTTGAGCGTCATATTTTACATCAGTGTACCAAATTTCAGTTTGACACGATCATAATTTTCAGAGATATTGGAAAAAATATGTCAAATTCCGTGATTCTCTTGTTGTTTTTTCCAGAATCTCTCGAAAATACAGATTCAACCGCGATGAATGTTCGTGACAGGTTTGAAAATGCTGTCGAACAAGTTCATGCAAAATTTCGTGAAGATCGTATAATTAGACCGCGATATACTGTTAATATTATCCGGTTAATTTTGTTGGGCAAAATCAGCCGGACGGCTTCGAAGTTATGTTCATTTAAAATTTTGAGGTTCCCTGATATTTCAAAATATATCTGAGTGATTGTATTGGGTTTTGGAAGTTATTTGAAGCATAGGGACACGCACCATAATACCATAATACCATAATACACTTCATCTATTCCAGAAAATCGAGGGATATGTACAACAAGTCGTTGCCCTACAAATTTGTCGCATCGTGCGGAAGTTTCTGAATTATTGGGAGGAACTGAATTTATTTTTCACTTTTTCAGAGAAGACGGGTTAGCTGAAGCTGAGAACTTACTGCATAATAATAATAATAATATAAAAGAACGAATTGATGATAGTGGAATAATCGAACATCTAAATAGCTTGTTCAGAAAAGCACTGCAAAAAAATTCTTGATATTGAAATGTACAACGAGCTCCATGATCTCATTTACTGCGCAGCCTTCACCGCTACATAAGCTTATGGAACGAGAAAACAAGAAAGAAATCCGAAGAAGAATGACGCCTAAGATGCACGATATGGACGAAAAGACTAAAGAGAAATGTCGCGATAAAACGAACTCAGATTGATAGAATACACAAAAAGAAAACCCAGAAACAGACCAAACAGAAGAGTTAAAGAAATAATAGAGAAGTACAAGATCCACACACCCATGCACCGAATATCAGGCCCAATGATGTCCTTGACACGCTACAACAAAACTGTTTTCTGTACCATACTCAGGTATTTGAAATGTGATAAGAAGAAAAGCAACCGAACAGAGATTTCGGTTGAAGCGAAAAGAAGTTCTACACTAAAACTAGAATTTTAGAAGAACGCACTGGGGTAACTTCTGAAAATCTGCTGAGTACAGAACGAATAACCTCATATTGGTCGGAGTTATGGATCCAAAACGAAGAATGTCAAACGAAATCCATATGGCTCCGCGAGGAAGAACGAGTGCAGTAGCATGCCGCAGATCCATCTGGACCAATATTCACAGAAATTATAGAAAGTGAAGTCATCCGAGACACAAACAGATTTTTTTTTGTTTTTGTCCCAGGAAGTGACAAAAAATATAATTATTAGTATCAGAAACTGACTTGCATACAGAAAAAACTGATGGAATTCATTGAAGACTCCATCAAGAATCCAGATAAATGCCTCTTTTCTCTACAAAAGGCACCACATGAGGACTAAAGGGATGCAAAGAACAACTCATGATAGACTTGAGAGGACTCAGTGAAATCAAGAAGAAGAACCGCAAGTTATCCTTCTTTACTAACCACCAAAGAGCATTCCATTCATTCAGTGCTACACAATGTGTCGATCAGAGTATTGCAACTGTAAAAAGTTCACCATGAGCTTATATCCTTTCTCAAAACCACTATGAGCAATTGGGGAACTGAGATGCATCATCATTGTTAACCACCAAAGGAATTCTTAGAGTCCCTTATGATTCTATATTGCATTAGACTAACTCATCAAGAAGCTGAACAGAACTGAAATAGGATACACCCTGGAAAAAGTAAAGGGAAACACCATCTCGCACCTTCAGCTTTTATGAATGACTTCAAACTCAACGCAACATCACAAGAGATACTCGAACAACTAATTAAGAACTCAGAGAAGTTCTCCAGTGACATTTGTTTTGCATTCACCCTAAATAAATGCAAAATAATGAACATCGCAAAAGAAAAGATCCGGTCTGGACTTGTGTAACTTGCAATTGAAGGCCTGATAGAATCGATGGACCAGCAAGATATGCAAGTATCTTGGGTATCACTAAGCGAGAATGATCGACTATAAGAGGATCACAGAGAGTATAAAGAAAGAATTCAGGGTTGGGTGAATGAAGCGTGAGAAACAGAACTGAACAGCAGAAATCATTGGAAGAACTCAACACGTTAGCTCTTCCTATCTCCTCTACTCGTTTGGGGCAATGCATTTGACAGAATCTGAGCTGAACAACATCATGAGAAAAACAAGAACAACGCACAATCACCCGAAAGCAAGCACATCATGAATGATAATTCCCAGGTAAAAAGGGGCGAGGATTAATAAACAGCAAAACTCACACAACCAAAGAAAATGTTGAGAACATACCTATATGAGAAAAGAAACGAATGGTTTAGAGTGGACTATTTGCGGAAACGGACGGCAAAGTATTCGAAGGCTCGGGAAAGGTGTCAAAGGGAGCATATGTTAACAGGTATTCCTTATTTTTCGAACCGTTCATTAGCGATTTGCCGCGAAGAAGCAAAACGGCATCGCAGAGCCAGTTGCCTGAAGCGCCATCTTGAGGTACTGTGTTACGCTCCGGTTGAACTATTGGTTTTCTCCGTGATCCTCTACCTTCATTTGTCAGAGGCTCAAAATGGATGGGAACCTTTGTTTTCGAATTCGTACGTGAATTCAATGGAAGGATATTGATTGGTCATCGAAATTTTCGTCGACTACAGCGAAGACGTCGTCTATACAGGGTCTTTCACGAGGAACCTCACCCATATTTATACGGAAAACTACTGAACGTATTTTCATGAAATTCAGCACTTATAAGTATTTCACGATGCTGATGAAATCTAAAATATTTTCAAGGCAGGAGCACCTCCGGTTTTTCCGGAAATGACGTCAACTTCCGTTTTTCAAATTAGAACACCATTTTTTTATTGCAGAAATAGATTCCTTAGAAAATTTCAATTTATTTTGATGTAACATTTTTCAGTTTTGGTTGGAAAATTCTCTCTGAGCGGGAAAATTCGAAAAAAAAATCGAAAATAGAGCTCCGCTGAAACAAGAATAACTTCGAGGTTTTTGGATGGAAAATTTTCATTTTTGGGATTTTTCAAGATGTAAGATTGATGTATCCACTTTAAAGATCGAAATCGCGATTCATGATACAGGGGGTGAAAAAATCGCTTTCAAAGTTAGGGATGACAAAATCGTGAAAAATCAATTTTTTCAAATTAGAACCCCATTTTTTTATGGCAGATATTGAATCTACGTTAAAAAATAATGTGAGTGTATGCATCACACCCTTGCCCTAAAATGGATATTTTCTGAGTTATTCACAAAAAACTGTTTTTCGTCTTGAATTTTCAGCTATTTCCCTTCACGCCAAAAAGATGAAATTTTCAGGAACTGTTATTTGAACCATGCTGTAGATTTTTCACCCCTTCTTGAAACCGACTTCAAGTTACTATTAGGAGAACCATGGCAAACTCTCGCAGTTATAACTAGAAGATGCTCAAAGTTTTGACCGTTAATTTCTAGACATTTATTTAAACGTCTCAGGAATGCTTCGTGCGTTGCTCTTCTTATTTAATCGGAAGGAAGAGATCTGCAAAAGTGTTTAAAAATCAAATTGAGTTTCAAAACTATAAATCTAAAAATCTAAACAAACCTGAACGCATTTCTGACTCGTTCTATGCAGTCCTCTTTATCAGTCAGGGGAGTTGAGTAGACAATATTTTTTATCCTACCCCAAACATAATAGTCTAAAGGAGTTAAATCGGGAGAACGTGGTGGCCAAAGATGTGGACCATTGTTCGCCAACCATCGATCTTCAAATAGCCTGTAGAGGATATTTGACACATTGAGTGAATTGTGTGGAGGCGCGCCATCTTGTTGATACCATAAGTCATTATGGTTCTGTACTAGCGGCTCAATTATTTGAGTCAATATGTCAGAATATCTATCTCCTAAGGGAGAACATTCTTTAAATAATGCAAACATGTGTAGTGTTCTATCTTACCAGTTAAAGTGCCATCATAAATGTGAACATCGAGAATTGCATTATTTTTGATGGCGCAAAAAACATTGAAACTCCAGGTCTCTTGAAAGTTCCATTGTCTGAAGTGGTGGTTGTTCTCTTCATCCCAATAATGACTGTTATGCCTATTGAAAGAACCATTCTTTGTGAATTTAGATTCATCTGTCCAAATTATACAGTCCAAAAAGTTTTCATTCTCTTGAAATCGAATCATCATAGCTTCGCAAAACTCTGTTCTCCTGACGAAATCAGTTTCCTTCAAATGCTGTACCTATTGAATTTATATGGGTGCATTTTATGTTTTTTTAATATTCTCCAAACACTCGCTTGAGATAATCCCAGATCAATCTCGGCATCTTTGAGAGAATTTTGAGGATTCACACGAAAATATGCAAGAACTGTAATTTCGTTGTTCTCATCTTCTACTACACTTTTTTCTCTGTGTGTAGTTTTCTTAACGAAAGATCCAACATTTCTCAAGTTTGTCATGTTTCTGTTAATGGTATCTCTCGTTGGTCTGGGTCGGTCAGGAAACCTCTCAATGAACAGTCGAATCGTTCTATCTACAACTTTATTACATTCTCCATGAAGTAGAATGAGATTTAAATAATCTTCATTGGTAAAATTAGGCATAGTGATCGATTTTATAACTTAATACGAATTATCACCAAATTAATAGTAAACACAAAATGCTACTGAATAAAGAGGAATTTGGCAGATATAATTAATGATATCTATCATTAAAAAAAAATAATGTAAAACATGGTAAGTTTTTGCATATGGTTCATAAGGAATTATTTATTTATCACTGGAGAGAAAACTGATGGCCGATTAGTTGAAATAAAGAGGTTTCCGATACAAATTCGAATCCAAATTCGCCATCTATTTAGGAACAACCTGTAACTTTTTCCTCTTGCATATTAGGGTAGTAAAATCTAAAACATGGTTTAAGTAACAGTTCCTGAAAATGTCATCTTTTTGGCGTGAAGGGAAAAGAAATAGCTGAAAATTCAAGACGAAAAACAGTTTTGTGAATAACTCAGAAAATATCCACTTTAGGGCAAGGGTGTGATGCATACACTCACATTATTTTTTAACGTAGATTCAATATCTGCCATAAAAAAATGGGGTTCTAATTTGAAAAAATTGATTTTTCACGATTTTGTCATCCCTAACTTTGAAAGCAATTTTTTCACCCCCTGTATCATGAATCGCGATTTCGATTTTCAAAGTGGATACATTAATCTTACATCTTGAAAAATCCCAAAAATGAAAATTTTCCATCCAAAAACCTCGAAGTTATTCTTGTTTCAGCGGAGCTCTATTTTCGATTTTTTTTTTCGAATTTTCCCGCTCAGAGAGAATTTTCCAACCAAAACTGAAAAATGTTACATCAAAATAAATTGAAATTTTCTAAGGAATCTATTTCTGCAATAAAAAAATGGTGTTCTAATTTGAAAAACGGAAGTTGACGTCATTTCCGGAAAAACCGGAGGTGCTCATGCCTTGAAAATATTTTAGATTTTATCAGCATCGTGAAATACTTATAAGTGCTGAATTTCATGAAAATACGTTCAGTAGTTTCCCGTATAAATATGGGTGAGGTTCCTCGTGAAAGACCCTGTATATTGTTAGAATACAATGAATTCGCATCATATAGATTTCGTTATCTACTTGAAATATTTCAAGACGCATCGAAATGATTAAAAATAATCGAAGATCTTCATTTATCATCAAATTTTTCGTATCACATGAATTTTTGTGCAATATTTCATTCCAATTACAGAAAGTAGCATTTAAAATTACCTCAAATATTGAAACAAAAATTTTTCTAGGAATGGCACTTACTTGAGGACCACATAATCAATAAAAGCCAAAAAGGCGTATAGCAAGAAATCATTCATATATGTCTTGAAAATAACCCTCAGTAGACTCGGTTTTGTAGATTTTTTTTCAGCAATTTTCTTTTCTCTAATCCATACTGGCTTGATGCGAGCTCCATTTGTGCTTGAAAGCAATGAATCAGGACACTTGGGCATAGATTTCCTTTCATATTTCTTATCGATGTCTTTCGGAGTACATTCTAACATCCATCTGAAAAAAATTGAGTAAATTCCATAGCATATTCATTTTAAAAGAATTGTCAAGAAAAGATAGAAAAGCACTAATATGAATTTTACGCGCTTGTTCAATTTTACGAATTCGGCGCCATTATTAATTTCTTCACGTCTAGCCTAACTGCTGATAGACGATTGTAAACATAATAAGTACCTAGCAAATCTGATCAGAGACTTAATAATTGTAAAGAAGGTTCGGAGTTTCATTACGAATGCCAGATACTTGAAATCCATCATGTGATCCCGCAGATTTACATACTCCTGCAATAATAGGAGAAAATAATAGAAGATAGGATATATATGTATTTTTGAGTTGGCTTGAAACATTTTCTACAAACTGAACACTATTTCAGAAGTCACAACCTTGTCAGTCGAATTCAAACATTACGATTTCAACAAATATTTTGTCGTCTGACGATAAATGGCGGATTGCACCACGTGGCAGGATTAAGCAAAAAAATAAGTCATGATATTATAGTCTTGTTTTCTATAATTTTGTGAAGGAATTCAGCTATGAGACTTTCGATAAATTGAGGAAAATTTTCTATAACAAAAATTCTGACGGTGAAAGAAACTGAGTGTGGATCTCATCTCCCTGAAACATTCACACAAATAATACCAATAGATTCACAGTTCATTTACCCCTAAAAGACCATAAATTCAGAGAAGGTGACGCCGAAGAAAAGTCAGTAAAAATTCTGAACTCAAAGCCCAATATTTCACATTCATCGCACAATATCTTGGCCACATGACTAAGATTCATCAGAATCGAACAAGCCAATACCGAACATATTATTCACCATATCAGTGGACAAACATAACAGTACAACCACTTAACTAAGAGTCGCTTTTGATGGTCCCACAAGAAGAACTACCTCTCATTAATCGTTGTTCGCAAGGTTGGACCAACGCAACAGGCAACAGAATTTCGTTTTGATTGGTGACATCACTATGATGTAACGCCAGTTGAAATTTAATCTGAACAACGTAGTTTGCAACGAATTAGTGGCGAGAATATCCTAATCACGAGCTATCCCATTTCGAGCTGTACACAGTCATTTATAGAACTGCTTCTGCAAATTTTCTTTACACCTGTTGTCTGAGACAGACCATACTACAAAATCAAGAAATCTTTCTGATCAAATCAAACATAAACTCTGACGTTTTAATGTTTACGATCTAGTTACAGGTGATATGTTATCTAGACTTTTATGTGTGAAATCACGCGTTGTCTCTCTCCCTTCCTAGACTGGAATTATCAGGAGCCTTGATTTTATCAAGGCTTACTGAAAAGATCATGCAGTCCTTGAACCTCCACTTTGAGGCAATTTACAACTGGTTCGACCATTTTTCTAACATGATTACGTTCTGAACAGCAGACATGGAAAAACTGTCGTAACAAAATTTCTGACTCCAACTATTGGAATCATATAGATACCGTCTGAAGATAATAATCTTGCTGATATAATAACCAGAGAAAAAAATCCAATCAATCATGAGAGCGCTTACTTGTGGTAACTACTACTTCATATCTGAGACTCCAGACAAATGGCCACAGAAGCGTCATATCTCATATTATGTAGGATAAGCCTCAACAATTGATCAAAATCAGATAACGGTTGCATTTTCAAAAGGTTTTTCAGTTAGTCGAAATTGATACGTGTTATACCTTGCTTTTTGAGGTTCCTAAAAGTATCTACACTGGAACGCAAAATCGGAATAACGTCATTTAAAAACACTTCTTTAGAGTGGCAAAGTGCGAAAATTTTTCTGGTGGAAGTAATTCAAGCAAAGTGCTCTACATAAGATTTGAGGAGTTTAGATTCCATGAAATCCGTTAGTTTCAGCATTTGTCTGAAGTTTTCGAACCCGTTACTTGACACCAATGCAAAAGTGGAGGAAGTAGAAGATTAGAACCTCCAAAAATAAGCGTCGGTGCTAACCATCCTATTCTTATCCCCCAAAAACTCACATTCATTAATTAGTAAGTACGCCATATTCATGAAATTAATTTTAATTCTGGCTGCTAAGCAACCTTTCACCTCAATAGGAGTAGGTTCTGGCCATTAAGGGGTCGCGAAACTGTACGAATTGTACTCCGCCAGTGTGTGCCCTGCTCCAAAGCAGACCCAAAAATACCTCCGAATCAAATGGGTAATCTTCTTGCGCCCAGAACAACCCATTGTCGCGTCTTTTTCAGTTGTGGTCTTGACTATGCTGGACAGAAACCGAAAAATGCTGAAATGTTATCTTCGTATATTCGTGTGTTTGTCCACTGAAGCGTTTGCGATGACATTCAAGCGGTTTGTCTCCAGGCGGGGAATGTACACAAATTTATATTCTGATTACGAACTCCACAATCCATTCAAGGGCATTCATAGTATGTTGTCTTGTAATGAATTACAATACTACAAATTGTCGAATGCAATAGCATTTTAAGACAGCTCGTTCTGTCCATTTTGGATAGGGCTTTTGGAAGCTGTATTTATATTTCCAATCGAATAATACTGAATTCTACGATACACAATCATAAAACTTTTGGAACAATAAGAATGGAAACAGAAAATTACACTACACAATCCTGGTATCGGTATAATGGTTTTCATGAATGTCATTGTAAAGCACAAATTACTAGACATTGAGGCAAAATATCATCGCATTAGCTCAAGCTTTTGAAAATGCGTTACATTTTTTCTCGTGAATGTTTAAATTTTCGAAGGAAATTGTATCTTCTTTACAGGCGTGCAGAAATTGTTAAGAAATTTTTTTTTTAATTAGTTAGTTCGAAGAGGTTTTCATTATGTGCACGTCATGGCTCTTTTACTTACACCGAATGAAAGTCGACCATTACAGTTTAGTTCATGCACAATTTCAACCCCCTCACGTGAAAAAAAAAATTTCCATTAAAGGGTTCTTAGGGGTTGAAAGCTGTGCCTGAACCAACTGTAATGATCGACTTTCATTCGGTGACAAATTTCATCAGGTACCATCGTCTTAAAGTAAATGAGCCGTGACAAAGTGCACATACTGAAAGCCTCTTTGAAGTAACTAATTTTTGAAAAAAAAAATTTTTTCTTGGAAATTTCCGCACATCTGTGAAGAAGATACAAGTCCTTGCCAAAAAAGTACTAGATGACCCACTTTTCCTATTCAAAAAATTTAGAGGGTTGATGGGGATGGAATGTTGTTGCATCCTGCAGGATGCAACAAAAATCCTTCAAAAATGCATAAAACTTTGGTAAAAGTGAAACAAAATTGAACTATTTCAGGGTTTTGTTGCAAAATATTTATCTTCTGAGAAAATTAATTTGTTACATAATTTTGACGCACACTGTATATGCGCTACTCATTTCTGCTTGACAATAACTATTGATGGACTAAATTGCAGTCACAGATTCAGAATCCCTATTAGAGATAACGAAAATCTGTTCATTGCATAAGCGAATGAGAAATGAAATAAAAATAAATAAAAATGTAATAATTAATAATGTATGACAGAACTGATTCCAGTAATGCGAAGAAGTTTGCATGTATTTGTTTATTTTTCCACAAATAAACCGGATTCAAATATATACGTATATACATATTCAAAATTATAATACAAATATTCAGGAAAAATTTAAACCACACAAAACTGACTTGTCAATTAATACAAAGACGTTTGTGTATTCATTGGTTTTATCATATTCAAAAGCAAACATATTACCAATTCATCATTTAAAGAATGACATTTTAAAATGAGCGAACAAAGTGAATTTTTCTTTGGTGATTTTTAAAATCAAGGTTATGAAAGCTTTGAAGCATTTTATCTTTGATCATTTGGTACTGGACCAACACCACTTCAAACTCGAAAGCGCGTCCAAATAGTCTGAGAGCCCGTGATTGCCAGACTTTCGTGATTTTATAAAAGCTGAAAGTTCGTCAGCATATACCCTCATTTGTTTCAACATAGCTTCCGATGAAAACATTCCTATACAAAATTAAAGTAGAGAAAATTTCCTACAGTTCATACAATCAGATCTTTTTTCAGTGAAATGACTAGTTTTTGCGTAGTCCTGCAAACACGCGTCTCGGCCAAAATTTCCTTTCCACACCACCTTCGTGAGTAGGAACGCGTGACAAAAACTCAACCCTTCTATTTGAGGCTCGAGTGACAGCAGAGGATAGAAAGGTATTAATACTTCTCTATTATTTCGATACAGTGAGTTACATCTTTCGTAGTTCTTACTATACACTACTTCAAATCTGAGTACGATAGTTGGTAACATATGATAGAGACACAATAACTTCCCGTCAAGTAGATAGACAAAGATCTATGGGTTATAGGTTACTCCATAATATGAATAATGCATGTTGTGTGTTTATGCGATTCCTTTCCACGTCAGCCGCCTGCTCTTAAATGCATGCTTAACTGCTTTACTGCGCTTAAAAGAGCACCCAACTGACATGGAAAGGTAGAGCATAAACACGCCATATAATATTCACATAATGGACAAACCTATCTTTCCTCATAGATCTTTTACGTCTACTTGAGGGGAAATATCTAATTTTCGTACACAGTTCTGTAGGAAAGTGCAGTAAGGACCACGGAAGAAGTATCTCGCTGTTTCCACAAAATAGAGAAATATTAATGGCTCTCTTTCCTGTGCTATATCACTTGAGCCGCAACTAGCTGGGAAGAGTTTTTAACACGCGTTCCTTCCCACGAAGGTGCTGTGGAAACGAGTATTTTAGCCAAGACGCGAGTTGAACTATACTTTGCAGTACTCGTACGCAAAAACTGCTAATTCACGAAAAAAATTGAGTTGATATAAATTGATTCATCAAAAAAATTACTATTCGTTTTCTAAACAAATACAACAATTAAAATACTTAAGCAGGGTCCAGATGAGTGTAATCCGAACAGCGAATGCAATAAAATTGAATAAAACATTCAATGCATAGTTCGAGTTGAAAAACCCAGTCCTGACAGAGCAGAAATAGCGCTGCCTCGAACCATAGAAGTCCCTGTGATTTATTGCATTCGCTGTTCGCATTACGACACGATGCCAAAAAAGTCAGGTGAAACATTTAAATTGTCGATACACAGACAGCAACGCTTCGCACGTGCAACTATCCAGTTTAGGCTCTAATGTCGGAACTCCTTTCAAGGTTCTAAATAAGTTTGGAATCGGTTGTGAAATGATACAAGACATGTTAAATGAACTAAATCACAAATTCAAACTCACGCATGTTCGAAACGTTCAGAATTTGCTCACCAATATGTAAAGTTCATGGAATAACCATCTCTGAACATTTGCATGAAAGCAGCGAATCTTTTTGGGGAAAATTTTGGACTGCGTTCTAAGAGCTCAAACTGGCATAACAAAATCAAGCAGAAGAGTGAACAGAGGGCGCAATTGAAAACATATTGAAAATTGAGGAAGAGGATCATTACATTGCCTTATATACCCGCATACTTTTCAATCTATTTCATCTCATTTTCAAAAGGATATCCTACTTTCGTCGTGGTTTATCTGCTGAATTTGCCAATAATAAATTCTGCTGTGAACAATTTAATTTTCAGAAGTTCTACTGTTTGAAATGAACTAATCTGAATAGGTGCTATCTTCACCACAATGAAATTTACACAGATATTTTTTTTATATTTGGAATTAAAATTCATTGCATGTTTTCAAAAATGTTTTATTATTTTATGATAAAATTACTAACGTGAACGAATTTGCTTATAACACTCAAGAATATTTCATAAAAAATTTTTGTGTTAATGAGTTTTTAAGTACCCTATGCAATTCACTTTTTCACTCAAATACGCCTGATTGAGAGCGAAACATAAATATCCTGAAACAATCACCTTTTAGGAATACAATCGAACTACTCACAGAAAAATTAATTTTGAAAAGAAACCAGCACTATTTATGGGATTATTTTTTTCAAGTTGAATACTATCGTCCATTATTAGTACCAACTTTCACACATTACTTCAAGTACTAATGCGCTGAAGGAGAATGATAAGCAAAAGCTTATTTCGAAGACTATCTTGTCTGGTAGATAAACAGCAATTTTGCATTTTCGGAGTAGTTTATGTGCGTTTATATCGTTAACTAAGAGAAATATTGCCTTGCGATAAGTATGGTTTAGTGGTTTCATGAATAATTAAAATGAGTGCACCTAACCTAACTCAGTTTTGTTTTCTGTTTCTCGTTTGCATAAAAGTGAAACATTTTTTTTCCTCTGTATACCTCCATAGGCGATGTTTCGAACAGAGATGCAAATACTGAGAGATTATCGAAAAATGACCATGGGCCCTGGGTAGGAGGAAAAAACAGGAACGCTTGCTTTTTTTGCATTTGTTTGGACGCTTTTTCGGCCTTTCTGTAGAATTCCGCAATGATGCTGGACTGAAAGTAGCTTCAAAGCACTGTCGGTCCAGAGTCCGACAAAAGGTTTTCAGGACTCCCACACAGCTTAATTCAATAAAGCGTAGCCCAATAACATTCCTCCGAAAGGTTGAGGCTTGTTTCCATAATTTGGTTTCTTTTTTCCACCTGTTGAAATTGAATACTAGATTGTGTAGTGCGTGTCCTCGTCCAGCAACAACAAGGTTGTCCGATACTTGTATTCGCCCTGTGCTTTATAATGAATATATAATACATCATTAACTTGAATGGTGCATATGCAAATCGATTGATTTTTCGCACGAGTCGTCAGATATTGAATACGGAGCCCTGAACGTGGGAATTTCAGTTGAATTATACGTACATGCACGAAAAAATAGTTTTGAAAATAATTTTCAGTTAAATTAGGTTTGCAACCTAGTTCAATGAACATTTCAAGTCAATGAACACACTCCTTGATTCAAAGCATTCTAATCATATCAGAAATATAAAAAAACTTATGTTGAATATTTTGAATGTCACGAATTCAGTTTATTTGACACGCCTCCCATTGGTGACGCCCCTCTATCTTCGGAAATCAGTGAGGGTTTATTCCACCCGGTTCCTAGTCGATGCATTATTAGGTTATTTTTGGTTTCGAGTTCAGAACAGTTCTGGAACGGTTCCACATACACGATTGAGATTTTATGATTTGTTTCATTTCAAAACTAGTTCAGGATTTGAGAAATCAAATTTAAATTTGGTTCACTGCTGTGAAATATGAAGCTCAAGGTATAACTGGTATTGTTCTCGAATATGAACAATGGTTCCAGAAAAAAAAAATTTTTTTGAATTGGACCTGAAAATTTCAACGAAACTTTGCTCGAAGTTGCGCGTCGTTATGCTTCAACTTACCACAAAGTTTCAATTCATTCGCCTCTGTAGTTTATGAAATAATATGAGGGAAATAACCTCAAAATTTCAAATGGCTATAACTGCGAAACTTTTGGGTCAATTTGGCACATTAACGAACTTTATTCCGGCATTCCAATGAGCAAACTACCCTGCAAGTTTCGAGTTGCTAGCTGGCTCCGTTCGATAGTTATCGTGTTCACGGCCGGCCGGACGTCCAGCCGGCCGGACAGAATCGATTTTGACACCGGATTCGTCATCAGTGAGTCCAACCTAGTCGTTTAAGACCATTTTCGGCTCAATCATCGAAAATTACAGACATTTGGACAAAACGATAGCACGCTGTTTCCCTAGAACATGCGCGCAAAAAAATCATCATTATCATTTTAGTACAAAATTTGTTGCTATGTGGATTGATTCTTTCTATCAAATCATGTCGAAAGAGAGTAAAGTTCGATTCGAAATACTACCCTTAGTATTATAAGAAGCCAGATGCTTATTCAACTAAGAAACGGATAATTGCAGGACATAGAAAAAAAAACATTAAAAAAATATATAAATACCTTCTTAAGAGCAAACAGTAGGTCGAATATAACGGGGTGACTTTTGGAGGCCAGAGTTCGCTTTTTTCAAAAGAATTTTGGGGTGCAAACGGTTGAAAAAAAAAGTAAAAACCAAAATGAGGCCAATTTCTATATTCAAGAACTTCTGGAAAAATAAAACTGGTATGGGGTGGAAAATGGAAAAATAAATATCATGTGCGTCTTCACATAAGAATTGAGTACGTTCCAAAAAATATTCAAAAAATAATCACTGAAGCCTGCACATTGACACCCCCTCCCATTAACGTCAAAAACATAGCCACATGCAAGTTTAATTAAACCTCGTTAATATCCCAAGGTAAATATATACTCCATTCACTTTTATAAAGTATCCCGGTTTGCCATGACATTCTGACAGATTTCACCGTGTATGTTCTGAAAATGTTAGGTTATAGTCATTTTCCTGTCAGATAACTACACAACGTTGTCCTCTCTACAAAGAGGTCGTAGTAATTACTTATTTTTCAAAATGTCAATCTATATTTGGAAAGTAATGAATTTGAGAAAATATTATGTGAATTCAATAACTCCAAACACCTGGCGAATGTTGAAGAAACTTTTTTCTCTGTTAATAATGGAAATATTTCACGTATGTAAACATGGTTGGAAGATTCAGTAATGCTTTTTTCTTGTACGGGAATCAAGAACAGAGTGTTTTGGAATTTTACTGAAAAATGATGGATAGAGTAGTCCGTTATTTCGAATTCCCTACTTTTCTAAATTCTCAAGAAATAAGCCTACAGAAGTCATTTAAATACCTTGTTGCACAACTTGAAATATTCCAGTTTGAAAATGTAGTAGTACTTCGAAACCTGTGTCACAGTTAACCTCAAAAGAACTAACTCCATTTACAAAGGTCTTGCGAATCTATGTGAATCATACATACACTGGATTGGGATCAACATATTTCTAAACTGGAATGCAGCTTAGCTTCAGTCTGTTATCTTTGGGTGTAATGACAAGATATCTGGATAAATATTCTCCATGAAAACTACCTATCATGCAGTACTCGAGTCAAAAGCAAGATATGGAATATGGACATACTTTGAAGTCAACTCAAATATTCAATTCCCAGAAAAAAGCAATTCCTGAAATATTAAAAAAAATAGCATTGAATGAGATATTGTATAATTCATGTTATTTTCATGCATAAAAATTCAATATTCTGCCAATATAGGATATACCAAGTTCATTTTCAATGTACTACTTCCAAGCGAAACAATTCCACGAAATATATAACTTTTGAAATTATTCGTTAAGGAATTTGTTCAATTCAAACATGACTACCTACTTAAGGCTCAATACAATACAATCAAAGCGAAATGTTAATTTATTAGTTTATTATGGCTGAAGCTGAATTGCTATTTGTTATTGAAAGAGAGTAGAAATTGGCAACCTCGCGTCGAATTATTTTGACATTGTCGATATTTCAGGAGCGCCAACCTGCCTTGGTTTTATTTACAAAGACATGATAGACCTAAATCATGGCCAACCGGGATACTTTATAAAAGTGAATGGAGTATACCTCCTCGCTGTCTGCCTAATTAAACGTTGCCAATAACCGCGAGAAATATTGGAAATGCGTGAAATTTAGGAGAAAACGCGGTGTCGTTCTGCAGGCTTCAGTCATAATTTTTCGATTTTTGGGATGTACTTAATCCTTCAATGAGAATGCGCAATGTTAGTTATTTTTCCATTTTTCACTGCATTTCAGTTTTTATTTTCCCGAAAATTCATGAATATGAAAAATGGCAACATTGCGCATTCTCACATAATTTTTTTCAACCATTTGCAAAAGTTTCTGGAAAAAACGAACTCTGGCCTCCATAACACACCCCGTTTCATTCGAGGTATTTTTTGCTCTTAAATGAATTCCAAATGGAAATACGGCACTATTAGATTAGATTCCTATTACAGCGCACGAAACAACAGCCAAAAAACATTCAAAATGCATTTTAAATCGCACGTGTCTGTGTTGGTGTAAGCGCTGGTAGACAATATTGTATTGTTCAAAGAAAACTGTGTTGTTCCAGTTTGTATCCATATACTTTGGCTGAAAATTGTGAATGAGAAATTTGCTGTTAGTTTCAATTGAAGGTTGATTCAATTGAGAACATGAAGCAATGAATTCGGGGTTGTCTGAAACGAGTGGCACAGGAAAAAACAAGGTTATTGACCGCACATTATTCGATTATTTTTGAAATCTAGTCTCTAGCATATTCATCGATGAAGAACTTGCAGCAAGAAGCTTATGAGTTCTGTAGACAAAAATTCGAGACCATCATTTCTTTCCAAAGAACTATCTCGAAGGTCCTCGTTCGAGGAAGATATTTTTTCATTCAAGTGTAAAAACTTTATCTAATTATGATCATCGATAAAACTAAACATTTAAGGAGTTACATGATCAAGTTGGAGTTGACTTTTGAACACCTTGCAAATTATACACTATTGTTCATTATTTATAGACGACTTCGGCCCAAGTTGCCAACCCACAATTTACTTAGCAAGTTTACTTTTACTGGGGAACGGGAATTTCAGGACAAATTCGACATGATAAGGCTCGAATTAGTTATAAATACCCGTAAAACATGCCTCGGCTCTTCAAACCAGATAATTCCTTCCAAATATAGGTTTTTGTTAAGATCGTCCCCGTTGGCTGAAATTTAAGTTGGGATTCCTGATTTCATACAAACAGTGTCAATTTTCATAGGATACGTTCCGAAAATCAACTCTGTTGTTTCGGTTGCCGATTTTCCGCTCCGAAAATATGAAATATTCGGATGGTTCCTGGAACAAGCGCGTGAAAAAGGTTGATGAAAATGCGGTCGATGTACTGTCACCAGAACGATTTTCTACGGTAAATATCCATACCATAGAACAATCTATGTTTAGTTTAGGTTTGTTTTGGTTCCGAGTTCAGAACTGTACGGGACGGTTCTAGTTCGAAAATCATAGTCTGATTTGAATCTTGTGATTACTGAATCCCTGCAAATCCATTTAGGTATACATTTCGATTCAAGATATTTGCAAGAAGAGCTGTTTTGTTAAGCGGAAGAAATAAGTGTGGTTCTGTCCGTTATTTTTCTCAAGGTCAGAAAGACTCGATTCCAGCAAAGGATGAAGTGATTTGTCTTGTTGGTCTATGCTAAAACCGTCCCGTACAGTTCTGAACTCGGAACCAAAACAAACCTGAAGTAAACATAGATTGTTCTATGCTATGGATATTTACCATAGAAAATCGTTCTGGTGACATTAAATCGACCGCATTTTCATCGACCAGATTCCGTAAATAACCTTTTTCACGCGCTTGTTTCAGGAACCATCCGAATATTTCATATTTACGGAGCGGGAAATCGGCAACCGAAACAACAGAGTTGCTTTTCGGAACGTATCCTATGAAAATTGACACTGTTTGCATGAAATCAGGAATCCCAACTTAAATTTCAGCCAACGGGGACGATCTTAACAAAAACCTATATTTGGAAGGAATTATCTGGTTTGAAGAGCCGAGGCATGTTTTACGGGTATTTATAACTAATGCGAGCCTTATCATGTCGAATTTGTCCTGAAATTCCCGTTCCCCAGTGAAAGTAAACTTGCTAAGTAAATTGTGGGTTGGCCACTTGGACCGAAGTCGTCTATTGATCCAATTCATGCAAACTTATTGAGCATTTAACGTACACACTTGACCATATTTCACAATCAGGTGACATAATACTTGTTTGCGGAGATCTGAATGTGGATTTTTTGAACGGTGAATGTCCTGATCGCATTCTGTTTTTAGATTTGCTTGAATCCTACAATTTACACATTCCATCAACGGATCCCACTAGGGTTGTTATGAATGTTAATGGCCACATATCCATTGCTAAGCTTGATTACATCCTGACCGGTGTAAATCTCTCCAAATCCATTGTTGAGGTTTATGAGGCTCACATCAGCGACTATCACAGAAGTTTCCAGTGAGTTTTATACCGAAGAATACTATTTCACATAAATTGGTCAGGGATCTGAGCCCGCAAAATCTTGACAATTTTAATCGTTTTCTATAAGATTGTGATTTTTTCCCTGTTTACTCTTCTCGTGATGTGAATGTGTGCTTTGGGGTACTCATGACTCTTATTGAAGAGGGTTTTCAGAAATTTTGCCCAACTAATAAATGTTCGAATGCTAGATAGTACAAGCTATGGATCACTCCTGCTATTCGCTTGGCAAAACGTAATTTGAATAATCTGCATTTGCTGTATACTAACATTAAATGCAAAACAACTTATAACAATTATAGGAAAGCCAAATCCTCATACAAGTCACTTATTACGGAAACGAAATTCAGATATTTTAATAACCTTCTTGAATCTGACAACCGGAACAAAACAGTGTGGAGTATCGTGAATTACCACACTGACCGGATAGTGAAAAACTGTAAGCCAATTGAGTTGATCATTGATGGAACATCTCATGTTGCTCAATATTTTTCTTCATTAACTGACAATGCCCTGTGCAAATATTATAGTTCCAGCTCGTCCAGTGCTTGCACAACCTCACCAATTCTGAACTTCAACTTCTTCTTTCAACCAGTTTTGGTCTATTAGGAAGTAATGTGATCAATTATTCAAAAAATACCAAGTTTCCGGAATATTTCTGCGAAGTTATTCAGAAAGTAGAATCATACTTGTCAAGATCGACAAATCCTTTTTGCAAGAAGAGAATGTTCAATTGGGAGTACCACAGGGATCCGTACTCGGACCACTTCTTTTTTGTTATTTATTAATGACTTACCTGTTACATGTTCGTTATCGGGCTATACAAATTTCAAATTTTTCTCGAACATTTCGAGATTGGTCTTGTTTACTGATGATACTTCAGTCGCGATTAGTGCCAAGACATTCGAAGAATTACAGACTCTATGTCAACTGTTGCTACCGTGTTTTGTAGACTGGTGTCGTGTTAATGGGATAATGACTAATGTCGGCCAAACTGAATGCACCCACTTCCAAAATAGAACTGATAATCTCAATAAATTAACTTTACGGGTTTCAGATTATGTGATGGAAGCTACACAAAGTTCTATATTTCTGAGAATTTATCTCGACTAGAACTTGAAGTGGTGCTCACATGTACATTCTGTTTGCAAAAAACTGAATAGCTCCTTTTATGCTATAATTAGAGTTAGAAACTTGAATCCCATACAGTCAATGATGAGTGTATACTAAAGCCTTGTGTACAGTCACATTTCTTATAATATAATGTAATGGGGTAACTCATCCGATGTTTCTAGAGTGTTCATAGCCCAAAAACGGATTCTGCGTATGATGTTTCACCTCGAACTTCATGCAGACCTCATTTTAAAAATAATAACATTTAACTGTTGCATCAATATTCATCTTCAGGTGTCTTTTGTATGCGAGAGAAAATGAAAATAATATCACGAAACTCTCAACATCTCATAGTTTTAACACCAGAAATTATAGAGTTTAGTCTATCCCGAAGCAGAGGACTACAAAGTTTCAGACGTCTCCTTTGTATATAAGTATGAAGCTTTCGAATTATCTTCCAAGAGGTATACAGTATCTTAGTCTTAAGGAATATAGGAAAGCAGTTAAGGATAAACTTTGTCTAGGATGTTATTATACGGTTAGCGAATACTTTTCCGACAAATTGTAAATGTTGAATAATTATATGACCTGACCTCTACATGTGAAATATCTTACAGAATGAACAAGGTTATTATTATTATTGAATTCTATCGTTTAGGTCTGGTGTTCTCCTTGGAATTCGCAGGATCGCTTTAACAAAAAGTCCATTATAAAATACTAGAAAACGAAACAATGGATTTGAGTAGACTTTGGCTTATCTAAAACTTCCCACAAAAGTAAAATGAGCTCTGTGTATATCACTCGAAACTGTCAAATATAAAGCAGAAAGCTTCTCGAATATTTATTTGGTGAAATCTCTAACAATGAATTTCAGTGTATGTTTATTGTTGCCAATTTATCGAAGCCCGTCTCTTCAACCAGCTGCCTGAAGGTTCCATTTTCAGTTCGCAGTAACTCAGAAGGATTGTCAAACTCAACCATCCTACCACTTTCCATGACTAGAACCCTATCTGAATCCATCACAGAGTTCAAACGGTGCGCCACTGTGAGTACAGTGGCACTACCAAACTTTTTTCTTATTGTGTCCTGTATGAATGCTTCGGTTCTACAAAACGGATATAAATATCATTGGTATACTTCATTCATTTTTTTAAACTGTCCCGGTTGGCTATGATATTCTGATACATTTCACTGTGTATATTTTGATAATGTTAGGTTATAGTCATTTTTCTGTCAGACTACGCAACGTTGTCCTTTCTACATAGATGTCGTAGAAATTTATCAAATAGTTTATTCACACAAATCTTAAGTTTTCATCCAATGATTTATACTGTGAAAATTTACGCAGGAAAGTAATTTTATCTACAACAGCATGTTTTCGTTCACATAAAATTTTGCGTTCTGTAATGTTTTTTTATTTGTAACTCGTTGATTCTATAATTTTAAATGTCCGTTATATTCCAAAGTTTCCTTTGCAAAAGTAAGTAGTGAAACAACGGAAAGTGTTCATTTTTCAAATAATAATTCCAAATTTGTCGTTGCAGATCTTTTTTCAAAATAAAATCTTCAGACATATCTTTTTGAGTGCACCAATAGAAGGAAATTCTTTGTCGTCTCTGACTCTTAAAATTTTTCTTATTGTGGTGATGTGGAGCTAAAAAATAAATATCTATTCATATGAAATATTATTCCTTGGTTTTCACTCACATACTTCGAAAATGTTGGATAGCTTGTGATAAATTATTGATTCCAAATCATCGGGGTTACTATCAGACAAAGCAGATTTCAATTCTACATAGCACTTTCTGATACCTTGTCTCTGCTTCTTCAAAACTACTTTCGGCATTTTTAGTTTCCAAGCATGAGGATTATGTTGAGAGTTGAGAGTAGAAATTGGCTTCGGCATTTGGCAACGTCGCTGAGAATTATTTTTACATTGCCGATATTTCCCGAGTGCCAACCTGCGTCAGTTTCAAGTAAAAAAACTTGTTAGACCTAAACCATGGCCAACCTGGATAGTTTATAAAAGCGAATGGAGTATAGAGTTTTGAATTTTTGTTTTCTCACCCCATATCCACATTAGCTGTAGCTTCATCCAAAATCAGAATTTTATTATCCCGCAGTATTGCCCTGGCCAAACACATCAATTGTCTTTGTCCTACGCTGAAATTTTTTCCACACTCAGTAAGTTTGAAATCCAGTGCTGGAACCATCTTGATAAGCTTCACCTAAAACATTCATACGATGGGGAAATGAATGAAGATGCAGTGTCCCTAATAAAAGACATGGGACCTACCGGACAAATTACTATTTTCTCTATTTAGTTCTTTACATGGTGCTTTTCAGAACAACCGAAGAACGCAAAAAAATTAAATGATTTAAATGAAGAAAAATCATATCATGATTCAATGACATTTTGGGTTCTCAGTTTTTCATATGAGAGCCACAAAAATAGATGCAACTCTCCAAAAAAATTACTCGATAAATGAAGGTTTTAAGTGATTCTGTTTATCTAAAATCCATGGAGGATTGTGGCAAGATGAGAAATTCATACTATTATACCGTCAAATTGCGGAAGGCATAAGATATAAGTACAAATGGGTTTAACATTTTCTCCAGTGGCGGATTATCCTGAGGTCCACAGAGGCCCCGATCGATTTTCAACTTTTTTGCAGAATGAAAATTAGTCCTGCAAGTGAAAATGAAGAAAAACGTGAAAATCGTCAAACACACGCAAGCGAACCACACCTAGAGCCAAATTAAACTTTCTTATTATACTCATAGCATTCTGTATGAACCTGTGATTCTCTTGTCATATTATACTCATTAAATTCTATACGAACCTTCAAACTGTTATTTATAAAGTACTGGATTTCAATTCTATCTAATCTGTATTTTCAAGAATACAGATTAGATCCAATTGAAACCCAGTATTTCATCGAAAAATAACAGTTCGAAGGTTCATTCAGAATTCAATGAGGATAATTTATCGAAAAAAATCTAGAAAAGCACTGCCGTGAATGCAGCTGCTTTTGCGCGCATGTTCAATGTAGATGACCGCCTCGATAACGAATTTGAACATGCGCCCAAAAGCTGCTACCTTCACGGCAGTGCTTTTCGGATTTTTTTCGATAAATTATCCCCATTGAATTCTGTATGAACCTTCGAACTGTTATTTTTCGATAAAGTACTGGGTTTCAATTCGATCTAATCTGGATTCTTGGAAATACAGATTCGATACAATTGAAATCCAGTACATTATCGAAAAATAACAGTTTGAAGGTTCGTATAGAATTCAATGAGTATAATATGACAAGAGAATCACAGAATATTGAATATGTATTCGAAAGAAAAAATTTTAATTTTTTTTTCTAATTGTTCTAATAACACGATCATCACGAAATTCTGTATAAAGTTGTTTTGAGCATCTTCAAAGCAGTTGCGAAGTTTCATAGTGATTGAATCAGTATTTCTAAAGATATACCGAAAAAAACAACGATATCGGGAAGTAAACTACGAAATTTCATATATTTTTTCGCAATATCTCCAAGACTAATAACAAAATTTTGAAGAAAAATTTTTTCAAAATTTACGGATAGTATGATCTCAACAAAATTTCGCGAGAAGTTGCGCGTTGCTATACTCCAACTAACGGACAAGTTTCGATCCAATCGTTTCTGTAATTTTTGAATTATCGCCAAAATGAAGTCAAAACTTCAAATGCTTTAACTCCGAATACGTTCGGCCGATTTTGCCCATTAACGAACTCAACCGTCGCATTTTGACATGCAACCCAGCCTGAAAGATTCAGATCGATAAGATTCTCCGTACGACCGTAATCGTGTCTGCGGCCGGCCGGCCAGCCGGACGGACAGAATCGATTTCTACACCGGATTTGTCATCAGTGAGTCCAACCTAGTCGTTTGAGACCTTTTTCGGCTCAATCATCGAAAATTACAGACATTTGGACAAAACGATAGCCCGCTGTTCCTCAAGAACATACGCGCAAAAATAACATCAAATCAGAGGTTCCCCTTCAGCATGTTTTCTCCAATAATTTTCATCTGCCTGCAATAAATTCCTGAAAGGGGTAAAGTTGTCGGCATGCCACCGACAATATTATGAGGTGGGAAGTGTGTAAAGTGCATGAGACTTACTTGGCAGAGAATGGGCTATGCTTACAGTTGTTTTGGAAACAATTCTAGATCGCTTTGAAAAAGCCTCTTCCAACAAACACCTTATTGCTCATGTTGTGGAGAACACCGTGCTATCGTTTTATGCAAATGTCTGTAATTTTCGAATTTGGAGCCAAAACTTATCTCAAACGACTAGGTTGGACAGGTTCGCGAATACATTATAGTTTTTTCGTCAATACATTTTCTGAAATTTTATCGTTTCATTCTTGATCGAAGACTAGCAAATTGCCAACCAATTATGGACACAGAAATATTCTTTTCGGGTGCAACACTTTTATCGTTAGGTATCATATATATTTCAATCACAGGATTACCGTATTTCTGACTATTTTCAAAGTTGTGTTCACAACATCTTCAGGAACGCTCAGGCAATGTAATTTTCGAACATATATAGAAGAAATGAAATACAATACCTCAGTTGTATGATCTTAAAAAACTCACTTCATTCAGCACGTTCCAAATCCTCTCGTCTGGAAACTCGAAGAACGGATCGAGATTAAACCTTACTGAAGCCGAGAACAAGAGAGGCTCTTGAGGTATTATAGTTATTTCTCTCCTCAATTTCTTAAGCTCTATGTCCCTTATATCAACACCATCTATTAGTATTTTTCCTTCTACAGGCCATAATCTGAATAATGCTGATATTATGGAAGATTTTCCAGCGCCTGTTCTTCCTACTATTCCAATCTACAACCAGAAAACTCCATTGTCTACCCGTACCTTCGAACTTAACTTTCGTTTTGTAAAAATGATTTTATCTCGCTTCCTCACCTTTTCTGACCCGGATATTTTCATACTTAGGTTCTGTATCACCAATTTATCGTTATCAGAATATCTGAAACTCAAATTTTTGAACTCTATACTCCCTTGAGTAGGCCACAACCGAGAAACAACGCCATCTGGAAAAATAAAGTAAACTTTATAACTAAGTCTCTGACAATATTCTATGTTCGATCATAACAGGGTTACCACCTGTCTATCTAATCCTCAAACTGTTCACATTACTATACCGTTGGTCTGTTTATCTTCTTCTCTTGCCAATTTGGTATAATCCAAGATTCTTTCAATATTCGTTAGATGATTCACAGTTTCAGACAGAGTTCTTATGCAAAATTGGAAAAGACCAACCATTGTCATTGAATGAAATATGGCCAGGCTAATGAAGCTGCCACTTATGTAGACATCTGAAAAAATGTTATGCTGATATAGTTGAAAACAAGAACGACATAGAAAGCAGGCGACCTGATGTGCAGACATATTCACCTTACTATACCGTCATTTTCGATCCAACTATTCTCCTGAAGAAGTCGAAATGTCGTTCGAATGTTTCTATTTCGAGTTTGAGGTCACCACGATTCATACCTTATTCAATTATAATAGTATACAATAAAACCTATTGAAAGATTCTCTGGCACGATGTAACTGATCTGTGCCGATCGGATAATATGCACACAACATGGAGTATCAGTGAAACCCTGAATAATCGAAAAAAATCTAAAAAAGCAGTGACATGAGGTCAGGAGCTTTTACGCTCTTGTTCAAATTCTAATTAGTAGATCAAGACGAAATTTCGCATTTCCGAGTTGGTAATCTCCACCTGATAACGAAGGTCGAATCTGATTGCATTGGTTTTTTTTGAGGTATTGCGGAATTAACGTTGAAATTCCTGATAACGACGAAATTTGGCACAATTTTTTCCCTGGCAATTTGGAACATTGTTGTTAAATATTGACTCTAAAGTTTGTGCCAAATTTCATTGAAATCTAATCAATATTCTCAGAAAAAAAAAATTTTTCTTCGGAAATAAAATTTTCGAATAAAAAACTTTGGTAATTTATAACGAATGGATAAACCCAAAATTTGGCTCTAAGTTGCCCGTTGGTATTCCCAAACCGTCCAAGAAGTTTCAGTTTGGTCGAAACGATACTTCATGAGATATCGAGGAATTAACCTCAAAATTTCAAATGGGTCTAACTCCGAACTTAGCCGAGATGTTCAGACTCCAAACCTAATCTGACAATTTCAACTCGCTAAGTATTTTCCTTCGAAAGTTACAGCACATACGTACGGACGGAAGGACGACCGAGCGGACGGACGGACAGAATTGATTTCGACCACGGATTCTTCTTCAGGGAGTTCAACCCAAACGTTGAAGACCATTTTCGGCTGACAACTCTAAAATTTCAGACATCGTGATGAAATGACAACACGCTGTTCCCTATATAGAACAAGCGCGTAAAAATACTTATTTGACCAATAATGTTAGCATCAATATCGTCAGGAGAAACAAGAAAGCCGACACTTTTTACTATTTGGACGAGTGGTAGACGTCTTTTTCAAGTTTGTTAGACAGGCATATATGATGTATCATAATGTCATCTTCATCTTAAAAATCGTAAACTGCATCTCTTGGAGTTTTTGGGGAATTATTCGAATCATTTGAGTGTTATACGTACCCAATCAATGTGTCATCATGTCATGAATTTCATGCAGCATTTCATTCTCAATCAACAATTTTTATTTTGCATTAATTTTCGAAAACACGCCGCGTTAGCCCTTTCGGATCTTTATTATGACGTAAAAGGAAAACGTACCTTTTGTATTTGTGACATTTTGACTTAATTGTAGGGCTACCCATTCAATTACTCATATTCCAATTCAAGGCCCACGCTCACTCATTGGCAACAGCCCAGCCACGGGATTTTATTCTTTCTATATAATTGAATGGGACAGCGCGCACTTGACCGCTATGGAATACGGCAAATTAGTAGGGAAATAAGTTTCCGTTTTGCCCGGGTCGGACTGGTGCCGATAAGTGAGCGTTGGCTTTGATAGCGACCAAAAATTGATCTCTTTTCCACGTCATTCTGTTGCCTTTGGAATGAACCCGGAACTCACATTGGTCTAATACGATGAATGAAATTATCACAGAAGTCACAAAAATGACACAGAGTAAATCCAACCACAATCCAAAAGCTGAAGTACAAGAAATGGCTAGATAAGTAGAAGCAGTATGTAGATCCTACAAAATATAGTAAAACAATCATAATGAGATTAACACATTAAATAGCTACTTCACCTGATACCTATCGAATTGTGGTATAAGCAGCTTCTCACAATTGGTAGACCTTATCGTGGTAACTCCATCTATGGTGGAGGTTACATAGGAAAAAATTGGCGATTTTACTGCAATAAGATAAGTAATTCCTTGATTTCGATCATAAAACATGAGTGCTACTTACATGACGTTTCTATTCTTCGTAGGGTTTTCACAGAAGTCAAAAACCATTTTCTAATTTTGAGCAACACCAACCACAATGGTACTATCAAAAGTATCATGAAGCTATTTGAGATAACGATTAGGGACATAGAACCGCATAGGACTGGTATTGACTGAAAAAAAAGAATTGATAGAAAATATTAGTGCCACCTGATATCGATTAGTCACGGTCGTTACAATGTAACTTGCAAAATTAAAGACTGAGTGGATGTGTTGAGGGCAAATGGAAGTACTAAATGTGCTGGTTGAGTTCCTCGAAATACAAATTGGTTTTTTTTTCCAATTGAAATTTGGTAATGAAGAGTCAAGATTCGACACAGAGGAAAAATCTAGTGGGAATCATATCAGCCAAAAAATATCGAATCGTGTGACTATAAAAGAAATCACTTCCGAAATTAACTATTTACAATCTAGAATATTTAAGGAGTGGGTTTGGCACTTAGTTTCGAAGTTTAAACTCGTGGATAGATGAAATTCACGCTAATGATTTCATCAATTTGAAATTTCATTTTTCAAAAACGCTGCAAATTTTACACCGGGGTTTATTATTTTCTCAGGGTATACCCGCAAGATAAAATATTCACATCATTATAAGCAGTATGAGTACCTGAACAAAAAATATGAAGGCCAACATAGGCGGTCTCTCTTCGTTTGAAAGATATGGGCCCCCAAAGTTCCAAATTGTTGCATTTTCAGATCCTTTTTTCCGCCATAAAAATGATCTCTCACTTCTCAAATCTAGTTCATAAATCATCTTTGAACCTTCAACCAACGAATAGACTCTTTCTTTTCAAGAATATTCATTATTTAAAGGAAGAAAAGTGAAAATGAATGTAATGAATGTAAGGAAAATGCTTCTGTCACTGAAGAAGAGGTGGTTATTCTAACATCAAAACAAAACCATTGAGAATATTTCCTTAAGGTTTCACTCTCAATATTTTCGTTTGAACTTTCTTTCTATCCCCTTCAAAATAGGGAGGCTGTTATCTACTTCGTTTTTTGTTGTGTCTTCGAGATGGTCCCAGTTTAGAATGATATTCAGGGTATTCCAATGAAATGGATTATATAATAACCTCGATTTCATTGGAAATCTGGGAAGGGCGCGACCTATCACATATGAAAAAAATGTACGTTGAAATATATGTCAGGGTGTATTCTCATTCCATTACTATGTGTGTCAACCTTTTAGATTTCATTAGAAACGAATTCTCCTATTGAAAGATTAAGAGTTTCGCAGTAAACAGTAAAAACTAAGAACATATTTCATTTTTCCCGCCAGCAATAACCTGTCATTAACGAATTAGGGAATCCAACGACCTGTCAAAATAATCCCACTTGGCGTTTGGAGGG
The DNA here is from genome assembly GCA_958510865.1 of Myrrha octodecimguttata. Classification (NCBI taxonomy): domain Eukaryota; kingdom Metazoa; phylum Arthropoda; class Insecta; order Coleoptera; family Coccinellidae; genus Myrrha; species Myrrha octodecimguttata. Next base: position 32,755,179 of record OY294057.1, read on the forward strand.
CAAACAAGTTTGTTTACTTTGTAAACTAGTTCTATTTTGGAAGCTTTTTCTGAGTATTTCACACTGATTGGTGTATAATATCGTTTAGTTTTATTGAAAAATATAGTGAATAGTGAGAACTAAGTGAGAAAAATGCCTGTAACATGTATAATGGTCAATTGTGGAGAAAGCCCTTCAAATCGGGACCTTAGGAGTACCTACTGTGAAAAGCTCTTTGCATTACCCTCAGAGAAAGAATAATTATCTAAAATGCTCAATAAATACAATAAAAGAAGCTTGAAACCTCAGCCCAAAATGCAACAAAACTTTTGTTTGCCCGCCAAACGCAATATTTGAGGTTAAAAAGTCACGTGGTTTGGATTGCCTAATACGCACGATGGCACGTTTCCGACCGATGAAATTTGCGCCATTGCCAAACTTCACTTTTAGTCTGAGTCGAAATCAGAAGGAATAGAGGTTAGTTAAGTGGTTGTCCAGTAATTTGATTATTTTTTCATTAAATATTGATTATTCTTGAAAAAAATTGCAGCTTATTGCTGGTTGAAGGTTCAAAGGTGGTTTGTGAACTATACAGATGAAGTGGGAGATCGTTTTTATGATGGAAAAGGGACCTGAAAACGACTCATTTTGGAACTTTGGGGGCCCATATCTTCCAAATTGAGGGGGGCCGTCCATGTTCGATTTCACATTTTTCATTCAGAAAATCGCACTGCGTACAATGATGCAAAAATCTTTTTAATATCTCGGCGACGATAAAATCCTGCGGATTTACCTTTCTCAGTTGAATAACCCAATACCATTGATATCTTTAATAAAACTTATACAGCGTGCCAATAAAGTAACGTAACTCGCCAAGGAAGTAACGTAACGCTTGAAGGAAGAATTATTGAGGAAAATCATCGCACCCATCGATTTTTAATCTCGAGAGCAGTTTATCCTGTCTTTTCTTGAATTTGATATTTCTCACCCTCTACTACCCTACGCCCCGCACTCCACTACTTTATGTTTTCAGATTGGAATATATGGATTGTGATACATAAAAGGAAAGGTAATTTGATGACTTATTCAGCGATGTGGCTTGAAGAAAATTAGGCAATAATTTATAATTTGTGATTGGAGAGTACTGTTATCAGACCATTATTCTTTTATTGATTATTACTATTTTGAATTTGAATTTGAATTGAATTAATAATTAAATTCCATTTTCGTTCACAGAACTGAATTGGTCATCGAATGACCTTTGATGCGATATATCACAGGCAAAATAACAAACAGTTGAGGTTTAAGGGTATAAGCCTCCAACATTAAAACTGCATGTTTTTCTCAAACTTCGAAATAGGAATCAGCGGGTAGGAGGATATTCTTCAATTTTTATTATTTCAAGAATGAAAACCTGACACCAATCACAAATTCTTGATTTTGTGATAAAAAAAATAGCTAAACAAATTCTTCTTTCCGTCACACCGCTCAATGTCCAATCGAATGTCCTTTGATTTAATATATCACAATTCATATATTCCTGTTTGAAAAAAACAGTATAGGGGTGTGGAGCGTAAAGGATGGGGGATTTTAAATTCAAGAAAGCATAGGAAGACCTGGTTTTGAAATTACAAATCCATGGATTCGTGGATTTCCCTCAATTTTACTCAGTAAAAGAATAATGGTCTGATTGCAGTACTCTCCAATTGCAAATTGTAAATTATTTCCTATTTCTTTATTGAAAAAACGGCACAATAAATTGTTTTTTTTAGTTATCGCTGAGTAGGTTATCCAATCGACTTTCATTTGATGTACCACAACCTAAATATTCCCATTTGAAAAAATAAAGTAGTGCGGTGCAGGGCATCGAGGGTGAGAAATATCAAATTCAAAAAAACACAGATTGAATTGCTTTCGAAATTTAAAATCGACAGGTGCGAGGATTTTCCTTAATAATTCTTCTCTCAAGAATTGTTGACGAGTTACGTTACTTTTTTGGCACGCTTTATACTATTCATAACTCATTGGTTTATCAGCCCAAAATTCGCAGCGTTTTTCTTTATACCTCAGGAACCCCTGGTCGGAAATCATCCGGGTGAAAGTTTTTAGGTTATGTTATGCAATAGTAATCAACATTGGAAGTTTCATGGAAATCCCGTGGTAAGTTTTCGAAAAAATTTTTTTCCCTCCATCCCCTGACCTCTTAAGGTACACCGATTCTGCTGAAAAGCTTGGAGGATCAATTCCAAAAGACACACGATTTTTCTACCAAGTTTCGTGGATTTCGGTCAGGTACTTTCAGAGAAAAGCCCCGGACAACGGACGACGGACGGAAGGATTTGTTTTATTAGTTCATTGAAATCTACATACTTCAAAATGTAAACTGTGAAATTTTTAGGGGGGGTTATTTGTTTTTTGGTCGATCACTAAGGTTTATCATTTGATTTTATCAAATAAGAAACCAAAAACAGAGTCGATCAACTTGAGATCTACTACATGATTCAAAGAAAAAAACTTCTACTAACTCATTCAAATTCGGGGCCCATCATTCTCAAAGAAGTACAGGATTTTGATGCAATCAGATCTGTGTGGGAAATTTTGGGGAAATAAAATTCCGAATAGAACCGAATCGCTCATTTGTTAACGGTATAGTAAAATAGAAACGATTCACAGGTTTGCGCGTCCGCTTTTTCGCGCGCATGTTCTGGTGAACGGCGTACCATCGTTTTGTCAAAATGTCTGTATTTTGAATTTCTTTCCAAAAATGGACTCACTGATGACTAATTTGTTGTCAAAATCTATTATGTCCGGCTGACGGGCCGTAGAAAAGATTACGTGAGTACGGAGAAAACTATCGATTCGAAAATTTCCGGGTAGGTTGCACTTCAAAATCCCGCTTTGAATTGGATAATGGGGCGAATCGGTTTCGGAGTTATAGTGCTTTGTAATTTTGAGATTATTTCCCTAATGTTTTAGGAACCAAGGAATTGGATTGAAACTTAGCAGTCAATTGAATTATAAGGACACGCCATTTTTCGTGAAATTCTGTTGGAATCCCATGGTCACTAAATTTGAAAAAAAATTGTTCACAAATTTTTTTGGAAAAATTATTTCGGAAACTATTAAGCAGGTTCGAAAAAATGCATACACCTGAAACTCCATATTTCACAACAGAGAACCAAATTTTATTCCGATCCGATTTAAATTTTTGGATATATTAATTTTTCGGTATAGTTGTTATTTTTGGAATAATCCAAAAATTTTTATTATGGGTTTACTTCTTGACTTATATTAGAATAATGTGAATGTAGCAACTGAAAGTATATCTGACCCTGCACAAGGTCATTCCAAGTCAAAGTTAAAACGTGCACAAAAGTCTTTTTTTGTATTTGACATAGAAGCCACGGAAGTCTTAAGAGCTGTCAAAAAATTAAATAATTCCTTCTCATCAGGATATGACCAAATACCTAGCACTATTATAAAAAAAGTAATTCATATTGTAGTTGAACCTGTGAGATATATTATCTACAAAGCCTTTGTAGCAGGAAAATTTCCATCTGCACTCATATTGTCAATAATAACACCTTTGTATAAATCAGGTCCCGTGGATGATTTGGGTATTTATAGACCCATAAATTTGCTAACAACTTTTTCAAAGATTTTCGAAAAAATTCTTGTAGATCGCCTGTTCAAATTCTTTAAAAAACATGTATTGTTTTGCTCTTCTCAGCACGGTTATTTGAATAATAAAAATACAAGCACGGCTATTTTTGAGCTTACACAAAAGGTATTAGAAGCGATAGAAAAAGAAGAAATTCCGATTGGTTTGTTTCTAGATTTATCCAAAGCATTTGACAGTGTAAATCACAGTAAATTGTTGGAGAAACTAGAAGCATATGGCATAAGAGACAAGCAGCTAAAACTTATTCAAAGCTACCTGGAAGGCCGAAAACGGAAAGTGTCTGTTACGGTCAACACTGAAACATTTGTATCGGATGAAATAGAGGTTTTTTCGGGTGTACCTTAAGGTAGTGTGTTAGGTCCGCTATTGTTTATAATATATATAAACGATCTTCCCCTTAATATAAGTAGCTTGCTGTATCTGATCATTTATGTTGATGATACTTATATTATAAAAATTATCAATGACATCCTTAATTTAATGCAAGAATTGAATAATGCTTATATAGATGTGAAAGAATGGTGCTCAGCAAATTGCTTCAAATTAAATGCTAAAAAAACGGATTGCATAATGTTCCAAACCGAGAAATCGAAAATAATGCCTCCTAATAACATTTTAATAGATGGTTCTCAGATTAAGATGATGAACTGTGTAAAGTTTCTTGGTGTTTATGTTGATTCCAATCTGAAGTGAAGAAATCATATTGACTACATTTACTACATAAAAAATTGAATTCTACCATCTATGCTATTAATGTTTTGAAAAGTCAGTGGATGTATCCATCCTGCAGATTATTTATTTCTCGAACTTTCAGTCTATCTTGTCGTATGGTATTGTATGCTGGGGAGGCAGTTCCTGCTCTGCATGCCTTTTTATGAAACAAAAAATGGCTTTAAGATCAATGCTAAACATGAAATACAGGCAGGCGTGCAGGGGTGTCTTTCGTGCTAATAATATTCATACTTTCACAGGATTTTATGTTTTCAATTGTATAAAATTTCTCATACAACACAGAGAGTTATTTGAAAAATTTAAAAATAAGAATGTCAAAACTAGGCAGGTGGATCAATATATGTATCCTATACACAATCTCACACTGACAGAGAATAATGCAATGTATACAGGGTCTTTCACGAGGAACCTCACCCATATTTATACGGGAAACTACCGAACGTATTTTTATGAAATTCAGCACTTATAAGTATTTCACGATGCTGATGAAATCTAAAATATTTTCAAGGCATGAGCACCTCCGGTTTTTCCGGAAATGACGTCAACTTCCGTTTTTCAAATTAGAACACCATTTTTTTATTGCAGAAATAGATTCCTTAGAAAATTTCAATTTATTTTGATGTAACATTTTTCAGTTTTGGTTGGAAAATTCTCTCTGAGCGGGAAAATTCGAAAAAAAAATCGAAAATAGAGCTCCGCTGAAACAAGAATAACTTCGAGGTTTTTGGATGGAAAATTTTCATTTTTGTGATTTTTCAAGATGTAAGATTGATGTATCCACTTTTAAAATCGAAATCGCGATTCATGATACAGGGGGTGAAAAAATCGCTTTCAAAGTTAGGGATGACAAAATCGTGAAAAATCAATTTTTTCAAATTAGAACCCCATTTTTTTATGGCAGATATTGAATCTACGTTAAAAAATAATGTGAGTGTATGCATCACACCCTTGCCCTAAAATGGATATTTTCTGAGTTATTCACAAAAAACTGTTTTTCGTCTTGAATTTTCAGCTATTTCTTTTCCCTTCACGCCAAAAAGATGAAATTTTCAGGAACTGTTATTTGAACCATGCTGTAGATTTTTCACTCCTTCTTGAAACCGACTTCAAGTTACTATTAGGAGAACCATGGCAAACTCTCGCAGTTATAACTAGAGAAGATGCTCAAAGTTTTGACCGTTAATTTCTAGACATTTATTTATACGTCTCAGGAATGCTTCGTGCGTTGCTCTTCTTATTTCATCGGGAGGAAGAGATCTGCAAAAGTGTTTAAAAACCAAATTGAGTTTCAAAACTATGAATCTAAAAATCTAAACAAACCTGAACGCATTTCTGACTCGTTCTATGCAGTCCTCTTTATCAGTCAGGGGAGTTGAGTGGACAATATTTTTTATCCTACCCCAAACATAATAGTCTAAAGGAGTTAAATCGGGAGAACGTGGTGGCCAAAGATGTGGACCATTGTTCGCCAACCATCGATCTTCAAATAGCCTGTAGAGGATATTTGACACATTGAGTGAATTGTGTGGAGGCGCGCCATCTTGTTGATACCATAAGTCATTATGGTTCTGTACTAGCGGCTCAATTATTTGAGTCAATATGTCAGAATATCTATCTCCTAAGGGAGAACATTCTTTAAATAATGCAAACATGTGTAGTGTTCTATCTTACCAGTTAAAGTCCCATCATAAATGTGAACATCGAGAATTGCATTATTTTTGATGTCGCAAAAAACATTGAAACTCCAGGTCTCTTGAAAGTTCCATTGTCTGAAGTGGTGGTTGTTCTCTTCATCCCAATAATAACTGTTATGCCTATTGAAAGAACCATTCTTTGTGAATTTAGATTCATCTGTCCAAATTATACAGTCCAAAAAGTTTTCATTCTCTTGAAATCGAATCATCATAGCTTCGCAAAACTCTGGTCTCCTGACGAAATCAGTTTCCTTCAAATGCTGTACCCTATTGAATTTATATGGGTGCATTTTATGTTTTTTTAATATTCTCCAAACACTCGATTGAGATAATCCCAGATCAATCTCGGCATCTTTGAGAGAATTTTGTGGATTCACACGAAAATATGCAAGAACTGTAATTTCGTTGTTCTCATCTTCTACTACACTTTTTTCTCTGTGTGTAGTTTTCTTAACGGAAGATCCGACATTTCTCAAGTTTGTCATGGTTCTGTTAATGGTATCTCTCGTTGGTCTGGGTCGGTCAGGAAACCTCTCAATGAACAGTCGAATCGTTCTATCTACAACTTTATTACATTCTCCATGAAGTAGAATGAGATTTAAATAATCTTCATTGGTAAAATTAGGCATAGTGATCGATTTTATAACTTAATACGAATTATCACCAAATTAATAGTAAACACAAAATGCTACTGAATAAAGAGGAATTTGGCAGATGTAATTAATGATATCTATCATTAAAAAAAAATAATGTAAAACATGGTAAGTTTTTGCATATGGTTCATAAGGAATTATTTATTTATCACTGGAAAGAAAACCGATGGCCGATTAGTTGAAATAAAGAGGTTTCCGATACAAATTCGAATCCAAATTCGCCATCTATTTAGGAACAACCTGTAACTTTTTTCTCTTGCATATTAGGGTAGTAAAATCTAAAAGATGGTTTAAGTAACAGTTCCTGAAAATGTCATCTTTTTGGCGTGAAGGGAAAAGAAATAGCTGAAAATTCAAGACGAAAAACAGTTTTTTGTGAATAACTCAAAAAATATCCACTTTAGGGCAAGGGTGTGATGCATACACTCACATTATTTTTTAACGTAGATTCAATATCTGCCATAAAAAAATGGGGTTCTAATTTGAAAAAATTGATTTTTCACGATTTTGTCATCCCTAACTTTGAAAGTGATTTTTTCACCCCCTGTATCATGAATCGCGATTTCGATTTTCAAGGTGAATACATTAATCTTACATCTTGAAAAATCACAAAAATGAAAATTTTCCATCCAAAAACCTCGAAGTTATTCTTGTGTCAGCGGAGCTCTATTTTCGATTTTTTTTTTCGAATTTTCCCGCTCAGAGAGAATTTTCCAACCAAAACTGAAAAATGTTACATCAAAATAAATTGAAATTTTCTAAGGAATCTATTTCTGCAATAAAAAAATGGTGTTCTAATTTGAAAAACGGAAGTTGACGTCATTTCCGGAAAAACCGGAGGTGCTCATGCCTTGAAAATATTTTAGATTTCATCAGCATCGTTAAATACTTATAAGTGCTGAATTTCATGAAAATACGTTCAGTAGTTTCCCGTATAAATATGGGTGAGTTTCCTCGTGAAAGACCCTGTATGTGCATCAAATTATTTAATGCTCTTCCAAAACATTTCCGTTTTATAAGCAATGATAAGGTTTTTATTAAAGAGTTGTTTTCCTTTATCATGAAATGTGAACCTTATAACTTGCAGGAATATCTTGACTACTGCAAATGTGATAATGGCTATAGTTGAATTGATTTTGTTTTGACATTTTGGTATACTATGAAATGAATAAACTTATCTATCTATCTATCTATCTATCTACTGATGTACAACATGGTGCAAAATTCCGTGATGATCCTATCATAATCTGAGAAAAAACTTCCAGCTGCAAATTTTCACAGGAGAGAGTAATTCATGTACTATACATAATATGTCCGAGTAACAACTATTTCCAAGCATGCATAATACTTTATTCGAGTTCATAATGATGTCATTTTGAATTTCGAAAACTGGACATATGATCGTTATGATATTCCGCATGAAATTTCATGCTGTCATTTTCAATAAAGTTCTGGATTTCGATTCGATTCAATCTGTATTTTTGAAAATGTTGGGAAAATAAAATTCTGGTAGGAATTATGTGCGAAATTATTTGGTTAATTTTACCCATTCCCGAATTCAACCTTCGTCATCATCCTTCCCTATCAAAATTGAGTTTTCAGTTTGTTCCTTTCGGAACTTATTGTGTTTAAGATCGGTTACTAGTTTGAGCTGCGATTGGAGCGGACAATACGTGAAAAGATGAACGCTTTGGCAAAGAGGAAGATAATGTGCGTAAAACCTGTTGCTTCACATCAGTGATTTTACAGAATTCTTAAATTTTATATCCAATTTTAAATCTGATCATCTGAATTTTTTGGAACATTGAGGAAGTCTCAGATAGGAATGACTCCGAAACCATTGAGAGTATTTCGCACATCAACGAACTCAATCCCCATATTCGTGCTCCTAATCCACTCAGATAATTTCAGCACTTTAGGTCGTTTCCGTCGAAGGTAAGAGTACACAAAGACAGAGCCGGATCTAGGGCGTGGCGAGGGAGGCATTTGCCACGGGCGCCAACCAACTAGGGGCGCAAAATTATGATTTTTTTCTTGAAATGATGTTTTCTCACTTCAAAGTTCATTCATATTTTAGATCGGTGCTATAGTGCATGCACCTGTTGTAAAATATGCGGCGACAAGTAGTTACCAATAAATTAACAGATGATAAATTTACACTTGTCGGTCGCATTGCGATTCCCGATCGCGTCCAGATGTTTGTTATTCGAACACTGAAGTCCTCAATTAGCGGCAAGTTCACAGGGAGTTTAATGTTTCGAGCTAACGGCATGACAAAGAGATTCAGACCGTCCACATTATTCGCCGAATCGTTTATCACACCGGCTTTGATAAGGGTAATGTATTTCGAAGACGTTTACGACCGATAGGCTTGATGAAATCACCCCAGCTTTATTAATACTAATTTTTTTTCTCGCATGTGAGGTGCTTCCATGCAGCGGAGCAGTTGATGGCATCAATAAGAAAAATAGGAACCAGGAACTTATCATTATAATTTATATTATGTGCAATACCGCAAATAACGTGATCGTGCAAGCGGGCCGGGAAATAATTCGTCCTGGAAAAAGTTTAAAAATTTCAATCAGGTATGATTGAATAATTCAATTTCGAGTTGAGGATTTTTGTGCGTTCGGTCAAATTTTATTCTGTCCGTGCACACGAGAGTCAATTATTTTCGAAAGATATAACTTAGAGACTGCAAAATTTATAAGGTTATGTTTGGGTTGGGAATATGTCGTTCGAATTTTATTTGCGAGATCCCAAATTATACCGTTTCAATTGAAATTGCGTTGTACCATAATTACACGAGTTTTCATAGGTATAAGAAGAAGTTAGACAACAAAATCAAAATGTTGAAAAGAATAAGATAAATTTATCGTATCTCTAGTATTTCATTAATCAGCTTCTTAGCTATGGGTACTACAGAAAGAGGATCAAATGTCGAACAAATGAATAGAATGATTCTTGAGTTTCACTGAAACTTGAAACCTTTTTCTGTCCTCCTGACATTTGTCAAGCATTAAGACAATTCAGATATGAATATAACCGAGCGCGCAAAATATTCCGATTCGACGTCCATACATTTTCAGAATCTTATATAATTTTAGGTTGATATAACCAACTGAAATGCCACCCAAGAAACTATCAGGATCGCAATCTCGGAAGATCAGGGATAAAAAATTATTAGACCTAAAAAAAAATACTAGTAATATCTCAAGTTCTTTTAAGAACGATGCGGGTATTGTGTCGACAAAAAGTGGTTCCAATAGCGAAGCCCATCATGAATTTCCTTCTACTTCTTCAAGTACCGAGCCTTTCGTAAGAAAGTATTCCATTTCGGATAATTCGGACAAGGAAAATTCTTTTGACGAGGAATCAGGACTTACTGAGGTCAAACTTGAACCAGTTGATTTTGATGACCCTACATCATGGCGAATTACAAAAAGTAATATTAAAATGTTCGTTATGACATTTGTTGGCATGTGTGTTCTCTAATGTATCTCAGTTTTTCATTTACAATTTCATTTATTGTTTTTTTGAAGCTTTGAATGCTTGTATATTATTTTGAGAATAAATTATTCTATTCGCTTCCTTTTTGTTTTCTCCATACCCTCATTATCGTATATTAATACATTTGTGAGTTCTCTTCACTACCTTGTAAGATACATGGGAGATTATAGTAATTTCTATACACATATTGTTTGATATACCTAAGAATCTAATGCTCGTTCTCAAGAGAATATAATAATAGTAAAATATCTAAGGTATAGAATAAATACTATCATTCATGAAAAGTATGTCGTCATTGAAAAAAAAATTTGAAAAGGGCGCATTTCGATAACTTGCCACGGGCGCTGAAATCCTAGATCCGGCTCTGCACAAGGACGGCTGTAAAAAGAATTAAATTTGACGACAGACTGTTCATCGGTGAATCCACCTAATTATAGAAATCACAAACGCGTATCGATGTCACACTTTGCTCGCGAAATCATTATGAATGTAGCTTAATGAATATCAAGGGGGGAGTTAGCTCACATTCTCGAGGGGGTATCAACTTTTTTCCGGAAGGAATCTGGTTCATCTTTATATACAGGTTTGGGAAAGTCACCTGGAGCTATACGGAACCCTACGTTAATCTAGATGAAATGAGAATATGGTCCGCCAGTGGAATATTCAAAAACCTAATCCCGATACATGTCGAATAAACGACTGTTCTTTTGCAGGTTGGTGAGGAGCTTCAAGTCCGCAGTCCTTCTATACCCGCTCGCGATCAGAGTGAGAATCACAGCATACAGTCGTTACAGTCGCACTCCAAACTCGCGGTGGGTTATACCATATCACTTGAAAATAAAGTAGATTCGTCGTAAATCGAAATGTTCAGCGTAAAAGAAAAAATTCAAACCATTAATTAGTATTTTGGTGGCATTCAATTCAAGAGACAATAAATTCATTTACTGTTGCCTTTGAAGATAAGCCTATACCTACAAGTTCCGCTGTTTTCGAAATAATTAACAAATTCGAGGAATGTGAGAGTTAACTAACATGCAGTAATTGCAAGATTGATAAAACACCAAAAACCATAAGTGAAAATCTTCTGAATGAAGAAGGTGATATGTGTGCTGCTGTTGAAACCAGTGCACCTTGTTTGAGTAGACAAACTGCTGAACAAATCGATATGAGCGATAGAAGTTCTCGGAATATATTGAAACGGAATGGTTACCGATGTTATAAGATCAAAACGAATCAAGAAATTCTTCCAGAAGACCAAATCAAAAGAATGGAATTTTGTGAAACGATGATGGAAAAAGAGAATGAAGATAGCTTATGTCTGAGCAATATCTCATTCCCTCATGAGTCATCATTTCTCTTGCATGAAAAACACAAACCATCAGTATTGTGATATTGGTGTAGAGAGAAGAAGCATCTAAGTATTCCTGTGCGTACCCAGTATCCTCAAAAACTTAATGTTTGTACAAGAATACTGGGGAATTACATCATCGGCCCATTTTTATCGATGTTAACCTAAACGCTGCCAAATATCTGAAGCTTTTAGAGAATCAAATTATTCCGACAGCTACTAATTAATTTCGATGATGTCTGGTTTCAAGAGGCTGGCTGTCCAAGTCATAACGCGAGAGTAGTCTGAAGACGACTTTTTTGGACCGTGTGCTTTCTACAGATGGCATGATCAAATGTCCCCTTAGATCACCAGATTTATCTCCAAATGATTTTTTTCTCTGGGCATATCTGAAAAATTTGGTTTTTGGCACGAAATTGATAGAGCGACGAATATTCATGAACTAAGGTTCAAAATAATCCAACTTTGTGACAAAATAGCGACTATGCTCAGAGATCCGAGATTATCTCTTTATAAAAGATTTGGCTACTGCTTAGCACAACAAGGTAGATTTTTTAACATTCATTTTGAATTGATCGACCTCAAATTTCACATTTTATATTTTTTCTTCTTTTCCAATTTCCGACTTTGGTGAAATTTATTTAATTTTCGAGCCAGTTATCGAAACCCAAGTTCTCATTTTCACAGGGATTTTATTTGTCATTCATTGTAGCAAATAAATTCCCCTTCTTCAATGGAATAAAATTGTCGTATTTATTTTCAACCGATATGGTCTAACGCAAATGATGTTTGGAGTGCAATTGCCACGGCTGGCGCTGGAGCAGTGGAGTTGTAGAGTACTGGACTGACAAATTCACTTTGATCGCGTATCGAGGAACTGAAGACTCCTCCCGCCAACCTGCAAAAGAACAGTCGTTCATTCGACATTTCGAGGTTGTTGAATATTCCACTGGCGAACCATATCCTCACTTCATCTAGATTAACGAAGGGTTTCGCATAGCTCTGAGGGACTTTTTCAAACCTGTATATAATATAGTTTTTTCGTGAAATGGTAACATTTTCTGTTCCATCACCACTTTAACCACCCCCGTAAATCCGCCCTTGACGCATATCTGTATAGCTTACTCACCCCTAAAACATTGAGCAGAGCCTTCGGAAATAACTCGTCTGCAGCTCCCAGGTCTTTGGAGAATCTGTTAAGAGTATTTCCAAGTGGGGTGGTATAGAAGAAGGTCATAGGAGCTTCCAACAAACTCGAGAACATCTTGTCGTGTAATTGTTGATTTGCTTTGATACAGAGGTGAAAGAATAATGTTGATCTTAGAAGCATAAATGTTATGGATACTAAGATGATTATTATGTAGGTAGTTCTCATCGCTGAAGTTTTAATCAAGGTGTATTCATTCAGATCTACGAAAACTGTATCTGTCCATCGACTCCAAATGGAATCATTGCCTAACGATAAATAAGTAATTTCCTTGCTTCTCATACTCGGTAGATCACTTTTATTTGGCTTCGAGTGTTGTACGGGAGGTTTCATCTCATGTGATTGGCGAAAAAAGTCTTGTTCTGACCTGTAAAATATATAAATGATACGTTTAAGGATTAATCACCTCACAATTGCCAATATTTTTCCAAATATCTCCGAAAACAATCGAATTGAAATTTGAAACACTGTTATTAAATATTTGCCCTAATGTATGTGTCGAATACTCTCCAAGAAAAAGTTTTCAACGAAAATTTAGTGAATTTTCGGAATATTTGCTGTAGGTTTGTTTATTATTTTATTTCACACGTTTGTTCTAGGTTTCTCCGAACATTTTTATCAGATTTCAACGGAATTTGGCGCAGACCTTAGAGTTAGTTTGAACAACAATGTTTGAAATTTCCATTCGATCCGATATTCACTTCCGGAAATATAAACGAAACACTGGCCTTGTTTTGGTTCAGAAATTCAGAACGGTCCTAGCATAGTTATAGAACTGCGCAGAATAGATGCGCTGCTAAAGATTCTGAACTATCCTTGAACCGTTCTTAAAGCGATGAAACGAAAACACGAATTACGTTCGGGTTCTCATCAGAATCGTGAAGGAAGAAAATCTTCCGTTTGTGTTGGCAGAAAAGGGGAATGTTATTCATGTCTGAGGTATAATAAATGAATTTTCTAAAATCTCCATCCCAGTTGTATATATAATTATGTAATCGCACCCCATATTAATTCAACGTAACATACACAGAGTACCCATAAACATTTGTATATTACTATGTTGCAGCCTGCAAAGTCAGCAGTGAACACCTGCAGTGCTGAGTCACATCCTATAGATAAGATAGCTTATAAAAGCATCTTCTTCCTTGATTCAAGAGAAGAAATAGATCTAGAGCTTTAGTCGATAGTCATAGTTTACACAGAATTGTAATATTCTCTATTGTAAATAAAAGTGTTTTTTTTTAAAAACCAAGTCTTCAACCCAAAATACATAATTGGCGACGAGGTGATGGGATTGTGCCAGGCCTGAAGAGAAGTGTCCAGTGTACCAGCTCCATATCAGCTACCTGTTGGTTTCAACCATCAAGCACACCCTTAAGAACCTGTGGTAGAAGACCAGAGAGTTCGATTGACGGAGTAGCGCCCGCAACGACTTCGAAGACTATCGGTGAGCATTTCCTATTTCTCCCCAGTTTCCCTAATCTGGTAAAAAATTAGTGAACTTGTATAGTTTTTCCTAGGTTTCTTTAAAAAACCGATTTTTAAGAGTTTTTTCTAGGTTTCTTAAATAAAAAAAAAACCGATTACTATTTCAATATTCATAATTTATAATATTTTTCTAGTTTTTTTTTTTATATATATTTCACGATTACGTCGATTAAACATTTTTCGGGTCGTAAAAAGAAAATAAATAAGATGGCTCAAGAGAGAATAGATTTATCCCTAGCTGAAAAATTTGGTATGCTCTTGCCTAAATTTTCTGGCATTGAAAATGAACTTCATTCTTTCATTAAAAGTTCCGAACAATATCTATTGATGTTTGCGGATGAAAATCAAACAGTTAAGAATTATTGTTATGCTGTCGTTAAATCGAAACTGACTGATAGAGCCCTAGCTGAGGTTTCCACATCTGATATTCCTGATAATTGGGTATTATTAAAGAACTTTTTATATAGCAAATTTGGCGATAATATTAATTTAGATGTTTTGATACATAGTTTACAATTTTTGACCAAAAAACCAAACGAAGATTTATTAGCTTTCATTGATAAAATTATTGCTATGAAAATTCGAATAAATTATAGGATTGATGCTGATATAATGCCTGATCCTGAGAAACAAATGTATAAATCAAATATTCGTAAAATTTGTAAAACAGTGCTAATTTCTAATGCCCCCGTAGAACTGAGAACTTATTTAATTACCAACAATGAACTTTCCTTTGACGAAACAGTCAACGCCGTGAAAGATTATCTGTGCAACATGGCACAATACGAATTATTAGATAAGAGTCGTCGAAATAAAAATATGCAACCTTTGAATAAAGCATTCAATTATCAATCGACCTACCGAAATAATTATTCGTTCAATAATCAACCAACCTATTCACATTATAATAGATTTAATCAGCAACATTTTCCGTCTCAGCCGATTCAGTTTCAACAGCGGCAAGTGAAAACTCATTATCCTTCACATCGCGAAGTTTTCGAGAGATCAAATCCACAACGAAATCAAAATACTAATGTTTTTAAGCCCAATCCAAATTATAGAAATAATACTCCGCCTGAAAGAATGTCTATACAAACGAGAAATTACCCGCAAAAACGAGCAAATTATTCCACACAATACAATGTTAATCCACAAAGAAACTTTTATAATAATCGCAATGATAATTACCCAAATAATAACCATCGTAATGAAAATACTCAGAATTTTACGTTTGAAGAATTAACGCACGTTGAACAGGAAAAGCGAAAAGAGAATTTCTATAGCCAATCAAAACCATCTACGTCAAAGATGCGACCTAATGAAAATTTTCGTCAATCAGTCGAAAAACTCGAATTGACTTAAACCAAACGCTAGAATATCATAATCAATTACCCTATGTAGAATTTGAATATCCTAAGTGTAAATTATTGATTGATAGTGGATGTTCCGTTTGTCTGATTGATCCGAAGTTCGCTTATAATAATTTCAAAGAAAATATTTTTAGAGAAGATACTACCCTTACTGCATGTTTCAGATCACAAACGTCAAATGAAAAAGTGTTATTACCTTTATTTTCCGAATTAAAAATGAATGATTGTCATCCCTTTGTTCTTTACAAATTTCATAAAAATTATGATGGTCTAATAGGAGCAGATTTCCTCAATAAATACGATTTGAGAATTGATTTCAAAAATATGGTTTTAGAAAATGATTTTTGCCAAATACCTTTTAAATACCAACAAGTTTGTCAAAATCCTACAAGAATTCCTATAGATTTGAGTCATTTAGAACCCAAAATAAAAAGTCAACTTATCAAAATCTTTCAAACCAATGATAAAGTCCTTCAATTGCCGGGTCAACCATTGAATTTTTCAAGCAAAATAAAACACAGAATTAGAACGATTGATGAAAATCCAGTTCACTGTAAAATTTATCGTTACCCAGAGATACATCGTGAAGAAGTGAAAAATCAAATTGAAGATTTATTGGAAAAGAAAATAATCAGACCGAGTATATCTCCGTGGTCATTTCCCGTAGTAATTGTTCCAAAAAAACAAGACTTATCCGGAAAAACTAAATGGCGTATGGCCATAGATTACAGAAAGTTAAATGAAAAAACTATTGACGATAAGTATCCATTACCTCAAATTGACTCTATCTTAGACAAACTCGGTAATAAAAAATATTTCACAACCTTAGATTTAGCATCCGGATTCCATCAAATTGAGTTAGATGAAAATTCGATTGAAAAGACTGCTTTTACCGTGGAAAATGGTCATTATGAATTTTTAAGAATGCCTTTTGGACTTAAGAATGCGCCAGCAACATTTCAAAGATTGATGAACGAAGTTTTGAAAAATTTTATTGGAAAAATATGTTACATTTATATGGATGATATAATAATATTTTCAGAAACTATTGAACAACATTTAGCTGACATTCATAATATTTTAGAAATACTTGCGTCAGAAAATCTGAAAATTCAGTTAGACAAATGTCATTTCTTCAAAACAGAAATTGAATTTCTTGGTCATGTCATAACCCCTGAAGGTATAAAACCAAACCCGAATAAATTAGAAGCTATTCAAAATTATCCTATTCCGAAAACACAAAAGGAAATTAAATCTTTCCTTGGTCTTATAGGATATTACAGAAAATTTATTCCCAATTTTGCAAAAATTACCAAACCATTGACAATGTGTTTGAAAAAGAATGCAAAAAATTAATATTGATGATCCTGATTACATTGAATCCTTTAAATTATGCAAAAACAATTTATTAAATCATCCAATTCTTCGATATCCCGATTTTAATGCGCCCTTTGTTTTGACAACTGATGCGTCAGGATTTGCGATAGGTTCAGTTTTATCCCAAGGAGAACCACCTGACGACCTTCCGATCGCCTACGCGAGTCGTACCTTAAATCCTGCAGAATTTCGATATAGCACGATAGAAAAAGAATTATTATCAATTGTTTGGTCGTGTAAACATTTTCGACCATACCTTTACGGAAAGAAATTCACGATCTATACAGATCATAAACCATTAATTTGGCTATTTTCATTAAAAGAACCGAATTCAAGATTAATGCGTTGGAGAATCAAGTTAGAAGAATACGATTACGAAATCAAGTATAGAAAAGGATCGATGAATAATGCAGATGCATTAAGTAGAATTATATGGAAAACTGACAATGCGAAAACGTATGAAAACTTTTTGAAACTTAATGAAAATAATGATATTCCCGAATCAAATAACGTTAAAGAAAGAGAAGGTAACTTATTTAAAGCCCCTAAAAAGTATTCATTTGCACATTGTGTATCTAGAGATCTAGAAATGAGTAAAGGAATCGCGACAATTTTTAAAAATAAATACGGAAATGTAGATGAATTGAAGTTACAAAATAAGGGTATAGGTGAAGTCGCATTTATTAGAAAAGACGACAAGAATATTTATTACTTAATAACAAAGGAATTTTATTATGATAAACCTAATTATGAAGATGTTTTTGAATGTTTAATTAAGCTTAAAGAATTATGCGAATATAATAATGAGAAATATTTAGCATTACCGCGAATAGCAAGTGGGTTAGATAGACTGAAATGGTCATGCATTTTCAATATGATCAAATATATTTTCAACGAATCGAAAATTAATGTGGTTATTTGTTATTTATCAAGAACAAAAAATGAGTATATTGAAGATTTTAACGGAATCGAAGATGACGAAATTTCTTTGATTAATCATATATCAGACGATGAATTAGATGAATGTGTTGATCTTTTAACTAACCCTAACGAGGAATTACCAGTTTTAGATAATGCTGACTTAAGTGAATTAAAAACAGGAAATGTTATTATACATAGCGATATTACAGTACACAGTGGTATTGAAAATCCCATTTTAGAAATTCCTTACACTGAGAGAAGCGTAAATGCCTATCCGTTACAGATTATTTTCAAAACAGCAGCGAATTTTAATGTTATAAAAATCAAATTATTCGGAGACAAACTCAGATTCAGAGTGTCCATTAATTCAATTGATAAAGATATTTTTCAGTTTATTAAAGAATTCGTACAACCTAAAAAGTCATACGCAGTATATTTCGCGTCTCAGGAATTGGAAAAACCCTTTATAACCATCTTACAGAATAAATTCGATTATAAAACCCTTAATTTCAAAATTTCAAATATTTTGCTAGAAGACGTAGAAGATAAAGAAGAACAACTTTTGAGAATTCAACAATATCATGAAACAAAGACTATTCATCGTGGCTTAAGAGAAAATTTAATAAGTTTGAGAAAAAAGTATTATTGGCCTAATATGAATAAAGATGTTCAAAATTATATTAATGCATGTGAAATTTGCCAAAGGCATAAGTACGAAAGAACACCCATTGAATTACAGTTCAAGCCAAACCCGATAGGATCGAAACCTTTTACACACATCTATTGTGATACCATAAGATTTGGACAAAATTATTGTTTGAGCATTATAGACTCATTTTCAAGATTGGGTCAGTGTTACCCTTTACTTCAGAAAACAGGAACAGAAATTGTAGATAAATTAATAATGTTTTTCAGTCATTATGGCGTTCCTAAAAAAATAACTTGTGACAATGGACTTGAATTTAAAAATAGCGTTGTACAAGATTTTTGCAGAATTCATCAAATTGAAATTCATTACATTACTAATTACAATCCTAATTCAAATGCTTTAGTAGAAAGATTTCATTCAACCCTGATCGAACAAATAAGAACTATTGAATCTAAAAACTCTACATTCCAAAGTAAATTGGCACAAGCTTTGTTAAGTTATAATAATTCAAATCATTCTAGCCTAGAATTAACGCCCATGCAAATAATAAAGGCAGATCTAAATTATTCTTTACCGATCGAACAAACTCACAATGAGAAAATTCAAAATTACGTTGAGAATTATATTGAGAATTTAAATGATATAACAAAACACTTGGAGAAAAATCAAAAGAGGACAACCGAAAAGTTAGATAAATTAAATGAAAGACGTTTAGCAAAAAGTAGTTATGAACTGAATGAAAACCCCACTTTTATAAAAAATCCCATAACGCGTAAACTAGATCCCGTGTACAAAAAAGTAGATGCCCGTGAAATCGATACGCATAGAATTCAGGATAAGAAAAATAAACACATTTATCATAAGAAAATCTTAAAACAAAGAAAAAAGTAGTTGAATATTTTGTTTCAGACCAAGATGAAGTACGTCACATTTATTTTCATAATACTCGAGGCAGTAGAACTGATAACAAATCTCACAATTATTCCCTTAGAAAATAATATCCTTCCAATCTTGTTAGGAAAAGCCTATATTACAAAAAGGCATATACAATTGATTTATCATATTGATTTAAGCCAAATTGAAAACCTAATAATCCAATATCAAAAAGAGATTGATCATTTCAAAAATAAACAATTAGGGTTTTCTCAGACAGCTCATTATCAGTATTTACAACATTCAAATTTAATAAATGTAAAAACATTAGAAGAACTTCTAACTCAGAGAATTCGAGAAAAAAGAGGATTAATTAATGTTGGAGGCAAAATATCAAAGATATTATTTGGAACATTAGATTCCGATGACGAAGAGCTTTACCAAGGTTATTTTGAAAGTATAAAGAAAAATGAAGAGACACTTATGAGGAATCAAAAACAGATTGCTACTATTATCAATGACTTGAAAAATAAGTACATTAATAAAATTCAGAAACTAACAGAAAACTTCAAATTGCTTCGTACTGTACCTCAATTAGAACGTATTGAACAAATGCATCTTATGACTTTTGAAATTAAAGATATCAAAAATATTTTAGATGAGATTCAGACAGCAGTGAGTTTTGCACGACTGCACATCCTGCATGAATCTATTCTCCCTTACACAAAATTTGCGGAAATTGTCAAAAACGATACTATCATTCCGATGCATCACTTGAAAGATTATTTTCAGATATGTCATACCAAAGTCATTTTCAAAGAAAAAACATTATTGTTTCTAATTTCAATTCCAACGGTTTATGAAGAAAAATATAACCTATACAAGTTTTACTATATACCTCAACGGAATTTGTCCCTTTCTTTCACAAACCCCTATATGCTCACTCGAGACGAGGAACTAAGATGGTCCACGAAACAATGTCATCAAGTAGAAGAAGACTACCTATGTGATCAAGATTCCCTCGACAAGCCTCCGGAATGCATGAAAAATGTTCTGAAAACTCATTTAGAAAGCTGTCCCAGAAAAGAATCACCCGCAACACCAAATTTAAAAACATTGGAAGATGGAAATATCTTGTCGATCAATAATTTGGAAATTCAAGAAAAATGCCCACAGCAAACCAAGTACCATTTTACCCCGCCGATGGCTATAATCCAGTCCAAATGTATCATAAGTAATAATCAAAAGGAAATTTACCCCATCCAAGTTAAAAACGAAGAAAAGTACATCGTTTTACCAAAACCTACAATTTTTACTAATCACTCCAAGGAAGAAGAAAAAGCAGACTTCGAGGATGAAAAGATTCCAGATATCCATCTAGAAGAAATTGAAGATTGGAAATGGAATTCATCGATATCAACATTTATGATTATTTTGATTCTTATAATAATTTTAACAGTAATTTGGGTTATTTGCAAAGTTTTTCATAATTTTAAAGCTACACCTCAAAGAGGTGATACCTTTATCCAAAGGGGGGAGGAATTATGTAATCGCACCCCATATTAATTCAACGTAACATACACAGAGTACCCATAAACATTTGTATATTACTATGTTGCAGCCTGCAAAGTCAGCAGTGAACACCTGCAGTGCTGAGTCACATCCTATAGATAAGATAGCTTATAAAAGCATCTTCTTCCTTGATTCAAGAGAAGAAATAGATCTAGAGCTTTAGTCGATAGTCATAGTTTACACAGAATTGTAATATTCTCTATTGTAAATAAAAGTGTTTTTTTTTAAAAACCAAGTCTTCAACCCAAAATACATAATTATATATTTTATATATTCTTGGGACTACATATTGCGTCCACCATAATTTTTTTGTGAAAACCTAGAAAAGCTATGAAGTCAAGTCAGCAGCTTTCACGCGCTTGTTCAATTTCACGAATTGGGCTGCCATAATTCTCTTCAGTCTAGCCTGACCGCTGATCGTAGACAAAATAAGTACAGAGAAAATCGGCTCAGAAACTTAATAATTGTAGAGCAGGTTTGGAGTTCGATTGCCCAAATTCTTGATATCCATCATGTAATCCCGCAGATATACATACCCTTTCAATAGATGATCGAAGATATAGGTATATTTTTTGAGTTTTTCCGGATATAATCAACAGCGATATCGATCAGCACGAAATTGAACATATTTTCCCACTATCTCTCAAGATGAATATCCGATTAAATTCCGAAATTTGATATGAGTACTGTTATAAATTAGTGACCCCAAGGTCTGTGCCAAACTCCATGGTAAGGTTTTGACTAATTTTCGAACAAACAATTATTTCAACAAAAATCTCGAATGTTATGCGTTGGCATTACTATAAAACAAGTTAAATTTTGACAACGTCACTCCTTTTCAGGGAATTGAGGATATCATCTCAAAATTTGAAACAGCCAAGAAATTTGACATATTTTTCCCCATTTCTCTGCAGACAAATATTCGCTGAAACTGAAATTTGGAGCACTATTTTTATATTTCGACCTCGAAGTTTGTGCCAATTTTCATTGAATTCTGAAGAATATTTATCGGATATAAAGACCATTTTTGGCTCAAAGCTTGAAAATCACAGACAATGGGCAAAACGATAACGTTTCTTTCCCTAGAACAAGCGAGTAATCAAAGAAGATAACTTTTTGCTCAATATGTTCCATAAAATAAAATAAATATCCGATCAAATCTAAATGTACATATTGACTTCAAGGTATGTGCCAAATTTCATTCAGATCTGATAAGTAGTTCCCCAAAAAATTTTTTTTTCGAAAAACATTTGTTTTTATTATAATTATTATATTTATTTATCCACGTCACAATTGAAAATCACTTGTATGAATATTTGCCATTAAAATATTATATGGCCAGTCAACAAAAAGAAAATATTTAAATTTGAAATTTTTTTAACGTTTAGATCATCTCAAAATTGTGGGGATATTGAGCGTTGGTATTCTTCTTGTTATAACTCCGAATCCTTTCGGCCAATTTCGCCCATTGACGAACTGAACCGAGATTTTCAGGCTCCGAACATAAGCTGAAAATTTCAAGACTCTAGGTCACTTCCTTAGAAAGTTAGATCACACACGGTCGGCGGAACAGAATTGAATTTGATCATCAGGAAGTTCAACCTAATCGATTGAGACAATTTCGGTGATGAAACGATATCACGCTGTTGCCCATAAGATATTTGTAAACTAAATCTTTATACTCTGAATTGATCCAATGAAAATATTCTGAAATTTTGCACGAATTTGCGCATCAAAATTCCAAGTTTCGTCATAATCGTATCAATATTTTTTGAGATATCTCTGAAATATCAATGATTCTCAGGAAATCAGCACGAAATCAAACATATTTCGTTCCAATATCTCCTAAGAAGAATATCCGTTCAAGCTGAAATTTGAAACACTTCTGTTAAATACTGACCTGAAGGTCTGTAGTATCATTGTTTAAGTAAGGATGTCTAGCGTCATCATCATAGATGATTCCGATATACTGGTCATGCGCTACAGAAAAGTACCGATAAAACTTCCGGGGAATCACCTCATGAAGCATAGAGTGGGAACAGACGACTGTAGTTTGTCGATTGACGATCTATTGGCGCCGCTGTCCTGCATAATGTCACTGAAGGATCAGTAAATGCTCGGACTATTTACCAATAGATGTCGTGAAAGGTTGATGCAAACAAATCTGGTAAACTTCAGATCTTATGTTTTTCTGAAATGTATTTCCTGAATTTTTCTATTGATTTGTTCCTCAGGAAAATCAGGAAATCTGACTGGACTGAAATAGAGTTCTCCGTTATGAAATGGCAACTAGGGGGTAGTGAAATTTAAATGAAATATGAGAATTTTCAAAATGACAATTTTTTTCTTTCAAACTTCCTTATGGATAATTCTTCTTATTGATAGTGTGCATCTACCAACCAAGTTTCATATCGATCAGATGAATATTTTTCGACTTATTGCGAAATCAAAATTTCAAATGACTAAAACACAAAAACCATTCGGCCGATTTGGCCCATCAATGAACTCAACCAAAATATTCAGGATCAAAACCTAACCTGAGAATTTCAGGACTCTAGGTCCTCTCTTTCGAAAGTTAGTACACACACGGCCGGCTGGACAGAATTAAATTTGGTCACGGATTCATCAGTGAGTCCAACCTAGTTGCTGGAGACCAATGTCACCTCAAAATTCTTAAATTACAGACAATGTGGCGAAACGATAACGAGCTGTCCCCCAGAACAAGCGCGCAGAAATAATTTTTTCGAATTTTCTTCATTTAATTTCATCACAAAATGAACTAAGAAAATCTGAAAGCAATGCAACAAAAATTGATTGATTCATATGAAATGAATTTAATGATGAACGTTTTGTAGGAAGAACTCATTCGAAACGAAATTATTCAATAGGAATAGAGAATTTGAGAAGTAGGTATTCATCCCGGCTGTGAAAAATGGAAGTAAAATACTTTAGATTATTATGGGAGGTCGAGGCTTAGGAATTTACCAATAACAAAAGTTTTAATTAGTTTGCTAACCGTGCCCTCATACAACAATGAAAATCCAAATCAACTCACGACACCGAAAAGGTCAGCTTAACCATTCAAATCGTTGACAGCCACTCTATACGCTTGTGCGAACTACCTAATTCTGAAGCAGTACGGACTCTAATTTTCGAACTCCTTTCACAGTTCTAGAACATTTCGGAATCGATACTGAAAATAACAAAAACAGGATTACCCAAATCCCGAATCGGTTCCGAAATTAACGAAAACACAAAATAGCAATCGCGCATGCTCGAACCGTTCCACAACAGTTCTGAACTCGGAACTAAAACAAACCGACCATGTCAAACTTCGTTGTTATCTGAAATTTTGAGGTTATTCCCTCAATATTTCAAGAAGTACAGATGCACGAACAGAAGACTGCTTGATAACGTGTTTGAACAAGTTTGAACAAGCTTTTCTGGATTTTTTATTATTTCTTAAAAAAAAATCTTATTTTTTTGAATCATTTACAACATTAACACATAATGTAATATTCAATTCTAATTGTAAAATTTTCATCCGAATTTTATCAAACTATTGAATGACAGCTTATTATATTGGAAAAAAACACAAATTCTAGTTGTACTACAAAAAATTGCGCCAACTAAAAATGTCATATTTATTCCGGCAAGCTCAGAAGACACAAAACTTGAACATTCATTTGATGGTCAGACAAAATTATTATTGTTTCTATTGATACCTGCTGTTATTACAGTATAATAGTTTATCGTCCTTAAAATTGTAGACAACACTGCTTATGCAAAACTAGGTTAACACTTCATTACACGCTATGTATCTGGCAGATACATAGTTGAGCGTTTTTCATCAAATGTTAGTCTCGTGAAGGTCGACGTCGTCCCCCTTCTTCCTATTCCACATGCTCGCGTTACTCAATACTTTAGCTGAGCATTGACTGCCAATGCGTCTAGCTGGGGGTGTTTTTTGACACTGTGTATCTTATAGATACGGCGCGTGCAAAAATGTAAGTATTCCAAAAAACATTATTTTCGAATATAAGTGTTCATTTGTTTTAGTATGTGAACCTAGTGTTGCCTTCTGATTATTAATATTGCTAAAGAAATCGGCATTTAGTAACAGATAGGTGCTCCAGTATCTCACAGATACTATACGCTTGTATTCCTGTTATATCACATATGACTACTCATTTGACATCAGATCTCAATGATCCTCGTAACATCTAA
Organism: Myrrha octodecimguttata; assembly: GCA_958510865.1. Taxonomy (NCBI): domain Eukaryota; kingdom Metazoa; phylum Arthropoda; class Insecta; order Coleoptera; family Coccinellidae; genus Myrrha; species Myrrha octodecimguttata. The sequence continues at coordinate 32,780,461 of OY294057.1, forward strand.
GTAATACACGAACTTCTACTAGAAAAAGATAACTGTCACATGGGTGATGTTGAACAAGACTCAGGAGGTGATGAAAAACGCTCTCGTTCTTCAGCTTCAGGACAATCAAAAATCATTACAGAGGTTCCTGAAGAGGACATCGACTCTGATGAAGAAGTGTTTGAAAAATGTGCTTTTGATCTCCAGTATGCATACGGATGGAGATACTGATGAAAAAAGTGGAGAGAAAAAAAACAGGAATAATTATCTATTACAATCGACATAAATTGGTGTAGACATGGTAGACAAAATGTTTTCAGCATGAAATGTCCAGGAAGGAACGAGAAGATGGCCAATGGTGGTTTTTTCCACCATTTTAAATGTTGATGGTAAGAATGGCCAAGTCATTTCTTTGGGAAATGGCCAAAACGTGCCACCACGCCGAGTTTTTCTTCGTGAACTAGGTAATTAATTCATAAGAGAGCAACGACAATGACAAGACTGATCAAATAATATACTTTCTTTGAATGTGGCCTGCACCACTGTGAATATTCTTGTGTTGGTGGCTCTAATGTTGTTCGAGAAAGTAATGAAAATTTTTTAGACTGAATTTCTCCAAAAGCAAGTAGTTGTTAAAAGAGGCCTCTCTTATGTTTTGTGATATTTTTGTTATCTCCTTACTAGTAATGAAATAAGTACCCCGTTTTTATAGAGTCCTATATTTGTTTTGTTCGTTAATACATAAATGTTTTTTAAATTTCTTATATTACAGGGATGATTGACCGCATACTTGATGTTACTTATCTTTATTTACTTTTGGACTGACATACCTGTGCCATTACAAACACAAACAACTGAATTTTATGCGTATGTTACCAGAGTTCACATTGTTGTATATATTTATATACTTTGATTGACGATAAAAATTATTGTATTTTCTATTCAAAGCTTTCTTCAATTTTCTGTGCATTTTTTCACTAAGGAAACGCGAAATATTTAGTTACAAGCATGCATCTGATTTAACTGATTTTGTATCTCACAGATACGACGCGTGCATTGGTGTTCTACCGCAGAGCGCGTGTAATGGAGTGTTAAAAAAGCGCTTTATCTAGAAACCCGGTACTGGTAACACATTTTATTCCGGTACATTTGATGATGTTACCCATATGACGCACTAAGTACAGGGATATAAGCAAAACCCGGTGAAAAATGTAGTCGTTGGCTGTTTCTGTTTATCAAAGTGAAACTTAACCGGTACCGGTGATGCATTTGTAACCCGTTTTGATGACGAACCGGGTACCGAGATTCAAGTAGATTCCTGTGTTTTAATTTTGTTTTTATGGTAATTTCGAAAATTTCGAGTTATGTTAATTTGTATTGCCAGTTTATTTATATGGAATTCATCAATATAGTTGAAGCCAATGAGTAAATATACAGTTCAGGATGTTACACTAATAACATGTTGGGGATTTCACACAGAATTCTTCTTGAAAACTGTTCATAAGCTTGCAATAAAGTTTGGCACAGACCTTGAACACACTATTCAAGACCTCAGTATCATCGACTATTGATCTTCGGAGATATTGGGAAAACAATATATCAAATTTCGTAATTAGCATTGTTATTTACGGAATAACTCAAAATGATGATCTGATCATAATGAAACTTTGTAACTTACCGGAGAATGTTGATGCGCAAGCTTGTGCAGAATTTGTTGATGATCGTTTCATTAGAACAATTCACAAAAAACTAAAAAAAATTGCGATCTAATCATATGGTCCTCACGAAGTTCTGCCGAACCTTGAACTTACACAGAAAATAATACTGAACCTGATATCAATCACCACAGGTGATTAACCGTATGGACATTACTATGATGCATTTTACATTGGGACAATGTCAAAAATTGATCGGAACAATGAACTTCAGTGATTGACCAATCACTATTTTCATCATTACAATGAACACTGGACCATTATTATAATGTATTTATTAGATTGTACTGATGATGAAATACATAAATTCAAGGAAATTTGCCTAAAGACAATGTAAAAAATACATTGAATTAACGTCCTGGAAGTGATCAATACTAGGCACGGTTGATCATCACGAAACCTTGTGATAATGCCAATTGTAATGGATCCATGCTGTGCATACATCACATCAATGTATCAGCGTAATTGATTCATGCCCTGGAGATATATTATCAATGCTTTAGGTCATCAAACGATGTCCTGATTCCTTGTTACAATCATCGTGTTCATCAATTGATATACGCGAACCTTAATGCAATCACCGCGTTCATCAATTGATATGGGTACGCGACCCTCAAAACAATCATCGTGCTATTTTTCTAGTTGAATCAAGTTTAATTCTGGTCTAGTCGTATAGCGGATGCTTATCGGGAAGATTTTTCTTTGTGGTTGAAGTTGACCATAACTTGTGTTATGTGTTCTGACGAGAATTTTAGAAGGTGAGTAAGACTTATAGTATAGAAATGATTCTGTTTTCCCGACGTCATAGATAAAATCTTTTCCGTTATCAAGTTGATATACCGATTTTTCTTTTAATTGTTTTCTGCTAGCCGAGTGGAATACGTTCTAAGATCAACTGAGAGTCATAAATGAATTTCATATAAATTTGATTCTCTTGCAGGAGTGATTTCTTTGTATACAAGACGGTGAAAAATGCTTATTCTTAGATAGATGAGATGCAGCAGTCATGTGGCACTTCAGGAAGGGGGAAAAATTACAATACAGAAAGATCCTATACCATGAAATTTACAATTCGAGAGTGCCTTTCCATACCTTGGCAGACCAACACAGGAAGTGGATTCCGTTTCTTAATTCGAAAAAACAAGCCATGAACCCCCTGTTTATGCCATTGGTGGGGATATTCCGAAAATTCAAGAAGTATGCACATAATTCGACGGTATAAGTTTTTCAATATTGTCACAGCGATGGAGATGTTCTTTAAACATTTTTATCTTCTCAATTTTAGCTACCCTACAGAGTGTATGCTGTTTCGGTAATTCATTGAAACTTTTTATTTTTTTGCTTTCAAATTTTAACACTCATATTCTAGAACCCATGATTCATGTGAATTTCTAACAAATGTTGATAAATTTTTCAGATGATATCGATTGTTTTATTATTATCTCAGTGACTGCGAACAATCGTCATGTTCCCAATAAAGTTTGTTCAATGAGAAACATTCTATAATCTGATCTTTTCTTACTTGATTTTTATGATGCAAGTATGCATTTTTACCAACAAAATTCGTAATGAAAAGGAATGAGGGTATATGTATATGACCTTATACAACTTCTATGAGATTGTGTACCGTAACAATCTCACCAAAAAAAGTACAGTGAAAGACGGCATGGTCACGATAAGCCGCGATTTCTTTGGAATGAACCGGAAAATCTGACAACACAAATATACAAATTCGTGGTAACAAATATTTTTATTCATTCGACCTAACCGAAGTCGTCACGAGAGGTCGCGCCGGCTGTGTTTGGTACAGTTCTGAGCTTTTGGCAACATGGCGTAGTTATTAGTACATTAGTCGCTCACAGTAAACAATGGTTGGAAAAGATATCTAGCTTACCGAGTTCTATAACCTTTTTTCCTACCTCCATGGTTCCAAGTTCCAAAATAATACCATTAGGATACCACGATACAAATAACATTACCATATAGTTGTAGCAGATTACAAAGAGATTAGGCGCTTTTTTATGTTTATCGAATTGATAAATCGATTAACCCCTACCTCCCTCTTCTCTGGTGGAGAAGATTAGAGAAGAGAGAGAGAGAAACACCGATTAATCAATTCGATGAAAATGAGAACGCATCCATTCAAACGTCTGTACACAAATACTAACAAAAACAAGTTTAAGTTTACTGATTGGTTTGTGCTACTGTAAGAAGTGTTGAATGAGGATTACGAATGAATGATGCATCAATTGGCCATAATACTGTGTGAAATTTCACTTCGTGAAGTACCATTGACAAAATCGTAGTTTCACATTTCTTGGCTTAGAAAACTACCAATCAAATGAACTAAATTGTACTCCAGTATTGAAAATCTCGTGTTTCAATTAGGCACCCTTCATTATAGCAGTAGACATAATTTTAGTTTTGTCATTCCATAAACACTGATTTTCAGTCCACAAGGAATAACAAAATATAGATCCTTAGATCCAAATATATGTACTACTTCAGCTTCTTAAGAAAGTATTGAAGACAGCTGTAATATTACTATTGCGAAGGCTCACAATATGGTTAGAATTATTCAACAAATATTTTTCGAGATAACTCTTACTCACCAAAGTGTAACCCAGTAATCAGATAGATTCAGAGATATTTGTGATACGATTAATAACAAAAAAACGAAAAACACATTGAGGAAACTCCCAGAAAACTTCACATATTTCCATACAACCGAACCGCTGTAATTGTTGATGTCGTCGATTTGGGACATCGATGAATTCTTTTCTACAGCCAAGTTTGTTTCTTCCATCACAAATTCCGCCTAGAAATATCATAGTCAATGTAGCTCCGAGTAAAGTTAGAATACGTACATTTTCTTCATGGTGAGACTTTTTCCGAACGTTCTCTTCACCTTTCAAATCTTCAAGGTATCCTTGTGATTCATTTTCGAATAGTTTAGTGAATGTTCCTTGTTCTACTATGAAACCCTGCCAAAATTATCTACGTAAGAAAAAATTGAAATGTTATAATATCTTCGGCAGACCTTTTTCAAAATGACAATGTGATCAACATCTTTCAAAAAGTGGAGTTGATGAGTCACCAAGAGTATAGTTTTTCCTTTCAAAAACTTCAGAATGCATTCTTCGAAAACTTTTTTTCCAATTTTGGCATCAAGAGCAGATAATATGTCGTCTAGAAGATATATGTCAGCCTTTCTATACACTGCCCTAGCCAGACTTATTCTTGCCCTTTGTCCTCCACTAAGGGATAGACCTCTAGTCCCAACAATAGTTTGGTCGCCATTTTGAAATTGCTGAATATCTTGACTCAAACCACAACCTTCAATAACCCTTCTATATCGTTCTTCGTCAAGGTCTTGGTCGAATGTTATGTTTTTTCGTATAGTAGAGTTGAATAACCAAGGTTTCTGCGAAGAAAATGATATTCTTCCTTTGATTGCTACTATTCCATTTGTACTTGGTATTTCTCCGAGCAAAAGTTGCAGTAGAGTTGATTTACCAGAACCTACTTGGCCAATTATGGCACAAAGGCATCCTACAAAATAAAACAAGAAATGAATCAACATGTACAGGTATTTTGCGGGAACATCAAAAAGTCACAAAAGCTTTTGTGGGCTTGCTCACATGCATAATGAAAAATGTTTCCATTCAAAGAAATTCTTCTTGTTCCGCTGTAGGATGGCACATCGGACGGTTATTGTACAATTTGTTTTTAAGTAAATATGGATTCAAAAAATAATTTTGGTTTCAAGGAAATGCAATGAAAAATGTTTCAAAAATATATGGTCCACATTCCCTAGAGACGCCACTGGTTGAAATATTCAATAATAATAATGTAATATCTTTCAGGTACATTAACACAATTTGGATTTTATCGTTTATTTTGATATTAACATTATTCTTATTCCACTTCTGACATACGACTAGCTATCTCATTGAAGAGGAACATAATCGGAATTCATCAGATAATTATTAATTCGATATATAACAATCCTCAACATCAAGTGGTAGCTATTATATAGTTAGTGTCTAATTTCATAAACCAAGGGCGTGGTTTTGCGCGCATGTTCTGGGGAACAGCGTGCTATCGTTTTGTCCAAATGTCTGTAATTTTCGATGATTGGGCCAAAAATGGTCTTAAACGACTAGGTTAACTCACTGATGACGAATTCGATTCTGTCCGGCCGGCTGGCCGTCCGTAGACACGATTACGGTCGTACGGAGAATCCTATCGACCTGACATTTTCAGGGTAGGTTGCATTTCAAAATGCGACGGCTGATTTCGTTAATGGGCAAAATCGGCCTAACGATTTCGGAGTTAGAGCAATTTGAAATTTTGAGGTTATTTTCCTCATATTTCAGAAACGACTGAGACAATTGGATTGGAACTTAGCAGCTAGTTGAAGCATAACAACGCGTAACTTTGAGCAGAATTTCGTTTAAATCCCGTGGTCTGTCCATTAAACCATTTTTTATATTTCGTGGTTTTCTTCTCGATATCGTTGTTTTTTTCAGTATAACTCAAAAAATACTGATTCAATCGTGATAAAACTTTGCAGCTAGTTCAAAGATGCTGAAGGATAACATCGTGCTAAATTTTGTGATAATCGTGTCATCAGAACGGTTTAAAAAAAAAATTCCAATTTTTTTTCAAATATTCAATATTCTGTGACTATATCATCATATCATCCTCATTACATTCTGTATAATCCTTCAAACTGTAATTTTTCGATAAAGTACAGGATTTCAATTCGATCTAATCTGTTTTTTTGGAAATATTGGAAAAATAAAATTTTTAATGGGTATATCTACGGAATCATTGGGATGATTACACCCTTCCGTTAATGCGGCCTTCGTAATTAAGGTTCAAACCTACTCTACAAATATTGAGTTTCTAAGTTGTTTCTTTCGGAAGTTATTGTGTTTACGGTCCGTAACCGTTGTCGAATCGGTCATCTACATTGAACATGCGCGCAAAAGCTGCTGCCTTCACGGAAGTACCTTTGTAGAGTTTTTTTGCTGGTTGACATGACATGACATATGTCCAATTATCCAGACCAGAGTCCACCAATCATTCACCATTTATATTCTGTGTCCACCACACTCACAGGAAATATTCTTTCAGTTCACTATCTATGATTTCGGTTGCGTCAGATTTGACGCTATGTTTTCGGTGTTCTACTTAGACGTTATTTTTTTCTCTATCAGCTGTTCTACATTTTGTTTATGGTTCTGCTATCGCATGCCTGGATTAAAAAGAATTCTCTTTGACTTGAAGCTATCAATTAAAAATGTATAAGTTTTAGTTTTTTATACTCCTTATACTCTGAAGCTTATTTCCAGAGATTTCGTCAGTATTTTCAGGGAGTTCGTATGCGACGTTGTTATTTTGAAGGAAATTTGAATTGATTTACACCCATAGAAGGTTGGATTACCTAGATATTGAAGTAGTTTTGGGTCGATTTGACGAACACCCACATGATGGATAATAGTAGAACAGTAGAATAATTTCAGACCTTGAGATGCCTAAGTAAATCTTGTGGCTGACGAGAACCTACAGTTTACCCAAAAATGGTTATCTCTTATTATGTATTGGTGTATATGCCTTCTGTTTATTTTTGGGTTTTTTCAAGTGAATATTTATACAATTTGCTTAGGGTCGGGAATTAGTTTCTTTCAATTATTGACTGCAATACAACAGTAGATAATTGACAGTAATACATTATTGGTCATGCTAGATCATTTATGTGCTATTTCCCCTCAAGAGCAAACAGTACCTCAAATATAACGGGGTGACTTTTGGAGGCCACAGTTTGTTTTCTTCAAATTTTTTGGGTGCAAATGGTTGAAACAAAATAGAATGCGCAATTTTGCCACTTACACAAATAACTCATGAATCATATGCATATTGTTAAATATGAGTTCTCACATATACAGGGTAAGTCTTTAAGTTGTACATTAATTTTAACCCTAGACTCCTCTCATCCAATAAAATTCTTTTTTTATTCACCATTTTTTCAGATTCGGCTCTGGTGAAAAGATACAGGCTGTTGAAATTTCCAAAAAAAAAAAACAGTCTTTCTTTTGCAGCTTTGACATGTTTCCTGCGACTGAAATGGATTTTGGTTCGAAGTTTGCTATGACTATGACTCGTATTCTTCAGCTATCAATATAATCTAACTTCAAACAGTTTCCTGGTTATAGACTCCCCGATTCATAAAACTAATAGAAATTAGCATGAATAATGCAGATAAAGTTTCACTCAAGTCAGTGTAAGAACCCTCAATCATTTTAAAATACTTCATAATGCCTTATTATTTCTCCACAAATGAACCGTTTTCGAGATATTCAACGTTGAATGTTGAAAAATCTGATGAAAATTCGGGAAATTGCCTAATTTCCGTGGATCCACCCCTGAGACTGTGAATTTAGCTACGCTCACCTTTACCCGGAACATGGAATAAACATGAATATTCATCTATCTCGCGTAGACCAAATATTAGGTCTATGCTATATTTCGGGACCACACCACAGACATAATCCATGTCTATGAACCAGGCTTTTCATAGAATTCTAGAGTTCAATTGATATTTTCAGTTTAATTGAGTAATGTTTCATAATTAATTCATAAATTTGATGAAAATTAGAATAATTATGGAATTTTCAATATGAGAATTGGCAAGATTGAAATTGTGTGGAATCTCATGGTGGAAACCACTGGATATTGCACGAATTTCATATGGAAAATCAGTGTTTCAATGGTCAAGTATAGTGAAATATTTTTCCACAATAATACCGCAAAAAGTACCAAATTATAAGCATTAAGTGAGTAAATGAGTTCTGCCAATCATATTTCTTTGAATTTCAAGCAGTGGATTGATTTCCCTGCAATACAAATCACCATAAGTGATATCTGTGTTGAACTTGCGAACAAAGTGCAGCAGTGTATTAGCACATTCAGAAATATTTAAATGCTCATAACTTTTTACCAGAGCCGAATCTGGAAAAATGATGAATGAAAAAGGGTTTTATTTTGTGAGAGGAATATATGGTTAAAATTAAGATACCACTTAAAATTCTGTATGTTGCTCCTCTCTTCTGTATATCGATTGAAACCTTAGACTATTCAGAAATACTCCAGCTCCCTTTCGTCCAAATCATTAAACCTCAACACCCTGAGGCTATATCACTGTTTCCAAGAAAAAGCAGTGCCCATTATTTTGTAGAATCATATTCTGAGCTAGCCATGGATACATTTCTTTCAATCGAGGGTAATCATGAGAAAAGCAAACAGGTGAGCTTCGTTGGAAATGAGCCTCTGTCTGTTTTGGGTTTACTTGTGAAATAACATATTGATTCATTTGTTTTTTCCATGGCAAAATAAACTTTCTGTTATTGATACAAACACAGGACAAATATCTCGATAAATCAACAAATTTTCCACCTTGCTCTAAGCTAATCATCCAATCAACCAAATCACGATTCCTGAATAGTCGCGGTTGTTTCCGATCTTCAGACTGACATACCTTGGAAGCTTCAGATGAGACACAAGATACTAATGACATGTTCGACCTCAACGCAACGCTGCAGTATTTTCAACATATAGAGCACCATCTACCAGGAGCAGATAGGGTGAACTGAACGACAATATGATGCACATCGATCAAAGTATTTTATACTCAAAGATTGGGATTCTCGAGCTGCTCCTGGTGGATGGTGCGATACATTTTGTTGATACTGAAGCGTTCCGTCAAACAAGTCAAAAGCACCTAGAGTCTCATCAGAGGTTTTCAAGGTATGTCGGTCTGAAGATCGAAAACAACCGTGAAACTGCAGTAACCGCACTCCTTGGACATCGCTTATTCGGTTTAGATGTTTTGTTTAATTGGATGACTAGCTTTGAACAACGTGGAATATTCGTTGACTTATCGACAGATATTCGCCCTTGCCTCTATGTTACTTTATTATAACCGGATCTCTTTCTCCTCCATGAACCAATTTCAAGATTAATATTATTATTTCACATTATGGAAGATCATTGAAGTATCATTGAAAACATCTGAAGTGACTGTTTTATTGAAGATTGCTAGTTTGATTTCCATTTTCGAGAATAGTGATTGGGCCTCAGCTTCGAACTATTAGGGTATAAGTCTGCTTCCAATTATTTCCAGTATGGCAGAAAATATTATTGCTCAGAAGATTTTAATTTTTCTCTACATTGATAAGACCATTCCTGATTGGCGGTATGGCTATCTGAAGTTCGAATCTGCAATAACTTGTTCGCTGAGGTATTTAAGTGAAAACACCAAGTGTATTAATGCAAACACACCTATCGAAGTTGGTCACCTGAATTTTGCAAAGGCCTTCGATCGTGTTCCACAAGAACGTGTTATCTATGAGTTCGAATGAATTTTTATACATCGGCAGGGTCCCCTGAGGTGGGTCGAAACGTTTCTTCATTCACGTCAGTTTCGTGTCAAGTTTTGAGGCTCTTTTTCATCTTTACTTGAAGCAGAAAGTTGTATACGGCGAGGTTTCGTGGTGGATCTATTCCTATTCCTTATTCATTGAGCAAAACATGATGTGAAATGATATTTTGAATCTCTGAATAAATTCAAACCCCAATGGATCATTTTTGGAATGTTTGGAAAATATAATTTCCAATGGATAAACCTACCTACGGAATCATTGAATGAATTTTACTGACTCACAAGATCGTTTTATTTTAGGAGCCAGTGGGCTTAAAGCCTGTTAGCCACTTAGTGAAACAGCAGACGATCTATATTAGTGACTTCGCTTGAATCATAAATATCAAAAATTGTGCATATGCACAATTTTGGGGTGATTTGCTCTAATTTGTTTCAGTTATTCGTGGTGAGCATATGAGTGATAGAAAAGCATACATGTGGGTAAGGGAATCTTTCTTGAGAGATCAAGAATATCTTGATCTCTCAAGAAAGATTCTCTTACCCACATGTATGCTTTTCTATCACTCATATGCTCACCACGAATAACTGAAACAAATTAGAGCAAATCACCCCAAGTTTTGAATGGTTTTCCAGAAAAACTCATTTCATCGAAGCTCTCCTTGCAAAATTTCAGTAAAAAATGGCGGACGTTCATGGAATATGGAACTTTTCGAGATGTTCTCTCACCTCCATATTCATGATGTAGATTTTGAACCTTAACGAACCTAACAGAACCATTTACACTTGCCACCGACCATGGAACTGTCCATTTTATTTCACAGAAGTTAATTTGCACAGCGCGAATGATCAACACGAAAACCATGTTTGCTTTGATATGCCTGAAATTTATCTAAACGTTTATTTCTTCAACTCTCACCTGTGGGAATAGAAATGGAAATATTATCCAAGGCGATTTCTTTTTCCTTCCAATGAGCACTAACCCCTCTCAATTCAATTTTACCATTATCAGCCTCCATTGAAAGAGTTGATGCCACATGACATCTTTCATCCAAAATTAAAAATTCTTGAAGTCGTTTTATAGATACTAAAACTTCAGAGCCTATAGTTACAGCAGCTGGCAGCATTGTCCCAAGAGAATATTGTAGAATACGGAAACACACGGACAAGGAGAAAACGACATCAGTAGATACAGGATATCCAAGCAGAGAAAAACATACAACAGTTACGCACAGACCTAATCTTTCTGTTACGAACATCATACAAGCAAGAACTCCCCTGATATATGAGGTTCTCCTAATATATCGTAACTCTTCTTTTCTTGTTTTTTGTACCAGTCCTTTAAACGGTTTCTCCCAAGTGTACATTTTGATGACTTCTATCCCATTGAATATTTCGTTCATGAGTTTCACACGCGTATCGGTTTTTTCTGCAGCTTTCTTTCTAAAATCTCCTGTGAGGTGACCAAGAAAACCTGAAATAATATTTTAAGTCAGCTTCAACTATCCAGGTGCGTCCAGTTTTGAAACCTAGGAGGCGAAAGAGATTTGAAAAATAACCTCAATTCGCTAAATGAGTGAAATTCGCCCAGGAAATGCGTCGTTTACGAAGTGGTTTGATTGGAAAAAGAATAATATTTTAGAAACTAATTGAAAGATTGGATTTAAATTTGGCAGTCAGTTGCTGCCCAACGACACGAAACCTTTTACGGTAATGTGGAAATCGTGCTTTTGGCAAATAAGAAAATTCCAGAAAAGAAATGACGTGAGGTCAGGAACTACGCGCTTGTTCAAATTCGTTGCCAACGTGGTCGGTTTCTCATTGATCCCTCCAAAGGCAGATACACTTTTTTTCGTAGACTGATTTGGAGATATTCATTTTATATTGTCCTACGGAAATATGCATGAACCTCCAAAAATATCATTTCTCAATCGCTCCGATCCGTGTTTTTGAAAATATTTGCATGTGTCTATGTATGAATCATTTGGCATTTGTCTTTGTACGAATCATTCATAATTTCGGCAGTATTTTAGTCCCAAATTGATGAACCTACAAGCTATAATTTTCCATCAAGTACCTGAAACAAATTGGACTTGATCTGTATTCTCGGAAATATTGGGGAAATCGAAATATTAGTGGGTGTAACAACGAAATCATTCAGCGTATTTCACGCATTCACGAATTTGACCTTCGTTATGCCCAAACCTTCTCTACAAATTTCGAGTCTCTGAGTCATTTCTCTCAGAAGGTAATTACATTGCGGCCGTTCTAACCATAGACCGTTAACACAATAACTGAAAGAAACTGCTGATGATAGACTTGATAACTGAAAGAATATGCTGATAGTTTGATTTCGATAGCCGAATTCTCGAATTGCTAAAATCCAACCAATAATTCCTCAGATATACCTATTCCTAATAATGAATATCTGATCGCATTTATATTGATACTTGACTAGAAAAAATTTGAAGGACCATGAAAAATTTCGTAAGGACCATATGATTAGTAGATCACAAAATAAAATTTTGAGTTGGAAAATTTTGTAATCGTCGTTAATATTAATTTTTCACTGGTACAATCACCACGAGACTTTGCATTAAAGGTGCTCGTCGGTATTCTTCAACTTACTAGAGAGTTCATATCTAATCGCGTAAGTTCTGCTTGAGAGATTGGAAAAAAACCTCGAAATTTCAAATATCCATGAATGAGAATAAATTTCACTGAGCAAAATCTCATCGAATAATTTCCGAAAAAACTATTGTTTGAAGAAGTTTTTCTTCTTTTTCTTATCAACTGGTTACAAATTTCAATGGAAATAACCTCGAAATTTCAAATAAAGCAATGTTTGACATATTATTTTTCCTATATCTCCAATAATTAAAATCGGATCGAACTGAAATTAGAATTAAGTACTGTCGATTGACTATGATTTTGAGGTCTGTGAACCATTTCATCTAGATCAAAAGTTATCAATAGCCTCCGAAGAAACAATCTCTGAGGACAACAATTAGTGATATTTTTTATAATTTTTAACAGTTGGATCCTCACTCGGACGGACGGACAGAATCGAATTTGACCATGGATTCTCTATCCTTGAGGGTATTCAGCCCAAACTCCCAAGACGAATATAGGAACAGGGTAAAATTTGAAACACTGTTGATATGTAGTGACGATTCCGATAAACTACTCAGGCGCTACGAGGAAGTACCGATAAAACTTCCTGGGAATCACTTCATGAAGCATATGAAGAGTGTGAACAGAAGCCGCTGTCCCGCATAATGTGACTTTAGGATCCAGTAAATGCTTCGACTAGTCACCAGTAGGTGTCATGAACGGTCGATGCCAAGGAATATTCTACATATCTTATGTTTCTGAAAATTCAGAGAGTATCTGTTAAGAGTGAAAACAAATTTTCGCTATTGATCAAATCAAGTAAAATTTCAACAGAATCGGAGATATACTTTTTGAAATATATGGATTTCTAGAATAAATTCCCTTAATTTTTCTATTGATTTGTTCCTCTGAGGAATCGGGAAATCTGAATGGACTGAAATGAAGTACTCGGTTATGAAGAGGCGGTTCGGAGATTCCAGTGAAATTTGAATGAAATATGAAAATTCTCGAAAAAAAATCTTTTTTCGAATTTTTCCATCGATAATTTTTCATATTGCTACTGTTCATCTACCAACTAAGTCTCATTTCGATCAGATGAATATTTTTCGAGTTATTGAAAAATCAAAATTTCAAATGGCTGTAACACGAAAGCCATTCAGCCGATTCGACCCATTAACGAGCTTGACCGAGATATTCAGGATTAAAACCTAACCTAGGAATGCAAGACTCTAGGTCCGTTCTTTCGAAAGTTATCGCACACACGGACGGCCGGCCGGGCAGAATCAATTTGGACCACGGATTCTTCATCAGTGAGTCCAACCTAGTCGTTCGAAACCAATTTTGGCTTAAAATTCTAAAATTACAGACATTCTGAAGAAATGATAACGAGCTTTTCCCCAGAACAAGCGCGTGAAAATTATAATGGGTCATTCCTCAACGCTTTGTAGGAATATAAGGAAGCCGTTTTCTTGGTCATAAAAGCTTATTGATTGTAGATTGTCAAAGTGATCATAATCAACTGAATTTCCCTAAAATATAATTTAGAAATGAGGGATATCGAATCTTCTGCAGAATGCGAAATTCAAAAGGTCGGGGAGATCGGATGTTCCGCAGTTATTCCCGAGAAATATTGAATAAATCAAATTCAACTTGTATTTGAATTATTTCATTATTTCAATGAATATTTTCAGTCATCCTCACTAGTGAGTCACTTACAGTTCTCTTCACCCTAGCGACCAGTAAAATGATCTACTGATCTAGGAACAAACGGAGTAACTAACAAAAGTCGTTCTACCGTGCAAAGACGCCTTGTACTTCGTAAATGAAGCATTTCCAGGACGAAGTTCATTGAGCAAATTCAAATTACTAAATCTGCGTTGACTCACCTTGCAATGGAACCATGATAGTGACCAACGTGATAATACCGATAAGAGCAACCGAACCAAAAAGACTCCAAATGACTAAAATAATCACTATCATTTGTATTGGAGTCATCCAGAGGAAGTGGAAAGCTTGTATGGCATTATCAAATCTTCCAACGTCGTTGGAGAGTAAATTAACTACGTGTCCCGATGATGTAGCGGATAAGGATTGTTGGTTCAACTTCAACACCTGAAATCCATAATCTTGTTCATAGGTCAGCCATACATTAGTGGTATTTCTGAAAAGTCACCACGTCGGCGCTAGCTTTTATATCATATGTATCATAGGTGTTTTCTCATCAAATTTGAAGACAATTATTTGCTGTTTGAATCGACTCACTATGTGACTATTCCTTATTGGTTGTTGAAAATATAGTGAACATACATACCTTTCTGTAGATGAGTGCAGACAATGCTACTCTTATTTTCATAGCTAACAAATTGCTTCCACAAACTGTGTGATGTAAAAGAAATGAAGAACATAGTATAGCGAAGCATAAGCCCCCTCCATATATCATGGTTTCGGCAGGTGCGTAATTTTTGTTGATGAATAATTTGATCAAGTTCGACAGTAATATAGGTTGTAATCCCCTGAAAATTAATATTACCTTATCATATTCTTTATATAAGCTCCAGATGTATCGACTGATTTGGGGTGGAAAACCTAGAAAAGCACTGACGTGAAGTCAGTAGCATATTCAGAGTAGATTACCGCTTGGGCAACGAATTTGCACTGCACGCAAAAGCTGCTAACTTCACGTCAGTGCTTTTATAAGTTTTTTGACTTATTCCAGATAGAACAACGATACCGAGAAAAGAATATGAAATTATGATCGTATCGAACTGAAATTCGATACACTGCTATGAAATACGATGCTCGAAGTCGGAGCAAAACTTTTTTTTTCCAAATATGATGAACACATGGTTCCCCAGAACATGCGCGCTGAAAGAGTCAATGCACATTGTGGGGTAAAAACCGAAAATATTTCGAAAAATAACGAAGAAAAAAAAAACCTACAGAACAGCAATCTCATTTGAAGATACTCAGAGATTTCAACAAAGATGATGAAATATCAATCTTGATCCTGATGAACAAAACCTGTTGAGTCAAAATTCAACAGTGATATGACAAGCTTCAAGCTAGCGCTTGTTTGAACCTAATATAATCAAAAAAATCTGATATAGGGCCATACAATAAAATAAAAGTAACATTCCTTTCAAGCCATGTGGAACTGAGATTAGCAAATTGTGAGGTTCGTGAATAAAAAAATCAAGAAAAGCACTGACGTGAAGTCAGCAACTTTTACGCGCTTGTTCACAATGCGAAATTGTGACTTCAAAATTTCAGTGAAATTTCAATGAAATATGAAAATTTTCAAAAAACCTAAAAAAAACAAATTTTTTTCGAATTTTTTCATGGATAATTCTTTTTATTGACACTGTTCATATTCCAACCAAGTTTCATTTCGATCAGATAAATATTTTTCGAGTTATTGAAAAATCAAAATTTCATATGGCTGTAGCTCAAAAACCATTCGGCAGATTTGGCTCACTAACGAACTCAACCGAGATATTCAGGATCTTAACCTGAAAATTTCAAGACTCTAGGTCCTTCCTTTCGAAAGTTACAGCGCACATGGCCGGACGGACAGAATCAACTTTAACCACGGATTCTTCATCAGTGAGTCTAACCTACTCGTTTGAGACCAATTTCGGCTCAAAATTCGAAAATTACAGACATTGTGACGAAATGATAACGCGATGTTCCCCAGAACAAGCGCGTAAAAATACGTGGAGTTTGTTGGTTGAATGAATTTCAACTGATCACGACTTTCACTGAAGGTAGGATTCCATGGAAATATTTCTACTGAAAGAGAGTTTGAGAAAAGTTTCGGAGCCTCTGAAGCTTACTTATAGTTGAGAGGAACAAAATACTAATAGGTCATGGTGCCATAGATCATAGTGCAATAGATCATGGTGCAGCTCTTAATCAGTCGATAACCAAACTGTTGGATTGGTGAATCATTTTTTTCTCGAATGATTCAATAAATTATACAGAAGGCATAAGTTTGGTAGGAATTATCAAGAAACTAACACACAAACTATACTTTTCCCATCGGGGAACTGCGAATCAACAAAATCAAATTGAGAACATAATGAAATAACATTAAAGGTTCACATTCAAATTGCGCCGTATCAAGTTTACATTGGTACAACATTCGAAACGATATAATATGATTCTACTAAATACTCCACAAATTCTCACCAACATTTATTCATGGAAAAAAAAAACAGCGAATGGAGGTATACCAAAGTTCGTTTCAAGATCGTGCCCTTTACCAAGAAGTAGGATGACTCTTTTCAGAGATCATACATTCAAAATATACTCTTGATAGAGTGGAAAACATAGCACAGTGCCAACAAAATACTTATGTTTTTGCGCTCATGTTTTAGGGTAACAGCCAGAGCCGGATCTAGGATTTCAGCGCCCGTGGCAAGTTATCGGAATGCGCCCTTTTCAAATTTTTTTCCAATGACTACATACTTTTCATGAATGATAGTTTTTATTCTATTCCTAAGATATTTTACTATTAATATATTCTTTTGAGAACGAGCATTAGATTCTTAGATATATCAAACAATATGTGTATAGAAATTACTATAATCTCCCATGTATCTTATAAGGTAGTGAAGAGAACTCACAGAAGTATTAATATACGATAATGAGGGTATGAAGAAACCAAAAAGGCGAATAAAATAATCTATTCTCAAAATAATATAGAAGCATTCAAAGCTTCAAAAAACAATAAATGAAAGTAGTGTAAATGAAAAACTGAAATACATTAGAGAACACACATGCCAACAAAGGTCATAAGAGGATAATTGTAACAGAAGAACCATTTTAGTTGGTTACATCAATCTAAAAATATATAAGATTCTGAAAATGCATGGACGTCGAATCGGAATGTTTTGTGCGCTCGATTATATTCATATCTGAATTGTCTCAATGCTCGACGAATGTCTGGAGGACAGAAAAAGGTTTCATGTTTCTGTGACAATCAAGAATCATAATATTCATTTGATCGAAAATTGATCCTCTTTCTGTAATACCCATAGCTAAGAAGCTGATTAATAAAATACTAGAGATAAGATAAATTTATCGTATTCTTCTCAACATTTTGATTTTTTTTTAACTTCTTCTTATACATATGAAAACTCGTGTAATTATGGTACAACGCAATGTTAATTGAATCGGTATAATTTTGGATCTCGCAAATAAAATTCGAACGATAATATCGCCGACATATTCCTAACCCCAACATTTCCTTATAAATTTTGCAGTCTCTAAGTTATATCTTTCGAAAATGATTGACTCTCGTGTGCACGGACAGAATATAATTTGACCGAGCGCGCAAAAATCCTCAACTCAAAATTGAATTATTCAAACATACCTGATTTAAACTTTTTCGAGCACGAATAATTTCCCGGCCCCCGCTTGCACGATCACGTTATTTGCGGTATTGCACATAATATAAAATATAATGATAAGTTCCTGGTTCCCATTTTTCTTATTGATGCCATCAACTGCGCCGCTGCATGGAAGTACCCCACATGCGAGAAAAAAAGAAGTCTCAATAAGACTGGGGCAATTTCATCAAGCCTATCGGTCGTAAACGTCTTCGAAATACATTAACCCTTATCAAAGCCGGTGTGATGAACGATTCGGCGAATAATGTGGACTGTCTGAATTTCTTTATCATGCCGTCAAGAAACCGACCCTAGACGGAGTGCTACCGCCGCTAGCTCGAACCATTAAACTCCCTCTGAACTTGCCGCTAATTGAGGTCTTCAAAGTTCGAATAACAAACATCTGGACGCGATCGGGAATCGTAGGGCGACCGACAAGTGAGAATTTAGCATCTGTTAATTTATTGATAACTCCTTGGTGCATGCACTATAGCACCGCTCTAAAATATGAATGGACTTTGAAGTGAAAAAACATCATTTCACGAAAAAAAAATCATAATTTTGCGCCCCTAGCTGGTAGTCTTTAATTTTCGCCGAAAATGGTCTCAAACGAATAGGTTGGACTCACTAATGATGAGTCCGGCAGACCGGCCGGCCGACCAGCCGTCACCAAGATTACGGGCGTACCTAGGATTCTTTCAACTTGAAAATTTCAGGAAGGGTTGCATTTTAAAATACGAAGGTTGAGTTCGTTAGGGAGCAAAATCAGTGAAACATTTTCGTAGTAATAGCTATTTGAAATTTTGAGATTAATTTCCTGATATTTCAGGAACTACCCATAAAATTGGATTGAAACTTGAGCGTTAGTTGGAGCATAACAACTCACAACTTTTCACGAAATTTCGTTGAGATCGCACTGTTAAATTAAATTTTGAAAACAATTTTTTACAAATTTTTTTCGAAAAAAATTTTTTTTTCGAAAACTATTCATTGAATTCTACACAAAGCTTTCGTCTATACCTTGAAAATGATATTTTACAGTAGTTTTTCAAATTTCATCATGATACAACCCCAAATCCTGAAGATATCAGGAAAAAATATCGAAAATTTTCTGGTTTTTTCTCGATATCGTTGGTTTTTCCGGAATGACCCAGAAAATACGAATTCAATCGTGATGAAACTCTGCAGCAAGTTTGAAAATGCTGATGGGCAACATCGTGATGATTGGGTCATTAGAACAATTCAAAAAAACAAACTTCAAATATTCAATAATCTATGATCTTCTGATCATATTCTCCTTATGATATTCTATATGAACCTTCGAACTGTCATTTTTCGATAATCTAATCTGAAATTTTGGAAATATTTGAAAAATTAAATTTTTAATGGGTATATCTGAGGAATTATTGGGTAGATTTTACCCATTCACTAATTCGGCCTTCGTTATTGAGGTCCAAACCTACTCTACAAATATCGAGTTAGAAACTCGATATTTGTAGAGTAGGTTTTGGGGTTTAATTGCGAAGGTCGAATTCGTGAATGGGTAGCATCCGCTCAATGATTCCGGAGATATACCTATTCAAAATTTAATTTTCCAACATTGTCAAAAATTCAGATCAGATCGAATTGAAATTCAGTAGTTTATCGAAAAAAGCCTAGAAAAGCACTGCCATGAAGGCAGCAGCTTTTGCGCGCATGTTCAAATCCGTTGCAAAAGCGGTCATCTCCATTGAACATGCGCACAGATGCTGCTGCCTTCACGGCAGTGTTCTCCCAGGTTTTTCATCTCATTCAATTCAATAAGTTCAGAGCATCTGTTATAAATCTTTCAATATGAATAATAAACATTACAGATACTAATTCACATAAAAACGAACGTGGTGGCAATATTCAATTGCTTATTTCCAATTTGAATAGAGTACACCTCAATTTATTCGGTTTAGTACCAATTTGAATATGTTAATTATAAACATGATTTTGATAGATGACAATTTGAAAATAAAAAGAAGTTTTGTGAGTTGAGAATTTCCAAAAATTCGAATAGATCGGAAACTTTCTATGTAAAGAGTCATAGATTAGTAGACAAAACTAAATTGGCAAAAAATAACAAGTCAGGTGTGAACATCTAATTCAATGAGTGCATAATATTATTTCCAAGGAAGACTGTTTCTTTCATCTGGAAATCAACAGATACGTATGAATTTCTTAGGTAATAAGGCTTCCTATTTATGATGCTGAAGTATATGAATCATTATTTAAAATTCAGATGTACTAATTAGGAAAAAACTAATTGTTTACAATCTATAATATTAACAACAACATATAATTTGAGCAATAAATTATATGTTTAAATGAAATAAATGAGAAATCATGCGTTTTTCATCGAAAGGGAATCAAATTGTAATTATCTCATATATTACTCACTTTATAACAACATAGTTCAGAAAAGCTGTTACTGCCAAAGGAAAATACTCTGGATAGAATGCTTTTACTATTGCTTTTAGTAAACTCGGATTGGTGTTCTGTTTCCAGCAGGATTTCACTTCTTCTCTCCATCTTGCTTCTAAATGATTTCCGTTTTGGTTTGAACTGAAGGATCCGAGACATTTGTATACATCTTGTAGTCTGAAGTCCTTGCTGTTTGATTTCGATGCACACTGTGTAATCCAGCTTAAATGAAATAAAATGTTGAGTTTCTGCTCTAGCGAACCAATTGAACGACTACAATTGATGTATTTTCTCATTTATATTCAAGTCAGATCGCAAAATGAATGGAATATATGAATTTTTCGACAAAATGTTTCATCATTTACAATCACTCATATTCCTCAAAACATTCTTCGTTATAGAATTGTATATTTTTAGGAAATTCTATTTACAATTCAACCATTATAATATTTCCAAAATGAAACATTTCCAATAATCTCTTCTTGTCAGAAACTCATGAAAATTGAAATGATGTGTTCACAATAGAAGTGAGAATTGATATGATATCGGAAGAATCTCAATAGAGATGCCATCTATAATAACACTAAAATTGTACTCACAGGAAAAAAATTTTTGAAATGAATGAAGCATTTTCCCTTGGATTGTCTTTTTCGAGTACAAAACACTCATCCATTGCATCTATGATGAAACGGTATTTGGTCCTGAAATAGTATTTTGATTACAAAGTAGTCGAACATTACCCACACGTGTATAGTATTCAACAGAGTCTGGAAGACTCCGAATCAGAAAACCAGTTCCTACACCGACCACTAAAATTCCTTCTTATTTCACGGAATAACTTGAGCAAAAAGAAGCTTCCTGTAAATTGTATTCCTCGGATGGCACGATACTTTGATATTGAATTTATATCGTGCAAAATAATATCTTTAAGAGCTGTAATTACAGTTAATACTACTCCTTGATGAAATATGCATGACTGGCTTGACCACAAGGTTGAATAATTCTATTGTAGCGAAGATATCTAATGAATTTTAACGGTAATTCCATTCACATAAACTTCCAGATGAAGAGAGGTATCATTTCTTCTCGCGAAAATATGGTTTTTCGAAATTTCTAGGGCATTATGAACATTTCAAAACATACACGATGTTATGGTATATCTGAAAGTTAGACTTCACTTTTCCATCTATTTATTTACATGAATAGTTACATACAGGTCTATCGATTCAAAATTGAACCTTTTGTTTGATATTTATTGCGTTATGCATTGCAATGAATACAATAAAAGCAATCAACAAATAGCAATAGATCAAGGAAATGAAGAAGAAAATTTCATATAGGTATCGAAAATGTAGAGAGCAGTCACTGAAAAGGAAACAGATCAAAACAGACACGAAGCTTCTGTAGCCCTATATTTAGCTTTCATGAATTCTCTCGACTCTCAGACGAAAGCAGAAAATACTCCATATCGATGCAGTTCTCCTACAAGGAACGTTAATTTACTCATGAATCTCCCAGCTATATCTAGGAGAGTTGAACTGGATTCTAGAACAAAAATTCTGTGTAAAGAATCAGTCCACTCATAATTGGACAAAATGAATATTCAGAAGAGGCTTCTTCCGTGAATTATAGTTTTCTTCTTGAAACCGAAGTTTTCAACATTCGAATTTTGAACCGAAAATGGTCCCAATCGACAGTTCTCTCCTGCCATCCGGCCGGTCGACTGTCCGAATGCACAATTACGGTTGTACTAAGGATTCTATCGACTTTCAACTCTCAGGGTGGGTTGCATTTTAAAATGCGCCAGTCAGTTTCGTTGAGGGGTAAAATCGGCCAAATGGTTCAGAGTTATAGCCATTTGAAATTTTAAGGTTGTTTCTATGATATTTCAGGAACTAATGAAACGAGTAGATTAAAATTTGGCGGTTAGTTGGAGCATTACGACGCACAACCTTTCGCAAAATTTTGTTGAAATCGAAGTGTCGGTTAATGTGAAAAAAATTATTTTGTAACATTTTTCTAGAAACTTTTTTTGGAAACTATTCATTATATTCGAGAAAAAATTGCTCACACATTGAGCCCCATATTCAACAGTAGTGCCCAGAATTTCAATTTGATTAGGTCATTATTTTCGGAGATATTGGAAAATAATATGTCAAATTTCATGGTCATGAAACTTAATAACAAGTTTGAAAATGCTGATGAACAACTTTCCACAAAATTTTGTGATGATCGTGTAATTATAACAATTTGGAAGAACATTTTTTTTCTCGTTCAAATATTCCATATTCTGCAATATTCGGATGATATTTTTCTAACGAATGAACCTTAAAGTTGCCATTTTTCAATTTTCATTTCGATCTCATCTGTATTTTTGGAAATATTGGGTAAATAATTTTCTGAATAGGTACCTAGCTGTGTGAAATCATTGGGTGGATTTTACCAATTCACGAATTTGGCCTTCGTAATTGAGGTCCAAGCCTACTCTTCAAACACTGAGTTTCTACGTTGTTTCTTTTGGGAGTGAAACTTAGAAACTCAATATTTGTAGATTAGCTTTGGGGCTTAATTACGAAGGTCTAATTCGTGACTGGGTAAATCCGCCCAATGATTCCGTAGATATACTGTAACGACCTTTTTCCGGTGACGGGGTAACCTGTGTGACTTACCTTTCCACAACTCGCTCAGGTGGCAGTTACAATTGGTTTTAAAATGTTGTTACTCCTGCGCAAAATCGCTCACTGATGTTATTACCTCTGGGTAGCCCTTCAACAGTTGTAGACGTGTTCGGTTTAATCTGAGGAGGTAGCGATTCATCAGTATTCTCAAACTGCCCTGACACTGTACGGTCACAGCAGTAAAACACTAAGAATATATGTACAACTTTATCACTATATTTACAAATTTATAATCACCGACGCTGAAGGCAGTGTTCAAATAGGAGTTTAGTGTCAGGAAAGTTACAACAATATCTGAGCAGCAAACGGTCAGAAATAAACACAATATCTCCGGATTAATAAAACACCAAAATGGGCAGAATAACAATCAAAATATAAGAGATGCCAATAAAATAAAAGTCAATCAAAATATGAGGACAAGCACGGCGGGTGCTCCAATCACTATGTCTTCCCAAAGGTCAGCCTCACCAAATCAATGTCCCTCGGAATCCACACAACGACACGATCGAGATGTAATAAGGGCTGTGGCCTAACGGAACTGCACCTAGACCTCAAGTCAACCCTGAAAAGGATAAGGCCTATTAGCCTAAAAGACTCTAGGAGTCAACTTGTCAGCCTCGCCAAATAAATGTCCTTGGGAATCCACGCAAACGGAACAAAGACCTCAGCCGCCCTCTGTATATGACAAGATCTTACTGATATCGCGTGTTGGATTTCACACTGGTTCAAAACTACCAGCGTCGGAAGAAACCGGCTGGATAAATACCTATAAGATATGCAAGCAGAACTGGTAACAAATTTATTTCGGATGGGAATGTTAGAATGAAATGAAATCATTACCCTGATCCGAGCCCTGATCGGAAACACGAGTAAATCAAACGGAAAGACAGAAACGGTCTCCAAATCCTTATGCTTACTACTGAATATAACTGAATGGGCACTAAGTACACTTGAGTCTCTATCTCGTACGGTTTCAATGAACAGCAATTGAAATTCAATACGCTGTAACTCGAAATTACATTTCGAAGCACTGTAGTAATAAAACTCTTTGAGGTATTTTTTGTTTTGGCTATTCTTTATTCATTCCGAAATTCACCGACGTTTCGGTCACAAGTACGACCTTTATCAAGGCTAAAATAAATTAACATATAAAACTGAATACATAAATGTATTACATGAAACTCAAATCAGTGGATTAAAAAGAATACAATCATATAAACATCAGGTATCAAACAGGTGTACATGAATCATTTGTGGTAAACCATGAAATGTGTATAATATTTTCCCACTTCAATGTCAGCTAGAAAGGTGTTTGTAGTAGGTATGTATCATACGGAAAAACAAAAATGACAGATGGCACAGTATAAACATAACATAGGTTAGGAACTTAGATGGGGATTGCTTCTTCACTGTCTTATTTTTTGGTTGGCTTTGGAAGATCTTTGGATATAGATTGAATGAGTACTAGTCACTTTCTTAGGGGCACTTATTAGTAGTTTTATATAGTGCTTATACCATTGACATCTTCTCTGAACTTGACTGTTTTATTGAGTAATATGTGGATCATCTCACTGATGTTCCTTCGATAGTGGTTGATTTAATGATCCAATACCCCTTTCGTGTGTGTGTGTGAAGTGAAAGCAGTTTTTCCATTTTGTTATATTTCTAGAGTCTCTTTTGTGTTGTCTCTGTCCTTCAACAGTTGTTTTATCGGTCCTACGTAGACCTCACAATTTGAACATGGTATACTGTATATGACCGATGTTTGCGAACCTGCTGGGACGTGATCTTTCAAATGCGTGAAATATTTCCTTGTGGTTGTTGTGTTGTAGAAAGCGCAGGCGCAATCAATATTCTGGAGTATCCTCAAGAATTCCTGTGGAAGTCCAGGTTTGAAAGGGAATTCGCAAAATTGTGTGTTCTCTTTGTTTCTGGGTTGGACCTTGTCCTGTGTGTTGGGAAGTTTACCTTTGGTTCTGTCTGAAATACGCTGAATGAGATAATTTGGGTAATTGTTTTATCTTAAAATGATGTAGACCTTTTCCATGACTTCATCAGTAAATTTATTATCACTTAGGGATAGTGCTTTGTACATCAGTCTAATTGGGGTGTTAATTTGTTGAGTGTTACTATGATTGTTGAAGTAGTTGATCATTCTGTTAGAGCTTATTGCTTTTGTTTACCAAGTTGTTGTCAGTTTTTCGTCTTCTCTAATTATCAAGAGTTCTAGAAATGCGATTCTGTTGTGCTGCTCGTCTTCCAAGGTGAAACTTATGTCAGGGTGGTATGAATTGAAAATGTCAACAGTCTTCTGTCTCATGTATGCGGGAATTAATAGTAGGGTGTCATCAGTGTAGTACAGCATCAGAAGTATATGATGATCCAATCTATGGTGAACGAAGTCAAAAAGGTTATTCATTACTAAATTTACAAAGTTGGAATTTTGGGTATTGAAACTGGAACCCCTCAAAACATAATTCTATCAGTGAAATGGTAGACTCATCTATGTTGGTAAAATTCTTTATGTCGTTCCATCAGAACATAACCTCTCAGTACCAAAACGTTTGTGATAGTGTCCCTGACCTGCATGGAACTTTTGACATTGTATGGTGATGTTGCTGAAACTCCAGATAGGATTTCATGTATGAATTTCCCAACGTTGTGAGTGTAACTTAATGTATGAGTTTTTTTGAACAGTATAATTTAGGTATCACGCTGTTGTTTCGGATTAATTTCTTATATTCCGCTTCACTCACTAATCCATCTATATTCATGTGTTCAACTTATCGTTCACTTTGTCTTGTATATTCCTAGTAGGTTCTTTATTCAGAGCAATAAAGATTCTTGTATCTTTTAGAAGGTCCGAGACACCCCTTACGTACTCTTCTTTATACATAACAACAGTACTATAGCCCTTAT
This sequence comes from Myrrha octodecimguttata, assembly GCA_958510865.1. Classification (NCBI taxonomy): domain Eukaryota; kingdom Metazoa; phylum Arthropoda; class Insecta; order Coleoptera; family Coccinellidae; genus Myrrha; species Myrrha octodecimguttata. The sequence goes on from OY294057.1 coordinate 32,806,646, forward strand.
CAGATTGTGTTATCATTATTTCTGGATTATCTCGTACCTAGTCAATTGTGCGCTTGAGGTACTTTTTGTAGGGAAAACTGAATTTGTCCAAGTTATAGTGTCTTTTCAGAGAATTATTCACTGCATTGGTGCATTCCACTCTATATAGGTTCTTCTTTTCGTCTGGTATAGATGCGCTTGATATATAGGTAACTCTCCAAGTCCTTTACGATATTGATAATCGAAAGTTTGGTTGGTACTATTCCGTGTTTTTGTCGTTCTCCTGTAACTGACTTAACTTCATCTGGGATATCAACGTTTGTGTTATTTTTAAATATTTATCACTCTTGTTAGTTATGAATTTTTTTGTTGTCGTTCCAGTTCTAACAGTTTCCATGAGTTTACTGTCCTGATTGTACTTATACTTACTGTTATCTACTTATTATCATTTTCGAAAGACATTGTTATTTGATTGAAGATATTGTTTGTTAGTTTTTGTCGTGACAGGTTAAAACGAAGATGGTTCTGAGAAATGCGAAGAAAGAAAGTTGGCAGCACATTGTATCATCGTTAACTTGTTCAACTCAACCCAAAGAAGTATGGAATAACATTAAACGTGTTTAAGGCAATCAAACGCAACTCAGTGGAGCAGCTCTGAAAAATGATGAAGGAAATGCTATAACTTGTCCTAATTTTATAGCAGAACAACCAACTGATATTATGGAGAAGCATTTTAGCGATCATATTCCCAATGATGAATATCGTGAAAGAAAAAAATCCTCTTATCATTGAAGAAAGCAACAATCACAGTATTAATGACACCTTTTCCAGAGAAGAACTGATAACAGCGATACAGAATTCGAAAAACTCAGCAGCTGGAGCAGATGATGTTACCATGATTTTTCATAAGCATCTCCCTAAAAAACTACTGATGCAGCTTCTAGAGGTATATAATAAAATTTATACTGAGTATGTTTTTCCGAAAAAATGGAAAGAATTAACAATTCTACCACTGCTAAAAAATGAAAAATCAAAATTGAAAGTGGAATCATATCATCCAATCGCACTCACATGTACAGGGTGTAAGATCCTGAAAAATAAGGTGAATGAGAGACTCGCTTGGTATCTGGATTCTGAAGATGAACTAAGCAGAACCCAAACTGCTTCTAGAAAGAATCATTCTACAATAGACAAGTTAGTGTTAGTTGTGATTTGTAATGTGGAGAAGGCATGTGACCAATGCTGGAGGAGAAAAATATTGAATTATGTACTAGAAACAGGTCCTAATGGTAATATCATGCATTTAGAAAAAATTTCATGTCGAACAGAAGCTTCAACGGAAGAGTGAATGAGGTGTTATCGACTTCAAAAGATCAGCTGAATGGAGTACCGCAAGGATCGGTTGGGAGCCCTTCCCTTTTCAAAGTAGGATTTGTCAAAGAAGACCGCAAAGGGATGATAAGTAAACCGGCCAAATGTATGAAGTTTGCGGATGATGAAAACCATTAGGCTCCAACTACAGAATACTTTGGACCATTTGGTATAATGGTCAAGGAATACAGGATTCATTTTCTCAGCGAAAAAAAGTAAGGTGATGATACTCACGAGAGACAACACGCTAGACGAAACAATAGATATCCAAATGTATGGAAATACATTAGATACTGTGAACCAACACAAGTTCTTGCCCAACCAGCAATTTATTTTTTCGTGATCGCATGAATATGAAATGCATTTGGATTGAATATTCGATATCTTTAAAATCTATAAATTAAATTGAAAATTATTCCCGATTTCGTTGGACATGTCCACTTACTTTATGGAGAAAAAAATTTCTAACCCTACTTTTCCTGTAACAGTGCGTTTGTTATTATTTAATTTTCCATGACGATAATGAAATATTATTTGGATCGCATTTTGAGTAAGGTTATATCGAAATAATGAACATCTTAAAAGATTTCATGAAAATTTATATCTTAAATTGAAAGTTATAGGTATTTGATTTCGTCGAGCATGTCCACTCACTAGTGTTCAGAAAAAAATATGAGGCGTGGTACTTCTAGTCAATCTAACCACACTTTTTCTACAACAGTTGGGTTCGTCATCATTAATTTATATTAATGCTGTGACGATGATAAAATATTATCTGTATCGAATTTTGAGTGAAGTTACGACGAAAGAATCAACCAGTTTTCGTGTAAATCTATTAATGGAATTGGAACTCAATCTTGATTTTGTGAGACATATCCATTCATTGGAGTTTGGGAAAGATATGAAAATGAGAAGTCAGAGCGTGCTTCTGATTCTAACCACATTTTTTCTATATCAAATCCTCTGCGTTTTTCGCCAAAGCGAAATTGAGAAATATGTCACAGAAGTTATAGCTGATATTTGGGGACCCTGTCTATGTTTCCATTAGTCACCAAGGCGATAGTGTTAAATATGTTTCATAGCAGTTGTATAGTAGCTAAATTATTACAGAAAGCTTTATAAAGATACAAAACTATTTTATAAGATGACGCCATTGAAAATGGCAGTATTTATGATGATAAAAAATGACGAATTCTGAAAGTACTGAAATTTGCATCCGTGTTGATATTTGAATCACCTAAGAAAAAAATTCCCTTGATAATGATGTTTCGCAAACATTGGTTCATATTTCAATGAAAAAAAATTATAAGACCCACGAAGCATTTTAATGTTTTGGTCATTTATTTATGGAAAACGTTCGAAAATAGGCAGCGCGTTTATGATATACTAATATTATGCTTTATTTCACAATGAAATTTAATTCGCATCAATATTTTCGTTCCCCATTTCGGGAACTATGACTCTTAGTGCATTAACGTATAAATAAAATGGTTTCTGCTAAAGAGTAAAGATAGGCGTGGTTCAATATTTTCCCATCGACTGTCATATTCCGAATTGTTTCTTGCAACTGAAAGAAATAATTGAAAAGTATTTCGAGTTTTTAAATAACATTCCAGATTACTCTTTTATTTCAGAATAGACATGTGAAAAACCTTATGAAGTTCCTATAAAACAGTTTTAAAGCTGCTTTAAATTTTTCTTGTAACTTTCATGAGAGGCTTCATAAAATCTCGAGGGTCGCAAAATTGTTTTATAAAACGTGCCAATTTTGTATTTATAGTTATTGTTTAAACGCATTAGAAACATTTGGCTGAAAACGTTTCTGCAACAGTTATAAAATATGAAATTGCTAGTTGGGTGGGGCTAATATACGACAACAAACTAACATGGCGTCCACACATAGAATATTTATCGATAGAAAGTACAAAAAGAATAACTCTACTACGTGTCCTTCCACACAGATCATGAGGTGCAGATGAGAACACTTTGTTGAAAATATATAGAGTCATTTCATTAGGTTGAAAGTGGAATATGGTGCAATTGTCTACTCGTTGGGAAATAAAACTGCTTTGAGTTAGTTGGATGCGGTACACAATGTAGACCTCAGAATTTGCTTGGGAGCATTTCCCACCAGGCCCATGAAGAGTATTCCAAAAGAGGTAAACGAGCTACCATGAGACCTAAGAAGACAGAACAATCTATTGCAGTATGCAGCTGAGATATCATCACAGCGCAATCACTTGATGTACAGCGAACTCTTCAACCGAGTATATGTCGGTAAATATAACTCAAAGAAACTTACCCCAAAACCGTCATCACAGATGCTCGAAATATCCGACAAAGAACAATTACAGAATACAGCACAAATTGCGCCTCTGAAAATTCCTTCTTGGAAATTGATCAAACCTATAGTCGACTTATCATTGCCTCATATTTGACCATATACACAGATGAATCAGGCATCTACCACAACTCTGGATGTGCAGTGTATTAAAAGAATATGAAACGGAAATATAAAATGTCTCCAATGTGCTCCATAAATACTGCAGAATTATTCGCAATCTTTAAAGCCCTTGAAGAGTTGGGGATCACAGGCGCAGACCATCGACGCATATTAATTTGTTCCGACTCCTTGCCAGCATTGAAATATTCGAAAACATGCCAATTTAACTCCCCACTAGTGATCCATATATTGAGCATTATACAGGGTCCTGCAATAGTGCGTTATGCTTCCATAGCTACCGAATCAGACGTTTTAGGAAGTTAGTTGAAAGCATTCCCTTTGTACTTTCAATTCTGCATCTCAGGAAATTATTTTCTGATATACAGGGTGTTATTCAACAGATGAGTGATTTTTTAAATGAAACGCCCCTTTTATTTTTGCATATTTTTAATGTTCTTCAATACCTCTACCATGATGCAAAATATTAGGGATATTTTTCCAACGGATCTTAATCGGAAAAAATTGCAAAATTTCGACGAAACAGTAGTTTGGTAAAAGCCCCCTACCGATTTCCAGAAGAAATAGAAACATGAATTTGATCAGGATTTCTTTTAACTTGAGAATTTGCCTAGTCATCGTTCCTAAATGATCAACCCCTCTTATACAGGGTGGCCGTTATCAATGTCCAAATATGAAGAATTTCAAATTGTTTTTTCTCGATGTTTTCAAATATAACACCCTGAATTTTTTTCCATGATGATGTACACAGTTTGAAACCTTACATTTTTTTAAAAGTATCCAAAGGCTATTTTCACTTCTGCGTCCAGCAGGCACGAAAAATGAAATCAGAACGGAAAATTTTCTTTGAAGAAGACAAAGAAAAATTGTGTTAATGATCCAAGAGATGTTGAAAGTGTCGTCCGCCTTCTCTGGAACACAAAGCCATCCGATCGTGGAATGACCCACTAGCCCTCATCAGCATGACTGGAGTAATGCTTCGGAAAGCAATCACAATCCTCTCTCGCATATAAGAAGCTTTTGCTGGAACTTCATCATACACGATTCCCTTTATGTATCCCCACAAAAAAATCTATTTTGGTGAGATCCGGTGATCTAGCAGGCCATCTTGTCGTTCCGCCCCTACCAATCCATCTATTTGGAAACTGTTGGTCCAGTAAATCCCTCACAGGACGAGAATAATGAGCGGGTGCTCCATCATGCTGAAACCATATTTCATTTCGTATTTCCGTAGGTAACACTGCTTATTTTCCGGTAAGAATGTTCTGAATGAAATTCAAATATGCAGCTCCATCTAAATTTCCTTCGAACAAATCACAGGATTGCCGATAACTGCTCCCCAGACATTCAATGACCACCTGTGTTGATTGTTTATTTCCCTTACAATTCTTGGATTTTCTACGGAGTAATAATGAAAATTGTGCCTTTCGACGGCTCCGGAATTGTGGAAGGTTGCTTGGTCACTGAATAAAACAAATTCAAAAAATTTAGGGTTCTGTTCAATTTGAAAACTTCCCAGTTACAGAAATTCAGACGGTTTTCAAAATCGCTATCGGTAAGCGCCTGGTGCATCTGAATGAATGATACTTATTCTTTTTGAGGATTCTTTGAACTGAACTGCTCACTTATACTACAGGCTACACCAAGCTCTCTTTGGCTTGTGTGTGGATTTACAGTTACATGTAGTAAAGCCTCGAGCTCCTTGTCTTCGTTAGTGGCCGACTTTATCCTCTCTTTTTTTATACTTGACATCTGCTTTCTCTACAAATCTGTTTAAAAGCTTCCGAGAACTCGGCTTATGTGGATGTCTTCTTTCGGGATATTCGACAGCATAGGATCTACTGGCTAATAAACAGTTTCTGTGGCGCTGCCCCAACATGAAAATCATATCAACCATTTCATCTTTACCAAAATTCATCTCAATTTATTGTATACGGAAATAACTTTGAGCTCTGAATAACAATATGTTGATCAATAATAATAATCGATGTACTTGATAACAGTTTCTGTAGCACTGCTCCGACATGAAAATCATATGAACCATTTCATGAATAATAATTTTTTTGGATGCCGATAAAACTCTGTAATCGTTAGAATACATAAGTTACCAATAATACCTATGTATGTGTTACTTATTCGGACAAACATTATCATTTTCATGTTGAAGGATTATGATTTTGGAACGGTTTTTCGAAAATTGGTCATCCAGTTTGGTTTCATTGTGTGACTCACTAAAATATCCATTAGTTATTATGTTCATTTTTCCTGAAATTTTTTGTTGAAATGTCATTTTTCGTGTTTGCTGGACAAAGGAGTGAAAATAATCCTAAGGTTATTTCTGAGAAAATGTAAGGTTTTAAACTATGAACATCATCATGAAAAAAAATACAGGGTGTTACATTTGAAAAAATCGAGAAAAAACAATTTGAAATTCTTCATATTTGGACATTCATAAAGGACACCCTGTATAAAAGAGGTTGATCCTTCATGATGACTAGGCAAATTCTTAAGTTAAAAGAAATTCTGATCAAATTCGTGTTTCTATCGCTCCTGGAAATCGGTAGAGGGCTTTTACTGAACTACTGTTTCGTAGAAATTTTGCAGTTTTTTCTGAATGATATCAATACCGTTGGAAAAATATCCCTAACGTTTTGCGACAACAGTCGAAGCTCCATGAATGCGAAAAAACAGTCAACTGATCCCCAGTAATACAATTTATTGTGTTTTCCCCGCCGAAGTCCTACGCACCGTTAGGATCTGGCGTCTAGGAGGTTCGAAAGTTTTTAAAATCAAACTAAACAGTCAAAAACAACACACCTTAATTCGATCCCTAGTTGTTAAATGAATGTACTAGACTTGTGCCGATACGAGTTACTTCATCTAGTGAAAACATGAACAAAAACGTGAAAAAACTATTTTAAATATTTGAGCCGAGCCTCGGCGTTTTCGACCTTAAGCTTATCGTTTCGAATGCCGATCCCGACTGACTTTTGTCTGGAATTTTCAAATATCCCCAAGGATATCTATCATGCCCAAATATGTCTGTGTTCATAATAACGCACAAACCACTTGAAGGGCAACCGCCCAAGCTCGCTTGAAAAGTGAAAACAATGCACAGGGCCGTATTCCCTAATTATCTGGGGACAAATCTGTCGAAACAATTGTTACGACACAATTCAATCGTCAGGAGTAAATTAGTTTGAGAAGACTACGCACATGTCACACAGCCATCACTCATAACCACCTCTTAGAAAGAACTGAACCTCCAATATGTACAACGTGCAACCACAACCTTACAGTGAAACATATGCTTACAGATTGCCAAGATTTGAAGAAGAAAGAAGAGAGGCAACATTGGAGGATAACTTGAAGGATATTCTGGATGTACAACACAAGGCAATTGTTCCATTACCTGAATTCCATCAGTATTGTGAATGATATAATATTTAGATCTGATAGTTTTTAAATTATGTTATATTGTTATATTTAGTTACATTTTTTGTATGAGGTGCGAATGACCTAGAAATCGAAACACCTCAAATGCATAGCATTGTTTTTACAAATTGAAGAAAAAATAATACATACATTTATTTACTCAAACTGTCTAAATGCTGAAGAGAACATAACAATCATAAAATATGCGATTAGGTCCGAAACTCAATTAAAAAAAAATCGGATAAAAAAATTAATTGCACCTTTCAGTTACTTGCGAAACTGAGATGGCCTTCACATTTCTTATCAAGCGAGCATAACGCTTTCCATAATAACTCAAAACTCTAATTATCTCGACTTTACTTCGAGAACACTCTCACGAAAAAGTGATAAAAATTGAGTGCCTGTGTGAAGAAAAGACTCAAAAAAACAATGTCGAGTTCATATAACGAGAAATCTATATCTAGGAATCCTCGATGCGAACTTTCCCATTCACTTAGTTGAAAACCAAAAATTGCACCCTCAATTCAGAAGAAATGAAACTTCCTCGAGTCAATTTGAAAATTTGAATCAATATTTCAGGGTTATATCAATAATTTTGAGGCTCAAAATTATATCTTTCTCGACTGAAAAATCATTGAATCAACTCCAATTCAGTCATGGAAAAAAATCATTAACCTCTCCAAATTATCTATGCAATCACGTTAAAATTCATTAGATTATTCAAATAGTATCTATTTGACAAAAATTTATTTTTTCGGCACCTGTAAACTATTCAAAATCTTGAAATCATACACAAACACTTCTTAGTATCATTTCACTCCATGTTTCCTACTACAAACCAAAAGAAATTTTCTATTCATATAATACCACAATAACAGATTGTTGATACAATGTCCTAAAATCAAGGTCTCTAATTTTCTGTATGTTGAAATTATTCCAGCGAAAAAAAAATCTTTTAATTGAACGCCATCCTATGCTACTGATTCGAAAATGTCCTTTTTACTATTATTCAAATTCTACTATCAATAAATATAAATATTCTTTTGAGATGAGCTGTACATGTTTTCATATCAAACAATATGTGTTATCACAGTGTCAGCAGAGGAAATGTAAATGGGCTACCATACATTTTTACGTATGATACGAGAGCACAGATAAAAATATCAGGTAAAACTCTGTCTACCCGTATAAGTGTAGTGAAATCGTTGTTTGCTATTGAATGGGTTCTTTTTCATCAACAAACATTCCTCTTTCCTATTCAATTATCAAATAAAACCCCAAATCAGCAGTGAAATTCAGCTGTCGATTCCTACACAAAAAAATCCACTTATAGAAAAAACCGAAGGCTTAACATCATGCATTTCTCATGAAATACTAACGATCTTTTTTTTCTGAACAAAATAGAATATACTAAATTGAAACTTCATCTCAACTCACTCTCAGAGACAAAACCTTATATTCGCCCTATTACCTCTTCTTCTACTCATATATTTAACCTCTCGTGAAATCTCATTTAAGTGCAACGAAACACAGCATATTCTACATACCTTGTGAAATTCTCTCTCTCACACTTCGAAAAACTACAACGTAATGCCGCATTCCTATCAGACAGCACCTGGAAATATCCCCATAATTTCCAATACAACTACATATCCAATTTTCGCAATAACATTTGTTCAGAAAAACATATCCAATCATTTCTTCAATTTTCTACTACCTATCTCGAAAACTCTTATCACGAGCTTTTTCCACAAGTTTCTAAATCGGACTCTATATACAATAACCGAATCAATCGACTCCGTACCCTCCTCGGCACACAATAAAATCAAGAAAAGCACTGACGTGAGGTCAGAGCTTTTACGCGCTTATTCCATTGCCAAAGCGGTGATCCATACAAGTATTGACCCTGCTAAATGCAGATTTTTTCAGATGGTCCTCATGAAATTCTGCAAGAACTTCAAGCTATAATATTCGATCAAGTACTAGATTGCAATTCAATCCAAAGTTTTGAATGGGTATACCTATCTTTGAATAATTGGCTATTTCAACTCATTCAAGCATTCGACCTTCTCAATTATACTTAAACCTTCTCCATAAATATATTCCCTATGTCGATTTTTCCTAAAGTTAATGTGTTTACGGCCGGCCTAACCACTGATAGTGAACGAAATAACTTCCGGAAGAATCTGCTCAGTAGCTTGATAATTGTAGAATGTCCAACCTAGTCGTTTGAGAGCAATTTCGGCTCAAAATTCGAAAATTACAGACATCGTGACGAAATGATTACGCGCTGTTCCCCAGAACAAGCGCGTAAAAACACGAGCTATTCCAGATTGTGCCTAACGGCCGACCGTAAACACAATAACTTCCGAAAGAAACAACTTGGAAACTCGATTATTGTAAAGAAAGTTTGGACCTTAATTACGAATGCCGAATTCATGAATGGGTAAAATCCGCCCAATGATTCCGCAGATATACCCATTCGAAATTTTATTTTCCCAATGTTTTCAAAAATACAGATAATATCGAATTGAATCCAATACTCTATCGAAAATGACAGTTCGCAGGTTCATACAGAATTAAGTGGGGATAATATGATGAGAAGATCACAGAATATTGAATATTTGAAAAAAAATCAGGAATTTTTTTTCGAATCGTTCTAATGTCACGATCATCACGACATTTCATACAATGTTGTCCTTCATCATTTTTGAACTAGCTGCAAAGTTTCATCACGATTGCATGAGTATTTCTCGAGTTATACCGAAAAAAAACAACGATATCTAGAAGAAAACCACTAAATTCTACTTATTTTTTCCTAATATCTCCAAAACTCATAGCCGTATTGACTGAAATTCGGTACAGTGCTGTGAAATATGGAGCTCAAGGTATAACTGAAATTGTTCCCGAATATGAACAATACTTTAAAAAAAATTTTTTTTTTAGATTGAGTAACCATACGATTTCAACGAAATTTTGCTCAAAGTTGCGCGTCGTTATGCTTCAACTGACTGCGTAAGATTTAATCCAATCGCCTCAGTAGTTTCTGAAATAAAAAATAAACGACTTCAAAACTTCAAATGGCTATAACTCCGAAAGTATTCGACCGATTTTGCCCATTAACGAAGTCAACTGCGGCATGCAAGTCGCTAGCTCACTCCATTCGACAGTAATCATGTCCACGGCCGGCCGGTCGACGGGCGGACAAAATCGATTTTGACACTGTATTCATTATCAGGGAGTCCAACCTAGTCGTTTGAGACCAATTTCGGGAGAAAATTCGAGAATTACAGACATTGGGACAAAACGATAGCACGCTGTTTCCCTAGTAGATGCGCGCAAAAATCTACAAGATACTACTGCAGACTGAGCCAATACACAGTAAATGATTTCTATCATGATATAGTAGTAGAAAAAATAATAGAAATATCATCAATACAAATCAAAACAACATCTAAAAAGATTACATTATTGTCCATTTATTCAACCCCCGGTGAAACTAAAACATTTCTAAAAAAACTTGAAGAAGTACTAGACAAGATATCTTGGACAGAAAACATAGTGATAATAGCGGGAGATTTCAACATCAACATACTGGACAGACAAAACAAATATACAAACGATTTCCTTGAGCTTCTTAATTCATATGGTTTAACACCGACTATAACTGAGCCAAAAAGGAAAACTTCCACCAGCAAGACATGTATCGACAATATACTTACAAACCATGAAGATTACTCAGCAAGAAAAGAACACTGCCAACCGACATCTCTGATCACAACACAGCCCAAATTATCACTGCAAAACTCCAAGAGCAAGAAGACAAGCAGCCACACAAAAGGATCATGACTCAAGAAAACATACAAGATTTCAAACAGAGATTGGAAAATATAGATTGGAAAATATTAGAGGACATTCCAGAGTATGAAGTCAACACTCTGTGGACAAAGTTTGTGAATATTTTCAAGACAGAATTAAACTTTTCGTGTCCCATAAGAAAAATCCAAAAAAAAACCACAAAAAGCCAAAATCGAGGAGCGAGAGATTGGAAAACTGTAAGGCCAGACTTGACATTCTACATACCTGTAAAATAAACAATCCTGCGTTTAATGAAATTTACAAAGAAACAAAAAGAGAGTATGATAGCGTTCTTCGACAAGAGAAAGGTGAACATTATAAATGGGAAATATTGGAATCAGACAATAGAAGTAAGACTCTATGGAAAACAGTCAAGAAAATCAAGGGTACCACAAATCAAAACACTGAAATACCAGGAAACCCGGAAAAAAAAGCTAATTTATTCAATAGCTACTATTCATCGGTGGCGAAAGATAAAGCAAATGGCAACCAAAAGTCACAACTCAAAATCAATATAATGGAAACTAACTCGATCCTTAAACTGCACCTAGCCTCGGAAGAAGAAACAATGAAAACAATCTCCATGTTGAAAAATAAAGACAGCTACGGATGCGATGAAATCCCGATGAGATTAGTAAAAGATTGTGCAGAACAAATAGTGAAACCCCTAACTTTTCTAATCAACATGTCCATAAAATACAGCGTCTTCCCTGATCGGCTAAAGGAAACATTGATAAAGCCAGTATATAAGAAGGGCGAGCCAGACAAACCACAGAGCTATAGACCAATAAGCCTCCTACCAACGTTCTCTAAAATACTGGAGCTAACAATTTCAACTCAACTGGTATCATACCTCGTAAAAGAAAAATAAATACCTAGATGCTACATCAATGAGAACCATTTACCAAGCAGTGTTTGAATCGAAGATGAGGTATGGAATCATGTTCTATGGCAGCTCATATAACTTGGAGAGAGTGCTGAAGATGCAGAAAAGATCAATACGTCTGATTTGGAAGATGAAGAGAACGGAGTCGTGTAGGGGAATATTCAGAAAAAACGGTTTATTAACTGTACCTGCCATACATATTCAGGAGTGCCTGATCTTCATTTATAAGAACAAGCAGTACTTCGAAGAAAAAACACCAAGTAGTTACAATACAAGGACAACAACAATAAAATATCCGCAACACAGACTAAGCCTGACTGAGAAAGGACCTGAATATAGATGTATTCGATACTACAATAAGATAGCACATAAATTAAGAACAGAATTGACCCTGCAACAATATAAGAAATACATCTTCAAGTTGCTACTTAACATCGAACCATACAACGTAGAAGACTTCTTAACCCACACGATCTGATATCTCGAAATAAAATTGTTTCTTATGACCCTGTTTCATCTCAAGTGTTCACTGCATTGCAGGTGTATACTTTACCTGAAATAAAGTACATTATTATTATTATTATTATTATAGGATAATTCAAAATGAACATCAAATTCTTTGCTGGCACAATTTCATTTGATGTGAATAATATGTTTGTCATTATGCACTTTATTGGAAATAAAGTTTATTTCCCTTAAAACTAAGAGGTGCAGATATTTTTTCCATCAGAAAGTATGAAATTGTGAATTTGGAAGTAAACTGTCGGCTCTCAAATTCAAAGTAGGTACTTACAAAACTTCGCAGGGCCTCTGAGAAGTAGAAACCAAATAGGTTAGTTGACACTTTTTTGAATAACTGGTCTTTATGGTTCATGAAGGGATATTCGACCTTGACTGTTGATATTCCAATTGAAAACGAACGTATTTTTAACAGATTTCTGATTTTCATGAACATCTTGACACATCTGTCAAAAACGGGTCCTACGTAACGAAGTGCGTGTTTGGGTCCCAAGTAACACAAACTTCCAGGCGAGATATCTGAGAATTCCTATTCTGGCTTTCACGCGAACTCCTTAAGTGATTTCCTAAAGTGATCACAAACACTACATGATTTGGGAATTCGCAATGCGAGCTCCTAAAGTTATCGCATACGTAACCAGAATTAGATATTCACAATGCGAGTTCCTGAAGTCATCTCAGATGTAACCAGAATAGGAAATTCGCAATGCGAGTTCCTACGGTCATCACAGACAAAACAAGAAAAGGAAATTCGCAATGCGAGTTCCTAAAGTTATCACAGACATAACCAGAATAGGAAATTCGCAATGCGAGCTCCAAAGATCATCCCGAGTGCAACAACAATGGAAAATTGTCTTAACGTTCCTGAAGTTATCCCGACCATGAGGCAGAATTTTTTACGATATCCCTCGTGCGTAGTTTGAACAAAGAGAAATTGCAGATAATTTCATTTCGTTGTCCACTATTTATACATAGGCAAGATATGGGTTTGATTCATAAAAACTAAATAAACAACTTCGGAGAGGCTTTCTAGAAACAAATAGGATAATCGGCAAACATACCAAAAACAAATCAGTTAAAACATAATTCACATTGACTCTATCTTATTTTGTTTGGCTTTTATGGTGCCGGATTTTCCGGAAGATTATGATGGAAAATTTTGTGGTGAAAAATCACGGCGTTTTTATACATTCGGTGAAGGAGTCAATGCATTTCAGGCTAAAACCTGTATTAACAAGTAAGAGGTGTCTAGAAAATTTATAGTTCTTTTATTGAACGAAGACCTTCTTTATACGATAGTTTTATACTGAAACTATAGTTATCGACTAGTTTACTAGTTGATAACTAAACGAACCTAATTAAGTAGCATTTATGACTCCATTCATCGCAAATAATCATATTTCAGGATTTAAACTCACTACCAGTATCGGTTAGACAACGGCAAACGCGTACAACATTATGCGAGTGGAAATTACGTTCTCAAATCTGAAGAATTTCGAGAATTCTCGGAAGAAAAGAGAATTTCCAAAATTTAATCGAAACTGCTTCATATTTTTCTCAGATTCGTCAGAATATCGACCAATCTGAGATCCGTTGTTTTTCCTCAAGAAATCATCAGCACATTCCTCATTCAAATACTGACAGGGATTCCAAATCAATATTTTGTTTCCATATACCCATCATAGTAATATGGATATATTTTCCCAAGAACCTATAATTAATCTCCATTCCTTTCTGAAATACAAATCAATATTCATCAAAGCCATCTAACCTCCAGACGTAAGGACCAGAACCGACAATCGAAGCGCTCATACTACGATTTCGTCTGGTATCTGGGACGAAAAAATTACCGTATTCGGTCGACTTTTACCGTACACCGTATTACTTTGACCATACAAACATAAGTGAAATGATATATTTATATTTATTCCAAAAGAAATCAAATTTATATATAATTATGTAATACTTATGCTTAAACAATAGTAACCATATCTTGAATTTATGTATTAAAATCAAACTGGTCATCTTACAGTTCTAGACCAGAACTAGAAGAATATTTCTCCACATAATTCATTTAGGGCCGGTATCATAAAACTCAACTGGAAGTTATCTTTAACTTTAACTGACAGTTTTGACGGTTGTATTGGGACATAACTGTCAAAACTGTCAGTTAAAGTTAAAGATAACTTCCAGTTAACTTTAACTTCAACTGACAGTTTTGTTAGGACATATCTGTCAAAATTGTCAGTTAAAGTTAAGTGTTATAATAACGGCCCTTAGGCGTGCATAGCTTGTGTGGGTATCAAATTAACCGAGGTTACACTTTTTTTCACACACTGACTCTTTGTAAAACAGCCGTTTATTGTCTTCGTGATCAGTTCAATCCCAGACTTTGTTTGAATCATGTTGGTTTTAATCAATACTCTTCCGCATTCAGCATTTCCTTCCAACGAATTGATATAAAAAATCTAATTCACAATAATTCACATCCGGCACCTGTTCAAACACTTGAGACAACGAAACACGGGAATCACTGAAAATATTGAAAAGACTTGATGAGTTCGTTCCCCAAAGGTCAACTATTCAAACGACGAACAGAAACTACTTTTCTTTTCCTTCACTAACATAATTTTTCTGACTTTATTCAAAATAATATATTATAGGGGTATTCAGTTTCACGAGATTAATTGAAAAAATGTGTTAAAATATTATTTAGACGTAGTGAAAAAAAATCTTGTTGAAATTAACGTATTTTGACGTACGGCAGCCCCTTTGGACCGTATACCGTATTTGGTGTCAATTTACCGTACAAATACGGTAATTACCGTACGGTTGGCAACGCTGATTCCGACCGCGCTAAACAATACTCGAAGTCATCCAACCACCAGACCTAAGAACCGACAATCCTAGCGCTCATTGGACACAATATTGCCTGGATGTTGGGATCACGGAACTCGCCATCTCGCGGATCCCTGTTAAAGAAGATCTGTAAATTCTCTTGCCTTGGGTATATTCCCTGAGGTTCAGGATTTATGATCTGTGTAGGCAAAGTGCTGTCTCTTAATTCTGCTATTTTCACATAGCAAGTCACCACAAAATCATAATTATCATCAGGAAACTTTCCAGAAATACAATTTACATGTTAATATATCTGATATCTGTACTTCCGGATATTTTCGCTAGGGGCATTTCCTGAAAATATCGCATGTCGTACTCCCAAAAATCTCGCGATGGGAAGTATTTGAGAATTTCTTGAACTCTTAGCCATGAGACTGTGTGTGAGCGAATTTCCCATAGATCTCCCATTGTGGGAAGTTTGAGAATTTCCGCATGCGATATCTTCAGGATCTCTTCGAGAATATCGCTGTGGAGGACATTTGGAGGAAACATAGCACTCCTTGTGACTTCTTGGAGAAGTAGAAAAAGTACTCTCAATGTTCTGAGAAGATATCGCCGGGATATCTTTTAAACCTCTCTGTGTTGCCTGGGGTAAGACGACCATGCGCGTGAAAGAATGCGTGTGATTGACGTCCCCATATTACGAGGTTTGTAATAGCGTAAGCTAATGGTATTCTGTGGTTAGCCTGAGTATTAAATATTTTGTTTATAGGTGGTTTCGGAAACTTAATGGGATTAACACGGGTATTTACCTGGGTCACTCAAATGACACATACAGTGTTCGACATCTATCATTTGAGTGACTTGGGTAAGTTACCGATGTTGTTAATCCGATCACTTTTTCGAATCCGCCTTATGTTATCACTGTCAAAAAGAAAACAAGTATTCTGAAACGTTGCAATTGGAAGAAACTCCATAAAATGAATTCTAAGGCTGACTACAAGCAGTTCTTCGAGAACGGTTCGTTCATTAACCTGAAAAAGAAGAAATAATATTTGATACCTACCCATAAAAACCTCAACATATTACGCGTAAGTATTTACTTTTTTAGGACTGGTTCGTATTCTATTCAAAACCTTAACCGTGTGTGGCTAATAGTATGCGAACTTCAGACGTCAAATAAAAAACAACGATTCCATAGAAACATTTCGGAAACACAATTATGAATTCGCACTGGATTTGAAAGTTATGAATGTTTTGGTTCACACACATACATAGTGATGTCAGGAGCTTTTATTCGCGTTCAGTATCATACGATTTGTAGATGTATTTTCACGATTTTATTTCTTGAAAATATCATAAAATATTGAATATACTAATCAATTCAATTGATTTTTCATATTTTCATACGTTCTAGCGAAAAGAGATCCAAACCGACAATATTTTTTCTGCAGTGAACTACTCTGTTCCATATAAGATATAGTGTTTTTTGTTGAAAAGTGGAACATGTCGGAATAAATTAAAAAATAATTCAGTTAAAAGTTTATTTGATCAAATAGATTCTTCAATTGTATACGTCAAAGTGTAAAAATATCTTTTTATCACTTGAATTACCTTGGGCTCATTTCAAGTATTCTCACTTTCCATCTAAAAGGAATATAACTATATAATTACAATATTCACAGATTTCACTTAAAAACTAATAATCACCTGTTTAGCACTAAGGACATAAAATTGTATTTCTAAATCATAAGTACTTTGAAATGATTAATATTATTTACAATAAATGTGATATAAAGGAGGAATACAGTTTCTTAAGTCACAGTCGATTCATTATTTAGCCTACAAATATATCTATGTATAAATTCTCTTTATAAACTTAATTTCTTACTCTGCTTCTGTAAGGCACTTGTAGAGGATAATTTGTTCGAGAATTTTCCATTCGCACAATAATTGCCATTCAAGATGGCAAAGTTCAACGAGAGATAGTCGTACACATTCATATGTTCGAATTTTCAGGTATTATACCGAAAAAAATGAGGGATCTCAGTTGGCGCATGTCCAATAAGCCATTTTCACCTAATTAGACTTCTCTATTCGAATGGAATGATGTCTCAGCGTTCAAATTAACCCTAAATCTCTTTAAAATACCTATTCGATTTCTATTCGACCAAAGTTTTTATGCCAATGGGAAATTTTTTTGGCAAAAAATCATGAAAACGAATTTATGCTTAGTTGTAGCTGCCATTACTCGCACAAACTCATTCGAAAAATATACGTCTCTCGGAAATATTCCGAATAGTTGGCAATTTTTGAAAAATTTTAATACTCCAATATGTCTCATCAACAGAACTAACATCATTTCATTCTCACTGCCACAAAAATGATTCTGCTTATCTTACTCTATTTTCAGGTAAGGCCTTTAATATTTGATAGCTTTTTTTAGCAATTTTCTTTAGCTCTTCACTCATTGCTCTACCAGTTTCGGCAACCATCTTGTAAAAGATGCCATCGGGATTTTGAAGCAAGATGAACGGGTGATCGTACTCAATCACAGTTCCGGAGTCCATCACCAGAACCTTGTCGGAATCCATGATTGTGTTAAGTCGATGAGCTACGGTGAGCACAGTGCAATCTGCGAATTTTTGGCGTATTGTCTTCTGGATCAGAGCATCCGTTCTGAAAGAGTAAAGTTCATATATTTCTCATAATATCTATAGATTCAAAATAAAGTGCGCTGATACATCCACATCCAATTTCTAAAGGCCAATAGTTATTACTATGAGGTTTGACATAAACCAGGTTATATCTGATGATATTTTGCAGGAAAATCAAAGTAGGGTCCAAAATAGCAAAAATACACATAAGTGACATTGGAAACGTTATCTTAGGAAGAGATCAATTTGCAAACTTCATTTTTGGTTGACGAAATATCCATATTTAAATCATCCTATGATAACGATATCAACGTTTTAGTTCACAAAACAAAGATTTTTTGTCATTCTGTTCGTGAAACAATGGTTTCATGAAACCGGAATAGTACAGTTATTTTCAGTTATCACGCCCGGCAGTCTGCTTTAACTTATCACCATGTTAAAGATTTTCACGGGGTTAGAATTGTTGCCTATCCAGATGTTGGTTCGTCCTTTTGCGAAACTCACTGTGTGGTAATTGAACTGCAATATTACAGTAACGAGCGTGTGTCGTGTATGGACAAACCAAGGTTGAAGACTGGTCAACCAGGCGTACCACAGTAGATTCGTCAAGATAGGAGCTGCAGGCAACTGGCTGTACGATAGAGTTGTGCTTCTAGTCGACGATTCACTGATTAATGGTTCTGAGAAGAAGGTAGGCCTATTTCGTTACGTACGTCAAATCGCTGAATTAGTGCCTTCGCTCACCTCCACGATAAGTTCTGCCTTTAACTGCTGAACATTGTCGTTAACGTTGAACTGGTGTAGAGAATGCCAGTAGTGGGTGGTAGAACGGTATAATGTCATATTAAGCAACGAACACCGATTTTATCTGGTATACACAAAAGCCGTAGAAATGTAAGACGCCACCGTGGAGAGACAAGTACTTTACTATTGAGATCACCACTTATGTTCATTCGTGACAGTATAACAGCTGCGCGATCTGTTGACGATGTCTCTCAAACCACTTCACAGTCTCATGTAAATGGCCGTCCAGAAGTATTTTTTTCATTGTAGGCGGCGTAGTTCAACTGAGTTGCCAGAAGGTGGCTCCGCTAACTAACGCATGCTAGCTACTTCATTTCAACACAGCATAAGCGCGTCGGTCATGATCGTTCACTACGCCGCTTCTGCGGTTGTCATAGGCAGGTGCCAGAGGATTCAACCTATCTGATGAGTGACCCCGACATGATACCATAGATAAGCTAATCTCAATGAGATTACTCATTTATGTGCTATTCTATCTTTGAACATGACGGTTCTCTGCGTGACATCGCACCTCTTCCTTCTTCGTCATCATCGTCGCTGGTGGGGGAGTGTGTAGGCGGCGCAGTTTAATTTATTTGCCAGAAGGTGGCGCCACTGACCGACGCACGCTAGCTACTTCTTCCAAACACACCATGAGCGCGTTGGTCATGGTCGCTTACTACGCCGCTTCTGCGGTTGTCATAGGCAGGTGCCAGAGGATTCAGCCTATCTGATGAGTCCACCTCTGGCATTGGGACGAAAAAAACTTTCCCTAATAGCGCGCCGTCCTTCAAATGGAGCGAACTCACGAGAACCGCCAAACAAGCCAGTTAACGCATTTTTCTCGTCGAACTATGAACTTTTCAGGAAGCTGCCGTAAACTTTACAATGTAGCCACACCGTTCACTGGATGAAAATCCAATTGAACATATGTGGGATATGATGGAAAGAAGACTGCCCAATTTGCTTCAAGCTTCTTTGCTTGAAACGAGTTGTCACAATCATACATAGGCCAACTCATTTCGTCGTTTGCGAAAGAGTGAATTTTCTGAAAATGGTATCGTTTCATTCTTGATATAAGACTACCACGTTGACAAAAAAAGGAAGTACCCGGAACTATTCTTTCTGGGTGTAACAATTGTGTTTTTACTTAGTATATTTCAATTATACTCACTGCGGATCCACATTTGCAGTCGCTTCGTCCAACATCAATATCTTGTTATTCCTAATTATAGCCCTTGCAAGACATATAAGCTGTCTCTGTCCAACACTGTAATTTGACCCTCTATCCATCACTCTAGTTTCTAATCTGTTCATTATGTTCGCTGGGTCTTTCAATTCTACCTCATTTATCGCCCTATATAACAGATTGTCATCGTATTCCTCGAATGGATCCAAGTTATACCTCAATGTACCCGAAAATAGAACTGGATCTTGAGGTATAATAGATATTTTCGACCTAAGGGTTTGCAGGAGAAGATCCTTGGTATCTATGCTATCTATCACTATGTGACCTTCTATAGGAGCCATTCTGAAAAGAGCCGATATAAGGGATGATTTTCCAGCCCCAGTTCTGCCTACTATTCCGACCTGTAGATGAGATAAATACATTTGATGATATGTGAATTCAAATGGAACGAAAAATATTTGATGGAGAATACATTGACAATTTCATTCAAACAGTTAAGTTCAAGAACATAAAATTATGTACCTTTTCCCGAGGATTGACCACAATGTTCAAATTTTTGAGAACTAAAGGCATATCGTTACTGTATCTCAGTCCCATATTGTTGAAAGTGATTTTTCCACATGGTGGCCAGTCTGAAGGTGGTGTTGAAGGTTTCTGAGGCTGGGGTTCATCTTCCAATGTATTGTATTCCATAACTCTCTCCACAGATAACAGCTGGTTGGTGATTTCTGCAGATTGCCTCATTCCCCATTGTACGATTCCCGTAAGAGCCATGGCCTGAGTGATTGCCAGGCCCACCTCACTGCCATCTAGTCCAAAATCTGCAGAATGAAAAAAATTAATTAAATTTGATTTGAGTATGGTATTTCAGCGATAAGCTCACCTAAGCCATACAGTAGGAAACTATATGTTACAATTCCAACAAAAATGAAACATGCGAAGTCCATACTGAAGCCATAGGCAGAGCTAGCCGTAATGTACATAAACCAGGCACTTGTGTGGTAGTCTTGATGTTTGTCGAACTCGTCTGATAATACTTCTTGTGCACTGAAAGCTCTTATTGTCGTTAATCCATTCATTGAAGCTCCTAGATGAGTAAACACAGGCCCTCGCACTGAAATGATATCGAAATACCGGGATAAAAAGAAATCAAATATAAGGTTTCAAATACTCACTTATTCCTTCCAGTCTCTTGATGTTCTTAGATGACCTCAGGAAAATATTTCTCACAATGAGGAAGAATACGGCCACAAATGCTACCATGATTAAGAAGTATGGATTCACTATAGCTACTAGTGTCATAGATCCCACCATAGTTAGAATAATCTGCAAAAAACATATTTCTTGGCTTGAATTTGAACATGCGCACAGAAGCTGCTGAATTCATTCAGTGCTTTCCTAGGTTTTTCGAGTTAATATATAAGGAACTTAGTGCAACATTACGTGATGATCGTGCCCTCAGAATAATTTGGAAAACAAATTTAGATTTTTTTTCAAATATCCACTATTCTGCGATCTTCTGATCATATTATCCCCATGAAATTTTGTTTGAACCTTTGAGCTGCGTTTTTTTCGGTGAGGTACTGGACTTCAGTCAGATTTAATCTGTATGTTTGAAAAGATTGGAAAAAAATTTTGAATATGTATATCTTCGGAATCTTTGGGTGAATTTTACTGATTAACGAATTATGGCAGATCGTGAACACAATTACTTCCGAAAGAAACAACTTAGAAACTTGATATTCCTAGAGTATAAATTACGAATTCGTGCAGGGTTAAAAACAACCTTTCATTTCCTTGAAAAATTCATATAGCCCATTAACAAACCGTCGTATTCGAAATGCAACCAACCCTGAAAGTTTTGAGTAAGTGCAATAGAAGTGAATAGCTTCTAGCTAAACTTTCACCTAATAAAGACGATTTATTATTATTATTATAGTACACGTGCAATCGTTATCTCGCGTAGAGCTGGCCGGACGGACAGCATCGATTTCGACATCGGAATCAGTTAGTCCAACCTATACGTTTGAGACTATTTTTGGGAAAAAATTCTAGAATTAAACACATTTAGGTAAAACGATAGCACGCTGTTTTCGAGAGCATGCGTGAAAAAATCGATAAAGGCGCCTTACACACGGCTACTTTTCGAGCGAAAGTCCGATACGACGTCCGGAGGACGTCGGATTTGATAGATCAACGCACACAGCTAGGAAGACGCATGCACGTAGTGGTCTTAAACGCGGCGACTATTGCTCGAAAAGTGGCCACGTGTGCGGGCGCCCTCAACCTATTCCAAGTCCTACTGATTGGTATATGAAAGTGCACAAAGAACATGCTCTTCGCTTTTTATTCCACGAAAATTTATACCAATGTGAGAGCCACAGGCAACAAAACAGTGTGTACCTACTCTCTAATCCACTTACACTTTCTGCGTCTAACGCACGTTTCGGAAACCAAGTTTCCTTTGTCAAAGACATATCGTTACTAACTACATTGCAAGCGCACCTGTTGCACTAGTGAGAAGATGGTATACAGGACCAATGGGAAAGGGTTGTTAAGGTCATTAGTATAGTGCTGGGCTATCAAGGATGAGTCAGGTAAATTTTTGGAATAATGGGTTACTAATGGGGGTGAGATCATTGTTTAGCAATCTGTCTTTTCTCCTGAACATATGTATACCTTCAAGAGTGTTTAGGTAAATTTTGCTCGAGCTTTTTAATAGCTTTACGGATTTTTCTGAAATTAAATGACCGGTTGTTAAAACGTGATTCGCGACCGCTGATTTGTCAGGATGGTTGTTACGGATATGGCTCATGTGTTCCTTGAATATCGTGTTGATGTTCCTCGCTGCTTGTCCGATGTAAGATTTGTCACAGTCTGGACATTTCATTTCGTGTATGCCCGATTTTAGTTCATCCGGAATTTTATCAAACGTATTTCCCAAAAGTTGTCTGGTTTTCGTGGCGGTTGTGAAAGCTAATTTGATATTTACTGGGTGATACGTAAATGCCCTGAAACCGTTATCTTCTCCCGTTTCTTTCATTGAAGTTATGTCTCTGAAGAATTGTATATTTTTATTTTTGGTAATCAATTTTCGTACTAAGTGTTTATTATAACCATTGTGTTAAGCGATTTGAAAAATTTTGCTTTGTTCTGTGTTGAAATTAATTTCACTAAGCGGTATCCTGAATAAACGATCAATCAAAACGTGTAGGCTGGCTGTTTTATGTGACCAGGGTGCCACTGAGTCGGCCGGAATATAACAGCCCGAGTTTGTGGGTTTTCTATAAATGTCGAAACTAATTGCTGTGGGTTGTCTATAGATAATTTCAAGTCTAAAAGGCAAATTCTCCCTAGCCTGAATATGTGAAGACAGATCTCACATCTTCCTTCCATATACATGGGGAAACCAATTTCGTTAGATTAAATCGTAGGCTCTATGTGTCTCTTCCTGTATCGTTACCTCTATAAAGAGATCAATCTTTTCCACCGGGAGGTAAGGGGAACTAGCCCTTTTCCTCTCACACCAGTATGGCCTTTCATTCACAAATCCTAAATTCGATATAGTCGATAAAAGTCGATGTTTTTTATAAAGAAAATTAGGCAGCACCCTGAATATGTTCCAAAATTACCTGAAAAGCATCCAGTATAACCTTTGGCAGTAATTCGTCAATGGCACCCAAATCCCTGGAAAATCTGTTCAGTATTCTTCCACCAGGATTGGTATCGAAGAATCGCATGGTGGTTCCGATGACTTTATTAAACAAATTGTCATGCAGTTTCTGCGAACACATCATCGCTAATTTATAAAAGGCTAGCGATCTCCACAACGCTATAACGAAGAGGGCTCCCACCAAACCACCTCCAATGTAAAGGCAAGTTTCTGTCGACCATTGCGGGGTAGCCATGGATACTCTTGCCATCTCGTCCGTAGATAAAGATGCGTTCCTATGTTCCTCAATCCTAACCCAGTAACTTATAAAGAAATCTATGGAGCTGGCTATGACTTGGGTGAGGATATATAGCAGAATAACGAAGGAAACCACAAAATAGTTGGCTCCAGAATGTAAATAATTGAAGAAAAGTGAGCCTTTTACTTTTCCTTTCGAACTTTCTTCTTGTAAATCTTTAACGTTTCGTTTTTCCAGTTCTTCTTCGTCGGGTTCCTCCAAGAGAAGACTTTCCGGTATACTCAACTCACTCACTGAACTGGCTAATGATAGTTTTTTCTGAAAACATATTTTGATAAGAAATAATTATTTGGTAGTTCACTTAGATATACTCACCCTCACCGATACTTGTCTTTTAGTAATTTTAGGACCTTCTGACGTAGCCGTCTTCTGTTTTTCCTCTTCTGTCTGATCAGTATCTGTTTTCAACAGCTGAGCATAAGAATTGTCCAAGCTAGCCAAAGCGTTGAATGACCCCTGACTAACAATACTACCCTGCAAGAAAAAATATTTTTGTTTAGATATCATTGATATTTGATGAGGGTATGTCATAAGCAATGCTCAGGTAACTTCACTTCATGTGATAAGGTTACACAAAATGGTGAAAAGCTCACATTTTCCAATATGACGATTTTATCCGCATTTTTCAGATGTTGAACCTGATGCGTCACCAATATTCTTGCTTTGTTCCTCAAGTAACCATTGATACACTGCTCGTACAAATGCTTGGAAACGTGGATGTCCACAGCGCTCAACGGATCATCTAGAAGGTAAATATCTGCATCCCTGTAAACAGCCCTGGCAAGATTGATTCTAGCCTTCTGGCCTCCACTAAGGGAAGCACCCCTGTCGCCTACCAAGCTCAAGTCTCCCTCGGGAAACTGCTGGAAGTCCCTTTCCAAACTGCAGACCCGCACTACTTCGTTGTATCTTTTTTTGTTGTACTCTGAGCCGAATAAGATATTTTGACGTACAGAAGCAGCAAACACCCAGGGTTCTTGAGATGCGTAAGATACACTTCCGTTCACTATTTTGGTTCCTGAGGTTACTACTAGTTCTCCTGAAAACGAGAAAATCAGTAAGAATTGTTCGTTGTACTATTCAGTTGGAACAGTGAATGATAGGTCTCTTAGAAATATTAATTTACCTAAAATCGTTTCGAGCAAAGAACTCTTTCCAGAACCAACAGGCCCAATAACACCCAACAGTTCGCCTCTTCTAACTGATATAGTTAAATTTTTAAGGGTATCGTCAGAAGAAGAGATGTCCCACTTGGCAGTTACATCTTTCAGACAGAGGTCAACATCGTTTGACATTGACCGGAAGTCGTTGTTATTTGGGGGTGGAGTAGATAAAATGAACTCGTCATTGGTCAAGAACTGCTGTAGCCTGTTCACAGCTACCAGAAGTTCAGCCACTTCGGAAATACCACGAACAAACATAGTTGACAAGGTTTGAGCCAAGATATTATAGTAGCTCATGAGCACGAAAACCTGAAACAGATTAATTGGCTTTCTTGAAGTATTATGATTTTAGTACCATTGGCTTATTTGGAACTTGACTTGGAAGTAGGTCTGTTATTGCAAAAATCGAAAACTTGAATACGAAATGTTTCAATCGAAGAAATCTCAGATTCATTGATTATTATCCGGATTATTTCTGAAAGTTATGAAAGAACAGAAGAATTCCAGACTCACTTTTGAGG
Organism: Myrrha octodecimguttata; assembly: GCA_958510865.1. Classification (NCBI taxonomy): domain Eukaryota; kingdom Metazoa; phylum Arthropoda; class Insecta; order Coleoptera; family Coccinellidae; genus Myrrha; species Myrrha octodecimguttata. Next base: position 32,832,277 of record OY294057.1, read on the forward strand.
TCGTTATAGGTTGATCGGTCAAAGCCATAGTCATCAGTGTGCAATATAGGGCTGCTCTGGTTGTGAATAAGTTGAAGGTCATATAGAGTCCTCTGACGTAAGAGGATTTTATAATAATTTTGAGTTCGTTTTTTCTTGCCATCTTGATGAGTTTGGCGAATGGTTTCTCCCAAGCGTACATCTTTATCACTTGCACCCCTGATAGAATTTCATCCATTAGCCTCACTCTCTCGTCCGTTTTATGAGCTGTCTGTTTTCTATATACGGCTGATAATTTTCCAGTATAACCTGCGAGAAGAACATTTTATAGTATTACAGGGCTGATCAGGGATATTATGATGAAGTTTCTCAAGGATTCAAATTCACCGATCTGGTCCATATCTCAATTGGCATGAACCTCACACTCGAAATCCTACAACGAAGTACTTATATACTTAGACTTATATATAATATAATATCACTTCGAACATATCTTCAGACTCATAAGGCGAGTTTTGCCTATCTGTAACCCCGATCTTCGTAGATCTTATCAATTCCACAACCAAGGTACAAGGTGATTCTTGTATTCATCAATATTTTCAATTTTTCATAACTTTGAAACCACTCTGTATAATCTGATGATATATGAAACATATCATTAACTTATACAGGTTCTAATCGATTCATCTTCAAATGATTGAAAAATAAAAGGTCCGTATCAAAAAAATATGGGACTTAGGTCAAGTTGAGATTCAAAAATAGATTGAAATTCCAGAATTGAATTCGAATATTTGAGAAAATCGAAAAATTCTCAATTGAAATCAGTTGATTTGTTTACCCAGCACGTTGCTTTGCTTATTCCATAGAGATTCGATAGAGAATTCGCACTTAATTGCCAGAAACTTCCAGGATCGTAATGGAATTGGAAAAATCTTCTGTCCTTATAATATATATAAGTGCTTCATGTAGGTGTTTTCAAAAAATCTCCAGAAAAACATTAATTTTCAAAAATTAATTAAAATAACAAAAAAAACTATATAGAAATGCACTGCAGTGAAAGCAGCAGCTTTTGCGCTGATATTGGAGATGACCGATTTGTCAACGAATTTGAATATGCGCGTAAAAGCTTCTGCCTTAACGGCAGTGCTCTTCTATGATTTTTCAATAAAGTACTGGATTCCAATTCTATCAATTTGTATATTTGGATATATAGGTAAAATAAAATTTGGCAACAAAATCCCGAAACAGGTCAATTTTTGTTTCACTTTTACTAAATTTATATGCATTTTTGAAGGATTTTTGTTGCACCCTGTGCCATCCCCATCAACCCTCTAAATTTTTTGAATAGGGAAAGTAGTTCATATGGTACTTTTTTGGCAAGGTCTTTGTATCTTCTTTACAGGCGTGCAGAAATTTTCACGCAAACAATTATTTAGTGATTCTCTGGGTAGTATTTCAATGACGAAATAAATTTTCAATGTCACTCCATTTTACTTCTCCATTAAGGGCTTCGTAGGGGTTGAAAGTTGCGCATGAACAAAACTGTAATGATTGACTTTCATTCCGTGACAAATTTCATCAGTTATCATAGTCTCAAAGTGACTAAGCCATGACAAAGTGCACATACTGAAAGCCTCTTTGAAGTAACTAATTTTTCAAAAAAAATTTTTTTTTTTGAACATTTCTGCACGCCTGTAAAGAAGATACAAAGACCTTGCCAAAAAAGTACCACATGACCCACTTTCCCAATTCAAAGAATTTGGAGGGTTGATGGGGATAGCACAGGGTGTAACAAAAATCCTTCAAAAATGCATATAAATTTGGTGAAAATGAAACAAAAATTCACCTGTTTCAGGATTTTGTTGCCAAATATTTTGTTCTGAGAAAATGAATTTGTTCTATAATTTAGACGCGCACTGTATAATATGGACATTCTGAGGAGGCATTTCGGTTCAACTATAACAATCTTTATCTCATAGGTTATAATTTCAAAAGAATTAAAAATAAACGTATCAATGATGAACTTATGCGACTCAATTTTTGAACAGTCAGCATGGACTTGAAAAATTTACATTTAGGTTCGGAATCACATGGTTAATTGCAGCCATTCGCGAATTCAACCTTCGCACCTTATCCCCGAACCTACTCTGCAAATGTAGAGTGTGTTTTCTTCCGGAAGTTGTTTTCGCCACCGACCAAAGCATAAAGACTTCATACTTGCGGAGCTACCAATTCGCACATTCCTGAAATCCACCGAATGATTTCTTAAATATAATCAATCCAAATGATATTTTACAAAATTTCGGAAAATACAGATTGGATCGATTTGAAATCTAGTACTTGATAAAAATGATAGCTTGAAAACCTTCAAGCATGAATAATTTCATGGCGACCATATCGTCAAATATTTCCATCAAGAATTTGAAAAATACAGGTTGATTCACATAGTCTGGTTATCCGATTTTTCTATTGTATAATGGCCTGATGTTCTCGGGAACAGCGTACTAACGTTTTGTCCAAATGTCTGTTATTATCGAATTTTTTTCCAAAAATGGCCTTAAACGACTATACTGAACTCTTAGTGATGACGAATCTGGTGTCATTATCGAATCTGTCCTGCCGACCATCCGACAAACGTCACGATATCGAACGAACAGAGCAAGCTAGAGACTTGAAACTCTCAGTTAAGTTCCCGCATTGAAATGCAGCGTTTAAAATCAATAATGGGATAAGTCGGCCGAATGGTTTAAAAGTTATAGTGATTCGAACTTGATGATTATTACTTCCCTGATATTTCAGGAACTGCTGGAGCGATTGTATTGAAAATTGACTCTTATTTGAAGCATATCAACGCGCAACTTTCAACGAAATTTTGTTGAGATCGTACTGTCTGTGGATTTGAAAAACTTTTGTCGAATTTTTTTTAGGAGAAAAATTTTTTTCGTAATCTATTCATTATATTTGGAAAAATTTCTGCTCCTACTTTGAGCATTATATTTTACAGCGGTGTATCAAATGTCAGTTTTGAACGATCATGATTCCTGGAGATATTGGGAAAAAAATCGTGACATTTACTAATTCAATCCTGATGAAACTTGGCAGCAAGAAGTAAAAATGCTGATAAACGACATTGTACAGAATTCGGTGATGATCGTGGAATTAGAACAATTTTAAAAAACCTAGAAAAGCACAGACGTGAAGTCATTAGCTTTTGTGCGCATGTTCGAATTCATTGCCAAAGCGGTAGTCTTTGAACATGCACGCAAAAGATACTGATTTCATGTCACAGTACCTTTCTAGGTTTTTTTCTAGGGTTATTTCAGATTTTCGCTAAAAATTTCCGAAAAAAAATTACCAAAAATTTGATGAAGGATATTTGTTTTTTTGGAAAACACCCTTGCGCATTGAATAATTCAGTACACTTGTTTAAATTTCTTTATGCGCAAGAGCGATTTTTATGAATGATAGTTGTTATTTAGTCATTTCTCAGACATGTGGCACGAAAACCTAAAATAACTCCAGAGAAAAGTACAAATTGGGCTATGATATGAAAATTCTTGAGGAAAGTCGAGAGGGAACCTTTCGAACCTTTTCGCACGATGAAGAGGTGGATATGTGTGTTATTTATGGAAAAGCGAACAAGAACTCTGTAGCTGCACGACGACCTAACGTTAAAATATTATAAATTATATACAGGGTATTTCAATAAGAACTGTGTTTTTCAATGTGGTAACACCGGCACCACATGACAGTTTTGACATTTAGTTTTTTGACGTATTCGCAGTATATGCTTTGGCAATTGTTACAATGAATTCAATTTCGCTCGAAAATCGCATTAAAATAATTCAAATCCACTATGAAAATGGTCGTTCTGTTAAAGTTACATTTCGTAAAATTCGTGATATTTTCGGACAACATAAACGCGAGATGTTAACAACTGAATTTTGGCCTATTATTGATGACATGGATGTCACTGAAATGTGGTTTCAGCAAGACGGTGCCACATGTCACACAGCCAATGAAACGATCAATTTATTGCAAACCACATGTCACACAGCCAATGAAACGATCAATTTATTGCAAACCAAATTTCCCGATCGCATAATTTCGCGAAATTCAGCTGTTAAGTGGCCGGCCAGATCGTGTGATTTAACACCACTGGATTATTTTTTGTGGGGCTATGTTAAAGACAGAGTTTATACGGAGCCGATCGAATCGATTGCAGCCTTAGAACTCAAAATCCGTGATGTCATTAACGAAATAGACCCTCCATCTTGCCAAAAAGTGATTAAAAATTTTGATGAAAGAATCAACGTCTGTCAGCGTGGTCGTGGTGGACATTTGTCAGATATCATTTTTCATTCATAATTCTGACGGCACCGTTTACATTGACTTTTACGAAACAAAAAAGCATAAAAGTATATGATTTCATAAGGAAGAGAAGTGTCAGTTTTTATGGCGAGTTTGAGTTAATTAAAAGTAAGTCATAACTGGTCACTTCTGCTTCGAATGAATTATGTTTTTGAGCGCAGCGGAACAACTTGCTATCGTTTTGTCCAAATGTCAGTATTTCTCGAATTTTTTTCCGAAAATGGTCTCAAACGACTAGGTTGGACTCACTGATACGAATATACAGTCAAAATCGCTACTGTCCATCTAGCCGGTCGTTGTCAAAGCGGTCATCATTCCATGTATTGACCCCGCCAAACATACCTTTACTTTCCAAGCTTTGATTTTTCAATGAAGTACTGAATTTGAGTTAAATCCAAACTACCCGGACGGAAAAGTAAGTCATAGTTGACATAGCACCTATTTCTTCTCCTAGGCGGATAAATAGAACTTTTCGATGATCCTGACGGCCGAAAATTTACGCTGTTATTATATGTATGTGAATCAAAAACCTAGAAAAGCATGGACGTGAAGTCAGCAGTTTTACGCGCTGGTTCACATTGCGTAATGGCGACTTGGAAATTTCAATGAAATTTTTATGAAATATGAAAATTTGCAAAAAAATTCGATTTTTTTTTGAAATTTTTCCATAGATAATTCTTCTTATTGATACTGTCCATCTTCCAACCAAGTTCATTTCGATCAGATAAACATTTTTCGAGTTATTGAAAGATCAAAATTTCAAATGACTGTAACACGAAAACCATTCGACAGATTTGGCCCATTAACGAACGAACCTAAGATATTTAGGATCAAAACCTAACCCGAAAAATTCAAGACTCTAGCTCTTCCTTTTGGAAGTTACAGCACACACGGCCGGTCGGACGGACATAATTAAATTTGACCACGAATTCTTCTTCAGTGATTCTAACCTAGTCGTTTGAGACCCATTTCGGCTCATAATTCGAAAATTACAGACATCGTTACGAAATGATAACGTGCTGTTTCCTAGAAGAAGTGCGTAAAAATATTCGGCTATTAAGAAATAATCGTTGAAGAGTAGTGTTCTCAGTGAAACCACTATTTCACTCGATTTCAATTTCAGTTTACTACAAAACGTGAGTTTATGAATGACTACGGGAACTATCAGGAAAATTAAGCAGAATTTGAAGACTTTCAATGTGATTCCTTTGGACTTTAATGATGAATAATCGTCTCTATTCTTGAAAGCCAGGCGGCGTGGTCGGCCTCAATTAACTGGGTAATTTCTGACGGAAGAAAAAACGTGATATCTTGAGATTTGAAATGCCAACTGGTGACTTCGTGGTCGCTTTGTCGGCTCGGCACGCGTGATCTCAACATAGCGACTGAACGCCATAATTTTTAACGGCCTGACATGGGAACTCAAGAATTACCGGATTAACAATACAAGATTTATGTGAATCGTTCAAATATGCAGAGTTGGCGGATAGATTCCTAATTAGGGCGGGTTGTTTATCGGCATGTTTCTCTACTGTTGATGAAGCTTTTCAAAGCGATTGAAGCTTATTTTGGGAGAATTTCGCATCATTTTTTTGGTTTTTTATGGGGTTTCACTCCCAATATCTGAAATAGAACTATTAAAAATAAAATAAAATTGTTTTTTCATGAAAAACGCCCTTGCGGATTGCAGTATCAAACTATTTGTCAAGGGCAGTTTCTTGCAAGTTGACAAAAGTCTCAAATCAAAACGAAATATCGAAAGAAAATAATTCTTGAAATTTTCTGCTTTGTCTGTGAAAGAGCCAGATTTGTACTCTAAAGCGACGCAGTTACCTTTCTTTATCGTTTGTGTTGTTCTTGTATTGTTCTTAGGCAATGTGTTTTTTGCAAGAAACTGCTCTCGAGGGATACTGCAATGCGCAAGGGCGTTCTTCATGAAAACAAAAATTTTTATTTAATTTTCAATAGTTTTGTTTCAGATATTGGGAGTGAAAACCCATAAAAACCTAAAAAATGAAGCTTTTAGAATGGGATATTGAAAACGTATTACACACAAGTCTTTATCATTTCTTTTGATGCACTTGTTCTGAATAACAGTGCGTTATCGTTTCGCCCAAATGTCTTTTATTTTCGAATTATGAACCGAAAATGGTGTAAGTCGACAAGGTTGGACTCACTAATTAGGATCAGTGGTCCAATTGACTCTTTCTTACGGGGAAAAGGTTTGGAGCCCGAATATTTCGGTTATGTTCTTTAGTGTATAAAGCGGCCGAACCGTTTCGGAGAGCAATTCGAAATGTTGGATTAGTTCCTCGATAACCCATACGTTTCTGATGTACTGGATGCGATCGATTCGAAACTTCGTAGTTAGTTGCAGCGTGCTAACGCGCAACTAAGAGCCGAATTTCGTTTGGATCTGGTTGTTAAAAAATATTATCAGCAAATTTTTAAAACTATTGTTGATATTTTTTTTCTCGGCGGCCCTCGACAATATTCCTATGAAAATTGGCAGAGACCTTAAGGCCAATATTCAACAACACTATTTCAAATGTCAATTCGATTCAATAGGTATCTACTTCGGAGAATCGGAAAAAATATGTAAAATTTCGTGCTTTTTCTCGGTATTGCTGTTTTTTCAGGAATAACACAAAAAATACTGATTCAATCGAGATGAAACTTGGTAACTAATTAATAATACATAATATTCAATATACTGCGATGATCTGATCATGTAATTCTCACGGAATTCTGTATGTACCTTTAAGCTGTCATTTTTCAATCAATTACAACCTTTTGATCTGATACGATCTGTATTTTTGGAAATACTGTGAAAATTAAATTATGAATGGGAATATCTGAGGAATCATTGGGTGGATTATACCATTTCGTAAATTCGGCCTCCGCAATCAAGTCTCTATGTGGTTTATTCCGAAAGTTATTTTGTTCACTATCGGCGGCTATGTCGGCAGTAAACACAAAAACTTCTGAAGGAAACAAACGAATTAGGGACTCGATATATGGAGTAGGTTTTAGGTTTAATTACGAAGGTTGAACTCGTGAATTGGTAAACTTACCCAATGATTCCATAGAAAAGGAAATCCATTCATAACATTATTTTTCCAATATTTCCAAAAATGCAGATCAGGGCATATGTCACTTGATTGAAAAATTATAGCTTGAGGTTAATGCAGAAGTTCGTGAGTTCCATAGGAACAAGCGCGTAAAATCTTTTGACCTCACGTCAGTACTTTTATAGAACTTTTTTAACTTCAAAGAGTACCGACTTCTCCGTATGTCAATTGGGGATTTTTTTTTACATTTTCTGCCATTTTTTAGGAATTTTGATCTAATTCTAGTAGTGAGAAGGACGTACGAATGTTGTATTGCTTTTTGGAATTATAAAAAGTTACTTATTTTCAGGTGTCGGATGTGGATATTATTAAAAAAGTGGAAACCTGTCAATTGATCTTAAATTTTCTCCGTTCTTGTGCGCATGTTCAAGGAAACAGTGCGCAATCTGTTCATTGTTTTACTAGAACTGTCATCCATTTTTGGGTTAATAAAAATGGCATCAAAGTGAATTCAATGGATTCTACCTGTTCATCGAATATGGCTTTCGTAACTAAAGTCCAAACCAAAATTTAACAAACATCGAGTTCATCTTCGGAATCTACATAACAGTAACTTTCGAAACTACTTAGAGACTCGATATTAATACAGGTTGGGCGCTCAATTACCAAAGACGAATTCGATGAATGAGTGAAACCACCTAATCCATTCAATATCCACTTTACTTTCCCGAAATAGATGACAGTTCTGGTGAAATAATGAACAGATTTTTGTTTTTGACATTCTGTGATATTCGTCATAATCAATACCAGAATAGGATAAGTAATTAAAATATAAATGGAAGAACGTGCAAAAACTGATACTTTGTCCGTATTTTTTTCGGATTATTATTATCCATATTTGAATTTGAATAATTGACGTACCATATACTCACTTTGTAGAGGGGTCACTATAAACACAGGGGTGATTCCAACCAGTCCAGCCCATCCAGCGTTGATATATAAGAAGAACATGACCAATATTGCAGACAGTGGGGCAGACCACATGTGGTTAAGCATCACTGATACAATGTCAAAGCGGCTCACGTCATTGGACAATAAATTAACTATTTTTCCAGAAGCAGTTTCGCCCAGTGCAGACCTGCTTAGTCTCAAAGCCTGAAAATATTGTTATAAATCATTCAGACGTGGTGGACAATTTTAACATTTTTCAAAATTTCAGCGGTTGACATTCCTTTCTGCGTTTTTCATAGTGCTTCATTATGAATAGAAATCTTACTATTTCAATCATCAGAAAGGAATAACATGCTGATTAATTTGTATTTTCTCTTCAAATATAGTGTCCTACATCTTTAAAGTGATGATAAAGGGGTATGTATGGTGTGAGATGAAAAGATGACATTTATGCCGCGAGGAGCAACGTAGAGAAGAAGAAAAGGCTGAAGCGATTGACTCATTTTACTTTTCGTCCTCAATAGATAACTCTGGCATCTATCATTTCGTCTGAACCATGGACACAGAATGAGCGACATCCTGACAAAATCGACCCCTTCTAGAAATGGACAATGAACTTCTTCTTTCCGAACAGAAGAGAGAGAGAAAGAAAGAAAGAAAGAAAGAAAGAGAGAGAGAGAAAAAGATTTAAAACTGTCATCCCAAACTTCTATCTACTTGTGGAGAAAACAATCTTGTATCTCTCACACAGATGCTTTCTGCTCACAAATTTGATAGAAAGCGGCATTATGTGTCCATTTGCCATAGGACAGATTCCAACACTTTTAGTATGTTTTGTTTGGTTAGATGGCTAATGTAACCATAAACCTAATGACATGGACTGCACAATAACGCTAATAATTGGTTCTCCCTAGAAAGAGACAAACCTAACTTTCCTTCCAATATGGATAGAAGAAAGAGTAATGCGATCTGTCACTCTCTACCTTTTTCTACAGGGTCTTTCACGAGGAACCTCACCCATATTTATACGGGAAACTACTGAACGTATTTTCATGAAATTCAGCACTTATAAGTATTTCACGATGCTGATGAAATCTAAAATATTTTCAAGGCATGAGCACCTCCGGTTTTTCCGGAAATGACGTCAACTTCCGTTTTTCAAATTAGAATACCATTTTTTTATTGCAGAAATAGATTCCTTAGAAAATTTCAATTTATTTTGATGCAACATTTTTCAGTTTTGGTTGGAAAATTCTCTCTGAGCGGGAAAATTCGAAAAAAAAATCGAAAATAGAGCTCCGCTGAAACAAGAATAACTTCGAGGTTTTTGGATGGAAAATTTTCATTTTTGGGATTTTTCAAGATGTAAGATTGATGTATCCACTTTAAAAATCGAAATCGCGATTCATGATACAGGGGGTGAAAAAATCGCTTTCAAAGTTAGGGATGACAAAATCGTGAAAAATCAATTTTTTCAAATAAGAACCCCATTTTTTTATGGCAGATATTGAATCTACGTTAAAAAATAATGTGAGTGTATGCATCACACCCTTGCCCTAAAATGGATATTTTCTGAGTTATTCACAAAAAACTGTTTTTCGTCTTGAATTTTCAGCTATTTCTTTTCCCTTCACGCCAAAAAGATGAAATTTTCAGGAACTGTTATTTGAACCATGCTGTAGATTTTTCACCCCTTCTTGAAACCGACTTCAAGTTACTATTAGGAGACCCATGGCAAACTCTCGCAGTTATAACTAGAGAAGATGCTCAAAGTTTTGACCGTTAATTTCTAGACATTTATTTATACGTCTCAGGAATGCTTCGTGCGTTGCTCTTCTTATTTCATCGGGAGGAAGAGATCTGCAAAAGTGTTTAAAAACCAAATTGAGTTTCAAAACTATGAATCTAAAAATCTAAACAAACCTGAACGCATTTCTGACTCGTTCTATGCAGTCCTCTTTATCAGTCAGGGGAGTTGAGTAGACAATATTTTTTCTCCTACCCCAAACATAATAGTCTAAAGGAGTTAAATCGGGAGAACGTGGTGGCCAAAGATGTGGACAATTGTTCGCCAACCATCGATCTTCAAATAGCCTGTAGAGGATATTTGACACATTGAGTGAATTGTGTGGAGGCGCGCCATCTTGTTGATACCATAAGTCATTATGGTTCTGTACTAGCGGCTCAATTATTTGAGTCAATATTTCAGAATATCTATCTCCTAAGGGAGAACATTCTTTAAATAATGCAAACATGTGTAGTGTTCTATCTTACCAGTTAAAGTCCCATCATGAATGTGAACATCGAGAATTGCATTATTTTTGATGGCGCAAAAAACATTGAAACTCCAGGTCTCTTGAAAGTTCCATTGTCTGAAGTGGTGGTTGTTCTCTTCATCCCAATAATGACTGTTATGCCTATTGAAAGAACCATTCTTTGTGAATTTAGATTCATCTGTCCAAATTATACAGTCCAAAAAGTTTTCATTCTCTTGAAATCGAATCATCATAGCTTCGCAAAACTCTGTTCTCCTGACGAAATCAGTTTCCTTCAAATGCTGTACCCTATTGAATTTATATGGGTGCATTTTATATTTTTTTAATATTCTCCAAACACTCGATTGAGATAATCCCAGATCAATCTCGGCATCTTTGAGAGAATTTTGAGGATTCACACGAAAATATGCAAGAACTGTAATTTCGTTGTTCTCATCTTCTACTACACTTTTTTCTCTGTGTGTAGTTTTCTTAACGAAAGATCCGACATTTCTCAAGTTTGTCATGGTTCTGTTAATGGTATCTCTCGTTGGTCTGGGTCGGTCAGGAAACCTCTCAATGAACAGTCGAATCGTTCTATCTACAACTTTATTACATTCTCCATGAAGTAGAATGAGATTTAAATAATCTTCATTGGTAAAATTAGGCATAGTGATCGATTTTATAACTTAATACGAATTATCACCAAATTAATAGTAAACACAAAATGCTACTGAATAAAGAGGAATTTGGCAGATGTAATTAATGATATCTATCATTAAAAAAAAATAATGTAAAACATGGTAAGTTTTTGCATATGGTTCATAAGGAATTATTTATTTATCACTGGAGAGAAAACCGATGGCCGATTAGTTGAAATAAAGAGGTTTCCGATACAAATTCGAATCCAAATTCGCCATCTATTTAGGAACAACCTGTAACTTTTTTCTCTTGCATATTAGGGTAGTAAAATCTAAAACATGGTTTAAGTAACAGTTCCTGAAAATGTCATCTTTTTGGCGTGACGGGAAAAGAAATAGCTGAAAATTCAAGACGAAAAACAGTTTTTTGTGAATAACTCAGAAAATATCCACTTTAGGGCAAGGGTGTGATGCATACACTCACATTATTTTTTAACGTAGATTCAATATCTGCCATAAAAAAAATGCGGTTCTAATTTGAAAAAATTGATTTTTCACGATTTTGTCATCCCTAACTTTGAAAGCGATTTTTTCACCCCCTGTATCATGAATCGCGATTTCGATTTTTAAAGTGGATACATCAATCTTACATCTTGAAAAATCCCAAAAATGAAAATTTTCCATCCAAAAACCTCGAAGTTATTCTTGTTTCAGCGGAGCTCTATTTTCGATTTTTTTTTCGAATTTTCCCGCTCAGAGAGAATTTTCCAACCAAAACTGAAAAATGTTACATCAAAATAAATTGAAATTTTCTAAGGAATCTATTTCTGCAATAAAAAAAATGGTGTTCTAATTTGAAAAACGGAAGTTTTCGTCATTTCCGGAAAAACCGGAGGTGCTCATGCCTTGAAAATATTTTAGATTTCATCAGCATCGTGAAATACTTATAAGTCCTGAATTTCATGAAAATACGTTCAGTAGTTTCCCGTATAAATATGGGTGAGGTTCCTCGTGAAAGACCCTGTATATAGGTGAGGCGGTGTAAGTGTCGTTTTTCTCTCACTGTATTCGATTCTCGTCCAAAAATATGAAGGAAAGGAGTAGTCAAACTATATATGTCTGTAACTGCTTCCATAGATATGAAGACAATGACTGCTTTCCCCTAAATCTGTTGACAAGAAGCGGTATCAGTAAGAGAAAACTAGTAGGTAGAAGAAGACATATTATTTTTCGGTCTCTCTCTCAATTTCGCTCTCGCTGGAATCACTTTTCATCTGAAACTTCGAAAAAAAGGCGCAGTCCATGTCATGTCTCTTGTCTTTAACTGTCATCTAAGACATAGAGGCATGGATACTGTCATTCCTCTAAATCTAATGCATGGACGGAAGGCATTGACCGATAAAGGTAAAAACGTCAGCCATTCAGAGTCTATAACATGAATTTTTCAATAGATATTTTTTTCGATTCGAATATTTCTTGAAACTGTATAATACCATGCGAAAGTGACTCCCTTTTATTTTTCCTACTATATAATTTATATACTGCATTCACTTTTAGAGTCAGTCGGTAGGGCTTGGATGAGGTCTATAAAGTTTTTGTAACTAGAATGGAGCCAGGTGGGTAATATTGAAATATCATCGAGGTCAAAATAAATTGACGAGACGTCAATACGCGCAAATTTTTATCACTGTTTCTATGGTTTGGTTTGGTTCAATACGTTATATGACCTTTGTGTATGTAGGACGGACATTGCCAAGTATTCACCTCATAGGAATATAACCTAAAATTTTTCGAACATACGTACAGAGTGGAATGTGTCAAACTTTCATCGCCAGCCGACTGACTTCATGAAAATGAATATAGTATACGTATGTTTTCTCAGCTGGTATGAATTTGAATCTTCTTTTCAAAAGAGTTATAGCTTAAAAAGTCGAGTGTTTTTCATTTCATTGAAAATTTTCTGGATGTGGAAATTTTTCTAATCACTTGATTTCAATTACAAATGAACAATTATACGAGCATATGTGAGATAGTCAAAAAATTAGACAGACTAATCCACTATTCCTGAAACAAGTCAATCAAATCATTCGCGCAAGCATGGATAATACAGGGTTTCCATTTACTGAGTTTGTAACATTCTTTTCAGGATAAACTTAATTCGGATCCCAGCCCCCACACAACAGGGTTAAAACGCTGTCCTTAAAGCTACACTAGCATTTATGACACACTTCAAAATATCATTGCTCAGAATTTTGTACACATTTATTACAAATTTTCGTCCCACAGCAAAAATTTATTACAGGTCCTGTTTTCCAGAAAATGGAGTGGGCCAGCTTTAGATTGAGGCTGCATCACGCACTGTGTATTTTTCTAAATATGCAATATATTATGATATAATTGGCACCTAAATTCCTTACACATTCATAAGAGATAAGTGACTAGCAAAAAATTCAAATCATCAACCCCATGGAGATAGACACTCCTGAATGTTGAATGATTATGCTGAATATGCATCAAAAAAGGTGGAGAACAACATACATAAAACATTACTCATAATAGGAATTGGTCTAATGGAGAAAAAAGAGCTCCAGTAATAATAAATCAACATAATCACAAGGACGAATTTTTGTCGATAAATCAAAAATCAGAGCTAATCATCCAATCAACCAAAACATCTACACCGAAGTAGTGGATCCAAGGAGAATGACTACAGCTGTTTCACAGTTATTACTGATCGTCAGATCAACTTACCTCGGATGAAACCTGGAGCTCTCTTTTCTCCACGATCCAATTCATATCTTCGTCAGATATTGGACGTTATCACCTTGGATAAAACCGCAGAGGGATACTCGATACTTGTCACCTTTCAGATGGACCGCTGCAGTGTTCAAAAACGTACGGCGCGCCATCTTCCGGGAGCATTTTGCGAATCCCACCTTCGAGCGCAGAATACCCTGACCTATTAGCTCTGATCAGGGGGCAATATTTGTTGATTGAAAGGAGTGTAGGAACAAATCGATGAATATCGAAATAATTCCTTGTTTTTTCATTGAAATATTCCATTCGAATCCCTAATTATGAATGGCAGAAGTGGGGGCTACTGTAATAAATGTTTGAAAAGGAGAAAAATCGATGAATATTGTAATTTTCCATCATATTCGAACTTTTTTTTCACATACTACGTCTAATTCCTTACTTTTCTGGATGGAATATTTCATTCGAATCCTACAGCAAGTGTAAAAGGAGTGTGGGGTAATGTTATAAATTTTTGAGAAAAAATCGGTGAATATGGAAGTCGGGATATCTCGACAGATACTATAGTATATCTACCGTCCGCGGAACATTGCGTTACCCAGTATATATCGTTGTCCATATAATTATGTGATAAGATTTTCGAGATTTTTGGGGATCCTTTATCACTATCATTAAAAAATAATATGTCTTAGGTTTATTCAGTAAGGTATGTTGGAAATTTCATTCCCTTCATCTGTTGGATGCATATTCAAAATTCAGGAGTGTCTATACCTTTGAGGTTGATAATTTTGAAATTCGTGCTTCTCACATATCTCTAATAAATGTGTAAGACATTCTGCTGCCAATTCGATCACATAAAATTGCCTACTTTGGAAATACAGAGTGCGTGGTTCAGCTTCAATCTGAAGCTGGCCCACTACAATTCTCTGGAAAACGGGAGCTGTAATGAATTTTGGCTTTAGCACGCAAACTTGTGATGAATGTGTACAAAATTCTGACCACCGGAATTTTGAAGTGTGCCATAAATGCTGGTGTAGCTTCAAGGACATGATGAAACGCATGTTTTCAATAATCTCTACTAATACATACTGTAGTGAACGTATGGGTTGAGTCTAACAGGACAGGGCGTATTTGAAATTTTTGATTGAAAACGATGATGAGAACAAAGTATGAGGGGTTCTCTAGTCATTGAGAAATGAAGTCAGCACAATTATACTCACTTTTCTGTAAATTAAGGCACAACATGCAGCTCTCACTCTCATACCATAATGGAAAGAATTCACAATATACTGGTTTATTGAAACTGCACACAACGCGTTCACAAAAACCACAGCAGTAGCATACCATAAAGCCTCCTCTCTAGTTGTAGTGGAATCTTTTTTGAAATAACCTAAAAGATTACCGAGTGCTATTGGTAAATAAAGTCTTAAAACAATTTCTTGCACGAACACTATTGCTCCTAAAAAGGTGTATTCAGGCCAAAAGGTTGACGCCAGCACTCTGAGGAGACTCGGTTTCTTGCTCGATTTTCGACATTTCTTGAGATGTTCGAACCATTTTCTGGAAACAAAAATTGAATTAAATGCCTGGAACTCTGAAAATGTATAAACGATGTATCCGAAAATAGTTTAATGTCTATGAACAATTATGAGACTATCTGATGCACTGCGAGATAACATAGTTGAACCCCGATATTAGGCAGAATTTTTTCTAAGCGTTTTCGGAAATATTTTGAATTTTATCAGCTCTTTACCCAGTGAAATTCTTCGACTAGTCTCTATTGCGCCGAAATTTCTTGTTATTATTCGATTTCAATAGGATTTCTGCTCCATGTAAATCCTTTGTCGCATTGAAAAGTTTGTTGAGTGGTATAAACGCTGCTTTGTACTACTTACTCTTGAAACATAATGGCGTTATTATTATTCCCAAATATTTCAGTTCTCAAATTTTTAGCCTACATGGTTTGAAACGACCATTCCGGACTCGATGATGAGTTCTCGGTACAATCCAATTGTCTGTCTGTCCAGCCGGTCCTTTTTTATCTCGATTTCGATGGAAAGATTTAGACAGGTGAGAAGACCTCTTCATCAAATATCGCTGAAATGTTGCAAGATGTTTCAAGTCCCCATTCTCAAACAAAGCGTCAAATTTTTAATCTTAACCGAACTAATATTTTCATAATTATTTTGACAATATTCCATTGAATGAGTATCTTTCAAGAGAAGCAGGTTCATAATTGCCCTCTGGCGTATGTCATTATTTTTTCCTGATAAGTCGCAGAAATAGTGATGCGATCTAGTGGTAACGAAATGCAAAATTTCGTGCGGATATTATGACCATTCTATAAAGATAAAATGGTGTGACTAACAAAATTTTCAATTTCATATGGAACTTAAAGCCATTGGTTTCTGAAAAATGTCGGCTGCAAGGCGCATGCACAATTTCATGAGAATAATATGATTAGAAAAAATCGCGAAATCACGAATTAAATCTGCGTTCAGCGGGGTAACTGGATGGACGATCGATATATCTATGAATTTTAATAAAAAGCGGAAAAGCTCCTAACTTTGCGACAAGTGCACGTGTGCTCAAACTTTCGGAAGAAAACCTGCATCCTTTTTCAGGTGAGCTTCCGATCCTAAATATCTCGGTTAATTTCGTTAATGGGCTGAATTTGATCAACCGTTTGAGTGTCTGAAATTTTGTTTTTCAAAACTCAAAGAAAATTCATCCGATCGAATTGAAACTTGGGATCCAGATGCATAGTATCAACATAAAGATTCATGCAGAATTTCCTGATGATCGTATCAACGAAAAACTTCTAAAAATTAATTAAAAATGATGATTAGTGCTTCTCTAGATTTTTTTATTTCTGGTATCGGTTTGATCTCTACTCTGGATATAGCAATTTTTGCTGTCATAACCAATCATAAAAATTTATTTCCATTCGAAATTGACTAGTTGGGCAGAAGATGCAGATATTTTGTTTAATAATAATAATATAAGTCTCTTGCTCTCTCATCACACTGCAGCTGTGTTTATGGAATTTTACACTAATTCTCTCCGATCATACGGTACTGGATAGAAATATAATTTAGTTTTTGTGGAAACAGGTGAGAAATCCAACGCTACATCGAAATGTGAGAAAGTTGTCCTCTGTAGTATTGCTTCATGGTTGCAAAATAACTAATATTATTTTTATATCCCGATGACCAGAGAGAATGCGTGCAAAAACTCATCAACCTAGAGTAGTACGATTAGAGTTCAAGCAGAAAGCTCACTTCTCACAAGAGACTCAAACAAAATACCTGTTTTGTCTACCTAAGTGAAAATACATTTGAATGAACTTTCATAAGGACGAAAATCTGAATATCTGGAATTACAAACGAACAAAATAAAAAACCAACAAAATTGTTTGCTCTTTCTCGATTTCATCTTTTTTTCGATTGTATTCCACTTGAAATTCGAATATGCAAAAAATTCATTATTTGATGTGAGAAAGCTACGTCTATTTCTGGTCGAACCGGAAGTCAGGCACATTTTTTACTTCAGCACATTGAAAACTTTCTGCAGTATCAATGTCTAAAATCTCAATCAATAGTAAAAAGTAATAATTCGACAGTTTTCGTGTCCCCAAAATGTTAATTAATACAAGAATTCTTTCATCACGATGTGGCTTCGTCAGGTATCTATCTACATTGTACTGTCTGATGGTACGTAGTGTGACAAGGTATAAATACAGTTGGTGACATGAAAACATTATGTCACAGTCATAAAATAAGGGAGACATCAAATCCAATTTAATTCCGTGAAAATTCGTATTCCAAACCGTACTATTCAATGCCAGATAAAAACGGGGAAACACTTCTACGATGCTCTTGGCTATCTACCAAATATTAATTATGTAGGCGGCAAGAATACTTTTAGCTCAAATTGAGTTCGTTTAAAATCAATATAAAACGAAAGCTAGAAGTTTGCAATAATGATTCAGTTTTTTACGCGCTTGTACCAGAAAACAGAGTGCTGTCATTTTGCACAACTATTCGTAATTTTCTCGGAATATTGAAGCAAAATGATCCCGAACGATTACATAGATTACGCTGGTAAAGAATTAGTACGGTCAATTAACATTCTATCCGTGAAAACAATATCTCCTGGAAGAAACAGAGAGTTGAAACTTTTCGCATGAGCAAAACTGCTCCGAGGTCAGAGACGGAGTCACTCGAAAAATACCGATCGGATCGAATTGGAACTCTGTAATTAGGTGAGCCAAATCGAGGAAATAGCTGCAGAATTTCGAGAGAAATGTATCACTACAGAAATATGGAATATTAATTCTGATCTGTCAGTAATCCTCAATTCGTTATTCTACAACCAAGTAGGTACATATCACAACTCGATGGCATAATTTTGGTGAATTGTTATAGAAATATTGCTTGATGGAATAGAATCCTGATTCTGAAATTCCATTCATTCAATTTTATAACTCTAGGTTACATACTATCTTGAAAGAAGTAGTAGTAGTAGTAGTTAAGTAGTAGGGGTTGCAGGAGCAGTAATCTTGTGAAAATACCCTCTTCAAATTCTACTCAATCAATTTTTTTCTTTTTCGAATTTAATTCGGCAAAGAACTTGAAGTTGAAATTTTGACAATAGTCTTCCAAATACCATTATGATCCAAAATTAATTTTTAGAGACATTGCAAAAAAATTGGTAAAATTTCGTGGCTATTTGAATTTTGGGATTATTTCATCAACATCGCAAAAAGAACTGACGCTATAGAAATTGTAATCGTAGAATACAGATGCAAAATTTCGATGATCGTACAGACAATGCAACTTTCTTGACAATCTTTCCATTGAACAAATAAAAATATCGTAATTTCATCTTCAAACTAAGAGATCTTCTAATCATATGGTCCCCACGAAATTCTACATAAACCTTCAGGCTGTAATTTTTCATCGTTTTGAAATTTTTTCACTCCCAATATCTGAAACAGAACTATTGAAATGAAATGAAATTGTTTTTCTATGTAAAACGCCCTTGCAGAAAACACTATAAAAGAATGCAAAATCCTCCCAAAATAATCGAGTTAACCGATATATAATTTTTCAATCAAGCCCTGGATTCGATTCAATCTGTGGTTTTGGAAACATTGGGCGAATATAATTTTGAGTTGATGGATCTGCGGCATCATTAACCATTGGCCCGACCGTAAACACAATTACTTCCGAAATAACCGACTTAGAACCTATTTTTAGAGTAGGTTTGCGACATCATTACGAAAGTCGATTGCGGGAATGGGTGAAATCCGCCAATGATTCTGTAGATATACACATTCAAATCTTCAATTTTAAAATATTTCCAAAAAAAATTGAAGCTTGGAAAGTGAAGGTATCTTTAGCGGGATCAATAGATGGAATGAAGACCGCTTTGGCAACGAATTTGAACATACGCGCAAATAATGCTGACTTCAAATAAGTGCTTTTTTAGAATTTTATACCTAACATGATCCGAAATAAAGCAATCTCTGCCGGCCTTTGATATCTCGTTTTTGATAAAATATGGCGAACATAGTTTCAAACAAATAACTTCCGCAGTTAATTCTTCAAATGATCTTATAGTCTGTTATGCCATACGAGCTTTTTCTTCGTGATCGATAGTGAAATAAATAGATTATACCATGAATGCCAAAACATTCAATGCAACCAGTATTTGGACAGAGTGAAATAGATAAATTATTTATTGTTTACTTATGTCCGATTTGTATCATGGTTCTGCTCTTCAATTTGACATACGAACTTCAACAAAAAACAAGTAAACACATGTACTTTTAATTTCACGAACTAGTTTCAGTCGAATTAAAATGATAGTGAATATCTGAACGTATAAATTTTACGTTTTCGTGTTGTCCTGTTTGTTTTTGAAGGTAGGATATTCACTGGGAGAAATTATTCGTTTAATTTATGAATATATAGGTAGAATCGTATCCTAGCATACATATAATTTGGTCTTCAAGACTGATTGGAGTATCTAGGTATATTCAAGGAAAAATATATTTTCCAGAACTTCGTTCAACAATGCAGTAGTGAGAACTGTAATCTCTCAATATTGAATTTGTTTCTTCTGGAACTTTTTCTCAGTGTTATGGAAAATAAGAAAAAATGAAATATCATGAAATCTATATTATTATCGATAATGATTTGTATTCCGTAGGAATCAACCATGTCAGATCATTTCAAATCATAAACTAAGCTTTTCAATGAGACATACAAAACAGATTTTCTACAATATTCTGCGACAGTTCAATACTTCATCAATATAGGGTGATACATAATTATGATTAGGCATATTTATTCATACGCTCAAATAACAATAGGAATTTATTTTTATATTGAATTATAGATCCCAGAATGAGCAACCTCGTTTTATCAGAATTTGAATGCCCAATATGCATGGAGTATATGATCCCTCCAATCCACCAGTGTACTATGGGACACACCTTCTGTGTTCAATGTTTCAACAAATTTTCAAGGTGCCCAACTTGCAGAAGCCCAAAGGGTGTATCAAGAGCCTACGCCCTAGAAAGGATACATTGTAGTGTCACATTTCCTTGCAAATACCGATTCGAGGGTTGTCAAGCACAGATATTAGGTAAGGGCTTTCATGTATACAGTTGGGGACCGGTCGATATAATAGTACCCTGGGGGCCGATTCTTGAATCTTGAGCAAGAATTGGAGAGTATGACAATTGTGACATGTTTATGTGGATTTTCTAAGTTTCCTCGAGCATGTGCAAAATTTGTGAGAGTTCGATTCGCCATTTCGACTATGTTTCCAAGCAAATATTCAAGAAATAAACTGAATGCAAGATATCGAGAAATTTCAAATCGAAATGAAAACATAACCTTATCACCGTTTCCTTCAACTTAGCAACAAGTGATACGGAGTATATCAAATTTAACATTAAATTGTCGAGTGACTTCGGTTCCATGCGCAGGTCATGTCTACTTGTTTATATTTAGAAAACCAACGCAAGCATAATGCAATTGTCATAATCTTCTATTCTTAATCAAGATTCAAGAATCGGCCCCCTGGACGTTTACGTAGAATGGTACGCACGATTTTATTGAAATTTTGGATTCCTGGGTATTCCTACACTAAGTTTGTTCATTGTGTCCCCTAATAACTACGCTTTTGTACACCAGTCCAAATCGTGTAAAATGATAACGTTCCGTAACTTTTTGCGCGCATGTTTCAGAGAAACAGCGTGCTATCGTTTTGTCCAAATATCTGTGATTTTCGATGATTGTGCCGAAGATGGTCTTAAACGACTAGGTTGAACTCAGTGATGACGAATCCAGCGTCAAAATCTATTCTGTCCGGCCGGCCGTCACCACGATTGCGGGCGTACGGAAGATGCTATTAACTTGATTTTAAGGAAGGGTTGCATTTAATGGGCCGTATTGACCGAATAGTTTCGGAGTTGAAGCCATTTGAGATTTTGAGGTTATTCTCCTCATATTTCAGAAACTGCTGAAGCGATTGGATTGAAACTTGACACTTAGTTGGAGCATAACGACGCGCAACTTAAAACGATATTTCGTTAAAAACGTATGGTTAGTCGATTCGCAAAAATTTTTTTTCTGAAACTATTTTTCATATTCGAGAAAACTTTCAGTTGTACTTTGAACTTCATATTTCACAGCAGTGTACCAAATTTCAATTCGATACGGCTATGAGTTCTGAGATATTGGGAAAAAACATGTAGAATTTCGTGGTTTTCTTCTCGATATATTTTGTCGGTTTCACTCAAGAAATACTGATTCAATCGTGATGAAACTTCGCAGCTAGTTAGAAGATGTTGAGGGACCACATTGTGCAGAATTTCGTGATGATCGTATCATTAGAACAATTTGATTAAAAAAAAAATTTTTTTTTGAATATTTAATATTCTGTGATCTTCTCATCTTATTATCCTCATTAAATTTTATATGATCCTTCAAAATGTCATTTCAAGTACTGGATGTCAAATCGATCTAATCTGTATTCTTGTGAATATTGGGAAAATAAAATTTTGAATGGGTATATCTGCGGAATCATTAGGTGAATTTTACCCATTCACGATTTTGGCCTTCGTAATTGAGGTCCAAACCTTCTCTACAAATATTGAATTTCTAAGTTGTTTCTTTCGGAAGTTCTTGTGTTTACGGTCCGCCGTAAATGTCTATCAACATTCAGGTAAGAATATTGTGAGTTGGAAAATGGACCTTAATACCCTAAAGGCATAATGCCAAAAAAAATAATGCTATTTGGAAAAATAGTTGATGACGTCATATCTCGAATTTTAGACGAGCTGTATAACGTTTTCCAACACCGAAATGAGCACAATCTAAAATACTTATCGACCCATATCATTTTGAATGGGACCATCTAAAAGTCACAAGAAGAAAAAAATTTCGACTATAATTAACAAGCTGCCCCATCCTGAAGCGGGTTGAAAGATTTTAGTTTGAACGAAAATATTGAGAGTGATACTGTTAACAAACGTTTTCAATGTTTGGACTTGAGATAGAATAACCACCTCTTCTTCATTTCCTCACAATCATATCATTCGGCTGTACATCATTCCATATTTCCCGCCAGCAAATACTCTTCTGTTCACCAGCTAGGAAAAGGCGCTGTTGCCAAACTTCATTTTAACATTGAGGAATATTTCGTAGACATAGAGGCTAAATGGTTGTGTATTAATTTCAATTTTCTTCCATTGAATAATGACTATATTGAAGAAACGCGTGATCATTTCTGTGGTGGAAAAAAGGATCTGAAAATAAAACAAATTTGAAATTCGGGGGCCCATACCATCCGGAAGGAAATAAAGTATCGAATTGGAATTTGAAACGTCGTTGTTGAATATTGATTTAAAGGTCTGTGCTTAATTTCGTTGAAAAAAAAAATCTATTCGACATTTTCCGAGAAAAAAAAAATTTGCAGAAAACTTGTTGGATCCTCCGCAATAAGCTTTGACTTGGTATTTTTCAGATATTTACGAAGTTCGATCTGATCGCATTTGTACTTCTTGAGATTTTGAGGACATTACGTTAAAATTTCAAACAACAAAGAAATTCTACATATTTTTTTCAATATATCTCCGAAAGTAAATTTCGTATCGAATTGAAACTGGAAACATTGTTGTTGAAGAATGATTCTAAGGTAAGTCTAAAACTTATCGTTGAAATCTGATTATTACTTTCCGAGAAAAACAAATTTTCAACAAAAATTTCAAAAATTTTCGAATAATATTTTTTTTAAATTTTCAACAACAGGATCCATACGAAATTCCGCATTGCGTTGCGTGTTAGAGTTCAAGAACTAATTACAAAGTTTTAATCCGATCGAATCGGTACCTCATGAGATATCGAAGAATTGACCTCAAAATTTCTTAAAGGCATAACTCCGAAACTGTTTGACTGATTATGCCAACTAACGAACTCAACCGAGATATACAAGATCGAAACCTATCCTGAAAATTTCAAGACTTTAGGTTTTTTCTTCCGAAAGTTAGAGTACACACGGACAGAATCAAATTTGACCACAGATTCTTCATCAGTGAGTCCAACCTAGTCGTTTGAGACCAATTCAAGCTCAAAATTCGAAAATTAGTGACATTGTGACGAAACACTGTGACGTAAAAACAGAAAGATTGAAATCTAATTTTTCACTTCAGGAATCGATCTGACCGACCATCAAGACTCCTGTACCTTCGCCAGGAACTCGTGTCCTTTCGCCAGACAAATGTCTTGCAAATGGCTCGGAAGACGAAGGGAAATCTCAGAACACTGCAGAGAAGTCCATCCCGGCAATCTTCACAAGGGCAACCACATCATCCTCAAATGCCCATTGTTCGATATACTAGGTGGACAGCAAGCCTTCTACTTTACCATGATCCAGGCATTCGGCGAGCAGTTTCAGTTCTGCTGGCACATCTGCATAAACGGCAGCATGCAATGGTCAATGTACTTCATCGGCACTCCGAAGGAAACGAAGAGATATAAGTATTCGATATCGATTGGAAAACCTCAGGGAGAATACGATCCAATAGTCATGACCACCAGCTGTGAGAAGATGGTGGAGGAACAGGATTGTTTCGACAGCAGGAACTGCCTGACTTCCAATTACGACATGGTAAAGAAAAGGTGCAACAAAAACGGCGATCTACACTACGAAATTAAGATTATTGATAAGACGTTTGAAAATATCAAAGGAAAAAAGTCAAATTCTACAACCCCTGATCTTATTAAGCCAAACGAAGATGGTAAAGAAATCCTTACGAAAACTATCAACCAGTAAAAATCTGCAAGATGAAAAAGTAAAAATTTGGGACACGAATCCCATATTTCAATCTAAGTGTTGATTGTTCAAGATATTTCTTTTTCGACTTTTAGCACTTGTCTGTGTATGTTGTTAATTTATTGTTTTGTTTGTTGAATTTTATGACTCGAATTTTATTGAATTTTAAAGTAAAAAAGACTCGTCGATGTGTGGAAATAGGATTATTGTGAGAGCGTTTTCTCGACAAGAAATAAACAATTTCGAAATGACATGTTCGTTTTTCATCGAGGAAATCATAAATGGATGATTGTTCTCTGATGTAAATATTGAACAAATAAATTATCATTTACATGATCGAATTCAAGAATATTGAATGAATGCTTGGTGTAAAATCCTTTTTGAAAATATCAACCTACAAGAATATTGAATGTCGTTGAAGCGTGATAATAAAATGTGGAAATTGAGAAATTAATATTTCAGTGTCTTTAAGAATTAGTACTTTATCGATTGTCTTAGATCTCCAGGAATTCATCATAGGTTTATATAGCGTGTGCGAGTCTGGATATCGGACGTGTAAATTCTTCTGTCAAGTAATTTTTGCAATCAATAAAATACAGTGATACTGTGATACAGTTACATAATATCCTCCGATATTGATATCTTACGATATACTTTCAGTGTCTCCAACGTACTACGTATGGATGACAAATTTAATTATTTGATCAACTGACAAATAACGATTGGAGTAAAATATTTAAGAAAACTGTAACATAATGAAATACAATACAAAAATAATACGCACGTGTTTCATCTTCACGATATCAATATCTGAAGATATTATGTAAAGCTATTACAGAAAAATCTGTATTTTATCGATTGTATTAATATAACATTTATAATGTTAATATTTAGTCGACTCGTCTTGATTTAATTTTTGGAGTAATTTTTGCTCCAACAGTAAATGGCGGCCGGTAAAATCTGACCAAAAAATGTTTTTCCTTGTTGGCAATCGAACCGGACATGTTTTTAATCCCTGCAGATGGTCTTCCCCGATCTAACAACACTTATACCCATAAGTACTGACAGTAACAAAGCATGTTCTGTGGGTCCTGTAAAGATTTACTTCACTCAATGAGATGAAAGAAATATAAAAGTAGTAATATCAATTGAGAAATATCTGCCAATAGAATTTGAATCATTCACCAATGAAGTGGCGCGGTTGAACTAATGCCTGATTTCTAAATGAATTAATTCAATCCCAAATTACAGTTTTGTATAATATTCAAAATGAATATATAGGGCAGAAACACAAATTGCTTGACCTCTAACTGCGACATGGTGTGAAAAAGGTGCAATAAAAACGGCGTTTTTCACTACGAAATAAGGATAATAGATAAAGACGTTTGTGATTTTAAGGGAGAATAATCAAATTCTACAGCCACTGATCCTCAACTCCAACGAAGATGGTGAAGGAATTATCACAAAAACTTACAATAAGTAAAATCTGAAGATAAAAAAGCAAAAATTTACGACCTAGAAACCCATATGTCAACCTAAGTATTCATTGTCTAAGATAGTTCTATTTCGACTTTTAGCATTTGTCTGTATACATTGTTAATTTATTGTTATGTTCTTTAAATTTTATGACTCCAATTTTATTGAATTTTGGGGCAGTAAAAAGACTCGGTGATTTGAGAAAATGGGAGATTGATTGTTCAAGTGTTTTCTTGACAAGAAGTAAACAATTTCAAGATGATATGTTCTTTGATGTTAATATTGACAAAGTGAATTATTATCATTCACATCGAATTCAAGAATTTTGAATTAATGTTAGGTGTAAAATCCTTTTTGAAAATATCAATCACCAGACTATCAAATATCATCGAAGCGTTATAATAAAACGCTGCAAATCTTACACAAGGGTTCTTAATTTTTTCAGTTGAAAACCCAATACCAATGATATCTTAAATAAAACTTATATATTATTTATAACTCATTGGTTTCTCACAGCACAATTTGCAGCGTTTTTCTTCACAACTCAGGGACCACTGGTCGGAAACCATCCGGGTGAAAATTTTCAGGCTGAGTTGTGCAACAGTAATGTTGAATATGAAAATACGGTGGTAAGATTTCAAGAAATATTTTTTTTTCCTCCTACCCTCAGTTTAGAGCTCAGAGGGAACACTGATTCTGTTGAAAAGCTTGGAGGATCAATCTCGAGCGACACACGATTTTTCTACCAAGTTTCACGAATTTCGATTCAGTACTTACAGATGAAAGCCCCAGACAACTGACGGCGGGCGGACAGATTTTTTTATTTGTTCATTCAAGTTACACACTTCAAAATGTAAACTGTGAAATTTTCAGGGGGGGTAATTTTTGTTGCTGGTCGATAACTAAGGTTCATGATTTGATTTTATCGAATAATAAACCAAAATGGGACTTCAGAATTTTATATTTCAGGTACCTCAAATATTTGTAAATAATCGATTGTCCCAGGTGACGAGGAATCCTTCAGAGGTTTATATAGCGTGTGCGAGACAGAATATCGGGTGTATCGGTGTAGTGATTGTAGTCTTACGCCACCCGCACATCACTCTCTTATAATTTTTGACCCAAGGGTGACGATATCGTCTGAACAAAATGTTTTTTTCCTTGGAAATCGAACTGGACATATTTTACTCTCTTACAACCGTTCTTCCACTGAGCTTCAGTCGCCATTTCCATAGGCACCGACGGTAAGAATATTAAATCAGCAACACCAGTTTGGAAATATCATCCAATGATGTAGCGGCTGAACTAATGCACAATTTCTCTATGATATCATCAAACAATTCACAGATATATAAAATTGATGATGAATAACAGTTATTTCTACTAACTTTTCATATTTTTGTCTTGTACCGACGTTTTGGAAGCCCACTATAATTTTTACATACACATATCCTCACTATTTTAATATTTGTTTTTCGTGGACAATTCATTCAAATCTGAAGGGGATTTATTCACTCAGGCTCATTCATGAAAAGGATATTTATTTTTCAAGCTTTTACAGCTTATACAGTGTGTCCACGGATTGGGTGTCGGTAAGGTGTAAATGACGTAATTTCCTTAAATCTGTTCTAAACCACCCTGTATATTAATTGATTTGGCTCATTTTCTCAACATCTTAATTTGAGACCAAGCAGGAGCGATTCCCTGAATATCAGAGTCTAACTCGAAAATTTTTCGTCATTTACACCTTACCGGCACCCCATCCGTGGACACACTGTATATAAAAAACTCGGCACCCCATCCGTGGACACACTGTATATAAAAACTTAGTAAAGCACTGCCGCGAAGGCAGCAGCTTTTGCGAGCATGTTCAAAGGAGATGACCGCTTCAGCAACGAATTTGAACATGCAGTACTTTTCAAGGTTTCTTTCGATAAAGTACTGGATTTCAATTCGTAAAATACACCAAATGATTTCGTAGAAATACCTATGCAAAATTTTATTTCCCCAATATTTAAAAAAATACAGATTGAATCTAATTGAAATCCAGTACTTTATCAAAAAATGATAGTTCGAAGATTTATACAGAATTTAATGGGGATAATGTAATAAAAGGAACACAGATTATTGAATTTTTGAAAAGAATTTTTTTAATTTAATTTTTTTTTCATCATAGACGATTCCATACACTGCTCATGCGCTACGGGAAAGTACCGACCAAGCTTCCAGGGAATCACATCATAAAGCATATAGTGTGTACAGACGACTGTATACGTCGATTGACGATTTACTGACGCCACCATCCTGTATAAATTAAATGTTGGATCCAGTAAATGCTTCGACTATTCACAAGTAGATGTCACGAGAGTGGTCGATGCAAATAAATATTCTAAATTCTAAATCTCATGTTGAGGATGAATCAAATAATACTTATCTGATTGGACTGAAATAGAGACTTGGGTGACGATCACAGTCAAATTTCAACGAAATCGAAGATATGGTTTCTGAAATATATGAATTTCCGAAATAAATTTCCTGAATTTTTCTATTGATTGGTTCCCCAGGAAAATCAGGAAATATGATTGGTCTGAAACAAGGTACTCGGTTATGAAATGGCGACTTGGAGGTTTCAGTGAAGTTTGAATGGCATATAGAAATTTTCAGAAAAAGTGTATTAATTTTTTACAAGTATGATAAAATGATTACTGAAGAAGGTGTTTTATAATTAAGGAAAACTTCACATCAAATTTCATTTCATTCGGAATATCCGTGTCAATGCTAGAAGGGAAAAGCTGTTTTTTTGGTCAATTTCACCAGCATTTATCTTTTTACATGATGAACGTCGATCTTTGAAAAAAGTATCTTATTTCATAGAGGAATCCATAGTTGCATTCAATGTCAAATACACAGACTCACTCTGTATACATAAATTGATTTGTTGGACAAAGTTCCGAATACCTCGAGTCGTGAATATCCACCATCAAAAAATGGTGCAAAATAACTGGCCTCGTTAAATATGTAATTTTCGCTGGAATTGTTAAAATTCAGCGAAGAAAGGATAGTTATCCCCTCACATATTAAATTTCACTACATTTCCCAGGTGTACATCAAGAGATAATAATAAATATTCTTTAAAAGAGCACAATCATCAAGGTCACTTCGTGGTTCAGAGGAGCAAGTGTCCATAGGTCGAATATCTTCCTCAAAAGCACAATTCCGTATTAAATTTACTAGCAGTGTTTAGGTCATTATGTTTGTTCGCAGAACTGACGATAGGATGGTAATGATACAGTTATGACAACAATTCAATTCGGACTTCACAGTTAATTAGAGCAGTTGATGTAGTTTAATTGCTCTAAGCGTTCTTATGTTATTCGAATTGGTCCAATGAATCATTGGGAACATTTTATAGACCAACAAAATATTTCTATGAATATAGTTTGAGTATGGAGATCTCAACGATCATTAAATATGTTAAGAGCCTCATTATGTTTGCAAGAGCACGAGAATTGATATTCTTTTGTGTTTAGTCCTTTTTGAACGTTTCCAATTTCCCTTTTTTTACAAAAAAAAACTTGAAAGTAGGTTGATAGTTTCGAATTGGTTGAACTTGAAAACACCGTGCAATGGTTTTGTCCAAATGTTTGCAATTTTTTCCCAAACATGATCTCAAACGGCTATATTGGACTCACTGATGACGAAATCGGTATCAAAATCGATTTTGTCCGTGCGCCCGTCCGTAGGCATGATCATGCACCTCGAAATACGACTGTTCAATTCGTTAATGGGCCAAATCGGACGAACGATTTCGTCATTTGGCAATTGGAGGTTTTTTCCCAATATTTCAGGAACGAATGGATCGATCAGATTCGAACTTGGTATTCAGTAACTATGATAACACACAACTTCCTGCAGAATTTTCTTGAAATCGTACTTCCAACGAATAAATTTTCAAAATTTGTCTCAAATAAGCCTTTTGCTAGAAATTATAAATCAGATGGGGAAAAATTGCACCCAACTCGATCTCTATACTTTACAACAGTGTATCAAATTTCATTTTGATTCGATTTAATTTTCTGGAGAAATTGGAAAAAGGAATAATCGAATTAACTATCAAACTCTCATTTTCAATGAAGTATTGGATTTTAATTCGATCAGTTTTCCCCGTGAAACGGTTTCAAAGCGATTCGGCACGATTTTCCATCTCGACAATTTACATTTGATTCCTAAAGTTCTTTCCGTTCAGATCAGTGTTTTTTGATCTATTGAGGAAAGATGAACTTAATTCAAGATGGCGCAAAAACGAACTCTACGGATATGTACATGCAGATAGGTGTGCACTAGGTCTCTTGCATGTAACACAAATTATCATATTTTTATGTTTTTCTCATTCTGTATCGATAGAAACTCATAATGTATGCTATAACACACTTCAACAATTCGCGAATTTTCAAAAATTCGGTATTGAAAGTAGTCAAATCTGGACTTATGGTAGAAACGCGTCAGATTGACTTATACGTCACTCGTTACTGAACGATACATTAATCGATACAGCCGACGCTGTCTATTGGCTTGCTAGATAGAAAAGTACACGAGAAGAGGGAGAGAGTGGAATATATCCCAGTACGTCGCGGAAGTCACGAAGTTTCATCCGTTTGACCAGCCGATATGCAAAGCCAAATTTAAAAGATCTCGTTGAAAATTGAAATTTTTGACGGTGGTTTTCAGTAGTCTCACGAATCGAATATTTGATTCCAATGATAAAAAATCTGGAAAAGCACTGCCGTGAAGGCAGCAGCTTTTGCATGCATGTTAAATTTAGATGACCACTTCAGCAACGAATTTGAACATGCGCACAAAAGCTGCTGCCTTCACGACAGTGCTTTACTAGATTTTCTTTCGATAAATTACTGGATGTCAATTCGATCTGATCTGTATTTTAAAAAATATAGGAAAAATGTAATTTTGAATGGGAAAATCTACCGTAAACACAAAAACTTTCGAAAGAAACAACTAAGAAACTCAATATTTGTGGATAAGGTTTGGTCCTCAATAACTAAGGCCGAATTAGTGAATGGGTAAATTCCACCCAACGATTCCGCAGCTATACCCATTCAAAATTTTATTTTCCCAATATTTCCAAAAATATAGATGAGATCGAATTGAAATCTAGTACTTAAAATGACAGTTTGAAGGTTTATACAGAATTTAATGAGGATAATATGATGAGAAGATCACAGAAATATTTAAAAAAAAATTTCTAATTGTTCTAATGACACGATCATCACGAAATTTTGCACAATGTGGTCCCTCAACATCTTCGGACTAGCCGCGTTTCATCACGATTGAGTCAGTATTTTTTGTGAGTTATACCGAAAAAACCATATCGAGTAGAAAACCACGAAATTCTATATATTTTCTTCCAATATCTCCAAAACTAATATCCGTATAGCATTGAAATTTGGTACACTGCTGTGAAATATGAAGTTCAAGATATAACTGAAATTTTCCTTGAATGTGAACAATAGTTTCAGCAAAAAATTTTTTTCGAAAAAAATTTTGAATAAAATTTGTTTCGAATTGAGTAAGCATACGATTTCAACGAAATTTTGCTAGAAGTTGCGCGTCGTTATGCTCAAACTAATTGCCAAGTTTCAATCCAATCGCTTAAGTAGTTTCTGAAATATGAGGAAATTAACCTCAAAATTTCAAATGGCTATAACTCCAAAACTATTCGGCCGATTCGGCCCATTAACGAACTCAACCTTTTTTTTCTGAAATGAATCCTTCCCTGAAATTTTCAAGTTGGTAGAGTTCTCCGTATGCCCATAATCGTGGTGACGGCCGGCCGGCCGGACAGAATCGATTTTGACACCGGATTCGTCATCAGTGAGTCTAACCTAGTCGTTTAAGACCATTTTCGGTTCAATCAGCGAATTATACAGAGATTTGGACAAAACGATAGCACTCTGTTCCCCTAGAACATGTGCGCAAACATAATGCAAGACACCTATTTAAAATTGCTAGCTCCTTCCGTATGGAAGGTTTTGCTTTTGGCGTCAAATTCTGCATTACTGAGTCAAACCGTATCTATTCAGACCATTTTCGGGTAGAAATTTCAAAATAATAGACAATTTGCAAATTGATTACGCTCTGTTCAAGCGTACAGTTGGGTATAACACCGAAACCATTTGCGGTTTTTTTTCCAATTACAAACTGAGTCGGCACATATGGATGGATGAATGAATCTCCTGCATGTAACAAGAATTATCAAATTTTTTTGGTTTTCTCATTCTATGTCGATACAAAATCATAATGTATGCTATCAGACATTTCAACAATTCGCGAATTTTGAATAATGCGGTATCGAAATTGGTCAAATCGGAACGCAAGGTCCTACCCTGGAAATTTCGAGCTTCTAGGTACTTGCCTTCGTAATAAAAAGTTTTTAAGGACAGCTGGCCGAACATTATTGAATTTTGTTGAGTGATTGCATCCACACTCAATATTATTCTGAAAAATAACAGGAATCTGGAAGTAGGATTTATATTTTTGTTGAATTCTCATAACTTCGCCGACGTTTCGGACATCCATTTGCCCTTTTTCAAGGCACGCTATAATATTTTAACAAAATAAATGTTTCCCTGTAAACATAATCCCATTGCAGTTCTACCAAAAGTAATTTTTGGTAGAACTGCAGTGAGATTATGTTTACAGGTAAACATTTATTTTGTTGAAATATTAAGGCGAGACTTGAAAAAGGACAAATTGATGTCCGAAACGTCGGGAAAGTAGTGAGAATTCAACAAAATATAAAACCTATTTCCAAATTCCTGTTATTTATTAGAATAATTATTGAAATTGATCACTAGTTCTTCACCAGTTAAACCTTATCATTCATGCTCAAAATCTGAAAATAACGATCATTGTATCGAAATAAAAACGTTTTTATTCCTTTGAGAAAGTGCGCAAAACCACACAAATATCTTACTAATGTCAGCTCTTTCTACTCCTTTACTTATCAAATAGCACGAGTATTTAGTAATGACTATTATTAGCCGTACGACGTCCGCCAATTCATTGAAATTGTAGACTGAACAGCGACCAACTGCCATGACCGTGCAATAAACAACATCGCAAAATAATCATAGTTGGCCATATCTCCGAGCTATCTCAATTGCTTTAATCTAGTCCTATATGATAACTTGCATTTTATACTTACGTTTCTAATCTATCGCCCAAATGTTTACTCCTATCATGCGGTAGTGGGTTGTAGAGGTCGTCCACATCCAGATCTTTGCTCGAACCTTTTTGGAACATTGGCAGTGTGTATCTGAAAAAAAAAACAGAATATTAAAATTGGCAATCCGAAAAAAACGATCAGTCAGGTACAACAAATCAATAGATTCGAATGTGACGGAATGAGTGTTTTTTGTAAAATACCATTAACAAAATACCAATATCAAGATGGACATTTGCGTTCCTCCAAAGATGAAATTCTAGAAACGTAAGGTCAGCAGAATTTGTGCGCATATTCAAATTCGTTGCCACAGCGGTCTCTTTTTCGTATTGACGCCTGGAAAGATTTGGCAGTCTTTTTACTAGGTAACAGCGCGTTATAATTCGGTCACGTGGTCTGTAATTTTCGAATTTTGAGCCGAAAATGGTCTTGAACGATTGAGTTGAACTTCATGACGAAGAATCCGGGGTCGAATTCAATTCTGTCCGTCCGTCCGACCGTATGTTCTCTAACTTTCGGAGAAAAAAACTGAGCGACTTGAAATTGTAGGATTAGGTTTGGAGTTCAAATATCTAGGTTGAGTTCGTTAATGGGTGAAATCGGTTGGATAGTTTCGGAATTAGGCACAATTGAAATTTTGCGGCTAATTGTGTGATATCTCATGAAGTATTGACTGTATCAAATTGAAAACTACAAAATACGAGAAATTTTTTCCCAGAAGTTGAACTCAGATCGAACCGAAATGTGGTGTACCATTGTGAAATATTTCACAGCAAAATTTTTCAATTAGTGGCGCGTCGGTATGCTTCAAGTTAACACCAAATTTCAATTTGATAGCTCAGATAGATTCAGATATATTGAGGAATTAATTTTAAAAGTTCAAACGTCAACAACTTCTGGTCGATTTGGCCCATTGACAAACTCAACTCTCAAGTCACAAGTGAGTCCAACCAAGTCAAAAATTATAGATTTTTGGATAAAACTCTAGGCAAAGCACTGTTCATTTTTGACCCAACAGTGAATGGTGACCGGTACCGATCTAGCAATTTTTTTTCTTGGCTCGGGTAATGAAATTAGTACCGTAATTAAAACTAGCCCACTTTTTCTGTAGGGATGTAACATACTGCATGCAAAAAAATATGTTCCTCTTTTATTCTTGAAGAGTATCAAACATTGTCACGATGTGATTTTTTTTATTTCAAGTAGCATAAATCTAGCGGGAAATGACGATTTTTGAAAGAAGCCAAATTTTCTCATATTATATGCTCTTTTTATGATTTTTGGGTAGAAAATTGGCTCAAATGACTAGGTTGGCTCACTGATGACGAAACCGATATCAAAATCTGTCCGGCAGAGGACACGATGACTGTCCAAAGACACGAGTTGAAATTTCCATTTCTGAGGATATTTTCTCGATATCTCAGGAACTACTTGAGCAATAATTGGAAGTTACTATTCAGTTGTAGCATACCGACGTGCAAGTGCTTGCACATTTTATTTGATTAATGAATTTAAAAATAAGTCCTTAAACCCTTAATTTCACGACGGGCTATAAAATTGTGGTTTGATCCGAATTTCAATGTTCAAGACACATGGAAAAATATGTCAAATTTCGTGATCCAATCATAATGAAACTTGATAACGAGTTGGAAAATGCTGATTCACAGCTTTGTGCAGAATTTCGTGATAACAATGTCATAAAAAATTGAAAAAAAACTTTCCAATATATTCGATATTCTACTACCTTCAAATAAAATTCTGCATGAACCTTCAAAATGTAATTTTTAATTGAGAGCTAGATTGCAATTCGATTCAAAATGTATTTTTGAAGATATTGGGAATAAAAATTTTGACGAGTATATTGGGTGGATTTACCTATTGACGAATCATTTTACCCATATTTCCAGAAATTCAGATTGCATCGATTTGAAATCCACTACTCGATTGAAAAATGATTTGAATTGAAGGTTCAGGCAAGGTGATCATTCAAAAAGAAGGCTGTGTTTGGCGGGGCCGCAGCTAGTTTAAGACAGTACTTTTTAATTTTTTTTCTGATACAATTTCGTATTTGCCATCAAGGTGGTGAGTGTTTACGTGGGCATAGTAGCTAATTGGTTAATTTCAAGTTTTCGTAAATGAATTGGTGCTAATCGAATCGAAATCACTAATTGCATAATTTTTTCCGTGTTCACCAGGAATATCTGACGGAAATATCTATTTTGTATCCATATAGTATATTGTGGCAATCGTACAGACAAAATATTATATCTTACTGAGTTAGTACACTTTAAAATGTTCGTATTTTCCGGAAAAAACTGGGTAACACCGGAACAAAGAGGCAAAAGAACTTCAATGGCCTGTTTTGGATTTAAAATTGAAGTTTGTACTATGGGTCCACCTTTATAGATAAAAAAGAAATATTATTTTTCGAATCCTTTTTTAGGACTCTAGATTTATTTTGAAATTTCTCAATGACACTTTTCATCGTTCTGAATTCATCAACACCAGGACTTTCTCCAACAAAAACCTTCATGTTACCCTTAATAACATTATATCGATATCGATATTAAAGTCGTCAATTGATAATACATGAATTACTTCAATATCATTATTTGACATGAAAATGTTCCACTGCTTTATCTTAATAGCAATCTCGTTTAAACAACTCATAAATTTATTCTCAAACGACCAGTAATTAAGTCTGTAACATATCGCTTTATGACTGGATTGATTTCTTTTAGAAATGTTTATATTCTTGGTTTTTGGGTGGTGTTAAGTATGCGATAAAGCTCTTTGACGCTTGTTGCGGCTGCTTATTACATCCAAATATAATTTGAATTTATGAGTACCTACTTAAGATATAATTGGAAGAGGAATTACGATTTGTAGTTCCTTTATTATATACAGGGAAAGGCTCGATTTCAATCATCAGAATATTTCTTAGATATTTACTGTCGGAGCATTCATTTGAAATAGTTTTTTCTGATCAGGTGGATATTTTCAAAGAACGCCAGAGAAGCACTGATGTGAAGTCAGCAGATTTTGCGCGCATGTTCAAATTCGTTGCCAAAGCGGTATTCTTTTATGGATTGACTCCACAGTGTCACTTCGTGATGGAAAGAGTTTGCGCTTTTTGTTTCATATTATGTTCCTTCTGAAGTTCTGCATGAACTTTCAAACTATCATTTTTCCATCAAGTAAGAGATTTCAGTTTTTCTAGAGTAGATTTGAGGCGTGATCACCAAGGTCAAATTCGTGAATGGGTGAAATCCGACTAATGACTCCGCAGATACATCCATTAAAAATTTTTCTCAAATTTTACCTACCAATAACACAATTATCACAACATTTTCAAGAAAAAATGTTTCAGCAAGTCACGAAGTTTTATTATTGGATTGGATCAGTATTTTTTGAATTAATAACGCGGGGAAAAACAAAGCTCAAAATACGACATAGATTTTTCCAGTATCTACGGTATTGAATCCGGATCGAACTGAAATTCTGTACACTGTTTTGAAATATAGAGTTTGAGGTATGTGCAAATTTTTTTCCACATCTTGGAATTTACTAACCAAATGATGCAATCGAAATTTTGAAATTAGTTATGCGTAAATAGGCTATAATTTACAAGCAAGTTTCAATCCGATCGGTCATATAGTTCTTGAGATATTGAGGGAATAATCTCATAAGTTCAAATGACCATTACCACTCAACCGCCGCATTCTCATGCGTGACCCTGAAAGTACAGACGGACAGCACCGATTTTGACAGCGGGTTTGTAATCAGTGAGTCCAACCTACTCGATTGAGACCATTTTCGGCTCAAAATTGGAGAATGAACTTGGGCGCAAAAAAATTTGTTCTTTATTACAGATCATATGAAGGATTTCAAACAAATAATTGCAAAAAATTCTTTCAAATATATTTTCCATATCATTTTGCCTAACGTGGTAAACAAAATATTTGCTTCTTTTGATTGAGTATCACTCTAGAGTTTCAACGAGAAACAAATAAATTACTAGCATCTATAGAATAAGTAAAATTGTTTTTAATTTTCATTCTGAATGATTATGCATTTCAGTTGAACAAATTCCAATTTTTTAGATTAATGCAATAGCATCCTGAGGAAAATATCTCATTAATAAAAAATATCATAGAATAACCCGTATCAAATAAAGTACATATTTCATAGGTATTAAAAATCTTCTTCAGGTATGACTTATTGGAATTCCATTTTTTTTCATATTTCATATTTTTTCACACTTTCGACTATTTTAAAAGCATCTCTTACCTCTTGAACCATGGGGATCAAATTTATTGAATATGTGAAATCGAGGTCGAATGGATGTGATTGATTATCGTTTCAAAATGTTGCAACACTCAATGAAACACCGTTTCTCGAGGGAGGCTGTATCTATAGGGTCTTTCAATAAGGACGGGTCGATTTTGACATGAAATAAATCAAATGTCTGTAATTTTGGATGATTGAGCCGAAAATGGTCTCAATCGACTAGGTTGGACTCACTGATGACGAATCCGGTGTCAAAATCGATTCTGTCCGGCCGGCCGGCCGGCCGGCCGGCCGTAGACACGATAACTGTCGAACGAAGTGAGCTAGCAACTTGAAACTTTCAGGGTAGGTCGCGCATTGGAATGCCGCGGTTAAGTTCGTTAATGGGCCAAATCGATCAAATAGTTTCGGAGTTATAGGCATTTGAAGTTTTGAAGTTATTTATTTTTTATTTCAGAAACTACCTGAGCGATTGGATTCAAACTTGGCGGTTAGGTGATTGCCATGGTGATTTGGCATTACTAACTGAATAAAAAAATATAGGTTAGAAAGACGACGTTAAAACAACATGGCCGCCACAGGCTGCCAACATCGACCCGTCCCTATTGAAAGACCCTATATAAAAACGAAGAACTCTGTTGGTCTCTGGACCAACTCTTTCCTCGATGCGCTTTGGCATTTCGATTATTTCACAATCGTCTGTTTCTAGTTCATCTGGCAGGGTGTCGAATTACTCTAAAGGCATTTCTCTAGGAATCTGGGATACTGTTGGGACAGATGTTCTGTAGTTTTACGATATTTAGTTACCCCACTCTGAATGTAGATTGTGAACGAAGGAACTTACGTCATGGTGTATCCATGACATAATTTAACAAAAGAAATGTACAAAAACAATGCAACAAGGCCAAGTTCCGAACAAATGATACACAGAAGAACGTGTTTGTCATTTATTCATTACTGAAGTAATTTTCATCCAAATGTCGGTTTTCATATAAGGGAATAGTCAGAATGAAGCGTACAAGAGTATTTGGGATTTCGGGAATTCACGAACCCCTTTAATGTGGATTTGGTGACTTTTGCTTGATCTATTGACATTCAAAATATGAACAGAAGATCGCCAAATTTTCCATCAAGAAAAGATTCTCCATTTGGCGAGGTTAACACGTTAAAAGATCAGCATTTTCCAACTGGTTATCATGTTACGTCATGATTGCATCAGAATTTTCTATGATTTATTGTAGAAATAACAACGATACGAATGTTTATAAGAAACAATCTTCACAAGATCGTGTATGAACTTTTGCATCGGTATTTTAAAACTAGCTGCCAAGTTTCATCATAATTGGATTAGTATGTTTTACATACTTACTGATTTACGCAAATAACGATACCAAAAAAAAAACAAATTTTGCCATACTTTTGCCGATATCTCCAAAATTTTTATCCGGATAGGACTGAAATGTGATTCACTTCTGTGAATTACAGAGTTTGACTTGAAAATAAAATTTTCAAATAAAATATTTTATTAATCATATGATCCCAACAAAGTTGTTCGACAGTACGCTTCAATCAATTGCCAAGTTTATATTTGAGCTCTCCAGCAGTTCATGAGATGTTGGGGAATTAATCTAAAATGTTCCAATGACTATAACTCCGAAATCATTTCGCTGATTTGGCTCATCAACCAACCGCCGCATTCTCATGCACAACCTACCGTGAAAATTTCAGGTCGCTAGCTCGTTATTTTCGACAGTTAATGTGCCCTCAGTCTACCGAACAGAATTGATTGTGACATCGAATTCGTCTTCAGTGACTTCAATCTAGACGTTGGAGATCATTTTCGGTGTATAAAACTGGAAATAGAGGGATAGACTCATTTTGAAAATTGGTAATTTTAGATTACCAAATTTGTTGCCGACTTTATTGGAAAGTAGCAACAACTTGGACGATTCAAATAAGACCTTTTATATTTTCGAATTTTTCGATTTGAATTTGAATTTTTGAGAAATACACTTTAGAGTGATATTCATCATTGTTTTTAAAATTTCGTACGAATAAAGCTTCAAATGTCGATGTTCATTGAACTTAGTGATTCGAAATCGTAAAGAGCTTCAATATACATAAAGTTATAGTTCAACAATTTTTGTGCGCATGTTCGGGGGAACATCGTGTTTTCGGTTTGTCTGAATGCCTGTAATTTTTTCTCGAAAATAGTCTCAATTGTCTAGGTTGGCCACACTGATGACGAATCCGGTGTCAAAATCGATTCTGTCTGGACGACGATACGATATCTGTCGAACCGAGCAAGCTAGCGACTTGAAACTTT
The DNA here is from genome assembly GCA_958510865.1 of Myrrha octodecimguttata. Lineage (NCBI taxonomy): Eukaryota > Metazoa > Arthropoda > Insecta > Coleoptera > Coccinellidae > Myrrha > Myrrha octodecimguttata. The sequence continues at coordinate 32,871,981 of OY294057.1, forward strand.
CAGAATAAATCGCGCATTGAAATGCGCCGGTTGAGTTCGTGAATAGGACAAACCGGCCGAATGGTTTCGGAGTTATAGTCATTTTAACTTCTTGATTATTTCCCTGATATTTCAGCAACTACTGGCGCGAGCGGATCGAAACTGGGCAGTTAGCTGATGCATAACAACGCACAACTTGTAATGAAATTTTTTTTGAGATCATATTTTCATTCAATCACATTTTTTTCGAAATTTTTTTAGAAAAATTCTTTTTTCGGAAACTATTCATCATATTCGGAAAAACAGTGCATATCTTGAGCTTAATATTTTGCAGCAGTGTACCAAATTGCGGTTGGATAAACGATTATAATTTCTGGAGATATCGGGAAGAATTTTGTGGTTTTTTCTCGATATCGTTATTTTTTCCGAAATCACTCGAAAACTACTTATTCAATCATGATGAAACTTGGCAGCCAGTTTGAAAATGCTGATAAACAACTCCGTGCAAAATTTCGTGACGATCGTGTCATTGGAACAATCAGAAAAATAAAAATATTATTTTTTTCAACTATTCAATATTCAGCGATTTTCTGATCGTATTATCATCGTGGAATACTGTATGAACCTTCGAGCTGTCATTTTTCGACGAAATCCTTGATTTCAATTCGATCCAATCTGTATTTTTGGATATATTGTCACATATATACTGTAATTTTTCGACGAAATCCTTGATTTCAATTCGATCCAATCTGTATTTTTGGATATATTGGGGAAAAAAATTTGAAGAGGTATATCTGGGGAATCATTGGATGGATTCTATTCATTCACGAATTTGGCATTCTTAGTTAAGGTTCGAACCTACTGTGTAAATATCGAGATTCTAGTTTGTCGCAGGTTATAGTATCAGCGATCGTTCGTCAGAGCTTAATTACGAAGGTTGAATTCGAGACTGGGTAAAATCCGACCAATCTTTCCGCAGATATACCCATTCAAAATTAAATTTTCCCAATATTTCCAAAAATACAGATTAGATCGAATTGAAATCCAGTACTTTATCGAAAAATGACATCTCGAAGGTTTAAACAGAAATTCGTGAGAATAATATGAATAGGAGATCATCAAAGGTGCATTTGTTGGGGCCAATATACGTGAAAAGATGACTGCCATGACAGATGACTGAAGAATTTTACCAGAATACCTCATAAAATACTGATTCAATCAAAATGAAACTTGGTAACTTGTAAGGAAATGCGGATGAACAACTTTTTGCAGAATTTCGACATGATCGTGGCATTAGAACAATTTGGAAACACCCAGAAAAGCTTTTACCCGCATGTTCAAATTCGTTGCCCAAGCGGCCATCTTTCCACGTATTTTACCTGGCCAAACGCATTTCTGGTGATCTTCTCTGATTATGCGCGCAAAAGCTGCTGACCTTACGTCAGTGCTTTTTCAGGGAATTCGTAGTCTATTACACAAGTGAAAAAAAATAACACCCGGTTCCCTACAACAAACATGCAAAAAATTGAATATTGAAATTGAACGAAATTTTTGAATCCAAAGGTGAAATTACAAATTGAAAACCAGACAGTTAATGAAAAATTTTTTCGAAAAGTACCAAATACTCTGGATGTTGAAAAACTTCACCCAAAATTTTCAGCTCTTTGCAAATCCAAATACCCTGGTCAAAAATTTTTAATTAGCCTATAAGTCGTGTAGGTCAGCAAGTCAAAAATCCTCCTGTATAGTGGGAAATTAGTGCTGTACGTATTGAAAATAAAGCATTGTGTGGAATCGAGAGAATTCTATGCATTTTCAGAACGTATATTCTGGGTGAATTGTGTGAATTTGACATGTGATATTTTATTCGAGCACAAAAATGTTAAAGATTTTGAAATATTCAAACTATAAGAAAAAGGTATTAATTCCTCCTTCGGAAATAAAAACAAAGTATCCGAATTTCAGCATTGTGTGAAGGTTACTATCATTGTCGTTGAGAAATACCAATATGAATAACAATCACTTAACATTCAAATCCTGTCGTCAAACACCGTATGCCTTCAGGGAAGCATGCAAGATCATGTTAAAAAAACCAGGCGTCGGTGAACACAAACCTTCCAGACGATAAGCCCCATGGGCACCATAGTTTAAAGGTCTATTACTTGCTTAAGTTTCAGTGACATTTTTTGTGTGAGAAAATCAGGGCAAGAAATAGACCTTCCTAATCTGTGATTAAGTGAAACTCCATCAGGCATAAAAGGGTATAAATTTGACGCTAGGGTCTCCGATGTTGTTGACAACCCTGCAAGGGTCAGATAGGTAGAGACTTATAATTTGTAGCATCAATTCGTTGAATACAGAGTGCGGTGGCTAGTGTTTGCTTTCTTTTTGAGGAATGGAGCGGTTACATGTTGCAACAAACTCTCCTCTGTGTGAATTTTGAAGTCTTATACATATGAATTTTTAGGAAGGTTTGAAGTCTAAGGCCAGGAACGCACAAGCGATTTTCTGTCGCGCGATCGTCAGTCGCAAAAATGAAACACATACTCTTAAGCCGGGTCCAGATGAGTGTAATCCGAACAGCGAATGCAATTAAATTTGATAAACGATTTGGCGAATAGTGTGGACGGCACTCGAGCTCAGGCTCGAATAATACATTCAAATGCATCGTTCGGGTTGAAATCCGAGTCCTGATGGAGCAGAAAGAACGCTGCCTCGAACCATAAAACTCCCTGTGACTCATCTGGACCCGGCTTTAAATACGAATGCGCGCATATACGACCAAATAATCGCAAATAATTGCTTTATTGGCGTTCGCGAATATTCAGTCGCTCGACAGAAAATCGCATGTGCGCGCCTAGCCTGAATGTTTCAGATCGTAAACGGATTTTGACTTCTGAATTTTGTTTCCTATAGAATTCAAGATTCTGATCCGATCGTCAGTAGTGTAGAACGTATTCCCAATACAATAGTAATAATAATTGTAATTTTTACAATGTTATCACCGTTGTTGTCGTTATTATATATTTTGAATGCCTGATGATGGCAAGTGACCGAAATGCATTGCAACCTGTCAGGAAATACATCTTTTCGAGTGAAGCAGACTTCTATTTTTATTTTTTAATTCTTATCTATCCAACTCCACGAATAGAAACATTCATTCCAAGAAATTCGTGAATTCAACAAAAAAATTCTGGCGATGAGCGACTAAACGATTTCATGAAATCGTTGAGAAGAAAATACTTGAAATATAAACAAAATTAGATGAAAATTGGTTGAAATCCGCTGAGTAACAAAAAATTCTTCAAATATGGGCAAAATGGGATGTAAATTCGTTAATATCATTGAATAAAAATAAAGGGCAAATTTGTAACAGAAATGAAATTAATTTTCGAAATCATGGAAATGTACATTCATTACGCTTCATCTCTGAAATTTTTGCAAACCATTTCCATAATGAAGAAGATTGGTTGTTTAAGTCAGACACGATAATGGAAGAACAATCATAAGGCCTCATTGAAAAAGAATTCCTACGACCTAGCTATTGCATAGGCCTCACAATAAACAACGAAGATTTTCTCAACTAGTAAACAAGAAATTGAATTTTGATATTATTCGGAAGGAAAAAATGGATTTTGAAAAAAAATACAAAAAAGATGAACAATTTCCGAAAATAAAATATGACATTGAAATTGTAAACAATAGTGGTTGTGGGAGTTCGGCCAATAATTAAATTTTTCTCAAGTCAAACCAATCATTAGAAACTCGCCAACGTTCCGTAGGCCATTACTACTTCACAGAAAATAAATTCATTTTTTCGGAAAAGGAAGGCCGCAACAAAGCTCTACTTATTTTCACTTATGATCAAATATAAAATGAGAATTTTGAGTGAAATATATGCGGGTAGATATAACCGAAAACCGTTCGTCAATAATAATCAATTATTCATTGTTCTGGAATGATCGCAGTTTTGTTTAAAAACTGATTAAAAGCAATTCTTCTTGCAGTTAATTGAAGGCAGAGAATGAAGAAGAGGTTATCGATCAAAAATGACAAAAATTCATTGAAGTGACTCAAAATCCTGGCTGTGTTTAGGAACACAGGTTTAAAATATTAGAATTTTGAAATATGTAATGCGTACGTATCTCTTCGATATGTTCTGTCAACCCCTTTACTTTCGAATCGAAAATTCAGATCACGTTCTTCTTCTTCTACTCATAGCAAAATATTTATGGCAAAATATACTGTTAGAGTTTTACTTATTTAGGTATCTACACTTGGTAAATAATTCACAGCTTGAATATAAGAAGCCCTTTATTCACACTCTATATCGTCTAAGGATCTCACGAAGCGTCGTTCAGAAACAGCAACGAGAATAATGATCTCAACAAGCAACAAGTGTTCGTCATGCATTGATCTATATCGATCATAGGTTAAGTCATAGAAATAACCACAGAGGAACGTTTTCTTCTAGCAACGTTATTCTAAGGCCCTGGCTACGTCTATACGCCAGGAGTGTATTGTTGGTTGTCGTCCGGCAAAGCAAACTTCCAACATATACAATATATTCCAAAAAAGATATAATATAGCGATGTCTTTTCAATAGCAAATACCAAATTTTCAATGGAAAATGTTAAAGACCACATTTTTAAAGTCTGAAACGATAGTTATGGTGAACAGGATGTCTCGAAGAATCAATAAAAATGATTCTATCGGTTATTGGACGATTCTTTTTCCCGTATAGCTTCACGGTGGCCTTATTCAAGAATGGAATATATATATAGTGTGTCCCAAAAAAATATAATAGAATCGATATATTCGATTGACAACTACAATCTCTGTGTATAAATGTTACTCTCATAATTGTCAAGTGTACGATCTAAGTTGAACAATTTCTTATGCTTCTAGCTTGATAATTAATCAAACTTTGCCAGACATTTTCTTCACTTTACTGAGCATGACACTAAATTGTGAAATAAAACTTATCAAGAAAAAAACACCATTTCATTGAACTGAAAAGCAAAAAATATTTTTTTACAGGAACCTTGGCGCCGTCCAATATGTTCAAGAAATCATTGTTTGTTTTTTAATATTTATTATTCATTTCATCAACATTTGATGTCGGTGCCAAGTAGAGTTGTGGACTAACAGTAGCAATGTACGTATTTTGTGATAGATTTCACGGCACTGACTTCGAATTAACATGGAATAAATAATAAGGATTGAAGAAAACATGATTTCTCAAACGAATTGGAAGGCACTACTGAAAGGTATGAAACTCTTGTAGAAACAAATTATTTTTGCCTTTCAGTTCAATATGTCGATTTTTTTCGAGAAGTAGAAGTAGAAGAACATCATATTTTCAATTTTCCAATACAGAAAGTGGTTGCCAATCAAAATATCGATTTTATTATATTTATTTCTTAGGACAGCCCTAAATATCTTTTTGAATGCAGAAGGACGAAATTTCCAACACAAATATAGAGGTTGCCAATCGAAAACATTTCATTCTCACCTTTTTTGGGGGACCCTATATTCTATTCTTGGATAAAGGCGAATGTAGAGAGAAAAAAATAGAAATCATGGATATTGGTTGTATTGGTAGCAATAGCCCGGAGTTGGTCCCAAATCTCAAACTGGTAATGGACCGGCCTCTAATCGAATAGATGGCCATTTCAGAAGGAAAAATAAAATCGCTTCATTTGAAATTTTTTTCCAACGAAAAGATCAAAACAAATCAAATCTAAGTTGCAAGTCGGTTCATGAATAAAAACTATTCATTGGGTATTCATTAATAAAAACTATTCAATGAGTATTCATGAATAAAAACTATTCATTGATTATTCAACTATTCAGTGAATATTCATGAATACATGAATAATGCAAAACCAAATCATTCGAATAATTATTCAATGAATATTCGAATATTCAAATCATTCATTCATGATTCCCAGCCCTAGTCCCAAACCGGTTATGAACCGGCCTTTAATCGAATAGATGGCCATTTTAGAAAGAAAAATGAAATCGCTTTATTTGAAATTTTTTTCAACGTAAAGATCTAAACAAATCAAATCTAAGTTGAAAGTCGGTTCATGAATAAAAACTATACATTTGGTATTCGTTAATAGAAACTATTCATTGAATATTCATGAATAAAAACTTTTCATTGATTATTCAACTATTCAGTGAATATTCATGAATACATGAATAATGCAAAACCAAATCATTCGAATAATTATGAATGAATATGAATAATTATGATTTGAATATTCGAATATTCAAATCATTCATTCATGATTCCCAGCTCTAGTCCCAAACCGGTTATGAACCGGCCTTTAATCGAATAGATGGCCATTTCAGAAAGAAAAATGAAATCGCTTTATTTGAAATTTTTTCCAACGTAAAGATCTAAACAAATCAAATGTAAGTTGCAAGTCGGTTCATGAATAAAAACTATTCATTGAGTTTTCGTTAATAGAAACTATTCATTGAGTATTCTTGAATAAAAACTATTCATTGATTATTCAACTATTCAGTGAATATTCGTGAATACATGAATAATGCAGAACCAAATCATTCGAATAATTATTCAATGAATATTCGAATATTCAAATCATTCATTCATGATTCCCAGCCCTAGTCCCAAACCGGTCATGAACCTGCCTTTAATCGAATAGATGGCCATTTCAGAAAGAAAAATAAAATCGCTTTATTTGAAATTTTTTCCAACGTAAATATCAAAACAAATCAAATCTAAGTTGCAAGTCGGGACTTCCGGGTATCGAGGCTGGCTTCCAGAACGCCTGTAAAAGTAGGAGCCTGACCTATGCAATATTTTCATCATACCACCCACCATATAAACCAGAATTACTCTATTAAAATTCACATCTCCAGATTCACTGTCAATTACGGTAACAGAAAAGAGGCAGCATAACAACTGTCTTCATGTCCCCTTATTTATACGATCATCTTCAGGCTACATTAAATGGCTCCTATCTGGGACCTATCCCTTTGGCACGAGCACTTGAGTAGATATTTCCGGACAATAATTGCTGAATAAACCACGGTTTAATGAACATTTTGAATTATGTGATGGGTGCAGACAACGAAGGCAGCTGTCTGGTGTGATTTGTAAAGCTGTACAGAAGAGGTGGTCCACAATTGCGACCTTTATTGTATGACAGCGCACCTATAGAAATTGCTTGATGCCTAATTGCACTTTCTATTGAATTGGTCCTCCCTCTTCGAACCCACCAGGAAAAATGTGGATTCCACGATAATTGGGAAATTATGAAGAGGAAATACATTTGGAATATTGTTCTCTCCTGAAATCGTGGTCAAATATTACGTCTTCTGTTCGGCCTCAGGACTGGATGTTGAACGCAATATCTTCCAGCGAATATCTTAGAGACTAGATATTTCTAGAGATGGATTGGAGTTCCGAAATCTAAGGAATGGTCAAAGTCTGACCATGTGATGAATTCGAAATTTAATTTCACGAATATTTCTGATACTACAGATCTGTTCTAGTTGAAATGTTAGGCTTTGTTGAAAAATAAGCTTGTTTCGAAGCAAAATCCGTCAAATTGTTTCTGAGGTATACAATTTTATTTTTAATTATTTTTAGTGTGCATTGATATTTCCCGAGTAATTGAAAAAAAAAAATATCCACATGTTCTGGAAAATTGAGTGCTATGATTTGGTTGGAATGTCAGTAACTTTCGAATTTTGAGCCGAAATTGTCCAGGTTGTACTGAATGATGACGAATTCGGACTCGTAATCGAACGGAGAACCCTATCGACCCAAAACAAGAGTAGGTTGTATTTGAGAATGCGTTGGTTGAGATCTCAACCAAATCGGACTAACGATTTCGGAGAAGTGATTAGAAATGTTGAGATTATTTCCTAATATTGCAGGAAACATTGGACGGTTGGATTCAAACTTGGCAGCTTGTTGAAGCGTAATGCCGCTCAACCTTTTGCGGAATTTTGAAAGTAAATCGAAAACAAATTTTTCCAGGTTTTTTCGAAAGAATTTTTTTTCGGAAACTATTCATCACATCTGAAAATGCTCAGTCCTTGAGCTCTATATTTTACAACTATGTACGAAAATTTCAGATTGGCCGATTATAATTTTAGGAGTTATCCGATGAAAATATTTCAAATTTCGCGGTTTCCCCCTAAGTATCTTTTTCATTTCCGATATATCTCAAAAATTTCTGATTCAATTATAATGCAACGAAATGCCGATGAACATCTTTGTGCGTTATGATCTTGGCACGATCAAAAAATCGCAAGACATAGACTATTTGAAAAAAAATTTGAAAAATTTTTTCAAATAATTCATGTTCTGTGATCTTTTAATCATAATCTTCATGGAATTCTGCATGAACCTTCACGCTGTCATCTTTCAATAAAGTACTGAATTTCAATTAGATCTAATCCATATTTTTGGAAATATGTATTGGGAAACTAAAATTTAATCAGTATATCCCATTTACCCATTGACGAAATAAGTCTTCGTTGTGGAGGTCAAAACCAACTCTGCAAACATCAAGTTTCCCAGTTGTTTCTTTCGGAAGTTATTGTGTTCAAGATCGGCCGTGGAGACGACAGTTAACACAATAATTTTCTTTTCATTTCTTCTTTTCTTCATCAGGAAGAAAAGATGCGTGTGGAAACGTATTTGAATATGCCCGCAAAAGCTGCTATCTTCAGGTCGGTGCTTTTCTAAAATATTTCTTTCAAAATTTGTAGAGGTTTCAGTAAATTGTATTAACAGAACTCAGGGTCACTACAAATTCTTTATCGTTGAGTTAATTAAAAACTGACCATTTGAGGTTGCTAATAACTCTAAAATTACAAATATTCTGGTTGAATGATAACCCTCCAATTCCTAGGAAGAAACTCAGATAGTCTTAGAAGTATTAGGATTATCTTCCAGAAACAACCACACAAAAATTAATGTTTGATCTGCTTACTTTTTTCTCAACAAGGATCAAACCACATGAATTCCTATTGAATTTGTGACCAATACCAATTTGGATCAAAGGTCATGAAGGTTAAGCGATTTCGCGTTAATAATAAACAATGAGTAATTTTTAGATCAAATTATAAATCCAAAAACGGTTTCTTTAATTCACTCTGAACTATGCCACGGAATATTTTATTTTTCAATTATCGCAATGAAATTTTTATCGGTTTAATCATCACATAAAAACAAATTTTGTTTTTTTCAGGTTGGTATAACTTTCTCCAACTGGATTTGTTTGAATGAAAATACGTTATACGTATATACCCACTTGAAATCAATTGTTTCCATTCGTCCTATCTGCAGAGTACATTAATCTGATTTTGCTCGCTGATTCAAATTCGTACCCAGAGCATTTACCTATCTAGGTATCGACCTTGCACATTGCAGTTTGACTACTTAATGGAAACAACTTTGCGGTCGAATTCGAGAATGGATGAAATCAATCCATGCTGTGATCTATAATAATCATTAAGTCTTTTTGTTGATACTTTGCAGCTATGCAATTTTTTTTCTTAGAAACTTAAAGAATTAAAGGGGGATATCGTAGTGAAATGATTCCTGGTATCCGAAAATTTGTTCGAGAAATGTATTCTTCAAATCCATCTAGGAGTAGTAGACAGTACGCATTAATTCCTCAACATAATATGGGAGCTTCGAGAGAATAACAACCTTGGAACTAATACTCAACTTTTTTGGCTAAACATCTGATAAAATTCACTGGAGATGATTTTTCATCGAAACTCTATCTATATCAGGACAATTTCAGTATGTTGCACATAAAGTCTATTTATTCACTGGGATATAGCTATAGAGAATTGACAGCGCGAAAAGTAATGAGAAAATTAAGGTATGTTTAAAATACCTAGAATATGATTATATGAAATGGATAATCGCCGGCAAAACGATTGAGAACAACGATATGATTTCAAGCAATTGAGTGAGTTGACAAATGCATCAGTAAAACAATAGCAACACAAACTAAATATTGACGATTGCATGAATTTGACAATTCATTCGATATTTCCATTGCATTTCGCCACCACCATTCATATGAATTGATAACGTTAAATATTCATATGGTATCTGTAGAAATTATGCAATATTGCACAGCTAATTCTATACGAGCACCATATCCATTGAATACATTCTCAAAATACACAATATAAGCATCGAAGGCACATTTTTTGTGCAATATAAAGTATTGCTCAACCCAATTTTAAGGTCACCAATGTTCTTAAATGATATCCAATCCTATGGTATCTATCTTCTCTAAGAAGTATTCGACGATGAAATTATCAACTAGTCAGTAAATATAAGGTGTCCCAAGCTCGCTGGTAAGGCGATTCGATAGAATGAGAATTTGGCCTTCTATGGGAAGTGACCACCGTATAGATCTGAAATGATTGCTGATACTCGATAATATTCAGAATGTCCCATTTCAAAATAGCTACTTTTAAATGTCTAATATTTTCAGTTTATTTTTTATACACATTTTCAATAACCCTGTAAAAGAGATGAAGGATTAACATAGACGACAAAGATGAACAAGATGAAGAATATCCAAAGGCATACAAAAATCAAATTTTTGTTCGAAAAGAGAAACCGGAAAGATGAAGCACCTATTGTTCTTCTTATCTCTTTAAAATGAGGGTGTTTTTGGAACTGATCGGGTTACTTCAGGCCACACCTCTGACAGCTGAAATGACAACAACTGAACATTTTGACTATCAATGAATATCGCTACAATAGGGTTGATCTGATGAAACTTTTCCTCGAAAAATCACGTAAGTATTTGAAATTATTGATTTGTGTTCCATATAAACAAAATAAAATATATACTGGTGTAAGAAGTTGTAAAATGGTATTTAATCGTAGGAGACCTTCATGAAAACAGAAAGAAATTTCGAAGAACTACTTCCCTCAGGATATGCGAGATAAACAGAATTGATATATTCGATTCGATAGCTTTCATGTTCTCAGACTGAGAAATCGTGACTTGCGTTCCATTTTCAATGGTCTTTTTCTCGAAAGGCATAACATTTGCAACCATTAAAATAATGAAATTAGTCATACCTCATTTAACAGAGATTCAATAATATCGGGTTTCACAAGGGTATGTTTTATTATACATGTGGTAAGTAATAAATAATACTGATTTAAGGCAATATTACAAAAAACCTAAAAAAGCACTGACGTGAAGTCAATAGCTTTTGTGGCGCGGCGCATCTTCGAGTTCCTTTCCAAAGCGATAATCTTTTCACGTATTGAACATGCGTGAAAAAGCTGCTGACTTCACGTCTGTACTTGTCTCCGTTTTTCCTGAGTTATTCCGGAAAAACAACGATACCGAGACAGAAAACACGAAATTTGACTTATTTGTTTCTAAATATCTCCAAAAATCGTATCGAACTGAAATTTGGTACACGAATGAGGAATATGAAGTTCAATGTCGGAAATATGATGAACAGTTCACGAAAACATTTTTTTTTAATTTCCAAAAAATGTTTTTTTTTTATTTACTGTCTGGACGATCTCAACAAAACTTCGCTCAAAGTTGCATGTCATTATGCTCCAAGCAACTGTCAAGTTTCAATTCAACCGATTCAATACAGTTCCTGAAATATCAGGGGACTAATCTAAAAGTTTCATATGGCTATAACTCCGAAACCGTTGGTCCGATTTCGCCAATAAACGAGCTCAACCGCCGCATTTTGACGCGAAACTTGCCCTGAGGATGTAGAATCTTTAGCTTGCTCCGTTCGTGTCCTCGGCCGACTAGAATCGATTTTGACACATTCCAAAAGTGAGTCTAACCTACCCGTTCGAGACCATTTCGGGAAAATTTAGAAAATTAGAGACATTTGGACGAAAAAATATTCGTATGTGTGTGAAGAACATTCAGTTGATTTAATGTCTTTTCAGTATCAATGCAGTATCAGTTAAAATGGCAAGCGTTCAACCTAATTTCGCACGGATAGTAGATTAAGTATTCATCACGAAATTTTCAAAATAATCCTATATTCAGAAACATCTAAGAGGACTTGAATTCTGGAAGTTCCTATATCTGGAAACGAGTAAATAGAGAAGATCCACTCAGAATAAAATTCAAAACAATTAATTTAAAGCAACTTTCCTTTGTTTTTCCGGAATACTCAGAAAATTTGAGACTTGATGAATGAGTTTCAACCAGACATAGAAATTTGAATTCCTCACATTTCAAACGATACTAAAAGTCTGGGGAGCTTCGATGTCAAAACGGAAGTGAATTCCTGAAGAACATCATTCCTAATCTCGGAACTATTTAATGGGCGGCTCCCAAGGTGAAATTCTAACAATTTGTTTCGCCTGCAACGTCGAGTCGCCAAAACTCACAATGTCACGGTCGGTGATTGGCGTTAAACAAGTTCGAAACTATGTTGAAAATCGACTTCTGTTCTTGTGTGTAAACACAACAAGGAGGTTTTGTGTCTAGAGCCGCTGATGCGCAACAGAACCTGTAACAGGAAATATCCCTCATTTTGCCAGTCTGGCTGGATAAAGTCTAGAAATAAATCTGCACAAATTGTCGAGACGTGTGGAATGGTCTGTTTTTCCTCTGGATTTGGGAATCCATCAGTGTCTTTCTGCTTTGATGTTATTTAGAGGGATGACATTAACAGTGCCAGAATTGGCATTTTTCAAAGAGTCAGCTTGTTGCAAAGAACCATCCACGTAGATGACACTTAGGGATAACAATCTCTAGGACTGACAGATTTCATTGAGTGGGTTGATAAAATGACTGAAAGTATCTGTAGAGTAGGTTTGAGGCTGAATTACGAAGGACGAAAACTTAAAAAAAAACTGAAAAAGCGATGACATTTTTTTTCACGACAAATATATAAATTAATCTACAATCGTTCAGCTAATTTCTGGAGGAAAAGAACATACTTCTTAGTTACTTTTTCGTTTCACAAAGTTACATCGATGTATTCGTGAGAATGAAATATTTCCATAATTCAGCATTAAAAGTTGAATTGTATATTTTGGGGAATAGAAGATTCAACTAACAACCCAATATCACTCAATCATGATACGAAATTTCCTTAGAAATCAGTAAATTCTATTATAACCGAAAAAAAAGATTATTTTTCCGGTTTTTTTTCTGGTAAGATATCCTACAACAAATACTCGACAATTATTTGTAACTTTTTTGATCGAACTCGATGCATATTGTAAAATGGCACTGCTAACTCAACATGAAGTAAGCAAAGCTACCACTTTTGAAAAAACTAAAAGCTCGACAAATTTTTTTCTTTCACTAAAAATTTCCAACAAATATTTGACCATGACAAGATGGTTTTCATTAATTTCCGTGCAAGTGGCTTTGCGAACTTTATTGGCATTGTCTAATCAGATCAAGTAAAACGAGCTGCAAGTATAACCTGTAGACAGACAAATTTTTATGCAAGCATGGTTATGGTGATACTTCTTTAAACTGTGCAATTATTTCTTATTCAGGAGAAGTAAAATTTATATGGTGAAGAGGAAGTACTTCTCTTAGTGCTGAGCAGGTATTTATTTCACTAATGTTCTTGGAATTATCAAATGAAAGATAGTTCAAAATATATTTTAGGTCTGTCAATTCTGTGTTAAGTTCGATTCAATCATTCATGAAGATAAACTAGTGGTTGAGGTAAACCAAAATTTCGTTCGATGGAAACTTTATTATAAATACTTCAGGAAACCAATAGGTGAATTTTCATTATGGGATCCCTAAAACTTGTTTGATTTTTAATTAATATACCTAAGCCATCTATTATTTTTTGACATACTTTAGTGCTAATATTAGCATTTTTGACCATACTTTGTGATTTTGATATGTATATGTTAACTGTTATTCCTTATGAAAAAGGCTTCAATAGATCAGTGAAAAATAAACAGTTAGTCAACAAAATAATCGTTTTGAGACATATTTTGTCTTTATTGGTCATTTTAGCTATTGGACAGTTCAGAAATTCAGAAGATAAGTACACATAACTTATGTTTTAATAAATTAAGATGTTTCCAAGCTAGAATCATTTTATTTTGAAGTACGACACAGAGAATGACCGAATTGAATATTCAGTTGTACCCTCGCTTATAACGTTTCAACAGATCGTCGATTTCATTCTGGTCGACGTCGATTTTAGTAATAGCAAATGTACTTTCTCGATTTTTGCTATTTTTAGCATCGCTAAAACTTTTTTGAATCTCATCTCTGCCATTTTCAATATGGCCAGTAATTAACTGATGGTTCTTGGTCTTATTAAACGTAACATCGAAAAAAACATATGAAACGATCGAAATAGGTGAAAATAATAACGCAGCACCTTTTAAATGATTAAACCAGTTAAAGTTCACAGTAACCCTATTTTTCGTCATTTCAGAGCAACTCTCCATCAAAAGGGTGATTTAACTTCAACATAGACGATAAACCCAGAGAAAGTGGAAGGGGTTTTGAGGGTTATACATTTTCCACAATTTTGCAATAAGCTAAAAAGGAGGCTAAAATATCACACGAATCAACATCGGATGGAAACAATCACGATTCGAAAATAAATTATGGGAATCAAATGTTTTAATTGCATTAATCGCAACTCTTGATATTTTTTGTGTCGGAAACTAAACAAGAAAAAATAATCCTCTCATCGAGTGTCAGTTCATTCATATGAGTATTAAGTAGTATGCTTATTTGAAGTTTCATATTATCTAGAATGGCTGAAGCTATTAACACGTATTTAAGTGAAACTCACAACGTTGTCGCGAGTGTAGAAATGAAAATAACAGAATATTTTCGAATAAATACTCTTATCTTTTGTCGTTACACTTTGTTTAACAATGATAAATAAGAAGGTGGAATTTTTCTTGAATTTGCTTAGTACATTTATATTGTTTCTCGTAATTCTGTTATCTAATTCGTGGAAAGAAGTAATAAATTAGGTGAATTACAAAGATTACGCACAATGTAAAGAGTAGTATTAGAATACTCAATTCAGGAGTTGTGGTTTCGTTATCAATGTTCAATTATCTAGCTTCACACTCCAGATCTCATCAATCAACAATTCTCAGTGGACTGCCGAGTCCATCTGAAGTTCTATTAGTTCCTTATCGATCAATTTCTAATATCGGTATTCTTTTCAAAAGTAATCAAGATTTTCCTTTTTCTTCCTGCCCTTTTTTTATGGGGTCAGTAATGGTAACTCTTAAATACAGGGTGTATCAGTTGAACCATAGCAAATTTTAACAGCATCTTCATTGAATCTTCCAGTTACAAGAAAAGTCTTTTTCGATTTATAAGAATGATGCAGATTCGATCAGGTCATAGAAGGGGACATGAGGTTCGCAAATGTCGCGAACACTTCGGCATAAAGATCTGCAATCCCGAGGTTTTTACCAGCCGGACAGCTGATACCTCGGCTAAGTCCCAGTAAACCTTACTACCTTTCTAAATCTACGTCTATCAGTTTTTCCGGGTAAAGGAATCAGAAGGCAAGGAGTTGTATAATGTAAAACCTTTTCCAATGCAAATATGGCATTGAGGTCTCAACTACTAGTTGAATATTCGATGACTATAGAAAGCCATCATTGCGAATCTGGTGTTGGATTATAAAAATGATAGAATGATTCGAAAATTGCAGGACAAATCTCGGGACAAAACCATTTTTCAATTGTGAGATTTGGCTCAAAAATGCCTCAGAAAGCCTCCTCCCCAAGGTCAACTTCATAATAATATTTTCAGGATATTGGTTTAGACATAACACAAAAATGTTAATTCGACTTGAAATTTGAAAAAATTTACAGAAAATATTCCTGACAATTTTCAATTAATTGTCTGATGAAGGATATTTCTAAACTCTGAAAAGTCACAGGAAGCTGAACGATTGGCGATTTGTTGAGATCTTACGGACAGTAAATTTGAAAAAAAAAATAATTTTTTTCGAAACATTTTTTTTCCCGGAACTATCTATCATAGTGAAAAAAATATTGCTCAGACCCTCAACCTATTATTTCACAACAGAGTACGAAATTTCAATTCGATACGACTAAAATTTTCCAAGTTATTGGAAAAAATATGTCGAATTTCTTGGTTTCTGCATGGTTGTTCATTTCGTGAAAACTGAATAAATACTGATTTAATCATGATTAAACTTGACTACTACTTTGGAAATTCCGATGAACTAGTTTGTGCAAAACTTAGTGATGATCTTGTCATAAGAACAATTTTCAAATATTCAATATTCTGCGATCTTCTGGTTTTATTATCCCCACAAAATTGTGTATAAACCTTCCAGAGCTTGTTTTTCAATTAATTAATGGATTTACATACTATACAAATATCGAGATTCTAAAATGATATTTTCGGTTATTGTGTTTACGTTCGACAATAAGGAATATGCGCCCTGGTTTGAGTTCTGTGTGGAGGGTCCTTAAGAGGAACCCACACTTTTAAAATCTTGAAAAAGAGAATAAAGAAAATAATGAAATAATGCGACTATACGTTACTTTATCAAATCAAATCCCAATCGGCCCTACACTCGTCCGGACTATATTTTATTTCACAAACTAGTATTCGCAATTCCTTGCAGTTGTGAATTATCTAATATTTGGTAAACATTTCATACGACACCCAAAACATTTCTTCGTTTTACATTATACATAATTACATTATCATGAATGTCTAATCATAAATGTAACTTATCATCAGGCATAATTCAATTAATGTTGCCGTTCTAGAAACAGTTCATTTTCTTTCGGCTTTTCAGTTCATACATTATACAAATTTGATAAATTAGCAATTTAAAATATTTCTTTAGAGCGCATCAAAGTTTCGGAAAAAAAGGCCTTTCCTACTCTTTTTTTAGGCGCTTTTTCTAGGAATTAGCACGTTTTCTCCGAATGTTTGGTATTTTCAAATAATGAGCCAAAATGCTCTCAAACCATCCTGAAGAAAACAATAACAAAAAAATATAAGACAAAAATAATCAATTAATAATATCGTCTTTTCATTATATTTTTTCGTGAAACTGTTGAAAATATTATAATATTTTATTCTGTCATTCAAGACGTAGTGCTTTCGGGGACAATGAGGATTATCTGAAGATGTCAATATCGAAAGATCTTATGCAAAGCTTTCACAGAATAATTTGTTTTATTTAATCATGCTGCCTGTTTTCCAAAAGTCAGCCGTTTGAACTACTAACGTTTGGCGCCGAATTCAAATGGTTTTCCGTTAGTAATTGCATATAATGGAACATTTACCTCACAGGTATTTTCTATCAGAAGAATAATATGCTATAAGCATTCAACGAAGTTCTTAATCTTTAAAATAACGGATACTCACGTGAAAAATAAGATCGAGAGAGGGTTGGCCTTCTCCCTCGGATTGGGATTGTACTTCTCTTTCGTTGTATCCATTTCTTCATCAATTAAAAGCCACAGTCACAAGAAAAATCGTTCATTTACGAATTTATATTTAGCGCGCACCGATTTCTGCTTCTTTTTAATCTACCAGAGCAAGACGACACTTTTTACGCATTCCAGTCTACGTTTGCACATGCACTTGACTCTTCAATTAAATCTTCTTTTATGACGGGTTTTGTGGGATGGAAGATGCTATAAATGTGCGAAATGAAGATGTGTTGGCAGGTTGGAGGTCACAGGAGTCTTCTTGTTTTCCTTGTTGTTTGGGATCTGAAACAAAATATTTGTTCAAGAGGATATCGGCCGATGTATAAACAGGATACTATCAATTTCTTTCAACACACAGCGTTAACAGAAGCATCAATGTGAGCACTGGTTTGTATAGGTAATTTTTTTTGCGGACTTGTTGAAATGGACGTGATCATTCAGCCTAACGGCGGGCGTTTTGGAATTTTCAAATACCAAGTATTTAAGAATCGGATTCGACTCACGAAAATATATAATATAATTTGTAGTCAAATTTCAATTTTGTCCATCTTGCCATGAGCACTGAAAATTTCAAAGGAAAGGATCTAGGCTTATGGTCCAAATGGGCCTGTGAAGTTGATCAATGGCCCAAATCCATCCAACGATTTGAAAGTTGGGAGGAGCAGGTTTCTCAATAACTCAAAAAAAAACTATTCTGAAACTTGGCATGTATTCATAACGCACCCTTACGAAGAATTTTTTTTTGGTCAAACACTAAGGTTTAATTTGATTTTAACGAATATATCAGCTTTACAGCTGTTTCGCCTGAAAAATTTAGTGATTCGGATCTAAAAAGCCTCTTAACCATCATCAGATGATATTTTTGATTGAAATTGAAATGTGGGTAGGCAGAGGCTTAACGAACATTTTGGTAAAGGTCGATAATAATTCGGAATGTTATAAAGCCAATCTGAAGGTTGTAGGCTCTTTCGGCCATATTGTTATTAGCACAAATAATTATAAATATCTGTTGGGATCGCGCCGTAATAAAATCACTGAAACGTCAGTGAATTTTCCCCACTTACGAGCTCAGCCTTCGAAATTCAGCTCCTAATTTACACTACAAGTTTCTATTCATTAGGTCATTTCTTTCGGAAGATATTGCTGACACGGACTGCCCAACAGCAAGTCTTAAAAAAACTGATTTCCAATGGCCAATCGAATCAAAATTTAGGGAGCTTCAATAATTTTTTACAAATCCATTCGACTATCGATTCATCCCTAATTACAGTAGTGTCCACTTATAACGACTCCGCTTGTAACGAACTTTCGTTCACAACGAACCGATTTTCAAGGTGTGATTTAACGAAAAATCCGTTTTTCACGTAGTAAACAGGAGAAAAATGTCAAAATGGAGAGTTGCTCGAAAAAAACATAACTGTGCTCGAGGTGAAAATTTAACAGGATCATAAGAATGAAAGTCACTGATGATTGAATGATCTAAAAATCCTTATGTTCCAAGAACGTTGAATATCTGCCAATAAATTACATATGCAAAATTTTAGGTAAGCACTGACGTGAAGTCATCAGCTTTCAATCGATTTGGCCCATTGACGAACGCATTTTGCAATGTAGCCAACCCTGAATTTCAAGAATGAGTACGAAAATGAAACACTGAATTACGCCGTGAAAATTTAAAAACCACATTTTCAGTAGACAAAGGTAGTATCCGTTCGATACTAAGGTCTATGGATCAAGATGTTATTCCTAATTTAAAAAGCTAAAAAAAGCCAAAAGCTTATAGCGAACCGATTTTGTCGGTCCCTTGAAGTTCGTTATAGACAGACTTTATATATTTTCCTATTTAGGTGTCCAGAAAGCACACCTATTCGAAAAACTATTTTTTTGAGTGAGCAAAATATTCAAACATCATTTCTGCAGATCATCATGCCAGAGCATTCCGCCATAGATTCAAGTTAATGGCAAATCCAAAGGTTCTATCGTTGTATCTTGATGAAAATGATATTGTATACTATACATTTCACTGTTCAGTGCAGATGAGTGCAGTGCAGTGTAGTTCAATCTGTCCAGAGATCTCGTGACAATTAAAAAAGATAATATACTATATCCTCTTTTCACTAACGCTGTTCCTATGGTTTCTAGAATATGTATGCTATTGTTATCGTTGCTAGAAATTATTCAGTTGAAAACAATTGACAGACTAAATAAAGTTACACTCAATCACATTATACAGACTAAAACCCACACCATATGTCTAACCCTGTGTAGCACTAACACACGAAGTCTGAATCTGTGACTATACACTTCATTACCACATTTTAGCAACGAACCCAGTGCAAATTTACTACGAAAATCAACAAACGTTATCAGTGTTACACTATCCACACTCGTATACAATATTTTAGTTCATGGAGGCAAAGAACAAATCTTAAATGTTCAAAACACGAGTTATCAATTCATTTAATACATCAATGTCGAACTCTGGTGTTGTCCACTTGTTGAGTGAGCAACACCAACGATGGGTTGTTGATCCAATACACCTATGGAATGCTTTCACTGAAGAACTTTTTCATAATCTAAACATTCAAGCAAAAATAAATAACATTCCATGTTATCACTGTTGATTGACTTATAATATCTTTCTTCAGATCCGAATTCTAAAAGTCATACAATCGTATTCATCCTTAGATTTATCCGTTCATTCCCCTGAATTGTTCAGCGTTGTCCATCGCACCCACAACACAAGCTAGCTTTAAGTACCTAATTCAGTACCTCATACGGATTGCTCTACGGTCAATCGACCGTAACGTTTAGCCAACAGCAATTCAATTCATCGCAACTTGAACACGAATACTTAATTAGACAGTTGCTTTATGAGCGAAACCCACATGGTGGTAATAAAAACAATCAAGCGGTTAAATGGAGAGCGACAAGAGAAAAAACTCAACTAATAGGCAGTTTAATTGTCGGCTGGTTGTTTTCTTGCTCGTGAGTTAGAAGATTTGCTGACGCGGTGAAGATGCATTTGTTCTAATCAACTAATGCAAGTGATCTCATCGATTGTTTATAGACAAGAATGCTGACGGCGTTAATAAATAATTCGTAGATTGATTTGAATGTATATTTTATTTTCGATAGTTGACCGAATTAACCAATTTAAAGGAATGTCTGGCAAAGTTTCGTTAAAAAATTTCGTTGCTTCAAAGATGACGACTTTATGAGTTGTCAAACAAACGTTGGAAATCTCAAAATTTCATTTCTAGCAAGGGGAAGACCAGAAGCGATAAATTGATATCAAGTTGATTTGTTTTTTAATTTTTCTATGGACCTGCTATCAGTTCCCAGAAAAAACTTCTTCAACGCATATTTCTATTGATAATATGGAAACCCTTTGAGAAGCCGAGGATGAAAACAAAATGAGGTTGATCGAAAATTTAGTTGGTGGTGTTTTCTTACTCGAAGAATACCTGTGCCAAATTTCATTTCTTAATTTTTGTGCTACTTCGAAAAAATTATAATGAATTCCTCATTAGGGTATCATATTTAAAACAATGGACCTTGAACTCTTCAAAAAAAACTCTACCGGGCATGCTTTCATAAGAATCCATTTTAAGATTCTGATCCTACCTCCAAAATATTTCCGAATAATTCTGGGGCACTCTGAATAACGCACATTGTACAAGGATATCTATTATGCAATGCATGGAATCCCTTTTTCCAAACGATAAACACGGTATGGTAATATTATATAATTCCATGAATAATATTTGTATCGATAAAAATGACACGATCGGGCGATTCCACGAAGTGATTCACAGAGTTCGAGGGATTCTTCACTGGCCAATTTCAAGGAGTTTCAACACCCCGGAGCTATTAAATGGGCAAGAATACCGAGAGGACTGACTCACTCCTTCTTTTTGTGCAGTAATAAAATCTGGTTTTTCCATCTTCAGGTCATTAATAGCGTAGGTCACCGATCGCTTGAAGAGTTATGATGTCAGATTCTAGGAAATGGATCTTTTCTGTAGAGGCGCTTCGTTTAGATCTTTTGGAATATTATTTTGGGTGGAATGCGCTTTGGATTTGATCTTTTGTTCTTGAAATAATTTTAAAATCGACTGAAACATTGATGTGGAGTTATGAGTTCATTTTATTTCATAGCTAAAAATTTTCATAACGATCGAAAATAGTGTTTTGAAATTTTCCTTATGAATCACAATCTCCTGTGATAAACAGGTAGAGCTCAAATCCTGTGGACGTATATTTTTTGAAATATTGAAAAGTAAAAATTCCGTATTAAACATTTCATTTTCATTCAGTTGATTTTTCCATTTAGTCATTAATCCTTCAATGAAACTACCAAACTAACTTTACTAATATAACTCTCTTAGTTACTCGCATCGAAAAGTTGTGTGTGCAATGTCACCTGGTTTTTACGTCAATTAAAGGGATTAACTTCGTCGAGAATAATCATGCAGTTTCTATGAATAATCATCCATACTCTTGAACCGAACATACAGGGTGTTTCACCATAAACTGGTCAAACATATATAGCCGTATAAATGACATTGGGAAAGTGATTTTTGCTTTATGACGTATACCCTGTTTTCAATATTCTGATAACTGTGGTGATTTATACTTGACCTTTGGAATAAAGGTTTTTGGTCACATCTTTGTATTTTTTTGGTGGTCAATTCAATTGTTGTGTAGAATTCTGGAAAAAATACTTCGAAATAAGGGAAAACCTACAAAAAAATTTTCATGAAAAACTTTTTCCAAAATTCAAACTCAACTTTTTTTTACATGTCTACAGTAAAAAAAATTCCACCCAAAATTGTTGAAATCTTTCGAGGTTGAACTCACCTTCATTCTGAATTTTTTTTTTTGATCAATTCATATTTCTACCCAGGTTATTCTGGGGGCTCATTAGCACAATTTTGGCCTCCGTAGGGTCACTAGTTTCTTAAATAAAAATTATTTAAGTACTCCGAGCGGAATATTTGGAAGGCTATAAAATGAAAACCAATAGATATTATTCCATTGTGTTTTCACACCAGTATTCAGAATGAAGGTCAGTTCAACCTCAAAAGATTTTAATAATTAGACAAGTGAAAACAGATTTCGGGAAATTTTTTTCGCAGAAAATCTTAGAAAATTGAGTACATTGAAGAAATGCTATCCAATTTGGCAATCGAAAACAAAAAATCCAACTTTATAGGTTTTTCGCCATTTTGAAAGATTTTTTCCAGAATTCAACAAAACAATTGAATTGACCACCAAAAAATACTTAGATGTAACCAAAAACCCTTATTTCGAAGGTCGCGTATAGATTACCACAGTTATCAGAATTGTTGCAACCTCGTAATTCTAATTCTTCATATTCAATATTATTATTTTCTTTATTTCGTACCTTTATCATATTCCATTGTTTTCAAATTTCACTTCAAATTAATTTCATTTACTTTCAATCCCCCTGTATACCTTCAAATCCATATTCACGTCTCTCGAGGACATATGGATTCATATTCATTCCGTTTTCTAACACGAAGCTGAAGGAAGTTTGTTCGTGCTACGTATCAAATTATAAATTTTCATTTTTCCATATTTTCCGCTGAACTTATAACAAGAAAAGTGCAGTTTGCGAACCCATTCCCACCTACAACCTGGAATTCTAGTTCAAGACACACACACGCACACCAAATACCCAACCAAGCCAGACAATAAAGGTAGGATTTGAAGGTTTTCTTTGACATCTAAAACCATATTTATATACAGTTCAATACCTTGAATCCTACATTATTTGGTCCGATTCGGGCACGGATGGTTAATTTGGGGTGTAATTTCATTTATAACCAAACTATATTTCAGTTTTGTTCAGTTCAAATTTTTCAAATGCTCAAAGTATACATTAAACACCGTGTATCTCGCTTATGCTTCGAAAACAGGGTATATGTCATAATGTAAAAATGAATTTTCCAATGTCATCTATACGGCTATATATATTTGACCAGTTTATGGTGAAACACCCTGTATAATATTTGGATTCATCAGGGTCTACTTCCGAAAAAATATTTCATGAGTAGTTTTCAGCAAACTCAGTATATACCAATATAAATTTTATCAGTGTGAAATAATTGTTTTCACTGCAAAAGTCTGCGCTCAATAGTTCAAAATTTATCAAACGTTAAAGGCCAATTATATGGAAGGACATGGAATGAAGAAGACATTAAGTATTTTCAAAACCATTCCATATAAGCCTTCTGACCCATCCTAAAATCGATACATTTTTGCCAAATTATCGTAAACCGCAACGTACTTCGTAGCGGCATACGATCGTTTAGCAAGAATGTATCGAAATATTCTATCAATAAAGCTTATAAGAGGTCGACTTATTACTTTGCGAATGAATCATAACATAAGGATTCGAAATTTTCAGGGTCGGTTTAAAGCAAAAATAAGAAGGTCGAGTTTATATGCGATAACGATAAGCTCTCATTCCAATATCGAATTCAGGGCTCATATGGGAAAACATAGCAAAAATAAAAGTACCAATCGAAACTCCAATTCGATGTATGTCCAATATCGCAAAATCACAAGAATTCATTATCCCAACATCTCCAAAATATCAGATATTTCCTAAGCAACAGATCAACTCGAGTTGAAATTTATCGATTGATGTAAAATAAATTTGCTTTCGAACTCAAAACGGATTTTTTTACAATTTCGAAAAATTGATTTTTGAAATTATTTTTATGACAAAATCATCACGAAACTTCGCAAAAATGGTGCATCAGCATTTGCCAACTAGTAACCAAGTTCAATCATGATCAGAAAAGTATTATGTGAGTTATTCCAGAAATGACAACGAAACCGACGAATAAACCTCGACATTTGACGCTTGTTTCCGCAAAACCTCCAGAAATTATAATCGGATGGGGCGCAATAGACCTCAAGGTAGCAGTGGGATGTAATCCTTGCCGAACTATCATAATCGGATCGAACTGAAAGTCGGAACACAATATTTCATTGAGATCTGATGAATAGTTTCCGGAAAAAATGCTTTCAACCAAAATTTTGACAATTTTTGGAAAAAATGATTTTTTGGATTTACTGACAATTTGATCCCAACAATTTTGCAAGCATTTACGCTTTGATGCTCTACAAATAATCACGAAGTTTCAATCTGATTGCATGGGTAGTTTCTGAGATGTTGAGGAGATATCCCCAAAAATTCAAACGAGTGTTACTTCAAAACTGACCGATTTGGCCAGCTAACCAGCCCACTCGGCTTATTCTGATATCTACCCTGAACATTTTCAGTCTCTATTTCTTTTCTTTCTTAGGTTATCGAGGAAACGGTCAGCTGGACAGCACGAGAGTATCGATTTTGATATCGAATTATTGATCAGTGAGTCCAACCCTGTCGTTGGAGACTGTTCTCCAGAGAAAATTCAAAAACTACAGACATTTTGGCAAAATCATATCATGTGTTCTTGTAGATATTTATGTATTAAGGGAGTTATGAAGATGTTAATTGCCGGGGGCAACAGATTTCAATCCCGAGGGACGTCAGTCCCGAGGGATTGTAAGTTGCCAGAGGTTGTTAACATTTAATAACTCACGTGATAGATAACTGATTTCATTTCATACTAATGAAATATGAAAACCAAATTCTGTTGGTTTTCAAAATCAAACGAAGAATATGTTGGCATGGTAACCGTAGATATATCAACTGACAAGTTTGTAAATATTTGTCAAATTTATTTATTCGTGAATATAGATGAAAGCTTGGAGTGAATTGAGATTTGAGGCAATTTGTTGCAAAAAGCTGAGAAAGCTCCTGCCGTACTGCTACCGATAAAGTCGAAATCTAAGAATAAATAAAAAAGAATATGACAAATTCCAGCAGTGGTTGAAAGCATGATGTAAGCAAAACATGGTGTGAGCATCTGCTCATCTCTGATCGTATTTACCAATGATTACGTCACTTTTTCATTCAAATTTAAAGCAAAAATATATATTTCCCTTCATTTCAATCTTGCTGACGTCACTTTTTTTTTCAGATGAGTACACCATAATCAATTTCAAGCGATGGACCAAAAGCTGCGGTTATAGTTACGGTTATCCAAACTGACAGATTATCCCTTGTCTATATGTCAGTTTGGATAACCGAAACTATGACCGGAGCTTTTGGTCCATCGCTTGAAATCGATGCATGTTTTTTATATCATGGTTAAAAGTTAACCCTATTGAAACCAAAAATATGCATGAAAGTATGATGTTGGCTTACTGCAAAGACATGGCATGTATTTATTCTTTCTCATTCTAGTCTGAATGAATTCATTTATTTTTCTTTTAGTCTGAAGTGGTCAATAACAAAATTAACAATGAGAATTTTTAATTATACATATGTGAGTGAGTTTCATGAACTCGAAAATTCGACAATTGTCGGTTTGTTTCTGTAAATACATTAGAGGGAGTTGAAGATTCATAACTGTTTAGTATAACTCCCAGGGGAGTTGAAGCTATGTTTATAGTTACATAACTTAGGATTTAATTGTCTATAATGTACCAATATAAAATAAATTAATAAACCGAAGGGATACAAACGAAAGTTTTGGCGGTAGATTTTTGTTGCGTTTTTGAGATTTTACGAACCAATACCCACGTTTACTAAAAATATTTTATTCGAACATGTTTACCAATGTTCTTCATTGAAATTCGTATATTTTCGTGAATTTTTCATCAACCAAAAAACTTCAAGAGCGTTATTAAGTTTACATCAATGTTATGGCCCCTTCGGTTCTCCATTCCTACTAAATTTTGATTAACTGTCGATAAGAAAAGTTCAAAAAACATATATATTTCCCTGATTATAATCTTGCCATCAATTGTACCCATTAGAAATGCCACAACAAGGTCCAAATACGGCACAACCACTGCAGCCATAAATTCCAAATGGTTCGAAATACTCCTCCTGATCGGGCAAGACTAGTACATCAATAACTACCACCTAGGGCTATATTACCATCTGAAGTCATTTCTCTCCAAGATGGGAGCCGACTCTCAAATTTCGAAATTGAAAATTATAGAGGTGTCCGGTAAAAATCTTCATCCTTCCACTAATTCATAAAAACGAAATTACGAGTGATTTAAGCTAGCGATATCGCGCTATCGAAAGTAGCGGAAATATTAATCAAGAGTAGACGAGAAATACTTTGAATAAACAGCGTTTGATGCCTATATGCTTCATTCGAAGTTCGGAAATGCATTCTTGAATGATAAGTAACGTTTGAACCATGTTTCCATAGAAATCGAGTGGGTCAGGGTAAGGAAATGTCAAACCGATATAAACGGTGTTAGTATACAGGGTGATTCCAGACGAGATTTTAGGGTAAGTTTACACTAGTCGTAGTAGTAGACAGTTTCGAAACAATGTTTGATTTGTGGTTGGGGGTCTCT
This sequence comes from Myrrha octodecimguttata, assembly GCA_958510865.1. Taxonomy (NCBI): domain Eukaryota; kingdom Metazoa; phylum Arthropoda; class Insecta; order Coleoptera; family Coccinellidae; genus Myrrha; species Myrrha octodecimguttata. The sequence continues at coordinate 32,898,883 of OY294057.1, forward strand.
ATTGAAACTATAATGGGTGATTTGTCTGATTCGACCGATTCTACTTTTATCAATAACTTTGGTGTGGCTCATCCCATATTGATGAAATATTCGTCGTAGCACAATATGAATGAGCAAATTCAAAAATTCTTGATTTTTTTCTTCAGAATGCGCTGTTGTTATTTTGGTAATTTCAGATTGGTCGTTTCAGATTCTACCATTATGAGTCATGATTGAAATACATGCAATTTTTTGGCACAACTCCAGCTTTCCGAAAAACATTTTTCAAGAAATCTAGAAAAGCACTGTGAAGTCAGCAGCTTTTACGCGCTTTTTCTCATTGCCAAATGGTGACTTGGAAATTTCAGTGAAACTTCAATGTAATATGAAATTTTCAAAAAAAAAAAATTTTTTCGAAATTGTCCATGGATAATTCTTCTTATTGACACTGTCAATCTTCCAACCAAGTTTCATTTCGATCATATATATATTTATTGAAAAATCAAAATTTCAAATGGCTGTAGCACAAAAACCATTCGGTAGATTTGGCCCATTAACGCAACCGAAATATTCAAGATCTCAACCTAACCTGAAAATTTCAAGACTTTAGGTCCTTCCTTTCGAAAATTGCAGCGCACACAGCCGGACGGCCGGCCGGACGGACAGACTTAATTTTGACCACGGATCCTTAATCAGTAAGTCCAACCTAGTGGTCTAGTTCAATTCTGTCCGTCCGGCTGTGTGTGCTGTAATTTCCGAAAGGAAAAAATCATATATCGAAAATTATCGTAATTTTTGTTGTCTTTCGGGGAATATTAGTAATACTTCAATGAAACTTGGTACAGACCTTCAAGCAATTGACCAACAATATTTCTAATTCCAATTTCATCCGATATCAACTCACGGAATGAAGTATGTCAAGTTTTGTTATTCGAAATGTTGTGGATATTTCCTCAATATGTCAAGAAGTACTGACGCCATCAGATTGACATTTCGTACATAGTTGTAGAATACTGCCGCTCAACATTACGAAAAATCTCATGGGGATCATAATGGTGAAAAATGTGAAAACGTTTTTATTGACAAAAGTTGGTTTTCGGAAACCACTAATCAGTCTGCAACAAAATTTGACATTATTCAGCAGGAGTGCTTCAAATTTCAGTTGGATAAAATATTTATTTTTGGAGATATTGGAGAAGAAATATGCAAAATTTCGTGGTTGTTTGGAGTTCTAGGGCAATTTCGTCAATAACTCAAGAACAACTAACGCGATTAGATTTGAAGTCCGAAGATAGTTGTAGAATACCAATACGCAATTTTATCGGAATTTTCCAAAGATCGTACAGGCAGAAAATTTTTCACGAACTATTCATCAGATTCCAGATTAATTCAGCGTAAACCATGTAGTCACTATTCAGGAACAGTCTTCAAAATGTCAGTATGATCGTTTAATAATCTTCGGAAAAATATGAAAAAGGAGTTTTGAATTTCTTGGTTAATTTCTAAATATCGTGGTTATTTCCGAAATACCTCAAGAAATTCTGATTTGAAACTTGGTAACCTTGGAAGTTTCAGGTTGATGGTGTTTTCGTTTTTCTTGTAGTCGTACCTAAGGCGGACCCGGCAGAATCGTATTTACATCGGATTCGTCATCAGTGAGTACAATATAAATAGTCGTTTCAGACCAATTTCGGGAAGAATCAAATTACTGCATCTTATTTGCAAACAAATTACACGAAATAGAGTTACGAAAAGTTGTCAGCTATACCCACACTAGGTACAGTGGCTACCTTTACCACATGAAGTTCAGGATATACGTTGAGATCTGGCTATCCCCTTTGAAAAGGAAAGTAAACAAACAATAAATCAGTGTCATCCCTATGGGAACGACCACTTTTCCCTAGTAAACAAATAAATTAAGGGTTTACCATAAATACTTCCGGTGGAATAAAGCAAAATGGAATATAGTTAGTAGATACAAATTAAAATTGAGTACTCTGACAAGATTTCGATTATTTAGATTTTGGAATAGCCCCTGATATGGATATGCAAAATACTTTGCGGTATGATGTATAATCATTCATTGCCTACAGAAAATTTTATTGAAATTCTTTCTTAATCTTGATGGATCTCGAAAAAATATTTTTTTATATTTATTTCTATCTCTTCGTCACTTCTTCGGATAGAAATGTATATTTCCGAAACGACAGTTTGTAGTGCTATGAGTCTAACTTGAGTCGAAAGGCCACAGATTTGTACGCGAATCGCTCAAGAAATGAAAAAAATCCAGAAAAGGACTGACGTGAGGTCAGGAGCTTTTAAGCACGAAAATTTGCTCCTAATTGCGTGTTGGTTATCTCCACCTGATTAAGAATCTTTCGATCTGATTGCATTTGTACTTCTTGAGATATTGCAGAAATCACGTTAAAATTCCGAATAACAACGAAATTGGCCACAATTTATTTCCTTATATCTTCGAAGGTAAAAAATTTTAATCGAAATTTTAATTGGGCCTAACTCCGAAACCATCCAACCGATTCCACCCATTCGCGAACTCAACCGAGATCTTCGGACTCCAAACCGAGTCTGACACTTTCAAGTTGCTAAGTCTTTTCCTTCAAAAGTTAGAGCATGGATTCTTCTTCAGGTAGTTCAACCCAATCGTTCAAGACCATTTTCGGCTCAAAATTCGAAAATTACACACATGGTGACGAAATGATAACGCACTGTTCCCTAGAACAAGCTCGTAAAAAACAGATAATATCATTGAAAAATCAATTACATACAGAAGTCACCTATATTAATTCATTATATTATATATACTTCACCTACATCCTTGACATTTTCTCGACAAATACCTATGAATTGCCACATTTTCAGAAGCTGCAAGTCGAAAATTTTGAACGAATATTGTAAAATATTCCATAATTCTCCAATTTTTCCAGGAACTGATGGCAGACTGGATTTTGTGTTGATTAATATTTCGAGATGGATACTGAATATCCTTCAATAGATATTTGAATATTTCGAATCCAGAATCTTGTGTTTTCATGATTCTGCGTAGATATTTAGGTGACTGATGAGTAATTTACTAATTAAGCTAAATTGATTTAACACAACAGCTATCCAATTGTAGTAATTATTCCAACCAATGGTTTATTTATCAAACTTGATATCACCATAGTGATACGTGAATATGTTATTATTTTTTCCGAATCTGACGATGTGTTGTTTTGGTAAAAGTAATCCGAATCCTTTTTAATCAGAATTCTATCAAAGTGCATGTATAGAAAAACAAGGCGCAATATAAATAAAATTTCGTGTCCACAATAGAAATCGATATAAAACTGGATTCCTATTTGTAGGTTAAATGTGAGGCTAACTTATAAAAATTGAACTAATGAATAAGAGTAATCTATTGATTAATTACCTCGCATCTGACATTTAATTTGCTTATGAAGTGACGGCTCTGAGATTTCGTGATCAAATTCAACGAAATCTGGTAAGGTGTTTCTGGAATTAAGGACCATCTTCGGTTTTATTCAATTCGATTTGGTCGATATTTATAAAATTATTTAGGAAAACAGAGTCGCATGACTTCTAACTTGAAACATTTTCATTGTGAAACTGCAGAAGAAAATAAAATTTCGACGCCTTCTTTCATTTTCAATTTTCTATCCCATTTCAATGAAAGCAGTTCTGATCCAGTCACCTGGGCACCGCGATATAGATGTTACAGGAAGATTTCAAAGGATAGCGTCCACTCATCCATTTTTTAATAATCATATCAATTTTGTCCAGCAACTCATTGAAATGAAGTTGACCCTTCGGAATTACATGCCAATTTTCCGAATGAATTCAATTCTGCAGTAGAATTTCTGATTTCCAGAACATTTCCACTAACACCATATGCGTAGGTTTTATCTGCTATAAACAGATGCTTATATTTCCTCTAATGTTTATCAAAAGTTCCTCAGAATACGTTTCCAAGGTCATTCTGATTATAATAACTTCAGTGTTATAGGAAGTGCGAGGGAATAAATTAATATTGTTCGATAAATTTTACTGTTCATTAGCAGTAAAAATTCATCACTTCAACAGGATTGTTTCAAAGAAAATTTATGCAATTTAAATTCCTATTTAACCAGATTTCTCTCAGAGAATGATGTGCAAAACTGGAAAAAAACGACAATTAAAATGAAACGGACCTTGAAGTCGGCTTCTTAGACATGCTTTCCTCAAATAGGATGAGCATAATTATATATAATTATAAAAAGTTGACAGTCTCATAATACCATTTTGAAAATAGTGATTTATTTGTGTACACGAATTCAAGGACAAAACTACCTGACCTAGGCAGTTCATCATTTTTTTGGTCGGTGATTCTGGTTTACAATTTATAGGAGAAGAATGAGGTTTGTCCCAAAAGTGATATTTTCTAATATTTTTGAAAAATTCAAACTTTGGCGTGAAAAATGTCCGTTTCCTTAAGGTACCGAAGTTTTTATGGAGAAAATTGCCAATTTTCCCCTAGTAGACATCAATTCCTTTTCGGGAACAATCATATATAATGAATAGCGATAACAAATACAAATAGGATGAGAATTAGAATAAGAAGATTAACATGAACATTTCAATGAATGCGTTTATACGAAAATAAGATGACTTAGGAATGAGAACGTTAACTTTCGTCTTATCGAGTATTGAACCAATTGAATGTCGAAGAACCTCGATTTGATTTTCGGTTTATTTTAATTTTATTTCATCTGTTCAATCCAGGGTTTCTTTCATCTCAATTCTTCTAGATTATTTTTTTATTTTGCTATTTATTTTATTTGCTGCATTCAATTCGCAAAAATTAAGTTGTGGTGCAACCTAAACCATCTACTATTGATGTATTTGACATTAGTTGAGAAAAGATACGGCGAATTTCTCAATGCTTCAGTTATTTCTTCACACTTCTTCATTCTCTTGAATACGTTTTAATGTTTCATTCTCGGTTTCATTCACATTATCAACTACTTATTATTGCTGAAATCTTCTATATGCAGAGAAACGACTGTAATATTTCATTAATGTAAGAAAAATTAATTTCACCCCCTAACCCCTAGGAATGTCTACTCTAACAAATTTCCGTAAAAATAAACACACTAATTTGTGACAGATTCCATGATTTGTTTCCAATAGATGACTTCTTAAAAGTTTTTCATTCATTTCCGAAGTATACGTACAACGTTAGTTTCTTGTTGCATTCAATGGATTAATTAGATCTCCTTTTGGAAAAAAAGAATGAAATGAAATGGGCGAAATAATTTTTTTTCTCATTGTTAGCGTTCTTTAAAAAGTAACCTTGATATACTTCCAAGTATTTCGAAATTATTTCAAACGAATATATTATTTTGATTTTTATAGAATAAACGATGTATTTAAATGATTAAGTAGGAGCACATAAAATAATCCAATTATAATAAATCGATCAAGGAAATGAACTTCATTGGAATCCCACGCAATTCAAATCAATCACATGATTTCATCATTTCTAACGAACCAAATAGCAAATCAATAGGATATCGGTCTGTTACTTACCCGTCCGACTGGTTCTTTATCTTATTTCGGCACAAAAACGTTATATTTCGATACCGCAACACTCAACCCCGTTATTCTCACTAAACATTCGAATCAGGCACAAACTGGAAAAAATCGAGAAAATAAAATGCGGAAGTTTGTCGGCAATGCGGCTGTCGTACGTACGCGTGAGACAAAGTCCGTCAGCGGACTGCGGACTATACCGGTACCGGATCACTGAGATCGCTCTATTCGCAGCTATTCGCTCGACGGAGAGTCGTCGCGAACAATGAAACCTATTTCAGGCTCTGTGTCTGTTTTTTGGCATACACGCGCCGCCGGTATCTAATCTATGGGTGGGGGAGGCCGGCCGGCGGCGGCAACAGACAACTCATCCATTTTTTTCTATTACATTCCGCAGCGATCGATAAGACGATTAAAACCAATTGATTGGTATTAACACGTGTCGTCGACAAGTAGGCTTTGAATGCAATGGGTTGTTGGCCATCACAAGTGTTCAATACCACCGAGAGACTACATTGCAATTCATTTCAACTCGACTTTTCAGTTGTGGGTGGATCGCTTCATAGCGAACATATAATAACCGGAATAACACGGGAGGGATTTGATGGGTTATGTTTTGTTTTAGATTTTTTTGTGTCCAGGAATGATTCGAAATGATAACTAGAATGGTGAATGTTTTTCCTTCCTAAATTTAAACGAAAAATAAATTATAGATTTGGATTGAGAAATAAAAAAATCTCGGCTTGTGTTGGCCGTTACTTGAAATCCATTTATATTATTACAAACAATTTCAAAAAGCACTGCCGTGAAGGCAGGAACTTTTGCGCGCATGTTCAATGTAGATGACCGCTTCAACAACGAATTTGAACATGCACGCAAAAGCTGCTGCCTTCACGGCAGTGCTTTTTCAAATTGTTCTAATGACACGATTATCACGAAATTTCGCACGAACTTGTCTTTCAGCATCTCAAAACTAGCTGTGAAGTTTTATCAGGACTGAATCAGTATTTCTCGAGTTATACCGAAAAAATAAACGATATCGAGAAGAAAACCTCGAAATTTGACATATTTTTTCCCGATATCTCCGAAACTTATGATCGTATCGAACTGAAATTTGGTACACTGCTGTGAAATATGAAGCTCAAAGTGCGAGTGGACTTATTTTTCGGATATGATGAATGGTTTCTGGAAAAAAAAATGTTTTGGAAAAAAATTTCGAAAAAAATTTTTTTTTGAATTTACTGACAATATGATCCTGACGACACTTGGCTCAAAGTTGCGCGTCGTTATACTCCACCCAACTGCCAAGTTTCAATCCAATCTCTCGAGTAGTTTTTGAAATAAAAAATAAATAACTTCAAAACTTCAACTGCCTATTACTCCGAAACTATTTAACCGATTTGGCCCATTAAGGAACTCAACCGCGGCATTCTGATGTGCAACCTATCCTGAAAGTTTCAAGTTGCTAGCTTGCTTCTGTCGACAGTTAGCGTGTCTACGGCCGGCCGGCCGGCCGGACAGAATCGATTTTGACATCGGATTCGTCATCAGTAAGTCCAACCTAGTCGATTGAGACCATTTTCGGCTCAATTACAGACATTTGGACAAAACGATAGCACGCTGTTCCCCTTGAACATGCGCGCAAAAATTGAACACATGTATGTGTTGGTGCTATTTTACTGAGTTGAAATATAACTTGTTTAGCAACGTTGTAGCTTCTTTAGAAGTTATTAGACTGATTCAGGAATTGGTTTCAAACCATATTAGAGGGAATTTCTGGGTACATAAACATTAAATTCCTGTTATTTTTGGGAAACCCACGAGGCTCCTAGAGGACTACAATCGGGAAGAAAGACTAGGTACTGGTTTCTGGTGAATTCGTAGTGTGAAGCAAAAGGTGTACAGGTATAACATCACAGGTTAGTTTTCAATAATTTGAAAAGACCATTGGTCTATCAGAGGATCAAATTTAATAGGATGAAATAACTAGGGGCAGTGGATTGTTTTCGAAAACAACGGGAATATAATGTATCCTCACCCCAAAAATTCCCTTAAATAAATTTTAAAACCAATCCGTCATCCAGTTTAATTATGAGAAAATATTCCAGAGAAGCACCGTGAAAGGAGCTTTCATGAAGCCTTTTCCACGCGTAATTTTGTATCCTCATGCCGTCGGTTCATTAGATCTCTGGGAAATTATATATTCGAGTGGATATATCTACTGAATTATTGAACTGATTTCAGACGCCAAAACTGCAGTATAAATATGGAGTAGTGTTAAAAAACAAATTCAAGAGATTCGATATTTGAAGGGCAGGTTCGGACTTCAATAACGACGGCCTAGTTCGTGAATCACAGTTACCCATTCATATACTTTTCCTAATATTTCCAAAAATGCCAATGGGATCGAATTGATAACCAGTACTTGTTGATGGTTAGAAGGTCGCAAAATATAAAATATTGAACAGAAATTGAAGAGATCTCCACGATAGCACAAGTTTGCGCTTAAGCATTCCTTAACGAATTACTAGGTTTGATCTTGATAGAATACGCATTTTTTTGTTTATTAAGGAAATATCAACGGTCGCTACCAGCAAGGTTACGTAGTTAAATATAGTTTTTTTCAATATTTCCGAAAATGAATATTGGAATTAGGTGATAACTTCAAGGTCGTTGCCAAATTTCAGTTCTAATCTGATAAATGATTATCCGAATACAAAGAACGAAAGTCTGCACAGTGTCGATATCCTACAACAAATTCCGAAGTTTCAATCTGATCTGATCAACATTTCATCAGATATGGAGGAAAAAATTTAAAAAACTGGGTGTAACCCCGAAACAACGAGGCCGATTTTGACTTCCAAGTAACTAAAGCGTAGCATCTTGATACGCAGCCTACACAGAAAGTTCCAAATTCCAAAACCGGTTGACCAGATATCGGATTGCTCACCAGTGGTTAAGGATATTCATCGGCAGAAGATAGAAAATTACAAACATTTTGGCAGAATAATAAGTTGTGGATCCCCAGAACAAGTTCTAAAAAACTATCACATCGCTTCCTACTAGTTTATTAGATTATCTGCCGAAATAAAAATCGAAAGGAATACCGTATTATCAAGAACCTTCCGGAGGTTTGAATTGAATTTAAATCTAGCACTTGATTGAATAATGACAGCTTGAAATTTCATGCAGAGTTTCGTGAGGATAATATGATAAGAAGATATCCAAATTATTCCATAAGGAAGGGAAGGTGCGTTTGACGAGGTCAATCGTGAAGAGATGACGGTTAAATTCTAGAAAATGTTCGTTTGAAATTTCGAAATAGTCGATACTCATTTCGAAAATTTTTTATAATTAACTTATTATTCGATCCCAACAAGTTTTGTAAGAATTTGCGCATTTATATTCTACAACCACACCATCAAATTTCAATCCGATCGTTCTGCTGGTTCCTGAAATATCAAGGGAATAACTTTAAAAATTCAAATGAGTATAACTGCTAGACCGAAAAAAAACGAAATTTTTGTCGCCTTTTGAAATGCAACCTACTCTGAAAGTTTCAAGTCGACAGTATTCTATATACTCACGAAATCTTGCCTACAGCCGGCCGACTGACAGGTTTTGACACCGGATTCGTCATCAGTTAGCCAAAACTTTTTTTGCTAAAAAATAGTACATATGAGCGTGTAAAATCAATACAAATTCTATTGGTGAGTTCCAAAAAGTTCACTTGACGGGAAGTAGCGAAAATAACATTGATTCTCTTCAGAAGTGTTTATTATCGTATTATCGATCAATACAGATTTTCAGCTGACCTTTTAGGCCATTCATTCAAAAACCTTTTAAATATCAGTTGAATCTTTCGCCTGATACCTATTTTTTTACCTAAGAGCTGAATTTCAATTCCAAAGAATCAGTATTTTACCAAAAAAAAACTGAAAGATATAGTGGACATAACTGAATCTTTTGTCAGCTTTTGTCCATTTATAATATTTTTGGTTCATTTCGCTCTGAATCTACCCTGAAAAGTTTCTGTAGTTTTGCACAAATGTTTGTCGTTTCCGAATTTCGACCTATGAATGATCTAAATAGAATTAAATAATAATATCTGAAAACTCGGTACTGAAGAATTCGTTCTGTGAGCTGTAACTTCCGAATCTTCAAATTTTCAGAATAGTTTTACAAGGATTTTCTTTTGAATTTTGAGGTTATACCCTCTATTACGCAAAATACATCAATCGAATGTCACTTTGGTTCGTTCGTGTGGAAATGAGAAACCGCTGAAATTTGCTGTAAAACATTTATGAATCATTGGATGGCTTTTACCCTTTTACGAATTCAGCCTTCTGTCCATTACTAAGTCCCAAAATTGCTCAATAAATATCGAGTCTCTCAGTACATTCTTTCAGAAGTTTATTGTATTATTTAGATCTATTCTCCCAAAATTTCCAACAATACAGATTTGATCGGATTGAAATTTTGTCGCAAAATATAAAATATTTCAAAACACAATTTTGAATCTCTTTTTGCGAATAGGAACGATCATCCAGAATTTCGCATAATTCAGCAACCAAGTTTGATTATGATTAGATCAGCATTCTCGAGTTATTCCGGATATAAAGAGGATTCCTAGGAAACAAGCACCAAACTGGACATATTTTTTCCCAATATCCCTGAAAATAAATATCCCATGAAACCATTTTTGGCTAAAATTCGAAAATTGAGCAACACGATAACTCGCAGTTCCCAGAAAAAGTGAGTAAAATTGACGGCGTTGAAGGTTGATCCAAAATCTCGTGAGATATGATTAAAAGATTCGAAAACCAGATAACTTCCATCTTAGTGCATGTGAAGAATTTCGAATAGTAATGCTGAAAATAGCTTCACCGGAATGTTGCATCGGATTTCATAATCGAATTTTCAATTAAATTATCTGAGCCAGTTTTCCTGATAAGAAGCTATATACATATAGATAAATACCGTTCAAGGTCATAAGTCATAATGAAGTATTGTAATGCAATCAGTTTTAATTCGCTGTGACTAAGCTAGATTACATGCGCGTGTAAAATTCCGCCAAATATATTATACACACTTCAATATCGTTTGATTAGATTCAACTGAAATAACGAATAAGTTTTCCTTCTAGGTATATGATCAACTAGTTATGATATCTTGAAGAATTCGCAATTCGTCACTGGAGTTGATTTGAAACAATTTCACTAAAAAAACATAACTTATCCCCAACAATAGATATCTTCTAAAATGTGATTCTGTCCCAGAAACCAAATTGTATTAGGAAGGACAAAATTGAAATTCTATCTGTGTCGTAAAATATCTGATCAATATTAAAAATTGAAGAAACACTTAACAGAACCTATATAATATAAAAATAAAAAATGTCGAAAGGAACGTTTCGTTCTACAGTCATCGTGTCGAAAATTTTCGAGAAAAAAATCGAAAATAAAAAACATTTGAACAATACGATAGCAGGCTGTTTCCCAGAACATGCGCGCAAAGAGCAGTTATATTATAAAGAGTTATATAGAAATTTTGCACAAGTTTTTGCGAACAACTAATTATCAATGTTCCAATTTGATCAGGACAGTAATTACTGGACAAGGGGAACGAGGTCTTGAGAACAGAAAGAGGTGGTCAAATTCTTTAAAAAAATTTTTTCTTCATCTCGTCGATACTTAACCTCGTAAATTGTTCACGCTGCGTTTCTTGCTAGTTGTATCTCATCAGCATGTATCGCCTACCACAAATAAACTTTGAAATGGAAATAAGATATAATAAATCTGTTTAACTTCAAAGCCAATGAGCAGGAAGATATAACAACAGATAAAGTATTGAAAGCAGATGCATCTTCGGGGTATATTATTAGAAATTAAGTGCTGCACTCTGATGTCAATGCCCTAAATTCATATTTTGGATACTTTCTGTTCAGGTTCATTTGACACGGGTTGCTGGGGTATTGTTGTGTTTACGGTGACTTGTCAGACATAATGAGTATAACGAGAAATATTTTAATCCCGCCCGTTTGGATTTCCGGGAATAATGACTCAATTACTAGGTGCTCATAATTACGAGGTATTTAATTAGCTTTACAGGTCGTATCATAAGTAATGGACTATATTTCAGCTATAGAATCTGGAGGTTTTTTCGTTGTACCTTCATGAGAATATCCTCAATAACAATAGTTAAAATGTAATAATTAACCGTTTCCTCAACATATAACAATCAGAAACCAAACCAACACGACGTCGAAAAAGTCAGATTAACCATTTAAATCGTTGACAGCCACTCTACGCTTGTGCGAATCACCCAATTGTGAAGCAGTTCGGACTCTAACGTCCAAACTCCTTTCACAGTTCTGAAACAGTTTGGAATCCATTCTGAAAATAACCAAAACAGGATTACTCAAGTCCTGAACAAGTTTTGAATTGAAACAAGTCATAAAATCGCAATCGCGCATGCGGAACCGTTCCAGAACTGGTCGAATATGCGCAATTGCGATTTTGGGTCTGAAAAATCGCAATCGCGCATTCTCGAACCGTCCCGAACAGTTTTCGCGATTGTGTTTTTTTTATTTCAGATCCGGTTCAAGGTTTCAAGGAGTAATCTTGTTTTGGTTATTTTCAGAAACCATTCGTAACTGTTCTAGAAAAGTGAATCGAACGTCAACAGTTCAAACTGCTTCAGAATTGCAGTAGCGGATTAACCGGTACGCGTAAGGTCCCAAAGTCCACAGGGGGCCCCAATCGAATAAACATTATTTCAGCATGAAAAATGCGAGTGAAAATTGAGAATAACGTGAATATTGTTAGTCACACGAAACGCCTCCGAACCACGCGCAAAATTTTGTTGCTGTAAAAAAATTACATCTAATCAAAAGTGCCGCTTCCGCATGTTTTCTCCCATTATTTTTTATCTGCCTGCTATAAACTCCCGAGAGGGTGCAGTAAGGTTGTCGGCATCCCTTTGCAATCTAGGTGCACGCCACCGTCAATATTGTGTGGAGGGAGGGCTGCAGAGTGCTTGACAATGGGGGTTTTTCCTTCAAACGAAAATGCAGTAATTTCCATGAAAAAAACCTTTTACGACATCACATTTCAAACATATAATTTCAATATTATATTTTTAAAAAAATTTTTGATCACCTTAAACTGAAAAATAAAAATGGGGATTTGCATTTGAAGAGATTTGTCTTGAGTGCACGATATGGCAACGTCGAATTCAGCTTTCTCGGAATGAAAAGGACGTCAAATGTGTTACTTTGCTCAGGAAAACAGAGATAGCTATACTTCGATCTGGTTAAAGTAGAAGACAACGACCAATGAATAGAAAAAAAAGAGCACAGACTATCACACTGTCATTTTACTTACAAATCGCAAACAGAACTTGTTTGGTTATATTGACAAAGAACACATGTGTTCCACAGAATCGGAATAAATATTTCATTATTCTATAGCAGAAAGAGCTATTCTACAGAACACTGTTGTCACTTCGTGCATGCCTGGCAAATCCCAAACCCCAATTTTGAAATCTGATTTTGAATACTTTCTGAAGGTAATTTGAGAAAATGATGAATCAAACCCATAATAATTATGTTCAAATTTGCATTTGCAGTAACAACCCAAATTCAAGAAAAACCCCCATTGTTTGGCATTCAGATTTTCGAAAACGCTATGCTTATGGTTATTTGGGAAACAATTCTAGAACGCTCTGGGAAAGTTTCATCTAAACTTCAAACTCTCAACTGCGCGCATGCACTGGGGAACAGCGTGCTATCGTTTTGTCTAAATGTCTGTAATTTTCGAATGTTTCTCGAAAATGGTGTCAGACGACTAGGTTGCACTCACTGATGATGAACCCAGTGTCCAAATCGATTCTGACCGGCCGGTCGGCCGCAGGTATTCACGATTGTGGGGTAAGAAGGATCCTATCGACTTTAAACTTTCAGGGTAGATTGCATTTTAAAATGGTACGTTTAAGTTCGTTAATGGGCAAAGTCGGCCGAATAGTTTCAGAGTTTTTTTTCGGAAACTATTCATCATATTAGAAAAAAATTCTGCCCATATCTTGATCCCTCACAGCAGTGTACCTACCCAGTTTCAGTTTGATATGGTTATTTTTATTTGGGAGATATTGAAAAAAATATGTAAAATTTCGTGATCTTTTCTTCAGTATCGTTGTTTTTTCCGTGAAAAAATACTAATTCAGGAATGCTCAAACTGTGTAACTAGTTCTGAAATGCTAATGAAATTTTGAAGAGATATATCTGTGGAATTATTGAGTGGATTTTACCCATTCAGGAATTCGGCCTTCGTAATTAAGTTCCAAAGCTACTCTACAAATATCAAGTTTCTTAGTTCTTCCTCTCGGAAGATATTATTTGGTTACGATCACGTGTCTGGATCATGATGCAATAAAAGAATTTGCAGACATGAAAATAAAAAGTCTACTTGATAGGTTTTTTGGTTTTCCATATTATTTTTCAGGTTTCAATCATTTTTCATGTTCAGGCTTATAAATTGTTTTTGTAGCTTGGAATATTGATTTGCATTTTTTACCTGATCTCCTGTGAACTCATGTACATTTGTCTTGATTTCAATTTATTTGTTATCTATATTCGAATTGATGTCAGTCAATTTTATTTATAAGTTTTATGTTTGCGCTGAAATAACCGAATTCTGATTGAAAAATTGTTTTGAGAAAAACCGAAAAGTAGAGAGTGTGCCAAGAAGTATCCAAGCTTAGGACGTCGGAAGTCATCGATCCGCCAATGCAGAATTGGGTAGTTCACACAATCGTATGGTAGCTAGTGTCAACGATTTGAATGGTTAACCTGACTTTTTCGACGTTGATTTGGTTTTTGATATTTGTATTTGTTGAGAATACGTTAGCTGTTAAATTTGAACTTTCGTTTTATTACTTCGTTACGACCGCCCAAAATACTTTTACTTCCATTGTTCCCACCTGGTATACTTCTCAAATGAATCTTTGAGAGCAAGATTCGTCTTCCTATTGAATGATAATGTTTCGAATGAATGTTACCCTGAAGAGTACATATCTGAAATACGTTCATCCTTAAATTTATTACTGCATATATCAGTCAAGTCGTGATAACACTTACTGGTCCCCTTAGGAATATAATTGAAGTAATAAAGGACTATTCAGAAAAATGATTTCACAACAAAAACAAATTTGGAATTTTGTTCCCTACTTTATGATCCTAATGAGAACCCAAGTTTTCTTTGTGTTTTAGCTTATCGCTTTCAAAACTGTTTCAGAATTCTTTAGAATCGGGCTCTAACAGCGCACCGGTAATTGTCCTAGAACGGTTCTGAGAATTTCGGAACCAAAACAAAGCTATAATCATTTTTTGGGCACATGTTCTAAGGGAACAGCGGGCTATCGTTTTGTCCAAATGTCTGTTATTTTCGAATTTTGAACCGAAAATGGTCTGAAACGACTAGGTTGGACTCACTGATGACGAATCTGAAATTTCGAGGTTGTTTCCCTCATATTTCAGGAACTACTGCAGTGATTAAATTGAAACTTGGCAGTTAGTCACTCAATTCAGAAAATAAAATTTTTTCGAATGTTTTTTCCGAAAACATTTTTTGCAGAAATTGACAATGATATTCGAAAACAATTTCGCCCATACATTGAGCTTCATATTTCATAGCACCAAATTTCGATTCGATACGGCTATTAGTTTTGGAGATATTGGAAAAAAATATGTAAAATTTCATGGATTTCTTCTCGACATCGTTGTTTTTTTCGGTATAACTCAAGAAATTCTGACCCAATCATGATTAAACTTCGCAGATCGTTCGGAGATGCTGAGTGGCAACCTTGTGCAAAATTTTGTGTTGATCGTGCCATTGGAACAGTTTGAAAAAATCAATATTCTGTGATATTCTTATCATATTACCCTCATTAAGGTCTCTATGAAACTTTAAACTGTCAGTTTTCAGTGAAGTACTGGATTTCAATTCGATCTAATCCGGGTTTTAGGAAATTTTGGGAAAATAAAATTTTGGATCGGTACATCTGCGGAATCATTGGGTGGATTTTACTTAACGGCCGGTAAACACAATAACTTCCGAAAGAAACTCGATATTTGTGAAGAAGGTTTGGACCTTAGTTACGAAGGCCGAATTCGTGAATGGGTGAAATCTGCCCAATATGATTTCGTAGATTTACCCATTCAAAATTTTATTTTCCCAATATTTCCAAAAATACAGATTAGTTAGAATTAAAATCCAGTATTTTATCGAAAAATCTAGAAAAGCATCGCCGTGAAGGCAGCATATATCGCTGTTAAAGAGTATATTATGACAAGTGTGTAGAATAAAGACTTGGAGAATCTAAAAACTGTTATAAAATGGCAATTCAACTGAAGGCGCAGAATGCGGGAGGACCAATAAGTCACTCCTCCGGTGGTAGACAAAAAATTTTTGCGCGCATGTTCTAAGGGAACAGCGTGCTATCATTTTGTCCATATGTCTGTTATTTTCAAATTTTGGGCCGAAAATGGTCTTAAACGGCTAGGTTGGACTCACTGATGACGAATCCGGTGTCGAAGTCGATTCTGTCCGGTCGCCCTGATACTTTCAGGGTTGGTTGCATTGCAAAATGCGTCGGTTGAATTTGTTAATGGGTAAAATCGGTTAACCGTTTTCTTAATTATAGTCATTTTATATTTTGGGGTTATTTCCCTGATTTTTCAGGGACTACTTGATCGATCAGATTGAAACTTTGCAGTTAGTTGGAACATAAAAACTTTTGCTGAATTTAGTAAGAAACTCTTTATCAGCTCGGACCTTTAACTTCATATTTCACAGTAGTACTCCAAATTAGAATTTGAAACGATCATAATTTTCAGACATATTGGGAATAAATATGCCAAATTTCGTGTTTTTTCCTACGTATCGTTACTCTCCTGAAATAACTCTAACAATACTGGTTGCATCATAATGGAACTTGGTAGCTAGTTTGAAAAAACTGATTAACATTTTATGGGGAAATTCAAAATGTATTTTCAGATATTCAATATTCTGCTATCTTTTGATCATATTATCTTCACGAAATTTTATGAGAATATAATATCAGATCAGGAAAATAACCTCACAATTTCAATTGACCTAACTCCAAAATCGCTTGGACGATTTGGCCTGTCAACACACTTAACCATTGTATTTCGAAATTCAAGGTACCCTTATTTGTTCAGTTTTTTTCTGGGTTTCCACTCCCGATATCTGAAACAGGAATATTAAAAATTAAATAAAATGGTTTTGTCATGAAAAACGCCCGTGCGGATTTTCTTGAAAAGCAGATTGCCTAATGAACAATACAGGAATAATACAAACGATTAATAAAGCGAACTGTGATGTTTCAGAGTACACATCCGACTCTTTCACCAGACAAAAGGAAAAATTTTTAGAATTATTTTCTTTCGATTTTTCGTTTCGAGTTGAGACTTTTGTCAAATTGACATTTTTAAGAAAACACAGCAACACAGATTCATTTGGTTTGAAAATTTTTAAATTTTCTTCTTTGTCTGATGAAAGAGTCAGATATGTTCTCTGAAACGTCACAGTTCGCTTTGTTTATGGTTTGCATTATTTCTGTGTTGTTCATTAAGGAATCTGTTTCCCAAAAAACTGCCGCTGCAAATAGATTTATACCGCAACTCGCGAGGGCGTTTTCTATGAAAAAACAATTTTTATTTATTAAGATAGAAAAAAATATTCACCTTATACGCTCTCTATATTCTTGAGTGTCTGGTATTTTTCATGAAAAATACAGAAGCATTTACTATTCACACCACGAATCATAGTCATTCTACCAGATCGATTAACCTACATTACCCTGTGCATACATTGTCAACAGAAAAACATCCTTCCTTCATGTGCATAAAACTGAGTTATGCCCTTCCTTATACTTTGAAGGTCCTAACGTTCTCTTAAAAATGGAACCTTATTCCCTGGCAGGGTTTCATGAAGCTGTTAAGTTTGTATGAAGAATTGTAAAGATTGTGACGTCATCTCATTTGCTTTTTGTATATGAATATGTATGAAGGTCCTAAAGTTGATGTATTGTATTGTATTTAATTTTGATAGTTCTGTTTCAGATATTGGGGGAAAAAACCGAAAAAATCTAGAAAAGCACTGACGTGAGGTCAGGAGCTTTTTAGCGCTCTTTCAAATTCTTTCTATCATATCAACACGAAATTTTTCACCTAGTCTCGTGTTGGTAGTCTCCACCTGGTTAAGAAGTTTCAATCTGATTGCATCTGTACTTCTTGAGATATTGTAGAAATAACGTTAAAATTCCAAATAACAATGAAACTTGGCACAATTTTTTTGCTGATAAATACTGATTTTAAGGTTTCTGTCAAGTTCCATTGAAATCTGATCAATGTTTTCGGAAAAAAAAAGTTCATATAAAACACACGAATTTTGCTTCAAGTTGCGCGTTCGTTTTTCAAAATTGTTCACAAAGTTTCAATTTGATCGAGTCAATACTTCATGAGATATCAAAGAATAAACCCCAAAATTTCAATTGGGCCTAACTCCAAAACTACCCAACCAATTCCACCCATCAACGAACTTAGCCGTGATATTTGGACTTCAAACCTAATAATTTCAAGTTGCTAAGTCTTTTCCTTCGTAATTTAGAGCACATACGGACAGCCGGACTGACGGACAGAATTGAATTTGACCATAGATTCTCCTTTAGGGAGTTCAACCCAATCGTTTAAGACCATTTTCGGCTCAAAATTCAAAGAGAATCACAGACATCATGACGAAATGATAAGACGCTGTTCCCTAGAACAAGCACGAACGAAATCCTCTCAAAATTATAGCTGCAATCGATACTTCAAGGCACGTTATCTGGTAGCCAGGCAGAAAGAATCGGTTTCGACGCCGTATTCGTCATCAGTGAGTCCAACCTAGTAGTTTGACAACGATTCCTGCTAAAAATGTTGAAAATTTTGATAAAACCATAGCACGCTGTTCTCCAGAACATGCGCGTTAAAGATGCTGACCCCACTATAGTGCTTCTCTAGAATTTTTCTGGTGTAAACAATCTATAAGACTGTCCGGTTATTCATTGTCAGCGTTTCAGGATGGAAATTTGAATTAAGTGATCCATTCCTGTAATGCCCATCCCACCAAGTTGAAAACGTGTTGACTAAGTCGATCAAATACCATAAATTCCGAAGTGTCAATTCCAAACCCAGCTTTGAACCGAATACGATAAAAACCCTTCATATATTTTTTGTCCACCCATTTATCAAAAGGCGTATTTCTTTCACCCATTATTATCACAATCCTAACCGTGAATAAATTATACCAGCCGACATCGTAATCCACTTTTTTCCCATTCTTCAACTATGCTGAGACCACCAACAATTTATTTTATCTTAATTTCAAGTTTATATCGAAAATTATGATGTATGGTGAAAAAGGCCATCAACACCCCTTCCAAGATAAACAAGTGATGGAGAATTATTACAGACGTCTGATTAAATGACACTGGCATCAAGATAACGATGAAAGGTGCCTGAGCGATTAGTGAAAACTGGTTGTTCATGAATATGAACACGTACAGGACGGCTATTATAATATAAGATGAAATGTATATTTAAAAGAAATTATTTCAGTTTCAGACAGAGTAGTACATAGTTGATGCAGAAGAATATACTGCTCCTGAATGGTTGATTCGACTGATTTATTTTGATTATCTTGAAAGTTTGAGGTCTTACAGGTATAGGTATATTAGAATATCCTCAGAATATATCCAATCGAGAGATTTTAGAGATATCAGGCGTTTGTTTAGCCCAAGAACACAAAATATTGCAAGAAAATTAATAACTTGCTCTGAAATAATGGTTGATGGTAATTACGCATTTGTTATCGATGAATTTCATAATGTATTCAAGAATCCTGCCCTTCAAAATAAGCTTGAATAAAGTAACTCAAGTAGAAAAGATTCATACGATATCTTTTTGTAATTTATTTGTATCATTCTCGTGAAAATCATTCCTAATACAAAACAATACATGAATTATTCACAAATGAGAAGGTGCATCCAAATTCTGGTTTCAATGAATTCTTGTCGATTTTTCTTTGAATCCAGTGTCAAAATCGATTTTGTCCGGCCGGACGGCCAGCCGTGCTTATGCACGATTACGGGCGTAGGTACGGAAAATCCTATCGACCTGAAACTTTGAGGTTAGGTTGGATTTTAAAATGCGAGGGTTAAGCTAGTTAATGGGTGAAACCAGCCAAGAGCTTTCGGAGTTAGAGCCCTTCCAATTTATGAGGTTATTTCTGTGATAACTGGGAATTTATTGGAACGATTGGATTGAAACTAGGCAGTTGGTTTTTTTCGAAATTTTTCTGGAAAATTTTTTTTTTTTGAAAACTTCATCATATTCGGAAGAGAATTCACATAAATTTCTAATAAATAAATTCAAATAGTCAATATTCTGTGATCATATTATCCTCATAAAATCCTGTAATAACTTTCAAACTGTTATTTTTCGATAAAGTATTGGAATCCAATTCGTTCTTACCTGTATGTTTGGAAATACCTATTGGGAAAATAAAATTTAGAATTTTGAAAGGGTATATCTGCTGGATCATTAGGTGAATTTGACTCATTCACGAATTCGGCCTTCGTAACTAAGGTCCAAACCTACTCTACAAATATCCTAACGTCCGGCCGTAAACAAAATAACTTGGACCTCAATTAAGAAGGCCGAATTATTGTAGGGGTAAAATCCACCAGATGAATCTGTTGACGTATCCATTCAAAATTTAGTTTTCCCAATTTTCCAAAACTACAGATGTACATATGGATTATTTGGAAATTATTGGGAAATATTGGGAAAACTACATTTTGCATGGGTATATCTACAGAATCATCAGGCATTTTATATTCTGCCCCTTCAACATATGAATTAATTCGTTATAAATAAAGTGTTTTCAATCATTCATGTAGAACACTATAGGAAATAGATATTCCCTGACAGTTACAAAATCTTGACTTTCCCTTCGAGAAATATTGTCTGTGTTATATCCCAGAAAATATTCATCATATTTCTCTGAATTTTTATGTGTTATTTTCAAGCCGTAGCCTTTATTCAAAGGCTTTACTAGATGAGTCAGTATCATCCCATGTGGAAATTATTTTCAACGCACTGATGATCAGAACTAAAGATTAACAGAATCTGATCATTGAATCATGTTGTTCCACCCGCAAACTGTTCCACATAATTGTATCAAATTCTCACCGTTGTGCTCGTCAAAACAAAAATTCGCTTAGATGACATATTGAAAAACGATAATACTTCCTTCATAGAGTTTCGCACACCCTGAACTTTTGATGTATTCGAAATTCCTATACAATTCAGCGCATGACTGAAACAGGGTGATTTGATGAGGTTCACCATTTATTTCTTCAACTCTATCACAGCCTCTTTCAAAAGGTCTCTTGCATGTTACACGAATTATCATATTCTCATGTTTTTTCATTCTATATCGATACAAAATCTCGGTATTGAAAATGGTAAAATCGGCAAGGTCGAAGCGGGTGAAACGCGTCGGATCGCCTTCTCCGTCACTCGTTATTGCAAGATTCGCCGATGGATACAGTCGACGCTGTCCATTGGCTTTCTAGAGAAATGTACACGAGAAAAGAGAGAGATTGGATATACCCCAGTACGTCACGAAAGGCGCGAAGCTTAGTCCGTTTGAACAGCTATTATGTGGAGTTTCATCGAACAATATACTGTAATACGGAGATTCTCTTACTTGCACCGATAAAGTATCCCTTATTCCTATTATTCTTGAAAGCTCATTTTGGGAAGTTTACTCATATGAGTAGAACGAGGTGTCGAATTCTCTAGATGGTTTGACAATATTTCATCCCCTATATTGAATATATATATGAAGTTAACCGTCGCATTTTGAAATGCAACCTACCCGAAAAGTTTCGAGTGGATAGGATCTTAGTACGCCTTTATTGGTGTTTACGGCTAGCCGGACAGAATGGATTTCGACACCTGATTCATCATCAATCAGTCCAACCTAGTCGTTTGAAAACATTTTCGGGAAAAAATTCGAAAATTACAGACATCGTTCTCTTCCCTAAAACATGCGCGCAATGAAAAAACTTTCATTCATTTCCCGAAAAATTCATAGTTCCGGAAATAATACGTAAGTCGACTGAATTGAAATTTCGCACAAGTTAAAAAACGCCGACCCTTTGCAATGTTTATCAATATCGGCCTTCCAGTTTTAAAGGTAAGTGTTAACGCGGTTCCATATTTCATCCCTGTATACATAATGATATTATTCCTATCCAAGGATTCTCCGAAACTGTTTCTAGATACCAAATAAAGCTCTGTTATTTCATTGAATAACTGACGCGCATGCAAAATATATTAATTCCGGTCCAAACCAACTAGTTAGCATATCATTATTCGCCTTGCCCTTATATTACCAAGCCGTCAGGTTAGCCTATAGTTCCCAGCGATTCTTCTAACAGCTTTGCGTGACCACCGCGAGACATACATTCAGATTTTTATTGGCATTTACTTGGACTTGTGTAATTTATTTTAACGGGGAATAAGCGAACAAGCAGCTTTTTGTTGGAAAACTCGTTAATGTATGTTTGACCATTATCATAAAACACTGAATGACATATTCTACGTGAGAAGATTAATATGGTAAATTGAATCCAAATTTAATCATTGATGTTGATTTAAATTTTTGCTGTGGTTTCTTTCTGCACGCATGTTTTTGAAAACAGCGGCTTTTCTCCGAAAATGGTCTCAATTGTTTCGAATTACTTATGATGAAACTGGCGTTAATATCGATTCTGTTCGACCGACCGGCCTACTGATAAGAACGATAACCTGAGTACGGAAAATCCTATAGACTTTCATATTAAGTTCAATTTCGAAATGAGATGGCTCAGATCGCTAACAGGCCTAACGGTTGCTGTATACTCATTTGAATTTTCGATTGTTGAGGCTATTTCCTAGATATTTCAGGAATGGATTGATATTTGGTAGTTTGTTGATGCCTAATGACGTGCACTTCGGGAAAATTTCGTTCAGGTCGTATGGTTATTAAATTTTGAAAACGTGTTTTTTGGACATTTTTTTCGAAAATATTTTTTTTGCGGAAACTATCGATTAGATGTCAAAAAATTGCACATTCCTGGAACTCTATAGGTATTTTTCAACAGTGTACCAAATAGCCCAGCAAAGGCTGATTTAGCTCAAATGGTGCAACAAAAAATATGTGTTAAACAATAATTTGTCAAGTATCGATTAAAGGTCATTTTGGGGGGATTTCGCCTCATTTTTTAGTTTTTTTATAGGTTTTCACTCTCAGTATCTGAAACAGAAATATTAAAAATTAAATGAAATGTTCTTTTCATGAAAAACGTCATAGTTCGCTTTCTTTATCATTTGTATAGTTCCTGTATTGTTCATTAGGCAATCTGTTTTGCAAGAAACTGCCCTAGACAAATAGTTAAATCGTGCAATCCGAAAGGGCGTTATGAAAAAAAAATTTTTATTTAATTTTAAATAGTTCTGTTGCAGATAATAATAAACCTAAAAAAATAATAATTTGTCAATGTGATTATCGAGTTAAGAGGAATAATTGAAAACTCAAATTACGAATGACAAATAACTGGGTTCATGTCATAGAAATAAAATGAAAGTTTAAGTTTAGAGACAACATAATGCATGAAAATGAGAGTTTCTGCAAAATATTAAACAGTACGCGTCAAAATTATGGAACAAATTAATTTTCTCAGAAAAAAAATATTTGGCAACAAAATCCTGAAACAGGTCAATTCTGTTTCACTTTTACCAAATTTGTATGCATTTTTGAAGGATTTTTGTTGCTCTAAATGTTTAAACAGGGAAAGTGGGTCATGTGGTACTTTTTTGGCAATGTTTTGTATCTTTTTTACAGACGTGCAGAAGTTTTGAAGAAAAAATTTTTTTTTGAAAAATTAGTTACTTCAAAGAGGTTTTCAGTATGTGAACTTTGTCATGGCTCATTTTCGTTTGAGACGATGGTACCTGATGAAATTTTTCACCGAATGAAAGTTGTCTATTACAGTTTTGTTCATGCACAACTTTCAACCCCTACGAACCCCTTCAATGGAAAAAAAATGGAGTGTCATTGGAAATTTATTTCGGCATTGAACATTGAAGTACCACTAGGAGAGCTTTTGTGCATTACATGGTAAGTTGAATTGAATGTTCAAAATGACCACCATAATTCGGTGACGAATTTCATCAGGTACCATCTCAAAGTAAATGAGCCATGACAAAGTGAACATACTGAAAACCACTTCGAAGTAACAAATTTTTCCAAAAAAAAAAAAATTTTTCCTGAAAATTTTTGCACGCCTGTAAAGAAGATACAAAGACCTTGCTAAAAGAGTACCACATGACCTACTTTTCCTATTCAAAAAATTTAGAGGGGTTGATGAGGAGTGCACAGGGTGCAACAAAAATCCCTCAAAAATGCATATAAATTTGGAAAAAGTGAAACAAAAATTGGCCTCTTTCAGGATTTTGTTGCCAAATGTATTTCTTCTGCGAAAATGAATTTGTTCCATAATTTTGACGCGCACTGTATATATTTGAAATTTAAAGGTTACAAATCAGATATATAGGTACACTACGAATCACACAACCGAACAATCAAAAATATTATGAAAAGAACAGAAATAGATGTTTCGAAGATAGTTTAAACCCAAATTCATATTCAATCAGTAAAATGAAATAATTCCGGAATGCATTGAATATAATGTTTGTGTCATAGATAATTTATTGCGAAATAATGAAAAATGGAAATCGAAGGAAAAACAAATATAATTTATAGAACAAACCACAATCATAATCATAAAAGTCAAAAAATTCACACATCAATTTGAAACACTCGAGCAGAAAAAAAAGACAAAGTAAAAACGGCGTTGGTTAAAATAAAATTCAAATTTTGAATTCGGTCACTTTCCTCTTCGCATTTGCGAATGGAGTGATAACACGATCTATGTTCAGTCCACGCAATCTTTTCTAGCCCATATTGTATCTCAGCTGAGTTCCTTTAAAATCAAAAATGATCTTTCGGCAAAAGCCATACTCACAGGCAGGGTGAAGGATGAGTCGCAAAATAATTTTCACTATGGTCTGGGGAACTATTGCTTATGGTAGCTGATCACCACTTCTGTTTATTCTAGGCAGTATGAGAGCTGCGCGTTATTTGACGACGTCCTACAAATCACTCTAATGCTTTATCAGAATGGCCCTCCAGACGTCCTTTTCCAGCCTTTTTCATCAAAACAACGCGCGTTTCTATACTATACATATTATTCAAATGGCTGTAACTCCGAAACTGTTCGACCGATTTGTTCCATTAACGAACTTAACCGCAGAATTCCAATGGCTAGCTGGCTCTGTTCGACAATTATCGTGTCGTCGGCCGGACGGACGACCGGACAGAATAAATTTTGAAAATTCAAATTTAAATTTTGAATGTAATTGTATATCTGAGGAATCATCAAGTGGATTTCATCTATTCGCGAATACAGTCTTCGTAATCAATCTCGAAACGTAGTCTACAGTATTCAAGTCTTAGAGTAGGGTATTCTGAAAGATATTTTGTTCACTATCAGCGGTTAGGCCTGCCGTGAATACAATTATTAATCCGAAAAGAAAAGACTTAAGCCCTCGATATTTGTAGAGTAGGTTTTCGGTTAAATCTCAGATCAGATCGAGTTGAAATCTAGTACTCGATCCAAAAATGATGGTTTGAGGTTCATGCAGAATGTTGTGAGGACCATGTGAAAAGAAGATCGCCAACTATTTCCCTTGGGCAGTGAAGCTGCGTTTGGAGGGGTTAATACGTCAATAGGCGATCGCTTTGGTAACGAATCTGAACAAGCGCTTAAAAGCTCCTAATCTCATGTCATCCTGAGGTAATATTTGTCACAAGTTTTCCAGTTTGTTCCCGATATTTTATTAGATTCCTAGTGTTAACTTGCCAATTATGGATCTATGGGAGATAATTCTGCAAAATGAGGGGCCCGTAGTGTTCTTTATTCATCTGAAGATCTGAAAAATCATCGCTTGGAGGACCTGACTTGGTCCAAAGACCCTCCCGGTCAGAGGGAAAATGTAGCTAATATTAGTTACTGCTTCCTGCTGGTTTTCTGTCTGTCTTTCTGTTTCAGATATTGTGTCATGATTTTTCGTCAAAATGACGAAAAAGTTATGTTCCTCTAGTGAAACAATCCTAATGTCACTGAGTATATCTTAATACTAGGTGAATTTGTGGTGTTTTCACGCCAGAAAGGAACCTCATTCCAACAACACTTAATACATTCCATCATTATCGACAAACCGTATCGAATGCTAACCTCTCAAATGCAAGGAACATTCAGGTGCTATTTACCATATAGTACTCATCTCGATCGTCATAAATCAGTTGCTCTCCTCTTTGCTCGCACCGTAAAAGTGATATCTCATGGTGCGTATGGTTGAACGGCATCATTCAAGGTATCCTGAGCTGCATGATAATTTGTCATGTCTGAATTATTCATGACGCTTGCTTCATTAATAATATGCAAAGTTATCTAGCTAGAGATTGTTTTGCGATTACCTTTTGATCGGACGTAATATCTTTCCGAGAAGCATTCTAATTTTTTCGATTCAATTCATATTGTGTTTGGCGGACGAGCTGCTTCGGTTATATACAGGGATGGTTTCTTTCAGTCGACGACAATTTCAATCTTATCGAAAAAATAAAAATTATTTAATTGCCAAATATTTCCAAACAAAAACTAGAAACTGACTGATTAAAATCCAGTAATTCATCGAGAAATGACAGTTCGAAGGTTCATACAGAATTAAATAAAGATAATATGATCAGAAATATTTTTCAAATTTCAAATTTCGGAAAAAAATTCTTGGGGGTGATCCGGATACCTGTGACACTTGATATAGCATGACAAGTATTTCAGATTGACCATTCAATAGGTCTCTTGCATGAATTTTTTTCATCATTGGAATCAAATATTCTAGTCGTAAGACCACTGAAAAACTTTAACCGCCATCAAAAATTTCAATTTTTAACGAGAAAATGCTCGTTTAAATTTGGCTTCGCATGTCGGTTGTTTGAACGGACGAAACTTCGCGGTTTCCGTGACGTATGGGGATATATCCACTCTCTCGCTCTTCTCGTATACTCTTCTCTCTAGCAAGCCAATAGACAGCGTCGGGCTGTATCGATCGGTGAATCGTACAATAACGAGTGACGTAGAGGCGATCTGACGCGTTTCTCCCGCTTCGACCTTGAGTCCCGATTTGGCCATTTTTGATAGCGAATTATTCAAAATTCGCGAATTGTTGAAGTATGTGATAGCATACATTATGATTTCGTATCATTATAGAATGAGAAAAACATGCAAATATGATAATTCGTGTTACATGCAAGAGACCTATTGAATTTCCCGATATTATTGCATTCAACAGTTAGTACGTTCATGTTATCAGATATCAAGATAAGATTGCAGATGAAGTTTATTTTATGTCATAATAAGAATCTTCAATCAATTTGGAATACTTAATTATTCTTTATAATTTCTCCTTAAACGCACCGTTTTGGAGGTATTCAACGTTGAATGTTATAAAGTCTGATACAAATTCGAGAAATTACCTCATTTTTATGGATCTGTCCCTGAGCTAGTAAAGGCGGTAAATTAAGTTCCGTCTACGCTTATCCGAACCACAGAATACAAAGAAATATGCATATATTTCGCATAGAACTGACGTACTTATATTAGGTCCATGCCATGATGTAAAAAACATGGTGTGCTCATCTGAAAAATGAGTGACATCAGCTAGCAGAAAATACAAGGAGTTATATTCTATGCTTTGAATTTGCATGTTAATTCAAACACAGAATATATAACTCTTTGTATTTTCTGTTAGCTGACGTCACTCATTTTTCAGATGAGCACACCATGTTTTTAACATCATGGTCCATGCTGACCACATATATGGAGGCTAGGTCTTCATGTCTCTGAACCTGACTTTCCATAGAGTTCAAATAGTTTATTTAGGTCATTTCAGAATGATTGACATCTCGGGCGGCTGCAGAAACTCGAAATTGTGTTGGTGAAAGACCCTTCAGTAAAACTTGTCTTGTAGGATTCATGTTGGTATTGAGAAAAATACTGACATATGACTTTTTCAAGTTTGAATTAACTTACTGAAAATATTTGGAATTTAATTTTATTATTTAGTTCTGTAAGTGTATATTCTTGATTCAAACGACAAATAAGTTTTGGATTCGAGAGTGAGGCATGATGAAAAAGAAATTACAGAAGATTGGACAAAATACATGGGACATTATGATATTGTTGCTATACCACCTTTTATAATAAATGAAGGCCTTGATGACCCTGACTCTGAAGATGACTCCAATGATTCTGCTCTGATAAGGAAATTATAACAGTTATGGATGTTGACTGATGGTGCCATTGTAGTTGTTCAAATACAGGAATATTGAGGAACACATAAAATAGATAGCAGCATTGAGAAGAGCTAAAGTCATTTTATCCCATAAAAAAATAATTGCGATTGTATTTTTGTACTGATAGAGTTTTATTTTGATGAAATGTCAATAACTATTGATCAAATTGTTTAAATTTCATTTCAACACTTACTTTGATGGTTTATTAATTATGCATATTTTTTAAATGGGTTGTACTAGGTCAGTTATTTATAAAATACTATCCAATGATGAGATGTTTTTTTATAGTTGAATACAAATCTAATGTGTTGATTAGAATATTCACATTTGTCCATATATTTTAATATGTACATTGTTGTATTCCTTGATGAAATTACACCACGACAGCAAGAAGAGTAGCAGGTCGCTGTCACCCGGGCAGCTCTGTAAAACTTGTATGAGAGTAGATGCAGTTGATAAGAGTTCAATGCAATAAGTGTTGATCCAAGTTTGGTAGAGGGTTGAGGTTGACTTTTGGTTTAGAAACACTTTAAATCACTTATTATTGATGAGAGTGCACATTGGCACTTAATTATGAGAATTCACTCCAAAGAATTACGATTTTTAGGAAAGCACTTATTTATTCGAAAATTTGTCAATGCAAGAATGATGAAAATAATATACTGCCGCTGTACAGGTTTAGAGCATCATATGAGAATTATAAATATTCTCAACAATTTCAAATTAAATATGCCTTGGAAATATATTCAATAATTTTATAGGTTATATTTATATATTTTAATCTATGATTAACACACAGACATTTTTAGTTACTTTTTGTAACTACAAATAAAGCCGCGACTAGATTTTCATGGCCTGCTTTGATGTCAATAATTTTGAAATGAACTATAAGTTGATTGATTTCATATAACTCGTGTATAAATTTATTGAAAATATGAATAATTATGTAGTTTTAAATATGAGAGTGGGCGAGGATGAAATTGTTTATAATTTTATAGTGGAATGAAATTGAATATACCTGAATATCAAGTTGATAATCACTGTTTCAATAGTCCAGTGTAGTGAAATATTACCTTGCGATAATAACGCAAATAGCACTGAATCATGAGAATTAAGTGAGTAAATGAATTGTTCAATCATGTTACCTTGAATTTAAAACATTGGATTGGTTATTCTGCAACAGAGATCAGGGATATCTGTGGTGAACTTGTAAATAAAGTGCAGAAGTGTATTAGCACATTCAGAAATATTTAAATGCTTATAACTTTTTACTTGATCCGGATATGGAAAAATGGCAAGGGAAGAAAATTTTTTATTTGATTAGTGATATCTATGGTTAAAATTAATGTACAACTTAAAGAGTCACCTTGTATATATTATTCAATGGTCGTGGACAACATTTTTCCCCTAGCTTGAATTGGAAGTGACTCTTGTCGTGCTGATTTAAATGAAAATCGACCTTGTTGATACGGGAAATACGTGAAAATATCTTATTTTTGATTAATAGAATAGGGTGGAATTGTTACCATCTCAGAGAATCCACGAAGATTTAGTATCGGTCCTAGCCATCTTTGAATACCCGGAACATTCCCATCAAATTACCAGGTTTTTCTTGATGGTTTATTCAAGAGGCTTACCAGGTTAGGAAAACTTTCACTTTCTTCACATGGAATAGTTACTTATAGCTGATTGGTTGTGAGATACCTCACCGTCTTGTACACATGAAGTTTCACCAGAAATTTATACCTTTCCTGATATACAGAATACCAACGGTCCTGACATACATTGACCAGTACAGTATGTGACCAAACACGTCGGTAACGGCTGGACGGATTTTGATGAAATCTTGCATGTGTTAAAGTGGATTTGAGAATGGTTTGAGTTCACCATAAAGTCAAAAAAGTATGAAATGTTCGGGAAAAATAAAAAACCAATTCAATAACCATTGTTAATCCTGAGCTATTCTCGAATCCACTTAAACAGGCACATTAGAATCCGTCCAGGCGTTTGGAAGGAACATACACACGCATAGAATAAGAATAAGTATGAAAAGATTCCTGAAAATATAGTTTTACCATTTTAGTTATCGGATCATTAAGAAAACACCTAGGGAGCCATATCTCAGAAACCATCGGAACAATTTACCAACTAAAGAGTTTAGCCTGTGTGAATATCGATTAAAGCTTATTTTGAGAGGATTTCGCATCATTATTTAGGTTTTTTATGGGTTTTCACGCCCAATGTCTGAAACAGAACTATTGAAAATTCAGGAAAAATTGTTTCTTTCATAAAAAACGCCCTTGCGAATTGCAGTATCAAACTATTCGTGAAGGGCAGTTTCTTGCAAAACAGATTGCCTAATGAACAATACAGGAACAATATAAACAATAAACAAAGGGAACTGTGACGTTTCAGAGTACAAATCAGACAAACCAGAAAATTTCCAGAATTATTTTCTTTTGATTTTTCGTTTTGATTTTAGACTTTTGTCAAATGGAATTACTTTATTATTTCTGCATCTGCACATGAAAGTGAGGCTGTTTTCTGTGTGTGATAGTTTCTTCTATAATTCTTCCAATTTTCTGAAACAAACGATCGAAAAAGGCCCATACATTTTCTTTGATTCCCATGAAAAAAAAAATTAATTTAGTTTTTAATAGTTTTGTTTCAGATATTGGGAGTGAGAACCCATAAAAAACCTCAAAATGATGCGAAATCCTCGCAAAATAAGCTTTTATCGATATTTAAAGGAAAGGCGCCTTTTTCTATCGTTTGGTTCAGAAAATTGGAAGAAGTGTGATAGTTTTTCATATATGAAAAACTATCTCACACAGAAAAAAGCCTCACTTTCATGTGCAGATGCAGAAATAATAAAGTAATTCCAAAGTTTCTTGGAATTAAACTACCTTTGGATAATGGATGCCAAGAAATCTAAAATAAGTTCAGTTTTGCTTTGATTAGAGAAAGAGTAAGTTTCCTCAGAGAAAATAAGGTAATACGCCAACAAGATATATATTTCTTGAAATTTTCTTATGAAAGAATCAGATTTGTACTCTGAAACGTCACAGTTCGCTTTCTTTATCGTTTGTATTGTTCCTGCATTGTTCATTATGCATTAGTTTGATACTGCAATCCGCAAGAGCGTTTTTTATGAAAAAAACAATTTTTATTTAATTTTTAATGTTTCTGTTTCAGATATTGGGAGTGAAAACCCATACAACCTAAAATAAATTATCCTGTGTGATTAGATCACGAATCTACCCCGAAAATTTTAAGTCACTATTTGAATTTTATTTATTTTCAGTTAATTTGTTTACGGATGGACCTTAGTATGGATGAAATTAAGAAGATTGAGGCGAAGTGAAAGTACTCTGCTCCTTGGAACAAAGGCACCAAAATAAAACATGTGCATAAGCTTAGAATACAACTGGACGAAAAATAAGCCTAGCTGGGTGGTCAAGGGTATCATTCCAGACCACCGTAATCCACACATGTTGCAGAAATCAATAAATTTGAGAGAGGACTCCGATGGCTATTCTTCACCCTGACATTAAGTATAGGTTGGTGCCTTCAAGTCTCATTAGAACTCTCGTAAAATTTGATCCATGTCATACAGGGATCAATCCAGAATGAAATATAGCCTGATGTTGAAATCAACCAATTTGTTATGCAGCAATCCCATACATCTATCAATAGACTGCCACCATGACAAGTGTACAACGTTGAAGACACTGAGAATTTGTGATGGGCAAAGGTGCAGCGGATTAAACGTTGAGAAAGTGTGAATAATGAAAACCTGAAAACGATAAGGATTTTCGGCATTCCTGTTAATGAAACCAATCCATAAGAGTCAAAATATAAGTATGAATATCTACAGTATAAATAGTTAGGGATAACATCGAATATTCAGTGAACCTCTGAAAGAATGCAATCCATCTTGGTTCCGATAGAAATGGAATCAATAAATAGAAAGATTGAAATAGACTGAAATTGCATAATTGACAGCTTCAAGGACTAACTTGAATAGAGATAAATATAAACTCACTTCATTACTTTCCTGACTGCTTGAAATTGCTTCTGTCTCTCTCGAGATATATATTATATTTATTAATTATTATAATCTTAGTTAAATTTAGTTTTTACACTAATCTTTTACAGATGGAATTTTTTTTTATTAGTGTGGTCGGGTGCCTTTATACGCTTGATCTCTTCAAACGCAGAAAACTCCTGATGGAAAGACTTGGCGATCTTTTTTTCATACGATCCTCGCACTAATCTGCATTTTTGAGTTGAATACTAGATTCAAATTCGGTCCGATCTTAATTGTTGGAAATATCGGAAAATTATTCTTTTAATCGGAATCCCTATCTACTTATCACTTAGCGGGTTTTACCCATTCACAAATTCGATCATCGTAGTTGAGCCCAAATCTACTCTAAAAATAAATCGTTTCTTTCTGAATTTATTGTGTTCACGCTGTTAGGTAGGAGGAACGATTCGTTCCTTCTACCTAACCCTTAGATATTTGACAATATTGAGGTAGTTTTGGAGTTTAATAATAAAGGTTGTCTTCAATTGGTAAAATCCACCCAATGATTCAACCTATAATAAATTTAATTTTCCAATACTTCCGAATATATTGATCGAATCGAATTATATTCCATCACCTTCTTGAGTGAAAAATTGCAGCTTGAAGGTTCATGCAGAGTTTCGTGATGACCATATCTGATTTGAAGACCGCGAAATATAAAATATTTGGATACAAAATTCCGATTTCATTTTTGAATTTTTCTAGTTGGAGGATCCTTTCGAATTTTCGCATGAGTTCGCGCATCAGCATTTGCTAACCACTTACAAATGTTTATCGTGCTCGGAATTATGATTTTCAAGTTAATTCGAAAATAACAATGATACCAAGGAAGTAAGCACTGAATTTGACAATTTTTTGTTACCAATATTTTCGAAGACAAAACCCAATATTAATTGAAATCACTGTCGTTAAATAGTGACTTGAAAATATGTGCCAAGTTTCATTGCTACCCGAGGAATAATTTACGAAAACGAGAATTTTTTAGTATTTTTCGGGAAATTGAGAAAATTATCACAAAATTTCAAATAAATAACAACGTTCGATATATTTTTCCTGATATATCCGAAATAAATATAGGATGGTATTGAAATTATGAACACTGTTGTTAAATATTGACTCCACGGTAAGTTTTAAATTTTAGCGTGCTAACGAGAATTGTTCCCCAGAACAAGCGCGTAAAATGAGAATGACATCATGGATTATTGAAAGTTTTAACACGATTTGGTTTACAGAAGAATCTGCGCCAAATTACACAAATCCGGTTGGTCATCCAATGGAATTGGCACATCTTCCAGACCTTCAATAATTAAATATATAATAATTTTGAAGACAGTTATATTCGAGGTCATTTCGATGATAATAATGAATCTTAAATTGGAAAATTTGATGGATCAGTACATATTAAAAAATCAAAGAAAAATAGGTATTGTTGAAAAGGAAGAAAAAATATGAGGGTTTTTCCTTCGTTCGCCAATCTCAGAACTTCCCGAAATATTTCTCGTAATACATGGATGAAAAACCACTGATGAAGATTCATTTTATAGGAGCTATGATTGAAACCATCAAAAGATTTTACTTGTACACTTATAAGATTCAAAAAAGTCGTGATCCATAGTATATTATTAAACGAGCATGTGTATTATTCACAGGGTTAAGTTTGCGATACGAGTCGCAGGCGAATGTCGCAAATCACCCAAGTGAATAAAAGCAATTATATGCGAGTTAAATACTAAACTTTGTCTACGACTTCATTAGTAAAATTGGCTTAATTCTGGCTCTGACGTGAAGTCAGCAGCTTTTGCGCGCATGTTCAAAGGATATCACCAAACGTGAACATGCGGACAAAAACTGCTGACATCACATCAGTGCTTTTCTAGGTTTCTTCGTTAGTACTTCCGAGAATGATAAATCTAGAAAAGCACTGCCGTGAAGGCAGCAGCTTTTGCGCGCATGTTCAATGTAGATGACCGCTTCGGCAACGAATTCGAAAATGCTCGCAAAAGCTGCTGCCTTCACGGCAGTGCTATTCTAGATTTTTTTTCGATAAATTACTGGATTTCAACTCGATCTAATCTGTATTTTTAGAAACATTAGAAAAATAAAATTTCGAATGGGTATATCTACGGAATCATTGGGCGGATTTTACCCATTCACGAATTCGACCTTCGTATATGATTAAGCCCCAAACCTACTCTACAAATATCGAGTTTCTAAGTCGTTTCTTTTGAAAGTTATTGTGTTTACGGTCGGCCGTTAGGCCGACTGCGTTAATTAAAAATTAAAAATACAATTTTGAACGGGTATATCTGCGGTCGACTGCGTAAACACAATAACTTTCGGAAGAAACGACTAAGAAACTGGATATTTTTAGAAAAGGTTTGGACCTCAATTACGAAGGGCGAATTCGTGAATAGGTTAAATCCACCCAATGATTCCGCAGATATACCCATTCAAAATTTTATTTTTAATTTTTAATTTACGCAGTCGGCCTAACGGCCGACCGTAAACACAATAACTTTCTGAAACAACGACTTAAAAACTCGATATTTGCAGAGTAGGTTTGGGGCTTAATTACGAAGGTCGAATTCGTGAAGGGGTAAAATCCGCCCAATGATTCCGTAGATATACCCATTCGAAATTTCATTTTCAATTTTTAATTTACGCAGACCGTAAACACAATAACTTTTTGAAGAAACGACTTAGAAACTCGATATTTGCAGAGTAGGTTTGGAGCTTAATTACGAAGGTCGAATTCGTGAAGGGGTAAAATCCGCCCAATGATTCCGTAGATATACCCATTCGAAATTTTATTTTTCTAATATTTCCAGAAATACAGATCAGATCGAATTGAAATCCAGTACTTCATCGAAAAATTACAGTTCGAAGGTTCATACAGAATTTAATGAGGATGATATGATAAGAAAACCACAGACATTTTTTTTTCAAATTGTTCTAATGACACGATCATCACCAAATTTTGCAAAAAGTTGTCTTTCGGCATCTTCAAACTAGATACGAAGTTTCATTAGGATTGAAGCAGTATTCCTTGAGTTATACCGCAAAAAACAACGATATCGAGAAGAAAGCCTCGAAATTTGACATATTTTTTCCCAATATCTCCAAAACTTATGATCGTATCGAACTGAAATTTGGTACACTGCTGTAAAATATGAAGCTCAAAGTCTGAGTGGAATTTTTTTGGATATGACAAACGGTTTCCGAGAAAAAAATTTTTTTTTTTAAAATAAAAAAAAAAAAATTCCACAATTTACTGAGCGTGAGATCCTGACAAAGTTTGGCTCAAAGTTGTGCGTCGTTATACTCCACCTAATTGCCAAGTTTAAATCCAATCGCTCAGGTAGTTTCTGAAATAAAAAATAAATAACTTCAAAATTTCAAGTGACTATATTTCCGAAACTGTTCGATCGATTTGGCCATTAACGAACTTAACCGCGGCATTCCAATTCGCGACCTACCCTGAAAGTTTCAAGTCGCTAGTTCACGGCCAGCCGGACCGAATCGATTTTGACACCGGATTCGTTATCAGTAAGTCATATCTAGTCGTTTGAGACCATTTTCGGCTCAATCATCGAAAATTACAGACATTTGGACAAAACGCTAGCACGCTGTTCCCCTAGAACATGCGCGCAAAAAAGAGCGGAATAGTTGTGATAGGAAGAATTGCAATGAAACCTGAAAATGATGTAAATCAAATTCCATCTTTGGAAATATCAGAGCTTCCAGATGCCATTATACACCATTTTCCACAATATTATTCAATTTATTGTTGCATTCTTCAATTATTTTTCTTCAGTATACAGAATTTAAAAACTAACTACTATCAAAAAGTCCGAGTGCACGGCATTTCTGAAATGGCTATTGAATGAGCTTCAAAACAAGGTCTCACTCAACCCACCTTCCCCAGTAAGATCTGGGTCTGCCAAAATCACGCACACAGGGTTGATACAAACTGATTGCAACCAACCGGAAAAAATATCTCCATATGAACTAAAGTTTACCTTTTCTTGCATTCTTTCCCATTTTGCCTGGTGTACGAGATAAAGAGGATGTTAACTTTTCGAATTGACACACTGTTCATGACTGGCAAGAGACAATCATTTCTATACCTAATTAGATTCATCAAATAGGAAGAAAATCGTTCTTATCCACTCTTCAATAACCCTGCTGAATTTTCAACCTATGGAAGGCTTCTTCTGTCATGCCACTTTTAGAAACATAATTATATTTCACCTTAAGAATTCGAGAGTGTATGAAGATAGCTCGAAAATTCGGGTGACGATTCTCACCATACCCAACATGACAGAGAGGAGAAAGAAAGGGAAGTAAAATACCATAAGTTGCTCCACACCGTTCTTATATTTGATTTGAAATTAATTCAAGAGAACAGATGTTAAACATTTCAAGTGTTTGTGTAACATAAATTCAAGTGTCCGATGGTATTTCCGTTCGAGATGTCTTCCTCTCTCAGATCGAATCGGAAAATATTTATTTTTAACCGTCAGTGCTAGAAGCCATTGTCAGTAATTAGGAACACAAATCTCACATAGTAAAGATCTGAAATGACACTCACAAAAATTCAAGAAAATTTAGTCAGCAGCCTTCTCAATTTTTTATCTGACCATATTCGCAAATGTAAGGTTGTTTTGTATTCTGAAAATTTCAAGTGATATTTATTATTATTCGTAAGCTACATTGTTATCCGAGCTGTCAAATATACTTTGAAACAGGATCTAGATACTAGATAAGTTACTTTTTGATAGAGTGTCCGAAGTTACCTAGGATATCTAAATACTCTTCAAAAAAAGGAACTTAGATACGTATCTTAAAGTTCCTTTTTAAAAGAGATAAGATACTTTTTAAGTTCCTTCATATATGAGGTTGGAAATTCTTAACGTTTTAGATGAGAGTGTATGATGTTTTTCTCGTTTCCTTGACTTGATCAGTTTAGAGAAAAGGAGGATTTTTATACTCAAATATCATTGACGCCAGAATTGGAGATTGGAATTTTTACGTAAGATAGTCTAAAAGCAACCTCCTCAAAATAAAAAAAAAATATCTTAAACGAACAAATAATGATTTATCTCCATAAATCTTTAATAGAATAAATAGAAATAAGAAATAGAACTTTATTCACAAGTTTTGGCATATATATTTTCTTTACGAAAAAACGAAAATGCTGGGCTAACTTTTTTACTTTCGCGATCTCTCGGGAAACCCGACAAAATTTCCTGAAAATATTTACGACACAAGTCAGCACAAATGTGACACACTTTTGACACTCTATTTTGAGAGGAAAATTCTTCATTTATGATTTCCTGGAGAATTCGAACGGCACAACTATTTCAGCCGTTGAAACCCAGTTTTTCCGAAAAATGCTGGGTTGGCCTATTTTAGACATTGTGTGGAATATCTTGAAAAGGAATAAAAAAATCTCAACGACACAAAGCAGCACAAACCAAGAACAATCCAACACAAAAAAATGTTTTCGAAAATCGTGAAACACTGGGCCAACTTCACACGCATTCGTCTGAAAGAACTCTATACAAGATACAGTTCGTTTTGAAAAGTATCTGAGATACTACTTACTTTTTGCAAACAGAAAAAGGAACTAAGGTACAGTAACTTAAAAAGGTACTTTGGAGTATCTAAGTTATACAGTAAAGTAACTAAGATACTTTTTTCTGACAGCTCTGATGGTTATATAATTCAAATATATTAATATTATGAATATATAGGTAGAAAAGATACTTCGTACTCATTCGTGAAATGCCAAGGTTCACATTTACAACAAATTTCGTGAAGATTGTAGGTACTGCAAGAAGTATTTAAGAAAACTTCAAAATTTAATTTTTCTGAAAGTATCCGGCACATTACGCTGAAGTTTGAAAGATATTTCAAGTTGTCAGTTTACAACCGATAATAAGCTCGATCAGGTTTAAGTTTTCGGGCTAATTGTGATAATATAGCCTCAATTTTCACCCGAGTACTAGATTTCAATCAGATGAGATCTGTTTTTTGCAATTCTTTAAAGAATAAGAATTCGATTGGGCTTATCTGCAATGTCATCGGATGGATGTCACCTATTTTCGTCTTCGTAATTAAGAACCAAACTTTTTTACGAATATCGATCCTATTTATATGTTGTTTTCAGAGCCGGTTTGGGGATTGCAATATGCCTTTTCGAAGATTTCGTAGATAACTATAGTTATTCATTCTTACTTTTTTCTGTTCATAATTCCAAAAAAAAAACCGATCGAATTGGAATCTAGCACTCGTTGAAGAATATCGGCTTGAAGGTTTATGCTGGACATTGAAAAAAAAAATTGTATATAATATCATTGAATGCTGTTCATCAACCGTCTATAAGTTGAGACAATGTTCTTTCCATTGGTACAATGAACAAATTCATTAGAGTAAGAATTCTTTTTACGTACAGTTTCATTGTCCCAATGAACCGGCGTTCATTGACAGCTTCAATACTGATTCTGATTTTTGATTCACAGTTCATTATAGGAGTGAATCCAATACATACCTCAATGAATAATATTCATTGCCCCAACGAACTCAATTGGTTGGCTCAACGAACTATGTTCGTTAATCTTATGAACTTGTACATCAGTTAAATCGATCAACAATCGGCATTATGGGCCAGATCAGTCACTATTATCTGAGTAGTCTTGAAGTGTCTTTGTGAAAACCTTAGTTTAGCAATTCGATAACACCAGCTACCAGCAGTTAAGATGACAATGATCTATACAATCAATAAAATACAGATTCTTCTGTAATATCTTCACATAATATCTTTCAATATTGATATTTTAAGATATACTTTCATTGTCGACGTACTACAAACGTATGAATGACTCGTCTTAGTTCAATCATTTATAATATATACATTTTTTCAAACTGAAAAGTGTAAGGAGTCTTTTGAGAACAGTAAATGTAGCAATTTTATCATCATATAAAGTAAGTTTTTGTTCATTAAATCATCTTTGCGATCGAAATTCTATTCGAAAATTAATATTTTTATTAGTTCATAGATATACAGGGTGATTCATTAAGGGTGGCCACCGGCCGTATCTCGGAAACCGTTTATCCTATAACTTCCGGAAAAAAATTCTAATTACAAAATCGGTTCCTAGAAAATGATTAAAAATATTTTCAAGTTCGTAGTTCCCCACTAGAGGGCGCAATCTATCACTTGTAAAATATAATCTCATTTTTTACGAAATATTCTCCAGCTAACAGTGGTAAAGAATAATAAAATAAGAAAATACTCTTCCTATTCAACAACTTTTGTTTGACTAATTTTTCCATATTTCCTTTTTTTTAGTAAAGGGATGGAAAAACTTTTCTTCACAAAAAAAACACTCTTACTTCTGTTTGCGTGAACCGATTTTCACGTAATTTGATTTTATTCGAAGGCCATTAAAAGCAGACCACAGAAAAATATGACAACAACATACCGGGTGATCCAATTAAAAACTACAAGCTGTTTTATGTCACTTCACCTTATTTGCGCGTTTTACTGGAGAATTTCAAATGCAATGCTTTGATTCTTACCGACTGAGAATAAGCTAAGCATTATCACCTATTGACTTGTTAAAACCGCAGACAAATATCTTCGGTCATTCCGAAGATATTAACATTTTTGCAGATTTCGATAAGTGTTGATCAACCCTGTGAAATTCAGGAGGAATTGAGTTATTTCATCATCTAAACAATCAAATGAAGGAAAAAACTTATCAAAAATGTATGTCACTCACAAAACAAGCTGATCTAGATCCAGTAAGCTTTAGCGTTACTGTTTATTCTCGGTTTCTATAGCTGTAAAATTTATTTAGGTCGATTGCAAACTACTAGTTTATGAGGCCTCATTATTCAAACGGAGAAGCATATGATATGCTTAATGTTTATGCTGAATGTTCAGAAAATGCAGTAGCTGAAAGGGAATACCCGATACGATATCTTGAAAGACGTCGTCATTCCAGAAAAGTATTCAAAATATTGACACGAAGACTACGACAAACTTGGAAGGTTCAATATGTTGGAAGAACAAATGGAAAACGTAGAAGCCGTAATGAGGATAATATCATAAAAGTTTTGGCTTATGTTTATGCTGAATTACATTTAAGCATCCGAAAAATTGCAAGTGATTTGGGATCGAATTATTTGCTAGTTCAAAGGATACTAAAGGACCATAAACTGCATCCGTACCATGTTGTCTTACACCAAGAATTGAAAGAGACGACAGGACTTTTGCAATTGTTTGAAACGAATGCTTAACGGCGAACCTAACTTACTTCATAGAATATTATGGACTGACGAGGCTACTTTTTTTAGCAATGGTAAAGTAAATTTACACAACAGCCACTACTGATCATCTAACAATCCATATTGGCAAAGATAAGTCAATGATCAGAATGGCTGGAGTGTTTACGTGTGGTGCGGAATTTTTGATGGAACAGTTTTCGGACCATTTTTCTTCGATAGTATCTTAACGGGACGAAGGTGCTTGAAATTTTAACGGAAAATTTTCGAAATCTTTTAGAAGATATTGCTATTCAAATCAGGTTAGATATGTGGTATCAACAAGATCGTTGCCCGGCGCACTATGCTGCTAATGTTAGGGAATAAGATACCGTCTTCTCAAAGAGGTGGATTGGACGAGGGAGTATTTTTCCATGGCCAGAAAGATCACCTGACCTCACAGTATAAGATTTTATTTTTGGGGGAGAATGAAGACTTAGTTTTCCGAACACCCCCAACTACAAGTGAGGATATGAAAAATAGATTTCGACAGGCAGCTGGAACTGTGACCAGTATCAACTAAAGAAAGACTTAATTTATGTATAGAAAAAAATGGTAGACATTTTGAATATTTGAAATGATTATGTACAAGGTTTGTTTTTTGTTCAAATATTTTCGTTGTTGCTAATTTTTGTTTCATTTTATCGGATTATTGTTATTTCATGTGTGTTTAGTATTTTGCTGCGTTGTCATGACGACTAAAGTCACTTCCTTGTTGTTTCAAGCTCACAGGGTTGATCAACACTTATCGAAATCTGCAAAAATGTTAATATCTTCGGAATGACCGGAGATATCTGTCTGCGGTTTTAACAAGTCAATAGGTGATAATGCTTAGCTTATTCTCAGTCTGTTAGAATCATAGCATTGAATTTAAATTCTCCAGTAAAACGCGCAAATAGGGTGAAGTGACATAAAACAGCCTGTTGCTTTTAATTAGATCACCCGGTATGTTGTTGTCATATTTTTCTGTGATCTGCTTTTGATGGCCTTCTAATAAAATCAAATTACGTGAAAATCGGTTCACGCATACAGAAGTAAGAGTGTTTTTTTTGTGAAGAAAAGTTTTTCCATCCCATCACTAAAAAAAAGGAAATATGGAAAAATTTATCAAACAAAAGTTGTTGAATAGGAAGAGTATTTTCTTATTTTATTATTCTTCACCACTGTTAGCTGGAGAATTTTCCGTAAAAAATGAGATTATATTTTACAAGTGATAGATTGCGCCCTCTAGTGAGGAACTACGAACTTGAAAATATTTTTAATCATTTTCTAGGGGCCGATTTTGTCATTAGAATTTTTTTCCGGAAGTTATAGGATGAAAGGTGTCCGAGATACGGCCGGTGGCCACCCTTAATGAATCACCCTGTACAATGCGCGTCAAAATAATGGAATAAATTCATTTTCTCAGAAGAAAAATATTTGGCAACAAAATCCTGAAACAGGTCAATTTTTGTATCGCTCTTACCAAATTTATATGCATTTTTGAAGAAATTTTGTTGCACTCCGTGCCATCCCTATTAACTCTCCAAATCTTTTGAATATGGAAAGTAGGTCATGTGGTACTGTTTTGGCAAGGTGTTTGTATCTTCTTCACAGGCGTGCAGGAATTTTCAGAAAAAAAATATTTTTTTTTTGAAAACTTAGTTCAAAGAGGTTTCCAGTATGTGCACTTTGTCATGGCTCATTTACTCTGAGACGATGATACCTGATAAAATTTGTCACCGAATGAAAGTCAACCATTACAGTTTTATTCATGCAAAACTTTCAACCCCTTTTAACCCTCTCACGTGAAAAATAAGAATGTGTGAAACACTGCGCTTCAGTTATGATCTCAAGTAGTAATGTTATTAGTATGTTTCTACTGAAGTTGATAGTGAAACGCATCAGATCGCCTTCTACGTCACTCGTTATTGCAAGATTCTCCAATCAGAATATACGGGGTGTGCATCTGCAGAGAATTCAATAAACGTCATTTAATTCTACGTGAGAAGTTGCTACGAGTATGTTTTCACAGAAATAAATAATTTTCCACAGATAAAAATTACAGCAATATTTCTAAACTGAATATTTTCGGAAAATACCCTGTAACTATGTAACGGTGGTAGCTGTGGAGTTGCGGTTTTCGCCAATGAGTTTTTTTATGTAAATTTGCTCTCATCAGACACCGACATCAGTTTTTGTCTATCTAGTATCGAAATAGGACTTCCCCTTCAGAAGTGACCAATTTGGCCCACCGTGTACATTGTGTTAACGTGTAGTTCGTTATTTCAATAAACAAATTTCATTTCGCCGAAGAATGTGTACATCGTTTAAATGAACTCGTTCATTGGGCCAATGAGTTTTCATACGTTGAGGCAATGAACATTCGATACATTGTCCCGATGAATGATAAATAATTGTGTCAATTAATGAATGCGTTCATTGAACCAATTTTAATGAACAAATTTAATGTCACACGACATTTTTCATTGTATTTAGGTACCTTTTTCGTTCAGTGAATGTTTTGAGATTCGAATGATGAACACATCGAAAGATCGTTTCTATCAGCGACCCAATTTTTGAATGTGATGGAATGAACGTTCTCTATCGTTGGATCAAAAATGCACCGCGTTTCCTTGGCAACAGCGTCGACACTCTTATATTCTCCCTTCCCCGTTTCCAGAATAGGGAC
Source organism: Myrrha octodecimguttata (assembly GCA_958510865.1). Classification (NCBI taxonomy): domain Eukaryota; kingdom Metazoa; phylum Arthropoda; class Insecta; order Coleoptera; family Coccinellidae; genus Myrrha; species Myrrha octodecimguttata. The sequence goes on from OY294057.1 coordinate 32,942,129, forward strand.
CCTGGTAGAGAACATCGTATGGTGGGGGTCAATACTTGGATGGTGGACCACTCTGGCTACGAATTTGATCAATAAAATAAGCGTGTGAAATTGTCGCATTGATCTTCGTATACATATTTCACAACTAATAATTCCAATTCTATCGGTACTTTCAGACTATTCAGAGCAATTAAATTGTTTCTCTGTAATTATTGGTACTGGACTCATTTAGATCTTGAGCCTTGCAATGACTATGAATTTGAGCGGACTAGTGGAAGCCGTGATTTCCATTTGTGTATACCGAATTTCAATTACCTATATGATCCTCACGAAATTTTGTGTTAATCATAATATCGATATTTCACAACTGACTCCTTATTCCAATAGACGACTTCGGCCCAAGTTGCCAACCCACAATTTTTTTCACAAATTTACTATCACTGGGCAACTGGAATTTCAGGACAAATTCGACATGATAAAGTTCGCGTTATTTATAGATATCCGTAATAGATGCCTCGGCTCCTCAAACAAAATAATTCCTTCAAAATACAGGGTTTTGTTAAGATCATCTCTGATTGGCTGAAATTTAAGTTGGGATTCCTGATTTCATGTTAATAGTGTCAAAATTATATGGGATATGTTCCGAAAAACAACTTGGTTTTTTCGGTTGCTGGTTTTCCATTCCGTAGGTATGAAATATTTGGTTGGTTCCTGAAAAAAAGGGTTAATCACGGAATTTGATCGATGAAAAAACGTTCTTTCTGTCACCAGAACGACAGTCAATGTTCTATGGTAATATATCCATAGCATTGAACAATCTTTATTTACTTTATGGTCCATAGAACATAGAAGAGACAACAATCAACAATGGAAAAATTACTAGATATGGTCTATGGATCATAAGATAAATAAAGATTTTTCTATGCTATGGATTTGTTACCATAAAACTTTGATTGTCGTTCTGATGCATGGAATTCATATGTATTTGTTCTGGTGACAGAAAGATTGCTTTTTCATCAATCAAATTCCATAATTAACTTTTTTCAGGAACCAACGGAATATTTCATATTTACGGAACGGAAACCGGCAACCGAAATAACCAAGTTGATTTGCGGAATATATCCTTCATAAACTTGACACTATTAACATGAAATCAGGAATCCCAACTTAAATTTCAGCCTAACAAAAACCTATATTTGGAAGGAATTATCTTGTTTTAGGAGCCGAGGCATCTTTTACGGATATTTATAAATAACGCGAACCTTATCATGTCGAATTTGTCCTGAAATTCACGTTCCCTAGTGATAGTAAATTTGTAAAAAAATTGTAGGTTGGCAACTTGGGCCGAAGTCGTCTATTACATCGTATCGGTGATTCCAAATCATTGACAAAAATAACGATATTTTCGCGAAAATTGGGCAGATTTTGCTCTCCGGCGAACGGATCTCGAAGTGAGAAAAGTCTGGAGGTATTTTCCAACATGAATTCATCATCAATATGTAGTGGAACAATAAAAGATGGATCGGATAAATCAAAATCAAACTTTATTTCTCTTTTCAAGGAGCGACATGACAATGCATACGTTTTTGTGACACAACATAACATCGACTGACTATAGTATTCAAATTATTTTTATTCTACCACAATTAAGACAATAAATAATTGAAGTTGACACAGGTGTAAAATACTTCTCAATGAACTGGAAATCGTATGCGCATTTAATGCGGTACACATCAAACAGTCAATATTATTGCGCAATATTTCAGATTGCACAATTTAATTGACCGTGTGTATACGATATTGAAAGGTGCACAACGTTTCATGTTCCTATTCTTCAGATGTTATGCAATAAGACAACTGGCTCAAGAATTGGTCTCAAACCGTATCTAAGGGAATTTCTGCGGTGCACCTATAGGACTACAATTGAGAAGATAGATGGATACTGATAAGATAAGGTACTGTTTTTTGGTTAATTCGTCTGGTTACGCAAGAAATGTATAGCAGGTATGAAATCGCAGATCAGTGTTTATTATATTCATAAAACCGTTGGTTTTCTAAGTGGACAAACTTACTAGGAGTGATCTAGAAAATTATGTGTGGTCGTTGAGTGAATTTCCTGTATTCCTCAACCAATTTATTTCCGAACTTTTTAAGTTCAACTTACAATTATCAAGTGTTCTTCATACGTGGACTCTAGCTTATCATTGAGAGAATGGAGTTCTGTCGAGTAACGGCGAACACATTTCAAAATTTGCGAATATATTGTACAACCTGGACATTTTGTGTCGTCTATGGCACTATTGCACAATCTCCCTCAGTTTGTCTCAACAAGCGGTCCAGTTAACGTCTTATTGGGCGATAAGTGTTCGGAAAATCAATTCTTATAATAGTTGATTAAAGCTGATTTTGAGAGGATTTTTTGCATCAATCTGTAAGTTTTTCTGTGTTTTCAATCCTTATATCAGAAAATGAACCATAAGAAATAAATAAGATAATTTTTCAATGGAAAACGCCTAGTTGGATTGCAGGATGGAACAATTTGTCAAGGGTAGTTTCTTGAAAAACACGTTGACTGGATGAACAAAATCGTAACAATACAAACGATAAACAAAGTGAACTGTGACATTTCAGTGTACAAATCTGACTCTTTCATCCGACAACGAGAAAATTTTTTCAAAGAATGAACAATCGAAAGAAAAAATTCTGAAAATTTTCTCGTTTGTCTGATGAAAGAGTCAGATTTGTACTCTGAAACGTCACAGTTTCTTTTGTTTATTGATTGTGTTGTTGCGGTATTGTTCATTAGACAACTTGTTTTCCAAGAGATTGCCCTTGAAAAATAGTTCAATCCTGCAATCCGCAAATGTGTTTTCCACAAAAAAAAAACAATTTTATTTATTTTTAAATAGTTCTGTTTCACTCTACAAATGTCGAGTTTCGAAATGGTTTCTTTCAAAAGTAATTGTTGTTTTGACCTGAATTGGTTTATTCAGGTGTTTTGGAGTTTCAATAGTAGAGACTCCGTGTGGATGAATTAATCGCACTTGATTAATTCTGTTTTTATTAAAATGAAGACACGACCGACGAATATTTTCTGATCTTTATCAGAGAAGTTGATGCTTTTAAAATAAGCAGATAATTGAAGAACTTATTGACCAGTTGTTCAATATCGTTGCACTGATGAGCCGAAACTGGTGATGAGGTGTATTAAAAACGCACTTTTAACACGTAACAAAAATGTATTTTCTTGTATCTGTATTAGATAACAAGACCGAAATGGTATACAAGTGATTTGCACAATAGAATCTTTCTTCTATATCTTATTAGATAGCAAGGTCGAAGCGACTTTCAAATGAGAAGTTACGAGTTTTACAACACAAGAATTAACGTATAATCTTGTTTGTAAATTCGAAAGCGAATTGTTGTTTACTACACAACGGTCAAATGAAGAGTGTCTAAAAACTAACTAAAACCCAAATTAAGAAAATTCCCTTCTTCACATTTTAGAGGGAGAATATAAATTTTGATTGGATTTTTAAATTAAGCGACGCCCTTCTAAGATCCGAAAAAACACCTCGGATTGGCTGGTGCGAAAGAGAAAGCATAAAAGTGTGAAGGAAATTTCCCTAATGGTCTGGGACGATAAATTCTATAAAATGTCATATGTGATGTCTGGATTCTTTGAGTACCACCCATAAAGCTACGATTCCTGGAATACTAAGAGCTTGAATTTCATCTGCGTGTTTTCTGTCATGCAAAATATTACTTTATTGTTGGCTTGAGATAAGATGCTCTTAGAGCCGGTGTTAATTGATTTAAACCAAAAAATATTGAATTTCGGGAATATTGCTGGAAACCAAAGAATTCAGACTGCGATGTTGAAAAATCAAGAAAAGACAATATATCATAAAATGATGGGTCCGGGATACGGGACACAACAATTGTGTCTACGATTGGCCGTAAGGCCTTGAGTATTTGATTGTTTTCAGAAACAACCTATAAAATAATTCATAAAAGAATTTATTCACGTCTACCATGGCTACCCGGCTCTGTGGGATATCGCGTGCAAAGAGTTAGTTCTCCAACCGTGCCGAAAAATGAGCAATGTTACGTGCTCTGGTAGAGGGGTACCGCGTGAAATACTTCAAGTTTTCAAAGCTATTTCTGGTAGCTAGATAACGAAGAATTATGACTCGCAGGAATTGCATCACGCATGGTACAATCTATTTTTCAGGGTGACCAAAGAAAGGTCCTCATCGGATAATTCTACGCGCATCCCCAAAACTTCACGAAAGTTATAAGGTCGCTGATTTTCAATTCATTTAGATATTTTTCTCGGGCACATTTTTATCGATCAATAACCAACTGCTTGGACCATTTCGTCCCTGTCGTTTCCTTTATTTTTCACATCTGCGCTCACAACAATTATAACACAACAAAGTTCGATATCACTCTACTATAACTTTGAAGGCGCTTCCAGTGTCTTGATTCACTTCGAGGGGGTGGAATCCAGCCGTCTGTGCTCGTGAATGCGCGAAAAATTGCACAACCTTCAATATCAAATATCGAAAAAAGCTTATTTTGGCACGATTCTGAATTATTTTTCAGGTGTTTTCAGGGTTTCCACTTCCAATATCTGAAAAGGAACTATCGAAAATAAAATGCAAAATTGTTATTGATAATTGATAATTGCACGATTGCAGCTTTTTGTCAAGGGCAGTTTCTGGGCAATGCAAACATCAACGCAGTGAAATTGTACCAGACTTAATCTGACTTCTTCATCAGAGAAAGGAGAAAATTACCGAATGATTTTCTTTCCATCATTTTCGTTTTCGAGACAAATTCATTCGATATGAAAATTTTCCCTCTCTACATCTTTTTTCAAAAAATTCAATCACAATGTACAAAATTATTTTTTCTTCTTAGCAAAAAAACAGGAGGATTCTTTAAATTTTTTTTTAGATTATCTGGTTTCGACATCAATATCTTTGTATTATCCCAATCTATAATGTGATTTCCAATGATCCAACATACATGGTTCGCTATTCCTCATTGAATGGCCAAAGTGCACGCGAAATTCGTGAAGAACTGTAAGCATATCTGATACCAATAAATTCTTTTTGCAATATAACCATGCTCAATACCAATATGATTCATTCTACCAGCACTTAGACCAACTCCAACGATGGATTTGCCCAAATTATATAACATCGAGTTTTCCGAAAGAGAGAAGCCTACTCGCGATATCGCAATCTCTCTCGCACTTTGGCCGTACCCTTAGGTTGTTTCTGTGTTCACACTTGCCGTGGAGTTTCAGCCATATATATTCTCTCCACAAATACATGGAATACTATAGAACAAATTTTTCATTTCTGTTTCTCATTAACTGGTTTGGTTTCGGTAAGCTCTCAAATCAATTTTCGATTTGGAAACTGTTTTTATATTATATGCAGCACCAATTCTTCTGTTTTTTTTTCTAAAATGCCTTGTACATAAGCAACCACATTCAATAAATTGGCTAGTTCATGATGGTTGATTGAGGTTAGTATCACCTCGGAACTATTCAATTCATTGGACTTTATTATTGAGCATCTAGTGCCAACCCCCAAATATGTGCAATCTATTATCTATTTATTGCACAATAAAATTGACACTTTATGAACCGCAAAACCATATTTTGTTGAAAATACAGGCCCTGATAGTTGTTTTCTCGATCAATAAATTCTAACAAGCGAGCAAAAACTTCTACTATAATGCTGATCTGATTAACTTTATAATTAATATCGCATGATGGCAGTTAGTGTCAAAATATTGTTTATTTATTCAATTCACTTTGAAGGCTGATAAATTCAAAAGAGAATAGTTTTTCAGGAAAAATTTATTCTCTTCGGAAACTTCTTCAAATTCGAAATAATTTCACCGCAGTGTACGAAATTAGGCTCAATACGATTATAATTTTTGGAGATATTCGAAAAAAGTTTGTCAAATTTCGTTTTTTATTCCTGAATATCGATGTTGTATCTCAAAAAAACAAAAGAAGCACTGACATGAAGTAAGGAGCTTTTACGCTCTAGTTCACATTCGAAGAGATTTCCTCAAGATATTTTGCATGAAACTTCATTCCGACATTTTTCAACTAAGTGCAGAATTTCGACTCAAACACATGTGCGTACTGGAAAAATGAAATTTCGAATTGATATATCTTCGGAATCATTAGGGAGGATTTTAAGTTTTCACGAATTTGACCTTCTCAATTATCCCCCAAACCTGCTATAAAAATATCGATTCTCTCAGTCGTTTGTGATTGTGGTTGAGGTCAGCCTAACTGCCAACCATAAAATGAGAATTCATTCAGAGGCTTGACATTTGCTGAACCGGTTCAATTACGAAAGCCGAATTCGCGAAGTAGTACATATTCATTCGAAGGAATTAATCTCAAAATTCCAAATGGACCTATCTTCGATACTATTTGACCGATTTTACCCGTTAACGACCTTAACCGAGATATTTGGACTACAAACCTATTCTGGCGATTTCAAGTCGCTCGGTCATTTCCGTCGGAAGTTAGAGCACATACGGAAGGCTGGACGGACGGCCAGACGGACATAATTCAATTTGACCCCGGATTCTTCTTCAGGGTGTTCAAACCAATCTTTTGAGACCATTTTCGGCTTGAAATTCGAAAATTACAGACATTGTGACGAAACGATAACGCGCTGTTCCCCAGAACAAGCACGTGACAATACTGATTCAATCATGGTGAAACTTGAATACTAGTTAAGTGCGTGATTCGTGATGATTGCGTCATGAGAGCAATTTCAAAATAAAATCAAACATTCTTCAGTCTTCTTCTGATAATATCATATCATCACGACATTCTTTATAAATCTTCAAGCTATCGTTTTTCACTCAAGTACTGGATTTCAATTCGATCTAATCTGTATCTTTGGGAAATGAAATTTTGAATTGATACATCTGCGAAATCATTGGTTGGAATTCACCCATTCACGAATTCGACTTTCGTAGTTTGGGTCCAAACCCACTCGAAAAACGTTGAGTTTCCAAATGGTTTGTTTCGAAAGTAATTGTGTCTACCATTGGCAGTAAGGACTTGAGTACTTGATTACGATATGACAGCTTGAAGGTTCATGCAGAATTCCGTGAGGATAATTCGATTAGAATATCACCAAATCTGTCCACCAAGACGTATCCCTTTGGGAACGAATTTTAACATGCGCGCAAAAGCTGCTGACCTCACGTCAGTTAGAATTTTAATTATACAGAGTGGAATGTGTCAAACTTTCATGGTCTAGTGAATGAAGTATACAAAAAAAACGTTCAATTCCAGATAACCATTGTCCGCACATAAAGTAATTATTCTTAATAATCAGTTGAATTTTTGTTGACTCGTTTGAATTTATATTTTATATATTTTAAAAACTATCAAATAAAACCTAGAAAAGCACTGCCGTAAAGGCAGGAGCTTTTGCGCGCATGTTCAATGGAAATGACCGCTTTGGCAACGAATTTGAAGCTGCTGCCGTCACGGCAGTGCTTTTCTAAGTTGTTTTTCGATAAAGTACTGGATTTCAATTTGATCTAATCTGTATTTTTGAAAATATTGAGAAAAAAAATTTTGAATGGTATATCAACGGAATCATTTGGCGGATTTTACCCATTCACGAATTCGACCTTCGTAATTAAGCCCCAAATCTCCTCTACAAATATCGAGTTTCTAAGTTGTTTCTTTCGGATGTTATTGTGTTTACGGTCGGCCGTTAGGTGAATTCGTGAATGAGTAAATAAAATCCAACCAATGATTCCGCAGATTTACCCATTCAAAATTTAAATTTCCCAATATTTCCAAAACTACAGATGAGATCGAATTGAAAGTTCATACAGAATTTAATGAGAATAATATGATGAGAAGATAACAGAATATTGAATATTTGAAAAAAATAAATGAAGTTCAAGATATAACTGAAATTTTTCTCGAATAAGAACAATAGTTTCGGAAAAAAAAACTTTTTTTCAAAAAACAAATTTTTTTTATTGAGTAACCATACGACTTCAACGAAATTTTGCTACAAGTTGCGCGTCGTTATGCCAAGTTTCAATCCAATCGCTTCAGTAGTTTCTGAAATATGAGAAGAACAACCTCAAATTTTTTCAAATGGCTATAACTCCGAAACTATTCATTCGATTCGGCCTATCTATGAACTTAACCTACGTATTTTGAAATGCAACCCTTCCTGAAATTTTCTTCAAGTTGATAGAATTCTCCGTACGCCCGTAATCGTGGTGACAGTCGGCCAGACAGAATCTATTTTGACATCGGATTCGTCCTCAGTGACTCCAACCTAGTCGTTTGAGACCATTTTCATCAAAAATTACAGACATTTGGACAAAATGATAGCCCGCTGTTCCCCTAGAACATGCGTCCAAAAATGGCGTATGTAAGGAGAATTTTTTGGTCTCGTGAATTACTATTTTACCGTCCGCTATCCTACAACTATGTAGAAAAGTGAACAAATCTGACATATCGGTCCGAATCTAGATACATTCTTCTAACGATTGTACCGATAAGTAAGATCCGTAGGCGTGCACAGTGTCGATGAGTTTGCATATACATATCAATAGATCAGGTGTTCTTTGTGAGATCACGTACCAACCCTTGAAGGAGACTATATGAAGAGAAGACAAATTTCAGTTGAAGATTGAGAATATACCTTTGGTAAGAAAGAAGTATTCATAAGTGGATTCGAAATACATCTCGCTTTCCCACGGAGTGAAGATAGGTCCATTTCTTGGAATGAACTGAAGAGATAAATTCATCAATTGATTAAAAAACTGAAGTTGATGTATTCGTCAATGGCATTTCAAAGGAAACTACTTCAGATATTGATTTGAAATTTATAGAGAATACCGGGTGTCACAGGAATCGAGTTTATTCCCAAGGAAATATTCCTAAAATATCGGATTGAAATTTTGGATTTTGATACTACAGATTGCTTCCATTGACTTATTTTAGCATATTCGTTTGCATATACGTTGAATTATAAGTGTGATGTCGTCAAAACAAAAACAAAAAGAAGAAAAAAATTAATAAAAATCGGATCGTAGTATTCTGGAAATATTGATTCTCACCGTTATTACAAATTATCGAATTTTCCCTCTATTCAAATTTCATCATTTGAGAAGAAGTTCCAGGTATTCATTTTATTGTTTTGTGCCTAGATTAATGAAACTTTGCACATGCTACGATCATACAGTAGAGAAATGATTTTCGAATCACAGTTTTGTGAAGAAGAGATAAAAAAACGAATCTTCCATCGAAATGTGTAAAAAATGTCCTCTTCAATAATTCTTTATGGGCGTCCAAAATTTATATTCAGTATAATTGGAGTAAGAGCAGAAAAATCACCGCATAGGGCTAAAACAATAAAATACGTGTACCTTCGGCCAAAGTGGTTAAATTCCAGAAGAAATAAATTGAAATGAGTTTTAATAACGGCAAAATTATAAAATCGAGCAATACAATCGTACTGAAGTCAAAAGCAAAACGAAATTTTTGATTAGCTAAAATTTTTTTTTCTCAATTTAATTTTTGCGCGCATGTTCTGGTGAATAGCGTGCTATCGTTTTGTCCAAATGTCTGAAGTTTTCGAAGATTGAGCCGAAAATGGTCTCAAACTACTAGGTTGGACTCACTGATGAAGTATCCGGTGTCAAAATCGATTCTGTCCGGCCGGTCGTCTGTAGACACGATTACGGTCCTAAGGAGAATCATATCGACCTGAAACTTTCAAGGTAGGTTGCATTTCAAAGCGATGGTAAAGTTCGTTAATGGGCAAAATCGGCCAAACGGTTCCGGAGTTAGAGACTTTTGAAGTTTTGACGTTATTTTGGCGATAATTCAAAAAAAAAGCTTGAACGATTAGATCGAAATTTGGCAGTTAGTTGGAGTGCAGCAACGCGCAACTTTTAACGAAATTTTGTTGAGATCATACCATCAGTTAATTTTGAAAAACATTCTTTTCAAAACTTTTCTCGAAAAAACTTTTTTTTTCGCGAACTGTTCATCACATTGAAAAAAAAATCAGCGCGAACTTTGAGCTCCATACTCCACAGCAGTGTACCAAATTTCAATTCGATGCTGTTATTAGTTCTGGAGATTTTGGGAGAAAATATATGAAATTTCGTGGTTTTCTTCCCGATATCGTTGCTTTTTTTTGGTATAACTAAAGGAATACTGATTCAACCAGGATGAAACTTCGCTCCTATATTGAAGATGCTGAAACAAAACTTTGTACATAATTTCGTGATGATCGTGTTATTAGAACAATTCGAAAAAAAATTTCAAATTTTTCCTTACGAATACATATTTAATATTCTGTAATCTTCTTATCATAATACCCTCATTGAATTCTGTATGAAGAGCTTCGAACTGTTATTTTCCCAGTACTGGATTTTAATTCTATCTAATCTGTATTTTTGGAAATATTGGGAAAATAAAATTTTGAATGGGTATATCTGCGGAATCATTGGGTGGATTTTACCCATTCACGAATTCAGCCTTCGTTATTAAGGTCCAAGCCTTCGCTACAAATATCGAGTTTCTAAGTTGTTTCGTTCGGCAGTTATCGTGTTTACGGTCCAGCCGTTAGGTAGATATACCTTGCTAGAGTTTAGCGAATTAACGTATCTCGTAATCCATTAACATCGTGGAATTATATTATGTCATCCTGACATAATACATGTCACAAGTTTTTCACTTTATTCCCGATATTTTATTAGATTTCTAGTTCGAAATGAACAATTATGGATCTATGGGAGATGATTCCCCAATAAAGGGGCCTGTAGCGTTCTTCGTTTATCTGAGGATCTGAAAATCATCGCTTGGAGGACTGAACCTGGTCGAAAGACCCTCTCGGTCATGAGCAAATGTAGGTAATATTATTTACTGCTTCCTTCTGGTTTTCTGTCCCTCTTTCTGTTTCAGATATTATGTCAAGATATTTTGTCGAAATGAATTCAAGATGACGAAAAAATTATTTTCAAATGAAAAAGATGCCATCCATCTTCTATAAACAAATTACTACACTTATGCGGGGAGACAGAATTTTTCCTGAGGTTTTTATCTGTGCTCTTGTATCATACGCAAATATGTATGGTACCCCGTTTACATTTCCTCTGCTAACACTGTGATATATCTTAGAATTGTAATGCTCGTTCTCAAAAGAATATATATATATATATATATACCCATTCAGAATTTTATTTTTCCAATATTTCCAAAAAATGCAGATTAGATCGAATTGAAATCCAGGAATTTATCGAAAAAAGATTTTTTTCTGGTGTTTCACCTTAAGTCAAGGTAGAATTCGAATATGCAAAAATAAACGTCATTTTATTTGAGAAAATTGAAGGTAACGTCCACTTTCGGTTAAGCCGAAAGTCATAGGACACTTATTGATAGGTTTATTCGTTGTATGCAAGAACTACCCTAAAAACTCCACTGACTTCCAATTCCCAGTGCATCTGACTGCAGTCACAGATAAAATAATGAGTGGGGTGAGTGTACTTCATTCTGTTCTATGATTCCGTAAAAAAAAAACAATATACCGAGGAAAAAAACACGAACTTCGACAGATTTTTGCCCAATATCTCCGATACTTGTCACCGTCTCAAATTTAATTGTGAATGGCTGAGCTTCGAAAACAAAAAAATCAGTCGCTTCGGTAATTCGGCCTATTTGGCACAATAACAAACCTAACCGGGGGATTCTTGTGCACGACCCACATTGAAAGTTTCAAGTCGCAAGCTCGCTCCGTTCGACAGTTATAGTGTCCCCGACCGGTTGGCGGGCTGCAAAGACAGAATCGACATCAATAATTGATTCGTCATCGAATGAGTCCAATTTAGTCGTTTGGATTAAATTTTTGAAAAAAATCAAGAGTTACGGACATTTGGAGAAAACGATAGCACGCGGTTATACCCATGCGCGCAAAAAATATATGCAAGACCTATTAGATGAGACTCAAATCTTTGTATCTTCATCAATGCTTCAATCAAACAAAACATGAATCGTTCTGTCCAAATATCCGTAATTATCGAATTTTTAACCGAAATGATTTTCGTACTCATTTGAAATTTCAAGTTATATCTTGAATATCTTAAAAAATACAGACGCGGTCAGTTTGAAATTCAAAAATTAGTTGAAAAATACCAACGCCCAAATTTGAGCAGAATTTTGTGGATATCCACTGGGTTTTCGGAGGTTATTTACCAGAATACGATAAAGTTGGCACAGTCCTTGGGGTCTGTATTTAAAACAGTGTTATAAATGTTGAATATTTCGTTGCTTGTTGGAATTATCGAATTTATTACCACCAAATCTCAAAAAATCATGAATTCATCTGATCGAAGCTTTATGAGCTTTATAATTAGTTCAAGAATAACGAAGTGCCATTATCAGCAAAAGATTTGAAAATTTTATTTTCGTCTCCGGTCTTTGAAGGTTCATTCCCCACTCTCGGTTTAGGCCGAAAAGCTTCGCCTTCGGAGGAGACAGCTCATATGGAACGGTCTATTTTACGAAATCGGTGAAAATTCGTCAAGTTTGAGAATTTTTTTCGATATCTTGGAAATTTCGTAGCGGAACGAAGGATATATCGACGGAAAGAGCGTTCTTTCAAATTCTCCTTGAAATACTTTTTTTGGGTGACTATCTTTTCGTCAGATTCCAATGAATTTTGGTGCACGACGTGAATGCCAAATTTCACAATAAATGTTCTCCCTTTATTGGAAATAAATATTCCAAATTTCGTGACTATTCGAAATTTCGAGATTATTTCCTTGATACCCTATCGAGAATACACTTTACTGTTCGTTATAGAATACCCAGACATTACTTCGAGAAGAATTTCATTGATGATAGTATGGGTAGAAATATTGGAAGAAATTGCTCATGCAGAATTTTCTAGCTTCTGTCGAAAAAAACTTATGTTTGAATACTATTCTTCAGTCTGCTAGTTCGGCACTATTAACAAACAGTGTTTCAAATTCCTATTTATCGGATATTTATCTTCAGACAAATTCGGAAAAAGAAATGTAAAATCTGGTTCTAATTTCCTCTGTATCATTGTTTTCACCAAAATAACTCAAGAATAATAACTGAACTGAACATGATGAACCTTGGTGACTTATTGAAAAATACTGCTGTACAAACTTGTGCAAAATTTCTTGATTATTGTTCCATCGGAACCATCCACAAAAAATTCCAAATTGTTTGCGATTATTCTATAACATCTTGAGATCTTTTAATGATATGTTCCTCACCACCATATGAACCATCGAGCTGTCCTTTTTTTAACGAGCACATGATATCAATTTGAACCAATCTGTATTTTCGGAAATATTAGGAAAATGAAATTTTAAATGGTTATATCTGCGGAAGCATTCAGTAGATGTTACCAATTCGCGAATCCCACCCTCGTTATTGAACTCAAGTCTTTTCTTTCGGTAGTTGTTGGGTTCAAGATCGCGGTAAGACCAGTCGTAGACACAATAAATTCCGAAAGGAACGGCCTTGACACTCGATATTTATGGAATATAGGTTTGAGACTTGATCACCAAGGTTGGATTCGTGAATGGGTTAAATCCTTCCAATAATTCGTAGATATACTCATTCAAATTTGCATTATCCGAATATTACTAAAAGTTACACATCGAATCGAATTGACATCTAGTTAGTATTCGATTAAAAAATGATATATAGCTTGAACGTTCATGCAAAACTTGTGAGGACCTTATGGAAAGAAGTTCGCCAAATCTTTCAATGAGGAAGTAAAGTTACGTTTGGCAGGGTCCATAAGTGAATAGGTGACTGCTTTGGCGAGGAAAAGCAGGTAAAAGCTCCTAAACACACGCCAGTGCTTTTCTAGAATTCTTGATTTGAATTAAGCAATTAATTACATTCAGTCAAGCAGGAAATTTACAACCTCTGAGTGGTGGAATCCTGCTCATAGGCGGGTTCGTGAAGGAGCAAGAGTGCAATTTCACCATAATTATTTCGAAGTGAAATCGGGAGCTTTTTTAAGTGTCTTATGAAAAAAGGAACCTGAGCAATCCAAGCCTATGCGATATTTTTATAGTATAACCGCCATCAAAGTTCCCATGAACCTTCAAGGTGTATGTTTCAACGAAGTACATCCTAGAACTCAATTTGATTGGATCACTATTTTTGAGAAAATTGAGAAAATAAAATTATACCGGAAATCACAAGCGTGGTTGAAGCTTTTTATGAAATCGACCTACTCAACTCAATTCCAAGCTTGAAAATGTGCAAATACCTAATAATTAAGACTTATTACTAAGACCAAGATTGTAATAAATAATTTCGTCCTTGGAGACCCGTTATTTATTGAGTTTGTGTCGAACTACAATAAAGTACAGGATCCACGGAACGCATATATTCACTTTATGGCTAGGTATACCTTGACCCATCTGCTTGCCGGATGATAATGAAAATGTATGAAATATATATGGTTCCGGTTTCAGAACCAAAACAAACTAAAATATATTTCTCACCATGAATTAACATGGTTGCCGTGAAAAAATATGCGCTGTAAAACAGCGAGCAATAATTTTTCATTGGTTTTCCGAAAGTACGTATTCAATCGAATGAGAATTTCAAATTGGGTTGAAATATTATGAAGTGAAGGTTCATCCAGATTTTCATTCAAATATGACTGACTAGAAGTTCTGACAAATAACATTTTCGAAAAAAATCACACGATCACAACTGACTATCGCAAACAGGAGCGCAAAGCTTGTGCGAGTCAGGATATCGGGTGTGTTCTGTGCAGGCTTTGTTACTGCGTCCTCCCGCTATCCTAGACACAGCACTGTCAATATTTGACCCAACAGTGAATGGGGGCCGATCTAGAAAATTTCTTTCCTACTCCAGGAGAAAGAGAGAGAGGGAGAAAAATTTATTTCATATATATACATACATATTTACAATTGTATATCGTTTTATGTTCTGGTTTGAGATTAATTATGTCATCCTGACATAATATATAATAAATATGTCACAAGTTTTTCAATTTATTACCTATGTGAAAAATGCGTAAAAGAGATTTTTTCAAATTTTTAGATTGACCTCTATTCCAACTTATATGGGTAAAAACCACCCTGCAATATTTAATTAGATGATTCTGTAGATAGGTCTATGAAGAAAACTTCTAAGAATTGATAGAATAATACTGAATATGTGACTTTCATGAACACCCCGATACATGAAAATTATTCAATCAAATTAAACTATGTATATTCTAAATGAAAAACTGAACCCATCCCTAACTTTGAAACATTCCCAGATGAGAATTATGGGTATCTAATGGAATTCATGAGAGTTTTTCAAATTATATAATTATTTGGACTTCCATATAGATAATTGAATATACTCAGGTTCTCCTAAACGTATATCTTGAACGCACAATATCGATGCTTTTTTTTTCTTGATATGAAAATCGCTTGACAAATATGGTGAACTACAGTTTTTACGCGCTTGTTCTAGGAAACAGCGCATTATCATTTCGTCACGATGTCTGTAATTTTCGAATTTTGAGCCGAAATTGGTCTCAAACGACTGGGTTGGACTCACTGAGGAAGAATCCGTGGTCAAAATTGATTCTGTCCGTCCGACCGGCCGGCAATGTGCGCTGTAACTTTCCAAAGGAAGGACCTAGAGTCTTGAAATTTTCAGGTTAGGTTAAGATCCTGAATATCTCGATTGAGTTAGTTAATGGGTCAAATCGGCCAAATGGTTTTTGTGCTACAGCCATTTGAAATTTTGATTTTTCAATAACTCGAAAAATATTTATCTCATCGAGATGAAACTCGGTTGGAATATGAACAGTGTCTAAGAGAAGAATTATCCATGGAAAATTTCGAATAAAATTCTTGTTTTTCTTGAAAATTTTCATATTTCATTAAAATTTCACTGAAATTTCCAAGTCACCATTTCGCAATGTGAACAAGTGCGTAAAATCTGCTGATTTCACGTCAATGCTTTTCTAGATTTTTCTAATTTGAAAATGAACTGTAATTCAAATATATTTGATAACTCAATGATTGAATCTCGTGAGTATCTGAAGGTAAGGCACCTAAATCGCGGTTTACATGCTCTAACGTTGTCAATAGCCGCGTGAAATCTTAGAATTCGGGGAAATTTCGACGTTTATAGGAGAAAACGGGGTGTCGTTCTGCAGGCGTGAGCGTATCTATATCTTTTGCGAGAATGCGCAACGTTATTTATTTTTCCATTGATTTTCTCATCCCATTTCAGTCTTGATTGTGCCAAAAATTTCTGAATATGAAAAAGTGCCAACATTGCGCATTCTTACAATTTTTTTCGACCATCCGTACCAGAAAAATTATTTTAAAAAAAACGGACTCTGGCCTCCAGAAACACGCCGATATATTCGAGGTATTGTTTGCTCTGAACCTATAAAGAAAACTGTACCAAAATGTGGACAGACACGTTTCGCTTAAATGAAACCAAACTTTATGTTCAATGATGGCCTATTTGGATGATAAATATATTATGAAGTGAACTCACTTCAGGCATTGATTGTTCTATCAAATTCCAGATTATATGTAAGTCAGCAGCTTATTCGGATTCTGATCGGATCCAATGAACTAAGTGGCAAAATCAGTTTTAATTTTTTGTTTGGAAGCTTTGTTCGACAATGATTGAACTTGAATAGTTCGAATAGAACTCTTTGACGTATGGAGAGACCAATTATCATTTGCATATGTCACTCATTTTCGTAAACGAAGAATGTTTAATTGGATTCAAATTCTTCATGTTAGAGAACTAGCACCTTTAAAAATCACAAGCTCCATGAAACAATTATGATGTTTTTTTGAAGAAGACATTAGTAATATCAAAATTGATCGAATTACTAGCCAGTTCTAGTTGGGGATTTCGCAACTCGATAAATATATTTTGTGATAACCAGACGTTTGAATGTTTCAATATTTCAGTTTCATCCCCTTGTAAAATGTATTCTTAATATACCTAGAACTTTTCCATATATTCATGGGCTGTGATCACTGTTCATTGAAGTAGGTAAAGTATTACATTTTGGATCAATAAGAATCCTACAATAAATTAACCCATTTAAGTAGTTAATCTCTGGATTCAATCATGAAAAATAATCATTCTTTAGCGAATATGTGAGATATATTTGAAATTGAATGAAATTTCCAAATAATATCTTTGTTTGATTTATGATTCCCAGCAGATAGTGAAAATTCCAATTTGTCAAATGTATAAAGGCACCTGCACGAATATTTGAATAGCTATGATCTTTCCCACCACGACCCCAAAAGATGGCGGCCACTCTGTTTCTCTGATTTAGTAGGCAATCCGCACTTCTAGGATATTGCTATTTTATTGTTTCAAGTGAAAAACGCTGAAGCGTTACAAAATATTGAAGGATTTTTGTTGCACCCTGTGCCATCCCCATCAACCCTCTAAATTTTTTGAATAGGGAAAATGGGTCATGTGGTACTTTTTTGGCAAGCTCTTTGTATTTTCTTCACAGACGTGCAGAAATTTCCGAGAAAAAATTTTTTTTTTGAAAAATAAGTTGACAGATTTTCAGTATGTGCAATTTGTCATGGCTCATTTACTTTAAGATGATGGTATCTGATGAAATATGTCCCTACGAACCCTTCAATGGAGAAAAAAAATTTTTTCACGTGATGGGGTTGAAAGTTGTGCATGAACAAAATGGTCGACTTTCATTCGGTGACAATTTCCATCGTCCCAAAGAAAATGAGCCATGACAAAGTGCACATACTGAAAATCTCTTTGAACTAACTGATTTTTCGAAAAAAAAAAATTCTTGCAAATCTCTGCACGCCTGTAAAGAAGATACAAAGACCTTGCCAAAAAAGTACCACATGACCTTACTTTCCCTATTCAAAAAATTTAGAGGATTGATGGGGATGGCACAGAGTGCAACAAACATCCTTCGAAAATGCATATAAATTTGGTAAAAGTGAAACAAAAATTGACCTGTTTCAGGATTTCGCTGCCAAATATTTTTCTTCAGAGAAAAGGAATTTGTTCCACAATTTTGACGCGCACTGTATAGTTAAGTTCATTTTTGAAAATTGGTTGTACAATTTCTCATGAAATTTGAGCACAGATAACTTGCATAGCTGTATACTGCTGGATATATTCTGCGCCCCCT
Organism: Myrrha octodecimguttata; assembly: GCA_958510865.1. Classification (NCBI taxonomy): domain Eukaryota; kingdom Metazoa; phylum Arthropoda; class Insecta; order Coleoptera; family Coccinellidae; genus Myrrha; species Myrrha octodecimguttata. Next base: position 32,960,380 of record OY294057.1, read on the forward strand.
GCTTTATGCATTCAAAAATCCGCCACTGATTCATAAATTCAATCGTAAAATGATTCCAAGACCTAAACGGCAATGCATTGAAATGCGAAAATGCCCAGTCGCCTACTATGACCATAACCGATGTAAAAAACTTTTATTACTCGTATACAACGCGGAAACCTCATTAGTCCTTTCAAAACGAATGTCACCGTGCGGATATAGTACGTGGTCACACATCCGAGATGGTTTGTAATCAAAATACGTAGTCTGACGCACGCTTGGATGCACAAATATCAGGCCCATATAAAGCGCAATTATATTGTGGTGGACAGAACGGACATAAATACACCCAGTTTTGTGCTTGTTAAGTCGTTACATGAGGCTATTCGAAAAAGTTCAACGACTTGAATTTTAATAGAGTCGGTGATTTCGAGGCCTACTTACATCTCACTTGTTTCCCTGAAGGGATAGGCTATTGTTTGTATACTTTATCGTTAAATAGTTATGTTCACAATCGCATGTCAAACAGTGTGAAGAATAATCAATTGATGTACATCTGTTGATTCGAATGAAACCATGTCGTCCAAACTGCGTTTTTAATGATGAATTTACTAATGGACGTGCCATGATGTATATATAATTCAGGTTCATTGAGTGAAGATAAATTCTTTTTTTTTGAGTACCTATACTGTTCAATTTTTCTGACATGTCAAAATACGGTACGTTTTTTCGTTGTATACCATACTGGAAAAAAATCGATCTAGAAAATAGTCCGCCCAGTATATTCCATTATTATATTTACAGATTTCAATTATACTGATGATTTTATGCCGGATACAAATTTTCACAGATTTTGGTATTGTTTTTAGGTGGTCATTAAAATTTATCTCTGGTAATCCACATTGAATTTATTTCTCGAAATATTCAGGTGCGCCATAAGATTTCCTGAGTTAATATTGAAGTGTACACCGGGCGGTCCGCAAGTAACTGTAGACATCGTTTGATGGACCTTGGGGAGCCAAAAAACCAAATTCAAATATGGGCTAAGGATATTTTTTGGATCCTGAGATGCAGGGTGGTTTTTTGATTTTGGGAGAATATTTGGATGTCTATAACCCGAGAATCATTCATCGTATTCGCTTCAAATTTGGCAGGTGGTATCTGTCATCTCTGAACATCGATCTGTTCATATGAAGCGTACCGAAATAGTACATACCGAGACTACGAAATTTCGATTTCTGTACTGGTAATTCTAGGTCTAATAAACACTCTATACATGGCATATCGATTTGTAGTATCATCTGATTCATCCGCATATATTTTTCTTTCGAATACTGTTTCCCTCGGTAACGACACACGAAGCGTTTGTTTTTTTCTCAATCAAAAACAATTAAACGCTTATGATTTTTGAGATTAATTGGTTTTAGCCCAACTCTTGGAATACTATAACTTCTGAATCGTTCGACTCATTCGCTTTAAATATGGCAAGTATATCGCTATCTCAGGCCATCGAACTGGTCATATGAACCATTCCGAAATAGTACTGGCCAGGTTTTGAATTTTTTTTTTCATCTCCAGACCTGATGAAACACTATGTACATAGAATATGAATTCATCATAACTATCATCTGATTCTCCATATATTTTTTTCGAAAAATTGTTTTCCTCGTTAACGGCACAGAAATCCTCCAATTTTTTTCGCGAGAATGATTCAACGCTTATGATTTTTCAGAGCAGGGAACGGGCGATATCCTATAGAATGTTTGATTGTTTGGAACTGCTCTATCCAGATACCTTATACAATATTCTCTCATCGTTCCTTCTTCCTTCGGATTACAGCAGAAACCATAAAGAAGTACCATCTCGTAATACTTAACGTTCAAAAAAAAATCTCCGAATTTAATTACCAGCAACAAAATTTTATGGATGAGAAATTTTAAATGAAATATTTTTTCTGTGGTCACTGCGTTTCAGGCATGTATTCCATAAACAATAATAATTAATATCCAATTGTTAGCTGTGCATTGCAACTTAAAAAGTACCTACTTCCAAAAGTGGAAATGCATTTGAATGAATAAATTAAGTATCACGAACATATCATTACATTATACAAGTAAGCGTAAGCGCTCCATTATTTCCGAAGGAAAAAATTAAAGGTTGGTCTGCCGTTCTCGTGGAAAACAGTTTTCGGAAAAATCTATGGAGAAATAGATGATGGTTACATTCATTCATTCCTCCTTTATATATGCTTTATATATTCATACCAAACTCAGACTTTTTATTTATAGACACACAAACATACCCTTATTCCCTTTACTTTACACAACATCCATAACCTCGCCGGGATTCGAACCCAGTACCTCCAGTTCTACAAGCAAGCTATCAACTCTCTGCACAACCGAGGTATTTAAATGATGGTTACGACAAATCGATATTCTATGGACAGATTCTTTTATTAGACCTGTAACAAGAAAACGATATTTCCTAGGACCGGTCTGTACTATTCCGGTTTGGTTCATATAAAAATTTCGATGGCCCGAGATGACAAAATCTGCCAAATTTTAAGCGAATAAGTTGAATGATTTACGAGTTATAACAATCTAAAGGTACTGCCAAAATCGATAAATCACCCGGTATATCAGAAACAAATAGCCTTACCCATTTTGAAATGTCGTTTTCTTGCTTCTCAAGTTATTCACCATCAATCGATGTTCAGTTAGAAGCGGACAACCCTGTACAAATAACAGTATGTACCTTGAAATCCATATTAGGTAGAAAAACCTAGAAAAGCACTGCCGTGAAGGCAGCAGCTTTTCCGCGCATGTTCAATGTAGATGACCGCTTCGGCAACGAATTTGAACTTGCGTGCAAAATCCCAACGGCCGACTGCGTAAACACAATAACTTCCGAAAGAAACAACTTAGAAACTCGATATTTGTACAGAAGATTTGGAACTTAATTACGAACGACGAATTCGTGAATGGATAAAATCCACCCAATGATTCTGCAGATATACAGATATACCCGTTCAAAATTTTATTTTCCCAATATTTCCAAAAATACAGATCAGATCGAATTGAAATCAAGTACTTCATCGAAAAATTACAGTTCGAAGGTTCATACGGAATTTAATGAGAATTTTATGACGAGAAAATCACAGAAATTTTTTTTTCAGATTGTTCTAATGACACGATCATCACGAAACTCTGCAAAAAGTTGTCCTTAAGCATCTTCAAACTAGCTGCGGAGTTTCATCAGGATTGAATCAGTATTTCTCGAGTTATACCGAAAAAAACTACGATATCGAGAAGAAAACCTCGAAATTTGACATAATTTTTCGCGATATCTCCAAAACTTATAATCGTATCGAGCTAAAATTTGGTGGACTGCTGTGAAATATGAAGCTCAGAGTCCAAGTGGCTATTTCTTTTGGATATGATGAACGGTTTTCAAAAAAAAAAATTTTTGGAAAAAAATTTTGAAAAAAATTTGATTTACTGACAGAAAGATCGTGACAAAATTCGGCTCAAAGTTGCGCGTCATTTTACTCCACCTGATTGCCAAGTTTGAATTCAATCGCTCGAGTAGTTTCTGAAATAAAAAATAAATAACTTCAAAATTTCAAGTGGCTATAACTCCGAAACTGTTCGACCGATTCGGCCTATTCAAGAACTTAACCGCGGCATTTCAATACGCGACCTACTCTGAAAGTTTCAAGTTGCTAGCTCACTCCTTTCGTGTCCACGGCCGGCCGGACATAATCGATTTTGACACCGCATTCGTCATCAGTGACTCCAATCTTGTCGTTTGAGACCATTTTCAGCTCAATTATCGAAAATTACAGACATTTGGACAAAACGATAGCACGCTGTTTCCTAGAACATGGACAGGATTAAATCCGATGTCAGTCATCTGGGTGCAGCATTTCATATATTTCAGTGTAGTTCTTGAAAGGGACTTAAGTACACGGAAAAAAATGAATACTTCAGTCAATTAAATATTAATTGATCGAAGTAGATGATAGATTTATATATGAGCAAGATTATGGTGAAGTTAGGTCAAGTATACTTTTTATTTGAAATCCAAATATACCCTTTATTTCTTTTTAATGTAAAATACACTTGTATCTAATACAGCTGCAATCATCAAGTTAAGTATATGGGAAGTTTCTATTTGAGTATACAGTTGAAATTGAAAGTATGATATAATTTATTCTAATAAAATAAAATGAATCTCTTGGTTCTAGTAGTCTGTATACTCAGATGAAACTCATACTCTTAATTCTAGTTCTTCTTAATATTCGAACGAAAACAGTATATGCTCACATAAAAGAAATAAGTCCCTTCATAGAAAGATACACTCGATTTGAAACAAGTGTGTCTAAACTCAAATTGAAATGACTTGTTATTTGCCAAAAGTAGACGATATACTTAGATGGAAATTTTGTATTCCTTGAAACTAGTTGTTGCACTATTTGGAAGGAGAACTTTTTCTACTTGAATTGTAGAAAAGCTGCTTTCAATTCAAGGCTTTCTTTGTAGATGCAAGGATATGGTAATATGAATTTAAGATTTATTTCATTCTCATTTTGAATGAATGCTTTATTGATTTGAACTCAATATCGACTTCAGTTTGCTATAAGAAATAAGTCACCTTATTCAAAATTTAACTAATCATTTATTTCACAAAACGTATATAGGTACATATAGAAAATGAATTTACCAATGAAAAAAATCACGTAATATCGTTGTGAAAAAAAGTATAACATCATATCATATCGGTTGTTCCAAGAATACTGGGTGTTATACAGGGTGTTAAATCAAATTTAAGGCAAATTCTCATAGATGATAGCTGTACTCATTCTAAACATTTTTTTTTCGCATGCACATGCATTTAATGATGATTCCAAAGGAAACTTGCCCTAAAAATACTGAAAAAAAAATTTGAATAATGTATCGAAGGCCTTACGTGCGGAGAAGAACTTCAAACACAAGTCATCCACAACCATATAATATCTCTGGAAGTCTGAAAAAAAAATGAATTTCAAAAATTTTTAGCATGATCAATGGAATTCATTACCTTAACATAAACTCTTGTGTTGAAAAGTTTCAATAGATTGTTTTTTCTGCATAGCGTTCCTCGAGGAGAATCAAAACTGGACTACCTTGTATGAATATCACATCTGAAAATCACATATAAAATCATTGCATGATCTGAAGTATCAATTGGAATGGAATTCATTCACATTATTTTTCCATTTATCAGGTGATGATTTTCTCAACTTTGGGAATGAATATTTTAGTTCCCTCATTGAATAAGTAATGGAAAACTAAAAAGCATGAAATGTATATCTGGGAATACAGGGTACATATTCTTTGGCGATTTTCATGTCAATAATGAAATCAAAGCAACATTTCCACTGTTGAGAGTACATATTTATCATTTCTGCAAGTAACGAATGTTCGAAAAATATATATGTACCCATGATGTAAGTAAAGCATGATGTGCTCATCTGTGATCGTATTTACCAATCATGATATCACTTTTTTCATTAAAATTCAAAGCACAGAATATATATTTCCCTGTATTTTAATTTTGCTGACGTCACTTTTTTTTTCGGTTGAGCACACCATGCTTTTAAAAATCATGTATGTACCTAAGGGTACATCCTTCAATCTTTCAGCAGATTTTCCAATTTTCACTTTCACTCTACGGCATCACAGGTTTTGCAATATGGCGTGCATGCCTCGGTGCATGCGTCTTAACTCAATGAAGAACGTTTCGACTAATGACGATGGAAGAAAACCCGCGCGTAGACTTCCCCACCTAATACGCCGACTCAACACGTTTCCATAGAGGGTGGGAATAAGTATATCTCATAATTTTACACTTGGTTTCAGTGTATGTAATGAATGTAATACTCGAAACACGTAGAATATAGTTTTATAGATATTGCATCATTTTCATTGGTCCTTGTGAAAGCTTGGATTAGTATATTTCATGATATAATACTCAGTCTGAATGGACGTAATGAATTTTATACTTGAAACACTAAGATGAATTTTGATATAAGATCGTTTCCATAAAGGACATGAATAAGCATTCCTAATTATAGTCGATATTAGTTTGTGTAATGAATTTGATCTCAGAGTACTGATTACTGGGTTACTGATCAAGAATCCGTTGTCGGAAAAAAATTCTGTCTGGGTGTGTATCTTTTTTGGCGCATCCAGAGTTTGAATTTGTATAAATAAGGGATATTCTCTCGAGAAACTGATCGGAAACGTAGCTCATCTATACCTAGTTAAAAAATTTTATTATAATATTTTTCCCCTCGCTTTGAATATGAAATGAAAACAAATCGATAGCACGCTGTTCCCCAGAACATGCACGCAAAAATTATGAAATAGTTCAGCCTTTTTTTTGTCAATAGCTGAAATTACTGTGGATATGTGAATTTATTCTTCAAGAACCGAGAGGCCCATGTCAAAAAGTTCCAGACCCAGTAACACTAATGAAATATTCTTTTGAATTTTTTATTATGCAATCCTCACGAAATTTTGCTCACATGTTCACGTAGTAATTCTACACTTAAATTCCGATCTATATAACCAGATCATTAGTTCCGCAATTATCAGAAAAAAACCAACTTGCTCATGATTTTTTTACACCCAAACTAAATAAATATACTTTTCGACATAAATTTTAGATTTTATATAGAAACATATTCTACCTAAATTATCAATAAATCACTCAATCTTTTATGCCCATTAACGAACTCAGCAGAGATATTCAGAACCAGAGCCAATCTGAAAATTTTTAGATCCTATACCAAAGTTCTGAATCTTTTTACTACCTACAACTTTGCCATTTAACTTTTTTCCATAGTACTTGTTGTTTTGCCCGAAATTGAGGTAAGCCGTGTTTTACCCTTGAACACTCACATCATCCACTTTACGACCTCACATCGTCTCTGATTGATTTTTCATTTAATTTTCGTTATATTGTCTGTATCGACCCTGGTTTAAAGAAAGACTTTGACATCGGATAGGTAATTATCAGGGAGTTCAACTTAAAAAATTATGGACATTCAGGCAAAACGACAACGCCCTTGCTCTCCACGAATTATTTCTTGGAAATTCAACTGATATGCAAGCTTTTCCGAAAATTGCTACGAATCATCAGACACATGGGATATAGCCAAGATTTAATATATAAGTCCTGCGTCGTTTTCAGGATTTATACAAAATTGAGAGGGTGTACCCTGAACATAGGATTTCACCCATATAAATCGGGATTTCCGGGAGAATTTAAATAATTCGGTTAATTTCGATATGTTTCAACAAACGTTTTCAATCCCTTTTAATATCTAAATGCAAGTCTCTCATATACTCTGACAGACGATTTAATAAAATAAAATTAAATATTCTGTATCCAATATCAGTCGAATGTCATAGAGAGTTGAATATCATTGTAAACCAAATAATTTAGAAAGAAAGTTTGTTTTTTGCTATCCCCCGTGGATGCACAAAAACCAACAGAATTTCAATAGAAATGGAAGGTACAGGATGCAAAGATATAGGTATTCAAATAGTATTAAAATAAGTAAACCAATTATTCGCAAGTATCATATCTAATGAGTGTTTGTGAACTATTTAAATGAAATAATGATAGTTTTGGAAGTGAACTATCCTATACTCTAATTCAATCTCGAAATATTCTTGAATTGGAGGAATCTACATGTTTCCAGTAATTATACGATATATTGTTATTGAGTATAATAATCTTAAATTTAGTACATGAACCTATAGCTTCATCAGATTTATATAAGAATACACAATAACCCCATATTCTTGTTTTTATACAATATAAACTTGGAGTAAGTGGAAATTTTCAAGAATATTGCGATTGTTGTTTTGAGAATAGTTTTCTTTCCGTGTATTTGTAAAGAAGTGTAGTTCGAACCAGGTTTTTTAACTGTTCCACATACAGGGTGATTTCAGTCATATCAAAAAAATTTAATGAGGTCCTTGAAAGTAATAATCTGTTATACTAGCTGTATAGATATCACTGTAGTTTTCCGGGTTGAAATGTTTATGGAATTGGAATGGGAAGTTGGTTCGTCAAACAAAACATTTTGAAAATATTTCCTAAAACTGAAGAAGAAGGTTAAGAATTCAAACAGACATGCTCATAGAAATCGTAATTTTTTAGAATATAATAGACGACTTCGGTCCAAGTTGCCAACCCACAAATTCTTTCCAAATTTACTATCACTGGTGAAGGGGTATTTCAGAACAAATTCGACTTGATAAGGTTCGCGTTATTTATAAATATCCTTAAAAGAGGCCTCGGCTCCGCAAACAAGATAATTCCTTCCAAATATAGGTTTTTGTTGAGATCATCTCTGATTGGCTGAATTTTAAGTTGGGATTCCTGATTTCATGTTTATAGTGTCAAGTTTATATAGGATATGTTCCGCGTTGCCGGTTTTCCGTTCCGTAAATATGAAATATTCAGTTGGTTCCTGAAAAAAGGTTAATTACGGAATTTGAATGATAAAGCCATTATGTAAGTAAAACATGGTGTGCTCATATGCACTTCTGTGATCGTATTTACTAATGATGACGTCACTTTTTTCATTCAAATTCAAAGCACAGAATATATATTTCTTTGTATTTTAATCTTGCTGACGTCATTTTTTTTCAGATCAGCACACCATGTTTTTTACATCATGGACAAAGCAATCTTTCTGTTACCAGAATGACAGTCAATGTTCTATGGTAACATATCCATAGCATAAAACAATCTTTATTAACCTTATGATCCATAGAACATACTTACTAATTTTTTCATTGTTGATTGTTGTCTCGTCTATGTCCTATGGATCATAGAGTAAATAAAGATTGCTCTATGCTATGGATATGTTACCATAGAACATTGACTGCCTTTCAGTGACACAGAGAATGTTTTCTCATCATTCGAATTCCGTAATTAACGTTTTTTCAGGAACCAACCGAATATTTCATATTTACGGAACGGAAAACCGGCAACCGAAATAACCGAGTTGGTTTGCGGAACATTTCCTATATAAACACTAATTACACGAAATCAGGAATCCAAACTCAAATTTTAGCCAATCAGAGATGATCATAACAAAAACCAATATTTGGAAGGAATTATCTTGTTTGAGGAGTCGAGGCATCTTTAACGGATATTTATAAATATAACGCAAACCTTATCATGTCGAATTTGTTCTGAAATACTCCTTCACCAGTGATAGTAAATTTTGAAGAAATTTGTGGGTTGGCAACTTGGACCGAAGTCGTCAATTAAGTGAAAATATTTATGAATCTGTCAAATATTGATTCATCAAAAAAACATTTTGACATTAATACCTAAAACTGAAGAAGATGTTTATAATTCAAACAGATATGCTTACAAAAATTGCAATTTCACAAATTATTTTCTTCTGAATAGAATTGAGTACCTTCTGGCTCATCATGCACCCATTTCTGTTTCTACTTTAACAACATTTCCATTTGTTTTTTTAGAATCCCAGGGCCAACTGTTAACCTTATGTCTTTTACATGTTTGGTCTTTCTTGATTTCGAATTATTTTACAGCTGAAGTAATTCACGTATATAGTTGTTTTAAATATCCTCCTTCAGGTTTGCAGATTGGTCCGATACGGCGCATATCCACATTTCAAGATGTCATTAAATTTGACTTTCATTATTGCCACACATTCAAAGATCATCAATGATATCATTTCCACAAGGTTTCGAGGATAATTCCTGAAAAATTTAGAATGCACATCCCGTTTTGCGAGGGTTTCTGAATATTGATACAGCTAACCAACTATTGACATTCCTCGCCGCTTGAGCGATAATTTCATTCGGCGCCATGACACCTTAAAAGAAATCGACGTTATTATATCCAGGATGTTTATTTCTATTTGCGGGTCCATAAAGTGGAGAACTTAATGTACGAACGGACAATTCAGACCTGCTTATAAATTTAGTAACGGTGTTCATCAATAATGATTTATATAAGAGGATCAGCACGCCATGAAATATTCATTGTGTTCTTGTTGTCTTTTAGGGGACATTGACTAGTCGTGTACGTTTTTGTCCAACATGATATAAGGAAAACAATATGTTGGCAGCAGTGATGACCACGAAACCGACAAGATGAGAATCGCCTTATTGTCGTAGAGCTCCATGACACATATTTCATGAAGTGTTTGATTCAAGTTGAAATTTTACTCTACTACACGCTGAACAATATTTTAATTGGCGATAGACTAGGTCATGACAACTCAGAGTATCGAAAAATTGTCAGGTAAAATTTTCACCGTTTTCGAGATTATGGGCATTTCGGAAATTCGTAAGAAATTTCTAACTTTCCTCGATGTTTTGGATTTCTGAATTGGTACTGATTCGGAAACTTTTTTAACTCAATATTGCTGATGAGTGCTGCTTTTTGAATGTATGAAACAATTTTCAGAAATTGATATAATTCTGCAGAAAAATTGACAGATTTGAATTCTACCTATTTCTTCTCTCGTAACTTCGACCCGATTTTCTGAAAAGAATTGGAACCACGTGAATATGAAAATTCACTATAACATATTCGCAGTTTGTCCAGTCTTCGAAGTTATGTGATACATAGTCCAGTTATTTGTGGAAGAGTTGATATTTTCGTCATGAGAGAATGCGGAGACATTCTGATCCATCCTCAACTTCCACAATGTTGTAGAAAAAGTATTCGAAGTATTTGTGTATTTATCGGAATAAAATGATGAGATATTGATAAGTGGTAATGGAATCGTTGCTTAGGGATTTTTATGAAAATGAGAACATACAATCCCGAAATCTTTCAATTTATATCTAAAAAGCAGAGTTTCGGTGAATAAATTCCACTTACAAATTTTAGAAATAATTATTGATTTGTTTTCTATCCGCTATGAAGCCGATAATACATGCTTTAAAGATGGACCTTTCAGAACATGCTTTGCCACCGCACACCAATGATACTTTCTACATGTAGTTACAACCATAGTATGGAGTCTTTATACAATGATACAACATCTCAATTGTTGCACGTCAGTTGTATTCAACTGTAGCGTAGACTTCTTCTTGTGAACTAGGCGACTGCAAAATTGGTTTATAGTTTTCCATCCATTATATTGGGTACTTTAGACCCAGATATTATCGAACTTGTGGTTCAATACCAACTAGTGATTTTGCAAAAGGAACTAACCGATCTGTAACTTGACCTTAAGTTCGACAATGTTTGAGTAGAGGAAAATCCTATATTCTGCTATCTTATAATCATATTGATTATTCCCATTCTACGGGGAACTTCAGGCTGTCATGGTTCAATAAATTCAAGGATTTCAATTCGACCCAATCTCTATTTTTGGAAAACTAACATTTTAAATGGGTATATCTGCAGAATTCTTGGGATAAACGCATTCCAAACCTACTCTACCAATATCGAGTTTCTGAAGCCGGGTCCAGATGGGTGTAAAACCGGGTCCAGACGAGTATAATGCGAACAGCGAATACAATAGATCACAGCGCTCTTTCTGCTCCATCGAGACTCGGTTTTCAGCTCGAACGGTGCATTTCAATTTGAACGAGAATGAGCTCAAGTGCCGTCCACACTATTCGCCGAATCGTTTATCAAATTTAATTCATTCGCAGTTCGGATTACTTTCATCTGGACCCGGCTTAATCCGAACACCGAATGCAATAAAATTTGATAAACGACTTGGCGAATAGTGTGGAAGGCACTCCTCGAGCTCAGCCTCGAATAATACATTCAAATGCATCATTCGGGTTGAATTCCGAGTCCTGACAGAGCAGAAGGAGCACTGCCTCGAACCATGAAACTCCCTGTGATTTATTGCATTCGCTGTTCGCAAAAAGCTGGGTCCGGATGAGCGAATGCAATAAAATTTGATTAACGATTCGGCGAATAATGTAGACGGCACTCGAGCTTAGCCTCGAATAATACATTCAAATTTCAAATGCATCGTTCTTGTCAAAAATCGAGTTCTGACGGAGCAGAAAGAGCGCTGCCACGAACCATAAAACTCCCTGTGATTTATTGCATTCGATGTTCGCATAACACTCATCTGGAACCGGCTTCACACTCATCTGGACCCGCCTCAAGATGTTATTGTGCTCAAGATCGGCAGTTAGACCGATCGTGAATGCCATAACAATAAAGACGTTAAAAGCTGGGCTACGCTTTTACAAAGAAATTACCTTTATCGTCCTCATCTTGTTGACGTCAAAATGATACTAATGTTTCAATATTCATCTCAAGTATATTTCGTCCCATCTAAACATTTTCACATCATTGAAATGTACACAGAATTTTGAGCACCCCATATCTAAGTTGTCGAAAAAAGCTACGTAATTTGTCTAGTAAAGTAAATGATAACTCATTGATGAAATAAAACGTTGGAACCTTGGCAATCGTATAATTTATCTCTTATTAATTATACACTCTATCAGACTCATTTGGATTGCCACATAGATTATAATCTGCGATCTGTAATTCGAGTTGTTGAAGTACTATAATCATCATGTCCTTGAGAAGAAAATCTCAATTATCTTGATACATCATTTGCTAACTACTTCGATAATATTTATGTATTTTAAAAAAACCTGATGTTTATTCAATTCATTTGTTTTTGATAGCGAGTTTTAAATCACCGATATTATTCTTTGGGTATAGCTACTATTGTGGGTGTTCGATGAAATGAAAAATGTTTTTCGTTTCTAACCCCGCATTTACTAGAGTTTTATAAGTGCTGTCATTATTTTTCTTTGGATGTCTTGATAATGAATTATGTGCCAGTGGCGTTTCGTGGATGCAGTCTGAAACATACTGGCACACATGCTATAAACACGATAGGATTTCATTAGAGATCCTTCTTTCAACGCTCCCCTCTCAGAAAATCATTCGACGTTTTATTTTTGGTATACTTTTTGGACCTTTTCGTGGTTTCTGTTGAGAAAACAACTATACAGAGTCAGAAGCAAACATAGGCCTTTTCTAGTAAAAAAATCCAGATTCTGAAAAACCGCCTGGACCCCTCAATTTTCGCAATAGTTTGTTCTTTTTCAAATATATATTTGCGCCCTTTTCATTTTATTTCCAATCGATCTCCTGGCGAGATTTGGATTCCGCTTCAAAATGTTGGATTCCCCGAAATTTCTATCGATTAGATGTTCCCAACTCGTAATTCTTACTTTCTAGAGTTTTGATGACCCCCCCCGCAAAATTATCTATAGGGTTCAAATCAGGTGATTTTCGTAGACAAGCAATAACTCACGATCAATTCAATTGTTCGGATAATTTTTCTATATTCGGCTGATTTCTCACATTCGAAGCAAAATGGGATGGTGCTCCATCTTGCTGCAAGTACATAGAGCGAACATGTATATTCTCCATTCTCAGAATATGAACAATAAAATCGAATTTGAATTCGAAAAAATTTTTTCAGAACTTAGGAACAGCTTTGCATCCTTGAACGATACAACTTTAATACATAGTTTAGAATATTCTACCTGCTTTGGAGCGATATTCGATGTTCTTGTATGAAAAACATTTATCGGACAATCGTAGCTGTGCCAAAAAAATTTGAAACAGCTGAATTATGGAAGGATCTCGAACGGTTAGCGAGAGGTTGGAAATGTAATGTACAGGGTGTTATTTCAACCTGCACAATTAATCTGATAATATCATAATAACAACCCTGTATTTTGAAAAAATATACCGGTGGTATATCAAAAAAACTTAAAACACCTGAATAATGATTTGTTATGGTAGAATTTGAAACGGATAGCGAATTTTTTGAAACGAAATGTACTTTCAACCTGTACAATTTATGTGAAAATTATCACATTAACAAGCCTGTTTCTTGAAAAACGTGTATAAATTATTGAATGTAATCATTCATATTTCAAACTTGATTCTCTCAGTCTTCACTTGTCGGATATTCATCTTGATGATGAAAAAGTAAAATAACTTATTTCCGCTTCATAAAGCGGAAATAAGTTATTTTACTTTTTACTTTTACATCATTCATATTTTACTTCTCTGAAAACTGAATGAGCCATATACCCAGGTTAATATAAAAGTTAATTCAGTCGAATCGAATAAATCACCTTGTAGAGTCTCAACAGAAGCCCAAAACCATAATCAACCAAAAATTGTTGCGAAACCGGTTTGACTGGTGTAAACTCATCCTAAAATCTAACGGTCTCCTCCGGAATCACCCTGTATAAAACATCATTCAGGGTAGCTACATCTTAATAGAAAAAACCTAGAAAAGCCTGACGTCAAGTTAGCAGCTTTTGCGCGCATGTTCAAAGGATATCACCGAGGATATCACCAAAAGTGAACATGCGCGCAAAAGCTGCTGACTTCGCGTCCGTGCTTCTCTAGGTTTTTGCGCGCATGTTCTAGGAGAACAGCGTGCTATCGTTTTGTCCAAATGTCTATTATTTTCGATGATTGAGCCGAAAATGCTCTCAAACGACTAAACTTGGACTCACTGATAACGTATCCGGTGTGGAAATCGATTCTGTCCGGCCGGCCGTCGAAACGATAACTGTCGAACGGGGTGAGCTAGCAACTTGAAACTTCCAGGGCAGGTCGCGCATTGAAATTCCGCGGCTGAGTTCGTTAATGGACCAAATCGGTCGAACAGTGTCGGAGTTATAGCCACTTGAAATTTCGAGGTTGTTTATTTTTTATTTCAGAAACTACTTGAGCGATTGAATTCAAACTTGGCAATTAGGTGGAGTATAACGACGCGCAACTTTCAACCACATTTTGTCAGGATCATACTGTCAGTAAATTGAAAAAAAATTTTTTTTCTAAATTTTTTTCCAAAAATTTTTTTTTTCGAAAACCGTTCATCATATACAGAAAAAAAATCTGCTTGGACTTTGAGCTTCATATTTCACGTAGTGTACCAAATTTCAGTTCGATACGATTATACGTTTTGGAGATATCGGGAAAAAATACGTCAAATTTCGAGGTTTTTTTACCCGATATCGTTGCTTTTTTCGGTATAACTCGAAAAATACTAATTCAATCCTGATAAAACTTCGCAGCTAGTTTGAAGATGCGGGAAGACAACTTTGTGCGAAATTCCGTGATAATCGCGTCATTAGAACAATTTGAAAAAAAAATTTCTGCGATTTTCTTATCATATCATACTCATTAAATTCTGTATGAACCTTCGAACTGATATTTATCGATGAAGTAATGGATTACGCAGTCGGCCGTCAGGCCGACCGTAAACACAATAACTTCCGGAAGAAACTACTTAAAAACTGGATATTTGTAGAGTACGTTTGGGGCTTAATTACGAAGGTCGAATTCGTGAATGGGTAAAATCGGCCCAATGATTCCGTAGATATACTCATTCAAAATTTTATTTTTTCAATATTTCCAAAAATACAGATCAGATCGAATTGAAATCCAGTAATTTATCGAAAAAAAATCTAGAGAAGCACTGTCGTGAAGGCAGCAGCTTTTGTGCGCATTTTTAAATTCGTTCCCGAAGCGGTCATCTACATTGAACATGCCCGCAAAAGCTGCTGCCTTCACGGCAGTGCTTCTCTAGATTTTTTCGATAAAAAATGGTTTTCAATTCGGTCTAGTCTGCAGTTTTGGAAATTTTGGGTAAATAAAATTTTGAATCTACGGAATCCACACAATGATTCCGCAGATATACCCATTCAAAAATGTATTTTCCCAATATTTCCAAAACTACAGATTTCATCGAATTCAAATCCAGTTAGTACTTTATCAAAAAATGACTGTTCGAAGATTCTTACAGAATGTCATGAGGATAATATGACCAGGAGATCACAGAATATTGAATATCAGAAGAAAAAAAAAATTTTATTTTATTTTTATTGTTCTAATGTTATAATCATCACGATATTTTGCACGAAGTTGTCCATCAGTATTTTCAATTGAGCTGCCTAGGTTCATCATGATTGAATTAGTATATTTCGAGTTATTCCGAAGAAAACAACGATATCGAGAAAAAACCACGAAATTTTCCATATTGTTTTACGATATCTTCAAAACTTTTGATCGTTTTGAACTGAGATTTAGTACACAGCTGAGAAATATGAAAAAAAATTTCAAGAAAAATTTTTTTCAAAACTCACAGACAGCTGAAATTTTCAAGTCTATAAAAAGTCTTCTGTGCGCCTGTAATCGTGCAAATGGACAGGCGGCAGGCCGGACAAAATCGATTTTAACAAAGGATTCGTCATCAGTGAGTTCCACCTAGTGTTCGAGACCATTTTTGGCTCAAAATTCGAAAATTACAGACAAGTGGACAAAATGATTCATTTCCTCTAGAACATGCGCGCAAAAATTACGATTTCTATGGGCATGTCTGTTTGAATTTTAAACCTGTGTTGATCAGCTTCAGGTAATATTTTCAAAATGTTCTTTTTGGCGAACCAATTTATTAAATTCATAAACATTTTAATCCGGGAAACTACATTTATATCTATACAGCTGGTGTGCTAGATTAGTAGTTCTAAGGACCTTATTAGATTTTTCTGATATGAATGAAATCACCCTGTATGTCGAACAGTTAACGAACATGATATGGGAGTTCGAACTACACTTATAAACCCTTCAATACAAATACTTCAGATATAATTTTAATAATTCCTTGGTTTATTTTATTTTATGGTTGGAAGATAAATTAATTCGATTCTCTATCCAGATACTCTACAATCAAATAATATGCTCCGTATAATCAGAGTGAGGGCAGAAGGCTAACCCCCGCATGGAACCGAAACAAAAAACATTTTAACTTCTGTACAAGTAATCAATTCGTAGTGGAATTGAAGTTCAATTGTTTATAATAACGTCAAAGGGTCATATATCGAGCATTACTATCGAACCGAAGTCAAAAACGAAACAAACATTTCTATTAAATTAGTTTTTTCTCAATAAAAAATTTTTTTTTTATATTATCTCACTCGGAATTAAACATAGGATTCGATTATGTTCGAATTTACATCAGATCATTCAAGAAAATCGAAAGTTACGTCCACTTCCAGTTAAACCGGAAGTCATAGACATACATTAATTACTTCAGTAGATGGGAAAATATTCGGATTTCCAATATTTTTGGAGAGTGAACTTAATTCCTGTGACATCCGGTACATACGTACTTATATTATATGCACGAAATATACCAAACAGGTACAGTTTCTAGTAAAATAGAATAAATAACGTTTTAAAGGAAACAAATTTTTAGGAGATAGTATCGAGTAAATCTATCAATTTCAAGGAGAAAAATGAGTCCCAAAAATTTTGCAGTTTGAACAATGACAGAGATATAACAGATTCAGATTCGAAGCAGATATAACGAATCTGAAGAAGATGATTCGATTATTCTTGATTTCAGAGAAAATACTGAGAATCGAGAAGAATTTTACTGGACAATTTTACAAGCTCAATCTCACAGTACGCAATTTGAAACCAGTGTGGATGAAAATCGAACTGTGTACGAGAACGAGAATCGCGCATCTGCCTCAAACGAAGATAAATTTCTAGTTCCAAATACCCCATCGAAGCTTTCTGGTAAAGACCGCTTCAAATTAAGTGGCAAAAAAATAGTACACCAAAGGAAAATTCACCAGGCAACCCGGAGTTCAAGCTATGGACCAGCTTTGTCACAGAAAAACTAGATGCAAGCCACAATCCTTTTTGCACAACTTGTCAAATATCATAGGGATCATTTGTATGATTCTTTTGGAAGGTTCAAACGCTCGAGGAAAGCTAATGATCTCAAACAGAACATTTCTGAAAGAATTTGTTATGGCTTTAGTCAGCCGACTAAATACTTCAACTTTGACTCGGCACCTCCGCGAAACTATATTCATGTCGTTTGCTGAAAATGAATGGAGGAATTCAAGCACCTAATAAACTGAAACCATCAACTGCACGATGTGCCTTCTCTGCTAGGTCCCAAGACTGAAAATCGAGGGTGCAATGTTCTATCTGTGAAAAGTTCGTGTATTAATAGCACCAAAAATATGTCCTACCTATGGTAGAATTTCACGATATGGAAAACAAAATAAAAATTTCTCTCGGAAAATGTCATTTTATTTTGGGGTGCTCTTGTACCCAAGGTACTATTTGCGGAGTATAAAATATTGGTAGCATTCCAGGATTGAAGTAGATATTATATATATTATTATTATATCATATTTGCAATTCACTCAATAAAGTATTATTGGATGATTTCAATAATGAAGTCTCGTTTCTTATCAGGGATATCGAATAATTTATTGCTACTAGAATTACCGCTGTAGATAAAATACAAAATAAGACTGCCCATTTATTGATTGAATAAACAACATTTAAAGGAAAATAGAAATATTCTTTATCTGAGGAAAAGGAAGCCGAAAATTTGACTCGATTAATAATGAAAACTTCAATCAATTTCCTCGACATTCTTAACCACTTTTTTCCCAATTAAACAATAATCTATACCCTAACATAAACCTGGCCCTGAATTATGATTTTTGCAGGTCGTGAAGACAGTACATACTGACAGCTGGAGTCCGGAAGCGACAAAAAAAGTTTCGAGTATGAAGCATTTTGTATACAATCATATAATTATACAATGGTAAGAATGGAACTCTTTCTTATGCGTGTTGCGTTTCAATACAAGTACCTGTTGAATGTTCAAAAATCTAGGAAAGCACTGCCGTGAAGGCAGAAGCATTTGCGCGCATGTTCAATGTACATGACCGCTTCGGTAACGAATTTGAACATGCGCGTATGCCTTCACGATAGAGAAGATTTTTTTCGATGAATTACTGGATTTCAATTCGATCTGATCTGTATTTTTGGAAATATTGGAAAAATCAAATTTCGAATGGGTATATCTACGGAATCATTGGGCGGATTTTACCTTCACGAATTCGGCCTTCGTAATTAACGTCCAAACCTTCTCTACAAATATCGAGTTTCTAAGTTGTTTCTTTCGGAAGTTAGCCTAACGGCCGACTGCGTACACAATAACTTCCAAAAAAAACAACTTAGAAACTCGATATTAGTAGAGTAGAGTAGAGCAGATATACCCATTCAAAATTTTATTTTCCCGAAATTTCCAAAAATACAGATCAGATCGAATTGAAATCCAGTACTTCATCGAAAAATTACAGTTCGAAGGTTCATACAGAATTCAATGAGGGTGATATGATAAGAAAATCACAGAAACTTTTTTTTCGAATTGTTCTAATGACACGATCTTCACGAAATTTCGCAAGGCGTTGACTTTCAGCCTCCTAAAACTAACTGAGAAGTTTTATCAGCATTGAATCAGCATTTCTCGAGTTATATCGAAAAAAACAACGATATTGAGAAGAAAACCTCGAAATTCGACATATTTTTTCCCTATATCTCCGACACTTATGATCGTATCGAACTGAAATTTGGTACCCTGCTGTGGAATATGAAGCTCAAAGTGTGACTGGCTTTTCTTTCGGATATGATTAATGCTTTAAGAGAAAAAAAATTTTTGGAAAAAAATTTCGAAAAAATTTTTTTTTTTTATTTACAGACAATTTGATCCTGACAAAATTTGGCTCAAAGTTGCGCGTCGTTATACTCTACGTAATTGCCCAGTTTGAATCCAATCGCTCAAGTAGTTTCTGAAATAAAAAATAAATAACTTCAAAATTTCAAGTGGTTGTACCTCCGAAAATGTTCGACCGATTTGGCCCATTAAGGAACTTAACTGCGGCATTCCAATGCGCGACCTACCCTGAAAGCTAGCTCACTCCGTTCGACAGTTATCGTGTCCACGGCCGGCCGGCTGGACAGAATCGATTTTGACACCGGATTCGTCATCAGTGAGTCCAATCTAGGCGTCTGAGACCATTTTCGGCTCAATCATCGAAAATTACAGACATTTGGACAAAACGATAGCTCGCTGTTCCCCCAGACCATGCGCGCAAAAATTGAGTCGCATTAGTTAATCATAGATACCATTATCTGTCGTTCATTCTGAAATAATAAATAGTTAGAAATTATTATAATTATTGAGCAGAAATGTTCCTTCAAGAATGTTTACATATCAAATAAGTCTATGAGCGAAGTGATCATGGAGAAAAGCTTACATTCAGTGTTTTAAGAATGAGAAAATTTTTGTAGATTATTCGAGTTAGTTTACAAATATCCATGGGTGACAAAAACTTCCCAGTGTATTTCTTGCCAATGAAGTTTGTGAATGAATGTTCCGAAGAACAGCGCAGTATCGTTTAGTCACAATGTCTGCAATTTTCGGATTTTGAATTGAAATTGGTCTCAAACTACTAGGTTGGACTCACTGATGAAGAATCCGTGGTCAAATTTGACTCTGTCCGACCGGCCGGCCGTCCTTTTGTCCTCTAACTTTCGAAAGAAAAGACCTAGAGTCTTGGAATTCTCAGGAGAGGTTTTGATTCTGAATATCTCGGTTCATTACTGGGCAAAATCGGTTAAACAGTTTCGGAGTTATGCCTATATGAAATAAAGAGGTTAATTCCTCGATATCTCATGAAGTAGTGATTCGATCGAATTGAAAAATTAAATTTGTTTTTGCATACCAATACGCAATTCAACGAGGAAATCCGTATGGATTCCGTTGTTAGAAAATTGTAAAGTTTTTGAGTTTTCCTTGAAAAATGTTTTTCTCGGAAAGTGTTAATCAGATTTCAACGAACTTCAGCACAGATCTGAGAATCATTTTTCAACAATGATGTTTCAAGGTTCAATTCAATACAATTTTTGCTTTTTATGTCCTCAATATCTCCAAAAGTACAAATGCGATCAGGTCGACTTCGTAATTATCTGGAAAATACCAAGACAAAACTGATTGCAGAATTTCGTATAGATCCAATTTATTAGCAAATGTTTGAAATATTTTTGCAGATTTTTTTTTCTCGGAAAAATGTTGAACAGATTCCAACGAATTTGGTACAGACCTTAAATCCAATTTCAATTCGATACGATATCTACTTCCGGAGATATATGAAAAAAATAATATCAAATTTCATTGTTTGAAATCTTGAAGTTATTTGCTTAATATCTCAAGAAGTAAAAAAATAAATGCGGTCACATCTAAACTTCCTAACTATTTGGAGAATATCAACGAGTATCTACGAAAAATTGTTTTCCGAAAATTATCCACATCTTTATCGAAAAAAAAAGTTTTTCTGATTTATAGGCCAGATTTCGAGGAAATTCGGCACAGAGCTTCTTAAATTTCAGTTTGATCTGATGTTCATTTCCGGAGATAGTAGGGAAAAAATATGTCGAACTTCGATGTTATTTGAAATTTTCTGAATATTTTCTCAATATCTCGATAACTTTTGACAAGAACAGATTGGAACTGGGGATATAACGTGAAATCAATAATTCAAAACAGTGCTCTGAATTTCAGTTGGATCCAATATTCATTTTCGGAGATAATGAAAGATTGAGGATATTTCCTCAATTCCTCAAGAAGAAAAGTCGCGATCAGATTCAAACCATGTAGTTGGCTGAGGAATACCAACGCACGAATTAATGCAAAATTTCGTGAGGATCGTAGAGGTAGAAGAAGGCTTCACAAATATCGACTTTCTAAGTTGTTTCTTTCAGAAGTTATTGTGTTTAATATCGGCCGTTAGGCTTGTTAACGAAAGCTAAAGAGCAAATTTGTACGATTTCTTGATGATCGTTTAGTTAGAATGAAATAAAATTAAAAATTTTGTTCCCACAAATTTTATATTTGAATCATGTTATTTTTCATTGGAGCACTGGATTCAATTCGAATTGATCTTAATTTTTGGAAATACTGGGAATATTAAATATAGAATGTGTACACATATTACGAAGGTAAAATTCGTGAATGGGTAGAATGCGCCTAATGATTCCGTGGATATATCGATTCAAAATATTATATTCTCAATATTTCTCGAAAAACGCAGATAATATCGAATTGAAATCCAACACTTGACGTGTATGACTCCCTGATGATGAATCCGTGATCCATATCGATGTTTGGCTGTTCGGCCGTCCGTAAACACGATTACTCTCTAAACGAAAAATCTAGAGCCCTGGAAAGTTGCAGGGTAGGTTCAGAGCCTAAATATCTCAGCAAAGTTCATTTATAGGCATAATCAGTCGAGAAGTTACAGTGTTATTGACGTGAGCATAATTATATATTTTTGTTCCATAACTTCTGAAATGGACAGCTTCGTGCCAAGTTTCGTGATGACCGTTTAATAAGGAGATCAAAAAACAATATTCATTTCTATTCATCCCATCATATTACTTATAATCAGATTCAATTGATATTTATAGTATTTTAATGTAGAGATTGGTCATCTACCATAAATGACTTCTCACTCATCCAGGATTCAGTTAAGCTCAAGAAATATATTTTTCTTGAATATTCTAATTTTGCGATACTCTCGGAATTTCTCACGAATCTGCACGCAATCATACTACATCAAAGAATACAAAATATCATTTCAATCAGATCATTAGGTTCGAAATTATAGAGAAAAAAATAATGAAATTTTAAATGTGAACCGGAATGTGTGACATACGAATACGAAAATTTAATAAGTATATTCCACCTGACTTCACGTCAGTGGATTTCTTGAAATTTTCCAACAGTCTTCAGAACGAAATTCTAATATCTCCATGATCGAGATAGAATACGAATTATTGTATCTCGATTTTCCCAGCTGATAGCTCGCGCTTTGATACTTCGACTACTATAGCATTTTATTGTTTTTATATATTAGTGGCACAAAACTAAACTTGAACATATACAGGGTCTTTCACGAGGAACCTCACCCATATTTATACGGGAAACTACTGAACGTATTTTCATGAAATTCAGCACTTATAAGTATTTCACGATGCTGATGAAATCTAAAATATTTTCAAGGCATGAGCACCTCCGGTTTTTCCGGAAATGACGTCAACTTCCGTTTTTCAAATTAGAACACCATTTTTTTATTGCAGAAATAGATTCCTTAGAAAATTTCAATTTATTTTGATGTAACATTTTTCAGTTTTGGTTGGAAAATTCTCTCTGAGCGGGAAAATTCGACAAAAAAATCGAAAATAGAGCTCCGCTGAAACAAGAATAACTTCGAGGTTTTTGGATGGAAAATTTTCATTTTTGGGATTTTTCAAGATGTAAGATTGATGTATCCACTTTAAAAATCGAAATCGCGATTCATGATACAGGGGGTGAAAAAATCGCTTTCAAAATTAGATATGACAAAATCGTGAAAAATCAATTTTTTCAAATTAGAACCCCATTTTTTTATGGCAGATATTGAATCTACGTTAAAAAATAATGTGAGTGTATGCATCACACCCTTGCCCTAAAGTGGATATTTTCTGAGTTATTCACAAAAAACTGTTCTTCGTCTTGAATTTTCAGCTATTTCTTTTCCCTTCACGCCAAAAAGATAACATTTTCAGGAACTGCTTCGAGTGCTTTCACGAGCACTTAGCACAAGGCTTCGGCACAGCTCTGAGAGACTCTATATTTTCATAGCAGGTTTGGGGGTTAATTAAGAAGGACGAATTCGAGAAAACTCTCAACAATTTCGTATATAATTCCATTCCCAATTTTATTTCCCTAATATTATACCAATATTGCAGATATGATTGAATCGAAATTCTGCACTTGGTTGAAAAATGACGGTGTAAAAGTTCATGGAAAATGTCTTGAGGAAATGACTTCGATTGTGAACAAGCGAGTAAAAGCTCCTGGCATCACGTCAGTGCTTTTTCTAGGTTTTTAGACGTAGCTTTTCCAACAGTAAGCGTACGGCGCGGTACTGGATGGGCATATTGCGCCATCTGTTGATAGACAGATGCTGCCTACGTTCGACCAGCACAGGTTGCCCTAAGTCGGTGAAGTGAAATTGGGTGCTTAAGCGCGTGACTAAGGTGAGTACCCAGAGAGGGCAAGTGCTACGAGCTACGGATCATTTTCACAATGATCTTTAAACACATGTTGTGGCGTATGGTGCCTGCTGATGACGTTGTATCGGTTCGGAAAAATTTGTATTATGTTCAGTAAAGATTTCTCGGTTTTCGAGTTATTAGACATTTTGTGAGATTAAAAGAAGATTTATACCCTTTGCCACTCTTTTTGGTGGTATGACCCGAAATTAATAATTTTGCTGCTGGTTGAACGCATAAAGAAGTAAAATATCAATTGAAATAATCAAGATATCCAATTTTATCATATTTCCAAGGAATTAAATCGTGAAAATACACCCAGTTATCGCGTGACACTAAACAGGAATCAGAGCTTGCAACATCACGGAATGAAATACGTAAACAAACACATTCACACTTCAAATAATATCCAGTGTGATTTAATCATCATGTTTTCGTAATTTTGCTATGAGATGGTTATTCTTATTTATTTGATGTCTGAAGTTAGCAGAATATGAAAAGCAAGCACTTATAATGGGAGAAGGTTTTCTGGAGGGAAATATCAGTATATTACGCCTGGTTCATTTTTGGCATCGGCAGCCAATTTTTCCTCTGCAAAATTGCGTAACATGAAACCTTCTGTGTAGCAGCATACGATTACAGACTTTAAAAATTACTAACCTGTCATGAAAAAGTAAATAAATGTTGAGGTTATGGGTAGGTATCGAATATTATTTTTTCTTTCTCAGGAAATAAAGGAACCGATTCCTGGAGTTGTATTTTCAAGTTGAGGTACTCGTAGTCATCCTTCTGGTGGTACTTCCCAAGTTTCAAAGTACTTATGGACAGAGCTGTCAGAAAAAAGTATCTCAGTTACTTCACAGTAACAGTAGATACATTAGAGTATCTAAGTTACTGTATCTTAGTTCCTTTTTTTTGGCAAAAAGTAACTAGTATCCTAGATACTTTTTGAAAAGAACTGTAACCCAAGAAAAGTTCCTTTAGACGATTGTGTGTGAATATGCGGCCAAGCGCTTTGCGGTTTTCGAAAACATTTGTTGCGCTGCACTTTTCTTGGTTTGTGCTGCTATGTGCCGTTGAAATTTTTCTTTATTCAGGTTCCCAAGATATTCCACAAAATGTCCAAAATAGGCCATTCCCGCTCTTTTCGGAAAACTGAGTTCCAAACGGCTTAAATAAATTTTGCTATATACATATACTGAGTTGTACCGTTCGAATTTTTCTGAAAGTCCTTCTAATTTCTCCAGAAATCATAAATGCAGAATTTCTTCAGTCAAAAAATTTGTGCTATATATTCGTGCTGAATTGTGCCGTAAATATTTTCACGAAATTTCGTTGGGTTTCCCGAGAAATCGCGAAACTGAAACTAAAGTCAGCACAGCACTTTCGGTTTTTCGTAATGAAAATATATATGCCAAAACTTGTGATATATACGTGAGATGATTCTTGCCATTGAATTGTTCACGAAAATTCTTTTAATTTTAGGCTACAAAAAGATTTCGGAAATAAGTTAGCCCTCCATTTTCGATTTATGTGCCAAAAATTGTTCAATATAGTTGTGCTACATTTATACTGACTTGTGCCGGTCAGATTTTCATAAAAAACTTCGCACTTTTCGTTCGAATAGTGGGAATTAAAAAAAATCAGATTTGTTTTGAATAAGTAAATGTTATCTATCACTCTTTAAATCATTCATTGTTTGTTTGGGGTTGTTGTATTTTAAGGAGGTTGCTTTTAGGCTATCTCAAGTAAAATTCCAATCTCCAATTCTGGCGTCAATGAAATTTGAGCATACAAATAATCCTATTCTTCAAACTAATTAAGTCATGGAAACAAGAAAAACATTATTTCGTCTAAAACGTTAAGAAACTCCAACCTTATATACAAAGGAGCTTAAAAAGTATCTTATCTTTTTAAAAAAGGAACTTTAAGATACGTATTTAATTTCCTTTTTTCGAAGAGTACCTAGATACTCAAAGTAACTGTGAACTACGGCACTTCAGGTATAAACAGTAATTATGGAGGGGTGAGCCTGTACGTAATATGTAATATAGTACAGTACATTTTCAGGTATTTAAGGAAATGCTGTAAGTGGACCTGTTTTTCCTAATTCTCATCATTCTGCTATTGTAACTATTCTACTCTTTTTTCATTTTTCGGAAGTACTAACAGGACAGGTCTACCCAGAAAACACAAATTTCTTTTAGCCAAGAGCATTCCGATCTTTTTGGTTCAATTAACGCTTAGTTTTGTTGTGCTAGGACAGTCTATACAAAAAAAATTAGAGTAGAAATCCATACTTAGGTATGGATTTGAGAAGTCCTTCACATGCAAGGCTTTCAATTTCCACTAAACAGAGGCTTAGATTTCATTCCATTTTTTTTAAGAGTAGGTATATAGAGCTAGAGCTATAGTTCATGCCATTGTCTAACAGATGGTACCATTATCTTGTTTTGTGATAATATGGACTAAACATGATTTTCCGTTGAGGCCTTCATGTAGGTACATATCAATTGAACATCCATCCAATTCGTGGTTTTACAATAAGGCAATGTGTAGAAGCGTGAATTTGGTAATGAGGAAAGATCAGTCCTAGCAATTCATGATTTTCCTTCAATATTAATATATTCATCAGATGTCTGATGTATATCCAGTAGTTTTTCACTGCAATGGACACGACATGGATACCCATGGCAGATCAGATGGAAATCCTGCATACCCTCCAATTGGTATGGACATACATTCAATTTATTTTGATGTAACATTTTTCAGTTTTGGTTGGAAAATTCTCTCTGAGCGGGAAAATTCGACAAAAAAATCGAAAATAGAGCTCCGCTGAAACAAGAATAACTTCGAGGTTTTTGGATGGAAAATTTTCATTTTTGGGATTTTTCAAGATGTAAGATTGATGTATCCACTTTAAAAATCGAAATCGCGATTCATGATACAGGGGGTGAAAAAATCGCTTTCAAAATTAGATATGACAAAATCGTGAAAAATCAATTTTTTCAAATTAGAACCCCATTTTTTTATGGCAGATATTGAATCTACGTTAAAAAATAATGTGAGTGTATGCATCACACCCTTGCCCTAAAGTGGATATTTTCTGAGTTATTCACAAAAAACTGTTCTTCGTCTTGAATTTTCAGCTATTTCTTTTCCCTTCACGCCAAAAAGATAACATTTTCAGGAACTGCTTCGAGTGCTTTCACGAGCACTTAGCACAAGGCTTCGGCACAGCTCTGAGAGACTCTATATTTTCATAGCAGGTTTGGGGGTTAATTAAGAAGGACGAATTCGAGAAAACTCTCAACAATTTCGTATATAATTCCATTCCCAATTTTATTTCCCTAATATTATACCAATATTGCAGATATGATTGAATCGAAATTCTGCACTTGGTTGAAAAATGACGGTGTAAAAGTTCATGGAAAATGTCTTGAGGAAATGACTTCGATTGTGAACAAGCGAGTAAAAGCTCCTGGCATCACGTCAGTGCTTTTTCTAGGTTTTTAGACGTAGCTTTTCCAACAGTAAGCGTACGGCGCGGTACTGGATGGGCATATTGCGCCATCTGTTGATAGACAGATGCTGCCTACGTTCGACCAGCACAGGTTGCCCTAAGTCGGTGAAGTGAAATTGGGTGCTTAAGCGCGTGACTAAGGTGAGTACCCAGAGAGGGCAAGTGCTACGAGCTACGGATCATTTTCACAATGATCTTTAAACACATGTTGTGGCGTATGGTGCCTGCTGATGACGTTGTATCGGTTCGGAAAAATTTGTATTATGTTCAGTAAAGATTTCTCGGTTTTCGAGTTATTAGACATTTTGTGAGATTAAAAGAAGATTTATACCCTTTGCCACTCTTTTTGGTGGTATGACCCGAAATTAATAATTTTGCTGCTGGTTGAACGCATAAAGAAGTAAAATATCAATTGAAATAATCAAGATATCCAATTTTATCATATTTCCAAGGAATTAAATCGTGAAAATACACCCAGTTATCGCGTGACACTAAACAGGAATCAGAGCTTGCAACATCACGGAATGAAATACGTAAACAAACACATTCACACTTCAAATAATATCCAGTGTGATTTAATCATCATGTTTTCGTAATTTTGCTATGAGATGGTTATTCTTATTTATTTGATGTCTGAAGTTAGCAGAATATGAAAAGCAAGCACTTATAATGGGAGAAGGTTTTCTGGAGGGAAATATCAGTATATTACGCCTGGTTCATTTTTGGCATCGGCAGCCAATTTTTCCTCTGCAAAATTGCGTAACATGAAACCTTCTGTGTAGCAGCATACGATTACAGACTTTAAAAATTACTAACCTGTCATGAAAAAGTAAATAAATGTTGAGGTTATGGGTAGGTATCGAATATTATTTTTTCTTTCTCAGGAAATAAAGGAACCGATTCCTGGAGTTGTATTTTCAAGTTGAGGTACTCGTAGTCATCCTTCTGGTGGTACTTCCCAAGTTTCAAAGTACTTATGGACAGAGCTGTCAGAAAAAAGTAACTCAGTTACTTCACAGTAACAGTAGATACATTAGAGTATCTAAGTTACTGTATCTTAGTTCCTTTTTTTTGGCAAAAAGTAACTAGTATCCTAGATACTTTTTGAAAAGAACTGTAACCCAAGAAAAGTTCCTTTAGACGATTGTGTGTGAATATGCGGCCAAGCGCTTTGCGGTTTTCGAAAACATTTGTTGCGCTGCACTTTTCTTGGTTTGTGCTGCTATGTGCCGTTGAAATTTTTCTTTATTCAGGTTCCCAAGATATTCCACAAAATGTCCAAAATAGGCCATTCCCGCTCTTTTCGGAAAACTGAGTTCCAAACGGCTTAAATAAATTTTGCTATATACATATACTGAGTTGTACCGTTCGAATTTTTCTGAAAGTCCTTCTAATTTCTCCAGAAATCATAAATGCAGAATTTCTTCAGTCAAAAAATTTGTGCTATATATTCGTGCTGAATTGTGCCGTAAATATTTTCACGAAATTTCGTTGGGTTTCCCGAGAAATCGCGAAACTGAAACTAAAGTCAGCACAGCACTTTCGGTTTTTCGTAATGAAAATATATATGCCAAAACTTGTGATATATACGTGAGATGATTCTTGCCATTGAATTGTTCACGAAAATTCTTTTAATTTTAGGCTACAAAAAGATTTCGGAAATAAGTTAGCCCTCCATTTTCGATTTATGTGCCAAAAATTGTTCAATATAGTTGTGCTACATTTATACTGACTTGTGCCGGTCAGATTTTCATAAAAAACTTCGCACTTTTCGTTCGAATAGTGGGAATTAAAAAAAATCAGATTTGTTTTGAATAAGTAAATGTTATCTATCACTCTTTAAATCATTCATTGTTTGTTTGGGGTTGTTGTATTTTAAGGAGGTTGCTTTTAGGCTATCTCAAGTAAAATTCCAATCTCCAATTCTGGCGTCAATGAAATTTGAGCATACAAATAATCCTATTCTTCAAACTAATTAAGTCATGGAAACAAGAAAAACATTATTTCGTCTAAAACGTTAAGAAACTCCAACCTTATATACAAAGGAGCTTAAAAAGTATCTTATCTTTTTAAAAAAGGAACTTTAAGATACGTATTTAATTTCCTTTTTTCGAAGAGTACCTAGATACTCAAAGTAACTGTGAACTACGGCACTTCAGGTATAAACAGTAATTATGGAGGGGTGAGCCTGTACGTAATATGTAATATAGTACAGTACATTTTCAGGTATTTAAGGAAATGCTGTAAGTGGACCTGTTTTTCCTAATTCTCATCATTCTGCTATTGTAACTATTCTACTCTTTTTTCATTTTTCGGAAGTACTAACAGGACAGGTCTACCCAGAAAACACAAATTTCTTTTAGCCAAGAGCATTCCGATCTTTTTGGTTCAATTAACGCTTAGTTTTGTTGTGCTAGGACAGTCTATACAAAAAAAATTAGAGTAGAAATCCATACTTAGGTATGGATTTGAGAAGTCCTTCACATGCAAGGCTTTCAATTTCCACTAAACAGAGGCTTAGATTTCATTCCATTTTTTTTAAGAGTAGGTATATAGAGCTAGAGCTATAGTTCATGCCATTGTCTAACAGATGGTACCATTATCTTGTTTTGTGATAATATGGACTAAACATGATTTTCCGTTGAGGCCTTCATGTAGGTACATATCAATTGAACATCCATCCAATTCGTGGTTTTACAATAAGGCAATGTGTAGAAGCGTGAATTTGGTAATGAGGAAAGATCAGTCCTAGCAATTCATGATTTTCCTTCAATATTAATATATTCATCAGATGTCTGATGTATATCCAGTAGTTTTTCACTGCAATGGACACGACATGGATACCCATGGCAGATCAGATGGAAATCCTGCATACCCTCCAATTGGTATGGACATACATTCAATTTATTTTGATGTAACATTTTTCAGTTTTGGTTGGAAAATTCTCTCTGAGCGGGAAAATTCGACAAAAAAATCGAAAATAGAGCTCCGCTGAAACAAGAATAACTTCGAGGTTTTTGGATGGAAAATTTTCATTTTTGGGATTTTTCAAGATGTAAGATTGATGTATCCACTTTAAAAATCGAAATCGCGATTCATGATACAGGGGGTGAAAAAATCGCTTTCAAAATTAGATATGACAAAATCGTGAAAAATCAATTTTTTCAAATTAGAACCCCATTTTTTTATGGCAGATATTGAATCTACGTTAAAAAATAATGTGAGTGTATGCATCACACCCTTGCCCTAAAGTGGATATTTTCTGAGTTATTCACAAAAAACTGTTCTTCGTCTTGAATTTTCAGCTATTTCTTTTCCCTTCACGCCAAAAAGATAACATTTTCAGGAACTGCTTCGAGTGCTTTCACGAGCACTTAGCACAAGGCTTCGGCACAGCTCTGAGAGACTCTATATTTTCATAGCAGGTTTGGGGGTTAATTAAGAAGGACGAATTCGAGAAAACTCTCAACAATTTCGTATATAATTCCATTCCCAATTTTATTTCCCTAATATTATACCAATATTGCAGATATGATTGAATCGAAATTCTGCACTTGGTTGAAAAATGACGGTGTAAAAGTTCATGGAAAATGTCTTGAGGAAATGACTTCGATTGTGAACAAGCGAGTAAAAGCTCCTGGCATCACGTCAGTGCTTTTTCTAGGTTTTTAGACGTAGCTTTTCCAACAGTAAGCGTACGGCGCGGTACTGGATGGGCATATTGCGCCATCTGTTGATAGACAGATGCTGCCTACGTTCGACCAGCACAGGTTGCCCTAAGTCGGTGAAGTGAAATTGGGTGCTTAAGCGCGTGACTAAGGTGAGTACCCAGAGAGGGCAAGTGCTACGAGCTACGGATCATTTTCACAATGATCTTTAAACACATGTTGTGGCGTATGGTGCCTGCTGATGACGTTGTATCGGTTCGGAAAAATTTGTATTATGTTCAGTAAAGATTTCTCGGTTTTCGAGTTATTAGACATTTTGTGAGATTAAAAGAAGATTTATACCCTTTGCCACTCTTTTTGGTGGTATGACCCGAAATTAATAATTTTGCTGCTGGTTGAACGCATAAAGAAGTAAAATATCAATTGAAATAATCAAGATATCCAATTTTATCATATTTCCAAGGAATTAAATCGTGAAAATACACCCAGTTATCGCGTGACACTAAACAGGAATCAGAGCTTGCAACATCACGGAATGAAATACGTAAACAAACACATTCACACTTCAAATAATATCCAGTGTGATTTAATCATCATGTTTTCGTAATTTTGCTATGAGATGGTTATTCTTATTTATTTGATGTCTGAAGTTAGCAGAATATGAAAAGCAAGCACTTATAATGGGAGAAGGTTTTCTGGAGGGAAATATCAGTATATTACGCCTGGTTCATTTTTGGCATCGGCAGCCAATTTTTCCTCTGCAAAATTGCGTAACATGAAACCTTCTGTGTAGCAGCATACGATTACAGACTTTAAAAATTACTAACCTGTCATGAAAAAGTAAATAAATGTTGAGGTTATGGGTAGGTATCGAATATTATTTTTTCTTTCTCAGGAAATAAAGGAACCGATTCCTGGAGTTGTATTTTCAAGTTGAGGTACTCGTAGTCATCCTTCTGGTGGTACTTCCCAAGTTTCAAAGTACTTATGGACAGAGCTGTCAGAAAAAAGTAACTCAGTTACTTCACAGTAACAGTAGATACATTAGAGTATCTAAGTTACTGTATCTTAGTTCCTTTTTTTTGGCAAAAAGTAACTAGTATCCTAGATACTTTTTGAAAAGAACTGTAACCCAAGAAAAGTTCCTTTAGACGATTGTGTGTGAATATGCGGCCAAGCGCTTTGCGGTTTTCGAAAACATTTGTTGCGCTGCACTTTTCTTGGTTTGTGCTGCTATGTGCCGTTGAAATTTTTCTTTATTCAGGTTCCCAAGATATTCCACAAAATGTCCAAAATAGGCCATTCCCGCTCTTTTCGGAAAACTGAGTTCCAAACGGCTTAAATAAATTTTGCTATATACATATACTGAGTTGTACCGTTCGAATTTTTCTGAAAGTCCTTCTAATTTCTCCAGAAATCATAAATGCAGAATTTCTTCAGTCAAAAAATTTGTGCTATATATTCGTGCTGAATTGTGCCGTAAATATTTTCACGAAATTTCGTTGGGTTTCCCGAGAAATCGCGAAACTGAAACTAAAGTCAGCACAGCACTTTCGGTTTTTCGTAATGAAAATATATATGCCAAAACTTGTGATATATACGTGAGATGATTCTTGCCATTGAATTGTTCACGAAAATTCTTTTAATTTTAGGCTACAAAAAGATTTCGGAAATAAGTTAGCCCTCCATTTTCGATTTATGTGCCAAAAATTGTTCAATATAGTTGTGCTACATTTATACTGACTTGTGCCGGTCAGATTTTCATAAAAAACTTCGCACTTTTCGTTCGAATAGTGGGAATTAAAAAAAATCAGATTTGTTTTGAATAAGTAAATGTTATCTATCACTCTTTAAATCATTCATTGTTTGTTTGGGGTTGTTGTATTTTAAGGAGGTTGCTTTTAGGCTATCTCAAGTAAAATTCCAATCTCCAATTCTGGCGTCAATGAAATTTGAGCATACAAATAATCCTATTCTTCAAACTAATTAAGTCATGGAAACAAGAAAAACATTATTTCGTCTAAAACGTTAAGAAACTCCAACCTTATATACAAAGGAGCTTAAAAAGTATCTTATCTTTTTAAAAAAGGAACTTTAAGATACGTATTTAATTTCCTTTTTTCGAAGAGTACCTAGATACTCAAAGTAACTGTGAACTACGGCACTTCAGGTATAAACAGTAATTATGGAGGGGTGAGCCTGTACGTAATATGTAATATAGTACAGTACATTTTCAGGTATTTAAGGAAATGCTGTAAGTGGACCTGTTTTTCCTAATTCTCATCATTCTGCTATTGTAACTATTCTACTCTTTTTTCATTTTTCGGAAGTACTAACAGGACAGGTCTACCCAGAAAACACAAATTTCTTTTAGCCAAGAGCATTCCGATCTTTTTGGTTCAATTAACGCTTAGTTTTGTTGTGCTAGGACAGTCTATACAAAAAAAATTAGAGTAGAAATCCATACTTAGGTATGGATTTGAGAAGTCCTTCACATGCAAGGCTTTCAATTTCCACTAAACAGAGGCTTAGATTTCATTCCATTTTTTTTAAGAGTAGGTATATAGAGCTAGAGCTATAGTTCATGCCATTGTCTAACAGATGGTACCATTATCTTGTTTTGTGATAATATGGACTAAACATGATTTTCCGTTGAGGCCTTCATGTAGGTACATATCAATTGAACATCCATCCAATTCGTGGTTTTACAATAAGGCAATGTGTAGAAGCGTGAATTTGGTAATGAGGAAAGATCAGTCCTAGCAATTCATGATTTTCCTTCAATATTAATATATTCATCAGATGTCTGATGTATATCCAGTAGTTTTTCACTGCAATGGACACGACATGGATACCCATGGCAGATCAGATGGAAATCCTGCATACCCTCCAATTGGTATGGACATACATTGAATATCCAACGAAAATCCATCGGATGTAACATAGGGTATCCATGTCGTGTCCATTGCAGTGAAAAACTACTGGATATACATCAGACTTCTGATGAATATATTAATATTGAAGGAAAATCATGAATTCCTAGGACTGATCTTTCCTCATTACCAAATTCACGCTACTACACATTGCCTTGTTGTACAACCACGAAAATCCATCGGATGTAACATAGGGTATCCAATGCACATCCATTGTATAACCATTGTGTCGGAATTGTTGTATCCATTGGATGTCCGTCGGACGTACGATGGAGAATGCGTACATCTAATGCGCAGGATGGCCATTGGAGTACGTCGATGGGATGTCCGTTCGATTCACTTGTGCTCTCTGTTTTTCTTTTTTGGAAAAGGCAATCGAATTAGCTTTGAAACAAGGTGTCACTAAACCCTCCTTCTTATTGTAGATTTTTTAGGTTGCTGTCCTCACACTCACAGGGTTTTTAGAAATTTATTGAAACCAACAGTATTAAATGTTTTCCTTCGAACCATAGTTTACTCTTTTGCATTTTTTGATGATTTTGCATGGCAGCCGAAATATAAAGGCTGGTACATTTTCAGATGGACAAACTGTAAACCTATTATAAACGATATTCGATTATCCAGATATTAGATCATGCGAATGCCTAACGAAAAGAATTAATCCGGATAATAGAGTTTCTTCCATTTGTATTCTATGAAGAGCATCGTCGTTTTACCCACAGCCGTCCTTGGAGAATTGAGAACAGCTGTTTTGCCAAAGGCACTTCGTGACGTTAGATTGGCTTTTAACGAGCAGGGTCAAAGTGTGAGAAAAATTGTAAGAACACGTTTGCTCTCGAGTATCGATTGAATCTCGTTTTGAGAGTATTTTGCATCATTTTTTAGGTTTTTTTTTGATTTTCACTCCCAATATCTGAAACAAAACTAATAAATAATTAAATAAAATTGTCTTTTTATGAAAAATACAGGATTGAACTATTCGTCAAGGACAGTTTCTTGGAAAAAAGATTGCCCAATGAACAATACCGGAACAATAAAAACGATAAACAAAGCAAACTGTGACGTTTCAGAGTACAAATCTGTCTCTTTAATTAGACTAATGAGAAAATTTTCACTAGTAATACCAGTAGAGGTGAAAAAATTTCCGAATTTGATCTGACCTAGTGTGGTATTCGGTAAGAAAATTCCACACCAAATGTGTTTACTTCCAACAACATCAATTTTCGTCTTCATCAAGCACTTGCAAAATATAGAAGGTTTTGTCGACATGATTATTTAGTTACCATGGCAACTCAGTGAAACTCGAAAGCGGAGGCCGCATATACGAGATTTTAATGGCGTTCACGAGAGCGGTCAGATAATTACATTGAACCAGTGCAGCAGAACACACCTGTAAGCGACCTGGCAAGTTACCAGGTCGTAGACAGATTGCGACAAGTTCATGCTGCTGCACTGGTGCAATGTTTTTATCTGATCGCTGTGATGAACTACATCGTGATCGCGTATATGTGGCCCCTGCTTAAGGTAAAAATTATTTCTGTTTTGAATTTGTCAAAAACACCACGACGTAGAAAAATGTCTCGCTTCGGTCAAGAAAGTAAAGAAAATATTCGCCAGAATATTAAGCAGTCGACACCCGCGAATACTAGGAAATCGGAGGCAAGTGTATGAAAGCAGTTCATAAACTACTCATAAAAAGCGTATGATTTCGACAGAGTGGAAGAACTAGCGCTTTTTCTTGAAGACTATGCCCTCAACATGCGAAAAAAAGAACTCAGAAGACTACAAGGACAGTGTTACCAAAGTTCTATGGAACTCTACAGCTAAGCAGTTGAAGGAATATTTTTTCGACAGGTATAATCTCAAATTTAATCCATTCTCTGACATTATGAACGTCAAAAAAATTTCCAGTATAATTCGCTGTTGAGTACCCACGATGAAAAAATTTCCACTGAAATTCATCCGTTGCGACGGTGATCTGTCAGTACTGTTCATTAGGCAATCTGTTTTCCAAAAAACTGCCTTCACCAACAGTTCAATTCAGCGTTTTACATAAAATCACAATTTTTGTTTCATTTTTAATAGTTCTGTTTCAGATATTGGAAGAGGAAACCCAGAAAAAACTTTAAAAAATCTACCGATACGTCAAGAAAATTTGTAAGTCCCTGAAATGTTTTTAACGCTTATTTCAACCAATTCGAATTGTTCAAATGATTAATTATTCATAAGGTGAGGCGGTGAGGTTTCTCTTAGATTGTTCTTCTTTTTTGGTGGATTCGCCATCGAAAATTTGATCATTTTACAATGTTGTATTTTCAGTTTTACCATTATGTTCCTGTTCCAAGTGATAGTTTAGTGTTTTGAATGTTCATGCTTTTGTGTTGTTTTTAGCCTGAGGAAGAGAACAAAGTTTCTCGAAACGTTGCTGTTCTGAATAAATTATTTCAATGAATTAGTTCCTTAAGACTGATATTATTTACTTTCTGAATATTTGGGAACGATATTATCCATAACTATTAAAAAATGACGTTCATTTTCAACAGAAATATTATAATTTTGGGTGAAAAGAGCCCTATAATCCAGTTTTCCAAAAGTTGTTAACTACCCTTACCCTTTCAGTCTGTTTTTTGAAGTATTCCCGGACAGATGCACTATCGAATGTAAACTATAATTTTCAGGGCGCATATATTGGTATTTTTGTAACAGAGATCTAGCTCAAAATCCATGTTTTATTTATTTTTTTTCTTAAGTTCAACCTAAAGTGATGTCAGAAAATTTATTTTTATGAACCAGCGCATCATCCTCTACTCACAAGTACGATATTATACATTCATTTTGCCACCCCCTGTTCAAGTCATTTTTATCACATTCATCAAAACTTAAAGCCTGGAGCCAATTTTTTCGAATTATTGGCATTAGGAATATCCACTCATTTTAAAAAAAAATTCACTAAACTCTCAAGCTTCCATAAGTATTCCACTAGAAATGAGGCATTATTTCATATCCCCAAACACAATACAACTAAATTTGAATATTCGCCAAAATATCAGTGTATCAAGCTCTTCAACCATCTACCGGAATGTACTAAGTCTCTGGAACTCAAGGAGTTCAGGAGGGTAATTAGGGATAAATTAATTCAGAAATGTTTCTATACTATTGCTGAATATTTTCAAGATTCACTTGTTTTCTATTAGGGTATTTTTGTAATTTTGTTCTTGTTTATCTGACCTGTCCTATACATGTACTTGTCTTAAAGGATCAATAAATTATTATTATTATTATTATTATTGCAGTAGCAAAACTTTATGCGGCCTCATCAGCTGTACGAGGTTCTTTTCATTTCCATTGAAAAAAAAACTTCGATTGAAATTTAATCAGTTCAAAACTAAAGCTCTCTCATTTGCAATCAATTTCATTAAGGTTAGCTTACCCATCACCTCATGACAAAAGGGAGACAAATCCATACCAAATGACGTTTCGAACTTTACAACATTCCTAATTTTCTCCTAACTAAACCATATCACAATTGCAGCCAACTATAGGTAACCTACGTCATTATCAGTGTTATCAGTCACAAACAAATGATGTGACTGATTTCGAATAATACGAGCACTAATTCCAAAAAAAGAACGTTACTTAGAATCATTGTATAATGTAAGAAAAAAGTTTTTGCAAAATGGTTAAATTTCTCGTTTTCGTTTTCGTTTTGACTGAAACGAAAATTTTCTTTTGAAAATGAAAATACCAAAGTGCAACAGCAAAATTTTATTGGAACAATCTACAGTAGGTAATCGTTATATGAGTAACCTAATGAAATAATTGCTTTTTCCTTTTGGTTCTCTCTGTTTATATTACTTTCTAGAAATTAACCTTTATATCACAGTCAGGTATAAGTATGTTCTGTATATTTGCACGAATATTTCTTCTGGATATTCATCAAAAATTTCTCCAGAATGCATTTATGAAATGTCTCGTATTCAATCAGTTTCAACCATTTACGTTTCCATTTGTTTATCTTTCAGATTCTCCTGATAATTTTTGAAAGCCACATTCTTCAAATGCTCTGCCATTGCAGATCCAGTCTGCGATACCATCGAGTTGAATCTTCCATTGACGTTCCTGAGTAGATCGTGTGGATGACCGATTTCAACCAATTCTCCAGCATCCATCACCAGAATTTTGTCAGAGTTCATCACAGTGCTCAAACGATGTGCCACCGTGAGAACTGTACATTGAGAAAACTGTTTCTTCATTGTACGCTCGATGGCAAGATCAGTCCTGAAAAACAGTCATCTAGTATTACTCAAAAATTAATATACTATGTCACAAGTGTTAAACCCAGAATGACTCCGTGAACATTTTTTGTCAATGTAGTAATCTTACATCAATATTTTCAGCAAATTTGATCAACATTGGAGCAAAAAAATGTTATAATGTGTTTGACGATCATGTAGCGGAATAATTATTGTACACATCTAGGCATCGAAGAACAACAATTCTACCACTGTCAATATCTTTTTGATTTTTCACGTCCTACTGTTGAAATAAGTATAGTTGTCAACGGGAATGAGGACTGAGGTAATTAGAAAAACTAAACTTTCGCCGACGTTTCGTCTATATTTTTAGACTTTCTCGAGGCTCATTTTAGAGTTGCTCTATATTAAAGGTGGTAAAATTGGCAATAAACATAACTGAAACTGTGGAGTTACAAAGAATTCCGACAAACGACAAACACAATACATAAGTCAATGGTTAAAAACATTCATTGGTAAATATCATAAATATTTAAGACATCTGGTCTACTCTTTCATGAGTTACCTACTACATTGCATCGACTTATAAATTCTGAATAAACTACTATACAATGAGCTAAGACCTTGTGTATCCATTCTACTGTTGATTGTTTTGTGAAGACTAATCTGTATCATCTCACTCACACATCTTTTTTTATAATTTGTTTCTCGGTCTAAGATTGAAACACTGTCAAATCGAAAATTATGTTCACTGTCGAAATGATGACGGGCCAATGCCGTCTTTTCAGGTGCATCCTTGTTTCTCTCTATACAATCATACTTATGTTGATTTATTCTACTAGAGAGGTATTGTCTAGTTTGCCCAATATAGCAAGCGTCACACTGGGAACAAGGTATACAATCAATTAGATTAGAACATTGGAGTTTAGGAATCGGATCTTTAAGCTTCGTGAACAGAGAATTTACAGTTTTTAAGGTATAGAACGCTGGTGTAACGGTTGTATTACTTTCTTTAAAAATTCGTTTTAATCCTTCCGAAAGATTTCCCTCTATTCCACGACTTTCGGAAGGATTAAAACGAATTTTTAAAGAAAGTAATACAACCGTTACACCAGCGTTCTATACCTTAAAAACTGTAAATTCTCTGTTCACGAAGCTTAAAGATCCGATTCCTAAACTCCAATGTTCTAATCTAATTGATTGTATACCTTGTTCCCAGTGTGACGCTTGCTATATTGGGCAAACTAGACAATACCTCTCTAGTAGAATAAATCAACATAAGTATGATTGTATAGAGAGAAACAAGGATGCACCTGAGAAGACGGCATTGGCCCGTCATCATTTCGACAGTGAACATAATTTTCGATTTGACAGTGTTTCAATCTTAGACCGAGAAACAAATTATAAAAAAAGATGTGTGAGTGAGATGATACAGATTAGTCTTCACAAAACAATCAACAGTAGAATGGATACACAAGGTCTTAGCTCATTGTATAGTAGTTTATTCAGAATTTATAAGTCGATGCAATGTAGTAGGTAACTCATGAAAGAGTAGACCAGATGTTTTAAATATTTGTGATATTTACCAATGAATGTTTTTAACCATTGACTTATGTATTGTGTTTGTCGTTTGTCGGAATTCTTTGTAACTCCACAGTTTCAATTATGTTTATTGCCAATTTTACCACCTTTAATATAGAGCAACTCTAAAATGAGCCTCGAGAAAGTCTAAAAATATAGACGAAACGTCGGCGAAAGTTTAGTTTTTCTAATTACCTCAGTCCTCATTCCCGTTACCAACTATACTTACTGTCAATATCGCTGACACGATAATTTTGACGTCTTCGAATTAGTGGCATTTTTTTACGCTCAATTATGGCTCATCACAAGACAAATGCGGGGTAAAAGCTGAAAATAACTGTTTCCGTGAACCTTATTTCAAGAATGGAATTACAATAAACGTTGTTTATATTCTATTAAAGAAGTTTTATTTTGACGACCTCACTTTTTCTCGAGAAATTTAGAAAATCATCTCAAAATTTGAAATAGCCAAATAATTTGACATATTTTTACGATTCAATTCGATTTTTTACGCGCTTGTTATGGGGCACAGCGCGTTATCATTTCTCAAACAACTACATAGATATATTGGACTCACTGATGAAGAATACGTAGTCAAAATTGATTATTTCCGTCCGGCCGTGTGCGCTGTTACTTTCGAAAGAAAGAACTTAGAGTCTTCAAATGCTCAGGTTAAGTTAATATCCTGAGTATCTCGGTTGAGTTCGTCAATGGGACAAATCTACCGAATGGTTTTTGTGCTACAGCCATTTGAAATTTTGATTTTCCAATAACTCGAAAAATATTTATCTGATCGAAATGAAACTTTGTTGGTAGATGTACAGTAGTAATATGAAGAATTCCCCATATAAAAATTTGAAAAAAACCAATTATTTTGAAAATTTTCATATTTCATTCAAATTTCACTGAAATCTCTAAATCGCCACTTCATAACCGAGTACTATATTTCAGCCCAATTCAGAGAATTTATTTTAAAAAGATTCATATATTTCAAGAAGCATATCTCCGATTCCGTTTGAATTTTATTCTTATCGACACTGGGAACTCGAAGACTCTGTTTTCATAATAAGTTCAAAATATTTGTTCGCATCGACCTTTCACGGCATCTACTGGTGAATAGTCGAAGCACTTACTGGATCCTTCAGTGACAATATGCAGGACAGCAACTTCAACAGATCGTCAATCGACGTATTGCAGTCGTCAGCCAGAGTCCTTTTTCTCGAAAAATATTTTCTGTGCGAATGATTGAAGGAAATTTTGAGAATGCGCAATGTTACTACTTTTTTCATTCAAGAATTCTTGGGAAAATAAAAGCTGAAATAGGGTGAAATTATCCAAAAATATCTAACATTTCGCATTCTCACGAAAGAATTCAGTACTTTCCAAAAAAAATTTCAAAAATAATGTCTGGAGCCTGCAGAACGACACCCCGTTTTCTCCCATTGTCGTCCAAATTTCTCAGAATTCTTACATTTCTCGCGGCTATTGGCAACGTTAAAGCATGCAGACCGTGAAAAAGTGCATGACCTTGAAATATTAACGAGGTTTAATGAAACTTGAATATGGTTGTGTTGCCAAAATGGGCGAAGGCGAGCACATAGTAGTGTTT
Source organism: Myrrha octodecimguttata (assembly GCA_958510865.1). Classification (NCBI taxonomy): domain Eukaryota; kingdom Metazoa; phylum Arthropoda; class Insecta; order Coleoptera; family Coccinellidae; genus Myrrha; species Myrrha octodecimguttata. The sequence goes on from OY294057.1 coordinate 33,001,965, forward strand.
GCTCTTAATACAGATTGATTCGGATTTATTGAATTCACGAAATTTGACGAAAACATTTTTTCTCGATATCTCCGAAGAAAAAAATCTGATCGAACTAATATTTTGCTCACTTTTATTACACAGGGTGGTCCAAGTGGCGACGTAAATAAATTTTTTTCAGATTCCCCACACCTGGGGGTATCCAAGAGTACCCCATGTATTTATGCGATTTTTTGTAGTTTTGGAGTTATGATTATTTTGTATTTTATCGATTCATTATTCCAGGGAGGTTTCAAAAATTCATTTCTTTCTATGTAGCAGGTATTTTGCAATTTTTTTTCTTTCAATAACATGATCTCCCTGAATGTTGTTTTAGTGACAAAATAATTCAGCTTCTAGAAATCACTCAAATTCACTGAAAACATCTTGAAAATCAGAATTTTATTTTTCAGTAGTGTTGGAGACATAGTCTCAACACAAATTGAAATTTGATCTTTTGATACTACGATATGCGCCTGCGTTGCGCACCAATCTGCGTGTCCAAGCGCAAGCGCGTTCAGTTCAGTACAATAGAAGAAATCTTCGTTGATATATCTCTGCTTGAATCAGTTTCCAAATTATACAAAATAAGGCTCTGCCCTCTGGGCATCCAACAAATATAAGCATTAAAGTGTATTTCAGTCAATACAAATGAAAAATACAGTCCAAAAGTTTCTTTTATGTTGTTTTCAACAAGTAGGATTAACTCAAACATTCAAAATCAATTCAAAAATATAAATAGGAGTTATGTTATTTATAAATAGGAGTCTTCATAGCTTCTGGCTGAAGTTTAAAAACTTCGCATGGTTCTAAACTACCGAAATCATAAAGAAAAGTAGTACTTTATTGGTCATTATTTGCTGTAATCGGCCTTCGAAGGCGGACAGGCTTAAAATTATCGAAACACGAGTAAAGCTATTTTTCTACTTTTTATCATTCTTATGGCAAATTTGAAAATGTGACTTCAAAGTAATTTTCATTGAAATTCCTGTGAAATTATTGTAGCTCGCGTTATTTTTACATTGAGATGTATTGGGCGTGCAGGGCCGATCGAATGGCCTGCGCGTTCGCCAGATCTGAACCCCATCGATTATTTTATTTGGTGATTTCACAAAAAGCTTGTGTAAGCGACCAAAGGTAACAAGAAAGTAGAAGTGGAATGAAAAATAAAATTTTAAATCAGTGGTGAGACCAAAATTATTATGAAAATCACACCACCTACAGGGTTTTACAGGAATTTCAATTAAAATTACTTACATGTTTGAGTTTAATTCGTCATAAAAATGATAAAAAGTAGGAAAATAACTTTACTCGTGTTTCAATGATTTTTAGTCTATCTGCTCTCGAAGGCCGATGACAGCAAAGCCTGGCCAAAAAAGTAATATTTTTTCTTATGATTTTGATAATTTGGGACCGTGCAAAGTTTTCAAACTCAGCCGGAAGCTATGAAAACTCCTTTTTGAATTTTTAAATACATGTTGAATGTTTGAGTCAATCCTACTCAAAACTGAAGTTCTGATATTGAAGCCTTTCCTGAGTAACTTTGAGTGATTTCAGGAACCTGAGTTATTTTTGTCATTAAAAAAAAACATTCAGGGAGATCATATTAGAAAGAAAAAAAATTTGCAAAATACCTACTACATAAAAAGATATGAATTTTTGAAACCTCGCTGGCACGAAGAATCGGAAAAACACAAAAAAAAAATTGTGACTCGAAAACTACAAAAATATCCCTTAATACCTTCAGGTGTAAGGAATCAGAAAAAATTATTAACGTCACTACTCGGACCACCCTGTATAGAGTATTTCATGAACATTGCGAACCAATTGAGGAGTCATTCAGTGTCAAAAAGGTCCTGTAATCCTTTGACCGGAACAGACGTGGAGAATTCTTTCGTTGATACATCTGCGTTTGCAAAGATTTTATATAATGTGTAAACGCTGCCGTGCTTTCGTTTTCACTGAAAGATCAACAAAAAAGTTCGTGTTCCAGGTATGGCTCTTTGATCTTTGATCCATGTAAAGGTGAATTTACATGTTTTCCAAACAAAAACATTTCAGCAATCCAATCTAGTCGGACACGCTCAACAATTTTGCAATTTGAGAACCTTTTTTATGCAATAATTTTTTTTCGATAGCTCTCCTTTTGAATAACAAAAATTTTAAGAGGTAGGTCCATCCAAAATTTCTTGAACATCCCACGATTAGGCAATCGAAAAATCATTTTCTGTCAAGAAGTCAAGCTGCGTTAGGAGTCAGTACCTGAATGTGTTTAACCGGGTCCAGATGAGTGTAATCCGAACAGCGAATGCAATAAAATTTGACAAATGATTCGGCGAATAGTGTTGACAGCACTCGAGCTCAGCCTCGTATAATACATTCATCGTTCGAGCAGAAAGAACGCTACAATTTTGAATGGGTATATCTGCGGAATCATTGGGTGGATTTTACCTATTCACGAATTCAGCCTTCGTTATTAAAGTACAAACGTTCTTCACGAATATCGAGTTTCTAAGTTATTTCGTTCGGAAGTTATTGTGTTTACGGTCCGGCCGTTAGGCTATTATCGAATTATACAAGTCCTCTAATTTTCCAAGGAATAGTACTTATTCAATCTCTCTATGCTAAAAATCTGAATCCAACCAAAAATAAGCCGATTTCTCTGTAGAGAATACGGCAATTACAGTGTCCGCTGTTTTTTTTTCTGCGATAGAACCACTTTTAATGACAAGTGTAGTACTGAAAATATTATGCGTCTTATGAAGCCATGGGATATCTATTGTATACTCACTGAGAGTCAACATTCGCAGTAGCTTCATCCAAGATAACAATTCTATTTTTCCTTATAATGGCTCTGGCTAAGCAGATCAACTGCCTCTGTCCCACACTATAATTTGCTCCCCTGTCTCTCACCCTGGCACTCAACTTTTTCACATGGCTCGAAGATGAATTCAGTTCAACTGCCCTCAAAGCTTTGTACAGAACATGATCATCGTGCTCACTAAAAGGATCTAGATTGTAACGTAGCGTCCCATTGAATAATACGGGATCCTGTGGTATGATGGATATCTTAGATCTGAGGGTATTGAGCGGTAGATCTGCAGTATCGACACCATCTATACGAATCCTTCCACTGATTTTAGCTAACCTAAAAAGGGCTGCAATAAGGGAGGATTTTCCGGCGCCAGTTCGACCTACAATTCCAACCTGTAAAAAAGGAATTACTATATAGATCTCATAACAGTTTACAACCCTATTCCTTATGGGTTAAAGCAAGTATGAAGAACATCGGAAGTAGTGCTTAATCGAAGAAAGTTGAAACTATAGTAAAAGCTCTACGGAACTTCTACAGAAATGGTCTAAATATTCGATGCCTTATCCACCATACGGAGACACATTATCCCAAATCTTGTGTCAAAAATAACATCCTCTTATATTTTCAACTGATTATGTGAAAATGACTTTCAAATTTACCAATGTCACTTATTCATTTATTGTTTGCTTTCAATAATTGTTTGGACCTATAGAGTATTTTCGTCGGGGGATATATCACTGTAATGCCATCGTTGGATTAGTCACTGAATAGTGGTTCACCCTTGATAGTAACTTTCTGTCATTTGACAAGCAAAGGCTCTAAAGGGGCCTTTTGTGCGATTGAGATACTGGTATTCGAGGAATCGGAGATTCACCTTATTGGTCGAGAGATTCACCCTATTGGCTGACGACGATCACGTGATCGTTGGAAGAATCTCTGATTACCCAAATACCCGAATCTCCCTCGCACAAAAGGGTAGCTTAACGCCATCACAAAAGGGATGTTAAAGAATTATACAGGTTGTCTTACGAGGAATGGCCCAAATTTCAATAGGAGATATAGCAGTCCAAAATCAAAGCCTTATCCTAAAGGCCTCAACACACGATTAAGCGGCGCGATTAGATTCCGGCTAGGGTTTTTGTTCAATATGACAGTCACGTGATTCAAATGAGTTCGAGGCAAATGCACTTCAGACGAAATCATAATTCCTGGGGGGTAGAGGATCCGGTACGAGATGCGAATGTTAGTCCACAACGGAGCACGAAGGCCACCAAGTACTGACTATGGTTTAGAACATAGCAAATATTGTGCTGTGCTTATGAAGAAACAAATTAGTTTTGAAAGTGAATGCTGTAATTAATTATACTATCAGTACGAAGCTCGATAACTTGAATTGAAACAAGGTATAAAGTTTTCGTGGTGCGGTGTCTAAGCCCGGTAACTTAGTAAAGCTGGATTATAAGGGGTGGATAAAATGGCCATTTTCCATGCATCTGCCACCCGATGGTACGAACTATCCCTCCTTGACACAGAAACGGTGTACTTGCTCAATCCACCAATATACTGCTGACTATCCTACAAAATAGATTTAAATTACCTGCCCACAGTGATGGTTCTCGTCATTTTGATACTTTTGTACTTTTTGCGCCCAACGGCAGTCTATAGTGACACTAAACCTTTTCGATATGAATCATTCAATTAACCTTTTAGCGTTTTCACATAGAAAGAAATAAAACCTAATATTCAAATTTGTAACAAGTTATCTCCGTTCTTGACATCTCATTGTACCTCATAAATGGTTTACAAGAATTTGCATTTTGGTATATGGTGGTGACTAACCCCATTCTTTTTCATCATAGTTATATCATTCTTATAGGTTCTACCTTACCTAACCTAACCTAATTTTGAAACTCGTAGCAATTTATCTCCGTTCTTGACATTTTATCGTACCTAATGGTTAATAAGAATTTGCATTTCGGTAATCTTTAATGGTGTTGACCCAACCCCATTCTCTTTCCTCATTGTTATAACATTCTTATCGATTTTACCTTCTCACATGGTTTAATTTCGAAAGTCAAGCCTTTCAACACTGGTGGTTTGCAGATGGAATACCTGAGACCAACAACCTCAAAACTTATATGTCCTTTTTCTGGCCAATTAGATGGAGGTTTCTCTGGTTTCGAAGCCTCATCTTCTTGTGGTATGGAATTGTATTCAAGTATCCTGCCGATAGACACTAACAGATTGTTAATTGTGGCACAATTCAACACCCCATACTGCACTATAGCACTCAGAACTATAGACTGTGTGATAGCCAAACCAACTTCGCTAGCTGTTAGACCAATATCTAAAAAATCACCGAGTTCTTTGACTGTATTTAAATTTTTCAACTTTCTCACCTTTCCCGATTGCTATGAGACTCAATGTGACGGCAGATATGAATAAGAAGCTGACAAATTCGATATAAAATCCAAACGCAGCAAACGCAACTGCCATCATATACCAGCTACTAGTATATCTGTCTAACGTTTTGTCGAACTTATCTTGGGCTATTTTCTGAGCTCCCAAACCTCGGATGGTTATTAGTCCTTGCATGGTTTCATTCAAATGAGATATAATGGGGCTCATCACTACAATGTAAAAAAAATGAGTAAATAGCCACAGGATGAGTGAAAACTATGAACTTACGAGAGCTCTCAACTTCTTTAATATTCCTGGAAGTTCTCATGAAGAAAAATGCAATAAAGATGAAGAGCATGCTCATAAAAGCTACCATTATCAATATGTATGGGTTCAACAGGACAACTATCACAATAGCAGCCAATAGAGTGTTCACGAACTGTAAATATTAAAATCAAAGTTTCAAATTTCCTAAATTTATAAAGACAATATCTACAATACTTCATTCCATTGGAATTAAGTTGAGATTGCAGAATTGTTTACTTATCTACTGAGATGAATGACTAGAAAAACTTTGAGAAACAGAACTCCATCGAACTCACCATAAGAGCTTCCATTATGGTCCTTGGAAGGAATTCATCATTGGCTTGCATGTCTTTAGAAAATCTATTCAATATTTGACCAGAAGATGTACAATCAAAAAATTCCATTGAGGCCCTCACAACCTTACCAAATATGTTTTCGTGAAGTCTTCTTGAATTCCCAGTGAAAAAATTCACAAATAATACCGATCTTACTAAATTGCACATTCCAATGAGAGCAATCAAACCTCCATAAACGTATAGATATAGTCTCGTTTCGAGAACTGGAAAGGAGATATGGAATGTCTTCAAGACTTCTTTATGACCTGACTGATTTTTGTGCTCTTCGAAGTTGACCCAGCTACTAACGAACATATCAGTTGATGATAGCAATGTTTGTATCAACGAAAATAGCAGAAATATGAATATGAAAAAATACCAGTTCACATCCTTCGCGAAATATTTGAGTAGGTGAAGGGCTTTGTGCTGCTTGCAATCGTTGTTTTCGGTTGAAATATTTTCATTTAGTTCTTCTAACTTGATAATGGGCTTGTCTCCTTTTTCGGTAATATCATCGATAACGTCATCCTCCTTGAAGAAGAAAAAAATTCACTAACGCAGTATAAGAAGGAATCGTTAATATTTTGGAGAACAAGTTTAGCCACCATACGAGTACAATAATCAAACTCACCAATATTGAACTATCATCAGTGTCAGAATTTATCGACGAACTCCTGACGAGTATACCATTGTTTTTCAACAAACTATTTCTACATATCAGCTCACTGTATGTTCCAGAGTCTTGTATAGATCCCTGAAATGTGGATGGAATAAGTTTTTTCAAATTTTACCAGACTCAGGTCAATGAGGTTTTTATTGAATGAATAAGAGTTAAGTACAAACTATAAACTCAAAATAAAAAGTCAAACTGTGTTATATCAATAAGGCACACTATAAGAGTATCAAATCACATTAAGCAGGCAATCAAATGCATCTAGGTCACTTTTAAAAGAATAAACCGTTGGCGGTTTCACAACGTTTGCAGGAAGTCGATTCCAACATCCAAATACTTCATTAGATAGAAAATTGTAGCATTATTTCTGGTGAAACTTCTCCTTTTTGAGCTTGAACCCATGTCCAAGCAATCGAGTGTCTTCATTCAAGGAAAACAGATGAGACAAATCCACACCAAATATAAATGAAAAATAACGCTGAAAACCTTCATTGGACAAACAATTTTTGTAGTAGATATTCACGAACATGTGGCTATTGGTTTTTCAGATAATCGTGTCAATATTGAGTGAATATATAAGAACAAGTGGTGTGAATTTCAACCCTTTTTACGGGCTTGTTTTAGGGAACACCGCGTTATCATTTCGTCACGATGTCTGTAATTTTCGAATCGAAAATGGTCTTAAACGATTGGGTTGGACTCCCTGAGAAAGAATCCGTGGTCAAATTCAATTATGTCCGTCCGTCCGTCCGTATGAGCTGTAACTGTCGGAGGAAAAGACTTAGTGACTTGAAATTGTCACATTAGGTTTGGAGTCCAAATATCTCGGTTGAATTCGTCAATAAGTGGAATCGGTTGGATAGTTTCAGAGTTGAGCCCATTTTAAATTTTGAGGTTAATTCCTCGATAACTCATGAAGCATGAACTCGATCAGATTTGAACTTTGTGGACAGTTTTGGAATACTAACACGCAAAATTTCGGGCGGATTCAGTTGTTGAAAAATCAAAAAAAAATTATTCCAAAATTAAAAAAAAAAGTTTTCTCTGGAATATTGATAAGTTTCTAATGAAATTCGGCACAAACCTCGGAGTCACTATTTAACAACAATGTTCCAAATTCGAATTCGATCCGATATTTACTTTCGGAGATATAAGGAAAAAAATGTGACAAATTTCGTTGTTATTTGGGATTTAATGTTATTTCCGCAATATCTCAAGAAGTACAAATGCAATCAGACTGAAACTTCGGAGATTACCAACACGCAACAAGATGCAGAAATTCGTGTTGATTTAATAGTTAGAATTTGAACAAGCGCGCAAAAGCTCCTGACCTCACGTCAGTACTTTTCTAGGATTTTTATGTCTTAGCCTCGGTCTTCATAAACCTTCATGGTACTATTTTGAACTTAGTCACCTAGTCACAATATGAAATCATTTGAATATCAAATTAAAAAGTGAAGAAGAAATCTGAATATATCTGGAGATTTTGGGAAGTTATGTCCTATAATGAACCAAAACTACGAATTATTCTCTAGATTTTTACTTTCGGAAATTATTGAGTGTACGATCGGTTTGAGAGATTATAATTGCAGAAAGTTTTGAACCTAATGATACTCAATACAACGGTTTGAAACCATTTTCAAGAACTCATCAATACAAGCGCATAAAGAAGACTCAAATATTATCACCTGGCTCAAAACTATGATGTAATCTGCGGTCCTTAAATGATGAATGTGATGGGTTACCAAAATCCGACATTTTCCATTCAGAAACCTTTCAATGCATTCCTGGTATATGTGCTTGGCCACCTGAACATCCACAGCTGACAACGGATCATCCAATAAGTAAATATTTTTCTGTCTGTACACAGCTCTTGCAAGATTGATTCTGGATTTCTGTCCTCCACTTAACGAAGCTCCGCGATCACCTACCACTGTCAAATCGCCATTCGGAAAAAGCTCGAAATCTCTTTCCAAACAACATACTCTCACAACTTCCCTATATCTTTCTTCATCAAATGCTTGTCCGAAAAGAATATTCTCTCTGACTGTACCAGCGAATGTCCAGGCATCTTGGGAAGCGTAAGAAACTGAATTTTGTACTTTCATGGTGCCCGAAGTAAGCTCGAGTTCACCTTAAATAAAATTCCATTAGATTCTTTATTTCAGTTAATTTGGGGATATACCTTCTCCAGTGGGTTACTTGGGACATACCTAAAATTGTTTGTAATAAGGAACTCTTTCCACTACCAACTGGACCAACGATACCAATAAGATTGCCTTGTTTCAATGCCATGTTTATATTTTGCAAAACAGTTCTACCTTGAATGAAAAAACAAATTGAAAAAGGATATGAATGATAAAAGAGACTATTTTTGCAAACCAATATAAATAAGATTAAACTGAAAATGATAAACCTTTATTTCCACATAGGGTTCAATGGAACGACAGTTTTTTCGCCACACAGCAGCATCATCAGCAGAACTTATTCTGGATGAATTGTACTTTATGATTTCGAATGAAAATCATGTAAGTATTGCAGAAGGAAACAAGGCTTGGTATAAAAGGCGGTGAGATTGATTGGAGGCACTCCTCTACCAAAGATAATCAGCAGAGGAGTTCTGTTTACTTCTATCAGCACATTTAACATTTTTGGGAACTGCACCGACTAATTTCCAGTGATTTTTGTGATCTAGATCTGGGAGTTTTATTTTCGGAATGAAGAATTTCCTAGTTGTTATTTTACTTGTTTCCGAATACTTTCGATTGTTTCATAAATGTGGAGAGGAAGGAGTCCATTATAACCCTTTCGCTGTTCGCGGGTTCATTGTCTTTATTCCTTTTGTCTTGGTTTTCATTAGTGGTAATTCCCCAGTTGTTGTTCGTTCTCAAAGATGCTATCTATTTGAAATTTTCTTTGAATGATTTAGCAATAGGAAGGTCCAGTACTTGTTGATTCATCGACAGATATTCGTTTTTGTTTTGATGTCAATTCAGCAATATCTTTACCTTCAGATATATTATCTATCGTTATAGAGGTTAAAAGAATAGCGGTCCCGTCTTTTGAGGAAGGATACATAAGAGATTAGGAGTTAGGGGAATAGCAAAAGAGTGCATTATGTCGTCTCTTTCTGACCGCACGCAAAGAGTATCAGTTGCCAAGGATGGTAGAAAGTAAAAATCTGACGTACTCGAGTCAAACTTTGGGGTTCCCCAGGGTAGTGTGTGGGGCCCAATTTTTGCACGCATGTTCTAGGAGAACAGCGTGCTATCGTTTCGTCCAGATGTCTGTAATTTTCGAATTTTGAGCCGAAAATGTTCTCAAACGAATAGGTTGGACTCACTGATGACGAATCCGGCGTCAAAATCGATTCTGTCCGGCCGTCCGTATGCACGATTACGGTCGTACGGAGAATCCTATAGACCTGAAACTTCCAAGGTAGGTTGCATTTCGAAATACGACAGTTAGGTTCGTTAATGGGCAAAATCGGCAAAATGGTTTAAGAGTAAGAGCCTTTTGAAATTTGAGGTTATTTCCGTGATAATTCGGGAACTACCCAAACGATTGGATCGTTATTTGGCAGTTAGTTGGAGTATACTGGCGCGCGACTTTTCGCGAAATTCTGTTGAGATCACACTGTCAGTAAATATAAAAACAAACAATTTTTCCCAAAATTTATTCAGAAAATTTTCTTGGAAACTCATTCAAATTTGAAAAAACTAAGCGCAGACATTGAGCTTACTTTTCGCAGCAGTGTACCGAATTTCAATTCGAAACGGCTATTAGTTTTGGAGATGTTGGGAAAAAATATGAAGAACTTCGTGGTTTTCTTCTCGATATCGTTGTTTTTTTCGGTATAACTCAAGAAATACTGAATCAATGATGAAGAAACTTTGCAGCTAGTTTGAAGTTGCTGAAAGACCTTATTGTGCAAGTTTTAGCAATGATCTTGTCATAAGAAAAATTTGAAAAAAAAATTTCAAAGTTTTTTTTTCAAATATTTAATATTCTGTGATCTTCTCATCATATTATCCTCATTAAATTCTGTATGAACCTTCAAACTATCATTTTTCGATGAAGTACGGGATTTAAATTCGATCCCATCTGTATTTTTCAAAATATTGAGAAAATAGAACTTTGAATGGGTATATCTAGGAAATCATTGGGCGGATTTTACCCATTCACGAATTCGACTCTCGTAATTAAGCCCCAAATCATCTCTACAAATATCGAGTTTCTAAGTCATTTCTTCCGGAAGTTATTGTGTTTCCGGTCGGCCGTTAGGCATCTTCCCACGTTTATTCGATAAAATATTGGAAACACCAGCATTGGAAGACAAGTAAACCCGCAAGATTTCCCGTCGCCTAGATATCAGAAGGATATTTACATTATTGTATGCAGTGTGTTTTTCTGAACAAAAAAAAACATAGTCGAACATAGGCGGTCTCCCTTAATTTGTGAGATATGGGCCTCCAAAGTTCCAACAGTCGTTTTCAGGTCCTTTTTTCCACCATAAAAACAATCTCTCACTTCATATGTATAGTTCATAAATCACCTTTGAACCTTCAACCAACGATAAGCAACATTTTCTTACAAGAATAATCAATATTTAATGAAAAAACAATGAAAATACTGGACAACCACTTAACCTCTATTCCTTCTGATATCGACTAAGTCAAAAAGTGAAGTTTGGCAATGGCGCTAATTTCATCGGTCGGAATCGTGCCATCGTGCGTATTCGTGAATGACAGATTATTGCTGGCGAGAAAAATTAAATACGTACTTAGTTCTTACTGCTTACTGCGATGCTCAAATCTTCCAACAGGAGGTTTAGTTTTTAATTAAATCTACAATGTTGGAACACTTAGTAATGGAATGAGAATACACCCTGATATATATTTCAACGTACATATCTTTTCATATGTGATAGATCGCGTCCTTCCCAGTTTTCCAATGAAATCAAGGTTATTATATAACCCATTTCATTGGAATATCCTGAATCTCATTCTAAACTGGGACCATCTCGAAGACACAACAAAAAACGACGTTCGACTATGGATAACAACCTCCCTATTTTGAAGGGGATAGAAAGAAAGTTCAAACGAAAATATTGATAGTGAAACCTTAAGCAAATATTCTCAATGATTTTGTTTTGATGTTAGAATAACCACCTCTAACCATCTCAGCGATGAGAAGAAGCTGTTGCCAAGCTCCGCTTTAACATTGAGAAGTATTTCGTAGAAATAGAAGCTGAGTGGTTTGCTTGACCTTGACCGTAAAATATTTTATGAATTCTATGACAGAATGTATTCGCATGCGTATTCTTGTTCTTACCGCTGTTATTTGTTTATTCTACATCTGAGACTTTCAGAATATGTTTTAAGGATGTGTCTTGGTCAATTCGGCCTTACTAGAGAACTGTTTTAGACTACTGCAGCGTGAATTGTTATTTCTTTGTTAATATCTTTTTGTCTGCGAACAGAATTTTGCATTCGTTAATTAATTCCCTACTATTAAAAACGTTCTTTGATTATTTTAGGTGCCTATATAGATGGTACATCCGGAGATATTGTTGAATTATTCAAACATGAATTTCAAATGAAAAACAACTCAGGAGTTATGATTCAAAACAAAGAATAACAACAAATTGAGTCGATAAATTTACAAGTGTACCTGTAACAATTGCCAATTGGTTCATTCCGGCGTAACTGAAGAATCTTGCGAGAAGGGAATATATAAACACTAAAAGGTAGATACAACCGAGAAGAAACATTTGTCAACAGGTTGAATATCTTCGAAAGATTTTGGAATTCCAGTCACTGTCACAAATAAAGCTAACTGCCATTCATAAGAAGCCATATTCCCTTATCCAGTACAACCAACGATATCAATTTGAAAACATGATGAACACTTCGCTTCGAACTAGTTGAAAATGTTAACCAGATGCAGCCAGCGAGACGAAACAATTGTCATTTTTGAGTTTTTTTTCTGGGTTTTCACTCTCAATATCTGAAACGAAACTATTCAAAATTTAAAAAAATTGTGTTGTTTATGAAGAAAGCCCTTGCGGATGGCGACATAGAACTATTTGTCAAGAATAGTTCCTTGAAAAATAGATTGCTTAATGAACAATACAGAAATAATATAAACGATAAACAAAACAAATCGAAAGAAAATAGTTCTGAAATTTTCCCGTTTGTCTGATGAAAGAAACAGACTTGTACTGTGAAACGTTACAGTTCGCTTTGTTTATCGTTTAAATCATTCCTGTATTGTTCATCAGGCAATCGGTTTTCCAAGTACTACCCTTGACAAGTAGTTTTATCCTGCAATCCGTAAGGGCGCTCTTCATGAAAAAACTTATTATTTGATTTTGAATAGTTCTGTTTCAGATATTAGGAGTGAAAACCCAGAAAAAATCTAAAAAATGATGCAAAATCCTCCTAAAATGAGCTTTAATCGATACTTGAAACGAAAGTAGTTATATTGAACCATATTCAAACCCTATGTGAAAAATGAGGTTACATATTTTTATTTCAAAAGAATTTCTTGCGAGTGCAGACCAAATCAACCAAAATAATCCACCTACTGTTCATTTTATTGAGTAGCGCATCTTTTTCAGGAAAACCCATATCATTCATAGATGGCAGCTTCTTCCTCTGATATTTGCCTATGTTACTATGCAAGGAAGAAAATGAATTCCATCTAGCTTCCACATTATCGAGTTGAATCATTGTTCCATCACCAGAATCCAAGCTCTGTATAAGTACATAATCCTCCTTCAGTAAAAATTCGTTGATACGCTTTATCGTCCGCAGTATCTCTACGGACTTCGATATCCCCAAAATGAACATAATTGAAACGATGAAATTCAGAACTCCGTAATAGACAACCAGTCCATAAACCTGTGGATGAAAAACAGTGAAAAAATATGATTTCGCTCTGGAAATTATTGGATAGGAATTCTTTCATGACTTGGTTTGAATCTTAGGGATTACCAATTGGGCTGAATGATCAAATAAGCAATATTATGATTGTGAAAAAAACTATTCCAATCAAATCATAAAAAATGTAGATGACTTATCACTCACCTTAGCGGATGTAATGTTTTCTTTCATGGAAATCACTACCCAAAGAGTGAGGAACAGGGCAAGATGGTTACATATGGAGGAAAACGATAGAAATATATTCCTGACATAATTGAGTTTTTTCAAAACGTTGAGCTCTTCACTTCTTGCGATGTGGACTAATTTTTCAAAGGATTTTTCCCAAGCATACATCTTGATAACTTGTATGCCAGCTATGATTTCATTCATTATCCTCAGCCTATTACTGGACTTTTTGTTCATTCTGCCATAGATGGAGGCTGTCAAGTTACCATTGTAACCTGAAATCAAGAAGGGTTTGGATAGATAATTTCAGATAATTTTTTCCAGAATTTGCAGTTCACCAGAATTCACTTAATGGATTGTGATACGAGAGATCGCCAAAGTTATTTCATGAAGAACTGCTTGCAAAGTTAACTGTCTAATACCTATCAGATCTCTCATGAAGAGGCAAGCCGCTCTAATTCTATGCACCCTATATTCACAAACGAATATAATTATTTTAGACGAAGAACCTGATGCGATCATTTTTTCACGTGAACTAATAGCTTTTGGCTCAACCCTTTCCGACTTTATAATTATAATTACAATAAAATATCACCTTTACAAAAAATCACAGATAAAATCCATACCTAGTAGACAAACCTCTAATGCACTGGTTGATTCACTTGAATGTATTGCAGAAAATACATCAAGACCAAATTCAATAATAACACAAAATTCAATTTCTCGACGATCAGCTAACTAGCTTGTTCACAGAAGTAATATACCTAGGACATTGATAATAGACGAGATGATTTCATAACAAACGAAAGTTCGTTTCTTGGTAACAGCGCAAAAATGAGGCTGAGAGCTACTACCAAGGAACGAGCTTGAGAAATTTTTCCTAAAATGATGGGGCATTTGCCAATGTCCGGGGGATATTCAGCGAAATATTTTTTGACAATTTATTATCAAACCCAATCGTGTTGTCATAGTGATTGATAATTGCACTGGCTGCCATAATGTAAAAAACATGATGTTTTTACTTCATGGTGGCTGCGATGTGAGAACTGTAAAAAAATGTTCATTAGCAATATCCCTAGGACATTGATAATAATAGACGAGATAATTCTATGACAATCGAAAGATAGTTCATTGGTAACAGCGCGAAGACAAAGGCTGAGAGCTGATACCAAAGAATGAACTGCAGTGATTTATAGTTGCACTGAATGAAATTATGAGTGAATGCTGACATGATAGGGCGAATTGTTCCAAATTACATAAAATGAAATACCACAAGCCTAAAGTTTCATCAGGCCTCAAGCTAAAATATATGGAGATCATTTTGTAATTTCCTTAGAGTTGAATCAGAAAGACGAGAAATAGGAAAATAGTTATTTTCCGGATCTGTGTGAAAATATCTTTCATGTTAACCGAAGTATTACATAGGTACCTACTTACTTTGTAGAATTGCCACAAAACTGAACCACATAACTCCTATCAGTCCTGCAAATCCCGTCTCCATATACAGAATATAAACAATTGAAAGCACAAAGAGGGGTGCCACCCACACAAAATGTACCAAATCGGCTCCAGAGTCGAATCTATTCAAGTCATAGGAGATGAAGTTGACTATTTGTCCGCTAGTGGTCTGTTGTAATGAAGTGAGACTCAAATGAAGCACCTGCAAAAAGAAAAAATATAAAGAGTCGATGAGACTTCAGAAAACAGACCTGTCATGGATAGGTCATTCCTTACTCCCATACATCCGGTTTCACTATACATAATACGAAAAATATACATGATTTCCCAGAAAAAAATGTAACGTGAAGGCTCAAAAAAAGCTCTACAAGGTTCAGCCCAATCACGCATTGCGATTTCGAGTTGTGATTTTTTTACCCTTTGTTTCCAGACTTGAATTATTGAAAGATGCGCTCAATTGTTTTCTTCCATGGATATGCCCAATTGTTTTCTTTCAGAGATAGGTTAATAGTTTGCTTTGCATGCACAAAAATCATATTGAGACAACCTGATATTATTATCTACTGAATATGTTACTTCGGATCTCGAAAATTGAAGAGTTGTTGACGATTCAAAATTTTTATCTTTCACTACAGATTTTGCTTTATAAGTTTTCGTTTTTTCGGAAGGAATCGTGTTTACGATCGGTTGTAAGATCACTCCCTTCGTTATGAAACGTCAAGTTCCTACAATTGTCTCGTTGAATAGAGAAGAACAACTACTTGAGGTCAGGATTTCGTTTGAATTCATAGAAATAGAGGATATCCTTCGATCTCTCCCAAAGCAGCTCGACTCCTATATAAAAACGATCATGCAATCTTCTATAATCGGTCGACTGTTGATAATCGAGTAGAGTTCATACCACGGTAGAATTAAAAGAACATTTTTAAGATTATTTCGGTCGAATGGTTAGTAATTATAATAAAATGATAGTTAATTCTAGTATAATCAGCCTGCTGTTTCGAATAACAAGGAAATAAAGTAAATATATGAGTAATGTTACCAATAATATCTTTTAAGACGAGGTCTAGCGGAAAACAAAAAAAGGAAACATAACCCGAAAACTAAGACACAACGAACTACATTAATGGGGTGAATCGGGAACCCTTAGGGATGCTCTATCTTTTGACTTGTCACCATATTCTGAGTTACACTATATATTTCACAGTCAATCTGAGAGTCAATCTATATCAGAATCATTTCTAATTTCTCGGTATCACGTTCACCGATCTTTTAAATAGAGAATTTTATATATGACTACTGATTCTCGGTTTTCTCAATGAACTTCACAACTCATGTGCTTAAAGATTGCATCATATACCTTTCGGTAAACCAAAGTGCTGCAAGCAACTCGTATTCTCAACACAGTCCTGTAAGTGCGGAATTTGTATTGGTTATAGAACACTATTCTTGCACCTATTACAGCAGAGATAAAGATGCCATAATGCAGAGCATCAGTCTTAGTAATGGTGTTCTCGTCTTTGAAGTATTTGAGCAATTTTCCCAGAAGAATAGGTTCTGCCAACCTCAAAACAATCTGGGCGATGGCCAGTAGTATAGCTGCAAATAGTAGTTCCTTCCAGAACATTTTGAGAAGAGTGAGGAGTAAACTTGGAGTTTTGTTCTTCTTGGAACACTTGAATTTTTCGTCATGCCATCTCCTATAAAAAACCTTCTTAAGTTTTCTTATTGAAATTTGAAAAACTCAACAACTCACTTTTCAATTTGGTCGCCCAAATCATCACTCTTGACTTCATCCACGGTTTTGTATAAATTTTCCGAGTTCCATTGTCTTCTGAATCCTCTTCTGAAGGTATCAAAGGTGAAGCTGAAATAATTAAAAATAGAATGAAATAAATCAGTTTCTTCCTTATCACTTATCACTATATTTAATTACGGTTTGAGACTGCGAGCTAAGAGCTGTTCGCGAGCTGCTTACTTGATCCATCCGATGGCGGTTTCCACGGAGAGGCCAAAGGATGCCTCAGGCTCAATTTTTACCGCAAACTAGCAGCGCTCGAATAGTTTTACGATGTTTGGAACACACAACTGCGTTTCGTAGCGCTTTCCATCTTGAAAAGCCGCGTACAGACGGTTGCTCATGAGCAGCTCGAAAAAATAGATATAGCGAAGCAGCCTTGAGCGAGATGTGAAGCCAAGTCGAGCCGCAGTGGCTCGCGAGCCCCTTTCCAGTAGTCAGTACAGCAGGGTAGTAATACAGACGTTGATCATTTCACAAGGATTCATATGTGTCAACGCGTAATGATAAGACAAATGAGAATAATGATAAATATAAAACTTATTCAATGGACATGATTGGGTAATCTTGGTGTTGATTCAATTATTTTGGGGATATGGAAAATTGATTAACGGCAGAATTATTCCATGAAAAAATTGAAAATTATGAACTCATTGTCAATGATTTGACAACGAAATATAATAATGTGGATCAACCGAAAACATCCAGAACAGGATTGGTTCAACTCTTTGTTTATTCATAGTAACTGACGGCTAAATCTGATACTGGAACGAAAAGTTACACAGTATTCTATGATTCAAATCTCTTTTACCCATACTCACTCACATCTCTTTCAATTTTCATAGTGGAAACTTTCGGTCAGAAAAATATATTGAAGAATTACATGGATAAAATACCATTGAAGGAGTATGACCAGAAATTTATGTATGGTGGTACGAAGGGTATGCGACGTGCTTTCATAATGCTTCGTTACAATGAGATATCTTCACGAGAAAATATCGATAAGCAAGGATTCCCGAAAAATTACCAGAATACACTACTCTCAAGAGAAGGCGAATCTGAATTTTTTCGTGCTGGCACAAAAGTTAAGTCATAATGCATCGTTTGAATAAAATATCTCCACTGGAAACTTTTGGTCCGCTGAATATTCTGAGAAATTACCTGGATAAACTACAGTTAAAACAGTCAAACCGGAAATTTTTGTATGGTGGCACAAGGGTTATGTGCGACGTGCAAACATAAGCTTCTTTTCAATGGAATATCTACACGTGAAAATATCGATCAGCAAGAATTTCCGAAAGTTGACAAGAATGAACTACCCTGAAACTGGGGCGGATCTAATATTTTCCATGGTGGTGCAAATGATGTATTACGTACAATCATATTGCATCGTTTCTTTAAAATATCTCAACGGGAAGCCTCCGGTTTGGAAAGTATTCTGAAATATTACAACAATAAAGTACCACCAAATTGGGGTGGATTTGAATTTTGAATATGCTGGCCCGAGCATCCTAATATTCACGACTCGGTTTCAAGCCGGGTCCAGATGAGTGTTATCCATAGACCTATAAAACTATATGGACATGGCGAGAGAGAGGAAGCGGGCCGACAAAGATGGAACTAGGGCGGGCCAAACCATCATAGAATACGGCAAAAATAAGACAGATCGGTTTGAAGCCATAGACTGTAATTATAAGTTTATGTTTGAAATACATTTTTTTTTCAAAAGTTTTGCAAGTCGAAGTATTTCAAAGCAGATTTTGTATTATTCCAATCTGAATTAGAATATAAAGACGGTATAGAAGATATAATTCCCAATTTTTTTTGTGTTTTCGTGAGCGTTTTGAATAGAATTTGATTTCCTTCATTTTAAACCGGGTTCACTGGTGAATAATGGTGAATTTGTGTTGTGCCATTAATTGTACGAGGAGATATAAAATGAAAGTACAATACAATACTTTGGAAAGGGAGTTAAAAAATCAAATGAATGTATAATTGCTATGAATCCGAGCGCAGAAATGAATTTCGCACAGCTTTCTTCACTATTTAGTGCATTTTAATCGTTTGAGACGCACAAAATTCAAAAGATGCGTTCACGCGAGCTGGGCGACTTTCGAGGCAATTTGATTCGGCTTCCTCGCAAGTTATGACGGTGTTGAGTGGCTCGCGTACTGTTCAAAACACCGTATATACTTGTGAGGCAGCTCAAAGCTCAATTAAATTGCTCCGGAAGCCGCTTAGCTCGCGTGTCTGTACTCTGATAAGAAAAAAATCATTTGGAGCTGGGAATACCGTCCTGAAACAAGCGACCCAGGAAAATTCATAATATATGGTTATTGCCTAACGGCCGACTGCGTAAACACAATAACTTCCGAAAGAAACAACTTAGAAACTCGATATTTGTAGAGAAGGTTTGGACCTTAATTACGAAGGCCGAATTCGTGAATGGGTAAAATCCACCCAATGATTCCGTAGATATACCCAATCAAAATTTTATTTTTCCAATATTTCCAAAAATACAGATCAGATCGAATTGAAATCCAGTACTTCATCGAAAATAACAGTTCGAAGTTTCATACAGAATTTACTGAGGATGATATGATGAGAAAATCATAGAAATTTTTTTTTTCAAATTGTTCTAATATTACGATTATCACGAAATTTTGCATAAAGTTGTCTTTCAGCATCTTGAAACTAATTGTGAAGTTTAATCAGGACTGAATCAGTATTTCTCGAGTAATACCGAAAAAATCAACGATATCGAGAAGAAAACCTCGAAATTTGACATATTTTTTCCCGATATCTCCAAAACTTATGATCGTATCGAACTGAAATTTAGTACACTGCTGTGAAATTAGAAGGTCAAAGTGTGAGTATAATTTTTTTTGGATATGATTTTTTTTGTAAACAAATTTCGAAAAAAATTTTTTTTTTAATTTACTGACACTATGATCTTGAAGAAATTTGGCTCAAAGTTGCGCGTCATTATACTCCACCAAACTGCCAAGTTTGGATCCAATCGCTTAATCAGTTTCTGAAATAAAAAATAAATAACTTCAAAACTTCAAGTGCCTATAACTCTGAAACTGTTCGACCGATTTGGCCCATTAACGAACTTAACCGCGGCATTCGGATGCGCAACCTATCCTGAAAATTTCAAGTAGCTAGCTTGCTTCTGTCGACAGTTATCGTGTCTACGGCCGGCCAACCGGCCGGACAGAATCAATTTTGACACCGGATTCGTCATCAGTGAGTCCAACCTAGTCGATTGAGACCATTTTCGGCTCAATCATCCAAAATTACAGACATTTGGACAAAACGATAGCACGCTGTTCCCCTAGAACATGCGCGCAAAAATGTCGTTTTTAGGATTCCGCGGGAAGTAACAATAATGCTTCTGTCACAATAGTCCGAATTAAAAATCATGAGACAGGAGGTCACAAAAGCGTTGTTGAAGTTGGCAAATTCGAAAACGTGAAAACTCAAGTTTTTCAAAAGAGAACCTAATTTTTTTTGGCTACAATGAAATCTACGTTGAAAAATAATGTGGGTCTGGAAATAACACCAATGCTCTAAAATTCATATTTTCTGAGATATGCCAGTCGCGATTACATGTCTAATATCAGTAGTCTCAAATATACAAACAAACTGGAAATTGAGTATTTCTATGAGTACAATCTGAAATGATGGTTCAATATGTCCTCTATTCTCTTCGAGACAGTATTTTTTCCTGAGAAGAATAAAATTCGAAATGTGATCGCGTAGATTGTTTTTGCGCGCATGTTCTAGGGGAACAGCGTGCTATCGTTTTGTCCAAATGTCTGTAATTTTGGATGATTGAGCCGAAAATGGTCTCAATCGACTAGGTTGGACTCACTGATGACGAATCCGGTGTCAAAATTGATTCTGTCCGGCCGGCCGGCCGACCGTAGACACGATAACTGTCGACAGAAGCAAGCTAGCTACTTGAAACTTTCAGGATAGGTTGCGCATCAGAATGCCGCGGTTAAGTTCGTTAATGGGCCGAATCGGTCGAATAGTTTCGGAGTTATACGCTCTTGAAGTTTTGAAGTTATTTATTTTTTATTTCAGAAACTACTTGAGCGATTGGATTCAAACTTGGCAGTTTGGTGGAGTATAAGGACGCGCAACTTTGAGCCAAATTTCGTCAAGATCATATTTTCAGTAAATTTTAAAAAAAATTTTTTTCAAAATTTTTTCACAAAAAAATTTTTTTTTCGGAAACCATCCATCATATCCAAAAAAAAATCACACTCACACTTTGACGTTCTAATTTCACAGCAGTGTACCAAATTTCAGTTCGATACGATCAAAAGTTTTGGAGATATCGGGAAAAAGTATGTCAAATTTCGAGGTTTTCTTCTCGATATCGTTGATTTTTTCGGTATTACTCGAGAAATACTGATTCAGTCGTGATTAAACTTCACAGCTAGTTTTAAGATGCTGAAAGACACCTTTATGCAAAATTTCGTGATAATCGTGTTATTAGAACAATTTGAAAAAAAAAATTTCTATGATTTTCTCATCATATCATCCTCATTAAATTCTGTATGAAACTTCGAACTGTTATTTTCGATGAAGTACTGGATTTCAATTCGATCTGATCTGTATTTTTGGAAATATTGGAAAAATAAAATTTTGAATGGGTAAAATCCGCCCAATGATTCCGTAGATATACCCATTCAAAATTTTATTTTTACAATATGTCCAAAAATACAGATATGATCGAATTGAAATCTAGTAATTTATCAGAAAAAAATTTCAAAAAGCACTGCCGTGAAGGCAGCAGCTTTTGCGCGCACGTTCAAATTCGATGCTGAAGCAGTCATCTACATTGAACATGCGCGCAAAAGTTGCTGCCTTCACGGCAGTGCTTTTTGGACTTTTTTACGAATATCTCAGAAAATATGAATTTCTGGACACTGCTGTTGTTTCCACACCTATATTATTCATCAATGTAGATTCCATTATGGCTATAAAAAAATCAATTTGAAAAAATTGAAATTTTTTTTCGGAATTGCCAACTTTGACAACGCTTTTGTGATCTCCTGTATCATGATTTCTAATTCTGACTATCGTGACAGAAGCATTTTTGTTACTTCTCGCGGAATCCTGAAAACAACATTCTTTCAATGAAAAACCTCGAAAACATCCATGTTTCAGCAGAACACCATTTTCTATTTTTTCTTCGTAATTTCACGTTAAAAAGGAGATTTCTGACGGAAATTCTAAAATTTGACATTAAAACAAGTCAGAATTTTTTAAGGAATCTATTTTCATTATAAAATATGGGGCTTTCCATTCGAAAAACGAAAGTTGGTGCCACTTCCGGTCAAACCAGAAGTCCGACGAATCTCAAAAAATCTACATTTAGTCATCTCTTTAGTAAAAGCTCAAGTCCGAATTTGCAAAGGTGAATTCCGATTCCTTCCCAAAAAATTCCAACGAACAGTATTCGTGGGACACCCGGAAGAAAAGTTTTTCATGTTCTACAAGTTTTGGAATCTTCGGAAAGCTCGGCGGAAAGATGCCAAGACTTTACCAGATGAACCTTTCTCTAATGAAATTAACTGGTGAGCTTTCATGATTGGATTACACTAAAACTGAGTGACAATATATCTCAATATGAAACATATAATAATTCAATCCAGAATGAGTCAACAATAAGTTACTTCTTATGAGGTGCATTGACATGTCTTGCTCAATTATTATAAGTGATTTATACTGCGGATATATGAGTTTGAATCATGTTAACATTCTTGCCTCTTATTACACCGGAATGATATACATGGTGTATCTGAATAACACCGAAAAAATGTAAGGGGTGATTCTGTGATGAAAACTAAGGTAGGTATTCGGTCATTGTATATATCTTTATACAATGATTCGGTGTAAAATCCTCCTCCAGAAAAAGTTACATCCCTTCGAAGATTTTCCCTGTATATTGAGCTAAAGACACGAATCTTAGTGAATATTATTTGTCAATAAAACTACATATTTTGGAAAATTTTTCAACCCTGAAGTATGCTCAGAAGGGGTTGAAATAGTCAACACCTAAGATATTTTTCTTACAACTTTTTTTTTTATTAAAGTTTTCCTCCTACAAAAAACATGGCTTAGAAGCCTGATTCATTCACTAACCTTTTCATCTCTAAAAATTTCTTCGAAAACACAAGCATTTAGAAAAAAATAAAACCCACGTTAAATAGCATTTTATTGAACAAGAGCTTATGATTCTGCTAGGCTAAGACTTTTACAACTGAAATAATAGCGAACAATCAACAAAAACCTGTCGAATATCGACCATACAATTATAATAATAAATGTTGAAACTGACTGCCTTCAGCTTCAATACAAGCATTCACCTATCTCTTCATTGAAATGCGTATGCGATGAAATATGCCTGCTGAATTTCTTATCGTTTCAGACCCTGCTACAATGTTGTTTCGCAGATTATCGATATTCTTTTCTCGCAAATGCTTAGGTTTTCGAAAAAACCTGTATAGATGAAATAGTTAGTAAATGAATTGGGATTTTCAGGCACGTGGTTTTAAAAGGGTTTAAGGCATTCAAAATAAACTCCTAAGAATAAATATCTTAGGGGTTGACTATTTCAACCCCTTCTAAGCATACTTTAGGGTTGAAAGAATTCAAAAATGTTTAGTTTTATTGAAAAATAATCTTCACATAGTTTCGTGTCTCTAGCTCAATATACAGGGAAAATAGAAAAGAAACAATTTTTCTTGTTAATCTTCGAAGTGGTGTAACTTTTTTCGGGGAGAGGTTTTTCAAAAAATGTTATACCAAATGCCTTCCTTAATTTTTTTCTCCCCTCGAATTTCTTCGGTGTTATTCGGTTACACCATGTATATCATTCCAGTGTTATAAGCGGTAGGAATGTTAACATGATTTATACTCTGTATATCCGCAGTAAAAATTACTTTTAATAATTGAGCAAGACATGTCAATGCACCTCATAAGGAATAACTTATTGTTGACTCATTCTGGATTGAATTATGCCGAAAGAGAATCGTTCAACAATTTGTATGTAATAGCAAGTTGGTTGTTTATATCATACAAATATAGCGCTCCCACCAATGAAGTCACAACAAGGAGGACAAAATTGGTGACATTATGCAACCCCTCTATTTACGAACACTGATAGAAACACAAATCGTACAATAAAAATGGTATCGAAAAATTAGAGGATGGCTATAATCACTGTATTTTTAGGGTGTGGATAATTTGCTGACCAAAATATAATCCTCTAAATCACGACCTTAAAGAATATTTAATTGAACCAAACTCTAAATCTGAGTTGTGTACATTGATATGTTCGTGCCACCACATTCAAATTTCAAAACCACCCCAAATTGGGGGTAGTTTATTCTTGTAATTTTTCAAAATAATTTGCTGACCGGAGGTTTCCAGTTGAGATATTTTATCGAAACGCTATATTATGATTAAATATACCATACTTTTTGTGCCACCATAAAAAAATTCAGATCCGCCCCCGTTAAAGGGTAGTTTATTCTTGTGATTTTTCAGAAATCCTTGCTGATGGGAAATTTCCCGTGAAGATATTTGATTGAAACAATGTATTATGACTAACCGTAGCATATTCTTTGTGCCATCATAAAAAACATTCAGATCCACCCCCTATTAAGGGTAGTTTATTATTGTGATTTTTCAGGAATCCTTGCTGATCGGAAATTTCCCGTAAAGATATTTGATTGAAACGATGTATTATGACTAACCGTAGCATAATCCTTGTGCCACTATAAAAAATATTCAGATCCACCCCCTATTAAGGGTAGTTTATTCCTGTGATTTTTCGGAAATCCTTTCTGATCGATATTTTCTAGTGGAGATATTTCATTGAAACAAAGTAAAATAATTGCAAATCGGATACCCTCTGTGCCACCATACAAAAATTCCAGGTCCGACTCGTTTAAGGGTAGTTTATCCTCGTAATTTCTCGGATTACTTTGCTGACCGAAAATTTTTAGTGGAGATATTTTATTGAAACAACGTATTATGACTAAACGTAGCATTCGCTTGGTGCCGCCGTGAAAAAATTTCAAATCCGCGCCTGTTTAAGGGTAGTTTATTCTTGTGATTTTTCAGGAATCCTTGCTGATCGGCAATTTCCCGTGAAGATATTTGATTGAAACGATGTATTATGACTAACCGTAGCATACCCTTTGTGCCACCGTAAAAAATAATCAGATCCACCACCTATTAAGGGTAGTTTATTCCTGTGATTTTTCAGAAATCCTTTCTGATCGATATTTTCTAGTGGAGATATTTCATTGAAACAAAGTAAAATAATTGCAAATCGGATACCCTCTGTGCCACCATACAAAAATTCCAGGTTTAAGGGTAGTTTATCCTCGTAATTTCTCGGAATACTTTGCTGACCGAAAATTTTCAGTGGAGATATTTTATTGAAACAACGTATTATGACTAAACGTAGCATACGCATGGTGCCGCCGTAAAAAAATTTCAAATCCGCCCCTGTTTAAGGGTAGTTTATTCTTGTGATTTTTCAGGAATCCTTGCTGATCCGAAATTCCCAGTGGAGATATTTGATTGAAACGATGTTTTATGACTAACCGTAGCATATTCTTGGTGCCACCATGAAAAATATTCAGATCCACCCCCTATTAAGGGTAGTTTATTCTTCGGATTTTTCGGAAATCTGGAGATATTTCCACTGGAGATATTTCATTGAAACAAAGTAAAATAATTGCAAATCGGATACCCTCTGTGCCACCGTACAAAAATTCCAGGCCCGACTCGTTTAAGGGTAGTTTATCCTCGTAATTTCTCGGAATACTTTGCTGACCGAAAATTTTCAGTGGAGATATTTTATTGACACAACGTATTATGACTAAACGTAGCATACGCTTGGTGCCACCGTGAAAAAATTTCAAATCCGCTCCTCTTTAAGGGTAGTTTATTCCTGTGATTTTTCAGGAATCCTGGCTGATCGGAAATTTCCCGTGGAGATATTTGATTGAAACGAATAAACTACCCTTAATAGGGGGTGGATCTGAATATTTTTTACGGTGGCACAAAGGGTATGCTACGGTTAGTCATAATACTTCGTTTCAATCAAATATCTCCACGGGAATTTTCCGATCAGCAAGGATTCCTGAAAAATCACAAAAATAAACTACCCTTAATAGGGGGTGGATCTGAATGTTTTTTATGGTGGCACCAAGCGTATGCTACGTTTAGTCATAATACGTTGTTTCAATAAAATATCTCCACTAAAAATTTTCGGTCAGCAAAGTAATCAGAGAAATTACGAGGATAAACTACCCTTAAACGAGTCGGACCTGGAATTTTTGTATGGTGGCACAGAGGGTATCCGATTTGCAATTATTTTACTTTGTTTGAATGAAATATCTCCACTGGAAAATATCGATCAGCAAGGATTTCCGAAAAATCACAGGAATAAACTACCCTTAATAGGGGGTGGATCTGAATATTTTTTATGGTGGCACAAAGAGTATGCTACGGTTAGTTATAATACATTGTTTCAATCAAATATCTTCACGGGAAATTTCCGATCAGCAAGGATTCCTGAAAAATTACAAGAATAAACTACCCTTAATAGGGGGTGGATCTGAATATTTTTTATGGTGGCACAAAGAATATGCTACGGTTAGTCATAATATATCGTTTCAATCAAATATCTCCACGGAAAATTTCCGATCAGCAAGGATTCCTGAAAAATCTCAAGAATAAACTACCCTCAAACGGGGGCGGATCTGAATTTTTTTATGGTGGCACAAAAAGTATGCCACATTCAATCATAATGTAGCGTTTTGATAAAATATCTCGACTGGAAACCTTCGGTCAGCAAATTATTTTGAAAAATTACAAGAATAAACTACCCCCAAATTGGGGTGGATTTTAATTTTGAATATGGTGGCAAGAAGGTTATCCTCGATAGATCTTAGGTTTGCATTATGAGTCTCATATTCTTACTAGAAGTCTGAAATTGACGGTATGATTCTATTTCAGTCAGCAAAGTATTTTTACCCGTATTTTTATACTCATTCTACGGACTTAATGTTTCGAATCATACCAAAATACCGAATACGACACTGTGCTTTCCTCTGCAACGAGGTTATCAAACCTCATCATAAACACATAAACACGCGAAATCATCGAACTTCCTCCAAAACAAATCGGGGCATACGAAGAGAACATAAAGCTAAAACAACCACACTTTTCCGACCTTAGTCCCACTACTTCCGTGAAAAATCTACTCACATATAAAAAATCACTGACAAGAAGTTCGCACTTGTACGCGGGTGGTCTCTGTTGACAGGGTGTCCCATTTCACTGGTGAACTATCCTAGCCACGAAAATAAAGGGCTATCAATTCAAAATGATGGCAACCATTGCCCCCTGAACGACAGATTTGATTACTTATCCGATTTCACTCTTATCATCGTCATTGTATTAAACAAATATAAATACATGTAATGATTCCACTAATAGTAATGTATACAACCGAACAAAAGCAGATATAAGAACATCAAACTCCTCCAGCGCAATGATTATCTTTAAATGTCCGATTCTCTCGAATTGTTGTCTATTGTGTCTAGAATGAATGAAACTAAAACTACCGCTGACAAGGGAAATTGTTAAATGAACCGTTTGTCTGGCTACAGAGGTTTATTTAAAGCTTCCTCCAAATGTTTTCCTCAGCATTATCGCACGATGCGGGATCACTATGTTTTCGGTTATAGAAATCTGGCGGAATTTTACCTGCTTTGAACAAAATACAGGGCCGGTATTATTTGCGCGTTGACGTGAAGAGATTCTTGAATAGTCGAAAATGAGGTCGGTTTTTTTGATGAGGAAGGATATTGTCAATAGCAAGGACATTAGAGTCACTTCTCCACTAGATGTCACTCAAATATACATATTTCAGCTAACTGAAAATTTTGTTGACATAGAATGGTTAGTTGACGCAAAAAATATTTTTTTCGTAATTTTGTGATTTATCAGGAAACCATTCAACACGTTCGATTCCGATCCTGAGATTGTTAGCTGAATGCGAAATTTTGTATTGATCGTGTTATCAGAACGATTTAAAAAAAATTTTTTAGAAATTTTTTTTCTTCAGAAACTATTCATCGGATTTTGAATAATTTTTGCACATATCTCAAATTCCTTAGTTCACGATACTGAACCAGAGTTCAGTTGATCCGATTTTAATTTTCAAAATTTTGAAAAAAACATAACGAATTTCACAGGTTCTTCCTCTGTATCGTTGCTATGTCCAGAATAACTCGAAAAATACTGATCTGATCATTAAACTTGGGTACTAATTGTAAAATACTTATGCACAACTGTGTGCATGCTTTCGTGATGATTGTGTCATTCAAACTCCTTACCGATAGATGGATTTCGAGGTCTTCCTTCAAAATGGCATCAATTTTCAGTCAATTCACAGGTTAATTCGATCCGTTCTGTATTTGTCCATGTGTATGTAGTAATGGAAAAAAAATGTGGAATCGATAAATCTACGGAGTGGAATTTGCCCGATTGGACCTCAGGCCGACCGTGAACAAACAAACTTTCGGAAGGAATTAATTAGAATCTCGATATTCGTAGAGTTTATTTGTAATACAATTGAGAGAGACGAATTCGTGAAGGTTTCATTTGCCCCATATTTCGAAATATACGGATTGGACTGAATTTAAATCTAGTACTCGATTGAAATTCTAGAAAATAACTGACGTGAGGTCGGCAGCTTTCGCCCCCCATTTTTGAATTCGTTGCAATGGCGCCTATATTTTCACTTATTGACTCCGCCAAACGCACCTTTATTACTGATGGAAAGATTTCGGCTGGTTTTACAAAGCCTCGATCGCCGTTGATCGGGCAATCAAGCGCTCAATCGGTCGATCTCCAAATGGTCGATCAACGGCCGCTGATTACCGGTCAAGCACTATTTGGGTTTTACGAAATATTTTTGAGTACTCAATAACATAAAAACTTCAATTTATGGTCGATCAAGTTCATTGGACAAAATTGGGCTATCAAGCCAGTCAATCACAGTATTGAACTGTTATTTACTGGATCATCAGTCTATTTTGGAAAGTTTCGCAATATAATTTCTTCGTTTTTATCTTCAGAAGGAAATAATAATGAATACAAAATAATCAGTTTTATGGAAATGTCTGAAATTGGTATAGAATTTGAACAGAGCAATGCGAGATGGCAGATATTAGTTGCGAAAACTTTTCTAGTTTACTTCAGGGGATCATAACAATAATTGAGGTTATTTTTGGTATGCTAAACTCACGACTGTTTGGTTATGTTCAATAAAATTGCCGGTGAACTATCGTTTGGCGAAATATTGGTTGTTGATTTCAATCTGCAATTTTTCCCTTCCCTTTCAACCTTAGACGAGAGTCTAAGCTTTCAACAGATTTTCATTATTAATAACAAGTTTTATTTCTTCACTACTTTCATTATTCCGATTACCTAGTATTCATCATTAACGTTACCTCCAAATTCCATATCGAAACAAGTCGTGAAAGTTCTTCATCCTCATCTTCATCTATCCAATACTGCCTTCGAAAAGTTTTCAGCAATTTCACATTACATTTTATTGTGTGATAATGAATATATTCCAATTGCTTCTCTCTTTTCTTTCCTCAAATCCATTCAACAATCATATCACTTTGAATTCGTTATGAAATGATACATCCACCGTCAACAAAAACAATAGTAATGTACGATACAAAACCGGAAAATGGCTCATTAAAGTACCTATGAGTCTAGATGTTCACGGACAAGGCGACGAAGGAGACATTTCACTGCCGTGTATCGTACAACGTTTTATTTCATACTGCTCAATATTTTTTTCGAATTTTTGGTACAAAACTTGAACTGTCTATTCAGGTAGTTTGAAGGTGTCAGTAATGTGTCAGTACATTATGTAAAACCATCCATTAATAAAGGGTGATAATGTAGTATGCTTTGAATCGGTTGCTAACAGTAACAAAGATTTTTTTGTTGATTGTCTTGCCTGTAAGTTCAGCATCGTTTTGAACTTTTGGTTTTGAATAATATCAAATAAAATGGATGCAGAGATTTTGAAAAAAAGTTCTGAAGCGACGGCGGAACTTATCGCGGCCAAGTCTTCCGGGCGATATCAAAAGGAATACGAAATATTCTGTGACTGTCCCAAAACTTACATGTCGAGAAAATTCTAAATGAAAACATAATGTTGGATACTTCTTGGATGCGGAAACAGTTTGTTTTTTTACGCGCTTGTTCTGGGGAACAGCGCGTTATCATTTCGTCACGATGTCTGTAATTTTCGAATTTTGAGCCGAAATTGGTCTCAAACGACTAGGTTGGACTCACTGATGAAGAATCTGTGGTCAAAATTGATTCTATCCGGCCGGCCATCCGTGTGTGCGATAACTTTCGAAAGAAAGGACCTAGAGTCTTGAAATTTTCAGGTTAGGTTAAGATCCTGAATATCTCGGTTAAGTTCGTTAATGGGCCAAATCTGTCGAATGGTTTTTGTGCTACAGCCATTTGAAATTTTGATTTCTCAATAACTCGAAAAATATTCATCTGATCGAAATAAAACTTGGTTGGAAGATGAACAGTGTAAATAAGAAGAATTATCCATGGAAAAATTCGAAAGATTTTCATGTTTCATTGAAATTTCACTGAAATTTCCAAGTCACCATTTCACAATGTGAAGAAGCGCGTAAAAGCTGCTGACTTCTAGTCAGTGCATTTCTAGATTTTTTATGCTAAAATTGTAATAAAAATCGTTCATGTGTTTGTTAAAATATACCAGTCCGGTAAAGTTACTTTACCGGCCTAATGATGTAATGTATCATTTCCCGGACTCAAATGCGTCCGGGAAATGGCACATTACAGTACAGTATGAAGTAAACATATTTTCTGTATCATGAGATGATTTCCCTTATTTTTCTGCCAATGTTACTTCAAACAATTAATATACGCTCAGAATTTGAATATACAATTCATGATAAGTGAGCCGAATAAGATTTCATCAGGCCGTTTCATTCTAAACTACAGATTTCTAGACGAATTGAGAGCGTGATATCAATTGAATTGAGCTTAAAATATCTAAAGAATTGATATGATACCTCGAGCCTGTTTGAGTCTCAAATGAGGAAACCTAAATCTAAAAAAAATATGTCTACTTATTGCACCCTAATTATTTGTAACGCTACTGATTTCTATTAGTAAGAAAACAAATAATCCTGTATTAAGATAACACTATTTATACTCTGGATCATATCATTATACAATCAAATATCAGACAATATTCAGACACTCAATACAAACTCAAACGATTACATTTCATAATGTACTTTGTACCAACAACGAATACAAAATTTCAAAATTTCTCATTCACTTTTTCCATCCTATATAACTCTCAAAGGCTGTCTTTTTTAGTCTTTCCGATTCCAGATATCCTGTTTCCATGACCATGTTGTAGAATTTTCCTCTAGGATCCTGGAGTAGTAAATGTGGGTGGTTGAATTCCACGATTTGCCCTGATTCCATGACCATAACTCTGTCGGAATCCATGATTGTGTTTAGTCGGTGAGCCACGGTGATCACTGTACATCGAGAAAATGCCTTCCTGATTGTTTTCTGGATCAACATGTCGGTCCTACGAAAAGTTTCATAATTAAAAATTGCCTTCATGATTGTTGAATATGTCAAAAAGTAGCTTTACTTCTTTTCACAAGGTTTCAACTCTCTCTTTGAGGTTCCCACCCTCTACACCTAAAGCCGCGTACAAACACGCGAGCTGAGCCGCCTGGGAGGCCGAGGCATATTAATGCCCGTACGCATAGTCCGATCTAGAACTCCCACCTGAGAAATTCTCCGCTGAGACAAGCTCAAGTATTGACTCATGCTCAGCAAGGGTTCTATCCATTAAGCAAACCTTCGGCAATTCTCGGCGAAGTTCATAGATATCGGTAAAATCTAGAATATTTTCAAGTTTTCATGTTTGTCGCACTGAACACTTGCTATTATATGACAGTATCTCTTCAAGGAGTCAAAGAAGCCGTTCCATCGTACGAACCGTAGTTCTGTTATATAAAATGCCGATAGAGTGTATGATTTATGGCATCCGTGTTACTTCCGAAAAAGGGGAGTGCCTACTAGCATGATGGTCATTAAGAACAGGGCCACTGTGTCTTAAATTCTGCAATTACTATGATGAATTCGTAGAAAATAATTTTCATTTCCTGAGAGCAATCTATTTATCGAAAATTATTTGAGCAGTTTCATTAAACGCTTTCTTATTATCGGACGCTTAAGATGTATGAATTTTCAAACGGTAGGTTCTCTGAAATTATCGCACAAAACGATATTATCGTACATGCGGTTCGTACGTAGTACAGAACAACAAGATTATAATACAAACAGCAACGCTGGGTTGTAAAAAGTCACTGAAAACGAATAATCTCCGCTATTTTGTGATTCTAGCTAGCTTGAGCACGCCTCAAGGTAGGTCGTTCGTAGACTTGAGCAAGCATGCCACCAAGTAGTGTTGGGTATGACGTACAAGAGCCGGCTCATTTGTCCCGTACAAAACACAGAAATGTCAGATCGCCTCACCGTTCATAAATGTAAGACTTCAATCCAAATGTCATATCATTGATTGGTTGCTCTGTGGTCACATTAGTAGTGTTCTTCCGTACTGATTGAACTGATGGAACTTGTTCCGCGATTAGAATAATCATTTGCAATCACTTTAGAGTGTGGAAGGGAGAACTGATTGAAACGAAAGAACGATCGCTTCAACTGATCTCTCTGATTGAAGTTATGTAAATCACTTCGTTCAGTACGAAAGAACATCACTATTGTCATGAAAGATTATTCCTTTGATGTCATGCCTTGTCATTTCACCTACTCCTTTGATCGAGTCATCTAGTCGATATTACAGAATTCTGTGTTGATATTAACGTAAGATGAAAGAGTTCAACAATGTGAGGTTATGTTGTATTTCGGGATCTCTAAGAATGAATTGAAAAAATTCTAAATCTTAGCAGAGAATATCGAGTCGTTCTACCCTTTAATTCAATGTATATCGAACCAATTCAATATGACCATTTAGGACATTTAGGCTAACTATTGGAATGAATATGAATTAATACTTCCGATTCCGAAATGTTAAGATAATGTGTTTTCACCTTGATCATTCAATATTAATTATCATAAAATAAAAAAATCATCAATAATATTCAAATCCTGCAATGTATTATTGTCATGTCATGATCTAAGATCCGAATTCCGAATCAACCACACAAATAACGAATTAGTAAGACTGCATCTTCTGAATAGTTTGTAAGAGACCCACTGAAATGTAGGTGTCGCTTCATTGAACTATCGGGTTAAAATTTGTCCGGCTCATTTGAACCGGCTCACTGTACCGGCTCAGTTCGAAAATTGAGCTACTCTTACAAAGTCATTTTGAAGTAATGTCATACCCAACACTACCACCAAGCACTGGCGAAGTAGTGCTCGGCTATCAAGTAACCAATATGGGATGGACGCGTCGACTTAGGACGTTCTCAAGTACGGAGTATGCGTACGGGCATAATTGTGCTGACTCGCAAGTGTAGACGGTGTTTCGAGTTTCGAGCGGGAGCAGAGCGGTGTGTGTGAGCCGCTAAACTTGATCCATCCGAAGTCGGAATTAACGGAGAGTGACGCGAGGGCCAAAGTATGATGCCTTAGGGTCAGTTCGGACAGCGAGTAGAAACGCTCGAAAAACAACGAAATTTGACTAATTTTAGCGCGCATGTTCTAGGGGACAAGCGTGCTATCGTTTTATCCAAACGTATGTAATTTTAGATGATTGAGCCGAAAATGGTCTCAAACTACTAGGTTGGACTCACTGATGACGAATTCGCTGTCAAAATCAATTCTGACCGGCCAGCCGGCCGGCCGTGGACACGATAACTGTCGAACGGAGCTAGTTAGCGACTCGAAGCTCAGAAACTATTGAAGCGATCGGATTGAAACTTGGCAGTTAGTTGAAGCATAATGACGCGCAACTTTGAGCAGAATTTCGTTGAAATCTTATAGTCACTCAATTAAAAAAAAAATTTTTTTCACAATTTTTTCCCAAAAAACTTTTTTTTTTCTGAAACAATTGTTCATATCCGACAAAAATTCTGATTATACATTGAGCTTTGTATTTTACAGTCGTGCACCAAATTTCAGTTCGATACGGCAATTAGTTTCGGAGATATTGAGAAAAAATATTTGGAATTTCGTGGATTTCTTCCCGATATCATTGTTTTTTTCGGTATAACTCAAGAAATACTGATTCAATCGTGATGAAACTTTGCAGCTAGTTCAAAGATACTGAAGGATAACATTGTGCGAAATTTCGTGATAATCGTGTCTTTAGAACGATTTGAAAAAAATTTTTTTTTTTCAAATATTCAATATTCTGTGATCTTCTCATCATATCATCCTCATTGAATTCTGTTCAAACCTTCAAACTGTAATTTTTCGATGAAGTATTGGATTTCAATACGATTTAATCTGTTTTTTTGGGAATAACATACATACATATTGGTAAAATAAAATTTTGAATGGGTATATCTGAGGAATCATAAGGGGGATTTTATCCATTGACGAATTCGGCCTTCGCAATTAAGGTCCAAACATTCTCTACAAATATTGAGTTTCTAAGTGGTTTCTTTTGGAAGGTATTGTGTTTACGGTCCGGCCGTTAGGAGATTATTAATACAATCATTAGGAATACAGATATTTCTGTAAGACTTTTACATAATATCTTCCGATAATGAAATGTTACGAAATACTTTCATTGCCTTCGATGTACCAAGTCTTGAATGACAAATTTAATTATTATATAGACTAGCATACAATTACTGGAGTCGAAAAACTAAGAAAAAAGGAAACATTATAATTTATTATTAATAAAATACAATACAAAATGATATTAGACACTGTGCTTCATCTCTTATCTTTCGATTTGGAATCATTGAGTGTGGTCAGTTTTTGACTTCAATAATTATATTCCAGTTGATATAACAATCAAACTTGTCATTCAAGACGTAGTACGTCGAAGGCAATAAAAGTATATCGAAAGATATTATGGAAAGGTATTACAGAAAAATCTGTATTTCAAATGATCGTATAAAATATTGAAGAAAAAAATCGAAATTTTTTCAAATGTGAATGTGAATGAGAAGAAATTAACCGATATTTTCAGGCTCCTAACCAATCTTGAAAATTACAAGACTTTAGGTCGTTTTATTTGAAAGCAAGTATACACATGGACAGCCAGACGATAAAATTTAATGAAATTGGGATCCTTCATCAGTGAGTGCAACCCAGTCGTTTAAGACGAAAGGGGCGAAACTCGAGAATAACAGACATTTCGGTACAACGACAACGCCCGGTTTGACAAAACAACTGAGACTAAATACTGACAAAATGATGAAATGGAAGAAATATTCATCAATATTGAGCATGGTTTCACTTTGAATTTTAAGTTGAAATTTTTTCACAAAGAGCCATGCAAGAAGTGATTTCGAAAATCATGATAAATTGTTGCACTGAAAAAAATACTTCTGATCGACTGAAATCATAGTAAAGAAAACTGAAATACCCTGGATCGACGTTAGCAGTAGCCTCGTCCATCAACAGAATCTTATTATTCCTTATCAGAGCTCTAGCTAAGCAGATCAGCTGTCTCTGTCCAACGCTATAGTTTGAACCTCTTTCCATAATCTGATCATTCAAACTGTAGAACTGTCCATTAGGATCCTTTAAATCCACAGTGTGTATAACTTTATATAACGTCGCATCTTCGTGCTGATCGAATGGATCTAAATTGAACCTCAAACTGCCAGCGAATAGGATTGGATCCTGTGGAATAACTGATATCTTGGACCTAAGAAGTTCCAGAGAGATGTCTCTAGTGTCGAATCCATCAATTTCAATTCTTCCTTCGACCACTGTGAGTCTGAAGAGAGCTGCCATTATGGAAGATTTTCCAGCACCAGTACGACCAACGATTCCCACCTACAAAAAACCAAACAAAAAACCAAACTCTGGATGATCTAAGTACTCCGATTTCTAATATTTATTGTAATAATTTCTTTCTTATTGTCTCTAAGCTTACTTTCTCTTGTGGGTTGATTTCCAGATTCAAATTCTTCAACACTAAAGGCAACTCTGGATCATATCTCAAGCCAACATCATCAAAAATTATTCTTCCCTCTTCAGGCCACCCAGATAAGGGTTCCACGGATATTTCTGGTTCCTCTTCCTTCTCAAGGTTGTTGTACCTGGTAACCCTCTCTACTGCTATCAACTGATTATTAGCCTCCAAGGTTTGACGGAGTCCATACTGAATAACACCAGTCAAGCTCATTGCTTGTGTCAGAGCCACACCAACGAAACCACCACTGATATGCATACCTTCAAAGTTAAAAACATTGAGAATCTCAAAATATTATTATATATCAACATACTCACTATCGGCATAAAAAACCAAAATC
Source organism: Myrrha octodecimguttata (assembly GCA_958510865.1). Classification (NCBI taxonomy): domain Eukaryota; kingdom Metazoa; phylum Arthropoda; class Insecta; order Coleoptera; family Coccinellidae; genus Myrrha; species Myrrha octodecimguttata. The sequence continues at coordinate 33,038,487 of OY294057.1, forward strand.
AAAGCTATGTAAAGGAGGAAGAGGAAACATGCCAAGTCTATATAAAAAGAAAGAGCAATAGATGACGTTCCATAAAGGAACCAGCTGCTAGTATAATTGTCTTGGTGATTCTCGAATTCTTTGGTAAGTACTTCTTCAGCGGCTAGGGCTTTGATTGTGGTTATTCCTTGAGCAGAATTATTCACATGGGATAGTATTGGTCCAACCACTGAAATATATTCGAATAATTCAGAGCTTTATGGTCTGCGCATCAAATGAAATGAAACTTCATGAAAAAGTTCAGATAAGTGAAATACATACTTTTGCTTTCCACTCTCTTGATTTTCTTCGTTAATCTGGAGAAAAGGCTGAGCAAACCTACAAAGATAACGTTCAGGACAACTGTTGGAAGGATGAAGTCAACATCAACAAGTATTAATAATACGAATGATCCAATAGACATCAGTAAAATCTGGAAAACAATGATTCAGAAAAGTTTTTAGTTTGCTTTTGGACGTCTTACCTGGGCTCCCTCCATGATAGCTCTTGGTAAAGGTTCGTCTATAATACCAATATCTCTAGAAAACCTATTTATAATCCTTCCACTGCTTGTTATATCAAAAAATCGAAGATTGGTTTCAGTTACTTTTTCCAATAAATTATCGTGAAGCTTTTTAGCGTTGGACTTTACTAGCTTAGCATAAACACAAGCTTTTAAAATTGCAGCTAAACAGAGTGCGATGACCAGATAACCGAACCAATCCTCATAAATCATCTTGAGATGCAGACCGAACAACAAACGTAACATTGCAGGACCTAAGAATTTAAACTGATCTCTGATTTCCTCGATAGTAGTCCATACTCCTAGATAAAAACTTATCCCGCTGATTAAAACTTGGTTCAGTACGAAAAGAAGGATGGTACTGAAGAACATGAAGACGTTGCCACCTGCCAGGATATATTTGAAGAAGAGTAAGCCTCTTTCTTTACTGATATGCATCATATTTTGAGTTTTTTCTGTGATACTCTGGTGGAGAATGCTTTTTTCTATTTCTGTTGAGTCCCCAAGACTGCTGCTGGAACTTGTTGTTGACAAGCTTGCATTTAACGATTCTTCACTCTGGAATGGAGAACTCTAGTGAGTTAGTTGAACACTAACAGATGAAATACCGAACCTACATTTCTGAACAGTGAGAAGTTGCCTCTGAAGGTGTCTCTTTGTATAGTTGGTTCTTCCACGGTTTCCAGATCGTCAAGTATTACACCACCCCTTATCATATCCCCATATGATCCCTGTTTCTCTATGACGCCCTAAAAATTGTCGAATTTAACCTACAAGTATAAATTCCGAGAGAAGCACTGACATTAAGTAAGGACCATTTGTGCAATAGCACAAATTCACAGACTCATGGCGGTACTGAACCACCAGCGCTGCTCAACTTCTCAATAGTTACGAAAGTTCGCATGACACATTCAAATACTAGATTTCAACTTGGTTCTTGCCATATTTCCAGAAATTCAAATCAGATTGATGAGAATTTGAATGCTCTGTTGTTAAATTAATCTTTGAAGGAGAAATTTTATTTCAGTAGTACGTGGTGACAATTTTTTTTTAATTCTTAGTGAGACAAACATCAGGAAATTTCGTTTGAGCTTCATAGTTGACATTTCACTAAGTATCCCTGATTGAGATTCTTTTTAATCGAATCGATATTTTTTTGATATTTTTGAATGCTCTCAACTCCGAAACCATCAGGTAAATTTCGCTCATCAACAAGCTTTACCAACTCGTTCAGACCCTTAGGTCTCGTTCACTTGGAGACAGTGCGTCTCTAGTTCCTTTTTTTTTTGAACGGAGGGCTGCGTCACCACTTCAAGCGACGTGGTCGAGATGCAGGGAACGTGATATCTTTAACTTGAGGACTTGGTTGTCTATCTTCGTTGTACCCTTTGTATTTAGATCTATCGAGCGCGACTCCGCTCGGGAGCTAAAGACGCACGTCTCTTCATGCTACAACCCCAGTCCAAATTTGACCCAGTACTAAGATGAGAGTCGCAAAGTGTTTTATATGATGAATATGTTGAATGGGGGCACAAGTTCAACTCATTGAAAATATAAACTAACTTGACCCAAGAACGAATAACTGTAAATAAGTCAAAAAATATTCCACCTTTATCTGAGCTAATCATCCAATCAACCAGAACATCTACACCGAAGGAGCTTTGTCCAAGTAGCTCGGTCACTGCAGTTTCACGGTTAGTTCTGATCTCACCAACAGAAGACTTTGGGTTCAGTATTTGAATTAAGATCAGCTGAACTTGTGGCATCCTCTGATGTTCCCCAGGGATCTATATTGGATTCACTGCTTATTGTCATTTTTATAAATGATATCTCTTTGTACTTGATGTGTTTTTTCTTCTTTATGGGGCTGATTGCAAATTATACCGTAGAATTATGTCAATCGAGGACTAATGTGAGATATTGATGAGTTGAATCGTTGGTGTGGTGATAACGCACTACCGCTGAATATTGCAAAATGTAGTATTATATCGTTCAGTAGTAAAAAAACGATAATCGGCTTTTCATACAACGTTGGTGTTCGCTGCATTAGTAGAGTTGTAGAATGCAGAGATCTGGGCGTTCTTTCGGACAAAGGCTTCAGTTTTGTACCTCATGTGCACTGTGTTATCTCAAGTGGCTTCGAAACTCTCATTTTTGTCTTACGAAATTCACATGCCGAGACACTTTTTCTCTTGTTCAATGCACTTGTGAGGTCAAGGTTTGAGTATAGTTGCGTGATCTGAAGCCTTCGGTGTGATGTCCATATTGAAGGATTAGAGAGTATACAGAGGCAGTTGCTGAAGTATGTGACATTCAGACTTGACGGTGTCTATCCCAGCCGAGGTACACAGCAAAAATATTTTTTTAGCCGGTTTCAGGTCAATTGCCTTGAGTGACGTAGAATGTGTTAGGGCATTTTATTCTTGAGAAATATTCTATGCTCGCGAACTGACTGTCCATATTTGCTTGGGTCGTCCAATCTTCATGTTCCTAGATTATCCGTACATAATGTCACAACCCTTTACTTGTCGGTTCTGCGTTCGAGCAATCTTCTTTTTTCGCCTCTGTATAACGTATGTCATGACTATTTGTCGTTTCAAAATATTTTAGAGGTTTTTTTATTGCAAACCATCGAACATTAAAAGGGCTATTCTGGCTTCGCAGCTCCTCTGTTGAGCTTAGGTGTGGTTTTTTTTCTCATGGAGTTTTGTTTTTAAACGCATGCCTAGTCTCAATCACGGAAATTTTTATTTCCCATTAATTAGGTATATATCTTGATTTAAGGTTTCAGTTTGTAATTTCTTTTTCCCATTCTCTAATTGGCCTAGGCTTTAAGAAGGTGTATATATTAAATAAATAAAGTAAATACATTATGGTCTATGGGTACCGCCAGAGTGCACGCGAGATTCGATATCGCGAGTCGACTTGCTTGGCGATAAAACAAATATAGTCTTCTGGGATTAATCCATGCTCAGGACTGAACGGATTTATTCTACCTGCACTGTAACCACCTCTTGCTTTGACGTCGTTCAAATTGTCACGACAAAATTGTGGGAAGCCGAATCGCGATATCGCAATCTCGCGTCCACTTTGGCCCCACCCTCAAAAAGAGAAAAAGTAATAACGAACATGCAGTTTTATGAGAATATAAAACTGATACTCGTGAACAACGATAAACTATTCTAGAGAATATTTCGTGAGGAATAATGAAAAAATTTATATGAATTAAGGAAAGGTTCATTTCCTTCGGAACGATATGAAAATTAGGATACTTCAGATCAAGAGGAAAACTACATTGATATGTCGAGTTCAAGTTGTTTTGACCTGAATTGGTTTATTCAGGTGTTTGGGGGGTTTCAATAATAGAGACCCCGTTTGGTTGAATTAATCGTACTTGATTAATTCTGTTTTTATTAAAATGAAGACACGACCGACGAATATTTTCTGATCTTTATCAGAAATGTTGATGCTTCTAAAATAAGCAGATAATTGAATAACTTATTGACCAGTTGTTCAATATCGTTGCACTGATGAGCCGAAACTGGTGTTGTTAAGGTGTATTAAAAACGCACTTTTAACACGTAACACAAATGTATTTTCTTGTATCTGTATTAGATAACAAGAGCGAAATGGTATACAATTTATACAATAGAATCTTTCTTCTATATCTTGCGATAGCAAGGTCGAAGCGACTTTCAAATGAGAAGTTACGATTTTTACAATACAAGAATTAACGTAAAAGTCTTGTTTATAAATTCGAGAGCGAATGTTGTTTACTACACAACGGTCAAATGAAGAGTGTTTAAAACTAACTAAAACCCAAATTAAGAAAATTCCCTTCTTCACATTTTAGAGGGAGAATATAAATTTTGATTGGTTTTTTGAATTAAGCGACGCCCTTTTAAGATCCGAAAAAACACTTCGGATTGGCTGATGCAAAAGAGAGAGCACAAAATGTGTGAAGGAAGTTTCCCTAAATGGCCTAATAAGATAAATTCTATAAGCTGTCACATATGGTATCTGAAGTATGCCACCCATAACGTTCCGATTCCCGGAATGCTAAGAGCTTGAATTCTATCTGGGTGTTTTCTTTCATACAAAATTATACTTTATTGTTGGCTTGAGATAAAATGCTCTTAAAGCCGGTGCCAATTGATTTAAACCAAAAATATTGAATTTCGATATATTTCTGGGAACGAAGAGAATTCAAACTCCCGCGTTGCAGAAGCAACACAAGTGTTTCGAACAAATTGATAATCTTAAAGATCATGAGGAGAAATATGTTGCGTATGACAGTAGTTGATAAATTTGTTTCTGAATAAATTTGAAATATTTGAACCGATATTCCATTCATATGAGATTAAACTTGGATACTTATCTATACATAAGGGTGTTTCACCATAAACTGGGAAAACATATATAGCTGTGTAGATGACATTGAAAAAATCATTTTTTTCCTTATGATATATACCCTGTCTTCGAAGCATTTAGGTTGTTACTGACTATACGTTCCTAAACCCTCCAGTATCCCGTCCGTAAGATTTAATAGGAAACAGTACCACGTGATAGTAAATTACAGCTAGGCAACAGAGAGACGTTTGAATGTAATCAAACCTGGCTTAAAACTCAAGGTCAGGCAGATGGACCCGGTCTAGATGCTTAAAAGTTGCCTATAGGCGCCTGAAATATTAGAATTCGGAGAAAGTTCGACGTTTATAGGAGAAAACGGAGTGTCGCTCTGCAGGCTTCAGTGGGTATTTTTTGGACATTTTTTATTTGGGATGTACTTGTAGCGAATTCATCCACTTCAACAAAAACGGAAAAAAGGGCGGAGTCAAAACACGAAATTCAAATCTCCGAAAAATCGTATAAATTTATTTCGCTCCGCTCTCAAAAATCACTCTCACTCAACTCCAACCCATCTGTATTCACCGGTAAGAAGATATTCTATCTATACGCTGCATTCCTGACCAACATCTGCATTCATCTTTATCCGTGTCAAGGCGAAGAAATTTAAGAAGATCCAACGCATCAACATCTGGTTTGTTACCACCCTCGACGACGGGAGCGCTCTCGACATTACCGACACAGCCCGGCGCCAGCGAAGAACTACCTGGGGATTTACAACAAGAATTGTTAGCCTGTGTCTTTCAACAAAAAGAATTTTATTGCCTTTCGAATTCACTTTCGTTATAACACTCGACAGAAACATAAACAGTCTAATCCCTTTTTTTTATTGCGTGTTTGATTTCACAGGACACACGACCCCACAACTTAATTCTTTAGCGAGAATACGCAATGTTAGTTATTTTTCCATTTTTCACTCCATTTCAGTTTTTATTTGCCCGAAAATCCTCGAATATAAAAACTGACAACATTGCGCATTCCTACGAGTTTTTCAATCATTTGCACAAAAATTATTTTTGAAAAACACGAACTCTGGCCTTCAGAAGTCACCCCGTTTTATTGGAGGAATTGTTTACTCTTAACCATAAATCGAATATGCAATGCTCGGAGAATCCAATGACAATGAGTAAATGACATATTTCATTACAGTTACTATTTCACTCATTGCATTTGAAGACCACAATGGAAAATCACATCAAGTCACAATTGTTTTTTTTTATAGTAAAAAGCAATTGAAAGTTTGGAACTCCACTTAATTTGTTTTAGCTAACCACATTCCGATCTTTTTGGTCTATACGAAGAAATAAAATGTAAAATCCAAAATTGAGTATGGTCTTGAAAATTTCTTCATATTCTAGACTTTCAAATTCTATTAAACGTGTAAAATCAGAAACTGAGCATTTTATTCTATGTTTTCAAGTATTTCTATAGTTAAAGCTATTCTCTAACAAATGGTACCATCATCTCGTTTTGTTATGAGTTCGGACTCAACATGGTTTTCCGTAGGGGTCTTCATTTTTAGTGAGAAAGTGCTCGTGGTGACGCTGGTTTCACAACGATGAAACATGCAAGCCGGCAACACTTAGCAAATTGTTAGTTTTTCAGCGATAAAATTTTGATATTTCTCAAATTCGAGATAGCTTGACTTCTTGTTGTCTTGACTTTATGTGACCATATTTCTGTTCGACAAATTTGCGAAATAGTCCTGTCGAATACCACTCGAGATAAAATTTAAGGAGGTGAAATTTCTCTCTTGTAATATTCAACTTTGTTGATTTTTGGCCATTTCACTTATGGCATATCTCTATAAAATCACTCGACTGAAAGCCTGATTGTAGTGATTTTTCATTTACACGACCTGAAATTGGTAGCGTCGATAATGTCGTAACATTAAACCTATTGACAGAAAAGTCGCGGACGAAGTATGAAAAGCAGTACGAATGCTTCATTACATAGTATAATTCAGGGGAAGTTAGAAGGTACACTGAAAAAATAATGATGGCTCACTTAAAGGAAAAAGCTAAAACTATGAACTCTGCTACGCTTTGGTTGCTGTACTGAATGCTACGATCTGTGTTATCTGTAAGGAACAATATTGACATCAGGCAATATACGATGTTGATCGCATACCTAAAACTTCAATCTGTAGGATACAAACCGAAGAGATGTTCAAATTCCTCTGTGAAGCGCCCGATGAAATATTTTTAATGAAATAAGTAAATGGCACTATTCATTACTCTGTATATCAATAAGCTATTTCATTGACAGTTAGTATTAATTATGGGAGTTTTCGGTGCTTTTAGACTAGATGAGCCATTGAAGACAAAGAATCAGTATTGAAATAAATTCCTGATTTAAAAACAAGATCAAGAAGTGTACTAACTGTTACTGATTGTGAAGAACTTGAAATTTCATGATTCTACAGAAGGTATATTGCGTTGGGACCATCAGCTGACGACACCCTACATCGTCTTTTTCTACGATGTTGTAACGAAAAATGCTCTAATTAATTGGTGAGAATGAATATATTTGGAAAACACCCTGTGAACTCGCGCAATATTTGAATTTATCAGATTAAAAATTATATCTTTAATTTTTTCACAGCTGAAGATTATATTGAAAAAATCTAGAAAAGCACTGACGTGAGGTCAGGGGCTTTTCCGCACTTGTTCAAATTCTAACTATGAGATCGAAATTTTGCACCTATTTGTGTGTTGGTCAGGTAGAGATACTACCTGATTACGGCGTTTCAATCTGATTTCATTCTTACTTCTTGAGATATCGTGGAAATAACGTTAAAATTCCAATTAAAAACGAAATTTGGCAAATTATTTTCCTTATATCTCCGAAAGTAAATATCGGACCGAATTGAAATTTGGAACATTGTTGTTAAATACTAACTATGAAGGTTTGTACCAAATATCACTGAAATCTAATCAATACTTTCGGAGAAAAAAATTTTCGCGTAAAAATGTTTTTAAAATTTTTAAACTACTGGATCTACACGAAATTCTGCTCTAAGTTGCGCGTTAGCATTCCAAAACTGTCCACGAAGTTTCTATTTGATCGGGTCAATAATTCATGAGATATAGAAATTTTAAATGGGCCTTTCTTCGAAACTATCCAACCGATTCCACACATTAACGAACTTAGCTGAGATATTCAGATTCCAAACCTAATCTGACAATTTTAAGTCGCTAAGTTTTTTCCTTCAAAAGTTAGAGCACATACGGACGGACGGATGGACAGAATCGAGTTTGACCACGGATTCTTTTTCAGGGAGTTCAACCCAATCGTTTAAGACCATTTTCGGCTCAAAATTCGAAAATTACAGACATCGTGACGAAATGATAACGCGCTGTTTCCTAGAACATGCGAGTAAAAATGCGAGTTTGAAGGTGTTGCGGAATAACGTAGGAACAATATGATTACAATGTCAATGTCAACACATTTCTTGGGAACATTGACTGAAAAAAAAGTTTCCAAAAATCATTAATATTTCGTGATCTCATGTAACATCCTACTAATTTTCCTAATTTTTCTTCGATTTCTTGAACAACAAAGGAGCCTTGAGAAAGGCAGGAATGGCGCCGTAATGTAGGTGAATATTTGTTTGTGAAGAATCTAAATCTAAAATTGTCTACTTGCACGATAGACTTTCATTCGATGGATCAATCATGGACGAAACTGAAAGTTATAATTAGAAATAAAATTCAAACGGCATAGAATATCTTGGATTACGGTGCATCATCTGAGGTGATAATTGTTGAGTCAGCAAAAATGGCGAAACATACAATTTTAAACTCATCTTTACTTTCTGCAGCGTCTTTCAATTTTCATTCATCAAATTAAATAAGTTTCTGGAAATACCTCGGCAAATATCTCTATCAATCGACAATATATCATTTTGCGCTTTTGATACACAAATAGCTAATACCACTTGAGTATAAAACTAAATAAGAGCTGGCAAGTCAGTCAACAATGTATTATTTTCTGCAAAATGAATCCTGAAATATTCAGTTGACTAGTGTCCGATATAGAACCCCTCTTTGAGGAATTCTCCGCTGAAACAAGCTCAAGTATTGACGTATGCTTAGCAAGGGTTCTATCCATTGAACACACCTTCGGCAATTCTCGGCGAAGTTCATGGATATTGGTAAAATCTAGGATGTTTTCATATTTTCATGTTTCTCGCACTGAAAACAATTATTTGATAGTATCTGTTCGAGGTGTCCAAAAAGCCGCCCCATAAAACGAACCGCAATTCTGTTATAGAAAATGCCGACTAGTGGATGATTTATGGCATCTGTGTTACCTCCGAAAAAGGTGCATACTAGCATGAGAGTCATCAATAACAAGGCCACTATGTATTAAGTTCTGCAATCACTATAATGAATTCGCAGAAAATCATCTTCATTCCCAGTTTCAATGAAATATTTCGTACCTCCGGACACTTAAGCTGAATCGAATTTTCGAATGGTGTAGGTTCTCTGAAATTATCGCACAAAACGATTTCATCGTACATGCGGTATCGTACATAGTACATATGCACCAAAATTATAATACAAATAGCTATATGCTGGGTTGCATCACAGAAAACGAATAATAGTCGTTATTTTGTGATTATATGAGGCTTGAACAGTGATGCCAGATGTCACAGATGGAATTATGGTGCAGCGATGCCAGAAATTATGGGATTTCACTTCGAATAAGTTCGAATTCACAATTTGAAATAATGTATTTGAAACTTTTTGTCATATTCCCCTTCCAGAATTTCAACCCGAAAAGTTGTCGAAAATGGAAAAATCAGATATTTTGAATTTTACGTAGGTACCTCAACTATATTTTAGGTATATGATATCTGCTTGGGCCGTAGATAACCGAGCAAAAGGTATATTATCTTATTGTTGCGTCTTTACTACATCCATTGTATAAGGGTGTTATAAAACCGAGATCTTCAATGAAACAGATGATGTCATAAAAAAGGCACGAAACGAAAAATTATTATTTTGAAGGGAGAAGAGAACATTTTTCGGCTTCGAATCTGGACCTGTGGAAAAAGATTCGCTGTGTAATAAAATTGTCTTTATTCGACAAAATAATCGTTTGAAATGTACCGCAGTTTCGCCGTATTCTTCATGTTCTCGTATCTACCGTTATATTATATAGGTAATTGAAGGAAATCGATTTTAAGCACAAAGGTTTTTGAAAATATTGAATCGACAGGAACCTTGGTACAATTTTGGATTATGGTACATTTATTGACTACTTGTTATTTGGGGTCAAAATTATGGTACAATTCCATAATTATGGTACATCTAGCATCCCTGTGCTTGAGCCCGCTTCAAGGTAGGTCGTTCGTCGACTCGAGAGAGCATGCCACCAAGCACTGGCTAAGTAGTGCTTGGCTTGGCTGTTAAGTATCCAAAATGGAATGGAAGCGTCGACTTGAGACGTTCTTAAGTACGGAGTATCGATTATGCGTTCGGTCATGAATTTTTCCTTTCGCAGGAAATATTTCATGAACAAGCGCGCAAAAAGTTGTAAAAAGCGTCTTTTTATTGCACACATTATAGATACTCACTTTGTTCATCGATATAATATTGTCAGCATTGCGGAGCTGGCTCACGTGGTGGGTCACCAAAATCCTACACTTACTTCCAAGAAAACTCAGGATGCACTCATTGAACAGATGGTTGGCCACCCGAACATCAACAGCTGACAAAGGGTCATCCAGTAAATATATATCTGCATCTTTATATATGGCTCGTGCCAGATTTATTCTTGCCTTCTGTCCCCCACTCAGTGAGGCACCCCTGTCGCCCACCATAGTTAAATCTCCAAATGGAAACCGTTTAAGATCTTGGTCCAATCCACAAACCCTCACAACTTCCTTGTACCGCATTTCATTGTATTCTAAACCGAACAGAATATTTTGACGAATGGTAGAAGCGAAGGTCCAAGCTGTTTGAGGTGCATAAGATATTCTACCACTGATTTTTTTCGTTCCAGAAGAGATTAACAGTTCCCCTGAAACATCAAAGCATAATTCCTCAGAAATCCAGAATTTTGCATACCTATCTTACCTAAAATAACTTGGAGCAATGAGCTTTTTCCACTACCAACAGAACCGATGATGCCAATGAACTGGTTTGATTCAACTTTCAAGTTGATTCCTCTGAGTGAATCTGGACCTGAAATTAATAGAAAAAAGTTTGAAGCCAGGAGTTGGTAGAAGTATTTTCTTTTTACGCGCTTATTATTGTTGTTTATAGCCTGAATATCTCGGTTGATTTCAATAATGGACGAACATTAATTAGTTCAATCCGCCCAACCCTTTCTAAGTTTTGGGCAGCTAGAATTTTGTTTTCCCCCTACTCGAAAAATACCAATTTGATGGATTTGAAATTTGGTTTGCAGTTATGAAGTACAAACCGAAAAATGTATGCAGAATTTCTTCAGGATAATTTGATATTTTCTATAATTCTTTGATTTACATGGCATGACTTGCTCTCGTTATTAAATGGAAGATTTCAGTTGAATAGATGTTATAACTAGGAGAATCTGAAGAAGTATTTTAGACCTGAAAAAACGCGCGCATGTTCGAAGGAGATGAACGCTTTGGCAACGAATTTGAACATGCGTAACAAAGCTGCTGCGTTCACGGCAGTGCTTTTCTAGCTTTTTCCGATATAGTACTGGATTTCAATTCGATCTAATCTGTTTTTTTGGAAATATTGAGAAAATGAAATATCGAATGGGTATATCTACGGAATTATTGGGTGGATTTTACCCATTCACGAACTCGACCTTCATAACTAAGGTTCACACCTACTCTACAAATATAAAGTTTCTAAGTTGATTGTTCCGGAAGTTATTGTCTTTACGGTCGGCCTAACGGCCGATCGTAAATTCGTGAATGGTTTAAATCCAATAATTCCGCAGAAATACCAATTCAGAATTTCATCTTACGAATAGACGACTTCGGTCCGAATTGCCAACCCACGAATTTCGACCAAAATTAATACATCTGGGGAAGGGGAATGTCAGAAAATTCGACATGATAAGGTTCGCTTTATTTATAAATATCCGTAAACGGTGCCTCGGCTCCTCAAACAATATGAATATAAGTTGATTTGCGGAACATATCCCATGTAAACTTGACACTATCGACATGAAATCAGGAGTCACAACTTAAATTTCAGCCAATCGGAGATGATTTCAACGAAAACCTAAATTTGGAGGGAATTATCTTGTTTGAGGAGCCGAGGCGAACCTTATCTTGTCGAATTTGCTCTGAAATTCTCCTTCCACAGTGATAGTAATTTCGGACGAAATTTGTGAGTTGGCAACTTGGACCGAAGTCTTCTATTGAAACCCAATACTTTTTCGAAAAATGACAGTTCGAAGGTTCATACAGATTTGTATGAGGATAATATGATTAGATGATCACAGAATATTGAATATTTGCAAAAATAAAATTTGCAATTTTTTTGTGAATTTATTCTGATGACATCTCGAATTTTCGCACAAAATTGTCAACCAGGATTTTAAGAGTAACTGCCAAGTTTCATCATGATTGAATCAGTAAGATTTGAGTTATTTCGAAAGAAGCAACCATATTAGATCAAACGGAAATTTGTTACACTACTGTGACATATACGGCTCACTGCCCCAGAGTATTTTTCTTCAAATATGAATGAATTTTTCGAAAAAAAAAATGCATGAAACCTGTTTGGCATTCAGAATACGCTATGTTACAGTTATTTGGGAAACAATTCTAGAGCTCTTTGAGAAGTTTTCTTCCAAACTTTATACACCTAATTGCTCGCATGTTCTGAAGAACAGCGTGCTATCTTTTTATCCAAATGTATGTAATTTTCGAATTTTTGAACTCACTGATGACCAATCCGGTGTCAAAATCGTTTCTGTCCGGCAGGTCGTCCTTATGCATGACTACGGGTGTAGGGAGGGTCCTATCGACTTCAAACTGTCAGAGCTCACATCTTGAGGCCTATATTTCACGGTAGTGTACCTACCACATTTGTTTGATACGGTTAATATTTTGGGGGATATCGGGAGAAGAAATATGTAAAATTTGGTGTTTTGTTTTTCGGTTTTGTTTTTTTCTAGAATAACTCAAAAAAATACTGATTCAATTATGAGGAAACTTGGTAACTAGTTTGAAAATGCTGGTGAACACTTTTGTGCAATATTTCGTGATGATGTGAATGTTTTTGGAATTGCTTTCTGATCATATATTTTTAATTCTGTATGAACTTTCAAGCTATCATTTTTCGATCAAGACTTGGATTTCAATTCCATCTAATCTGTATTTTTGGAAATTATTGGAAAAATAAAATGTTGAATGAGTATATATGCGGAATTATTGGGTGGATTTCAACCCTTCACGCATTCGGCCTTCGTAATAAAGGTCCAACCGTAATCTACAAATATCCAGTTTCTGAGTTGTTTCTTTCGGAAGTTATTGAGCTTTCGATCGGCCGTTAGGCGTGATATAACGAAGAGTCTGGATTATACGACATAAAATAAGATAAAAACGTTTACTTGATTAGTTTTTCGGCATTTCATATTATTTTTCATATACTCCTGTTAAGCTGTATACATTTCGTTGATTTCATGTCACTTGATATATTTGAATTGATGTCAATATATTCGATCAATAAATTTTATATTTGTGTTGAGAAAAAGGAATACAGATTGAAACACTGTTTTTAAAGAAATTGAAAAAGTAGAGGGATGCCCCGTATTCAAGTTTCTAAGCGTAGGACCTCGGAAATCGTCGATCCGCCACTGCGTAAGACCTTTTCGATAATACACAGCTTGTGTATTTTATATGATTCAGTTGCTCACGAAATGATTCCTGACAGAGATAATGCTCATAAATGGGATATCTAGAAAGTGCAGAAAAAGAGATTTGCCTGACAATCAGAAGTTCATACAACTCTCGTAGAGTACTTCGACTATGACTGGCTTAAAGAAGTTTCCTTCAGAAAATATTCTTTTTTTTGAGTGATGATTATTTATAATTGCAATTAAAAAAAAATAATAAAATCCAACTTCCTTTCCAATATATCTAATCTCGTAAATTCCAGTATCCTTATTCAATTATATTTCATATATGTTTTATCGAATTGCGAAATAAGATTGTGTTAAGCTAGGTATAAGTCGGAATTATAGTTGATCTCGATTACTATTTTTTCAATTGTTCGCTACATTTTCCCCAAATGTAAAGTGATATTCTGCATTAGTTTTTTCCACAAATTTCTAGATTCCAGTGCTATCGGAAGTGTTTTCACGCGCTCGTCTTTTGGAAATATTGGCAAAATAAAATTTCTGAAGGATATATCTGCAGAATCATTGAGTAAATTGTACCAATTCACAAATTCAACATCCGTATGTGAACAAGTGAATAGGTAAAATCTGCCCAATGATTTTGTATCTATTTCCATTCGAAATTATATTCTTTCAATATTTCCAAATATACAGATATGATCTAAGTGAAATTAAGAACTTGGTTGAAAAATGACGGCATCAAAGTTCATGCAAAATTTCGTGAGAAAATGGAACAGGAGTGTAGAAGCTCCCAAATTCACGTCAGTGCTTCTTTAGAATTTTCCAATGTATTAAATGGATAGAACTTACCTCTCAAACCAGTGATATCGCTATAATACACAGGCTTCACTCCTTTGCTTCCTAGAATGGGAGAATTTCAAGAATTAAAATAAATCTTGGGGATGACAATTCAAATTCAATAGAGCGTATACTCTTCGATGGTTAATGTAAAATCAATAGTCCATTTGCATTTTCAGTCTTGGCAAAAACTACTAGGTTTGCAACTCTTTTGATTCCCCTAAAAGATTGCCTGAAATAATATGGGCCACAAATTTACCTTTTCTCTTCTTTACACTTTTAAGTGGAGTTTTCTCGGATAAATCTTCAGAACTGGTTAGAGAATCTTCATCTTCTTCGGTTTTAGAATCTTCCCAAGACGCCGAAACACTCTCTAGTAGAATGAAAACATTTTCTGGTCGTTCCAAATCTGCTGAATCTTGAATCTGGCGCTCCTCAGATAAAAGGAAATCGTTAACTCTCGTCAATACTATGCAGAGTTCGAACAACTTGGCAATACCAAGCGTGAAGAAAATTGAGATTATATAGTTGAGGAGCGTGTAGTAGATGAGTAAGAGGAAAACCTGAAATCAATATCGAAACTGAAGATAAGGAAAAGTTGGAAATAGAAGTATCGATCCTTACCATAACAACAGTTATCTTCCCATGTTCTTGTATTACTACGTACAATGCTAGAAAAATACTGATAGGCACAATGAAGGTGTAAACTGATTCGTATATTGCTTTAACCAGAAAAGATCTACCAATAATGTTTAGTTCTTTGGTTCTCACTTTTTCGATCAATTTGGCGAAAGGCTTCTCCCAAGCATACATTTTCATGACCTGTATACCAGTGAGTAGAGAATGCATTAATCTCATTCTTTCATCTGTCAAGATGGAGGTCATAAGTTGGAAGGAGGATACGTAATGAGCGAAGAAAGCTGAAGAAAAAATATATCACATAACACTGAAAAGTCGATTCAGGCCAAATTGACAGTGAAGATTTAAAAAATATTACCCTGTATCAAGCTTATGAAGAATATGAAGGCAACTCCAGAGAGTCCAGATATACCAAACTGTTGATATACTATGATGGTAACTGCTACAACCACAATTGGTGCTGTATAAACGTAATTGATGAGTTCAGTTCTCATGTCGAATCTGCTGAGATCATTCGAGATCAATGTCACAATTTTGCCACCTCCATCTTCTTGCAGTGTTGTGCTCCGTAGCCTGAGGACCTAAATAACAAACTTGAGTTAATCTACAGCTACACGCACCATTTGGGAACAAAATCAATTCCATATTCACCAAGTGAAGAGATCATCTCGAAAATTCAATCATTACCTTCCTGTATATCAGATTGCTGCATGAAACTCTGATCTTCATTGAGGTGTGTAAGGTTTGGTACCTCTGCTGAGCGTACGCAATAACCCTCAGTCCATTAGCTGCCAGCATCCCAATAGTCCAAAGTATCACTTCCTGCTTTGACATGGTAGAATGTGGTTGGAAGTAGCTCAACAAAAACCCAAGACATATTGGTTCTGCTAGTCTAAGGATCACCTCTATGGTAGATATGATTATTATTGTTACTATTTCGCTCCAGAAGGCTGACATAATGCTCTTAAAAATAGCAAACTTCTTTCTTTTCCTGCCTGTTGTCTTCATTTGCTCGTTCCATGATCTGTAATTTTTTGTGGTTATGTCATTCATTTCAGAAAAATAGTTATTACCTTTCCAATCGATCTCCCAAGAGTTCACTTCGATCGTTTAGTAATGGTTTATATGGTTTCTTTGGATTAAAGGAATTCTTCAAAGAACTGAGTGTATATCTGCAAATTAAAGTTATATAAAAACCGAAGCTAATCGAATAAAGAGGAACTTACAAGAAAAATAATCTAGAAAAGAATCCTGCATGAGCTAATGGATGCTGTCTTCTTTTTTCAGTCTTTTCATCTTGGATCTCCATTTGGCTGTAGAAGGGAAGAATTGAATGGATTTCATTTATGACTGATTAAACTTTTTAGCAAATGCAATTTTTCGCGCTCAAAAATTTCACTCGTGAACCAATGAAATGGTCAAGGCGAACCCAAACCAATCTTGAAAAAGTTTTCACAGTATTCAGTGAAAATAACAAGGTACTTCTCGACCGTTGAAGCGTGTTCACAACAATTAAATCAAATTCAGATAATAATATATATTCCCAACAAAACAATAACTCTAATTGAAATAAATAAATCAATGATAAATTAGGTATAAATAATTAAGAATAACAATAGCCCTCGAACCGAAAGGCTTCTTTTTCAAAAATTGAATGTAAACAGTCAATATGAAATAAAAAACGTTTGCATGTTATCATATAAATGTTTGCTTACTTTGTTGAACTACTATATTATATTTCCAATCTTATTTATCTGGGGCTTTCCATTTAGAATTCACTGAATTCACTGACAAAAAGACATTTCAACAGGAGGATATTGATCAGTTTAATTGATATGCAAACGAGGAACTAATTTATCGAAAGAGGAAAATCAGATTTCGAATTGGTATACGAAATCGATTTCTACAAGTAGTTTTTATCGACGAAAGGTTAGCATATGCTTGTTTAGAAAACTTCAAAACATGTTCAATCAGAAAAGTCGTTCCTGGCGTCCATATTGCATCATACGTCATTTTTTTATAGGAATCATTTAATTGCATGGACTAGAATTAAAGGAAATATTTTTTCGCATAAGAAATTGCCGATATATTCTGCCAGGATAAAAGTCTAGAAAAGAACTAACGTGAAGTAAGCAGCTTTTACGCGCTTGTTCACATTGCGAAATGGTGAAATTTTAATGAAATATAAAAATTAAAAAAAAAAAAACTTTTTTTACAAATTCTTCCATGGATAATTCTTCTCATTGACACTGTTCATCTTCCAACCAAGTTTCATTTCGATCAGATAAGTATTTTTCGAGTTATTGAAAAATAAAAATTTCAGATGGCTGTAGCACAAACACCATTCGGAAGATTTGGCCCATTAACGAACTCAACCGAGATATTCAGGATCTTAACCTAACCTGAAAATTTCAGGACTCTAGGTCTTTCCTTTCGAGAGTTTCAGCGCACACGGCCGGACGGACAGAATCGATTTTGACCACGGATTCTTCATCAGTGAGTCCAACCTAGTCGTTTGAAACCAATTTCGACTCAAAATTCGAAAATTACAGACATCGTGACGGAATGATAACACGCTGTTCCCCAGAACAAGCGCGTAAAAAGTAGACAATGAAATATCCAGTTCAAGTGTATCACCCTTCGATTCAGAGGCGTCTAATTAAAATTCTAGAAAAGCAATATCAGAACCCAACAATTTCCGAAGCGAACAACTCAGAGATCCGATATTACTAGAGCAAGTGGAGTTCACTCAACAAAGCTGAATTTATGACTGGGGAAAGTTCATCTAATAATTCTGCAGAATGTTTCAAATATTTATTCTCTCAATATTTTCAAAAATACAAATTGGATTAAATCAAAATCCAATACAGTGCTGGAAACAATAGCTTGAAAGTGTAGACAATCGTGGGGGCCACATGATTAGGAGATCACATAATCTTTCAGCTTCAGTGAAGTCAGAATACACAATTTTGAAGAATTTTTGTGAAGTCAGAATACAAAATTTTGAAGAGTATTTCTTCAAATTTTTTTATCCGCACGATTCTCTCATTCTCTGCACAAGTTTGCGCGATAGAATTTCTCAATTAATTATCAACGTTGAAATCAACCGGATCATTGTGTTCTGAAATATGCAATTTTTTCGGGAAAAGCCTTTGGAAATTTCGCGCTAATGTTCTGGGGAACAGCGTGCTATCGTTTCGACCAAATGCCTGTTATTTTCGAATTTGTTTCCGAAAATGGCCTGCAACGATTAGGTTTGACGCCCAGCCGTAAGTACGATTACGTGCGTATGGAGGATCATATCGACTTAAATCATTCAGAGAATGTTTCATTTCAAATTGCGACGGTCGAGTTCGTTAATGGGCGATATCGCCCAAATGGTTTCGGAGTTGGGGCTTGTTGGAATTCTGAGGTTATTTTACGGGTATTTCATCACGATGCGCAACTTTCAGCAAATAAGAAGATTTCTTGATATTTTTTTTCGAAAAAATTCATTTATTATGTTTGGGGATATTTCAAATTCAGACCATCAGCTCCATATTTTACAGCACTGTACAATAATTCAGTTTGATACGATGATGATGAAAGAAGATATTGGAAAAAAATTTCAAATTTCAAAGTCATTATTTTGGAATTGTTGTTTTTCCTGGAATAACTCAAAAGCTGCTGACTCAATCGCGATGAAACTTGGTTGCTAGTTGGAAAATGCTGATGAACAACTTTGTGCGGAATTTCGTGAGGATCGTATCATTCGAACAATTTGAAAACAAATTCAAATCCTTGGGGAATGCTGTAGTAAACTTCGAGCAGCCATTTTTGTGAACAAGTACTGGATTCCAATTGGATCATTTCTATATTTTGAAAATATTGGAAAAATAATATTTTGAATGAAGAATCCACTCAAAGAAATTCACTAGGATATACAACAGGAATTCGGTGACTTCTACAGGAAATTCTCCCTATATAAGCGACAGCAGGAATATTTGTTGAATTTACGTGACAATTCCTGTCGTTCAATTCCTCAAGAAATAACAAGATTCAGATTAGTTAATGCAACCAAACTGCAGTTTGTCATTTCAACAGGAAACTAATAATGTGACGAAAACCGGAATATACGTGACTATTCACAGAAAGGTAACATTGATTCAACTGGAATTTTCTAGTTATTTTAATGAACTACCTTACTTTTACCGGAGCTGTAATTTGGATCTAACAGGAATTTCCTGTTCAATGAACAAACTAGATAGTTGTATTCCACGCTTCAAACGTCAGTTCCTACAAGAATTTCCAGTAATGAACAATAAACTAAACCCGGAAATACTTTACTCATAACGGAACTGTAGTATCGATTAAACAGGAATTTTCCGTTGGAATGAAACTATCGTTCATTTATTATAGTACTAGTTAGTTGTATTCGAAGCCTATAACCTGAGCTTTTACAGGAATCTTTTCCAGTTACCTAGTATTTAACAGGAATTTTTTGCATTTCTATTCTATTGAAATAATTACGTAGATTTGGCAGTTATTTCCATGTGCAGTTGAGATTTGATTCCATGGAATTTTACTGGAAGATTCCGGTTAGTTCCACCGTGAAGCATTGTTGCAATTCAGGGTACTTCCTGTCAATATTCATGTGCTTTTTCGTACAGGGTGTGGCGGAACAGACAGTGCAGTTTGGAGAAGCTATTAAGAAAAAACTACGATACTTACAGAAATATGATTTAGTTCATTTTCTCAGTACATCATGCCGTTTTATGTATCAAGTTTTAAAAATGACATCAGAAAGATGATGGCCGCCGGCAGCGATACATTGATGAAGGCGATTTCTGAAGTTTTCGGCTTCATTAAGACCACAGAAAAAAATCACATATACTCAAATCCGGTGCTGCTGGTAGTCATCATTTTTCAAACTTGATACATAAAACGTCATGATGTACGTAAGAAAATTAACTGAATCTTATTTCTGTAAGTTACGTAAATTTTTCTTAACAGCCTCTCAAAACTGCATTGTCTGTTTCGCTGCACCCTGTACGAAATAGCACTTGAATATTAGGAGGAAGTACCCTGAATTGCAACAATACTTGTTAGAACTAACACGAATCTTTCTATAAGTTGCCTAGTTTTTTTAGTAGCCTTTCAAATATCCTAATTTTATCACGGAATACCCATAAAACAGAGTAATCACTTCAAATATAGGTCGCGTATGAAAATATGAATTTCAATATGAGCTAATATCTGATAATTTCTGGCATACAATTATAAAAAAAGGCTGCAAATGTAACTTCAAACCTGCCCTTTTATCTCGTCTCCTTATTGTTTCGTCCACTTCTGCAGCCGATCTCACGTGTGTAATAAATCCTTCCATTGATTCTAATAGGGATGGCATTCAGGTTGTACCTTTTTGGCTCCTTCAAACGCTACTCAAATAAAGTAGATACATTATAGAAAGAAAAAGTGCTATGTTGCAACGACCTTCTCCACCTAAAATCGAAATTAAAAAATAAATAACGACTTGCGTACTAGACAGCCTATTGGCATTAGAAGGTGATATGTTATAGCTTAGAACTTTGAATGGAAACTGCACAAAATGACTTCAATGGTCATATTATTTTGCGAATTGGAAAAGCCAAAACTTATAGCTGATCTCGGGGATCTCTATCTAACTTGAGTCCTGGAGTGAATTACTATTCAACAATAGAATGTTCAGCTCAACTTCTTCTTGAGTCTAAACCTTTCATGGATATCTGATCACCGCGTATAATTTTTCATTATCGATGTGTAGCCCTTGAAAAGCTAGGGAGATATGAGCTGGTAAGTCATTGGTTTAAACATTAATATTGCTCGAACTTGATGATAGATAGGTCATTTCCAACATCCTGTACCTACTTAATGTTTAACCGTGAAATAAAAATCAATATAGAGTTTTGAATGTTTCACCGTGTTTGAATATTTCTGATTGATTTCGTTTGGACTAGTCAAGCATCGTCGGAGATGTGATGAATATTTTTATTGTCATTATTATCGTACAAAATATAAATGTATAAGCAAAAAATACCTTCTGCAAGCTTCAGCAGCTCCTTCTAATTGGCGTTCATGTCGGATACTGAGGATGAGTCTATGCGTGTCTTGATGTCATTCAACAACATTTCCCTTGTCAGAGGATATGTCCTAGTTAGTGCCTCTGTATGGTATGGGTATATTACATAGAAGTCAGCCAGCAACTAAAAGGAAGACGATAACATTAAAAAATTATTACTATCTAGAAAAGGTATCTACGGTTACATAGATTATAGTGAAATATATTTCAATCTGAACCTATGTATAAACAAGCGCGTCAAAATACTTTGGATGAATATAGTGAGTGTTCCATCAGTAGAAATGGAAGGTATTTTTGAAATGTTCAAAATTTATAACGCTCATGATAAATATCTAGTTCAACTCCCCAAGAATTTTTCGAGTTCGATTTTTTTTTGCAAAATGAGCGTTTCTATCTGTTTTCCCATTGATTTCAATACTAGCACACAGGTTTGTCTGCAGCAATTCCAAATAAACGGGATCTGTAATGAACTAGGGTGCTTGGGCGGAAAACAACTCGTGAAATTATGGCACTACAAGAGTATTTGGATGAAAAGAATAGGTTTCGCAGAGTGGAAAATCACCATATCATTCACATTTCCTTCCTACTACTAATTTTATAACCTCATGCATGTTTTGAAACCATTTACATTTCAATGTGTATTCTACTCAATTTGTTTTTTTGTGTTCAAAACTATTTCTGTTATTACCTTCATTATGTTTGGCATATGAAATCTACGGTTCGCAACAATTGTATGCTCATGTGTTTATTGACGATTACTTCAATACACGTTGTTTTAGTGACAGACACTTTACAGCTAAACAACTTGAAATAATGATATATACTTACTTCTGACTATTTCGGCGTAATTGACAACATCCTCGTTGGCTGCCATTTCCATTGTTTCTATAGATTCACCGATTGGAGTAGGTATATATTTTCTCTTCATCCCCATCTTGACTTCGATCTAAGCCAAAGACAATAGGGGCCAAATCATATAAATAATTAGCAGCACTTGATGCATACATAACTATTTTTCCGATAAATCGCAAAATTCACAATAACTGTACTTGTTCAGAAGAATGGTGAATATCACAACTACATATATTTGTTTCAGCAACCAACGAACCAACACTAACCTCGTCTTACCCAGAGTAGCGATTTGATTTGGGCGATTTATAGGAATTCTGTTAAAATCAAAGTTCTGAGCTGTTAGAACAGAAGCGTCGATCGTAGAGATAACAGGAATAATATATCATTGATCTGAATTTATGTGAGAAATACGCAATATTCCTGTTGAATTTCATGGGTCCATACTGTTAATCGTACAAATATTGTTGGGTTATACTTACGAAATGATTATATTTTACTAGATATTCCTGTAACATTTACAATGTTTTATTCCTGTTGCACCTATGGTTCCGAACTACGTATGTTTTATAGTCGTGGCTCGTAAATATGGCAGAATATTATTCTATATACACAGGAAATATTCCTTATGAATAAAAGGTACATAATCACTGCTATACTTACTGGTTTTCCTGTTCATACGACAGAAGTCACTTGTACGGGAATCGGCATGTTAGATTTCAAGTACAGATTGTTCTTATAACGGTCTTCTTCTGTTGTAATGATAATACTTTTGTTTAAACAACAGGAATTCATTCAACCGGAATTTCCCGGGATGCTTTTTTCTCAGTGTCGTTGGGTAGATTCACGAATTCCACCTTCCTAATTAAGTTCCAAACCTACTTACGAACTCGATTTTTGTAGAGTAGGTTTAGGGCTTGATAACGAAGGTTCAATATGTGAATGGGTTAAATCCGCCCAATAATTCCGTGGATTCATCTCTTCAAAATTCTATTTTCCCAATATTTTCAAAAATATAGATAATATCAAATCGAAAATCAGATTGAAAACTGAGAGCTTGAAGGTTCATACAGAATTTCGTGAGGATTATATGATTAGATCTCCAAATCTATTCATCAGGAAGTGAAGGCGCGTGAGGCGGGTTCAATACGTGAAAAGATGACCGCTTTGGCAACGAATTCGAACATGCCTGAAACTGCTGCTGACTTCACGTCAGTACTTTTCTATTGTTGCCCGCATGTTCTAGGGGAATAGCGTGCTATAGTTTTGTCCAAATGTCTGTAATTTTCGATGATTGAGCCGAAACTGGTTTTAAACGGCTAGGTTGGACTCACTGACGACGAATCCAGTGTCCAAATCAATTCTGTCCGGCCGTCACCACGATTGCGGGCCTAGGAAGGATTATATCAACTTGAAAACTTCAGGAAGGGTTTCATTTCAAAATACGAAGGTTAAGTTCGTTGATGGGCCGAATCGGCCAAACAGTTTCGGAGTTAGAGCCATTTAAAATTTTGAGGTTAATTTCCTCATATTTCAGAAACTCTTGGATTGAAACTTGTCAGTTAGTTGGAGCATAACGACGCGCAACTTTAAGCAAAATTTCGTTGAAATCATATGATTAGGTACTCGATTAAAAAAAAAATTCTGAAACTATATGGTTAATATTCGAGAGAAATTTCAGTTATACAATGAATTCCATATTTTACAGCAACGTACCAAATTTCAATTAGATACTACTATTGGTTTTGAAAATTATGTACAATTTCGTGGTTTACTTCTCGTTATCGTTGTTTTTTTCGGTATAACTCAAAAAATACTGATTCAATCGAGATGAAACTTCACAGCGAGTTCAGAGATGTTGAGGAACACCATTGTGCAAAATTTCGTGATGATCGTGTCATTAAAACGATTCGCTAAAAAATTTCACTTTTTTTTCAAATATTTAATATTCTTCTCATCATATTATCCTCATTAAATTCTGTATGAACCTTCAAACTGTCATTTTAAGTACTGGATTTCAATTCGATCTAATCTAAATTTCTGAAATTATTGGGAAAATAAAATTTTGAATGAGTATATCTGCGGAAACATTGGGTGGATTTTACCCATTCACGAATTCCTGACGGCCGGATCGTAAACACAATAAGAAACGACTTAGAAACTCGATATTTGTAAGGTAGTTTTAGGGCTTAATTACGAAAGTACAATTCGTGAATGAGTAATATCCGCCCAATGATTCCGTAGATATACCCATTCAAAATTTTATTTTTCCAATATTTCCAAAAATACAGATTGGATCGAATTGAAATCCAGTAATTCATCGAAAAAAATCTAGAAAAGCACTGTCGTGAAGGCAGCAGCTCTTTCGCGCATGTTCAAATTCGTTGCTGAAGCGGACATCTACATTGAACATGCGCGCAAAAGCTGCTGCCTTCACGGCTGTGCTTTTCTAGATTTTTTTTTCATACAATTCTCACTATATTTTGCTTGCACGAAAGTTTCCCTCAACTAAGTACCAAGCATCATTCCAATCAAATCACTTCCTGAATCCAAAAAATAATCAGAAAAAAAACTTGATATTTTTTGGAGATATTGATGATGTAAAGGTCACAATTTTTTCGCAGCAGCATTTCAAAACTAATGAAGTTTCATCTTATCATACCCATTGTTTTTATCCTATTGAGGAAAAACCAATAATACTGAAAATATAACAAACAAAAAACCTCGACAAACTGTATTTATTATGGAAATTCTAGAAACTCACTGACGTTAATTCGGAGTTAAAATTTCACACACACATATGTGAACCCTCCCAAGGCAGCGTTACTATTTTTTAAAACGATTTTGCAATCTTCTAATTATATTATACTCGATATACGATATCCAGTTTATACTATGAGCTGTAATTTTTCATCCGAATACAAGATTAAAATTTTATCCGATCTGAATTCTTGGAAATATAAAATTTTGAATGGGTATATCAACAGAATCATTGAGAGCATTTTACTCAAACTAGGTCTTGAAATTTCAGTCTCTAAGTTTACGGTCAACTTGACTGCCGATCGTAAGCACAATAACTTTCGAAAGAAACAACTAGGAGACTTGATATTTGGAGAGCAGTTTTGAGGCTCATTTACAGAGGCTGAATTCGCGAATGAGTATATAATTATAGATCCATTCAAAATGGTATTTCAAAATATGCCTATCGGCTTGAATAGAAATCTAGTTGAGGATCTAGAAAAGCTCTTACGTGAGGTCAGGAGCTTCTAAGCGTAAAAGCGCGCGCGCTTGTTCAAATTCTTACTATTAAATCAACACGAAATTTTGCGCCTAGTTGCGTGTTGGTAATGTCCACCTTATTACGAAATTCCAATTTGAAAGCATTTTTACTTCTTGAGATATTGCGGAAATAACGTTAAAATTCCAAATGACATCGAAATTTGGCACATTATTTACATCTCCGAAAGTAAATATCGGATCAATTTGAAATTCGGAAAATTGTTGTTAAATGCCGACTCTAAGGTTTGTACCAAATAACCTCGAAATCTAATCAATATTTTCGGAGAAAAAAAAAATTTCATATGAAATTTTGAAAATTTTCGAATGAATATTCTTTTAAATTTTCTAACTACTGGATCCAAGAAAATTTTGCTTGGAGTTGTGCGTTGGTATTCCAAAACTGTCCGCGAAGTTTCAATTTGATCTAGTCAATAATCATAGAACTCTATATTACTACCTGGAAAGGACCCGACCCTTCTTTAACTAAGCTTAAAGCGTAACAAGGGGCAACGAAACAAAGATAGCGCTAATTACGGTAACCTCTCCCTGTAACACCCGTTGAAGTAAATGGTGTTAAACGGCTCAAAATTGGTTTTACTAGGAAATTCAGGTAGTTTGGGTATTATATCGTTTAGAAAGTGCAATATTTTTGAAAATGAATATCTATTTTTCTCTGATATGCCATTACTTTCTCTGCCTTCACCGCGTGTGGTTCAAAAAGTGAAGAATTATGTTGGTGTGAGCTGTGCATGTACGATTGACGATAGTTTCATCATTATTACAATAAATTCAAATAATAGGAACATAGGAAAATACTTCTCGAAAAGCACTGACTTGAAGTCAG
Source organism: Myrrha octodecimguttata (assembly GCA_958510865.1). Lineage (NCBI taxonomy): Eukaryota > Metazoa > Arthropoda > Insecta > Coleoptera > Coccinellidae > Myrrha > Myrrha octodecimguttata. The sequence continues at coordinate 33,064,797 of OY294057.1, forward strand.
GAAAATTTAAGCGCTGGTTAAAATTCATTGCCAATGCGAAATTTGACATACTTTTTTCCGATATTTTTGGAAATGTGTGTCGAATCGAGCTGAAATTTCGAACATTGCTGTTCAGATTCGACTTCAAGCATTGTATAAAGATGCTTCAAGATCTGCGCCAAGTTTCATTGAAATCTCATTGGTAGTTTCCGAAAAAAATATTTTTTTAACGATTCTTCATGCAATCAGTTAGCAAGTTTCAATCTGATCGCATCAGTACTTCTTGAATTTTTTGAGATAGCTTTCCTCGGTAGTAAGTTATCGTGGCAACTGGCGGCTGAATAGAATTCGATTTGACATTGAACTCTTCATCAGTGAGTCCAACCTGGTCGCTTGGAAACATTTTCGCCAAAAAAACGCAAATTTACGGAGGATGATAACGTGCTGTTCCCCAGAAAACCCGCTCACTAAGTTGAAATTAAACTTGAACATGTGCGATGTTCTTCAATCCTGCCTTCTTCACGAAATAGTCAGAAAAAAATTCAGGTTCTCCTAATTTGAAATGAAAAATTAAAAAGATTTAGAATAAATGCGACAGAGTTCCCTTTACTGCAATGAGGAAGAAAGAGATAGATACCCGTCCACTTCGCGGGTTGCATAAGCAACGAATTGGCTTCACTTGTCGCTCAAAACGGGTCCCTTCCAAGTATATATAGAGTTCATTGTCAATAATATATCGAGATATCGAGATAACCTCAAAATTTAAAATGATCCCAACTACGAAACTATCCACCGATTCCACCATTAACGAACTCAACCAAGATATTTGGACTGCAAACCTAATCTGACAATTTCAAATCGCTAAATTTTTTCGTCGAAAGTTAGAGCACATACGGATGAATTTCACCGATCGTAAATTCGAAATATATAGGTTAGCCAAATTGGAGAGCCCTATTTCAATACTGGATAAACCAAACTGATGTCGGTGTCTGAGGACCAATTTTCATGGGAAAGTCATTTCCGAAAACCACAACTTGATAGCTATCATCGTTACATAGTTACCGAGTGTTTTTTGATAATGTTTAGAAATACTGCTGTAACTTTTCTTCTGTTGGAAATTTTTCGGAGATATTCTCGTCGTAACTTTTACGTAGAATTCAATGACGTTAATTGAATTTTCTTCAAATTGATATTTTATGAGAGATCGCTATGAAAATAATTTCTTAAAATGGGACACCCCATATATTTTAACATACTTAGATAGATTTTGAAGTTACTATTTCAAAAACATAGCATACTTGATATTCTTCTGCAGTCATGTTCGAGATATTGAATTTTAAACTCTTATCCCTTGCATTATTGTAGGCTTCGAATTGTGCGGCTGTCGAAATAAAATGATAAGAACATTGATTGTTGGCTGTCAAAGATCTATTCGAACAGTAAGTAATCTGAAGAAAACTCGTAGCTCTTAAAAAACACCTAGAAAAGCACTGCCGTGAAGGCAGCAGTTTTAGCGCTAATTTGAATATGCGCGCAAAAGCTGCTGCCTTCACGGCAATGCTTTTTTAGGTTTTTTCGATAAATTACTTGATTTCAATTCGATCTAATCTGGATTTTTGGGAATATTGGAAAAATACAATTTTGAATGGGTATATCTGCGGAATCATTAGGCCGATATTACCCATTCACGAATTCGACCTTCGTAATTAATCCCCAAACGTTTTCTACAAATGTAGAGTTTCTGAGTCGTTTCTTCCGGAAGTTATTGTGATTGCGGTCGGTCGTTAGATCCATTTAAAATTTTATTTTTCCAATATTTCCAAAAATACAGATGAAATCGAATTGAAATCCACTACTTCATCGAAAAATTACAGTTTGGAATTTCATACAGAATTTAATTAGGATCATATGATAAGAAGATCCCAGAATATTGAATATTTGAAAAAAAAATTTGAAATTTTTTTTTTCAAACTGTTCCAATGACACGAGCATTACAAAATTCTGCACAATGTTGTAGTAACTCAGCATTTGCGAAGTTTTTATCATGATTGAGTCAGAATTTCTTCAGTTGTACCGAAAAAACAACGATATCGAGGAGAAAACCACGAAAATTTACATATTTTTTCCCAATATCTCAAGAACTGCGATCGAATTGAATTGAAATTTGATGCAATGCTGTGAAGCATAAAGCTCAAAGGATGAGCAAAATATTTTTCGAATATGATCGTTAGTTGAAATCGATTTTGACACCGGATTCGTCATCAGCGAGTCCAACCTAGACGTTTGAGACCATTTTCGGCTCACAATTCGAAAATTACAGACATAAAGATTGGAACTTTATTTCAAAATAACAAGAAATTTCATCAAATGAGGTGTTTGCAGAATCGGCCATTTTCATTAGAGCACATACACACATTCTTCTATAATACGAGTTAATGTTCAAGGATTGATTTCAACAGCTTCTCAAACGACGACTTCTGTATTCTTGAGATACATCTTGGTCTTTTCTTCTCACATCGACCTTCATTTATCAAGTTGTGAAATACCTTATTGTGCAAAAATGTATTCGGAAGGATGTTGTCTTCATGGATATTTTTTCCGATACAAATCACTTGCAGCCTCTGCGTTTCCTCCAGTTTGTATGAAGCAGATTAAGATGTCCCATTTCTCATAATTTTCGTATTTCATCGCGAAGTTGAACAGAAGTTGCGAACTAAACAGAACTGTTTTTGTTTCAATAAATTATAACTTTAAAACTGACCTTTTCATGGTTTTATTCACGATCGCATCCTACAAAGCTAACTGAAGGATAAAAGTTGAGAATTCAAAATCTCGAACATACCTACCATACGGTAAAAGCTATTTTGAATTGAGGTTTTCGCCAATGAGTTTTCTCTCTATCTCTCTCTGGTCCTGATCAGACACCGACATCAGTTTTCGTCTATCTAGTACAGAAATAGAACTTCCCTTTCAAAAGTATCCAATTTGGCCCACCCTGTACATATTTGATGAGGCTGAAATTTGGTACATTATAAAATGACAACCTGAAGGTTGGAGTGCAATTTCAACGAAATCAATCAGATAGTTTCTGAGATAAGAAAACTTTTAAAATTTTTTTTTCCCCAATTATTCTATTGATATATTTATCACGATATTCTGCATAATCTACTTGCTTATACTATATTATATTATCATTGTTTAAGGAGGATTAACAATGATATTATGCAGGGTGTGGATAATTTGCTGACCAAAATATAATCCTCTAAATAACGACCTTAAAGAATATTTAATTGAACCAAACTCTAAAACTGAGTTGTGTACATTGATATGTTCGTGCCACCACATTCAAATTTCAAATCCGCCCCAAATTGGGGGTAGTTTATTCTTGTAATTTTTCAACATAATTTGCTGACCGGAGGTTTCCAGTTGAGATATTTTATCGAAACAATATATTATGATTAAATATAGCATACTTTTTGTGCCACCATAAAAAAAATTCAGATCCGCCCCCGTTAAAGGGTAGTTTATTCTTGTGATTTTTCAGAAATCCTTGCTGATGGGAAATTTCCCGTAGAGATATTTGATTGAAACAATGTATTATGATTAACCGTAGCATACTCTTTGTGCCACCATAAAAAACATTCAGATCCACCCCCTATTAAGGGTAGTTTATTCCTGTGATTTTTCAGGAATCCTTGCTGATCGGAAAATTCCCGTGGAGATATTTGATTGAAACAAAGTATTATGACTAACCGTAGCATACCCTTTGTGCCACCCTAAAAAATATTCAGATCCACCCCCTATTAAGGGTAGTTTATTCTTGTGATTTTTCGGAAATCCTTTCTGATCGATATTTTCTAGTGGAGATATTTCATTGAAACAAAGTAAAATAATTGCAAATCGAATACCCTCTGTGCCACCATACAACAATTCCAGGTCTGACTCGTTTAAGGGTAGTTTATCCTCGTAATTTCTCGGAATACTTTGCTGACCGAAAATTTTCAGTAGAGATATTTTATTGAAACAACGTATTATGACTAAACGTAGCATACGCTTGGTGCCGCCGTAAAAAAATTTCAAATCCGCCCCTGTTTAAGGGTAGTTTATTCTTGTGATTTTTCAAGAATCCTTGCTGATCGGAAATTTCCCGTGAAGATATTTGATTGAAACAATGCATTATGACTAACCGTAGGATATTCTTGGTGCCACCATAAAAAATATTCAGATCCACCCCCTATTAAGGGTAGTTTATTCTTGTGATTTTTCAGGAATCCTTGATGATCCGAAATTTCCCGTGGAGATATTTGATTGAAACGATGTATTACGACTAACCGTAGGATATTCTTGGTGCCACCATGAAAAATATTCAGATCCTATTAACCCCTATTAAGGGTAGTTTATTCTCCGGATTTTTCGGAAATCCTTGCTGATCCATATTTTCCACTAGAGATATTTCATTGAAACAAAGTAAAATATTTGCAAATCGGATACCCTCTGTGCCACCGTACAAAAATTCCAGGTCCGACTCGTTTAAGGGTAGTTTATCCTCGTAATTTGTCGGAATACTTTGCTGACCGAAAATTTTCAGTGGAGATATTTTATTGAAACAACGTATTATGACTAAACGTAGCATACGCTTGGTGCCACAGTGCAAAAATTTCAAATCCGCCCCTCTTTAAGGGTAGTTTATTTTTGTGATATTTCAGTAATCCTGGCTGATCGGAAATTTCCCGTGGAGATATTTGATTGAAACAATGTATTATGACTTACCGTAGCATACTCTTTGTGCCATCTCAAAAAAAATTCAGATCCACCTCCTATTAAGGGTAGTTTATTCTTGTGATTTTTCAGAAATCCTTGCTGATCGGAAATTTCCCGTGAAGATATTTGATTGAAACGATGTATTATGACTAACCGTAGCATATTCTTGGTGCCACCATAAAAAATATTCAGATCCACCCCCTATTAAGGGTAGTTTATTCTTCGGATTTTTCGGAAATCCGTGCTGATCCATATTTTCCACTAGAGATATTTCATTGGAACAAAGTAAAATAATTGCAAATCGGATACCCTCTGTGCCACCATACAAAAATTCCAGGTCCGACTCCAAGCTTATGCTTCGTTTAGTCATAATACGTTGTTTCAATAAAATATCTCCACTGAAAATTTTCGGTCAGCAAAGTATTCCGAGAAATTACGAGGATAAATCACCCTTAAACGAGTCGGACCTGAAATTTTTGTATGGTGGCACAGAGGGTATCCGATTTGCAATTATTTTACTTCGTTTCAATGAAATATCTCTACTGGAAAATATCGATCAGCAAGGATTTCCGAAAAATCACAAGAATAAACTACCCTTATTAGGGGGTGGATCTGAATATTTTTTATGGTGGCACAAAAAGTATGCTACGGTTAGTCATAATACTTCGTTTCAATCAAATATCTTCACGGGAAATTTCCGATCAGCAAGGATTCCTGAAAAACCACAAGAATAAACTACCCTTAAACAGGGGCGGATCTGAATTTTTTGTATGGTGACACCAAGGGTATGCTACGTTTAGTCATAATACGATGTTTCAATAAAATATCTTCACTGAAAATTTTCGGTCAGCAAATTATTCCGAGAAATTACGAGGATAAACTACCCTTAAACGAGTCGGACCTGAAATTTTTGTATGGTGGCACAGAGGGTATCCGATTTGCAATTATTTTACTTCGATTGAATGAAATATCTCCACTGGAAAATATCGATCAGCAAGGATTTCCGAAAAATCCGAAGAATAAACTACCCTTAATAGGGGGTGGATCTGAATATTTTTTATGGTGGCACAAAGGATATGCTACGGTTAGTCATAATACATCGTTTCAATCAAATATCTTCACGGGAAATTTCCGATCAGCAAGGATTCCTGAAAAATCACAGGAATAAACTACCCTTAAACAGGGGCGGATCTGAATTTTTTTACGGTGGCACCAAGCTTATGCTACGTTCAGTCATAATACGTTGTTTCAATAAAATATCTCCACTGAAAATTTTTGGTCAGCAAAGTATTCCGAGAAATTACGAGGATAAACTACCCTTAAACGAGTCGGACCTGAAATTTTTGTATGGTGGCACAGAGGGTATCCGATTTGCAATTATTTTACTTTGTTTCGATGAAATATCTCCACTGGAAAAGAATCGATCAGCAAGGATTTCCGAAAAATTACAAGTATAAACTACCCTTAATAGGGGGTGGATCTGAATATTTTTCATGGTGGCACAAAGAATATGCTACGGTTAGTCATAATACATCGTTTCAATGAAATATCTCCGCGGGAAATTTCCGATCAGCAAGGATTCCTGAAAAATCACAAGAATAAACTACCCTCAAACGGGGGCGGATCTGAATTTTTTTTATGGTGGCACAAAAAGTATGCCACATTCAATCATAATGTAGCGTTTTGATAAAATATCTCGAGTAGAAACCTTCGGTCAGCAAATTATTTTGAAAAATTACAAGAATAAACTACCCCCAAATTGGGGTGGATTTTAATTTTGAATATGGTGGCAAGAAGGTGATCCTCGATAGATCTTAGGTTTGCATTATGAGTCTCATATTCTTACTAGAAGTCTGAAATTGACGGTATGATTCTATTTCAGTCAGCAAAGTATTTTTACCCTATTATGCATCATGTCCCGGAACAAGCGCTTAAAAATCGAAAATTTATTGAACTCAAAGCGAAAAAAAAGCACTGACGTGAAGTCAGCAGCTTTTACGCGCTTGTTCACATTGCAAATTGACGAAAGAAAATTTCAGTGAAATTAAAATGAAATATGAAAATTTTCAAAAAAATATTTTTTTTTTCGAATTTTTCCATGGATAATTCTTCTTACTGATACTGTCCATCATCCAATCAAGTTTCATTTCGATTAGATAATTATTTTTCGGGTTATTGAAAAATCAAAATTTCAAATGGCCTGTAACACAAAAAGCATTCGGCAGATTTGGCACATTAACGAACTCAACCGAGATATTTAGGATCAAATCCTAACCTGAAAATTTCAAGAATCTAGGTCTTTCCTTTCGGAAGTGACAGCACACACAGCCGGACAGAATTAAATTTGACCTCGGATTCTTCTTCAGGGAGTTCAACCCAATCGTTTAAGACCATTTTCGGCTCAAAATTACAGATATCTTAACAAAATGATAACGCGCTGTTCCCTTGAAAAAGCGCATAAAAATAAGAAATTCTTTCTGAACCATGTAATTCTACCGAAAAAAACCTAGTCAAAACAAAATTATGTTACTAGTTAGCTTATGATAACGATGAAATATTTATTTGTAAATGAGTCGAGTTATATTAATTTATTATACCTTGTTGAATTTTGAATCTCAAACACAGAGAAGTGCTGCAGTACCATCTAGCGGCTCAGTGTCGTCTCAGCCATATGGGGTAGTGCGGACTCGAAACTGCATATGAGATCTACGTGAAATGTTTCGGAATTACACTACTTTCTATGAGATGTCGCCACCACCTTCAATCGGCAATAAACCGATTCCACATGGAACATTCAAATCTGACATCTATTGAAAGTTATTTTAGAGCCCATTTCCCTACCTCACCCTCATTTTCCTTTCATTACTAACCGGGCATGCTCAAAGAGCCTCGTTCTAACCAATTTACCATTTACATCAAATATCCACACAGTTTTTGTTTTGTGCGGACGGAGTTCGTAGCATTTTCGTTCCTTTTTTTCAGTTCTAGCTGTCAAACTGCAAGAACGACTCGAGAAAAAATCGTGGCGTTTGTTTTCGCGAGTGGAATAGATCTTTTTTTGTTTATTCATATCGAAGAAGTTAGGATTAAGTGCTATGCAGATTATTTGGATTGAATTACAGGATATCTATCTCTAAACAAGGTAAGTTTCGCTTTCAGATTCGCCCCTTTACATTTATATAGATGCCCTTCAGGTACACCTTTCTTTCTAGTGATGTATAGTAAAATTCAAAAGATTTTTGCGTCTTTCAAGTAATGAAGAGCGTATTCAGTTGAAGTTCAGTCAGAAATGGTACTTTATCCGTGGTGCAAGCGAATACGTGACCAAAAGACCAAGTTAAATTAAGGATAATTGAAGACTTTTGTGGCCTTCTGTAACCATATAAAGCGTATAGTATGATTGAATTACGCCTTGTACTGGATTGATTTGCTTCAGTTATTCCAATCATTCCTTACTACTTCTATTTTTGTCTGAACACCGTTTTCTTCGCTTGGCAAGAAACTCAAGTGATTGTTTTTGATCGTATAAAATAGTGACTATACCTATATTTCTATCGAATGCCGACTGAAGTATAGTGGGTCATAGGTTTTCGATGGCCTTTTATGGAACTTCAGTGGTTTTTCCATTCACAGAATAGTGTCTCACAATAATTAATGGAAGGATTGGTGAAAATCGTTTCCTCAAATCCTGAAATTTTAAGGCTTATTATCACGAAGAGTTGGTAAAGATTCTTCCGTAGCTGGCGAACTGTTTAAATATTAACTATCGTAATGATGAAAGTGAGAGCTCCAGCTCCGTGTAAAATAATGAAACATAACAGTGTTCAATTAGCTTTGTTTTTGTTTGTTATCTTTTATATGCATATGAGGTCATCAACTTGTGTGATACACGATTAATTTGTGTATCAATATTAATATTTTTGGGGGAGTAGCTCCTCGATTTGAGTAGGTATGTCTCCTGTGTACCCTGTTGAATTGATGGTGATTTCAGATTATAAATGTGCATATTTCGATTGAATTTTCATAAAATTCAAACTTTTGGAAGATCAGGTAATGAATATCAGTATGAGAATACCATTCTTACTCTTCTACAACGATACAAAGATAAAACCTAGGACGAAACTGCTCATGAATATTAATACTTATGAGAATGAGGTTCCATATTATTCATTAATTCGATATTCTTCTTTTCTTCAAGTTATTCCCAACATATGAAGAATTCAAATGCAATGTTCCGTCCAACAATTAACGAACAAATATTGCCATACCTACCTATATATATTTTGGCTTGAAATTCGCACACGCTCTTGATTTCAAGTTGAGTTTGAAGTGCTTCTTTTGAATTATATCTTATTAATTGACCCGTGAGTATGACAATGTTCGAGTCTAATGTACCCAATACAATGAGAGGGTCGGAAGGCACAACCATTCATGTGATTGTCGGACTCTGTTTTCCTTGGGCTTTCAACACTAAACTAAGTAGAACTGCTGACACGTACTGAGGAGTATCGTTTGATTAATTCTTTAGTTTTTTTTTTGGAGTTTTAGCTCGGGTTTTCGCCCCCAATTTCTGAAACAGATACATTAAAATTTGCGGATTGCAGGATTAAACTTTTTGTCGAGAGCAGTTTCTTGGAAAACAGATTGCCTAATGAACATTACAGGAAAATGACCTAAAAAAATGATGCGAAATCCTCCCAAAATAAGCTTTAATCGATACTTATCGTTTGATTCGTTTATAAGTTTAACTGTCTTTTCATGTCGAGTATGAACGCATTTTTGCGCTCTTTTAACGCGTTTGTTCTGGGGAATAGCGCGTTGTCGTTTCGTCACAATGTCTGCAATTTTCGAATTTTAGCTAAAATTGGTCTCAAACCGCTTGGTTGGACTCACTAATGAAGAATCTGTGATCAAATTTTACTCTGTCCGTCCGGCCGTCCCTCCGTTTGTGCTTTGACTGTCGAAAGAAAAGACTTAGGGTCCTGAAATTTTCAGGATAGGTTTCGATCTCGAATATCTCGGTTAAGTTCGTTAGTGGGCAAAATCGGCCAAGCAGCTCCGGAGTTATGCCTATATGAAATTTGGAGCTTAATTCTATCCCATGAAGTACTGATTCGATCGGATTGAAACTTTGTGATTAGTTCTTGCATACCTACACGTAACTCAATGCTGAATTTCGTATGGATCCCGTTGTTGAAAAATTAAAAAAAATATATTTTTTCTGAAACTTTTGTTGAAATTTTTTTTTCTCAGCAAGTCTCAATCAGATTTCGAAGAAATTTGGCCCAAACCTTAGAATTATTCTTTTACAACAATGTTTCAAGTTTCAATTCGATACGATATTGACTTTCCGAGATATATGAAAAAAAATATACGTTATGTCGCGCGCTCGGTCGCGCGTTATGTCCTTAATATATTACGAAGTACAAAAGCGATCGGATCGCAACTTCATAACTTATTGCAGAATTCCGTATGGCTGAAATTGTTAAAACATATCAAAAAATGTTTATTCTAAAATGTTTGAAATTTTTTTGCAAAATTTTTTTTTTCGGAAAATGTTGAACAGATCTTAACGAAATTCGACACAGACATTAAAATCAATATTAAACAACGATGTTTCAGATTTCAATTCGATACGATGTTTACTTCCGGAGATATATAAAAAATTAATGTAAAATTTCTTTGTTTGAAATTTTGAGGTTATTTCCTCAATATCTCAAGAAGTATAAGTGCGATCACATCGAAACTTCGTAATTATCTGGAGAATTCCAACGCGCAACTACGAATTCTTTCTTTCTAAAACTATCCTCATCTCAATCGAAAAAAAATAGTGTTTATGATTTACTGACCAGATTGCGATGAAATTCGGCAGAGACCTTGAAGATAGTATTCGACAACAGTTTTTTAAATTTCAATTTGATATGATGTTCATTTCCGGAGATATAAGGGAAAAAATATGTCGCATTAACCAGAATAACATCCAAAAAAACGACTATAAGAGACTACATATTTTCATAGCAGGTTTGAGGGTTAATTGAGAAGGTCGAATTCGTGAAAAGTTGAAATCCCCTCAATAATTTCGTAGATATATTCATTCGAAAGTTTATTTTCCTAATATTACCAATAATGCCGATATGATCGATTCGAAATTCTGCACTTGGTTGAAAAATGACGGTGAAAAAGTTAATGCAAAATGTCTTGAGGAAATGGCTTCGAATGTGAACAAGCGCGTAAAAGCTCCTGACCTCACGTCAGTGGTTTTCTAGGTTTTTTCAAGATATAGTTGATAGTTGGTAGTTGGTAAGGGGTTACGTTCCACTGCGACCTTAAGGTCTATTGTGCCCCCTTGTCAGAGCTGTTTTCGCAACCTACAGCTCGCCCTCCAGCTCAAGAGCTCTGATGAATTCTAATATCTGTGAGGGCTTCAAGGAGGCTAAGTTCTCATTCCTCCTATAATGCTCCTGTCCAACTTTTGCGCAGGCTCACAATGGCGAGGCATTCTGTGATCAGGTGAACAGGGATTTGTGTTCTGTGAGGAAACCAGTGAGGAGGCGTAACTTATTCTTACTGAGATCCAGATGATTTTTGGATCTAGCAATTTCAAAGTTCCGAAGGAACTTTTTAGAGTGTTCCATTGCTTCTTGCCTCATATCATAGATCAAATTTGATTCCTTTGTTGCCAAACCTTTGATTTGGCCTTCTTTGTTGATCCAGGGTTCCTGGATCAGAGCAATGCCTAATTGCAGCCTCACAAACAACCTTGCAATCACGGCTGAGGAACCCCTCGCATGATGCAGGTTCAAGATATAACGGCGTGCTATCATTTTGCCCAAATATCCCTTTGATCCGTCGTGAATGACGACTAGTCTGAACCAGCTATTGTTAAGACTCGAAGAAAACTCTGGAGTGTTTGGTCTAGTTTCAAAGCTGGAACCGAAAAATTGAAAGTTTCGAAATCCAAAATGAAATTTTAGTTATTTTTTTTGTGCAAGGCACATTCGAATGACAAAGTATGAATTTTTTTTGTCGTCCATCGTTATGCTTTGTGGGATTTGTTCCTCAATTAATTTTGCATAAGCCTTCATGTTGATATTTCAAACATACAATAATCCAACCGGGATTTTGCGAATTATTCAGAAGAAAGTGTTTATATGACATTTTACGAAACCATTTATTAAAGTTGATCACGAATTACAAATCAGTGTACTGCCATTGTATCGTTTCAAACCAAGCACATTAATACGTGCAAGGATACAATTTGGTTTATGTCTCTTATAACTGAGTGTCCTCTAAACGATACTGATATATTCAATATGTAATCAATGTTGGTTGGATAGATATAAATGAGACATGTGTGCTCGCTCGGCCAATTGGTATGTAACTTGATTTATGAAATGCCGGACAGTTCAAGCAGTGGTTGAACTTTCATTGTATGCGAGTTTATTTTCGGTGTTGCTAACGGTGCCAAAAATCCTATACCGTTGGATTCTCCTCCTGTTTTGACGCTTGCTTCCCGCTCTGGATGAATGTTGCTACGCGATGCATCAGAGAAAAGCAACTCGTATGCGGTGAAACCGAGGCTGAAACCCGTGGTGAAACCCCTATCTAATCCATCACAACTTCGCAAATTTGGTGTCTATTTGCATGCATGACTGGAGGCTGGAGGTGACTGAAATTCTTAAGAGCAAACTGTACCGCGGGCTGGTAAATTAGTGCTTCGAAGGTCACATTCAAGTTTCCTAAATCGTCAAGGTCGGGCACCTGCCGACGGTCTGCCTGCTTTAACGCTGCCGATACTAGCGAGAAATATCAAAATGCGTGAAATTTCGACGTTTATAGGAAAGGTGGTGTCTTTCTGCAGGCTTCGGGGATTATTTTTTGGATTTTTTTTTGGGATGTAATTAATTCTTTTGTGGGAATGCGCATTGTTGTTAATTTTTCCATTTTTCACTCCATTTCAGTTTTATCTACCCGAATATAAGAAAGTGCCAACATTGCGCCTTCTTACTTCATTCTTCAACTATTTGCACCCAAAAATTTAAAAAAAAAAGGAACTCTGGCCTCCCAACGTCATCCTGTTATGTCCGAGGTACTGCATGCTCTTAAGAGGCTTGCATGACTTTTTTGTTGATTATTCCAGTATTAACATAGTCATAATATACAGGGTGAGTCTTTCAGGTGTTCCTCGATTGCAACCATAGATTTCCCTTATCGAATAGAGCACTTTTGCGTTTAACATTTTCCCCTATTCGGTTCTCGTAAAAAGATCGTTAAATTTAAAAAAAACTAGGTTTTTGCGCGCATATTCTAGGGGAACAGCGTGCTATCGTTTTGTCCAAATGTCTGTAATTTTCGATGATTGAGCCGAAAATAGTCTCAAACGACTAGATTGGACTAAGTGTTGACGAATCCGGTGTCAAAATCGATTCTGTCCGGCCGGCCAGCCGTGGAAACGATAACTGTCGAACGGAGTGAGCTAGCAACTTGAAATTTTCAGGGTAGTTCGCGCATTGGAATGTCACGGTTAAGTTCGTTAATGGGCCAAATCGGTCGAATAGTTTCGGAGTTATATCCACTTGGAATTTTGAAGTTATTCATTTTTTATTTCAGAAACTACTTGAGCGATTGAATTCAAACTTGGCAATTAGGTGGAGTATAACAGCGCGCAACTTTGAGCCAAATTTTGTCAGGATTATACTGTCAGTAATTTTTTTTTCGAAAACCGTTTATCATATCCAGACAAAAATTCCACTTGGACTTTGAGTTCATATTTCACAGCAGTGTACCAAATTTCAGTTCGATACGATTATAAGTTTTGGAGTTATCGGGAAAAAATATGTCAAATTTCGAGGTTTTTTTCTCGATATCGTTGTTTTTTTCGGTATAACTCGAAAAATACTGATTCAATCCTGATTAAACTTCGCAGCTGGTTTGGAGATGCTGAAAGACAACTTTATGCAAAGTTTTGTGATGATCGTGTCATTAGAACAATTCGAAAAAAAAAAAAATTCTGTGATTTTCTTATCATATCATCCTCATTAAATTCTGTATGGACCTTCGAACTGTAATTTTCCGATGAAGTACTGAATTTCAATTCGATCTGATCTGTATTTTTGGAAATATCAGGAAAATAAAATTTTGAATGGGTATATCTGCGGAATCATTGGGTGGATTTTACCCATTCACGAATTCGGCCTTCGTAATTAAGGTCCAAACCTTCTCTACAAATATCGAGTTTCTAAGTTGTTTCTTCCGGAAGTTATTGTGCTTACGTAGTCGGCCGTCAATATTTCCAAAAAATACAGATTAGATCGAATTGAAATCCAGTAATTCATCGAAAAAAAATCTATAAAAGCACTGCCGTGAAGGCAGCAGCTTTTCGCGCGTAATTCGTTGCTGAAGCGGTCATCTACATTGAACATGCGCGCCAAAAGCTGCTGCCTTCATGGCAGTGCTTTTCTAGATTTTTTCTTTAATTTAGACATGGTTATCCGAATGAAATGAATTTTATTGCTGTCCGTCTATAACTACGATACATATTCTTCAGTTGTCACTTTATCCTATTATACTCAAAACCGAGTCTTAGTTATACATTCGCTGATTTATGAAACCATAAGAAATAAGCATAAAGAATGCAGATAAAGTTGAGTCCAAGTCATAAAAGAATTTCTAGTCGTTTTTGACGACTTAAATTCCTTGTAATGTCTCAGGGAATGTATACCTTTGTCGAGATATTCAACGTTGAAATCTGATGAAAATTCGAGGAATCTCCTTGCTTTAGTGGATCCATCCATGAACTAGTAAGGGCCTTGAATTGAGCTCCATCCATGTTTTATACCTCTATTTTGTGAACAGACTTCAGAAATGGGGACATATGGCTTCATTGTATGAACCAGACTTCACATACAATTCATCGAGTTTAATTATGTGATTTCAGGTAATCAATTTATGAATTTGATTAGGATTATGATATTCATCCAATTCCCAATATTAGAATGAGAGATGAAATTGATGTGTACTCGATTGTGTACAATCTTATGGCGGAGACCAATGAATTTTGCACGAATATCAAGTGGAAGACCATTGTTTCAATACCTAAGTAGGTAAAGTAAAATATTTTCGTTACAATAATGCTGCAATAAGCACCTAACCATCAGAAAAGTGAGTACCTAAAGGAGTTTCCTCTATATCAAGTGAATATTCTACGATACAGATAAGAGTAAAAGTGACCCGTGTTTAACTCGTGAATTTAGTATAGCAGTGTATTGGTGAATTGAGAAATATTTAAATGCTTATAACTTCTCAACATAGCTGAATTCGGAAAAATCGAGAGAAAAATGCAGAATTAAAAATGTGTTTTTTTATGAGAGGGATCTATTATTAAAATCTTTCGAGTCCACCCAAAAGCAGCCCATTTCAACGCATTAAGTAACTGACGGTTTTGCACTTCTAATTTCATACATGTCTTTCGATCTCAGCGTCTCAAGATAGTGGGCGTCTATCTTGCGTATATGAGACGTGCTTAATTGAGTGTTATCGAGACGCTCGTTTAACTAGTCTGTCGACAAGTCAGTAAAAACAACAAATAAATTCGAGTTCTAAGTTGTTTACTGAATTACATCTCGAATAACGCCTGGAATATATGTACATGGCTTTACCTTGCGCACTTGCATGTGCCAGCTACTTTGATATGTTCACATCACTCATTAAGTCCCTGTCCTAACCTGTAAAACAGATCCAACATTATTCATCTGAGTCACCCTCAAGAGTGATAACATGAACCCCAACGCTACTCTAAATTATCAATTATTATGTCAAATCTCGCTTGAAATTTCGTTCGCTTTGGACGATTTTCACCAGCTGCTGTCAGGGCTGTCCACTCAGCTGGCGTCGAGGCTGGTGCTATCTTTGACTCGGGAGTTTCGTGATGAATTCATAACTCATCCACTGTGGCATATCAAAGCAAGAAATCTTTTTCATTTCGCCTGAACAACGTTGGGAATCGAATGCGTTTGATCAGCGGTGAGCAAGCGCGGCACCAATTACGTGCAAAGCTTTCTCATGGACCAATGTGCACAAAATGAAGGGGAAAGTTGTTGTTGGTGTTTTGGTAAAACTTACTTGGTGCCATTCCACTTATCCAGTTTGAACAATAGGAACTCTATCAACTGTAAAACTTTGTGAGTCCCTTTCGGAAGACCATTCACATTGCAAAAAATCTGAAATATTGGCCTCAATATGAAGAAAGGCTTGTTGGTGGGGGTCTATGAAACTGACATGTATTAGCGTACACAGCTATATTGGCATGCAAGTAGCTTACTAGCAACTGCTGCCGGTTCACGTCTGTTTTGGTGGTTTTTGTTTGGTTGCTTTACTTATTTATCATGTCCCGCCTGGGTGATGAGAAATCTTCGAGGGGGAAAGCACTAGAGATATTTTGTGGCAAAAGATTGCCTCCCCTCAGGATCTCCTCAAGATCTCCTCGGATCTCCCCGGGATCTCCTCGGATCTCCTTGGATCTCCCCGGGATCTCCTCGTATGTCATTGGATCTCCTCCTTATTTCCACGGATTTCCTCGTATCTCCTACGGATTGACTCGTATCCCTTCGGATCAATTCACACAAAGTGCTATATTTCAGTCCGTCCAAAATATTTTGAGGAATTCAAGCTAGAACCGGTATTATTTGTGGATCTTCCTAAGATATTCTTCGAGATTAAAATTGTGAAATAGCGGCTGATCTTGAACTCAATATCTTCCGAAAGAAACCACATTGAAACTCAAAATTTGTAGAGTAGGTTTAGGCCTTTATTACGAATGCCTTATTCTTGATAAGCCACCGAATGATTCCGCAGATATACCCGTTCAAAATGTTATTTTTCCAATAATTCCAGAAATACATACAGATTGGATCGAACTGAAATTCCGTAATTCATCGAACAATGACATCCTGGAGGTTTATACAGAATTTCATGAGGATAAAATGACCAGGAAATCGCAGAATATTGAAGCTTTGTATAGAAAAATCGAATTTTTTCTTGAAAATACTTTAATCACAAAATTTCACAAACGGTGGAATATCAGCATTTTCAAACTTAGTACCAAGTCTGCACCTTTGGCCGTTCACTTAGCACCGGTGTTATGAATTTTCGCCCCGAGTTTTCAACCAACGGTCGAAAGTAACCTAACAATGTCGCAATCGACCTATTGATATATAGACATTCCCTACCACTAATATTTCCGATGCAGATGTGGAAAGAGTGAGAGGGACGCTGATCAGAACATTTGCGCATGCGCAAACGACACACAAATCTTGGATCTCCTCGGTATTGCCTCGGATCTCCTTTGGATCTCCTCGGATCTCCTTGGATCTCCTCGGATCTTCTCGGATCTCCCCGGATCTCCTCGGATCTCCCCGGGATCTCCTTCCACTACGACATAAAATCTTCTCAGTGGTTCTCCCCTCGGAAATCTCACCTCCGTATGCGTTCTCTTCTTTTTGGGTCAGGCTACCCATACTTTGCTTGAATAAACACAATAATATCTACATAGCTACGCCATATACTAATAGAGTAAGGCAAGTTTTCTCCACATTGCATCCAACTGCTGGGTCTTGGCTTCATGGATCTGTTGAACTGAGGCCAACGCTTACTTAACGGCAAAATTCCAGTGTGGCGTGGGCTGGGCTTTCGCCGATAAGTTTTGTTTTAACCGTTTATTGCCCCTTTTCAATCTATTTTACGAAGAGTAGTAAGTAAATCAGATGAAGGAGTTTGAACTTGAAAGTGATATGCCCATTGACATTACACTTATTGAGTACCATTTAGTTGTGGGGCTACAGAAGGTCTTCAGGCAAGGTTTCTTTGAATCTTCGGTTTAATGGTCCTTCTTGAAATTGGTTTTCAATCTAGTCATTTTCATGACGTGTTGGTCCGTTCTTTTAATTAGTGGTTGCTCTTGTTATTCCTTCACTGATTCACGGTTTCTGGAGGTCTTCATGTAAGGTTTTGTTGGTAACATATCATGTAGCACTTACTTTTGAACGTTACACTGTGGACTGCATGATGTTTATTCTTGATGGCCGATAAGTGAGCGTTGGCCCTAAGGAGAATCTCGAAATATTCGATCGCCTACACCTCGGCCTACACTAATCCCACTTTGTTGTTTTAAATTGCGAAAAAGCGTGGCATATACGAATTTTCTCGTGAACGCTGGCTTGTGCGAACGTAAAGGGGAGTTCTTCTCCAAATGCGATATAACTTGTATAGAGAGTATGGCTTGTTCAAATATACGGATCGCTTGATGTGAAATTTTCTCATTTCTATCTCGGTATTCTCTGACCAATAATAAGGATTCATTGAATAAGAAAAGATGCTCATTCTTCGTTTAAGTAAACCTACTTAACTTAATTGAGAAGAATATTTCTCCGATAATGAACAGTTATCATCTTCATTGTAAGAGAATACTTTCAACTTCAAAATCGTGCAGATGGAAAAAATTGATTACATTGTTTCATTGGTCAGTAATTCAACTCATTTGCCATTTATCAAATATTTCTAACACCGTATCTCGCACTGAAACATATATGTCTAATATATCCATACGCTGAATTATTTGTTATTCGGTTATTAATTTCAGTTCATCTATAATACTAAACGCGTTACAGGCAACACCGCCGAAACCACTGCAGGAGATCAAGAAAAACTTTTGCTAAGAAAGGGTTATGTTCGTGAGAGTTTTTCTGATATTTCCGGGGAGTCTTGGCGTGATATCTGAACGTGATAAGAAAGAGGAAATTTCGAATTTTCCCGTACTGTTGATCTTTCATCGCGGAAAAATCGAGAGATACTTTTAAAAAATTCCCGAAAAATAACGAAAATATCGATATTTCCCAAAGGTGCAAAACCACAGGAAAGCATTTGGTCGCTGGGTTCAAGCTAGGTAGAGTTTTTTGGTACGAACAGAAAGACGAAAGACGAAATTGTGGCGTAGCGGGCCCCTTTTTTTGATTGACACTTTCGTATTCTTGCAGGAATGATGGAAAAAAGTGACATTTCTAAGAAAATCCGGTAAAAATTCGCCATTTCATATTCTTCTGTGGACTCGGCCGAGATCGGCTATCTCCGCCGCATTCGAGCTCGCTTTGGAGGTAGAATTTCTTGCGACAGTGAATATATTGCAACGTCGAACTTCAAATTTCTGTCGATTTCGCGGAAAACTTAAGCATAGTAGGCTTTGACCGTCGGCAAAGATCGGGTACTTCCGTCAATACTTTCAAGCCGAACCAGCGTTATGTTTATGTCAATTGTCATTAACATCAATTCTAATTTGCCGTCAAAATAGCATCCTATATGGAAGATACATTGAAATTGACGAAAATAAAGTTGGTAACGAATTGAAATGCATTTAGAAGTATCAATCATGGTCAATACTGCCTAATTCCAACTCTAACAATGACTTTTTCAAGAAAAAGTCGAGTTATCGGTATAATTTTAGCAAGTTATTATAACCTTATGCTACATTCACGAGAGGAAACAGTAAGTATTACCTACAATTGAAGATATTTTTACTTATCACAAGTTTTTCCAACCTGAATATCATGAGGAAATATTTATTTTCAGATGAGTCAGATATTTTAAATGAACTGGACATTGGAAAGTTTCTGTATCATTGAAGTCATAAAGTGAAGAATGTTTAGAATGGGTTCAAGACTACGATAAGAATCAGAATGCTAATCCAGAATTCGTCGAAAAAACATCACATTGCCATACATATTTGAAATGGTAGAGATTAACTCGACTTCAAAGGTATACATTATTATGTTATTTTCCGTTAGCAGATGCATCAAGTATGAAATTTTTGCAGATTTAAGATATGTGAGGTCGTGTTGTTGAAGTAAAATGCCATCCAAGCATTAAGCATATACAAAGGAAGAAAGCCTTTAAAGGACTGTGGAATGTTTTATGAATCTCTCAAAAATATCACTATCGTCCCGCTGAGAATATTGAATTGGAATAGTGAAAATTTTCGTTGTACAATGTTTAAATATGAATTTTTCATGCGATGATATATCTATTTAGTATTATTGGTGTCGTCTTGAGAAATTGAATTTTCATTTTATAGTCAATTTTATGTTTGCATGTGGAGCCACGGTTAGGGTCCATCCTCGAACTGAATTTTGACTAAATCGTGTCTGTATTTTTGTGAATATTGAGATGATGGAATTTCAAATGCGTTCATCTACTGAACCGTTTGGCAGATTTTGTTCATTCCGAACCTAACCTTCGAATTCAAGCTTTAAACCTGCCCTGAAAATTTCGAGTGTCTAAGTTATTCCTTTGCAAAGTTATCGTGTTTACAGACGGCCGAAGGCCGGCTGTAAACGCGATAACTTTGCAAAGGAATGGCTTAGACAGTCGAAATTTTCCGGGTAGGTTTAAAGTTTGAATTCGAAGGTTAAGTTCGGAATGAACAAAATCTGCCAAACGGTTCAGTAGATGAACGCATTTGAAATTCCATCATCTCAATATTCACAAAAATACAGACACGATTTGGTCATAATTTAATTCGAGGATAGACGATAACTGTGATCGAATTTTACATTAGCTACTGATTTTTTGTAAATTTATAAACAGTGTGCTTCGTTTTTAATAATTCAGTCAACTATTCAATTAATCTACTCAAAAAGGCAAATCTACCTGCTAGGTAGATCTGGGCGCTTCCTATGTAGGTATCGTTTAAGTAGATCTACAGTAAAGAATGATCTATCGCTAGGTAGATCTGGGCGCGTACTAGTTAAAAGTAAACGAATGATATAATTGAGTTTTCAAATAGGTATAAATAATTTAAAAACTCAATGATAATACACAAAAAATCTAGAAAAGCACTGACGTGAGGTCAGGAGCTTTTACGCGCTTGTTCAAATTGTAACCATTAGATCAGCACGAAATTTTGCTCCTGGTTGCGTGTTGGTAATCTCCACCTGATTACGAAGTTTCAGTCTGGTTACATTTGTACTTCTTATTGAGATATTACGGAAATAACGTTAAAATTCCAAATAACAACTATATTAGGCACCTTTCCCCCCCACCCCCCAATATCTCCGAAAATGAATATCGGATCGAATTGAAATTCGAAACATTGATGTTAAATTCTGATTCTAACCAATCTAACCTATATTTTCAGAGAAAAAAAAATTTTCATCAATAATTTCAAAAATTTTCGAATAGTTAACTGGATCCACACGAAATTTCGCTTTAAGTTGCACGTTGTTATTCCAAAACTGTCCACGAAGTTTCAATTCGATCAAGTCAATACTTCATGAGATATCGAGGAATCAACCTCAAGATTTCAAATGGGCCTAACTTCGAAACTATCCAACTAATTCCACCTATTAACGAACTCGACCGAGATATTTTGACTCCAATCCTAATCTGACAATTTCAAGTCGCTTAGTATTTTCCTTCGAAAGTTAGATCCCATACGGACGGCCGACCGGACAGAATTGAATTTGACCCCGGATTCTTCTTCAGGGAGTTCAACCCAATCGTTTAAGACCATTTTCGGCTCAAAATTCGAGAATTACAGACATCCTGACGAAGTGATAACGCTCTGTTCCTTAGAACAAGCGCGTAAAAAATATTTGATCCCAATTCAATATTTCGTCAAAATCTAGAGACTGAATATAAAATCATATAACATAACAAAAATTGAAATCTAGGATTTATTTTTCGAATGTCTGCTCATATCGACGCCTGCAGCATCAATAAATAACAAATATCCCCGATGAATAATAATAGTTGTCAACTAAGGAGACTACTTCGATAAAGATGTGGTCGTTTACATAAATAGATGAAATTCCAGCATCTCATTGCATACTGGTTTTTTATTTAATAAATAGACAAGCATCACAAAGATGGACGATGAAAGATAACAAACTTGTCGATGAACAAAACAAATTATCGGGTTTCTAGGAATCTGTTGTGAATTGAGATATTTGTATAATCAGGCGATGGGTGTGATATTTATCTGCGTCCCATTAATGAATAGTTGATAAATGTGGGTGTGAATGAAATGAGGAACGTAATCACTTTCATTCAATAAATTCTTGATTTTTGCTCACTGGAATTAATTCAGGTTCGATCAAATTTCATCGAGAAAACTGATTATTCCTCGGATTAACTCCGTGATTAATTTGCTCGACCTACAACAACCCAGAAGTATCTTGGCAATGTTGTTTCATTCAATGGGGTTATAATTCATTTATTTAGTTTTGGAACTCATACAGGTAGTTAAATACCCAGGAAATGCGATCGCAATTCTAAAATATTAAGCTTTTGCAAAAGTGACCATAAGATCTTCATAATAACAATTCAGAAACCCAAATTCAGTTTAACAAAGAGAAAAATATAACTTGAAGATGGTTGGAGAACATTACAACCAACAACATCAAATATAATAACAGTTTCAAAAACATAAAATAATAGCAACTCAAAATGTGTGAAACCATCACTCTCTGGATGTGAAGATCTTTTTCAATATATTTTTGAGAGTTTTTGTGCTTTGGAAAAATATATCTATGCGATCCCTAGATGTATTATCACACTGAAGAAGCATTCTATGTATGGATGAATTCCTGGCGCTATTGATCAACTATATAACGTTATTGGGAATTTTTTTTCAGAAGAATTAAAATTTTAAAAGCAGTAAAAATACATAAAAATAACGCTGATGACCACAATTACTCCTTTCATTTATTCCATCGGTGTTAAAAGATATAATTTTTGGACTATGGACGCCACCCCTACCTCGAATAAAGCAGAATTGGGAAATCCAATTCTGGATCATAAACCATAAACTGGTCAAACATATATAGCCGTATAGATGACATTGGAAAAATCATTTTTGCCTTATGACATATACCCCGTTTTCGAAGCATAAGCGAGATACCCCTGTATCTCGCTTATGCTTCGCGTATGTTTAATGTCAACCTTGAGCAATATTCTGATAATTGTGGTAGGTGACCTTTGAAATGAAGGTTTTCAGTCACATTTCAGTATTTTGGTTGTCAATTCAATTGTGGTGTAGAATTCTGGAAAAAAGATTTCAAAATGGCGGAACACCTACAAAGTTGGAATTTTTTGTTTTCGATTGCCAAATAGGATAGCATTTTTTCAATGTTCTCGATTATCTAAGATTATCCGTGAAGAATTTTCTCCAAAATTCAAAATTAACTTTTTTTTATGTCTACAGTAAAGAAAATTCACCCAACATTGTTGAAATCCTTCTAGGTTGAACTAAACTTCAGTCTGAACAATGGTGTGGAAACAAAATGAAAAAATATCCATTGGTTTTCATTTTGTAGCCTTACAACAAAACAAAACAAAAATTATAACTTATTTTCAGGTTTCAACAGAAATTCATGGTTTCTTAGGATATTTCGCATTTTTGTTAGCAGCGCAACTGTTAACGATCTTTAATGTTTATTTTTCGTATCATTATTGACTGATCTTCGGTAAATTGAAAATAATTCAAACAACCCTATATCAGTTAGTAATGTTGCGGAAAATAAGCAGGAAAGATCGTTTATAGTTGCTCTGTTACCAAAAATGCGAAATATCCTCAGAAACCAGGAAATTTTAGGGAAAAAAACCTATAAAAATATAATTTTTGTTCTATTTTTTTTCACGTAAGATGGTCTTCAACAAACACTCGACAATTATTAATAACCATTGTGATTGAATTCGATGCATATTGCAGAATGGCACTGCTAACTTAAAATTAAGTAAGCAGAGCCTCTCCTTTTAGGAAAACTAAAAGCGCGACGAATTTTTTTCCGTCCCGACAAATATATTTTGGTGGTCCTAAAATCGTTCAGCTCATTTCTGAAAGCAAACAATTCCATCTCACGTTTTCGTATCACAAAGTTTCGTCGGTGTATATATCCATCAGAATGATATATTTTCATAAGTAAGCATTAAAAGGTTAATTGTTTATTTTGGGAAATAGAAAATTAAACGATCCGAGAAACGATCAACCCAATACCAATTCATAACGATACGAAAAAATAAACCTCAAATATCAATATACCAACGCAGTGTTGCCGATTCTGCGAACTATCCACAGAAAACATTAAATTCCATTGAAACCTAAAAAAAGCTATAACACATGATTTCGGGTGGTCTTCGACAAATACTAGACAACTTTTTTCAACCATCGTGGTTAAATTCAAAGCATACTGTGAAATGCTAACTTATTATTGAGTATGCAGAGCCAACCTTCTACAAAAAAATCAAAAGCGCGACATTTTTTCCTTCAAGACAAATTCTCGACAAACATTCTACAAAAACCGAGATGGTTCTCATTGATTTCCGTGTAAGTAGCTCTGCTAACTTCATAGAAATCTTTTCTTTATAATTTATTATGTGCTCCTTTATGTCTTGTGGTCGATTTCCTTGTTTTAACACCATTGATGGGAATGAGAAATATTCTTCATTTTTCTTTGGAGTAAATATTCTGATATTGAACAATTTAAAACATTCTCATGTGTAGGAGCTCTTTACCGATGATGACAGCAACTGATTAACGATTTCCCACAGAGTTAATCATCAAGGTTCGATATTGAAATGCATTGTAATTATAGCAGTAAATCGCACTGTAACAAGGTCGTTGAACCTCTTCCTGTGTACGTTTGATACATGAAGAGACAAACTGTTACCTACTCCTTTGAGTGCATTTTGTGTCTATTTTTGACCAGTCCGCTATTAGAACAGACCTCTTAGTACTGCCCACGTTGGCGAAAAGCTACAGATGTAAGAGAGAATAACGATCAATGATAGCCGTTTCGCCCGTTTCATAACAGATATTTCTCCATCGAGCTTCTGAAATTGGAGGATTTTCTGACAGAATGCATTCCTGATCTGAATCGTGAATAAATTAGCCTTCGCCCTTCATGTGTCCCAAATGACAATAGCCGACATTCTCAAGGCCGATTTACATCAGTAAGCGATTGCTCATTCTATCAAATTCTTCTATTGTGAACAGAAGTGAAACATTCTTTCGTCGTTCTATCTGCGGTCGCAAAGAATCTATGTAATGTGTAAGTAAACGCTGAAAACGTGCTTTTGCTCACACTAAAAGATCAACCAGAATGTATGAACATTTATTTGAACATGGACGTGAGCACTATAAAATCAACAAGATCACCTTTAAAAAATGTCCATGTTTATTTATAATAACATGAACGTTTTTCGACTGAAAAAGCTTTCTTTTCACGAAGAGCGGTATACCGGGTGTCACGGGAATCAGATTTTTCAGGATATCGTATTGAAATTTTGGATACTGATAATACAGATTGTTTCCTATCGAATGAAGTAATTAATGTGTGTCTATTACCACAGACTAACCAGATAAACAACTCGCGTCATTTACTTAGGAAATACATGTCAACACACATATGACCGTGAATCGAGCTGATCGGAATTTTAGCAGGCGTTTGGGGTGTTTTAGGGTGCCAATCAGATTGCAGATATAGGATTACGTCACTCTCGCCGCTTCTGGACTCGCTTGAAGAGGTTATAAACATGCAAACAAACTGCAATGAATTTTTTTCCTATTCATTTGATGGATATTTTCGTATCTGTTCCGTTTCAGAATATAATCCAAAAAGTTTTCACAACAAAAACAATTGTTATCCCTGAGGTTCTATTTCATAGCTGAAGTTAAAGAATTCCAACCTCCATTATTCAACTAAAATGATGTCCAATAAAACTGTATATGATTGCACAACCACAAGGATTGGAATCGAATAAAGTTGGTCTATTCAAAGTTTGATTCTATATTGGAATAAATCTCATCTGATGTGAAAGTATCACAACCTTTACATTTCCCATTTGAAATAATAGTATGTTTCTGTTTGCATGATGAATGGATT
Source organism: Myrrha octodecimguttata (assembly GCA_958510865.1). Classification (NCBI taxonomy): domain Eukaryota; kingdom Metazoa; phylum Arthropoda; class Insecta; order Coleoptera; family Coccinellidae; genus Myrrha; species Myrrha octodecimguttata. The sequence goes on from OY294057.1 coordinate 33,090,467, forward strand.
TCAAAGAAGTTTGTGCCAAAAAAATACCTCACCTTTTAATAAATTACTGTTATATATCTTCTTTATTGATGAAATAGTGAAGCAAATATGGATTATACTCAACTTCATGTCAAAAACAGTTTGGCAGACTTTACATACATATGGTATATTTACCACAATACAGGGTCTTTCACGAGGAACCTCACCCATATTTATACGGGAAACTACTGAACGTATTTTCATGAAATTCAGCACTTATAAGTATTTCACGATGCTGATGAAATCTAAAATATTTTCAAGGCATGAGCACCTCCGGTTTTTCCGGAAATGACGTCAACTTCCGTTTTTCAAATTAGAACACCATTTTTTTATTGCAGAAATAGATTCCTTAGAAAATTTCAATTTATTTTGATGTAACATTTTTCAGTTTTGGTTGGAAAATTCTCTCTGAGCGGGAAAATTCGAAAAAAAATCGAAAATAGAGCTCCGCTGAAACAAGAATAACTTCGAGGTTTTTGGATGGAAAATTTTCATTTTTGGGATTTTCCAAGATGTAAGATTGATGTATCCACTTTAAAAATCGAAATCGCGATTCATGATACAGGGGGTGAAAAAATCGCTTTCAAAGTCAGGGATGACAAAATCGTGAAAAATCAATTTTTTCAAATTAGAACCCCATTTTTTTATGGCAGATATTGAATCTACGTTGAAAAATAATGTGAGTGTATGCATCACACCCTTGCCCTAAAGTGGATATTTTCTGAGTTATTCACAAAAAACTGTTTTTCGTCTTGAATTTTCAGCTATTTCTTTTACCTTCACGCCAAAAAGATGACATTTTCAGGAACTGTTACTTAAACCATGTTTTAGATTTTACTAGCCTAATATGCAAGAGAAAAAAGTTACAGGTTGTTCCTAAATAGATGGCGAATTTGGATTTTCTCTCCAGTGATAAATAAATAATTCCTTATGAACCATATGCAAAAACTTACCATGTTTTACATTTTTTTTTTTTAATGATAGATATCATTAATTACATCTGCCAAATTCCTCTTTATTCAGTAGCATTTTGTGTTTACTATTAATTTGGTGATAATTCGTATTAAGTTATAAAATCGATCACTATGCCTAATTTTACCAATGAAGATTATTTAAATCTCATTCTACTTCATGGAGAATGTAATAAAGTTGTAGATAGAACGATTCGACTGTTCATTGAGAGGTTTCCTGACCGACCCAGACCAACGAGAGATACCATTAACAGAACCATGACAAACTTAAGAAATGTCGGATCTTTCGTTAAGAAAACTACACACAGAGAAAAAAGTGTAGTAGAAGATGAGAACAACGAAATTACAGTTCTTGCATATTTTCGTGTGAATCCTCAAAATTCTCTCAAAGATGCCGAGATTGATCTGGGATTATCTCAATCGAGTGTTTGGAGAATATTAAAAAAACATAAAATGCACCCATATAAATTCAATAGGGTACAGCATTTGAAGGAAACTGATTTCGTCAGGAGAACAGAGTTTTGCGAAGCTATGATGATTCGATTTCAAGAGAATGAAAACTTTTTGGACTGTATAATTTGGACAGATGAATCTAAATTCACAAAGAATGGTTCTTTCAATAGACATAACAGTCATTATTGGGATGAAAAGAACAACCACCACTTCAGACAATGGAACTTTCAAGAGACCTGGAGTTTCAATGTTTTTTGCGCCATCAAAAATAATGCAATTCTCGATGTTCACATTTATGATGGGACTTTAACTGGTAAGATAGAACACTACACATGTTTGCATTATTTAAAGAATGTTCTCCCTTAGGAGATAGATATTCTGACATATTGACTCAAATAATTGAGCCGCTAGTACAGAACCATAATGACTTATGGTATCAACAAGATGGCGCGCCTCCACACAATTCACTCAATGTGTCAAATATCCTCTACAGGCTATTTGAAGATCGATGGTTGGCGAACAATGGTCCACATCTTTGGCCACCACGTTCTCCCGATTTAACTCCTTTAGACTATTATGTTTGGGGTAGGATAAAAAATATTGTCTACTCAACTCCCCTGACTGATAAAGAGGACTGCATAGAACGAGTCAGAAATGCGTTCAGGTTTGTTTAGATTTTTAGATTCATAGTTTTGAAACTCAATTTGGTTTTTAAACACTTTTGCAGATCTCTTCCTCCCGATGAAATAAGAAGAGCAACGCACGAAGCGTTCCTGAGACGTATAAATAAATGTCTAGAAATTAACGGTCAAAACTTTGAGCATCTTCTCTAGTTATAACTGCGAGAGTTTGCCATGGTTCTCCTAATAGTAACTTGAAGTCGGTTTCAAGAAGGGGTGAAAAATCTACAGCATGGTTCAAATAACAGTTCCTGAAAATTTCATCTTTTTGGCGTGAAGGGAAAAGAAATAGCTGAAAATTCAAGACGAAAAACAGTTTTTTGTGAATTACTCAGGAAATATCCATTTTAGGGCAAGGGTGTGATGCATACACTCACATTATTTATTAACGTAGATTCAATATCTGCCATAAAAAATGGGGTTCTAATTTGAAAAAATTGATTTTTCACGATTTTGTCATCCCTGACTTTGAAAGCGATTTTTTCACCCCCTGTATCATGAATCGCGATTTCGATTTTTAAAGTGGATACATCAATCTTACATCTTGAAAAATCCCAAAAATGAAAATTTTCCATCCAAAAACCTCGAAGTTATTCTTGTTTCAGCGGAGCTCTATTCTCGATTTTTTTTCGAATTTTCCCGCTCAGAAAGAATTTTCCAACCAAAACTGAAAAATGTTACATCAAAATAAATTGAAATTTTCTAAGGAATCTATTTCTGCAATAAAAAAATGGTGTTCTAATTTGAAAAACGGAAGTTGACGTCATTTCCGGAAAAACCGGAGGTGCTCATGCCTTGAAAATATTTTAGATTTCATCAGCATCGTGAAATACTTATAAGTTCTGAATTTCATGAAAATACGTTCAGTAGTTTCCCGTATAAATATGGGTGAGGTTCCTCGTGAAAGACCCTGTATAGGTACTGAACTTGACGAATAACATATTTATGTAAGTAGTAATTGAAAGTGTTATGGATAAGACAATGTAGTTTTTAAAGTAATTCTATTTCTTGTTTATAAATTTTTAAAGTTTCTTCATTCCTCACACATTAATTCGATTGTATCCACACATTAGAAAAAGGCTTGCAATGAAATAGAACACACCCAAACCCCCACATTATTTTGAGGGATTTCCGAGGGATTTTCCTAAAGGTCTATGAATGTCAGTCACAACAAAGATTCTCTGATTGAGGAAAACGGGTTTTCCATAACATTTTTCCAAAATTTCCATTTACTCCAACCGAGTTCTTCAACTTATTTCTACAGGAGTGAAAGATGTGACAAAATACTCGCTTTGGTATTAGAAATTTGCTTTTCGAATGGTTTCATCGAAAAATCTTAGTCTGATTTTAATATTGTGATTCCTGAATCCTGGCAAATCCGTTTTCACATTTCGATTTTAGATATTCCAAAGTCAAGTATTCAATTTGACAGCTGTTTTTAGGAAGAAGAAAGTGTGGTTATGTCTGTTATTTTTTTCAAGGTCGGAAAGACGATGAAGTGATTTGTCTTATGGGTCTGCTATTACTTCAAGTTTAACCGGAATTCGATTGTCCCTTAGAAATGCTGTATATTTTTGTATATCCGCATCCCTCGTGGCATTTTGAGTTATATTCTGTCAAAAAAAAAAAAATAATATCGAGAAAAATATTCCATCTCAAAATTTGTTTTTTTTTACTGAGGTTCGATTTTTAGCTCGATATAAGGATTTTTCTAAAATTACAAATCATAAAAATTATTTCCACTAGAAATTGACCACTTGGGCAAAAGTTACACTAATTTTGTTTCAGTCCTACGCGACGAGTGAACCTTTTGCTGTTACTCCAATTATACTGGGTTTAGATTGATAAAATTATTCACGCATATGCTTTAGTCATACAGTGTCTGTATAGAGAAATAGTGTCATTTATTTTCTGCTCGTACAGCAATGTTGTAGAGGACTTTTTTCCACATTTTGATGGAACCTCTTTTTTCAAAAATGCAATTCGAAAATTACAACAACTATTTCTCTATCAAACTACTGTATAATCGGAGAGTATGAGTAAAAAATTTCATATACCTAAACGCAAAGTGATCAAAAGACTAAAACGAAATATCTGTTACTTCTTTCGAAATGATGAATTCTTAGTGGAACAATGTTTAATGATTTTAATAATGTTGAGAAATAGTATATCCACAATTCCAATAGATCCCACGTCAAAAAAAAATTAATAAACTATTTTTTTTTCGTTTCATTTTCGTTTTCACGACATTTAACTAGGAATTCAACGTTTAATTCGAATAATAATAATAATAATAATTTATTCGCAGAAATTATACATACAAAGGTACATTCTACAAATAACCAGAATTCCCACAAAGGCCAAGCCTGTCCGTGGGGTGAACCACCAAGTTAAATTATTTTCTTAATATTACAAGTATAAAAATAACCAACGTTATATATATGACACAAAACAAACAAACAAAAAAAAATTCTTCCCTCAATCAAGCGTATTGGGAAGGCAAGTTCAACCAGACACAAAACCGCAATAATATAGCAATAGGATATTCAATTAAATTTGAAAAGGCTAGAAATCTTATGCCTAGGTTGGTCCATCAGAAAGAGCTTCACCCTTCTCCGGAATATCGGCATATAAACCGAATTCCTAACATCTACCGGAAGAAAATTATAAAGTCTGCTCGCTAAGTAATCAGGAGCCCGCTGGGATATCGTTTTCGAGGCATATTGAGTTCGAAATATCTCATTAGCCATAGATCTTGTATTGTGATGATGATCAATACAATTAAGTTCTATTTTTTTGCCGTAAGTACCAATTACTGATTTAAGAAAATATAGTTGTGTTATATCCAAGATCTTTGATTCTTTGTACAATTCATTCGACGGATATAGATTCGGCCTGACTTTCATAATTTTCAGAATTATTTTTTGGATTTGTTCTACTTTTTGTAAATAGCAATAAGCTGCCGCACCCCAGGCCAGAATTCCGTAGCTTAGTTTAGATTCTACAAGTGCGTAATATATAACTTTCAAAGAAGTTAATTCCAAAATTTTTTTGAAAAATCTGAACTTATACAATAAACTCCTCAACGTGAAAACTATTTTATCTATGTGGGTATTCCACCTTAAATGGGAATCGATTGTTATTCCGAGATATTTGACGTTTTCTCTGCTCAAGATTTCAGTTTTTTTATCATTTACAATTATAGTTATCCTCTGATGAAGAGGGACATTATCTGCACCACAGCTAAATGGGAGAAAGCAAGTTCTGCTGAAATTTATGCTTAATATCTTCGAACTAAATGCATCCATCAGAATGGAAAAATCTTTTTCCACCCTTTTCTTCAGGTCTTCCCACGTTTGACTTTCATAAAAAATGATGTATCATCAGCAAAGCTGGTAATCGACCCTCCGTATTTATAGTAAGTATATTATTTATATACACAATGAAGAGGATTGGACCGATCACTGTCCCCTGAGGCACGCCATATTCAACTTTCCTTCTTCCACTGATAGACGCATTCACTCGGACACATTGCTCACGATCATCGAGATAACTTATCATAAGATCTTCTGCTTTCCCTCTAATACCCACATCCCGCAAGGCCCCCAACAGCACTCCATGGTGGACAGTGTCAAAAGCCTTTGCCAGATCCAGGAATGCCATACATTTTGTACAATTTTCCATCACTTATCAACTTATGAATTTTGAAATCAGTGAATTGATAGCATCTTGAGTAGAGAAATTTTTCCTAAAGCCAAATTGATTTGCCGAAATCAGCTTAGACTTTTCTAGGTAGGCCACCAATCTATTTTTGAACGATTTCTCAAACACTTTAGCAACATTACTCATCAAAGTGATAGGTCGATAATTTGTCAATACTTCCTTGTCTCCATTTTTGAATAAGGGTGTTATAATACCAAATTCGAAGTATTTTGGTACTATTCCCTGCATCATGATGTTATTAATTAGATGTGTCAGGGGCTAAGCTATCTAATCAACTATTTTTTTGAGCGTTTCTGATTTTATTCCATCTATTCCCGGTGACTTATTATTTCCTAATGAATTTACTATCTCTTTTATTTCTTCGTGAGTTGCAGACGGAGAAATATAGAATTTTTACAGGAATCTCGTTTAATCGGATTTTTTTCGGTTTACATATGGCTTCCGCCAGTTTCGGACCAATTGAAGAGAAAAATTCATTAAAAACATCTGCCATTGCAAGCTCTTTCTCGACCAAGTTGTTTTTGGAATCGCGTATATAAGTTACTTTATTTTTTTTTACATTATTTTCGTTCACCGATTTCACCACCTGCCATACCGACTTGCTATCACCACTGCCCTATTCGAATTTTTTCTTAAAATATGTGATTTTTGCTCCCTTAGTAACAGACTGAAGTGAATTTCTGTATTGAATATACTCACTTTTGAATATGCAAGAATGAACATCAGTTCATATGAGAACATCAAAAATAACATCCATTTTCGGTTAAAACGGTCATAGACACACCTTGTTTACCTCAGTCGATGGAAATCAATCTGTAGTATCAATTTTCAAAATTTCTATCTCAAATAAAGATTTTCAGAATTTTCTCGTTTGTCCGATGAAAGACTCAGATTTGTTGTACCCTGAAACGTCACCGTTCGGTTTGTTTATCGTTTGTATCAATCCGTTCAATCCTGCAATCCGCAAGGGCGTTTTTCATAAAAATCCATTTTATTTCATTTTCAATAGTTCTATTTCAGATATTGAGTGTGAAAACCCAGAAATAACCTAAAATTTGGGAAAAGATAAATTTCGTTGTTATTCAAAATGTTATGGATATTTCCTCAACATTTCAAGAAGTTCTGACACGATCAGATTGACAATCTGTAATAAATTATAAAATACTGCCACCTAAAATTATAAAAAAGGTGTTGAGGATTACAACGGTGCAAAATGTGGAGATTTTGTTGGGATCGTACTGTCACTAACTAGATTTTTCGAAAAAAAACTTCTTTTGGAAACGGTTCATGATATTCGGAGAAAATTTCGTTCAAACCTTGAGCTTCATAATTCACATTAGTGAAGCAAATTTCAATTCGATACGGTAATTAGTTTCGGACATATTGGGAAAAGATATGTCAAATGACGTGGTTTCCTCGCTATCGTTGATGTTTCCGAGATGAAACGAAAAATGCCTATTCAATCATGATGGAACTTTCTTACCAGTATGGAAATGCTGATTAACAACCTTATAATAATATTAGTGCTTTTATTGAAACCTTCGTGACCTTCGTGATCATAATGCTATAAGGACAAAATGATAAAAATTTTTGTTCGAATGTTCTGCGATCTTCTGATCATATTATCCTCACCCAATTCTTTGTGAACATTCAAGCTTTCATTTCCGATCAAGTACTTGATTTGAATTCGATCCTATCTGTACTTTTGGAAATATTGGAATAATTGAATGTTGAATGGGTATTGTTGCTTCTGCAACGCGGGAGTTTGAATTCTTTTCGTTCCCAGAAATATATCGAAATTCAATATTTTTTGGTTTAAATCAATTGACACCGGCTCTAAGAGCATTTTATCTCAAGCCAACAATAAAGTATAATTTTGTATGACAGAAAACACCCAGATTGAATTCAAGCTCTTAGCATTCCAGGAATCGGAACGTTATGGGTGGCATACTTCAGATACCATATGTGACAGCTTATACAATTTATCTCATTAGGCCATTTAGGGAAATTTTCTTCACACTTTTATGCTCTCTCGTTCGCACCAGCCAATCCGAGGTGTTTTTTCGGATATTAGAAGGGCGTCGCTTAATTCAGAAAGCCAATCAAAATTTATATTCTCCCTCTAAAATGTGAAGAAGGGAATTTTCTTAATATGGGTTTTAGTTAGTTTTAAACACTCTTCATTTGACCGTTGTATAGTAAACAACATTCGCTCTCGAATTTATAAACAAGACTTATACGTTAATTCTTGTGTTGTAAAAATCGTAACTTCTCATTTGAAAGTCGCTTCGACCTTGCTATCGAATAAGATATAGAAGGAAGATTCTATTGTGCAAATCACTTGTATACCATTTCGGTCTTGTTATCAAATACAGATACAAGAAATTCTTACAGTTCTCCAATTATCTGCTTATTTTAGAAGCATCAACATTTTCTGATAAAGATCAGAAAATATTCGTCGGTCGTGTCTTCACTTTGATGAAGACTGAATTAATCAAGTGCGATTAATTTATCCACACGGAGTCTCTACTATTGAAACTCCAAAACACCTGAATAAACCAATTCAGGTCAAAACAGGTATATATGCGGAATCTTTCGGTGGATTTCACCTATTCACGAATTCGGTCTTCGTATTAAAAGCTCAACCGTAATCTACAAATATCCAGTTTCGAAGTTGTTTCTTTCGGAAGTTAATGTGTTCTCGATCGGTCGTCAGGCGCACCGTAAACACACGAATTCGTGAGTGAGTAAAATCGGCCAAGGATTCCGTACATATACTAATTCAAAATTTTATTTTCCGAATATTTCCAAAAATACAGATCAGATCGAATTGAAATCAAGTGCTCGATTGGAAAAATGATGATTTGAAGGTTCATGTAGAATTTCGTGAGGATAATATGATTATAATATATCCAAAGAGGACAGCTTCGGCAACGAATTGGAACATGCTCACAAAATCAGCCGACTTCACGTCAGTGCTCTTCTGAATTTTTTGATGAATTTTGGAATATTGCTCCCGTTTAATAGTTAATCTGCTCTGGCAGCTCATAGACTATCTGGTAATAAACTATTTTCTTCTATTCTGTGAGCATTTCAGGCGAAACCACTATCTGTAATTGAACGCATTAATCCTAGATACCCTCTGGGACTGTACACGCAATCATCCCATAAAGCACGCGTGTAATTCCAGAACAACATCCTTTACACGTTTAAAATCGCGTTACATTTCAAACCATGAAAACTTCAAACACAAACGTGATGTTACTACATTCATTAGCGTCGACGGATGTCAGAAGTCTGTTGTATCGGCGATTTCCGGAAATAGAATATGTCATTCAGTCGAAGGTACAGGATGTGAAACGAAAAGGTACAGTTACTTCATGGAAAATTCCGAAGTAACCTTAAAGATTTTCACGTGCTGGTTTAAACGCATGATTATTTTATAATTTCGCTCAAATGTCTGAAATTTTCGAATGTTTTAGTGAAAACTGTATACAACAAAGGAAATGGTAAATGGAGATAAAGCAGCTCCAGTTTAATGATAAAATAACATAAACTAAAGGACTGCAGAGCAGAAAATTTCAAGAATTATTTTCTGCTTAGTCTGATGAAAGATTCACATTTGTACTCTGAAACGTCATAGTTCGTTTTCCTTATCGTTTGTATTGTTCATTAGGCAATCGTTTCTGCAAGAAACTGCCCTTGACAAAAAGTTCGATACTGCAATCCGCAAGGGCGTTTTTCATGAAAAAATAGTTATGTTTCAGGTATTGGGAGTGAAAACCTAAAAAATAATGCAAAATCCTCCCAAAATAAGCTTCAATCGATACTCAATACGTAAGTTCAATGGTATTAGGTTATTTAACTGAGAAAATAATAACAGAGGCGATATCATTCTGCCCGAATTTCTGACTAATTAAGAATCAGGTGCCACAATAAGTTCATATTTGGTATTTATGTATATTTCCGATTTGGAATAATCATTTTCAGATGGGTTCAACATTAGCTCTTCGAATCGGATCTTTTGATTACCTCATAAAATTAACACTTTAATGTCGAAGGTCATTCGGCTCAAAATTCGAAAATTATAGGCATTTGGATGAACTATAGCACGCTCGTTCTCCTAGAACATGAGCGCAAAAATGAGCATCAGTTCGTATGAGAAAATCGAAACTTTCGTCCATTTCCGGTTAGGCCAGAAGTCGTACCCACAACTCGTTTACCTTGGTCGATATATATTATTTCGAGATAAGCAGTACATTTTTAATATCAAACAAAATGTGTTATCACAGTATAAGCAGAGGACATGTAAACCGGGTACGATACATTTTTACGTATGATACAAGAGCACAGATAAAATCCTTAGGAAATACTCTGTCTCCCCGTATAAGTGTAAAGAAATTGTTGTTTGTTATTGAAGGGCTTCTTTTTCATCAACAAAATTTCTTCTTTTCTATTCGATGCAGGTTGATATCTCGAAATCACATCTGAAAACAGAAAAAGAAGACGAAGAAACCAATATGAACTGGTATAAATGATTCATAACTCATTAAATTGATTCGAAGTTCACGATCCATCTCAAAAAAGAATCAGACACCTAATGAATTGCCTCGAAACCATCGTCAAATTTATTTATTGGACAACTATTAACTAAATGTTCTATAGTTTCCTCTTCTTCTCCGCATTAGCACCTTGGACTTTCGACCGAATTCCATTTGAAGAGGAAACTATTACAGCGACCATGACGGGTTCTAAATGGATTCAAAATGCACCAAATTTTCCTAGGAAGATTAAAACTATGAACTTTTTCTGAAGGATCGCTGATCAAACCGTTGTTGAAAACATTACACGTATTCCATTCCGAACGATAAACTTCCTTGTCACTTTTATTGGAATGAAGAAAATCTTTAATCCATAAAAATTCACGAGATGTCAATCTAGCAGTTTTAGAATCCGGAATATAAGACAATTGGGAATAAATTCGGAAAGTAATGATATTTCACCCAAGACTCTATCACTGTAGTCTGCGAATATGGTTAGGTACGATATTCGAAAGAACTGGTAACCATTGTAGAGGTGTAGATTACATGGTCCCACTAATGATTCTCTTGACAACCTTAACAGTTTGTAGTATCTCCGTCCGAAATTTCAATTCCATACCTTGTAAAATGAGGATTATTTGGGGGTGAATCTGATTTTTGTGACACCTGGTATAGCGTATAAGGAAGGAAATTATCCGCTGAAACTTTCATTTTCGATCACAGTCGCTGAACCTGCGTAGGGGTTCGAGTTCAGAGGCCTCACACGAGCATGACATCGGGAAAAGCGCCCCTAGACCATTTCGCGTTTCCTGTTACGCTCTAAATCAAGATCGAAATGGGGTGAATCGGACTAGGTTCTTCATGATAGGGTGACTGGGGTAAACTATAATGATGTTCGAGTGTTTTATGAGTCTTGTTCATGTAGGAAATGGGCCATAGAACACAGGGGTAAATTTGTTTATTTCTGTTGACAGGTATTTGACGCTTTATATTATGAGGGTGGTATAAGAATAGAAGAAGGAAAAGGTTTGGATTTATTTCGGGGGACTTTTCCGGTTTCTAAGAGGTTTTCGGTGGAAGGTGGGTATTTTAATCTTGCTAGCCGATAGTATTCCATTCCGTTGATTTATTTTTGTGCGGAATAAATCACTTGAGTTTGCCTTTCTCCGATTCACATTGAAATTCCTCCGGCCATTTTCACTTTATATCTTCGGTTCATGGCGATAGCGCCCTAAAAGGTAAATTCATATAAAGAAATCTTTCCGCGTGTTTTTTGGGCGAGAAAAAGTACCCAACGATTGCTTGTTAACATAAAATAATATATAAATTATTGTCTGTCCTTCAAATGTTTACACATCATACAGAGTGTCTTACTGTGGATACTACCAAGAAGTATCTGGGGAATAAAACTACAGATAATTGAATAGACATTCTGTGGGCATCGATAATATAAGAAGAACTATCCCCTCAAACTATATTCATCAATACAGCAGTTGTTGCCGCTTGTATCAGAAATTAGTACTTAGGTACTTCATTTTATCAACAGGAACCTGGTAGGCACCATATTTCATTTGATTTTCGGAATATTTTTAAGATTTCTAATAAATTTTTTCGATGCTGCTTCGACAAATTTTTTCATCGAACCTCACCATTAAAAATGGAAATTTCCTTCATAGGTCAAATGCAATTCTAGTCATATTTGTGATAAACCATTGAGACTCGATGACACGGACTTCAGTTTCAGCGAAAGGGGGACCCACAAGTATCATTATTCCGAATATTCCTGAAAATGAGAGTCCAGTGGGGAGGAGACAAGGGATCAAGGAGTTCAGTCCCATGAACCGAAGTTTCTAAATATGCGGTGAAATTTCAAATCATATAATTATAGCTCAAGAACTTTACGAAATAGGTACCTATAAGGAAAGTTTAGAAAATGAAATAGTAAAATGTTATTGCTTTCAAAATATTTGAAAGTATTATACTAGTGCTACATTTGTAAAAAAAAATAGTTTCATGAATCTACGGAACATACCCCTGAGTCTTACTCTATGATGAAATTGAGTTCTGGGGAATCGACAGAATACTTAATGGTCTTTTGTAGATAGGAAGCAAATTGAAATATATTTTAAATGAGCCTTATGAAGAAACTACAAAAAAAGAAAATCGGGAAATAATAATTCATAAATTGGAAAAGTACCGCCATATATTTTGGCTGCAAATCTTGGTTAAAGAGTATTCTGAAATATATTTTAACATTTTTCACCGAACCTAACAGGGTATAGAGTCTTTGTTCTAGCAACTGTCGTTACTGAGAGATATGCTCTTGAACCATAAGGTTCAAAAAAAGAACTCTAAGAACGTTTTTTCATCGAGATTGATCTATATTATTATATCCCCAAGTATTGAACACCATGTTGGGTTATTTATACCCTTCATAAGCATTTTGGACTCATCTAAAGTAGGTCTACCTCAAGTTGCCGCTCGTTCATTCACCAATGAATCAACTCCTTAAATAGGTATAATGTTCAAGGTGGGTTACAGTCAAATGCTGAGCCAATAGAACAGATTGAAGAGAAAACATAGGTGTCTTTTTGATTGATTATTCTATACAATATCAGTTGAACAAGGAGTGAATTGCACTGAGTTTAATCATCGACTTAGTCTAAAGTCTAAAGAAGCCGACGAAATTTCAACTTAATAAGGGGAAAATGAAAGATTTGAAGTAACTAACAAGCCACAACATGTCCATCCCTAAAGTTTCCGACTACGTTTAAATTTCCAGTATCGACCAAGTATTAAATAACCCCTTCGCGCTCGCCATTTTGCAACCCTCAAAATCATGTCGTTACATGTAGATTTGAGGGTTTATACTAGTTAATGAAGCTAAGCGATCAGTGGACCCTGAAATTTCAACAGTTCTCGCTTTGTCTTCACAGAATGAGTTAAAATATTTTTTTCCACCTCCTTAGGTTTAATCTCAAAGTACTGGAACGAAAGCATGAATTGATCCACCCTTGAAAAAAAAATTCCTTCAATAATCATTCCCACAAATTTCAGATATTCATCAGATGATATCACCCTGTTACGAGTTCGCTAAACCGTCTTACTTTAATCGGTCATCTTCATATAATGATTCTGTTGGCGTAGAACTCATCTCGGCATGTTTACACCGTACATCCCACGTGATCCTGATGTCAATTCTATTATTTCTTGACTCTAGAGAAATCTCGAACATTCCTTTCCGCATATTTATAGTAGTTTATCTAAAAATTCTATGTGAGTTGAGTGGTCGCATTAAGCGGTAAGCAATTATTGGAAACCTAATCTTTCTCTGCCATGATCTACCCGCGAGCAGCCGACTTGTGATCTGCATTTGGTTTTGAAACTAGAGAATCAATAAAATATTGTCCTATTGACCTATTGTCTCAGGTGTGCAGATAATGTGGGAAGTGTTCGCTTTCTGGTTTTGAGTTCAAGATGATGTGGAATTAGAATCAACCTAGTGCAACTCGTAGACTCATTAAAGGTTGCACAATATTTTGACGGTTGGTCTGATGGTCCTAGACGTTCGGCAATAATTTGCAATAATTTGGCCCGTGCAATATATTGAAGTGTTTGAAGGCGATAGTGGAAGTTGTGCAATGTTTTCGTATGTTCCGATTATCCTAGGCATTAAGGAAACTCCTCAGAAGTTCGAAGCTCGTGCTTGTTAGGACATCGGGGGGTGTTATTTGCATACGCCAACTTAGGCACAGTTCTGTTAATTTTCGACCCAACAGTGAATATTGTGCAATCACGAGCACAGAAGGCTGGATATATTTTGTAACCCCGACGAAGCAAATCGGTAGCCTTACGGCCGATCGTAAACACAATAACCGAAAGAAACAACTTTGGAACTCGATATTTCCAGAGTAGATTTGGACTAAAACTACGAAGGGCGGATTCGTGAATAGGTTACATCCACATAATGATTCAGCAGATATACCCATTCAAAATGTTATTTTCCCTATATATTTCCGAAAATACAGATCGGATGGGCTTGAAATAATGATTGAAAAATTATAGCTTCAATGTTCATTCAGAATTTCGTCAGGATCACATGAAAAGATGAACGCCAAATCTTCCCAGCCTGAGGTAAAGGTTCGTTTGCCGAGATCAATACGTCAAAACATGACTTTGATGAATTTGTGCATCAAAATGTTTCAACAAGTTACCAAGTGCAATCATTATTTAATCAGTGTTTTTGGAGTTTTTATTCGGAAATAACAACGATATCGAGAAAAAATCACACCAAAAATTTTGAACACTGTTGTTAAGGGGATACGAAGACTGTCGAAAAGAAAATTTATTTGGAGAAAAACTCAGAGTGTTTCTTTACCTTTTCTGATAACACAATAATCACGAAATATTTCGACATTTGTCAATTAGCTGTCAAGGTGCATCATGATTTGATGACTAATGTTCGATCTATTCTGGAAAAAACAACGATACCGAAAAAAAACCTCGAAAGATTTAGGCACATATCTTTTTTCAATATCTCCGAAAGTCGAATCAGAATTAACCTGAAATTTGGTAATTTTTATGAAACGTAGAGCTTGACGTTCGTCGGAATCTGGTGAATAGTTTTCGATAAAAAGTTCGAGAAATATTTCTTACCGACTACACGATCGTAAGAAAACTTTGGCTATTAGTTGCACGTCAACACGTTACAACGTTTAAGTTTCTATTCGATCTCTTCAGCACTTCTCGAGAAATTGGGAAATAACCGCAAATGCTCAATTACATAACTCTGAAACTAGTTGGCCGCTTTATCCTATCAACGAACTTAAAGGCCTATTACACTATCCAATCTCCAGGGCCCACGCGGGCAGGGACTGCGTAGTGTAATAAGGAATCGGCAGCTAGGGCGATTGAGTAGACCCAATCTGCCGGACCCGGCATACCGTGCAGTGTAATAAGCGCTAAGGAGTTAGGGAGCTCAGTCGCATAGCAACGCAGAGAGCGTACAATACAAATAAACGTGTCATAACCCTGAATTGAGTTTTGGGGAATCAACAGAATACTTAATGGTCTTTTGTAGATAGGAAGCAAATTGAAATATATCTTGAATGATATAAATGAGTCTTATGAAGAAACTACAAAAAAAGAAAATTTGGAAATAATAATTCATGAATTGGAAAAGTACCGCCATATATTTTGGCAACAAATCTTGGTTAAAGAGTATTCTGAAATATATTTTCACATTTTTCACCGAACCTAACAGGGTATAGAGTCTTTGTTCTAGCAACTGTCGTTACCGAGAGATATGCTCTTTTCCAAAGCAGGGTAGTAAGTTTCAAAACAATCGATCTCTCATGAACAATAAGGTTCAAAAAAAAAACTCTAAGAACGTTTTTTCATCGAGATTGATCTATATTATTATATCCCCAAGTATTGAACACCATGTTGGGTTATACCCTTCATAAGCATTTTGGACTCATCTAAAGTAGGTCTACCTCAAGTTGCCGCTCGTTCATTCACCAATGAATCAACACCTTAAATAAGTATAATGTTCAAGGTGGGTTACAGTCAAATGCTGAGCCAATAGAACAGATTGAAGAGAAAACATAGGTGTCTTTTTGACCCGGCATACCGTTCAGTGTAATAAGCGCTAGGGAGTTAGGGAGCTCAGTCGCATAGCAACGCAGAGAGCGTACAATACAAATAAACGTGTCATAACCCTGAATGCGTTATTCTGTGATTTGTCGTACGCAAGAGAAAAAGCTATCTTACTTAATATAGTAGAAATATACAGGGAAATGCAGTATCTGTGGAAGAAAGACCACAAAGACTATGTCAATACTTGAGGAATGATGGCTATAAGGTGCTCTTAGAAATCTAACAATAATAAAATATATAAATAAATATATAAAAACTTCGATGAAACGACAACAGTCAAGGTTATAATGTTTGATAAGAGAGGTTGAGATATCAAAGAACTAAATCTCGAATCTTGATAAGGGTCCCCAGTGGCTGGAAATCTCAATGTGACAACCTGTCTTTGTTGTGGACTTAAGCTTTCTCTTAAAATGGTATCATCTTTTTCATTAACGAAGCTACTAAGTTAAGTAGCTCTTCAAATTAGTCTGTTTCTAGTCTCAAGTAGTTCCGTGAATCTCCAACTAATGCAACTTTTTGTCTTTTCGATAATTTCGGGGACATAACGATTGGATATTCGTAAATGTCGCCACGTTGACGTTCAGATGACAGAAGTCAGACCGGTATCTAGGGTAGTGTAATAAACGACACCCTACCCGGCAAACCGGGCACCTGGCATACCGAGCCCTAAAGATTGGATAGTGTAATAGGCCTCTTAATCGCCACATTTTGAGGCGCGACCTTCCCTGAAAGTTTCAAGTGGCTTGCTTGGTTCGACAGCTATCGTGTCGTCGGCCGGACAGAATCGATTTTGATACCGGATTCGTCATCATTAAGTCCAACATAGTCGTTTAATATTATTTTCGGCTCGAGTAGTTTCTAGTCTCTAGTAGTTCGATAATTTCGGGGACATAACGATTGGATATTCGTAAATGTCGCCACGTTGACGTTCAGATGACAGAAGTCAGATCGGTATCTAGGGTAATGTAATAAACGACACCCTACCCGGCAAACCGGGCACCCGGCATACCGGGCCCTAGAGATTGGATAGTGTAATAGGCCTCTTAATCGCCACATTTTGAGGCGGAGCTTCCCTGAATGTTTCAAGTGGCTTGCTTGCCACTGGTTTCGTCGTTCGGGTGTTTCCGGAACTTTTGTCTGCTATCTTTGGCCGCTCTTTTCACACCGGTGACTAGTGTAAAGTTGCCTGTCTATTAGGTCGGTGGCGATGCCCGGCGCGGCACGTTATGGAAATTAGGAGATCCTTCCACTATACAGGGTCTTTCACGAGGAACCTCACCCATATTTATACGGGAAACTACTGAACGTATTTTCATGAAATTCAGCACTTATATGTATTTCACGATGCTGATGAAATCTAAAATATTTTCAAGGCATGAGCACCTCCGGTTTTTCCGGAAATGACGTCAACTTCCGTTTTTCAAATTAGAACACCATTTTTTTATTGCAGAAATAGATTCCTTAGAAAATTTCAATTTATTTTGATGTAACATTTTTCAGTTTTGGTTGGAAAATTCTCTCTGAGCGGGAAAATTCGAAAAAAAAATCGAAAATAGAGCTCCGCTGAAACAAGAATAACTTCGAGGTTTTTGGATGGAAAATTTTCATTTTTGGGATTTTTCAAGACGTAAGATTGATGTATCCACTTTAAAAATCGAAATCGCGATTCATGATACAGGGGGTGAAAATATCGCTTTCAAAGTTAGGGATGACAAAATCGTGAAAAATCAATTTTTTCAAATTAGAACCCCATTTTTTTATGGCAGATATTGAATCTACGCTAAAAAATAATGTGAGTGTATGCATCACACCCTTGCCCTAAAATGGATATTTTCTGAGTTATTCACAAAAAACTGTTTTTCGTCTTGAATTTTCAGCTATTTCTTTTCCCTTCACGCCAAAAAGATGAAATTTTCAGGAACTGTTATTTGAACCATGCTGTAGATTTTTCACCCCTTCTTGAAACCGACTTCAAGTTACCATTAGGAGAACCATGGCAAACTCTCGCAGTTATAACTAGAGAAGATGCTCAAAGTTTTGACCGTTAATTTCTAGACATTTATTTATACGTCTCAGGAATGCTTCGTGCGTTGCTCTTCTTATTTCATCGGGAGGAAGAGATCTGCAAAAGTGTTTAAAAACCAAATTGAGTTTCAAAACTATGAATCTAAAAATCTAAACAAACCTGAACGCATTTCTGACTCGTTCTATGCAGTCCTCTTTATCAGTCAGGGGAGTTGGGTAGACAATATTTTTTATCCTACCCCAAACATAATAGTCTAAAGGAGTTAAATCGAGAGAACGTGGTGGCCAAAGATGTGGACCATTGTTCGCCAACCATCGATCTTCAAATAGCCTGTAGAGGATATTTGACACATTGAGTGAATTGTGTGGAGGCGCGCCATCTTGTTGATACCATAAGTCATTATGGTTCTGTACTAGCGGCTCAATTATTTGAGTCAATATGTCAGAATATCTATCTCCTAAGGGAGAACATTCTTTAAATAATGCAAACATGTGTAGTGTTCTATCTTACCAGTTAAAGTCCCATCATAAATGTGAACATCGAGAATTGCATTATTTTTGATGGCGCAAAAAACATTGAAACTCCAGGTCTCTTGAAAGTTCCATTGCCTGAAGTGGTGGTTGTTCTCTTCATCCCAATAATGACTGTTATGCCTATTGAAAGAACCATTCTTTGTGAATTTAGATTCATCTGTCCAAATTATACAGTCCAAAAAGTTTTCATTTTCTTGAAATCGAATCATCATAGCTTCGCAAAACTCTGTTCTCCTGACGAAATCAGTTTCCTTCAAATGCTGTACCCTATTGAATTTATATGGGTGCATTTTATGTTTTTTTAATATTCTCCAAACACTCGATTGAGATAATCCCAGATCAATCTCGGCATCTTTGAGAGAATTTTGAGGATTGACACGAATCCAAATTCGCCATCTATTTAGGTACAACCTGTAACTTTTTTCTCTTGCATATTAGGGTAGTAAAATCAAAAACATGGTTCAAATAACAGTTCCTGAAAATGTCATCTTTTTGGCGTGAAGGGAAAAGAAATAGCTGAAAATTCAAGACGAAAAACAGTTTTTTGTGAATAACTCAGAAAATATCCACTTTAGGGCAAGGGTGTGATGCATACACTCACATTATTTTTTAACGTAGATTCAATATCTGCCATAAAAAAATGGGGTTCTAATTTGAAAAAATTGATTTTTCACGATTTTGTCATCCCTAACTTTGAAAGCGATTTTTTCACCCCCTGTATCATGAATCGCGATTTCGATTTTAAAAGTGGATACATCAATCTTACATCTGGAAAAATCCCAAAAATGAAAATTTTCCATCCAAAAACCTCGAAGTTATTCTTGTTTCAGCGGAGCTCTATTTTCGATTTTTTTTCGAATTTTCCCGCTCAGAGAGAATTTTCCAACCAAAACTGAAAAATGTTACATCAAAATAAATTGAAATTTTCTAAGGTTCCTCGTGAAAGACCCTGTAGAGCGGTCGGCGCCCAGTTCTCGGTCGAATGTTGATGTATTTACTACAGATCATGATGTAAGCAAAACATGGTATGCTCATCTGCTCATCTGTGATCGTATTTACCAATGATGACGTCACTTTTTCCATTCAAATTCAAAGCACAGAATATATATTTCCTTGAATTTGAATGGAAAAAGTGACGTCCGCATTGGTAAATACGATCACAGATGAGCATACCATGTTTTACTTACATCATGCTGCAGATGGGTTCGTCATTTCACTAACTGTGTTTTCGACCTTGTGACTGGTCTGTCAAAGTGAGTGACACACAGAATACAAATCCTGTCACAACACATCTCTAGTATTTACGTGTCAAGCCTACAGAAAGCGTAACGAACCCAGCCGAACGATATCGAGAATTGTCTGATTTCCGTCCTACAGCGTAGCGCAGCGCCGTGCAGCCGACCTAATATGGACGGCACTTGTTCATGGTGCAACGTAGCGCCGCGCATCGCCATCGACCTAATGGACGGCCATCTAGGGTCCTGATTTACGGCGATCGAGTGAACCCGATCTGACTAACTACCTACCACCTGACCTACAGGCAGTATCATAGCACCGCCGTACATTCAATGGGGAGGGGCTGCCATAAGCGTTACCCGACCCAGCAGATCGTGCACCAGATATACCGGGCCCTTGAGTGTAAAAATCCTTTTAAGCCCATATATGTACCTTTGGAACTATAAGAAAATAAAATTTCTAATGAATGAATCTGCGGATTCGATAGGCGTATTTTTTCCATTCTTGTATTCAATTAAGAGCAAATAGTACCCTGAATATAACGGGGTTACCTCTGGAGAACTAACGGCCGACCGTAAAGACAATGATTTCCGAAAGAAACAACTTAGAAACTCTATATTTGTAGAGTAGATTTGGAGCCTAATTATGCAGGTCGAATTCGTGAATGGATAAAATCCACCCAATGATTCCATTCAAAATTTTATTTTCCCAATATTTCCAAAAATACAGATTTGATCGAATTGAAATCCAGTACTTCATCGAAAATGACAGTTTGAAGGTTCATACAGAATTTATTGAGGAAAATATGATCTTTGTACTAGCTGCGAAGTTTCATCACGATTGAATCAGTATTCACCACGAAATTCTACATATTTTTTCCCAATATCTCCAAAACTAACAGCCGTATCGAATTGAAATTTGGTACACTGCTGTGAAATATGAAGCTTAAAGTATAACTGGAATTGTTGTGGACTATAAACAATAGTCAATTGTTCTTTTCGGAAAAACTTCGAAAAAAAATTTTTTTTCTGAGCGACCGAACGATTTCAACGGAATTTCGCTCAAAGTGGCGCGTCGTTATGCTCCAACTTATTGCCAAGTTTCAATCCATTCTCTTCAGTAGTTTCTGAAATATGAGGGAAATAACCACAAAATTTCAATTGGCTTACTCCGAAACCATTCGGCCGATTTCGCCCATTAACGAACTTAACCGTGGCATTCATATGCACGAACTATCTACAAGTTTCAAGTCGCTAGCTGTCTCCGTTTACCAATTATCGTGTAAACGGCCGGCTGGCCGGACAGAATCGATTTTGACACCGGATTCGCCATCAGTGAGTCCAACCTAGTCGTTTGAGACCATTTTCGGCTCATAATTCGAAAATTACAGACATTTGGACGAAACGATGTTGCCACTTTTTTATATTCAAGAATTTTCGGGAGAATAGAAACTAAAATGGAGTGAAAAATGGAGAATAACTATCACGGCGTATTCTCACAAAATAATCAAGTACATCCCAAAAAAATTTTTTTTAAAATACTCACTGGAGCCTCTTCTCCGAATTCTGATATTTCACGCGGCTCTTGGCAATGTTAAAGCATTAGACCTCGTGCAGGTGCCTGACCTTGAGATATTAAAGAGGTTTAATGAAACTTGAATGTGGCTGTGTTGCCTAGTCGTAATTTATCACCACGCGGTATTGTTGGCTCTTAAGCTCCAAACCTGCTTTACGAATATTAAAATTTGAAAAGTGGGTTTCAGGTTAACGTGGATAGTTAAATATTCGATTCGAGGGTTGTTCTTCATCTTCATCATGAGTGGGAAAGTCCAATCTAGATAGTCTTTGGTTTGTGCTTCGCTGTGAATCCAATTATACATATGGTTACCGTGGCTCTTTCAGACCAATTTCTTATTATCTATTTTCAGGTTATTTCTGTTTCTCAAATATTCTGTCATCCTAATCAATGAGATATATATTCAAATCTTAGACATAGTCAATGATTCTTTTGTTATACTTTCATTTCTAATTACAAAAATTATTACAGGTATTCCTGCCAAAGATGAGCCGTAGGGCGCGTCTCCTGAAGAACGCGTCCTGCACGGCGACGAAACGTCGTTGATCCCTCCTTGAAAGGTCGTGTAGCATCAAGGCGTCGCTATGACCACGACGGCGAGGCGACGCGATCCGGACGAGGACATAGCCGCCATAGCCAAGCAGATCTCGGATCAGGCTGAGGCCATCTACCAGAACTGGAAGGCCAGAGGTCTGGGACCTGCTGATCTGATTTCCTGCCATGCAGCAGGAGATACAACGAAATTGGGGTAAGGAAATTATTAATATCGAGTCGAATACACTGGGAGTTCGCTGAACATTGTACTGGGTGATTGTTTTTATTTTACTTGACTCTCAGCTTATATTGGTATTACGAAAACGTTTAAATAGGCAAATATGAATATTTTTTTGGAGTTCAAATTTCGGTACCAGGAAATGCAGAAGGGCATCATAAACCTGAAAATTTACTCACGACTCACGAAACTTTGCGGTAAGCTGCGCTTGATATTCTTCGAATAATTACGAAGTTTCGATGTGATCGTATCTTCACTACTTGAGAAAATAACGTCGAAATTTCAAACAAGGAAATTTGACATATTTTTTTCTGAAAATCCTCCGAAATTAAATATTGCATTGAATTGAAATTTGAAACATTCTTGTTGAATAGGTACTGATTTTGAGGTCTGTGTCAAATTTCGTTGGAATCTGATCAACACTTTCCGAGAGAAAAAAATTATAACAAAAATTCGAAAAATTTTCTAATAAACATTTTTTGAATTTTTGTGAGCTGTCTCCACACGAAATTTTGCACCTAGGTGGTATTCTTCAACTGATTACGAAGTTTTAATCTGATTGTATCTGTTCTTCTTGAGATATTACGGAATTAACGTTAATATTTCAAATAACAACGAAATTTGGCATATTTTTTTCCTATATCTCCGAAGATAAATATCGGATCGGATTGAAATTTGGATTATCGTTGTGAAATACTGATTCAAGTGTCTGGGCGGAATTTCGTTGGCATCTGGTCAGCATTTTCCGAGAAAAAAAAAATTTCAACAAATATCCAAATAAACATTTTTTTTAAATCTTTTAACAACTATGGATCCACACAAAATTCTGCACTAAGTTGCACATTGGTATTCTTGAACCATTTACAAAGTTTTGATCTGATCGAATAAGTAAAGTACTCAATGAGATATCAAAGAATTAACCGCAAAATTTCAAGTGGGCCTAATTCCGAAACTTTTTGACCGATTTTACCCATCAACCAACTTTACCGAGATGTATGGACTCCAAACCCAATCTGGCAATTTCAAGTCGCTAGGTCATTTTCTTCGAAAGTTAGAGCACATACGGAGGAACGGACATAATTGAATTTGACCACGGTTTCTTCTTCAGGGTGTTTAACCCAATCGTTCGAGACCATTTTCGGTTTAAAAATCGAAAATTACAGACATTGTGAGCAGCTGATGCTGAATATTGCGATACATTTCATGTGGATTCCTCTCTCTTTCAATGCGCTGTTATCAGTTTATTGGATTCAAAGTTTCGGTTTCTTATAGCAATCTATTGACATTATTCTCGGTCGAAGTATTTTCCTGTGTACTCTGCAGAGTTTATTCATAATATGCATAGTAGCACAAATAATAATTTACTTCAGAGATTCCTTATCGTCGTCCACAGGAACTGCTAACCGCACACAAAATCATTTAGTAGTTACGTACACAAACGTCAGTCGTCTCGTGAGTTTCCCAAGCTTTTTGTTTTTTTCTGCTTCAAACCCAGCTCATCTTCGTAGCACTTAATTAAATTCCCCTATGGGTTGTTAATCTCCGCTTACCTTGCTCATGGTAAGTTCAATATTTCTATTTTTATTAATCATCGAAGAAGCAACTTAGTTCGACGCGTATGCGTGCTTTCAGGGCTTCCGCACACGGGTACTTTCACTAATTGGGCGCGCGATCATCTTGCAAAGATGGCGCTACGTACGTCTCGTAAATTTCGCCTATGTGTGGGCGTGAGACGTTTTTTGGCGGAGAGATTTTTATTGGGTGGATTGACCTTTGACGGCGTTTCACTTGATTATGGATGGGTTGAGGCTCGGGGGAATTTGAAAGGACTGTAATTGCCGGTTATGATTGATGGTCGTTTTGGGATGGTTATTTTTGGGTATTTACGTATTGTAAGAACGATTTGATGACGATCTTTAGAAATTTTTTGAGGTATGCGAAGGTAGCTTGAATTGAAATTTCACGTCAAACGAGTTAATAGTGTTCTGTTGAGCTGAGTATAATCCTGAATGTATAATTAATCATGAAAATACCTCGCACATCTGTAAATCTATCTGTATTTTTTTTGAGATATCGAAATGTTTTCAACTGTTATTCAGTCTTCCTCCAGTGTTCAGAATGCTGAAATTGTCGACTAATGTTACTTTGCCCTTCATAACACATATCATTAATTCTTGCATTGAGTCTGGGTATTTTCCAGATTCTTGGAAGTGCTCAATTGTGAATCCTTTACCCAAGATTCCTGATCCTAAAGAACTATCCGATTTTCGACCGATAAGTGTGTTATCAGCCATGTCTAAGGTTCTTGAGGGAGTATTGTTCGCTCAGATCACCGTCGGCGGAATCATTTCTACTCAGCAGTCGGGTTTCAGAAAAGGTTACAGCACTACCACTCTTCTCTTAAATGTAACAGTTGACTTTCTGCGTTCTTTGGTTGAGGGCCATGCGTCCATTCTTACCCTATTAGATGTTGCAAAGGCGTTTGATACCCTGGACCATGAGTTACTCTGTGCTAAGTTAAGTTATTTCGGTTTTGATGAATCTGCTCTGAGATTTTTCAGGTCTTATATCTTTGGCAGATATTAGTGCGTTAAATTGCGTGATGCATTTTCTGAGTACTGCCTAATAACATCAGGTGTGGCCCAGGGTTCCATTCTTGGTCCTTTGCTATTCCTTCTATATATAGCGGATATGTATAGGGTGGTTAGGTTTGTCGTCCTCTATTTTTATTGCGATGATACACAGGTTCGCCTCTCTTTTCATCCGTCCGCTATTTCTCAAGCAGTCGATCAGATTAATGAGGATTTGTCCAGAATGTTGGACTTGTGAAAGAAACAACCTGAAAATAAACGTGAAAAAATTTTTCTTTATACCCTTCTTCCCAAGAACTTTTCAAACTGATGTTGAAATTGAGATGGGTGGCGAGAAAATTCCATCTTCTATCTGCTGCAGAAACCTTTTCGATTGCCGGCTAAGATTCAGGGAGCATGTCTCTCTGCTGTTGAGGAATTCTTTTCTGGCACCGCGCCATTTGTATCGTCATAGACATTTTTCGGCTTTTCACTCACGCAAGTATCTCTGTGAAACCCTTGTGCTGTCCAAACTGAGCTACGGTTAAACAATTTTTTATCCTTGTCCCGACTCGGTCGAGAGATACAGGTTGCAGAAATTGCAGAATTCTTGCTGCCGATACATTTTGGGTATGAGAAAGTACGATAGGGGAATCAGTGATGGGATAAAAAGATTAGAGTGGCTTAGGGTCGAAAATATTTTCCGGCTTCACATGACGACTGTTGTGCATCGGATTTTGAGTACTGGCAGTCCTCCATATTTGAGAGCCAAGCTGGTACACCGTCGTGATGTTCATCGTGTGGCTATAAGGCACGGGCAAAGGCTTATGTTGCCAAGATTTGTTTCAGCTGTGCTTCGGCGCTCTTTTACCTTCAATGCGGTGAATTTACACAATGAGTTCTTGATAGGGTGTGAGGGTATTTCTTTGGGTTCATTGCGTAGGGAACTGAAAAAGAAGGTGTTTATGAACCAGTCATAGACTGAAAATTGTTTTTATATGTTTTTAATTTTGGTCATAGTTTAGTTGCTTGTTTCAATTCATTAATTTACTTGAAGTTTTATTACCCGTTTATAAGTTTTTTTTTCTTTAGATTAGTATTTCTTTTGTTTTGGGGGTTGAGTGGAGTAGCTGAAGCTTGACTCCGCCCCAAATGTTCGAATTATATATAATTTATTTTTCTGTTTCAATAAAGGCACTATTATTATTATTATTATTATTATTATTAATATTTTGTAGTTTCTTCTTCAAGAGTCTCAGAAAACAAAGAACCAAAAAAATATAGTTCTGCTAATTTTATCGTTCTTTTGATGAAGTTGTCAGATTTGTACTCTGAAACGTTACAGTTCAAAAGTGAGATTTCGCTTTGTCGATCGTTTTCATTGTTCTGGTACTGTTCATTAGACAACCTTCTTCCTAGACACTGCTCTTGACGAATAGTTTGATCCTGCAATCGGCAAGAGCTTTTTCCGTACAAGAAACATTTCTATTCAATTTTCAATAGTTCTGTTTCAGATATTGGGAGGGAAAACCCAGAAAATGATGCAAAATCCTCCCAAAATAAGCTTCAATCGATGATTCCACCATAAATTATCCAGAAAATATTCTATTCATGATTAACTCCAATGCAACAATGTACTTAAAACTATATGGTCACTGTCAGATTTGTATAGGCGGAAACAAAGAAAATGACTCTTCTTATCATCAAGACGCAGTTTTTCTCAAAAACCAAGGTTCTTTCAAGTTGCTCCAATCGATTCGAAACAGTTTTGTCCGTTTTATAATTTTCACACGCATGTTGTAGAGAACAACGCGGTATAATTTGTCCCAAATGTCTGCAATTCTGAGCTGAAATTTTCCGCCGGATTAGACTCTCTGATGAGGAACCCGTGGTCAAATTCAATTCTGTCCTACCTTCTGTGTGTCTTCGGCTCGATAGCTGGCAAAATCGCAAAAATGGACAGAATCAATCCAACGGTTTACAGTCCATCTGAAATTTTTATTTTTCAATGACTCGAGAAACATCTATCTGATCGAATTTAAACTTGGTTTGTATACCTACTCCATTCACTTTCGACAAAGTTAATCGGTAGGCCATGAAACTTGGACACATGATACACTGTATAATCAAAAAATCTAGAAAAGCACTGACTTGAGGTCAGGAGCCGTTACACGCTTGTTCAAATTTTAATTATTAGATCAACACGAAATTTTGCACCTCGTTGCGACTTGGTAATCTCCACCTGTTCACGAAGTGTCATTCTGATTGCATTTGTACTCCTTGAGATATTTCGGAAATATCGTAAAAATTGAAGTTGGAAACATTGTTGTTAAATGCTCACTCCAAGATTTGTGCCGAATTCAGAGAAAAAAAATTTGTTTCCAAAATTTCTTTTAAATTTTCGAATACATTTTTGAAAAATTTTATCACTACTGGATCCACACGAAATTTTGCTCTCAGTTGCGCGATGGTATTCCGAAACTGTCCACGAAGTGTCAACTTGATCGAGTTAATACTTCATGAAATATCGAGAAATTAATCTCAACATTTCAAATGGGCCCAACTCCGAAACTATCCAACCGATTCCATCCATCAAACTTAATCTGACAATTTCAAGTCGCTAAGTCTTTCTCTTCGAAAGTTAGAGCACATACGGACGGACGGATGGGCGGGCGCACGGACGGACAGAACTGAATTTGGCCACGGATTCTTCTTCGGGGAGTTCAACCCAATCGTTTAAACCATTTTCGGCTCAAAATTCGAAAATTACAGACATCGTGACGAAATGCCGCAATGCGATAACGCGCTGTTCCCTAGAACAAGCGCGTAAAAAGGTTTGATTAATGTAATTTTCCTGTCTAGTCTACACGAATAATAATAATGAAACTTAAACAAACAATAGAGTCAGTGATAACAAAATATGTAAGACTTGCCAACTTCCCTCCTGATTGATTTGAGCTTTACGAGATTTCACTAGTGCCAACCTATCATACCTTTAGTTACAATAGCTTGATAGACCTAATCCTCGGCCTACGAATGAAGTATAGATGTATACTATCGATAAAAAGCTTTATTCAAAATTCCATAAATCATATCAATATAAAATTCAAAGAATCATTTCAAATTCGTTTATATTTCAGAAACTATATTCGCCTGATTTTGTTCAAATTTTAGAACCGGGGAGTAGTTCAGCTTGAACACATATAGATTCTATTGATCGCGAAAAAAAATATCGAATGTAATTCAACTCCTAGTAGATATATTCAAGCGCTTGTAACTATGTAGTATTTGTGATTTTGCGGATAGCGCGCCTACCTATGACGTATTTCAGAGTTGGATTCTACGGAAGAGTGATTTTTTCGAACCTGGATTCAGTCGACGTCCCAAGAATTTTTTCAAGAGTAAACGTTTTCTTCATTTATGTACAGTGCATCCCATTTTCGGTGAGACAGCCAGGTTTCTCGCTTGTTATTTAAGATAGAGCCTTGCGGTTTTCACGTTCCTGTCCTACTTTTTTGTGAAACTCAAGTTGGCCTAATCAGATTTCGCATAACTGTTTCCGTTTATGAGATACAGGGCGATTTTGGAAATTGATACTTTTCGGACCCCTCCTTTATCTCCGAAGTTATTAGAAATAATGCTCAAGTAAAAATTACGTCTGGTACAAAATTCTGCGTAGAATCCAGTGGTTTATTCGATTTTTTTTTCCGGGGTATGGTTTTGAAGATACGACACAAACCTATATTTTTTTCAATGAAACACCCTGTATCTTATTATTTCGTTGAATTTGTAATTTTTTTCCCTTCAAATTGATGTATAATACTATATAGGTAGGATGTTCAGAAATGCTAAAAAACACTAAAACATCACATAATGATGATTTTTTGTTAGTGGGTCATGGATTTCCCAAATAAAAGAAGAATCAATTGGATAATTTTCATTTGTGATTTTGATTTATAGGAGAGTAAGCAAACAAAGATAATACACTAATCACTAACACACAAAACAAAAGTAATACATACCTAATAGCAACAAATAAATAATACAAAAATTCATAATACAAATTAAATACCGAAGAAATACACAATAAAATATTTATCATTGATCAAATTTTCAACACTGCATAATATCTTACGAATTAAACTGTTCGAATTGCTGTCCATTTTCCCTAATACATAAACGACAAACCAAAGCGATGACAGATAGATCAGATTTGTTTTTTTTCTCTCAAATGCCTGCTTGATAAAACTCCCAATACAAAGTAGCTATAATAACAACAAGGATGTTTTAGTGTTTTTAGCATTTCTGAACATCCTACCTATATAGTATTATACATCAATTTGAAAGGAAAAAAATTACAAATTCAACGAAGTAATAAGATACAGGGTGTTCCATTGAAAAAAATATAGGTTTGTGTCGTATCTTCAAAACCATACCCCGAAAAAAAAAATCAAATAAACCACTGGATTCTACGCAGAATTCTGTACCAGACGTAATTTTTACTTGAGCATTATTTCTAATAACTTCGGAGATAAAGGAGGGGTCCGAAAAGTATCAATTTCCAAAATCGCCCTGTATCTCATAAACGGAAACAGTTATGCGAAATCTGATTAGGCCAACTTGAGTTCCACAAAAAAGTAGGACAGGAACGTGAAAACCGCAAGGCTCTATCTCAAATAACAAGCGAGAAACCTGGGTGTCTCACCCAAAATGGGATGCACTGTACATTTTATGAAAATTGAAAAATTTCGAGAGCATTGTGTCTAATCATAAAACTAAAAAAAAATCGGAGAAGTTATAGAGGGTGATTCCGGAGGAGACCGTCAGATTTTAGGATGAGTTCACACTAGTCGAGACAGTCTCGAAACAATGTTTGGTTTATGGTTGTGGTTCTGTTTTGAAAATATACAGGGTGATTCGTTCGATTCGACCGATTTTACTTTTATTGATAACTTTGGTATGGCTCATTCGATTTTAATGAAATTTTCAGCGAAGTACAATATTGATGAACACATTCATTCATTCCAAATTTTTTTCAAAATAGGTGGTGGTTATTGTGATAATTTCAGATTAATTGTGCAGGTTGAAAAAACACCCTGTATATCGCGTATCCAAAACCACGCTATCTGTTCACGATTATACTATATTAAGTCATTATTTGAGAGTTTCTATTGTTTTCGGCACACTTCTAGTTTTCCGAGAAAGTTTTATCAGAAAAAAACAATGTCGAAATTTCGCTCCAATCGATTCTACTTTTATTGATAACTTTGGTATGGCTCATCCAATTTTGATGAAATTTGCAGTGTAGAATAATCTGAATGAGTTCATTAGATTATTGCAACAATCCCTCAAAATACAGGATTGTAATTGTGATAATTTCACAATTTCAGATTAATTGTGCAGTTGCAAAAAAAACACCCTGTACATTGCTTTTCCGAAACTTTCTTATTCGTTTCAGATTTTACAATGATATGTCATTATTCAGAGGTTTTCAATTTCTTTAGCACAACACCGGTTTTCCGAGAAATAATGTTTGAAGGAGAGCATAATCGAAAGAAAAAAAAGTGAGAATATTCTGCACTAGGTAGTAAAGCTGTATGTTCCGAGGATGCAAAGCAGCTCTTAAGTTCTAAAATATTGTTCTCAAATTCCATATTCATATTTAATTGCTCATATCCTATATGAACTCATTCAATTCAGATTATATTTCGAATTTGAAAAGAATAGTTTAGAGGTGACGAACAACTTTGAATTCTTGGACAATACAGCTTTCCTACCTAGTGTGGAATACTCACTGCTTGTGAGCCGAATTTCGATTATGCTCTTCTTCAAAAACGTTTTCTAGGAAAACCGGAGGTGAACCAAAGAAATTAAAAACCTCTGAATAATGACATATTATGGTAGAATCTGAAACGAATAAGGAAGTTTTGGAAAAGCAATGTACAGGGTGCTTTTTTCAACTGCATAATTTTTCTGAAATTATCACAATTACAACCCTGTATTTTGAGGAATTGTTGCAATAATTGAATGTACCCATTCAGATTATTCTACACTACAAATTTCTTCAAAATTGTATATGCTATACAAGTACAGCAGAACAATTTTCTTGACATTTTGTAGTACTTCGTATCTAATTATAACATTTCTAACTAATGTTGGTTCACGAAGTGAAGATTCCCAAGTGATAATGTATACTGTACTTATCGTTTTCCATAAATAGCGCGAACGTTTGAAATTCCAACTTCGAATCGCAACAATGAGCGATTGAAAGTAACAGTAACGCAACTCGTTCCTAAACACGCCTACTGCACAACTTTCCTCTTCAACACCATAAATCTCTTCGGCTTTCGATGACGAAACCGTTCGATTTCCATCTTCTCGATCCGATGAAAAGTGCATTCCACTTTCGTCTGAAATTAGGCATGTAACTGGGTTCCACTAGCCGTACAAAAACGACAAGAAAACTTTCGTTGATCGATTGGTCTTGAAATTATCGAATTGAATTATTTATAGTCTATACGTGTAGGGGCCGCATTATCCTACGCTTTCATCCACGGATTTAGTTTATAATAATTATTTTGCATTTTACGTCATGCGTCCAGAGTGGTACGGATTAGAATGGCATATCATAAAGCCAAAATTTAAAATCCATAAACAATACTTGCGTGGTACTGAACTATCTTCAGTATGGCTCTTGGGGGCCGATTCTTGAATCTCGATCAAGAATTGAAGAGTATGACAATTGCCATATGTCCGCGTCGATTTCCTAAGTTAAATATAAACAACAAGGAGACATGACCTGCGCATGGAACAGAATGTCAGTAGACAATCGAATGTTATAGGTGTGTTTTGGTTCCCAAATAAGGAACTATCCTAGGACAGTTCTAGAACTGCGTTGAATCGATGCGCTGTTGAAGCCAGATTCAGAACTATCCTAGGACAGTTCAAAAGGCGATGAAACCAAAACACCAATTGAGTCCGGGTTCTCATCGGAATCGTAGAGGAACAAAAACTTCCGTTTGAGTTGGCAGAAAAGAGGAATGTTTAGCATGTCTTGTACAGGGTGAGTCTTTAAGTTGTACATTAATTCTAACCATAGATTCCTCTCACCAAATGAGACACTTTTTTCAGTAATCATTTTTTCAGATTCGGCTCCATCAAAAAGATACAGGCTGTTTCAATTTCCAAAAAAAATCAGTTTTTTTTTTGTTGCTTTGATATGGTAACTCCGAATGAGATGAACTGTGGTGTGAAGTTTTCTATAACTATTACACATATTCTTCAGTAATCACTCTCATCCTACTTCAAAAAGTTTCCGAGTTTTAGACTCGCCGATTCATAAAACTACGAAATTAGCATGAAGAATGCAGATAAAGTTTATCTTATGTCACCATCAGAATCTTCAGTCATTATAAAATAATCGATTCTTCCTTATAATTTCTCCTAAAACGCACACCGTTTTGCAGATATTCAACATTGAATATTATAAAATCGGATAAAAATTTGAAAGATTACCTTATATTTATGGATCCACTCCTGATGTAGTAAAGGAAGTAAATTAAGCTGGGTTCACGTTTATCCGGACCATAGAATACACATAAATATTTATCTATTTCTCCTAGAACTAGTTTAGGTATATGCTATTTCGTTATCATACCACAGACCTGACCATAAAATTCATAGACATAGAATAACATATAATTATTTATATTATATATTATTATAAGTCTAGAGAGTATTTTTAGGTAATTTGATTGATTTCATATAATTCATTCATAAATTTCGTGAAAAAAGTATAATTATCAAGTTTTCAATATGAGAATGAGCGAGGATGGAATTGTGTATAATCATATTTATAGTGGAATGAAATTGGATATTGCATGAACATCAAGTTGAAGATCAGTGGGTTCAAGTTCAGTGTAGTGAAATGTTTTCCTTGCGGTAATGTCGCGAAAAGCACCAAATTATAAGAATTAAGTGAGTAAATGAATTTTCTCAATCTTGTTTCCTTGAATTTCTAACCTTGGATTGGTTATTCTCCAGAAGAAATCACCGTAAGAGATATCTGTGGTGAACTTGCAAACAAAGCGCAGAAGTGCATTAGCACATTGAGAAACGTTTAAATGCCAATAACTTTCTGAGCCGAATCTGAAAAAATGGCAGGTGAAAAAACTGTTTTATTTGATGAGAGGAATCTATGGTTGAAATTGATGTACACCTTAAAGACTCACCCTGTATATTATCTGTGGGTTAATTAAAAATATATGCGGGAGTCCTTGTCACACGGTGTAACAATAATATTTTTGGGTATACTTGCGTCCACTTAATTTTTTCTTGTTGTAAAAATAGTTTTTCTGAATTTTCCTCTTGTCCTAAAATGAACCAACATATTATTTATTGATATAATTATGAATTGAATGATGAACGTATTTCAGATATATGCTTTTCAGAAAAAAAATTAATTCGAAACATTATTATTCAATAGAGGAAGAGGACTCTTACGTCCGAACTTCTTTCACGTTCTGGAAAAGTACAGAATCGATTCCGAACTTTCACAGTTCTGGAAAAGTACGGAATCGATTCCGAACTTTCACAGTTCTGGAAAAGACTCGATTCCGAAAATAACCAAAACAGGATTACTTAAATCCTGAACCGGTTCTGAAGGAACCAAGACACAAAATCTCAATTGTGCATGCGGAACCATTCCAGAACAGTTCTGAACTCGGAACCAAAGCAAACCTTATATCTCCTAAATTCCGAATCACTCGTTGCTAAGTCGAACGACACGGTGATAAGGGTATGTTCATATTCGGATTATAGATTTCTCGATATCTTGCATCCAGTTTATTTCTTGAATATTTGCTTGAAAACATAGTCAAAATGGCGAATGGAATTCTCACGAATTATGCAGATGCTCTACAAAACTCAGAAAATCGACATAAACATATGACAATTGTCATACTCTTCAATTCTTGATCGAGATTGAAGAATCGGCCCCATGTTACAGCCTTCTCTATAGCGTTTAGCTTGTCCGGTTCATTTCTCCCGTTTAAGTCACAAAAATGTCGAATCGGTTCAATGTTCATACATAATATCGGACCTAACGGCAGACCGTAAACACAATAACTCCCGAAAGAAACAACTTAGAAACTTGATATTTGTAGAGTAGGTTTGGTCCTAAATCCCGCTTAAGGATTCCGTAGATATACCAATTCGAAATTTTTATTTCCCAATATTTCCAAGAATAACATAGTGCATTTCACAACAAAAATTATCGAACGTTTTCAGTGCTATACGATCTTAACTGGTGTACAATAATGTAGTAAGTGGTGACACAAGATTCTGAAAATAAATATTATTTTTATGGTGAATCTTCAAAAATATTTCAAATCCTTATCGAAGGCAATACCATAAATGCCTTGATTTAAGATTGAACATTATTTGAAGATATATAAATACCATTTACTTGTATGAGTGTGACAAAGACATGAAACCGTAAATAAAGCTATCTTTGTTTCGTTGCCCTTGGACACTCTTTAGGCTGTCATTGTTTGGCTCATCGACAGATATTCGTCCTTGTGGTCATGTTAGTTTAGTTTAGAAAATGTTCCGAATCGTACAGCGTTCTTTAATCAAAAAATGTATGTCCAGACTTCGAAGGCGTTTCGTTCGGGATGTACATTGACACCCACTTGGTACTGTATTTCGGCATTCCGTATATTGAATGTAGAATTGATTAGTCCCATGTTGTATTTGCCATATCCATCTTTGGTTGACAAAAAGTAGTCTAGAAGTGAAAATGATCAAATCTGACCCACTAATAAACAAACACATAACCTTGAAACAAGCGCTCCTAAAAACAAGCGCTCTCTGTTTCGTTATCTCACTCATCGTCAGAAATGCGTCGATTGCTGCCCAGAGATCACTTTTCTTCTGTCATATCTGTGATCATTAAGTATCGGATTTCAATTCCATCCAATCTGTATTTCTGGAAATGTTGGGAAAATAAAATTTTGAATGGGTATGTATATCTGCGGAATCATTAGATTCCGCCATTCACGAATTCGGTCTTCGTAATAAATGTCCAAACCTACTCTACAAATATCGAGTTACTGAGTTGTTTCCCCTGCATAACGGCCGACGGTGAACACAATAACTTCCGAAAGAAACAACTCAGAAACTCGATATTTTTAGAGTAGGTTTGGACCTTAATTACCAAGGCCGAATTCGTGAGTAGCTGGAATCCGCCCAATAATTCCGTAGATATGCCCACTCAATATTCTATTTTTCCAATATTTCTAAAAATACACTTAAGATCGAATTGAAATCCAGTACTCCATCGAAAAAAATCTAGAAAAGCACTGACCTGAAGTCAGCAGCTTTTGCGCGCATGTCGAAGGATCTGACCATAAGTGAATATGCGCGCAAAAACTATTGACTTCCTGTCAGTGATTTTCTAGGTTTAATATCTTTCAATTCA
The DNA here is from genome assembly GCA_958510865.1 of Myrrha octodecimguttata. Lineage (NCBI taxonomy): Eukaryota > Metazoa > Arthropoda > Insecta > Coleoptera > Coccinellidae > Myrrha > Myrrha octodecimguttata. The sequence continues at coordinate 33,125,703 of OY294057.1, forward strand.
TTTCTTTCAAATGAATGCTGATTTCATCAGAAATATCTTATGAATTGGCTCATTCTGTAGGGGTTCCGCGTAATATACTCACCTCGCGAAGCTTAAGTACATTCAACTAAAGTTTAAAAAATTTCAAATTATGCTTTTAGTGTCCTTTTCCTGGACTTTTGAAAACTCCATCATTAATCCTCTGGTGTCGAATTTTTTTCTTCTATATCCATGAGCACGGTTCCGATGTCTGCATATAACACATTATTTTGGGTTTTATTTTGTTATAATCCTTCCAAAGTTTAATTCTGTTTAGGTTCTGACAGAAGAAAACACCAGCCAGACACTAATGATGAAAAAATCAGCCGTTCCGTTTTTCCAAAGTATTTACGTCTAGAGTCACTTCCTGTACAAGCCTCCGCACGAGTGGAGATATGTCCATCTCAGAAGAATGTAACTGACGGTCCAAAAATATGAGTTTATTTCGGATCCAAACGACCTAGTTCCGACCGTGCTCTAGCCGAAGTTTGTTTACATGCCGCCGCCCGTTACATACGAATTTCGACAATGGGACTCAATCTCGCTGAATTATTATCTGTGAACCATGGAAAACCTGTTTGGAAAACTAGAATATAGATATTGTCACGTATTTCCCAGGTGAAAATATACGAGAGCGAAGTTCGGATTGAAAAGTGAGGTTGGGTTTCTTCCGAGATTTGTTGTGACTGAAGCTGGATTACGATCACCTATTTGACAGTCGATGCGGCTTCATTCGCGAACTCAACTGAATGTAGTTTCTCAAAATGTGAGATACGCCTGGGTGAAGTCCTTGTTAGAAAATACAAATTGCACAAGACGTGGAAATGGCTACTATTTAACATGATGGATAATTGCAACTGAAATATATGATAGGTACAGGTAAGACTGGATTATTTTCAGTTTTCTTCTAAAGTTGAATAGGAAAGAGTTATGGTGGGGATACTACGAATTCCATTTTCGTTCTATTGTCTCTAAGATTCTCGTATATTTAACCGGCTTTTTACGCGCTTGTTCTAGGGAACCGCGCGTTATCATTTCGTCACGATGTCTGTTATTTTCAAATTTTGAGCTGAAAATGGTCTTAAACGATTGGGTTGGAGAAGAATCTGAGGTCAAATTTAATTATGTTCGTCCGGCCGTGTGTGCTGTAATTTAAAAAAGGAAATACCTAGACTCTTGAAATTTTCAGGTTAGGTTTTGATCCTAAATATCCCGGATACGTTCGTTAATGAGCCGAATCTGCCTTATTGTTTTTGTGTAACAGCCATTTGAAATTTTGATTTTTCAATAACTCGAAGAATATTTATCTGATCGAAATGAAACTTGGTAAGAAGATGGACAGTATCAATAAGAAGAATTATTCATGGAAAAATTTGAAAAAAAAATAAATATTTCTTGAAAACTTTCATATTTCATTTAAATTTCATTGAAATTTCCGAGTCGCCATTTCGCAATTTGAACAAGCACGTAAAAGCTGCTGACTTCACGTCAGTGCTTTTCTAGGTTTTTTCGAGCCTTAAGTTGATTCAATTTATGCGAAGATATAAAAATTTATCCAGCAGATAATAATAAGATTGGCTGAGTTGAAGAAACGAATATCTTCATACCGTCCAGAGCGGGTATACAGGGTGAAATAACACCGAATAAATTCAAGGGATGATTCTGTGATGAAAATTAAGGTAGATATTTGGTATAAAATTTTTTTAGTACCTCCCCCGAAAAAGTTATACCGCTCCGACGATAAACAAAAAAATTGTTTTTCTTTTTTATTTTCCAGTATATTGAGCTAAAGACACGAAACTTGGTGAATATTATTTGTCAATAAAACTACACATCTTGAATTTTTTCAACCCTGAAGTATGCTGAGAAGAGTTTGAAGTAGTCAACCCCTATTATATTTTTTCTCACAACTTTTTTTTGGATAAAAATTTCCCTAAAAAAAAACATGGCTTAAAACCCAATTCATTCACTAACTTCTTCATCTCTACAAGTTTTTGCGAAAACTTAAGCATTCACGAGAAAAACATAACTCATCTTAAATAGCGTCTTATTGAACAACAGCCAACCCTATTATGATTCTACTAGGCTAAAACAATAGCGAACAATGAACAAAATCCGGTCGAATACCGACAATACAATCATAATGAATGTTGAAAATGACCGCCTTCAGCTTCAATACGAGCATTAACTCTTCTCATTGAAATGCATATGCGATGAAATAATTAATATGCCTGCTGAGTTTCTTATCGTTTCACACCCTGCTACAATGCGGTTTCGCATATCTAGGTTTTTTTTCGGTAAATGCGTAAGTTTTCGAAAAAACTTGTAGGTAGAGATGAAAAAGTTAGTAAATGAATTGGGCTTTTCAGGCATGTGGTTTTAAGGAAAACGTGTATCCAAAAAAAGTTGTGAGAAAAAATGTCTTAGGGTTTGACTATTTCAACCCCTTCTAAGCATACTTCAGGGTTGAAAAAATTCCAGAATGTGTAGTTTTATTGACAAATAATGTTCACCATGTTTCGAGTCTTAAGCTTAATATACAGGGAAAATAAAAAAGGAAAACAATTTCTTCTGTTTATTTCGGGGGTGCATCTTTTTCGGGGGGAGATTTCTCAAAAAATTTCATACCAAGAACCTACCTTCATTTTCATCACACAATCACCCCTCAAATTTTTTCGGTGTTATTCAGATACATGTATGGCAGCTTGGTGGACTTCTCGTAGATTAAATCGTCCCAAATCTAGATCTCCCTTTGACATACCCGTTCGTCTAAAAATGATACCCGTCGTTGATTCTTTTATTGTCTCAGCGAACACATCGCGACTCATGATCGTTTTTTAGCAGCTATTTGTTGATTGGGTATGTTGTCATCGTTGTCACAACAAATCATTCATTCTGAGATGATGCATGTTCAACATGTGTTAGTGAGTTTCAACCTTATACCGAGTGTCACAGGAATCAGGTTCAACCCCCAAAAAATCTTCATTGTTTAATATATCAGATTGAAATTTTGGTCATTGATACTAAAAATGGTTTCCTATCAACTGAAGCAATTAATGAGTGTCTATGACTTACAATTCAACTGGGAGTGGACGAAACTTTCGATTTTCTCATATGAACTGATGTATATTGTCGAATATGCGGTTTCTACTTTGAATTTTGAGTGAAATGCCGTCAAAAAAAATACAGAAAAAAATCAAACAAGTTTTTTATTTTCGATGTTTTTCTGAGAATTTTTCAAAATAATCGTTCTAAATGACAGGAAATACCAATTTCCAATCAGAAGGACAAAAAATATTTTCCATCATGATGTTCGAATTTCTTGAGAATTCAGTAGAATTTTGCTATTGAATCAAATCTTTCCGTGAAATTTTCAATGAACAATCTGACGTACGGGAAAAGAATAATTAAAAAAGTATATTTCATTCTGAAATTTCAATATGCAGAGTACCGTGTTGAATCTCAGCTTTACGGAAATCCATATATGTTTCTTTAATACGAACCTGGAATTTTTCAATTATTTGAATTTGAATCGATTGCCCTGAACAAGAGGATCATACGTTTTCTATATCAACGGATTATACTCCGTGGTTCCAGAGTTATGAGAGATCGAAAATATTGGTGAATACAAGAACTAACCTGTATCTTGGTTATGGAATTGATAAGATCTTCCATATATAGGTTTTTTGAAATCACCTCGTGTGTCTCTACCTCAAATTACCATATGTTCATTTACCAATCAAACAACCTGTATTTATATTCAAGATTCATGCATAGTATCCGAAAAATAAAAAACAGGGAAGTTAGCTTCAGAGAAAACAACATGTCTACCATAAACTGTCAAGAACTTCCCGTCTAGATCGAAAAGCAGTCCTCCTGTGAACCTGAAGAACTCATTTTATCGTTTTAATTTGCCATCCATCATGATGTACTCTGAGTGTCTGTAAAACGAAGATTGTTTACATGGCGACCATGGAATGTGAAAATCTTTTTGCGTCTATCAGGATACTCTCTAACAACAATTATCATTTGATTTTATTAAATAATAAACCAATAATATAAATCTAATAAACTGTGAATAATACTGCATGTTCGTCATGAACTGCCAAAATTCGCCCCACCTCATTAAAAAATCCTTCTGACTGAATTCAAGACCTCATTTTACATTAAGGACTTCCTCAACGGTCAAACATTTCGATCAAAACCTGGCGTCAATCGTTTGGGTCGAGCATGATTGAAGGATTGATCTAGTAGATTGGTTGTCTAGCCTAGATCCTGTAATTTACCATGAGGGGTTACCTTAAGGGTCGGCAGAACGAAGAGCAGTGTACCAATGACAGAACATGTCAGCCATGAGCTATCAAATTCTATCCGTATCTTCTCGAAAACTCCACTTAATTATTCACTTCATCCGACTTTTTTGGTCGATGAAAATCTTCAATTCTTATGAATTTTCTTGGGCTTTCGTCATAGCAATAAGCAATCTTTATAATCCTCTACCATCTTTTCAGCTCTATGTTGAAGCCACAACCACCAACCAAGCCGTCAATCGACCTTCTGGCGCAGGCTCCCAACATGGACAACAACCGTCTGGAGAAGTTAGTCAAGAACTTCGTGGTGGAGGACAAGGCCCGACTGGCGGCGGCGCGAGGTAAGGCGATACCTTCAAGCATCCAATTCGCGTTGCAGAAATTTGAAAAAGGGGCGTCTACTCCCCAGCCAGAACCGAACTTTCCCAAGAAGTCTGCTGTTAGGACGAATGGCACTGGTACTTTCGGAGCCGCCGCCAGCACTACCAGTTCGCCGGTACAGGTGGGTGTATAATTGATCTCCTTCGTTGGCTGTTCAATTGATTTTCATGTAGATCTTTTCTGTACCCAGTCTCCAGGTAATGTGTTTTTATATTCTTCGAATTCAGTTTCTCCACCTGTAATAGGTAATGAAGGGTCTCCGAAACTGTTTCTCAAATTTTGTCCATCGAAGAACTTCACAGTATTATTGGGGTCTCGCACATACCCTGAAACTTTCACGATTTTAGGTTTTCTCTTTGAGATGTTAAAATGTTCACGGTGGGATGGACTGAATTGATTAAGACCATAGAGTATCAGTTAGTCAGCTAAATCATGAAGACCATCATCAGATGAAAATCAGAAAATCACAGACATTGAACTGATTGACAGACCTTGTTCCCATGGGACAAGCATATAAGGAAACAATGCGATGCTCAAAAAACTTTCAAGGTAGACTGAGGAATGAAAAATACATAGAAAAGTGACTTGATTACCAAAAAATGTTCTGGTATAGGAATGGTTCACAGGTAGGAGCAGGTATGGCATAGTTTGGCGTAAGTAAGGGAAATGAATGACGTTTGAAAGACATGACAAAATGTTCCTAAGTGAAAATCTGGTTCGCATCTGCTCTCGATACAAAACATAAATTCACTTTGCTACATGCGGACCTAATTATTTTGGCTGTCTGTGACTCCGTCAGGTCTTGTAGCCTGAAAATTGAGAGTTGCGCCATTGGGGCAAAAGCCAGTCTTGGTGGTGTTCTTCCAGTTGTCGACAGGCAGCTCCATGTCCAGGTGATAGCCGAGGTACTGTCAGTCTTAAAGGTTTACTTGCCTTAAAATTGAGAAATGCAACCGTCTCTTTATGGTACTGGTTGAGACTTGCCGTCTATAGGTCCTCAAAAAATGACTTCGAAGGGCGGTTGCAGATACCGTCCGATTCCTTCGAGTAAAATTTCGGGATATAATGGTCTTTCCTTGCAGATGTTACTCTGTGTCGACCAAGCACCGGTTTCCCGCAACGCTACCGCTTTCAAGGAAAAGGGTTGATGTCCGTGGAATATTAAAACGTTGCTCAATCTGGAGGTTCTACAAAGCTTCTTGATGTCGGGCTAGTATTCTTGCACTGTCAAACTGAGAAATTGGATGTCCCAGCATTTGCCACGGAATATTCTGAATATTACAGCTCTCGGTTTCCGCTGATAACTGATGACACCTGTATTCTTCCGAAGTAGAAACATTTTTTGCTGGTATATTGTTTTCATTTAAGTGATTAGACAAAAAACTGTCACATTACATTCATCTAGTTGATAAAGGGGGCCAAGACTTTTGACGGTGTGTGTACATAACAAGTAGAACTTGCAACTGTTGATGAGCAAAGTGGAGCTCCTGGAGGCCGCCGCCAGTATGACAGAAAAAGATCTGGTTTCAATACTTCTACATCATGCTACCTAGACAAGATGGAGACCTATAGATGGGTCAAGAAATGTATAAAATACTCCAGAACGAAATAGTCAATTCGCCGTATACAATTGTTATATTCAACAGATAAAGTTAGTTATTGGGCTGGTCCTCAACAGTTAGTATGGGATGAAATAGATCCGCAAGAATCTAGAATGATTTAAAGGCTTGTGAGGTATCTCAGTCGTTGACTTCATTGAGTCATTTTCCAGTTCAGAGGTTGATCTCATCGTGTCCGACAACTGCACCAATCGGAATAATCAATGAGATCGAAAGTTCGCTAATGGAAATACGTAATAGTTGGTAGTACTTAAGTTGTGCCCGTCGACCGTGAAGGACGATTTCATTTGTTCCACGTGAATCTGAACGCGGACAGTTGTTGCTTTGCATGCCTGGCGAATCGCTCCACATACGGATATGCACTTTTGCCACTTCCGGCGAAGAACATCGCTATTATGGAAGGTTTCCTTCCTCCGGGTCGTCGAGCTGATGACATCGATGCAAGTATTGGATGTCGAAGGATAATTGGAGTATGGAATTGATTAGATCAGCGATGAGTTCATTCGAAATATGGGTGGATCGGTAGCTGTAGGTTTTCTTATAGGGAATCCTTCAAGTATTCGATTAATTGCATAGGATTTTTATTCAATTAGGGGTGTATATTTTTCAAAAATTATTATGTGAAAGGAAGATGAACCGAAATACATACTTTTTACAGCTATTTCAACACTCAGTGCAGTGCAGGTGAAAAAGCCAGCTTCAACATGCGACCGGGTTGAGAAACGCCATTTTCGGATTTTCACATGATTATGGAGGTAGAATCTTCAAGACAGGGATAAATTATGGGATGAAAGATAATTTGTGCAAAAATACTAATACTGTTGTTTTATGGTGTATCCACACTAGGGAGTGCACCCGTGAAAAATGCAGGGCTTCACTTGTCTGGATCAGGCAGGTTTTCATGAGAACGAGCTCTGATACAAGTTGGGGGGGAGGGAAAGTACCCATACAATGGAACATAGGATATTGGTGACGCACAAACAGTTTCAGTCCGAGAGCTCATGACACATGTTTCAGGAAGTATTTGATACTAGTTGGAATTTCACATAATGTAATTTATATACAGGATTGCGCGAAAATCCTTAATAAAGCAATCGATATTTCGTTCCAAGTAATAATCAACACAGTAAATATATTGGTCTTAGGAAAAACCATGAAACTACTCCTTCACAACGTTTTGGCCCTTTATTAGACCTTCTTCAGACTAAAAAAATATAATATCAGTGACACATTACTTAAACCTACATATTCATTAAACAAACACAATACAACAATAAAAATTGAGAATGAATTGAACCTAAAAACAAACAAAATACAACCAAGCACTATATGAAAAGATTGGTGAATATTCAGCAAGACCCTGAATTCAACTGTACATGAAATAGAACTCAGACAGGGAGGAAGCAGTAAAAAAGTAATAACTCACTGTCAGAATAATGAAACATCAATTTTTCCATATATAGGAAATCGTCATCAAAATAATGATACTGATACTGATATAGTATCATGTATTTCGTTTTTTCGCTGCTTTGTTAATTGTTATTTCAGTCATTTATAATTGTACGTTCGATGTGTCGTGATCTAATGTTACCAAGCAAACAGACCAATGCTATTTGATATTGGATATTGTAGAACTCACATTTTACCCCAATTTTTATTATTTTGATGACGATTTCCTATATATGGAAAAAATGATGTTCTATTATTCTGACAGTGAGTTCTTCCTCGCTTACTTTTTGCTTGCTCCCTGTTTGTGTTCTATTTTCATGTACAGTGCAATTCAGTGTCTTGCTAAATATTCACCAACATTTTGTAATTTGATTGTTTTTAGGTTCAATTTATTGTCAATTTTTATTTTATTTTTATTGTGGTATTGTGTTTGTTCAATGATAATGCAGTTTTAAGTTTATTGAATTTCAAGGTGTCACTGATATTATATTTTTTAGCCTGAAGAAGGCCTAATAAACGTTTTGAAGGGGTAGTTTCATGTTTTGTTCCTTAGACCGATATATACTGTGTTGGTCCTTAATAAAATTTATCAGTTAAGTCAGTGACTTGAAAAAAAGTTGAAACACGTGAACTGATTTTGAATTAAACATATTCTTTGGAAATAAAATTCTTCTTCAACCTCTAAGCTGCAATCCCACCTAATTTTTTTTTCGAATGCAAACGTATTTCGTATGTAGGCTAGTTGAAAATCTCGTTAAGTTGGAATCTTACCATACTATTTTTTTTTGTATTTTACTTATGTGGTTATTTGGAAATGAGACAAAACTCTTTGAAAACCTAAAAAAATATTTATACCTTCTCAGTGCTATTCACGAGTGAATTCAACGTAGTAGATGCTGAAAATGCCCTCCACCCTCTACTTGGCATGCTTCCAGGCGAAGGTGGAACTCGTCTATGGAATTCCGAATGGTCTCAGCCGATATGTTATTTGTTTCCACCCTAATTCAATTTTGAGATCTTCAATATTAGCCGGCCTGTTTTGATGAAGTTTGTCTCTGGTGGCGTTAAGTCTTGGTGGCGTCCTGAAAATATTTTATCTAGATATCCTCTGATATTAACCCCAAAATTTATGGGTGCGCCGTCTTGTTGAAGCCAAATTGTTTCAATGAGGATATCTGGATCTACTTCATTCGGAAACGTAACAGCTAGATCCGGGACCAATTCAAACCTTAGAAAGTCTAAGTAGCGTTCAGCGTTTTCTTCAAAGTATGGCCTCAATATTCTGCTGTTGATGATATCTGCCCATACATGTACTTTCTGAGGATGCTGCGTAAAAGCTGAACATAGCCATTGTGGGTTATCCGTACTCCAGAAAACATAATTGTACCTGTTAAACACTCCATTTAAATAGAAGGTAGCTTTATCCGAAAAGAGTATGTTGAGTGGAAACCCCATATTCTCGTCACAGCGCCTAATCACAAAATTTCAAACGCCTGTCATGGTCATCTTCCAAACGCTCCTGGACAAGATGCACTTTATATGGGTGATATTGTTCTGTTTTCAGAAACGTCCCAACCGTACGTCTAGCCGCAGCATGATTTTGGGCGAACGAATCCGTTGACACCTGCGGATCTTCCTGCAGAGATAAGGCAGGATGTCCAATTTTTGATCCTCGTTTAAAGCTTTGGGCCGACCACTTCTGGGCAAGTCCTTTACAGTGCCGTGTTCTTCAAATTTGTGGAAGGTGTTGCATTTCCAGATATTTTGCATTAACTAGAGTACACACTTCATTTTGACTTCTTATTTAATCCCCACATCCCAACAATATCAAGACTTCGATACGATGCCATTCTGATAATACCATTTTTGATTCACAAATTGCAAGAGAACACTTCAATGGTACAAGATTACAAGATTAATAAACTGGACGTTTCAATTAAATTTTACAAAGAACTACAATTTTGAAATGATGGAAAAAAAATTATTTATTAATTATGCTTGTTTATTGAGGCAATAATCATGGCACAAAAATATGCAACAATTCGTTCATCTTCTTGAAGAACATCATGTGCTGAATATCACTTGTTTATTTTATTTTGAAGATGAACAATAACATAAAAGCTCGTTCAGAATGAAAGAAAGCATACCGATATCAAGTTTGATTATGTTTTTGTTTTTGTTTATCTCCTAATAACCACATAAGTAAAATTTAAAAAATTGTATGGCAAAATTCCATCTGTCACGAGCTTTTCAGCGAGCATACACACGACATTTGTTTGCATTAAAAAAAAACTGCCGGGAAGGCAGCAGCTTTTACGCGCATGTTCAATGTAGATTGCCGCTTTGGCAACGAATTTGAATATGCGCGCAAAAGCTGCTGCCTTCACGGGAGTGCTTTTCTAGGTTTTTTCCGATAAAGTACTGGATTTCAATTCGATCTAATCTATATTTTTGAAAATATTGAGAATATAAAATTTGGAATGGGCATATCTACGGAATCATTGGGCGGATTTTACCAATTCACGAATCCGACCTTCGTAATTGAACTCCAAATCTTCTCTACAATTATCGAGTTTCTGACTCGTTTCTTCCGGAAGTTATTGTGTTTACATTTCCCCCATTCGAAATTTTATTTTTCCAAAATTTCCAAAAATACAGATTAAAAGAACTGGAATCCAGTACCTAATCGGAAAATGACAGAATTTTTTTTCAAATTGTTCTAATGACACGATCATCACGAAATTTTGCACAATGTTGTCCTTCAGCATCTTTGAACTAGCTGCAAAGTTTCATCACGATGGAATCAGTATTTCTTGAGTTATACCGAAAAAAAAACGTTATCGAGAATCGAGAAAACAACGAAATTCTACATATTTTTTCCCAATATCTCCAAAATATAGTCGTATAGAATTGAAATTTGGTACACTGCTGCGAAATATGAAGCTCAAGTTGTAACTGAAATTGTTCTCGAATATGAAAAATAGTTTCAGGAAAAAAAAAATTCGCTCCAGTAGTTTATGAAATATGAGGGAAATAACCTCGAAATTTCAAATGGCTGTAACTCCGAAACTATTCGGCCGATTTGGTCCTTTAACGAACTTTACCGCGTCATTCCGACGCGCGAACTACCTACAAGTTCCAAGTCGCTGGCTGGCTCCGTTCGACAGTTATCGTTTCGTCTGGCGGCCGCGGAGAGAATCGATTTTGACACCGGATTCGTCATCAGTGAGTCCAACCTAGTCGTTTGAGACCATTTTCGGCTCAATCATCGAAAATTACAGACGTTCGGACAAAACGATAGCACGCTGTTCCCCTAGAACATGCGCGCAAAAAAGTTAGGTGGTGTTTCAGTTGATGATGATGATAGTAACGAACCCTGGTAAAAGATCCTGCCTCCACATCCGAGCATTCCTATAAGTATTCACATGGTAAATTTCCACCCGCATTTACACAAAACGGCCCTTGTATTCATTTTACGTCTTCGCCTATCCCTTTCCTGAAAATTTTATCAGTCTACCCTCATACCTTCACGAAACATCCGATACGAAGCTGAGGGTGTGTTGGCTCTCTAATCAAGACAAATCGACTGTTCATAACTATCGATAGGATCTGGGTTGTGTTCACCTTGCACGAGTGCTCCAAATACAAAGCGTTGCTAATTTGATTAATATCTATGATATCGATGCTGCAGGCTGAATTAGTGGCCATTTGGCATTAAATCGTTTGAAGTTTCGGTTTTCAAGGTTGGTTCGTCCGGCGAAAGAATTGTATTTTGATTTTAATTAGTTTGGGGAATATTGAATTACCTATATAATACACCGAGTAGACCTTGAAAGTAATTGTATGTTTTTTGCAATACATACTGGTCCGTAATATTTAATTATATGTTATTTTATTTGTGCGTGACGTACTGACCATTGTCTGGTATGTGTACGGGAAATAGATATGTATTTCTGTTTGGCACCCGGAACTCATTTTTAATATAGGCCTATGACATGTATTGTATTCTTCCTCTAAAGTGACATGTATTGTATTCTTCTTCCGAAGTGATGTGAAAAAGAGCATTGCCGCTTAGTTAGGATTTTCCTGCAGATTGTCTGACAATCCAATATTTAATAGTACAGTGTGGCGAGTGGTTGAATATATTCTGATATGCGGAAGAATTGGAAGGGTTAAAAAATGATCCCATAACAAATTTAAAAAATCGATTGCTACCGGACCTACTGTATCCAAACAGTTCTTGGGTCTACTTTAACGAAGCTTCGTCAACATCGATTCAGCCCTTCAAGATTACGGTGACAAAAAAGAAATATACAATTTTTGTTGAAGAAGACTCATAATTCTGAAACTTGTCTCTTGCATGTATTTTTTCTATTTGAATCGATCGTTCTAACCATGAGAATACTGAAACCATTGAATCGCCGTCAAAACTTCCAATTTTCGATGACCCTTCGAATTTGGTTCGACATACACTTCTCGGCGGGTGATGTATCCACACTCTTTTTCACTCCTATTCTCTTTCTTTCTCTTTCTCCCTCTTTCTTCTTATGTACCTTCCATTCTGCCAAGTCAATGAGCATCGTCGGTCCTATCAATCATAAAATCGTGCTGTGATGACAAACCTCAAGTACCTATTGAATCTTATTTTTAGACGGATTTTGCGTTATTTTTCAGGTGTCTCCTAGGTTTTCACTCTCAATATCTGAAAAAGAACTATTAAAAATTAAATAAAAATTGTTATTCATAGAAAAGGCACATACGGATAGCAGGATTGAAACTAAAGGGTGTTTTTTAGCGGTGTAGAACTTTAAGTTAGCAACACTGTTTTAACCGGCCGCCATTTGGTCAGTTGTCAAGTGATTTGTGTTTAGTTTGGTCTGGCATTTCAACATGAATAGACTGATGCCTCAAAAACGCTTCCAAATTGTGCAAATTCACTATGAAAATAATGGTTCTGTTCGAAATACGCTCTACGTACGTTTTACGGTCAACAGAATCGCCCATCAGAGCAATTAATCCGACTAACTATGGATCGTTTTCGCACCACGTTTACTCTAACTGACAATACGCATCCACTGAGACGTCGTTTAGTTGGTGTGGTGGAATCATTGATCCGTACTTCTTTGAAGACGATACTGGCCAGAACGTTACAGTCAACGGTGACAGCTATAGAGCCATGATTACTGACTTCTCCGTTTCTCACTTGAACAACCATGATGTGCAGCAGCTGTGGTTGCAACAAGACAGCGCAACGTGTCATACAGCTCGAGCCATAGTTGAGTTTCCGAAAGAAACGTTTGACAACCGCATAATTTCACGTTCCGGGCCCGTGAACTGGCCTCCAATATCGTGTGATTTAACGCCGCAAGACTATTTTCTGTGGGGATATGTGGAGTCGCTAGTCTACGCCGATAAGCCCGAAACGATCAACCACTTGGAGGATAACATTCACCGCGTTATTGCCGATATATGGCCACAAATGTTGGAAAAAGTGATTGAAAATTGGACCTCCAAATTAGATTATTTCCGAGCCAGCAGTGGCACCGTGGCAGTCATATACCAGAAATTATATTAATTATAATGCCAAAAGATTATCTTTTGAATAAAGTCAATTCAATGTCAATTTTAAAAACTCATCCTTGTTTTATTCCATTTCAGAGTTCAATACCTCTAAATAACCCTTTATTTGTCAAGGGTAGTGTCAGGAAAAAGTTGCCTAATGAACAATGTTGGAACAAAACAAACGATCAACGAAGGAAACTGTTACGTTTCAGCGTCTGAATCGAAAATTTTTTCGAAAACAAGTTTTTTCGTAAACTATTGATTCTATTCGGATAAAATTCTGACCAAACTTTGAGCTCCATATTCCGCAGCAGTGTACCAAATTTCGGTTTGATGCGATAATAATTTTTGAAGATATTGTGAGAAAATATGTCAAATTTCGTGTTTTTTTCTAGATATCCTTATTCTTTTTTGAAATATCTGGAAAAATACTGATTCGATCACGATGTTTTTTTCAGATATGTTCTCATTGTAATGGAGTGCAATAGGGTACGCCCAAAGTGCACACGAGATTGCGACACCGCTAGTCGGCTTTCGCTTAGTAATAAAACTGTAAGCAGTTAGAATGAAACCTAGTCTTTATGGGATACCTCGGATACTTCATACTGGGGACTTATTGTATGCCCAAAATCTTAGAACGAATCTTTCGGAAGCAGAATCGTTTTATCGCTATATCGTTTGTTCTTTGGCAGTACATACCCTTAGAAGAGAGTTTGAGAGTCCTTATACAATTTCACCTTGGGAAGTTAGAAAATAACACTCAAATATTGGCTTAAGCTATTCGTTTCCGAGATACAGGTGGATTTATTGATTTTGGTAAAACATTTAGATGGCTATAACTTGTGAACCATTCAACGTATTCGCTTCAAATTTCGAAGGTAATGTCATCTCAGGCCATCGAACTCTTCAGATGAACCATAACGAAATAGTACAGTTACTCGCGGACCGCTCTTTACAGTTAGTGATGTGCTTTTAAGGTGAAATTTTAATCCGTGTTGAGTTCGTTCATATGCAAATTCCAACCAAATACTATAAAACTTTTCAAACGGGCTATTACATTAGGCTGTAATGATGCAACAACCTCTTGTTGAACAGTAATTAGAACGATATTTCTTCTTTCAGACTCCGCTGGCGAAACCAGCAATCGGACAAAAGCCTCAGATTTCTCCCAAACCACGCCTGGCAGACACCATCGAGATGACTCTACCCGCCGACGTCAGCACCACTCCATCTTTACAGACGTGGCCACTCAAGAACCGAATCATCACTACCGATAACGTGAAGAAAACCGCTCAGCAGGATTCCCAGAAACTCGCACCACCAGTACGACCCGGCCTTTCGACGACGACCATCGATGACGTCGCGGTCGAAGAAAAAAGACTGTTGAACGCCCTCAACAACGGCGTGGTCGTGAACGAGGAGGCGCCCGTCACCGTGGGCGCCGTCGCCAAAAGCCGCGACGCTACCGAACCGTCGGTGGCGACCAAGTGGGGTCTAAGAAGCACCAGAAGGACGGAACAAACGGTGCCGCATCCTGAGCTGACGAGCAGCCAGAGGCAGCACCTGAGGCAGACTGCGGCGAACCCTGTGAGGCCTTTCTTGACGCGGGGGTCCGTGGCTGAGAGAGTATTGATCTTCGAGAGGTGCCCCAGCGATTTGCTTTTGGATAAGAGAGTGAGGGCTCCGATCACTTTGCCCACTGCTAAGATACAGGTGAGTTGGCTCCGCTTTAGTAATGGTCGTCAGATGACGGTGATGATGTTCCTTGACATTGAAGTTGTGTACACACAGCCTCCACAATAAGACCAGGGTAGAAGGCTTTAAAAGTGATAGAAAATGAATGAAAATAATAGTAGGATGAAACTCATAAAAAAAGGAAGAGAATATCACAAAAATTCAAGGAAAAAGAATTTACGGGCGATCTGAGGTCGGTATGTGGAAGGGGTGAGGTTTTAAGGGTAAAAACGGCCCATCCCGATTTCCGGCAAAACTACAAGTCCTATGGAAAAAAATTGAACAGTAAAGTTGTAGGTAATAAAAAGATCTACACCTTTTGTATAACACTTTTTTCACATAAACTCAAAATTCATGTGAAATTTTCAAATTCGAATGTTTTTGGTTCTTATTTTTATCTTCCACAAAAAAATTTTATCTCTACGAAATTCTGTGAAAAGTTATCTTTTTATATTCCAAATACACTGTTATTCTCTCGGTTCAAAATTCATAATTGTTCGCCTTAATTAGACCAAATATCTAAAAATCACCTTAATTTACTATCGAAAAGTCGCATGTCAAAATATGTACTTTTTCAAAAAAGTTGTAGGGCTTTTTATTCGTTGAAATCTCCCGTTTCTGATGGTGTGAATAAATAATCAGTACTATGATAAATTTTCTTACAAAATGGAAAAGTATACTACTCTAATTAACAACCAAATAAATCAATAAAGTTAATATTTAATAAGACATTTTCAATATTTTGAGGAAATTCTTCAAATTATATGAGTAGTTGCCTATTTATTGCTATTCCAAAATAATTTATATACCTGAGTGACCTGCGGAAAATTTTAGCCCATTAAAATGTATTTCATAGAGGAGTGGGGAAAAGGTGAGGAAGGTCTGGGCCTTACTACATGATATTATTTAAGGAAATTTGCCATAGTAATGTATATATTTTTGGACACCATCAGAAAGTGGAGATTTCAACGAACAAAAAGCGCACCAACTTCTTTGAAAAAGAAGATATTTTGGCATGAGACTTTCCGATTCACATTGGGGTGCTTTTTCGATATTTAGTCGAACTAAAGCGAACAAATATATATTTTGGATCGAAAGAATTACAGTGTATTCGGAACATAAAAGGATAACTTTTCACAAAATTTCGTGGAATTTTTTTTGTGTGAGATAAAAAACGAAAATTAAAAACTTGGTTTTTTAAATTTTTCACATGAATTTTGACGTTATGCAAAAAAGTGTAGATCTTTTTATTACTTACAACTCTGCCGCTATACTTTTTTCCATAGGACTTGAATTTTGCCAGAAATCGAGAAAGGCCGTTTTTTACCCTTAAAACCTCACCCCTTCCACTTTCCGACCTCAGATCGCCTTCATATTATTCTTCCTTGAATTTTTGTTATATTCCCTTCCTTTTTCAATGGGTTTTATCCTACTATTATTTTTTTTTGTTCGGGGAAAAGCGCGTTATCGTTTCTTCACAATGTCTGTAATTTTCGAATTTTGAGTCTTCAACGATCAGGTTGGACTCCCTGAAGAGAAATCCGTGGTTAAATTGAATTCTATCTTTCCGGGTGTCCGTCCGTATCAACTCTAACTTTCGAAGAAAATGACCTATAAGGAAAAAAATATGCCAAATTTCGTTATTTAAAATTTTAACGTTATTTCCGCTATATCTCAGGAAGAACAGATGCGATCAGATCGAAAATTCGTAATCAGTTGAAGAATACCAACGCGCAACTAGATGCAAAATTTCGTGTTGATCCAGTGATTGGAAAGTCCAAAAAACTTATTGGAAAATTTTTGACATTTTTGTTGAAAAAATTTTTTTTCTCGGGAAGCATTGATCAGGTTGTGGAGTAATTTGGCACTTTAATCAGTAGTGTTCAACAACAATGTTTCAAACTTCAGTTCGATACGAAATTTAATTTCGGAGATATATGGAAAAAAATATGTAAAATTCCGTTATTGTTTGATATTTTGACGTTATTTCCTCAATATATCAAGCAGTAAAGATGCGATCTGATCAAAACTTCGTTATTATAAGAAGAATACGAACGCGAAACTTATTGCAGAATTTGGTAGTTGTACAAAATATTTGAAAAATGTTCATTTGAAAAATTTTTTTTTCTCAGAAAACATTGATCAGATTTTAGACTTTTAACACAGTATCCAACAACATTTGTTCAAATTTCAATTGGATAAGAAATTTACTCTCGGAGATGTATGGAAAAAAATATGTCAAATTTCGTTGTTTCAAATTTTGAGGTTATTTTTTCGATCTCAAGAAGCGCAAAATCGATCACATCGAAACTTCTTAATTATTGATTATTGAATTTTGCTTTTTTTTTTCTATTTGACTTATCCTATACATGTATGAATATGTCACAAAGGATCAATATATTATTATTATTATTATTATTTGAAGAATATCGACGTGCAACTTACCGCAAAATTTCGTGCGTCTTCAATTGTTGAAAAATGTCAAAAAAGGCTCTTCTAAAATTATCTACATCTCTATCGAAAAAAATATATTTGTTACATTTTATTGTACAGATTTCGATCAGACTCGGCACAGATCTTGAAGTTAGTCAATTTTTCAAACACCACTTCGATATATATGATGTTTATTTCTGGAAATATCAGGAAAAATTATGTCAAATTTCGTTGTTATTTGAAATTTTGAGAATATTCCTCCAATTTCTCGATAACTATTGACGCGATCAGATTGAAACGTGGGATCGATCTGAAGTCGATATTCAAAAACAGTTCTTCATATTTCATTTTCGGAGATATTGAAAGGTGAAGGTTATTTCCTTGATATCTCAAGAAGAACAGACGAGATCAGATCTAAACTATGCAGCAAGTTGAAGAATACCAACGCACGACTTGATGCCAAATTTCGTGAGGATCGTACATAGGGGTAGAGTAGGTTAGGGTATTAATTACGTAAAAATCCGCCCAATGGTTCCGTAGATATACCCATTCAAAATTTTATTTTTCCAATATCTCCAAAAATACAGATTAGATCGAATAGACGACTTTGGCCCAAGTTGCCAACCCACAATTTTCTTCACAAATTTACTATCACTGGGGAACGGGAATTTGAGGACAAATTCGACATGATAAGGTTCGCGCTATTTATAAATATCCGTAAAAGATGCCTCGGCCCCTCAAACAAGATGATTCCATCCAAATATAGGGTTTTGTTAAGATCATCTCTGATTGGCTGAAATTTAAGTTGGGATTCCTGATTTCATGTTAATAGTGTCAAATTTATATAAGATATGTTCCGCAAATCAACTTGGTTATGAAATATTCGGTTGGTTCCTGAAAAAAAAGTTAATTACGAAATTTGATTGATGAAAAAACGCTCTTTCCGTCACCAGAACGACACTCAATGTTCTATGGCAACATATCCATAGCATAGAACAATCTTTATTTTTACTTTATGATCCATAGAACATAGAAGAGACAACAATCAAGCATTGAAAAATTACTAGGTATGGTCTATGGATCATAAGGTAATTAAGATTGTTCTTTGCTATGGATATGTTACCATAAAACATTGATTGTCGTTCTGGTGCATAGACTTAATATGTCTATGTTCTGGTGACAGAAAGATATTGCTTTTTCGTCAATCAAATTCCGTAATTAACCTTTTTTTTCAGGAGCCAACCGAATATTTCATATTTACAGAACGGAAAACCGGAAACCGAAATAACAAAGTTGATTTGCGGAACATATCCTATATAAATTTGACATTATTAACATGAAATCAGGAATCCCAACTTCAGCCTAACAAAAACCTATATTTGGAAGGAATTATCTTGGTTGAGGAGCCGAGGCATCTTTTACGGATATTTATGAATAACGCGAACCTCATCATGTCGAATTTGTCCTGAAATCTCTGTTGCCCATTGAAAGTAAATTTGGGAAGAAACTTGTGGGTTGGCAACTTGGGTCGAAGTCGTCTATTGAAATCCAGTAATTTATCGAAAAAGAATCTATTAAAAGTACTGTCGTGAAAGCAGCAGCTTTTGGCGCATGTCTAAGTTCGTTGCTGAAGCGGTCATCTACATTGAACGTGCGCGCAAAATCTGCTGCCATCACGGCAGTGCTTTTCTAGATTTTTTTTTATTGATCTAGTCGAAGCATTCGCTCAAAGTGTAACAGAAATGCTCATTAGCATTCGCCAACTTGTTGCCAAGTTCCCTCATGGACGAATTAGTATTTTTTGAGGAATTCGTGACCTATGACAACGATACTCCTGAAATAATCAAGAAATTTGAAGAATGCATCTACAATTTCGCATGTTGGTCGTTGGTATTCTTCAACTTATAACAAAGTAGTTTTCTGATCGCATTAGTACTTTCTTGGGATATCGAGGGCTTTATACCAAAAAAAGTAAGAACACACATGGACGACAGGACATAATTAAATTCGACCACGGATACTTCATCAGTGAGGCCAACTTTGTTGTTTTAGACTATTTTCGGCTTTGAATTCGAAAACTGATGTTCCCCAGAACAAGCTTGTAAAAGTAAAATTACGTTGGATGGCCGCAGTGGCTAAGTATTTGAACAAACGCCAAAGGCTACCTGATTTCACGTCGGTGATTCTCTCGAAGTTTCATTAACAAATTCCTATTTTTCTTATCATTTCACGAATATTTGAATCCACACGAATCCTACTTATTGGTTCGTTAAACAGCGAAATATATTGTCAAATGTAAATTATCATCCAATAGGTGATTTACACATTTACTACCTACTATCGACTTCTTGCACTGACATGACCGATTAAGCCATAGGGGTGCGCCCACACCTTCCGATAAACCTACGAATGCTCGTAGTTTGTTCGGACTAGTGAGGCAGTCCTAGTACGGGAGGCAACTTACCATTTCATCGAGGTGTTTTTACCGAATGTATATTACACTTAACACTTGTTAAATGTTCAGATGAATCCGCAGAATTCCGTATCGCGAAGATATTGAATAAATGTTCGCATAAACGTATGCGGTGCGTTCACCTGAACAAAACATCTTTATTTTTCAGGTTCTTTCTGGGTTTTCACTCCCTATCTGAAACAGAACTATTCAAAATTAAATAAAAAATGTTTTTTCATGGATGCAGGATTAAACAATTTGTCAAGGGTAGTTTCTAGGAAAACAGGTTGCCTAATGAACAATACAGGAACAAGACATACGATAAACGAAGAGAACTGTGAACTTTCAGAGTACAAATCCGACTCTTTCATTTGACAAAGGAGAAAATTTCCAGAATTATTTTCTTTGGATTTTTCTTTTTAAGTTAAGACTTTTGTCGAATTAACAAAAGTCTGTTTTCCAAGAAACTGCCCTTGACACATAGTTCAATCCTGCAATCCGCAAGGGCGTTTTCCATGAGAAAACAATGTTATTTAATTTTAATAGTTATGTTTCGGATATTCGGAGTGAAAACACAGAAAAAATTTAAAAAATGATGCGAAATCCTCCGATACTCGGTAGTCAAAACATCTTCAGTCACGAGGCATTCTCTCATAGGACAGAAGATGTGGGCCCTACAATGTTCTAGATTGATGGATTTTCAGGGCACTTTCGGTTTATTATTTGATGAAATAAAATAATAAACGTTAGTGATCGACCAAAAAAAATTACCGCCCCTGAAAATTTCATAGTTTACATTTTGTATGTAGATAAGAATGAACTAATAAAAAAAATCCGTTCGTTGTCCGTGGCTTTTCCCTGAAAGTACTGAACCGAAATCCGTGAAATCTCGTAAAAAATCGAAATTCTGGAGTTATAATTAGTAATAATTAATGAATTCATTGCATAGGAATTCTCAGAAAAAAAAATTATTTCATTTCTTCATTTTCATTTAATACTTCAAACCAGAGTTTGAAGTAAAAAAATGTACTCACTAACATTCAGAGAAAAAAATCAATTTTCTAAATCCTCTCTGATGATATTCTTCCAAGAAGGAGCTCTCAAATGGTAAATTGTCCCCCTTACAACGATTCCTTCATAGCATGTGCATACACTGTCTCCGTTGTTTCATGTCAGTTGCAGTTACTGCTTAAACTTGTTTCATCAAAAGATCCTAGTGAAGTTAATCAAAAGATTCCAGTTCATTGTTCTAAGGCTCTAAGATTGTTTTGGAATTTCCGATACATTGTATTAGGTACATCAAACTTAATCATTGTCTAACTCACGGGCCAATTATACTTTGAATACTTACTTTCCTTACATGGATCAGTTCCTATCGCAAAATTACTAGTTAGTATTGAACCACCAGTTCGATAATATTCAGGTCTAATGTACCCAATATAATGGATGTTAAACTGTGGACCAATCTTGTGGCCGCCTAGATCGATCGAGTGCAATTATGTGATTTATTTCAATGGGGATATTTGATAGAACAAGTCTACGCTACATTCAACTACAACTGACTTGGAGTACTGAGATGGTGCATCTACATGGACACTCAAAGTATTGTTGGTGTGGTGGCAAACATGTTCTAAGGGTCTTCCATAAAAAATGTCGACTCGGCATTAGAACAGAAACTGAAACTTGTAAGTGGAATTAGTTTACTGAACCTCTGGTCTAAGGATATTATTTGAAAGAAGATTTGGAATTGTATTTTCTTCATTTTCCTGAAAATTCCTAAGCGATGAATTTATTACTATTAATAATTATTCCATCATTTCATTCCGATGAAATCGCACAAAATACTTTAATCGTCGAAATTGTGAAAGTTTAGGATCGATCAGAATATCTCTGCATTCTCTTGTAACAGAAATATCACCCCTTCCAAAAACAATGAAAGCATGTTTTATTCAAGTTTGGAGTCTGAACAGAGGGCGTATATATTTTTGTCGTAATTGTTCACATTCACGTGGTTATAATTTTTGCAGAAAATCGAGTCGAAGTTACGAAAATGAGTAAGATAGGAGGAATATAAATATGTCGTTTCATCCCCATTTTTCGCAGAATTATATCAATTTTTGAAAATTGTTTCACACATCCAAGAAGAAGCACTTATGAACAATGTCCGGTAAAAATGTTCCTGAATCGGGCAAATTTAGGACCATGGTGTTCAACATCGAGGAACGGTAGCAATTGTTCACGAATATCCAAAATACCTGTTAAATCGAAAACAAGTGCAAATTTCACAAAAAAAATTGCATGACCTATTCAAATATTGTGTAAGGTTTACCGGATACCCTGACAGTGAATGTTTTTATGGTAAAAAAGTGACCTGAAAACGCATCGTTTCAGAACATTGGGGGCGGAATTCTGTGAAGGAGAACACACCGCGTGCAAAAGTGCGAATATCCAATCAATATCTTTGCGACAGAAAAATTTGCTGATTTACCAATATTCATTATGCAGCAAACTGAGCATCAGCTATCGCACCCGTGAGACAGAATGGTGCGCTTGATGTGGCGACAGCTTGTTGGAGATGTAAAAAATTAATTTTCTACCGCTTGAAACTACGGCATCTGAAACTTTACGCGTTTCGAATAATGAAAATATCCGTCAGCCATAAGTTTAAGTTGGGAAAAACCCTCAACTAAACTCATCAAAGCGCCGTGCCCTTTCTGCTTCTACAGCGTTTCGTGATTGATTCAGGAATTAAATGATGCTCTCCAGACGTACATTTAGCAGACTGAATTTCATAGCAATCTATGATCGAAAAACTGCTTTTCAAAATTATTTTCTTCAACTTAAACTAACTGCTGCTTCCAGTTTCATCACAGTTGCTGGAGCTGACATTCAGTTTGCTGAATAATAAACAGTCTCTAAATGTTGAATTGATTCGTTGGAAAATAATTCTGAAAAATGGTTACTTCCCGTACTTTGGATCCGAAATTTCGAAATCACACAGGCGAGAACGTGAAGGCAAGGTCGAGACGATCTATTGATGGAGCGATAAATCAGCGATCTCTCCCACACACACACCTCGATTTTATCCCGTCATTATACGCATTTTTCGAATCGCTATGTTAGCACGCTATTCGCTATACGGCTTTCATGATGTTACGGTCTGGAGAGTCGTTAGAATTCTTTGTATGTCTAGCGGCAGGCTAGTTCTTCGGAAATGAACCTAAGCACCGGTCTAAGGGAAGAGTCGAAACTTACACAGAAAAATATAATATAATAACCTTTATCACGTACACTCGTGTTTATTTTATGTTTGAAATAAAACAAATTCTTTTATAGAGTCATTATCAACTGTTAAATAATTTTTGAGAGTGTTGTTCACATTTTATTTATCAAGAATATGATGTAAAACCTGCTGTCAAAATTATTCTATGCACAAATATTCACATTTTACAAGTTTGCCAGAGGTTTTAGATCAGCGTAGTCCGTCTGTAATCAGGTGTTTGTAAGTGTTTGTGGTGAGATTTTGATATATAAAATACAAAAGATGCTACTGATAATTTTTAATCGAAGGATAAAAGACGAAACAGTGTGTGTGTAGTATTATTTTCGTATTGTATTTCATTATGTTACTGTTTTCCGAAGTCTTTTACTTCGATCATTATATGTCAGTTGATATAATAATCGAATTTGTCATTTATACGTAGTACGTTGAAGACAATAAAAGTATATCGTGAGATATCAATATCGAAAGATATTATGTAAAGGTATTACAGAAAAGTCTGTATTTTTTTAAAATTGTATTAATAACCTTATTAAAGTAGGCTCTCCTTAATTTTATGTTTCAGTGTATTGGTTTATCGGTTATACATAACCATGAATTTTTCTCAATTACTGCTTCAAACTTGAAATTATCATCAATTTCGATTTAAAACTCGGTATCGTACATAACTGCAACTTTGAAGTCAGAATATGGCTTATTCTGACTTCAGACTCGGAATGAGACTGAATATGACTCCAAACTCTGATTATATCACAAATCTTCACTTCGATCTCGTAGTTATATGTATAATTCCATGTCAAACTCTAAATCAGAATTATTTCGAGTTCAGAGTCGGAATTAGTGTGATTCATAGTCAAATATTGGAACTATCTATAATTCAGAATTTGAAGTCAGAATTAAAACTAATTCCCTGTTTGAAGTTGAAGTTATATTATACTAACTTCATTCCGACATTGAATGTTTGCCAAGTTTAAACTCGGAGTTAGGCTAATTTCGAGTTTGAAGTCGATTTCAACCATAATTCCGAGTTGAAAGTCGGTATAAGACATACCTACCTTATTTGCAGTTTGAAGTCCTATTCGGAGTTTGAAGTTGTCATCATACACAACTCCGAGTTTAAAGTCAGGATTAGGGATACCCAATTTCGAATTTGAACCCAAAATTAGGCTTTTAGGCTAATTTCTTCTTGGAACTCGTAATTCTATATAATTCGTTTTTGAACACGTTATCAGTTACAATTCCGAGTTATCATTTCGTCACGATGTCTGTAATTTTAGAATTTTGAGCCGAAAATGATCTTTAACGTTTGGTTGAACTCCCTGAAGAAGAATCCGTGACCATATTCAATTATGTCCGTATGTGCTCTAACTTTCAAAGGAAAAGACTGAGCGACTCGAAATTGTCAGATTAGGTTTGGATTCCAAATATCTCGGTTGAGTTCATTAAGAGGTGGAATCGGTTGGAAAGTTTCGGAGTTGGGCCCATTTGAAATTTTGAGGTTAATTCCGCGATACTCATAAAGTATTGACTAGAGCAAATTGAAACTTCGTGGACATTTTTAGAATACCAACGCGCAACTAAGAGCGAAATTCCGTGTGGATCCATTTGTTGAAAAATTAAAAAAAAAATTATTCGAAAATTTTTTATATTTTCGATGAAATTTTTTTTTCTGAAAGTATTGATTAGATTTCGATGAAATTTGACACAAACCTTACGGTCAGTGTTTAACAACAATGTTCCAAATTTCAATTCGATGCGATATTTACTTTCGGAGATATAATAAAAAAAAGGTGCCAAATTTCGTTGTTATTTGGAATATCAACGATATTTCCGCAAATATCTCTAGAAGTACAAATGCAGTCAGATTGAAACTTCATGATCAGGTAGAGGATACCAACACGCAACAAGATGCGAACTTTCGTGTTGATCAAATGCTCAAATTGAAAATGCATTGTGTTAGGTAGAAAATGAATACATCGGAATGGAAAATAAGTGCTTGAAACTTAATAATATTAATGTTTATTTGTCTCCCAAAAACCCTACATAATAGGTATGGTGTTTTATGTCAAAAACAAACAATCATTTCGTTTCTCACGAAAGTCTCAAACTTATACGTGGGCAGTATATAAATATATTGACTTGAACATATATTTAGGTATAAAAACACTTTTATTCGTAACATCCTATATTTCTATCTAGCCAAGAAACATGATTACCAAACTATCTTGAAATCTTTATGTTTACACAGATACAATAAAATTTCGGAGTAAACAAACATATATTATTTCGAAAAATATGTTTCTCGTGCTAGATTTGGAAACATATTCAAAGCGATGTAATGAATGTAATGTAATATCAATAGTTTTTGTGACAACACTCACAAGCGAGGTTTGAAGCAACAACCGAAAGGAAAAACAGTCTCACACCGAACTGATTCTATATAATGAATAATTCTAGAAAAGCACTGACGTGAAGAGCGCAGCTTTCGCTTGCATGGTAAAATTCGTTGCCAAATCGGTCATTTTTTCACGTTTGGACCACCCGCCACAACGCACCTTTACTTCCTGAAGTAAAGGTTGGGTGATCTAAAATATATTATCCTCACGAAATTCTTCATGAAACTTGAAGCTGTTATTTTCAGGTGGAGCACTGGATTTGAATTCGATCCAATCTCTAGTTTTTGGAAATAAAAGTTATAATGGCTATATCTATTTGGCGGATTTTACCAATTCACGAATTCGACTCTTGTAGACAAACTCCACGTCCTCACTGCTGATCGTATAAACAAAATTTTTCCGGAAAGCATCAGTTTCGAAGCTCGATATTTGTAGCGTAGACATCGACCTTAATTATGAAGGCTGAATTCATGAATGAGTGAAATCCTCTCAATGATTCCGCAGATATAACCCATTCAAATTTAATTTTCTCCAACATTTCCAAAACTAAACAGTATATCAACTTGAAATCCAGTAATTCGTTGAGAAATAATTTTGGATTTCTTACCTATTTTCGTGAGGATAATATGTTCGGAAAATTGCAGTAGGTATTTGGAATATTCGAAAAAAAATTTTTTTCGAATTGTTCTGATGACATTATCATCATGAAATCCCGTGCAAAGTTTTTCATCAGTATTTTTGAAACTAGTGACCAAGTTTGTCAGGATTGAACCATTATTTTTTGAGTTATTTCGAAAAAAATATCGATACTGAGTAAAAAACCACGTATTTTCAAGTCTGGTAGATAATTTTGGAAAAAAAATCTACAAAAAAATTTCGGATTTTTTTTTATTTGCCAACAATACGATCTCAACAAGATATATGAAAATGTTACGTGTCTTTATTATCTAATCAATTGCCAAGGTTCAAATCATTCGCCCAAGTAGCTCCCGAATTATTAGGGAGATAACCTCAAAATTTCGAATGACTAGAACTCGAAATCATTTGGCCGATTTTACCCATTAATTAACTTCACCGTCGCATTTTGAAATGGCACATACCCTGAACGTTTCAAGTCGATAAAATTTTCCGTACTCACGCAATCGTGCTTACGGTCGGTCGGTCGGACAAAATTGATTTTGACACCAGATTACCCATCATTTAGTCCCACCTGGTGGTTTGAGACCATTTTTGGCTCAAAATTCGAAAATAACTGACATTTAGACAAAGCGATAGCACGCCGTACCACCAGAACATGAGCGCAAAAATGCCGTTTCTATCTATCTGTTTGACTCCATTTTGTCGTTCACATTTTTACAATATATTACAAGACATGCTTACGCAGCATCACTAGGCCTACTATATTGCCTTTTATTGATCTGAGGCAACATCTCATTTGGGCGAGCTGATAACGTCATTCCTGCCCAGAAATATCATTGAGGTGTCGGGAAAGGCAATATTCCAAGGTATAAAAGAAAACCTTGATAGGTACTAAAGTATTTGAATCCATGACGAGAAAAAGTCTAGTACTGACGTGAGGTCAAGAGCTTTTATGCGTTTGTTCGAATCAAGTCTAGATCAACACAAAATTTTGCACCATGGGCTTTGGTATTCTTCAACTTATTTGGAAATTTCACTCTGATTGCATTATTTGTACTCCTTGAGATATTGCAGAAATAACTTTGAAACCTCAAATAATAACGAAATTTGGCTTTTCGGTTTTATCGAATAATAATCCTCAGTGATCAACCACAAAAAAACTAATATTACCCCCCGTGAAAATCAACAGTTTACATTTTGAAGTATGTAGATTTGAATGGACTAATAAAAAAACGCTGCAAATTTTACACGAAGGTTTATTATTTTCCCAGCTTAATTTGCAAATTTTTCAGCGACATTTATCACATTTTATTATCGCGAGTACTACAAGTGAGAAATATAACAGTAAAATAAAACAATTTTCAAGGTTGTCCGCAATATAAACTAGTAAATATTATTTCTACAAGCGGGAATCTAAGTTTTTCCGAAGAAATTCTGAAATGCGAGCAGCCGTATCAAGCCTCTTGCACTTCACTTCGGAATATTCATTTATTTCATTTCTCATTTCAATCCCTACCTGGCTGGAAAAATTAATGCTTTCCAAAATAGAACCATAGAACTGAAAAAGAAATTTCCTAGTTAGACGGTAACGGTTAGGTCAATAATTAACAATGCTATGTCAAGGTTGGCGTAAGGATATAGTTACAATTTCTACCCAGAACGCACCCGATTTATTAACAAACTATAAGCCTAGGAATGATCAACAAAATGATTTACCATACAATATGAGCAAATCTATCGAAAGTTTGAATCGAATGAATAACACTGAAAGAGGAATTTCGTTGAGTATCGTTGTCAGAAACACTCCAGAGGGTGTTAAGTGTCCAAACGTAAATTTTTCCTCCAGTGACGTCGTGACGTATTCACGAGAAGGGTGAGAAAGTACAGAGTTAATTCTCCTCAATTGGTATATTCCCATTCACGGATATTGTTCATCAAAATTCCAGAGCAGAATTGCTGAAATAACCAAACTGCGATGCAAACTTGAACAAGTCGCATTATTAACGATATTCATAGTTTCCATTCCTAACGATAACGACACCAATATCATAATTTAGCTACGCCCCTGAGTATCATACAACGTTCGGGAAGCGGGCTCTCCTTAGCTGAAGTTTTGAAGATCGGCGAAAAGTAAAAGATTAACGATAGAATGGGAGGCAAGCATTCTCGATAATATTCACATGGAATTATTTCAAAGAACCAGTAATAAATTCTCTGAATGAATGAGATTTGATGACCACTTTTATGATTAAAACCAAAATCACGCATATTTCAAGAAAAAGGTATGTGTAGGTTCTGTGTTAAAATTCTTTGAAATTTAAAATCATTTTAATTCATAAGTCTTTTGAAGGCAGCTAATGAGTGAGTTGGGGAGGAAATTGACACAAATTCATATGGTTATCTAGAATAAGATTAATGTGAATAGATTCGTATAAACTTACAG
This sequence comes from Myrrha octodecimguttata, assembly GCA_958510865.1. NCBI lineage: Eukaryota > Metazoa > Arthropoda > Insecta > Coleoptera > Coccinellidae > Myrrha > Myrrha octodecimguttata. Next base: position 33,154,419 of record OY294057.1, read on the forward strand.
GTACACAAATGTTCAAACGAGTCAGGTGAATATTTCTCGATGTATTAAAAATTAGTTAATCTTTTCATCTGCTTTAAGATATATGATTCTAGATGAAAAGTTGGCAAATTATTTCACTGAATTCCAACTGATTTGAATCTTAGGACCGAATGCGATAATTTATTTTCGGGATATGACAATTTCTAGCGTCCTTCCTTACAATTCGGTAACCGTTGGTCGTAAATCATTCGAGTAAAATTTTTTAGATTGTGTTCTGATACAGTAACCAATGGTGAAAATTTCATGAAAATTCGATGATAAATTTTCGAGAAATAATTTTTTTCCCCTTTCAACCCTGGTGCGAACCGTTCTTGCTGAAAAGCTTGGAGGATCAATCCGGAGTAACACACGATTTTTGTACCAAGTTTCAATGATTTCCGTTCAGTACTTCCAGAGAAAAGCCTCGGACAACGGACGGCGGACGGACGGACTTTTTTTTATTTGTTCATTCAAACCTACATACTTCAAAAAGTATACTGTAAAATTTTCAGGGGGGCTTGAAATTTTTTTTTGGTTGGTCGATCACTAAGGTTTATTATTTGATTTTATCAAATAATAAACCAAAATCCGTCCGTCCGTTGTCCGGGGCTTTTCTCTGAAAGTAATGAACCGAAATCCTTGAAATTTGGTAGAAAAATCGTGTGTCGGACGGGATTGATCCTCCAAGCTTTTCAGTAGGATCGGTGTACCCTAAGGGCTCAAAATGGGGGGATAGAGGGAAAAACATTTTTCGAAAACTTACCACCGATTTTTTATGAAACTCTCAACGTCGACTACTGTTGCATAACTCAACCTGAAAATTTCCACCCAGATGATTTCCGACCAGTGGTCCCCGAGTTATAAAGAAAAATGCTGCAAATTTCCAATAATCCCGAAAATGAATCATTGCATTCGGTTTTAAGATTGGAATTCAGTGGAATGAACGGTTAACTTTTCATCCAGAATCATATATCTCAAGTAGATGAAAAGATTGATTATAAAATTTTAAACAAATATCGAGTGTTTGTGTTTTTGAAAAACCAATGGGGTATTAATAACATAAAATATTTTTTAAGATATTAATGGTATTGGGTTATTCAACCCGGAAAATAATAAACACTTGGGTAAAATTTGCAGCCTCTTTTCCTTATATCTCTGAAAGTAAATATTCATTGTTGTTAAATACTGTCTTCGTGGTTTGTGCCAAATTTCGTTGAAATCCAGTCATTTTTTAAAAATTTTATAACGAGTGGATCCACACGAACTTTCGCACTGAATTGCGCTTTGGTTTTCAAAGCTATCCACCAAATTAAAATCTGATCGAATCAATTTTTCATGAGATACCAGGGAATTAACCTCAAAATTTGAAATGGGCCTAACTCCAAAACTATTCGACCAATTCCACCCATTAACAAACTCAACCAAGATATTTAGACTACAAGCTAATCTGACAATTTGAAGTCGCTAGGTCCTTTCTTTCGAAAGTTGGAGCACATGTGGACTGACGAACCTACAGAATTGAATTTGACCACGAATTCTTCTTCAGAGTCCAACCTAATCGTTTAAGGCCATTTTCGGCTCAAAATTTGAAAATTACAGACATTGTGACGAAACGATAACGCTCTGTTCCCAATCAGTACAATATCGTAAAAAGTTTCTGCTGATGAATGACGTACCACAGCCCGAAAGAAATTAATTGTCATTTTTACCGTAAGAAGTTCACATCGAAGGCAATCAATGTTTTGATGCCATATGGCAACCGAAAAATCCAAGGCTTAAGCATTCCTTCCGGACAATTTCGAACTGGAACACGCCATACGTGAGAGATCTGCTGCACACAAAAAAAACAATAAAATCAAGCACCCAAATCGCGTAATAAAAACGTAATCACATAGATCGTCTGGTACTTGGGTTCCATCATCACGATTTGATCTCCAACATACTGTGACTAATTATAAACTTCACCTATTATGATAAGTGGATTGTTACGCAAGCTTGGAGAGCCTTGAATATACCGAAAGGTCGCGGAGATACTTTATGCCAAACTGGGCTACCGAAATCACGATTTTTATTGTAACATGATAGCTTCAAGCTTCTCGTTGGTGCCAGAGGAATATTCCCTGATGGAAGGTGAAAATATTGTATACATATGATTAGGCAACTAAAGTACAGATATTCTAAAGTTTTCGCCCATGTTCTAGATTCGTGGTCAAACACATGGTGGAAATAGAATATATTTCCCCCATGGTCAAACACTGAAATTTTCGAAGGAAAACGAAGCCGACAGTTAAGCTCGTTAGTGATCGGAATCCGTCCATTATTCGGAGTTCCATCTGAACATAAGATTTTTCGATGATGAAAAATATTATTGAAAAGCACTGATGTGAAGTCAGTTGATGTTGCGCGCATGTTCAAATCCGTTGCCATAGCGGTCAGCCCGCCGAACGCAACTATATTTCATGATTTGATTTGAAGAATATTTTTGAAAATTTGCAAATACGTGTAAAGGTAGAGGTGGGCCGCATATCTGGACAGCTAGGTCACCTCACTTGAATCCTGTGGATTATTTTTGAATTTTGGAACATTAAAATGTATTCGTCGTAAGTAGTGAAGGAGGAAATAGGAAGGAAAGATTTCACCATTGAACCGAATGATTCCGTGACATTTTTGATAAGCAATTTGATGTGAGGTATAAAAAATCAACTGATTCCAATTGAACATTTTCTGATAACAAAACAGTGTGTAACTACTCTCTAATCCACTAACAATTTCTGATTTCACCATTGAACCGAATGATTCCGGGAATTTTTTGATAAGCAATTTGATGTGCGGTATAAAAAATCAACTGATTCCAATTGAACATTTTCTGATAACAAAACAGTGTGTAACTACTCTCTAATCCACTAACAATTTCTGATTTCACCATTGAACCGAATGATTCCGGGAATTTTTTGATAAGCAATTTGATGTGCGGTATAAAAAATCAACTGATTCCAATTGAACATTTTCTGATAACAAAACAGTGTGTAACTACTCTCTAATCCACTAACAATTTCTGATTTCACCATTGAACCGAATGATTCAGTGAAATTTTTGATAAGCAATTTGATGTGCGGTATAAAAAATCAACTGATTCCAATTGAACATTTTCTGATAACAAAACAGTGTGTAACTACTCTCTAATCCACTAACAATTTCTGATTTCACCATTGAACCGAATGATTCCGTGAAATTTTTGATAAGCAATTTGATGTGCGCTATAAAAAATCAACTGATTCCAATTGAACATTTTCTGATAACAAAACAGTGTGTAACTACTCTCTAATCCACTAACAATTTCTGATTCCACCATTGAACCGAATGATTCCGTGAAATTTTTGATAAGCAATTTGATGTGCGCTATAAAAAATCAACTGATTACAATTGAACATTTTTTGATAACAAAACAGTGTGTAACTACTCTCTTATCCACTAACAATTTCTGATTTCACCATTGAACCGAATGATTCCGTGAAATGTTTGATAAGCAATTTGATGTGCGGTATAAAAAATCAACTGATTCCAATTGAACATTTTCTGATAACAAAACAGTGTGTAACTACTCTCTAATCCACTAACAATTTCTGATTTCACCATTGAACCGAATGATTCAGTGAAATTTTTGATAAGCAATTTGATGTGCGGTATAAAAAATCAACTGATTCCAATTGAACATTTTCTGATAACAAAACAGTGTGTAACTACTCTCTAATCCACTAACAATTTCTGATTTCACCATTGAACCGAATGATTCCGTGAAATTTTTGATAAGCAATTTGATGTGCGCTATAAAAAATCAACTGATTACAATTGAACATTTTCTGATAACAAAACAGCGTGTAACTACTCTCTAATCCACTAACAATTTCTGCGTCTAACGCAAGTTTCGGAACGTGCTGTAAGTAACGATATGTCATTGACAAAGGAAACTTGGTTTCCGAAACGTGCGTTAGACGCAGGAAGTGTTGGTGAAGTAGAGAGTAGTTATACACTATTTTGTTATGAGTATTCTATCCACAGTGAACCCAATATTCAGTTGAACATTTTCTGCTTTTTTCGAATCGATTGACATGTATAAGGGAATCATACGTTCTATCATTTGTAATAACTGGCTCTTATCTGAATAATTAGCCAACATCAGAATATATATCTCAACAGATTATACTGGGTGGTTCTAAAGAAGAGAGCAATTAAAAATGTTGGTGAATACAAGAAACACCCTGTATATTGGTTAGGGAATTGGTTATATATTCCGTATAAAGGTTTTTCGAACTGGTCTAGGGTAGGTCTACCTCAGGTTAACGTATTTTCATTTACCAATGAACACACATTACGGAGTTATGAAGTTTATTGAGTACTTTTTCAGGGCTCTATAAAAATAAGCAGAAACATTCCATCAAATCGGCAAAAAAAATTCATTTTATTCAGAAAATTAGAAATTTCGAACAACTGTAAGTTCAACTATCACGGGGTCAATTTTGTTAAATGATATTCCGTTTTGTGTTGGATGAGACTTGAGATTGCAATCATTTCAGATTATTGTATGGTCTATCAAGATCCCTTCTTTTACATTTCCAAGACAATCTCCGAAAATCTAACTCAATTCATAGTAACGAAAAATCCACAATATTCTTGCATAATACGGTTTTTTTGCTGAGTAATTGTGTAACCTAATGCCGTCCGGTGATTTGTAGTGATAGTCCGAGAGCTCATGATACATGTTTCATAAAGTGTTTGATCTTCCTTGACGGTGTGCATATAAAGGGTGTTTTTTTCAGAGGTATAGAAATTCGAAATATAATGAAACAAGGATGAATTTTAAAATTGACAAGAAATTGACTTTATTCGAAAGATAATCTTTTGGCATTATGATTTAAATGTAATTTCTGGCATGTGACCGCCACCGCTGGCTCGGACGTAATCTTATCTGATGGAGGTCAAATTTTCAATCGCTTTTCCCAACATTTGTAGCCGTATATCGGCAAAACGCGGCGAATGTTGTCCTCCAAGTGTTCGATCGTTTCGGGCTTATCGACTTCACATATTCCCACAGAAAATAGTCTAGCGGCGTTTAATCGCACGATCTTGGCGGCCAATTCACGTGCCCGGAGCGTGAAGTTATGCGGTTATCAAACATTAACTTCAGTTTCAATTGTGGCACAAGCTGTGTGACATGTTGCTCCATCTTGTTGAAACCACAGCTGCTGCTCATCATGGTTGTTCAATTTAGGAGCGCAAAAGACAGCAATCATGGCTCTATGGCGGTTACCATTGACTGTAACGTGACAGCATCGTCTTCAGAGAATTACGGACCAATGATTTCACCAGCCCATAAAGCACACCAAACAGTCAGTTAGAGTAAACGTGGTGCGAAAACGGTCCATAGTTAGTCGAATTAATTGCTCTGATGGAGGATTATGTTGACCGTAAAATGGACGTAGAGCGAGATGAGTATGTGATCGAGTGTTTTTCTGACCTACCTGGTTACCCCAGGTACTGCGCATGCAAATAATTTGCTAAGAAATGTTGGGCATACAAGAATAATTCGACAATTTAATTTCCGTAGGGTAAAACAATCTATGAGGGATGTAAAATTTCAGCTTGAATCAATCACTTCGTGAAACATGTGTCATGAGTTCTCCGACTATGACACACATATCCCAGAACACTAAATTGTTCATTATTTCTGAGGGGTTTGTATGCATCAAACACTGGTTTGTTCCGTTGCTTTAAACACCAATGAAAAATAGTCTTATGCATCTTGGATCGGCGCAAGAAACTGCAAGCTCATCGATATAACAAGTGGAATGTTGAAGGATGTAGTGTACGATATACATTCCATGCAAAAAACAACGAAAGACCTAAGAGGTCTCTCAATGAAGCTTTTCAAGGGGAACGTCGCCCACTTACTTTGAATTCACTTGCCGTCAAAGCTCTGCACTGGGATTACTTCGAAAATTTTCGAAGTAGTTTCAAGGTCCAAATGCCCCCATTAGTTCATCAATCAATAATTCGATAAGTACAGATTCGATTAAATTTAAACTAACTACCTATCGATTGAAGAATACTTCGGAAGAAGCCTGAATGTTTCTGCAAAATTATATGACCTTTTCTTCCGATATCTGGAACAGAACTATTGGAAAAAAATTAAAATTATAACTTGTAGAAATTGTCCCTGTGCACTGTGGGAAAATCTATTTTTCAGGAGCGATTTCCTGAAACAATATTGCGTAATGAATACTATTGAAATAATATAAACAATCGACGAATATGAACATGAAGTTCCGGATATCGATTGAAGGATATTTACTGGGGATGTTGGTTTATTTTTTGACAATCGTCTTGAATTACAAAAGTGTTGAAAGAAATTGATTCTCGCAAATTTCCTCTTAATTTTCTCATGAAGGAGTAACCAGATATCTGAGACATTACAATTCACGTCGTTGATAGTTTACATTATTCCGTTATTGATCATTAGGCAACCTTTTTCCTAGACACTGCCCTTGGCAAATAAAGTGAAACAAATAAAGTATATCATCTATCTATTTATCTAATAGTTTGAACCTCTCAAAATTTAAGGGTTTTCTCCCATAAATGATAATTTTGTTTCGGTATATAAAGGGTCTTTCAATAGGGACGGGTCGATGTTGGCAGCCTGTGGCGGCCATGTTGTTTTAACGTCGTCTTTCTAACCTATATTTTTTTATTCAGTTAGTAATGCCAAATCACCATGGCAATCACCTAACCGCCAAGTTTGAATCCAATCGCTCAGGTAGTTTCTGAAATAAAAAATAAATAACTTCAAAACTTCAAATGCCTATAACTCCGAAACTATTTGATCGATTTGGCCCATTAACGAACTTAACCGCGGCATTCCAATGCGCGACCTACCCTGAAAGTTTCAAGTTGCTAGCTCACTTCGTTCGACAGTTATCGTGTCTACGGCCGGCCAACCGGCCGGCCGGACAGAATCGATTTTGACACCGGATTCGTCATCAGTGAGTCCAACCTAGTCGATTGAGACCATTTTCGGCTCAATCATCCAAAATTACAGACATTTGATTTATTTCATGTCAAAATCGACCCGTCCTTATTGAAAGACCCTATACTTCATCAGAGTAAAATTTCTGAAATACAAAAAGTTTCCAAGAAAATGATTCTCTCGATTTTCAGTTCGATGAAGGAATCAGATATAAACGTCGAAACGTTACGTTAATATTCGGTGATATTTCATATTGTTCAACTATTATTCATACGACAAGATTGTTTCGAAATATCGAACCTAACAAATAGATTGTATATGTATAGCGTGTTTCTGTTAATTGGGTGGCGAAACCCATCAAATTTTTAAGAAAAATCCTAGTGGCAGTTATAAAGTACCGACACTAAAACGTATGTGAAATATTTCACGGGTGTGAAGCTACCGATGGATTCTACCGATGGATTTCGTCGACGGGGGTCATATAGCAACGTGGCGCGGTCGAAGCCAGGGTACTATGTCGGGGCGTTCGGGACTACCCGTAACTGATCTGCTTCCGCGCACAACTTGGTTTGTTTATTTCCTATACGCAGCGAATGGAATGGAATTATGCAAGTTCGGGCGTATTATGAATATCTATCGGGTGGAAAAGTGCTAATAGTAATCAGATAATTTCAAATATCAATTATTCATGATTATGAACCACCACAATGCATTTTGGAAGTCATTGCCGTAGTAGGTAGTGCAAAATATGAGGAACATTCATTTTTTATATACGTGAATAATGATATCCATCAGTTATCATTACAGATTAAGCGTTTTCAATAGCAAATGTTTAGTCCTCGCTGTTGGATTAACAGTGAAGGTCGACTGAAAATTGAGGGTAGGAAAATTTTGGAACTAAAGGAAATATTTCTGATGAAGGCATGGGGCCGGATAAAAATCATTTCTTGTTTACGTCTCATAGCATTTTGAATATCAAATGAAAGTGATCAGGGACGTCGGATTCTATTTTGTAGGAGGAAAAACTTCAAATCTGCGTCTAGACTTATCTAAGCAACGTCGGTAACAAAGACCGATAGAATATCGTTTCCTATCACTTTCCTCAACATTTTCAGTAGCCAGAAAAGGGTGTTCGCCCGTAGGATACCGGAGACGGCGGACTTCGTTTCGGACGATGGAAAATTTCAAATCTACCACAATACTTATCTGAGCGTTGTCGGTTATAAAAACCGATTGAATATCATTCCCTCTCACTTCCTTCAACATATTCAGTAGCTAGAAAAAAGTGTTCGCCTATAGGATACCGGAGACGGCGGAATTCGTTTCGGACGATGAAAAATTTCAAAACTACTAAAATACTTATCTGAGCGTTTTCGGTTATCAAGACCGATTGAATATCATTCCTCATCACTTCCCTCAACATATTCCGTAGCTAGAAAAAAGTGTTCGCCTATAGGATGCCGGAGACGGCGGACTTCGTTTCGGACGATGGAAAATTTCAAATATACGTCAATACTTATCTGAGCGTTGTCGGTTATCAAGACCGATTGAATATCATTCCTTATCACTTCCCTCAACATATTCCGTAGCTAGAAAAAAGTGTTCGCCTATAGGATGCCGGAGACGGCGGACTTCGTTTCGGACGATGGAAAATTTCAAATATACGTCAATACTTATCTGAGCGTTGTCGGTTATCAAGACCGATTGAAAATCATTCCTTATCACTTCCCTCAACATATTCAAAAGCTAGAAAAAAGTGTTCGACCATAGGATGCCGGAGACGGCGGACTTCGTTTCGGACGATGGAAAATTTCAAATATACGTCAATACTTATCTGAGCGGAACCTTAATGGCGGACATTTTGGCAACAGAAGGTGTCTGTTTTTGGGGAATTTTTGGGAGAAAAAAAATTAAACTATTCTAAATACAAATGATCAGTCGTAAACTTCAAAGGAACGAAAGACAACCTAATGATCCCTGGGTCCCCAGGAATATTTTTATGAATTTATGATTACTGGCGGCAATGCTAAACATGGTTTGGGTTCACAATGGATTTTGTTATTTTTTGAGTCTAATAGGAAGTTGGCGCTTTGGAATATGCTTTCATATGTCAATCTTCTTTGTGTAGGATCGTTTGACAGATATCTCGTTGCCGGAATATAACTGATAATTTACACATATAATATAATAATATATATAATAATAATATAAATATTTGTACATATGAAATTTAGAGGATACATTCAGTAAGACTTAAAATGTTGAGACGCGCTCGTTGAATTTATTGGGAGGTACAAAGATTTGAATATAAGAATGAAATATAATATTACTGTTCGAGAAAGCCATTAAGAAATATTCAACTCAAACTGCGTATCACAATGTGGAGAAGTTTTCCGAAAACTGTTATTTGATTCATGTGATATTTTTCGATTGATTTTAGGTTTTTACATATTGCTTGTGACTGCTCCCACATGTTTTACGTTCATCAAATGAAAATGGAGAATGCACTATTTTCTGATATCTTCTGATCACTTCATTGTTTTTATTCTTTAAACAGTCTCCAATAGCCTATAAAATGGGTTACGAGCACTTGCTACAGCTTCTGTGTGAACTAGATGTAATGCGAATGTTAATCTTTTCACTGTCAAACCTGGTCCTAGTTTGTATTTGGGTGGTAATTCATCAACTTCAAATTAATTCATTTAAAATCAAAACCAGGCACCGTTAACAATGTGATGAATAAAACCAAATTATCTTCACTATTTTGCACATTAACTACTAATCCTATCGAGTTTCAAAGTTGGCGATGAGATTATTTCCAATTTCCACATCATGTATATTATTTACTCTATCGCACGCAAATGTGACTTTTTAATTTTCAAATCAATCAAGTATAGGGCATTCCATCGTAAATTCAGAAATGGACAGAATCAATCGATTCTATTTTGTTTTTTATTCCCTACTACAAATTTCATTTCAACTTTAGAAATCTGTACCATTTAAAAACGGAGGGAGGGAAGGTCCAAAAATCTGTTTCTGAAATCATACCCTTATCTAATTGAATTTTTTATTGATTCTTATTGGGCACTATCATAGTGCATTGAATACCAACTCAATGGCACACAATCAAATCAATAAAATTCTCGCTTATAACCCATAATTAGGATTATGAATATCCCACAAAGCGTTAACTCTTTTATTGTGTTCTGGACAATTGCGATAAAAAGTAAAAAGTTCGGAAAAATTTTTAAGAAGAATAACATTGAAAAACTCTTCCTTTCAGACATTCAGTTCGAACAAAATATTTTCAAACTGAGGAAGCTTAGACTGTCTAATATTTTCGAAGAAGATATTGAAGGTTCCAGAAGGCTATGTCATAAACTTATAAAACCTCGGTCTTATTTTCTGGAGACGTGCCTAATTCAGTGCAGTGTACCTGGTTTCTCGTTACCCAATTTCGGTTAGGAAAATCCATGGGGAATTGCCGACACCATCTGATTCGAATTGGCCTACAATAAACTCGAGGAGAATTCTTAGACATACTACTTCAACAACTAATTATGTCTTATCAATCGGAAGAAAGAATTTGTATGATCAGCATATCCATCGATAATGAACACGAAGAACCCCTAAAAATATCAATCGATGTGTATTGTGGTATTTTTAAGGTGTTCTCTACAATTTCACTTCCAATATCTGAAAAACCACTCCTAAAAATTAAAAAAAATTGTTTGAAATGTAAGAAACTGTATGTCACAGGCAGTTTCTAGGAAAAATTGCTTAATATACAATATTGCAACGATTCGAAAGATCAACAAGGTGAATTGTGTATTTGATTGTTTCGGTCTTTGGCGGAAATCCATCTTTATATTGATTAGACATTGATTGAAGTCACAATGTAAGTGATGAAACAATTATTGTGAAACTGATAAATATAAGTGGTAATAAAGTGTTTCACTTGAATCAATATAAAGTAAATTGTAACATTTCAGAGCCTAAATCTTACTTCTTCATTAGACAAACGAGAAAATTTGCATAATTATTTGCTCTCGATTATTTTCGTTATTGAATCATTTGTCAAATCGATATTTTCAATAACTCATAGTAGCACAGATTCATTGGATATGAACATTTTTTAATTCTTCTTCTTTTTCCAGTAAAGTTAACCGAATAATGAATATTTGAAGTGAAAACCTCGAACCACTAGAAAAATAATGTGAAATCCTCGAAAAAGAATCTTCAATCGAAATTTAATATGTATTGTATTTAAGGAAACACCTTCCGATTGCTTTCCGTAAAAAAACTTGAGGAAGATATTAAACCATAAAAGATGACAAAGTTAGTTAGCACAGTTCATGATTATTGAAAACCGTTTTTGAAGGCTTACAGAATGTTTCATTTTTGAAATTTTTGTCGGATGATTTGTTTTACTAGTGAGAATACGCATCGCTATTTTTTTTCAATCTTTCACCCCTTATGAATGTTTTTCCATCATAATCATAAAAGTAAAAAAGCAGTAAACACAGGGTCATTGTTACCGACATCGCTGAGATAAGTATTAACGTAGATTTGAAATTTTCCATCGTCCAAAATGAACTCCGTCGTCTCCGGTATCCTATGGATGAAACTTTCTTCTGGATACTGAATATGTTGGGGAAAGTGATAAGGAATGATATTCAATCGGTCTTGATAACCGACAACGCTCAGTAAGTATTGACGTATATTTGAAATTTTCCATCGTCCGAAACGAAGTCCGCCGTCTCCGGTATCCTATGGGCGAACACTTTTTTCTAGCTACGGAATATGTTGAGGGAAGTGATAAGGAATGATATTCAATCGGTCTTGATAACCGACAACGCTCAGATAAGAATTGACGTATATTTGAAATTTTCCATCGTCCGAAACGAAGTCCGCCGTCTCCGGTATCCTATGAGCGAACAATTTTTTCTGGCTACGGAATATGTTGAGGGAAGTGATAAGGAATGATATTCAATCGGTCTTGATAACCGACAACGCTCAGATAAGTATTGACGAATATTTGAAATTTTCCATCGTCCGAAACGAAGTCCGTCGTCTCCGGCATCCTATGAGCTAACACTTTTTTCTAGCTATTGAATATGTTGAGGGAAGTGATAAGGAATGATATTCAATCGGTCTTGATAATCGACAACGCTCAGATAAGTATTGACGTATATTTGAAATTTTCCATCGTCCGAAACGAAGTCCGCCGTCTCCGGCATCCTATGGGCGAACACTTTTTTCTGGCTACGGAATATGTTGAGGGAAGTGATAAGGAATGATATTCAATCGGTCTTGATAACCGACAACGCTCAGATAAGTATTGTGGTAGTTTTGAAATTTTTCATCGTCCGAAACTAAGTCCGTCGTCTCCGGTATCCTATGGGCGAACACTTTTTTCTGGGTAATGAATATGTTGAGGGAAGTGATAAGGAATGATATTTAATCGGTCTTGATAACCGACAACGCTCATATAAGTATTGACGTATATTTGAAATTTTCCATCGTCCGAAACGAAGTCCGCCGTCTCCGGCATCCTATGGGCGAACACTTTTTTCTGGCTAATGACTATGTTGAGGGAAGTGATAAGGAATGATATTCAATCGGTCTTGATAACCGACAACGCTCAGATAAGTATTGACGTATATTTGAAATTTTCCATCGTCCGAAACGAAGTCCGCCGTCTCCGGCATCCTATAGGCGAACACTCTTTTCTAGCTACAGAATATGTTGAGGGAAGTGATAAGGAATGATATTCAATCGGTCTTGATAACCGACCACGCTCAGATTAGTATTGTAGTAGTTTTGAAATTTTTCATCGTCCGAAACGAATTCCGCCGTCTCCGGTATCCTATAGGCGAACACTTTTTTCTAGCTACTGAATATGTTGGAGGAAGTGAGAGGGAATGATATTCAATCGGTTTTTATAACCGACAACGCTCAGATAAGTATTGTGGTAGATTTGAAATTTTCCATCGTCCGAAACGAAGTCCGCCGTCTCCGGTATCCTACGGGCGAACACTTTTTTCTGGCTACTGAATATGTTGAGGGAAGTGATAAGGAATGATATTCAATCGGTCCTGATAACCGACAACGCTAAGATAAGTATTGTGGTAGTTTTGAAATTTTTCATCGACCGAAACTAAGTCCGCCGTCTCCGGTATCCTATGGGCGAACACTTTTTTTCTGGCTAATGAATATGTTGAGGGAAGTGATAAGGAATGATATTCAATCGGTCTTGATAACCGACAACGCTCAGATAAGTATTGTGGTAGTTTTGAAATTTTTCATCGTCCGAAACGAAGTCCGCCGTCTCCGGCATCCTATGGGCGAACACTTCTTTCTGGCTACTGAATATGTTGAGGGAATTGATAAGGAATGATATTCAATTGGTCTTGATAACCGACAACGCTCAGATAAGTATTGACGTATATTTGAAATTTTCTATAGTCCGAAACGAAGTACGCCGTCTCCGGCATCCTATGAGCGAACACTTTTTTCTGGCTACTGAATATGTTGAGGGAATTGATAAGGAATGATATTCAATTGGTCTTGATAACCGACAACGCTCAGATAAGTATTGACGTATATTTGAAATTTTCTATAGTCCGAAACGAAGTACGCCGTCTCCGGCATCCTATGAGCGAACACTTTTTTCTGGCTACTGAATATGTTGAGGGAATTGATAAGGAATGATATTCAATTGGTCTTGATAACCGACAACGCTCAGATAAGTATTGACGTATATTTGAAATTTTCTATAGTCCGAAACGAAGTACGCCGTCTCCGGCATCCTATGAGCGAACACTTTTTTCTAGCTATTGAATATGTTGAGGGAAGTGATAAGGAATGATTTTCAATCGGTCTTGATAACCGACAACGCTCAGATAAGTATTGTGGTAGTTTTGAAATTTTTCATCGACCGAAACGAAGTCCGCCGTCTTCGGCATCCTATGGGCGAACACTTTTTTCTGGCTACTGAATATGTTGAGGGAAGTGATAAGGAATGATATTCAATCGGTCTTGATAACCGACAACGCTCAGATAAGTATTGACGTATATTTGAAATTTTCCATCGTCCGAAACGAAGTCCGCCGTCTCCGGCATCCTATAGGCGAACACTTTTTTCTAGCTACGGAATATGTTGAGGGAAGTGATAAGGAATGATATTAAATCGGTCTTGATAACCGACAACGCTCAGATAAGTATTTTAGTAGTTTTGAAATTTTTCATCGTCCGAAACGAATTCCGCCGTCTCCGGTATCCTATAGGCGAACACTTTTTTCTAGCTACTGAATATGTTGGAGGAAGTGGGAGGGAATGATATTCAATCGGTTTTCATAACCGACAACGCTCAGATAAGTATTGTGGTAGATTTGAAATTTTCCATCGTCCGAAACGAAGTCCGCCGTCTCCGGTATCCTACGGGCGAACACCCTTTTCTGGCTACTGAAAATGTTGAGGAAAGTGATAGGAAACGATATTCTATCGGTCTTTGTTACCGACGTTGCTTAGATAAGTCTAGACGCAGATTTGAAATTTTTCCTCCTACAAAATAGAATCCGACGTCCCTGATCACTTTTATTTGATATTCAAAATGCTATGAGACGTAAACAAGAAATGATTTTTATCCGGCACCATGCCTTCATCAGAAATATTTCCTTTAGTTCCAAAATTTTCCTACCCTCAATTTTCAGTCGACCTTCACTGTTAATCCAACAGCGAGGACTAAACATTTGCTATTGAAAACGCTTAATCTGTAATGATAACTGATGGATATCATTATTCACGTATATAAAAAATGAATGTTCCTCATATTTTGCACTACCTTCTACGGCAATGACTTCCAAAATGCATTGTGGTGGTTCATAATCATGAATAATTGATATTTGAAATTATCTGATTACTATTAGCACTTTTCCACCCGATAGATATTCATAATACGCCCGGACTTGCATAATTCCATTCCATTCGCTGCGTATAGGAAATAAACAAACCAAGTTGTGCGCGGAAGCAGATCAGTTACGGGTAGTCCCGAACGCCTCGACATAGTACCCTGGCTTCGACCGCGCCACGTTGCCATATGACCCCCGTCGACGAAATCCATCGGTAGAATCCATCGGTAGCTTCACACCCGTAAATATTTCGAGGATCGAATAATTGGGAAT
This sequence comes from Myrrha octodecimguttata, assembly GCA_958510865.1. Lineage (NCBI taxonomy): Eukaryota > Metazoa > Arthropoda > Insecta > Coleoptera > Coccinellidae > Myrrha > Myrrha octodecimguttata. The sequence goes on from OY294057.1 coordinate 33,169,644, forward strand.
AAAATAGTTTCAACTACTGTTTTCCAGGTTTCTTTGAAATCTTCAATGAATCTTTAAGGCTTTATCTTCATCCTCTGAGTTATTGTGAACATTAAATTCCAAACGGGGTTTTCCAAGAAATCATTGGGTTGGTTTGACCCATTCTCGAATTCAACTTTTTTGATTGAACTCCAAAACCTACTATACAAATATCTTATCTGAAATTCATTACGGAAGGTTTGCCCGAAAATAAATCAATCGACTAAATATTACTTCTGAAGGGGTTATATTTATTGGGGGTTTTTCAATTTATTCCATATCCTATGTAACGAATATATCGATTGAAGGATATCTTTGAAATATTTCGCATTATGTAGGATTGATTCTAGTGTCCTTGGAATTCTTTAGACTGGCAACCATTGGTTGGAGGACTGACGAAAACGAAACACTGTATTGTTGGTTTATTATTCGATGAAATCAAATACAAAACTTTAGTTATCGATCAAAAAAAAAATTATCCCCCCTGAAAATTTCATAGTTTACATTTTGAATTATGTAGATTTCGATGACCTAATCTCCTGAATCAAACAATAAAGAAAAAATAATTCTGCCAATTTTCTCTTTATTGTCTGATGAAGGAGTCAGATATAGAGTCTGAAACGTTATTGGTCACTTCGTTGATCGGTTTTATTATTCCGTTAGGTAATGTTCGTAACTCAACGTTTTTTCAAAAAACTGCCCTTCACAAATAGTTTGAATCCTATGAACGAGGAGGTTATAATTTTACACAGATGTCTGCAATTTCTGGATTTTAAATCAAGGATGATTCCTAACGATTCAAGTTCTTATGTGGATTATTGAACTTAACTTGTATACTCAATGGTTTTGGTGAAGAATTCGAGGTCAAATTCAATTCTGTCTTTTCTCACGGACGACCGTAAAAACAATTTTCATAGCCTAACTATGAAATCATAGGCTAAGGAATATCTCCATTGTGCTCTGTCAAATATCGTGAAATATTATGAGGCAAATATCCCAACGAAAAAGTAGTCTTCCCATTCGTGCGAACACAGTTCCGCTAATATTTACCTCTTATCGCGTAAAAAAAACATCGTAATGTCGGACGTTCAGTACGACCTTGATTTAGCTTTTAATAAAGTTCATTAGCTCGACTCACTGCCGTATCCGTGGGTCCATTGTTGTCGATTTTGGCCCACAATGGACATTGTGGGTGACGTGTAGGGAGTCTTGTTTTGTTTACGCCGATGAATGTTACATGGTGCTTTTTACGTGTTTTCAATAACGTCGTGAGACCAGGAAATTCGGCAGAAGAAGAATTAAAAACTGGTTGAATGTTCTGTTTGAGGTCGCATGTTGCAAGATGAACTGACGCATCTGATTTGTATTGTTGGTTATTCAGATTTGGTATTTCCTCTTTTCAACGTTGCATAATTTGGTAATATCTCGATTGATTGCGAGTCAAAAATTCTAGGGGAACAGCGTGCTATCGTTTCGTCCAAATGTCAGTAATTTTCTAAGTAGGTTGGATTCACTGATGACGAATCCGGTGTCAAAATCGATTCTGTCCGGCTGGTTGGCCGTACGTATGTACGATTACGGGCGTACGGAAAATCCTATCGACCTAAAACATTCAGGGCAGGTTGCAGTTTGAAATGCAACGGTCCAGTTCGTTAATGAACAAAATCGGCCAAAAGGTTTCGGAGTTAGAGCCCTTCGAAATTTTGTGGTTATTTCCGTGATAACTCGAAAACTACTGAAACGATAAGATTGAAACTTGGTTGGAGTATAACAGCGCGCAACTTTTCGCAGAATTTTGTCGAGATCGTACTCTCAAAAAATAAAAAAAATTTTTTTTCGAAAACTGCATTATATTCGAAAAAAAAATCTGCTTAGGCCTTGAGCTTCATATTCCGCAGCAGTGTACCAAATTTCAGTTCGATCTGAAAATAAGTTCCGGAAATATTTCGAAAAAAAAATGTCAAAGTTTGTGTTTTTTTCCTGGATATTTTTTTCATGAAATAAGTCAAAAGTTACTAATTCAATCATGATGAAACTTGCCAGCTAGTCCGAAAATGCTGATTGACAACTTTGTGCTGAAGTATCGGATTTCAATTCGATCTAATCTTTATTTTTGAAAAGACTGAGAAAATAAAATTTTAAATGGTTAGGTATATCAACAGAATCATTGGGTGAATTTTAGCCATCCATGTATTTTACCTTCGTAATTAAGGCCCAGACCTATTCTACAAATATCGAGTTTCTCAGTCGTTTCTTCCGGATGTTATTGTTCACAATCGGTCGTTAGGCTGGAAGGTTGATACAGAATTTCTTGAGGATAATATGATCAAAAGATCGCAAAATATCAAATATTTGAACGAAAAAAGCTTTCGGCCGACCGTAAACACAATAACTTCCGGAAGAAACTACTTAGTAACTCGATATTTGTAGAGAAGGTTTGGGGCTTAATTACCAAGGTCGAATTCGTGAATGGGTAACATTCGCCCAATAATTCCGTAGATATACCCATTCAAAATTTCATTTTCTCAATATTTTCAAAAATAAAGATTAGATCGAATTGGAATCCAGTACATACTTTATCGAAAAAACCTTGAAAAGAACTGCCATGAAGGCAGTAGATTTTGCGCGCATGTTCAAATTCGTGGCCAAAGCGGTCATCTCCATTGAACATGCGCGCAAAAGCTGCTGCCTGTACGGCAGTGCTTTTCTAGGTTTTATTAATAATTGGTTTACTAGGAATAAGTTGAAAGCCAATGAATCCAAAACGAACTAATGAGTTTTTGACTGGGGAAATCACAATGATCCGGCTTGTTTAAAGTAGGCTAGTGTAGGTTTTGGAATTAGTGTTCTATCCGATCATGATGTAAAAAACATGGTGTGCTCATCTGAAAAATGAGTGACGTCAGCAAGATTAAAATACAACTAGTTGTATATTCTGTACTTCGAATTTGCATGTTAATTAAAAGCACAGAATATACAACTTTTTGTATTTTAATCTTGCTGACGTCACTCATTTATTAGATGAGCACACCATGTTTTTCACATCATGTATCCGATCACATGAGTGAGATTACGTTAAAATATATTTATCAGGGCAACTTTGAGTCTATTTTGAGATATGTAATCATTTTGTGGGGGAGAAATGATAATATTCAGTCTGTCTTTGTTGTTCAAAAAAGAGTTTCAAGATCCTTTTGCGAGATGAAGTTTAGGGTATCATGTAGGGGTCAACTCAAGGGTATGTTTTGTTAACTGTTTATGGCTTATACATTTTTGAGTGCCTAATGCTTGTTTCCAAAAATATGGAAACTTGCGTTAGGCATGAGGTTCGGAATCGAATGCTCGCTGATTTCTTTGAAGACAGTTATTCAGGAAAGTTGAATCATCTTTCAAACTTGGAAACCTTGTTATTTAACTCAATCATCCCCGTCACTTCCAAAATAATCATTTGAAAATAATTTTTCGCAAGAAATTCACATCTGATAATTACCATTGTGAGCATATATATTGAAAAATATTAGTAATTACTGATTAATGCTGTTCAAAAAACACGAAATCCTCTGCCTGAAAAATTCCATTGATAACATATTTATTTTCGCTGAGCTTACTTCCTACAATATTATTGAACGTAATTTTTTCCAATGGGAACAAATCCAGGTTATTTCATGAATTTCTTTCGAATTGAAATTGGAATTTAACTTCCGAATACCAGTACTCTATTGCGAATCTTAAGCCTACCATTTCCATCTGCATCTATCGATACAAGTGCAATTTTCTACCAACGCACTCTCATCAACATCATCTCTTCTCTCCACACCTACTGGATAAACCTGAATCGCTTACCTCACAGGCGTCATCATCCGCTCTCGGAGTCCAACGCCGTAATAGCCAATTGACCAAGGTCAGTGTCGATATCTGGTCCTCGACCACTACCAAACATCGTCGTATAACAAGCTTTCTAAATCGGTCCAGTTTCTGTGTCGGGTGCGTTAACAATCGATGATGCAATTTGTACGATTTTAAACTAGCTGCATAGCATCGCCCACGAAAAATTAAATAAACAAATCGACGAATGGATGGGAAGAATCCGAAAGCAACTTTGATGGACCTTGAAGAGATCGCTGGGTGACCCCGCCCAGTTACACTGTAAATACGAGCGTGCGTTATTGGAATTGACTATAGTGTTGGTTTCATTGTTATTGGTTTAGTAACTTGGCGTTATCTTTCGCTCTGATATTTATCATCGTGACCTTAATTGATATGTTACCGCAATCATACTGAGATGAATGACAGTTTGGGAAAGAACTGGTATATTACCAGTTTTGATTCATTGTTTCCAAATTCTGTATATGGAGAACTATGAATGAAGGTTTCAGCAATCTCAACAATAGTGGGCTCAATATTCACTTACATAAACACAACGAATTATTGTCAATAACTCAATAAATACTCCATCTTTATATGAACTAATCATCCGTTCAACCCAAGCATCTACACCGAAGAAGAATTGTCCAAGGATTGGTTTACTGGCCTTCCACGGTTTTACCGATCATCAGATCGACGGACCTTGTTGAATGTCGAAAGGGTTCCAGATACTTAATACCTGTTGGATTAGTCTCTTGTGAGTGGAGTTTTACCAACGCCATCTCAGGAGCACCTTAGGACCCTAAACGTCAAATGCAGAAAACGTTGAGCGGGATCTATGATATTCATCTATTTGTGGTCACAGGAGGCTGTACCTGTGATTCGAGGGTTTGTACGATACCCTAACTACGAAGAAACGCCCGGTTCATATGGTTGTCCCACAAGGCGGCAGCGTCTTATATCAGGCAAAGAGCAGGGTTCATGTAGTTCAATCAACAAATACTTCACCTTGATCTTAGCTAATCATTCAATCAAGCAAATCGTTTACTCCAAAGGGGATTTGTCCAAGGAATTATTTTACTGCAGTGTAGCGAATCCATCCACTTCAAGAAAAACAGAGAAAGGGGCGGAGTCGAAACACGAAATTCAAATCTCCGAAAAATCGTATAAATATATTTCGCTCCGCTCTCAAAAATCAATCTATCTGCATTAACCGTTCCAAGAATATCTGTTTTTTCACCACCCTCGACGACGGAACCGCCCCCGACAGTACCGACCGGCGCTTAAGCATACCTGGCTCCACGATCGACCCCGGCCCGGCGTCAGCGAAGAACTACCTGTCAACACTCAAGGAGATTTACAACAAAAAGAATTTTATTGCCTTTCGAATTCACTTTCGTTGTACCACTCGAGAGTAAAAATAAACAGGCTAATCCCTTTTCTTTACTGCGTGTTTGATTTCACAGGACACACGACCCCACAGCAATTTTACGGTTATACCGATCATCGAACTGCAGGATCCCAAATGCAGCTCCCTGTAACGACAAATTGATGAGCGTCGTGGGCATCACTGAAAGTTTTTTGCACTCGAAGGTTAGTGTTCATAAGGTGCTTCTGAGGTAGCGCTAGTGAAATTTTGAGCACAAAATCATCATCCAGCAGGTATTAAATATCTAGAACCCTTTTGGCTTTCGACAAGGTGAATTGTCCTGATGATCAGACGAACCGTGAAACTTCAGTAAACGAATTCCTGAAGGTGGCCGTGCACTGGTGAACTTATAAAACCCTGATGTATTGCTACTTTCGCGTCACTCTAAATTTTTGACCCCGCACGTTACCTAGTGATCATTATTGAACATCGAGAAGACAGTTGTCTTTGCACTCATCGTAAGGAGGACATAAATCAGAATGGCTTCATTCACTTCAGAAAGAGGGAAAAATAAATAGACTACTTTAAACCATGCTCCTAAGATTCGAATTTGGTATTTCAGAATGAGCATCACAATTCCTGATCTTCCATCATTCATTATCTTTTCCTTCCGGAGAAATCCTTTTCATGATCTCGAGTTACTGTTGTAAATTCTTTGCCTTGTATTTTCATTTTCTGTTAAAATTCAGAATTTTATTTATGTCCTATATGATTCAGAACAAGGAATTTTACACTCACTTATTGAAAGTTTTATAGAATTGGTTTCATTTGTTTTAATAGTCATTAAAAATTTCGTACTCATTCGTATTCATTTGTGAAATAATTCAAATCAAAAACACAATTTTTCAACTCATTATCAGTATACACTTCATCGAAATTGAATTGGTATCCTTTTCATTGATATTTCCAAATGCTTTTCTTCGCTGAAATAGTAGGAAAACTCTACTCCTGGAAGTGCACGCTTGAATATTCTCAAACGATAACTGTTGAGTGTGAACATATCAATTGTCAGAAGAATTTTCCGAACGTAACTTCGACGACGCCAGTCACCAAAATCGTCACATGTCAATGACAGGTGGCTATTTGTCACCCAGTTGTCACGTCACCTGGTGAGCACACGTCAATGTTAGTACTAAGACGGCGACGGTGACAAAATGTCACCAGTGCGCGGCTGCCCTTAGATGTTCCTTCAGTGTAGACTGTAGAGAGGCTTTGATTGACTGAATGATTTGCTGAAATCCAGGTGTAACAATTGTTGATTTATCGAAAAGAATTCGTCCTCGTTCCTATATGAGTTGTTTATTAAAATGAAGCTCTTTTTTCTTCATGAACCTCTCCTTTTGAATTTTAACAATACATGGTACATCAAGACAATAGGAAAGTTTACAGTAGAATCCTGACCAGCCGGCAGTAAACACAACTTACTTCCGAAAGAAAAGACTTGGAAATTCGAAAATGTCAGTAAAGGATTGTAGTACTAAACGATCGCGCGACAGAAAATCGCATGTGCGTTCATGGCCTAAAAACTGTCTAAAATTATCATCTCAGTAACTAGAGAAGTAATGATACCATTCAATTGACTTGGCGGAAAGTTCCAACGGCCGCGAAGATTGTAGCCAAATTTCGTGACGACATTCCATGATGCCATGGATATATCCTATTTCAAAACGTCCATGGGATTGCCTCTAGCGAGTGAAAAATTGAAACTTTCATCTTAGACGCTGTAAATCAGAGTTTCCTGAAAATTTTGAATGGGATTATCTGTGAAGTTATTCAACCACTGCGTGGATTTCAGAGTAAATGTCGATCGTAGACACAATAACCTCCGAAAGAATTAACTTGGAAATTCCATAGTTGTAGAGTAGGCCAAAGAGGTAGAATAGAAGAAAAATATCTTTATATTGTAGAAAAAACTTCTTTTTTTAATTGTTCAAATTGTCACGAAATTTGTATCGGCATCAGCATTTTCCAACTATTTACCAAGTTTCATTATAATCGGATCAGTATTTTTTCAGTTATTTCAGGAATAACGATCTCCTAAAGTGGAAATCTGATAAAACTGAATTTTGGTGCACTGTTGTGAAATATATAGGGTTCGCATACCTTTTTTGGAATCTGAATAATAGTTCCCAGAAAAAAATTCCGTAGAAAATTTCGCATTTTCTGTTATATTGAGGAAATTAATAAGAAAATTCAAATGACCAACTCCTTCTAGCCGATTCGGCCTATCAACGAACTTAACCATCCTGAAGGTGGTAAGCTCGTTCCTTTCGACAGTAATCGTGCCATGACAGAATCGGAGTCAAACCAAGTTGCTTGAGACCATTCTCGGAAAATTCGAAAATTATAGACATTTGGACAAAATAATAAATAGTACGGTTCCTTAAACATATGCTCGAAAAATATGAATACATCCAGTTATATGAAAAGTACAAAAAAACTGTAAATAGTGAAACAGACTAAAGGGAATTTGATTTAATTCAAATTGAATTCCTTATACAAAATTCCACAGTTTGATTCCTGATCTACTGAAAAATGGGATAATGAAAAAAAATTCTAAAATTTAGGGAGATTGCATGCAGGAACAGAAAAAAATCATGATGAATGAAAGTGAAACTAGATACGTTTCCAATTTAGGATATCTATCTTCCGTAGAGATTGTTCTGCTCTTTTCGGTTGATAATATTCAAAGCAGTCGGGCTTACTTTTAGCAAATTATTTCCGTCATATTTCTATCGGAGCAACTCTAACCTAAACCTTGCAATCGGATCAAACGTGTATATTTAAAAGCAGCAATAATCGACCATTCATAAAGATCAATCATTACTTTCTCCGAGATGCTTCCGGTTGAAAAAACTTCCAAGTACTATTCATTTCATTGTTTATTGTTACGTCAATTGCACCGTGAGATATTCAGTATTCATCCCGTTCTTTTATGTTCAGGAGAATAAAAATATGCATAGATAACTTCCGCATCAGAAATACGATGCATAAATCCGAATTACTTCCTATTTTATGATTCTAGAAATTTATATTCTAGGTGAATCTTAAAAATGACTAGCTAATGAAGATATGATTTCGTAGAAACCTAGGCTTGTGTAGTACATAGAAGCGGAATAACAGTCTCAAATCTTCAAGTTCCATTGGAACCTTCATGCAATTATCAGGGTGACATGTTTCGGTAGTTTGACCATACAATCATTTTCAAACCAACAATCTGAAAATTCATTATCTTGAAACATTTATGGTTCATATCAACCAAATGCTCAAAACATCTTTAAAAACAGAGTAAAAGAAAGCTATTCTGAATAATTTTGAGATTACGCAAAAATAACGTAGGAGTAAACAACAAACAGATTGAAATCAAAATTTAAAACTCACAATTACTGGTTCATAGTCATAGAGTAAGTGAAATCATTATTGCAGGCTAATGAAAGATTGAGAAGTCAAAAGTTAAAACTATAATTACGGAACAAATTCACTAGGGAAAGGTGAACATATTTTGGAGTAGTTTTTGTATAATCATAATTTAACTTTTGACCTCTAAATCTTTCATTAACCTGACTAAATGATTTTATTTACTGTATGACTAAGGAACCAGTAATTGTAAGTTTTAAATATTGATTTAATTTTCTTCGGCTGAGAGACGTTCAACATTTCAGCAACTAACATAGTGCTATTTCACAACAAAACTCGCGGGGAGTTATCAGTGATGCACGATCTACAGTTCTGGGAGACACAGCGAGCAAACCTATAGTTATAATAAAAACTCGATACACATATCCAAGGCGTTCCCATTCACTTTGTGAATTGAATGGAGTGAACAAAGCGTATTCCATTTGAAGTATTTTCTGTCTCTTAAGGAAACAGATGGGAATCTGGTTTTTTATGATGTTTCATTATTGCTCTAACTCGACAAATTAATAATGTTTTCGGTCAGACAGGGTGTTCCATTTTTTCTGGGCAGGTCCCAAATTTGTTTTTCAAAAGACAACCTGTATTTTTAATAATTTTTGCGGTTTCTACATGAAAAATAAATCACACTTTATACATATCTTCACCACAAAAATATCAACGGTTTTCATGACATGTCTTTTTTTCTTTTTTCCAATAGTCGTCATTCAGAGTATTTGAGATCATTGAGTTGTGCCAAGTCTCATTGGAACTCATTTCTGTTCAAATATTAAACATTGGTTACTCACCCAAATGGTATATTTGAAATCGAACTGGGATATACAGGGAATGAAAAACAGCCCGCCAAATATTGGAAATAAAATTAGAAGAGGCTTCCTTATTTCAAATGGAACACCCAATATTTTATCGATCCATAAGAAGCACCAAAAGAAGCTCTTAAAATTTCGTCTAATAGTCCTTATGGTTAATTTCAGTAGTTAAGGGATAGAATCAAGGGTTTAGGACTTCACGTAGTAAAAAACAACAACTTAAAACAAAGTCGACGTTTCGTCGATATATTTCGACTTTCTGAAGACTAACAGGAACAGAACTGAAAACAAAGACAACATGTAATATAGCAGGGATTATTCGTCTTACCTAGTTTTGTCAGTTGTCTAAGAATAATGTGAATGGCATATAAACAGGAAGAAGAACACCTTGCCTCATAGTAAAACGTAAGCTAATCCTCGTTGAATATTGTAAATAGATCAATAAATAAATAAATAACATGAAGCTGTAAATTGGCTTAAAATTATACATAAACTTATGCATATTAATAAATATAAGTATTATCTACAATTTTAAACCAATTTACAGCTTCATGTTATTTATTCATTTATTGATCTATTCACAATATTCAACGAGGCTTACGTTTTACTATGAGAAAGTGTTCTTCCTGTTTATATGCCATTCACATTATTCTTAAGGTGGGTATTCATTTCAGCAAATGTGCGCGCACGCTGTTCGTACACGCACGGATAGCGTGCACGAACACACAGCATCCGTGTAAAAATGCATAATATAGACGTACGTCAACGTGACATTATCAAATTTTCGACGCATAGCTATTCGTGGGCGCACATTTGCTCAAATGAATACCCACCTTTTAGACAACTGACAAAACTAGGTAAGACGAATAATCCCTGCAATGTTACATATTGTCTTTGTTTTCAATTCTGCTCCTTTTAGTCTTGAGAAAGTCGAAATATATCGACGAAACGTCGACTTTGTTTTAAGTTGTTGTTTTTTACTACGTGAAGTCCTAAACCCGTGATTCTATCCCTTAATCAAATGGAAGGACGTGAAGAACAAGTTGAATTTCAGTAGTTTTCCCAAAAATAGCTCTTTTCCTAAAGAATATTTCTATTCCATACTAATTAAATAAAATGTGAATCGTAGAGAGCTTTAACTCGAAAGACAACCATTCTGACGACATTTCTACTATGGGGGCAAAATTGCGAGAAGAGGCTAACCAGTAGACTCGAATCGAATAAGCAAGTAATCGACTCCGGCTCCTGCTCCTTTTTTGACCTCAAAAATCTTTTTTACTTAGTTTTTTTCCACCTACATCTCAAATAATTGGTTTAATCTGCGAAGAGTATCCGTTATTCTATGCCGCATCTTTTCGAAAGCTCGACGTGTACCATATTTTATTCATCCTCATACGTAAAAATTACTTTTGTTAAATCAGGTGATCTAGCTGGCCACCACAGTTGAAACTATCATATCAATATCAAGTCGTTGAACGAAATCATAGCGAAGCAATATAAATAATGAACAATATATCGTAGGAATTTGGACATCAAATGCAGACAATAAACTATGATTTTGCCATCGTTTCGGAACGGCTTGTTCCTTTCTCAAGGCTAGAAAATTGATTTTATTGATTATAGACGAAACATATAACATTCAACATTATTACCTCATTATACAATCAATAAAACATACAAATTTAAAATGGTTAGGGAGAGTAAATATATCAGCTCAGATGCGTGACAGTCGACGGAATAACAATAACAAACAAGATGACATTAGATACATTGCGATTACACATATTTTCATATATGGTCTTAGTCTACTCATTGTATCGCGACCAGCAAATATAGAGTATGAACATATTGTACAGGTGGAATATCAATCCGGTCACAATCACTAAACTAACATGTAAACAAATCCGGAGTAGCTATCCATTTGGAAATGATATGATCGTAAACAATACTTAAGTTGTTTGTATTCTCTCTGTAATTCACTGTATCATTTTTTCTTATATATATCATTTCACCCAGCAGACGTCTGAAATAATTCTGTTCTTTTTCTAGGATTGTTACATGTTCGAAATCAAATCTATGTCCCTCTCTGTGTGTATGTTGGGTGAGGGCAGTTTTGTTCTCAGCTGTTAATTGTTTGGTGTCGTTTTTATGTTGTCGTACCCTATCTTTCAAGTATTGTTTTGTCTGACCCACATACACCTTGTTGCAATCCTGGCAAGGAATCTTGTATACAAGACTGGACTGCATAGTCGAAGGTGTTTTGTCTTTTATGTTGGTAAAAAATTTTTTTTTTGTTGTTGTCAAGGATGTTATAAAATGATGTCGTGCAACCATATTCTTTGAATATGTTGTGTATTTTGTAGGACAACTCCGGGAAAAACACGAGTTTGAAATACTTCGACATGATAGTCACCTCAGGTAGTGGGTTGATGTTTATGTTGTTGGCTGTATTAGTTGTATTGACATTCCTACTAATGCCCACAGGACAAACCTGATCTTGTTTAGGTCTGTAAGCGTTTATTGCTCTTCTGATGTAGTAAGGAAGGTAGTTGTTGTTTAAGAGTATGTCAGTTACTCTCCTTATATTTTTATTCTCGAACTTTTTATGACCGAGTGATAGAGCTCTGTGAATTAAATTGGTTGTAACATTTTTCTTTTGTTGGACACCATGGTCCGAAAGAAAGTTGAGACATCCACCTGAATTTGTTGGTTTCGCGTACCAATCTGTGATCAGTTTATTATTTTCTTTTATTTCTATAACATCCAGAAAAGGTAAGCACCCAACATACACACAGAGAGGGACATAGATTTGATTTCAAACATGTAACAATCCTAGAAAAATAACAGAATTATTTCAGACGTCTGCTGGGTGAAATGATATATATAAGAAAAAATGATACAGTGAATTACAGAGAGAATACAAACAACTTAAGTATTGTTTACGATCATATCATTTCCAAACTGAACATTCCCAACGGATAGCTACTCCGGATTTATTTACATGTTAGTTTAGTGATTGTGACCGGATTGATATTCCACCAGTACAATATGTTCATACTCTACAGGGTCTTTCACGAGGAACCTCACCCATATTTATACGGGAAACTACTGAACGTATTTTCATGAAATTCAGCACTTATAAGTATTTCACGATGCTGATGAAATCTAAAATATTTTCAAGGCATGAGCACCTCCGGTTTTTCCGGAAATGACGTCAACTTCCGTTTTTCAAATTAGAACACCATTTTTTTATTGCAGAAATAGATTCCTTAGAAAATTTCAATTTATTTTGATGTAACATTTTTCAGTTTTGGTTGGAAAATTCTCTCTGAGCGGGAAAATTCGAAAAAAAAATCGAAAATAGAGCTCCGCTGAAACAAGAATAACTTCGAGGTTTTTGGATGGAAAATTTTCATTTTTGGGATTTTTCAAGATGTAAAATTGATGTATCCACTTTAAAAATCGAAATCGCGATTCATGATACAGGGGGTGAAAAAATCGCTTTCAAAGTTAGGGATGACAAAATCGTGAAAAATCAATTTTTTCAAATCAGAACCCCATTTTTTTATGGCAGATATTGAATCTACGTTAAAAAATAATGTGAGTGTGTGCATCACACCCTTGCCCTAAAGTGGATATTTTCTGAGTTATTCACAAAAAACTGTTTTTCGTCTTGAATTTTCAGCTATTTCTTTTCCCTTCACGCCAAAAAGATGAAATTTTCAGGAACTGTTATTTGAACCATGCTGTAGATTTTTCACCCCTTCTTGAAACCGACTTCAAGTTACTATTAGGAGAACCATGGCAAACTCTCGCAGTTATAACTAGAGAAGATGCTCAAAGTTTTGACCGTTAATTTCTAGACATTTATTTATACGTCTCAGGAATGCTTCGTGCGTTGCTCTTCTTATTTCATCGGGAGGAAGAGATCTGCAAAAGTGTTTAAAAACCAAATTGAGTTTCAAAACTATGAATCTAAAAATCTAAACAAACCTGAACGCATTTCTGACTCGTTCTATGCAGTCCTCTTTATCAGTCAGGGGAGTTGAGTAGACAATATTTTTTATCCTACCCCAAACATAATAGTCTAAAGGAGTTAAATCGGGAGAACGTGGTGGCCAAAGATGTGGACCATTGTTCGCCAACCATCGATCTTCAAATAGCCTGTAGAGGATATTTGACACATTGAGTGAATTGTGTGGAGGCGCGCCATCTTGTTGATACCATAAGTCATTATGGTTCTGTACTAGCGCTCAATTATTTGAGTCAATATGTCAGAATATCTATCTCCTAAGGGAGAACATTCTTTAAATAATGCAAACATGTGTAGTGTTCTATCTTACGAGTTAAAGTTCCATCATAAATGTGAACATCGAGAATTGCATTATTTTTGATGGCGCAAAAAACATTGAAACTCTAGGTCTTTTGAAAGTTCCATTGTCTGAAGTGGTGGTTGTTCTCTTCATCCCAATAATGACTGTTATGCCTATTGAAAGAACCATTCTTTGTGAATTTAGATTCATCTGTCCAAATTATACAGTCCAAAAAGTTTTCATTCTCTTGAAATCGAATCATCATAGCTTCGCAAAACTCTGTTCTCCTGACGAAATCAGTTTCCTTCAAATGCTGTACCCTATTGAATTTATATGGGTGCATTTTATGTTTTTTTAATATTCTCCAAACACTCGATTGAGATAATCCCAGATCAATCTCGGCATCTTTGAGAGAATTTTGAGGATTCACACGAAAATATGCAAGAACTGTAATTTCGTTGTTCTCATCTTCTACTACACTTTTTTCTCTGTGTGTAGTTTTCGTAACGAAAGATCCGACATTTCTCAAGTTTGTCATGGTTCTGTTAATGGTATCTCTCGTTGGTCTGGGTCGGTCAGGAAACCTCTCAATGAACAGTCGAATCGTTCTATCTACAACTTTATTACATTCTCCATGAAGTAGAATGAGATTTAAATAATCTTCATTGGTAAAATTAGGCATAGTGATCGATTTTATAACTTAATACGAATTATCACCAAATCAATAGTAAACACAAAATGCTACTGAATAAAGAGGAATTTGGCAGATGTAATTATTGATATCTATCATTAAAAAAAAATAATGTAAAACATGGTAAGTTTTTGCATATGGTTCATAAGGAATTATTTATTTATCACTGGAGAGAAAACCGATGGCCGATTAGTTGAAATAAAGAGGTTTCCGATACAAATTCGAATCCAAATTCGCCATCTATTTAGGAACAACCTGTAACTTTTTTCTCTTGCATATTAGGGTAGTAAAATCTAAAACATGGTTTAAGTAACAGTTCCTGAAAATGTCATCTTTTTGGCGTGAAGGGAAAAGAAATAGCTGAAAATTCAAGACGAAAAACAGTTTTTTGTGAATAACTCAGAAAATATCCACTTTAGGGCAAGGGTGTGATGCATACACTCACATTATTTTTTAACGTAGATTCAATATCTGCCATAAAAAAATGGGGTTCTAATTCGAAAAAATTGATTTTTCACGATTTTGTCATCCCTAACTTTGAAAGCGATTTTTTTACCCCCTGTATCATGAATCGCGATTTCGATTTTTAAAGTGGATACATCAATCTTACATCTTGAAAAATCCCAAAAATTAAAATTTTCCATCCAAAAACCTCGAAGTTATTCTTGTTTCAGCGGAGCTCTATTTTCGATTTTTTTTTCGAATTTTCCCGCTCAGAGAGAATTTTCCAACCAAAACTGAAAAATGTTACATCAAAATAAATTGAAATTTTCTAAGGAATCTATTTCTGCAATAAAAAAATTGTGTTCTAATTTGAAAAAGGGAAGTTGACGTCATTTCCGGAAAAACCGGAGGTGCTCATGCCTTGAAAATATTTTAGATTTCATCAGCATCGTGAAATACTTATAAGTGCCGAATTTCATGAAAATACGTTCAGTAGTTTCCCGTATAAATATGGGTGAGGTTCCTCGTGAAAGACCCTGTATATTTGCTGGTCGCGATACAATGAGTAGACTAAGACCATATATGAAAATATGTGTAATCGCAATGTATCTAATGTCATCTTGTTTGTTTTTGTTATTCCGTCGACTGTCACGCATCTGAGCTGATATATTTACTCTCCCTTACCATTTTAATTTTGTATGTTTTATTGATTGTATGATGAGGTAATAAAGTTAAATGGTATATGTTTTGTCGATAATTAATAAAAACAATTTTCTAGCCTTTAGAAAGGAACAAGCCGTTCCGAAACGTTGCCAAAATCATAGTTAATTGTCTGCATTTTATGTCCAAATTCTTACGATATATTGTTTGTTTTTTTAACATGGACGTGAACACTGCAGAGAATATAAATAATTGTTCAGAGTAAAACTAGTGAACTTGATGACCATAATGACTACTGGAAGAAATTTGTAGAGCTTTTTCTTCGTGCTCCTTATGAATCGATAAAATACAGAGTGTTCCATTTGAAATAAGGAAGATTCTGCCAAATTTTCACTTCCAATATGTGGCAGGCTGTTCTTCATACTCTGTTTGTCAGTTCGAATTACCTTCGAAACAAGATGGTACTCAACCTGCTTTCCCATTCAAGATTCAAGGTGTTGCTGTCATCACGCTCACATGGTACCCATATAAAAATTGATTGAAACCAACCGTATAAAATGTCCCCCTAAGTACCAAGTTTCACCTTTTTTCAGCATTTTCTGTTATTCAGGATGGTCCTTTTCCAAACTGACACACTGTTTTATGTGATATTTTTGGGTCAATAAAGTGATATTGATTTTTCACGATACAAATAGTCTTCGTATTCATCAATACTCTATTATATGGAGGAATTTTTTTTATTTTTTTACAGCCAATCGCCAGAGAGCAGCCAATTCCACACACTACCTTGCAGAGGCACATACGCAACAACAGGAATGTCAATATACCCCACTTCCATTTCCCTACGGGTAAACCAGTGCCTACAGGTCACCTGGAGACGGTTCGCAGCACGGTGAACGCAGTGTTCGCGAGCGTAGGCGAGCGAGCTTCTCGGGAGCACTTCGACAAGATCGCCACCGCCTGTCAAGTGCCGCTTTACTGG
Organism: Myrrha octodecimguttata; assembly: GCA_958510865.1. NCBI lineage: Eukaryota > Metazoa > Arthropoda > Insecta > Coleoptera > Coccinellidae > Myrrha > Myrrha octodecimguttata. The sequence continues at coordinate 33,186,268 of OY294057.1, forward strand.
AAGACACCGTTGTACCTGGCAGCATGCGCTGATAAAGGTAGCTGTACCTTCGAGCAGTTCTGGACTTTTTGGTCCGGGTAAGTTGAAAATAGTACATACTCAGGTATGTTTCATTTCTTCCTTTCGAAGAGCGTCCGTACTAAAAGAATTGTCTCAGGAGAAATTAAAGTGAAAGCCCTATTAGCAGATATATTTCAAACCCAAGCACTCATAATTCGATTTCATAATCGATTTGGAAAAAAATTGAGTACAAACTTGATCCACTGATGTCGTCCTCAAGCAAAGTGAGGGAGAACCATATATACAGGGTGTTTCATCATAAACTGGTCAAACATATATAGCCGTATAGATGACATTGGGGAAGTCATTTTTGCCTTATGACATTTACCCCATTTTCGAAGCATAAGCGAGATACAAGGTGTTCAATGTCAACTTTGAGCAATATTCTTATAACTGTGTTAAGTTATGCGTGACCTTCGAAATAACGGTTTTTGGTCACATCTTAGTATTTTTAGGTGGTCTCTTCAACTGTGGTGTAGAATTCTGGCGAAAATATTTCAAAATGGCGGAAATCCTACAAAGTTGGAATTTTTTGTTTTCGATTGCCAAATTGGATAGAATTATTCCAATGTACTCAATTTTTTAAGATTTTCCGTGAAAAAATTTTTTCAAAATTCGAACTCAACTTTTTTTTTTACATGTCTACAGTGAAAACAAAATTTCACTCAAAATTGGTGAAATCTTACGAGGCTGAACTAACCTTTATTCTGAACACTACTGTGAAAACAGAATGAAAAAATATCCATTGGTTTTCATTTTATAGCCTTCCAAAGATTCCGCTCGGAGTACTGAAATAATTTTTATTCAAGAAACTGGTGACCCTACGGAGGCCAAAATTGTGCCAATGGCTCCCCCGAATGACCAGGATAGAAATATGAATTTAAAAAAAAAAGAAAGTTTTCGAAAAATCTTTGATGGGAATCGAACTCGCTCCACTTACGGCAATAGTCCGAGTATAAATTGGATATTCTGATTATAATGATGTCTGTCACCAAGCAACCGTAGTTCTTCGAATTTGACCCTATTTTCCGAATGCGGAGAGAGTTCGATTCCCACCAAAGTTTTTTAGAAAATATTTTTTTTCTTGATGGATACATATTTCTATCCAGGTCATTCTGGAGGCCTATTAGCATAATTTTGGCATCCGTAGGGCCACCAGTTTCTTGAATAAAAATCATTGAAGTACTCCGAGCGGAATCTTCGGAAGGCTATAAAATGAAAACCAATGGATATTTGTTCATTCCGTTTCCACAGAAGTATTCAGAATGATGGTTAGTTCAACCTCGTAAGATTTCAACAATTTTGGGTGAAATTTTTTTTTCACTGAGGACGTAAAAAAAAATTGAGTTTGAATTTTGAAAAAATTTTTTCACGGAAAATCTTAGAAAATTGAGTACATTGAAATAATGCTATCCAATTCGGCAATCGAAAACAAACAATTTCAACTTTGTAGGCTTTCCGCCATTTTGAAATATTTTTCCATAATTCTGCACAACCATTGAATTGAACACCAAAAAATAATGAAATGTGACCAAAAACCGTTATTTCAAAGGTCACGCATAAGTCACCACAGTTATCAGAATATTGCTCAAAGTTGACAGTAAACAGCCTGTATCTCGCTTAAGCTTCGAAAACGGGGTGTATGTCATAAGGCAGAAATGACTTTCCCAATGTCATCTATACCGCTATATATGTTTGACCAGTTTATGATGAAACACCCTGTATATACAGTAAATGGGTCAAACGGGTCATTACCATTTATCAATCAGGTTGGTTTCTGCAAAGAAAATTAAACAATTCAGAATATATAAAGATACTGAGCGAATATATCTACATCCTAGCTCTAGACACCAGAACAGTATATATAGAAGGTATTCAAGAAGGAATGATATATTCAATATAGGTAGATGAAAAAAATTCAACACCATATTTACGCGAATTATAACTAATCAGGATGGATAACATACAAGTTGTCGACTCTTTCCTCACATTTTTTGTTTCAAAACGTGGAACAAGATTCAACAAAGATTGCTCTTCTTTTTTCTGCAAACGATGATGGCGCTAAGGTTACCATGTTAAGTTCATACAAATGATTCCGCTTGAGCAGTGATCTAATTGATCTGATGAAACTATTCGTCAAAAGATGAATTAGATATTCGAAATAATGAATTTTTCTAGTTGCTACGATCAGTTGACCTTTGTTATTTTAGATTCTAACTTACATTGACTTGTCCTATACATTTTCATGTCCAACTGGATCAATGAATTTATTATTATTATCCTTGTGTAATCTCCTTTGTGGGTGGGGTAACAATTATTTGCGGGCTGGGTTGCCAATTCGAATAATAGTGATGCTGGTCAAAGTTTGATCTTGTTTTGAGAGAATAGCTGAATGTTGCATTCTCGCTATGAGAAATTCGGGAAGATTTAATTCTTCAAGATGATTCTTCACGGTATTCGGTACTACACCCGTTGTTGAAAATATGATAGGATGGATCTTCACTGTTCCTATTTGCCATAGTTCCTTTATCTCTTGGGCCAGTGCTTGATATTTCTGCTTCTTCTCGTTGTATGTTGTTTGTATATTATAGGTGTTCACGATTGCATAGTCTATTAGGTGTACAGTTTTCTCCTCCTTTAACCATACCGTTGTGTCTGGTCTACTATGGGCCACTGTCCGAACTGTTTGAATGGATCTGCTCCAGTACAGGATGTAGTCTTCTGTTTCTGACACTGGTTTAGGGTTATATTTCCAGTATTGTTTTTCAGGTGGTTGGTTGAAGAGTTTCTCTTCTATTGCTTGATGTAAAATTTTTCCCATTCGATCATGTCTGGCTGTATATTCTGACGGACTTAATTTTTTGCATCCAGCAAGTATGTGGTGATGTTTCTGTAGCGTTATGACACCATCTACATGAATCATTCCTTCTTCTTTGAAGATATATTTTCTGTAGTTTTAAGTAGCTACAACTTGGTCTTGTATTGACATGAAGAAGCCCTCAGTTTCTGGAAAGAGTCTGCCAGTGGTTTGCCATTTGAACGACTTTTGAACGTCGACAAAACCATGGTCTATTTCGATAGGGTATCTTCCGCATAGCTGTTTGCCTCTCCATGTCTATCTCTGTTTCCAAGGAGCTGAGGTTCGTGAGTTGACGGTTAGACAGGTTCAGTGGTGTGTAGTTTTGATCTGCGTGAATCACAGCTTTGAGCAGTATTATTATTATTATTATTATACCTACTGTCATTGAGTTTCCATATTTGAAAACTCAATGCCACTGTGGAACATCTACTGATCTACAATATGAAATAAGAATATATGAGAAAGAACCAATAAAGGATGAAATTTTAAAGCCCGAGAATTACGGAACGGACGATTGATAATAATAATGACTTTTATTGCATACTTTGGACATTGTATAACAATGTATACAATGATTTAAATAACTTTTTTCTTCATAAAATTTCAGTTTATTGATTTATGATTATTTTTTTTCTATTGAATTCAAAAGTTATGAATTTGTTGTACACTTTCAAGAATATTTGGAGTAATTGTTTATGTATATTATCATTCAAATATGAATCATTCATTTCTGTAATCATAAGAATTCGTCAAAAGAACATTCAAACCGATGAATTGATGGTATTCAAGGTTTCAAATATTTCCGATGGGTGTTTCTCAATACGAAACTCTGAAACAATTCTTTTTCACGAACTAAATAACGCAATAATATATACCCTCTGTAATAAATATTCAAAAATATCAAGATTCAATTATGTGTATTTGGGGATAAAGGGCTAGTACCTAGCCATTCCGACTGAATGAAATCAATCATAACTCTAATTAGTCAAAATGATGTTATTTTCGGGAATTCCTGAAAATTCTGTATGGCGCAACTTGGAAAATCAATAAAAAACTATGATTTGACTAGTTCAGATATAAATGTCAGTAAGTTCCGAAAATATTTCAGATTTATAGGAAAGATTTCTCCTGTCTCCTCCTAATCTATCGGAAAAAACTAAGAAGGACAATGACGTGGTTTTTTGACGAAATTTGGACCGCTTTCCGGACCCAGAATATGTCAATGAGAATACCGTGTGTTTTAAGAATCTATTACCTGATCAATAGCAAATCCGATGCGAGCATAGTTGACACGAGGTCGACAAAAATGATAACATACACCGGTATAGCCTAAGGGTCGTTCCTAGGTACGCTGATCTTCAACATGTTCGTGTTCCTCACACCAAGAAACACAAAAGGACCCTACCAGCCACTACACAGTAGATAAAGGAAAATTGTGACAATACAATTTCTTACATAGGTATTCACTTATTGAAAAAGCTCATTTCACGAGATTGAGGTTAAAAATAACTCCAAAGTGAGTAGTACTATGTTCTGGGGAACTTAAATAGGAGATAAAAAAATTAAAAAACCTTATGAATTAAAGATGGAGCGAAGTATCTTCGCGTTATCCTAAATGGAATAAGTTGGAAGGAAACAAGTAGGAGGGTCAACTCCACGGCTGTCTGTATCCTCGCATCAGTCCAAGCAGTCATTTTTCATTGCAAAACAAGATTCAGTCAATCAAAACGGTGTTGATACCGAGGATAACGTAGGTGCACGAGTTTCATCAAGGAGATAGTGTCAATTTATTGAAGGGAATGCGTATAAAACATACTGAAGGAAATCAAACGGTGTCCCATAGTACATTCGCAATTAAAACATTGATAAATCTTTCCAGAAAGTACTTCTTCTTCTAAGCCAACAGATGGTTGAACCAATAATAGGTAGATGGACAGAATGTTCAAAAAAATACACTCATAATTTCCTTTGCGAACAAGCGAATAGATGATAAACAAAGGAACAAACGAAAGGGAACAGCCGTTCTATTGTGAATAATATCGGGATGAGCGACGAAAGGGTATTTTCAGACATGAAATGAACAGTTCAAGTGATGTTCCAACTAGACAATACCTTTCGTCTGAACGTGTCCTAAGCTAGGAACCTAGAGATCATCCAAATTGATTTTTTCTTAGTTACATCAAGGTTATCAATGTTCTGTGTTCTTCAATTTTTTGTAGCATTGTATACAATGCTTGTAGTACTAAATTATGCCACCAAATCGACTAATTCAATGAAGAAACACTCATTCAGTCTAATCGCCATTGTGTAATGCAGATATAGGATTTACTTATTGTGGAAAACAGTTATCAGTCCAAACAAAACCTCTTCAAAATAAGAAAAACCTAGAAAAGCACCTCCGTGAAGGCAGCAGCTTTTGCTTTTGGAGATGACCGCTTTGGCAACGAATTTGAACTTGCGCGCAAAAGCTACTGCCTTCACAGCAGTGCTTTTGTAGGTTTTTTTCCCAATATCTCCAAAACTAATAACCGTATCGAATTGAAATTTGGTCCACTGCATATGAAGTTCAAGGTATAACTGTAATTTTTCTCGAATATGAAAAAATTTTTTTTTTTAATTGAGTGACCATACGATTTCAACGAAATTTTGCTTAAAGTTACGCGTCGTTATGCTTCAACTAACTGCCAAGTTTCAATTCAATCGCTCCAGTAGTTTCTGAAATATGAGGAAAATAACCTCAAAATTTCAAATGGCTATAACTCCAAAAATATTCGACCGATTTGGCCTATTAACGAACTCAACTGCGGCATTCCGATGCGCGAATCACCCTGCAAGTTTCGAGTCGCTAGCTGGCTCCGTTCGACAGTTATCGTGTCCACGGCGGCCGGACAGACCAAACAAACCGTTTGGTCGATTTTGCCCATTAACGAACTTAACCTTAGTATTTCGAAATGCAACCTACCCTGTAAGTTTAAGGTCGATATGATTCTCCGTACGACCGTAATCGTGCATACGGACGGCCGGACAGAATCGATTTTGACACCGGATTCGTCATCAGTGAATCCAACCTAGTCGTTTGAGATCATTTTCGGATCAATCATCGAAAATAACAGACATTTGGACAAAACGATAGCACGCTGTTCCCCTAGAACATGCGCGCAAATTTAATCAATGGATTCATCAGTAGCAAAAACATTTAATGTTATATACAGTAAATCACCATAACAAACAAATCTGGCTCGAATCCGCGATAGGAAGCCTGATATTTTATTCACATATTAAGTTACATAATGATATATGCTGAAGATGTTAGGGCATGCTATGAATATGCTAAGCAGATCACCAACGAATTCGAAGAAATCGATAAATTTCAGGATTATCTCGCAGGATTCTCCATAAAAGTTTTTTTTTATTATGAATATCTCGGATATTGAGATATTGTCAGATACGATCAAATGGGTTACATAATTTTCTGGATATCTAGCTAATTGGATTATTCGCTGAATACCGATGATAGCAGATGGTTCAGAAATTAATTTTGTGAACGTTATTCTCGTTTAAAATAGAATGGTTTCAACATAGAGCAAACGAATCAAATTTCTTCGAAGGATATTATAGAAATAATGATTTGATCCAGAATTAAAAACAGCGTGAAGTGTATGATCAGTAGTGAACCCAGAAAATTGTAGATGAGAGATACATCAAAATTATACGAGACAATGAAAAAAGTTTGAAATGATAACCTAGAAAAACACATCCGTGAAGGCAGGAGCTTTTGCGCGCATGTTCAATGTAGATGACCGCTTTTGCAACAAGTTTGAAAGCTCCTAATCTGTATATTTCGAAATCATTGGGATTTTACCCATTCACGAATTCGACCTTCTTAATTAAGCCCCAAACCTTTTCTACAAATATCGAGTTTCTAAGTCGTTTCTTCCCGAAAAAACAACTAAGAAACTCGATATTTGTAGAGAAGGTTTGGACCTTAATTACTAAGGCCGAATTCGTGAATACAGAATTTAATCAGGATAATATGACTGGACGATCACAGAATATCGAATAGTTGAACAAAATATTTTAAATTTTTTTTCAAATTGTTCTAATGACACGATCATCACGAAATTTTGCACGAAGTTGTCCTTCAGCATGTTCAAACTAGCTTCGAAGTTTCATCATGATTGAATCAGTATTTCTTCAGTTAAAACGTAAAATACAACGATATCGAGAAGAAAACCACGAAATTTTACACATTTTTTCGCAATATCTCCAAAACTAATAGCCGTATCGAATTGAAATTTGGCACACTGCTGTGAAATATGGAGCTCAAGGTACGAGCAAAATTGTTTTTGCATATGGTAAATATTTTCCGAAAAACATTGTTTTTCGAAAAAAATTTTGAAAATTTTTTTCAAATCAAGTGATCCCAACAAAATTTTCCATAAAGTTGCGCGTCGTTATGCTTCAAGTAACTGCTTAGTTTCAATCCAATCGATCCTGTAGTTCCTGAAATATCAGGGAAATAACTTGAAAACTTCAAATGGCTATAACTCCGAAACCATTTGACAGATTTGGCCCATTAACGAACTTAACCGCGGCATTCCGATGCTCGAACTACCCTAAGAGTTTCAATGAGTCGCTATGTTGCCCAGTTCGACAGTTATCGTGTCCACGGCCGGCCGGCCGGAAAGAATTGATTTTGACACCAGATTCGTCGTCAGTGAGTCCAACCTGGTCGTTTGGGGCCATTTTCGGCTCAAACTTCGAAATTCACAGACATTTGGACAAAACTATAGCACGCTGTTCCCCTGGCCCCAGCCGCAAAAAAACTTTCGGTCTCTCAGCACAACATTACAATGTTTCACAACCTGCTTCAATATTTGACTCGGGTAATCTTACGTTGATGACAATCCAGTTACAAGCGAACTTGATAACTCAAATACTGAAATAGTATGTGGTATAATATTTCCAGTATGTGGTATAATATTTCCAGGTCGTTTGAACAGGTGGGCCAGTTTGAAAGGCAAAAAATGCAGGGGACGATATAGAATGGAAAATAATATGAATTTGCTTTATGAACTTCGTTAACAAAGGACAGGGTGGGCGTGGAGGCTTTATTATCAACTATAACAGTATATCTTGTTTTTGTCCGTTTTTGAATCAGATCACTCTCTTTGAATATGATTTTTTGTAGTATGAGAAGTAGGTAGCTACAGAAGTGCTCGGTGGTTTTTCTGAAGGAACAGCGTTCTTCATCAAAATTCTCTTACTTTCACGTACACCTGAAAACATATGGACATGAAGTTCCCTGCCAAATGCCGTTACACTTCACTTGCATTTGGCTTCGGAAAAAATTAAAACTTAAGGCAATAAGTGATCATTTCTTCTTTGACCATGAATAACATTGTGTTGAGGCATACAACAATAGCCATTTTGAGAGATGCCATTTCCAATTAATACAACCGAAAATTTCAATCGGAAAGAAACGAATCAATTAGTGAATATTACAAACATTTTCGGTACAACAAAATTTCAACTCCTTTAACACAAAAGATCGAGAATGAACTCTGGAGGTAAGCAAAACAAGTTAGAATAACCGGCACGTCGGAAAACTACTAGCTTGAAAGTGTTCGAATTTCTATCGCCAGAGGGCGTATCGTTTCTCAGTAGATGGAAATTACGAACATGACCTCATCGAAAAGCACTAGGATCGTCTAAAATAGTCTCAATGGGGCTTCAATCTGCACATACAGGGCTACGTTTTGTATGTTGCAAAATGGCGAATGGATCGGGTAGATTTCTCACCCGGTCTATTTTGGGAATGTCAGAGAAAACTTCACAAATGGACAGGTTATAGTTTATAAATTGCGTGAATCCTTTCATTGTTTTTATAGAAAGGAGAAACTTTCTAGGTTCCTTCAGAAAGATCTGCGCAATTCAGTTCCTATTCAATAAGTATGGTTTGAGATTATCTTGTCTGATGTGATGTGATAATATCTTCCTCCATTTGAAACGAATGCTTATTTCCAGATTGATATCCTACAGGACGACCTCCACACCATCAGAAACATTTTCGGCTCATAGCGATCCATTTAATATAATACTGCTCATCTCCAATGCCGTCGATCTACTTCGTTTCAAAAACACTTTTTAACAGCTCGATTCCCAATCTAGAACCATAATCTCGTCGCCGATGGTAACGTTCCCGTTGGTTCGATATCCAAACAATCTAACTCCCGTGGGAAATCGTTGACGGCGTCCGAAATATCCAGGCAGGTGTCGCGCCATCTCACCTTCTTACAAAAATCAAGACTCTGTTGTCGACACGCGATAAAGGGGTCCTTTTCTTCGAGTCGCAATCAATTGGAAGTCAGCGATAATGGCGTCTCGGAAATTTAATTCGACGATTCGATGCTTGGAAAACACGGAAGGCGTTCGTGTCATTTCCGATTCACATGGATTGTCTATTTGGGAACCCTTGAAAATTTGAGTAGGACTGAAATTGTGTCTGGGATTATAGCACACGAAATTTGTTTCATTCTCTAGTGAATATATTTCTTGCATACTGAAACAACAAAATGATCTAAATAACTCATTCAAAAAATCTTTGGAATTTCAGTCGATCAGTTGAGACAGATCAGGTTTCAACAAGAAAAAATATTTTCCATTCCACTTATGAACTTCTCCAAGGTTTCATTCATGTTTTTCCATATACCGTGAAGACCCAGGAAAAGTGAGGCTATGAAAATTTCAGAAAAGCACTGACGTGTGGTCAATATATTTTACGCGCTTGTTGAAATTCGTTCCGAGGCGATACCGATACCATCCCCGCGAAATTCTGCATTACATTGCGCGTCAGTATTCATTCCATAACGGGTCTCAAAGTTTGGATCCGATCGCTTAAGTATTTCTTGAGATATTTAGGAAATAATCTCAACATTTCAAATTGAAGAAAAAATTTTGAGTTTTTTTTTCCATTATTCGCGAAAATAAACATGGGATCGAATTCCAATTTGAAACACTGATGTAAAATATTAACTCCGAGGTCTGTGCCAAATTTTATCTATGTCTTCGAAAAACCGAGATTTTCAACAAGAATCAGGTACTTTTCGTTTTTTTTAAATCCCCAGGAATGTATGCACAAAGTTGCGCGTTAATATGCTTCAACTGATTAAGAATTTTGAAACTGATCGTGTTAGTACTTCTCGAGATATTGAAGAACTAACCTCAAATGTTCAAATAGGCATAACTCTGAAACCGTTCGATCAATTCTACCCAGATATTCGGACTCCAAACCTCGCTTAGACCACTCTCGAAAGTAAGAGCACGAACAGACGGACAGACGGACGGACAGAATTGAATTGGACCACGGATTCTTCTACCAAATTCGAAAATACGATGAAGCGCTGATCCCCAGAACAAGCGCATAATAAGTACTAACTATTCGCCATAAAATGTCCTGTGTGTTGCGGAAACTACCATGAGAAATAATTCACAAGAAAACTTTAAAAAAATTCGACCGATTTATGGTATGTAATATTTCATCTATTATAATTGTTCGTTGTTCCTTATTTGCGTAATAAGTGAAAAAAATCCTCTGATTTTTTGCACAAGGGACGCTTACATAGGAAGTCTGTGTGAGTAGGACACTAGCACAGGACCATCAGAATGAGCAGCATTGCAGCATTTTTTCCTCTCTCTGTTCGTGGCATTTGTTTTGAGAAGGTTGTGACAAGGCAGAGCAGAATTCTTACTATGGTAGCTCAAAATTACGCAAGTATCTTCAAGTGTCGTGACATACGAAACTATTTGAAAAAAAATAATTCTGCAAATTTTCTTTTTATTGTCTAATGAAGAATTCAGATATAGACTCTGAAACGTTGCACTTCGTTCATCGTTTGCATTATTTCAATTCCAATAGTGTTCATAAGGCAACATTCTTTCTAGAAACTGCCCTTGACAATTAGTTAGAATTTTCGCGTTTTCAATAAATAAAATTTTATTTAATTGTTAATAGTTCCTTTTCAGATATTAAAAGTGAAAACTGAAAAATAATGCAGAATACTCCCAGGATATGCTATAATCGAAATCTTCAAATCTGCTGAATGCATTATCGTTTTGACGAAAATTGTCACAGAAAATGTAACAAAAAATTCTTCTGACGTGAAGTCGCGAGCTTTTGCACGCATGTTCAAATTCTTTGGCAAAGCAGTCATCTTTTCAAGTAATGACCCCGCCAAAGCACCGTTACTTCCTGATGGAAATATTTGGCAATCCTCTCATATGATTCACAAAATTTGACATATATTTACTTCATATCTTCAAAAATCATAAGCTAATCGAACTGAAATTTAGTACAATGATTAAAAATACAGAGTTTTCTGTTATACCTTTACATAATATCTTTCGATATTGATATCTTACCATAAACTTTTATTGCCTTCCACGTACCATGTATTGAATGACAAATTCAAGTTTTATATCAATAGACGACTTCTGCTCAAGTTGCCAACCCACAATTTTCTTCACAAATTTACTATGACTGGGGAAGGGGAATTTCAGGACAAATTCGACATGATAAGGTTCGCGTTATTAATAAATATCCGTAAAACATGCCTCGGCTCCTCAAACAAGATAATTCCTTCCAAATATTGGGTTTTGTTAAGATAATCTCTGATTGGCTGAAATTTAAGTTGGGATTCCTGATTTCATGTTAATAGTGTCAAATTTATATAGGATATGTTCCGCAAATCAACTTGGTTATTTCGGTTGGCGGTTTTCCATTCCGTAAATATGAAATATTCGGTTGGTTCCTAAAAACAAGGTTAATTACGGAATTTGATTGATGAAAAAACGTTCTTTCTATCACCAGAACGACAGTCAATGTTCTATGGTAACATATCCATGGTATAGAACAATCTTTATTTACTTTACGATCCATAGAACATAGAAGAGACAACAATCAACAATGGAAAAATTACTAGGTATGGTCTATGGATCATGAGGTAAATGAAGATTGTTCTATGCTATGGATTTGTTGCTATAAAACATTGATTGCCGTTCTGGTGCATGGACTTAATATGTCTATGTTCTGGTGACAGAAAGATTACTTTTTCATCAATCAAATTCCGTAATTAACCTTTTTTTCAGGAACCAACCGAATATTTCATATTTACAGAACGGAAAACCGGCAACCAAAATAACCAAGTTGATTTGCGGAACATATCCTTTATAAACTTGACACTATTAACATGAAATCAGGAATTCCAGCACAACAGAAACCTATATTTGGAAGGAATTTTCTTGTTTTAGGAGCCGAGGCGTCTTTTACGGATATTTATAAATAACGCGAACCTCATCATGTCGAATTTGTCCCGAAATTCCCGTTCCCCAGTGATAGTAAATTTGCGAAGAAAATTGTGGGTTGGCAACTTGGGCCGAAGTCATCTATTAGCATATAATAATTGAATTCAAAAACTTAGGAAAACGGTAACATTATAAAATACAACACAAAAATAATACTAGACAAAGTGTTTCATCTTTTATCTTTCGATTTAGAATCATCAGTAGCATTTTCTATATTTTATGTCAAAATCCTACCAAGTGTATTCGCCAACACTCGATCACGAACGAACTAAGGCTGCATAGAATTACTGGCAAGCTTGTTAAATGCATGCGCATAAAACAATTTTGTCAACAACTTCTATACCATATTTTTTCTCTGATGAATGGAATGCGGGAAAAAACACTAATACCGTCAAGGGGCCTTTTGTGCGAGGGAGATTCGGGAATTTGGGTAATCGGAGATTCTTCCCTATTGGCCGACGACGATCACGTGACCGTCGTCGACCAATAGAGTGAATCTTTCGACCAATAGGGTGAATCAACGATTCTCCGAATACCCTAATCTCCCTCTCACAAAACGCCCCTTTACGGTTTTCCTAGGTTTTTGATTTGAATCATTATATGGCAGTTGTTTTTCTTCAATTTTTCTAATAATGTGATCATCATGAAAGTTTCCAAAAACTAACGCATCAGAATTCTTCAATGACGTTGTGATTAGATCAGTTATCTTTAAGTTATTCCGGAAACAAAAATGATACCGATAAAAAAAACGGTGAAATTTGACATATTCTTTTCGATATCTTCCGAAGTTAAATCCAAGTAGAATTGAAATTTCGTACGCAGTTCTGAAATATTGGGTTCGAGATACGTGCAAAGGTCCGTCAGAATTCGAGGAATAGTTGTTGAAAAAAAAATTGCTAAGAAAATTTCGGTTTTTTCTTTAGTTTACTTACCTACCTTATGATTCCAACAAAATTCTTCTATTCATTGCGCGTAATAAACGATTCATTCAGGCAGATCAGAGATAAAACTTTCAAAGTCATCTTCACCCGAAAATTTTGTTCATCACAAATGAGAGAGTTATGGAGGAATATAAAAACACATATTCTTCAAAATTCAAATATAGTTTTCACTTTTCGAGTTCTCCTAATAATGAAGCCTCCAGGAACGAAGCATTTGTACACATCTCTCAATTGCGTGAATGAAGAATCACCATATTTGTGATTAAAAATAAAGTAATCTTCTAGGCCGTATATTCGTCATCCAACGAAGTAAATTATAATAGTCATTTGTGTGTTTCTCCAAGATTTATTTCATTTCAGAATGATTCTTCTCCTCAAAATTCAACTCTTTCATTGAAATCGCTCCAAGTAATGGTTGTTTTGTATACATATTTGGAATTTCAATGCTGTCTACATGGTCCTCTCTTACACATCATAACATGTCACAATATACGCACATATACGGAAAATCTGAGTCCCATAAATTCAAATTTCGATCCTTATTCTCTTGAATACTGATAAAGCACGCCCATCGAATTCGAAACGTGGATTCTTATAATACCAAAATATCTCATCATCGTCCCATTCACAGACAATTATTTCGCGACAACCAACACGGTGCCCATAAATATTGTCGAAGCGTTAAAATACCCACTTTGAATTACTCTCGGCCATACTTGGCAACGGTCCATCTTTGTCTGAATGAGATTTTGTATCGCTTTTTTTCGTCATTAGTCTCGACAGCATAACTCTGTTTTTGCCGGTTGAAAAAATTGGATGATTTTATGTTTGATGGATTATTATCATTATGATATTATTATATAAATCATATCTACTTGTACATTTTGTCACTGGTCTGTTGGATATATTCTGGTATGGATCGTTGGGGAAGCAACAAATTCTTACACAGATACTTCTTGAAGCATATTCTGCAGGAGGATAGAAGGAGCAAAACTGTCCTAGTAATACTCTCCACTCAGTAACAGCTAGGTAATTTCTGATAAATGTAGCTGTAGTTAGATATACAAACAGAAATCAATCATTATTGTGAAAGGAGTTAGTGAGTAGTAGTTCCTTTACCGTGGCTCTGCAGGCTATTGTTGCTCATTGCGTAGCAAAAATTGTTTTCCGAGTAGATTCAGCCTTTGAGTAAAGCCGATTATCTCACCCAAGGATAGTTCGTTCTGTTTTAGAGTGATATTTCTATTGATCTCTAATATGATGCTATTCACTGCTGCGCATTCTGAGACGATATACTCGATTGTTTCGCTTCTTCCTTCATGGCACATACTACTATATCATAATCAGATTTGTGAATATTAGTCTTCCCTTACAGTACCCTGTCAGAATGCCTATTATAGAAGCCTTATTTTGGTTTTCCAGTCCTGAAATTTGTTTTGTTAATGTTTCAAGCCAGGATGGCTTGGCCTATGTCTCTGTTATTGCCCGCTTCACGATATCATGTAGGATGGCCAGGAATGGGGCGAATGCTGCAGTAGTTTCTGTAACCCGATCTGCCTTTCTCTTGTCTCTTAGAAGTCCGATGGTGACTTTGTATCCTCACAAGTGTCATGGAACAGTTCCAAACAGATTTCGATGTACATCTGCTTAATAGTCACGGAATTGCTCTTCTATCAATAGGCGAACCACAGTCTTGAATGCTCGAATTTCTGTAATACGGTTGCATGTAGGCCCAAACTCAATGAAAGGCTGGCGTTAGACCTGGTGTGTAGTAGAGTGCTGTAGATCCAAAAGGACTTATATGGATTCCGTTCGTATTGTGAAAGGCACCCATAATTAGGAAGCAAGACTATATCTCTGGTCGTGTGAGCATTTATTATATTATATATACTGCAGAACCAAACGATGATTAGAGTGTACTATGGTCTGAATGCCATAGTATGTGGGCACTGCATCTGATTTGGGTTGATATACCTAGTTTTCAAGTATATTCTCCCTCAGGCTACGAAGAATTGTCTGGCTCTATGACAGTCGTTCTCTTAGTGAAGCGTTAAAAGAACTGATTCTATGGAATCTTCTTCGAAGAAGCAGATACACAGAAGCAAAACTGTAGTCAAGATTGGTAAAGTCTTTGACTGAAGGTCCAATATACTTACCATGCAGAAATAGGCCGAATTATTATATAATTTGAATGCTTAATGTTTTCAACCTGTTTCATAATATTCCACTATTCAAACCACTCAAAATGTTTGTGCCTTCTGATTCAAAGATAAGACATATTATTATGTCACATTAATAACATAATTCCATCAACAAGAATTTCTACTGTCGATTCTCCCATGGTGCTTAGAAAACATCAGTTTATTCCTGCATCGTTCATAATCTTCCTCCTATTCGAAACATTTTCATATTTGAGTTTGGTCAAGTGACTTATAAATCATTATAAAATTTCCATGAATCCATAAACATTCACTGTTTTGGAATCTGAAAGTTTGATTCTGCATCACTTCTTTACGTGTCTCATATATATCATTGTTTATTCATTCGGATACGATGTTTTCTGTTCTTTAGTCAGTATGGTAGTATTATGAACTACATCTGTGAAATCCAGTACTGAAATTGCAATGAGCTTCAGTCTGCTGTTGAATATATAGCTTCAAGGATGATATGTCAAGAACTTTCCTAATTCCATGACTCAAACACTAGGCGTTAGATTTGAATGGCAGAGCAATATGTTCAAATGATTCCTGGAAATTAATGCACCTCTACCCAGAATTATCATCCGTCATATTCCCGTAAACCCGGTCCCACTATGTTCTTCCCCCGAAGGAAGTGCGTGAGCAGTGCACCCTGCACTCACTTGCAGGAAACATGTTGAAAATTTCCAGACTTGCTCTGAGACTGTTGTACTTCTCCCTTTCTCAAAATGTATTGCTCTCTGTGTATTGGGTGTTGGATAACAGCTCGTATAGTCTTGGGACTATAGAGACCGGCGTTCAGGATATTGGAGAGTTGATCAGTTGATTTGAAAGGTTTACAGATTCTTATTATGAAACCCATCAGCCAGTTGTATGTCATCGCCGTATTGGAGATGTACTGTTCGAATGTCATCTCGAAGTCGAGCAGAATGCTCAAATCTCTCACCGAGGACACTCTACACAATGGGTGCAGTTGGAGTCAATCGTATTAAAATTTTAGTGAATATTATGGACTGTTCAACCCACAGTATCTTACAAAAGATTTCATGTCATCTTGAAAGAATGAGCAGACTAATAAATCTCTGATAGAAGAAAACGATTGTATGTCGTATAAAAAAATAACAGATACAAATATAAACAAAAGATAGTTGGTATAGACTACGAAAAGGAGGGACTCCAAATATGAGCCCTGAGGGGCGCCTGGAGTATGTGTTTTTCTCGTGATTTAAACCCTGAAATAGACAAGACTTGCACCCTATGGGATAAGTAAAAAGCAAGCCATGATAAGAGATCACCATTGATACCAATCGGTGAAAGCTTGAACATGAGAATATTGTGAAAAATATCTACATAAACAGAATCCTCTTGAAACCTTCCGTCTATGAAATCTAATATATCCTCAGACGAAGTTGAGAATTGAAGTCAATAGATCTATTGGCACCATAGCCATTCTGCTGGTTAGTGATGGAGTTCTTCAAAAATCAAAAAAACATGCCTATATAGCATAATCTCCAATAATTTGCTGAAAATAATCGAGTAGGGTGGGGTTCATCAGGTAGAATACCGTAAAGATCTGTGTTTAATGTTGGGAGCGGACTGTAGTTTCAAGCTTCGCACCTGTTCTTGAGGGCAAAGACAATTTTCAGGTGTATACAATAACGATATGTAGGAATCGTATTAGCACAAAACCAAACTTTATTTTGTCTAACCTGTAGTCTGCTGAGCGCGGGTTTATATTATGTGTCATACTTGACCGAAGTAGTCCAGCCCTGCTACTGGAGCAAACCGAACCACACATTACAAGTTCGACAGGTGTAGAAGCGAACAACATTCAGAAAGATTCCCCAAAAAACTTTGAAAGTTGGGAGTAAAACTGTTTTGATTTTGCAGCATTGCAAATGTGACGTTTTCAGAAGGAAAATCAGAATAGTCTACTTTGATATAGTAGACGTACATGTTACAATTACATAAGACTACGTATGAGAATAAAGAGGTACTATTTGGGCGAACATGTGTGCGAGCCTACTTTTTTAGGGAATATTCGAATGAAAATGTGAAACAATTATTCAGTGTATAAAAATATGTAAACACACTTGAACAGATTAAAACATGGTCCCAATTTGTTATCGATACATAATATATTCAAATATAAATTGCGAAGTATTTAGCATTGGAATTAAGTCGAACCTGGGGCCAGCACTGTAAATAAAAACTCCAACATGAACACACTACTGTCTTTCGATGTTCTTTTTAGTATAGCTCTGATAATTGATATTCTTTCTAAATGTTTCATATGCAGACAACAGAACTTTCTCCCGCTTTGGTTCGCTCGACGAAATATTTCATCTTTTTGTGAACCTCACCAATTGGCAACGTTCCATTCAGATCGATAACCCTCTCGTTTCTCCTTAATGTTGCAGGATGTGCAGCACATGTCACGACAACGCATCTCGATTCGTTCACATCCTAACCAGAGGCAAGAGGAACCATTTAGCTCCCGAAGATTTCATCCCTCTGGTCCAGGACGTCGTTGAGACTCATCCGGGTCTTACTTTCCTCAAGGAGGCCACGGAGTTCCACTCCAGATACGTTCACACTGTCATAGCCAGGATCTACTACTGTGTAAATAGGTAAGGTAAAGAGATGGAAGTGTGACCTGTTTGCCTATTAACTACATTTGCATATTATGTCTTTAGTATGTTTGTTCTCAAACCGTTATTCAGTCAGTTAGCTGGTTGCCACATAAATAAGTTCATGATAAATAATATGTCAGTGTTGATAAGCATCAAAATGTTTTTTCAAATTGCAAAGTTAGAACTAAACATATTTAAAACAAAGGTGGGTTTTTATATGTTGCGATATTTGTTATTTTAAAGAGATTGGGGCAAATTCGGTTTTCACTTCGTTTTTTGGGGCGCTCAGATAGTCGTACATCTGTTAAGAGTTCTGCTGATCTACCTCCAAACCATTGCTTATTGTTCGTGAATTGAAGTGGGTAATATCTGGTTTCGCTTCTCATGGCTTCAAACGATTAGATAAGTCCATCTGTCCATCTCTGATGGAGAATTCAAGATCAAACTCAATTTCGTTGCTTTTATAATTGTGGAATATAATGAGCAGACTTTATATGTTCAGGAGAGATCGCGCATACAAAATACAAATGCGATAGTTCGGTTCGTTAATTTTTGTAAAATTAGCGTCTTTTCTCTTCTTAGGTCTTGGTCCGGCAAAATAAGCATACCTGAACTACGTCGTTCTAACCTTCTCAATGTGATTCAGCTCCTCGAGGAAGAGGAGGACATCAACCAGATAACCCAGTACTTCAGCTACGAGCATTTCTACGTGATATACTGCAAATTCTGGGAACTAGACAGAGATCATGACCTATTCATCGATAAGCATGACCTTACCAGGCACAACGATCACGGTAAGATCGCTTCACACATGTTTTCTTTAAGTACATAGCGTTCCTAAATACTAGATTAAGTATTTCTTCTTATTATTCACCAAGTGAAGTGCAACCTGTTACTCTAAACCATATCGTTCATATTTGCAGCACTTTCCACGCGAATAATAGACCGTATATTCAGTGGTTGCGTCACTAGAGGCCAGAAAAAATCCCATCAGGATGACAAGATGTCCTATACCGAGTTCGTTTGGTTCCTTCTCAGCGAAGAGGACAAGAACCATCCTACCGCCATTGAGTACTGGTTCCGTTGTATGGATCTAGATGGCGACGGCTACCTGTCCATGTATGAGCTGGAGTACTTTTACGAAGAACAGATCCACCGGACGGAGTCTATAGGAATTGATACTCTACCTTTCAAAGTGAGTATTAGAATGATATTGGATTGAAGAGAATCTTCTGCGATATATACATTATTTGGTATCCCATTGTTAATTGCGATTGGACCAATTCCAATTTGTCTCCAATATGTTATATTTCAAATTGAGAAATTCATCCAAATACGTGTCTACCTCGGCCCATAGCAACAGACTTCTAGACTGAAGTGTTATGTTAAGTGTTAAATGATGACGGGTCCAGATCCAAAACTAGTGCGGCTCGAGACGTTGAGTATAACAGTCATAAGCTCGAATTTCAGTTTTTATACATTTTGTGAGATCATTACAATACGTTGAAGCATCAACGTAATAACATTTCAATTGTTATCTTCTTGAGAGTGCACTCAAGGAGTTCAAACAGAACACATATGTTCAAACACATTGAGTACATGTCAATAAGTGTATAGGTTACAGATGTTAATTAGATAAATTGGTCAGAACCAGTGTTCAATTTTCATCACCTCAATTTATTGATAAAAACAAGCAAATCACTTCAGGTCTCACAAGCCTGATTTGAAAATCGTTCAAGTTTTCTTCATAGTCCTTTGATCCATATCCAACATAGTTCAAAATTTCTCCAGGGATGTTTCTCGTTTCCAACTATGTTGTGATGCTTGTTTAGAAAAAATAGTCCTTCCATGTGGTATCTTTCGACGTTTAAGTGTGAGAAATGTGTTCAACAAAATATATAGGCAGTTGGATCTATTCTTTGGATTCGCTTCAAGATCACTTGTGAAACCCAAATACTAGTATAAAATTACCTCAGCACCATCTGTATCATTTAGCACACCTGTATACAAGGTCAAATATTCATCATTAAATCAACAAGTATTCCACCCTGATTCGAGCATATCATACTACCACCCAAATCATCTACAAAGAGGATTTATCATCCAGCGAATTCGTGTAATGCTGTGAAACAGCTTTACCTCAGACCGACCAAATATTTATTTCACTCACTGCATTCACTAAGGTAATCGATGTGTCTATCCTAGTCGTATTCAGGATGCATTTTGGGGTGCCCTGCCATATTGCATCTGAGATAACTTGATTGAAGGTCGGCTGCAGGCAAGAAAACACGAAATCAGCGGAGTGATTTATCTTGTTGTTGTTTAAGGATCATTAACATTGAATAAGTTCAAGCATAATATAAAGAGGTCTTTATACTATTGTATTGTATTGTACTGGATACGATTATAGTTATAGTTTGGTAAGAGGTTACATTCCACTGCGACCTTAAGGTCTATTGTGCCCCTCTCGTCAGAGCTGTTTTCGAAATTGCGGTACCTACGCTCGTTTTCCAGCTCTAGAGCTCTGATGAATTCTAATATCTGTGAGGGCTTCAAGGAGGCTCAGTTCTTATTCCTCCCATAATGCTCCTGTCCAAGATATTTCTTGCGCAGGCTCACAATGGCGAGGCATTCTGTGATCAGGTGAACAGGATTTTCCTCTTCTTCCCCACAGAATCTGCAATCGTCAGTTTCTGACAAGCCCATTCTCATCGTGTGCTTCCTCAGGCGATAGCGTCCTGTGAGGAAACCAGTGAGGAGGCATAACTTGTTCTTACTGAGATCCAAATGATTTTTGGATCTAGCAATTTCAAAGTTCCGAAGAAACTTTTTAGAGTGTTCCATTCCTGGAGAATTCCTCCAGAGTGCTCTTCTTTCATTTTTTTCATCCAAAAACTCTTTCTTATAGGTGCATTTGCCTATACCACAGAAAGGTTCTGGGCCAGAGGGTGTGGATACGATGGTATCTTTATGAACAAAATTTCGCTAGCGCCATCTAAGGAGAAACTTAAGAACTCTTGATCTATGAGATGCAGAACACTTTGGAGCGATGTGCATGACATTCATCCATTGGTTGTTTGAGTATGTAGTGATAAGACAAGCTGAGATTGAGGTGGAATATTCGTCGATTTATTGATGAATTAACATCCTTGTCTTTATGTTGATTTATTAAACTGATCATTAATCATTAATTGGATTAATTTAAGTGAGCTCAGTCATCTATGTAGACCCTTTTTTGTATCAATGCGGAAGGGTCAGAAGATGAGCTCGAGCTGAACACTTAGGTACAACCATAGTATCATTTTTACACTACTTGTATAGCCCAGACTGGTTGGTCAAAAAAATTGCTCAGTTCGTCCACTTACGAAGAATGTACTCACATCATCTAGGTGTGGCCAGCAACAAGATATCAAGGTCAATAGAGATGTAGCTTTAGAGAGAAGGTCTTCCACGGTTCCACTTTTTGATTGATCAACAATGACAGAATGATAACGTCCTCCAACACATAATTCTTTATGTTTTGGATGAATCCCTTCGAGAAAAAACTCCTCCAACTAGGTTTATTTTGTAGAAGGATTCTCAACGTAAGACGTACCACAATGATGCTGATAATAAATTCAGTTTAGGAATTCTGAGCTTACAGGTCTATGGCAATAATGTCATAAATGATTGCCTTCTTTTGTATGATTACTGTTTAGATCCGCAGAAATGGCTGACTCTGCCAGAGGGGATACGATGATTGTTTACATTTTCTTTGGTTATATTTCTTAGCATACAACAAAGCAACAATATTTACTATTTTGATATTTTGGTAGGCACTTAAGCTCTATTATAAATTTAGGGAGACCTTATAACGACTCTTTTTAATTTCGTTTGTTCTTTTCAGGACTGTTTATGTCAAATGTTAGACATGGTTAAGCCCAAGTGCCCAGGGAAAATTGCCTTAAGTGATTTGAAGAGATGCAAATTGACATCCATATTTTTTGATACCTTCTTCAATTTAGAGAAATATTTGGATCACGAGCAAAGGGATCCATTTGCTTCGCAGAGGGAGCACGACTTCGAGGGTGAAGAGGTGAGTTTCACTCATAAATTTAGTACCCTTGCATCAGGTAGGTGTTTTAGAAATTTAACTTTGAAATCGGAATTCTCACCCGAAAGCTAAGGCTGCAATCTTTAAACTGCCTCTCCCAAAAAATTATCTCCAACTTTTTCTGATTCTCATATTGACTTGTTTTTGCAGATGTCGGATTGGGATAGGTACGCAGCTGAAGAATACGAGTTGTTGGTCGCGGAGGAAGGCGGCAATGACCAGCAGGACAGTCTGTAAGTATCAATGACTTCATAACCTCAAGTGTACCGTACTATTTTTGAAATACTTACTCTGTTGTGGTTATAATATTGGAAAGATCGTTGGTATACCTACTAGAATGTTCTTCATTAATTGGTGCATTGTGTTTAGGGATTACGAGTGTGGCTTTGACAGGGTAAGGACAGTGTGATTGTGGCTGAAATTCTAGCGCTAATTCTTCGAAATAATAATTGATCGAGCTTCATTTACAGAATTGTCAGCGTTTGGCTGCGAAATTATGCATTGGAGATACTAACTCTGCATCATGAATCATCTCATTCCACTTGTTTCATCAACTGTGATACATCACCGTATGTCACAAATAGTGTCTTATCATATTACTCCATGTTAACGTATCAAGGGAGGTAGAATAACATTTAACTTTATTATATTCAATCAAATCTATTTCATCTTCTAACCACAACGTTTTTGCTTTGCATTATCATTGGTCTCACTGGTCACCCTTGAGAGAAAAAAATGTCAGTACTTCATTCATCAGACAGTTGTTGTGTTGGACCTCACCATTCCTTATTAGGAGGTACAAATAAGTCTTAGGTACTCTGCCGGAAGCCATAGTCTGCACTAGTGATGGAACGAGTCGTCAATTTCTCAACTCGATCTACTCGAGTTAAAATGATGGCCAACTCGAGCTGACTGGACTCGGTGCTTATGCTTCCGCGTCAGCGATTCGCCTTCGTATCGAGTCGAGTTGGTTCCCCTCGGGCCTCGACACTGATTCGTTCGCCGGCTCGAGGCTCGATGCCTCGATGTCGATCTACTCGGAGTGAGTAGGAATAGAAATTGGAAGGAATTGTAGAATCGGGACTCGGAAGTTGGAACTTTTATGAGTCTCGCTAATAGCTGACTCACATATCATGCACTGAATTACATTTTACTTTTATATGAGGAATGATTTAATTGAAGATTAAGGGTTCAAATGTTAGTGCCCAACTTTAATAAACAACGGATTTATTGTGAAAAAAGTTTTCAAAAATCACACTTCTCAAGAATGACTGTGAAATAATATTTATAACGAAAAGGGGGTCATTATCAATAAATAAATGAATAAAGTTCAACCAATCCAACTCTAGTCCCAAATCACTCCCTTCACGACGCAAATATATTTTCGTTTATGGGCAGTCAATTTTAATTCATCTGTAATAGACCAACACCCTGTTGAGATCAATCCGGACTGAAATGAAATCTGAAATACAACTGAATCGAGGAGATCGAACTATTGCCGACTGCGACTGCCGATCCGCCAACCAACTCGAGCTGTATCGATCGACATCGACGACGGGAAGCACCGACGATTCACGAAATCATGATTTCTACGCATCGAGTCGAGTGAACTCTGGATCCGAATTGCTTTAAAGTTGACTCGAGTTCATTCAAAAGCAACTCGAGCTCAATCGTCCATAGCGTAACTCGAGTGAATCGAGCTGGATAGCTCGAGTTGCCCATCTCTAGTCTTCACAGATAAGCATACAAAAGACAAGTCACCCAAAGAAAAGCTTTACCAAGCAGATAATTTACCTTAGTAGATCATGTGATTATAACTTATTATTGATTTGTGCCAAAAATCGTCGCAAAGTCAAGATGAGAGGTCTCACTATGCATTAACAATGAAGGTGGACCATCATAGTGAATATATCACAATATTATTTGTCATCGCTTTCGCGTTCCTAACGTTCTGACCGCTTCATCACGAATCATTTCTCTGATAATTGCTTAATTTTTCACTAACAAACTCCCTGCCTATCACCGATATCAATTAGAGCAATTCTTACAGCTCGTTCGATGATGGCAACGAGGATGATCTCACCCAGCTCGAAGGAGACCTGGACATCGGTGATGTCACTTGCGACCTCTCAGATGACAGTGATGAGTGCAGTATTTGAGACTCACCAGGTCGAGGAATCGTGTTTTTCTAGTCGCAAGCTCGAAGTATAAAATAGTAATAATTAGGAACGTTTCTGTTTTTGTACCTAGGACGTTGTTTTGTATAGCGGTTGTATGTTGCTCGAATATAAGAGAAAAATATCACCTAGTGGATATTTTAGGTGCGTGACTCGGTGATGTTTATAGATTTGAAGATACCTACAACTGGATGACATGTGTAGGTATGAGAATTTTTTTTACTTTTACGTTTTCATATTTCTTTCAATGTGGTTCAATCGATTGCTGCAACAGTGAAATTAGGGTAGTACCTGTATGCAATAGACGACTTCGGCCCAAGTTGCCAACCCACAATTTACTTAGCAAGTTTACTTTCACTGGGGAACGGGAATTTCAGGACAAATTCGACATGATAAGGTTCGCATTATTTATAAATAACCGTAAAACATGCCTCGGCTCTTCAAACCAGATAATTCCTTCCAAATATAGGTTTTTGTTAAGATCGTCCCCGATTGGCTTAAATTTAAGTTGGGATTCCTGATTTCATGCAAACGGTGTCAATTTTCATAGGATACGTTCCGAAAATCAACTCTGTTGTTTCGGTTGCCGATTTTCCGCTCCATAAATATGAAATATTCGGATGGTTCCTGGAACAAGCGCGTGAAAAAGGTTATTTACGGAATCTGGTTGATGAAAATGCGGTCGATTTACCTTCACCAGAAGATTTTCTATGGTAAATATCCATAGCATAGAACAATCTATGTTTACTTTAGGTTTGTTTTGGTTCCGAGTTCAGATCTGTTCCGGACGGTTCCAGCAAAGACCATAGATCTGTGCTAGAACTGCCCCGTTCTGAACTGGGAACCAAAACAAACCAAAAGTAAACATGGATTGTTCTATGCTATGGATATTTATTTACCAGAGAAAATCGTTCTAGTGACAGTAAATCGACAGCAATTTCATCAGATTCCGTAAATAACCTTTTTCACGCGCTTGTTCCAGGATCCATCCGAATATTTCATATTTACGGAGCGGAAAATTGGCAAACGAAACAACAGAGTTGATTTTCGGAACGTATCTTAAGAAAATTGACACTGTTTGCATGAAATCAGGAATCCCAACTTAAATGTCAGCCAATCGGGGACGATCTTAACAAAAACCTATATTTGGAAGGAATTATCTGGTTTGAAGAGCCGAGGCATGTTTTACGGGTATTTATAAATAATTCAAACCTTATCATGTCGAATTTGTCCTGAAACTCCCGTTTCCCAGTGAAAGTAAACTTGCTAAGTAAATTGTGGGTTGGCAACTTGGGCCGAAGTCGTCTATTCAACTCGAATATGGTACCATATCACATTGCTGCAGATATGATTGAAATGTGAAGCACAAATTGTCTTCAGATGATTGTTTCATAATTTCAACATTTGATTGGACGCTATTAAGAAGACTTTCTTTGAATTCTGATTTATTTTTGGAGTCCAGTGTAGGTATCAACTATTTATATGGATTTGTTTATTACTTTTATAGTTACAATGAATATTTAATCGTTCATATTTTAATAGGGGAGAATATAAATGCCTAAAAAATATATTTACCAATGTTCTTTCGGTCACAAGGTATACAAAAATTGTTTGTATCATACAGGAGATCATGAAATATGTAGAGTGTGATTTCAAAATATTCAAATCTCGTTAATCATCTGCACCCTGGGAATTCGGAAGTAGTTCAATAGTTCTGTTAGGACTTCATCAAATTTTGTTCGAACTGGTGTGTATGTTGAACATATACTATTTCGCCTCAGAAATAGTACAACAGCGAAGCTGGATACCCTAAAGATCATGAAATATATGCTAATTCATTTTACATATTTCATTTCATACTTTCACATACTCTATGGAATATTCATCCTATGAATTTGTTTCATATTTTTTTTATGAAACCAATGTAAATATGTATTCTGTTATTTAATTATTCAAATTCTCAATACTTTCTTTATTTATTTTCCTTCAAACCTTTTCAGTAATATTCCATAGCAGTATAATTAATTAAAGTCCGATTGACTATGAATGAATGCAGATGGCTTCAAAATTGTGGACGACTATATTTTTGCATAGATTAGAGAACAAACTGAACTTCACGCTGAATAGGCAGAAATTTTGTCTGATAATTCGTAATTACCGGCTCAGCATTGGGCTTGATCACACAAACTGAAATTTTTGTATTTTACATCACTTATTAATATTAGTTTATATTTGGATGATATATTTAGAGGCTGATTACCAATTGAGCTTATATTGTTGTATGTATCAAAGGATTTTCTCGAATACGAATTTTGAGTAACCTCATTATCAAAATAAAGTGGTGCAGCTTATTTGTTGGAATTGTATAGTATAGTTTATTTAACAATCTTTCGATTAACATATAGTATGAATTGACTAGTCATTTTTTATTACAACATTTATACTTGTTTATTGATTAGTTAGTTGTGAGCATTGTATAAAGTTGTTTCTTATTTAGATTATGATATTATATTGGTTTTCTCTTTTTGTGATTTTTTTTTAACCCTACTCAACATTGGATCATTTTTATGTACAAGACATTCCACACTAAAGCCATCAAACACTTTCATTTGACATTTTTTTATTCGATGAATAATCTGTGCCTATTCAAGTTTATTTACAGATAAAACTATACAATAAGTTGTTCATTGGGAAATACAATTCTCTATTACGAAATAAGTAACAATAACATTAAAAACAATTGAACTATTTGTCCCACAGCCCTATCTCTTTCATTTTGGTCTGGAAATATTGCTGTAAGTTTACAGCACACTGATAGTATTCAGTATCAGGAGCATTGTAAATTTTGCAATTGGTGAAAATCCTCATCATGTCTGCAATGAACAGCCTTCTGGAGACATAATATCTGGATTTTAAACGTTCTGTCATAGTCTTCAAATCTGAAAATATTGTTTTGTGAACATCACCGTCTGATTCTGAAAATCTTCAGTATAGTTCCTCCGAAATCAATTACCAAAATGATTCTTTTAGTGGATGAATAAAATTAGGTATTATTAAATTCAAAAAAGTCTACTTGTTAAAGGCTATTGAAACAACAATTAAATACAGATTTTTCTGTATAACCTTTACATAATATCTTTCGATATTGACTTGATATCTTACGATATACTTTTATGTCTTCGACGTACTACGTCTTCAATGACAAAATTATTATATCAACTGGCATATAATGATCAAAGTAAAAAACTTGAGAAAAGTGTGAAAAAATTAAATACAACCTAAAAACAATACTAGACACAGTGTTTCATCTTCTATCTTTCGATTTAGAATCATCAGTAGCATTATATAATAATATAGAATAGCATTTATTCTATATAATATAGAATAAATGCTACTGATGATTCTAAATCGAAAGATAGAAGATGAAACACTGTGTCTAGTATTGTTTTTAGGTTGTATTTAATTTTTTCACACTTTTCTCAAGTTTTTTACTTTGATCATTATATGCCAGTTGATATAATAATTTTGTCATTGAAGACGTAGTACGTCGAAGACATAAAAGTATATCGTAAGATATCAAATCAAAATTAGGTATTGATTGAAGGAATTGCGATTTTCGATAAAATGGTGTCTCAGTTTCAAAATTGAGTTTTTGAACACAATTGCTGTTGAATCATGGTTTAGAAAAATTCTAGAAATGCACTGATGTGAAGTCAGCAGCTTTAGCGTGCATGTTCGAATGTGTACTCCCTGATGGAATGATCTTCTTTTCATATGGTCCCCTTCAAGCTGTCCAAATATTATTAGGGGAACAAATGAGTTTCAGTCGTTTTTTGTTGAAAAAAATAATATTTATTATGAAATAATGTTGGTTATTTTCACTTTTCCCATCTTCCAGGCAGCATTGGGATTCCACTTTTGAAGAACTCCGTATCTTTTAAGTCTATCCATGAAACAACCCCGTTTTTGCGCGCATGTTCTAGGGGAACAGCGTGCTATCGTTTTGTCCAAATGTCTGTAATTTTGGATGATTGAGCCGAAAATGGTCTTGAAATTTACAGGATAGGTTGCGCATCAGAATGCCGCGGTTAAGTTCGTAATGGGCCAAATCGGTCAAATAGTTTCGGAGTTATAGGCACTTGAAGTTTTGAAGTTATTTATTTTTTATTTCAGAAACTACTCAAGCGATTGGATTCAAACTTGGCAGTTTGGTGGAGTATATCGACGCGCAACTTTGAGCCAAATTTCGTCAGGATCATATTGTCAGTAAATTTAAAAAAAAAATTTTTTCGGAAAACATTCATCATATCCAAAAAAAAATTCCACCCACACTTTTAGCTTCATATTTCACAGCAGTGTACCAAATTTTAATTCGATTCGATCATGAGTTTTGGAGATATCGGCAAAAAATATGTCAAATTTCGAGGTTTGCTTCTCGATATCGTTGATTTTCTCGGTATAACTCGAGAAATACTGATTCAGTCCTGATTAAACTTCACAGCTAGTTTTAAGATGCTGAAAGACAACTTTAAGCAAAATTTCGTGATAATCGTGTTATTAGAACAATTTGAAAAAAAAAATTTCTATGATTTTCTCATCATATCATCCTCATTAAATTCTGTATGAAACTTCGAACTGTTATTTTCGATGAAGTACTGGATTCCAATTCGATCTGATCTGTATTTTTGGAAATATTGGAAAAATAAAATTTTGATTGGGTATATCTACGGAATCATTGGGTGGATTTTACCCATTCACGAATTCGGCCTTCGTAATTAAGGTCAAATCCTTCTCTACAAATATCGAGTTTCTAAGTTGTTTCTTTCGGAAGTTATTGTGTTTACGCAGTCGGCCGTTAGGCTGACCGTAAACCCAATAACTTCCGGAAGAAACGACTTAGAAACTCGATATTTGTAGAGTAGGTTTGGGGCTTAATTACGAAGGTCGAATTCGTTAATGGGTAAAATCCGCCCAATGATTGCGTAGATATACCCATTCAAAATTTTATTTTTACAATATGTCCAAAAATACAGATATGATCGAATTGAAATCCAGTAATTTATCAGAAAAAAATTTCAAAAAGCACTGCCGTGAAGGCAGCAGCTTTTGCGCGCACGTTCAAATTCGTTGCTGAAGCGGTCATCTACATTAAACATGCGCGCAACTGTTGCTGCCTTCACGGCAGTGCTTTTTGAAATTTTTGGTATCTTCATATTATGTTAACCGCTGCTTCGATTGAGCGTGTGCCAGTAACCAGAACAGATGATAGTCGGACGGCACAATATCTGGCAAATACGGCGGGTGGAGTAGCACTTCCCAATCAAGTATATTATTATTATATTTTAATCCAAAACTAAACAAAAGGAACTCGCAACATCCAATATTGCATCTTATTTCTTTCCTTCAGGTGATTTCGATCAAAAATCATGAAGAAGAATAGTTTTTCG
This sequence comes from Myrrha octodecimguttata, assembly GCA_958510865.1. NCBI lineage: Eukaryota > Metazoa > Arthropoda > Insecta > Coleoptera > Coccinellidae > Myrrha > Myrrha octodecimguttata. The sequence goes on from OY294057.1 coordinate 33,216,040, forward strand.
TATCTGGAGCGTTAATGAGGGCGTTTTTTTTCCAGAGCTCGGCTCAATCTCATCAATTGTGTTTGGAAAAGAGTTTCAGTGGTTGTTTGGCTTGGATTAAGCACTTCGTAATACACCATACCTAGCTGATTCCACCAAATACACATCATGAGTTTTTTTCATGGCCTTCCACTTCGATATTTGTCTTTTATGTCGAAATCACCATTTACAAACTTTTGAGAACATTCTAGACATGTTATCTCACTCAAGGAAGCCTCAATACATGCTTCTACGAGCATTCGATCCACCTCGGCTGCAGATTTTTTTTTAATTACTAACCACACGAACCAAAGACATGCTCCGAGCAGTTGCGCGTCCGTATTATATAACTAACTAAAAATTTTGATGCGCAACCTATCCTGGAAGTTTCGAGTCGCTAGAAGTTCCAATCTCAAGATATCGTGGCAGGAGTATACCTAGTCGTTCAAGACCAAGTCGTGTGACTTGAAAAACATGAATTTCAGAAAAAAGTATTTAAAGTTTCGTAAGAAGCTTTCACATATAGTTATAGTCATAGTTGGTAAGGGGTTACGTTCCACTGCGACCTTAAGGTCTATTGTGCCCCCTTGTCAGAGCTGTTTTCGCACCTACAGCTCTAGAGCTCTGATGACTTCTAATATCTGTGAGAGCTTCAAGGAGGCTAAGTTCTCATTCCTCCTATAATGCTCCAGTCCAAGGTATCTTTTGCGCAGGCTCCCAATGGCGAGGCATTCTGTGATCAGGTGAACAGGGGTTTCCTCCTCCTCCCCACAAAATCTGCACTCGTCAGTTTCTGATAAGCCCATTCTCATCATGTGCTCCCTTAGGCGAAAGTGTCCTGTGAGGAAACCAGTGAGGAGGCGTAACTTATTCTTACTGAGATCCAAATGATTTTTGGATCTAGCAATTTCAAAGTTCCGAACGAACTTTTTAGAGTGTTCCATTCCTGGAGAATTCCTCCAGAGTGACCCTCTTTCATTTTCGTCTTTCCCCAAAAACTCTTTCTTATAGGTACATTTGCCTATACCACAGAAAGGTTCTGGGCCAGTAGGTAGCGTTTGAGCTCCCTTTCTGGTTAGAGTGTTGGCCTCTTCATTTCCTTTAATTCCTGAGTGCCCAGGAACCCAGACTAAGGAGACCTTGTTATTCTTGCCCACTTCATAGAGTTTCCTTCGGCACTCCCATATCAGCTTTGAGTCGATGACATAGGAGTTCAGTGCTTTAATAGCAGCCTGACTATCAGAATGGATCACTATGTCACACCCTTGATAGTTTCTTTCCAGGTTTATGTCTATGCATCTTTCGATAGCAAGTATTTCTGCCTGAAAAACACTCGAGTAGGAGCCTAGCGATAGTGTACATTTGGTTCTAGGCCCGTATACTCCAGCGCCGGCCCCCGTCGTGGTTTTAGAACCATCTGTATACCATTTAACGGTATTTGCTTTGAAGTTTTGGGTAGTGTATTCCTTTTCCCATTCTTCCCTTTTACATAGCATTGAGTCAAAGTTCTTCTCGATGCTTACTTTTTTAATCATAACATCACTAGGTAGGTTCGCTAATGAGATGTACTTGTTCAGGGAGGACCAAGCTCTCTGACTTTTGATTCTCTCATTACCTGTACCTTCCCTAGAGATTCTAAGGATAGCTTCATGGGCAACCCTATTGATCACTAGATGTAGAGGACTGAGATCTATGATGACCTCAAGTGCATGTTCTCATAGCCCCAGTGATGCAAACACAGGCAAGCCTTTGTACCTTGTTTAGTATTTTCCTCGTCCTTGTCTGCCATGCTTTAGCAAACCAGACTACTGCCCCATATGTTATTATCGGTCTTACAATCATGATGTACATCCATCTCAGTATTTTAGGGTTACACCCCCAAGTTTTGCCGGATAGTCTTTTGCACACCATTAAAGCCCTTATCGCTTTACTAGCAGTAATTTTAACATGCTCATTCCACAGAAGCTTACTATCTAGGGTGATTCCCAGATATTTGACTTCAGACTTCCATCCTACAACAACTCCATTTACCGAAATGGACTTCATAGCTGGAAGGTTTCTCTTCCGAGTAAAGGGAAGTACTGTGGTCTTTGCTGGGTTGATTTTGAGACCCACTGATAAGCACCACTGCTCAATAATTCTGAGGCCCCTCTGCAACAACTCACAGAGGACATCCTCGAATTTGCTTCTTACTATTAGGACTATGTCATCGGCATATCCTATGCATTCGAAGCCAAGCTCCGTAAGCCTGCGCAATAGTTCATCCACTACCAGGCTCCATAGGAGGGGGGATTATACTCCTCCTTGAGGTGTTCCGCGAGTAGTTTTAACAGAGATGGTCTGACTGCCCACCAATGTCTCAGCTGTCCTCGTCGAGAGCACCTCACACAACCATTTTATAATGGTATCGTTTACTCCTCCCCTTACAAGTGCCTCTCTGACAGACACATGTGTTGTTTTGTCAAAGGCCCCAGATATATCTAGGAAAGCGCACAATGCGAAAGCTTTCACATAGTCCGAGCCGTCTTTAGAAATTCCACGGATCTCGGAAAATACTAATCCGACATTGATTCATAAATAAATGTAGCATCGACACTGTTGCTGTGGTCTCCAGAAACATTCTATATCGACATCGAAGAACCAGATCAACTACTTCCTACAGAACTGAAAAATAACAATACACAATTTCAGCTCTAAAACCAAGAGCAAGCTATATTCCGAAAAATAATTTTGTTGAAGAAAATGGCATCCAAAGTGCTTTGTTTGCTGAGGCGAAAATAAAGGAAGATACAGAGATTGGATCATGATCAAGAAGATAGGGAACCAATTCAAGAACACAAGAGGAGGAAGCATTGTTCAGTGCCACCATTGAGTATTAATACTCAATGGTGCCACCCAAGCTTTAAAATCGGAAATGACAACCCTCCTGCCATAAACAACATCCTAAATGAATGCCTTCATTAATCAATACCTTTTCAAAAAGGATTGCCAAATTTTTTCAAATTTGTTATTTATTTGGGAAACATGTAGCAGTGTGAATCTTAGAAATGAAGTGTTTCCAGACAATGTCCAACAGGACCTTTCCGACTCCAAATAACTTCGGAATGTTTATGAAACACCCTGTATATTTCGCAATTGACGTTCTTGCGTTTACACTTGCCGCGCAGTAACTAATTATTGCAGATTAATAAATTATTACATACTATTATATTCTTACCCATTGGATATTTGATGAGATCGTAATAATCCAGAACAGTATTCTTGTCTACAGGCTGCTTGAAAGGCCAAGCATCTTCATGATTTTTCACCTGGAAACGTACAATATTCATTTACAACACGGAAACAATGGATATATCTGGGATAATTTCAAAATGTTTTATATTAAATAATTCTCTAGAAGCTTTTACCATCTATTTTTACCTAGGGTTTGTACCTACTAATCGTTTCAAAAAACCCTCATCCATAGTAGGCACCTTGGGGAATATAAACTTATTGGTAATTGTAACTGTCAGGTATGTTTGAAAACTCTCGAGAAATCGGAAATTCAATTGTATACTGATAGACTGGGCATTTTGAAAAAAAAAATGAAAATTAATAATAACAAGATAACAATAATAATACCGTTTATTTGTGTGTTAATAATCAATAACATTCAAAAATTCATTCACAATCTGATATCAGTTATTTTCAGCAAAGACCAAGAAATGATCAGTTAATCTCAGACATCTACCAACAAGAAGTTTTGGAAAATATGCTCGATTCCTCAACAGTGAGCAGTCTATCAAAATAACAGTTATGTCAGCTGATTCTCTGAACTTTTTTATTTCTCCGTTTGATAATACAAACCTCTGTTGATAATTTCCACATTCCAAATTATTGACTGTTCACTGTATTTTTGAACTTGTACAACTCTTTCATTCCAATCCCACTCAAAACAGAAATCAATAGATTTGTACAGAAATATCTGAGCTCTGTATATTAAGAAAAAATCTAGAAAAGCACTGACGTGACGTCAGGAGCTTTTACGCGCTTCTTAAAATTCGTTCCCAAAGGAGTCACCTGCTTATTGAACCCTTCAAACGCAGTTTTACTTTCTCATAGACTGATTTGGAGATCTTTTCATATAGTCCTACGAAGTTCTACATGAACCTACAATAAGCTATTATTTCTCAATCAAGTGATAGATTTAAATTCGATCCGATACGTATTTTCGGAAATATTTGAATGTGTATATGAATAATTTGGCGGATTTCACCCATTCACGAATTCAGCCTTCGTATTTGAGTCCAAAATTTAAGTACCTGCAAGTTATAATTTTTCCATCGGGTACTAGATTTAAATTTGATCTAATCTGTATTTTTCTAAGTAATCATTGGGCGGATTCACGTATTCGATCTTCGTAATCAAGCCTCGAACCTTCTCTACAAATATCCAGTCTCTAAGTTCTCTCAGAAGTTGATCTGTTTGCGGCTGGTCTAACCACGGATCGTTAACACAATAACTGAAAGAATATGCTTATAGACTAAATAATTGTTGAGCAAGTTTGAGTTTGATTTCGATGGCCCAATTCGCGAATTGCGACCACCCAATGATTCCCCAGATATAACTATTCCAAAAATGAAGATCGGATAGCATTGATATAGATCTTTGACTGAAAAAAAATGAGAATTTGAAGACTCATGAAGAGTTTGGAGAGCACCATATGATTAGTAGATCGCAAAATATAAATTATTTGGAAAAATGTTTTTCAAATTGTACTTATGAAACGATATTCACGAAAATTCGCAGATATTTGTACATCTACAGTTTCATTTCATTATTTTTTGAGTCATCTTATAAATAAGAGCCATAACGAGGAAACAACCAACATCAGATCGCCTCGGTACTTATCGAAATATTATAGGGGCGTTCGTTTTTTACATCAGACTGCTCAGATTGCTCCTGAGTCGTTCGTTAATTACGTCCAGATGTAGGAGACCACAGATGTCAACCGATCGTCAAACAAAATCAGAGCGAGTCGATGACTATCTTTTTCGTCGGTATCATAGAGAAGATCGGAGATTTTTAATGGAGTAAATTTGACATCTTGTTGATATTGATTACCCAGAAATAATTTCAATTCAATTTTCATTTCGTGTTGGTTTTTTTCGTTAGCACAGTTCGGACAAAAGTAATTTTTTAATTTTAAAAAAATACATCAGAAATTCCAACCGGCGAGAATAATTATGTTCAGAATTCCGTTACTACACCTAGGCAAAAGGCTCAACATCTGAAATATTCTGGTCTTAATAATGAATCAACAATTCTCTCCACTAAGGATGCCTAATTTACAGAGGCCAAGTAACTTTATAATGCTCAGACAAGATTCTGAGAACCAAATTTTTATTGATGGCAAGGTGGATATCACTTATCATTGAATTTCGTCTCTATATGAATGAATAATGATTTAAACAATTATCGGTGAATTCATATAACTGTGAAATATTTGAAGGAATCTTTAAACTGTTAATTTGCAAATAAGGGCCCTGTTTCTTCAGCAAGCCCCTGTATTTTTTCAGAACTGTTTGTTCGTCGTCCTCTCCAACATGATCTATCATTATTTGATATTCTCCTCTAATCAGCTCTAATGAAGTTACATTTATACTCATTTGTTCGAACGAGCTGAGAAATAAACAATGCAGAAAATAAAATATATGATTAACAATTTTGATTTGACATCAGTCATTGATACACAGATGAGAGGATATCAAATATTTATGGTCTGTGATTCTCATTTCGTCTGGGTCGTTCGTTTACTTCAGATGAGATCGGATAAATTCATAAGATCTGTGGTCACGTGACCAAAAAATCTGTCGCCTCTCGGATGCAATAAACGAACGCAGCAAAAGGAAATAACCACAGAATTTCAAATAAGACCGAATTTTGACGTACTATTTTTAAAATATCTCCAAAAATTAACATCAGATCGAATTGAAACTTAAAATACTATTGTTGAATATCGACTTAAAGATCTATGACTAATTTCATCAAAAAATAATCAATAGTCTCTGAAGAAAAGAATTTGTTCAGACAACATTTTGTAAAACTTTTTTTTTTCTTTTCCAACAGTTGCATCCTCACGAAATACTGCTTGAAGTTTAGCGTCTTTATTCTTCTATAGCGAACGCCATCTCTCAACTAAGACACGTGCGCTCTACTTTATCACTTGCATCGTTGAGTACCCTACATATGGCCGCCTAATGCAGGAGGCGCTCACGATGCACATTGTAGATTATTAAACTGCACGTCTCCTACACTCTGGTACATTCTTATTACAGCAGATCAAATGTTGTGTGTTCACATTTTGGTCCAATTCGGATTATACTCTGTTGATGAGAACTCGGCCAGAGTTTGAGGAAGGGGATAACCTGACGACAGTATCTCAGTCTCACCCTAAGATATTGTATATTGGATTGGTTATCGACTCGTAGACTTTAAAAAAAAAAATTTATTGGGTATATTGGGAGTCACAATGGCCACAATCACTTTGTTTTTTACTCTTTTTTGAATATCATCAGGTTCATAACATAACCAATATTTCCAATGAGCGAATGTCACGTTAACTGGAGTGAATTTTAAAGAATAAGGAGAATAGAAGAAAATAAATGGAGCAAGGTTTATCAAGTATAACCAAAATTGAACTTCTGATGGAGCTACACAATATGATAGCGAAAGCTTAGGTTATTCAATAAATAGTAAAAAACAAAGTGATTGTTGCCATTGTGACTACCAATATATCCGATAAAAAAAATTTCAGAGATATTGTAGCTAGTGATCACTGGTGAATAAAGAAACTACATGAAATTCTTATTAAGCACTGACGTGAGGTCAGTACCTAGTACGCGAATGTTGGAATTCTAAGACCTAGATCAACACAAAATGTTGCACCTAGTTGCGCGTTGGTATTCTTCACCTGATTACGAAGTTCCAATCTGATTGTATTTGTACTTCTTGGGCTATTGCGGTTATAACGTTGAAATTTCAAATAACATCGAAATTTGGCATATTTTTTTCATACATCTTGGAAAGTAAATATTGGATCGGATTAAAATTTGAAATATTGTTTTCAAGTACTGATTTTAAGGTTTGTGCCAAATTTCGTTGAAATCTAATCAATATTTGAAAAAAAATCTGAAAAATGTTCAAATAAATATTTTTTCAAACATTTGGAGCCACACGAAATTTACACTAAATTGCGTGTTGGTATTTCAAAACTATATACAAAGTTTTAATCTGATCGAATCAGTTCCTCATGAGATATCGAGGATGGACCGATTTCACCCACTAACGAACTTAACCAAGTATTTAGACTTTACACCTAATCTAAAAATCGAAAGTTAGAGCACATACGGATGGACGGAAGGACAGAATTCAATTCGACCGCGGCTTCTTTTTCAGGGTGTTAACACAATCTTTTAAGACCATTTTCGGCTCAAAATTCAAAAATTACAGATATTGTGACTAAACAATAAAGCGCGGTTCCCCAGAACAAGCGCGTAAAAAACAGAACACTCACCGAATGCAAAACAACCTTCAACATCCCAGCAAGAACATCTATGTCTTGGGATTCTTCAAGCTGCTGTACTAGCCTTGTTGCCCTTGCTGCTGGTCTCCAACCAGTTTCTTCAATGCCAGGTATTGACTCAATCGGTAAAGTAGTCACACCTATAGTATTGGAAAAATTTGAAGTTTCAAAATAATAGAATTTGAATTAATGTAACATTAATCATTCCCAAACGAAGAAACACACCTTCTTTGAAGAAAGTCAGACCTCTGTGTACTTTAGAAACCGTCCTCTGCTGTTGGTAAATCAATTGTTTCACAATCTTTTTCTGCTTTCTCACAGTAGCTGTGAACTCTGTATAGATAATTTTAGGGTTCACTTCACAATGCATCAACGTTGCGCCTTCGTAATCCTTGATGTAACCCTGGTATATTGATCTGCTCAGCTTGATGTCTTTCGAGAAACCTTGTCTCTCAAAATAACCTAAAAATCGTAAAAGAAGGTAAACTCATGAAGTTCTTTTCAAATGTGTGGTTTTCCATGGCAGTGAATTGGTTGAAAGAATAATTTAAAACATGAACTTAGTCTTTTAATGTAGGTTGATAGTGAGTTCAGGCAAAAATGTTAGTTCGGATCAAACATGGTAATAATTGAAATTCTGGGGTCTTGCAAATATTGATTAAATGTTAGTTTTTATATACTTGATTTGGTCTTGAACATAGCAGTTTGAACAGCCAGTCTATCTGATATTTGAAAGTATGAATCCAAAGTTCATTTAAAACCCATTTTCGGATCAGTTTGCCCCCCGTAAAAGTCATAACCAACTATGAACGTAATTTATACGTAAAAAATCAAACGCCGAAGTGTGCCAATCTAATGATATTTTCAGGGTGTTTGAAGCTGTAGAGTTAGGGTGCGTTTTTATTTTCATCGAACTGATTAATCAGTGTATCTCCCTCTCTCTCTTCTTTTGTGCTCCACCAAGGAAGAGTGAGATAGAGGTTAATCGATTGATCATTTCGATGAAAATAAAAACGCACCCTTACTTTTATTATTCCTGAGTTTTGCTCGTCAAATATATCTAGTTTATGATTCCTATCATTTATTAGATTTGAGATCCCATACCTATGCATATGTCTCTTCTCGAAATCTTAATAAAAATCATTCTGCAGTGTTCACGTCCATAAATAAATGTAGAATTTTAATGCAATAAAAATTTTTAATTAAATAAAAATAATAATAATATCTCTCACATTGTGAAGAATAAATTAAGATGATTTTTATCTACTTCAACTTTTGTAAACACGTTTCAATATAAAATAAAACATGGCACTCACCAAAACCGCGCCGTTTAGGACAAAAGAGAGTTCACAAATATATTTATTTTCGAGTCAATATATTCATAAGTTGTGTGCCGATATATTTGTTTTTTACAGAAACCAAAATATCTACGAGGTGGGAGTTTCAAATACAGGGTGTTCCATCTCAGACGAGCCACCCCGTATATTTCTTATCCCATAGTGATTGGAAAAATTTTCCGAAACAACGGTTTATGAAAAACGTAATTTTGATGAACCGTTTTCTTTTCAAATTTTGAGGTTATTTCTGTGATAATTCGGGAACTACTGAAACGATTGGATCGAAACTTGGCAGTTAGTTGGAGTATAACGACTCGCAACTCTTTGCGGAATTTTGTTGAGATCACACTCTCAGTAAATTTAAAAAAAAAAACAAAATTTTTTTTCTGGGAACTGTTTATCATATTGGGAAAAAAATTAGGCCAATTAGTCTCGAATAAAGATATATTCCAAAAAGACTTCATTCATTCAACTGGAACTGCACATAGTTTCATAACTAGGCGAGAAGCTGACTCGCGATATCGTAATCTCGTTTTCAGTTCCAGCCCCGTACCCATACATACGAGTGTCCAAATTCATTTATTTTGGAATGAATATTTATTTATGAACATGAGTGATATTTTTGCAATTCTTAATAATTATATATTAATTTTCTCTGCAACAATATAAACGATAACCCTTCTCTTCGATTATATGGATATTCGATTATCCAAATGCTTAATGAGAACAATTAGACCGATAATGGGGTTTTTGTTTGTACTTTATATTGAAAAGTTTGACATCACCGTATGTTAAAAGATTCAAGATTGACCTGTGCAATGTGTAAAAGTAGTGAGGAATCATTGTTTTTATAGTGAAATTGGAATATTTTGGAACTTTGTGAGCATTGGCATACTATGCTGGTGCCCAAAGGATCAGTGGATTCACCATTGTTTGAGGAAGATTCGAATGCTGATTTTTTTTCAGACAACCAATAGCCAAACGAAGTATTCAAAAATGAACATTTTACCAATATGTATAAGATCCCAAAATAAAACTAATTCATTATTATAAGCAAAGGATAACTGTTTAAAAATCCTAAGTTTCAAAACACTAGTGTCATAAAATTCTGGAATGCATACTCCATTCACTTTTAAAAACTATCCCCGTTGACCATGATTTAGGTCTATCAAGTTTTTTTTACTTAAAACAGACGCAGGTTGGCACTCGTGAAATATGGGCAATGTCAAAATAATTCCCAGAGACGTTGCCAAATGCCAATGCCAATTCCTACACTCCATCTCAACATAATCATCTCTCTTGGAAAATAAAATGCCGAAGGTATTTTTGAAGAAACAGAGACAAAGTATCAGGAAGTGCTATGTAGAATTGAAATCTGCTTTTTCTTATAGTAATCCTGATAATTTGGAATCTATAATTTATCACAAGCTATCCAAAATTTTTATACTGAGTATTTCAAAGTGTGGAACAAGGTATTTAAATGTTCTGTGGACTTATTTCTTGAGAATTTCGAAATTTAGGGAATTCCATAGGTCCGTCTATTCGTTTAGAAGTTTTACTGACGGGTTATTCGAGTACTTTTATTTTTTGTTTCGAATGAACTATCACAAAGAAAGGAACTACTCTATCCATTATTCTTTAGTAAAATGTCAACACTCGGTTCTTCATTTCCGTACAAGAAAATAGCATAATTGAATCTTCCAACCATGTTTATAAATGTAAAATGTTTCCGGTATTAACAGAGAAAAAAGTTTCTTCACCATTCGCCAGGTCTTTGAAATTATTGAATTCACATAATATTCTCCCAAAGTGAATAAACATTTTGAAAAATACTTAATTACTACGACGTCTATGTAAAGAGGACAAAGCTGCGTAGTTATCTGACAGGAAAATGACTATAACTTAACAGTTTCAAAATATACACGGTGAAATGTTTCAGAATGTTATGGACAACCAGAAAAGTTTATAAAAGTGAATGGAGTATTCATGATCAGAGACAGTTTGTAATCCAGTTTGATCATTATATATCTCTTGAGCATCATAATATTCGCACTATTAGGTTCATATAAAACTACACATACCTATGGCATTTTGATCAGCAAAAGTGAGAAAGTGTAGAATTCCTTTTCTAATATGGTAATCCTTCAAATGATTCATCAGATGAGTACCATAACCCTTGATTTGTTCTCTATTTGTAACAGCGCAAAACACTATCTCTGTAAAACCTTGCGTTTCAAACATCCTGAAGCAGATTCCACCAATCAAATGATTCTCTTTTATCAAGGCCAGTGTCCGATGTTTTCTAGAAAAATTTCATCTCAGAAACTACAGATCATCATCACAAGGGTAGTTTATAGGGTGGCTGATATTAGTAAATAATGATTATGGTATCACATTTCCCTTTGCCTTCACATCTTCGGATAAAAAGCAATGCTGGTCTTTGAAAGACTATGCTTATAATTCCCCCCCGTTTTAGGAATAAGAACACTGATTTTATATACAGAGTGTAACAGCCAAATGGAATAAATTCGATAACGAATAAATGGGGGGTTTTAGGAAAAACGCTTGGACACGTCGATTTGTAATTTTGAATGTGCATAGCTTTCAAGAAAATAAAATTATATAGGGTGTTTCATGCGACCGTTGCCAATACCAACTTTCTTATTTCAAATGTAACCCCCTGTATATTATTTATTTTTTGGATTCTTCAGAAAATTCTAGACATAATTCATGTACAATGTCCTATACCTATCTTCAACTTTTTCGGAAATATTAAGTGTTTTCAGAAATGTTGAGTAACGTTAGAAGACAATTCTACACCAGATTAGCATGTTGTCAAGACGTTCGTGGCGAGCATTTTGAACATTTCCTACATTGACATTGATGTTTTTTTTGTTTTTTTTTTTTAATTATTAAGAAATAATCAGTATTACTTATTAGGTTTTAAGTGTAATGTACCGAATTTGTGAAATAAAATAATTTTTATTTAAAACGTTGATTTTTGCACTAAATCTGAAAACACTCAATATTTCCGAAATAGTTAAAGATAGGTATAGGACATTGTGCATGAATTGTGTCTAGAATTCTCTGAAGAATCCAAAAAATAAATAATATACAGGGGGTTGCATTTGAAATAAGAAAGTTGGTATTGGCCACGGTCACATGGAACACCCTATATAATATTATTTTTTTGAAAAATATGCGCATTTAAAATTACAAATCGACGTGTCCGAGCGTTTTTCCCAACACGCCCTCATTTATTCGTTATCGAATTTATTCCATTTGGCTGTTACACTCTGTATATCTCTTCCCTATCAATAGGGGGAAATAGTTCATCTCTTTCTAGAGATACCAATTTTGTGAGGCTTTTATGCAGTTCATGTCTCTATGTAGAAATAACCCTAAGAATAATTTGGAGTTTGACTGAAGATTGTTATTCATTCAGTAGCCATCAGTTATGAATTATCACAAAGAATTCACCAAAAAGAGTAACTGTGCCAGATATGGAAAAAAAACAATACTGGAGAGTATGGACTCAAAAAAAGGGTGCGTTTTTATTTTCATCGAACTGATTAATCGGTGTATCTCCCTCTCTCTCTTCTTTTGTTCTCCACCAAAGAAGAGAAAGATAGAGGTTGATCGATTAATCATTTTGATGAAAATAAAAACGCACCTATACTATGCTTATCAAGAAATAGATATCCTGCAGAGTAAGTATGGTCCATCCTATTTCAAGCAAGGCCATAGAATTAGTTTAGAAAGTTAATCTATGGTCGATTTCGTAACACCTTATTGCAGTGAAAGATGATGGAAAGTTTAGTTTCATCAATATCAAGATCTTCCTAATGCATTCTATTCTCTCTTCTAAAACTTGAGAAATGGCTTAGTTCATATTCAGAAAATTACCTACCAACAAAAATGTGAGAGTGACACACAGACGAATATTTCAAAGAGCTTGCCTATTCTCACAAGAAATAGGAGTAGTAAAGCTACTAAACATTTCTGTGAATATACTGGTAAGAGGAACAGATATGAGGACCGATTCTGGAAACTCGATCAAGAATTGAAGAGTATGACAATTGTCATATGTTTATGTCGATTTTCTAAGTTTTCTCGAGCAACTGCAAAATTTGTGAGAGTTCTATTCGCCATTTCGACTATGTTTTCAAGCAGCAAATATCAAAGAAATAAACTGAATGCAAGATATCGAGAAATTCAAATCGGAATATAAACATAAACTCGCCGCGGACATATGGCAATCGTGATACTCTTCAATTCTTGATCGAGATTCAAGAATCAGCCCCATGCTCTCCAAGTTACGAATAATGCGATTGGTCATGTTTTTCTTTCTTTATCCCTGTAAGTTAAAGAGAAATCCCAAGTCATAGTAAGGTTAGGTAACTCGGACATACTTGATAGTTATATCGGATAATGAATTACAATCTGTCTGACGTAGATATTACAGCACCGGGATAAAGTATAATCATGACGTCAATCAAGCATACAGCAAAGTTCATGATACTTTGTTTTTCATACAAGATGATACATACGGGTCAAATAATAGTTGAGATATGTATTCAATAGGCATCCTAGGCAGTTGATGCGAGAATACATTTTGTAATCCAATCAACCAGATCATGGTCTGTTTAGGTACAGGTTCAGTGAGGCTGTTCCCAACAACCTTCAATTCTATGATCTTCTTCCTTTCCTCACTTTTCGGTACTTCATCGGTGGCAGGGGCATCTTCAGAAAATACCAACTGAAAAAATATGAGATTGTACCCCCAGGAATAGACGAAAATTTTTTACTGAATTAACATGAAAACAATATTATTTTGATAGCTGAGATAACAAAGTTGTATTGGGGAATCACTACTTTGAAGATATTCATTTGCTGAAGACTGAAAATATTTATTAGTGGTAGGATGAAAATGGAATAAAAATCTGACAAATTTCTGTTTTGAAGTCGGTGAAATTCTTGAAAAAATTCAAATCTCACATCTGGTCCTGTCATATAATTTGGGTCATCAATAGTCCTAATTATTTGAGCAACTGTCTCTTCTGGTATATCTTCAAAATATTCATCTCTTCTCCTCTTTCCCTCTTTGATAGGAGTCTCGTTTGGGCGTTTAACTGATGAAGGACATGTGGACGGAGAACCCTCTTGGGCAGCTGAAAATTCATTCACACAGCTTAACAACTCAAATATCGGAAAATGTAATCACTCACGTTTTCTACTAGATTCTAATAATGCCTGAAGATGAAGTGTTGGAATGTGTTTAAAGTCTGGATCGAAAATTGGAGAGCAAGGCGCGAATAACTCCTTATCGAGAACATTCAAAAATGGAGGAAAATGGGTAAGAAGCATGACTCTCCTCTCTTGTGTCATCTGATCCCTTGCTCTGTGAAACTGGTCCATTATCTGCTTTTTGATGTGCTTGAAAACAGTGCGAAGCAGAGTTTTTCCAAAGGCCATTGTTGTATCTGTGTGCCTAAGGGAGTCACAAAACATCGGAATGTGACAGAACACGAGCCACCTTGAAACCAGACATTTGTATACACAATATTGAGAAACTATGTATTAAGCCCACCTTGTATATTCCACCCTGTATATCGTCATTTCTTCTTGTCTGACAATATGGTTTTGACTAGGAGGGGGAAATTCCCAATTATTTAGATATTGTATTAAAATTCTGGCTAGCTCACACATTGTTCTCCACTCTTGTGGAGCTAAATGCGAAAATTTATACACTAACATATTTGTAATAGCTTTGTGGATTGTGGCTCTCTCGAAAGGAGGATGACCTAGTGGACCCTCAATAGTTGGGGTCTCTAAAGTAAGTATGCATTTTCTCAGCAGCTAGAAAATGGAATATGAGTAAATAGTTAGCAGAAGATAATTTAATACAAAATCTCCATAAAATATTCAAAATAACCTACACCTAAATGGTTCTTTATTCAATTTACACATGAAAAAGTATCAGAATAGAAGTTGCTTTCAGAACGCTCACCCTAAACAAACAACCATACACTTTCTTAGTTTCAGCATTTTCCTCTCTATTCATTGCAGCATATATGTTATCAAAATCTATAGCCATACTAAGAACACGATTGACGTCTTGCTCTGGTTTTGCTCTGAGGTGCGAAACGTGATTTTCTACAAAATTATTTGATAAAGAAATTGCAGACAAGACAAGACACAAGACTTGTAATGATCACAAATTTACCAATCGTATGATTGCATTTACAAACATCGTCAAATGTAAAAGCTTGTTGTTCTTGGACCTTTTTCCAACCTGTACATTGGCATTCTTCCACTTGACATTTAGAATAAACAGCCAATTTCAGTAATTTTCTATTAAGAGACGCATCATACCAGGACTGTTTTCTCTGTTTTATTTTCTCAACATTGGTGATTTGAGGCTTTGGTTGCTCTGGGGAATTATCGTTTTCTGGGCCTTTACCGTTTGTTTCTGTCGTGGAAGGTTTATTCGCCTCCGGTGTGTTACCCAGCTCACTCATATTGACTTTATCAGCTCTTATTTACAAGGAAAGATTTAAATGAAGTTCTTAGTGTTTTCAAACAAATAGCAGATCATAGACAAAACAATAAACAGTATTAACCTAGAATCTAGGTTGAGTTTCTGTGTTGTGTATCACAACTGGTCTGTGATTCTGTGGTGGCATTCTCTGAGTTTATATTATAATACCGTGACACGTGATTGACGCACAGTTTGAGTGTGAATCACAGTGGTGCCAAATCTCCTGTTTTAAAAGGAAATTTCTGTTTTTGGACGCAATCTACTTTTCTGTTTCAACTCTAAAATCTCCTGTTTTTTTTCAATAAAAAAATCATTTTTCGAAAATTTGATCGAATGTTCACTATTTTTGTATGCAATCGCTGAAAATTTTTCGGAAATACGTAAATACTATTAATAGTAAGCAATATCGCTATCTTTCGATCATATGACAAACTTCGAATAACACTTCCGCCCCGAGAAGGCAAGCAAATATTTCTGCGGAAGGGAGAGAACCAAATTAGTCACTGCTCCATCCCTCATTGGAATTCCTCAGCCGGTATCTCGAAACGTTAACTATATAAAAATTATCGAATATTTTCTGGTTTCCAATGGACTGGAATTACTGAAAAAATTAGCAACATATTTTATCGGTAAAATATGCATGAGCTTCCCTTGATCTATCCTGTGTACCTGGAGGTGTGAAAGGATAGATCTATATGGATTTGTTCAACTTTACTGATACAGAAGTAGAATTAGAATGATAAAATGATGAAAGAGTTTTTGTTGTTAAAACCTTTTATTTATTTATGTATTTAACATAACTTCAGTTTCGAAATCACCTATTTGTTTCGCGAATCCGTATTATTTAGAAAAAATTATTTTCGAAAAAATCTCCTGTTTTTAAGTGAATATCCTGTTTTTTGTCCGATTCTTCTGTTTTTAACATTTTCCATCTGGCACCACTAGCGAGTCCACAACGAAGCACCAAGCACTGACCATGGCACCGACCATCACAAATACAGAAATCTAAACATATATGTTTAGGGTATAGATACCCTCAAAATTCATTTTATCTTTCCATAACCAGAGCATCATATTGAATAGATTAAATTTGTGTATTTGCCAAGGCCGGTTCCATGGTCAGTGCTTGGTGATCCGTTGTGGACTCGCAGTAACTCATAAGCCGCGTACAGACACAAGAGCTGAGTGGCTTTGAGGCACTCGTGAGGCAGCCTCGCGTTGTTGAAATGGCTCGCGAGCTGCTCAAAACACCGTACACACTTGCGAGGAAGCCCAATTAAACTGCCTCGAAAGCCGCTCAGCTCGCGTGTCTGTTGAAATGGCTCGCAAGCCGCTCAAAACACCGTACACACTTGCGAGGCAGCCCACATAAACTGCCTCGAAAGCAGCTCAGCTCGCGTGTCTGTACGCAGCTTTAGGATTGATGTTCAGCAACATTTTTAGCTTTAGCTTTGATTATTTTTATATTCAATGCCTCTAGTTAATGATATAGCGCCGTTAAATTACTTCCTTCTCAAACTAATAATAAAATTTTTTTAATGTTTCACAGAAATTAATCGCATTATCAATGTTGAAGGAGGAAGCAATGACAAAATAAAGAGTCTTGCAAGTTAGAGGCAGCTTGATGATATTGATTTGTTCACTGTTAATACTTCGTATTAACCCTCTAAAATATGTGTACCAACTTTCATGATGTTACAAGCACTGGGATTTTTGATGATTTGATTTTATTTGCGCTGATACACGAAGTCCTTATTCGCGTATTTCTTCCCACAGAGGGCACTTTGATGACTTTTTGAAAATTGTTTCAGGCATCCAAAGAGCAGCACTCATCAGCAATGTTCAGTTAAAAGTCTTTTCAAATCAGTATCGATTTAGAGGTAAGGCTGGATATCCAAAACATTGAGGAAAGCTAGGGATGATTTTTCAGGAATATCCAAAATGCCAGGTATCTCGAAGACGGTGAAAATTTTTCCTGAAAATTTTTCGATATTCTGAGTGGTCATGACCTAGTCTATCACCAAATAAAATATTGGTTAAGGTTTATTAGACATCCGGTATATCCCTCATCAATGCTGGATTATTTGAGAGCCGATTATTGCCAAATCCAATTTCAGGGTGGCTGTTACACATATACCGAACTTCAGCGTATTCATGTTGAAATTTAAATTTTATGATTTTATCAACAGGTCTCTTGCATGAATTTTTTATCATTGAAACCAAATATTCTATCCGTAAGACTACTGAAAAACTTCAACCGCCGTAAAAATTTCAATTATCAACGAGAGAACAATCTTTTAAATTTGGTTCCATATATTGGATGTTCAAACGGACGAAACTTCGCGGCTTCCGTGACGTACCGGGATATATCCACTCTCTCTCCACTCTCAGTTGGTACTATTCCATTTTAACTATTTTACTCAACTTTGAGTTTTTTCCGAAATTCGAGCATAGTTTGTATCGGTTCAGAACATTCTTTCTAACAGGTATCCTACCGCTGTGTACGAGCTAGGTTACTTTTTCTGGTAAGTTTTTGAAGATTGAAGATCCTTTTATTCATTTCTGATGCCCTTCCAACGATATTTATTTCCGTTTCTCAAGAAAATGTATCTGAAAAATAGATAATTCTGAAGTAACCTTGACATTTCTATAGAGGTCACAGAGCATTTTTTTGCGAGAGTCACGAGCATTTTTTGCGATAGCCCAAAAATTTTTTTCGATGATTCATATATTATCATTTGATTTCTAACCACATTTTAACTAGTATTTTCCTAATTAAATTCTGTATAAACCTTCGTCATTTTTCGATGAAGTATTGGATTTCAGTACTTTATCGAAGAAACCTTGAAAAGGACTGACGTGAAGTCAGCAGCTTTTGCCCGCATGTATCACTTAAAGTGAACATGCGCGCAAAAGCTGCTGACTTCACTTCAAGACTTTTCAATGTTCTTTTAATAACTCATAAACAAACTGATTCAACCTTGATGAAACTTGGAGACTAGTTTGAAAATGCTACAATTGAACCTTCGTGCGTATAATTTCAAGTGTCTGCGAATAATTATCATCGAAGTGTATGCGCCTTGGAGGTATTCGTCTGTTATCAAATATGAGAGCAGAATTCAAAGGGTGAGACCAAGGAAAGCTTGAAGTATAATAGCAATTTTTTGATTCTGTATAAACTTCGATATGGAGGCCTTAAATAAAAAACACTGCTTTCGTCGAACTTATTGTTAGCCTAAAGAAATGGTGGACACTCGGGTGGACACGTTTTCAGTTCCCTTGATACCTGTACAGTAGCCATTAAGACGAGCACCCATTATTATGGTTTTTTCTTAATCGGTATTAAGGCAACATAAAAAATATCCTCGAAAATAACTTACCGATGAACACAAATTTCATATATTCAATTATTTATTAACTAGTAGTAGACTAGTTTGAAAATGCTAGTTGACAACTTTGTGTAATATTTCGTGATGATCGCGTCATTAGAACAAATAGACGACTTCGGCCCAAGTTGCCAACCCACAATTTACTTAGCAAGTTTACTTTCACTGGGGAACGGGAGTTTCAGGACAAATTCGACATGATAAGGTTTGCATTATTTATAAATACTCGTAAAACATGTTGAAGTTTACATTCAATTCCGCTATCTACCAATAGATGTCGCTCTTATCCAATATTCATGTATGTAGAATACTTGAGCTTATGAGTTCGTTAGTTGCATTAACAAGAAGATAGTTTTAGTTTAGTTGCTGTACGAAGTAGCATCCATTTTTGTCAACCGTTTACTTTATGTGTTTTTTGGTTCTAATAAAGAACAGTGAACTTTAAACCTATTTTATTGATCAATAATCGATCCACAATTACAAATCAATAGGTTATGGACCCCAGTGAACGGTGAAGATTGATTAATAAGTCTTAGGAGAATAAAGTTCGGTAACGTGAGTGATCGGTTAGGAGAAAATGGCGGTAGCAATGAATCAAACTCTGGTAAAACTTTTCAACGGTACGGATTTCTTGAACTGGGAATTTAGAATGAAACTCCTGTTGGAGCAACATGAAGTTCTTGAAACGTTGTACGAGGAATTCCCAGAAAAACCTGAGGAAAAAGTGGTATTCAAGAAAAAAGATACAAAAGCTCGTAGCTTGATTGTGCAGTGCCTTGCAGATAATGTGCTGGATGTAATAAAAAGTAGAACAACGGCTAAGGATATTTATGAGGCTTTGAAGAAGACGTATATGAAATCGGGGTTGGCAGTTCAAGTGACCTTGCAAAAGAAACTGAGAAGCATGTCCTTCAAGAATGGTCCACTCAGTGAATTTCTTATGGAATATGAGAAAACTATTCAAGAATTGAAAGCTAGTGGAGGAATTATGGGAGAAGAAGAAATCATCACACAGTTGTTAGCGGCAATGCCAGAAAAGTTCCAGGCTATAACAACAACGATAGATGTGCTGTATTCTCAAAATTCTAGTGAAATGGACTACCAGTTTGTGAAAAACAAGTTGTTGCAAGAAGAAACTCGTCAAAATGCCATATCCAGTGTGGAACAAAATGAAATTGCTTTGGCAAGTAATGGTACAAGTGCGAATTCTTATCGAAAACCGCGCGATAAAAATTTTGGAAACGGAAACAGAAATGGAAACACATTTAGGTATCGTTGTTATCGATGTGGTAGAAAAGGACACAAAAAGAGTGAGTGCCCACAGAAATCAACAGAAAAGGTGAATGTTGCAGAAAATACAACCACTGAAAATGATGTGACGTTTGTGGCAGAAGCAGAAAGTAACCGAAAGGCAATGTCAATGTCAATGTGTCAAACATTTGAGAATGACATAATAACATTTATTGTTGATTCTGGTTCAACAAATCACCTGGTGAATAAAGAGGTAGGAAAATATCTACTGCAGATAGAAGACATCAATTTCAATATAAACGTAGCGAAGAAGGATGCCAAACTGAAGGCTCATAAGACAGGGCATCTGTATGTCACTGATATAAATGGTACGAATATCAAGATACAGAATGTTTTGCTATGTGATGAATTAACACATAATTTGCTATCAGTTAAAAGAATCCAAGATGCAGGAATGAAGGTAGTATTTGAGAATCAAAGTGTGCTAATTCTAAGAAATGATAAAGTAGTTGCACAGGGTAAATTAGTTGGAAATCTGTATTTCATTGATTTCAGAATAAGAAATATTTATGCCTGTAGTACACATGAAGACAAAATTCTATTACACAGGAGAATGGGACATTCATCTCGTTATCCGACAGAAAACATGTGTGAGATCTGTAAAAAGGGGAAGCAAACAAGAGCATCTCTGTCCAAAAATATTCCTTCGGACAAGAAACCCAAAAGAATATTAGAAACTATTTCTTCAGATGTAGCAGGACCTTTCAATCCTCCGACTTATGATGGTTATAAATACTATGTAACATTTATAGACCACTATTCTCATTTTATGCACATATATTTGATGAGAAACAAAAGTGAAGTCATTGATAAGTTTAAAATATTTGAAGCCATGGTGTCAAGAAAGTTTCAATTTAAAATATATAAATTTAGATGCGACAATGGTGGAGAGTACTCATCAAGTGAATTCAAAGAATATTGTGTTAAGACAGGAATCCAAATTCAATATAATGTTGCTCGAACACCAGAACAAAATGGAATAAGTGAGAGGCTTAACAGAACTATAATGAATATGAGTAGATGTTTACTGTTAGACTCTGGATTATCAAAAGAATTCTGGGGTGAGGCTGTAAGATGTAGTGGTTACATTATAAATAGACTGCCTAGTTCAGCATTGGCAAATGGCCAGACACCTATAGAAGTATGGGATAATTGCAAATTGAGAGTTGAAAATATTCGAATATTTGGATGCACAGGTTATGTGCATTTATCAAAAGAAGACCAAAAAGGAAAATTAAATGCCAGAAGTATCAAAATGATTATGATGGGTTATGCACCGAATGGATACAGGATGTGGGATCCAGATAGGAAAAAGATTGTAGTAACTAATCATGTCATATTTGATGAAAATAATCCCATTGGTCAATCTGAATTTAAAATCCTAAGCGATGAGAAGGGTACCCAAGGAAAACTAGAGGAGAGTTCAGATAAAGAGGAAGATATTTCTGAATCTAGGGAAAGTACGAGTGAAAGTGCTGAAACCAAAGAGAGGAGAAGTAACAGAAATAAAATGATACCAAAGAAATTTGATGATTACGAACTAATGATGGCTTTGTCAACTGGTGAAGTTTTGGAACAAGATACTCCACGAACATTTGAAGAAGCTATTGATTCAGGATGGAGAGAAGCTATTGAGGAAGAAATGCATTCGTTAAAGCATAATGAAACTTGGACCTTAGTTCCAAAATCAAGTGTACCAAATGGTGAGGAAATCATTGATTCTAAATGGGTATTTTCTATGAAAAATAATAATAAGAAAGCTAGATTGGTAGCACGTGGATTCAGACAAACCACTATCAGTGAAGAGGTATATTCACCTGTGGCAAGAATGATAACTCTGAGAATTTTATTATCAAGAAGTCTAAATGAAGATATGGAAATACATCAGATGGACGTGAAGTCAGCTTTTCTCAACAGTGAGTTAGATCAACCAGTGTATATGTACCCACCTAGAGGGTTAACCAAGTGTGTAAACAAAGTATGTAAACTCAGAAAAGCTCTATATGGCTTGCGACAGAGTCCAAAACATTGGTATGATAAAATTTCTATTTTTCTGAAAAATTTACATTTTGTTAGATCAAATGTAGATCCATGTTTATTCATAAAAGGTAGAATGTTTTTATTGATTTGGGTTGATGATATGATTTTATTTGCTTGTAACAAAGATGAAATAACTTTTGTTAAAAATAGATTATTTGAACATTTTAAAATGAAAGATTTAACTAGTAAGGATATGACTTACAGATTTTTGGGATTAGAAATTAAAAGAAATGAAAGTAAAATTTTTATTTCTCAGAAAGGATTAATACAAAGTGTCATTAATAAATTTAACATGAGTAATTGTAAGGAAGCTTTACTTCCAATGCCTTATAAATTGAATTTAGAAAGGAGTGAATCGCTGTCATGTGAAGATTTACCTTATCGTCAGCTAATTGGTAGTCTCATGTATATTATGCTTGGCTCAAGGCCAGATCTTTGTTTTGCTGTAACATACTATAGTCAGTTCCAAAATAATTTTACTGATACACATTGGAAAAATGCTAAGGATATTTTACGGTATCTGAAAAGAACAAAATATTATTGTTTAGTGTATTCTAAAGAAAATAATGAAAACTGTATAATTAAGGCATATGTAGATGCAGATTTTGCTTCGAATATAAATGATCGCAAGAGTATTAGTGGATTTGTATTAGCTTTGAATAATAATTTTGTGTTTTGGAAATCGAAAAAACAAAATATTGTTGCGTTATCTAGTTGCGAAGCAGAATATGTTGCTCTTTCACTTTGTGTAACTGAATGTATCTTTATGAAGCAGTTATTGGTTAACATGTCTTATAATGTTGGGAATATTATTGTGCATGAAGATAATCAGTCAGCTATTAAGATTGCTAACACATTGGAGACCAAAAGGTCTAAACATATTGACGTTAAATGTCATTTCATTAGAAATTTAATTAATGAAAAAGAAATTAAGATTATATACTTACCGAGTGATGAACAGGTTGCAGATATGATGACGAAGTCGTTGCCTTATGCAAAATTAAACAAGTTTTGTAGCATTATTGGTTTAATAGATGTATCTGAAATAATTTAATGTTGTGTTATGAATAGTTAAGTGTGAATTGTATACTTACGAAGTTGTAAGCTCTTAGAATTGCAGAATTGTGCGGGGGTGTTGAAGTTTACATTCAATTCCGCTATCTACCAATAGATGTCGCTCTTATCCAATATTCATGTATGTAGAATACTTGAGCTTATGAGTTCGTTAGTTGCATTAACAAGAAGATAGTTTTAGTTTAGTTGCTGTACGAAGTAGCATCCATTTTTGTCAACCGTTTACTTTATGTGTTTTTTGGTTCTAATAAAGAACAGTGAACTTTAAACCTATTTTATTGATCAATAATCGATCCACAATTACAAATCAATAAAACATGCCTCGGCTCTTCAAACCAGATAATTCCTTCCAAATGTAGGTTTTTGTTAAGATCGTCCCCGATTGGCTGAAATTTAAGTTGGGATTCCTGATTTCATGCAAACAGTGTCAATTTTCATAGGATACGTTCCGAAAATCAACTCTGTTGTTTCGGTTGCCGATTTTCCGCTCCGTAAATATGAAATATTCGGATGGTTCCTGGAACAAGCTCGTGAAAAAGGTTATTTACGGAATCTGGTTGATGAAAATGCGGTCGATTTACTGTCACCAGAACGATTTTCTATGGTAAATATCCATAGCATAGAACAATCTATGTTTACTTTAGGTTTGTTTTGGTTCCGAGTTCAGATCTGTTCGGGACGGTTCTAGGATAGACCAATAGTCTGTGGTTCTGGACTCGGAACCAAAACAAACCTAAAGTAAACATAGATTGTTCTATGCTATGGATATTTACCATAGAAAATCGTTCTGGTGACAGTAAATCGACCGCATTTTCATCAACAATTCCCGTTCCCCAGTGAAAGTAAACTTGCTAAGTAAATTGTGGGTTGGCAACTTGGGCCGAAGTCGTCTATTGAGGAACAATTTCAAATTTTTCATTTATTGACATATTCAATATTCTGTGATCATATTATCCTCATGAAATTCTGTATGGATAGATGTTCACACAAGATTCGTCATCAGTGAGTCCAACCATAGTATACATTTATACTATAGTCCAACAACAGGCCCAAGATGTAAGCAAATCATGGTGTGCTCATCTGTGATCGTATTTACCAATGATGACGTAACTTTTTTCATTCAAATTCAAAGCACAGATTACATATTTCCTTATATTTTGATCTGACGAGACTGACTGAAAATGGTGAGTAAGTTCCAAAATTCAAAACATAACATGGGGTCATCTTGCGAGAGTAATTGAAACAATTTAGCGTCTTAGAGAATTCATGATATTTAAAGCTCGTCAGAATTCACACCTCATTTAATTACTGTGGTATAGAATAGCCCAAGTTATAATCTCTATAGGTATAAGCTATTTTCATTCTTGCCAAAATGCATGCTAGAGTTTGTCTGGTTGCCTGACCTGCAGGCTCAGTATCTTACAAGACATCCGAATATAACACTGTAGAAGGATGTTCAGTTACCGCTACCCGAGCGTCACTGGTCCAAAATGCAGGTTTTCAAATGCAGAATCTCCAAATACGTTCAGAGGCAGAAACGAATTATTCCTGTCAGTCAAGTCTGCGCGTTCGTTTGCGAGGGTTAGTACTGGAAAAACGAACTGCAGTGCCGTCCGCTAGTCGCGAGTTTCGTCGAATTTTGAACCCTTTCGAACCCCCGCGCGTACGACCCGAATTTACGCTGCATCAAGGAAATTACTGAATATTTCGCCATGTCTAGTCGAGTGTACGCCGTTTTTGTATTTTATTTTGTTCTGGTGTGTTTTTCTTGTGTGGTGTACAGTAAAAATGTGAATGCTCTGACCAAAAGGACAACTAACAATGGATTAAGAGATGATTCCTGCGAGGACGTCAGGCCGTTTTTCAACATGAAAAACGTAACTGTTACATCGGATAGTCCTAAAGGTCAGTGGATGATCCCCTGAAATCACTTTTAGATCTCTAACTTGAAATTACTGAGCGATAAAATTTCAAGCTAATAGTTATTCATTCATATTCGCTCTCGTCAATCTGCTCGTAAATAGTGAAGATTAACGAAAATCAGATTAGATAATCAGATCTAATTGTTGAAACTCGCAGGTGTATGACCTGACTTGGTGATATCATAGAAGTTCATCGGCAAGTTTGAAATTTCGCGCAAGAAATCTGATTTCGAATGCATTCCGCAATATCCATCGTTGAACTTCTTAATAGGATGAATAAGGACAACTTCATAATAATAATTAAAGACGGCGCTGATAGAATCTAAAAAACCAATTCGAATCGTAAATGTCAGTTTGACGGGTCCATTTATCTATAGAGAGATGGGAGGAACACAAAGGAACGTCGTCTACGTCGTTAACTATTGAATATTCACAGAGGTAATGACGCACAGAAAAAAGCTTATTCAAGTTTAAGTATTTGGAAATTTGTCAGTAATGACATCGAGTCAGATTCACACCGCTTGGAAATTTTGGCGAATGAATCGATACAACAATTGTGTTTTATGTGACAAAAAATATGACTATTTCGTTCTTCTTTTGTTCTTTGTGAGTTTTTCAATTCAATTTCAATTATTTTTGAATCATGTTAAGTTTTTGCACAATCCTCTTCCGGAAAGTTCTTAGGGGTGAAAGTTTCCAAATTCTAAAGAATTGCAGTTATTTTTGGTCTTTCTTAGCGGATAATATGTGGGGATATTGTAAAATCATGGTCCTTTAGCACTACTACAGACTGTAGTTGATGATTCAACTCCATACGAGACTACATACGACTGCAATCAATACTTCATCAATCTATTCAACCTGTCAGTAATCAAAAAATCTATGTACATGTTATATTTGCTCGCAACCTACGATAATCGACAACATCATTGTGCAATACAAGAGCGCATACTCATGGTCGCCATTAAAATTCGCGCGAAATTTTGTCAAACATTTGTTCAGGCATTTGTCAGGGATCTGATAGAATCGCTCGACTCTTGCATGACAGATGAATATCACACTTGAAGAGTAAATTTTGTAACAATTAAACCTTCATGTGTATAATTTCAAGTGTCTACGAATAATTGTCATCGAAGTGTATGCGCCTTGGAGGTATTCGTCTGTAATCAAATATGACAGCAGAATTCGAAGGGTGAGACCCAGGAAAGCTCTTGAAGTATCAATTTTTTGATTCTGTATAAACTCCATTGGTGAGGCCTTAAATAAAAAACACTGCTTTCGTCGAACTTAGGGGTAGGTCAAGGAAATGGTGGACACGTTCTCAGTTCCCTTGATAACTGTACAGTGTCCATTAAGACGAGTATGTACGAATTGGGACAAAATATGATTTATATTGAATTGAAAATTTTTTTTATTCAAGGAAAGGCGGAAGTGAAAATATTTTTTCAAGGATGTAGAAAAGTTTAGTCATCTACCGTCTCTACATATTATGGCATTTAAACATTTTCCACATCAAAAAATGAAAACTAATGCTCGAAGAGCTCGTGTCAATTTCATAAAAATATCTGGGAATATAAAGGGTTTTTCAACAAGAACTTTGTTTTTTAAAACAGAATAAAACAAAGAATTTAGTGGAAAATGAATAAAATTTTTATTGTATTACAAAGAGAAAAGTTCGGCAATTATGAATGAAAAATGATATCTGACAAATGTCCACCACGACCACGCTGACGTTGATTCTTTCATCAAAATTTTTAATCACTTTTTGGCAAGATGGAGGAGGGTCTATTTCGTTAATGACATCACGGATTTTGAGTTTTAAGGCTGCAATCGATTCGATTGGCTCCGTATAAAATCTGTCTTCAACATAGCCCCACAAAAAATAATCCAGTGGTGTTAAATCACACGATCTGGCCGGCCACTTAACAGCTGAATTTCGCGAAATTATGCCATCGGGAAATTTGGTTTGCAATAAATTGTTCGTTTCATAGGCTGTGTGACATGTGGCACCATCTTGTTGAAACCACATTTCAGTGTCATCCATGTCATCAATAATAGGCCAAAATTCAGTTGTTAACATCTCGCGATAGCGTGATCCATTGACTGTTACCGCATTTCCAGCTTCATCTTCGAAAAAAACGGCCCAATCACACCTCCAGACCACATAGCACACCACACAGTGCCACGTTGAGCATGCAAAGGCTTCTCAATAATTGCTTTAGGATTTTCAGAAGCCCAAATGCCCAAATAGCGGTCTCAGAAGGACGTTTATGTTGTCCGAAAATATCGCGAATTTTACGAAATGTAACTTTAACAGAACGACCATTTTCATAGTGGATTTGAATTATTTTAATGCGATTTTCGAGCGAAATTGAATTCATTGTAACAATTGCCAAAGCATATACTGCGAATACGTCAAAAAACTAAATGTCAAAACTGTCATGTGGTGCCGGTGTTACCACATTGAAAAACAAAGTTCTTGTTGAAAAACCCGTTATTAAGGTTGTGATAACACAACAATTTCTTTCTCAAAACTCAACTATCCTGTAGCTGAAAAGCTGAAAGGTGAAAAACATAGCTACGTAAATTTGAAGTTTTTTTTTTAAATCTCCTGAAGATCAGCATCGTGATCAACATTTTATTCTGAAACACCCTGTTTATCGTCTTCTGAATATTTGAAAATTTTCACTTATACTCACGCGTATACTCCATTTACATTCATATAGTCGGTCCCGCAGGCCATGGATGTTTGATACCTTCCATTCTGTGTAATTAAAAAATATTAGGTTAGGTGAATTTTCTTCGAGATTTTTCTGCCAGACGGAGGTCGTTACTCGGTTATTATTACGTATATAACTAAACCAATAATTGTCATTAATGAAAAAATTAAGGAACTCTCGTCTCGCCGAATTATTTTTACCATGACAACAATTCACGAGTGCCAACGTAGCTTATTTCTAGTTACAGAACCGAATAAACCTATTCCAAGTGAATGGAGTATATTTAAATTTCGTAGATCCATTGCTTCCTTCCAACCGTGTGTATGAACGAAATTTGGTTGGTGTAGATGTTTTCGTGCAGCGCAGGAAAAACATGCTCGAGAGACCCAGCCTCGATTCAACGTCACCCATAGACGCACAGAACATAATAATATCTAGATTGACCAGACCTAATAGCATTAACCGCAACATGCAAATTCCCATTCAGACCCAAACAGAGATCGCTATCAGCGATTCTCGCTTCACCGATACCGGACAGATTCCTGTTTGACTTGACTGATAGATTTCGCCAAGGACCCTGTGCAATGTTGCCGCGTCCTCACCAATTACACGCTCAGAAATGCATCGGCAATCAACAGAGGAAGTATTCGATCCCATTGTATTGTAATTTCAGACAGTGTCCGATCTATGTGCTATGAATTCATGATGAGGGATGTCCACTCCTTTGTCTATTGTATGAGGCGTTGGTTTTCGACAAATTGCAGGCAAAATGTCCTTCAAGATGACAGGTGTTGCAGGCCGGTTGATGGGGAAGTAATTAGAAGTATGGTTATTGATTGATTAATAATTCATGTGTCCGACGAAGTTTTGGGTAATTCGATTTTGTGGGCGCAACAAGTGACTTGTAAGGAAAAAAATTCTTTCAGAACAGAGTCGCTAATTTTTCCTCGAACTTTTCAAACCAAATAAAATAAAAGTAGGATGAAACCGAGGATGAAATCCATTGGAAAAGGAAGAGAATACAAAAAAAAATTAAAGGAAAAATAATTTAGAGGTGATCCCGGGCAATCCGAGGTCGGGAAGTGGAAGGGAGTGAGTATTTAAGGGTGAAACACGGTTTATACCTATTTCCGGCAAACTACAAGTCCTATATAAAATATAATTAGATCCAAAGATCGATATTTGCAAGCCTTATGTTTGCTTGGTCGATAATTGTGTTGGGCCCCTCGGTTGGGCCTCATGATTTCAAGTGAATAATTTCAATATATTTTGCATATAGGATATGATCGCTAAATCAACTCGGATATTTTCGTTACAGGTTTTCCATTCCGTAAATATAAAATATTCGGTTGGTTTCTGAAAAGAAGTTTTTCACGGAATTTGTTTGCTGAAAATGCAGTAGATTTTGTATCACCATAACCGTAGTCGATTTTCTATGGTAACACATCCATAGACCGTAGTAAGTGATGGTCATTGTTGTATTTTGTCTGACTGAATCAGGAATCAATGGATATGTCAGGAGTCAAATTGCGTGAGTACTTTTTTTCAGGAACCAACCGAAAATTTTATATCTATAGAATGTAGAGTCTGAAACAGAAATATCCAAGTTGAATAACGGAACATATCCTATGCAAACTATATTGACATTTCACGATAGATTAGTGGTGTAAGGATCAAAGACACAGGAAAACGAAACTCTGTCAGTTCGCCGACGTTTAAGAAAAATTTATTACCATCCTCAGAGCTAGACTAGACAAGTGTATCTTCCTAAGATCATACCATTAAGAACCAAATCAATTCTCCAATACTTCTTGAAAATAGAAATCATAGTCGATTAAAAAGCGAGGACAAACAATGCGACGATACGCAGACAGTACGTCGACAGACACACAGGGTATCGTTTTCCTGTATCTTTGATCCTTACACCACCAATCTATCGTGAAGTAAAATTTTGGATCTTCACTTCAGATCTTGTGATATATTGACATTATTGACGTGAAATAAGGAGGCCCAACAGAATTTTAAACCAATCAGACATGTTGTTTCAACAGAGATTTCAACATAGGAATATTTGGATCCAATCATCTGGTTTGAAGAGCCAAGACGCAGCAAACTGATAATTATAAATTGAGTCAACCTCATCATATGTCGAATTCGTTGTGGAAAATTTTCGAAATTCTTGAGTTGCCAACAAGGACCGAAGTCTCCTATTCAGGTCGCAACGATAGTCATTTGTTCCATAGGATTAACGAAAACAATTACTCTGATATTACCAGGGTTATATGTCACAATGCCTCCAGCATTGGTTTCTTGTTATTTCTATACAATAAAAGTCGGTAAAAGCCTCGGTTGAAGCACAGTGAAATTCGTTGTCTGAAAGAGCACTCAGCTATTTATTGACTCCGCTCAGCGCAGCTTGATCGAGAGTTTGATTTCCAGATGAAAGTTTTTGTGTTAAGCCGGGTTCAGATGAGTGTAATGCGAACAGCGAATTCAATAAAACACTGGGAGTTTTATGGTTCGAGGCAGCGCTCTTTCTGCTCCGTCGGGACTCTTTTTTCAGCTTGAACGATGCATTTGAATGTATTATTCGAGGCTGAGCTTCAGTGCCGTCCACACTATTCGCCAAATCGTTAATCAAATTTTATTGCATTCGCTGTTCCGATAACAATCATCCGGGCCCGGCTTTAATCTGAACATATGATCAAATTGCTTGAAATACATGATGCGATAAATTTGGAATTGATTATTTTTATTTTGATGATTTTAAATCCTATTTTGAATATGACAGATCTCAAGAAATTTGAAAAGAAAGGTATACAGGGTGTTACAGGAATCAGGTTCACCTCCAAAAAAAAATATTCATTTAAGATTTAAGATTAAAAATTTGGACATTGATACTATGGATTGTATTTCATTGATTGAGGTGAATAATGTATGTCTGACATCCGGTTTAACCGAAAGTGGATGTAACTCTTTAAGCGATTTCAAGCGATGGACCAAAAGCTCCGGTTATAGTTAGGGTTATCCGGGGTTATCCAAACTGACATATAGGCAAAGGATAATCTGTCAAAGTGGATAACCGTTACTATAACCGGAGCTTTTGGTCCATCGCTTGCAATTGATTTATATGTATTTTTGCAGTTATAGCTCTAACTCTTATTATACTGAGTCTAGGCTCATGAAATTTCACACGCATATTCTCTGATCAAACAGAATGTGGATAAATTAATAATATTATTTATTTTCCAACTATGACTTCAAAATTTCATAAACCTAGATGCAGTGTAACTAAAATTGAAGCGGAAAGTTCATCCCTCGCCTGAGACTGAAACAAAATACCAGTAACTTCTGCCTAAATTGTCAATTTTTTCAGTAGAAAGATGTTTCACTTTGTTCTGATGTTTAGAGTTTTTATCGATTCGTAATTCAAAAAATTAGATTACGAACAAATTATTTTTCTCTATTTAATTTTTTTTCGAAAAAATCCAGTGAGAATTTATCGTTCAATTCAAATATGCCGAAATAAGTATCATGTGAGAAAATCGAATGTTACGCCCATTACCGGTTAAAGCGGAAGTCATAGACATATCTTATTTACCTCAATCGACGGAAAACAAGTATATAGTATCGATGACCAAAATGTTCACTCCGATTTCTTGTAAAATGAATATTTTTTAGAGGGTGAACCTGATTCCTGTGACACTCGGTTATTAGACCTGTGACAATCTCGTATAGCCAGTTCCAACATAGCTTCTTATCATTATCATCAACAAAAAAATCGATACAAATATCGGGTGGACGGAAAGGTGATTCTTATATACATTTAAAATTCATGCGGATTATAAATCTGTTGTGACCTCAGTAAATTTTTATTCCATATTGTTTGTTCGACCTAGATTTTGTATGTTAAATTATGAATTCAAATGAATTTTTTTTGGTTGCTTTCACGAACAGTTCCCAAGAATCTCCACAGTTGTATTTCTTTAACAGTGATAGTATTGTTGACCAATCTCCCGACGAGGGTTGAACAGCCGTTATCTTAACTTCAGGATGATATTTATGAAATATGACGTTCCAGGTTGTTCTTCCGATCAGTGAATTTCTTACCTGGCACCTTCTACGGTATTCGGACTGAATATTTCAACTGCAAACAAAAATTCTTCGCATTAGGTGAGAGTTTATTGTGAGGAGGTAATTTACCATCGATAATGTTGGTGTTGTTTATTTTACTTCCAGTATTTCGTGTATACACCTGTCTTTTACTCTAGTCTTGAAATTGTCATTCTCGATTTTTAAGAATATATTCTTTCCGGAATGAATGGTTCAAAAACAAAAAAATATTATATTCCATTATTTGTATCACATTACAGTTGGTGTTCTTCTTGTTCATTTCATAATACTTTTCACCCTATTTTATGATTTGTTCGAATTCCTATTGGCACCCATTTTGGCCTTCTCTTTTGGAAATAATACGAATCGATTTTTCCCGAATCACAAATTTTATTTTCAAAATGAAAAAAATATTTCTGGTAATGGTAATGGTGGGACCACATATAAAATCTGAGGGTAAGTAGTTACAAATACATACAAATACAAAAAATTACATAGGAACATTCTGAACTATTTACTTCTGAGTGAGAAAAAACAGGAAAAATAATTATAACAGACCCGAGACACGCCTAAAGATGAGCAATAGGTTAAAGACGAGGTTTGAGAGGATACATATAATGATGTTCACAAGAATCGATATTTTGATCCAATTATCTGGTTTGAAGAGCCGAGGCGTATTTTACGGAATTCGTTCTAAAATTCCCCTTCTCCACTTGTAGGAAGATTTTTAAATTTTTGGGTCTGGAACTTGGACTGAAGTCTTTTATTGTGAAGTTATATCATTTCGGCATTCACAGAAACCTCAACAGAAACTAAATACCGAGCTAATACTTTCCTTTCTTATATGTCTCTGATTGCTTATGTATATATATATATATTTATATATATTATCA
The DNA here is from genome assembly GCA_958510865.1 of Myrrha octodecimguttata. NCBI lineage: Eukaryota > Metazoa > Arthropoda > Insecta > Coleoptera > Coccinellidae > Myrrha > Myrrha octodecimguttata. The sequence continues at coordinate 33,248,959 of OY294057.1, forward strand.
AAAAAAAACCAATTACCATATAATGGTGTAGGGTATTACATTTCAACTTAATTAAATTTCAGTATATACAAAATTAAAGTATTTCATTTCTATGTACAAATTTGGTCCACAGTTTCTTATCCCCAGCCATATTCCTTGCTTCATTCCATGTTTGTCCTCTCCTATTAATTATTTCAGTGATTGTTTCGTTCCACGTCAGCTCTGGTCTTCCTCTCTTTTTCCTCTTTTGAATTCTAGCTTCCCATATCTGTTTAACAGGTCTCTCCACATTTGCTCTGTTCAGATGTCCCCACCAGCTAAGTTGTCTTCTTTCTACGAAATCATGTATTGGTTCAATCTCTAGGTCTTCACGTATTCTTTCGTTCCTTATCTTATTCATTCTGGTTACGCCCTTTGCTCTTCTTAGGTATTTCATTTCTACTGCTTGGATTTTACTTTTCTGTTTATTGTTCAAGGCCCATGATTCGCATGAAAATGTCAGGGTAGGTCTATATATTGCTCTATACACGTTCATCTTTGTCCTTTGGGAAATTTCCTTTTAACCTATGAAACTCTTATTCATCGTATGGTACAATTTAACTGTGTTTTCTATTCTTTTATTAATTTCCACATCTTGTTTTCCCTCTTCATCTATTTCAACACCCAAGTATCTGAAATTTTTCACCTGTTCTATTGTTGTTTCGTCTAGCTCTATATTAAGTTCTTCTGAGTTTCCTATCACCATAACTTTTGTCTTGTCTTTATTTATTTCCATTCCATACTTTTTGACAACTTCATCCCATATCTTCATATTTCCTTGTAAATCGTCTCTTCGTCCAGTAATCACGATAATGTCATCTACAAAAGCACATTCTGATATTTCCACCCGCTGCATATTTTTGTGTCCTACGTGAAATTTTTTTGTTCTTCTTGTGCATTCCTTTAAAATCTAGTCCATGAAGATAATGAACAGTACCGGACTCAAACTTCCTCCTTGCCTTAGTCCTGTTTTTGTGTGGAATGTTTTTGATGTTCTATTGTGGCTTACAATCCGGTTTTTATTCAATCTATATATATTCCTTATAATGCAGATCAATTTTTTATCTATTCCTCGTTTCTTCAGTATTGTTCACAGTTTTTCCCTGTCCACTTTGTCAAAAGCTTTCACCAGATCAATAAAGCCCAAGTACAATTTTCTATTCTCTTGTTTTGCTTTCTCGCATAATATCTTCATAGTGAATATATGATCTTGAATACTCTTTCCTCTCCTGAATCCACTCTGTGTTTCTTCCATTGTTATCTCTATTTTCTGTCTTATCTTTTTGTCTAATATTTTCTCGTAGAGTTTCATAGCTGTACTCAATAAAGTTATACCTCTGTAGTTATTACAATTATGTTTGTCTCCTTTCTTATATATTGGAACTATTAAGGCTGTTTGCCAATCCTCTGGTATCATTTCATCTTTCCATGCTTTTTCAAATATCTCCAGCAATGTGTTCAATCCTATTCGTCCCAAGTTGTTAAGCATCTCTGACGTTATTTTATCACTTCCTGGAGCTTTTCCATTTTTCAATGATGATATCGCTTGTTTCAGCTCATCCAGAGTTATTCCCTCAAATTCTTTATCTTCAATATTTTCTTGCTGTTCGTATGTATCTTCTACCTCGCTATGTCTCCCATCCAGTAGTTCTCGAAAATGCTCTCTCCATCTATCCATTATTTCATCGTCACCCCTCAATAGAGTTCCTTCTTTATTCTTTATATTTACGCTTTCATTCGTTTGTCTATTTCTTTGCGCTTTCAGGACTCCATAAAACAGTTTCTGATTAGTCTTGAAATCGTTTTCCATTTTTTCACCGAATTCTTCCCATTTTTCTTTTTTACGTGACAATATAAGTTCTTTGACTTTCTTTCTCTGGTTTTTATACTGTTGGTATTGCTTATGTAAAGGTTTGTATTTTGACTGTTCTTCTAATTTTGTTGTGGCAGGTAACTGCTGTTTTCGATTATTTTGAGATTCGCAGTGAAAAAGTACCTCCAAAACGTAGGTATCAGATCAAATTTAAAATTTGATATATTCTCCATTCACTTTTATAAACAATCCCGGTTGGCATTGACTTAGGTCTATCAAGTTTTTTTTAACTTAAAACTGATGGAGGTTGGCACTCGTGAAATATCGGCAATGTCAAAATAATTCCCAGAGACGTTGCCAAATGCCAATGCCAATTTCTACTCTCAATCACAACATAATCATCACACTTGGAAACTACAATTGCCGAAGGTAGTTTTGAAAAAGCAGAGACAAAGTATCAGGAAGTGCTATGTAGAACTGAAATCTGCTTTTTCTGATAGTTACCCTGATAATTTGGAATCCATAATTCATCACAAGCTATCCAACATTTTCATACTGGAGTATTTCAAGTTGTGCAACAAGGTATTTAAATGTCTTCTGTAGGCTTATTTCTTGAGAATTTCGAAAATTAGGGAATTCCATAGGTCCGCCTATTCGTTCAGAAGTTTTATTGTCGGATTATTCGAGTACTTCTATTTTTTTTCGAATTAACTATCACAAAGAAAGGGACTACTCTATCCATTATTTTTCAGTAAAATTTCAACACTCTATTCTTGATTGCCGTACAAGAAAATAGCATCTTCAAATCAAGTTTATAAATGTGGAAAATTTCCGATATTGATAGAGATAAAAGTTTCTTCAACATTCCTCAGGTCTTTGGAATTATTGAATTCACATAATATTTTCCCCAAGTAAATAAACATTTTGAAAAATACGTAATTACTACGACGTCTATGTAGAGAGGACAACGTTGCGTAGTTATCTGACTGGAAGATGACTATAACCTAAGATTTTCAAAATATACACGGTGACATGTGTCAGAATGTCATGGCCAACTGGGATAGTTCATATAAGTAAAAAGAGTATACTTACTAGATCGGTAAAGTTCGAATGCTTAACAATGAACGTTTGTGTGAAATATTCAGAAGTTTAATTTTATTGAATATTTCATTCGACTATGTCGAGATGCTAGTACTACGCCCATTTGCGTTGTTTCTGAATGAAGGTGAAAAAGATTTCTTTGTTGCTTCAATACCTGTTTCTCCTCATGTTTCTCTCTTCAATGAACAGACGAAAGTTGTCGGTGAGAAGCGTCTTTTAAAAGCTATTATCCATTTTACTGAGTTAACTGGGGTAAGGTCTTCGTTTGAATTATATCTTAACTTTCATTCAGAGAAGATGTTCATCAGCATTATAACGAATGTTCGAACTACAGAAGGGGTGGATACCTACAGGACATTGGTTTGTTTACCATTTTGTTTAACGTAAATCCTGTGTTCCGCCAGTCGCCACCTGACAATCTTCACCCAAAGATTTACACGAGAAGAAAACTAGAAAAAACGTGATACCCATCTTGCGTTTTTATGTCCATAGGTGAATTATTTTCACTATTCAACATAGAATACAGGTTCAAAAACGATGAATAAACGGAGGAATAAACAAAGCATCAAAAAATTATCGAACGCTTTTTGGAAATTGACTTATATCAGGGGAATGCAAATCGAAGTTTTGGTCTTCGAGCAATTTTTTTCAAAAAGATGTTTAAGCGGCAACCTAGCAAAATCATTTGAAATAGTAGGATTTTATTGGCGAGACACAGGGATTATAAAGCGCAATTCTTCGAGTTGTACATTTTCACCAACTATTCTCCTCATCATAAAAAATAATTTTTTTATTTACCATTCTTCACGGTTTGGCTCGGTTGAAAAGATACCGGATGTTGAATGTGATGAATTTTTCTGTGAACCTCGCATGAATATGGCACATATTTTTCAATAATCACTGTTACCCTCGCTTTTACCCTACTAAAAACAATTTCCTAGTTAGAGACTCACCGATTCATAAAACTAAAAGAAATTAATAAAAATAATGCAGGTATGGGTTATCTTGAGTCATTATAATAATTTCCACTCATTTTAGAATACTGAATTATTTGTTATGATTTGCCCTGAAACTAACAGTGTTCGTGGTTCAATAAAATAAAATGTTATGAAAAAGCGAGAAATACCACTATTTTTGAATGAAGCTCCACCCACTTTCACTCGAAACTGTTTGATTCGATTTGATGAATCTATGATTAAATTGAAGCATTTCGATGGTTTGCGAGATCACTCTAAGCCGAGCTTTGACCTGATTGGGGATGTCACGTTTCGTCCTGGCCTAGTCCAGGGTAACTCGTCAGAACATGCACCAAACTTGGCCAATTCATGCCTTCGTGAGTGAACATTTTGTATGCGGACCATATATAGGAGTGTGCGAGATCATCAGAGATGACCAGGATAATAAGATCTCGAGAGGATTGTGGAGGTACACGTTAGCGCTACAACCCCCTGCACGTTGACCGACGTGGCGTAGGTTGGCCGAACGTAGGGTACTCAAGAAACAAGAAAAAAATAATACTGTATAACAGCTTTGAATATTGCGATTGATTAAAGCTACCTCTTTTAATGGTAGGTTTCCATTGTTGAAACTCATAAAACATAGCCGCGGAAGTGTATACGAATTTCATGAACAAAGCAACAAAAGAAACAGATTTTAGCACACTTGAATTCGCTAACGGCAATTATATCCACAAAAACGGCCGCATGAACGAATCCAGACGTACAAAGGGCAACTTCCCCCGGAAACCGCGACGGGCAGTCGACGGTGCTGACAATTGACTTCATTGCGGGAGGCAAAACCGCCTGCGATCGCAGCGGTCGGATGCGGATTTAACGGAGCGTGACGCGCGTTCGTCCGAACAGCGTTATTTCGTTGTTTCGCGATGGCGGCCGAGCGGATGACCAATTTCGCTGCCTGCTGGCAGATTGTGATGTTTTCACGATTCCATTATGCAATGAATGATATAACGAGTGATTATCAATTTTTAAAAAATTTCGGCACTTCCATTTGGATTCATCCTAAAATTGAGATATCCCATCTGCACTGATGAAATGAAGACATAGTCATCGAAAAGTTCGAAATTCAATGGAGAACTTACTAGGAACGTGTTTTCACATGAGTGCTATGCATTCACTTTTATAAACCATCCCGGTTGGCCATGATATTCTGACACATTTCACCGTGTATATTTTGAGAATGTTAGGTTATAGCCATTTTCCTGTCATATGACTAAGCAACGTTGGCCTTTTACATAGAGGTCTTACTAATTACGTATTTATCAAAAGGTTTATTTACTTTGGGAAAATATTATATGAATTCAATAATTCCAAAGACCTGGCGAATGTTGAAGAAACTGTTTTCTCAGTTAATACCGGAAATATTTCACATTCATAAACATGGTTGGAAGATTCAGTTATGCTATGTTCTTGTACGGAAATCAAGAATCGCGTGTTGAAATTTTTCTCTGAAATAATGGATAGAGTATTCCGTTACTTTGTGATAGTTTATTCGAAAAAAATAAAAATACTCGAATAACCGGGCAGTAAAACTTCTGAACGAATATACGGGCCTATGGAATTCTCAAGAAATAAGCTTACAGAAGACATTTAAATACCTTGTTGCACAGCTTGAAATACTCCAGTATGAAAATGTTGGATAGCTTGTGATGAATTATGGATTCCAAATTATCAGGGTTACTATCAGAAAAAGCAGATTTCAATTCTACATAGCACTTCCTGATACTTTGTCTCTGCTTTTTCAAAACTACCTTCGGCATTTTAGTTTCCAATCGTGATGATTATGTTGAGATTGAGAGTAGAAATTGGCATTTGGCAACGTCTCTGGGAATTATTTTCATATTGCCGATATAAATAACTCTATGGTTTGGTTTATTTGCATTAGTACTCAACACGATCTATTGTAGAACGTAAAACACCTCGTAGTTATGTGACAGAAAAAGTATTTTAAGCTTACATTTTTAATTACATAGAGTTGAATGTGTCAAAATTTCATGGCTTACTGACAAACTTCATGAAAGTGAATAGGGTATAACTTCATCTCGTCCACAACATTGAATTGAATATCGATTAAGGATATTTTGGGATTTTTCATTATTTTTCAGGCTATTTTGGTTTTCGTTTCCAAGATTCGTGAAAGGACTATTCACAATTCAATAATAATATAACAGACTAGTGTTATACATATAAGCTGATGAAGGAATCAGATAATCTGAAAGTAAAAACAGTATCGAGGATAAAAACACTATATTCAACATATTTTTTCCGAATATCTCTGGAAATTGAAAACGGATCAAACTGACTGATCACTTTCGTGAAATATAGAGATCACAGCCGGTGGGATTATCTCAACTAGAATGAAAAGTACCTGAAGAAAAATTTTTTCGAAAAAAATTATTATTCGATTTACCGTACCGTCTCAACAAAATATCGCGAAAAGTTGCTCGTCACTATGCTCCAATCTACCGCAAAGTTCCATATCAGTATCTCAAGTTGTTCCTGAAATATTATGGAAATAACCTCAAGAATTCAAATGCATTGGTAAACTCTAAAATCGTTCTGCTGATTTGGTTTATCAAAGAAGTCGCATTTCGAAATGCAACATACCCTGAAACTTCCAAGTCGATAGGGTTGGCTGTTTTCATGTAATCGTGCCTACGGATAGCCGCCTAACCGGACAGAACCGATTCACCATACGCATTCGACAATTGACAGACATTTCCACAAACCATAGCACGCCGTTCTCCAGAGCATGGGTGCATTAAATTAAAAAATACTAGTAATCATCCTATTTTCAAGGATTTCTGATTTCGTCCGAATAGGTCTCTTGCATGAATTTTTTTCATCATTGGAATCAAATATTCTATCCGTAAGACCCCCTGAACAACTTTAACCGCCATCAAAAATTTCAATTTTTAACGAGAAAATGCTCTTTTAAATTTGGCTCCGCATGTCGGTTGTTTAAATGGAAGTGAATTCGCGGTTTCCGTGACGTATGGGGATATATCCACTCTCTCCCTCTTCTCGTGTACTTTTCTTTCTAGCAAGCCAATAGGCAGCGTCAGGCTGTATCGATCGGTGAATCGTACAATAACGAGTGACGTAGAGGCGATCTGACGCGTTTCTCCCGCTTCGACCCTGAGTCCCTATTTGGCCATTTTTAATAACGAATTATTCAAAATTCACTAATTATTGAAGTGTGTGATAGCATACATTATGATTTTGTATCGATATAGAATGAGAAAACATAAAAATATGATAATTCGCGTTACATGCAAGAGACCTATTGTTGTGTTTCCAGAGAATCGTGTTTGAAATGATCTCAAATACGCAATTCAGAAACAACTCATCGGAGTTGGGTAAAATCTTGCGAAGACCCTGAACTCTATATTTCACGTGCACCCAATTAAAGTTTGATTCTACAATATTTTTCGGAGATATAGCGAAAAAATAATTGATATTTATATTTTTTCTCGGTATCATTGTTTTTCCTGAAATAACTCAAGAAAAACTGATCCAATATCCACTCATGATGAAACTTGATATCTAGTCTGATTAGTCAGATGTACAACTTTGTGCAAAATTTCGTGACGTGACGTGGCATTTAATCAATTTGAAAAAAAAAATATTTTTTTTTCCAAATATTCGATATGCTGCGATCTTCTGATCAGAATGGAAATTCTAATCATTTGGTGGATTATACCCATTCATGAATTGGGCCTTCGCAATGAAGGTCCAAGCCTACTTTACGAATATCGAAGCTTCGAACTTGTTTCTTTCGGAAGTTGCTGTGTTCATGATCGACCGTGAGTAATTTATTTACAGTGTGGTTGGAACTCGTCGACAAGGATTGAATGAGATTTATCATCTGATTCCCTAGATATTCCCATTCGGAAGTAAATTTTGCGAAGATAAAAGACATGTCGACAAACGCAAGCACGCCGTTCTCCAGAACATGTGCGCATTAAATTAAAAAATGCTAGTGTTCGTCCTATTTTCAAGGAGGGCTGATTTCGTCCGATTTGTTCGTATTTCCTGAAAATCGTGTTTGAAATGATCTCAAATACACAATACAGAAATGTAGAGTTTGGCTACAATCAAAAGAAAACTGCAAGTTCATTTTCAGCTCTTACATCGGATTAAAACTCGTTTCAACAGGTTGATCTTCCGGAATTATTGTTGTGTTTAATTTCGACGATCAACTTGTTTCGAGCAAGCCCCTCAGAAGCTTATAGTTCGTAGGAATTAGGATATGAATAATAAGATTTTTTCAAAATTCCTCATCTACGCTCATAAAGAAGTTTCATTCTCCGAGAGCTATTGTCTCCGTCTTCACGAACCAACAGTCACCGACAAAGAACCTTAAAACTCGTTTTTTCTATGCAAATCTCGTTGATGTCCTCTGTCTCCTGCATTCCGAGCCACAAATTAACCTCGTTCGAAGTTGTTTCTTCTTCTTTTTCGCCATTATAACGCTCCGTGACCCAAATTGTCGGTTCCCATTGAAGTTTTGCCAAATATCTTGAGATCAGTAATTTCGCGCAGAGCTGGGCCGACACAATTACTAGACAGAATATTCGTCTGGAAAGTGAAATAATCAACGGGAATTCGCGGTTAAATAATTCACCTCTCGAATTCTAGACGTGAAATAATTGACGAAGATCCTAGGAGTGCTAAAAATTCCCATTTACCCTGTTCGAACTGGGGGGTTGGTTAGCGAGAATATCTAATGGCAATTGCGTCTTTCTTTTGACGTTTACACGGGATACAAATGAAGCTTTCTTCGGTGTACTCCCTCGCTCTTACATGATAATTTGTTAGGGGTTTGGTAATTAGTCTGGAAAGGCCCTGAAATGGAGATGATGTCAGAATTTCTACATGACGAATAGAGGAATTAACGAATAGCAGAAAATTTCGGAATGGTATGGAAATTGCAAGGTACTGCAACAGTGGCGCGGTGTTCCATTTCTCTATTTAGGAACCAGATAATAATCTATTTTTGCCCCCATCTTCTGGGGAAACAGTGTGCTATCGTTTTGTCCGAATGTCTGTAATTTTCGAGGATTGAGCCGACAATGGTTTGCAACGACTATGTTAGACTCACTGATGACGAATCCGGTGTCAAAATCGATTCTGTCTGTCCGGCGGCCGTGTACACGGTAACTGTCGAACGGAGCGAGCTAGCGACTTGAAACTCTCAGGGTAGGTCGTGCATTGGAATGCCGTGGTTGAGTTCATTAATGGGCCAAATCGGTCGAACAGTTTCGGAGTTGGAGCCATTTGAAAATTTGAAGTTATTTTCCTCATATTTCAGAAACTACTCAAGCGATTGGATTGAAATTTGACAGTTATTTGGAGCATAACGACGCGCAACTTTGAGCGAAATTTCGTTGAGATCTTGTGATCACTCAATTCAAAAAAAAATTCTGAAACTATTGTTTATATTCAATAGCAATTCCAGTTATAGCTTGAGCTTCATATTTCACAGTAGTGTACCAAATTTCAGTTCGATACGGCTATTAGTTTTGGAGATATTGAGAAAAGATATCGTTGTTTTTTTCGGTATAACTCAAGAAATACTGATTCAATCGTGATGAAGCTTTGCAGCTAGTTCAGAGATGCTGAAGGATAACATTGTGCAAAATTTAGTGATGATCGTGTCATAAGAACGATATGAAAAAAAAATTCAAAATTTTTTTTTCAAATTTCGATATTCTGTGATCTCATCATCATATTATCCTCATTAAATTCTGCATCAACCTTCAAACTGTCATTTTTTGATAGAGTACTGGATTTCAATTCGATCTGATCTATATTTTTGGAAATATTGGAAAAATAAAATTTTGAATGGGTATATCTGCAGAATTATTGGGTAGATTTGACCCATTCACGAATTCTGCCTTCGTAACTAAGGTCCAAACCATCTCTTCATATATCGAGTTCCTAAGTTGTTTCTTTACGAAGTAATTGTGTTTACGGTCGACCGTTCAAATTCGTTGCTGGAGCGGTCATCTCCATTTAACATGCGCGAAAAAGCTGCTGCCTTCTAGGCAATTCTTGTCTAGGATTTTCTTCAATTTACAATCGGATGAATCGGGGAGGTTTTGGAAGAGCCAATGTTATTTTCATTAGCTTTCGATGTGCTATCAGAGCTTAATTTTATTCTCAACTTGGCAGCACTGGATAGCTATGGGTTACAGCTATCCAGTGTTGCCAAGTAGACCGTGAGATTGGCGTTTGATAAAATATCGAAAGCTTGTGACAATTTCATCGGCTCTCCCAAAACTAAGCTCTTTCATATACACTCTCCCGTACTACCTCGAAATTTCAAATGAGTATAACTTCGAAATCTTTCCTCTGATTTGATCCACTAACAACCTCAATCAACCTCATTGTGGCAACCAACACTGAAAAATTCAAGTCGATAAGTTTAACCGTTCTCACTTAAAGCCGGGCCCAGATGAATGTAATGCGAACATCGAATGAAATAAATCACAGGGAGTTTTATGGTTCGGGGCAGCGCTCTTTATGCTCCGTCGGGACTCGGTTTTCAACACGAACGCTGCATTCGATTGTATAATTGGAGGCTGAGCTCGAGTGCCGCCCACTCTATTCGCCGAATCGTTTATCAAATTGTATTGCATTCGCTGTTAAGATTACACTCCAGGTCCAACCTAGAAGTTTAAATTGATTACAGACACTTCGACAAAACTACAGCACGCTGTTCCCTTAAACATGCGCTCAGCAATTAATTCCACGTTTCTTCGATAGACCATGCATGAACTTTTCAGCCCGTGTAATGGGAGATAGCATATGGTTTCCAATATTTTCTTCCATTATCGTTGCCACACACGTAATTCGATACTCCAATCATTTCGATTTTTCGTAAAAACATATTAAACTCACCTATTTCGCGTATGCATCGTACGAGGCCTCGTTTCGCCGATACCGGCAACCGAACAAATATTTGCCAATCGCCGACGCAATATCAGATTCGGTCCGATTATTTCCGTATCGAGATAATGATCGGGATAAACGTACAATTTCTAGGTTTCCCATTAAGCCCACTACTGCAGCAACTCATTATTTATGCCGCCATTACATTGGAACAACCGAATCGCCTATTCATCAGAATTATCGACGATGATAATGCAGCGATATTGCTAGGATTTAGTTTGGTTGTTCAATTTTCCTGATTATGACGCCGGACGGATGACGCTGATTAGTGTATTACAATTTTTTCCTACAGAAGCCGGAACCGTTTGATTCTCTAGATTCATAAGACTTAAGGCCAACCGTAAACACGATAACTTCCGAAAAAGACAACTTAATAGGCATCTTGCATGTATTTTTTTCATCATTGGAATCAAATAGTCTATTCATAAGAATACTGGAAAACTTCAATCGTCGTCGAAATTTTCAATGAGAAAACCAGCTTTTAAATAACGCTCCACATATTGGTTGTTTAAACACTCGGAACTTCGCACCTTCCGTTACGTACCGAGATATATCCACTCTTTCCCACTTCTCGTGTACCTTCCTCTCTAGCAAGCGAATAGGCTCGCGTCAGCTGTATCGATGCGATGGGACGCGTTTCACCCACTTTGGTGTTGCGACCCGATTTGACGATTTTTGATACCGATTTATTCGAAATTCGCGAATTGTTGAAGTGTGAGATAGCAGACATTATGATTTTTTATCGAAATGGAATGAGAAAAACATAAAAATATGATGATTCGTGTTACATGCAAGAGACCTATTACGAAGGTCGAATTCGTGAATGGGTAAAATCCAATGACACCGCAGATGAACTCATTCAAAATTTAATTTTTCCAATATTTCCAAAAATAATGATCAGATCGAATTGAAATGTAGATATTCCGATCAGGAGATCACAGAGTATTGAATATTTGAAAAAAAAATTGTTTTTTTTTAAATTGTTCTACTGACACGATCATCACGATATTTCGCACAAAGCTGTCCATCAGCATTTCCAAACTAGCTGCTAAGTTTCATCGAGATGGAAAGAGTAATTTTTGAATTATTACGGTAAAACGAACGATATTTTGAAAAAACCACGACATTCAACAAATTTTTCCACAATACCTTCGAAACTCATGATCGTATCGACATGGATTTGGTCCACTGTTGTGAAGTATCAAGCACAAGGTACGACAAAAAATTTCCCAAACGTGATGAAGTTTCCTAGAAAAAAAATGCTCAGGAATTTTTTTTTTTCAAATTTACTGACCATCTCAACAAAAAGTCTATATTCTCCAACTAACTGCCAAGTTTTCAATTCAATCGCTACAGTAGTTCTCGAAATATCTGGGAAATAACCTCAAACCTTCGAATGGCTATTACTCCGAATTTGCCCATTAACGAACTTGACCTTCACATCGTGAAATGCAACTACCTCTGAAATTCCCATGTCGATAGATTTGATGCAGACATTTGGACAAAACGATAGCACGCTTTTCCCCAGAACATGCGCGCAAAAACAACATCAATCGAACGTTTCAATGCGAATATAGTATTTTTTGCTTGGTAGTGAAAGTTAATTAGTGGAACAAGTGTTGAAAGGGCCTCACTGCCGATCGATAACTTAAAATTTCATTCACCCAATATCACCAAAACAACAGACTAAATCGAACTGAAATACAGTACTTGTTACAAAAGATGACAGCTTGAAGGTTCATGCTGAATTTCGTGAGGATAATGTTACTAGTAATTTGTAGTATATATAATATTCAAAAAAATCCTTCTGATGACACGATATTTAAAAATTTTTCCATAAATGTGTGAATCAGCATTCTCAAAATAGTTACGAAGTTTCATCATAAATGGATCAGTATTTTTTTTTATTATTCCGAAAATATCAACAAAGCCGAAAGAAATTCCACAAAGTTTGCCATATTTTTTCCCGATATCTTCGAAAGTTGGAATCGGATCACAATGATAGTTGGTACACTAATGCGAAATATGCAAGTTCAGGTCTATGCAAATTTGATTTCAAATTTGACAAATAGTTCCCCATAAAAATTATTTTCAATAGCAATTTCGAAAAGAATTTGCTTGAAATTTACTACTACTACTACTACTACAACAAACCACCAAGTTTCAATCTGATCACTCAAGCAGTTCCTGAAATATCGTCGAAATAACTTCAAAATTTCAAATTAAACTTACTCTGAAGCTGTTCGGCTGATTTGGTCATTAACGAACTTTACTGTGGAACCTATACCCTGAGAGTTTCAAGTTGATAGAATTCTGCGTACTTACCTAATCGTGCCTACGGCCAGCCGGATAGAATTCATTTTTCACACTGAATTCGTCATCTGTGAATGCTATGTTCTCTTTCGAAACCATTTTTGGAAAAAAAAAAAACAAAATTAGGGACATTTGAGCAAAACGATAGAACGATGTTCCCAGGATATGCGAGGAGCAACAAAGTTGGGATCCAGCCAGAAAAATTTTTCCTGACGAAAAAGTTCTTCGGGAATATTAAACTCATTATATCTTTTTCATGGCAGTTTGAAATGAAAACTTTATTTAGCATCATTATAACTCCACGAGGATATTTGCTTTGATCGAATTAAAAAAAAAATGTCAAAATCATAACTCAACTTTTTCGTATGGTCCACATTTATGATTCTCATCAGAAATTTCATAATTTTGTCTACTATAGAAAGGAATTATAACATTAGGTTTTCAGTGTCTACTTGCTATTAAATTAATTGTTGGATTTGTATCAACAATAATTGTTCATTGTAATCAATTGATAAATCATTAAGTATTAGGTTAGAAATTGTCTTCCAGTAATAAATTATGGTGGCATTATTCTATTCATATTCATTATGAGTGTATGACTTTTTGATTCTTGTTTTTTTTTCAACGCTGATGATGGTCACTTTTAAACGCCTTGGAACTTCAAATTCCTAGGTGGTCAGTGCGAAACAAAATTGAATTGTCCGGTATATTTCTAGGAAAAAAATTACTCCGAGTGTTTAATTTGGCTCAAACACTTGATGTTCCAAAATCCTCAGAGAATGCCACTAGGTACTTCTAGTTGATTTATTTCGGGAACCTTTGTCATCTCAGAATTGGGTCATAAAATTGTACTGTTGCATCATAATGCGAATATTCCTTGGTCCATAGGCAAATTAGACCCTGCAGTGCCTGGCATTCTGCCATTATTTCAATTGGGTTTCACAATAAGATGAAGTATGAAGGATTTATGGCCATTATTCACCTCAGGTGAGATGTGAATCTTCAACAGGACCCCAACTTCATTCTAAACAAATTCTGTGATTTCCTTTATCTTCAGTGAACTTTGCAGGATCAAAATTATTCGAATGGTTCATAACCCAACCCATAGCACAATGTGAGGACTAAATTTCCATTGTTTCTAAGTATGCCATCAATAGTTTTGACTCTACTTATATTATAGTAACGATGATGATCAGTTTCTATGATTCTTTAACTTCACCTGAAGACAAGAATGAACACTTAAATATATCATCTAGTTACCTACTAAAAAAATAAACATAGTTAATTCTTTCGAGATAGCCTTACGTTGAAAGAATTTCCATCGATAAAAAATATTTGTACAGTTAGTAAAAACAGATTCAATTTGAAAGAACGTCATAGAACAGCACTTGAATATATATAGGTGAATAATTCTACTGTAGAACAAAAACGGAATCTTGAGCAAAATTAAGCCCTCGAATTGACCTAATGGAATAAATATCTGATGGAAAATATCGAAAAGCATTTCAAAAGCATGAACAGGAATAATATATACAGAGTGTATCTGAATAACACCGAAAAAACTTTTCCGGTGATTCTGTGATGGAAATTAAGATAGGTATTTGGTATTACATTTTTCGGAAGACCTCCTCCCGGAACAAATTCACCGCTCCTACGATTTACAAAAAAAATGTTTTTCTTTTTTATTTTCTCTGCTTAATATAGCTAAAGACTCGAAACTTGGTGAATATTTTGGAATTTGGAATAGTTTGACATAGTCAACCCATGAGATATTTCTTCTTACAAATTCATTATGGGTAAACATTTTCCTTTTAAAACTACATACCTGAAAAGCCCAATTCATTTTCTAACTTTTTTATCTCTACAAGTTTTTTCGAAAAGTTTCCGAAACGTGTAGTTTTATTGACAAATAATATTTACCAAGATTTGTGTCACGCGCTTAATATACAGGGAAAATGAAAAAGAGAAACATTTTTTTTGTTAATCTTCGAAGGGCTGTAACTTTACCTGGGGTTTTTAAAGAAATTTCATAACGAATATCTACCTTTATTTTCATCACAGAATCATCCCTCACATTTTTTCGGTGTTGTTCAGATACACCCTGTATTCTCAGTGTATATACTTTATAAATAGAAAATAAAAACCCCTACTCAGACGGAAGAAAAACTCCATTCGTACTCCGAAAACAATATTCCTGACGTGATTTCGAGATATTCTCCAAAAAATTATTCAAGCATTCCGAAATTTGGAGTGAAATTGAAGGGCTCAATTTCTATAGAATTTAACCATATAATCAATAATCAGATGATGAAATCGAACTCAAATTCAGCTCACATTGAGTGGCGAATTCAATTTTGAAAATTAAAAACGAATATTTTAATATAAATATTGTATCAGGATAATATTCCATAGAGTTATAAGTGGTTTTCAAATTAAATTTCTAGGTCATTGTTAGAACACATATTATTTCATAGAATAAAGTTGAAACATAATAAATGACTTCATCCGAAAAGGATCGAAAGAACATTCCAGCAGAAGATGAACTCCTCCAAAATAAAAACACTTCATAAACATCTACTGTATACTGGATTTAATCCACTCCTTCAAGGTTGTATTAATTTTCCTCCTATGAACTTCAACTCTCTTTAATTCTTTGGTATTAAATTGAACAGCCTTATAGCTTTAATGTAACTATTTTTTCCACCAACCCTTTTGTTGATTTGGCATTTATAAGCATTTCATTTGTTGATACCCTGTTGTTTATATGCGATTTGATATTCCCGGAAGTGATCCAAACTGAAGAGCTGTTTCATGTTTAGTTGACGATTATAGCCTTTGAGTCGGCTTTCATGAATTATTTTCAGTAGGTATCCTATTTTGCGAGCTCTGCAATGATCTACTGTTGTTTTCATAAAATCCTTCCCGAGCGATTATAACATAATTGATCAATCTATTGAAGAGTGCATAACACTGAAAGTACTTTGTATTCATGATATAGTAGCAAGCTTTGAAATTCGAAAGTCAAGTGGTTTTTATTTTTGAAGACTAAACTGTCTTAATTTTTGTTCCATCTTACATTCAAATCAAAATGATATTTGAAACTCTCTTCATTTCCCTATCGCATACCTTAATACGAGCCTTAATATCGAGACCGCATTCGGCATTCTATCCCTATAATTTACAAATGTCCCCCTACAAATCAAAAATAACCTCTTTTTGCTCTTTTTTCTAATTCTGCATGGGGACCGAGATATTAATGTTGGTACCTTTTCAAATTGACACACTGTATACATACCGATGTATGTATACACATTTCCTGTTTCCTATAACCTCAAATATAAAATAATTCTCTGGGTAGATAATAATATTCATTCGAAATATTGCATTTCCCATTCCAATCCAATATTTCGGTCAAATAATCTGTGTCCCATTCTATACCCATAAAAATCACGGTTACAAAATCCTAGCGTTTGGAAAATTGGTAGGCAATTTCTTCTCCATTAGCATGACGCCGGCTCAACAGTATTTATCTGATCGCACCATTCGAACGGTAATACAAACCCCATATAAGGCAGGTTCGTCCATTCAGACACATAATTTCACAATGTGTAGGAGTGCCGCTGAGTTTCGTCTTTATATGGTAAGACGGGTCGAACGTTCCAGTATTATTTCTCGATTTTCGACATCGATTTATGCCAACGTCGAAGACGAGGAAAAGTTTCTCCTATTACCATTTCTCCTCAGGCTGGATCGTTCTAATGAATATATTATCGGCGGGAAATTAGAAAATGCGATTAACTTCTACTCAAGCAGGCTGAAATTCATGACCGAGGAATCTAGTTTTTTGCGATTTTCAGTCAGTTTTGAGTTATGCCTTTCGAATAATGACTCTTCGTACTTCGATCTTTCGAACCGACTGTGTTCGGTAGTGATATATCTTGAGTTTTATAATTCCCATTCGAAGCTCCACATTGTCGAATAGCTCTAATTTGTATTGAGAATATTTGAGGGAAATTGTGTTTTTCGCGCGGATGTTCTGGCGAACAGCGTGCTATCGTCCAATTATCTGTAGTTTTCGAATTTTGTGTCGAAAGTGATCTCAAACGACTAGGTAGTACCTCGGGTAGGACTCACGGATGAAAAATCCGGTGTCAAAATCGATTGCCTGACCGGCTGTCCGTAGGCACTATCACGGGCGACTTGAAACGTTCAGAGTCGGTTGAATCTCGAAATGCTACGATCAAGTTCGTTAGTGGGCAAAATCGGCCGAACGGTTTGTAGTTTATAGTTATAGTTTGGTAAGGGCCCTCCAGCTCTAGAGCTCTGATGAATTCTAATATCTGTGAGGGCTTCAAGGAAGCTATGTTCTCATTCGGTCGAACGGTTTCGGAGTTAAATCCTTTTTAAATTTTGAGGTAATTTGCTTGATATTTTAGAAACTTCTTGAGCGATTGGATTGAAATTAGGCTGTTAGTTGGAGTTTAATGACTAGAAATGGAAATCCAAAACCATTTTCTTTCGAAAACTTTCGTATTGGGAAAAGATTCTGCTTACACCTTGAACTTCATATTCACAGTTCACAGTAGTCTATCAATTTTCAGTTTGAGGTGATTATAATTTTTGGAGATATTGAAAACAAATATGTCAAATTTTATTGTTTTTTTCTCGGTATATTTGATATTTCCAGAATAACTCAAAAAATATTGATTGACTCGGTAATATTGGAAATGCTATATATTGAAATAACGGAGGGTTTGTCTTTTTTACGCCAATACTTTATTGGCAACAAATGTACTTGCGGAAAGTTTCTTCACTCACAGACCCCAGACCATATAGACGTATATAGTGTGAACATTTTGAGAGGCATTTCTGCATGAAGTCAATTTACCTCAGATTTGTTATTTCGGAATGGACGACAAATAAACGTATCAATGATAAACTAATGCGACTCAATTTTTGAACATCTATCTAACTTGAAAAACCAACAGGTAACCAGTATGAAAATAATGATAAACAACTTTGTGTGAAGTTTCGTGATGGAAATTCGAGAAGAAAAATCGACAATTTTTATTCAAATATTCAATATTTTATGATTCTCTGATCATATCAACTTCACGCAATTCTGTATGAAACTTCAAGCTGTCATTTTCCAATAAAGAACTGAATTTCGGTTCGATGTATGCTGTATTTTAGGAAGCAATCAAAGGTTGAATGGGAAGGTATATCTTTGGTATCATTTGGTGAATGTTACCTATTCAGGAATTCGGCTTTCGTTATTAAGGTCCAAACCCATACAAAAAATATCGCGTTTTCTAATTGTTTCTTCCGGAAGTTATTGTGTATACGATCGGCCGTGAGGATGATGGTTTTGTAGTTATAGACTCGTCGATTCATATGAGTATTCATAATTGAATAATTCCTTATAAATTCTCCTGGAATGCAACGTTTCGAAAAATATAATATGAATGTTTTGGGATTAACCTTATTGTACAGACTGCTTATGTAGATCTCCCTCTCAGCCAAAAAGGGGCTTGTATAAGGTTATATCAGAGTTTCCTGATTTTATTGGTTGCCTTCCACTATCACAGTTATAGATAATGTATTTTCTTCGAATGACGCCAAAGCCTAAAGGTTTGATAGTGCCTCATGGCCGCACAGGCATTAAGAATTGGAGTGCGCAATGATGACGCAGAAACATGTTATGGCACATTGTGAAATTTCTTTCGCCAGAACTGAATCCGGAAGAACCAATAAAGATTATTTTATTTTATGAGTTGAAATGAATTGACAGCTTCAAGCCTGATTCTTTATATTTCTCTCAAATGTCTGTAGTTTGCGAATTTACTTAGTATATGAAGCTCATTGTTTTTTAACATCTAAAAGACATATAGCCTCGAGAAGATGTAATTTTATACCTTCGATAACTCAAATGATCATTGGGTTTCTTATCGGTCAAAAAAAATAAATAAGTGTCGAGTTTCACATATAAATCGAGATAAGATTTATCTCCACCAGAAATACAATATCATCGCAACTGCATTATTTCTAGACATAATATAAACTGCTAGAGCGTGCTCAAGGATAAACAAACAAACTAGTGCAGCTGAAAGCAGCCATCGATAACTCTGACCATCCCAAAATCAACTCAATAATTTCAATATTGTCTGTATCAGTAGAACACGAAACTAAGATTCATTCAATTCGTAGGCACTTATGTTTTTTAATTAAGAGCAAACAAAACCCCGAATATAGCGGGGTGATTTTCGGAGGCCAGAGTTCGTTTTTTTAAAAAAAAATTTTTGACGCAAATGGTTGAAAAAAATCGTGATAATGTTGCCACTTTTTCATATTCAAGAATTTTCGGGAACATAAAAACTTAAATGAAATAAAAAATGAAAAATAACTAACATTGCGCATTGTCACGAAAGAATTAAGTATATCCAAAAAAAAATATAGGCTTAATGGAACTTGAATGTGGCTGGGTTGTCTAGCCGTAATTTATTACCACATGGTATCGTTTGCTTAAAACACAATTCGGAAGCGATAGAAATTATGATTGCGGTAGCTCATTTCAGTGAAAAATTAAATCATATTTCTGAATGGAAAATGAAAGAAACAGTTTCCAAGATTCAAAGGTATAACTGAAATGACGCATATACATACTTTCGCCTCACTTAGCACTTGCAATCTTTTGCGCTTCTTCTATCAAACACTAAAGTTGTTATTTCGTCCAAATATTCTATTTGATTCTGTCCCTCTGTCCGTAGACACTCTCACCAGAAAAATACAGTAGAGCGTTCAATTTTCCAGTGTAGTTTTAGGCACCAAATGTGCAGATTATGTTTCTGCTCAATGCTTTCGTAATTTCAGCCGTTCGAAATTTTGTTTCATTATTGATAATTCGAAAGATATATATTCCATCGAATTGGAACACCGCTATTACTTGCTTAGTACCGACGAAAAAAAATTTCATATTTTTTCGAATGAACCTTTTGTCTTCTATGAATTAGTGTACAGCACGTAAGTTTTTTTTGTGTACATATTTTTAGGAAACAGTGGGCTATCTTTTTGCCCAAATGAGTGTAATTTTTGCACTTTTTCCCGAGAATGGTATTGAAAGACTAGCCCTGCGTTCCAAAAAAGATATGGTGATTGTACGATCAACGGATTGCTCCGTCAAATTTAATCGACCGATCAACTGATATGGGTTTCACAAAACTTCATCACTCCGTCAAATCGTCGATCAGTTGATCGAGGAATACAGTCTGAAAGCCTTGCATTTCTGCGGCTCCGATTACTGAAACCACAAAAAAAGGAATGAAAATTGGGTTATGTTATTGCATTTCCGTGCGTGAACATGAAAATTGCTTTGTTTTTGTTGACGGTGGATGTATAATTTCATAATGAATTCAAAGTGATATGATTGTTAATTGAATTTGATGATAGAAAGAGAAAAGAAATTGGAAAATATTCATTAGAACACAATAAAATAATATGAGAAATTGCTGAAAACATTTCAAAGGCAGTATCGGATAGATGTTAGAAGAACTTTATCGACTTGTTTCGATATGGAATCTTGGAGTAACGAAAATGGCGAACTACTAGGTGATCGGAATGGAAGTATTGAGGAGATAAAAGTTGCTATTCATATTGAAATATGTTTTTATTTCATGTGGATGTTGATCCAATTCCATCTGGATATTATTATCAAAATTATTCCCAAAACAAAATCCGATTATTCACAATCCATGTAGTAAAAGTAATTAATCAATCCATCAGGAATTACAGATGGTAGGCAATATCAGATTTCAAGATTCATACTTTAAAATATCGATAGAGGATCATAAAAAAAATGCTGTATTCCGAATGGTCAAAAATGGGTTCTTTCAATTTCACAAGCTTATTGAGTCCTAATATGTTTCTGAGCTATATTTTTTTGGAACTCTATCATTGTGTACACTTATATGCAGATACTCTCAACAGGGAAAGTAGATATCAATTGAAATGGTTACATTGCAGATTGAAATCAACAACGACAGTTCACCTGAATTTTTTTTGAAAATTTCTATAGAGTCGTGAGTTTATCTTACCAAAAATAACCTCAATTATTGTTGAGATCCACTTGATCCGCAATCACAGCCATTGATCGACCATTAGGTGATCGAATTGAAATCTTAAACGTCGTTGTTGAAAATTGATTTGAAGGTATGTGCCAAATTTTGCTAAGATCTGTCCAAAATTTTCCGAGAAAAAAAATTTGCACAAACATTTCAAACATTTTTGAATGAATTTTTTTTTACTTTTGTAACCATTGGACCCATACGAAAGTCTCCAATAAGTTTCGCCTTGTTATTTTTCAGATAATTACGAAGTTTCGATCTGATCGCATTTGTACTTCTTGAGATATTAAGGACACAACTTCAAAATTTTAAACAACATTAAAAAAAATTACTATAGCTCGTATTACTAGACACATCCGCTATGTATAGGGATATTCCGAATTTCTTACTTAATATATGAAATGGTTATAGTTACTCAGAACCTTCAGATTAATATGATAGGAGGGGTAAACCTTATTATCGTAAATACAACTGTAAAACATCTGTTTTGTGCACTTTTTTGCTAATCTTTGTTTCTGCGATTTCGACCACATTTCATGTAATTTTTTCCTCTGAAGGATTGAATTGCCAATCCGTTTCAGTCATCAGCTACTCATTGTTGTGTTTGTTCGTAACCATGCAGCGACGACATTTGAGTAAAGAAGAAATGACACGGGCGATAGGGCTCCTACACGGAGGTATGTAAAAGAATCAAGTTGCGACAGAAATGGGCACAAGCCAAAGTGTAATATCGCGTCTAAATACACGTTTTCGAGAAGAAGGGGATGTTGCGGAGGGACACAGAGGAAGTGATCGCATAGCAAATCCTGCCCAATACCGCTTCCTTCAGCTAAACGCTCGAAGGCGTCCAACTTCTACAGATCCTAAGCTCTAGGAATCATGTTGCAGAAAGCTCACGGTATCCAAATTTTTGATGATTCTGTGCGACGACGACTGCATGAGAACAACCCTCGCAGTCGCCGCCCTTGGTAAGATCAACCTTTGTCACGAGGTGATTGTGAGCACAAGAACATCCATGTAGTAAAACGAACAGTGGTCAACCGTTCTATTCACAGATGAGTCTAGGTTCGGAATCCATCCTGATTCAAGAAGAGTTCGGATGTGGAGAGAGCCCGGTAATGTAAATCGTATCCGTCATGTTCAGAAGGTTCACCCTCAACAAGGAGGAACAATTATGGTGTAGGGAGGAATTAGTACGGGTGTAAGAACTGACTGACCTCATTTTGTTGGAGTTTTTTCCGAGAATGGAATAGAGAGATTTCTGAATGGAAGGATATATGTTGATGAGATACTGGAACCAGTTGTCATTAAATATGCTGCAGCTTTAGGGCCAAACTTTTTGGACATGCATGACAATACATACATAAAAAATTTCTACGCACTTTTTGAAGCACAGTAATATCGGTGTGTTGACATAGCCAGCGCAGTCTCCCGACCTTAATCCCATAGAGTATGTGTGGGATATGGTACAGCTAAGACCTTTTCGTTGGGAGTTGCTGAGAGACAATCTTATTTTTTATATCTACAAGACTCTTGAAATGAAATAACTCAACATGATATTGACAATTAAATTTTGAGCATGCCCAGATCATGTAGAGAGGATGTGAATAATCGTGGGGGTCATATACGTTATTGGGGATTTTTTTTTAAACTCGGGTGATCGTAAAGTGCTAGTTTTTGATATTTTATACTTGCTACAATTTTATATGAAATAAAGTTTCGGGAAAATACAACTTTTTTTCATCTCTTTATGTTGTTGGGAATAACATATGGAGAAATTCCATGGAAAAATGGAATATACTTGAATTATTTTCAAAATATTCCAAATATCCCGAGACATTGCGGTTGTGTGTATTATACATTGAAAGTTTCGATATAGGCGCGTAAAATATCCGAGAAGACGCACCAAAGTTTATGTAGTATTTTTATAGTGTATTTGCTTACCACTTGAAGAGTATTATGTTTATCAGAATACCGAATTTTATTCAGGGCTCTTTTATCTCGAGCTTTATACATTGGGCAAATACCGCATATCTTGCTTATATCCGACTTGTTTATTTTTCCTGTTGTTATGCCGCAATTCACCCCGATTCGGGTATCAAGAAAACAAGTTTTTACGTCCACTGGAATCGATAAAACCGATACCTGAGTGAGATGCATGCGAATGCAGTTCGTGCACGGCGGAGGTACTAGCCCGATTTTTTTTTCGATTTCTAAAAAAGACATGGTATGAAACTTGATCGAAGCGATTTATGTTTTTTCTGATTATGTTCCAAGGCTGGAGTCTTACGTTTATTCAATTAATTTATTGCTTCTATTTTGTAGCAGTTCATTACTGGTTATGGTGTTTTTGATATCTATTTTCCATAACAGTATGCTTCATGCTATAGACTTCACGTGAGTGTTGGCCTATAGAATATTTTAAGGCGCGCTGGGGTAAATAGATACAAGAAGTTATTGTTTGATTCCTTTGGGCGTTTGTTCCAGATTTCTGTCAATACCTATCGATTTCTTTCTGAAAATCATCAAGAACGACCAGAGCTGGATGTACGAATTTAGCACCTGTGGTAAATTGTTGAAATGCGTTCTTGTTCTGAGTCCAATGCCCGTACGCAAAGAATAGGTAAACAAAGTATGCAACGAACTGTTTTTCATCTTTCTGAAAACAATACAGTAATGGTTGCGGATTCTTTAAATTTTGACTTCCCTCCGACTGTATATGCTTGTGCGAGATAGGACTTATTTAACCAACATTACTACAACAAGAAAAAAGAAATACACCATTTTCGAAGATCTAGAAGAATCGCCGGAGCGAAGTTTAGTCAACAGACTACTCTTACACTTAACTTCACCGATTCTCCTACTTTTATACAGACGACAACAATGCATATAGCACCATGATGAAACCAATAAGATACAAAGAGCTTTTCTGAAATGAGAAGAAAAATACTATTCAATTACAGAAATAAACTTAAAAGTAACGTATCAAACAGCACTGCACCGTCTATTTCGATCCAAAAAATGAATTCACATCACTACTCCTTCGAAATCAAGAATGATTTTAGTTGAGACTTAAAGGCAAACAAGGATGAGAAACTGCTGACGTCGTAAGATTTCAATATCGAAAAATATTATGAACAGATATTACAGAAAAATAATGAATAAATAATTCAGTTTCCTGAATGATAACTTTATGGGGTTGAAATGTTGCATAAGGTTGTAAAATGATGACTTGGAAGTTCGTGCAAAATTTCAACGAAATCTGGCAGAGAAACCCCAGAAAAAAGAATTCTTACACGTTTTTTCGAAATTTTTCGTGGGTTTTTGGCTGGACTGTGTGTAACATAGTTAATTCAGTACTACTTCTTCGGAGGAACCCTTACAAGGTTCTTTATTGTGTTAATCAATACTCTGGCGAACTGAAATCCAAACCGAAAGAACTTCGTTGAACTGCCACAGGTGCCTCAGACATTATGCGTTATTTGAATTCTGGACAATAAAAAATCCCAAACAAGTTCAGATCGTCATCGTGGGGCGAAATTGCATATTTTTTCGCAGATTTTCTTTCCCCATAAATCCCGGGTAATTTCCCGAAGAAATGAGATTTCCAGATTCTTAATAGGAGCTATGCATTACGTCCCAGCAGAAAAATGGCCGCGATTTATGACGTATCCTCTTGACGGATCTCCAGGGCCCTCGCTGTATATCTTTTTTAACGTCCCCGAAGTTCGGTGTATGATCCCTACTTTCCCTCGGGAAGAACCGCAACTTATTTATGCGCGTTCGTAGCTTTCGGGTTCACGGCTGATAATCCCGGTTGATTACTGCGAGGAGCGTGAGTGGTAGGCCGTGCCGGTAGTTGTCGGCGTGAAAAAAAATTAGACCGGCACGAGAATCGGGATAAGCGGGACTAAGCCAGATTATTTCCATTAGGAGGGCGGAATTGGTCCGAATCGGATATTCTGCGTTTTACCTCTTTTCGTTGTCTGTGCCCTAATATTCGAATTTCAATGCA
The DNA here is from genome assembly GCA_958510865.1 of Myrrha octodecimguttata. Taxonomy (NCBI): domain Eukaryota; kingdom Metazoa; phylum Arthropoda; class Insecta; order Coleoptera; family Coccinellidae; genus Myrrha; species Myrrha octodecimguttata. The sequence continues at coordinate 33,274,312 of OY294057.1, forward strand.
GAATTTAAGTGGCGATGGTTTCGTTTCATACCTTGCTATGTTTCAATAGGACAAGATTTGAATTTGGCGCCTTATTAGATGTCAAAATGAGACATTGATTATATTATGTATGGCCGACATATGACATTTAATTCACATCTTTATGTAAATATATCTTTATGTAAATATATCTTTATGTTAATATACTTTTTGTATATACCGCGTGATTCATCAAGGGTGGCCACCGGCCGTATCTGAAAAACCGTTTATCCTATAACTTCCGGACAAAAATTTTTATTACAAAATCGGCCTCTAAAATGATTGAAAATAATTTCAAGTTCGTTATTCTCCACTAGAGTTTTCTTCCGGGAGTTACGGGATAAATGGTTTCCGAGATACGGCCGATGGCCATCCTTAATGAATCACCCGCTAAATTGTGTCAATTTGAAAAGATACCAAGGTATTCAAATCCAGAAATATAAAAAAACAAATCTTGGTTCCTTGAGGGAAATCTCATACGTTCGGTTTCGATCAATTTGTATCAAATCTGTGAGCTTGATGATAGCGACCCCTTAAATCTTAAATGGGTAGGGGGTTGAGCGATCCCTTGTTTTGAAGGTAATTTTACGTCCTTTTTGATAATTCCGTTTCTTCACCTTTTTACGCGCATATTCTAGAAGAACAGCGTGCTATCGTTTTGCCCGAATGTCTGTAATTTTCGAATTTTGAGCCGAACATGGTCTCAAATGAAAAGGTTGGACTCACTGATGACGAATCCGGTGTCAAAATCGATTTTGTTTGGCCGGCCGGCTGACGACACGATAACTGTCGAACGACGCAAGCTAGCGACTTGAAACTTGTGAGGTAGTTGGCGCATTGGAATGCATCGGTTAAGTTCCTTAATAGGCCAAATCGGCTGAATGGTTTCGGAGACAAAGCCATTTGAAGTTTTGAGATTTTTTCCCTCATATTTCAGGAACTACTGGAGCGATTGAATTGAAACTTGACACTTAGTTGAAGCATAACGACGCGCAACTTTGAGCAATATTTCGTCGAGATCGTAAAGTCACTGAATTTTGGGAAAAAGATTTTTCGACAAATTTTTTTTTCTGGAAACTATTGATCATATTCGGAAACAATTCTGCTCATACCTTGAGCATCAATTTTTACATTAGTGTAACAAATTTCAATTCGATACGGCTATTCGTTTTGGAGATATTGGGAAAAAATATGTAAAATTTCGTGATTTTCTTCTCTATATCGTTGTTTTTTTCAGTAGAACTCAATGAATTCTGACTTAATCATGATGAAACTTTGCAGCTAGTTTGAAGATGCTGATGGACAACCTTGTGCAAAATTTCGCGATGATAGTGTCATTAGAACAATTTGAAAAAAAAATTTAAATTTTTTTCTCAAATATTCAATATTCTTCTTATCATATTATCCTCACTAAATTCTGCATGAATCTTCGAACTGTCATTTTTCGATAAAGTACTGGATTTCAATTCGATCTAATCTGTACTTTTGGAAATATTGGGAGAATAAAATATTCGAAAAAGCAGATAAGTTCGAATTGAAATCCAGTGCTTTATAGAGAGAACCCTAGATAAGCACTGCCGTAAAGGAAGCAGCTTTTGCGCGCAAGTTCAAATTGGTTGCCAAAGCGGTCATCTCCATTGAACATGAGCGCAAAAGCTGCTGCCTTCATGGCAGTGCTTTTCTAGGTTTTTTGTTAGTTCGTAGCTTTCGGTTCGCGGCCGATAATCCCGGTTGATTAGTGCGAGAAGCGTGAGTGGTGGGCCGTTCCGGTAATTGTCGACCTGAAAAAAAAATTAGAACGGGTCGAGAATCAGGCTAAACGGGACTGAGCCGGATTATTTTCATCAGGAGGGTGGAATTGTCCAAATCGGATATTCTGCGCTTTACCTCTTTCCGTTGTTTTCGCCATGATATTCAATGCATAATTTTCGTAGGGTAGTTTCGCTTCACCTTGCTGTGGTTTCAATGGAGCGATATTTGAATCGCGCGCCATTTTAGATGTCAAAATGGCACATGAAGGGCCGGTACTATAAAACTTATTTGGACCACAGAGAGCGGATAACTCTCACTTTTGAATCAGATTTTACGAGTTAACTTCTAGTTATCTGTCGAAAAGGCTTTATAATAACGGCCCTAATTATTTAATTTGAGCTCAACGAGTGACATAATATGACAGTTAATATATATCTTCATGTAAATATATGTTTATATATATATATATTTATACATATTCCCACCAATTGTGTCAACTTAAAGAGCAACAACTCTTAATTTTTTAGGTTTTTTCTGAGTCGTCACTACCAATATCTGAAACAGAACTATTAAAAATTAACAGTTTCTTGTTTTCCAAGAAACTGCCCTTGACAAAAAGTTCTTTATTTAATTTTTAATTGTTTTTCAAGAAACTGCCCTTCACAAATATTCCTTTTTAATAATTCTGTTTCAGATATTTGGAGTGAAAACCCAGGAAAAACCCAAGAAATGATGCAAAATTCTCCCAAACTAAGCTTTAATCGATACCACCCTCAATATCTCGGACCCATGCAAAATCAAAAAAAACCTAGAAAAGCACTGCCGTGAAAGCAGCAGCTTTTGCGCGCATTTCGCGTTCGCATTTTCAATTCGAATGGGTATATATATACAGAATCATTCGGCGGATTTCAACCATTCACGAATTCGACCTTCGTAATTAGGCCCCAAACCTACTCTATAAATATCGAGTTTCTAAGTCGTTTCTTCTGGAAGTTATTGTGTTTACGGTCGAACAGTATTTCCGAAAATACAGATAAGATCGAATTAAAATCCAGTACTTTATCGAAAAATTACAGTTTGAAGGTTTTCACAGAATAAAATGAGGATTATATGATGAAAAGATCACAGAATATTGAATATTTGAAGAAAAAAAAATTTGAATTTGTTTTTTCAAATCGTTCCAATTACACGATCATCACGACATTCTGCACAATGTTATCCTTCAGCATTTTTGAACTAGCTTCAAAGTTTCATCAGGATTAAATCAGTATTTCTTGAGTTATACCGAAAAAAACAACGATATCGAGAATAAAACCACGAAATGCTACATATTTTTTCCCAATATCTCCGAAACTAATAGCCGTAGCGAAATGAAATTTGGTACACTGCTGTGAAATATGAAGCACAAGGTATATGGAATTGTTCTCGAATATGAACAATGATTTCAGAAAAAAAAAATTTTTTCGGAACAAATTTTGGAAATTTTTTTTTTTGAAATTGGGTTACCATAAGATTTCAACGAAATTCTGCTCAAAGGTGCACGTCGTTATGCTTCAACTAACTGCCAAGTCTCAATCCAACCGCTCCAGTAGTTTCTGAGGAAAATAACCTCGAAATTTCAAATTGCCATAACTCCAAAACCATTTGGCCGATTTGGCCCATTAACGAACTTAACCGCGGTATTAGATGCGCGAACTACCTTTCAAGTAGCTAACTAGCTCAGTTCGACAGTTATCGTGTCCACGGCCGGCCGGCCGGACAGAATCGATTTTGACAACGGATTCGTCATCAGTGAGTGAGTCCAACATAGTCGTTTAAGACCATTTTCGGCTCAATCATCGAAAATTACAGACATTTGGACCAAACAATAGCACGCTGTTCCCCTTGAACATGCGCGCAAAAAGATGAAAAAAATAAACTTTGGTCCTAAGAGGGACATTCTGTACGGTTGGTTCGAATCAACTTGTCGGTGTGAAATATAATTTGACCGGCTCGAGAATCGGGATAGGCGGGAACGAGCCTGAATTTTGGTTTATTATTTGACAATATCAAATAATAAACCTAAGTGATCGAAAAAAAATTCCCCCCCAGAAAATTTCACAGTTTACATTTTGAAGTAAGTAGATTTGAATGAACTAATAAAAAACATCTCAATTCTCAATGGGACTCCTGTATAATATTCTGTGACAATGAAATGAAAAATACAGATACAGCCATTAGAAAAAAACGTTTCTGAGAATTTTTCAGGATTGATTACCATAAATTCCAGTCACCGCCGAACTCACATTGATGAGTTCATATTCATCTGTATAATACACCACATAATTCTCCCGTCGTCTATATACCCTAAAAAATAACTCAATCACATCCCAGTCAAAGCAAGGTTGCGACATGTACACCAAAGTACCCAATTTCCGGAAAACCCGTTTTCACGGATCGCGGACGGCACGATACAAGTTTATTTCCAGGCTGTCCGCAGTTTTTCCTTCCCGGAAACCCGTAACCCCTCAATTTCGGGATTTATACGTTTCGTACCGAAGTCGGCAGGCGGCAATTTGGCCGACGGCATCATGCAACATAGCGTGATAATTTCGCAAGGCGTAAATCTGGCAACGGCGGAGGTATTCCCCCCAAAAGATTTCGTTATATTCGCGCTTTTGTACGTTGTAAGTGATATTGTTTGTTATTTTGGGGTATCACGAGATTTCAATCTAGTATGTAACCCTTTTTAGGATGACCTCTGGAACATCTGTTTTGTGGGGATCCTTTGTGTGTATCTTTTTTATTTGGAGCAGATTGGAATCAATAGCGGCTTCTTGTGGTCCATTCATCCGTGTAAATTTGATATGTTATTCAGGGAAAAAAGCTCGGATTTTTGCATTCGAAATTTTCATAATGAACTTTGTTGTAATTTGATTCTGGAGTCCCCCTACTCCAGGAGCTTTTAATTTTTTTATGCATGCTGTTTCATTATGCAATTCGTATTTTTGTAGAAGTCACAGAGCTATTCGAAGATGGATTTTTGCAAGAATGTTCTGGGGAACACCAGGCTATCATTTTGCCAAATGTCGAATTTTCGAATTTGGTCTGAAAAGACTAGATTGGACTCACTGATGACAAATTCGATGTCTAAATCGATTCTGTCCCACCTGGCGGCCGGATAATTTGAGAAGGGAATCTGGGGGCCGATTCTTGAATTTCCATCAAGAATTGAGGAGTATGACAGTTGTCATATGTTTATGTCGATTTTCTGAGTTTTCTCTAGCATCTGCAAAATTTATGAGAGTTTTATTCGCCATTTCGACTATACTTTCCAGCAAATATTTAAGAAATAAAGTGAATACAAGATATAATATAAACATAACCTTGTATCACCGTTTCCTTCGACTTAGCAACGAGTGGTACGGAGTATAGGAGATATAACCTTCGATTGTCGAGTGACATTCGGTTCCATGCGCAGGTCATGTCTTCTTGTTGTTTATATTTAACTTTGAAAATCGACCTAACATATGGCAATAGGTCTGTGGCATGTAACACGAATTATCATATTTGCATGTTTTTCTCATTCTATATCGATACAAAATCATAATGTATGATATCTAACACTCCAACAATTCGCGAATTTCGAATAATTCGGTATTAAAAATCGTCAAATCGGGACGCAAAACCAAAGTGGGTGAAACGCGGTAGTTCGCCTCCTACGTCACTCGTTATTCCACGATGCCCCGATCGATACAGCTCGACGCTGTCTATTGGCTTGCTAGACAGAAAAGTGTACGAGAAAAGGGAGAGAGTCGATATATCCCCATACGTCACGGAAACCGCGAAGCTTCGTCCGTTTAAACAACCGATATGCGGAGCCAAATTTAAAAGGGCATTTTCTCGTTAACCATTTAAATTTTTGATGGCGGATAAAGTTTTTCAGTGTTCTTATGGATAGAATATTTGATTCCAATGATAAAAAAAATTCATGCAAGAGACCTATTGTCATACTCTCTAATTCTTGATCGAGATTCAAGAATCGGCCCCCTGTTCGTATCTGATTCCGATGAATTTTTTACAGACCTTGTATCCAATATTCAACTTATCCGATGATCGTTTCTTTCGAACAATTTAAAAAAAAATTAAATTGTTTGTTTAGTCATTTAATATTTAGCGATCTTCTAATCCAACACTGGATTTCCATTCGATCCAATCTGTATTTTCGGAAATATGAAATTTCGAATGGATATTTCGGCAGAATTATCCGGTACCTTTTAGCCATTCACGAATTCGACCTTCGTTATCAAAATCCAAACCTACTCTATGAATATCGGGTTTTCGAGTCGTTTCTTTAGAGAGTTCTTATGTTCACTTTGGCCAATTGGGTGGATTAAACCCAGCGATTAAATCAATCTTCGTAATATAGCTTCAAATCCACTCTACAAATATAGAGTTGGCCGATTCCACCAAAAAATTTTTCTTTACTTATGAAGGATAGGAAGTCGTTTCCACGAATGATCCGACATAATTGAATCGCAAAATCGTTGTTGCCTTTGAGAAAAATCGAAAGAAATATATCATCTAGAATTAACACTGTGTCCCCCTATGTAACAAAAACACATTATGATTTCAAACACAACACAATATCCCATAAAAACTTCACCCTCTTGTGCCTCCCCTAGGGGTAAAAAGGTGATAAATAGAAAGTTACACAACTAAATTCAACCTAACCCTCGTTCGGTCTACGAAAGAGATTCCTCTTATACTACCTGCTATTACATTATTATGACACCATTAATCCCCATTCAAGGAAAAAAGACATCATCAATCAAATTGGTGGCATGGAAAAAGAGCTGACATATGTCAGGATATCTCGGATCAGTGGTAGGAATGTCGTTATAGGTCAGTGTAACCAACATTCGATGATTTTCCCGCGTTAAATAGGGTTATTTGGTCACATTCTTCGGCAGTTATATAGTATGTATTTTCAGGAGTATTTTCGGACCGCATATGGTGGAATGCAGGTGCATCAGCTATCGCAGGTGGTCGAAGAAATTCGAAGTATCCGTACGCCCTTTATGGGACATACGTTGAACGGAAATGAAAATTTCTTGTTGACTAAGCATTCAATATAAAGAATAATGATAAGGAATAAAAAAATCTTTAAATTCTAAAATGTTATAAGATTCAGATTCAACAGTTAAAGAATAAATCACAGAAAGATTTAAAATATCTAAAGTTTTACACATAAATCGGGAGCATGTTGTATAGCTTTATCGATAAATTCTTTGGTTATATTCGGTAAGGGAAAATTTATGTGATGGAAAGAAATATTCAAATTTTCTCCTGGTATTATTCACATTTCTATATTCTCCAAAATAATGTCTGTTCTTGTGAAAGAATAAAAGTGTTCTGTAAATGAGGAGGCTTGGAAGTGAAAGTATATTGTTAGATTTGAACTTGCCCTTGCAGGTTTCTTGATACCTCATCCGAAACATTGTTCTAAGGACAATTTTTTGAGTAATGAATACCTGTTCTGATTGCGAGGAGTTTCCCCAGAAAATAATTCCATAACTTATCAGTGACTGGAAATGAGCATAGTAGATCGTCCTGAATGTATCATCAATTTGATTCCTTAAGGCCTTCAAGGAATATATATATATATATATATTTTAACCATATATTCTCTCATCAAATGGAACACTTTTTTCATGTATCATTTTTTCAGATTTGGCTCCAGCGAAAAGATACAGGCTGATTCGATTTCCAAAAAAAATCAGTTTTTTTTTGTAGCTTTGATATGGAATGAAATGAATTTTGTTGTGAAGTTTTCTATAACTATGACACATATTCCTCAGTAATCACTTTCATCCTACCTTAAACGGTTTCCGAGTTATGGACTTGCCGATTCATAAAACTATACGAAAACAGCATGAAGAATACAGATAAAGTTTATATCATGTCATGAAAATCTTCAATCAATTTGAAATATTTGATTTTTCTTTATAATTTCTCCTTAAACGCACCGTTTTGCAGACATTCAATGTTGAATATTATAAAATCGGATAAAAATTCGAATGATTTTCTTATATTTATGGATCCGCCCCTGATCTAGTGAAGGAAGTAAATTAAGCTGTGTTCACGTTTGTCCGGACCATAGAATACACAGAAATATTCATCTATTTCGCCTAGAACTAATATGAGGTATATGTATAGATATAACATTAAGTTATAATTTTTTTGGGTATATGCTATTTCGTGACCACACCAGAGACATAGTCCCTGTCTATGGACTAGACTTTCCATAACCATAACATTCTATAGAATGTTTTTCGAATAGTTGATTGATTTCATATAATTCATTTATGAATTTCGTGGAAAAAGTATAATTATGGAGTTTTCAATATGGGAATGGGCGAGGATGGAATTGTGTATAATCTTATAGTGGAATGGAATTGGATATTGCATGAACATCAAGTTGAGGATCAGTATTTCAAGTCCAGTTTAGTGAAATGTTTTCCTTGCGATTATATCGCAGAACGCACCAAACCATAAGAATTAAGTGAGTAAATGAGTTTTCTCAATCTTGTTTCTTCGAATTTCAAATTTGGTTATTCTCCAAAAGAGATCACGGTAAGGGATATTTTTGGTAAACTTGCAAACAGAGCGCAGGAGTGTATTAGCACATTGAGAAATTTTTAAATGCTTATAACTTTTTACCTGAGCCGAATCTAGAAAAATGGCAAATGAAAAAAAGTGTTTTATTCGATGAGAGAAATCTATGGTTAAAATTAATGTACAACTTAGAGACTCAACCTGCATAACTGAATTGAGTCTAGCAATCAAGGCTCCCCAGCTCAGGTTCTGATCTATCGAAACTCCCAGAAGATTAGTACAGGAACTTACCTCGATATCACCTTGAACGCCCCCGATATTGTCTGGACGGACCACTTTAGTTCTTGTGTTGGTGAAAGAAATAATCTTGGCTTTGTCCGTATTCAGTGTCAGACAGTTGCCAAAACACTAGGTCTCCACTTTCAGTAATAGTTTATTTATACTATTAGATGCGCTGTCAATATTTGGATTGGATAATAGTTGGTTCGTGTCGCCAGCGTACAAACAAAAATCCACATCTTCCTCTATTTCGACTTGGAATTCTATCTCCTCCAAGATATCAGGAGGAACATTGATGTAAACCACAAACAGCAGAGGACCTAAAATAGTGCCCTGAAAAACTCCCTCCAGAACTAAAGCCTCAGATGATTTGAACCGAGAATCTGCATAATCCAATACTACTATTAGCCTTTTGCTTCCCAAGTAGCTCTTAAGAAGCTTCAGTGTTACTCCACTTATTCCATATCGTTCGAGCTTATTCAATAAGCTCAAGATTTAGATAGATCCACTAAAGGACCCGTTGGAATTTCACCTGTTTCAAGTGAAAGATTCAAAATTCGAACAGAGCTGTTTGAGTACTACGTCCTAGAACAAAACCATGCTGCTTCTTAGAGAGGATGCTTAATTTCATAAAGTACTTTTAAAGATGGTTAGCAAGAATTTTTTCAAATATTTCAGCAAATCCAGTTGGCTGATTGGTCTTGAGTTGGACAATTCATTGGGATCTCTTTTTTTGTGAAGTGGCTTGAAGAATACCACTACTGAAGGAACAGTCGATAACATGGCCTAGAGGATCGACAATTTCTGTGATGTGTCTTTTTATGACAGGATTGGTTTATTATCATCACCATGGCTGTTTTTATTTCTTATGGATTTAACTGATGTTAGAATTTCGGACTCTGCAACCTCAAACAAAAAGAAAGATTTTGAGGTGCGTTCAACAGTGGGATTCGGAACAGCAGAGTTATCAGAATTCCTTAGCGATAGAGTTGTAAAGAATTTATTGAATGCATTAGCCAATTCGTGCATATTTCTATATTCACCTGTGAGAGCTGGTGAATATTTACAGGATTTTAGACTCTCTGGTATTGGACTTGATAATCTTCCAAACTGCTTTTGTTGAAGGATTTTTTGTTACTTACAAGAGCATCGTAGTAGCTACGTTTAACTTGTTCATAATCTTCGAGTAAACTAGAATTGAATCTTAAAAGTATGAACAAGATATTCAAGAACCTCTTCTTTTCTTCAGTAAAATGAGTTACTGACGATACATGATCGCTCCTGTTACAATTTTATTCAGCAGGCCACTGGACGACCAACCTCGTTGGCAACATGATGTAGGACGAAGAGGGTGGGCCGTGTTGCTAACAAGTTTCGTCGTCTGTGGGCCTGTTGCAAACCTTGGTGCAACAAGGTTGGCAACCAAGTTGCTCGTCTGTGAGTTGCTTGACAAAGCTTATGCAACATTACGTCATATAACTTCAGCCACTGACAGACTCCATCTGATATCGCTTGTCGCTAATACAGATCGCTTTATGTATGGAGGAGCCATTATTGCTTTAACACTATTTTTGTTGGCAGTGTGACTATATTTGAAGCGTTCTATTTTCATCTTTGGTGATATTTCTTAGCAAATATGGAAATTTCACTCTCAGTTTTCAGCGGAGAAACTGACTTATGAAAGTGAATTTATGTAATCTATATTTTCAGTTACTGAGGCACCGGTGAGAAACTAGCGGCCGGTTTCAGCGAAAAATTCGCCATTAGTGGCGTGCTACCTCAAACATGAATGAGCGGTTCTACGCTGACAAAAATAACGAAATGGTTTCGGTTTAATTCGAACTAGCCACGAAGTGTCCTCTTTGTTGTGTTTCTAACACAAACCCAATATAAATATTGAATTAATTGTTGCTGATCCGAACATATTGATTTGGTATATTCACCCTCATATCTGAGAAAGATGGAAAAACTGATCATTATTTCAGAAATTTATTGAAAAAGGATCTTTAATGAGAAAAATTGGGTCTCGTTTTTGTTTTCGTACAAGGAATATTGTATTGGCCGTTGAAAAAAGTTTTCGAACCGAAATTTGGTTTATTTGGTCCTATATTTGACAAGTATTGGGAGAGATGATTATTCTCAGAAATTTATTACAAATAAATGGGGTGTCATATTTTTTCTGCCTACAAGAAAACTCTTATCGGCATTTGAAAGTAGGACATAATAATTTCTGAACCGAAAATGTTGAGTTGGTTTATTCTACTTTGAACGTCCGATAGCAAATTTCTTCGTGGGGGGATAAAATCTACTACTTCAGTTTCTTCAATGGAGTGCTTTTTCAATTGTGTACAGCAATAAATATCATAAAATTTTAATAGTTGGGGGACCGAATACGAGTAAAAGACCCTTTTTTCATTTCTTTTTGTGAGAAATTTCCGTTGTTCCCTGACATTCTGTTTTGAATGAAGAGACACAAAAGGATGCTCACGTTTCTTGAAAAGCTTGACATTCAGAGGAAATATCCAAGTAGATGGGCTATTACAACCATAATTATTGTACTTGTTTTTGATTCTACTAAATGAATATGCAATATCTGCTCACCATTTTGCGAGTTCGATGAACTCTCTCACTTTATCTCAGTTGGAATGAATTAGAAATTCTAACTGACCTCTCTACATGACCGAAAAAATTAAGAAACTCCGTTAATGTTGAAAAATCTAATGACCATTCGAAACTAGTCATATTCATGATGACGAACAAATCCGTGCTGCTGGACCTTGACTCCAACAAAAGTAATTAGTTGTTTTAATTTAGTAAAATGTTAATGACTCCCATCCACACTAGCAGCAATTGAACGCAACGATAATACAATGATAATGAAAACAACAATTTGCCTTGATAAATTTTCCAAGAGTGTTTGGAAACATATAATAGGTTATGGCAAAAACCGATTATACATCATTTCGACGAGATTGAATAACATTCTGATGCGAAGAATGATCACTGGAGTAGCGAGCATTCTATCGAATTTCGCGGACTTTGTTTTTAGCTTGAATATGTGCTTGTTATTGCGCATAGCCGAGATCCTTTGTCAATTCGATTTTGTCCGGTTGGCCGGCCGGCCGTAGGCACGATTACGTCAGAACGGAATACCCTATCGATTTGAAATTTTTAGAGCCCCCCCAGACGGTTCGACGCGATATGTACGACGCGATTTGGTCGAGTCGAGCGGTGCGACGTCTGCAATTTTGTGCGTCATACGATCTGAGTTGATAGATTTTATTGATAGTTCTGATTCCAAAATCATCGCGTAGAAAGGAGGTTGTCCATTCGTGAAATATTGTTTCTTATTTGAGTAGAATAATTATTCAGCTCAGTGGCCGATTTCTATGATTCTTTTTGCGGTGGGTTCAGTATGACTACAAGTTGTCACCTCTCTAGAGTAAAATGAACAGGACATCCCGAAGAGAGATATAGAAGCATAGTTGCTTATTCATTGGTATGCACCAACTTTCTATTGAATAAATAGATAAAAAGAATCCTTCGTTCGGCAGGATATTTATGATGAAATACACAGGGTTTACCAAAAAGTTGATTTCCATAATTCGACTGTTGATAGATCTATTTTGATGGAAATCTCTTGGTCTTCATTCGGTATAGCTCCAGGGTGGGCTTAGCTCCGAATGAGCAATATAGGCTGTCTCAAAATATTAATAAGCATTATTCCCCTGTTTATAAATTTTTGATGATTTGTCTTGCTCTGTGTTTCGTATAGCGCCACAGTGGTTTGATTTTAGAATGAGCTATACAGGTTCTTCCAAGTTATCTAGAAAACCACTGGCGAGAGGTCAGGAACCCAAGAGCTAGCTCAAATGCGATTCACGTATTGACCCTGCCAACCGCAACTTCACTTCCAAGATTTGGCGATCTTCTTTCTGTATGGTCCCCACTAAATTCTGTATAACATTCAAGCTATCATTTTTCAATCAAATACTATATTTGAGTTCGAGCCGGTGTTCATTCTTCTAAATATTGTAAAAAGAAAAAATTGAATGGGTATATCTACGAATGATTAGGAGAGTTTTACTCACCAATGAATCCTAAACAAGCTCCAAATCTGCTTTTTAAATATCGGGTTTCGAAGTCTTTTCTTTCGAACATTATTGTGATTACGGCTGGCCTAACCACCGATGGCAAGCAGAGTAACTACCAAAATAATCTCAGAGACTTGATAAATGCAGAGCAGGTCTGGAGTTTGATGTGGGAGCACATGTCCTAGGAATGAATAGTAAATGATTTCTTCCAAGAAGTCTGATGCTTTTGGACTTTTGCACCAAAATAGTTTTGAACCATAATGTTGGACTTGAATCTACAGAATGCAATTATATCCGATTGATCAGTCGTTAGTTGGATCCCGAGTACAATGTTCGATCATCTAATGTTTTCCTCGAGATATGCATTCGGGATTTCATTTTGCTGATATTTCTGAATATCAGATTGAAATCTGGTTCGTCGCTAGAAAATGAGATTTGAATGTTGGCATGAAATTTCAGACGAATGAGAGCAATGGTTTCTGATACATATAATATTTAAATATAAATCCCTGATTTTATTCATTTTTCTTGTGGTACGATTCTCACGGAATGAATTTGACCGTAGGTGTTTGACAAATAATTTCCAAGTGTCATCCGGTCGGATCAGTATTTACTTAGTTATCTAGGAAATTCGAACAAAAACCTGGCATTTTTAGTCTGGAAATTTGCCCTTATTTCTTAAATATAATATTTTCACTGTGCCTTCTAAATACTTGTATAGGTGCCTTATAAATATAAACTCACATAAAATAGCCAAGCTTACTAGTTGTTACAGTTATCATATCAGACACCGAGATAGAGATTGCTTTCCTATAGGAACAGGACAACAAAATTCCAGTCCTCCCCTATTTACCAGTGAATACAGTTTTATAATAATCTCCCGATTGAGTGAAGAAATCTTTACAAGTGTGAATGTTATTATACAACTTCTGAATTTTCAAGCGAAGATTTGTAATTCAAATGCTGTTTTTGCTCGCATGTTCTAGGTGAACAGCGTGCTATCGTTTTGTCCGAATATCTGTATTTTCGAATTTTGAGCCAAAAATGCTCTCAAACGTCTAGGTTAGACTCACTGATGACGAATCCGGTGTCAGACTGATAAGAAGTCAGCAGATTTTGCGCGCATGTTCACAGGATATCAGCAAAAGTGAACATGCGCGCAAAAGCTGTTGATTTCACGTCAGAACTCTTCTCGGTTTTTATTGTACTTTTTATCAACTGTCCTATCCAGATAAACTAGCCTGAAGGACAAATAAACATTATTATTCTAAGTGTACGTGCAAATCCGTACGACTTCGAAACTGTCAAAATCTATAAAATTTTAACCTGACGTTTTTTCCATATTCCGAGCCCACTGTTGCCACCACAAAATCCTCATTCAAACCGAACCTACCCGGCTAATCCTCCTGTTCTGCCATACAGACCAGTATCTGCAGTATCCGTTCAATATTTCATTGACTAACCCGTTAATTACGGCACCTACGTTAAGTACACAGACGGCCAGGTCGTCCGGTATGCAATCGTGAAATATGGCGCAGATCCACTACGGGATTAGAAACTGAATAAACGATGTTTGAACACCGTACGTGTGTGTGTGTGTGTCTTATCGGTGTCCGTATGTGTTTCCACGTTCGAGTGGATCTCATTGTCACCTGTTGGATTTAGAAGGTTGCCGGGGATGTGTCGGATCCGTTTGTTGAACGCGGTCTAGCGGATGAGTTCGTAGTGAACGAAATGACATTAAACTCGAAGGTTTATTCTGCAATTGAGATTTGTAGCAAACAGGTCGAATGAGTATACACCTACGCCGCGCTTGTTGCATGCAGCAAAGGTGTTATCATTTTGATGAAATAAGGCTCGGAATGAGGTACGAATCGATAAGGTTCGACATTGATGAAGAATTTGAATTCAATCCGTTCGACCGGCCGTGTTTAAAAGTGATGAAATTTTGAGTTGAAATCGATTTTTAACAACCTTAAGCCGCGTACAGACACGGGAGCAGAACTGCTCATGAGCAGTTCGCGAGCAAATAGACACAGCGAGGCAGCCTTGAGCGAGATGTGAGGCGAAGTCGAGCCGCAGTGGCTCGCGAGCCCCTTCCCAGTAGACCGTACAGCAGCGTAGTAAAAAAGACGTTGATTATTTTACGAATTCATGTCTGTCAACGTGTACTGATATGACGAATGAGAATGATGCTAAATATAATTACATATTTATCAATATATAATTATTTTATGGGCATGATCGGGGAATCTTGGTTTTTCATGGAATTTGGTTTGAGATACGGAGAATTGAACATTTTAAGCTTATGCACAATGATTTGACAACGAAATATATATCCACATTGTGAATCAACTGGAAAAGTCAAGAACAGAATTCGTTCAACACTTTGATTATTCAAAGTAACTGACGGGCCCCTCGAAACTCATGCTGAATCGATAAGTTACACAGTATTATATTATTCGAAACGCTCTTATCCTTACTCACTGACAACTGTTTCAATTTTCATAGCGCCCTGACGCTTTTTTCAAAGGCTAAAATTAATTTAACTGTTCACACCATCGAAAAAATAAATTGCACCTACAGTTACTCTTTCCTATTTATTTCGTTTACTCTAAGTTTTCACGGCACAAATTTCTAATCATCTAGGGTTAATATCATTTTAGACTCAAAGAAGGCACTACCTTAATTAATGAATACGCTTGTAGCAAAATACCAGAGACAAATCTGCATTTCAGAACAGTTGCATTCCAAAAAAAACGAGATTACTATTATATACATAAGGATATTTTTCATCTGATAAACAACAGACCGCGAAGTAAATTATTTTTATTTTCTATATGTATAACTCTGCGAGAATCTTACGTTTTTTGCCTCTTATTATAGATTATTGAAAGGACGAATTATGCCTTATATCTATTTTTTCAGTGAGAATTATTCGGATACGCCTATGAATAACATCAAGACGGACAGCGTCTCGAAATGCAGCTGTGTGTTCTAAATATCGTAAAAATATTCCAGGGCTACTTGTTTGCCGTCCAAACTGAGCCTGTGGAAAACCTTTGACTCGCCGTAAAAACCGACATCGGATGGATCAAGTTTAGCGGCTCGCGCACCGCTCTGCTCCCGCTCAAAACACCTCCTACACTTGCGAGGCAGCCCAATTAACTTGCCTCGCAAGTTGCTCAGCTCTCGTGTCTGTACGCGGCTTTAGCTATACCAAATTTCGGTTCCTTCCCATAGTTATAGGTCGGTAAGGGGGTTTCATTCTACTGAGTGCTCCTGTCCTAGACATCCCTTGCGCAGGCTTGCACTGGCGTTCCAAAGTAACTTTTTGGAATGTTCCATTTCTGGAAGATTCCCCCAGAGTGTATTTCATTTTCTTCATTCTCCAAAAACTCTTTCTTATAGGTGCATTTGCCCATACCACATAAAAGTATCGGGTCAGCAGTATCGTTTATGCTCCCTTTCTAGCTTGCGTATTAGCCTCTGCATTTTTTTGATTCCTGAGTGCCGAGGAACCCATAACTAAGGAGACCTTGTTGCCTACTTCATTGAGTTCCATCAGAAATATATCTTCGAACTATTGGGGAAATTAAATTTGAAATTTTAAGGATATATACCCTGAATTAGAATGGTTGAAAAATTCTAGGGAAGCTTCGGCGTGAAATCAATAGTTCAAATTCTTGAGCGCAAAAAAAAAATTTGAAATCAGTATTTTTTGAGTTGAGTTTGAGTTTGAGAAATTTGACCTATTCTTTTCCCAATGTTTGCGAAAATTGGAATCTTATCGAACTAAAATTGGTTCACTGTAATATAATGACTTCAAAGTCTCTACCAAATATAATCAAAACCTTATGTATAGTCTATAGAACGTAGACTATTATTAGTCTTGCGTATGGCATGAGGTTTAAAATCGACTCCTCGCTATTTATTTATTTATTGCCCTCCAATGTACGACGTGTTGAATGACAAAAAAAAGCCGAATTATATGAAAATGACAGTGATTGAGATCGAAAGCTTGAGGTGAAGGTAACAATCATAAATACAAGACAAAAATAATTCTAGACACAATGTTTCATTTTATGTATATTTTACGATCAAGTTATAAAATTTTTTCTTTCTTCAGCAAAAAATATAGCTCTTTATCTCTCTCAAAAACTTTTATATCTTTACAAATATGACGAAAGTTGATATATTGACTCGATGAAACCTTTGGTTTCATCGATAGCAAATAATATTTTCATAATTCAAATCTACATACAGTGTGTCAATACCACCCTTAATATCTCGGTTCGCATGAAATATCATCAACAAAGCGAACTCTGGTTGGCAGGGGTTCATTTTATATTGTTGATCCCTATCAAAAAGTATCAGTCTTGTGAGTGTGATGAAAGTAACCCCCAAAATCTTATATGGAAATGAGGGTTGAGTGACACCTTGTTTTAGAGCCTATTCGATTGTTATTTGGAAAAATACCATAAACTTTGTCTTTCCTTATTACTTTCGAAAAATTAAAGAAAAAGAATAGTTTAGGAAGTAAGAAATGTCATAAAACATGAAAAGGATGACATTTTTTTTACTAATGACAGCATTTCCTGAAATACCAGTGAATTCCACCTGTCGACGAAGGTGTCATCATAAACATTGCTTCTACAAATTTACTGAATTGGTTGCATTCTCTTCAGACTAATGAATTACAGAAGTACCTACGAAAACGGTCAAGATTTCAGCATTTTTGAAAATATCATCGAATTACCTTTGGAACAAGCTGCCATTATACGCTCATGAGGTTGATAAAAATTGATTTGACCAACCAAATTTAATGTCCCCTATGAACTTAGGTTTACTTTCTTTTACATTTTTCTGATTTTTTATGGGGTCGAAATATTAAGAATGGTACCTTTTCAAACGAATATACACTATATTCTTGAAAAATTGTGCTTTTGCCTTCATTCTTTATTAAGCTTGAGACACACTCTAGACAGGATCACCTGCTTTGAGGGTGGGTAAGGGACAACGAACCAATTCCCAGGTGTTGGACCTGGCGGGCTCTTTCTTTCTCAACTGAGAACGCAAACAACAGAAGATCTAATATCATTTCTCGGATTTATAAGAACGATTAATATACGGACTGCCAAAAAAATAGTATCTAGTGAAAGTTACTCTGAAGAGAAACCCGAATTATCCCATGTATACGATTCCATACACTAATTTCTATTTGCTTAGCCATATTTCATTCTTTATTTTTATCCATTGTTGAAATGGCAACGAATACTAAAGATGCATGAACTGACAGTATAGGCATGTCGGACAACATACTTCATTATTTTTCAGGTTCTTTCAAGGTTTTCAATCCCAATATATAAAAAATCTAGAAAAGCACTGCCGTGAAGGCAGCAGCTTTTGCGCGCATGTTCAATGTAGATGACCGCTTCGGCAACGAATTTGAACATGCCCGCAAAAGCTGCTGCGTTCACGACAGTGATTTTCTAAATTTTTTTCGATAAATTACTGGATTTCAATTCGATCTAATCTGTATTTTTGGAAACATTGGAAAAATAAAATTTTGAATGGGTATATCTGCGGAATCATTAGGTGGGGTTTACCCATTCACGAACTCGTCCGACTGCGTAAACACAATAACTTCCAAAAGAAACGACTTAGAAACTCGATATTTGTATTGCAGGTTTGGACCTAAATTACGAAGACCGAATTCGTGAATGGGTAAAATCCACCCAATGATTCCATAGATATTCAAATCTTATTTTCCCAATATTTCCAAAAATACAGATTACATCGAATTGAAATCCAGTACTTCATCGAAAAATGACAGTTCGAAGGTTAATACAGAATTTAATGAGGATAATATGATGAGAAGATCACAGAATATTAAATATTTGAAAAATAAAAATTTTAATTTTTTTCAAATTGATATCGATATCGAGAAGAAAACCACGAAATTCTACATATTTTTTCCCAATATTTCCAAAACTAATAGCCGTTTCGAATTGAAATTTGAAACACTGCGGTGAAATATGAAGTTCAAGGTACAACTAATAGTTTTCTCGAATGTGAACAACAGTTTCAGAAAAAAAACATTTTTTTCGAAAAAAATTTTCAAAATTTTTTTTTTCAATTGAGTAATCATGGGATTTCAACGAAATTTTGCTCAGAGTTGCGCGTCGTTATGCTCCAACTAACTGCCAAGTTTCAATCCAATCGCTATCAGGACGATTCGACCCATTAACAAACTCAACCTTCGTATTTTGAAATGCAACCCTTCTTGAGATTTTCAAGTCGATAGAGTCCTCCGTACGCTCGTTATCGTGGTGACGACCGGCTGGCCGGACATAATCGATTTTGACATCGCATTCGTCATCAGTGAGTCCAACCCAGTCGTTTAAGACCATTTTCGGCTCAATCATCGAAAACTACAGACATTTGGACAAAACGATAGCACGCTGTTCCCCTAGAACATGCGCGCAAAAAGAACTATCTAAAATTAAATAAAATTTAATATTTACAGAAAACGCCCTTGCGAATTATGGAATTCAAACTATTTCTCAAGTTTAGTATCTAGAAAAAATTTCGTATAATAAACAATATCGGAATAACGTGAACGATCGACGATCTGAGCTGTAACGTTTCAAAGTCTATATCTGACTCCTTCATCAGACAATAAAACGAAAATGTCCAGTATTGTTGACAAAAGTCTTGGAAATAATTCTACGACTCTCATCTTTACTGTCTGATGAAGGAGCCAGATCTAGATTCTGAAACGTTACAGTTCACTTGGTTGATCGTGTTGTTCATTAGGCCACATTTTTTAGAAACTGCGTTTTACAAATACATAGCTTCAATCCCGCAATCCGCAAGGGTGTTTTTCATAAATAATAATTTTATTTGTTTTATATTTTCAAATTTAGAGACGGTTCAATAAACGAGTTGAACTTCATTCAACGTCATGTTTTGAACTATGTCGCGAAAAGAAGCTCTGGCAATTGTAGATTGCATAGAACAAAGGCCATAATTGTAGTTGTAATCCCAATCGTTTTCGTTTCATTAACACAGTTCAAATAACACACTGAACGTTGTCCACGCAGTCTAACAATTTCTACGGAATTGATCACCAAGCCGCCTTTAATTACTTCATCACAATGAAGAAACCCCTTCGAATCGTTAATGCAAGAGAAATATTCGACTCGTAACCAGTTTCTGCGGCATCTTTCAGGCATTCCAATCTGGTCCTCGACTAAGAACCATGCAAGCGACCCCTTCTTGTCCAACCAGCTCGTAGGGCCTTAAAGAACATAACAATAAGAGACGAGTTTCTGGACTGAATCAACGTCCATCTTTTAATTCAGAACGGTGACCCCATTTTCTTGAACAATCTGATGAATCCAAATCATTCGATCGTATTGATCGGTTTTGAAGGAAGTATTGATGAATGGACAATTTTTGCTCTCATGAAAACATTTTTTTCGAATGTCTCTTACTTTGAATATTTTCACATTTTATCATTATCTCAAAATGTATTGATGTGATTGAATAAAAGTAGACATTATTTTCAACCAAGTTCTACCTACTATCAAGCAAGCAAATATTGAATATTGAATATAATGTCTCTCGAAAAAAAAATTGAATACTCGATACTTGTAAAATGGACGATTCCGTAGATTATCCTTTCGGGAACGAGTTTTTCATTTGTAATCACATGATCCTTTCGAGATTCTGTTTGATTCTTCAAGCCACAATTTTCAATGCAACTACTTGATTTTATATCGACAGTATTTTGATGTATTTTTCCGTTTAATGGAAAAAATGGAAATATATTTCAAATGGGTAAATCTGGGGAATAATTAGGTGCATTTTACACTTACATTTGCTCATTACATTTTCGCATTGAGCCTTCCTTCATCAAATAAGAATCTAGTCTCTAACTCGTTTCTTTAGGCAGACCTAGGATATCAGCGCCTGTAGGTAATTCTCAGAACGCGCCCTTGAAAATATCATTTTTCAATAACAACATAATTCTCATAACATAATTACAAGGACGAATATCCGTCAATAAATCAACAAATATTCCCCCTTGATCAAAGCTAATCATCCAATCAACAAAATACCTGCACCGAAGAAGCGGATCCAAGGAGAATGACTACAGCTGTTTCACAATTGTTTTTGATCGTCAGGTCAACTTACCTTGGATAAACCGCAGAGGGATCTCTCGATACTTGTCACCTTTCAGATGGACCGCTGCAGTATAACAACGTACGCGCGCCATCTGCCAGGAGCATCTTGCGAGTCCCACCTTCGAGTGCAGAATACTTTGATCGATGTGCATGACGTTCATCCTTTAGTCGCATCAGGTCGCTGTAACTGCGATATTGCAGCTTTACAAAAATAATTCTCATAATTGAAAGTTTCCATTTTATTTCGAAGAACTTCCTCATTTCCAATAATATCTAATATTTTTATGGAGTATTAGAATAGGATAATAAGTGCAAGAAAAAAAATTAAGATTATATCTCAGAATCGATAAGATGGATTCTACCCATTAAAAAACATAAAGGCACCCTAAACCTACCTTATAAATTTGAATTCCCTGGGATTAATAATCCGCTTGGAATACAATCGTATTGTTCTTATAGATAATTATTTCGTATTTTTTAAATTGATGCAATATAAACAGTGGCGCACTTCCCGCTGCATAGAATTACCCCAGATGCGAGAAAAGAAAAGAATTCAGACTAGGGTGGTGGTGGTGGGTGGGATCATCTAGCCCCTCGGTATCGATCGTGAACGTCTTCATCACATCATTTCTGAGGTTTGAGCGGATCCAAGATAGTTGATTGAGAATCGTAGGAGGAACGATAAGCATATAAATTATTTCAAGGGATTTTCTTTGGTAACAACTCGTCTCCCCACAATGTACAATAGGTTCATGCTTCTGCTTGAAGTAAAAAAAACAATCATCTCCAAGAGAAAATCATAATTTTTTGCCCCTTGTTAGGTTACGCCCGTGGAAATTGCATACTTTGCCACGCCCTAGATCCGATTCTGTCTTTAGGAAGTTATTGAGTTCTGAGTCGGCTTAGCGGATAATTATTAACACTATAATCTTCCAAGGAACCAGCGTTGACATATCCATTCTAAAATTTATTTTTAAATTTTATCCGATTGAAATCTTGTTCTTGTTTGAAAAATGACAAACTGAAGGTTTATGTAGAATTTCATCGAGTATGATGGATAGTTTCTCTAACGCAGCTCTACTTCCTGATGAGACGATTGGCCAATCGTCTTCAAACCATCACATAGTTGAATTATTTTTCGAAAGGGCAGAAAAATCCAGTGAATTCCCTTTTCATAGCAAATGAATTTCCTTGATCCTGTTCCTAACTCGTTGAGTCCACATTTTTTCATGATAAATGAGAAGTTCAGTTTTCCATTCGGAAACAGCAAACTTGGGAATTATACCATGAAATAATCATGTTTGCATAAATCAGCGAAGCTACTAACATTTAGATTTTCTAGATTATTCATTATTTCAATGGATTCCATCCATTTTCGCGAAGATGGTACGAAAATACCACGAGATAAAAGCCCATCGATAAGCTTGGCGTACTTCGTAGAGGTTAATTCAACATTCTAATCTAGCGAGAACTAGGACGCCAGTGCATTTTATCAGGCTCAAATGCGCTTTTAATGCATGTTTATCTAGAGTAGTTGCGTTTTATTGGAACTCGATCAAAGTAACATGAATCGGCGTAAGTTGAGAGTGAAATTTCGTAATTCCTAGTATTTATTGCTGATGAATGAAGCAAGGTTGTGGCACAAAAATTTATTGGGGTCTATAAACAGGCGCCAGTATTCAGTGGATTATGACTTCTTCATAAACCTGAGGAATTTCGCAGAATTAGGGTCTTCCGATAATAAAATCCTTCGTTTGACAGGTCATAACTGACGTATCTAAGTACGGCAGTATTGAGATTTAGTTTTGGACTTGGATGAACAAAATTTGCAGACAGTGCCATTATCGGCTTAAATGTTAAATTATCATCTGTGTCCTTGAAGGTATTAGGTCTTATTGCTCTGGGTATGTTTGTTGATGGGCAAAATCAACTCATAGGTTGCGGAAAAGTAGTCTTCATTTAAATAATTCAATATACCTATATGAATCCGATAGAATTTTTTCAGTGTAACAATACCGACACGAAGTATTTTCCTAAAATCTCAAATTTCTTTTTGCGCGCATGTTTTTGGCAACAGCTTGCTTTCGTCTTTCCCAGATGTCTGTAAGTTTCAATTTTTACGCGCTTGTTCTGGAAAACAGCCCGTTGTCATTTCGTCACGATGTCTGTAATTTTCGAATTTTGAGCCGAAAATGGTCTCAAACGACTAGGTTGGACTCACTGATGAAGAATCCGTGGTCAAAATTGATTCTGTCCGTCCAGCCGGACGTGTGCGCTGTAACTTTCGAAAGGAAGAACCTAGAGTCTTGAAGTTTTCAGGTTAGGTTAAGATCCTGAATATCTCGGTTAAGTTCGTTAATGCGCCAAATCTGCCAAATGGTTTTTGTGCTACAGCCATTTTAAATTTAAATTTTTCGATAACTCGAATAATATTTATCTGATCGAAATGAAACTTGGTTGGAATATGAACAGTGTAAATAAGAAGAATTATCCATGGAAAAATTCGAAAAAAAAAATTTTTTTTTTTAAATTTTTTTTTGGAAATTTTATATTTCATTGAAATTTCACTGACATTTCCAAGTCATCATTTCGCAATGTGAACAAGCGCGTGAAAGCTGTTGACTTCACTTCAGTGCTTCTCTAGTTTTCTTTTCCTGAAAATGGTCTTTAACGAATAAGTTGGATTTACTGATGACGATTCCGATTTTTTAATGTGTCAAATCGAACAAAAACGTTTTGAAGTTCTATGCATTTTTTGAGGAAATTTCCTCAATATCTCAAGAACTATACTAATGCGAAATGATTAAAACTTGGTGATAAGTTTAGGAATACCGAAACTAATCCTAGGATTTTGAGGGGATTTCACACAGAACTCAAAGGTAATATTCCACACCACTTTCCTGAATTGAGTTCGATTCGATCCTTAAATTCTGAGATATTGGGGAAAAAAATATGTCAAATTATTTGTTTTTTCTCTAGGTATCATTGATATTTTCGGAATAGCTCGAAAAAGGCCGATCCGCTCAAGAAGAACATTCAACATTTATTTCGCCCACGAATTCGATTATGTGCGCACAAGCTGCTGACTTCAAGTCAATGCGCAGAAAAATACAGATCAGATTGAATCACAGAATATGAAATATTTGAAAAAAAAATGTCGAATTGTTCTTATGACAAGATCATCACGAAATTTCGCACAATGTTGCCCTTCAACATCTCCGAACTAGCTGCGAAGTTTCATCATGATTGAATCAGTATTCCTTGAGTTATACCGAAAAAAACAACGATATCGAGAAGAAAACCACGAAATTCTACATATTTTTTCCCAATATCTCCGAAACTAATAGCCGTATCGAACTGAAATTTGGTACACTGCTGTGAAATATGAAGTTCAAGGTATAGCTGAAATGTTTCCCAAATATGAGCGATAATTTCAGAAAAAAAATTGTTTTAGAAAAAAATTTTTTTTTCCCAATTGAGAGACCATACGATTTCAATGAAATTTTGCTCAGTTACGCGTCGTTATGCTTCAACTAACTGCGAAGTTCCAATATAATCGCTTCAGTAGTTTATGAAATATGAGGAAAATAACCTCAAAGTTTTAGATGGTTATAATTACGAAACCATTTGGCCGATTCGGCCCATTAACGAACTTAACCTTTGTATTTTGAAATGTAACCCTTCCTGAAATTTTCAAGTTGATAGAATTCTTCTTACGCCCGTAATCATGGTGACGGCCGGACGGAAAGAATCGATTTCGACACCGGATTCGTCATCAGTGAATCCAACCTAGTCGTTTAAGACCATTTTCGGCTAGATCATCACTAACAGACATTTGGACGAAACGATAGCAAGCTGTTTTCCTAGAACATGAGCACAGAAACTCAATTATCAAAGAGAAAACGATCTTCCAAATTTGGCTCCACAAATTTGTGGTTTAAAAAGACGAAACTTCGTGGTATGATCGTGTGGTAATGAGTGACGTAGGATGCGATCTACCTGTCGCGTTTCGCCCGATTCGAAATTGGATCTCGATTGTACGATTTTTATACCGAATTATTTAGAATTCGCGAATTGTTAAAGTGTGTGATAGCATACATTATGATGCTGAAACCTATTTGCTAAGAGTTTAAGTTTTAAATATGCACAATCTTCAATGAAATATGTGTAATCAAGACAGTTTAAAATCAATTCAACCTTGATTCAACTTCCATGTATCGAAAGTGATAAACTCGAGTAGGAAGAGAGAACTTCAGTTTTACTTTTTTGTCTCCAAAAAAACAATGTGGGAAATCGAAATCGTCTCTTTCTTGGATCAACGTTTCACATATGACCTACGAATCTACTTTATCTCGTCATTATTACGAGCGTGATAATTTGTACTACAAAAAAAACATAATGACATCTCATTATCTCTAAACGACGCAAGTCTGCCAACAATTTGCGTAGACCGTAATTAATAAACGTAAGTATAATTGAATTAGGGAACATTACGCAATTCCACTGTAATTTCCATATGAATAATTCATAACTCATACAGAAATTCTAGTAAATACTATTGTTTTCGATGTGATATTTGAAAAACCACCCCCCACGGTTTATTTATGACGATTATAATGTTTTTCGATCGAGAAGATAGATAAGATAACGCCTAAAGAAATATATGTCTGGTTTAATGCAAGTGGGACACCGATTGAGTTGTTGTAATGTGTATAATTCAATTCGAAAATGTAAATTTCATTGAAATGATATGAATTATTTTCAACTATCCCATCTGGAATGATCAACAGCGATATTTTATGGGCGTATAGAGGCAATAAATGATAATAAACAACTTCGTAGGGATTTCAATTAAGGAAATATCCGAGGAATCTCTTTGGCTTGTTCATAGAAATAGAGAATAAATTCAACGAGAATTCTTGGGCACGAGCCGATTTTGCTATTGCTTACTTCAAGCTGTTCATTTCAAGATATGAAGTTGTTATAGTATTAAGTGTGTTCCAACAAAAATTCATCTTCAGAACGGAAAGAGCTAGTGTCTCGAAATTTTAAGGGTACGTTGCGTTCCAGAATGCGCAATTGAGTTTGTCGTTCAATCGCTAAATCGGTCAAACGGTTTGAGAATTGTACTCATTTGAATACTTGATGTTATTCAGTACATCAGAAACTACCAATGCGATCTTATTGGAACTTGGTAATGAGTTGTAGGATACCAACGCACAACCGCTTGGAAAATATTGTTAAAATCGTAAATTTTTCGAATTAGTTGAAGCTTTTGAAGGTTTGCGAGGTAGCTTCAACCTCTTTGGGAGAATGTCACGTTTCGTCCCGGCTTAGTTTGGGGGAACTCGTCAGGGCATGCACCAAAACAAGCCGTTTACATGCCTACGTGAGCGGACACCCCTTGTACGGATCATAAGGGAGTGTACCAGACCGTTGGGGATGAACGTACTTATGAGGGACAGCGTGCGCGCTAGCGCCGCCTGTAAGTTGACCGATGAGGTGGCCAAGCGTTACAGGCAGGTAACGTAGGGTACTTAAGACGCAAGGGATGGTATTGCGCGCGCGACTTAAGAAAGAGCCGAGAGAGGGCGCTCGCTACATATTGTTGAGAAATTTTATTTTCGGAAAATATTCATCTGATTTCAAAAAAGTTTTACGGAGACCTTGATGTTAATGTTTCAGAACTGTGTACCAAATTTCATCCGGTCCGATTTCAACTTTTCAAATTGGGGAAGAAATATATCAATTTTCGTGGTCTTTTCACTGATTCAACCATGACGCAACTAGGTTACTAATTGTAAAATGCTGATACAAGACTTTGTGCCAAATTTCATCGTAACATTGTCATCTTTTTAGTAGTGACCCCATCAAACCCAAGTTAATGTCTTGATGGGAAGATTTGGCGATGTGCTTTTCATATGGTCCTCATGAAATTTTGCAGAAATCCTCAAGGTACCATTTTTCTATCAAGTGATAGAGTTCAAATCGATCCAATCTTTATTTTTCGAAATATGGGTAGAATTAAATTTCGAATGGGTTGTATTATACCCATTCATGAATTTGGCCTAAAAAATTAAGGTCAAAATCTATTCTTGTGGTATCGAATTTCTGGGTTGTTCCTTTCGGAAGTTACTGTATTCATGATCGGCAGTCAGACCGATCGTTTACGCAATAACTTCCGGAAGACACGACTCGGAATCTCGATATTTGTAAAGAATAGGTTTCGTACATTGAAAATTTCATTTTTTCTGAATTTAAAAGAATCGAAATCGAGGACATACTCGATTGGAAATTGATAGCTACAAAATTCATGTTGAATTTCATGAGGTTCATATGTAAAGAGAATCACTGAATCTGTCATCCGGATGCACCTATATAGGTGTACGTGGAAAGATGACCGCTTTGGCAAACAGTTTGAACGAATTTTTTATGTGGAATAATCATGACGAATTCAAATGATTTTAATGGATTGGACGAAAAATTTTTCGGAATGCTAAAAACTACATATTGTTATATCATTTACGTGAAGCTGAAATGACCTCCCGCAGTACAACAATATCAAGGTAAAATCCCAGTGTGTCGTCAGGTTAACTGAACAATTCTCGGGCAGTAAAATATCCTATATACATCCAGCATTCCTTAGAACCCTCGGCAGAAAAAGAACTACGGAACAATCAACATTTCATTCAGCGAAATGTTCCACGAGAACAGCAACTCCCGATGTTTGAACCGCTCTACTAGTAGAGTGGAGAAGTAATTAAAACGCTGAAAGCCCTAGGATTGCATTACTTTGCGAATCAAATCAGAAGCGGTTCACATAGGGTACGTTATCATAAATAATATGCCATGTAATGTATTTTGTACCAGACAGATGATTACATGAACAACGCAAAAAGGAATATATTTTTAACTCATTGATACAAGGATTTTAATGTTGTGAAGAAACATTTCGAGAATATTTAATGAGAAAATCAGCGAACTCTTTCACTTGGGTTGGCTCGCTTGTGTGAACGGGCTTGATCGAAACTCGAGACACTCGAAACACATGCGAGCCAACCTTATTGAAATGACTCAAGCGCCGCTCAGCCCGCCGGTTTGTCCGAGACTTTACTGAAATGTTCAACGTGGCAGAGCTCCCGATTCACCTTTGAATCATTTATACAGAGTGAGTCTTCAATAAAACAATTACTTTCATTTACCATTTTTCCAGTTTTGGCCCCAGTGAAAAGATACAGGCTGTTGATTTTACAAAAAATAACAGTTTTTTTTTGTAGCTTTGACATGGTTACTCCGAATTGTATGAATTTTGGTGAAGGTTTCTATAACTATGACACATGTTCTTCAATAATCGCTCCTATCAAAGTTCCAACGGTTTTCGAATTGTAGACTACCCGATTCATAAAACTATAAAAAATAAGCATGCAGAATGCAGATTAAGTTTACATTATCATTATAAGAATCCTCAATCATTTTAGAATGATTAATTATTGCTCATAATTTCCAAAATTCTAAATTTTTTGGAGATATTCAACGTTGGACGTCAAAAAATCTAATAATTACTCTAGAAATTTCCCTATTTTCGCGGATCTGCCTCTGAGCTAGTAAAGGCCTTGTAAAACTCCGCCCACGTTTATCCGGACCACCGAATACACAGGAATATTCGTCTATTTCACTCAGACCAAAAACTATGTCTATGCTATTTCGTGACTAGACCACTGACATAGTCTTTGTCTATGGACCAGACTTTCCATAAAATTTTAGACTTCAATTAATGTTTTAAGGTTAGTTGAGTTATTTCACAATTCATTTATTAATTGAAGAAAGTGTGTTATTTGTTGAGATCAATGGGCAATTCAAAGACTCACCCTGTATACTCAGTGACATTGGGAGCATTACTTCCAAAGGGAATTACCATTTGGCTACTTTATTATATCGACGTATTTGAAGTCTTTGATCTTTTCTCATACCGACCGCCATTAGTGCTGCTTTTAACTCCAGGCCACTGTCCCCCGTTGAATGGGGGTTTTTCCTGAATTTGGGTTATTACTGCAAATGCAAATTTGAACATAATTATTATGGGTTTGATTCATCATTTTCCCAAATTACCTTCAGAAAGTATTCAAAATCAGATTTTAAAATTGGGGTTTGGGATTTGCCAGGCATGCACGAAGTGACAACGGTGTTTAATAGAATAGCTTTTTCTGCTATAGAATAAAGGAATATTTATTCCTATTCTGTGGTACACATGTGTTCTTTGTCAAAATAACCAAACAATTTCCGTTTGCGATTTGTCAGTAATATGGCAGTATGACAGTCTGTGCTCTTCTTTTTCTATTCCTTGGTCGTTGTTTTCTACTCTAACCAGATCGAAGTATAGCTATCTCTGTTTCCTAAGCAAAGTAATACATTTGACGTCCTTTTCTTTCCGAGAAAGCTGAATTCGACATTGCCATATCGTGCACTCAAGACAAATCCCTTTAAATGCAAATCCCCATTTTTATTTTTCAGTTTTAGGTGATCAAACATTTTTTTTTAAATATAATATTGAAATGTTTGAAATGTGATGTTCTAAAGGTTTTTCATGAAAATTACTGCAGTTTCGTTCAAAGGAAAAACCCCCATTGAAATTCGCCCGTGGCATGGTGAAAGAATACATGGTGTGTGAATCAGATTCCCCGAAATCTTCCGTTTTGGCGCATTACGCCAATCAAGGAAAGGGGATGATCAGAGTGTGGTTCCAGGAAAACACTACGGCTTGGATGTTGCTTTGTCTACAAAATTCGAAACAACTTGATCTGCGCATTACTGTTGGTTTACCACATGAAAGACAGGAAATGCTCACGATTCAATTGCATTTTCTTATCCATATTTAAACAACACGTTTTGAATACTTCGCGATACCAATTCCAGATTTGACATATTCTCATCAGTGTTGCCATATGTCGAAACTAAGAAACAATCCTTGTACTGTAGAAGAGTAAATTTCTCCCGATGAACCGAAATCGGTCTGAAAAATAATAAACCAGAATTAGTTTAATACCGTCTAATTATTTCAATCGTACAATACGGCTGCCTGGATCCGAATCAGAAAACAAAAGTGCCTACATAAATCGTTCGAAATTGGCGTAATCCCCGACCCGTGTGCCGTGTTCGCTTCGTGTTCCGCACATCACAAACAACTTTAAAGCGATAAGTGTAGGTCAGCAGTAATGCAATTTCATACGGGAACAATGCACGCTGATAACGACGTTATTATTCCGACGACTATACGCGATCCGAGTTGGCCGTAACTTTGTTCGTACTCACTCCACGGTTGGATAAACTCCGCAAACAAACTTTGCGTATACCGGATCAACTGGCAGTGATATCGCTGTCGGCGGCTAATACTGCGGATGCGTTCAGGTCAAGTTGCGAATTGCAGGGAGGCCACTTCCGGGTCAATTTGCCACGTCAAAAATTGATGGGGGCTTTTCTCTTCCGGGAACCGTTAAACGGATTTTCGGCGTCGGCCTCATGTTGTTTGACATCAATAGGGACATGATTGAAACTTAATGAGACCAGGAACGCGGTCGATGGATGTATTCCGTTTCCAAGGGTACAATTGGGGGTGGCGTTGGTCGTTGTATCCGCATCGGGAAATCCGCCTGCCGAAAATTAATTTCGGTCGAATGTCACGATGACTAAATTTGTTTAGTTCTGTTGGTTACGGAGCCATACCCAATTTCAGTTTATAATATTGTTTATAACAAATTCCGAATAGTAGTGTAAGATATTGAGTGGTTTTTATCACCCGACTGCCCGAAGGAGGGTTATATTTTTCGAGGTTAGGATCCTTTGTATCTATCTATACCTATTATAAAACGCTCTGAAGTCTGAACTCTTGATATGGGAGTTTCTTTACCTTTTGAATTTCAAATTGAGACTAAACACATTCAAATTGGGGACTAACATATTCAACTTGGTACTAAACAAAATCAATTTCATATTGGTACAACATTCGTTCTTGTGTGAATTGGAGTTTTATGACATTCTTCTGAAGAGCAGAGAATTGCAGTCCATAAAGAAAGCGGGGATTGGAAAGGACTTGCGAATTTTTAAGTATCAAGAAATCAACCGCCCAAATGTTGCAGGAGCATAGTTCACACTGAAGAAGCTCATAAAAGTCCAATTCACACAGGAACGAATGTTGTACCAAAATGAAATTGATTATTCGCAATTCAAATGTCTTAAGTCTCAATTTGATTTGGTTTAGTACCTACCAATTTGAATATGTCTTTTACCAATTTGATTTTGTTAGGTCTCAATTTGAAGTTGAAAGGGTATACTTATTCCAAGAACGTCATATCAACTGAAAGGTTATGAACAGTTGACTCAAAATATAGGTAAACCTTTGTTTTCATTTACATTACCCTCGAAAGCGTCATTATACCTAGATGAAGCTTTCGTAATGAGGTGCCACAAGCAGACATCGACCATCTCATTTGATGCTTAGAATAAATCGATTATTCTGGGAAATGGCATAAACAAATTTCTGTTAATTGGAAAATACGTTGTTATTCATGGAATATCGATGGGGAGAATCAATAAATCTATCAAGTTGTCAACAATAAATAGTTGAACCAATCTAACAAAAGCATCTTTTGTTGTTGATATTGAAGAATTTCCTCATATTTTTCGACGCAGTATACGATTACAACAAATTACTAGATGAGCGAATAATAATCGTGATCAGATGATGTTCTCAGACTTTTCAGCTAATCGGTTTAGTTTGAAAAATATTTAAATCCTTCTATAATAAAGGAGTCAGGGACAATTAGAAGCTTCATCTATGATAATTCATTATAATAAATATTTACTTGCATAAATATTCATTATTCATGGAAATGAAATAAATATACATTGTTGAATTCATTAAGATAAAACTCGAGTATTATATTCTTTTCTCTAGTAATGAAGAACGAGCAAGTTACATGAGTAACCACTTCAGAGGTTAATGAAAAACTACCAGGACTACCCCAAATTCTCACGGAAGACAATTGAGATGCAATCTTGAATATCTATTATTTTTATCCTGCCGATTTGGTTCGAATTTTGAATTCAATAACTTTTCCCGATAGATCGAATTCCAAAATTGGAGGTTTGTACTTATCAAACTTTCACTATATTGATGTTAATATTTGGTAATCAGGATCTAGGATATTACACTCAAAAATCATCCGTGATACATGACAATAATTCTACTGTTTTTGAACATGTCAATTCCGACCTTTGTTCCATAATTATGGAGTGGGGTGAATAAAGTAAACTTTTTGCAAGCATGTTCCAGAAAACAGCGTGCCTTCGTTTTGTCTAAATGTCTGTAATTTTCGAAATTTTTTTCTCAAACGACTAGGATCTCGAATCTAATGTCGAAATCGTCCTCGCGACTGATCGTGAACACAATATCTTCCGAAAGAAATAAACTCGCTATTAGTGGAGAATGTTGTGAATGGATGAAAACCACCCAATGATTCAGCAGATATGCTAATTCAAAATTATATTTTCCCAATATTTCCAAAACTCCAGATTGGATGAAATTGAAATCTAGAACTTGATTGAAAAATAAAAGCCTTCACATAGAATTTCGTTAGGATAATATAGTCAGAAGATATTTGAAAACAAAAACTAAATTTTTCTTTCAGATTGTTCCTATGGCACCAACTCAACGAAATTTTGCACAAAGTTGTTCATTAGCATTTTCGAACTAGCTACTGAGTTCAGTCATGTTTGAAGAAGTAGTTTCCGGAATGTCTCAGATGACATTTCGGAAAAAACAACCATTATGTTGAATTTTGAAAATATTTCCCAATGTCTCTAAAAATTATAATCGTATCAAACTGAAATTTGGCACACTTTCTTGAAATGTGAGAATCAATGTGGCAGCAAAATTTCTTTCAGATCTAATGAAAAATAGTTTCTGAAAAAATTTGTTTCTATTTACTTACCAACATTACAACCTCAACAAAATTTCGCCCAAAGTTGCGCATCAATATGCTTCAACTAGCTGCCAAGTTTGAATTCAATCGCTCTTGTAGTTCCTGAAATATCACGAAGTAAACTCGAAATTTCTGATGACTGTAACTCCAAATCCTTTTGGCCGATTTCGCCCTTTAACTAGCAACTTTGGCGGCTCTCTTGAGTTCGTGATATCTGAAGGACGGCGTGCTCCTAGGGAAAGTTGTTTCGACCCAGTGCCAGAGGTGGACTCATCAGATAGGCTGAATCCTCTGGCTCTTGCCTATGACAACCGCAAATGCGGCGTAGTGAGCGACCATGACCGACGCGCTAATGCTGTGTTGGAATGAAGTAGCTAGCGTGCGTTGGTCAGTGGAGCCACCTTCTCGCAACTCAGTTGAACTACGCTGCCTACACAACCTATCCTGAAAGTTTCAAGTCGATAGAATTCTCCTTATTCCTGTAATCGTGTCTATGGACGGCCAGTTGGTCGTCGACAGAATCGATTTGGACGCCGGATTCATCTGATAGGATGCTGTTTCCGAGAACATGCGCGCGAAAATACATCTATTGTACATTATACATGGTTCAACTGAAGGCGAAGTCTCGCATACCAATTCAAACCCACCCCTCGTAAAAAAGGTATCGTGTGTTTAACCTGATTACATGGCACCAAAACTACATATTATGAAACTAAAACGAAATAACACTATTCCAGTTTCATTCTCTCAATTCTCACACGTACCAACCATCAGGAAAAACCTCATAACCCCAAATAACATTGTAAAATCCCGGGCTGTAGCGAGTTGAACCGTACCAAAATGTACAATCATGCCAGACATCGTTGTGTAGTCGCTGTAAAAACAAAATATTATCCCAATTGAAATTATGAACACGTCACAAACAAATTATCTGTCCTATTTGTCGACGATGTCCTGCTGTAGCACGCAATAATGGCAACATATGCAAATTGCGACGGGACACGAATCTGCATGCGGGCCTGTCTGGCTGTTTATTCCGGTTCACAGAATTTTCTATTTTATATTGGGATTAGAAGAAAGACGGGAAAGAACGAGGGAAAAATTGAATCTCAAGAGAAGGCTTACTTCATCCCTCACTGGAGTTGAAATTCTTTTGTTAGGGATGAGAATTCTAGATAACTTACAGAATTAAACAATTCGGAGGGCGGAATTAAACAGTTTCAAGAATGTCAAAACTGAATAATTCCCATAGACGAATGATCATTCGGAAACATGAACTCGAATTTCCTATTTCATTTCAATTCTTCTTGAATACAGTTTGGAAAAAGAACTCGAGATCAAGCAATTAATAATAAATGCGCTGAATCGAAGAACTTTTTTTACTCCAAATACGACGAGGTGGACAACAAATGCCTCCCATTCAGTAAATTAGAACTGATTGAACTGACAGCTGCGCTCACGGGACACTCCTGTGAATTGTCACAGCATTCTGTGACTAGGTGGTGGATGCTTTGTTCAGCAGCCTTCCAATTATGACACCGAGACTGAGGATTGTCCTTTATATCCCAATTGCTGTTGCATACTCCCTGTCCTGTTTTGATTCTGTTAGAAGGGCACCATTGTCTGCTAGGAAGATCAAAACCGTTCAGTCTATGTGCTGGATTTTCACCAAGGTTGAAGTTTGTAACCTGCTTAGTGTCCTACTCGGTATTCCAGCCTTGCTCAGTTGTGATATCCGTCAGTCGGCTGGCCGTTCTCACTGGAGGTTTTCTGGATTTTATTCTTGACTGCCCTTTATTTATTAGGCTCTCAATGTCGGCGGTTGTTAGGAGCGTTGGTTGTATCTTCAGGGCCGCGAGCTGCCTTAAATTTGGTTGTGCTATATTGCGCAATACTGGAAGCCATGTTATTGGTGTCGACGTAATAGTGCCGGAGATGTGTCTCATCGTTTGGTTCAGCTGTGATTCTATGATCTGAGTGTGATGACTGTTTAACTACACGATTGCGCAGTATTCTGCGGTTGAGTAAACCACTGATATGGTGCTGGTTCTAAGAACTTCAGCTGATGCTCTTCGTGATGAATTTGTCAATTTGTGTATGATATTGTTTCGTGTACTTGTTTCGACGATAATTTTTGGAGGTGAGGTTTGAAGGTCAGAGTTCGGTCGAGGGGGATGCCCAGGTATTTTGGTGTTGGGTTATTGTTGATTACTACTCCGACAGATTTCATATACAGCTGTCGATTTACTTCCTTGTTATTTGGATCGAAAGCTGACACCTCGGTTTTCGACGGGTTTGGTTGAATCCCCTATTTTTCAAAGCACTTTTTCTCCAGCTAAAGATCCTTTTTCAAGTGCATTTTGACATTTACCCGGGCTATTATTGTTTTAGATTCCCAGTGCCCTGTCGACCGCGTAGATAAACTTTCGTGATGTTTTTGGTGGGATGTTATATACCGAGCATATATAGAAAAGAATGTCTATGGTACCTGTCGGTATTGTCAAGAAGCCACTGAAAATACCAAACAACTGCACTTCTCGATTGAGAAGCAGTCTTCAGGCGATGGCTACAAAACCTTGGTTCGTGGTTCCTAAAACCAGAACGTATGATAGACGTAGCAACCAGAAAGTTAGACAAGGTTATTAAGACTTTACTGCCCGACTGGCAAACAGCGCGGTATTGCACAATATACCTGAAGGAAAAAGTTTTTTCAAGGTTTGCAAGTCGTCATCGCCCATCCTATAATCTTACCTGCTACATCCAGACAATTGCCTACTCTATAAAGATAAATGTTCACAATAATCTCTTTTTCGGCAATACAAAGTATTCAGTTCGTTTCTCCAGAATAATTATGTGAAGAAGAGACATAAAGGACCAATGTTCGGCAATCGCAACACTATAACATGATCCAGTAAATTCCCATTTTCCTCGCGTCATAAAACGAGAAATTCTCGATCTGCATACCGCTGATTCGATTCAGGTCCGCAAAATTGGGAAATATCGCGGCGTGAAAGAGATAGAGAGTGCCGCCTACGCCTGCAGGGGGCTTATATCTATGCACACATTCGAAAATCATTTCCACTTTATCAAATTCGCGAAGAATTGATGTTCCTGTCACGTACCGGCGGCAATAAAGCCATTCTGAATGCCGCCCCCATTTATAACAAATATTGATAAAACACTCCAGCGGGCAGGAGACTACGGAGCGTAATCTGTAACCTGTTCCGTCCCGATCCTTTTTGTCGGTCGTCTGCTTCGCTCCGGTTGATTTCGTGGTCTACGTAGCTTGTTTTGGGGGATGGCTATGCAAATTAGGTTTCGCGCCAACTCGTAATCTTTTATTTTCTTGTATTTACTTCCGCATATCAAAGGTTAAAAGGTTACGAATTTTTCAATATATACCCACCTGTCGATACGGAACTTTAAATCCCCTAAATCTCGGATAAGCTCATTATATCTCACTAATTTTTCTGGTAGACTCTCAGTCTGAAGAAGCCTTACCCTTTTATGCGGGCTCACGATGCTCTTCATAAAGCATTCTGGAAGCCAGACTTCCAGCTTCGCAAGACTCACCACTCTTGTTATGTCATCCAACTACAACAAGTTTTTCAATTTATTCCCTATATTTTGTTAGATTTCTGGTGTCAAATATCCAATTATGGATCTATGGGAGATGATTCCCCAATATAAGGGGCCTG
Organism: Myrrha octodecimguttata; assembly: GCA_958510865.1. Taxonomy (NCBI): domain Eukaryota; kingdom Metazoa; phylum Arthropoda; class Insecta; order Coleoptera; family Coccinellidae; genus Myrrha; species Myrrha octodecimguttata. The sequence goes on from OY294057.1 coordinate 33,310,920, forward strand.
TAGCGTTCTTCGTTTATATGAGGATCTGAAAATCATCACTTGGAGGATCGGACCTCCTGGTCAAAGAGCAAATGTAGGTAATTTTATTTACTGCTTCTTGCTGGTTTGCTGTTCCTCTTTCTGTCAAGATATTTCGTCAAAATAAATTCAAGATGACGCAAGAACTATTTTCCAATCCATGTTCTTCAAACAAATTACAACACTTATACGGGGAGACAGAGTTTTTCTTGAGGTTTTTATCTGCGCTCTTGTATCATACGGAAAAATGTGCCATTACAGCCCCGCAACGGCACATAAACTTGAAAAACCGGGTCTACGAAAGTTGTTATCGGTGCTGTGATTTCAATAAACACTTCGAGTAAAAGCAATAGTGCTATTGAAAAGGGTGAATGCCATAAAAAACATGAAGGGATTAAATTGATTTCCCGATTACTATTAAATACCTGAAAGAGCAGGCTGACTGAGGTGGAATCTGATTATTTACTGAAATAATTTTCCACGAAACTTCAAGAAAGAGAAATATTCAATATGTAACAAAAACTAAGCTTAAGAGCAACCAAGACCACGTTGTGCTAAATTACGACTAGGCAACACAGCCACATTCAAATTTCATTGAACCTTGTAAATATCTCAAGGTCAAGCAACAGAATCGTGGTTTACATGTTTAAACATTGCCAATAGCCGCGTAAAATCTCAGAATTCTGAGAAATTTCGACGTTTATAGGAGAAAACGGGGTGTAGTTCTGCTGGCGTCAGTGAGCATTTTTTGAAAATTTTTTTTCGGGATGTACTTAATTCTTTCGTGAAAATGCGGGATGTTAGTTATTTTCCCTTTTTTCACTTCATTTAGGTTTCTATTTTCCCGAAATTTCTTGAATTTAAAAAAGTGGCAACATTGCGCATTCTTGAAATTGTTTTGAACCATTTGCACCAAAAAAATTTTTTTAAAAAAACGAACTCCGGCCTCCAGAAGTCACCCTGTTATATTCGAGGTATGGTTTGCTCTTAATATCGATTGACGAAATGAGTCTTCATTTGATTCCATATATTCCATACCCTCGCATTCAGCATATCAACATTCCACCGACTTAATCATGGCAGCTGCACCTTCAGAAATACTCATTCCCATTCGGGTTCCATCCACATGATTTCTTGCCGAAATGCACGCGAAAACAGAATACCTGAGCGATTCTACAAGGCTATCATCTCCGTTTAATCGCGCTACGGGTGCAATATCTGACTCAAACTTATTAATAGCTCACCCAAACGCGGTTTTCGGAGTGTCAATTGGAGAACTCTAGATATTTCACAGACTCCCACGCATTCTACCGCGCATACGTAATCGGGCGAGGGGACAAAACAAACAAGAACGTTTCCAGAGGAAAGACGGACGATCCCTTTTAATTAAACGCGCCGAAAGCCGAAAAACGTGTCCTTCATATGCTCATTTTAAATGCAAAAGTCTCCCCGGTATAATTGGATATAATGGCCTGTTAAATCCGACACCGTTTGGCTTATACAGGACGATTTTCGCTGACTTCGAAACGACGTGGCGGGTTTTTTTTATGTAGTCGATGACGATGGTCCTTCGATTCGGATTTCGCGACGGTTAATTGGGTAAAAAATGATCTCGACAGGCGTTGTTTCTCCAGAATCGAGCTCGAAGGTCATTGATGGGTTGATTTCAGTCCTTTTAAACTTTTCGAACATTCTTGAACTTCATCGTTGGAAGTGGGGGCCTGCCGTGAACATTTTTACACTATATATTATAATGTTACGAACGACTGCATGAACGGCAGCATGAAAAGTTTTGGTGGTTAATCTCTATGATTTGGCACATTATATAAAAAACATCAATGTCAAACTGTGTTGTCATTTCAGTTTGACAATTCATTATGAATCGTTTAACGCCAGAAAAAAGTTCTCAATCTTCTTATTGATACTGTCCATCTTCCAATCAAGTTTAATTTCGATCAGATAAATATTTTTCGAGTTATTGAAAAATCAAAATTCCAAATGGCCGTAACACAAAAACCATTCGGCAAATTTGGCCCTTTAAAGAACTCAACCGAGATATTTAGGATCAAAACCTAACCTGAAAATTTCAAGACTCTAGGTCTCTTCTTTCGGGAGTTACAGCACACACGGCCGGCCGGCCAGACGGGCAGAATTGAATTTGACCACGGGTTCTTCTTCAGGAAATTCAACCTTATCGTTTGAGACCATTTTCGGCTCAAAATTCGAAAATTCAGGCATCGTAACGAAATGATAACGCGCTGTTCCCTAGAACAAGCACGTAAAAATAAATTAATCGGTTCACGAAGTTCATATACCACTTCGGGACTTCGTTTATTCTCTGTCAAAGTTATAGGCCTAGTAAGCAAGCAATTCATGCAGGTGTGGATGTCTTTTAATCTTCTCGATTGAACACCATTAACAAAACAAGAAAATGTCCGTACCGAAGATAATGTTGCTGCTAAAGCGCGAAATGTTGGGGAAGATGCCAAAACGTAGCCGTTTTGAACATGTTTGCGTTGGTCCATCGACAATTTCTTGTTTCAAATTGATCAGCTAAACATCCACGACATTTGGTTTCAACATGGCAATGCGCTTACCTATCAATTTATTGCAAAATCAATTTCAAGAAATGGTCTTGTTAATTTACCCAATCGTTCGTGCGGCTTAACGCCTCTCGAATACTTTTTATGGGTCATAGTTTTATGCCAACGAACCAGCAATGCTTGAATCTTTGAAGCCAATATTCAAGCTATCATTGAGGCCATAGAGACAGATTTATTGAGAAAAGTATTGAAAATTGGATAGATCGATTTGACATTGGAGTTGGGAAAACTGCTGTTAAATCAGAAGACATTTCTTCTATGACATTGAAATTATAAGGTTTTCCTGAATCTAAATCAACAATTCACTAATGATAAATCTGAATGAAAAATGAAGCCATTTGATTCCATGAAATGAAGTGTAAAACGTAAAAGCTCTATATGCAATTAGTTGGGCAAATAAGTGATATTGTTGAATCATTCAATTAGAGAAACGGCTGTTGAATCAGAAAACATTTCCTTCGATACAAGAAAGTAAAAATAAATGCAAAATAAACCCGCTTGAAACTATCAAGAAATTTGAACACTTAAAAGTTCAAAGTTTATAGCAATCAGCATTCTCGAAATACTACACAGTTCCCTATACTGCTATGTATTGAGTTATGATAAATTTTATTGATAATGTGATGATACTTGAAAGCACCAAGTTTATACCAATGTTTTCTTTTCAGGTGGGTCTTTCTTGAGACGTGTTGTAGAGGAGATGTCAGCATCAGCAAAGTGGAAAGTTATGTATGCTGTTGACCCAAAACTACTGAATCGTTTACAGGGTGTATCTAAATAACACCAAGAAAATCTACGTGGTGATTCTGTGATGAAAATTGAGGTAGGTATTTGGTATAAAATTTTTTGAAAAACCTCCCCCCGAAAAAGTTACACCCCTCCAAATTTAAAAAAAAAAATTCTCTTATATTTTCCCTGTATATTAAAATGAAGACACGAAAATTGGTGAATATAATTTGTCAGTAAAACTACACACTTTGGAATTTTCTCAACCCTGAAGTATGCTTAAAAGGGGTTGAAATAGTCAATCCCTAAGATATTTTCTCTTAGAACTGTTTTTTGAATGAAAATTTATCTACAAGTCTTTTCGAAAACTCAAGCATTTCCAAGAAAATCATAACTCATGTTAAATATCATTTTATTGAAGAACAGCCAACCAAATTATAATTTTACTAGGCTATGACTTTTACAACTAAAACAATAGCGAACAGTGAACAAGAACCCGTCGAATATCGACAATACAATTATTATAAATGTTGACATTGACTGCTTTCATCTTCAAAAAAAGCATTTACTCTTTTTCTCAGTGAAATGCTGATGCAATAAAATATGTCTGCTGAATTTCTTCTCGTTTCACATCCTGCTACAATGCAGTTTCCCCATACCTTGGATATTTTCTTTAAATGCTCAAGTATTCGAAAAAACTTGTAAAGATAAAAAAGTTGAATGTGAATGAATTGGGCTTTTAAACCATGTTAGTTTAAAAGGAAAATTTTTATTCAAAAAAAAGTTGTAAGGAAAAATATCTTAGGGGTTGACTATTTCAACCCCTTCCAAGAATACTTCAGGGTTGAAAAAAATTCAAAATGTGTAGTTTTATTGAAAAGAAATATTCACCAAGTTTCGTGTCTGTAGCCTTAATATACCGGGAAAATAAAAACGAGAAGCAATTTTTTTGTTGATCTTCAGAGAGGTGTCACTTTTTCGGCGGGAGGTTTTCCGAAAAATCTTATACCGAATACCCACCTTAATTTTCATCACAGCATCACCCCTAATATATCACAGCATCACAACCTGTATATTATTGTAGAATCTACTCTCATTATTGGCCGATCACAGTCGATCTTGAAGTTCTATTTCGAATAAAAGTAGTTACAATTCACATTCTTGATGCAAAGATAAGCCTGGCAGATTTTATAATCCCTGAGGTAAGGAAATTATATCTTGCTCATTCTTATTCCAGGTGCACTTCAGTCACAGCGAATCAGCTGTGAATCATTCAAAATTTAATAAAGACGGTAATACTCATTCAAAAACATTGTATATACATTATAATATCCTGAAATATCCTATTGAAGTTATAACAAGATCTTGAATTGACTCGTTAACAATATTGAGGTGTTAGGAAACTAATCGTATCACTAACCTGGGTTCGCTAAATTTGACAGATTGACAGAAAGAGCATTCAATAAATATCATTCGCGTAACGGTAGCCTAGAGGATGGAAACATGCTCTAGGATGCTGAAGGTACCGCGTTCGAATCCCGGCGAGGTCATGGATGTTGTGATAGTTGGGTATATGGTATCTTTGTGGTGTCTAATAAAATAGAAATTGTTTAACGTACAGTGTGTATAGAATAGATGAATGATTGATTATATGTACATTGCAGATTATAAATGACGTTGAGACTGGGCGCATAACCTACAGGTTGGTCCATTAAAAAAGAGAATGAATGAATAAATGATCATTTCCGAGATTCCGTAAACGGTTATAGGTTAGAAGTTAGAATTTGGATCAGAGCTTTAAGGAACTAAATACAGAATATTACGTACAGAGTGAGCAATTGAAAACGAAACAGAGCCATTTACGGGCGAGTTGGCCACAGTCGTTGAAAACGCGGATTTTTTTTGGAGGAGGTCACTTTTTGACGCATAATTCGTTAGTGAAATAGCCATTCCCTGAACCGGGCGGCTCCCACCCTCAAATCTTGAATAGGGAAGATAGGTTGTTTCATACCTCATATGAAGGCTTATGACGTCAACTTTCCACTTTTTTACTTTTTGAGAAAATCGGATCGAATTTGACTAATTAATGGATGTTCATAATTTACATGAGAATATTTTCTGATTTTTGATAAGAAATGAATATTTTTTCTAATTTGTGATTATTTTTGTATTTTAAAGCTATGGGTTCTTAGAAATTCAAATAGCCACCCCCTTAGCTGGGTGGCTATCCCTCTCGAATTTTTGATGAAGAGGATTGGACATGTGATACATCATTTGAATGCTCATCACTTCAACTTTTTTAATTTGCAGCTTTTGTACAATTGATTTGAATTTATAATTCACAAAGTATCTGTTTCAAACTGAAGTTGAAATATCTTTTAGTTTTCCTGATGTAAGGACTTTTCGACGCTTTCGCAAGAATATTTGCTGATTCAAGTAACTCAAAGAAGGAAATAATAAACAAAATCGACAAATTTGACATCTTTGAAAAAAGATTCATGCAAGATCACGAATCAGGTAATATTTTTACGTGATATGATGAACAACCATCAATTATTAAAATTCAACTCAATTGTACAAAAAGCTGCAAATTATAAAAAGTTGAATTGATGAGGTTTCAAATGATGTATCGTTGAAGTTATTTTTATTCAGAATAAGGAACTAATATTTATTCATAAATTGATTGACACTTTTTCTGAATAAAAATAACTTCAACGTGGTAGCAGAGCCATCAGGATTCGTTTTTAGCTTGAATACCCATTTGCAAGGAATCGCCTTTTTTCCAGGTGGTAATCCTTTCAAAATCCAAGTATTATTTTCCTTCAAAGACTTAGACCCAACTTAGGGGGTGGCTATTTAAATTTCTAAGAACCCATAGCTTCAAAATACAAAAATAATCACAAATTAGAAAAAGTATTCATTTCTTATCACGAATCAGGAAATATTCTCATGTAAATTGTGAACATACATTAATTAGTCAAATTCCATCCGATTTTCGTAAAAAGTACAAAAGTGTCATATGAGGGATGACACAACCTATTTTCCCTTTTCAACATTTGAGGGTGGGAGCCGCCCTGTTCAGGGGGTGGCTATTCAACTAATGAATTATGCGTCAAAAAGTGTCCCCCTCAAAACAAAAATCGACCTGTCTCGGCGTTTTCAACGACTGTGGCCATTTCACCTGTAAATGGCTCTGTTTCGTTTTCAATGGCCCACTCTGTATAGAAAAGATGCGCAACCCTAAATATACTCTATTCACTTTTATAATGTAGCCCGGTTGGCCATGACATCATGACAGATTTCACCGTGTATATTTTGAAAATGTTAGGTTATAGTCATTTTCCTGTCAGATAACTACACAACGTTGTCCTTTCTACGAAGAGGTCGTAGTAATTACTTATTTTTCAAAATGTGAATCTACATTGGGAAAGTAATGAATTTGAGGAAATATTATGTGAATTCAATCATTCCAATGACCTGGCGAATGTTGAAGAAACATTTTTCTCTGTTAATACTTCACGTATATAAACATGGCTGGAAGATTCAGTTATGCTTTTTTCTTGTACGGAAATGAAGAATCGAGTGTTTTGGAATTTTATTGAAAAATGATGGATAGAGCAGTCCGTTACTTTGCGATAGTTCATTCGAAAAGAAATGAAAGTACTCGAATAACACGGCAGTGAAACTTCTAAACGAATGGACGGACCTATGGAATTCCCTACTTTTCTAAATTCTCAAGAAATAAGCCCACAGAAGTCATTTAAATACCTTGTTGCACAACTTGAAATATTCCAGTAAGAAAATGTAGTAGTACTACGAAACCTGTGTCACAATTAACCTCAAAAGGACTAACTAACAGTTCTTGGGAATCTAGGTGAATGATACACTGGATCAACATATTTCTAAACTAGGATACATACAGCTTAGTTTCAGTCTATTATCATTGGTTGTAATGACAAGATATCTGGATAAATTCACCATGTAAACTACCTATCATTCAGTATTCGAGTCAAAAGCAAGATATGGAATTATGTTTTATGTACATACTTTGAAGTCAAGTCAAATATTCAATTTCCAGAAAAAAACAATTCCTAAAATATTAGAAAAAATAGAACTGAATGAGATATTGTATAATTCATGTTATTTTCATACGTAAAATTTCAATGTTCTGCCAAGATAGGATATACCAAGTTCATTTTCAGTGTACTACTTCCTATCGAAACAATTCCACGAAATATATAACTTTTGAAATTATTCATTAGGGAATTTGTTCAATTCAAACATGACTACCTACTGAAGTTGAATTGTTATTTGTTATTGAAAGAGAGTAGAAATTGGCAACCTCGCGTCGAATTATTTTGACATTGTCGATATTTCAGGAGCGCCAACCTGCCTTGGTTTTAGTTACAAAAACATGATAGACCTAAATCATGGCCAACTGGGCTACTTTATAAAAGTGAATGGAGTATACTTGTTGGGGAATTAAAGATTGCCTGTAGTTCTCTAACAGTCAGTATCATTTCCTACTCTTGCAAAAAAACAGTCCCATATAGATTTCCGCTTTATCTAAACGACTACGTGTCTCTCGAAAAATTCACAGTCGAACGGACGAGGCAATAGAAACTACAGTTTCAGCTCACGGGTGCCGAGCGCGTCGTCTCTAATGGAACTTTTTATGTACTTCTAATTTTCCTCCCGCTACTCAAAATGGATCGGTGGAACTGAATGGCTGCGCGATTTGTTTCTGCCCCATCCCCCTTGACGGGGTTTGACGCTGAAGAATTGTTGCGTTCTTTCGGGAGGTACATCATCGGCAGAACTTTTTGTGGGATCGCGAATATAGGGAGAATAATAGAGACCGTTTAGGGGCGAGTGCAATCGAGTGAAAGCACGGAAATTTATAGTAGGCTTTTTGTTTCGAGATGATAACATTTATCTATCAATTTACAGCTTGTTGGCGGTTAAAATGAACAATTTTCCTGGAGTAGGTATACTCCATTCACTTTTATAATGTAGCCCGGTTGGCCATGACATCATGACAGATTTCACCGTGTATATTTTGAAAATGTTAGGTTATGGTCATTTTCCTGTCAGATAACTATGCAACGTTGTCCTCTCTACATAGAGGTCGTAGTAATTACTTATTTTTCAAATGTCAATCTACATTGATAAAGTAATGAGTTTGAGAAAATATTATGTGAACTCAATCATTCCAAAGACCTGGCGAATGTTGAAAAACTTTTGTCTCTGTTAATACTGGAAATATTTCACGTATATAAACATGGTTGGAAGATTCAGTTATTCATTTTTCTTGTACGGAAATCAAGAATCGAGTGTTGTGGAATTTTACTGAAAAATGATGGATAGAGTAATTCGTTACTTTGTGATAGTTCATTAAAAAAAAAATAATAGTACTCGAATAACCCTGCAGTAAAACTTATAAACGAACCAACAAACCTATGGAATTCCCTACTTTTCGAAATTCTCAAGAAATAAGCCTACAGAAGACATTTAAATACATTATTGCACAACTTGAAATACTCCAGTATCAAAATGAAGTAGTAGGTACTAAAACCTGTCATCTTGAAAGAACTAACTCAATTTTAAGTTCTTAGGAATCTATCAGGGAATTATCAGGGTTACTATCAGAAAAAGCCGATTTCAATTCTACATAGCACTTCCTGATACTTTGCCTCTGCTTCTTCAAAACTACCTTCGGCATTTTTGCGCGCATGTTCTAGGGGAACAGCGTGCTATCGTTTTGATCAAATGTCTGTAATTTTGGATGATTGAGCCGAAAATGGTCTCAATCGACTAGGTTGGACTCACTGATGACGAATCCGGTGTCAAAATCGATTCTGTCCGGCCGGCCGGCCGGCCGGCTGGCCGGCCGGCCGGCCGGCCGTAGACACGATAACTGTCGAACGAAGTGAGCTAGCGACTTGAAACTTTCAGGGTAGGTCGCGCATTGAAATGCCGCGGTTAAGTTCGTTAATGGGCCAAATCGATCGAATAGTTTCGGAGTTATAGGCATTTGAAGTTTTGAAGTTATTTATTTTTTATTTCAGAAACTACTTGAGCGATTGGATTCAATCTTGGCAGTTTGGTGGAGTATAACGACGCGCAACTTTGAGCCAAATTTCGTCAAGATCATATTGTCAATAAATTCAAAAAAAAATTTTTTTCGAAATTTTTTTACAAAAAAATTTTTTTTTCGGAAACCATTCATCATATCCAAAAAAAATTATACTCACACTCTGACCTTCTAATTTCACAGCAGTGTACTAAATTTCAGCTCGATACGATCATAAGTTTTGGAGATATCGGGAAAAAATATGTCAAATTTCGAGGTTTTCTTCTCGATATCGTTGATTTTTTTGGTATTACTCGAGAAATACTGATTCAGTCCTGATTAAACTTCACAGCTAGTTTTAAGATGCTGAAAGACAACTTTGTGCAAAATTTCGTGATAATCGGGTTATTAGAACAATTTGAAAAAAAAAATTTATATGATTTTTTCATCATATCATCCTCATTAAATTCTGTATGAAACTTCGAACTGTTATTTTCGATGGAGTACTGGATTTCAATTCGATCTGGTCTGTATTTTTGGAAATATTGGAAAAATAAAATTTTGATTGGGTGTATCTACGGAATCATTGGGTGGATTTTACCCATTCACGAATTCGGCCTTCGTAATTAAGGTCCAAACCTTCTCTACAAATATCGAGTTTCTAAGTTGTTTCTTTCGGAAGTTATTGTGTTTACGCAGTCGGCCGTTAGGCTGACCGTAAACACAATAACTTCCGGAAGAAACGACTTAGAAACTCGATATTTGTAGAGTAGGTTTGGACCTTAATTACGAAGGTCGAATTCGTGAATGGGTAAAATCCGCCCAATGATTCCGTAGATATACCCAATCAAAATTTTATTTTTCCAATGTTTCCAAAAATACAGATCAGATCGAATTGAAATTCAGTACTTCATCGGAAATAACAGTTCGAAGTTTCATACAGAATTTAATGAGGATGATATGATGAGAAAATCATATAAGTTTTTTTTTCAAATTGTTCTAATAACACGATTATCACGAAATTTTGCATAAAGTTGTCTTTTAGCATCTTAAAACTAGCTGTGAAGTTTAATCAGGATTGAATCAGTATTTCTCGAGTAATACCGAAAAAATCAACGATATCGAGAAGAAAACCTCGAAATTTGACATATTTTTTCCCGATATCTCCAGAACTTATGATCGTATCGAACTGAAATTTGGTACGCGCGCACGTTCAAATTCGTTGCTGAAGCGGTCATCTACATTGAACATGCGCGCAAAAGTTGCTGCCTTCACGGCAGTGCTTTTTGAAATTTTTATTAGTTTGCAAGCGTTATTATGCTGAGATTTAGAAATCTAGAATCGATTGATATTGATAATAGTAGAAATTGAAATTTGGCAACGTCCTTTGACATTGCCGATATTTCATGAGTGCCAACCTGCGTCAGTTTTAAGGGAAAAAACTTGATAAACCTAAATCATGGCCAACCGGGCTACATTATAAAAGTGAATGGAGTATACTGACGTTTTTTGCGATACGAGGAGTGTTAAGGCGCATACTGATGTACGTGAAATTATTCATGCGATTTTTCTATTTGGGTTTAAAATTTCAACTAAAAGCAAAGGTCAAAAACCACTCGATATGTCTGGTTATGACGAATGACTAACCAATACCAATATTTTGGCAGCCTTCCGCGTAATTTTTGGTCTCACGGCCGATCGTAAACACGATAATCTTCGAACAAAACAATTTAGATACTGGACATTTGAAGAATAGGTTTGGACCTTAAATACGAAGGTCGAATTAGTGAATGGCCACAATCCAACCAATGTTTCCGCAGATATACTGATTCAAAATTTTATTTTCCCAATATTTCCAAAAATACAGATCAGATCGAATAGACGACTTCGGCCCAAGTTGCCAACCCACAATTTACTTAGCAAGTTTACTTTCACTGGGGAACGGGAATTTCAGGACAAATTCGACATGATAAGGTTCGCATTATTTATAAATAATCGTAAAACATGCCTCGGCTCTTCAAACCAGATAATTCCTTCCAAATATAGGTTTTTGTTAAGATCGTCCCCGATTGGCTGAAATTTAAGTTGGGATTCCTGATTTCATGCAAACAGTGTCAATTTTCATAGGATACGTTCCGAAAATCAACTATGTTGTTTCGGTTGCCGATTTTCCGCTCCATAAATATGAAATATTCGGATGGTTCCAGAAACAAGCGCGTGAAAAAGGTTATTTACGGAATCTGGTTGATGAAAATGCGGTCGATTTACCTTCACCAGAACGATTTTCTATGGTAAATATCCATAGCATAGAACAATCTTTGTTTACTTTAGGTTTGTTTTGGTTCCGAGTTCAGATCTGTTCGGGACGGTTCTGAAGTGGGAACCAAAACAAACCAAAAGTAAACATAGATTGTTCTATGCTATGGATATTTACCATAGAAAATCGTTCTAGTGACAGTAAATCGACAGCAATTTCATCAACCAGATTCCGTAAATAACCTTTTTCACGCGCTTGTTCCAGGATCCATCCGAATATTTCATATTTACGGAGCAGAAAATCGGCAACCGAAACAACAGAGTTGATTTTCGGAACGTATCTTATGAAAATTGACACTGGTTCCATGAAATCAGGAATCCCAACTTAAATGTCAGCCAATCGGGGACGATCTTAACAAAAACCTATATTTGGAAAGAATTATCTGGTTTGAAGAGCCGAGGCATGTTTTACGATTATTTATAAATAATGCGAACCTTATCATGTCGAACTCGTCCTGAAATTCCCGTTCCCCAGTGAAAGTAACCTTGCTAAGTAAATTGTGGGTTGGCAACTTGGGCCGAAGTCGTCTTATTGAAATCTAGTACTTTATCGAAAAATGACAGTTCGAAGATTGATACAGAATATCATTGAATAATTGAAAAAAACAATTCGAAATTTTTTGATAAATTTGTTCTGATGACACGATCATGACGAAATTTCGCACAAACTTTTCCATCAACATTTTCGAACTAGCTGCCAAATTTCCGAAATCTTTTTCTCTGCACGATTCTTGGAAAAATTAATTGAATCAATTGGGATCTTTCACGCTATGTTTTTGTTACGCTCTTATCACATGGAACAAGAGCTTTATCATTTGGACCAAAAATGACCTCAGGTGACTTACAAAGAATATGAGGTCAAATTTAATTTTATAAGCCGAAGGCCTGAACGTAAGCACCATTACTTCCGAAAGAAAATAATGATAGACTTTCATTTTGTGCGTAGTTAAAGGATTTAATTACGTTGCATTCGTGAATGCGTGAAATCCGCCCAATGATTCAGCAGAATTTTCCCAGAGATTCCGCAGACATGTCAATACAAAATTTGATTTTCGCAAAATTTCCAAGAATACAGATCAAATCGAATTGCTTTCTAGTATTATCTGACTCCACGCCATCAGTGCTCTTCCAGAATTTTTCATTTCGAAAATTCTTCCAAAAATTCAACTCCAGTTTCGTTCTCTGTTTATTTCAGTGAAACGTACTGATATCCGCCATACGTTTTCGATATTACTCAAATATTCTTCGCCAAATATCGCTCATCGAAGATTCTTTTATACAAACTTCCTATCTCTTATTTCCCACCAACAAATCACTTACTGACAATTCATATGGAAATTTATGGGGAACACCTTTTATAATTTTTTATCCGAGAGTGGTAACGGAGTTAATATGACGTATCATTCTAATTACTGAGGAGTAATTGCCGATACATAATTAATTTGTTGTCGATCGCCAGAGGTGTGTCTGATACGACAACTAGATAAGACTATCGGTCTTAAATCAGATCGATATTAATTGGGAGTACTGTGGTTTTTCTTTGGAAACGATCATCAGATAATCGATATATCGATTCCATTTAAGGCAGACTCATACCCAATTCAGACCATTCGATATTGATTTACGACTAGGTGGAATAGAGCCAAGTCCTGTTTGTTTCTACTTTGTATGAGATATTGCTTTTTAGGCCTAGATTCTGACGGTTTGTAGATGCCAGATTAGGGATAAAATGTATAAATAGATAATCAGTGAAATCCATTCACATACGTAGATCTTATCGATGAATTAACGCACTGCCAATGCAATAGAAACGATTATTCCAGTTGCGAATGTGATATATTTTCAATATGAACTTCATACGTCTAGTAACATTAGAGGTCTTACAATCAGAAACAATAATTTCATGAACTTCATTTTTGGCAATATTGGTGTCTCAAATCAAGAATGAGGCTATGATATTTTCAGAAAATTTGATCTACATTCAAGACTAAAAACTAAAACAGGTGCTTTTACATAATACGTCTAGGCATCGACGAAATAAGTTGTCGATTTCTGCTTGTGACAACTCCTTCCAAGCAAGTCGAACTCCGCGAATGAACTCTGCCAAAGTCTGTGGAGGTTCAATGGTGTTCGATGGAATTTAAATCCGATTAACAGTGTGGCCACACAATATCAAAATATAAGAAGTGCTACCTCCCTTGTAAACTGTGCGCAACATTTGTGACATTTCCTCTGCCATAAAAAATAGGTCGGAACATTCCATAATAGTTCTAGTCATTTCTCTCTTTAATTACATTGTTCCTCTGTGGTTCTGCTCATAGATTAATCTTTAGTTTTGTTCCAAATGAAACAGAGCTTTTTAAACAATACTTTATTGAAAAACATCATCTTTACAATTACATATATATTAAATACTCCATTGTAGAAGGAAAAAGTAATTATAGAATTAGTAAATTATATTTGTCGCACATCCAACCGAATATGATATGGGCTGAATAAAATGAAGACAATTTGCTTCTAGAGAAACCAAGTGAATTCATATGATGACAGTTCGATACTTTCCAATAAATTTCTTATTTGTGTGCAGACAAAGACCAATTCACAACAATTTTTACTTCATCATTCAGATTGAACGTTTCATTTCACTGAATCACAATAACACCAACTCATCCAGGGAGGGAAGAAGCATCCACAGTCACAAAAGGGAGACAAAATTATGTAGAAATCTTCAATCTGGGCTCTGCCTAACGATATCACTCTTTTCTAAAAAAAAACGCGTATCAATTTCACTAACAAGTCTTTCATGATGAATGTTGATATACCTATTTCAACTATAAATACTACCGATCAATCTTACAAAGATATACCTCCATGCAATAGTTCTCTGATAAATTTTACACATCTTCAAAATATTTTCATACGAATATTGTTGTGTTTGAATGAGTATTTGGTTTGTCGTTAGTTACACTTTAGTTTTTTTTTAAACAAGTCAAGAAAAGGTCTGCAAATTTTGAAATTTCAAAAACCTACAAGAGTTTCGGTTTTGGCCTAACCCATATGAGAAGCCGAAATAAGGTTAAGTTACCTGCAAATCAAATTTCGGTGGGTCACTTATTTTGTATAGAATAAGAGACCTTAATATACAGTGCGTGTCAAAATCATGGCACCAAATTCATTTTCTCGGAAGAAAAATATTTCGCAACAAAATCCTGAAACACGTCAATTTTTGTTTCACTTTTACCAAATTTTTATGCATTTTTGAAGGATTTTTGTTGCACCCTGTGCCATCCCCATCACCGCTCTAAATTTTTTGAATAGGGAAAGTGGGTCATGTGGTACTTTTATGTCAAGTTCTTTGTATCTTCTTAACATGCGTGCAGATATGTTCAAAAAAATTTTTTTTTTTGAAAAATTAGTTACTTCAAAGAGGTCTTTCAGTATGTGCATTTTGTCATGGCTCATTTACTTTGAGACGATGGTACCTGATGAAATTTGTCACCGAATGAAAGTCGACCATTACAGTTTTATTCATGCACAACTTTCAACCCCTACGAACCCTTTGATGGAGAAAAAAAAATTTCACGTGAGGGGGTTGAAAGTTGTGTATGAACAAAACTATAATGGTCGACTCTCATTCGGTGACAAATTTCATCAGGTACCATCGTCTCAAAGTAAATGAGCCATGACAAAGTGCACATACTGAAAACCTCTTTGAACTAACTAATTTTTCAAACAAAAGAAAATTTTCTCCTGAAAATTTCTGCATGCCTGTAAAGAAGATACAAAGAACTTGCCAAAAAAGTACAACACAACCTACTTTCCCTATTCATAAAATTAAGGGGGTTGATGGAGATGGCACAGGTTGCAACATAAATCCTTCAAAAAATGCATATAAATTTGCTGAAAGTGAAAGAAAAATTGGCCTGTTTCAGGATTTTGTTGCCATATGATTTTCTTCTGAGAAAATTAATTTGTTCCATAATTTTGACGCGCACTGTATAAAAACTAAAAAAATATTTCATATTGTGATTTATTCATTTTGATTCCTCGGATTCCATTTCAAACGCGATAACCTGAACAGGCGCTTATGGTAATTCTATTGGCAGTTTAAAAACTGCCTATCTGTCTAAAGACAGATAAACAAATTTGGCGATTTGAAAAATTCGAATAAATGAGGTTTTTTTGCGGAAACTTCATTGGCAAGTGGCAAAAAAGCACAAAAATGTGAATCAATTTTGCTTTTTAGATGATTGCATATACAGGTTACTGAAAGGAATGAATCAAATAAATTTTGACGAAAACCGAATCTCAATCTGCGAATATATCATGAAGAGAACAAGTTTGCCGACTTGCTTCCTATTCAATAAAAGCACATCTGATTTACGACCATTTTTCTATCATCCAAAAACTATGTTTACGACATAAGCATCCTTCCTTTGAAAGAGCCGCCTTGAACACTGCCAAAAAGGGTTGGAAACTCAATTACGGATTGGTTTTCATAGATGGCGTTGTGTGTAAAACACAAAATTGTCAATAACTCAAAAGTAACTGATGTGTAGGAACTCATTCCAACGTAACAAATTGATTACAAATTATCGGCGAAAAAAAAAAGAAGAAAAAGTAGAAGAAGTGAACACTTTCAGCCAACTTCACGCTTCATCAAAAACTAGAGTGAATTACACGAAAACTTGAACAGATATTGAAGGGATATAAACAAAACAAATTGGAACAAATTGGTAACCGAGTATTGAAATTGAAATTTGTCGATTCCAGAAATTTTTGGTGTTGAGCGTGAAGTTGGCACTAAATGTTATGAATACGAATATAAAAACATCTACTGAAGATATTGAGATTTTTTCAACAAAACAAATTTAAACAAATTGCTTACTAATTTAGTGGCATCAAAATTTTTCCAAAACTGGAAAATGTTGGTGAGGAAGTCAGCACCAAAGAATAGAAATGCAAATTATTCAAAAACTATGATGGTGCATGAAAAGTTTTAAACGGAAAAAATTATAAAAAATTCGGAACTGAATATTGAACTTAGTTTCGGAATTTGTTCTATAAACTTCTCGCTAATTGCACTTCAAATTCGAACAACTACATCAACACGAAATTTTGCACCTACTTGCGCGTTGGTATTCTTCAACTGATTACAGGGTTGCGATCTGAATAAGACCCTAAACCCACCCTCAAATTGTCAACTCCCAAAGACCTAGACCTCTCAATATATACATATTTTCTCCCCGCTCCAACCCTGCTTCCATCCTTCTAGCAGTCGTCGTCTCTCAACCCTTAACGTAACCAAATCGTCCTATCCGCTGACCCGTTTCGTTATTTTTAGAGTCCGCAATTCCCGAAATCGGGGTCAGTGTCGATTGGGCCGGAAGCAGCCGAAATGGGACGCGACCCGCCCGCGTCTACGCTCGCGGATCAACGCGAGAAGCTAATCCCATTATCCCGTTTACGATCGGGAGTCGTCCTTCCCTTTTCCGTCGCTGCGGAGCGTATCGACGTGTTTTTAATCGCGCAAAGTGCCCCGATTCAATTTTCTCCCGTTCAGGCGCGCAGCTTTTTGAGATCGCGTGATTGCGTTCGACGTGAAGGATCTTCTCAGGAACGTTGGAGGGCGAAGAAGAATATTTAACGATGATTTCTTATTCGGCCTGATTTGGGTTTGCGAGATTGGATTAGGAAGTCGATTGCGTAATATATTCTTATACTGAGAGAAACGCAAGAGTTAATAAATAATTAAGACCAGTCTATTTGGAACAGATTCCTTGATTAATGAAATTCATTTATGATTCGAAAATGTTATTATTAATTGAAAACTCTGGATTCTGAATTTATTTCCGAGAAAAAACTGTATTTACAATAAGAAACGTGTATTACTAAAAAATTTTTTATGGAGAAGTAATGTCCGAAAATGTTCGAAATTAGCTGTAAAAAAAATTAACTGCAATTCATTCATTTCAACGAATTGCGCATTGAATTATAATGATATAAATTTATTAATTATTAATAGAACTTGATTCTACACTAATAAGTGTATTTTAACGCTCGGATTTCCCGCGTGAAAATCTGCTCAGTTGTATTATTGCATTCTTGCGTATATAGTTGTATTCTTGCATGAATCTTTGTTGTTGCATTACCATTGTATATCCCTCTTTATACAATGGCGTTACTGCGGTAGTTTTGTTCTTGTGATTTGTTTCATTTCTAATATTTCAATACTAACATATTGACATATTTTTTTTCTAGACTACCCATCTCGTTTTTCAAAAGAAATATTTAACTTATTTCTGTTATTCATATGAAAAAAAAGTTTATCAAATATAAATATATGTTTGTTCATTGTGAAGTATTGATAATATTCATGAAATCATTTATTCGACATTAATAAAACTTATATTATATAATAAATATTCATTCATGAAACTCAAATAAATCCATTATTCATGGCATAGGTATATTCATTACGCCATATTCGAATCAGGGGTTTATTTAACATGAGTAAACTTGATTACATATAAATAAACTCTTCTCTCAGTCTATAGAGTAATTGTGAATATTTCAACCATAGAATCTCGAGCGTAAAATATAAAGATTCAATCCAAATTACCTAGACGAAATGTATTCTCTGTCTGGTGTTTTAAAAATTCATAAATGATTTTGTACTGTACTATGCACTTAAAATAAATGGTGGATCAATTCGAAAAGATTGTGAACCTTAGATATCTCGACCCTCATGCAAAATCAAAAAAATTCAATTAGAGGTAAACTTTGGGTTTTATTTGTCAATTTGTATTAACCCTGTAAGCGTGTTGACATTAAACCCATAAATCTCAAATGGGAAGTGGAGGTTTAGTGACGCCATGTTTCGGAGGGGATTCGATTGCCTTCTCGAAAATGACGTACACTTCACCATTTTCGTTAAAACTTCCGAAAAATAAAAGAGTTAATTCCTATTTCAATGTTAATCTGTTGTTATTCTGTATTATTGAATTTTTACTATTTATGAGGGTTTTTAATTTCGAAGGAGGCGGGGGGGGGTTCCTCACAAATTTACTGAAAGTGTCTCAGAAAAAGTATTGGGCGAACGGAGAAGTGAATATTGTTTTTTAATACAAGAAAAAAGCAGTGATGTACCAATATACCCTGTTTTTGCGTTCTTGGGGAACTGCGTGCTATCGTTTTGTCCAAATGTCAGTTATTTTCGAATTTGAAGCTAAAAATGGTCTCAAACGACTAGGTTGTACTCACTGATGATGAATCTGGGGACAAAATCGATTCTGAACTTCCGTGGGTACGATTACAGGCGTACGGGGAATCTCTGAAAATTTCAGAGTTGGTTGCATTGCGAAGCTTAAGTTCGTTAATGGGTGAAATCGGTCGAATAGTTTCGGAGTTGTAGCTATTTGAAGTTTTGAGTTTATTCCCCTGATATTTCGAGAACTACTGAAGCTATTGAATTGAAACTAATTAGTTAGTCGAAACATAAGGACTCGCAACTTTTCCTGAAATTTTGTTGATATCGTACTGTCAGTAAATTGTTATAAAAATTTTTCAAAATTTTTTTGGAAAATTTTTTTTTTGCTGAAACTTGTTATTTATTCGGACAAAATTCCGCAGCAGTGTACCAAATTTCAGTTTGATACGATGATGAATTTTTGCTGATATTGTGAAAATTCCGCGGTTTTTTTCTCGAGATCGTGGTTTTATTTCGGAGCTTATTCGAAAATGCTGATGAACAACTTTGTGCAAATTTTTGTGATGATCGTGTCATTGGAACAATTTGAAAAAAAAATTAATTTTTTTTCCCAAATATTCAATATTCTTTGACCTTCTTATGGAATTCTTCATTGACCTTCGAACTGTCATATTTCGATGAAAATCTGAATTTCAATTCGATCTTATCTGTATTTTGTAAATATTGGGGAAATAAATTATTGAATGGGTATATCAGCAGAATCATTGGGTGTATTCTACCCATTCACTAATTCGGCTAATTCGTAATCAACGTCTCAACCTACTCTACAAATACCGAGTTTCTGAGTTGTTTTCCGAAAGTTATTGTGTTTCCGGAAGAAACGACTTAAAAACTCGGTATTTGTAGAGTAGGTTTGAGGTTCAAGTACAAAGGTCGAATTCGTGAATGGGTAAAATCCGCCCAATGATAACGTGGAGATACCCATTCAAAATTTTATTTTCTCAATATTTCCACATTAGATCGAATTGAAATCTAGTACTTTATCGAAAAGTGCTTTTTTAGGGTTTTTTTTCAACGAATCATTTCCTGAACATACTTCATAGAACAAAACTAACAATATTCTATGAGCCTTAGTTTTTTGAACTTTTGCACCGAAAATAGGATGACCCTGTTTAGAATCCTTTGGTACTTGAAATTCGCGGTTTTCTTCCAGATCACATTTGTCTCCGTAATCTACTCACGGGAAAGCTGATGAGTGTTATTCTACATATGTTTATTTTTTATAGATTCTTTTCCACTGAAACTGTACTGTTGCATCCTGTACTGTTCCCACACCCATCACTTAGTTCTCATAACAACCCTCCAAAACGAAGACGCTTGATCTATCTGAATAATCTCCAAAGTGTACCGGCGTACGATAGACTAACAAACAACAGAACTGTAATTGCGAAAACAATGCAGCTGCAGATGAGTCCGTGAACACGAAGAGATATTCGCGACGCATTCCTGGGTATAAAACAGGATTTCACAGATTTAACGGGCTTTATTCATGTAAATCCGGTTGAAGACTCCTCCCGCGGATTGAATTATTCCGTCACTCACCACATCCATTGGAGGCAGGATGCCGCAAACTCGGGGGAAGATCGGATGTGCGTTAAGATGCTTGGGGAGGAAGTAATATCTTTTCGAGTGGGTTGTTCTTAATATTTAGGTGAAAAATCTTTGCCCGTCTGCTCTGCTGTCTTTTGGTTTCAAAGAAAAGCTATCTCCTCCTTGGTTCTGTCCATATCATTTCAACTGAATTGGTGGTGGTAGGCGCTTATTTCCTTCTTCATAATTGATGCCATAAAATGCTTGTCTGTAGGCAGCATAACCCTACCTATAAAGTTGAGTGTTTCCTCACGATCTTCCGGTTTCTCAGGAAGCAGACTGAAATCATTTTCAGCAGATATTGAAGAATCCAGATTGTGTGGAATTGGGGTAGAAAAACCATGTAGTAGAATTTGTTGCCATTAGAAGTTAACACACAGGAAACTCCCTTTTTCAGCCGATCCCAGCCAATGAACTTGACGAGAACTCCACGGAGATATACACCTAAGCCAGATTCAGCAAAATCACAAAATAGATCAGTAATGGTTAAATTCTGAAAAAGCACCGACGTGAAGTTTGGGTCAATTAAGTACTCCGATCTTTTCCTCTCGAAATTTGGCATGAACCTTTACGCTGTCCTTTTTCATTTATTTCAACTCTATCGTTTTCGTTCTTTTGAAAGTTGGTATTAGCGAAATACAATATTTACAGAATCATCAGGCGGATTCTATCACATATTCAAAAATTGGTGCTTCGTAATGAAATTCTGAACCTTGCAGTCCCTAAGTCATTTCTTTCAGAAGTAATTGTGTTTACCGTCAATCTAATGGTGATCGAAATCACAATAATTTCCGAAATAAATAACCCTGAGTCTCGAGATTTTCAGATCAGATTTGGAAGCCAGAAAGGTAAGGTTCAGCTTATGATTTATACAGGGTGTTCCACCATAATGTGGCCAAACATATATAGCCGTATAGATGACATTGGGAAAAGCATTTTTGCCTCAGGACATATACCCCGTTTTCGAAGCATAAGCGAGATACAGGGTGTTTAATGTTAACTTCGAGCAATATTCTGATAACTGTGTTGAGTTATGCGTGACCTTTTTGTCACATCTCAGTATTTTTTGGTGGTCAATTCAATTGTTGTGTAGAATTCGGGAACAAATATTTCAAAATGGCGGAAAACCTACAAAGTTGGAATTTTTTGTTTTCGATTGCTAAATTGGATAGCATTATTTCAATGTAGTCAATTTTCTAAGATTTTCCGTGAAAAAACTTTTTCTTGAATTCAAACTCATCTTTTTTTTGCATTTCTACAGTGAAAAAAATTTCACCCAAAATTGTTGAAATCTTTTGAGGCCAAAATTGAGCTAAAGGGTTCCAAGAATAACCCGCATGGAAATATAAATTTATCAGAGGAAAATTTTTTTTCTAAAAAACTTTGGTAGGAATCGAACTCCCTTCGCATTCGGAAAATAGGGTCGAATTCGATGAACTACCATTGCTTGGTAACGGATGTCATTATAATCAGAATAAATCCAATTTATACGCGACCTCAAGTGGAGCAAGTTCGAATCCAATGGACGTTTTTTTTTTTTTAAATTTTTTTTTGATAAATTCATATTTCTATCCGGGTCATTCTGGGGACACATAAGCACAATTTCTACCTCCGTGGGGCCACCAGTTTCTCGTATAAAAATTATTTAAGTGCTCCGAGCGGATTGTTTGGAAGGCTATAAAACGAAAACCAATGGATATTTTTTCATTCTGTTTTCACACCAGTGTTCAGAATAAAGGTTTGTTCAACCTTGAAAGATTTCAACAATTTTGGGTGGAATTTTTTTTCACTGTAGATATGTAAAAAAAGTTGAGTTTGAATTTTGGAAAAATTTCTCGCAGAAAATTGAGTACATCGAAATGATGCTATCCAATTCAGCAATTGAAAACAAAAATTCCAACTTTGTAGATTTTCCGCCACCATTTTGAAATATTTTTTCCCGAATTCTACACAACAATTGAATTGACCACCGAAAAATACTAAGGGCCGGTATTATAAAACTTAATCGGAAGTTAACTTTAACTTTAACTGAAATTTTGACAGTTATGATAGGACATATATGTCAAAATTGTCAGTTAAAGTTAAAGTTAAGTTTTATAATACCGGCCCTTAGATTTGACCAAAAACCGTTATTTAAGAGGTCACGTATAACGTATAACTCGCCACAGTTATCAGAATATTGCTCAAAGCTGACATTAAATACCCTGTACCTCGCTTATGCTTATGTGCTTATATGGGTAGTTACATGTACAGGATACAGGGTGGGCCAAATTGGACCCTTCTAATGGGGAAGTCCTATTTCTGTACTAGATAGACGAAAACTGATGTCGGTGTCTGGGGACCAATTTTCATGAGAAACTCAGTGGCGAAAACCGCAATTTCATAGCTACCACCGTTGCATAGTTACCAGGTGTTTTTCGAAAATGTTCATTAAGGACTGTGCGGCGATGAGAAAAAATAATGCAAACATTGATTGCTTTGTTTTGAAGAAATCCTGTAGTTTTCTTGGAATTTAAAAAAACTAGAACTACATTTAAAAATACCAAGAAATGAATAATTTCATCAAATGGGGTGTCAGAAGAGTCGGCCTTTTTGTTAGAAGCACATAGGGTAAATTCTTCTGAATTATGAGTTGATATTCTAAGATTTATTTCAACAGCTCCTAGAACGACGGCTTCTTGTAAATCTGTATTCTGAAGTTATTTCTTCGGTCTTTTCGCTTGTCAAGTTGACCTTCACTCATTGAGTTGTGACGCAATATTGTGCGGAAATATATTTGAGAGGTTGTCATCGTTTTCACGATACAAATCACTTGCTGCCCCTGCATTTTATCCGTTTCGTATATAACAGACTCACATATCCCACTTCTCATAATCTTCGTGTTTCATTGCAGAAAATTGAACAGCAGTTGCTAACTGAACGAAACTTACCGTGGGTTTCACAAAGCTTAATCCTCTGATCAACGCCTTGATATTCTGTGGTATTGCTAAAAATGAACTGAAATTGAACATAGAATTGTCTTGATCAGAACAATCAAGTTAATCAGAGCTTTGTGAAACCCGCTGTATCAGCGGGTTTCACAAAGTGTTTCACAAAGTGTTTCAAAAGACATTCGATATCAAACATTTCCATGGTTTGACAATTTAATATCTCGAACATTACTGTAGAAAAATTTCGAGTATGCTTTATTTTTGAGATGGCAATTTCAAGCTCCATCGAAATATGTAAAAATATACGGGGTGTCCTATCTGAGGAGTGATTTCCCAAAAAATATCAGTTTGTGGAAAATTCAATTAACGTCATTGAATTCTTCGTGAGAAGTCGCTACGAAAATGAGAAGAAGAAAAATGATTTCAATGGAAAAAAGTTACAGCAATATTTCTAAAGTGAACATTTCCGAAAAACACCAGCTAACTATATAACGGTGATATCTATGGAGTTGCGGTTCTCGCCAAAGAATTCCTCATGAAAATTGACATCTAGCTAGTACAGAAATAGGACTTCCAATTCAAAAGTACCCACCCTGTACAAGCACATGGAGCTGGCTTGTACATTCTGACAGTACTCTCGTAGCCTACATGCCATGTGTCTTGAATTCCAACCTTATAGGATAATTATCAAC
The DNA here is from genome assembly GCA_958510865.1 of Myrrha octodecimguttata. Taxonomy (NCBI): domain Eukaryota; kingdom Metazoa; phylum Arthropoda; class Insecta; order Coleoptera; family Coccinellidae; genus Myrrha; species Myrrha octodecimguttata. The sequence continues at coordinate 33,335,138 of OY294057.1, forward strand.
ATGGTTCTGTAAAACAACCGCGGAAAGAATCAAGATGTGAATTTCCCAGTGATTCTAGGTCACCCAGTATCAACCCAGACAACAATATCGACTTCTGCAACTTGTTCTACTATCGACTTCTCCCCCAGCAAGGGGGATCCCCAAAATCTAGGCTGTTAGTTAGACAACAGGGCTCGTAAACCGGGTAGAGGAGGTCCGCGAAAAAATACGGCCCAATTCGGCTGGTCCCCCCCGAATCGATACCAGCGGCGCCGAACGACAGCCAGAGACGGATTGCGGTAAAAACGGGGCCGGATTCGACTGGAAAAAAGATTCCATTAGTCTCGCCTGACGTGCTACAGGCACTACCAGACAATTATGGGGGGTATAATTCGCCCCCCGCTATCTTTCGTGATTTATTGGTGAAAGTTCGGGAGGTGTTTATTTAGCGTGGGGAGAAGGGGAAGAGGAGCTGCGGTTTTTGTTGGCGCATGGATACGGTTCGGATGGGGGTGTGATTGAATATTTTCTCACTCGTTTTCGAAAAGTTTAGGTTAGGATCTCAATTCATCTGGAATAAGGATCTTGATAGTATGAACATTTCCTGTCGATGTGTTGATAAACTTCAGTCCATAGCGTTGATTTCTATTTAGAGTATGAGTACGAATAAAACAAGTAGGTCGCGGTCGAGGTGGGGGTCGGCGTCAAAGCTACTAGCTGAGTCGCTGTCGATGTCGACAGCAATTGACGAGGAGGTTACCTACAATGTTTAGTCTACCGAGGACCACTACAATGCTGTCGATTGGTGGCACCCGCATCTGTGAGTAATTTTATTGCATTTCTGAGTAATTATGTAACGGACTCATTTTTTCAGTTTCATAAGCTAGTTCAATGTAGGGTAGTGAAATTAATCATATATACTCCGAGGATAATAACTTGCTTCAGGGCCTATCGACTATTCCTTTGAACTTTGACATGGTTCCTCCGAATGAAATGAATTTGGGTGTGAAGTTCTCTATGACTCTGACTCGTATTCTACAGTAATCAATATCATCTTACTTCAAACAGTTTTCTGGTTATAGACTCCCTGATTCATAAAACTATAAGAAATAAGGATGACTAATGCAGATAAACTTTACCGTAAGTCATTATAAGAATCTTCAATCATTTTAGAACAGTTAATTATTCCTTATTATTTCTCCTCAAACGATCAGTTTTCAAGATATTCAACGTTGAATGTTATAAAATCTAATGAAAATTTGAGAAATTTCCTTATTTTCCTGGATCCGCCCCTGAGCTAGTAAAGACTGTGAATTAAGCTACGCTCACCTTTATCCAGAACATCTATTTCGCATAGACCAAATATTAGGTCTATGCTATTTCTTGACCAGACCACAGACATAGTCCCCATGTCTATGGACCAGGCTTTTCATAGAATTCTAGCGTTCAATTTATGTTTTTAGGTTAGTTGAGTGATTTCGTATAATTCATTTATAAATTTGATGGAAAATTGAAATAAGTATGGAATTTTCACTATAAGAATGGGCAAGATTGAAATTTTATAGAATCTCATGATCGTTTAGTTTATATAGTTTGGTAAGGGGTTGCATTCCACTGTCAATCCACTCAATGTCTATTGTGCCCCCCTTCCGTCAGATCTGTTTTCGCATTGCGCTACCTACAGCTCGCCCTCCAGCTCTACAGCTCTAATGAATACTAATATCTCTGAGGGCTTCAAGGAGGCTAAGTTCGCATTCCTCCTATAATTCTCCTGTCCAAGACATTTCTTGCGCAGGCTCACAATGGCGGTGCATTCTGTGATCAGGTGAACATGACTTTCCTCCTCTTCCCCACAGAATCTGCACTCGTCAGTTTCTGATAAGCCCATTGTCATAATGTGCTTCCTCAGGAATCTCATGATTGAAACAACTGAATATTGCACGAATTTCAAGTGGTTCAAGAAGTACTGAGAAGTAGTGAGTAAATGAGTTTTCCCAATCACATTTCTTTGAATTTCAAGCATAGATTGGTTATTCTGCAAAACAGATCACCGTGAGTGATATCTGGGTTGAACTTGTAAACAAAGTGCAGGAGTGTATTAGCACATTGAGAAATATTTAAATGCTTATAACTATTCAAAAGAGGCGAATCTGGAAAATGGTAAATGAAAAAAGTGTTTTATCTCATGAGAGGAATCTATGGTTGGAAAAAATGTACAACTTGAAGACTCACCCTGTATAATTTTCTTTTATATTTGGTTTGAAACTCGAAATCTGTCATAATTTCCAATTTCGTAGAAAACCAATCATGCTTTATTTCAATACGGATATCTTTAGAAAGGAATAGCAACTTGACCTTGAACGCATCCTTGTAAACCGCGAAGTAGGTATCCACGTGAAACTAATTATTTTTTTCTGAAAGCATCGATGTAATCCAGCTGGATGGCATCGCTCTAAATCCTCACCGCGATTTACCTGTTCTGTTTTTTTTCATTTTGTTTGATTTACATGGTCGACATAGATTGCGACCTCTACCTCCACCGCCACCGACTTTTTCTGTTTCTACCCTTGTGTTGTCTGAATCTTCTAGCTTTGAGTTAAGTTATCAAATTAAATGCACTATAAATCATTGAGTTCTTGTTATAGCGTTATCAAATGGTATTATTCGATGAGGTTAGACTTACTGATGAAGAAGACCTAATTCTGTCTGCTCTATGAAGCGCCGTTTGTGACGAAAGTGGGTTAGCAAATAATTTTTTTTCGAGTCAATATAAACATTAATTGCAGCAATATATTGGTTCGGAGTTTCATATACAGTACAATCCCGATTATCCGACTCGCGATTTTACGAAATCCGGTTTATCCGAAAAAAACTATTTAACAACAAAAATCCAGATTAACCGAAAAAATTAGCATTTTACGAAACGCGTCTGGGATTCACCTATATTGCTAGGTAGTTTTTTCTCGGGGTTTCACGTCAATACGAAGGTCTAAAATACGAATTGTTTTGGTTAGCCGACGTAGTGTTGCAAGTATACAGGGTGAGTCTTTGACCTTGCAGAATATTTCAACAGAAGATTCCTGAAGCTGAAAGAAACACATTTGTCCTTTACCATTTTTTCCGATTCGGCCTAGATAAAAAGATATAGGCATTATAAATTTTCATAATAGGCTAGCCGCCCCTGGAAACCTGAACACTGAAGTTTTTCAAAGCCTAAGATATACCATTCAAATCTTCGAAATAAGCAACTCTGTTATGAAAACAAGCGTCAACTTACTTTTTACTTTCCAGTTGCTGAAAAAAGTTGTATTTATAGTACAATAAACAAGTTAGGTATTCCAAATTTCGTGGGCGATAAAAGTTGAATATTCTTCTCTTGGTTTCATTTTCGATAATGAGGAATTCATCTAGCTATCACTCATATCAGCTTTGAGATTCATCTTCAATTTGTAATTATTAATTTTCTTTGTTTATTTCATTTTCTCCAAGAATTATCAGATTCAGATATAACCCATTCAAACTTTCATTTTCATAAATAAATAAAACAAATGTACCTAATCTATCTATGAACGTACAAACGTTGCCAAATTGACGAACAGAAAGAAAGAACTCGTCGAAATCAAACAACACACAATATGCTAATTCTATGTATACACTTGTGTAGTCTATGATTCTGAATTGAACTGTAAATCTGTGGCTCCGTGGTTTTAAGGTTATGTCATGGTGGTTTTCTTCCACCATGGGTTGTTGTGTTATGAAAGCTCATTTGAAGAATACCTCAAAATAAATACTATTAAAGTACTGTACATAATTTCAAGAAATTTGGGTCAGCAGAAAGATTGCATTCAAACCAGTAAGAATCCCCATTATCATGGAAAAGTGAGAAGTTAATCAATTATACTACAAAAATTAGCTCGAAATTGAAAAGGAAGCTTTATGAATGGATTCAGGCACGAATCACCACTGTATAACACAGATGTAGTTCTGGGAAAAGTTGAACCTATTGTGAAGATTTTGGTACTTATGAATTCTGTAGTTTCCTCTTTGATTTTTACGCACGAGTTGCGGGATTCTTACAGTTACGTCCATTGTGAATTGGCCAAAGTCGGCTACTCCGCTCAAAAATCATTCCAAATACAAATGCTAGGATTCCATTCTCAACTTTTAGACGTGGCAACGCGGAAAATTTGAATTCTGTGATTTTTTTGAACAGAGTTGCATTCAGCCAAAGCACCCAATTCTCGGAATTTCACAGATATTTTTTATTTTTGAATTTCAGATAACTCGAAAACGGCGCATCATACGAAAAAAAATAAGGAATACTTTTACTTTCCAAAATGGTCAAAAATTCGTTGAAAAGCATTAAAATTATTTTTAAAAGTTGGATTCTTTGAATTTCTGGTATTTTTATGGAATGTTAAGGTCATATTAAAGAAACTGGAGGATGTGGATGAAATTTTGTAATCCAGGAACATTCATCGTATCAATAAAAAATTATATTCCAAAAATCATTTCATTCGATGGGATAGTTCGCGAGATATAATCGAAAATTAAATTTTTTTATGGATTTTCAACAGTCTGTATCTTACGAACCAAGCCGAATCGGAAAAAATGGTAAGGGAAAAAAGTGTTTCTTTTGGCTTCAGGAATCTTCTGTTAAAATATTCTGCAAGGTCAAAGACTCACCCTGTATATGTATTAACGCCTTTTATTATCTCAAAACGAGTAATTTTATTCTCAGTTATTCTACAAAATGCAGTCAGAGCAATGAACGTAAACGCGTTGTTATCAGCTTGCAGAAAAAACTTAAAGCGCTTCGAAGATAAGATAATGGTGAAAAAAATTCGATTATCCGAAATCACTCAAATCAATCCACATTATTTCGTATAATCGAGACTGTACTGGAATGTATGATCCATTATATTTTTAATTCGACTTATATAACAATATCGAGGGATGTCAATTTGACAAAAGTCTCAACTCAAAACGAAAAATCGAAAGAAAATAATTCTAAAAATACTTCACGATAGATTAGTGGTGTAAGGATCAAATGTGCAGGAAAACGATACTCTGTCAGTTCGCCGACGTTTCGGAAAAATTTATTTCCATCCTCATGGCTCTACAAAATTCACGGAAAACATGATTCGTTACAGTGATGAAGTTGTTCACAATAATAGAGGAAAAACGAGCAATACTATAAGTTATTGACTAGAAAAATATCTCAGAAAAAGTGGTTTTCTAATAATTTTGACATACAAAAAAAGTTACACAATTCAAAAGACAGCTTAGGATTAAAGAAAAGTTAACATACTTTCTTTCTACATTCCTTTTGATCCTTACACCACTAATCTATCGTGAAGTAAAATTCTTTGGATCACCACTTCAGATTTTGTGTAATTCTAAAAATGTTTTCCTTTGTCTGATGAAAGAGTCAGATTTGTACTCTGAAACGTCACAGTTCGCTTTGTTTATCGTTTGTATTGTTCCTGTATTGTTCATTAGGCAATTTTTCTCCCAAGAAACTGCCCTTGACAAATAGTTTGATCCTGCAATCCGCAAGGGAGTTTTCTATGAAAAACAATTTTTACTTAATTCTTATTAGTTCTGTTTCAAATATTGGAGTGAAAACCTAGAAAAAACCTAAAAAAGATCAAAACATGATCAAAACATGATTTTAACACTATGCCAGTGCTTCCATAGAATTCTCTTTTGTGATATGTATTGTTGCGAGTGATTCCGGTTTCATTATGGCATTTGTTGTTCGTTAATTTTAATGATGAAACTTTTTGTGGATTACAACTAATTCAATCTCGAACAAGAGGTCAAAATTATTTCCTAGTTGGTGGAATCTGCATAATTTTACTTGTCGTATGTCGCCAGCAACTTTATAGCATATTTATGCTCTTTTTATACCGAAAGAATGAGTTCCAAAAAAATCCTAATTAATGTTTCCATCGAACGAAATGAGCTAAGTGAACGAACATCCAAAACACATCAAACGAAAAAAAAGAACGGAAGCGGACAAAGCCCATGTCGTTGACGTTTTCAGTGCTTTCAGACGAACAATAAAAGAATATTGGGTATAAAATGGCTTTATTTACCGAAATGTAATAAAGGATAAAAGAAACTCGAAGAATATGATCAGGAAAATAAAACTCTCCACTTCATGCGTTTCACAATGTAATTCTCGAATGAAAATAAGGTGACGCGCGTGAAAACACCGATGGATTCCCAGCGATGGCTCCGCCGACGGGCGACGTATGGCAACATTGCGTTCTAGCTCCGCCAGGCGTTAGCAGTGGCTAGGGACGTTCCGTAACGGATCTGAACTCTTCGAACGACTACATTTACGCAGGCAATTTAAAGTAGAATGCAATATCTATCGTTTTATGATTCCATATAGGGTGGGACATGGCTAATAAAGGTTTGATAATTACTGAATATGGATTATTCTTGATTACAGTTCAATATTTTCGTTTGGAAGTGGTAAAAATATATCTGAAATACGTTTTCTGACTGATAGCCCTGATCGAGATCTGACATTTATGCTTTGTTATCATCCTCTTCATCATTTTTGACATACCAAACTGATTGTACGTCGTTCCGAGAGCGATGGCGGCGGACTTGATATCGAAGAAAATGGGAAAAATTCAAATACACGTGAAATACTTTCTGGGTGTTGGCCCAGGTGGACACCTGATTCTTATGCTTTGTTATCATTCACTTTATCATTTTCGAAACACGAAACTGATTGTACGTCGTTCTGAGAGCGAGGGCGGCGGACAACATATGGATGAGTGGAAAAAAATCAAATACACGTGAAATACTTTCTGTGTGTTGGCCCAGGTGGAAACCTGAGTCTTATGCTTTGTTATCATTCACTTTATCATTTTCGATACACAAAACTGATTGTACGTCGTTCTGAGAGCGAGGGCGGCGGACTACATATTGATGAGAGTGGAAAAAATTCAAATTCATGTGAAATACTTTCTGGGTGTTGGCCCAGGTCGGCATATGATATTTATGCTTTGGTATCATTCACTTTATTATTTCCGATACACGAAACTGATTGTACGTCGTTCCGAGAGCGAGGGCGGCGGACTACATATTGATGAGTGGAAAAAATTCAAATACACGTGAAATACTTTCTGGTTGTTGGCCCAGGTGGCCACCCGATATTTATGCTTTGTTATCCTTCACTTTATTATTTCCGATACACGAAACTGATTGTACGTCGTTCTGAGAGCGAGGGCGGCGGACAATATATTGATGAGAGTGGAAAAAATTCAAATACATGTGAAATACTTTCTGGGTGTTGGCCTAGGTCGGCATATGATATTTATGCTTTGTTATCATACACTTTATCATTTACGATACACGAAACCGATTGTACGTCGTTCTGAGAGCGAGGGCGGCGGACAACATATTGATGAGAGTGGAAAAAATTCAAATTCATGTGAAATACTTTCTGGGTGTCGGCCCAGGTCGGCATATGATATTTATGCTCTGTTATCATTCACTTTATCATTTCCGATACACGAAACTGATTGTACGTTGTTCCGAGAGCGAGGGCGGCGGACTACATATTGATGAGTGGAAAAAATTCAAATACACGTGAAATACTTTCTGGTTGTTGGCCCGGGTGGCCACCTGATATTTATGCTTTGTTATCATTCATTTCATCATTTACGATACACGAAACTGATTGTGCTTCGTTCTGAGAGCGAGGGCGGCGGACTACATATTGATGAGAGTGGAAAAAATTCGAATACACGAGAAATACTTTCTGGGTGTTGGCTCGGGTGGCCACCCGATATTTTTGCTTTGTTATCATTCACTTTATCATTTCCGATACACGAAACTGATTGTACGTCGTTCTGAGAGCGAGGGCGGCGGACAACATATTGATGAGAGTGGAAAAAATTCAAATTCATGTGAAATACTTTCTGGGTGTTGGCCCAGGTTGGCATATGATATTTATGCTTTGCTATCATTCATTTCATCATTTCCGATACACGAAACTTATTGTACGTCGTTCTGAGAGCGAGGGCGGCGGACTACATATTGATGAGAGCGGAAAAAATTCAAATACACGTGAAATACTTTCTGGGTGTTGGCCCAGGTTGGCATATGATATGTATGCTTTGCTATCATTCACTTTATCATTTCCGATACACGAAACTGATTGTACGTCGTTCTGAGAGCGAGGGCGGCGGACAACATATGGATGAGTGGGAAAAATTCAAATACGCGAGAAATACGTTCTTGGTGTTGGCCCAGGTGGACACCTGATTCTTAGGCTTTGTTATCATTCACTTCATCATTTCCGATACACGAAACCGATTGTACGTCTTTCTGAGAGCGAGGGCGGCGGACTACATGTTGATGAGAGTGGAAAAAATTCAAATATTTTCACCCCCACCGTTCTTGTTCTTTATCCAATTCAATGTCCAAATTATTGACTGTACCATAATGGTAATTCTATAAAGTTGACATACATATCGTGACATTCACTCCAGATTCTATATCACTTAATGCATTTCATCTCAATTTTAATCAGGAAAGCTAGAAATTTCTTGAATTCATAATTTTTCATGATAGCTGTACTCATTTTCATTAATTTGTCAGCTATCTTAAAGAAAAATCTTTCATAGTTTCAGATCAACAACAGCAGCTGTTAAATACTTATCAAATTTGATGTAGAATGAATATTGTCAAAATATATATTCTTCAATATCAGAACATTCGCTGGCTCAGCAATAATCGATAAATAATAATGTGTTTTCACTTTTATAGGAGTGTGCTATCAGTAAACAATTCATTCAATTTCTTAAATATTGTTCCGAAGCATGACATTTTAACCTCTACTATCTCGTTATATTCACAACTGGATATGGATCCGTTTTCGATTATTTCTCCTCAAATTCTTCAATGGTCAGGTAATATTCACTGTTATATGGCATCATTAGTTTTATGTTACGCTTACAAAGAAAATGAATACCCAAAAGATGTGGAATTCTATCAACTAATGAGATATGCAATTATCCCTATGAAGATTAGGGCTGCTAAATGTAATTGTTCAGAAACTGATAGATATCTTCAGGTGGGACCTCAGGCTATTGATTTCCATCTTGGGGGGAGAATGAATTTCATAAGGTTTAATAAATAATGAACACTCAGATTCTCATAGCCTAATTGTTAGGAATCGTACTAGGTACAAAACTATAAAAACTGTTTTTGTGCATGTGAAAGAGCATTACTGATATGTTCACAAATTTCTTTTTTCGTGCAAGTTCTGGGAAACGGCGCACTATCATTTTGTCCAAATATCTGTAATTTTCGATTTATTTCGCGAATGTGGGCCTCATCGATGAAGAATCCGGTGTCAACATCCATATATAAGTTAATTTTGAAAAAAAAAATTAAAATTTTCGTTCAAATTTTGTTTTCAGAAAGTATCCATCAAATTTCGCAGGAATTTGACACAGACCTTGAGGTCAATAATAGCTTTGATGTACCAAATGTCAGTTCGATCCAATTTTCATTTTCGGAGGAATTGGGGAAAAATGTGAAATCTTGTGATTCTCTTGGGTGTCCTTATTCCTGGACTTACCCGAAGGATACTAATTCGATCGTGATGAATAACACAATAACATATTATTTGCGATCTTCACTCATTTATAATCACGAAATTAATCCCCCAACCCGCTCCACAAATATTATGTTCCTAAGTCGTCTCTTTGAATTTCATGAGGACCATATGAAAAAAGATAGAAAATTTCATCAGGATGTGCAGGTGCGTAGTAAATACGTGAATTGTTGACTGCTTAAGGAAATATTCAACGTGCGCGTGAAACCTACTGATGATAATACACTGATCTAGAAATCCCACCTCTTAATGAAGAAATCATCGAAGAAATAAAATTGGATCAATCGAACAATCTATTAACACAAAAAAACGCTGAAAGGGTTTTCATTTGTTAGTATATTCTTGGAAATTTCAATACGTCATTTCCACTGTCAGTTGATAATTTGAAAACCCACAAAAAATACATCACACTGGTTTCGACTAGCCTTCAAGGCTTATTGATGGTGCAACGAAGGTTTCCTTATGCTTTTTTGAAATTTCCAAATCGTTTACAGTTTCCCGCCGTGCAGTAATGGTTTTGCCGCATTCGTTTTAACATGAACCAACCTTTAACATTTCACATCCAAATATTTGACCATATCATAGGGCAAGTTGGAGATGAATGAGAAAAGCGCAAAATTGGTAAATCAAGAACTCATACTTACTGAACATTTACATTTTCCAAACTGTAATCAGATGACAAGAAACCAGGTAACTGAATTTGAGGCAAGTCGATGATCCCGTCAACAAAAAATAAGGGTGACATAAGTTTACGACAAAATTCCGCACAGCAACTTCCTTCTTTAAATTTGAGCTCGAAACCGCTTCATTTGAATGATTTTTTTCCATAAAAATGTGCCACAGATGGGCATATTGCGAAGCGATGTCTTTCTTCCTACCTTTTATGTGAGAAAATTGTTTTCATTCACAGTATTTCTCAGGTATGATAAAAGAAGCGATATTTCGCATTTTGAAAGACGCCGCCGTTTCGTGTACGGAAATGATGAAATGAATGATAACAAAGCATAAATATCGGGTGGCCACCCGGGACAACACCCAGAAAGTATTTCACGTGTACTTGAATTTTTCCCACTCATCCATATGTTGTCCGCAGCCCTAGCTCTCAGAACGACGTACAATCAGTTTAGTGTATCGGAAATAATAAAGTGAATGATAACAAAGCATAAATATCGGGTGGCCACCTGGGCCAACAACCAGAAAGTATTTCACGTGTATTTGAATTTTTCCCACTCATCAATATGTAGTCCGCCGCCCTCGCTCTCGGAACAACGTACAATCAGTTTCGTGTATCGGAAATAATAAAGTGAAGGATAACAAAGCATAAATATCGGGTGGCCACCTGGGCCAACAACGAGAAAGTATTTCACGTGTATTTGAATTTTTTCCACTCATCAATATGTAGTCCGCCGCCCTCGCTCTCGGAACAAAGTACAATCAGTTTCATGTATCGGAAATGATAAAGTGAATGATAACAAAGCATAAATATCGGGTTTCCACCTGGGCCAACACCCAGAAAGTATTTCACGTGTATTTGAATTTTTTCCACTCTCAATATGTAGTCCGCCGCCCTCGCTCTCGGAACAACGTACAATCAGTTTCGTGTATCGGAAATGATGAAATGAATGATAACAAAGCATAAATATCGGGTGGCCACCCGGGCCAACAACCAGAAAGTATTTCACGTGTATTTGAATTTTTCCCACTCATCAATATGTAGTCCGCCGCCCTCGCTCTCGGAACAACGTACAATCAGTTTCGTGTATCGGAAATAATAAAGTGTAGGATAACAAAGCATAAATATCGGTCGGCCACCTGGGCCAACAACCAGAAAGTATTTCACGTGTATTTGAATTTTTTCCACTCATCAATATGTAGTCCGCCGCCCTCGCTCTCGGAACAACGTACAATCAGTTTCGTGTATCGGAAATGATGAAGTGAATGATAACAAAGCATAAATATCGGGTTTCCACCTGGGCCAACACCCAGAAAGTATTTCACATGAATTTGAATTTTTTCCACTCTCATCAATATGTTGTCCGCCGCCCTCGCTCTCAGAACGACGTACAATCAGTTTCGTGTATCGGTAATGATAAAGTGAATGATAACAAAGACTAAGAATCAGGTGTCCACCTGGGCCAACACCAAGAACGTATTTCTCGCGTATTTGAATTTTTTCCACTCATCCATTTGTTGTCCGCCGCCCTCGCTCTCAGAACGACGTACAATCAGTTTCTTGTATCGGAAATGATAAAGTGAATGATAGCAAAGCATAAATATCATATGCCGACCTGGGCCAACACCCAGAAAGTATTTCACATGAATTTGAATTTTGTCCACTCTCATCAATATGTTGCCCGCCGCCCTCGCTCTCAGAACGACGTACAATCAGTTTCGTGTATCGGAAATGATAAAGTGAATGATAACAAAGCCTAAGAATCAGGTGTCCACCTGGGCCAACACCAAGAACGTATTTCTCGCGTATTTGAATTTTTCCCACTCATCCATTTGTTGTCCGCCGCCCTCGCTCTCAGAACGACGTACAATGAGTTTCGTGTATCGGAAATGATAAAGTGAATGATAACAGAGCATAAATATCATATGCCGACCTGGGCCGACACCCAGAAAGTATTTCACATGAATTTGAATTTTTTCCACTCTCATCAATATGTAGTCCGCCGCCCTCGCTCTCAGAACGACGTACAATCAGTTTTGTGTATCGAAAATGATAAAGTGAATGATAACAATGCATAAGACTCAGGTTTCCACCTGGGCCAACACACAGAAAGTATTTCACGTGTATTTGATTTTTTTCCACTCATCCATATGTTGTCCGCCGCCCTCGCTCTCAGAACGACGTACAATCAGTTTCGTGTTTCGAAAATGATAAAGTGAATGATAACAAAGCATAAGAATCAGGTGTCCACCTGGGCCAACACCCAGAAAGTATTTCACGTGTATTTGAATTTTTCCCATTTTCTTCGATATCAAGTCCGCCGCCATCGCTCTCGGAACGACGTACAATCAGTTTGGTATGTCAAAAATGATGAAGAGGATGATAACAAAGCATAAATGTCAGATCTCGATCAGGGCTATCAGTCAGAAAACGTATTTCAGATATATTTTTACCACTTCCAAACGAAAATATTGAACTGTAATCAAGAATAATCCATATTCAGTAATTATCAAACCTTTATTAGCCATGTCCCACCCTATATGGAATCATAAAACGATAGATATTGCATTCTACCTTAAATTGCCTGCGTAAATGTAGTCGTTCGAAGAGTTCAGATCCGTTACGGAACGTCCCTAGCCACTGCTAACGCCTGGCGGAGCTAGAACGCAATGTTGCCATACGTCGCCCGTCGGCGGAGCCATCGCTGGGAATCCATCGGTGTTTTCACGCGCGTAATAAGGTGTATGATTTTATTCTCCGTTTGGTATAATAATATTTCTCTACAGCAGCTGACATAGTTCTCTTTTATGAAGCATTCTGAGTTCCTTGTCCACTTCAACGCAAGTTTCATAAAGCATTTGGCAGTCGAATTCCAGTATGTTCATTAATTACTCTAGGGCATTGAGCGAAACTTGTCTTGATCAATAATTAAGCAGGTCTGTGGTTTGTTTATAATGTATAGCCTGACCTTTTGAACAGGAACATTTACGGACACTCGATATCAGAGGTAGACTAGATCTGAAGTTTTCAAATATGAATAGTTTTTTGCGCGCATGTTCGAAGGGAACGGCGTGCTATCGCTTTGTCCAAATATCTGTTATTTTTGAATTTTGTTCTGAAACGACTAGGTTAGAATCACTGATGAAAAATCCGGTTACAAAGTCGATTCTGTTCGGCAGTATGTATGCACGATTAAGGTCGGACGGAGAATCCTATCGACCTGAAGCTTTCAAGGTAGGTTGCATTTTGAAATGTGACAGTTTACTTCGTTAATGGGAAAAATTCGTCGAATGGTTTCAGAGTTAAAGCCTCATGAAAAAATTCTAGGTCCGTATCAGAAAATATGGGTGTCAAGCTGAGATTCAACCCCTTGTATATTCGAATTTTAGGATTGGATTTGAACATTCGATTTAACCATCAATTGTTGTTAATTTCGGGTACATTTCTCCAACCCAATGTTTTTCAGGAAAATTTAAGGAATAATCCTTCGAAAAAACATGAAATACTAATTTCCAGTTGAAAGGGCAAGAAATTATTTCAATTCCATCACGAACTTCGAATTATCTCAGAATTTAATGGAATTTCACTATTGATATATACTTCCGTGAAATTTTCGGTGAACAATTCAACGTGCAGGATAAAAAATCAACTGATTCCAATAGAAAATTTTCTACTCTTTTCAAATATTCAAATCCAATTTTGACAAAAGTCCGAACAAAAGTACCATATTTTCCTAATACGGACCTGGAATTCCACAAATATTTGAATATGAATCGATTGACTTGTTTGAGTTGATCATACGTTCTGAATTATGAACGGATTATACTGGGTGGTTCAAAAGACAAGAGCAATTGGAAATATTGTTGAATACAAAAAACACCCTGTATCTTAGTTATGGAATTGATTAGATCCAACATTTATGGGTTCTTTGGCTTCATCTGGGGTAGCTCTACCTCAGGTTAGCCTATGTTTATTTACCAATGAAACACACTGTATATTCCTCGCATTAAATATATCACTTTGGTCATTAGCAGTTTTTCAAGATTCTTATCAAGTTGAGAGTTGAAACTATCTCAATAGGCTAAAGCACTTCTGGACTTCTTTATTCACACGTCTAGCACGGATAAATCTCACTGTGATCTTTATTGTGGAATATCGAAAAGCTGGTGCTTGAAATTCAATGAAAGCTGTCGAAGGAAATGGTTTCGTGCACTGATTCAGTTCTTTTTCATAATTTAGTGCTCATTGTTGCCTTTATCATAGAAATATCTCATTAATTTGACTATTCACAGACTGAATTCGACTTACGTTTCATGCAATACCTAATTGTTTTCACTGAAAAATGATACAAATTCCTTACTTTTTCTAATTCATAAATGTATAATATACGCCTGAAGATATTAATTAAACTCTATTATTTTCTTTGATGGCCTAGAAACATAATAGGGATGTAGATGTGAAGTCAGTGCCGATCGTATACAAATATCTTTCGAAAGAATCAACTCAAAAACTCGATATTTGGAGAGTAGGTTTGGACCTTAATTACGAAGGAATCCACCCAATGATTCCGAAGATATACCTACTATTCAAAATTTCATTTTAACAATATTTTCAAAAATATAGATAATATCTTAGTGAAACCCAGTATAGCTTTAAAGTTCATACAGAATTTCGTGATGATAATAAAATGATCAGAAGATCAAAGAATAATGAATATTTGAAAAAAACTTGAAATATTTTCTCAAGTTGTTCTAATGATACGAAATTCTGCTCATAATTGTTCATTAGCATTTTCAAACTGGTAACCATTTCGATTGAATTAGTGTTTTTTGAGTTTTTCCGGAAAAAACAAAGATACCGACGACAAAAAACAAAATTTGACAATAACTCCCAAAATTATAAAAGAATCGAATTGAAATTTGATAAAATGCTGTGAAATATAGGTTTCAGGACTGATCAATTTTTTTTCAAATCTGATGAATAGTTATGCTTCAACTAGCTGCCGAATTTTAATCCAATCGCTCAACTATTTCCTGAAATTTCAGGTAAATATCCTCATAATTCAAATGACTATAACTCCGAAACAGTTCGGCGGATTTTGCCCATTAACGAACCTAACCGTCGCATTCTAGTAATCGTGCCTACCGTCGGTCGGACAGAATCGAATTTGACGCGCCTTTCACTGTTTGGCCGCCTTCCATCATTTCACCAAGACGATTCAGAATATTGAATTCTTGCTCCGATTCTCCGTACTTCATATATTGGAGCATTATTTAACGTAATTCGTAGATGGTTCTTTAAGTATGCTGGAGTTACAACAAAGTTGCATTATTTGCTTCCTGAAAATTTTTCGAGAGCTTCAGTTCAGCTACGGTTCCGGGGTGCATTGAATGCAAATTCAGCCTGCTAACGCACAGATTGGTGTAGGGATCAATTCAATGAAAAAACGTTCAGATCTCTTGGTAATTTTTGTCTGTATCCTCCCCATTTATTGGAAGCGCATTCAAAATGATGGACCACCGAACAAGCTGAAAGAAAATTGATGGTCTGGAATAAACAGATACTCAAATTAATGCCCAATATTCATGCTGGTAATATCAGTCTTTTATCATCCATTCCAGAAATGATTCCGTCGGAGGGGATAAATCAGGCATTATTCAAAAACGCCAGGAAAATGTTGGAACAAATATGGCGATTTTTCATGCTTAAAAGGCCATTTTGGGTCGTTGGAATATTTATGATAGCGCCAAGCCTTTTATATATGGACTGATTCCTGTTGCACGTACGCGATTATTATATTTCATCACATTAGTTCAGGAACGATATGTAAAAAAGGATCGAATGTTTCATGATAGCTTGTAATATTTCAGGGCTTTGTGTTGAATGGCGAATGATAACATTTTTGATCAGTTTGATCGAAGTTCTGATGCATTTCGGGTGAAGTTGAAAGGACGTGGTTATATTCCTGGTTTTCCAAACTGAAAAAATAGTTATTCTCCAGATCTCTCACTCTTTATGCTTTGAAATATGTCTCTAATATCTTATTTTATGTTTTTGTCATCAACTCATTTTACCAATCGGGATATTTCGGTATTAAGTATTCAAACAAATTGAGCATATGAAATTTCATTACATGGGAGTAGTTTTTTGAGTAAAGTGAAGTAAATTGTGAGCTATCATAGGTCATTGAACATTCGAAGGGCACAATATAGACCCTCTTTCCTTTTAATTTGTTCCGAGGTTAACTTATTGCTTCAAGCACTATCGACTATCCCTTTCTTGAAATCTTTCAAGATTTTCAGAAGAGGTTCCATAACGTTCTCAAAACAATTCAGTGATATCTATATCTTGGTATATAGCCCAATTATATGTTATCTTTTCTATTAAGTTTGAAACTTGTAAACTGACATAATCTGGAATTTCCCAGCAAATACATCATGCTGCTTTTGAAGGGAATGGCAACTTGGCCTTGAACCAATCACAGGAATGCATCCTTGTAGACCGAGCTGTATCAACCTCTGTGAAACAATTTATTTGGTTTTCAAAAGATCGATGTAAACCTCCTGGATGTCATCGCTCTAAACGTCCACCTCGACTTACCTGTTGTGTTTTTTCCCATTCACCTCAATGTATTCGATTTACATTGATGTCGACATTGACCACGAACTCTTCCTCCACCTCGACAGCGACCCACTCGTTCTGTTAGTACCCCCACTTAAGCAAACCCTATACGTAAAATAGAAGGATTCCAACATGCAATCATTCGTAACAATTCCTGAAATTCCATAACCATTCATCGGAACATCGAGTTTAAGTTTTTTTCTGATGTAGTGTTCGGAATTCACAGACTACTCATGATTATGTTTTTTTCTTGTATCGAGTTTTTCCTTCATAAACCAAAATGTTCATTTTAGGTTTAGGGCTTGCTGGAGCAACCACTCCTCTTTTTGCACTTTTTTTTTGTTCTAGGGGAACCACGTGTTATCGTTTTGTCCAAATATCTGTAATTCTTTAATTTTTTTTCCGAAGTTGGTCTCAAACGACTAGAGGACTACTTGATGACGAATCCAGTGTCAAATTCGATAATGGAGTGAGCTAGCGACTTGAAACTTTTAGGGTAGGTCGAACAGTTTCGGAGTTATAGGCATTTGAAATCTTGGAGTTATATATTTTTTATTCCAGAAACTACTGCAGCGATTGGATTGAAACTTGGCATTTAGGTGGAATATAATGACACGCAAGTGTCAGAAAATTTATAAAATTCTTATTTTTTTCAAAATTTTTCGAGAAAATTTTTTTTTCAAAAACCGTCCATCATATTCAAAAAAAATTTCACTTAGATTTTAGCTGCATATTTCACAGCAGTGTACCAAATTTCAGTTCGATACGATCATAATTTTTGGAGATATTTGTAAAAATATGTCAAATTTCGTGATTTTCTTCTCGATATCGTTGTTTTTTTCGGTAGAACTCGAAAAATACTGACAACCTTGTGCGAAATTTCGTGATGATCGTATCATTAGATCAATTCAAAAAAAAAAATCGAATTTTGTTTTTTCAAATATTCAATATTCTGTGATCTTCTTATAATATTATCGTTATTAATGAACCTTCGAACTGTAATTTTTCGGTAAAGTACTGGATTTCAATTCGATCCGATCTGTATATATTTTTGGAAATATTGGTGTTATATATGCATATTGTTTATATTATTATAATGCGTATCCTCATTAAAGGTGGGGATGTCTATGATTGTGATGAGAGAGGTACAATAAACCAATTGAGATCTAGAAGTAGAAGAGAGAAGATTGTTACCTAATGATATGATTGTATAAAATATAACAATTGAGAAAATATAATTTTGAATGGGTATATCTGCGGAATCATTCGGTGGATTTTACCCATTCACGAATTCGGCCTCCTTAATTGAGGTCCAAATCTTTTATACGAAGTAGAGAAGGTTTGGGGCTTAATTACGAAGGTCGAATTCGTGAATGGGTAAAATCCGCTCACTGATTCAGTACATATACCCATTCAAAATTTTATTTATTTTCCCAATATTTCGAAAAATAGGTACAAATTAGATCGAATTGAAATCCAGTACCTCATCAAAAAAACCTAGAAAAGCCCTGCCGTGAAGGCAGCAGCTTTTACGCGCTTGTTCAAATTCGTAACTAAAGCGGTCATCTCCATTGAACATTCGCGCAAAAGCTGCTGCCTTCACGGCAGTGCTTTTCTAGGTTTTTTGAATAGAAGATTGAAAAAATTAAGGATATAATTTGAAAATCTTTGAACCATTTGATGAACCTGTCATGAACACCAGGCATATTTCCGGTCCGAATAGCAAAAAACGTTATAATACTATGCATCTTCGCAAAATTGAAAAAAAAAGGTTCTGAGGTCTTAATATTGGAGAGAAAGTTCATTGTCAAACACCCCCTAATGCAAATGTTCAGTACAAAATTATGATCCGTTCTACGTAAACGTCTTATAGGCCATCCTCCGTGGAACACCAGCTATAGTATGAGAAATTGGAGGTTATGTACCTTAAAATTTATCTGATACTCGGTGCAATGAAAAAAAATTTTCATGACTTTTTTTTCCATTTTCTCCAGTAACTCCCAGAAATCCCCTAAGACCAGCATCTTAAAGATGCCCCCAACCCACTCAAATCGTAACTCAAAACCCAATTACCCCACAGTAATTCCCAATATTGCGACAGGCGCTTAATATTTTTTTCATTTCAGGTAAAATATCGTGGAGCCATTCTTCCTCTGGTTGAAAAAACAGGCGGTCCCGCCAATTTAATACAGGCTGTGTGAGTACTTACTTCCAATCTTCTCGAGCAACGAAAGGCGGTTATTTTTCATTTTAGCCACCCCTGAAACCCCACCGTTGTCGGAGTGGAAAAACAGCGGCGGCGATAATTTCGCATTTTATTAGACGTATCATTTGGGGTTGCTGTTCGTGACATCTTTTTTAAGCGTTGTTTGTTGTTCCCAAGGCGGCTTTCAGTCAGCTGAAAAATCTGTGCGTACTGAGTACATAACTGCGAGATTGAGGGGGTGGTTTTTCATGTTTACGGCCGTGAAAATGGGTCGCGGGCCTCCGGGGAAACTTGTATTGTTTGGAGGGTGATGAGAATAATTTTTGTAGGTTTTAAAATATTTCATTTCATTTTACTTGGGGAGATTGTTTCATAATTTCACGCCCTGTCGTGAATTAATGGTTGAATTTATTTTTCACTTGATGTAAGCTAATTATTTGGATTGCGCGTCGTTTTTGTGAACGAAATAACGTTTCGTAGGCTGTGTTTTGTTTTAGTCCTTATTTTCCTGGAAATGAAAACCTACAGTCAGATCTCTTCTGCAAATGACGTTGGTGTCACTTTAATAGAGGATAGTTGTCTATGGCGTTAACTTCTGATAGCAGATAGTCGTACAGAAAAGAATCCAATGTGTAAGATGTGGACATTTTCGTTTTTCCAAATGAAATCGATAATATCAATCTGGACCAAAAAGTTTCTCTTTTGTGAAACTCTCTGAAATGTGAGAAGAAAGTTCAACAATCAATTTAGGATATGATGCAAAATTTCGGAGTACTATGAAAGTTGTTGAGAATCATTTTATCATTTTGGGCCTAATTACGAAAGTCGAGTTCGTGAATGGGTGAAAACCTAAGCATATGTTCTAGGAGAACACCGTGCTATTGTTTTGTCCAAATGTCTAATTTTAGAATTTTGAGCCTGAAATGGTCTCAAACGACTAGGTTGAACTCACTGATGACGAACCCGGTGTCAAAATCGATTCTGTCCGGCCGGCCGGCCGTATGCACGATTACGTGAGTACGCAGATTCTAAACGACTAGAAACTTTCAGGGTGGGTTGCATTTCAAAATGCGACGGTTGAGTTCGTTAACGGGCAATAACGGCCGAATGGTTTCTGAGTTATAGCCATTTGAAACTTTGTGGCTATTTCCTGATATTTCAGGAACTATTTCCTGATATTTCAGGAACTACTGAAGCGATTATTGAAATTGTGATCGTGCAGTCAGTAAATTCCAAAAAAAATATTTTTTAAAATTTTTCAGGAATTTTTTTTTTCGAATTTATTCATCATATTCGAAAAACAACTTGCTTTCACTTTGAACTCTTCATTTCACAGGAATGTGCCAAATTTAATTTCGATACGGTTATTATTTTCGGAGATATTGGAAAAAAATATGTGAAATTTCGGGTTATTTTCTCGATATCGTTGTTTTTCTGGATTAACTAAAAGAAATACTGATTTAATCGAGATGAAACCTGGCAGCTTGTTTGGAAATGCTGATTGTTAAATTTGTGCAAAATTTTGTGATGATCGTGTCATTAGAACAATTTGAAAAAAAATTCAAATTTTTTTCTTCAAATATTCAATATTCTGTGATCGTCTGATCATATCGTCCTCATGATAATCTGTATGAACCTCCGAACTCTCATTTTCTAATTTGTATTTTCGGAAATATTGGGAGAATAAAATTTTGAATGGATATATCTTCGGAATCACTGGGTGGACTTTACTCATTCACGAATTCGGCCTTCGTAATCAAGGTCGATTGTAAACACAATGACTTTCGAAAGGAACAACTTAGAAACTAGATATTTGTAGAGAAGGTTTGGGACTTAATTACGAAGGTCGAATTCTTGAATGGGTGAAATCCGCCCAATGATTCCGTATACCAATTCGAAATTTTATATTTTCAATATTCCCAAAAATGCAGATTAGATCGAATTGAAATCCAGTAGTTTATTGAAAGAACCTCGAAAAGCAGTGCCTTGAAGGCAGCAGCTTTTGCGCGCAGGTTCAAATTCCTTGTCAAAGCGTTCAGTTGCTGCCTTCACCGCAGTGCTCTTCTATATTTTTTTGTTATAGATAACTACTAACTTTGCGGAATTTCGAAGAAATATATGATATTTTGTTTTTCTAAACCGAGAAATATTATCCTAACGAAGATATACAGTGTGTTAATCCGAAAAGGTATACTGGTATACTTAATACTGCGGCTTCCATGCATAAAAAGGGGTAAATTTTGGTTTGAAGGGAGACATTCCATACAGTTAGTTCTGATCAATTCATATAAACCGTTGTGACAGCAACCCCTAAAATCACAAATGGAAAGAGGAGTTGACTGACACCTTGTTTCAAGGTAGGTCAATAGCCCTCTCGTTCTGCTAATTCGATGGCATAGTCGGAAATGCCGTGCACTTGATCTTTTTTGTTAGTTTATACTACAATCAAAAACGTTCAAGTGTATGTCGTTTTTGAATTGACTTTCCTTTGAAACAAAGGATCTCTCAACCTTTACATCTACGATTTCAGCGATTTATGTCATCAGGCCCACAGGGTTGATATAAATTGACTGGAACCAACCGTATAAAATATCACCCTACGAAACAAAGTTCACTTCTTTTTGCATTTTTTCTTCTTGAATGGGGACCAAGATAACAAGGTTGAAATCTCTTCAAATTAACAGAATGTATAGTTTATTTGGTGTAGCTAATCAGTTTAATTTCCTTGGTATGCTTTCTGCGATCGGTAAATCGGGAGCGTACTCGCTATGACAGTTCGCTTTATAGCAAATTCCATATAACAGTGAAACACAGGAAATACTGACTAAAGATAACTTAATTTTGTCCATTAAATTCCTATTGTAGGTTTCGGTACCGTATTTATCTATGAATTTAAATCCGCAAACACATTCTGTTACAACAAATCCCTTTCAAGGCAATGCTCGAAGAATGAAACATAATCCTATTCGAATCCGCCCTGATGAATGGCTACACTTCTCTCGAGGATTCGATTCCTATTCATTCAGAACGACCGTGAATTAATTTTGTGAAGCGCTAACAAATACCGGTGGCAGCAAAACTACCGCGTCGTCATCCTAGGAGGCTTTCAATCGATACCCGACGTCGAATCGACATAAACACCCCCAGTAATACCCCTAATAACGACATGATGGGTTCTTTAGAGTTTTCACACGTTAAAAAACGAGGACAAAAATTCCTTTGGGTTACTGTGAAATATTATCGTGACATTCAAGACTTAGTTGTTTACAGAGATTTCAGATATCGACTGAATTCATACAGGATGTCCGTATTAGTAGTAACAAGACTTCTAGGGACGTTTTCTGGTTGATTTCATACCTTCAAACACTTCATTCTCTCCTCCTCCTCACTACCCCAAGTTACAGCTTTTTCAACTACATAACCTTTCGCTACAGTTGAGTATCTGAATGATTTATTTGCATGCATCGTACAAGCATGGGTGAAATATAAATAACACTCATTACATTTTGAATATAAAATATATGGAAAAGTTATAAGAAATATTTTCTCCCATGTAAGATTTCAAGTGGATTCCTGAGCAATCAACCGACGTAGTCTGTAGCTGTATCATTGAAGAACATCTAGTTTCTAAATTATTTCGAAAAAAATTGAAATGTAACAGTTGGAGAAATTGAATTATCTAACTTGATTTGCGTATTTTACATTCAGAATGAAACTGATATTTATGTTGCCTATATATATCTGATTGTGTTTTCAACCATCCGTCAAAACCAAACTTGCTGAAGGTCTTGTGCACATTTAAAACGCTGATACTCAGAGGAGGAGAAGACTCCTATAGTAGGTGTTTTTGAAATTTGATTTATTTAACTTTATCTGTGTATTTTTCATTTAGAATGTAACTGATAGTTATGTTGTTGATACCTTTCTGATAGCTTGTGTATTTAAGTATCCGTGTACATCAAAATGATGCCTTTGTGATGTAACAACCTAATTACTCAGATATTCAACTTGCTGAGGGTCATGTACACAATATTTAAAACGCTATAATTTCGAGGGGTGAGAAGCAGACGCCCATAGGAGTTTTTTTATTCGATTCATCTAACTCGGTATGTTTTTCGTTCAGAATGTAACGTTTCAAAACTTTCTTCAACGCCAAAATGATGCCTTTGAGGTGTTGCAAACTAATTATTCGAATATGCACCTTGCGGAAGGTGAAGCGTAAATCCAAAACGCTCGATGATGGTGAGAAGGAGAGTGCCAATGAGAATTTCTTATTTCTTAAATGAGCCGCAACACATCTCAACTTTTTCTTATTAATCTCCGGTAGGGTTCACATTCCACTGCGACCTTAAGATCTATTGTGCCCCCCTCCAGAGCTGTTTTCGCACTGAGCTACCTTTAGCTCGCCCCCCAGCTCTAGAGCTCGAATAAACTCCAATATTTGTGAGCACTCCAGGGAGGCTAAGTTCTTATTTCTCCTATAATTCTCCTGTCCAAAACATTCCTTTAGCAGGCTTGCAATGGCGAGGCATTCTGTAATCAGGTGAACAGGAGTTTCCACCTCCCCCCACAAAATCTGCACTCGTCAGTTTCTGATAAGCCCATTCTCATCATGTGGTTCCTTAGGCGTCGGTATCCTATGAGGAAGCCAGTGAGGAAGCGAAACTTGTTCTTACTGAGATCCAAATGGTTCCGAAGAAACTTCTCGGAATGATCCTTTCCAGGAAGATTCCTCGAGAGTGCTTCTCTTTCTTATAGGTGCATTTGCCTATACCATAGAACGGTTCTGGGACAGTAGGTGGCGTTTGTGCTCCCTTTCTGGCTCGAACGTTAGCACCTTCATTTCCTGAGTGCCCAGAAACCCACACTAAGGAGACCTTATTGTTCTTGACTACTTCAGTGAGTTTCCTTCGGCGTCCCCTATAAGCTTTCATTAGATGTAGGAGTTCAGTGCTCTGATAGCAGCTCGACTATCAGAATGGAACCCTATGGCACACCCTTGATAGATTCTTTCCAGGTAAATGTTTATATATCTTTCGTTTGCAAGTGTTTCTGCCTGAAAAACACTTGAGTAGGAGCCTAAAGAAAGTGTTCTTTTGGTTCTTGACCCATATACTTCAGCGCCAGTCCCTATCACGGTTTTAGAGTCATCTCTTTACCTTTTTGCAGTATTTACTCTAAAGTTTTGAGTAGTGTATTCCTTTTCCCATTCTTTTCATAGCGTAACAATCACCGACTTGATCGTTCGTGTGTATTTACCACCGATTTTATTGGTAGACTGCCGTCCATATCTGTTGACATCAGCCACAAAAGTCGTCCACTTCAGTAGAAAGGTACTAATAACATACCTACTTCAGATCATAACTGAAACGCATTCAAATTTTTCCCTTGAGGGGGTTGAAAGTTGTGAATGAACAAAATTGTAATGGTCGACTTTAATTCGGTGGGAAATTTCATCAGGTACCATCGTCTCAAAGTAAATGTGACATGACAAAATGCGCATACCGAAAACCTCTTGGAAGTAAGTTATTTTCCAAAAAAAAAGTTTTCTTGAAAATTTCTGCACGCCTGTAAAGAAGATACAAAGACCCTACCAAAAAAGTACCACATTACCCATTTTCCCTATTCAAAAAAATTTAGGGGTTGATGGCGATGGCACAGGGCGCAACAAACATCCTTCAAAAATGCATACAAATTCGGTAAAAGTGAAACAAACATTGACTTGAATCAGGATTTTTTTGCCAAATATTTTTCTTCTGAGAAAATGAATTTGTCCATAATTTTGACGCGCACTGTATATATAGCGAGGTTTCTGATAGCGTTAGCCATGCAGAGATATGAACTGTGTTATGCTCACTCACATTACTTTTTAACGTAGATTCAATATCTGCCATAAAAAAATGGGGTTCTAATTTGAAAAAATTGATTTTTTACGATTTTGTCATCCCTAACTTTGAAAGCGATTTTTTCACCCCCTGTATCATGAATCGCGATTTCGATTTTTAAAGTGGATACATCAATCTTACATCTTGAAAAATCCCAAAATTGAAAATTTTCCATCCAAAAACCTCGAAGTTATTCTCGTTTCAGCGGAGCTCTATTTTCGATTTTTTTTTCGAATTTTCCCGCTCAGAGAGAATTTTCCAACCAAAACTGAAAAATGTTACATCAAAATAAATTGAAATTTTCTAAGGAATCTATGTCTGCAATAAAAAAATGGTGTTCTAATTTGAAAAACGGAAGTTGACGTCATTTCCGGAAAAACCGGAGGTGCTCATGCCTTGAAAATATTTTAGATTTCATCAGCATCGTGAAATACTTATAAGTGCTGAATTTCATGAAAATACGTTCAGTAGTTTCTAGTATAAATATGGGTGAGGTTCCTCGTGAAAGACCCTGTATTGAAATCAAATTAACTCCTGAATGTATCCCTAGTCGTTAATCTGGTGGTAATGATGCAACCTCTTACTCCCTATCTATTTATTTCAACTTCACAATTAAAATTGCTATTCACAAACACCAAATTAGGTACAGTGAATCTGAGATCCGGGATTCGAAGAAGCACTTATCTTAATAGTAAGGATCCGCTGGTATGATCCTTCATAATGCAGGTGCTATGCAGGTAGTCCAGTTTCGAGAGATTCCATCCAGAGCAAAGTCAAGAATTAAGATATTCCAGTAATGATTAGCTTCGGTATGAAGGTATTCCAGCCATAATCAGCTCCCGTACTAAGATAATCCAGTAATAATTGCCTCTAGTACTAAGATAATCCAGTTAAACTTCGGGTCCGGTGGTAGGATATTCAAATGGGCGTTAGCCCCGATAAAAAGATGATCCAGTAGTCGGTAGTTCTGCAAAGTAGCTAACAACATGATAAAATCAAGTTTTGATCAACTATTCCTATTTCCTTCCAGTATATTTTGCATCTACTATTTGTGCTTGTTGTTGATTATTAATAATCACAATTTCGACAACCATTTAAACACGACGATTCCACAGCAAAATTAACCTAACACGATTATTGATTCACACTCGATGCTGTTTGTTTTTGTATTCATCGTATGACGTCACTCAATCGAATATGTGTTCAGTGTCACGACACTAAGGGAAGTATTATCCCGATATTTTTTCCTGAAAATATCAAGAAAAATTCGCTCTTTCAGTTAATTCGGATGATTATCCATATGTTATGCGTCCAGCTTTGAAAAATGGTAATATCTCCCATTATTTTCCTCATTCCATTCATAAATTCAGTTTCTGCATGATTTCTTTGACGTAACCTTCTCTCTTTCCAGATTCGGGAAAGGGCGGAATATTTATTTATTTATTGATAAAGTTTCTTTGGTGTGTTTATTATTATTTATTCAAATAAGGATGGAGGTATACACCTATAAACTCACATAAAAAACTAAACTCAAATTGAACTCCTAGAAATGAACTCAGTACATACAGTGTGTCCACGGATTGGGTGCCGTTAAGGTGTAAATGACGAAAAATTTTCGAGTTAGACTCTGATATTCTGGAAATCGCTCCTGCTTGGTCTCAAACTAAGATGTTGAGAAAATGAGCCAAATCAATTAATATACAGGCTGGTTTAGAACTGATTTGATGAAAATTGTTGAGAATAAAGTACCATTGTTTTAAAAGATATCGAGAAAGTTTATTGAAAAAAGTTGTTTGGAATGAAGAGCTGCTGCAGGAACTCAATTTTCAAATAAATCAGCCCTCCTTGACTTTATAAGTTGGTCATGAATATTTTGTTAATCCGATACGTGAGATATTTTGTCATGATCAAACATTTAAATTTTGAAACTATTTTTTCAACAGGGTTACGTTATACCGCAACATTTCGCCAGCGTTCATGGAATTATCTTATTAAGGGGCCTTTTGTGCTAGGGAGATTCGGGTATTTGGGTAATCGGAAATTCACCATATTGGTCGACAGATTTACCCTATTGGCTGATGACGATCACCTGATCGTCGTTTCAAGTCACGTCTGGCATTTGTAACCATGGATATCAAATATTTCCATAACCTTTTTACAAAATCAAAGTTGATCGATTTATCTGAGAATCGAGATTTTGCTGTGCCTTTTGATTTTGAACAACTTTTCTCAATAAACTTTCTCTATATCCTTTAAAACAAAGGTGCTTTATTCTTAACAATTTTCTTTAAATCAGTTCTAAACCACCCTGTATATTAACTGATTTGGCTCATTTTCTCAACATCTCATATGAGACCAAGCAGGAGCGATTCCCAAAATATCAGAGTCTAACTCCAAAATTTTTCGTCATTTACACCTTACCGGCACCCAATCCGTGGACACACTATATGATTGAAAATATCAGAAGGACAAAAAAAATTTATAGAACACTATCATAACGACGAGGTCACCCATCTGTCAAAGCTGTTCTTGAATCACTGAAGATAATTCTACGACGATTTCAGGCGAGGAGTCCCAAACATTGAACACTCGGTTTGACAAAAACATTTGCCTCTGGGTATTCCTGAATTTTTCATTCGCGAGCTTGAATCCATGGCCCCGCAAATTGTTCGTGTTGATAAGGTACATGTTCATGATATCCGGATCAAAGTGACTATGGACGACCCTGTAGAAGAACGCCGTTTTTCTAATGTGGGTATATCGAGCACTTTCAACCTTGTTGCGTAATCAGGTCCATTAACACAGTAGGGAATTCTGGTGCTCCATCTTTGAACAGACTCCAACCCAGCCACCTCGCCTCGCAAAGAATTCCACAAAGCTGTACCATCAAACTCCATTATCGGCCGAATAAAGGTTTTATAAATTATTCCCCAAGTGATAACATCAGTGTTTGGGAATGTTTTGCTAAAGAAGTAGATCATTTGTCTCGCCTTTGTTGTTACTGAGGCGATGTGGTCCGATCAGCTTTATCAGTCATCCGCTACAGTCACACCGAGATCCGAGTGACGAGTCATTGTGCCAAGGCTCACCTCTTCGATGTAATGGGGAGCCCGAGGGTTTTCTTTTCCATGTGCATAACACAGAATTTGCTCAAATTCAGAGGCATCATCCACTTTCGGCACCAACTGCTGAGAGCATCGAGATCCTCCTGAATAACCCGTGAATTAAGTGAGCGATTGAAAATCTTCGTGTCATCTGCAAAGAGTGCAGATTTATATGCAATTGATGCTGGTTAATCGGCTGTATATAAAATGAAAAGAAGTGGGCCTAGAACCGAGCCCTGTGGGACACCACTTCTGACAGTCTTCGCTGACGTAGACAGACCACCACCAACTCGTACGTGTGTTGGTTTGTTGTTGATTATCCAGAGAAAAAATATAGCTTCAAAACTGAAATAAGCAAAGCTTGTAACATCATCAGTCGGACAGGTTAAAAAACCTTCAAGAATAGTTGAGTTAAGTCAAGAAGAAAGTTAGCATAATATCCTCGTGAATTCGACACATTCGTTGTATCTTGCTAGGATAATAATCGAAAATTAAACATGCCACCACTTCCTTCATTTTTTGGCAAGTGTTTGCAAACAAAATTGAGTCGTTTCGTTTATAGTCGTGCATCTAGCTAATAAAGCCAGGTTACGTCACTTTGCAGTCGTATCGGTATCTGATAGATGTTTGCGTTCGCCGCTTGAAGCAATTTGCTAATCGGGATATTAGAATTATCGCGATAGGTACGTATTGTCTGCAGCGGGGTTATCGTCCGATCTCGATAATTGGAATAATGTATTTCAACGTGCATGTTAACTAAGATTGATTTCGACGATAAGAGATCTCTCGTCAGGTGAATTATGGCACGGAACACCTTTCGCGAAAACACGCTTGGATCGGGCTCGAATAGAACCTAGGAATGACATCGATCATTGCCTATGTTGATCTAGTTGTGGGGATTTCAATTGAACGAATCCTTGAAAAGCGCTGACAAGTAAGTAACTCTCGCGCTCATTTTCAAATTCGTGGGAGAAATTTGGCACCAAATTCTGCATCAGCATTTGCCAACTAGTTACTTAGTTTTATAAGGATCGTATCAGTATTTTCTGAGTTATTGAGGAAATAATAAAAATATCAAAAATACATAGAAATTTGACGTACATATTATTTCTCCAATATCTTCGGAAATCGATATAGGGTCAAACTGGAATTTGGTACACAGTTTACAGATATTTGCCCTGCGGTATATACAAATGAATTATTTGTAGTTTCCAAAAAAAAAGTTCAACCGAACGATTCGGAAAAACTTTTGCTAGCGGTTTGGCGTCGATATTCTACTACACTTTCTGTTTGAATTTAAGGCTGGTCGTCCACCGCACGCGATTTCGAGAGGCGCGATAGGAGCGTAAATGAACGAACTTGCGCGACAGATCCAAATGAATGGAATTATAGGTACCCTCGTCGTCTGGCAGCGAGTTCATACGGGCGTTTTCGAGAGAATTCGAGCGGCGCAATCGTATCCCGATCAGTTTGGATCTGCCGCGTCTATACGCTCGAAAAGAGGATCTATCCGTCGGCAAGTGGAATCAATGGTTTGTGAACGGAATATTTGTTGACGCTCGTTGTTTATTGGTGAATTTTAGATAGAAAGGTTAATGAGTGTTGTCTTTTTTCTTACATCAAACTCACATCCGGAAGTTCTGTAGGTGTAGTAGCCTACCTGAAATTGGACTCTTTGGCAATAATCAGCTGTATAGCATTCCAAATATAATTAATCCCGCGCGTTTCTCCATTATCTCGGTTTTTATAGCTCGTATTATCTCAATATCTATTATCAATTTGTTTTTTAGTCTGTGACCATTTTGATTCCGAACATTTTTCTATATGCTCAAGTGTCTTTGGTCCATACGTACTGTAATGATTCAACTACGTTTCAATCAATCTCATATGCAGAACGATCCTTTCGATCACAAAATAAACATATTTTTTTCTTTATCAAACGCTACGGATTTTTCACTTGTGACCTGTTTTCTCTAATACGCATGAACTTCTGCAAAATTTTAAGAATTTCTGAATATTTGTGTCACCATCATTTCAATCGATGTTTGCAGTTTTTGAAGTTTTAAAGTCACGTTCTAGATACATTAATAACATATTTCCCTTCTGAAGGTGACTTTTCACAGATAAAACTCAAATAGGCCATAATTTCGAAGTTCCACATCCTTTGTTTGCGAAGTACTCAGGTCATCCACATTCACACTTCAACTTCCATCCCAGTATTATAAATGAGTATACGATAATAATCATTCATTATCAAGATGCTGAGTTTTTCCCGATAATTTCATTTTTTCTAAATTTGAATCTACCTTGGCTCAAACATTTTCCCCATTCCGTAGCTAACATACGCCTGATCAAGTAAGATTCATCTAAGAAATTAATTATTAATTCTGAATCCATCACGCATCAAAATTTCTTCAATAAACACGGAAATCCGAAGTACAAATCCTTTGCTACACAAGAAGAACAAGAACGAACCGAAACCTCGCGAACTATCTGCCAGTGGACGACCCCGAAGCCTGAGACCGCTTGGGTCGTGAAGGCTCATCGGCGCTCGTAAAACGCGTAGCTCATAAAAGCCCCAAATCGCTTCCAGTGGACGGCCAGGCTAATCGCATGAACAATTTCCAGAGATATTCAGGGAATAAACAAAAACACTCAAATACCTAATATACCTTAGAGTCAATATTTTACAACAGTGTACCAAATCTGAGTGAAATCCGAGTTCAATTTTCGGAGATATTGGAAGGGAAAACAATATGTCAAATTTGCTGGTTTTTCCTCGATATCGTTATTACTGGAATAACTCTAAAAATACTGATCCATCCGATCAATATGAAACTTGGTAACTGGTTCGCAAATGTTGATGCTCTATTGTTTGCAAAATCTCGTCATCAGAAGAATATAAAACAAACTCAAGTTTTTTTGGCCCATTAATTCGAACATGTGCGCAAAAACTTTTCTCGAATTTCCATCTATGAATTGATTTGGCTCGTCGGGAAGTACCTTGTTTCTGCTTTCTGGCATTAGAAATCCTGATTTCGATTTATGAAAATTCCTATGAATTCTAATATTTTTTTCATTCATTGCAGCATGACGAATTCTCAAGAGGATTTTTTCTTGTTCTATTATACGAAATAAAATCGTGAAGTTTACATGAGACCTTCCTTGCTCTATACTCGAAATACCGGAGTCCAGAGACGTACCTGCAGCAAGCATTTAAAATTCAACGTTCTTGCGCTACGGGTAGAAGGAATAATAATCTCGTTGGGACCACCTCTTCCGGGATTTTAATTTGCTAGGGCCTAGGGGGCTAGAATCAGGGGGATTATGGTTACTTAAGTCCGGTAAGGATTAGACGAAGGGTTGGATGATAATGCTTGTGGGTATTATGAAGACTTAAATATTTAATGTAGAAAAGGACATACTGAGGGATGAAAAGATTACAGGTATGATTCTGTTGAAACAGAACATTATGTATCACTTTGTCCACTTTACTCGTTGAAGTTTTTTGAGTATTTTTTAATATCTGAAAAAGAACTGTCAAAAATTGATTGAAAATCTTGATCATGTATTTAATTATGGAAAGATATTGGCAAAGAAAATCCATAAAATTCTGAAGAATAAAGCAGACATAGTTTTACCGCCTTATTTTGGTATTGAAGTAATAGACAAAAATCTAGAAAAGCATTATGACGTGGACTAACAAGACGTCGCACGAAACGACCTGAAAATTTATGCTCATTTTTGCGCGCATGTTCAAATATTTCATCTTGATCAGAGCTAGTCATCCAATCAACCAAAACCAAAAAAAAATTAGAAAAGCACTGCCGTGAAGGCAGCAGCTTTTGGGTGCATGCTCAAATTCGTTGTCGAGGCGGCCATCTACATTGAACATGCGCGCAAAAGCTGCTGCCTTCACGGCAGTGTTTTTCTAGATTTTTTGGACCATATATCTGCGCGTTTTGCTTCGCTTTTCAACCTGTATCTCGCAGTAAACTATCATTTCCCTAATAATGAAACCTCCCCCACAAACAGAATGCTAAAATCCAATAATCCTTTTCGCGATTGTCGTCCCTGGACATCGGTCGCGTCCCACATTTGTCCCTTACCACGTAATCTGGACGAGATTGAGTCCGATCTCCAAACAATACCATCGAACCAAACCGGACGGCGTAAATCTGTGCGACTGCATAGACGTACTGCAATTGGGGGGACTTGTGCTGAACGCCTCCCACCCCCATTCTGCATATTTGATTTGGAGACAGCGGACACTGGGATTGTCCGAGGATGTGTCACCCGCAGAGAACTGAGCGAGATGCGGAAAACCGACCTCAAAAAGAAAATCGGGAAACGCTGATGAAACGGGTCGTTGAAATGGGGAAGAATGGTTCAATTCCTGTGGGAATGCCCGTTCGAAACCCGGAATTTCGAAACGGGAATTTGCGATGTTGAATAGAAGTGGTGAAAGGGTTGTCTGCAGCGAAAACAGTAAGGATCCGGTTTTATGTTCGGCTAATTTTTGTTTGTTCTTTCGGATTAATCAGTAGGATTAATTCGTTGTTCTGCGAGTTGATTTCATTATTGTCTCGTACTCTTGAGTAGTTTGTTCTTGATGAACAAATATTTTTTGTGTGGATGGAATTTGGTTCGTAAGTATGGAACTTAGAACCCAGTGGCATCCATGGAAATTAATTGTAACCAGAAACTCGAAATCCATGAACAACATTCAAAATATAAAAAAATCTGTGAGTAATAAACTATGTATTCGCCGACTCCATTACAGAATACGCTCTCTTACTCGTCTAGGCACGACGAAATAAGATGAAGCTGTCTGCCTTTGACAACTCGTTCAAAGCAATTTCCCTAATTATTTGGGCAAGAGTCTGTGGTTGTTGCTGCAAAATGGACAGTTTCATCCCAATCATATTTCACACATGTTGAATAGGATTTGAGTTCGGTAAACGGGGTGATCTTCTTGGAGATAGTCCATACTTCGACGAGCAATACATAAACTTGCGTTGTCTTGCTGAAAAAGGACGTAGGAACTGTCATTAAGATGATGCAGTATAGTGGTTTGTTGGACATCATCAACGTAACTCGCAATTGTCATATTGTCTTGAATGAACAGAAGTGGTGATTGGCTACCATAGGCAAGCCAATGATTCCAACAGTCCTGTGCACATGCTCTCAACAGCCAATGCAATATCACGTTGTCCTCCACGGCAGCGTCTGACCCTTCTACGGCCATCGTGCATACGTAGACAGAATTTCGGTTCGTCTTCGAGCCCGACATTTATACTATTCTGCTTCCCACTGCTGTGGGTTTCTGCACTTCTTCAAACATGGACGACAGTGGTCCGCAAATAGGAGCAGCACCACTTTTATGATAGGTAACAGCGGAGCGGTCTCATAGGGCCAGTTGTCTGAAGCGCTTATTTCGTCATTGTGTGGTACGTTTTCGACCAGATGGTTTTCTTCGTGTTCCTGTTCTATCTTCGTATGTTGCACTGTCATTGCAGCACAATTAACACGACGGCTAATTTCGCGAAAAATCGAGGCAACATCTCAATAGCAAAAATTATGTCCTGTCGAAATCGCTACCATGGTGATAATTTTGTCATCTTCCCACTAGAGGCATTATGGCACGCTTAACTATGGCTTAACACAAGTCGACTGCTAGCCAATATCATTAAATATTTGTACTGTTCAGAATTCATAAACCGCTTTCTTCAGAATCAAAATGACATGAAAATTTTGTGCGAACTCTTACCTTTATATCTTTATTATAGCAATTAAATATGGTTATTCCGTTGACAAAAATATGTCACCAAAATATTCTAGATTCAAGGCTGGAGAATTCCATTTCATATCTGGTTGAATTCAGATGCTCGAACAGGTTTTCGGGAAGTTTGGGTTAAAGTACTCAGATCATAAAATAAAAGAATAAAGAATCCATTTAAGCTTCCATACAATAAACATCGATAAAATCCGATTGTACTGAACAATTAACGAACAGAATTTGCCCCATTTCGAGAACGCTGACTGCGTCTCGAAAACCGCCCATTCAGCGATCCAGACTAGCTCCGAATTGTCACAATTAAAATGCAGATTATGCGAAGTCCAGAATCGCCTGTTCCGGGTCGATTTCGGGCCTCAGTCCCGTTTATAAACCTCCATTCGCGGAGTTTTCCATGTTGGAAAATGAGCTCGCTATGGGGAAAATTATAATGTGGGACTTGATCGTTAACAATCATGTGCTTTTTATATCTAAACCGTCCAATCCCGAAGGAGAGAGGGTTCCGAGGGAGGGAGGGTGGAAAATTTGTCGGAGCTCTCGCGTTGTTTATGTTTTTGTTAGAGTTTATCTGAATCGTCGGAGGATTATAATGAGTCTTGTTTGTTGGGGGACGGTAGAAAATTTCAATGGCGATGTTGAAATAATTAAAACGTTTTCTCTATGACCTAAGCTGTTGCCAAAGAGACCATACTTTTCGGCTTTAATCTGTAGTAGATTAGATAGATAGATGAATTTATTGGGCTCATACATAGTAGCGTACCGACGAACAACAATGACTGAATAAAAAAATGAAAAAACACAAATATACATACATGTTTAAATGAATATACAAATTGTAGGCTGCAGAAAATAATGAACAATCGAGAGCAATTGTGCTGAAATTGAAAAAGCAGTCTCAAGATTATAACAGTGAGTGAACATGATCAAATTAAGTATCCCTTGGTATCTTTCCCAAAATGCTCGAGGACACTATCAATCCAATCTCTTACATCGGTACACTCACATACATCCCAGGTATCCCCTTCTTACCATATCCAATCCCCCAAGACACAATGCCTACTTGATTATTTATCCCCGGCAGACCAAGTATGGGTCAAATGAGAGGGTTGCCTCCATCTCCAACGTAGGTATCCTTATCTCTACTAACTGCGCAAACAACTGTCGTGAGGTTTGAAGAATTTTCCCAGTCTGTTGGTGCTGAGACCTGAGACACCTGGGTCTCCTCTAGCTTCTTCAGCGTTGAAGATTTCTGCTGTGCATTGGCTATCGCTGGGCACGTTCAAGTTTCGGAAGTGCAGGAAAACATAGGTTCCTGGAGTTTGTCGTCGAGTTCACGTAAAGTTATCTCTGTGATGTCGTGTTGAAGTGAGCCTATCTTGAATTTTGGATGGATTGAGATGCTGTATAGTTTTCTGGTGGCGCCATCTATTTTTAATGAATTAATATCCTGGGCTAATTATGGGCTTCTGTCACCACAGCATCTTTGTGGATAATGCTAGCGCCAGATGTATAAATAGCTGGAAAAATTTAATCAGGCTTATGGTAGATCATGCTGGCAGCGGAATTAAATATGTCATTCTCATGGTAGCCACAACCTTTTGATCTCGGCGATTTTGTCATTTATTTCGTTGTGGTCTCAACATTTCCAACTCTACACAACAAACTTATAAATCTTCTCAAGAAGTATCATTTCGGCACTGGTAAAACGATACACGAACACAGTCCTTGGTTACCACATTGTGTGATGTTTCGTCTTTCCTTTTCCGATCCACAGATCCTGCTTTTTTTTATCTGCTAACTTGTCCATTCGTACGGTAAATACTCTGTCAACAGTCCCACTATTATCTGAAGCTTTCACTGGATCTTACTGGATTTATAAAGTAGACGTTACCGTTCCCGTTCCCAGCTGATGTTCCCACTGACGTCCCCGTTGGCTACTCTCAGTTCGAAACGAACTATAAGCCTTTTATAAACTGGATGTTCAGGCTGTTCACTTTTATGAGATTTTATAGAGGTCAAACAACTTGTGAATGTGAGTTTTCTTTGTTGATTTTGAAACAATCTAACCAAACCACGTTTTACCTATCAGCAGACAAACTAAACTCATATTGAGTGCAGCCTAACCTCACTATAGTGGTTAAATCCGAACGGAAACGTCAAAAGATGAAACGCATGGCCATCTTGAACGTCAGCGAAAGAAGCAGGAGAGCGTCACAGCAACAATCAGATAATTCAGCTGCGGACTTCATGAATGCTCCGGCACCTTTAGTCCCTTTTAACTTTGAACGGGAACGTCAACTACGAATGGAAACGAGAATGGGAATGTAAATTTTATAAATCCAGCTTTCTCAAGACAGGTTGCAGGAGCTTTCTACACTATACTATTGGGATATTTCACGAATCTTTTCCAAGTCCAAACGACGCTACGATTTGACAACACAGATTTCGAAATCCAAAAATTGGGTTCAGTTTTTTCAATCTTAAACTGTGTGTATTCTTTTTTTTTCTAGCCTTCCCCTTGTCAAAACTGCGGTTTTCGACAGCGTTTTATACGCTACATTGGTTCAATCGAAAATGAGACGTAAATTATATATTGTGTTATGCAATTCAAATATATTTGTCAACCAATACAATCTCAAGAAATATCGCAAATCCCATAAATAGGCGTTTTAATTCTTGAATGCTTCGATTCTATCAAGAATGATACATTAACGGTAAGTTTCTGCTATTTCTTGTCGCATCCCGGGGCGTTAAACTGGAAAGAAGGATCCGCGATCTGACTACAGATTCCCCCTGGCAAGTTCATTGTTCCATTTTCCTATTCTACTGCAAAACGAATAAATTATTTTGTACATACTCGCACAAATGCAACCTTAACGCAAGAAACTCCACAACAACAATAAACTACCATTCGATCTTTATCTGGGATAATTAACCTTTTACTTTTACAGTCGCAGGTTGCCAGGAAAGTTCAGGAAATTCCTGACGTTTTCAGTCGTGTATTAATCGTTCGTGAAACAATGGAAAATCGTGATGGTGGTTCGTTTTGGAATGGAAGATAACTTTTCGGATCGTATTTCATAATTAGGAGGAAGCGATAGTGATTATAATTCTGAATTCGGTTAAGAGTACTTTTTCGGTGAAATCCAGTGATTTATCAACGTTGGCAACAATGATTGATTATGTTGATAATCTGTAGGGATGAAGAAATGGTTGGGAGAAACCGACTTGGCTGATATGTGAAGAATGTGATTAATGTGATAATTAGGACAACCATGTAAAGACTGAACACTAAAGGGTTTGTTTCCAAATTCAGTGAAAATAATGAAGACACTTGCCGAGTTAATAATGATTTCAGAATATTGCGTAAATTATTTGGGAAATTGCTTTATCCATTCAACTTCTAACGTGTGACCACTATCATGAATCGATTCGACCGAAAAGCTTGAAAGATCATCCTTAAACAATACAAAATTTTGTATCAACTTGCTAAGGTCTCTCTTCAGTGCCTCCGGAGAACAGTGTAGGGTGGAAAACGATAAACGAATAGATTTTTTCTATTCGTTGAAATCTACATTTTACAATATGTTGAATGTGAACTTTAAGAAGGATTTGATTTTTTACATTTGAAGTATTACAATGGACCGAAAAATCTATCGTAAAAAATCCTCACCTTCTCATGGACTTCTTTCCACATTTGAGTTGCCCGAAAAAGCACTTATATTCAGAATCATTTGCTGGGTAACGGAATGATGAGATGAAATCATAGAAGGGATGATAACATCCTGCAACTTTCACTTATTCAAAGATATTTACTTTCCAATGCGGACAGTGATTGAGGCATGAAATCATAAAAGATGTCGGCATATTTTCCCATTCTCTATTCCCTTCGCCTGACGGCTGACCGTAAGCACAATAACTTCCGTAAGAAACAACTTAGAAACCTGATAGTTGTAGAGTAGGTTTAGACCTTAATTACGAAGGCTGAATTCGTGAATGGTTAAAATTCACCTGACGATTCCGCAGAAATACCTATTCAACATTTTATTCATTTTTATTTTTAGTAAATGATCAAAAAATGACAGTTTGAAGATTCATACAGAATTTCATGATGATAATATGATCCGAAGGTCACAGAATTCTGAATATTTGAAAAAAAATTGAATTTTTTTTAAAATTGTTCCAATGACACTATCATCACGAAATTTTTCACAAAGTTGTCTATCAATATCTTCAAACTAGCTGCCAAGTTTCTTCATGATTGAATCAGTATTTTTTGAGTTGTTCCGCAAAAAGCAACGATATCGAGAAAAACACCACGAAATTTCATATATTGTTTTCCAATATCTCCGAAAAATATAACAGTATCGAATTAAAATTTGGTACACTGCTGTGAAATATAAAGCTTAAAGTACGAGCAGAATCTTTTTCGGATATGATTAATAGGTATTACAATTATTTTCGAATATGATATGATTAAAGGAAGGCATTCGATTAGATACTCATCTAGCCTATATACACGCTCATGTCAAGTATCAACTTGAATGAAACACTTCATGAAACATGTGTCATGAGCTCTCAAACTAGCTGTTGCAGTCGATTTTTCAGAAGAATGTGTTTTCACATGTTAGGCCTGGGACTATACATATTCTTTTGAGAATGGGCAGTACTATTCTTTTATATCATACAATATGTGTAATAACGGTATTAGCAGAGGAAATGTAAACGGGGCACCATACATTTTTACGTATGATACAAGAGCACAGATAAAAACCTCAGGGTAAATGATGTTTGTTATTGAAGGGCTTCTTCTTCATCAACGAAACAAAATTTTTTCTTTCTTTTCGATGCAAGTTGACATCTCAAAATCACACCTGAAAACAAGAAAAGAAGATGAAAAAAACAATATGAACTAGTAAATGTCTTATTATCCATTGAATTAATTTGAAGTTCATGATCCATCCCAAAAAAGAATCAGACACTGATTGAATTCCCTCGAAACCATCGTCAAATTTATATATTGGACAACTATTAACTAAATGTTCCAATGTTTCCTCTTCTTCCCCGACTTTCGACCGAATGCCACTTGAAGAGGAAACTATTACAACGATCATGGCCGGTTCTGAGTCGACTCAAAATGCACCAAATATTCCTAAGAAGATTGAAACCATGAACTTTCTCTGAAGGATCGCCGATCAAACTATTGTTGAAAACATTACACGAATTCCATTCCGAACGCCAAATTTCTTTATCACTTTTCTTGGAATAGAGAAAATCTTTAATCCATAAAGATTTACGAGATTTCAATCAAGCAATTTTAGATTCTGGATTATAAGAGATGATTGGGAATGTATTCGGAAAGGAATTATATTTATTCCAAGACTTTAGCACTGCAACCTGTCTACGAACATACGGCAGTGCAATATTTTAAAGAACTTGTAATCACTGTAGAGGTTTAGATAATAAGCTCTCTTCTAGATACAGGAGCTGATGTAAAAATAATGTCCATACACACTCTGAAATTAAAACATGATTTGATTCATGGTACAAATGTAAAAATAAATAATCTGGGTGCTAATTCAGTGCCAGTACTTGGAATTAAATTGCATTAACAGAAATGAAGTTCTCAAGTTCAATTTGTTATTGTCGATATATTTTGTACTCCAATAATTGGTTCTCTAACCTGTAAAAATTGAGTGATATGTTATCTCATTTGCATCTGTAATCTTTCAATTCAATGGAATGTTACCCAATATATTTGAGTTTTTGTGGTCATCACTTTTTCAACATGAATCAACGTTTAGCATTGTGCTCACTTGTACATTGTATATTACCGAATTGTATGCGTAGTGTATTGCTCTGACCCATGTAGATACGTTAGGAAGGACAAAGGTGACAAAAAGATCATTCTGTTATGGTGCACATGTACCGAACTGTATTACTTACAACTGAAGTAGTGATCATTTGCCCACGAAAAAAGTCAGCAGAGACCCATTATGCAAACTCTTGATGAAACATTTTTTTGAGGTAGTTAAACTCTACGAGTTTTGAAAACACCTGTACACCTTATCACCTGTCACCCTGTAAAGCCTTGCACCGCCAGCTTGTGCAGGAATACGAGGCATTCTCGCTAGTTTATTCAATATCCTTTCACAATTGGACTATAGAATCGAAGTTGTTATCTGCTTCAAGAATTCAACAGGAATTCGACACAAATCCTCACACTCCACGACCTATCCATATCGTGTCGAAAGCTTTTCTTCCCCTAACCTCCGACACTTATCTGATTCGAATACTCGGCACATTTTTTCGCACCCTTGACGTATCCGAAAACGGCGACAATAAGTGGCGTGCCGGAAGCGTAAATAAATAAAAAGGAACGGCTGTCGGACGGCCCGACGTACACACGTACGATGAAACGGAACACGTCTCATCATTTTGAAATATCGTTTCAATTTCCTCGGCCATATTCTTTTCCATGATAAATGCAGTTGTGTACACGCTTTTCGCGCTTTTCTACGTCGGAATTTATGGACGACGATTCGTCTTATCCAATTTCGTATACATGGGAAAGCGAGGTACAAGGGTTGGCGTGGAAGAAGACCAGTGGTCTTCAATATTTTTTGTTCGTGGGGTTTCCTTGTAATCTTGGGTCATCAAATCGAGGTTCTCTTATGCGAGTGTCTGCAATGGAAAGAGAAAATAACCTTTAAGTGACATTAGAATTGTTACACTTACAATGAATAACTCCGTGAACTTAATTATTTTGGCAATGTGGTAGTCTTACATCACGAATGAAACGATAACGTTTCAAAGAATTGTTGATTGGATGATTAACTCTGATCAAGGTGGAATATTTGTTGATTTATAGAGAGATATTCGTCCTTGTAATTATGTAAGTTTATTGTTACTGGAGCTCTCTTTTTTCCACGAACCAATTCCTATCTTTGTCAGATGTTGGACGTTATCGTCTTGTGGAGAAACCACATGAACTGAGTGTTTCCAAAGTCGTGACGGATCTTGTAAAC
The DNA here is from genome assembly GCA_958510865.1 of Myrrha octodecimguttata. Lineage (NCBI taxonomy): Eukaryota > Metazoa > Arthropoda > Insecta > Coleoptera > Coccinellidae > Myrrha > Myrrha octodecimguttata. The sequence goes on from OY294057.1 coordinate 33,376,080, forward strand.
CTACAATTCGCAGATGCAGCGACCTGATACGACCAAAGGATGAACGTCATGCACATCGATCAAAGTATTCTGCACTCGAAGGTGGGATTCGCAAGATGCTCTTTGAAGATGGCGCGCTGTACGTAGTTAAACTGCAGTATTCCATCTGAAAGGTGACAAGTATCTAAATTCCCTACTCAGCAGTTTTATCTAAGGTAAGATGACCTGATGATCAGTAATAACTGTGAAACAGCTGTAGTCATTCTTCTTCGGTCCGCTTCTTCGGTGTAGATGTTTTGGTTGATTGGATGATTAGCTCTGATCAATGTGGAATATTTGTTGATTTATCGACAGATATTCGTCCTTGTGATAATGTTAGTTTATTTCAAAGAATCTCCATTAACATTTGAATGAAAAAAAAATTCAAGGCGTGTTGACGGCCCTGTAGCTGAATACTCTCTTGCAAAAGATTTGGCATCGACGAGATAGGATGGTCGAAGTCTGCTTGCGGAAACTCGTTCCTAGCAGCTCGAACTTATTATTAACTGTGCCACAGTATCTGGAGATTGGTGCAAATTTGGCTTTTTCCTCACCATACTTGTTTAATGGAATTTGAATACGGCAGATAGGGTGGCGACGGTAAAACGTTAAAGTCTGCTTCTTAAAGGAAGTCTGTAGTTCGACGAGCAATATGGCGATGTGCTTTGTCATGCTGAAAATGGATGTCTAGGCAGCCATTTAGATTAGGCAGTACAGTGCTTTGTAGGATGTAGGACATTGATCAGCGATTTGTTTCGTAGTAGCAAATGGGTCTCGTAGAGCCTGTTGTCTGAAACACCTATTGTGAAGTTATGTGGTACGACGCCTCGGTTGAGCAGTTAGTCTTCTTCGTGTTCCTCCACCTTCATTCGTCCGTATATGACACACACGCATTACTGTAATTGCCGTATAATTAACAGAATGGCTAATTTCATGCAAGGAAAAACAAATATCTTGATAGGCAACAATTCTACTCTACCCCTATTGGAATCACTAAGGTTGTGATAATTTTCGAAGTCTTCGAGATCGAGCAATTTTATTACGTTCAACGTTGCCTAAACACAAGTCAGCCGAGCAATAACTGAAAATAAGTCTTCTGTTCAGATTTTAGGAACTGCATCACAGAACAAATGACAAAAAAACTTGGCGTGGTTTGCGCATCGAAATGTCGCGGTTGAGTTCATTAATAGTCCAAATTCGCCAAAGGGTTTTGAAATTTTGAGGTTATTTCCCTGATATTTCAGCAACTACTGGAACGGTTGGATTGAAACTTGGCAGTTAGTTGGAGCATAACGACTCGCAATTTGAGCAAAATTTCGTTGGGATCGTATGGTCACTTAATTTTAAAATGAATTTTTTTTTTTCAGGAATCATTGATCATATTCGAAATTAATTTTGCTCGTACCTGGAGCTCCATATTTCACAGTAGTGTACCAAATTTCAATTCGATACGAATAATATTTTCGGAGATATTGGTAAAAAATATGAAAAATTTTGTGGTTTTCCTCTCGACATCGTTTTTTTTTCGATATAACTAAGAAAATACTGATTCAATCATAACGAAACTTGGCAGCTAGTTTGAAGATGCTGAAGAACAACATTGTGCAAAATTTCGTGATGACCGTGTCACGAAAACAATAAAAAAAAATATTTTCAAATATCCAATATCCTGTGATCTTCTTATCTTATTATCCTCATTTAATTCTGTATGAACCTGCGAACTGTCATTTTTCGATAAACTAATGGATTTCAATTCGATCTAATTTGTATTTTGGAAGGCCGTCAGGCCGACCGTAAATACGATAAATTCCGGAAGAGTCGACTTAGAAACTCGATATTTGTAGCGTAGGTTTGGGGCTTGATTAAACGAAGGTCGAATTCGTGAACGAATAAAATCTGCCCAATGATTCCGTAGATGTACCTTTTAGAAATTTCATTTTCTCAATATTTCCAAAAAATCAGATTAGATCGAATTGAAATCCAGTACTTCATCGAAAAAGATCTAAAAAAGCACTGACGTGAAGTCAGCAGCTTTTGCGCGCATGCTCGAAGGATATCACATGCGCGCAAAAGCTGCTGACCTCACGTCGGTGCTTTTCTAGGTTTTTTCCAATAAATATTGATCTGATCGTGATGATACGCCAATTCCTATGTAGAATCTTGTTCGAAATTCAGTGATAATTGGTCATTGAAACAATTATAACAAAATCCTTATTTACTTTTCACCAGGATGTAAAACAGTGGTCCTCAGTGACGTACTTGAGTTCCGTGCCGAAACGACATAAAGACGACCAACTTCGATAACAATCGAAAATTCGGTCTTAAATGCGGCCTACGTTCAACAGAAATTGGCAAAGGGAAACCCGACATTCACGGAAAATCGATTTCATTATCGCGTCCAATGAGATGAATGAGTGAAAGCACGTGTGGTTGTGGGTCTTTCGTTTCCACGAAAAACTCTATCGTATCACGTGGTTAGATCGAAATAAACCTTGCTGTTACCATCGTTAATCATTACGGCGTTAAATTTAGTCCTGCGACCGCTCGGTGCGTGCCAACGGTCGTCGCGAATCCCATCAGGGTCCGATCCAAAAATACTCAAAACAATGAAAAAAAGCAGAATGAGTGCACGTAATGGCGTTCGTGAGATGCGAGCGGAAATCGATAGGAAGCGCTCGATGTTGGTTTTTGAAAAGCTTGCTTTGTTTGGGGATTTCGATGAAAAATGTTTTGCATACTGGGAAATAATGTTGGGTTAAGTGTTCTGGCGAAAAATTCCTGAACGCAGAATTTTTGTTGATGGTAATTCCATAATGGTATGTTTTTCAACGTTATGGTATTCGCAGCGATAAAATGTATGAGGAAAAATTGTTGCTGGACGAAATACCGGTATGTTATCAATATATGAATATGCGAAGCGGTCAAGGGAATATGCATGCTGAATATTTCAGGTTATGAATTAATATTCGAACAAAATTCGGTTTTTCCAATCATCAAAAATTATCGTTTGAATTTAATAGGATTTTTCGTTGTACATTCATGAACTACAATAACTCCACTGACACTGTCACTTGCACTCTGTTCGTTGCGGATATGTTTGAAGTTAGTGTAGTCACAGATTACGTATGTGCAGTGCATGGAGTGAGTTAATCTTCAATGTTGGTTTTGCGTAAATATAATTCAAAATACTGATTCAGGCATGACATACTTTGTAACTAGTTCGAAAATGCTGATGAACAATGAACAACTCGGAACAAACTTTTGTGATTATCGTGTCATAAGAACAATTTGTATAAAAACATTTTCTTGAATATTCTATATTCTGTTATATTCTGATCATATTGTGCACACCGAATTCACATGAATTTCCAAGCTGCCCTTTTCAATCGAGTAAGGGAGAGTCGCCTAATATTGGACAGTTACCCATTTTTGGATACTACATATGCTAGCATCCAATCAGTGTTCTTCTAGAAGTGAATGCAGAAAACTATTAGTTTCTGACCAAAACAAACACCCTGTAAAATATGAAGTTCAATCTATTACTTCTAGGTGGCACTTTGAGTTTTAATCTTTCAATGTGATAGCCAGTATTTTATTTCGCCAACATTAAACTCTGATAAAAAGATGAGTATTGAGTGTAGAATATTGAAATTTAGTATTAAAACACTAGAATATTTGAGTAATCACTTCAGCGATTTGATTCGAACATTCCTAACCAGTATTCATATTCATTTATTGTTATAACCTCAGACATGAATGTAGCCTAATTTTGGATAGGAACGGTGTCCCAAAATTGGATATCCAAAATAAGGAATCCAATTGTGAGCACTACTCAAATTATAATATTTTTCAGTGAAATGCCTGAGTGGTGATGTCCAAACTGAACAGGTACCAAAGATTGTGAAAATCCAGGATTTTTTGTCTTTACCATCATGTAGTTCATCTGCACCTTCGTGCAGGGGACATTAAGCTGGTTCGGCAGCGCTTATAACGGGTTCACCCTACAAAAATGAGTTAGAAGCCAGCGTTGAGGAGAAAAAGAGGAAAGAATCATTGAAAAACGAACAATATCACAGAAATTAGATAATAGAAGTAAATCTCGAAAAAATATATCAGTGGGTAAAAAAAAAGACAAAAAAAATAGAAGAATGTGTATGACAAATACTCGACTCATGATGTTTCCTATGAAAATACGTCGGAAACAGATGATGAGAAAGATGACGATGCAGAGTGTCTTTTTTGCAGTGGACATTTTTCGGAAGACCAACATGGAGAAGGCTGGATCCAATGTTCAGTCTGCTTCAGATGGGCCCATGAAGATTGTGCTGGCAGTGACAAAAAAGTTTATATGTGTGAATTTTGCTGGGAATAGTAGTTTCCCAATAATAATCCAATAATAGGAACCTATTTTTGCAATCATGAAAATTGACATTTTTCAGTTTGGCTTATTTTTATGTCAGTTGCAACAGAAAAAAATATTTCAGTTTTTACGATGTGTAATTGTTAATGTGAACTCACATTTAAAGCGAAAAAAAATATCCAGAGAAAGGATTTTTCTGCCGAAAAATTTGGAATAGAAAAGAGTATCCAAAATATGGCGACTTTCCTCTACTGGATTACAGTGGGATTTCATCTGTATTTTTGAATGTATCAGGAAAATACAATTTGGAATGGGTATTCATTGAGGAATCATTGGGTGGATTTTACCCATTCACGAGCTCGGAATTTATAAGTCCAAACCTAAGCTATCAAGTTTCAGTACTTTTGACGACTTAGAAACTGTAGATTTGTAGAATAGATTTGAGCTAATAAAAAATTCATGAGTATGTGGCAAATAATCTCAGAGTTTGTGTTTGAGATTATTTTTTTGATTTTATATTTATATGACCCTGAAGTAAATTTGCATTCATCTTCATATGGATACTTTACAACTGCAAACCAGGTTTCGATTCAATCACACCATAATTTCTCGAGTTATTGGGAAAAATAAATATCAGATGACTGTAACTCCGTCAACGTCAGGCAGATTTAGCCCGTTTGGGAGATATTCAGGCTCCGAATCAACCCTTAAATTTACACACGGACGCCTGGGTCTGGGCATAATTGAATCCGATTAGTTCAAGATCATTTTCAGCTCAAAATTCGAGAATTTGGGCAACTCGATAACTAGAACAAGCGCGTGAAAAAATATTCGTATGAAAGTAGCTAAGCAAAATCAGAACGAAATCCGGGAAACTTCAAGTAGAAAAGAAGATCAACCTGAAGTCACCTGACCTTTGTGAAATGTGAACTTTCTACAGACCCCTCGTATCCGCGTATCGTTCATTCAGCATGGTTAATTCCGCTCCGTGCACTTTAACCCTTGAGTGCTCAGAAGCCGACATTTAATTGAGTGTGTGCCTTAAATAACTCCACCTTCGGATTAAACCCCCAGGACTACCTCTCGCCTCCCTGCCATTACTCCTGCGGGGAGGAATACGCGAACCACCGCCTCCCTCTGGATAAATAACGGCTGCTACCTGCCGTCCGTATGAATTTCGGCCATTAAACCTGTGGACAATACACTCTAGTTGTACTACGACGTCTCGGCAGGAAAAACAAGGCAACCCCGTCGTAAATAGTTGTTCTGTTCCACCATTTATTGCCGGGTGTTCCCGTGGCAAAAAGCGGTATGCATACTTATGGGTAAAACGTTGCCAAACCGGACATCTGAATAGGTTTTTTGTCTCGTGCGGTATGCGAATGCGTGTTGTCGGATTTTCCGTTTTTTCCGGAGCTAGCCAGACTTCCACTTCGAACAGTATGTTTGTTGATCATGCTAAAATGGCACTTCGTTATGAACAACTGTTAACGTCAAGTCGTAATATTCATGATTGATTTAAACTTTGATATGAAATTCTAGAGAAGCATTGACGTGGAGTCAGCAGCTTTTGGCCGCAAGTATATAAAGTAATGGCCAAGGCGGTCATTTTTCACGCATTGACCCCGCAAAACGTACCTTTTACTGATGGAAAGATTCGATGATCTCCTAGCAATATTCTGCATGAACCTTCAAACTGTCATTTGTCAATGAAGTACTAGATTTCAACTCGAGCCAATCTGTCTTTTGGAAATATTGGGAAAATGAAATTTTGAATGAATATATCTATACGTGATTGAGTCGCAAACCCACAAATGTCGAGTTTTCAAGTCGTTTCGTTTGGAAGTTGTTGTGTTTTCCTAGAAACTCGATATTTGTAGAGTAGGTTTGGATTTTAATACCGAAGGCTGAATTCGTGAATGGGTAAAATGACGAGTCCTCAGATATAATACTCATTCAAAATTTCATTTCCCTAATGTCTCAGAATATTGAATTTCACCAGATTGTTCTGATGATACAATCATCACAAAATTTTGCACAGAGTTGTTCATCAGTTTCTTCATAATTCAATCAGTTCTTGTGAGTTATTCCTGAAAAAATCGATTCCGAAGAAAAACCACGAAATTGGACATATTTTTCCCCAATATCGCCTCTAATTATAATCAATTGTATCAAACTGAAATTTGATTGAATATCAAATATGAAGTTTCAGGACCGAGCAGATTTTTTTCGAATATGATGAATTCCAGAAAATTATTTTTTCCTCAAAAATTTCCGAAAAACAGTTTCTCCCAATTTACTTATAGTACGATCTCAACAAATTTCTGTAAAAATTGCACGGCGTTATGATTCAACTGTTATAACCTCGAAATTGCATATGGCTATCACATCGAAACTATTCGGCCGATTTTGCCCATTAACGAGCTCTCCGAACGCCAGTACGGCCGGCCAGACGGACAAAATCGTATTTGACACCGGATTCGTCATTACTACGTTCAACCTAGTCGTTTGAGAACTTATTAGGGGAAAAAGTAAGAACAATATAGACAAAACGTGTGAAAGAAAAATTAAGAGATAAAGCAACATTCCCTTCCCCTCACTTAGGTGCTGCCAAATAAAATTTTTGACATAAATACGAAACTACGTAAAATTCGGGGTATTTGTATGCTCTTTAATTACTCGGAGTCTACTCGTATGAATGATTTTCGATTGAAGGATATTTTGGAAGGATTTTGCATTTTTTCAGGTTTTTTAGGCTCCCAATATATGAAATAGAACTATTACTGAGATAATCAAGTATTTCTTCAACACTTTCGGCTACAGCCCCAAGATTCTCGGCTGCTCTTGAGCGACGTGAACAGGTTTTATTTTTCACATCACTAACTTGTCCCAACAGCTCGAATTTTTCCACCAATTTCTTTATTGCGGTCAAATGTCAAAAAATGACATCTACCGAAATAGCGGGCTATTCAAAATAACACCTCTCATTGGAAAACCCTTTACTTCAAAGACTCAATAAAAGTTTACAAACTGTAGTGTTCATGTAGAGGAAAAAGTGAACTTGTCATCCTGACATAATACATGTCACAAGTTTTTCACTTTATTCCCGATATTTTATTAGATTTCTAGTTTGAAATGAACAATTATGGATCTATGGGAGATGATTCCCCAATAAAGGGGCCTGTAGCGTTCTTCGCTTATCTGAGGATCTGAAAATCATCGCTTGGAGGACTGAACCTGGTCGAAAGACCCTCTCGGTCATGAGCAAATGTAGGTGATATTATTTACTGCTTCCTTCTGGTTTTCTGTCCCTCTTTCTGTTTCAGATATTATGTCAAGATATTTTGTCGAAATGAATTCAAGATGACGAAAAAATTATTTTCAAATGAAAAAGATGCCATCCATCTTCTATAAACAAATTACTACACTTATGCGGGGAGACAGAATTTTTCCTGAGGTTTTTATCTGTGCTCTTGTATCATACGCAAATATGTATGGTACCCCGTTTACATTTCCTCTGCTAACACTGTGATATATCTTAGAATTGTAATGCTCATTCTCAAAAGAATATATATATAGAACTATTACAAACTGAATAAATATTATTATTTATGTGAAACGTTCTTGCGGATTGCGGCATTCAAATCATTTGTGAAGCACAGTTTCTAGAAGAAATGTTGCCTCTAATGAACAATATCGAAATTATGCAAACGATTGACGAAGTGAACCGTTATGTTTCAGAGTCTGTATCTGACTCCTTTGTCAGACAATTTGCTCTTTATTGTCTTATTGTCATGAGTCAGATATAGACTCTGAAACGTTACAGTTCACATCATTGATCGTTTACACTATTTCAATATTGTTCATTAGGCAATATCCTTTCCAAATATTGCCCTTGATAATTAATATAATTGAATACTTCAATCTACTAGGGTGTTTTCTATGAAAAATAATTTTCATTTGATTTTTGATAGTTCTTTTTCAGATATGTTATGATGATTGCCAGATAATAATCTATACCTTTTCAACTTCAAATTGAGACCTGACAAAATCAGATTTGGGAACAAACATATTCCAATTGGTATTAAACAAAATCAAATTGAGAATAAACACATTCAAATTTGGAATAATCAGTTTCATATTGTTACAACATTCGTTCCTGTGTGAATTGGGGTGTTCTGGGCTTCTTCAGTGTGATCTATGCTCCTGCTATCTCTTTGGAATTTTTTTGCCCACTTTTTGGCGGTTGATTTCTTGATACTCTTAAATTCATAGGTCCTCTCCAATCGCCGTTTTCTTCATGGAGTGCAATTCTCTGCTCTTCAATTGATTTTGGCTCTATGTTTTCAATAAGGAACATACTTTCGAATTAACCTATGGTTTGCACTCATTAAATACTCCCCTGCGCCATTGAAGTGTTAAATTTATAAACTAATCAAAAAATTCGATTCAGAGAGCAACTAATCTTGTACCCATGTGAAAATGATTATTCTCAATTGGAACATGTGAAAATGATTACTCCCAATTTGAAATATATATATTTCACATTGGTGATAATCAGTTACATAAGGGTACAATATTCGTTGTTCTTTGAATCGGATTTTTTGATTACCTCACAAAATAACACGTCAATGTCGAAGGAGAGTATTGAATGACACCTTACCAGATTTCAATTCGGAAATAAAAAAGGGATTAGGAATTAATTAAAAAGCAAAGATTTGCAGTCCATGAAGAAAACGGCGATTGGTAAGGACTTTCAAATCTGTGGATATCAGAAAGTCAACCGCCCTAAGTTCTGCAAAAAAACAAAAGGAAAATGCCAACGAAATAGCAGAAGTATATATAGTTCCAACTGCACAAGCTTATAAAACTTCAATTCACACAGGAACGAATGTTGTACCAAGATGAAATCGATTATTCCCAATTTGAATGTGTTCAGTCCCAATTTGAAGTTGAAAAGGTATAGTTCAGGCATTCCTTCCACATCAACTTCATCCATAGGTGGTTTCGGAAACAAGAACCTAGTAAATATTCTATTATCGCTAATGGTCTGATTGCCACCTAAAACCGTTCAATAACTGTCTCTCGGACTTCCAAGTAAGTTACCTAAACCCTCTTATGGAGTTCACGAAGATCAAACTTCTGCGCTAAGTAGAGCCAACCCAATAGAACCTCTATTCGCTTCTGTTGTATTAAGTCGCCGACTTCCCATGACGTAACGTAATTAGATAATTCATGCAGTAGCTTTCCCGCTGATGGACACGTTCAAGATTTGTTTAATTTGTTAATCTTCATAGTGAAGAGACTCTTGCAGACAAGACGAAACAGCTGTTGAAGAGGCCGCTCTATTATGTAATTTGTTCGGGAGTAGAGAGAATATAAGTAGAAGCGGTCAGGGATGCCAGATCTTACGATTAATTGTGAGATCACACGATTTTGGTTCCGATTTCACAATCTCACGAACAAGGAAATAATTCTCGCGATTTTTGAACCAATTACTTTCGAATAAATTATCGCATTTAAATGAAATGAAACCAGCTAAATACTGTCAAGTTTATTGATAAAATTACTCATGTAGTGAGTTAATGATAACAATGACAAGGGCTTATTCTCAGAGAAAGCAAACTCTAGACTCTAGGTGAATTCGTGTGCTATATTCATCCGTATTTCCATCGTTTCCACCTCAAAAGATAGAGTTTTTCATAAAGGTTAATACAATGAGAGGTATATCTTGCGCAGAAAATTGAGTCATACTCATAGTACACTCGTATAGTATTGAAATAATAAATGAATCCTTATAGTATGTTATATTTTGCTTCTCTGAAGAATAATTCTCGAACATAATTTCCTTGTCTAGATGAGTGTAATGCGATCAGCGAACGCAATAAAATTTGACAAGTGTTGGCGGCACTGTAGCTCAGCCTCGAATAATAAGTTCAAATGTATCCTTCGAGCTGAAAACCGAGTCCTGATGGAGCAGAAAGAACGCTGCCTCGGACCATAAAACTCCCTATGTTTTATGGCATTCTCTGTTCGCATTATACTCATCTGGAACCGACTTAAAGCCAAGTCCAGATGAGTGTAATCCAAACAGAGAATGCAATAAAATTTGATAAACGATTCGGCGAATAGTGGGGACGGCACTCGAGCTCAGCTTCGAATAATACATTCAAATGCATCATTCGAGTTGGAAAGCGAGTCCTGACGGAGCAGAAAGAACACTGCCTCGAACCATAGAACTAACTGCCTGTAATTTATGGCATTCGCTGTTCGCATTGCACTCATCTGGACCCTGCTTAATGCGAACAGCGCATGCCACAAATCACAGGAAGTTTTTTGGTTCGAGGCAGCGTTCTTGCTGTTCCGTCAGGACTCGGTTTCCAACTCGAACGATGCATTTGAATGTACTATTCGAGGCTGAGCTCGAGTGTCGTCCACACTATTCGCCTAATCGTTTATCAAATTTTATTGCATTCGCTGTTCGGATTACACTCAAAACTATCGTAGCTTCGTAGGTCCTTTACGTTTTTTTTGCTGCGTGGTTTTTTTGATACTTCTCATTGATAATGTCTGAATCAGAAATATACAGCAGTTCCTTTGTGATTATTTACGACAATATTTTTGAAATAATTTGGAATATAATAATACATTCATTCAACAGCGCAGTATATATTATAGTGTTTTTTTAACAATTGTTAAGTTATTTTTAATCTCACGATTTCTCACGATTTTTCGTCATTGAATTTCATGATTTCTGCTACATCTCATCTGGCAACCCTGGAACAGTTCGTCGTATGTCAGTAACGTTCATTTCGCTGAGAACATCGGGACGCTCTAGGTGATGGATAGTGTATAAAACAGATTTTCTTAAATTGTTTTTATACGATGTATCATAAACAACGGTGGGGGGTGGGGTGTTTAGACAGGCTTCCTGCCAAACTGGATTTTTTCAGGTAATATGTTGTAGATTGCTGCTGCCGCTCGCGCGCATGCGTACATGAACATCATATCGACTGCAAATTAGAAAGGGAAAGTTTTAGATGTGTACTTGTTGATTGAGTTTTTTGTCTTTCGGTTAGATCGATCAAACTGTTGTTGACATCTAGTTAGATGCCTTCGACATCTTTTCATGAATTAGGTCTCTGGTATACAGTGTGCAATTTCAAAAACCTACTACCCTTAAAATTTCGGCTCCCATGCAAAATCAGAAAAATGCAAAAGAGGCGAACTTTCATTCTTATGGGGACATTTGATACGGTTGGTTCCAATCAATTCGTATCAAACCTGTGAGAATGAAGATAGCCACCCCTGAAATCTTCAATAGGAAGGAGAGTTGAGTAACACCTTCTTCCAAAAGAAATTCGATTACTTTTCCGAAAGTAACTTTTTTGGTTTGTACTAATTCAGTAATATTGAGAAAAAATTTTTACTATGGAATCTGGGCGTTCTGTTTATTTCCACACGTGAGGATCGTTAGTATTCTAAGAACTGCTGTCGTTGAATCTTTGTGTAATGCTTTTTCATCTTTTTTTTATTTCGTTGCAACCCTACAGGGTGTTCCTAAATGAGTATATCAAAGGTCAACTGTAGAGTTGTTATGAAAAACCATTTTTTTCCTCTTCCATTTTTTCCTCCGGGTCTTCGTTTCAGAGATACAGGGTGTCAAAAATGTCTTTCTTCCTTTATTTTCATTTTTTTGCTGATATCTCAGGAACTGTTTGAGTCACAGAATTGAGATTTTGTACACATATTGTCACGAATAATAGCTACTTTCTTGCACTTCATTCGCTTTCATTAGACGTGCCAGTGACGGAGATATTGGATTTGCACAAAGGTTTTACCCCCCGACTGTTACACCACTGGACAAATTTGCATTTGCACAGCAAATTCTGATGCGTCAATGTGCTTTACATGAAAAAGCTACTCCTTATTCATTGCTCTAAGGTGAATCATTTTTAAGGTTGTTCAACGCAATCTTTGAAGACGATTTTCTGCTCAAAATTCGGAAAACACAGACATTGTGACAAAACGTTAACGCGGTGTTCTCTAGAACAAGCGCGTAAAAATAATGGATCGAAAGTTCATGCAAAAAAGGTCTCTTGCATGATCATTGGAATCAAATACTCTATCCGTATGACTACTGAAATACTATAACCGCTGTCAAAAACTTAAATTTTCAACGAAAAAACGACAACTTTTCTCTCTAGCAAGCCAATAGACAGCGTCGGCTGTGTCGATCCATGAATCGTACAATAACGAGTGACGTAGAAGGCGATCTGACGAATTTGTGCTGCTTCGACCTAAGTCCCGACTTTGCCATTTTCAATACCGAATTATTAAAACTTCGCGAATTGTTGAAGTGTGTGATGGCATACATTATGATTTTGTATCGATATAGAATTGAAAAAATATGATAATTCGTGTTACATGCAAGAGACCTATTCATAAGATCAATAGATCGCAACATCGTTCGATAACCAAATAGATCGGTGTTCGGCTTGGTTGATACGTGAATTCTTAAATCTGGATTTTGAATACCTAAGCTCGTGAGAGCTCCTCGTTTTGATAATTCCTCTTATTCCTCGAATTTCTTATGTAATAACGATTTGCGCTCCCCTCTACTACAGACTTATGATGCAAATTAAAGTGTTTCACTTAGCGAAAGTTACAAAGTTATCTTCGTTCATAGCGCCGAACATCAAAATGATCCACAGCTACTACGGGAAAATTCAGAACGTTCCCCGCCTTCAGAGTGGTTAATCTCAGTTTTCAACAGAACCAGGAACTCACGGTATATTCGAGATATTCGCAAGTTTTCAGAGTGACTCAATTTCTAATTGTTTCTTGCTCATCCGACGCCTAGTGTACTTTATACCGTTTTGAAAGCTGTTTATGCATCTCTTCAGACGATATTTTCTGCCTCGGGAGGGGAAAATCTTCTTGTTCGATTTTCCGGGAAGTTTGAGACTTCGCGAATTGTTTCTTGTTCTGATATTGGGGTGTTTTTCGCGTTGCTGTTAGTGAAATGAGAAATGAAAGTGGAACTTATTGATGAGATATCTGAACGATAAAGATTTCATTTCCTGGAGTTGCTGTGAAATGAAACAGAAGTTTTTCTAATGCAACTGATTCCTAGTCGAATACTTTGAACAAGAGATACAAAAATTCTCAACGACGTTATTGGTATTCAAGCTGAGGGGATCATTTCCATTCCTTGGTCCTTCAGCGATGGGTAATTCGAAGCATCCATCATATGGTCAACAACATTTGTTAGTTTTTTGTGGGGAATCAGGTTAACTTGAACAGTTATTTTCGACAATTGGGCAGCCTAACAGAATAACTCGACTTTGAAATTATAGTAACATTGGACCTCTACCTTGTTAATCGTACGCGGTAATTATTTATAAATACACCCCCTAAATCAGCTATATATTTCAATGGAAGTTTCATGAAAAAGGTGTTCGGTTATGGCCATTGTACTGAAAAAAGTTTTGAGAAGTTGCCGTCACAACCGAATTTTGATGAAATGTTGATAAAAATACATTATCCATAGTTCGTTTAGTGACCTATTTCTTCAAATATAATATGATTTTGTGGCTAAGAGGACTGGGGAAATAAAAATCCTCTGACTTTTCGACCTTTATTTCTGGTCTGTTTCAAGGCTTTTTATATGGAGTAGACCCCTTGGAATATATGAGAGCAAACATAGGCTGAGTTGTCAATATTTTGAACCTCTAAAAAAGAGGCATTCATCAATCTAATAAAAATATCTGATCAATCACATATTATTTTTGATGTTTCAAGAATAATATGTGATTGATCAGATATTTTTATTAGATTGATGAATGCCTCTCTAGAGATTCAAAACTATTGACAACACAGTTTACGTTTACTTCCATATATTCCAGGGGGTGGGTCTCCATATGGATTGCCCTGAAAAAGACCAGAAATAAAGCTCGAAACGCCGAAGGATTGTAGGTCCATAAAGCTAGCAGAGCCACTTGCACGGAAGTCAAGAAAACCATCTCATTAATTGTCTTATATTTGTCTAGAATTTGTCGTGAAAAAAAAAAATTTGTCGCGCTTCTAGTTTTTTTCTTTCACGACAAATTCTCGACAAATATACGACAATTAATGGGATGGTTTTCATTGACTTCCGTGCAAGTGGCTCTACTAACTTTATGGACATAAGGATTTTTATTTCCCCAGTCCTATTAGCCACTAAATCATATTATATCATAATGAAAATACAATTGTGCGCAGATATTAGGTGAATAGATGTAATAATTTCCTTAACCGAAATACCTTCTATCGATTAAAGCTTATTCTGGGAGGATTTCGCATCATTTTTCAGGTTTTTTATGAGTTTTCACTCCCAATATATGAAACAGAAGTATTAAAAATTAAATAAAATTGCTTTTTTTTCATGAAAAACGATCTTGCGTTAGTCTCAACTCGAAACGAAAAATCGAAAGGAAATAATTCTTGAAATTTTCTGCTTTGTCTGATGAAAGAATCAGATATGTACTCCGAAACTCAACAGTTCGCTTTCTTTATAGTTTGTATTGTTCATTAGGCAATCTTTTCTGCAAGAAACTGACCTTGACAGATAGTTTGATACTGCAATCCACAAGGACGTTTTTCATGAAAAAAACAATTCCTATTTAATTTCAATTCTGTTTCAGATATTGGGATTTAAAACCCATAAAAAATCTAGAAAAAATACCTTCTAGGTTATTTATTCGTTTCTTTTTGTACCGTTTCATTGAACGTTGAATAACATGTAGTTGTTTGTCATGTTCACCACTCCTTTGGAAGATATCTCGAAAATGTATAATGTCATAATCGTGAAATTAGGATTGAGAATCATTCTGACAATCCAGTAGTAGTTCCAGATTTCGACTTCTTATAACTTTTGTTATAGTAGGAGAAAAAACTCTCGTGTGTTTACAGGTTCCTATATCTACGAAATCACTTGGTGGATTACACCGATTCATTAATTACACCTTCGTAATTTAGCCCCAAACCTAGTCGACCTACAAATATCGAGTTTTAGGTCGTTTCTTTCGATAATGAACAACCTAGAGTCTCGTATTTTTGAAGACTGTTCAGTGGTTAAGAGCATACAATCGAATATTTCGGGATTTCCGTCGTAGGTAACAATTAAATTTTTTGTATTTTGTTCTGTTAATAGATTCAGAATGTATGAACAAATGCCGGGTATTTTTACCGTTTTGTTGCCTTGTAGCCATAGAAAAAAAATATTGACAAATGAGAAAAAACTGCAAAATCATTCGATAAGGAAATTTTTAGAAAATTTAATCCATATAGCTAGAGTAGGTACACCTGTTTTTTTTGCGATTGTGTCAATTTCACCCAAATTGATGAAGCGTCAGTGTTCACTTTTGATATCGAACGTCATAATCCTGAATAGGTGATTCCGGGAATACAACCTGATCAATATTTCATTTTTCCGAAATTTCCGATATTAATGATCCATTCTAATTTAAATCGAGTACAACTAGAACGTTGATGCTAAATAAGTTTCTGAAATTATTTTCGGTTATTTTTCTTCTAACAAGATCCCTTCGGAATATCAGTTCGAATCCGATCGTTTCAGCATTTTTAACATATTCAGGAAACGAAATTATTCACTAACGGGCAAAATCGGCCAAATAGTTTCCGAGTTATAGTCAGTTGAAATTTTGAGAATATTTCTTCAGTATATCAGTAACTACTGATGATTTGAAATCAAAACTTGGTAAGTTGAAGCATACCGTTGCGCAACTGCGAACAAAAGTCTGTGGAAATCGTATGATTAGCAAGTATTACAAACTTTTTTTCGGATTTTTTTTCAAAATTTCATTCTGTTCGAAAAGTATCCTACAGATTTGAGAGATATTCGGCTCATACCTTCATTCCTATAATACACAACAGTGTACCAAAGTTCAATTCGATCTGGTTTCGAATTTCGAATTTTTTGGTCGGTATTGTTGATATTTCCAAAAAAACCTATGCAATATTAATCGCAATAATGATTAAACTTCGTAACTGGTTGAAAAATGCTGATGCACAACGTTGAGCTGAATTTCGTGATGATCGTCCAGTAGAAAAATTCTGCTATCTTCTAATAATATTATCCGTTATCCTATATGATATGTTATCAATGGCTTAAATCCGCCCAATGATTCCGTGGATACACGCATTCGAAATTCTTTTTATTTCCGAAATCTTGTGCTTGATTGGAAAACGATAGCTTGAATGCACAATTTCAAAAAGTCCATATAAAAACTAAATCGCCAAATCTTTTCATCAGAAAATAAAGCTGTGGTTGGCGTGAATAGGAAGTCGCTTAGGCAACCAATTGAACAATCTCCTGAATCCACTCCAGTGCTTCTCTACAATTTTCCTTCCGAAAATTTCATCAAATTTCTTGAGGAAATCTGTATCAGTTCAAACTACATTTCAACGACCATAACGCTACAGGACACCGGTTGACAATTTTACAGAAATAGCTCCAGAAAATATGACTTAAAGCTGATATTCAAGACCATGCAAAAATCTTATCTCGTAGGTCCAAAACAGCTTCGCAAAGACGAACAAACGTCCGGCATCTGCTAACGAACGCAACCTCATCGCAATTCAGGCCGCGTACCCGTCGAGTCGTTGGTCCCTTCGAATATAGATTCAGAAAAGACACAAGCGGGCCGTGGTAGTCGTCGAACTTGCATACCAGTCGCTCCAGATTTTTTCGTCCCTTGACGACGCGGACGACGAGAGCGCGTCCCCCCGGGCGAAGGAATGCGGTCCCGTCGTCGGCGTATGCCGACTCCTGGCCTCCGACCGTCCGGATTTTATCATCTCGCTAGTGTGCATATTCGAATATCTCGGATATCCGAATTCCTTCATTCGGTTATTGGTTTTTCCTGACTGACGTTTATCGTTGACGAATATCGCTGAAAGTGTAGTCTTTGTGCCGGCTAGGGTCTCCTGCGATATCATCTCGTCCAAGAAGCAACTGCATCGTGCATCGTGCGAATGATGAACATAAAATGTAGTGGTGTGTGCTAGGTAGATTCATTACCAATATTAAGTATACTAAACCTTCAATAGACGACTACGGTTCAAGTTGCCAATTCACAAATTTCGTCCAAAATTACTGTTACTGGGGAAGGGAAATTTCAGAACAAATTCGACATGATAAGGTTCGCTTTATTTATAAATATCCGTAAACGGTGACTTGGCTCATCAAAAAAGATAATTCCTTCCAAATATAGGTTTTTGTAAAGACCATCTCCAATAGACGACTTCGGCCCAAGTTGCCAACCCACAATTTTCTTCACAAATTTACTATCACTGGAGAAAGGGAATTTCAGAACAAATTGTACATGATAAGGTTCGCGTTATTTATAAATATCCGTGAAAGATGCCTCGGCTCCTCAAACAAGATACTTCCTTTCAAATATAGGTTTTTGTTGAGATCATCTCTGATTGGCTGAAATTTAAGTTGGGATTCCTGATTTCAGTTTAATAGTGTCAAATTTATGTAGGATATGTTCCGCAAATTAACTTGGTTATTTCGGTTGCCGGTTTTTCCTTCCGTAAATATAAAATATTCGGTTGGTTCCTGAAAAAACAGTTCATTACGGAATTTAATTGATGAAAAAGCCATCTTTCTGTCACCAGAACGACAGTCAATGTCATGGATTGTTCCATGATGTAAGTAAAACATCATGGATTGTTCTATGCCAAGGCCATGTTACCATAGAATCATGTGTTGCCTGCATCACGCATAGAACATTGACTGTTGTTCAGGTGACAGGAAGATTGCTTTTTTTATCAAACAAATTCCGTAATTAACCTTTCTTTCAGGGACCAACCGAATATTTCATATTTACGGAATGGAAAACCAGCAACTGAAATAACCAAGTTGATTTGCGGAACATATCCCATATAAATTTGACAATATTAATATGAAATCAGGAATCCCAACTTAAATTTCAGCCAATCAGAGATGATCTTAACAAAACCCTATATTTGGAAGGAATTATCTTGTTTGACGAGCCGAGGCATCTTTTACGGATATTTATGAATATTGCGAACCTTATCATGTCGAGTTTGTCCTGGAATTCCCGTTCCCTAGTGATAGTAAATTTGTGAAGAAAATTGTGGGTTGGCAACTTGTGGCGAAGTCGTCTATTGTCTGACATTTGAGTTGGGATTCCTGATTTCATGTCGAAAGTGTCAAGTTTACATAGGATATGTTCCGCAAATCAACTTGGTTATTTCGCTTGTCGGTTTTCTGTTCCGCAAACATGAAATATTCGGTTGGTTCCTGAAACAAAGGTTGATTACGGAATTTGATTGATAAAAAAAAGCAATCTTTCTGCCACCAGAACGACAGTCAATGTTCTATGGTAACATATCCATGGCATAGAACAATCTATCTTTACCTTATGATCCATAGACCATACGTTATAATTTTTTCATAGTTGATTGTTGTCTCCTTCATGTTCTATGGATCATAAAGTTAATGAAGATTATTATATGCTATGGATCATGATGTAAAAAACATGGTGTGTATATTCTGTGCCTTGAATTAACATGCAAATTCAAAGCACAGAATATATAACTCCTTGTATTTTCTTCTAGCTGACGTCACTCATTTTTCAGATGAGCACACCATGTTTTTCATGGATATCGATATGTTACCAAAAAACATTGACTGTCGTTCTGGTGACAGAAAGATCGCTTTTTCATCAATCAAATTCCGTTGTTAACATTTTTCTCAGGAACCAACCTAATATTTCATATTTACGGAACAGAAAACCGGCAACCGAAATAACCAACTTGATTTGCAGAACATATCTAATGTAAATTTGACACTATGGACATGAAATCAGGAATCCCAACTCAAATTTAAGCCAATCGGAGATGATTTTAACTACAACCTATATTTAGAAGGAATTATCTTGTTTCAGGAGCCGATGCATCGTTTACGGATATTTATAAATAAAGCGACTCTTATCATGTCGAATTTGTTCTGAAATTCCCCTTCCTCAGTGATAGTAATTTTGCACGAAATTTGTGGGTTGGCAACTTGGTCCGAAGTCGTCTATTGGCAGTTAATGGAAATATGAAATAACAGTTCACAAATCCTAAGATCTGATCGCAATAACTTCCACAAGAAACAATTTAGGAACTCGATATTTGTTGATTAGGACTTGGATCTTGATCACGAAGACTGAATTTAAGGTTGCGCCGAACCAACGATTCCTCTTCAGTATCTGGATGCTTCTGCCTACCTTTCAAGTATTCGGTTTTGGCCGAAGCAGTTGTCCGATTCGGCCGATGCGACGCTATAAAATCTCTCGTTGAGACTTGATCTGTTATCTTGTCGTATCCGCTAGAGACGTATAGATTGTTCTGCTATTTCTTGTTGAATGTGAAAGGGTGCAGTATTTCAAATAAATTGATTTGGAAAATATCTGATGATTCGTGTTATATTTGAAATTACTATTCATTATGCGATGATAATAAATATGCTCGGTGCAATAGATGTAATGCACCCAATCTCTTCGCGTATTTTTGGAGTTATTCCGGGAATATCAACGAAATCGAGGAAGAAAACCAAGAAATTTCAGATATTTTTCGCCAAAATCTCCGGAAATGAATGTCATATCAAACTCAAATTTGGTACGCTGTTGTGAAATATAGGTTCAACGGTTTGTGCAAAACTTCGTCAGAATGCGGGAAAAAATTTTCAACAAAAATTTTTTTTCAAGAAAAATTCTAAGAATTTTTGTCATTCGAATACTTCTCACGAAGTGATGTAGTTATGAATAAATGAGTATTGGTCCAAAATTCCTGCGTCCTGATGCCAAAAATGTATTGTTTTCGAAGCAAAATATCGTATACTTCTTAAGAAACTGCTTCTTCATATCCTGAAGAAAACAATTTTTCATTCCAAATATTCAGCACTTGTTTCACTAAACTGTGTGACTGTATGCTTAACAAATTAATGGTCACAAATATCAGTGATACTGTTTTGCCATTCCACCTAATAGATTATAGTCTAAAAATGCGTGCATTCTGTAGAGATTCAGGAAAACGGGACAACAACAACCTTCAAAAACTCTTGATGTATATCAAATCTGAAATTGCAATGACTGCAGTGCTTCAAACGTAGGAAGAACTTTCAGACTTCTCAATACCAGAAGAGACGAACACTAGAGATATCCTGCAAAGAAGCAGTTGTCACCATATGCAGGGTTGGGCATACGTATTTGAAATACAAATACGTTTTTTGTATTTCAATTACTTCTTGAAAATGTATTTTGTAATTGGTATCTCAAATACCTGACGCTGAAGTATTTTGTATTTCGGTACTTTTGTCTTCGAAATACTTTCGAACAAATACATCTACCGCTGAGCGCTCTACAGAAAATAGTCCCTGAATCTCCCTTCAGATGGCGCGACGTTCATCTGCTTCATCTAGTTCTTCTGCTAGCAATCATATTTTCGGCAAATGGAAAGGAATAAAAGGTCCTGCGCAATGGTCATTTCATCATGGAGTTAGAGTTAGTCAACTTCTAAAAACGATAAGAGCAAAGAGCTTACCATCCTTGAACATTATCCTAACATAAAAAATCTAGAAAAGCACCGACTTGAAAATTTTAATGAAATAAAAAAATTAAAAAAAAAATTTCAAAAAAAAATTATTTTTTTTTCGAATTTTTCCATGGATAATTCTTCTTATTGACACTGTTCATATTCCAACCAAGTTTCATTTCGATCAGATGAATATTTTTCGAGGTATTGAAAAATCAAAATTTCAAATGGCTGTAGCACAAAAACCATTCGGCAGATTTGGCCCATTAACGAACTCAACCGAGATATTCAGGATCTTAACCTAACCTGAAAATTTCAAGACTCCAGGTCCTCCATTTCGAAAGTTACAGTGCTCACGGCCGGACGGACATAATCAATTTTGACCACGGATTCTTCATCAGTGAGTCCAACCTAGTCGTTTGAGACCAATTTCGGCTCAAAATTCGAAAATTACAGACATCGTGACGGAATTGTAACGCGCTGCTCCCCAGAACAAGCGCGTAAAAATGTGTTCATACAATATAACACAAGTTTCTGCCCATCAGGACCTGTAGAAAGGTTTTCTTTAGCAGGTTTTATTCATTCCTCAACGAGAGGCTGTTTGTCTGATACTACATTCAAAAATCTAGTGTTTCTGAAAGGAAATTCATTATTTAGCGATAAAATAGCTGAGCTGAATTAGTTGTACTCTTTTCACATTTTATGTAACACCTGAATGTATTTTGTAATTTGTATTTCAAATACAAATAGTTAAAATATTGTATTTTGTATTTTATAGTTCAAATATCCGACTTGAAAGTATTTTGTATTTCAAATACCTGCGAGAAAGTATTTTGTAATTTGTATTTCAATTAAGCCAACCATGTATTTTGCCCAACCCTGACCATATGCTCTTCAACAAGCATTCGGTGACCACACTAGAAAACGTTATACAGCTTATATATCAATAGTAAAAAATGCAATTGGTAGGATTTGTTAGATAATTTTAATACTTGTAGACCATGAGAGATTGCCTGACTTCAATTCGTCCTGAATGAATCCCAGATTCACTGCAAAAGCGGTCTGGAAGAATTTTATTTTTTTCCAACTCAATAATGAAGAACCAATGTTCTGTTTGATGCTTTCTGTTCCATGAATTCAATAAGTTCTCGGTAGAAAGAGAGTGCTGAAAAGCTGAGGGAGTCGAGAGAAAACTATTCGATTTATAAATCCTTTGAATTTTGCTCTTTCAGTTCAAAATTTCATCCCCATAAAAGCTTCAACAGAGCAAGTTTGTAAAGGTTAGATACTTCTAAGTATAAGTCTTTATATTCCAGCGAGGAAATTACATTTTTAACTTCACTGGGAAATTCCCAAACAGAATAGGAAAATCTCGTTTCATTCCATCGAGATGTCTGCAAATTGCAAGTTTTGGATAGAAAATGGTTTTGAATAATTACTGATGATTGACTGTCAATGAAGAACCCATGTACTCAAATCTACTCATATAAATTACCTTCTGTATACCCTCCCCATCCTCAAATCCGGCCTTTGTTTCCATGCTATTTATTGGCGAGGAAAAATTGGTCATTGTTGTTCTACAGCTTTATTCTTTTCATGATCTGTCCTGAATTTATTCAACGACTTAAGACAAAACGAAGTGTTCCTGAATAAGTTTCGAAAGAATGAGATGAGACAATATGAGAAAATACAAGATATATGAATTTTATTTTATTTTCAAAAGTAAGTGATTGTCGGAGATGACTAGGGTGATGAGATCTTGAGATCTACTTGGTACATATGTGAGCGCTAACGTCCCCTGCACGTTGACCAATGCGGCCAAGTGTTACAGGTGGTGGCATGGTGTGCTCAAGATGGCGTGCGCCACTACACTAAATGTCAATTTTTGTACTAAATTATGTCTGAAGAGAAATCTTAGGGAAATATTACATTATAATGAACCTCAGTTCTCATTGAGGTTCATGGAATCTCCTATAAATAGCTTCCTAGTGCCCTGAAAATACCTTAATTTTCCTGTAAGCAACTACGTGACATTTTCATGGGCGCCGGGGCACATTGGCATTTGAGGCAAAGGAAGAGTCGATGTTAGAAAGATGGTATTAGCTCTTGCACCCGAAAAGATTTGTTGAATTCTTACCATCCTAGATCAGAACGATTCTGCAGCTGCTATAAGCTGAACTTCGAGTAAAGGTATGAATGTATACTGACACGGCACTGCTGCCTGTTCGAATACTTCTTGTTATGCATAGGAAAATCAACAATAAGGCTCTATGGATCGAAATCAGTCAATGTGCAGATAAAACCATCTTAATAGATTTATGATGGATGTTCTGGTTCTAAATCCCTACGACGTGAAAACCAAGGCTTCTATGGCCGTCATCAGATCTTTTAACACAATGGACGATGTCCTGCATGGTGAGTTACCCTCCAAGGTGGTTCAAAATTGCTCTAATCAGTTTACTTTTGCCGCTCAAAATCGACCCCCACTACGAGGTACTAAGTACTATACGAGATTTCATTATTGTTACTGATCAGTGGATGAGTGTGTTGATCTGGATTTGTGTCATCTGTACGGATTTGATAGGAACAACCTTCGTTGACATACTCACAGCCTTGCTTGAAAGCAATTCCTTATTAATATATACGTAAAAATTTCTTGACAAATAGGATATTCGATCGGTAGTTAAATCTGCTAGTGTCAATGCTTTAAAGAATAGTGAAGATTTCGCGAAAGTGCTTTGTGCGTAACTCACATTTTGGACAGATATTCTGTACTTGTGCCTTTTAAATTATGCGTTCTCCTTTTTTTTAGTTGTTGAATAGGGCTGTTTTGTTCACTGGCTGAGCTTATAGGTTTTTAACTCAACTTTGTAACTCTTCCAATAATAATTATGATAATTATACTTATTTACACCGTCAATGTGAAAATACCCTGTAAACGTGGTTTAACGCTGATTTATGTCCTGAATTTAGATGCTCGTGAACTGCATTATCCGAAAACATTTTCTCTCAGTTTGGCCCGATCCACTCCCAAAACTCTTCGCATCATACTCCTATCATAAAGTTGATACATTCCGGAAATATCGCATTCAACTCCAGTGCCTGGAAACTATAAAATCCGTAGTTTCCGGCATAAGGCAGAGTCGGTCGTTTCGAATAACTCGCGAACTATTCGCCGTTGACTTTAGGCTTTAAAGTTTGAGCACAGAAAATGAACTTTCGGGTCGGCAGATATGGCCAACGCGCAGGCACAAACGGATAAAGGGAACTCTGAAAGTGTCTAGTAATTGTTCTTTAACTCCATGTTCACGACGGGTTTAATTTAACCTCAGGATCGTCCTCAGGAAAGAGCAGATACATAAATGATGTGTTCGTCGATTATTTAGTAATTAGGAGGTAACGGCGTACGCAAGATTTCGAAGGGCGGCTGAGGTTTGGAGAATTCAATCCACTTTTTCCTCATTTTTTAGGTTTTTTATGGGTTTTCACTCCCACTATCTTTTTCGATCGTTTGTTTCAGAAAATTGGAAGAATTATATAAGTCTTGAAATTTTCTGCTTTGTCTGATGAAGGAGTCAGATTTGAACTCTGAAATGTCTCAGTTCGCTTTCTTTATCGTTTGTATTGTTCCTGTATTATTCATTAAGCAATCTGTTTTGCAAGAAACTGCCATTGACAAATAATTTGATACTGCAAGCCGCAATGGTGTTTTTCATGAAAAAAACAATTTTATTTAATTTTAAATAGTTTTGTTTCAGATAGTGGGAGTGAAAATCCATAAAGAACCTGAAAAATTATGCGAAATCCTCCCAAAATAAGCTTTAATCGATACTAATTTTCCTTACTCGTGGTTAATCTAGGAAATATGTGTTACCTTCGAACTCCAACCGGAAAATTTTCTTGACCCACTCGATTGGAACAATGTATAGGTACTTTTATTATCCAATATCTATTCAAGCTTATTTTGGTAGTATTTTGCATAATTTTCCAGGTGTTTTTTGGGTTTTCATTCCCAATCTCTGAGTAAGAACTACTATATATTCAATGGAGATCGGTATTCACAGAAATCGCCTCTGCGGATTGCTAACTATTAATTGAAACTATTTGTCAAGGACAGAGTCTAGGAAAAAAAAGTTGCCTAATAAACAATATTGAAACAATGCGCAGAATTAACAAAGTGAACTGTAACATTTCAGATTGAATCTGACTTTTTCATCAGACGAACTAAAAAATAGTTCTGAAAATTTTCTCCTTTGTCTGATGAAGTAGTCAGATTACGAATCTAAATTATTACATTTCACTTCATTGATCGGTTGCATTGATCCAATATTGTTCATTAGGTAATTTTGTCTTTAGAAACTGCCACTGTGTGATAGTTGCAATCCACAAAGGCGTTTTCTATAAATATCAATTTTTATTTGATTTTTGATAGTTCTTTTTCATACATGCGAAGTGAAAACCCAGAAGACATCTGAAAAATAAATACTATTATTAACTGTTCTCACTGGTTTTCTGTTTCTTTCTCTCTGTGCTTTCTGTTCGAATAAAAAATGCCATCCATTATTAATAGGACAGCTTATTCTTCGAACGCCCTTCAAATCCACTACACTTTGACATAGTTCTTGCTGATATTTTTTTCTTTGCTTTTGTATAATTCGTGAAAATATATTGTACCCCTTTTTACATTGTCTCTGCTTATGTGATTTTGCTCCTAATATCTGGGGAAAAAACTTTTAAAACCTAAATAAATTCATATTATTTGCCAAGGGCAGTTTCTTGAGAAACTGCCAAGGGCAGTTTCTTGAGAAATAATGCCTAATGAATAATAAGGAACTATGCAATCGATAAACGAAAATACTGAAACGTTTCTGATTTGACGTATTCATCGAATAATAAGTTAAAAACTTTCTGAAATATTTCCTTGCAATACTTTCATAAAAAACATGACAAAATCCACCCAAAATTTTCTCGATCCGATACGATTATTACACTTCTTGAATGAAGATGTATAATCACTATTCGTATTTTATATCATTTTGAACCATTCGATAGAATCAATATTGACTGAAATTGAAAGGAACAGTTTTTGAACGAATTTCATCGTCCTAGTTATATTGAAACGTTTCTGATTTGACGTATTCATCGAATAATAAGTTTAAAAATTTCTGAAATATTTCCTTGCAATACTTTCATAAAAAACATGACAAAATCCACCCAAAATTTTCTCGATCCGATACGATTATTACACTTCTTGAATGAAGATGTATAATCACTATTCGTATTTTATTTCATTTTGAACCATTCGATAGAATCAATATTGACTGAAATTGAAAGGAATATTTTTCGAACGAATTTCATCGTCGAAGTCATTTTGAAACGTTTCTGATTTGACGTATTCATCGAATAATAAGTTAAAAAATTTCTGAAATATTTTCTTGCAATACTTTCATAAAAAACATGACAAAATCCACCCAAAATTTTCTCGATCCGATACGATTATTACACTTCTTGAATGAAGATGTATAATCACTATTCGTATTTTATATCATTTTGAACCATTCGATAGAATCAATATTGACTGAAATTGAAAGGAACAGTTTTTGAACGAATTTCATCGTCCTAGTTATATTGAAACGTTTCTGATTTGACGTATTCATCGAATAATAAGTTAAAAAATTTCTGAAATATTTTCTTGCAATACTTTCATAAAAAACATGACAAAATCCACCCAAAATTTTCTCGATCCGATACGATTATTACACTTCTTGAATGAAGATGTATAATCACTATTCGTATTTTATTTCATTTTGAACCATTCGATAGAATCAATATTGACTGAAATTGAAAGGAATATTTTTCGAACGAATTTCATCGTCGAAGTCATTTTGAAAAGTTTCTGATTTGACGTATTCATCGAATAATAAGTTAAAAAATTTCTGAAATATTTTCTTGCAATACTTTCATAAAAAACATGACAAAATCCACCCAAAATTTTCTCGATCCGATACGATTATTACACTTCTTGAATGAAGATGTATAATCACTATTCGTATTTTATTTCATTTTGAACCATTCGATAGAATCAATATTGACTGAAATTGAAAGGAATATTTTTCGAACGAATTTCATCGTTGAAGTCATTTTGAAACGTTTCTGATTTGACGTATTCATCGAATAATAAGTTAAAAAATTTCTGAAATATTTCCTTGCAATACTTTCATAAAAAACATGACAAAATCCACCCAAAATTTTCTCGATCCGATACGATTATTACACTTCTTGAATGAAGATGTATAATCACTATTCGTATTTTATTTCATTTTGAACCATTCGATAGAATCAATATTGACTGAAATTGAAAGGAATATTTTTCGAACGAATTTCATCGTCGAAGTCATTTTGAAACGTTTCTGATTTGACGTATTCATCGAATAATAAGTTAAAAAATTTCTGAAATATTTTCTTGCAATACTTTCATAAAAAACATGACAAAATCCACCCAAAATTTTCTCGATCCGATACGATTATTACACTTCTTGAATGAAGATGTATAATCACTATTCGTATTTTATTTCATTTTGAACCATTCGATAGAATCAATATTGACTGAAATTGAAAGGAATATTTTTCGAACGAATTTCATCGTCGAAGTCATTTTGAAACGTTTCTGATTTGACGTATTCATCGAATAATAAGTTAAAAAATTTCTGAAATATTTTCTTGCAATACTTTCATAAAAAACATGACAAAATCCACCCAAAATTTTCTCGATCCGATACGATTATTACACTTCTTGAATGAAGATGTATAATCACTATTCGTATTTTATTTCATTTTGAACCATTCGATAGAATCAATATTGACTGAAATTGAAAGGAATATTTTTCGAACGAATTTCATCGTTGAAGTCATTTTGAAACGTTTCTGATTTGACGTATTCATCGAATAATAAGTTTAAAAATTTCTGAAATATTTCCTTGCAATACTTTCATAAAAAACATGACAAAATCCACCCAAAATTTTCTCGATCCGATACGATTATTACACTTCTTGAATGAAGATGTATAATCACTATTCGTATTTTATTTCATTTTGAACCATTCGATAGAATCAATATTGACTGAAATTGAAAGGAATATTTTTCGAACGAATTTCATCGTCGAAGTCATTTTGAAACGTTTCTGATTTGACGTATTCATCGAATAATAAGTTAAAAAATTTCTGAAATATTTTCTTGCAATACTTTCATAAAAAACATGACAAAATCCACCCAAAATTTTCTTGATCCGATACGATTATTACACTTCATGAATAAAGATGTATAACCAATATTCGTATTATATTTCATTTTGAACCATTTGATAGAATCAATATTGACTGAAATTGAAAGGAATAGTTTTTGAACGAATTTCATCGTCCAAGTAATATTGACTTATTGGAGGGAAACCCCTCTCTCATGTTTTCAACCTCTACAACATATTTCGTGTTACACAACCGACTGGATATAATTATATGGTGGATGAGTCAATGATCAATTATTTTCCTGAATTTTCAACGTTTTCTTGAAAAGATCATTCCTAACACTGTTTCATTTCCGGATTTCTCGAAAGCGCTTAACGCAAAATAACATTCCAAAATGAGAAACTTCTGCTTCGTCCTCATAAGAAAGACTTCCAGAAACAGTCGTTGTAAGCGGAAGACTTAACATTCCCGAAGAAATGCAACAACGTACAAATACATTGTCGAATCGAATGCTTATGGGCAAAACGCCATCCGTATAAGTAACCGGTTACCGGTCGCAGTTTTAGGTACCTTTTTGTCCACGACCCTACGCTTCGAGCAGCGGGTTTTTATTCTTTGTTTCCTTTTTCGACTTCGCCTCTGCGAGCCCAAGAAACTATCCGTCATCTCTTGCATTATTCGAAGGGGCCCTCTAGAGGCCGACTTTGATCCGAGTAAGGTTAATTCGGTTTTTATCGCGGAATTGTTAATCGAGGTATATTTAACGGTATCTGCCATTTATTTCGAGCACATTTCTGAATCTGAATGGGTCGAAATGGACTCAATTAATGGGTTTTTGCGAGATTATGAATATAACCATGGAGGTAAAAGAAGGGGAGGGAGCATGTCCTAGACTTGTCAGACACTTTTGAGGAAGTTCTGTGGATTTATCCATAACAATATGGCCGACTCTCAACTATTTAAAATTAAAACGCTAATTGAATTTTGTTATTTTTGCCTCATTTGCTGATCATTTCTGTACGGTTCGTAGTGAAAACCCATACAGAATTATTTAAAATGTCAGCTTATTTTTTGAACCAATTCCAATTTCATTACTCTTATACGGAGAGACAATTTTTGACGAGGTTTTTAAGCGCTATTGTATCGTAGTTAAAAATGTATGGTACCCCCTCTACATTTCCTCAGCTATTACTGTGATATTGTTTGATAGATCAAACAATATGTAATGCTCGATTTCAAAAGAATATATATCATTATTGTCTCATATGGATGACATCATCAGATCATTACCCGGCTATATGGATTGTCAACCGCAATGTAATGAAAAATTTAATTCTCTAATAGCAGTTTCACCTTCCATTAACAGGAATTATAATACAATGAGAACACAGATTCTGAAATAAATATTTATTACCATTATACAAGCTATATACAGAAGTTATCCAAAAACAGTGTACAACAATACATTTGCAAAATATAAACCATACCCCAAACGATATAACAAATATAATCCAGAATTTTTTTTTTAAATTCATGCGATCGCTTTCACACTTTGCAGCATATCGCAATCTTATGCCAAAATATTCAATTATAATCGCTTTCATTGAATTTACTGAATGAATGGAATCAAATTCCTGATCCAAAATGTGATGAGTTTTTGAAACGAAAATTGATACTCTTAGACGTTTTGATATGCATAGATCTTTCCTAGCTAACCTTTTTTCACAACTATATTTTTATCTTGCGTCGATAGCTTTTTTTTTCAGCTAGAAGATTCCTGTAGTTGGGAGGGGTTTTCCCTTCATATTTTTGTCTAATTTCATGGGTGATACTTCAAATATGGTGTCCCTAACAAATTCTCGAATGGCGCTTCGCGAACTTCACTTCCATGGTACTGGTCACTGCCCTATATTCTTCGGCATTTCGGAGATAATTCGTCCCTATTCGTCAACAATTTGCTGGCGCTATTCTGTGACAACAATTTTCGATTCTATATAACCCCACAAAATAAGTTTAGATGGGATCGGCCTGGGGATTTGACTGAACATGCAATAGGAGCTTTCAGATCAATCCACTGGTGGGGGAACTACATAAAATAAGATTATCCCATAAGAGTGCCTAATCATGAAATGGCCAGCCAGAAATCCAAATCTTGACGTCTTTTTGTGGCCCACTAAAAATTTGGGCCACAGATTGTGGAAAAATTACAACCGTTAAATTGCTGACAAAGGTTGCCAAATTATCCCTGGAATGATCCAGAGTGCGAAGCGGAAGTTTCAGTAAATCTTATACCATTGTATGGAAGGTAGCTGCTCGATTCAATTTGAGAATAGTTGTATTAAACTATCCAGGATACTTATGTTTTCTTTCTGCAAAAATTTTCCCCTTCTGCATAGTTCCTTTGGATGAAATTGGTAATCATCTCAAAACCAGATGAATAATTCATCTTTGAAGTCGGATATTACGTAAACGTTTCATAATTCAATTGTCATATTCAGAACAAAAAACCTTCAAAACAACACATCCTACGACCCATCCTCTCTATTCAAATTCAAGGGGTTGAGAATACCGAGCAGAGAAATTAAATGATGGATTATATACATAGAAATATATAGACATATATACAAGGAAATGTCTCTCCCAAAAACAATCATGATTTTTCCACTGGAAAATAACTCTCTCACCTTTCCGAAGTGACACTATGTTTAATCTTTCGTTAAAACAGTTGCAGAGGGCGATAAAGTTTTTAATAATAATACAAGCAAGATTCCAGATCTCACTTCGATGTAAGGCTAATTATACGATAATCTCATGACGATTACTACACGAAATTGTTACAATCGATTTTTCGAGTGGAAAGTGCGATGAACTCTCTCTATATATAAATAGGCTTTATTGTTACCGTGATTTGGACTAATTCAATAGCAGTCACTCTTCAATGCCTATAGGTAGATCACGTCAAGAAAAGATGAATATCTAAATTTCGTCTACCAACATTTTTGCCTCGCAGAACCACGCTTTGTTATTTTTGTGGATGACTCCTCGATCAGCTTCCTTGATGCTGCTAATATCCACCAAGAATTGAACTCCTCGAAGAGGCTTCTCAGAAAAAAAAAATAGAAAGACAGGTTCTTCTGCTTCATTTTTAAGGATTTTCTTATGAAAATCAATATTTTATCACGGCTACCAATCCGGGTAGTTACTTTTTCGAAGGCGCTTGGTTTTCAGATAGAAACAGTTTCTTGAAATCCTTACCGACCCTCAAAATATTTCAATTAAAACTGCAACAATCATGGCCACTATTAGATTTCATCTATATGAGAAATGTCGCACTGAAAAAAATTTATTTGATAGGGTATCTGCCTAATCGCAGGGCGGATTCATCAATTTATGAAACTAGCCTACGTAATGAGCTCCTTACCTACTCGATCATATCGAGTCTCTAGATAGTGTTTCAGGAATTGATTGTGTTCCGGGTTGGCTGTCAAGCTTGATCAAGAGGGTTGTTTCAATTTTCCAAGTTTTTCTAAGAATACAGATTAATTAGAAATGACATCTATCATTTTATGATAACTATCGTCTGATCCATAATAGCCAAATAGAGCAAATTCATTGTCTGATATAGAGAATTAAAATATCTGTTTTCTCCATTGACACAATACGCATGGAATTGTACATAACTCTTTCTGAAGTGTACTTAACAAGAAAGGAAATATCCTCAAATGATGTAAGAAAAGGTTTCGATTCGCCATTACAACTGCCTTCGCTTTTTTATCGGCAAAAATCTAATACAATCCTAGAAATGAAGTCCAGACATAACTGTTGCAATAAAAACAACCCTGGTACCGAAAATGAACATAGAAAGACGTTGAAATGGGTAATTTACCGTCGTTAACATCGACCCGAAAGGTTAAAATGCCGTTTAGTAGGAATAAATTGAATTTTATCGCAACAGTATTGGTCAGCATGAAAACGACCGACTTGTCTGTCAGTGGCGCTTTCGCCAATTTGTAACGCCGAGTTCTGGAAGAAATCATCGTTTAGCTTGTTATTTCGAGTGTCAGTACTTTTTGCGCGCATGTTCTGGGGAACAGCGTGCTATCGCTTCGTCCAAATGTCTGTGATTTTCGAATTTTGAGCCAAAAATGGTCTCAAACGACTAGGTTGGACTCGCTGATGACCAATCTGTTGTCAAAATCGATACTGTCCGGCCGTCTGTATGCACGATTACTGGCGTACGGAGAATTCTTTTGACCTGAAGTTTTTTGCGTAGGTTGCATTTTGAGATGCGTCAGTTGAATTCGTCAATGGAAAAAATCCGTCGAATGGTTTCGGAGCTAGAGCTTCTTGAAAGTTTGAGGTTATTTCCGCGATAATTCGAGAACTACTGGAACGATTGGATTGAAACTAGGCAGTTAGTGGGAGTATAACGATATGCAACTCTTTGCGAAATTTTGTTGAGGTTGTAATGTTGGAAAGTAAGTTCAACAAAATCTCCAACTTTTTCAGATAATATTTTTCTTTCGAGAACGATTCATTGGATCTGAAAGGAATTTTGCACAGACTGTCACTAAATTAGAAAACCTAGAAAAGTACTGCCGTGAAAGTAGCAGCTTTTGCGAGCATGTTCAATGTAGATGCTTTGGCAATGAATTTGAACATGCGCCATAAAGCTACTGCCTTCACGGCAGGGATTTCTGGGTTTTTTGTCGATACATTACTGTATTTCAATTCGATCTAATCTGTATTTTTAGAAATATTGGGAAAAAAGAATATTGAATGGATATATCTAAGGAATCATTGGGCAGATTTTATTAATTCACTACTTCGACTGAAAAAAACAACGATATCGAGAAAAAAACAGGAAATTTTACATCTTTTTTCCCAATATCTCCGAAAATAATAGCCGTATCGAACTGAAATTTGGTACAACATTGTGAACTGGTAGGACCAGAATTTTTCCCAAATAAAATGGATAGTTTCCGGGAAAAATTTTTTTTTCGAAAAAAATTTTGGAAGAAAGTTTCTCAAAATATACTGATGGCACAACTCAATAAAATTTGCAAAATTTGCGACTCTGCTTCTCCAACTTACTGTCATGTTTCATTTCAATCGCTTCAGTATTTCTCTAAATATCAGGGAAATAACCTCAAAACTTCAAATTGCTATAACTTCGAAACCTTTCGGCCGAATTTGCTCATTAACGAACTTAACCTCCATTTTTTAAATGCAACCAACCCTATAATTTTCAAGCCTATAGCTCTTTACGCCCGTAATCGTGCGTACGGACGGCAGGACAGAATCGATTTTGACACTTGATTCGTCATCAGTGAGTCCAACCTAATCGTTCGAGACCATTTTCGGCTCAAATTTCGAAAATTACAGACATATGGACAAAGCTATAACACGCTGTTCCCCAGAACATGCGCGCAAAAGAAATAGCTAATAAGTGTAGCACTGATATCGTTTGGTATACTTTGTCGTAAACTAGCACTCTGTTCTTTGCGAAAATTTTGGAAGCTAGTGTATACACAGATTATGAGTGCCGTGCATGTAGTGAGGTTATCTTCTGTGATAGTTATGCGTAAATATAAATCGTGATCATAGACATCACGTGTTGTCTCTGGTCCTATTCTGATATCTAGGTAGCAATCACTAGCTTGAAATTGTCCGCTTTCCTTCTACGTTCGTTTACTTTATTTAAACAATCAAAATTTTCCCGCCACGACTTTGAAAGATCTTTCTGAAAAATCAACATAACCATAACTTATTGAATAAACCTAACTCCGAAATGGTAGCGATAAGAAAATAATTTTGTCATCTTTGATTTGATCAAAATCATGGAACATATTGAACTACACTGACTACACTCATTCTGGTATCTGTGACCACACAATGGAACTGAGTGCTGTTAAGGAACAAAAGCAATTTCATGCAGTTACAACGAACAAACAATGAAATATCTCTATAACTTATAAAAGTCAGCTTAAATCGGTTTAATGCTTTTAGAATTTTCGCTATTTTTTTTTTAAATTTTTGATCGATGATTCAACACAAAACATTGCATTGGCATTTGCCAACTAGTTACCAAGTTTGATTTGATCGGATAAGTATTTTTGGAGTAAATAACGAAAGACCGAGGAAAAATTCACGAAATTTTATATAATTTACTTGCTTGTCCTGGGAAATAACGATTTATGGTTTTGTACGAGGGTCTGTGATTATCTAATTTTTTTCCGAAAATGATCTCGAACAGGTAGGTTGTACATACTGATGTCAAAATCGATTCTGTATGCGGTTCAGTTCGTTGATGGACCAAATCGGGAAAATGGTTTCAGAGTTGAAATCATTTGAATTGTTTAGGTTATTTCGTCGAAATCGCAGGTATTTTGGTTTTTTCGAAAAAGACAGATCCAATGTATTAATTTTTTTCTCGAAAAGTCTTCTTGAGGATCCGAAAAAATGTTGCACAAAGCTTAAATACTATTTTTCACAACAGTTCGATTAGATTAAAATATTTCGAGATATCTGGAAAAAATCTCTCGAATTTCGTGTTCTTATTCTGAGTATCGTTGTCATTTCCGAAATAACTCAGAAAGTGAACTTTTCCTGATGGAACTTGATAACTAGTTGAAATATACTGAAGCACAAATTTGTGCGTAATTTTGTGACAATCGTTAGAACGATTCGAAAATAAATTTAAATTTTTTTTTGAATAATCCATATTCTATCTTCTCATCAAATGAGCCTCACAGTAGATGATCATTTTAGACTCAAAAATTACAGACATCCAGTCACGTTGATCTCCAGAACACGCGCGTAACAATTTTAAACTAGTTCAGAACAAAGGCATCTGAAGCCTGAGCCCGGAAAATTCATGACATATTATAGCATTCCTTCGGATCAAACTTAACGAGCCGATTCTCATGTTCGTAAACTGGGTTATCTCAAACTCATCGCCCCATCTCCAAGTTACTCGAAACACAGAAAGAACTCTCTCGACGTTTTTGAAGTTCCCTTCATGCCCGGCTTTCCTCAAAGCGAGCACCATTCATTCAGTCGTTATTTCCATTATTGTAAACCCACATCTTCTGGCGAATCGCAGCCATTCTAAATTCGCTAAAACGACTCTTTTCACTTCAGTCAAAGAGCCATCCTTTATTCGACTCCTCGTGGTATCCGCCAGGAGTGGTTCGGCTTTGAAGGTAAAGAAGCCTTGAATATTCTATTACTCTTTTTTTCCGAGGGAGTTAGTTCCGCAAGGAAAAATGAAGTTTTGACGTATGAGGTTTTTCGACTGAAAAAGTTCTACATGAGTTTAAAATTATTTTTATTTCTATAGAAAGAGAGAAAACAGGGAAAACTCATTCGGGTGAAGCTTGTTGATGTGTTTTTTATTCAAACCTCGGGAAGGATATTATATAAATTTCACTGTAAATTCTATTCATATGAGCTTTGTGTCTGAATGGCCTGCACATATTTCAACTCTGTTCAAGTCGAATCCTGGATGGAAAGCTACGAGTACGAAGTGGGTCGTGGAAGAGCTAGGGGTGGCTGTCACGGTCTATGTCGACATCCATGTAATTCAAACACACTGAAGTGAATGGATGAGACGGTGTAAGTCGTGGTGGGGGTTAAACTGATGCCATCCAAGAGTTTCACAGCGATGCTTTTTTAAATCAAACCATTTCTTTCACACAGATGCCTACACCGTGGTCCATAAGGATGCTTGCCTGTGATTGATGCGTTTAAAACCAAGTTGTCATTCCCTCCCAAAACAAATTGCATATAATGATAGCATGATGTGCTTACAATTGTGGGCTATCAAAGATCAATGAACCTTCAAAGTGCTGAATAAAGGCGTCCTACCTTTCAATTGAGGAGCTAGGTCACTGTTAGGGAGTGAAATCTTCTATATATACTCCGATATTAAATAATTTGCTTCAAGGCATATCGACTATTCCTTTTTTGAAATCCCTCAAGATTTTGTTTTGTCTCGGCATAGCCGTATTCAGTGTAATGAAGTATTTATACTCAGTTTGAATATTGTTGACTATCCTAATCTCAAATTTCCAAAAGAACACATCCTGCTATCATTATTTGCGTGTTGCTTTCTAAGATGATGGCAACTTGGCCTTCTGAAAATTAATCACATCGAAGCATACTTGTAGAACATGTAAACACATGTGATCAATTTATTTGATTTCAAAAAGCATCGATTTGAAGTTGGGACCTTATTCAGGAAAGTTCACTTGTCCAGAATACAGGATCTGCTGGATGGCAAGGCTCTCAAACGTCGCCGCGTTTACCTGTTCTGTTCTCTTCCAAAAAATGGCTCTGATTTACATGGATGTAGACATTGGAAGATAATCAATATTTTCAATGAAAAAAAAATGTCATCGAAAACTTTCCAATAATTTTTTTTTCCAACAACTGGATCCACACGAAATTGTGCCCTAAGTTGCGCGTTGGTATTCCAAAACTGTCTACGAAGTTTCAGTTTGATCGAGTCAATACTTCATGAGATATCGAGGAATTAACCTCGAAATTTCAAATGGGCCTAAA
Organism: Myrrha octodecimguttata; assembly: GCA_958510865.1. Taxonomy (NCBI): domain Eukaryota; kingdom Metazoa; phylum Arthropoda; class Insecta; order Coleoptera; family Coccinellidae; genus Myrrha; species Myrrha octodecimguttata. The sequence goes on from OY294057.1 coordinate 33,412,876, forward strand.
TCAGAAAATATCCAACCAGTTCCACCCATTAACGGACGGACAGAATTGAATTTGACCACGGATTTTTCTTCAGGGAGTTCAATTCAATCGTTTAATTACATTTTCGGCTCAAAATTCCAAAATCACAGACATCGTGACGAAATGATAACTTGCTGTTCCCTAAAACAAGCGCGTAAAAAGGTTGATACCAAAGGCCAACGCTCACTTATCGGCAACAGCCCTAACCACAGCAAAACAGAAACTTATTTTACAACTAATTTGCAGTGTTCCGTAACGGCCGACCGTAAACACAATAACTTCCGACAGAAACTCGATATTTGTAGAGAAGGTTCGGACCTTAATTACGAAGGCCGATTTCGTGAATGAGTAAAATCCACCTAATTATTTCGCAGATATAACTACCCATTCAAAATTTTATTTTCCCAATATTTCCAAAAATACAGATCAGATCGAATTCAAATCCGGTATTTTATCGAAAAATGACAGTTCGAAGGTTCTTGAAAAATTTAATGAGGATAATATGCTAAGAAGATCACAGAATATTGAATATTTGAAAAAAAAAAAAATTTTTAGGAAAAAATTTGGTCATAGTTCAGTTGCTTGTTTCAATTCATTAATTTACTTGAAGTTTCATTACCCCTATATATATTTTCATTTTCTTTAGATTAGTATTTCTTTTGTTTCTGGGGTTGAGTGGAGTAGCTGAAGCTAGACTCCGCCCCAAATGTTTGAAATATATATATTTTGTTTCTTCTTTTGTTTCAATAAAGACACTATCATCATTATTATTATTATTATAATTATTATTATTAAATTTCGGATTTTTTTTTTCACTTCGTTCGACAGTTATCTTGGCCACGGCCGGCCGGCCGTACATAATCGATTTTGACACCGGATTCGTCATCAGTGAGTCCAGCCTAGTCGTTTGAGACCATTTTCGGCTCAATCATCGAAAATTACAGACATTTGGACAGAACGATAGCATGCTGTTCCCATAAACATGCGTGCAAAAAGAGTAGTACAATCGAATTTGTAGAGTATTTTTGAGGCGGAGATCAAGGAGTCAAAAGAACTCTAGAATTCTGTGAGTACAGCCATTTGTAATATCTTATTTTCAAAAAACAATATTCAGCGGAATTCAAATTTAAGGAAGCTTGAAGGAACAAACATGATTTCGTGTGAATCATGCCATAACACGATAGCAAATTGAACAAGAGAGCGAAGACTCACGACTGGTGATTTTTGCATATTCTAGGCAGAAGCGTGCTATATTTTGTTCAAATATCTTTAGTTTTCGGATTTTCTGCCGAAAATGGTCTCAAAAAACTTGGTTGACTCCTGATTTCTGATTTCAAACTCGATTCTGTCCGGCCGGCTGTCTGTAGGCACGATAACTCGAGGGTGAATAAAATAAGCTACTCTCAGGATAGGTTGCGCATCAAAAGACGACGATCGAGACAATTAATGAGTCGTATCGGTGAAACGGTTTTTTCGGATTACACTCATTTGAAGTTTTGCAGTTATTTACTCAATATTTCAGAAACTACTCGAGTCATCGGACTGAAACTCTGCAATAATATTAAGATCACCGACGCAAGTGTAATTGCTTTGTTGAATTCATGAGTTTTCAATGAACTTCAGCACCAACCTTGAAATCACTATTCCTCAACAGTGGGCCAAAATTCACTTCGGTTCGAATATTTGGAAAAAATATGTAAAATTTCAATTTCCCGAATATTACCGTTGAGAAAGCTGAGTTGAACATACGCTACTTACGAGAGTGATTCAATAGAACATAAAAATACCTATACGAACTGCAAAGTACAGTGACGATTACACATGCTCTTGAACTCAAAATACCGACAGATTCTACCAAACAAATTATTGTAATACCTGCCGATCACTTATCGACGAATCAATGCGGCAACGTCGCGAAACCGATATCGCGCATCCGTTCCCAGAAAATGCGCCGGTTTAGCGGAATGTGATACCTGCGAAATGCATTGTTGCCTTCGGGTCGTTCTACGGCACAACGGACAATGAACATACGTACGACGTACAAAGTCCACTATGCCCACGTTCAATTTTCAATTATATCATCGACGGTCGATGTCGCGAATTCGAAACGCCTGCCGCGCTGCGCTGCTGACTTTTCAGAAAACCGAGGTAATAAATATGCGCGGTAATGCAGAGCGGCTGATTTATGATTTAGTGCGCCACTGAATTATGTAACCGTTTCCAATTCGATACGAGCGAGTATTTTCGCTTAATTATGTATCGCGATGAAAATTTGATCGTATGTTATGCAGTTGTTTCACAATGGCGGTTTAATGCCGACATGATGTTTGAATAATCGAGCTGCCCAAAATGAATTTTCGGGGAAAAATAATTCGATTCAAAGGTTTGAATTGGTTCGGAGTTGTAATCATGCCGAGATGAAATTCGCATATTAAGTTATATTCACACTGGAGGAATTTTGGTTGCATTTCACGGTGGTCTGTATTTTTCAATTTACTGGTGGACGAAATTGTTTTGAAACAACGGAATGGGTTCGATGTGAAATAGGCGTCTCGAAATATCCCCTTTTCATGGAGTGCTGATGATTTGAAAACGTCTAGAAGAGTATTGACGTAAAGTCAGCAGCATGTTGATGTTGGATTTGTTTTAATAAATCCATTGCACTAGTAGGTTTGGACCTTTTATACGAAGACCGAAGTCGTGAAGGGTAAAATTCGCCCAATAGTTCTGCGGATGTGAACTCAATAAAATTTTAATTTCCCAATATTTGCAAAAATACAGGGTGATTCATGAGTGACCTTACATATGTCAATGGCGGATAGAGGACTTCAAGCCAAGTCAAGATCCACCGAAAACAATTTTTTTTGTGCATTGGTTACGAAGATACAGGGTGTTTTGTATGTTTGGTATAAAACTTCGATTAGCGATTTGTCTGAAACGCTTGAAGCAATTTTGTTGAAGTTTTATAGTGATATTCCCCTGTTAGAGCATTTCAATATTATATTCTGGGTGAATTCAAATCCAGGGCTGGGCTAAAAAAAAACTATGATCCCCAGTTATTTGTTGGAAAAGTTCATTTTCTGGCCGCCTTTTTGGAAAACTGTTATTGGATTCGAAAAGCCAAGGAGAAAATGCTACAATAACCGCTCTACAATTTGGATGACTTGCCTTAACTGTTTCAACAAAAGACATTGTTAAAGAAAAATTTGTAAGAAAGTTTTCATTTTCGACCGGACATAACCTATACTCATAATCATGGTCGACTGAATTTACCGAAATTCATTTTTTGGTTGAAAGAAGAAACTTGAAAGCAACAAATAACACTCATCGAATATTGTTCAAAAGTAATTTTATAACTTGAAAGAAGATATTTAATAATAAATTTTACTTATTGCTTCCAAAATTTTTCCTCCAATCAAAAAATGAATTTTGGTGAATTCAGTCGACCATTATGTCCGGTCGAAAATGAAAACTCTCTTACGAATTTTCCTTTAACAATGTCTTCTGTTGAAACAGTTCAGGCGTGTCATTCAAATTGAAGAGCGATTATCATAGCAGTCAGAAAACTTTTTCAACAAATAACTGGGGACCACAGTTTTTTTCAGCCCGGCCCTGGATTCGAATTTACCCAGAATGGAGTATTGACAATATGTTCCAACAGGGGAATATTACTAGCAAACTTCAACAAAATTGTTTCAAGCGTTTCAGAAATATCGCTAATCAAAGTTTTACACCAAACATACAAAACACCCTGTATCTTCGTAAGCAATCAACAAAAATTTTTTTTCGGTGGATCTTGGCTCGCCTTGAAGTCCTCTTTCCACCATTGACGTATGTGAGGTCAATCATGAATCACCCTGTATAGGTTGAATCACATTAAACTCAATGAAGAAGGGATAGCTGGAAGGTTAATGCTGAATTTCATGAGGACCATATGAAAAGGAGATCGTCAAATCTCTCCCTTGAGACTTAAGGGTGCGTTAGGCAGGGCCAATACGGAAAAGGATGACCGCTTAGGACACGAATTTGAATGACACGAAATTTTACTTGCACAAGTTGTGCATATGCATTCTTCAACTAGTAACAACCGACTTTCATCATGATAAGATCAGTATTTTTTGATTTATTTAGGGAATTAAGAGGGTACCTGGGATAAAACAAAAATATATTCTCTACAAAAATTCTGAAAAAATTATCTTGCGATTGTTTTGATAACGAACCGAACAAAATTTCGCACAAAGTTTTACATCAGCATTTCTCAGCTAGTTATCAAGTTCCATCATAATTGAATCAGTATTTTCTGTGTTATTCCGGAAATATCGAATATACCGAGGAACACTTTCGCAGAAAAATTTCTTCGAATTTCGAATAAATTTGTTTTAATTGTTCTGATGATACGATAATTACGAAATTGTACATCAGCATTCCACAAGTAGCTTTCAAAATTTGACATCTTTTTCCCAATATCTCCGAAAATGTCTGATATCTTGAGGAACTAACCTTAACCCTAGTCGTGCGAGACCATATTCGGGAAAAAAGTCGAATATATCAGTAATTTTCAGTACAGAACGATTACAAACTGTTCCCAAGTACATGCGATCAAAAAATATCACCAAATATAGCAAAGTTGTGAGTACTCAAAGTCTGCTCACCGAAGCGTTTAGGCACAATTCTGATTGATCGGCAGAATTTCCGTTATTGGTTTGTGCAAAAACCATTAAGTTACTAGACTTCTGGTTGAATTCCGAAAAAGTCGTAGTATGGGGCGACACCTAAGGGCCTATGTTTTTTGAATTCATGAGCAGAACTTGAGAACATCAACATGGGAGCAATGTGACCCCAACATGATGACGTTACATGCCAATACGGCTAGTGCTCAGATCGCTTTGCTGAGGGCAATGATTGACGTTTGAATTATTATCACACGACGAAGACTTTCGAATTAGCCAGGGGATGTGACGCCTGGAATATTTTATTGGACCTACGTGATGGCTCAACTTTGTACCTACGAACCACAAATTCTCGAACAGAATACTCGTAGAGTTATTGGCAAAATTCAGCACAAAAATGGTGACAATGAGAACATGACTTCCCTTCTAACTAGCACTTATCTGACGTCCCCCTAAAAAAGGGATATTAAAATCTCGAAATTTTCCTAGGTTTTTGAGTGATCGACCCTTCAGATTCAGATTGTTTTGTAAAATACAATAGTTTTGAAGGAAACTTATATTTCCATTCGTATTTTCCAGTCATCCAATCTGATTAAGTCCTTCTTTTCAGGCAACATTTGCAGCGGTCACTGTTGCGACGAAGAAGCGGAGAGCCAATTAAAGAAATTGGCTCAGAAGGACTTCGCTTCGCTACTCCAACATAATTCTCGGTCCCTCCAGGGATCACTCAGTTCCACATCTTCAACATTACAAGGTAGGTAAACCACATAGTTAAACAGCTTGTTATCCTCTCAAGTTGTTCACGGGAAGTCTCAGAATGGGCGAGCTTAATATATTTCATTGTCTTAGCTTCCAGTTTCCAGAACGTTCCTCGATTGATGGCTGTGTCCGAGGAAACATGAATCACAAAATGCCCCAAATGTCGAGGATCGTTCGTCGTATTGAAATGAGATTTTTTCAGTGCATATACATATGTTTTGAGGGATTTCGGTTGCATGTATGAAGAAGGTAAACCCACCAATTTTACCTTCGCGGCGATATTGATTAGATAGTTGCGTCAATATATGCAATGTGTCGGAACTAGGCGGTTTATCCTAGTTTGAACAATATAGGTTCACAAAGTTCTGAAAAGATGCTGTTTCAGGTACGTTTTAAATCATGAAAACAATCACTTACTTATTCTTGCTTCCAACCTCAAAAAATTTATTATGGGCGAATTATTTCAGGAATATATGATATTTAATGAAGAAATTCGAAAATACCCGACAAATATTTAACCTCTATTCCTACAGATTTTTAATCAATCTTGAACTGAAGTCTGGTCTGATAGATATTTTCCTACAGCTGTCATCGACGGGAACAAAGAATTCTGACCGATTGAATTTTGCTTACGCCAAACTAAGCGTTTGGAGTAAGTGAATATCAGAAGAAATAGACGTAGGTAGTTATCTGATATTTATAATTATTTCGCAATAAATATAAATCGTTCTTGCTAACCATTCGTCATATAGTTGGGTGAGGGCCCAGAGATGGTTTTTGGACAATATGATGGAAGAAGTGACCTGAAAATACATTAGTTTAGAACTTTGTGGTCCCATATTTTCTGAACTATGAAATACCACCCAGCTTGTTCAGAAGAACGCACTGATTACATTGATGCAAATATCTTACCAATATATTTGTGACGGAGAAATTTGGAGGTTTACCATGAGAAACAATCAGTTTTTTACTACTCAAAAATCCGATTCGTCCAATTGAACTGTAGCTTTGTTACGGTTCAAAGTTCAGAACGATTCGAGTGTGCGCGATTGCGATTTTGTGTTTCCTAAATTTCAGACCCAGTTCAGGATTTGAATAATCGTGTGTATTTTGGTTATTTTCTGAATCGATTTCGAACTGTTCTAGAACTGTGAAAGGAGTTCGGACGTTAGAGTCCTAACTGCTTCAGAATCGGCTAGTTCGCACAAGCGTCGAGTGGCTGTCAACGGTTTAAATGGTCAACTTAACCTTCTCGGCGTCGTATGTTGATTTGATATTTGATTGTTGTATGCAGAAACGGTTAGATGTTGACTTTGCAAGAACTGATAACCACTGTAGAAGTGTAGATTTTATGGTCCCTCCAATGATTTTTATGGCATCATTGAGCTGTGCATCAATATAATATATGACATACGACGACTCAACGCGATTACCCATTTCATCGTATACAATGAGTTTTGTTGCGATATTTCAGAATATGTTCGGCTTAACTCACGATCAGCTGTTGTCTGAGTAAAGTCTGTAAATGATCTCCCGCATCCATATTTGAAAAGGCAGCTGTAATCACCAAATTCCAAATTTTCAAGCGTTGATCAACTGACGCTTCAGAACGTCCTTTTTTCAAATGCAATGTTCCAACGAAGGCTAATCAGCTAACCTCGCTAGACACTCGAGTGCGCCATCAGAGCGTGTGTCCCGACGCGGAAAAACCGAAAACCCAATTTCGGAAGGCTTCGAACTCCATCAGCTTCTGATTATTCAATTAAAGGAACGTCAATTCCATTCGACCGCGGCGACGATCAAACGATGTCGGCGTCGTTTTTTTTCGAACGCCTGATCCCCAACCGCATTGGAACAATCGACGAATCGCGGCCTCGACTGAAAAGTCGACGACAGTGGCTTCGTATTTCCTCCTGAAAATTCTAATTCAGTGAGGGCGAAAACTGGGATCTGCATAATGCAATTCTGCATTCCGCGGGGACGGGGCTAGACCGTAAGATCGTTCCCTCAGGTCCTGAAAGGCCAGAATTGATTGAGTATTGTGGGCGAAAGAGATTGAATATACCATTTTTTCATTTCGACTGGGGTAGGTGAGTTGCTCCACATCTCCCTCATCTTTATGGTATTGGGAACCATGCACTCAGAAGAATAGGTATATAAGCTTTCCTTTAACCTTTGCCTCCCGAGAATATTTTTTATAATCAGAGAAATCGATCATAAACTTCATGAACTAACATGATCGACTCAGATCACGGTGGAATATTTGTTGATTTGCCGTCCTTTTGTCCTGTTATTTTATTTTCGCGCGCATGTTCTAGGGGAATAGCGTGCTATCGTTTTGTCCAAATGTCTGTAATTTTCGATGTTTGTGCCGAAAATGGTCTCAAACGACTAGATTGGACTCACTGATGACGAATGCGGTGTCAAAATCGATTATCTCCGGCCGGGTGGCCGTCCGGGCGGCCTAGGACAGGATGACTGTCGAACGGAGTAAACTAGCAACTTGAAACTTTCAGAGTAGGTCTCGCATTGAAATGCCGCGGTTAAGTTTGTTAATGGGCCAAATCGGTTGAATAGTTTCGGAGTTATAGCCCTTTGAAATTTTGAAGTTATTTATTTTCTATTCCAGAAACTACTTGAGCGATTGAATTCAAACTTGGCAATTAGGTGAAGTACAACAACGCGCAACTTTGAGCCTGATTTTGTCAGGATCATACTGTCAGTAAATCAAAAAAAAATAATTTTCAAAATTTTTTCCCAAAGAATTTTTTTTTTTCGAAAACCGTTCATCACATCCAGAAAAAAATTCCACTTGGACTTTGAGCTTTATATCTCACAGCAGTGTACGAAATTTCAGTTCGATACGATTATAAGTTTTGGAGTTATCGGGAAAAAATATTTCAAATTTCGAGGTTTTTTTCTCGATATCGTTGCTTTTTTCGGTATAACTCGAAAAATACTGATTCAATCCTGATGAAACTTCGCAGCTAGTTTGGAGATGCTAAAAGACAACTTTATGCGAAATTTCGTGATGATCGTGTCATAAGAACAGTTTGAAACAAAAATTCTGTGATATTCTTATCATATCATCCTCATAAAATTCTGTATGAACCTTCGAACTGTAATATTCCGATGAAGTACTGGATTTCAATTCGATCTGATCTGTATTTTTGAAAATATTGGAAAAATAAAATTTTGAATGGGTATATCTGCGGAATCATTGGGTGGATTTTACCCATTCACGAATTTGGCCTTCGTAATTAAGGTCCAAACCTTCTCAACAAATTTAGAGTTTCTAAGTTGTTTCTTTCGGAAGTTATTGTGTTTACGCAGTCGGCCGTTAGGCTCACCGTAACGGTCATAACTCACTTGTTCAATTACAGCACTCGCGCCCTCGTACTGCAAACTTCATTTAAGTGAGTTATGACCTACATAACAACTCGAAAAATGATATTCTTTCAAAAAGCCTGCCTCTCGCTTTTGATTCGATTATTCTCGGGGTATATTTCGGAAGCAGAAATTCTAAACAAACACTGGGGTGAGGTCAACTATTCACATATTGACTTCGCAAAATGCAGCCTTACTTCCTGATAAAAAGATTTGAGACTTATTTTTCATATGGTAACCACAAAATTCTGCGTGAACCTCACGCCATTATTTTCCAAATGGGAAGTAATGGATTTTAATTCAATCCAATCTGAATTTTTCTGAAATATCGGAAAAGAAATATTTTGTATGGGTATTGTTACGTCGTGAACAATGTTGGGTTGCTTCTGTTTAAGAAATTTTTTGTCCTTCAAGGCATATTACCCCAGACCAATACGCCATATGCCGTGGCTTACTGAACAAACCCAAAATATCCCTCTTCTCCCGTTTTCTTTCCAGCCAACATTCTCCTCACCACGTAGATTTCTTCCGAGAGACTTTTCTTCAGCTGGTAAATATGCTGTGAAAATTTCAAATCTGACTGGAGTTTTGTACGAACATGATCGTGTCCATCTGCTCCATATTTGCGAGAAGGTCATTTATACACCAGGAAGAGTATCGGCCCCAATGTGGATCCCTGTGGGACTCGATATCTCCGTAATGTCGCCAAAGATACAAAACATCATTGAAATCATCTGAATATTTCTGAAGTTGATACCGTTCGAAAATTCCTGCAGTTTTCGGAAATTACATGTTCATCTAAAACAAAAGTCTTGAGTCGTGATTTTCAATACTGTTTCCAAAATGTTGCATGATGTCCTTTCATATTCCACTGAGCATTTACAAACAGCTTATCAGACGCACTGTATATTCCGCAAGTCTTATGTTCGTCCAATTTGATTATTTTTGCAGTAAATGCGGAACGCAGCCTCTCGTCTGAACGATATTGAAATAATCAAAGACTTCATCGACCCGGAAAGACACAAGCAAAGAAATCGACTGATCATTTATGAGCTTCGTTATTCAATTTTAATGATGGAATATGATTCAGGTTCGTTACGGAGTTTCGATATTATCGTCGTCGTTAGTTCCTTGAAAAGGGACTCAGAGCTGTCTTTTCCGAACTTTTCTCGAAAACGAACTAATGAAACTCCGGAAAAATTCGGTTCAAGGAATCGTTCAACCGAAGAGTTTCCATAATAATGAATCTTTCGAGTAGCTTGAAATTTGTTTCTGAAAGCCAGCGATTCCTATTATATCGATATAATTTCATTAGGATGTAAAGGAGAAACTGATCTGGACAATCTGCTTACTAATTCCAGGAGCGTATCATTGCGTGCAATTATTAGTATTTTTTTGGATTTTTGAGTGGAAAACATTCATTGTTTGATAGAAACATCTCCCTCCCGTCGGACTCGAAGGTACAAAAATTAAGACCATAGAAAGAAATGCTAGAGACCTGAGGTCTGCAGCATTTATGCGCCTCCTCGTATTGTTGTGTAGCGAGAGCTAATTTAGGTGTTGATCCTACCCAACGCAGTTAGACTTCCTGAAAAAACAATTTCGAGGTTTCCTTACCATATGAACCTCGTGAAAATCTGCATGAAAAATTAAGACATCACAATCCATTATTGGATCCATATCCGGAAATATTATTGATATCATAGGATCATTGACTTAAATATCTGGGAATCACCCTAGATAGTAAGCTTCTGTGGAATGAGCATGTTAAAATTACTGCTAGTAAAGCGATAAGGGCTTTAATGGTGTGCAAAAGACTATCCGGCAAAACTTGGGGGTGTAACCCTAAAATACTGAGATGGATGTACATCATGATTATAAGACCGATAATAACATACGGGGCAGTAGTTTGGTTTGCTAAAGCAGGGCAGACAAGCACGAGGAAAATACTCGACAAGGTACAAAGGCTTGCCTGTGTTTGTATCACTGGGGCTATGAGAACATGCCCGACTAGAGCACTTGAGGTCATCATAGATCTCAGTCCTCTACATCTAGTGATCAGAAGGGTAGCCCATGAAGCTATCCTTAGAATCTCTAGGGAAGGTACAGGGAATGAGAGAATCAAAAGTCAGAGAGCCTGGTCCTCCCTGAACAAGTACATCTCATTAGCGAACCTACCTAGTGATGTTATGATTAAAAAAGTAAGCATCGAGAAGAACTTTGACTCAATGCTATGTAAAAGGGAAGAATGGGAAAAGGAATACACTACCCAAAAACTCAAAGTAAATACCGTTAAATGGTATACAGGTGGTTCTAAAACCACGACGGGGGCCGGCGCTGGAGTATACGGGCCTAGAACCAAATGTACACTATCGCTAGGCTCCTACTCGAGTGTTTTTCAGGCAGAAATACTTGCTATCGAAAGATGCATAGACATAAACCTGGAAAGAAACTATCAAGGGTGTGACATAGTGATCCATTCTGATAGTCAGGCTGCTATTAAAGCACTGAACTCCTATGTCATCGACTCAAAGCTGATATGGGAGTGCCGAAGGAAACTCAATGAAGTAGGCAAGAATAACAAGGTCTCCTTAGTCTGGGTTCCTGGGCACTCAGGAATCAAAGGAAATGAAGAGGCCAACACTCTAGCCAGAAAGGGAGCACAAACGCTACCTACTGGCCCAGAACCTTTCTGTGGTATAGGCAAATGTACCTATAAGAAAGAGTTTTTGGAGAAAGAAGAAAATGAAAGAGGGGCACTGTGGAGGAATTCTCCAGGAATGGAACACTCTAAAAAGTTCCTTCGGAACTTTGAAATTGCTAGATCCAAAAATCATCTGGATCTCAGTAAGAATAAGTTACGCCTCCTCACTGGTTTCCTCACAGGACACTGTCGCCTAAGGAAGCACATGATGAGAATGGGCTTATCAGAAACTGACGAGTGCAGATTTTGTGGGGAAGAGGAGGAAACCCCTGTTCACCTGATCACAGAATGCCTCGCCATTGTGAGCCTGCGCAAAAGATACCTTGGACAGGAGCATTATAGGAGGAATGAGAACTTAGCCTCCTTGAAGCCCTCACAGATATTAGAATTCATCAGAGCTCTTGAGCTGGAGGGCGAGCTGTAGGTTGCGAAAACAGCTCTGACAAGGGGGCACAATAGACCTTAAGGTCGCAGTGGAACGTAACCCCTTACCAACTATCAACTATCATTGACTTCATTCGGCCTTCCGCGAATTATATTTTTTTTTCAAAAGATGTGTTTATGGCTCTGAAAAAATAATGTGTTCTTATATTAAAATCTTAATAAATCCGTAGAAGCCTCCGATATTCAATTTTTCCGACTTTCACAAAAACAAGTTCAATCAAATCGAAATGTACTACTTTCAATAATTCAAATCGATTGGGGTATTTCTCGAGTAATTGGGGAAAAACATGAGCAAATTTCTGATTTCTTTCCTTCACAAAGCTTGTGTTTCAGTAACAGGCAATATTTGAATTCTGCATCATTTGATTGTCATAATGACATATGGATTATTATTATTTAGTTTTTTTCTGGGTTTTCACTCCCGATATCTGAAACAGAACGGTAAAAAGTTTCATGAAAATGGAACACGCCCTAGTGTTTAGCAGGATTGAACTATTTGTCAATGGCAGTTTCTTGGGAAACAGGTTACCTAATGAACAATACCGAACCAATACAAACGATATAAACACAGCGAACTGTGACGTTTCAGTGTACATATCTGACTCTTCCATCATACAAACTAGAACATTTGCAGAATTATCTCTTTCGATTTTTAGTTTTGTGAGACTTTAGTCAAATTGATATTTTTGAGAAAACACCTCAACACAGATTAACCTGGTTCGAAAGTTTTTGATTCTACCTCATTTTTCAGTGAATCACCCAAATCTGCGGTTCAGCGGCGGTAGCTTAGTGGTTAGAGCTCATACCTCATGATCGTAAGGTCTGGGGTTCAAACCCTTGGCCGCGAAAGAATTTTTCCGGTTTTCAGAGGACCGTCCGACCATTCGCTGTTGGGTAAACAATTAACAGTGCTGTTCCTAACGTGGCGCAAGGAATTAGTAACAAAGCCTACACAGAACAAACCTAGTCTCCTAACTCGCACAAGCATTAGCTTCTGAGGAGTTCGCAGCGAAACCTAGGAGAATCAGCAATAATACAATTTCTGCAGAACAATGAGCAAAATCACTCTCTCCATTCAACAAAATGGGGGAGGACTCTTTAATTTTTCTTTCCAAATTACCTAGTTCTGACATCAGTTTTTTTGTAATGTCCCGATGTATCATGTGAATAGCGACAAAAATCCCAAACAGCCAACCATCGATATGATCGACGTGATAGATTGAGACAATTCAAAAATACTGTCGGAACCAGATAAATTGAAAAGAAAAATTGAAGAGTCCTTCTGCATTTTGTTAAATGGTTCTGATTTGTTGAATGAATCCCTATTCAATGTCAAGAGGTCCTTCAGTCAGCCATAGAGAAAATTGTTTCAGGGGCATCACTTTTTTTATGTATGAACCTTTTTGTTGAAATGTCTTTATTTTGAGCATTGCTTAATATTTATATGTTTTTAAATACTCAGTAAAATGATTGTAGCGTCGAAATAAATGAATGAAAATAATGTGGTTCAGGGGACTGATTGGGATTACTCAAATTTTCAGGACGTATTTTCAGATTACGGGTAGAGCATAATCTCTTATCGTTCGATGAATCAATCACCATAAGCGTCCAGATATAATGTTCTCGATACTTGAATGTACTCGAGTATACTTATTGCAAGAACACAACGATGAAATGTTGATCTCTCTCGTCATAAGAATTCGACATCGACGATAATGCACTGAAAAGAAAACGGGATGTCCTATTCTATGCAGTCAGGACCAACACTCAATCAAGCCAGTATTTCACTTCCCGTTTGAAGTCCTACTTCGAGAGGCTGTTCGATATTATCAAAAATATCCTGCAGTAAGTAACAGGTATACTAATAGGACACTGTCGGTTGAAATATCTTGTCAGAAACCTAAGTAAATACATCTGCGTCCCAGCCGTTGCTCACAAAACCAACCAAGACTGCTGAGCAATTACTGTGCTCATATCTAGCAATCTTCACAAGACGCCCCCTCATAATGTTCTTGGTTCTTCGAACCTAACGACGTATGTTAGATCGCAAAATTCTTCAAGGATATGGATGTCGTAACAGTTGGGCTCACCAAGACCCAACGTCAGGACCTTTCTATCTCTAATCGGTTGGTAGTTCTGAGGCTTATCAAATACCTATGTTTTCAACTTTGTTTTTGTAATATTCGTGATATTCAGGATGGCTTCCATTTCCCGATATAATATGTTAAATACGTAAATGGAAACTTCATACAGAATCATATCTTCCCCCAGTCAACTTTGCCGCTTAATATACTGATGATACCGAATCACTCTAAGGACGACCATTGGGAGGCCCCAAAATGACTATCAATTACATAGATACAGAGAGGTTCTTCCAAGATATCGCATCAAGATTTATTCATCTCTGTGATGCCATTTTAATCGCCGCGAAAGCGTCTAATTGTTTTAATTGTTGTCGGTTTGTCTTCCTACATGGTTCGATGACATTTTCTAAATTTAGTATGCTGGGGTTATGAAGGAGCTACGCAGCTGTTGGAAGCTTACGATTGTGAATCGTTTGCGTTTTATCGCAAGAGTTTCAAACGGGATTCCTTCGTTGTGTCTCCTCTTACTGTTATATTCAAGTTCAACCCAAATATACCTACAGTAAAAGTGAGAAACCTTCTCAAGAATCCAATCGATAGTATAGATCAAGTAGGTTTTACACAGCGGGTATAGAAAATGAATCATTAATCAATTTCCAGCGATGGGCCGAAATGTAATTGGTTATTCGCGGTTAACCGTATTGGTTTTGTGTCAAAGGGTTTCCTGACGCCACAACAAATAACCACCGCCCTATCGCTTGAATGCATTGGTTTTCATCACGACATACAATCTCTTTTTCGCTGTGAAATGTAACCTACATCAGTCCAATGTGACGTATAGTTTCTGAAATAGTTCATGTTATTGCGCGCAAGTTCTAGGGAACAGCGTGCTATCGTTTCGTCCAAATGTCTGTAATTTTCGAATTTTTCCCGAAAATGGTCTCAAACGACTAGGTTCGTCTCACTGATGACGAATCCGGTGCCAAAATCGATTCTGTCCGTCCGGTCGACGACACGATAACTGTCGAAAGAAGCGTGCTAACTACTTGAAACATTCAGATTAGATCGCGCATTGGAATGCGCTGGTTAAGTTTGTTAATGGGATGAATCGATCGAATGGATTCGGAGTTATGGTGATTTGAAATTTCGAGATTAATTTCAGGAACTACTTATTCGATTGAATTGAAACTTGACAGTTAGTTGACACGTAATAACTCACAACTTTTCACGAAATTTCGTTCAGATCACACTGTCGGTAAATTTTTTCAAATTTTATTCGAGAAATTTTTTTTTCGATCTAATCTATAGTTTTGGAAATATCGGAAAAAAATTTTTGAAGGGACTATTTGCGGAATCGGAATCTTTGGGTGGATTTTCCCATTCACGAATTCGGCCTTCGTAATTAAGCTCCAAACCTTCTCTACAAATATCGAGTTTCTAAGTTGTGTCTTTTGGAAGTTATTGTATTTATGGTCGGCATGTATAACAGGAAATCATGACTGATCATCCCTCAACCCAAATAATCTGTGAAAGAAGAAATATGAAGCTGTCGACAACTTCCGGGGATAACACTATAAAATCAGCCTCTGTCCCTTTCCACCTTCTTGAGCATCTATTTATTCCTTATTTCAAATTTCGACCGTGGTGGAAATCAATGCTTTGGTATAGTGAAATTAAAAATCTAAAGAAGCACTGACGTGAAGTCAGCAGCTTTTACGCGCTTGTTCAGTGAAATTTCAATGAATTATAAAAATTTTCAAAAAAAATTATTTTTTTTTTAGAATTTTCCATGGATAATTCTTCTTATTGACACTGTTCATATTCCAACCAAGTTTCATTTCGATCAGATGAATATTTTTCGAGTTATTCAAAAATCAACATTTCAAATGGCTGTAGCACAAAAACCATTCGGCAGATTTGGCCCATCAACGGACTCAACCAAGATATTCAGGATCTTCACCTAACCTGAAAATTTCAAGACTCTAGGTCCTTCCTTTCGAAAGTAACAGCGCACACGGCCAGCCGGACAGAATCAATTTTGACCACGGATTCTTGATCAGTGAGTCCAACCTAGTCGTTTGAGACCAATTTCGGCTCAAAATTCAAAAATTACAGACATCGTGACGAAATGACAATGTTCCCCAGAACAAGCGTGTAAAAATGATCCAGGATATCAGATCTACAAATTTAAAATAGCGCTCCACAAAAATTCCGCGATTACCTATCATCCAATCTTTCTGTTGCTACTCCAACGCTGAAACAAATGCACTATTCCCTTTTTTGACATCTTGTTCTGATGCAGGAAAAGGCTAGAGAACAAAAAGTTAAATACTTTTTTTAGGAGAGGAATCGTAATTTTAAAAAGACCAGATGCGTCAAGAACATGACGGAGGGCTAGAAGTATGCGAAAAATCTTCATCTCCCATACGGATCAATGGAGAATTAAGGTTCCTTCTCATGATTTCCAAGAATTAAAAACCTGATGATTCGATGACATGCAAATATAAGCTCCTTTAAATATTTCATCAGTTCAGTTCGTTTAATGAGAGACATCTTCTTAAAGAACTCCCACTACGAAATCATAATTCCCAATTAAATTCTTCGAAACTCCGTCCCATCTTTCATAATTAAATAATTTCACAATTACTCCTGTGAATTCCCATTCCCATAATTCCATATTCCCAGTCGAAAATCCCCGCTTACTCCAGAAAATCTGACGAAAACAGCACGTTCCCCTTCGCTCTTGAAGGGGAAAACATTCTGAGAAAGTTGGAGAACGTCTAGGTCTCGTCGGAAGTTTGCTTACCTTCCTACAGGTGGAAATTTTCGAACTTCTAATTAATTCTGATTAATATTCCCCTCACCGTCATTGGATCCGAGAGCGTTCATTCGGTTAGACATCCTTTCGTTAAATTTGATTTTGAACCGAATCCCGGTAGAAGCTTTCGAGGAATTTGGATACCTAATGGCACAGCGGCAATTTTGGTTGATAAACTGATAATTCTTGATACAAGAAGAGTTTCAGATACCATATCTACACGAAGCTATGGAATACCAAGCTTTAGCGAAATAGACGAACATTTCAATTTTTGATACATGAAAATTTCCTTGAATTTAAAGAAAATCATGCATTATATTAGATCACTGAACTAATAACCCATGGAAGGAGTCTAAACGTAAGATGCGGACGTAATTCTGGTAACGAAGATAAAATTAACGTGATCCGGGGCAAGAAACGGGATGGTTGTAATGAATTCAAAGTGATTTTGGGTGTTTTATTCAATTTGAAAGATTTATACAATCATTTTGGCGTATCCAATTTTTCACGTGAGGAGGTTGAAAGGGATTGAAAGTTGTGCATGAACAAAACTGTAATGGTCGACTTTCATTCGGTGACAAATTTCATCAGGTACCATCGTCTCAAAGTAAATGAGCCATGACAAAGTGCACATACTGAAAACCTCTTTGAAGTAACTAAATTTAAAAAAAAAAAATTTCTTGGAAATTTCTGCACGCCAGTAAAGAAGATACAAAGACCTTGCCAAAAAAGTGCCATATGACCTACTTTCCCTATTCAAAAAATTTACATGGTTGATGGGAATGGCACAGGGTGCAACAAAAATCCATCAAAAATGCATATAAATTCGGTAAAAGTGAAACAAAAATTGACCTGCTTCAGGATTTTGTTACCAAATGTTTTTCCTCTGAGAAAATGAATTTGTTCCATAATTTTGACGCGCACTGTATATAACCTGAAAATAAATATACTGCACAATTAAAAACAGGTAACAACCTAGCTGATGGAAGATAAAGCTTAAGCTTCTTCTCAATGAAAGCAGATACAACTTGAATCTTCTTCTTAGCTAATATTTTTCTGATGATCCTTGGTTTGGATGTTTTTTCCTTAAGTGTTCAGAAAAATCAAAAATTGAGGGAAGTGTTTACTACATAAAGTATAAGGAATCTGTTTGCTCGAACCTATATGGGGATCTCAGTTTTGAATCTCTGGGAAACCTTCAGAGTTTTGAATATTAATATGATAATTCAAGAACTATAATTTATTAGTTGGGAAACTCACGAGAAACATGAGAATCTGCTGCCTGTTCTGTACCTTTGTGTGCAATTATATATCGTACACGACTTTACATCGTGAAAAAACAGAGGTGAATAACTATTTCAGTACAATTACTATAGTAATACGCATAAAAATATGGAAAAATCCATATAAAACTAGTAATTCACAGATTCACATATAGACTCAAGAGAACTATTGCCTATTATTTGCCCCGTATCAGCTCATTATCTTTATCTCACAAACGTTACCGTGAGTCTCTCTACACTCCTTCCATGAGTTATTATTAGTTCAGTGTGTTATATAGATTGATCCATTACTTTTTCTCAATTCATTAAGGAAGGATAGTGAAACAAGAAACACTTTGTCACTCATCAATCCGAAAGTGTACAGTGACCCTAATGCCGTAGATTTTGTACATTCTGTTGATGTTGTAGGTACAAGTTTTGTATGATTGTTTTTAATATTTCTGAGAGATTTCGTATGGTCCGAAACTTCAAAAAGTGATCCGTCCATTCATTCACAAGTTTCACTGCCTGGATGGATATAGTTTATGGATCTAGAATAATTGAAAATCTTCGATTTCTCTGTCTTTTGGTTTCAACTGTGGAGTTCACGACTACTATTACTGTGGAACATATGTTTTTTTTTATTTAGAGTATATATACACTTTTGCACTTATGACAACTCATTTCATTGACTTCTGAATTTTTCAACCGGTTCTTCCAACTTCATCAATAGAAATTAATTTTTTACTGTTTTCATTTCTTGGTGACATTGAATAGGAAGAAAAATTTAGAAATTGTTAACATTTCGCCATCTCGTGTCAAATCCTACTGAATATTTCTTTGATTCCTTAAATACCAAAGAAGCCTTGATAAAGGCACGAATTTTGCCGAAACGTAGGTGCACAATTGTATGTGAGGAATCAATATAATTAAAATTGTCCACTTGCCTGATACAGGACACAGCAACAAAGCGGAAAGTAGAATTACATTTACACATATCTCAATATGAGATCTTATATCCTCCGACGATCTGGCACACCGCATTATTCATACACCACTCACGTAGGCGTGAGATTGCTCAATATGGCGCATGCCCTGACAAATTCCCCCAGACTAGGGCAGGACGAAACGTGATACCCCTCAAACCTTCACAAAGTTTCACTGACGATTTGGAACTTCACCTACACCTTGACCGATGCATCCTACATGACCGTAGGCTTCTTAAGTATCGATTAGCTTAATTTAAGCTTCTTTTGGGAGTATTTTGCACAATTTTTAAAGGTTTTTTCTGGGTTGTCACTCCAAATATCTGAAAACGAACCATTAAAAATCATACAAAACATGTTTGTAGGGAAAAAGGTCGCCTGATTAACAATACCGAGACAATGCGAATAATCAACAAAGCGAACTGTTACGCTTTAGAGTACAAATCTGACTCCTTCGTCAGACAAACGGAAGGAACTTGCAGAATTATTTCTCTTGATTTTTTCGAATAATTCTGCAAATTTTCTTGTCTGTCTGATGAAGGAGTCTTATTTGTTCTCTCGAATGTTACAATTCGCTTTGTGGGTTACATGCAATGTTGCTTGTTCCGGTATTGTCCATCAGACAACCTTTTTTACTAGAAACTGCCCCAGACAAAGGGTTCAATCCTGCAATCCGCAAAGGTGTTTTCCATAAAATAAAAAAATCTTATTTAATAGGTACAGTTCTGTTTCAGATATTGGGGGTGAAAACCGAGAAAAAACTGTAAAATGTAGGCTTTTTTAAGACACAAGAGCAGGTCGCGCGACTCACGTTAGGGCAGAGAAAGGGGAGAGCTTGCGCTACAGTCGTTTGGTTGGCATACACGGGACGCCAAAAAGTCATACGCCCGCATCACGTCCACGCCTGATGTATTTCCTGTGTACATTGGGCTTCATATTGTGACCTCCTATCCAGGGCCGTAGCTAGGTTAAGGCAAAGCTGGACAATTCCCTGGAAACATCACATCCCTACCTTGAAAAGCAGAAGCTAAATATCTGAAAAATTTATTAGATCAACCTACTTTCGATTTCAATTAACTAACCTCCAAGTCAGCTGTAGCTACGGCCCTGCTCCTATCACTTTTCACACCTTCACGCACCTGACTTCTTTTGCTTTGGTACTTACAGATCAGGCGGCTGGCTAGAAGCGTCAGTTTGAATATCAAAAAATATCCCTTCAAATTGATTTGTGTCCGCCTAATTGTCAAGGGGAAATTGTAATGAACGCTGAGAATTATAATTCCATTCTTCCCTAATTTATGCAACATCTGGACGCAGAAAATTTTAACGAGAATCCGCCCGTCCAACATAAACACGAAGAACGACTGTTAGCGCTTCATGGTCTTCATTACGTCACCTGAAAAGTTTTATTTCCTTCCGCCTCGTCGACACCTGTCCGAGGAGTTTCCCGCTTTCCGGGAAACTCATCGAGAAGGCAATTTTCCTACCATTCGGCCGTTACTGCGAGCTATGTTCAATATTTGCCCCGCTGCAGGATGTTTGCCCGCACACTTTGGTTTCGTGGAAGGGAGACTTTCTTTAATTAGCGGTGATGGAAACGTTGAAATGGTGGACAAAGGGGAAGGGGGAGATTACGCGCTGAGAGTTTAATTTTATTAGAGGTTGAATGGTCTTGTTGTTAGCTTGAAAACGTGTTGATTCTTTCTATTAGCATAATGAGTTTATTGCCAATTCCTACAAAGTGTTTATGTTTTTTGAATAGTTTGGTACATCATATGGTATACAGATGGTTCTTAAACCACGTTGAGGGCTATCGCTGGAGTTTATGGGCCAAGAACCAAGTGAACACTACCTTTATGCTCCTAATCGAGTGTTTTTCAAGCAGAAACACTTGGAATCGAAAGATACATAGACATAACCCTGGAAAGAAACTATCAAGGGTGTGGTATAGTGATCCATCTAGATAGTCAAGCTGCTATAAGAACACTGTACTCCTGTATCATCGACTCAAAGCTGATATGGAAGTGCCCCAGGAAACTCAATGAAGTAGGTAAGAACATCAGGGTCTTCTTAGTCTGGGTTCCAGGGCACTCAGGAATCAAAGGAAATGAAGAGGCTAACACTCCAGCCAGAAAAGCAGCGTAAACGTCACCTACTGTCCCAGAACCTTTCTGTGGTATAGGCAAATGCACCTGAAAGAAAGAGATTCTGGGGAAGGAAAAAAAATGAAAGAGAGGCATTCTTTAAAATCTTCCGAAAAATCCCTTCGAAACTTTGAAATTCCAAGGTCCAAAAATCATTTGGATCTCAGTAAGGACAAGTTGAGCCTCCTCACTTGCTTCCTCACAAGACACTGTCGCCTAAGAAAGCATAGGAAGAGAATGAGCTCATCAGTACACAGTAGACCTTGAGGTCGCAGTGGAATGTTACCCCTTACCAACTTTAACATCACATATAAGTGTACTGATGAAAGTGAACAAAAAAGGCAACAAAAATGAAATATACAAGTGTGGCCACTGAGAATCGAATTAACTAGAGCTGCTACCCAGATAATCGCGATATGTTCAGCTTTCCCCACTCCCTGGTGCCTCTATGACTGACTCGTACTAGATTGGCTCTCATGAAAATGGCAGTATTAAAAGCGTAATGCGTTTATCTTATTGGCCCTCATTTTTTTCGATTAATTTCAATAGAAAGAAGAGGTGTATCGAAGAAAATGATTATGATCACTCATTTCCTTCTTGTGAATACTTGGATAATGCTATTTCATCGATTCTCTGCGCATTTTTATCTCATTTACAGCCATCAATATCTTCCAAACAACCAATGATAGTTTCAAGGCGTAGCCCCTCCGTTTATGTCTCCAACAGCAAAAAAATAGCTTAAATCTTTTCAGAAATATCAAAAAATCTCAGAAGAATACTAAACACAAGCTAGTTGAAACCAGTAAGAACCTTGAAGCAGAGAAGATTGAAATCGAAAGTCGCTCATTCAAAAAAATTTGTTAAGAGAAATCCATTCTATCAGAACATGATGATTTACTGAAAAATTTTTCAAAAAATTCTTTCTGCTTTGTGAAAAGGAGATCTCAAAAAATATCCATTCATCTCGTTTTGAAACATAGAACAGCTAAATATGAAACATCAGCAAAATATAAGATCATTTCTTGTAAAATTTACCTGC
Source organism: Myrrha octodecimguttata (assembly GCA_958510865.1). Taxonomy (NCBI): domain Eukaryota; kingdom Metazoa; phylum Arthropoda; class Insecta; order Coleoptera; family Coccinellidae; genus Myrrha; species Myrrha octodecimguttata. The sequence goes on from OY294057.1 coordinate 33,435,191, forward strand.
TTTGGCAAAATCTTTGGATGTGTCGAGTGTTGCCAATAGTATTGAAATGAGCAAATGCTATAATAGTGTTGATGAATTGATAGATAATAATTGTATTCAGTAATTTGTTGGATTGATTTATGACATATCCTATACACTTTCTCTATGTCTAATTGAAAAGATATTATCATTATTATTATTATCATTATTATTATTTTTATCCTAAAAAGCGGAAATTATTTCATGGCCGTCGATGAAATGTTACCTCAAATTTCTTGAATATATCGGAGGATGGATTTTGAGAGGAGATGAAGTTTATTTATAACTCTAGACAAAGAAATACCCCTCATAATTGGCCACCGGGACTTTCAACTTTGATTTATCCACAAAATCTGTGCACACGTCGACATTGACTTCATATGCTGTAATGGAGCCCCTCGACTGGACTCCACCATCAATTACTCCGAACTGACCGAATCGTCAGATGATTAATAACAGAGTCATTCGCATTTTTCACAATCGCGGTTCCGGTATATTTACCGAGTTCATATCTGTCGCATATTTATTCGATAGAAAAACGCCGCGAGGGACGATATTTTCGGTATCGGCAGGTAGCAGGATTTCCAATTTGCAAGCAGAGTGTTTATGAACTACCCGATACAATGATTGACGGCATATCCAGAATATGGTTGCTGAATGGGATAATCGTCTGTTCAATACTACTCGTTGGGTAGTTATGATTTTACAATGTTGCTGCAATGACCACAATCGAGTTATACCTTTTTTGCATTTTGACATATCACTCTCCATGATTTGGACTGACGTTATTTGACAGAAAATTGATATTTTCTGATACATCGAAGAAAATCTGAGGAATATTTGTCAAATATCTTCTAACCTGTCAGGTGTAGATTGAGTAGGTACACATTGAGTTCAAAATGAATATCGAGCTATGAGATCATCTTGCAGCTGTTTTAATTCTCGTCTAAAAGTATTTGGTACTTTATTAATGAATTGTAGGGTCCAAATAAAATGTTATATTCAACTATCAATTCGCCGCTATATCGGAATATTATAACAGAAAGTTGAATTGTTTAAATATTCCTCATCCCGAAAAGAAGCAGAGACGAAAGAGCTCTAACTTGAATGAGCACTGTTGATTCCAATTATTTGAGATCACTAGAAAATATTGTGGAAATAAATTCATGCTTAATATCAATTGGCCAAACCTATCATGCAACTCGATACAGCTTCCTGATCATATTATAGGAAGCATAACTTCCATTCGTTTAGTCTTATTTATTTGGATGCGAAGAATCTCTTCGTTGACCATTATTATTCCAGACATCTGAGTCAGAGATCTCCAAACTGTGAGTCACCAGTCCCAGGGTAGCGTTAAACATTGTTGAAGCTCCGTTATTCAACTTATACTAATTGGGTAAAATGGGAATAAGGGAGAGCTTTTACCCAGAACAGAAAAATATGGATGATATTAAGGTTTCTCTGGCTTTCGGAAGTTGAAAGATAATACTACCGAGTGAACTAAATAGCTTGATATTTTGACCATTAACAGCATTTTTAAACCATCTCAAGATCAATACGTTAAGCTACTTTTCCCTTTTCCTACGCCATTTTGCAATGATTGCGTATATTTTCGATGCCGATGTCTTAAACAAGATTCATTCCACTACCATCTGAATTGACCCGTCCTAGGAGGCAAATTCATCGCAAAAATCGATTCATGGTCTTCATAAGTCCATTCTATCCTTCACCATTGTTCAAAATTTTACAGGAGCAGGGCAACATGCAATTGTTTCCATTGAAAAATGTGCCGTAACTCGAAAAAAAATCTCATATTTATGCCATCCCACAAGGATTTTACAACACAAATAGGTTTGAAATGTATGAGGTGTTCCTGAATGAAATGCTTTGAAGAAAAAACGTTGTTTTATTATCACAACACAGATACGTGCATAATCCAGTCGACTTTCCGTACTGACCGTGAAGTATTAAAACATTCTTCAAATCCTGGAAGATATGAGATTCATAAAAAAACAGTGATTTATATCCTGACCCAATATAATTCTGTACCCTGGAATTTCAGATGTTCAGGACACGGATTATTTGAAATTTCCTTCTTGAAATCTCCTTGAGATTTATGTCCCTAAGGATCATTTCATGCCGAAACACCCTGCAAAACATGATGGAGGTCACGAGTTTCAACTAGTTGAAAATTTATTAGATCTACTTATTCATTTCAAGATGGATCCCTGTTGTTCCCCAAATATCCAAGATCTATTAAGGATTCAATACTGTGATCGTTTTATGAACAACCGCTTAAAACGATGAAGGTGGACCCGAACACTGATATCTTCTTCAAAGGACATCACCAACAATAAGAACGCTATGTTGGGAGAAGTCGCAAAAATACAAAAATAGTAACATTGCAGTTGGTCCGGAGTGTTTATCAGATTAGGAAGAATTAATCAATAGGATCAAATCCCTCGTTTGGAATAGTCCTTGTTGATGAAAAATCGGTCGTGTAATCGAAGTCTAACGATGCCCTAGGGACGCCGCAGGCAGTGGCAAAAATATTAATATTCTCAATTTCCAGATACATATTTTCGAAGTTTTTGAGTTATCGCAGACGAGGAACAGACAAATAGAATAAAATTTCTTCAAAAATGTTTCATTTCAATGTTCGAGGCCATTTACTGCTAAGATGTCTTCTCTTCAGTTTTTCATCACACGATTATGACTACGTGTCATTCAAAAATCATAATTTTCCTTTCATTTGTAAGCACTATGCAAGCATTTCCTTTTCACCTCATGTCCCTCATACATTTAAATATCTGTTGTCTGAATCCTATAAATAAACCGTCGAATTTATTATGCAACATGAGGCAGACTGACCACGATAGCAATGCATACCGATGCCGAAAAAAATAATGGCATACCCAGACTATTGCTAATATATTTGAAAATAATATTCATTCTGATCTGAATCAACGAACTAACAGATCAGCCTTACGTAACCATAACATTAACGATGCGAGTGAGTCTGCTAATGAGTTCATAGTCTCCGTGACCTCACTTGATCTTCGCTATTGAAAAATGTTTAACATTCTTATGGATTGATGTATCAAATTCGTGTTAACGTGTTTTATTATGTTTACAGCTAATGCGATGCGGAAAAATTGGTTCGAATTGGGAATATTGCGATATGTTTAGTGGTGATCTTTTTGAATATTCGAAGTTACACGGTTGATAAAGGAAATATTACGGGACTAGGATTGTTCGCGAATTCGCAATGAATAATTAGTGAACTGATCATTTAATCAATGTTCCAATTAATTATAGCTTACCAAAGGCCCAATAATACAGTGAAAACCATCGCTCGAACTGGGCTGGGGGCAATTTTCGGATCAAGCGGCTTGGTAACGAGTGCGTTACTGACGTAATAACTGATGCAATTCTGAAGTAGCTATTTTCTGGTTGATGAAAATGTCATATTCGAACAAAAGTTACCAAAAGTGTCGATCGAAGCTTATTTTCGGAGTATTTCGCATCATTTTTCAGGTTTTTTCTGGGTTTTTATCCCCAATATCTGAAACAGAACTATTAAAAATCAAATAAAAATTGTTTTTTCGTGAAGAACTCCCTTGTCAATTTGACAAAAGTCTCAATTCAAATCGAAAAATCGAAAGAAAATAATTCTTGAAATTTTCTCCTTTGCCTGATGAAAAAGTGATATTTGTACCCTGAAACGTCATAGTTTAGTTTGTTTATCGTTTATATTGTTCCTGTATTGTTCATTAGGCAGTCTGTTTCCCAAGAGACTGCCCTAGACAAATAGTTTGATCCTGCAATCCTCAAGGGCATTCTTCATAAAAAAACAATTTTATTTAATTTTTAATAGTTCTGTTTCAGATATTGGAAGTGAAAAACCCAGAAAAAGCCTTCAAAAATGATGCAATAATGTGGTTATACACAAGTGACTAGGTCAGTCGTGAAGAAATAGAACTATTCAGTTTTTGATGTAGACCATTTCACAGTTGTTCTCATGAGGTAAATTCTGGATGTAATCTTCCAGATGAGTTGAAGTTCATATCAACTTCAATTTCGTCCATGGAAAGAATTCTTCATAATAATTATGACGAGTAATATTCCTGTAGGTATGAGTTTTTATAAATAGGCTAAAAACCGTTGTGTTCTTCTGAATTATTCGAAGAACTTAGACATGCAGTTTCTTCACTAAGATTTTTTGTACTCCAAACTGTCCCTGATTTTGGAGAAATTTCTTTTTTATGAGAGAAAATTGGATAAAGCTGTATTATAAAAGATTGCTCTAAAGAAAATATTATACCTGCTTCTTTCACCTCGAATTGATTTTCTTGTTCTGGGGAAAAGTTCAGAGAACATTTAACGTGAAGACATTCATTTGCTTGTGAATACAAAATATTGATATTTTTGCTTTCGATGCACAAAAACCAACAAACTTTGATAATACATAACACTGATCTACCCCAAAACTCAATTTAACAAACAATGAACCAACATTACCACAAGGACTAATACTTGTCAATAAATCAAAAAATATTCCACCTCGATCTGAGCTGATCATCCATTCTGCCTCTCAACGGAAAAACCTTTTTTCAAGGAATTCGTGTACTGCAGTTTCACGGTTTTACGGTATCTTAAGAGTACCTTATCTAACCTAATCTTTGCGAACAGATATCTTTGAGAGATGTTGTGCATGACGTTTATCCATTTGTCGTGTCAGGCAGCTGTATCTGCAATTTGGCATTCTGTACAGTAACAATGGAAATAGGTGGTTTTCTAACAGGACGTCATCTTCTCGCATCAGGCTGCAACATCGCTGTATATCGCCTGAAATATCAAATGGATAGAAAATTATTTCGAAAATTTTCCAACTTTTTGTTGATTTTTTTTTTCCGGGAACTATTCAAATTTCAATGATATTTTGCACATCCCTGCACGTTAACGTTCCACAACTGCATAACGAATTTCTTAAAATAATTTTTTCCTTTCGGAATGGCTGATATTTCTGGAACAACTCAAAAAAATACTCATCCGATCATGATAAAACTTGGTTACTAGTTAGCAAATGCTAATACATAATCATTAAAAATACAGATTTTTCATTGATATCTTTATATGGCATCTGTCGATATTGATATCCCACGATATACTCCTATTGTTTTATTTATACTATACTAATTGAATAAGGGATGTATTCGCCATTTTGCAACATTAGACGATCTAACCGCTAGGTCTTTTACAATTCTGTGTCTGACATTTAGAAATAGACGATTCTATCCCTAAGGAAATTAGATGGACTACACAAGTCTTCAACTTGCTAAGTGTAAAAAACAAATCTAATTATAATAAATTGAAATAGCATGATTGAAGTGAAAAACTCGAGAAAACGGTTACATAGTAAAATACAAAAATAAGACTAGACACAGTGTTTCGTCTTTATCCTCCGATTCAGAATCCCCAGTAGCATAAATGTCCTTTATTTCATGTCGAACTCTTACCACATGTATTCACCAACACCTGATTACAAACGGACTCAGCTGATTTTGAACCCCCAGCTATTTTGTCAAATGGGAGTATTTGTCCATAGAAGGAATTTCTTGGATTCGAGCTTCCCAGTTTAAAATTATAATAAATAATTTTCATAATATTCCTGCTTCTGCAGATTTCTTTGATCATTAGAAAACTTACAGATGGGTGACAAAAATTTTAATGCCTGCATCCCATTTGTCTGATTATGCAGCTCAAATAGAGTTAATAAATTCCAGAAAGTGGCCTACAGGGTCATTTTTACATTAATGACAAAATTTATTTTCCTGAGTACGGCACTGGAAGTAAGTGCTTTTCTATTTTTTTTTGATAGTTTGAAGTCAAATTGAAAACCGACATGACTGTGTCCGTAAATGAAAAACATGAGCCTAAAATAAATATGAACGATAGCACAGAAATTCCCACGATTTTTAAGTCCGACGTACGTTGAGGGTCCTCCATATTAAAATCGTATAATATTACCACTCTCTTTTGATTGCTATCTCGCAGCATCCAGCTCATTCACTTCATTTCAATATAATATATACCCGAGTATTCCCCACGAAATATGTATCAGGGAAACCCCTTAATAATTTCCAAGTTTGCCGCCGTACAGCACACCCGACTTGAATTTTGCCGAAATGCATATAGATCAAAGCGGAAACGGGCAAACGAATAGGAAACATCTCGCCTAATTAATTCCAGACCCCCCGTACGGTGGACGGCGTTTTCTCCAGCAGGCGGGCGCATATGGAAATTAATTTTAGAAAAAGCGAAACGCCATTTGGTAACGTGGAAAATTAATTTTTACGTGCACCGGCCTTTTTAAATTGCGGATTGCCGCTTTGACAGACATTATTTTTCATTAATGAACTCGCGAAATCGGGTGTGAATGAAAAAATTTCCATGCTTACCATAAAATACCTCTGTTTTGAGCGGCTGGGTTCGTGGGAATCGAACAGACAAACAACTTGTATTCCATTGAAAAAAATATAGGAAATTTGCATCGGTGACATCAATGCCTGCTCAATTGTGTTGGACAACAGTACAAGACGAGATTAAAAAATATTCGCTCCGTTGCATCCATTTGATATCTCATCTATCTAATATCTTCCGACAGAAAACGTTATTAAGATCTGAAAGAGCATTCGCTGGATAGTAGGTTTAGGTTACTACATTAGTGCACGCGAGATTGCGATATCATGAGTTGGCTTCTCGTTCTCGCTTAGTGATTAAACTGTAAGCACCCAGAGTTGAATAAATAAAGTCTTTTTAGTCTTTAGCTCTCCTCAAGACTAATTGGATTAATTCCGCCTGCACTTTGACCACCTCTCGTATTGAATATGCCCAAATTGTCAAAAAAAAAATTTCGAAAGTGGCAGACCGACTTGCAATCTCCCGTGCACTATGGCCGTACTCCAACGATGCCTTCAATCGCTGCGCTGTTTTCAAGATACAAAAATATACTACAGATAGATGAGATCTATGATCGAGAATTTTAATGTTTTTGCTGCTTTCGATCATTTTAATATGATGAATCGTATTGACAAGTATGCTTTTATAGTTGAGATTGCATAATTATGAACTATGATCTAATTATATAAATAGGCAAGTTAGTATATGAGAGAACATATGACCAATTTCGTGAATGGTGCGATATTAAAAAAGTGAAAAATATTTCTGAAAATGTGCTTATTTGCTATTATGAAATTGTTTTATGGTGAATTATCAATTATTAATTTACTCTATTGAAAAAAAAAAGATTCAAAATAGAATATTTTATTGATATTTTGTGAGTGTCAATTTTTTTTGGCATTTGTACAAAAATTATCTGATTGACATCGCCAGAATGTCTTCTTCATACAAGCTTCGACTCGTTTGACGCATACGTTTCAAAATTAAAATAAATGCACTAAATATTTGACTCCGTTGAAAGTTATGATATTGAGTAAGAATCAACTTTTTCGAAAGAGGTCTTTCGCCATTTATCTTTGTACCATTATCACGAATAAAAAAACGCGGCAAATTTTACACAAGGATTCATTATTTCCTCATTAAATAACCCAAAAGGTACCATCAATATCCTAAATAAAACTTACACTGCGCGCCGAAAAAGTAACGTAATTAGTCAATAATTCTTGTACGAAGAATTATTGAGGAGAATCCCAGCACCCGTCGATTTTTTATTTCAAAAGAAATTAACCTGTGCTTTTTTGAATTTGATATTTTTCACCCCCTTCGCCCCGCACCCCAATTCTTTATTTTTTCAAATGAGAATATATGGATTGTGATACATGAAATGAGAGGTGATTTGATTACCTATTCAGCGATGTGGCTTGAAGTAAAATTGGTTGTGCCGATTTTTATTAAAAGATTAGAAAATATTCACAATTTGTGACTGGAGAGCACTGTAATCAGACCATTATTCTTTTTTTAATCATTATTGAGGAGAATCGTCGAACCCATGGATTTGTAATTTAAATTAAATTAATAATTAAATTTTATTTTCGTTCACATAACTGAATTAGTCATCGAATGAACTTCGTATTGCAATAATTAGTAAAATAATAATGGTCTGATTGCTGTACTCTCCAATCACAGATTGTTAATTATTTCCTAATTTGTCATTAAAAAAACGGATAACAAATTTTTTTAGTCATATCGCTGAGTGGGTAATTCGTGACGGAATCAAGTGTATGTTCTCATTTTTCGCCTTGGAAAGTCTGCACCCTATCTTCTACGGTTTGGCTCGTTGTGACTTAATTACAAACACCGGAACTGAGAATATGAAACATTGCAATGTTCCCTGAATTATGTTGTCTTTTTATAATGGAATTTCGCTAGAAAAATTGCAGTGCAATTCTCCTTTCGGAATGGATTTCGTGCTGGGGCTAAATTTATGTAGGAATTTTATGGCTCCGTTATGCTGTTCTTCCCATAAGGATTTTAGGAACTTGCATCATTGCAGAACGAATCTGCGAATACGACATATCAAAGTTTAAGTTTTTATCTTGGAAACAAATAACATAGGCATGTGTTTCGTGAATATGGCGGCAATGATTAATACAGAAAAGGTTGATGAAGAATCTGGGGAGCGCTAGCGATTTGAGGCTAGGTTGCATAACAAAATTCGACGTTTGGTTTCGATAATGGGCAAAATTGGTCTGAAAGTTCGGAAATATATTCCTTTGAATTTTTGAGACATTTTTCTCAATACTCCCCATTAGGTAGGATTGGAACTCGGTTATTAGAGTACTGATGACGCGCAACTGCTCGCGAAACTTTGTTAGGATCATATCCATAGTGAACTGAAACTGAAAAACAATTTTTCGTTATTTTTCCAAATTTTGTTTTAATAATATTTTTTTGTAACTATCCATCGGATTCCAATAAAAATGTTCACAGGCCATGGAGTTAATATCTTGAAACTGTATACCAAATTTGTATTGATTATTTTTTCATCGTTATTCCTGTTATTTTCAGAATCACTCGAAAAAAACTGATCTGATCTTTATTAAACATTACTTATTCGTACTGAATTTAGTGATGAACGTATCATGAGAAAAATTTCAAAAAAATAAAAATTGAAAAAAGAAGAAGATAAATTTCACATTTTAACTTCTACTGAAAATTTATTTCGGATTATCAATAGATTTCGACTCATAGTATTATTTGTGTCGGAAATATCTGATATTTCGGGAATATTGGGATGATGGATTCTGGTGAGTTTTTGAAATTTGAAATACGAACATGCTGTTGGCTATTTAGTGTATATTGGCAGCTAATATCTGCATAACCCCTCGTAGACATTATTTTAACTTGAGCTTTGGCTTGTTTTGAATCGTTGAAATATTTCTCTAGAGTTTGAAATAAAGTTTTCAAAAATATAGCATACATATTTTTCTGGTAGCATGTTCGAGATATTGAATTTTCTAATTTCATCTCTTAGGATAAATAGGCTTTGTACTGCGCGGAGGTGGAAATAAAATAATGCTGAAATTGATTGTTGATAGTTTGAATTGAACCAGTAGTCTTTTGAAAAACCATGAAAACGGGAATACCATTTAAGAATGACAAGAAACGAATTATCTCATCAAATCAGATTTTCGAAGGGTTGGTCCTTTTCGTTCGAGCACATAAGACAAATTCTTCTGAAATACGAGTTGACATTGACTTCTTTTGAATAATTATTCTTAAGATATTTCTTCGGTCTTTTCCAACTGACCTTACCTCATCAAGTGTGAAGCAATCGTACGAGAAAATTTTTGAGAGGATGTCGTCTTTTTCATGATATTAATCATTTATACTGTCTCTGATTTTTCTCCGGTTTGAATAAAACAAACTTACATGTCTCCCATATCATAATTGTTGTGTTTTATTACAGAAAGTTCAACAGAAACTGCAAACTGAACAGAACTTATATTGTTGCAGTGAAAGTTTTATAACTGACATTTGCATGGTTTCATTCCGCCATCGCATCCTCCAAGGCCTACTTAAAGAGGAAAGTTGCAAACTCAATATCTCGAATGTAACTCCAGAAGAATATCAAGAATGCTTTGTTTTTGAAATGCTGATTTCAAGCTCTATCAAAATATCTGAACATATACGGGGTATCCCATTTGGAAAAAAATTTCTAGTGAGATCTCATAAATTATCAGTTTTCAGAAAATTCAATAAACATCATTTAAGTCTACGATTTTTATGTTTTCGAAGGAATGAAATTTTAAACAGAAATGAAATTAGGTACAGCAAAATTTCTGAAATGAACTTTTTCGGAAAACACCCTATAACGGTAATAGCTATAGAGTTGCAGATTTCGCCAATGAGTTTCTAATGGAAAATGGTCTTCAGGTACTGATATCAATTTTTGTCTATACAGGGTGTCTACTTTAAAAAGCATTAAAAAGTCGAAAACTTCAAGGCAAGATTTTATATGTGATTTCCAACAAAAAAAAGTCATATAACACATGGTCGAAATATTGACGGTAATTCTTCGAATAAACATTTTGTGTTTTCATGGAATATCTGAATTTTTTCATAAAATCAATCACACTCCAATTATCCTTGTAGCCTCATCAAATTTGATCACATATCTCAATAAAGCATTAAATTGGCTTCAACACAAAAATTTTTTGTGTCAAAAAATTCCTTACTGCGGGAGTGGTAAGCAGATGAACATAAAAGTTTTTTGGTGAAAATTATCAATCATATTTTTTCAATAGGTTTTTCGATGAAAAATTAATAATTATGAACATGTTTTCTCTTCAGCAGAAAGTTCCCCATTAAGTAATCTTTCGAATGACATATCAACTTTTGTACTAGCTGTTTCTTTTCAGCCTCCATATCATGTCTAACATGATACCAACGAAAAATAAGAAATAATTCAAACCTGATTTTCTTCCATTCTAATGCTCTTAATGATTGAATCAGTTGTTTTTCTGATTGAATATTGAGTAACTCTCAGAAGAACTGTTAATTTATCTGTCGAGTCAAACAAATGAACTTAATTTCATCAATAGTTAAGAGAGAGGACAAAATGCTGAAAAACTCGCTATGAATAGTTGAAAAATTAACTCATAGCAAATGTTCAAAATGACTACCGTCTTGTTCAATACATTTCACACATTGATCCTTACTGAATCTACAACCCTACGTAGTTCAGAATGTTTCTGACCCATTTCTGCACAACACAATTTGATTCTATTCATCAGATCATCTCGAGCTTGAAAGCTTATTTGATGAACTTTTTCTTTTAATGTGTTCTAAACATAAAAATCCGAAGGGGTAAGATCAGAGCTCCTTGGTGGCCATCTTACTGGACCGTAACTTTCAATCCATTGTTCTCCGAAATACTCAAAAACGAGGCTACAAGGATAACTGGAATGTTATTGATTTCATAGAAAAAAACTGAGATATTCCGTAAAAACACAAAATGTTGAATAGAAGAATTACCGTCAATATTTCGACCATGTGCTATATGCCTTTTTTTGTAGGAAATTACATGTAGAATCTTGCCTTGAAGTTTTGGACCTTTTAAAGTAGTGTAACGTCATTTGAACATGTTGGAAATCTGTTCATATATCCATGGTCACAGGACAATACAGCACTATGTGGCTCACAATTACTTCACCCGTTGTAACAGGAATAAAAATATTCAGATTCCTGTGAGTAATAACAACCTTAGTTTAAAGTATATAAGTTATATCGAGGCAAAAGTATATAACAAGTTGCCATTGGAGGTAAAAGCTAGCAATAAAATCAATTCAAGGAAACTATACATAAAGTTTATTTATGAAAATGCCTCACAATTCCAGAATTTGTTTTGATTGGGCCATTGATCTGATTTGTTGGTTGTTCTTCATAGTATAAAACTGTTTGGGAGTGTATGACTGCATACATGGGAATATGAGTGCACATACAGATGTAAGCATCTAGGTGTATTTGTGTTTTATATGTGTGTATGTGTTGAAGAGGATTACTGTAGTTAATATCATTTGTAAATGTATTATGTAATGGTCAAATAAATATTATTATGAAAAAGCAGACACCCTGTATAGTACAGTAAAAGGACTTTTCCTTCAAAAGTGTCCAATTTGGCACACCCTGTACATAGGAACTCTGCCGTGAAGTAAAGCTCTTTCAAACTAATCACTACCATCAACCTCGTCGGCAGCAGATCGGCAGTGGCTTTTCCGCTATCTCTATTGAAGTCACTCGCCTGCCACCAGATGAATGAAAGAGAAAGTTCATGGCGAAACAAGCTTTGTAGAGTACTCGTTACTGGACCTTTGAAGATTTTCCGGTGTAACATAGCGTTTGACGGAATGCGTGATTGTAAAACGCTGTCAGCGTCTTGCATACAATAACAAGAAATCTTCTGATCCTCCTTTTTTGGATTGTCCGTAAGGAATATCTAGGTATGTGCATATTCGAGGAGTAATGGATGTTTGAGAAATGAGGATATACTCTTTATAATACTATTCAACCGAGCTCGTTCAACTAATATGTTGCTTATTGCTGACAAAGTACTTCGGAAATTAAGGAACACCATATACTCCGTATTTGGCCAAGGTTTATTCGGGTACAGTAATAACTGTTCTAGAACTCTCAGGAGTTTGAGCAGTAGAGTTGGCCACGTTCAGGTTTCATTGAACTTTTTCAGGATCGAATTTTTCTTTGTTCGAGTTTTCTCAGGCGTTCCTAGATCTGTCCGAAAACGGTACCTATATTTGTGTGGAAACCTTTGCATATAGACAAAATATTATTTAATTTTTTTTTTTTGATATTGAAAACTTATTTTCCACTCCTAGTACGAATGAATTTGACTAATATGCTTTCAGTGTCATGCTTGCACAAAATATTTTGGTACGAAGTTTTCATTTTTTGTAGTTCCTCTGAAGGAATGCCCCGAACAGCGAATCGATAGATCTTCTCTATTCGTTCATTGAACCGGCATAGTTCAAGGGGTCAGCTTCAGGTAGAGGGTTTACATAATATTTCCTGAACAATATCACTAATCCGATTCCATTTATACCTTAACAATCAAATAGGGAGTACATTCGCCATTAGGGTTGCGTCGAGACGAGAAATCTCTTCTCGAAGGCACTTCTTGTCTAGTCTCAATCATCGAGACGAGAAACTAAAGAACTTTCGTCTCGATGTTTTTCTTTCTCTTTCTCTATCTCGATTCGAATCGAAATTTCGAGAGACTCGGAAAGAGAAACTGAATGTTATTGAAAAATGCTATGCATAGGTTATATCGTATAACACACCTAATTGCAGGGTATTAAATTTTTCTATGGAACAAATTACGTCAAACTACAGGGGCTATATGCTTGGAGCTAAAAGCCTTGCTTTTTTCAATTCAATTTTTCATCCATACATTTGAAATATACCTAGGTATGAAAGGTGAATGTTTAAAATTGTTTTTTCGTTCGTGAAGAGTACCGTCAGCACCAGCAGAATTTTTCATAATCGAAACAGTCGTCTGTTGAAAAAAATTTATCGATAGTACACGAATTATTTCGTCTCGAAAGTAGGGCTCGCAATAATACATAGTGAAATTTGCACAAAAATGGTGAAAAAAGTCTTCCATGAGAATATCCTCGTAAGTTTTATAGTAATGAGCTCGGACTAACATTTTTGAAGAATAAAATTAGAAATTTGGCGGTGCTCGTGACTTGGCGCGATCTGAAAAACGGCACGATTTTAGGGAAAGTTGTTTCGTCCCAATGCCAGAATTGTCATCAGATAGGCTGAATCCTCTGGCACTTGTCTATAACAACCGCAGAGGCGGCTTAGTGAGCGACCATGACCGACGCGCTGATGCTGTGTTGGAATGAAGTAGCTAGCGTGCATCGGTCAGTAGTGCCACCTTCTGGCAAGTCAGTTAAACTACGCCGCCTACACACTCTCCCTCCAGCGCCGATGATGACGAAGGAGGAAGAGGTGCGATGTCAGGCAGAGAACTGCCATGTTCAAAGATAGAATAGCACATAGATAAGTTATCTCATTGAGATTAGCTGTCTATGGCATCACGTGTGGGTCACCATTTTGGTGGTTCTCTTGAGTTCGCGCCATCTGAAGGACGGCGCGTTCTTAGGCGCTCCTAGGGAAGGTTGTTTCGTTACCTTCTATCAACTCAGTTGAACTACGCCGCCTGCAGAAATAATGTTAAATTCATGTTCCTTTCCAGACTGAGGGAATAGTGTCCTATCAATTATTTTTGAAAGTAATAATAATTATACTCTGATTATTGTGATGAAGAAATATAAATCAGCATTGGACAAGACTCATTCTCATTTCTCGGTTGTGTTTCGACCTGGCAGCACTGGTCTGGCATTGTAAAATTGTTTCTTAGCATAGTTTTTACTCGCTTTTTCTAGGAAACAGCGCGTTATCTATTTCAACACAACGTCTGTTATTTTCGAATTTCGAGCCGAAAATGATCTTGAAAGATTGGATTCAACTTCCTGAAGAAGAATCCGTGGTCAAATTCAATTCTGTCCGTTCGTTCGTATGTGCTCTAGCTTTCTGAGGAAAGTACGTAGCGACTTGAAATTGTCGAATTAGGTTGGCTGTCCAAATATCTAGTTCAGTACGTAAATGGGCGAAATCGGTCAGTTAGTTTCGTAGTCAGGTCCATTTGAAATTTTGAGGTTAATTCCTCGATATCTCATGAAGTACTGAATTGATCAGATTGAAACTTTGTGAACCGTTTCAAAATACCAACGCTCAACTGAGTGTAGCATTCTGTGTGGATTCAGTTGTTCAGATAAATTTAAAAAAATATTAATTCTTGATGAAAAAGTTTTTTCCCTTCGAAAGTATTGATTAGATTCCAACAAAATTTGGCACAGACCTTAGAGTCAATTTTCAACAACAAATTTGCAAATTTCAATCCGATCCAGTTTGTATTTGCTCACGGGGATATAAAAATAAGATGCCAAATTTCGTTGTTATTTTGAATTTCAACGTTAGTTTGGCAATATCTCGAAAAATATGAATGCAATCGGATTGAAACTTCATAGTGAGATGAAGAATACCAACGCGGTATTACGTGCAAAATTTCGTGTCGATCCGATAGGTGTAATTTGAACAAGCCCGTAAAAGTTCCCAACCTCACGTCAGTGCTTTTCTAGAATTTTTATTTTCTCTTTCTGACGTATTCAGAGCTGTGAGTTGTTACAGCACATATATTTTTTTCGAGAAGAGTTTTCTTGATTTCGCCCCGAAAATAAAAGTTGGTCTCGTCTCGGAATCGAGACGAAAAATCTCTTATTCAACATTATGCCACTCGAAAATCTTACCTTCACGTCTACTCTATTTATCCATATCCAATACTCCGTATGTCATAAAGAAATCCTTTACTTTTTGAGGGATTAACAGAAAATACCCTTGTGCCAAAACTTGGTACGCTCATGCGTAACGAAGCCTAGGGGCGCATTTATTCTGGACGAAGGATCTCATAGTTCACCGAGTTTAGTGAAAGGGTTCGAATAGTAATTCATGAAATTCTATTCTGTATAGAAGATGTCTGAAAACGATGCTCGAGACTTGGATAGTTGACGGTTGAATTGTTGGAATTGGAAATTCAGTGAATATTCGTGAATGTGTGGATGTTTCCGGAAACCAATCTGTTTCCATAGATAATGGCTCATTTTCAGTAATGGACCCCAGGAAGTAAATATCCATTTCAAATTAGAATATCGAATGATACCCATTTCTGTACGAGATCTAAGGATTCATCGACATATACAAATTCGAGAAATCGAACTGGAATCTAGTACTTGGTCAAAAATTACTTTTTGAAGGTTCACAGAGAATTTCAGCGAGATGTGACATATGGTTCTCGAAATATAATTAATAATAAATGATTTTTATTAGTGTACAATCCTCGCCAAATTCTGCATGATTCTTATCGACGGTTGAATGCTTTAAACAGCATCATATATTTTTTATCCCTATTTGTTTGCAGCTTTGATATTGTAAGCAGTTACTATTAATTATCATTTTTTTGGCTACCCGCTACTGTTGTCGGAGTACCAACCTAGTGGTTTTCATTGGTTCAACTGTGAGAAAAGTAAACAAACATAACTGCAGATGATATCAGGAAATATATTGAAATCCTTCCCTGCACCAACATTTATGAGAAAACCACCCTGACTCGAGTACACTCCGACAAAAATAACCCAATATCTCCTCTCCACCGACGATCTCAATGATTACCTTGAAACTTCCCGACCGTTATTTTTCCGCAACAAATAAATTATTACCGAGTTTCTTAGGCGCATTCGAGCACACCGAACATTTTCAACGTCTGAATCGGAAAACTTACCACATGAAAAATTTTTCCTCGCGATACAATTAAAATTTCACGGCACCTTCGGCGTGGAAAAACTCCGAACACAAAGCGCATTGGAGGTCCGTGCTAGGGGGGGGAATGAAGGGAAATGTCAGGAGTACACGGGTTGCATCGGCAAATAGGGCCCCGCAGGAATTGCTATGGCTTTCAATGCTGTTGTTTCGAGATGCTGTTCAAAGGTTTTTCATCTTTGTTGGCTGTTCGATTTTTTTTTCAAACACCTAAGCATTGATTGTTGTTGCTTCAACAATCCAAACATGAGAGAATTTTTGAAATTTCCCATGCGATTAACGAAAATATATCGTTCTCGTTTTCTGATGTATTCGTGTATGATGAAATTTTAAAAAAATCTAGAAAAGCACTGCCGTGAAGGCAGCAGCTTTTGCGCGCATGTTCAATGTGGATGACCGCTTCAGCAACGGATTTGAACATGCGCACAAAAGCTGCTGCCTACACGATAATGCTTTTCTAGATTTTTTTTGATAAATTACTGGATTTCAATTCGATCTAATCTGTATTTTTGGAAATATTGGAAAAATTCAATTTCGAATGGGAATATTATGCTCATTAAATTCTGTATGAACCTTCAAACGGTCATTTTCAGTATTGGATTTCAGTTCGATCTAATTTTTGGGAATATTGGAAATATAAAATTTCGAATTAGTATGCCTACGGAATCTTTGGGCGGATTTTACCCATTCACAAATTCGACCTTCGTGATTAGGCCCCATACCTACTCTACAAATATCGAGTTTCTAGGTCGTTTCTTCCGTAAGTTATTGTGTTCACGGTCGGCCTAACGGCCGGACCGCAGTTGTACCCATTTAAAATGTTATTTTCCCAATAATCCCAAAAATTAGATTGAACTGAAATCCAATACTGAAAATGACCGTTTGAAGGTTCATACAGACTTTAATGACCATAATATGATGAGAAGATAACAGAATATCAAATATTTGAAAAAAGATTTGAAACAAGTTGTCAAATTGTTCTAATGACACGATCATCACGAAATTTTGCACAATGTTTTCCCTCAACATCTCCGAACCCGTTGCGAAGTTTCATCACGATTGAATCAGTATTTTTTGAGCTTTACCGAAAAAAAACAACGATATCGAGAAGAAAACCTCGAAATTCTTTTAATTTTTTTCCAATATCTCCAAAATTAATAGCCGTATCGAATTGAGATTTGGTACAGGTTCAAGGTGTAACTGAAGTTTTTTCCGATTATGAACAATAGTTTCAGAAAAAATTTTTTTAAATTGAGTAACCATACGATTTCAACGAAATTTTGCTTGAAGTTGCGCGTCGTTATGCTCCAACTAACTGCCAAGTTTCAATCCAATCGCTTCAGTATTTTCTTAAATATGAGGAAATTAACCTCAAATTTTCAAATGACTATAACTCCGAAACTATTTGGCTCATTCAGCCCATTAACAAACTTAACCCTCGTATTTGAAATGAAACCTTTCCTGAAATTTTCAAGTTGATAGAATCCTCCGTACGCCCGTAATCTTGGTGACGGCCGGCCGGCCGGACAGAAACGATTTTGATTCCAGATTCGTCATCAGTGAGTCCAACCTAGTCCTTTAAGACCACGCTGCTCCCCTAGAACATGCGCGTGAAAGCACTGACCCCATGGTCAGATGATTTTCTGCGCTCGCGTGTCGGTCCATTTTAGAGTTCGAAATAATAAATAAAACATTTTTTCAGGTGTACATATCATAACTTGTTGCATGAGGAACTTATTCTGAAGTTAACTGCGAGATATCTGTCAAAATAGTTTCAGGGCACAGGTTCTCAACCTTCAACTCATATGCACCGTGATATCACACAATTCAAAATAGGTTCAAATCAAAATTGAGGTACATACAAGTATTTGTATGACCTGTATAGTTTATCGTATCCTAATTACCGTTTCATGGCTTCAACTGGCTGTTAAATTCCATCCCTCGAATTTCAGGGATTAAATATTTAATCGTAAACTGGGGAACCTAACCTAACATTTCATCATCAATCCACCGTCACATTGTGTTGTAGCGAGCCCTCTCTCAGCTCTTACTTAAGTCGCGCGCGCAGTACCATCTTTTGCGTCTTAAGTACCCTACGTTACCTGCTTGTAACGCTTGGCCACATCATCGGTCAACGTACAGGAGGCGCTAGCGCGCACGCTGTCCCTGTTGGATCCTCTCAATATCTCGTAAGTTCATTCCCAACGGTCTGGTACACTCCCTTGTGATCTCCACAAGGGGTGTCCGCTCACGTGGGCATGTAAACGGCTTAGTTTGGTGTATGCCCTGACGAGTTCCCCCAAGCTAAGCCGGGACGAAACGTGACACTCTCCCAAAGAGTTTGAAGCTACCTCGCAAACCTTCAAAAGCTTCAGTGTTAATTTTGAAAATCCAACGATTGTTTATTCATCAGAAGAGATAAGAATATACGAAAAAGCTAAATACTTATGGAAAACTAAGAATTCAGAATATTCGAAATGACGTTGACATGAATCGATTCAAAATGTCACTTGATTTGATCTGTCACGCGTCCGACATTGTGGCGTAGTTGGTGAAAGCAAACATTCACGGTGACATGGTATGATTTATATCCATACTTCGTTCTTATGACTCTCCTAATTCATCATTTTTATAGACAATTGGTTTAGGTATACTACAGAGAGCAACAAAATATTGAAATGAATTACGGGAAGATAGCCTTTCCATAACAAAATGTCCTGATCTGTAAATTCAGTGGAATCTAGTTATATCTAGCCCCGATGTTAGCCAAATATTTAATACGAAACCCAATGTTTTCATGGTGTCCTCAAGTAGAAACAATTCCTCGAATATAACGGGGTGACTTCTGGAGGGCAGAGTTCGTTTTTTAAAAAAATTTTTTTTCAGGCGCAAATGGTTGAAAAAAATTGTGAGAATGCATAATGTGGCCACTTTTTTATATTCAAGAATTTTCTAGAAAATTAAAATGGAAATGGAGTAAAAAATGGAAAAATAACTAACATTACATTCTCACAAAATAATTAAGTACATCTCAAAACAAAATTTTCATAAAACACTCTCTGAAGCCTGCAGAATGACACATCGTTTCCTCCTATAACGTCGAAATTCCTCCGAATTCTAATATTTCACGCGGCTATTGGCAACGTTGAAGCATGCAGACCGCTTGCAGGTGCCTAACCTTGAGATTTTAACGAGGTTCAATGAAACTAGCCGTAATTTAGCACCACGATATATCTTCAGTTAAATCTCCATTTCAGAGTGAACTCACTTTCATATACCATTCCCTTTTTGCGATGGTTGGCTTTTGGATAGAATTTTATTTTTCGTTTTTCATCTTGATGATCATGAATTCTCACTTGAGTTTTGGGTTAATCATTTCACATCCAACTACTATGTTTCACTTCTAAAGAAACGTTTTCTTGTGTACCTATTCAACCCGAAATATGATTATGACCAGACCGCAGGACAGACAAAAAAAATGAATTTGGTAACAAAACCTATCAATGTTCCTCTGACGTCATAGTCCAAACTATATCAATTTAAAATTTAGTTCTTTAATTTTGTAAAACAGAGAAAAAATGTGCTTGGACATAAAATCTTCAAATGAAAATAAACTAGTGAGGAATATTCATCATCATGTCAACACCCAAAGCATCCGCAAATGAAAAAGTCGATTGTGACGAACCTAGGACCAGTCCCATTGTCTTTACAGCTTGTGAGCAAATAAAGCTCTGTTCACAACCACACCCTCGTAACTCAAACAGTTATTGAACTCTCGATCTGACAATCTGTCAATTTTAGCCAGCCCATGTAAGTGTTCGGTTACGTTTCCGAAAACCCAAATTGCTTCATTTCATACATCTCAGTAGACTCCAACCTCTGTCATCCTTTTTCCACGTTTGGATTCTCAGTAATAATATTTCATTCGAATATAAAATTGCTACATATTTCCATAGCAGGAATATCTCGTTTCACCAAAATGGAATGAATAGAAGCTAGTGAATTCGTGTCCTATTCGTGAACTCATCTGCAGAGAACGCCGGGCATGCAAGGTTCCCCGATGCAAATTCGAACAGATAAGTGCTAGAGTTATGACCCTAATCATTTCTGATGGACGAGCAGACCATACGTCATTTTCAAAACCTATTGACCAATTGGCTCTGGTTTTGATGGCGCCACAGTGTTTTTTCTGAACTGAATTGACGTTGTATGGATGGGGAATCGATCTGGTAACAGGGTTGTAGTAGAGCACTTGACTCATGGATTCATTGATTTCGAAGAGCTAGGTTTACTTGTGTAGTGAAAAGAAGAAACGAAACCCTTTTTTTGTTTTTCTTCAGGTGTCTTGAATGAGGATTAACTTGAATTGGGTTCAGTCGCGATGCGTAAACCGATTGACGAGTTGATCATGATACACATCTTGAATCTCTCGAGATTTCGTAAGAGAATCGTGATGATGAATTTTTCATTTCTCTTACTTCTCCAGAGCTGATTGATACAGTGAATGCTGCTTCATTAGGATTATAATATAAATAAATTCCTCATAAACAACGTATCTGTAATCATTTATGTAGAACATCAACAACTGTAAGGAAATATCATTTGCTCACAGCAAGGGAATGAAAATTTCCCAACAGTTGGAAACTTGATTTTTTTTTTGAGAAGTTTTGTCTGGAATTTCTAACTTCTCTAGCGATTTTCCGGAAATTAGTCTGTACAAGTTTGTTCAGGAACGTCACATCCACATCTATCGGTGTGGTAAAACCGGTTCCATTTCTAGATATCTTCCTCCGCCTTATGTCTTCGTTCAATTCGTTTTGGGGTTTCTTCTTGAGTTGGTGGTCTCTCATTCTTGGTTGAACATGACCATCTCATCCGAAAATATACATATGTATTAATTATGTTTTATAATAACCTTCTCTAGCTTTGATCTTTGTTCAATGGTAGTAGAATAATGTTGAATAATAAGCGTTGGAAACTACTTTAAAATTCTTTTCCGGAAGAACGTTTGCACAGCATTCTTCAGACTGCAAAAGTATCCTACATAAAAAAATAAATTGCTCAGTTTCTTGTGTTCCAGTTGCATGCATCCCGAAGTCCCTTTGTGTCCAACTTCAAAAGTCCTTTCTGACTTTGCTTTCATAGTCGGTTACAACACCTTTCAAGTATATTTCAGTATACAACATAACCGCAAACTATTAATATTCAAATTTTTTACGGTC
Source organism: Myrrha octodecimguttata (assembly GCA_958510865.1). Lineage (NCBI taxonomy): Eukaryota > Metazoa > Arthropoda > Insecta > Coleoptera > Coccinellidae > Myrrha > Myrrha octodecimguttata. Next base: position 33,456,856 of record OY294057.1, read on the forward strand.
TCCCAGGTAGACCGTGAACACGGTTGCGCGCACGTCGGTTTTACCAACGTTGCAAATTGCATCCGCGAGTTTTTGGTCAGAGGTATTATTTTTAGCCAGTGCGGCAGGCCCAACATCTATGAGGAGTAGAGAGCGGAGGTCTGGAATAAGTGTCATATCCGTTGTCGAAGTCAACATTAACCTTTTAGCGTTATAAGGATTCATGCGCCGTATAATGCGTGTTTACATTCCCTCCTTTCGAAACTTTCGATTTATGGAGTACGACTTGCGAGCTATCTGCCCGGAGCAGGAGAATCGAAAAGTTTGCGCATAAATGAAATTCTGTTGTTTCTTAGGGGGTATCTTCGTAACCTCCATACCAGAATATGGAACTTGACTGTTCTGAATCTTTCATAAATTCTTGGTGACGTTCACATATTTTTTAATTTGCCATGGTGAACTTGATCCTGTGTTCAATTCAATTCGAATTCAAGAAGACGAGTGAATATACCGGTGGAAAGGTATGAATCTCAAGTTATTGAGAAGTAGTAATCGAATCTGCATTTGTTTGTTTAATATATCCTGAAAATATCCAGTCCATGAATTATTTTTGTTGTTTTCCACTACAAAAGGCGACTCTACGGGTGCCTTCTTAGCTTCATATAATTTTGTTCCTACAATGACTAATCAGAAAACGATGGTTCAACATATGCGGGATAAAATATGTTTGAACAAACGTTTTGGCAACATTGGATTCTTCTTTCTGTTCTCGTGTTATTTCGAAACAGACTTGTGGATCGTAGCACGTACGATCAAATCGATACCTGTTCGGAGATAGGGACCGTTTATACTCCAAATAATTTTAGTTACATACATCAGAAAAGTTCACTGAAGACTCTTTTATTACGTCGTGAGGATTCATAACATCTTTTCAAAAAGTGGTCCTGCATTGGAAAGGGTCAATACCTGAATGGGTGATCGCTTTGACAAATAATTCGAACAAGCACTCGAAAGCTTGTGACTTCACGGCAGTGTCCTCCAAGATTTCATTTTGTAATTGTACAATTGAGCCACCGAATTCAAGCACGGCCGTTTCCGGAATTCATATTACACCTTCAGCAGAAAGTCATGACCGATGTCCCTACACATATTAAATTCAATTTGAGAATAACCCCTTGGAGAGCGAACTCAGCAACGAGGCCTACTTATTCTTGACCTTTGTGTTTCATCTTGTTTGTCTGTGCAGTCTTTGGGTTTGTTTTGTTTTGCTTCTTCCCATCAAGGAGTATTCCTGCAATAGCCTGCAAGGCCGCGGTTGGTGCTGTGGCCGTTGATGGGGAAAATCCAGTAGTCTATATGTCGCGTCCGTCTGTCTTCTTGGCGACATTCGTTTCGTTGGTGCACCAAATTAAAGAACATAGAGTGGAGATCATTTCATCACACTATTCATCTCAATTTGTTCCATTGAGTCTTTGTCATGTCTGTATATCCTGCTTATCTTCCCTTATATGTTTGAAGCAGTCCTGTGCCGTCTCATCCTCTGGCTGTGAGTACGTCAATTGCATGAGTTCATTGTTAGTTTTAGGAACTTCATCATATTCTTGTGATGTATCGTTTTATCTCTTGTCTTTATCCATACCTCCGCCGCGGCAACGCCGATTTGAATCTGACCAGATTTCAACTCAACATAGGCTTTGAGTAATGTTAAATTTCGTCACACACTGTTAAGTTCTTTTTAGCGCGGACAATTCGCTTCCGTGGCTTTTCTACTTTGATATCAAATAAAGATGAATTCATCAGACTATCAAATGTCCAATTCTGCAAAAAACTGGATACTATTGGGAACTCCGAAGATGCCAACTTGTCCGAGCTAGTAGTCTTATGCAACAAACCCTAGAAATTTAGTGAAGAATAGATATTTATCAAGCAGAGGTAGGGTATTCAAATAAATTATTATAACTCTGTGTCAGATTTCTTCCGTAGGAACTTTTCGTTTAGATCACAATATGAATCGTGCTATAGATCGTTTCTGGAGGATAATTTCAATGTTATTTTAGTGTTTGTTGCTTGGTGGGTCGAAATAAACCAATATCTTACTTTACACTAATTTCAGGAATAAATGGCCCTCTAATAAGTAATTCAAGGACTTTCGTGTAAAGTTCTGAATGAAGGCCATAATAATTATGTCGTAAAACTGAAATCAGTTCGAATGATATGACATGTTCTCTTTGTTCACAAATGAGTGGACAAATTGAATAAAAGACAGCTTTTCTGTTTTAGTTCGTTTTTCATCGTATTTCGTAAGAAAAGGAAACAGATAAATAATTTCATTTTTTACATCACAGCAGCTCAAGATACCAGCAAAATACAAAATATCACAGCCGTTCAACCGAACTATATACAAATGAAAAATGTTAATGTATTTATATGCATATAACTTCAGCTCTTATCAACTATAACAGTGCCTATATCTTTTGGTCGTCGGTTTTTCAATCACATCACATATGATTTTGTGTACTATGTGAAGTAGCACTCCTGCATGCAGGAGTGCTCGGTAGGTTCTCTCCGTTGGAACAGCGTTTTTCATCGAAATTCTCCTATTCATTTACCTAAAGAATATGGACATGAAGTTGTTTTGTAATGTATGATTCTTTGTTATTTACCTTTATGAAAATATTCATCTTCAGAGAAATGCGGTATACATACTTTCATGTATTTCGTGAATCTTTTCCAATCTTCAAAATCCAGGCCTTTTTATTTTCATTTGGCTTTGGAAAAAATGGAAACTCAAAGCAGTAGATGATCCTTTCTTTTTTGACCCTGAATAACATTTGAGGAACACAACAATAGTCATTTCGCGAGGATGCCATTTCGAACTGATACAATCGAAAGGTTCGAGCGGAAACAAACGAATCGATTAATGAATATTATAAACACTTTCGGAACACCAACATTTCAACTCGGAGAACAACACAAAAGTACGAAAATGAACTCAAAAAGTAAGCAAAATACGTAAGAATAACAGACACGTCGGATAACTATTTTTTAGGTTTTTCACTCCCAATAACTGAAACAGAACTATTAAAAATGAAATAAAAAATGCGGACTGCAGTATAAAACTATTTGTCAAGGGCAGTTTCTTGCAAAACAGATTGCCTAGTGAAAAATACAGAAACAATACAAACGATAAAGAAAGCGAACTGTGAAGTTTCAGAGTACAAATCTGACTCTTTCATCAGACAAAGCACTAAATTTCAAGAATTATTTTCTTTCGATTTTTCGTTTCGATTTGAGACTTCTGTCGAATTGACAGTTTTGGGGAAATACAGCAACAGATTCATTTGGTTTGAAAGTTTTTTAATTCTACCCCTTTTTTAAGTAAATTCAGCCAAATATAGGGACTGTTTCTACCGAACAATAAATTAAACAATATGTTAAGAACAGTTCTATTTTTGATATATTTTTGAAAAGGAGAGATGATAGGTATAATAATTCAGAATAATAACTGTTTTAGAAACTAACTAGTCAACACACCAATATGTGCAACTACAGAAAAGTTTTAACTTATGAGTGAGATATATGATTATGGAATTATAATATATCAGTAGGTGTTCAATAAAAAATTTCATGGACTGATTTCCTATAAAGAGAGAATAAAAGGTCCTGAAAATTGAATTATTTTAATTTTCAATTTGAATTACAAAATCGGGGTAAAAACTATATTGACACAATGAATATTTTCTAACTTCATATCAGTAGGTGTTTATTGCAAAATTTCATAATAATTCTAATAAGGAGAGTATAAAACATCCAACAGCTGCACAATCAGGCATTTTGAAATAAATTTGGATAATAGAAAGTCGTCAATTTTCACAATCAAGACACCTCTTTCAGGAGAAGAGAGAAGATTCCATCAAAATGTTCAAATCAACGTGAACATTACCGCAATGGGTGTTTTCCCTGAATTTGGGATATTACTGCAAATGCAAATTTGAACATAATTATTACGGGTTTAATTCATCATTTTCCCAAATTACCTTCAGAAAGTATTCAAAATCAGATTTCAAAATTGGGGTTTGGAATTCGCCAGGCATGCACGAAGTGACAACTGCGTTTGGTAGAATAGCTTTTTGTGCTATAGAATAATGAAATATTTATTCCTATTCTGTGGTACACACGTGTTCTATGTCAATATAACCACACAATTTCCGTTTGCGATTTGTCAGTAAAATGACAGTATGACAGTCTGTGCTCTTCTTTTTCTATTCCTTGGTCGTTGTCTTCTACTCTAACCAAATCGAAGTATAGCTATCTCTGTTTTCCTAAGCAAAGGAACACATTTGATGTCCTTTTCTTTCCGAGAAAGCTGAATTCGACGTTGCCATATCGTGCACTCAAGACAAATCCCTTTAAATGTCAAATCCTCATTTTTATTTTTCAGTTTAAGGTGATCAAACATTTTCTTAAAAATATAATATTGAAATTATATGTTTGAAATGTGATGTTCTAAAGGTTTTTCATGAAAATTACTGCATTTTCGTTTAAAGGAAAAACTCCCATTATTAGGACCAAGATGCATAGAGTAGAATAAAACTACGTATGCTATGCACAAAACACCAGTTATTTTGACGTCGGACAAAACATGGCGGATTTTTGTACCATGTGACCGCGATCAACCAATAAAAATCAAAGCGCCTTGGTCGCCACTGTGGTAATATAGTCACTGTACAGTAGATGTGAATATGATGCTACTCTGTGTACCTTAAAGCAACCTCTTTTGGTTATAAGAGTACTGGAGTTAATTCCCCCGTTTCCGATATCAGACGATCAATAAATAATTCTTCATAAGAGATCGAAAATACATTCAACAGTAAAAGTGATTTATAACTGAATTTCCACAGAAAAGTCAGCCACTAATTAGAGAATTTCGATAAAAGGAAAAGTATATTCCTTCGACTGAAGGCTTCTCGAATACTCAAAGCCTGTATTTCAGGCAGTCAATCACCTACCTAATGAAAACCGCTTACTGTCTGTAACGATCCAGTATAAATTAACCATTTGTAATCGAACATAAATTCGAAGCGAAAGGGCCCCTTCATTTATCGTTGAGGGGGAAGCCGTCGGAATCATCGCGTGGTATCGCATTTTGAGAGCGAAATAGATGAATTCATTAGATAGGAGCGGTCAGGATACGCCATTATTTCCTACGACGCACGAGCAGCAACATCCGATATAAATTATTTTGGAGTCGGAGGACGAGATCGGCCAAATTGAATCGGCCCGGAACAAATGAAAACGTTCCCGGTGCAGTCAAGGGTGGGTTTATACGTCAGAGATTTTTTATTTCCAGGGTTCGGGGCAGCACTATCTCAGCTCGGCGGGCTCAATTTGTCGTGAAATGAAGCCGTATTGTCGATACAATAGATCGACTAGTTACCGAGGTGCGATTTGTCGTTTGCAGTTCCGGATTCGGGATCCAGCACTATTAGTCTTTCCGGTCGGATTGTTTTTATTTGGGCTGGATGTGTTTGAGAGGCCTTGGAAAAGAAACAGTGAGTGATTTCGCGTTGCTACGTTGCAGATCCGTAGACCGATTGGACTTTATCGTTTATTTTTGTTGAATATTGGAGTTTTTCAAAGTCATCGGAAATGTATCGGGTGGAATTGATCAACTGTCCGGGTTAGAACGATTATTTTTCGATAAGAAAATTCGAGAGATGCGCTGACGTAAACTCGGTTTGTGTGCGATCTTTTGTGCTGATTTATGTTATTTTGACCGATTTATAACGCAATATTTTCTAGGTTTCTATTTCACTGAAAGTGAAAGGTACGTAAATACGATGAAAATGAATTTATTTTTCGAAATTGGTCCAATGAACGCATTCATTGGGATAATGTACCGAATGCGCGTAAATATTACTACTACCACAGACCAACCAGATAAACTACTCGCGTGCTCGCGTCATTTACTTAGGAAATCTATGTCAACGCGTATATGACTGTGGATCGAGCTAATCAGAATTTTAGCAGGCGTTAGGGGTGCTTTGGAGTGCCAATCAGATTGCAGATAAAGGATTACGTCATTCATGTCGCTATTGGACTCGCTTGAAGAGGTTATAAACATGTAAACAATCTGAAATGAATTTTTTGTCCTATTCATTTGATGAAAAGTTTCGTATTTGATCCATTTCAGAATATAATCCAAACAGTCTTTTCAACAGAATCAATAGTTTAGTCATCTTTCAGGTTCTATTTCATGATGATAGCTCATTATATGATGTTCCAATTGCATAACAACAAGAATTGGAATCGAACTTAGGTGGACTCATTCATAATGTTCATTTGATATAATAAATAGGAATCACAACTTAAGTAAAATAATTACAACCTCCATTATTCAATTGTAACGATGGGATGTCTAATAAAATTGTATATGATCACACAACCAGAAGGATTGGAATCGAACAAAGTAGGTCTATTCATAGTTTGATTTTATATTGAAATGAATCTCATTTGATCTAAAAGTATCACAACCTATACATTTTCCATTTAAAACAATAGTTTGTTTATGTTTGCATGATAAACTGATTTCTAAAAAAAGTTTTTGCCAAAAAATTACCCCTTCTTTCTATAAATTACTGTTTTATATAGCAAATATAGATTTTACTCAACTCGCTGAATTTATTCATGTCAAAGACAGTGTCTGAAACATTTTGGCAGACTTCACGTAAACATGGCATATTTTACCACAATATGGGTACTCGAAGCTTAACGAATAACATATTTATATGAGTTATAATTGATAGTATTATGAAAAAGGTAAGACAATGTAGTTTTTAAAGGAATTCTATTTCTTGTTTATACATTTTTGAAGTTTATTCATTCCTTACCCTGAATTCGATTGTACTCACACATATTAGAAAAAGTTTTGCAATGAAATAGAACACACACAAATTCCCACCAGATTTTGAGGGGTTTCTTAGAGAGCTATAAGTGTCAGTCACTACAAATATTTTCTGATTAAGGTAAACAGGATTTCCATAACATTTTTCCAAAATTTCCATTCACTCCAACCGAGTTCTTCAACTTATTTTAACAAGAGTTTAAGATATGACAAAACAGTAGTTTGGTATTAGAAATTTGATTCTCAAATAGTTTCCAGTTTCATCGAAAATCTTAGTCTGATTTAAATCTTGTGATTCCTGAACCCATACAAATCCGTTTTTACATTTCGAATTTAGATATTCCAAAGTCAAATATTAAATTTGACATCTGCTTTGAGGAAGAAGAAAGTGTGTGGTTATGGTTATTATATCACATAAGTTCATTATTACAATGTAAAAGCATTCGTTGATTTAATGATTCCGATTCATTGATCCAATGAACGTGAACAATAAATACTTCTATATAGGGTAGATAATAATAATGAATAAGGTGTAAACCAGAAATATCAACAAGTTCATCTGAGTTCTGCTGAAAATATCGGTTTTAAATTGAGGTCACAATGATGTGAACTGATATATGTATCTTAGTAATAAAAATTATGAGAATCCTTACTTGTCTGAGGAAAACTAGAAATAATGATCAATAAGACTTTGGATTGACGCATGTATACTCAGATTGGTGAAACTTAAGACATCAATGTTGCAGAGTTACTTACGTTCGAGATCGAGCTCCGATTATCAGAATCACAGAAGTTTCTCCAATCGTGTTGATCAGAAGATTAATCTCACAAAATCAAACTTCCAGAATAAACTAGCTTCATAAAGAAAACCCTGAATAATTGTTCAAATATGTCAGATCATCTCTCAATTCAAAAGTTCGTGTTCCCTACATCTGAAAATCCAGTGGACAACTATTTGAGAGTGCAGTAGAGACTGCGGACATCCTTGCGGAGGCTTTCGCATCCTCCTTTTCCACAGAACCTTTAGGGAGTGTTCCTTCTCCACTTGTACCGCGTGCTATTGAGAATATGAGCAGCATCATTATCACTGAAGAGATAGTTGACAGATACTTAGCCAGCATTAAGCTCAATACCTCCCCTGGTAGGGATGGCATCACGTCGAACCTCCTACACCGTTGCTCCAAGGCTTTTGCTGCTCCTCGGTATATTCTTTTTCAAAATCTCTGTCGGAAGCCTCCCTTATATCTGACTGGTTGTCTTCAACTGTTACGCCGATATTAAAGCAAGGGGACAAGTTGGCGGCCCACAATTACCGAACTATTAACTCAGTTTCATTAGTGGCAAAGGTCTTGGGAAGAATTATCTGTGACCAGGTGGTTGAGTTCACGCTAATAAATGGTGTTTTTCCGAAAGAGCGTCATTTCCGGACGTTCCACGATCACGAACTTATTGTCTCATTTATCCGAGTGGACCAAGGCGTGGGACCATGGGGATCCCGTCGCCGTAGTGCATCTTGACTTTGCCAAGGCCTTCGACCGAGGGCTCCACGAAAGACTTCTCAAGAAACTAGAACATCTGGGTATCAGAGTCGTCCTATTAAGTTTGATCGGTGCTGTTCTCACGAAAAGATACTTTCGTGTTGGAGTAGGTGACACCTACTCGTCCTCCGATACTATTTTTGGTCTACAGGTCAGATCTACCCCGTCTCCTCAAATCTAAGAGTGTGCTTTTTGCTGATGATGCCAAAGTTTATAACAATCCCATAACTGACTCAGAAACCCTGCAGAAGGATTTAGATGTGTTGAGTAAGTGGTGCTTGAAATGGATGTTACCAGTTAATATAGAGAAGTACGCTCTGTTGCATATTGGTAAAAATAACCCCGACCAAAACAATAACATCAATGGTCAACCTGTACGTACAGTTACAAGCCAGAGGGATTTAGGGGTAATAGTCTCGAATGATCTAACTTGGACGGATCCATATTAGCAACATCAACTCCAAATCGAGACAACTTGCCTTTCTTCTCTTCAAATGCTTCAGAGGTTGCGATGCCAGAACTTTCAGTCTCCTTTACCGATACCATGTCCATCCAATCATGGAGTATGCCGGCCCTGCATGGTGGCCCTCCTCCCAGGCAGACAAAAACAGTCTGGAGTTGCTGCAATGATGGGTTACCAGACTTCCCTTTGTTTCAGTAAGTCCCTCCTATGATGAGAGACTGCGAATATTCAATCTGTCAAGGTTCGAGGACAAGAGATTACGAGGGGATCTTATATTTACCTTCAGAGCCGTTCATGTTCAGTTCGACATCAGATGAGGGATCTGTTCACGTTGAACCGGAACCATTTTCGTGGACATTCGTTCAAGCTTGGTAAAGAAGCTTTTCCAACGCCCCAGAGACAATATTTTTCACCTAATAGAGTATTCCACCATTGAAATCTTCTTCCACAGAGCACGCTACTATTACCAATGCCTTCAAGAATGCCTATGATCAACTATAATTGTGATGTGCTTCATTTCGTTCGTTTGTCTTGTGGATGCAGTTCAGTTTCAGTTTTTTTTCACTTAGTTCAATTTTATTTTTTTGGTGAACTGAGTATTTATAGGTTGAAACCTCTACTCTTACTGTATGAATAATAATTATAATAATATAATCAGTTGAGTAAGCTCAATTTCCATCAGACATATTTTACATTCAATTTTTTTCAACTTTTACACTTGGAAACACTCGAGTAACAAAACTTCAACCTACTCATTATGGATTTCTCTGAGCAGTAAAATATGCGTCATATAAAGTGAACGCGCCAATGAAAAATATAAACAATGATGAATTTCTCAAAAAAACGAATAAATCTCTATAAAATATTTATAATTATTACTTACTCTATCGATATCTCAGAAGATGATAATGTGTATCAAACTAACTGAGCTCAAATTATTTCAGCTTCTATGAATGAGATACCGTGAAGCTCAGGAGCATTGAAGAATATCTGAGAAAGTCCCGAGACTTGATATTGTTGTCTAACATGTATCTTTTGCTCCCAAGAAATTATGGGATTTGAATTTGATGTGATTGAAAATACAAAACTCTCACCTATGGTTTTCATGTCATCTGTTGTCTCAATGTTTGAGATGGTTTAAATGCTGTTGAACTCCTTAGACTAGTGTTATTGTTGAAAAGAATGATTCCTGAGGATCTCTGATTGTGAACACTGTCAAACTTTAACTTCCATTGGTGCAATCCTAATCCCTGAAGTTTGCCCAAAGTTGTTCATCAGCATTTTCAAACTAGTTACCAAGGTTCATCATGATTGAATCATTATCTTTTGAGTTATCCCGGAACAACATCGGTACCAATTAACAAACCAGGAAATTTTACATATTTTTCCACATATACTTCCGTGAGTTATAATCGTACCCAACTGAAATTTGGTACACTGTAGTGACATGTAGAGTTCAAGACATGGGAAGAATTTTTTTCGAATCTGAAATAAAGTTTTTGAAATAATAAATTCCAACTTACTCGTTTCTTACTTATACTTACGAATTTCGGCCCGAAATTCAAATATTAGAGACATTTGGACCAATCGATAGCCTGCCGTTCCCCATAACATGCGAGTCACAATAGTGCTCTATTTCTGACATATTTGTACAGGAAAACATCAAGAAAATTCCAAATAAGATCAACATACAACATAGCAAGCTAAAAAAAATAATCGACCAAACCAAAGTGACATCCATAAGTTGAACAATAACTAAATGAAAGGAAATAAAATACCAAAAAATACGAAAAATAAAGGACATTAGCGAAAAATGTTAACGCTCTTTTTCCCTTGTCTAAGCGCGTTAGATCCCATGTCAATAGTCGAATCCCAGAAATCGGTAACTTCTACTTCGTTAGAGATACCTGGAAGAGCTCCCAATCCAGACGTATTACCCTTTCCTCATGGAATATCTCGTGTAACCGTAGAAACCTCTTTAGGTTCCGAGAAATCCTTACATTTAATCTTAACCAAGTTGCCTCGACAAACTTAAGGTGGTCCGGGATAAAGTGCCGAAGCGACCGATAAAGCATTCCCTGAAACGTCGACCGAGAGAGAAACAGCCCGTGGGTCGATGACTCGTATCGGCCGGGCCGTTTGCCAAAAAGTATCCTGGCACCGCGACGGGGCCCCTCTGCCAAGCAGGGGCGTATCAACAGGGCGGATGATGGACCGCTGTATAATGTCCCTGCTTGCAATGAGCTTAGGAATTTTTATCGGATGGGAGTTTTAAACCTTGGGGACGGGATTTCTGGAGCTGTGTGGGAGGATTGAATGTTTGTTGGGATGATGCTGTTGTTGGGATAAGAAAATTGATATACTATATGCCTCAACAGAATTTTCTACTTCCCACAATTCATATCGATCTAATATGATTTGTTTAAAAATAGCTGTATGATTTCAGTCTTCATAACAGGAATGAGACTGTCCTACAACAACTATTGAAGTGATGAGACTGTGGCTGTCATCGAGTTCCACAATCACTTATCTATACAGTGCACTTCAAAATCATGGAACAAATTCATTTTCTCAGAAGAAAAATATTTGGCAACAAAATCCTGAAACAGGTGAATTTTGTTTTACTTTTATCAAATTTATATGCATTTTTGAAGGATTTTTGTTGCACCAGGTGCCATCCCCATCAACCCCCTAAAGTTTTTGAATAGGGACTCACAAAGTGTTAAAACTTCGAAACAATAACATTCACTGATAATTAAGTTTGTGAACGTTAATTATATTGATATCATTTGAATATGATAGCTAGAAGTGAATCTTCCTATTATGGTTTTGGAAGAATCATTTGGAGGCCCTTTTCTATTCCAATGTAATCTTAATTCAACCAAGAATTCAAATAACAAAAGAGTTCATCATTTTTCTCCAAAATTCATTCATAAAAATCGATTCATGTTATGGAATGTCTTCGATTATGGATGTGTACTAGCAAGAAAAAGCCATACAGTAAATTTCTGGAATTTAAAGAATGAGAAACTTTCGTAGTTGATTATTTGCTTGTCATGGTTCCAGCTATTGAGAGGTCCGTCTCTCCCTTGCGTCAAATTAATGGCTTGATTGGTTGATTTGAATTGTGATCTCGGGTCTGTTCAGGAGATGTCCTCTAGACGTCCCATGTAGGAGTATATACTGCTACTTTCATTACTGAATTGAATAATAGTGTTTCTCATTCATCTCATTACTGAAACTTTTTGTTTTGAACTCTAAATGAATTAATGGGTTCAGGTTTGTATCAGTATAGGTCACTTCACATACTCGGCGTTGTTGTTTTTTAAGTAATCAGTGGATATAACTGTGAATTTTACTCTTTCTTCTGTCTTCACCTGCTACATCACGTAGAATATTGGAGAAGAATTTCATGAGGAGGGAATTCATTTGATTAGCCTCATTTGAATTTAAATATTCTTCCAATAGCATTTCGCTGAGTTTCTAACTTGAGAGCAAACAGTACTTCGAATCTAACAGGGTGACTTTCGGAGGCCAGAGTCCCATTTTTTTGACAAAATTTTTTTGGGCAAATGATTGGAAAAAATATTGAGAATGCTCAATGATGTCATTTTTTTAGAATTCAGAATTTTCGGTAAAATATAAACTGGAATGGCGTGAAAAATGGAAAAAGAAATAACGTTGTACATTCTCACAAAAGAATAAATTAAATTCCAAAATTAAAATTTCAAAAAATAATCACTGAAGTCTGCAGAATGACACCTTTCTCCTATCAACGTCGAAATTTTTTGCATTCTTATCTTTCGTCGCTGCTATTGGTACCGTTAAAGCATACGGACCGTGGGCAGGTGCCTGACCTTGAGATATTTACACGGTTTACTGAAACTTAAATGTGACTGTATTGCCGAAATTCACGAAGCAGTGAGTTACCAGCCTTTGGTGGTGTTTGCTCTTTTTCATTCTGTGGAATTGATCTGTGAGAAAATATCGCAGTTCATACCACGAAATTAAAGGTTCTGCGTTTCTTTCACTTGCATCTCGAATTCGAGGTGAAACCGTACATGCAAATTTCACAATATTGAATATTTCTGGTTGCATACTATCGATACTATCGAACGTGAAAAATTAGAATTAGGTTCCATTCATTGAGGTGGTGGAAATAATATCCAATCATTTGAATAGGAACACATCCTAACTCCTAATTAGTTCCACAAATTATTATTATTCGGAATTTTCAATTCAATTTTATCGTGATAGTATGAAATTCAACCATTCATCACACATCAATGCTTATACACGTTGCGAACAAATTGCAAATGTTCCGAAAATTTGAACGCCGATATCGAGGTGAAAAAGATTAACTCAAATTCTAGAGAACTAACGTGGAGGATGTTCTAGAGGCTTGTTCAAATTCGTAGCAATAAGGTGGAATCAGTAGCATACCAATAATTGACAAGTACTTCAGATGATCATAACTTCGAAACTATTTGGCGGATTTTGCGCAGTAACGCCACATAGCTGACTGAATACTATGTCACCCTGCTTCAGTACCTCATTTCTTCGGAATCTGGACTGAACTCGACCATAAAAGAGACGAAATTGAATTTGACCATCAATCCTTCATCATTTAATCCAACCTTATGGTTTAAAACCATTTACGGCGCGAAATTGTGAAAGTAATCATAGTCATTTGGACAATATGACAGCGCTCACTTTTGTATGAATTTCTAAGTGCAAACACTCAAGAATAAATCAAATATGACAAAAATATATATCATCACCTATGTTTACCACATTCTGCAACGAAATCAAGTGGTAATGGTCATTGGTATTATACGGTGTCAATAATATCTCTGCCCCAAGAAAATCCAGAAAAAGAGCCAAAAGAGGTAAACGTCGGTTCATAGTAGGACATTTTATGAGGTTAATTTAAATTAATGTGTGTCAAACCTGTGAGAGTGATGACAGCAAGCCCTGAATTCTCAAGTGGAAAGTGGGATTGAGTAACCCAGTTTCAAAGTAAATTCGATTGCCTTTTCATAAATGCCATCCACTCGATCTTCCCAAAAATGAAAAAAAAGTGTGTTGAACAGTAACAATAGTAGAAGCTCGATGAAAAATGAAAATCATGAAAGATTTGTTACTGATAGAAGGAGTCTAATAAGATCCTATCCGAGATTTCTGCGTGTAGAAAAAAACAGAATTTCTGGATACCTTGAGGAATGTAATTCTCACAATATTACTTTTATTTCTTCAGAAAAAAAGTTTAGCTCTTTCTGATTTTTTCTGATTTAGCATGGGTGCCGATCTAATAAGGCTGGTACTTCATCAATTTAACTCCCGTTGCAAGTAAAATTTGTAGGGGTTTCAGCAATTTCACTTGGTCAACTCCGTCCTCTCGCAGGTCAAAATTAACAGCATGTTGAGTTCATTTGTTGTCAGATGTAAAAAGACAGACTAAACAGAATGGTAGTTTTCGATGTTCTCCATTGTTGCATTTAGAGAGCTTTATCACAAAATCACACTCTTCAGTATTCTTTTCTCGATTTCCAATCTATGTGCCCATATATTTCAAAAACTCATCAATCTAATCATCACTTTTTAACATTTCATTTTGATGCATTTTTTGGACTTCAAGAAAATAAATGAGAAAACCTAAAGATTCCTAACATATTTTCTATGTTCACGCAATCCACAAAGCTTTGGTATGATATTTTTCACGCACTTACAAGATTTGAAAATCCAATTTCTGATGGGAAATCTCCTGATATCTACTTCATGCATAATTCCCACATATCATTCCTTTCAAAGGACTCATATCGAATTCACCTCCTACTCGAATCAAAGGTATCTTTCATACTCATTTCAGCTAATATGATTCCTCATAATCATTTCTAGAAAGTCCTCATTCTTCAGCAAAAAGACATTTTCCCTTTCGAACAGTGGTTACTAAGACTACATTCCCTCAATCCAACTTTCTACCGGCCACAACTGCCAACATCAAAGTTGGTTCGATAACTTCAATCAAACTGCTCAGCACGTCCCGTCGTCCTACGATGTTGCGATGGGGGAGGAAAAACGGATACTGGAAAAAGCCATTAAAAACAAATAGGCATTGGCAAGTTATATTTATAGGTGGAGGGAAGTTACCGCTTCGGTGAATGTCTCAAAAAGGCAGTTCTTTCATGACTTCCGGTTTGGAAGGAAAAAAGTTGGGTTTGCTGACCCTTCTGTGACGTTTGAAAGAGTTGGGATTTCTGTTATATAATGGCGACCTCGAATATTTTATGTATTGTTGTGCTGTTTAGGATGATTTGCTGGGGAAAATCGAGCATCTGTGGAAAGCAAAGCTATCGAGCAGATGACATAAATTTCTTTATGTAAGATTCTGAAATTCGTAGTTCTCAGGTACTCAAACCAAAGAAGAAATGCTGCTAGGCCTGAAACTGAGTAAACAGAATTTTCTTTCCGAAATTTGCAATATTTAAATTTTCACTATCCAATTCGAAAGACATCTATTAAAAGCGAGACATAGAGTTTACTCGGACATGAAAAACCTTTTGACTCTCTTGTCATCAGAGAGGAATGATATTGCTCTTGATTAGAAGTCTCATTGAAACGTTTCTGTGAAGAAAATAGGCCACAACATATACTTCGGACAGGGTTGGGAGAATTACATAGTCTTCCAGTTCGGTTCCAAACATGAATTGAAAGGCTAAAAATGAGCTCCAATGGTCCAGAAGCTCAGAAGATTCCTGCTATCTGCCGAATCATCATTTACAGATTGTTTCACCTAGAACTGAAGCATCACATGTCATTTTGCAGATGAAAACAGTGGTGCAGAAAGTGACAATACTCAACACATAATCAAAAATAACCGAAAAACAATATAGAAAATGCGGGAGCCTCGTAACCATACAAAAATATGATCTCCTATCAATAGGGCTAGAAAACACATTAAAATTCAACTCCATATTCCAATCTGACATACCGTTTTTTCATCTTCATAGCTTCCATCTAACCCCACTCTTCAAAGATATCTCCGTGTCACATTCCCTCTCAATTCAGTCATAAATTCTAATTATTTCACAATATTTCAATTCAATATTCCCATTAAACCACATAATTCAGGCGCAAGATCTCATCTCTTACTAGATATAGCAGCTAGAAGACATTTCTTCTGATGAATCAATCGAAAATATCCTACCATTTATTGACACAATTCATATCTATAGTAATATATGTCCTTGAAGAAGTCATCAAGTGGAATAAGGACTTTTGGTAGATTTGTTATAGTCAAATGTTGAAAAAGTCTTTCATTTTCATTCAGGAGAATCCGATATTTTTTCGACACGCGATCCATTAGAGGAGGAAACTTTGCTTTCCAATCATGGGTCCTCATTTGAGGCATATCCTGAGTAAATAAAAGATAAGCGTTCTTCAAAAAATACAATCCAAACAAGAATCTGTTTTATTCGGCTATATCTCCTCATTAGCAATAGGGTCACGTTCTAGGTTAAGTGGAGAATTATACAAGAGTCTTGATTTGGGTGTTTTTCACTTCAACTAGATTATATGTATTCAATAACAAACAAAACAATGAAGAGGAGCGATGTCATGAAATCTTGTTATTTCAATTGAATCAAATATTTACTGTGGAAATGGATATTGTTTGCACCATTCATAATAATAGTAGACAGTAAATTTACCTTCACATGAACTCGTATTATTTGGTATTTTCTGGAAGCTCAAAGATCTCTTGTGATGATGGAAATAAACTGGAAATTTTATTCGCAAGCCAAATATATCTGTTAATTTTGTTGAGATGAATATACTTCTGTTGTTTTTCGGGTGTTCCTTGCATCTGATCAGTACCTTAGGGAAGTGCACACGGTAGTATTAGTCGACCTGTCACTTTTGGAAAAACTGCAAGCATTTTAAGTTATGAAAATAAAATTTCTCTGTAATATATTCATTCTCAAGACTTATACTATCCATTTTTCCTGCACTATTATCATCTCTCACGATGACTTCGCCCAAATTGTCAAAACGAATTTTTCAAAAGAGACAGGCCGACTCGCAAAATCACGATCTTGCGTGCACTCTGGCAGTACCCTTCAGCTACCTTTTGTGCGAGGGAGATTCGGGTATTTGGGGAATCGGAGATTCTTCCCTATAGGTCTCTTGCATGTAACGTGAATTATCATATTTTTATGTTTTTCTCATTCTATATCGATACAAAATCATAATGTATGCCATCACACACATCGTGAGCATATAACAAGGAGTTTACCTGCGATGCTCTGTCGATCTAGAAATGGTGCAAGATTACCAACTTGCGAGTAATTACTCTCATTTGTGAGGAATTTCATAGCATCTGAGTAATTTTGTGAGTGAAGGCCTATTGTGAGCAAATTGTGAGCTATTACTGGTCAGTGAACATTGAAGGCTGACAAAATAGGACTCCCCTCTTTCAGTTTGAGGAGCTGTCTCAATGTTTGGGGCTGAAATTTCCAATTTTTACTCCTAGGTTAATTACTTGCTTCAAGACCTATCTACTATCCCTTTCCTGAAAAACCTTCAAGATTTTCAGAAGAAGTTCATAGCATTCTTATTAAGCAATTCAGTTATATTGTATTTTGGTGTATAGATTAATCATATGTAATAAATTATTTGCATTCTGTTTGAAACATGTAAACTGGCATGATCTCGAATGTCCCAAGAAACACATCATGCTTTCATTCTCTGCGAGTTGCTCTTGAGAGAAATGGAAACTTGGTCTCAAACGCACCAATCCAAAGGCAAGCATCCTTGTAAGTCGCGTTGTAGACATCTATGTATAACAAATCATTTTATTTTGAAAAGAATCGATGTGAACCTTATCGGTGGCATCGGTTCAAACATCCACAGCGACTTATCTGTTCTCGTCTATTCGCTTCAATGTATTTGATTTACATGGATGTCGACCTCGACCCACTCGTTTTGTTCGTACTCTTACTGATCGACTCGCACATCCCAGTAACTTATATTCGACTAAGTGCAAGTAACTGACTTGGTCGGCTCTGGTCCTCTAGCATGCACCTCGATGATCTGGAAACACAGTATGAGCTGCCCAACTAGCCTCATCTGGCCACATAAGTGCCAGCTGCAGTTAGCTCGTATGATGTATGGTCAAAAAAGTTCGGATAGCAGGACTGCAGCTACGGCCTGCATACACAACATGAGTTGTCGACCAGACAGTTGATACCACGAGCATCTATCTTGTGCACTCGTGTGACAATAACTTGACTCACATCGCCTAGTTCAAAAGCGTGAGCTGCTGCCGATAAATACGTTCCGGAACTTGACGAAATATTGGTTGAAGAGTGATTGGGAAATATAGAATGAACAGTTTCGTGCATGGCAGTTATTTTTTTGATTCGTTTCAAAATAAGAGAAGCCGTACTTGCTCGAAAAGTAGCTTCTATTGTGTAGCAAGGCAATGCCTAGGCCAAGTTGGATGGTAACTTGCACCGTCTAATTAGGCCATTAGTTTCGATTCGAGCCTAACAAATTGGATTAAAAGCAATTACCGATTAACTCCAACCGATTTTGATCATTTAATGAATCATTCAGTGACATAATGAATAGAAAATAAGCAGAGAATCGTTTCAATTGATATCATCTTTATTTAAGAATTGCGCATACATTTTCGTACCTTATTCGACTTATTGACCTCATGGTGACAATTTGATAAAAGCCATCATTTGTATATTTTGTATTTTCAGCCGCTTTAGCTAAGTTAAACTCACATAAATATATGTCTCATCATGAGGGTGTTTTTCCGACAAAAATTTTGTGAAGAGTGAAAATAATCCAGATAAATATCTCGATAGTGAGAGACTGGCCGTGATAGAGTCGTGCCTTATTGTGATCCCAAATTCCTACGAAATTTATCTCTCTAACCGGGCCACATTAACAATTTATAATTCCATAATAAAACCATAAAAACATGAATCATCGCTTTATGCGGCTGCACCCACATCAGAACATCAGTTCTGTGTGTTCACTGCAGCTGAAATGCATCTTGAAATTTGATTTCACCATGTGATAAGAAATTTAGGACTCGTATAACTTTTATGGTCATTATTATGTCCCTTCTTAATTCCTCGCGTTCCTCTGCAGGTTTTTGACAGGAAGCTCGTAATGGAAGACACTGCTGACTTGTTTGATGTCTCTACATAACATTTAGGGTTTCATTATTCTACAGATCTTGATCTTTCTGCTTTTACAACCCTGTATAATCGAAATTCTCTTTAGTTTTCAGAATTTTTTTCGATTTCATCATTTTGTGATTTCTAATCGAAATTAATATTGAATGTAAGACTTCAAATTCTTGACTGAATTCATGAAGTAATAATCCGTACAGGTACTAGAGGGATGGATGGTTGAAAGGTTGCATTTTGAAGAATAGAGCCTTGATAGTCCAAAATATTTCAATGACCTGACAATACTCATTCGATTATTTCAATATTTCAAGAATACTAACCTAATCGGTTGCAAATGTCATAATGTGCGCGATTGGAATATTTATTTATACATGAGAGTTCATATGATTTAAGGATAAATCAGTTTGAGAAAAAGTCTGGAAAAGGGATATTTCAGGTCGAAGGATTCCACTGATTTCACAAAAAAAAACAAGCATGTATTCACATCAGGCGTAGTTTGGTAATCAAAGGAGTGCATTTTTACGCGCTTGTTCTAGGGGACAGCGCGTTATCATTTCGTCACGATGTCTGTAATTCTCGAATTTTGAGCCGAAAGTTGTCTTGAACGATTAGGTTGAATCCCCTGAAGGAGAATCCGTGGTCAAATTCAATTCGGTCCGTCCGTCCGTCCTGCCGAATGTGCTCTAACTTTCGAGAGGAAAGACCTAGACCTTTGAAATTTTCAGGTTAGGTTTCGATCCGGAATATCTCAGTTGAGTTCGTTAATGGGCTATATCTGCCGAATGATTTTTGAGTTAGAGCCATTTGAGATTTATATTTTTCAATAACTCGAAAAATATTCATCTGATCGAAATGAAATTTGGTTGGCAGATTAACAGTGTCAATAAGAAGAATATTCCATGGAAAAATTTGAAAAAAAATGTTTTCTAGAAATCTTTATATTTCATTTGAATTTCACTGAAATTTCCAAGTCGCCATTTCGCAATGTGAACAAGCGCGTGAAAACTGCTGATTTCACGTCAGTGGTTTTCTAGGTTTTTATTTGTAGAGGGTAGCACTCTCAATATCTCGCATGCATCAGAATAAATGCATAAATAGTTAAACTTTGGTTCGTAAGGAAACATTTTATACCGTTGTTTCCGATAGACGACTTCGGCACAAGTTGACAACCCACAATTTTCTTCACAAATTTACTGTCATTGGGAAACACGGTAACAAACAAGGTAATTCCTTCCAAATATAGGGTTTTGTTAAGATCATCTCTGATTGGCTAAAATTTAAGTTGGGATTTCTGGTTTCATGTTAATAGTCTCAAATTTATATATATGATATATATGATCCGCAAATCAACTTGGTTATTTCGGTTGCCGGGTTTTCTCCATTCCGTAAATATGAAATATTCGGTTGTTTCCTGGCAAAAGGTTAATTACGAAAGTTGATTGATGAAAAAACGTTCTTTCTGTCACCAGAACGACAGTCAATGTTCTATGGTAACATATCCATAGCATAGCATCATAAGGTAAATAAAGATTGTTATGTTATGGATATGTTACCATAAAATATTGATTGTCTTCCTGGTGCATAGACTCAATATGTCTATGTTCGGGTGACAGAAAGATTGCTTTTCCATCAATCAGATTCCTTAATTAACCTTTTTTCTCAGGAACCAACCGAATATTTCATATTTACAGAACGGAAAACCGGCAACCGAAATAATCAAGATGATTTGCGGAACATATCCTTCATAAACTTGACATTATTAACCTGAAATCAGGAATCCCAACTTAAATTTCAACCAAATCAGAGATGATCTTAACAAAACCCTAAATTTGGAAGGAATTATCTTGTTTGAGGAGCCGAGGCATTTTTTACGGGTATTTATAAATAACGCGAACCTTATCATGTCGAATTTGTCCTGAAATGCCGGTTCCCCAGTGAAAGTAAATTTGTGAAGAAAATTGTGGGTTGGCAACTTGGGCCGAAGTCGTCGATTGAGTTTTATCAACCTTGACAACCTTGAAGAGGGAGGGGTTTAAGTTACACTTCGGTTCGATTGTCGTCCAAAACATACACTTGCCATTTACGTAGGTACTCAAAAATTCCAAGTAAACCTAAGTTCCAAACCTCCCAACTTTTTGAGTTTACAGAGGGAAAGTTTCGAGCAAAGAAATGTTGTTTTTTCTATTTACCTTTCTAGATATTTTCAGATGGTTTAGCACAAGCTCCATCCATATTCATTTTTTGATATGGACTGGATATTTTCGAGAAAATTTCATAAATATCTTTACATTTTCTTGACATAAAATCGAATTTTTTCAATTCTTACTGCTTTCAAGACAATATCGCGATGTTGAATTTTTTCTGTCTGAAACGCATTAAAAAATGAAAACTACTCTGTTGCATATTCTCTTACTCGACAGTTGGCCGGGAAATGCCAACAAATCGAAATTCCCCAAAAATAAATGAGGATCCGAAAAAGAGTTATCATTTCGAAAACGCAGACGCATATATTATTTTATTCCAAAAATATCTTTTTTACATTTCGTTCAGACTACACTTACAGAAACAATAAAAAATCAAAAGGCTTGTCTCAAATACCATAGAAATATCCGAGAAAATGATACGAACCACCCTGTAGCTGAAAATTTTTAGGGATCTCAAAATCACCTTGAGGATCACATTTAAGATTTCTTCAATAAACAAATGTAAATACCTGCTTGGTTTATATATATATGTATAATGAACACATTCGAGTCTTGACTCAGAACATATCAGCCCATTTTTCTTAATTCAACATTAATAAACAACATCTAGAACCCTTGTTTTCCCAAAAAAAAAGCGAGATTACATAATCCAATCGATAAATCTCCCTTTTCGCGAATCATGTCCCAGTTAACTAGATCTCCAGGTCGTCTAGAGCGGAGGAGTATCAACTGAACAAGGCGTGCTCTGTCTAGGAATGATCTAGACCAGACGGCCAGTCGCCGAAATAATCGCCACCGTATGCACGACATGGCTTCCACTCGGCTAAGTGCTCTGGATTCAGTTTTAAATTGGCTCGAAACAGCAGACAGGCGGACGGCGTCGACGGATGAGGCCTTGACTAGGATAATGTACACTGAGCACACCGACATGGTTGTAGAATGTAGGACTTGTTGGCTGCGTGTTCAAGCGTGAAATGGAGACTAGAATTCAGAACGAAAAATAGCAAATATTGTGTTTGAGAGAAGTCGCCTTTGCTTGTATTCATACTTGTTTGGAAACTGTCACGAACTTGTTGGACATTTGCTATTTGAACATACCTATGCTATGATAGCATTATCCGAAAACTGTGCTTCAAGCTAGATTCATAAATTTGACGTTGCCGTTTCCGATCGTAGTTGACGTGCAGCTGAAGTTGACTTAATTATGTTCATGAACTTTGATGAAGGTCAAATCACCTATGAATTTGTCTATCCTTTGTTGAAATGAAATGCATCCTAACCTTACTATATTGATTACATTCCTCTGAATAAAGAACAACAGAAAAGAGCATAAGGCCTTACATCGGGGGCCCAGGATGGAGGTTGCATATGGCCGACTTCCCTTTAACTTTGAAGAGAGAACAACTTGTTCCGAGACTTCTTTGTTCGAAGAATCTAACTAACATGAGTCATACTTGGAGGTTGAATATGGGCGCCTAAGTCGCAGTGATATACGGAGTAGAAAAGCGTTATACTCCTTCTTGTTGTTCTTTATTCAAAGTTAAATTCCGATCTGCAACGTCAAAAGATGAAACATGGCCAACTCGGACGTCAGGAGGGCAGAACATCTACGGCAGGGGCTGACTTTATGAATGATACTTCGCATATCCTGCAATTAAACCTTGAACTGAAACGAAATAATCAAGTTTATAAATCTAGCTTAAATTTTGAAAAGTACTCTCAGCCGGTAAGAAGTTTCACACATTGCACTGTGTTGTAACGGAGTGATTTTCGTTACTTAGATTTGAATTATGTGTTAAATTTATTTTGAGAGGTTTGCTCGCAGGAATGAAAGGATTCCATCAAATCTATTGCGATGCCTTTCATTCTCCGACCTATTGTAACTAAGTGATTTTCAAGTGAGTGATTTTCGTTACTTAGGAAGTGTTTAATTAGTTCCATTTTGTTGGGAGAAATTTCCTATCAAAAAGAATTATTCCATCATATTTATTTCGATGCATTTCAGTTTCCGACGTATGTAAGAAAACCATGCTGTACCCAGCGATTTATTGCTTATGGCAGTTTTTCACATTTTTACGGCGGTCTCTGAGATTGAATTGTATGAAAATGCGTGTTTACGCGGTCGACTGTAGAATTCTTTCGGAGAACCAAGGAATTTAAATGAATGAATCCGGTGCCGTAAAGTATCGTCGCCTACGAAATTTCTCGAAATTTTGGACATCCCCACTTTTATAAATGGATCTGTCCAGACGAAATGGGAATCTTTTCCGAGAGTCTTTAAAGCCGCCAAGTCTAGTTAGATTTCTGCTATTGCCGTGTTCAATTCACTATTCTGCAGAAATTAGTTATATTTTTATGGTGTCAAATCCGAGAATTATTTCAAGTAAATTTAAAAAGTAATGAAGTCATCAAATTTGACAACAGAATACACTGAGTGAAAGTGGTGTTTTACCTGGTGAGAACCCTTTGGGCTTTATTTGGCTTTGCGTTTAATTTCTGTGCATTTTTCTGTGTGACATTTCTCTTTCCCGTTTGATACGAAACGAGTATTAAATTAACTACATGATGATGCGGTATTCCAGTGAATCTGTTTTAGAGAGTTTTCGGGAACATTGTGAGGGACATTACGTACACCCTTCGTCCAATTGAATTGAGGTGGCACTGTGCCTAAGTTATCCTCGAATTATCAGGTTGTATCGGGCTGAGTTTGATCGAAAGATACAGGCTGTGAGTTTGCTTAGCGAAACGCTCCCGGGGGTTCCCTTTGATTTACCAAGTTCTTTATCGTTATGGCCTTGTGTTTCGTTTAGTGATACCCGACATTATTTTTGGAGTGCACTCTCTGCCCCGGTACTATGACGCTGTAGTGGACGCAGTTGCATTTAAATATAAGCAGGCATATTTCTCCGCCTGCGATGAGCCCCGGAGCTTCCGCCTAATGGACGCTTACCTTAAGTTTGCACATCACAGTTTCCAAGGTGAGATAGGTGGAAACAATAATTGTTCGATGTTATTATGTTTGAGTGAATTCAAAATGCATAATTATATGCAGGCATAGGTCTACAGTTCCACAGTGCCATTAAAAAACGACAATAATGAATCAGGAGTTCTTTAGCAAGTTATTATTATTGATGTGTAATTGAGAGACTTGATTGATATGAGCCTCAAGAGCGAACAATAACCCGAATATAACAGGGTGAGTTTTGGAGGCCAGAGATAAATTCTTTGAAAAAATTTTTTTGCTGCAAATGGTTGAAAAAATCGTGAGAATGCTCAATGTTGCCAGTTTTTATATTGAAGAAGATTCGGGAAAATAAAAACTAAAATGGAGTTAAAAATGGGAAAATAACTAACATATATTCTCACAAAAGAGTTAACTACATCCCAAAAAAAATTCCACAAAATACTCACTGACGCCTCCAGAGCGACTCCCGTTTTCTTCTGTGAACCTCGAAATTTCTCCGAATTCTAAGATTTCACGCGGCTATTGGCAACGTTAAAGCATATACACCACCATGCAGGTGTCTGACCTTGATATATTAACGAGGTTTAATAAAACTTCAATGTGACTGTGTTGCCTAGTCATAATTCAACACCACAAGGTATTTTTTGCATTTAAGATAAGCCTGAAGACCATTTTCATATCTACATTGTTTCTGTGAAAATCACTTTGAGGTAAATCTTTTACGCGCTTTGGCGAATGTCTTAAACTTTTGAATTTCAAGCCGTAAATCGTCTTTAACTGAAGACATCGTGGCCAAATTCAATTATGTCGGCCTACTGAACAGTCTTATGAGTGCTCTAATTCACGAAAGAAATGCCCGTACGCCTTGAAAAATCAAAAAACCCTTTCAAGTGAGAACCATTCACTAGATTTACTAGTGATCGGTAAAAACCGTGAAACTGCTGTACATGAAGTCGTGGGGGAGACTGCTTCCTTGTAGAAAGTAAAGCTTCTGGTACGACTACCTAAGGTCAAGATTGTTTTTCACTAATGTTCACACGCTCCATATAGAGGAAACTCGATAATATTCAGAAGGAAATGAGGAAAATTCAACCCTACAAAAGATAGAAAAGCTTGCTACTCTGGAAACAGAATTGGATTGTCAAGCCTTAACCGTTCCGAGCTAAAAAAAAAAATCTGATAACGTCAATGCCAATTCAACGATGTTTATGTCCTTTGGCTCAGGGAAGGAGTAATCTTCCGCAACGAGCGAAGCAACCGGGGAAAAATGCCCTTTGAAGTTAATCCCGTCTTGAAGAGCACGAAAGGAGAGCTTCTTGGATCTGGATTTATTCATATGTTTCGTCCCCATTAGTCTCCTTTGTTCAGATAAATTGGCGAAGAAACACGGAAATAAATCATAAGACACGCTCCATTTCAGGACAGACGCAGGAACAAAGAAGAGATGTGAAATATTTCGTTAGACCTAGTGAAAACTTTTTATTACTAGTTTCTTTTGAGGAAAATTTCATATTACGATTATTTGCTCCACAGATAGTACTGAGACAGAAAGGAGATTCGGGAATAAATTTTCATAATATGCTCAGTGACATCAGAAAAAAGTTTTTGAAGAAAGCGTTTCATGGACCTGAATAGTACAGATATTTTCTTATTCTCGGAAGCCGAGTTTTGTTGAACCATAGTTAAAAGCAAACAATACCTCGAAAAAAACGGGGTGACTTTTGTAGGCCAGATTTAGTTTTTCTCAAAAACTTTTTTGGGTGCAAATGGTTCAAAAAATTGTAAGGATGCGCAATGTTGCCACTTTTTATGTTCAAGAATTTTCGGGAAAATGAAACTGAAATCCAGTGGAAAATGAACAAAATAAATATTCTCATTGAAGAATTTAGTACATCCCAAAAAAAAATTTCAAAAAATAATCACTGAAGCCTGCAGAACGACGCCACGTTTTCTCCTAAGTTTCACGCATTATTTCTATATTTCCCGCGGTTATTGCCAACGTTAAATCAGGCAACACTTGGTAATGTTTCCTCTTAAGCGTAACAATATGCCTCGAGTTCTAAGACGTCAATATTATCGCCATTTTGGCAGGGGTAGAATTGTTGCCTATCGAAATGTTGGTTTGTCCTTTCTCGAAATAAGACGTCGTGTTGCTTGTACTGCAGAGACAGTAATGCGCGTGTGTCTTGTATGGACAAATGGAGCAAGAGGAACTCGTCGACGTAGGAGTACCACAGAAGTGAATATATAGGCACTTCAGGCCAATACTACGGCACATCGAAAAGCTGATCAATGGTTTGCAGAAGAAGGTGTTCCTGTTAATATACGCTTCTTATACCGCCGCTTTTGGACTCCTATAGCATCCATGATTAGTGCTGCTTTAAACTGCGAACCTCTTTCGTCCACTTTTCAGCTGCTGCATACAACGGCAGCAATTGGATGCAGAATGGCATGCTCATATTTAGACTCTATCTAGGTATGCACGATAGCCTTAGAAAGGTAAGACGTGGAGGGCGACGTAATATTTCGTTTGCTGTTGAGAGGTATTTACACAGAACTGTTGGCGTTATGGTTTGACGAACTATCGCCTGTCGAACTGTGGACTTTCTCCAAGCAGCTGACTTTATCGTTTTGCTGTGGCTACCCTATTCACCGGATTTAAGTTCCATTCATCACGTGAGGGATATGATGGTGAGGAGACTATACAATTTAGCCAAGGAATTTCGAGTTACTTCGAACGAGTTGTCAAAAGCATGACATCTGTCTTTTTATTTCGTCCAAGCCTAGACGTGCACGCGAGTATTTTTTGCTACGGTGTCTTCAAACACGTTATTATTTTTTTGGATTGATGATAATACGCCCTCACTCACAATAACCGCTAGAAAATATCGAAATGGTACCTCCTTCCAGCTGTCCCGTTTGCATCACACCATGTCTCCACCTCCCAACCTGATTTTCTCAAACACGTCGCTCGATTGCCGCCCTAATGGGGCGCGTAAGTCGTCAAACAGGTTTTCCTCCGCGCCCAAATTGAAAATCCGCAATCGGAATCGGCCTACGCCACTCCGACGCTCCGTTGAAGACGTCAGGTGTCGATAAAAATGAATTGACGTCTGCCTTGGTCGGAAATTTCTCGGTTCGTTCGATAAACGGCATATTTGTACGGGTCCGGCAGTCCTAATTCAATGTCAACAGCGGCAGAGGATGCCTGTTTGCCTACCGATATTTTCGTGCATATAATCGTGTGTTCCCAGCTGCGGTTATCGCGACGGATATCCGGAAAAACGATTGGTAGGGACGTGATTGGCCTCTTTTTCGGCGGAAGGGAGAACGGTTAAGTTTTTCCCTGCTGTTGAGGATTTTGAAATGTTCAGTTTCAACATAATTCTCAAGGGGTTGTTGGTAATATTTCTAAGCATGACAGAATGCTACCGTATACTATTGCCTACTCAATAAAATTAATAATGTATTAATCTTTGAAGAATGTTCTGAATTTATCGAATCAGTGATGCAGTATGACTCATGACTCTTATACTTATTCTTCATCTACGCACTTCTGGTTTGAACTAGTAAACATTAGGAAGTTCTAGCTCTCCCTATTCTGTAAGACAATGTATTGAAGTGTAGGGTGTTTTTCCAGAGGTATAGAACTTTATGTTGGCAACACTCTTTTAACTGGCAGCCATTTTGTCAGCTGTCAAGTGATTTGCTCTGAAATTTCAAGATGAAAAGACTAACCCCTGAACAACGCTTCCAAATTGTGCAAATTCAATTTGAAAATAATGATTCTGTTTGAAATACGTATCGTGCTCTACGTCCATTTTACGGTCAACATAATCGTCCATCAGAGCAATTAATTCGACTAAGTTTGAACCGTTTTCGCACCACGTTTTCTCTAACTGATAATACGCATCCACAGATACTTCGTACAGTGAGAACAGAAGAAGACTTTGCTGCTGTAGAGCGTAGCGTTGAAGAAGACCCGAATGAGTCTATCCGCCTTCGTACACAACTGTAGAGCTATGATTAATGACTTTTTCGTTCCTCAATTGAACAACATGATGTGCAGCAGCTGTGGTTTCAACAAGACGGCGCAACATGTCACACAGCTCGTGCCGAAATTGTTTACCTGAAGGAAACGTTGGATAACCGCATAATTTCAAGTTCCGAGCCCGCGATTGGGCCTCCAAGATCGTGCGAGTTAACGCCGCTAGACTATTCTCTGTGAGGATATATGGAGTCGCCAGTCTACGCCGATAAGCCCGAAACGATGGGCCACTTGGTAGACAACATTCGCTGCGTTATTGCCGATATACGGCCACAAATACTGAAAAAAAATTGGACCTCCAGATTAGATTACGTCCGAGCCAGGCCTGGCGGTCATATGCCATAAATTATATTTAAATTATAATACCAAAAGATAATCTTTTGAATGAAGTCGATTTCATGTCAATTTTAAAAATTCATTCTTGATTTATTCCATTTTGAAGTTCTATACGTCTACAAAAAATCAACCTTTATATTCAGGTGAACCCCAGGGATAGTTCTACACAATTCACTATATCCCCATTAATTCGAGATCATGAACTTCGACAAAATCTAATTAAAGCATATGAATAAATATGTAGAATAGAATTATTATTATTATCCCAATACTATAGTGATGTTTTTTTGTTTCAGGTTAGTTCGAAAAGAAACAAAAATATGACTTCAATAAGTGGGTATGTAGAAAATTTTTTCACTGAAATACATCATGCACTTCAAAATACTGTTCACTTCAAAATATACATGGTTCCAGAAAGATTTCCTAAATAACAAACCTTCACCTAGAGACAACATACTTATATTCTATCATAATTCCACAGTTTGGGAAGGGAAGTACCTTGAAGTCTATAATTAATTATTCAGTAATAGTTCTAATCTTGGACTAAACTTTTGGGAAAATTCCATTCAGCAATAAAAAATTTCGATAACTGTTTTCCTCAGAAATTCAATTCCTCTGCATCTTTTATAAACTCTGAATGGAAACGGCTCAGAAGTACTCAATTAGTAATAATTGCATTTAATTGCTTCCATCAGAATCTACCACTAATTATTCTATCTTAACATTTGATTGGGAAGGAAACAACTCACTGGAATTTCGCATTTACGCATACTCCAGATTGCTTGGGAACAATAACGGCACGGAACTGATTTGCCGTACATTATTTATTATACAAACAACAGCTGTAATCAGAATGGTCCACACTTAATCAGAAGCTGTTATTGTCTTGTTGCCCTCCTCCCTGCTTTCTGTATAGCCTTGACCTCATAGAGTGGTACGTCGAATCTAGGGTTGAAAACATCGTTGGCCTAATTGTCGCAATAAAATTGAGATAATATTTATTTGCATTGAACTCTGGTGGCCGATTCTTGAATCTCGATCAAGAATTGAAGATGAAGAGTATGACAATTGCCATATGTTTGCGTCGATTTTCTAAGTTAAATATAAACAACAAGTAGACATAACCTGCGCATGGAACCGAATGTCACTCGACAATCGAATGTTATATCTAATATACCTACTCCGTTGCTAAGTCGAAGGAAACGGTGATGAGGTTATGTTTGTATTCGGATTTGAAATTTCTCGATATCCTGCATTCAGTTTATTTCTTGAATATTTGCTTGAAAACATAGTCGAAATGGCGAATAGAACTCTCACAAATTTTGCAGATGCTCGACAAAACTTAGAAAATTGACATAAACATATGACAATTGTCATACCACAGACCAACAAGACAAATCACTTCATCGTTCGCGGAAATCGCGTCTTTCCCACCTTGAGAAATACAACAGACATAACCACACTTTCTCCTTCCCCAAAACAGCTGTCAAATTAAATACTTGACTTTGGAATATCTAAAACCGAAATGTAAAAACGAATTTTTCGGGATTCAGGAATCACAAGATTAAAATCTGACTAAGATTTTTCGATGAAACCATTTGAAAAGCGAATTTCTAATACCAAAGTGTTTCCTCACATCTTAAACTCATATAGAACTCGGTTGGAGTGAATAAACATTTTGGAAAAATTTTATGGAAAACCAGTTTACCTTAATCAGAGAATCTTTGTAGCGACACTTATAGGTCTCTAGGAAAACCCCCAAAACCTTCTGGGAGTTTGGGTGTGCTCTATTACATTGCAAACCTTTTTCTAATATGTGTGAATACAATCGAATTAATGTGTAAGAAATGATGAAACTTCAAAAATTTATAAACAAGAAATAGACTTCCTTTAAAATCTACATTGTCTTATCTTTTCCATAACACTATCAATTATTACTCATATAAATATGTTATTCGTTAAGTTTTCAGTAACTATATTGTAGTAAGTATACCATGTTTACGTGAAGTCGGCCAAACTGTTTCAGACACTGGTTTTCACATAATTTAATTCAGCAAGTTGAGTATAATCCATAATTGCTAAAATTGCTTCACTATTTCATCAATAAAGAATATATACAACAGTAATTCATTAAAAGAGGTATTTTTTGGCGAAAACTCAATCAAACAAGCAAACAGAAACATAGTATTGTATTAAATGGAAAATGTATAGGTTGTGATACTTTCACATCCAATGAGATTCATTTCAATATAAAATCAAACTATGAATAGACCAACTTCCGATTCCAATCCGTGTGGTCGTGCAATCATATACAATTTCATAAGACATCCCATCGTTTTAATTGAATAATGGAAGTTGTAATTCTTTTACTTCAGTTGCAATTCCTTTATATTATATAAAATAAACATTATGAATGAGTCCACCTAAGTTCGATTCCAATTCTTGTTGTACAATTAAAGCATATATGAGGACTGTCATCATAAAATAGGACCTCAGAGATGACTATACAATTGATTTCGTTGTGAAAACCGTTTGGATTTTATTCTAAAATGGAACAGATACGAAATTATTCATCAAATAAATAGGACAAAAAATTAATTTCAGTTTGTTTACATGTTTATAACCTCCTCAAGTGAGTCCAAAAGCGGCGAGAGTGACGTAATCCTATTCCTGCAATCTGATTGGCACCCCAAAGCACCCTAAACGCCTGCTAAAATTCTGATTAGCTCGATTCAGGGTCATATCTGCGTTGACATAGATCCCCTAAGTAAATGACGCTAGTGGTTTATCTGGTTAGTCTGTGGTCATACTCTTCAATTCTTGATCGAGATTCAAGAAATATGACTGTGATTTGTTGAAGGTTAGTTCATAAAACAGAATTTTCCGAATCGTGGTCTTCGATATCTTCCTCATGGCCATGCACATCAGTAGGTAGTAGAAGCCTTTGGCTAGGCGCGCACATGCGATTTTCTGTTGCGCGACTGAATATTCGCGATCGCCAAGAAAGCAATTATTTGCGATTATTCGGTCGTATATGCGCGCATTCGTATTCAAAAGTATGTGTTTCATTTTTGGGACTATCGCGCGACAGAAAATCGCATGTGCGTAGTCATTGCAAAGAAAAACTCAATTTTCTTCCATAAGACCAACAAGAAAATTAGTTTGCTACTCGTATATATCAGCTGGAAAATTGAGACAATGCAGTCCAATGTAAGCTATTCTTTAGATATTACCTGCAATAAGGTCCATATTTTGTTCATTGATATCGGCGTTCGTGTTTTCCAAAACTTATAAAAGCGATACAGTAGGTGATACATGATAAAGTAAAATAATCTAGTACCAAATTCAAGTTTTGAAGGTTCGTCATGTGAAGGTTTACCTGGTATTTTCTGTTAACGATCTGCCTGACAAGCGATCGTAAACACAGTGACTTCTGAAAAAAATTTCAAAAAGCACTGCCGTGGAGGCAGCAACTTTTGCGCGCATGTTCAATGTAGATGACCGCTTCAGCAACGAATTTGAACGTGCGAGCAAAAGCTGCTGCCTTCACGGCAGTGCTTTTTGAAATTTTTTTCTGATGAATTACTGGATTTCAATTCGATCATATCTGTATTTTTGGACATATTGTAAAAATAAAATTTTGAATGGGTATATCTACGGAATCATTGGGCGGATTTTACCCATTCACGAATTCGACCTTCGTAATTAAGCCCCAAATCTACTCTACAAATATCGAGTTTCTAAGTCGTTTCTTCCGGAAGTTATTGTGTTTACGGTCAGCCTAACGGCCGACTGCGTAAACACAATAACTTCCGAAAGAAACAACTTAGAAACTCGATATTTGTAGAGAAGGTTTGGACCTTAATTACGAAGGCCGAATTCGTGAATGGGTAAAATCCACCCAATGATTCCGTAAATATACCCAATCAAAATTTTATTTTTCCAGTATTTCCAAAAATACAGATCAGATCGAATTGAAATCCAGTACTTCATCGAAAATAACAGTTCGAAGTTTCATACAGAATTTAATGAGGATGATATGATGAGAAAATCATAGAAATTTTTTTTTTCAAATTGTTCTAATAACACGATTATCACGAAATTTTGCATAAAGTTGTCTTTCAGCATCTCAAAACTAGCTGTGAAGTTTAATCAGGACTGAATCAGTATTTCTCGAGTAATACCGAAAAAATCAACGATATCGAGAAGAAAACCTCGAAATTTGAGATATTTTTTCCCGATATCTTCAAAACTTATGATCGTATCGAACTGAAATTTGGTACACTGCTGTGGAATTAGAAGGTCAAAGTGTGAGTATAATTTTTTTCGGATATGATGGATGTTTTCCAAAAAAAAAATTTTTTTGTAAAAAATTTCGAAAAAAATTTTTTTTCTAAATTACATACAATATGATCCTGACGAAATTTAGCTCAAAGTTGCGCGTCAATGTACTCCACCTAACTGCCAAGTTTGAATCCAATCGCTCAGGTTGTTTCTGATATAAAAAATAAATAACTTCAAAACTTCAAATGCCTATAACTCCGAAACTATTTGATCGATTTGGCCCATTAACGAACTTAACCGCGGCATTCTGATGCGCAACCTATCCTGAAAGTTTCAAGTTGCTAGGTTTCTTCTGTCGACAGTTATCGTGTCTACGGCCGGCCGGCCGGCCGGACAGAATCGATTTTGACACCGGATTCGTCATCAGTGAGTCTACCCTAGTCGATTGAGACCATTTTCGGCTCAATCATCCAAAATTACAGATATTTGGACAAAACGATAGCACGCTGTTCCCCTAGAACATGCGCGCAAAAACAACTTGAGAACTCGATATTTGTAGAGGAAGTTTGGACCTTAATTAGAAAGGCCTAATTCGTGAATGGTTAAAACTCACCAATGATTCCGCAGATATATACCTATTCAAAATTTTATTTCCGTAATATTTCAACAAATACAGATAATATCGAATTGAAATGAAATTAAATTGTTCTTATGAGACGATCATCACAATATCCCGCACAAATTTGTAAGTCAGAATTTCCATTATAATTACAAAGTTTCATTATGATTGAATATTCTGAGTTATGCCCGAAAAAAACAACGATACCTCCAAAAATGATTACTTCATCAAACCGAATTTTGGTACGTTGCTGCAAAATATGGAGCTCAAGTTATGAACAAAATTTTCATCAAATAAGATGAACAGTTTCTAAGAAAAAATTACTCACTCAATGTACGATCACAACGAAATTCTGTGAGAGGTTACGCGTCAACATGTTCCTACTTTCTGCCAACTTTCTATCCAAGTTCATATATATTTCCTGAAATATCGAAGAAATAACCTCAAATGTCTATAACTCCGAAATTATTAGGCCCATTTCGCCCATTAACGAACTTAACCAACCCAGTCTTTTGAGACCATTTTCGGTTCAAAATTCGAAAATTACAGACATTTGGACAGAACGATAGCACGCTGTTCCGCAGAACATGCGCGCAAAAATAATGAATGCACGGTTGCCCTTAATGGCACATCCGGAATAAAAACTATTCTATGATTTCATCATGATGACATTTTGGATATTCATTCACTATCGAATAACACAATTATGTCGATGTGGCTGCTGTAGTTCCGCAAATAGAGCTCATTCCATCTTTTCCGGCGAGATAACAACCTCACATATTACCGTAAAAAAGCAATATACTCTCATTCAATACTGGACGACCGCTCAAGAACAAGGAGATATTCGGGAGCGTTTCCCATTTCCAGAAAACTCCTTTCACGGGTTTCTTACGTATGTTCGTCTCGCTAGCCGAGAGATGTGTAACGTTTTCCTATTACCAGGAAAATGAGAAAATACAGCTCCATTTTTTTAGCAACCGTGCGTTTGTAACGAACTTTTTCAACTTCGCTTCAGAAGGAGCGGAGAAAAACCTGCGTTTGAGGTGAAAAATTATCTTTTTTGTTAGACTAACTAAGGAAGACTAAAATAGTGAGTCACAGAAAGTTTTTGTTTTTCCGGTGCGAAAGTATAGTTTATTCCTTCCAGATTGATAATTCTGTTGTTTTTTCACCTGTATAATTTTCCAAATGAAGGGGAAAATTTGATAACGGAGTTATATTGAATCATGAGTATATGGAGTTGGCAGTATATCGAAATTTTGAAACTGAATAATAAATTAGTTTGTATTTCATGTCCTTCCATAATTATATAAGTAAGATTTCACAGGGTTAGGACTCAAATGACTACAACTTTTTTCAAAACAAAGTCGACGTTTCGTCGATATATTTGGAATTTCTCAAGACTAAAACATAAGCAATAAATAAGATGAATGCAACTTTCTCCACAAACAGAAATCATTGTGTCTTAACTACAATGATTGCTGTTTGTGAAGAAAGTTGCATTCATCTTATTTATTGCTTATGTTTTAATATTGAGAAAGTCGAAATATATCGACGAAACGTCGACTTTGTTTTGGAAATAGTTGAAGTCATTTGAGTCCTAACCCTGTGAAATCTTACTGAATAATAAAGATATGCAGTCACCTCATGGTCTCCGATGAACTATTGATATTGAATTTGATTGAACTAGATTCAGAACAATAAGAATATTGAATTTATTACAATTGAAATTTCAACCCTTTCGAGATAGTGGGCGTGTAGGAAATTCTCATGAACGATCGCTAACTTACTTCGATGTTTTGGGTTCCATATCTACAAATTGAGGCCGCCCCAAAAAGCTTCTCTGTACGCTGCACTCAAATGTGACTCAAAAATAATTAAAAAAAAAAATTCCTTTCAGAGACTGCACATATATTTGTAGTCAATGATCACGTAAGCTAGAACAGCCATTTTCATGCACAACAGGGATCGTCGCGTAGTAATATTGGAGGGAAATGAACCTAACCTAACATTTCTTGATTTGACAGGGTGAAATGTGCCATGGGTAACTGAATAACTTTAGGAATGTAAATGGAGTATAGATATACTTTGAATTCTCAGTAAAAGGTGTCAAAATTGTTCAAATAGCTAGAGATGTAATTTAAATTCGGCATTTCATCCTTATTTCTCATAAAATTCAATCACTTCTCAAAAAGTGGTTCAAAACTCCAAAAGCAACCATGATTTACAATGTTCAGGACAATAAAAACAGACCTCAATTGTATAGACATTAAATCCAAAAAATTGTAGCAGAGCATCGACGTGAATTCAGCAACTTCAGCCCACAAGTTCAAAATGGTGAATGTTTTTCGCATTGTTCACGCCAAATGTAGCATGGCCTAACGGTCGATCGTAAACGAAATAGCTTCCGAGAGAAACGACTGATGGGAAACTTGATATTGGTAGAGTAAGGTTCGTACCTTGATCACGAAGAGCGATTTCTTGAAAGGGTAAAATCCATCCAAAGCTTCCATAGACACAACAAATCAGAATTTTTTTCTCTCAATATTTCCAATAATTAGGAATTAAACGTAAAGAAGTAGTTTCATCATGATTGGATCAGAATTTTTTCCAATCCAGAAATAACTGTGATACCGTGGAAGGAAACACTAAATCTGACATATTTTTTCTCATTATCTCCGAGAATTAAAATTAAATCAAAGTGAAATTTAGTACACTGATTATTTACCGAGAAGAAAGTCACTTCAATATTTTTTTAATTTGCTAACCATATAATCCCAAAAAAATCTAGAAAAGTACTGAAGTGACTTGAGGTTCAAATTCTAGTTATTAAATCAGCATGAAAATTTGCACCTAGTTACTTGTTGGTAATATCCACCTGAAAATAAAGTTTCAATCTGATTGCATTTGTACTTCTTGAGATATTGCAGAAATTTCGTTGAAATTCCAAATAACAACGAAATTTGGCACATTTTTTTCCTTATATCTCCGAAAGTTGATATTGGATCGAATTGAAATTTGAAACATTGTTGTTAAACACCGACTCCAAGGTTTGTGCCAAACTGGATCCACACG
Source organism: Myrrha octodecimguttata (assembly GCA_958510865.1). Lineage (NCBI taxonomy): Eukaryota > Metazoa > Arthropoda > Insecta > Coleoptera > Coccinellidae > Myrrha > Myrrha octodecimguttata. The sequence goes on from OY294057.1 coordinate 33,493,479, forward strand.
AGATATCGTTCTAAGTTGCGCGTTGGTATCCCAAAACTGTCCACGAAGTTTCCATTTTACCGAGTCAATACTTCATGAAATATCGAGGAATTAACCTAAGAATTTCAAATGGGCCCAACTCCGAAACTATCCAACCGATTCCACCCATTAAGGAACTCAACCGACATAATTGGACTCCAAACTTAATCTGACAATTTCAAGTCGCTAAGTCTTTTCCTTCTAAAGATGGAGCACATAGGGATGTACAGAATTGAATTTGAACGCTGATGCTTCTTCAGGGAGTTCAACCCAATCGTTAGGGACCATTTTCGGCTCAAAATTCGAGAATTACACACATCGTGACGAGATGATATATGCAGGCAGCTGCACGTCAGTAAGATACTACTAACTACCAAGTTTTAATCACATCGTTAGTCCCTACGATATTGAAGAAATATCCTCAAAAACTCAAATGGCTGTAGCTTCGAAACCAATTGGCCGATTTGGTCCAGTAACGGACCCAACCGTCGCATTATGATGCTAGCTGGTTCCTTTCGACAAATTTATTGTGACATCGTAGTTGTCATCAATGATTTCAAGTATCAGTTTAAGTTCATTTTCATAACAATATTCGAAAATTACAGACATTTGTACAGAACCAAAGCACGCTGTCTTCTAAAAAAATTTTAAAAAGTGGCGGTCTTCAACGAAAAAATGTGTGTTATCCTGAACAGGCAAAACCTGGTCCATCGCAAGTTCCAATATTGTTCAAGGTTCACTGGACAGTCTGTATAAAACTCTGAAAATTTGAAAACTTCCCCAGAGGCTCATCATTCAAACGATTCCTTTTCGCTCCTGACGTGTCTCGAGCGGCCCTCAATCCTGTATTTCCGAATCAGAACTGCCAACTTCCGATGGCGTTTAATTATAACTTTATGAGGGAGAAAAGTAATTAAAAAGGACTTGCGCCCAACTCCGTCGTCTATCTCTTCGGACACGCGAGACGTCGTACCCTGAAACTTCGACGCGGGGCCCGTCTAATTCCATAAGTTGGCCCGGTTTCATTACGGTAAAAATTACCCGGATGACGCGGCCGGTGTCCCGTTATAAAACTCCGGGCTCCTTCGAATTCCGGTGAATTAGGTACCTGAATGGAAAGTTTCGGTTAATTAGGCATTTTCCCTTAGCTACTGGCCGGGAAAGGATGATGAATTGACTCCCTGGAAAATTTCACTGGAGAAACGGCCTCGGATCTGTGGGAAATAGGAAAACGAATCAGTCGGTTGTTGAATTGTATGGGGTGAGAATATAGTTGTACATTTTATTCCTTTAATTATTAGTGATGAGGAAAACATAGTATGCCACATACAAATTATTCACAAATAAATAAGCGATTTGTACGGCTGGAGTACGAGGGAGGATGAAATATCGCGAGTCGATTTTTGCGCGCATGTTCAAGGGGAACAGCGTGCTATCGTTCGGTCCAAATGTCTGTAATTTTCTAATTTTGTGCCGTAAATGGCCTCAAACGACTAGGTTCTACTCACTGATGACGAATCAAAATCGATTCTGACCGGCCGGACGGCCGTCCATATGCACGGTTACGGGCGTACGGAGGATCCAAACGAACTGAAACTTCCAGAGTAGGTTGAATTTCAAAATGCGATGGTTAAGTTCATTGCTGGGCGGAATCGGCCAAGAGGTTTCGGAGTTAGAGCCCTTAGAAGTTTTGAGGATATTTTCGTGAACTACTGGAACGGTAAGATTGAAACATGGCAGTTAGTTGGAGTATAAGAACGCGCAACTTTTCGCAAAATTTTATTCAGATCGTACTTTCAGTAAGTTTCGAAAAAATTGTTTTTTTTCCTAAATTGTCCATCATATTCGGAAAAACTTAAGGGCATTGAGCTTTATATTTCACAGTGGTGTACGAAATTTCAACTCGATCCGATTATAATTTTTGGAGATATTTGGAAAAAATGTGAGAAATTTTATGGTTTTTTCCTCGATATCGTTGTTTTTTCGGAATAACTCGAAACTTACTGATTCAATCATGATGAAACCTGACAGCCATTTTGAAAAACCTGATTGACAACTCTGTGCAAAATTTCGGGATAATCGTGTCATCAGAACGACTTGAAAAAAAAAGTTCAAATTTTCTATTTTTTCAAATATTCTATTATCATCAGATAATATTATCCCCATGAAATTCTGTATGAACCTTCGCACTGTCATTTTTAGATAAACTATTTTTTTTTATTTACAAAATAAATGAAAACACTGAGACCATTCGAATTGCCACGAAGTTATTAATATTCGATTGATATAGCTCACGAGTACTTTTGAACTTGAATTTGAGTTGGTTGCATTGCGCGCGCAGATGTCGGCTTTCTCATTACCAACTTATTATTAGGAAAATTCGAAGAATACATATCTGATTGGACTGAAACAGAGTCTTCGAGTTTCCGGTGTCGATTAGAATAAAATTTAAACGGAATCGGAGATATGCATTTTCAAATATATGAATTACATACTGAAATGAATTCTCTGAATTTTTCTCATGATTTTTTCCTCAGAAAAATCAGGAAATCTGATTGAGCTTCAATAAAGTACTCGGTACTTGGAAGTGGCGGCTTTGAGATTTCAGTGAAATTTAAATGAAATATAGAAATTTTTAAGAATTTTTTTTCAAATTTTTCTATTCGGAATTCTTCATATGGCTATCGTACATCTACCAACCAAGTGTCATTTCGATCAGATAAATATTTTTCGAGTTATTGAAAAATCAAAATTACAAATGGCTGTAGCACAAAAACCATTGGGCAGATTCGGCCCATTAACGAACTCAACCGAGATTTTCAGGATCTTAACCTAACCTGAGAATTCGAAGACTCTAGGTTCTTTCTTCCCAAAGTTACAGCGCACACGGCCAGCCAGACGGACAGAATAAATTTTGACCACTGATTTTTAATCAGTGGGTCCAACCTAGTCGATTGAGACCTATTTCGGCTCAAAATTCGTTACGAAATAATAACGCGCTGTTCCCCAGAACAAGCGCGTAAAAAAGCAGATTTCAATTCCACATAGCACTTCCTGATACTTTGTCTCTGCTTCTTCAAAACTACCTTCGGCATTTTTAGTTTCCAAGCGTGATGATTATTGGCATTGAGCAACGTCTCTGAGAATTATTTTGACAATGTCGATATTTCACGAGTCCAAACCTGGGTCAGTTTTAAGTAAAAAAAACTTGATAGACCTAAATAATGGCCAACCGGGATATTTTATAAAAGTGAATGGAGCATAGCTAATAACCTATCGAGTTTGAGGGAATTCCGGCAAAATATACTCGGATCAGTTTATCTTTAGTTCGGAGGAATTTGAATATATTTCGCTTCCAATATGCAAGTTTCAACCGGGCTCAGATAAATCGATTTGAAATTCTTTTTTCACCAATAGGGTTATCGGTCCTTTCCGGTACATATTTCGATATTCACAGAACTCCGGAAAGCGAAAGAAAAACCATCCGTATGCACTTAGGACTCGCTTCAAGATGGAGTGGCTGGTACAATAACGATGGCAAGTAATTGAATGGATGAGAGCGTGCTTTCAGTTGCGAGCAGAAGGCTTATGTATGTCGAAGTAAAGGATATAAAGAAATATAGCGGATCGCGGTCTTTTGTGTTGGTAGAAATTGGGTCACGGGGTCCCTGTATCTATCGAGCATACATGGGAAGATTCGTCTGTGAAGGATTCACTGCGATGAGATCCGATGGCTTGCTATCATAATCGTGAATGGAGAAAGAATTCTATGTTTTGAAAATGGGTCCTAGACTGTGGAAGTCGTTTCTAGTAGATACTCGATGTTGCTTCTGCAACGTGGAAGTCTGAATTCTTTGGTTTCCAGCAATATGCCCGAAATTCAATATTTTTTGGTTTAAATCAATTGACACCGGCTTTGAGAGCATTTCATCTCAAGCCAACAATAAAGTATAATTTTGCATGACAGAAAACACGCAGATGAAATTCAAGCTCTTAGCATTCCAGGAATCGGAGCTTTGTGGGTGGTATACTTCGGTACTCAAAGAATCCAGACATCACATGTGACAGTTTATAGAATTTATCTTATTAGACCATTTACGGAAATTTCCTTCACATATTTTCTCTCTTTCGCACCAGCCAATCCGAGGTGTTTTTTCGGATCTTAGAAGGGCGTCGCTTAATTCAAAAAAACCAATCAAAATTTATATTCTCCCTCTACGATGTGAGGAAGGGAATTTTCTTAATTTGGGTTTCGTTAGTTTTTAGACACTATTCATTTGACCGTTGTACAGTGAACAACAATTCGCTTTCGAGTTTACAAACAAGACTACGTTAATGTTTGTATTGTAAAAATCGTAACTTCTCATTTGAAAATCGCTTCGACCTTGCTATCGAATAAGATATAGAAGGAAGATTCTATTGTGCAAATCACTTGTATACCATTTCGCTCTTGTTATCTAATACAGATACAAGAAAATACATCTTTGTTACGTGTTAAAAGTGCGTTTTTAATACACCTTAACAACATCTTAGTGTTATAAGTGCCACGATATTGATCAACTGGTCAATAAGTTCTTCAATCATCTGCATATTTTAGAAGCATCAACATTTTCTGATGAAGATCAGAAAATATTCGTCGGTCGTGTCTTCATTTTGATAACGAGAGAATTAATCAAGTGCGATTAATTCATCCACACGGAGTCTCTACTATTGAAAATCCAAAACACCTGAATAAACCAACTCAGGTCAAAACACTCGATATATTTTAAATATACAGGTTGGTCCACGGGTAACTGTACATCGTTCGATGGTAAATAGATGGTACTTTCGGAATCCAAAAAATTACAATCAACTGTGGGCCAAAGCTATGCGTTATAGGGTGGATTATTGGTTTTGGCAGAACTTTTGGAAGGCAATAACTCTTGGACCATTCAACGTATTCGCCTCAAATTTGGCAGGAATTGTCATACCGGGCCATCGAATTTAAGCCCTACCGAAAAAGTACAGACCAATACTAGAAAAATTCGATTTCTGGTTCCAGGTCTAATAAAACACTCTGTACATGGAATATCAATGTGCGTAACTATCATCTTAATCTGCATAGATTTTTCTTCCGTATACAGTTTTCTGATTGAACGACATACCTACTGTTGATTTTTTTTCATCGGAAATAATTGAAAGCTCAGGATTTTTGAGAGCATTTGGAATTAGAAAAGGATATTTCCTATTATTTTTTAGGTTTTTATGGGTTTTCACTTCCAATATCTGAACCTATTAAAAATTAAATAAAAATGAAAAATAATGCTAAATCCTCCCAAAATGAATCGGTACTTATTCGATATTTCCTAGTCCTGGTTAATATGTACAATATGGCAATACCTGCCAAATTTGGAGCGAAGAAGTTGACGAGTTATAGAATAATCTTAGAAAACAATAGCCTCAGCCCATATTTAAATGTCGCTTTTTGGCTCCCCAAGGTACCATTTATTCACCATCACAGTTACTCGCGGACCACCCTGTAAATAATTTTGAAGATATAATTTCTAAGATTGATATCCCGTGAAAATTTCACATTTTTGAAGGAAATTGAAACATTTCAGTACTCTTATGGATAGAATAATCGATTCAAATATTCATCAAAGTATCCACGGTTTGGCTGAACTCATGATACAGTGCGCGTCAAAATTATGGAACAAATTCATTTTCTTAAAAGGAAAATATTTGGCAACAAAATCCTGAAACAGGTCAATTTTTGTTTCACTTTTACCAAATTTTTATGCATTTTTGAAGGATTTTGTTGCACCCTGTGTCATCCCCATCAACCTTCTAAATTTTTTAAATAGGGAAAGTGGGTCATATGGTACTTTTTTGGCAAGGTTTTTGTACCTTCTTTACAGGTGTGTGGAAATTTCAAGAAAAATTTTTTTTTTTTAAAATAAGTTAGTTCAAAGAGGTTTTCAGTATGTGCACTTTGTCAGGCTCATTTACTTTGAGACGATGGTACCTGTTGAAATTTGTCACCGAATGAAAGTCGACCATTAGAGTTTTGTTCATGCACAACTTTAAACTCCTACGAACCCCCGGATAAAAAAATGGAGGGGGGTTGAAAATTGTGCATGAACAAAACTGTAATGGTCTACTTTCATTCGGTGACAAATTTCATGAGGTACCATCGTCTCAAAGTAAATTCGCCATGACAAAGTGCACATACTGAAAACCTCTCTGAACTAACTAATTTTTCAAAAATAAAATGTTTTTCTTGAAATTTCCACACACCTGTAAAGAAGGTACAAAAACCTTGCCAAAAAAGTACCATATGACCCACTTTCCCTATTCAAAAAATTTGGAGGGTTGATGGGGATGGCACAGGGTGCAATAAAAATACTTCAAGAATGCATCATAAAAACTTGGTAAAAGTGAAACAAAAATTGACCTGTTTCAGGATTTTGTTGCCAAATATTTTTCTCCTTAGAAAATGAATTTTTTCCATAATTTTGACGCGCACTGTATATTAAAAGTTATCAATACCAGAGCGGCGGTAGCTCAGTGGTTAGAGCGCAAGCCCCATGATCGTAAGGTCTGGGGTTCAAGCCCTTGGCCGGGAAATAACTTTTCCGGTTTTTAGGGGACCGTCCAACCATTCGCTGTTGGGTAAACAATTAACAGTGCTGTTCCTAACGTGGCGCAAGGAATTTAGTAACAAAGCCTACACAGAACACACCCGGTATCCTAACTCGCACAAGCTTTAAGCTTCTGAGGGGTTTCGTTGAAGCCTAGGATATTCGGAAAAAATACAAAATACAAAAATTATACTTATTGGCGTCCGAATTCAAGATTGCAGCGCCAGGGTGACCAGTTTGGGAACCTTGTGTAGCCAGATAGGAGCTGGGTTTTCTACTGTTTACTCGTATTGATTAAAATACGATTTCAAAATGCATTCAAAGACTTTCTCAGTTAACAAAAGCGGTTCTGTGTATACATTTTCCATTTTTGGAAGGAGTTATCTATCACCCATTCTAATTCAGTCTAGCAATACTATACAATAACTTCCCGAAGTAATTCAAAATCAGCTTACTTAGACTCTTAATGGCAAGATTGATTTTGAATCATTTGGAACATCTTGAAGATACAAATAATTCTAGAAGTGTTCGGAAAATGCATTTGATAATAATTTTAATGGTTTTCGCAACAGTAATAAACTTTCAACCTACCTACTCACCGGAATTAATCACTGATTACATACCCTCTCAAATCTTCTGCACAAAAAGTTACATATCAGATAATATTGTATAACATCTTCTTTCGAATAATAGACAAAAAAGACAACTATTCATAACACCTTCTCTATTTAAGAGATATTGGAAAGAACTCAATTCACACAATATCTTGTGAATAATAGTTGAATACATTTACATAAAACTGGTACCATAAGCCTAATTTATTATCGGTTTACAAATAAATCCTTCCAATATTCTTAAGATTGTTGCTTTTCGGAGTTGGCTTTGAGTGATTTGTCGAAAAATAGTTGTTCTTGATTTCTTGGAAGATTCGGCACCATTTTCGGTAAAGGAGCGCTCATTTGGATGTTCAAGAAAACGGACTTACATTCTGAAAAAAGATTAGAGAAACCGAAGGTTGGTCTATAAGAAACGTTCTATACTCTCGACGTCAAAACTCGCGATCCAGTATTTTATACATCTTAGCCACACCTCAACAATTACAGTATTATCTGAAACCTCATTCTTCAACGACCCTAACCACAAAATTCGTCTAAACCACAAAAACATCCGTCTTATCTATCCAAAACGAAAACATAAACGGTGCAATCATCTCGAGCTGCTCACTAATGAAATCTCCGCAATTTAACCCATTTCATCCGGACGTAATAGATAATAGTTATCTGGTGATTAGACGGTCACATCGTCCATAGAGGGCGTTACCACAATATCGGTTCTAATTGAATCCCGACAGCACGGTACGGAACGCGACCTGAACCACAGAAGAGACACACAGAACATAATCGAGGATCTACACAATCACGAAGAACAATCCCATTATACGTCCGGTTAATTCGGGTTCATTTGATCTGAGGAACGTGCCTGAAGGAGCTTCCGACAAATTGACGTGGTCTCGGGTCTATGTTATAGATGTTGATTGTTGGACATGGTAATGCTGATAATGAAAAGACTGGTATGACAGTTACCATTGTTTTTCGAATATTGAATCTTAGTGAGCGAATCAAACAAATGAATTTGTTGGCGCTTTTCAAGTTTGAGTTTCAAAATATGAGGACTTAAATGACCAATATAGCGAGAAGTGTATTACTTTTATCGGTTCTGAGGAAAATCAGTTCGCGTCTTATCGAAGAAATATTTCGGTGGCTTCTCAGATAAGCAGATTCATTTCCGAATTTTTTTTTGGGGTCTGAAAGAATCTGCATATTGCTTATTTTTGATTCGACATAGATACAAATCTTGATGGATCAAAAATGCGAATGATTAAACTGAATGATGAAGCACACTTTCAGTTTAGTTGTTGGGTCTGAAAAAAATGGTTTCTGGAAAGTGGAAATATGTTAATTCGCAAGCCATTGGTAAAACGCCACTTCATCGAGAAAAAGGCTCCATTTGGTAGAATATCAATGAGATAGATCATGATTTACTGCTTGAAGTTTCTAGAACTAACACACATTCTCAGATCTTGAACTTCATAATCTCACAGCATTGTACCAAACTTCGGTTTGATACTATTATAACTTCTGGAGCTATTGGAAAATATATGTGGAATTTGGTGGTTCTTTCCTCAGTATCGTTGTTTTTTCCGGATTAACTGATTCAATTATGAAGAAACTTGAAGACTGGTTTGAAAACAATTTTGTGCAGAATTTCGTGTGATCGTGTCATTTCAATAATCAAAAAATTCAAATTTCTTTTCAATGTTCCCGGTTTTTCCGATCAGATTATCCTCACAAAATTCTGTATGAACCGAAAATTTTTCAAACAAGTACTGAAGTTCAATTCGATCTTATCTGTATTTTTGGAAATATTGGGAAAATAATATTTTGAATGGTACATCTGTGAAATCCTTTGGTGAATCTAATCCATTCAGGAAGTCAGCCTTCGTTATAAGTTAAGGTGGTTAAGTTAACATTCGACTTACCCAAATATACTCAATAGTTGTAAAATAGGTTTGAGACTCGATTACGCAGATCGGATTCGTGAATGGATCAAATCCGCTGGATTATCCCGTAGATATACCTATTCAACATTTTATTTTCCCAATTTATCCTTAAACACAGATTGGATCGAATTGAAATCTAGTAAATGATTGAAAACTGTGCAGAATTTCGTGAGGATAATATGATTAGAAGATTGCCAAATCTCTCTATTGCTAAGTAAAGCTAATTGCCGTGTCAATACTTGAAAAAAGACCATCTTGGCAACGAATTCCAATAGCCAAAGCTGCTTACTTTAAGTTTGCGCATTTCTAATTTTTTGCGAGAATGTTCTAGGGGAACAACATGCTATCGTTTTGTCCAATAAAAATGTCTGTAGTTTTCGGATTTTGAGCTGAAAAAGTTCTCAAACGACTAGGTTGGACTCACTGATGCCGAATCCGGTGTCAAAATATATTCTGTCCGGCCGGCCGTATGCACGATTATAAGAGTAAGCAGGATCGACTCGAAACATTTAGGGTAGGTTGCATTTCGAAATGCAACGGTTGAGTTCGTTACGGGTTGAATCGGCCAAATCGTGAGTCATAGCGATTTGAAATTTTAAGGTTATTTCCTGCTATTTCAGGAAATATTGAAACGATTATATTTAAACGTGGCTGTTTGTTGAAGCATAATGACACGCATACTCTCGCAAAATTCCGTTGAGATCGTGATGTCACCAAATTGAAAAAAAAAAATATTTCATACTTTTATTGGAAATATTTTTGGGAATCATTCATCATATTAAATCTCAATTTCCTCACACCTGGAGGTTTATATTACAAAGCACTGTACCAAATTTCAATTCGATACGTGTTTTTTTGGAGACATTGGAAAAAAAATATGTAAAATTTGAGGATATTTCTCAATATCGTTGTTTTTTCCGGAGTTACTCAAAAAATACCGATCCAACCATGATTAAACTTAGCAGCTATTTTGTGAACTCTGATATACAACTTTGTGCGGAATTTCGTGATAATGGTATCATTAGAACATCCTCAAAAAAAAAGTTTCAATTTTTTCTAAAAATTCGAAATTCTGCGATCTCCTGTGTTTTTGGAAATATTGGAAAATAAAACTTTGAAAGAGTATATCCGCGGAATCATTGGGTGGATTTTACCCATTTACGAATTCCGGAAGAAACGACTTAAACACTCAATATTTGTAAAGTAGGTTGGGGACTTAATTTCGAAGGTTAAATTCATGAATGGGTAGAACACGCCCAGTGATTTTGGAATTCACCCATTCAAAATTTTATATTCAACAATACCGATTAGATCGTATTGAAATCCAGTAATTCATCGAAAAATATCAACTTGAAGGTTCATAAAGAATTTCAGAAGGGTGATATGATTAGGAAATATCCAAAAGTGCGTTTGGTGGAGTCAATACGTGAAAAGGTGACCGCTTCGGCAACGAGTTTGAGCATGTTGCACTATTTTTTACGCACTCTTGTTCTAGGGAACATTATCATATCGTCACGATGTCTATAACTTCCGAATTTTGAGCCGAAAATGGGTTGAACTACCTGAAGAAGAATCCGTGGTCAAATTCAATTCTGTCTGTACTTTAACTTTCGAAAGGAAGTACCTAGAGTCTTCAAATTTTAAGATTCGGTTTTGATGCTAAATATCTCGGTTGAGTTCATTAATGGGCCGAATCTGCCGAATGCTTAATGTATTACAGCCATTTGAAATTTGGATTTTTCAATAACTCAGAAAATATTTTTCTGATTGAAATGAAACTTGGTTGGAAGATGAACAGTGTCAATAAGGAGAAAATCTTTTTCTTTGGAAATTTTCATATTTCATTTAAATTTAACTGAAATTACAAAGTCGTCATTTCACAATGTGAACAAGCGAGCTGCTGATTTCATGTCAGTGGTTTTTTTTTTTCATTTTTCACATTGTTATTCTGAATATTCACATTGGCTTACGACTTTGCCACAATCATTCAATCTATGAAACTCGGTTTAAGAATCCTTGAACGTTCATCATGCGAACAACCTATTCAACTCCCGCAATCTTTCAGCGAAACGAATGCCGTGAAATGGGTCATCACCTCCTCCTCTGCACGCGGCAAAGAGCAAGTCGGCTCCCCCTATTCATAATAATCTTAACTTAATTCGAAAGGACCGCCGAGCGAAGACAATGCACCGTAGGAATGCAAGGACGTACTGGTTCTGAAACTGCGATCGCGCAGCGACCTGTCTGGACGGCTTCAGGTAGACACGTAGCAACAGTTTGGTCATTCGATTTGCTGTACATAATGGATTCAATGAGGTCTCGGCTATGGATAAAGTCGCCATTTATTTATTGACTGAAAACGGACGACGCTGGTCTTGATGTTTTAGTTCCTAGCTTTCGACTTTCTTATAATAGTTCATATTAGAAAGCCGATGTATATTTTTGAGTGGAGTATTCTCGAAGAGAAAATTCAATCAAATTTTGTTTTTTTTTACTTTTGTTCAATATATCAATGTTTGCGTTATTACAAAACATTAAACATAGACATAGATTACATCAATTTTGTTTCACTTGTATGCTAGGGATGAGCCCTCTGCTCAAGTTCATGAAATTTTGCACGTATATTCTTTGATCGTACAGTATCAGGACAAAAATCAAATTCTTTTCCGACTATAGAGCAATAGGCTTGTTTTGGTTCCGAGTTCAGAACTGTTCTGGAGTGGTTCCGCATGCGCGATTGCGATTTTGTGTTTTGGTTCATTTCATATCCGGTTCAGGATTTGAGTAATCCTGTTTTGGTTATTTTCAGAATCGATTCCGAACTGTTCTAGAACTGTGAGAGGAGTTCTGACGTTAGAGTCCGAACTGCTTCAGAATTTGGTAGTTCGCACAATTGTAGAATGGCTGTCAACGATTTAAATAGTTAACCTGACTTTTTCGACGTCGTGTTGATTTGGTTTTTGATTTGATTGTTGTATTTGTTGAGGAAATGATTAACTGTTAAATATAAATTTTTGTTATTGAGGATAACTCCTTCGCTACGACCTTCCAGGATAATCTAATGGATTTTATTTCCATTGTTCACACTTGGGATGTCTATTTCTTAAATAAATCTATGAATGCAAGAGTCCTCTTTCTCTATTGAATAATAATTATGTTTCGAATGAATTTTTTTCTGAAAAGCATATATCTGAAATACTTTCATCATTAAATTCATTATTATATCAATCAATAATTTGTTGGTTCATTTTGAAATATAATTGAAGTAATGAAGAAAGTTCAGAAAACGATTTTCAAAAAAAGATTCATTCCATTAAATTCATTTATATATCAATCAATAATTCGTTGGTTCATTTTGAAATATAATTTAAGTAATGAAGACAGTTCAGAAAAACGATTATTACAAAAAAAAATTAAGTGGACGGAAGTATCCCCAAAAATATTTGTATATTATCTACATAGTGCGACAAGGACTTTCGTATATTTTTAATTAAACCACAGGCAACATATAAGACCTGATTAACATCCATCTTTTCTGCCAACTCAAACGGAAGGTTTTCTTCCTCTACAATCCGGATGAGAACCCGAACTTAATTCGTGTTTTGGTTTCATCACTTTTACAACTGTTCTAGGATAGTTCCAGAATCGGGCTTCAACAGCGCATCGATTCTACGCAGTTCTAGAACTGTCCTAGGACAGTTCATAATTTCGGAACCAAAACAAACCTAATATTATACAGGACCTTTTCTCCGCATTTCGATGAAGCATTTCTCACCTCTTTTCACAAAAATATAATTCAAAAATGCTGAAATTATTTATCTATCTGATAACTAGATGAAAGTATGTGTGCGAAACTTCATTCATCTAGAGGCAGTTTTGTTAGAGAAGAAGGCTCACTCCTCGGATGAGACTAAAACCAAATACTACATTTGAGTAGAAAAATTATTCAATAATTTTTATGACCGTGAGAATAATTTTATCCAGACTTCTGATCGATCCGATGTGAAAATCGGAAAAAAAAAATTTAAAAGAAATACTTTCTTCATCTTATTTTTTTGGTTTTGACGACAATCCAGTCGGAAATCAACGTTTAATTCGAATATGCAAAAATAAGCACCAGTTCATTATGGAAAATCGAAAGTTTCGTCCATTTCCGGTTAGACAGGAAGTCATAGAAACACATAGTTCTCTTCAGTCGATAAAAAACAAGTAGTAGCAGTGTCAAACAAAATTTCAATCCGATATCTTGTGAAATGCAAAGTTTTTGGGGGTGAACTTGATTTTTCTGATACCCGGGATTCAGTATATTGAAAAAAATATTAGGAAAATTAATGCGCAGAGATTTCTTTCTCTCGGAGAAAAAATGGTCGATTGAACACAGCTAGTGAGAATAAAATTCTGGCTTATTTTTCAAGTTCACCTCCCCTATTATCGCCTTAGGAGTTTTTTTCAGACGTGCTATATTTTGGTCCAAATCTCTGTATTTTCCGAATGCGAATCGAATGGAACAATCTAGCGACCCGAACTTTCAGGGTACGTCCTGCATGAGAATACGGCGTTTTTATAGGCCTTTGAAATTTCGAGATAATCTCCTCGATATCCCAGGGACTATTCCAGCGATCAATTTGAAACTTGGTAGTTAGTTGTAGCATACTGACCAGCAATTGCTTGCGAATTATTTACGAGATCGTATAGCAAGTACATTTTAAATATTATTTATTTCAGAACTCCAACTCCATATTTCACATTTATGTACCAAAGTTCAGTTCGATCCGGATTTAACTTCGGAGAAAATATGTCAGTCAAATCTTGTGTTTTTTCCCTCGGTATAGTTGTAATTTCCGGTATAACTAAAAATATACTAGTCCAATCAGGGTAAAACTTGGCAGCTGAATTGAGAATGCTGATACCCAACTTTTTACGGAATTCCAGTTCATGTTATAAAAAAAACTATTAAGAGAAATATCAGTATTTTTCCTGAAAAAATCCTTTTTTTTGAGAAACATCCAGCAGATTTCGAAAACACTTTGCAAAAACTTTGAACCTCATATTTTACAATAACGCAGCAAATAAAGGTTTGATCAGATTTTAAATTTTGGAGATACATGGAAAGGTATATGAAATGTCGTGTTTATAATTGATGTCGTTATTATTTTCAGAATGACTTGCCCAATCATGATTAAACTTGATACCTAGTTGAAAAATGTTTGACCCCGCCAAACGCACCTTCAACTCCTGATGGATGGCACGTACTGAGGATACCGTTGGCTGGGTCAATACGTCATACGTTTTTTCAAAGAATTTGAAGATGCGAGCAAAAGGTGATAGCTGATAGCTCAACGTCAGTGCATTCCTCAAATCTTTCTTGTTACATTCGTGCCAGACAGACATAAGATATATTTTATTAATTAACAAAAATTTTGGTCGAGAATTATGTGTGAAGTGGTTTTTGATTAATTGTTCCCCAAGGTTTACTTTCTAAATATTCTGATTATTCCACTCGGATACGATAAATTATATTATAAATGAGTGAAAATTAAATTGATTCCTTTTGAATCAGAATATCAAATACTTTTTGAGCACTTTCTTTTTCCTCCCGTATTGTAAACCTAGTTTTTTATTACGAATGTTCATCATTCTTTTCACGAAATTGTGTAGCTGAACTTACCTCGATGTCTCCGTCAATATCATTGCTTCTGTTGTTCACCACTGAAATATAAAGTATAATAATAATAGGACACCGGGACGAGGGACTGAGAAAAAGGACAGTCTCGTTCGAACCGAGACTTGTCGTCAGTTTAGCTATGGACTTAGTATAGTGATCTGGGAGTCAATTCTTGAATCTCTATCAAAACTTGAAGAGTATGACAATTGTCATATGTTTATGTCTATTTTCTTAGTTTTCCTGTGCAGCTGCAAAATTTATGAGAGTTCTATTCGCCATTTCGACTATGTTTTCACGCAAATATTTGAGAAATTAACTGAATGCAAGTTATCGAGAAATTTCAAATCTGAATATAAACATAACCTCATCACCGGTTCCTTCGACTTAGCAACGGATTAGGAATAGGAGATATATAGCAAATATATGACAATTCTCATACTCTTCAATCCAGATTCAAAAATTGACCCCCAGAATTCTTAAGGGTTCCGACAAGCTGTGATTGTCCAGAGAACATCGCTATATGATTAACAAATTTCTTCAATGTAGCGCATGCAAGGTAATTTTGTCAAGATCCAGCATCCTTGATTAATTTTGGTCTGGAAGGTCTTGGTGCTTTTCACTGGCTGCAAAGCATATCAATCAGAACGTTTCTTTTCATTCAATGTTCAGGTTACTTTTTTCAATATAGGCCTAGAATCAATTGTTCTGTTGATATCCCAACAGTCGCACCTGTTATTGTCCCAGAAACAGTGTCTCCAGGAGGACAAAATCCTGATAGAATTTTAATTTCGTCTTTCATGAAACAGTGTTGAAGGACAATAACGTTTATCGAAAGATATCATTCTGAAGTTATAACAGAACAATCTGTATGAGAATTATATAGAAGTGAAAGCTTTCAACTAGTAAATCTTATGAATTTTAATTTGGTACATTTTCAAATTTGCTTCCTACTTTTGCCGCCAAGCTCCCAACGACCGTCTATATAATATAACCCTCAACCGGTCAGCCTTCTGTACATTCTTGCAGGATTAAAAAACGACAGAGTTTTGGAGAATGGAATGTACAAAAAGTCGTCCGTGGGAAAGGTTCGCACGTACAATTGAAGAAGACCGAGCGAACAGCGAAGTGACCCGCGCGCTCGTGGTTTGTTTTTCATCGGTAAGGCATAGGTCTCCTCGAGGGGGCCCGGATATTTCTCCCCGATGACTAATACAAAGACGGCCGTGATCATATGAATCGATTCAGAACAAAGGATAAGGCATCCAAAAGTGTTAAATATTCGACGAGGTGAAGAATACCTGTATTGCGTTCGACTGAACGGCCTTGTTGGAGTGACCCGTGCGAGAGAAGAGAAATTGTGAAAAGCTGATTGGAAGTCAGCAGGTTTTGCGAGAATTTTTACGTTCTTTGCAAAGCAGTCAGTTTTTCACTTATTGACCCCGGCACACGTACTTTTACTTCCTGATGTAAAGATTTGGTGATCTTCTAACCATATTATCCTCATGAAATTTTGCATCAAGCTTCAAGCCGTCATCTTTCATTCAAGTACAGAAAGCTGTTCATCAGCATTTTCATTCTAGTTGCCAATTGAATCAGTGTTTTTTGAGTTATTCCGGAAAAGATAACGATATCGTGGAAAACACCACGAAATTTGACATATTTTTCCCCAATATCAGAAATTATGATAGTATCAACCTGAAATTTGGTACATTGCTGTGAAATATAAAGTTTAAGGTCAGAGCAGTTTTTTTTTAATATAGTGAATAGTTTCCGAAAAATTCCGAAAAAAAATGTTTCGGAAAAACTTCAAAATTTATTCTTTGAATTTACTGTCAGAACGAATCAACAAAATTATGCGTTGCGCGTTGCTTCGCTCCAATAACAACCAATTTTCAATTCAACTGCATCAGTATTTCCGGAAATATCAGGGAAATGACCTCAAAAGTTCAAATGAAATGCCAACTGGCAGGCGGCCGGCCGGCCGTACAGCATTTATTGTGACACCTGGTTTGTCATCAGTAGCTCAAACTCAGTCGTTGAGACTATTTTCGGGGAAAAATTCAAAAATTACTGACATTTGGAACAAACGATAGTACGATGCTCTCTAGAACATGCGCGCAAAAAGCAGCGGAAAGGCTTTGTACACTATAAACCGCATACTTAGCTCCCTCAAGCGACAAATGTGTGAAAGTCATAAACATCGCTTCAAGTTTTCTGCATGATTTGATCAGAATTTTTTTCGGAAAAACTTTCGAAAAAATTTTTTTTCAAAATTTACTGACAGTGTGATCTCAACGAAATTTAGTGGAAAGTTGTGCGTTGTTATGTTCCAACTAACTGTCAAGTTTAAATTCAATCGCATAGGTAGTTACTGAAATATCAGGAAATTCATTTCGAAATTTCAACTGACCATAACTCCGAAACCATGCGACCGATTCGTCCCATTAACGAACTTAACCGGCGCAGTCTGATGAGCGACCTAACCTGAAAGTTTCAAGTCGCTAGCTTGCTTGTTTCGACAGTTATCGTGTCGTCGGCCAGCCGGACAGAATCGATTTTGACACCGGATTCGTAATCAGTGAGTCCAACCTAATCGTTTGAGACCATTTTCAGCTCAACATTCAAAAATTATAGACATTTGGACAAAACGATAGCACTCTGTTCCCTGAAAAATTGGCGCAAAAATTTTTTTCAATTGAGTAACCGTACGATTTTAACGAAATTTCTCTTTAAGTTGCATGTCGTTATGCTTTAACTGACTGCCAAGTTTCAATGCAATCGCTCCAGTATTTTCTGAAATATGATGAAATTAACCTCAATATTTCAAATGACTATAACTCCGAAACTATTTGGCCTATTCGGCCCATTAACGAACTCAACCTTCGTATTTTGAAATAAAACCTTTCCTGAAATTTTCAAGTTGATAGAATCCTTCCCGTACGCCCGTAATCGTGGTGACGGCCAGCCGGCCGGACAGAATCGATTTTGACTCCGGATTCGTCATCAGTGAGTCCAATCTAGTCGTTTAAGATCATTCTCGGCTCAATCATCGAAAATTACAGACATTTGGATGAAACTATAGCACGCTGTTCCCCTAGAACATGCGAGCAAAAAGCTGTCAGAAAGGTAAAATTTAGCATAATCAAATTAATGACAATAACAATTATCCTATTCTTAATTCTCAATCAAGAAATAGAAGATGGCATACTGTGTGTAGTATTCTTTTTGTATAATGTTTGTTGCATTCCTTTTTGTAAAATTTGTGTCTTCAATCGTTATATGCTTATTGATGTAGTTTTTAGTTTGATCATTCAACACGTTAGGCTAGAAAATGCATTGTAAGGTATCAATATAGGAAATATTATGTAAAGGTTTCACAGAAAGATATATATCAACAACCTTCATCAAGTTGACTCGTTCGGGTTCATAGTAAATGGTTCATACTGTGCGCCCAACCTAGGCGGATATCTGTCCGGCAGCAACCTTCTAATCATTGGCATTGTCGACGATATTGTCATCAATATTGCCATTTACATCGAAATTGACAGTGACATTGTCAAAATATAAAGGCTGAAATTTTGTTTCTAGCTCCCTTGACGGAAACAAGGAGAAAATTCAGACATTTAGAATTCGAATCACAATCTAGAATCATTCTTTTCGGACTGAAACCATTAGTTCTGCTAAAACTCTAGAGAATTCTACAGTATCACAAAATACACGTAATTCCCAGGAAATCCAAAATGCAGGATGAATTTTGCATGTCCCTCATCTGACTTCCTGCAACGGGCATATGCTATAAAATACTCCATTCTTTCTCAAATTCCACCTCCGAGCGCGCTGGCAGTCAGTCGTTAACTTATCACTCGTGCAATTATGTTCAAACATTTACCTTTCCCATTCAACAAGTTGACATGGAATGCGATAAATATTGAATTTATGGCAGAAACAAATGCTAATAAAACTTTTAAAGGCCCCGAGCAGACGTAAAACCGACTGAATCGAAGCCTATTGACTCTGTAGAATGCGAAACTCGTACCTTGGAAAAATAACGATTATTCAGTGTAAGCAGTCTATTGTTTTGCCACGTTGATGCCGTTAAACACCAGTCTGGAAGAGAAATGGCCAATTTCGTTGTTACCTATGTAGCAGTTTGACGAAGTTACACACCTCGGAGTTCAGGAATCGAGCAGGTTCATGCATCGTCTCGATTTCTATGTGCAGCAAGTCTTTAGTGAATATATAGCTTTCTTTGTTGTGTTTCCACTGACCACAGTGTTAGATACCAGTGTAGATCGTGTAGCACTGAAAACTTCCGGCGATCTTTGTAGTAAACTGCACTCTGTTCGTTGATTAAATGGTGTAACGAAGTGCAGTCACAGATTATGAAGTTCTGAGTTCGTACCCTGCCCACAGAATCTCGGAATAGTGTTGGGTTGTGTGTGGAAGCCAGTGGATCTTGTGTACTGGGTGGGCCAAATTGAACACTTTTGAGTGGGAAGTCTTATTTGTGTTTTAGATGGACGAAAACTGATGCTGGTGTCTGAGGGCCAATTTTCATGAGAATCTGATTAGCGAGAACCTCAACTACATAACTATTACCTTTAGATAGTTACCTGCTGTTTTTCGAAAATGTTCATTTCAGAAATATTGCTGTGATTTTTGTTCTACTGAAAATTTTTCATTTCTGTGGAAACATTCTTGCAGCAGCTTCTTGGGTCGAATTCGATGAAGTTATTTGAATTTTCTGCAAACTGATATTTCATGAGACATCGCTACGAATAATTTTTGGGGAACAGCGTGCTTTCGTTTTGTCCAAATGTCTGTAATTTTGGTCTCAATCGACTAGGTTGGAATCACTAATGACGAATCCGGTGTCAAAATCGATTCTCTCCGGCCGGCCTTCCGTCCGTCCGAGGATACGATAACTCTCGACAGAAGCGAACTAGCAATTTGAAACTTTCAGGCTAGATCGCGCATCAGCATGCCGCGGTTAAGTTCGTTAATGGGCCAAATCGTTCGAATAGTTTCGGAGTTATAGGCACTTGAAATTTTGAAGTTATTTATTTTTTATTTCAGAAACTACTTCAGCGATTGGATTCAAACTTGGCAGTTAGATGAAGTATAGCGACGCGCAACTTTGAGCCAAATTTCGTCAAGATCATATTGTCAGTAAATTTAAAAAAATTTTTTTTTCGAAATTTTTTTCCAAAATATTTTTTTTTTCGGAAACCATTCATCATGCCAAAAGAAATCCACTCACACTTTGAGATTCATAATTCACATCAGTGTACCAAACTTCAGTTCGATACGATCATAAGTTTTGGAGGTATCGGGAAAAAATATGTCAAATTTCGAGGTTTTCTTCTCGATATCGTTGTTTTTTTCGGTATAACTCGAAAAATACTGATTCAGTCCTGATAAAACTTCGCAGCTAGTTTGAAGATGCTGAAAGACAACTTTATGCAAAATTTCGTGATAATCGTGTCATTAGAACAATTTGAAAGAAAGATTTCTGTGATTTTCTTATCATATAGTCCTCATTCAATTCTGTATGAACCTTCGAACTGTAATTTTTCGTTGAAGTACTGGATTTCAATTCGATCTGATCTGTATTTTTGGAAATATTGGAAAAATAAAATTTTGAATGGGTATATCTGCGGAATCATTGGGTAGATTTTACCCATTCACGAATTCGGCCTTCGTAATTAAAGTCCAAACCTTCTCTACAAATATCGAGTTTCTAAGTTGTTTCTTTCGGAAGTGATCGTGTTGACGCAGTCGGCCGTTAGGCTGACTCTTCAGTTCTATCACTGAAACATTTACGTTGTTCCTTAATGATCAGTTCAACAGGCAGATTTCTGGAAGGCAGAGCATTGCTCTTAAGTAAATTTCTCTGCTTGGATTAGGGGTCTGGAAAAATATTGTCTTTATGAATGTGATCTAATATTTCATGAGCAATTCTTGCTAACCTCTATAAAAATGATCATCATCGGTAAAATGCAGGTAACAGATTCTCATAAATTTTGTTTGTTGGTTTCTATCGATTCTTCAACACTTTCAAGCCCGACTTATTAAAGGAAGTTTCTTTCACCCTAACTCGAAATTTTCCACTGGGAAGGGACATTTGAGTTTGCTTTTCCTCAGTAGAAGCACTCGTAAAATCGCACAAACGCTAAGAAAAATGCATAAACTTTCTCATTTTCTTAATATTTCTTTTAACTTGTCAATGATAATGTCTGTACCTCGGGTTACTCTGATAGCCAGAGGGAGTAGCGCTTATCTTCATTCGTCAATTGTTTGCTCTCAAGCTTATCTAACTTTTATTACCGTTTCTGGATACGAAATTTCATTTAGGTTGTAAACATCGCAACACAAATATGGATGGGTTGACAAAATGGAGCACTGAAAAAACTGAATGACAAATGGCCCGAACTCCGCTCAAATATAGACAAAAGTTTTTCCAAGTAAGAAAAAATCGATTACAGCTTCAAGCGGGTTTATAAAATGATCAGTTCCTGGTACTTTCGTATCGCTTTCCTGTGAATTTTCGTATCGCTTTGGACACTTCTGCCAAACGTTAGTCAGCATCAAATTATGTCATTTAATTAATACCTCAGACACAGGAACAGAACCTCCTCTGTGATCCCTTAACCTTTCGAATTAACTTCATGAATCAGCTGTTCTTATCGACGTGCTCTCATTCAAGTATACAAACAATTGCTCGCATAACGATATCTCATCGTTCAAATAAGACCTTCAGCGAATTAATATCACAATAAATCGATGGTAAGAATGGCCGGGTTCAATAATATCGCGGAAAAAGTCATTATCTACATCGCGTTCTTGAATAAAACTCACATTAAACTCAATGTAACGCGCGATAAGAGGTTGGGATGACTATAGAAAGTTATTTATGTTTCTTTGTTGACATTAATTTTAGATGGAACGATGTAGAAAATGACGAGTTATGGTGTGTAATTCCACATCCTTTACAATAGCCAGACCTTCTTTCTTCTGAGGAAAATGTTTTATCAGGCGCTTTTTGGTGCTTCTCTGATCAGGAAATATTTCACCAAATTTTCAGGTGACTTCCAAGACTTTAATGAAAGTTCTCCGATAACTAGAGAAAATGTGAACGAATAGAACTAGTGGAGTGGATGCTGAAGATTCCTGATTGACTGAGTTGCATCCAACAGCTGATCAGAAAACCGCAAATGTAATTCTCACTATACCACTGAGGAATTATCGGGCACACCCAAAGCCTCGTACAGACACCAGAGCTGAGCGGCTCGCGAGGCAAGTTAATTGGGCTGCCTCGCAAGTGTGTACGATGTCGCGGGCCATTTCAACAACGCGAGGCTGCCTCACAAGTGCCTTGCAACTGCCTCGAAAGCCGCTTGGCACTCGTGTCTGTACGCGGCTTAAATTAGCGTAGGTAACACGATTCTTATTTGGTAGGCTTTTTCGCCTTACCAATTATCAGGTAAACTCAGTACAGTTTCGGAATACAGACGCGCTTATCTCGTTATGCCTATTTTCAAAGAACCTATCTATTCTGTATTATTTTTTTTCCCAGTCCACTATGCGTAAGGTCCATTTACCTTATATGGTCAATCAGTAGGCCTCGTAATAGTTGCATCAAGTTTTTGTAACCAGAACTCAGACACGTTGGCGCTCGTGAAATATTATCTAGGTCAAAATAATTCGGTGGTAAGATATCGAATCTTGAGCACTTGAAGTCATCATTGATCTCAGTCATCTACACCTAGTGATCAATAGGGTAGCCTATGAAGCTATCCTTAGAATATCTGAGGAAGGAAAGGGTGATGAAAGTATTAAAAGTCGGAGAGCCTGGTACTCTCTGAACAAGTACATCTCATCTGCGAGCCTACTTATTGATGTTATGATTAAAAAAAAGCAAGCATCAAGAAGAACTTAACCACACTGCTATGTAAAAAGGAATGGAAAAAAAATACGTACACTAGCCAAAACCTCAAATTAAATGCCGCTAAATGGTATACAGATGATTCTGAAACGGCGATGGGGGCTGGTGCTGGAGTATATGGGCCAATAATCAAGTGTACACTACCTTTCGACTCCTACTTGAGTGTTTTTCAAGCAGAAATACTTGCAGTCAAAAAATCCGAAGACATAAACCTGGAAAGAAACTGTCAAGTGATTCTGATGGTCAAGCTGCTATCAGAGCACTGAAATCCTGTATATGGAAGTGCTGCAGAAAACCCAATGAAGTAGGCAAAAACAACAGAGTCTTCTTAAGGATTAAAGGAAACGAAGAGGCTAATATTATACTCTAGCAAGAAAAGGAGCACAAACGCTACCTACAGGAGCCGAACCTTTCTGAGGTATAGGCAAATGCACTTAAAAGGAAGACTTTCTGGAGAAGGCAGAAAAATGAAAGAAAAGCAGTCTAGAGAATTCTTCCAATAATGGATCATTCCAGAAATATCCTTACAGGTGGAATTAGCCTCCTTGAAGCATTCACGGATATTGGTGTTCATACGAGCTCTAGAGCTGGAGGACGAGATGTAGGTAGCGCAGTGTGAAAACACTTCTGACGGCCGCCACAACAGACCTTAAGGTCGCAGTGGAATGTAACCCTTTGCCAAACTTTTTTATCAAGGACTAGGTATATGGATTTGTTTAGTCACTCACGATATAACTTGCTGCTTGTGAATGAAACTAATTTTTCGTATTGCTTATGCACAGATATGCCAAATTAAATAAATAAAATGACCTGTGATTTTGTATACGAGCAAAAGTGACCGTTGTGGTATCACTCGAAAGGGAAAAGAATAGGAAGATCATATGATCGCAAAGTATAAAATAAATGAACAGACATTTAAATTTAAAGAATTATCCCATGACGATAATCACTAATTCCGCGCAAGATTTTGCTTCAGCTTCTGCCAACTAGTTACCAAGTTTCATTATGATTGAATGGGTATTTTTTGAGTTATTTCGGAAATAACAACGGTACCGAGAATAAAATCTAGGAAAGCACTTACGTGAAGTCAGCAGCTTTTACGCGCTTGTACACATTGCGAAATGGTGACTTGGAAATTTAAATGAAATATGAAAATTTTCAGAAAAAATATTATTATCATCGATAATTCTTCTTATTGATACTGTCCATCTTCCAACCAAGTTTCATTTCGATCAGATAAATATTTTTCGAGTTATTGAAAAATCCAAATTTCAAATGGCATTCGGCAGATTCGGCCCTTTAACGAACTCAACCGAGATATCCAGGATCAAAACCTGACCTGTAAATGTCGAAACTCTAGGCCTTTTCTTTCCGAAGTTACAGGACACACGGCCGGCCGGCCGAACGGCAGAATTAAATTTGACCACGGATTCTTCTTTAGGGAGTTCAACCCAATCGCTAAAAGTTCATTTTCGGCTCAAAATTTGAAAATTACAGACATCGTGACGAAATCGTAACGCGCTGTTCCCTAGAACAAGCGCGTAAAAAAAGGAAACTTTACATATTTTGTTACCTTCATCATTGAAAAAAATGTTTTTTATTTAATTGTTCAAACGAAGATCATCATCGATTTTGCAGAAGTTTGTGTATCGGCATTGGCCCAGTAGTTTCCAAGTTTCATCATGATCGCATTAGTATTTCCAGAGAAATTTTACATATTTTGTTCCCAATATCTCCGAAATCAAAAATTTCAACGAAACCTGATTAATTATTCCGTAAAAAAATTTGCTTCAACAGTTAGAACTTTTTGAAGGTTTTCTTTCAAATCTCCAAAGACATACGATTCCAAAAAAAATTGACAAACAGTTACGCGTCAGTGTTACAACAAATCATTAAGTTTGCAACCGATCGCATAAGTAGTTCCTACGATATTGAGAATATAAGCTCCAAAATTAAAAAAACTATAGCTTTTAAACCATCAGGCCGATTGTGCCTATTCACGAACTCAACCGAAGCATTTCGATAAGAACTTTCCCTAAAATATTCAATCTGCTATTTCATTTCTCATGTATGGTTAACCAGCCGGATAGAACCGATTTGGACATCGGATTCTTCATCAGTGAGTCCAACCTTATGTCGGAGATCATTTTCGGGAAATTCGAAAATTATGTATATTTGGGCAGAACGGTAGCACGCTGTGAAATTTAAAATATGCGCAAAAACTGCGAATCGAATAATGCAATTCATGAGTTTAGTTGGATAATTGAAATTCCATGTTCATTCGAAATATTTTCATAAATATAACCATGTAATTTATAATGAAATTCATATTTAATTATTGAAAACAAAGTGTGATGCAAAAATATCTCATTAGAACACAATATAACCAATCATTATGGTACAGTTGCCCAATAATCAATCGGTTTCCCATGATATTGTATACGTTCATAACATTTTTGCATGGAACGAGTCATTATGAATGCCATATTTTAATGAACACGGACCAATGGGAAACAAAATTGTTCGATTATCACTCCAAGGGCGGATTCAGCTTTTTGCTTAGGTTATTTTCAAAGAGTTTTTCTGTATACAACTTTCTTCTCTAACGTAAAATCCCTTGGTAAACGGAAAATTGCACGAAGTGATCCGATAAACAATTATTTGGTTTTGTTGGATACAGAAAAATATATGATCAAACTTTAATACAACTAAAGGTTGCGTCAGTGAAACGGAAGATTTTCTGAAAACGCATGAGTTAAATTGGGAGGAAAAGTTTGCTCAAAGACAATGGATTTCCCAAATTTGGAATCACCTTGTAGCTGGACTAAAAATAGCCAGGCTGTTCGTCAAGTATATCCATACAATTCACTTATTTAAATCTTCCTCACCGCTCTTCTCTTCATCGGGCAATTTATGCTGATGATATAAAATTCTGAGAAAAATGGATATACAGTGTGAGTCTTTAAGTAGTAAGTTAATTTTAACCATAGATTCCTCTCATCAAATAAAATACATTTTTCATTTTACCATTTTTCCAGATTCTGCTCAGGTGAAAAGTTATGAGTATTTAAATATTTCTCAATGTGCTCCCTACTTTTTTGCATGTTCACCACAGATATCTCTGACGGTAATTCCTTCTGCAGAATAACCAATCCAATGTTGGAAATTCAAAGAAACATGATTGAGAAAACTCATTTACTCACTTGATCCTTATGATGATTGGTGCTTTTTGCGATGTTATTGTAACGAAAGTATTTCAGTACAATGGACTCATAAAACACTGATTTTCACCTTGATATTCATGCAATATCCGATATTATTATACCATAAGATTAAAGATTATGCGCAATTCCATCCTCCCTCACTCTTATATTGAAAGCTTCATAATTATACTTATTTTTATCAGGGCTATAAATGAAATCACTCAACTAGCCTACACACATTAATTGAACTTTTGAATTCTGTGTGTTTCTGGTCCATAGACATGGAGACATCCTCTCTGTCTGTGTTCTGATCGTAGACCTAATATTTATGATATATAAGGTCTATGCGAAATATATGAATATTTATATTTAAGAAAGTACTAGCCAATCGACCATAACCAATTTTCAATATATACAACTACCAGAATGTTCGTACGCAAATGCATCTTTATTTCTATAATTCGCTCTACATGTTTTCCACTGTCAAGGCATCTTCAGGAGCTCTGTAAGTTGGGAATAATATAATGACATGTTTTCTCAAGATTATACAAGATTTACTCGTCCAACCTTACAGACTCAATGCAACATACATTCTCTGGTCATATTAAATTAACTTGAGCCTAAGCTATTATAACAAATTGACTATAACGTATAAAAGTGATACCGACAGATTTTGGGATACAATAGACGACTTCGGCCCAAGTTGCCAACCCACAATTTTCTCCACAAATTTACTATCACTGGGGAACGGGAATTTCAGCAAAATTCGACATGATAAGGGTTCGCGTTATTTATAAATATCCCTAAAAGATGCCCCGGCTCATCAAACAAGATAATTCCTTCCAAATATAGGTTTTTTATTAAGCTGAAATATAAGTTGGGATTCCTGGTTTCATGTTAATAGTGTCAAGTTTATAAAGAATATGTTCCGCAAATCAACTTGGTTTTTTCGGTTGCCGGTTTTCCGTTTTGTAAATATGTATTTATTCGGTTGGTTCCTGGAAAAAAAGGTTAATTACGCCAGAACATACACATATTAAGTATATGCACCAGAACGACAATCAATGTTTTATGGTTACATATCCATAGCATAAAACAATCTTTATTTACCTTATGATCCATCGAACATACCTAGTAATTTTTCCATTGTTGATTGTTGTCTCTTCTATGATCTATGGATCATAAAGTCAATAAAGATTGTTCTATGCTATGGATATGTTACCATAGAACATTGACTGTCGTTCGGGTGACAGGAAGAACGTTTCTTCATCAATCAAATTCCGCAATTAACCTTTTTTTCAGGAACCAATTGAATATTTCATATTTACGGAGTGAAAAACCGGCAACCGAAACAACCAAGTTGATTAGCGGAACATATCCTACATAAATTTGACACTATTAACGTGAAATCAGGAATCCCAACTTAAATTTCAGCCAATCAGAGATGATCTTAACAAAAACCTATATTTGGAAGGAATTATCTTGTTTGAGGAGCCGAGGCATCTTTTACGGATATTTATAAATAATGCGAACCTTATCATGTCGAATCTGTCCTGAAAGTCCCGTTCCCCACTAATAAAAAATTTGTGAAGAAAATTGTGAGTTGGTAACTTGGGCCGAAGTCGTCTATTGACAGAGTGGATAGACATTTGACAATACTTGACATGAAATTTGACATACACAACAGCTGCGTTCTGAATCTTACAAAACAAACTCTTAACTATATCAAACTTTTAATTATAGGGTGATAGCTGAGTTTGAACATTTATTTGGATAAATGTTCAAGTTTTTCGCTATCTTATAAATTTCCATTGAATCAAGTTTGTTGCCTTTATTCATACTGTGTAAGAGTGTGGCATTTTCAAGCTTATTTAACTCTAGTTCTAGGTGCCGTCCGAATGAACTTTTGTCGTTATAGTTCCTCACCGATATCAGTTTTCGTCTATCTAGTACAGAGAAAGGACTTCCCCTTTGAAAGTCTCGAATTTGGCTCGCCCTGTACAATCTGATCTGCCAAATGAATCTGGAATAATGTTTCTGCTTTTTCAATATCTAAGTCCGAATATTTTCAAACAATAACGCAAAATGCTGAATTTCAAAGTTTTCGAAAAAATGATATTTCTGATTGAATGGTCTGGAATTTCAGGAAAATTTTTCACTCAAATCTGAAGCCTTGAATTGCTGAAACTTAATTATTATTATTTTATTTATGTTTAGTCGCATTCATTCTTCTGATTAGCTAATAGAAGGTGACCTGAAGCACTGTTACAGTTAAAGGATTCCCATCTTTTGGATCTTATTTCCTAAAACTGAACCAAATTTCATGAAACGCGAAAACTTACAGCCATCAACCCCACTGTTCTTTCGACAGATCTTCAATATATTCTCGGACATATTTTTGGCATCCTCTAACAATGCCCCATTTCACTGGAACATACAGGGTTTTCCTAAATAAGTGTCAACGGTCAACTGTAGACTTCTCATGAAAAAATAACATATTTTTTTCTCTTCCAATTTTTCCTCTGGGTCTTCGTTTCAGAGATACATGGTGTCAAAAGTATATTTTTTCAGTTTTTTGCTAATATCTCAAGAACCGTTTGAATTATAGAAGTGAGGTTTTGTACACACATTGTCAAATAATAGTTACTATCTTGCACTCAACTCGGTTTCATTGAACGTGCCAGTGGCAGAGATAGTGAATTTGCACAAAGGTTTTTCCCCAAACTTCAACACCACTGGATAAATTTGCATTTGCACAGCTAATTCTGATGCGCCTATGTGCTTTACATAAAAAAGGTACTCCTGATTCATTGCTCTGAAGTATACCGTTTTCGAGAAAACTGGCATTTTATGATCAAAAATGATTTGCTAACGCATTGTAAATTTCTTGTGCTTGGAAAAATTAGTAGTGATAATTAACGAGTTTATTAATTTCAACAAAATTTGACAACTGGGTGTTCAATTTTAAATTGCGAATAACGAAAAATGTTTCATTATTTTCAGCGACCATTGTTGAAAAGATTACAAGAATTGCTCGAAATCAAACCCGTTGGCTTGAATGCACGCATCACAATAACGTCTGGATCATGTTCCTATGAACGTTGTTCATAAATCTGAGGGGCATTTTTAATTTGCTCTGCTGCGGCTTCAACTCTAGCCGTCAACTCTTCTACGGTGTTAACAGGAGTTTCATAGACAATGGTCCCCATAAAAAATAATCAATGGTAACTGTGTTAATTGTCACACTGCTTTATTTCAATTTTTGATCATAAAATGCCTGTTTTCTCGAAAACGGTTCACTTTAGAGCTATGAACTTTTTTATGTGAAACACATTGGCGCATCAGAATCTGCTGTACAAATACAAATTTGTCCAGTGGTGTAAAAGTTGGGGTGGTAAAACCTTTCGCAAATTCAATATATCACCACTGGAACGTCTAATGAAACCGAGTAAAGTGCAAGGAAGTAGCTATTTCTAGTGACAATGTATGTACAAAAACTCCATTCTGTAATTCGAACGGTTTATCAGATATTAGCAAAAAACTGAAAAAAATATAAATTTTTGACACCCCGTATCTCTGAAAAGAAGACCCGGAGGAAAAAATGGAAAAGGAAAAAAAAAATGTTATTTTCTCATGAAAAATCTACAGTTGACCGTTGATACATCGGTTTAGGAACACCCTGTATATGAAAATAATTTTATAAACCTCTGAAACCCATGGAAGGTAATCCTAATTAATTGATATATTGTCGCTATCAATAAATGAAAATTTGTCAGAGTAACTTCGTTGAAGTTTTGGTTGTTAAGTTGGAGAATCCTTCTGTACACTCGACTCTTATGACATCCGTAAATCGTCAAATCCAACTGTTTTCCTTCATAAATTCTTCTCACCAACATTATTTTCCTGAAAGCTTGTACTGAAATGAAATCTCCAAAGCAAATACCTCATAAGTAAGTCTCTTCATTTTTCAACAAATATCAACAAAGTGAACAAAACTCCTTCAAGACCAAAATGTACGACCCCTTAAAAATTGGATACTTTGGTCCATTGTGTTGAAGCTCTAGCAGAGATTCCATCGAAATTCTTTCATATCGTCCCTCGAATGGTCAATCCATTCCATCGACTCATAATCAAAGATTCCTTCTCTTCGAGGAGGCTACAAAGTTTTCTTTACGAGTCAGACGCTTCTCAGTCTCCTAAGTCGAAGGACATATTTTTAATCCTCGTCTTCCGTCGTGGTTTATTGACCTATATAACGAACAGCAGGGCACCGATCCGTCTTCAGTATACGTTTCACACCCAGTTACCTCCACATAATTCATCTTTTTCCAAAGGTTTTTCTGGAAAACCCCTTTGAGATATGATGAATCCAGTAATTATATTTCAGCCTTCCTTGCCTCCTTTTCACCCTGAGCCTCGTTAAATTTTCCCTGATTTTCTTTACCGTAGGCCTCTTAGCCGGATTGCCGTCCTAATTTCGATCAATTAATTTCTTTCGTAACGATGTCAATTTGACGATCGAAAACGTTGTAGGTTAAATTATCTCATCCTTGGGTTTATTTCTTCTACACAGGTTAAAAGATAGGGGATTGGAAGTTTTATAAACGCGAGATTAATTGAAAATCGAATAATAGTTATTGATTCAATAATTTGTTACTTCGAGTCGCGAAGCGTCTTTTCGATATTTAAAAATTTCTAGTGAAGATTTTTTCTTCGCATCAATACCTAGGGTCACAGGAATAAAGTTCACGCCCAGAAATTCCTCATTTTTCGAGGTATAGTATTGAAATTTTGGTTTTCGATACAACAGATTGTTTCCTATTGACTTTGGTAAATGAAGTGTGTCTATGACTCAAATTTTGGTATTCAACGGAGAATTCGAATCGGTATGTGATAACGAGCATGAATTCTTGTGGGAAAATCGGAGAAAGAGGCCATTTCTGGTTAAACCAGGAGTCAAAGACACACAATGTTGTATGGATATCCAAAATTACAATCGGCCTTACGGCCGTACCGTGAACCCAATATCTTCCGGAAGGAACAACTTAAAACCTGATATTTGTAGAGCCGGTCTGGACCTTAATTACGAAGGCCGAATTCGTGAATGGGTAAAATCCACCCAATGATTCCGCAGATATACCCATTCAAAATTTTATTTTCCTTCGAATTGAAATCCAGTACTTTATCGAAAAATGACAGTTTGAAGGTTCATACAGAATTTAATGAGGATAATATGATGAGAAGATCACAGAATATTGAATATTTGAAAAAAATAAAAAAAATTTGCAATTTTTTTTTCAAAATTGTTCTGATGACACGATCATCACGAAAATCTGCACAATGTTGTCCTCCAACTTCTTCGAACTAGATGCCAAGTTTCATCATTTCTTGAGTTATACCGAAAAAAACAACGAAATCGAGAAGAAAACCACGAAATTCTACATATTTTTTCCCAATATCTCCAAAACTGATAGCCGTATCGAACTGAAATGTGGTACACTGCTGTGAAATATAATGATCAATTTCTGAATGGAATTTTTTTCCGAATATAATGAACAGTTTTTGAAAAAAAAATTTTTTTTTCAATTCACTGAAGGTACGATCTGAACAAAATTTTACTTGAAGTTGCGCGTCGTTATACTCCACCTAACTGCAAACTTCCAATCCAAATAATTTCAAAACTTCAAATGGCTGTAACTCAGAAACTATTCGACCGATTTGGCCCATTCACGAACTTAACCGCGACATTCCAATGCGCGACCTACTCTGAATGTTTCAAGTCGTTAGTTCACTCCAATCGTCAGTTATCTTGTCCGGCCGGACGGACAGAATGTATTTTACAAAACGATAGCACGCTGTTCTCCTAGAAAATGCGCGCGGAAAGAAGTATTATTTAGTTAATTTGTACTCAGTTTTTCAAGACAAAACTTGTCTAAAATCGATAACTTATCAGGAGAAAAACCACGTCAAGATTTATTGGTATTTATTTTAAATTTATTTCAGACGATGTAAATTCACATTCACAGTTGTACAAAAAATGTTGTTTGTATTTCGTGTATAAAATCCGTGTTTTTATAGCACATTCGAGGGAATTAACACTCTCGTGTGTCATTGAAAAACACTCATTTTACGCACTCAATACAAAAATAACTATTTTGTGGGTGAGCCAGCTTTATGTGAAACCCGGTATACCTGATTCCTTTGTAAACTCATTAGGTTGGATTTCTGTGGCAACCTCACTACAAGATATACAGGGTGTTTCTCAATTGAAGCGAAATTTTTTTAACTATAGTTCTTTCGCAAGAATTAATAAGGTTCTTCAAATAGTTTTTTTGTCCAAAGCGTTTTCCCACCAAATGAACAGCCCGTTGAAAATGGAAACCCTCAAGAAAAATGGATTATTTGAACGATTACAAGTTTTGTCATTAACATTTGAAATCGATGTACTTGATATTGGTGGATGTGAATATATTTGATAGCAGCCTTCTTAATGCTTACTTCGAATTATAACATAGAATCTGTGAGTTTCGATGAAAAGAATTTCTTTTGAAAAATCAAGCCCCAAAAATTATCTACTCGGATAACTGAACACTATGTTATGAATATTCGACTTTCGGAAATGAAAACTGGGACACTTGGAGTAGAAACAAAGCGTAAATATGTACTTTGAAAGTGCTCACAAGTTTTTGTCCCTCCATCACTGCATTTTGGAACTTTTCACTAATTGTTTAAAAGTGAAAAGGTCTCCAATTGAAGAATGGACATTTCGTGGAAAAGCTAACGTTTTGGCAGACAACATATTGATTTTGCCGATGAACATTCAAATTCTCCAAATTAATGCTCATCAGAAATTATTAAGAGAATGGAAGGGAAATCTTCCTTTTGAAGATCAAATAATTTCTAGTCTAGAAAAGTTGGACATTTTTGTCAGCACTGATTCTACAATGAGTTTCATATTTTTTTAACCTTCATGTACGTTGATCCATCTTCTGAGCAATATCGAATCTGATTTCAGCTGCATTAATTCTTAACAATTGTGAATAATGCAGCTAGTGTATCTCATAATATCAAATTCTAAAAATAATTTCAGAAAGAACTTGTTAAATCACTTGAAAAACCATGACTCAAGTAACAAATTTACGCCCCCTTACAAAGTAATTCCACCCTGTAATAGGCTATCTCGAGAGGAAAATAAATGAAAGTAGCCAACACGGCAATTTCAGATCTCAATATGGCTGAATTGCCTCTTAATGCCAGTCAAACCGACATCATTACGAGTTTGAAGCCATTCATTTGATCTTATAAAACAAACTGGTTACATACTGCTTCTATTAGTCGCATTGCTATATGAATACAGGGTCTTTCACGAGGAACCTCACCCATATTTATACGGGAAACTACTGAACGTATTTTCATGAAATTCAGCACTTATAAGTATTTCACGATGCTGATGAAATCTAAAATATTTTCAAGGCATGAGCACCCTGTATACTACATATACAGGGTCTTTCACGAGGAACCTCACCCATATTTATACGGGAAACTACTGAACGTATTTTCATGAAATTCAGCACTTATAAGTATTTCACGATGCTGATGAAATCTAAAATATTTTCAAGGCATGAGCACCTTCGGTTTTTCCGGAAATGACGTCAACTTCCGTTTTTCAAATTAGAACACCATTTTTTTATTGCAGAAATAGATTCCTTAGAAAATTTCAATTTATTTTGATGTAACATTTTTCAGTTTTGGTTGGAAAATTCTCTCTGAGCGGGAAAATTCGAAAAAAAAATCGAAAATAGAGCTCCGCTGAAACAAGAATAACTTCGAAGTTTTTGGATGGAAAATTTTCATTTTTGGGATTTTTCAAGATGTAAGATTGATGTATCCACTCTAAAAATCGAAATCGCGATTCATGATACAGGGGGTGAAAAAATCGCTTTCAAAGTTAGGGATGACAAAATCGTGAAAAATCAATTTTTTCAAATTAGAACCCCATTTTTTTATGGCAGATATTGAATCTACGTTAAAAAATAATGTGAGTGCATGCATCACACCCTTGCCCTGAAGTGGATATTTTCTGAGTTATTCACAAAAAACTGTTTTTCGTCTTGAATTTTCAGCTATTTCTTTTCCCTTCACGCCAAAAAGATGAAATTTTCAGGAACTGTTATTTGATCCATGCTGTAGATTTTTCACCCCTTCTTGAAACCGACTTCAAGTTACTATTAGGAGAACCATGGCAAACTCCCGCAGTTATAACTAGAGAAGATGCTCAAAGTTTTGACCGTTAATTTCTAGACATTTATTTATACGTCTCAGGAATGCTTCGTGCGTTGCTCTTCTTATTTCATCGGGAGGAAGAGATCTGCAAAAGTGTTTAAAAACCAAATTGAGTTTCAAAACTATGAATCTAAAAATCTAAACAAACCTGAACGCATTTCTGACTCGTTCTATGCAGTCCTCTTTATCAGTCAGGGGAGTTGAGTAGACAATATTTTTTATCCTACCCCAAACATAATAGTCTAAAGGAGTTAAATCGGGAGAACGTGGTGGCCAAAGATGTGGACCATTGTTCGCCGACCATCGATCTTCAAATAGCCTGTAGAGGATATTTGACACATTGAGTGAATTGTGTGGAGGCGCGCCATCTTGTTGATACCATAAGTCATTATGGTTCTGTACTAGCGGCTCAGTTATTTGAGTCAATATGTCAGAATATCTATCTCCTAAGGGAGAACATTCTTTAAATAATGCAAACATGTGTAGTGTTCCATCTTACCAGTTAAAGTCCCATCATAAATGTGAACATCGAGAATTGCATTATTTTTGATGGCGCAAAAAACATTGAAACTCCAGGTCTCTTGAAAGTTCCATTGTCTGAAGTGGTGGCTGTTCTCTTCATCCCAATAATGACTGTTATGCCTATTGAAAGAACCATTCTTTGTGAATTTAGATTCATCTGTCCAAATTATACAGTCCAAAAAGTTTTCATTGTCTTGAAATCGAATCATCATAGCTTCGCAAAACTCTGTTCTCCTGACGAAATCAGTTTCCTTCAAATGCTGTACCCTATTGAATTTATATGGGTGCATTTTATGTTTTTTTAATATTCTCCAAACACTCGATTGAGATAATCCCAGATCAATCTCGGCATCTTTGAGAGAATTTTGAGGATTCACACGAAAATATGCAAGAACTGTAATTTCGTTGTTCTCATCTTCTACTACACTTTTTTCTCTGTGTGTAGTTTTCTTAACGAAAGATCCGACAGTTCTCAAGTTTGTCATGGTTCTGTTAATGGTATCTCTCGTTGGTCTGGGTCGGTCAGGAAACCTCTCAATGAACAGTCGAATCGTTCTATCTACAACTTAATACGAATTATCACCAAATTAATAGTAAACACAAAATGCTACTGAATAAAGAGGAATTTGGCAGATGTAATTAATGATATCTATCATTAAAAAAAAATAATGTAAAACATGGTAAGTTTTTGCATATGGTTCATAAGGAATTATTTATTTATCACTAGAGAGAAAACCGATGGCCGATTAGTTGAAATAAAGAGGTTTCCGATACAAATTGGAATCCAAATTCGCCATCTATTTAGGAACAACCTGTAACTTTTTTCTCTTGCATATTAGGGTAGTAAAATCTAAAACATGGTTTAAGTAACAGTTCTTGAAAATGTCATCTTTTTGGCGTGAAGGGAAAAGTAATAGCTGAAAATTCAAGACGAAAAACAGTTTTTGTGAATAACTCAGAAAATATCCACTTTAGGGCAAGGGTGTGATGCATGCACTCACATTATTTTTCAACGTAGATTCAATATCTGCCATAAAAAAATGGGGTTCTAATTTGAAAAAATTGATTTTTCACGATTTTGTCATCCCTAACTTTGAAAGCAATTTTTTCACCCCCTGTATCATGAATCGCGATTTCGATTTTAAAAGTGGATACATCAATCTTACATCTTGAAAAATCCCAAAAATGAAAATTTTCCATCCAAAAACCTCAAAGTTATTCTTGTTTCAGCGGAGCTCTATTTTCAATTTTTTTTTCGAATTTTCCCGCTCAGAGAGAATTTTCCAACCAAAACTGAAAAATGTTACATCAAAATAAATTGAAATTTTCTAAGGAATCTATTTCTGCAATAAAAAAATGGTGTTCTAATTTGAAAAACGGAAGTTGACGTCATTTCCGGAAAAACCGGAGGTGCTCATGCCTTGAAAATATTTTAGATTTCATCAGCATCGTGAAATACTTATGAGTGCTGAATTTCATGAAAATACGTTCAGTAGTTTCCCGTATAAATATGGGTGAGGTTCCTCGTGAAAGACCCTGTATACGTATGCGCGTGATATACAACTCAATCCAATTCATTGCAGATTATTGACTTCCATTGTTTGACCGGAATGCAATGCCTTCATTGAAGGAAAGGAACGCCGCTTCATATACGGGGGTGGTCTTATACAAAAGAGCTGGGAATCCAACCAAGTAGGTTATCATTCCGTCTGAAAATTGTTCAATTGTCTTTATGGTGCTCTAGTACCGTGCAATGTATCTCTTCAATTTCCCAAGTTCAGCCCTAACAGCACTCAAAATTTCACACTCAGGGCTGTCTACAGAAAAGTAGTTGCTGGCCTGTCATTCGACAACATCAAGTACTGTTTACTGGTATAACTGGTGGGCTGGGGTCGCACAAGGCGAGAAGGTTGATAGCAACTGTAAGTGCATTTTTTTGGTAGGCTCTTGAACATGCCCGCATTTTGTGCGAACTTAGCTCCCGTAAAACGAAATATGGCCTTTATAAAAGAATAAAACAAGTAACACTAGGGAGCACTAGCTTGACTCGCCTCCGACCTCGTCTGGTCACAAGTGTTGAGTAAAAACGAACTATTTACTCACATGCGAGGTTATACTGACTCACATATAACTTGTATATGGAGTGTTAACCAAGTGTTCTATGCTGCCGGGCCAGGTCATCTTGGATGCCAGCTATATATGAAAATAGGTCTCAAGATACACCGTGTGATCTGGCATCCTCTCGATCGTATTGACCTGTGCCTTGCATGCGAGTTACAACAAGATATTTCGTTTTTCCATCCTGACACGACACAAACAACAGCTACAATGTGACTTGGGTGACTTTCGCGCCAACAGCTCGCACTTGTTCGACAAATCGAGGTGAGCAGAAGTGAACTTATGGGTCTTTCTTGAAGCACAGACTGATTAATTTTATTATGTTGCTCATGAGAGCTTTTTGAAGCTTATGCAGTGGTAACGCCAAATCACATTCACTCAACACACCTCTCCTGTTTAAGGGAGTAAACACCAACAGTACTTTGACAGTCAAATATTTTGATTCCCCCCACCAAAATGCATATCTTTGGAGAAAGTTAACTCCACGAAAAACTGGAGCAGTACGCTTCCTCAAAGAACAGAATAAAATCTGATTAGATGGTACTACGTCGTGTGTCAGTAGCTGGTCTCGCTTACCTTGATGCATACTGAATGACTTGGTATAGTAGTGACTCGTATCATACACTCTATCCATTCGAGCTATCAGTCACAGTGATAGCTTCATACGAATTTCTGTCATATTTCAATGGATCTATTCCCTGAAGCCGGGCTTTTTTATGTGCAAGTTCGTCAGTATGGACCGGTTACACAATGCAAGTTAAACTTTGAGCTGGAGTAGTTAGGTAAAGCTAAGGTAAGGTTAGGTAAGGCTTTATTCGAGTTACTGTCATGGTAGAGTAAGTCAGTAGCTAATGCATGCCAGCTACTTTACTTCACGATATTCTGTCCTATCATACCACAAAAAGAAGTTCGCATGAGACCGGACTTCAACTTGTAACGTATTGTCGAAGTACAGTAACTCGTAGGCTCGATACAACAGCACTATGTTAGTGGGGCATGTCTGATAGATGAACCTCAAGAAGAAACATGAAATCTAATGGGGTTGATTATTTGAGCTGAAATTTGAATTTAACTTGCCTTGAAATCATTCAAATGAGAGAATGAAATTGGTTCCACAAGACAAGAACGAGACAATAACAAGTTATTGGAAATTCAAATTGAAAAGCAAACAAAGTGCACGGATTATGTGCAGTCCTTTATTTCATGACACCATTGCACCAATATCATATAGATTAACATAATCACTAGGACAAATATCCGTCGATAAATCAACAAATTTTTCCCCCGATCAGAGGTAATCATCCAATCAACCAAAACATCTACACCGAAGAAGCGGATCCAAAGAGAATTACTGCAGCTTTTTCACAGTTGTCACTGATCTTCAGGTCAACTTACCTTGGATAAAACCACAGAGGGAATCTCGATAGTTGTCACCTTTCAGATGGACCACTGCAGTTTAACAACGTACAGCGGGCCATCTTCTGGGAGCGTCTTGCGAATCCCACCCTCGGGTGCAGAATACTTTCATCGATGTGCATGACGTTCATCTTTTAGTCGCATCATGGTCGCTGCATCTGCGATATTGCAGTTTCACAAAAACCCATCACGACAGGCAAACGCTCCGTTCATATGGATTCCCACAATACGAAAACGTCCATATAGATTATTTCTTTGACATTAAAGATGCAAATACAAACGTTATTTCGATCGGCAGTAGCTCAAACGGCCAGACGGCTCAAGATTCTGTCATAAGACTACACCTATGCAGTACCTGTCTACTGCTTAGTGAGTGAGCTACTGGCATTGTGTTGCTAATCCACAAGTCCTGCTCTGAAGTAACCGCTTGCGTTTATTGTCCATGAAAAAATCCTTAAGTTACACAATCAGACACCCTCAAACCATAACCTCATGAGCACATATCGAATAGAAAATACTTAACCTCTTCTGAAAACTTAGAGCATTTATTTACACACTCTGAACCGCTAATTCCGTCAACCGATGTTTTTCATCATGAATCATCCGGGTTACCGAAAATATTTCTTATTTTTAAATCTCTGGCAACCATAATACACCAAAATAGACGGATCGAACGAATTTAGCAAGCAAAATTCAATTTTTTTCTTCATACGATTTGTTTCATCGTTTTTTCCTTAGAGTCGAGTGGCTGTTGTTGAGTTTGCGACGCAACGACGCGGTTCAAGAATCCCATAAACCGACTTTTTTATAGTCGTCCTTTCATTTTGACGTGGGTGTTGATATATCGGCCACCAAGCACAATGGCTAAGGTCTGGCGGAACGATGAAAAACTGGATGTTTGTATGCAGTTTCGGGAGAAAACGGAGACTGTGGAGATATACGGGAGGTAATTAACCCTGACGACTGCCGTTACTACGTTCTAGAAGGAATTATGTAATGACAGTGGTGAAATAACGTTCATGCGCTTCTAAAAAAAAACGACGTCAGTATATAGAGTCATTCTGCATGTAATCTTAGTACTTGTCATCATTTTAAACTTATACCGAATCGAATAACTGCAGTATCTATCGCAGTGTACTGAAAAACTACGACGCCTCAGAGAGTTTGACATGAAAAGCAGACAGAAGTCTTGTTTCTGTACAGGAAAAATCGAGATTTTAGATAATCGCTCGAATCCGTTAATTTTGTTCATGTGGGGGACATCTCTGCGCGCATGTTCTGTAGAACAACAACGTGTTAGCATTTTGTCCTTTTGTCTGTAATTTTCGAATATTTTCCCGGAAATGTTCCCAAACGACTAGGTTGGACTCACTGATGGCGAATCCGGTATCAAAATCGATCTTTTTTCGGTCCGCTGTCCATCCCTAGGAACGAGTACGGGCATACGGAAAACCCTCACGATCCATAGTAGCATTTCAAAATGCAACTGTTGAGTTCGTTATCAAAATCAATCAAACCGTTTCGGAAATTAAGAAATTTGAAATTTATTTTCCTGATTTTTCAGGAAATGTCTGGGCCATTGGATTGAAACGTTGAAATTATTTGAAATATATTTACGTGCAACTTCTTGCGACATTTTGTTGAAATCGCATCGCAAGTAAATTTTAAAAAAGTTTCGAATTTTTTTTTCAGGAACTATTCATCATATTTGGGAACATTTCTACTCTGACCTTGTTCTTCATATTTCACAGTAGTGTACCTAATTTTAGTTTGATATAATTATAAGTCAATACGTAAAGATGACCAATGAATCGAATTTGAACCTGCAAAAGCTGCTAACGTCAGTGCCCTAACACCTGTTATTCGATTAAGGATGAAAGGTCGTGCAATATGCTTTTGAGAAGGTTTCTTTCTTCTGAATGTGCCAATTACAATTTTTGATTTGATCTATTTGTTTACTCAATATTGGACTGAATAAAATATCACATTAATCACTTGGAGCGAAAGGTGATAGAAAATTCCAGAGAGACAATTTTGCAGTACGAAATTCGTTTAAAATCGAGCCTTTAAACAATGGTATTTTCTGCTCTGACTTCCGCTTCTCATTCTAGAGCATTTCGGAAGTAATTCGGCTACATTTGTCCACATTTCGCTCAAAGCATAAACGTTCATACCTGTTACCCTCGGCTCATAAATTACTATTTTTATGTCACTGATCGACGTTTTCTATTTGGACAAACATAAAAAGAACATAAGAGAACGTAACCGAATCAAATAGCACGAACCAAGGAGAAACCGTCTGTGACGAGAAGTAAATAAATCCAATCGAATAGACTGAGAATGGTGACAGAGTCAGTTACAAGCCGGTCTGGAAAGGCCCCCAAACACGAAAACAGCAATTAAGGGGACGAATGTCGGCGACTGTAAAGTACAGTCAGCGCGCTGTGAACTTGGGAAACAAGGGAGTGTAATCATCCCTATGGGTTTTCTTATCAAAGTGTTCTCTATCAATTATATTGTCGAAATGTTATGTTCTTGATACTGGTAAAGATGAAATGTTCGACGCCTCCTATCGAGCTCGTCATTAGTGGAGACGTATTGCTGAAACCTCTTGACTAACTCGTTTGCGAGATAATTGTACAGAAGCATGAACTGTACCTTTTCTATGAATCTCAATCAAACAGATCTAACATCGCTTTCCTCTTTATATGATCTATAATGGGGAAAATAGGTTTTTCTTCTTCTAAAGGCCACCAACGTAGTAGGGATGTTTCGTAGTCCATGTATCTATCTATGTCTTTCAGCCGAAATTAATCATATCTTGCATTTGTTTATGTAGTTGATTCTATAGCACATACTCTTATTTCTCAAGACAAGACGTGATAATCTTAACCATCATCTCTGAATGAAGTGAACTTTAATGTTCGCGAGCTTTCTTTTATCGGAGTTTTAGTCTATTCGAAAATCTTAGTGGATATTCCTTGAGCCGACCGCATACACTCTCCAATTTACCAGATATGATAAGAACTGCACAGGTCTCTGGACTCGCGTGCATACAGGCAGAGGTTTAGTATAAGGTGTCACCGAATAGAGTGTGCAGACAGACCTGCGCAAATCTGGTACACCGTAGAGTATGTGGCTGTGCGAACAATAACTTGTGTGTAACTACCAATTTGATGATCTTATTCTCCAGTCAAATTGGATGAGTCACAATTTCATCTTCTGAAATAAATAAAGGTATTTCAGAAATATTTTATTGTGATCTCATGTAGATTATTAAAATTCGGTACAGCACGAGGGCACTTTCTAGTATACTCATTTTCAATCTGGCTAAGAGTTTTGAATTCGCTAATGATGCTTTGGTAGTAAAATTTATGCAATGGTCAATTTTTCAAATATATTCGATTGAGATAGTGAATTTTTTCTGCCTTTTCCATACCCGGTAATGATGATGCATTCATTACTGCTGCACAAATGCTTGTGGAGCTAATGCCTTGAGAGTTCTGTATATACACCAAGAATGTGGTGTGGGACAACAGAGCTAGAAGTGAAAGAGTAGATGAATATAATTTCCCATCGATGTCAATGGAAGTCTTGAACAAACCATGGAGAGATATTAGTTATCGGGATAATGCAGGATTTACTCTTCTGCAGGAACATGTATAAGAATTCTCAAACTAGATTTCTTTCAACTGTTGACGCTATAGCTTACGAGTTGCTTTTGTACAGGGTGGGCAAAATTCGTTGTCTACTGAAGGGATCTCGAGAACTATAGCAGCTAGAAGAAAACTGATAACACATTCTCGAGCTCTTTTTTTCTGACTAATACGAATCTGAAAACAGATCCAGCTTATCGCGCACAGAACTTGAGTTATGAGCGAAAACTGAGAAATTGTCATTTTCAATAATGCTGAATAACTCGTTTGTTTGAACTCGTATTCGAAATCTGTTGATACATACTACAGGCACTTTTTTAGGAGTAATTCAAATATAATATGACTGAATTTTTTAATCCAGCCATCTTCTTGAAATGAGTAATATTTTGAATTTTTCAAATATAAACTATAGTCGAAAGTGCTCCTATCTTGCTATAAAATATTTGCTGATTTCAAAAATGTATCATATGTCGCTATATACATGAATATTACATGAGAAAAAATTCAATCCTTTTTTCTTGCTTGTCTATTCACTCTTGAATTATGAGTAGGCTGACGTTACCATAGCGACGATTGAATATGCATTATCTTCGTGTGAACTTGCGCCTCTA
The DNA here is from genome assembly GCA_958510865.1 of Myrrha octodecimguttata. Taxonomy (NCBI): domain Eukaryota; kingdom Metazoa; phylum Arthropoda; class Insecta; order Coleoptera; family Coccinellidae; genus Myrrha; species Myrrha octodecimguttata. The sequence continues at coordinate 33,536,096 of OY294057.1, forward strand.
TGATTTGAATCAGCGATTGCTGAATAAATATTTCTATGGTTAATTTGTCATAGTTCTTAAGATTAGTATGAAAATCTGTTTATGATCCCTAATGGCCCGAAATATTCCCAATTACGAAAAATTCGATATGTTGGTATACTCCATTCACTTTTATAATGTAGCCCGGTTGGCCATGACATCGTGACAGATTTCACCGTGTATATTTTGAAAATGTTAGGTTATAGTCATTTTCCTGTCAGATAACTATGCAATGTTGTTCTCTCTACATAGAGGTCGTAGTATTTACGTATTTTTCAAAATAAGAATTCACTTTGGGAAAATATGAATTTGAGAAAATATTATGTGAATTCAATAATTGTGAAAACCTGGCGAATGTTGAAGAAACCTTTTTCTCTGTCAACACTGGAAATATTTCACGGATATAAACATGTTTGGAAGATTCAGTTATGCTATTTTCTTGTACGGAAATCAAGAATCGAGTGTTGATATTTTACTGAAAAATAATGGATAGAGTAGTCCATTACTTTGTGATAGTTCATTTGAAAAAATAATAAAAGTACTCGAACAACCCTGCAGTAAAACTTCTAAATGAACAGACAAACTTATGGAATTCCCTGCTTTTCGAAATTCTCAAGAAATACTTTGCTGCACCACTTGAAACACTCCAGTATGAAAGTGTAGTGGTACTACTATTGTCACCTTGAAAGAACTTACTCAATTTAAAAAGTTCCTGTAAATCTATGTGAACGATACACTGGGTTTTGACTCACATACGTCAAAAATGTTGGATAGCTTGTGATGAATTATTGATTCCAAATCATCAGGGTTACTATCAGAAAAAGCAGATTTCACTTCTACGTAGCACTTTCTGATATTATGTCTCTGCTTCTTCAAAACTACCTTCGTCATTTTTAGTTTGCAAGCGTTATTATGCTGAGATTTAGAAATCTAGAATCGATTGATATTGATAATAGTAGAAATTGAAATTTGGCAACGTCCATTGACATTGCCGATATTTCATGAGTGCCAACCTGCGTCAGTTTTAAGGGAAAAAACTTGATAAACCTAAATCATGGCCAACCGGGCTACATTATAAAAGTGAATGGAGTATATGCTATATTCAAGCGAATGGAAATAGCCGAGTTGCAAGGGAAGTCTATATATCAGAACAACATATATAAAAATACATATAATGCTCATTCAATGGTCGCTATGGAAACGTCAGCCTACTGATAATAATTCAACAGTGAATAGAAAAGCGGGAAAAAAGTATTGAACATTTTTTCATGTTGTATTCATGTAAATAGCGACCTATGATACATTTTTTAAATCAGCAAAAATTTTGCAGCAAGATTAGAGAACTTTCGACTATAGTTTGCATTTGAAAAATTCAAAATCTTTCTCATTTCTAGAAAATGGCTGGATTAAAAAAGTCAGTCATACTATATTTGAATTACTCTTAAAAAAGTGCCTGTAGAATGTATCAACAGATTTCGAATATGAGTTCAAACAAGCGAGTTATTCAGCATTATTGAAAATGACAATTTCTCAGTTTTCGCTCATAACTCAAGTTCTATGCGCAATGAGCTGGATCTGTTTGCAGATTCGGATTAGTCAGGAAAAAAGAGCTTGAGAATGTGTTATCAGTTTTCTTCTAGCTGCTATGGTTCTCGAGATCCCTTCAGTAGACAACGAATTTTGCCCACCCTGTGTATTATTAATAAATTCGTACATTTATGAGGCCTGTACACATACCGATGTATTGTGTCCAACAATCTTGAAGATACAGAGTTTTACTTCAATAAATGGTTAACTATTCACTTCCAATCAACTAATTGATTACAGTGGCTTAATGGTGAATATTTTTCAACCTCGAATGATTACTATATGACAAATTCCGACATTAATAGTTCAGTTGTTTCATACTCATGAAGAATTATTTTGTTGAGTGGCGTTTATGTCCAAATTCTAATAAAACAGAAGTTTCTTGTTTTCATTTGAATAATCAACTGAAGTTTAAAACTTTGAATGTTACTTTCAATAATGCCGTTCTGAAACATAATTTCACTCCTGAATATCTTGGAGTGAAATTAGATACCTCTTTAAATTTCAAGGCCCATTTGGAAAACTTACGCATGAAGTTGAAATCTAGGAATAATATTCTTCAAAAACTAGCTGGTTCTTCATGGGGGGCTGACCCTACAACCCTTCGTACCGCAGCTTTGGCTTTGGTTTTTTCTGCTGCTGAATATTGTTGTTCGGTTTGGTTTAATAGCGCTCATGTTAGTAAAATAGATGTACAGCTATGTTGCTATGTTGCTATGAGAATCATTAGTGGGACCATAAGATCTACACCTTTACAGTGGTTACCAGTTCTCTCAAATATTGTACCGCCCCATATTCGTAGACAGGTTGCAGTGATAAAGTCTTGGGATAAATATCGTTCCTTTCTGAATTTATTTCCAATCATGTCTTATATTCCCCTTACCAACTATCAACTATATTCCGGATTCTAAAATTGCTAGATTGAAATCTCGTAAACCTTTATGGATCAACGATTTTCTTTACACCAATAAAAGTGACAAAGAAATCTGGCGTTCGGAATGGAATTCGTGTAATGTTTTCAACAAAGGATTGATCAGCGATCCTTCAGAAAAAGTTCATGTTTTCAATCTTCCTAGGAAAATTTGGTGCATTTTGAATCGACTTAGAACCGGTCATGGTCGCTGTAATAGTTTCCTCTTCAAATGGAATTCGGTCGAAAGTCCAAGGTGCGAGTGCGGAGAAGAAGAATAAACAATAGAACATTTAGTAAATACTTGTCCAATATATAAATTTGACGATGGTTTCGAGGCAATTCATTCGGTGTCTGATTCTTTTTTAAATGGATTGCGAACTTCAAATTAATTTAACGAGTACTAAATCATTTACTAGTTCATATTAGTTTTTTCGTCTCCTTTTTTGTTTTCAGGTATGTTTCCAAGATTTCAACCTGCATCGCATAGGAAGGAGGAAATTTTGTCGATGAAAAAGAAGCCCTTCAATAAAAAACAACAATTTCATTACACTTATACGGGGAGACAGAGTTTTTCCTGAGGTTTTTATCTGTGCTCTTGTATCATACGTAAAAATGTATGGTACCCCGTTGACATTTCCTCTGCTAATACTGTTATGACACAAATTGTTTGATATGAAAAAAAATGTAATGCTCATCTCAAAAGAATATATATATATATATATACTCATGTCCATATTTCCTATTTTTGTAGTCTGGGAATTAATTTATCGTTCTATTTTTCTGTCTTATTCAATCAGTATTTTGGACGTACAAGGATATTTCGAAGCGAGCGATTCAAGGCTGCTCAGAGTGATTTGACCTTGAATATTTTTCTTCTTGATTTTCATCGTTCTTTCCTGCATCAACCAGTTACAAAATTGACGTCCGTCTAGAGAAATGCGTTTATTCAGTTTGACTAGGTCATTTTCATAGCATTTTCTATGCCCACCTAAGCTTTATGTTAGGTCTGTTTACATGCTTTCAATTAGAATTTGAATATTCTTCAAATTATAAAATATTTAATTCGGAATAAGTAAATCAACAGAATCCTACTATATCATTCATTTTTGCACACGTTCTAGGAAAACAGCGCGCTATCGTTTTGTCCGAATGTCTGTAATTTTCTAATTTTGTGCCGAAAATGGTCTCGAACTACTAGATTGAACTCACTGATGACGAATCCGGACGTATGCACGATTACAGGGGTAAGGAGAATCCTATCGACCTGAAATTCTCAGGGGAGGTCGCATTTTAAAATGCGACGGTTGAGTTGGTTAATGGACAAATTCGGCTGGACGGAATGGATCGAAACTTGGCAGTTAAATGGAGTATAACGATCCGCAACACTTTGCGAAATTTTGTTGAGATCTTACTGTCAGAGAATTGAGAAAAAATTTCAAACATTTTTTTTTCAATACAATTACAATTTTTGGAGATATTGGGAGAAAATAAGTAAAATTTCGTGGATTTTTCCTCAGTATCGTTGTACTTTCCGGAATAAGAAGAAAAAACTTCGCAAAGCACTAACGTGAAGTCAGCAGCTTCTGCGCGCATAATCCAATTCGTTGCCAAAGCGGCCGTTGCCTTCGAACATGCACTTGAAAGCTTGAAAGCTGCTGACTTCACGTCAGTGCTTTTCTGGTTTTTCATAGGTCTCCTTTGCCATCTAGTGACCGCTTGCTTTCTTTAGCAGTACTAATGCTTCAAAAATATTTGATATCCTTGTCTGGTTGCTTGAGGCTCCATTGCATTTTTCATATACAGCTGATCATCATTCATGGTTTCGCTTCTTCCGAATAGATCACAATATTGAACAATCTCAAGGGTCCGAAATAGGACGAGTTCCATAAATAGAAGAGATATCCTTTTCCAATTTTTTCAATACTATCCCCGCAATAACCTCGTAGCAAAGCAAACACCGTATTTAATCCCGTATTATGCACGAACGAGCTCGTATATCCTCATAACTCCATGCACCTTGTCTCGGACAAACGGCACCACGGGTTATTGTTGCCATTCAATAAACCGTGTTAACATTCCCCATAAAACTGGCCCATGCCGTTTATCTGTCCTTTTCCCATACACTCGAACGTTATTAATAGGAAATATATATAAGAGACGTGTGACCCGAATAAGCCGACTTACAACTGTTATAAACCTGCTGATTTAAAGGACTGCCGGCTAGAATTTATCGACGGCAGTCGACAACGTTGGTCCAATTTGCCGCCGCATAGTTGCAACTGTGGACTGGCAAGGCTGTTAAATAGGCTAATTAAGGGGTGGGACGTTGAAGAAGCGATAAGGATGAGAGGTTTGAAGATGGTGGTAATGATTCAAATCGGTTGCAGAGTACGATATCGCTTTATCAAGTGTGAAGTTTCATTAAACAAAGGGTGTTGATTGAGTTGTTTGCCTCTGGAGATTAAGGATTAATAGTAGTTCTTGGGAATTTTCAATGGGGCTTGGAAGAAGGCACAAATGAACATTAGTGGGAGTTATCGAGAAATACCGTTTAATAATTCTTCCTTGTTCCTTTTAGGATAGTTACCCATCATAGAATGCCATTTTGAAACGTGGCCATTTCTTTTTCTGATTCTGATCTTCTTCCACTACTTCTAGAGAAAAGATTGTATTCGCTTGAAAAACTAAAATATTGAAAGCGGTAAAATAGCGATAAGGATGAGAGGTTTTGAAGATGGTGGTTATGATTTAAGTTGATTGCAGAGTATGATATGGTCAATTGTCGAGTTCTATTATACATTGGGTGCTTGATTTGTTCTCCTTTGTATCGGTTGGATTTATGGTAGTTCTTTGGAGGTCTACTTTAAGAGTTCATTTTGGAGCTTTTGTGTTGTCCTCCCAGTTGAAATTTTGGTATACCGAAAGTGTTTGTAGTATTCATCAATCGATTCCTTTCTTTCCGATTGAAATTTTCGATTGTATCAATTCGAAATGGCATCCTCCCGAAATAACTATTGTTGTGTGCTTCAACTCAATGTTATTCATGGTCAAAGAAGAAAGGATCATCCACTGCCTCAAGTTTTCATTTTTTCCAGAGCCAAATGAAATTTAAGTTTATTTGGAAACAGCAGGGAACTCAATGATAGAAGAAAAGCCTGGATTTTGAAATTGAAGATTGGAAAACAGGTCACGAAATACATGAAAGTATGTTCACTGCATTTCTCTGAAGATGTTCATTTCCATATAAGTAAAATACAATGCATTCATTTCGAAACAACTTCATGTCCAGATATTTTAGGTGGAAATGAAAATAAAGGAATTTTGACGAAAAATGCTGATCCTGCAGAGAAACTACCGAGCACTTCTGCTGCTACCTACTTCACATGCTACACAAAACCATATTCAAAGAGAGTGATCTGGTTGGAAACCTGACAAATATACTGTTATAGTTGATAATAGCTAAAGTTATCCATATAAATACATCGATATTTTTCATTTCTATATCCTTGGTAGGTTGAACCAGCTATGACATTTTTCATTTTGTATATGTGTATCTTGAGCTGCTGTGATATGAAACTAAAATCAATGATATGTCTATCTGTTTCCTCTCCTTTCTTTCGAAATACGATGCAAAAAAACTAGAGCAGAAAAGCTGTATTTTCATTCCATTAATTCACTCGTTTGTAAACAAAGAGAATGAGTCATATCATTTAGACTGATTCTAGAATAACCACATAATATGGATTGCATTCAGCATCTCTTCACATTGATAAGGGTCCTTGAATCACTTATTGAGGTACCTATTTTTCCAGAAATTCAAGTCAACTCAGATATTGGTTCATTTTGATCCACCAAGCAACAGACACTAAAATAATATCGAGATTATTCTCCAGGAACAATTTGAAGCACAATTTTATAACGTCATCCAAAAGAAAAGTCCCTTCTCGAAAAATCTTACACAGAATTATGATAATTTCATTAAATATTCTAGCTCTGCTCAAAAACATTCGTTCTCCACATTTCTACGGTTTGTTTACATAAACTACTAGCTTGGACAGGCTCCAAATTTATCCGTTAATGCGCTGGCATGTTCGCAGAAATTCCCAATACTTCCTCGCTGCTCTTAGCTTCTGAGAATTAAGTTGCTATGGAGCATGTCGCTGGAGCGGACCGTCACTTAAATGATGCACCAAGCATTCTTCTCATGCGGAATTGGGTGAAGAAGTTTCGAGGAGACTGGTTCAACACTAGGTAAACCAAAATCCGGACCACCAAGGTCATTGAGAACGTGGAAGGAACTAATCAGTCTCTCCATTCAGAAGCGTGCAAGTGCTTCGCACGTGCATAGCTCATTTCTCCGATGAAGCTCATTTTCAACTTAATGGGCACGTGAATAAGCAGAACTGTCGCTGTGGGAGTGCAACCAATTTCTAATGTAAGCATCAAAAACCCTTTCATTCGCCAAAAGTGACCGTATGGCCGGCGATGTCATCGCGAGGGATCATCGGTCCATACTTTTTTGAATATGAAATTGCTCTTACAGTGAATTCAGAGCGTTATTTTAGGATGCAAGATGAGTTTTTGTTGCCTGAACTTCAAAATCTTCGGAGCTATAATCAAATAACATGGTTCCAGCAGGATGGAGCAACGTCACACAAGTCCAATAGGTCTCTGCCACGAGTTCGTGAAATTTTTCCAGGCAAATTATTTTTGAGAAGAGGTGATATAAATTGGCAGCCACGCAGTCCTGAGTTTACTCCTATAGACTTTTTCCTGTAGAGTTCCCTCAAATGTAAAGTCTACATTAATAAACCAACTTCACGAGATCAGTTAGAACAAAACATTCGCAACGAAATGGGAGCCATCACGGAGTCTACCTGCCAATCCGCCATAAGAAATGTGAATGTTAGATTGAATGAATGTCGCGAACGCGAGGGAAAACATTTAGACAACATTATTTTCAAGAAATAGATTCCCAAAGAGTGTATTTCAATAATAAATAAATATTTTTCGATTAACGGCTTATTTTATTTTTATCGATTTTTGAAATATAAAATTTCTTTCGAGACACCTTGTACTAATTATACGAATTCCTTTTACAGATCACATGCTGCAGTTGACGCAACAATCGGAAAATAAAACGCTGCTCCTCTTCGCCAACGTGTACAGGAGGATGTCAGTGTACTCCAAAGCTCCAATCGAAAGCTTCTACTCCGACATCCGCAAGGCTCTTATGGTCAACGTCACTAACGGTGAAATCATCCTCCCCAACTTGGACATACAAAATAGTGCATCCATCTTCTTCACCGACCTTTTTCCCTTAGTTTACCTTCATACTCTTTCCAACACGGAGAGTTTCAAGGACTTCAGCGTCGATTACAAATCCTGCCTGAAAGAGTCCACCAAAGACATTCTGCCGTTTGGCGATATACCCAAGCAGATAGCACAGTCTTTGGCGAAGAGTTTGGATGCCACCCAGATCCTCTTTCAAGCCTTCGCTGTCGGCTTGGAAGTGCTTAACGTCACCGACGTGGTGCTGGTAAACGAAAACGGCAAGAACAACGAGCAATGTCACGATGCTCTTGTGAAGCTTACTTACTGTCCGCGTTGTCTTGGTCTAGCGAAAGACGTAAAGCCGTGTTCTGGGTACTGTTTGAACGTGCTGAGGGGTTGTTTGACCTCCTATGTGGCTGAACTGGACTCACCTTGGAACAGTTACGTGGAAAGTATAGAAAAGTTGGTGAATGCAATGAAGCATCACAATAATGAGGTTGGGGTGAATGCTGATGGCATCATAAGGGAGCTGGACAACAGGATATCCGAGGCTATCATGCACGCTATGACGAAGGGCCAGGAGATCGACAGTAAGGTAGGTGGTTGTCAAGAATTTCTGTAGGAATGAAAAGTTCGTACCTTTCGACTGATTCATGTAAGAATATGAATGGTGATCTTTCCGAGGTGAATTTAATTCATTTGATTTGAAGAGGAAGAAAACATAAATTAAAAATATATCTGCGTTTTTTTGAAATACAAAGTTCATCAAATAGATTCATACTCAATTCATTTTTATTTCTACGCGCTATTGACTTTAAAAAATTTGAACAGTTTTTTGACATCGTTAAATTCCAACAGAGCAACTAAAGCAGTCAAAATGGAAATGAAGTGAAATAATATGAGTATTTAATAATAATTTGATCATTCAAAAAAATTGTTCATTTGTTCACACGATAACCGCGTGTCGGATGAAAACAGTGAAGATTTGAATGTCGTCCCAAAATAACTATACATTTCAAAATTGAGACGTAGATATTATTTTTCCAAAACACCAATGTTGGAAGATTCAAACACCTTCTACAAAAAATAATGGATATTTATACTCAGAGGGCTTGTGCCAAATTTCATAAAAAGATCTGAAATAATTAATGATGGAACAACGGTTTTTTTTCTTCATATTTTACCACCTTATGGTTCAAAAGTTGACAAGCTTGGGTTATAGGTTTTTTGAAATTTGAAAGACCAGCATCCCATTCTTCAACCCTGTATGGAACGGGTATCGTCGCTGAAAAGAACTAAGTGATAAATGCATTAATATATGATGAGGAACGTTTTCAGCCTTGGGCGATCGTGTTCTGATTTGACATTTGGCTCGGTCTTTGTTGAATTAATATCCGAGAAAACTTGCTCCTATCAATTTGTTGACCGTAAAACGTCATCTCAGCTATTTTTCTTAATCATCTGAAAAACTGTTTGGTAAAGTATGAATCGTGCTCATGTTCTATGCCTCACAACGAATTATCAATATATGAGAATCATAATCGAATCAGATGACACAAATATGAGCGCCCTTCAGCATGATCTGATGATCCGGAATTATATTTCAATTTGTCATTTCAGATTATATCCAGAAAGAGGAATACAAATGATCTCTGCAGCTAAATTAAGCTTCAGTTTTGAGTTTTTTCCATTCTAAATCTAATAGAAATGTTAATTCAGGTTTCGGAACTGGAGATATAATTAATGATTCTGTTGGGAGTGCAACGCCCATCGATTTATATTTCGGTTTTGTGGGCAACGTTGAGAAATTATCTTGTCTCTACTTGAAAAATGTGTGGCTATAATATGTAATGGTTGCAAAAAAACAGAAATAGATTCCATTTTAAGGAATTCAGTCCTGTTTTTCATGATGAAATATAATTTGTCTAGAGCCTTAATGCTTTCATGACGAAACTTGTTGTGAGAGATTGACTCGCCATATTTCTAGCGATAAGTATTCTTCTTCTTCGTTCATGATCATATCGTCTCCTACAACGCTTATACAGGGTGATTCCGGAGGAGACCGTCAGATTTTGGGATAAGTTTACACTAGTCAAGACAGTCTCGGAACACTGTTTGGTTTATGGTTGGGAGTCTCTGTTGAGAATATACAGGGTGATTTGTCCGATTCGACCGATTTTACTTTTACTGATAACTTTGGTATGGCTTATTCGATTGCAATGAAATTTTCAGCGTAGTACAATAGTGTTGAACACATTCATTGATTTCAATTTTTTTTTTCAAAATAAGCGGTTGTTATTGTGATAAATCCAGATTAACTGTGCAGGTTGAAAAAACACCCTGTACATAGCGTTTCCTAAACTACGCTATCTGTTTACGATTGTACTATAATAAGTCATTATTTGAGAGTTTCTAATTTTTTTGGCACACTTCTAGTTTTCCGAGAATATTTTTTCAAAAAATGATAATGTCGAAATTTCGCTCCAATCGATTCTACTTTTATTGATAACTTTGGTACGGCTCAACTAATTTTGATAAAATTTGCAGTGTAGAACAATCTGAACGAGTACATTCAATAATCGCAAAAGTCCCTCAAAATACAGGGTTGTAATTGTGATAATTTTAGAATTTCAGATTGATTGTGCAGTTGAAAAAAACACCCTGTACATTGCTTTTCCAAAACTTTCTTATTCGTTGCAGATTCTACAATAATATGTCATCATCCAGAGGTTTCTAATTTCTTTGGCACACCTCCGGTTTTCCTAGAAAACATTTTTGTAGAAGAGCATTATCGAAATTTTGCTCACAAGCAGTGAGAGTATTCCGCACTAGGTAAGAAAGCTGTATCGTCCAAGGATGCAAAGTTGTTCGTCACTTCTACAATATTCTTTTCAAATTCGAAATATATTCTGAATTGAATGGTTTCATACAAAATATTTGCAATTAAATATGAATTTGGAATTTGAAAAGAATATTTTAGAACTTAAGAACTGCTTTGCATCCTTGGACAATAGGTACAGCTTTCCTACCTAGTGCGGAATACTCTCACTGCTTGTGAGCCAAATTTAGATCATGCTCTTCTTCAAAAATATTTTCTAGGAAAACCGGAGGTTTGCCAAAGAAATTAAGAACCTCTGAATGATGATATATCATTGTAGAATCTGAAACGAATAAGAAAGTTTTGGAGAAGCAATATACAGGATGTTTTTTTTAAACTGCACAATTAATCTGAAATTCTAAAATTATCACAATTACAACCCTGTATTTTGAGAGACTTTTGCGATTATTGAATGTACTCATTCAGATTGTTCTACACTCCAAATTTCATCAAAATTGAATGAGCTATACCAAAGTTATCAATGAAAGTAGAATCGATTGGAGCGAAATTTCGACATTGTCTTCTTTTGATGGAGTTTTCTCAAAAAACGAGAAGTGTTCCAAAAAAATTTGAAACTCTCAAATAATGACTTATTATGGTATAATCGTAAAAGGATAGCGTAGTTTAGGAAACGCTATGTACAGGGTGTTTTTTCAACCTGCACAATTAATTTGGATTTATCACAATAACAACCGCTTATTTTGAAAAAAATTTAAATCAATGAATGTGTTCAACACTATTGTACTACGCTGAAAATTTCATTGAATTCGAATAAGCCATACCAAAGTTATCAATAAAAGTAAAATCGGTCGAATCGGACAAATCACCCTGTATGTTCTCAATAGAGACCTCCAACCATAAACCAAATATTGTTTCGAGACTGTCTTGACTAGTGCAAACGTATCCTTAAATCTGATAGTCTCCTCCGGAATCACCCTGTATAATCGTTGTTCTGTCAAACGCAATTCTGGAGTCAAAATTTGATCTGAGCAATCCAGTTTAGCTCGCTTGTGATGATGTGTTCAGTCAATCAGATTGAAAATTTTGATTTTGGTCACTGAATGTCGAGTATTTTCTACATTTTGCGCGCATGTTCTAGGAGACCAGCGAGCGATTATTTTGTCCAAATGTCTGTAATTTTCGAATTCTGAGCCGAAAACGGTCTCAAACGACTAAGTTGGACTCACTGATGACGAATCCGGTGTCAAAATCAATTATGTCGACCTCGGACATTCAGGGTTGCATTTCAAAATGCGACGGTTCGTTAATGGGCAAACACGGTTTTGAAGTCAGAGCGTTTTGAAATTTTGAGGTTATTTCCGTGATAATTTGGGAACAACTGAAACGATTTAATCGAAACTTGGCAGTTAGCTGAAGTATGATCACGCTTTACTTTTTACGAAATTTTGTCCATACTGTCGATATATTCAAAAAAAGGACTTTTTTATCAGAAACTGTTCATTATATTTGGAAGAAATTCAGCGCTGAACTGCCCTACATTTCGCAGCAGTGTACCAATTTCCAAATCGATATCTACGTTCATCATTCTCCAAGATATTGGAAAAAAATATGTAAAATTTTGTGGTATTTTTAGTGACATCGTTGTTTTTCTCGGAATAACTCAAAAAATGCTTATTCACAATGAAACTCTGTATCTATGCTGATGAACAACTTTGTGCGAAATTTCGTGATGATCATGTTATTAGAATAATTTTAAAAACATTTTTTTTTCAAATTTTCAATATTCTGCGTCCTTCTGATCATACTATCCTCATTGAATTCTGTATGCACCTTCGAACTGTCATTTTTCGATGAATTACTGGATTGGTATTGTAATTTTGGAAATATAATGGGAAAATGAAATTTTGAATGGGTATGTGCGGAATCCTTGGGCGGATTTTACCCATTCACGAACTCGACTTTCGTTATTAAGGTCCAAATCTACTTTATAAATATCGAGTTTGTAAGTTATTGTGTTTACGGTCGGCCGTATTACGAAAGTCGAATTCGTGATTGGGTAAAATGCTGCTGCCTTCACGGCAGTGCTTTTCTAGGTTTTTTTCGATAAAGTACTGGATTTCGATTCAATCTAATCTGTATTTTTCAAAATATTGAGAAAATAAAATTTTGAATGGGTATATCTGCGGAATCATCGGGTGGAGTTTACCCATAAACGAATTCAGCCCTTTTGAGTAAGTTTCAAACGACTCCACAAATAACGAGTTTCTAAGTTGTTTTTTCGGAAGTTATTGTGTTACGGTCGGCCGTTTTGAATCGCGATCCTTCAAATGATCATGTTTTTGCTGATCAGACGATTACAAAAATTATTGCAAATTTTTGAAATGCCTAAAACTATAGAATAGTTTGAAGAAGCTGTGCCTTGTGCCTTAATCAAGTGCTGAAAGGAATTCGTAATTGGTTCAGAACTAGACATGTGATCTATGACGATGTTGAGTTGGTAAGGAGTTGGTTCAGAATCAATTCGTCATCGGACCCGCGAAGATAGCTAATCTCTTAAAAAAAGGCAAAATCAATATTTTTACGGATAATTGAAAACGAATACTTCATCTCAAAAGTAAAATGGGTTAAACTGATTGAATTTCATACGCGTGATGTTATTTTCTGTATACCTACCTTAAGAAAAACGTTATCACAAATGAAAATCGATCGTCGATGTGTAGGGCCAGCATACGAATCATTCAGAATCCGACGGCATCAAAACCAATACGTATTTCAGGATCAAACTCTGCACATTAATCAAATTTTAGCCTATGTGTTCGCATTTCCCTGACGTTTCGCTAAATGATTTATGTCTATATGGTTTCTCTAAGAGCAGTTCGATTTTTGCCTGAAGGCTCTGTATGCGAGCGATTTCAACGGAGTATTATTATTCGAATATAGAGAATACCGAGTTGTGAATACTTTTCAATAATGCTCATTTCAGCGGTCGACTTGAATATGAATGAGGGCATTGACCATTGCTTTCGTGAGAACAAATCTTATAAATTATATAAAAATAAGAACCTTTATTGAAAGGAGTTCTCTGTTACATTCCACCTTCAACATAATAGTTTCCTTAAATTTGGGATGGGAAATATAAACACTCATCGAGGGTAAATATCAAAAGAAAAATGAGTTAGGAAATTGTTTCCGGTGAATCGCAGTAAATCATGTTTATATCATCACTTAATAGTCCAGTTTCAGAATTGATGGGAAGGGAACATCATAACAAAGAACAAGTTTTATCGATTTCCAGAGATAATTATCGCATCTCAAGGGATATTTCCTACCCATCATGATCTTCCATTAAAAAGAGGGTCCCGAAACAATAAAAAACGTCAAAAATTGCACAGTCCCCTCTGCTTCTGGAATATCTCAATAGAAACCTAATGAAGGTTTCCGGAAAGAACCAATGAGGAAATTTTCGTAGAATCATCGAATGAGGGTACGTGGATAAAAGAAACCGAATTTTTTTTGTACGCCTTTTGTTTAGTTTTAATGTACATAAACACAAAGAGACTGGGCATACGAAGCATTATTCGTAGGGGTCACAACATAATGATGAAACAACTTCAGAAGAATCGATTAAGGGATTGCTCGGAGGAATATCTTATATGTGTAGCATGCACATGATACTCGAGAAGAAAACGTTTGAGTAAATTGCATTTTCAGATGAACTGTAATATCTTTCAAGATTCTATCCAACATGATTTAATACCCATAGATCTATTTGTGTTCCCTCAGAGTAGGAACGGAATGAACGGATTCAGTTAATATATTACGTTGAAAACTTTCGTCCTAGCTCCCACATAGTCATAATCTACTTTTGCTACGCTCAGTTTCACGAAGTCTTCGAACTCTTTTGATGCTTTCTTCATTATTTCGAATGAATATATTTTCTTTGTAGAACTCTTCATATCATCAAGTTCATGACCAACATCATATGCGAAGATGATATGTGACACATCAGAGTAGGCCAGTAAATTTTTCACGCCTGGTTCATGCTTCGAATTGTACTCAATGACTGGGCTTGAAGCAACTCAAGTCCCTAAATGGAAATGATTTAGTGACCTCTGTTGTGAATGAGAATGTCAGTTTTTTCAAAATAGACGAATCGAAGAGGAAACTATAATAATAAGCCTTCATTTACAACAGGTTAAAATCCGATTACAGGAAAAGTGATTCAACAGAAAATAAGATATTCATATATACAATACGACAACATTTCATTGAAATAGAAGCAGTTATGGAATAATAAACATGAACGCAATAGACACATACAGAAGGCAAGATTAACCGAACACAAACGATTGAGGCAATCATCAAAAGTCAAACTTTAGTGAACTATTTAGAATACAACTTGAAAAGGCCATCGATCCCTTGATTTCAGCGATAGATTCGCCTCTCTTAACATATCCATTGAGCCGCTGCCCAACCTCAAATTCTCTAGAGTTGACTTTGCGACGGTTCTCCTTGTTAAATCAGCGGGAATGTATTATACAGTGTGTGAATTTTAAGAGATACCTCCCTTAATATCTCGGCCTCATGTGGAATCAGAAAAAATACAATGAAAGAAAAACATTTGTTTATTGAGGGACATTTTCCACGGTTGATTCCAATCAATTTGTAGCAACCCTGTAAGCGTGGTGACAGCTTAAATCTTGAATGGAAAAGGTTACTCTATTGCCTTTTCGAAAATGCATCACACTCACCTTTTTTGTTATTACATACTTTCTATAAAAAAAAAGAATAATAAGAATTGCAAGAATCGATGGAAGCTTATTTTGGGTGGATTTTGCATCACTTTTTAGGTTTTTTCTGAGTTTTTACATGGCAAACGTCCTTGCGGATTGCAGGATTGCACTATTTGTCAATGGCACTTTCTTGGAAAACAGATTGCCTTATGATCAATACCGGAACGATACAAACGATAAACAAAACGAACCGTGACGTTTCAGAGTACAAATCTGACTCTTTCATTCGACATTCCAAAAAATTATCAGAATTATCCTCTTTGGATTTTTCGTTTCGAGACTTTTGTCAAATTGACATTTTTAAGAAATCCTAGCAACACAGTTTAGCTTGGTTTGAAAGTTTTTTAATTCTACCCCTTTTTTGAGTGAATGCAGCTAAATATGGTCTATTTCTATAGAACAATGAGCAAAATTACTCTCTCCATTCAACAAAATTCAAGAGGACCCTTTCATTTTTTCTATTTTTCTTTTCAAATTATCTGGCTCCGTCAACAGCATTTTTATATTGTCCCAATCTATCATGTGACTCCCAATGGTGGAACATACATGGGTCGCTATTTGGGGTTTATGTATGTCTCTATTCCTAAGGTTGCTTTTCTGATATCTAACTGTCGAGATGTTTCTGCTGTATATATGTCCTTCCACAAATACAGAGAATACTTCAAATACAATTGTTAGATTTTGGTTTCTTTTTAATTGGTTAGGTTTTAGTTAGTATAGATCTCAAATCATTTTTTGTTTTGAAAGCCGTCCTTATATTGAATCAAGCACAAATTCTCCTGATTTTTCCTGGAAGGCCTTGTATATGAGAAACCATTGTTCTGGTGTTGTTCTTGTTGATTTGGTTGAGAAAAAGATTTTTGTCTAAATTTGAAAAGGTTCTATTCATAAATTCTCTAGAAGGTCCATTTACTTCAAGAAAAAATGATTTGATGTAATTAATTTCAGGTTGACGAATCTCATTGGTTGATGAGATTACATTAGCTCCATCATAATGGGTTTAGACGAGATCCCTTTTTACATTGAGTTCATGATTGAAATAAGAATTTGGATATCTATTTGTATGTGTATCTTTCCTGAAACATCTAAAAATAAAAGTTGATTATTCTTCTCTAATTCCATTGTGAATTTATTGAGGGTTTTTACAGCTTATGAATTCAAATAATTTGTCTAACTCTTTCTTTCCATATGTTGCCAGATTACGAAAGCATAATCAACATATCATCACATATTGTGCGACTTTTGCCAAATCGACATTTTCACAGATCCACTTGGATTGAAAGTTTCTAATTCTACCTCCTTTTTGAGTAAATTCAGCCCGATAGCGTCCATTTGTACAGAACTAAGAGCAAAATTACTCTCTGCATTTAACAAAATGCAAAAGAACTCTCTAATTTTTCTTTTCAAATTATATGGTTCCGATATGTATTTTTATATTTAGGAATCACATGATAGTTTGGGACAATAGAAAAATACTGTTGTTGGAACCAGATTTGAAAAAAAATTAAAGGGTCCCCTTACTTTTTCCCAAATCGAGAGATTTTTTAACCTGCACCATTAATCTGAAATTATCACAATAGCAACCGCGTATTTTTTTGAATGTGTCCATTCAAATTGTTCTTCTTCGAAAACTTCATCGAAATCGAATGAGCCATAACAAAGTTATCAATAAAAGTAAAATCAGTCGAATCAGACAAATCACCCTTTACAGTCACCACAACCATAAACTAAACATTGTTTCGATACTGTCCTGAGTAGTGTGAACTTCTGCTAAAATCTGACGATATCCACTGGAATCACCCTGTGTATCTTCGTTTTCGAGTCAAAATGGAATATTGAAGGTATTTTGGCATATTGATAGCTTTTTTTTCGCTGAAATGAAAACGATTTAAACACCTTTAATTAGTTTAGACCAAGCCGTTTGAAAACGACGTGAACGGATTCTCTTTATAGGGTGATTAATGAAGGCAGTTTGGCTCTCGAAGTTCTGCTTGCTTCACAGTTATCCCGATATTTTAAACTATATGAAAGTTTTGCCAGATTTCGGCGTAAACGTTGAAAAAAGAAAACAATGTGGAGGAAGGCTAACAAGAATGAATTACGACATACTCAACTATGTCTTATCTCCATTCAACGAACGAATACCGTCCTCAAACTCTGGATATCAATATTCAAAGGACTCTCCTCGCAGAAAGATACACTCCCAACTAGTTGACAACAAATTTACAACTCCGATCAGAGAGGGATAAAGAAAAGAACGTCCACGGCCGATACGGAATACGTAACACGCATCCAGAGACCAGGTGTCATCGGAACTTCCCACACTGGAACGTCGTCTGAACATGAATTATGTAACTGGGAGTATGCTCTTCCATCGGCATGCCACTGTACGGACCGTTCGGAATTAATACGGCTAGGTGAGATCTAAATGCCTCATGCAAATCAATCTCGGTTATCTGATGCATGCAATCGCGAGCAGTTCCTTAGGATTAAGAGAAACCGCAGGTCGTGGCTGGATAGTTTTGATGACGACACTATCTTCATGGGCTGAATTCAGAGATTCTGAATCTTGCAGAACACTTTCTAAACTATACTGAAGCTTTTGAAGGTTTTTGAGGTAGTTTCAACCTCTTTCATAAACACACGTTTTATCCCCACTTGGTGTTAGGGAACTTGTGAGGGCATGAGATAAAGTCAGTCTTCGCATGCCTACGTGAGCGGACACCCTTTGTGCGGAGCACGAAGGAGTGTACCAAAAATGTCGGACTACCGGGTACAGCGTGAACGCTAGCGCCCCCTATGACAATGCGTTACAGGCAGGTGATGTAGGTATTCAAAATCAAGGTATCTAGGAGTGTTAACTTAAGTAGGGACTGTGAAAGGGAGCTCGATAAAATACCAAATAGTTCATGGGGATAAAAGAGTCCCAATTCAAGAAGAATAAACCAGCAAAATAACAATTACCAATATTTGTCGATAAATCAAGGAACACTGCACCTTTATGTGTGGTAATCATTATTCAATCAACCAAATCCTCTACAGCGAAGAGGCATTGTCCATGGAATCCGTGAACTACAGTTTCACGGTCACTACCGATCGTCAATACGACTCACCTTTTCGAATGCGAGAAGGATTATAGATACTCAAAAACTGCTGATTGGATGTATCGCGAACAAAGCTGTTCTAGCACCATCTAAGGGGCATCTTACGAATCCTAACTTCAGAGTGCGAAGAAACCTTGAGGGATATGCATGACGCTCATCCATTTTTCGTGCATTTTTCTGCACTTCTACAGTCTGTAAAATTACCATCACAACTAGAGAATACACCTTTCATGTGGTTCTCAGTATGAGACGGTAACATCATTATTTTGTTCGATGGGAACGTTTCCTTTTTTTGGGAGAAACCATATGAACCAAGTGTTTCCTAGCTGTGACGGTATCGTACAAACTGCGAACAGGTTTTAAGCATCTAGAACCGTTTCGACATTTGGAATGTCGAGTAGTATTGAACGGCGAAACTGCAGTATACGAATTCCCTGGACAATGAATGCTTCTTCAGTGTAGAGTTTTAGGGTGAATGGATAATCAACTCGCATCGAGGTGAAGGATTTTCTGGTTTATCGACAAATATCCGTCCTTACGTTTAAATAACAATGGCGATGCCCACGAGTGTCTTGTGTTTGTTCGAAAACGAGACGATCAGAACAGCGACTATCACAATAATCAGTACTGGATGAACATAAACATTCATTCAGTCTGTATAGCCTCAAAGGAGTTCAGGATCATTATACAAATCTAATGTTTGAACGCGAACTCTGTTTTCGACAAAAATGAAATATGGAATATTTCAATGGACAAATTATTTCATAATTGTGTAGTTAGCAACATAAAAAATACCTGTCTGTTTTGATTTTTCCGTTGTTGATTTTTCAACTTTTCGATTCCTTTGTTCTCATGTTTCAATTCTCCATCTACGTTCTGATTTTTCTGTTCGGTTCCTATTCTATCAGCTTTAAAATGTTTTTATTTTTTGCTCTTCCTCAACTTACATGCTATTAGAATATTTTTCAACTTAATTCTGGTTTTCATTTCATCCTGGCTGAACCAAACAAATATTGATTTTTGGAGTTGCTTCGAGTTCTCTTTGGTTCCACTTATTCATTTTATTATTGTTTTCTGACTATTTTGCCTTGATTTTTTCTAATTTTTCTGTCTTTATGATTACTTTTTCTCATTTATTCTTGTAGTTTTGTGTTGATAATGCCGTATGATATTGAGTTTTGATTCAATTCCCACACTCATATTTCAAGCATGCCCTTATGCTTGATACGACGCTTCAGTGAGGCAGTCCGTGTACACGATTACTTTTGAAGGGTATGTACTAGAGTATCAAAAATTTCAGAGTAGGTTTCGAGCCAGAATATCGGTTGCGTTCGTTGGAACTGGTCGAAATGTCCCGTAGCGTGAGAAGACAGTGCAGCGTTGACATGCTTTTCGCTGGTCATTTTCAAGAGGGGGTTGAGGCGTAGAGGAATAAAAGAACATGCGTTCGAAAGCTCCTCACCTCAAGTCAGTGGAAGTGAGTCCAGCCCTAGAACAATGAGCTGAATCCTGTTCATACGCATTTACGAGGCAACATTTCTTGCTACTTTCCAGCATTCCCTACATAGTCGAAATGATAACAAACGTGTAGCCCGACAGTTTCACTTTTCATTCCTTATTTCCCATAAATAAGTCTGAAATAATCGTTTGTGTCTTACTTCGATTCAAAATTCACAAAAGAAAGACATCATTCGTACCCCGGAACAAGAGCTTACCGAAACAGTATCAGATCACGATAGGAAATTCGAAACATTTTGCAATCCCATCATCATGTTCATTCCGTGCAAACGTCAAGAGACAATATCGAATCATTTGCCTGTCGCCCTCCACCTCTTGGAGTAGAATAACGTGTCGCGGACGCATCAGAAGGTATTAAACGTCAAGCGTCGCAACGCGCTACACGACGCGTCGGTTATCATACCGCGGCAATCCAAAACGCATTTGTCAATATCGACGACGGTTTCGTAGTTGTTAGAGCCGCCCGCAGGGCCTACAATTAGTGCGGATATGTCTTGCGACGATGATATATTAAACGTTTTGCCGCAGATTACGGAATACTATGACTGACACTAACTTGATTGCCCGCCTAATGAGTTCCTGTTCGATTGACACGGGATCCGCACGAAGTTTTTGTCCCCTTCATGGGGATTATTTCATGAATGTTGGTTACCAGTTGATTCTAGTGAACTCGTTGTAATAAGCAGTTGAACTTTAATAGACGGAATTATTTGTTGAACTTTAATTTTTGGGTACAAAATGATTATATCAAATTCAAGCATAATTTGGTAACAATAAATATACAATATAAAAATAGGTTTGAAATTTATGACCCATGATTGGTTTAGCTATTAGTCAAGTTATTGCCCTTGCGTCTACTAGTGTTAAGCGTAACAAAATGCCCAGCTCGATATCAGTTGAAATAATCTCTGAAAGCGATTTAATTCATCGAGATCTTGTGAAGGTGACCGTTGGGTAATTGTTTAAGGTATGTATAATGAGCATAATGCATTTTTAGTTGTAAAGAAAAAATAACTACCAATACTGAATTGATTATTTGAATTTTCCTCGTTCAAACACAGACTTCGAAAATATAATATTATCTGAATGATGACTATTACGCTGCTTGCATTTTTCTAGGTTAGTTAGGAAGAAGATTGGAGGCTACACGCTGACATACAGTGCTTTCATGAAGGAAGGAAAAAATTCATTTAAAAATTAGGTTTCTATTTCATGTTAAAATCCTCGGACAAGTCGATTATTATATTTATTCGGGCATTTTTTGCAATAAAAATTTTGTATACAGGATTTCTCATTTGAAAGCTGTGACTTTGTCATTACTCTTCTTAAATGTAATACCCTGCATTTTATTATTATTATTATTATTATTATTATTATTATTATTAATAAACATAAAGAGTAGGGGTTTTCACCCATAAACTCAAATTTACAAAATTAATTGGAATTCATAAACTACAAAATAAACAATAGAGAAAAAGCACATATTCACAGTCACTCAATAATTGGTCTGGTTTTATTTCATTTTACAATTCTACGATAAATTCTTATTTCTTTTTGTGAACATACCATGAGCCTGAACTCGATGGATTCCCAGATATAACGGAGATAGTGGATAATGAAAGATACGATATGAAAACACACAAATGTAATTCCTATTTAATTATTGATGTTCAATCTGTTGTCCGTTTACTTCGAGGCATTTCTGAATTCGATACAATGTTTCCCTTGCACATTTTCAATTACTTCTGAACTGATAAGTAATAAGAAGTTATCGTAGAATTGTAAAGTGAAATAATATACAGGGTATTACATTTGAAAAAAGTCATGACAAAGTCATAGCTCCCAAAGGAGACACCCTGTATTCAAAATTTTATTGCGAAAAATGTCCAAATGAATATACCAATCGACGTATCCGAGGAATGCAAAATGTCACTCAACGCACTCGGATCAAATAATCAGGTCAACCTTATTTGGGTGCCTAGTCATTCTGGAGTGCATGGTAACGGAATGGCTGATCAGCTAGCAAGGAAGGGGGGATCAATACCCTTCATTGGACCAGAGCCATTTTTCGGCTTCCCATCGAGCCACCAAGCAAGGGCGGTTAAAGAATGGAAACAAAAGCGGAAGGCCAGATCCTGGCGAAGGATTGAAGGACAGAGACAGGCTAAGTCATTCCTCTCATACTCAACGAGCTGGACTAAGAAAGCTCCCTCACTTAGCAAATTGGAACTAAGAAATCTGGCAGGCATACTCACGGGACACTGTCCTGTGAATTATCTTCTTCGGAACATGGCGAAGGTTCCTGATGATACCTGTCGCTTCTGCCAAGGAGCCACTGAGACAGCAGAACACCTGCTATGCAAATGTGAAGCTGTCCTCTGGAGAAGGCTGCGGCATCTTGGCTCCTGTTTCTTAAAACCGGAACAAATAATGGGTGTAGCACCCAGTAAGGTTATCGAGGTTTATCGAGGCCTTGCTACCTGACTGGTAAACAGCGCGGGGTTGCACAATAGATCTTTAGGTCAAGGTGTCAGCGAGGTTAATCATAACCTAATCGCCCCTCCTCTAATCTAATCTAATCCGAGGATTTCAACATGAAATAGAAACCTAATTTTTAAATGAATTTGTTCCTTTCATCATGAAAGCACTGTATAGCTTCATAGATCACTGCCATTTCTGACCTTAGTTTTAATTGGGCTACGTTTATTGAATTCTATAGTTTCTCCACATGAAATAGTCTAGCAGGCAGCTTTGCGAGGCATAATGTTATATCTAGCTATGAATAGTTGAATCTGTTGATATGCATATACACAGAACTGTTGCAGTAATGATTTGTAGAACTTTAGGCCATGGTTGAACATCACCACTTTTTTGGAGTTACTATTGTAATTGCGCGATATTTGATTTTATGTCATACAAACCTTTTTCAACATCTTATATAGAACAGATGGCCTAACATACGTCCTTCTTGAGTTAAATAACTAACATCCTCACATTACCCGTCGAACTATAGATTTTCTTCAAGAAGCAAGTCTCAATATTTTACTGTTAGCTGGATTTAAACGGCACAGAAAGTGAATGAGATATGATTTGGACGATAGTATCTACTACTTTTCATATTCCATACTATGACATAGTTCATTCTCAATGTTCAAGATGTTTCAAATGAGATGCCGCAAGTAAACATCGACTATCTAGTTGTCTCAGGCTTTCTTTTAAATGCATTCGTTTCTCATTCTTGATGTCAGAAAAGTGGGTACGTCGTGACTAAAGGTAATTGCCTTGATGAATTGGTATTCTGCATCCAGGCTTCGATTGCAGAAGATTAAAATATCTCTAGAAGGTGTAACACGTTTCGCCCCGAAAGTTTTCATGTGTAAGACACCTCAATATGAAGAGTATGACAATTGCCATGGTAATTGCCATACTCTTTAATTCGCAACATATGCATATTTTCTGGTCGATTTTCTAAGTTAAATATAAACAATAAGTAGACATAACCTGCGCATGGAACCGAATGTCACTCGACAATCAAATGTTATATCCCCTATACTCCGTACCACTCGCTGCTTTGTCGAAGGAAACGTTGATAAGGTTATGTTTATATTCCGATTTGAAATGTTGATATCTTGCATTCCGTTTATTTCTTGAATATTGGCTTGAAAACATAGTCGAAATGGCGAATACAACTTTCACAAATTTTGCAGATGTTTGAGAAAACATATTCTTGATCAAGATTCAAGAATCGGTCCCCAAATTCATTGAGGCACTTTTTTTATAGATGTTTTACAAGCCAATACACCTTCAACGGTGTACCAGAGTAGTGGAGTTGACAGTCTAGTCGGATCTATAGACTTTTGAGAAGGCATTGACGATTCTGGTCAAAATAATTGCAAACTATTGTTTCAGATATAAGTAGGTTCAATTCTGACTCTGTAGTAGGTACAAAAGAATAATGAATAAGATCGAAGACAAAGTCAGGCCTCATCATAACCATAGCGGATGATGCTACCTTCGAAACAATATTGGTCGAAAGGAAGGACTCAAGAAGTAATCGTGAAGCTTTTGAAGGTTTGCGAGGTAGCTTCAACCTCTTTGGGACAGTGTCACGTTTCGTCCCGGCTTAGTTTGGGGGAACTCGTCAGGGCATGCACCAAACTAAGCCGTTTACATGCCTACGTGAGTGGACACCCCTTGTGAGGAACACCAGGGAATGTACCAGACCGTTGGGGATGAGCGTATATCCGAGATCTTGAGAGGATCCAACCGGGACAGCGTGCGCGCTAGCGCCCCCTGTACGTTGACCGATGATGTTGGCCAAGCGTTACAGGTGGTAACGTAGGATACTTAAGACGCAAGATGGTACTGCGGGCGCGACTTAAGTAAGAGCTGAGAGAGGGCGCTCGCTACAATCGAAATCTGGAAAGAAGACTCTCTTTCTGGTGAAAAAGAACTTCTCAAAGACACTGTTGGATTTGTATCTACATAAGAAAATTGGTAGAGCGATCTATGATATCTGTTTATGTGAATCGACATCTAGGACAACAGTGTTCGTGCCAGGTGCAGTTGAACTGGGATTGATCTGCAGATAATATTTTGGCTGGGCTATTTTTCCCAAATTATAAGTGATTTCAAGCGATGGACCAAAAGCTTCGGTTATAGCTACGGTTATCCAAAGTGACTTTTAGGTAAAGGATAATCTGTCAATGTGGATAACCGTAACTTTAACCGGAGTTTTTGGTCAATCGCTTGAAATCGCTTTATCATTGATGTTAATATCCGAGACGAATAAAGGAACAAGGCTTGGAAATGTAATTTGATTTTGTGATGACTCCATCGATGTGGCACAGTATCCTTGACGAATATTCGAATGATATCATCATTTATTTATGAACCATTGAATACTGTTCACACTTAGAATGCAAATCATAAAAAATCATTTATCAGTTACAATCTGATTTAACAATTTGTGGTTTCGATGGAATCCATTCTCATCAGATAATTGTATTTCAGTTTTTATTGTCCAGACGGAGAATTGCGTCGATCAGTTCTATTCTTGATGAGGACGAACTAAACACAGTGACCCGATAATAGTGGTAGATATCTTTTTAAACTCTTTGGGAACCATATGAATTCAACTTTATTATTTATATTCTTCAGTGAGCAGAGTGAAGATTTTCAAAAAATGAAGAGAAAGAATCATAACTTCTATACTTATGTTATTATTATAACAGGTTTTGTTTAACATTTATAAGGAACCGGTGACTGTCAAATGAAATGTTTTGCACTTTCAGGAATGGATCAGCCGGAATATCAAAACGATAGAGATAGAGAGAAAATAGCTTTTCACATTGAAGCGAAATAACGGAACTTGAGTATCGTTTGCAACTTTCGAGTAAACATTGTTCTTTACATTTTTCCTTTTGCTAACTGTTAAAGTTAATATACAGAATAACACTTTATTCGAGTTATGACGAAAAAACGATATCCACCGCTATGAAACGCAATTAAAGAAATATTTTTTAATATATTATCTTGAGCATCACTTTTCGAATATCCTTTGAGTGATCTTTCACTTCTAACCTTTGATATCCAGAACTTCCTACGTTTTCTATTAAACCTCTATGAAAAGAATTACACTCCTTCTGCACGTGCTTCTTCGATACGCCCGCAAGTTCACGTGGGAGATCTCCATCAAAGATTCAAAATAATTCATCATTCCCGATGCTTCAAGATTAATGTCCCTTTATATTCTTCACATCTATAACAGAATAAATTTCTCTGGACACGAGTAAACAACACGCGAATCTATTGTGAAAAAGTGCGTAGGGGTCAAGTACTGCGACGAGCGCATATGGTCGAGTTCGAGGACAATGCACTTCGAACGAGTGTGTTAAAACCGACCGAAGCTGAGACAAATAGGAAACAGGATGAAGACCTTCAGATCTACATGATTTCAGTTAAATTGAAATTGGAAATGTCGATGCATGCAAGTGCCCTAATTATTTGGCCTACATGACTTATTCAGTCAAAACTAAAAGAAAACTATGTTTTTTCACATGGATAATTACTAGAACAAACTCCTCCTAGTTTTATTCGGTGATTTGCACCTTCTTCGAAAATCACCAGACATCGAAATATAGAGAATTTGTGGAAAACTGAAAGATACCCATTTGGGAGTCAGTCGAAGAAAGGGATTCTCATTGAAAGATCTTTATTCCAAGAAGTGGCTCTATTTCAGCAAAGATATCCAAGGATTTGTAACAGTTATCCTAATAGGACACTGTTACAAATTAGTTGGGTTAAATTTAAACAACAAGTAGACATTACCTGCTCATGGAACCGATTGAAACTAGACAATCGAATGTTATATCTCCTATACTCGTTGCTACGTCGAAGGAAACGGTGATAAGGTTATGTTAATATTCGGATTTGGAATTTCTCGACATCTCGGTCTCGAAAAAAAAATGAGGAAAAAACTACTAAATTTTACATATTTTTTTGGAATATCTCCGGAAATTATGATCGTATCGGACTCAGATGTGGTACGTTGCTGGAAAATATGGAGCTCAAAGTACGCGCTGAATTTTTTTCAAATGCGATGAACGGTGAAAATAAAAAAAAGATTTTCAAAATTTACTGATAGTATGATCTCAACAGAATTCCGCGAAAAGTTGCGCGTTGCGCTCTATCTAACTGCCAAGTTTCGATCCAGTCAGTCGTTCCAGTAGTGTACGAATTATTACCAAAATAACTTCAAAAGGCTCTAATACCGAAACCTTCTGGCCGATTTTGGCCATTAATGAACTTAACCGTCGCATTTTGGAATGGAACCTACCCTGAAAGTTTCAGGTCGATAGGTTTTTCCGTACGACCGCAATCGTGTCCTGTTTCGTCATAAGTAAGTCCTAAGTAGTCGTTTGAGACCATTTTCGGCTCGAAATTCGAAAATTACAGACATTTGGAAAAAAACGATAGCACGCTGTTCCCCAGAACTTGCGCGCAAAATGGAAAACCCTTTACGATTACTATCAAGTAACAGCCAACACAATTCCAAATTATTTCAGGTTTTACAAGCCTGATTGGAAACAGCGAACTTAGGCATCTCGTCCCATGCAGATTGCCCATAAACCCAATGCAGAATAACAATTTACTCGAACCGTTTCTACGATCCGCGCAATATTCAAGTCGAAGCCGATATGGCTTCTAATAGCAAACGCTCTGGACGTTTTCTCGCGCGAACGGCCCTGAACGCGGGCGATTTACGCCGTCCCGGGCTACGCGCGACGTAAACTTGAATTACGGCTTGTAGAACTGAGCGAACGGTTAAACGACGACCACGAGAATATAAAATATTCGCCGCTTATAAGGCATTACTCGGCCATATTTCGTCGGGGGAAATCTTTCGGATGCCACCTTAAAGTAACGCAATTACGGGGCCGTATTACGGTCGAGGAGAAATCGGCGATTTATGTCCGGGGTAATCAACTACTTGTGTTCCTCCGAGTTACCTCGGGTCGCACCCGGTTATTTGCCACTCGGATCAATTGAAAATAATGCGCGCAATTAAGGAGAATGCCCGTATTACTTAGGTTTATTCGTCGTTGCTTTTGGTCGTTCAAGATGGGAATCTTGATTGTTTCTTTCTGTTGTTGTAATTTATTGTGTCTCTTTTCGTTGTTCTTCCATTTGTTATGAATAAGGGTGGATAAACCTCGTAATAGATGTTGTATTCATAATATTTTGGAGAAGCTGGCATTTACTGACGAAATTTGCAATATCAGAAGTAGTAAAATTTAAAAAAAAGTTGTAAAAATACCCCCAAAATGGGAGATACACGATTTGTCATGATAAAATTTTCGACATAATGTTGCCTAATAAAAAATAACGACACGACATAAACGATTCAAACTTAACGTTCTGAAGCCCCTATCAGCCTTTTTCATCAGAGTCAAAAAATTTAGAATTGAAAAATTGCAGTCCCAAGAAGAGGGGTGTAATTTCACTTATAAATCGAATCGAACCAAATTAACCTAATAAATGAACTGTTTTTGCGCGCATGCTCTAGGGGAACAGCGTGCTATCGTTTTGTCCAAATGTCTGTAATATTCGAATTTTGAGCCGAAAATGTTCTCAAACGACTAGGTTGCACTCACTGATGACAAATACGGAGGATCCTATCGGCTTGAAAATTTCAGGGTTGGTTGCATTTCAAAATGCGAAGGAACTAGTAACAGTCATTTGAATTTGAAGTTTCGACTTTATTTCCCTGATATTTCGAGAACGACTGAAGCGATTGGATTGAAACTTGGCTGTTAGTTGGAACATAAGGACTCGCAACTTTTCGCGAAATCTTGTTGGGATCGAGCTGTCAGTAAATCTCAAAAAAATAATATTTTTTATTTTTCTCGAAAAAGTTTTTTTTCCAGAAACTATTAATTACGTTCGGACGAAATTCTGGTCATGCTTTGAGCTTCAACTGCCGCAGAAGTGTACCAGGTTTCAGTTCGATGCGATAATAATTTTTGGAAATATTCGGAAAAAATATGTAAAATTTCGTTTTTTTTCTCGATATCGTTTTTTCTAAGAATTTCTCAAAAAAATACTGATTCAATCATTATGAAACTTGGCAGCTAATTTGGAAATTCTGATGAACAACTTTGTGCAAGTTTTCGCGATGATCGTGTCATTAGAACAATTTGAAAAAAAATTCAAATTTTTTTTTCTCAAATATTCAATGTTCTGTCATCTCCCAATCATACTATCCTCATGAAAATCTGTGTAAAGCTTCGATCTGTCATATTTTGATCTGGTTTTCAATTTGATCCAATCTATATTTTTGTAAATATCGGGGAAATAATTTTTTTTAATGGGTATATCTGCGAAATCATTGGGTGGATTTTACCCATTCACGAATTCGGCCTTCGTAATTAAGGTCCAAACCTACCATAGAAATATCGAGTTTTTAAGTTGTTTCTACTGGAAGTTATTGTGTTTACAGTCGACTTAATTACGAAGGTCGAATTCGTGAATGGGTAAAATCCGCCTACTGAGTCCGTAGATATACCCATTCAAAATTTTGTTTTCCCAATATTTCCAAAAATACAGATTAGATCGAATCGAACTCTAGTACTTTATTGAAAAAAACCTTCACTTTAACTAACTCTTTTCCCTTCTTCAGATGTTCAGACATCCGTTCTCTCCTACAGGAATGGTCGATAAAGCCATTATCTCAATCTCTAAAACAGGAGGTTCCCACTCTTGATTTCATACAATAAACTCTTTCCAAAGCACATGCTTTCTCATGGCATTGCATATTACCACCGAGAATTTTTTCAGGAACATCCAACCTTATACCAGCGAATAATTGTATTGCATCACAAAAACTCCCTAGCTGCACCTCACTCTTTTCGAGTGAGCATTCGAAATGAATAGTTTCGGATTCCGAATGCATCCTCCAAAACATAGAGGTGCTTAAGAAGTTACGTTGCAAAACGATCCTTCCCTGGATGTCAGTAAAAATACACGGTTTTCCAAAAAAACTACAAGCCCAGGAAAAAGCAAAAAGGTCTGTTACCTCAAGACTTCAAATTTCGTGTCATTTATTTTCTCACTATTCCCTACCTAGAAGCTCTGGATTGAGCATCTATAAGCTCAAAAGATTCTTGTCAGGGATGACTAAGGTGTCTGACTTTGATGATGCAACCAGAAGTCAAAAAACCCATGTATTAGTCAATTTACCCTAGAATTGTATTAAACTAAAACCTACCCTGGCATATCCATTCCAAGCTTACATTTCCAACATTATTCATTCCTCCCAATGAATACTTATCAATCCATCCAGCTCAGCGACGCAACAAAGCGGATAATCGAATCCTAACCGGATCGTATCCGCGGAAGAAGGAACCCGAAACCAATGTACGCGGAATATATGACGAAACCCCCTCGTCCTAGATTAAACATCGGCGCGATGTGCCCTGGAGAAATCAGGGAAGAGTTGTGGGTTAGAGAACCTGTCCAAAATAATTGAGATTTTCTGGATATACGTTAGTCAACGTTGCGGGAGGAAATTGGAGCTAGAGTATACCGAATCAGGATGGACGGTAGATGGGGGATAATTTCTACAGGGTACAGGGGGTAGTGTTTTGTGAAATGTTCTGATTTGTTCTTGACAGTTGAGTGAAGGAACAATGGCTTCACCATATTGAATTTGATTTATTCTTGGTTGATTTAGGAAAATAACTGATGAGGTAGAGGTAGAAAAACCTGCGAGGAAATACTTTTTCTCTCAATGCAATATGTGAATTTCCACCACATATCTTTCTTTCAAGCTGGCAGTATAAACCAGCACTAGACAGTCTACAGACGTATGCTCAAAAGACAGTCTGGACACGCGGAAGAGTCTCGGAAGCTGCTCAGCTAGCAAGTTTGTACGATGCTTCAGCTACGTGTGACTACACACATGATCACAAATCGTTAGAAAAGGTACTGAATTCTGGAGGTGTTATAATAAATAGGTGTATCATGTTGCCATGCATTATCTCACTCTTGAAAACACACTCCACAGAGCAACTATTCTTGAACTCATGGAAACTGTTAAATTCAACAACAGGCAAAACATTCAACCGATCGATTATCCTATGGATAAAGAATTCTCACTTATATTGGTACGGAATGGTTTCTTATCTTTCATTATTATTATTATTATTATTAAAAATACAATAAGAGTTGAAGTGAATACCTATAAATTCAAATAGGATAACTTAAAAAAAATCAATGTACACAAATGAGCTCGAATACAAAAAAAACCTGACTGACGTGAGGTCGGGAGATTTTACGTGCTTGTTCCGTTGCCAAAGCAGTCGTCTATACAAGTATTGACCCTGCCAAACGCAGATTTTCATATGGTCCTCACGAAATTCTGCATGAACCTCAAGCTATAATCTTAGATCAAGTACTAAATTGCAATTTGAACCAAAATTTTGAATGGGTTTAACTATCTAAATAATAATTGGCGATTTCAACCCATTTAAGCATTCGCCCTTCTTAATTGAATTGAAAACCTACTCTACAAATATATTCCCTACGTCGATTCTTCCTAAAGTTAATGTGTATACGGCCGGCCTAACCACTGATAGTGAACAAAATGACTTCCGGAAAAATCTACTCGGTAGCTTGATAATTGTAGAGTAACTTTGGGGTTTAATTATACGAAGGCAGAATTGGCTAATTTGCAAAAACTATCGAATGATTCCGCAGATATACCCTTTCAAAATTTCAGTTTCCCAGTAGTTCTAAAAACATAAATCGAATCGCCATTCAATGAAAAATGCTTCTTTGAAGTTTCAGCCATATATATAGGGTCCTACAGAACAATGAGCAAAATAACTCTCTCCATTTAACAAAATGCAGGAGGGCTCTTTAATTTTTTTTTGCTTATTGTTCTGTAGGACCTTATTTGGCTAAAAACTTCAAGGTAGCATTTTTCATTGAAGGGTGATTCGATCTATGTCTTTGGAAATATCGGAAAACAAAAATTTCGAAAGGGTATAACTGTGGAATAATTCGATAGTTTTAACCAATTCGCCAATTCGGCCTTCGTAATTAAACATATGGAATTCTGGTATTCCACCTCTGGACAGATTCCAGAGAATTGATCTCGCTAGCAAGGGCAGTCCACCATACTAGGCCAGCTTACTCCATGATAGGGCGTATTAAAGACTCATAAAAAAGTTTACAAACTGATTTCTCAGAGCCTCGGAAAGACTTCTTAACCAGGTAGGTAAGTTGACGGGCCTTAAGGTACGATTCGGATTTTTGCAGTAGCTGCCTGCCAGTCACGACCCGGCAGCGACTACCATACCGCTTCCAGCTACCGTGCAGCGCTGCTTGTATCGGTAAGTGTAGCATGTAATTCCCTGGAATTGTTATGGTAGTAGCTGCCGGGTCGCGACTGCCAGGCAGCTACTGCCGAGATCCGAATCGTACCTTTAGCTGTAATAGAAGCAATATGGGTAGACCACGTCAGATCGCTCGATATGGTCAAGCCCACATCCCTTTGACTGGTGACAGAAGAAATGCAATGATTGTCAATTTTGTATGGAAGTCTGGGATTATTTCTGGCCTATGTGCAATTAATGACATTTATCCAGGTTCAGGGGAAGTAACCATTCCCGACACCAAACAGCCAGTCTACGGAGATCCTGTTGGAGAATTTTGGCGTTGAGAAGAGAAAAATTATAGATTTTGATGTCATCCGCGTACATGGAACACTTTGAGCTTGTGGGTATGTCCGCAGAGGTTGTTTCTATTGAATTCACAGCCATCCGTAGCTCGAAAAGCAACTACAAATTCCTCGAAATATGACAGACCAAACACTCGCAGCCGGGTTTCGTAGTCAGATCTATTTTAAGATGCAAAAAAAATTCTCGTACATCAACTCTGGACTGATTTTAGCAAATTTCAAAGAACCTTGGAGGGCAGCGTGCCATGCAGGTCCGGTATACTCCATACTCGTTCTCACGTGAGTCTGATACAGCACCTTCATGGTCTGAACGATGCAGTTACTGGACGATTTTCAACGATGATCCTCTTGGCCTCTCTGAATTTCAACTACAGCAAGGGGAGGCACCCTCGTATTGTTTTTGCCAAGTGTAAGACACAATACTCTGTTTTGAGAGGCAGCAACGAGTCCTACATCTACTGGATAACTGTATTGAGATCGAATTATATATTACTATTACTGTTCAATGATGGCACCCCTTATCTTTTCATATCACCAGTAAATAAAAGGTACCTGGATTCAATTAGTTAGGAAAAATAAAATAATAACTCCCAAAATCTACGGAGCTTGTTTTGAACAGATTCTCCATTTTCCACGGTATTCCAGCATACTGCTTCTTTGCCTTAACTCTTAACGAACACTCCACTTCCGTTTACGCGAGACAAAACGTCCTCTTACCACCTCGACTTCGATAAAAAACGAACATAATGTATTCCAGCTCCTTCTGGATAGCCTCTCCAACTCCGACCAAATTCCCGTTTCCTCTCCCTATTGAAAAGACTTACGTTTTTCACCATCTTCTCCTCTCGTGTTCGGGTCTGGCCTGCTGTTGACCTATCGATGTCGCATTCTTATCCGGAAAAAAATAGGATCGCAGTTTTCTTTTCACGGCCATCCCAGAATAAAGAACGCTCGGATGTCGCGTGAAAAACAAGTCGGTTCGTTGGTTATTTATGACGTCGACGCTCTCGAGGGTTACATATCTGAATTTGGGGTGAAAGGGGGAACTTGTAAGGGGTTTTTGTCGCGTTAAAATGTACCCAGTGTCACCCACCTTCTCGTATGTCTTTTCCGGGAGGTAAAATGGGGAATCTGGTGTAATACCTACCCTGCTATAGACGCAAAGGAATTCTAGATTGTTGCATTGCAATGTGAAATTAATTTTCGCATGCATATTCTTTAGGATGCGGCCAGCTATCATTTTGTGTAAATGTCTGTGATTATCGGATTGTTTCCCGAAAATAGTCGACTCAGTTGGACTTGGTGATGACGGTCTGATGTCAAAAGGTCGTGCATCAGAATGCGACGGTCCAGTTCGTTTATGGGCCAAATGGTTTCAGAGCTTTAGTCATTCGAATTTTTGAGACTGTTTCCTCAATATCTAAGAAACCTGAGAAACCGTTAAGCCCACCGACTTGCAACTTCCTGCAGAATTTTGTTGAAGATCCCAACAAAACTTTGCTGGTTAGTAAATAAAAAAAAACAGTTTTTTTTGTGCTTCTGAAAACTATTTACTAGGTCTCGACAAAATTATTCACCTTGAAGCCTTCTTATCAACCAGTGTTCCAGGTTTCATTTTGATCTAATTTTCATTTTCAGAGAAAATGTAGTGAAAAAAAATATGTTAAAGTTTGTGTTTTCTTCCTTGGTATTGTTGTTATTTCCGAAATATCTCGAAAATACTGATTCAATCGTGATGAAACTTGGATACTATTTATAGGTTTCTTCTATGTTTTACTCCCAATATCCGAAAAAGAACGATATCAAAAATTTCTAAAAAATATAGAAAACCCCTGCGGATTACGGCATTCGAACTATTTGTCCAGGGCAGTTCACAAAACGATGTTGGAATAATTTCAGGCTGACCCTGGACTCAATAACTTCCGGAAGAAACGACTCAGAAACTCGATTTTTGTAGAGTTGCCAGATTGCTTCTGGAACGTAACGAGCTAGTGACCTGAAACTTTCAGGGAGGGTTGCACATCAAAATGCAATAGTTACGTTAGTTAATGTGCAAAATCGTACAGATGGTTCCGGAGTTATACCCTTTCACAATATTCAAATCATTTCCTGATTATCTCGAGAAGTACTGATGCAATCAGATTGAAACTTCGTAATTAGTTAAATGCTGAAGCTCAATTTATGTGATATTTCGTGGGAATCGTATCATTAGCAATAAAAGGAAACAATTTTTTCATGAAAACTGTCCATCAGGTCTCTAATATTTGACACAGGACGGAAGTCAATATTAAGCTTACACAGAACACACTCGATATCCTAATTTTTATTGTTGATAATATGCATCCACACTAAAAGACAAAAACAAATACAAATATACCAGAATGCACAAATGCGACCCTCTAAAAGAATAACGTCAGCGAATTGTCGTAGGATGTAATCGAATTACTCCTGAAATGCTCCAAAATGTAGAGCGGAAGTTTGGGCAAGATTCATACCATTGATTGGAAGTTGACGGGGCTAAATTGGAGTATTTCTTCGATTATACTATACAGGACACTCGTTTCGTTTTTTTGAACATATTTTTTCCATCTGCATTGTTTTTTTTTTAAATTGGGCATTGATCTTTTTATGATCCAGGTAAATTAAGTGATATTTCATTTTCAAATTCGAATTCAAAGGATTGGGGTAGCCGTGTAGAAGGAGGAACGATATGATGATGGATTAGACAGAAGTGACAGGTCAGAGCGGTTTCCCAAAATATTTTTTTTCCTTTTCGAAGTGTTATCCTGTATATGGAGTGAGTCTTCAAGTTGTTTATTCATTTCAACCATATATTTCCCCAATCAACTCAAACACTTCTTTCATTTGCTCTTTATCCAGATTCGGCTGAGGTAGAAAGTTGAAGCATTTAGTGTTTAAATTTTTCTCAATGTCTCAATACACTCCTGCACTTTTTTTGCAAGTTCGCCACAGATATCTCTTACAATGATCTGTTTTACAGAATAACCAATCCATTGCTTGAAATTCAAAGAACATGATTCAGAAAACTCAATTATTTCCTAAATTCTTATGATATGGTGCTTCTTCCGATATTATTGTAGCGAAATCATCTCACTACACTTTACGACTTGACACTCATTTTCATGCAATTGTTTCCACCTAAAGATTATACATAATTTCATTATCATATTGAAAATCCTGATTTACATCAAATTTGTAAATGAATCATATCACATTCAGCTAAACTATAAACACATTGAGTGAACTCTATGAATTTTATGGAAAGTCAGCTTCATAGAAATGGAGACCTAGTCTATATTTCTATGCTCTGGTCAAAATATAGATAAATGTCTGTGTATTCGGTCGGTAGTCTGGATTAAGATGAGCGGAGCTTAATTTGGAGCCATTACTAGCTCAGTGACAGATCCAAAAAAGTGGGGAAATATCTCGAATTTTATCAGATTTCACAAAATTCAACGACGAATAACTAGAAAATTATTCAAGGGGAAATTATAAAGAATAATTAAGTATTCTGAAATGATTGAAGATTCTTATGCTGACTGAAAATGAGTTTTATCTGCAATCTTAATGCTTATTTCTTATGGTTTTATGAATCGGCGAGTCTATAACTAGGAAACCGTTTGAAGTAGGATAATAGTTTTTACTGAAGGACATGTGTCATAGTTATAGAAAACTTTACACCAAATTCTTTCAATTCGGATAAGGCATGTCAAAGCTACTGAAGAAAGATTGTGGTTTTTTAGAATTTCAACAGCCTGTACCTTTTTACCGTACCCAAATCTGGAAAAATGGTAAATGAAACAAATTTTTATTTGATGAGAGGAGTCTATGGTTGAAATCAATGTACAACTTCACTACTCACCTTGTAGACGAGATAATCATTTCTCTTACTATTGTGTAAGTGCGGCGTGCATAGTACTTCGTCAAATTCCATAACATCAATCATTTCTCATTGTCGCCTTCAACTATTTCGGTGAAGGTGTTCAATGAGCCACCGTTCTGAGAAGAGATTCGGGTATTTCACAAAGGAATGCGTTCATTTCATCCCTCAAGATCAGATAAGGTGATTTGTGGAACTTTCTTTACAACGGTATATACACTGTTATTCTTCGCCGTTCCCATGAATCAAAATATCGCCCTTTTTGGGCTCTTTGACACTAGCAAAGGTGATGCGAATGCACAGGGCTGGTTTGTTAGTTTTTTGTTGGGTAGAATGGTCTTCAGTACAAGGAAGGATATCGCTGTCCATGCCACTCAACGAGATAAATATATTTTCTTGTTTCTTGCAACGAGCAGAAAAAATAAATCTCTTGACGAACTGAAACAGCAGCTTTTGCGCGCATGTTCAATGGAGATATCCGCTTTGGCAACGAATTTGAACAGGCGCCCAAAAGCTGCTGCCTTCAAGGCAGTGCTTTTCTAGGTTTTTTTCAATTAAGTACTGGATTTCATTTCGATTTTATCTGTATTTTTGAAAATATTGAGAAAATAAAATTTTGAATTGGTATATCTTCGAAATCATTGGGCGGATTTTACGATTCACGAATTCGACCTTCGTAATTAAGCCCCAAACCTTCTCTACAAATATTGAAACTCGATATTCGTAGAAAAGGTTTGGACCTTATAACGAAGGCCGAATTCGTGAAATCCACCCAATGATTCCGGAGATATTCGAAATTTTATTGACCCAATGTTTCCAAAAATGCAGATTAGATCGAAATGAAATCCAGTACTCTATCGAAACATGATAGTTTGAAGATTCATATAGAATTTAATGAGGATAATATGATAAGAAGGTCACAGAATATTGAATATTTGAAAAAAAAATTGAATTTTTTTCAAATTGTTCTATTGGCACGATCATCACGAAATTTTGCGCGAGGTTGACATTTAGCATCTTAGCATTTAGCTGCCAAGTTCCATCATGATTGAATCGGTATTTCTTGAGTTATACCGAAAAAACAAACGATATCAAGAAGAAAACCACGAAGTTTTACTTATTTTTTCCCAATAGCTCCGGAACTAATAGCCGTATGGAATTGAAATTCGGTACACTGCTCTGAAATATGAAGGCCAATTTTTTTTAAAGTTGAGTGATGTATGGTCACTCAACTTTAATCTCGAAAAAATTCCGCTCAAAGTTGCGCGCGGTTATGCTTCAACTAACTGCCAAGTTTCAATCCAATCGCTTCAGTAGTTCCTGCAATATGAGGAAAACCACCTCAAAATTTCAAATAGATATAACTCCTAAACCATTCGGCCGATTTTGCTCATCAATGACCTCAACCGTTGCATTTTGAAATGCAACCTACCCTGATCGATCAGGTCGATAGGATTCTGTGTACGACCGTAATCGTGCATACAGCCAGCCGGCCGGACAGAATATATTTTGACACCGGATTCGTCATCAGTGAGTCCAACTTAGTCGTTTGAGAGCATTTTCGGCTCAATCATCGAAAATTACAGACATTTGTACAAAACGATAGCACGCTGTTAAACTATTACATGCGCGCAATTAGAGACGCCCTCCCCTCACGAAATTTCGCAAGAACCTTGACGTCATTTTCAACCAAGTTCTAGATTTTAATTCGATAGAATTTAATCGTGGCAGTGGTTGGCTAATAGATAAATATCGAAGAGGTCGCCCATAATTTCTATGATAAAAATTTCAAAAAGCACTGCCGTGAAGGCAGCAACTTTTGCGCGCATGTTCAATGTAGATGACCGCTTCAGCAACGAATTTGAACGTGCGCACAAAAGCTGCTGCCTTCACGGCAGTGCTTTTTGAAATTTTTTTCTGATAAATTACTGGATTTCAATTCTATCATATCTGTATTTTTGGACATATTGTAAAAATAAAATTTTGAATGGGTATATCTACGGAATCATTGGGCGGATTTTACCCATTCACGAATTCGACCTTCGTAATTAAGCCCCAAACCTACTCTACAAATATCGAGTTTCTAAGTCGTTTCTTCCGGAAGTTATTGTGTTTACGGTCCGCCTAACGGCCGACTGCGTAAACACAATAACTTTCGAAAGAAACAACTTAGAAACTCGATATTTGTAGAGAAGGTTTGGACCTTAATTACGAAGGCCGAATTCGTGAATGGGTAAAATCCACCCAATGATTCCGTAGATATACCCGATCAAAATTTTATTTTTCCAATATTTCCAAAAATACAGATCAGATCGAATTGAAATCCAGTACTTCATCGAAAATAACAGTTCGAAGTTTCATACAGAATTTAATGAGGATGATATGATGAGAAAATCATAGAAATTTTTTTTTCAAATTGTTCTAATAACACGATTATCACGAAATTTTGCATAAAGTTGTCTTTCAGCATCTTAAAACTAGCTGTGAAGTTTAATCAGGACTGAATCAGTATTTCTCGAGTAATACCGAAAAAATCAACGATATCGAGAAGAAAACCTCGAAATTTGACATATTTTTTCCCGATATCTCCAAAACTTATGATCGTATCGAACTGAAATTTATTACACTGCTGTGAAATTAGAAGGTCAAAGTGTGAGTATAATTTTTTTTGGATATGATGAATGGTTTCCGAAAAAAAAATTTTTTTTTATTTTCTGACAATATGATCTTAACGAAATTTGGCTCAAAGTTGCGCGTCGTTATACTCCACCAAACTGCCAAGTTTGAATCCAATCGCTTGATTAGTTTCTGAAATAAAAAATAAATAACTTCAAAACTTCAAGTACCTATAACTCTGAAACTATTCGACCGATTTGGCCCATTAACGAACTTATTCGCGGCATTCGGATGCGCAACCTAATCTGAAAGTTTCAAGTAGCTAGCTTGCTTCTGTCGACAGTTATCGTGTCTACGGCCGGCCGGACAGAATCAATTTTGACACCGGATTCGTCATCAGTGAGTCCAACCTAGTCGATTGAGACCATTTTCGGCTCGATCATCCAAAATTACAGACATTTGGACAAAACGATAGCACGCTGTTCCCCTAGAACATGCGCGCAAAAATACATATGAACATAAAATTAATAAAGTAGGATGATTAATTTCTTTCTATATTACTGTAATGTTATCCGTCACTAACACCTTTTTAAGAGAGAAAAAAACTCTCATCCCAAAAAAAGTGAGGATCACTCATATGAATGAAATAGGAGCACATACAACGTTTACCATATTGAATAGCGGATCAGAGGGTTTAGTGCAAGAGGATGTTGAAACATTGAAATCAGTTCGCTCTCGAATTAGCTTTCAGGGTATCCTACTTCCGTTGTTTTCAAAACACAATTTTTTTTTCAGAGTACGTTGAATGAAAAGCCAGGTGTGAGGATAATTGAAGATCTTAAATACTTTGTACTCGTTTTTCAATCACGTTTTCGAAATCAATGTTTGACATATGTATTCCGTGAACAGATCATAAATAGAGAAAGGGTGAAAGCTCAAGTTGTTACTGCTTATGAATTCTGACACCCCGATAAGACGCCAAGTTTTTTTTTCATCTTTCTCGGCGTCTATTCGAATCTTATATATTCTTAATTCGATTTTCATTCCGGACTATATCCTGAGATGATCGACTTTAGTTCCATATTCGTAAACACGATTACTTCAGAATGAAGAAACAGTGAAATTGAAATTTTAAGTGTGAGGTATACCTAAATTCGTCCGTTGAAACGCTTACTTTTGAACAAGATGGGCTATATGGCTGATTCACAATGAAGGTAGGCGTAAGCGGCAAGTAAACGTAAAATGTACGTAATTTTTTCGGTGCTCACAATGTACGTAACAAAAAATGTCATTTTCCTACTTCATCTTCGTACTAAATTTTATTTCACATTGAATAGTTAATTATTCAACGCGCATATTATAATGACGGGTATTATTCACGAGGGTCAAGTTTGCGACACGATTCGCAGGCGAGTGTCCCAATCACCCTAGTGAATAAGAGCAAGTATATGCTAGTTAAATACTATACTTTGTCCACGACTTTTTTGGTAAACTTGATATAATTCTGCATTTTGAAGAACCTACAATAAAGTTGTCAGAATGCTGACAATCATTCTCAGAGATTGCTGAAAATTGTCAAGCAAACACGAAACGTCAAATCTAATCCAATTCTACCCATGAAGTCGTGGTCAAAGTATAGTATTTAACTCGCATATATGCATGGAGTGCGTAATATTCATTAAACACACCTATTATCCACGACTTCATTAATGACTGTCATTTTACTTCAACCAGCCATCGAAAATATATAAACGCCAACCTATATAAACCTAACGGCCGACTGCGTAAACACAATAACTCCCGAAAGAAACAACTTAGAAACTCGTAGAGAAGGTTTGGACCTTAATTACGAAGGCCGAATTCGTGAATGGGTAAAATCCACCCAATGATTCTGCAGATATACCCATTCAAAATTTTAGTTTCCCAATATTTCCAAAAATACAGATCAGATCGAATTGACAACCAGTACTTCATCGAAAAATTACAGTTCGAAGGTTCATATAGAATTTAATGAGTATGATATCATAAGGAAATCACAGAAATTTTTTTTTCAAATTGTTCTGACAGGATCATCACGAAATATGAAGCTTAAAGTCCGAGTGGAACTTTTTCCTTGGTATGATAAACGGTTTCCGGAAAAAAATTTTTTTTTTCAATTTACTGACAATATGATCCTGACAAAATTTGGCTCAAAGTTGCGTGTCATCATACTCCACCTAATTGCCAAGTTTGAATTCAATTGCTCAAGTAGTTTCTGAAATAAAAAATAAACAACTTCAAAATTTCAAAAGGTTATAACTCCGAAAAAATTCGTCCGATTTGGCCCATTAACGAACTTAACCGCGGCATTCCAATTCGCGACCTACCCTGAAAGTTTCAAGTTGCTAGCTCACTCCGTTTGACAGTTATCGTGTCCACGGCCGGCCGGACAGAATGGATTTTGACACCGGATTCGTCATCAGTGAGTCCAATCTAGTTGTTTGAGACCATTTTCGGCTCAATCATCGAAAATTAACGATAGCACGCTGTTTCCTTAGAACATGCGCGCAAAAAGATCGCCGAATCTTTCCACCAGAAAGTGGAGCTGCATTTGGCGGGGTCAATACGTGAATAGGTGATTACTTCAACAAATAATTTGAACAAGCGCATAAAACCTCCTCACATCACGTTAGTGCTTTCCCAGAATTTAATTTAATGTTATTAATGAAGCTTGACCACGGATTCTTCCTAATTGAGTCCAACCAAACAATCGGACGAAAATACATATTTTCGAGTCTGGACCTGTTCCACGGGCCACCTTGCCTCTTATGACGCACCTCTCTTCGAGTCGTAGCGCCACCAGGTACATCATGAATGTGGCTCGGAGTTGTGAAAGACAAACAAACGGACATTCAAGAATATTGTTTCGGGGGAACGTAAGATTGCCTTTGTCGAGCCCGTTGTTGTGAATCAACGGGAACGACCGGTGCTGGTGTCTCAGCGAACAAAAGATGGCGTGGGTCGTAAATTATGACTTCTTAGCGGTGACTTCTGATGACAGATGGCCGCCATTAGATGCCTAGATGGGCAGATATTCGTAATGAGGTACATTGTTGATGTTGTGACCGCGCTCTAAAGGGAGGATGGAAAATTAAGTTGTGTTTTCAGGGCTCTGATATGAGAACGATGTTGAGGAGTGGTCCATTTGACTAATTGACCTTTTGGGTTCTAGAAGTAAAGCGGTCTGATTGAATCATTCGGTTTGTTTGATGGTTATAAATGTTGTGGTTTTGAACGGGTTTCTTATCTCTTTATTAGATCAGTTTTTCAACTTTGTGATTGAGTGGTCTGGAAGGAAGTATTTCAAATAGAATTTTAGATTTACAGGATGAAGAACAAGTTAACCTTCATAAAAATAAGGAATTCAGTATGAATGTTGGTTACTCATCTTCGAATAATGATTTCCTGGAGAAATTTTGAAGAATTGTGAACCTTTGTTGTATTATTATGTGTGTCAATTCGAAAGGTACCACCCTTGAGATCTAAGCTCTAATGAAAATCAGAAAAACCTAGTGAAGCACTGACGTGAATTCAGCAGAGTTTCGCGCTTGTTTAATTCGTTGCCAGAGCGCTCATTTCTCACGTATTGACCCCTCCAA
Source organism: Myrrha octodecimguttata (assembly GCA_958510865.1). Classification (NCBI taxonomy): domain Eukaryota; kingdom Metazoa; phylum Arthropoda; class Insecta; order Coleoptera; family Coccinellidae; genus Myrrha; species Myrrha octodecimguttata. The sequence goes on from OY294057.1 coordinate 33,578,541, forward strand.
ACACACTAATAACTTCGTAGATATACCCATTCAAAATTTTATTTTCCCAATACCTCCAAAAATACAGATTAATCAAGCGCTTTATAGAAAAATGAATTTTTCTTTGAAGCACTTGAATGTACCCAGATAGCACAAATACGTCTTAGGGACGTTCTTAAAACGTCCAGCTCGGACATTCGGGACATCCTCAAAACGTCCATTTTACGGACGTGGACGTCTTATGGACGTTTTTAGAACGTCCAATGTTACTAATCAGGATGTCCTCAAGACGTCCATAATAGAGCCTTTCAGGATTTTAAATGGACATTCATAGGACGTCTTACAGACGTCCTTTTAAGGACGTTTCATGGACATAGTTGGGGGCGCATGAAGATATCGAGGGGTTATTCTACAGTGTGTCAGTTTCAAGAGGCACCACCTTTATATCTCGCCCCATGCGGAATCAGAGAAAATGCAAAAACTGTTAAACTTTTGTCTGTACAGGGACATTTTATACAGTTGGTTCCAATCAATTTTATCAACCCTGTGAGGGTGATGACAGCAACCCCTATAGCCTATAATCTTACATGGGAAGGGGTGTTGAGTGACACTTTCTTTCAGAGGTAATTCGATCATCTTTCTAAAAAAGCCATACACCTGGCCTTTTTTGTTAGTACTTCCGAAAAATTGATAGCAAGAGTTGCAATGAAACTCGAAGGTGCTTTTCAACATTTTCATGTTTCATTGAAACTTTTTCTATCAATTTTTCGGAAGTACTAACAAAAAGGTCAGATGTATTTTTTTTTGAAAGACAATCGAATTACTTTCGAAACAAGGTGTCACTCAACACCCCTTCCCATGTAACATTATAGGGGTTGCTGTCATCAGCCTCACAGGATTTATGAAAATTGATTACAACCAATTCAAAATGTCCGACCAACCAACCAAAGATTACCGTTTACTGCATATTTACTGATTTTGTATAAATAATAAGTGTTGTAGCTTTTCACATTGACACACTGTATATATCCATGTCCTGTCTCCTTCAAATGAAATGAATTGATTCATTATTCATCAGAATTCCTCCAGGAAATAAGTGAAAATAATTTATAATTTTTTATTTAGGAGTTTTTTCCAAACAATATTTATATGTTGTTTGATATCAAAACTTGTTGAGTTCACACCTTTCCTCTCCTCTGCCCTTTTCAACCATGCCAGAATTGACGATTCAGTTTCTTTTCTTGGTCCTGTCTGGCTTCTCAGCTAAACCTGAAAATAATTTAAATTGCTTATCCAAACTGAATGGCAGATCAAGATGCAATTCCAAATTCTTCAGTATTGATCATTATAAAGCAGTTTTTATTTTTTATTTTTTTGGAGAAAATCATAATTCAAAATCTCTGGTGTGTGAGAATTATATGGAAAAATGTGAGCACCTGTGTTCACATTGACCTATAAAAAAAATTAATAAAATATTCTTTCAAATACCCCTATTTTTCAAGGTGAATATGAAATCAATTTTGGTGCCTAATATATTTTGATATCTACTTCAACGTACAGGCAGTGACTACAAAATATTCACTTATGATTAGCTCAGTGACTTTCATGATACATGGCTTCTTTACTTTTGGCCCCAACCAACTACTTGTTTGATCATTAGTGATCAATAAAATCAATATTTGCTTCACCATATTATAATTGTTTTAACCTCCTATTTTTGCATTTATTCACCAGCAAAGTAATTTTCTTATTCATCACTAAAACCCTCTTCATTCTCATGATTCGAAGCAACATTATAATATGTATTACGAACAATAAAGAGCAAACATATTAAATCAACTCACATTTTCATTTGTTTCAATATTTAAAATAGCATCAAATTCAATTATTTCTTGTTCTGAAATCAAAGGAAAATTTAAATTATATTTATCATTGTGAATTCCATCAGACTTCTTTGAATTTAAGGAAGTATGAAAATGGACAGAAGAGTCCAACATATCCTGGACAACTTCAGATGATTTACCATCTTGTCAATCACCTATAAAGAAAAAATTAGATATATTCAAATATATTTCTGAAAACAGTTATTCAATCGTATATAATCAAAACTTAGCTCACCATTAATACTTTTAGGCTCTGAAACTGTCTCATTAACTGTAAAATGAAGAATATGTTATTGAACATGGTGTATGTGTATGTTGTTTAGAAATTCTATAAGTAACTATTTTTTTCATTTAAAGAGAAGGAAGAAGACTTATATCACCTATTGATTCTTCGTTGAAGAAAGAATTGGTTTTTGACTTGAACTCTGATTCCAAGTCACTTGTTTCTTCAGCAGTTCTTGCTTAAGATCTTGCTTTCAACGGTATATGAAATATCGAACATACAGCAACATTGTGGAGCAAGTTCTTGGAATGACTTGCATCATTTACTCAATATCCTATAATTGAATTTATTATGGAGAATGAAATGATTGGAACTCGTACCACTTGAATACTTTATTTGTGCCTTTTTGTCAGCCTGACTTCAGGGGAAACCTAAAACAGTTAACAAAACCGGCTAGAACGGATACAAATTTGTTGTGAACCGTCAGTCAGCAGACAAATAGGCACGAAAAAGGAATGATGTAATATAGGTTCATGAAACTCAAGTGGAAATGGGTGTTAGTTAAGACATTATAATGTTTACTAACCATTCGGTATCTCAATATTCCTTGAAATCACTGATATCCTTTGAGAATCTAATCTGATCTGAATAATAATCTGAGACAATGTCTCTGCAATAATATATTTTCCTTAGCTATTTTCATTTCTGTCTTTCGTGTGGCGTCCCGCTAAAAATTTAACAACCATTGACATCTGCCATGACGGTCACACTTCACAAAAGAACACAGAACCACAATAACCGTCTCCTTATTCTTAATTCCGAGGATATGGTATTAACATTGTATAAAATTGAATTGTTTGTTTTGTCATGATCCAATAGCAAAATATACACTCGATCTGAATAATGCCAGTAATCACACAAATGAACAATTCGAAGATATGATCTTCGTACTTAGAATGGACGTTCTAAGGAGGTCGCTTTCTAGACGTTCTGAGGATTTAACGAACTGGACGTTCTTAAAACGTCCAGAATTGGTCCTGGACGTTCCGACCAAATATGGACATGTAATGGACGTCCTCAGGACGTCCTGTGCTATCTGGGTACATACAGAATTGTATGATGATAATATGGCCAGAAGATTACAGAATTCTTAGTATTTGAAAAAAAAACATGAATATTTTTTTTTGAGAATGTTTTTATGACACGATCATGCACAAAGTCGAATATTAGCATTTTCAAGCTACCTGCCAAGTTTCATTATAATCATAATGATATTTTTGAGTTATTCCTGAAAAACAATGATATCAAGAAAAACCCACGAAATTGAACAAATTTGTTAAATTACTGTGACCTGTGGAACTCAAGGTATAAGCATTTTTTCAAATATGATAAATTATTTCCGAAAAAAAATTTTTTCGAAAACAATTTTGAAAAAATTTATTTTTCGGTATTTACTGATAGTACCGTCTCAAAAAAATGTTGTTCAATGATGCGCGTCGTATAACGCTTCAACTAATTGTCAAGTTTTAATCCAATCGCTGTCCTTTCAAAAAAATACCGTATTCTTGATCTTTTTGTTAGAAGTTTACGGTCGTTAACACAATAACTTCGGAAAGGAACAACTTAGAAACGTATATATCTGAGGAGTAGGTTTGGCCCCTACAAAGGCCGAATTCGTGAATGGATAAAGTCCACCTAATGATTCAGCGAATACGCCCAATCAAAATTTTATTTTTCCATTATGTATCTCCAAAACAAACAGATTGGATCGATCCGAAGCAGTACGTGATTGAGAAATAACAGCTTGAAGGCTCATGCAGAATTTCGTGAAGATAATTCGATAAGAAGATCGCAGAATATAAAATATTTGCAAAAATGAAATATATTTTCGAATTGTTCTAATGACACGATCATCACGACATTTTGTTCAAAGTTTTCCACTAGCATTTTAAAACTAGTATCCAAGTTCTCTTATAACTGGATCAGCAGTCATTCTGAAAATAACAACGACTGCGAGGGAAAAAACTCGATATTCGTAAAGGAAGTTTGGACCTTAATTGACGTGGCCGAATTCGTGACAGGTGAAATCCGTCCAATTATTTCGCTGGTGCACCCATTCAAGATATTATTATGCCAATATTCCACAGAAATACTGATGATATTGATTTGAAATCCACTAATTGATTTCAAAATGGGAGCATGATGGTTCATACAGAGTTTCTTGACACTAATATGATTAGGTTGAAAAATATAGAGTATTCGAAAACAAATTGATTTTGTTTTCGAATTGTTCTTATGACACGAAATCAACACGAAATATCGTCCGAATAAGCTATGCATCAGCGTTTCCGAACTATCCACTAAGTTTTATCATCATTGGATCAGTAATTTTTAAATTATACCGGAAAAAACAATGACAGCAAGTAAAATTTCCCCTAAATTTGACATATTTTTCCTCAATATTACCAAGAATCATAATCGGATCGAACTGATTTTCAGTACACAGTTGTGTTATATGGAGTTCAAAGCCTATACGACTTTTCTTCAAATCTGATGAATCCTTTCCGAAAACAAATTTTATAAAAAATCTCGAAAAAATTTTGTCTTCAAATTTAATAACCTTACTTACGATCTCAACAAAATGTTGCAAAAAGTTGTGCGTCATTATGGTTCGATGAAGTGCCAAGTTTCAACTAAATCGCCCAAGTAAAGTCCTGAAATAATCTCAGAATGTCAAATAACTTGAACTTCGAGATCGTTCAGCTGATTTGAACCATTGAAGAATTCAATCGTCGCATTTCGGAATAAATCCTTGTAGTTTCAAATTTATAGGGTTTTTCGTTTTCACGTAATTGTGCCCACAGCCAGCGTAACGAACGGCCGGACAGAATCGATTTGGACTTTGGATTCATCAACAGTGAGTCCAATCTTGTCGTTTGAGATGCTCTCAAAATTCGAAAATTACAGATGAACAGTTGGGCAAGAAGAAAGCACGTCATCGCCCAGAACATGCGCTCAAAAAAAGATCATTGTCCAAGAACTTTGCCTGGGCTCTTCCTGTCTAAAGCCGGGTCCAGGTGAGTGTAATCCGAACAGCGGATGCAATAAAACACATTGAGTTTTATGGTTCGAGGCAGCGTTCTTTCTGCTCCGCCTGGACTCGGATTTCAACTCGAACGATGCATTTGAATGTATTATTCGAGGCTGAGCTCGAGTGCCGTCCACACTATTCTCCGAATCGTTAAACATATTTCATTGCATTCGCTGTTCGGATTACACTTATCTGGACCCGGTTAATGCGAACAGCGAATGCAATAAATCACAGGGAGTTTTATGGTTCGAGGCAGCGTTCTTTCTACTCCGCCTGGACTCGGATTTCAACTCGAACGATGCATTTGAATGTATTATTCGAGGCCGAGCTCGAGTGCCGTCCACACTATTCTCCGAATCGTTAAACATATTTCATTGCATTCGCTGTTCGGATTACACTTATCTGGACCCGGCTTAATGCGAACAGCGAATGCAATAAATCACAGGGAGTTTTATGGTTCGAGGCAGCGTTCTTTCTGCTCCGCCTGGACTCGGATTTCAACTCGAACCATGCATTTGAATGTATTATTCGAGGCTGAGCCCGAATGCAGCCCACACTATTCGCCGAATCGTTTATGAAATTTGATTGCATTCGCTGTTCGGATTACACTCAACTGGACCCGGCTTAATGTGCAAGAAGCACTCGTACATGCTGTGTCATGTGTAGAACTCCCCCCAGACGAAGAACAAGGATAAGGAAGGATCCTCGTAGGTTTACTATCTTCGCAATTTCCGCCTCTTAGCTTAAGGTGATATCCCATCCAATATTCGACGAAACAGAGCGGCACATGCCAGATCCGACGACCAATTAGACAAAACAGCGTCTGGTCCAATGCACGACGCCCGTCTTCTACGTCTTTCCAAACAACACTCCGAAACAACGGGCATAGTTGTCCCGTGCCAGACAAGATACGACCGAACGAATATTTCTCGTTATTGAATTCTGGGGAAAGTTCTGGAGATGCGATCGTTCCATCCAGTCCCGTTTTTGCGTGCTGATATTCGCCGATCGTGCATGGCCCCCCCGGGAAGATATTGGAGTTTGAATAACGACAGTTGGGGGTTATTTCGCTCGTTCCGCGAGTCTGTTGTATTGTAATACGACGGGATTTATTGGCGTGAACTGGAAGCAGGAAATGAAAATGGTTCGGCTCGATTTCTGGAACGGGACGACGACGTAACGAACTCGGATAGATACTAATTTAGTTCGCTACTCGCGGAATGGAAACTCTTCTTTTTATGACGATACAATGGGACGAGAAGACAAGGTTTGTGAAGTGTAAGATAGGAGGAGTTGATAAGAATATCTTGATACTACAGGAGTATTTCAATGAGGCTTTAACTGGATCATGAATTGTAGGTAAGGTGCGACGACAGAACAACATGATTGTACTTTACCAAATACCTCTGTGATTGACTGTTTTTTTTCGTTCTTCAAACAAGTTTCAAATGAATAGCAAAAGATTAATCGAAGAATATTTTCGAAGTTAATGAACACACATAAATTTTTTTCGGACATAACTCATTTTTGGAATGCCTATGAACCTTACCCAGAGAGACCTTGAACTCAAAAAGTTTGTGAAGGCTCTGGGGAAATTGAAGTTGTGAGTATGATGTGTTTATTGAGTTATTCAACGTTTAATACCCCAAAAGTAGTATTCGATTGAGGTAACATATTTTTTGAATCGGGAAAAAATATCATTTCGGAAATTGAATAATATAGCTACCATTAAAAAAAAATCCTTTTTGTGTATCCTGAACCTTACAGGGTGTCCTTTGGTTAATGAACATAAAAACTGAGGTAGAGCTACCCTAGACTAGTCCAAAAAGCCTATATGTAGTAGATACACGGTGTTTCCTGTATTCACCAATGTCTTCAGTTGATCATAATTTTTAAACCCCTAGTATAATCCGTTGATATTTAGAACATATGAAAAACTCATACAGTTCAATCGATTCATATTCAAATAATTCAAAAATTCTGGGTCCGTATCAGAAAAATATGGGACTTTGTCAGGCTGAGATTCAACACCCTTCATTGAAATTTTAAAATTGCAATCGTGATGGAATAGAAAATTTTTTATGTCCTACTAATGGGATATGAGTATTCCTTGTTATTTCGAAGAATTATTCTGAGAAATTTTCAGAAAAGCATTAATTTTGATAAATTTATCCGAGATTAACGGGGAATAGGTAATAAAATAAATCATGAAAAACAAATCTCGATAATGGATCACAGAAGGAATTTCAAAGCAACACCGTTTTGTTGAATTTCAATTCTCGCCCGTCCAAAAATATTACTGATAGTGTTTTTGATCATGTCCGCATTATTATGTGCTTTATAGTAAGCGGCTTCGATACCCTTACTTGCTATTGTTTATCTCCACACTTTCGATCTCAGACGAATAAAATTAAACATTTTGATATTCTCAAATAAAACAATTGCCAGTATTCATAGAATATCCAATTGTTTCTACCATGATATTACACACAATTTCATGCTTGCCAATTTTCATATTGAAAATTATAAATTATATGAAATCGAGCATTTAGCATAAACACATTAATTGAACTCCTTGAATTCTATGATCCATAGACGTGGAGACATAACCTTTCTCTCTGTGGTCTGGTCATGAAATAGTATTGAATTCAATACCTCGTCAGAATCAGTATAAAGTGCATTATTGAATAGATAAATATTCTGAGTTTTCTGTGGTCCGAATAAACTTTAGCGGTCTTTCCTAGCTCAGGGGCGTCTGCAGAAAAATAGGATAATTTCTTGAATTTTATTTGATTTCAACATTCGAAGTTCTCGAAAACGGTGCTTTCATGGAGAAATTATAAGAAATAATTCATTATACTAAAATGCTTGAAAATTTTTATAATAACTTCAGATAAACTTTGTATTCTTCGTGCTAATTTCATGTTTTTTCATGTTTGAAGGAGAATAAGTATTAAGCGATAACTGAAGAATATGTATCGATTAAAGCTTATTTTGGGAGGATTTTGCATCATTTTTTAGATTCAAATCGAAACGAAAATTGAAAGAAAATAATTCTTGAAATTTTCTGCTTTTTCTGGTGAGTCAGATTCGTACTCTGAAACGTCACAGTTCACTTTCTTTATCGTTCGTATTATTTCTGTATTGTTCGATAGGCAATCTTTTCGGCAAGAAACTGCCCTTGACAAGTAGTTTGATACTGCAATCCGCAAGGGAGTTTTTCATGGAAGAAACAAATTGTATTTGATATTTAATAGTTCTGTTTCAGATATTGGGAGTGAAAACCCATAAAAACCTGAAAGATGTTGAAGAATATGGGTCATAATTATGGAAAACAAACATTCATCTCATTCTTAGTAACCCCCTGAAAGATTCCACCACCCAATACCCAAATAAATTTGCGAAAAATTTCGCCTCTCATTTCAAAACATTCCGGTGTTTAATTGGCTACTTAAGTCGAAAATTCGCTGGCTTAACTCTTCCAGAGAGGCGCATTTTGTGTCATAAATGTCTGTGAGGGCTGTCATGGTAAATACATCCTGTGGGCTTTCGGGGACAATTTTACAATTTAATGCTACATTCAATTTCTGTCATAATTAATTTACCATCTTCCTCTACTTAGTGACGTCGTTAGGAGTGACAATAATTGCTAATCGGGTCCACGTCCACATAGATGTAGCTACGAGTGATTATGCCGCTGCTGCCAGACAATTTTCAGTGGATTGGTTGGAAGGGTCATATAGAATAACCAGCCAGATCTACAGATCTGTCAATTCTATAAGATTCTTATGTTGTCACTTCAAATCGAAATTTCAGCATAAAATACTCATCCTTGGAAGAATTACACAATTGAATAATGGTCGACGAATGAAGCCGAATCAACCTTGGTTGATCCAGAATCTGAGGCGGAAGTTTTAGCAATATATTTACTATTGTATGGATGTTAGCAGAACTGCATTTGAGCATTTTTTAGATTGATCTATTTCAGACACTTATCTCGTTTTGAAAAGAAATTCTGCTTCTTCATTGTCCCTTCAAAATGGGTTATCATATTATGGTCCAGGCAAATCGGGTGATATTTAAATTTCGGAAGTCCTATATTATGTTAATGATTTATCCAATCTTGAAAAAATGTCAGGACGAATATACCTTCTTGTCCACATATTGCTTTACCCATCTTCTCCATCAAAATTTAAGGGTTGTGGGTTGTCGCGCCGAAGGATGATATATTATGATGTTATGATTTTATGTAAGAAAATGTCCCCCTCTAAAACAAAATTGACGGGTCCGATCGATTTTCCAAAATCTTGATCCTTCTATAAGAATCTTCATATGTTTACTTTTCAGAGTAACATTATTTATGCACAAGGACGTTGTACGAATACCGGGACGTCAAACCGTCTATCGATTCACCAAGGAAAAAATCGCGAGACAGTGATGTCATTTCGGGCGATGCAGAAGGCCGGCCGGCAGTGGCGCCTCTCGAGCGCAAAAACGCCCGGTCACCCATATTTTTCAGTGTCGGAGCCTGTAACCACACCATAAAACCGCATTCCCCAGCGGGACGTCAAATATATCGAGTCTCTTTCGGGACTTTTTAACGCGCCGATCGCTGTTATCTGTCCGGATCTGCGCGATTTATTCAAATTGATCCGCAGACCGCCGAAATTTCACCCACGTCCGTTTCGCGGCGTGGAATGCGGGGGGGTGAAAGGGTAACTGCGGCAGCATTCCGGAGATGTCGAGCTGACAAGAACTGATTATTTGGCGGTTTTGAGGGAAGGAACCGACGCTTTTTGGGAGGGATGTATTGAAAAGATTTGGTTGACAATGTCGCCTTTTCATCGTTTGGTATGTTCGAATTCTGTGGGAATTTTCAGGAAACAACAATTTGGAGACTTGATATGTGTGAAAAGAAAGTTATAAGGAAAAACTTTTTGAAATTTTATTTTCCATTACTTCCAAAGAAAGCAGATCCAATCAGGTTCACCCTTATTTCAAGGAAAAAAAGCATTCGCCTTCGTATCCCAAAAACTACAAAATGAAGCATTAACGAACTAAGACAAGGGAGATTTGAAGGGAATAGTTTTCACGATTATAACAAAAATGATGACGGGGAAAAACGAGAAATTTAGTATATTTTGTGCTCAATATCTCCAAAAATCGAAATCAGATCAATGTGGAATTTGCTTCACTGTGAAAAATTGACTTAGGGTATACGCTTGTGAAGTCTGACGTATAGTTCTACAATAGACGACTGCGGCCCAAGTTGCCAACCCACAATTTTCCTTACAAATTTACTATCACTGGGGAACAGAAATTTCAGGAAAAATTCGACATGATAAGGTTTGCGTAATTTATAAATATCCGTAAAAGATGCCTCGGCTCTTCAAACAATATAATTCCTTCCAAATATAGGGTTTTGTTAAGATCATCACTGATTGGCTGAAATTTAAGTTGGGATTCCTGATTCCATATTAAAAATGTCAAATTTATATAGGATATGTTCCGCAAATCAACTTGGTTATTTCGGTTGCCAGTTTTCCGTTCCGTAAATATGAAATATTCGGTTGGTTCCTGAAAAAAAGGTAAATTACGGAATTTGGTTAATGAAAAAATGTTCATTCTTTCACTAGAACGACAGTCAATGTTCTATGGTAACATATCCATAGCATAGAAAAATCTTTATTTACTTTATGATCGATAGAACATAGAAGTCAACTACTAGGTATGGTTTATGGATCATAAGGGCCGTATTTATAGTTGTTCCTTGAGGCTTCCTTACTGAAGGCCGCCTTGAATTTGCTTTTCTTTGTTTCTATGCAAACAAACTTGTATTTGTTTGCATAGAAAAGCAAATTCAAGGCGGCCTTCAGTAAGGAAGCCTCAAGGAACAACTATAAATACGGCCCTAAGGTAAATAAAGATTGTCCTATGCTATGGATATGTTACCATAAAACATTGATTGTCGTTCTGTCGCTTAATATGTCTTTGTTCTGGTGACAGAAAGATCGTATTTACATCAATCAAATTCCGTATTCAACCTTTTTTTCAGGAACCAACCGTATATTTCATATTTACAGAACGGAAAACCGGCAACCGAAATAACCAAGTTGATTTGCGGAAAATATCCTTCATAAACTTGACACTATTAACATGAACTCAGGAATCCCAACTTGAATTTCAGCCTAACAAAAACCTATATTTGGAAGGAATTATCTTGTATGAGAAGCCGAGGCATCTTTTACGGATATTTATAAATAACGCGAACCTTGTCATGTCGAATTTGTCCTGAAATTCCCGTTCCCCAGTAACAGTAAATTTATGAAGGAAATTGTGGGTTGACAACTTGAGTCGAAGTCGTCTATTGAAAAATTTTACCAAACTGGACTTTAAACAGTCTCGATCGTGAATTTTGGAATTTAGGTTCAATATATTTAGAATATATATAAACTGGATTTATATATTTATATTTAGCGACGTTTCGCATAATGTTCCATCTGCTTTCTTAGGCCTAAAAAATGTATACCATTCACTATTAAAATTCGGACAAATATAGCATATTGCAAACATCAAAACATTTTCTTAACGAACACTAATTACCTCTATGAAATATGTTAATCCATATGTCATCACATAAAAATATAATTAGATACCATTGATACCATACATTTGCGTCTCACAAGCAGAGCTTCCCAATTACTGGGAATGTGCAACAATAAACAAATAACGTAACTTTATTGTTGCACATTTCCAGTGTTTCAAAAGCTCTGCTTGCAGGGAAATAAATTCGCAAATGTTTGTAATCGCTGGTAGTTAATTATTTTTATTGGATGACAATTGGATTGATATCTTTCATAGAAATTATTAGTGTTTCTTAGAAAAAATGTTGTGAGGTTTGTAATATGCTGTATTTGTCCGAATTTTAATAGTGAAAAAAATATTTTCTTCAAGCCTGAGGCAGCAGGTGAAACGTTGCTAAATATAAATATTATATAAATCCAGTTTAGTTATTGTGTCCTTATAATCCCAGAATTTACTATTGAGACTGATTGCATAGGGGACACTAGTTTTATTGATTAGTTTTTGAATTTGGCAACAGAATTTTACAAGCACCTGTTGTCAGTATTCCTTATCTACCAAGTTCGAATCCGATCGCATAAGTGTTTCCTGAGATATTGAGTTAAACACCAGAAAAATATTACTCCAAAACCGTGTTGCCTGATTGCCCATGGTCGAACTTACCCGGCGCAAGCTACTGGCTACCTTAACAGTTTCGAGTTATCGTAGCAATGGACGGTCATCCAGACAGAATTAATTTTAACACCGGATTCTTCATCAGCTAATCCAACCTAGTCGTTGAAGACCATTAACAGAAAACAATGAAATTTCAGAAATTTGGACAAATCGAAAATACGCTGTTCCCTAGAATACACGCGCAAAATAGTTAGTAAACATGAAGATAATAGCAGCGAAAGGTAATACAACAAATATAATCCTCGTCATATGAGTTTGCAATGTCATCGGCCAAAGCATCCAGGAAAAGGATGTGAAGACATTCATCTACTTCTATGAAATTATTTATTCAATATTCAACTCCTTTTGAGCAATAAAAAGTATCTGTGAACCAACAACGTGAGTTATAATATATAATAACTCACTACTATAACTTACTATAATAAATCGCAAATGGAAGAGAGGAAAGTCGACGAAGGCAGACCCGACAGAGTAAAAGAACCTACTAAGACTACTCAGAGATTCGCAGTGCATAATTTTAATTCCCGTTAGTGAACCGAAAGGTTCAAATACAGAAAAAGTTGGTAATTTTGTGACATTTTTCAAATCAAAATTCTTCTTTTTCATAGAAAAAATGTAATACCCTCTATTTTGGTGCAGCCTTGGCTTTGTGTTATAAGTTATAACCTATACATTCATTTCTCATTTCTTGTTTTCGAGAAAAATATCGACACGAGAGTTTTTATTTCTCGTCTCGATTATCGAGACAGGTCGAGAAAGTGCCTTCGAAACGAGATTTCTTATCTTAATGAAACCCTAATACTTGTATTTAAGTATTTGTTGTTATTGTGTTGATAAAGTATATTATTCAACATGCGGTAATGGTCATAACTCATTTTTTCACCTTCGTGAGTTATGACTTTTAATACGAGCTGTTTAATGATAATATACCAATATTCTGTAGTCTAGAACAATGTTTGATTCTAAAGAATGAAATATTGATTCAACTGAGAAAACTGCAAAATTCAACCCTCCAACGGTTACCTTTCAATGAAGAGAACTACAAGGAATTCCGTCCTCAGATTGGTTCACGAAAATAAATAACAAACTCGTGTACGCATTGCCGAGATTTCCATTTCGATCAAAAGATCTTCCCCGTGATGATACATTGAATTCTGATGTTGTTCATCTCCAAGGCGTCTGGAAACTTTTCTCCCCCTCTGCAACCCCTCCTTATATTCATTACAGCACGAATGCAAGTAATTGTCGAAGTTATAAGTATCGCAGCGATTTTCAGCGGAATCATCAGCGTCTGCTCTATATTTCCGCCTGTATATCAGTTCTTCACGCTATATGGCGTGGAGCACAAAGTTGTTATAGTCGGGAACTCGTTACAGCTCCATCGTTTCGGAAAATGTAACGACTTGCCGCTTTTTTCAGCCGTGCGCGTTATTGAAATATATAATTTCATACGAGCCGTTTTCAGACGCCTTCAGACTGCGATACGGGTTTTTTAATGTTCGACTCGACACCAAAGTTAATGAAGCAATTGGGTTCCCGAAATTGTGGTTTGAGTCGCGAGCAGAAATGAGCGCGTGGAAAATATTGGACGAAAGCGGTAGTTTTCCCTAGAAAATTGCCCTTTATGGACCCGATGCATGCTCATTTTCAGTTCGAAATTTTCCTAATACATAGTATTGTTATAATGGTAATTTTGGCCGATCCCTCAGAAGCGATGGGTTAACTTTTCTTTCAGATTATGTAGCGTTTATTTATTGATTTCAAGGAAACTTTGGGTATTGTATTCCTATTCTATTCAATGACTTGGTAGCTTCCCACTAGCTGGTTTTGAAACTAACTATAAGATATCAAAATCCATATTCCGCAATTCACAACTGAGTTCTTACTGCTCAAGGGGTATTCATTGATTACATCAGGGTGCTCAGATTCCTCCCGAGTCTTTCGTTGGTTACATCCGAGGATCAAGATGGAAGGGAGTAGGTATCTTTAACGTTCCAGATCGGAGACAGTCGACGACGATCTTTTTCGTCGGACTATTTCGATAGAACAAACCGATTTCATATGTATTTGTAAAGTTAAAGTTGACATCATTTTGATATCTTTCACCCCTTAGAAACATTTCCATTCAATTTTCATTTCATGTTAGTTTAGCAAGTAAGCGTCGTTAGCAGTTAGAACAAAAGTAATTTTTCAAGTGGCAGTATGCACAGTTAACTTTCAAATAAGCCTCTGTCCATTCTTACTTAATTTTAAGATGCGAAATACATCTGAAATATTAATTTTCAGAATTCCGTTGTACCTAGGCAAAGTTCTCAATATCTAAGATATTCTGACCCTTATGTTTAATCAGCAATTCGAAACATCAAGTCTCTGCTTGCAAGGTTATTGTGTGTACGTTTCGTTACGTTCACGTCAGGCCGACCGTAAACACAATAACTTCCGGAAGAAACTACTTAGAAACTCGATATAAGTAGAGTAGGTTTGAGGCTTAATTACGAAGGTTAATTAGGAAGGTCGAATTCGTGAATCGGTAAAATCCGCCCAATGATTCCGTAGATATACCCATTCAAAATTTTATGTTTCAAATATTTTCAAAAATACAGGTTGGATCGAATTGAAAAACAGTAGTTCATCGAAAATAACCTAGAAAAGCACTGACGTGAAGGCAACAGCTTTTGCGAGCATGTTCAAATTCATTGTCAAAATAGCGGCCATCTCCATTGAACATGCGCGCAAAAGCTGCTGCCTTCACGTCAGTGCTTTTTTAGGTTTTTACCTATAATAATCATATTCACGAAAAAAATCCACTATATTTTGGTCTTCCCTGCTATTTCCGTGGTTTGTCAACTTTTTCAAATTCTTATTTTTCGATCAACGATTTTCGGGAAATGACTTTCTTCATCAGTTTATGCCTGTGAAGTAAAAATCGCTTCCAACTGCCCACAAGCATCTTTATGTAACTAGTCCACTACAGTTGTTATGTCTCTTTCGAATCAGATAGAATTATAGTAAGTAATTCAAACTCCTTGAAAAATATTTCTCTAGTTCCAAATGCGGATGTGCAGAATAAATCAAACCCAATTGATGTAACTAAAAGCCCTTTCATCCCCATGATCAAATCATAAATTCCGATTCAATATTTCTCCAAACCAAGCGGCACAACTTTGTTTCCGCATCAGACAAGTGCCGGAAAAGTCGGAAAATTCCGGGAAAGTCGGTCGGAGAGCCGGCAATGGGCGAAAACTAGTTAGGGTAGAACGTGGTAGTATTTATGGAATCAGCGTTTTATACCCGTTGTGTTAATACCGAGAGTTCGAGGGGGGACGAACCGGTTTTGCATATTAATTCGTCCATTATCCCGAAAAGTTCGGGATGAACAGGGAGTCCGGGAAGTTTGGATGGCTTCGCCGTCGGAAGAATGGCCTTTCGTTCGGATGACACTCGAAAGAGAGTTTTGAATTCGAGCTCTGCTATCCGGCTCTTTGTGGAGGAGTGACAGAGACAAGCTGAGCTACATGCTACCAGAATTAATCTCTTCGAAAAAATACCAATTCGATATGAAGGCCTTAGTGCCGCCAGCTCATAGGTTGGGACGTTAGAATATGAATCCAGATTCTGACCAGGTAAAAAATTTATTCTGTTGGTCGAAAATTAACAGAGCTTCGTTTAATTCTTATCTGTAAGGTCGTTTCCAAATTACCAAGGTTCATACAGAATTTCATGAGAACAAAACGATCAGTTGATCACAGAATATTGATAGTATAACAAAAATGAAAGAAAAAATAATGAAGAGGCGATCTGAGGTCGGGAAGTACAAGGAAGTGTTTGAGGTTGAAACATGATTTATCTCGATTTCCAACAAAACTACTAGTCCTAAGGAAAAAAGTTAAAGGGCAAAGTTTTAGTAGGTAATGGAAAGGTTTAAAACTGTTGAAGTCGCATTTTTCTCACATATCCTCAGAATTCATGTGAAAAATTCAAATGACCAAGTTTTTAATTTTTTATTTTCATCTTTCACAAAAAAAAATTCACGAAATTCACCTTTTCATGCTCCAAATACACTGTGACTTTTTGGATTCAAAATATTTATTTGTTCGATTTATTTTAACTGAATATCGAAAAAGTACCCTAAATTTCAATCTAGAAGTTTCACGTCAAAATATCCACTTTTTCGAAAAGTTGGTGAGCATTTTGTTCTCTGGAATCTCTCCTTTCTGATGGTGTTAAAAGAATTAACATTACTTCAGTAAGTTTTCTTGGAAAATAACAAGTAGCGAGGGTCAGTCCCTACTAGCACCTTCTCCACTTCTCCATGAAATTCCTGAAATTTTCCGTAGGTGACTCAGGTATATAAATTATTTTTTTTAAATAGCATCTACGAAGAAGATTGCAACAACGTTCTCGAAATATTGTAGATGTCTTATTAAATATTAACTGTATCAGTTTATTTGGTTGTTAATTATAGAAGTATAATTTCGCAGTATCTGAGGAAATTCACCAGTTAAATGATTATTTTCTCATACCTTCAGAAACTAGAGATTTCAATGAACAAAAAGCCCACCAACTTTTAAAAAAAAGTGAATTTGACGTGAGACTTCCCGATTGAAACTTCGGATACTTTTTCGATATTTAGTCAAAATGAGGTGAACAAATGAATATTATGAATGAAAAGATTATAATGTACTCAAAACGGCAAGTTTCACCAAATTTCGTGAAAAAAAATTTTTTTTGTGAAAGATAAAAATAAAAATGCAACCACTGGGTTATTCGAATTTTTCACATAAATTTTGAGGTTATGTGCAAATATTGTGAATATGAAAGTTGTACATCTTTTTGTTACCTTAACTTCGCCGTTCAACTCGTAGTTTTGCTGGAAATCGAGATGAACCGTGTTTTACCCTTTAATACTCACCGTCTGCCTTCCTCTACCTGACCTCAGATCGCCCCTTAAATATTTTTCCTTTCTTCTTGTTGTTTTCTCTTCCTTTTCCAATGAGTTTTATCCAACTTTCATTTTTTTCTTCACTTTTTACCACTTCTAAAGGCTTCGGCCCTGGTCTACACATTGAATTCCTCGAATTAATACCGGGATCTTGTATTCATTCCGAAATGGGTCCAAACTCGACGGCAACAGACTCTGCCGACGCTGTTCAAATATTGATTTTTCCCACATTCGTGTCGTTTCGCCCCAGAGAACAATATCTAAGTCTGCTGGCTGAACCTTCTCGCTAGATAAAATCTGAGTTCATCCCGAAGAATATACTCAATGTCGGCACGTCAAGGTGTTAAAAACGCGAATGCGTTATAAAACGCGATAGATAATGCGATGCTAGCAGGTTTCTTGAGTTCTCTGCGCCTTTGGGTGTCAGCACGGTATCTAGGAAATATGAAAAATTCGTTTTATCACGTGTAAATTACACAATTAAGACTTGTGGAGGCTCACTCGAGGACATTTCATATTTATGATTATTAACATAAACATAACTTCATTCTCATAATCAGTGTAAATATAAAGGAAGAGAGGAGAACGTCAAAAATACAACAGACTTAACTTTGCTCTGAAATGATATTCCATAAATTCCTTGATCGAATATGGTTCTGTTCTTACAATGAGATAGGTTATTCCAGATTTACTTTTTTTATATCACATTATATGTGGATGAAAACTAAGACATCATCATGAATTGGGTCTTTAGCCTATGAGGTAAACGTTTTATTTTATAGGGTAGTAATTACCTTCGAATATGACACTTCAAGTAAAAAATCAAAAACCCTTCAATGAAAAACTAAAATTTGGATGATATGTTATTCTTATTGAAAAAATACATATCATTTTAACATACTTGGATAGTGAAATCAACACAAATGCTAACGCATCTCATTTGTTTTTTCCGCACAGCTTCCAAGGCTTTATCATCTTTTTCTCATTCCACCCTCTTATATTGGATTTCCTGTGATAAGAGTTCACCATCTGAAACAATTTTATTACGTTGTTAAGAAAAGAAGCCATGCTATTTTACCCGGACATGGTGTGTGCCAACTTGCCCTATCTAGGTATTTAGAAAATTAATGAATTCAAAATCTTCCCATCAATTTTTCATGAAAGTGAATTTATCAAAACTGAGTTCATAAAGAGAAAATTCCGCTAAATTTCAATAGTTAAGTCTTACCTTGAAATTTAATACGCACCCAACTCCTTTTGACAAATAACTCATCAAACATCAGCGTGGCCTTGTTAAAACTACGTTAGTATACTTGCCACTTTATGTAGACATTAATTGGATGTTCAGGAGTTATACCTACAATGAGTACATATGATATGCTATTTAGCCCGAATATACCGTCTTGCTTGCCTTTCTCCTTCCATAATGCTTCATTTGTCAGACTTTGAGGACATCTCTTTCGCCGAAGCGGTAGAATGAAATGATGAATAATAAAAAAACCTAGACAATTACATACATTAAACTGGTAGCTTTTACTCGCTTGTTTATATTCGAAATCTACCTAAGAAATTTCACATGAACCGTCATTTTTACTTGTTCTGGGGAACAGCGCGATATCGTTTCGTCACAACGTCTATAATTTTCAGATTTTGAGCTGAAGTCGGTCTCAAATGACTAGAATGGACTCACTGATGAAGAATCCTTGGCCAAATTTGATTCTGTCCGGCAGACCGGCCGTGTGTGCTCTAACTTTCGATAAGAAGGACTTAGAGTCTTGAAATTTCTAGGTTAGGTTCGGATTCTGAATATCTCGGTCAAGTTCCTTAATGAGCCAAATCTGCCGAAAAAATTTTGAACTTTTGATTTTTCAATTACTCGAAAAATATTCATGTGATCGGAATGAAACTTGGTTGGAAGATGAACATTGTCAAGGACAGACATACAGAATCGAATTAGGCCACAAATTCTTCATTAGTGAGTCCAATGTTTCATGAACACTTCTTGCAGGAAAGTCGCGAATTTTTGACTTATTCCCTCGATCAATTGCGCAAAAACGGCAAATACAAAACGAAATGCGAGACATCAGTACAATTAATGACTAAAGCTTATTTTGGGAGAATTACGCGTCATTTTGTGAGATTTTCCTGGGTTTCCAATCCCAATATCTGAAACAGAAATATTTAAATTGAATAAAAATTTTTTTACGTGGGAAACACCCTTACGGATTTGCAGGATAAAACTATTCGCCAAGGTCATTTTCTTGGAACCAAAGTGGCCTAATGAACAATACCGGAACAATACAAACGATCAGCAAAGTGAACTGTAATGTTCCAGAGTACAAATTTGACACCTTTATCAGACAAACGAGAAAATTTGCAACAATATTTTTTTAAATTTTTTTTGCAAATTTTCTCGTTTGTTTGATGAAGGAGCGTTACAATTCGCTTTGTTGATTATTTGTTTTGTTCAGGTAATGTTCATAAGGCAACCTTGGTGATCGACCAAAAACAAAATTACTACTCCTGTAAATATCACAGTTCACATTTTGAAGTTTGTAGATTTGAATGAACTAATAAAAAAAATCCGTCCGTCCACCGTCCGTTGTCTGGGGCTTTTCTCGGAAAGTACTGAACTGAAATCCGTGAAACTTGGTAGAAATCGTGTGTCGCTAGAGATTGATCCTCCAAGCTTTTCAGCATGATCGGTGTACCTTAAGGGCTCAAAATTAGGGGTTGGAGGGAAAAAAATATTTCTCGAAAGCCTATCACCGAATTTTCATGAAACTCTCAACGTTGATTACTGTTGCATAAATAAACCTAAATATTTTTAACCGAATGATATCCGACCAGTGCAAATTCTGGGGTGAAAAACCAATGAGTTATGAATAGTATATTAGTTTTATTTAAGATACCAATGGTATTGGGGTATTCAACTGATTCATCCTGAAATCCGAAGGGGCGTTTTCCATTGAAAGAAAACAATTTTCATTTAATTCGAAACAAAGCTGTTTGTTCAGTTTCCTCGCACACCACTGGCTGTCCCTGACGCCAGCCAGAATCTGTTGGCACGGTTCAGTTTGCACTAGGTACTGGAAGTAAAGTGAAACCTTCCACACCAGATGCAGAATAGTCGTGTATTTTCCATTCACAATGGTTCAGAGGTTTCTTAGGAACCGTCTTCATGGTTCGGAGATCGAATCTGCGAATAAAACGGGCGCATTCAGAACCCGAAATTCAAAATCGCGCTTGTGCGAACCCCTCAGAATCCAGAACTGAAACGAGCATTTGCTTCGACATTTCATGAACGCTGAGAGTTTTCAGATTTCGAGAGGTAGAACTTTCTAAGAGAGAGTTTTTGAAGTAATGAAAAATTAATACCATTTTTGCACGATAGAACGACTTTTGTTAGTTACCGCGTTTGTTGCTAGAACAGATTATCTTTACTTTTTGCTAAGATAAAGAAAACGGTAAGTGAGAAAAATATTCATTGAAATGATGAAATAATTCAAGTACGATTTGAATTTGATTGATTTAATATTTCTCGGGAATAACTGCTGAACAGCCGGTTTGCCATTTGGCCTTTTGAATTAAGCTTTCTTCAGAAGATTCGATATCGCTCATTATTATGCGCTTGTTTTGAGGAACAGCGCGTTATCGTTTTGTCACAATATCTGTAAATTTCGAATTTTGAGCTGAAATTGGTCTCAAACGACTAGATTGGACTCACTGATGAAGAATCCGTAGTCGAATTTGATTCCATCCGGCCGGCCGTTTGTGCTCTAACTTTCGAAAGGAAGGTCCTAGAGTTTTTTCAGGTTAGGTTTTGAATCTGAATATCTCGGTTATGTTCGTTAATGGGCCAAATCTGCCGAATGGTTTTTGTGTTACAGCCATTTGAAATGTTGATTTTTCAATAATTCGGAAAATATTCATCTTATCGAAATGAAACTTGATTGGAAGATGAAAAGTGTCAATGGGAAGAATTATTGAACTTTGAAGAAAAAAATTTTTCTCTGAAAACTTTTATATTTCATTTAAATTTCACTGAAATTTCCAAGTCGCCATTTTGCAATGTGAGCAAGCGCGTGAAGCCTGCTGACTTCAGGTCGGTGCTTTTCTAGGTTTGTAAATTAAGTATATTATAGGCAAATTCAGTCGATTATTGTCATTTCGACAATCTACAATCAATAAGCTTTCATCGCCAAGACAACGGCTTCCCTAATATTCCTACACAACATTGACGAATGACTATTTTAATATTTTGGATAATTATTCGGCAATTTAAGTTAAAAGTGTGTCTATCGTGCAAAAAAGAACATAAATATCTCAGGCACCTGCCCAGGGTCTGTATGCTTTAAAGTTGCCTATAGCCGCGAGAACTATTAAAATTCGGAGGAATTTCGACGTTAATAGGAGTGTCGTTCTGCAGGCTTCAATGAATATTTTTTGAAAATTTTTTTTTTGATAAACTTAATTCTTCTGTGAAGATGCGCAATGTTAGTTATTTTTCCATTTTTCACCGCATTTCATTTTATTTCCCGAAAATTATTGAATATGAAAATGTGGCAACATTGCGCACTCTAAAAATTTTTTTCAACCATTTGCACCCAAAAGAATTTTTGAAAAAAACGAACCCTGGCGTCCGAATGTCACCTCGTTATATTCGAGATATTGTTTGCTCTTAATATAATATGAATAATAATTCATGCTTTCAATTATTGCTCAATACCATATACTCAGACCAGTCATGTTCTTGTACCCTTTATTCTACATGGTATCATATAAAGTATAAATTCATATTTCTGATTCAATTTTTTTCCAGGTAAGGAAACAATCAGTGTCCACCCCAATAACTGCTAGTTTGCCATGGAAGTCAAAGAAACATGAAACACTCTAGCGGATACTAAAAAGGTGAGTCATAGGAAATGATGTGGGAATCGACTGAATAAATCTCTCAGAAAGAGTAGAGCTTTGCGCAGAAAATGTTGCAAGTCATACAGAAAGTTTCACAAAAGAAAGAGGAGCCACCATTGTTTTTTAAATCTAAGACATAAGAGATTGAAATCGATGACATTCCATCTGGCAGAGGAAAAAACTCCTGAATGGAAGAATTGCGTTCCGAAATAAATGCACAATTCTCCTTCCTGTCTTCCGCACCAATTCAACCCTTGACACGGTGACCCGAACAACGAGAACATTCCCCAAACTGGCACGTTTTTCTCTCGCAATGCGATATATATTAACTTAACGACCAGGAAATTCCTACGTATCCTCTGGAAAGCGAGAACGCACGACCTGGGCCCGGAGTTGCGCTAATTAAAAAACGTGCAAATAGTTATGCATTCCCTCGAAAAACAACGACACTGCCGTCGGAAAAATTAATAGAATATAAAGAAAGCGGGGGGCCTAATGGCGCCCTGAAAATCCCCTTCATTATCGCGCAGTCCGCGGAAGTGCTGGATGTTTTCCCGGATAATGTAGATAAAGGAGCGGTCTTTTTATATAATAAAGGGTTTTTAACAAAGAAACGCAAGCTATGGATCTTTCCGAATTGTTATTTCGTGTTTCTATTGAAGCCACTTTCAGCATTCAGGGCGTCAAGAGATCTTAGAGGGTTAGACATTCCTTTACTCGTCCTCCCAAGGAGTTCTCACAAAGGCCATAAAATTTAGTTTGAAACTATAGCCAAATATGAATAATTAAGGCCAACGCTCACTTGTCGGCAACAGCCCACGCCACACCAGAAACGTGAAGAGAGTCATGTATCACAAGGGTAAGAAAGTGCACTTTTTTTCAGTGAAATTTTTCATTTTTTCACTTCACAGTAAATAACTATGAATATTGCTGAGTTTGTGCCTATCGGATTTCTTGTTTATGTTATTTTCAATTTGTTAATTCGGATTATCTCGAATTACTCTGTTATGATAGTTTTTTTTTCTGTTTTTAGTATTTTCGCGTTTCCGAGATCAACTCGGTGGGATAAGCTGTTTGCATGTATTGCTGCTGCACAATCATCTTGGTGTTGGTGATATTTGATCTGTGTAGAGCTTCTCTACTTTTTATTCATCGGGAACTTTGGCCAATATACATACCCTGACAATGGGGGTTTTTCCTTTAAAAGAAAATGCAGTAATTTTCATGAAACAACTTTAGAACATCACATTTCAAACTTATGATTTCAATATTATATTTTTAAAAAAATGTTTGATTACCTAAAACTTAAAAAAAAATGGGGATTTGAAACTTAAAGGGATTTGTCTTGAGTGCAGGATATGGCAACGTCGAATTATTATTATATAACCTTTATTGCTTCTTATGTTCTGTACAGTGGTGTATACATACAATGTGCAATGGGTGGGCATATTGCCGGGCAATGTCTTCCTGCCAACCCTTATCAGTCAGTATTAAACTGAAACTCCTGAACTGAATGAAACAAAAACATTTTCATATATTAGAAGTGTCTCCTGCCTAGGAACATGGGAAAATGAAGTAGGAAAGGAAAAGGAAAAAGATGTCTACGAGATAAACAAACCAGAAAAAAAGACAATTAAAATAAACTGACAATGAGAGAACGTTTTCAGTTGATGATTCTGCTTTCTCGGAAAGAAAAGGACGTCAAATGTGTTACTTTGCTTAGGAAAACAGAGATATCTATACTTCGATCTGGTTAGAGTAGAAGACAACGACCAAGGAATAGAAAAAGAAGAGCATACTGTCATATTAATGACAAATCGCAAACTGAAACGAATACCAAATTATTTGGTTATATTGACAAATAACTCGTGTGTACCACAGAATAGGAATAAGTATTTCATTATTCTATAGTAGAACAAGTTATCCTACTAAATACCGTTGCCACTTAGTGCATGCTTGGCAAATCCCTTTAAATTTTAAAACCTCTATTTTGAAATTTGATTTTGAATACTTTCTGAAGGTAATTTGGGAAAATGATGAATCAAACCCATAATAATTATATTCGAATTTGAATTTGAAGTAATAAACCAAATTCAGGAAAAACCCTCATTATGATAGTCCAGCTGATACTCTACGTTGCCTTTTAATTTTGTTGGTATAGAGTACTTGACTCTGCTATAAAATGATTTTACTTGTTTTTGGTTGTAGCTTATAAATAGTAACTTCTCATTCTTGAAAATGTATTCAATTTTGATGTCAATTTGTTGATATTCGGCAATGAGGCATTAATTTTTCTGCTGTGTCATCTCTTGTTGTCTATTCGACTCATGTGTGATCTCTTGAAGCTGCGTACACACACGCGAGCTGAGCAGCTTTCGAGGCAGTTTAGTTGAGCTGCCTCGCAAGTGTGTTCGATGTTTTGAGCTGCTCGAGAGCCAATTCAATAACGCGAGGCTGCCTCACAAGTGCCTCGGAACTGTCTCGAACGCCGCTCAGTTCTGGTGTCTGGTGGTTTAAGGTGTGGAGTTCTCCGGGTAAAAGATCAGGGTCCTCTTATCTTCTTGATAATAACAACCGATGACTTTTTTATACAGGGTTTAAGTTTTAAAACTTGATAGGTCAGTCGTGCCATGATTTGGATTTTTGAAAGAAAATCCCATAACAGGATAATTTTTCATCAAGAACTTTCACCAATGTGAGACAAGCATTTGGAAACAGACTTTATTTTTGTTCGGCTAGTAATGGAAATAATTTCGAGCATCTCATTTGAATGGTACCTACACTAGGGATAAAATCCCTGTTACTACTTCAAGGACTCAATAACATTTGCAAACTTCACTATTCATGTAGGGGGACCTGGTGTCCTCTGTTCTCTATTGAGAATCTTGACAGCCCCTTCAGTTTCCAACCAAGAAACGCAGGCTATGGATCTTTCCGAATTGTTACTTCATATTTCTATTGACTCCATTTCTAACATCCAGTGCTTCAAGAGATCTTCAAGTGCTAGAAATTTCCCTACTCGTCTTCCCAAGGAATTCTCACAAAGACCATAACAGTTAAGTTCGATACGATAGGCAAATAATGAATAAGTCCTATCGACATATTTAACCTAATGGTGTGGAGTATCCTCACCTTTTGATCTGCACTACCGATTGTCCTCGTTTATTGAAATTTGCCTAAGACATTATCTGGGTTGAGTCTGAACTACATGCCTTTTCGCACAGGCATGAAAATTGGTTGCTCAAGCTCAAGCTTGAAAACTGCGTTGTTCCTTTTCTAATTTACAGTACTATATGGATGAGCACCCACTTTTCACCTCGGATTTACGTAAGCACTCTGGATCAACCAGGGATAATGAAGATAAAGACACTGTCTCCGAAAGAATCGATGATTTTCAACGTAGCAACGCGATCTATGGACCTTTTTTAATTATTTGAATGATTTTGATGGCACTCTCACTATCAAGGACATCAAGATATCGTCGAATTTTCCTCTAATGGTATGGAATTTCCTAGGAGAAAGATTGTGGTCCCCTTATTTTCCTGACTAACACTTTTGGAAATACCAAAAAAAAACGAATGGGTAAATATTACAGAATACTGGCGGATTCTACCCAATCACGAATCTGGCTTTCTCAACTAATCTTCAACCCACTATAAAGATAATCCAAGTTGATTCCTCTGGAAGTTATCGAGGCTTGAGATATGCCATTTTTATGTGGATAGTATCGTTTTCCTTTCAAACGGAAGTTTGTTCATCTAAGAAGATCTAGGAGAGTTGTTTCCCCATTTCCGAGTTAAAATTGACAATTTCTAAATTGTAAGAATTGTTATATTATTTTTTCATTGGTGAATCTTATGTTTATGTAACGTGAATGGGCGCTTAATTCGGGTGTTTTCGGTGAAAAAATGAAGGAGAATAAAGGAAACCCGTCATCAATTTGACAAGAAAAATCGCGAAAGTATTCAGAGGCTACGCTTCGTTTTTTCCTCTCAATATTATTAACAAGATCTCATGTTTCAGTAAGATAAGAACACGCAACGTTATTTTCTCAGTTTTTCCAAATAAATCCTTTTTTCCTGAAAATCATCAAACCAAAGAAAACATTTTCTCTATAAAAATCTAGAAAAACACTGCCGTCAAGGCAGCAGTTTTTGCGCGCATGTTCAATGTAGATGACCGCTTCGGCAACGAATTTGAACATGCGCGCAAAAGCTGCTGCCTTCACGACAGTGCTTTTGTAGATTTTTTTTCGATAAATTAATTCAATTCGATCTAATCTGTATTTTCGGAAATATTAGAAAAATGAAATTTTGAATGGGTATATTTACGGAATCATTGGACGGATTTTACCCATTCACGAATTCGATCTTCGTAATTAAGCCCCAAACCTACTCTACAAACATCGAATTTCTAAGTTGTTTCTTCCGGAAGTTATTGTGTTTAAGGTCCGGCAGTTAGGCTAAGAAACTCAATATCTGTAGAGAATTCGTGAATGGGTAAAATCCACCTAATGATACCGCAGATATAACCATTCAAAATTTTATTTTCCCAATATTTCCAAGAATACAGATTAGATATAATTGCAATCCAGTACTTTATGCAAAAATAACAGTTCGAAGGTTCGAAGATCACAGAATATTAAATATGTATTTGAAAGAAAAAATTCGACATTTTTTTCAGATTGTTGTAATTACACGATCATCACGAAATTTTGCACAATGTTGTCCTTCAATACCTTCGAACTGACTGCGAAGTGTCATCACCATAGAGTCGGTATTTCTTGAGTTATACCGAAAAAAACAACAATATACAAAAGAAAACTACGAAATTCTACATATTTTTTCCCTTTACCTCCGAAACTGATAGCCCTATCGAATTGAAATTCGGTAAACTGCTGTGAAATATGAAGTTCAAGGTTTAACTAGAATTGTTCTCGAATATGAATAAGAGTTTCTGTAGAAAAAAAATTTTTCGAAAAAAATTTTGAAAATATTTTTTCTTAATTGACCATACGATTCAACGAAATTCCGCTTGAAGTTGCATGTCGTCATGCTTCAACTAACTGCAAAGTTTCAATCTCCGTTAGTTTTTGAAATGAATAATAAATAACTTCAAAACTTCAACACTTCAAATAGCTATAACTCCGAAAGTATTCAACCGATAATGCCCATTAACAACTTAACCGCGGGAGTGCAATGCGCGAGGTACCCGGAAAGTTGCAAGTCGCTAGCTCACTCCGTTCAATAGTTATCGTGTCCACGGACGGCCGGCCGGACAGAATCGATTTTGACACCGGATTCGTCATCAGTGATTCCAACCTAGTCGTTTGAGACCATTTTCGGCTCAATAATCGAAAATTACAGACATTTGGGCTGAACGATTGCACGCTGTACCCCTAGAACATGCTCGCAAAAAGTAAATCGTGAACCTACATCTCTAACCCCATGATAATTGAGATTCAACATATTTACTCTCCAGTGCAACCACGTCTTCCTACTCTCCAGCAACATATGGCGTTTATTGGATACCTGGAGCGTCTAGGCGATCAAACTACCGATAATTCTGTCCGGAGTCTCCGACATAGCTGCTCCCTAACGGTTTAGCACTCCCTCGCTAATTGATGATAATAAGCCGGGGTCAAGACTCTCTTATCTGACTCGGCTATCGACGACAACCTATCCAGATGTCAAACATGTTTTTATATCTGCCATCAGGGTTTATCTGATGGTAAGTATCTTGATTTGAGGCCGCATTACGCTTCCGCTTATAGAAACGTCAAAATAGCTCGGATTAGAGATTGGACAGGATAAAGAGCGACCTGGTATGTTTCGCTCCGATTTCATTATTTCAGCAACGAAGAGGTTTGTCTGATGGAGTAAGAGTCTGAACTTGAAAAATATTCAGTGAATCAAAGAAAGTATTTCTGTTAGAAATACTGTCGGACATCACGTCGATCAGTATTTAAATTGCCCTCTCTTTGATGTGAAAAAATGTTATACAGCGTATCCTGGATTTGAAATACAACGTCCTCTTTTATTTTTTTAATGGCATTCGCATTTTTTATGAATATTCTTTAAGGGTATACCAATGTACATAGTCAAACCAAATATCAAATTTTCATTAAATTTGAAAACGAGGAAATGTTATGAACGTTTAAGTTATTTTCAGTTAGTTAATCGACAATATTTTGAGCATTTATTGTATTTGAGCTTCACTATCAACTGCCGTCAAATATTTATAGCGATAGGCTTCTTCAAAACCTTAACTAAGCTAAAAACCCAAAAGCTGGGTTGTCTAATGTTGCGAAATGATGAAAATGTCCCGTGTGACTTGATATACCCTTCAGGAACAGTTATAGAATATTACATTGTTTACCAAGTAGGAAAAACCTAACAGTCATGGACGACTGTGAAGATTGCTAAGTCGAGGTGCAAGCCGACAATTAGCAACACAGAGTGAAGGTATGTGGCTTTTCCTCCGAGGTAAACATACTATTTTGCGAATCGTTTAAAATTCCACAGATATTAATTTATTTTGAAGAAATCGCAAATTATTTCATTCATAAATAAATGGCACTTCGAATTTCGTAATGAATTACCAAACTTGACGCATATAAATTTAATTGTTGGTGTTTTCGAAAACAGAACAGTGTAAAATGATAAGTGATGGTGCATTTTCCATTCCTGGGACTCCTTCAGAGCTGGTTGAGGCACTGAATTCTGCTTCATTAGAATTATAATATCAATTAATTCCTTATAAAAAAGGGTGTTTTCAATATTTTATGTAGAACACTAACAACTGTAAGGAATTATCACTTCCTTACTGTAAGAAAATGAATATAACAGTAAGGAATTCTTTTCTTTGAGAAATTTTGTCTGGAATGTCAAAATTTTCTAGCGGTTTGCAGAAAATAGTATTATTGCGATTTGAAAAAATAGTCGACGGCGTCATTTCTCGAATTTTGGACAAGCTTTATAACATTTACTTGGATCAAATACAGCGCAACTGCGCCACACGTTGGCCCAAACATGTTCACCAACGGCACTCGTCCAACTCTAGAAAGCAGCATTGGTCAGCATGAACGTTTGGGCGACCATAGGACCATATTTTGTACCAATATTCCTTCGCTATATGGTGTTCATTCCAAGTTGGAAATTCGCACTGTATCTTCTAGGTTTGAAGCCAATATACAGAGTGTCTCAATTTGAAAAGGATTTCAATCAATTGGTATCAACGTCATGAGCATGATGAAGAAACCCCAAAAATCTTAAATGGAAAGGGGTGTTGAGTGACTACTTGTTTCCAAGGTACTTCGATTGCATTTTCAAAAATGCCATTTACTCGACATTTTTTGTAAGAATTCAAATAAGAATACAATAGTTCCGATAGCAGGAGTTACAATGACACATGAAATGCGATCCCGATAATGTTAAAAATGTCAGTATTCTCTTGATAGCTCATATTTTCATCCACGTTTTATTATGCACGACTCGATGACTTTAAACTTGTTGATGTTCCCACAAATTAACCAAGAAAATCAAGTGATATCTCGTTGACGTCAGTTTTGTCTTTCTTTCCTTATCGTACAGAAATGTTGTTTTATTGATGTGACTGTTTTCACTGTTGACCGAGTTCGTGCTATGCTAAAGCTTCAACTCTGTAGGTAAAATAAGAACTTATTCTAAACAAACGTACGTGAAGAAAACATAACATATATACTGATTCAAGTTTTTAGCCTGAAAATGGTAATTTGTCAAAATATATGTAGTTATGAAGAACAAACAATAAATGAATCAACGTAAATGGGTATGTCTCTTTTTTATTGCGCGCATGTTCTAGGGAAACAGCCTGCTATCGTTTTGACTAGATAATAATAATAATAATAATAATAATGTTTATTTGTTACCCAAGACATCATACATAACAGAAAGTATTTTATATTAGACAAATAAACATTTAGTTTCCCACAAAAGTCTGCTAGTTTCGAATTCTGAGCCGAAAATGGTCTAGGTTGGACTCTCTAATGACGAATCCGGTGTCAAAATCTATTCTGTCCGACAGGCCGATCGGCCGTATGCACGATTAAGGGCGTACGGAAAATCATATCAACTTGAGACTTTCAGGGTAGGTTGCATTTGCAAATGCGACGGTCAAGTTCTGTAACAGGCCAAATCGACCGACTGGCTTCGGAGTTGAAGTCATTTTAAATTTTGAGGTTGATTTCTGATATTTCAGGAACTACCGCAGTGATTGGATTGAAACTGGACAGTTATTTGGAGCATAATGATACTCAACCTCTCGCGAAATTTTGTCGTGATCGTGCAGTTACCTTGAAAAAAATTTTTCTAAATTTTTTGGGAAACTTTATTTCTCGAAAATATTCATTATATTCGAAAAACAATTTGCTCACGTCTTGAACTGTATATTTCGCAGATGTCTTCCTTCTTAAACGAAGCGTTGTCCCACTGGCCAGCTCACACCCTATATAATTTAGAAAGAAAATTGAATAGCCCGCTCGAACTTGGTTCAAATTATAAATTGAAAAGCAATGTGCTTTATAGGTTCAAATCGAATCTTCAATATTCGATGGAAAATGTTAAATATCTCTTCCTGATATAGCTGTACCTACTTCCTGCATTCGTGCATTCCGAACAATACAACTGAACGTATTGTTTTCAGGAAGAAACCACTATAATTCGCCCGCGGCCTCGACTCAACCGCCCGCCCCGGGCGTCCGTAAATCCTATAAAATCATCCATGTTTCGCCTAAAGTGCAGTGCAGATGGAAACTTATCCTCTAAAATCAATTTTTGAGAAATAAGATAAATTCTATTCTTTCGACCGAGCGGCCGATTTCCGATAAAAATATCCTGGAAAGTTGTCCGAAAGTTGGCGAGATATATTTCTAACATTTCGGGCCGAAGACAAACGCGATAAATCTATGAGATTCCGGAATATGGGCGATAACTTTTGTTATTTTCGAATCAAGGTAACGGAATGGGTTAAATCCTGAAGAGTGGATACTTTATCTCAAATACTGGTACATTTTTATTCACCAATAAAATTGTCGTATTTTCTTTTGCTTCTATCGATTTGTTGGTATTATGTGGGAATCTGAGTTTCCTTTCTTTTTCTTCAGACTTTCCTCTCCTCAATCCTGAAATACATCAATTCCTGTTGTTACAAATTGTTGAAGAAGACCCAGAAAAGAAGTCAAAATATCACATTCACTGGACGTCGTATGTATAAGTCAAAATGAAAATTCAAAAATGACCTCAAAGATTAAGTAGGATAAAATACGGACAGCCGCTAGCCGGAAAATGTTTTTCTTTCATGAGGGCACTCGCTATTGGTTTGGCACTATTCATGTATCTGGATCAAACTCACACGAAACACAGATCGACTAAAAGGTATTTTGGGAAGACTTCAGAATTTTGTAGGATTTTGCTCCCAATAAGGACTGAAAAATAACTAATGAAATTTCATAGTTCTGCGTCATTTTTGGTCAACCAGTGACATCTATTACAGTTCAATATTACAACGTACTTTTTAGGTCATATATTGGTCCTAGATGTCATGGACCAAAAATTACTGACAATCAATCTCTGGTCACAACATCATGAAAAATGCGTGGTTGAATTCTAGACCTCCTGGGTAGAAGTCGAATTGACACAAGATTCGGCATTCTAAATTTTCTATGTATGAGGAAGGGGTATTTCAGAACGGTTTCGACATGGTGGGGTGAACTGTGTTTGGGCTCCTCAAACCAGATAATCGGATCCAATGTCAATATATTGTGAATTGAATATGTTCCATAAATCTACTTGAATATTTCAGTTGAAGGTTTTTCATTCCACAAATATTCGGTTGACTCCTGAAAAGAATGGTATTCACGGAATTTGGATGCTGAAAAAGCGACAGATTCTCTGTCATTAGAATGATGTTCTATTTTCTATGGTATTATGTCATTGAATTTCGATATTGACAACATCTAACTTTAGTCTATGGCTATGTTACCATGCAAATTCGACTGCATTTTGGTGACAGGAAAATAATCGCTTTTTCAGTAACAATTTCGCGTAGTTACGCCTACGAATAATCGAAACATTAAAATATTATCAAACGTTATTTCAGGAATGGAGTATAGTGCACACCGCGAGTTCTCTTTAGTTTTTTTTTTTTACTGAAAAAGGTTGCGACATCGTGGTAGTTTCAATTTTGGATACAGGAAAAATTCGGTGGTTGTTCTAGAAGATTTATTCCCAATGATGATCTTGCAAAAGAGTGTGTTATCGGGGTGAAAAATCCATACGTTCCTCAACCAAGTTGGATTTCTTTCAACCTATTTATTTGTTATTGTAATATTTAAGACACATTCTCTGTTCGATATCTCACATATCAACACCGCAAACCACACTCGATATTAACATCCATTACGTGATGTTTCAGATGTTTCCTATTTTTTCACTCCCAATATCTGAAAAAAAACTACTAACAATTAAAAAAAAATTATTATTTTTATGTAGAACACGCCCCAGCAGATTTTGGGATTCAAACTATTTTTCAATGGCATTTGCTAGAAAAACTGTTGTCTAATGACCAATATTGGAAAAATGCAACCGCTCACCAAAGTGAACTGTGACATTTCAGAGTCTATATCATCAGAAAATAAAGAGGGAATTTGCGGAATTATCTTCTACCAATAATTTCGTCTTTCATCAACTCTTAAATGAATCACTGTCCACCAATCACAAAACACATACCTATCAAACTCCGCATTATACAGGAGAGTTGAGCCGAATAAGAAGAAGCAATAATTTCGATTTTCCATTTACGGAAAACTTTCTCTATAGAACAAACGAACAATGGGAAAATTGCTGATTCAATCCCAAATCAGTCGGATTTCAAGTTCTCATTGTTCTAGTGGCAGGATCACCAGCTCGAAATCTATCATAATGGAAGTTATTTCGCCACAACAGATGCTTCGGCATTATTGTTGTCGAATTGGTCCTTTGCCAGGTTGTTGAAAACCCCGGACATACTCCTAGTACAGAGAGAATGGAGAACTTTATCATTCGTAATAGAGTCGTCCGTTTTTGTAGGAGGTCGCCAGTTCGCCGTATCGAGCGAACTTTCGCAAAACTACAGACGTATCCAGGCTACAAATGGGACACAAATTTCAAATTCAAATTTCCATAAACTCGAGATAGCTATCCCGGAATTACCATAAATGTAAAACTGACTCGCGAAGGTGCGTCATTAGCCATTAAGTTTTAATTGATGATTCAATTCTATGGCCGCTGCCTGCTGTTTCGAATTTATTACGGATGTACCACTACTACATACGGCGCTAGTCGACAACGGGAACAAAGGAGATGGAATTAGAAGCGGCTCAAGTCAATACGAATTCGTGAAATGATGTTTTATGGCTCGGCTGAGCTCTGAAATGTTCTTGAGTCGTAAAATTCCGGCATGACATACCTGGAGGCGCTCTCTTCGTTTTCTAGTGGTATCTTAATATGGTTGTTCGGAACACATATAGCCGGAGAGCTTCTTGCGTTTAAATGCTCATGAGATGAAGTTCTGAAATGTCCCTTTCGATTGTCATTCGCATCTATTGAAATAGAAGATATCATTTCCATCTAATTCTTGCTTTTGAATACTCGAAATGGCAATGAACATAATCAATTTCAGAAAAGTACTAGCTTGAGATCAACAGCTTTTGCGCGCATCTTGAAATTGGTTGCGATAATCGTTTCACGTATCGATCCTTACAAACCTTTATTTCGTGATGGAAAGATTTGGTGATCTTTTTTTCCTTATGGTCCTCGTTGAATTCTGCATGAAACTTCAACTTATCATTTCTCTATCGAGTACCAGATACCAATTCGATCATATCTGTATTTTGTAAAATGTTGGGAAAATAAAATTTTATATGATTATTTCTACGGATCCCTCGCGTGGATTTTTCTCATTTGAGAATTCCACCTTCGTCGGCAGAATCGGTTTTGACATTGGATTCATCATCGGTGAATCCAAATAAGTCGTTTGCTAACATTTTGGGTAAATTTTAAAAATTGCAGATATTTGGACGTAACTACAACACGCTGCTTCCAATAACATGCGCGAAAAGGACGAATCTGCATTGATAAATCCACAAATATTCCCTTACTTTGTCTGTACACCATAATCATTTTGTAGATGATTTGTGATGACATGTTGACGTCAGACCAAAGTGGGAAATCCCTCCTTGTTGATGAATTTCATCCTATTGTTCATTATTATTAAAGTTAACATTGAGCTCTATCATCCTCATGTATAGTCCTCCTTTCAAAATAGTTTGTTGTGCTCTTATTGAAACCCTTTTCCAGTTCCTTCTACATGCTGGTCTCTTACATAGTTAACATGCCATATAATATGAAATATAGGTTTTCAACAGAAATATTCAGAGTAGATTTGATGTGATCGCTTGGTTTTACTCCCTCTCTGTGCTGAAACTAAAAATATCTTCTGTGCGTCACCATTTGGTTTCCCCAGGCAAAATATCTCTCCAATTGATAATTTTTCATGTTCCAATCACAAAATAGGTTTGAGTCAAATCTCCCAACCTAGTAATTCATATTTTTGTCAACGCTTCTTATGACTGAAGAAAGGTTTTGGTACTTTGAGATGCCGATTGAAGTAACGTTCAAATGACTGAACTTCATTCATCAGTTCCCATTCATTGACATTCGCCCCAATTAAAATATGTGATCTCAAATACGTGAGTTCTGGTTTTTGCAAGAGCAACTGTGTTTTTATTTCCCTCAACTTTATTGAGCTGGTATGTAAACTAAAACTAATTTGATGTTCCTGTTAACGAGCATGAGGTTACCTCAGTACCGTCTTATCTTACTCCACAATGACCAATGAGAAGCACTGTCAAAGACTGCCTGGATCACGGTATGACATGCTGCTCACGGCGGCTTCAAGCCTTTCAAGAATGTTTTTGAAATTTGCGAGTGCAGCCGTTTAAGGCACATTTCATCAAAAAAATTCGAAACACACAGTAATGCAGGAGTAATTCATCAGAAAAACACGTAAAGAGATCTAATATGCTTCTTTTCAATAATAAATCATCAACACCTCCATTGCGTTACTGCAAACTTGGCAGAATTCGAAAATTTCTCTTTTAAGTAGGAACCATAGACCATCGACTATTCTAAGCGATAGATTTGCTTGTCTCAAAAGATCAATTGAGCCAAGAACAGAAAATTAGATGTAGACGAATTAAGGAATCAAGGAGGTCCTCATCTATCGATATGGATTTTGTTTTCTCTCTAGAAAACCTATCAGAAAATATAATAGGTTGTGCGAGTGTGCTGGTGTTCTACGTAAGCTAACTGTGTCCTCACGCCACTTCAGGCACAGCACTGTTTTTTTCGCACACCACAGTGAATAAGTTTATAGTATAGACTATCGATAATTTCTCAATTCTACAATGTATTTCAAATGAAAGATATTTCAGTAACCAGTCTGAACTGTGAGTGCGAGACTAAAAAAATCCCTGCCAAATTCGATAGTTTCCATCAAAATCACCGTAACTACCTAATTGAAACCCTCTGCTATCAGATCTCAAATATCGTATTTCAATTAGCGAATATGTGCCAATTAAGCCGATACAATGACCGTATTTATCATCAGAGGTATCTCCTTCAGCGCCCTCTATCCGACACACTAACGGCTATGGATCCAGTATCGTAAATATCCATTCCAGACGAGATGAAAAGGTTCGGGCACGAACTTCTATACGGTGTCATCACGGATTATTCCCTGGGGATAGTTTGGAAACTCGACAGAGACCTGGTTGGTGTCGGTTGCTGGGTAATTCATTGGGATGCCGCGTCGTGACAGGAATTCGGACTGTAGCTGGAAATATTTAGTTTCCAATGTGGAAGATGACGGAGAAACTGATTTCGATATGGTATTTCGGACATATGGTATAGGACAAGGCGAATTTCAACTGACCTCACTAAAACCATGGTGGTCTCTCTGATTAGGTGTCGTTTCAGATGTTCGGTATTAAGTTCTGAAAGGACTTCTAGGATAGCTTCTCTGGTGGATTTTATACACAAGAAAAATCAAGGTGGTACTACGAGAGCTCTAAAGGTTGAAATTCGAAGGACCGTGAAAGAGAAAACCGAAAGTTTTATTAATCGCTTGAAAACCTTATGACTACTGTCTCGATCGAAAGTCGTAAAATTTTACAGCTTGTGTTCGCGGAAAACTTGAATACCGAAAATGTTTCCAATATAATTCGACAAGCAAGCGATTCGAAAGTCAGGAAAATCATCAAAAAATGATTGCAGTTACATAAGGTGTACTCAATAATGAATTCCTTATTATGAGAGTTGGAAACAAAACAGAGTTATTTTCTATAGTAGAAAGATCAATTTTGGTTTATTATTCGATAAAATCAAATAATAAACCTTAGTGATCTACAAAAAAAAATTCACCTCCTGAAAATTTCACAGTTAACATTTGGAAATACGTAGATTTAAATTAACTAATGAAAAACCCGTCCGTCTGCCGTCCGTTGTCGGTGGCTTTCCTCTGAAAGTACCGAATCGAAATCCGTGAAAATTGGTAGAAAAATTGTGTGTCGTTCGAGATTTCTCCTCCGAGTTTTTCAGCAGGATCGATGTACCCAAGGGCTCAAAACTGGGGGTAGAAGGGAAAAAATCATTTCTCGAATTTTCATAAAACTCCCAATGTTGAATACTGTTGCATAACTCAACCTAAAAATTTTCCCCCGGATGATTTCCGACCAGTGGTCCCTGAGTTATAAAGAGAAACGCTGCAAATTGTGTTGCGACAAACTAATGAGTTATGAATAATTTATAAGTTTTATTTGAGATATCAATGGTATTTAACTGCGAAAATAATAAACCCTTGTGTGAAATTTGCGGCGTTTTTCGGAAAATCGCTCGAACCCGTCAACTTTCTTCTTGACATTTTTTTAACTGAATCCATTACCATATCGTTTAATTCCTCCATGCAGCAACTCCAACTCCTTAGATTTGAATTGAAATGTTGAGTCCTGCAATATGTTGTTCAAAAGTTCATTTGAATTTTTCAAAACATTTTATTATTCCTTCACTCGAATTTGAAGATGGAATTCAGCTCAATTTACCTGGAACATAAGATGATTACCAATTTCGCAGAGGCGATGCAGGAGGTGAAAATTTATTCGAGAAAACGAGATAATGTGCCATGAAGAGGTTCATGTAGCAAGTGCTCATATTGAGCCCTGCCAACTTATTTACCATAGTAAATATTTTGCTCAAACTTCCATCACATTCTGGAGAACTTCGGGGGTAATTCGGCAACATTCACCGACGATTCGCTGACGTTATTTTTCCAGGGAGACGCATTCCATGGCATAAATGTCTGGGCGGGCCCTTTTCCTTCGAGGACAATTTGACAGGCGAACTCTACCTTCAGTTGCAAGCAATAACTGATTTGCCCTCTACTTAGTGACATACCGTTGAGAATGACGATCGGAACCATGTAGGTTTTTCCAATGAAACGGAGTTCCACTTTACTATACTGCTGCTGTCGGACAATCTCAAGATATGAACTGCGTCAACCAGTGGATTGTTAGGAAGAGTCCTACCGAATAACCAGCCAGATCTCTTTAAGTGTCAATTCTTGACTTATTTTTGTGAGGCTACTTTAAATCGAAATTAATGCAACAAAGTTCGCCTTTCTGAAAGAAAAACGCCAGAGAATTTCTCTAAGTTAAAGGTCTAGATTCATTCAAGCGTGTGTTGAAGTTAAAATAAGTGAAAGCCTTGGGAAAATGTGTTTGAAACAGATAATTTCACTGTACTGATAATACGGAAATTTCGCAAAGATTTCCAATGCATTATTTCGAATCAGTATTTTCGGAGATATTCAAACGGAACTGATTTGAGCTTGTTGGAATCTAGTAGTAACTAGTTTTTGAATAACGGACCGAAAATTCGTGCAAAATTCGCGAGAATCTTAAAAGTGAAGGTCATCAATTAAACCTAGCGATAGACATCCCTTTGGGACCGATAAATTAAGATTTGAGCACAGAGCACTAGTAAAAGACATTGGCAGCAGTGCCATTCTCTGGGGAAGCAAAATGGCGCAATAGCCTACTGATCCCTACTGAGCCAATTTTGGGAAATTTCCGAAAATAACCGTTTATGTCCAAAAATCTCTTCAGTTCACTCGTCAACTTCCTCTTGTAACTCGCAACGATTAGAAGATTGTTTTGATCCAAAAGCGGGGTAGCTTCGAACAAAAGTAGAACCATCAGGATGGGTGACTGATCTGTTATGAATATTTCAATTTCTAAAGAAATATCCGATATACTTGAAATCATCTGGGTTGATTCTAGACTCAAAAAGGAAGGCGAACAAGATCGTATAATCTTTTGAATTGAGTTTTTCCGAATATTTCAGGTCTGCCATCTGAAAAAATTATAAGATTTATCTTTTCGATCGATATATATATATATATATAATACTTTTCAATGCCCTTTTTTGAAAATTTCCTTCGGAGAACAGGTTTCCTCCAAATCGGACCCTGGGCAAAATTTAACGCTATCCTGAACTGGCTGGAAGACGGGACGTGCATCACTCAAAGCTTTCCATCCTTCATCTGGATGATGGATAGTCTTCGGAATGGCCCGAGTTTCGCGTTTAATAAGAGCATTTTTCTTCTTCATCGGCATCACGGCAATGCACAGAATAAGCGGGACCTGCGGACGTGAAATATGAGGCCGGCTTACCAATAAACTCTCGACATGATTCCGAGCATGAAAGGATTTTTTCCTCGCGTATCCCGGAAGAACGATGATGTTTTTCGAGGTTCCCGACTGGAGCGGATCGAGAAGATTTTTTTTATAGGAAAATGCGACCAGAGATATCTGAGTTAGCACAAGAATCTCTGCTATGAGGATACGAAAAAGTTATTATCAGAAAAACTCATCTTGACTTAGCTCATTACTTGAACGGAATTAGTTCCTCAACTTTTGTGACCTTTACTTTTACTTTATTGAATTGATGAGAAAAATGTCACTTATGCAACAGGCAGCTGATTTAGCCTTTGGTGAGCTGGGTAGTGAATTCGGAGAATTTTCTGAGTCAAAATAAAAGTTAGGGGCTCCACCAGATTTTAATTGAACTTAAAGATTATTTTCAGATGTTGGTAATTATACACATCAATCTGGAAAGTCTAATATCCTCTATAAAATGAATATCTGTATATTCACACAATATATTGTGTCAGGGAAATCAAATAGAAAATATCTGTACAATTTTATTGCTAATATTCTCAAAAATCTTAACTCTAATACCCAAGGTACCCTGATAAACCTACGACTAGTTTTTTCTTTACCCTAATGATTGTTCGTTAAACCTAATAATATACAATAAATATTTACAAAATCCCAAGGTAGGAGTATTCTGACCTTTAAGTCCGGAAAATATAATTTCCTGGCCCCTTTTGTGTCTCCAGATCCTTCCTCGAAAAGAATTGATCACAGACCTGATCAATGCTTTTTCATGAAAGCCATTTCCAACTTTCCAAGATATGCGGGTAAGATGTTTAGGGGTAACTTCCTAAGTTGCTCAATATAATTAGTGGGAATGGATATGTTTTTCACAATGAATAAATTTGTATGTTTTTTGGCCTGAACTAAGAGATATATAAGTGAACTAATGGAGTTCTGTTTGTTTTGCTAGTAAAATGCCACTTCGGCGTATTTAGACCAAAACGCTTTTTTGAAAATTGCACTTTTTTTACGTTTTGCCTGAAAAGTTGATATTGTTATGGACGGCCGAAGCGTCCAATAAATAGGCAGAATTGTGTTCATTTCATATTAGCAATAGTTACTGAAAAGGTAATACTGATTTCCTGTCTAACTGATGTAGAAATCAATATTAAAATTATAAAGTCCAATGAATAATTTTATATGTGAATAACTCAATTGATTTGTAATGTGGTATTTGGAGGCAAAAGTAAAATAGTTTTTCTTTTTATTTTATAATCAGCTCCAAACATGGATTTATGTATTCGTCATGCGAACAACATCTCAAAGTATAATATATACTGAGGGATTGAAATGGCACTTTTAATCCTAATATTTTTTCTTCTTCAGGGCAATAAAATCATTGAAATATTTCCTTAATATATAGTAATAGTACAGAAACAAATCTACAAAGAATTTTACAAAAATGACATGGTCACAACACGATATCAAAAGACAAAATTATTTAATCAACATTCGTCTCCTTACACTTTATCAATGATCTATTATTTCTTTTCGTCAATTATTATTAAGTACACATATTTTATTTGATCATATAATTTGAGAAACGTCAAAAAACATTGGTTTCATGATGGTACGGTGAAATCTTCTGAAATACAGCAATAAATTACAAAGAAAATCACCAGAGCCATAATTATGTTTTCCACAAGTTATAAATAGTTTTCACGAATAAACAACAATACGTCGTTCTTTTATAATAATGTGATGTATAATATAGAGAACGTGGAGTTGTTCGCTGTTTTCAGTTGACATCTTGAGCGGCCTGTTTTTGCGCGTAATATGTTCAAGGGGAACAACGTGCTATCGTTTTGTCTGTAATTTTCGAATTTCGAGCCGAAAATGGTCTCAAACGACTAGGTTGGACTCACTGATGACGGATCCGGTGCCAAAATTGATTCTGTCGGCCTAGTCGATATTTTCAGACCTGTGATTTACTCGAAAAAACGAAATATCTGTTTGCTATTCGCATTGTATTCAGTTAACCCACTTGAGGACACATTCATTCAAATTGAATCTTCAAATTTAGCGCTCATTGGTTCAATACAATACATTATTGTATGGAATAAAATGGCACTCATTTTTCCTTCCAATATTTCCAGTGTACATTATTAAATACAATGTGAATAGCAAACAGATATTTCGCTTTTTGCGAGAATGTTCTGGGGAACATCGTGCCATCGTTTCGTCCAAATGTCTGTTATTTTCGTATTCTGGGTCGAAAATGATCTCAAACGACTAGGTTGGACTCACTGATGACGAATCCGGTGTCAAAATTGATGTTTTGTTCGGCCGTCCATATTCACGATTAAGGGTGTACGGAAGATTTTATCGTTGGTTGCATTTCAAAATGCGAGGGTGGAGTTGTGCAAAATCGGCCAAATGGTTTCGGAGTTTTATCAGTTTGAAAATTTTAAGTTATTTCCCTGATATTTCGAGAACAACTGAAACGATTGGATTGAAACTTGGCAACTGGTTGGAGCATAAAGATTTACAACTTTACAAATTCAAAAAAAAAATATTTTTTTTTAACTATTCATTTCATTTGAAAAAAATTTTTATTATGCTATGAGCTTCATGTTTCACCGCAGTATACCAAGTTTCCACCAGAATAACCCAAAAAAACCTAGGACTGACGTGCAATCGGCAGCTTTTGCGCGCATGTTTAAATTGGTTGCCATGCAAGGCGTTCATCCCCTCTGAACATGCGCGCAAAAGCTGCTGAGATATCACGTCAGTGCTTCTCAAGGTTTTTGGCTGAATAACGGCTCTGAAAGTATCGGCTAGGCCATTTCTACAAAGAAATTCAAAGCTCTTTAACTGTAGACCTCATTCGACACCCCTGTCCCATTCAAATTCTCTGGGTTATACCGCCCCCTCATAGGTGTTTGCGTTTCCAAGAGTCCACTGTACACTACCATGTGTCCCCCTACGAACCTTAGTCAGTGTGTAAAATTCCGCTTTTTATTTCATCAAGAAAAATATCAGGGATGGCTTCTTTTCACGAGAACACCCTGTATTTCAGTCTTTGTAGTAATACTCACTTCTAAGGTCATAAACTCGCTACATAACAAAGTTTATATCTGAACAGCAACAACGCAACGAAAAACTGACACATAGTCCCGACCGGTCTATAAAAAATTAATAATAAATGGAAAGTGTCTTTTGCGACTCGTGATATTTCGTAAGTTATTCAAAGCCGATAATTCAGACACCTACATTCCTATTAATTATACAGTCGGATCCTTAGATGTAGTGTCGATGAACCTGCGAGGCAAATGAGCCTGAGGCTCTTTGAAGACAATTGATGACCGACAGTGATTGTGATTGTAAATAAATATGGGGGTTGGTGTGAAGGGTACGCCCCTGACGCCTTTGAAACGTCGTCTGAATTAGAACGTAGTTGATTTCTTCAATTGAGAATAAAGGTATACTGGGTGTTGCTTTATCGAAGTTTGAAACGAAGAAGGATGGTCACTGGGATGATATCAAGAATGAAAGTTTTATACGCAATTTTCCGCAAACGCTTCTTTTTCAACAGGGAGAGTATTCAAGTGACCTTGATGCGCTCGTTCTAGGTAACAGCGCGTTATGATTTTATCCATGTCTGAAGTTCTCGATTTTTTGCCGAAAATGGTCTTGAACGATTAGGTTGGACTCACTGATGAAGAATCCGTGGTGGAATTAAATTCTGTCAAGTCATCCGTCCGTGCTTTAATTGTCGAAGGAAACACTTCTTAGCGACTTGAAATTTCCGAATAAGGTTCGGTGATGGGCAGAATCGCCCAAACAATTACAAGAAGTACTGATGCTATAAATTTGAAGGTTAGGACTTGGTTGAGAATACCAAAGCGCAACATTATGCAGAATTTTGTTGAGAAAAATTGTTTTTATCATTGATCAGATTCCACTGAAATTCGACACACACTTTGGGGTCAGTATTTTACAACTATGTTTCAAACTTTAACTCGATCCAATATTCGTTTTCGGAGATATTGGTAAGAAAATATGTGAATTTCGTTGTTTATTTGAAATTTTTATTTTTATTTATTTTTATTTTATTGAGAATTCGTAACTGATTGTAGAATAATGAACTCCGAGCGGATGACTGTGGTAAAATGAAAATTTTGGAAACTTTTCTTCGATAAAATTTTTTTGGGTGTAACCACGCAACGTATTTAAATGGAATAATGGGCAGATTTTGAAGTGGAAATTGATCCATATTGCTCTTAATTTCGGTTTGATCCGATATTCATCTTCAAAGAGATTGAAAAGAAATATTTTAAAATTCTTGACTTCCTGAGCTTTTCAGATTGTTCCCTTAATTTTTCGAGATTAACTGATTTGTATCAGGATTGAATATCACTTGCAGTTTGAGAATAACGACGCATTACTTCCTGCAGAATTTCGTGATTATCGAAGGTACAGGTGAAAACTAGAAATTTGAGAATTTTCTATATTTTCGTTGAAGAATCTTTATTTCTCGAAAACTATCCATAATCTTACGATCAAGTTTGGCACATACGTTGAGGTCACTATTTAACAACAGTGCTTATAATTTCAGGTTCATCGGATATTCATCTTACTCTGATGTATTGGAAAAAATATGTCGAATATCGTGATTATTTTCTTAGTATCTTTGTTTTTCCCGAAATAACTCAAAAATACTAATTCGGTTATGATTAAACATGATAATTAATTGCTGATGCGCAAATTTGTACGTACAATGCTTGAATATGTGACCACCGCTTTGGCGACATGAGGCTCTTGGCCTCATGACAGTGCTTTTCTAGATTTTCTTTACTGAAAGAGAAATGTTTAAC
Organism: Myrrha octodecimguttata; assembly: GCA_958510865.1. Taxonomy (NCBI): domain Eukaryota; kingdom Metazoa; phylum Arthropoda; class Insecta; order Coleoptera; family Coccinellidae; genus Myrrha; species Myrrha octodecimguttata. The sequence continues at coordinate 33,622,496 of OY294057.1, forward strand.
GTGTTTCTCGAAAATGGAATACGTTACATTACTCCAGAAAAAATGTCTCCCTTTAGAATTTAGAACTTTGAAACTTCCACACCTCGTTTTTTCAAACACTGAGCAAACCATCCAGAATCATGGTATGCTTATGAACTCTACATAAGCTAGCATGAACTCGTCTCGAGGTTTGTTTCATACTTTATAACTGAATAATTTCGGAGAGAAAATATTTTTGTGGATTGCGTTTGTCCACCTCATCCTATAAGGATTTATTGATCATATGATACACATCTCCATCGATGACTTCATCATGGCTCCACTGATGAAGTATTAAATTTCGAATGTATATGGAACGTATGGTATAAAATAAGTAAAAGTATTTCTCAATTGATTTGATTTTCCAAGCTTTACGTGATCACTTTGAAATGTTCGGTCTAGGAAAAGTGAGGCAAAAATGGTGATTTATACAGAATGCTTCTAAATTATTTATATTTGGATAATGATGGATTATCATTATAACTTGTGGTGATGATTATCACATCATTTGGGATGAGATATCATCATCGATTTCTGTACCGAAGAACTTCAGGTTATTGAATGTTATTGCGAAAGTGGTTGATTTCGTTCAAATATATATATATATATAGGTTTTGCGAATATTGGAGTATGGATTTTTTCTATTGATATTTCAGCCAATAACGATTCAATCCAATTAAAATCTGTTAGTGTATTCAGGAAATCATTATTGTAATAATAACTCGAATATTATATCAGGTAAATATCACTTTATACTCAAAAATGGAAAAAGATATATATTTTCATGTAAACCTGGAAAAAACAAATATATGATTTTCAGGAGTAAATTAATGAGTAGTTGCCCTCAATTTTTTTTTGATAACGACTTATTATCATTCACTCCCCCACTCTCTTCAACTCTTCGGACACTCTACTGTTCAAAATATCTCACTAATAAAAAACTCTTAACAGATAGGATTGTTCACCCAATCCACATCCCTCAAGCCTAACCGACTTTACATTTCCACTTTTTCCTCACCTTTCAGCTCTAACATCCCCTCATTCAGACACAATTAGTATCCCTTTTCCACCTCTGAACAAATCTCGTACAAAGTTCCGACGAAATTACGAATTTCCATTAGCCAAAACGGCACAGATGGCGCTGGCCATCCTCGCAAGACATGCCAGATCCAGTCCTAAATATAGCGTTAACGTTCGACGACACGCCATTAGCGTCGATTGTGCGATATTTTAAAGTCACGTTAATTCATAAATACCACAAATTCGGAGACCGAAGCATCTGTTTTCAATTGTTCGGAGACGTCTATTAGCTACGTCGAGTCGGAGAAAGCGGAGTGGTGATCTCGTTAAAACGTTTTGTTAGCGCGACACGACTGGTAGTTACCGGATTGACGAGTTGGTGGCAAAGAAAATGAACCACGATACAAATACAATATTTGTATCGTAAACGTACGGAACCTTTTCTCTGACCGAGAATACTTATCGGCGCTATATCAGATTCGGATCAGATTATAGTCCCTACACTGTACACCTAGCGAACATTTTCTACTTTAGTTTTATGGGTTTCAGGGCCGTAGCTAGGATACGGCAGGGTAGAGCAATACCCTACCTTCAACCACCATTGCCCTTCCTTAAAAAAACCTAGAAAAGCACTGACGTGAAGTCAGCAACTTTTATGCGCTTGTGAAAATTGCGAAATGGTGACTTGGGAATTTCAATGAAATTTAAATGGAATATGGAAATTTTCAAAAGAAAAAAATTATTTTTTTCGAATTTTTACATGGATAATTCTTCTTATTGACACTATTAAGTTTTCAACCAAGTTTTATTTCGATCAGATGAATAGTTTTCGAGTTATTGAAAAATCAAAATTTCAAATGGCTGTAACACAAAAACCATTCGGCAGATTTGGCTCATTAACGAGCTTAACCGAGATATTCACGATCAAACCATAACCTGAAAATTTCAAGATTATAGGTCCTTCCCTAGTTGGAGACCGATTTCAGCTCCTAATTCGAAAATTACAGACATTGTGACGAAACGATAACTGTTCCCCAGAACAAGCGCGTAAAAAGCAAAAACATATTCGGAAAATGCATGGTTATTAGGATAATTTTTTTTTTCGAAAGAACTATCACAAAGTAACGGACTCCTCTGTCCATTATCTTCCAGTAAAATTTCAACACTTTATTAATTCTTGATTTCCGTACAAGAAAATAGTGTAACTGAATCTTCCAACCATGTTTATATACGTGAAATATTTCCAGTATCAACAGGGATTTTCTTCAGCATTCGCCAGGTTTTTGAATTACTGAATTCACATAATATTTTTTCAAAGTAAATTCACATTTTGAAAAATACGTGATTACTACGACCTCTATGTAAAGGGACAACGTTGTGCAGTTACCTTACATTTCCAAAATATACACAGTGAAATGTGTCGGAATGTCATGGCCAACCGAGATAGTTTATAAAAGTGAATGGAGTATATATGGACTTATTCATATTATCCGTCTACGCCCCCTCCGGGGCCGTTCTATGTTATATCTTCCTTACGAATGTACTGGACGGACAGACATATCTTACTTCGAATTATTCATTAGGAATAATCTTATTTAATACTCTCTTGCAAAATATCACCGCCTAATTGGGAAGATCGCACGCTTCTGACATTAACCCTCATAATTCTCCCCAGTGTGTTGGCAATAAGCCATGTTCCAATTATGTGAGTCATTGCTCCTTAACGTTCCTGATCGAATTAGGGTATTCATAGTACAAGGAATACACCTGTAGCACCGTATAATGTTGCCGAAGTTCGATTCTCGACCCGCCATAATCCCGTATAGATTACGGGATCAGTTTGGCAGGTACACGTGATACCTCAAACCAGAGCCGCAGTGTGAAATGTGGATTTCAGGAGAATCGATTCAATATTTATGTATATCCTAAGTTTCGTCTTTATCGGAATCCGTAACCAATATCAGTTCAGAAATTCTTGTTAGCGTTCTCGTTCGACGGTATGAATATCTATATAGTAATCTGAATCGGATGATGAATATGAATGTTATCCGAATCTGAATACCTGCTGAACTTATGATATTACATTCTGATATTACGAAGGGATAACTGTAGCTTACATGAAGGTATTCGAGATTTGGAATGATTGAATTGGCTAAAGCTACTCATGCACTCAGAAGAATACACCCAATCGAAGTTTAATCAGTTGATGTGAATATACAGGTTGTTTCAGAATAAGATGCTGATCCTTCAGGATGTTGTACCTAAGGTTATTTCGAACAGAAGAGTTCAAATAAACCTATGGTCTGAACAGGGCCCCAGTAAGGGCTTCTGAAGCCTGTGTCCAAAAAAGGATTTTGGCGCCCCTTAGGGCAATTTGGATCATTTATTTTATTCGGAGGTAGATAGGTAGATACTTGAAAAAAAGCAAAAAAACTTAACTTTAGAGGCATATTTATTTATAGACTGAAATATCAAAATGAAAGAAACAGAATAAAATCATAACAAAGTAAATTAATATAAATTCTAGTTCACACCCACTTCAAAGCATTTATTTACTCAACAAATTAGTTACAGACACGTTGTTAACTACTATCAAATATCCTAAAACTAAAGATCGCATTTTTTGGAGAACAAATAACAGAAATATTGCCTATTTTCTACCTATATATAGAAACGACTTTCTACTTTCACTTAGATATTTTAAAAATATGCAGATACTTCTGATAACAAATACCTAAGTGAGTTCGTTATAAAATCAAAATGATAGCTAGGTAAAATAGCAAAATAAGAAGAATACACTGCATATATTGATGTAAATATCTAATCAATGTCCTCGCGACAGGAAAATTTGCGGGTTTACCAAATCATTTTAAGTGAGATGAAGTAAAATATGTCAAATTTCAAAAGTAATTTTTAGGGGGAAAAATGATTAAGTGTAGGAAAACCCATCGACTGTCCGTTTCAATGACACTCTCTACCTTTTTCTTTTACCGCATATAAAATATTTTACATCCGAGGCACACGCGTCATGTACAATCAATCCAATTTAATTCTATTTCCTTCGGAAATGCGTTTATTTGATTCGGGTGACATCAGTTCCAGGGCATATCGGCAAGTAGGTCCGACCTCAAATTGGAACGGAAGTGTTATAAATTCGGCATTGGTCTGGTACTCTTCAATCAGCCAAATTGAATGTTCGTTCAATTGAATTAAACGGAATATATAAATCAGTTCCAGCAACAAGGGAACCAATTCTGCATTGTGCGTAGTTGACTGATGTCGTATTACCGTCTTCAATTTCGAACTTCCGCTGTGGAAGGGACGAAGTAAACATATTTGAACGGGCGAAATTCTGAATCTCTTATACAACTCAAGAGACACAAAATGTCTGATAGTGTGGTCTCAACGAAATCTTGAGAAAAGTTGTGCGTTGGCATGCTCCAACTAACTGTTAAGTTCCAATTCAATCGCATGAGCAGTTCCTGAAATATCTGAAAATTTATCTCCAAATTTCAAATGACCATAGCTCAGAAACCGTTCGACCGATTTGTCCCATTAACTAACTTAACCGCCGCATTCCAATGCGCGACGTAATCTGAAAGTTTCAGTCGCTAGCTTGCTCCTTTCGACAGTTATCGTGTCGGACAGAATCGATTTTGACACCGGATTCGTCATCAGTGAGTCCAACTTGGTCGTTTGAAACCATTTTCGGGAGAAAATTTGAAAATTACAGGCGATAGCACGCTGTTCCCCAGAACATGCGTGCGAAAAGAATACTTCGAATACAACGGAGGGATTTCTGGAGGCCACAGTTCATTCTTTTCGAAAAATTTTTTTCGTGCAAATGGTTGAAAAAATCTTAAGAATGCGCGATATTGCCACTTGTTGAAGAATTTTCGGTAAAATAAAACTGAAATGGAGGAAAAAATGGAAAAATAGATATCATTGCGCATTCTCACAAAAGGAGAAAACACATCCCAGAAAAAAAATTTCAAAAAATATTCACTGAAGCCTTCAGAACGACACCCCGTTCTCTTCATTAAACTTCGAAATTCCTCTGAATTCTAGTATTTTCACGCGGCTATTAGCAACGTTAAAGCATGTAAACCGCTTGCAGGTGCCTGACCTTGAGACATTAGCGAGGTTTAATGAAACATGAATGTGGCTGTGTTGCCTAGCCGCTGTGATGAAAGCCCGCATGCAGGGCTAGAAGGGGGCATTCCCCCTCCGGCGCGTGAGTTGCGATTTCAACTCGGGTACTAACCTGCAAAGCTACTAGAGACTTGGATAGGGTCTCCTCTCGCCAGTGAGTGTGTAGGACTTGAGATCTGAAACCATACTGGAAGCAGAGCACTCCGTGTGTTCTGTGTGCTGATTGGGCGGAGCCCAATCCCTCGCCCATAGGGGTCGTGGTCATAAGCCCTCGGGTTGTTAGGCTACGTAAAACAATTCCCCCTCTGCTTGTGTTGCCTAGCCGTAATTTAGAACAACGTGGTATTTTTGCTCTTTAAACTGAATGATGAGGTTATCGATCAGCTGAGTTGAATTTGAGACTAAAATGAACACAAAATTTGAAGGCTTGTATCATTTTACTATTCCTTCCATAATGCTCTTTCTTACTGATATGTTTCACTTGATCAAACGAACTATATCCTCGGCTAGCGCAAGTACGTTTTAACAATAATAGGCTCTGAGGCAGTGGGAGATAATTAAGGATGAAGATCCTGGGAATTTCTCAAAATTATGACGTTCTAAGAGGTAGGAATGAATAGGGACAAGGGAATTAGGTAAGCGAGACTCAACTATAAGCGGCAAATTTCTTTCACAATTGGTTAATATTCAATGAAGAATAATTGAGAATAAATGACAGTGTTCACAGAAATAGTAACTAAATGAAGCTCAACCGACCTGAATTAAGTCTACGTTTCGTCTATATATTTAGACTTCACCACATAACAAACTATAATTAAAGTAAGTAAAAGTATATAAAGACAGGAATGGGTGGATCAACGTAAATGTTTAACCTCACTCGAGGAAATGCGCATACCAATATTGATAGGAAATGCCCATAAAAACACCTACGGTAAGCTTTCAGCCAATAATTGGAATATAGAGCGAATTGTACAAAGTTTTAATTACAGCAACTCAATAATAAGCAGTATGCATATACACCAAGGAATAAATAGGAATGAATAACCCTTGTACATCGTCAAGATATGTCCTCGATAGTCCAAAGATGGTGAATGGACGAACATCTGGTGCAAGTCATGTCACTTAGGCACCTACAGGACTTGCAACGGTTAATGTCTTTAAGATACCGTGCACACATACAGTTTTTCAACCTCCGGCGCCGTTGCGGTGCCGTACTTATGTATGCATTATACCACTGATGCTATGTACTTCAGACCGTAAGAACGGCACCGTAGGAATCTCTATGGATAAACACACTCAATCCCCAACACTGCCAGTTCGAGAAAACTTGTATTATTTCCAACGAAAGCCAAATGTTCTCTACGTATGTTGGTGCTCCACAAATGTAATATTCTTTCTTGGTTGGTTCAACAAGGACGATCTACGCAAGTCCTCCACGTGCAGAGTCTATGCCAAATCAATCCAGAACTACTTCAATATATCTGCCTTCCAAATTTCCATGTATGTAAATCTTCGACAGCAATGTGTTTTGAAGAAACAACTTTCCATAAAAAGACGCCACACGTGGCAGTCTTAAGTTGGGTTCTACGAACTGTCGAAAGAACCACCTGTTTGTGGAGAACTTACCTATTTGAAATATTGCCAAATTCTTAAAATTCGTCTAGGCTTATGAGGAAGCCAAAAACCAAACCAAATCTGGACTGATGAACTTATTCACAAGAAAATATCGTGGAAAAGGAACATATTCCAGTAAAGCGTTTAATCTGACTTGGCCGAAACCATAGAACTCACAAGATCAAATATTGATCGTGGTGACTGAGAGAAAACTACTAACTTTTCAGTCCTCGATTCAACGTTCAGGAATTCATCACCAAAGGTCTCCAGTATTAAAACTCATGCAATCCAGAAACGACCTGTAACAAGATGTTCATTCGATTGCCATATCATTTTCCATGGTGCCCACATCGCCGTTGCTCTATCAAATGCAATTTTGAAGTTGACTGAACTTCCAAATAAAGGCACTTCAAATTCTTATAATACTTGTAATTCGTCGCCCCCTGCAGCGATAACTATAGCCAGTCAGAATCTTTTGTGACATCGGATTCGCCCAAACATCGAAAATTGCAGACTGTTGGATTAAACGAAAGCTCGCTGTCCCCAGAACATACGCGCAAAAACAGAACAGAACTCTTCAGTAGTGCGTTGTGAAGTGCCATCTACCAGAAATCCTTGGCCAAAGAGAACGATAGTGATTCCCTAATTTGCTAGCGACTATTAAAAGGGATAAAACGAAGGATTCATTAAATAACGCCCCCCGTATTTCCTGACTCGATCAAGTAGTGATAAACTGTCGGCCTGAACGAATCTCAAGTATCCCACAGGCTCTAATGCCGCTTTTCCACATCCGCGTCGCCATCAGATGCCCCGCCGCAGATTCCGGCCGATATTTCTCACTCGCCGGCTCATCGAGAGATTCGAAGTAGCTTATCGCGAAAACCGACCCTTGGGCAATTACGAGGATGACCAGGTCCGACCATATTAATGGGGCCCCTCTTGTTCACGTCGCTGTTAATTACGCTTTCATTTTGTCGAGGTTGCTATCGAAGAACAGGGTATTGGGTTTAATCGAGTCAAATGTCGTCGGAGATGAGAGTGAAATTTAGTCATGTTATGCCACAGCCTTCGTAAAGAATTTGTTGGTGCAGTTATTTTTTTTATTTTACAGAGTATCCATAAAGAGTACCGGGTGTTCGATAGTAAAATTTAGAATTTAATGAGAATATTAGTTGTTTATAATTTAGTTATATTCCATAAACTGCAAAGTTATTTGAAAAAAAAATCTAGAAAAGTGCTGACGTGAAGTCAGCAGCTTTTACGCGCTTGTTCACATTGCGAAATCTGGTGAAATCTTAATGAAAGATAAAAATTTTCGAGAGAAAAAAATTATTTTTTCGAACTTTTCCATTGATAATTCTTTTTATTGACACTGTTCATCTTCCAATCAAGTTTCATTTCGATCAGATAAATATTTTTCGAGTTATTGAAAAATCAAAATTTCAAATGGCTGTAGCACAAAAACCATTCGACAGATTCGGTCTATTAATGAACTTAACCGAGATATTCAGGATCTCAACCTAACCTGAAAATGTCAAAACTCTAGGCCCTTCCTTCCGAAAGTTACAGCACACACGGCCGGCCGGCCGGACAGACAGAATCAATTTTGGCCACGGATTCTTCATCAGTCAGTCCAACCTAGTCGTTTGAGACCAATTTCGAAAATTACAGACATCGTGACGAAATGATAACGCGCTGTTCCCCAGAACAAGCGCGTTAATATTATGTTTTCTGGACTTCGACCTTCATCCTGCTACCAACCACGAACAAAGGTTGGTCATCATGTGTTAAGACATTACTCGCGAGGTTACCTATAGTCGCTTGGTGCTTTGCGAAAATGATATTCTGCACGATTGAACGCTGAGTGTTACCTCAGCATTTTTTTTTGACAACCGATTCAACCCTCCAATAAGCCGTATCTACTCCTAAGATGAGGATCTTATGGTTATCAGCAACATATATAGCTTAAGTTTGATTAGGCTCTTCGAGTATTCATATTTTCTGCAGTCTGATCTGTAACTTTCCAACAGTTGGTTGCTCATTTTCCCATGTTGGCTCGGTAATATAGGATGACGTCTTTTGGTGTTGTCGATTATGATCAATTAAACGTAAGAAATAGTTAGAGTAAAAAGAAGATGAAAAACTTTTGGAGCTCTAAAAGTAGCCTTCAGGGATATTTTTGCTATTCTAGATAATAGTTGAATAGGTGGCATAAGATATTCAAATTGCAGGTCTGAGACTGAGGCCACGAAGGTCGATCATGTGACCCTGAGTTTGAATTTGAACTGATTTTGCGATCAGATATTTGCACGAATTTCGATATCCTTCAGGTATTTATTGAGCATAAAGGAGCAAACATCTCAGGAATCTAACTCTCCTTGATCTTTTATAAAGCATAAATCGGTTAGGTGACCTCTGTAAGAGTGAAATCAGGTAATAAATGTATACTTATATCCTTCAGGAAGGAAGAAGTAAGGATGGGCATATACGACACTAAATAAGGAAATATCTGCTCATAACAGTCATAGAAACCGAAACTTCATCTGTGAAGAGATTTGTCCAGATCTACCTGGAATTAAAGAAAAAAATCTCTCGGAAAATTGTCGAAGAGAAACAAACCTGGATAATGTCTTTGAAAAAGGATATTAAACGAAATACCTGTTTACCGTACCGGGAACTTCGCTATCATCATGTTCAAGGAGGCTATAAAGGCAAAGAGAAAAAGAAGAACTCGCCCCACCAACATCCAGAACCCGAAAAATCTATGAGCGTGTTGAACTCCCAAAAGAAAAGGTCCCTGGTGCTTGGCCACGAAACACTTACTTTGCTGGAGGTGGTGACCCTAACATGAAAACATATCCATACTTCGATACAAGAATCTAGTATCTCAGAAATATAAGCAATTTTTCGGAGGGGATATCTTTCCACGTAGAATCAAGAAATCTCATTGATCGCAGTGCAGAAACGCTGACTTATAGCATACCACCACATCTAAACAATACAATATAGAACGATCTTATTAAAGATTAGCAAGAAACTCTAGGTCCGGCTCTGCCCTTACAAATTGATAAGCCTGATAAAACCCGGAGCCTGTCACAACATATCCGTTTATTAAATGCCGTCTGTCAAATTCAATTAATGAACCAACCATATTACCTATCCGCGTCGTCTTGGTGCCTGCCGCATCTACGGCAGTTGCAGTCCGAGTATAATTCCTTATTGATTAACAGCTTGTTTTTACTACTTCCGCCCTGTCATTTTGCGCTGCCTGTATCACGGCCAAGTCGCCGATAATTACGCTTAAAATTGCATGAACGAGATTGTCCATTCTTTTTTGTCGACGCCCAAGATGAGAGTTGATGCGTGAGAAATATGTAGATGAGCGATTTGTAACAGTTATTGTCGTTTTCCCACCGTGGTAAGGAAGTTGGATTGACTGACGTGATGCGGGCTGGCCGTCGCAGCTTGCTAGAACTTATAACCTCTTCTTCCTGTGTCGATGCGCTGGAATGGTAGAACAGATGAGATGCAGGAAGAGCGATAAGAATATGCCAAACGGACTGGTTCTTGGAAAGATTTTCCATTAACTGCTCGTTATTGATATGAAACTCGATATCTGCATTGGGACTTCGATTTTGCAGTTATTCGAGTATAATTTAATTTGAAATGCAGATGGTATGGAAATCTTTTGTCGATCTCGTAACTGGTTTGAACTGAACTAGAGAGTTCGAGAACATTTTAAAATCCTGAAAGATAAAGTGGATTTTATATTTTCGAGAGTGTCATTGAAACAAAATGATACTACAGTATTTATATTGTATATGCGAAATTCTGAAAATAAATTTTCACGTTCATCATGTTGTCATGACAACAAGGATATTCATACGGAAATACACATAGGCTGCATTCTTTCTGGACTTAAGATGTTATAAAATGTGTTGTCATTAATGGCTCAACTATATGAAATTGCCGACTTAGGCAAAATTCGGATGGTACATCTTCACAGCCCGCGAGCGAATTAGCCTAAGGAAAAATATGTGTTTATGGTATCGTTGACACTGACAGTAATGAAGTTTCATCTCGGATAAGTGATCTGCTATAAGTTCCCTAAAAGATAACGATCACTTTTGCTGATTTGTGTTCCAAATTGATTGGTTAGAGGCCATACTTTCCAATACCAATTAATAGTGTTTCCACTAAATATCAAGACAGTGAAATCGTTATACCGGGTGCCACAGGAATCAGGTTTACCCCGAAAGAGGGCTTCATTTTTCATGATATCAGATTGAAACTGACGACATTGATACTACCAATTGTTTCCTATCCACCGAAATAATTAATGTGGTATCTAAGACTTCCGGCGTAACCGGAAGTGAACTTACTTTCCTAATGCGTGTTTCACCTACTACGTTGTAGCAGGAGACATTAATTCGCTGTTCTTCTTGTGAATGAATAACAACCCAACAGGATTGCTTCATCATCGCCTAAAACTCACCTGTTTTATATTGCTAGGATAAACGAGGGGCGTTCAATGTATTCTCTGCATATGCATTGAAGAAAACTCAGCAAATCTCGAAAAAATTCTAGTTTTCAATAAAATTCCCTAGAACTTTAATACATTTTTAAGATCGAGAAATAAGCTTCTCTGAATTTTGTAAAAAAAATTCTGCCGGTTTCTCAAAATAGATATTAAATGCTACATTCAGTTCTTCATCGTCGGAAAGTCGCATTCCTCGAAGATGGTTTTTCAAATTTGGGATTAGGTGGTAGTCACGGGGGGCCAAGTCTTGACTGTACGGGGGATGTATAATTTTTTCGAAGCCACATTCCTCCACAACAGCCTTCGCCACTCGAGCCTTGTGAACCAGCGCATTGTCGTGGAGTATCAACACCCCGCTGTGAGTTTTTCTCGCCTTTTTCCTGTGATTGCCTCTATTGAATTACGCAAAATGGTTGCGTTTGATAATGCAGTGATGTTTTCACCGTTCTTGGTATATTCTATCAATAAAATACCTTTAGAATCCGAAAAGAGCGTCGCCTTTTTTTGCAGCGGATGGGATGGCTTTGAACTTCATTGGGGGCTACGCACCATTTTCAATCCGCTGCATGGGCTCTTGTTTACTCTCAGGATCATAGTGATGAAGCCACGTCTCATCCCCATTAACCAGCCGGTTGAAAATGATCGATGGGTCTTCTCCACAGAGCTCTAAAAACTTCTTAGAGCATTCGACTCCCACTTGCTTCTGAGGAGCGGTGAGCATTCTCGCTTCCCATCTTGCACTTACCTTTGAGAGAATGAAGTGGTCATGAATGATAGCAGGTATAGTACCCACGGATAGGTGTGTTATGTCTGCTTGATTTTTATTCAGGCATCCACTTTTTTCACATTTCCTTCCGTTTTGCCGCTAACGGGTCCGCCCGATCGAGGGTCGTCTTCAATGCTGCCTCTTTTGAATTCACTTGACCACTTTGAATGGTCGATAACGACGGGCACAGTCTTGGTGAACAGCAATCATCTCTTCATGAATGATTTTTCAACTTTTTTCCTGTTTAGTGAGGAAGTTTATGACTGCGCGATGCTCGATTTTCTTCATCATTATGGTCGTCTTTCACTGAGGAAACTTGGAAAACTAATGATGATGAATCGGTGAAATTTCATATTTATACCTCCTGATAGTGTCATTTGTAAATGAGATTATTAGATTACTCATATTATTTGCAAATCACTCCGATACCATGAATAAATAGAACGCCCCTCGTTGCACATCAATTAAACCTAGTAATGAAGATCGTTGTGGTTGATATGGCCTAGAATAATAATATTCGCGACATTTCCATTACAATTGAGAGCATAAAATTCAAATGGTGAAAGTGATTTGGTAGCTTCGACGATGTTAGTTAAAGAATATTAAATTTCAGAAAAATGTGAGGGAAATGAAGCATTCCTTGATTGTGTTACGAATCGACTCGACTCTTTCATTCTTATCAGAGCTACAAAATAGGCTTGATTGAAGGAAGTGTAAATGATCATTCTAGCATCTAGAGGAGGTTGATGAGCAAGATAGACGAGCATTGCGAAAAAGATGCTGAAATGCTTTCAATGGTTCATACACACAGAAGAATACGTCCCTTGTTGAAGATAAAGATTGAAAGATGGGAGAAGAGGTAGATGAGTACTTTGTGATGGAGCAGAGTGCACTAAAAACGAAGGCCTATCGCAGCTTCAAACTAACATACGCAACCAACAGTATCGCTATCAGCGTGATGGAAATTGCTACTTCTTCCTGATATAGCCGAGGAATTATGACCTTTTCTCTCTCGTGCATCCTCTCTCCTCCTTTTTATCTCCTACTCACAACAATTGACTTTCCCCATTACCACCTGAAGATCATCCCATAGCCGACTTTGTAGCCGAGTCTGAATTGTATACGACCATCCTCAGGTCGTTTGTCGCGAGCAGAATGCCTCCGAAGCAATTCGGCCGCACTTCCGTTAAATAAACGCGTGATATTTCCCCCTACGCGCTTCCCGCAGTTTCCCGGCTCGTACATCCGCAACAAATAATTGCAGACCGCCTACCGCGTACAGCTGGAATCGTAAATTCGGGTCCTCGAGATATACTCGGCGTATACTTAACGCAATTATCCTCATCTGCCGACGCACGTGCCTGATGCGAGAAGATAGACCGAACATATTCCTATGGTGGAACATGATTCGGACAGGGTGGTGAAACTTACGAGGTGTATATACTCGCGCGGGCGAATTAGCGGGTGAAATATGACGGTAGTTGAGATGTTGCGGTTAGAAATACGTTGGTGAGGCTGGATTTGTTGACGCCTTAACATTTCTATATGAGTATCATCATGAGAGTACAGCTTTGAGCACACCTAACCTGAATACGCTCAAAGAAGTTTCGGTGAGAATCCTCGCTCAAAGAAGTTTTGGTGAGAATCCTCCAATTATAAGTCTAGTGTACTAGATTCAGATAGGGGTTTCATTGAGACAAAAAAATCTCGTCTCGATAATTTTTCGAACAAATTCGGCAACGAAAGAAGGAAGTATCAGATAATGTGTGTGTCTTCAGTCTTACTTGAGTTGTTTTCAAAATCGTAGCTTTTGGAAAATCATTGGTTTCAATCTGTTCACTCCATTCATGCATTCTTGACATCCCAGGAGGCTGTGGAAAATTTAAATTACGTTGGTAATAGCCCATTTAGCAATCTTTTGAATTGCAGAATTCAGGTTGGTGATGGAAATAAAACTGACTGGAGAAATTTTGAATTTTGTTCTGTTTTATTTCGTCATTAGTTAAAATACGAAAATACTTACATCAATTCTTAACATTCATCGTTTAGTTCTGAATCAAAAAAAAACGGATAAATTTCAGAATTTCTCGTTCATATCTAAATATATTTTATCAGTGTGTAAAGTACAGACATTTTAGTTTTATTTTGCTTCCAGAAACAAAACTGCGTCTGGACTTTCAAGGCCTACTCCGATGTTAATGATTCTTGAATGGAGTATATAATACAATGAAATGTTGAAGACGTTGAAAATCATTTATTCCGGTGTATTCATTGAATGTGATTTGCTTTACCCGTACCATACATTCTGCCAGAGAGTATGTGAAGTATCCGGTAAACTGACAGAAAAAGTTGTAGATATGAACTTGCCTGGAGTTTGGAGCATTCTTTTGAAATCCGGTTAGTAGGAAAGATTAGGCGACTGTATTTCCGTATGGTCCTCAAGAAATTCTGCATGCACCTACAAACTATCATTTCAATTAAGTATTAGTGCCAAACGGCCTATCGTAAACACTCTATATTGTTTTTATGGGGAAGTTTGGACCTCAATAACGAAGGCCGAATCGAACTGGAATTCAGTACACTATTTGGAAATAAAGGTTTCAAGGCCTGCAAGATTTCGTCTAAATATGATTGAGAAATTTTCGAAAAAAATTGTGTTCAAGAAAAATTTAGAAATTTGTTTTTCAAGATTTATTAATCATAGGACCCCAACAAAATTTTACCTGTGAAAAATTCAAATGACTATAACTCCGTAACCGTGAATACGATTTGGTCCACTAACGAACTTTGCCGCGGTATTCTGATACAAGACTGAACCTGAAAGTACCTGCTAGTTTGAAGCTGATAGCTTGTTTTTATCAACAGTTAACGTGTCCTCGACCGACTGTCCTGGCAGAATCTGTATTGGCATTGTATTCGTCATCAGTGAGTCAATCCTATTTGTATGAGTCCATTTTCAGCTCCAAATTCAAAAATAACAGACGTTTCGTCAAAACGATAGAATGCCGTTCCCCAGAACATGCGCGCAAAAACTTCTATACTCAAGAAATATCGCAAAAAATCTGCAAAGACCATGTGATGGAAGTCCTTGACTAGTTTACATTGATTCTAAAGTTCCACAGTTCAGTTCAATTCTAAGTTTGTAATCGAAAATTCAAAACAGCCGACGTATAGAATTTTGTTAATGAGTACTTAACTAAATAAACATTCAACAGAAAAAACTCCAGATGTTCATGCTATGTATGATTCCAGACTCCATAATCTCAAAACCCCTAGATATTTTCTAACGAAAAGCCTGGGAAAGTAAGCATATTTCGACATTTCAATCCTTAAATTCCGCGCACCTGAAATATCATAGTGAGGATTAAATCCACAAGATTCTTAATGATAAATCATCACGACGCAGATCAAAATGAGCTACCGAGTTCTCCAACCAGATGAATGAATATGATTAAGCGTTTAAACAGGTCTTAATGAAGGAAAAACGAGAAACTCCTCTCCGTAATGACTGGCAAATAAATAACAAGTATTCAGATAATTCGTATAATTTCCCCCGTATAATAACTTAGGTAAATTAGCTTAGCACTCGAATGCTCCGACTCCACTAACGGACGGGCGTAATCTTCCAACGTGGAATATCATCTCGCGAACGTAGACGGGTGAAAGCGGCTTTATTTGAACGCGTAAGTGAAGCCAAGTCCGCGTGGGTGGAAGACTCGTCTAGATAAACAAGCTTTTATTCTTCTGTCTTGATTTGTCTCGAGCTCTTGCAGTTCAAATATTCGATTAGGAAAGGTGAAGGATTTCGAGTTGAAGCGGTAGGTTGGAGGGCATACGAGCAAGTAGTTATTTGATATTCTCTAGATCTCTTTGAGTAAGGAGTTAGGAAATTTCCATCTCGAAAAAGAAAAGAGATTCGACCAATGGGACTCAAAATGCGTAGTATTCATCCATATGTATTTTAAGTATCTGGACATCATTTCGACTCATTTTGAATTCTTGTCGCGAATGTTGAATACTGTTTTCTAAAAACAGAAAATGGTTATCGGATAGATGATTTGGATTGTGGAGAGATTAAAAAATCGGAGACAGATTCAAAGGAATGATGTGTATCATATTGTAGCGACCGCTCTCTCACCCCTTACTCAAGTTACGCGAGGACTACTTCATCCCTTGCGTCCTAAGCACCCTACTCTACCTGCCTGTAACGCCTGGCCTCATCGGTCGAAGTGCGGGGGCGCTGGCGCTTATGCTGTACCCAGCAAAATCTCCCAAGATCTATTTACCTTGGCCATCTCTGACGTTCTGGCTTGAGACGAAATATTGTTCATTGAATCCTTTTTAGATGGGCCATGTACCATCTGATGATCACCATTTTATTCATGAATGTTGTGTAGGAAATGACTCAATCTACAATGCCTTCAGCCACCCTTACAAGATTCAAGCTTTTCAGTTGCAATTTTGTTTATTTTAGCGATGTTGAGTTCAGTTGAAAAAGTTAACCTTTTTTCAGTGTTTGCAAGACTTTCATCATCGAGAATAACCTCCCTTGCAATTTTGATCGCCATTTGTGTGCAATAAGGTAATATAAGCACATTATAATTACAGGAACTTAATTCAGCATGTGAAGCTTTCTATTGTCTATTTGATGCCTCCGAATTAAGCTTGATTCTCACTATATATTCCGTAACCTTCTAGTCTCCTTCCCGTAAAATATCATAAGGTGTAAATGATGGTGTGAATTGATTTAGGCGCACTTCTTTCTACATGACAATTTTGCCTGCTAAATTTTGACGTAGCTCATAGGCAAAGGTTACCAGTGCAACCAGTTTCTTCTTAAATTCATTGTCAATTTGTCATGTGGTCCTTGAGTTGAGCCTTAGTCCTCCAAAACAATGGTTGATTTATATTCTCTTGTGAAACGCCCATCCTGAAGTGCTTCATTTTCTATGTTCATCCATCTCCAACATCGATTATTATGGCGCTGGTGGACACTTTGAAAAGAACATTGATAGCTACAAATTCTTATCCTGAAATGACTGGTATAGGTTTGATTTTAACAAAATGGTGAAATATGTGCGATACCATCGAATTGTTGGAGCGAAATATGTGATATGCGTCTAATTTCGTAGAATGTACCTTCAAAATCTTGTGTTCTCATACCTTTAGAAATAAGTGGACTCGATCGTCTCTGCTGGCAAATCAGATCACTGTTATGTGGACATTTTCCGCGCCATTGTCGATATACAGCTCCAGTTGCTTGATGAAGTAATTGAAAATTATACTTCCGTTCAATGCCATGATCGATCACCTTATTTTAACGAATTTATTTCATTCCAAATCAACATGCAATAAAAAAACATCCTTCAAATATTTTGAAGGATGTTTTTATCATCTCGTACCTTGTTGTGCCTCCATCGTTTAATAAGAAACTGAAAATATATTCAACAGAAACTTGTGCACATCAATCGAAAAAAACGTTAGGAACTGTCTTAATAACGTTCCATTAATAGATATGATCTGATCTTCAAACAATTAATAAATGCCTCACATTGAAATTCGCTGTAGGAATCTGGGCGATCCTCGTTTTCTGACGTTTAAAAACAAGATAAATATATATCGAAGGAACTTGTCGGCAATTAAGGATTCTTTTGAACACTTTGCGCGAATCTAAATTAACATATCCACTCTTTGTTTTTCGAGATGAATTATTTATGACCGCGATCCAGATCGTTTGAAGATCGGTTTCTGATTGATTGGTTTCGAGTGTTGTGTTTTGTGTCGATTTCACGAGAGAATATTAAGTGTTGTTGAATATAGCGATGATTTTATGGTCTTATAGTGGGGCGTAGAGAAAGATTATATTCCAAGGTTGGTTAAAATATTGTTATTCATCAGCGTGGAGAATTTTGTGGAGAAATTTGGCGAACAAAGATCTTTTTGACGTGATTCCTTGAGCGCCTGTTCATACGACCAAAAGGGCTTTTCGAATTTCAACCCGAAAATGTTCTCAAACGACTAGGCGGAGAATCCGTGACCAAATTCAATTATGTGTGTCTTATCAGGAAAATCATGGAATCCATAATTTAAAGGCCTATTACACTACCCAATATCTAAGTCAGCAGGCAGACACCGGTAGTGTAATAAAGTACCGGCAGCTAGAGTCCTGATATAGGGCAATCGAGTGGACCCGATTTGCTTAGCTCCCTTCTGCCCAGCAAACAAGTACATTTAGGAAGGCGCCCGCATCTAGGGTAGTGTAATAAGGGACACCCGATATATCGGCCATAGACATTGGATAGCGTAATAGGCCTTCAAGCTCCAAACAGGCTCTAGAGATATTTTTTTAAGATTAATAAGAAGATTGGATGGTTTTCGTCTATAGTCTATCGTCAAACTGTGGTGACATTTCTGAGACTAAGTTAATCTACTAGCACTTCGCTCATTCTAATGTCAACATAACCGGCCTAGTGAGCAAGTAACTTAAAACGAATCTTTTTGTGAACTGACAGTCTCAACAAATTTGTTAATTCTTATATTCTCTTTCTTGTCTGATACAACAGAACCACTCACTCCCAGCTCTATAAATCAATTTTACAGAATTCGCTATTTCTTTATTTAACTGAATTTCACATTTATAAGGTACCAGAATTGAATTTCAATAATCAATATATTAGTTGTTTCCCAACCACCGTATGAAATTTCAGAAGGTCATTCGTTAGAATATTTGGAAAAAAAAGTCCCATAAATGTTTATGGGACTCTGGACATATTTATGTTGTTCCATTTCTGAGATACGTTGAAGTTGCAGAAAAAATCAACATTCATAAAATACCATTGATTTTCTCAAACAGATCTGGTTGGAATATGGTTCAGTCATTTGAAGTGATAAGGTGCTTGCACACAGACAAACTTGTGTGGGACAAGTTAAGCTATTGAGAATATGCAGTATTTGGATGTCACTTTTGTTATAAATTAATCACCCAGTATAAGAAGAGGGTTACTTGGTAGCTAATTTTTGTCCATTTTTTGCTTCGAAGCTTCCTGAAACTATATTTTTATCGAAAAATGTCTACCGAAGAAGATTAAGGCATATATTTTTGTACGGCTTTTTGAATGCTTGAAGAATTAATTTCCGAAATATTATAGCCGAAAAATGTTCCATATACCTACTTATAACATTGATTAAAAAAGATTATTCAGATTCTTCATTTTCGTTTAATATGGGCAAACATCACGAGTATCACATGTTGAATAGATATCCTCCGAAGTTAACGAAATTGCAAAGTTCGAAAGTTATTTGATATGATGCAGTTCCTAAAAACAGAAAATCCACATCCAGAATCAGCGGAGTCCTCGATTGTAGAGAACTAGTGAGATATAACTCATTGTAGAACCAATTCATTAGAGAAGAAAAGAGATTAATTTTTTATGAACCCATGTTAATCCAAGCAATAAGTTTTCATTCCTTCATGATTGGCCAGAGTGTCTTTTGCATCGAATGAAATTACCAACAAAACAAGCCCGTATATATCTTTTCCTTTTTCTTCTCGATTTAAGACCCATCAAAACCGTTTTAAGCGGCAATTTCTTCTCGTACTTCAATTTAATCGGTCTATATCGAGCGATATCGTAAATTTCGAAGTGTTGTACATAACCTCGTCCATATAACCAATTTAACTCGTCTGCTAATCGGTAGAATCAGAAAATTTGCCGATCGAGAACAATGGCGATCCTCGTGACTTGTGGGTGTCCTCGCTAGATGGCAACAGTTTGATTCATGATCGTACACGTTGACGTTGAATCTAATGGCGCCAACGTGTGAACGAGAATAATTAAAAATATCGAATTCTTTTCATCGTTTGTATATTTATATTTATCAATGATCTCCAGCGGCGGGATATTTACACACAAACAGGTGAGTCGCGGGGGGAAAGATCTATGGTTTTTCTTGGTGGAAGAGAGCCAGAGTGGACGCCCACAGAATCGTGCACAACACCCACGCTTCGAAGCATTGCACTCGACATGGGATCATGACAATTTCGTTTTGTTTACTAGTAGTATGAAAGTTGATTCTCACTATACGTTCCGTAACCTTCCCGTATCCTTCCTGTTATGTCTACGTAAAATATTATAAGGTGTAAATGAATTGATTGATGTAATGTACACTACCGTATCTTTTCTGGTTGTTCCATCTTCATGCCATTTTGCCTACTAAATTTTGACGTAGCCTATATGGAATGGATACGGAAAGGTTACGGAACGTATAGTGAGTATTAACCTTTATATAAAATTTACAGCCTTAAAAAGAGAAATTTGTTCAAATTCTAACGATAAAAATATTTCTGAACGGGATATATAATCGATTCCGATATAATATCGGAATTTTGCTTTGTATGTTGGTCGCAAAAATATCAGTAGCTGAAACATTACATGCTCAAAAATCATGTGATTGAAATCGATACTCACTTCTCTTTGACTTAATTATTCATTTGACGAAAAATAACGAATTTGCCTAGACATATAGATCATAAATCCAGATCATAAATTTCCACCAGATAATTTACCCTATAAAAATTTCAAGTATTTTCATTCATACGAGTAACCTAATTCAATACTGAAATTAAAAATTTCAAAATATTCCGAAATCGCACAAGGTGGGGGGGATCAGATCATTACTTCATTGAGATAAGCTCATAGGATAATATTGTCCATTTCAAGAAATTTGCGCTCATGGTTCGACGACATAATACGTGTCTTGTATGTAGTTCTTTCATTATTGGAATCGATTACTCTATTCATTAAAATATACAGAAAATATTCAATTGCGGTCGAAAAATTCGATTTACAACGATCAAATTCACAACGATGAAATGATCTTTTTTAATTTGGTTCCACATTTGGTTATTCAAATGAATATCCACTATCCCTCTTCTCATGTACTGTCCACTCTATCAAGCCAATGGACAGGGTCGGCTGTATCGATCCTAGAATCTTGCTGTGAAGTGGGGCCTTGGAGGCCGATCCACTAAGTTTAAACCAGTTTAAACTTGCGTTTAGTTTTTACCATTTTTAATGCCGAATTATACGAAATTCTCGAATTGTGGAAGTGTAGACATGACATTACGCTATAATCTTGTAGCGAAATGGATTCAGAAAAACATAAAATATGAATTTCTTTGTTACAATCAAGATTCCTTTCAGGGAATTCCTCTACAATAATTCAAAAGAATTAATAAGTACAAATCCTGAACTCAAAATCAAAACCAATCCAAGAAGACTCCGACTTTCACCTCAAAACTCTAAACTTCGATGCTCCCAATAATACTTGAGTACCCATAGGAACAGCTGGTTCTTCTTGCTGAATTATACTGAACGCTTCTGAAAACCCTGTATAAAATCGCTTATGCAAGCTTTATTGCGCTCATGTTCTGGTTAAACGTTGTGTTCTTTAGCCCTCTTTGATAGGAGAGGGGTCACCCATCCATTAAATGAACCCGCAAACTCAGCTTCCCTTCCTGATGATACCTTTTAAAACAACCAAATTTTCTGCTATTAGGACAACTGAGAACATCTGGGAGAATATCTGGAAGAATCTACTCAGACTAGATATAGGATATTGGAGGTTTGGAGCCATAAGGAGCCTGATATCGAAGGTTCGCCTGATGATTTCTTGGATACATCCATTCGAATTATTATCTTACAGTAATTCCAGAAATACAAGGGTCAAATTGAAATGGAATACCTCGATACTAATGATTCAAAATTTCTTGAGAATCATGATTCATCCTCCATGGCCCCAAACCTCCTATATCTAGTCTAAGTCGATTCTACCAGATATTATGTTCTGGGTCGTCCTAACATTAGAAAATTCAGGTATTTCAGTAAAAGTCAACATCAACGCGCTTCATGCCCAAAATATCGGTATACGGTAGTACAAATTTATTCGTAAAACACATTATTTGGACCAATCAGAAAATTCAACGACCATATTCCTGAACAGAGCAAAGTATCCGGAGCAAAATTAATGTTTCGCTACATCTCTAACATACATCTACTTCAATCATGCGCACATTTTGTTGATGAAGTCGTCTGACCGTTGAGCTTTAAGTAACATTTTCAACACCAATCCCATTTTCAATGCAAAATGAATACAAATTTTTTGTTTGATATCTCAGTTCATTATTAATTCGAGAAAAATACTCGCGATGAACTGACGAAATGGAGCACACTGTGAACAAATCGAATGACAGATGCTGCTCAATATCTGCACGAGTGAAGAGAACAGGGGGTCGATTCTTGAATCTCGATCGGGAATTGAAGAGAATGACAATTGCCATATGTCCGCGTCGATTTTCTGAGTTAAATATGAACAACAAGTAGACATAACCTGCGCATGGAAGCGAATGTCACTCGACAATCGAATGTTATATCTACTATACTCCGTACCACTCGCTGCTAAGTCGAAGGAAACGGTGATGAGGTTACGTTTATATTCCGATTTGAAATTTCTCGATATCTTGCATTCAGTTCATTTTTTGAATATTTGCTTGAAAACATAGTCGAAATGGCGAGTAAAAAAAATTTTGCAGATGCTCGAGAAAACTTAGAAAATCGACATAAACATATGACAATTGTCATACTCTCTAATTCTTGATCGAGATTCAAGAATCGGCCCCCAGAAAGGCCAATTGAACAACGAAATCAATCTCTTCAATCCGTGAGCTATTTGATCGATCAATTCCCGTGAATTTCTTGACATTTAAGATTATGTATATAAAGTCAAATATCATATCGAATTCTTTTTTTTTTCAGGTAAGCAACCACTAAGATCAAGCTTCCGCAACAACTGCCAGTTGCCCCAGATCGTACAGCAGCAAGAAAATCAAATACACGATCGGAATCCAGGTCAGATATTCTTCCATCTGCCTCCCTTCCCCTTCGTCAAGGGGGTCCATATTATCCTCCAGAGTCTGGAGGGATGGAACCAGACTATGCATAACGTTAATTCGTCCCTTTGTTTGGTTTGTCGTGCCAAGACAGATTCATTACGTCCCCTCTAACTGGCGATAAAATGCCCCATTTGAAACGAGCGCTGAAAGGCTGCGAGATGTGGGCTTTTAAAATAGGACCCTTCCTGACGTTTTATATTCCGAAGTAGGCGATGCATTCAGCCGACTCTGCTTTATTTAGGTTCGGTTCGAATGGACGCGTATGATGTGGTCGCTTCGTCCGAGATGAAGGATAGTTTTTTCTTTAGACACGAGTAATTTGCCTGCTGGTAGATGTCACAGACATTGAACGAGAAAAATGCTAGGAATGCTTGCGT
The DNA here is from genome assembly GCA_958510865.1 of Myrrha octodecimguttata. Taxonomy (NCBI): domain Eukaryota; kingdom Metazoa; phylum Arthropoda; class Insecta; order Coleoptera; family Coccinellidae; genus Myrrha; species Myrrha octodecimguttata. The sequence continues at coordinate 33,645,934 of OY294057.1, forward strand.
CGTGTCTCGAGATTTTTTGGCTGTTGTATTTGCTCATATTCAAATTCAGTGCTCTTCTTTGCGAGCATGTTCTAGAGGAACACCGTGCTATCTTTTTGTTCAAATGTCTGTAATTTTGGATTATTGAGCTGAAAATGGGTTAAAGCTATTTGAAGTTTTGAGTTTATTTTCCTGATACTTCGAGAACCACTTGCGCGGTTGAATTCAAACTTGGCAGTTTGTTGGAACATAAGAACTTTCAACGTTTCGCGAAATTATGTCGAGATCGTGCTGACAGTAAATGAAAAAAAATTCCAAATTTTTTTCGAAAAAAATTTTTTTTTCAAAAACTAATTATTTCATTTAGACAGAATTCTGGTCAAATTTGGAGCTTTATATTCCGCAGCAGTGTCTAAATAGCAATTTGAGGCGATTAAATTTTTGGAGATATTGTGAAAAAAGATGCTAAAGAACAACCCTCCTCCAATTTCCGTGATGATCGTGTCATCAGAACAATTTGAAAAACAATTTCAAAATTTTCTCAAATATTCGATATTCTGTTTATCTTCTAATCATAATATCCTCATGAAATTCTGTATGAGCCTTCGAACTGTCATATTTCGTTGAAAATCTGGATGTCAATTCGATCTAATCTGTATTTTTGTAAATATTGATCGAATAAAATTTTGAATGGGTATATCTGCGGAATCATTGGGTGGATTTTACCCATTCACGAATAAGGCCTTCTCAATTAAGGTCCAAACCTTCTCTACGAATATCGAATTCTGAAGTTGTTTCTTCCGGTAGTTATTGTTTTTACGATCGGCCGTTATGATCATGAAATTTTAATTTGTTGTTCCCATGCATGACACGATTATTACGAATTTCTTCTTGTCGTGCATCAGCATTCTTCGTTTAGATATTAAGCTTCATCATTTAGTTTGGTTAGGCATTTCAACAAGAATTTACTTACGCCTGAACAACGCTTCCAAATTGTGCAAATTATTTTGAAAAAAATGGTCCTGTTCGAAATACGAATCGTACTCTACGTCCATTTTACGGTCAACATAATCGTCCATCAGAGCAATTAATTCAACTATGGACCGTTCTCACACCACGTTGACTCTAACAGTCTGTTTGGTGTGTTTTGTGAGCTGGCTGGTGGAATATTTGGTCCGTACTTCTTCAAAGAAGGTGCTGGCCAGAGCGTTACAGTCGATGGTGACCGCTATAGAGCCATGATAACTGACTTTTTCTTTCATCAATTGAACAACCTTGATGTGCAACAGCTGTGGTTTCAACAAGACCGCGCAACATCTCACGCAACTCGTGCCACAATTGATTTACTGAAAGAAACGTTTGGTAACCGCATAATTTCACGTTCCGGGCCCGTGAATTGGCCTCCAAGATCGCGCGATTTAACGCCGCTAAACTATTTTCTGTGGGGATATGAGCCCGAAAAGATCGACCACTTGGAGGACAACATTCGCCTCGTTATTGCCGATATAAGGCCACAAATGTTGAAAAAAGTGATTGAAAATTGGACCTCCAGATTAGATTACGTCCGAGCCATTCGTGGAGGTCATTTGCCAGAAATTATATTTATATCATAATGCCAAAAGATTATCTTTTGAATTAAGCCAATTTCTTGTCAATTTGCTTAAAATTCATCCTCGTTTTATTCCATTTCAAAGTTTCATACCTCTAAAAAAAAAAGCCTGTTAGTATTCCAAAGTGCAATATGTCCATATTACACCTGTGGTTCAAAATTCATTACAGCTTAGATCCACTTGTTGATTCCTTGAAATAATCACCCCTGACTTCCGAAATAAATAAATCTCGCATTCTTGCTTCAATTATTTCTTCTTCATTCGGCATTCCTGGTTCAGTCTGGTACAATTTCTCATCAAAAACGATCCCCAAAAATAATCAAAATCCTCCCTGTTATATTTCGAAACCACCTTGGTGAAACCTGTGTCGTTTCTCTTGGAAATCTGCAAATCAGAAGGTTTTCCAAATTTAATTGGTAGGAATCAGAACATATTTCGAAGCAGGGATAAATTGAGGCGGTACAAGCTAGGTGGAATTCCAATTAGGCATTGAAACTAATTCAATTCAGGAAGGCAGGTAGAGAGCGGATGAATTGGTACTAATTTCTTCCATATTTCTGTTTTGCAAGGTCGATCGTGCCAATTTAGTGATTTCCATTCAACGAAATAATGTTTCAATCGGACATAAAAACGTGCAATAAGAACGAGGAATTTCGAACGATATTCGTCGAATTCAATGGGGATATTAAAAAAGGCTATAAGTTGGAATGGTTCGACATTTCGACAGACAATTTTATTGATTTAGTTCCTCCTTCCTGTGTAGAATGACAATCGAATGAGAACTAACTGAAGTCGAAGCAGAAATTCATTTTTAATATTCAACAAGTAAAGTTGCTTTTAATACCTCTTAATGGAATCCGTTTCCCCGAAATGATATGAATCCATTTATTCCGTTAATTCATGAATCGACCATCATTTTTCTGAAAATTTCAAATTCTTCCTCGGTGATGCTTAATGTTATACACTGGGGAAAGAGTCTATCCATGCGTAACATTCGACTTATTGTAGTGACTACCTCGGTAGCCTAGGGGATTGAGAGATTGTTTAGGATGCTGAAGGTAACGGGTTCGAATCTCGGCTAGGTCATGTATGTGTGGGGGTTTTTAGAAAGAGTCTAATGATAATGAAATGTTGGATGTGTCGATGGTCCTAGAGGCCGAGCAGTTAAAGATAGAAAAAAATATTTTCAATTATGGTGAGATCATTATGGTGGATTTTCACTAAGTTAAATTTGATTCTATTACATAGAATGGGATTTGTGTAATATCCTAAATATATTGAAAATATAATTTATTCATCAATTCCAAACTTTTCGTGCAATTATAAATGGGCTATTAACGATATTTACTAGAATGAAAAAATTATTTTGATTACGAAATATGGAAGGTATGACGTGTTTCCATTCCCCGATCAGTTCACGTACCTGGAAGCAGCAAAAAGTACACAGAAGATTTTCATTCTTCCACTTCATCTGAACAATTAATGTATTGGAATCAGAAGTTTCGTGAATTTGTTTGATGAAAAAGAATAATTAGTTGTTTTTCGAATAGAGCTATACAAACGTTCCCAACTACTCTATTAATCAAATGTATATCTGAATATCATTTATTTGGACGAGAATTCAGAAAAAATATGATTGGGAGGAATTTTCAACGTCAAAATTCATTTCTCAATTACTGAATAGGAAAATATGTAAATGATTGGTGTAACTGAAAGTAAATCTTGAAACTCTAAGGAAGATGAAAATTAGTAATGAAACATGGTGGGTATGCATCTGAACGTTCGTGCACGCATAGCTATGCGGAACAAATTGAGCATACTTACAGCGATACTAGACCTTAGTGCACGCTATCTATCCATGCGCGCACGAACAACCTGCTCGCATATTTGCTCAAAGGATTACCTACCTTATTGGGTTTTTTTTAGCTGCATTAGATTCGATGGTTGTTGTCCATGACACTTGAGATTGTCAAACTCTGTTAACATTTTCGTTTTGTAAGGTTTGGCATCTCGTTATGATCATCTGACGCATGAACGTTTCCAAATCTTGGAAATTCATTTTGAAAAAAAAATGTTCGTGAAGTTCAAGGAGCATTTTGTCCATTTCAGGGTCAACACAATCTCCCTAGTGAGCAAGCAATTCGTGCAGCTATTGATCTTTTTTGAACTCATTTTACTCTTGTCGATTCAAAACTATCAATAAGAGAAATGTGCGTACCGAAAATAATATTGCCGCTGAAGCAAGAATTCATTGGTTTTCAGAAATTAATCAAATGAACTTCGACGACATTTGGTTTCAACAAGCAACTGGCCACAAATCGCGCTTAGACATCAATTTATTGCAAAACCAAGTTGGTGACAACTTTGTTCCCAGGAGTGGTCCTGTTAATTGGCCCCTTCGTTCATGAGACATAACTCTCTTGATTACTTTTTATGAGCCTTTGTGGATTTATTGGTTTATGCCGACAAAGCAGCAACTTCTGAAACATTGAAAACGAATATTCAAGCTACCATTGACGAGAGACTACCAGATTCAGCGGAAAAAATAGTTGGAAATTGGACTGGTCGAATGGACTTTGAATACTAGTAGCCAAGGAGAATCATATTCAAAAAACAAATTAAATCGTCTACGAGATTATAATAATAACATTTATTCCAGCAATATTTCTCTTTTCTATAATTTTCAAGCTCAAGCTCTTTAAAAACACCCGCCGTCTTTGCCGACGGACATCCTGTAGAATTATTTATATCAATTTGGGTTCTGAACAAAGTGAGCATTGTTAAATTCTCCATTCCTCACATTCGATATCACGAATTCCGACAATGTAGCCAACATTTGATAATTTATCAACGTCTATGGTTTGGCTCAACTGAACCATGCAGGACTGCTCGAATCAGCACTAACGAAACATACGTTTGCCACATTAACGGATCAGCGGAGCTGATGATGTAATAATGCCTTCCGCATATTGATTGTATCACTAATTTTGAAATGCAATGAAATATGAACTTCGATAATTATGACGCTCTGACAGCTTCGAAATGTTGGCTGAATCTTTGTTGGATGTTACTCTGCTACTGGTAGAGCTGATTGAAAACATGCCGTTGCGAGAAGTGTCGAGTTGCAGTCAAAGTCAATTGGGGTCAACAAATAGTATACGAAGATACAGCAATCGTTTTTGATTGATGCAGTTTGCAGATATAGAAACATTGGATGTATTAATATAACAGAATATCAGAATTTGGACTGTTATTTGATTCTTGGCAATTTCATCGATCAAGGTTTCGATGACGAGATTGTTTCCTTTTCAAGGCTGAAAAGCATTTCAGATTTACAAAAAGAAAGCCACAGTGAATGCACATAAGGTAGAACACACGTTCAACTTCCAAAAAAACTCCATGTCATACAATATTAGGAAATTCGAGAACTTTTAAGCTCGAGCTCTGTAGAATCTCGTGAGAATGAAATGCTGAGTAGCAAGAAATCTAAAACAACAGGGAAAAAATACTCAGATAATAAGCCCAAACTAGTTACCAAGTTTCATCGTGATTGGATCAGTATTTTTTGAGTTGATCCGAAAATAACAACGATACCAAGTTAAAATCTACCAAATGTTTTCCCAATATCTCCGAAGACATAAGAACAAGATGAAATTAGGTACACTGTGGTGAAATGTAGGGTTCGTTCGTTGAACCTGCACTAACTACACCGAGTCCACTGACTTCCAATTCCCAGTGCAGCTGAGTGTGGTTCAGTGTAGTCACAGATAATAAAATGAGTGCGAGTTAGTGTAGTTCAATCTGTTCTATTATTCCCACAAAATACAAATTTATGATAGATGATTTAACGTAAATACAAAATGGCAGAATTCTATGCTCCTTGTGTTCTTGCTACCATTTCGAAAATTAATCTCGTCCAAAAGACCAGAGACTACATCAGATGTCTATGATTATGAATTATATTTACGCATAACCATGTCCAATAGCCTACTCTGCTGAAGAGGTGGACTGCGGTGCCGGAGGTACTGGGTTCGAAGCCCGCCCCGAGGTTATGGATGTTGGGTAAGTTTGGGGTGAGGGTATATGTTCGTGTGTCTCAAAAATGAAAATAATCTATTGTGTAGTATGAATCTGAATGAATGTAGTTGTAAAAATATATAAAGATTTCGAGATTGGTCACACAACCATAGGTTGAACCCAATAAGAGTGAATGAATGAATGAATTACCCATAACCATCACAGAAGATTACCTCACTCGATGCACTGAACTCGTAATCTGTGACCACACAACTCCCAACGAACGGTGCGCAAGTTTACAACCAAACACACCGAATAATATCAGTGGAGTTAGTGTAGATCATACAGGTACAACGAACCAACCTATACAGTTGCAGGTGTGTGCGCAATGCTTTCCAAATATAATGAATCCTAACCTAACCATATGATCTCAACGAAATGTTGTGTGGAGATGCGTATTGTTATGCTACAACTAACTACCAAGTTTTTATCCGATCGTTTGGGTTCTTACTGAAATATTGAGGAAATAAAAATTCAAATGACTCCAACTCCGAAACCTATACCTTATTCGGCCCATTGACAAACCCAACCGTCTCATTTTGAAATGCAACTTAACCTAAATGTTTCAAGTCGATAGCATTCTCCGTACTCTCGTAATCGTGCCTACAGCCGATCGGACAGAATTGATACCGGATTCATCAATAAGTCGTTTCAAATGGACAGCATGCTGCTCCCCAAAACTTTGAACGGCAGAAGTTAATAGTATTTAAATTCGATTCGGAGAAATTGATTTATTTACATTCTCTAAGATAGCTTTCAGGGCTTCCATAAATTTGCGGAACATCACCCGGACATTGTGGTTGATGTTTATTTTTCGTTCACCAATTACGGTCTAGAATATCGCAATTGCTAATTGCATTTATCCTTTACTATAAGCAAGTCTTCAAAGCTACTACTCATCAGCAATTATTCGCCTCGCTGGATCTCGGTGATTGCCCATTATACATGCCATTGTCCTGTTGTGATGTTTCTATTCTGAAACGACTAATAACGAAAATATCTAGTAAAGCACTGAAGTCAAATAAGGAGCTTTAACGCGCTTGTTTGCAAATAAGTATCCAGAACGGTTACCAATCCGGGTATTGAGTGCGATCAACGCAGTTTTACTTCGTGATGAAACGATATTGCGATCTTTCATTCTGAGGGTTTTGCATGGACTTTCACATCGTATAATTTTTCAAATAGGTACCAGATTTCAATTCGATGTGATCTGCGTTTTTGAAATTATCGTGAAAATTATTTTCGAATTGTGGAATCATTGGGCCAAGTTTATCTATTCACGAATCTCTCAGTCTCTTCTATCGGGCGTTTTTTGTTTCATATCGAACTTACGAACATTCTTTTTGTGCGCTTGTTCTTGTTCTAAAAAACAGGGAGTTTCTACTCAAATGTCTGAATTATTCTGATTCCTACTACTATTTCAAGCGACACAATAATGATAAATCCCTGGTAAAATTTAATGCTTTCTGGTTGAGAGTATATATCTAAAGTATGAATTTCTCGTTTGAGTTAATTGGAATTCAGAAATTCATCAATATCTCAAAGTATTCAAATTGGTTGTGAAATGACGACGTGCGAACTTGTGCAAAGTTTCGTCATAAAATTTAAAAATATGCCAAAAAAATATGTTTGAAAACTTCATTACCCAGAGACTGTCTGTCACATTCCGCTGAAATTTTGCATCTAAGCCTTCTACCCGTCATTTACCTACGGATCAAACCATATCAAACTCGATCGGCTATGTCCTCAAATATTGGGAAAATAAATTTTCGATAGGCGGAAGGACCGTTATGATTATGAAAGCTTCGAGAGGATTTCGTGCATTCAACCTTCATGATTGAGCAACAAATTTGCTCCGCAAACATTGAGTCGCTAAGTTGTTTCTCTGGATGTTATGGTCTTTATTAGCGTCCGTTATAGGGGCCCAATAACGAATGTCGAATTGGCGAGTTGGTTAAACTCGCAAAGTGATGGCCACTGGAACAAACACGCAAGAAGCCTAAGTGATTGACTGAAATGTTTTTATGGATTTTACAAACGAAACAAGTCATCATTTCTGCGCATCATTTCCTCCATTTCTTTGATCTTCACTGACAATCCGCAAAGAAAAAATATTTAGTGCAAGATTTATGTCTCCACTAATGGAAGGCAGAGTAAGTTTCTGTATTATGTAGAACCAAATATTTTCAACAACTCGTGGAAAAGTTAGTGGAAGACCTCGATGTAAACGGTGTTTGAGAAAAATTGGTACCAACTGGTATCTCATAGAACTCAATTGGCGTAAATCTAGAACCTTTCAATTACCTTCGAAAAAATAATAATTCTTCTATCGAACCTCTAGGGCGTAACTCCTTCCTGAATTTTCAATCCTCGTGCAGATTCCAGTGCAGCATGTCTATAAGAATAAACTGATCTGATACTTGACATAATGAACAAATTCAGAATTTTGTTTATTTTGTCCGTTCGAATGCCTAAAAAAGCACTGCTGAGAATCTCGGATCATTTATGGATGATATGTATGATTTTTCGGATTCATAGTTTTGTTTTCAACTTCACCCTGAAGCAGTTTAAACAAAATATGCTACTCCACGATTTCATCACTGATCCTTTATATGAAAATATAATGAACCAAAACGATATCAGCCCGTGCCGAGTATCTACATCGAAATGTTATCGAAAGCTCATTGAATCCAAAAATAAATCTCTCACAATATGATTTATCCGTAATCAATTGTTCACGTTCCTCCAATGAATCAAACAATCGCCTTTTAATTGAGTAATAATTCATATTTTATGGAGTCAGAACAGCACAGCAGACAATATGAGCGAAATCGCATAGCAATGATTGTTTGGTAATACTCATAATTTATCGGTGTCCTCGTGGATCCTGGGAGGTGCTGATAAAGATGCCCAGAGGCGTCCGTCATCGTGTATGATTAAGAAAATATTTGTTGATTTACAATTCGGTGAATTGCGGTAGAAACGGCAACACCGTGCTATCGTTTTGTCCCAATGACTGAAATCACCGAATTTCAGGCCGGAAAGTCTAGGTCCGACTCACTGATGACGAATTCGGTGTCGAAATCGATTCTGTTCGGCATGCCAGCCGTTCGTGAGCATGATTATTGGCACAACTTGAAACTTCCAGGGTAGGTTGCATTTTAAAATGCTCCGGTTCAGTTCGTTAATGGATAAATCGGCCAAATGGTTTCTGAGTTCTAGCCATTTGAAAATTTAAGGTTATTTCTCTAATATCTCAGGAACTACTGAAGTGATTGAATTGAAATCTGGTGGTTAGTTGATGCATGACGACGCGTTAATGTGATTACGATCGGTAAACACAATAAAGTTCGGAAGAAAATACTTAGAAACTCGATGTTTCAAGATTAGGCTTGAGGCTTAATTACAAAGGTCCAATTATAGAGAATGATTATTATCCGCCTAATGGGTTCATATATATACCCATTCAAAATTTTATATCCCCAAAATTTCCGAAAATACAGATTAGATCGAATTGAAATCCAGTGATCGATTGAAAAATGACAGGATGAAGGTTCATGAAAAATTTGGGAAGGGTACAATTGGTGGGTCAACAAATTATTCCATTAGGAAGTAGAGGTGCGTCTGGCGGGATCAATAAGTGAAAAAATGGCCGCTTTAGCAACGAATGCAAAAGCTGCTGACTTCACGTGAGTGCTTTTCTAGATAAAAATGAAAAGTTTCGACGATACATGAAAAATATGAAGAATTTATAAACTAATATGTCCAAAAACCGTATTTCCTAGAATGCCAATGAATACTTCGTGTGAAAACAAACAGAAATTCATGATGCCATGATCAACATTTTTTTCCTGATTGACTGAATTTGTTGTTGCATTCTTCAGTTTTTTTCTCCACTTCTTCAGAATGATAAGTTGGAGAAGTACTAGCACAAAAGGTCAAATATAAGTTATGGGGTTAGTGTTATCACGATCACAGTATTTTTCTGAAAATATTAGGAAACAAAATTTTGAATGCATGTATCCGTGAAATATATATGATATACAGGGTGATTGAGAAGTACTTTTACAAACTTCAGAAAGTGATTCCTCAAAATATTCCAATATGAATTGTTTAAGTGAATATATGTCTGGAAACGAGTTTTCAAACGGGGAAAAGGCAATAGAATATGTGGCACCCCCTAAAAGAACCTAAACTACTTACTTGAACGTCAAATTAATTTTCGGTTCTTCTTTACGTAGATATGATAGAGGTAACGATTTATTATTGCACTAGAAAATATGCTGGAAGTGCGCTCACGGAAACTATGTATCTCCATCAATGAAAAAGAGGTGTAGGTGGCGCCCCCTACGAATGAGATCAATAATAATATCAGGTCCGAATTCGACTCCTCATTCATGAATTCGACCTTCGTAATTCATCAAGTCAGTGTCAAATTTTCAAATCGTTTATTTCAGAAGTGACGGTAGGACTGATTGCCGAATATTCACTTGAGTTTCATTTTGATAGGAAACAAGAGCATCATCATTTCTGCCAACTACCTGCGTTGTTGATTACAAGAAAACGGTTCATGCAAAATGTCAGAGGGTAGTTTCATTAATTTCCTTTCAACTGATGTGTTCCTCACCAACTTTTGTGAGGGAAATCGTCATCTCCACTTCAATCGCATATCTCAATTTAGAATTAGCACTTTCAATTTTTCGTTGAATGGAATTTTTTTTATTAACGAACTGAAGCTATCCTGAAAATTTCAGGTCTGTACATTTCCTATCCTACCTGGAAACTAGCGCGTGAAAATGAAGCATGCAAACTATTCGATAAAGATTGGAAAATTTGAAATGTGGAAAATTTTCCCTTTAAATATAGGTACCTAAAATATGTTACGATATTATCTAAAGAACTAATTATATTTTATATCTCACGTTTCAATTTTATGCTTGGAGGTCGTGAGTATCCATGTAGTAACCTAGCGAATTGTTACAAATGACTTCTGCTCTTCGATTTGTTGGAAGGTAATCCTTCATTTGTACCTTATTTATGATTTATATCTTCGAAAATGATAGCGAAAGGCTTCTTGGAATACCTTGCATTTCTTGTATTTTAGAGCCGCTAATTGCAGCAAACATATTATATTTCCTTGGTAAGAGAAATTGAAATCCTCTAGAAAAATATTTTAGATATATATATATATATTCTTTTGAGAACGAGCATTACAATTCTAAGATATATCACAGTGTTAGCAGAGGAAATGTAAACGGGGTACCATACATATTTGCGTATGATACAAGAGCACAGATAAAAACCTCAGGAAAAATTCTGTCTCCCCGCATAAGTGTAGTAATTTGTTTATAGAAGATGGATGGCATCTTTTTCATTTGAAAATAATTTTTTCGTCATCTTGAATTCATTTCGACAAAATTTCTTGACATAATATCTGAAACAGGAAGAGGGACAGAAAACCAGAAGGAAGCAGTAAATAATATTACCTACATTTGCTCATGACCGAGAGGGTCTTTCGACCAGGTTCAGTCCTCCAAGCGATGATTTTCAGATCCTCAGATAAACGAAGAACGCTACAGGCCCCTTTATTGGGGAATCATACAATAACGAGACACTTAAGTAGCAAATATATACAGAAATAGTTGTTATTTTTCTCATTTGGATCCAACGCGATTCCGCTTGCATCAGGAGGATCATTGTTTACGTGGGTCAAGAGTATTTCATCGAAAAATCAAACTAATATTTGGTTGGACTTATTCAAGAATACCATTCTCTTGAAAGAATTCGGTTACCAATTGATTCAAGAGAACCTTTTTCCCTGTGTAGGTACGCCTCTGAATACATTGTTATCTTATGCCTCCCATTTGAGGAAAGACCACGAATCAATATTTATGTTGAGTCAGTCCGTCCAAAGCCCTAGATGAACCAATTAAAACGATAAAATGAAAAAACTATTGAGAAACTTTCGTTACACGAGATAAACGTTGTGCCATTCAAGCGATTTAGAATTGCAAATGTGGATCACCTCAGATAAAGGAATCCATTACATAGTTTTGTTTTCAATTAAGAGATTACTCCTTTTGAACAATGTTGCGCGAACTTTGATGTCTTTCTGACCCCTTTGGATTTCCACTTCTGTAATTGAATTTTTATTAGCTTCTGTGGCGAACAACTGAAGGATGTTATCGGGAAAGGGAACATAAAGGGCTTAGATTAGATACGTCTTGCACAGTGTACATGCTTTGGCGAAAAATTCATTAAATATACATCACTGTCAGGTACAGTGGATAAAAATTGCAATTTGTTCCTTCATTCATCAGAACGGAAAATCGATTTTACGGGCAGAGTAAACACATTATATATAGTATTAACTTACATGACACAAGGATGAATATCTGTTAATAATTCAACAAATATTCCACCTTGATCTGAGCTAATCCAAATTTCTACACTGAAGAAGCGTTGTCCAAGAAATTAAGTTTCTGCAGTTACACGGTATTACTTATCATCAGACTGACTCGCCTTTGAAATGCCAGAGAAGATTCTAGATAGGCATTACCAGATAACTAGTCTAGTGTTTCTAAAGTAAGTCAGTCTGACCGTCAAACTGCTGTAACTGAATTCCTTGGACAACACTTCTTCAGTGTAGGGGCTTTTGATGATCGTATGATAAGCTCAAATCAAGGTCTGTCGATAAATCAAATATTTTTGCTTTTGACATGTTAGTTTATGTTACTAAATTGGAGCTCTCATTTATGAACCATTCCTTTTTGAATATGATACCATTGGGAATTGGAGGGTATTACATTCACGACATTTCCAGACTATTCAAGATATTTTGAGGAGTGTTTCAGTAATAGGGCGAAATTTAGATAAGAGCATGGTTTTGTTTAGCCCAATATTTCAATATAATTATTATTATTCTAGTGGGTTCAGCTTGACATTTGGAGTCATTCATAATTTTCTGTCAGTCTGAACAGAACCGAACACCCTTGAGAATTGGAGTGAACAGGTCTCTTGCATGAAACATGAAACACAATAAATTCATGTTTGTCTCAATCTATTTCGTTACATGATAATTATATACTCTATCACACATTTTAACAATTTGAGAATTTTGAATTCCTCATAGCTCGATTCTAGGATCAAGTAATAGCTGATGCTTGGTAAAGTGGAAAGTACACGATAAGAGAAAAAACATAGAAAAGCACTGACATGAAGTCAGCAGCTTTTGCGCGCTTGTTCAAAGGAGATGACCGCTTTGGCAACAAAATTGAACATGTGCGCATAAAGATACGAAAGGAAAAACCTCAAATTTTTACATATTTTTTCCAAATATCTCTGGAAATTATGATAGAATCGATCTGAAATTTGTTACACTGCTGTGAAATATAATGCTCTAGATTTCAGCAGAATTTTCCTTGAATATAATCTATTGTGCCTGAAAAAAAATTTCCAAATAGTCCGAAATTTTTTTTTTATTTACCTGCACACGCGATTTTTCGAACGCGATGGTGCAGACACAGCATATGTGTTCTTTTGAAAAGAAAGTTATTGATTTTAGTTTTCACGCGCTTGTTCTGGGGAACAGCGCGTTATCATTTCGTCACAATATCTGTCATTTTCGAATTTTGAGTCTCAAACGACTAGGTTGGACTCACTGATGAAGAATCCGTGGTCAAAATGGATTCTGTCCGTCTGGCCGGCCGTCCAGCCGTCCAGCCGTGTGCGCTGTAACTTTCGAAAGAAAGGACCTAGAGTCCCGAAATTTTCAGGTTAGGTTAAAATCCTGAATATCTCGGTTCAGTTCGTTAATGGGCCAAATCTGCCGAATGGTTTTTGAGCTACAGCCATTTGAAATTTTGATTTTTCAATAACTCGAAAAATATTCATCTGATCGAAATGAAACTTGTTTGGAATATGAACAGTGTCAATAAGAAGAATTATCCATGAAGAAATTCGAAAAAAAAATTATTTTTCATTTGAAAATTTTTTTGAAAATTTTTATATTTCATCGGAATTTCACTGAAATTTTCAAGTCACCACTTCGCAATGTGAACAAGCGCGTAAAAGCTGCTGACTTCACGTTAGTGCTTTTCTAGATTTTTGAGAATCATTCGAAAGAAACTGCAATACAAAACACTGAAGATTCATAGAAGCATTCACTTGAAAATTTCAAAATTGATTTTAGCAGTTACCCTACAATGGTTTATGGTTAACTCGTCTAATTTTGTCAGTTCTTTGTATTCAGTTTGTTCAGAGGACTTCGAAACATTGCAATGAAAATATTGGATTCAAAATGAGAAAAAAGACTAAGGTTTCATTGATACTATTCTGAATTTCTTTTTAGATCCATTTTCCTCATTTTGGCTCTCAAATTATTCAAAAATTTTTCTCGCTGCATGGTTCCAAATGTTCATTATTCGAGAATCCGTTCACTTATCTTTTCTGCAACTGCTGGAAGAACTCGTATGAAATTAGGTTCGAATTCGAATACTACCAGTTACGATTGATCCTCAATATACGTTCCATAACCTTTCCATATCCCTGCTGTATGCGTTCAGTTAAAATTTAGTAGGCAAAATGGGCATGGAGACAGAAGTACACGGGAAAAAATATTTTGTGCATATATCAATTCATTTACTCCTCACAATATTAGACGTCGACAAAACGCAAAGGATATGTCAAGGTTAGGAAACGTATGGTGAGGTTCAATCTCAAATCTACCGATTGTATATATTTGTGGCGAAATGAATTGGAGGATTGAAACAAAAAAAGTGCACATAATTATCTCCCAATTATTTCATTATGTTGTCATAATGTCCAATAAAATTTTTGTGAGCCAAGTTATCGGCAACACCCTGTAAGATTTTTGTCGATGAATTCTTGAAATTCTCAATGATATTCTCACAAGTCTTCGCCAAAAAAAGATTCAGATTGATGCGAACAAGATGTCGCCTATCGACCTGCACTACATTAAGAAACATGTCGACCTAACATTTTCCAGATTTAAGAAACCGTCAATCTATCGAAAAACACCTTCGAAATCACTATAAATATCCAGGTATCTTGTTTCACACGTCCACATGTTCCCACCTACACTACTATAGGAAAAATCCTTTCTCACCTAACGAAATCTGGGAGAATCTCTGTGAAAATACTGCATCTACGGCCGGTGTAGTAGCGTGGTAACATAATGAGAAGGCGCCTCATTAATTAGAGTCCCCTCGGAGGCGGAGGGGGAGATCAGATGCCGTAAATCTGGGCATTTAGCGCGTACAACACCGGCAATTTGTTTCGAAATAATATGTAAATAACTCGTCGGAATACGTTAATAATCATATTTATGGGCTTAGGTAGGACCGGCTGCTAACGCGCGTTCGTTTGTCTCGCGTGACACCTAGAAGTTATTTTGGATATTATCTGGGAATTGTGAATATTAATCAGGTAAGAGATGGGTTTCACCAACAAACGGTAATCGATCAGTTGATCTACGTAAACAATCGCAATTTGTGAAAATTTGGGAGTAGAACTAATAGGAGAAAGTGAACGTGTCCTCGGATTTCATATTCAACTAACAGTAATTGAACACTGGAGAACAATTGATGAATGCTATTTTCGGCTGCATCCACTTTCATAAAGTCAGTCGGCAGGCTTTGGACTACGTTCACTAAGTTTCTCTAACTAAAACTGGGCGAGGTTGGAACTAGTGAAATGTCGTTAGGATTGAAACAATTCGGCAGCATTTTGTCAATTCTTACATATTCCTATCAATGTCTCTATGGTTTGGTTGAGCTACGTATACTCCATTCACTTTTATAAACTATGCCGGTTGGCCATGATTTAGGTCTATCAAGTTTTTTACTTGAAACTGACGCTTCCAAATGCCAATTTCTACTCTCAATCTCAACATAATTATCACGCTTGGAAACTCAAATGCCGAATGTAGTTTTGAAGGAGCAGAGACAAAGTATCAGTGCTATGTAGAATTGAAATCTGCTTTTTCTGATAGTATCCTTGATAATTTGGAATCAATAATTTATCACAAGCTATCCAATATTTTCGACGTATGTGATTGAAAACCAAGGAATTATATTTTATATGAATAGATATATTTTTTTAGATGCACATGACCACAATTAGAAAGATTTTAAGTTAAAAAGACAAAAAAGAATTTCCTTCTTTCATTGGTGCACCCAAAGAAGACACTGACTGAAGACTTTTTGAAAAATAGATCTGCAACGACAAATTTGGAATTATAATTTGAAAAATGAACACTTTTCGATTAATGCACTACTCACTTATGTGAAGGAACATTTGGAACATAACGGAGGACGGACATAATTTTTTTAAATTATAAAATCAATGGGTTACAAATACAAAAGGTTAAATGAACGCAAAATTTTATGTGAACAAAAACATGTTGTTGGAGCCGAAATAAACATTTTGTTAAATACGTAACTACTAGGACCCTTATGTAGAGAGGACAACGTTGCTTAGTTATCTGACAGGAAAATGACTATAACCTAACATTTTCAAAATATACACAGTGAAATGTGTCAGAATTTCATGGCCAACCGGGATAGTTTATAAAAATGAATGTAGTATACATAATTTACTTTGTGTAGAATGGACAATGCCGTGTACTTATATGACAAAGAAATTACAATAATCTACCAATTTTTATAATAATTATACAGAGTGGAATATGTCAAAGATTCATGGCGAATAACTTTATGAAATTGAATGGAGTATATGTATAAGGCATTGTGTTTCAACATTTCCAATAATTTTTAACTGCTAGATCGAAAGGCCTATTACACTATCTATTCGAGTGTTAAATGTTCCTACAAAAACACGAAGGAAAATGCATTGAAAATAATACTTACTTATCAACACAATACAAAAACTCCAAATATAAATTATCCTTTTCACAGATTGACTTTAAGAGCAGGCACTACCACGTGTTGGTAAACGGGGTGTCGTTCTGCAGGCTTCAGTGTTTTTTTTTTGAAGATTTTTTTTGGGATGTACTTAATTATCTCATGAAAATGCGCAATGTTAGTTATTTTTCCATTTTTCACTGCATTTCAGTTTTCATTTTCATCCATCATCCAGAATACTTTTTGAGATGTTTGGGATTTCCACTCATTTCCCTTGAATATTTTTTGGAATAATCAACCAACCCATATACATTGCATTTTTGGAGAAATATGTCTGTCTACCATCTCATTCCTCCTTTTGCTGAATATTTTCAGGAACCATTTCCTTTTCTCTGAATTATCTATTTTACCCTCTAACGAAACGCTCAAAATATAATGACAACAGGTCACGGAAAACATATCACAGATATGTTCTGTACGATAAAGTCGTAGCTGGTTATATATACAAAGTAAGCTTCGAGTAATCGAAAAATACTTGTTTTTGATTGGTAAGAATGTTTGGCAACATTGCTCGTCAAAAGAGCGCTCATTCGGATAGCTCTCTGGGACCCTTTTCTTGAATATGATGGTATGAACATGCTCTATCGTTCCATCAAAAATGCACCGCGATTCCTTGACAACAGCGTCGATACGCCTATTTTCCCCCATCCCCGATTCAAGAATGGGTACCCAGGTGTTAAAAATTAAGATCTTGGCATTTTGACACAAGTTAGGAGAAATGAGTCGAGGATTGCTCTATAGAGAACGTTCTATACTATCGCCCTCAAGAATCGCCACCCTGAGATTATCGCTTCGGCATGTTCGAGTTTTCACTTCTGTAAGTGAATTTTCAATAAGTACTTCAGGGGGCTACTAGGAATGATATCGGAAAGAGAGAGGGGAAGACTGAAAATTCTGAATAAACCGTTTGTGTATATATTTTGATTAAAATGTCGATTCGGTGAATCGACTGTCAGTTTCAGTTGAAGAGCATATAATTGGGTTGTTTTTCTGTTAATAAGTAATATCAATCAACGTCATATTTCGATATCAGTTTGTATTTTTCAGTGCTTTTACATTTCAACAATACATTCCATTGTAGCATTGAACATCATCTTTCTATTGGCTAAATCCTCCTCCTAAAATTGTGACATCAAATTTGATGTTCATTATTTGGGTTATTTGGGTTTTCGCAAATGAATTTGTAGCAAACAATTGAATGGCGGTCCTTTATTCATATGTTCAGAAACGAATAGAATAGAAGATTAAAACTCTCATTAGCATGGGTAAGAAAATGCTTCGTTTTCGAGGTTGAAGTTCGAATTTTTTTGTGTTTTTTTTCTCACAGCATCCAAATTTCTTATGTAAGTCACATAGATGTGGTGATCTGCCGGATAATCGAGAGAAACGATGGTAGCGAAACCTTGCATTCATACAGCCCTAGAATATTTTCTGGGAAAAAACTGAGACAGATTAATCAAATTACGTACGCAAGGCACATTATCAGCTAAATATGGAATTTCGACCAATGAAAACCAAAGATGGGTTATGCTGAAACAATAGTTCAATGCAAAGCTGAGCAAAGGAAACTGTTACTTCTGTCAATGAAACCCGAATAAACCCCTTTTTGTACAGTGCTGTGGTGATAATGGAACAAAAGTCGATATTCTACTTGACATTCTATTTACTGAGGATCACCCTGTAGAACATTACATATCGCTTGGTTTGCAAATATATCAATATTTCTTCAATCTTCCGTAGTGTTACTCAACCAACCCACTACCATAAAATGTATCCGCAGTGTCTCCCAAGTTGTTTTTCGAATGAAAACATACGAAAACTGTTCAAAATACTTACAACACCATGGAAGCATCGAGACAAGTCGCCCATGCACGTATAACTTGAATAGATCTTTCATGACATTCAGCGGTGTCAGCCTTTTAATGAGTACTTGATGCTCAGAATACTTCTAACTAGAATTCCCTGCGAATTGGTTTGTTTTCACTACTGAAATAAAAAACCTTACAGTGTTTTATTCCCTCTGAATTGTTGCCAACCATTTATCTAGCTCAGGTTCCTGACTTGACCATGACAAACTTTTGTTCATAAAATCAAAAGGGATCCTAACGTTTAATCTCAGTGCGCATCTGAATACTACCATAAAATTCCAAGTAGCCACTAGGTAGAGTGTCAATCCTATTCGACCATTTGTGGGGGCCGGTCTCAACAGTTATACTAGTTATACAACCATTCAGTGCTGGGTAAAACATTTCCAAGATCTGTAGCGCGAGGAAACAGAAACAGAGATTTCACATGATAAACCAGATTTCCGAACTCCAACGAATTCTACGAGTATCGGTAAAAACCCATACAATAATTGGTTGCAAATTGGCGAATGCTCAAAATTCGAAATGATGTTCGGCAGGCTTCTTTGTCTGAAATTCGTTTACACTGGACTTAATTACAGAATTTGTGTAAACTAGGAATTAGTTCTATCCAGAATTGTTTTCGAATATCCATTAAAGAGCCACCGAAAGAACTAGCTTCCTAAATAAATCAGCCTCCGGAGATACTTCGTGAATAAATTCAACTATCGATTTGGAACATACTGAATTATGTAGCATCGAGTTCACCATTTGATATATAATTTGCTTCTCTCAAAATACATAGTTTTCTCGAAACTGTGTTACTTCAATAAGGGAAGATATCTGAAGGTAATGGCATGAATTAAGTAAATCTGCCCATTATGCTTTATGCGTAAACATATCGGCAACCCATTTCGATTTAGTTGAGACATTTCAACTAATTTGAGAGAAAATATGTGGAGATAAGCTCATAAAGCTTTGTCTATTTTGTCGAATTATGTGAATCTTGGACTGGGTGGTGTTATTATGGCTGAGAATTGAACTTTTCAAGTGCAAAATTAGTGGCTTATAAATCATGCGAATTCGTACAAATACTGATAATGTCTACTTATATACAGTATGTCAATCTGTAAAATTACAGCCCTTGGTATCTTGACCCACATGCAAAATCAGAAAAAATTCAAAAAGAACTTTGTTTCGTAGGGGGACATTTTTTACCTGGAAGGGGGATGACAGCAACCTCTGAAATCTTAAGTTTCGAACAGAAGTTTCACATGTCGTAAGGAAAACTTTTCCACAATTTGACTGATTATGTTGTTGAATTCTCCCGTTATTTCACTTCACTTCTTCAAAATGATAAATTAAATGAGTACTAACAGGAAAAGTTAAGTGTACGGAATTTTGAAAAAGCCATCCAATTACCTTCAGAACAAGGTGTCTGTTCAGAGATCTGAATAAAAATTTCATAATTCCATTAGAATTAATTTTATCATATTATAATTCTTAGAAATAGGTAGCGTCCTATCTAAGATTTCCTATGAGAAATTATTAAGAGGAATTTGTCAATTTCATGAAGCAATCGAAGGTCAGTAGGAATCATGAAAATGCAATTATGCACAAAGTGGAAAATCTTCCGATTGCCTTCTCCTGCAAGTTGGCACTTTTCATATAGTTTCTCGTAGATCTTAGGTAGGGGGGTTTACATACATGTAATATTAAGATCAATAAAATTATCATTCTCCAAAGTGATCAATTATTACATGCAACTGTGAAGTTAAGAATTTCTTTAAAATGGCTGAGTCTGGTCGTTCAACATTGTCATAATTGGTAATTTAATAGTCCACTAATATTGCCAATTATGAACAGTGTCACTCAACCCCCCTCATTTGAGATTTTAGGGGTTGCTGTCACCTGGCTCACAATGTTGATACGAATTCATTAGAACTAACCGTATAAAATGTTCCCTAACGAAGCAATGTTCACTTCTTTTTTCAATAAATATCAGGTGTGGTACTTTTTCAAATTGAAAGGGAATGATTTTCCAGAGTTCGATCTGGTAGTAGAAAAAATCGGTCCCAACTCTCTTTAAATGGAAAATGCAAACCAACAAATAAGCTTTAACACGTTTTTCGCCAACATTTTCAGTTATGTTTGAGAAATTCTCAAATCAACACAGTAAGAAATATATGTCGGCTCATTCGCCATTTTGCGACATCAGAATACAGAATGGTCCAATTAGTGACCTCAATTTTTTTGAGTTCAATTTACCATAAGGAGGAAGAAAAGTGAAAAATAACTCTAAATGATTTTTAGCCTACCCGCCTACGAAAGCCGATTACAACAAAAAAAGGCTGATAAAGTACTATGTTCTTCTCAGGATTTTGATAGTTTAGGACCGTACAAAAATTTCAAACTCAGCCAGAAGCCATTAAAGCTCCTTTTTGTATTGGTTTATTATTTGATAAAATCAAATAATAAAGTTAGTGGTCCACGAAAAAAAGAATTACCCCCCTGAAAATATCACAGTTTATAATTACAAGTATGTAGATTTGAATGAACTGAACCGAAATCCATGAAACTTGGTCGAAAAATCTTGTGACGTTCGAGATCCTTCAAGCTTTTCAACAGGATCAGTGTACCCTAAGGACAAAAAACTTGGGGTTGGAGGGAAAAAATATTTCTCGAAAACATACCTCTGAAATTTCATGAAACTCTCAACGGTGATTACTATTACATAACTCAACCTGAAAACTTTCACTTGGATGATTTCCGACCATTCGTTCCTGTGTTATACAGAAAAACGCTGCAAATTTTGATGTGAAAAACCAATAAGTTTGAAAAATATATAAGTTTTATTTAAGATATCAATGGTATTGGGTTATTCAACTGAGCAAATTGTAAACTCTTGTGTGAAATTTGCAGCGTTTTTCTAAATTGAAGTTGAATATTTGATAAAAACCAGCTGAAAATTGATTTTCTATCATTCAAGCCTTTTTCAGGAAGCTGGGTTATTTTCGTTATTAAAACAACATTCAGGGCGATCATATCACAAAAACGAAATCTTGAAAATACCCACTACATAAAAAGATAAGAATATAGCATAACAAATCAAGAATCACAAAAATCATAACTCGGAAAATACAAACTCGCTCTACACATATGGAATATTTTTGGATAACCCCAGGTGTTAAGAATCTAAAAAAAAGTATTGACGTCACTACTTGGACCACCCTGTACATTATTGTTGGTTGTGAGTTCAATTGAAAAGGCGAATATATCACTAAAAAACTGAATGGCCCATACAGTATATACAGGGTGTTCCTACATTGGAGGTAAGAACGAAAAGGGTAGATTCCTTACATAACTTAAAGGAAAGAAGATGGATGGATGGATTTCACAAGATATTCAACTGAAATTTGCCATAAAATACATTTCGATACAGGGTGATGTCTTTTCTGAAACACAGTCCCCTGTTTTTCTTCGAGAACTTTGTTTTGCTGAGCCACTGTCTGTTCGTAAGATTGAAAGTAAAAAACTTATTGTTATTTTGAGCTTCACTGTCAATTGTAATTTGTTTAATTTGATACCGATTTCAATATGAAAAATTTTAAACATCCGAATTGCAATGAAAATGCATTTAGTGAGCTGCGGTTCATTATTAGTTTTTTTGCATATTTTCCTGCTCTATACCAACGATTCATAAAATTCGACACATTCATAAAATCATCTTATGAAGTGCAAGAAAAATATTCAACAAATTTGAAACTTTAACACGCTTTATTTCGAAAAGGAAACAACGTTTGGGGTCCCATATTCATTTTAGAATAAATCAAGGAATCTCCCCTCTTTGTTTTTACCTGCAACTAAAGGACACCCTATATATTATAATATCAATAGCTCTAAACCTTACATCAACGCCATCTAATGCAACAAGTCTATAACTAGTTGTAGCGCTTCGATCACCTCATATGCGGCGATCCATCTCGAGTCTCGCATAAACTTCCTCTTAGGCATCTTAATGGCCGATTGATTTTCCTGGTTCCGTCCTGTTTCGCGATCATCCCTCTTCGAAGTTCGCGAAAAACATCGACACTCTGGTAGTTCCGCATCGAAGCAACCATAAAATTACTTATTCATGAATGGAAATTTACTACCGGTAGATTTACGGGGGTAATTCTTGTCAAGGGTCGCGTCGTCTTGGGTTGAAATAGTATTTTAAGATACGGCATAAGAAATATTGGGATGTTTCATTTTGGGTGTGGAGCATACATAAACCCGGTGTCCCACGAATACCGTTCGTTAGAATATTTTTGGGAAGGAATTGAAATTCACGTTTGTAATTTCGGAGCTTTGACTAGAGAGATGACTCCCTGTAATTTTTTTGGGATTCGTGAGACTTATATAATGAAAATAGATTCCATATGAAATTCCGACTCATTTTAATGTAAAATTTTTGAATTTTCGATAGACATTTCTTTTTTAACGTGAAATTGCGAAAAAAAATTGAAAATGGTGCTCTGCTGAAACATGAATATCTTCAAGGTTTTTCATTGAAAAAATGTCGTTTTGAGGATTCCGCGGGAAGTAACAATAGTGCTCATGTCACAATAGTCAGAATTGAAAATCATGATACGGGGGGTCACAAAAGCGTTGTTGAAGTTGGAAATTTCGGAAACGAGAAAACTTAATTTTTTCAAATTAGAAACTAATTTGTGTATAGCCAATATGGAACCTTCGTTGAAAAATATTACGTAGGTGTGGAAACAACACCAGTGCCCCAAAATTCACATTTTCTCAGATATTCGTGAAAAACAATCTACGCGGTCACATTTCGACTTTTATTCTTCTCAGAAAAAAAAATACTGTCTCGAAGAAAATGGAGGACATATTGAACATTTATTAAAGATTGTAACCATAGAAATAAATACTCAATTTCCAGTTTGTTTGTATATTTGAGAATATTTATATCAGAAATGTAATCGCAACTGCATATCTCAGAAAAATGAATTTTAGGGCATTGGTGTTACTTCCACACCTATATTATTTTTCAACGTAGATTCCATTATGGCCAAAAACGAATGGGGTTCTCATTTGAAAAATTTGAGTTTTCACGTTCTCAAAATTTCCAACTTCAACGACGCTTTTGTGACCTAATGTATCATGATTTTCAATTCTGACTATTGTGACAGAAGCACCAAATTCTGCGAATAGTTGCACGTAAGGATGATTCAATGGACTCTCAAAATTCAAATGTCTACAACTCTTAAAAATCTTGTCCGATTTGGTCCATTCATGATCTGAACCGTCGTGCGACCTCAACTGAAAGTTTCAAGTTGCTAGCTCGTTCCTGTCGATAGTTATCGTGTCCTCAACTGGCCGGACATAATTGTATTTATCATCAGTGAGTCTCTTGAGACCATTTTTGGCTCAAAATTTGAGAATTACAGATATTTGGACAAAAAGTTAGCAGATCGGGTCCCAGAACATGCGCGCAAAAAAGTATCTCCCTGGA
The DNA here is from genome assembly GCA_958510865.1 of Myrrha octodecimguttata. Classification (NCBI taxonomy): domain Eukaryota; kingdom Metazoa; phylum Arthropoda; class Insecta; order Coleoptera; family Coccinellidae; genus Myrrha; species Myrrha octodecimguttata. The sequence continues at coordinate 33,669,899 of OY294057.1, forward strand.
TAATTGATAATGAACAAAATATGATTCAACAACATCTAGTGTTCGCTGACTCCCTGAATCTCTAATGACCAGTATTGTTCGACAAAGTGTACTTTTCTCATTAGTTAATTTAATGAATGCACTTTGCTCAGTTCAACTACCCAGATTTTCATGGTACCCAATCTTGTTCTCTTGAATGTTTTTCTTTCCAATAATTCTTGGAATTCTTGGATTTGAAAACCAAATAATTGCGAAAAAGTATAAAGGCATGTTCTTCGAAGTGAAAAATATTTTCTTCAGAGGAAAATTATCGAAATTTCATAGAAATAATTTTCAAAAAAAGTTGAATAGGTTGGTTGCACGAAACCTAAAAAGTTGACCATTGAGTGATATGATAAGATTGTAGAAATTTTTGGATAGGTATTAACCCATGGATTGTCACCCTAATTCAAGACAATGCATAATTACAGCGAAGGCTAAGCACTTCTAGAATACCCCGAATGCGAAACTGGCACATTCGCCATTCTGTGATAGACGCATTCGCCAATTTGAGGCCGGGATCTATTGTAATGTTATTTACCGATAGATCATCATCCTATCTGTAATTTTTCCCTGAATTCGAAGTTCTTCTTGTGTTAAATTGCTCTCCCGATCTCTTCTTGTGATAAGGTCTAACCGCTTTTTTCTTTGTGCAAACAGAAAGGCCCTGAATATGAATAGCAGGAATCTGTCGCTGATACTCTCGGTTGAGTATACTTCTCATCAGCAGATTCAGCGGTTTTCTCTCTTACCGATCGTTGAGAAATGATGGAAATCGGGCGATTTATATCGCGTTTTATTTCCGGTTGATAGAAGACGGGTTTTTCCCTTGATGACACTTCCCGTTGCAGTCACTTCGAGTAACTTACTGGAGCATTCTTGTCAATTTCTTTTATTCGTTGATTCATCTAATCCCCTCAAATATTCCAAAATATTCTCCTTGTGGAAATAGACTTTTTCAACTGTGAACTCTCGAACAATAGGCTCATTTTTCCCGATTCCTTTTCTTCTTCAGATTGATAGACACTGACATAAGAAGTGAGTAAGCAATAGTTACGCAAAATGCAACACGCCTCGATGAATATAATATGATATTATCCGATATTCGTCCCATTTTCGAAATCGAAATATAGACATATAGATTTAAGGCGGAAATTTTTTGTAGAAATAGTAGTGTGTAAAAATGTAAATTAAAAGTTTCACTTTTCACTTCGTCAAACTAATTGAATTCTGCAACAAATGCCTGAAATAATAATAGTATTATGCCCTACTTAGTCCATAGCTCTGAAGGCATATAAGGTTTAAATAACACAGGAATTAAAGCCATTAGATCATTTAAAACGTCGTTCCATTGTCAATTTCATCAATGAAAAACCAGCTGATTTACCTCAAAAAATAATGTTTTCCGATAAGGCACGTTTTCAACTTGGTGGCTTTGTTAATAAACAAAATTGTCGAATCTGGGGTGAGGAAAATCCACGAATTATTCATGAGAAACCTATGCACCATAAACGAGTCACTGTTTGGTTTGCATTATGGTCAGGTGGTGTAATTGCACCTTGTTTCTTTGGAAATGCTGCTGGTGAAGCTGTTACTGTCAATGGTGATCGATACCGTCGGATGATAATCGATTTTTTGTGGCCTGAATTAATGACTATTTATCTAGAGGACATTTGGTTCCAACAGGATGGCGCTACACCTCACTTTGCTAATAACACAATTGATTTATTGAGACAAAAATGTCCTGGACGAATAATCTCCAAAAACGGTGATGTCAATTGGCCACCAAGAACACGTGATTTTTGCCACCGATGGACTAATTTCTTTAAGGTTATGTGAAAAGCCAGGTCTATAAGAATAATCCACAATCGATTCCTGAACTAGAGGATGAAATTATTGGTGTCATTAGTGAGATAGAGCCTCAATTATGTCAAAATGTCATTGAAAATTTTAACAAAAGAGTGGACGCACAGCTGGCCATTTGACAGATATTATTTTTCGTGAATAAATGTCATAGCTGATACTACAATTAGCAATGAAAAGTTTTTGAAAATGAATGCAAGTTATGTGTTTTATTTATTCTTTAAAGAAAACGCGCCGTTTGAAACACCCTTTATAAACCATGATCTCTGAAAATGGACAAGAGTATAACCCCCAAGCCACTAAAACAAGCTATTTCTTTTTCGTCATTTTCGTGATTTTATTCTGAAAGAACTTTCAAACAAAAAAAATCAAAATCGTAACACAGATCGAGTAGCCAAACCCACTGCACATAGTGTGTACCTAAGTAAATATTCATTTCAGGATGCCAGACACAATTCAGAGATTTTGCAATGTGATGGTCGTTATTTTCCAGCTAGACGCGGAACCCGATACTCCCCCGTTCCGGTGTACCAGACGTCGTTAAACGACCATAAATATTGACCGGAAAAAATTCATATCCCGGAGCACAGACGGCGATCTGCGTCTGTGTCTCCGAGCGGTGAGTTCGAACGGTCACGGTCTATTTTACGGGCGTCATTAGAAATGCATCTGATAACCGAGGGATCTCGGAGTTGCATGCTTAGGAAACGAAAACGAGATGAAAATAGGAACTGAATTATTTTCGCACATCTGACTGCAGTTCTTTCACTCATACATGGTGTTGAGTAGACATTGTTTAAAATATGATTTTTTTATATCAGATGTTGGGATAATATACAGGGTGAGTCTTTGAGTTCTACATTAATTTCAACTCTATCATCAGATAAAACACTTTTTCCACTACCTATTTTACCTGATTCAGCCCCGGTAAAAGATATAGGCTGTTGAAATTTCCAAAAAAAAACAGTTTTTTTGTAGCTCTTACATGATTCTTCCGAATGAAATGAATTTTGGTGTGAAGTTCTCTATGACTATGAATCGCATTCAACAGTAATCAATATCATCTAACTTCCCGATTCATAAAACTAGAATCAGCATGAATAATGCAGATAAAGTTTACCTTAAGTCATTATGAGAATCATTAATCATTTTAGAATACTTAATTATTCCTTATTATTTCTCAAACGAACCGTTTCCGAGATATTCAACGCTGTTTGATATAAAATTCGAGGATATTCCTTATTTTTCTGAGCTAGTAAAGACACATGTCCATGTCTATGGACCAAGCTTTCCATAAAATTCTAGAGTTCAATTAATGGTTTCAGGTTAGTTGAGTGATTTTTTATAATTCATTCATAAATTCATATATTTGCAACACCCAACTCATAAATATATTGTGTTTCGTGGAAAATAAATATATCGGATCGAAAAATGAATATATCAGCACACAAAATGAATATACTGCAGCAACTAATAAATATATTAGCTCACAAATATATATATTTGAAAACGCACTTTTGTCCCAAGCGGCGCCTCTAATGAAGTGGCCAATATCAATATTAATGATGAGAATTTATAATGATACAAATGGAAATGAGTTTCATGAACTGAAAAATTCGACAATTGTCGGTTTGTTTTTGTTAATATTATAAAATGTCAATAGTTGTTCGTCGTCTTACTTCCAGAACCTTTGTTGTTTTGAAGTGACGATGTCATTAAAATCCGATTATTGCAGCATGTTAGTTGAGAGTTATGTTAGTGTTCGTTTTTTTATTCAAATCGATCATCTAATCGTTACTGCATACAAGTGCAAAATGTAACCTTGAGATCGTCTGAATTGCAATTTCTAGACAGTAAATCATGGTTTTTGTCAAAATAAATTCAAGATGACGCAAAAATCATTTTCGAATGCAAAAGATGCCATTCATGTTCTTCAAACAAATTACAATACTTATACGGTTTATTACAGAGTTTTAGCTGAGGTTTTTATCTGTGCTCTTGTATCATACGGAAAAATGTATGGTACCCGTTCACATTGCCTCTGCTTACACTGTGATATACCAAAGAATGTAATGCTCTTTTTCAAAAGAATATATATATGGTTTTTAGTTACTGTCCTGACTCGCTTACCCCACCATGCCAGCCAATTCCAATTTTCCAGCCTATTAATCGAGAGGGATATTCGAATTGATTCAAACAGAAGTCGCCTCCGATACGGAAACGTAACACATGATTCTGTCGGCTTATAAAATTCCGAGAGCACAAACGAAATAAGGTTAATTTTGCCGCAATTTGTCGTTCATTAATTTCAGATTATATCATATCGGCTATTTCCGTGCAATGCAGACGTGCATATTTGTACAAAAGCTTTCCACTCAGTAGCCAATTTATAGTTATACTCCCTGAATTGTTTTAATCGTCCGATTGTCGAGAGCTGGTCAATTTGTATCTATACTACTTCCAATTAGTGTATATATTGTATAATATAGTATTATGGTATAATATATATATTATTGTATAATATATATTTCAGCATCAGAATTAATCGATAAGCTTATGATAATAATATAATTGAATAGTTGGGTTATACAGGGTGTTTCACCATAAACTGGACAAACCTAAAATTTAGCCGTGTTAATGACTTTGGGAAAGTCATTTTTGCCTCATGACATATAACTACCCCGTTTTCGAATCCTAAGCGAGATACTGGGTGTTTAATGTCAACTTAGAGCAATATTCTGATAATATTATGGGTGACCTTTTAAATTACGGTGTTTGGTCACATCTCAGTATTTTTTGGTGGCCAATTCAATTGTGGTGTAGAATCCTGAGAGCAAAATTCAAACTTGCGGAAAACCTGCAAATTTGGAATTTTTATTTTCGTTTGCCAAATTGGACAGCATTGTTTCAGTGTAGTCGATTTCCTCAGATTTTCCGTCTAAAAATATTCCAAAATTCAACTCAACTTTTTTTTACATGTCTACAGTGAAAACAAAATTTACAACAATTTTCGGTGAAATGTTGTTTTTACTGTAGAAATGTTAGAAAAAAATTGAGTTTGAATTTTGGAAGCATTCCAATTTGGCAATCGAAAATGAAAAATTCCAACTTTGCAGGTTTTTCGCCATTTTGATTTTTTTCAGTATTCTACACCGCAATCGAATTGAACACCAAAAGATTACTGAGATGTGAACAAAAACCGTTATTTCAGAGGTCATGCATAACTTACGCCTATTATCAGAATATTGCTTTATCAGAATATTGCTCTAAGTTGACATTGAACACCCTATTTTGCGTCCTAGCGAACACGATGACTTCCTAAAAAATGAAATCATGTTTCAGATATTGGGAGTGAAAACTCAGAGAAAAAAACTTAAAAAAATAATGAAATCAGAGGCTCAATATTTGCAGAGAAAATTCAATTGAGTTTAGCTCTAAATCAAGCAGCAGTAGATCTGACCAGCTCTTAAATGAGGGACCATTCTGGAATTTTGAACATCAGAATATAAGGAACTGATCATTTTCAGGTTCAATTTAAAGCGTTATTAAAAAAATTTAAATTCTGCCCGAGAGCTTTCCGAAATTAGTTTTATTTCCCAATTCTTGATGATCCTCAAAGCACTGAATTTTAAATTAGGTAGTATATTTCAATTCGATCATATCCATTTTCTCAAACTATTGGAAAAATAAGATTTTGAATGGGAACATCTGCGGAATCATCGGATGTATTACACCCATTAACAAATTTAAACTTCGTAATTTCGATCTGAAGCTATTTACGCATATCAAGATCGTTTTTCTTTCAGAAGTTATTTCATTAACTATTGGCATTAGAACGACGTACGTGAAAAAAATATGGTTCGGAGTTCATGTAGAATTGATTCAGAACCACATGATGAGAAGATAACAAATTATATTTATAACGAAGTAAAGCTGCGTTTCAGGGGGTGAATACGTGAATAGGAGACCTCATTAGCAATTTATATTTCAAAAAGCCCACCAAAGTTCCGGACTTCAGTCAGTGTTTTTGCGCGCATGTTATAGAAAACAGCGTTTTGTCCAGATGTCTGTAATTTTCGAACTTTTCCCGAAAATGGTGTCAAACGACTAGGTTTGACTCATTGATGACCAATCCGGTTTCAAAATCGATTCTTTCTGGCCGGCCGAGGACACGATAACTGTCGAACGGAGCGAGCTAGAGATTGAAAATTCCATAGTAGGTTGCGTATCACAATGCCGCAGTTGAGTTCGTTAATCGGCCAAATTAAACAAACGATTTCGGAAATACCTTCATTTGAAATTTTGAGGTTTGGCAGTTAGTTGGAGCATGATGACACGCAATTTCTGGGAAAATTTTGTTGTGATTGTACTGACGGTAATTAAAAAAATTTTGAAAGTTTTTTCGTAAACATTTTTTTCGGAAATAATTCACCATATTCGCAAACAATTTCTTCTCATGCCTTGAGATCACAGATTCACAGCAGGGTACCGAATTTCAATTCAATACGGTTGAAATATTCGGTGATATTGTGAGAAAAAATGTCATAAATCATATTTTTTTCCTCGGTGTCGTTGATTTTTCAAGAATTACTCGAAATAAACCGTTTTGTTTTAATTATTATGAATTTTGGTAACAAGTTCGAAAATGCTCATGAATATCTTCGAAGTTTCGTGATGATCGTGTCATCAGAATATTCTGAAAAATTATTTTAATTGAATATTCGATATTCTGCGGTCTTGTGATGATATAATCCTCACGAAATTCTGTATGAACCTTCAAGCTGTCATTTCTGTCCTGTACTGTAATTCGACCTTATCTGTTTTTTGGTAAATATGGGTAAAATAAAATTTTGAATGGATTGTATATGTTAAATTATTGTGTGGATTCAACTCATTCACGAATTTATCCTTCGTAATTGAGGTTTTAACCTACTCTCCAAATATCAAGTTTCTAAGTTGTTTTTTTGAAAGTTACTGTGTTTGGGATCGATCATTAGGCTGACCATAAATTCAGAATGATACCTTCCCAATATTTCCAAATATACAGATAAGATCGAATTGAAATCAAGTAATTGATCGAATGATGTCAGCTCGAAGGCAAGCAGAACTTCGTGAGGATGATAAGATGAGTAGATCACCCAATTTTTGTATCAGGAAGTAAAGGTGCGTTAAGCAGGGTAAAAACGTGAAAAGATGACCATTTTGGCAACGAATTCAACATGCGCGCAAAACCTGCTGACTTCACGTCAGTGCTTTCCTAGAATTTTGAGCTGATGTATATTGTTCTCGGAAACCAGATGGCGATACTTTCACATCTCCCCTGGAATCCCTCTGTGCTTTATCGAAATTAAATGAACACAAAAGCACTAAATCACCATTTTATGAAAGCATGACGTTACATACCGAGTCCCTCCACATGTGGGATCGGAAATCACTAAACGTCGTCGCCGATGAACACAAATTACAGATCCCATCTAGAAGATCCGACGATAAACCTCGGAAGAAAAGCCATACGGGCACGATATATAATGAAAAAAACCCACCTATATAGATGTGGGTTTCGCGTCGCGTTCAAGAGTCGTGGCACATTTTCATTACGGCGCTATAAATCTTGCAGTGGATTTATAAAAGCAATTACAAAACGCCCTAGGATGATAGAGCGATAGGTGCAGACCTGGCCTAACACGTCAATTCTATGATCGTCGTCGATGACCATTGACTTCAGTCTGTGAGAACGGAATGCCCGTCTGTGGTCTGTAGGCGTCAATCACAGGGAATCAATTGGGAATTTGATCTTTCGTTTCATCCTGATAGTTGGGAATATTCACTTTCTTCGGTCGTATTTTGGTGTCGTATTGTTCGGATATTATTACGATTGTTACAACGGATATTTGTAAGTAAAATTACCTATACGGAAGCGCTGATCATGTTGCATAAGCTCATGGTGGATATACTTCATCAAATATATTTGCGAAAGCATTCCAAATTGTCGAAATGTGGTGAAGGATTCGCCTCCCTCGACCACCCATGAACGTCTTCAACTAAACCTAACATAGCAAGCCTGAAAGAAATGGTAACTGAAAATCTTAGAAATAAGCTCAATCGCTTTAATTTCGCCGAAGGCATGATAAAACGAGTCCATTTCTACCCAAAATTCAAAAAAAGCATTCAAAAAAGTGTGTTCCTTCGAAAAAAAAACAAATTCATTATCTATTTGCGAGTGGTTTCAATCCATGTGGATGAACCCTGTGGCCATGATGACAGCAACTCCTTAAATCTTAAATGGGAAGAGAGGTTGGTTGGAACCTTGTTTTGAAGGTAATTGGATGGCCTTTTCAAAAATATTTTTTAATATACACTTTCTACTTTTTCTTGTTAGTACTTGTTTAATTTATTATTCTGAAGAAGCTAGGGAAATAGCTGAAGAATACAGCAACAAACAAGTTATATTATGGAAAAGATTTCATTATAATATCTGCAAGTTTTATTTCTTTTCCACACGTGAGATTCGCTGGTATTCTAATAAATGAAGAAATTCAAAAAAGTAACGTTGAAGCTGATCCGTTAAGTGATATTTCCGAACTTTATTCGATGACGGAAGAACGTTAGAACATTCTTAGTGGCGGTGATTCGAATTCGAATATTTCGACCAATCACAACGTTTTTATACGTCGGATGACGGATGCATGAAAATTTAGCTAAGGTAATTTTTCCGAAACCATTTTCGATATCATTATAGAGCGCAGAAACAAAAATTTCGAAAAATTCTTGATTAAACCTCTTACAGGTATATCCCATGAAGCTATATGAAAAACGCTAACTATAAATCCTGAAAAAGCGAGTCAGGTCCGAAACGAGAAAACTTCCGATGAATTTACTCCCTGCGCCCACAATGACCCCCTCGTATTTCACCGATAACGCCTTGAATATAAAATAAGAGACTCTGTTACAAGCAAGCGGCGTCCGCAGTACAAGATCGAAACTTGGGGGCGAATTTTCGTCTTGTCAACATCTTCGGGGCTTTCCTTGGCGAGATTACAAATTAATTCGTTGATAAACCCCGAAGAGATAACATTCTGGCTGGAGTTATTTCTCTGAACAAATTACGATGGATAAACTGAATGGGGATCAGACAATTCTACAGGTTGTTTCGAAGATTCAACACGAAAATCGCCTCGCCGAACTCAAGGATGTTGTTATCTCATTAATTCTGGATTGTTATTCATTGTCAGTAATTCAGAAGCATAAGAACACTACAATCAGGCTATCTATTCCGTCCACTCCTCGTGAGCTGACTGAAGTGCATCACGTGATACAGTTTTCATCAAATTCTAGAATTCCGGGAAGGCTTCGAGAAGAATATTTCACGATTGTTTATATTTCCATGGACCTACAAGTTTTACTATTACGAAGTGTTCAGAGACTTCTTATTTCTACACAATCTATTGCCATATGTCCGAATATGTTAGGAATGACCCAAACCTTAAAACTACGTTTACGACGGTTTCCGAGTGAGTGGTTGATACTGTGTGGTTCTATCCGCGCGGAAATATAATTACCTACTGCTTTCTCTATGATCTTGCAAGCTCTTTTTCTAGGAACTAGATCCCAATTATTGTAGCCAACCATCTGTATGTGCCAAATTTCGAGTCAAAATGGTCTCAAACCATGAGGTGATTAGGTAGTTATAACCAACTTTCTTGGTTATTCAAACAGAAAATATTTCTGAAACTGAAAATTGTCTGTAGCTCTCTGGTTGGTAACTAGCCGTCAATATACCAAATTATGATCTTTCTTCTAGATGAAAAGGTGGGAACTGTGTTCCTCAATCTGAAATCAACTTACGGAAGAATATCTGGCGATAAATCAACAAACACTCAACCTTGATCTGAGCTTATCATCCAATCAATCAAATACTCTACACTGAAGTAGCGCTGACCAAGGAATTCACCTCCTGCAGTTTCACGGTTATTACCGATCATCAGACCGACTTACCTTGAAAACGCAAATAGTATTCTAGATACTTCAACCCTGTGTGACTATAACTTCAGTTTTGAAACTTTGAAGCGCGATATAAGGAACATCTCATAAACACTTACATTCGAGTGAAGAAAATTCTGAGAGATATGCATGAGTTCTATCCAATTATCGTTACAGGGAGGTGTATCTGCAGTTGTACAGTACTCGCACCACGATAAAGAACCCGAGTGATGTGGTTCTCCTAGGAAACGGCGAAGTCTGAAATCAACAAGTAATCTTCATCAGTTTAGTTGCTTTGGTTAATTAGTTGACAGTCTCAGATCAGGATGGAGTATTCGGGGATTTTTCGACATATATTCGTCCTTGTGTTTATGTTAGTTATTATAACTGGAGTTCTTCTGTAACATTGGGTTGAAACTCCTAATTTTTATATACTATACAGTGCACGTCAAGATTTTCGAACCAATTCATTTCCTCAGAAGAAAAAATTTCGGCAACTTAATCCTGAAACAGGTCAATTTTTGTTTCAACTTTACCAAATTTTTATGCATTTTTGAAGGATTTTTGTTGCACCCTGTGCCATCCCCATCAACCCTCTAAATTTTTTGAAAAGGGAAAGTGGGTCGTATGGTACTTTTTTGGCAAGGTATTTGTATCTTCTTCAAAGGCGTGCAGAAATTTTCAAAAAAAAAAAACTTTTCTTTGAAAAATTACTTAGTTCGAGGAGGTTTTCAGTATGTGCATTTTGTCATGGCTCATTTACTTTGAGACGATGGACCTGATGAAATTTGTCACCAAATGAAAGTCGACCATTACATAGTTTTGCTCATGCACAACTTTCAATCCCTACGTACCCTTTAATGGAGAAAAAAAAGTTTTTCACGCGAGGGTGTTAAAAGGGATTGAAAGTTGTGCATGAACAAAACTGTAATGGTCGACTTTCGTTCGGTAACAAATTTCATCAGGTACCATCGTTTCAAAGTAAATGAGCCATGTCAAAGTGCACATACTGAAAACCTCTTTGAACTAACTAATTTTTCGAAAAATATTTTTTTTTTCTTGAAAATTTCTGAACGCCTGTAGAGAAGATACAAAGGCCTTGCCAAAAAAGTATCACATGACCTACTTTCCCTATTCTAAAAATTTAGAGGGTTGATGAGGATGGCACAGGGTGCAACAAAAATCCTTCAAAAATGCATATAAATTTGGTAAAAGTGAAACGAAAATTGACCTGTTTCGGGATTTTGTTGCCAAAAGCTTTTCTTCTAAGAAAATGAATTGGTTCCATAATTTTGATGCTCACTGTATACACTAATCGAATAAGCTGTGAATAAGACAGAGCCTAATCTGGAACTGTAAAACTACCGAGAAAATAAATGCTTTTCTAGATAAAAAGGGAGAAATTAAGAAGAGTTACTGACTATAAAACATTTGCAGACGTCCCTGACTATTTTGAAAAAAATCTAACCGAGTAAACAGCCGATCTTGGATCATTCGCCATTTTGCAAAAATCGAAACTTTGGGTTCGTTTTGGTTCCGAATCCAAAACTCTTGGGGACGCGCAATTGTGATTTTTCATACAGAAAAACATAATCGCGCATACTCGAACCGTCCCAAACAGTTCTGAATCCGTTCTGAACTCGAAACCAAAACAAAGCTTTTATAAATATGAATAGTTGGTCTAAAGCTGTGTCATTATTTGCTGATGACATGATGCATTCGATTTGAAACGATGAATTCAATAATATCTTTTTTTCCCTATCCTTTTAGGCAATCTGACGTTAATTTTATACTTGGATGTTCTAGCTGGCTATCGTTTCGCCCAAATGTCTGTAATGTGCGAATTTTTCCGTTTCGGAGTTATGCTGATTTGAATATTTGAGACTATTCCCTCGACATCGAAAAACTTCGGAAACTTGTCATTAGACTTCGATGATATTTTAGACACACAGACTTTGAAGTCGATAGTTCGCAATAGTGTATTTATTTTCACATTTCAGTTCATGCAGATACTGAAATTTTTTATCGCATTTCGTGTTTTTTTCCTCGGTATCGTTGTTATTTTCGAAAAAGAAGAAATACTTATGTGATCATAAAACTCAGTTAGTATTCGGCAAATGATGACCCATATTTTATTGCAAGATTCATATTCTAATATGAGTGCAATAGCTGCTGAATTAACTTTGGAACTCTTTTAGAATATTTCATGGACCAATCCGTCTGTCATATTACGTTTTTTTTATTTGCTAATATTAACTATTAAAATCTAAACTGCAATATTTTGACAAATTTTGTCACAAACTTCTGTTGATATGTACAGGATATACCTGATATACAGCTTTTTAACCCTTAGCTTATGATTTCGTCAATTTCATTCCCTTATCTTCTTGAATGAACCTTGATCATTATGAAGTAACCCTTATGATAGGAATCCATTTGATCACTTTGGTTTTTCAGAAAAGTTTTATTGCTGCGTTTATAATGACTCAAAACACCACCATTTTTTTCAGAAATTTATAATTTGTCATATATTTCCTGTGAAGTATTCTGATTTTTTTCAAGGGATTTCCCTACTGAGCTATTGTAACATGAAGTTTCAAAGTGATGAAAAACATTTGTTCTCATAAAAAGAAACACAACTTTATATTAGCATGTAAACCACTTGGAAAAAATTCGCTACTAACAATATATAACATATTATATCTTTTGGAAACGGAAAAATATGGTGATACTTTTGGAGTCATTATAAACTATTTTCCCATAAGAAATAACACAACTCCATGTTATGAGTTAATGAGGGTACCCCTTCGAAAAAATCAGGGTAAGCCTCTGGATTGTTATCGGAGAAATATCTGTAAAATAATTTTATTTCGAGTTCATATTGCAACCAGTTGATTGCATTATGAGTTTTTCGGAAAATTTAATCTCCATATGTTATTAAATTTTCGGTTGGGAGGTTAAACTTCAGGTATCACCAATTTTGCCTTAGTGTATGTACTCCACTGTCATCACAATTTTTTGCCGCAGGATAGACTGTCGATTTTCTATTATTTGATCAAACTCAAATATTCTGTCGTTTCAATCTTCTGAAATTTCGATGACTATCGATTCGATGACTATCGATTCGAAAAATTTCCTGTATACCTGTTTTGAACGTTGTCGATGATTCACGCGGTCTACAAGCGGCTTAAGGAAGGTAAAGGATAACTCTGTTGACTCACAAAACGTGCAGTCATCCTCAAATTAATTTAATAGGTTCTAGTTCAGCGGACCGCATTAACCCATAAATATGTCGATATCGACTACGGCCGTTTCTTCGTCTTTTAATTCAACGCCCAAACGCTCCCAACGGTCCTGCATATCTTGTCGTTTTGGTCTTTTTGTCGGTCCGACGACGGTAAGAATGCGGATCGAAGTAAGCCGAAGTCGATGGTCGCATGCGGGAGTGCGGTCCAAGGCCTACCACAACTTTATTCTCTTGCAGTTTCATTATAACTCTGGGGACTGCGTTATGAAAGGAATTTCTCTTATTTAGTTTCCCATGAGAATAATTCTGAATCTTAACTTTTTATTACTAATGTGATGTTTTTGAGGCATGTGTTAGACAAAAAATCATGTAAGAGTCTGTGAGGGACTATACCTTCCTTATCTCTTGCTTGCTAGACCTGTTCATTGCATCATCTCTTTGAGCTTGCGTACCTCTACCTTTTCCACTATCTGGAAGAGAGCTTGAGTAATCCCTGTATTAAAAAATCTAGAAAAGCACTGACGTGAAGTCAGCAGCTTTTTTGCGCTTGTTCACATTGCGAAATGGTGAAATTTTGATGAAATATAAAATTTTCAAAAAAAAAAAATTTTTCCCGAATTTTTCCAGGAATAATTCTTCTTATTTGAATTATTATTCTTCTTCCAACCAAGTTTCTCCTCGAAATTCTACATGGAACATCAAGCCGTGATTTTAAAATCAAGCTGGATCTCAAATCCATCCAATCTGTATTCTCGGAAATATTGGGAAAATGAAATTTTGAATCATAAACATAATTACCTACTTGCGAATGAAACTTCTCACATGCTCAATTTTGTACAGTAGATTTCGGGCTTGATTACGAAGATCGGATTCATGTATGGATACAATCTGCTCAATAATTTCGATCACCCTCACGTCCGATCGTTAACACAATAACTTCATTTACGAAGGCCGAATGTGAAAATTGGTGAAATCCACTCAAAAATTCTGCAGATATACTCATTCAAACTTTCATTTCCCCAATATTTTCAAGAATACATATCGATCGAAATGAAAAAAGCTAGCATGCAGAATTTCTTTAGGATGTTATCATTATAAGATAGCAGAATGAAGAATATTTGAAAAATAAGTTCATTTCTCAAATTGTTCCAATGTTATGATCATCAGGAAGTTGGAATAATGCACAAAATTGAAATTGAGTGGATCAATTTTTTCCGAATGTAATCGTGACGACCGGCCGGACTCAAAATCAGTTAGACGCCGGATTGGGGGTTTTTCCTGAATTTGAGTTATCACTGCAAATGCAAATTTGAACATAATTATTATGGGTTTGATTCATCATTTTCCCAAATTACCTTCAGAAAGTATTCAAAATCAGATTTCAAAATTGGCGTTTGGGATTTGCCAGGCATGCACGAAGTGACAACGGTGTTTAGTAGAATAGCTTTTTCTGCTATAGAATAATGAAATATTCATTCCTATTCTGTGGTACATACGTGTTTTTTGTTAATATAACCAAAAAATTTCCGTTTGCGATTTGTCAGTAATATGACAGTCTGTACTCTTTTTTTTCTATTCCTTGGTCGTTGTCTTCTACTCTAACCAGATCGAAGTATAGCTATCTCAGTTTTCCTGAGCAAACTAACACATTCGACGTCCTTTTCTTTCCGAGAAAGCTGAATTAGACGTTGCCATATCGTGCACTCAAGACAAATCCCTTTAAATGCAAATCCCCATTTTAATTTTTCATTTTTTTAAAAATATAATATTGAAATTATATGTTTGGAATGTGATTTTCTAAAAGTTTTTCATGAAAATTACTGCATTTCCGTTCGAAGGAAAAACCCCCTTCGTCGTAGTGAGTCCTAGCCCGTCTTCGGGTAACAATTTGAAAATTACAAATATTTGGACCAAACGAAAGTACTCTGTTCCCAAGAACATTCGCGCAAAATACCATACACCATACTGTCGTTTTTCGTGTAAAAAAACATGAGCGAGAAAATAATGAATTTTTTGTCCAATTTTTATTCTACTTCGAATTAAAAATATTCGTATTTCTGAAATTAGCCCCTATAGTCCCTATATGAATCTGACGGATCCATTGAAAATTTCGCTCATCCAAAAATTAGAAGAAATGGTTCCCTTACTAATCCCCATGATCGATTCAAAAATCAAATAAGATTAATTGAAATTTCGGCATAAAAAGACTCGATCTTCCCCCTCAAACCGACCAAATTGAAATTATGCCGTGCAAATCCAATACGTCCGCTGCCGAAGCCGCTCTAGTACTCCAATTAATTAGGTTCGTCCCCTTTATTTGCGCCGGCTAAATGGAAAACAGCACATCAATTCACCATCGTCGAGCACGACCCACTTCCGGAATCAATCCGGGACTTCGGCAGGTCCCAAAGGTACGCCAACGTCATCTTAGACCGATTCCTGGGCGGTATCTGAATTTCTCCTAAGAACAGAACGATTCGTTTGATCTTACCGACATGCAATAGCCATGTCCTCGGTTCCCTTATCTGGGTCCCTCTTCATCGTTTTTCTAGAAGCGGTTGGGAAATTCAGAGCGTATCATCTTCTGATGGAAAATTATTATTTAGGGAGTGGGCGCATAATTCGGTTTTCTGGCATGAAAACAACGCAGCCAAAAATTTCCCTCATTGTTCTCTTTAAACAGGACGTATACTTAGGAATATTGAGGATATTCACTTTTGACAAAACAACAGCAGCAACTATCATGAAAGTATAAGTCCAAAAAAGCCCTGAGCTCTAATTTCATCGGTGTTTCAGAAATGCTCACAATGGTAATGCGAAAAAATCAAAGTTTTCTGGGTATAGATACTGAGATGTTTAGAAAATTTAGCAAAAATGCAGAGTGAACCTACTGCTAGAACCGACATCCTACCACAGTGTTGTCGAAAAAAAAGGGACACTTTCATCTGAATACTCAGATGGAAGTTCTATGATTGTGACAGAATAAGAAACCCGCGTTCTGGCGTATGGTCAGTGGACAAAAACGGGCCAAGTAATACTTCTCGTTCTGAATGAATTGGACCAAAAATTTTCTCTAAACTCCATAAATTAGAAGTGAGGAAATTATCAGGTGCACTCACAAGACACTGTCCTGTAAATTGTCATCTGCGGAATATGGGAACGTTTGATGATTTTAACTTGTCGCTCTTTTTAATTAGGCACTGACACAGTCAATCATTCAGTTTGGTATTGTGAAGATCTCCATGGTAAAATGCTACAATACCTTCGCTCGAGGTTCTTAAAACTGGAACGAATGATAGACTTCGTACCCAGGAGGCCAAAAAGCTAGTAAAGTTCATTTATACTTCACTACCCGACGGGATGCCAGCGCGGGGTAGCACATTAGATCTTAAGGCCGAAGGATTCGCTAGGTTTTTCGTAGGGCCTCGTCGCTTCTCCTATAATCTCACATGACATAACGAGGTGAGCAATAATAGGGTATAATAAATGTATCATTCGCTGCAATCTGAAGGCTCCTGGGACAAAATCGACTTGGCTGATTCCGGCAAATGCAGACCTATGTAGAAAAGCAACAAATCTGCCTATCATTTCAAAATGACTAGCACTGAATAGAATCAGGTTGGAGATCTTGGGGAACATTATCCTGGAACTAAAAAACTATTCTTCTGGCGAAATAATAGACTCTATTCAAAGCCTGTATTTACCGAGCAAAATATCGAACCTCTAGATGTTCATTTCGGAAATTGTGTTTACGATTGGCCGCTAGGACTATCCTAGCTACTACCTAGTGCAAACCACTATATCTAGTGAGAGGCGCTTTAATGAAAGAGCAAATGGCAGTAGGTCCTCATGTTTAGCTAAAATGAAATATATGACTCCTAAGTTTAATCAACTGATTCTAACTGTTTCTAGTTGTAGTCAACTAGTGCACAGTGTATAAAACCTTGTTTCGAATTTATGCTGTAACATACCCCCACTATCATTTATCCCCGAAGCAAAACTTTTGCTTTTCCTTTATGAACCCCGTATTAAACACACATAATCGGTATACACCCTTCTTGCCATTGAATCTAGGACAGTCCTCCGCCATCATCCACATTCCGAAACCTAATTTCAACCCCTTTCACGGCGTTTCACAGTCGTTCTTCCAAACCCCCCACAGAAAGAGCCTCGTCTACTGCCGCAAATCGTGAAACTGTCACTCTATTTGATATCGCGCACCCCTCACCCTCCCCCACTGCCATTATCAAGAACACAAAGAACCGCTATACTGTTTCAGATTCTATGAACCCGATACGTGTGGCTAAATTCCGTGAATCGAGCGTTCTCCCCTCTGTGGTGTAAGCGACACATGACAGTTCACGGAGTGCGTCTTCAATTACACCGTGTTCGGCTAATTTCCCTTGGCGGGTTTCTCATTAGGACGAAACAATCGCGAGTTTAGTCGACACATGCGGCTTGATGAATGTTTTCGTTACGCGGGGATTTCTTCGGCGTGATTAAACTTCCGGACGATCGGCGGATGCGGCGCTCTTGGAGTTTTTTCTATGGTTGGGCGTGTTCTGTTCGTTGCGATTCGGTTCACGGTATACAAAACATGATGGATTATGTCTGAGTGAAATGGTAGGCAATTAAATGTGGTATTATCAGAGAGATCTCTTTATTCGTTTACGTTTATGAACAATGCGATTTCATTTCATCATCGTCCTCCCCAGTAAAAAATCAACAATAAATGTGATCCATGATACTACGGAATTAATTTTGAAGGGCAACTGAAAATTATAGCATTAATACAAAATAAAATGAATAAGAAATTTTTTCACGTTTATCTACTTGGTGTGCTCATCTGCTCATCTGTGATCGTATTAACCAATGATGACGTCACTTTTTTCATTCAAATTCAAAGCACAGAATATATATTTCCCTGTATTTTAATTTACATCATGCACATAATACATGTTTGCCAAATTATCGTCAGCAGCTCCGAAGTACGTTGAGGCTTACGATAATTTGGCAAAACAGTATCGATAAATTTTTGCCAAGTTATCGTAAGCCGCAAAGTACTACGTAGCGGCTTACGATAGTTTTGCAAAAATATAATTCGGAAGTTTGTATAATAGCAAAGGCTATTGATATTCTGTGATTAGCAATAATAGCATTAAATATATTGTTTATGGTTAGTACTGAGTACAAGTATTTTGGAAGAATACCAAGGATGACTACAAGAACTTCTATTTGAAAATAAATCTCCAGAAAACGGTTTGTTCATTTGCCTCAGAAAGGAACAATAATATTTGATATCTATACAAAACCTCAACATTTATTCACTTTTTACTCACAGGTAAGTGATTTCTCCGAGAACTTAAACGTCTTCCGTTACAAAGAAGTGTTTGATGTTCGAAATTCTGCAGAGGAGATATTGGCTGCCGATGCAAAAACTGAACCCAGCGTAATATCATAAGTTTATGGTGGACTTCTAATATTTCAATGGAAGCAGGTTGTTGCAAAATAAAAATCGACGATTTCATAGCAGAATCGCTGAATTTATTAATTTGGATTATAAATTCACACTGGATATTCGAAGTGTGAATGTATTTGTTAACGTATTATTGCACTCCGTGACGTCATGAGCTCTGATTCGAGCTCATTGTCACGTGGATATATTTTCACGATTTTATTTCTTGAAATATCGAGAAAATATTGGATATCTGAATTAATGCAATCCTTTTTTTACATTTCTAATAGTCAAACTAGGAAAAACAAATCAAATCGTCCAAAATTTTACAGTCAACTATCCTATTGCAGAATTCAAAGATTCATTCAATGCAAAATCGAACTATCAGTTTATCAAGATCATAGTATTTACAGTCAACTGTCAACATCTCATTTTCTTGGCAAGCAATTCGAACTTTCCCAATTTCTCATGTTTATACTATTATATTTTTTGAAAATATTTGAAACCTCTAAAATTATGTGTTTAAGTTTTTCATCGGTCTCTCAATTTTACAGTTTTTCAGACTTAGAAATCCATGGCAAGAGTATTTAAAAAATGTCTCATTATCGATTTGACAGCTTGAAATTTTATTTCATGTTTCTTGGGACATTTTGAAGCCTCACTTCTTCTGCCACTAATTTCTGGAGTCTTTTAGAATTCGAAAACATTTCCGATTGAGGAAGTATGTTCTCTTTTCTTGAATTGAGCATAGATTCCTTGAGTTACTCACTCTTTTTTTCCTTCAAAATCTCCGATCTGCAATTATGTCAACGAAAAGGGAACAGCCGACTTCAAATTCTCATACCACTTTGCAGATAGTCTGAAATTGTCGTATCATACCATCAGACAATATTCTACTCATACTACGTAGGAATTAATTAGGAGTACCATAACTCTCCAAATTGTACGACAATTTCTATCGACAAAATTCAGAAACGTGAAATTCGAATAATATAATCCCAAAATTATTCTCTACAAACTCCAACTTATGCGGAAATACTCAGAAAACCGGCACCAAAGGAATACTTTCCCCACATACTGCACCACTAAAACTCCAAACCATCAAAAATCCCACCCTCTAACTCCCCCTGGACCATCATCGAAGTTCAACAATGCGAAACATCTCTCATCCGATATCATACCCCATGTGGGCACCTGAGCTCCCACGCAAAGGGGTTTAAGGCATTCCGGACCTCCCTTAGATCCGATAACGTTGTTTATTCTGTGGTCCAGGATGCGGGCGTTTACAGATCGGGGGTAGTTGAATCTGGAGTACGTGTTGCTTTTATCTCGTACGCTCGGCAACAAAAATAAAGGGGAAATTGCTTAGAAATCAGCGATTGGGATAGTTGTTCCAGTGTCAGTAGGAGAGAATTTCATGGGATGTGAACTCTCCCATACAGAAAATCGAGACCGTTTGAATTTAATGTTCAAAAACAGGGTGAGTTTTTAAGTTTCACGTTAATTTTGACCATAGATTCCTCTCATCGAATAAAACACTTTTTCGTTTACCATTTTTCCAGAGCTCTGGTAAAAAGATGCAGGCTGTTTATATCTGCAAAAAATAAAGAGTCTTCTTTCTGTTGCTTTGACATGGTTAATCCGAATCAAATGAATTTTGGTTTGGTGGTTTCATTAATTATAGCACATGTCCTTCAGTCGTCACCCTCATCCTACTTCAAACATTTTTCTAGTTATTCACTCGCGGATTCATAAAAATGTAAGAAATTAGCATGAAGTATTCAGGTGAAGTTTTTAAGTAGCCATAGAAATCTTATTGAATAATTTCAAAATACTTGATTATTCCTTATGCTTTTCCCTTGAATATGCCGTTTCCGAGATATTCGACTTGACTTCGAAAAATATTCCTATTTTTGTGGATCCGTTCCTGAGCTTGTAATGGCCTTAAAGGGAGCTCCTCCCATGCTCAACCAGATCACCGAATACAAAGTTATTTATTAATTTTGTGACCAGAGCATAGAAATAGAGCCCTTTCTCCATGTCTATGGCCCAGACTTTTCATACGATTCAATTTTATTTGAATTTACTCAATGTGTTTATAAGTTAACTGAATTATTTCATATATTTCATTTATAAACTCGGTGATAATAATGGAATTTTCAATATGAGAATGAGTAAGGATAAAATTATTTATAATCTTACGGTGGGAACCATTGGATATTATTACATGAATATGAAGTTGCAGGTCAGTGTTTCAATGGTAAAGTGTAGTGAAATGTTTTTTTCGTTATAATAATATCGCAAAAGCACCATATCATAAGAATTAAGTGAGTAAATGAGTTTTGTCGATCATGTTTCTTTGAATTTCAAGGAGTGGATTGGTTATTCTGCACAACAGATCCCCGTAAGATATATCTGTGATGAACTCAGAAACAAAATAAAGGAGTTTATTAGTATAGTGAAAAAGATATATAACTTTTTACTTGAGCCGAATCTGGATAAATGGCAGATGTTAAAAGTGTTTGATTCAATGAGAAGAATGTATGTTTAAAATTAATGTACAACTTAAAGACTCACCCTATATATTATTTCGAAAATTTTGCTATGTAACCGTGAAAAATAAAATTGACTTCTTTAAAATCAAATTTATTCCAAAATGCTTGCTGTCTAAGTAGCGTTCAGCCGTAAGATTTTCTTCAAAATGTATGGCTTCAATATTCTGTTGTTAATAATACCGACCCATACATTCACTTCCTGCTGATGCTGCCTATTAACTTCACATATCTAGTTTGGGTTTTCCGTACTTCCGTACAGAAACGATAAGTGTGCCTGTTACTCCATTTAAATAAAAGGAAGCTGCATCCGAAAAGAGAATGTTGAGTGGAAACCCCATATTCTCGTCACAGCGTCTCATCATTTCCTCACAAAATTGCAAACGCCTGTCATGGTCATCTTCCAAAAGCTCTTGGAAAAGATGCACCTTATACACAGTGATATTGTTCTGCTTTCAAAACCCAATCGTACATCTAGCCGCTGCATGATTTTGGGCCAATGATACCGTTGACACATGCGGATCTTCCTGCAGAAATAAGGCAATGTCTAATTTTTTATCTCCGTCTAAAACACGTGGCCGACCACTTCTGGACAAGTTCTTTACTGTGCCGTGTTCTTCAAGTTTGTGGAAGATGTTGCTAACAGTAGCTTGGCAAATTTGATTTTCCGAATATTTTGCATTAAATAATGTACACACTTCACTTTGACTTACCTTTCTACCTTTAAAGGTACAAATATTAATAAACTGGACGTTTCAATTCAATTTTATAAAGAAATACAATTTTAAAATGATTATTTATCGAGGCAATTATCATGTCACATAATCTGCAACAATTTATCTTCTCGAAAATAATCATGTTCTGAATACTTCCTTGATATTTTATTTTGAAGAATGAAAAGATATCATACTGATGGCAGGTTTGATTAGGTTTTTTTCTTCAAAGAGTTTTGTCTTATTTCCTAATGAACACATGAGTAAAATTAAAAAAATAGTATGGTAAATTCTGTCACGAGCTTTTCAACGAACCTACACACGATATATGTGGGTTGCAACTAAGGGGGTGAAGAAAAATATTCCATTTTATTGCCAAGAAATACGTTTAATTCAAAATCAATTCACATATCGCAACTTTCCTGATTTAAAAGGTATTAATTTTGTTAAGGACTTTTGAACATCCTCTATGTTTTCGCCATTCTGACTGAATGAAACGAATGGTCACAACTCAAATTTGTCAAAATGAATTCATTTTCGGAATTTCTCGAAAATAATGTACAGTCCAACTCGAAAAATCGAAAAAAAAACTCTCATCTGACTAGTTTTGATATTTCATGTCGGTAACGAAGATATTTCAGATTTTATATGGCAGATTTTTCGATGCCGGCATCTATTGAAGACCTGAAGTAGGACAACAAAGCAGTATTTTGACAATATTTGTACCTCATTTCGGACCCAAAATATGATAGAAAGTTTCCGAACCATGGATCATTTGCACCCATTCATAGCTCCTACTGCCATATAGTAAACCAGGGGGATGAAACTTCTGTGCTTATCTTGGAAACAGGCGACCCCAGCATTTAAAGAGAGATATAAGATATTTGCCTCTCTTTTTCTAGGAAATATTCCAATGCCATCATAACTTTCTTAACCTATAATTGAAAACTGTACTGAAATACCGAAATGTGGCAAAACTTGTTTAGCTTAAACGAAACCAAAATTTTTGTTGTATGTTCAATGATGGCTTATGAAGAAGATAAATATATTATGAAGTGAATTCACTTCAAGCATTAATTTATTATCCCATTAAATTTCAGATTATAAGCAGGTCAGTGGTTTATTCAGATTGAGATCGGATCCAATGGACTAAGTTGCCAAAAATCAGTTTCCATTTTTCTGTTTGGAAGCTCTGTTTGATAATGATCGAAATTGAATAGTTCGACGTATGTTAGACCAATTATCATTTTTCACTAATTTTTTTATACGAATTATATTTGTGTTAGAGAGCTAGCTCCTTTAAAAGTTCATAGCATCAAGAAATATTCATAATGTTTCTTTGAACGGGTCGAATTACTGATGGCCAGTTCTAGTTGGGAATTTCGAAACGCAACAAATATATTTATGAGAACTGGATGTTTCTCACATTCATTTCCATGTGAAATGTATTCTTAATATCAATAGTTATGGTAGTAAGATTTTCGTATATACATGGACTGTTTGATCACTGTTCATTGAAGTAAATTATTATATTTTGGATCAAAGAGAATCCTACAACAAATTAACCTATCTGGGATATCTCTTGATTCAATCATATTAAATGATCATTCTGTAGCGAATACATGAGATATATTTGACTCAATAAATTTTCAGATAATATGTTTGTTTGATTTATGATTTATAGGAGAATTCCAATATTCCAAATGTATAAAGGTACCTGCCCGAATATTTGAATCGCTGTCAGTTTTCCCGCCACGACCCCAAAAGATGGCAGCCACTCTGTTTCTCTGATTTAATAGGGAGTTAACACTTCTAGGATATTGTTATTCTATGGAGTAAACAGAAACGCGTATGCGTTCCGCAATGATTAGAAACACCTGGTCCCCACTCACGCATAACCCCTTGCGACGAATGGCCCGAAATATATTTCCGTGACAAAATCGCTACGAAACTTTTCGATGCGATCCATCAAACCGCTCTCTGGGGCCGTTCGAATCCGCAAATTCAGCTATTAGTTAGGACGGCCGCAAGATGATAGATGGACGAGGTGTGATTTGAACGGACAGGAAATACCCACCACTGATACCGCCCGAATATCCGACTAAAAACCGTAATTTGGGGGGCCGTTAATCAGTGACGTGGGAAGGCAGGGTCGTCCCGCCGTTTCACGGCACGACCCTTGTAATTTCGCGTGCTGGAACGCGAGGAAAGGCGTGATTGGGTTCGTATCTGTCGGCGATTGATTCGATAGTTTCCGAGGAAATTACGTTTTTGGTTACCGGCTGCGGATTCAAGGTGAAATCATGAACAGCTGTTTTAGACTCGGGTTCACTCTTATTGCAAAGCAAGTAATAATTCTACCGCCTTGTTGAGAGATTTTCGTCCCGGAAATACTGGAAGCATTCGCTCTTTTCCATTCATTATAAAATCCTGGATTTCATGGCAATCTGAGAATGAGAACTCTTCTAAATTGGGACTCTGAGCACTCGATCTTGAATCCAATTAATTTTTCAGGTGTTATTAGAGGAAAAAATTAATTTCGATAATACTCTTAAATGGAGAAATTCAAGTTCTTTTTTTACATCTAAGAAGATCGGTAGTAGACCTTGCTCAATTAGCGGACTGTATTTCTTGGAAGATGATTATCTCTCGGGAGCTTGTTGGTGAATGAATAATAAGGCTGGTAACAAGTTCAATATTGTTTTTAGGGAACAGTATACGATTACGAATTGAGTGATTTCTGTCTCGAATTGATCGTTTCTCAGATGATTAAACTTGCTTGATCGAAGTTGAAATCTCGTTCAGGGAATAGGTATTTGAAAAGATATGTTTTTAGTGTGTGAACTTTGAAGAGCAGAGGTTGAATTGTTGTTGTTGAAGCATAGATTAAAATTTGACATTGAGCTCTCCACAGCACAGAGTATTCTTATCTTCTTTATGATATAAACTATACCGTGACATATGGAAACCCCCAACACATATCGGAGAATTAAGGGTTGCTCCTATAAGCAAGTTCTGTTTCTGTTCAATCTGGTTTTTATTGTCTCAATTAAAGTAACATATACACATATTCTTGAACCTAGATGGCACGGTACAGTTGAGTTAAGGTCAGTTTCCACTGCCTCAATATTCTTCTAAGTATCAATGGAACTATTTTCACTGGATTCGTATTGTCTGTTTGTGGGCTTCTCATTTCCAGTTCTTTCTGTTTTTTCTCTTTTCTTTCATCGTCTTCATTCTTTTGAGTTGCTGGAATCTTGATAGCAGTTCGGAAATTGCATTTATCTATCGAGGCACTCTGTTTCATTTCATTATTGTGAAAGTAACATTCGATCCATTGTCTGCATTGAACCAATAATTTCTTGCATTCAATTTGTCCTCCATGGTGCTCAGCTTATTTCGATCCTTTCTTAAAATCTGCTGGTCTTCTAGGTTTGCATCCAAACCATCTGGGTTCTTTTTTGGTATATTTCATGATGGTCTCTTCGTTCATTTTACCTTCTTCCTTTAGTTTAGTTTGAGTTGATAGTTCCGACTGGGGTCGTTTGGGGGAAGAACATGGTGAATCTTATGCTGGAGACGTCTCGTTGCACTTATCACCAGAATGTCCCAGCCGTTTCGTTTCAACATTTTCCAGACTTTCTGTGTTTTTTTTGTTACGGTATCCTCAAAAATGAATCACATTGACTGTTTTTGTCCACTTATTTGCAGTAGTTGCCGTCAGCGATCGTTGTGGTGATCAATCCTAGGTTTGCAATTTGGTCACCCAGGACTCGTTGAGTATGCCTTCCCCCTCTTTTTTATATTTTTGAGATTTCGGAAAGTTTAGGCAAAGCCCGTTGGCTCAACCTGAAATGGAGTAGTACTTCAACTGATATTTAAATGCAATAAATTTCATTAATTGAACCAGAGGTTTCATACTATCAAGTTTATAATATAACAACAGACAAATTTCTCGAATATACTTTTCAAATCAATTTTTCTCATTGAGGAGACATCAGTAAAACCTATCAATTTCAACTAATTGTATCTAACTAAAAATATAATGAAAGGAAATCGAAATGCGATGGATTAATCACATTGACATACATGTTCCAAAACGATCTACCTTTTCCTCACTAGCAGAAATCCTATTCGAAAAGGTGTACCTGAAAACCATACACCAACTCCGACAGTGACCACTATTACATGAATACACTATTTCTGCCACAAACTCAAACGGCACTCCTAACAAGAATGAAATAAACGCTTATCTCAAACTCTTACCACTAGCTAATTCCACAAGTCCCTATAACTCTGATTCTACAACGACAGAATCCATCGGTTCCGTACCCTCCTCAGAATACAAAGAGAACACAAGCTATACCCGCTTGTCCGTAGCTCGAACTAAATAATACGCGAATCTAGCAGTTCTGTACCTCTCTCAGTACGAAAAAAATCACACAAGCTTCCCTCGTTAAGGCACTGTTACACAAAAACCCTACTCTACACAGATTACTCTCCTAGCAAGGAATCGGTTTTATCAAATTTTACTATATAATATTATTGATCAACCCAGCCATCGAATTTCCTAACATTATTTTGCCCCGAAGGACCGCCCGTTAACGCGGTACGATCTACATTTTTTTTCAAGAACTATTCCTGTCGATCTCCGAAAAGCAACTGGCTTTCGTACTGAAAAAAGTGAACCTCCTTCTTAACAATTTCTTTTAGTCGACTTTTCATGAGAGAAATTCTCTCAGAAAGTTCTTCCACGTAGGTAAGGCAAAATTGAAACGTCTTTCTTATCTCGTGCTTCTGTTGGAAAATTAGTATTATCTTTTGATATCGGTTTGCACGAAATCTGATCCGCAACTACTGCTAAGCGATACGCCCTTTGGCGATAGAAATTCGTACACTTCCAAGCTAGTAGTTTTTCGACGAGCACGTTATTATAACGTATTTTGCTTACTTTTACAGTTCAATATTTCGAGCTCTTGTGTTGTTATTCGAGTTGAAATGTTGATATAAAGAAGTGTTGAAAATATTCATTATTCGATTCATTCGTTTCTGATCAAAATTATCGATTGCATTAATTCGAAATGGCATCCTTCTGAAATGACTAATGTTGTGTGCCTCCACTCAATGTTATTCGTGGACAAAGAAGAGAGGATCTTCTACCTCCTTAAGTTTTCATTTTTTCCGAAGCCAAATGATAGTAAAGTTAATTTGGAAACAGCATTTTACAGGGAACTCTTTGATAGAAGAAAGCCCTGTATTTTGAAGATTGTAAAACAGGTCACGAAATATATGAAAGTATGTTCACCGCATTTCTTTGGAGATGATTATTTTCATGAAGGTGAATCACAATGTATTCATTTAAAACAATTTCATGACCATATGTTTTATGTTGTAAATGAAAATAAGAGAATTTTGATGAAGAATGCTGTTCCTTCAGAGAAACTACCGAGCACTTCTACAGCTACCTACCTCACATACCTACTACTCAAAATCATATTCAAAGAGAGTGATCTGATTGAAAAATTGATAAAAACTATTTAGATATACTGTTATAGTTGATATAGGTCAAATTATTTATATAAATACATTAATGTTTTCATTAGTATAAAGGTACTTTCGGTTGAACCAGTTGTGACATTTTTCATTTTGCTTTTATCTTGAGCTGCTGTGAAATGAAAATAAAATCATTATATACATATATAACATGTGTATGTGTTTCCTTTTTACTTCGCAAACGAACTAAAGCACAAAAGTTATCTTTTCATTCGGACTGATTCTAGATTTACCACATAATATATGGCCTGCATTCAGCACTTCTTCACATTAATAAGACTCCTTGAATTACTCATTGAGGCGCCTATTTTCCCAGAAATTCTAGTAAACTCAGATATTGGCTGATTTTGATTCACCAAGTAACAGTCTCAAAAATATCATCGAAATTATCCTCCAGGAACGATCTGAAGCACGATTTTATATCGTGATCCAAATAAAAATTTCCTGTCAAGAAATCTGACAAAAAATTTTCTTCTTTTCTTTAAATATTGTAGCTCTGCTTAATGAAATATTCATTCTCTACCACATTTCTACGGTTTGTTTACATTAAACTACTAGCTTAGATAGGTTCCAAATTTAACCGTTAGGGCGCTAGCATCTTCGCTGAAGTTTCCGATACCCGACTTAAGAACAATATTCTCTTTCAAGGCGCGAGGCCGTATCAAAGAAATATAACTATATTCGTCTCATCACTTTGAATTATAATCAACTATTCCTAGACATCTCAATTCGAAATATGTTTCTCACGTAAATTAAGCTCCTACAATATAACGATCGAAAACTTGAAAAATTTCTACCTCAGGTATTACAGAAAGTTAAATTTTCCACTGCCAATGAATGAATGGACGGATGATTTTAAATATGTGCTCGAATTCTTCATCAGTGCGTCAAGGTTGAGGTCAATTTTGGAGGAAGGCAGCCTTACAATGCAGTGAACAGCTCCTCTAGACGCGAATTTCACCCCTTTCAATTCCACTCAATTTAACTTTGAACTCGAATCAACAACATGCTGCACAGCTTCTTCTTCTTTCTCTTACGCCATCAGAATTCATTATCCGCCGCATCAACCTAACCCTCTTTTTCTTTCCAGGCGAAAAAATTCTGCGGATTGCCCAAGTTCTCTGACAAGGAGGATCCCCTGGCCACGGAGACAAGCACCCAGGCCGTCCCCGGCTCTCAGGTCGGCGGCGCCAAGCTGCGTTTCGCCCCAACCCGCGTACCGCCTTTCCTACCCCCTCCGGAGACGCAGCTGCTCCAGTTCCTCACCTCCATCTCGAAAACGAAAGGATTTTACGGCAATCTGGCAGACACCCTGTGTCAGGATGAGACTTTTGCCGAACCGAACGACAGGAAGTGCTGGAATGGCGAAAGGATAGCCGAGTAAGTACAGTTTTATAATTATCGGCTTCATGCAAAGAGAAAACTTTGGAATGGAAACATGAATTCTAGTATAAATAATCAGCAATCAGCATGAAGATTAAAGGTTAGTTCGTTGTTCCTATATGAAAATGTTGTACTCTACACACCACTGCCTTCTACTTGTTAGTGCAAATGAGTATAGTGCAGTGTAGCTCTATCTGTTCGCTGATTTTTGCATCTCAAAGAGGACTATTCCATGCAGGTGTCAGCAAAAAATGGTATTCCTACTATTTATAGGTTATGCACACTACTGTAATTGTATCTAGAAATTACTCACGCCTCAGTGTAAACCTCTTCGGCTGAGAGACATTTATGTTTATATCCATAAAAACCAATTCACACATAATCCCACACTGAGTTCCAGACATAGACATATTAAACTCTCTGGACACGGCGTAAGAATCCATTTCTGAAGAGTCGAATGGGGATAAGGAAGCGAGTGAGAGGTCCGAGAGAGATGGAACTAGCTCGGGCAAGACCATAGACAAAATACACGATACAAATATCCGGAATTCTATGGCGCATGGAGAGTGAGTTGGAGAATGATCTCACTTGCACAGTATGACGCTGAACTAGAGATAAAATCAAGCATTTACTTAGGGAATCTCCGGGGAAATGACTTCTTTTTGGTATATTAGATAACATTGAAGTTTTTAAAATTGGTGATGAATGTGATTATACCTCCAATATCAATATTCACAATGATTAATCAATAACAATATTTAATAAATGACTCTTTTTCTTTCAAATTCTCTGGGGCCGCTGGTTTCAGGACGGTATTCTTAGCTCCAAATGTTTTTTCCTAACCAGGGTAAAGACACACGAGGAGAGCGGCTTCTGGGGCACT
Source organism: Myrrha octodecimguttata (assembly GCA_958510865.1). Taxonomy (NCBI): domain Eukaryota; kingdom Metazoa; phylum Arthropoda; class Insecta; order Coleoptera; family Coccinellidae; genus Myrrha; species Myrrha octodecimguttata. The sequence goes on from OY294057.1 coordinate 33,699,546, forward strand.
TTCATTGGGCTGCCTCACAAGTATATGTATAAGGTGTTTTGAGCAGCTCGCGAGCCATTCAACACCGTCCAAACTTGCGAGGGAGCCGAATCAAACTGCTTTGAAAGTTGCTCAGCTCGCGTGTCTGTACGCAGCTTTTGAATTTTGTTCATTAAATGGTCTCAAACGATTAGAATGAACTAAGTGAAGAAACCTGTGCGATTCATTTCTGCGCTCGGATTCATATAAATTATATCTACATACATTCATTTAATTTTTAACGCCCTTTCCAAATTACTGTATTTTACTTTCATTTCATATCTCCTCGTACAATTAATGGCACAACACGAATTAACCATTATTCTTTACCAGTGAACCCGGTTCAAAGTGAAAGAAATATAATTATATTCAGAAAGCTTATGAAAACACATAAAAAAACGGAAATTATATCTTCTATACAGTATTTATATTCTTATTCAGAATGGAATAACACAAAATCTGCTTTGAAATACTTCCAAACACAAACATTCGACTTGCAAAACTTTCGAAAGAAATGTATTACAAACATGGAAATATAATTATATTCTATGGCTTTAAACTGATCTTATTTTTGCCGTAATCTATGGTTGTGCCCGAACTAGTTCCATCATTTTTACCCTGCTTCCTCTCTCTCTTAGGGCCGGTATTATAAAACTTAACTGGAAGTTATCTTCAACTTCAACTGACAGTTTTGACAGTTATGCCCTAACATAACTGTCAAAACTGTCAGTTAAAGTTGATGATAACTTCCAGTTAAATTTTATAATACCGGCCCTAAGCCATGTCCATATAGTTTCATAAGTCTATGGTTCCAGTTTATGTCTAACCTCACAAAGTATGAAGTCTGTGACCACACTCCATTAAAACATTTCAGCAACGAACAAGTTTACAACAAAATTCACCAAACGATATCAGTGCTAAACGATCTACTCCTGTGTACAACAGCTCAGTTCATGAAGACACAACGAACAAATCTTTAGTATATAAAGAAGTATACAGGGAGTCGCATTGAAAAGGAAACAAAGTCCTTTTCTAGAAGTACCAGACAATTTTGTCCTTGAGGGGAACATTAACTCCATTATCATATCATTTCATCCCTCTACGGGGCAACCCCAGTCTCCACAATTTGGGCTGGGAAATAGGGTCGTGCGATATGTTGTTAAAAATTTCGTTTCCTTTTGAATATGACCGTTGAATTTTTTCGAAATTTGATCATTCGTTCACGCAATATTCGACTTTGGAAATGAAATATCGCCTTATTTTTCTGGATCATAAAATAATTACCAACTCCAAAGAGACCTCGCGGAAATTTTTTTCGAAAAAAAACGAGATTAATGTCCTGAATAGTTTAATATAATAAATGCTCAAAGCGAACCCAGTCAACTTCCATACAATGCTTTAAATTTCTCTCGAACTGCGGCCTCATACTCTGCGGTATTCTTCCAGAGAGGCACATTATGTGGCATTTATTTCAAGTGGCCCAAGAAATCTAGAGGAGGCAGATCTAGGGATCTAGCTAGCCATTCTACCTATGGAATGGCCAGCCAGATGTCCTGGCACAGTTTAAAAGACTAGTCTTTGAGTGTTATAATAGTGGTTGATAACCATAATATATTTATGAAATCATGTGTATGAGCCAGGTGTTTGTGTCCAAAAATAACAATACCGAATTAATTTAAGTTGTTCATGGCATTACCTGGTTGAAGTTACCAACTTCATATAACGTCCAAATCTTTTTTTTTTCACTCCTTGTGTTTTATCTACTTAATTTCATTTCCTACCGTATCTGGCCTCGAGAATAGCAAATATGTTTTTTTCCTGTTAGTTGCCTTCCAATTCCTGAAAGTCAAAATCCAGGTCGCATCAGTGGAACTTCATAATTCTCATCCAGTTCAACCTACACTCTACCATACCAGCTCTACCACGTCGATCATAGATCATATATCTGCAATGCAAAAATCGAAACAATTCAAGAGTATACTTCACAGGTTCGGTTCAACTCGATTGAGCTAACCAAGAAACAATATTCTCATATGGTGTTTTCAGCTTCTTATGAAGATGACTGGTTTCATATTTTGTCATGTGACTGGAAGAAGGCGATATAAGTCGCGTTAGAGCAAAAATACGAACGGAGTAAAAATAAATTGCTTTCTTTCTGAAACCCGAACTTTTTCATATGGGATGTGCGGAAGCTTTGTTTCATCCCCATTCATTTTTATTCTGCCGTAAATTTGGCTCCTATTCGGCTTCCGGTAAGCGTTCGTGTCGCTCGTATGAAAATGTCTATTCGAGAATCGCGTCATCCACAGAATCCGGTTTGAAGCAACATTTTCCTAAATTTAACCATGAATCTTGGAGACTTCTCAAATTTTTGTGCTAAATTTCTTCAATTCTATATAAAAGAAATGAATTCCAGACGATTTTCAGAAACAATTCATTATCGCCAAAATGATATGTTTGTTCGTTGTGCTTGCATGAAAATGTTATTGTTCATTATATATACGTATACAGTGCGCGCCAAAATTATGCAACAAATACATTTTCTCAGAAGAAAAATAGTTGGCAACAAAATCTAATTTTTGTTTCACTTTTACCAAATTTTTATGCATTTTTGAAGGACTTTTGGTGCATCCTGTGATATCCCCATCAACCCTCTAAATTTTTTTTAATAGGAAAAGTAGGTAATTTTTGGCAAGATCTTTGTATCTTCTTTACAGGCGTGCAGAAATTTTCAAGAAAAAATTTTTTTTTTGAATAATTGGTTAGTTCATAAAGGTTTCAGTATGTGCACTTTGTCATGGCTCATTAACTTTGAGACGATGGTACCTGATGAAATTTGTCACCGAATGAAATCGACCATTATAGTTTTGTTCATGCACAACTTTCAACCCCTACGAACCCTTTAAGGGAGAAAAAAATGGAGTGACATTTGGAATTTATTTCAGTACCACCCGGAGAATCACTAATTTAAAAAAAAAAAATTTTTTTCTTGAAATGTTAACGGGGTAGGTACCATACATTTTTATGTATGGTACAAGAGCACATATCACACCTCAGCAAAAACTCTGTCTACCCGTATAAGTGCAGGCATTTGTTTGAAAAACATGGATGGCATCTTTTTCATCGGAAAAGAATTAATTCTGACAAATTATCTTGACATACTATCTGAAACAAAAAGAGGCACAGAATCCAGCAGGAAACAGTAAATAATATTACCTATGTTTGCTCTCTGACCGGGAGGGACTTTCAACCAGGTCCCGTCCTACAAGTGATGATATTTTAGATCCTCAGATAAACGAAGAAAGCTTCTGGCCCCTTATATCACGGAATCATCTCCATAGATTGGTTATTTCACACTAGAAATCTAATAAAATACCAGGAATAAAATGAAAGACTTGCGAAATAGATTGTGTCAGGATGACATAATAAACACTTATCAATGTGGATAAGTCTAGAGCAGTGTAGTTAAATTTGTTCAATTATTTCACTGAAATCAAGGATGAGTATTTTATGCTTTCATTTTCAGAAAATCGGTAATCCTTCAATTTCTAGGTTATCATATTATTATAATTGTAATTAGAAATCACTCACACCTGTACAATCCTCATAGGATTAGAGAAAATCATATTCCTATACAAATAAACACATAATATCACCCCACAATATTACCCAGATTCTCTGCAACCTCACAGGGTACGAAGTCAGAACTTCATAATCTGTGACTACACTTCATTACAACATTCTAGCAACGAACAGAGTGCAGATAAAAACAAAAATCACAGAACCTAAGATTAAATTGAATCTTCTGCAATTGAGAGCAAACAATACCTCAAATATCACGGGATGACTTCTGGAGGCCAGAGTTCGTTTTTTTCAAAACTTTTTTTTGGTGCCACTGGTTAAATAAAAATCTAAAGAATGCGCAAAGTTGCCACTTTTTATATTCAAGAATAAAAGCTGAAATGTAGTCAGAAATGCGCATTCTCACACAAGAATTAAGTACATCCCAAAAAAAGAATTCAAAAATTGCTCACTGAAGCCCGTTTTTTCATATAAACGTCGAAATTTCTCCGAATTCGAAGATTTCACGTGGCAACGTTAAAATATGTACGCAGGGATTCAGGTGCATGACTTTGAGATATTGACGAGGTTTAATGAAACTTGAATGTGGCTGTGTTGCCTAGTCGTAATTCAACACCACGTGGTCTTGTTTGCTCTTAAGTCGATCTGTACAATCAGCCTAACGTTCTTGGACGACTGTGCAGACTTCTACACAGAGTCTGGGAATGGGGCTTTTCCTACGAGGTAAACATACTATTTTATAAAATCGTGAGTTATTTCATTCATGAATAAATAGTGGTTTAAAATTCATAATGGAATTAGTTGGGTGACTATGGAAACGTTTTGATGTTGAATTGTCAAACTTGACGCATGTAACTTTAATTGTTGGCGTGAAAACAAAACAGTGTAAATTGATAAGTTATGATGATTTTCCATTTCTGGGACTCCTCCAAAGCTATTTAAATAGTGCTTCTTTCTCGGAAAATGTTGTAATGATATACTTCCTGGTCCTTTGTTCAAGAATGAGATCTTCAGCATTGTGGGCCTATTATTCAATGTTGAAGTCAACCCTTGCAAAATATAAATTAATTCCTTGTAAACAACGTTTTCAATCAGTTATGTAGAACACTAACAACTGTAATACAATATCATTTCCTCAAAGTAAGGAAATAAATATTTTCTAACAGTTGTGAAATCTTTGAGAAATTTTGTCTGGAATATCAAATTTCCTAGCGATTTGCGGATTTTTTTTTCAATCCCTTGGAAGAAATAAGCATTTTGGGGTATTTTCATAGGGGCAAAGCGAAAGCCGAATATTCTATGCAACATCCCAGATGGATAATATAGTAATGCAAACATGGCTCGAGCTGTTTTTTCAACCATTTGCAGCCCAAAAAATTTTTGAAGAAACGAACTATGGCCTCGATAAGTCACACCGTTATATTCGAGGTACTGTTTACTCTTAAGACAGTTAAAACGAAATCCCGATTGAACCTTCAAGCTGCAATTTTTCCATCAAGTACTGGATTTCAATTCTGTAGTTACATCGATAAGATTCGGAATATTGTATAAATAAAATTTCGAATGGGCCCACTCACAAACTTGGCCGTGAGGACGACCGTAAACACAATAATTCCCGAAAGAAACTACTAAGTAACGCTATATTTATAGAGGAGATTGGATCTTAGTAACGAAAGTCGAACTCGGGAATGGGTAAAATCCGCCCAATTGTTCCTTAAATACACCCATTGAAAATGTTCTCATACCAATATTTCGAAAAAAACGATTGAATAGAATTTAAAATCAGTACTTGATTGATAAATGACAGAATATCGTGAGAATAAAATGATAACCTCGCAACGAATTCCAACATGCGCGCAAAAGCTGCTAACTTTACGTCAGTGCTTTTCTAGAATTTTTATTTATTTGAAACTAACAACTCGAAAATATAATGTGTTTGGTAAAAAATAAATCGAAACAAAAATTAATATTATATATCGTCATACAAAATAAATATAACGCTACAACAAATGCATTGATTCGAAAATTTATATATTTTAAAACATACTCTTGACCCATAACAGAGCCCTAATAGACACATTCCAAATAATGTACATGCGAATCGTAAATATCTGGCAGGAAAAACGATTTTTCCTTATACCTGACTGCAAACTCCAATATTCATTAAGTAATTGGAAGTGAACTCACCCCTTACCATAATCTGAATTATGGAAAGAATCTTGCTGAACTCCCTTCGACCTCAACTCAACGTGCCGATATGAAAAATTCATCTGTCGCAAAGTGCGGGCCTTCAAAACAACCCAATTATCCGTTTTTCCGGAATAAATAGGTCGTCATTTTGGATGGTCTCTAATCGAACGTTTCTTTTCTGGCCTTTAATCCACTTCTGAGATCGTCGGGGTGAACTTTGGATTGAGATCAAGAACAAAGAAATAAATTTGTGCGTCCCTTGAACTGTCTCTTATCGAACGAAATTCACTGTATAATTCTTCAATTTGAGAGATCGGGGCTTTTGGAGTTCCAGATTTACTGTAGACGCTGATTCCTCGCGATGAATCTTCAGAGGAGATAGTCGGAGCAGGTTGAGGAACTCACCTGAAGTCGTCCTTAGAAACGTGAGGGTTATAGGTCATGCATATCTGAGTTCTCTTTTTCCTGGGAATTATTGAGAAAAATCTACCTGAAAACTCATCTGGATTTCTTTCAGGAAGACCTAGGTAGCAGAGACAATAATCTTTTCAGGTGACAAAAATTACAAGAGATCTATGAATAACGTAGAGGTGTTACATCTACGAGACGTCATAATAATGACCTAAAGAAGAGATACTGATATCGATACGGAGACATAATATTGCTCTATAGGACCTTATCACTTTGTAGATCACTTTTCTAGACCATGAAATTTTTTGACTGCAATAAACGCTGAACAGTCTTAACCTCAGAGTAACAAACAACATAGAGGGGAAGCATCCTTCATATTTAGATTGCGATTGCCGTCTGCAACATGTGATGCAAAATTTGACACTTTGACCGAAATCAAACAAAGCAGTTACCAACCTGTGATACGATATATCATATAATTCACGAGGTTCTCCGCAAATAAGACTTCTTACGTCCCATAGGGAATTAAAGTATTGTAATAATTCAAAAACTATTGAACTTAATATCTAGAAATATCTTAAAACAAGCTAGAAACTCACTGAAACATCTGGTGACAGGTTGACCGGCGGTAAGCGGGTAATGCGGCATCGATGCCAAAGCTCGGATTTCAGCAGGTAGATACTGAAAAACGTCAGTATTATTCTTACCATAAATTAGAAACTGAAGAAAAATATTGATCATGAATTGTATAAATTTCCATAATCAACCGAGAATTATTGAAATTGATATTTTTATTTAATTAGATATACAATTGCAATAAAATAATTTTATTGCGCATGTCCAAATATATCACAATTTGACTACGTCGAAAAAGTTGCGGACGCCCAAAAACTGCGTACAGTTCCTCTATGTTGTTTGTTACTCTGAGGTCTAAATATACAAAGAGCACACGGACCTATCACGCGACGTCCGTCTCATATGCTATAATATCCTCAGATCAATAAACTAAGCACTGAAATGAAGTCAGCAGCTTTTGCGCGCATGTTCGAATTCGTTGCCCCACAGCTATCTACAAATATCGAGTCTCTAAGTTATTTCTTTTGGAAGTTTTTGTGTTTACGATCGGCCGTTGAGTTCGGACCTTAATTAGGAAGGCGGAATTTTTGAGTGGGTAAAATCTACCCTATGAGTCCGCAGATATCCCCATTCAAAATTTTATTTCCACAATGTTCCCAGAAATACGGATAAGATCGAATTGAAATCTAGTATTTGGTTGAAATATGACAGCTTCAAGATTCATACAGAATTTCTTGAGGATAATATGAGCAGCTTTTGTTTCAAATTGTTCTTGTGACATGATCATAACGAAATTTCGCACAAAATTTTTATTCAGAATTTCCAAATCAGTTACCAAAAAACAACGATTCCGAATAAAAAATCTCAAAATCTGACATGTTTTTCCCAACATCTTCAAAAATTATTTTCGTATCGAACTGAAACTTCGCACAATGCTGTGAAATATAGAGGCCAAGGTCTGAGCGAAAACTTTTTTCGAATACACAGTTTAAGAAAAAAAAGTTATGATTTATTGACACTACGTCCTGAATGAAATTCTGCTGAAAGTTGCGCATCCTTTCCTTTTGCTTCAACTAACGGCCAAGTTTCAATCCAATCGCTGTGGTAGTTTCTGAAATATTCGGGAAATGACCTCAAAATTTAAAATGGTTTCAAAATATTGCTTGTTATTATTTGGTATCGGGCCCATCTATAGTTATCTTTTGATCTGATGTACTTACTACTAGTGTGAAGAAAGAAGTATGAAACCGAGATAGAAACTTAACATCTCCCACTAAATCAGAGGATATTGTATTTATAAGAAATAATGACACAGTAAACGTACTCAACACAAATGATTTTTCTGACGCAAACCGCTCTCCAAAGCTCTGAGGGCTATCATTCAGTTTGGGGTTAAAAATACCATTATATATATATATGGTATATACGTATACCAGACTGTTTGAATTCTATGAGGCTTTTATTAGTCGTCTACTCACTGTTAATATAACGATGTACTTTCCTTCTGGAAGGTCCACAACTGTTAGTCCCAACATATATAGATCTCTCAAGAAAGGTTCCGAGCATGAATTTATTCCCTCATAATCTTTTTACTGTCCTGAGGAATATTTCTGAGTACTCCACTGGCTCCTCCAGTGGTTTAATCTTTTATAGCCCTTTTGAAAAAAATAGTTTTTTGATACACTATTTAATTATGTTTTTTCTCTTCCTAGGTACACGAAAACTGTGGTTGATGCAAGTCAAGACATGCAGAAGTACAATCCAGAAGTGAAGCCCAATTCGAATCCACAAAATGGTGACAAAAGAATCGCTGACATGGCAGATAAACTTAGACATATACATAATGTAAGTCTTGTATCTTTGTGATAATGTCACACGTTGTTTCACTTACAAAGAAAAACCCAACTTTTCTTATCATAGTAGAATTCCTATAAAAATATCACACTGCTTGGTCAAAATATCGCACTGTTCTATCAGAAATCACACTGGTGAAAGCCATCAATTAATCTTGGAGAATGATATGCCCTCTTGGACAGGTCAATTGAGATGGTAGTGCAAAAAGACATCGGGTGCAGAACCATTTTGTAGAGTTGCAAAATGGTGGAGCATCCAAATGGGATACATGGCGAGTTCCATTTACTTTGAGAATTTGTTTGAAATACTTGAAATTGTCAAAAAATCACGTACTTTATTTACGTTCAGCTCTATCTTTCAACTTCGGCCCTAAAATGCCAAAACGTTGTCCAATTTTTTTCTACTTCAAGTTTAAGGCCGCCCCGGTGCACACCTTATTCAATTAGTTAAGTATAGAAGTAGTAAGAAATACTGGTGAGGGCTACAAATTAATCTTCGCGATAGATATACCCCTTTAGACAGATTGATTGAGATGATGGTGCTAAAAATTCTAAAGACTTCGCTTACTGTGTAGATTTTAAGATTTTTTTGAAATACTGGACATCGTTGAGGGATCACATTCCCTCGTTCACTTTTTTGGTTTTCTTTCAACTTTCGCCCAGAAAATGTAAAATGTCATAGATTTTCTATTCCGAGTTGGAGCTCGCCTCGATTCAAACCTCGTTCAATTATGAAATGACTTTGCGTGAAATAGTTCGTCCAACTTAAAGTAGAGTCCCGAAGTCGAGTTTTGTAAAATTATAAAGTGCATACTCTGCAATTCACAGCACTTGTTGAACATTTAATGAATCTTATTTATATGTGATCTTCCACATTTGAACTGACCTTAAATATTTCACGAATGATCTGAGTAGAGCGAATTCCGACAATAATTTTTCATACAGGATGTTTGAAAAATATAGGTGTCCCTGCCTTTAGGATGGATAGAAAGTAGTGAACAAATTTCGTTACACCATCCGTTTTCAATATAAAGGGCGCTGAAGAAAAAATATCATATACATTTTTTAAGTTTTCGCCGCAACTACAGACAACATTAGTGGCTTTCTAGTAAACTGCGTGAAGCCCCTGGGGCTTGACTCATCAGGGGAAAGAGGTAAGAAGCGCAAGAGCCTGACGCTCTCGCGTACTGGAACACGACATGTCTATGCTGGCGCGCCTCCGAGGCGCATCGGGTGCGCCCGAGACGGTAGCTGGAAAGGGGTTACTGTAATGAAATTTTATACGAATATGTTTTGGAAAATGATACATCCCATGAATTCATTTTTATATCTGACTCTTATTGAGGTCGCTAGTTACACGATATGTCCAAAGTAGTATTGCACATAGCTTTTTTTAAGGTTAGATTTATTAATCAAAATCTTGAGTGGACTGAAACATCTTTCAATTTCACAGCAGAAAGATACTCTTGGCAAAGTTCCATACTGTGTGCCTTTTTCGAAATATTTTGATTTAAAAGCCGGTTTCACAAAGATTCAATCACCGTTGATCGGGCAATCAAGCGCTTAATCGGTGGATAAAAACCCGTATTCTATGCTCAATAATCTAATTTGATCGGCCATTGAGGATTTGAGGGCTCGATCAACTATGAACCCGCTTGCCTCAGAGTTTGTACCGCAGGGAAGACACACTATTGCGACCTTTCTACGCGAATACTGGTGTAGCCAAGATGGTTGGTCGGATGAAGATGAGATCATCTTCGAGTTAACTCAACTCACCAACATCAGTAGACATCGCAGTAGAGCGAGAGAACAGTTAGAGATCTACCTGGATTATCTTTTTCCGCAGATATCCAAAGAGGTAGATAACAAAGGCCATAAGAACAGGTGAGGAGAACGTCGACCAAATGATTTCACTAACAGAAATCAAAAGCGCGCCTATCTATACAGGCAATTCCAACGCCTGTATAAGCAAGATCGAGCCGCTCTGGCCCGTGGCATCATAGATGACTCACCATTGGGTTCGAGTCATACGTTTCCCGACCTGCAGGCCGCAGAGTAGAAATTTCGACAAATTCTCGGTCAGCCCTCTTGTAGCGACAGGGAATCAATCAGAGACATGAAGGAGCCTCAGAACTTGGCGACCTCCATCTCTGAATAAGAGTTGTTGTGGTCGATTAACACCTCCAAGTCGCCTTCCGCTGGTTGGACGGTCTTCGGACCAAAGATCTCAAGAAGGTGCCCCTGAACAAGCTTGTCCTGTTCTACAACACCATGTTCCTCTTTGAAGTCACTCCGACTCATCTTAAGAGGAACCGTACCATCTTCATCCCCAAGAAGGGTGACCTAGAGGATATTAACAACTGGCGTCCGATGAATTTGGAGAATCAATCCAGTTAATCACACTGTTGAAATGTAATTTACTGGATCATCAGTCTATTTTGGCATGTTTTGCAATACAATTTCTCAGTATTTTCATCAGAAGGAAATAATAATGAATACAAAAAGCAATGCGAGATGGCAGATATCACTTGCTGAAACTTTTCCAGTTTACTCCAGCGGAAATGCAAGGTTGTCAGACGGCATTCTTGTATCAACTGATCGACGAGTTTGACAGAGTGAGGAAGTTTTGTCAAACCCAAATTCGTTGATCGGCCGATCAAATTTGACGGAGCAATCTGTTGATCTTGTATCTTTGTGAAACCCAGGGTTAGAATTCGGAATGGAATTCGATTAAAGTTAGTATCTTTATTATAATTTTCTTCTTGTGATTTTTGTTTAACTATAACTTTATGATTACTTCATACGAGCATCAGTTATAACTCGATAGTTTTCAAAGCAAAATATTCCGAAAACAGCACACAGTATCGAAATTCACCGAAAGTACTTTTTGCTGTAAAATTGAAAGATTTTTCAGTTCACGTGAAATTTCGATTAATAAATCTAACCTTGAAAAAATTATGTTCAATACCATGTAGCTAGCGCCCTCTATGTATCAGCCTCCAAAACATAATCGTATAAAATTTAACCACAATGTTTCCAGTTGTTTCAGAAAGTCGTAAAAATGCGTGTAATTTTTTTCCATTCCCTTTATCTTGAAAACGGATGGCGTAATGGAATATTTTTCTGAGCAAACCCAAATTATTTTTCAGTTGTCTACCTATCCTAGAGACGAGGTCACCTTTTTCTGAAACACACTACATAATTCAAAATTAAAGTTTTAAGATACGTAAAAACCGAGTAATACGGTCCACATACTCTATTATAATGCATTACTGTTTATAAATAAATTTTTTTACAGATTGTTCTGGCGACCTTAGGATCCACTTTCTCAAACGAGTTCGACTCTATGCAAAGGGACAGCGGAGCAGATGGATCCGGATCAGGTAGTGGACCAGATATGGAAGAAGATGACGACGAAAATTCCAGAGGGTCGGGATCTGGAGATGGTCCCGGTACCGTGGAAAACGAAGGACAAACCAATCCAAAAACTGGTAAGTGGGATCTGTCAATTTTGTTATTAGGTGCGCAACTAAGTTCCCGCTGTTTGTCAATAGAATAAGGCTCTAGCAGTAAGTGCTGGACGATTTTGACATATCCAACACATTATGAACCCAGCTTAGGGCCGGTTTTATAAAACTTAACTGGAAGTTATCTTTAACATTAACTGTTATTAGGTACGCAACTAAGTTCCCGCTGTTTGTCAATAGAATAAGGCTCTAGCAGTAAGTGCTGGACGATTTTGACATATCCAACACATTATGAACCCAGCTTAGGGTCGGTATTATAAAACTTAACTGGAAGTTATCTTGAACTGACAGTTTTGACAGTCATGTTAGGACATAACTGTCAAAACTGTCAGTTGAAGTTAAAGATAACTTCGAGTTGAGTTTTATAATACTGGCCCTTAGACATATGGTAAACAAACTGATTTAACACGTTAGTGATTTGGTTGTGTCGTTATAAACTTTTGGTTATGTGAATATGTCTGATTTTGGGCCAAATGATCGTCATTTGCGCGGGAAGTGTTGATTTTCCTCTTTCATTCGAAGAAAACGGCGGCTGAAGCGCATTAAGAGCCCCTAAGGTTTATTGAGATGCTGCTCTGAGTGAAACAACGTGCCGTGATTGGTTACGTCGCTTCACAGACAGAGATTACGGTAATGCCGAACGTCCGCTTGAAAGTAAGCCAAAAACCTTCGAATACTCTGAATCGGAGGTATTACTCGATGAGTATTCATGCTAAACGCAAGAAGAGCTTTCTTCAGCATTAGGGGTTACCCGTCAAGTCATCTGCAAGTGACTCCATGTGTGAGAGATGACTTAAGAATAGGGATCTTGAGTTCCTTATGAATTGAAGACATCAAACGTCGGTTTTTCGAATGTATGCTTAACCCGATAAAACCTATCTGGAAACGCGCAACTGGGACGTCCTACCGCACACGCCGTATTCTCCAGATCAATTGCGTCAGATTATTACTTTTTTTGGACGATGGCACATGGGCTGGCTCATCAGTAGTTGTATTCATACCAACACATTAACCAATGGCTTGATTCGAGAATAGCCTTAAAAGATGAACAACAATTTTACCGTTACGATATTCGAGATCTACCAGAAGGATGGTAAAAAGTTGGAGCTAACAATGCCCAATACTTTGAATGATTTATTCGTAACCATTTTTTCTCAATAAAGTTGCATTCTCATCAAAAACAAGTGGAACCTGGTTGCACCTAATATTTTAGACGTTTTAAGTGCAATCGTCTGAACTGCCTAGCAGCCTTTTATTGAAACTAACTTTTATTTTTCCGCAGGAGGACAACCAAACAATGGAAAGCCCAAAAATTACCCAACATCACCAGATGTCAGTGTATATCGCAATCCGGACCGATCACCAACACGCGGCAGCACACCAACCACCCAGCCATCAAGTTCAAACCCATCGTGTTCAGTTTCTACGTTCTTCGTCTCGTTGTCGATTCTTCTACTTTTACACCGCACCGATGTCGTGATATTAATTTAGACTTTGTATTTATATTCTCACTTGAAACATCCCTCTTTCGAAATGAAATTTCGGCTGAAATTTGGGGTTCTATGGTTGTTGAAAGCGAGGTTCTGTGACGGAAAATGTATTGGACCCATCAAAGAGGTGGAACCGCTCCAGCTTTCTTCACGCAGCAATAATAAATGGTCATAGAATTCCATGACAGAAGTATGCATTTCGATCCTTCCAAACAATTTATCCGGTGAATTAGACGGCTGGAGTGGTTGTGCCCAAAACAATAGAGATTAATAGTTTAGGTATACATCTATTTCAAAATTGGCTGTTTATAAAATAATATATTTATTATAAATGTAATAGAAAGTAGCTTCAAAGGTCATTTTAGGTGTGATTATGGAAATGAAACCGATTCTTCCGTGTTTCCATTTGTTGTATATATATATAGATTATATGAAGAGACTGTATAATTAGATGTTAAGTTCTTCACCGAGTGCAACTGTTGTAATTCGATTCTGCTGTTCTATGAGTTCATTCATTTCAATAAGAAATATTCCGTGTTCTCCGGTTAATGTTTGTTCAAATCGTGTTCGTGTTCCAGATACGACCTCGAAAGCCGTATCTCCTTTATTACGGAAGGATGTCTTAAGTTTTTTCTTGAAACTACTAGAAAATGGAATACGCTCGCAATTCACCTCTAACGAAGCTATATCTTCTATATAGTTTTTTTGGATAGTTTTGATGTTCACTTGACATCGAAGCCGTTTGTTTGTAGTTCATCATGAACATCGAGACTCTTTGTTTAGGTTTTTCTTTCATCATACTAGCCAAACATTTTTTGTTGGTCCCAGTCAATCAACCGGAGTCTCCAAATGAATGTAAATACTCCATTTCTCGATGAATGAAATCTTACAGAATGCAGCTAAGCATGGTGAAGCAGAATTGACATTTATAATTATGATACCAATTCTAATAATAAAGGATTTTCATGAAAAAAGTGAAAAATTCTTTCAAAAAAAAACAAGAACATTCTTAGGCCAGTTTTTGAATTTGTATTTCAAAATTGTATGTCATTGCATACCAAGTTGTAATGAGTATTCCAGTCAAATTGTGTCTGGTAACGTTTGTAATGAAATTGTTGACATGTTAATATTTGTAAATATTAGAAATCTGTTTTGAAAATCTATAATTTTTAAAATTCCAACTGAACGCCCTTATCCATTGGCTTGAAGATCTTGTTCAAGATATTCGAATATTTTTCTTTTTTTATAATAAGTCAATGGGTTTGAGCGTTTTGATGATTTAATATTTATTTTGACTATTTATTGGAAATGTAATACCTATCAGTGGAAAACTGTGAATGAATGTGTGTATATTTTAACGGTATATTTGTATTTTTAAATTTATTTGCGAAATGTCTGTGATTAAAAATATTTAATTATTCTAATTTTTATGGAATTAAGAATTTTATTCAGCTAATTCAATACAGTATCTTTGTAATCGTTATTAGTATTTATGATCATAAATCTTTTCATTTTTACCTAACCTCAATCTATTATTTATCGAAAACCATTGTTGCATACAATGTCACATACCACCAGTTTTTTCGTTTTGATATTTTGAGAAAAACATCTTGCCATTTACAGAAATAAAAAAGCTGTCGATATTTCTGTATCACTTGAAATATCTATACTTATTTCGTATCTATATATTCTGGAGAATATTTTTGGTTTAAGTTAAAAATTGAACTAGTATATAACGTAACAATACAAGGATAGATTGGAAAGCCATATTACTATAGGAATTAGATTTTCTTTAGTTCGACCATGTTTGTATCATGCGATATTATTTATTTTTTTGTTTGTTTGCATATCATGTGAAGCAATAAAGAATTTTGTCGATTTCGAGAAGAAAAAGAGTGATTCAAGTCATTCAATATGTTGCTCACTAACATTCATTTTAGGTATAACTGTTCGAAACTAATTACTAGTCTTACGCTTTTTGTGAATAAGAAATTTGATTTTAATAATGATTGTACTTTCCGTTCTAGTAGAATAAATACATAGCTGCCTTTTTTAAGTCGTCTTATGAATTTCGACATATTTATTTTTTCTACCTTTCCCATGAAGCAGTGATATTGTCAAAGTGATCCTTGATATAACCGAAATATTCAACACCTGAACGTTTTTTTGAAACATATACTGTTGAGCCCATATGCAGACAAGGGTCATCTAGCGACCGACCACGGCTTAAGTGTTAGTTTTTGTGATAAATACCAAGAATTAGAATCCGATTATTCCAGCCACTTCGATACGTTTCAGTTCTTCCCAATGTGAGACTAGATTTTATAATTTATGAAAGCTGTGATGAATCGAAGTGACCAAAAAACCTGATTTCACCACTAATTGGGAGCTGCGTTATGTTTCAGAAAAGTTGCCTAGTACGCCTTGTCGCCCAGTACGCGACGACCCTTAAGTCGCGTATAGACAGGTGCAGAGCTGCTCATGAGCAGCTCTTGAAAAAATAGACACAGCGAGGCATCCTTGAGCGAAGTTTGAGTCCAAGTCGAGCATTGGCTCGCGAGCCCCTTTCGGTTGGTTTTATTCAGTGGTCAGTACAGCAGCGTAGTCAAACAGATGTTGATCATTTTACAAGGATTCATATGTGTCAACGTGTACTGATATGACAAATGAGAATAAAGATTAATATAAAAATTACTTGATGAACATGATTGGGAAATCTAGGTGTTCAAATGATTAATAATCAAATCATCCTATAGGAATATTAAATATTCTGAGCTTATTGTCAACGATATGACAACGGAAGCTACATTCACATGGTGAATCAACCAAAAGAAATCTAATGTTGAAATCAATTATATCGAGAATGTATAACCTTCCGTTTATTCAAAGTAACTGATGGGCCCAAGGGCGTCGCCAGGGGGAGGGCAGGTAGGGGCAGCTGCCCCCCCCTAGAGAAACCAACAAATTTTCCCAAATGTCCCTTAGGTCCAAGCTCTCGACTTGCGAAATATCAGTCGAGATAATTCCTACATGTCGAAACTCGAATGAATTCACTAATTCCCTTCCAATTTCATAACATTTATACCCATGTTGTTACTCATAGTTTATCCGTCTGCAAGTGGAGCTTTCGCTTGTTGGGGTTCCAATTATCCAAAAAATAAATAAACATTCGCCAGCGCTGTCGCCTGCCTTGTTTATATTAAAGCGATGTGAGTGACGAGTGTGGAGGCAAAACTGCCTTGGTTTCAAATTTTTCACCAATTTATTTATGAACCCCACAACCTTATCGTCTGTTTTTTGCGCGGCATAACACATAAGATAGGATCAAATTCTTCTTATTCGTTCAGTTCGTAGAGGATAGGGAATAATGACTAGTCATTAATAATAATAAGTTCTCAGTTGAGACAGTTGATAGGTCCACATTCATCAATATGGACATCAGAAAGTTTTTTGGTGAGTTTTTAGCGTTTTACTTTCGTAGATTCCTTGGAATGAGGTAAATTGTTTTTTGTGAAATATAAATAACTGAGCAAATCAACTACAAAGGTACAATATGGAATCAATATGGGATATCGAAATGAATTCATTGTAAATCGATTTAGGTGCAGTTTTTTATAATGACACAATGAATTTTAATCAGTAACTACCGTTGGGGGTCCATTCCACAAAAAAGCGCCGTAGAAAACTTTCAACACAAAATACTTATGGGTCAGTGAAATTAAAATAATGTCGCATAGTTCGTAGTCAACCTCGGTTTTGTGGTCTTAGCTTCACATTATTGGTTGGATCACATACAGTTATGAGAAATTTTAAGGTATGTTTGGGATAAACCTACCTTGAATCTTTGCTCCGTGATCTGAATGAAGGAGGGCGATAGGGCGTTACTTTGAAACTTTCATATGGGGAATTTTTTGTGAAATGGTTTATTCAAATGGGTTCTACAAAATTCTGCTAAAAGAAAATATCCACCTTCAAAAACACCATGTATTGACCTACCTATCTTAAATAAATCATTCATAAATTATATTATTGACATTTTCATCGACTATTCACATACACTTGAATCTTTAATTTGAAATATCGCAGCACTACTGAAAGGTTACAAGGTACGTGAATACGTGTCTTTCAAACAATGCCAAGAAAAAACTGTAAATTTTTTCAGTGGATAGTTTCGCTCCTTTTGAAGGATTTAAATTTAAATAAGTAATTGAGAATTAAAATTGAACACCCTTTTATTGTGTATGTTTTTTGACAAGCTACGAATACGTTTGTAGAAAGCTTTTGCGCAGAGACGTGAAAAAGTGAAACGGTACTTGTTACATTTGATAGACTGTTAGAGTTGAGAAATTTATAATAATAGTGGTTAGTTTTGATGAATAACGAAAAGCGAAGAAGAATATACCAGTGACGATGGTTGAGGAGCACTATGTCGGAAGATCACCTCAATGGTCTGGCCATGATGAGTGTGCATAGAGCACTTATTAACGAAAACTTGCAGGATTTTCGTAATAAAGTGGTCGAAAAATTCACGAAAAACCCCCGAAAATTACTTTTATGTATTGAATACAATAAATAAACTTTTTTCTAATAAATACAATAGTTTAGTTTACGTTTTATTTTTGGTACAGTAAAGATACTCTTAACTGTTCCCACAATTTATACTTCCCCATCTTTCATTCATATCAACCTGCCCCCCCCCTAGGCCATCGGCTGGCGACGCCCTTGGATGGGCCCCTCAAATACTTATGCTGAATCTAAAAGGTTCACAGTATTCTACTACTCAAAACTTTTTCCACCCATACTCACTGACATCTGATTCAATTTTCATAGTGTCCTGACGCTAGGTAGATATAGAGCAGATAAACTTATGACTGTTTTTTTCGAAAGCCAATCCAACCTTGAAATTAATTTGACTGTCTACTTTATTGAGAAAATAAATCGCGACTACCGTTGCATTTCGCTGTTTATTTCGGTATCTCGAAGTTTTCACGTCATAAATTTCGAAACTTCAATAGACTCTATATAGAGTTAATATCATTATAAACTCTGAATACAACCTTGGTGAATACGCTTATATCAAAATAGCAAAGGCAAATCTGCCGAAACAGTTCATTAGAGTTCTCATGTCTTTCAAAGTAAATGAGATTAAAACTTTTTTTCGAAAGATGTTTTTCCTCTGATAAACCACTGACTACATATAGTATTCAAATAATTTGAAGGTTAGGTAAACAGTCCCCCTCTTCATAAAGAACAACAGGAAGGAGCATAATGCCTCACAAATTGGGTCCGGGATGGATGTTGCATATGGCCGACTTCCCTTTCACTTTGAGGAGAGAACAACTTGTTCCTAGACTTCTTTGTCTGAAGAAACTAACTAACATGAGTCATACTTGGAGGTTCAATATGGACGCCTATGTACCACTGATATACGAAGTAGAAAAGAGTTATGCTTCTTCCTGTTGTTCTTTATTCAAAGCAGTCTCCAAATCACCAAATATACAACGCAGAAAGGGGGATTATTGCTAGTGCTACTCCCTCGCACAAAAGGCATCTTTAGGATTTGAAAATTTAAAATTCTGGTATTAGCAATTTTGCTCATCCTGGCTGTACTGTGCATAATTAATTCGAATTTATCTCGAAATTTGACAAAATGTAGGCAAGAGCGCACAGGGCCGTAGCTAGGGTACGGCAAGATAGGGCAATGCCCAACCTCAAAACACCATCACCTTACCTTAAAAAATCTAGAAAAAGCACTGACGTGAAGTTAGGAGCTTTAACGCGCTTGTTTCGTTGCCAAAGCGGTCATCTATACAAGTATTGACCCTGCCAAACGCAGATTTTTTCATATGGTCCTCACGAAAATCTGCATGAACCTCAAGGTATAATCTTCGATCAAGTACTAGATTGCAATTCGATCCAAAATTTTGAATGGGTGTAACTATCTAAAGAATAATTGGCGAATTCAACCCATTCAAGCATTAGACCTTCTTAATTAATCTGAAAACCTACCCTACAAATATATTCCCTATATCGATTCTTCCTAAAGTTAATGTGTTTACGGCCGGCCTAACCACTGATAGTGAACAAAATAACTTCCGGAAGAATCTACTCAGAAGCTTGATAATTGTAGAGTAAGTTTGGAGTTTAATTACGAATGACGAATTGGCGAATTAGTAAAAACTATCGAATGATTCCTCAGATATACCCTTTCAAAATTTCAGTTTCCCGATATTTCGAATGGAAAATATATCGAATTCTTCATATGCTACTGTTCATCTACCAACCAAGTCTCATTTCGATCAGATGAATATTTTTCGGATTTGGCCCACTACCGAACTTGATAATCAGGATCTTAACCTTACCTGAGAATTTCAAGACTCTTAGGTCCTTTCTTTCGAAAGTTATCGCACACACTGACGGCCGGACAGAATCAATTACAATGTTGACCACGGATTCTTCATCAGTGAGTCCAACCTAGTTGTTTGAGACCAATTTCGGCTCAAAATTCGAAAATTACATATATCGTGACGAAATGATAACGCGCTGTTCCCCAGAACAAGCGCGTAAAAAGCAATAGGTTAATATTCAAAAAATTTATTGGATCGATGAACATTTTTACTGTCCCACCTTCAATCTCCATTGCCCTACCTCAATGTCATCTCATGCTACGGCCCTGAGAGCGCAAAAGTCGCACATTAAATCTGAGCATATTGGAACCTAGCCTCTCGTAAAATCGATGACATCCACGGTATCTTTATCTTTCGAGTTGGTACGCCGCTGCAAACGTCACACATTCTGTGACTTCGATTGTCGTAAAATCTATGAAGTTGGATTTGACAGTCGAAAGAAGGGTGCGCCGTAAACATGTTAGTTTTATGAGGACAATAATTCTTTGTTTAACAGTTTTATGTCTTAACTTTAGTAATAGGATATTCTCAATTCAATAAGCTACCATAACAATTATGTATTTCTGTGTATTTTCTAAGTGTCAGTGATTAAGAATCGGTGAAGTGTTATTTTGGTTCTGAACTCAAAATGGCGCACCAAATGCCCCCTTCAGTGAATTGTTCCTTGGATGATATAGATCTTACAGCTCTGAAAGTGAGTACCTGTTAATTTCCAGATCATCTCAATATAACGAACACCTTTTAGAAGAAGAATCAATCTTTTCCACATCCAGAGTTGACAATTTCCACAACAAAATAAACATGTCAGACTTGGGTGTGTGATTCACTATACAAACATTTTTCGATTTCATGTCCTTCTTTCTCAACATTCAGTGACCGGTATATTTTTGTTTCTAGGATCCTGCCGGAATTTTCGAGCTGATAGAAGTCGTAGGGAATGGAACTTATGGACAAGTTTACAAGGTAAGTGTGTAAGTGACAAGTGAGATGTAAATTGTGTGGAACAAGAACCTATAAATTTTTTGCTGTTGAATACTAATGAGTCTTCTAGCAATCATCATAGGAATCCTAAATTTTCTTCTATGCTAGAATTAGGAGCTACATACACAACATTTGTTCATTATATCATTAGACACTACTCTGTACTTGAACTTATACCTATGAATCGATTAAAGTATTTATCGAAGATAATCTAATTGGATTCCCACCTTTTAATCTGGTCAGTTTTGAAATATCTGAGAATTATTATTCAATGGGGATTCTAAATGACATTCCTCTCTACTTTGAGGTATATATAACTTATGCCTAACAAAAGACCTTTATGTGATGAAAGCTCACATATTCAAAAGATAAAATTGCATGTTTTTGTATTCATCAATACTGGTACTTTTAAAATACCTGATGCACTCATTTGGCCCTTTTCAGAATTTAAGAAGTTATTTTTTCTTCGTAACTGATTCATTATGATCAATGTCTTGTGAAGCTTTCTCTTGAAATCTATACTCTAAAATAGGTTTAACTGAATAAGTTCAAAATTCTTGACTTAGCTGATTCATGAGAAAAATACAATTTTAGAATACTTATCATATGAAGACCACAATGGAAAATCATGTTGAGTCGCAATTTTTTCTTTTTGAGATAACCGCAATTGAAAGTTTGGAACGTCACTGTTAACTTGTTTAAGCAAATCATATTCGGATTTTGGTAGAAAAAACGCTTTGCGTTGGTGTGTTAGAGCAATCTATATAAAAAAATAAACAGTAGAAATTCAAAATTGTGTATTGACTTGAGAAATTCTTTATATTTACGACTTTTCATTAAACATGTTAGATCAGAGACTTATAATTTTCTTGCATTTTTTCTAAAAGTATAGGGCTATAGTTCAAGCCATTCTCTAACAGATGATACCATTATCTTGTTTTTTAATGAATATGAACTTAATATGATTATCCCTTGGGGTCTTAGTATGTTAATTTCATTTAAATATTTAGTGGTTTTCAAGTGAATATGAAACTTCCTGAATTTCAATGGATGCCAAAATAGTTAATAGGGAGTCTTCAACTAATTCAGGATGCTATACTTAATACGTCCCATTCGTTCATGATGGTCTTAATCACTTACTTGGTTATAACATAAAATTGTCAGGGTCTATTTATATATCTAAGGACTGGTATTATGGAACTATTTTGAGGGATAACTGGTGGGTGAAGTTCCAATTAAGTTCAAAAATTGCTTCTCAAGTTAACTTTTCTGTAGTTTTTTAATACCAGGCCTTAGTCACAGTCTTGAGCATAGGATGTATTTCAACCTGTGTATTTCAATGGGAGCATTTAGGGCCGGTATTATAAAACTTAACGGGAAGTTAACTTTAACTGAAATTTTGACAGTTGTATTGGGACATATCTGTCAAAATTGGCAGTTAAAGTTAAGTTTTATAATACCGGCCCTTAGTTATATATCATAATCATATCAGATCATCACTATATAATGACAATACTATGATTGTGACCATGCTAATGATGCTTAAATAAATTCCTAAAGTCTATTTATGCATTATAAGCATAATTCTTGCCCAAACACCTGCTCATGATGCATTAATAGACCCCAAGGATCAATATGAGTATCTTAAGCATTAGCATTGTCATAAAGTAGTGCAAAGCTGTTATTGACGTGTACAATTTTATTACGCTTATGATTGTATTTAAAACTATGATTATGATGCATAAATTGTATCTAAATCAGTTATGTTGAATACTAAAACTCAAAACGTTACATAAATTGGTTCTTTATCTCCTAAGACTACGAATTTTGTACAAAGATGAGGCTGGTTTTCCTCAGGGGATATAGATAAGACTCTCTGATAGCAAGTGATGTGAGATAGTTTGATAGACAGGAAGATGATATTATGTATCTGGTTCTGCTCACAATAAATGATAATTTGGCCTTTTCAAATGGAATATTCTTGCGCAGGTATGAAAGGATTTGAATGGCATTTTATTCAACAAGAAACATTTCCACACTCAAAACATTTCAACTAATGGGAAGTTATATTGCTTGTGGGAACTTCACTTTATATTCATATTCAGAAGACAATCAAGGTGTTCATCGTCTTGTCTGCATAAATAACAGTATCCAGAACTTTCTTAAATATCTCGAACATTCGAGTTGTAATGAAAATTATTCTTTTGAATGAGTTGTTTCATTTGGAACATAAACATAGAAAGTCTATGTCAATGATTCAGTATGTCACTTACCGTTGGTTTCACTAAACTTCTGATGGCTGATCAACTTGTTGATTATTACAGTTCGAATTTCGATGGTTGGGTCGAAAATGAGCCAGGAGGGCGAAACTTCTGTGCTAATCCTGGAAACAAGAAAACCCAGCATGAAATATTCGAATATCATCATAAGATTCTTAACATATAATTGAAAACTGAACTGATTAACCGAAATATGAAAAGACACTTTTTGCTTGAAAACAACCAAAATTTATGTTTAATGCCTATGAAGTAGGTAATTATATTAGGAAGTGGATTCACTTCAAGAATTAATTGTCCCATTATATTCAAGATTATAGAAAAGTCAGTGGCTTCTTCAGATTGTGAACGGATCCAATGGACTACTGAGTTTCCAGAAATCAGTTTCCATTAATTGTTTGGAGAATCTGTTAGATGATTGAATTTAAATAGTTCAACTAGTAATATTTGATGCATGTGGAGACGACCAATTGTTATTTGCATATTTGACTAATCTGTAATTTGTAATTGTAAACGAACAAGATTTAATTGGATTGAAATTATTTGTGTAGAGCGCTAGCTTCTCTGGAATTTCATATCAAGAAACATTTTTAATGTTTTCTTAGAAAATATCTGCATCACTATATGTCGGGTATAATCTTCAAGAAGAAAGCAGTTATTTCGGAATAGGTCGGATTTCTGGCCAGTTCTGTTTGGGAATTTTGAAACGCGACATATGTTTCGTTCACAATAATGCTGTTGAACATTTTAAATTTATATTAATGAAGAAGGTTGTACTCAGGGATTGCTTTATTTCACAAATCAACTCGACATGTTCCGCCACATCGGCATCATCAGAGTTATAGAAGATTAAAATTTTTCTGTAAAATATAAACATTTGAATCAGACATTAAAATAACTTGTCACAAACTATTTTAATTCAAAGATGGACGAGCCTCATTAAGTCAACAATTTTTTAAATTTAGCAGTAGTAAGTAATTTACTTCCTTTTTACTTTGGTTTATTGTTTTGTTTCAACTATCATTTATTTTGTTATGTTAGGGCCAATTGCACCGTATTACAAAACCATAGATTAGGTCCATAAGCAAGGTTTTGGTACAAAATTATCTTGCACCGTCACGTAATCCTCGTTAAAAGGCCTTAACAGACTG
This sequence comes from Myrrha octodecimguttata, assembly GCA_958510865.1. Classification (NCBI taxonomy): domain Eukaryota; kingdom Metazoa; phylum Arthropoda; class Insecta; order Coleoptera; family Coccinellidae; genus Myrrha; species Myrrha octodecimguttata. The sequence continues at coordinate 33,724,008 of OY294057.1, forward strand.
TTATATTTAAGCCTACGAATTTGGGGGTTTAAAAGAAGGATTAATGGTAAGCTTCGGAATCTAACCCTACTTTCGAGCGATTTCGTACAAGTTTGACATTTTTCTGGACGTAACCTCCAGTTTGTTTACGTTTTTTTTTGTTTACATTGGACATTGATGGAGAACTCCTACGAGTTGATAATCAAATTTTGATTAAAAGTGGTTGATTTTCAGATGATATTTATGAAAAATTATATAGGGAGAAACTGGCATCAGTAGGCATTGATTCGTATGTTTTAAAGTATGAAGAATTAACACCAGTATTTCCATTGAGTTCGTAAACTTAATGGTATTTCTATAAGCCTTCAACTATTTGAAATGAAAAAGTTACAATGATATGCTCATTTATTTCCAAGAGCGAATAGCAGAATGAAATCGAAGACATATTTGGAATGAGAAAACATAGATTCATGAAGATTCTTCAGTACTATTTCATTCAGTGATATATTACGTGGAAAGCTATCATGTACTACTTCATTATTGTGCAGGTGCTGTCTCTGTGCTATCATTATCCTCTATTATATATTAATTGGACTCAAAATATAACTACAAACGAATTAATGTGAAAGAAATTGCATCCTCGTGTTAGACAATCTTCAAACGTACACCTTTGTCAATCCATCCATGATACTTCAATATTTATATAGAATACTTTTTAGTCTGCGGATCCACATCAGAGTTTTCATTATCTTCGACCAAAAATTAACTCAATTCATAATATACTTATAATAATTTAATAGAAAGTCTACTCTTAGGTGAGCCGTTCCTTATCGGAAAGTTGTTTCGGATAAATCAATACTATTCATTTATTCATGTTACAAACGCCAGGATTGTAATTCCATGCAGAAACTTAAATCTTGAGATATTACAAAATATGAGTTTACTTGAGTATATGACTATAAATTTGAATAAGGTTTAAAGCCTGATGCAGAGGTAAGAGCACAGGTCTGTGGTAAGAGATCCCTATAATCTTAATGATAATAAACAAGTCAGGAACATTACATGCAATATTTTTATGGAAGCTATAAAGTCTGTCATATATATTTTTTCGTTGGGTTTTTCAATAGATGCATCTTGATTTTTCATAACTTATGGAAATATGGTGGTAGTAACCCATAATAATGGGTTTCATCTTTTGAATTAAAATATTTCTCCAATTAGGGTTAAAATAAACAACATGAAGCTAGTCACAAGTACCAATTCATGAGAAAGTAACCAGATTTGTAGGTTAATTTTAATCTAGTTACATTCAGCCTCGGTGCAAGCCGAATATTTAAAGCAGAGTGTAATAAGTTTATCGTTGCTTAACTAACTGTAGCTTAAGACGAAAACGGTGCAATTGGCCCTTAGGTATTCTGTCGTGTCGGTTAATTTTGTTCTGTGTTTGTAGGTATTTTTCGCTCACGACATTATATCAAACTCTCATATACTGGATGGTACGATCTCGGGTACGATAGATGTAGGCCTGTTTGAGTATTTAAAAATTTGGTCGTCCATTTTTGACACCCTTTCCAATTTCATACATCTCGAACAGATCTAGTTTTCTTTTCTTCCACAAATTGAAAATGAGTATTACGTTGGTGTCCTCATCAAATTCTTGCCCTCGTGGTTGAGATGGTTAAAGTTTTCCAGCATTATTCTTAATGTGCTCCGACATACGAACATTGACTGACCTAAATGTCTTACCAATATGAAATTTATCACATCTTCCTCATTTCAGTTGATACACCCCGTTTTTCACTAATATGAGGGTTTTGTCGTTATAATTGCATATATTTTGGTGTTGGCAATTGACTGCTTTCAAAGCAATTTCATAATAATTTTTCTGACAAATTCTCCTCAGTTTGTATGATATACCACCATGAAACGACATCGATAATGTGTATTTAGTATTTCCCAGGTCTGTGATCTGCCTACTTGAATCAGGTTCATTTTTGCTCTGATGCATTCTTAAAAACTTTCTGAAAAGCAAATTGTCACTCATATTCGGGTGGCTTCCATTTTTCTGGGCTATGTATTTAATTATATTCAACTCCTTGTTGAAGGAAGCTTCACTTAACGGTCTGTGAATGTGACAGATGAATGCGGCCTATTTTTGACTCTCTGGATGATTAGAAGTCGCTCCAATGGTATTAACTGTTTGAGTTTCTTTCCTGAATATCTCTACTTCAATCTCGTTTTTCCTTAGAGCGAGCGTCAGGTCTAGGAAATCGATCTTTTCGCGACCTATCTCCAATGTAAAAGTTATGTTTTTGTGTAGCCATCAAGGCCAGTTCATGTTGCAATGAATACTGTTGAATTTTTGCGAATTTCCAAATTATCGTTCACCTAATTTTGCTGTTGTAACGTGAATAAGCATTTAGCCCTTTACAAAAAAAAGTTCACAATGCTTCAACTAATTATACAGGGGCACTTAAAACGAAAAGGAAATCCTGAAACTGGAGATAATACATGGAACTTGCCTTTTATTAATGTTGCTACTTCACGAGATGCAGGGTGTGAAAGTTTTCTTTACAAAAACTGTAATTTATCAACATTGAAATGCATGCTTGCTATGAAAGGAAATAAAGCCATTTCAGCCAACCTAATATTTCAAGATGCTTAAAATGCAAGAAGAAATTATGATATCGTGAAATCTAGGCTACGTTTTCCAAAAAATGTTCTGTCCATCAACTTTTTCAGTTATCGTTGTTCAATTCTCATCCATAAAATAATTGTCATGTTTTGTTCATGTAATAGACTACACCTAGTGCCTTCTATGAGCTTCATCAAAAATAGTTAAATATTCTGATTCATCTCCAAAAAGCCCCAGATATCAATCTTGAATTTGCAAAAGCCGAAATTATCGTAATTATATTAATTTTTCAACCTTTGTAAAAAAAACTATCACTCCCTGTATCTCATAACCAGTAACATTTGCAAGTTAGTTTCAAGGCAAGTTGGTCTCATCGCTTTTCAGGAAGCCAATTAACAGAGTTGAATGTGAACTTTTCGCCAAATAAATTATTCCCTCACGAGTCATCTGAACTATTTCAATGTTTGTTTTCTTAGGGCCGTCACACCAAAACAGGCCAGCTGGCAGCCATCAAAGTGATGGACGTCACGGAGGACGAGGAAGAAGAAATCAAGCTGGAAATCAATGTGCTCAAGAAGTTTTCCAACCATCGCAACATCGCTACTTATTATGGCGCTTTCATCAAAAAGTCACCGGCGGGGAAGGACGACCAGCTGTGGTTGGTTATGGAATATTGCGGGGCAGGTTAGTGTTTTAGTGTTTATCTTTACAGTAATATCGAACTTGCAAGGTGATACGAAGCGCTAGAAATAGCAGGTTTGAATAGTTTGAAGTATTCTAGGATAGTTGTTAGGGCCAGAATTTCAATGAACAATACTGAGGTGACAAGGTTTCTCGTCAATTTAAACGAAGATCCACAGTATTCCATGTCACTAAATTTTCATATTGAATAAAAATATTATGAATACATTGCCAGCTATGCATTCTCTCATTGTCAGAAATGCTCATTAAGAAATTATGATTTTCCAAAAACTTGGAATCAGGTTGCTCGAACAAAATATATTAGATGATAATACTTGACTTGACCATGAAAATAGGCTCGAAATTCGATTTCAATGCATACATATGCATATGCATAATGCATACATAATGAAAATGTATTGAATTTACCCTACCTAATTCAAATTTTTCAATTGTGGAGTCTAATGGTAGCGGCGGTAGCTCAGTGGTTAGAAAGCTCATACTTCATTATCGCAAGGTTTGGGGTTCAAGCCCTTGGCTGGGAAATAACTTTTCCGGTTTTCAGAGGAATGTCCAACCATTCGCTGTTAGGTAAACAATTAACAGTGCTGTTCCTATCGTGGCGCAAGGAATTAGTAACAAAACCTACACAGAACACACCCGGTATCCTAACTCGCACAAGCTTCAAGCTTCTGAGGGGGTTTCGTTAGAGCCTAGGATAGTCAGAAAAATACAATTAAAAAAAATACGAATACAAACATACACCCATATGTCCTTCAACTGATAAGTTGGGGAGTAATATTTGTTTTGGAAATTTTCCAGTATAAAAATGCAGTAACTTGAGTGAAATAATTGAAAGAATATGAGATTCCATTTCAGAATTAATACGATTTTGTAATTTCCCTCCTCCAAAATAGATAAGTAAAATTCATCTCCAAATCCGGATAGGGTTATTTGAAATAACAACTCATTCGTATTTTTCATCGTTGTGATGATGAATATTTGAGCTTAAACATCCTAATAAGTCCGAATAACTTGGGTTTTGAATTATATTTCCTGCATTGCTGAACCCAGCAACATACAAAGACGGTATCAACTATCAAGAATTTTATTCATTCGAAAGATCTCATATGTTCAGGAAATCTGTTACTGTAACAAGATATTGAATACTTCGAATGAAGTTCCCATATATTGTAAAAAAGTGAATATTTCAGTCGCTTTTGCCCATTGCAAACAGTAGGTCACGAGCAGTTTTGACAGTTGAGAGAGACTGGAGGACCAACAATATATTAAAATGCATTGTTTACTATCGGAAAAATCTATTTGACTTGTGATTTTGTATTGATTGGTATAATTTGGACTGAAATGTTTACTATCGTATTATCTAGGAACTATATCCAAAGTATTCAATTTCTTGTAACAGTAAGAGCTATACTAACCCTATGAAATTTTTCGAATGAATAGAATTCTTGCTAGTTGATGCTGTTTTACATGTTGCTGGGTTTAGTAAGGCATGAAATACAATTTAAAACCAAAGTTTTTGGGAGTGAATTCAGATATTTTCAACTTATCCCTTTTATAATAGAGAAATAAGAAAATTTTTCGGGTTCTGAAACGGAAGATCATATTTTCTGAATTCATTAAATCTGAAATTGTATTTGAAAACTGGAAAATTAACATAATAAATGTTACTTTCCAACTTGTCACTTACCTCGGCAAAGAATATAGGATGAAGATTAGACTCCACAATCAATAAAACTTGAATTAGCTAGGATTGATTCATAACATTGACATTCAGGTTTGCAATGATATCGAATTTTGAAGTAATTTTCTTGTTAAGTCGAGTGATATCATGTACAATGTTTTGGTAGGTCAAGCCGAACGATTGCAGGTATAAAATTTTTGAAAAATTTTCTTTATTACTCAAACAAGGCAGGATTTATTCAAAATATTTTCATTCAGGTATTTGAAGCAGTCAAATTTTGAGCTGAATCTCACGGTATGTGAGTATTATTACCGACAATGTTTTGTTTGGGTATGTCGATTGTTTCCATGTAACGTATTTTTGGAGAATCGTCAGTTTTCGACAAGCATTCCTATTTTTTTTTACAAAGAACATGTTTGAAATCATCATTGATCGGCATTTTAGCCACATTTGATCACCATTGACTAGTATTTTAGAAACAAAAAGCATCCACTGTGTCAATACACTATTCCTATCTACTACAGCCAGGAATACCTAGGTGTTGATATCACAAAATATTTTCGCAATATTTTATCTCCATATGAAAGGTACAAGGTGTTCATACAGTGCGCGTCAAAATTATGGAAAAAATTCATTTTCTCAGAAGAAAAAAACCTGATACAGGTCAATTTTTGTTTCACTTTTACCAAATTTATATGCATTTTTGAAGGATGTTTGTTGCACCCTGTGCCATCCCCATCAACCCTCTAAATTTTTGAAAAGGTCATGTGGTACCTTTTTGGCAAGGTCTTTGTATCTTCTTTACAGGCGTGCAGAAATTTTCAAGAAAAAAATTATTTTTTTTAAAAATGAGTTGGTTCAAAGAGGTTTTCAGTATGTGCACTATGTCATGGCTCATTTACTTGACTATGGTACCTGATGAAATTTTGTTCATGCACTAAATCTGAACTAACGAAAGATTTGTTAATTTGCCTGTTTATGTAATCAGTGACTAATTTTTAAATGAACAAAAATAAACAATTTGTTTGTCGACGATTCAGATGAACTTTCAGCTAAATTGTTATTTAAGAAGCCATCAATGGAAGATTCTCTAATGGATGATACAAACGGAACCTGAAAATTTTGCAAGCTCCCACTAATTTTGAACATCACACTAAGTGAATTATTTTTCACTGGTTGCACTGCTATAAATGAAACTATAATGTATCATATTTAATTTCGATTTTATGGTCTGTTAATTTGGTGTATTTAATATGAAATTAGTTGATTTGAGAAACAGGTGGAATACTGAATAAAAAACCTTCCGTTGGTTCAGTTTGCCTTCTTTCTGTGTTGTGGGTTATTATATAGGTACATTGTTACTTTCATATGGAGGTAAAATATTGGGTGAATATTATGCTATTTTATCGTGCTAATAATTATTCCGTTTCTAGACATGGCTAGGTATTTCTGGCTGTAGTAAAGGGTTTTCCAATAAGAGGTGTTATTTCGAATAGCCCGCTATTTCGGTAGATGTCACTTTTGAAGCTGTCATTTTTTGACATTTGACAAGTAAAAATGGTGAAAATTTGGCAGAGACGGTTCGTAAAACTCGAACATTTTTGGGTCGTCGTGAAGCACTTTGTCGGACCGCAATAAAGAAATTGGTGGAAAAATTCGAGCTGTTGGGACAAGTTTGTGATGTGAAGAATAAAACCCGTGCACGTCGCTCAAGAACAGCCGAGAATATTGCTGCTGTAGCCGAAAGTGTTGAAGAAAACCCAGGTTTGTCCATTCCTCAACGTTCTTTGGCATTAGGCATTCCACAAACGTCATTACACCATATTTTGCATAGAGATTTGGGTCTTAAGTCTTATAAAGTTCAGTTAACACAAGAACTCATGCCGGCCGATCGTCAACAACGTCGTGTCTTTGTTGATTGGGTCGTTGAAATGCATGAAAATGATCCGGAATTCCATCGAAAAATCATCTTGAGTGATGAGGCCCATTTCCACCTCGGTGGCTTCGTCAACAAGCAAAATTGTCGCATCTGGGGCTCGGAAAACCTGGGAGTTATTGTTGAAAAGCCTCTCTATCCTCAACGTGTGACTGGTGCGGTTTATGGTCCGGCGGAGTCATTGGACCTTACTTTTTCGAAAATGAGGCTGGAGCAACAGTTACGGTGAATGGATTGCGCTATCGAGAGATGATTAATGCTTTTTTATGGCCGGAATTGGATGGTATTGATCTGGACAACGTTAAATTTCAACAAGACGGCGCTACGTGCCACACAAGCAACGAAATAATTAATCTTTTGCGGGAAAAGTTACCGGACCGCGTTATCTCTCGAAGAGGTGATCACAATTGGCCACCGAGATCTTGTGATTTAATACCTTGCGACTTCTTCTTTTGGGGCCACGTGATAGAGAAGGTCTACGCCAATAGCACAGCGTCGATTCAAGACCTTAAAGAGGGAATTCGTGAGGCTATCGAGGACATACGGCAGGCACTTTGCGATTTGGTTATGGAGAATTTCGTTAATAGGATATGGTCCTGTAAGCGTGGTCGTGGTGGTCATTTGCCTGATGATATTTTTCACTATTAACGGCATAGCTTCTTCTTTATAATGAAATAAACATCCGATCATTTATATTGAAAAATGGCATTTTTCTTTGAATATCAAAATAACCTCTTATTGGAAAACCCTTTAGATAGGAATGGTGTATATATTGACACAGTAAGTGGTTTGGGTTCGGTGTAAAATATGACTCTAGGGAGATCACATATGGCTGAAATGCCGATCAGTGATGACTTAGACCTTTTTCTTCATAAAAACAAACCCATGTAACTGACGTTTGGAAAATAACATTAATTTGTTGATCTTCCAACGCAATTACAAGATGGAATGAATTCAGAAAATATGATTTTCCCTTTCAGATTCACTAGAATTTTATGATTTCTCTCTTCTTGAATGGAAAACTTGAGTTCCTGTCCAAATAGGTACGAATAGTTTCAAATGAAAACACTTCAACAACTCATTGCTAGTTTTCATCGATTTGATTTGAGTTGGTTGTTCGAGCTTGAATATCTGAATTTGTTCCAAAAAAAATTTGGTTTTAAATTGTATTTCCTGCCTTACGAAACCCAGCAACATGCAAAGACGGAATCAACTGGCAAGAATTTTATTTATTCGAAAAATTCGATATATTCAGTGAAGCTGATACAGAAACAAGATATTAAGTACTTTGGATATAGTTTCTAGATAGTGTAGTAGTAAAGATTTCAGTCCAAAATATCCAAATTAATATAAAATCACAAGGCAAATTGCATGTTCTATGTTAACTATGGTAAACTATGCATTTCAAGTTGTTGTTCCTCCAGTCTCTCTCAACTGTCAAAACAGCACGTCAGAGTCCCTATTCTTGAATCGGGGATGGGCTTGTCGGCGCTGTTGTCAAGGAAACGCGGTGCATTTCTGATGGAACGATAGAGAACGTTCATACCATCACATTCAAGACTAGGGTCCCGGCTGTTTTCAAGTCGGTTTTCTATTTGTCAAATTCACTTCAGTTCAAAGAGAAGAAATTCGGAAATTAATAAGTCAAATAGAAAACGCCTTTAACTAATGACGATATTTCTGAGATGATTACGGACAATTTAGTCTCGAGTCGTGATATTGTAGTCGTCATCGGTATCGGATAACGTTGACAATTTGTAACTTGAACAGTTGGCTGGATGCCCTGTGTATCGATTGTGCAACTAACTGTGCTAAAGACCGTCAAGTTTGCGGTGCACGGATATGACCTATAGCTACTCCGAACCCGAATGCGGTTCAAGGTTTTTCAATGTATTATGCACCTAGAACACATTATAATCGGTCATTGTATATTCAAATGGACGACATATACACATAATTAAAATGCACATCGGCTTTGTTGCTTATGCATCTGTTTCGTCTCTTGACCCACCGTACGGGGTCTCCCAAGATAAACCTCGCGCTTTGTAAACAAACGGCAGCTAGTTTTAATCTGTTGTGATTTATTTTGTTTGTCTTGGTAGGAGCAGATGATTGATTGACTTTCGAGATGAAGAAATGTTGAGACATTGTGACAATATGAACATCTTTGTCGTAGTCAGAAGTTTAGGCATTTTGTTTACGTCAATTGCACCAAAGCTGCATTATTGAATTACTTTTCCGCCATAGACAGAGTGATCAGTTATGGTCAGTTTAACGAAACTTTGATCGATCGAAAATGTTGTTGTCAATTCAATGGTGAGATCCTGAATGAACTTATATTGTCCATAGAATTGATCCATTTTCGACATGTTTTAACCCGTGTTTCCTAAACTATAGAGATAAAGACATGGACTAAGCATGCCCTTCAAATCTATGATAAGAGTGGTCCGATGAGATAGAGACAGCGCTATCTCCCTTTCACGTAGATAACAATGAACAGGTCTTATACTGCATTCACTTTTATAAACTATCCTGGTTGGCTATGACATGCTGAAACATTTCACCGTGTATATTTCGAAAATGTTAGGTAATAGTCATTTTCCTGTCAGGTAACTACGCAACGTTGTCCTCTCTATATAGAGTTCGTAGTAATTACGTATTTTTCAAAATGTTAATTTACTTTGGGAAAATAAGGAATTCAAGACAATGATGTGAATTCAATAATTCCAAAAACCTGGCGAATGCTGAAGAAACTTTTTTCTCTGTTAACACTGGAAATATTTTACGTATATAAACATGGCTGGAAGATTCAGTTGTGCTTATTTTCTTGTACAGAAACCGAATGTTGAAATTTTACTGAAAAATAATGGATAGAGTATTCCGTTACTTCGTGATAGTCCATTCGAAAAAAAATATTAAAGTACTCGCGTAACCCTGCAGTAAAACTTCTTTACTTCTTAAGTCTGCAGAAGACATTTAAATATCTTGTCGCACAACTTGAAATACTCCAGTATGAAAATGTAGTAGGAGTTACTAAAAAATCCTGTATCACCTTGAAAGAACTAACTCAATTTACAATTTCTTGGGAATCTATGTGAACGATACACTGGGTTTCCACTCACATAAACGAAGATGTTGGATAGCTTGTAATAAACTCTGAGCAATATTCTGATAAACGGTGAATAACGGTTTTTGCACACATCTTATTATTTTTTGGTGATCAATTCAATGATGGTGTAGAAAGAAGAAAATTCAAAATGGCGGAAAGCCTGCAAAATTGGATATCTTTGTTTTCGATTGCCGAATTGGATAGCGTTATTTCAATGAACTCGATTTTCTAAGATTTTCCGTGAAAAAATTCTTCCAAAATTCAAACTCAACTCTTTTGTTACATATCTACAGTGAAATACACTGAATACTTGAATAATCAATGAGTAGTTTTATTCGTGAATATCCAATCAATAGTTTTTGTTTATGAATACTCAATGAAAAGTTGACTAGTCATGAATAGTAGTAATGGTCAGTGGACTATTCAGTGAATAGTATAATATTCACTAAATCGTTGAATAGATGAATATTCAGTGTATATTTGGATGTTCATTTATCCATGAATATTCGTTACTATTCAGAAACATTTTCCAATCAAATTTAATCTCGAATTAGCTCTTATTATCAGATCACCTGACCTAAATACCATGGACTATTTTCTTTGGTCTAATCTGAAACCACTTGTATATGCTTCTGAAGTGACGACTCGAAATGAGCTGAGAGTGATTTGAAAATGCTTGTTTTTAGCGTAATGATAAACATTTTTTGGGAAATTCGACGAACCAACTGTTAATACACATGCGTAAATGAATTGAAGTTTGCGGTAATCATTGTGAACAGTTACTGTAGGCGAATTTGTTTCTTTTAAATGTGTGCTGTTGTTATTGCTGCTGTTTTTTTTATTTTTATGCCTACTACAACATAAAAAAAACTGTTTTTGAGTATCCATAAATCAGTAATTTTTTTGGAGGAAATAATGAATAGCGCTGAATCCCTTGAACGTTCCCTCGATTTCGAGTCTATTCTACTGAACACAAAATAAAATGTCTGTACAACGTAAATTCCCCATAAAGTCCTACACAGAATTCATCTTGAAGTAATGAATAACCAAACTGAACTGTATTATATGCCAATATTTAACGCTTTCAAGTGATACCTGAACTGAACCTAACAATCTAACACTCGCAAAATATCCCAAAAACGTATTTTGTTCAATACCATATCGAATTTGCAACCTTAGTTATTTTGTTATTATTATTTGTACCTGAACATACACCATCATGGGTTGAGTTCAGATGTCAGAAATTTAATGATCGTTCGAAATTGCAGTAACAAAACGTAAACATTACATAATATAAATATCAAAGAATTTGTTTCGTAGTAAATCACATGAACCTATTTTTATTATTCTTGAATGGTCAGTTGATCTTTCACACTTTTATTCGTAATTTTACAAATGATGGATTACTCTACTAACTTCTCATCAGCAGTCCTGAATGAATTTATATTTATGAATAGTACCTAACGAATACTTATGGATACATGAATATCCAACTATTCACTGAATGCTATTCAACTATTCAGTGAATATTCTACAATACATGAATGAAAACTATTCATTGAATACTCATGAATAAAAACTATCCATTGAGTGATTCATGTGCTTGAATGAATTATTCTATTAATCCAATAAATTTTTGAATGAATATTCGAATATATAAAAGCGAAAAAGTCTCCGTCCTGGTATATGTCAAAAATGAATTCCCCAATGTCATCTACTCAGCTATATATGTTTGTTCAGTTTTTGGTGAAACACCCTGTATATTCTGGAAATCTGAATATCTACGGATTCGTCCCGTACTCGGAAGTGACCGCGACTGGAGAAATTTACAGGATTCCTAAATCTGTCTACTCGAGACCAAGATAGGCGGTGAATAGCGAAAGTCAGCCAGTGTCCGATCGACGACCGCGGAACGGGCTACTCCCGAAAAGCGACTCTCCTCGCTGCAGGTTATTTACCCCTGCGAGGATCGGGAGAGAAAGAACTCGCCCGACTGGGAACCGATGACTCCTATCTTCGGTATTTTACGGAACGTGTAGGTTGTTGCCATGTCGCCGAGATGATTGGAATTTCGAAAAATAAAAGAAACCGTTTTAGTTCTTACGCTTATGGGAAATCGAAGTAGCGGCTGTATGTAGAGGGTGTTATTTTTTAAGAGTTATGGGAATTTGAAATGGAATAAAACCGGGATTAATTTTTAAAATTTACAAGAAATTGACTTCATTCAGAAGATAATCTTTTGGCATTATAATTTGAATACAATTTCTGGCATATTATGCCACGGCTGGCTCGGAAATAATCTAATCTGGAGGTCCAATTTTCAATCACTTTTTCCAACATTTGTGGCCGTATATCGGCAATAACGCGGCGAATGTAGTCCTCCAAGTGATCGATCGTTTCGGGCTTATCGGCGTAGACTAGCGACTTCACATATCCCCACAGAAAATAGTCTAGCGGCGTCAAATCGTACGATCTTGGAGGCCACTTAACGGGCCCGGAACGTGAAACTATGCGGTTATTAAACGTTTCCTTCAGTAAATCCATTGTGGCACGAGCGGTGTGACTTGTTGCGCCGTCTTGTTGAAACCACACTGCACATCATGGTTGTTCAATTGAAGTCAGTAATCATTGCTCTATAGCGTTCACCCTTGACAGTAACTGGCCAGCATCGTCTATAGAGAAGTGCGGAATAATGATTCTACCAGCTCATAAAGCACACCAAACGACGTCTCTGTGAATGCGTTTCATCAGTTAGAGTAAACGTAGTGTGAAAACGGTCCATAGTTAGTCGAATTAATTGTTTTGATGGACGATTCTGTTGACCGTAAAATGGATGTAGAGCCTGATACGTATTTCGAACATAATCATTATTTTCCAAATAAATTTGCACAATTTGGAAGCGTTGTTCAGTCGTCAGTCTATTCCTGTTGAAATGCCAGACCAAACTAAACACAAATTACTTGACAGCTGACAAAATGGCCGCCAGTTATAACAGTGTTCCCAACTTTTAAATCTATACCGGTAAAGAAACACCCTTTATCATCTGAAAACGAATCAGGGGGTCCATTCTTGAATCTCGGTCAAGAATTGAAGAGTATGACAAGGGTCATATGTTTATGTCGATTCTCTAAGTTTTCTCGAGCATCTGAAAAATTTGTGAGAGTTCTATTCCCTATTTCGACTATGTTTTCAAGCAAATATTTAAGAAATTAACTGAATGCGACATATCAAGAAATTTCAAATCCGAATATAAACACAACCTCACCACCGTTTCCTTCGACTTAGCAACGGGAGGTACGGAATATAGGAGATATAACATTCGATTGTCGAGTGACATTCGGATCCACGCGCAGGTCATGTCTACTTATTGTTTGTATTTAACTTAAAAAAATCAACGCAAACATATGTCAATTGAACAGTATTACAATTGTCATATGTTTATGTCGATTTTCCAAATTTTCTCGAGCATCTGCAAAATTTGTGAGAGTCCTATTCGCCATTTCGACTATGTTTTCAAGCAAATATTCAAGAAAACAACTGCTTGCAATAAATCGAGAAATTTCAAATCGGAATATAAACATAACCTTATTCTATTGTCGAGTGACATTCGCTTCCATGCGCAGGTCATGTCTATTTGTTGTTTATATGTAACTTAGAAAATCGACGCGAACATATGGCAATTGTCATACTCTTCAATTCTTGATCGAGATTCACGAATTGGCCCCCAATCAAAATCCACTATGTTCGGCTGGCCGAAACACTATAACTATCGAAGGGAGCAAGCTATTGACTTGGAAGTTTCAGGATAGATCGCGCATCACGATGCGGCGGTTAGGTTCATTGATGGGCCAAGTTGGCAAAGCTGTTTCGGAGTTATTGTAATTTGAACGTTTAACATAATTTCCTTAATATCTCGATTACCGTATATGGGTGATCGGATGACACAAATCAAAATGGTTATAATGGCAACACTGCGTATTATATTTTGACATTTTTTATGTTATTTGCGTTCAGTAGGCTATGCCATTAAGGGCCGGAATTATTATAAAACTATTTAAACAGACAACTGGAAGTTAACTAGTATAATCTGGTTCAAAAAGGAGGGTTAACTGCTCCCTATGGTCAATATGAGTTTCATAATACTGGCCCTTGATAGTGGAAAGATATACGCTTCAACAACGTTCAGAAATTGTTGAATTGTTTCATCAAAATCAGTGCTCGATTGTGAATACTGTAAGAAATTCAAGAAAAATTTATGGACGATATTATTCAGTTAATCGAATCACTATTCGTCGTATTGTATACAAATTGGCGCGTGAGAAAATCCAAATTTATCATTTCCACGTTGTTCTCAACAATTGAATCTTTCTCAAACAAAAGCATGATGAATTTTAAGAAAGGATTTGGGTTTACATCCTAACAAAATTCAACTTCTTCAAGAACTGAAGCCATTAGACCATCACAAACGTCGTTTATTTTCTGATTTGGCTCTTGCACAACTTGAAAATGATGAACAATTTTATTGAAAGTTTCATTTCGTGATGAAGCTCATTTTTGGTTAAATGGCTATGTAAACAAACAGAATTGCAGAATTTGGAATGATAAATCCACACGAAACCATTATATCCTGATGAAATCACTCTGTGGTGTGAAATTCATGTTTTTGGAGTGATTGGTCTATATTTCTTTGAAGAAAATGGAGAACGATTCAGAACAATGTCAAGTGAATTTCTTTCCTGTTGTTGTTGAGAATAATCTGGGGGATATGTGATTTCAACAGGACGGTACCACTTGCCACACATCCACCTAAAAATCGATTTATTGAAAACATAATTTGGTTATGAAATTATCTCAAGAAATGGTACAGTTAATTATCCTCCCAGGTCGTGTGATTTAAGAACAAATAATACCACGTGTTGTTGAATTACGACTAGGCAACACAGCCACATTCAAGTTTCATTAAACCTCGTTAATATCTCGAAGTCAGGCACCTGAATCGGGGTATACACGCTCTAATGTTGCCAATAGCCGCGTGAATTCTTAGAATTCGAAGAAATTCTGACGTTTATAGGAAAAACGGGGTGTCGTTCTAAGGCGTCTGTGAGTATTTTTTGAAAATTTCATTTTAGGATGTACTTAATTTATTTATGGAAATGCGCAATATTAGCCATTTTTCGCCCCATTTCAGTTTTTATTTTCCAGAAATTCTTGAATATAAAAAAGTGGCAACATTACGCATTGTTTCGATTTGCGCCAAAAATTTTTTTGAAAAAAACGAACTCGGACCTCTAAAAGTCACCTCGTTATATTCGAGGTATTGTTTGCTCTCAAGGCCTTGGTATATCTTTATTTGAGGATATGTTAAGTGAAAAGTTTATGCTGATATTCCAAAAAAAAGCTGGAAATTTTGCACAAGGGTTTATTATTTTCTCAGTTGAATAACCCAATACCATTGATACCTTAAATGAAACTTATACAGTGCACGAACAAATTCATTTCCTCAGAAGAAAAATTATTGGCAACAAAATCCTGAAACAGTTCAATTTTTGTTTCACTTTTAGCAAATTTTATGCATTTTTGAAGGATTTTTGTTGCACCCTGTGCCATCCCCATCAACCGCCTAAATTTCTTGAATAGGGAAAGTGGGTCATGCGGTACTTTTTTGGCAAGGTCTTTGTTTCTTCTTTACAGGCGTGCAGAAATTTTCAAGAAAAAATTTTTTTTTCTGAAAAATTACTTCAAAGAGGTTCAGTATGTGCACTTTGTCATGGCTCATTTAATTTGAGACTATGGTACCTGATGAAATTTGTCACCGAATGAAAGACAACCATTACAGTTTTGTTCATGCAAAACTTTCAACCCCCTTACGTGAAAAATAAGAATGTGAAACACTGCGCTTCAGTTATGATTTGAAGTAGGTATGTTTTAAGTACGTTTCTACTGAAGTCTCTGAAATCATCCATGTTTTTTATTGTTCGCCTGTTTCGTGGAAAAGCTTGCTCTCGTTTTTTGCAAATGTCTGAAATATTTCATTTTTTCCCGGAAATGGTCTCAAACGACTAGGTTGGAATCACTAATGACGAATCCGATACCAAAATCGACTATGTCCGGACGACCGGTCCTAGGAGCGTTTACGTGAGAACCCCTCTCGCCAACAATTTTTCAGGGTAGGCCAAATCGGCTAAAAGTTGCTGGCTTCACGTTTGTGTTTTTCTCGAAATCTGTGTATGTAATATACTGGCAACTTTGTAACGTTCTTGAAACATCATAGGATTTTGAGGTTTTCAATTATCAATGACTTTCATTCTTAGGCTTCTGTTAAATTTCGCACCACGAGCGCAGTTATTTTTTTCTTTGGGGAATATTTTTTCGTAAAATACGGATTTCTTCTTTGAAACCGAAATATTTTTCTAGTATACCGAATATTAAAGTTCCTTTCAATCAAAAGTTCGTTATACACGGGTTTGTTATTAACGGAAAAATTAGCACACGTTTGATGTTTCGCATCTTAAAAATGGTTTGTTATGAGCGGGGCCGTTATAAGCTGACGGTACTGTACTTGCAACATTTTTTTAGAATCGCAAGGTTAGGAAATTTCAAAAAAATTCGAAATTTTTCTTGATTATTAACTCGAAATATAATGATTCAAGTATGATCAAACCTAACTAGAAACTAGTTGAAAAAGGCTGATGCCCAACTTTGTGCGAAATTTCGGCCGTGAGTTCGACCATAAACTCAGTAACTTCCAGATGAAACGATTTTGGAAGTCGATATTCCTGAAGTATGCCTAGGACTTAATTACTAAGTTAAAATTTGTGAATGGCTAAAATCTGTAAATTCCGTAGATATTCCCAATACATATTGCCAAAAATACAGATCGGATCGAATTGAAATCTACCAACTGATCTGAAAATGTCTGCTTGAAGTTTCATTCAGAATTTCATGAGGACCACTTTAAAATTTCACCAAAACTTTCCAGCACGAAGTAAAGGGTCAATACGTGATAACCGTTTTGGCAACGAATTTGAACTCTCAGAAGCCGACGACTTCACGTCAGTGTCTTTATATCTTTTCAATATTTTTGAAAATGAATTCATACCCTTCAAGCTAGAGTTTGATTACACTGTTGTTAACTATTGACTTCGGTCCTTTGCTTTTTTTTATAAAAAACAGATGGATAGTTCCAAAAAAAGAATGAGACTAATTTTTCTTCCTGATAATAAAAGTTTCATGGAATTTGCGTTAAATTGAGCATCGGTATTCTGTAACCGATTACAAAGGAGTTTAACTCCGGAATCGTTTGGTCGATTCGGTCCATACACGAACCAATAATAATTCCTTTACCATTCGAAAGTTATCGTGACATCCACTGGCCAAACACAATAATTGAATTTGATATCAGGTTTATTAATAGCCAGTTCAATAATATTTGTGGCAGAAATTCGAAAATTCCTGTCATTTGGGCAACATAACGTTCTCTAGAAAAATCGGATTGACATTTTATATTCGGGTATGATACTGCTCATGATAGACAGCATTCTCCAGCTCCATTGAACACGAGTGTGCATTTCAATTCTAGTTGAGAAACTCTGAACGAAAATCTCAAGAAAAATACAGTCTAGAGCTGCGGTTTTCATTTTCTGTGTTACATCTCCTTTTACAAAGCGGAACAGATAATGGCAGCCCGTGGGAAAATCTATTCTATGTATTAAGCGCGATTCAAAGAGAATAGTTCAAGGAATTGCCGTAATAATAATGTTCTGAAACGATGCGTCAGCTGTTTAATCTTGGTTACACATAGATAATATGAGCGCGGCATTAACAATAAGACCTGATAAACTTCCATAGAACTGTGAGTTCTTACTCCTGTATTCGGTATCGTGTACTTTCAATGGGGTATTGTTCATGAACTGATATGCTGAAAATCTGTTGGGGTCTATCATCTGGTAGAATGTAGTCTTCATTAGCGACTTATTTGTTTCTCTTGAAAATTCTAGATAGACCCTGATGCGGAGTCAGAGGCTAAAGGGGCCTTTTGTGCGAGGGAGATTCGGGTATTTGGGGAATCAGAGATTCACCCTATTGACTGAGAGATTCACCCTATTGGCGAACCACGATCACATAAACGTCGTCGACCAATAGGGAGGAACAATCTTCGATTACCCAAATACTCGAATCTCTCTCGCACAAAAGGTAGCTTTATGTGTGTTCAAATTCATACTATACACATAATGTTAGTAATACATGGTGGGCTCATCTGCTTTTCTTTGGTCGTATTTACCAATGATGGCGTCACTTTTTTCATTCAAATTCAAGGAAATATATATGCTGTGCTTTGAATTTGAATGAAAAAAGTGACGTCATCATTGGTAAATACGATCACAGATGAGCACACCATGTTTTACTTACATCATGATTATACATGTCATTTTCTGACACAACTTAAAAAAGTTCGACAAAGTTTACGGAACGGAAAACCGGCAACCGGAATATCCAAGTTGATTTGCGGAACATATCCTATATAAACTTGACACTTTTAACATCAAATCTGGAATCCCAGCTTAAATTTCAGCTAACTAGCATTGATCTTAAGAAAAGCCTATATTTGGAAGGAATTATCTTGTTTGAGGAGCCGAGGCATCTTTTACTGATATTTATAAATAACGCAAACCTTATCAGGTCGAATTTGTTCTGAAATTAAATGGTAGATTTGGAAGAAATTTGTGGGTTGGCAACTTGGACCGAAGTCGTCTGTCTATTCGTTATTTGCAAAATTCGCCTGATGACCCCGTAGATGCACCATTTGAAATTTCATTTTGTTAATAAGTGACTTCAAGGCCAGTGCGAAACTTCCTTGCAAGCTGAATAGTTTTCGGAAAGAAAATTTCGCCAAAAATGTAGACAATTCTTTTTCTACCTGTACGATCCTCACAAAATTTTGCATGAAGTTGCGCTTAGCTAATCCACAACTAATAGTGGAGTTATTCTAATAGCATCAGTTCTTCTCGAGATATTGAGGGAATGATCTCACCGTTAAAGCATGCAGACAGTGGGCAGTTCCCCGACCTTGAGATTTTGAGGAGGTTTTTAGAAACTTGAATGTGGCTGTGTTGCGGAAATCCGCGAAGCCGTAATTTACAAACAAGCACCCGGTACCGTTGCGCGTATTTGCGCATGAAAATTTTTTTGTACGCACTCCACTGACTCTCACTTCAGTCGGTGCAGATGAGTGTAATTCAATCTGTTTACTGATTCTGCTCATATCATAGAAGATTATTCTATGCTTTTCATATTTTGGCCAAAATATAAAAATAAACTCATGCAATTTTGATAACGAGCTTTCTTTCAAAATTATCGGTAATTTTATGCACCTCTGCAATTAAAGGGTTTTTCAACAAGAACTTTGTTTTTGAAAACAAAATAAAACAAAGAATTTAGTGGAAAATGAATAAATTTTTTATTGTATTACAAAGAGAAAAGTTCGGCAATTATGAATGAAAAATGATATCTGACAAATGTCCACCACGATCACGCTGACAGACGTTGATTCTTTCATCAAAATTTTTAATCACTTTTTGGCAAGAAGGGGGGTCTATTTCGTTAATGACATCACGGATTTTGAGTTTTAAGGCTGCAATCGATTCGATTGGCTCCGTATAAACTCTGTCTTTATCATAGCCCCACAAAAAATAATCCAGTGGTGTTAAATCACACGATCTGGCCGGCCACTTGACAGCTGAATTTCGCGAAATTATGCGATCGGGAAATTTGGTTTGCAATAAATTGATCGTTTCATTGGCTGTGTGACATGTGGCACCGTCTTGTTGAAACCACATTTCAGTGACATCCATGTCATCAATAATAGGCCAAAATTCAGCGGTGTCAGAAGGACGTTTATGAAGTCCGAAAATATCACGAATTTTACGAAATGTAACTTTAACAGAACGACCATTTCCATAGTGGATTTGAATTATTTTAATGCGATTTTCGAGCGAAATTGAATTCATTGTAACAATTGCCAAAGCATATACTGCGAATACGTCAAAAAACTAAATGTCAAAACTGTCATGTGGTGCCGGTGTTACCACATTGAAAAACAAAGTTCTTGTTGAAAAACCCTGTATAACCGAAAATTTTTTGACAGTTGTCAAACTCAATCATATTGTCACAGTAATTGATTATTGCACGGAACGAAATCATCAGTGTAATGTTGACATGATTGTGTGAAATTGTTCCATATTACACAAAGTGACAAAATTTTATTATTTGTTATAACTGTCAAGAAAATTTCGTATAAACAGACATACCAACACACTATACCATAGACACAGTTTAACCTCACAAAGTACGAACTCATATCTTCGTAATCTGTAACTACACTTCATTACAACATTTCAGCAACGAACTTAGCGCGAGTTTACAACAAATATCACCGAATGTCATCAGTGCTACACTATCCACACTAATGTACAATATCGTATTTCATGGAGAAACAACGAACAGATTGCGAGTTTACAACAAATATCACCGAAAGTCATCAGTGCTACACTATCCACACTAGTGTACAATATTGTATGTCATGGAGACACAACGAACAGAATGCGAGTTTAAAACAAAAATCACAGGATGTCATCAGTGCTACACTATCCACACTATTATACAATATTGTATCTCATGGGGACACAACGAACAGAGTGCGAGTTTAAAACAAATATCACCGAACGTCATCCGTCATCAGTGCTACACTATCCACACTAGTGTACAATATTGTATCCCATGGAGACAACGAACAGAGTGCGAGTTTGCAACAAATATCACGGAACGTCATCAGTGCTATACAATCCATACTAGCTTACAATATTGTATCTATGGTGACACAACGAATAAATATATTTGCCTCGCTGTTTTCATTGTGAATTCTCGATACTGATGTGTGAAATTGTCTATAATTCCTGGTCCATTCTTTCCAAGAACAGAAGCCTCTCCTGCAGCAGTTCAAGATCAGCTCACTGCTCGATCACTGATCTAATAGTAAATCAGTTATAGTGAATAAATGGAGAGCAATTGATCACGTAATCGGGCTCTGCATACCATTTCCATGCCTGACAGCAAGCTGGAACTTAACAATTAGTTTACCTTCAGCTGCGAGTCGCAGAAGAGAAGCACGTGCAATTAACTCGTTCAGACGAGTAGTTCGTTGTTCTCGGAACGCATTCATATTCGATTAAGTTACGCCTACACTAGCTGCAACAAAGGCCGAATGCCTCCTCAATTTAACATCTGAGCAATCTAGAAAATTCAGACTAGAGCTAGCTTGATTGAGGTTACGTTAAATGAGGTATATGGTATAATATGATAGTGGACATGTCGTCCACATTTTTTTCAATTTTTTATTTCTGAACGCGCTATGTACAAGGTGATTCACCTAACTGGCTGGATGTGTGCGATCATGTTCGATCTATTGTCGAATAGCATTTCGAAACTAATAGGTATCCATTGACACATAATAATTGATTCATTTGACAAACTGTGAAATACTCATCCAAAATTTTCACCGTTCATTTATTGGCTTTAACTTAATTTTATAGGACGTAAATATAAAGATTTTGCAACTTCTGAACAGCGCAAGCTTATGTTATTGCGCTAAATATTATGTTTTGGTTATAACAGTCGTTATAAAAATAAAGTATTGCTACACGTTTTTGTTCCAGTTGCGTTGGTTATCAGTTCATTTGTTTAGGTTATATACGATTTTTGTGTTACAAACTCACTTTAGAACTTAATCATTCGCAAGTCTGCATTAGTTTTTTTATTCTGGGAAAAATGAAAAAGGAATAGGAATCGGAACCGGTAATTTTAGCTGGTACTTATGCAAAAGAAGAGGAACTAGCACTATATATACAATATGCTTAATATAGTTCAAACTAGAGGGTGTTTCAAATTGCGCGGTTTTTTAAGAATAAATAAAATAAAGATTGCGCACTGAATTCGTCTGGGTATTTTGACATTTAAGAAGTGTGATGTATGACATTTATAAAAATGGCTTCGTACACCATACAACAATGCGTTCAAATTGTTGAATTATTTCATGAAAATAAGCGTTCTGTGAAAAGTGTTTTCAGAAAATTATGTGAATTTCACCGTTTACATAATCGTCCATCTCGATATAATCTCATGAATAATTCGTGGATTTTCCTCACCTCACATACGACGATTTTTTTTCTTAACGAACCAACAAGTTAAAAATTTGCCTCAGTGGAAAATATGTTTTTTTGAAAAAAATCGGCTGGTTGTTCATTGATGAAATTGACAAATGAACGACGTTTTTAATGATCTAATAGCTTTAGTTCCTGTGTTATTTGAGCGTTATATGCCTTCAGAGCTAAATCCTTGTGTAAAAGACGCCATGTTGTGGACCCACTAAGTCCAACTTGTTTTGAACGTCCCCTAATGGACATTCCAGGGTCTTAAGCAACACTTCCACGAACCAAATCAATATTTTCTTGTGAGCGACCGCTACGACTGTATTTTTCACTTTTTCGATCTTCCATAGAAACGGCCTCTTGAAAGTTCTTAATTATTTAATGAATTGACGATTATGTAAACCTTTATGGTTTACATAATCGTAATTTTCTGAAAACACTTTCACAGAACGCTGATTTTCATAAAATAATTCAACAATTCAAAAGCGTTGTTGTATCGTGTACGAAACCATTCTTGAAAATGTCATACATACCACTTCTTAAATGTTAAAATACCCAGACGAATTCATATTCGTCTATATTTTATTTATTCTTGAAAAAAACCGTGCAATTTGAAACACCCTTTATCTCTCATTTCAAACCCCACATGTTGGTTCTGAAAGTATTTATTAATTCATGAAAAAGTAACAAATATATATCAAAAAGAGTTTGCTTTGGTAGCACTAATAAATCTTAATCGCTTGTGTGTAAAAGGTATTATAAAATAGATTTAAAAAATCTGAGGAGGCTGTATCATTTCACGGATCAACGAACTAGCAATGTAATTGACTACAAGGAACTAAAATACTTATAAACAAACAACTTGTGATCGGATCCCGAAGGACCCGAAGCTTAACAAATCTTTCCGATATAGAATAGCGCAACGTAAATTGCAGCACTCTATTTTCCGTAAAAAACGTCAGGCGCTAACGCTATCAACGTTGCGTTATTCTGAAATGATATTATTTAAATAATAAAAACTCAGTATTAAACTGGTGAATTTATAAATGTTTGCATTTCGTCAAATTTGGGGTATTTTCGTAGACAGCTATCAAAAATTTGGTCAATAAATTTGGGTCTATAGAGCCGGTCGTGCAAGTAAAAACATTACAGCCGTGAGCCACAGTGTTGAAGAAGCTCCGAATTTGTCAATTCCTCGACGTCCCCAACAACCACATGACCTACTATCGAAGATACGGGTATCATTAACATGTTTTTCAACAAAACTTTGTCACAAGTCACACAGGAACCGAAACAATGCATTCATTGCAAACCCGATTTGCTGATCACATAATTTCACTAAATTTAACCGTTAAATGATCAGCTCGATGATGCGATTTAACACCGCTGGTTAATATTTTATGGGGTTCTGTTGAAGGCAGGGTCTATACGACCCCAATCTGATCAATTGCAGCCTTAAACCTCAAGCCTTGTGAAGTGATCAACGAAACATAAACATTATTTTGTTGAAAAGTGATTGAAAACTTTGATGATACAATCGAAATCTGTAACCTTGATCTTGATAGCCATTTATCAGTTATCATTTTGCGTTCATAATTGCCAAACCTCTTTTCAATACAATGAAAATTTTAATCATTTTCATCTAAATTCTTTGTTTTATTTTGATTCACAAAACAAAGTTCTAATTGAAAACCCCTTTATAATAAATACAATTCCACATCAATGATTTCAAGAATAGAAACGATCTCGATAGAGGTGATTATAATCTTGTACTTAACTTTCATAGTTTTCATAAATTACCTTTGGGCGATCCCTGACTTCATTGCCATTGTGGGAAAACAATAACTGTATTACAGTGTCAACATATCTATGAAACACGAAATACAGGGTGCGACTAAACAAGCACTGCAGTTTTGAAAGACCATCAAGAAAAAAACCACGTGAATTACAAAAATTGAATTCATTCAATTTTCTTCAGTGCATTATGCTGTTTTATGTATCAAGTATCAAGCAGCCGCATTGGTGCGGTTTGTGGGTCCTTGTTCTTGATATGATAAGAGTTGGTGTGATCTGATGCGTTTCTTGGAGTATATTAAAATCAATAATTACCACTCTGGGGTATTTTGACACTCATTCGTATTCTTATTATACTTTCTCCTTTCATGGTATTGACATGAAGGATTTGTTGAGAAGTTACTGTTGTTTTAATTATAAACTTCCCACCAATTTTCCTTGCATCTTTCGAGTGTAACTTGGGTTGCCCACATAAGGTTGTCTTTTTCATTTGAATTTTAATTAGGGAATTCAGTTACAGGATCATTACAGGTGTTAGGCCGATGTTTCCTTCAGGTAGTCCCAAAAGAAAAATCAGAAATGCGCGCGTGCCTCCTTACATCGCCCCTAAGAGAGATGGAGTGGTGAAGGAAGATCTGTCGCAGCTTCATCATTAAAACCCGAGCAGTATATGCCCTAGAATGAGGAGTGGGTCAGCAACGCCCAGTGCAATTGAAAACTTCCAGGCGGAACGTTAAGGCGACTGCATAAAAGCTTCTCTCGTTCTTCTGAAATTTTCGGTTGTTCTTGCCAAGTCGGGTCTTCCTGGACCCATAGGTTACGGTGAAGAACCAGTTCCATCAAATACGTGCATCCAACTTGCGATTACATTATGGTGAGGAACGTTATCATGACGCGCAAGGGGTTAAAGTGCAGCCGGAAAGCCCGATGAGTTCCTCGGAAAAAACGACCTTTTCCAAAAAACGTGGGGAAGACGAAGCCCCTGTGTCTACTAGACCAAACAATGCCGATAATAACGGCAGGGCCCGACCGAAGACATGAGAGTTGGCGGTTCTCGTGAGTTCTCGCCATCTCAAGGACGTAGCTCTCTTGGAGAAGTTTTTTTCGGCCCGATGCCAGAGGTGGGCACATTAGATAGGCTAAATCCTCTGTCATCTGCCTATGAGAACGGCAGAAGCGGCGTAGTGAGAGCGACCGTAGTTGACGCGCTTATGCTATGTTGGATGTTGGAACGAAGTAGCTAGCGTGCGTATGTCGGTGGCGCCATCATCTGGCGACACAGTTAATTTACGCCGCCTACACACTCCCTCACCAGCGACGATGATGACGGAAGAGGAAGAGGTGCGATGTCAGGCAAAGAACCGCCATGCTCGAAGATAGAATATCAGATAGGTTGTTTAGTCGCAAAAATAAAACTTATACTCTTACATACAAATGCTCGCATATACGACCAAATAATCGCAAATAATTGCTTTCGTTGGGATCGCGAATATTCAGCCGCACGACAGAAAATCGCATGTGCGCGCCTAGCCTTAGATAGGGTGAATCCTCTGGCACCTGCCTATGACAGCGGCGTAGCGAGACCACAGAACACATATGTATAGAAGGGAAACTCCCCCTCTAAAATGGTCAATGCTTTCAGCGGCTCCAAGCGGGCGTTTATGGTACCATCATAGCCCTCTGGCGGTGATTTTTGGAACTAATGAGCGCGAAAATTCGAAATGCTTCCTATTGAAAATGCATATCTCTATGCGAAATTGAAATGAAACAAAACTACGTATGGAAATAAGGTAATATAGCAGTTTTCTCAAGATGCTATATTGCCTATATATTTCAATACGAGTTGTTCCATATCCAATATTCTTTTATAGGTACTTAATTTTGACTTGAATTTCAGAAAAAATAATAAGTAGACAATAAAATTATTTTATTTCCTTGAACTTGAATGAATTTCGAATAGGAACAATAGTGCCTTCACAATTACATTTACACGGTAACACCAAATATAAATATACATACAGTACTTGACATTGAGAAATAATTACCAGGGAGTAGTTCTGAGTCAGATGAAATGAGAAAAATAAAATCATGATTTTCCATTATAGGACAATACATAAAAACACTGCCTCGATTCACCATTCACGAATTGCTTGTATATCTTCTAGCATTGATGAGCGTTGAAAGGAATTGATGTTCATCCTGTGATGGACGAAGTTGTTCACAATGGGGACATTTCGGAACTTCTAACAGAGTTTATCTATTTGTTCATGCGTTTTCCTTCTGAACAATGAATTAATATTTCAGATTTTCGTTCAACAATATTCAAAAACCCGCATTTAATTCACAAATCTACTACGACAAACAAAGTTCTTTTCGTTCGACAAAAGAACACAAAATGTATGAGGTTATGTTTAATGTTGTTATGGAAATGACCTGCGAAACGTAAATTCAGCGATGCGAGCGGCTTCATGCGGGCGTTTATGGAACTAAACTAGCGTTCCAAAGCTTAGTAGGAGAGTTTCCCCTCTATCTATATTTACTTTATGAGCGAGACTAGTGAGAGCCACCGTAATTAATCTGCTTATGCTATGTTGAAACAAAGTAGCAAGAGTGCGTCGGTCGGTGGCGCCATCGTTTGGCGACTCACTTAACCTACGCCGCCTACAAAAGCATCACAATCACTATCCGGACCACACGAAACGTACCAACCTTTCAAAACTGCACTGTTTGATTTGCCGCACCTTGTATATTGTGAATCTCTAACTTCGAATTTATTCAGTAAAGAAAGAATATTTCATTAGAAATATAGTCAGACTGGTCGATTACTATGTAAATTGCGCTTCTTTTGATGTAAGAAAATGTTACGTAGCGTGTCCCAAACTTGAGATATATGTCTAAACAATATGTGTACAGGTGATAGACTAGGTCATGATCACTCAGAATATCGAGAAATGTGTAGGTAAAATTTTCACCGTTTTCGAGATAACGGAAATTTCGGAAATTCTTGAAAAATCGCTACCTTCCCTCGATGTTTTGGATACCATATCCCTGAATTGGTACTGATTCGAAAGATTGATGCTCCTGGGATACATGAAATAATTTTCGAAATTTGATATAATTCTGCGAAAATGGGGATGAAATGACATATTTGAACATTGACCCGATTTTCTGAGAAAACTTATTACCTCGTGAATATGAATGAATGGGGAGATATTCTGGCCTATCCTCAACTTTCACAATTTTGAAGAAAAAAGTCTTCTGTTACGAATTTTTCCGAATGAAATGATGTAATAATGAGTAATTATAATGAATTCATTGCTCGAGAGTTTTCAGACAAAGGAGAAAACAATTTCAAATCTTTTCTAACCTGAATTTTAAGCAATAAATTTCACTAACGAATATTTAGAGGAAAAAATTGAATTCTGACACAGATATGATGATCTTTCAAGAAGGACATTTTAAATGTTGTTTTGCCCCCTCTAAAGCGATTTTCTGATAGCATCTCGATACACCGTCCCAGTTGTTTCATGTCAGTTTCAGTTGTTGCTCAAACTTGTTCTATCATGAAACCCAAGAGAAGTTTATGAAAAGATTTTAGTTCATTAATCTTAGGCCGCTAGGGTTGCTCTAGGATGTCTCGTCCATTGGACAAGATACATGGATCAGTTCCTATTTCCAAATCAGACGTTAGTATTGAACCACAAGTTCGATAATATTTGGGGCTGATTAAGTCAAGAAGAGGAATCTTCTATGTTACACTTCAAGCATGGGTTTTTACGAAATCATAATTTAGTCGATATTATCATGGATTGGAGACTCGTTGGTGCGTGGTAAAGCAGGTTCAAAAAAGTCCTGTGCGAAAGTGTCACCTTGGCATCAGGACGCATAGAAGACAATGAAATATATTTTTCTATAACTTGTTTATGGAATTTATTGCTTGAAACTCTGGTTTGAGAAGGTTTTAATTAGGGGTATGTTTGAAATTTTTTATTTGTCTGAGAACTCTAGAGCAATGAATTCATTATAATTAATCATTATTTCATTGCAAAAAAATTCGCAACAGAAGACTTTTTTCCTCAAAATTGTGAAAGTTTAGGATAGACCAGAATATCTCCCCATCTCTTGCAACGGAAATATCACCCCTCACAGAAATAATCAAATCAAATTTCATACAATTTTGGATAGTGATCAAATTGAGCATATTTTTGCAGTGAATAGTCACTTTCACGTGGTAATAAGTTTTTCAGATAATTGGGTCAAAGTTACAAGAATAATAATAGGAAAGAATTCAAATATGTCATTTCATCCCCACTTTTTGCAGAATTATATCAATTTTTGAAAATTGTTTTATACTTCCGAAAAGCAGCAATCATCAGCTATGTTCAGAAAAAAAATTCTGGAATCAGGTCTAATTCAGAGATATGCTGTTCAAAACATCGAGAAAAGGTAGCGATTTTTCACCAATTTCCAAAATGCCTTTTATCTCGAAAACTGTGAAAATTAAACCTATATACAAATTTCACAGCATTCTGAGTGGTCATGACCTATTCTACCACCTGTATAGTGTTTACGGTTAACCGGACACCCTGTATATCGAGCTGAATATCATGATGAATATCGGTGGTGTATATCGGTCGAAAGCTGGTATAGATCAATGAACTAATAACCCTATTAATATTTCGTTGGAATAATTCTAATTTCTACCTTGTTCGAATGAAAAAAGGACATTTTTTGTAGCTTAGTTTACCCTCTTAGAATAGTTGAGAAAGAACTCAAGTTTTGGACACGATGTTGAACATTTCCTTACATAAAAAAACGCGCAATTCGAAATACTAATCGAATTGTCTGGGCATATTTCATTGTTGTCGTGTCCGAAAATAGTTGAATATTGCACATTTTAAATCATAGCCCAACTTCACCTGACAACTCCAATTCCACAGCTGGGGAAACAAATTTCCACTGCCGAAAAAAAACAAGTTCCATTAGATGAGTTTCCCAGAACGTCCCAGTTTAGTTATTCATCGTACTATTCCAGAAGTTCTGAAACGCTAGAATACCCTCGCTTCAACGATGTATTCCTGGAAAAGATTATCAGGAGTTCGTGGAAAACTAGCAGTCAGACGGGCCTCAGCCGGTAGCATACAACAAATTGAACGATATTAGCTTTTCCAATTTCCCAGTATCCGAAACTCGTCTGCTTGTTCCGATCGGTTTCTGAATCGCTCGAGAATGACCCGCTGACTCACAATGTTACAATGATGCCCGGCTATTAAGGCAAATTATTCCTTTTTCTATTCTAATTTTAGAACGTAATGATAGAGAACGGACACAAGTAGAACTAGAGAACTTGTTAGGCGCAATAAAAACAGTCAGCCTTTTCCCGCGGTTCTGATTTGCAGCTTTCATGCAATATTCATGACGTTTTCCTCTTCTTCCTTTTCTCGTCTCGGAAGTCGTTTCCGACGACAGCGTCGTCTTTGTTAATCTGCCTCTGATTATTAATTTCTTGAAGGTTTTGTTTCAAACGAGCGTTTGCCAGACAGCCTGAAAATTTAAGTTTTAATGAGAATATTGAAAAGGCACTCTAGTGGGGTCAAGTTTTTTTTTATTCGAATATCATGCACATTTTTCCTTCACGAAAAACTTCGATGATGACGCCTGCTCCACAGCAAAAATAAATAAAATACATGGTGCAGTTATTGACATATTTTGGTGCGAAATGCGGTTCAAATGATATTATATCGAATGAAATATGTTTCTTAACATATGCCAATAGGTTTGCCTTTGAAGAATATCCATTTTCCCAATATTTCCAAAAATAAGTTTTTCATCGAATCGAAATTTGATGAGAATTTGAAAGAAGATGCCTTGAAGCATTACGCTAAATTCCATTGAAATATGACTAACGGTTAATAGGAAATGAAATTTTTGAGAGCAATGTTTTTTACTTGTCTGGTGACACAATAGGCGACTTCGTTCCGAGTTGCCAACCCACAAATGACTTCCAAATTTACTATCACTAGGGAAGGAAAATTTCTGAACAAATTAGACATGATAAGGTTTGCGTTATATATAAATATCCGTTAAAGATGCCTTGGCTCCTCAAACAAGATGATTCCTTCCAAATATAGGTTTTCCTCAAGATCATCTCTGATTGGCTGAAATTTAAGTTGAGATTCCTGATTTCATGTTAATAGTATCAATTTTATATAGGATATGTTCCGCAAATCAACATGGTTATTTCGGTTGCCGGTTTTCCGTTCCGTAAATATGAAATATATTTGGTTGGTTTCATGCTGTAAAAAACATGGTGTGCTCATCATAAAAAAAAGTGACGTCAGCAAGATTTGAATATGAATGAAAAAGTGTCGTCATCATCGGTAAATACAATCACAGATGAGCACACCATGTTTTGCTTACATCATGGTTGGTTCCTGGAAAAAAGGTTAATTGCGGAATTTGATTGATGAAAAAGCAATAATTCTGTCACCAGAACATAGAGTTATTAAGCACTAGAACCTCTGAATAAAGAACATAAGGAAGGAGCATAATGCCTCATAAAGTGGGTCCGGGATGGATGTTGCATATGGCCGACTTTCCTTTCACTTTGAAGAGAGAACGACTTGTTCCGAGACTTCTTTGTCTGAAGAAACGAAATAACATGAGTCATACTTGGAGGTTCAATATGGGCGCCTATG
Source organism: Myrrha octodecimguttata (assembly GCA_958510865.1). Taxonomy (NCBI): domain Eukaryota; kingdom Metazoa; phylum Arthropoda; class Insecta; order Coleoptera; family Coccinellidae; genus Myrrha; species Myrrha octodecimguttata. Next base: position 33,754,748 of record OY294057.1, read on the forward strand.
TCCCACTTTTATACGAAGTAGAAAAGCGTTATGCTCCTTCCTGTTGTTCTTTATTCAAAGGTCCGGGATGGATGTTGCATATGGCCGACTTTCCTTTCACTTTGAAGAGAGAACAACTTGTTCCGAGACTTCTTTGTCTGAAGAAACTAACTAATATAAGTCATACTTGGAGGTCCAATATGGGCGCCTATGTACCACTTTTATACGAAGTAGCGTTATGCTCCTTCCTGTTGTTCTTTATTCAAAGACCAGAACCAAAATCAATGTTTCATGCATGATGTTTTTTACATCATGGTTTCATGGTAACATATCCATAGCATAGAACGATCTTTATTTGCCTTATCATCCATAGACCATACCTGGTAATTTTTTCATTGTTGATTGTTGTCTCTTCTATGTTCTATGGATCATAAAGTAAATAAAAGATTGTTCTATGCTATGGATGTGTTACCATAGAACATTGACGTTCTGGTAACAGAAAGAACGTTTTTTCATCAATACAATTCCGCAATCAACCATTTTTTCAGGAACTAAAGGGGCGCCTTTTGTGCGAGGGAGATTCGGATATTTGGGTAATCGGGGATTCATCCTATTGGCCGAGAGATTCACCCTATTGGCTGACGACGATCACGTGATCATCGTCGGCCAACAGGGAAAAATCTCCGATTACCTAAATACCCGAATCTCCCTTGCACAAAAGGTATCGAACATTTCATATTTACGGAATGGAAAACCGGCAACCGAAGTGATCAAGTTGATTTGCGGAATATATCCTATATAAATTTGACACTATTCACGTGAAATCAGGAATCCCAACTTGAATTTCAGCCAATCAGAGATGATCTTAACAAAACCCTATATTTGGAAGGAATTATCTTGATTGAGGAGCCGAGGCATTTTGACGTGTATTCATGTCGAATTTGTCCTGAAATTCCCGTTCCCCAGTAATAGTAAGTTTGTGAAGAAAATTGTGGGTGGGCAACTTGGGCCGAAGTCGTCTATTCACAAAATCCGTCCAGCGGTTCCGGATTCATAGCAATATGAAATGGTAATTTCTCAATATCTCCAGAGGTAATTATCCGATTATATCGAAATTTGATTTCTAGTTGTGAAGTACCAATTTATGCCTACTGCGATACACTTCCTAGGTATGAAGAACAGCTTGTCAAATATTGTAAATTAAAATTTGCAGACTCTTTCAGATAACAAATAAAGAAATCTAGAAAAGCACTGACGTGAAGTCGGCAACTTCTGATCGCGTGTTCAAATTCGTTGCCAAAGCTATCATCTCTGGTGATCTTCTAATCATATTATCCTCACGAACTTCAAGCTGATATTCTTCAATCCAACAAGATTTCAATTCTTATCTGTTATTTTTGGAACGATTAGGAACATACACTCTTGAATGGGTCTACGGAAACATTGGGGGGATATTACCCATTCACGAATACGACCTTCGTAATTAAGCCCCAAAGCTACTCTACAAATTTGAGTTTCTAGTTCGTTTCTTCCTGAAGTTATTGTATTTACGGTTGGCCTGTAATTTAAATCCAGTACTTGATTGAATTATCGACAGGTATTCGTCCCTGTGATATTTTATTATTGACAGTATGAAGGTTCATATGGAATTTCGCGAGGGAAATTTGAACAGAAGATAGCAGAATATTAAATATTTTGAAAAAATTTAGTTTTGTAATTGTTCTGATAACACGATCACCACAAAGTTTTTTTATCAGCATTTTCAACCTTCTACCATGTTTCATCATCATTGAATCAGTATTTTTTGAGTTTTTTTTGGAAAAACATCGATACCTAGCAAAAAACACGAAATTCGACATATTTTTTCACAATATCTCCGAAAATTATAATTGTATCAAACTGAAACTTGGTACACTGCTTCGAAAAATGCAGATCGAGGTATAGAAATATATAAAAATATATTTTTTTCAAATGTAACTAATAGTTTCCGAAAAACTTTTTTTCGTTACAGTTTGGAATTTTTTTTTTTGATTTTCTGACATTGAGATCTTGACAAAATCTTGCAAGAAGTTGCGCGTCGCTATGTTTCAAATAATTGCCAAGCTTCAATCCGGTCGCTTCAGTAGTTCTCGAAATATCAGGGAATAATCTCAGAATTACAAATGGATTTAACTCCGAAACTGTTCACCAGATTTCGCTCATTAACGGACTCGACCTTGGCATTTTGAAATATAACCTATCCTGAAAGTTTCAAGTCGGTAGGATTTTCCGCACAACCATGTTGGCGCATATTATGGATCGATTAAATACAGAATAAATGCTACACCGTGTGACCGAAAATATTTTCATTTTTTCGAGTTCGAGCGCAGTAAGTTAATATTACTATAAAATATATTCCTAATTGTTTCCTAAAAAAAGAACACCGATCAACTGTTGCGAAACCCTGTTATTCCGAGGGGACGAAAGTGAATATGTTGGAATTCTCCGCCCAGTAAATAAATCGATTTCACAATGCTGTATTTCCCTGCTTGCACTTGAATTATTTATAATTCTTGTTTGATTTCTTTTCAGGTTCAGTTACCGACTTGGTCAAATCAACCAAGGGACAGTCCCTGAAGGAGGAATGGATTGCGTACATATGTAGGGAGATCCTCAGGGGTCTGTCCTACCTACATTCGAACAAAGTTATCCACAGAGACATCAAAGGACAGAATGTACTGTTGACGGACAATGCCGAAGTTAAATTGGGTAAGTAAGCAAGCATGTTTGAGCAGTGCAAGTTGACTCGCCTCTGTATACCGCTTGTTCAATCAAAGTCAAATTTTTATTTTCTGGCGTTTTCTAGATATTCACTCCCAATAGCTTAAAATGGACTATTAACAATTAAATGAAAATTGTTTTTTATAGATAATTCTCTTGCGGATTACGGGATTCAAGCTTTTTGTCAATGGCAGTTTTAAGAAGAATGTTGCTTAATGAACAATATCGGAATAATGCTAACGATCAATGAAGTGAACTGTATCTTTTCGGATTTTATATCTGACTCCATCAGACAATAAAGAGAAAATTTCAGAATTATTTTCTTTCAATAGTATTGCATTTCAAGACTTTTTTGATATTGTCTATTCGGTAACATTTTTTCTAGAAACTGGCTTTGACAAATGGTTTGAATACCGCAATCTACAAGGGCCTTTTTACGCGCTTCTTCTAGGGAATAGCGCGTTATCATATGGTCACGATTTCTTTAATTTTCGAATTTTGAGCCGAAAATGGTCTTAAACTATTGGGTTGAACTCCCTAAAGAAGAACCCGTGGTCAAATTCAATTCTGTCCGTCCATATGTGCTCTAACTTCCGAAGGAAAAAACTTAGCGACTTAAAATTGTCAGATTAGGTTTGCAGTCCAAATATCTCGGTTAAGTTCGTTAATGGGTGGAATCGGTTGGATAGTTTCGGAGTAAGACCCATTTGAAATTTTGAGGTTAATTCCTCGTTATCTCATGGAGTCTTGACTCGATCAAATTGAAACTTCGTGGAGCAAAGTTTGTGTGGATCCAGTTGTTAAAAGATTTAAAAAAAAAATTTTAATTTTTTTTTAATTTTTCATGAAATTTTTTTTCTCTGAGAATATTGATTAGATTTCAATGGAATTTGGCACAGACCTTAGAGTCAGTATTTAATAACAATGTTCCAAATTTCAATTCGATCCGATGTTTACTTTCGGAGGTATAAGGAAAAAAAATTTGCCAAATTTCGTTGTTTTTTGGTATTTTAACGTTATTTCCGCAATAACTCAAGAAGTACAAATGCAATCAGATTGAAACTGCGTAATCAGGTGGAGATTACTAACACGCAACCAGATGCAAAATTTCGTGTTGATCTAATTGTTATAATTCGAACTAGTGTAGGCCATATAATTTCCTCAGAGATATCTTCACTTATTTCTAAATGTCAGAGACAGCATTTTAAAAGACCTAGTGGTTAGATTGTCTAATGTTGCAAAATGGCGAGTGCACTCTGTATTCAATTAGTATAGTATAGAACAAGCGCGTAAAAGCTCCTTACCTCACGTCAGTGCTTTTCCGGATTTTTGATAGTTCTTTTCTAGATATTTCTTGGTAGTTGAAACCTAGAAAACACCTCAAAAATAATTCAAAATCCTTTATTTGATAGATATTCAATTGTTAATGTCTGAAAGCATTTGGTGATCAGACTATTCTCTTTCGAGTCCTTTTTCGTCCAATTTCGTGGGGGTGTTTACTAAAATAGAGCGAAGTGATTTTTTCGGCGATTTGCATTCGAATGCAGTTTTTTGCAGGTTTTTGAACCTCAATATTGGATGTTTTGTGTGGGACGTATGCTAGAGGTTCGAGTTCAACCATGTTTATTTGTGATTCAAATGGCAGTTCTTGTATCGCATAGAGAAAGAGAGAATGGAAAAAATATTGAGATATATTCAATTTTATAATTTTACAGAACAAAAATTATTCTCTCCAATTCATTTCTGTGTGAAGTTGCATAAACATTTCTCCTCGTTAGTGACCTAGTACGATGTAGTTGAATAAATTTTTTCTGTGCGATATCAGCTCGAAAAACGAAAGGTGAAACAACAGATCGAATCTGCTCAGAAATGAATAAAAATTTCCAACATAATTTCAAGTTCGAGTGAATGCAGGGGCGTATCATCCTTATGTTCATTCAAAATGGTTGTTTGCAACACCCTAAGGAAGCCACTGACGAGAATGAAATATAGTATGGTACAACAAAGAATCATCTAATCATATCGATTTCAAGTAAACCATGAAGTCACTTTTCAACCAAGTTCAAAAATAAAATGTTTTTTAAAATGAGAATTCTTGGAAAATATTGTTTCACGTCTTAATTTGATCTTATCAGTATCATTCAAACATAATGATACCGCTATTGTCCCCTAGAACAAGCGGCTATAAATGTTTCGACATCACGGAATTGACAACTGTGGCTTCTTTAGAGCAGTCAGTAGCCCCGAATATCACGGGTTGAACTTTGAAGGCCAGAGTTCGAAATTTTTTTGATGCAAATGGTTGAAAAAATATAGGAAGAATGCGCAATGGAGTGAAAAATCGAAAATATCTGAGATTGCGCATCCTGAGAAAAATCATCCCAAAAAATAATCACTGAAGCCCGAAGAACGACATCCCGTTTTCTCTTATTAACGTCGAAATTTCTGGCATTATAATAAAGGGTTTTCCAATAAGAGCTGTTATTTTGAATAGCCCGCTATTTCAGTAGATGTCACGTTTGAAGCTGTCATTTTTTGAAATTTGACAAGTAGAAACTACGCCATTAATAAAAATGGAACGATACACACTTCAACAACGCATTGAAATTTTTAAAATTCAGTATAAAAATGGTGAAAATTTGGCAGAGACGGTTCGTAAAACTCGAACATTTTTGGGTCGAGCCGTTGGGACAACTTAGTGATGTGAAGAATAAAACCCTTGCACGTCGCTCAAGAACAGGCGAGAATATTGCTGCTGTAGCCGAAAGTGTTGAAGAAAACCCAGGTTTGTCCATTCCTCGTCTTTCTTTGGAATTAGGCATTCCACAAACGTCATTACACAGTATTTTGCATGAAGATTTAGGTCTTAAGGCTTATAAAGTTCAGTTAACACAAGAACTCAAGCCGGCCGATCATCAACAACGTCGTATCTTTGCTGATTGGGTCGTTGAAATGCATGAAAATGATCTGGAATTCCATCGAAAAATAATCTTGAGTGGTGAGGCCCATTTCCACCTCGGCGGCTTCGTCAACAAGCAAAATTGTCGCATCTGGGGCTCGGAAAACCCTAGAGTTATTGTTGAAAAGCCTCTCTACCCTCAACGTGTGACTGTTTGGTGCGGTTTATGGTCCGGCGGAGTCATTGGATCTTACTTTTTCGAAAATGAGGCTGGAGCAACAGTTACGGTGAATGGATTGCGCTATCGAGAGATGATTAATGATTTTTTATGGTCGGAATTGGATGGTATTGATCTGGACAACGTTAACTTTCAACAAGACGACGCTACGTGCCACACAAGCAACGAAAGCATTGATCTTTCGCGGGAAAAGTCTCGGACCGTGTTGTCTCTCGAAGAGGTGATCACAATTGGCCACCGATATCTTGTGATTTAACACCTTGCGACTTCTTTCTTTGGGGCCACGTGAAAGAGAAGGTCTACGCCAATAACCCAGCGTCGATTCAAGAACTCAAAGATGGAATTCATGAGGGTATCGAGGACATAGTACAGCCAGCTATCTGGTTATGGAAAATTTCATTAAAAGTATATGGTCCTGTAAGCGTGGTCGTGGTGGTCATTTGCCTGATGTTATTTTCCACTATTAACGGCATAGCTTCTTCTTTATAATGAAGTAAACATCCGATCATTTATATTGAAAATGGCATTTTTCTTTGAATATCAACACCTCTTATTGGAAAACCCTTTATTTCTTGCGGCTATTAGCAAACTAAAGCATGCAGACCGTGGACAGGTGCCTGACCTTGAGATATTAACGAGGTTTTTTGAAACTTGAATGTAGCTGTGTGGATGAAATCTACGAAGCCGTAATTGATCAACCGGCGGTATTGTTTGCTCTTAAGTTGACGAAATTCACCAAGATATTCAGGCATCATACCTACGCTGTAAATTTTTAGACTTCTTCCGAAGCATAGCCTTTGAATTTGACCAAAAGTCATTCATCAGTGTGTCTGGCCATTTGGGAAAAATGATAACCTAGAATTATTTCATGAAGCATTCAGCACTGTAGTTCAAATTTAAGACTTTTGGGAAATAATGCTCATAAAAAGTTATTTCTTGAATTGAACCCACGAATATCATCCTCAAATGTTATCATGATATTAGAAAATAGTCCATATATACCTTAATTCATCTCTGAATCTTCCACAAAGATGCGCTGTATTTTCTTTTCAAATTTTCCTAGTATGAGTCTTATAATGTGTTCAGGCCTGCCGTATCGAGAACGGATTAGGGTTTATTTTCCGGTTTCCAGAGAGATGCGGAATGTCAATGTCGTTGATTCCTTGGGCGTCGACTTTTTTCATCGGTCGATCTCTAGATTGAGAGGAGATCTGAGGCGTCTCATTTCACTGTAATTTTTTTTTCTCTGTATGTATGATCTTTATATTAAAAGCGGTTGATAATTTTCTCATTTTTGTAAAAGGTTTTGTACCATTCTATAAATAAATAAATAAACACTCTTATGGTTGAATTTTCAAATACTTAAAGGGTTCTTACCAAAATCCTCATCTTTTTTAGTGGATTTTGGTGTCTCAGCACAGTTGGATAGAACCATAGGTCGAAGAAATACCTTCATCGGGACCCCATATTGGATGGCTCCAGAAGTCATCGCTTGCGATGAGAACCCTGAAGCGACCTACGATAACAGGAGCGATCTATGGTCTCTGGGCATCACGGCGCTGGAGATGGCCGAATCTCAGCCTCCCCTTTGTGAGCTGCATCCAATGAGAGCACTCTTCCTGATACCTAGGAACCCGCCCCCAAGGTTGAAGAGTAAAAAGTGGAACAAGAAATTTCATGGTTTGTACTTTTGGAAATAGGGTTATAGAATGGTGTTTACTGTGTTCATTCTTTCAGGGTTTATCGATACAGTCTTGGTAAAAGACTATCATGAAAGACCATACACTGAACAGCTCCTTAAGCATCCATTTATCAAGGACCAACCTACCGAAAGGCAGGTTAGGATTCAACTTAAGGATCATATTGATCGGTGCAAGAAGAGGAAGCAAGAGAAAGAGAGAGAGGACTATAGGTAAGCATTTTATGTTTTTTGTATAATCTACATTGAAAGCTTGATGAATTCCTTGATGATTTTGTGTACAGAATACTCTCAAATTATCCTGTAGAAAAATCTATGGATTCCATAAATTGACCTTCAATTTATGGTGATTTCTTCTCCTTTGAACAACTCTTGTTAATCTTAATTCATATTTGGTAAATTTCCTTTTCTTCATAGATACTCTGGTTCTGAGAATGAAGAGGAGGAACCTCAAATCGCTGGTGAACCAAGTAGTATTATTCAAGCACCAGGTGGTGATACACTACGCAGAAACTTCCAACAAATACAAGAAGGACGGACCCTTAGTCAGGCAGTTGAACCACCTCCAAGGTAAAAAAAAAACAAAGTGAACTGTGTAACATCGTTCTTATGATGTAACTATCTTCTAGGGGAGGGAGACATAAGGATAAAGAAGAAATACCAGAACCTGGACCACCAGCGAGGCCTCCAATACCTCAGAGGATTATTGTGGTACCTGAACCCGCACCTCCTAGAAGGTATAGTCTATTTGTTGAGTACAAGTTTTGTAGTAATAGTATTGAGTTACCTCAATATCTCAGGAACTACTTATGCGATTATATTGAAACTTGGTAATTTGTTAGTATACTAACCCCCCATTTTGTTGGAATCGTATTGTTCATACATTTTGAAAAACTATTCATTAGATTCTAATGACATTTTGCGCCAACCTTGAAGTCTGTCTTTTACAACAGTGTACCAAATTTCATTTTTATAGGATTTCAATTTTCAGAGATATTGCAAAAAACTGGTCGAATTTAGTGTTTTTTACCTCCTCTGTATCTTCATTTCTGGAACTACTCAAATAATACTTATCCGATAATGAATAAACTTGTTAACTAGTTGGCAAATAATGATCCACAACTTTGTGCGGAATTTCGAGATTATCGTGTCATTTGAACAATTGGAAACATAAAATTGAAATTTTCCCCAAATATTTTATCTCTATTTTTGGAAAAAAATATTTGCCTTCGAAACCTGTTCTACAAATATCGAGTTTCCTAGTTGTTTCATTCAGAAGTTATTGTGTTTGCGATCAGCCTCAAAAACCAGCAGATCAGTTGAGACTACATGGGAGTGAAGAAATTGGTTTCTATCTTTTATTGATATTTTTTTGTTGTGAAATTTGTTTTTTGTAAACTTAATTCCGATAATAGCGCAGTTGCTAATTTGTGGACATAAAGTATTAAATATATAATGATAAACGCTTCTATTACTTCACATAAATCAGTTTCTGGAGATAATTGGGATAAATTATCAACATTCACTAACATCTCTCGAAGTTGATGGTCAGTCAATTGTGTGTCTACTAGACTATGTAGATTATCTAAATTAAGCATTTTAAGATGTCAAAACAACAGGTGTGATTTTTTGGGTTCTATCCTTGTAATTGGTTACTACTAATCGTACAGGTTCCATCATTATATTGTTAACATGTTATTGAAAAATGTGTGTGCTCATTACATCTTTATAGGTCATTTCCACATTTACATTAATTAGTAACGATGACCCCTCAATAATGAAATCTTCCATTATTCAAACCTTGCGGTAATTCAAAGTAAGTGATGGGTCCTAAAAAATCTAAATTTATCTCGAAACTACATTGCATTCTGATACTCGAGTTGTGAAAACTGTTTGGATTATATTCTAAAATGGAACAGATACAAAATCATCCCTCAAATAAATCAAAAATTCATTTCAGTGTGTTTACATATTTATAACCTCTTCAAGCGAGTCCAAAAGCGCCGAGAGTGACGTAATCCTATATCTGCAATCTGATTGGCATCCCAAAGCACCCCAAACTCCTGCTAAAAATCTGATTAGCTGGATTCACGGTCATGTATGCGTTGACATAAATTTCCAAAGTAAATGACGCGAGTGGTTTATCTGGTTGGTCTTTGATTATTTACTCGATTAAATACTTGTTTACATTCGCCTCCACTGCAGAGCAAAAGCAATATAGACGAGATTTCAGCTTGATTTTCCATTCACCTCAGCTCGAAGGTGAATAGAAACAAGCGACATAATAATTTTTTTGCCAAAAATTATCATTTGAATACACATTTTCAAAACGGAGGTCTTTTATATGAAGTGCGACCATACTTTTGCCAAAATGTGGATATTAAATTTTTTTTCGCGAGAGATATGAATTCAAACATCAGACAGAATGTGTTTCTTTTCACCCCATTTTTCCGTACTTCAAATCAAATCGATAATTCGTTTTTTTACTAGTCCCCCTGAATTTCGATCTATCTGTGGGCTACTGTATTAGATCCTTAAATAAATTCATACAACTATTCAGTTTACATCGGACTCCATGTATATTCCTTGCAGACCACTGCCACCTCCTCCGGACAATTTTGTTTCAAGATCCCAGCAACAGCAGCAGCAACAACAGCAAAGGAATTCCCAATCTCAACACATGTTTAAGCCAATGGTATGTTGTATTAGCTACAAGGGAAATTCATCAATTGATAGGAACTGAATTATTCAGTTGATCATTTTAATGATCACTTGTAGATATAATAGATTGTGTAGTTCAATTATGAATAATTCTAGGCTTCTAATAAAACTAGGACCTGGTCTTTAGCCTCCACAACATGTTCTTCTTATGGCGCCCATGATTCGAAATAAAAAAACCATGAGCCTCTTGTCCAATGTCGAAGTCACTTCTTTGATCTTGATCAAATCTCAAAATAAAAATTGCGATTGGTTGTCCGGTAATTTTCTTTTGTTGTTTTATAAAGGACAGAAAATTTTATCGAAGCTCTGATCTAAATAATGAATGTTAATATCATTGTTTATAATATCTACAAGCAGTCATTATGCTAACATTTACCAAAAATCGAAATTTTATTCTCTAAAAATCTGCAACCGGTTTCAGTTTTCATAAATTATCACTACATGGGTACATTCCTTGTCTCTTCACGCATTTTCGTTATGTGTTCGCCTATGTTCTACTTTAACTATTTCCTCTTTATTTTGTGTGCTTTTCCTTTATCTAATTTAGCTTGTTTTTATTCATTTCATGTACATGTTTCACCAATTTCTCCATAAACACAGGGTCCTCCACGAAAACCTGAGGTAGGTTACCACTGCTTCCTGAAAGAAGGCAACAGAAAGAAAAGTACTCACTGAAATAGTTCCTTTCTGGTGCTTTCACTTTTTTTTTTTGTTTTTCTCTGTTCTGATCTTTTCTATTTTTTTGCAAAACACAAGAAAACTTGAAAAATTTAGATTCAAAAATCGAACATTCGTTTGTATGATATTCATTTCAATTATTCCAAAACTGAATGCTTACAGGAATTGGATGCTCTGGCTGCTCATCTCAACGAGCTTGGAGTACAATCTGCGGCTCAGCCAGAGGCCCCACCACGAAACAATAGAAATAGCAAACAGGCGCAATCTGCAGCGAATAACAACGTCTCTACTCCTGGATCTACCAGCAATCACACTCCCAGCAATCAATCGGGAGGTATTCTGGACACTCTGGAAGATAGCGAAAGCGATTCTGAGCCTGAAGACAATGGAAGGGCTAGAAATGATGGTACCCTTCTTGCTAGTGATCCTCCAAAGCCTCTGTAAGTGATTGATATTAACGTTCAAGAGCGATTTGAAATTCCTTTCTACAATACCTAATCCATTATAGAGTTTTCATAAAAAAATAGTGGTCAAATCAAAATTTAATATTAAGTATGATTTGATTCCATTCATGTTAACGGCTAATGTAGAAATGCGGGCCTCGGAGAACCTGACTATGACTTTCAATTCTAGTGGGAATTGTAACATGAAAAAAGAACTAGGTACTTGAAAATTTTAAAATTTGAATAATCCTAGAGCACAGCAATTGTATATTAAATGAATGATCAGTAGGTTAACTGAATTAAGTAGTATCTTACTGTGAATAAAGTAGTAGCAATGCAGTTACCTCCTTTCAACTTTTATGAATTTTCTTCTTAGTGATAAACATTATTTCAGTAGTTGGTAAACCCGCAAGATTTCCCGTCGCGAAGCTATAAGTAAGATATTCACACCATAGTAAGCAGTGTGAGTTCCTGAACAAAAAATATGAAGGCCAACATAGGCGGTCTCTCTTTGTTTGGAAGATGTGGGCGCTCAAATTTCCAAATTGTTGCACTTTCAGATCCTTTTTTCCGCCATAAAAAGGATCTCCTACATCTCAAATCTAGTTCATGAATCATCTTTGAACCTTCAAACGAAAAGCGATACTTTCTTTCAAGAATATTCATCATTTAAAGGAAGAAAAGTGAAAATATTAGACAACCACCTAATCTATATTTCTACGAAATCCTCAATGTTAAAGCGCAGCTTGGCAACAGCGTCTTTCCATCGCTGACCAACGTATTATGACCGAAGAGTAATTGCTGGCGGGAAAAATGAAATGATGGACAGTTGAATGATATGATTGTAAGGAAAATGCTTCTGTCACTGAAGAAGAGGTGGTTATTCTAAAATCAAAACAAAATCATTGAGAATATTTGTTCAAGGTTTCACTCTCAATATTTTCGTTTGAACTTTCATTCCCCTTCAAAATAGGGAGGTTTTTATCTACTTCGTTTTTTGTTGTCTTCGAGATGGTCCCAGTTTAGAATGAGATTCAGGATATTCCAATAAAACGGGTTATATAATAACCTCGATTTCATTGGAAATCTGGGAAGGGCGCGACCTATCACATATGAAAAAAATGTACATTGAAATATATATCAGGGTGTATTCTCATTCTATTACTATGTGTTTCAACCTTGTGGATTTCATTAGAAACGAATTCTCCTATTGGAACACAGTAAGAACTAAGAACATATTTCATTTTTCTCGCCAGCAATAATCTCATTCACGATACGCACGATGGCACGATTCCGACCGATGGAATTCACGCCATTGCCAAACTTCACTTTTAGACTGAGTCGAAATCAGAAGGAATAGAGGTTAAGTGGTTATCCAGTATTTTCATTGTTTTTTCATTATATATTGATTATTCTTGAAAAAAAGTGTTGCTTATTGTTGGTTGAAGGTTCAAAGGTGGTTTGTGAACTATACAGATGAAGTGAGAGATCGTTTTTATGGTGGAAAAAGGGACCTGAAAACGAATCATTTTGGAAATTTGGGGGCCCATGTCTTCCAAATCAAGGGAGACCGCCCATGTTCGATTTCACATTTTTTATTCAGAAACACACACTGCGCATAATTATGTGAATATCTTTTCAATATCTCGGCGACGGGAAATCTTGCGGGTTTACCCAGTAGTTTCCTATTTACAGTTAAATGTACTCAAAGAGAGAAGATAGCAACACTTACTTTGTGTACAATCATCTTTCGTATCAAATTTCAATAGTAGATTCCTTCATATTTCAGTTGGATTAATTGCTTAGTCAAGTAAATGAATTTGTTGCTTTTATATTATATAACTTAGATATTACTTATGGAACTCACTCATACATTCAATTTTAGTCTGGCAGTAATTACTGATAATGTAATTCTCAACACATAGCTTATACTTGTGTTTATTATTGCACATTTGATACCAGCGAGCATAAGATTTAAATTTGTCAAAATTTCTAGTTTTCATCTGAATATCGGTCATTCTAAAATAGAAGAGTGACTTCATGATATCCTATCTTTTAAAATACAACAAAAAAATCACTGCCCTATCTTTTGCCATATTATCTCATTTAATACTTTGAAGCCTTCATGTATTAGTACTGAGAAATTTTCACAAAAGTACAAACTGAATTATGAAGCCTTCATAATTTAAAATTAAGTAAAAACATGTATTCTAGATAATTTGCCCAAGTCCCTCAACTCGCTTCGAAATATTTTCGCAATATTTGTACTACCCAATTCAAAATTCATATTAAGTATAAAGTCAACATGAAAATAAACTCAGAAAAAAACCACAAAAATCCTGTTTGCCTCCTTCAGACAGTCAAGTAAAAAGAGGATATATTTTTTATAAATAATTTGTAGAATTGCCTATTACAAAGTCACTCTTGTAATTATCTTCACAAAAATATTGAGATCTGGCTTTACTAATCAAATCTTTCTCCCCTCCTCACCTTGTATTTTTACCCTTGCATGATTCGACGATATTGCGTCGCATCCCCTTTATGCAAATCATGATGATATTTTTGCTTTGGAACGATTTTTTCGTTTGCCTTCCCCAATTATGTTTCTGCTTCTTTTTGTTTTGTTAGTCCCGAGTTTTCTTTCAGGACTGGTTTAGGTTCAGTGCCAGAGAGCTCTAGCAGTGTGCCGAGTCCTGGAGCGATGGGATCAGGTTCTAGTTCAGGTAGTGCACCCAACAGGCCTCTGCCTCCCACCCCTGATGATGACGACGTGCAGGGAGACAAAACGCTTGTGGTGCGAAGGGTGAGTGCATGCTTTCATGTTGTCGGAATCTGAGATTGGATAAGTTTTTCTTTAAAAAGCTGAAAATGTTGTCAATGTTCGAAATAACTGGGTAAACAAGTAAAATATAAAAACGAACAGTGAAAGTGAGGTCTATGCTGCAACTGCAAATGAAACTGATGGTAACTATTTTCAGTAAAGTAAGAATAATAAAGTGTTGTTCTGCTAAAATAATATTGTCTTAGTGTTTTCCAAAATTACTCCATTTTGGTGTCTTCTAGAACACTTACTTGATTCGTGCCGTTTCTTCGACCTTGAGCATAGGTGTAGATTTCGTGTAAAGGTTGCTATTTTGGAGTTATTCGTTATTTTGGTTTTTCCTTACCTTGGAAGAAAGTTTTGAGTTACGGCCAACGAGTAAACTAAAGAACGTGATCTTGCGACGATTCGGAGAATTTTGAAAAGATACACAAATTTGAGAAAATAAAGGATCTATTCAGACTCCTTCGCCATTTTTCAACTTTCAACAATTGCTCTTGTGCCGATGTATTTTACTAAGATTTTCGCACTGACGTATTAAAAAAAAAACTAGAAAAGCGCTGACATGAAGTCAGCAACTTTTGCGTGCATATTCAATGGAGATGACCGCTCTGGCAACGAATTTGAACATGCGCGCAAAAGTTGCTGACTTCGCGTGCTTTAGTAGATTTTTTCATTGAAGGACTAAATTTTAATTTCATACAATCTGTAGTTTCCAAAATATAAGGAGAATCAATTTTTGAATAGGTATATCTGCGGAATCTTTGGGTGGATTTTATCAATTCGCGAATTCGGCTTTCGTTATTGAATTCAAACCTACAATGCAATAAACACTCTTTCGGTGATCTCCTAATCATATTATCCACATGAAATTCTGTATGAACCTTCGATCTGTAATTTTTCGATAAAGTACTGGATCTAATCTATATTTTGGAAATATTGGGAAAATAAAACTTTGAATGGGTATATCTACGGAAGTTTTTATGTTTACCATCGGCCGATCGTAAAACTACGAACTTAATCGCCGCAATGCTCGACATAATCTGAAAGTCGATAGCTTGCCCCGTTCGGCAGTTATCGTGTCGTCGGACAGAATCTATTTTGACACCGGATTCGTCATCAGTGAGTCCAACCTAGTCGTTTGAGACCATCTTCGGCTCAATCATCGAAAATTACAGACATTTGGACAAAACGATAGCACGCTGTTCAATTAAACTTTTCCATCACAGAACCTGTGTCTAAATATTTGTGGGTGAATTGTTGCATTTAAAATTTCCCGATGTATTTGTCTAGAATTCAAGTAGAAATAATTCAATTTCTGATCACTCCGTTCATATCCAAACGAAGGTAAAATGAACAAGTATGTGAGCTGGAATGGTATTCAATTCCAAATGCTGATTTTTTTATAAATAGATTGGTTTCATTATCAATCACTTACACTGATTGTATTGCAAAATGTTGCATATTATGTTCAATATATTTTATTTGAATCATCGATACATTTTCAGCTCCATTCTGTATTCTTATATCACCTTTTCTTTTCTTGAATGTTGTATTTGCAAATGACAGCAGACTGCAGCCAGTCAAGCAAATGCTCTGTCTAAACCGGACGATGTTGATGAAGCCACACTTTTGAAAGACTGGGATTTTGACAAGTTCTTTCCGCAGAACAAGAAACTACAGGATAACACCTCTTCCTCTTCTAGCAGCTCAGGTAAAAAGGACAAACGTAAGAAAGATGCGAAAGACACTAAGGAGGCAAAGAGCCCCAGTCACAGAAGAATGGATAGCGATTCAAAAGTGAGCCCTTTTCTGAGGGGTTTCCGAAGGGAAAACTCTGATCTTTTACCGTTGGGGTCGAGACATTCGGCCATATTTTTGGATAGGACAAGAAGCAGTGGCATATTCAACAATAGAAGGAGTTCAGATGCTGGTTTTAACAGCACCAAGAATACCGGAGAACCAGTGTTGATGGATTATGTAAAAAGAACCGAATCTCCCAGTTCTACGAAGAGTGATATGAACAAAAACGCAGCTAATAGAAGTAGGGAACATAGACTTCCCGAAAGTGGACTGATAAAAATAGAGGATATGTTCAAACCTCGCAGGGAAAAGACTGAATCTGACATAGTTCTAAGGAATTCTGACGCTAGGAGAAGCATAAGGGAAAGCTTAGAAGCAAGAAGGAGAGAGACAGATTGTTCAGATAAAAACAGGGGATCTAGAAGCGTAGACACCAATTCTGCTTTGCTATCGAGTACCACAAACTCCTTTAGTGGTGATGAATATTTATTTATTCAGGTAATAGTACCTCGTTTGGTTTTAGGGTGATATTTTTTCTGTTAACCACTTCCTGTATATAGTTTTGTTCTTTGATTAGTTTTCATCTAACATTAAGTTGTTCCTTTCTTCATTAACTTCCTGCTGATCTTTTTTAGATGATTTTAGAGCTAGATATTTGGGGATTATTGCTGGGGTTAGTATTTCAGCTATGCCGAATGGTTCGAAAATAGCTGTTACTGAACTTATTCATCAAAACAATAATTTTCAATATGGGCGTGTTTCATCCAATTCATATGCTCTCACAATTTCGTGTGAGAGCATTCTCAATAATCAAAATCATATACTTACACACACACACACAGCATAGAATATATAAATGAAAGTTTTGGAGGTTATTGTTTTATTTTAGTTGCTAATGAGTGTATGTATAATATAGATATATATTGAGTTCGGATTTATACTAGAAGTTATATTAAAATTCTTTGTGATCATATTCAAAAGAAATAGTCGTCAGATTGACTCACAACTGGATTATTATAGAGAAAGGAAGGTTTTCACGAATTCTGAATGTACCATTACTTTCGAAATGGAACATAATTATAAAAAAATATGGTCATACAGTCTTCGATTCGATATTTCAGTGCTGCGTTTTTCAAGGCTATGTTCCCTTTTATGGGGTTATAACTTGAATGCAAACTCATTGTTGTTCAGTTCCGAAATTTTATTATGTCTTTTCTTGTGACACTATTAACCTATCACGAATTCACGTTGATCCATCTGAATAACAAATTCATGTTCACCTCTAATATTTTGGGTATAAGTTATTTCTGGTGTAGGTTTTCCCAACAAATCTTTTGTTTCAAATTTAATTCTATAACAGTTTGGTAGTTTGTTTTCAAAAATATTTCGAATTAATTCCAATATATATGTCCTAAGTAATATCCTCAGTACATTCTAATTAAAAATGTATAATGTACATTTTAAATTCCATCAATGCATAGTGTAGGTACCATTAGGAACAATTCAAATGTTGAAGATATAACACCCTTACATAGTACCCTAAAGAACTGATCAGCCCCTTGCATGATTAATTTTTCTTACCCAACCCCTAAATTTCAACGCTTAAACTAATGTCTAACCTACCACGAAAAGGAGATGAATACATACAAAAAGCAGAACGAAGAGGATCTGTAAGTCCAAAAGGAAGAGTACAGCATGTTTTTGAGATGGTTCTGCGAATGAAAGCATGGAAATTGATCTAAAACGACTGGTTGCAGCTGCTGCCATCTACTGTTTAGTGCCTTGAAAATCATGCATATATCCCTTTTTAGTAATCTCATATACATCTACGATTTGTTTATAATTTGCAGTTAAAATTGTCATTGTTCTAATTCAATTTCCGCTTTTGCTTTGTGTGTTATTTTGTTTAGGTAGTACTTGTGGTTCATTGTTATCTATTGTACTTTTTTGTTTTAATTTCATTCATTTGAGTTTTTCAATACTTAATAATTTATATATCATTTGGAAAAGACCCAAGAAACGGTTTCAGTTTATTTTTATTATAGTTATTTCGTAATTTTAAATTGCAAGTAGTAGCTGGCTTTATAAATTGTATTGTAGATTCTTCTGAAATTTTAGAATTTTGTTGTATTTGTAGAATGGGCGAAGTGGTGACAACATAAGGCAAAGTAATGTCTTGCCAGACTTATTGAGTCAAGCAAGTGGTAGCCCTGGAACTCCGTCGGCTAGAGATAAATCCCAGAGTGAAGAGGTGAGTTTTTCATTACTTGTTGCTTAAAACATTTGGGGCTTCTCGCTTTTATTGTTATAATCAAATAAATCTTTGACATTTATCAAGTTTGAAGTCTTGCTTCCGAAGAAGTATGCAATTTGAAATCTAAGAAGCTAAATGAATGTTCTCTTGTGCGCAAGATTTTTATACATGTTGTGTATTGATTATGGTAACAAATTTTGAGGAAAAATCAATACAGGCAGATCTAACTCTTATATCATTATCTTCGTCCAAAGAATAAGAAATTGGAACAAATTTCAGTTTTCAACTGATATTACCATGCCTTTTTTCGTTCCCTAACGCTGTTGACTGAAGGCTTTTTTGATTTTTTTTGATTGAGGTGCTCTGGATTAATTCAGATAATATTTTTCGTCCAAGCATACAGTCAGAGTACATTGAAACGCTTTTGATCTGCTTATATAAAACTTTCAAAAGCAAGGATTTCGAATTTTTTACGCAAACATTTCATCAGAATTTATTTTACATGAAAAACGAGTGTGAAGCTTGACATAATGAAATGATTTATACCATTGTGAGTGATCCCTTTGAAATATAAAATCAAATACAGTGTCAAATTATAATGACATCAAAACACTGTGTCTCGGTTGCCTGGATTGATCTAAATCAGTAGTCTTAAAGGAATATTGTCGTGGTCAAGGTCGAAATAAATAATTTAATTATAATAGCTGAAGAATAGGCTCTATGCTTTAAGTATAATATTAAATTCAAAAAATATATATAATAGACTATTGTTTGGTTATCATCCATTATCAATTATTTGAAAGAAAATATTGGGAATATTGGACACTATTTTATTTTACTGTTTCATTAGTAACAACGCCGACGTTTCGAAACTGTTCGTTTCTTTTTCAAGGCTGAAAATAAACACAAATATAAAGTATACAATAAGACATAATGTGAAAAACATTACCTAGTTACGTTGAACAATATTTTACACTTATTAAAAACATTTAGACATTTAAGGAATCGAATCGAACAAACAGGCACGCGATATAAACGTCATTAATCACATTCAACATGACATGATCTTAAATATCCCTATAAAATTATTGATGAGGCCAGCACTCATCTTCTAAGTATACCATTATAAACAATGCTAAGGTGTTGCACATCTTCTCTATGATTGACAGTATAGTTTCTTTTTATGTGGATCATCTCACTGACATTTCTTTTATAACCAACCTCTTCCCTATCAAGTATCCGTACACCATCAAAATTAAATTTGTGACCCATGGTTCTCTGATGTAAAGTTAAAGTTAATTATGAATGAAATCTTCTATTATGTTGTTGAAAAATTTGGATTTTATATACCACTCATCAAATTCTTTGTAGATGATACATTATTGTTGGTACCATATGATAAAGTACAATACATTTTAGATATTTTCAACTCTTACCATCATAAAATACAGTTCACACTTGAAGTAGAGACAGACAATAGTTTACCTTTTTTGGATTTATTGATAATCAGAGAAAACTCTAGCATTATTACAGACTGGTACACAAAACCAATAAGTACTAATAGATGCATAAATTTTTACAGCAATCACAGCATGCAGCAAAAAACTAATGTAATGGGGAATTTAATAATAATAATAAAAAGTTTCATACGAAGAACTTAGATAAAGTAAGAGGCATTCTGAAACAAAATAACTATCCTACATACTTAATAAACAGAACAATAAGTAAACACACTTCCAACATATGTCATACAACTGATGCTCATTCAAGCCTGGTCTTTCTCACAGAATGAACAAAATATTTAACACATTAAATGTCAAGTGTGCTTTTTACAATTTGCTGAGCACAAAAATGTTTTTCACTAATT
Organism: Myrrha octodecimguttata; assembly: GCA_958510865.1. Lineage (NCBI taxonomy): Eukaryota > Metazoa > Arthropoda > Insecta > Coleoptera > Coccinellidae > Myrrha > Myrrha octodecimguttata. The sequence continues at coordinate 33,774,910 of OY294057.1, forward strand.
TGAAATTTAAAACTCCTGTTAACCTCGAATCGGGAGTAGTATATAAGATACAAGTAACAAGTGTTATGTTGGCCAAACCAAACAATATTTACGTGATAGAATAAAACAACATAAATATGATTGTGAGAATGTTGCAAATTTTGATAAAACAGCTTTAACTTTACATCAGAGAACTATGGGTCACAAATTTAATTTTGATGGTGTACGGATACTTGATAGGGAAGAGGTTGGTTATAAAAGAAATGTCAGTGAGATGATCCACATAAAAAGAAACTATACCGTCAATCATAGAGAAGATGTGCAACACCTTAGCATTGTTTATAATGGTATACTTAGAGGATGAGTGCTGGCCTCATCAATAATTTTATAGGGATATTTAAGATCATGTCATGTTGAATGTGATTAATGACGTTTATATCGCGTGCCTGTTTGTTCGATTCGATTCCTTAAATGTCTAAATGTTTTTAATAAGTGTACAATATTGTTCAACGTAACTAGGTAATGTTTTTCACATTATGTCTTATTGTATACTTTATATTTGTGTTTATTTTCAGCCTTGAAAAAGAAACGAACAGTTTCGAAACGTCGGCGTTGTTACTAATGAAACAGTAAAATAAAATAGTGTCCAATATTCCCAATATTTTCTTTCATATAATAATAGACTTATTCATTTCAATAAGACTTTTAAGACCCAAGTCTTTATGGAACATTCACAAATTTTGAAAGAACCTTATAGTAATACTGAGAATGTATTTTTAACTGATCCAAAACTTATTGTGTCCCATGTTAATGTCTTTCTCTTTGGTTTTTGCCTTTCTGAGTGACGTCCATAACACATCGTAACATATAAAACTGTAAGTATGATACTGTTCAAATGTTCGTTGTATATTTGTAGTGTCTTTGTCACATTGTATTGTTTATGCATCACTGACTGGCATCAGACGTACCTGATTTTAGCTTTTTGTTCATCGCACCTTTTTTGTTTGAAATTCACTTCGCAGATTAATTTTCATATTCATGAGTATTTAAAAACATCAGGTGAGATTCAACTAGTCAGTTATTTTTAGCATTTCTTTTATTGTTGAGAATGCTTCAGTTCTAGTCGTGCTAATATCATAGCATGGCATGTATTCATTTCATAGTAAAAAATGAAATCAATCGTTCTTTCTCTACTAAATTTGGAATTGGAACTCGGAGGTTCCAGAGCACTGCGACCTTATGATCAATTTTACTCTCTGACTGAAGTAGTACAGAGCTATAGCTTACCATTCAGTTCTAATGAACTTGAGCCAGTTGAGCTGGCTTCTAGAATCGTTTTGATGCATCATTTGTGATTTTGTCGCCCAAGTATTCCTTGTTTTGGCACGATGGCAAGGCATTCCGTTACTAGAGGCTCTAATTTTCTTACTTCTCCCCGCATAATCTGCATTCGTATTTCACTACATGCAAAAGGCAACATATGGTGCGAAGGTTTAGCATAGTAATGATCCTTCTTAGCTTGAGGAAGGTCTCGTTTTGTCAGCCTTGATGTTTCGAAGGAGCTCCTGGAGTGTCCCAATCTTTAAGGCTCTGCCAGAGTGCTTGCCAGTCGGTTTCCGGTAGTTTATACCAAGGAAATCACATTCTTGAATAGTTTGATATGTTAACACCAACATGGATTACGATAGCTGTTAGAGTGTTTTGGCATTTCATCACACATTTGTTACCCAAAAAATAAGCAATAGATTCAGCAATATTGTCTCAAACACTCTATACCTATATTCTGGAAAAGAATATTGGGTTGCCTTTTTGGACATCGGCAAACAATGTGATCCTCGTGCCAATGTGACCATACGTGATGGAATTGTGGAGAATCTGAACTGACAGGAGCTTCAAGTTACTATATTCGTACAAATGATCATTATGGTCGCAGTGCAGATAAAGACTCAATATCAAATGTCCGCTTTCAAGCCAATTTCATATAAGTGCATTGCATGAAGCCATTCCATAACTAAAAATTCAAATTAACGGGTGTGCAAAAATTTCACCCAATTGATTGCAAGGGTTCCGATGATTCAAGATGATTCCCTGAGCTAGACTGATAATAAAAAGCCTAAAACAAATTAAACATTTTTTGTATGCTGTTCGCCTGATTATTATGGTTTGCAAATGAAATTTTATATGGTAAACACAACGATGTACGATTTGTTCTTAAAATAAAATTACGTCACACTGTAGAAAAGTAATTTCCTCTCGTTAGTTTTCTTTGAACTTCAACAGTCTCTGGTTGTTTATCTGCGCTTAGTACATTCTAATAAACATCAATCAGTTGCCTAATTTTGTATTGCCAGAAGCAAAAGATTCCATCTGCGTCTGGTGTACGAAGCCAACAGCGTTGAAATCGGTCTATAAAGTTTTCATAACTATAACCTAGACAATTACTCAGTCAGGTTGGCACGAGTGAAAAGCACGAGTCAAGGTCAGGAAATTCGGCGAGACATTTCCAAGACCTACACTGATTTGATTCAGGTACATGCGTAACTGCTTCTACCTCTGTATAGAACGTACAACTTAACATTTTTCAATTATACAGAGTGGAATGTGTGAAACTTCCATTACCCACTGACTGACTTTGAAAGTTGAATGGCTTCAGACCGATCAGATCAATCGCTTCGATGTTCGGATTACACACTTTTATACGCGGTATCGGCCATATGAGACTCCTTTCATACCATCATGATTTTATAGTCGGATTTTACCCGATCGCAGTCCTGTGTCTAGAAAAACATTGATATAAAGGTTAGCCTTCAGAAACTTCAGGTTTCTTTTTGGCAACGATAGAAATCGTGTGTTACTTTCGTAGCCGGTAGTCGCTGTACGATGAATGAATGAAAGAAAGTTGGTAATATAGGCATGGGGAGACATTTAGACAATCGTCTGTTCACCGTCAAAGACCTGAAAGTGAATTCAGGACGTTTCTGCTAGTTGACTTGAGTAGCTCTGAGGTCCACATGTGTCGGTTGAATTTGTGGATGTGGAAAGTTCTGTATTCTACAACCAAGTTCTAGATTCGAACTTGATCTAAGGTATATTTTTGGAAATACCAGAGAAATGAAAAAAACTATTTGTGTACGGAACCTGAAACGAAAGTTGAAGCCCTCAGCTAGAGGCCAGTGAATGGAATTAACTTTTAAAATCTGACAACAATTCTCTGCAATCTCAGGGTTCCTTACATAAGCGTTAACTCCTTTCAGGTTTCACAGATGTATAAAATGTCCAAGTATACAATGATTTGAGCTCTACTTGCTGAGCAAATGAGTCTGTACGATGCTAGTTGGATACTTAGCTCAATTGACTTGGTCCTTGATCTTCTTGAAATTCCGTTCAAAATGTTGTAATTTCTCTGCTATCTGCCTGATATTATATTTCATTCCAATTTCAGAGGAATAAAATGATTGGAACTATTGATTTAAGCGGTACGAAATATTCAGTCTCAATGGAACGAAAAATACATTCAAAATCTCTATGAACTATACTTAAATTCAGTTTCAGTGAAACCAAATTCAATACCCAGAGGACTGGCTGAGAATTATTCGAAATTCATTTTAATTAGTAATACTTTTTGAAGTATTCCTTCAAGCCCAAAGAAGTCACTAAGTTTCACAAAGAAGCTAAATTTTAACCTTAAAGCAATAGTTGTAGTTCTTCAGCGAATTATTGATCCAAGATAAAGTACGTTTATCATAATTGAATGCATCGGAATAAACGTCAACCGTGTTTTTTCTGTAAAAAAGAAAAGGTTTGTTCGTTGTACCTGCATGAACTACACCAACAACACTCCACTTCCTTCCAATTAGGTCCTTTCATTTGCATAGAAAGTGTAGCACTTTTCTGCACTCGGTGTAGATATTCTATAGTATATCTACACCGAGTGCAGGAAAGTGCTGCACTTCCAATGCAAACGACAGGACCTATTATCAGTCTAGTTGAGTGTAGTCACAGATAACAGAATGAGTGGAATGAGTGAAGTTCAATCTGTTCTATGATTCTCATAGATTAAAAATACATGATAGACGTTTTTACGCAAATCCAAGATGAAGTCGTTACAGAATAAAATCACAGTTTGAATAACGATATGATGCAAAATTAATTTCGTTCAAAAATAACCACACGTACATAATAAAACACGTCCAACCAGGAACCAGAGACAACAACAGATGTCTATGATTGTGAATTGAATATAACCATCACAGAAGATAACCCCACTCTATGCACTGCATACGTAATCTGTGACTACACTAACTGCCAACATTTCCGCAATGAACAAATTGCAAGTTTACATAAAAACACCGAACAGTATCAGTGGATTTACAGGTACATCGAACAAACCTAACATTAACCTCGAATTGAATATTGAAGTATACACTATTTCCGTACTTTCGAACCAATAACATAACACAAATATGCGAGAAAATACAAAAGAAGCGATGGACCAAAAGGTCCAGTTATAGTTACGGTTATTCACATTGACAGATTTTCCTTTGCCTATATGTCAGTTTGGATAACCATAACTATAACTGGAGCTTTTGGTCCATCGATTTATATCAGGTCGTCTTCGGGTAAAATCTCAGATGGTGTGAAAGGAGCAATAAGGGTTTACTTGGCAAATAGCTCGTATGTTATTGGAAGAAAAATCAGAGCGCAATAATAATTAAGTGATTCTTGAACAAGATCATTATACATATCCCATTTCAAAATCTATGTGATGGGGTTGAAACTTATACTTCATTCACTTTTATAAACTATCCCGGTTAGCAATGACATTCTGACATATTTCACCGTGTATATTTTGAAAATGTTAGGTTATAGTAATTTTCCTGTCAGATAACTACACAACGTTCTCCTCTCTACATAGGGGTCGTAGTAATTACGTATTTTTCAAAATGTGAATTTACTTGGAGAAAATGATGAATTTGAGAAAATATTTTGTGATTCAATAATTCCAAAGATCTGGCGAATGTTGAAGAAAGTTTTCTCTGTTAAAACTGGAAATATATCACGTATATAAACACGGTTGGAAGATTAAGTTACGCTATTTTCTTGTACGGAAACCAAGAATCGAGTGTTGGAATTTTACTGAAAAATAATGGATATAGTATTCCGTTACTTTGTGATAGTCCATTCAAAAAAAAACCTCGAATAACCCTGCAGTTAAACTTCTAAACAAACAGACACACCTATGGAATTCCCTACTTTTCGAAATTCTCAAGAAATAAGTCTACAGAAGACATTTAAATACCTTGTTGCACAACTTGAAACACTCCAGTATGAAAATGTAGTAGTACTATAAAACCCTGTGTCACCTCAAAAGGACGAACTCTATTTACAAAGTTCTTGGGAATCTATGTGAACGATACACTGGGTTTTCACTCACATACGTCGAAAATGTTGGATAGCTTGTAATGAATTATTGATTCTAAATCATCATGGTTACTATCAGAAAAAGCAGATTTCTATTCTACATAGCACTTCCTGATACTTTGTCTCTGCTTCTTCGAAACTACCTTCGGCATTTTTAGTTTCCAATATTTGTATTCTGTGGTGATGATTATGTTGAGATTGAGAGTAGAAATTTGCATTGGCATTTGGCAACGTCGCTGAGAATTATTTTGACATTGCAGATATTTCACGAGTGCCAACCTGCGTCAGTTTCAAGCAAAAAAACTTGGTAGATCTAAATCATGGCCAACCGGGATAGTTTATAAAAGTGAATAGAGTATACTTCAAGCTTATCTCCACAAGAATATATCTAAGAGTCAAAACGTATTCCTGTTGGATCTTTCCGTGAAAAATTTTGTAACTTAATTCGCACTATATTTTTATTTGGAACAAAACGTTAATTTCTTTAGATATAACATAATTTCTGCTTATAAAAGAAAGTTTCAAGCAAATATCGGTTTTCGAGAAATATTCCCAGCACTTCTTACACAGGAGATACACTATCAAACCCGAATATTTTCGGTGAAATATTTTTGTGTTGAGAAGTTGAGAAGTCTCGATTAATAGAGAAGGTCAAGTCAATCGTCGTTTGAATGGAAGGAATTATTTCCATTGTACGTAAATAATTCCGTTTTGGCCATACGGACTTTATAATTCTACGATCTGAGATTGGCGGCACGCAGATTAGCACTGAGCGCGGTCGGAAAAAGAGCATTTTTTGGCAGTGCACATTGTTGTGTTCGGACAAACCGAGGTGGATAAACAATACAATGTAAAACTGGTAGAATTTCGTATATTTTTATTTTTCTTACAAGAATTTATTGGTTTTTACCTCTCGAATTTTTCACTCACATAATTGGTTTTGGAAAACTAACGGGAAAGACTAATGCATTTTTTTGTTTATCGAACTAACCCATTTTTTTCGCTTTTGCTTGAGTGTCGTAAGATACCGTATTTTTATTTTTAGCGCCCCATTTGGGGGTTTGCCAAATGCGTCTGTTTATTGCAATTTGTTTTTGCCCTGTATGCGATATCTGTTTGTTTGGATTAGATTTTAAATGTATGCTGGTAGCACAGTAGCAGTTTGGAATTTCTAGTAAATAGTAAAAATAACCGAATTATTATAGATGGTTGAAATGCTGCAAAAATTTTATGTTATATGTTTGGTTATTTTCGTAATAATTGAAAAAAAAAACGGTTTATATTACATCAAAAACTCTCCAGAAGCTAATTGAGAAGACTTCAAAATAGTAGAATGTTTTCATCTATTATCTACGGGGTATGCAATATTGGTGATAGCTGAACTACAACTTTTTAATCCTAAGAAATAGATGAAAATGAATGGCACAATGTTGTTATCTTTTTCAGAGAAACTCACATTGCCGTAAACTGCATTAATCTATCTTCTTTTGTTTTTGAGATATAAGCCAAAAATTACATTTGGCCAGTTTCAACTTTGATCAATATCTCTGTTACTGACTGGTTTATGAACTTGAAATAAAAATTTTGAAGAGAACCTTATCAGAGCAGTGGCTTATTCTGATTATTTTTTTCAAGGGATTTCTTTGCTGAACTTCTATAAAAATTGTGTTTTTCATAATTATGAGAAGAATAATAATAATGGAAGAATCCCCTTTTTTATGTCAAAAATATATGAAATATCTTATGTTGCCCTAGTGGCGTTTTTAAAAGTTTTCTTGCCTACCTTTCATAAAAAAGATTCTTGAGTCTTAAATAACTTTTGTTCTCAAGAGAACAAGCACCACTTTATATTATGGCTCAGCAAGGAAATCCCTAGGAACAGCAGCGTATGCTACTGCCAGCATACATACGGTCAAATTTGAATTTGTCTCATATTATGTTGTATTCAAAAATGTGAAAAGTTCATTCAAATACGTGATAACATCGGACCATAGCAAAAGAACTCCAGACCCAAATATTAAGGGTTACTTGATGAAGTATAACAAACCCAAACTATAATTAAAGTATATAGGGCACTCAATTGAGCCATTAGACTGCAACGGGCAAATGTCTTCAGGTCTTACCATTCTGGTGGAAACATAAGATATTATTTGAACTATTCTATCCATAAGAAAAAATACAACTTCATGTTATATCTCGGCAAGAAAACCTGTCGGCAAAAATCAGAGTGGGTCACTGGATTGCTATCAAAAAAGTGTCTTTATATTGCTTGTATTTCAAATTCATAACACTGACAGTAACTGAGATATTGACTTCAGTTGGCTTAAAACTCGAAAACAAAAAAATAGGGGAATGCTGCTGAACACATGCCTTTCTCAAAAGAGGGTATCATTCATTTTTTCTAGAGCTTCAGGTAAAACCAATTTTGCTCGCCCTAGTTTATAATGATTCGAAATTATCAAGAACTTCTTCAACTTACCTGATATGTTAAATCAACGAGAAGGTGTCTAAAAAATTGGTATATTTCGCTTAGACTTATTTTCCTAATCAATGTGCTATCAATTCATCTGAATGTATAATTTTGTGTCGATATTGGTCCCAAATCATGAGTTCGTCCATAATATCGATGTTCTTTCATCAGAATAACGGGGAGAATTCAAATTTCAAGAGCTTGGAATTCCAAAATATTTATCGTGGGGAAACGCTCAAATAAGAAGCTCTTGAATGAGCTTTCTTGAGCTTAGTTGTTTGTAGATTCTCTTTCTCCACTTTTATTGGATAAAACCAGATAGGAAAAGACGTATAAAATATAATTTTTCATAATTCATATTTCAATAAGATTTTAATTATAATTTCAATTTATACTGAATAATATAGAATAATTCAGTGATATGCTGGTAGCTCAATTGATCTGTTGATAAAGCTGAATCTTTTTCTAAGAAGATTTGATGGCATTCCAATTGTATACTTCTTATAACAAATGAATAAAACATCTAAAATACCTACATGAATATATATATATATATATATATATATATATAATGTTTGCGATAACAATGTTTTCATTGAATATATTACAATATGGTACACCATAGATCTTTAAGGGAAGTGTTGATTCCTCACTTAGTTGACATGTATCTATAATATACAAAAAAAAATTACAAATAAAAAATTTAAATCTGCGCAAAGAACGCTCTCAAATGTTCATCATAAGAGGTCTTAAGAATATCCCAATTAGATCGAAACTTCGAAATTTTTATCGAACTGATTTATCTCCAAACCTTGGGTTTATCTTTCAAGTACAGTGAGCTCATAAAGATGGTTAAAAACTTGTTCTGTCTTAATTAATCATTTTTCGCAAAAAATCTTGCAGCAGATCCGATTTTCTAATTGCGTAACTTTCAATCGATACTTGGAAATTACCACTTACTCAAAGTTTCGATAATTATCCAGAATCATGGTATAAAATTGACTTCAAACCAACAGGGCCCGCAACACTGGCACGGTGTTCCATATCTCTTTTTAGAAATCAGAAAGGAATCTAGCTTTCTATAATATTATATTATTGCTCAAAGACGACGAAATAAAAATGGTTCTGATCATCCAGGGTGTTCCATTTTTTCTTTGTTTTTTTAAATGGCAACCTGTATTTTTCATCACTTTTTCTATTTTTACAGAAAAATAAAAGGTTTTTTATGCATATCTTCCCCCGAAAATATTAACTAACGATTTTCGAGATATTCTGCCTGACATTCCCTTTTTCCAATATTCGACATTCAGAATATTTGAAATTATAAGGTTGTGCCAAGTGCCATTGGAATTTAATTCTGGTTAAATATTGTGCATTGGTTACTCTCGGAAACGGTATATCTGAAATCAACTGCGTTATACAGGGATATGAAAAACTACCTCATATTGTAAATAAAAATGAGCAACATGTTCCTTACTTCAAATGGAAAACCCTGTATTAAATAGATCCAGAAGAAACACCAACAAAGGCTCTACAAATTTTGTCCTGTATCCCTTACGGTTAGGCTGGTCGTCCAATGCCCGCTATTTCGAGAGGCGCGATAAGAGCATAAAGGCCAACGCCCAGTTATCGGCGACAGCCCGGACCACGGCAAAACGTATACTTATTTCCCTGCTAATATGAGGTGTTCCATAGAGGTCCAGTGTGCGCTGTCCCATTAAATCATATAGAAAGAATAAAATTCCGATTTGCGGTGGATTGAGCTATAGCCGATAAGTGAGAGTTGACCTTAAACGAACAAACTTGCGCGACAGGTCGAAATGAATAGAATCCTAGGTACTCTCGTCGAATGGCAGCGAGTTTAGATGGGCGTATTCGGGAGAATTCGAGCGCCGCAATCGTATCCCTATCTGTTTGGATCTGTCGCGTCTGTATGCTCATATGGAGATCTATCCGACGGAAAAAGGAATTTTGTTTGTGAACGAGATATTTGTTGTTTCAACTGCGTTCAAGACAATCTCATATTAAGAACGATCTGTTTGATCACAAAATAAACATTGTTTTTTTTCTCAAACTACGGATTTTTTCTAGTGACCTGTTATCGATAATAAGCATGCACATCTGCAAAATTTTAAGAATTTCTTAATATTTGTGTTTCCATCATTTCTTTTGATTTTTGCAGTTTTTAAAGTTTTGAAGTCACGTACTAGATATATTAATAACATAATTTCTAAGTTCCACATCCTTCGTTTTCGAAGTACCTAGGTCATCGAAATTCACACTTCAACGTTCGATTCATTATAAAGACGTTGAATTTTTCCGGATAATTTCATTTTCTCTAAATTTGAATCTACCTCAGCTTGAAAATCTACTATCTATACTATATTAATTGAGTAAGATAGAGCGCTTATTATTATCATTAATACAATTAGAGTAGAGATATAAACCTATAAATACTCAATTCACAAAAAAAAATCTGACTTAAGTGAAAAAACTGAAGCTCAACTACATTCACAAGATAAACGAACAAAACAAAGCAAATCAAAACTATGGTCGATCATAGGCATTCTTGAAGGCATTGCTACTGGTAGCGTTAAACTCGAAGAAAAATTCGGACGATATTTCGAATTTTTGGGAGAAATTTGCGAAATATAGTTAACCAGTAAACTCGAGAACGTGATCTTTCGACTCTGCCGAGTATTTTCTAAAAAATTTCAAAATGAATCCCGGTTCCTGTTCCATTTTGTAATTCTGGAAAATGTCTTCGGCAAGGTGTTTTGCAATTACATCTCAATTGATCGGTACAAAAAAGGTCATCTATCGCTAAGATTGTACATAACATATACATGATGTTGAATGGCAGTTTATAAATGACTTCCATTTTTTTGAATTAAGTCTAACAGTCTTGACAGTCGAAAGACTGTTTCAGCCTGCGCAAGATAGCTGGTATAATGCTGCGAAGAGCATTGGTCGTTCTATGCTGCGCATTTTCAGAATAAGTTGGTGGCTCGACGTGAAACATATTGTTTATGCATCCCTATAGAAGAAATTTAGTTTTGTTGAATCAGGTGATCTAGCGGGCCATCAAAATTGAAAATAAAGTCGTTAAACGAAATTATAGCGAAGAAATATGAATACTTGCTATTTTTCGTAAAAATTAGCTTTTTGAAGGAAAACTAGTGAACTCAACCAAAAGGAATACTGGATGAAATTTGTAGAGCATTTTTGGTGCTTCGTTTGGATCGATAAAATATAGTTGTCCCATATGAAATAAGGAGGATTCTGCTAATTTTCATTTTCAATATTTGGCATGCTGTTTTTCAGACCCTGTATATCTCAGATCTATTTTAGATATACCGTTTTAGCGTGTAACCAACGTACAATATTCGACTGAGAATTGATTTTAATGGAACTTTGCACAACCTAATAATTTCAAATCTTCTGAGTGACTAATGTGGGAAAAAAGACATGTCATGCGGCATCTCGAAAACCAGTAATAAGAAAATACAGTTTGCCATTTAAAAAAACAAAGTTGGGACCCGCCCAGAAAAAATGGACACCCTGTGTGACCGAATACATTTTTATCATGTCGAGTTCCATCAATACGGTAACATCATAGAGAACTAGATTCCTAAACAGAGATATGGAACATTATGCCACTGTTGCGGGACCCCGTATGTGAAACTTATACAAAAGTAATTAAAGTTTTTTTGTTCAGTGAAGTGAACACTAAAAGATTGGAACAAATTCGTTTCGTACTTCATTGAAACAATATCAAAGTTTGGACATGTCGACTTAATTTTTGAGTTCTATCGATCGATTTACTTGAATATTACAGTACACATTTATTCTAACGAAAAAAGCTAGAGATTCAACTTAAATGAGCTAGAGTTTCAACTTTTTCAAGGTAGGTTGTGCACCCGAACGCGCGGGATAAGTTCAGATAAGCACCGGTCGAAAGATTTCGGAGTTATTCACGTTTTGGAAATTATGCTTCATGCTTTTAAAACAAGTTTAATTCTGCTTGAGGTTTCATGTATTATTTGTCTATAAAAACTAACGAAACGTCTTCAGGTAGTCTTAAAATTGTCAGGTATAAGTGAATACACCAGAGTTTCAGACATCTTAGATATGATTATACGGGGTGATAAACACCAACAATATAAAATGATGTTAAAAGATTCTGAATTAGCGCTTCATAACAAATACATGAAATCATAATTTCATATCATTAATCATCCATACAAGTAGAAAACTATCAATGGTCAGCTAGGAAAATTTAACTTTCCATCCAATTGTTTTTGATTAACCGTGTAAATAAGTAGTGCAATATTACAACTTGAAACATTGAGAAACACTGACTAATCTGTATTAATTTGAATTTTTCAGTATCGCCAAGCGATGTCGCCCATGCATACCCCCTCCCCTAATAAGATATCAACGCCCATTAATGTAAACGCGCTTGCCCTACAACAGAAACAGCGTTCCTTCTTGACATTCGGTTTCGGGGCAGGCTCCGCCCAGTCTAGAAGAGAGTCGCACGTCAACGTGAACGTTACGCCCACGTCCCACGATCTGTCATCCGATACACCCGAGATCAGGAAGTACAAGAAGAGGTTTAACAGTGAGATTCTGTGTGCCGCTTTGTGGGGTAAGTTGAATTTTTTCTTTCAGAAGTTATTGTGCTTACTATAGGCTGTTTGGACTAGGTGTTTTGTGGAAGTTTATTGCAGTTATTTCGGTCAGGATCCGATAAATAAGAAGATGTCAATATGAGAGTTGATAGAGCCAAGACAATTTTTTTTCAATGCTACTAAATATATAGAAATAAACCCATGAAAATTGTAGACTTTCCGTTGCTAATATCTCTACCATCACCATTGAAAATCCCATTAAGATGATATTGGCTATTCTACAGGATTGTCATGATGCACTCATTCAACCCATTGCCAATCAGATGTTGATAACTGTTAAAAACAAACACAATCAAATGCTGTGCATGTAATTTTCGATATAAAATACGATATAACATGTAGGAAATTAAAACCTGAATCAATAGCAGAAGAATAGAAATAATGAAAATGAACTCCAAATATATATTTATATATTAATGGGGGATTTTCTCGAATTCGAGTTATAACTACAAATGCAAATTTGAACATAATTATTATGGGTTTGATTCATCATTTTCCCGAATTATCTTCAGAAAGTATTCAAAATTGGGGTTTTAAAATTTGCCAGGCATGCACGAAATGGCAACGGTGTCTAGTAGGATATCTTGTTCTACTATAGAATAATGAGATATTCATTAATATTCTGTGGTACACACGTGTTATTTGTCAATATAACCAAACAATTTGTTATTCGTTTCCGTTTGCGATTTGACAGTAATATCACTGACAGTATATGCTCTTCTTTTTCTATTCCTTGGTCGTTGTCGTCTACTCTAACCAGATCGAAGTATAGCTATCTCTGTTTTTCTTAGCAAAGGAACACATTTGACGTCCTTTTCTTTCCGAGAAAGCTGAATTCGACGTTGCCATATCGTGCACTCGAGACAAATCCCTTCAAATTTCAAATACCCATTTTTATTTCTCATTTTTAGATAATCAAACCTTTTTTTAAAAATATAACATTGAAATTATGTGTTTGAAATGTAATGTTCTTAAGGTTTTTCATGAAAATTACTGCATTTTCGTTTAAAGGAAAAACCCCCATTGAATATGATGGATGACAGATTGAAGAATAGAAATAATTTGAATCCTCTAAGCATCATTGAAGTTTTTGAAAGCTTATCCTATAATTTCCCGGATTTGTGTATTTTTATTTTCAAGAGGATACCTTTGCTATCCAATTTCTATTTTTTGTGACGGTATCAAGAGAGAAATTGACAATTTTCGAGCTGGTCCAGTACTAACCAAATTCTGAAAGCAGTAATCGAAAGAGCTAGATGAATCCGGAGTAGATAAGTTGTAAAAATAGGGAGTATAGGTGGATCGATTATTCCCATTGTCCACTATTTGTTGAAAGTGTATGTATTGTCCCTAATGACTAGCCCTGTATAGGTTCATTGGTGTGCCCCCTCTACCACCACCATTAGTTCAAATTTCCATCACTAACTAATTTGATTATTTTCTGAATATATATTTTATTTCTTATTCCAGGAGTAAATCTACTTATCGGAACAGAACATGGTCTCATGTTGCTGGATAGGAGCGGGCAAGGAAAAGTATATCAGCTTATATCGAGGAGAAGGTTCCAACAGATGGAGGTGCTAGAAGGGCAGAATATATTGGTTACTATTTCAGGAAAAAAGAATCGTGTTAGAGTATATTATCTCAGTTGGCTCAAGAGCAAAATTCTAAGGACAGACGGTGTTAGTGATGTAAGTGTAAGTAGTTTTTCAATTTTATACAACAAAGCAATTTTTACATGTTATTGTAGATAGAGAAACCTGTCAATAGTATTGCATGCAAAACATAGCGCGATCATTTGCCTCAAATGTCTGTAATTTTGGAATATAAGTGAGATATTGCAACTTTGAAATACCACATGCAGTGTGTTTTGGTGTCCAAAATATCAATTTGAGCACGTTGGTTTCATTGGTGATCTTATTGCAAACCTCAAGGGTCTTGTAATCAGATCTTTGCCAGTCTAAATGTCAGATAGGTGGTATTAGCACAGACCAACAAGACAAATCACTTCATCGTTTGCGGGAATCGCGTCTCTCCGACCTTGAGAAATGTAACAGACATAACCACACTTTCTTCTTCCTCGAAACAGCTGTCAAATTGAATACTTGATTTTGGAATATCTAAAATCGAAATGTAAAAACGGATTTGTCGGGATGCAGGAATCACAAAATCAGACTAAGATTTTTCGATGAAACCATTTGAAAAGCAAATTTCCAACACCAAAGCGAGTGTTTTGTCACACCTTAAACTCCTGTAGAAGAACTCGGTTGGAGTAAATGAAAATTTTGGAAAGATGTTATGGAAAACCCGTTTACCTTAATCAGAGAATCTCTGTAGTTTCGCATCAAATGAGATTCATTTCAATATAAAATCAAATTATGAATAGACCAACTTTGTTCGATTCCAATCCTAGTGTTTGTGCAATCATATACAATTTTATTAGACATCCCATCGTTTTAATTGAATAATGGAGGTTGTAATGCTTTTACTTCAGTTGAGATTCCTTTATATTATATAAAATAAACATTATGAATGAGTCTACCTAAGTTCGATTCCAATTCTTGTTGTTGTACAATTAAAGCATATAATGAGGACTGTCATCATAAAATAGAACCTCAAAGATGACTAAACAATTGTTTTGGTTGTAAAAAACTGTTTGGATTATATTCTTAAATGGAACAGATACGAAATTATTCATCAATTAATAGGATGAAAAATTCATTTCAGTTTGTTTACATGTTTATAACCTCTTCAAGCGAGTCCGAAAACGGCGAGAGTGACGTAATCCTATTCCTGCAATCTGATTCAGGGTCATATCTGCGTTGACATAGATTTCCTTAGTAAATGACGCGAGTGGTTTATCTGGTTGATCTGTGGTATTAGATTGCAAGATAAAAAACCCATGATAGACCTATAACAAAAAATACCTCTCTATTGAACTGAAAATGATCTGAAACGCTATAGTGCACGCGAAATTGCTATATCACGAGTCTGCTTCTCGCTCAGTGACAAAAAAGTGTTATCACTGCCTTATGGAATAACCCAGAGAGTTTTTTATGATACGGGGCCTTGTGAACCAGAATTTTTTCAAAGAAGTAGAACAGGAGGTGTCAAATTAGCGCGGGTCGCATTCCAAATTTTTGATTGTGTCATTCAGTATTCACCATGACTCATTGGCATTTGGAGCACCGCGGTTTTGCTCCTGAAAATTTTGTCATAATGAAGAATCAGTTCAAACGACCCAGAGGGAATTTAGAAAACACAATCTTGAGGTGGGCATATAACGGGTTTTTCAACAAGAACTTTGTTTTTCAATGTGGTAACACCGGCACCACATGACAGTTTTGACATTTAGTTTGTTGACGTATTCGCAGTGTATGATTTGGCAATTGTTACAATGAATTCAATTTCGCTCGAAAATCGCATTAAAATAATTCAAATCCACTATGAAAATGGTCGTTCTGTTAAAGTTACATTTCGTAAAATTCGTGATATTTTCGGACAACATAAACGTCCTATCGCGAGTTATTAACAACTGAATTTTGGCCTATTATTGATGACATGGATGTCACTGAAATGTGGTTTCAACAAGACGGTGCCACATGTCACACAGCCAATGAAACGATCAATTTATTGCAAACCAAATTTCCCGATCGCATAATTTCGCGAAATTCAGCTGTTAAGTGGCCGGCCAGATCGTGTGATTTAACACCACTGGATAATTTTTTGCGGGGCTATGTTAAAGACAGAGTTTATAGAGCCAATCGAATCGATTGCAGCCTTAAAACTCAAAATCCGTGATGTCATTAACGAAATAGACCCTCCATCTTGCCAAAAAGTGATTAAAAATTTTGATGAAAGAATCAACGTCTGTCAGCGTGGTCGTGGTGGACATTTGTCAGATATCATTTTTCATTCATAATTGCCGAACTTTTCTCTTTGTAATACAATAAAAAATTTATTCATTTTCCACTAAATTCTTTGTTTTATTTTGTTTTAAAAAACAAAGTTCTTGTTGAAAAACCCTTTATTATAAGAATGAACGGTGCTTTAAATATGGTTGAACCATCTGGCCCTACAAGAAGCCTTTGGAGGCCGGAACACAGAGAGATTGGGGTAGGCATTTCTAATCACGGGTTGCGATTATTGAAAATCTGATCGGAAAAAGAGGTGTTCACGGATTTTCAGTTCTTAAATCAAATGTCACTAGAACAATGATCAAAACCTTCTTGATTGACGACAGGAAATCATTAATATTATACAAACCCCAAGTTTTCTGGATAGTGTTTGTGATGTAAACCCAGTTTCTCAATTTTTCCTTGGTGTAATCTGCTATCAACCAACCTGTACTTAGTAAGTCTTTGTCAAAATATATACGGCTAGCAGCTCTTTTCTTCGTTTTGCTAAATATTTTCGGAAAACCATCTCTTCTTATTGATTTATCTATTTTCACCCTCAAAACAAAGCTGAAACTATAATGACCAAATGTCACAAAAAATATATCACAAATATGTTCTGTGGGATAAATATGAAGTTAGTTAGATGTACGAAGGTAGCTTCGAGTGATCGGTTGTTTCTGCTTGGTTAGAACATTTGGCAACATTGTTTGTCGAGGAGCGCTCATTTCGATAGCTCCATGATGCTCAGGAATTCGGACTTGACGTTTTGAAAAAAGGGAGAAGAAACGATCCAGAGATTGATTCTCTACTGTTGTCGTGGAGAAACGCGACCCAGGGGGATCATCTAGCAAACACACTCAGAACTTTTCCTCGAAATGCAGCGAAATTTTTTCTAATAATAAACGAACCTGACTCCATATATAGCATAAATAATATCAAAACTTAGTTCTTATGTCATATAAATTGAACAATAAAAGTGAAGTGACCTTTGAATAAGGATAGTGAATGGTTGTATATATTAACCGATAGTTGAAAGCTTGTATTTATGTTGAGTCCTTCACTTTGTTGTGCGGGTTATATTTCTTGCAACTGGCCATAATTTTTATTTTAAAATTTGATAGAATAGATTGTTTTGGAATTCTATATTAATGTTCTGCTTAATAGAATTTACCTCCGATAATAATAATAATAAACGATCTTTATTTCTGTAGGTTTCAAGTTACAATCATAGAACATAGGAAATAGTGTCAAAATTTGTTTGATACGTTTTCAAAAAGAAAAAAAATCTTCTATTTTATTGGGTTCTAATTGAATCAAATGTTCATAAATTATCTTCGTATGTCTTCTCAAATTTTCTTCCATCTGGATTCTTGCTGGTTTTTTTAAGTGATGTTTAGGGCACAATGGACCTTAAGGTCGCAGTGGAACGTAACCCCTTACCAACTATAAGTGATGTTTAGGATAGATGTAATTCTTATTTCTAATGTTTTAAAGTTGCTTATTTTCATTTAGATGTTGATCGAATAGACGACTTCGGCCCAAGTTGCCAACCCACAATTTACTTAGCAAGTTTACTTTTACTGGGGAACGGGAGTTTCAGGACAAATTCGACATGATAAGGTTCGCATTATTTATAAATAACCGTAAAACATGCCTCGGCTCTTCGAACCAGATAATTCCTTCCGAATATAGGTTTTTGTTAAGATCGTCCTCGATTGGCTGAAATTTAAGTTGTGATTCCTGATTTCGTGCAAACAGTGTCAATTTTCATAGGATACGTTCCGAAAATCAACTCTGTTGTTTCGGTTGCCGAACAAGCGCGTGAAAAAAGTTATTTACGGAATCTGGTTTATGAAAATGCGGTCGATTTACTGTCACCAGAACGATTTTCTATGGTGAATGTCCATAGCATAGAACAATCTATGTTTACTTTAGGTTTGTTTCGGTTCTGAGTTCAGAACCACAGACTATTGGTCTATGTTAGAACCGTCCCGAACAGATCTGAACTCGGAACCAAAACAAACCTAAAGTAAACATAGATTGTTCTATGCTATGAACATTTACCATAGAAAATCGTTCTGGTGACAGTAAATCGACCGCATTCTCATCAACCAGATTCCGTAAATAACTTTTTTCACGCGCTTGTTCCAGGAACCATCCGAATATTTCATATTTACGGAGCGGAAAATCGGCAACCGAAACAACAGAGTTGATTTTCGGAACGTATCCTATGAAAATTGACACTGTTTGCACGAAATCAGGAATCCCAACTTGAATTTCAGCCAATCGGGGACGATCTTAACAAAAACCTATATTTGGAAGGAATTATCTGGTTTGAAGAGCCGAGGCATGTTTTACGGGTATTTATAAATAATGCGAACCTTATCATGTCGAATTTGTCCTGAAACTCCCGTTCCCCAGTGAAAGTAAACTTGCTTAGTAAATTGTGGGTTGGCAACTTGTGCCGAAGTCGTCTATTGGCTTCTGTTTTTGGGAATGTAGATGAGACATTCCTGTAATATATTTCATGTATGGTAAGAAGTTTGTTAGCTCTGAAGATGCCACGGCATGATTGAGTTCTGTTCAAACCAAACAAGATGCGGAGGGCGCTCTTCTACAACACAAACACCAAGGAGATGTCTCCTTATCCATAAAAGATTATTCCGAATCTTACTCTTGCTTCTATTGTTGCATGGTAGATTGTCTTTATTGCGGGTCTACTCAGATATTTTGATACCACACTTAGAACATAGATGGAGGATGCAACTTTCTTTGACACATATTGGACATGGTATTCCCACTTCAAGTTAGAGTCAACACAAACTCCTAAGAATTTAACCTCATCCTTTACTCTGTATGTTTCATCGTTCAGTTTGATGGTTACCGGGTTCAGTATGTCCGAATTTCTATGGTGGAACCTGATTATATTAGTCTTGCCCTTGTTCAAGAGTAGGTTGTTTTCATTGAACCAAGTGCCTGCCATTTGTAGTACTTCTCCTGTAAGTTTTTCCAACTCTGGAAATTGTTCTTTTATAGTCAATATGTTGGTGCCATCCGCATAGTTAACTACTATTCCTTCTTTATTCACTTGGATATCTTCTTCAAATTCATTGATGTATATTATAAAAAATATTGGTCCTGCAACACGACCCTGTGTGAGTACAACCAGTATTTCTTGTTTTTCTCATCTTATCGTTTCACCATTAATTGGTATTTCTACTAGTTGCCTCCCTTCCTTGAAATAAGATCTGACCTCCCTCATAGCTGGCCTCCTTATTCCCATCTTCTGTTGTTTTCCAATCAGATTAACGACATCCACACAATCCAAAGCTCTTGATAAGTCCAAAAATAGACCTAAAGCAAGATTTCCATTCTCGAAGGCGTCCAGTACTTTTTTTTATAAAGGAGTATATGGCCGTCTGTAAGGATCTCGCTTTCAGATATCCATGTTGCCTTTCAGAGAAAATACCATTCATTATCATAAATTCCATAAGCTGTCTACAAAATGCAATCTCAAAAAATTTCGAAAAGGATGGCAGGATTGCCAAAATCAGAGAAAACACCATTCTTGAATGATTTATTTAATATATACTTCAGAGGTTCTTGTATTTCGTCAATTGTTTGCTTGATTAAGATGTTTGAGATTTCATCCCCCTTTGTTTACATTTTATTTATATTTATAATTTAATTCATTTATATTTATAATTTGAGCGATTCTTTTTTTTACAGCAAGTGGAAAGAAGAAACGGCTGGATTAACGTCGGTGATCTACAGGGTGCTGTGCATTTTAAAATTGTGAAATATGAAAGGATAAAGTTTCTGGTGATAGCTTTAAAAGACAGTATTGAAATTTATGCGTGGGCCCCCAAGCCCTACCACAAGTTCATGGCGTTCAAGTCATTTTGCGAACTGACGTACAGGCCGCTTTTGGTGGATCTGACTGTGGAGGAGGGAACTAGACTCAAAGTGATATATGGCAGTGCTGAAGGCTTCCACGCAGTCGATCTGGACTCAGCTAGTGTTTATGATATCTACCTCCCCAAACTTGTGAGTGTTGAATTGTATGATTTTTTAGAAAAAAAAAGTCCAAGTAGGCTAAGGTAACAGAATCGCTTCATCTGACAACAAATCCCCTACCATAGTTGGTTGGGCGTGATAAGGAAACCAAAAATTCAGACGTGAGGTCAAATCAAGGGCATCCAACCCTCATTGTGTTTTCTGTTTCTAAAAATGTTTACATTTAAATTAATTTTTTATACTCATAGTGTTGATTCTATCAAATGATGGTGTTGAGCATATTTATCATCATCATTAATAACACCGCCAAACCACTGCAGAGATCAAGAAAAACTTTTTCTAAAACAGGGTAATTTTTATGAGAATTTTTCGGATATTTCTGGGGAGACTTGGCGTGATGTCTGTACATGATTAGAAAGAGGAAGTTCCGAATTTTCCTGTCGTTTTGATCTCTTATTGCGTTAAAATCTAGAAATATTTTTGAGAAATTGAGAATGTTTCGGTACGTTCGGGAAGACGAAAAACGATATTGATCCGGCATGCGGCTCTTTTTCATTTTCTTTTCCGTTTTCTTGCGAGAATGTTTGAAAAACATTCTTCGGGATCGGTTTCTCTCGGAGTCAGAATTTCTTGCGGCGATGAATATATTGCAACGTCGAACTGTGAATTGCTGTCGATTCCGCGGAAAACTTAAAAATCGTAGGCTTTGGCCGTCGGCAAGATCGGGTACTTTCTTCCTTTCAAGGTCAGATTCCTTTATGTTTCCTTATGGACGTTGAAAAGGGTGAAGCTAGCATAACCGTTGGAAAGGGTCACATAAGCAAAAAAAAAAAAAAGAATTATTTTGATGAATGGAAGAAACTTTGAATTGAAAACGTTCAAATAAACCAAATTTTCGCCACAACAGACCCATAAAATTATTGCGGATTAAATGTGACACTCTCAATGAAAATGATATGCTCTCTCCAGTATTTTTTGTCCGTATGAATTTCCTAAGCCGAATGACTTTGACTGTCGGCAGTGTTTGCATACTTCCGGGCATTCAATCTCGAAAAGCGTGCATTTCACAATGATCGGGTGTTTCCACGAATTTAATCTCGAAACTGAATTGAGGTGAAGTGTCCACTAAGCTCCTTGAATTGTTGCAAAAAATTGCATGAAATGATGAAAAATTTGGATGAAATTCCAATTTCAAGTAGTTGTATGATATAATAAGCTGTTTTCGTGTAATGTTCTATCAAAATAAGTCTCGGTTGAAATGAATTAACATCAAGCTAGAAATAATTTCTTAGATTTGCCAAAATTGAATTGTTGAAGTGGATATAAAATGAGGTTCGTACTGATTGTGTTTTTTTATAATATTACTATTTTCAGGCATTCTTTCGTCTTTTGTGACGATTGTCTATCGATTTATGTTTCGATTGTGACTGTTGTTCATATGAGTCAAACGAAAATGAATTTCGTGTATTTCTGGAACATTTCTATTCCTGAAAAGTCGATATTGACGAATCATTTCATCCCATTTGATCTTTTTTGTCCGAAAGTAAATTATATTGGAAGCATTAAATAAGTTAATTCATGTGATTCTATATCTATTCAGCAAAATGGGTGTCGTTTTAAGATATACATGTATAAATTTGAGTTTTGATTTTTTATAGTAGATTTGTTGTCTAAATGTGTGCTCACGTCCATCCTTGAACAGAATTTAGACTGAATCGTGGTGTATTTTGGTTATCGCGTTTACATGATAACTTAAAGAATTAACTTAGATACTCTACATTTTTAGGGCAAGTTAAAGCTTGGATACGAAAGTCAAGTTCGGAATGAACAAGATCCGCCTAACGGTTTAGTAGATGAACGCATTTGAAATTTCGTCATCTCAATATTCACAAAAATACACTACGATTCAGTCGAAATTCGGTTCAAAGGTAGAAGAAAACCGTACTTCACGATAGATTGGTGGTGTAAGGATCAAGGATGTAGGAAACGATACTCTGTCAGTTCGCCGACGTTTCGGAAAAATTTATTTCCATCCTCAGGGCTAGACTGAACAAGTGTATCTTCCCAAAATCATTTTGTTAAGAACCAAATCAATCCTCCAATATTTCTTGTAAAAATAAATCATAACCGATTAAAAAGCGGGGACAAGCAATGCAACCGATATGCAGACAGTACGCCGACAGACCGAAACGTCGGCGAACTGACAGAGTATCGTTTCCTGCATCCTTGATCCTTACACCACCAATCTATCGTGAAGTAAAATTCTTTGGATCACCACTTCAGATTTTGTATAACCATACTATTGCTATAAATTCGACGGAGTTTCACATTTGCAAGGTTTTTTAAAATTTATTTACAGGGTGCTCTAAATTATTTTCGATTGGGTTGGAGTATTGTAATTGGCTCTGGCCGACTGTCTATTTTTTATTACTATATGTTCAAGGGAGTTTTATATTTGTGGGTTATTTTATTTTTATACACGGTGCTTCTTCAATATTGTCAAGTACCTATTCTATTGATAAACCGAAAAAGACAAATCTACTTGCTATGTAGATCTGGGCGCTTCCTAACCATCGTTAAAGTAGATCTAAATTCAAAATCGATCTATCGCTTGGTAGATCTGGGCTATCATTTTTCATTCAAAGGAGTGCCTTCTAAATTGCAGAAACCCCCTACACATTTTTTTCTGAAAATCTAACAGGTATTCAGTTAATGAATAATGCGCCAATTTGAAACAGAGTAAAAAGCGACCATCCTTAAGATCTCGACACTGATTCGTAGGGGGGGCATTTTATACTGTTGGTTATCAATTTCGTATCAACCCTGTGAGCACGATGACAGCAAACCCTGAAATCTCAAATCGGAAGGGGACGTGAGTGATACTTCGGTTCACAGGTAATTCAATTCCTTTTCAAAAACGCCGAACACTTCACTTTTTGTGAGCATGCTCGTGGGAACGACGTGCTATCGTGTCCAAATGCCTCTTATTGTCAAATTTTATCCCGAAAATAGTCTCGACCGACTAGGTTGGATTCACTGAACACGAATGCGGTTCAAAATCGATTCAGTCCGGCCGACCGTCTGTAGGAACGATTACGGGCGTACCGAGGATCCTATCGACTTGAAACTTTCTAGGTAGGTTGCATTGCAAAATGCGACGGTTAAGTTCTTTGATAGGCAAAATCGGCCGAATGTAGTTATTGCCATTTGAAATTTTGAAGATTTTCCCTTAATATTTCAAAAACTACTGGAGAGATTGGATTTAAACTTGACAGGTAGTTAAAACATAACAAAACTCAACTTTCAGCAAAATTTCATTGAGATCGCACTGTCTGTAATCTTAAAAAAAATTCATCATATTTCAAAAAAATTGTGCTCAGACCTTGAGCACGATATTTCATAGCCGTGCACCAAATTTGGATTGAATTTGAATTTCAAACAAATTTTTTCACACTCTTTTCCATGGAATCATGTTGATAATTTTTTAAAGGAAGTAGATACTTCTAAATACGGCCCACGCCGATTCGACCGTTGCTATAATCCGAAATGTCGATTGCTCCTCCCTTTTGTCTTGTACTAACAAGCTACCTGGCATATTTACCCAAATCTTTGCTCTACTCGCAAGATTTTAGAGGTTATAAAAATGTTGTCTATATGTGTTTGTTATACAAAGACATGTTACTTCTTAATTTGATAGACGAAGCTTTCTGTTGTTCAAAAAATAGAATCTGTCGAATAGATTAGTTCGTGAATAAGTAAAAAAATACATCTAACGTATTTTGTGGTTTGAATTTTTATTTTATGAGCTAGTTGACTATGTTATTTTTTCAAGAGAACATCATACTTTTTTTTCATTTAAACTGCAATCTGTACACCTCGTTTGCCTGAACAAAGGGGTTAATTTTTGATATTTCCGATTAACGACGCTCTGTTATAGTTATTTTTCACCTTTACTCACCATCAAGATTTTTCAACTTTTGTGTGTAGAAATGATCTTTGCTTCAGAATAGAATAATGACGAGATTTTATGTGAAGAAAACTTGCAAATTAACAATCTAATCATTATTTTAAATGGAAATAAAGCGATTCGAGTGCCATCATGCGGATATTAATCGAAATCGAAGAATTTTGGTTTCCTTGTCACTACCTTTTGAATTCATTTTCCATCACCTGGTGAATGATTCAGTCAATCAGCCATTTTATTGCTAAATAATATAGGGTATGAAGTGTTTATTGATTCTTACATAACTATTTGAGATGAATTTTATTCCTTTCTAGACACAAGGTTCCATATCGCCACATTGTATCGTCACCTTACCTAACAGCAATGGAATGCAATTATTACTCTGTTACGATAATGAAGGTGTGTATGTCAATACCTATGGCAGGATCGCCAAGAACAGCCTTCTTCAGGTAAGTCTTTTTTGAATATGTAGATTACCAATTTTCTGTACATGCAAGTTCAGTTCTGAAGTAAACAGAACTCAATCTAAACAGTATCTTCAGATGGTTGTTCAAGCTGTAAACATCCTAGTTCTCTGATGTTGAGTATGTTAACCAGGCATATAGAAACCCAGTTGTTGGGTTTTGAAGTAACAATGTGTATGTTTCATCATTGCAAGAACTATACAATTTTATTTCAAGCTGATTGACTAGAAATCTCAAGATATTGCAAATGGATTCCAATGAATACAATCATTAACCGCTAACTCAATAAACCTGATTTGGCATCATGTAATTTCTACTTGATAGTAAAATTGCATTCGCGAAAGAGGCTGTTCGAAAACCTCTCGCCAAAATTCCAAAGAATGAGATGCTTTTTGTTGGCATTTAACTGTATTAATTTTGAAGACACTATTTAAAATAGGAATTGGTTTCTCGGAGAAGAACAGAGCTCCAGCAATAATATGTAACATAATCACAAGGACGAATATCCGTCGATAAATCAACAAATATTCCCCCTTGATCAGAGCTAATCATCCAATCAACCAAAATTTATCGATATTGATTTATCGACGGATATTCGTCCTTGTGATTATGTTACATATTATTGCTGGAGCTCTGTTCTTCTCCGAGAAACCAATTCCTATCTTTGTTAGATGTTGGACGTTTTCGTCTTGTGGTGGGAATCCACATGAACCGAGTGTTTCCAATGTCGTGTCGGTTTTTTGTAAAGCTGCAATATCGCAGTTACAGCGACCTGATGCGACAAAAGGATGAACGTCATACACATCGATCAAAGTATTCTGCACTCGAAGGTGAGACTCGCAAGATGCTCCTGGCAGATGGCGCGCTGTAGGTTGTTATACTGCAGCGGTCCTTCTGAAAGGTAACAAGTATCGAGAGAACTCTCTGCGGTTTATCCAAGTTAAGTTGACCTGACGATCAATAACAATTGTGAAACAGCTGTAGTCATTCTACTTGGATCCGCTTCTTCGGTGTAGATGTTTTGGTTGATTGGATGATTAGCTCTGATCAAGGGGGAATATTTGTTGATTTATCGACGGATATTCGTCCTTGTGATTATGTTACTATTTAAAATAATTATATGATGCTTGCCAATAAAATGAGTTATTTTAAAGAAGTCCTGTTTGCCGAAACTCTTATTATTTTCCCAGAAGTAGAGTGGCTAGCGTCGAAAGAACCAACTTTCTTTAGCTACCATCAGAAGTAAATCACTTTTGGAGCATTTGATAACATAGAAAAAAATTTCCCCATTTAGTCCTCAGTCTAAACAATATCGAATCAGAGCCTTATTCCTCAAGAAGCAAGTTGGCTCTCACTGCATAGTAGATTGTTGTTGACATTCCTCGTATATTGCCATGATAATATATCCTATATGTATTTGTAACCAGACAAAGGCATTCCTCATGAAGAACAGAATATTCAACAAAAATCAACATGGTTATTTGAAAGGAAAATCAATCCAAACAGCAATTTTCAACTTTGTAAAGAAAATAACGGGTGCTTTTGAGGATGGAGAGCTGGCCCTGGGTCTATTTCTGGATCTATCGAAGGCTTATGATTGCCTCGATGTTGATAAGCTCTTGCACAAGCTGGAAAGCTATGGAATTATAGGACCAACACTGAATTGGATAACATCATATTTCAGGAAACGTACTCAGGTGGTGGAGATATTCTCAGATGGAAATAGGATAAGATCAGATA
The DNA here is from genome assembly GCA_958510865.1 of Myrrha octodecimguttata. NCBI lineage: Eukaryota > Metazoa > Arthropoda > Insecta > Coleoptera > Coccinellidae > Myrrha > Myrrha octodecimguttata. The sequence goes on from OY294057.1 coordinate 33,801,558, forward strand.
CAGAAGAATTGAAACTTGGAGTGCCACAGGGGAGCATTGCAGGACCGCTTTTTTTCATAGTATACCTGAATGATTACTGCCTGAGCTTTCATTGGAGTGAGGATAAAGTTGGTGCTGAGGACTATGTCGATGACAAGAATCTGCTTGTGATAGAATCTTTGTGGCCAGATCTGAAGATATTAGCAGAAGAAGTCCTACAATATACTGAAGAATGGTTTGCTAAAAGCAACATGGTGTTGAATAAGAACAAAACTAACTTGATTTTATTCCACCCTCCAAATTCCAAGTTGGAGGTTCCCGAGCATATGACTCTGAATTGTAGCAAGTATGAAACTTCACAGAGCACCAGATTCTTAGGCCTACACATCGATGAGGAACTGAATTGGAAACAACATATAGAACATCTGAGTAAGAAAATAGGACCATCCATTTATGCATTCAGGGTAATTGCCAAATATCTGAACACAACAGTACTAAAGTCAGTCTATCATGCAACCATTGAGGCAAAGCTGAGATTTGGTATTGTATTCTATGGTTCAGGAAATGTTTCATCGGTGTTTATACTGCAGAAGAGAGCGATAAGGATAATGGAAAATTTAAAGCCCAGAGAATCATGTAGAGGACACTTCAAGAAGAATGGCATACTAATAGTGTATGCATTGCACATTCAGGAATGTTTAATATTCCTTCATAAAAATAAAGATCTGTTTTTCCAACATTTCAATCGCAAGAAGAACCATAACACAAGAACATTGGCATTCAATCTACCAAAACATAATCTGTCTACTACGCAAAGGCAAACAGAGTATAGATGTCTAAAACTTTTTAATAAACTGCCTAGGGATATACAAAGAATAGAAACTCTTAAACTTTTCAAGAAAGAAATATTCAAGCTGCTGCTGAATATGAAACCATATAACATGGAGGAGTTTTTTGGAGGACATTAATCCTATTTTTTTAAATGACACTATTTCATTTCTTTTCTTGTTGTGTAAACATGAACTGTTTTGAAATAAAGAGCTTTCTTATCTTATCTTATTTCCCAAATTTATCCCAGCGCAACATTCAATCTATGAAATTGGGAAACCTAGCTATAGGCGGTGGCATGGTGCCAAGGATGTTAGGCTACATCGAAATAAGGAACTATTTACAAATCCTCTTTCCAGATTGCTATCATGAATGTTATTTCCAGAAAAAATATTGGTATTATTCATTTTCCGTTTTTTTGCGTGTTTCGCGGAACAAGAGCATTATCATATTGCCTAAATGTCTGTAGTTTTCTCATTTTGTGCTGACAATGATCCTTAGTTGGATTTTCATGTATATTCAATTTGAAAGAGCGCCACTAATTATGCAAAGGTTTTACATAAACAGAAACTGCGCACAAAAACAAGATTTAAGCGGAGGCCACATATACACGATCTCGATGGCATTCTCGTTCTTCCCGGGCTATCAGATCACGAACTTTTGTCACAGTGTCTATTAAAATATCCATAGCAGCTGTCATATTTCCTCTTAAGTCATGCGATCGCTCAATATCGCATCTGAACGCTTCCAGTTGGCGACAACTGTGTGCTGCTCCAACAGTGCTATGTAAATATCTGATCCCGTTCGTGAATGCCATCGTGATCATGCATGCGTAAATGTAGTCGCCGCTTCAAGCAGAGACCCCGTTAAGGGGGCGCAATATCCCCAAGAATTTGGATAGGGGACAGGGTTTGAATGATACCTCAAAGGGCTTTGAATTTTCTTTGTAGAAACGGCCTATTCGAAATTTTCAGAGCAGTGATTTAGCCAAAAAACAAAATATCTGTTTGCTATTTATATTTAATTTAATGTATGTAAGAAAACTCGAATTTAATGTTCAAATTGAGCACCAATCAATTCCATACAATAATTCATTGTATGGAAGTGAATAGCTCTAAATGATATGAATACTGAATACAATTTTGATTTGATGTGCTAATAAATTTGAAATTGCAATCTGATGAAACCCATAATAAATTTGAGTTCTTGTTTTCAGTGGGGAGAGATGCCAACCTCAGTGGCTTACATAGGTACCGGCCAGATAATGGGCTGGGGCAACAAAGCCATAGAAATCAGATCAGTTGAGTCAGGTCATTTGGATGGAGTGTTCATGCACAAAAAAGCGCAGAGGCTGAAATTCCTGTGTGAACGGAACGATAAAGTGTTCTTTTCTAGTGCAAAGAGTGGTTCCTCCTGTCAGATTTACTTCATGACCTTGAACAAGCCAGGCATGGCCAACTGGTAACATTTAGATAAAAATCGACCTCGCTTATAGCGACTCTATAAAACAAAGTGAAAGACTAAAATGATTATCATTGATTGTGTGTCGAATGTTTTTGTATATGATAAATCGACATCAGAATTTTTCCACTATCAAAATCATGTAAGCTAGGATTTTGGGACTTTCCTGTTTTGGGATATATGTATTGGTGGTACGGACGCATACTTGGGTTTTGTTTTCTCTTCTGAAATGTTCTTTAAACAAAGGGATTCGGTTGTTTTTTCTAAAGTGTAGATTTCTTTTTTGACGAAAAATAAATTTTCACACTTATTTTAGGGAACAGTTAACGATATTTGTTTGTTCTACTCCAACAAGTGGGAATTGAAACAATTTTTTCAGTAAGTTTTTATATCTTTAATATCAGGATCCTTTTGTTTGTTTATATTTCCATTGTTCGATATCTATGTAATTTCAAAACAATATCTGTGATATTCAACAGTCGATTTCTGGCTTAATTTCCAACATTTCTGCAAATGCTTTTTGAATCCGATTTAGGAATTTTCATCCAAAATCATCAGTATTCTTCAAAATATATTTGACACTGCTCTGTACCATCATATAAATTCATTCAAAACTTTCCACAGGAATATTTCTGCTCTTCATCAGATCTATTATTGGCTTGCATCAACTGAACCAATAAGTTGATTATGCCATTCAGATTTTTTATTCTGGTCAGTTTTTTAAGAGATTCCTATTGTTACAGGTCGCTTAGATCTTTTCACTAAAGCAGTTCCAACGTTTTTTGTTGCCCAGATAATTCTTGATGCTTTTTCTCTGTAACGTTCCACTTCTGAAACATGGGTTCCTCTTTTCTAAATCAATCTTTTTTGAGTGCGACTATTAGCAAAGATATTTAATTTATAATTTATTTAGTGCCAATCTCTTCTATACAGTGGGATCGAAAAGAAATGCTCACTTAATGTAGATAAGTCCAGTATAGTGTAATAATAATTTGATAATGAGTTGGTAAAAAAAAATTCGAGGGTCTCTATGTAATCAAAAGAAAAGGATTCTCGTTATTTGTTGTATATATTGGATAGCTGAGGGAATTCATGAAAAAATTCACGTGCAGTGTTAGCCTAAAGCACACAAAAGATAGGCTGTATTAATTTTCTTTTGCACAGAAAGTCGAAAAAAATTTTATACTAAATGAACCATTAGTAAATGTCTGTAATAAATGTTATTTTTTTGTTGTTATTGGTGCAATCAAGACTGTCCGATTTTCATCGTCAGAGGCAAGTCCCCAAAAAATTTAAAGAGAACTTCTAACAGTCAAAAAATTATATCCACGATTTATTTGAGTTATGTTTTTGTTTAAAATTATTTTCATTTGAAATTATCCATATTTTTTCAATTTTAGTTTGAAATTCAGTTGATTTAATTAATTTTTAAAAATATTTTAAGTTTTTCACAATTGTAATTTCAGAGAAAAAATTGAAAAAAAAATATAAAAAAATTAAAAATACAACTGATAAAAGAAAGTTGCAAATGAGATTAATTTTAAATCTTTCCATTTATTTAAATAACTTGTCATCTTGTTTCTTATCTTGATTTCCTTATATCAATTTGTATTCATCAAATTCTTTTAAATTAAAGAAGTTAGAAGTGATTTCAAAGCTCAATGTGCATTATGTAGAAACTTCTGATGTTTGGGGATTTGACCTCGTTAATGAAACCCATTTTTTGTAGTAAAATAACTTATATCTACTCCAAGTCTGTTCAGTCGATCAATATCCTTAGTGCAGTACGTAAATATTTTGCATCGTATACTACTTAATTTATAAGGAAAAATTTTGTCTTACTCTTGATGATGATTTTCCAAAGAGTTGGTATAAGTGTGATTTTTTATGGATGAGTAACAATTATATAAATCAAATCATTTTATTAATATTATTATTCCAAATATTAAAAGTTATATATTATATTATTGCTGCAATTATTTTCAATCCTCTGTCATTTAATGAAATCATGTTTGAATAAATAATTTACTACCAAATGCAGTTGATTCACTTCTTCAACATTATCACAGTAAATCGACATAATCGAATATCTGAATCGGGATATTCTAAAAGGATCAATTCAGGAAAAATACTCGATTCATCTGATAGAAAACCTCTGGAATTGTGATATTCAAGGAAATTACCCTATTGCATAGAGATTAACCCTGATCAGGTATACACAACCAGAGGAAGAGAAAATTGTCACCAACTACCCCGATGCAATAAGAGTATAGGTCAAAGAAGTCACACCCTCCTTGCAATGAAAATGTATAACGTCATTCCTGATCAACAATATAGACATATTTAAAGAGCTCTTGTGATCAGTGATCTACTTGGTAATAATTGAGATATATGAATGGCCAGTACTTTTTGACAGATTATACTTTAACTGAATGACTGATACCTACTTACCTGAATGGACAAATCTTCGGCCTCGAGAGAGAAATAAATTCAAATTGATGCAATGACAATGACAATGTTTATGAGTTTTATCTGATACTGAATTGATTATTTTATTTAAAGTATTTTCATGAAACAATTTTTAAGAACTTCTAATTATGTTAACATCACATACAGTTTATACAGAGTGTAACAGCCAAATGGAATAAATTCGATAACGAATAAATGAGTGGGTGTTAGGAAAAACGCTCGGACACTTCGATTTGTAATTTTAAATGCGCATAGTTTTCAAGAAAATAAAATTATATAGGGTGTTCCATGCGACCGTCGCCAATATCAACTTTCTTATTTCAAATGTAACCCCCTGTATATTATTTATTTTTTGGATTCTCCAGAAAATTCTTGACATAATTCATGTACAATGACCTATACACCTATCTTCAACTTTTTCGGAAATATTAAGTGTTTTCAGAAATGTTGAGTAACGTTAGAAGACAATTCTACACCAGATTAGCATGTTGCCAAGACGTTCGCGGCGAGCATTTTGAACATTTCCTACATTGACATTAATGTTTTTTTTTGATTATTAAGAAATAATCAGTGTTACTTATTAAGTTTAAAGTGTAATGTACCGAATTTGTGAAATAAAATAATTTTCATTTAAAACGTTGATTTTTGCACTAAATCTGAAAACACTTAATATTTCCGAAATAGTTAAAGATAGGTATATTGTGCATGAATTGTGTCTAGAATTCTCTGAAGAATCCAAAAAATAAATAATATACAGGGGGTTGCATTTGAAATAAGAAAGTTGGTATTGGCCACGGTCACATGGAACACCCTATATAATATTATTTTCTTAAAAAATATGCGCATTTAAAATTACAAAACGACGTGTCCAAGCGTTTTTCCCAACACGCCCTCATTTATTCGTTATCGAATTTATTCCATTTGGCTGTTACACTCTATATATTATATACATCTGTAATGCAAACTTTGTTCATAAAATGACACTTATTATTATCATTGTTTTTCAATTTATTCCCGATATCTTGTTAGATTTCTAGAGTAAAATATCCAATTATGGATATATGAGAGATGATTCCCTAATATAAGGGGCCTGTAGCGTTCTTTGTTAATCTGAGGATCTGAAAATCATCACTGGGAGGACCCAACCTGGTCGAAAGACTCTCCCTGTCAGAGAGCAAATGTAGGTAATTTTATTCATGCTTCCTGCTAGTTTTCTGTCCCTCTTTCTGTTTCAGATATTTTGTCAAAATAAATTCAAGATGACGCAAAAATTATTTGCCAATGAAAAAGATGCCATCGTTCTTCAAACAAATTACAACACTTATACAGGGAGACAGAGTTTTTGCTGAGGTTTTTATCTGTGCTCTTGTATCATACGGAAAAATGTTAGGTACCCTGTTTACATTTCCTCTGCCAACACTGTGATATACCAAAGAATGTAATGCTCGTTCTCAAAAGAATATATATGTATATCATTGTCCTTATACAATGTTAATATTATTATCCAGATCGCTCAAGGGTGGCCCGAGATAACGTCCGCAACTTACGCCAAATAGTTTGTAGTCTACATACATTAATTATATTATCCATAAAGCAATTTCCCATAGAAAAGGTTACATATCCACCCAGCTCAATGCACGATCTCGAGCTATATAGGGACTGACACGTAATCCAGCGTATCGAATTCCGAGTATCACAGTTCAATCTCGGCCGCACTTATTTGTAAACCCTCGGCCAATATTGCCATAACTACATTCCATAATAAGCTGAACTCCTCTTAATTGTTTGTACCTTAATTACGAAGGCCGAATTCGTGAATTGGTGAAATCCACCCGATGATTCCGCAGTTTACACTCATTCAAAATTTTATTTTCCCAATATTTCCAAAAATATAGATTAGATCGAATTGAAATCCAGTACTTTATCGAAAAATGCCAGCTCGAAGGTTCATACAGAATTAAATGAGGAAATATGATCAGAATATTGAATATTTAAAAAAAAATGAATTTTTTTTTTCACATTGTTATAATGACACGATCATCACGAAATTTCGCACATAGTTCTCTGTCAGCATTTTCAAACTAGCTGTCAAGTTTTATCATGGTTGAATTAGAATTAAAGTTATTCCGGATAAAACGAAACATCACATATTTGTTCCTAATATCTCCAGACATTATAATCGCCTATCAAACTGAAATTTGGTACACTGCAGTAAAATATATAGCTCAAGGTAGGTTAGGAAGTTTCTTCAAATATGATGAATAGAAAAAATTTACTGACAGTACGATCTCAACAAAATTCTGTAAAAAGTTGCGTGTAGTTATACTACAACTAACTGTCAAGTTCCAATCCAATCACTTCAGTAGTTTCTGAAATATCAGGGAAATAATCTCGAAAGTTCAAATGTTCAAACCATTCGGCCGATATGCCCCATTATAGATCTTAACCGCCGCATTCCAACGCGCAAACTAATCTGAAAGTTCTAGTCGCTAGCTAGCTCCGTTCGACAATTGTCGAGTCGTTGGCCGGACATAATCGATTTTGACACCGGATTCATCAACCAGCTCGGTTCGAGGCCATTTTCGGCTCAAATAACATACATTTGGGCAAACCGATAGCTCGCTGTTCCTCTAGAATATGCGCGTTAAAACGGCCCGGTTAAAGCTACATTCAGATCAATTCGTGGGCGAAGTGCAACTTCAGCACGCAAGTCGGCACGAAATTGACAATTCACAATGAAATCCTAGATTTTTGACAATTCTACACTAGTTCTCAACAGCACAGCAATGACCAAACGGCTCATTTTGTGTGAGGGCTCAGTCTCAGCCGCGATCAAGACATTGTTGCGCGCATTTTCTAGGGGAACAGCGTGCTATAGTTTTGTCCAAATGTCTGTAATTTTCGATGATTGGACTCACCGATTCACGAATTCGGTGTCGATTCTCGATTCTGTCCGGCCGGTCGTCCGTGAACACGATAACTGTCTAACGGAGCCAGCTAGCAACTCGAAACTTGCAAAATAGTTCGCGCATCGGAATGCCGCGGTTAAGTTCTTTAATGGGCCGAATCAGCCAAATAGTTTCGAAGTTATAGCCATTTGAAATTTTGAGGATATTTCCCTCATATTTCAGAAACTACCGGAGCGATTGGCTTCACACTTGGCAGTCAGTTGAAGCATAACGACACGCAGCTTTGAGCAAAATCTCGTTGAAATCGTAGTCACTTAATTAAAAAAAATAAAAATTTTAAAAAATTTTTTCGAAAAAATTTTTTTTTTCTGGAATCATTGTTCATACTAGAAAACTTTAGTTATAACTTGAACTTCATATTTCACAGCAGTGTAGCAAATTTCAATTCGATAAGACTATTAGTTTTGCAGATATTGGGAAATGTAGAATTTCGTGATTTTCTCCTCGATATGGTTGTTTTTTCGGTATAACTCGAGAAATACTGATTCAATCGTGATGAGCAGCTAGTTCGAAGATATTGAAGGACAACATTGTGCAAAAATTTCCCGATGTGTCTTTTGAACACGATAAAGTACTGGATTTCAATTCGATCTGTATTTTTGGAAATATTGGGAAAATAAAATTTCGAATGATGATTTTACCTATTCACGAATTTGGAGTTCGTAATTAAGGTCCAAACCTTCTCTACAAATATCGAGTTTTTAAGTTGTTCTTTCGGAAGTTATTGTGTAAACACAATAACTTAATAATAGCACAGACCAACAAGACAAATCACTTCACAGTTCGCTGTTTGTCGACCTTGAATCGCGTATTTCCTGCTGTAATGTGATTGGGCACCCCAAAATGCTTGTAGGTATACGGCTAAGCTCGATTCACGAACACGTGCCCATAGCTTTCTTAAGTAAATGATGCGAGTGGTTTATCAGGTTGGTCTGTGTTGTTAATACCTTGCTTGTAAAAACGGGGTTACTGGGTTCGAGTCCTGGTGAGCACATGGATGTTGTAGAGTATCTAGGTGGTGGTGATTTGTGAAGAATCTCTAGCAAAATAATATGTTCGATTTGTCGATGTCCCTAATGGCCAAGCATAGTGAAAGTTAAAAAAAATACGCCCTAGTGACAATCAAAGCGGTACCTTGTTCTCATTCAACATTTTTTCTGGAAACTGTTCATCATTTAAACCCCCATCAAAATATAGACTCAACTTTGGATACAATACGTTAGTCATGTTTATATATTCGAAAAATTAACCCACTTGCCAGCGAAGGGTGAGTGGAGTTAAACTCTGTTTTCATGAATGAACATCCACTTAGCTGAGGTGTATAAGTAACTAAAGGGTTTTTCAACAAGAACTTTGTTTTTTAAAACAAAATAAAACAAAGAATTTAGTGGAAAATGAATAAATTTTTTATTGTATTACAAAGAGAAAAGTTCGGCAATTATGAATGAAAAATGATATCTGACAAATGTCCACCACGACCACGCTGACAGACGTTGATTCTTTCATCAAAATTTTTAATCACTTTTTGGCAAGATGGAGGGTCTATTTCGTTAATGACATCACGGATTTTGAGTTTTAAGGCTGCAATCGATTCGATTGGCTCCGTATAAACTCTGTCTTTAACATAGCCCACAAAAAATAATCCAGTGGTGTTAAATCACACGATCTGGTCGGCCACTTAACAGCTGAATTTCGCGAAATTATGCGATCGGGAAATTTGGTTTGCAATAAATTGATCGTTTCATTGGCTGTGTGACATGTGGCACCGTCTTGTTGAAACCACATTTCAGTGACATCCATGTCATCAATAATAGGCCAAAATTCAGTTGTTAACATTTCGCGATAGCGTGATCCATTGACTGTTACCGCATTTCCAGCCTCATCTTCGAAAAAAAACGGCCCAATCACACCTCCAGGCCACATAGCACACCACACAGTGACACGTTGAGCATGCAAAGGCTTCTCAATAATTGCTTTAGGATTTTCAGAAGCCCAAATGCGGTTATTTTGCTTGTTGACGTACCCTGACAAATGAAAATGTGCTTCGTCTGAAAAAATGATTTTTTGAGAAAAACCAGCAGGTTGTTCCTGAATGAACTGAGCGAATCTACGGCGATTTGAATGGTCGGTCAGCTTCAATTCCTGCACCAGTTGAATCTTGTAAGGCTTCAAAGCCAAATCCTTTCGCAAAATTCGCCATGTTGTGCTTTTGGATAACCCCAATTGTTGAGAACGTCGTGAAATTGATAACTTTTGATCTTCTTCAACACTGTGGCTCACGGCAGCGATGTTTTCTGTTGAACGACCCGGTCGAACACGTGTTGGTGTTGGCACATTTTGTACCGAGCCTGTCGACTCAAATTTCGCGACCAAATTCTTGATAGCGGCCTCAGAAGGACGTTTATGTTGTCCGAAAATATCACGAATTTTACGAAATGTAACTTTAACAGAACGACCATTTTCATAGTGTATTTGAATTATTTTAATGCGATTTTCGAGCGAAATTGAATTCATTGTAACAATGGCCAAAGCATATACTGCGAATACGTCAAAAAACTAAATGTCAAAACTGTCATGTGGTGCCGGTGTTACCTCATTGAAAAACAAAGTTCTTGTTGAAAAACCCTGTATTATAACTATATTTTATCGTAATAATAAATACTAGAGATGCAACGGGTATCTGGTTACTATCCGGCCTGATTTTCACAATATCCGGCCGGATGTCGGATAGTAATTCAGTATCCAGCCGGATTCCGGATAGTAAAATTCAAATGATTTCTATTAGTTTCCACACAGCAAATCATACCACAATGACATATGGACACCGTTTATTTTCACAATCACACGTCCAAAATTTTTGTTTCACCAATCAGTTTAGTATTCGAAATTAACAAGAGGCAAATTGTGATGAAGGAATACCGAACTTTGAGCTTTCCTGTACCATACCAACTTCTGAAAATATCGTTCCGCTATGAAAGCTATTGCCAGTTGATGAATTCTAGCAAATCTTGACCACTGCGGGTACTAATTCAAATTAACTGACTACCAAATGTATGCATCGTGATTGCGATAGATTCGATATATCTTCAAGAAAAAGTCGATCTCGTTAGTAATCGGATATTGTTTTTCTTGGTCACGACGATCACCACCTAACTACCTTTGCCACTTCAATGAAACAGTCCTAAAATGTGTCAACACCACGTGTGAAGTTGGATCCACTTTGACTTTCATCTTCTTTTACAAGTTTTGCAATTGTTTGAGACAACCATGATCTCTTACTGCCAAGAAAATATTCGTCATGTAACGCGACAAAGAGCCGAATATCCGGCCTCGTAGCTTGCCTAATATTCGGTATTCGGTCAAACCACTATCCGTTTCATCTCTAAAAAATACCTACGATATTTAAATAGTAAATTGCATTATTTATTCTACTGAGCGGAATTATTCTAAATTGATAAATTTAGCTGAGAAATAATTCATTATTGGTCAAGCAAACCTTACTGGAAGTTCGATGTTTTCTCAGATAATAAGCTAATTGAAAAAAATATTGAACTCTTTAAGCAATTAACGAAATATGTTTCCAACGCGTTAAGTGATTTTATTATCGCTTTGTTGGTGGGTCAGCTACATAAGTACTTAGTGTTTTTATATGAGACAGATTTGTTTTTTGAATACGAGGTAAACATCTTCGTATATCAACGTGCTGTATTTCGACCGGGGGCCCGTTCAATAAAACAAGTAACAATTTATAGGTCTCATAACTAGCACAATCATACAGCTTCTGAGGGGGATTCTTAGAGAATCGGCAACAATATGAAATTCTAAAATCAATATAATTTTCGTAATTCATACCAAAGCATTGAAGAACTATGCCACGTAAAAAACAAACCCCTGTAAATTGTTTCTTGTCGTTTTATCGTGCCCTAGATCGTGTCTTTATTTTTGTGAATATTGGTATAAATATATAGGTATCAAATGCATTAATCTCCTAAACAGTTGGGCAAATCTTGTCCATTCCTAATTTGTATTGAAGCTTTAAATCTAGTCCGAACATTTGCAAAGTTATAGTGTAAACAACCGGCCGGAGGTTTATGAATAAAGATAATAAAGTGAAAGAATTTAAGGCCATATCTCTCATATGGAGTAACCGTAAAATGCAGTATCTCCTGACTGAACCACAAATATGCCGCTAGCTTCTGTTGTTTACTCCGTTTGTTTGTTGTTTTCCACCAAGTGTTGCTCATCTTTTACACTTTTCTGACCGCACTGAAGAAGGCTGAAAGCCATATGGGGGATGCGTCCTTAAAATCTTCTACTTTCAAACAATCCCCTCCTTACCCCCCTTTTCATAATAATAATAATTAATTTCGAATAAAGTTCAACACTTGAAATGAAATTGTGTCAAATTAACTTTGAAATATCATAGTCGAGAAATTGCTTACAGAGTATGGCTCAACATTCAATAAAATCTTGTAGGTACTCTTCTTGAAGTCTTTCAATTTGGGTATAGTTCTCAGTTGGATCGGTAATTTATTAAATAATCTTATGGACCCATATTCGGGACCCTTTTCAGTGATAGTTAATCTATGCCGGGAATATTTCAATTGTGTAGTTCCAGTATCGTGTGGGTGGGCCGCATGTTTTGGTTTCGAAAATATGTTTTGTTTATGGACAAAGATGAGGCCCTGGATGTAAAAAGCTGGTGCCATCAGAACTTCAAAATTACGAAATATTCCTCTACAGGATTCTCTGCTATATAGTTTCAACATTTTCCTCAGGGCTCTTTTTTGCAAACAAAGTACTCTATCGATATTTATTTATTTATTTACACAGGAACACAAACAGGACAAAGTCCCAGAGACAGTGTTCACTAAATTACAAATAAAATCGCAATCAATTACATTAATTCCACTATAAACTAAACAAAACAAGAAAAAATTACAGAAGATACATTAAAATCCACACACAATCAACTTGGAGAAATTGAAAACAAAAGTCGACGTTTCAGACTTTTTTTGAAAGTCATCAGCGAGCAGGAAAAGTAATCGACGTTTGGACCGAGGGCGTTCGAAGTCGTCATCATTCTGACGAGTGGGGAATTTGCCGTGTAGTTTTTTTTCCTCAAGGGGACTTGAAACACATCATGAGACCTGAGTCTTAGGTCGGGAACCCTGAAGCGAATCTCCTCCAAAATGCCAGGAGCAACTATCAAACCATTTATGAGCTTGAACATGAATGAAGCATCATTTATAAATCTTATGTCGACTAGCCTAGGAAGCTGGAAAATCCTACGAGCATAAGTGTAATCATGATTTACACTTGCGATTCTATTCCTGTAAGACAGAAACCGAATGAACTTATTCTGGACGGACTCTAGACGTCGAGTATAACAGTCGTATCTCGGGTTCCATATGATCGATGCGAAGTTCAATCGATTGAACACAAATGCATGGTAAAGTGTCAAGATAGTCTCATTCATTTGGAAAGATTTCCCGTGCCTTAGCACAAAGCCAAGCATTCTGGAGCAGGATGTGACGACCTCATTGATGTGAGCATCGAACAGCAACTTGGAGTCAAGCGTTATCCCCAGATCCCTGACAACACTAGATTCCTTCAATCGATGGCCATCAAGCGTGAACTGAAAATAGATTTTACTGGTGTTCCTAGTATACGAAATTTTCAAGCATTTATCGAGATGAAGGAACAAGCAATTATCCTTACAATATTGGGCCAATCTATCCAGATCACTTTGGAGACTCAAACAGTCAATGAGGGTCCGAATCATCATGAATAACTTCAAATCGTCGGCAAAAAGTAGAAACCTACAATACCTGAAGCACCTCCCAATGTTATTTACATAAATAAGAAATAGTAAAGGTCCGAGATGAGAACCTTGCGGAACCCCAGAGGTACTGTGAAATTTCCTGGATTCGCAGCCATCGATAGAAACGTATTGAGTCCTACCCACGAGATAAGACATCAGCCACAACCCCAGACTCCCACACACCCCAACCTCAAAAAGCCGTACTGACATGACTGTATGGGAAAGCTATGTGCAGATGATCCATAGAACATGATCCCATACCGCAGTTTTGACTCAAATACAGCATGATAAATGGTTTTCATTAAAGCAAAGCCCAAATACTCACTCAGTACACTCAGAGAGTAGCAGATAATGCTCAATTTACCACACGAGGATGCAATGTGTTCAGACCAATTCAAGATGTCTAAAGTCCCAAAGGATTTGAGTGTTTGCTGAAATCTAGCATCAGATTATCCAAGTTTATATTCTGTGGAGTGTCAAATCTACTTCGGAGAGTCTTGAATAAAATTGCAGTTGTCTTATTCAAGTTCATACATAGATTGTTCTTACAAAACCAATCTTCTGCTCTTTTAAGGCTGCATTTTGCTAGTTGGACAGCTTCTTGGTATGTCTTTCCTTTTACAATAATATCTGTATCATCAGCATAACTAAGCACATCAACTTCGGGTTGGCACTCATATTCATTGTGGAGGTTATTAATGAAATCAATAAAAATAATCGGACCCAATATACTTCCCTGAGGTATGCCCAACTGGATCTCGATTGGTCTTGAATCAACTTTATTTCCATTTTTGGAAAGGTTCATTCTATGGGTTCTAGATGAAAGATATGATTTGTACCAATTGAACTCTCTCATACCATATGCCTCTTTTCTACAAACGCAATGATGATTTAACGTGTCAAAAGCCTTTGATAGGTCAAGTAACAGTGCGATCAGTGTCTTTTTCTTCTGGGTACTCCAGTATGATGTTAATGAAGTTATATAAAACGGTAGAAGTAGACTTTCCCTTTAAATAAGTTGGCGATAAAATGTCCTCCTCAAGCAAGAACGTTTTCAGTTGTTTACATAGCACCAGTTCAAAGACTTTACAGAAAGATGGTAGGATACTTATAGGCCTGCAGTTCTTCATATTATCTTCGTCCCCTTTTCCGTAAATTGGTTTTTCTTCAGTTGGTCAGGGAAGGCACCATATTTCAGGGAATTGTTAATTATGTAAGCTGATGGCTCAGTCATGCACTCCACTACGACGTGCATCAGTACACCATTGATGCCACTACTACTCTTGTTCTTCAACTGGCGAATAGTCGACAATAGTTCATCGCTGTTTATTGACGCAATTTGAAAGAATTCTCCTTGTTGGAATTCCATGTACACCTTGTAGCTTACTTGGTTTATTGCCACAATTGAGAAGTATTCATCGAACTTTTCTGCTAAATCAATTTTGAGAATTTGAGATTTTAACTGTTCCAGTGTTCTATCCATTCAATTCCTTCACAGTTCGCCATAGGAATTTATTGTTTCATTCACTTTTTTTCCGTTTTACTTCTTTCAATATATTCTTCTGAGAACGCAGAGTTTCTGGTTTTCAGTAGATGAAGCATTGTCTTACAATCTTGGAATCTGTCACTTTTTGGTGTTTTGTCCAAATGACTGTAATTTTAGATGATCGAGCCGAAAATGGTCTCAAACGACTAGATTGGACTCACTGATGACGAATCCGGTGTCAAAATCGATTCTGTCCGGCCGGCCGTGGACACGATAACTGTCGAACGGAGCGAGCTAGCGACTTGAAACTTTCAGCCGCGGTTAAGTTCGTTAATGGGCAAAATCGGTCGAACAGTTTCGGAGTTATTTCCACTTGAAATTTCGAAGTTATTCATTTTTTATTTCAGAAAATACTTGAGCGATTGGATTTGAACTTGGCAATTAGGTAATTATATAATGACGCGCAACTTTGAGCCAAATTTTGCCAGGATCATACTGTCAGTAAATTTTAAACAATTTTTTTTTCAAAAATTTTTTTTTCGGCAACCGTTTATCTTATCCAAAAAAATTCCTCTGGGACTTTGAGCTTCATATTTCACAGCAGTGTACCAAATTTCAGTTCGATACGATCATAAGTTTTGAAGATATTGGGAAAAAATATGTCAAATTTCGAGGTTTTATTCTCGATATCGTTGTTTTTTGCGGTATAACTCAAGAAATACTAACTCAATCCTAATAAAACTTCGCAGCTAGTTTGAAGATGCTGAAAGACAACTTTATGCGAAATATCGTGATAATCGTGTCATTAGAACAATTTGAAAAAAAAAATCTGTGATTTTCTTATCATATCATCCTCATTAAATTCTGTATGAACCTTCGAACTGTAATTTTTCGATGAAGAACTGGATTTCAATTCGATCTGATCTGTGTTATTGGAAATATTGGGAAAAAAGGTTTAGATGGGTATATCTCTGCGGAATCATTGGGTGGATTTTACCCATTCACGAATTCGGCCTTCGTAATTAAGGTCCAAACCTTCTTTACAAATATCGAGTCTCTAAGTTGTTTCTTTCGGAAGTTACTGTGTTTACGCAGTCGGCCGTTAGGCCGACCGTAAACACAATATTCATATTGAACAGGCACCAACCCTTATTTTTGGCTGGATTTACTCAGGCAACCCTACGTCATCGTGCAGAGAAAAAATTAGCTTCAATTTGATATATAAATAATAGATGTACGTTATGAACGTAAAAAGTAACAAAATCATACCTGTTCATACCTGGCTGAGAAGAGGTGCGGTCAATTGCGCACCGGCAATTTCTTCCAAAAAATATTAAACATTTTTTTAATTCAAAAATACTTGCGGCCACATTTTGATAGGTAACCTGTAGATATATATTCTCCTATTATGAAATGTATGTGAAAAATCTGTTTCAAGCAAATTTAGCAAATACTAGATGAGCGCACCTATTCTTCAGCCGGATCTCGTACTAATAGATAAGAATTAACAAAATTTTTTGTTAATTTTCATCCAAAATCATGTTTCACAATTTAATAGATATAATAACATGACCATCACAAATTTTGCATGAAATTGTTTAACAGCAATTTCCAAAGTACTAACATTATGATCTGATCAGTGTTTTCTGAGTTATTCCGGAAATAACAATACCTAAGACTAACGAAATTTTACATATTCAATTCGGAATATCTGCGAGAATAAAAATCGGATGAAACTGCAATTTGGTACATTGAAGAATAAAATCGATTTCAAGACCTGTACTGAATTTTTTTGAAATTTTGTTTCACTATACTCCGATACGATCCCAAAAAAATTTTGTAACCAGCTGCAAGTCAGTATTCCATAACTAATAACCAAGTTTCAATCCGGCAGCATAGGTGTTCCTGAATTATTGAGGAAACAAACTCAAAAATTAAAATGAGTATAACTGTAAAACTTTTCAGCAGATTTGGCACATTAACGAACCTATCCTGAAATTTTCAAGTTGCTCTTTCCATTCCCAACTTTTCGTGGCCCTGGCCGAACGAACCTAGCTGTTTTAGACGATTTCGGCTAAAAATTTGGACAAAACAATAGGTTGCCCTTCCCTAGAACATGCTCGCAAAAACAACTACTGTGTGGAGTTAAGGAACATTTAACGGCTGTACAGAAACTACTTTGAATGACGTCAAAACTGCAAAATGAGGACAATCATCTGAGAAACTAAAATAAAGAATTTTCGAGTGAAAACCAAAGGAAGGTTTTTCTATTACCTACCTGTTCTCTGCAGTAAAACGGCGTTGCTCTAACTTGAAATTTTGCTTCTACTGAAAATTTTTACATTTGATACTCAACCACTATGGTTTCGTTCCTCCTCAACTGCTCAAAATTGAAGGGTGGATATATGATGGCGTACAAGAGGAGACCATGATTTAAATAACAAGAAGTGATATTGAGGTTGGATGAAAAAATCAAAATAACTCAGGACTTCATCTCTTTTGGAACATATTATAGGGCTTGTACAATGTTTTACATATCCTCTTGATAACTGGTAAAGATGGTATTTTAAAAATGATATCCAAATATATAAGATAAATATTCTTGTCCACATCTATTCTATAATTTTATTATATTTATATTTTCCCCTCCACTCTTGTGGTAAGGGGCAAGTACCAGGACATGGAACTTGTCCTGGTATTTCACATATACAATGTCTATCACATAATTCTCCAAAATTTGCTGGATTGTCCTTTTTCTCTCTAGCAATTTCTTCCTCTGCTAGAACTTTCCTTTGAAAAATTATATTAGCTTCAGTAACAGTCTAATTTCATTGACATTGAAATTCACATTTCAACACAGTAAAACTTTCAAGAATGAAAACTCAGTTTCGTCGATATGAAATTTAAGGTTTATATCAAATTAAAAGATAAATTTTGGAGTTGACATTCTGGTATTCAGAATGAAAAAAATTAAATGAGGAGAACTTGTTCATTGGCTCTATATAGACTTTTTGCAAAACTTCCTCTTTCAATATTATTGCCCAAAAAAAGAATTATACAGAACAAGTATGTAGATTTAATTTAAATCATATTCAGTGCTTCATGAATGAATGTCATCATTTAAAAAAGAATAACATGTGACTTCATTGATACAAAAAATTTTCAGGCACTAGGCTTCAGCTATTTCAGTTCATACATACAGGGTGACACAAACTCAAGGTACACTTCCCTTTGTATATGGTTCAATTTCTGAAACTTTCCTAATAATCTAAATCCAATGATATCCCATAATCGATGTTTCAGTACCTGGGGCGCTATTTTCGAGTCATCCGAATCACTTTCGCATGCGAAAGTGAGGTCTAGATTCGGCCAAATGTGACAGTTTGGCAACGTGTTGTTTTTTCTTAGAATTTGTATTTGTAGGCAATCCTTATTACCTGCCCCAAGTTTACATGACATACAAAAGAAAACACAGTGGATATTTATTAATGTTTTGGATGGATTTTACAGTTTGAAATTGTTTTTATGGGCACTCCTTTTGATTTAATAATTATTTCTGTCCTCTTGTGAACTAATATTAGTTATGGAGTGAAAGTTGAAGTACGAAAGACGATGTGGATTGAAGCCTTGTTAAACAATGATTGAAGGTAAGATATATATTATATCGTACCCAAATTCTATTTGTAATATTAATGATTGGTTTTGTTTTAGGTATCAAATGGATATAGGGTCACCTGAATGTCTAAAATCAATTACTCAGAGCTTCAGGAATTGAATTATGCTGTGAATATACTATGTACATGAGGTATCGAATAGCACTTTCGGCACAAGGTGCAAACGCAGACTTTTAAATATCTACAATCTTACGAATACTTTGAAGGTTCAAAAACTGTTAGTAATTCATTTGTACAAAATTTTAGTTACAATATCAAAATAAATGAAGCATATATATATATATATATAATATGGAGTGTTTTATTTTCAAATTCATGGTTGAACTGAATTTTCTGAATACTGAACAAAGCATTTTAAATATCAAATTTGAACTGTAGTCTTGGCGATACTCAGTTCATCAGAAATCCACTTCAACTAGATTAATTAGTCTCAGTTTGAGTTCATTTGCAGGAGAATGTTAATTTTTTTCAAATTGGGGTTTCTCAAAAATGAATGAATTTTTTTTCGGTTAAAATACAGTTGATTCATATTATACAGGGAACAATTGTTGGAGAAAATTCACAAGAGCACTGCAACAAACAATAATATTGTTGAACGTGTTCTATATAAATAATTAATTTTTAGTGGATTGAACTGAAAATGAGGGTTCATATTAGCATTGTATATACAATGATATTAGCATATTTGTTCTTGAATTCAGATCCCATAAAGGGTGAAGTAACTTGATTGGGATTATTTTATATCTAGCTCGTTCTCGCTTTCTACTTTTCGGAACGCAAAAACATCCTACATACAGCGCCGAAAATGTGAAAAATCAAAATTGTAGTTAATCAGGAATCAATAAAAGTTTTTTCTGGATCAACTTTTCCATCCGGGAAGAAAGTTTTTTTGAATAAAATTTGAAATCTTTTATTGAGTATGAATAAGATACTTTTTAACTGCGTGAAGTCAATAGCTTTGCTCTATGGATTGATACACGGTTTTTGAAATAGAGAAAAAAAAATGCTGTGCACATAATTTTTACATATAAGTGAATCCGCATGCGGATTTGAATCCACCTGCCTCGACCCATCCGATGTATTTCAGTCGAAAACGAAGCTATGCCAAAAGTTCATTTACTGGTGCGCAAGTGCATATGAGTCATTTTTGTACTGTGCAAAGTGATCATCACAACTAAAAAATAGGGCATTTTATCATTTCCCCCCCCTTTTTTGTGGTAATTCGGCTTTTTTATATTCAAAAGTTATTTAAGAGTTCAGAATAATTATTGAAACATTCCAAATCATAATAAAAAAGGTGTTTTCGTGAATAAATCTTGCCCAAGTACACCGTGAACACCACGTTACCAAACTGTCGCATGGTCGCGAGAGCTCGTAGACGAATTGAATTCGGATGAGCTCGAAAATAGCGCCCCTGGGCTGCCGAACTTGCCTCGGTGTTTTTTTCTAGACCATACAACTTTTTTATATGGGATGATAACTGCTTTCCAATCAACTGTTGTGGCGAACATAATGCTACACGGTAACTCGCCACTCGCGTTCCAGTTTGTCCAGCATTTGACACTCAGGGTTCCTACCCCTTTTTCCTGATGAACCTCCAAAATTTGCAGGGCTTCGTGCTTCACAACTGTGAAACGCTTAACTTGTCATAAATTGTCGCTTTGTTAATCTGCTCGTTCTCGTGATAGGGCGGACATGAATTAAGCCCCAGAGTAACATGCACTGGACTGGAAAGCACTTTAGGATACTACAGTGACTATATGTTTCACAACCAATAGTGAATCAGACAGCTCTTTGTACAAAGATGAATGGAAAACTTGAAGAACAGACCTTTCTTATTGAAAAATGTATTATAATTCATTGTAAGTCTCAACCCTTCCCAAGTTTTGTTAGCATGGCTTTGGTTTTCTTCTCGAAACAAGAAGGTTAATGTCGAATATCATTTCTAGAGTTATCATTAATTTTTGAGCAATTTTTGTAAAGAAAAATGACTGACCTGCATTACCAATATTTGTATGAGTCCAGTATGGCTTGATAAAGACGCCTATAATCACCAGTTCCTGGATTTCTTTTCGTTTTGAATCACCCTATATATATGTAACTAGTTTTGTGTATCTCAGAAACAGCACAAAGGAGTTTGATTAAATTTTGTATTTAGATAGGGTTTTGCATTTCTTCTGAAAAACTTGAATTCAATTTGGCGCAATCTCATATACACACCGCACAAAAATTAACGCATCACCAATGAGTTTTACAATTGCATGATTTTGAGCCATGAAAATTTACATTTTTCAGGTTAAAATATTGAAATTTAATGAAAGCAATAAAATTTCAATGAAAATATCTTCTAGATATACGTGGTGAATAATAATCCATTCCATTTTATAATTTATCAAAGCAGGAAAGTTCACATTAATAAATTGAGATGTCATTCAAAACCTCGTATTGCCTTCCCGAGATCTTACGACAGCGTTCATTCGTCTTGGCATACCCTCAAATAGCTCCCAAAGACGATTTCCTACTGTTTGCCTCGAAATTTGGGTAATTCGAGCAATTAGAATCTCATTTTGCAACATTCGGGAGGTACAGTGTCGGGTTCTTAAGGCAGTTAATCGTAAAAAGCGATCATCTGCGAGAGTAGTTAGCCTTCTTTGCCCTTGGCCTGGTCTTCTTGATTGTTGATTTGTTTCCCTATACCGCCTAACCACTCTGGAAATCGTACTTTGAGCCACAAAGAGTAGATTAGCCACATAGTATTGACTTTGGCCATCTTCGATCAATGTAACGGCCCTTACTGCTTCTTCGTTGGTCAAATGCAACATTTCTCGATCAGGGGCATCCATGCTAACCAGATGATCAAAAACTTTCATGATATTTCAATTGCACAGAACACTAAAGTAACTCGAACTTAACAAGCAAAATTTAGTGGAAACATATATATGCTTATCATCATTAGTTTTTCATGGTACGAAACAATAAATATAATTTTCTTTTTAATCCAACATCGACAGAAGACAGGTTCATCATTATGCCTTATGTTGTTTCCATCCAATATTGAAATTATTAAAGGAAAAATATAAAATACAGGCGATATTTTTTGTGTGTATTTTGTTGGAATATCAAGTGCCTATAGAATATCCAGCATTTTGATAGTTCACATATTGCTCCATAGATGTCACTGTTAATGTGTTTCATTGACAGTGACTATGCAGGATTTCCCACGATGAACTTTACATACTCCAACTATATATATAGTCTATCATCAGCATCATGAAATGGTGACTTAGAAATGTCTCCTATCTTTCCTTTCCTTACCCATATTTAGGATGATTTCATTTGACTATATTTCTGGCACTGTAAATCAGAATTGAATGATTTTATCAGAATTTATAACACTGTTTAGTATCTATTGGATTATTCATACCGAATATCATATTTCCAGCGCCCTACTTGGGAAATTTGACTACCGATTTAAAAATGACCCCCCCTGTAGGTCACTTTCTGGATTTTTTTTTACATTTATTTGAGCTGCATAATCAGGCAAATGGAATGCATGCATTCAAATTTTTGTCACTTCTCTGAACGTTTCATAATGATCTAACAAATCTAAAAAAGTAGGAGCATATCAAAAATGGTTATATTCATCTCAATTGGGAAGTCATGTTCATTGAATGGTCTCAAAAATTACAAAATCTTGAATTGATGGTACTGAGAAAATCAATTCGTCACTAATCTGCCTATTTTCAGAGCTCTACACTCAACCTTAGTTTTTCAAAGTGAAAATTGTCAATAATAATGCGAGAGCATATCCAAGACGATTTCCGTAGAACTCCGAGCATCCGACGTTTGGATATGTAATATACCTATATGTGTATAATCATTTGGGACAATATGGTACATTTCCTAAAGGATAATCAGAAAGACAGGTTGACAACCATTTTGAAGAGGAGATTTTGAATACTGTGGAGGCGGATCCTCAAATAAGTATAAGACGAGTTAGTGCACATCTGGGCATTCCTCGATCAATGTCCATATGGTGTTGAGAAGAACTGAACTGAATTTTCTTGAATGCATACATACAATGAATTAATGCCATTTTCCATTACAAGATGTAATATGATGAAAATATCTTTTTATGTTGAATGAAAAAAAAAACGAACATTTACTTTTGATTTGCTCAATCATTATGAATTGATTCATGAATTTCTATTCAAGCTTCCCAGGCTGGAATGATAATGAATAATTCTTATAATGTTCCTGTATCCGCAGATCCGTTAGATCATTATGAAACGTTCAGAGGTGTGACAAAAATTTGAATGCGTGCATTCCATTTGCCTGATCACGCAGCTCAAATAAATGTAAAAAAAATCCAGAAAGTTACCTACAGAGGGGTCATTTTTACATCAGTAGTCAAAATTGATCTTCCTGAGTACGGCACAGGAAATATGATATTCGGTATGAATAATGCAGAAGATGCTACAAAGTGTTACAAATCCTAAAAAAATCATTCAATTCTGATTTACAGTACCAGAAATATAGTCAAATGAAGTTTTGGTCAGAATGAATAAATCATCCTGAATATGGGTAAGGAAAGATAGCAGAAATTTCTAAGTCGTCATTTCGTGATGCTGATGATAGACCTTATATATGGTAGGAGCATGTAAAGTTCATCGTGGGAAATCCTGTATAGTCACTGTAAATGAAACACGTTAACAGTGACATCTATGGAGAAATATGTGAACTGTCAAAATGCTGGATATTCTTTAGGCGCCAAATAAAATTTGAGATTTTGAGAAAGAATGCAAAACGCTATGTAAGTCCGAATTTCATCAAACTCCTTTGAGCTGTTCCTGAGTTACAAAAAATTAGTTATATGTATATAGGGTGATTCAAAACGAAAGGAAATCCAAGAACTGGGGATTATAGGCGCCATTCTTGGCTCATACAAATATTGGTAGTTCACAAGATGCAGGTAATGTCATTTTTCTTTACAAAAATTGCTCAAAAATTAATGATATCTCTAGAAATGATATTTGACATAAACCTTCTCGTTTCGAAGTCATGTAAGGCATCACTGAACTTTGAAAATTAAAAAGGTTTCAGAAACGAAAGAGTAAAACAGAGAATCTGATTCGAGAATTTTAAGTTGCTGATCTGAAAAAGTTGAATATTTTTTCCGAAATATGTCAGAGATTTTACGAGTGAACCTGCAATGTTTCAGATTACGGAAATGTACCCAGGAAAATCAAAGGAATAATGGGGGTATACCCTTACTCTGTGTCACCTCATACAGGGTGTGACAGTTATCTCTGGCAAAATTTCACAGAGTGATTCTACAGGTTATCTGCAACAAAGAAGTTCCAATAGAATATATAGACCAAATATTTTCCTTCATGAAGTTATTCAAGATTCTAATATTTTGTTATATCTCACATTTTCTCACTCAAAACATAGCACATCATAAGAACTATCATCTTAACCCAAATTCATCGTACTTCATGGATGAGGACGAAAAATTCTCCTCAGATTAGGGTGATTTCATGGACTTTTTTTGAAATATTGCTTTTTATCCGGACAAAAATGAAAATAAAATTATAAAACTTTCTCCAGCTCTAAATTTGGACCAAAATATACTTCAAATATCGTAATATACACCAATTGAATTCATCTGCAAAATTTGCCTTATTTCTCAAGTTTATCAATAACATAATATAATACATTGAAATGCTTGATTTTGCTGCTACGTGCAATATTAACAATGTTTTCCCCCTACAGCCAAATAGCTGCTCTTATTTTTTATTGATCTTTTTCAGCAATAACTTGCTTAGGAAGGTAGATGTCCATTTCTTCTAATAGCAAATACAGAATGCAAATATTGAGGTGATATGCATAGGGACATATTAATCAAGTTTCATAATCTACACAGTGCGAACGTTAGATTATCTCACCAGTCTTCTTCAAAATGTTGGCCTGCTCCAAGTCCTAGCCTTACACCTCCACACTTTTTACTCTGAAGTCTTTTAATAGGAGGTGTGTAGTACCCCTTATCATACTCGTGACCAGCTGTGGGCCATTTTTAGCATGCAGAACTGGCGCTGTGGTATGAACTGACAAAAGAGTACATAACTACAGCAATATGCTAAAGCAACAACTGTGGCAGTTGAATAACCTTTTCGAACATCTTATCATACCAAATTAACAAGTTGACTTTCACAACTCCATATTTCCATTATAACTAATTTTCAATTACCAGTAATATATTTCTTTATGATTTGGTGAATATGTCTATAAAATGAAGTTCTTCTTTAATGTATTATACACCATTGAAAAGCTTGAAAACTTGTGCAGTGATTGCAATAGGTGATTAATATGCAACTGTCAGAGTAAAGTCAATTCAAACTCAAGGCTTGAGAAAGTCTCATATTTTTTTTACCCGCCTATAACAAGTTAGTGCTTCATATTCTGGCTGGCAGGCTAACCCAGTCTCATGAGATTCCTTCAAAAAATGGTAATACGGAGGTATTAACAAATTAGTTCAACAAATTTTTTGCTGAGATCGGGATTTCCTTTGGTAGAGATCGGACACGAACTGGAAAACTGGATGATTCTCATGTAAGATCAGAGAAACCATTTTTATATTTGATGTAACTGAAGCTGAGGTCATTTCTGTTGTTAAATCCCTGAAGAAAAAGAAATCAACCGGTAGCCATTCTATACCCATCGGATTGATTAAAAATCTATCGGTTATATAGCTGGTCCTCTTGCCCATTTAATGAATCGCTATTTTACAGAGGGAATATTTCCAGAACAACTAAAAATTGCAGTGGTGAAACCTATACACAAAAAGGGAGACACAGAAGATCCTAACAACTACAGACCAATAAGCATACTAACATCTTTCAGCAAAATTTATGAGAAGGTTCTTGCAGATAGGATGCTTAAATTCTTCAAGAAATTCAAGATCATTTCCGATTCCCAGCATGGCTTCTTAAAGGGTAGAAATATAGAGACAGCAATCTATGAGCTGACCAGAGATGTGATCGCTGCTCTGGAAGGGGGTGAAACACCGTTGGGACTTTTTTTGACCTGTCGAAGGCCTTTGACATGGTTGATCACCAGTTGCTGCTGAAGTGCATGGAAGCATGTGGTATTGAGGGCAACCAGCTCAAGCTCGTAAAAAGCTACCTTACTGGCAGAAAACAAAGAGTCTGTATAAAGATCAAAAATCAAATCTATTTTTCAGAAGATGTAGAGCTGACTAGTGGTATTCCGCAGGAAAGTATTTTAGGCCCATTACTCTTCTTAATTTTCATCAATTCGCTATCCAGAGTATTTCCTGCTGTAATCTATGCAGACGACGCGAATTTCCTGATCAAAGCTGTTGAGCTTGGAGAATCCACTTTGATTCTGGATGGAGTGAGCAAGAGGTGCCTGGAAAATGGCCTCATTGTAAATTATCAAAAAACAGAGTGTATTTTCTTTACTTTACGGAGATCTGGCCCTACTCATTCAGAGAGAGAGAGAGAGATATCTTTATTCGATCTTATGACCAGTACAGGTGTTGATCTTGTCAAAATACAATTAAAAATTTAACACAAAAAAGAAACGTGATCAAATACAAAAAAGAAAAGTAATCCAATAATAGGAAGAGATGAAAACAAAATTAAGGTGGCAGATTCAGTAAAATTTCTGGGTATCGATTTGGACAGGTACCTTATATGGGATAAACATATTATTCATGCTGTGTTTTCATTTGGAATAATTTTTTGGAGCAACTCATCTTTCACCGAGAGAATTTTTGTATCACAGATGTGTGTGCTGAGAACAATTTTGAAGTTGGGTTTCAGGCAGTCATGTTGTGGATTCTTTAAACAACTGAAGATCTTAACAGTTTATGGTCTATACATATATAAGTTGCTGCTTTTTTTCCATAGACATGATGGATACTTTATTGGATTCAAGAACACCAACAATACCAGGCAAATGTATCCATACCTCTACCCCACTCACTCAACGTTACTGTTACTTCAAGAGAAGGGCCTTGAATACTTGGCAAGAAAACTCTTCTGTTAAACGTTACAAAATATCAGAATAACTTTAAAACAGAAAATGATTGGACCATACTACACAGGAACCTTTTTTGTTTCGAACTGCCTGTAGAATCATTCTCTGAAACTTGGTCACAAATAACTTGCACACCCTGCATACTGAACTGTCGATTGAAATTCATCCAATATATTTAGAGAGACTAATATTACTCACTCTGATTTTCCAATAACCCTTATAAGATGTTCATATATTTCATCTTTGGTTCGACAATCAAGGTCTATAAGCATTTGGTGACCACTTTCTAAAATTGAAACACTATGTCAGGTCATGACGAATACATGAAAGAAAGAATCAAGAAAGTGAATTGATTATTCGAGTTCAAATCCTACCATAAAACGCTCTGACGAATGGTGATGGGGTCATATTCTTCAAGGTAACGATCTGGACATCAGGATTCTTAAACTGTACTTGAGGTAAATGCCAAAAAATAAAATCTCTGTGAAAAAAATACACTGAAACAATATAAATGACAATACAATCATATCTCTTACTTGGTTCCGGAGTTATTTTTGGAGTTTAATCCATAATTTATTGTTAATATTTTGATTTGATCCTTCAGTACTAGTCTACCTGCATCCAAATACTGTAGGGTTCTCCTTATAGGAGCACGACCTTTCATGAAAGGCATTTCAGAATATATTTATTATTCACAGTAGTTAGAGATCGAATATTTACAAAACAATTCTTATAAACTTAAATATGTTCCTGAAACTTTAAGGTAAGGTTATTTTGGCCTTTCCATAGACATATTAAACTCTCTTATCTATGCTCAAACCACAAAGCTGTGCTCAAATCTAATCCTACTTTTATAACTTTTTTATTCTTTATTCGATGAATTTTTTATGCAAGAAAAGCGCAAAAATTTTTTGCTATTTGATTTCGATTTGTTCATAGATCTATGATTTTATTTCATTTGTCAACAATTCTTGTATAACACACAACACATTTCACACAATGTTTCCTCCCTGAAATGGTATCAACATGATTTGAAAAAATGTATGATGATCATGGAGGTCCATCAGATATTATTCATAATGAAGCGGAAACTGGATCCAAAAAGGTACACCTAATATCGTTCTTAAACCAAAAACCACAGACCTGTTGTGAAACTGCCTTCTGTATAAGTTCTTAAACGCGGATATAGGTGTCGCCGAAAATGGTTTGAATTTCAAATCATACATATTCATTCCCTCCCGGCTTCAGATTATTTTCCACAAACTAGTTGAGTTAACGCAGAAACTTTCACCTGAGTGTTTCAAAGTTATTTTGTCTAACTTGTCAACATGCACTTACATTCATTATCTTCTCATTTCAACGAAGTGCCTGGGGTGGGCGCCCAGGGATCCGAAAAGGCCTAGATCCGAACAGATTTACCCGTAGCCTTCGTAATTTATACTTACTATATAATACTTCAGGTAGGCCTCGATTTACCATGTATCAGGGGGACCCGCCGGTCTACTGCGCCCCAGGCCTGATAAGACTAGACCGTAACTGTTTCACATCCCTCTGTAGAGAGCCATTCCTGAGGATTTTGTGCCTGTGTGCGATAAGGGTTTTTCCGCCTTCCCTCGTATTGATTGATTCAAATTGCTTCAGAATATATTATTCCGTGAACAAGAACAATACAACGGCAGATCGTAAACAGTTTGTAGAGACAATTGATGATTTCGCCACACTATTGCATCCTCTACACATATATTTGTGAAAACTTCAGTTTATTATTTTCATTTGGAATGAATGCCCTCCAATTGAAGACTGAATTAATCATATAACTAAAGTTGATGATCATTTAAGTTTGTTCATAATTCAATTTCCATTTAGGAAAGGCTTCTATCAAATAAAGATTCAAAATTTGTTGGAATCTCCATAGCGATTAAGAAATCACTGATCAGTACCAGTTTTTCTAAATGGAATTCTACAAGTCCTGTACAAAATCCAGATATAAATGACACCTACCAAAAATGCCCGCTGGTACTGCTATTTCCGGATCTCCGACTGAAATCATCCGACATTCACGCCATTGTGGAAGGAAATTTTCCGCCAGAGGATATAACGAGAATGTTAATTGGAAAAAGAGCAAACTTCACTCACCTGAAAAAATCTAGCCATCGACAAGTAATACTTAAATAACACCGTAAAATTCTATCTGAGTATACTTTCAAATACTTACATATGATTACTTCCTTTTCAACAAAATAAACAGTGAAAAATTTAGTTAACTCCAGTAAAAATTTCACCAAACAAAAACAAGTTCAGGGGAATCTGATTGTTTCAGCCCTAGATTATATACAGGGTGTTTCACCATAAACTGGTCAAACATATATAGCCGTATAGATGACATTGGGAAAGTCATTTTTGCCTTATGACATATACCCCGTTTTCGAAGCCTAAGCGAGATACAGGGTGTTTAATGTCAACTTCGAGCAATATGCTGATAACTGTGGTGATGTAAAAGTGACCTTTGAAATAACGGTTTTTGGTCATATCTTAATATTTTTTGGTGGTCACTTACATTGTTCTGTAGAATTCTGGAAAAAATATTTCAAAATGACGGAAAATCTACAAAGTTGGAATTTTTTGTTTTCGATTACCAAATTGGATAGCATTATTTGAAAGTACTCAATTTTCTGTGAAAAAATTTTTCCAAAATTCAAACTCAACTTTTTTTTTACATGTCTACAGTGAAAAAAAAATTCACCCAAAATTGTTCGAATCTCTCAAGGTTGAACTTACCTTCATTCTGAACACTGCTGTGAAAACAGAATGAAAAAAATTTACAATGGTTTTCATTTTTTAGCCTTCCAAAGACTCTATCCGGAGTAATTTTTATTTAAGGAACTGGTGGCTCTACGGATGCCAAAATTATGCTAATAGACCTCCAGAGTGACCTCGATAAAAATATTAATTTATCAAGAAAAAAAATATTTTCAAAAACTCTTTGGTAGGAATCGAACTCTCTTCGGATTCGGAAAATAGGGTCAAATTCGATGAACTGCCGTTGCCTGGTAACGGATGTCATTATAATCAGAATAAATCCAATTGATACGCGTGTACCTATTCTCCGTAAGTGGGGGAGTTCGAATCCCATGAAAGATTTTTTGAAAAATTCATATTTCTATCCAGGTCATTCCTGGGGCCTATTAGCACTTATGGGCATCCCTATGGCCACCAGTTTCTCAAATAAAAATTATTTAAGTACTCCGAGCGGAATAATAATAAATAATAATAAACAGCAGTGTTCAGAATGAAGGTTTAGTTCAACCTTGAAAGATTTCAACAATTTTGGTTGAAATTTTTTTTTCACTGTAGACATATAAAAGAAAGGTGAGTTTGAATTGGAAAAAAATTTTCGTAGAAAATCTTACAAAATTGAGTACATTTAAATAATGCTATCCAATTTGGCAATCGAAAACAAAAAATTCCAACTTTGTAGGTTTTCCGCCATTTTGAAAGATTTTTTCCCGAATTTTTCACAATTGAATTGACCACAAAAAAATACTAAGATGTGACCAAGAACTGTTATTTCAAAGGTCACGCTTAACTCACCACAGTTATCAGAATATTGTTCAAAGTTGACATTTAACACCCTGTATTTCGCTTATGCTTCGAAAAAAGGGTTGTCATAAGCAAAAATGACTTTCCCAATGTCATCTTTACGGAATTATATGTTTGACCAGTTTATTGTGAAACACCCTGTAAAACACTGAAGTGACATACAGGATGCTTCCAAATTAGGTGTCAATCTTGAATGAAGTGTGAGGATGACTCATTTGGTATCGTGTGAGCCATATTTATTGGTAACTGAAAATCAGCAGTTTCCAAGATATTTGAGTTATTGTGATTTTCAATGGTAGCCTGCAACTTTCCAATGCCAAAATAGTTTTGATTGCTTTGAAAACTTGAGATCTTCCTTCTTCATTCCCTTTAAAGAGTTTTCAGTAGAATGGATTCACTTCGTTTCGGCAGATTTTTTTATAAGCAATCTTTTGCATGCCCGACATAAGAAATAATGGATATTATCGAACGGGATCCAGATCCCAAGTGTAATCATACTAAATCCGTTTTTTAATATCTTATACAGCATAGTTCTGTTTTTTTCTTACATATCATGCATATCCTTGTCTGTCTCAAAATTACAAAAAAGAAATTTGGTCCACATAGAAAAAATTGAGTATAGACGGAAAGAAACGTTTAACGATTACAAGAACTAAAATATATCGGAAACTGTTGACTTTCGGTTACCAATAAATACGGCTCAAATGCTTGTTAAGTCTAACTGAATACTTATAATATAGAAATTGCATATTAGTTAATACGTACATT
Source organism: Myrrha octodecimguttata (assembly GCA_958510865.1). Taxonomy (NCBI): domain Eukaryota; kingdom Metazoa; phylum Arthropoda; class Insecta; order Coleoptera; family Coccinellidae; genus Myrrha; species Myrrha octodecimguttata. The sequence continues at coordinate 33,832,680 of OY294057.1, forward strand.
TTCTGATTTCAATATCTTGAGTTTAAAGAGAATTTCATTGCCTACCAAATCACCTTATTAAGAAACTACCTGTTCCAATTTATTTATCTGAAAAACTGAGTGTAATTTTTCCTCCAGGGCTACAACTTTGATGATTATTTACCGACAATTTTAGAAGAAGAAGTATTCTTAGTTAGTGAACATAAACACCGAGGAAATTTTTGAATATGAATGTTAGGAAAGAGTTAAAATATCATCAAAATGTACATAGAAGTTTAATCTCCCAATAAAAACATGAATATCTATTTCCATATTTATTTACATTGTGCGTATCATCTATCAGAAAAATAATTTATATAAAAAACTCCATTATTTATCTACAGCAACATTCCATCCAATAAATCATACATATATTTGAGTTTACAGTAATTGGGATTGTGCTGGTCAATAACAATTCGCATTCAGACATAAAAACTGCCACAACATTTTTCTTTCAAACAACACTTGAATTAATTAAATGGAAGCAACCTCAAATGCCACATTAAAGGAAGAGTAAAGTACCGGAAAATTATAGTCAACATTTATTGCTGGAAATATAAAACATGCAATAACAAAAACTGCAACTGATAATTTCAGAAAACCAAGTAAACCAATATATAAAATTACTGGTATTGAAAAAAATTTCCTCATTTGACCTTAAACTCAGAAATGACATTACAGCCTTCTTTGAAGATTGAATTTTAGATTCGATGTGGCAAAAAAAATAATTTCTCTATATTTGAGAAGTGTATATATAAACAGTAAACTGCATCAGGTACATGAACAAGTTTTCTCCAATAAACCAAAATATCAAAGAATAAGGTTGTAACAAAGTGTGACATGGAAGATTCTAATTCGCAGGTGTATATATGGTCAGTACAACTGACATTATTTTTTAAAGAACGTATATTTACTCAGGATGAATATTCTCAAACACGAAATATAACAATCTAGGCACTACAATGAAGCTTATTGATACCACTAGATGCCACCAACTAAAACATAACAACGTCCACAAACTCTAGATTTAATTTATACCAATTCCTCTATAATAATCATACAGCAATCTACTGAATGCTTTTATATCCCTCAGAAAGTTGTGAAAATTTTATCAATATTTCAGAGGATGTTTCTTGAATGCTCAGTAGAATATCATGGGCAGATTTTGGAAGTTACAAAAATACTCAAAAATTGAAAGGTTATATGAGCCCCTCAGAGGCCAATAAACCTAAGTCCATTTCACGAAATAGCATAAGGGAGCATTAGGAATTGAAATAAAACATCATTACTGTTTAGGAATTATATATCCTAGGACTCAAATATCTTGAACATTTCATGTAGAAAAAAACTTTCGGAAATGATAGGTACGTTTAAATACCATCACGAAACATTAATAATGTTCTACATTGAAATTTTCGAAACTGGACTTAGGTTGATCCGCCTTTGAACAGCTCATATGATATTCCAACCTTACAAACCTGAGGAAAGGTTGCATAAAGAATAAGATGTGAAATGAGAAAATAAAGAAAGGTCTTTCCTTTTGGTTCAGGTCATTTAAAAAACACCCTGTATCAATAAAATATAAATGATTAAGTGAAATAGTTTCCAATTTCTTACCATTGAAAATGGGTAAGTTATCATATGTATATATGAAGTACATACAAAAAATTTAATCTGAGAGTACAGTTATAAATCTTTCCAAAAAGTATTTCCTCGAAATCGGTACATGATGTCGAAATATGAGTATTCACTAGTAACAATAATAATATGTACAAGAAAATTTCTGTCTTTAGAAAGTTAGTAATACATTTATGCATTAGTACTAAAACACTTAACAATTCAGTCGATTAACTCTTTTAATTAATAAGTACATTTCACAAATTAGTTTTCTGCTGCCTTGAAAAACAATTTGAAACTAACTCATTTAATTTATATACGGTTTGAATGTCATGCAAGTGATGGAATATGACTACTCTCAATTTAATGAATGATATGTAAAAGAATTATTTCTGAAAATATTCGCGAATGCTGAAAGAAATAAGGTGTTCGGTATGGAAAATAAATTTTGTTCAATAATTATGGAACTTTGGGACCATACTCTATTTAACTAATTTATTGAGAAGGTGTATACAAAATTTGTTTTGGTAAAAAGAGGTACAGGGACTGAAGAAGTTTGAGGGTCTTTGTGTTTTCTGAAAAATTTCATGGAAAATGAATTCTAGAAAAACACAGACGTGCAGTCTTCAGCTTTTGTGCGCATGTTTAAATTCATTGCCAAAGCGGTCATCTGTTCACGTATTGACCCCGCCAATCGCACCCTAACTTCCTGAAGGAGAGATTTGGTGACCTTCTAATCATATTATTATCACGAAATTATGCATGAATCATCAAGGTAGCATTTTTCAATCAAGTACTGGATTTCAATTCCATCTGATATGTATTTTGGAAAAAATTGGAAAAATAAAATTTTTAATAGATATATCTGCAGATTCATTGGAAGCATTTTACCCATTCATTAATTCGGTCTTGGTAATTAAGGTCCAAACCTCCTCTACAAATATCAAGTTTATAAGTTGTTTTTTTTGGAATAGTTATTGTTTTTATGATAGGCTGTGAGGACGACTGAATTTTATGTGAATAATATGCTTACAACATCGCAAAATATTGAAAAAAAAAATTTTTTTTCAAAGTGTTCTGATGACGCGATCCCCACGAAGTTTTTATCAGCATTTTCAAACTAGTTACCAAGTTTCATTATGATTGTTATTCAGTTATTCTCGAAAAATCATCTGTACCGCGAAAAAAACACGAAATTCGACATATTTTTCCCAATATCTCCGAATATTATAATCGTATCAAGAGGAAATCTGGTACACTGCTGAAAAATATTAAGTTCAATGTGAGCAGCATTTTTACATAAATAGTTTCACAAAATATCAGAAAAATAACCTCCGTATGCCCGTAATGGTGCCTATAGATGTCTGGACAGAAGTGATTTTGAAACCGGATTCGTCATCAGCGAGTCCAACCTAGTCATTTGGACAAAATGATAGCATGCTGCTTCCTAGAAAATGCGCGCAATAAAGACGATTTATATCATTATGATTTTATATCCCACATCCCATAAATCCATCAAAATATTGTTTTGAACAAGCGATTTTTTGCAGAAATAATCTAAAACAGAAATTTATAAAGAACTAATCTGGAGAACCAGGCAACAGGAGCTTGCTGTGAAGCACACTGATAACCTTCAAGAGCCCAGAAAAGCTATTGTATAAGTTTGTCCATAAAGATGATTATTGTCACTTCAAATAATAAATTCTTTCAAATTCTGAATAACCATATTCCATATAACAGAATACGAGAAACTAGAAAAATAAATTAATTACTTATCTAAATCAAAGTTATGCAGAGTCTTATTCAAATAAATTTTTTTCCTATTTTCTGGATCAAATATGATAGAACCAAATATATTTGTCATAACAAATTTATTGCATTGAAAAAAAATTGAGCAAACATATCCTGTTAAAGGTACTGAAAGCTACCAAATTAACATCACTTTTAAGTTTGATTTCCCTAAATATACAACTGAAAAAAATAGCTCAACAATTAAATGAACCAACTTTAATGGCAGCTAACATCATTAAACCTCACTTTCAACGAAGAGATGGTTTCCCCTCTTAGTCATTAAATTACCAAGTACTTCACTGGATTTTCCTAAGGTCTACAATCCAGCACAGGACATGATGAAAACTCCTTACAAACCTGTGAAGTTGCTGTCCTAACTTCTATATTGATTGTTTCCAAAGCTTACAAAGAGTTGGAAATATTTACAACTATCATTTTCTTGGCCAGTAAATCACATCTTTGATGTACCTGATGAAACCATTGGGCATGTTGAAATTCAGGCCGTTACTCAGTAGATGTCATTGTGATTTCATACTGACTAGTTTCCTACTTCTTGCTCTCACTTCTTGTCTAGTATTGGTGTATTCAAACCAGAGTACATTGGGAATTAATGTGGTGTCTCTTAATAGTAATATCTCTGATATTCTCCTACAAATAAAATTTATTTTTGACTTTTCCAAGTAATTATGATGTGTTCAAATGAGATCTTTACCATCATAAATACTTACCAAGAGACAATTTGTGGGAATAGAGGAGTCAAGACCAAATAAGTCAATGCAAACCAGAAAGTTGCAAAAATTATTCCCACTATAGATCCTATTAATACTTGATAAAAAGAATGATACTGCAGGTATGTCCTACTTATACAAACTAAAAGTGACATGATTACTGATGACGACAAAATCAATATTTTGGACATAGTTTCTATAATATTATTGTTGTTCATATGATGTAGCCTAGAAACATGTAAAATTAATGTTTATTATCTGGGCTTTGTTCAGTTCTCAACCCACCTTATAAATACAAAATAAATAACATAAGTGGTGAAAAACCAAACAAACTGGGCATGGGAAGAAGGCATTCCATACTCAGTATATAACGAGTTTCGAGCAATTGGACGTGCCTCACATATTGTATGCTTGAGGAAATAATTTAGTGCTTCATTAAACAATGTGCCTAAGAAGAATGTAATCTGAAAAGGAACACTTAGTTTATGTCCAAGCTGCCCTCTATACATTCATGCATAATTTATTCATAATTGTCATACAAATCAAATTCAACATACATATTTAGGTGGGAGTATTTATGAAAAATTGTGAGTTTTAGCCCTAAACAAAACTGGCTTCGACCCTTTAAAGCTTGGTTGTTATGATTATCCCAATATATCTATGATTAAAGTTCACTGTAATCATCATAATCTTGGCAGTTTTTTACAAAGTTACAATCATATGGATAAGATAAAATAGAACCTGTGTATTCCAATAGGAGCATTTAGGCAGTCATAATAAATCAGCACTACGCCAAGACCATGCTCTAATTTAGATGCCAGATTTCAATTTCTTCAGTATAAGCCACTTTATTTTCGCCACCCCGAAGTAATAATCTTTCGCCAGGCACTAAAGTTGAATAAAAAGATGAATTGAGTCATTAAGATCAAGCATAAAAGAGAAAAATGAGTAACAATTTTACTGTACTTTTCACCTGTTAGTAAGCACCTAGGATTGACAATTTTCGATAGGAATGAGTTTATATAGAAATTTAAAGTAAAAGTATAAAAAGTACATGAGGAAACCAGTGAACTTGTTTTGACTTTTATATTTGAAAATAGAGTGAGCGTCTTCTGAAATCTAGCGCCTCCAGTTCTCAGACTATTGACAAATCCAGGGCTGTGTTATAACAATGCATAACTGTAATGATTATGGTGCATGATTATTTCCATTGAAATACGCTCAGGTTCAATTTCAACCTATGATTTTGACATTAAAAGACTGGAAACTTTGTTGAATGCTACCACATAAATACACAAAATCACTTTGATCATGATGCCTTAATATACCCTGACATTATACTAAGACTGTGACCAAGGCTACGAAAATCATGAATAAATAGTCCCTCACTTACAGTGTGTAAATCTCTCCTAAATAATATTAAACTAATGAATCCTGCACCTATTCCAAATGGAGTGAGACTTATAAATGCCAAAAATTTACCTATTATATCACCTAAAAATAAAATACCAAGTTTGAGAAAATATTGGAAGGTACCATTCAAGTGTTGTCTCTTTTAAACAATGTTTACCTTTGGGATATTCAACTAAAGTTAACGAAAGAGGTACCCAGTTAACAGCACCATTGTCATCTAAATTATTATGGATATAATTTTCGTTTTCTCCCAACGTAGCCATTTTGCATCTTTTCTTCCTCTCAAAGAAACGAAAAATGTTTTGTTGTCGAGTCAATTTGGTTTGACCTTTGACACCTGACAGCACAGAACAATTGACAGTTGAGCTCAAAGCATAGAATAACCTAGAAGCACAGAACAGAGAAGTATAATACTTCTCTGTGCTAGAAGATAACCAACCATAGATAAACTAATATAATTTGTTCTTCTATCCTTTACAACGTGCCGGCCCGGCACATTGTAAAGGATAGAAGATCCGGCACTGCCGGGCTTTATACCATCTTTACATGAAACAAACAGGAAAGAAAATAGTGGACATGGACAGTTACTATCCAATTCCATATCAGATATTCTTATACGTACGGCCGTTATCGTGCCTACGGCCGGACAGAATTGATTTTGGCACCGGATTCGTCATCAGCGAGTCCAAACTAGTCGTTTGAGACTATTTTCGGCTCAAAACTCGAAAATTACAGACATTTGGACAAAACTATATAGCACGCTGTTCCCTTAGAACATGCGCACAAAAACACTTTGTTTTACTTATATCACGGGCCATGGGTAGTGATTAGTACGAGGCATCGTATTATCGAATGCGCATCGAAAATTTTCTTGTCCAAAATACGGTTAATCTGTTATCTTGAGAAGTGAACATCCGATGAGCAAATGAATTCCCCAAGTGAATAGCTTTGTTTTGGTTCCACGTTCGGATATGTTAGTCCTAAAGTAAATAGAGATTACATATATGTGTTCCGTGCTGTTCGACAAGTTTGCCAGCATTCAGCGGGTGAAAAATGATGATTGGGGGCTTTATTACGTGAATGTTTTAAATCCGCCCAATGATTCCGCAGATACACCCATTCAAAATTTTATTTTCCTAATATTTCCAAAAATACAGATCAGATCGAATTGAAATCCAGTACTTCATAGGAAAATTACACTTCGAAGGTTCATACAGAATTTAATGATTTTATGTTAAGAAAATCACATAATTTTTTTTCAAATTGTTCTAATGACACGACAATCACGAAATTTCGCCTAAAATTTTTTTTTTTCAAAATATTTTATTGTTATCTTGTCATCATATTATCCTCATTAAATTCTGTAGGAACCTTCAAACTGTCATTTTAAGTACTGGATTCCAATTCGATCTAATCTATATTTTTGGAAATATTGAGAAGTTATTGTGTTTACGGTCGGCCTAACGGCCGGACCGTAAACACAACAACTTCCGAAAGAAACAACTTAGAAACTCGATATTTGTAGAGAAGGTTTGGACCTCAATTACGAAGGCCAAATTCATGAATGGTTAAAATCCGCCCCCCAGATAGCACACCATATCCCCAGTATATCCTCTCAATATCCTATTCGTGGCGTATGTCCCAGGACATTGGGAGGATATACGGGGGATGTACAATTGCGTATATCCCTATGATTTAGGGTTCGTCTATACCAAGTATGTCCTCTGAGTAACTGCAACCCACATTAAATTTTCGACATTGAGAGGACATACTTGGAATGTACAACTTGGGATATCCCCACGATTTAGGATACGTATATCCCAATTATGTCCTCTAGTAGCTGCGAATGCTGCGATGCAATCCAAGTCAAATTTTTCGAAATACTCCTTCGCGTTAATTGCTGGTTCAAATACCAATAAGAGCCAGAATGTTTATGGGTTTGATCTATGTTGTATCATTTAATAACGAAAAATATCCAACTTGAGGTGTGAAATCGAATCATTCACTTTTTTAATATATCTGGGTGCATATCTGAAAGCTGAGATCAATGAATATCATTTGTTGATTATGAAAAAATCAGAAATAATCTGATAATATAAGAAAATTCAATGTAGCAATGTGAATAATGTGATAATATATTATTAGATCATTGATTATCGATCACACAGATTAGGAAGTTATAAGTTTAGATTACTTTATGTTCTGTGGTTCATAATCTATGATCGGTCAATCATGGCATTTGACAGATTCTGCGTTGATCCGTATTTCTTTATTTTTTTGCTTCTTTTCTTGACTTGGAGTAATATTAATTATCGGCATTACAAAACACAAGAACTGATGAAATGGTATACTTGTCGTCTTCAGTAAACGCGTTCTGCATTCGTCCATTTCGAAAGTGGATTTTGGCAGTGATTTTGTGCTATATTTTATACCCTGTGGTATGTAAGTATAAAAAATTCATTAACTAGCTAACAAATATAACATAGGGGTCCAACGACAAAAAGGAGTAATTCAATACATATTTTATATGTTTATTCATTTCCAGCATCAAATACAGTGAGTGGAAGAAATCAAACCAACAGAATGTGAAATAATGTATACAACAAGCATTGCACACAAAATATTTTGAACATTTGTGAGTTGATCAGGTGCAGTTCGATAAGACAGTATAATATGTGAAACTTTTAAGGTGATCAAAGTATGGTTAAGACTCTGATTATGCAGTGTCACATTATCCTGAGCATTGTGTTGGATATTGTACAAGGTGTGAAGAAAATAAAACAAAACCTAAAGGAAGCCCAAAAACCAGCAAACGATGAAATATCAACCAATAGACTGAAGGACTTCGGTCGATGCCCTTTTCAGAAAGAATAAAGAACGGTATTATTATTATCAACTAATTATCATGATTCTTTGGATATAACCTTCCCGATGAATAGCTCAGATCTGGAGACATTTAAGATTTTTTTTTAAGTGATGAGCAAATTTTTCATCTAGTCGTGAGTTCAATTAATAGTTTGTACATCAAGTGATTAAAATGAATTCATGAGTAGAAAGTTCAACCTATGAGCCCTAAGTGTCAATTCATTTTGATGAAGATTTAAATGATAATTTCTTCTCAGAAAAAAAGTATTTTAGGAAATGAGATTAAATGTATTGCTTTGATTAATGGTTGCTAGGTCACTGAGTATTTGATTGTCATTTTACCCTTGATGCTATGTGTTGAATAATGTCCTTTTAAATGGTCAAAATGGGATAACATGAATCAATCTCAGGCGATGTACCAAAAGCTCTGGTTATCGTTCGGTTATCCAAACTGACTTATAGGCAAAGGATAATCTGTCAGTTTGGATAACCGTAACTAATCAATTTCAAGCGATGGATCAAAAGCTCTGGTTATAGTTACGGTTATCCAAACTGACATAGATGAAAGATAATCTTTCAATTCGGATAACCGTATCTATAACCGGAGCTTTTGGTCCATCGCTTGAAATCACATTTTGTGTTGATAAGTATTTGCAACTGTCTGAATGTCATTTGTCATAATGTTAATGTAACTTGCTGACTTTTAATTTAAGGCCAAAGAGATTGCACAATGCGGAAGAAACACAATAGTTATGAATTTATAGGAGGGGCAATGACTCCCCCAATCAGTGACAACGGCAATGCAGTTTAACTGGCGAAGAAAAAGAGGAAATTTGGGAGATTGTATATTACAAAATTGATAAATGGTAAGCAAAATAAGTCTGCAATTAATTTATTGTTTCAATTTATATATTTTGTTTCAGACGCTGATGAAATTGCGAAAATTTCTACACTGAGAAAGACGGAAAAATCTGTTGCTGGCTGGCTTGAGAGATGTAAAAAGATGATTGAACCCTGTGCTAAGTTGAGAAATATGTAGTATCCCTTTTTTTTTGTAGGCTTTCTTTTAGAATAAAAATTATTGAAATTACGTACATTGCTTTAGTCTAAATTAGGGATGTCCTATAGTCAACTTGGAACTATATCCCTAGAATATATGCGTAGACCGCTGGGGGAGTTCCCACTTTTCTAAATAAGTCATCCTCAGGATGTCCTCTTGATAGCTTATGGTCTGTGGAGTATATCCTCTGGATATACAAAAACACCACCTGGGGGATTCCCACTTAGTAACATTCTATATCCTCAGGAGATCCTGAGGATGATGTATAGACGAATTCGGATTTCTCTGGGATATACTAATATCCCTGCTCCATAATCCCAAGAACATCCCCAGGATCTTATTGTGCTATCTGGGCCAATGATTCCGTAGATATACCCATTCAAAATTTTATTTTTTCCAATATTTCCAAAACTACAGATTAGATCGAATTGAAATACAGTACTTCATCGAAAAAAAATGTAGAAAAGCATTTTCGTGAAGGCAGCAGCTTTTCTAGATTTTTTTTGCTCTTTCTAGTCCGGATCCTATTGTGAATAATCTATATCCGCGTTTGATTCTTGATCCATAATATCACAGTTTTCTTTTTCGTCAGCGCTTGCGCACATGTTGGTTTCTCATCCATCTGTTTGTAGTACCTTTATACAAGGGTGGTACCTGCAGCTGCAGAACTAATTCGATTTCAAAGGTGGTAAAGATCATCTCTCCTTGAACATAAGGCTTCTACATGCGAAAAAAAGGGAAAAATCTAAATCGTCAGTATTATTTTGAAATACAACAACAATTTGAGTACACCTTCACACTACCAGCAAGCCCTGGTGGTCTCATTTGTGTACATAATAAACAGTCACATTCTACAAGTAACAAGAAGAAACTAAGACTTAAAAAAAATACATACACAAAAATTCACACTCACAAATTACCGCCCTATCAGCTTGCTTCCTGTTCTCTCCAAAATTCTAGAAAAATTGGTACTCCAAAGAATAAATACAGACCCCTACAGGGAGGAGTGAATACCTGACCATCAGTTTGGATTCTGATCGAATCACTCCACTGTACAACAAGACCACCAAATAAATCATGAAATAAGTAAAGCTCTCGAACACAGACAATACTGTACATCAGCATTCTTAGATGTGAGCCAAGCATTCTCGAATCGGGGAATGGAGAAAATAGGCATGTCGACTCTGTTGTCAAGGAAACGCAGTGCATTTTTGATGGAACGATAGCGAACGTTCATTCCATCACATTCAAGAATAGAGTGCATAGTGTGGAATCCCGGTCTATTGTATAAGATCAAAACCTACCTGGATATTACTACAAGTTACAAAAATCGTATCTTACAAATAGACGATTCAAAGTACCAGTTGGTGTTGAGGAATTCGAATATTTTCAAATAAAATCAGGAGTTCCACAGGGAAGCGTCATTGGACCGCTTTTGTACCTGTTATACACAGCTGACTTACCTAAAAACCCTAATACCATACTAGGAACATTTGCAGAAGACATAGGTATTTTATCTATTGATGAAGATCCACAAAAAGCCTCCAACAAACTACAACTTCATCTGGATGAAATTCAAGAATGGCTCAGCAAGTGGAATATCTAAATAAATGAAACAAAATCGGTGCAAGTAACTTTCACCTTATGTAGAGGACAGTGTACATAAATAATGTTCAAAAACCAGAGGCTTCAAGTATAACATAATGGGGAATGCATCTTGATAGCAAACACACATGGAAAGAACATGTGGTCAAGAAAAGGAAACAATTAGATTTTAAAGTACAAGAACTAAACTGGCTCATAGGCAGAAAATTTAAACTGTCACTTGAAAATAAAATACTAATGTACAAAACAGTAATGAAGGCTATATTGGTATACGGTAAAAACTCTGGGGATGTGCAAGCAAGTTGAACATATCTAATATACAGAGAAGCCAATCAAAAATACTTTGCATGATAGCAAATGCTCCATGGTATGTCTCTATCCAAACTCTACTTGAAGACTTACAAATAGAAACACCATGCGAAACTGGAAAGTCACAGCAATGAACTGCCATTGGTTCAGCCCCAATATAGAAGACTCGAGAGAAATTGGCCAGCCCGCCTGAGATAGCTTACTTTATCTCTTTTACTGGTCTTTTCATTGGAAAAGAACCTACAATGTTAAGTTAGAGCCTTGAGCTCCATAGTTATCTTAGCTTATAGGATGTGCTATTCTGATTGCTAATAAATAAAATATAAAAAAAAAGATATTCAAAATTTTTTACGAAATTGCGAAAATTATTTGCAGACCCTTGTTTAAACTGAACATATCCAATCTAGAGTTTTCTATAAATGAACAAAATCATTTCCAGTTTGATGTATTGTAACCAACCTACAAGTGGAATGATTATTGACGTAGGTTCTAGATTTTCTTTCATTTACATGAAGAAGACGAAATTGCTTTGTTTGGTAGACAAACCTTGGTTTTCGATCTACTTCTAGTTGTAAAATACCATCAATACCCTGAAGGAGATAAGTTGAGATATATTAGTGTTTGCTAGTAGTTGCTGGATGTTCTATATCATATCAATAATCACTACATTCTAGAAGGAAACAATGTCCTCAATTTATATATATATATATATATATTCACTAAACAGTTAATATATATATATATATATTTTTTTTTTTTTTTTTTTACATTCACACTTGATGTGGCGTCTTACAGAGCTTTTCGGGTCCGTTGAACCAAGAAAAGATCTGTTCGTCAGTGAGGAAAGATAACCTGTCGGATGATACTGACTGTACCCAACAATACCGCTTTTTGCATCCATGAGATGGTATTTGGGTGCATTTCTAGTTCTTTCAGGTGTTGTACGGTTCTTTTAAGCACCAGCCCGTTTGCACTTATAACCAATGGTATTATTTCAACTTTTTTCAGCCTCCACATATCTCTAATTTGCCTTGCCAACGTTTCATATTTCCTAATTTTTTCCGCATACGTTTTCCTCATATTCTGGTCTTGTGGAACTGCAAAGTCGATGATTGTTGCAGTTTCAGATTTCTTATTCCACACTACCATGTCGGGCCTATTGTGCTCAGTTCCCAAGTCAGTAAGTATCGTGAGGTCCCAGTATATCTTCGTTTCTTCATTCTCCATCACTGCCTCTGGAACGTAGAGATGGTGCGGCGTGAAGTGTTTCACTAGGTTTTTATTCAGGCACATCAGTTGATGCACCACTTTCCCCATATTATCATGTCGCGATAGGTATTTTGTGCTAGCTATTACTGAGCACCCTGATAGTAGATGTTGTGTGGTTTCCTCAGCGTTATTGCAGAGCCGACATTTGGTGTTATCTATTTGTTGTTTCATAATATGTTTAGAGTAGTTTCGGGTGGGCACCACTTGATCCTGAATAGCAAAGATCGTTCCTTCTGTTTGTGGGAAGAGGTAACCTTGAGTCAGGTAGGTATTAGAAGCTGCTATATCTACGTCTTCTTGGTGCAAGCTTGCGTAAAATCTACCGTGCAGTTGCTTGGCTTGCCAGCTCTGTCTTAGTTGTTCTGCTGGGTTTTGTCCATCTTGCCCGTCATCGTTTGTTTCCTGTGTCATATTTTTCTGTGTTGCCACCCACTGATGAATATATATATATATATATATATATATATATTTATATATTGACACGAATACACTTATATATATATATATACTGTCGTTTTTCTAAGGGTCTCGACCTGGTGTGATATATATATATATATGAAAGAAAACAACAAACAAACGGAGTCAACAACAGAAGCCAGCCGCACATTTGTGGTCACACACGGAGGCAGCTATAGCTACTTGCGTGAACATCCGGTCCAGGATCAACTATAACAGAATGGGATAACGAGGGGTTTGTTTAAAAGTACAAAATGTTTAAGGACATATCCCTCAGGTGGAGTAACCGTAGACACGTGTTTCTGGCTAAAGGCCTTCGTCAGTACGGTGAGAAAGTGTAGAAGATGTTTAACACTTGAAAGAAAACAACAAACAAACGGAGTCAACAACAGAAGCCAGCCGCACATTTGTGGTTTCAGTCAGGAGACCCTGTGATTACAGGGCAACAAACAAACCCCTCGTTATCCCATTCTGTTATAGTTGATCCTGGACCGGATGTTCACGCAAGTAGCTATAGCTGCCTCCGTGTGTGACGTTAGGTGTTGCCCTGTAATCACAGGGTCTCCTGACTGAAACCACAAATGTGCGGCTGGCTTCTGTTGTTGACTCCGTTTGTTTGTTGTTTTCTTTCAAGTGTTAAACATCTTCTACACTTTCTCACCGTACTGACGAAGGCCTTTAGCCAGAAACACGTGTCTACGGTTACTCCACCTGAGGGATATGTCCTTAAACATTTTGTACTTTTAAACAAACCCCTCTTATCCCATTCTGTTATAGTTGATCCTGGACCGGATGTTCACGCAAGTAGCTATAGCTGCCTCCGTGTGTGACGTTAGGTGTTGCCCTGTAATCACAGGGTCTCCTGACTGAAACCACAAATGTGCGGCTGGCTTCTGTTGTTGACTCCGTTTGTTTGTTGTTAAACATTTTGTACTTTTAAACAAACCCCTCGTTATCCCATTCTGTTATATATAAATATATATATATATAAGATTTTTAATATTGAATATTATAAATATATATATATAAGTGGAGATATTTAGGAAGAAGAACATGTACGATCTGGTGGTTTTTGCGCAACCTCACCTTAAGAATCCATAAAATATAGGAAGTTCAAAATTGACGATCTCGTCAAATGGAATATTATTTAATAAAAAAATATATGAAATAATTCTTACCATCGAGGAATTAATACTTCAATCATACAAACTAAATTGTAATTCTTAACCTAATGTCAAACATTTAAACTAAATACCATTTATATAATGATGAAAAAATTCCTGATTCTCGGGCAAAAATGTAAAAATTACGGTCAAAATAATATATCTAGTCATTGCTTCATAATTACTATGATTTCACAGCCACCTTCCCATTGAGAGTGATTTTCTAATTAGACAACTTCTGGTTATTGCTTGTCTGTTGGGTCCTAAGGGAAAAAATGTTTGATATCAAAAATAAATCTAATTAGAAAAGGATTATTGGACCATACCTCAGAAATCGACTTTGCAAAAAGATTTTTGACCATGGAATTCCTTCCACTGCGAGGTATATTTTGAGATCCTTCCATCGGTTTTGGGGTATCACCAGAATGAGTAATAGGAATAAGGGATGTTTCATAAATCTTTTTCACACTTTCTTTTAATTCCTTGCCTGTCGCACATAAAGATTCGCTGACCATCTCAATGTGCGCTTTTCCTTCTATATTGAGGATATGGGAAATTTGTTGTAACACATTTGCCATTTCGGAATTCTGCTCTCGATAATTGGTCAAAACATGCTCCAAAACCTATAAATATTGATTATATTGGAGCATAATGAAAAATTAAGTTCATTATTGTGAAAAATACGCACAAATAAAAGTTACAATGTGAGGAGGCTGGGAAAGAAATTTCGTTGTCCTTACAGTCTTTCACAACCAATTACACATTCAAGTTGCCTTATCAATGCTGCAGTCGAACTCGCATATAATGAACCACAGCCGTCTTTAGAGAGTATTGAGATGACAGCAAACGAACCCCCAATGAGACTAAGAATGCGTTCGTTATATCTGAGGGACAACTACAACTGTGGTGTCATTTGGTAAGAACAATTGTTAACTTAAATAAGTATTATATTAGTATAGGGCAGAATATAGATTATTTAGTTTTGATTACATCATACATAAATGTACAAAAGGAATAAAAAAAAGATTGTTAGGAGCTTCAAAGCAATTTTTGCCATCGTAAAGAACAATGGAACAAACATACAATAACAGAAGAAATTTCGTTTGATTTGGTAAATGTTTGTGTATATGCCGCGAAACAACTAGTAGGGGCAGAGGAAAACGAAAGTTCCTCAATAGTTTGTTGAATCCGATAAAATAATTAACTTGTGTCGAAAAATTCGGTCCCTTTATGTCAGTTCGATATAGCTGGCCAGATTGATAAGGTAGGATTTTATATTGGTTTGATATTACCAACTTTTTGTTATATCACAAGTTGATTAGAAACAAGTTTTACTGTAAATACATTTTTTCTATTATTTCTAATAAAAAAAAGAAGAATGACCGAGGAAAATCGTATAATGTTGAGAAATGAATTCTTGAAAATGATAAGAATTGTTAACACAGAATATTTTCAAATTCGTCTACATTTCCCTGAAGTTAGACATACAAATTAGGTGATATAATGAATTCTGTATGCTGAAGGGTTAGTAAGTAATGCTGATGATGTATTTAATAAATTAAATTACCTTTGACATCTCATTTCGTATGTATAGAACACAATTTCTAACTTCATCCAAATTTGAGCGACTACTACCAAAGCTTCGAATTGCTTCCTCAGTAATACTATCAATTTTCTGATAAGCCTAAAAATTCAAATATTTACTTGATTATCTATTCAATTATCACAGCAATTATTTATCATACATTTTCTTCCAACTGATCCAAATTAGCGATTTTTTCGAAGATCCTTCGTCGTTTCTCTCCATATTCTGAAACTTCCTTTTGTAGTTCTTCGTTCTTTAAAATTTCTTTAATTTCCTGAATTTTCAACTGTTCTTTTTCAATAGATCTCTCTCGTTCTTCGAAATATTTTAAAATGGAAGAACTTTGTTTTGTTGCTATTTCATTCAGATTTTGCTTAAATGTCTCATAGTTTTTGAAATCATTATTCAGTAAAGACCTACACTCAGTTTTCTTTTCTCGCTCCTAAAAGTATAGTTCAGAATGAAAAAAAGAACACCTTGTTTTCCTCTAGAGAAAAAGATAATGTTTTTCATTGATAATCAGGGGAAAGTGAATAGTATAGGGTTCCAACAAAGATCATTCGTGACCTGTTTCGATCTTGACCTCAATAGTTCGGAATTATCATTTCAGATAGAATTATTATTCACTTTCATTGGAAATGTATTTATGTATTGTTTTATGTAAACATCGACACTACATCTGTTACTTGTTTAATACTGAGTTCTCTCATCAGAAGCAGAAATGATTTGAATATCTGTTAACAAACAGATGGCTGGATGTGCCTACTTGGATTGAAGAATTTCAAGAAGCACTGAAGGAGATCCAGAACATTTACACACTTGTTCAAAAAGGAAGCCATTTACCCATAAAATTTTGCTTGAACCTTCACTCCGTCATTTTTCAACCAAGTACTAGATTTCAATTCGATTAAATTTGTATTGTTGGAAATATTAGGAAAATTATATTTGGAATCACTATAGAGGGTGATTAGAGGTAGTGTTTTTCATTCATTTTTTCAACGCTGACCAGATTTGATCTGGTACAATTTTAGGATATTTTTAACAACAAAGGATATATGTATGATAAAAACAAAATTATTCGGTATTAGATGCTATAAAGTAATTAGTATGATTACATTGGGGATCTTGATCCCTTGTGATTATATATTCACTATTTTATTCCAGACTGAAAACTGTCAGAAACTGATTTTCGATTGGCTATTAATATGGCTAAAACGAAAGCAAATACTGACATCTCCTCTAAGGTTCACTTCTCATTTGGATATGCTATTAATGATATATTGGCGAAATCATTGACCCACCACTTTTGTAAGTACCAAACTTGCTCTACAAACATCAAGTATCTAAGCACTTCTTTTAAGTTAGTGTGTTTGAGGCTTGAATATGAAGGCCAAAGTAGTGAATGGGTAAAATGCACTCAATGATTTGGCAGATATACCCATTCGGAATTCAATATTCCCAAAAATACTTATATGATGAGTTGAAAGTTCGTACACAATTGTTAAAAAACGAATTAAAAGTTCCCTCAAAACCTGACAGTTTCTAAAATGAAAAACACTCAAACTACAACTAATTACCTAATGGCCACGTGAGCATCTTTTGAGATGTTGAGGAAACAACCTTGAAATCCAAAATGGATATAGCTCCACAGCTATGAGGCGAATTTTGCCTATAAAATGAAATTGACAGATAGTTGAGTAAGGGGTTACATTTAAGGTTTATTGTGCCCCCTGTCAGAGCCGTTTTCGCACTGCACTACCAACAGCTCGCCTTCCAGCTCTAGAGCTTTAATGAACTCCAATATCTGTGAGGGCTTCAAGAAGTGTAAGTTCACATTCCTCCTAAAATTCTCCTATCCATGACATTCCTTGCAAAGCCTTGCAATGGCGAGACATTCTGTGATCAGGCAAACAGGAGTTTTTTCCTCTTCCCTACAGAATCTGCACTTGTCAGTTTCTGATAAGCCAATTCTCTTCATATGTTTCCTTAGGCGACAATGTCCTGTGAGGAGGCGTAACTTGTTCTTACTGAGTTCCAAATGATTTTTGGTCCTTGCAGTTTCAAAGTTCTGAAGGAACTTTTTGGAATGATCCATTCCTGGAGAATTCCACCTGAGTGCTCCTCTTTCATTTTCTTCCTTCTCCAAAAACTCTTTCTTATAGGTGCATTTGCTGATACCACAGAAAGGTTTTGGGTCAGTAGGTAGCGTTTATGCTCCCTTTTTCTGGCTAAAGTGGTAGCCTCTTCATTTCCCTTGATTCCTCAGTGCCCAGGAACCCAGACCCAGGAGACCTTGTTGTTATTGCCTACTCCATTGAGTTTCCTTCAGCACTCCCAGATAAGCTCTGAGGCGATTACATAGGAGTTCAGTGCTTTGATACAAACCTGACTATCAGAATGGAACACTATGTCACACCCTTGATAGTTTCTTCTAGGTTTATGTCTATGCATCTTTTGATTGCGAGTATTTCTGCCTGAAAAGAACTCGAGTAGGAGCCTAGCAATAGTGACAGATATTTAGGCTCCAAATACAGACGGGAAGCTGGACAGAATTGAATTTGACCATGGAATATCCTTCAGCGAGTCTAATTGTTTGAGACCATATTCATAGAGCGAGCGTATTTGCAAGTTTTCATGATATATGTTTATAGATCAACCTTTTATACTACTATAAAACTATTTCTCCACATTATAACAAAAGCACTACAACTTATATACAACCATAAAAGGAAAAATTCTAAAGAAGCCTGAGCTGGCGATTCCAATGTTGGACTTCTTGTAATGAAACAAACCAGGAAAATGCTAGAAACAATAGATACCTAGATAACATCTTCACTGACTCCGACTTCATTAAAGCATTGACCCCCGTGTATCTGATTACAAAGCTCAGTTATTGACAATGAAAGAGGAAGTTGATAAGTCGCAAAATGCCAAACTCAAGAAGGAACTCACAGAAGTGAAAATCAATCTTATGCAGTAATACTCAAGTAGAGAGGAGTGGAAAGAAGTATTCACACCACAATCAGAAGAATACAAGTACAACATCTTCATTGGAACCTCAGAGTAACAAACATAGAGGTACTGTATGCAGTTTTTGGGTGCCCGCAACATCCTTTTGTTGACATAGTCGAATTATGATATATTTGGAAATGCGCAATGATATATTATCTTATTGTAATTGTATATTAAATGAAATAAAAATATTAATTTTAATAATTCTCGTTTAAATATGGAAATTTATACAATTCATGATCGATGTTTTTCTTCAGTTTCGAATTTGTGGTAAGAAGAAATAAATCCAAGCTTTGGCAACGATGCTGCATTAACAGTATACCGACGGTCAATCTGTCATTCGTTGTTTTGGTGAGTTTCTAACGAGTTTTCTGATATTTCTAGAGGTTTACTTCAATATCTTTTGAATTATTACAATACTTTAATTCACTATGGGACGTAAGAAGTGTGTTATTTGTGGAGAATCCCGTGAATTGACTGAAATATCGTATCACAGGTTAGTAACTGCTCTGTTAACAAGTTTGTTTTGATTGCTGTCAAAGTGTCAAATTTTGAATCACATGTAGCATACAGCAATCGCCTTCTAAATATGACGTATGATGCCTCTATGATGTTTGTTACTCTTAGATTGGAACCTATTACTGCAACTTATCCTTTCAATTGTTTCCAATCAAAAAAATTACCGACAACAGATAGTTGTATTGGATGACAACAGAAGTGTAGCTCTCCAAATAACAGGAGTTATTCGAGTTTCAAGACTGGTTTCTGCATGCTTGCCGACGACACATCATATGCATAAGAGATTGACGATAACACCAACAAACAATCTTATGAGGACATTATAGCCCAAGCAAGGGAGTGGTTCATCTAAAATGAATTATTCCTGAACGCCGATAAGACAACATCCGTGGTCTTGAACAAAGGAGTTATAATTCAGTATCGAGGACAGAAGGCTTTCCAAGAGAAAAACTGGACGCACAATAGGTCTCTTGCATGCATTTTTTTTATCATTGGAATCAAATATTCTATCCATAAGAACACTGAAAAACTTTATCCGTCATCAAAAATTCAAATGGTTAACGAGAAAATGCCCTTTTAAATTTGGCTCCGCATATCGGTTGTTTGAACGGACGAAGCTTCGCGGTTTCCGTGACATATGGGGATATATCGACTCTCTCCCTTTTCTCGTACACTTTTCTGTCTAGCAAGTCAATAGACAGCGTCGAGCTGTATCGATCGGGGCATCGTGGAATAACGAGTGACGTAGGAGGCGATCTAACGCGTTTCACCCACTTTGGTTTTGCGTCCCGATTTGACGATTTTTAATACCGAATTATTCGAAATTCGCGAATTGTTGGAGTGTGAGATATCATACATTATGATTTTGTATCGATATAGAATGAGAAAAACATGCAAATATGATAATTCGTGTTATATGCAAGAGACCTATTGAGCTAGAAAGGTCATATTTATAATCTTAGTGCCAGACTGGCTGTTAGAAAGATTGCTCTCTAATACGAGCGCAGCAGTAACTGCCTATTACTCCCTCTTTCATTCCAGGATGGCCTATGGTATAAGCTGTTGGAGTGATGGAGCAACTGTATACTTGAATAAAATATTCAGAATGCAGAAAACAACCCTGAAGTATCTATCGAGTCTCATGGAATACAAGCTGTAGAAACCTATTCCTTGAATCCAGAATAATGACTCTATATGCAATTATTCAAAAGATTAATACATTCAAGAGAAAACTTGAACACAAACACGAAGCATTCAGAACAACACGATAAAAACACTAGGAATGAAAGAAAATATCATACAGCCAAATCTGAGACTGAGGAAAACTCGTAATATTGGAGCACAACCTAACATGCTACCAGAGAAGATGTAGAACCTCCAGTTTGCAATATTCAACAGAAAACTAAAAACGTTATTAACCGAAAATAGCATATACAGTCTTACAGAATTTGGTTCCCTAATAGTTACTCAACTTGAAGCTTTTTTTACTATCCCTATACAATGTTGTAATGTTGTCAGAGAGGAAATAAAGCCTATTATTCTTTATTGTTATTAAACTTCATATTCACATAGTGGAACTCACATTGCACCATTTCAACATTAAGTTGCAGTAAAATTTACTTTGTACCTGGCATTGAAGGAAATGTTCCACATGGTGTTGACAATAGTTGAGTTCCGATATTCCCAATCAGTACTGGCCAGTATCAGTAATTTCGGAACGCTTCGTACTGATACGTTGAATTACCAAAGCAGTGGCAGTAAAATAGACTGTCAAAATTTACTGACAAGTACTGGCCAGGATTATCGGAACTCAACTTGTATATGTTTATATACTCCATTCACTTATAGTCAGTCGGTTGGCCATGGAAATTGACACATTAAATTCTGTAGAATTGGTTTCGTGCGTCGTTTGACATTTGTCATACGTTGGAGGTAAAACAACCTCACTTACCCGCTTTGTTTATGTTATGAAGTACAGCATTTTCAACAATTTCAGGATAAATTCACAAGTTAAAATGATTTTTATTGATAGAATTGGTGAATAACTAGCCCTGGCTATTGTTTCGTTATTAAATACAACTTAAATACACCGAGAGACGAAGGAATCCGATTTTTCAGATATATTGTAGTGTAGACTTTATATTTGAATATTTGCATTTTTGACCCATTCCCCTAAGTTTTATCTGGTATTTGAAGAGACAGAATACTATGTGAACTTTCCCAGAGATGGCAAACATCCTATATTCACACCATAAATTGAAAAAACTGTTCTGACAAAGTAACAAACTATGGTAGAGTTTGTTGGAGGCATTTCCACACTGGTTAACGAATTATATTAGACTATCTATTTAATTTGTTCTGTTTAATAAGTTGACTCATGATCAGATAAGTATGATAAGAATATTTCGTGTTTGTTTTACACATTTCAAGAATTATATCTTCCCAACACTATAATAGTTGGCGTTATGAATGACAAACCCATCCTGATTGGTTACCACTCACATCTCTATATGATATATGAAGCCAATCAAGGCAATTCGTTAAGTGATAGATTTGTCCAAATATTGCAAGCATTTTATAATAATAATGACCCAGATAACTATCTCTGTTCTCAACCGAACACGTTCCTATGTGGCTTTACTACTCAAGGATGGAACTTCTACATTTAGTTGTTTGTAATATGTTTCTAATTGACCTTATTGTCAATTACTTAAGATTATGAAAGCCCTAACGTTGCATCTGCATGATGAAAAGGCATTTTATGTGGATAGTAAAGAAGTTTTTGAAGATGAATCGAAATCGGTGTTCAAGGAAAAAATTTCATATGAATTATTTTATTTGTAACATATATTTAGTATAATAAATATATAATTGAAGATTATGATAGCACTGACATAGCAACTGTAGACCAATATTGTAGTAATTTGATAATTTGCAACATAGAACGTTATTTGAAATAGTACTGAGAAGTTCTCTGGAACCCATGTTTTTTCCATTCCATACATTTGTTGGATTTCATTCTGCTGTTTATTTTCAGGAATTAATGAGCCAAACATTTTACTGTTTCATTTTCAATAGTTATACCTATAATAAATGCTATCTCTGATGTGGATACTCTAGGCTTCAGAAGACAAGGATAAATTCTGCAATTTTCATTTATATCGTTTTGAACGATTATCATCTGAGATTGAATATCAGTTAATCAGATCCATTATCACAAAATTTCACTTGTAAAATTAATAAAATCACTAAAATCTCTGAATAATCGCTCTTAGCCAATGTAAACGAAGCGAATGTATTCCTTGGTCTCTCGGTGTATTTATGTTGCATTTCACAACGACACAATAACTTGGTCTCACGGGTCTAGTAATTCACCAATTCTATGAATATAAATCATTTTAACTTGTGAATTTATCCTGAAATTGTTGAAAATGCTGTATTTCATAACATAAACAAAGCGGGAAAGTGAGTTTGTTTTACCTCCAACGTATGACAAATGTCAAACGACGCACGAAACCAATTGAAAAATGTTTGGTTAGGTTTGTTTTCATGTCAGATAACTACTCCACGTTGGTCGTTCTAAATAAAGGTAGCAGTAGTTACGTATTTAACTGAATCAACGCATAGTCTTTGATAAAAGTATGTAGGAGTTGACAGCGTCTTGCCAAATTATTTTGACCTTGGCGACATTTCACAAATGCCAATCTGACTTTATAGAAGTGAATGGAGTATGAAATACCCTATCAGTGGTTCCTATCACTTCAATTTATTAACCCCCACCATCATAAAACATTTGATAACTTACTTCTTGCAGTGCCGTCTGAATTTTGATGATGTGTTCATTGTTGGTTCCAATATAACCATGAATCTCAAACATTTTTGTGTTACATGTCTCTGTGAATATTCGAAATTTGTTTCTCAAGTACTCCATAGACTCATATACATCTCCCAAAATAGTTCTATTGTAATCTTGATTTGCATTTTCTTCAGCTTCCTTAATACTGGTCACATTATGAGACTTTACTTCCAATTCATTAGTAACATTCGTTATCATTTGGCAAACTTTCATATTGAATTGAACAAGGGAATAAATATTTTTAGAAAAATTATGAGGCTTTTCGGGAATGAATAGATCATCTATAGTTTTTTCCACCATTTGAACTATGTCTTCCACTACAGTCTGATTTTTACTTGATGATGAATAAACATGGTTAAGTTTTTTGTGGAGGTGATTTTCTCTTGTCAACATAAGATCTGCAAATTCTTTCAATTTAGTGGATTCGGATTTATAATATTCCAGTAATTCACTATCTCTCAACATTTCTTCTTCTTTTTTCTGAATTTCTGATTGCATTGCCTGGCAGGCTTGACTGGTTTTCTTGAAAGATTCTTTTAGATTTTCCCATTCATGTCTTTGAGCTTCAAGATCTTCAACTTGTTCTGCAAGAGCTCTTATAGCTTCATGCTTGTTAGCTATTTCCTTTTTGAATTGAGTTAAACTTTGTGTCATTTCATCATAATTCTCTTTATCCATATAGACTCCTAGAAATATTAGGTAAATATATTATTTTCTTTGTGTGCATATAAGGTTAATATGTTGTAATTTACTATATTTTTGGACCTTAATCAATGAATTTTGATTTTCAACTCGGTCCTCATTCAGTATTTAAAATTTGAGCCTATTGTATCGAACATAAGGCATCACTTTGTCTATTATACTCTCTATTGGTAAGATTTTTACATCCATTGAATTATTAGAATTTAAAAATTAAAATGAACCAGGAATTTTATCTCAATTAATTCCATCAACCTTGATAAATATAAATGAATCCTCAGAAAAACAGCGACGTGAGATTGTGCTGATTGGTTACCAAAGCTGTCACCTTATTGGGGAAATAATAACGATACTAAGGTTCTACAGATCAAATACCTTGATATGAAATAGAAGCAGAGTATGCTCTTACCCAAAAATTCACAAAATGGTAAAATATGGATGTATTGATAAAAATTTCAAATTGGCATATTTCAGATCAGATAATGCCCATATGCTATGAACTCATTCCTATCTCAGTTTAAAATTTGCCCCGTACCTATCAAGTCTCTAATAACTCAATCGTTTTAGAGATTAGGAGCACGAAATTTGGGCCCAAGTTTGTTCTAGTTTAATGAAAAAAAATCATTGTTTACTTTGAACTGTTCTTTATAAGTTAATATTGCAAATTATTATTAACTTTGATTGATTAGCTCTGATCAAGGGGGAATATTTGTTGATTTATCGACGGATATTCGTCCTTGTGATTATGTTATTTATTACTACTGGAGCTCTTTCTTCTCCATGAAACCATTTCCTATCTTTGTTAGATGTTGGACGTTTTCGTCTTGTGGGAATCCACATGAACCGAGTATTTCCAATGTTGATCGGTTGTTTGTAAAGCTGCAATATCGCAGTTACAGCGACCTGATGCGACAAAAGGATGAACGTCACACACATCGATCAAAGTATTCTGCACTCGAAGGTGAGACTCGCAAGATGCTCCTGGCAGATGGCGCGCTGTAAGTTGTATACTGCAGCGATCCTTCTGAAAGGTAACAAGTATCGAGAGAACTCTCTGCGGTTTATCCAAGTTAAGTTGACCTGACGATCAATAACAATTGTGAAACAGCTGTAGTCATTCTACTTGGATCCGCTTCTTCGGTGTAGGTGTTTTGGTTGATTGGGTGATTAGCTCTGATCAAGGGGGAATATTTGTTGATTTATCGACGGATATTCGTCCTTGTGATTATGTTAATTATTATTAATAATACAAATTCATATGAAATTACCTTGTTCATTAGCAGTAGCAAACAAATCTCTTTTCAATCTTTGTAGTTCTTCCTGTACTGCAGCTGCTGTAGCTGAAGTTCTCAAGTTTATAGTGGGACAATTAGTGATATTTCTTGCGTTATGAGCATAATCCAAAGTATTCATTGTTTCATCTAAAGAAGCCAATCCAGGGGAAACAGTTGCTATTATAGATGTCTTTGCTTTCCCTCCCAAACTGTCTTGTAAAATTCTGGTCAGTTTGGACTCTCTAAAATTCATTATAGTTAAAAACAACTCATAATCACTCAAATTTCTCTCACCTATATGGAACATGAGATGAATTTTCGACTAATGCTTTTATAACACGCCCTAATGTAAGAAGTGATTGATTAATATTCGTGGCTTCCCTAGCTCGTTGATCCTTTGATCCAGATTTAGCTATATTTTCGCTTCCAGCCAAATCTATTAAATTGAGTTTGCCACAAGTTATATTTGATATGTTTTCTGCCATTGAAATTGTTTGCATGGTACTAACAGAGATTGTAAAAACTGTGTGCGATCTGGAGCTACGATTATTCATAAGAGTTGATGCTACTTGTCTCTTCTCACATCCTTTCCTCAGTAAAGATATTATCTCCCACGGATTTAAAACAGTCACTTCTTGCAAATTCTTGACGTGAACAGATTTCACCTTATCCTCATATATCCTACAAAAATTATAATCGTATTATGATAAATGGTTTTATCAGATGAAGGCATTTTGTTGAAATGGTAAAAAATACCTTAATGGTGTCAATTCTCTGTCACAAAGTAAATCCCTAATTTCTTCGTTGTATATTTCCATAAAGGAAACAGTAACAGTTCGTTGAATACTTGGATCCAATTTATCCAATTCTTCATACAAGTGCATAGCAGCCCTTAATATTATGCCTGCGTTTGAATCCTTAAAGTTGAAATTACTCATTGTAATAATCATTTAAAGAACTCAATAATTTTCACCTGTTGCCAACTGAATGTCTCATCAACATCTCTTACGCAGTCATCTCCAATTACAGTGTATGTTTTTCCCGTTCCAGTTTGCCCATAAGCAAAAATTGTACAATTGTAACCTTTGCTAACGTCTGTTATCATCCTCCCAACCACGGTTTTATAAACTTTTATTTGGCTAGTTTTTTCATCAAAAATCTGATCAAACGAGTAGCCTTTCAAGTGTCCTTTCATGTGAATTTCTTTAGGTGTGCAGTAAGTAATTGCTGACGCACCATCATCCTTATGCTTCGGTCTAAAACAACAGCCAAAAGTATCAGTTAATTTGAATTAATCATTAGACCAAATGAACAAAAATAAATAATATAAAATTCAAACGAGTCTATTTGATGAAGGCTATCAATTCAAACATTAAAAACACAGATTTTTCTGTAATACCTTCACATAATATTTTTCGATATTGATACCTTACAATGTACTTTCATTGTCTTCAACATACTACGTCTTGAATGACAAATTTAAGTATTTTATCAACTGGCATATAATGATTGAGGTGAAATACTTGAGAAAACAGTAACATAATGAAATGCAATGCAAAAGTAACACTAGACAGTGTTTCATATTCTATCTTTCGATTCAGAATCATCAGAGGCATTTATTCTATATTATATATCAAAATCTTACCAAGTCCTTTCAGCAACACTTGATTACAAACAAACTAAAAGGCCTATTACACAACCCAATGTCTACTGTTCGAGGTCAAATTGTGCATAGAGCAATATCGCCAGAACTCCCACAACTTCTTCTTTGACAAATGAAATGTGGTAGAAATCTCTCAAAAATTAAATGACAGTTGATAATTACACTATATAACAATGCTGTTCCTAGGTTGGCGTAAAGATTCAGTAACAAAGCCTACACAAAACACACTACATACTAACTTGCCAGAGTTATACGCTTCTGAGGGGTTTCCTTGACACCTAGTATAATCAGCAGAATGTAAAAACACAAACATTGGAAAAAACCGGTCAAGCTACTTCAATGATTGATTAATAACACCATGAGTTATGATATGTTTTATAATTGTTGTGTTTTATGCATTTCAGTAAATTTTATGAACATTTATCTTAGGATTCAAGTTTATCCATGAATAAAAAAAATATTTAAGCGCACAAAATCCTTAAATTTTCGGTAAATGAAGTAAAACTTCTTAGTTTTACTTTGTTTACCGAAAATTTCAAATGATTCTGCAATGTTTTATTAAAAATGTTATACGATTATGGAAACAGGCAGGAGCTACCAAGTTCTTATATTCTGAGGTTTGGCTTCGTACATTACATAAAACCACCCCCTGATTGGTGAACCATCTATATTTCATTATAATTATTACCGAGCAACTCTTCAGCAAGTAGGCACATCAAAAGACGTATGCTCTTCAGGTTATTTGACTTCGAAGTATATCATTTCAAAGAGAAGCAGTTCAAGAACTGAAAAGGTTTTGGTTTTTGTTTATGTGATAATACATATTAAACTTTATTGAAGTGAAAAAACAGTGCAGGGTTTTTATGTCTTTTTCCTGACTCATAAATCTAACAGAGTTCAATTTCTTCCTGGTTGAATGGCTAGTACCTGTCTCTTGAACTTTTTGCTTGCTTTCTATAATGAATAATCTTAAGGTATATTTACTGAAATATTTATATAATTTATTCGAGAGTTATTGGATCATGAGGACCTTTTAATCCAGTCAGTTCGACAATATGAACAGGTTTTCTAGCAGTTATCGATGTTACCTGGGTGTACTTGAATCTTTTTTCTACTTCAGAAAATTCTACGAATTCTGGGAATCAGCTGAACGGCAAATTACTAAATCTGACAAACTTATGATCCTTGCCAACGCCTTCATATAAATATGACCTGTTACTAGATGTTATTAGTTGTACTACTCGATACATTGGAGTGGTGTAGATTTCACTGGTATTGATCATAACTTTAAAGATAAATTAAGAAAGCGAATGAGAGATTAGCGTATTGTGAAATTGTATGCAGAGTTGGGGAAATACTTCAGTTTGAAGATGAACCATTCAATAACGACAAATTCATGATCAATATCAGATATTATAAAAATTGCATCTTACCTGATACGTAAAAATACTTGTACTGGAGCTAATTTCTGCTTTTTAGGAAGAGAGTTCACTGGTAAACCTGACATTTTACCAAATTAGCATGGAAAATTAATAGAATAGAAAAAAAAACAGGAAAACAGATAATCAACCGTTAAAACCACAGAACATCAGAATATTAAAAACACAAAATGTTAAAACCACAGAATTCAAATATTATGACACAGAATATCAAAACTAGTTATTACCTGAAATATCTGTGCCCTTATATTTTATGTCATTCTATGAAAATCATAATTCTATTCTATTTTCTACGCTGACAACACAAAACAAAGATGGAATAACTAATATTATTTTTTTAAAGATTTAGGCTGTAATTACTTTTCAATGCAAAACATTCCATCGGATATTCATTTGATATTGTCGCCGGCTGTATGTTGAGTTGTCTAACCTCTTGATGTAAGGGGCTAATAAAGTGATAAAAATTTCCTTTGAATAAAGAAATTCAGAGGAAATTTCAGAAAACAGCCGACTTGAAGTCGGTAGTAATTAGCTTTTACGCGCTTGTTCAAATGCATTATTGGAGCGAAAACCTGTTCACGTATTGAATCCCGCATTACTTCCTGATGAAAATATTGGGCGATCTTCTTTTCATATGGTCCTCCCAAAATTCTGCAAGAACTTTCATCATGATCATATACCGGAGCATTTTTTGAGATATTCGAAATATCAAGGATGCCGAGAAAGCATCCTCGAAAAAGACATTCTTTCCCCGATATGTCCAAAAAAATATCGAGTCAAATTGAAATTTGGCGCACTGCTTTTCAAAATTGACTTCAAGGTTTGTGCCAAAGTTCATTGAAATCTGATGAATAATTTCCTAACATAATTTTTTTGCGCGCATGTTCTAAGGGAACATCGTGATATCGTTTTGATCGAATGTAATTCTCAAATTTTTTCTCGAAATTGGTCTCAAACGACACGTGGACACGATAACTATCGAACGGAGCAAGCTAGCGACTTGAAACTTCCAGGGTAGCTCGCGGATTAAAATGTCGCGGCGGTTGATTTCGTTAATGGGCCAGATCGACCGAACGGTTGGGGAGCTATAGCAATTTGAAATTTTGAAGTTATTTCCCAAATATTTCAGAAACTACTAGCGTGATTGGACTGAAACTTTTCAGTTAGTTGAATCATAACGACTCGCATGTTTTTGGAGAATTTCGTTGAGATCGTATTGTTACTAAATCTGAAAAAAAAATCTTTCTCATGAATTTTTTAGGAATCATTTTTTTCTTCAGAATCTTTTTTTCACATTCGAAGAGAATTTCTCCCATATATACCTAGAACTCCATATTTCACAGCAGTATACCAAATTTTCTGTTAATGGATACGGTAATAAGTGGGAAAAAATCTGTCAAATTTAGTTTATTTTTCCTCGGTATCGCTGTTTTTGCCTGAATAACTGAGATAACACCATTCAATCATGATGAAATTTCGAAAAAAAATTCAATATTTTTGTTCAAATATTTGATATTGTGCACTCTTTTGATCATATTATCCTCACGAAATTCTGTATGAAACTTCAAGCTGTCATTTTCTAGACAAGTACTGGATTTCAATTCGAACTTATCTGTATTTTTAGAAATATCGGGAAAATTAAATTTTGAATTATCTGCGGAGCCATAGGGTTGATCTCACGACTTCGGCGTTTGTAATTAAGGTTCAAACCTACTCTACAAGAATCCAGTTCCTAATTTGTTTCTTTCGGACAGAGCCGGAGGCATATTAGCCCCGGGCGCAAGCTTGCTAGGGTGCTAAATTATGAACTTTTTCTTGAAAATTGGGACTTTTTTCCACTTCTTGAAGTGGAGTTATAAAGCTTGCTTTATAAATATCACAGAGCGGTGCTGTGGTGCATGAGCGTACAGTGTGGAGCGACAAGAAATTCCCAAATAAATCCCAGATAATAATTTTTACACTTGTCGGCAGCCCTACGATTCTCGATCCAGTATTTGGATACCCTGTTCTGGTAACTTGGAGTTGTTTTTGGATAGACTATTTTGTGCATTAGAGTCATGTTTCACTTCTGTAGACTTTATCTTTTTATGTGGAGATCTGAACGTACATTATTTGAAAACCGGTTGTAAAAGTTTCAAACTGCTGAATGATGTATTGAGTTGTTTCAGGTTGAAACTTACGTCTCATGATGTTACTAGAGAATTCACTAATATCCGTGGTCATACTAGTACCCTCAAAGAAGACTATGTCATCACAAATGTCGCTCCACAGAACTATAAAGTCCTTATTTTCGAACCACATATTAGTGATCACAAAGGTATTTTATTTAGTGTGAGTATCCAACCGACTCACAACCAAAAACCTGAAACACACTCCTTCAGAAATTTAAGCCAGCAGAACATCAGTAATTTTTTTGTCTGTTTGTCTGAGAGCGATTTTGCCGAACTCTATTCTCAGGCTGATGTTGGTCGATGTTTTGAAACATTCATTGATATTATTCAGTATTATCTTGAAAAATGCTGTCCTATTCGTAGAATTGTTTCGAATATTCAAAAGAAATGTTGGGTAACCCCTCAATTGTTGAAAACCAAAGAAAATCTGACCAATCTCCATTGGCTCCATAGAAATATTGGCTCATTGCATACGTACGTAAACTACAAAAAGGCCAAGTGTCATTATAATGCACTGATAAAGGACACCAAATCAAAATTTTATAGTTCGGCTATCGATGATTCCACGAATAAAAATGAAACAGTTTGGGGCATAGTTAACGGTCTTTCTGGAAGAACGAGGTGTGGTAGAAACGATATCACTATTAATTTGAATGGGTTTGTGTTTAATGATCCAGAACAATTAGTAGATGTTTTTGCTAAACATTTTTCCACTATTACTGCTTTAAAATTGATTTTTTGTTATGGTGATGATTTAATCAGTCTTGTACGGTGACACATATGGTAAACAGTAATTGTTTCTTTTATCCAGTAACCAAATTAGAGGTTGAGGAAACCATTAAGGCTCTAAAGAATAAAAAAAGCGTTGAAGTCGATTCATTTTCTACTCGAATACTAAAGGCAATAAGTGAAGTTATTAGGGAGCATTTTGCACATCTTATCAATGTTTCCATTACCATAGCAATGTTTCCAAATATTTTGTCCATAGTAATTCCGATATTCAAAATTGGCAACCTGGAGGTAATTACGAACTATCGCCCGATATCCATTCTGAGCGCCTTCTCTAAGGTATTCGAAAGAATAGTTTTCACTGGATCCTGGGCAACATGTTTCAGGAGCGGTCGCTCAACTGAGTCAGCTCCGGTGAATTTTGTTGAATCCGTTTATGAGTGTCTAGATAACAACTTATATGTAGCTGGTTTATTTGTCGACCTTTCGTCGACATTCGATACACTCTCGTTAGAGTTCATACTCGAAAAGTGATATAATTTAGGATTCAGAGGAGTATTCTTGGACTGGTTGCGTAGTTTCCTTATTCAAAGAACTATGTCGGTCAAAATAGGCGAATGTTATTCTGAAAGTTGTCATGTTGGTTCTGGAGTTCCTCAGGGCTCCGTGCTGGAATCTCTATTCTTATTGTTCATAAATGACTTGCCTGTGTGGTTAGCATGTTTTCTGTTAAAAGGGAAAACTAGGGAAAAATAATCCAAGAACAACTTACCATATTGATGGCATCCCCCTCACCACTACAAGGAGTCAACTGGATTTAGGTGTTGTGGTTACAGAGGACCTCTCATGGTCGGAGCATATTTTGTATATTTCTTCTAGGGCCAGAAGAATGCTTGGGTTGCTTGAACACACCTTTCGTTTTTGTGACCCCTCTGTATGTTCTGAACTATACAAGACCCATGTGAGACCCATTTTGGAATATGCGGGCCCTGTCTGGTGTCCAAATCTGGTATGGCAGCGAGATTTATTGGAGTCCATACAAAGACGCGCCACTAGGATACCATATGGAAGAGTGCGACCAACATACGAACAGCGCTTGGCACTTTTTAATATTCCCCCCGTTCAGACTAGAAGGGATCGTGGTGACTTGATCGTTGCCTTTCGAGCTTTGACTCAGAGATTTGGGATCGACATGGGTGATATGTTTGACCTTGCTACTACCAGCCAACTTAGAGGGCACAGATTCAAGTTGACACGGGAAAGATTCAAATGTACCCCACGCCAATATTTCATCACCAATAGGATATTCCATAATTGGAACAGTCTTCCGGATACGATTGTTGGCGCCTCTAGTGTCAACTCCTTCAAGAACAATTTGGACTCTTGGTGGCAAACCGGTGTGTGTTGATGGCCGGGTTTGTGTTTTTGGTGATTTTTTTTTACTAGTTTATTTTTTTTTGAATTCTTTATTAACATTAGTTTCACACTCTGTAGTTTTTCATTTGAAATTTGTATATGAGTTGAGGAAACTCTTGTCTGATGTATAATAATAATAATAATAATAATAATAATAATAATAATTATTTGTCGACGATACTTCTGTGGTTGTTTCTGCCCGTAGTCGTGAGGAGCTCCAGAGAGCCTGCGAATGTATTGTCGAGGAATTTGTGAATTGGTGTCGTTCAAATAATCTGATCTTGAATGTTGATGAAACTGTCTGCATGAATTTATGTTTGAAAAACAATGTGAATAATAGTAATTTTAGTGTGAAGTTTGGTAATGAAATCATGACAACATCCGAGTCAACCAAATTCTTTCGAATCTATGTGGACAAAAATTTGAAATGGACGACTCACATCGACGTTTTATGTAGAAAATTGAAGAGTTCATTTTTGCAATCAATAGAGTCAAGAACTGTTACCCATGAGCTGCATAATTACCGTGTATTATAGCCTTGTATATAGCCACCTGGCCTACAATATCTTGCTTTGGGGAAGCGGCTCCGAAGTGTCCAGGGTATTCATAGCTCAGAAAAGAACTATTCGATCAATGTTTAATCCTGGTCCGTTGGAGTCCTCTAGACCAATCTTCATTAAAAACCAAATATTATCCTACCTTGTATATATATTTTCAAATGTCTGTTACACGCAAAAGAGAATGAAAGCAAATGGTTGAAGTTATCATGTCATCATAATTATGAAACGTGGAATTCGCAAACATTTTTGACACCTGAGCATAGGACCCATTAATTTGAATGTTCTCCCTTGTACCGTAGTATTTTAAATTGTTCAATAATCTTCCATCTTCTGGTTAAGTCCTTGAACTTGAAACTGTTTAAGAATGAAATCAGGAAGCAGAAGCTTAAGAAATGTTTCTATAATGTAGAAGAATATTTTTGTGACCCCTTATAGCCACTTTTTGCTAAGTTACTATTGACCTCACCTATACACCATGTAGTGTCTGAAAGAATGAAATAAAATTATTATTATTATACAGTGCGCGTCAAAATTATGGAACAAATTCATTTTCTCAGAAGAAAAATATTTGGCAACAAAATCCTGAAACAGGTCAATTTTTGTTTCACTTTTACCAAATTTTTATGCATTTTTGAAGGATTTTCGTTGCACCCTGTGCCATCCCCATCAACCCTCTGAATTTTTTGAATAGAGAAAGTGGGTCATGTGGTACTTTTTTGGCAAGTTCTTTGTAGCTTCTTCACAGGCGTGCAGAAATTTTCAAGAAAAAAATCAGTTACTTCGAAGAGGTTTTCAGTAGGTGCACTTTGTCCTGGTTCATTTACTTTGGGACGATGGTACCTGATGAAATTTGTCACCGATTGAAAGTCGACCATTACAATTTCGTTCATGCACAACTGTTTTTTTCATTTGGATTGATTCTATTTTTTCACGTTTTCGTCTACTTGTTTATTCATGCCAAGCTCTTGTAAATTGCAAATATCGCTAGAGTATATCTGCGATACCCCAGGATCGATTCACAGGTGGAATTTTCAATTTTGTTCACTCAATAACTCGAAGAATAAACCGCTAGGATCGAATTGTATGTTGATAGTTGGTTGTAAAGTACTGACACGAAGACTGATGAAACCAGAAAAATTAAGAACGTTCGAAAATGTTATATTTATACAGGCTGCTACAGAAGGAAAGAAGAAGAGTTCAAAGATACCTATGCTCTGAATCTCTACAGCTACAAGCAATAATGTTTTGAGAAACGAATCATTCTTTATATATTTCTTGATGATGAAGGTGTTGTTATAATGCTGTAACCAATACCGCCTGTGAGGGATATGGATAATATAATTCTGGAAAAATATTATATACTATTCTGAGTATTCTTGAAATGAAAATAATTTTTAATCCTTTTAAATTTCAAGTCAAATTTAACTTCTTGACTTTTTTCCGCCCGACCCGGGATTATTGCGTATAAAAAAATAAACACTGTTTTCATGCATGGTTTAATTATGAGTGAATACCTACCTCTCATTGCGCCTTATTCTCATTGAGCCTGATTCAGTTGCTTTGTGATGGGTTCCCACTGTCGTAATTCTACAGATTTGACCCCAGCTAGTTAGGGAATGCGGCCCTGTGCGGCCACCTGCATTGTTTTCACTTTTCGAGCGAGCTTAGGCGGTTCGTCCTTCAAGTGGTTTGTGCGTTATTATAAACACAGACATATTTGGGCATGTTAGATTTATCCTTTGGGATATTTGAAAATTCCAGACAAAAGTCAGTCGGGATCGTAATTCGAAGCGATAAGCTTAAGGTGGAAAACGCCGAGGCTCGGCTAAAATATTCAAAATAGGTTTTTTACGTTTTTGTTAATATTTTCACACGGTCGATTATTTCGTATCGGCACTAGTCTAGTATATTCATTTTACAACTAGGAATCAAATTAAAGTGTGTTTTTTGACCGTTTAGTTTGATTTTAAAAACTTTCGAACCTCCTAGACGTCAGAGCCTAAAGCCGGATCCACACGTTGGCCCCAACGCTGGTACCAACATTGGTCGGCTAATTTGGCGAGGCGACGGCTCGTCCACACGTTGGCTATTGAATCAAATGAGTTTCATCCCGTCAGAGCCAACGTGAGGATGTACGAGTCAGATATCGAAGTTGCGCTAAGCGCTTTTACAGTGTTAGCGTTGATCCAGTTAAAAAATTTGAAAAAAAAATAATTTCAAATTTTTGATGAAATAGTTTTTTCCTCCGAGATATTAATTAGATTTCAATGAAATTTGTCATAAACCTCAAAACTAGTATTTAACAACAATATTTCAGATTTCAATTCAATCTGATGTATAAAAAAATATGCCCAATTTCGTTGTTATTTGGAATTGCTCATTATTCCTGCAATATCTCAAGAAGTACAGATACAATCTGATTGAAACTTCGAAATCAGGTGAAGATTACCAACGAGCAACTAGGTGCAAAATTTCGTGTTGATCTGATCGTTAGGATTTGAACAAGCTAGTAAAGGCTCCTGACCTCACGTCAGTGCTTTTCTAGATATTTAGATTTCTGAACCACATTTCATAAGTTAACTGCTGAGAAGATCATCTCCAAGTTTTGTTGTTAAAGTATTCTAAAAATTTGAGAATGCTGTTGCTCAACTTTTTGCGTAATTTTGTGATGATCATGATATCGGAACAATTTGGAAAAATTTTGTTTGAAATATTCTATATTCTGCGATCTTCCATTAATATTATCCTGACCAAATTCTGCCTGAAACTTCAAACTGCCCATTTAAAATTTAATTTTTCCGATATTTACAATTTACAGATTGGATCGAATTGAAATTTCAGTACTCCATTGAAAAATGACAGCTTAAGAAGATTGTAAAGCTGCGTTTGGCGGGGTTAATCCGAGAATGGATTGTCGCTTTGGCAACGAATTTGAATAAGCGCGCTAAAGCTGCTGACTTCACTTCAGTGTTCTTCTAGAATTTTTATTTCTTCAATATTTAAAAAGATCATTTCCATTTTTTGTTGTATGGTATACCATGCATCTGCTGAAACATTTTTATTTTTGCGGTTTTTTTGAGACTTATTTCATATTATTGGATGTGTTTGGCAATGTTCTAAAAATTCTTTGCCATTTTTATCGGTCCAAGAAAGACATTTTCTCGACGTATGCACTCACTGAGTAGTGCAACAAGACTGATGAAACCACCAAATATTTTTTTCTGGATCGAATTAAGTGTACATATACTAGTGCCTTTCTAAATAACTTAATAAGTCTCACGGAGAATAAGGCAAAATAATAGGTAGGAATCACCAATTTGACTAATTTTACGAGATACCTACATGCGTGTTGGAAGAAAAAAATTCTTTCGAGATTGGTTTCTCAACATCAATTCAGTGCAACATTTCCTGAGTATCAAATTGTTGAAAATTTAAACCAAATTGTTTTTTCGAACATTTTCAAAATTTCTGTCGAAACAAATTGTTTTTTTCGGAGACTATTGAGTAAATTTCAAAAAAAGCAGACACAGACCTTGAAATCATATTTAACACCAGTGTTCCAAATGACAATTGGATCCAATGTAAATTTTCGGAGAAATGTCAAATTCAAGTGTTTTTTATACGGACGGTCAACTTCATGCAAAATTTTTGTGGAGGTTAGTTTGTTGAAAAAATGTGAAGAAAATATTTTTTCAAATATTTTTAAGGTGGTTCTTCAAAAACATTAGTTTTCCGGAAAGCATTCATTAAATTTCATTGTGATTTGGCGCTGTGCTTAAAATAAAATACTGATAAGAGATTTTTTCGGCAGATATTGGGAAAGAAATATGTCAAATTATCGTGGCTAATTGAAATTTTGAGGTTATATATCCCCAAATATGTTAGGACGAACTGACGCGATTACATATCAACCTATAGTTAGTTGAAGTATACCAACGGGTAACTTTATGCCAAATCCCGTGGGAATTGTTCAAGTAGAAAGTTAAAAAAAAACCTAGAAAAGCAAAAGGAAATGACCGCTTTGGCAACGAATTTGAACATGCGCGCAAAAGCTATGCTGCCTTCACGACAGTGCTTTTCTAGTTTTTTTTTCGATAAAGTACTAGAGTTCAATTCGATCTAATCTGTATTTTTTTGAATATTGGGAAAATAAAATGTCGAATGAGTATATCTACGGAATCATTGGGCGGATTTTACCCATTCACGAATTCGACCTTCGTAATTAAGCCCCAAACCTACTTTACAAATATCGAGTTTCTAAGTCGTTTCTTCCGGAAGTTAGGATCTCGATATTTATATATCTGCGGAATCATTGGATGGATTTTACCCATTCACGAATTCAGTCCTTGTAATTAAGGTCCAAATCTACTCTACAAATATCAAGTTCCTAAGTCAAAACTTTAACTTCAATATAACTATAATATTTTACTATCTCGGTAGCCTAGAGGATGGAAACATGTTCTAGGATGCTGAAGGTACCGGGTTCGAATCCCGGCGAGGTCATGGATGTTGTGAAAGTTGGGTATATGGTATGTTTGTGGAGTCTAAATAAATAAAAATTGTATAACGTACAGTGTGTATAGATGAATGATTATATGTACATTGCAAGATCATAAATAACGTTGAGACTGGGCGCATAACCTACAGCTTGGTCCATTAAAGAGAGAATGAATGAATGAACTATAATATTTACCCATTAACGAACTCAACCCCCGAATTTTGAAATGCAACCAACCTTGAAATTTTCAAGTCGATCGGAGTCTGCGTACGCCCATAATCGTGCCTACGGACGGACGGCTGGCCGGCCGGCCGAACCGAATCGATTTTGACACCGGATTCGTCATCAGTGAGTCCAACCTAGTCGTTTGAGATCACTTTCGGCTCGAAATTTGAAAATTACAAACATTTGGACAAAACTTAAGCACGCTGTTCCCCTAGAAGATGCGCGCAAAAACAATTATTCGAAAATTTTCAGAAAAAAATTATTTCGGAAACTATTCATCAGATTCCAACAAACACTGGCACAGACCTTGAAGTTACAATTTAACGGAAGTGTCCAATTCCAGCTCGATCCAATATTTATTTTCGGAAATTTTGGAAAAAACATAAGAATACTCCTTGGTTATTTCCTTGGTATCAATCTCATTTATGGAATAACTCAAAAAATACTGATCCGATCGTGATGAATCTTGGTAACTAGTTGGGGAATATGTATGTTTAGAGTGGATCGGAGAGCAGAATTGGCAATGCAAAGAGTAACGATCAAAGAGCAAAGTGGCGAAATCAAACATGTTTGTTTTCTATGCTCGCACGCTTCAATATGCTTAGTCGAATATTTTGATCTCTTCATTAATTTTTCTAGTTTTCCTCCGAAAAAAAGAATGAGTATTCAATTATGAATGGGATATTGAGAAAAAATCGCTGTGTAGTCGAAAGGATTAGGAGTGCAACGCATCGCGATTTTTGAATTGTGTCGAATTTCTTGATTCAGTTGTTTTGGGCGAACCGAACCTGATCTGCAGGCCGAATCACAAGCCAAATCTCTTCCTTATGACAATGCATTGAAGAAATATATAGTCAAGTCTTTGAACAGAAACAAAAGGGCTGTGAAGAAAAAATCATTAATAAATAAAGTTGATCAATAAACAAAGACGATTTGGAGCGGAATTCGTGTTCGCTTGCTATTTGAAAGACTGAGTATAAGTTCTTCTAACCTTTCTCAACTTGTATACAAGTTTATGTCCCGAAACAAGTTCCTAAGTGAACGCTTGTTCTCAGAAATGAAGATTTTGATAACAAAAGGAAATGGAGTTCTTGAGATCCAAAAGTCGCTGAATAAATAGTGGACATTTATTAAAATTTTTCAATTATTTGAATTAAGAAGTTGAATGTGAATGAATCATTTCATTTTGCTTGGAATAAGAAACTTTATACATATTGTGAATCATAATACCAACTAAGATGTTACTGCGACAAATTAAAGGCTAGTACGATTAGGTTAATGATGAAATTTTTCCTCTTGTTGTTTCAGCAAAAAATCTAAAGTGTCCATGTTCATTCTGAAATATTCTTTGGACGTGACCGGATCCTCACGGTGCTCGTCGAATAAATTCGTCGTGGATACCTACTACGCAATTCAACAATTAAATGTATGCCATCATTTGGGCGCGAAAGCTTCCCAGTGTGGGACAAATCTGAACGAATTCTCTTTATTATTTGCTCCTCACTCTGTGCTGACTACGTTCTGCTTTTTACTCGCACTCTTTGCTCTCTTATCGGAGCAACATCGCCGCTTTGCTATCCGCTCTACTCTATACGTACCATTATTCAGAAAATCACTCGAATAATACTCATTCGATCCTACCCTCCATTAAAAAATTCAACTATATATTTTGCTATCTATTTATCAAATGGTCCTCAAGAAATTCTTCAGGATGCTCCAAGCTAAAATTCATTCCAATCAAGTACCTACTGGATTTCCAAGTGATCTGATCTTCATTATTAAAAAAGGTATACCTAAGGAATCATTGGGTGGATTTTAGCAATTCGCGGATTTAGCTTTCGACCACAAACACCAAACGTGTTCTAAAATTATCAAGTCTATCAGTAGATTCTTCCAGAAGTTATATGTTTACGATCGGTAGTTATACTATGGGAGTGAACACAATCACTTTCGAAAGAAATTACTAAGAGTCTCGATATTTATAGAGTAGGTTTGGGGCCTGATTACGAAGACCGAATGTGAATGGGGAAAATGCCCTCAATGCGCCCAATGATATACACATTGAAAATTTCAGTTCTTCAATATTTCCGAAAATACAGATTGGATCAAATTGAAGTCTATTACTCGATTGAAAAATGATAGCTTGAAGATTCATTTATAATTTCGTGGGGACTTTATAAATTGGAGATGTCTAAATTATTCCATGAGAAAG
This sequence comes from Myrrha octodecimguttata, assembly GCA_958510865.1. Taxonomy (NCBI): domain Eukaryota; kingdom Metazoa; phylum Arthropoda; class Insecta; order Coleoptera; family Coccinellidae; genus Myrrha; species Myrrha octodecimguttata. The sequence goes on from OY294057.1 coordinate 33,872,832, forward strand.
TGAGGCTGCGTTTGTCGGAATCAATGCATGAATATGCAGGCGACTCCTTCGGCAACGTATTTTAACAGGCGCGTAAAAGCTACTGACCTCACGCCAGTTATTTTATGGAATTTTCAGAAGACTTACTCACTAGCTTATTGCGTCGCACAAGACTTGCACGAGTTTAAAAGAAAAGTCTTCGAACTAGTAGTACAGCTATCTGAGCTCGAGAATACATTGAAGGGTTTCAATCTACACCAAAATTTAAAGCTTTCAAGTTATTCCTTTGCAAAGTAACCGCTTTAACACTCTCTAACGGATAGATATTTTTTTTTAATGAATGTCTCACAGACTCGAAAATTATTTGGATCAACTCAAGGTTTTACAGAGCTTGTAAACTACTTGTTTAACTTAAGTAGCGTCTAAATTTCTTTGAGTTCACGTTGGACCTTCATCATAGTATAAAAGCAAAATACCTCACGTGAATAAAAAGTTATCAAATCTTTTATTCTTTATTAAAATTGCGTATGAACAGTGTAAAACAATTAATATATGTGACTGTATAGCTTCAATCATTTACGTATATTCGTTTAACCAAATTTAAAGATGTACTACAGAATCAATGCAAAAATGGCCTAAGCTATAGAAAAATTATCATTATAATAACATTCAATAAATCTTCAAATGGATATCAAATCTTGGAACAAATATACAAAGATGAACTCACAATCTTTTATATATTTCACATGAATTACTACTTTTGATGAATCAGTTTAATGTATAACAACAATTTTTTCGCATCAGGTGAAACCATAAGATATATTCGAATTTATACATCATCTTGATCATATTTATGCTTTACTCACGCGGAACTTCTTTCAAACTATGAAAGGTCCGATACAACCAAATGAAGAAAATACATTCAATAACATTACAAAGAAATAAATTCTAGATTTTACTATCAAGTGTAATGGTTCAGAATATTGGCACTATCTTTTGTGAAATTATGGTATAAATTAAACTGTACATTTCGATTGAAGTCTATGAATGAACAGTTGTTTTAAAACTACTGCAGTTCCCTGATTTATTGAATATTCTGAGAATTAATACCAAGTTTAGCAAATATTAAAAATTAACAAATCACAATGAAATTTACAAAGTGTTTATAATAGAATAAACCATTAGAATTTATAGCACCTATGTTAACTATATTTACACTGATAAATATTTAGTTCTTCATAACAATTTGCACATTGATTCATAGATTTTCCTAACGCAAGAACATGTTATAGAATGAGGTAATTTTCCAATTTTATGCTTGGTTTTTTGATTGGGTATTGTTCTGAAAACCGAATTAACGAAAACTATAAATAGCACATTTGTTATATTTTTCATGAGGATTGTTTCCAGACCGAACTTGTTAAGTGATTGTTTGAGATTGAAGTTGTATCAAGTTGATTTTTAACCAATTTCGATGATGCCTGCTATTAATGAACTGGTACTCCATCTTGAGTATACAAAAATCGATTTCAAGCGATGGACCAAAAGCTCCGGTTATAATTTCGGTTATACAAACTGACATATAGGCAAAGGATTATCTGTCAATGTGGAAAACCGTAACTATAACCAGAGATTTTGGTCCATCGCTTGAAATCGATTAAAAAGAACAAATTACCTATGTCTATGATTCCATTTCAATATCCAGAGAAAATCCTGAGCTCTGTCAGACATGCATGGAATATTTGGTGCGGGAACTCTTAACTCTTTTACATATTTTGGGTCAGAAAAGCGGTCCAAATACTAACAAAATACAGCGTTATAGTTGTATTTCAGTTTCTGCCAACAGAAATAGATAATTCACATTTCAATAATGATAAACATAAATATATCCTCGAAATATATCCATAAGTCTGTAACAAATTCATGACTTAATTCAATATTTATATTTATTGAAACATACCAAATTTATAACATAATTTTCTTAACAATTGTTAGAAGAGATCCAAACTATCCAATGAGAATCATAATAATATCGCTCGCCCGCTCCGTAATGATCGTTGTTGTCTATATTATATATTTTATATATTAAATCAGTTCATGTTCCACCGTTTCATATCGATCTTATGAATACGAATCCAAAATGGGAGCGTTGGACCAATCGTACCAACCATACAGATCATTCATCCCGAATATCCAGTTCATTATTCGAGAAATAGTTTCATCAGATTAATCAATTAGCATAATTCATTTTAATCAGCGGAATGATTTGTATGGACTTTAAAAAGCTACCTAACAGGCCTATTACACTACCCAATATCCCGGGCCCGACAGGTAGGGATCCTGATCTAGGACCACAGATTAACCAGATAAACCACTCGCGTCATTTACTTAGGAAATCTATGTCAACGCAGATATGACCCTGAATCGAGCTAATCAGAATTTTAGCAGGCGTTTGGGGTGCTTTGGGGTGCCAATCAGATTGCAGGAATAGGATTACGTCACTCTCGCCGTTTTCGGACTCGCTTGAAGAGGTTATAAACATGTAAACAAACTGAAATGAATTTTTCATCCTATTAATTGATGAATAATTTCGTATCTGTTCCATTTAAGAATATAATCCAAACATTTTTTTACAACCAAATCAATTGTTTAGTCATCTTTGAGGTTCTATTTTATGATGAGAATTGGAATCGAACTTAGGTGGACTCATTCATAATGTTCATTTTTTATAATATAAAGGAATCGCAACTGAAGTAAAAGCATTACAACCTTCATTATTCAATTAAAACGATGGGATGTCTAATACAATTTTATATGATTGCACAAACACTAGGATTGGAATCGAACAAAGTTGGTCTATTCATAGTTTGATTTCATATTGAAATGCATCTCATTTGATGTGAAACTACAAAGATTCTCTGATTAAGGTAAACGGGTTTTCCATAACATTTTTCCAAAATTTTCATTTACTCCAACCGAATTCTTCTACAGGAGTTTAAGATGTGACAAAACACTCGCTTTGGTGTTGGAAATTTGCTTTTCAAATGGTTTCATCGAAAAATCTTAGTCTGATTTTGATTTTGTGATTCCTGAATCCCGACAAAAACGGATTGTTTTTACATTTCGATTTTAGATATTCCAAAATCAAGTATTCAATTTGACAGCTGCTTCGAGGAAGAAGAAAGTGTGGTTATGTCTGTTATATTTCTCAAGGTCGGAAAGACGCGATTCCCGCAAACGATGAAGTGATTTGTCTTGTTGGTCTGTGCTAGGACGATCGAGTGGACCCGATCCGACTAGCTTCCTAAAGCCTGACATAGAGGGCAGTATCATAGCAAACGCCGAGAGCGTTCATTCATGAATAGAATAGAATCGGCCGGCATCTAGGTAATAAGTATATATTTGTATTCTGTGGTAATAAGAGACACCCGACCCGGCAGGTTGGGCACCCGATATATGCCGGGCCCTTGAGATTGGATAGTGTAATAGGCCTTTAAAAGCACTCTCAACGTTTACAAAGAGAGAAAGAACAACTTTATTTGACAATTTAAATTAGTAATAGTGGGAAAGAATTGAAACCTGGTATTCTATGCATCTTGTCTGTATCCTGAAAAATAACTCTCTGTATATCATAGCCATAGTTATAAACTGCACCTTTCCTTCAAATCTGTGAACACATAGCTATTTTAGTGGGGAAGTTAACTCTTATTTTCCCCTGATCCTAAGTAGCACAAACCTTCCGATTCTCTTGCTCGCGATACTTGCAAGTACCGCGAGCACCATCACGACTAGGAGTAGTCTGAACGCACCTTAATAGACCCTAAAAAGGCACCCCTTCGAACTCCTATTGGGGATTTCTTAAGTGGTACCAAGCAATATTGATATGAAAATCACAACCGCAAATTAGTTATCGTAGACGTAACCGTAATAAGAAATTCTAAGCGCGAGTGCCTAAAGACATCCAAAATGTGAATAGAAGAGGAAATTCTCAATGCGAGTTTCTGAAGTAATTTTGAATGAAACCAAAAAAAAAGGGGAGACATTCTTATTACAAGTCTTCCCGAAAACACCCGGAATATCAAATTCGCGTTGCGACTCCAGAAAGCCATTCCGATTGTAACCAGAACGGTGACTTCTCATTGAGTGTTCCGGAAGTTCTTCCTAAGGAAATCCTTTTTTTGCTATATCCTAATCTCCTATAGAGCACAAAAAAATTGGAAAAACATTATGTCGTTTCATAATATACAGGTAGGAAAGAGACTATACCGAAACCCGTATAACAAAAAACTTTTTTCGTGCCTATTAATCTGACTGACTGGTAGTACCTGTTTTAGATCAGAAAGTTAATAAAAACTAGTGAATGCTGAAGTCAGGCAGACAAATAGGCACATGAAATGAATTATGTGATTGATATTGGTTGAATTCATTCGAAAAAAATGAATAAGTGTTCAAAATAACTTGCATCTGATCTATACTAAGATCAGTCAAAACCATTTAAGCCGAAAACTGAATAAACAAACAATTTTTTGAAGCGTTTGTTGACGTTCATAATGATCTAACCGGAACCGGGAGATGGCCGTCGACATATCCGGTGTTGTCAAATGTAAAATAATTTTTCCTAACTGCTTTCAATTCTCCGAGTGCCTATTATTCAGTCATTTGAAAAGTATTCTCTTTTGGAAATAAATATTGAAAAAAAATCAACTAAGTAAAAATATGAATCGATTGATATCTACAACAAATATCTTTACTTTTTCTGATGATTTCAGAACATGGAGTCGATGTTTGTAAACAACGATTGTAATAAATATCATATATTTGGTCAACTCTTGAAATAAGGGTAAAACTATCACTCTCAATGAAACATCATATATATTGAGAACGTTTTAAGCTCAGCCATCATATAACTTTTTTCTACTTGAAAGCCAGATAACGTCGTCCTTGCTCACCGGCCGGCTTCTTTTTTCCACATATTTCAAACGAAAGGCGCAGTCCATGTTTCTATGTCTTTGATGTATATGGACCATAGTCTACAGACTTATAAACATGAACAGTTGTCCATGCTTCAACGAATATGCTGTTAACAACGGGCTCTTTTATGGTTCTATGGCGATCTGAGGTTGTACTTTCAAATGCAGTTTTTGCAGGTTCTGCATGATCTGTGTTTACAGAACAATTCTAATGGACAATATAAATAAGAAACCCCTCGTAGACGACAACTGTTCGAAATGCAGAAACGAATGATTTTGGGGAAGCTGATGAGTACACATGTAATTTACATTATGGGTTGTATTAAATTTCTCCACTAAGGCAAGAATTTTTCGCCAGAGTATTTTAAAGCGGAAATAAACTGGGAAATAAGTGCATATAATTAAAAAAAAAAATTGGAAACGTGTATCATTCAGATGAAAAGGAAATGGAATGCAAATTGAAAATCATATCAAATAATTGGAAGTCCGGTAAACGTTAGTTTCGATAAGTGGAAATCAAAACAAGATTTGAACAGTGTCATTTAGGGGTCATCGTTGCCAGATTGTGCGGAAGCCTAGTATTAGAATTGAGTGATAGCATTGTTTAAGGAAAGCATTGTGTGAGACAACTTTATACAATGGTGATAAAATGAGTATCTTGATTCACCTGAGATGGTTAATTATGATTTGAAAACAAAGTAAAAAAAAATATTCAAGTAATGTAATGAATTCTGTCAGGGGTTAGATTAGTTTAATCTGGGGCATTGCCAGTCAAAATCGGAAGAAATTAAATTTGGGATAGTACTCTTGAATTTCGTCTTCTGATTTGTTTAAGCTCTAGGTCAGGTTAGATGAGTATAATTTTGGACAGTGCCCATCCAAATCAGAAAACAAATATGTGGGTGTCATAATTGAAAAAAACTATTGAAAGGCATACTATATCACTCTTTCAAACAAAACAGTGCAGGATTGTCCTTATTTATTCGAACATATTCCGTCTCTACTTATATGTGAGAAACAGAATTCAAAAGGACGTGATATTCTTGCGGCATAGGATTTATTTTACAGTCTGGCAACGATGTTCCCCTAAATGACACGGTTGGTGCATGCGCACATCTTGTTTTGATTTCCACCTGTCGAAACTATACGTTTACCGGAAGTCCAAAAGTATCGAATAAGTATATATAGTATTTATTAAGTATGTGTAGAAAACGTAAGGTGCATGTTGCTTAGGTCGGAAGAAGTAGAAAGTGTATATAAATCGTTATTCGTTCTTGAAAGACAAAGCGTCGCAGTTTAATTCATTTTTATATTTTTTGTGAAAACATTTGATATGATTTGTCCATTTGTGGGAAGGGTGCTTCATATTATGTCCTTTCAGTAGTTTGAAATATCATTACATTTTTACATTTACTTATGTTTCAAAAGTGCAGATGAAACGATACGTAAATGCGTTCAGATCCAATTGATCAAAATTAGATGGTAAATATCTCTGTTGAAGAAAATACCACATTCATGATGATTTGATCAATATCGGTCGGTATATTATTTTATTTATTTGAAAAGTCAATATTGTTTTAGTTTGATAGTTGCTATTTGTTCATTTATACGTTTTTTTGTGAAAATCTATGAAAAGTCAGTCGTTTGCGTATTATAAGCTCTAATTTTCTTCTACTTAATCTATAATACGATCGATTAGTTCAACTATGTTCACGTTCTCTTAGTTTTGGATCAACATTATGTACATCATAGGTTAAAATGAACAACAGTGCTTTGCAAAATGCGATATAGTAAAGGCAAATATCTCACAATGATTACTTAATATATTTTTATAAAATCTATCCAAACATAATTTATCTCTTATGTTATCGTGAAATTTGAAACGTGCGTTTCAAATTGCACAATATCAGCAGTTATACTTTTAGTTTTATTATTACTCCGAAAAACTGTGTAGTCTGTTTTTTAATTTTCGTGGAAACGATTGTTAATTTCAGTTGTATACTAACGTATTCAATGATTATGATTTGTAATTTCTTATATACTTGATTGTCGCAGAAATTCCATGTTGTGGTTAGATTTTCCATTCCCCATGAAGTGTGACCTTAAAGTTTCCCAAATTATTTAAGGAGAAAATGAGGAGCTCATGAATTAATAGTTTTAATATTCATTGAAAGATTGTATTTTCTGAGGAATAAATTATAAATTTAAAGTATTCCTTGAGCTGAATAACATCCAACATGATGTAGGTCATAGGGCTGCAGGAAGTCACATGCCGTTGTTTCAAAAACTGTATTGACGCAGTGAACAAAAGCTGAATCTTCTCCAAGATTACAGTATCCTCTAAAAGGGTTTTATTTGTGTTGTAATCGTGGGTTATTCAAAAAATATCGTTATAACTTATAACTATGTAATATGTGTTGACAAATAGTGGAAATATAACGAATATGAATATGAAACAATAAGCAAAACTTCTTTTTTCCCTTTTTCTCAGGAATTTTACTGTAGGTACTCATCCAATGAAATACTGAAAGAGTCTAGTGAAACATTTCTCTCTCATGTTTCACATGTCTTCGTATCACCCAACTCAAGGAGTACACAAAATTATAATTTGAATGCGTTTACTTGAAATATGAATTTTACTGCTTTTGTCATTAAACTCTCTATCATATTATTTTCCAATACATCTCATTTTCGAAATTTTTATATTTATGTTGTGTTTTTCTGTTTTGGCACGTCAACTTCAATTCTGCATAAATTTAATACTGTATATGATACATTTCTATCAGTTATTCAGAGTATCTTGTATATACAATGCCACACACTTTCGATTTTTGTCTAATAGCCTCACCCTCTAGGATTTGAGTGTTATCACCGATCATTGCATGACAGAGCAAAATTTAGGAATTTCGTCCGCCATTCTTGTATGATCTATAATATGCACAACCATTCATTTCACATAACTGATTAAAGCGTTTTATTTAAGCTGTACACAACAATAATAACAAGTGTTCAAAATTACGATTTTTGATGTTTTGATACAATGGTGTGATGCATATTATATTAAATCTACAGTGAGTGCTTTCATTCTGTATCACTTCGATCTGGTTCAAACAATTTTCTTCAAAACGAAATCTTCATTTCGACATGAAAAAATTTAAATATTTTGGAGATAGGAAACTATTAATATGAATGAACTCTGAAATGAAAATAAATGAATTCGATCAATTCATTGGGAATACTCCAACAGATCCATTAGTGAAAAAAAGCAGGAAAAATCATACATGATGGTCTTGAATATACGAAATTCTAATTAGCGAGATTACTGTGAATTCCAGACAATATACGGGCTGAGTCTTTGAGTTGTAATAAAATTTAACCATAGATTCCCCTCATAAAATGAAACACTTTTTCATCTAAAATTTTTTTCAGATTCGTCCCAGGTCAAAAGAGAGGTTGTTGAAAATTCCAAAGAAAAAATAATTTTTTCGTAGCATTTAAATGGATATTCCGATGAAACGAATTCTGGTATGAAGATTTCCTAACTAGTAACATATATTCTTCAGTAATTACTTGTATCCCACTTAAAGCGGTTTTCTAGTCATGGACCCGCAGATTCATAAAAGTATGAGAAATTAACATGAAGAATGCAGATAAAGGTTATCTTAAGTCATAGGAAACTTAAATAATTTCAGAATACTCGATTATCCCTTATAATATCTCCTGAAACGCACCGTATTCGAGATATTTGACGTTGAATGTTTTGAAACCCGATAAACATTCCAGGAATTTTACTATTTTTGTGAATTCGCCTCTGAGCTAGTAAAGGCCTCAAATTAAGCTTAGCCTACGTTCATCTGGACCACAGAATATAGAGATAATGATGAATTTTGTGATCGGAACATAGTTATACAGACATTTCTATGGACAAGAATATTTGAAGGATTCATAGAGTTCAATGAAAATTATGATAATTATGAAGTTTTCAAAATGAGAATTGCCGTGGATGAAATTGTGTATAATCTCAATGTGGAACAATTGGATATTGCATGAATATAAGTGAAACATCAATAATTCAATGGTCATGCAATGTATAAGCACATTGAGAATTATTTAAATGCTGAACCTGGAGAGATCGAGAATGAAAAAGTGTTTTATTTAATGGGGAGAATCTATGGTTACGGTTAGCTATCAATTTATTGCAGAAAAAAACAAGGTCTCTACTTGAAAGCTACCAATATGATACATTATTGGGTCTCCCATACCGAAAGATACGACTCCTACTAATTATTGATGTTAAGCACGGTTTGGTAGTTATAGATTTTGACACGATGAAGTATCTACTGAGAAAACACTGAGCATTAACAACGTATTTTGAACAAATTTGACATACCCTTTCACAAGAAGAAGAGGAAGAAGCAAATTGATGATTTTTTCACTGAAGGGTTAGCAACATAAATAATTCAGAAAAAAATATAAAATATGAGTGAATTTCCGACAGAATGAATGCACTTCCTACTACATCTATAAGAACAGAGCTGAGCATTGTTTGCATTGTTGCCGCGCTATGAAAGCCTCAGCGAAAGTTTCCTCATTATATTACATGATATGTAGTAGTGTAGAAAGACGAGTCTGGTGTCGGTGAACTAGATTACCGGCCCCGGAGGGTCGCTAGGGGGGAGGCTTAGCAAATGTTAAGCTTCCAAGAATATTAAAGCCGTTGGCTTGGGCTCCATGTTGCTCTTCTTCGCCTCTATCACCAAGAACTCAATGTCTTCCCTATCTCTCCTTGCGAAGGACTCTGCTATCAGCCGAGCGACGTCCTGATGCTGAAGACCTTCCACGCGGGTGCCGTCTACTTGGAGGATCAGCTGTCCCACCTCCAGACCACCTGCGGAATAAGCTGCACCATTTTCCTGGAAGCAGAACATAATTATTCGAGAGGTTAATGAAAAAGATTGATTGTAGTTTGTTGCACGATAGAAGGTATGCTGCTATGCCTTCATTTTGGAGTTGTTTTATATTATGTGTTTGGTTGGAATCTTATATATGACTTCATAAAATAAAACTTAATCACTGAATTCTTGAGGTCTGATCACATCAAGTTGTCTCACAGAATACAAAAATGTCAATATTAATGGCCTCAGCCTTACATATACTGCATGAAACATAAGTTTGGTCTTATTTCTTCCCCCCATCGATGTTATAACTTTGGACTTACTAGCGAAAATTGCTGCCCCGCATGGAAGTCCTTGCGGAAGCCCCTAAAATCACGATTCCGACGAGCTATCCCGCTGTTGAAAATAGGAATACTATTATCCCCTCTCGCAAAAATTATCTTGCAATTATTAATATAATTTGAAAGTAGTCTTCAGCTTGTCATCCTGATGTGAGATAGTGGGAAATTTTCGAAAGAATTAATTCTCCCTCAAGACAAGTCATCATAGTGTAATCCGTTTGCACGTGTATATATAATAAGTATGTGAAGATAAAAATCTTAGTAATAAGCCTCATTACCTAAGACATCATTAGTGTGAGGACTGCAATGATAAGGGAATACAAATGTCAAGAAGAAAAGTTGAACTACGGTTCGATTGAAAGGACATGATTCACAAATTCAGGATTATGAATGTTTCGAACATAACTTTGAAGTCAGGGTACAAAGAGTCAAATATACGTCAAGATTGGCGGCAGTAAATTGGCATGGGTGAATAATTATATGGATATCTCTGGTGAAAGTCCAGAAAAAAGCCTTGCCATCTCTGACAAAACAAATCTTATATACAAACACTTCCCATTGATAAAACAGCGGAAAGATTGAGCTTCAAATCGAGCTGCATCTCATTTCTAAGCAGAAAATATTACCGTGGAAGGGATGGAAGGAATCATTAGTACCAAAATATGTTATATTTTTATCGGTAACATGAGTATGGCCACATGAGAATGCAACGAAATTCTTGGTTGGTTCTACCAAACATTAAGAATATTACAATGTGGCAAAGCCGAGCGTAAATGTGATACATTCGAAGATGAACTAAATTATGAAAAAATAACAGGGCTATCTTAATTTGAATTATAGAGGAGATCATATCTGGGAAAGAAAAATCACAGCATTAGCAGAAAAAAAACTTGACATTTTTATATGCTTGCACAATTTTGTGGATAATTGAAAGTTCTGGAGTTAGGAGGATATTGAGAGGAGAGAATCTTCTTAGTATAGAGTAGTCGACCGAAAAAATCTACTGTGGTTTATCTCGTTTTCGATAAAAATGAATTCGATTAGGTTCAGCAGAGAAACTCCTGAACCCCTTGTTATAATGGTATATGTATTGTGGTGTTTTTAGACTACTTCGTTCTTGGCAGAGAGTGCTTGGATCTTGCTCTGAAGATACACGCTGTCGAATCGGAGGTGAGAACTTTCTATTTTGAGGACGAATCATTAGAAATTGGATTTTTTTCTCGAAGTCCCAAGGAACCCTTGAAAGGATGAATCAATCGTCTCAAGGGTTCCTTGGGACTTCGAGAATACAATCTGGTCGAGTCAGGACGTCTTAGGCTCTAACTTTCATTGTTGTGGAATTTGCGACGAATGGACGTGAAAGATAGAAGACTCTCAAGTGAAAGCTGGAAAAATATTGTATCACTGCATAGTTTCCCTCAGGGCTGTGATCATCATAATATTTGAGGGACAACATTGCAACACCAACCATAACGACAACTTTTGGCTTCATTCGAGGGAATGATTCATTTCCTTGATCATCGTTTTTTTTCGACCAATTTTTGATTAATTTTATGTTAACCAGGCCGTGGTCAAATCGAAGAAGTTGAATTCTGTAACAAATAGTTCAGTCCACCTTGTGTTATGAAAGGTGTAACCAACAAAATGGCGATATTGTATTCATTGCACTTTTCTCTGCTTAAATAAATGTAACTCGTGTTAATATGAATATGATCAAACGAGCACGAATACCTTCAATTCTATTCTATATAAGTATTGGTCAATCATCAGAGCTGAAATAATTATTTGTGGATAGAATAGTGATAACAAAACAATGTATTACTACTCTTTAATCCACTTACACTTTCTGCGTCTATCGCACGTTTCAGAAACCAAGTTTTCTTTGTCAAAGTAACAATATGTCTTTGACAAAGGAAACTTGGTTTCTGAAACGTGCGTTAGACGCAGAAAGTGTGAGTGGATTAGAGACTAGTTGCACACTGTTTTGTTATCAGAGCTGAATATGGTTGATGCATTCATCAGGGTACGGAGAGAGTGCAGGTAAAATTGCGATATCGCGAGTAGGTTTCTCGCTTAGTTTCAGCGGTAAGAGTTAACAGAGCTATGTCTTCGAAGTATATTTCAATGATCAAGATTAACTGGCTTTATTCTACCAGCACTATCATCTCACACGCGGGCGTTCGTGATATTATCGAAATATTTTCTCGAATGTGAGGGGTCAATTAGCGATATCGCATTCTCACGTGCACTCTGGACGTACCCCAAGAATCAAATGTCGAAGTTTCCGATACATACATTTATGTTAATTATCCTCGGCAGTGGATGTTTAGTATTCGCTCCCCCCTCTATTGCAATTCCGAGAATAGGTTTCGTCTTTCTTACGGTAACTCTAAGATTTCCCTCCTCGTCAAGGGCTACCCTGGCTGGTTCTCTTGGCGCTTCGGTTGTAGATAGCCTTTGCATGGATTGGTGTCTCCTCATTTCACCACCTTCTATCATCCCTTGGTCGCTTTTCATGTCGAAACTCCTCGACAATTTGTGAGCTAGTTCCTGTAATATAATCACAATAATGAAAAGTGTTAACACCTACAGTTTTGTATATTGAAGAGATGCAATGCATGATCGGTATATTCTCCGTCGAACCTTGATGTCTTAGCATATCAGAATTTTCACATAATCGAATGGAAATTTCGGATTTAATCGAGGATTCAATTTTCTGTGTTGGTTTCTGAACGTTTCATCCTACAAGCTGAAGTTTCTTCGAATTACTTCGTCATCTTGCTCAGTTACCCCAAGTGAAGAAATATTCTGTTCTTTTTGCTGTAGGCGTTGATTTATTTTTTACTCTCCCGTAGGAGGATGCATTAGTTTCGTCCAACTGTATGTCGATAACTGGTTCGAACAATCACATTGAACTCAATGGTGAAGAATTTTTAATTCACTTCCGCAGAAATAGTTCAAATATTTCAATATAGGAGAAGAGTTTTCAACCCGAGCGGATCAAAAGATTATATTTGTAAATCTGCTTACTAGGTTCCAAGAACCAAGGTATGAACACTAAAACAGCGGCTCACCAGACGTTTAAAAGAGTTTAGAGGAGCCTACATATATAATAATAATAATAAACTGACTTTAGTTACCCAACATCACTACAACAAGAAAAAAATGTACAATTTTCAAAGATAGAGAAGAATCGCCGGAACGAAGTTTAGTCGAGAGATTACTCTTACACTTAACTCCACCGATTCTCCTTCATTTATACAGACGACAACAATGCATATAGCACCATGATGAAACCAATAAGATACAAAGAGCTATTCTGAAATGAGAAGAAAAATACTATTCTATTAACAAAAATAAACTTAAAGGTAACGTATCATACAGCACTGTCTATTTCGATCCAAAAAATAAATTCACATCACTATTTCTTTGAAATCGAGAATGATCTTAGTCGAGACTTGAAGGCAAACAAAGATAAGAAACTTCTGACATCTGACAAGGGAATTGATTATTTTCACGGCATTGAAGGAAAAATACCTACGGACCCTTGCCGTTCGATGAGTTGGAATGCACAAGGGTGCCTAATATTGACAGAGTGAACATCAGATCTAGGAACCAGTCTATCCATTACACTACTCTCTATCGGACTCCTGAGATGCTTGAACACAAAGCAACCCAGGTGTAACTTTACTCTACTTTCAATCCTAAGCCATCCCAGATCTTTAAATTTTCTGTGACACATGATCGAATTTACGATCATATACAGGGTCTTTCACGAGGAAGCTCACCCATATTTATACGGGAAACTACTGAACGTATTTTCATGAAATTCAGCACTTATGAGTATTTCACGATGCTGATGAAATCTAAAATATTTTCAAGGCATGAGCACCTCCGGTTTTTCCGGAAATGACGTCAACTTCCGTTTTTCAAATTAGAACACCATTTTTTTATTGCAGAAATAGATTCCTTAGAAAATTTCAATTTATTTTGATGTAACATTTTTCAGTTTTGGTTGGAAAATTCTCTCTGAGCGGGAAAATTCGAAAAAAAAATCGAAAATAGAGCTCCGCTGAAACAAGAATAACTTCGAGGTTTTTGGATGGAAAATTTTCATTTTTGGGAGTTTTCAAGATGTAAGATTGATGTAGCCACTTTAAAAATCGAAATCGCGATTCATGATACAGGGGGTGAAAAAATCGCTTTCAAAGTTAGGGATGGCAAAATCGTGAAAAATCAATTTTTTCTAATTAGAACCCCATTTTTTTATGGCAGATATTGAATCTACGTTAAAAAATAATGTGAGTGTATGCATCACACCCTTGCCCTAAAATGGATATTTTCTGAGTTATTCACAAAAAACTGTTTTTCGTCTTGAATTTTCAGCTATTTCTTTTCCCTTCACGCCAAAAAGATGAAATTTTCAGGAACTGTTATTTGAACCATGCTGTAGATTTTTCACCCCTTCTTGAAACCGACTTCAAGTTACTATTAGGAGAACCATGGCAAACTCTCGCAGTTACATATAACTAGAAAAGATGCTCAAAGTTTTGACCGTTAATTTCTAGACATTTATTTATACGTCTCAGGAATGCTTCGTGCGTTGCTCTTCTTATTTCATCGGGAGGAAGAGATCTGCAAAAGTGTTTAAAAACCAAATTGAGTTTCAAAACTATGAATCTAAAAATCTAAACAAACCTGAACGCATTTCTGACTCGTTCTATGCAGTCCTCTTTATCAGTCAGGGGAGTTGAGTAGACAATATTTTTTATCCTACCCCAAACATAATAGTCTAAAGGAGTTAAATCGGGAGAACGTGGTGGCCAAAGATGTGGACCATTGTTCGCCAACCATCGATCTTCAAATAGCCTGTAGAGGATATTTGACACATTGAGTGAATTGTGTGGAGGTGCGCCATCTTTTTGATACCATAAGTCATTATGGTTCTGTACTAGCGGCTCAATTATTTGAGTCAGTATGTCAGAATATCTATCTCCTAAGGGAGAACATTCTTTAAATAATGCAAACATGTGCAGTGTTCTATCTTACCAGTTAAAGTCCCATCATAAATGTGAACATCGAGAATTGCAGTATTTTTGATGGCGCAAAAAACATTGAAACTCCAGGTCTCTTGAAAGTTCCATTGTCTGAAGTGGTGGTTGTTCTCTTCATCCCAATAATGACTGTTATGCCTATTGAAAGAACCATTCTTTGTGAATTTAGATTCATCTGTCCAAATTATACAGTCCAAAAAGTTTTCATTCTCTTGAAATCGAATCATCATAGCTTCGCAAAACTCTGTTCTCCTGACGAAATCAGTTTCCTTCAAATGCTGTACCCTATTGAATTTATATGGGTGCATTTTATGTTTTTTTAATATTCTCCAAACACTCGATTGAGATAATCCCAGATCAATCTCGGCATCTTTGAGAGAATTTTGAGGATTCACACGAAAATATGCAAGAACTGTAATTTCGTTGTTCTCATCTTCTTCTACACTTTTTTCTCTGTGTGTAGTTTTCTTAACGAAAGATCCGACATTTCTCAAGTTTGTCATGGTTCTGTTAATGGTATCTCTCGTTGGTCTGGGTCGGTCAGGAAACCTCTCAATGAACAGTCGAATCGTTCTATCTACAACTTTATTACATTCTCCATGAAGTAGAATGAGATTTCAATAATCTTCATTGGTAAAATTAGGCATAGTGATCGATTTTATAACTTAATACGAATTATCACCAAATTAATAGTAAACACAAAATGCTACTGAATAAAGAGGAATTTGGCAGATGTAATTAATGATATCTATCATTAAAAAAAAATAATGTAAAACATGGTGAGTTTGTGCATATGGTTCATAAGAAATTATTTATTTATCACTGGAGAGAAAACCGATGGCCGATTAGTTGAAATAAAGAGGTTTCCGATACAAATTCGAATCCAAATTCGCCATCTATTTAGGAACAACCTGTAACTTTTTTCTCTTGCATATTAGGGTAGTAAAATCTAAAACATGGTTTAAGTAACAGTTCCTGAAAATGTCATCTTTTTGGCGTGAAGGGAAAAGAAATAGCTGAAAATTCAAGACGAAAAACAGTTTTTTGTGAATAACTCAGAAAATATCCACTTTAGGGCAAGGGTGTGATGCATACACTCACATTATTTTTTAACGTAGATTCAATATCTGCCATAAAAAAATGGGGTTCTAATTTGAAAAAATTGATTTTTCACGATTTTGTCATCCCTAACTTTGAAAGCGATTTTTTCACCCCCTGTATCATGAATCGCAATTTCGATTTTTAAAGTGGATACATCAATCTTACATCTTGCAAAATCTCAAAAATGAAAATTTTCCATTCAAAAACCTCGAAGTTATGCTTGTTTCAGCGGAGCTCTATTTTCGATTTTTTTTTCGAATTTTCCCGCTCAGAGAGAATTTTCCAACCAAAACTGAAAAATGTTACATCAAAATAAATTGAAATTTTCTAAGGAATCTATTTCTGAAATAAAAAAATGGCGTTCTAATTTGAAAAACGGAAGTTGACGTCATTTCCGGAAAAACCGGAGGTGCTCATGCCTTGAAAATATTTTAGATTTCATCAGCATCGTGAAATACTTATAAATGCTGAATTTCATGAAAATACGTTCAGTAGTTTCCCGTATAAATATGGGTGAGGTTCCTCGTGAAAGACCCTGTATACTATGACAGCACCAATTCTGCACAAGCTGAATTCTCCTTTTATGAAACGCATCCAAACAGGGTCCATAAATAAAATCACGATAATTAAAAATTGACAGAATCAACTGCTCTGACAAATTCTTCGTCAACAGAAAGGTGAAATACTGACGAGAAGAATAGAGCATCCTCAACCTGTAAAATGCAGACCTAACTAGTCTTGCCACGTGTTTATTGAATCTGAGGGCTTCATCAAATCGAACACCGAGTTTTCTGGAGCTATCGTATATCACTATCCTGTCACCATTGATGTTAAGGTCCAAGCTAGCCTTTACTATAGCTCTATGCTTTTAAGCATAAACAATACACTTAGTATTTGATGCGTTAATGGATTATTTGTCGTGCACATCAGAAGAATCGAACTTAGATCCTGGTTAACCTTAGCCGAAGCAAAATGTAATTCGTCCCTACGCACAATAACTACTTACACAAGGATGCAATGTCTTCTGCATTAATTCGTTTGTAGTTATATTTTCAACCCAGTTAATATATAATCGAGTATACTGAAAGCACAAACAAAGCACCCGCACAATAAGAAAGTAGTATAATTTGATAGCTTGCTACAGAATACATCACAAAATAAAATTGTACTGAAGAACCCTCATGAAACTGTGATGTACTCCGGTTAGGGTTGGTTCGTTGCAGAATAAGGAGTATTTTTTATGGATATTGAAGTATCATGTATGGATGGATTGACGAAGGTGTACGTTTGAAGATCGACTAACACAAGGATGCAATTTCTTTCACATTAATTCGTTTGAAGTTATATTTTCAACCCAGTTAATTTATAATCGACACCTGCACAATGATAAAGTAGTATAATATGATAGTTTGGCACAGAATACATCACTAAATAAAATAGTACTGAAGAATCTTCATGAAACTGTGATGTACCCCGGTTAGGGTTGGTTCGTCCAGTTGATAGCTCAGGAGAGACATAAACACAAATATTATATATGTTTTGTCAAGGTGTTTACAATCAAATTATAATAACAGACATGGGGTTTCAATACCAGTAGCTAACATTTTGAGCACGTCATATGGATGATCCGAGTTTGTCTGGACCTTGCTTGTATCAAGTATTGATTACACGTGTATACGTCACAAAACTATGCTTTTT
Source organism: Myrrha octodecimguttata (assembly GCA_958510865.1). Classification (NCBI taxonomy): domain Eukaryota; kingdom Metazoa; phylum Arthropoda; class Insecta; order Coleoptera; family Coccinellidae; genus Myrrha; species Myrrha octodecimguttata. The sequence goes on from OY294057.1 coordinate 33,890,870, forward strand.
CATTTCAGATATGGCTTTGATTTTTTTATTTCATTCTGCCATTCGCTCTTGTAAATGAATGAGCAAACCATTTTTACTTTATCATTTCAAATAGTTGAATTCTTGTGAGAAATACTGATGTTAATTCTTCAGGCTTTAAAAGATAAGAATCAACGCTTACTGATGCAGTTTTCTCTCTATATCATTTTCATGAATATCGTCCGAAATTCAATAACAGTTAATCAAAATTTGATTATCGAATCCATTAACCCATACGAGTTCATCATCAATAAGCAAAGTAGGGTAATTTTTCAAAGGTTACCATTAATCCTTCTTTCAAACCCCCAAATTCCAGGGTTCAAATTGAACAGCCCGTTGAGGGGATTAAACGAGGATTATATGATGGTGAACCATAATCTTGTACCTGAACCTTGGTTATGGACTTAATCTATGATTTTGTAATACGGTGCAAGTGGCCTTAAGGCATCCACCTTCTATTTCAAGGTTCATGGGCACTTTATTAGTCTCTCAAGTCCTTCATGGAAGATGAAACTAGGAAAAATAAAACTAACTCCTTACTGGCATTACAAACTCAATTCCGATCCATTCATCAACAAGAGAACGTTTCAGCATCACAGTGAGGATAAATAATATTATTACTCGTTGTATAAATAATGATGCAGCTTTTGAAGAACCATCAATAACCAGTGGAGCATTCAGTACTTATTCATGGGAAGATTAATTGTAAGGACAACCGTTTGATGGATGCATTATAAAGTTTCAAGCTGGGCCTGTCGAAAAAGATCACTTCGATTATACTGTCAGTTGAGATGTGGAACTTCTACGGATACAGGGACGAGAGGAGCTAAAGTTGTGGAACTTAATAAGTTGCCAAACTTGTGACAACATGACCCGTGATGGGTAGTATAGTAGGAAATTCATAAGGAAGATAAGCGTTGTGATATATACCGGATGACACAGCAATCAGGTTCACCCCCAAAAAGTCTGCAACAGAGTGTTTTTCATCGACCGAAGTAATAAATGTGTTATATCCTGTCCAACCGGAAGTGGACGTAACTTTCGATTTCCTCATATAAACCGAAGTAAATTTTTGCACATTCGAATTCTACATTGAATATCGAGTGAAATACTGTCGAAAGAAAAAATACAATTAAGAAAAAAATTGTTATCAAAATGTTGATTTGTTTTTGATTTCGGTTTGACTGTTATGCCTGATGTATGGAATTTTGCCGTTATTACAAATCATGAGAATTCATTTTCACTAGAAATCGACTACTTGGGCAGAAGTTACATGTGTTTTAATTAAGGCTTATGCGAGAGGTGAGCCTTCTTCTCTAACTCTCGAGAAATTTTGGACGCGTATTCTTTAATCATACAGTATCTGGATAGAGAAATGATTTCATTTATTTTCCAACCATAGAGAACATTTTCCCACATTCTGATGGAGTATTCGCGTTCTTACCAATTTTCACAAAAATGAAGGTAATTCGAAAATTACTAAAATTATTTTTCCATCAAACTACTGTATGATCGGAAAGTATAAGTACAAAATTTCATGAACCTAGTCGCAGTGTAATGAAAGTTAAAGCATAAGGTTCACCCCTTGCACGACATCAAAACAATAAACCTGTAACTCCTGCTCTAATGGTCAATTTTGATTGAAAACTGTTTCAATGATTTATAATCACGGTGTATCCAAAATTTCAATCGATCCGATGACAAAATCGAAACAAAATTTTAGAATTCAATTTTTTTTTCTTCATTTTATTGCTGATTGACAGCCTTCTTCATATTCACAATTCAACGTTTAATTCGAATATACAAAAATAAGCAATAATAAGCCTCCATTTATGAGATAAAATTAAAAAATACATCGATTTCCGGTTAAGCCGGAAGTAATAGACACACCTCATTTAGCTCAGTCGGAAAACAATCTGTAGTATCAATTTCCACAATTTCAATCCGATATCTTTTAAAATGAAAATTTTCTGTCGGTGAACCTTATTCCTGTGATATTCGGTAGAGCGACGTTGCAAAATAATTGTTCATATTCTTCAATGTTGAAAATTCGTGATCAAATTCAATTTTCTTCGTCCGATACACTGTCTGTAAAGCGAAATGAAAGACTTGGTTCTCTTGGATTTTGGAAATATATTATTATTCGAATTCGAATTGTTCGAATTCGGAGCCAAATAAGCTAAGTTTTGAGAATTCTCAATGCAGCTTCATCTTCCGTATTATAGGTATACGTATGGAAATTTGCATGGAAAATAAAGGAGTTATTTCAGGAGCGAGTATCAATTTTCAATTAGATCGGATATTTATTTTTTGAAATATTGGAAAATTTGATCTCTTAATCTACGAATATCGAGTATCTAAGTCGTTTCATTCGGGAGTTGTTGTGTTCATGGTTGGCCTAACGACTTATCCTATATGGTAGAGGGTCCCAAGTAAGGTCGACCTCTACCTCTCTGTGTACTGAATGGAAATGATATCTTATTGAATAAAATATAATTGTAAATATATCAGTAAAGTTGCCTCTAAATATCTGTTCATGGTTCAAGCCAACACGGTTGATTGGTTGATTTTGAAAACTGAATATTTGTTGTCACCTGGAAGCCAAGTATCAGTATCATCTGTATAAAGGTGGTTTTTCAATAGACGACTTCGGTACAAGTTACCAACCCAAAATTTTCGTCTAACTTACTGGCACTGGGGAAGGGGAATATAACAACAATTTCGACATTTCGCATTATTTAAAATTTTTTATATATTAATAAATATCCGTAAACTGTGTCTCGGCTCCTCAATCCAGATAATTGGTTATTGCTTCACCTCGATAGGGTCATGTTTATACATCAGGATATGTTCCGCAAATAAACTTGGTAATTTCGGTTGTTGTTTTTCCGTTCCTTGAATATGTAATATACAGTTGGTTCCAGAGAAAAAAAGTTGAATAAAAGCGATAGATTTTCTGTTGCAAGAATGTCAGTCGCTTGTTCATGGTAGAGAACAATCTATATTTACCTTATGATTTATAGATCATAGTAGGTAGTTTTTTTGTTGTTGATTGTTGTCACCGCTATACCTATACTTTAAAATCCATAGACCATAGCTGGGATAACAAAAAAACTATGTTCCTTGTATCAATAAGTAAATATAGATTGTTCTAAGCTATGGAAAGTAGACTGGCGTTCCGCGGACTGAAAATCGATCATCAATAAAATTCCGTAATTAACGTTTTTAGGGAAACAGCGTGCTATCGTTTTGTACGAATGTCTGTAATTTTCGAGTTTTGAGCAGAAAATGGTCTCAAACGACTAGGTTGGGCTAATTGATGACGAATCCGGTGTCAGAATCGATTCTGTCTGGCCAGTCGGCAGTATGCACGATTACGGGCGTACGGAGAATCCCACCGGTTTGACACTTTCAGGGTGGGTTTCTTTTCAAGATGCGATGGTTGAGTTCGTTAACGGGCAAAATCGGCCGAAAGGTTTCAGAGTTAGAGCCATTTGAAATTTTGAGGTGATTTCCCTATACAGGGTGGGCAAAATTCGTTGTCTACTGACGGGATCTCGAGAACCATAGCAGCTAGAAGAAAACTGATAACACAATCTCTTTTTTCCTGACTAATCCGAAACTGAAAACAGATCCATCTTATTGTTTATAGATCTTGAGTTATGAGCGAAAATTGAGAAATTGTCATTTTCAATAATGCTGAATATCTCGCTTGTTTGAACTCGTATTCGAAATCTGTTGATACATTCTACAGGCACTTTTTTAGGAGTAATTCAAATATAATATGACTTAATTTTTCAATCCTGCCATTTTCGAGAAATGAGAAAGATTTTGGAATTTTCAAATGTAAACTATAATCGAAAGATCTCTTATTTGCTATAAAATTTTTGCTGATTTCAGAAATGTATCATATGTCACTATTTTCATCAATATTACATGAGAAAATAGTCAATACTTTTTTTCTGCCTTTCTTTTCACTGTTGAATTATCAGTAGGCTGACGTTGCCATAGCGACGATTGAATATGTATTATCTTTGTGTGAACTTGTGCCTCTATGATTTGAATCAGCGATTGCTGAATAAATATTTCTATGGTTAATTGGTCATAGTTCTTAAGATCAGCAATATTTCAGGGATAATAAACAGATTTTCTATTGCTAATCTTAAGAACTATGACAAATCAACCATAGAAATATTTATTCAGCAATCGCTGATTCCAATCATAGAGGCGCAAGTTCACACAAAGATAATGCATATTCAATCGTCGCTATGGCAACGTCAGCCTACTCATAATTCAACAGTGAAAAGAAAAGCAGGAAAAAAGTATCGACAATTTTCTCATGTAATATTCATGTAAATAGTGACATATGATACATCAGCAAAAATTTTGTAGCAAGATAAGAGATCTTTCGACTATAGTTTACATTTGAAAAATCCAAAATCTTTTTCATTTCTTGGAAATGGCTGGATTAAAAAATTCAGTCATATTATATTTGAATTACTCCTAAACAAGTGCCTGTAGAATGTATCAACAGATTTCGAATACGAGTTCAAACAAGCGAGATATTCAGCATTATTGAAAATGACATTTTCTCAATTTTCGCTCATAACTCAAGTTCTATGAACTATAAGCTGGATCTGTTTTCAGATTCGGATTAGTCAGGAAAAAAGAGCTCGAGATTGTGTTATCAGTTTTCTTCTAGCTGCTTTAGTTCTCGAGATACCTTCAGTAGACAACGAATTTTGCCCACCCCGTACTTCAGGAATTACTGGAGCGATTGGATTGACAGTTAGTTGGAGCATAACGACACGCGACCTCTTACAAATTTTTGTCGTAATAGTGCTGTCAGTAAATTTGAAAGAAATTATTTTTCAAAATTTGTTTGGAAAATTGTTTTTTCTCGAAAATATTCATCGTATTCGAAAATCAATTTGCTCATCCTTGAGCTTTATATTTCACAGCAGTGTATCAAATTTCAATTCGATACGAATATAATTTTCGGAGATAATGAAAAAAATATGTGAAATTTTGAGGGTTTTTCTCCATATTGTTGTTTTTTCGGAATAACTGAAAAAATACTAATTCAATCATGATGAAACAAGGCCGCTAATTTGAGAAATCTAATGGACCACTTTGTGCAAAATTTCGTGATGATCGTGTAATTAGAACAATGTGAAAAAAACTGCTACTACTAATTTCCCGAAGTCTGATCGCGTTAATTGTAATCGAGATATTGAGGAAATATTCTCAACAATTTCAAATAACAACGAAATTTGACATGATTTTTTCCCAATTTCTCCGGAAATAAACATCTAATCAGATTGACATTTGAAGAACTGTTGTGAACTACTAACTTCAAAGTCTGTGCCGATTCAACGAAATCTGTGAATGAATTCAGAAGAAAATATTTTCTTTCGGATGGACAGAATTGAATTGGAGTCATCAGTGAGTCGAACCTGGTCGTTTAAGACCAATTTGGGCTAAAAATTCGAAAATACAGACATTGTGTCGAAATGATAACGCGCTGTTCTCCAGAACATAGCGCATAAAAATTGTTCTCCATAAAAAGAAAATTTTCATTTAATGTTAAATAGTTCTGTTTTAGATATTGGGAGTGAAAACCAAAAAAGAAAAAAATAGTGAATTTACCATAACCTTATGAAGATAGGGAAATAGTTATGGGGGGGTGATCAACTCGTTGATTAAGGTTTGCATTCGATGGTTAGGTTGAAAATGAACTGAAATCGAGCACAGAATTTACTGTTGACCGACAATCAAGCTCTCCATCGAGCAATCAAAGTTTTGTGAAACCAGCCGTATGCCTTCATGTCTATGGATAATTTTCATTCCATGACTCGCAGATGAGTGGCCTTATGACAGAAGACAGAACATCACACGAAATATGAACAAGCGCGTAAAAAGGCCTTCATCTAATCAGAAGCGTAATAAAGATCAGCGCTGTTGAACCGTTGAACCCCTAGAACGGACATTCAAAATGAAACCTATCACAGAACACTTCTCCTCGCCTAGCACTGCTAAAAATAAGTGAAATGAATTTTATATTTGAGATGGAAAAACTTTATTCAGTTACAAAACTATCAGCACCTTATATGGATGGCTATTGTTAAGTCGCAGTATTGTTAAGACTTCTCACAAAAGTAATTTATTGGAGACATATTTCAGTTTCTCCTAAAGAAACGCCTGTTCAAAGAAACCCTTCGAAAATAACAATAATCCACGAACGATTCCTACAAGCTACACAAAGGAAGGAGAATTATTCAATAATTGTTACTGTCATTCCCAACTTTACGGTGTATTATTAGCGAGGGTATATCTGTAAGACAATTATTGCTGTTGCTCTTATCCGCGAAGCAATCTCTGAGGTTACCCATTTTACACCTGATGAATTCGGATAATTCTCCTGCTAAGAAAAACAATGCACGTATAGGTGTCATGAACCTGCCTCAACCGGCGTTGAATACACCTCTTTCGTTTATCGAGATGTGGGCAAGCTTATTTACGAATGCGATCTTTTTCTATTCCTTCAACCTTGGAGGAATTCAAGCAGATAATAGCTATGGAACTTTTTTAATATGCGGGAGCATATCGAAAACATTTTGGTCGATCAATTTAATGGCAGATTTGAACTTTCAGAAGGTCAAAGCTTTGCGTATATATTGCGTTCTACATTCTGACATATTATGAAATTGGAAAAAAAAAACAGAAAAGCACTGACATAAAGTCAGCAGCTTCTACACGCTTGTTCACATTGCGAAATGGTGGGTTGGAAATTTCAGTGAAATTTAAATGGAGTATGGAAATTCAAAACGAATAAATAATTTTTTTAAATTTGGATAATTCTTCTTATTGACACTGTTCATCTTCCAACCAAGTTTCATTTCGATCAGACAAATATTTTTCAAGTTTTTGGAAAAATCAAAATTTCATTTGGTTGTAACAAAACTAAACTTGAGAATTTCAAGTCTTTGGATCCTTCCTTCCGAAAGTTAGAGCACAGAAGGCTGGACAGAATCAAATTCGACCACGGATTCTTCATCAGTGAGTCAACCTAGTCGTTTGCGACCAATTTCAGCTCAAAATTCGAAAATTACAGACATTGTGACGAAACGTTAACGCGCTGTTCCCCGGAATAAGCGCGTAAAAATTCATATTCAAAATATGTTGTCTGCTTCATAGCACGTATCACTGCTATGATGAACTGATATATCACGTATTAGATTGGTCATTGAAGCATCTGAGTATAATATCCAAAAAAACATTTCGGAGAACTTTCATTTTGAAAACAAGTTCCTAGATGAATGAATCTGTGTTTTCGGATATACTAGAAAAATAAAGGTTGTTTCAAATTGCGCGGTTTTTTCAAGAATAAATAAAATACAGATGGCGCACTGAATTCGTCTGGATATTTTGACATTCAAGAAATCTGATGTATGACATTTATAAAAATTGCTTCGTACACGATACAACAACGCGTTCACATTGTTGAATTATTTTATGAGAATCGGCGTTCGGTGAAAAGTGTTTCTAGAAAATTACGTGAATTTTATGGTTTACATAATCGTCCATCTCAAAGCACTATTGGTCAAATTATTAAAAAGTTTCAAGAGACCGGTTCGGTGGAAGATCAAAAAAGTGAAAAATACAGTCGTAGCGGTTGTTCACAAGAAAATATTGATTTGGTTCGTGAAAGTTTTGCTGAAGACCCTGAAATGTCCATTAGACGAGGTTCACAACAAGTTGAACTTCTTCTTGCCTCAATAATGACACATCGCATGTCTTCTCGTAAGTATCAAACGAATCCTCAATTGTTGGTGTTTTTTCTTGAATGAAACTTATATTCTTCCTTCAGTTTTCAATATGGTTACCGGTTTCGAAGAAGCTGAAGCTCCACATCTTCAGAGCGTTATACAAACTATTCCATAACACTTAATCAAAATAAGTACCAACTTGTGGAGCATACAAAGTTTTTAGGAGTTCACATAGATAGTCATCTGGACTGGAAGGAACATATTACAAATCTTTGTACAAAAATGCAGACAGCAATTTATGGGTTTAGAATAACATCGAAATACATTTGTCAACGCAACTTGAAGATGGTGTATCACGCAACAATAGAGGCCAAACTGAGATTTAGCATAATCTTCTATGGATCCGGAAACATAGAGCCCCTATTTGTACTACAGAAAAAAGCAATTAGAATACTGAATAACATTAGGTATGATCAATCATGTAGAGGTACATTCAAGAAGTTGGGATTACTAACTATATATGCTATATACATTCAAGAATGTGTTATTTTCATCAAGAAGAATCCAAATTTATTTCATAAATATGAAAACCAAAAAAGGTATTATAGCACAAGGAATAACAATTATATATACCCTAGGCATAATTTAACAAAAAGCCAGAAGCAAGCTGAGTACAGATGCTTAAAAATGTACAACTCTTTGCCAAAAGATATATCTATGATGTCTGATATAAAAAAAATTTAAAAAGAAACTGTATAAATATTTAGTTGAGTTAGAGCCTTATGGAAATGAAGATTACTTAACATGATAGGATATAGTTCATATTTTTCCTTTTAGACACTATTCCATTTCATTTTCGTGTACTGAGCAATTTGTGATGAATATGATCTGAAATAAAGCACTATTATTATTATTATTATTATTATTATTATTATTCCAACTAAAAGTCAAATAGGTAAAACTGTTTAAAACCTTGGTGATATACAACATTGGAGCAAGAGCAGTATTGACAATTTATACAGGCTACAAAACAAAACAGTCAAACTTTTTTGCAACCACATTTAGCACTTCATCTATTTTTACAGTTGCAAATAACCGTGTTTAGTCGTTTTTACTGCGCAAGGGTGAGTAAAGTTTGATCTAGTTCTAAGTACTTTCGAACTCCCTACTCCAGTCTTGTGGGTCTAGCTGATTACCAAGCCAGACTTGAACTTGGTGAAAACCCGTTTTCGAAATGTTTGGAAAAAAAGAATCAGTTGAATGTGCTGAAGTTTAAAAATCAATTCCACAAGAAGTTACCACCAACGGAATTAGTTCTCTTCCCTCCATGTATTCAGCTTCCAAAAAAACTACGTGCATAGATAAACCTTAATTATGTATGTTTCGCTAAAATTTGCGAAAGACGATAATACCTAAGAATCAGTTCAAAGTTTTATGCCTTACTGCGCTGGAAAAAGGGGATGTAGTGCTGAATGTGGTTGCCAAAAATTGTTTTGTTTTGTAGCCTGTATGAATTGTCAAGACCGCTCGAGTGCTCTAATAATGTTAAATCAATTAGAGATTTGTTTGATACTTACGAGGAGACATGCGATATGTCTTTATTAAGGCCATTTGCTTGCACTCAGGATGAGGAAGAAAAAGGAGACCTTCAATATTTTCAAACCTTGTCACTATACATAATTATTCATAGTTTCGAATTCAACATAATCACAACAGATACGTGTAATATGCCTACCGGGAAAACCTTATTAAAAAACCTAGAAAAGTACTGCCGTGAAGGCAGCAGCTTTTGCGCGCATGTTCAATGGAGATGACTGCTTTAATAACGAATTTGAACAAGCGCGCAAAAACTGCTACCTTCACGGCAGTGATTTTCTAGGTTTTTTCGATGGAGTACTTGATTTCAATTCGATCTAATCTGTATTTTTGGAAATATTGGGAAAATAGAATTCTGAATGGGTATATCTACGAAATCATTGGGCGGCCTTCGTAACCTTCTTTACAAATATCGAGTTCAAAGTAGTTTCTTCCGTAAGTTATCGTGTGGCATAACGGCCAACTTTCCGGAAGAAACAACTAAGAAACTCGATATTTGTCGACAAGGTTTGGACCTTAATTACGAAGGCCGAATTTGTGAATGGGTAAAATCCGTCCAATAATTCCGCAGATATACCCATTCAAAATTTTATTTTCCTAATATTTCCAAAAATACAGATCAGATCGAATTGAGAACCAGTACTTCATCAAAAAATGACAGTTCGAAGGTTCATACTGAATTTAATGAGGAAAACATGAAAAGATCACAAAATATTGAATATTTGAAAAAAAAATTTTGAAATTTGTTTTGAAGTTGTTCTGATCGATCATCACGAAATTTCGCCAAGGGTTGTCTTTCAGCATCTTCAAACTAGTTGCGAGGTTTTATCAGGATTGAATCCGTATATCTTGAGTAATACTGAAAAAAACAACGATATCGAGAAGAAAACCACTAAATTCGACATGTTTTTTCACAATATCTCCAAAAGTTATGATCGTATCTAACTGAAATTTGGTACACCGCTGAAGAATGTGAAGCTCAAAGTCTTAGTGAATTTTTTTCTGGATATCATAAACGGTTTCCGAAAAAAAAAAATTTTGGAAAAAAATTTTGAAAAGAATTTTTTTCTGAATTTCCTGACAGTATGATTTCGACAAAATTTTGCTCAAAGTTTCAATCCAATCGTTGTAGTAGTTTCTGAAACAAAAAATAAATAACTTCAAAATTTCAAATGGCTATAACTCCGAAACTGTTGACCGATTTGGTCCATTAACTAACTTAACCGCGGCATTCCATGGGAGTTTCAAGTCGCTAGCTTACTCCGTTCGACAGTTACCCTGTCCACGGCCGGTCGGACGGACTGAATCGATTTTGACACTGGATTCGTCATCAGGGAGTCCAATCTTATCGTTTGAGACCAATTTCGGGAAAAAATCTGACAAAATGATAGCAGGCTGTTCCCCTAGAACAGCGCGCAAAAAGCGAGCGTATTATACACTACTTCAAAAGTGGCATGGATTTTATGACGATTACAACTCTTTCAACTTTCGAATTACTATATTTCGAAATGGTAATCTAATCTACAATTTTGGTCTGAGCTAATTTTTTTCATAAAACTTAGTGTTTCGCTGAAAATCGCGAAAAACCCGTTTTTGTGTCCCCGAGGGAAAAGTTCTGCACGTGTCGAATAGATGAGAACTTTTTAAATTCCATTTGTTATTGTGTTTTGGAACATCCTACCAATTTTCAGATAGCTATTAATTTTTGTAACCTCGGGTGTCTAATTTGAACTGACTACCAGTCAATAGGATTCTCCGTACGTCCGTTATCGTGCCTACGCCCGGCCGGATGGACAGATCGGGTCTGACAGAGGATTCTTCATCAGTTTAACCTAGTAGTTTTAGACTATTTTCGAAAAAGAATTGAAAATAACAGACATTTGGACAATAGTAGAGCACGCTGTTCCCCAGAGCATGCGCGCATAAATACAATTTGTATATGAGTGGAATGTCACATATGGCACTGAAATATGTAGACTTGGGAAATTCCGAATAAATTTCCGTAGCACGTCGCCACGTCCCTCCATTTATTCAATAATTTCATCAATTTTGGCCCATTTAAATATTATAATTCATATCGCAAATTTGACAAGACAGCTTCATAGAACTTATGTAGCAACAGGCGACTAAGACATGTCTGATATTATGTTCCAGAAAGTTGTGCCTAAACCAATTGAAACTTGAAACAATCGTATCCCAATCGAAACAAAGATGGGATCTTGAATCATACGTATCATCTTGACGACGTAAAGGTTCTGAACTAAGAACATTGTTTTCTTCGACGAAAATATGAATCACGTGTATCATTTGTCAATGTCAAAATCTCTCATGCGACATACTTGATTACTGTTTGACAAATCATCCCCCCGAACCTTGTTATTACCAAGTTCGATTTCGCGAATGGGTTAAGTTCGCCCAATGACATAAATATATCAATAAAAAATTTTATTCATCGAAATTTCCAAAAATACAAATGGAATTGGAGTGGAATCTGGTACAATTGGTTGAAATGACGGCCTGGAAGTTCATGGAGAATATCGATATGATAATATGATTAGAATATCGCAAAATAAAGTCGCAAGTAAAGGTGCATTTGTGGTACAATTAGTGAATGGTTGAACTAACGCGTAAAAACTCCCAACTTCGCGCCAGTGTTTTTCTAGGATTTTACTCCTTGCGGTGAGTACCTACCTGAAGTCGATTCCTAATAATGCGATTGAAAATAGTTTTAATGATTCGAATATTCTTCGGCGTAATAATTTTTTACGCGCTTGTTCTTGGGAACAGCGCGTTATCATTTCGTCACGATGGCTGTAATTGTCGAATTTTGTGCCGAAATTGGTCTCAAACGACTAGGTTGGACTCACTGATGAAGAATCCGTTGTCAAAATTGATTCTGTCCGTCCGGCCGTCCGTCCGGCCGTGTGCGCTGTAACTTTCGAAAGGAAGAACTTAGAGTCTTCAAATTTTTAGGTTAGGTCAAGATCCTGAATATCTCGGTTGAGTTCGTTAATGGGCCAAATCTGCCGAATTGTTTTTGTGCTACAGCCATTTGAAATTTTGATTTTTCAATAACTCGAAAAATATTCATCTGATCGAAATGAAACTTGCTTCGAATATGAACATTGTCAATAAGAAGAATTATCCATGGAAAAATTCGAAAATTTTCTTGGAAAATTTTTATTTCATTGAAATTTCACTGAAATTTCCAAGTCACCATTTCGCAATGTGAACAAGCGCGTAAAAGCTGCTGACTTCACGTCAGTGCTTTTCTGGATTTTTATTTATCGATTTATTTAATGTATACACCATTCAACAGCCGAAGCTAATTGTAGAATGGAAACAATAACAAATCGCTCTCGAATACAATATGACCAAAATCAAATATATAATGAATTTACCTAAGTAAGAAAAGAAATAATATTAATAGAAACTGTACATGAGCGGAAAAAAATTCAATTAGAAAAAAAAGCTCACGGTCAGCTTCGACAGCTTACCCAAAACAACTTTCCTTATATCAGAAGGCGAACAAGGAAAAATATCAATGCAGTTCTGATACAATAAACAAATATGACATACCCTATACAGTGGTGAAAATAGGAGAATATTAGAAGGAGGAAAAGACAAGTAAAAAGCCTGGGGACATTAAAATTTATTAGCCATAGGCCATAGTATACCATACCCGGACTTTTTGACTCCTTTACCCACTCGAAAAACCCACCCATGGCCAATAAGCTGTGATCGTCTAGTGGAATGAATATGACTTTACGTTGTGTTCGCAACCCAAAATATTTTTATATTCAGAGAATATGAGAGAAGATTGATGGGAAGTTCAGGTTGGAATGAATACAACAACAATTTGGCTATTCGGTGCAGTTCTCTTGCAGGAGGAAAAAGAATTCCTTAGAAAAACCCCAAACCGATATTTACTGAAATATAACATCGGAAACAATTATTAGCAGTTAATGTTGAAGTGAATTAAGCTCAGGCAATTGGTGAAATCAAATCTCTACTGAATGGAGCAAAGGACCACGAAGGTTGTACAACAGATGAGTTCCTCTTATAAACCTCCATCATAGGAATAGTAGCAGCATAAATGATATACAACAGTGTGGCTATGTCAAGCGTTACTTGGGTTCATGCACCTTTATGCATAACGAGACATTCAGGCGCCAATAAATGGAAATTGCAGATTCACGAGAAGATACTCAACTGTCGGTTCCTCTAGATTCTAAGGTATGAAACATATAGCCAAATATACCTTCATATAAATAACAGGTACATATAGTGGAATCTAGTTCAATTATTTAGGTTGGGCAGTCGATACCGAACTTAACACCCAAGGTACAAAGACAGTTCTCGCGACTACAAAAGATACATCAGGCAGTAGCTACCGAACTTAACACCTGGAACGATGAGTGCTGGAGCCTTCGGATCTCAAGAATCGCAAGGTGTGCAAGGGCGTAAGAGTCTCACAGAGTCTCAGTGAAGGATTTAGTACATAAAACTACTTGCTAATATCTCACCAAGATCCATTAATGACTGGGAAAGCATCAGACATACAAAGCACAAGAAGGACTTAAAAGGATACAAATGCTTCCACTATGCAATCCATACAATATCTCCCTAATTATTTGCAACTGGATGGATGAATATTATAACAGTTCAAAATAGTAACTCAATGCAACAAAGACTTAAGCTACCTTTTGTGAGAGGGAGATTCGGGTATTTGGGTAATCGGAGATTCTTCCCTATTGGCCGACGACGATCAAGTGACCGTCGTTGACCAATAGGGTGAATCTGTCGGCCAAAAGAGGGAATCTCCGATTCCCCAAATATCCGAATCTCCCTCGCACAAAAGGCCCCTTTACTTGATAATAATCTGGAAACAACAGGTAGAGAATGCACAAAATGGCTGCTATCAAATGGGAGCTTTGTTCGTCGTGATTTCGAAAGGGGACTGTATAGACTTACTTCTTCCTTCGGAGAAAAAAAGAGAATCAATCATGACCGGCGTTTCATTTTTCCTACATTCTAGGTACCGAAAAATCAACGTTTCCTCCTATGATTGAATCACGGTTCAACACATAGGCCCATAGGCGTTACATTTAGATATAGGAAAATATTATTATTTGAAACCTGGTACAGTACACTAGCAAATGGAGGCAGTCGATAAGTGAACACAAAATGATCCGTAGAAATAAAATTCCCAGACATGTACCACGCTGCTTCAAGAACTCAACTTGAATCTCATATATATTTATATATGAGATTTGTTCGTGTGGAGTACTACGACTCGGATAGACTTCGTCAATTCTTAAACACACGTACTGAGGAAATCGCCTTTGCTCTCTTTCCAAACTACTCATATAAATACCAGGCTCCATATCACACATCCGTACTCAAACCGGAACCTCACGGGAGCCTTATGTAATAGAAAAAATGTATAAGCATTCTGAAACTATTTACAATTTCTCAATATGAAACCGAGGGTATAAAACCACTCGTTACAATAGAGTGTACGTGGGGCACAAAACTAAGTTTTTGATCGAACCATACGCCCAGGTCCCTAGATTCCTAGAACTTTTTCAAGGACACAACCATCCACATTGTATGGAAAATCGATCATCGGTCTTTCACGACCTAATGAGAACACCTTACATTCAGATATGTTCGGGGGAAGTAAGTACTCACTGCACCAATGATTTATCAATGTCTCTTTGAAGTTCCTGGCAGTCCGCGGCTGACTTAATACGACGAAACAGTTAACAATAGTCCACATGGAGTAGAAACAGATTACATACAAACAAATATAATTCATGAAGATGATAAAAAGCAATAGACCAAGTATGGATCCCTTGGGGACACCAGAGGATGTAACGAACTCGAACGATCTGATACTCAATCATCGAACCCAAAGTTTTCTGTTTGTAAGAAAAGACTTCAAAAATAGAACTTATTTGGAAGTAAACCGTAGTCCAGTCGGTCAGACGCCTTAGAAAAATCTGTATAAACTACATCGATTTGGGAAGATCCATCCAAAGCAGTACTGATGAATTGAGTTATGCAAGTAAGGTAACTCACGGCTTACTAAAGTTGCTCAGAATAACGATCGGTCGTCTATAGTTGTCAATCCTGCCGAGTTCACCTTTTTTGAAAACAGGACAGACCCGTCCCTTTTTCATTTTGGGGGAACTTCAAAGGCGCTTGCTACAACAATCTTGGATGAATAATACATATTCCTGCCGTTGAAATATTTCCGTTACTCATTTGGAAAATGTTCAGTGGGTAAAATCACAGTTTTGAACTTATTTCGATTTTCCCTTTTAGTGACAACTTGAAGGTGTATGTAAATGTCCACTGAAGAATCGGGCCGCAACGGTGCGGCGAGCATCATTGCGTACTGCGTCCATTGAAATTGAATAAGGCCGCATCGTATCGTCGTATCAATGGGTTCATTATTTATTTATTTATTTATTTATAATAATATAAAACTGTAAACCAAACCAAGTTTTTTAACACAGAGTACTACTATTACCTAAACTATTTCTTCGCTCATGATATATTTTTTTAGTTCTCTTTAAAATTTTGGTATTTTTCTTTTTCTTTTCAAGTAGTTGGGTAGTTATCGCAGAATTGGTTGGAAGCTTTGCCCTTTTTGTTGTCTTGAAAATAAAATCACTGTCCAGATTATTGGCATTTCTTGTACCGTATTCGTGTTTATCAGAATGTTTCTTCAGATTTACCATTGATTTCAATAACCCCCATTCATCTTATATATTGGTATTGGAAACTTTTTATACAAGTAGTTAGTGCTGGTCTCATACGGGAGATTATGTATGTTCTCAATTGCCCTATTTTATAGTCGAAGTTTTGACAGAATTTATCGGACTATTCTATAGGATGTTCCTAAATTGGAGGTACAAACGAAGAGCGGAGAATCCTCGAATAAACATGAGACGTAAATGTTTTGTTTTCGATGTACAGGGTATTGATGTCTGAATTTTTATAATTTTTTGTCATAGAAACTGCATCTCACGAGATATTCAACTGAAATTTGGCATAGATGTTACATTTCAGAGTTGACACAACGTGAAATACCAATTTCGATTGCAAATCTCCTCCTCCTTAGTCCTTTCTCCTACGTATAAGGAGATGGTGACGTCATGAGGTTTGTTTGACTGTGATAGACCATTCGATTCTATTTTGAGCTCTGTGAGAACCTCCTGAAGGAAGTAAACGTTTTCGATTTGATCAGACCCCCGTGAAGGAGAGCTTCCTTCTGATCGTCTTTTCTCGACTTTCCCTTCGATAATCATTCTCTCCATTCCTTCTTTCCTCCTGGTGATATGACCAAAGTACCTAAGAATATTTCAGTTAATCATTGTAACGAGCCTTGAATTAATTTTCAATTCTTGAAACACAGACTCATTTGTGCGTCGTGCTGTCCACGGGATTCGTAAAATCCTCCTGTAGACCCACATTTCGAAGGTGTTTATCCTCTTTGCGTCAGCTTTCTTGTTGGTCCATGTTTCACAGGCATAATGTTGCGCACACACCAATCCGTTAGTGCGGGAGCAGATTACGACAAGATTATTAGATTTTATGTTCCCTCGTTATTGATATACAAAATTTACTCTCTTCATTTAAATTTATCATGCTTGTCAGTTTAACTGAATTGAATACGTTATTCTATAAAAATGTCATCAGACGAAGGAATACCAAAAGAAAGAGAATAATACCAAACGGGAGACATACAATAAGCATTTGTGATAATCCTAGAAGATCTTAAAATACTTTTGAAGAACATATCTGTAAAAGACGAAGCCCCCAAACTCATAACATGAATTCAAAGCAACACTTCGATATTGAAGGAGTATCACAAAAATCAAAAACAATATCTGATCTCATTAACTTCTATTATCAGTGTATTGGCGAGGGATTCTACGTTTCCACTAGTAAACCGAAAACCCTAGAAAAGCACTGACCTGAAGTCAGCAGCTCTAGCGCGCATGTTCACTTTTGGTGATATCCTTCGAACGTGTGTGCAAAAGCTGCTGACTTCACGGGGTAAAATCCGACCAATGATTCCGTAGATATACCCATTCAACATTTCATTTTCCGAATATTTCCAAAAATACAGATTGAATCGAATTAAAATCGAGTGATTTATTGAGAAATTACAGTTCTAAGGTTCATACAGAATTGAATGAAAATAATATAATCAATAAGATCACAGAATAATGAATATTTGAAAAAAAAAATTGAATTTTTTTAAAATTGTTCTAATGATACGATCATCACCAAATTCTACACAAAGTTGTCTTTGAGCATTTTCAAACTAGTTACCAAGGTTCACCATGATTGAATAAGGCTTTTTTGAGTTATTTCGAAAAAAACAATTATATCGAGAAAAATCCCAATATACAATGTTGACGTTTCGTCATGCTCTATAATTTTCTTTTGCGTATTCCATTAATGTTCCAACAGAACTAAACGGTAGAATGCACAGTGGAGCTGATGTTAGACCAATTTCGCTACCGCGTAGCATAAACTGCAAATTTCTTCTCGATTAGAAGTATCTGCTGTCAGAAGTTGGTACTCCAAAGTGTGGTGAATACTTCTGTAATTTCCACGGGAGTGCTACTAGGTGTAGTATCTTCCAGAAAGTTCACAAGTATCTTCATTGAAATGAAGTTCCTACTTATAACAAAACAGTGTGTAACTACTCTCTAATCCACTTACACTTTCTGGGTCTAACGAACGTTTCGGAAACCACGTTTCCTTAGTCCAGAGACATATCGTTACTAACTACAGGTACAAGTTCACATGCTGAACAAGTGGGGAGGGTGGTATACAGGACCAATAGAGGAAGGGTTGTCGAAAGGCCATTAGGGTAGTGTTGGACTATCAAGGGTGAGTCAGGTAACCATTTGGAATAATGGGTTACTAATGGGGGTAAGATCATTGTTTAGCAATCTATCTCTTCTTTTGAACATATGTATACCTTCAAGAGTATTCAAGTAAGTTTTGCCCGAGCTCTTTGATAGCTTTATGGATTTTTCTGAAATTAAATGACCGGTTGTTAAAGCGTGATTAGCGACTGCCGATTTGTCAGGATGATTGTAACGAATCTGGCTCATGTGTTCCTTAAACCTCGTGTGGATGTTCCTTGCTGTTTGTCCGACGCAAGATTTATGGCAGTCTGAACATTTTAGAGCAGTGGACTGTACTACCGATTCTGAAACAGGAAGTGCGTTTTTTTTTTAAATCCCGTTTAAGGTAATTGAAAATTTTTACCAAGTCCCGTTCAAGATCATTTCGAAAATTTTCCAACAAGGTGTGTGAGGGGGCTGTGAGTTCAGGAGCGAGCGCCAGTGACGTTGAAATCAAATTAACTCCTAAATGTATCCCTAGTCGTCAATCTGGTGGTAATGATGCAACCTCTTACTCCCTATCTATTTATTTCAACTTCACAATTAAAATTGCTATTTACAAACACAAATTTAGGTACAGTGAATCTGAGATCCGGGATTCGGAGAAGCACTTATCTTAATAGTAAGGATCAGGTGGTATGATCCTTCAAAATGCAGGTATTATGCAGGTAGTCCAGTTTTTAGAGATTCCA
Organism: Myrrha octodecimguttata; assembly: GCA_958510865.1. Lineage (NCBI taxonomy): Eukaryota > Metazoa > Arthropoda > Insecta > Coleoptera > Coccinellidae > Myrrha > Myrrha octodecimguttata. Next base: position 33,909,881 of record OY294057.1, read on the forward strand.
TCCAGAGCAAAGTCCAGAATTAAGATATTCCAATAATATTTAGCTTCGGTTTAAAGGTATTCCAGTGATAATGCTCCAGTACTAAGATAATCCAGTTAAACTCTGGGTCCGGTAGTAAGATATTCCAATGGCCGTTAGCCCCGGTACAAAGATAATCCAGTAAGCGGTAGCCCCGGTAAAAAGACGCCTTTTGAATAGGCGTCTTATAAGAAACAATAAAACTTCGAAATTCCACGATGATAATGAATTACGAGGTACGTTAATTCGCTAAACTCTAGCACGGTGTTGAAGCTTTAGCTTCTACGCACCAAAAGAAAGAATTTTTCATCAGCTGGACCCAGTTTGAAGAGTCGCGCATGCGAAACACACACTCAACCGTCAAAGCGAAGAGCGTTCTTTAGCCATTGATCGTATAATTGCAATAAGGCGGTTTCTTGCGATTGGAATTGAAATTATTAGTATGGCGTACTTTCGCGATGGGAACTGAAATCGACAGTGGAGCGTTTTGTAACGCTACAACGTAATCAACTTTTTGTATTTCCAATGGAGTGAGATGGTGAAGGGGCTGTGGGCTGGTGAGCGAGCGGTAGTGACGTTATCAACTTTTTTGTATTTCCAATGGGATTCGAACCCAGGATTCCACGTTATGAGACAGTGGCAGTGACAAAATACCTCGAAAGACCGGATGTTGATAGGAAACCTGATAACCCTAGATAATCACGTGAAACATGAAACCATATAGCAATCGTAAACAAAATAACTCGAACGATCGGATGTTGATAGGAAACGTGTAGGAAGGGTGTATACTTATTGGTCGTTTATTCGTAGTCTACTCAAATGATTGATTGTGGTAGGTAGCTTGATATTTAAAGGTATAATATCAAGGTGCTATCATCATTCTGTTTCATTTTCTGTTTTCGAGTCCAGAATTGTCGAATCAACATCCTTCACCTTTCCTGCACGTTTCCTATCAACATCCTGTCGTTCGAGGTATATTGTTTACGAGTTCTATATACGCTCTTACCTAGGACCTCGAATAGCCGCATTGTTGAATTCCTGTCTCACAACGTGGAATCTTGGGTTCGAATCCCATTGGAAATACAAAAAAGTTGATTACGTCACTACCGCTCGCTCCCCACCCCACAGCCGCTTCACCATCTCACCCCATTGGAAATACAAAAAGTTGATTACGTTGTAACGTTACAAAACGCTCCACTGTCCACTGTTGATTACGTCACTACCACTTGCTCCTTACCTCACAGCCCCCTCACCCACCTTATTGGACTTAAAAAAATTTCGAAATGACCTTGAAGGGGACTTAGAAATTTCATACTTCCTGGTTCAAAATCGGTAGTACAGCCCACTGCTCACTTCGTGGTCTAGACCGGCCCATTATATACTACTGAAATGTCTCTGGACGAAGGAGAGTAGTTACACACTGTTATGTCATCAGTATTCATCCACAGTGAACTCAAATAGTTTCTACTTAATTTTGAAGTATCTACTATGCAGCAAATGCTAATACTTCTAGGATTAATAGGTACTTCATACCTCGTGAGTCTTGCGAACGCCAGCATTGCACTGCTCTGCTATCCGGCGCTTTCAGGCTGTGAGTCCGGCTTCAAGAAAGTCCGAAAAAGAAGCCTTGTATGAGTGGCCTCCTTAAGAAGACCCTGAACCATCGATCTAACTTGTGTATTCTAACAGCAAACATTGAACATCGCTCACATAAATATCAATTACATTTCTTAGTCCCCAGTATCTATTCCGCTTTCGCTATTTGCATGTCCCTATCAGTCCTAGGTTCGAGTAAAACGGCATTAATAGTATAGCGGTGGTATTCGAGAACAGTGTTCAAGAAATTATTAGTTCTAAGAACTCGTTATTCAGGGGTCGGGTCACGTCCCTTGGGTGTACATCTGGAAATGAATATATAGTGCTGGTTTTGAGCAATTAAGTTTCTACGTTGGGAAAATAATATACCTAGCTTGTTTATGCAAAAGGAGATCTTTAAGATGTGGTTTGAGGAATATGTATAAAATGGAGATATTCTTGTCATTAAAAATCTGGTTAAGATGGTTTCAAATAAGTCATTGGAATTTCAATTCGATATTCGCCTGTAGAGGCCGCGACTTTTGGCTGATTTAACAATTTATGAAATGAATTACCATCCACCCATTCTTCACTTCTATCAAGAAACACAAATTTGGAATCTTGAAACCACCAAAACGTTTAGGCAACTAAATTTATTCACAACATAAACATAAGGGAAAGGTTTATCCAAATCCGCTTGAAGTGTGAAATGGACTCAAGCAACAAGTATAAGAACTAAAGCTCTTATTCTACGACCTAAAGATATATGGTTAAATTCGCCAAGCGATATGAATATCCGAATAACATAATCTTCCGCAATTTTCTACAGCAGCGTCCGAGTTTCTCAACAGAATAGTGCAGAAAGCTGATCTAGGAAGGCTATGACTATGATATATAGAACATCGGTGCATTTATTTTCCAAATTAATCATCATACCAAACTGGAAAAACTAATTGTATTTCATACTCTCGCCACCGACAATAACGCCCCGAATCGACCAATCAGAGCGCATGACAGTAGTTAAAATTTGCTGATTCGTCAATTATGATTTTAAATTTACTTATGTTTTTCAGATTATGATTTAGTTATTGATAAGTGAGTGAAATATTTTTATGTTAGCTTCGAAGAATTGTGTAGATCCACAGATACTTTTAAATGAGTCCCTCTTGTATTTTGTTTGGACGGTGCAGGTGTTTATGAAAATTAGTATTCAAATAAAGAACGAATCATATTCATAGAAGATATAAACTTCATGGTAGGTACTCAGAGGCATATAATTCTTTTCATAATGGCCTTTCAATCATTTTCACCAATCGAGCATATTATTTTTACTATTGAATGTATTGTGTTTTTCTTGGTTCTTGATTGAATATACATGAATTGTTCAACAATTTTCATTTACTTGAAATTCAAATTTACTGATATATGCTAATATGAAGTGCTACTAGAATACGTCAGTTTTCAAATCCGATGAAATGAAATTAACTATGGAATAAATCATCTTTTTTCTAATTGAAAATCTTATGAATTTTATTCGTAAAGAACTCAAATTCAACTAGTTTGATGATATCGCCTATTCAATGAGTTTTTATTCTCTGTGAAACTCCATCTGTTGATAGGTCTCAGCCTGACTTAAAGTAAGCATGATGCTAGTTCTGTATCAACTTCCATAAACTTCCCGCCGCTTTACCACATTCCTTTGTATATGTGTACAATCTAGGAAAATATGAATTTATTTGAACAAGCTATCAAATGATATCGATGTATCATTAGATTCAGTAAAATAATTTCACATTTCTCATCTAATAACTTTACGCCTCTCGTACAAAAATAGAGTTAAACATCGAATGATAGTGTATTCGCCGAAAAATACAATGTATATTGAATTCTTAGAATATAAGAAAGTTATACCAAACATAATATGGTGAAAATTCATGGATCAAGATATTTTTTTTTACCTAATATCCATGATGTAAGTAAAACATGGTGTGCTCATCTGCTCATCTGTGACCGTTACAAATGATGAAGTATAAAACTACATGCTAATTCGGAGCACAGAATATATATTTCCTTGTATTTTAATCTTGCTGATGTCACTTTTTTGCAGATGAGCACACCTGGGTCCCTATTCTTGAATCGGGGGTGGGAGAAAATAGGCGTGTCGACGCTGTTGTCAAGAAAACGCGATGCATTATTGATGGAACGATAGAAAACGTTCATACCATCACATTCAAGAATAGAGTCCCTTGTTTTTTTAGATCATGCTTTTATCTCGTCTGATGTCAATAGACGACTTCGGCCCAAGTTGCCAACCCACAATTTACTTAGCAAGTTTACTTTCACTGGGGAGCGGAAATTTCAGGACAAATTCGACATGATAAGGTTCGCATTATTTATAAATAACCGTAAAACATGCCTCGGCTTTTCAAACCAGATAATTCCTTCCAAATACAGGTTTTTGTTAAGATCGTCCCCGATTGGCTGAAATTTAAGTTGGGATTCCTGATTTCATGCAAACAGTGTCAATTTTCATAGGATACGTTCCGAAAATCAACTCTGTTGTTTCATTTGCCGATTTTCTGCTCCGTAAATATCAAATATTCGGATGGTTCCTGGAACAAGCGCGTGAAAAAGGTTATTTACGGAATCTGGTTGATGAAAATGCGGTCGATTTACTGTCATCAGAAAGATTTTCTATGGTAAATATCCATAGCATAGAACAATCTATGTTCACTTTAGGTTTGTTTTGGTTCCGAGTTCAGATCTGTTCGGGACGGTTCTAGCATAGAGCAACAGTCTGTGGTTCTGAACTCGGAACCAAAACAAACCTAAAGTAAACATGATTGTTCTATGCTATGGATATTTACCATAGAAAATCGTTCTGGTGACAGTAAATCGACCGCATTTTCATCAACCAGATTCCGTAAATAACTTTTTTCACGCGCTTGTTCCAGGAACCATCCGAATATTTCATATTTACGGAGCGGAAAATCGGCAACCGAAACAACAGAGTTGATTTTCGGAACGTATCCTTTGAAAACTGACACTGTTTGCATGAAATCAGGAATCCCAACTTAAATTTCAGCCAATCGGGGACGATCTTAACAAAAACCTATATTTGGAAGGAATTATCTGGTTTGAAGAGCCGAGGCATGTTTTACGGATATTTATAAATAATGCGAACCTTATCATGTCGAATTTGTCCTGAAATTCCCGTTCCCCAGTGAAAGTAAACTTGCTAAGTAAATTGTGGGTTGGCAACTTGGGCCGAAGTCGTCTATTCAGTTCTCACAGACTGTTGCCCTGACGACCGGTCATAATTTCCAAATAGTAAACTCTTAAAATTGGACGTGACCGAAACTATAGAATGACAACTGAAGGATCGAATATTGATCGAGATGACAGATAGAATATTACCAACTTACCAGCACACGATTCGGAAACTTACCAACAAAGGTTCTGAGTAGCAACATTCAATAATGAAAATGGAAAATTAACAAAAAACACCCCAAAGAAATTCCAGCCGACTCTGACGGATAATTTCTGAAATGACACTTTTTTGAATTTTCTATTGCTATGATTTTCAAGAAGTCACGCATGAGGTTGCGCGTCGGCATTTCACAGCTAATTACCATGTTTTTTGATTCATGTCTAAATGTTAGATAGGGTATTCCGATGAGCACTATGTCCTGAATTATTTCAAGTCTCTAGATCATCTCTTTCGAAAGTTATAATGGCAACGTACAGTCAGTGTCTGGAAAAATGATCATGCCATCTCCACTCTGGAACAGAACAACCGCATTTCTGATTCGATACTGATTTATACTCACGAAATTGTTATGGTTATTAATCTACTTCCATCAAAAGAGCTAGAACATTTTGATCCGAAAACTTGCAGATCAAGCCGGTGAGAACTTCAGATGCTGCGCCCATGTCTTACTCTTTAATTATAACCATAGAATGAGAATTCCAATTTGTAATATGAAGGGCAATGATATATTCCACTGGACATCTAGTGGATACCGATACTGGTACTACCAATGATATACTTTCATAGAAACCATACGATATGCTAATCTGCGTACAAGTTGCTGCTTCTCCCATGAAGTAAATTCATTGATAAACATGTTTCATTGTGCGGCAACAGGATTTAAACGTGGACTTTCCAAGTTGCCCTGAAAAATTATCAACTGCATAGATGTGGCAGTACCGGATTTGGTCGACAGTCACACCTGTAGAGGTGCTTGAAATCATTTTGAGAAATTTAATATTTCCATGTAATTATTACTGGATATGTTTCCTTCGATTTGAGGAGTTGTAAGTCGTTGAAACGTCCAAGTGAAGAAACAAACTGAATAGCCAGAAAATAAGGTGTAGTACCCGAGGTAGATATTTTCCCAGTTTCCTAGTTTTCAAACCTTACAATGTAAGAGGCTCACATCCCTGTGAAATATATGTTTGGAATTGAAATGTCTAGACAGAGTTGATAAGAATTCCCAGTGAAAGTAGCTGCGGATATTTTGATTATTTTGTACGACCGTACGATATGGAAGGGAATATTGTTATATACAGCAGGCTGTCACTTTTTTTTGCAGAACGATATCAAAGGTAAGACTAAATTTTCCCACTAAGGCTTGTGATAAAAAATTTGTAGTTGAAATTTTGGCTAGCCAATATGTGTAGGAGAATTTGCTAAGCCCAAGCGAACTTTATGTATGAAAATATGACTTAGATAAATTTTTGAGAGGAGAATAGTCCACTTTTTCGGTACGAAAGGCAATTGTTATTCGGAGATCCCCAGGAGAAGCTCTCAAACAATATGTAGATCGTACCGCGAGAACGGGTTGTCCTTTGGCGCAAATAATGTTAGAATGTCCAATAGTTGAGTTAATCAGTTTTGACTAAACAGAATTTTGCTAGAATTATTCCTCGTTAATAGGGTTGAGTTTTTGGTGAAATTGTATTTACGAGGGTAGCCAGTGGGTGTGATTTTGTACCGAGAAAGGCACGGAACCGATAGATTCGGTTTTTAGATAGTCCGAGCGGGACAAGCGGGAATAGCTTGTGGTTTTTTTGTACCGAGGAGGGTACGAAACCGATATATTCGGTCATTGTAGAGTCCGAGTTAGCGATGTCTGGAAATAGCTCGTGGTAAGAGTTTAAGGAAAAGGTTAAAATATCCGTTTTAGGAGAGCCGTTTGAGTTTCGTGGCGGAAATAGCGTATTTATAGAAAAGAGGTCACTGTCGGAGTGAGTGTAAAGTCTTCAAGTAGACCTATTGGAATGAGCTGTCAAATAGTAAAGAAAAGGTGGGTCGTAATGAAGAAGTATTTTTTTTCTGTTATGTTGGAACTGATAGTATGAAACCACTAGTTCACTCAATGATTCGAAAACTGAGTTTCATTGTAGAATTTTGATTAAAATTTTGATGAAAATTACACTCTCTTAGTGCAGCGAGCACGAACTTTCGTTCCTTATGGACAATTCGAGTGATAGGGAAAATAAGTAGCTATTCGGTATTTTAGTATAGTTTTATAAGAAAAGTCCAAATAATTCCCACTTTACAACTGGTGACAGAATTACGCTACAGTTAGTTTAGTCAGTTAGTAAGTGCAAAGCCCCGTTATATTACAAAGGAACCATGAGATTTTAGTGCGCTAGTGGGTATCATAGATTATACTGCTGCACCGCATTAATCCTAATCTCTTTTGGTTTCCTAGCCCAGTGTTTTGCCTCGAGGTCCAAATATTTTCCTCGTCTCGAGTGACAGAAAGTCTGTTTAATAAAAAAATATAATTCTAGAATAGAAGAACTTCCACCCCGGAACACTCAATCTATTATTCCTTCGAAGAATTCTTTCCTATATTATTTATTTCACAATATGATGTTTTTCTCTTCATATTCTTCTGTAAAGGTCTACATGCGTTTTCTTACTTATATGTTGATACTTAAGAGCAACCAATACCACGTGGTGGTAAATTTCGGCTAGGCAACACAGCCACATTCAAGTTTCATTGAACCTCGTTAATCTCAAGGTCAGGCACCTGAATGCTGTCTACATGATTTAACGTTGCCAATAGTTGCATGAAATATTAACATTCGGAGAATTTTCGACGTCTATAGGAGAAAACGGGGTGTCGTTCTGCAGGCTTCAGCGAGTATTTCTTGAATTTTTTTTTTGGATATACTTAATTCTTTTGTGAGAATGCGCAATGTAAGTTATTTTTCAATTTTCACTCCATTTCAGTTTTATTTTCCCGAAAGTTCTTCAATCTGAAAAAGTGGCAACATTGCGCATTCTTACGAGTTTTTTCAACCATTTGCATCTCAAAATTTTTCTGGAAAAATTTCAAAAAGCACTGCCGTGAAGGCAGCAACTTTTAAGCGCATGTTCAATGTAGATGACCGCTTCAGCAACGAATTTGAACATGCACGCAAAAGCTGCTGCCTTCACGGCAGTGCATTTTGAAATTTTTACTGATAAATTACTGGATTTCAATTCGATCAAATCTGTATTTTTGGAAATATTGGAAAAATAAGATTTTGAAAGGGTAAATCTACGGAATCATTGGGCGGATTTTACCCATTCACGAATTCGACCTTCGTTATTAAGCCCCAAACCTTCTATACAAATATCGAGTTTCTAAGTCGTTTCTTCCGGAAGTTATTGTGTTTACGGTCAGCCTAACGGCCGACTGCGTAAACACAATAACTTCCGAAAGAAACAACTTAGGTACTCGATATTTGTAGAGAAGGTTTGGACCTAAATTACGAAGGCCGAATTCGTGAATGGGTAAAATCCACCCAATGATTCCGTAGATATACCCAATCAAAATTTTATTTTTTCAATATTTCCAAAAATACAGATCAGATCGAATTGAAATCCAGTACTTCATTGAAAAATAACAGATCGAAGTTTCATACAGAATTTGGTGAGGATGATATGATAAGAAAAATTATAGAATTTTTTTTTTTTCAAATTGTTCTAATGACACGATTATCACGAAATTTCGCATGAAGTTGTCTTTCAGCATTTTTAAACTAGCTGTGAAGTTTCATCAGGACTGAATCAGTATTTCTCGAGTTATACCGAAAAAATAAACGATATCGAGAAGAAAACCTCGAAATTTGACACATTTTTTCCCGATATCTCCGAAACTTATAATCGTATCGAACTGAAATTTGATACACTGCTGTGAAATATGAAGTTCAAAGTGTGAGGGAACTTTTTTTTGAATATGATAAATGGTTTCCGGAAAAAAAAATTTTTTGGAAAAAAATTTCGAAAAAAAATTTTTTTAAAATTCACTGACAATCTGATCCTGACGAAATTTGCCTCAAAGTTGCGCGTCGTTATACCCCAGCCAACTGCCAAGTTTGAATCCAATCTCACAAGTAATTTCTGAAATAAAAAATAAATAACTTCAAAACTTCAACTGCCTATAACTCCGAAATTATTCGGCCGATTTGGCCCATTAACGAACTTAACTGCGGCATTCTGATGCGCAACCTATCCTGAAAGTTTCAAGTTGCTAGCTTGCTTTTGTCGACAGTTAGCGTGTCTACGGCCGGCCGGCCGGCCGGCCGGACAGAATCGATTTTGACACCGGATTCGTCATCAGTGAGTCCAACCTAGTCGATTGAGACCATTTTCGGCTCAATCATCCAAAATTACAGACATTTGGACAAAACGATAGCACGCTGTTCCCCTAGAACATGCGCGCAAAAAGCGAATTCTGGCCTCCAAAAGTCACCTCTTGATTTCGAGGTATTGTTTGCTCTTAAGTTCCTTCTCATAAGTGAAACTGATTGAGATAATTTCTGAAAAGAATCTAGAAGAAAAGTGACGTGAGGTTGAGTGATTTTACGCGATTGTTCAAATTCGTTGCCCGGGCGGGCCTATTCTCGTATTTACCACGCCAGATGCCACTTCACTTCTGGACGAAAAGATTATTTCATATTTCCATCATATGGTATGAACCTCCAAACTGTCATTTTTCGAGATGATGAAATGAAGCTTTCTCTGAGAAGATTCGTGAAGATGACATCCTTGAGAACGACACTCCTGTGGACATCACCAAATTTCACCATCAATACAAAAAAGAATACTTGTCGAAAAATCAAAAAATATTTCAACCTGAGCTGAGCTGAGCCATTAGACCGAAGGCCTTACAATGGGGAAGCATTGTCCAAAAAATGCAGTTTTTCATTTTTACCGATCGTCAGAACAACTCACCTTGTTGAATGCCGAAATGGTTTTAGATACTTAATACCTATTGTGAATAGAATTGCACAGGCACTATCTAACTCAGGAGCACCTAACCTAACCTTTTAGTGTAGAAAACCATGAGCGATCTATATGACGCTCAACCATTTTTCGTCACAAGGTGAGTCGTTTTTACGCGCTTGTTTTAGGAAACAGCGCGGTATCATTTCGTCACGATGTCTGTAAATTTCGAATTTTGAGCCGAAAATGGTCTTAAACGGTTGGGTGGAACTCCTTCAAGAAAAATCCGTAGTCAAATTCAATTCCGTCGGTCCGTCCATACGTATATACTCTAACTTTAGTAGGAAAAGACTTAGCGACTTGAAATTGTCAGATTAGGTTTGGAGTCCAAATATCTCAGTTGAGTTCGTTAATGGGTGGAATCGGTGGATAGTTTCGGAGTTAGGCCCATTTGATATTTTGAGGTTAACTCCCCGATATCTCATGAAGTATTGACCCGATTAAATTGAATGTTCATGGACAGTTTTGGAATACCAACGCGCAACTCAGAGCATTTCGTGTGGATCCAGTTGTTAGAAAATTTTAAAAACCTTTTTTAAATTTTCGATAAAAAATTTTTTTTCTGAAAATATCGATTAGATTTCAATGGGATTTGGCACATAACTCAGAGTCAGCTATTAACATCTATGTTCCAAATTTCAATTTCATTATATATTTATTTCCGGAGATATAAAGAAAAAAATGTGCCAAATTTCGTTGTTATTTGGAATTTTAACGTTATTTCCGCAATATCTCAAGAAGAACAAACGCAATCAGATTGAAACTTCATATTCAGGTGGAGATTACCAACACGCAACTAGGTACAAAATTTCGTGTTGATCTTATAGTTAGAATTCGAACAAGCGCGTGAAAGCTCCTGACCTCACGTCAGTGCTTTTCTAGATTTTCTGTTTAGAGGCCTTTGTTGATTGGATGATTAGCTCAGAACGGGATGGAGTATTTCTTGATTTATTGACTATTATTCATACTTGTGTTCACGTTAGTTTATCATCAAACTGGGGTTCTCTTTTTTCTTTATAAAACTTGCCCCACTAATTTCAACACTTTCGCAACCCACTAACACGGCCCTGTGTGTGCTGTCTTTAAGCCGTAGGAGTTACAGACTCGAAAGTAGTATACTTTTCACTCTCAGATGAATATCGCCATGAAATCGAGACCAACAATTATATATTACGTTTACTATTACATTATGCAAATTAAGAAATGACACAGTCGTTAATCCGTTTTGCAAAAGAAGAGTTTCCGCTCTCATCCGTTTTCTGGGATGTTCGTTTGCGAGATAAGAACCACGAACAACCAGGACGTGGGCACAGGATCGAGTAGGCGAACGAAATGGAAAGTTCAATTGAAAAATTGCAGATTTGTTATCGCCATCTCTATGATGGTTACTTCGATTCCAGAATGAATTTGAATATTTCCGATTGGAGAATGAAGAAATTCCGGAAAAACACTGACTTGATATCGGGAGCTCTTGTGCACTTATACTCCATTCACTTTTATAAACTATCCCGGTTGGCCATGACATTCTGACACATTTCACCGTGTATGTTTTGAAAATGTTAGGTTATAGTCATTTTCCTGTCAGCTAACTAGACAACGATAGAAGTCGTAGTAATGAAGTTTTTTTCAAAATTTGAGAAAATATTAGGTGAATTCAATAATTTCGTACATAGACCTGGAGAATGTCGAAGAAACTTTTTTTTCTGTTAATACTGGAAATATATCACGTATATAAACATGGTTGGAAGATTCAGTTATGCTCTTTTCGTGTACGGAAATCAAGAATCGAGTGTTGAAATTTCTATGAAAAATAATGGATAGAGTAGTCCGTTACTTTGTGATAGTTCATTCAAAAAAAAATAAAGTACTCGAATAACCCTCTCTGCAGTAAAACTTCTGAATGAACAGACAAACCTATGGAATTCCCTACTTTTCGACATTCGCAAGAAATAAGTTTTCAGAAGACATTCAAATACCTTGATGTTGCACAACTTGAATTACTACATTATGAAAATGTAGTAATACAGCAAAACCTGTGTCACCTTAAAAGAACCAAAATTGGATAGCTTGTGATAAATTATTGATTCCAAATGATCAGGGTTACCTACTATCAGAAAAGCAGATTTCAATTATACATATCACTTCCTGATACTTCGTCTCTGCTTTTTCAAAACAACCTTCGGCATTTTTAGTTTCCAAGCGTGATGATTGTGTTGAGATTGAGAGTAGAAACTGGCATTGGCATTTGGCAACGTCGCTGAGAATTATTTTGACATTGCTCGTGCCAACCTGAGTCAGTTTCAAGTGAAAAAACTTGATATACCTAAATCATGGCCAACCGGAATAGTTTATAAAAGTGAATGGAGTACACTTGTTCAAGTTCGTTGTCAAAGCGGTAACCTATTCATGTTTTGATCCTGCCAAACACAACTTTATCTAATCTTAAATACTACCGAAAGAGTTACCAAGTTTTATCATGATCGATACATAATGTTTGAGTTTTTCCGGAAATAACAATGATACCGCACGAAATTTAACATATTTTTTGCGCGCATGTTCTGGGGAACATCACATTATTATTTTATCCAAATGTTTGTAATTTTTGAATTTATGCCCGAAAATAATATCAAACGACTTGGTTGGACTCATCGATGAATTCGGTGTCAAAATCGATTCTTTCCGGCTGACCGTATGTACCATTACGGGCGTACAAAGGACCCTCGAAACATTCAGCATAAGTTGCATTTCAAGATGCGACGGTTGGGTTCGTTAATGGGGCAAATTAGCAGAATGGTTTTGGAGTTATAGCTATTTGAAATTTCGAGGATATTTTTCTGATATTTCAGAAACTACTGAAGCAATTGGATTGGAATTCGGAAGTTAGTTGAAGCATACCAACACGCATCCTGTTGCAAATTTTTGTTAAGATCGTACCGTCAGTACATTCAGAAAATTTTTTCAGAATTTTTTTGGAAAAAATTTTTTTTCCTGAAAATAATCAACATATTTGGAAAGAATCCCGATAATACTTTGAGCTCCATATTGAACAGCAGTGTACCAAATTTCAGTTTGATACGGTTATTATTTTCGGAGATATTTTTAGGAAAATATATGTCAAATTTCGTGGTCTTTCTTCGGTATGGAATACCTCATACCTCAAAAAATACTGAATCAATAACGATGAAACTTGGTTACTAGTTTGTAAATGCTGATGAACTTCTTCGTGCGAAATTTCTCGATGATCGTGTCATTAGACCAATCCGAAAAAAAATTTTAATAGTTTTTCCTCTTTCAAAAATATTCAAAATTCTACGATGTTCTGTTTATATTTTCTTGACGAAATTTTGTATGTACCTTTAATCTGTAATTTACCAATCAATGATTGGATTTCAAATCAATGTTATCTATATTTTCGGAAATATTGTGAAAATAAAGTTTTGAATGGGTATATCTGCATTGGGTGGATTCAACCATTGACGAATTCGGTCTTCTTAATTAAACTCCAAACCTACTCTACAAAAACGAAAGGACCGAATTCTTCTTCAGAGAGTCCAACCTTATCGTTCTAGACAATCGTCGGCTCAAAATTCAAAATACAGATATTTAGACAAAACGATAGCATGCTGTTCCCTATAACATGCGGCAAAAGCCAGGAAAATATCGGATAAACAATGGTAGCGTAAAACTATCAAGTGGTTTAGATGGATTACGGGGGAAAATAACCCCCTTTACCACCCACATATATCGGCCCATGGTCCTGCAATTTTCAGACCACCGAGCCAATTGGTTTCCGAGTCTTACCGATTCGAAATTTGTATGTTAAATCCTCGATTTCCCATGTAGTACCGATGCGATCGTAAACACAATAACCGGAAGAAACACCTTAGAAACTCGATATTTGTAGGAAAGGTTTGGACCTCAATTACAAAGGCCGAATTCGTGCATCGGTGAAATCCACCCAATGATTCCGCAGATATACCCATTCAAAGTTTTATTTCCTCAATATTTCCAAAAATACAGATCAGATCGAATTGAAATCCAGTACTTCATCGGAAAAAGACAGTTCGAAAGATTCATACAGAATATAATGAGGATAATATGATACGCAGAATTGAATATTTCGAAAAAAAATTGAATTTTTTTTTAATTCACACGATCATCACGAAATTTTGCACAAAGTTTTCACTCAGCCTCTCCAGAATAGCTGCGTTATTTAATCATGATTGAATCTGTATTTCTTGAGTTAAACTGAAAAAACAACTATTTCGAAACGAAAACCACGAAATTTGACATATTTTTTCCCAATACTATCTCCAAAAATTATGATCGTATCGAACTGAAATTGGGTACACTGTTGTGAAATATGAAGCTCGAAGTCTTAGTGGAATTTTTTCGAATATGATAAACGGTTTCCGAAAAAAAATTTTTTTGGAAAAAAATTTTGAGAAATTTTTTTTTCTTAATTTACTGGCATTATAATCTCGACGAAATTTCGCTAAAAGTTGCGTGTCGTTAAACTCCACCTATCTACCAAGTTTCAATCCAATCACTGCAGTAGTTTCTGAAATAAAAAATAAATTACTTACAAAATTTCAAATGGCTTCAAAACCGAAATTGTTCGACCAATTCGGCCAATCAACAAACTCCACCGCACCATTCCAATGCACGACCTACCCTGAACGTTTCAAGTCGCTAGCTCACTCCGTTCGACAGTTATCGTGTCCACGGCTGGCCGGCCGGACGGACATAATTCGTCATCAAGGAGTTCAATCTAGTCATTTGAGACCAATTTCGGGAAAAAATTCGAGAATTACAGACATTTGGACAAAACGATAGAACGCTGTTCCGCTAGAACATGCGCGCAAAAAGATGGCAAATTTCGTTGTTATTTGGAATCTTAACGTTATTTCCGCGATATCTCAAGAAGTACAAAGGCAATCTGATTGAAACTTCGTATTCAGGAGAAAATATTATTTGGAAATTTATGGTTAATTCCGCAATATCTCAAGAAATTCAGATGCAAATAGATTGAACCTTAGTAATCAGTTGAAGAATACTAACGCGTAACTATTTTGCCCTCACGTCAGTGCTTCTCTAGCGTTTTCATTTTATCTTTCCTGAAGTATTTAGAGCTGTGAGTTATTGCAGCACATATATTTTTTTCGTGAAATCTCGAACTAATTTCACGATCTCGTCTCGAAATAGAGACGGGACGAGACCAGAAATCTCGAATTTCCTGAGTCTCGTGAAACCATACTTGAGACTGATGCGAAATTCTGTGGGTACCCTATAAAATGAAGATCACTGAATTTTTCTTTCAGGAATTGAGGCTTTTTTTTGGCGGGGTAATAAGTGAATAGGTGACCGCGCGAAAGCTCCTGACCTAATCCACATAAGTGCTTTTTCAGATTTTCTTCGAATGTTCTGGATCAAGGAGTCTAGTCTTATCATTGAAGAATATTCCTCGTCGAAATTCCAGGATTAAAGACATTTGGGCAAAAAATACGCCCTCATTCCTGGGAACAGCCCTGCAACACAGTTTATTATTTTAATTTTCGCAGCAAGTTTGATTTGGGAATCTCAAAATTCGAAGAATTCCAAAAGATATTCAGGATGATGTCAAGATCTAACTTTCTACCGAATGAAGTGCACCCAATCGCCCATGAAATGAATATTTATCGTAACGACGAGTTTTTCATTACGCAATTCAATTTGATTACGTCCATAAATAAATATACTTACATACTTATAGTATCCCCAACGCAGGTCATTGGAAAGAAAATTGGAAGTAAAAGTCGCGGATCGTAGTATTTTACTGTATTTTCATGTTCGTGCAGAGTATCCATGAAAATGTTTCATGGCCATTAAAGAGTGAATTGCACTCTACACCATAACATCTGTTCACTTTTACTATCTGGCATAGGAGAAATGAGAAAACCTTTCTTCATAGATGATTGCGTTTGAAAGGTCCGAGCTGGTTTTGTTTATAATAATTAATTACGAACATAACATTGACAAGATTAATTGATTTCGTGCAAACAAAGATGTATTGTCATGGTGAAAAGTATGAATGAACAATGAGAACATTGGGTGTCGAGTGTTATCGAAGTATCTTCATGGAAAGAGAAACAGTTTGTAGAGGAAATGAATTTTTTATCCTAGAACCATCATCATTAATAGTGTGAATCGGCTCTGAACATATGGAATTCATAGAGTTATGGAAACCCAAAGAGGTTATAATGATTGAAAATAATGAACTTAACAAACGACTTTAAGACTCGATATTAATAAAATATCGTTGAGGCTAAATCGCGAAGATCGATTTCGTGAATCGTAAAATCCGCTCAATGGTTTCAATAACATGGGTACCAATCCGAATTACAAACCATCTTTGTGTGAATGCAGATCCGATTGAGTTGAATTCAAGAACTCGGTTGGAAAATGACCGCTTGAAGGTGCAAGAAAACTTCCTTGAGTAACTTGCTTTAATCAGATCGTTAAATTGTTTTCATCAGGTCAAGTCAAGCAGCGTTAGCTGAATCAATAATCAGATGGGTGGCCGGTATAAATTTGCACAAGCGCGTCTGTATATTATCAGATATATCACGTCAGGAAATACTATTGCACGAGAAATTTTATATTAACTATTTCCCTCGTCTTAATTTCCACCAATCAGAAACGCGCAATTTGTAATAGACGACTTCGGCCCAAGTTGCCAACCCACAATTTACTTAGCAAGTTAACTTTCTCTGGGGAACGGGAATTTCAGGACAAATTCGACATGATAAGGTTCGCATTATTTATAAATAACCGTAAAACATGCCTCGGCTCTTCAAACCAGATAATTCCTTCCAAATATAGGTTTTTGTTAAGATCGTCCCCGATTGGCTGAAATTTAAGTTGGGATTCATGATTTCATGCAAACAGTGTCAATTTTCATAGGATACGTTCCGAAAATCAACTCTGTTGTTTCGGTTGCCGATTTTCCGCTCCGTAAATATGAAATATTCGGATGGTTCCTGGAACAAGCGCGTGAAAAAGGTTATTTACGGAATCTGGTTGATGAAAATGCGGTCGATTTACTGTCACCAGAACGATTTTCTATGGTAAATATCCACAGCATAGAACCATTCATGTTTACTTCAGGTTTGTTTTGGTTCCGAGTTCAGATCTGTTCGGGACGGTTCTAGCATAGACCATAGATCTGTGCTAAAACCGTCCCGTACAGTTCTGAACTCGGAACCTAAAGTAAACATAGATTGTTCTATGCTATAGATATTTACCATAGAAAATCGTTCTGGTGACAGTAAATCGACCGAGTTTTCATCAACCAGATTCCGTAAATAACCTTTTTCACGCGCTTGTTCCAGGAACCATCCGAATATTTCATAGTTACGGAGCGGAAAATCGGCAACCGAAACAACAGAGTTGATTTTCGGAACGTATCCTATGAAAATTGACACTGTTTGCATGAAATCATGAATCCCAACTTAAATTTCAGCCAATCGGGGACGATCTTAACAAAAACCTATATTTGGAAGGAATTTTCTGGTTTGAAGAGCCGAGGCATGTTTTACGGTTATTTATAAATAATGCGAACCTTATCATGTCGAATTTGTCCTGAAATTCCCGTTCCCCAGTGAAAGTTAACTTGCTAAGTAAATTGTGGGTTGGAAACTTGGGCCGAAGTCGTCTATTACAAATGGTTTCTAGGTGGAAAAACTGTTTGGCAAGAGCTGTCAGCAGTTTATTCGAGTATACCCGCGGCAAAACTTGACAGTTGTTGCACCAAAAATTACAATACCTTTGAAAACAAACGTATATATAATCTACCAGGACACCAGAAAAGGACGCTCAACATTTTTTTCTAATTTTATTGTCAAGTGCTAGTTAATCAGCTTACATAATACATAATGCATGCAGAATAATCTGTTACTCATGAAATAGTCTTGTCAAATACCGTTCGGGCATCTAATTCTTCCTGTGAAAAAAAATCGAAATAACAAATTGCAAAGTGATATTCTTCTTCTTAAAATATTACTTAGCAACGTGTTGTTTTTATGGTATTACTTACATTCAATTTCGAGGGAGAAAATTTCCATAGAGACGCTTGCTTAGCAAGTTAGTTTTTCAGCGATAAAACTTTCACATTTCACCAATTCCAGATAACTTGGGAAATGAAAACTTATTTAAAGGTGGTCTATCTCCACATTTTCAAATCAATATTTTACTGCTTATGAAATCAAATTTAATCAAAACTAGTGAAGTAACTCCAAAAATTGCAACGTTATTCCAAAAATTACGATATTGCCTTATTTCGGGTACAGTTCTGGGAGCTGAAACTTCTGAATATTAGTTACAAAAAATAAGTAAGTACAAATTTAAGAAATATGGACATAAGCCACTTCTACAAAGAACGACACATTTGTTAGTTGTTGTTGGTTGGAGAATTCTTGGAATGAGCCATCAATATAGATAGATTAGGAAATATTTCTTCGAAAGAAATACACGTTGAAATTGCTTAACTGGTGCCTCTTAATACGAGAAAAACTAGGACATCTGTGTGGAACCAGTTCACGAAATTTCTGCTTGAGAGAATCTACATATTAGATAGAGAAACGACTCCAGAAAAATTAGCAGAAATACTAGTGGACTATGACTTCAATACGAAGAAGAAGACCGGCGAAGATTATAAAGAATCCTGTGTGAAGTCTTTATGGAACAACCCGGCACAGATGATTCAAAAAAAGTTTTTCAAAGAATATGATAGAATGATTGATCCATTCCAAGGATTAATTTTCGAATCAGCTCGCTCAGCTAGGGATTGCTCAAAATGTTGCAAACTTCACCAGAAAAAAATCGAGTTCTCATTCGTTTTAGACACAACAGTTTTTGAGGATGGTGAATTGTTACGTTAAAGATAAGCCAGATGGAATTTTTCCGTGTATGCTCCTTTGAATTGGCTTGGCGCGGCAATGAGGCAGCTAATTGCACAGTTCATTATTTCCAAAAAAGAATATGTACTTCTGGAAAACCTCACTGGTCGGGTGGAATATAACCCAATATTATCCAAAACTTCTCAAGGTGGTTCGAAAAACTCATCGCATAATAAATGGTTAGTGGAAAGTAAAGAAAAAACAATTCATGTCCTGTTCGCTTTTACCTCAACATCATGGAAAAAGATCGACAAATGCAAACGTAACAACTGAGAGACTTTTTGGGCTACAAATCCAAAATGGGAAAGAGGATTTCGTTACAGAAACATGCTTGTAGAAGTAAATTCAGTATCACAATGAACAACCACATCTGCAGATAATATTGGAATGATCACAAAAAAGTTCAAAATAATGAACCATTCCCATAGAGCATTGGCCATTTCGACATTGAAAAAAAGGAGTTAATGAATAAGAGTTAATTAAAACTACGGGGCATCCGAGTGCCCACTCCTTAAAACCATATTTACAACTAAAGGGTCTTTCAATAAGGACGGGTCGATTTTGACATGAAATAAAAAAGGCCGTGTGTGAGATTTTAACGATTTTTTTTTTATTTGAAAGAGCTATATATGCCATTATGTGTGGAAAATCACATCGTTTAAATGTCCGCCGCGGCTTCTCACGGTGGCACGAATTCGAGTTGTCCAATGTTCAACAACTCTGCCGCATAGTTCGGGTTGAATTTCAGCGATAGCCTGAGCTATGTTGACTTTAAGGGCATCGGTCGATTGTGGCTTATTGGTATAGACCTGCGACTTAAGAAAACCCCACAAAAAAAAGTCTAAAGGTGATAAGTCGCAGGATCTCGGTGGCCAATTCACGTCACCTCTGCGAGAGATAACCATGCCCTCAAAGCGTTCATGCAGAAGATCCATGGTGGCATCCGCTGTATGGCTCGTAGCGCCATCCTGCTGGAACCACATGTCGTCTAAGTGTAGATCGTCCAATTTGGGCCAAAAGAAATCGGTGATCATCCTTCTGTACCGTTCGCCTGTGACGGTAATGGCCTCACCATCATCGTTTTCAAAAAAGTACGGACCAATAACACCGCCGGCCCAAAATCCGCACCATACGGTCACTTTTTGTGGATGCATGGCTACTTGGTGAACTTCGTGTGGGTTGTTGTCATCCCATATACGGCAATTCTGCTTGTTCACATAGCCATTCATCCAGAAATGCGCTTCGTCGGAAAAAATGATTTTTCTGCCAAAGTTGGGGTCCTCTGCTAAACACACTGTAGCCCAATCAGCGAACGAACGGCGTTGCCTATGGTCAGTAACTTTGAGCTCCTGAGTGAGTTGAATCTTGTACGGGTGCAGCCCTAAGTCCTGACGCAAAATGCGCCACGTTGATGTTTGTGAAAGACCGAGTTCTTGTGAACGTCGATGAATTGACTGCCTCGGGTTCTCCTGCACACTATCACGGACAGCAGCGATGTTCTCGGCCGATCTGGCGGTCTTTGCACGTACGGGTGTTGGCAGATTGTTTATTGAACCGGTCGATTCGAATTTGGCCACCAAACGTTGGAGAGTCGACTTTGAAGGACCACCTCGTCTGCCGTAAAATGGGCGCAATGCACGTAACGTTTGCACTAACGAACACTCATTTTGGTAATACATTTTTAACATTTGGACGTGTTGCTCAACCGTGTAACTTGCCATGGTGATTTGGCATTACTAACTGAATAAAAAAATATAGGTTAGAAAGACGACGTTAAAACAACATGGCCGCCACAGGCTGCCAACATCGACCCGTCCCTATTGAAAGACCCTTTACATGCAGAACATCATTTGAAACTTCTTCAGAGAGAGCACTCATGAATCTGTCGCCAATCAAAATCATAATACAACAGAATCAGAAGTACCGAATTTTTCATCAGAAAGGATTCCGTTAGCTATAATTGAGAGGAACAATCCCCAAATAACTAAATACCTACCACAATTGTAATTTTAACTTCAAAAATGAATTTTAAACAATCAACATGTTCCAATTCATTATTTCAAAACATTGTTTTTCCCATGAACTGTTGTTTTCTTGGCTTTCTCAAATGTAACCATATTATTGTTCGACATATTTTTTCGTGAAATAGTCATGTCGAATACTATTCACAGTGGTATTACATATGAGAATCTATCGGAATAATGAAAACTTTCTCATGGTACCTAATAGGTATTCACATTTTATCTGCAAAGAAATCATTAACATTATATTGAGTGTTCCCAATCAAACTTGTATCAAAAATGCTAGAAGTTTTCTTAATTTGCGTTTCATTCCTGAATAATGTAGAACAATATCAAGTCCAATAAATCATCAATTTCAATACTTTTATCGTAATAAAAGGTTTGAGATAAAGTATGGAACCGAGTGAATATTTTCACAAAAGTGACATTTATAAAAGTTTGCAGATAATTACAATGAGTGGAATTCATCTGATATGATTCCTTTTTTTGTGAAATGAATCATTCGAATAGGATTCATTTAAAAAAAGTACTTTCGCAATAGCCTTGGTGGATATAATTTCAGATTCGCTGAATTGCTAATCAAATTTATTTCAGATTATTGAGAATATTGTATATTGTGTTAGTCGATAATCAGAGGTTTCGAAGAAACCCTTTGAAGCTTATAGCTTCAATAATAATTTAAACAGAATCATTTTGGGTATTCAAAATGTCCCAGTTCACCCCAAAAAAATCAGGTCTACTCTGTTTGCAAATATCAATATTGCCAGGAAGAACATAAGAAGATTAGTAATATTCGTAATCTCATCATCGATTCGAAGCAATATGATCTGTCAATTTAACAAGAATCTTGCTCTCAATATTGGTATATTGACAACCTCAAAATAGGACTTTCTGAACTTGATGAGAAGATAGGTTAAAAAGGGGATTTCGTGAGAACCAATTGTTTCATTATTATTTTTTCCGCGAAATATTGAACATAGGAAAGTATATGGCTATGAAAATGTATTGAAGTTTCTCTAGAACATTCAATATTAAGAATAATTCCTACACTAAAATACCGGCATTCTAGAGACACCAGCAATCTCTTTGAAATGCCGACGGAAAAGTGGATATTATTATTCCGCCTGAATTTTGATAATTATATCGTTGCCGATTCTCCTAAGTTCCACTATGGGATCCCTCAGAAGCTAATGCTTGGGCGAGTTAGGAGAATGAAATTGCTGCATTTGATTTCTGGTAGCCAATATCCCATTTGTTTCCAGGAAATTGGTCCCTGGTCAATTTGTTCATATTAGCTTTCCTGTTTCGTGACATTTCTGAATTTGCCTAAAAAACCACTGATATGAATAAATCCTCACGTCAGAGTTTATAGATATTTACGAACCCTGGTTAAGATACATAGAAAACCGGTAAAGAGGTTATGTACGCAAAAAATATAAGACATAGAAGGGTGGAGAATATGTTTCATAGTCCTTGGTAGAACTATTGCTATAATATTATAGCAATATGTAAAGACAATTACCCTGAAAATGCAATTAACTACAAGCATTTCACTCAATACTTAATTGAATGAATTTCAAATTGATGAGAATGAAATTCAAGAAAAATTATTTTAAATATTCAAGATTTTAAACAAATATAGTTGGTAACGGGAATGAGAACTGAGGTTATTAGAAAAACTAAATTTTCGCCGACGTTTCGTCTATATTTTTAGACTTTTTCGAGGCTCATTTAGAGTTGCTCTGCATTGAAGGTGGTAAAAAATTGCAATAAACATAATCAAAACTGCAGAGCTACAAAGAATTCCGTCAAACAACGAACACAATACATAAGTCAATGTTTAAAAACAATTATTGGTAAATATCATAGTCAACTAGTTAAAATATTTAAGACACCTGGTCTACTCTTTCATGAGTTACCTACTACATGGATCGACAACTGCTATTCAGTGCGGGTCAAAATTATGGAACAAATTTATTTTCTCAGAAGAAAAATATTTGGCAACAAAATCCTGAAACAAGTCAATTTTTGTTTCACTTTCACCAAATTCATATGTATTTTTGAAGGATTTTTGTTGCACCTTGTGACATCCCCATCAACCCTCCAAATTTTTTGAATACGGAAAGTGGGTCTTGTGGTACTTTTTCGGCAATGTCTTTGTATCTTCAGTATGTGCACTTTGTCATGGCTCATTTATTTTGAGAGAGAGAGAGAGAGATTTATTGGTGTCTTACAATATAATATCGTTTACACAAGTCAAAATAAATTAACAATAATATGTGGGCTATATAGTGTATAAATAAAATTTTGAGGTGTAACATCATATAAAGCGAACAAAGTATACAAAACATAGATATAGGCTATTCAACGCGAAATGTCCCCGAATTACAGTTAACTCAAAGTAAAATTTGAGTCATCCACTGTCACAGAGTAGAACGCGTCAATAGACGACTTCGGCCCAAGTTGCCAACCCACAATTTACTTAGCAAGTTTACTTTCACTGGGGAACGGGAATTTCAGGACAAATTCGACATGATAAGGTTCGCATTATTTATAAATAACCGTAAAACATGCCTCGGCTCTTCAAACCAGATAATTCCTTCCAAATATAGGTTTTTGTTAAGATCGTCCCCGATTGGCTGAAATTTAAGTTGGGATTCCTGATTTCATGCAAACAGTGTCAATTTTCGTATGATACTTTCCGAAAATCAACTCTGTTGTTTCGGTTGTCGATTTTCTGCTGCGTAAATATGAAATATTCGGATGGTTCCTGGAACAAGCGCGTGAAAAAGGTTATTTACGGAATCTGGTTGATGAAAATGCGGTCGATTTACTGTCACCAGAACGATTTTCTATGGTGAATATCCAGAGCATAGAACAATCTATGTTTACTTTAGGTTCCGAGTTCAGAACTGTACGGGACGGTTCTAGCACAGATCTTAGGTCTATGCTAGAACCGTCCCGAACAGATCTGAACTCGGAACCAAAACAAACCTAAAGTAAACATAGATTGTTCTATGCTATGGATATTTACCATAGAAAATCGTTCTGGTGACAGTAAATCGACCGCATTTTCATCAACCAGATTCCGTAAATAACCTTTTTCACGCGCTTGTTCCAGGAACCATCCGAATATTTCATATTTACGGAGCGGAAAATCGGCAACCGAAACAACAGAGTTGATTTTCGGAACGTATCCTATGAAAATTGACACTGTTTGCATGAAATCAGGAATCCCAACTTAAATTTCAGCCAATCGGGGACGATCTTAACAAAAACCTATATTTGGAAGAAATTATCTGGTTTGAAGAGCCGAGGCATGTTTTACGGTTATTTATAAATAATGCGAACCTTATCATGTCGAATTTGTCCTGAAATTCCCGTTCCCCAGTCAAAGTAAACTTGCTAAGTAAATTGTGGGTTTGCAACTTGGGCCGAAGTCGTCTATTGAATAAAATGTCTCGTTTCTTAAAAATGAAGTTAGTTTTATTTTGAACTGTCTTTTTTGACAGAGTCTTAACCACACCAGGAAGCTTATTGTATAGGGTTGCAGCGCTGTAAAGTGGACCCTGCTGCGATCTATTGAGTCTAAGAAATTCCTTACGAATCAGTGACCTTCCTCGTGTGTAATGAGTATGAACATTTGACTGTATATGGAATTTGTCTTTATTAGAGTGAACGTATAAAACGCTTTCCAAAATGAAGATCGAAGGAAAAGTCTGTAAGCCTAGATCTTTGAATGCCCTCCTACAGCAATCGCGGTATCCTAGTCCACTCAAAATTCTGACAGCACGCCTCTGCAGACGGAATATATTGTAAGCGTGAGAGCTACTTCCCCACAGCAAAACCCCATATCTCAAATGTGCTTCTACCAGAGCGAAATATGCACTTCTAGAACATCCCCAGACAGAGAGCCGGACAGAGCTCTCAGAGCAAACACGTTCTTGCCTAGCCTTGAGACAAGCTCGTCTACATGAGGAACCCAGGTCAACGAGGAATCCAGACGAACGCCGAGGAACCTAACCGAATCCACCATACCCAGATCACCCTCGACCCTCCTCAGACTCAAGAGGAGCTCCTGAGACTTTTCCTCATTTATGCTGAGTCCATTCGCAGAGAACCACTCGAAAGACTTCAAGCGTATATTTCGCGACATTTCCACTAAGTTATCCAGGTCGGAACCCTGGAGCAAAAATGTGGTGTCATCAACAAATAGTATGGTGTCCGCTTCATGCACATATTCTGGAAGATCGTTGACGGACACTAGAAAAAGCACAGGTCCAAGGGTAGACCCCTGTCCCACGCCAAGTGCTATTGGCCTCACTTCTGAGCACGATCCATTCACAAGGGTTACCTGTAGCCTATTCCCCAAAAAAGAGCCGATCAATTTGGTCGACACTTCATCAAATCCGTAAATACTCACTTTTTCGAGCAGCTTGTCACAAGAAACGCAGTCAAAAGCCTTCGTCAAATCAACGAAAGATGACAAGCAGTACTTTTTGTGTTCAAAACAATCGATAGCATACGTGATCAAGTGTTCTACTGCATCTGTGGTGCTACGTCCTGCCCGAAAGCCATATTGCGAGCCAGAGAACAGTTTATTCTCCTCGAAGTATTCCACAATTTGGTTGGAGATTATTTTCTCGAGGATCTTTGATAAAACGGGGACTAAGGAAATAGGACGATAGTTGTTCAAGTCGTCCTCATCACCCTTCTTGTGGATCGGTATCACCTTCGAGATTTTCAGACAACTCGGGAAGATGCCGAACCTGAGACACCTGTTCACTAGTTTCGTTAGTGGCGATATTAGGGGGTTGATGTTTCTTTTGATTATTACAACCGAGATTCCATAAAAGTCGGTAGATGGACTATTCTTGAGATCAGTGACCACAGGGTGCAACAAAAATGCATAAAAATTTGGTAAAAGTGAAACAAAAATTGACCTGGTTCAGGATTTTGTTGCCAAATATTTTTCTTCTGAGAAAATGATTTTTTTCCATAATTTTGACGCGAACTGTAAAATGAGCTAAGACCTTGTGAACAATTCTATTGATCATGATCACACATCTTTTTTCATAATTTGTTTCTCGGTATAAAATTGAAATACTGTCATACATATTTTAACTAATTGTCTGTGATATTTACCAACATTAATTGTTTTTAAACATTAACTTATGTATTGTGTTTGTTGTTTGTCTGAATTCTTTGTAGTTCTGCACTTTTGATTATGTTTATTGCCGTTTTTACCACCTACAAAATAGAGCAACTCTAAATGAGCCTCGAAAAGTCTAAAACTATAGACGAAACGTCGGCGAAAATTCGGTTTTTCTAATTACCTCGGTCCTCATTCCCGCTATCAAGTATATTTATTTCAACAGTAGGACGTAAAAATCAAAATGATTCAAAATACTTTTGGAGCAAATTCTGTGAATAAAGCCTTAAAAAAAACTCTTGAAATCCTTTATTCAATATTGTTGCATGGGTGAGAGCAAATGAATCGACAATTCTTCGTTTAAGAAGTTTCTATTTTCGTGTTTACATGAATAATTTCCCACAAGCCCAGTATGTACAAATTCAAAATGACAAGATTTATGAAAATTTAAAAAAAAGATAGATTCCTATTCAAAAACGAAAGATGGGGATATATGCAGCTCAATCGAAAGAATATTTACCAAAAAAATTATATAAGATACATTTTGCCTCATTGTGCTATTCCGTAAAGTAAATCATACGAAATCAACCAAATTCCAGAGATTGTAGATTTCAACGATCTTACGGCTTGATAAGCCAATATCTTTACCTGAGAGTTATAACCAGATGTCACAAGCATATTGGTATTTCTCATAATAATTGAAATGATAATATTCATGCTTTACCATCAGCATCTACAGATATTCTCATTTCAAAAAGGTAGGGAATTATTCTATTCATTTCGTGAAAATAATTTTCTTTTAATTCCACAAAACTACATTCCAAAACCTCTTTCTCGTGTAAGAGTCCTTTTTATTTTGAAGGTATAAGTTTAATACTTTATCCCAATCGTGTATCCACTCGACCTATCTCGACCTATCTACAAGAAATATTGGATACGAATAAAAATAAATTCCATAGCATCTGAGCTGAACTTACTGTGCCCATTTGAAAACTATTGAATCAAAGACATAGTGAAGTATTCCACAATTATTTATTTCAGTAGGTGATATCGTTGAATAAGTCCAAAAAATTTATCACTTTCTACTGAAGAATGAATTTCGTGCTTAACATAATAAGAATCTGGAATTCAGCAAGAAATTTTAAATTCGTTGACTTTAAAACTCAGGTTTTGAAATTGAGAATAGAACTCTTTTTTTATCTGAGTATTTTGGAATCGATCGTTGGAAACAAAAATGTGGAAAAAATGTGAATACAATAACTTTTTTCTGTAACAGACTCCAACATTTGGTCAAGGGAGAAACCTAGAGAAAAAAAAATTATTGATAATATCTAACAATCCCTTGTACCTACACTCTTCGATATGATGTAATATCAAATTACACAGTGTGTAATTAGAGCGTCTAAGTTGTCAAAATTCAATACAGTATCGTGTATTCCTGTTGAAATCCACTTTCCGCACATCTTGTACATCGAGCACTATATATCACAAAGCCACTCTTATCGAAACTAGACATCTCTACGGAGAATAATTCAAAGCATCGCATCTCTTCTTACCTTTCTCATGAAGAAAAATAGGCAACTACAGAAAATAACAAAGGAGTACCTATCTATAATTGGATCTACAGAGAGTTCGAAACGAGATGAATCGACATTTTGCGTATTTGTATGTTTTATTTCGGCACGAAAAGTCGGCCAATTATACATGGTGATTTGCTGTAATTTCCTCTCGTTTTCAAGTTCACTTGTGCCAACTAATTTAAAAAAAAAAACTAAAACATGCCCCATGCTGTGTGGACCAGGAAAGTATCTCCTTGATACCGTGACGGACCTTTTGGCTAAAGATCGCGCCTGTGGTGTGAATTCATGATAAGGTGGGTGGTTATAGGGTGTCTGATGGAAAAGGTGATAGTCACAAAGCTACAACATCTAGATCTGAAAACTGTGTTGAAATGATGGAAATGTGAAATCCCCAGGGTCGAAAATATTTAATCGGTCACTTTTTGGGTTTATCCGGATCCAGATCATTCAAAATATAGTAATAGTGAAATTATTTTTCAGGAATTTAAAATTTTTTACTGCATTTTGATGGCTAATTATGAGGTTTTTTCGTTGTACTTGCCTGAACCACACTAACTCCACCTATACCATTCAGTGTGTTTCGTTGTTAACTTGCACTCTGTTCGTTGCGGAAATGTTGACAGTTAGTGCAGTTCCACATTACGAGTGCAGTGCATAGAGTGAGATTATCTTCTGTGATACTTATGCGTAAGGGTAATGCGTTTATGCGTAAACGCGTATGATCACAGACATCTGTTGTTGTTTCTGGTCCTATTCTGTTATATAGATAGCAATCATTCATTGTCTACTTCAATCCTACCATCATTTGCTTTATTTAAACGATCAGATGTTTTTTCCATGACGACTTTCAAAAAACTCACGACAAATCAACATAACCTCGAAATGGTAGTGAAAACAAAAACTCATAGAATTCTGGCATTGCTTTGTCATATATTTGTATTCTGTCAAAATCATAGAACGGATTGAACTACACATACTACACTCATTCTGTTATCTGTGACTACACTCAACTACATTCAGCTGCACGGAGAAATGAAAGTCAGTGGAGTTAGTGAAGTTCATGCAGGTACAACGAACAAACCAATTGCCCCAAATAATCAGGTTTAGTTATGGAAAATACTCTCAGGCTTTTCTCTATGATCATCACAATACCTGATGCACATGTTAAACCATCGAAACTGGAAGTACTATTATTCCTTACATATTTTTCTGTGAACTACCTAACCTGCGAGCGTTTGATGTGATGTCATGATTTATTCAAATATTTACACTTCATTCTGATAAAAATAACAATAACGTTGAGTTCCGATATTTTATTTCGAAATCAGTCCTGTTCCATAACTCGTTCAGCTGATGGATAAATAATCGTGAGTTATATAGGATTGTTAAATTTAAATTGTATGAATATGAGAATGGAGAATAATTCAATTATTCATGCCAAATTAGCTAGAGCCTCACACCAGAGATATGAATTATGAAAAGTGTGTCCGAAAAAGATGCTGATTCCGATGAAAGAAAACTTCAATTGAACTCATTACCTAATCGTTTTAACATTTGTACTACAGGGTGGTGAAATTCTAGAACAAAATCATTCTATCCTGACTTCATTATCATCCTTTATATTTCTATGTAATTTGACAACGGAGATGTCGGCTGTATATTATTAAATATATTACGTACGCTTCTGCATTTTCGTAAACTGAAAATTATCTAACAAACCTGTTTTTAGTTGGGGATATTTCCAATCTCAATAGTTTTTCAATATTCATGCAATTATCGCATGAAAAATTGAAGAAACTTTCATGTATGGTCAAATTTCATCGAAATGAAGTGAAGTTTTCCTCCTAGAATCTTCTAGGAGAAAAGATCTTTTGCCTTTTTGAGGGTTTTTTTATTCAATAATTGAAAGTCATCCGTGTATATAATTTTTAAGAAACGGACATTGATGATAGGGATTTCTTCTGGAATAGACTTGATATGGCTTAGCTTTCACAACCTTGACTTGAGTTGTCTTATAAGCTTGGTTTGCATGTTACACCGTATATATGTTTTTGTAGATTCCTGAAGAAGCTAATGAAATTAGCCAAAGCTGGAATGATTTGAAAAGAGTTTTCTGATTGCCCTTGACCTGACTGTTTACCCGATAGTTCAGTTTAATTTTTATGTAGATACATTGTATGGATATCTATACAGGTGTGTCTGAATTTTAAATGTTAACGATAAGGTGAAGTTAGCTGTTTGATATCAAAACTAAATGTTCCATTAATGAGGCTTCTTTTTTCGAGATAAAGGGATTTGAGGTTTTTGATAGGATAACAAGAAGTTCCGAAGAAAAAAGTTGTTTTTTGGCTTCCAAGGTACCGTCTATTTTCGAATCAAACGATGAACAGTTACTCGCGGACCACCCTGTATACCAATGTTCTATTTCCTTGTGACAACAATACTTCTTTTTTGGACATTCACAGTCCGAAAAATATTTCCCTACTAAATCTTTTTCCTCAACCTCTTCAGTATATCAGAACCTATCGCCTAAAAGGCAACATTTTCGTATGATAAAAGCAATTTTTATATAGCAAAACTCATAGGGGCATATATCAACTCATTATTTCAAATTGCTTTCTCGTTTCCCATGCCGAAATTATCAATTTTGTTCGTGAAATGATTGCATGTTGAAAAACAATTCCAATTCGTAGTTTCCCTAATATTTCAGGAAATGAATAAGTAATTGTTCGTTGTATATGGAAACCATCAACTTGCCTGAATATCATTTTTCATATTGGAAATTCCTAAGTTCCTGATAGCAATTCCATTGTTTTTCTCAAATCTCGTCCTATATTTTTTAGATATTTCCTAAATTTGAGAAACTTCTACATTCTCATCTTCAAAGTTACATGTTAGGATGCCATTTCAATACTGATTTGTGTGGCTCATAATGAGTATGAAAAAATCATTTATTTATCATGATTTCCATTTTGAATGATTATGTTCAGATGAATCATCGTAGGAAATCCAAACAAAATAAGGAGATAGGGTTATCTACGCCGGATAATCTAGTGTTCATCGACTGAAGAGATCCATCAATATCATCCAGTCACTCAAGAAAACTAAATGATCTTGGTCCCCAAAGCGACAGTGAAAAAGGAATTTCGGTTTTCTCAGTTGATATCAGTTTCCTTTTTTTCAGAATTCACTTTTTTATATGGTTTAGTATATTTACCAAACTCAAATCTACAAAAGCTATATATTTTCATGTTTCTTTGATTCGAATAATGTAGAGTACAAAAAACTGGATATTATTTCGTAACAATTGAACCCAGAATATCTATTTCCTAACTAGACCTACAAACTACTATGTTCGTAACTAAGGAAGGATCCATTATACAATTTTCTAAAAATCGATCTAAAATATTCTACAATAGACTATTATCTCGGCAAATAAGCACAATTTGTGAAATTCAATTGATACATACCTATTTCTTGTACAATTATCTGGATTGGGAATTTTAAACCCAAAAAATGGCCGATAATTTATCTGTTACTCTATTCGAGAACAATAATTCCTCTTCAAATTACTACCTAATTTGAAAGATATCATTTAAGAGGCGTTTCTAATTTCCTACCGCTTCCAAAGCAATAAAGGTTTAATTATTATGTTTGGAGGAGACCTATTACATCTTATTTGCAGTCCGAAATTATATTCACGGGGGAAATTAAAAAATTCAATTATCAAGTATTTATGAAGTTATTAATATTACATACTTTTCGAAGTAGTGAACTGAATTGAATTTGAAATGGAAAAGCGAGCAGAAAAACTCGTACGGAAAACTATATTGAAGAAATGCATGTGATTGTTATTCGTCAAGGAAGAATATAGTAATGTGGTGAAATCATTTTTGGAAGTCATACAAAGCAGAAGGTGATATCTGAAAATGAAAATTCAAAACCCCAACCACAGGAAGTCTGGTCATTCACTTAACAAAATTCAAGTATACGCTGTGTGTAACTCTTTGAGGAAGTTGATAGTTTTTTATTATGATATTTCCAGAGGATCAAAGAGAATCTCTGCTGCGTCTCCCATCGAAGGATGCAATAAGTCTTAAAATTCTAATTCCAGATATTTTTTTCAATTTCTTAATTTTTTCTTACATGCATCAGACACACTTCTACCAACATATACAGGTTGTCCCACGAATACCGTTCGTTAGAATATTTTCGGGAAGAAATCGAAATTCACGTTTGCAATTTCGGACATAGGATTTGACTACAGGTATGAGAACCTGTAAACTTTTTGGGAATTGTAGGCCTTCCGGTTTCACCATAAGTGACATAACTTTTATTTTTAAAATAGGAAGCCCCATATTTCATAATGACTATTTCCCTCGTCGTAATTTTCACCAATCAGAAACGCGTAATTTTGAATTACAAATGGATTCTAGGTGGAAAAACTGTTTGGCAGGAGCTGTCAGCAGTTAATTCGAGTTCACCCGCGGAAAAACTTGACAGTTGAAATAAATTAGGTACCTGTTTTTCAGTTTTCAAATTAATACCTATACATAATGCATGAAGAATAATCTGTTACTCATGATATAGTCTTGTCAAATACCATTCGGGCATCTAATTTTTCCTGTGAAAAAAATCGAAAAACACATTGCAAGTAATATTTTTAACAAAAAGCATTCGTGCAGGTGCAAAAATCCTCGTCTTCGACTCGGATTTTTGTTGCCACCAGCACTGATACTTCTTGTTAAAATATTACTCAGCAACGTGTTTTTTCGATTTTTTTCGGAAAAATTAGATGCCCTTATGATATTACTTACGAAAATAGGTTCATTATGAAATTCTGAGCTATCTTAGTGAAAAATTTCTTTCAGAGAATTTATTTTTAACGTGAAATTCCGATAAAAGTTGAAAATGGCGCTCGGCTGGAACATGGATATCTTCCAAATTTTTCATTGGAAAACTGCCGTTTTAAAGCTTCCGCGAGAATAAAGGCTAATGCTTCTGTCGTAGTAGTGAGAATTGAAACTCGTGATACATGGGGTCACAAAAGGGTTGTCAAAGTTGGATATTTCGAAAACGTGAAAAATAAGTTTTTTCTAATTAGAAACTAATTTTTTTGAGGCCATAATGGAATCCACGTGAAAAAATAATGTAGGAGTGAAATTAACACCCATGTTCTAAAATTCTCATTTCTCAAGATATGCAGTCGTGCATTTCTGATATCAATCTTCCCAAAAATACGAGCAAAATTGAAAATTCAATATACATACCGAAATGAATGTTCAATATATTCTCCATTTCCTTCGAACCAATAATTTTCTTCCGGATAAGAATAACATTCGGAAATCACAGAAAATATGAATTTAAGGACTTTTGTTTTATTTCCACATCTACAGTATTTTCCTACGTAGATTCCATTATGGCCATAAAATGAGGTTCTTATTAGTAAAATCGAGTTTCCACGTTTTCGAAATTGTCTACTTTGACATCACTTTTGTGACCTCCTGTATGATGAGTTTCAATTTTATAATTGCGACAGAAGTATTATTCTTACCACTCACGCAAGCCTAAAAACGGCATTTTTCGAATGAAAAACCTGAAAGGTATCCGAATTTCAGCAGAACACCATATTAATTTTTTTTATTGGAATTTCACGATAAAGAAAAATTTCTGACAACTCAGAATTCACAAAGGAATCTATTTTCATTATAAAATATTGGGCTCCTCATTTGAAAAACGGAAGTTGGTGTCACTTACGGTGGAACCGGATGTCCAACGATTTTCAAAAATTTACAAGCAGTCATACGTTTAATCAAAGTTCAAGTCCGAAATTGCAAACGTGAATTTCGATTCCAATCCACAAATATTCTAACGAACGGTATTCGTAGGACACCCGGTATATTCATATGACTCGTTTCAAGAATCTCAATAATACATAACATAATCTCAATAATGTCTCAGGGCACGGTCACAATGCAGGCGAGATTACTATATCTCGAGTCGGCTTCTGGCTTAGTCCGAAATCTGAAAGCTCTAGAGTTAATCAAATAATGTGTTTCTGAGGTAATTCGATATTCAAGACTATCGCCTCAATTCTACCCGCACTTTGACAACTTGCAACGTTGACTTCTTAAGAATTGTCGAAACGAATTACTTTAATGCCAGAAGACGACTCGCAATAGCGAAATGTCACTTGCACTTTAGCCGTACCATATGTGTGGGTTTGTATGTAACATTCCAAATAGTGGAAGTTAAGAGAGGAAAACAAATGAAAACGAATAAGGGTGGGAATAAGTGGATATTCATTTGTGCCAATATGTGCATCCACATTGACGCACGACCTAAATATCAACTCTTCCAGAAACAATGAGAATATGTTTCATACAAGTTTGGGAACTTGACAAAGTGCTTATATGTTTGTGGTGAATGTTCACATTTACGTGGTCATAAATTTTTTCTGGAAATCGGGTCAAAGTTACGAGAAAAAAAATAGGTAGAATTTAAATCTTTCATTCCATCCCTATTTTTCGAAAACTTGTATGAATTTATGAAAAATTTTTTATACGTCCGAAAAGCAACATTTATCAGCAACGTTCAGGAAAAAAATTGGCCACTAGCCGATTCGCGATTCACATCCAAAATTGAACCCAACATCTATGGAATGAACCAAGGGTACATCTTGAATATATAAGGTGTCCAGTAAAACTTGAACAATATCGAAATTGGTGATGGATTAGGTCATGTCTGTACAGGTATTAAAAATTTTCTAACCGTTTGCAATGGTACTACCTTACCTAACCTAACCGTTTGCAAGAACTTTAAATTCGGAAGTCCCTCGAAAATCGCTATCGCACCTCACCCTAGGTGGTAGAAATTGGAAAGGTTTAAAAAATCTTGAATTTGAATTAATTTTATTTTTATTCACAAAACTTTGGCAGTATTTCCTAGTAATAATTATCACCGCATGGATCTAAATATTTCTTACAGAAAACTCTCAGATTGTTCAGTAACCTGAATTATAAGAAAGGTTCTTGAATCAATTTTGGAATTGATATTTCCATTGAATATGAGTG
The DNA here is from genome assembly GCA_958510865.1 of Myrrha octodecimguttata. Classification (NCBI taxonomy): domain Eukaryota; kingdom Metazoa; phylum Arthropoda; class Insecta; order Coleoptera; family Coccinellidae; genus Myrrha; species Myrrha octodecimguttata. The sequence continues at coordinate 33,944,523 of OY294057.1, forward strand.
AATCGATAATCTGGTCTGAGATATATTTCCATAGTTCTCTTCGAAAGAATAAGTTAATTTATTCCGACCTCAAGAAAAGGATTATTATAATAATAATAAACTTATTTAAATTCATGAAGGTAATACAATTCTTCACATGAAATAACATAACATAAAAATTAATTTCATGGACAATATCGGTCGAAGTATATTTTGGAAGGATTTTGCATTATTTTCTAAGTTTACTCTCGCAATATCTGAAAAATAAACTACATATTAAAAGCTAAAAGAATTTTTTTTTAAGAAAACGCCCTTGTGGATTGCAGGTTTCCATCTATTTGTCAAGGGCTGTTTCCAGAAAAAAATTGCCCAATGATTAATCCGAATAATGCTAACGATCGATGAAGTGAACTGTAACGTTCCAGAGTCTTGTATCTGACTCCTTCATCAGACAATAAAGGGAAAATTTTTCAAAATCATTTTCATTCCATAATTTCGCATTTGAGAATATTGTGTGAGAATTGGAATTTTAATAAATCACAGCAATGCAGATACTGGGATTGAAAACCTAGGAAACACCTGAAAAGTAATTCATAAACACTCCAACGAAGTGAACATGTAGTGGGATGAAATAATCATTTATACGAACAGATCCATACTTAAGGTATATTCAGGAGAATATAATGAATACAATATGAATTTCTCATTCATTTTAAATATGGTTTGGATATCAGTAGCATCATTTGAGATTTTTAAAATTCATACGATATTATAAGAGTAAAATTTAATTCTGAAGAATATTCATATTCACATAAAATTGAAAACCCAGTATCAATTATTCGACAATGCACTGGTTTATTTATGAACAATCTGAAAATGTATCATTTTTTTTCCTTGCACTCTTTTACAAAAATGATATTCGTTGTTGCATTACAGATGAAGGTGTGGCGTAAATTTGTAAGTTCAAACTGCCCAAGTCCAAGGTTTTTTATCCATCATCTTTGGTTCATTAGATGAATACATAAATTATCGAACTCGAGAGAGAGAGAGAGAGAGAGAGAGTCTGCACAGCACCCAAGTGTTAGAGGGTGCATTCACACTTCTACACAGAGACTCTTTGATTCCGAGGCATGACATGAATTGAGAGATTATTATATAAGAGCTGAGAAGAAACAATTCTATTCTGCATATTGTAATATTAATAAGTGCAATCTCATAGATTTTCAAGTTTAAATCAAAAGAGAAATTCAAATTGTATTCTTTGAATTGAATTAAATTAAATTTTTCTCTCAATGACATTGTTAATTATGATGGTTTCATTATGCCGTCCCGACAAGTTTTCGAAAAAAAAATACATTGTTCGGTTTGATTACGAATTTATATTTGACCAAAATAGTAAACCACTCTAATTCAAAGAAATTCCACAATGCTTCCAAAAATAATGAGGTAAGGTTTCATACCATTATGGGGACTGAAAAAAGTATAATTTTTGAAAGAAATATTAACATCCACTTTTATATATTAACTTTAAGGAAATCGTTTCAAATTGTTTGAATGAAATAGATGGAATTGAAATATGCCATTTCAACCCCATTACTTGAAAAATTGTTTTGATTTTCAGATAATGTTCTGTATTCCTGGAAGTACCACTTATCAACAATGTGAGCATGAAAAATTTCTGAATAAATTCCAAAATTCAAACATGGTACCCAAAACAACCCAGTGAGCAAGCAATATTCCAAGGTTTTCTGAAATGCTCATCATCTCGAAAATAGTGAGATTTTTAATCAGATTATTTCTGATATTCTGAACTGTCTTGACCTCGCCATCCTCGTCGATAACTAGTTCCAATATTGTTTTAGTGTTACCAGTATGTAAAATAATCGGAAATGAATCAACCTAATGCATCCATACAACAAATACATGTTATGATACGTGAAATAGTAAGCATGGGAACGTTTTAAAAGTATAATTTCACATTCTCAACAGAAAACCAAAATTTAAAATTAATTGAATGTAAGTCTTAAAATATCAACTTCGTCATAGAACGTCCAACACACAGTGTACATGAGCAATCGATAAAAAATACCAGTATAATAAAAGACGGTGACAAGAGCGCAATAACTAACGGCCGCATGCTTTTGTGCTAGAGGGCCTCAACTTAACTTACAAGAGGTCTGACCCAGTACCAAGACTTCACTTTCTGTGTCCACCCGCCCAAGCTTGAGCGTAGTCCTCCGAGGTACCCACTCTGCAAACACACCTCTTTCAACACATATTACCCTGTTAAAGCGATGGTACAATGGTACCATTAGCGGCACCCATGGTACTTGTGGTACTCATGGGACACCCAACATTCACCTCGGGCTTTCTAACCGCCTGATAACTCGATGGTACAGTTGGTACCACTTTGGTACCCATGGTACCATGGGATTGTACCCGATGGAATAACGGTACTTATCTTTGGTGATAGACAAGAACCAAGAGGTGCTGTAGAACCTGACTCACGTTAGTGTATGGTATAAGAAAATGATTCATCCGGTTGCGTAACTCGAAATTGATCGCCGCTTGATGGTAAAAGCATTCGAAGAGACTTTTAATGATGTATAATTTAAAAAAAACTATGAATATAGTAATAAGAGCGATTCTTCCTGAGATCATGAGTCACTGTACTTGATTGTAGATATAATGGATGAAGAGAGCTTTCCCATTTTAATATCTCAGAATTTTATATTTTCAGATTGTTAGCACTAAAAGTGGAATATGTCTCAGAAAATCCATTTAGTCTGTTGTCAACTACAATCTATACCGGAATTTATGAGTAAAATTTAGGATGCCGGGTATGGCTATTTATTTTTTATTTTTCCAATTTTTTGGAGTAAAAGTATTATTATTTCACATGTTGTTCGGTAAAGAATGATCCAAACGTCAGATGTGATTTGGTAATAGACAAGCGTAAAAAGAATAGGTTTAAGGTTTTGAGGAATTATCTACAAATCGTATTTTTCTATCGAAGAATGTGAATTAAACGGGTTGGAGACAAGATTAAGTTGGAGCAGATGAAATAAAAGAGAAAAAAAATAAAAACAACTTGAGAAAGTGAAAACACGTTCAAACGAAAATATTATAAAACGAGAAATAACGGATAATAACCGAAGTTGGCCACCTGTTTTTCCAAGATTTTATCATAATTTTATCATCTTAATCATCCTTCACATTTTGCTGTTGGTTTTTCATATTAATCCTCATTTCATTTTATTTTTATTTGCTGCATAACTTCATATTTAGAATACTTTCGTCAGACAACTTAGTCACAACAACATCATCTCAAAACATGTTTCTGGCTAATGCTGTATCAGTCGAGACAGAGGTCAAGACCAATTTCTTCAAATAATATTTCGTATATTTTTTTACTTGTGTTTCAGACAGTGGTGGAGAGAATTCATAAGACTTCCAAAAAAATTAGAATACAATAGATTGAATTTCACTATGGATTGCAGGATATTTTGGTAGGATTTGGCATTATTATTTTCAGGATTTTTTTAGGTTTTCTGTGAAAGATATTTTGAAAATTAAATAAAAATTGTTATTTACAGAAACCGCCCCTTCGTATTGGGAGATCCCAACCATTCCTCAATGGCAGTTTCTAAAGAAAATGTTGCCGAAGAACAATATAGGAACGATGCAAACAGTTAACGAATAGTCCTGCAATATTTCGAAGACTATATGTGACTTCTTCATCAGACAATTAATTGAAAATCCTCATAATTATTTTCTTGCAAACAACTTTGTGTTGCATAAACTCTCTAGAAATTGTCAGATTCACTTGGTATTCAATTTTTTTGTATTCATTTTTTTTTGTGTGATTATTCTCTCCATTCAACAAAATACAGAAGCATCCTTCATTTTTTTTAATACCTAAAGATTTCTATTTCTTTTTTAAAACTTGGCTGAAAAAACCTTGAGAAATAATTTAAAATTTTACGCATTTACAAATTATTCGGGAATGTAAAAATATTTGAGGCTCGAAAATGGAAGCCATAGGTAGTATTCCTGAATGGATGGAATTCCTGTAATGGGTAACAATTCTCAGTGAAGACGGAATCGTGATGAGTTCATTCGTTGTTTCGAAGCATGCAAACAGAGAAATTGATGAGAAGTTATGCGCAGTTTTACAAGAAATTAATAATTCACTACTAGCCACTTATGAATACCACGACTCTATTTTCGGGGAAAAAGATAAGTTAATTTATTTTCTCTATTTTATGCTTGTTGTTATCCATGAGTTGATGGATTTAATGATGTTAAAGGTTCGGAACTGACACGTGTGGAATGATGGGCATCATATATCACTAATGAATTCGTTGACCACAAAAGTACCACTGTATAATGATACCATGTTTTCGGAACTGTTATATATTCAGAAAGAATCAGTTATCCAATCCGTCGTTTCCAGAGCGAACATCGAATATCAGATGATCTTAATTGGTACCCATTCTCGTATTTTTCCATGGTAAAACATTGTTTGTCTTTTTACGCGCTTGTTCTGGGGAACAGCGCGCTATCCAAGTCTGTAATTTTCAAATTTTATCCATGTCTGTAATTTTAGAATTTTGAGCTGAAATCAGTCTCAAACGACTATGTTGTATTCACTTATGAAGAATCCGTGGTCAAATTTGATTCTGTCCAGCCGTCCAACCGCAGCTGGCTATGTGTGCTCTAACTTTCGGAAAGAAGGACCTTGAGCCTTGAAATTTTCAGGTTAGGTTTTGATCCTGAATATCTCAGTTCAGCAGAGTTCTTTAATGGGCCAAATCTGCCGAATGGTTTTTGTGTTACTCGAAAAATTTTTATCTGATCGAAATGAAACTTGGTTGAAAGATGAACAGTGTCAATAAGATGAATTACCCATAAAAAATATTTGAAAAAGAATTTTTTTGTTGGCAAATTTTCAGATTCCATTTGAATTTCACTGAAATGTTCAAGTCACCATTTCGGAATGTGTAAAAGTACGTAAACGCTGCTGACTTCAAGTCAGTGCTTTTCTAGGTTTTTTTAAATTGTTTCACTTTACTGTTGCGGTTCACAGATTTTGTTTTCAGTACTGACACGATATTGGAAAACATATCCCGTTGACTTAATTTTTGCGATCTTATTCTAGGAAACAGCTCGTTACAATTCTGCTTAAATATAAAAATTATTTTCGAATTTCCAGCCGAAAATAGTCTTAAACCACTTGGTTGGACGAACTGATGAAGAATTTGGTGTCATATTAGATTCAGTTTGAAATTTTCAGGTTATTTCCTCATTTTTGTTCCGAAATTTTTCGACAATTTTGCTAAATTTTTGTTTTGGAAACTTCATCAGATTTCCATGAAATTCGACATAGCTCATGTAACGTGTATATTCAACAAAGTGTAATCCGATATCTATTCATGGAGATATTGGATAAAATATGTCCTTCTTCGTGTTTTTTTCTTGTGTCGTTGTAATTTCCGTAATAACTGAAAAAAATACTGATACGATCATGATAATTCAGTTACAAGTAGGTAAATGCTGATAAGTTAACCCGTGCAAAATTTTGTCATGATGGTGTAATTAGAATAATCTTTGAAATAAATTCCTCAATTCTTTCTTGCTATTTTATATATTGCGACATTCTAATCCTATTCTCACGAAATTTCATATGAACCTCAAGGTTTTTCGATCAAAGACTGGATTTCAATCCTATCCGATCTGTATTTTCAGAAATATTGCGATTAAATTTTCAATGTGTGTATATCTGTGGTATCAGCGGGTTGATTTTATTCATCCGCCACTTCTGCCTTCTTAAGTAAGTTTCAAACATATTTTGCAAATTTTTATCGCATAAATTCAAAAAGGAATGTGGCGAAAAGTTTCCGATCATCTTAGTTTGAGAAAAAAGGTATTCCATTTTTCTACTGATACGATGCCTAGAAATTTGCGATTTCGTCTTCTCATCCTTATCTTACAACTAAGTATTGAGTTTCAACCTGCCTAGAAAATTTCAAGTCGGTATGTCCTCCCCTCTGAAAGATACAGGCATCACAGGCAAAACTAAATTTGACAATGAATCAAATGAATCCTTCATCAGTGATTTCAACTGAATCGTTTAAGACCATTTAGATATGTCGCCAAAATGTAAATGCTTCCTTTTCCTACAAAAACCGCACTGAAGTGCTAGATACTCTCTAGGAAGTATCCACAAGTTTGCGCGCGTATTCCGAGATACATAATTTTAATTGAAGAGAAAAAAAGTTTCTTTTTAATTCACTGAAAGCACGATCTCGACAAATTTTCACATTAGGTTGCAAATCCTCATGCCCTAACTAGTTGCCAAGTTTCAATCCAATCGCTTCAGTAATTCTCGGAATATCTGGAAAATAACCTCGAAACTTCAAATGCTATAACTTCGATACCGTTTGATTTTGCCCATTAACAAACTCAATCTTCGCATTTTGCAATGCAACCAACCCTGAAATTTTCAAGTCGATATAGAATCCTTTGTACGCCCATAATCGTGCGTACGGCCGGCCAGTCGGATAGAATCGATTTTGACTTCGTCATCAGTGAGTCCAACATAGTCGTTCGAGACCAATTTCGGCTCAAAATTCTAAAATAACAGACATTTCGACAAAGCGCAAAAATCATTGAATTGTAAAAAAATCCCAACAGTAATCAAAAGAAACTTCACGTTTCAGATTCTCGAATGTTTAAAAAACATCTAGAAAAGCACCGACATGCGGTTAGGAGCTTTTACGCGCTTGTTCAAATTCGTTGACAAAGCATCTGTCACCTATAGTAGTATTGACCCCGCCAAACGCACCTATGTTTAGAAATATTAAAAAAATGAAATTTTGAATGGGTACCTACCTTTAATCACGGAATCATTAGGCGAATTTTATAGTTCATGAATTCGTAATTTAACAGAAAACCTACAATCGAGTAAGTCGTCTCTTTCGTAGTTATTAACGACCTAACCGCCGATAGTAAACACAATAACTTTCGGAAGAATCTACGAATTGGTGAAATCCACCCAATGATTCCGGATTCAAAATTTAATTTTCCCAATATTTCCGGAACTATTATCGCATCGGATCAATATCCACTACTTCAACTGAAACAGCACGGAAATTCATGCGGAAGTTCGTGAGAACCATATCAATAGTAGACCGCCATCTATAAAATCTTTGAAAAAAAATGTTGAAATGTTTTTTTCATTGATCTAATCGAAAGATCATCACAAAATTTCGCACAAATTTGCTGTTCAGCAATTGACAACTAGTTACCAAGCTCATCATTATAGGATCAGAATTTCTTGAGGTATTTCGGAAATGAACAACGATATTCAAGAAATTTTACAATTTTTTTTCATATATTTCCGAAGCTTTATATACGATCAAACATGACATTTTGACCACTGTTGCCGAATAGTGACTTCAAGGTCGGCGCTGAATTTCACTGAAATCTGATGAATAGTTCGTGAAAAAATGAATTTTTTGAGAAAAAATTGGAACATTTCCGGAATAAGATATTTTTTAAATTTTCAGCCCGTACGATCTTCGGAAAATTTTGCGAAAATTGCGCATTGCTATTCTACAACTATCTACGGAGTTTAAATCTAATCGTATCAGATGATCTTGAGTTATTGACGGAATTAACTTAAAATTCCAAACAGTCAGTAAATTTGACACTTGAAGCTCTCTTGCTGAATAATGGCTTGAAAGTTTGTGCCAAAATTTATTGCAGTCTGATTTCCTAAAAATCGATTTTTTTCAATAAAATTTGGCGAATTCACCATTATAATCCATCGAGACATTTTTCGTGATGGTGAGCGGCAGTATTTTAAAACTAGTTACGAAATGTCAATCTGATCGATTCAATACTTCTTGAGATATTGAGAAAATATACTCAACATTTCGAATAACAACAAAATTTAAAATACTTTTTCCCGAGAATGTATATCAGATAAATTTGAATTCGAAAAATTGTTGGTAAACATCGACTTCATTTTTCAACAAAAAGGAGGAAAATTTTCTAATGATTCAAAAAATTTTTCGAAAGAATAGATCCATACTAAATTTTGTATCATGTATAGCATATAGAAATTTTCCAACAAACTAAGAGATTGCAATCTGATGGCAAATATATTTCTTGCGGCATTGAGGAAATAACCTCGACATTTTAATTAACATCGAAATTTACATAGTTTTTTTTCCATAACTCCAATAATAAATAACGAATCACATCTAAATTTGAAATATTGTTGTTCAATATTGACCTTGAAGTACATGCCGAATTTCATAGAAATCTGTTTTGGAATTTTGGAATATTTTTTTTTATTTTCTTGGTACTGAATCAACAAATTTCACACTCAGTTGCGCGTTTGTGTTCCACAACTGATAACGAAATTTGAATCTGTTTGCATTTGTACCTCTGAGATATTGCGAAAATAACGTTATGATTCCAAATAACATCGAAATTTGCTATCTTTTTTTCCTTCTATCTCCAAAAGTATGCAAATATCGGATCGAATTGAAATCTTGATAATTGTTGTTGAATACTGACTCTAAAATCTCTCCCAATTTTCGTTGGAATCTGATCAGCAGTTCCTGAAAAAAAAAATTATTGCGCGTTGGTATTCTAAAACTACCTATACAAACTTTTAATTTGATCGAATCAGTACCTAATAAGATATCAAGAAACCTCAAAATTTCAAATGGGCCTAACTCCGAAAGTATTTCATCGATTTTACTCATCAACGAACTTATATATAAAAATCTACACTCGAATGTGAATGAATTTCTGAACTTCCAGAATTTTTGAACGTAGATTTTTTTTAGGTCATTGGAGATCGCATCAATATAAATCCACAAAGGATTTTCATGTCATCCTGTTTTCGATTAGAATTTCTTATCTCAATGGTTGAGTGGGTCAAGCGTGGATGACTCAACTACACCTGCCACAGGTGAACATCGTATACCTGCTCGACAACCATGTTCTCCCGATACAGAGGTACCGCGAGTAGGTACCTACTTCTGTGGGTACTACAGGTTCTCTATCCGAAGCGGTACCCAGAGGATGGAACCAGGTAGACGAATACGCGACCAAATTGCCTGCAGGTATATTGAAGTAGTTGTCTGATGCATTTAGGAATAGAGGTTAAATTGGTATGGAGATATTCAGAAGTTAAGCATGGCATCAAAATTAATATATTCGTTTATTGGAGTGGGTAAACAAGAATAAAGGTACTCACTAACCAATTGAAACTTTTCGAATTAATGTCAGTCCGTTTGTAACTACTATGTTTAACTTTCAATGAATTGTTAACATGAAGTAAAGTTTATATTTTGCAATCGAATATTCCAACCAGAGCTGTGCCTAGTACTGATGAGAAGTGCTTGGAGCACCACGCATTGAGCACTATGATTGAAGAGTGCTTCGGAATCTCTAGCACTACACCCTTTTATTTAGGGAATACTCGCGAGGACCGAGCAGTTTCAGAAAATAATTTGTCTTTGCAAGCAATAAGCACTTTTCTGTTATGGATTTGATTCACCAGAACTGACCAAATTCCGTTTTGTTGATTATCACTTCATTAGCAATTTTCGAATTTTCAGCCAATAATGGTTTCAACGGATTAAGTTGGGGAAATTCTTTTCTTGGAAGAACGCAATTATGTCTGCCCGTCTGACTTGCCGACCTTAAAAATTTAACTTAACAAAGAATAGAGCTGAATTAACTAAAGTTTTTAGGGTGGGTGTCAGTCCCAACTGTGGTAAAAAATCAGCGGAGTTTGCATCATAGTTTCACACTAATAGCCACCTAAAATTTTAATCTCCATTTCTCGAAGACTAATTTTCTGATAAAACCGAATTGTTACTAGTTGAAAAATACGAAGGCAAAGCTGTATGCAGAATTCCGTGTACATCGTGTCACTAAAAGTTGTTAAAAAATATTAAACATTTGAATATCAGAAACCATAGTCACATGTCGCTGCAAGGGCTTTCAATAATTTTTCAGCCGAGTATAAGATTTTATCCCCATTTGGTCGTTATTTCTGGACATATAGGATAATCATTCCTTTGTGGAATTCAAATCTTGTGCAAGTCAATAGGTTTTCAAATGGGTGACCGTCGTAGATATGACTCCACGTCTTATCTTTTTTTTTCGAGCTAAAAATGATTTATTTAGAGAATACTCGCGAGAACTCTGCCCTTTCAGAAAATAATTTGTCTTTGCAAGCACTAAGCACTTTTCTGTAACGGATTTGATTCAAGAGGCGAAAGAAGGGGAGACAAGATCCGGCCAAATTCCGTCGGTTAGTTTTGTTGATTATTACTTGATCTGCAATTTTCGAATTTTCAGCCAACAATGATTTCAACTTATTAGGTTGAGGAAATTCTTTTCTTGGTAGAACTCAATATGTACGCCCGTCTGACTTGCTGGCCATAAAAATGTAACTCTCCAAAGAAAAAGAGCTAAATTAATTAAGTATTTAGGGTAGGTATCGGTTCCGAATGTGTTCCAAAATATGCAGAGTTTCATCATAGTTTCAGACTTAAGGCCACCTAAATTTCCAATCTCCATATCTCGAAGAGTAATTTTGTCATTAAACTGAAATTTATAATATGACCCCACGTCAGTGCTATTTGGACTAACCCATCAAGACCATTTGGCCAAATTCAATGCTGTCTGCTGTTCGTGAATACCATCCGAAGAAAGAGTAAGGGACTCAAAATTTTCAATGTAGATTTGGATCCAAATATGTCGATTAAGTTGGTACCCCGTTACAAATTTCGATCACTTCTTTGGAAACCAAGCAGAATGGGCGATTTGAGTACTTAGATAGAGAACCGCATTCGGACAATCGTGCTCAAACTCGTTAACTCATTTTAGTGCTTTTTTAGATTCTTCAATAACAAGCTTGCGTCAAAGTATTTGAAATTGTTATATTTTCTGATCATACTACTCAGCCTTTTTCAGATTACTAAGCACAAAGCCTTCTCAGAAATTCTTCGAAGCACTGAGCACTAAGCACTGGCTCAATATAATGCTTGCGAGCAAAGTGCTCGGGAGTAAAAAAGTGATTTCTTTAGCGAGCACCAAGCAGAGGGCTTTAGGACAGGGGCACTATTTTCGAGTCATCCGAATCACTTCCGCATGAGATTCGAAAGTGAGGTCTAGATTCTGTCAAATGCGACAGTTTGGCAACGTGTTGTTTTTCCTTAGCATTTGTATTTGTAGACAATCCTAATTACATGTCCCAACGTGACATGACATACAAGAGAAAACACATTGGATACTTATAAATGTTTTTGATGGATTTTTCAGTTTGAAATTGTTTTTATGGGCACTTCTTTTGATTTAATAATTATTCCTGTCCTCTTGTGAACAAGTATTAGTGATGAAGTAAATATCTGAAAGTTGATGTACAAAAGATGATGTGGATTGAAGGTAGTTTATGATAAATTTCGTTTTATGTATCGAATGGATATATGGTCACTTGAGTGTCTAAAATCAATTACTCGAAATTTCAGGAATTGAGGTATGCTGTGAATATACTACATATGAGGTGTCGAATAGCAATTTCTGCACAGGGTGCAAATGCAGACTTTTAAATGTCTACAATCTTACGAATACTTTGAAGGCTCCAAAACTGTTAGTAATTTATATATACAAAATATTAGTTACAATAAAATGGCATAATCACAAGGACGAATATCTGTCGATGAATTAACAAATATTCTCCGGAAATCAATCTATCTTATTAGTGACAATATCAAAATAAATGAAGCATATGCAATAAAAAGTGTTTTATATAAAAATTCATGGTAGAACTGGGGTATTTTCTAAATACTGAACAAAGCATTCTAAATACTTAATTTGAACTGCATTCTTGGTGATCGCATCAGAAGTGCGAAGTTGCAGCACATAATTTTTCACATGATAGTGAATCCGCATGCGGATTTGAATCCGCCTCCCCCGAATCATCCGATGTATTTCACTCGAAAATTAAGCTATGCTAAAGTTCATTTCCTAGACCTCAAGTGCATTTGAGTCATTTTTGTACCTTGCATAATGTTCATCCCACCTAAAAATGAGGCATTTCATCATTTCCCCCCTCTTTTGTGGTCATTTAGCTTTTTTATGTTAGAAAGTTATTTAAGAGTCCAGAATAATCATTGAAACATTCAAAATTATAATGAAAAAGGTGTTTTCGTGAATTAAACTGGCCCAAGTACACCGTGAACACCACGTTGCCAAACTGTCGCATCGCTGCAAGAGCTCGTAGACAAAATGAATTCGGAAGAGTTCCAAAATAGCTCTGGTTCCAGCTTCCGTTCATCTTCAGATAGCTGGGGGCTCGACCAATGGTACAGATTGCATGCAGATTCAGTTGCAGAGGTTATGTTCGATTCAGAATGAGGGGAGCTATCAAATTCGGACCCCTGTAAGAAAATATAGTTCTGATGCTCGTGCGACTGCTTTCAGGTATAATTTGAAGACGTTGAATAATACAACATACGACACAAATCCATATCCAAAAGAATTGAAATCTAGTCCTGAGTTAAAAAAATATTCTAGAAAAACACTGACGTGAAGTCAGCAGCTTTTGGGCATATGTTCAAATTCTTAACCTAAGCGGTAACCTTTCCACGTATTGACCTCAGCAAACGCACATTTAATTCCTGAAGGAAAGATTTGGCGATCTGCTGATTACACTATCAGCAAGAAATTCTACATGAACCTTCAAGTTTCAATTTTGCATCCTTGTGCTGGATCTTCATTCTTTCCGATCTGCATTTTTGGAAATAATGGTAAAATGAGATTTTGAATGAGTCTACGCAATGATTAGGTAGATTTCACCCATTCACGATCGATCTTCGTAATAAAGACCCAAAACAACTCTACGAATATTTCCTTTCTGAGTCGTTTTTCCCGAAAGTTATTATGTTTAGGGTATTCCTCGCAGCCGAAAGTAAACATAATAACTTCCGAGAGAAAGAAGTTAATTTGAAAATAACAACGATACTGAGGAATGTCAAGATATTTCACATATTTTTGCGCGCATGTTCTAGGATAACAGCGTGCTATCGTTTAATCCAAATGTCTGTTATTTTCGATGAATTAGCCTAAAATGGTCTCAAACGCCTAGGTTAGACTCCCTGATGAGGAATCCAGTGTCAAAATCTATTCTGTACGTCCGGCCGGCCGTGGACACGATAACTGTCGAACGGAGTGAGCTAGCGATTTGAAACTTTCAGGGTAGGTCGCGCATTGGAATGCCGCGGTTGAGTTCGTTAATGAGCCAAATCGGTCGAACAGTTTCGGAGTTACAGCCATTTGAAATTATCTATTTTTTATTTCAGACACTACCAGAGCGATTGGATTGAAACTTTGCAGTTAGATGTAGTATAACGAAGCGCAACTTTAAGCGAAATTTTGTCAGTAAATAAAAAAAATTTTTTTAATTTTTTAGGAAGAAACTTTTTTTTCGAAAACCGTTTATCGTATTCGAAGGAAAAATTCTACTGAGACCAAATTTCAGTTCAATACGATTTAAAGTTCTGGATATCTTGGGAAGAAATATGTCAAATTTCTGGTTTTCTTCTTGATATCGTTGTTTTTCGGTGTCACTCAAGAAATACTGATTCAATTATGATGAAACTTCGCTGCTAGTTTGAAGTTACTGAAAGACAACTCCGTTCAAAATTTCGTTATGATAGTGTCATTAGAACAATTTGAAAAAAATTTTTAATTTTGTTTCAAATATTCAATATTCTGTGATCTTCTTACCATATGATCCTCATTTAATTCTGTAAGAACCTTTGAACTGTCATTTTTCGATGAAGAACTGGATTTCAATTCGATCTGATCTGTATTTTTGGAAATATTGGGAAAATAAAATTTTGAATGGGTATACCTGCGGAATCATTGGGTGGATTTTACTCATTCACGAATTAGGCCTTCCTAATTAATGTCCAAACCTTCTCTACAAATATCGAGTTTTTAAGTTGTTTCTTTCGGAAGTCATTGTGTTTACGCAGTCGGCCGTCAGACCATTTTCTGAAATTCGAAAGTTTTATCGAAACAATCCAGATATCATTTGGAATATACTAAAATTGGAAGACTTACGGACGGTTTCACAAACATTTATCTTATTTTTCAATCAAGAGCTTGATCAATCAACAGTTAATTCTTTTCAATTTGGTTCTTACCAATTTTGTCAGGTGTACAAGACTGTAATGGCAAATGTTGGATTTCATTGAAACGTCGAAGATTGTTCCTGCATCAATTCTTGACGTGTGTAATCTATAGGAATGTTGATGAATTCGGCTACGATGTTTTTCGTTGTTTAATCAATATGATTCATGCCTGCTAGTGTTTTGTTCTCGGATGATAACTCTTGAATTGATAAATATGTTCGGGTGGACCCTGATGATTCCACTTCATTTTATTTCTCTTAATAGATAGTTGTATTACATTGTAATCCGAACATATTTATTAATTCAAGAATTATCATCCGAGGGCAAACCACTAGCAGGTAGTATCATACTGACAAAACAACGAAAAAAATCGTAGCCGAAAGAATAAACGTTCTTATAAATTACTCACGTAATGAATTGATGCAGAAACAATCTTCGACGTTCCAATGAAATTCGACATTTGTCATTACAGTCTTGTAAACCTGACAAAATTGGCAAGAACCAATTTGAAAAGAAAAATGAAAAACCTAATAAATCGAAATAATAACAAAAAAATAAACAATTTCAGTAGTCAAAACTGAATCCCACCTGAAGGCAAGTTACTTCCTATTTTATTGTTCTCATTTTATGCATCGTCCAGCAGATTTATATAAGTCTTTTAAATTTATGTATTCTTAAGATTTTCTATTCTTCCAAAATTGAGAATAAATCATCTTGCAGTCTTGAAGAAGATCTCAAAAAAGGATCGAAACGTTAACAGTTGGAAAAGGGATGTTTGGTTCACCCCAGAGTCCTGAAGCCAAAACCCCTTTTTCCCAGTATTAAACAGTAAGGACGAGATTCGATATATGGTATATAACCTTTACCGTCTCCAATCTACGTTTCCGCACCTGATACTAACTCACACAAACAATCTGATGGTGAAATCGTTCGTAGACGCGGGAATCCTCTAATCCCTCGGATCCTTAATTCTCGGTTTGGTAGGCCATATTTCTGTACTTCTTTATAGATAAAATTCCACCGCAACAGCTACCACGGTCGCTCTACTGATGAACGCGAACGTTTGTTTACAAACACGGCTCGCATAACCTGCGACAATGGTCGGAAAGCAGGTAAAATTTCGCAGTAATGCATATTTGCATGGGCGAGGATTCCTCAGAACGACCCGGATAAATATATGGTCCTGCACGGTGGATGTCGGAATATCGCCGCCGAGAAATTTGTCTGTGGATATTTGTTGTCATGCGAGAAATAATTAGGGTCTACCGAATAACATACTTGGACTTCGGTCGGTCCATGTGGTACGATGTTTCCACGTTTTTTTGGTCGTTAATGATGTTGAAAATTCAGATTTTCGTTCAGGCGGATTGGTTTCGATTGGTTGTAGTTTTTTGTTTACTGGCACTTATCTTCGGGCTCCTGAGGTGTTGACATGAAAACAGGGAAATATTTTGAATAATAATGTTGGAATAAGATGAAAAAAGCGAATGAAAAATGGCAATATCGCAGAAAACTTACGGCTGAAGCTTATGCTCAAACCAAGGCGAAAAAGGTTGAAAGGAAGTAACCAACCTCGTTGGTGAAATATAAATAATTTCTGGGGGGTTGGATAACTCTTCGAAAGGTTAGAGCACGAAGTCCCGAAAGACAATGAATCCAAAGGAAGGCAACTTAGTTAGAGAATTCGGTGCCAAAATGGTTGCGGTAGTAGTAAGGCTATTTCAGCAGAAACAAGGAAAGAAACGAAACACAAAGATGAAATAACAGATTTTGAAGTGAATCATGAAAATATCATTCGAGATAATGTGAATCTATTTCAGATCCTTTGGCAATCCTAGACGTTCACTTGATATTCAATAACGAGCCATTCAACATCAAAGAGTTATTTGAAAGAATAAATGGGAAAATATCTGAAATAGGAAACACAAGAGGATTGAATCAATCATATATAATAATAGATATACGCATGTGTGCATGTAATCAACATCAAATACTCATTGGATTCCTCAGCAAAAACAGCCTAACGGCCAGACCGTAAACTCAATAACTTCCGAAAGAAACAACTTAGAACCTCGATATTTGTAGAAAAGGTTTGTGCCTTAATTACGAAGACCGAATTCGTGAATGGGTATAATCCACCCAATGATTCCGCAGATATACCCATTCAAAATTTTATTTTCCCAATATTTCCAAAAATACAGTACTTCATCGAAAAATGACAGTTTGAAGGTTCATACAGAATTTAATGAGGATAATATGATAAGAAGATCACAGAATATTGAATATTTGAAAAAAAAAATTAAAATTTTTTTTTTCAAATAGTTCTATTTCTTGAGTTATACCGAAAAAAACAACGATATCGAGTAGAAATCCACGAAATTCTACATATTTTTTCCCAATATCTCCAAAACTAATTGCCGTATCGAACTAAAATTTGGTACAGTGCTGTGGAATAAGAAGCTCAAGGTAAAACTGGAATTGTTCTGGAATATGAACAAATTTTTTTTCGAAAAAGATTTTTAAAATTGAGTGACCATAAGATTCAACGAATTTTGCTCAAAGTTGCGCGTCGTTATGCTCCAACTAACTGCCAAGTTTCAATCCAATCACTTCAGTAGTTATGAGGGTTATTGAAATATGTGGGAAATAACTTCAAAATTTCAAATTGCTATAACTCCGAAACTAATCCGCCGATTTGGCCCATTAACGAATTTAACCGCGGCATTCGGATGCGCAACCTACCCTGGAAGTTTCAGGTCGATAGGATTTTCTGTACGACCGTAATCGTGCATACGGAAGGCCGGACAGAATCGATTTTGACGCCAAATTCGTCATCAGTGAGTCCAACCTGTTCGTTTGAGACCATTTGACAATTGCAGACATTTGGACAAAACGATAGCACGCTGTTCCCCTAGAACATGCGCGAAAAATTAAAATTTTTTTTTTAATTATTTTAATGACATGTTCAACACGAAATTTCGCACAAAGTTGTTCATCAGCATTTTAAAACTAGATACGAAGATTCATTAGGATTGAATAAGCATTTTTTGAGTTATGCCGAAACAAACCAACGATATCAAGAAAAAAAAAACACGAAATTTTACATATTTTTTCCCAATATCTCCGAAAATAATAACCGTATCGAATTCAAATCTGCTGTGAAATATAACTTTCAAGGTATGCCCGAAATTTTCATCAAATGTTATGGATATTTTCAAAAAAAAAATGTATTTTCGAGGAAATTTTTTTTTTCCAATTTACTGACAGTATGATCTCAACAAAATTTGGCGAAAAGTTACGCGTCTTTATACTCTAACTGAGACACAAGTTTCGATCCAATCGTTCCAGTAGTTCCCCACGGAAATAAACTCAAAATTTCGGAAGGCTCTAACTCCGAAATCGTTTGGCCGATTTTGCCCATTAACGAACTTAATCGTCGCATTTAAAAATGCAACCCACTCTGAAAGTTTCAGGCCGATAGGATTCTCAGTACGAGCATAATCGTGCGTACGGACGGCCGGCCGGCCATACTCGATTTTGACACCGGATTCGTCATCAGTGAGTCCAACCTAGTCGTTCGAAACCATTTTCGGCTCAAAATTCGAAAATTACAGATATTTGGACCTTTAGCACGCAGTTTCCCTAGAACATGCGGGCAAAAACCGATTGCAGTATTGGGTATATTACTTTAATTGTTACTTCAAATCAACCCAGCAAAGCAGTACCTTTACTCGGAAGAGAAACCTTCCAGCTATGAAGTCCATTTCGGTAAATGGAGTTGCTGTAGAATGGAAGTCTGAAGTCAAATATCTGGGAATCACCCTAGATAGTGAGCTTCTGTGGAATGAGCATGTTAAAATTACTGTTAGTTAAGCGATAAGGGCTTTAATGGTGTGCAGAAGACTATCCGGCAAAACTTGGGGGTATAACCCTAAAATACTGAGATGGATGTACATCATGATTGTAAGACCAATAATAACATACAGGGCAGTAGTCTGGTTTGTTAAAGCAGGTCAGATAAGCACGAGGAAAATATTCGACAAGGTACAAAGGTTTGCCTGTGTTTGCATCACTGGGGCTATGAGAACATGCCCGACTAGAGCACTTGAGGTCATCATAGATCGCAGTCCTCTACATCTAGTGATCGATAGGGTAGCCCCTGAAGCTATCCTTAGAATCTCTAGGGAAGGTACAGGTAATGAGAGAATTAAAAGTCAGAGAGCCTGGTCCTCTCTGAACAAGTACATCTCATTAGCGAACCTACCTAGTGATGTTATGATTAAAAAAGTAAGCATCGAGAAGAACTTTGACTCAATGCTATGTAAAAGGGAAGAATGGGAAAAGAAATACACTACCCAAAACTTCAAAGCAAATACCGTTAAATGGTATACAGACGATTCTAAAACCACGACGGGGGCCGGCGTTGGAGTATACGAGACTAGAACTAAGTGTACACTATCGCTAGGCTCCTACTCGAGTGTTTTTCAGGCAGAAATACTTGCTATCGAAAGATGCATAGACATAAACCTGGAAAGAAACTATCAAGGGTGTGACATAGTGATCCATTCTGATAGTCAGGCTGCTATGTCATCAAAGCTGATATGGGAGTGCCGAAGGAAACTCAATGAAGTAGGCAAGAATAACAAGATCTCCCTTAGTCTGGGTTCCGGGGCACTCAGGAATCAAAGGAAATGAAGAGGCCAGAAAGGGAGCACAAACGCTACCTAATGGCCCAGAACCTTTCTGTGGTATAGGCAAACGTTCCTATAAGAAAGAGTTTTTGGAGGAAGAAGAAAATGAAAGAGGGACACTCTGGAGGAATTCTCCAGGAATGGAACACTCTGAAAAGATCCTTCGGAACTTTGAAATTGCTAGATCCAAAAATCATTTGGATCTCAGTAAGAATAAGTTACGCCTCCTCACTGGTTTCCTCACAGGACACTGTCGCTTCAGGAAGCACATGATGAGAATGGGCTTATCAGAAACTGACGAGTGCAGATTTTGTGGGGAAGAGGAGGAAACTCCTGTTCACCTGATCACAGAATGCCTCGCCTTTGTGAGCCTGCGCAAAAGATATCTCGGACAGGAGCATTATAGGAGGAATGAGAACTTAGCCTCCTTGAAGCCCTCACAGATATTAGAATTCATCAGAGCTCTAGAGCTGGAGGGCGAGCTGTAGGTTGCGGAAACAGCTCCGACAAGGGGACACAATAGACCTTAAGGTCGCAGTGGAATGTAACCCCTTACCAACTATAACAATAACTATAACTACTTCAAATCATAAAATTTCAGAGCCTGTTAGCGAAAAAAGGTGTGTTCATGCTATTCTCTGCATTTGTGGCATATACAGGGAAAAAATCTCAGCCGTTAGATATCAGCAGACGAGAACACAAAAATAACCTGAGGAAAGGAACATACCAAGATCTCGAATAGCGAACAATGTATTTTCGACCATTGAAAATCACATGATAATCTGGACAATACAAAATTACTGATGTCGGGACCAACAGTTTTCAAAAGAAAATTTAAAGAGTACTCCTGCATTTTGTTTAAGGGAGATTTTTCGCTCATTGGTATGTAGAAATGGGCCATATTTGGCTGAATTTACCTAAAAAAGGAGCAGAAATGAAAAACTTCCATACCGAGTAAATCTGTATTGCCTTGGTTTTTTAGAATTGTCATTCGACAAAAGTCTCACAAAACAAAAATAAAAAAACAGTTCTACAAATTTTTTCGTTTGCCCGATGAAGAAGTCAGATTTGTTATCTGAAACAGTAGAGTTCACTTTGTTGATCGTTTGCCTTGTTCCGGTTTCGTTCATTAGGTAACCTCTTTTCCTAGAAACTGTCTTTAACAAATAGTTTAATTCTGGCCTTTTTAATTAAACAAAATTGATTGCATTTTCAATAGTTTTGTTTCAGATATTCTTGGAAGTTCCTTCATACGTAGGATTTTTCTGGGGTATTCAAAGGGACACGGATTGATTCAGAAATTCTTAGCACAAATCCACCACTTGTGTTGAACTCGCCTTTATTATTTCAGAAAATAGGCAATTAGACATGCTACAATGTATTAAATTATATTGTATAGTTCATGTATAAGAACCTGTACATTACTTGGGAGCCTTAAACGAGCCTATCAACCGAACCTTCGTTCTATAAATTATTATTCGTGACTTTTCATTCGCAATAAGCCTACTTAACAACCCTGCACTCAGAAATGATATGAATTAACCTTCGAAAAAAGTTAAAATACTATATGGTTCGCAACAGCATGATCCCAGTGAATCTCCATAATTTTTATGGGCCGTTAAAGTTTTACCCATTGTTTTCAATAAATGTTTCATGGTTGAATTACATAAACTGCATCGCCTGGTAATAACATGTATGGTAATAAATACGTATACAGCAATATGTTCCATTCAGGTTTTTCACTTGATCGTATAACGAACCACTATCACAATAAATTTCAGAATCATAAAGGAGCGCGAGAATGTCTAATAGCATGTATCCCCCATTAACTGTTGCGTTCGTAAATTGAAGATAAAGTAGTGAAAATTCAGATGTAAACAACTGATGTACTAATTATTGTGAGTGACTAGAATTCTCTTCAGAACCTTCAGAGAAAATGTAATCCGCTCTTGTTTCTATCATCAGTCCAACGCAGTAATACGCTTCCTACGTGTGGTATGTACTATACAGCGCCATGGTACATACATACTCCATTCACTTTTATAAACTATTCCGGTTGGCCATGATTTCAGTCTATCAAGTTTTTTTACTTAAAACTGACGCAAGTTGGCAGTCGTGAAATATCGGCAATCTCAAAATAATAATTTCAACACATCATCACGCTTGGAAACTAAAAATGTCGAAGGTAGTTTTGAAGAAGCAGTGACAAAGTATCAGGAAATGCTATGTAGAATGGGGGTTTAACTTTTAAACGAAAATGCAGTTTATTTTTATAATTTCAATATTTTATTTTTAAAAAAATGTTTGATCACCTAAAACTGAAAAATAAAAATGGGAATTTGCATTTAAAGGGATTTGTCTTGAGTCAACGATATGGCAACGTCGAATTCAGCTTTCTCGGAAAGAAAAGGACGTCAAATGTGTTACTTTGCTTAGGGAAACAGAGATAGCTATACTTCGATCTGGCTAGAGTAGAAGACAACGACCAAGGAATAGAAAAAGAAGAGCACAGACTGTCATACTGTCATATCACGGACAAATCGCAAACAGAAATTGTTTGGTTATATTGACAAAGAACACGTGTGTACCACAGAATAGGAATAAATATTTCGTTATTTTATAGCAGAAAAAGCAATTCTACTAATCAACGTTGTCACTTCGTGCATGCATGACAAATCCGAAACCCCAATTTTGAAACCTGATTTTGAATACTTTCTGAAGGTAATTTGGGAAAATGATGAATCAAACCCATAATAATTATGTTCAAATTTGCATTTGCAGTAATAACCTCATTGAAATCTGCTTTTTCTGATAGTAACCCTGATAATTTGGAATCAATAATTCATTACAAGCTATCCAACATACTCGACGTATGTGAGTGAAAACCCTGTATACCTCACATAGATTCCCAAGAACTTTGTAAATTGAGTTAGTTCTTTTAAGGTGACCCAGGTTTTATAGTACAACAACATTTTCATACTGGAGTATTTCAAGTTGTGCAACAAGGTATTCAAATGTCTTCTGTGTACTTATTTCTTGAGAATTTCGAAAACTAGAGAATTCCATTGGTTTGTCTGTTCGTTTAGAAGTTTTAGTGCAGGGTTATTCGAGTGCTTTTTTTTTCTCGAATGAACTATCACAAAGTAACGAACTACTTTATCCTTTATTTTTCAGTAAAATTTCAACACTCGATTGTTGATTTCCGTACAAGAAAAAAGCATAACTGAATCTTCCAACCATGTTTATATACGTGGAATATCTCCAGTGCTAACGGAGAAAAAAGTTTCTTCAAAATTCGCCAGGTCTTTGGAATTATTGAATTCACATAATATTTTCTCGAACTCATTTTTTCTCGAAGTAAATTCACATTCTGAAAATACTTAATTACTTCGACCTTTATGTAGGGAGGACAACGTTGTGTAGTTATCTGACAGAAAAATGACTATAATCTAACATTTTCAAAATATACACGATGAAATGTGTCAGAATATCAGGGCCAACCGGGATAATTTATAAAAGTGAATGGAGTATAGTTCAATTCGTCGAATGAATAATTTTGCCCGATATTTAGTGTTCTGCTTGGCAAGTACTCTGAAGGTGGTTTTAAACCAAACCTTGATCTTTTAGTGTAAACGAAATCATATTTTTAGCGTTTACACATTACATAGAATCTTTGCGAACACAGATAGAACGACGAAAGAATGCTCCACGTCTGTTCACATTAAAAGAATTCGATAGAATGCGGGAAGAATAAGCTGATCTAAAGCGGACTTAATATAATGGATCCCAAAGTTTTGCGCGCTTGGAATCAGCGTGCTATCGTTTTGTCTAAAATGACCGTAATTTTCGAATTCCACAAAATGATTTCAAACGACTAGAATGGACTCACTGATGTAGGATCGGCCGGCCAGCCGTCCGTAGGCATAATAGCTGGCGTGCGAAGAACTCTATCGACTTGAAACTTTCAGGGTAGGTTGCAATTCAAAATGAATGGGTAGGTTCGTTACTTAGCGAAATTAGTTGAACGGTTTCGGAACTATGCTCATTTGAAATTTTGAGGTTATTACACTGAAATTTCAGGAACTACCGGTGCGATTAAATTGAATCTTGGCAGTTAGTTTCAAAACAACAACGCGAAAATGTTTGTAGAATTTTGTTGATGTCCTACTGTTGGTGAATAAATTTTTTTTTCTCGAATCATTTTTTCGTGATCTATTCATTCTTTTTGAGAAACATTCTGGACGAACCTGAAACTCTACTTCATAGTAGTGTAACAAATTTCAGTCCGATACGATAATAATTCCAGGTGATATTGGGACAAATATGTCAAATTTAGTATTTTTCTTCGATATCGTTGTTTTTTCCGCCATTACTCAAGAAATATTGATTCAACCATAAGAAACTTGGTTTCTAGTCCGAAAATGCTGATGAACAACTATGCGTAGAACTTCGTGATATTTGTGTCGTCAGAAAAAGTTTAAAAAAGTTCTAAATTTTTTTTTGAATATTGAAATATTATGAGATTTTCTGAGCATATTATTCCCACGAACTTCTGTATAAATCTTCAAGCTATCATTTAGTTCTGGGAATATTGGGAAAAAATTTTGCATGCTAAATCCTTGGGTGGATATTACCCATTCACATATTCGGCCTTCGTAATTAAGGTCAAAATCTACTGTACAAATAACGAATTTCTAATTTGTTTCTGTTGGAAGTACACGATCGTCCAAACGGTTGGTCGTAAACACAATTACTCCCGAAAGAAAACAACTTAGAAACTCCACAGTTAGAGAGTAGGTTTAGTGCTTGATTACGCAGGTCGAATTCTTGGATGGGTGAAATCCACCCAATAATTCCGTAGATATAGCCAGTCAAAATTCCATTTTTCCAATATTTCCAAAATACAGATTGGATGATTCTGAAAGCTATTGAAAAATTACATCTTGAAGGTTCATGCAGAATTTCGTGAGGATAATATGATTTGCATGATTTCTTTTCATCAGGAAGTTGCGTCTATTGGCGGGGTCAATGAGTGAAAAGATGACCGCTTTGGCAAAGAATTTGAAGATGCGAACCAGAGCTTCTAACTCAAAATTATTGCTTTTCTGGAATTTTTATTTATTTGCAACTCCCATCTCAGGTTTGGTGAGAAAAAAATATATTGGAACGAAAAATAAATATATCATCAGGCAATAGGAATATATTGCTGCAACTCATAAACATAAATACTCAAGAATAAATATACAGGGTGTATCTGAATATCACCGAAAAAATTCAAGGGGTTATTCTGTGATGAAAATTAAGGTGGGTATTCGGTATAGAATTTTTGAAAAACCTCCACCCGAAAGAGTTCCACCCCTCCAAAAATTAACAGAAAAAATTGTTGTCAATAAAACTACACATTTTGGAATTTTTTCAATTCTGAAGTATGCTAAGAAGGGGTTGAAATAGTAAACTCCTATGATATTCTTTCTTAAAACTTTTTTTTGGATTAAAATTTTCCTTTCAAAAAACATGGCTTGAAAGCCCCATTCATTTACTAACTTTCTTATCTCCACAAGTTGTTTAGAAAACTCACTAGAAAAAAATATCGATGATCTGCGAAACCGCATTGTAGCAGGGTGTGAAATGATAAGAAATTCAGCAGGCATATTCCATCGCATACGCATTTCAATGAGGAGGGGAGTGAACGCTTGTATTGAAGCTGAAGGCGGTCATTTTCAACATTTATTATGATTGTCGATATGCGACAGGTTTTGTTCATTGTTCGCTATAGTTTTAGTTATAGTCTTAGCCCAGTAGAATCATTATTTGGTTGGCTGTTGTTCACAGAAATGATATTTAACATTAGTTATATTCTTCTCGTGAACGCTTAAGTTTCCGAAAAAAGTTGTAGAGATGAAGGGAAATTTCAATCCAAAAAAAGTTGTAAGACAAAATAACCTAGGGGTTAAAAAACCCTTCTAAGAATACTTCAGGGTTGAAAAATTTCAGAATGTGTAGTTTTATTGACGAATTATATTCACCACGTTTCATGTCTTCAGATTTATACACAGGGAAAATAAAAAGAAACAATTTTTTTGATGATCTTCGGAGGGGTGCAACTTCTTCGGGGTTAGGTTTTTCGAAAAAATGTATAGCAAATACCTACCAATTTTTACCACAGAATCACCCCTCACATTTTTTCGGTTTCACATACACCTTTTATATTGGCAAACACACATTTGTCCCAACGGCACCTGAGAGCGATACAATGACTTTCTCGATTTGGTACCTTTTTTTTAAAAATAAATGCAACATACTTTTCCACAAAAGTAATATGGAAATTGTGTCCTCAAAAACGAAGAGTTTAGCGCATATCCCAATAGGAGAATTATGTGGGAAATTGACCGAAAAAAGACATTAGCGAGCCAAAAGGAATTTATTACGGTGTCAATTGTTCCGGTACACGAACATCATAAACTGAGTAAACTGCATGGAGGAAAATCTAATTGAGAATATGTGTCAACCTATATGCATTTAACAATTTACCGTCGAAAAACACGCAACAGGAAAGCTGTTGTAGGGATTTGAAATACGGCCTTCTCCTAGATACGACTGACCAGACGAAACTTTTAACTTAGTCCAGCGTTTTATGAGGTTGCAGTAGCGGTACTAGTCATTCCGCAGAGTTGTTACGAAGTCTACAAGAAGATAATTCTTTCTAAAAGGAGGATTTGCAACAGTAATGGATGCTTCTTTATCGTTATAAATCTCCCAGCCACTAAAATCTAAGAACTCATTATTTTTTGCGGGGATCTCATTCGTTAGTGCGGAACGTGGATAATTCACAGCTCAAATTGGTACAATGATGAATATGAGGATATAAAGTATTCATTCATGTCCCTTTGTGAAAAATACCCAGGAGAATTGAATGGATGTCAAGTTTCAGTTCTTGGGCATTATAAGGAAAAAATTATGTTGAAAACCTAGAAAAGCACTGACGTGAAGTCAGCAGCTTTTGCGCGCATGTTCACTTTTGGTGATATCCTTTGGACAAGCGCGAAAAAGACGCTTTTCTAGATTTTTTTCGCTAAAGTACTGAATTTCAATTCGATCTCATCTGTATTTTTGGAAAATTGGAAAAATAAAATTTTGCATGAGTATGTCTACGGAATCATTGGGCGGATTTCACCCATTCACGAATTCTACCTTCGTTATGTAGGTTTCTTCAGGATGTATTTTGTTTAAGGTAAGCCGTTAAGCCAATCCAATTATTCCGCAGATATAACCATTCAAAATTTTATATCTCCCAATATTTCGAAAAATCAAATTCGATCGGATTGAAATCCAATACGTAGGGCCGTATTTATAGTTGTTACTTGAGGCCTCCTTGAACTGAAGGCCGCCTTGAATTTGCTTTTCTATGTTTCTATGCAAACAAACTTTTATTTGTTTCCATAGAAAAGCAAATTCGAGGCGGCCTTCAGTTCAAGGAAGCCTCAAGGAACAACTATAAATACGGCCCTTAATCAGTTCGAAGGTTCATACAGATTTCAGGAGGATAATATGATCATATTATCACAGAATATTGAATATTCTAAAAAATAAAAAATTTGTTTATTTTTTTCAATTTGTTCTGATGGCACGATGATTCCGAAATGTCGCAAAAAGTTGTCAATCAGCATTTTCAAATTGGCTGCCAAGTTTCATCATGATTGAATCAGTAAGTTTTGAGCTATTTCGAAAGAAAAACACAAAATTTGACACATTTTTCCACATTATCTCCAAAAAATATGATTGAATCGAACTGCCATTCAGTACACTACCTCGACTTATGAAGCTCAATGACTAGTAAAAAGTTTTTTCGAATATAATGAATAGTTTTCAAGAAAAAAAATTTATCGAAAAAAAATTTAAAAAAGATTTTTTTTCAGAATTTACTGATAGTACGATCTCAAAAAAAATCCCCAAAAGTTGCGCCTTGTTATACTTCAACTAACTGCCAAGTTTCAATCAATCGTTTCAGTGGTTAGCGAGATATTACGGACATAACCTCGGAACAAAAGTTCTTAACTCCGAAACCGTTTGGCCGATTTTGCCCATTAATGAACTTAATGGGTCGATAGGATTCTCTGTATGACCGTAATCGTGCATACTGACGGCCGGACAGAATCGATTTTGACACTGGATTCATCAGTGAGTCCAACCTCACTGACCTAGTCGTTTGAGACCATTTTCGACTCGAAATTCGAAAATTTGGACAAAACGATAACACCCCTAGAACAAGCACGCAAAAAGAGTTCGTTCTGACTATATGCTGTCAATATATTGAGGGATCATTGAAATTCTGGTATAATGAGTGAATAAACACGTAAAAAGTTTGATAGGTACAATCATAGTATGAAGAATTCAATTCAGATTCAAAAAAATGAAATGGGTTCAATCAGATAAAAGATAATTCCCTCACTGTTGGTATCGAACCCGCAGCCACCAATAACTAGCATGCAGGGCTGGACAAAATACATGCTTGGCTTAATTGAAATACAAATTACAAAATACTTTGTATTTGAAATACAAAATACTTTCAAGTCGGGTATTTGAAATATGAAATACAAAATACAGTATTTTGACTATTTGTATTTGAAATACAAAATACAAATTACAAAATACATTTAGGTGTTACGTAAAATGTGAAAAGAGGACAACTAATTCAGCTTAGCCATTTTATCGCTAAATAGGGAATTTCCTTTCAGAAACACAATATTTTTGATTGAGGTATCAGAAAAACAGCCTCTTGTTGAGAAATGAATAAAACCTGCCAAAGAAAACAATCTTTCTACAGGTCTTGATGAGCACAAACTTGTGTTATATTGTATGAACACATTTTTATATTATCTGCTCTTATCGTTTTTGGAAATTGACTAACTCTAACTCCATGTTGAAATAACCATTCCGCAAGACCTTTTCTTCCTTTCCATTTGCTGAAAACATGAATGCTAGCAAAAAAACTAGATGAAGCAGATGAACGTTGCGCCATCTGAAGGG
This sequence comes from Myrrha octodecimguttata, assembly GCA_958510865.1. Taxonomy (NCBI): domain Eukaryota; kingdom Metazoa; phylum Arthropoda; class Insecta; order Coleoptera; family Coccinellidae; genus Myrrha; species Myrrha octodecimguttata. The sequence goes on from OY294057.1 coordinate 33,972,451, forward strand.
AGATTCGTAGACTATTTTCTGTAGAGCGCTCAGCGCTAAATGTATTTGTTCGAAAGTATTTCGAAGACAAAAGTATCGAAATACAAAATACAAAATACTTCAGCGTCAGGTATTTGAAATACCAATAACAAAATACATTTTCAAGAAGTAATTGAAATAAAAATACAAAATACGTATTTGTATTTCAAATACGTATTTCAATTACAAGTAATTGAAATACTGCCCAGCCCTGCTAGCATGAGAAGTCCCCTTCGTAACTAGCCAGAGTGCATATAAAGAAGTGTTGATAATTCATGCGTATTTGGGAGAAATTGAGTAACTGTGATATTTTTGAATTTTATTTTAATTAGTACAATCGACACGATACTTTGCGAAAATCTTTGGGCTGATACTGTGCAACTAGTAGTCAATTTGAAATCCGATCAAATAAATAGTTCTTGAGTTATCCGAAACTCAAAATTTCAGATTGCTATAACACTGAACTTTAAGTGGATTCAGCTCATTAACGAACTCAACCGAGATATTTTGGATCGGAACCTAACCTGAAAATTTCATGAATTTAGGTTCTTTCTTTCGAAAGTTAGAGCATACACGGACGGACGGCTGAACGGACAGAATCAAATCTGACCACGGATTCTTCATCAGTGAGTCCAACCTAGTCGTTCGAGACCAATTTCAGCTCAAAATTCTTAATTTACAGATATTGAGACAAAACGATAACGCGCCCTTCCCCATAACAGGCGCGTTAAAAGACCTGTTAACTGCAGCAGTGGGGGGCACAATGGCACAGAGTCGTTTTTAGTGACAAATAGCGATTCTGTCTAGGTATGTGGTATGACTTCTGCGCACTATGATGACGATGTCCTACAAACTAAACTCTACTGTCTGTCCTGTCTTATCTAAATTGAGGTCCTGATTCCCTTTTCTGCAAGGTAATGAACACGTCCCCATATTAGGCAACATTTTCCACGGATTTATATCCAACTGAAAATGTGTGATATATGATAGAGAGAAGAATGTCCAATTAACTTTCAAATGCTCTGGCACAGTTCATTCACGAATTTCGAGTTGCTTCGAACTAGTTCTTACAAGCAGACATCGAACATTTTATTTAGTCGATGCCTGGATGTGTACAAGACTACAAGATTGTATTCGGCTACGGGCTCGTTAAACACATTACTTTTTTCTTCTTGAACGTTAATACAATTTTCTGATATTATGGTATTCTCGATGTGAGACTACAATTTTACCAAGGAGAGATGTTCACCAAGTTTTTCTTTCTGGTTGTAAAACTTCTGATATCACACGGGGTATTATAAAAACCTAGAAAGGCAGTGACGTGAACTCAGCAGCTAATACGCGCTTGTTAACATTGCGGAATGGCGACTTGGAAATTTCGCTGAAATTTAAATAAAATATGAAATCAAAAAATTTTTTTTTCAATTTTTTCTACGGATATTTTTTTGCGCGCATGTTCCAGGGGAACAGCGTGCTATCGTTTTGTCCAAATGTCTGTAATTTTGGATGATTGAGCCGAAAATGGTCTCAATCGACTAGGTTGGACTCACTGATGACGAATCCGGTGTCAAAATTGATTCTGTCCGGCCGGCCGGTTGGCCGGCCGTAGACACGATAACTGTCGACAGAAGCAACCTAGCAACTTGAAACTTTCAGCATAGGTTGCGCATCGGAATGCCGCGGTTAAGTTCGTTAATGGGCCAAATCGATCGAATAGTTTCGGAGTTATAGGCATTTGAAGTTTTGAAGTTATTTATTTTTTATTTCAGAAACTACCCAAGCGATTGGATTCAAACTTGGCAGTTAGGTGAGGTACAACGACGCGCAACTTTCAGCCAAATTTCGTCAGGATCATATTGTCAGTAATTCTTAAAAAAAATTTTTTTCGAAATTTTTTTCCAAAAAAATTTTTTTTTCGGAAACCATTCATCATACCAAAAAAAAATTATACTCACACTTTGACCTTCTCATTTCACAGCAGTGTACCAAATTTCAGTTCGATACGATCATAAGTTTTGGAGATATCGGGAAAAAATATGTCAAATTTCGAGGTTTTCTTCTCGATATCGTTGATTTTTTCGGTATTACTCGAGAAATACTTATTCAGTCCTGATTAAACTTCACAGCTAGTTTTAAGATGCTGAAAGACAACTTTATGCAAAATTTCGTGATAATCGTGTTATTAGAACAATTTGAAAAAAAAAATTTCTATGATTTTCTCATCATATCATCCTCATTAAATTCTGTATGAAACTTCGAACTGTTATTTTCGATGAAGTACTGGATTTCAATTGGATCTGATCTGTATTTTTGGAAATATTGGAAAAATAAGATTTTGATTGGGTATAATTTTATTTTTCCAATATTTCCAAAAATACAGATCAGATCACATTGAAATCCAGTAATTTATCAGAAAAAAATTTCAAAAAGCACTGCCGTGAAGGCAGCAGCTTTTGCGCGCAGGTTCAAATTCGTTGCTGAAGCGGTCATCTACATTGAACATGCGCGCAAAAGTTGCTGCCTTCACGGCAGTGCTTTTTGAAATTTTCTAATGGACACTTAGAGTGCATTCAGATTATTATGTTCTGAAGGAATATTCATTTCAGAATATCGTTTTATGGACATTATTCGATAGATCTGTGTCATTGGACTCTTGCATTCTGCATGAAACAAAGCAAAAATCTCCATGAATCATACTGTTGAGTGAATCTTCTCAATCAGAATCTTTATGGAAAATTTATGCAAACACTTCGACTGTCGGTGGAAATTTCCGTCGCAGATCCTGTGTGTGGTGATTTCTCACCGAGGCCGATGTTGCGTAGCCTAGTACTCGCACGGCAGTGGTACTTAGACGCGGTGACAAAAAAAGCAAGGTGGCAAAATGTCACCGATGATGCGCGGTTCCCATTATAGTTGATCTCCACACGTTTGTTAAAGGAAATAGAAACGTAACAATTCTTCTAAAATGACTGACGTTTCCGAGTCTGAGCCGAGCATGGTATTAAACGATTAGGTGTAACTTACTGATGAAGAATCCGCAGTCGAACTCCATTCTGTCCGTCCGGCTGAACATCCTTCACTATGTACTCAGATTTTCGAAGGGAAAGCTCCAAAAGTCTTGAAATTCTCATGGTACGCTTGGAGCCTAACACGGCCGTGTTCCTCAATGAGCAACATCTGTACAACATTTTTGAAGTTACGCTTTGAAAACATTCCAGTTATTTCTCAATATAGAAATATTGATGTCATAAGACTCAAACTAGGCTGTCAGTTGCAGAATGCCAACGCAAAAACCTGTACAGATTTTCGTATGATGATTTTCAGAAAATTCAACATTTTTTTTGAAAAATTATCAAAATGTTCCTTGAAAATATTTGATTCTGATGAAATTTGGCATACACTTTGAAGTCGATTTGTAACAAATATGTACCTTATTTTAGATCGATCAAATTCATTTCAAGTGCAAAAATATTTCGAACGGCGGAGTTTTTGGCGGTTTTACCCATTCATGAATACGGACTTCGTTATTGAGCTTCAAAAATGTTTTACCTACTTTGTCTTCAAGTTGGAAGTTCAGAATCAACCGATTGGTTGGCCGTGAACACAATAACTTTCGAAAGAAATTTCATAGATTTTCTATATTTGTGGGCTTACGTACGGAGAAAGAATTCATATGTTGGTCAAATCTGTTCGATGATTCCATAGACATGAACCATCGCCGCCTCTACGCGACCAAGTACTAGATTTGGATTCGATCGGAGCTGTAGTTTGGGAAATATTGAAACAACATAATTTCGAATGAAAATTTACGAGGAACTTTTCGGTGGATTTCACCCATTCAGGAATTCGGTCCAAATGTTGTCAAAATACGGCTTTGTTGTCCTGCTTCAGTTTCCGCCGATAGATGCCGGCATAAGAAAATCTGCCATATAAAATCTGGAATTTTTACGGAAGTAACTGACCTGTCATATAAAAAACAAGTCAAATCAGAATTTCTTTCCGATTGTCCGAGTTGGACCATACACTATTTTCAAGAATTTCCGAAAATGAATTCATTTTGACAAAGGTAAATTTCACTTAGTCAGAATTGCGATAATATATAAAAAGGTTTCCTTCGTCTCTGAATACATATATACATATATTCTCGAATGGTTTACCTGTTTACTACAAGAGCTATTTATTATCTAAATATTTAGTTCATGGAAAGGAAGTCTCATTCCAGATTAACATTTTCAAAAATACCTCAAGAAAACATTTGGAACGATAGATACTACGATTGATTTGTCTGGTTTGAAATTCGTCTGATAAATTCGTATGAACATGCGAACAGCAAAGTGAAAATTCATATTTCAATTTCAATAATAAGAAACATGAACATTTCCTCGAAATGGTTAGTATGTAACAAAATTCATAAATTTAAAATTGAATACCTACAAGGTACATACAAAATTTATAAACCACATTCTCATGAAAGGAGATCCAAACCAATCCAATATAATCCATGAGTAATATAAATCTCCGGTTCCGTTCTCAACGCTATTTTGGCTTCGAAATGACTTTTTGTATCCATCCATGTAAGTATCCTTATAATATACCACATATTGCACCTTATTCCCTTATACATATTTCATATTATTAATGAGTACATTTTACACAAGAAGTTGCATCAGATCAATCAGATTATAGCTCAATTCATTTTTATTCAGCGGAAATAATTGTATGAACTCGGCAAAGCGACCTTAGCGACCTCATCGTTTACAGAGCCAAGTATGACAATATTTGACAATTCTACGACCGCGTTTTGGACCCAAAATTTCAGTGGTTAATAAAAGGAAAGTGTCAACATCTGATATATTCTATGCATCTTGTTGTGAAGGAAAAAAGGATTTTCTCCTAGTAAACCCATAGAGCTAGTATAATCTATTGGATAACTAGGGTTTATCGAAGAGGTTTATCGGCCGCAAGATCAAATCTGGAAACCAAAATAAAAACCATAATAATAAATGAGTGCATCATTTTTCATTTCGTTAATTTATCATGAATACCTGAATGTCTGCCATGATTTTTCATACACCGCAAGGTATTCTGCTAAAACTGCTACCTCTCCTGGTAACACCATCGATTGATCTGATTCCCAGGGAGTTTTTTATATCAAAGCCAATCTCAACTCGTACTAGTACCAAAAAAATTTCAACTCATCCTTCATTCAATAAGTCCAGCTCGGATAGACACAGTACCACGGCACTGGCATCAGCGGATGGCAATTTTATTTCCAGCTAGCGTGCATGGTCATGGTTTTCAAATTAAATTAGATTTGTTACAGTGTCATCGTGTGAGAAATTTTATGATTGCATACTCAACCGCCTAGGAGGTCAGTTATATTGGTCGATAATTAAACGTACCTCATGTAGAGGAACGACGGGCATATCTAAGAGCCTGCCATTTTTCATCTGTCGTCAAGAAACGATTGAATTTTTGAGGAAGTTTAACTGTTCTTTTGGCGGAGAATCGCTTAGTGAAGCCACGATTGCGTACGGTACATACTATGAATAATCGTTCGTACTTTCTTTTTTGAAGTCGGAATAAATAGCGATGCTATTTTTGCTGGCCATTAACATGAAGTGAATTCGAGAAATTGCTGAAGTGAAATAAGGAGCTTTCGGGCACTTCGAATAACTAGACGTTCATACCAACTTAGGTACTTGCTTCCCAATTCTAAATATTTCAAAATTTCTGAAATATGGAAGACTTGACAAAAAGCGCAGATTTTTTCAGTTAATGTTCACATTCACGTGGTTATAACTTTATCCAAAAATCTGGTTCAAAGTTACGAGAATAAATAGGTAAAATTTAAATCATATCATCCCAATTTTTCGAAAACTCCAATGAATTTTTGGAAACTTTTTATACGTTCCAGAAGCAACACCTGTCAGCAATGTCTGGAAACATTTTTTTTTCGAATCAGTATTAATTTAGAGACATTTTTCGATATTCTGAGTGTTCATAACCTATGCTATCACCAATTCAACTGTTGTTCAAGGATTACTGGACACCCTGTATACCCCTTGTGAAATAACTAAATCCATAAAATGTTGGACTAGTGTGCTGAACCCAAGATCAGTCCTTCCCGCTGCAGCAAGTACATCTAGACGAGGGTCGATGTTTTTTTGAACCGAAAAAAATTATAGTAGGATCAAACCCATCAGCAAAGAAAGAGGATATAACAAAAATTGAAGCAGAAATAATTTGGGGCGATCTGAGGTCGAGAAGTGGAAGGGGGAATGTTTAAGGGTAAAACACGGTTTATCTCTATTTCCGCCAAAATTCCTATGGAAAAAAGTGAAATGGTAAAGTTATAGCTAAAAATAAAAAAGATCCCTTTGTATTCACACTTTCTTCACAAAACCTGAAAGTTCACGTGAAAAACTCGAAGAACCAAGTTTTTATTTTCATCAACAACAAAAAAAAATTCCACGAAATTTTGTTGAAAACTTACTTTTTATGTTCCTACTTCACTGTAGTTCTTCCGATTCAAAATATATATTTGTACGCCTTATTTTGACTGAATATCAAAAAAAGCACCCCTAATCTCAATCGAAAAGTGTCAGATCAAAATATATACTTTTTCGAAAAGTTGGTGGGCTTCTTGTTCGTTGAAATCTATTCTTTCTGACGGTGTCAAAAATAATAAACATAATTCTGGTGAATTTTCTTGAAAAATATCTTCTAGGAAGGCCCAGACCTTCCTAGCGTTTACCACATTTCTCTATAAAATACCTTTTGATGGGCTGAAATCTTCCGTAGGTCACTCAGATATATCCATTATTTTAGAATGACAATGAATAGGTATCCACGAATATAATGTGAATTTCTCAAAAGTATACCACTATAATTAACAGCCAGATTAATGAATAAAGTTGATAATTAATAAGACATCTTCAAAATTTTGGGGAGGTAGTGAAATCTTTCTCAAACTTACTATTCCAGAATAATTTATATACTTGAGTGATCTACGGAAGATTTAAGCCCATCAAAAGGTATTTCATATAGAAGTGGAGAAAACGCGAGGAATGTCTGCGCCTAAATACATAATACTTCTCAAGAAAATTTACCATGTATATTTTTTTGACACCATTAAAAACAAGAGATTCAATGAACAAGAAGCCTACCAACTTTTTTGAAAAACTAGATATTTTGACATGAGACTTCTCGATTGCTTTTGTAATATTTAGTGCAAGTAAAGCGGACAAAGGGATATTTCAAATGAAAAAAACAATCAGTGTATTAGCAACATGAAAAGATAAGTTTTTAGCGAATCTCGTGAAAAAAAATTTTTTTTTCATGGAAAATAAAATTGAAAAACTGAAAACTTGGTTATTTGGATTTTCATGAATTTTGGGATTATGTGAAGAAAGTATGATTACAAAAGTTGTAGATCTTTTTATTACCTCCAACTTTTTTCCATTGGACTCGCAGTTTCGCCAGAAATCGAGATAAACCATGTTTTACCCTTAAATAATCACCCCTTCCACTTCGCGATCTCAGATCGATCTGAATTTCCTTTAGTTTTTGATATGTTCTCTTCATTTTCTGATAGGTTTCATCCTATCATATATTTTTTCCACTTCTCACCAATCTTAAAGGCTTTAGCACTGGTCTAATCAGGCTGTGTCCTCAGTCAGAGTGCATCTGAACCGCGGTGTGGAGATTATTACCGCCGAGGCCGCGTATCTAATAGAGCGGATATCATACATCAACTTTGCCATCGCGCAAAGAGCCGATATAAATTGACCACCCGAGAAGGTGTTTTTACCCGGCCAGTCAATTGAATTTCTAATGAAACTTCGTTGGGCCGACAATGAGGGTATTAATTCGCTGTCTCCTCTGCTCCCCCCCCAAACGATACGAACAATGGCGCGCGATAACAATACGCCGCAAATTTATGAAAGGAGTCGACATAATTCATCTTGGTGTAGTGTACAAATAATGTGTATAATTCCGCATACATTAACCTTGGCCGCCCTCGATGAGAGCCGTATATCACCGGGCACTTCTTGCGAGAGGGCAGTTCTCGAGATCTGCGATAGTCATGGATCGGGTTAATGAAAAGGGTGTTCCAATTAAACAACGTTGCAAATTCAACACTTCTTCCTAGTGTTTCTGTCATATTGAAGGCTGGATGTTATCAGTATCATCTTATAGTGACTACAAGAGTTTGTCATTAGAGGAGATGTATGTCCAATACATAGAAAATGAGTCAACTGTGACAGACATTCTAGCGCAGCAGCTTTTGTTCGCTTGATCAATTTCCTGAGAGAAAAATAATTTTATATACAATATATCGCAGGAATTTGGACATAACAAGCAGACAATTACCTATGATTTTACCAACGTTTCTGAACGGCTTCTTCCTTTCTCAAGGCTAGATAATTGATTTTATTAATTATAAACGAAACATATAACATTTAACATTATTACCTCATCATAAAATCGAAAAAATATACAAAATTAGAGTGGTTAGACAGAGTAAACAATAGATCAGCTCAGATGCGTGACAGTCAATGGAACAACAATAACAAATAAGATGACATCGGACACATTGCGATTACACATATTTTCATATATGGTCTAAGTCTACTCATTATATCACGACCAGTAAATATACAGTATGAACATAATGTACAGGTGGAATATCAATCCTGTCACAAACACTAAACAAACATGTAAACAAATCCGGAGTAGCTATCCGTTAGGAATCTTTATTTTGGAAATGATATAATCGTAAACAATACTTAAGTTGTTTATATCCTTCCTGTAATTCACTGTATCAGTTTTTCTTATGTATATCATTTCACCCAGCAGACGTCTAAAATAATTCTGTTCTTTTTCTAGGATTGTTACATTTTCGAAATCAAATCTATGTCCCTCTCTGTGTGTATGTTGGGTGAGGGCAGTTTTGTTCTCAGCTGGTAATTGTTTGATGTCGTTTTTATGTTGTCGTACCCTATCTTTCAAGTATTGTTTTGTCTGACCCACAAACACCTTGTTGCAATCCTGGAAAGGAATCTTGTATACAAGGCTGGACTGCATAGTCGGATGTGTTTTGTCTTTTATGTTGGTAGCTTTTTTTTGCTGTTGTCAAGGGCGTTATAAAATGATGTCGTGCAACCATATTCTTTGAATATGTTCTATATTTTGTAGGACAACTCCGGGAAAAACACGAGTTTGAAATACTTCGACATGGTAGTCACCTCTGGTTGTGGGTTGATGATTATGTTGTTGACTGTATTAGTTGTATTGACATTCCTACCAATGCCCACAGGACAAACCTGATCTTGTTTAAGTTTGTAAGCGTTTATTGCCTTTCTGATGTAGTAAGGGAGGGTAGCTGTTGTTTAAGAGTATGTCAATAACTCTCCTTATATTTTTCTTCTCGAACTTTTTATGACCGAGTGGTAGAGCTCTGCGAATTGAATTAGTTGCAACATTTTTCTTTTGTTGGACACTATGGTTCGAAAGAAAGTTGAGACATCTACCTGAATTTGTTGGTTTCACGTACCAATCTGTGATCATTTTATTATTTTCTTTTATCACTATAACATCCAGAATAGGTGGGCTGTTATTCTTTTCTATCTCTATGGTAAATTGGAGTTTCTCGTGAAATGAGTTGAACGTATTGAGTGTTGATTCAATCTGGTCTTCAGGAACGAGTAGAAATGCGCCATCAACATATATTTAAACGAAAGGAATATTTGTTTGTTATTGTTGTTCCATTGACTGTCAAGCATCTGAGCTGATCTATTTACTCTGTCTAACCACTTTAATTTTGTATATTATATTGATTTTATGAGGAGGTAATAATGTTAAATGTTATATGTTTTGTCTATAATTAATAAAATCAATTTTCTAGCCTTGCGAAAGGAACAAGCCGTTCCGAAACGTTGTTAAAATCATAATTATATTGTTTATTTGTTGAACATGGACGTGAACACTACAGAGAAAAATAATTTTGTTTTTGAACCGTTCTAATGACACTATCATCACAAAATTTCAAACAAAATTGTGCATCAGTTGTGATTCATCATGATCGGCGGATAAGCATTTTTAGAGTGATTCAGGCAATGGAAATCTTCTGCAAGAAACAACTTAGAAGCTAGATATCTGTTGAATAGGTCAAGACCTTAATAGCCAAAGCTGAATCGGTGACTGGGTCAAATCCACCTAATGATTCCGCAGATATACCCATTCAAAAATTCATTTTCCCGATGTGTCAAAAAATTGTAGTGAACTCAACTGAAGTACTTCAGTTTGAACAATGATAGCTTGAAGGTTCATGCAGAACTTCGGATCAATTGGAAAGAAGACCGTCAATTTTTCCCATTAGGAAGTAAAGATGCGTTTGGCTGGATCAATACTTAGCCCCTTCAAAACGAATTTGAATGACACGACAATCACGAAATTCAACATCTACAGGAAAAAAGACCTCATCGGAATAAAATTTGCGTACTCAAGTGGATATTGAGAATCAATCTATGTACAAAATTTGGTTCAAATCTGATGGATAGTTTCTGAAAAAAAAATAATTTGGATAAAATTTCGGAATTCTTCTCACTTTACGAACAATACTATCCCAACAAAATTCAGTAAGCAGTTGCGGGTTTGTATGCTTCAACTAATTACTCCATACGAGATATTGAGGAAATAATGTCAAAAATTCAAATGATTATACCTCCGAAACGGTTCGACATCTCTTATTCTATGCCATTTATTTCTTATGTCAATTTCTGGTCCAGAGAATGGAAAAATTTGTTTTCTAATTATCCCTTTACCACATGAGCCCCCTCATAAAGCCGGCCTGACGTTAAGTGGGCAAAAAAATTCATATTTTTTAAATATGTAGTTTTAATGGCGGTCATCACGAAAATCTGCTCATAATTGGTTGGCAGCATTTTCCAACTAATCACCAAGTTTCAGATCGAATCAGTATTGCTTGAGTTATTACTCCTCAATATCTCTAGAATGGAAATAAAATTTGGTTATACTATTGTTGGATATTATTTGCAAGCTTTTTACAGAACTACTAATATCGAAATTCCAAAAATTTCACAGGCAGTTGCGCATCAGTTTCAATCCAATAGCAGGGCTAGTTCTTGGGATATTGGGAAACTAACCTCAAAAATTCAAATTATTTTGGATTTGAAACCGATCCGATCCAACAACGTGTCTAACTGTTGCATTAAGATGTGCTACCCTTCCTGAAAGTTTCAAGTCACTAGCTTTATCTTTTTCCAAGTTCTCGTGGCAACGGCCAGTCGAACAGAGTCGAATTTTATCAGTCATGTAAGGCAAGATATAATAGATAATGCGCGCAAAAATTAGAGGTTTGTTCGGGGTTTTTCTTCAAAGAAATTCCTACTCCGGATAATATCAGTCAGATTTCGCTACAATTACTTTTGAGTCGACATTCTAACGGGTTTTACAATAGGGTGGATAAAAATGGAAATGGTTATAATCGCAACACTGCGTATTATTTTTTGAGATTTCTTATGTCATTTGTGATCAGCAGGTTATGCCATTTATTCAAGGAAAAAATCAGGCTTCAATTAGATCTTTTTCAATCAACAACATAAGGAATTTCGAGAAAATATTTGGGTTTTTATCCTCACCAGATTCAACTGCTACAGAAGCCATTAGACCACCATAAACATCGTTTATTTTTTGATTTGGCCCTTGAAAAACTTGAAAATAATGAATATTTTCATCAAAATATTTTATTCTGTGATGAAGCGCATTCTTGGTTGAATGGATATGTTAAATAACCTAGAAAAGCACTGAAGTGAAGTCAGCAGCTTTTGCGCTCATTTTCCTTTTGATGTTATCTTCTGAACATGCGCGCAGAATCTGACTTCACGTCAGTGCTTTTCTAGCTTTTTTTTGGAGTAACTCCGAAATATGCGTGCAAGAAAGAACGACATCGAGGAAAAAACTACTAAATTTAAAATTTTTTGTTTGAATATCTCCTGATATTATGATCGTATCGAACTGAAATTTAGTAAACTGCTGTGTAATATAGAGCTCACAGTCTGTGCTGAACTCTTTCGAATATGATGAACAGTTTTCGAAAAAAAATTTTTTCGAGAACAATTCAAAAAATTTTTTTTTTCATTTACTGATAGTATGATCTCAACATAAATCACCGAAAAGTTTCGCGTCATTATACTCCAATTAACCTCCAAGTTTCGGTTCAATCGTTCAAGTAATTCGTAAAATATCACGGAAATAACTACGAAATCGTTTGTCCGATTTTGCCCATGAACGAACTCAACCTTAGCATTTCGAAATGCAACCTACCCTGAAAGTTTCAGATCGATAGGATTCCCTGTTCGACCATAATCGTGCATACGGACGGTCGGACAGAATAGATTTTGACACCGGATTCGAGATCAGTGTGTCCGACCCAGTCGTATGAGACCATTTCGGCGGAATTCGACAATTAAAGACATTTGGACAAAACGATAGCACGTGCAAAAACAGAATTGCAAAATTCAGAGTGTTGAAAATCCACAGGAAACTATTCAGACGCCATAATATCCTGATAAAGTCACTGTGTGGTGTGCAATTCTTGCTGGTGTAGTGATAGGTCCATATTTTTTTGAAGCATATGGTCGAATGGTAACAGTCAATGGAAAACGATACAGAACAATGTTAAATATTTTTTTTCTGCTGTTATTGAGAAAAATCTAGAGTATACTCCATTCACTTTTATGAACTATCCTGGTTGGCCATGATTTAGGTCTATTTTGTTTATTCATTTAACACTGACGCAGGTTGGGACTCGTGAAATATTGGCAATGTCAAAATAATTCTCAGCGAAATGCAAAATACCAAAGCCTATTTCTACTCTCAATCTCAACATAATCATCACGCTTGGAAACTTAAAATGCCGCAGGTAGGTTTGAAGAAGCAGAGACAAAGTATCAGAAAGTGCTATGTAGAATTGAAATCTGCTTTTTGCGCGCATGTTCTAGGGGAACAGCGTGCTATCGTTTTGTCCAAATGTCTGTAATTTTGGATGATTGAGCCGAAAATGGTCTCAATCGACTAGGTTGGACTCACTGATGACGAATCCGGTGTCAAAATTGATTCTGTCCGGCCGGCCGGCCGGCCGTAGACACGATAACTGTCGACAGAAACAAGCTAGCTACTTGAAACTTTCAGGATAGGTTGCGCATCAGAATGCCGCGGTTAAGTTCGTTAATGGGCCAAATCGGTCGAATAGTTTCGGAGTTATAGGCACTTGAAGTTTTGAAGTTATTTATTTTTTATTTCAGAAACTACTCAAGCGATTGGATTCAAACTTGGCAGTTTGGTGGAGTATAACGACGCGCAACTTTGAGCCAAATTTCGTCAAGATCATATTGTCAGTAAATTTTAAAAAAAAATGTTTTCCAAATTTTTTTACAAAAAATTTTTTTTTCGGAAACCATTCATCATATCCAAAAACAATTATACTCACACTTTGACCTTCTCATTTCACAGCAGTGTACTAAATTTCAGTTCGATACGATCATAAGTTTTGGAGATATCGGGAAAAAATATGTCAAATTTCGAGGTTTTCTTCTCGATATCGTTGATTTTTTCGGTATTACTCGAGAAATACTGATTCAGTCCTGATTAAACTTCACAGCTAGTTTCAAGATGCTGAAAGACAACTTTATGCAAAATTTCGTGATAATCGTGTTATTAGAACAATTTGAAAAAAAAAATTCTATGATTTTCTCATCATATCATCCTCATTAAATTCTGTATGAAACTTCGAACTGTTATTTTCGATGAAGTACTGGATTTCAATTCGATCTGATCTGTATTTTTGGAAATATTGGAAAAATAAAATTTTGATTGGGTATATCTCCGGAATCATTGGTGGATTTTACCCACTCACGAATTCGGCCTTCGTAATTAAGGTCCAAACCTTCTCTACAAATATCGAGTTTCTAAGTTGCTTCTTTCGGAAGTTATTGTGTTTACGCATTCGGCCGTTAGGCTGACCGTAAACACAATAACTTCCGGAAGAAACGACTTAGAAACTCGATATTTGTAGAGTAGGTTTGGGGCTTAATAACGGAGGTCGAATTCGTGAATGGGTAAAATCCGCCCAATGATTCCGTAGATATACCCATTCAAAATTTTATTTTTACAATATGTCCAAAAATACAGATATGATCGAATTGAAATCCAGTAATTTATCAGAAAAAAATTTCAAAAAGCACTGCCGTGAAGGCAGCAGCTTTTGCGTGCACGTTCAAATTCGTTGCTGAGGCGGTCATCTACATTGAACATGCGCGCAAAAGTTGCTGCCTTCACGGCAGTGCTTTTTGAAATTTTTCTGATAGTAACCCTGATAATTGGAAACCAATAATTCGTCATAAGCTATCCAACATTTTCAACGTACGTGAACACCCAGTGTATCGCTGACATAGATTCCCAAGAACTTTGTAAGTTAAGTTAGTTCTTTTAAGATGACACAGGTTTTGTAGTACATTTTCATACTGGAGTGTATCATGCTGTGCAACAAGGTATTTAAATGTCTTTTGTGGGCTTATTTTTTTAGAATTTCGAAAAGTAGTGTTTGTATGTTCGTTTAGAAGTTTTACTGCAATGTTATTCGAGTACATTCATTTTTATCTCGAACGAGCTATCACAAAGTAACGGACTACTCTATCCATTATTTTTCAGTAAAATTTCAACACTTGATTCTTTATTTCCGTATAAAAAAATAGCATAACTGCATCTTCCAACCATTTTTATATACGTGAAATATTTCCAGTGTTAACAGAGAAAAAAGTTTCTTCATTATTCGCCAGGTCTTTGGAATTATTGAATTCACATAATATGTTCTCAAATTCATTATTTCCCCAAAGTAAATTCGCATTTTGAAAAATACGTAATTACTACGACCTCTATGTAGAGAAGACAATATTGTGTAGTTATCTAACCGGAAAATGATTATAACCTAACATTTTCAAAATATACACGGTGAAAAGTATCAGAACGTCATGCCATCCGGGATAGTTCATAAAAGTGTTTATTAGTATATATGTGGTTTCAACAATCGGTTTATTGAAACCATATTTGGTGATTGAATTATGTGAAGAAATGGACCAGTTTATTATCCTCCCAAGTCGTGTGATTTAACACCTTGCTTCACACAAAATGGGATAATGAAACCTTTCGAATAAAAAGTCAATTTTGTGTATCACTAAATAATTTATGTTTTTTTTAATTTTCGAATTGTATGATCCCAATTGGAAAACCCATCACAACCGTGTTCCAAACATCAACTCGTTCGATAATTCATTTTGGTAAACATATCGAGATATGTAAATATGCCTGTTTCAGAAGTCTGATTAAGACAATTTCAACAAAATTATCGAAATCGCCGGCAACTAGATAATTGGTTTCCATCGAATGCAGACCTCCAACTCATCAAAAACATTAACCTGTAAATCATTCTGTTTATTGTTAAATTGTTAACTTTGTGGACAGTTATCGTATCAAACTAAATAGAACAGTTATCTATCAAAGTTCATCTATGTAGCTCCTGACTATACGAAACTCTATTCTATCGGTTACGGGAACGTCCCGTTCAGTGCAGAATACAGATCCCCTAGAAACTAAGAGAATCAGCGACTCTGTTCTAGCTAGAGTATCTTGCCTCAAACTTCAATTTCGAAAAAATATACTCCAGCCTCTAGACGCAACCAATTCTTCATGGTATGCATTCCTGAAAACTGATTATAGGCTCATACTGCAACATGGACGACCGAAGAAAGATCTTACCATCATAATTGAGTAAATTTTTGCATCGACTTCAAGACCATTGCCTTCTCATATCGCAGGACTTTTCGATTAAAACGTGTTTCACATTCGGTCGAAATTGAAGGCCCCAAAATTACCCATCGAAGTGAGCAGATTAACGTCGGTACCGTTTTCGAAATGAGCCAGAGACCGGTCGAAGGAGTCGGTACAGGAAGTCGTCTCGATGGGAGTTACGATATCTGCCTCGGGAGGCTGGATATACCGTATGTTCAAGTGGAAGAATTTAACGGAATTGCCTAATCCAATTTATGGGACCATTCGTTTTTCGGCGATCAAGGCTCTTTCTGTCCCACGGTCCGGCTGTAGGTTGAGGCAGGGTCAATATGGTGACTGTCTGGAGGACCAATAAAAGGAGGATTTGGTATTCTCGAGGTTTTTTACCCACAGAATAGTTTTGATTATTGTGCACTTGTTCCTAGGGTGGAGTTTTTCTTTATGTCTATAACAGGCATATTGAATTAAAATTTGTTTCAGATTCACTGATAGAAAATTCGTGGTCAAAATATATTATGTCCGTGTTGGACTCAATATTTTACAATCTATTGTCTTTGTTGCTTGCGCAAAGTGGGAGTCTGATTTCTTTAGATTCCTGGAAATATGCCCAAAATTATATATTTTTTGTTTTAAATCCATTGACACCGGCTTCAAGAGCATTTTATATCAAGCCACCAAATAAATTATTGAATTATATTGCATGTAAGACAACACTTAAATAAAATTCGAGCTCTTAGCATTCCAAGGATCGGAGCTTGATGGTTGGCATACTTTGGTTCCTCGAAGAATCCAGACGCCACATGTGAAAGTGCATAGAATTTATCATCCTAGACCATGTAAGGAAATTTGCTTTACACATTTGAGCATTCTTTCGTACTAACCAATCCGAGGTGTTTTTTTGGAATTTTGAAAGTCGTCGCTCAGTTCGAAAAGCCAAGCAAAATTTATATTACCTCTCTATAAACAATGAAAAAAAAAGGATTTTTCCCTATTTGGGCTTCGCTAGTTTTAAAAGACGACTTCGGTCTAAGTTGCCAACTCACAAATTTCTTCCAAATTCACTATCAGTTCTGAAGGGGAATTTCAGAACCAATTCGACATGAAAATGTTCTCATTATTTATAAATATCCGTAAAAGATGCCTCGGCTCCTCAAACAAGATAATTCCTTCCAAATAAAGGTTTTTGTTGGGATCCTCTCTGATTGGCTGGAATTTAAGTCGGGATTCCTGATTTCATGTTAATAGCGTCAAGTTTATATTGGATATGTTCCAGAAATAAACTTGGTTATTTTGGTTACCGGTTTTCCGTTCCGGAAATACGAAATATTCGGTTGATTCCTGAAAAAAAGGTTAATTACGGAATGTGATTGATGAAAAAATTTTGTTTCTGTCACCAGAACGACAGTAAATGCTCTTTGGTGACATATCCATAGCATAGAACAATCATCATTTACTTTATGATCCATAGAACATTAAGACTTCCTTACTGAAGGCCACCTTTAATTTCATTACATAGAAAAGCAAATTCAAGTAAGGAAGCCTCAGGGAGCAACTATAAATACGGCCCTAAAAGTATTGTCAATGTATGATCCATTATATTTATAAATAACGCGAACCTTATCATGTCGAATTGGTCCTAAAATTTCCCTTCCCCAGTGTTAATAAATTCGGAAGAAATTTGTGTGTTGGTAACTTGAACCGAAGTCGTCTATTACTCTTCATTTGACCTTTGTAAACAATTCGCTTTTCTATAGAAGGAAGATTCTATCGTAAAATCCACTTGAATAACCTTTCGATCATGTTATCTAGTACAGATACAAGAAAATATATTTTAATATGTATTAAAAGTTTAATGAACCCTTTCAACAACATCATCGTTTCATCAGTGCAATGATTTTGATCAACTAGATCAATAAGTTCTTCAATTGTCTTCTAATCAGAGGAGCATTTACATTCTGATAAAAAATCGGAAAATATTATTTGGTCGTGTCTTCATTTTTGATCGCGACATAATTAATCAAGTGCGATTAGTTCACCCACACTGGATCTCCATCTCAGAAACCCAAAATACCTGAACAAACTAATTCAAGTCACAACAGTCCGTTCGTCTGGGCTATTGTATGTAATTTGGCCGGGCTCCATTTTATAATTTGTTGGATTAAACTAGTCAGGGCACTTATTCTGTTTTCGTGTACGAATTTTGCCCTTCTGCATTAATTGTTTCTTAGCAATTGGTAAACATCTTTTACTCGAGGTAAATTGGGTGTTTTTTCAATTTCAAAGCTGAGTATTACGTAAACGTATGATCAAATTTCATATTCAAAAAGGAAAGACCAATTCAATAATATTTCATACTACTCATCTTTCTTTTCAAATTTAAAGAATTGAGTTTACCACGTACAAGGATGTTAAATGTTGTTGCTATGAAGGGGGTTATCTTTTCAAGTATCGATTCTGCTAAACGCACATTTATACTTCCTGATGGAAAATTTTCCTCTAATCAAATTATCCTCTGTTATTGTGTTTACGGGCGCCCTCACAGCCGATCGTAGACAATAACTTCCGAAAGAAACAACTTAGATACTCGATATTTGTAGGGTAGGTTTTTGACCTTAATAATGCAGGCCGTATTCGTGAATATGTAAAATCCACCTAATGATTCCGCAGATATACCCATTTAAATTTTATTCTTCCAATTGGTCCAACAATACAGATTAGATTGAATTTGAATGCAGTAATTGACTGAATGATGAATGCTTGAAGGTTCATACCCAATGTCGTGAGTATAATATGATCAGAGGATCATCAGAAATATTGAGTATTCGAAAATGATTTCGAGATTTATTTTCAAAATCGTTCTAATGACCCATCACAAAATTTCGCAGAGTTGTTCGTCAGCATTTTCAAACTAGTAGCCAAGTTTCATAATTATTGAATCAGTAATTTTCCAAGAAGAAAACCACAAAATTTTACATACTTTTTTCCAATATTTCCTCAAATTATAAAAATGTTTATAATTAATGAATATGCCTGTTGTAGTCTATGTGTGATTTATATATTTTTGCGCGCATGTTTTAGGGGAACAACGTGCTATCGTTTCGTTCAAATGTCTATAATTTTCGAATTTTGAGCCGAAAATGGACTCACTGATGACGAGTCCGGTGCCATAATCGATTCTGTCTGACCGGCCGGCCGTAGACATGATGACTGTCGAACAGAACCAGCTAGCGACTTGAAACTTGTAGGGTAGTTCGTGCATCAGAATTCCGCGGTTGAGTTCGTGAATGGGCCAAATCGGCCATTCAGTTTCGGAGTTATAGCCATTTGAAATTTCGAGGTTATTTCCCTCATATTTCAGAAACTACCGAAGCGATTGGATCGGAACTTGGCCGTTAGTTGAAGCAAAACGGCGCGCAAGTTTGAGAAAAATTTCAATAACAATTGTATGTATTGTATAAATTTTTTTCAGAATTTTTTTCAATTTTTTTTTCTGAAACTTATGTTCATATTCGAAAACAATTTTGGTTGAACATTGAGCTTCATATTCAACAGCAGTTTACCAAATTTAACAAATTTCAATTCGATACGGCTATTAGTTTCGGAAATATTGGGAAGAACTATGTAGAATTTGGTGGTTTTCTTCTCGATATGTTTTTTTCGGTATAACTCAAGAAATACTGATTCAATCGTGATGAAACTTTGCAGCTAGTTCAAAGATGCTGAAGGACAACATTGTGCCAAATTAAGTGATCATCATCAAATTAAAATTTTTTTTCAAATATTCAATATTCTGTGATTTTCTTGTCATATTATCCTCATTAAATTCTGTATGACCTTCAAACTGTCATTTAACGATAAAGTACTGGATTTCAATAGACGACTTCGGCCCAAGTTGCCAACGCACAATTTACTAAGCAAGATTACTTTCACTGGGGAACGGAAATTTCAGGACAAATTCGACATGATAAGGTTCGCATTATTTATAAATAACCGTAAAACATGCCTCGGCTCTTCAAACCAGATAATTCCTTCCAAATATAGGTTTTTGTTAAGATCGTCCCCGATTGGCTGAAATTTAAGTTGGGATTCCTGATTTCATGCAAACAGTGTCAATTTTCATAGGATACGTTCCGAAAATCAACTCTGTTGTTTCGGTTGCCGATTTTCCGCTCCGTAAATATGAAATATTCGGATGGTTCCTGGAACAAGCGCGTGAAAAAGATTATTTACGGAATCTGGTTGATGAAAATGCGATCGATTTACTGTCACCAGAACGATTTTCTATGGTAAATATCCATAGCATAAAACAATCTATGTTTACTTTAGGTTTGTTTTGGTTCCGACTTCAGAACCACAGACTATTGGTCTATGCTAGAACCGTCCCGAACAGATCTGAACTCGGAACCAAAACAAACCTAAAGTAAACATAGATTATTCTATGCTATGGATATTTACCATAGAAAATCGTTCTGGTGACAGTAAATCGACCGCAATTTCATCAACCAGATTCCGGAAATAACTTTTTTCACGAGCTTGTTCCAGGAACCATCCGAATATTTCATATTTACGGAGCGGAAAATCGGCAACCGAAACAACAGAGTTGATTTTCGAAACGTATCCTATGAAAATTGACACTGTTTGCATGAAATCAGGAATCCCAACTTAAATTTCAGCCAATCGGGGACGATCTTAACAAAAACCTATATTTGGAAGGAATTATCTGGTTTGAAGAGCCGAGGCATGTTTTACGGGTATTTATGAATAATGCGAACCTTATCATGTCGAATTTGTCCTGAAACTCCCGTTCCCCAGTAAAAGTAAACTTGCTAAGTAAATTGTGGGTTGGCAACTTGGGCCGAAGTCGTCTATTCGATCTGATCTGTATTTTTGAAATATTAGAAAAATAAAATTTTGAATGGGTATATCTACGGAATCATTGGGCGGATTTCACCCATTCACGCAATCGAGCTTCGTAAGTAGGCCCCAAATCTTCTCTACAAACATCGAGTTCCTAAGTCTGAGCCTCAGTCAAATCTGACTGAGGCTCAGACTAAATAAAAAAATATAAATCTATATTTTTATAAGTGTAGGCCTCTTTATTGTCGCCGCCTCATGAACCTTCCTAAAATAATAATTTTCCATTTGTATTAGGAAGAGTTACAGAAACCTGCCGCACGTAGGCCGCGACCTATTAACAAATCCGGTACTCAATTTCGTAGTTGTTCCTGGCCTGAAAATCTTTTTCTTGGATGAAAAAAAAACAAGCCTTGGCATTTTTTTTCCGCAGCATTTTCCTCCAATCTACTCTCCGAACAAACTCCGGAAAGGTGCATATAATTCGTAGCTTCGTCAAGTCAGGTTCTGCATCAGTGAGCCGTCTATTTCCCCGAAGAAAAAAATACTTTCTATGCTGGTGTGCATGTAATAAACCTTAACAAGTATCTTATTTACGTTATCTCATCGCGGTGCACCAGAGACCACGGGCTCAATAAAATGCAACGTAGGATGACTGTTTGCTCGATGTTTCCTGGAAAGATTTGAGAAATCGACCGACGACCCAACAGGGATCTTTCTCTCAGAAATAGAAGACGCGCTGGCGGTTATTTGTGTTGCCAGAGATAATCCTAGCGATAAAACAGGACATAAAAATGCCTATACAACTTGGTACGATTATTTGGCAACGAGTCGTGCGACTGTGATCGTGAGCGACTCGAGTCGCACGACTAGGATCACGGAAGAGACTTTTTTGTGCATCAGGTGGCATCGACCATTGCTATGCAGATTTGTTTCATTTAAGTTCACGATGCCGATCAGGAAATTTGCTATGCAGTTGATGCTGGAAGAGCGAGAGCAGATGAAAGATAAAAACAAATTGGTTTGTTTCTTGCAAGGAGTAAGATATTAGCTGAAAATTTGGATTTGAAAAAAAGATTGACATACGGTCATCACGTTCGGCACGTATGTCCAAATTCGTAGCTAAAGCGGTCATCGTTTCACGTATTGACCCCGTCAAAAAATGCATCTTCGTGGTGGAAAGATTTGGAGATCTTCTTTTCATATGGACTTCATGAAATTCTGCATGAATCTTTAAGCTTTCATTTTTCAATTACCGATGGCGATGTATTGAAAGATTTAAATAAATAGTTGTTGAAATTTCTGCAAAACTGATTTTAATTTATAAACATGGACGTTAACAATCAACACCATTTCGATCTTGAGTTGTAAAGAAAATTTATTTCACACCAATCAATTTGAACTCGAATGTATCTTTTTTTTCGGAAATATATAATATTTTAGAAATATTGCTACAATGAATTCTCGTAATTTGGTGAAATCGCTGTCCTATCTCCACGTGCTAAATTTCGATCTGATCGATTCTGTATTCTTCTGAATATTTGGATGACGGAATTTCGAATTCGTTAATGTACTGAAATATTTGACGGTTTTCGTCATTTTGGTCTTGATCTTCGGATTCAAGCTTTACCTGCTCTGCAAATGAGCCTCCAAAATTTTCAATTGCAAAGTTATCGCGTTACAGTAGGCTCCATTATGTACAAAAATACACGATAGGGCGAAGTTCCGTCGCGGATATTCGATGAGCTCTCCGTCAAACATCAAATCCATGATTCACTAAGAAGTTTGTAAAATTATCAATACTTTGAATCGAAACTTCCATTTTATGTATCACAACTACTAACGAAACCATAAGACCTAATAGGACATCGATCATCACTTAACTTTTCAGCAACGAATAAGGACATTCGCGCCGTACCCTTAGGGTACGAATATAGTGCACGCGAGATTGCGACCTTGCGAATCGGCTTCTCGCTTAGTGATACAACTGTCAGCACTAAGAGTTGAATAAATTGAGTCTTTTTGGGTTATAGCGATGCTCAACACTAGTCAAACCTGTAAATTGAACACCCCAAACTGTCAAAACGAATTTTTCCAAAGTGATAGGCCGACTCGCGGTATCGCAATCTCGCGTCCACATTGCACATGAGATATTGCGAGGCGGCCGGCCACTTTTGAATAATTCTTTTTTGCAATTTGGGTGAAGTCAACAAGAGAGGTGGTGTCATAGTGAAGGTAAAATGAATTAGATTGGTATTGAGGATGGATATATCTCAGAAAGTCTTTACTTCTATAACTAGTTTAATATAAGTTTAATACTTTGGTAATGGGTTACATTTCACTGCCACCTTAAGGGTAAGGCCAAGGGGCACGCGATCGCGATTTTGCGAGCCAGTCACTTTTGAAAAAACTATAAGCATAGGGAAGCGTATAATATTAACGGGCTCATCAGAAACTAACGAGTGCAGATTTTGTGGCGAAAAGGAGGAAACTCCTATTCACCTGATTACTGGTCGCAGTGGAATGTGACCCCTTACCAAAGTATTGAAATTTTATCAAACTAGTTATAAAAGTAAAGACTTTCTGAGATGTAACAATGACACCACCTCTTCTGTTGACTTTGCCATAATTGCCAAAAAAAAATATTATAAAGTGACAGGCCGTCTCGCAATATCTCATGTGCAAGTATGCACGCGAGATTGCGATATCGCGAGTCGGCCTATCACTTTCGAAGAATTTGTTCCGACAGTTCGGGGTGTTCAAAGTGCAGGTAGAAGAATTTCGATTAGGCTCGAGCATCAAAAAGACTTTATTCAACTTTAAGTGCTTACAGTTTCATGACTAAGCGGAAAGCCGACTCGCGAGATTACGATTTTGCGAGTAGCCTGGAATATATCCATACCTGCACTACGACCACCTCTCACGTAGACTTTGCCCAAATTGTAAAACAAATTTTTCAAAAGCGACTCGCAAAACCGCGATCTCCCGGCCCCTGGATTTTGGCCGTAGCCTAAGGCTGGTTGGCCGTTCAGACTGATATATCGGTTCAGTTCTATTTGTGAGAATAGACAGGCTGAATTAATCCAACTTGACTGTGTCAAATTGAAGGGTGGAAATAGTTATGCAGTGCAAACAAACTCTGAAATAAATGTCTCAACGAAAGCGCTAAACATGCAAAATAGTGGATGGGGTATTAATACCCATTGCCATCAAAAATAATGAAATCTGATTCAGTAAACGGAAAAATTTCTATTGATTTTGAAGTGAAAGTTTCTGAAACTCGCAGAATCTGTAGATGATTCCTTCAATACACCTCCATAAATAGCTCCAGACAATAACATAACTTATATTTATTTTTTTGATAAGGGGGAAAGTCGTAATTCGCAATAGGGCTCATCAGAACATTGAAACTGGCTGAAATCGCAACTCTTTTGGGAATTTAACATACCTCTTGGGCAGGATCCCTAAATAAATGAGTTTGCTTAGTGAAGCACTCTACCTCAATACTTTCGATAAACTCCATTGCAGCGACCATAATGTGATCGATTGAAATTTCGAATTGTTGTTTTGGCTGACACCACATAAAAAATTACACGATATTTTTATGTAGAATATGAAACGACCCTGAAATTTCGATTAATCTTTCCCACATTTTATATCTGTGCCCGTTTGGTAAATTTCTTATTTACGATCGGCCATTACGACATTCGATTTGCCGGCTAATATATGGCTTGTGTAAATTCGGAACTGTGTTCCTTTCGCGGATGATTTAAGACTTTTTTATCACCGCTTGTTAATCTTCGGACATATATACTGAGGGTTTGAAATTCTGGCAGAGATACAGCAGCGATATTGTCAGAACCAGTAGCTATATTTCTCATCGTAGTTTTTTTCTGTTGCCGCTTTTGAAGAAATTTCAATTCTTATGTTCGATATTTTTTTGACATGACGTTGTTCCCTCATTCATTATGTTTGAACGAACGGCTAAACCGAATAATATAAAGTGCGGGTGCACAGAGAATCATATCGACTTGAAGCTTTCAGGGTAGGTTACAATTCAAAAGGCGACGGTTAACTTTTTAGGGAATTTCGTTAAAATCGTGCTGTTAGTAAATGAAAATATTCGAAATTTGTTTCGAGAAGTTTTTTTTCTCCCGGAAACGATTCATTAAATTTCAAAAAAGTGCAGCTCCGACCTCAAAGTTCATATTCAACGGCATTGTACCAAATTTCATTTTGAAACAATTGTAATTCCCGGAGATGTCTGAGAAAAATATGTTGAATTTCGTGTTTTTTCCTTGGTATCGTTGTTTTTACGGCACTTGTTCTATAGGGAACAGCGAGATATCATTTTGTCACGATGTCCGTAATTTTTGAAATTTGAGCCGGAGTCTCAACGAGTCTTGAACGATTGGGTTGAACTCCCTGAAGAAGAATCCGGGGTCAAACTCAATCCTGCCCGTCCGGATGTCCGTCCGTATGTGCTCTAGCTTTCGAAGGAAAAGATAAGGCTACTTGAAATTCTGAGATAAGGGTTGGAGTCCGAATATCTCGGTTAAGTTCATTAATTGGTCGAATCGGTCAGATAGTTTCGGAGCCCATTTGAAGGTTTGAGGTTAATTCCACGATATCTCATGAAGTATTGTATCGATCAAATTGAAACTTCGTGGCAGTTTTGGAATACTAACGCGCAATTTAGAATAGAATTTCGTGTGGATTTGAAAATTTTTTTTTTTTCAAAATTCAAATTTTTGATGAAAAATTTTTTTTATTTATTAGATCTCAATGGAATTCGTTACGAATTTCAGAGTTAGTATTTAACAACAAAGGAAAAACAAATTGTGCCAAAGTTTGTTGTTATTTGGAATTTCAACTTTATTTCCACAATATCCCAAGAAGTAAAAATGCAACCAAATTGAAACTTCGTGGAATTCTAACGCGCAATTTAAAGCAAACATTTGTGTGGATCCAATCGTTACAAAATTCAAAAAAAATTTATTCGAAAATTCTTCAAATTTTTGAGGAAGACTTTTTTTTCGCTGAAAATATTGATCAGATTTCAATGGAATTTGTAACGAACCTTAAAGGTAGTATTTATCAACAATGTTTCAAACTTCAATTTGATCCTATATTTACATTCGGAGATATAAGGGAAAAAAGTGTGCCAAATTTCGTTGTTATTTGTAATTTTGACGTTATTTCTGCAATATCTCAAGAAGTACAAATGCAACCAGATTGAAACTTCGTAATCAGGTGGAGATTACCAACGCGCAACAAGGTGCGAAATTTCTTTCTGATCTAATAGCGTAAAAGCTCCTGACCTCACGTCAGTGCTTTTCTAGGTTTTTCTCCTGAATAAGTCAAGAAAATACTATTTCAATCATAAATAAACTTGATACCAAGTCTTTAAATGCAACTGAATACACTTTTTGCAAGATTATCCCCTCGAAACTCTGAATAAAAATTAAATCCGCCCAATGATTCCGTAGATATATCCATCCAATATCACATTATCCAGAGTGGATCTAATTGAAATCCGATGGAAAAACGATAGCTTGAAGATTCATGCAGACTTCCATGAGGATAATATAATGAAAAAGATCACCAAATCTTTCTATCAGGAAGTGAAGCTGTGTTTGGTGGGGTCAATACTTGAAAAGATGACTGCTTTGGAAACGAATTTGAATATGCGCGTAAGAGCTGCGGGCATCAGGTCAGTGTTTTGGTAGACTTTTGAATTTGGTTTTTCTTAATCACATTTATTAATTATAGAGCTGTTCATGAAACCAATTTTCCATCATTGATGTTCAGAAATGCGATTACTGAGGAAGCTCTGGATGATGAAATACGAAACCTTTTTGCTTCGACATCGAGCTGACATCGACACGTGTACGGACGGCCTCAGGATGGTTCCAAATTCTATGTCCAATGTCCGAATAACATATAAATGGGGACCATGATAATTTCCGAATGATTAATTTCGTCCAAATATTATTTCTAAGAATGACAAAACTTTTCAAAGACCAGTCGTGTAAATGATCACATCTGATTGCTCGAATGACACTCAATTGAACGTTTTATCTTACAATGTTCAATTGAGCTCGCTCAAGTTAATCACCTGGTAAGAACTCGAAAATCCAAATATGAATCTGTCTACTCTCTACAAACAAAAAAATCTAGAAAAGCACTGCCGTGATGGCAGCAGCTTTTGCGCGCATGTTCAATGTAAATGACCGCTTCGGTAACGAATTTGAACATGCGCGCAAAAGCTGCTGCCTTTACGGCAGTGCTCTTCTAGATTTTTTTTCGATAAATTACTGGATTTCAAGTCGATTTAATCTGTATTTTTGGAAATATTGGAAAAATTAAATTTTGAATGGGTATATCTACGGAATCATTAGGTGGAATTTACCCATTCACGAATTCGACCTTCGTAATTAAGCCCCAAACGGCCGGACCGAAAACACAAGAACTTCCGAAAGAAACAACCTAGAGACTCGATATTTGTAGAGAAGGTTTGGACCTCAATTACGAAGGCCGAATTCGTGAATGGGTAAATTCCACCTAATGATTCCGCAGATATACCCATTCAAAATTTCATTTTCCCAATATTTTCAAAAAAACAGATTAGATCGAATTGAAATCCAGTACTTAAAATGACAGTTTGAAGGTTCATACAGAATTTAATGAGGATAATATGATGAGAAGATCACAGAATATTAAATATTTGAAAAAAAATTTGAAATTTCTTTTTAAATTGTTGTTGTGACACGATCATCACGAAATTTTCCAAAACGTTGTCCCTCAACATCTTCGAATCATCTGCGAAATTTCATCACGGTTGAATCAGTATTTCTTGAGTTATACCGAAAAAACAACGATATTTATAATAGAATAAAACCACGAAATTCTACATTTTTGCCCCAATATCTCCAAAACTTATGGCCGTCCCGAATTGAAATTTGGTATACTGCTGTGAAATATAAAGTTCAAGGTATACCTGAAATTTTTCTTGAATATGAACAATAGATTCAGAAAAAAAAAATTTTTTCGAAGAAAATTTTGAAAAAAGATTTTTTTTTAATTGAGTAACCATATGATTTCAACGAAATTTCGTTGAAAGTTGCGCGTCCTTATGCTTCGACTAATTGTCAAGTTTCAATCCAATCGCTTCAGTAGTTTTTGAGATATGAGGAAATTAACCTCGAAATTTCAAATGGCTATAACTCCTAAACTTTTTTGCCAATTCGGCCCATTAACGAACTTAACCTTCGTATTTCAAAATGCAATCCTGTCTGAAATGTTCAAGTTGATAGCATCCTCCGTACGCCCGTAATCGTGGTGACGGCCGGCCTGCCGAACAGAATCGATTTTGACAACGGATTCGTCATGAGTCCAACCTAGTCGTTTAAGCCCTTTTTCGGTTCAAAATTCAAAAATTACAGGCATTTGGACAAAACTATAGCACGCTGTTCCCCTAGAAAATGCGCGCAAAAAGTAGAAGTATACACCCTAAATCACTAGAAGGTATCAGTGTTGAGACATTTACTCTGGTCTTGATTACTGCAGGTCAGGGGAACACATCGAACAGATCTACATGAATAGAGATGTGAAGTGAAGAAACTATAAAGAAATGAGTGGACTAACCCATATAAGGAAAATAGGAACTAATATTTGA
Organism: Myrrha octodecimguttata; assembly: GCA_958510865.1. Classification (NCBI taxonomy): domain Eukaryota; kingdom Metazoa; phylum Arthropoda; class Insecta; order Coleoptera; family Coccinellidae; genus Myrrha; species Myrrha octodecimguttata. Next base: position 34,000,874 of record OY294057.1, read on the forward strand.
GTACGAACCAATAATCAGATTATAATCTCAAGAGATACAAGAGCTTATATGCTTCGCAGCTGCAACCGTAAAATACTCAGGATTCAGATTTTCATCGGGACTCGATTCATTGGATTCAATAGTAAATCAAACGAGAATTTTAATTCCACTCGATTCGTTAGATTGATCATTGTGAATAAAAAATGAAAATACGATTCAATACGTCCATACAGACATCAAGAAAGAGAGAGAGTGAGCGAGTCTGGTGATGGGATCAATTAATAGCGTATAAAAATCGAGAGTGCCTGGTACGCTTTTGTGATGAATAATTATCGACCTGGTTACGAGGTGAAATTGAACATCGTCTCTTTGTGTTTTATTTCTATCCCGACACTGAATGATGTCTTGAACTGATAGAGAAGAACCAGTATCCAGTAACATGTACATTAGGCAGGTGTACTTTTTTCGGGTTGTTCGGTCCTTTGAAGAGGGTGTGGATAATTTGCTGACCAAAATATAATCCTCTAAATCACGACCTTAAAGAGTATTTAATTGAACCAACCTCTAAAACTGAGTTGTGTACATTGATATGTTTGTGCCACCACATTCATATTTCAAATCCACCCCAAATTGGGGGTAGTTTATTCTTGTAATTTTTCAAAATAATTTGCTGACCGGAGGTTTCCAGTTGAGATATTTTATAGAAACGCTATATTATGATTAAATATAGCATACCCTTTGTGCCACCATAAAAAAAATTCAAATCCGCCCCTGTTTAAGGGTAGTTTATTCTTGTGATTTTTCAGGAATCCTTGCTGATCGGGAATTTCCCGTAAAGATATTTTATTGAAACGATGTATTATGACTAACCGTAGCACATTCTTGGTGCCACCGTAAAAAATATTCAGATCCATCCCCTATTAAGGGTAGTTTATTCTTGTAATTTTTCAGGAATCCTTGCTGATCGGAAATTTCCCGTGGAGATATTTTATTGAAACAATGTATTATAACAAACCGTAGCATACTCTTTGTGCCACCATGAAAAATATTCAGATCCAACCCCTATTAAGGGTAGTTTATTCGTGTGATTTTTCGGAAATCCTTGCTGATCGATATTTTCCAGTAGAGATATTTCATTGAAACAAAGTAAAATATCCTCTGTGCCACCATACAAAAATTTCAGGCCCGACTCGTTTAAGGGTGGTTTATCCTCGTATTTCTCGGAATACTTTGCTGACCGAAAATTTTCAGTGGAGATATTTTATTGAAACAACGTATTATGACTAAACGTAACATACGCTTGGTGCCACCATAAAAAAATTCAGATCCGCCCCTGTTTAAGGGTAGTTTATTCTTGTGATTTTTCGGAAATTCTTGCTGATCGTTATTTTATAGTGGAGATATTTCATTGAAACAAACTAAAATAATTGCGAATCGGACACCCTCTGTGCCACCATACAAAAATTCCAGGTCCGACTCGTTTAAGGGTAGTTTATCCTCGTAAACTACCCTTAATGGGGGGTGGATCTGAATGTTTTTTATGGTGGCACAAAGAGTTTGCTACGGTTAGTCATAATGCGTTGTTTCAATAGAATATCTATATGGAAAATTTCCGATCAGCAAGGATTCCTGAAAAATCACAAAAATAAACTACCCTTAAACAGGGGCAAATCTGAATTTTTTTCACGGTGGCACCAAGCGTATGCTACGCTTAGTCATAATACGTTGTTTCAATAAAATATCTCCACTGAAAATTTTTGGTCAGCAAAGTATTCCGAGAAATTACGAGGATAAACTACCCTTAAACGAGTCGGACCTGAAATTTTTGTATGGTGGCACAGAGGGTATCCGATTTTCTATTATTTTACTTTGTTTCAATGAAATATCTCTACTGGAAAATATGGATCAGCAAGGATTTCCGAAAAATCACAAGAATAAACTACCCTTAATAGGGAGTGGATCTGAATATTTTTTACGGTGGCACAAAGAATATGCTACGTTTAGTCATAATACATCGTTTCAATCAAATATCTTCACGGGAAATTTCCGATCAGCAAGGATTCCGGAAAAATCACAAGAATAAACTACCCTTAAACAGGGGCGGATCTGAATTTTTTCACGGTGGCACCAAGCTTATGCTACGTTTAGTCATAATACGTTATTTCAATAAAATATCTCCACTGAAAATTTTTGGTCAGCAAAGTATTCCGAGAAATTACGAGGATAAACTACCCTTAAAGGAGTCGGTCCTGAAATTTTTGTACGGTGGCACAGAGGGTATCCGATTTGCAATTATTTCACTTTGTTTTAATGAAATATCTCCACTGGAAAATATCGATCAGCAAGGATTTCCGAAAAATCACAGGAATAAACTACCCTTAATAGGGGGTGAATCTGAATATTTTTTATGGTGGCACAAAGATTATGCTACGGTAAGTCATAATACATTGTTTCAATCAGATATCTTCACGGAAAACTTCCGATCAGCAAGGATTCCTGAAAAATCACAAGAATAAACTACCCTTAAACAGGGGCGGATCTGAATTTTTTTTACGGTGGCACCAAGCTTATGCTACGTTTAGTTATAATACGTTGTTTCAATAAAATATTTCCACTGAAAATTTTCGGTCAGCAAAGTATTCCGAGGAATTACGAGGATAAACTACCCTTAAACAAGTCGGACCTGAAATTTTTGTATGATGGCACAGAGGGTATCCGATTTGCAATTATTTTAATTTGTTTCGATGAAATATCTCTACTGGAAAATATCGATCAGCAAGGATTTCCGAAAAATCACAAGAATAAACTACACTTAATAGGGGGTGGATCTGAATATTTTTTACGGTGGCACAAAGAATATGCTACGGTTAGTCATAATACATCGTTTCAATCAAATATCTTCACGGGAAATTTCCGATCAGCAAGGATTCCTGAAAAATCACAAGAATAAACTACCCTTAATAGGGGGTGGATCTGAATATTTTTTATGGTGGCACAAAGAGTATGCTACAGTTAGTCATAATACATCGTTTCAATAAAATATCTCCACGGGAAATTTTCGATCAGCAAGGATTCCTGAAAAATCACAAGAATAAACTACCCTCAAACGGGGGCGGATCTGAATTTATTTTATGGTGGCACAAAAAGTATGCCACATTCAATCATAATGTAGCGTTTTGATAAAATATCTCGACTGGAAACCTCCGGTCAGCAAATTATTTTGAAAAATTACAAGAATAAACTACCCCCAAATTGGGGTGGATTTTAATTTTGAATATGGTGGCAAGAAGGCGATCCTCGATAAATCTTAGGTTTGCATTATCAGTCTCATATTCTTACTAGAAGTTGGAAATTCACGGTATAATTCTATTTCAGTCAGCAAAGTATTTTTACCCCTTTGAAGAGGACTGATTCGAGACAACTACAGACGTAAGGACAGGAACTTTTGCGCGCCTAATATTAATGGTCTGTTATTTTCGAATTTTCAGTGAGAAATGATGTTGAACTACTGGGTTGGGTTAACTGATACGGACGTCGTGATAGTGTTTCATTCTGCCCGTCTGTCCGTGTGTGCTCTAATTTTCGAAGGAATTGTCCTAGAGTCAAAAACTTTTCAAGTTTGATTCGAAGCCTATATATTTCAACTGATAATATGGTACTAACGAAATTCCGTATGAACTTTCAAGCTGCTCTTTTTTCAAGCAACTACTCAATTTCGATTAGATCTGTTTTATATTTTCAGAAATATCGGGAAAATGGAAATTTGAAGTGGTATATCTGCGGAATCATTATGTGTATTTCACCGATTCGCGCATTTGGCCTTCGCAACTCCAATCACAGATCAGATTGAAGGACCTAACGATCGGTCGTTGAACACAATCACTTCCGAAAGAATCGGCTTAGAGACTCGAAAATCGTAGAGTAGGTTTGGGACTTAATAACGAAGGTCCAATTCGTGAGTAAGTATTATTCGGGCAATGATTTTAGTAGATACACCCATTTAAATTTCAACTTTTCATTTTGATTTCCAGATCGATTCGAATTGAAATGTAGTAGGTATATGACTGAAAAATGATAAGGCCAGGATTGTATGAATAGTAGGTCACAAAATATGAAATATTCTCCAATTTTTCGTTTGGAACGATCATCACGAAAATCTGAAAAAATAGGCATTTTTGAGTTATTCTTCGAATATCAACAATACCGAGGAAATAACTTAGAAATTTGACATCTTTCGCGCCAAACTTCATTTTCAATGATAATTTGGAAACTTTTCGATTTTTTTTTCAGATTTTCTTCCCCGAAATCTTTTATAAAACTACGCGGCGGCATTCTTCAACTAACTGGGCCAAAATTCATCGAAATATTGATCGATAGTCTTCCCAAAAAAAATATTTTCAACGAAAATTCGGAATTATTCGAATAACGAAGGTTCGATAAGATCGCTCAGTACATCTTGAAATATTGAGAAACTAACCTCAAAATATATTTTAAATTGGTTTCACTCGGAATGTTTTAGGCCGATTATGCCCATCACAGATTCTTCATCGTTGAGTCCTACCTAGTCGTTTAGGACCATTTTCCGATTTAAATTAAAAAGAAGCAGCCATTTGGACGAAACTATAACGCGCAGTTCCCCAGACAAGCACGTTAGAATGATATAATGGATCACAAAATTTAATTTTTTATAGTTGACCTGGACGGTCAACAGTGATCGAGGTTTTGTGAAACAGGCAGATAAGATAGCCTTGTGAATGTTCTGCCAAAATGAATAAATAGCCCTGTATCTCAGAAACGAATAGCCTCAGCCCATATTCAATTGTTGTTTTCTACTAGCTTTCCAAGGTACCATCAATTTACCATCAAAAATGTTGATGACCGGATAAGCCGGGACTTTCAGATCAATTGGATTTATTGTTATATCTTTATTGAGGGTGATTCTTACTATACTTTCCGTAACATTTCCTTATCCCTTCCATATATAGATATAGAATAACAGGGACTGGCCCTTAGAGAGAGAGAGAGAGAGAGAGCATTGATATAACAGTTATGAAAAAGGACAGAAAGGGTGTTTTCCTGTAGTGTTTTATCGTGTTTTTCAGATTTCTAATAATTTATTCAGTGTTTCCATATCTTTTTGAAGAGAATAAACAATACTGGCTAAGCCTTCTTCATGTGGGGCTTACAATTGTGTTGTTAGATTTGAAAAAGGACTAGGTCTGAATTTTCATAAGTGAGTGAACTTGGAGTTTTATCGCTTTCTTTTAAGATTTTTTTTCAGATTTCCGAAAAACGAAGTGATGAGAAATGAGTGGGTAAGAGCTACGAAGAGGAAAAGCTACAAGCTACGATTCAATTTGACATTTGACTATTGAAGGATCCAGTCTTCATATCTCGCTCTACCGAATTACATTTATCTGAAAAAAATGATCGCAGAGCAAAATCCCCCTCAAGTGAATAGCAAAAACCTGATTTTCAAAGTATATACATCTGATCGAGCTGAATTATTTTCCGAAATTAGATTTTTGTTTATATTTGGAACTATTCAATTCTCAAATTCGACTAAAAATTCCAAAATTAAAGACAATTGGGCGAAATGATAGCACTCTGTATCCTAGAATATATGCGTCCGAAAACAGCATATTTCGAAGATGGCTTGAATTATTTTGGAAACGTTATTCTTCACTAAATTTCAAAAAATACCGAAATTCCTGATTTCCAATGATATCGAATATGAAACTAATTATCAATAATATATTTCAGTTCTGAAAGTAATAAGTACTTCAGAATAAAAATTAAAACATTCGCATTGAGGAACACAATGAAATGCCCTTGTTTTTAAAATATATCGAAAAAGGTCCTCACTATAATTCATATAATTTTTTCTATAATCAATATAGTCAATATTCCGCCTAAAATAATTCTAAAACCCAATTTTCTAATGTAACTCTATAGCAAATTCATATCTTTTCCCTTTCATTATTCCATCCTTCACAATACCTCTCTCTCTATTATAGTATGCACAGAGGTGTGTGTTAAAGTGAAGTGACGGCCAGTCCATGTTATTATCACTCTATGCTTCCATATGCATTCTGTAGGCAAAAATAACATGGAGACGAAACGTAACCAGGAAGGATTAATGTGCAATTTTCCAATGAGAAGGATGCGCTACCTTTAGCGAGAATCAAATATAGTGCGGTCAATTTAGACAATTGAAATAAAGAAAATTCCGACAGAGCCAAATCTTCGTAGAAACCTCAGGTTCACCACAAGGAATAAGGTATCAAAAGTCCCAATCAGTCCCATGTGCGCTAAGGGTCTTATTCGGGGCCCAAGGTCAAAATTTTAGGTTTTTTGGATTTTTCGCGAAAACGGTAAGTTTTATCGAAAAAGTACCTCAGAGCAAAGTTGTAGATCTATAAAAGTGGTTCTTATGACTTTTTCTCTAAGACCCACTTTTTCCCAGATATTGCGCTTGTAAGAATCATGTTCTACATAATATGCACACATTTCCACACCATCTGTGAGGTAGTGTACTCGGCGCGTTTTTTTTTAAAGTGGTATCCCCGGTAGGCCTATTCCACGAACCTTTATGACGTTATTTTCAGGGACAATAATTATTTGATACTATAAAGATTATTGATATGGGTTACTGAGTTTAACTGTCGTTCTAACTTTTTTAATTACTTTAATCTGACTCATACTCTTCATATTCAACTTCAACAATCATGTTTTCTTCAATTTCTTCTTCTCCTTTCTGTTGATGAATGCTTAGAAATTGTTCAAATGAAGATGAATCAGTTGTCTCTTCATCAAAATCACATGAATCTTCCTCTCTTGTATTTAATTGAACATTTGAGCAAGAGACACCTTGGCAATTGGTACACGCTGGAGAACAATGCAACGCTACTTTTTTACAGCCACATTTGGCACTACAACCTTTCATGCAATTGCAAAAAATAGTGTTGAGAAGTTTTTCTGGAGCAGGGGGCAGTGAAATTCGAATCGGTTCCAAAGTATAATATATCAATTTCCAACCCCAGTCTTCAGGGTTCAGTTCATTGCCTTGCCATGTCTGAACTTGATAGATAGTATACTCGAAACAAATGTTGAGTAGCAGATGCCGATGTTGGAGGAAGACAAGATAGTTGTACTTGCTTTTTGTTTCGTGTATTTTTTACAAATGTTAAATATCTGTACGTATTTATGCAATCAATTTTTTTGGAGCTCCACAAACGGCAAGAAGAAACCGAATTCCTTCAGTAATTAGTATTTGAGGTGAAGAATTAATTTCTGTGAATACTTTTGCGCAGTCAATCAAATATTTTTTTCAAATAATTTTAATACTGAATTTTTGCCCCTCCTAAACATTGCTGACGTCGTATCGCATCCGGTTATCGCATGTAAATATAAAATATAGTTTTGGCATTTTGGATAAGCTGATAAACTTTTAGAGGAAAATATTTCTGTCCGTTGCTGCCCCTTCCCAGGTTTTAAAAAGTAAATAATTTTATCAGATGGAGTATGAGTCAGATTAAAGTAATAAAAAAAAGTTAGAACGACAGTTGAACTCAGTAACCCATATAAATAATACGGAGTTTGTTTCACAGGAATGAGACAATAATTATTGTTGGAAAAGCTTATTTAATTATGCCGACGTTTCGTTGGATTTTTCCAACATTTTCAAGGCTGTAACAACATAAAGCTATTTGACACAACTGTGCATTGTAAAGACGAACAATAGAGATGACTTACCTAAATTAGCAGCTTTTAAATTAACATAGATGTAAGAATAAAAACTGGAGAACGAATCACCACTACAGAGACAAAACAAAATTCACAATCAGTTAAAAGCATAAAAATCCACTCTGATATACAATTAAAACCATAAATTAATAAATAAACATGATAAGTCATTGACGACGACAAACACTAGACGTCGTCAATGACGTATCATGTTTATTTATTAATTTATGGTTTTAATTGTATATCAGAGTGGATTTTTATGCTTTTAACTGATTGTGAATTTTGTTTTGTCTCTGTAGTGGTGATTCGTTCTCCAGTTTTTATTCTTACATCTATGTTAATTTAAAAGCTGCTAATTTAGGTAAGTCATCTCTATTGTTCGTCTTTACAATGTACAGTTGTGTCAAATAGCTTTATGCTGTTACAGCCTTGAAAATGTTGGAAAAATCCAACGAAACGTCGGCATAATTAAATAAGCTTTTCCAACAATAATTATTGTCTCATTCCTGTGAAACAAACTCCGTATAATCTAAAGAGACGTGAAAATCATGAACATATCAATAATCTTCATACTATTAAATAATTATTGTTCCTGAAAATAACGTCATAAAGGTTCGTGGAATAGGCCTACCGGGGATACCACTTCAAAAAAATGCGCCGAATACACTACCTCACAGATGGTGTGGAAATGTGTGCATATTATGTAGAACATGATTCTTACAAGCGCAATATCTGGGAAATAGTGGGTCTAACAGAAAAAATTATGAGGACCATTTTTATAGAAAATTTTAATATCTACAACTTTGCTCTGAGGTGCTTTTTCGACTAAACTTACCGTTTTCGAGAAAAATCTAAAAAACCTAAAATTTTGACCTTGGGCCCCGAATAAGTCCCTTAGCGCACATGGGACTGATTGGAACTTTTGACACTTTATTCCTTGTGGTAAACCTAGGGTCTCTACGAATATTTGGCTCTGTCGGAATTAACTTTATTTGATCACTATTTTTATGTCTAAATTGACCGGACTACCATCCTTCTTTTCCTTATGTCCCTAGTCGGTTTGATCTGTCGTTGGCGATCACCATTGATAGGACTTCCTGATCCTCAGTTGTAGTCAAAAGTTGTCCTGAAATTCGTGTTTCGGTCTACTCCCGAATGATATAGTAAACACTTCTTCTTCCATCTCCCGTACTCTTATTGGCTGTTCTAGCTATATTGAACTGAACCTTTATTTTCTTCAAAAAACATCCCCAAAAAATGTTCGTACTTTTTTTTTTAACTATAATCCGTATACTTGATTGTCTCAGTCTTTACTTGTCGGAAATTCATCTTGATGATTAAAAAGTAAAATAACTTATTTCCGCTTTCTATATTTATTTTCACAACAATTGTTTCGTCATGATAACATGACTTCATCAGGTGAGTATGGTAACTGATTACCATACTCACCGGATGAAGTCATGTTATCATGACGAAACAATTGTTGTGAAAATAAATATATAAAGCGGAAATAAGTTATTTTACTTTTTAATCATCATAATCCGTATATTTCAGAGGGTATTGTACTTATAGTTAAGCCAAGCAACCTGCAGTAGAAAGAAGAAGAATTCACGATTTCATTTAGGAACAATGAACTTCAAAGCTGCAGAATGTCCAAATTTTATGTATTTGAATTCAATGGAGCTTGAAATTGATACCCTATCTACGCATTATTATAGTGTGAAGTTTCATTATGAAGGATTTTGGCAACAGAATAATAATATGTGAATCGTTAAGTTCAACCGATATTTTCTACTTCACTTTGAGAGCTTATGAATGGATTTGTTGTTGATGAATGTTGTTTCAAAATCACTATTTTCATTACATTCCACATCGTTCGTATCTTCAACAATTAATTCAAAATGTATCGAATTTGTACGATATAAAGAATAGAAATCACTTAAATTTCCTAGTGGTTTATATTGATTCATTTCTGTTCGATCAGGATTATTAGTTGGAATAAGTAACTGAAAACATAACCCTGAAACTACGAACGATAACTTTTCATACAGTGCGGATAAACCTTTGTTCGTTTGTTCGATCATTATTTCCCGAACACCCTGTGTATATACGAATGCTCAATAAAAGACATTCTATAATACGTTATAGAATGGCGAGTATTTACATTCACCATCACCCACTAGGTGTCTATTTCCACGACCTATTCGTCATTAAAAAAAAAATAGATCAAAGATATGAATATGCTTTTCAGTTTAAAAATACCGACAACATAGATACATGACGTCAGTCGAAAGTACGTATGAAATGTAACGAAGTGGAGGCTTTTAAGGTTGTGACCAAAGACTTCGAATGCTTTTACCATAGCTTGTCACGTTATTCCGGGTATTGATTTCACGTCACATTTAATTCGAATCAAATTATACTATCGATAGGGTATTTCACGTTTTTCTTGTGAGATTGAATCCGACTCAGGGCATGGTTCGTGTCGTGCTGTATGCATGGAACTGAATTTTAATATAAATAACCTGAGCGTGTTATTGACGTGGTGGAAAATTCTTTCGGAGCTTCCTCCAAGTGGAGTATACCAGTATTTTCGATTCAGATGAAAATTAATATTACAAGAAGTTATCATTTATCAAATGATGTGGTTGGTGGAAATGCTCCTTCATGATTTGTGTTTCGAATACGTATGTTTTTAGAATTTGCTAGTGAGAGATTTCCAATCATCAATCATCAAGATCAATAACAGAAATTATTCATTTTATGGCCTTGAATTTTTGAATCAAAAAAATGGCTTCAGTGACTAAAATTCAAGTGAAAATGATAGAATTGGGAGGAAAGAGATTTTTCTTTGTGTTCACGGATTTAATCTTTTTCAGGTAAACCATTCGATTTTCTGATTTCGATGTATCCTATATTTAGATATTGATACGATTACTTTCACCTAGATATTGAACCTTCAATAGCAAAGTTTTTTTTTCTTATCATCGATATCTCAGCAACCAACGATCGCAGAGTAAACAAAAGGGCCGTTTCAGAAACTGAAATGAATTTCGAACCAATACTGTCGCGTTTTGTTCGACAAAAAATTTTGTATTATTGTTGACTGAACAGTTTTCAATTATATTTCAGGAATTAACAGCCAAATTAGAATTTTTGATAAAAAGATTAATGTTAAAAGCGGCTTCTACAGCTCACTAGATACCCACAACGAACACTGAAATATTTGGATATTATTTTATATTTTCAATTTTCTCAAGCATCTTGTTGCTTTGTTTCGAAAAATCGAACATTCATAATAATTATGGAAATCTTTTATGATTCTCGAATCAATCGCAAAATGCCCAAAAATAATCAAATTTAATCATTATTCATTCTCAAGCAGAATCCTTGAATTTTTTGAAAAGTTTGATTGTTTTGAACTAAAAAGAGTTCGCTGTATTAAACTGCAACTTACTGAGGTCCTTGAGATAATATAACTGGGAATATAATTTATTTCATCTATATTTTTATTCCGGCCGTTGTTTTCTGAAGATTGAATAATTATTATCGGTTATAAATTCAAAGAATGAGTATGTAGGCAAACATTTCCCTGAGATTAACACAACTATTCAACTGCCGTGATAGTTTTCAATTCATCATTAAATTATTATGAAGTATCCCTTGTAATTTTCAAACAGATGCTCTCATATCTTTTGAAGGGAACGGTTTTTTTGAGTCACTTTTCGAACGAATGCGTTTGATCAGGATGGTTCTGAAACATCATATCATAATAGGAAACATTTCCACCAGTATGAAAAAATAATTTTTATCTTCAAAAAAGCTCTGAATGCCACTTCACTCATTTTTTTCTCAAAAAATGTTGAAATATTTTCACCGTAACTGCTAGTAGTCCCTCGATTAAGAGTTTTAGATATCCTATAGCCCACCTGTCTACAATATAATCCAGTCAATTGAGCTTTCAACGATGCATCTTGTATTGAATGCGATTCCCTTAGTTTTTCAATAAACTGTATCCAACAGACTAGTAAGCTTAGATTCAAGTCTTTTGGTTTATAAGATTACATTTCTATTGAATATACTTTTTCAACTATGTAATTCTGAAAATAATGGAGAATGAGCAGATTTCGTGTAGTTAAATGACGTCGGCTGGTGAAACTGATAGTCAATTTAAATAGGAGTTCATGAGCGTATATAGGATACTTTTTCTAACATGGTCACTACAAAATGAAAATTATATACAATCCAGTAAAATTTGTAATTTCCACTGAACAGTTCATGGATCGACTCACTTGTATATTACGTATGCTTAACTTACAACACCGCCAATAGGAAAAAAGACAACTTTTCCTCTCTTTGCATTCCCGTAACTGCCACTCCCTAACGGGGGTGAGCACAACCCCTTGATTTCGAATAGGAATAAGGGGTTTGCGATAGCTCATTTCGAAAATCTTATCGAGTACTATCTGATCCTGAAATTTTGCTTATTTACTTTTACTCAACAACATAAGTACTAAATATACTCCATTCACTTTTATGAACTATCCCGGCCTTTTTCCATGATTTAGGTCTATCAAGTCTTTTTTACTTAAAAATAATGCAGGTTGGCACTCGTGAAATATAAACAATGTCAAAACAATTTTCAGCGACATTGCCAAATGCCAATGCCAATCTCTACACTCAATCTCAACAAAATCATCCCGCTTGGAAACTAAAAATGCCGAAGGTAGTTTTGTAAGGAGCAGAGACAAAGTATCAGGAAGTGCTATGAAGAATGGAAATCTGCTTTTTCTGATAGTAACCTTGAGAATTTGGAATCAATAATTTATCACTTGCTATCCAACATTTTCGACGCATGGGAGTGAAAACCCAGTGTATCGTTCCCAAGAACTTTGTGAATTGAGTTAGTTCTTTTCAGGTGACAAAGGTTTTGTAGTACTTCTTTATTTTCAAAGTGGTGCAACAAGGTATTCAAATGTCTTCTGTAGCCTTATTTTTTGAGAATTTCGAAAAGTAGGGAATTCCATAGGTTTGTCTGTTCGTTCAGAAGTTTTACTGCAGGGTTATTCGAGTAGTTTCAATTTATTTTCGAATGAACTATCACGAAGTAATGGACTAATCTTATCCATTATTAGAAAATAACATGACTGAATCTTCCAGCCATGTTCATATATGTGAAATATTTCCAGTGTTAACAGGGAAAAAAGTTTCCTCAACATTCGCCAGGTCTTTGGAATTTTTGAATTCACATAATATTTTCTGAAACTCATTATTTTCCGAAAGTAAATTCACTTTTTGAAAAATACGCAATTACTACGACCTTTATGCAGAGATGACAACGTTGTGAAGTTATCTGACAGGAAAATGACTATAACCTAACATTTTCAAATTATACACGGTGAAATGTGTCAGCATGCCAACCGGGATAGTTTATAAAAGTGAATGGGATATACGTTTGAAATGTGTCGGATACGAGTAATATTCTACAGATGAATTCCAATTGTCTTCTTCACTCTTCTTACTGTTATTTCATTATTGATGGATATTTTGAAGCGAAATTTAAGGGTAAGATAGAAATCGATACGATCTTCAGAATTAGTTATCACAACGCCTCTCATCTCTATTCAATATCAAGGGGTTGTGCACACCTCCGTTAGAGACTTGAACTTATGAGGATGAAAAAAGCGAAAAGTTGTTCCGTCTCGAATCAGAAAATGACGGGACCGATCGATTTTCCACGTTTTTATTTCGAAGTCAGAAAATCGAGGTGTTGAGTTTTTGTTGGACTACCCTGTATATTTTCAGAACGTATGCCAACCATTCCTAAAATTTATCGGAAAATCCAACTAGCAGGGTGGAAAATATCGATTTTTTTAGCAAATTTGATGGAATTTATGAATTAAATGTTTGTTCCCGAACTATTGAATTACTTATTTTCATCAGCCGATATCAGCGAAAATTACCAAAAATGTCCATAATCTTGAACAATAGACTCCTCGATTGACTCATAACAAAACCAAACATGAATTTCTTGAGGATTTTCTCTCCGTTGAGTTTCAATCAAAAAGTTCTACATCCTGCTGAAAAAATAAAATCTTCAAAACATAAAAATACTGAAAAAATTGGAAAGTCTGCGAAAATTTACTGTCATTTCGATAATTGCATATCACGTTGGATGTGAAGATCCAAGATATGCGAATGAGACCCTGAAATCGTCGAACTAATTCCAGGCATAAGATCTTCGAACCTCATTTAAAATGAATCGTCATCTCAAACGAAATGCATCGTTGATTACATTCTTCATCATATGACTGGAGTTCGCTCCAAAAGAGTATATGCTACGAGAAATACACTATCGCAGTCCTATAAAATAACCTAACCTACTCTATATAGTGAGATCTATATGTTACACCCAACACGCTGATAGCCCATACAATAATTACCTATTCTCTCTCTACCACTACCACTATCATAACTAATAACTGAGTAGATGCGACAACGTTGCACTTACCTGGTCCTGTGCCGATCGTAGTAAGCGTGAAACAAACAAAATAAAGCACAATCAGGCTAAGTCAGTCAGTACTCAGTCGGCTGTGCGCCAGTGATACACAAAGTTGGACATAGATGACAACACACTGAGTGGATAAGTGAAAATTGTTTTCCGTTTTTCTGGTGAGTAATTTCCCTTCTATAGATTCTGGGTTCGGGAAATTACCCTAAATGGAAATCTACCCCCGAAATCAAGCATGTCTCGTATCGGTTTTTTCAATATTTAAACAGATATTGGAATAACAGAAATGATCAATGTCGGGAGAACATTTCAAGAACATTAACTTCAAAGGGGTTTAATTAAATTGTTAAGAGGGCTTATTAACATTGATGAAAGTCTAAAAATCCTATGCCATCAGAAATAAATGGTAGTTAGTAGCATTAATACAGTTTTGGACATATTTTTTATTTTTCGTCATTTTATCGTGTTAAAATTGAATTCCTGAATTTCTTCATTGTCAATGTTTTTATATCTATTTCCATAAGAAATCATCCATAGACAGTTTTTTCAAATACCTTGAAACTTCTTTTTGGACGCCAAGTCATTTGAATAAAATAATTTCGTCACAGCTCGTCGATTTTAATAATTTGTTCCGTTTCGCTTGAACAAATTTTATGATGTAATTTTAGATATAACCTCGGAGACATTGTTTTCATTATATTTTGCCATCTCAATCCGATAATGTTCTTTCGATTGGAATATTTTCTTCTACCTGTACTTCTTTAGCTGTTCGTATGAAGCAGATGCTTTCCATGTTCTTTAAACAAACTCCAATTTTACTGCATCACGTATACGGTAAGACAGAGGTTTCTATCTCTGCTCTTGTATCAAACGTAAAAATGTATGGTACCCCGTTCACATATCGTCTGCTAATACTACTATTTCACACATGATATATTGCTTGATTTTTCTAAAAATATATTTCTAAAATATAAACATATATACAAATTAATTTATTTAGGTGTTTACTATTGAAGATTGAAGAAAATATGAACAGACACAAGTTTTTCTTGAAATTCCTCGTTGTCCAGCAAAAAGCGTACAAATATCGACTAAAGGTTATTTTTGGAGGAATTTGCATTATTTTTCGATTATTTTCTAGGTTCTTAATCCCAATATCTAGAGAAGAACTATCAAAAATTGACTGAAAATCGTTATTCATAGAAATCCTTGAGAATTGCAGGATTGAAACCATTTGTCGAGGGCAGTTTCTAGAAAAAAAAAGTTTCAGAATTGACAAGCCTCAAAAAGCGAAAATAATCGAAGATAATATGTCTGCGAATTTTGTTGTTTGTCTGATGAAGCACTGATCTCGACAAATAGGTTCAATCAGAAAGGATAATTTGTATAATTAGCGATATTCATTTATTTTCAATAGTTTTTTCTGATAGTGGGAGGGAAACCTTGAGAAAAACTGAAAAATAATAATCTTACACTTTTTTAAACATACTTTCGAAAAAAGGAGACAGTTCAAAGCATAAATATTACTCACTTAAGATGCACATAATAAGAGACGGATACTTTTGTGTTCTATTGTGAAAAACATTACTTTCCCTGAATTGAGATTTCAAGAATTCCATTGTAAATTTATAAGAATGAGTGATGTTATACAGGATTCAGTAACACTTATTTGTGTCTCAGAAGAAATCGCGTGAATTATTCCGTCCAATTATTGTCTTCGCCAAATTATGCGAAAAATGCCACGAAAATACTAAAAATACAAAAGTAAACAAACCTAACCTGATACAGTTTGACTAACCTATCCTGATAAAATTGAGTCACATTATTTTTTTGGTATGAACCTCAAATAATTTCACACAAACTTTCGAGCTATTTCTTGAGAAGATAAAACTTTAATTGATATATCTGCGGAATCATATGTCAGATTTTACCCATTCACGAAACCGACCTCTCTAACCAAGTGCGAAACATACTCTATGAACAAAGAGAGTTGCTTATTTCGGATATTGTTATGAAACTGATAAATGGGTTTAGTCATTAGAGTGAGCCTACAAATATATCATCCATGGGGAATTCCATTCCTCCGATATTTACGAAAATACGAATCCCATCGAAATGAACAAAACTACAATGCTCAGTTGAAAGTTGAAATGGCAGCTTAAAAGCTCATACAATATTTGCAAGAAATCCCAACGTATGTTTCTGGAAAATATTTTTTCTCCAAGAGATAAAATACTCGTGACATTCTGTATAGGACATCGTGCCGGAAATATACAAACAATTATTTCGGTCAAATACCCATTCTTTCGAGATATCAAGAGAAAAAAACCACATATCATTTCCACAAAGAATAAAGAAACGTGTCGGGATAAGCTGAAACCTGATAATAACTCGATTCAAACAAGTAGCTTGAATGCTCACTGATATCCGATGAATTCTGAAATTTTTATTTTTATAGTGATACGATCCAGACGAATTTTTCCATAGGTCTTGAAAACAATATTTCCCTACCTCTAACTAAATAACTGACATATAGAGAAACCTATTAACTAACTCAACTGAATTATTCAGGCACTAAAGCTAAATATATTTTCTTCGAAAGTTAGATCAGTGAGTTCAATCCAGTCGTTCAAGGCTATTTCCAGTTGAATTCGAAAATTATAGATTAATAACCAACAAAACTAAAAATTGAGGATACTATCCCATCAGAACGGGAACATCACAAAGGTAGCTATGGAAATCTGTCACAATTGAATGGAACAACAATAAAGATTAACTTTCTCCCATATTACCGCAATCTTCAGGTTTATATCGAGTAAGTACATCGTCTCATTGTGAAATGAGGTATAATGAAGATAATGAACTCAAGAAACTCAGACTTGAATTTTATTTTCATCGTCTTCGTCAGATGTCTGTTGGAGTTTATTCAGATCGCATCCACCTGTTGGTCTCGTTGTCGCTTCAACAGTTCAGTGAATCGTTTTGATTGCTTGTTCTACGTAATAAGGCGCTATCATGACGTCATCATACATGTTGAAGTTATTGAAATTTTTTTTCCTGTCGAAAATGTTGTTTCCTTTTAGAACATATCGGTGGATCAAATAGAATACCGGCGTATAAAGTGCTCGTCAAAATTATGGAACAAATTCATTTTCTCAGGAGAAAAATATTTTGCAAAAGAATCCTGAAATAGGTCAATTTCTGTTTCACTTTTACCAAATATTTATGCATTTTTGAGGGATTTTTGTTGCACCCTGTGCCATCCCCATCAACCCTCTAAATTTTTTAAATAGGGAAAGTGGGTCATCTGGTACTTTTTTGGTAAGGTCTTTGTATTTTCTTTACAGGCGTGCAGAAATTTTCAAGAAAAATTTTTTTTTTGGAAAATTAGTTACTTCGAAGAGGTTTTCAGCATGTGCATTTTGTCATGGCCCATTTACTTTCAGACCATGGTACCTGATGAAATTTGTCACCGAATGAAAGTCGACCATCACCCTTCAATGAAAAAAAATAATTTTTTTCACGTGAGGGGGTTGAAAGTTGTGCATGAACAAAACTGTAACGGTCGACTTTCATTCGGTGACAAATTTCAACAGGTACCATCCGTCTCAAAGTGAATGAGCCATAACAAAGTGCACATACTGAAAACCTCTTTGAAGTAACTAATTTTTCAAAAAAAAATTTTTTTCTTGCAAATTTCTGCACGCCTGTAAAGAAGATACAAAGACCTTTACCAAAAAAGTACCTAATGACCCAGTTTCCCTATTACAAAAATTTAGAGGGTTGATGGGGATGGCACAGAATGCAACAAAAATCCTTCAAAAATGCATGAATATTTGGTAAAGGTGGAACAAAAATTGACCGGTTTCAGGATTTTGTTGCCAAACATTGTTCTTCTGAGAAAATGAATTTGTTTAATAATTTTGACGCGCACTGTATACAAGCAATTCATAAATAAGCGGAACAAACAACGAGGGGAGATTCCTTGTATAATTTCAAGAAAAAATCCATAACATGGGAGTGCTTGCGTTTCGTTTTCGAGATACGGGGTGTTAGACTTTGAATTTTCTCAAAGTTTCTTTCTCGTAGTATCTGCACTCGACAAGTTAATTATTTGAGTTTGACGAATGCTCATAAAAACTCGCTACAGATCAGAAAAATATCCATAAAAACTGATAATGAATTCATTCACACAGTTTTATTTATTGAATTTTTATGATAATTTTTCTGGGGATTTCCAGGGAATGTTTTTTTCTCGAAATCGGTAGCGGATAAGACAAAATTACAGGAAATTATAAAGTTAAGTAAAACAACAAAGCTTCTCCTCACAATTTTTTTAAGTAACAGTGGCTCACCAACAGTTGTGGAGGAAAATAGAGGACAATGTTCCAGAAAAAAAACACCCTATAGATTTGCAATCGAAATTGGCACGTCACATGATGTTGCCTCTGAATTGTAAGTTCTGTGACAAATTTTAGTTCAATATCTTGTGAAATGCAGATACTATGAGAAAAAAATTGGAAATTATTCAAACTCAAGCACCGTGTATGCAGAAATTGAAACGTTTGCGGATTCTGGTTTATGGGCTTTTTACCTTGAAATTAATGAAGCAACCTTCCCACTCCGTTTGTACCTCCAATTCAAAAACACCCTGTATTTTCTGATAGCGCCATATATTTGGACAATTACTTTTATCGTCCCATCCAAGAGATTTCAAATGATAACGCTTTCAGACGGTTGCCTACCGATTGACTTCATAAAAGTGTATGGACCATAGGTCTTCCATCAACAACGCATTCTTCTATGAAGAACGATGTATAAGGTTCTGTGGAATATGATGGTCAAATTCTCCATGAAAATATGTGTTTCAGCTATCAATTCAGAGAATAAGAAATTAATGACCGGAAAAAAAGAAACTTTTCCAAAATAAAATTTCGCGATCAGAAAATTCTCGAAATAATTGAGCACCGTTTTGGCTTCTCTTGTTTCCATTCAAAGTTACGAATTTGAACCAACTTGTACAATATCGACGACACCAAGTTGTCCAAGAATAGGTGGGGATTACAGGATTGAAGTATAATATTTTTTCATTCTTGAAAAAAGTATGCATCTTCCGAAAAAAATATCTCGTAAGATTCATTATTGATTGAAGGCATAAATGAGCAGATGACCCAGCGCCCAACAAATCCCGAATTGACTTGAAGAAGTAGTAAATTCCGTAGAAAGATTTCTTTCCTCATAAAATATCATATCAAGGAACTATTCCATTATTTCAACATACTTTTAGAACCCCTGGGAGTGTCTGCAGGATAATTTTATGCAACCCTAATTTTCAATTTTTATGGAAAATCGAAATGAACGAAATGATTACCTGAGCTTTTCAATGAGTCTAATGTGCTAATTTTAAATAAAAACGCGGACAAAAATATTTTAATTAAATATTTGAAATCTATGTACCTCGAACTACTACACAATGATTACACCATTCGGATGAATTCAACGAATTAATTGATTTGAATGAAATCGTTCTTTTGACTCCTAAACAGAACCGGCTATGATATCAGGAATCCTATTCTTCCGGAATTTAATAAACCCAATTAATATTCAACACAGCATCGAAAATAGAAAGTAAACTTTTAGTTTGGCAAGTTAAATGGGTCTTGAAGAGAAGTCCGCTGTTTCCTTCAGAATCTCTCTAGAATACTTTATATTCTGATGAAAATTCACAACCAGTAGGCCATGAATCGAGAGAAAAAAACAATATTACCCATTCGAAGCACGTTTCTCTAGGAAGTCAAAGTGTCCTGTCGATTTCAATTGTTCCCAAGGTCTTACGAACAGAAGGATCAACAAATTCACTTGACCATATTTGATATTCAGATGTATGTTGTTATTTGAAATACCATTGGCATTTTATTTCAAGAGTACTCAACTCGACCAATCCAATGTCATAAAGAACATATGGACATGATCACACCTTAACCAAAACAATCGATAATTGGGGATTTCCATTATTTCCGTTAAAAAGTTGTATGTTGTAGATTGTGCAAGAATGAGATAAATACTGGATGTTCTGTCAACTCCTTGAGAATTAACTTATAATATTCTACGGTAAGAATTTCCAAGCAAATTTTTTTGGCTCTTTTCGCGCCGACAGAGGCTCCTAACAGAAGTCTAAGCTAAGAAGTTTTTCTTGCATGACACTCTATAAAAGTAATTCTTATAATTCCAGATACTTTAATATGAAGGTCATCTATAAATAAAATTAATTCTTTCAGTTTTGGTGGATTCTATTTAGTTTTGTCCTGTGATACTGAAATTATCAATTATCAATAGAAATATCCCTAGGACATTGATATAATATAAGACGAGATAATTTCATGACAATCGAAAACTCGTTACGTGGTAGCAAACCGAAGCCGAAGGCGGATGGATGTAACAAGCACTGAGATTAAGAAATTTGTCATAAAATTATGAGGCATTTTTCAATATCTGAGGGATATTCATCGGAAATATTCTTGATACTGGTCAACTTAATCAAGTTGTAACAGGAATTGATAATTGCACTGAATGTAATTATCAGTGTAATTGTGCGAATCAGTTGTATATGCCACAAAATAACAAAATTCGATTAGAACTGTCAAAAAAGTTTCAACATAATAAAAACATGATACAATATTTGTGGATAGAACAAAATTTCAAAGAAAAATTTGAAAAATCACTGACGTGAGCACAGGAGTTTTAACGCATTAGTTCCAATTCGTTTCCAAGGCGGTCACCTATTCACGTATCGACCCCGTCAAACACAGCTCTACTTAAGATGGAAAGATTGAAGATCTTCTTTTTAATATAACCACCACGAATTCTGCATGAATCTCAAACTATCATTTCTCGATCAAGTACTAGGTTTCTATTGTATAACATCTATATATATCCGGAAATAATGGAAAAATAACACTTTGAATGGGTACCTTCATCTACGGAAACATTGGGCTAATTTTGCGCATTCATGGGGTATACCGTAAACACAATAACTTCAAAAAAAAACAACTTAAAAACTCGATATTTGTAGAGAAGGCTTGGACCTCAATTACGAAGGCCAAATTCGTGAATGTGTAAAATCCACCCAATGATTCCGCAGATAAACCTATTCAAAATTTTATTTTCCCAATATTTCGAGAAATGAAGATAAGATCGAATTGAAATCCAGTACTTCATCGAAAAATGACAGTTTGAAGTTTCATACAGAATTCAATGAGAATGATATGATAAGAACATCACAGAGTATTGAATATTTGAAAGAAAAATCTTAAATTCTCTTTTCAAATCGTTCTAATGACACGATCATTACCAAATTTTGTACAATACTGTCCTTCAGCATTTCTGAACTAGCTGCTAAGTTTCATCACGACTGAATCAGTATATCTCGAGTTATATCGAAAAAAACAACGATATCGATTAGAAAACCACGAAATTCTACATATTTTGTTCCAATATCTCCAAAATCAATAACTGTATCGAACTGAAATTTGGTACACTGCTGTAAAATATGAAGTTCAAGGTATAACTGGAATTATTCTCGAATATGAATAATAGTCTTAGAAAAAAAAAATTTTTTCGAAAAAATTTTGAAAACAAAGTTTTTTAAAATGGAGTGACCATAGGATTTCAACGGATTTCCACTCAAAGTTGCGCGTCGTTATGCTCCAACTAACTGCCAACTTTGAATCCAATCGCTTCTGTAGTTTCTGAAATATGAGGGAAATAACCTCAAAATTTCAAATTGTATAACTCCGAAAGTATTCGGCAGATTCAGCCCATTAACGAACTTAACCGCGGCATTTGGATGCGCAACCTTCCCTGGAAGTTTTAGGTTGATAGGGTTCTCCGTACGACCGTAATCGTGCATACGGACGGCCGGACGGAATCGATTTTGACGCCGGATTCGTAATCAATGAGTCCAACCTATTAGTTTGAGACCATTTTCGGCTCAAAATTAGAAAATTACAGACATTTGGACAAAACGATAGCACGCTGTTCCCCTAGAACAAATGATAGCTCGAAGGTTCATACAAAATTAAATGAGGCTTATCTGATAAAAAGATCACGAAGAGTGCGTTTGTTGCACTGTAGGTTTGAATTTAATGACGAATTCTGAATTCGCCAATTGGTAAATTCCATCCAATGATTCCGCAGTTATACCCATTCAAAAGTAATTTTTCCCGATATGTATTTTCAAAAATACAGATTGTTTGGAACTGAAATTCAGTGTTTCAATGAAAAAACCTAGAAAAGCTCTGTCGTGAAGTCAGCAGCTTTAGCGTACATGTTCAAATTCGTTGCGAGGGCGATGATCTCTTTTGAACATGCGCGCAAAAGCTGCTGACTTCAGTGCTTTTCTAGGTTCTTCAGAATCTAACATTAATATTTTATCAGGTTTATTTTACGCCTGAAAATTTGAAAATCAAGCATACCAAGTAAACAGTGATATGTGGAAATAGTGTGTGAGCGTCACTAACGACACACAAATATACGCATGAGATAATGTAGAAGTCGCTATTCAATCTCGGAGCATTTTTCGGATCGTAGATCAGAAGATATATTTCCACCGTCGTTTCTTGCAGTTCTTCGAAACGAAGCTATTAATGAATGTGATTTTGTTTGAACGCTCGATTTTCAAGGTGAGTCGGGCGATTATTGAGTTAATTGTTTTCGAGAAAGGATCACGATTAGAGCCTGGAATAAAGGATATAATGGAGTTTATTCGAATACTACGATCGGGTAGGCTGACAAGGGTTTTCGCATTTATCTCGAATCTGCTGTCATTGGAGAGGACGACTCGTGAAGAAATGTATATATGTTTAATATTATGTTCTATCATGTGTCTTCGGGCGTTTCGCTAATTAAGTTTGTAATTCAATTAACCCCCTGCCTATACGTGGTTATGAATTGGAAAGTTCATACATTCGAGTTCGGGATGATAATAACAATAGAAGATGTCGTAAACAGACTTTTCTCGAAGGACCGTAATTCAAATTTTACACAGATTGTGTGACCAATAAATAATGACAATTTTTATGGCGAAATGCTCCCAGATTTCATGGACTTATCCAGTCTTCGGTGTTGTAATTGCTGAGAGCGCTCTAACTATTCACTGCAGAAATCAGTTCTGTAACCAATTTCAAAACTTGCACCACCAGCGTTGAAACCAAAGATAATAATCCACAAATTTTTGAATCGCAAAAGCCGTTGATAGCTGTAGGTATGTTCGCACTCGATCTCTATTCATACTGATCATTCTCCGGTCATGCGTATCGCAACACATGTTCTTTGGTCCAAAAAAAAGAAGAGCATTTCGCATGAATAATTAACCCGAAATTTAAATTAAATATTGTAAAAAAAAGGAAACAAGGGAGTAGCCTGGTTTACAACAGAAGATTTCGGTCCAAGTTGCCAACCCACAAATTTCGTCCAAAATTACTATTACTGGGGAAGGGGAATTTCAGCACAAATTCGACATGATAAGGTTCGCTTTATTTATAAATATCCGTGAACGGTGCCTCGGCTCCTCAAATAAGATAATTCCTTCCAAATATAGATTTTTATTTAGATCATCTCCGATTGGCTGAAATTTGTTGGGATTCCTGATTTCATGTCAATAGTGTCAATTTTATATAGGGCATATTCCGCAAATCAACTTGGTTATTTCGGTTGCCGGTTTGTCCGTTCCGTAAATAAGAAATATTCGGTTGGTTCCTGAAAAAAAAAGGTCAATTACGGAATTTGATTGATGAAAAAGGATTTTTCCTGCCTCCAGAACAGTAAATCTTTGTATGGTAACATCCATGGCATAAAACAATTTATATTTACCTTATGATCCATAGACCCTACTTAGTAATTTTAGAGTTCCTAAGTTGTTTCTTTTGGGAGTTATAGTGTTCATGATGGTAGCGAGGACGACCGTAAACACAATAACTATGGACAAAAGACATAGAAACTCGATATTGGCAGAGGATGTATGAAGTTTAATAACGAAGGTTGGATTCGAGAATGGGTAATATTCGACCAATGATTCCGTAGATATACCTATTCAAAATTGTATTTCCTCAATATCACCAGAAATTCAGATTAGATGAGATTCAAATCCATTACTCGATTGGAAAATGATAGCTTATAAAGATTCAGGCTGAATTTCGTGTGGATAATATGATATAAAGTTTCATCATGAATACGTAAAAAAATGACCGAGTTGGCAACAAATTTGAACATTCGCGCAAAATTGCTTACTTCACGTAAGGGGTTTATTCAATTTTATTTTATCGTGTTCTGATTTCTGTTGATTTGATAACAATGGTGACTCTCGACACTTCGATTGAGTGTGATAATTCTTCCCTACAGGCTACTAAATATTTTCTTCAAATGGGACACAACATATATTTCTACATATTTCGATAGAGCTTGAAATTGCCATTTGAAAATTCAATATCTCCAGCATGACTCCAGAAAAACAGCAACTATACAGGGTCTTTCACGAGGAACCTCACCCATATTTATACGGGAAACTACTGAACGTATTTTCATGAAATTCAGCACTTATGAGTATTTCACGATGCTGATGAAATCTAAAATATTTTCAAGGCATGAGCACCTCCGGTTTTTCCGGAAATGACGTCAACTTCCGTTTTTCAAATTAGAACACCATTTTTTTATTGCAGAAATAGATTCCTTAGAAAATTTCAATTTATTTTGATGTAACATTTTTCAGTTTTGGTTGGAAAATTCTCTCTGAGCGGGAAAATTCGAAAAAAAAATCGAAAATAGAGCTCCGCTGAAACAAGAATAACTTCGAGGTTTTTGGATGGAAAATTTTCATTTTTGGGATTTTTCAAGATGTAAGATTGATGTATCCACTTTAAAAATCGAAATCGCGATTCATGATACAGGGGGTGAAAAAATCGCTTTCAAAATTAGGGATGACAAAATCGTGAAAAATCAATTTTTTCAAATTAGAACCCCATTTTTTTATGGCAGATATTGAATCTACGTTAAAAAATAATGTGAGTGTATGCATCACACCCTTGCCCTAAAATGGATATTTTCTGAGTTATTCACAAAAAACTGTTTTTCGTCTTGAATTTTCAGCTATTTCTTTTCCCTTCACGCCAAAAAGATGAAATTTTCAGGAACTGTTATTTGATCCATGCTGTAGATTTTTCACCCCTTCTTGCAACCGACTTCAAGTTACTATTAGGAGAACCATGGCAAACTCTCGCAGTTATAACTAGAGAAGATGCTCAAAGTTTTGACCGTTAATTTCTAGACATTTATTTATACGTCTCAGGAATGCTTCGTGCGTTGCTCTTCTTATTTCATCGGGAGGAAGAGATCTGCAAAAGTGTTTAAAAACCAAATTGAGTTTCAAAACTATGAATCTAAAAATCTAAACAAACCTGAACGCATTTCTGACTCGTTCTATGCAGTCCTCTTTATCAGTCAGGGGAGTTGAGTAGACAATATTTTTGATCCTACCCCAAACATAATAGTCTAAAGGAGTTAAATCGGGAGAACGTGGTGGCCAAAGATGTGGACCATTGTTCGCCAACTATCGATCTTCAAATAGCCTGTAGAGGATATTTGACACATTGAGTGAATTGTGTGGAGGCGCGCCATCTTGTTGATACCATAAGTCATTATGGTTCTGTACTAGCGGCTCAATTATTTGAGTCAATATGTCAGAATATCTATCTCCTAAGGGAGAACATTCTTTAAATAATGCAAACATGTGTAGTGTTCTATCTTACCAGTTATAGTCCCATCATAAATGTGAACATCGAGAATTGCATTATTTTTGATGGCGCAAAAAACATTGAAACTCCAGGTCTCTTGAAAGTTCCATTGTCTGAAGTGGTGGTTGTTCTCTTCATCCCAATAATGACTGTTATGCCTATTGAAAGAACCATTCTTTGTGAATTTAGATTCATCTGTCCAAATTATACAGTCCAAAAAGTTTTCATTCTCTTGAAATCGAATCATCATAGCTTCGCAAAACTCTGTTCTCCTGACGAAATCAGTTTCCTTCAAATGCTGTACCCTATTGAATTTATATGGGTGCATTTTATGTTTTTTTAATATTCTCCAAACACTCGATTGAGATAATCCCAGATCAATCTCGGCATCTTTGAGAGAATTTTGAGGATTCACACGAAAATATGCAAGAATTGTAATTTCGTTGTTCTCATCTTTTACTACACTTTTTTCTCTGTGTGTAGTTTTCTTAACGAAAGATCCGACATTTCTCAAGTTTGTCATGGTTCTGTTAATGGTATCTCTCGTTGGTCTGGGTCGGTCAGGAAACCTCTCAATGAACAGTCGAATCGTTCTATCTACAACTTTATTACATTCTCCATGAAGTAGAATGAGATTTAAATAATCTTCATTGGTAAAATTAGGCATAGTGATCGATTTTATAACTTAATACGAATTATCACCAAATTAATAGTAAACACAAAATGCTACTGAATAAAGAGGAATTTGGCAGATGTAATTAATGATATCTATCATTAAAAAAAAATTATGTAAAACATGGTAAGTTTTTGCATATGGTTCATAAGGAATTATTTATTTATCACTGGAGAGAAAACCGATGGCCGATTAGTTGAAATAAAGAGGTTTCCGATACAAATTCGAATCCAAATTCGCCATCTATTTAGGAACAACCTGTAACTTTTTTCTCTTGCATATTAGGGTAGTAAAATCTAAAACATGGTTTAAGTAACAGTTCCTGAAAATGTCATCTTTTTGGCGTGAAGGGAAAAGAAATAGCTGAAAATTCAAGACGAAAAACAGTTTTTTGTGAATAACTCAGAAAATATCCACTTTAGTTCAGGGGTGTGATGCATACACTCACATTATTTTTTAACATAGATTCAATATCTGCCATAAAAAAATGGGGTTCTAATGCGAAAAAATTGATTTTTCACGATTTTGTCATCCCTTACTTTGAAAGCAATTTTTTCACCCCCTGTATCATGAATCGCGATTTCGATTTTTAAAGTGGATACATCAATCTTACATCTTGAAAAATCCCAAAAATGAAAATTTTCCATCCAAAAACCTCGAAGTTATTCTTGTTTCAGCGGAGCTCTATTTTCGATTTTTTTTTCGAATTTTCCCGCTCAGAGAGAATTTTCCAACCAAAACTGAAAAATGTTACATCAAAATAAATTGAAATTTTCTAAGGAATCTATTTCTGCAATAAAAAAATGGTGTTCTAATTTGAAAAACGGAAGTTGACGTCATTTCCGGAAAAACCGGATGTGCTCATGCCTTGAAAATATTTTAGATTTCATCAGCATCGTGAAATACTTATAAGTGCTGAATTTTATGAAAATACGTTCAGTAGTTTCCCGTATAAATATGGGTGAGGTTCCTCGTGAAAGACCCTGTATATGCCATATTTCAGATATGGTAAGCTTCAAACATTAAAAAAATATTTTCATAATGATATCTCATTAAATATCAGTTTGCAGAAAATTCAATTAACGTCACTGAATTCTATGTGAGGAATTGCTATGAGAATGTTTTCACAGAAAAAGAAAATTCTGTTCCAAAAATGCTTTTGAAGTTTGTCGTGTTGAACACAATGTTGCCTTCCTCATAAGTCACTTCGTGAGGCATTTGTTTCTGGATGTTGAGTGTTTCTTTCACCAATGTAATATGACCATCAGATAAGTATATGTCCTCGAAATTAGAAGAGTTTGAGTTTTTCAACTGTTAACTTGCTACATCTCTCTCAATTTCGCGAAACTTTCATAAAGAAACCGCGAAATTGGACCTTCGGATCGGAGAGAATTCGTGGAACGGAAACCTAATGATCAAGCTCGAAAAACAAATAATTGACTTGATTAAACTCGGCTCTTCAACGTTCAACTATCTGTTCTACTGCAATCGCTGATTCCGAGTTTCTTATCATGTTACCCCGATCCTTATAGGTAAGAACGAAGCATAATTGTAAAATTTTAATGGGAGCAGGTTTCAAATATCCCAGATATCCTTTTGAATTCCACATTCATTGCATTTTTGCGCTTTTGTTTTCCAGAACCAAAACGTTATCAGTCCGATACAGCGTGAATTTTAGAATTTCGAGTCGCGAATGATCCAAAATCCCATAAAAATCTATTAAAGCGAAGAAGATTGATTCTCGAATATCTGAGGGGTGTTTGCTTAGAATTTTGAAATATTCGAATTGTTTGCTGAAAATCCTCTCGAACGATTAGGTCCAACTTTCCGACGAAGGATTCAAGGTCGACTTCAATTCTGTGCGGTCGAGCGCATCCAAATACGATAGACGAGTTCGTTGATGGGCATAAAAGTTTTGGGAATCATAAACATAAGACATTCCATTCGTTTTTTCTTATTCACGCAAAAAATACTTGTCCGATGGAATTGAAACTTGATAATTCGTTGTAAATTGCAGACAAACAAACTAATGTGAAAGTTCGTGACGAAAAGAAATTCTAAAATTCATTTTTATATTATCTGTCAGAATATGCGAAAATTCAGCATGAATCTTCAACGGTCATTCAACAACTGAGTGCCAAATTTCAGCTTAATTGAATATATATCCAGAAGAAAAAAGTATAGCACTGAAATGAAGACTGGCAAATTTTTGCATGCGTGTTTTTGTCTTTTTTCCCTTCAAGAACAACTTCTACATTCATCATCAAGCCGTTATCTTTCAATCAAAATATAGCTTTCAATTCCATCGAATTTGATTTCGATTCTAGAAATCATTGGGTAGATCTTACCGGTTCATGAAATCGACTAAATCTGCTTAACCACTATCAAGCTTCCGATAGAAACAACTAAGGAATTCGATATTTGTAGAGTAGGTTTGGACCGAAATTACGAAGGCCGAATACGTCAATGGGTAAATTCCACCTTGTTATTCCGCAGATATATACCCATTCAAAGTTTTATTTCGCCAATATCCCCTAAAATATAAATTCTACCAAATAAAAATCCATTACTATACCGAAAAATGACTGCTTCAAAGATCAAACAGAAATTTATGAGGATAATATGATCAGAAGATTGTTATTCCGGAAACAAAGATCATATCGAGAAAGAACCAAGAAATTTGTGATATTTTCTCGAAATATCTGCAAAAACTATTATCGTATCAAACTGAAATTTAGTCCAACAAATCTCCAAGTTTCAATAAAATCGCTCTAGTAGTTCCTGAAATATATCACGAAAATAATTCCCTAAGTTCAAACGACTATTACTTCGAAACGATTCAGCCGATATTCGGTCGATTTGACCCATTAACGAACTCAACCTCCACATTCCAATACGCGATCTACCTTGAAAGTTTCAAGTCGCTAGCTTGTTCCGTTCGACAGTTATCTTGTCGCCGGCCGGACAGAATCGATTTTGACGACGGATTAATCATCACTAAATCCAACTTAGTCGTTTCGACTATTTTCGGGAAAAATTTCGAATATTTCATACATACATATCGAATTTGGGTATCAAATCTTTATATTATCTCTTCTTACACCGAAAGAAGAGCAATCAAAAAAACTGATTGACTTGTCCAAGTTTATTTCAGACAAAAAAATATTCCGCTTTGTACCTACATGCTAGGAGCATTGTAGAAAAAAGAGCTCCAATAGTAATAAGCTAACATAACCGCAAGGACTAATATCTGTCGCTTTTAATCAACGAAAATTGCACCTCGATCAGAGCCATAGAGCCAATCATCCAATCAACGAAAACATCTACACCGAAGAAGCGGCATTCAAGGAGAATGGTTGCAGCTGTTTCACAGTATTTACTGATCGTCAGATCAACTTACCTTGGATAAACCACCGAATAGGAATCTAGATACTGCATTATAACTACGTACAGCACTGCGGTTTATCCAAGGTAAGTTGGTCTGACGATCAGTTAATACTATAACCATTCTCCTTGGAAGCCGTTTCTTTGGTCTAAATGTTTTGGTTCATTGGATGATTAGCTCTGATCAAGGTGCAATGTTTGTTGATTAAGCGACAGATATTCGTCCTAGTGGTTATGCTAGTTATAATGAAGGGTAGTCAGAGATTATGAAGTTATCACTCCGCGTACTCTGTGAGATTACACAAAATCTGGGGTATATTGTGGGGTTATGTGTGTTTATAAGAATATGAATATAAATAAAGTGGTTCCTCCCAATTAATTCAATAACAAACACAACCTAAAAATTGAGTTATATTACTGTTATACGCGAAAACAAAAGTATTGCATACAATAGTCATCTTTGATTTGCGCAGAACCAGAGAACATTTGGATTGCACTATAAATACTACACCCACTGATAAGTGGTGGGCGATGAAGGGTAATGTACAATAACATTTTCATGCAGAAAAAACGAACAAACCTAAAAAAAAATGAGTTGTAAGGGCGCACGACCTCTATCTCTTACCTCTACGTCAGCGCCATTATTAATCAAAAATATTCTCTGAGATAACATTTATAATTAACAGTGACCTCCTTACAGAGGTGAAAGGTACCGATGAATCAGAATCCCTCTTTGTATTGAAGACAGGCACAATTTCCGGGTGGTTAACCAGCACCACACGGTGACAACAAGCAACATGGGACATCGAACATAACACCCGTCTACAAGCCAAAGACGTGTTTTACATAAATTCGTATTTGTCCGACAAGAAAGTGGGACTCGAGATATTGTCGTTATTACTTAACACCTATCGCGTCGTACTTTTTTCAGTTATATAACGCAGACCCATTAGAAATACGAAAAACGCCTTATGAGAGTATATGTTACGGTTTCAATTGAAGTTGATAACATTTCGCCAGGTCGATTAGGCGGGTCATTGTGGGTTTCCAAATCGACCACCGGTGTAATAAAAGCAGTTCTGTCGATATTGAACATCAGTGAAAAGCTGAATATTTCGAAAAACCCGTTGATGTTGGCTGTTAAGAGAAACCAGTGGAATATCCTATAGGTCCTTCAGAATATTATAATGGGTGGCTTGTTTATTATGAGTGATTCAAGGTAATAGTGTCAGGAGAATGGTAATCATAAGAAAAATTCCCCAAACGCTATAGTACGGGAGGTGCAGTAACATTTTTTATACCAAATGGTTTTAACATTGAGCACCTATATAATGTTTATTATTCAGTCACTTAATGTGGAGCTTTGTGCGGCAGTTTGTTGAAGTTAAAAATTAAAAATTTTGATTTTTTTCTGCATGAAACTAAGGCGGCTGAAATTTGACGCTGATAAAACACTTCATATTTTTCAATGATCAGATAATATACGACTTCGGGCCAAGTTGCCAGCCCACAAATTTCGTCCAAATTTACTATTACTGGGGAAGGGGAATTTAAGAACAAATTCGACATAAGGTTTCTGTTATTTATAAATATACATAAATGGTGCCTCGGCTCCTCAAACAAGATAATTCCTTTCAAATATAGGTTTTTCTTAAGATCATCCTCGATTGGCATAAATTTAAGTTGGGATTCCTGATTTCATGTTAATAGTGTCATGTTTATATTGGATATGTTCCTCAAATCCACTTGGTTATTTCGGTTGCCGGTTTTCCATTCCATTAATATGAAATATTTGGTTGGTCACTGAAAAATTACGGAATTTAATTGATGAAAAAGCGATCTTTCTGTCGCTGTTTACTTTATGATCCATAGAACATAGACGAAACCATGATGTAAAAAACATGGTGTGCTCATCTGAAAAAAAAGTGACGCCAACAAGAATAAAATACAAGGAAATATATATTCTGTGCTTTGAATTTGAATGAAAAAAGTGACGTCATCATTGGTAAATACGATCACAGATGAGCAGATGAGCACACCATGTTTTACTCACATCATGGACGAAGCAACAATCACCAATGAAAAAAATACTAAGTATGGTCTAAGGATCATAAGGTAAATATGGATTGTTCTATCCCATGTATATATATGTTACCATAGAAAATTTACTGTCGTTCTGGTAACAGAAAGATGGCGTTTCCATCAACGAAATGTCGTAATTAGTCTTTTTTTCAGTAACCAACCGAATATTTCATATTTAGGGAACGGAAAACCTGCAACCGAAATGACCAAGTTGATTTGCGGAACATATCAATATGACTTAGACAATATCACCATGAAATCAGGAATCCTTACTTAAATTTCAGCCAATCGGAGATGATCTTAACAAAAACCTATATTTGGAAGGAATTATCTTGTTTGAGGAGCCGAGGCACCGTTTATGGATATCTATAAATATCGCGAACCTTATCATGCCGAATTTGTTCTGAAATTCCCCTTCCCCAGTGATAGTAATTTTGGACGAAATTTGTGGGTTGGCAATTTGGATCGAAGTCGTCTATTGCTATACAAAATGTTTTTCACAACCTCATAAAGTTTCCGTCACAGTTGCGGCAGCTGACGTTCAGTTGGCTGGATAATAAACATTATTTAATTCAAACGAGTGTACGTTTGAATTTAATATTCGAAATAAAACAAAAGTTTATAGAATAAGTATCAACTGTCATTCAATTTTTGAAGTTATAGAGATTTTTGAAACTGTGTTTTACTGCAGTTCATTTAACAGAGAAGTTATTGTCCAATTTTTTCCCTGCACATGCACCTAACAAAATTGCCAGTAATCCTGTACAATCTTAGTTCGTTTGTGATCGAGTGTGGTCAGATACGTTAGGTAAGATTCTCATATATTCTATAGAAATGCTACTGATGATTCTGAATCGAAAGATAAAAGATGAAACACTATGTCAAGTATTATTTTTATGTTGTATTTCATTATGTTACCGTCTTCCTAAGATTTTGACTTCAGTCATTATATGCCAGTTGACATAATAATTAAATTTGTCATTCAAGACGTGGTAAGTCGAAGGCAATAAAATATCGTATATCGTAAGATGTCAATAACGAAAGATATTAATTGAGTTCCGATATTCCTGACCAGTACTTACTAGTATTTTACTGGCACTGCTTTGGTTATTCTTCGTATCAGTACGAAGCGTTTCGAAATTAATGATACTGGCCAGTACTGATTGGGAATATCGGAACTCAATAATTGTGTAAAGGTAGTACAGAAAAATCTATATTTTTAATGATTGTGATAAACATTGAAGAACTGTTCAATGCTGAATTCGTTCGGAAGAAAATACCTCGAAGCCCATTCAAAAATTCCACCTAATGAAGTCTACACATATCAAGTATATCTTGAGTTCTTGTGTTCACGATCGACCGTCAGCAAGCGAAGATATAACAACATATATGTCGTTACTTCACAACTTTTGACCTCACAATTCCATCGGATCAGTTTTCAAGTTATGAAAAAAATTTCAGATACCGAACTCCATGCGCATTGCCCATGATTAACTTCATTATAAATTATAAAATTATGTTTTCGGTTTTTACAGAAATTTGATAGGATATTATTATCGCAAGATTGTAGAGGATATATTTTTGGTGAACCTCAGGGTTATATCAGATGACTGCAACATCAATTCTAATTGAACTCGAAATAAAAATTGACCATTTTTAACCATTTAAGGCCAATCCTTACTTCTCGGCAACATCTCAGTTCACGCCACACCGCTATTTTATTTTTTTATATAACTGAATAGAACAGCGCGCAGGGGAATCAATTTCCGTGGTGACCGACTTAATGAGATGAAATTTTTTGAACAAAATATCATATTTTTTGCATCATTGAAATTTTTTTCTGAAGAGACGGAAAGAACGCAAGCAAATATGAACTTGAAATCTTTCATCAATGAAGATTTAATACTGAATATTTTTCCGTTGGAATTTAACAACTCATTCTCTTCAGTTCACACTTGAATTAAATTGCTTCAAAATCAGCAAACTAATTTTTAAAATATTTTTTTACTTTATATTTTCAAGTAAAATATTTCGATACTTCAATTTTCACACATATACAGTAGGGCCTCGTTAATCCGGAGAGGTAAAAACAAGACCCTTTCCGGATTATCGAGGCGTCCGGATTATAGTATGCCATATTAAATGTTAATAAAACACATGTTTAACCTCAGTTTCTTTAATCAAGTAAACATATAAAAAAACATATAATAAAACATTAGTTAATTCTTTTTGAAAAAGTCTGTAATACTCTTCTGTTTATAATTTTCGCACTTCATTTCGAAAGCCCGGTCTCTAAGTCGACGGAGAAACATAACTTCGTGGCTATCAAATTCGTTATCTTCAGCCCATTTTAAAGCAGTGTTTAAAGCTCCTACTGCCTCTGAATTACCAACTTTTGTACTTTTTAGAATTTCAACGCTATTGTCCTCATCTTCCTCATCGTCCTCACACATAGCTGCTCGCACAATCTCCTCATCAGTTAACACTTCATATCTTTGTAACTCGCTTTCGGCACCACCAGCAGCCCATTCTTGAGCTTCTGTCTCACCTATTTGAGGATCATTGGGTCCCCTCAACCTGTTAAAAAGCTGGGCTAAAGGAACATCATCTTCTGGTTCGTCATTATCAGTGAGAAATTCAGGGTGCAAATTCTTCCATGATTTGTTAATAAGCGATGTCTTAACATTGGCCCAGCAATTAGCCAAAAGAAAAACTGTGTCCTTTAAAGTTATCGATTTTAATGAGTCCATGAGGTTTTCAGAATATAATGCAAGACAGTTAACCAAAAGTGATTTGCAGTAATTTAACTTCACATTTTGTATAACGTTCTGATCCATTGGTTGTATACACGCCGTGGTGTTAGGTGGCAGGAACATTGCAAAAATGTGGCCGTCTTCAGAGACAAGTTCATCTGTTGATGGATGCCCAGGACAATTATCCAACAATAACAGTGCCTGAGGAGGCAAATTAACAGACAAAAGATGGCGGCGGACCGCGGGAACGAATTCCGTTTTAAACCACTCAAGAAACAAGTCTTTCGTAACCCAAGCATTTTTTTGTGCACGATAACAAACAGGAAGACTTGTTGATTTAAATGCCCGTGGGTTTTTTGATTTTCCGACAACAAGCAATTGAAGTTTATGAGTTCCAGCCGCATTTGCACAAGGCATGAATGTCACTCTCATCTTCATCATTTTCCTTCCGGAAGCCGACTGCTCATTGCCAGAGGCTAATGTATGATCTGGCAATAATCGCCAGTACAAACCAGATTCGTCAGCATTGTAAACCTGTTCCGCTGTTAATTTTTTTTCTCTAATAACTTTCTGTAACTCTAGTTGGAATGGTCCGATAGCGGCTTCATCATTTGACAGTTTTTCACCGGCCATTTTTAAACGTCTTATTCCGTGGCGTTTTTTAAATTTGTCTAACCATCCCCGGCTTGCATTAAATCCGATATTGGAGTTTGTAATCTGGCGATGAAAAATTCGAGCTTTCTCACAAATCATATCACCACTTACAGGAACATGCAATCGCCTTTGTTGCAAAAACCACGTAAACAAAGCATCTTCTAAAACAGGATTTTCCGATTTCTTCAGTGTTTTTCGTACACCGGGACCACGTTCTGTTAGGCTAACAAACTTCAAGAGTTTGTCTTTGTTTTTCTTTATGTCGCCTACAGTTGACCTGCCTATACCAAACTTCCGAGCAATGACAGGGTAGCTGTCACCCTTATCTAACATTTCTATAATCCGTAATTTGTCTTTTATTGTTAATGTCGAATGTTTACGTGGCGGCGCCATGATGTTAGCGAGATCACTTAATTGACACTACGTATTACACGAAAGGCGATAAACAAAAGACTGTCGGGCGACGGCGCATTGGCTCATGACAGCCCCCGCACCTACACGCCGCCGGGCCCCCACCCCGCGAATCCCATTGCCCGGCCGGATTACAGCGATCACCGAACAAGCGAGAGTCCGGATTACCGAGGCCCTACTGTAGTTTCAATACATTTCAACAATTGTTTCACCACAGTTCAAATACAATCCTGGAGATACTATTGTGCAATATTTTGAAACTGAATGTGAAAATTGTAGTTGATCATTTTTATTGTAAACGAATTTCGTCCAAGTAAACCCAAATCAGTCGAATATTTATAAATTTTCGTATACAATAATCAAATTATTCATTTGTATTTTTATTTTCCGACTATCCTAGGCTTCAACGAAACCCATCAGAAGCTTAAAGCTTGTGCGAGTAAGGAAAACGGGTGTGTTCTGTCTAAGCTGTTACTAATTCGCTGCGCCACGTTAGGAATAGCACTGTTAATTGTTTTCCCAACAGCGAATGGTTGGACGGTCACCTGAAACCCGGAAAAGTTATTTCCCGGACAAGGGCTTGAACCTTACGATCATGAGGCATAAGCTTTAACCACTGAGCTACTGCCGCAACAAAGTAACATATCGGGATCAAAGTATTCTTGAAATTGTTCGACAACATATCCCATACGCATGTTTGAACGTCTTATCTTTCATGATTTTTTTGCAAAACTTCATCTGATGTCGGTTTAGAATCAAAGAACACACCAGATGGAATAATAGTTACTGGTATCGCAAGAACTATGAAAGTATTATGCTCAACCTCCATCAGGTATAATCGTATTTTCTTCGATGTTGCGCAATTTGTTATCTAATAAAGCACTTTCGTTTTGAACATGTTGAAAAAAATCAATTGAAGTATTCAACTGCATTGTGCGGTATTGAAATAACAGGCAAATCAGAATTGATCATTTACATTAATACTATTATTCATGAATTTTCCTGAACCTGAATTTATAGTTAGTTCCCCTTCGAATATCTTCTCGTTAAAATTTCCCATTCAATTGTCTTTGATTCGAAAGGCAAGTGCAATTGAATTACATTATAATCGGAAAAATAATAAACTTTAACAATATCATTTCGAACTATTAAGTTTTGTGAACTATCTTCTTTCCAAAAATTGAAAAATATTATATCCAAGTCAAAGTATTTATGCGACTTTCGAGAACACCTTCGTGTCGCATATTCATTCATTTTATCGACTATTTTGAAGTCAAGACCGAGGTTATAAGTCTTGTTATGATGTAACGATATTTCTTAAAAAAATGGTACGGTAAACTTGAAAGGAAACGACTTATCTTACATAACGCTTTTGCAAAACTTCATTTGATGCCTGTTTGGAATCCATGAAAGCAACAGATGTAAACAACAATTACTGGTATTGCAAGAACAGAATGCATTTATGATCATGATCAACCAACAGGTTCATGTATCTTTTAATATCACGCAATAGGTTATCTAATAGCACCATCGATCTCAACAGGCTGGAGAAAATCAATTATAATATTCAAGTGCACTGTTTGATAAGAAAAAACTATCAGAATAACAGACGGCAAAAGACATTATGTAATTTATTTACATACTTGACAGATGCAAATGTTTTTTCTGCTATGGGTACGTTAATTACACATTTGTGTGGTGTTTAGGACCAACGAAGAGTTATGACATTGAATAATTCATTCTAACGGTTCACGATGAATTAATGAAAATAAAAAATTTCGGGGAATTCAATACTTTCAATTGAAAATTATCTGTGGTGCCAGAAGTTATGATCATCTCAAAATTATCATTTCATGACTTAGTTGAAACATTGTTTCGTCGTTTTGTGACATAACTGTACTGAAATATGAATAAATTACTGAGATAGAATAAACTTGAAGATACCCATACAATATTATGTTCCCAACCTATGAAGTCAAATTGTTTCCTTTTCACATGCCCCTCGAATGGCGAAAGACATTGTTGATTCGTAGTTTCCTGAAGAACTAATAATCTTACCGAAACGATATTCGTCAGAAAGAGTACATTCTTAAAAATACGTTTTACACTCGGTTTTACACTAGTTTTCCTGCAGTCCAATGTTACTGCAGAAACTTTTAGGGAATGAAAATACGACATGGATACTTCTGCTGTTATGACTTGAAAAGTCTTCTTTATGTTTTATCAAAATTTTTTTTCAAAAGAACGACTAACGAAACAATGTTGAAAAGCTTGTGTAATTATGCCGGCGTTTCGTTGAATTTTTCTGGCTTTCCCAACAAACTGTGCATTACAAAGACTCTCTTAAATCAGCAGCTTTTCGAGCTAGGTGAAATCTACATATCTACATTGTTTTTCTTTAAAATGCACATTTGTTTCAATCAAATTTCATGTTGTAGCTGCCTTGAAAAAGTTGAAAACCCAACGAACCGTCGGCATAGTTAAAAATTTTTCTCAACACTTTTTCCTGTCTTGTTTCTCTTAGCTATGCTAAGTAATATTTGGTGAAAACGAATACCATTGAACGAAAAACTACTGAAATTAAAACACTGAATGAATCTGTATCATACCATTTCAACAACATCTAATATAATACTATTTTCGGGATCATTTTTGAAATGCGCCTATCCGTAAAAGGTTCGATCATAGGTTTATGAGAAAAGACCTAGGAAAGCACTGCCGTGAAGGTAGCAGCTTTAATAGGTTTTTTTCAAAGTGTTGAATTTCAATTCGATCTTATCTGTGTTTTTGGAAATATTAGGAAAATGAGACGTCGAGTGGAATCATTGGGCGAATTCTACTCTAACCATTCACGAATTCGAATTCCTAATTGAGGTTCAAACCTACTATAGAGTTTCTAAGTGGTTCCATTCGTAAGTTATTGACCTTAATAACGAAGGCCGAATTTGTGAATGGGTAAAATCCACCCAATGATTCCGCCTATATACCCATTCCAAATTTTATTTTCTCGATATTTGCGAAAATACAAACTAGATCGAATTGAAATCCAGAACTTCATCGAAAAATGACAGTTCGGATGTTCATACAGAAATTCATGAAGATATTTTGATCAGAAGATCGAAGAATATTGAATATTTGAAAAAAATTTTCTATTAATTGTTCTAATGACACGATCATTACGAAATTTGTCACAAAGTTGTCCATCAGCATTTTCGAACTAGCTGCCAAGATTAATCATGATTGAAATAGAAGTTTTTGAGTTATTCCGGAAGAAATAACGATATCTTGAAAAACACCACGAAATTTTACATATTTTTTCACAATATCTTCAGAAGTTGCGATATCGAACTGAAATTCAGTACACTGCGGTGAAATTTCAAATGTAATGAACAGTTTTTGAGAAATTTTTTTTTCAAAACTTGCTGACACGATATCAACAAAATTCTTCAAAACGTTGCATGTCCAACTCACTGCGAAGTTTCAATTCACTCGCTTCAGTAGTTCTCAAAATATCAGCGAGATAACCTCAAAACTTCAAATGGCTCTAACTCCGGAATCGCTCGACCGATTTTGCCCATTAACCAACTTAACCTTCGCATTTTGAAATACAATCAAGTCTGAAATTTTCAATTATATAGTATCCTCCGTACGCCCGTAACCCTGCGTACGACCTGCCGGGCGGCCGGATAGAATCAATTTTGACATCGGATTCGTCATCAGTGGGTCGAACCGAGTCGTTTGAGACCATTTTCGGCAGAAACCTCGAAAATTATAGACATTTATACCAAACGATAGTTCCCCTAGAACATGCGCGCAAAAATTTAATTCACTGAGAATAAACTGCGCCTTAGATTTTGCACTGCATCTCTGAATCAACCTGTATATGAATTGAATTTTTCAGAGAACCTTTTTCCTCTTCAAATATTACGAAAACAACTCATTCTTTCTCATTACTGACATTGATGTATATTTCATTTTCGAAGACAAGTGGCAACTACAGAATGGGTATTATACTTGCTTATAATAAAACTGTGAAGTACCCCCAGAAAAATTCTTGGATAATAAAAATTTAGAAATTGTGTAGTCAGCAGCTTATGCGCGCATATTCAAATTCGTTGACAAAGTTGTCATCTTTAGGAACTTCTAATAATTGTATCCTCACGAAATTTTGCGTGAAATTTCTAGCTGTCATTTCAATCAAGTACTGCAATTCAATTGGAACTTATCTGTGTTTTTGGAAGTATTGGGAAAATGAAAATTTCGAATAGGTGTATATCTACGGAATCGTTGGGCGGATTTTACCCATTCACGAATTCAACCTTCGTTATAAAGCCCCAAATCTACTCTACAAATATCGACGGTCTATCGTGAACACAATATCTTCCGAACGAAACAACTGAGAATCTCGATATTTGTAGAGTAAGTTAAGACCTCAATTACGAAGGTCGAATTGGAGAATATGAACGATATATCCACTCGAAATTTTATTTTTTCATTAATTCCAAAAAAACAGAATATATCAAATTGATTTTCAGTACTAGGTTGAAAAATGAGAGCTTCACAAAGAATATAGAATATTTTACGGATGTGTCACAACAATTTTTTTTGAAATATGAATAATTTCCGAAAAAAAATTTTTCAAAAAATCTTCAAGAAAAGTTCTGCAAAATGAACTGACTGTACGATCTCAACAAGATCTAGCAAAAGTTCCAAGTTGTTATGCTTCAACTAACTGCAAAGTTCCATAGTTCGTGAAATATGAGGGTGAACACACCTAAATTTCAAATGGCTATAACTCCAAAACCTCATACGCCCGAAATCGAGCCTGCGTCCGGCAAGCCGGACAGAATCGATTTGGAGACTATTTTCGGCCCAAAAGTCAAAAATTACGGAGACCTGGACAAAACAATAGCACGCGGTTCCCCAGAACATGCGAGTAAAAACGACCCATTCATGCCATGCAAAACATATTTCTGATCTGAATCGTAGGTATAGTAGAGATTCCGTCAGTTTCACAAAACTTTTGACGTCTGATCAACTCGTTGATTAAGGTTTGCATTCGATGGTTGGGTTGAAAATGAACTGAAATCGAGCACAGAATTTACTGTTGACTGACAATCAAGCCCTTGATCTGGCAATCAAAATTTTGTGAAACCGGCCGATAGAGTTGCAAGAGTCTTAGAATAAGGCATGTAGGAACTAAAAATTAGTTTATGCGATTGGGTCACATTTCGAATTGTGAATATCTACTTTTTACGCTCAAACCACTAAGAAGATGTCAATCAAAATCGATATAGTACGATAAAATCTCGAAAGAAAGAAATATTGTATACGGAAAATAATTAATCTGATCAAAGGAAGTCGCCGATAATAGTAAACTTTCAAAATACATATTTTTGTGCCATAATACTCAATTACCTGACGAAGTATTTTCAACAGTTATTGTTACAGTCGAATACTCCCTCATATAGATTCATTAAATTATCTCCTGTACCAGGAAGTCGAAACAATTATTGATTGAAACGGTGATTAATAAACAACCTTCTCAAAATACTTCCTCAAAACAAGAGATCTTCCCAGCATTTCAACAAAAAAAAAATGAATAGAATATTTCAAGCATTGCTCACGTGTAATACGGCAATTGGATGGAATGAAAAGCAACAAGATGTTTCTTGGCTACCATGCGATAACTTATTGAAATCATTACAAGGATTTCTTGCCTTGTAAGTTAATTAGCATTGTTATCCATAGAAACAACGGTTGTGTAAGGTCTAACTGCGGTCATAATGACGTTAAATAAAAATGAAGCAGAGGTAAATGCTATGGTAGTGGATATGATTAGGTACTCATTGATACCTACACATTATAAGAATTACACAGGTTGATATATTATTGTTGTTTATACATATATGAAACTTCAATGGGAATTTGTGAAACATGCCATTTTCATCAATGATAGCTTTATGAAATATTGCCCGATAATGCATAATTATTATAATTCATGATAGTACAGGTGCTTCATGAATGAAGGCAACATCGCAGTTGTATTTCCTGTCGCACATAACTAAAAGGATTCCCGAAAAAAAATTTCTTAGAAAAAATATTCGGAAGATTTCAGAAGACAAAAGTTTTTGACAATAGTACCTTTTCGAAACCTGGTTGATATATTATTTTGGTTGAAAGGAGAATTACCTAAATGCAATATTGCCAAGATATGCATGCACAATTAAAGTAGTTTATAATAGTACAGGTGCTTTAAGGACGAATGCAACATGGCAGTAGGCTACAAAATATATCCTGACGAAAACCACTTAATCGTTTTTTCAAATTCTAACTATTAGATCAACACGAAATTCTGCACCTAGTTGCGTGTTGGTGTTCTCCACCTCATTAAGAATTTTCAATCTGATTGCATTTGAACTCCTTGAGATGTTGCGGAAATAACGTTAAAATTCCTAATAAAAATCTAGAAAAGCACTGCCGTGAAGGCAGCGGCTTTCGCGTGTTAACGGTCGGCTCTAACTCCGAAACCATTAGGCCGATTTTGCCCATTAACGAACTCAACTATCGCATTTTGAAATGCAATCTGCCCTGAAAGTTTCAGGTCGATAGGATTCTCCGTACGACCGTAATCGTGTCTACGGACGACCCGCCGGACATAATCGATTATGACACCCGATTCGTCATCAGTGAGTTCAACCTAGTCGTTTGAGATCATTTTCGGCTCAATCATCGAAAATTATAGACATTTTTACAAAACGATAGCACGCTGTACCCCAGAACATGCGCGAAAAAACGAAATTTGGCAAATTTTTCCTTGTATCTCCGAAAGTGAATATCGGATCGAATTGAAATTTCGAAGATTGATGTTTAATACTTACGCTGAGGTTTGTGCTCAATTTCATTGAAATTTAATCAATATTTTCAGATAATTTTTTTTTAAATTTAAAAAATGTTCGAAAAATTGTTTTTGAATATTCTAACAACTGGATCCACATGAAAAATTGCTCTAAAATGCGCGTTGGTACCCCAAAACTGTCCACGAAGTTTTAATTCGATCGAGTCGATACTTCATGAGATACCAAGGAGCTAACCTCAAATTAATCAATGAGCCTAACTCCGAAACTATCCAACTGATTCCACCCATTAACGAACTTAACCGAGATATTTGGACTCCAAACCTAATCTGACGATTTCAAGTCGCTAAGTCTTTTCTTTCGAAAGTTGGAGCACATTCGGACGACCGGACGGACATAATTGAATTTGACCACGGATTCTACTTCAGGGAGTTCAACAAAATCGTTTACAACTTTTCTCGGCTCGAACTTCGAAAATTACAGATATCGCTTATTCGAATAAGCGCGTTAAAAGGAAAAATCAAAGAGATTCTTGAAAAATTACATATACTGTACTGTTACCCGTACGAACAAACTACTTTTACTATTGGTATAGATACCTTTAGTCCTCTAAGTTCTAAGGCCAGTCGGTAGGTCTTGAAATAGGAGTATCAAGTTTGTTACTAGAACTTAGTCAGGTTGGCACTAGTGAAATAGGTCGAAATAATTCTTCTAGACGTTGTCCTACATATTTTTATCGAAGTTTGACTTCGTTACATACGTAACTACTACTCACTGTATGTAGAACGTTGCGTAGTTATCCAACAGTAAAATAAACCTCACAAAACATGTTTCAATTAAATAGAGTGAAACGTGTCAAACTTCCATGGCACTAACTGACTTCATGTGAAAGTTAATAGAGTATAATAATACTGCTGCCCTTATTAATGGGCTAGATACCTATTGCACTGTCTTATTTCAAGGGCCCGGCCTATCAGATGCCCGATCTGCCGGGTAGGTTATATTCGCTTATTACTCTATACTTATAGATGCCTTTCGTGATTGTATATGCTCGCATCGTTATTAGGA
Source organism: Myrrha octodecimguttata (assembly GCA_958510865.1). Lineage (NCBI taxonomy): Eukaryota > Metazoa > Arthropoda > Insecta > Coleoptera > Coccinellidae > Myrrha > Myrrha octodecimguttata. Next base: position 34,044,778 of record OY294057.1, read on the forward strand.
TAGTGCCCTGTACTGTATGCCGGGTGGTAGGGAGCTCAACAGATCGGGGGCCTTATTCTTGAAATCCGATGGTATAGAACGTTCTCTATGGCACAATCTCCCGTTCGACCTTCTTCCCATTTGTCAAAACGTCAATTCCGTATTCTTGAACATCAAGGAGCGGTATTCATGAATTCTGGGAAGAGAACAAACGTGGAAAAATGGCCGTTTCGACGACGTTGGCAAGGAAACGCAAACATTCATGATGGAACGATAGATAACGTTTATACCATCGCAGTCAAGATGGGGAGCAGTCCGAATGAGCGGTCATAGACGAACCATTATGCCAAATGTTCTAACCAATCAAAAACAAGTATTTTCGACAGACTTGAAGCTAACTTCATTCATGTAGCCAACTTTATGTATAATGCATCGACATATACTATATTTCTATGATATATTGTCATAATTAAAATTTGAAATCATACAGTTGTCATAAGATTTGGGAGCTTATTTCGGAGAATTGTAAAATGGATAATTTTGAAAAAAAAAACACTTCCAATCAACTATAAACAGAAGGAGCTGCTCTCCGAAAACATTAGACAAAGACCTGAAATGTACATAGGTCGGCTTGATTCAGTTTATACAAGGGAGAATATGAAAAAAAAAACTGGAATGAAATCACGAATATTTTGAGCAGTGTTCCGAGTTAAGTTCCCACATAATTGCACTCGCCATGTCCATCTTCGAGTGAAAACAGAAATCTTATAGTGAAAGGTAATTGAGATTGCTATGACTTAAAGCCAAACAGATCAATATTGTCAAATACCCGAAACATAATAAGCGTCCTCTATGTATCGTTCCATCACAAATCGTAAGAGATACATCGCTCGCTCTCCGTGAAGCACTCATTCATTTCAAGAATACCGTTTCCCTGAAAAACTCGTAGACACGCCCCCTTTCGATCATTCGTTCTCTTCCCCGGATTCAAGAATAGACGCCCGGGTCCACTCGAATGTCCTACATCAGGACCCTAGCTGCCGGGCTCTAGATAAACCACTCGCATCATTTACTTAGGATATCCACGTGCACGTGTTCGTGGCCGTGAATTGAGCGTAGCCGTAGACTACAATTATTTTGGGTTGCGTTGGGGTGTCCAGTAACATTCCAGCTGGGAATACGCCAAAATCGCAATGGCAGTGGAGCTCGCAAACGGTGGAGTTATTTGTTCTGTGGCAATAGGCCTCCAAATGTCAGATGAAAATATATAAAAAAGTGAACTTCCACGCTTAATTCTTCCAAGTAATCAGCAAAATTATAGCTTCTTCTTTGCTATAGGTACCGAATACGAAATTGTTATAATTACTATTTTGATTATTGATGTTGCTGTTTTAAAACTTTTTTTCTCTTTTTCAGAAGTCAGCACGGATTATACATTGTTGGACTCTGAGGAGTAGGAATCCACTAGTTTTTCGGCTGGTAAGACATTTTATGTGGTTATTATTCATTTATTTAATAACTTGAAATTCAGTATAAATATATACTGGCCATAAGGATGGTAACTTGAAATAAATGCATATAGTACATCGAAGGTAGCTTGCAAAAAGAGGCTCGGACAAGTCGATCAGTATTTCAAATTGTTTCTTTTCATTCAAGAAAACTTTATGACTTTTTTCGAATTTGAGATATGACGTTATCCAATATTTTGTCACATACAATCCTACTCAATAACGAACTATAACTATAAAGAGTTCTACAAGCGTACCAAATACCAAGTTTTATTTCATTCAGAAAGAAAGAAAATTGACCTATTTTTGGATCTTCAGTAGATTCATGCATAAACAAAATTTTGAGTATTTATTGTATTTGAGCTGATTATCCGTTACATCAGTTCACCGCAGTGTGAAGTATCTCAAAGTGTTAGTGATATATCCGCCTTCTTCAATAGAAAGAGTAATGTTGCGTTGTCTAATTATACAAAATGGCTAATGATCCTTTTTCAATTCATAATTCCAAATTTCCACTTGTCGAATAAAAAAATATAAATTTTGATACTCATGTTTGACTTAACATACCCTTCGGGAATGGTCACAAAAAAGTAGAATTGTGTTTTGATTTTATGTCGATGACGTCATATCTGTATTTTGGAACACGCTGTAAAAGATTTTCTAAATCGAATAGAATGCAATTTGAAGTAAAAATCGATTCATCCGAGAATATTTCTCACAAAATCTTTCTATGATTTACTGAATTTACTCCAAAGTAGAGACAGAGTACCTGAAGCTGCCTTAATTTCTTCAATTAAGACAACTTGCTGCTCCAAAAACCTCCATACCCAGCTCAATATATGCTGTTTCAATGAGTATCCTTCAAACATCCTGAAAGGGAAGCCAAGCCCTTTATGCATCGGTGTGTAATGTCAATAATTGTGTTATCCAAATAAAGTTCGTGTTCTGACGCAGCGTTGAAGTCTCCGACACGACTTGCTGCTCGTTTTCAGAATTGGAAAGTTGCTGCCGTTGTTGGGTTGCCCGGTATGATCTCAGAGGACAGCTATGATTTACTTTCCATGAATATGGGGATTCGATATGAATGCGTGTGTCATTGATGTTAGCCGTCATATACCAGTATACCGATTTGTATACGATCAGAGAAGTGCTTGGTCGGGAAAAAGATTTGTACCGAGTGTGAATGATTCATAATACAATGAAAAGTTACTATTTAGGACTTTCGAGTCAGAGTTAATGCGTATATGATTCGAATTTGATGATGAGGAGATTCATCGAACTAGTTGAAATTTCGGATCTCAATTATGTCAAAAATTGTCATTTTTTAGCTTTTTCTGTGTTTTCAATCCCAATATCTGAAATACAACTATTCAAATTAAATGAAAATTATTTTTTTATGGAAACCGCCCTTGCGGTTTGCAGGATTAAAGTAATTGTCAAAGGCAGTTTCTTTGAAAGTAGATTGCCTTATGAACAACACAGAAACAATTCAAACGATAAACAAAGCGAACTGTCACGTTACAGAGTACAAATTTGATTCTTTCATCAGAAAAACGAATGGATATATTTTCTTTCGATTTTGCGATTCGAGTTGAGACTTTTGTCAAATTGTCATTCTGAAGAAATCACTGCAACACAGATTCATTCGGTTTGAAAGTCTTTTAATTCTAAAATTTTTCTCGTTTGTCTGATGAAAGAGTCAGATTTGTACTCTGTAACGCCACAGTTCGCTTTGTTTACCGTTTGTATTGTTTACCAGGCAACCTGTTTTCAAAGAAACTGACAAATAGTTTGATTTTGCAATTCGTAAGGGCGTTTTGCGTGAAAAACAATTTCTATTCAATTTTTAATAGTTTTTTTTTCAGATATTGGGGGTGAAAACCTAGAAAAAAGCTAACAAAATGATGCAAAATCCAAAATAAGCTTAAATCGACACTTAAAAAAAGTCCCCCTGCGCAGATTACGTCGCTAGTTTTTTTTTTCTAATTCAATTAAATTCGGCTGAATTAATTCGCAATAATCAATGCAATTAGGCATATAATGTATAGGTGGGACGTATTTCAGTTGTTATCTACGTACGAACTCTTCATAAATGAATAAAAATTTCGATGATACAATAACACAATAATATAAGAAAAGAATGGATGAAAAAACTTGAGATTTCTGTATCGGAAAATATACTTCTTAATTAAATCGAAGCGTTGCTCTTATTCATCTTGAAACTTCAAAAGTTCCGAAATTTCAAGGCGAGATTTTGCATGTGTTTTCCAACAGAAAATGTCATATATCACATGATCGAAATATTGACGGTAATTCTTTAATCCAACATTTTGTGTCTTTACGGAATATCTCAATATTTTCATAAAATCAATCACGCTCCAGTTATCACTGTAGATTCATTAAACTTCACCACAGATCTCAAAAGAGCAAGATCCTTAGAATGTAGGAGCACACACGTTCGGCCTAACAGAATGTAATCTGATCACGGATTTTTTCTCAGGAGGTCCAACCCAATCGTTTAGGACCAATTTCGGTTTAAATTCGATAATTACACACATTGTGATGGAACGATATCACACTGTGGCCCAGAACCATATGATTAGGAGATATAAGATATTTATAAACTGAATCTTTAAATTTTGAATTGTTTCAATGAAATGATCAAGAAATTTTGAACGAATTTGCGCATCCATTCCCAAGCTTCGTCATGATCAGATCAATATTTATTTCGGAAATATCAATGATTTTCAGGAAATCAGCACGATATAAGACATACTTTTTTCCAATATCTCCCAAGACGAATATCCGATCAAGCCGAAATTTGAAACACTGTTGCTAAGTAGTGACCTCAAAGTCTGCGTCAGTTCATAGTATCATTGTTTGCGTAAGGATGGTAGTATCGTCTAGCATCAGCATCATAGATGATTTCGGTACACTGCTCATGCGCTGCGGGGGAGTAACGATGAAACTTTAAGGAAATCACCTCAATAAACATAGAGTGTGAACAGACGACTGTAGTATGTCGATTGACGATCTACTGACGACTCTCCTGTACAAAGTCACTATAGGATCCAGTAAATGCTTCGACTATTCACTAGTAGATTTCGTGGAGGGTTGATGCAAACAGATATTCTTAACTCTAGATCTTATGTTTAGGATAATTCAAATTATACATTATATATGATTGGACTAAAGTAGTCTTCGGTGTCGATTAGAGTAAAATCTCAACGAAATCAGAGATATGGTTTCTGAAATATATGATCTGATTGGGCTGAAACAAAATACTGGATTAGAAATGGCGACTTGGAGATTTCAGAGAAACTTGAATGAAATATGAAAATTTTCAAGAAAAACATTTTTTTATGAATAATTCCTTATTGATACTGTTCATCGACCAACCAAGTTTCATTCCGATCAGATAAATATTTTTTGAGTTTTTGAGAAATCCATATTTCAAATGGTTGTAACACATAAACCATGCAGCAGATTTGGCCCAACAACGAACTTAACCGAGATATTCAAGATCGAAACAGAACCTGAGAATTTCAAGACTCTAGGTCTGTCTCGGCACACGGCCGACCGGACAGAATCAAATTTGACCACGGATTCTTCATCAGTGAGTTCAAACTAGTCGTTTGAGACCAATTTCAGCTCAAAATTCGAAAATTACAGACATCGTGACGGAACGATAACGCGCTGTTCCCGAGAACAAAGTCCCGTGCTATTCGAGGTATTATATGCTTTTAAATAATTTGTATTCCTATTACGATGAGAAAAAATCCCTTTTTACTTCAGATCGACAAATTTCAAGTCTTTCGATGCGAAAACGCGTGAGCGATCAATTCTAGCTTCACTCCCCCACATCGTCCAACTTTCTTTCTGTGCGATGCAAATCGCAGACCTACTGCAACACTGAACCACATTTCGTGCTGCGATTGTTCAGCTCACGGCGAATTTGTCTGCGATTAAATACCGATTACAACATTTCGGACGATGCCACGAATGAACGGCGCGTTTCGCTTGCTGACCGAGTCCGCACCGTCGTGTGCCACTTCCTTTTCGAAAGCTGGCGCAATTTCCCTTTCCATTCGTTTTGTTGCAAGAGCCGGCTTCGAAGGAGATATACTCAAGAGGAGACGCGAGGAGCGGCCGGCGTTACGCGTGGATGCGATTGTTATGGTTTTTAGACGTTTGTCGAACTCGGGGAAAAACTACGATTGCATCAGGACCAACCGAGGAAATCCGCTACATTTTCACGCGCGTTATCGTTTCGTCACAATGTTTTTAATTTTAGACTTTTAAGCCGAAAACGATTGGGATGAACACCCTGAAAGAGAGTCCGTCGTCAAATTCACTTATGTCCGTCCGCATGTGCTCTTACTTTCGAAGGGGATGACCTAGAGACTTGAAATTGCCAGATTAGGTTTGTACTCCAAATAACTCGGTTGAATCGGTCAAATAGTTTCGGAGAGGCCCATTTGATGTTTCGAGTTTAACTCCTCGGTATCTCATGAATTACTGCTTCAATCAGATTGGAACTTTGTGAACTGCTTTTAAATACCAACGCGTAACTAAGGGCAAAGTTTCGTGTGGATCCAGTTGTTAGAAATTTTCAAAAAAAATTATTCAAATTTTTTTAGGACATTTTTTTTCTCGGGAAATATTGGTCACAGTTGAACGAAATTCATCCGAAACCTTCGGGTCAGTATACAGGGTCTTTCACGAGGAACCTCACCCATATTTATACGGAAAACTACTGAACGTATTTTCATGAAATTCAGCACTTATAAGTATTTCACGATGCTGATGAAATCTAAAATATTTTCAAGGCATGAGCACTTCCGGTTTTTCCGGAAATGACGTCAACTTCCGTTTTTCAAATTAGAACACCATTTTTTTATTGCAGAAATAGATTCCTTAGAAAATTTCAATTTATTTTGATGTAACATTTTTCAGTTTTGGTTGGAAAATTCTCTCTGAGCGGGAAAATTCGAAAAAAAAATCGAAAATAGAGCTCCGCTGAAACAAGAATAACTTCGAGGTTTTTGGATGGAAAATTTTAATTTTTGGGATTTTTCAAGATGTAAGATTGATGTATCCACTTTAAAAATCGAAATCGCGATTCATGATACAGGGGGTGAAAAAATCGCTTTCAAAGTAAGGGATGACAAAATCGTGAAAAATCAATTTTTTCAAATTAGAACCCCATTTTTTTATGGCAGATATTGAATCTACGTTAAAAAATAATGTGAGTGTATGCATCACACCCTTGCCCTAAAGTGGATATTTTCTGAGTTATTCACAAAAAACTGTTTTTCGTCTTGAATTTTCAGCTATTTCTTTTCCCTTCACGCCAAAAAGATGACATTTTCAGGAACTGTTACTTAAACCATGTTTTAGATTTTACTACCCTAATATGCAAGAGAAAAAAGTTACAGGTTGTTCCTAAATAGATGGCGAATTTGGATTCGAATTGGTATCGGAAACCTCTTTATTTCAACTAATCGGCCATCGGTTTTCTCTCCAGTGATAAATAAATAACTCCTTATGAACCATATGCAAAAACTTACCATGTTTTACATTATTTTTTTTTAATGATAGATATCATTAATTACATCTGCCAAATTCCTCTTTATTCAGTAGCATTTTGTGTTTACTATTAATTTGGTGATAATTCGTATTAAGTTATAAAATCGATCACTATGCCTAATTTTACCAATGAAGATTATTTAAATCTCATTCTACTTCATGGAGAATGTAATAAAGTTGTAGATAGAACGATTCGACTGTTCATTGAGAGGTTTCCTGACCGACCCAGACCAACGAGAGATACCATTAACAGAACCATGACAAACTTGAGAAATGTCGGATCTTTCGTTAAGAAAACTACACACAGAGAAAAAAGTGTAGTAGAAGATGAGAACAACGAAATTACAGTTCTTGCATATTTTCGTGTGAATCCTCAAAATTCTCTCAAAGATGCCGAGATTGATCTGGGATTATCTCAATCGAGTGTTTGGAGAATATTAAAAAAACATAAAATGCACCCATATAAATTCAATAGGGTACAGCATTTGAAGGAAACTGATTTCGTCAGGAGAACAGAGTTTTGCGAAGCTATGATGATTCGATTTCAAGAGAATGAAAACTTTTTGGACTGTATAATTTGGAAAGATGAATCTGAAATCACAAAGAATGGTTCTTTCAATAGGCATAACAGTCATTATTGGGATGAAGAGAACAACCACCACTTCAGACAATGGAACTTTCAAGAGACCTGGAGTTTCAATGTTTTTTGCGCCATCAAAAATAATGCAATTCTCGATGTTCACATTTATGATGGGACTTTAACTGGTAAGATAGAACACTACACATGTTGGCATTATTTAAAGAATGTTCTCCCTTAGGAGATAGATATTCTGACATATTGACTCAAATAATTGAGCCGCTAGTACAGAACCATAATGACTTATGGTATCAACAAGATGGCGCGCCTCCACACAATTCACTCAATGTGTCAAATATTCTCTACAGGCTATTTGAAGATTGATGGTTGGCGAACAATGGTCCACATCTTTGGCCACCACGTTCTCCCGATTTAACTCCTTTAGACTATAATGTTTGGGGTAGGATAAAAAATATTGTCTACTCAACTCCCCTGACTGATAAAGAGGAGTGCATAGAACGAGTCAGAAATGCGTTCAGGTTTGTTTAGATTTTTAGATTTATAGTTTTGAAACTCAATTTGGTTTTTAAACACTTTTGCAGATCTCTTCCTCTTGATGAAATAAGAAGAGCAACGCACGAAGCATTCCTGAGACGTATAAATAAATGTCTAGAAATTAACGGTCAAAACTTTGAGCATTTTCTCTAGTTATAACTGCGAGAGTTTGCCATGGTTCTCCTAATAGTAACTTGAAGTCGGTTTCAAGAAGGGGTGAAAAATCTACAGCATGGTTCAAATAACAGTTCCTGAAAATGTCATCTTTTTGGCGTGAAGGGAAAAGAAATAGCTGAAAATTCAAGACGAAAAACAGTATTTTGTGAATAACTCAGAAAATATCCATTTTAGGGCAAGGGTGTGATGCATACACTCACATTATTTTTTAACGTAGATTCAATATCTGCCATAAAAAAATGGGGTTCTAATTTGAAAAAATTGATTTTTCACGATTTTGTCATCCCTAACTTTGAAAGCGATTTTTCCACCCCCTGTATCATGAATCGCGATTTCGATTTTTAAAGTGGTACATCAATCTTACATCTTGAAAAATCCCAAAAATGAAAATTTTCCATCCAAAAACCTCGAAGTTATTCTTGTTTCAGCGGAGCTCTATTTTCGATTTTTTTTTCGAATTTTCCCGCTCAGAGAGAATTTTCCAACCAAAACTGAAAAATGTTACATCAAAATAAATTGAAATTTTCTAAGGAATCTATTTCTGCAATAAAAAAATGGTGTTCTAATTTGAAAAACGGAAGTTGACGTCATTTCCGGAAAAACCGGAGGTGCTCATGCCTTGAAAATATTTTAGATTTCATCAGCATCGTGAAATACTTATAAGTGCTGAATTTCATGAAAATACGTTCAGTAGTTTCCCGTATAAATATGGGTGAGGTTCCTCGTGAAAGACCCTGTATATCATCATTCCAAATTTCAATTCGATATGCTATTTATCTTAGGAGATATAAGAAAAAAGATATGACACATTTCGATGTTATTTGAAATTTAAACATTGTTTCCGCAATATCTCAAGAAGAACAGATGCAATCAGAGCGAAAATTCGTTATCAGTTGAAGAATATACCAAACCGCAACTAGGTGCAAAATTGTAACAAAACATTATTCGAAAATTTTTCACATTTCTGTTGAAAAATTTTTTCTCGGAAAGTCTCGATCAGATTTCGGAGAAATTTGGCACAGACTTTAGAATCAGTAGTATTCAACAACAATGTTTCAATTCGATACGATATTTAATTTCGGAGATATATGTGAAAAAAAATATGTATGTCAATGTTCGTTGTTGTTTGATATTTTGACGTTATTTTCTCAATATCTCAAGCAGTAGAGATGCGACCAGATCAAAACTTCGTTATTATATGAAGAATACCAACGCAAACCTAATTGCAGAATTTCGTATGGACCCAGTGTTTAGAAAATATTTGAAAATTGTTTATTCGAAAATGTATAGTTGAAAAATTTTTTTTTCTCGGAAAATGTTGAACTGATTTTGACGAAATGAGGCGCAGACCTTAAACTTAGTATTCAATAACAATGTTTCAAATTTCAATTGGATGAGATATTTACTTTCGGGGATATATGGAAAAAGTATGTCCAATTTTGTCGTTTGAAATTTTGAGGTTTTTCCCTCAGTACCTCAAGAAGTACAAGATCGATCACATCGGAACTTCGTAATTATTTGAAGAATATCGATGTGCAACGTATATAGAAGTTTCGTGCGTCTTCAATCGGTAAAGAATTTTGGAAAAATGGGTTTTCTAACGTTATCCACATCTTTATCGAAAAAAAATATTTTTTTGGTATTATTGACCAGATATCGATGAAACTCGGCACTGACCTTGAAATTAGTCTTCCACAACAGTTTTTTGAATTGCAATTCGATCTGATGATTTTTTCCGGAAATATCAGGCAAAATTATGTAAAATTTCGTTGTTATTTGAAATTTTGAGGATATTTCTTCAATTTCTGGATAACTATTGACGCGCTTAGATTGAAACTTGGGATAAACCTTGAAGTCAATATTCAAATACAGTGCTTCCAATTTCAGTTTGATCTGATATTCGAATTTGGAGATATTCTAAGATGAAGGTTATTTCCGAAATATTCCAAAAAGAACAGATGCGATCAGATTTGAACTATGTAGTAAGTTGAAGAATACCAACGCACGACTTAATGCAAATTTCGTGAGTATCGTATATAGGGGTAGAGAATGGGTAAAATTTTTTCGAAAATTCTTGAATTTTTGCTGGAAAACTATTCATCAGATTCCAACAAAATTGGCAAAAACCTAGTCAGTATTTCACGACAGTGTTTCAAAGTTTACTTTGGTCTGATATTCATCTTCTTTACATATTCGGATATGAAAAAACTGAAATGATGAAATTTCGAATGGATACTATGCGGAATCATTGCATGATTTTATCACTTCGCGAATTCGGCTTTCGTAATTCAACCGGTCCAACAAATGTCAAGCCCCTAAATGGATTCTCATTTTATGGTTGGCAGTTAGGCTGACCTCAACCACAATCAAATCCGATAAAACTCATCACAGACCCGATATTTTTGTAGCAGGTTTGGGGATTAATTAAGAAGGTCGAATTAGTGCAAACTTAAAATTAACAAATCTCCTCCTAACCTCACGTCAGTGCTTTTCTAGATTTTTTTATTTTCTCTACTTGCTGGTGGTTCACTCGATGCATTTCGTTATTTGGTATATCTCAATGGTAGTGAAATTTGCAACTCAATTGATCTAATGCTAACCTGATCATTCTCAGCGCACGAAATGTAGATTCATTCAAAAATAATTGTGGACTTCAGAATAGTCTTCCGTATGAAGATATGTTGAGCTGAAATTCAAGGAAAAGGATTTGTCCTAGCAGTTTGTTGGCTCTCAATATAATTTTTCATCCAAACCAATCACGTTACTCTTTGGTAGTGTAGGTATTCACTTCGAAACTGAGGATTCTTGCTATCAACAGAGGAGTGTTATGTGGGTACTTTCCTTCCATCTACAGATTAAATTTTGAGTTATTTAGGAAATAACAAGGACACCGAGGAAAAAATCATGAAATTGGATATGTTTTTTTCAATAGGTCCAAATACTCAATTCGGATCGCGCTGAAATCAACTTCACTGTTTTGTTAGAAAGGGTTCAGGATCTTCGCAAATGAAAAATTATATTTTTTTTCAATTGTTCTAATGATCACAGGATTCTGAACGAGGTTGTGTTTCCGAAATTCAAACTTGCAGCAAAGTTTCATCATGTTTTGCCGCAAATATCAGAGATACTGGGGAAAAACAAACAGTTTGGCACAATTCTTCACAATGTCTCTAAAAATCAAATCCGGAGCGTACTGAAATTAGGTATTTTCTGATATTGTGGAGTATGGAGTTTAAAGTCTTCACAAAATATCACCAGAATCAGTTTTGAGGTTTTTTTCTGGGGTTTTCACTTCCAATATCTGACAAAAGTCTCAACTCAAAACGAAACATCTAAATAAAGTAATTCTTAAAATTCTCTCTTTTGTCTGATGAAAGAGTCAGATTTGTACTCTGAAATGTCACAGTTCGCTTTGTTAATCGTTTATATTGTTCCTGTATTGTTCATTATGCAATCTGTTTTCCAAGAAACTGCTCATGACAAATATTATGATCCTGAAATGTGCAATAAGGGCGTTTTTCATGAAAAAACAATTTTTATTTAATTTTCGGCAGTTCTGCCTCAGATATTGGGGGTGAAAAAATAAGAAAAAAACCTGAAAAATCATCTCCCGAACTATTTGGACGATTTGGCCCTGAACTTCTGCATTCTGATGTGCGACCTACCCTGGAGGTGTCAATCCGCTAGCTCACTCCAGAACGTGCGCGCAAAAACACAATCGCCAAGTGCTCTACCGACGTTATGAAATTATTTGGTAGTTGAATTATTGATTCATATTGGAATCTGAATTCAGGTTTGATTTTATTCCATAATTCATTTTGTTTCCAAGTTTTTTCATCTAATTTGAACGAAGAAAGATGTATGGAATGTTCATGGATGTATTCATTATTTATTCAGATATTGCAAAATTATAAGGTGAAAAGGTTTCTCGTTCAGAAAAACAATTGTTGGTACATATTTATTTTCGAAGAGCACAAAGACAGAAGTTGAGAGAATAAAGTTTCTTGACATTGCAAGGATAGCTTGAAACACTCGAATTGAAATATTGATGTTAAGTGGATTTCTAGGTTAGGTTAGGTTATGCTAATTGGATCCATTTGAGTTATCTGGAGAACAATAAAAGGAATTGTGGATGTTGTGACTACAAAATTTCCAGTGGGTGCATATCTAATGAAAATAAAAATATTTTCAGCTATATCCAGATTTCGTTTATGAATGCAGAAAGTATTTTCAATCTACCATCGAAGTTTGAGTTCCGAATACAAAGAAAGTGATAATCCGACAAAAATATTGAATATTGGTTGTATGTATGAAGTGGCCGAAGTTCAATGTCCCTGGAATAATTTACCGCAAAAATGAAAAGTAGAGAATAACAAATGGCATGTTCTCGAGATTCTTCTTTTGTTTTTTAAAATTTTGGCGATTTCAATAACAATTGTCTATATATAATTAGATTACATGCCAATAATTTTGAAAACAACTCATTCATTTGATTTGAATTAACTTGTATTTTTTTTAAAAGTGGACTCTTGCATGTAATAACAATTCATATCTCTCAAATGTGTTCAAAATATTTCTGAGTATGCAAAGGAATTTTATGCTCGAAGCTTTCATATGGTTAAGGCATTTATAGATTGGTTTCTTTTTCGACTGATAACTCATACTGGTTCATGTAGCCTTCGTGAATAACCTATGTCGTAGTCATTTGATATTCAAGTATATTTTTCGGATTATTTGAATCCAAGCCATTAGAACTTATATTTTGGTTTCCCTATTCATAAAAAATGAATAGGATGGCAAGACAATGACATCAATATTTCCATCTCCTAATGAATTTATTTCTTCATAGTGAATTCTATTCACCTTACAACGAATGAATTATGTTGGTACTAGCACTGATCCCTGAGGCACTCCATAAATTTTACGAACCAAACAATAACACGCGCTCGTCGAGTTCCTTGATCTCGAACTCTTTTCGAAAAAGTTCACGGAATAGAGTGCCATATTTCAGTTGAAGATACCAGGAAGTAATGGAACTCGCCGTCTTGGCGAGCATGACCAAGGAGTGCACACGAAACGCGAGATGCGCTCACGTCTCCGGTCCATAATTCAGGTAATAGGGTCGTGCCGAAGTCGAGGCGACACAGGTGGGCGAAGCCGCTTATGGGTCGAAGATCTTGTAAATCAAGATGGCCGTGACTTTGTATAAGCGACGTGACATTACCGGAAATGATCGTTTCGCACAGACAAGGTACGTCTTCTTTGCGCGCGTTCGGTCTCGCGCGGTACGGAGAGTACCGTTCGCGTCTGGATGATGATGATGTTGCTCTGTGATCTATCTTCACCTCTTCACCTTTGGCCGTAGCTTGATTTATTGGCCATGAAATAATAAGAGTTCGGAGGGTATCATTGAGTCTACTGTTCGGATCGCATTCGAAGGTTTGGACATTCGAAAGAGTAGACTACGACTTTCACTGAACTAGTTGTTTACATGTTCTGCTCTTTTGTTCCGGGACGACGATACCAATTCGTTCTGATGCCTGTATTTTCCGTATATCGACTCCAGCTAAAGAACCGTACGTACGTTATTATATTTCTCTTATATTTGTTGTTCTCAATGTGTTGACTAGTTGGTAAACAGCATACTAAGTTTGCGGAAATGTCCGAAATTTTTGCCGGAAATGTCCTTAAACGACGAATTTGGACTGACTGATGAAAAATACGATATCAACTTCTGTCCAGCCAGTCTGAGTGAGAAGTACAATACCTAAAATTCTGGACTTAGACAGTCGGTCAATTTGAAATTGTACCAGACTCAATGTATCGCCGCCCTTACAGAATGAGAACATTTAATACTGTTGGTTCTAGTCAATTTGTTGATAACGGTACCTACGTGAGTATTATGACAGCAACCCGTGAAATCTTAAATGGAAGGGGGAAGGGGGTTGAATAATACGTAGTTGGTGAAGAATTTTCATCAATTTCATCTTTCAGTGCAGATCTTGCATATAGTTTCATTTTCTGGAGGTACCTAGTAACACTATTTAAAAAATTAGAGTTGCTGCCATCAGGCTTACAGGCTTGATACTTATCAATTGGAAGCAACCGCATGAAATATACCCCTACGAAGTCTAGGTACTTCTTGTATTTTTTGAGCGCATGTTCTAGGGAAACAGCGTGCTATCGTCTTGTCCAAATGTCTGTAATTTTCGAATTTTGGGCCGACAATGATCCGAACGACTAGGTTGGACTCACCGATGACGAATCCACTGACAAAAACGATTTTGTCCGGCCGGCCGTCCGTACGCACTATTACAAGCGTACGGAGAAATCTATTGACTTGAAAATTTAAGGTTTGGTTGCATTTCGAAATGCGAAGGTTAAATTCTTTAATGGGCAAAATCTGTCAAATGATTTTGGAGTTATAGCCATTTGATGTTTTGAGGTTATTTCCCTGATATTTAGAGAACTACTGAAACGATTGGATTGAAACTTGGCAGTTAGTTAGAGGGTAAGGAATTGCAACCTTTTGGGAATTTTTTTTGAGGTCATATTTTTTTCAAATTTTTTTTCCAAAATTTCTTTTATCTCGGAAACTATTCATTACATTAAAAAAAAATTTGGTGATACCTTCAGTTTTTCATTTCACAGCAACGTACACAATTTCAGTTCGATACGACCATAATTTTGGAAGCTATTGTGAAAAAGTATGTAAAATTTCGTGTTTTTTTCAAGATATCGTTATTTTTCTCCGGAATAAGTCAGAAAATACTTTTTCGATCATGATAAAACTCGGCAGCTAGCTTGAAAATGCTTATTGACAACATTGTGCAAAATTCGTGAGGATAGTGTTATTAGAACAATTCGAATTTTTTTTCAAAATAACATTCGAACTGTAATTTTTCTATACAGTACTGGATTTCAATTCGATCCAATCTGTATTTTCGGAAATATTGGGAAAATAAAATTTTGAATGAGTGTATCTGCGGAATCATTGGGTGGATTTTATCCATTCACGAATTCGGCCATCCTTATTATGGTCCAAACTAGAGATGAAACGGATATCCGGTATCTGGCCTATCCGGCTCAATTTTCATTGTCCGGTCGGATACCGGATAGTAGTTCTGTATCCGGCCGGATAGTAAATTCGAATGATTTTCATTAGTTTCCACACAGCAAATCATACCACAATGTGAAATATTGACACCGTTTATTTTCACAATCGCACGTCAAAAATGTTTGTTTCAGCGATTAGTTCAGTACTCGAAATAAACAAGTGGAAAATTGTGATGAAGTAATACGAAACTTTGAGCATTTCTATACCATACCAGCTTCTGAAAATATCCTTCCGCCGTGAAAGCTACTGCCAGTTGCTGAATGATGAATTCTAGCGAATCTGTACCACTGCGGGTACTGATGCAAATTAACTGACTATCAAATGTATGCATCGTAACTGCGATAGATTCGAGATATCTTCAAGAAGAAGTCAATCTCGTCAGCAATCGGATATTGATTTTCTTGGTCGCAACGATCACTAACAATATCCTTTACCACCTCATTGAAACAGTCCTAAAAAGTGTCAATACCACGTGTGAAGTTGGATTCAGTTTGACTTTCGTCTTCTTTTATAAGTTTCGCAATTGTTTAAGACAACCATGATCTCTAACAGTCAGAAAAATATTCGTCATGTAACGTGAGAAAGGGAGAATATCCGGCACTACGGCCTCGTAGCTTGCCGAATATTTCATATATACGATATCCGGCCAAACCACTATCCGTTTTAAGTTTAGTCCAAACCTACTCTACAAATATCAAGTTTCCACTTTGATTCTTTATGAAGTTAAGATGTTCACGGAAGGTGGTGTAGAATGACAGCATTCAGGCTTAGAGATGAATATTCAGAATCGATAAGTTCTCTCTGTTTAGCATAAAAATCCAAACGATAAATAAGGATAATGAAGAATCTTTTCGCGGTCAGAAAGCAGCTTGTGAGATAGGATGGGCGAAAAATGACGGACGCTGCAATTCTTTGGGAAAAAGTATATCATGAGCCCTTGAAATACAATGCCTTCCTATTGAGAGACAACGTGAAGAGTGCTTGGAAAAAAAAACTTAAAACAATTGAGATCTCTTCTTCTTGAAGGCATCTGACCTATAGACGAGCATGAGAACTTTGCAAATATGGATGAGGAGCTGTATATTGGTGAACACTTAAATGAAGTGCGGAAGGATCATATAATCGCGGTACACAAATACATATTATTTCTGTTATTACAATAATAATAATAGTTCAATAATTCCAAATAATTACACCATACTGATATAAAATGAAACGAGTCAACAAAAATGATGAAACAATACGTATTCTACCTTTTACAAAATTCACTCGAACAACAGGGCCCGGCAGAGGACTCGGACGTTTTTGAAACAGCTTGTACTCAGCCCCCCAAACCCCCCTTCGTCCCATTTGGGTCGGCAGTTGCAGGGAAGGGGCCGTTGGATTCGGAGGTTGGTAGAATTTTTCAACAGTTGAAATCATGGGCCTGTAGACCATTCTTCGTTGGGTTGAAGCTTTCGCACACAAGGTGAATTGTTAAGAAAACGACCACCAAGAGCTCAACAAACTATTCGAACACCTTAGAACGTTGAAAGAGTGCGACAAGCAATTCTTCGCAGTCCGAGTTGATCTGCTCGCCAGCATGCTCCTGAACTTAATAATAAATAATAGTGTCTTTATTTGAATGCTTTCTTCGATACATTCAGTGATCGTTCGGTAAGGCGAATTTTTCGTTTAGAACTGCAGTTACACTCCTACAAACTGGCCGTTGTGCAACAGTTACAGCCAGAGGATTATGCACAACGAACGCACTTCACCGGTGAGATGGAAGCACTTGTTGAGCAAAATATTGGGCGATGACGCTCACTTTCACCTCAATGGCCACGTGAATGAACAATATTGCCGGGGGCTGATGAAAGTCCCCAACAATTACACGAAAAACTGCTGCATAGCTCTAAAGTGACCCTTTGGTGCGCTGTATCCTAAACTTCCGTCATCGGCCCTTACTTCTTTGAAAACTTCAATGGCAATGCTGTTACCGTGAACTATGAGCGCTATTATATCGAAATGATAACCAACTTTTTAGCACCAGAGTTAAGAAGACGGTGTGTTCCAATTCGACGTGTGTAGTTCGAACAGGATGGGGCGACAGCCCACAGAGCCAGAGCAACAATGAACGTTATTCGACCTCTCTTTCTTGGCCGCCTTATTTACAGGTTTTGTGACGTTCATTGGCCTCCTCGGTTCCCAGATTTGGTCATCTGCAACTTTTTTCTTTGGGGACATCTCAAACCACGAGTCTACCAACAGTAGCCCCGAAAATTGGGATTGAAGAAAGCAATTCACGTGGAAGTCGCCGCAGTTGAGGGAGCAACTTTGGAAACAGTTTTCGGAATCTTCCAAGAAAGACTGCAGGAGTTTATCGCGAAACAAGAATGCCGCCTGGCTGATGTGATTTTCCACACATTGAATTTCAAGATGCTTTTGAATTATGAATTCAAATTGTTTAATGAAAATTTTTTTCAGTAACAATGACCGAGGTTATGATTTTTTCAAAAACGTCCGAGTCCTCTGCCGGACCCTGTATAAGGTTCACAGTCCAAAATTAGACTATACAATCATTCCTAGGATTTCAATGGCATTTCATATTGCACAATACATTAAAGAAACCTAAAGCAATACATTCAACAGATTTACTTCTCGATACCGTACTATTTGCAAAAAATTTGGTAAAATCTAAGGAAGAATTCTTCTGATGTTATTCAAATTCCTGAAATTTGTGAAGTACTGAAGTACTAGAAACCTTCCTACAGGACTCTATACCCTAGACATAACATGGCACGCAATACTCTTTTCTGAGCAACCAAAATAGTATCTGAATGAGTACAACCACCTCAAAGGATGATTCCATATGAGAAGTACTGGATTTCAATTCGATCCCATCTGTATTTTTGGACGTATTGGGAAAATATAATTTTGAATGGGTATATCTACAGAATCATTGGGTGGATTTCACCCATTCACGAATTAGACCTTCGTAATTTAGCCCCAAACCTGCTCTACAAATATCAAGTTTCTAAGAAGTTTCATTCGGAAGTCCGGAACGGCCGGACCGTAAACACAATAATTTCCGAAAAGAAAAACTTGGAAACTAGATATTTGAAGAGAAGGTTTGGACCTTAATTACGAAGGCCGAACTCGTGAATGGGTAAAATCCAACCAATGAGTCCGCAGATCTACCCATTCAAAATTTTATTTTCCTAATATTTCCGAAAATACAGACAAGATCGTATTGAAATCCAGTACTTCATCGAAAAATGACAGTTTGAAGGTTCATAAAGAATTTAATGAGGATAATATGATGAGAAAATCACAGAATATTGAATATTCGGAAAAAAAAATTTTAATTTTTTTTGAAATCGTTCTGATGACACGGTCATCACGAAATTCTGCACAATATTGTCCTTCAGCATCTTTGAACTAGCTGCAAAGTTCCATCAAGATTGAATCAGTATTTCTCGAGTTATACCGAAAAAAACAACGATATCGAGTAGAAAACCACGAAATTCTACATATTTTCTCCCAATATCTCCAAAACTGATAGCCGTATCGAACTGAAATTTGGTACACTGCTGTGAAATATGAAGATCAAGGTATAACTGGAATTGTTCTCGAACATGAACAATAGTTTCAGAGGAAAAATTTTTTTCGGAAAAAATTTTGAAAAAAACATTTTTTTGTAATTGAGTGACTATAAGATTTCATAAATTTCACTCAAAGTTCGTACACTAACTGCCAAGTTTCAATCCAATCGCTCCAGTAGTTTCTGAAATAACCCCAAAATTTCAAATGGTTATAACTCCGAAACTTTTCGGCTGACTTGGTCCATTAACGAACCTAACCGCGGCATTCCCCATCAGTGAGTCCAACCTAGTCGATTGAGACCATTCTCGGCTCAATCATCGAAAATTACAGACATTTGGACAAAACGATCGCACGCTGTTTCCCTAGAACATGCACGCAAAAGGAATCTAATTTCAAAACGAAGTCTCACTCAAACCCCCTTCTCATTTAAGATTTCAGGGGCTGCGGTGATCGCGCTGACAGGTTTGATACAAATTAAGGGAAACCAATTGTGAGCCATAGTTTAACCCTTTCATTTTTTGATTCTGCTTGGGGGTCGAGGTATTGAGGGTGGTATCTTTTCAATTTGATACACTGCATATGTTTACATGGGAAAAACAAAATTTAGATTGAGTGACCGCCGATAGGTTGAGGGGAAATATTCCTTTTCATCTTCAAAAATTGGGAAAACTGAAAATGAACTATCCTTTTTTATCGTTTTTAATTTTAGTTATCAATTGGAAAAATATGAATTTTATTGAAGTCTATCAACTGAGAAATATCTCAATGGCGAGGAAAAGTAACTCAACCATGCCTCAAATAAAACGTGAACAGAATGTACATATTCCTTTATCTCATGTCGTTTCGGTAGTTTTGTCCTCTGTAGAAAATGCATACTTCCATTGGTAGCCGACCAACTATAATACAATCATTCTGAAACATACCGGTTTTTTTCCTTCTAATTTCCTACATCGATACATGTTGTTTTCGATGGTGAACCCGCCGAATCGTCATAGAACGGAAGGGCATCCAGTTTTCGTGGTTGTTCTTCCGTGAACACGCGAACGCATAATTTTGTTTGGAATTATTCAAAACCGGTTAATTAGTTGGAAACGAAGAAAAAACAATTTCAATGTATTTCCTGCCGGACGTGAATGCAATACGGCAGTGATTCACACGCGAAAACGCTGTGTCGGCAAGGGTTCAATGGATTCTTATTATATTCGTTGGTGTCAATGGCTGAGTCTTTTGTGAAAATTCAGAGAAATTGAGGTATAAATAAATGAATAAATCCAATACTGTGAATGCAGCAGCTTTTGCGCGCATGTTCAATGGAGATGAGCACTTTGGCAAAGAATTTCAATGCGCACCTGAGCTGCTGCCTTCACGGCAGTGCTCTTCTAAGTTTTTTTCGATAAAGTACTAGATTTCGATTCGATCTAATTTATATTTTTGGAAATATTAGGAAAATGAAATTATGAATGCCTAACGGCCGACCGTTACCACAATAACTTCCGTAGGAAACAACTTAGAAACTCGATTTGTAGAGTAAGTTTGGACTTGAATTACGAAGGCCGAATTCGTGAATGGGTGAAATCCACCCAATAATTCCGCAGGTATATACCCACTCAACATTTTATTTTCACAATGATTCCAAAAATACGGATTAGATCGAATTGAAATCCAGTACTTCTACGAAAAATGACAGTTCGAAAGTTCATACAGAATTTCATGGGGATAATATGATCAGATGATCACGGAGTATTGAATATTGGAAATATAAAAAATTTTGAATTTTTTTCCAAATTGTTCTGATGACACGATCATCACGAAATTTTATACAAAGTTGTCCGTCAGTATTTCCAAGCTAGCTGTCAAGTTTGATTATGATTGGAATAGTATTCTTTGAGTTTTTCTGGAAAAAAATTCCGATATCTTGAAAAAAACCACGAATTTTGAAATATTTTTCCAACATATTTTGAAATTTTATGACCGTATTGAACTGACATTTTGTACCATGCTGTGAAATATAAAGTTTTGAGTACGACGAAAATATTCCCCAAATGTAATGAGAGGTTTCCGAAAAAAAAATTTGTTCGAGAAAAATTTGAAAAATCATTTTTCGAAATTAACTGACAGCACGATCGGTACAAAATTTCGCAGAAAATTGCAAGTCCAACTAATAGTCAAGTTTCAACTCAATCGCTACAGCAGTTCTCGAAATATCAGGGCAATAACCTCAAAACTTCAAATGGCTATACTCCGAAACAATTCGACCGATTTTGTCCATCAACGAACTTAACCTCCGCATTTCTAAATGTAACCAACCCTAAAATTTTCAAGTCGTTAGATTCCTCCGTGCGCCTGTAATCGTGCGTACGTTCGGCCGGACAGAATCGGTTTCGGCACCGGATTCGTCATCAGTGAGTCCAACCTAGTCGTTTGAGACCGTTTTCCGCTCAAAATTCGAAAACTACAGATATTTGGATGAAACGATAGCACGGTGTTCCCCTAGAACATGCGCGCAAAAAAATAATTAACACGAACAATCTCAGAAGCATCATTTGAAAATTCACCAACTGAATTATCACAATTTTTCAACGACAAGGCTTTTTACGCGCTTGTTCTGGGGACTAGCACGTTATCATTTCGTCACGATGTCTGTAATTTTCGAATTTTGAACCGAAATTGGTCTCAAACGACTAGGTTGGACTCACTGATGAAGAATCCGTGGTCAAAATTGATTCTGTCCGTCCGGCTGAGTGCGCCGTATCTTTCGAAAGGAAGGACCTAGAGTCTTGAAATTTTTAGGTTAGGTTAAGATCCTGAATATCTCGGTTATGTTCGTTAACGGGACAAATCTGTCGAAAGGTTTTTGTGCTACAGCCATTTGAAATTTTTATTTTCCAATAACTCGAGAAATATTTATCTGATCGAAATGAAACTTGGTTGGAATATGAACAGTGTCAATAAAAAGAATTATCCATGGAAAAATTGAGAAAATTTTTTTTTTTTTGAAAATTTTTACTCTTCATCGAAATTTCACTGAAATTTCCAAGGCACCATTTCGCAATGTGAACAAGCGCGTGAAACCTGCTGACTTCAAGTCAGTGCTTTTCTAGATTTTCAATCCGTACAAACCAAATCAAAGTGATTTAACCATCTCAAATTTCTATCTGGAAAATTTCAAAAGAATTTTACGCAATCCTTAGACGTCGTTACAGTATCAAGGTGGAGAAGAACAAGTTCCTCACATTCGCCCAGTGAAAAATGAATAACATTCAGTTTTTTCGATGTTGAGTACATGATTATTTGCATGGTACCACTTCACAAAACAATATTTAAATGCGAGTTTCTTCTCGGTTGTTTGATCAGTCCTACGTTGTACCTTCTTTTCATCAATGACCTTAATTCCTGATTCTGAGATATCAGTTGTTAAGATTCGGTTCACCTTCATTTCCGAAGATAATTTTGTTTGCTGATGATTCATCATTTGCTGTTAGGGCTTCTTTCGAAGAGTTCCGAGTGAAGCTCATTATTGTTAGATACTGACTCTATTTGTGTTAAATTTCGTTGAAATCTAATCAAGTTTTCCGGAGAAGAAATTTTTTCAACAAAAATTTCAAAAATTTTCAAATGGACATTATTTCGTATTTTCTAACGACTGGACCCTCAACAAATTTCGCAGTGAGTTGCGTTTCGAAACTATCTACAAGTTTCAATCTGATCGAATAAGTACTCAATAGCTTCATTCGGGTTCCAATTTCCGGACTATCCTAGGATTGTTCCCGAACTGCGCAGAACCGATGAGCAGACCTTTCGAGTCCTAGAACTATCCTAGGACAGTTCAAAATACATGAAAACCCGAACAGAATTGAGGACAGAAAGAGGCAGAGGAGAAACATTTTTTTAAATTTAGATCAGCTCAATGATAGAATGAATTCAATCTGGCGATATAGGAATACAATCGACGAAACGTCATCAAATTTCTCGACCAACCAGATGAGTATGAAAAAAATAACTCTTTCCCATTTTTCATATCTCAAACAAAATTCTTATATTTGATTTTTTTTCACAATACACTGCCTTGTCGAGTATCAAAAATAAAAATCTATAATTCGATTCAAAACGGAAATTTAATTATGTTGAAAAATAAAACACAACTTTGAAATTGTCATCGGCATCTTTCTGATTGAAAGAAAAAATATACTTTTATCCGTTAACGATTAGGTAGTCAATGATAGACCAATAGATTAAATTTAAAAAAAACGCATCCAAACACAAACATAACTCTCAATTATTATATTCAAATAATCGGATTTCAATGGCATTGTCCAAAATAAAAAAATCTGACCATGCGGCGGTAGAAATCCTAGAACAGTACCCACTCGGAAGCAGGTACTGTTTTCGGACAATTCTAGGACCGTCCGAGGATAATTCTGACAGAACCTGAACACAGATCAAGTCGGTCCTGAAACAGTTCGACAAAACCCGAACGTGACCAACTCTACTGTGCAAACTCCTGACAGTTCTAGAACAGTAATTGTTGGAACCCGAATGAACCTAATGGGATACCTAAAAATTTCAAATGTTACTTGTTCCGAAAATATTCGACCGATTACACCCATTAACGAACTTAACCGAGATATTTGGACTCCCAACATAATTTGACAATTTGAAGTCACCGGGTCCTTTCCTTCGAAAGTTAGAGCTCATACGGACGTTCAACCCAATCTTATAGGAAATTGACACTGTGACGAAACAATAACGCGTTGTTACCCAGAATAAACGCGTAAAAAACCAAACACTCTGTCTTTTATTTGTATAAATATTGTTCTGTTATCGGTTTTTCGGACAACAAGGTACAATGGACAAGACATTCGAATGTAATGAGCATTTTCTGTATGTATTTGTATTTGAAAAAATTGGAAAATTTTTGTGGAATAATAATCAATAAGTTAGACTCAACTCGGGTGCCGAGGATGAAAATTATTGTAACTTTAAGGACAATATAATTATGTCCACAAAGTAATATTCATTATTTTTGATTCAACTTCAGCCACGAACAAGAAGTTTCATAATGTACGGATTATAGGCGTTCCACATGAGAAGTTTTATTTACCGATGGTACACACAATGAACGCGTGTTATGATAATAGTCGTATATTAATCCGGCTCTATGGTGTATCGTTCTCGAAGTGGACCATAGAGTTCAATGTTATCTTCGACTGTCCCATATTTGGAAATAACATGTTGTCCTACTTCTTTGGCGAATAAAAGAGAGATATCGTAATAATCAATGCAATCCGCTCCGTTATGAATCAGCACACGGGACCCTAGTTGTCATTGAGCTCTCTGGTGGAGGTTGAATATCAAGGCACTTCGGCTTCATGAACAATTTCCGCAAAGAACAGCTGAGATCAGGTTTACTTGCATAAATTCATAACAAATGAGAAAATAACAAAGTGAATGCTCTAACTGGGATGAGTGAAACAGATATTCTTTCTGCTGAGCACCTAGCGGTCATTCGTAAACAGAATAACTTCCGACCGAAGCGAATTAGAGACCGAACATTGTTATTGTAGAAATCTGGTAATCGGTTGTAAAATGGCAACCAGGTTAGAACGAATCATTTGTTTATATCTATCTATCTAAGATGTTGTGATGTATTGAACTCAAATTCTGTACTTCAGTTTTCAAATTCATTGTGTCATTCCCTGGAATGACTTTAAATATATTATAATATATTTCTCCAGTCCTCTTAACCACCTAAAATAATATACTTACAATAATAAGTAGCTTCAATCGATACCATTTGCCAACTTGAGTAGATGACCTCAGTCTTCAACTTCGAGCTGATCACTCATCACCAGACACCGTGCATTATATTCTATTCGCTTCATTATGATGCGTAAAATCTAGAAAAGCACTGACGTGAAGTCAGTAGCTTTTACGCGCTTGTTCACATTGCGAAATGATGACTTGGAAATTTCAGTGAAATTTCAATGAAAAATGAAAATTTCCAAAAAAAAAATATTTTTTCGAATTTTTCCATGGATAATTTTTCTCATTGACACTGTTCATATTCCAACCAAGTTTCATTTCGATCAGATAAATATTTTTCGAGTTATCGAAAAATTTAAATTTCAAATGGCTGTAGCACAAAAACCATTTGGCAGATTTGGCCCATTAATGAGCTCAACCGAGATATTCAGGATCTTAACCTAACGTGAAAATTTCAAGACTCTAGGTTCTTCCTTTCGAAAGTTACAGCACACACGGCCGGACGGCCGGCTGGAAGAACAGAATCAATTTTGACCACGGATTCTTCATCAGTGAGTCCAACCTACTCGTTTGAGACTATTTTCGGCTCAAAATTCGAAAATTACAGACATCGTGACGAAATGATAACGCGCTGTTCCCCAGAATAAGCGGGTACAAAGACCATTAAATATATCTATATTATAATATCTACTACTGATCAGATCTGACTATCTAACCGGAGAGAGAGCATGTTGGGATTTAAAAGCAATTATTCTGTTGTGGATCATTCCGAAAATCCCAGAAAAACGTTGGATCAATTTATAATAAGCCTCGAAACCACCATAGAATTGATCGACCGATTTTGACACCTAGATCTTCTTCAACCGCAATCTGTCAGTTTCCCACAGGCGATGACTCATCCTATTTCACGTTTATTTGAAAAAGCGTTTGTTCCCATCACGATGAGCCATCAAAAATATACGTACGTGTACCACCTATTCCATTTATGGCCCATAAATATCTTGGCGCAAAAGGCAAATCTACAATCATTGGTACCAACCGCAGCTAATTCGTTTTATAGTGCTCGCCGGCCATAATTAAATGAAACGTAGGGAGATGGTGTCCGTTTAAATGGAATATTGAAGTGCTCTAGGATATGGAGAATATATCAATGTATATCTCATTATGATAGGACCGTAACCAGGTGAATATTCTATTAACCTATAGGTAATTTCATTTTAGGGCTTTTCACGCATGTTGGGAAAAGGGTGCTGTCGTTTTGTCCAAATGTCTGTTATTTTCGAATTCAGAACCTAAATTCGTTTCGATGAGCGACTGGGTTGGACTCACAGAGGAATAAACCTGATGTCAAAATCGATTCGTTCCGGCCAGCTATCCTTTGCCACGATAACTGAGACTGAAAAGAGCTAGCGAAAGCTTTTCGGGGTAGGTTTAAAGCATAAAGGTCGAGTTTAGAATGGACAAGATTCAGAAGATCAAAACAACTTGAATTTCGTCATTCACATATGAATAAACCCATAAAAAATCAGCAGCATTTGCGCGTAGGTTCACTTTTGGTGATATCCTTCAAACATGCTTGCAAAAGCTGCTGACTTCACGTCAGTGCTCTTCTACGTTTTTTTCGAAAGTACGATCCAATCTGTATTTCTTGAAATAATGGGGAAATAAAATTTTGAATGGGTATATCATTGGGTGCATTTTACCCATTCAATCAGTCTTCGTCATAAAGGTTCAAAGCTTCTCTACAAATATCGAGTTTCTAAGTAGTTATTGTGTTTACGGTCGGTCTAAGTCGAATTCGTGAATGGGTAAAATTCACCTAATGGGCAGTTTACCCATTCGAAACTTCATTTTCCGAATATTTCCGAAAATACAGATTAGATCGGTTGAAATACAGTACTCTGTCCAAAAATGAGAGTTCGGGGGTACAAACAGAATTTCATGAGGATAATAATATGATCAGAAGATCACAGAATATTGAATATTTGAAAAAAAAAATATAATTTTTTTTTCGAATTTTTCACGTTCATCGCGAAAATTTGGACAAAATTACCTTCAGCATTTTCAAAATAGCTACCAAGTTTCACCATGATTGAATCAGTACTTCATGAGTTATTCTGAAAAAACAACATAGCGAGGAAAAAAATCACGAAAAATTGCATATTTTTTCCCAATATCTTCAATAATAATATCCGTATCGAATTGAAATTCGGAAAACTGCGGTGAAATTTAGAGCTCAAAGTGTGAGCAAATTGTTTTTCGAATACGATGAATAGTTTCGAAAAAAAAATCTTCAAAAAAATTCCGAAGAATAATTTTACTAAAATTCACTGACAGCACGATCCCAACAAAATTTCGCGAAAGGTTATATGTCGTCATGGTCCAACTAACTGCCAAGTTTCAATTCAACCGCCCCGGTAGTTCCTGAAATCAGGAAATAACCTAAAAATTTCAAACGGTCATAACTCCGATAACATTAGGCCGGTTGTGCCCTTTAACGCACTTAACCGTCGCATTTCGAAATGCAACCGATCCTGAAAGTTTCAAAGGATAGAATTCTCCGTACGCCTGTAATCGTGCACACGGCCGGCCGGTCGGACAGATTTGATTTTCACACCGGATTCGTCATCAGTGAATCCAACCTAGTCGTTAGAGACCATTTTCGGATCAAAATTCGAAAATTACAGACATTCGGACAGAACTATAGCACGCTGTTCTCCTAGAACTGTTTTCACACCAGTGTTCAGAATGAAGGTTAGTTCAACCTTCAAAAATTCCAACAATTTTGGGTGACATTCTTTTTATTATAGATATTTAAAAAAAGTTGAGTTTAAATTTTGGAAGAATAATTTCACGGAAAATCTCAGGAAGTTGGGAATATTGAAATAATGCTATCCAATTTGGCAATTGAAAATAAAAAAACTCGAACTTTGCAGGTTTTCCGCCATTTTGAAATATTTTCTTCACAATTCTAGACCACAATTGAATTAAGCACCAAAAACTACTAAGATTTGACCAAAAATTCTTAAACCAAAGATCGCCCATAACTCACCTCAGTTGCCCAAAGTTAAACACCTTGTATCTCGCTTGTGCTTCGAAAACGGGCTATATGTCATAAGGTAAAAATGACTTTCGCAATGTCATCTACTCTTCTATGTATGGTTGTCCAGTTTAATGGTGAAACACCTTGTACATGGCGTAAAAGCGTGTTTTTTTTGTATAAAAGTCATTCCCAGTCAAATGGGAGATAGTCTCGTGATTTCAAAAACAGAATGTCCAGGAAAGAACAGGGTATAAATGTATGTGATTCCATTTGATAATAGCTGTTAAAGCTCTTGCACTCCACAGAGTGTTATATATAAATTTCAGAAATAAACTGCTTCGTCTCATTTTTGCTTCCCATATATGCTAAAATTGAAATCTGAAAGGGAATTCCTGGAACAGAATTGTTACTGAGATATCAATCTGAGATGAAAAAAAAAATATCTGAAACAACGAGGAAGCCAACTTCGAAATTGCATCCAACTTATAGAGTCCTTTTTTTGTTTTCGATCAAGAAAATCGTAAAATGCTCACAAAGTGACCCCTCAAATGAGTCCGCTCCTGTCTTCCGGGGACTAGGTAAACGGGAGTAGATGACTTATTGGGTTAGTCTGTGAAGTCGGACAATGTACCGAGTGTAGCCTGGAGCCGGTCAAGCTTGGGGTCACACAGGTGTTCGTCTAGAACTAATACGCGCACATACACCGGTCAACAAACTACTGTCAATTAGTTTTTATCGTCTCTCGGTAAAAATAACCAACAAATTATCGTCAGATGTATGGAAATTGCGACCGCCAGTACCACACACTTAGCTAAACGAAGGGAACTTGCCGGTGAATCTGATACGGATTGAATTTTAGTGCAGATAAAGCGTGGTTTATGTGGTTGTTTCCGAAGAAAATGAAAGTTATGGGAATCATAATAGAATCCTTTCAATTGGTCACACAAAAAAGCATGAAACATTAAGTAAAAACATCAATCATCAAAATTTTTCTGCTTGGCTTGCTTGGAATAAACTTTTCGATTCTGAAAAATTCTAGAAAAGCACTGACGTGAAGGCAGCAGCTTTTGCGCGCATGACCGCCTCGGCAACGAATTTGAATATAAGCGCAAAAGCTGTTGTTGCCTTCACGCCGGTGCTCCCGAAGCGGCAGGAATCTGGATATATTTCCACACCTTAATGCTTTTATATTATCAATTCCAATTTTAACACTCTGAAATTCAATTTTGATCTTTGTTAATTCTTCAATATATTCAATTTTTAATAATAATTCTTGCGTTACAAACTGGGACGCTAGGAAAAGTAGTCATCTCGCCGTAACAACCATTTTGGAAGAGAATTGGGGAGATTCT
Organism: Myrrha octodecimguttata; assembly: GCA_958510865.1. Taxonomy (NCBI): domain Eukaryota; kingdom Metazoa; phylum Arthropoda; class Insecta; order Coleoptera; family Coccinellidae; genus Myrrha; species Myrrha octodecimguttata. The sequence goes on from OY294057.1 coordinate 34,074,023, forward strand.
GTGATGAAAATTAAGGTGGGTATTTTGTGTACAGTTTTTTGAGAAATCCCCCCCGGAAAAGTTACACCTTTCCGAAGATTAACGAAAAAAATTCTTCCTCTTTTTTGTTTCCCCTGTATATTGAGCTAAAGACACGAAACTTGGTGATTACTACACATGTATGCTCAGAAGGGGTTGAAATAGTCAACGTTTAACTTTTTTTTTTGTGTTGATCTTCAGAGGGGTGTAATTCTTTTGGGGGGAGCTTTTTAAAAAATTGTATATCAAATACATACCTTAATTTTCATCACAGAATCACCCCTTAAATTTTTTCGGTGTTATTCAGATACACCCTATATAGACACTCTTTTCACAATAATTCAGTGGCTTACTTCAATGTTCAGGCTTAGCTCGTTTAGCTAATATAAGTACAACAAGTTGTGATTTCTCATGAAAATAATAATTTCTAACGACATAAAAAGAATTATCATTCTTATTCTGTTTCAAGAACATACCGGATAAGTATTCACATCAATCTCAACCATAGATCCCTCACATCAAATTGAACACCCTTTTCATAGGCGATATCTCAATATTGTGGTACACCACTGCACTTTGTTTGCAAGCTCAACACACAACCATTCACGGTAATCTTTGATTGCCAAACAATTCAAATTCCATGGAACATGATTGTTATGATTTATTTGTTTTTCACGATATGATATTATCATCGAAAATATTTTTTCACTCACCCGTTGTAACACTGATTTTTCACATAATATTCATGCAATATCCAATTGTTATTACTTTGAGATTTACACAATTTCATTTTCGCCCATTCCGATATTGAAAATAACATAATTATCCTACTATTCATCGAACTCTAAAATGCATTTTATGAAATCACTCAATCAGCGTGAACACATCTGAAAATATCTACCTACATTCATTGAGATCTATGGACCTGGAGACATACATCGATTTCAAGCGATGGACCAAAAGCTCTGGTCATAGTTACGGTTATCCAAACTGACATAAAGGCAAAGGATAATCTGTCAATTTAGATGACGGTTACTATGACCGGAGCTTGAAATCGCGTATAGTCTCTATGTCTGTTCTCTGGTTACAAAATGGATGGATAAATCTACGAATTCTGTGGTTCCAATGGGCATGGGCGTATTTTCTACTAGCTCAGGGTTGGATTCCCAGAAAAATGAAGATTTCCAGAATTTTCATCAGATCCTTTAAAATTTAACGTTGCATATCTCTAGAGGTGGGTATTGATTTGAGCAAATGCACGTGCACGCTGTTTGGGCACGCATAGATAGCTTTAGCTAAAACCCAGCGTCCGCGACATATAGGTCCCTTGCATGTATTTTTTTTATCAATGGAATCAAATATTCTACCCATAAGAATACTGAAAAACTTCAATCGCCGTCAAAAATTTCAATTTTCCACGAGAAAACGATCTTTTAAATTAGGCTCCACATATAGGTTGTTTAAACACTCGGAACTTCGCGCCTTCCTTGACGTACCGCGATATATGCACTCTCTCCCTCTTCTCGTGTACCTTTCTCTCTAGCAAGCCAATAGGGAGCGTCAGCTCTATCGATCAGGGCATCGTGGAATAACGAGTGACGTAGGAGACCATCTACCGCGTTTCACCCACTTTGGTTTTGCGTCCCGATTTGACGATTTTTAATACCGAAGTATTCGAAATTCACGAATTGTTGAAGTGTGAGATAGCATACATTATGATTTTTTATCGAAATGGAATGAGAAAAACATTAAAATATGATAACTTGTGTTACATGAAAGAGACCTATTGTTCAATGTAGACGTACGTCAACGTGACAAATGACCAAATTTTCGGCGCATAGCTATGCATGAGCACATATTTGGTCAAATGAATACCCATCTCAATATAATTCTAAATTTATTGAAGATTCTGAAGATTATATGATATGGTCTTTATTTGCACTCTGCGTGCGAATTTCTCATAGTGGCGTACTCTAATTTTTTCGATGAAGGTTCCTTGCTGAGCTATTATAACATCGAATTGTGTTTTCTCTCATGAAAACTTTAGAACGTCGATTCACTTTTATGTATGAAAAAATATTGTTTTGATGAGAAAAACAACATGTAATTTCGATAGCAATGAAGAATCCTATTTGAAAAAATCAGAGTTTGCCAGTAGGAATATGTGACAATTTATGTATTTTCGTGAAAGAAATAAATAGATCCTCTCGTAAACTACTATATCCATTTAAAACGAAATTCCATGATAAATTAGTAAACCACTGGATCACTTCCAAAAAGTGTTCTCATTTCACATTCAGAGCGTAAGCTGGAACGGAGAAAGAAGAGTGCAGTTAGTGACATTATCAGTTTATCAAAAATGGATAACTGCATTGCGCCATTAATTTTTCTCCATCTCTTAGAGTTAAACAATACAGTTTGGGTATAATCAATTCGGCATTCCATCTATGGAGCTGAAACTCGGACTGCGAATATGGCAGTGATAAACACAGACAAGCCGAGCAACACAACTCTGACAAATTCCATGTACCTTATTCTCTCGCAGAAATTGGATTTCTATCTAAAAATTGTAAACATTCGTGTGGAATTACAGCATGTTTATTATATCCGATACCAATCACATGACCCTTCGGGTGAGCCGCGAGTGAGCTCGTCAAAATAACGTCGTTAAACCGTGCGAAAATCCGTCTGCGGTGGACGGCCGTAAATTGACGCGTCCGCGGCCTGCTCGATTTAACGGTACCGACCGTCTGGTTGGTTGGTCGAGAAATGACCCATTATAACAACACTCGGGAGACAAGAAGTCAATGGGTTGAGCGCAAATTGAATAACCATTTTGCGGGGAACGAACGGGTCTCCAGATAAAAGAACTGTTATTCCATATCCGAGCGAAAATTAATTCCGCGCGAGATGCTGTTATGCGATAGGTGCGACGCGGCGAGATGCCTTTCTGTTGGTGTCAACCCGTTCTAATATGAGGCGCCGTTTGGGACAAGAGTGTGTTTTCAAATGTAGGTATTTTCGAGCCAATATATTCATTAGTTGCTGCAATATATTTATTTTGTGTGCCGATATTTTGATTTTTCGTTAGGATATATGTATTTATTTTTTACGAAACACAATATATCTATGATTTGGGTGTTACAAATATACAAATTCGTGGTAATTAATATTTTATTAATTCGACCTATCCCAAGTCGTCAAAAGAGATCGCGCCGGCAGCGATTAGAACAGTTCCGAGCTCATGGCAACATGGCGTAGTTTGTCATTACTACATAAAGTTGCTAATAGATAGCAATGGTTGGAACAGTTATCTAACTCACAGACTCGTATTACAGACCAGTCTGAGATATGCGCAAACTCCGCCCGATTCAGAACTAGTCCCAGAGTGTGTAGGAACAGACTTTAGATCTCATAGTTCCAAGTTCTAAAATAATCACCATAGAACACCACGATACAAACAACAAAACCACAGATTTGTAGCAGTTTCCAAAGAAATTCTTATGTCTGAATACAAATACTCATAATAACAAGTTAAAGCTTACTGTTTGCCTTGTGATTGTGCTACTGCAAGAAGTGTTTAATAAGGATAATGAATGAACGATGCATAAATTACCTATAAAACTGTGTGAAATTTCACTTCGCGCAGTACCGTTGAGCAAATCGTAATTTCACACTTCTTGCCGTAGCAAAGCACCAACCGAATCAAGCAAATTGTCCCCATGTATTAGTACACAGACAAACTGCTATTAGGATTCCTCAATATAATAATGTCTACTTATCTAGATCAGATAGATAACGGAAAAACATATATGTGAATAAACTTGCAATTGTAGGTAATGTTAGGTTCAAAGATTATCTTTGGTTATGTTATTATGGACATTGCTGCTAATTTAACATCATCGTCCAACAATGCTAATTTGCCACTATCCATTGTAAATCCATTTCTAACATCATTGTCTAACAATGCTAATTTGCTAATATCCATTGTAAATCCATTATTGACAACATGCTATGAAAAAATAAGAGGTTTCCGTTTTCATCAGTATCGACAAGAATCCTCCTGAAACCTGAAGCCTTCAGATTAAAAGGATGATTACGCCATGTTGCCAAATGCTCGGAACTGTAATAAACACTTCCGATGCGCCCTCTCGTGACAATTTGGAATAGGTCGAATTGATAAATATATTGGATACAACGAATTTGTATATTTGCAACACCCAACTCATAAATATATTGTTTCCTTAAAAATAAATATATCGGAACGAAAAATAAATCAATCGGCACACAAAATGAATATATTGCGTAAACTAATGAATACATTGTACGAAAATACAATATATTTGAAAATACAGTTTTGCCTCAGATTTTTTTAAAAGGCGTAGGATTATTATCCCAAGATTCCCATTTTGATAAAAAGAATTGACGATGAGATATGATTTCCTCTCAGTTTTATGTTCGAAATCTTAGTATCTCCTCTTACTCTCTATAGTGATTCACACGAAAGTGTCGTTTTCGAAATTTTCGTTTTCTCCCTGCACTATTTCCGACTTGAATAGAAACAAAAAATTCTGCAGTGTATAGGAATACAAATTAGGAATATATAATTCAAAACTCATACACCGATAGTCTATTAGACTTTTATGGAAAACTTTGTGCTTTGTGCTGTGAATTCGACAATGAACTTTTTCACTAAAATATTTTAAGAACTCTGCAATTTCCGGTAGAAACGGAAATAGCCTACTCTTTCTTTATTCAAATAGCATACAAATGGCTTGTTTCGTGACATTCACAAAAGTATACCATAGAAATTGGACAATGGAGAGGAAAGAGCTCCAGCAATAATAAAAAATCATCATCGCAAAGAGGAATATCTGTCAACAAATCAACAAATATTTCACCTTGATCAGAGCTAATCATCCAATCAACCAAAACATCTACACCGAAGAAGTGGGTACAAGGAGAATGACTACAGTTGTTTCACAGTTATTACTGATCGTCAGGTCAACATGAACTTACCCTGGATGAAACCGCTGAAGGAATCTCGATATTTGTCACCTTTCAGATGGATCGTTGCAGTATAACAACGTACAGTGCGCCATCTTCCAGGAGGATCGAGATTCCTTCTGCGATATTTTCCAAGGTAATTCAACCTGACGATCAATAATAACTGTGGAACAGCTGTAGTCATTAGCTCTGATCAAAAAGGAATATTTGTTGATTTATCGACAGATATTCGACCATATGATTAACTCAACTCAAACTATCCCTGCATAGTTCTTCACATATATTCAATCCTTATAAGGAAGTTTGTCCACGAACATTGAATAATATATTGGTATATATATATTTCCATGGCTCTTGTTGAAGAAAAATGACAGTCATTAATCAAGCCCATGGATAATAAGCTCGTAAGCTTGACAATTTTCAGCTATCACTGGGAATGAAGTGGTGGACGATTCTGACAACTTTATTGTAGGTTGCTGAAAATGCAGAATTATGGTATGGTGTTTAACTCGCATTATTCACTTGGTTGTTTTGCTGCCTGAGGCTCGTGCCGCAAATTTCACCCTCGTGGCAGTCATTATATGCTCAAATATTTCTATTGTTATTGTAGTAACAATAACAATAGCCACAATATCAAGTCATATCACTTGAAATTATACTGATGTCGGATTTTGCTTCCAGATAAACTCTGAATAACCACTGAAATGGAATCTTGGTTAGTTGACGTCAAGCGAGTCCGCATTCCACGTCCAAAATTCGGCAGCAGCAGATGCTACCCAGCAGAGCCCCCTAAAGACTACTTCTACGAAGACAACAGACTCGATGATCTCAAAATGAAGTCCTCCCACCAGAACTCCGGCCTCGCCAAAGCCACCGAAGATCTCAGAAGAGCGCTACAGGAAAAACTCTAACAACGACATACCACAAAACCAAACACCACTAATTCTTCTCTTTAATAACCGACAATGGCAGAATGAGGGACAGCCAGCCGCAATATCCGCATATCTCAACCTGCACGACTTGCCTAATCCAGTAAATTTCCCGTTGATAAAAAATGGTTCGTGTCTTTCACAGTACTTTAACAGTCCCGATTTGCATATCAAAGGGAAGTTGTTGAATGCATCCGGTATTATGTGCCTGCCTTTTATCTTCTCTAATCCCCCGAATTCCCGGCGAAAAGCCGCACGAACAGGAAGATATGCGAAAACGTGCAACCTAAATTCCAGCAGGATATTCGACTATCACCTGCGCACCGGCAGAAAATCCTTTGACAATTACATCTCTTCAGCTAGTTGAATTTAAATTTGTGAACCCTCAGCTAGACATCTCAAAACTATCTGTCTGAAAACTCAATACTTAAAAGTATTGCAATCCCCACGTTCCGAAGAAAATTACACTCAAGGATTGAAATATTTCCCTGAAATCTGAATATACGCTTAAATGTTTGAAACACTCGAGTATACTATCTACCGAAATATTTCAGTCTGGGTACAGTTAAACAACAATTATTGTAAGCTTTCATTGAATGAATTTTATACGGAATTTTTTTAGCTGATAATTTCCGAGAGAATGCTTACACAAGCTGTTCCAGCCATTCAACTTTTGTGCTTCAGAGTGATATATTTCCGATAGCAAAATCGTAGTTCCATCATAACTTCCTATCTTTCTAGATATATTCTTGAAATTTGACATAAGCGCTTCAAGCATCAATATTGATTTTTTATATGGGAGATGTAAGAAGTGAAGTCTAGATATTGGAAAAAATGTAGGCCTCTACATCTTTATGAAACAAAATTATTTTTGGATAGTACTTCATTTTATGACAAATTTAAACAAATTCAAAGTTCATATTGGAAAATTGAAGAATTTTACAATAGCATATTAACGAATATGCTTGCTTTCCTCACTTCGATACGATTCAGGAGATAGGAAATGATGTCAAAACGAGAACGGACAACCTGTCAAACACAATGTCACGAAGTCAAATGAGGCAACTCAAACAAAATCGAAATTTCATAGGCAACCAACATTTCACAATCGCGTAAGTTTTGTTACGAATATTCACAACGTGAATGAAGAAATAAAACAATTTTATGAATGATCAAATGATGAATGACTACCAACCTATTATTTCACCCTATTCACAATGCAGTACTTCGAATATTTAGTTCTAATTCGTCAGGTCAAATTGTGTAATTTTCGAGCGAAAATACCCTGTCGGATGGAAAAAGTGAAGAAATGAAGGTTGTCCTTGAATAGTGAATATGATTTCGAAAAATAACTTTTTTCCAAAAAAACGTCGAGCTGAACGAAATATTTTTTCGAGAATAACTTGTCCCAATCCTTAACAGACGCCTTTCTGTGAATCATTAAAACATCTCCTACATCAAAACACGGCTGTCAATGCTAAGAGCCAAATTCCATAAAAATATCGAGAAGGATCTGAAGGTTATGATAAGAAAACAATTTGTCTCAAAACTCTACAACCCTCTTACGTTCAAGGACAAAGGTTTAGTCGATGTTTTGTTCATAAAATCACCGGCTCTGAATTTCAGATTGTTCGTCATATAAAGTACCAGTGATGACACAGAATTTTCACTACAGCTTTTCGCGAGGTTCTCAAATATCAATGCGAAGCTTGAGATTTGGAATAGCAGATATACTAATCCAATAAACCTACATATGGTGGCACAACGGTGCCTGTCATTAACAATTTCAGTAGAGAGGTATAATCTCTGATATTATGTAGTAACATTTTGTTAATGGTGCTTTAATTATATACTCATATTTCTATTTCATATTGATACTACAAGAATTGCCAGAGAGCTTCTGAAAAGAGATATCCTCTCTCGAAATTTAAATCTCAAAGCACAAACTTGCCAATACTTCAAGGAAAAGAATCTTTAAAAATATTTATTCATGTGTATATGGCTTTTTGATTGTAGACCCTATGCCGAAACATAATTTGCATTAAATGAAGTATAATTTCCACCAATATTTCATTATCGAGTTGGATATTCTACTTGTCATTCTATTTATTGTTGTTCAATTTCGATTTAACAGCTCGTCGAACCTTGTTTTATGCTTGTGCTTAACTTTATTCTCACCACTGTTTTAATTGTCATCATTATTATTTATATGGTAGTTATAATTTTATTGTACATAACTGTGATATAATATCTAATTAAGTATGTTGTTACTAGCAGATAGATTCACTTACTGTTTTTATGATGGTTTAATGCAGTATAGTTTTTCTCGATGTAAGGTATTCGCATAGTGTATTTTAGTGATGTGTCGATTGCTTCGGCGTGAATAATTAAAAGTGAAAGTATAACGATAGTTTGATTTACCCATTGGACAATTGAATTCCTGTTCGTAGCGAAATTAGGTTTGTGTTGATAGAAATGGAAGAAGCTAGCGCGCGCAATATCTTAGCTCTTAAACATGTCAAGATCGACCTCTTTTTTTTCTTGTTTCTTAATTCCCCTTAGTTATCTTACAGATCAAGATCTTATTACCCTGCTCATCTGAGACGTTGTGGCATAGTCCTTTGAGACCAGCACATAGGGTTTGCTCAGCCTCAGATTGGCACATGCTGTGACGAATTCCCCCAAACTGAGCCAGGACGAAACGTGTGATACCCCAAAACAGGTTGAACCTTCCTCACAAACCACCAAAAAGCTCATATTCTAGTCCATCACAATGTTCAGCTCACGAATCTAATGACTTCTTAGACATTTCGCCAGCGAGTATTTGCCCAGTTTTGTCATCTATGTCCAATAATCTTTAAATGATAAATAAAAGAGAGACTTACGGAATCAGGATATTCTTGTAAGGCAGTTGTACTTCCCGTTCTGGATTCTCCAGGACTCGAATGTCTTCTACTCCTGGTTCCCCCAGTATTGTCCTCATCGCCACTCGTATATTCCTGGGAAAAAATGATAAATGAATCCTCTCTAATAGTGGGTTCATTGAAACCTATGGCGATCTATTCTATTGACTCAATAAATCAATAAACAATCCTGCTCAAAAAAATCCTGATTTTTCCATGTGGACATGGCTCACATGAAATTCCAACAAATAAACATTGCTACTACTATGAGGTCGAAATAGTTGAATACAGGGTGTCCAAGTAGAGATTGTATATATATCATTACACTGGAATTCAATCAAATATTTAATTGTGTGATAGTGTCCCCCTAGCATATGATATGTTTATTTGTTCACTTCTGTATCAAATACAGGGTGTCTACTTTAAAAAGTCCAAAACTTCAGGACGAGATTCTACATGTCATTTTCAACAAAAAAAAAGTCATATAACACATGGTCGAAATATACTGACGCTAATTTCTCATTCATTTATGTTTTTACGAAATATTTCAATTCTTTTATGAAATCAATCACACTCCAGTTATCCTTGTAGCCTCATCAATTTTGACCACATATCTCAAAAGAGCGAAATTGGCTATAAAACAAGAATATTTTTGTTTCAAAAAAATTCCTTACTGCGGTAGTGGTAAGCAGATAAACACAGAAGTTCTTAGGTGGAAATTGTAAATCATATTTCTCTAATGGGTTTATCGATGAAAAATAAATAATTATGAACATGTTTTCTCTTCGGCATCAGGAACTTCCCCATTGAGTGATATTTTGAATGACAAATCAACTCTCACAATAGCCGAAATCTAAGGGACCAACTAAGTGAATATTTCGGAGAACAATGGATTGGAAAGAACTGTCCAGAAAGATGGCCACGAAGGCGCCCTGATCTAACTCCTTTGGATTTTTATGTCTGGAACACATCAAAAGAAAAAAGTATCAAATGTGCGTTCAAACTCGAAATGATCTGATAAATTTAATCAAATTGTGTTCTGTAGAAATGGCTCAGAAACATTCTGAACTACGCAGGGTTGTAGATTCAGTAAGAAAAAATGTTTGAAATGTATTGAACAGGGCGGTAGCCATTTTGAACCTTTGCTATGAGTTAATTGTTCAATTATTTATAGCGAGTTTTTTCGACATTTTGTCCTCTCTCCTATTTTCTTTTTTGAAATATGTATTAATGAAATTCGGTTCATTAGTTTGACTCGACAGATATATTAACAGTTCTAGTGAGAGTTACTACAATATTCAATCAGAAAAAACAACTAATTCAGTCATTACGAGCTTTGAAACGGAAGAAAATCAAAATCAGGTTTGAATAGTTTCGTATTTTTCGTTGTTATCATGTTAACCATGATATCGAGGTTAAAAATAAACAGCTAGTACAAAGTTGATATGTCATTCGTAATATCACTAAATGGGCAAGTTTTTGGTGAAGAGAAAATATATTCATAATTATTCATTTTTCATCGATAACCTTTTGAAAAATATGATATAATATCATATGATAATTATCACCTTAGAACTTCTAGGTTTATCTGCTTATTACGCCCGCAGTAAGGTATTTTTTGATGAAAAAATTCTTGTGTCATAGCCAATTTCATGCTCTTTTGAGATATGTGATCAAATTTGATGAGGCTACAAGGATAACTGGAGTGTGATAGATTTTATGAAAAAAAAATGAGATATTCCGTAAAACATTAAATGTTGAAGAATTATCTTCAATATTTCGACCATGTGATATATAAATTTTTTGTTAAATATCACATGTAGAATCTCGCCTTGAAGTTTTAGACTCTTTTAGGCAACACTCTGTAAAGTGCCGAGATAAGAGCTAAAAAGCTCAACAACTCTTATGTGACTATTTTCTGCTCGACAGCATATGGCGAATCCAGCTCTCGTCTCCTGCCGTGAGATAGCATTCTTGCTAACTTCATAGTTCATTTGTACATTCATTTAACATTTCCGGGTACATGAAGTACTCGGCATTCAGGGTATTGGCTCGTGTAGTCTTCAATGGAGGCTTCCGTTAAATTTAACTTCATCAGTAATAACTATGGAGACGAAAGAACATATTTCTTATCCATCATCAAATGTGATGGGAGTATGAAACCGGAAAATTGCAAAAGTTTCTGTCTGAAACAGCAGATTGATTAACTCCATTTACTTCGTAAAATGTTTCTGCATCATGAAGAGTTCTGACGGATCGTTAAAGGTGGCAGTGGTAAAATTACCTTCCCCAAGCATCGTCCCATAGGACCTAAGTATTATAGAATTTCTTACTAGTTTTCAGGGCTAACTTGCCGTGATGATTGGTAACCAAGTAACCAGTGCGTAGCTGATCCCGACTTTTTCCTTTGTAGATCTCTGATAATTACGTAAATAGGTTACATCATCGAAGAGCATTTTTATCAGCTTCTTGATAAATATTTGTTTCCTAGAAATTCTTCCTTTCCTGCAGAGTAGAGTTGCTGTGATGATACGTGCTCACGTAACCATGGATATTCTTCCCTATGTGCATGTCCATCGGAAATTACTATAATGACTAGTAAACTGACTGTAGAGACTGTTATTATTTTGAGTATGAATGAAGACTGCTATTCGAATTTGAAATATTTCCGCAGGTAAGTGAAGGATTAAAGAATGAATCTATTTCATATATCATCTAAACTGTTATAATTTGAAACTACTGCTCGGGACACGCTGTATTCATCTACCCAATGACTGAAATAGCTACTTATCTATTTCATCTCAGGAAACGTTGCAATATCTTGCAACTAAAAATTTACCCTCTAGCTAAAAAAACAATCAATTCAAATGCCCTACGGAAGAGTGCAAGTGGAGATGATAGATATATGTTGGTGCATGTGCTCTAAATCCGAAACAAGCCTCAGAGGATATTCCCGACTGAGGTATGTTTCATGAATTTCTACAAGCTCATAAAATCGAAGGAAGAGGAAGGAGAAGTAAATAGTTTTAGAGAAACACCTAGTCACCTGAGTGTGGTGATCTTCGTTACAAGCTTTTCCGGTAGCACTGGCTGGCCGAGGTCTAGAATGCGTATAGAAAAAGGTTAGAGTCGATATAATTCGGTCTTACCTTATTCGAGAGAATTCCATCAAATAGTTTAAAGTAATACCGGAGAATTTTCCGTAGGACAGTGTGAATAATCCGCTTGTTGTAACTTATGGAAAAATGTCTAAGCCAAAATTGGTAATGTCTGAAACGTTTAAGCCAATATTGGTAATGTCTTCCTTGAATTTTTTTCTCATAGACACACTACTAAAGAATTTTTATTCGAAACGCGCCTATTATGGAGTTTATTAAGTTCGTCTACCTGAAGTTATTCACTGGTGTCAAGCATACACTAAACATTTCAGAAACTTCTATAAAAACAAATCTGACATCAGAATCTGGGTTTCTGACAGGCCTTGACTAGGCTCGACGGAGGAGGATCCACCTGTCTTCACAGTTTTTATTCGAAAACCCCAAGCCAGAACTGAAAAATAGACCCTCGTGTCTAAACCATATTTATCACTGTGAAATAACGTTCAAGGAGGCAATATCAGAAAAGTGATGACCCATATTTTAAACAACACTATTTTGTTCTTGTAGTTCCTGGATAATATTATATGCCATACAGAAATGCTTTTTAAGTCGTGGCTATACAGTGCGCGTCAAAATTATAAAACAAATTCATTTTTTCAGAAGAAACATATTTGGCAACAAAATCCTGAAACAGTTTTTGTTTCACTTTTACCAAATTTGTACGCATTTTTGTTGCACCCTGTGCCATCCCCATCAACCCTCTAAATTTTTTGAATGTGGAAAGTAGGCCATGTGGTACTTTTTTGGCAAGGTCTTTGTATCTTCTTTACATGCGTGCAGAAATTTTCAAGAAAAAAATTTTTTTTTTTGAAAAATTAGTTCAAAGAGGTTTTCAGTATGTGCACTTTGTCATGGCTTATTTACTTTGAGACGATGGTACCTGATGAAATTTGTCACCGAATGAAAGTCGACCACTACACTTTTGTTTATGCACAACTTTCAACCCTTTTCAACCCCCTCACGTGAAAAATTAGAATAATTCCAGAATAGATCCAAATAGACCCAGAGCATATTTAATATTGACTTGCTTGATAACTTAGAAACTCGATTTTTGTTGAGAAGGTTTGTACCTTAATTACGAAGGCCGAATTCGTCAATGGGTAAAATCCACCCAATGATTCCGCAGATATACCCATTCAAATTTTTATTTTTGGATATCGGATTGAAATTTGGTACACTGCTATGAAATATGGAGTTCAAGGTATAACTGAGAAAATATCTCGAAAATGAACAATAGTTTCAGAAAAAACATTTTTTTTGGAAAAAAATTTTGAAAAATATTTTTTTTCAACCTGAGTTACCATGCGATTTCAACGAATTTCTGCTCAAAGTTGCGCCTCGTTATGCTTCAACTGACCGCCAAGTTTCAATCTAATCGCTTCAGTAGTTTCTGAAATATGAGGAAATTAACCTCAAAATTTCAAATGGCTATAACTCCGAAACTATTTGGCCGATTTGGCCTATTAACGTATTTAATCACGGCATTCCAATGCGCAAACTACTCTACAAGTTTCAAGTCGCTAGCTGGCTCCATTCGACAGTTATCGTGTCGTCGGCCGGCCGGCCTACCGGACAGAATCGATTTTGACACCGGATTCGTCATCAGTGAGTCCAACCTAGTCGTTTGAGACCAATTTTGGCCCAATCATCGAAAATTACAGACATTTGGACATAACGATAGCACGCTGTTCCCCAAGAATATGCACGCAAAATGTTCAGGTAAAATTCGCACCGTTTTCGGGATATTGAGCATTTTAGAAATTTTCTTAAAATTGTAGGTTTAATTCATTTACTGAAACCCTGCTTCAAAAGTGTGTATGATGTTGATGTACTTTTACGAGAAAACAGAAGTACTAACAATGTATCTAACTAGCTGTGTTCAATTCGAAATTCCTCAAGTTTAATATAGTCATCCCCATATACCTACTACTTCTTAATCGTTACTTCGAATAACCACCAAACTTGAAGCAAACACTGGGGTTTCAACGACAATTTTTCTAGGAATGTTCAGAAAATCAGCAAAATTGATAGGATATCGAAAGGTAATGGAAATCATTGAAATGCCAAAGAGGTCATACTCTCACGTATTGACCCCGCCTAACGGGCGATCATACACACAATAACTTCCGGAAGGAACAACCTGGAAACTGGATATTTCTGGAGTAGGTTTGAACCTTATAATTATGAAAACCGGATTCGTCAATCAAACTTTTAATTTCCCAAAATTTCCAAAAATACGGAACAGAATGAAATTCAGTGGGTATTGATGGAAAAATCTAGAGAACCACTGAAGTAAGTTCAAGAGCTTGTTCAAATTCTATCGATTAGATCAACACGAAATTTTGCACCTAGTTTCTTGTTGGTAATCTCCACCTGATTACGAATTTTCAATCTGATTGCATTTGTTCTTCTTGAGATATCGAGGAAATAACGTTAAAATTCCAAATAACAACGAAATTTGGCAGAATTTACTTCCTAATATCTCCGAAAGTAAATATCGGATCGAATTGAAATTTGGAACATTGTTGTTATATACTGATTCTCAGGCTCGTGCCTAATTCCATTGAAATATAATAAATGTTTTCAGAGAAAAAATTTTTCATATAAAAATTAAAAAAATTTTCGAATGAAGATTTTCAAAAAATTTCAACAACTGGATTCACATGAAATTCTGCTCTAAGTTGCGTGTTGCTATTTCAAAACTGTCCACGAAGTTTCAATTTGATCGAGTTAATACTTCATGAGATCTCAAGGAATCAACTTCAAAATTTCAATTGGGCCTAACCTAGAAACTATCAAACCGATTCCTCTTATTCACGAATTTTCAAGTCGCTAAGTTTTTTCCTTCCAAAGTTAGAGCACATACGAACGGACGGATAGAATTGATTTTCTTCAGGGAGTTTAACCCAATATAACCATTTTCGGCTAAAAATTCTGCTGTTCCCTAGAACAGCAAACCTCGAAATCTGACATTGATTTTCCATATATCTTTGAAAACTATAATCGTGTCAAACTGAAAATTGGTAAGCTGCTCTTGAATATGGAACTCAAGGTCATAGGTTCCAATATAGTGTGAAGAGTTCGCAAAAATCGAAATTTTTTGAAGAAAAATTGATTATTTTTTTGAAATCTACTGATAATACGATCCCAACAAAATGTCGTAAAAAATTGTGCGTCATTATACTCCAACTAACTACTAAGTTTCAACCTAATCGCTTCAATAGTTTCTGAAATATCAGGGAAATAATCTCAAAATTTCAAATGTCTGGTACTCGGAAACCGTTCGGCCGATTCTGCCCATAAAAGTTCCAAGTCGATAGCATCCCCTGTATGCCCGTAATCGTGCATACCGACGGCCAGACAGAATCGATTATGACACCGGATTCATCATCAGTGAGTCGTTTGAGACCTTTTTAGGCTCAAAATTCGAAAATTACAGACATTTAGACAAAACGATAGCACGCTGTTTCCCAGAACATGTGTTCAGAAATAATTGAAATCCATCTAGGCATCATCTCATCTTTCATGAAAAATGCAAAATTAATCCAACTATCTACGGACCAGAAACATTCTGCTCATTCAAATCGAGGATCTTTCATTTTAGCTTGGCGGTTCACCCAGAAAACATGAAATTCAGTCCTACCAGTGGATTGAGTGCTTAAACTTTATGGAAATATTCTTAAAACTTGTTCAACCAAATCCATCAGATAGAATATGATAACAGCAACATGAAAAATGTGTTAAACACAAGGGGAAAGGGTAGACCTAATATTTTCCTTTAGATCGCTGCGTGGTGACTTCGGTGATACCATTGTATAAAGAGGGATACAATACAATGATGACACTAATCGTGACCTATAAACCATTAACGACAACAATTCGAGAGGATATCAGTCCAAATTGTCGAAAGAAAACTTAAGGACATCTGAACGACATAGTTTTCTGATTAACAGAATCTTCAAGTGATGGAACTGTTTCCTAAGTATCGTGGTCGATGCTGGAACCGTAAATAGCTTCAAGGATGCTTTGGATCTTTTCGATGCGAGGTCTACTCATTTATGATTTTTTTTTAGTTTATAGGAATTTCCCCAATTTTTTTGTAGATATGTTTGATAATAATAACAATGATAATAACAACACCTAAAATGAACCACGAAGATGATGAACATAGCCATAATTGAAAAATCTCTTATCCTATTCGGAAAAAAGGAGAAATTCTCCTCTTATCTCATTTACATCTGAAGAGATATCTCCATAATAAACTCCTCGAACCTCCAAAACTCCATTCTTACCCAAACCTTTCTCACTTGGAGTCGCTTCATTAACTCTCCAGAACTACCCCTAATTGCCATCGCTCCATTGTCTCCACTAGATTGGCCGGTGGGGTCCCGATCCCCGATGCGTACAATTTTCCGAACCACTTGGCCTCTTTTCCACGGCTAATCCACGCTCGAATGACCAATTTATTCAGAGTCGCTTGCCGACAGTCTCGTGAACGTAATACCGGGCACCGGCAATCGACTACGTCTCAAATATCGGGCGGAAATTAGCGTATTCAGGAGTCGAAGATGGCGCCGCTTACAAAGGAAGCGGATACCAGTCGTAAGCTTCACCGTTCGAGACGGTTTCATCAAAGGATTCCGTGAAGAAGTTCGCATTTTCACTTTGATCTGGTTTCAGTTGGAAAATGGCTAGGTGTTGAAGGCGGATATAACGAAAAAGCAATCTTTACCTATTTTTGTGATGATTAAAATGATTTGTGGGTGGGGTTATTAGTTTCCAAAGGGATGGATGAAATATAATGGAGAATGAAACAAGGCACATAATACAAAGGTACTATTGTTTTGTTCATTTGGAAGAATATTAACCCTTCCCAGCCCAGTGATGCCAAGTGCTCTTTAAAATCACTAGATGTCACTAATCACCTTCTTGTTACTTATTCGTATTTCTAGACAGGACACTAGTTCTGTGGATATCAATCATTTTAAGTAAAGAGTTCTCTATTTATATTTATGCTCTTTTGCAGGTTTGCATTTCTTAATGCTAGCCTAAAAAGTAAATAGTCAATTTTCAAATATTATTACTTTCGAATTGTGCTCTATAGAGACTTCAGAAAAATCAAGGTATGTTATAATGCTTTAGTTCATTCAATAAAAATTTTTTTTTTATGAAAATTGAAAGTACAAAATAACCCACTACCCTCACAATGTCATTATTCCATTTGGAATTTGTATTCGTATTTGTATTTTTCCGAATATCCTAGGCTTCAACGAAACCCCTCAGAAGCTTAAAGCTTGT
This sequence comes from Myrrha octodecimguttata, assembly GCA_958510865.1. Taxonomy (NCBI): domain Eukaryota; kingdom Metazoa; phylum Arthropoda; class Insecta; order Coleoptera; family Coccinellidae; genus Myrrha; species Myrrha octodecimguttata. The sequence goes on from OY294057.1 coordinate 34,091,336, forward strand.
ACGAGTTAGGATACCAGTTGTGTTCTGTGTAGGCTTTGTAACTAATTCCTTGCGCCACGTTAGGAACAGCACTGTTAATAGTATACCCAACAGCGAATGGTTGGACGGTCCCCTAAAAACCGGAAAAGTGATTTCCCGGCCAAGGGCTTGAAACCCCAGACCTCACGATCATGGGGCTTGCGCTCTAACCACTGAGCTACCGCCGCTACATTCGGCTTCATACTATACAGAATTGAATTGAATTGAATATTTACTTAAATATTATAATATTCATAGAAATATTATAATTTATTTAGAAATATAAATGTATTTTTTATCAATTCAGGTCAAAATGACGTGTGTTCGGTTGACGAAAGTAGAAGAAAAACTTCTCCTCCTACTTTTAGAGGGAGATATTTCGGATATTTCGTTAGAAAACTCCAATGAAGAGGCAGGTGTTGGTGAAGTGCATATTTCACTTCAAGAAGAAAGTAATTTATAAACATTAAAGTGTTAGATATGACAAATTTGTACATTAGCCTAGACACTTAGAGACCAATGAACAAAAGCAGCGTTGCAAATTTTGAGTTGCACTCCAAGGGTGCAATGTATTAAATGCAATGTTGTTTTATGCCTAACAAAAGACATAAACTGTTTTTTATTGTTTCGTCCTAAGTGAACTCATATATAATATAGTCAAATGAATGTTTATTCTGTTGAAACAAAGAAAAATTAAAACTTCATCGGTGTTTGTGTAACGCTCAATGATTCCATTTGGCATCAAGAGTCCTGTAAAAGGATAAGGATGTTCGATATGTAGGCAAGACACATTAGTCGTGAAGCGATGAACCGATTTCATATTCATGTTCGGATTAACGGATGCACATTGTGACTTAAAAACAGTACTTGACTCACGGTAGTTTAACTTATCATTCGCACTAAGTAAAATGGCCATCACAGTTAGATCGAATGGGTTCTCAGAGATTTACACGCTGGTGGGAATATTACATTGGCGAATTTGCTCTCATTTGAAAGCGTTAACGTGAGTTCGACTTCAACCCCTATGGGAAGGGAAAAACTTCTCGAACGCTCACAATCGGTGATCAACCTGATTGATATTTAGGTGAAGTCAGTCGTGAATGCGTTCCTCAAAAAGCAAAAACCGATTTTGCCCTCTGAGCGGTTGGACATTAAAAGTTAGGGAAAAAAACTTATTATTCGTCCTGAAGGCAATTGCCACAATAGCGCCATCTAATGCGTGTGACGCTATCATCATTTACTATGAAAACTTGGCAGTATACAAAGTATCTGCACGCACATTCATGGAATTGCTATATCCGAATCAGGGCCAAAGCTCTCTAATCGGAAACGCCCGGACCACGGCAAAACGGAAATAAGGTCCCCTGCTATAATTTCTAGTTTTCTGTAACGGCGAAGTGCGCGCCTTCCCATTCAATTCCATAGGAAAATTACGAACTCTTACGATCGCTGCTAGACATATTTAGCATTAAGGCAAGACACGTCATTCATGCTCAAGAAATGATAGGCCGTTTTCAACTCTATGGTCGGTTTCACGGATAACCTGAAACGTGTGAACGGTACATGGCCCACGGCCGCTCAACTTCATTCGCTCTCGAGGCAATTCAGAGGTCCTTACGGAGAGTCATGAGCTGGCCAAAATCTTGCATCCGTGGAATTACTTCCATCTGCAGTAGATATGGTAAGTTCACCTCTGAAATCATTGAGAGGCATTCACAAACGCTCGGCGTCGAACTCGTTAAAGTTTGAGACAAGACACGTCCGTTGTGAACAAACGATAAGCTGATTTTGCCTCCTCGATCAGTTTCATAGGTGAACTGAATTGTTTGAACGTTTAACATTCCATACACTCACCAGGCAATGAGGGTTTTTCCTGAATTTGGGTTATCACTGCAAATGCAAATTTGAACATAATTATTATTGTCGTGAAGTGAAATAATTATTATGGGTTTGATTAATCATTTTTCCAAATCACCTTCAGAAAGTATTTAAAATCAGATTTCAAAATTGGGGTTTGGGATTTGCCACGCATGTACGAAGTGACAACGGTGTTTAGTAGAATAGCTTTTTCTGGTAGAGAATGATGAAACATTTATTCCTATTCTGTGGTACACACGTGTTCTTCGTCAATATAACCAAACAATTTTCGTTCGCGATTTGTCAGTAATATGGGAGTATTACAGTATGTGCTTTCCTATTCCTTGGTCATTGTCTTCTGCTCTAACCAGATCTAGACTTTGCCCTGCTGTTATGAATGTAGAAAAGAAAGCATTCTAATAAAGGCACTATTATTATTATTATTAAGAAAAGCTATCTCTGTTCTCCTAAGTATTACATTTGACGTCCTTTTCTTTCCGAGAAAGCTGAATTCGACGTTGCCATATCGTGCACTCAAGACAAATTCCTTCGAATGCAAATCCCCATTTTTATTTTTCAGTTTTAGGAGATCAAACATTTCTTTTAAAATATAATATTGAAATCATATGTTTGAAATGTGATGTTCTAAGGGTTTTTCATGAAAATTACTGCATTTTCGTTTTAAGGAAAAACCCCCATTGTCACGATAGTGAGATCATGTGTGTATCTATCGCTGTAATCGTTTCACCCCATAAAATTTAGCAGTATACGGGTGTTCCAATGTAGGGTGACATCCTGGCGATACACCACATTCTTGGAATTGCTCCTATCTGCACTGGGTGTCCTAAGTTCGCCTTTGACCGTGATTTTGCTTCCATGGTGGATTTCACAGATAAAATGAATAGTATAAATCGTCAATGAACCACGGTAGCTCTACTTTACATTCGCACTCGAGTCAATTGTCACGATAGTTAGACTGAAAATGCGTAAGGATGTCTTTTTTCCCCATGAAAACTCAGCAGTACGCAGAGTTTTCACAGAGAGTGATTTGTTCGCTAGACCGTGGCGAATGGGATCCTCAGGAAATGATGAGCTGATTTTGCTTCCAAGGTAGGTTCCACAGACAAACTGAATTATGTGAAGTGTCCAAAATGCTACACATATATCTTAGGGCAGTTGTCATCATAGTGAGATTTAATGCATGTAATCTTTTCATTCATGAAAACTTTTGCTTTCGTGAAAATAGAATTCACGAATGCTCACGATCTGGTTTGAAATCTGGGTAAGACACGACGATCGTGAATGAAATCGTCAGAAAATGCTGAGCTGATTTTGCCTCCATGGTCGGCTTCATAGGTTAACTAAATCCTGTGTATAATTCCTGACCCGTTTGAGCATAACTTTCTATTCGCTCTTGAGGTACTTATTATCAGTAGTAATATACCTAGGACATTGATAAATTAATTTTTCGACAATCGAAAGCTAGTTTCTTGGTAACAGCTTGTTACCAAGCAACAAACTTGAGAAATTTGACCTAAAATTATGAGGCATTAGTCAATGTTCGAGGGATATTCGGCGGAAAATTTTTCGTTGTGAAACTCAATGGTGTTGTCATGCTGATTGATAATTGCACTGCATGCAATTAGCAGTGTAATGTTGAAGTGATTTGATCACACCTCACAAAATAACAAACTCTGATTGATTGTTACAACAGTCAAGAAATTGTCGATACAGTATACAAGATCGAATAGTAAGACGATGTCATATTTCCACTACATGAAAATTTAGCATTATGCGCAGAACCCGCGGAAAGTGATAAAATGGCGAGACTCAAAAACTCATGGAATTGCCCCCTTCTGTCCTAGGTTCGCCTCTGGAATTATACAGGCAGAAAAATAAACGAAACCTCACGATACGTATTCTTGTTTAATATGTTGGCACGTTATTCGGGAATGAGATCTTTAAAAGCAATACGTTTATATTGCATAAATGGCTACATTCACGAATGTGTACGTTTGGCAATGGTCATCATAGTGTGATAAAATGAAAGTTCAGCGGCATGAAGAGTTTCTATGAAGAGTGAAACTACACCTGCGAGACATTTCCATGTATGTAATTTATTCTAGTTGGTATCCACGGTTTGTTCATGACACCGCCGGAAGGGAGGAAAATTAGCAAACGCTTAAATCGATATTGAACCTGTTTGATTTCAAATGACACGCCAGTCGTGATTGAGATCGACAGGAGGCAATACACCGATTTTGCCTCCATAGTCGCCTTCATGGATGAACTGAAATGCGACCTTGTGATGGTCGATGAGCAGAGGCTGCTCGACTTTCCATTCGAACTCCATAAAATGGACATAAAGTTCAGATACAATGCGTGCTACTCGGCTATGCTGTGAGACGCTGTCAATCTTGTTATTCGTCATAGGCATATCCTTTGTTTGGGATAGTAATAATGTACAATTCGTAACTTTTCAGACTGTGACTAACCTAATCAAAGGCAAAAACGTAGGATTCTTGCGGAATTATATCGAAAATGATAAGAATAACTATGCAGTCGGTGGTTCATCAGATGAAAAGAATCTTTTGAAAACTAGTAATAATCTCGTTTACTGTGGAAGTCATCAGGAACTGTAATGTAATGGCGGATTTGCCATTTATATTTTGTTATGAGCGTATTCATCAAGGTAGTACTTAGAGTTTATGAGGATATTAACTCTAGATGATGATTCGAAATTTATGCCATGCAAATTTAGAGTTACTGAAATGAACAGGGAAAAGCTGTAGTTGCAATTTATTTTCCCAATGGTGTCGACAATCATGAGTTTTATTTGCCCTATAACTAACTACAGAGCGTCAGGACACTATGCAAATCGAAACAGTTGTGAGTATGGGTGGAAAAGTATTGAATAATGGGATACTGTGCAACTTATCGATTCAGCATGAGCTTTTGAGGGCTCGTTGGTTACTTTGATGAACTCAAGGGTTGGATTTCTCGAGAGTATCGATTTCTGCTCCAGACTTTTTCGGTGGATTCACAACGTGAATATAGCTTTCGTTGTCTTACCATATTGACTATAAGCACGCAATGTTCAATATTCCCCTGAGATAGTTTGATTGAAAATCAATTTTCCATATCCAACTAAACCTAGATTGCCGAATCATGCTCATTAAGAGCAAACAATACCACGTGGTGCTGAATTACGGCTAGGCAACACAGCCACATTCAAGTTTCATTAAACCCCGTTAATATCTTAAGGTTGGGCACCTGGACGCGGTGTACATACTTCATAATTAAGTTCTTTCTATAGCACTAATTTCTCGTTCTCATTCAAATTATTCAAGTTATTATTAGTGTTGAAATTCTTCGACTGATTTTGTCGTTTTTGATCCACAAATGCAATGAATTTTCTCAAATTGTTTTTTTTCTTTTTTCAAATTCATTCCCATACGAAATATTCACACAATGAAAAATATGGGCAGTCATTTATGAAAAAATGATTAATTATTTCATCTTCTAATCGTAATACATCCTGTTGGAGTTTTACCTCATTTTGTCTGGGAAAACTCAGTTTTTCTAGAGCTTTGATTAGAATCAAAGCTAAACTGAACTTATTTTTGATTTTTTGGCTTCCATTACTTTCAAGAGGTATTTTAGTGCTAAGAAGCTCTGGAGTTATTTTATTACTTACAAATTCATATCTTTTTATGTAGTAGGTATTGTGCATCTCTGATTGTTGTTTCAATAACAAAAATAACTCAGCTCCCTGAAACTAACTACTCAAAGAGATTTGAAAGCTAGAATTTTAGTTTTCATTAGGATTCACTCAAAAATTCAAATTCGATTTAGAAATACGGAAACGAGTCTTCATAGCTTCTGGCTGAGTTCAAAAACTTTGCACGGTCCAAAACTACCAGATTCATAAGAAAAAAAATACTACTTTATCAGCTTCTTTTTTGCTGGAATAGGCTTTTGAAGGCGAATAGGTCGAAAATTATTGAAACAAGATTAAAGTAATTTTTCTACTTTTATCATTCTTATGGTAAATTGAACTTGAAAATGTGATAATTTTAATTGAAATTCTTGTAAAATGATTGTAGCACATGTTATTTTTTCATTTGAATGGATTGGGCGTACAGAGCCGATCAAATGGCCTGCGCGTTTGCCAGACCTAAGCCCCATCGATTTTTCATCTGGGGATTTTACAAGGACCTGGTGCAAGCGACAGAACGCAACAACGAAACAAAATTTTATTTTTCCAATATTTCCAAAAATACAGATAAGATCGAATTGAGATGCAGTATTTCATCTAAAAATGACAATTTGAAGGTTCATACAGAATTGAATGAGGATAATATGATGATAAGATCACAGAACATTGAATATTTGAAAACCAAAATTGAATTTTTTTTCAAATTGTTTTAATGACACGATCATCACGAAATTTGGCACAAGAATGTCATTCAGCATCTTTGAACTAGCTGCGAAGTTTCATCATGATTGAATCAGTATTCCTTGAGTTATATCGAAAAAAACAACGATATCCAGTAGAAAACCACGAAATTTTACACATTTTTTTTCAATATCTCCAAAACTGATTGCCGGAGCGAATTTAAATTCAGTACAATGGTGTGAAATATGAAGCTAAACGTATGAGCAAAATTGTTTCCGAATATAATCAATAGTTTCTGAAAAAAATTGTTTTTGGAATTGAGTGACAATACGATCTCAACGAAATTTTGCTCAAAGTTGCGCGTCGTTATGTTTTAACTAACTGCTCAGTTTCATTCGGATCACTCCAATAGTTCCTGAATCCGCTGTATTCCGATGCGCGAACTACCCTACAAGTTTCAAGTCGCTAGCTTGCTCCGTTCGACAGTCATCGTGTCCACGGCCGGCCGGACAGAATCGATTTTGACACCGGATTCGTCATCAGTGAGTCCAACCTATTCGTTTGAGACCATTTTTGGCTCAAAATTCGAAAATTACAGACATTTGGACAAAACGATACAAAAATCGTGTTTCAATGATTTTTGGCCTATCCGCTCTCAAAGGCCGATTATAACAAAAGAAGTGTAATAAAGTACTGTTTCCTTATGATTTTGGTAGTTTAGGACTGTGCGAAGTTTTTAAACTCAGCCAGAAGCTATGAAACTCCTTTTTGTATTTTAAATTGAAGTTGAATCTTTGCGTGAATCCTACTGAGAACTAAAGTTCCAACTTTCAAGCCTTTTTTGGGCAACTTTGAATGAGTTCAGGAAGCTGAGTTATTTTTGTTATTTGAAGAACATTCAGGGCAATGCTGTTACAAAAAAAAATCTGCAAAATACCTACTATATAAAAAGATATGAATTTTTGAAATCTCGCTGATATAATAAATAACAAAAAAAAATCATAACTCAATAACTAAAAAAATCGCATAAAATACATGAGTTATTTTTGGATACCCCTAGGTGGGAGGAATCCAAAAAAAAATTGTTGACGTTACTACTTGGACCATTCTGTAAAATGAAGCTCAATATACGGAATAGTACCAACATCTTACGGTTGAGCATCGCCGGCAACGATTACAGTGGAGCAGAGAACGACAACATTGGTATGTGAAATGGCATCAAGTCGTCTTTTCTGATGAATCTGATGAAGGGTTAGACGACGTCGGGGAGAAAGACGTGAGACTCGTTTTGATGTTGATCGTCATGTGAATCAGACAGTAGGCGTTATGGTATGGGGTGCTATTGCACATGCAAGCAGGTCACAGTTTCAACTTTTTTGAAGCGACCCATGTGAATCTTCAGCCATGGCTGCCCAGATCCTCTGATATTCCGACTTGGAAATTTAACCCAGCCCCCTCGGCTCTGGGACATGAAGTACAGGTAGTTCGGGATAGTTTCCCTCAAGAGGAAAAAGACCATCTTCTTGCATCAATGATAAGGCGTGTTGGGGAGTGTATAGTTAACCGCGGTGGACAAACACATTATTAACGAATTTAGTGAATGAAATTGTAAACCCTTCGTTTTTTCTTCAAATTTCATTCATTTACTCCTTGCTATACTATCTATGTTTTTCAGAAAAAATTTAAAATGAAAACAGCTCCTTTTGGGTGTTGCAGTTTCTTTGTCAGTTAGTATATTTCTATTGTCGGGGAGTTGTGAACTCCGAAAAGGCGTCTTTGCGCCAATGTAAAAATAATTGTTATAAGAATATCTAGCCAGATACTATGCGGAAGTCATCCATCAAGCCACAGTACTCACCTGAAATGAACACTCCTGACTGTTTTTTGTGTCCGATGCCAAACTTCTGAAATGTCTTTCCGAATGTTGAAACCAGTAATAAATTATATTCAATGGGTTGGGAATATATATTTCAATGATTTCTTGTTTCTGGTTGATGATCACAATGGTCAAACAAACTAATTACGACTATAATTTTATAATAGGGAATATAAAAACCTTATGTTTGATCTACGTTTTCTGTATTATGAAAACCAATATTTCTATAATATATCGATTTTCAACTTTAGGATTTCACAACCTGTTACCACTATTTGATGAAATTCACTCGAAAAAAATGTACGATCCGACTGATCTAATGGGCGTCTATGAATACATCGAAGTTAATCGTTCATTTAAACTCAATTCGATCTCTTGAACTTAAATCTGATGTATAAATTTTTGGTTGTATAAATTCTTTCTCTAATTCGAATGTCTATAGCTTTTGATATGTATTGGACTCCTTTCTTTTTCTGAAATTCTGAGCCATCTCTGTAATTCTTAGACCCAAGACAAATAGGAGAATTATGCGAGGAGCATATTCGTATTTCTCATGAAAATTAGAACGATAAGCTTGCAGTGCTAACGAATTTGAACAAGCGCGCAAATGCTGCTGCCTTCACGGCAGTGCTTTTCTAGGTTTTTTCGATACAGTACCGGATTTGAATTCTATCTAATCTGTATTTCTGGAAATATTGGGAAAATAAAATTGCGAAAGTATATATCTACGGAATCATTGGGCGGATTTTGCCCATTCGAGAATTCGACCTTCCCCAAACCTTCTCTACAAATATCACGTTTCTAAGTTGAATCTTTCGGAAGTCATTGTGTTTACGGTCGGTCTCACGGCCGAAGCATGAGGGATAAGATACAGAGTGTTCAATGTTTACCTTGAGCAATACTCTGATGACTGCATGTGGTGAGTTATGCGTGATCTCTGAAGTAGCAGTTTCTGGTCACATCTTGAGGTTTTTTGGTGCTCAGTTCAATTGTGATGTGAATTCTAGGAAAACATTTAAAACGGCGGGTAACCTGTAGATTTGAAATTTTTATTGTCGATTGCTAAATTGAATACCATTATTCCAATGTACTCGATTTTCTAAGATTTTTCATGATAGAATATTTTCAACATTCAAACTGAACTTTTCATGTCTACATAAAAAGAATTTACCCAAAATTGTTGAAATCTCTGAAGGTCCTTCATTCTGAACACTTGTGTGAAAAAATATCTGTTCATTTTTTTTGTAGCCTTCCAAAGATTCCGCTCAGAGTACTCACATAATTTTTATTCAGAATAGTGGTGGCCTTACGAAGACAAAAATGGTGCTAATGGGCCTTCAGAATGACCCAGAAAAAAATTAAGAGAAAGAAACTGGTGGAAATCGATCTCTTTCCACTTTCGGTCAGCAGGTTCACCTTACCTATCGAATATAAATTGGATCTATTTCAATCTTCTTTATGTACGTTACCGAGCAACGGATTGAGTCTAACTGAGTTGGAGATGTGTTTATCACGACGTCAGATGATTTATTTTCTTTTTTAGATAAAAGTATCTTCTTCGCGTAATTCACGTGCTGTTTCCATGAATGTCTGGGAATTAAGTAAAGTTCGGCTTGGAAGTCTGAGAGCTAAAATTTCCACAGCTCATTCCTGATGAATTGGGTTCACGTTGAGCCGTAATCATATCATTCTTCTCTGAAATTGAATACCTCAGTTTTGCTTCAATTCAAATTCGTTTCAAAATTTAAAAAAACCATGAAAATAATATTCAAAGTTTCGGATGAACTATCAGATTCGATAAACTATATTTCGTCGTAACAGAGATCATAATAGGATCAGAATTCCAATTTATACTCGGGAGGTAAAGTGACTCTACTTTCAGGAATTGAAGAGAGTTCGATTCCCACTTGTATTTTTGAAGCAGAATCTTTGGAAGGCTACAAAACGAATGGATATTTTTCATTCTGTTTAAACACAAGTAATCAGAATGAAGGATAGTTCAATCTTGAAAGATTCCAACAATTCAAGGGGAATTTTTTTTTTCACAATAGACATGTAAAAAAAGTGAGTTTGAATTTTGAAAAAATTTTTTCACGGAAAATCTTAGAAAATCGCGTACATTGAAATAATGCTATCCAATTTGGCAATCGAAAATAAAAAAAATGCAACTTCGCAGGTTTTCTGACATTTTGATTTTTTTTCTATAATTTAACACAACAGTTGAATTGAGAACCCAAAAACACTAAGGTGTGATCAGGAACCGCTATTTCAGAGATCACGCATAACTTACCACAATTATCAGAATATGGCTCAAAGTTAACATGCTTCGAAAACGGGGTAATTGTCATAAAACAGAAATAACTCTCCCGATATCATCTACATGGCTATATCGGGTGTCCCACGAATACCGTTCGTAAAAATATTTTTGGGAAGGAATCAAAATTATCGTTTGCAATTTCGGACTTGAGCTTTTACTATAGAGATGACAATGTAAATTTTTTGAGATTCGTGGGACTTCAGGTTTCACCAGAAGTGACACCAGTTGTCGTTTTTCAAATGGGAAGGCCCATATTTTATAATGAAAATAGATTCCTTATGAAATTCTGAGTTGTCCAATGCGAAATTTTCAAATTTCTGCCAGAATATTCTCTTTTAACGAGAAATTTCAATGAAAATATTGAAAATGGTGCTCTGCAGAAACATTATCTCTTCCAGGTTCTCCATTGGAAAAGTGCCGTTTTAAAGCTTCCGCAAGTAGTAAAAATAATGTTTCTTTCACAATAGTCAGAAATGAAACTCATGATACAGGAGGTCACAAAATCGTTGACGGAAATGATGATTTCGAAAACTTGAAACCTCGTTTTTTTCAAATTAGAACCTAATTTTTTATGACCATATTGGAATCTACGTTGAAAAATAATGTACATAGGTGTGGAATTAACACCAATGCCCGAAAATTCATATTTTCTGAGATATTCGTGAAAAACAATGTACGCGATCACATTTCGAATTTTATACTTCTCAGAAAGAAATTTATCCTCTCGAAGGGAATGGAGGACATATTGAACGTTCATTTTAGATTGTATCCAAAGAAATTCTGAGTTTTAGATTTGCTTGTATTTTTTAGAAGATTGATATTAGAAATGAAATCGTGACTGCATATCTCAAAAAATATGAATTTCAGGGCATTGGTGTTATTTCCACACTTACATTAATTTTCAACGTAGATTCCAAACCGGCCATGAAAAAATGAGGTTCTCATTGGAAAAAATTGAGTTTTCCCGTTTTTGAAATTGCAAACTTCGACAATGCATTTGTGACATCCTGTATAATGAGTTTCAATTCTGAGTATTGCGACAGAAGCAGTATTACTTACTAACGGCATTCTTCCAATGAAAAACCTGAAAGATATGCATGTTTCAGCAGAGCACAATTTTCAATTTTTTCATTGGAATTTCACGTTTAAAAAGAATTTTTCGACAAAAATTCAAAAGTTTCACACTAAGACAACTCAGAATTTCATAGGGAATCTATTTTCATTATAAAATATGGGGCTTTCTATTTAAAAAACGAAAGTTGGTGTCACTTCCGGTGCAACCGGAAGTCCCACGAAGCTCAAAAAATTTACATTCAGTCATCTCTATAGTAAAAGCTCAAGTCCGAAATTGCAAACGTGAATTTAGATTCCTTCCTGAAAATATTCTAACGAACGGCATTCGTGGCACACCCGGTATATGTTTCTCCAGTATTAGAAAGAGTGATGTAATTTTTGTCTGAATTGGTGGAGCAAATAGAATATATGAATGCTCGAAATTCTTGGACGCCAGAATCAGATACACCTGGAATTTTTGAGTGAGCAAACTAATGTAATCTCCTCTGAGCACATCACATTCAAAAAAATCATCATTAGGAAAAGTACACATGTATATTGAATTTCATTGAACGAAGCAGTTCACCCACTTATCCTCAGAGTCTAGAACAAAACGGAATTAAACTCTGACTAAAATATAAAATAGAAGAATGTATAAAATATTGAAACTTACAACATACCTACACCCTATGAGCTACGACTCACTGAGGGGAAATAAAAATAATCCGCCAGATATTAATAAGTATTTATAAAGCCCCGTCCAATTAGTTGCTTCATGGGTTTCGCCAAACACAGCCTCATTTAAGTTTCATAAAACCTCATTAACATGTCAAGGTCAGGCACTCGCCCACGGTCCGCATGCCAATAGCAGCGAGAAATCTCGACCTTAATAGGGAATAACGGGGTGTCGTTCTGCAGGCTTCAGTGACTATTTTTGAATATTTTTTTTGAGATGTTCTGAATTCTTTTGCGATTCTTTTTTCATTTTTCAATCCATTTGACTTTTTATCTTCCCGAAAATTCTTGAATATACCTACATTACCACAGGGACGACTACCCGTCGATAAATCAACAAACATTCCACCTTGATCAGCGCTAATCATTCAATCAACCTAAAGAACCGCAGAAAGCGTTGTCGAAGGAGAATGGTTACTGCAGTATCACGATCTTCAGATCTTCTCACCTTGATGAACCGCAGAACAAGACTCCAAATACTTATAACCTGTTAGATGGAACACACTGCACTATGACTACAGCACGCTTTCTCTCCCGAGCATCTCGCGAATCCTAACCTTCGATTCTGCACTCGAAGGTTAGGTTTCTGCATATAACTCTATACAACTACCTGGAAAGGACCCGACCCTTCTTCAACTAAGCTTAAGCCTGGCCGTCCACTGGAAGCGATTTGGGGCTTTTATGAGATACGCGTTTTACGAGCGCCGAGGAGCTTTTACGACCGAAGCGGTCTCAGGCTTCGGGGTCGTCCACTGGCAGATAGTTCGCGAGGTTTCGGTTCGTTCTTGTTCTTGCGTAGCAGAGGATTTTTACTTCAGATTTCCGTGTTTATTGAAGAAATTGTGATACGGAATGGATTTAGAATTAATAATTCATTTCAAGGATAAATCTCACTTGATCAGGCATATGTTAGCTACGGAATGGGGAAAATTTTTGAGCTAAGGTAGATTCAAATTTAGAAAAAATGAATTATCGGAAAAAATTCACCATCTTGATAATGAATGATTATTATCGTATACTCATTTATAATACTGGAATGGAAGTTGAAGTGTGAATGTTGATGACCTGGGTACTTCGAAAACAAACGATGTGGAACTTCGAAATTATGGCTGATTTGAATTTTATCGGTGAAAGTCAGCTTCAGAAGGTAAATATGTTATTAATGTATCTAGAACGTGACTTCAAAACTTTAAAAACTGCAAACATCGAAAGAAATGATGGTGACACAGATATTCAGAAATTCTTAAAATTTTTCAGAAGTGCATGCGTATTTTAGAAAACAGGTCACTAGTAACAATCCGTAGCGTTTCATAAAGAAAAAACCATGTTTATTTTTTGATCGAAAAGATCGTTCTGCATATGAGATCGATTGAAACGTAGTTGAATCATTACAGTACTTATCGGCAAAAAACACTTGAGCATATAGAAAAATGTTCGGAATAAAATTGGTCGGAGACTAAAAAAACAAATTGATAATAGATATTGAGATAATAAGAGCTATAAAACCCGAGAATGGCGAAACACGCTGGATTAATTATATTTGGAATGCTATACAGCCGATTATTGCCAAAGAGTCCAACTTCAGATAGGCTACTATACACCTACAGAACTTCTGGATGTGAGTTTAATGTAAGAAAAAAGACAACATTCATTAACCTTTCAATCTGATCCATCTAAAATTCACCAACAATAAACAACGAGCTTCAACAAATATTCTGTTCACAAACCATACATTCCACTTGCTGACGGATAGCTCCTCCTTTCGAGCGTACAGAGCGTATAGATCAGGATACGATTGCGCCGCTCGAATTCTCTCGAAATCACCCGTATGAACTCGCTGCCAGTCGACGAGGGTACCTAGAATTCCATTCATTTGGATCTGTCGCGCAAATTCATTCGTTTACGCTCCTATCGCGCCTCTCGAAATCGCGTGCAGTGGACGACCAGCCTAAAGCGTAACAAGGGGCAACGAAACAAAGATAGCGCTAATTACGGTAACCTCTCTCTGTTACACCCATTGAAGTAAATGGTGTTTAACAGCTCAAATTTGGTTTTACTTGGAAATTCAGGTGGTTTGGGCATTACATCATTTAGAAAGTGCAATATTTTTGAAAATGAATATTTATTATTTTCGGATATGCCATTACTTTCTCTGCCTTCACCGTGTGTGGTTCAAAAAGTGGAGAATTATTTTGGTGTGAGCTGTGCATTGACGATAGTTTCATCATTGTTACAATAAATTTTAATAAAAATGGTTATATATTGCGTAGCATTTGGATGCAAGAACGAGCAAGATAACCGTCGATTATCTTTTCATAGGTAAGTGGATATTATTTATTTATATTTGGATAAGCAACGATCAGCAAGATTATTCAGATTTAGATTTAAAATGGAATCATTCGTTATAGATTTCCATTCAAACGACCAGAAATTTTGAAGTTATGGATTAAGGCTGTACGCAGGGAGAATTGCATGGGCTCCATCAAAAACCAGCAGACTTTGTCAGGAGCATTTTCTTCCAAGTGATTATCTAGTGAGACCTGGATCCACCATGAATTTGTTAAAACCAGATGCTGTTCCTTCTGTATTCTCATATCCCAAGCATTTGTTTGAATATCTAAATAAATCTTTATTTCGGACTTTCTTTAATTTTATTTACCAACCACACAGGAAAATACTTCTCGAAAAGCACCGACTTAAAGTCAGGAAAATTTAAGCGTTTGTTAAAATTCTTTGCCAATGCGACATTTGACATACTTTTTTCCGATATTTTGGTGTCGAATCGAGCTGAAATTTCGAAAATTGCTGTTCAGATCTGACTTCAAGGTCTGCACCAAGTTTCATTGAAATCTCAATGATAGTTTCCGAAAAAATATTTTTTTAACGATTCTTCATGCAGTCAGTTAGCAAGTTTTAATCTGATCGCATCAGTACTTCTTGAGATATAGAGGAAATAAAGTTATATATTTGAAATGGATATAACTCCGAAAATTTTAGGTAAATTTTGCCCATTAACGATCTTATTCTGAGTTTTTTAAGTCGCTATAGCTCTTCTCGGTAGTAAGTTATCGTGACATCGGGCGGCTGAATAGAATTCAATTCGACATTGACCTCTTCATTAGTGAGTCCAACCTGGTCGCTTGGAACCATTTTCGGCAAAAAACGCAAATTTACGAAGGATCATAAGTTGAAATTTCACTTGAACAAGTGCGATCTTCTTCAATCCTGCCTTCTTCACGAATTAGTCAGAAAGAAATTCAGTTTTACTCCTAATCTGGAATAAAAAATTAAAAAGATTTAGAATAAATACGACAGAGTTCCCTTTACTGCAATGAGGAAGAGAGAGATAGATACCCGTCCACTTCGCGGGTTGCATAAGAAACGAATTGGCTTCACTTGTCGCTCGAAACGGGTCCCTTCCAGGTATAAAATATAGAGTTCATTGGGTTTCTGCCGTACTTTGATCCATGTGCATGACGTTTATCGTATTGTCGGTCAATTATATGTTCTTTAATATAAAAAGTGGCCCATTCCTACTTTCATCCAATCTTGGACAGCCAAAAATTTTTTCGAAAAAAATTAACTCTGGGCTCCAAAAACCACCCCATTATAGTCGAGGTACTGTTTGCTCTTAACAGCAAGACTAAGTGATTCGGAGTGTTATATGTTCAGATTACACGCATCTAGACCCGGCTCAAGATACTTTCGGTATTTAATATACTTTTCGGTAGTATTTAAGGTATTCTGTTTTGTAGTATAGAAGAAGTATGTTTGTTAAACATGGACCGATACACGACCATCATACAAGATCCAGGGAAAAATTTGTGGCCCCAATCCATCGATTGACGAGGACTCAGAACACGCATGTTTATAATTCTTTGAAAATGTTCAACAGACTTTCTGATCACATGGAATCGCTCAATAGTGTGGCTTTCAAGAAGAAAATTAAAGCTCTGCTTACCGAAAATGGGTTTTACTCTGTGGAGGAGTTCATGAAGCACAAATTTTAATCGCGTTTATACAATAGATTTTAATTGTATGTAATGAATGTTGTGGTTGACTATTTTATTTATTCAATGGTTATTGTTGTGACATATCCTGTAGTTTGTTGAGGAGAATATAAAGAATTAGAATTAGAATAAGTTAGACGGTAATCCTAATAAATCTATCTAGCTGGCCGTTCATTAGGTCATTGGCAATGCGCGGGGCAGCGCCACATAGTCTGCAGCTGAAAAGCTGTGCTGAAAGTCTAAACCAAAATGAAATAGTTCCGTCCATCAAGTCGGTTGCACGGCAAGTCTCGATATCATTCGGCTTGATTCGTTACACTTTCTGTAGGCTTGACAAGTGAATTCTAGAGATAACAGAACGGTGACAGTTCCAGAGAAATCTTTTTCTTTTTTGGAGTCGTGACTGGACTGAGCGCGCATGATTTATTTCGGAAGTTTTAACGAGTCAGGAACATGGAGTCCTGGAACGGGAGTCGAGAACTAGAATGGAATGCGAGCAATGCTGAATGCTCACGGCTGTGATATGATGGTACCCATGATGTAAAAGACATGGTGTGCTCAACTGAAAAAAAGTGACGTCAGCAAGATTGAAATATAAGGAAATATATATTCTGTGCTTTGAAATTGAATGAAAAAAGTGACGTCATCATTGGTACATACGATCACAGATGAGCAGACGAGCATACCATATTTTGCTTACATCATGATGGTACCTGCTTCTATTCCTATATAAACTGCTCCACATGAGTTAGGGATATTGACTTAAATTCCAAAAAAATATAGTTAAAATAAGATTTTTGTGATGAAAATCTATATTAATATGATTTCAAGTTGCAAATTAATTTAAGCCTATAGGTCTGCAGCGTATACAGGATGGTTAAAAAAAATCAAGTGAAATAACGAAATTTTATTTCCAGAGAATTCAAGCATTTTAAGACTATCAATACAATGTATGGCCTCCACGGGCATCAATAACAGCTTGACATCTTTGCATACTACACACGAGGTTGTTGAACATTTCTTGAGGAATTTGGTTCCATAAACGCGGCAGAAGCTCTCTCAGATCATTTAAGGATTCTGGGGTAGGTTGATGATTATCTAATCTTCTTTGGAGCATATCCCATTCATGTTCTATGCAATCCAAATCTGGTGAGTGCGGAGGTATTGGTAAATGTGGAATACCAAGCTCCTCGCGCGCATTCTCAACTATGGCTGCACGTTGCGGTCTAGCGTTATCGTCTAGAAATTGAAGAGTTTCACCAATAGCAGCGTGAAAATTTGGCACAACATTGTCAACGACATGCTCCCTATAGTGTAAGGCGGTCATATTCCCAGGACAAATGTGTAGATCTGTGCACCCATTGGAACATATCCCGGCCCATACAATAACACTACCCCCACGGATGGATGGACTTCTTGGACATAGCAACGATTACGGGGTATGCGTGGGATTGTCCATACCCTTATTCTTCGAGAATCTGAAAATCGTAAATATCTGGATTCATCAGTGAAAAGGACACTACGCCATTGATCGTTCCAATTGATATGTTGCCTTGCCCATTCCAGTCATTGACGCTTATGGTCGCTCGTTAATGGAACTCCTCTTAATGGACGTCTAGAACCTAGATTCACCTCTCCCAAACGTCGTCTGATGGTTTCGATGGAAACTTGGACCCCATCTGCATTTTGAATAGAATTCCGTAGCATTCTACACGTAGGTGTAGGGTTTCTTCGCGCCGAAACGGTGATGAAACGATCCTGAGCAGGGGTTGTTTTTCGTCGCCCACCAAAGCTTGGTCTTTCCAACACGGAACCTGTCTCCCTGAGCCTATTCCAAAGTCGAGATATCACACTTTAGCTGACTTGGAGCCTTTCCGCTACAACAAGCTGAGTTAGGCCACCCTATAGCATTCCGATAGCCCTATTAGCCTCAGCGTTTGTTAATTTACGTCTTGGCATTTTCAGAAAACTCGTTTCAAATCGAAGCCGTTGATAAACTGACTTAATTTCAAAATAAGAACATTCATGAAGCATATGCAAAGAACCAAACTTCAGAAAAAAAGCGACCAGATTGACGAAATGTCTCATACTGATTTTTATTGGATCGATTCAAGTTGTTATTGAGTTTTAAATGATTTTACAGCGATTTTCTCGAAGATTACATACTTTTAAAAACGATTGAATACGATATCCCTAACTCTTGTGGAGCAGTTTAGTTCCTAGGTTGGACGCAACAAACAGCGAGATTCGACTCTGATTCAATTTAATTCATGTTCAAATTAATGGAAAGGGTGAACATGTGTACAATGATATGGAAGCGATAATTATCACTGGAGTTCCCATAGATTTTGATTATTGATTTTTTATGATGAGTTCACTTTAATGTATCATTTTTACCAAGAAACAATCAAAAAACGCATGCATCACTAATTTGAAAAGCATTGCTTTCGATTTGAACAAAAAATTGATACTGAATATATTCCTGCTGGCAAGTAGTAGAAATGTATCCTATGATGTGGGGTCAGGTGCTTTTACGCGCTTGTTTAAATTCTTTCGCCAAGGAGTCACCCTTCAAACGCAGTTTTACTATGCAATAGACTGATTTGGAGATCTCTTTTCTTATAGTCCTACGAACTTCTGCATGAACCTCCAGGCTATCATATCTCAATCGAGTGATAGAATTAAATTCGATCCGATCCGTATTTCTGGAAATATTTGAATGCGTGTATATCTATGACTCATTTGACGGATTTTACCCATTCACGATCGCGGCCATCGTATTTCAGTAACAAGTCAATGAACCTTCAAGCTATTGTTTTTCCATCAAGTAGTAGATTTAAATCGGATCTAATCTGTATTTTTGAGGATATTGGAAAAATAAAATTGTGAATGGGTATATCTACGAAATCATTGGGCAGATTTCAGCCATTCACGAATTCAACCTTCATAATAAGGCCCCACTCCTTCTCTACAAATATCGAGTCCCTAAGTCATTTCTCTTAGAAGTTAATTTGTTTGCTTCTAGTCTAACCATGGATGGTCAACACAGTAACTGAAAGAATATGCCGATAGATTAGATAATTGTTGAGCACGTTGAGATTAGTTCGATAGCTGAACTCTCGAATTGCTAAAATCCACCCAATGATTTCCCAGGTATATCTATTCCAAAGATGGAGATCGGATTGCATTGATATTGATAAGTTTCATTTCGATCAGATAAATATTTCTCGATTTATTGAAAAATCAAAATTTCAAATGGCTGTAGCACAAAAACCATTCGGCAGATTTGGCCCATTAACGAACTTAACCGAGATATTCAGGATCTTAACCTAACCTGCGAATTTGAAAACTCTAGGGTCTTTCTTTCAAAAGTTTTAGCGCACACGGTCGGTCGGACGGGCAGAATCAATGTTGACCACGGATTCATCATCAGTGAGTCCAACCTAGTCGTTTGAGACCAATTTTGGCTCTAAATCCGAAAATAACAGAAATCTTGACCAAATGATAACGCGCTGTTCCTCAGAACTAGCGCGAAAAAATATAGAAAAACACCGAAGTGATGTCAGGATATTTTACGCGCTTGTTCAATGTCACGAATTCGGCTGCGATGATTAATAACTTTAGTTCGGACCTAAGCACTGATCGTTAACACAATAAGTACCGAAATAATCTGCTCAGAGACTTAATAATTGTAGAGCAGGTTTGGAGATGAATTACGAAGGCCGCATTGCTAAAATGCATCCTGTGATTTCGCAGCTATACAAGTGGGCGAAATTCGTTGTCTATGAAGGGATATCTGAAAAACTATTGTTATATTTTGACTTCAAGGTCTGTGCTAACTTTCATTGAATTCCGATGAAAATTTTTCAAGATAAATTTTCGAAATACGGAGGCCGAATTGCTGAAACCTATCCTTTGATTCCGCAGCTATACAGGTGGGTAAAATTCGTTGTCCTTCTGAAGGGATCTCGAGAACTATATATAAGAAAACTGATAACACCGAGTTTTTTTACTGACTACTCCGAATCTGAAAACGGATCCATCCTATCGTTCATAGATTTTGAGTTTATGAACGAAAATTGGAAAATTGTCATTTTCAATAATGCTGAATAACTCGCTTGTTTGTACTCGTATTTGAAATCTGTTGTTACATTCTACAGTTACTTTTTCAGGAGTAATTCAAATTTAATATGATTGAATTTTTAATCCAGCTATTTTCGAGAAATGTGAACTATAGTCGAAAGTTTTTTTATCTTGTTACAAAATTTTTGCTGATTTCAAAAATATATCATACGTCGCTATTCACATGAATATCACATGTGAAAAACATTCAATTATTTTGTCCTACTTTCCAATTCACTGTTGAATTGCATGTTGGCCTGCTTTACTGTTGCGACCGTTGAATGTGCATTATATTTTATGAACTTGAGCTTCTATGATTGGAATATCTGATTACTGAATAAATATTTTTATAGTTGATCTGTCATCGCTTGTTCTTAGGGTTGAAATTCTTTCATGAATAGAAAAAAAATTTAATACATTTTTTTCTTTAATAAACAGATGAAAGTCTTTTACTCTCTACCCTGATGTAAAACCCATGGTATGCTCATGTGCAAAAAAAGTGAAATCAGCTAATTGAAGATTCAAGGAAATATATATTCTGTGCTTTGAATTTTCGTGAAGTTTTAATACGTCATCATGTTGACGTACGATCACAGATGAACAATGAGCACACCATGTTCCACTTACATCATGCTCTTTACCATGATGTAAAAAACATGGTGTGCACATCTGAAAAAAAGTGACGTCAGCAAGATCAAAATACAAGGAAATATATATTCTGTGCTTTGAATTTGAATGGAAAAAGTGACTTAATCATTGGTAAATACGATCACAGATGAGCGCACCATGTTTTACTTACATCATGCTCTCTACTTATGTGGAGACTACGCACTATAATGCATATTCAATGGTCGCTATGGTAACTCCAGCCTACTTATAATTCAACAAAGAATCGAAAAGCAGGACAAAATATAAACAAATTTCTTATGTTATATTCATGTAACTAGCAAAATATGATACATTTTTGAAATCAGCAAAATTTTGTAACATGATGAACGAACTTTCTATTACAATTTAAATTTGAGAAATCATTAATCCTTCTCTTTTCTCGAAATCAGCTGGATTGAAAACTTCTCTCTTTTTATATATTTGAATTACTAATTAAAAAGTGCCTGTAGTTCAAACGAGCGAGTTATTCAGTAATACTGTAAACGACAATTTTTCAATTTTCGTTCATAACTCTAAATGTATGAACGATAAGATGGATCTGTTTTCAGATTCGGATTTGTCAGGATCAAAGATGTCTAGAATGTGTTATTAGTTTTCTTTTAGCTGCTATAGTTCTCGAGATCCCTTCAGAAGACAACGAATTTTGTCCTTCCACTGGAATATTGGATAGGTATTTTTTGTGTTATTTCGAAAATTTCGAAATTGGATATACATTTTTTTCCAATATCTCCCAAGATGAATATCCGATCAAACTGGACTTTGATATACTGTTATTGAATATTGACCTCAAGGGGTATGCCTAACTCCATGACAAGGTCATGAATATTTTTCGATAGAACAATTTTTTCAACAGAAATATCGAAAGTCATACGTCAGCAGTAAGTACTATTCAGGAAGTTTCATTTTGAGAAACTCACTGCTTTTCGAGATTGAGGAAATCATCACAAAATTCGAATTGGTCAAGGAATATGACATATTTTTTCCAATTTCTCTGCAAATAAATATTCGCTGAATCTGAAAAACTAATGTTATATTTTGACTTCATGGTCTGTGCCAATTTTGATTGAATTCCGTGGAATATTTTTCGGAAAAAAAAATGTTTTCAAGAAAAATGTTCGAAATTTTTTAATCGATTAAGTCCACTTTGGGCTCAAAACTTGAAAATCACAGACACAGGGCAAAATATAATGCTTTTGTTCCCTAGAACAAGCGCGTTATAAAAGAAATTAGCTGTTGCCAATCACTTTCATAGAATAAAATAAATATCTGATCGAGTTGAAATTTGTAACATTATTGTTAATTATTGACTTCAAGGTATGTACCCAATTTCATCTTGATCTGATCAGTAGTCTCTGGAAAAAAAGTTTCCTGAAAATATTTGGAAATTTTTCGAAAAACATTTGTTCGGAAATTTTCTTACGGTTATATCATCTGAAAATTCTGAACATGATTGCGCGTTCGTATTCTTCAAATTATTTCGAAGCTTCAATCTGATCACATCAATAACTTTTTGAACAAATTCATAGAAGTAATCACGTCCTTAACAGATAATTAAAAAATGAATCTCACGGAAACGCGGACAAGTCTCAATGTACAAGAAATTTATTTAGTGGTCAACGTTTCGTCTGAATATTCAGACTTCATCAGGACTGAAATGGAGATAAAAATACAATGAGTACAAAAAAAAAAAATATATCACAGACTTAGACTACTTACCCTAAAATATATAATGTATAGACAGCTGTATAAAATATCAGAGGAGACATTAATCAACAAAGCGAGAACAAACAAATTGTTGAAAAAAATATACTGACAAACATAATTCACTAAAAACAACGAAAACACTACTGGATATTTATAATTGAGTTGACAGAAATCGTCCAGATTTCGAATTCACTATCTAGGACACACGATATCTAGGTAAACATACGTTCCTTGTATGCATTCAACAAAAAACAATAAATAATATTTAGACCCTGTGTGTCTGATCGATGATTCACTGTATCGTTCATATGTATATACCTCATTTCACTGAGATTACGTTTCTTGTAATTTATCTCGCGATCTAGGATTTTTACCTCATCAAAATCAAAATTGTGCTACATTGTGAAATGATGTTCAGATAGGGCTGTCGTTTCAGCTGAACCAGCATTATGCAATCGACAATCATACTTGTGTTGTCAAATTCTATTAGAAAGAAGCTGTCTGGTCTGTCCAATGTAGCATTTGTTGCAGTCTTTACAAGGCAATTTGTAAACCAAACTTGAACTATCACACAGTTCCCTCCTATCTTTGAGTTTTGAGAAAATAGAACCAACCGTCTTGACATATTAGAAAGAACATCTAACATTTTCATTGTGGGTTTTGATAATATGATGTATTTTATGGGATAATCCAACCAAACATGGGAATCTATACCTTTGCGCACCGCTGCTGGGATTATCTTTCGTTGAAGAAATATTATGGTTTCCAGGGGGCGAGATCATTCTGTTTATCAGGTTGGGGGGATAATTGTTCAATTGAAGCATATTTCTTACTCTTTTAATATCTTCGCTCAAAAAACTGTCACTCCCTAGACGTCTTGCCCTCAATAACAAACCCTTCACAATACCCATTTTCTGCGATATGTGGTGATTGGACAGAAAATTCACCAGTCTTCCCGAACTATTCGGTTTCATATACCAACTTGTCGTCAAGACGCCACTATCCTGGTGGTGAATCATTATGTCAAGGAAGGGTATTCGACTATTAGACTCCATCTCTTATGTGAATTTGATTTGATCGTAAAACTAATTGAACACAGTCAACATTTTATCGACTTTATCCCATGGATCGGCCATGACGGTGTCATCGACATAGATTTTCACAAAGGGTACTATAAACGAAAGTTTCTTTAAACACTCACAAGATGGTTCATAACCAAATCCGCGAGAACCTGAGTGGCTGGATTTCCCATTGCTGTTCCATTCACCTGCTTATAGATTTTTCCTTCGAATTGAAAATAACTGCTATCGAAAGTGAACACTATCAAGCGCAGTTACATCTTCTTGGTTAACAGTGTATGTGCAGATATAAAAGGCCAATATTTATTAATCACCTGTTCAACCATCTCCTTCAAAATATTGGTGAACAGCGAAACCACGTCCAACGACACCAACACATAACCCTCCGGTAACACCACATCTCTTATAAACTCCACAAATTCGAAGGAGTTCTTGGAATTATTTAAGAATGTAGATGTCAGCGGAGAAAGGATTCCATGTAGTCCATATATTATATGTGGGAGAACCAACACAGCTAAAAACTGGCCTAAAACTTACGTTCTGCTTGTGTGTCTTTCTTAATCCATACAACCTTGGTGGAACGGCCGTATAAGTTATTAGTTTCTTGGCCATAATTTTGTCTATATATCCGTTGTTCAAAAGATGTTTAGCCAATTCATTTGACTGTGACTGGTATCTTGCCGTAGGATCGCTCCGCAATATTGAGTATGTTTGAGCGTCAGATAAGATGTTATCCATACCAGCAATGTATTCGTCCCTATACATCACAACTGTCGAATTTCCCTTATCCGACGAAGTCACCAAGATTTCTGGATGGTTCTCGAGGAATAATTTCGCTCCTATGAAGTCCTGAGTCAAAGGACCCGGTCGGCAACAATATTAGTAGATTGAGCACGAAGGGCATTCTTGACATCCTCAGAAACTGGTTGAGCCTGGACGCAATATCTGTTGTTAATGCCCGCATCACATGCTAACTATCTCTCAACGATTCAATCTTTCTAAGTTAGGAAATTTTTATTGAAAGAAAACGCTTAAATACACCACAAAAAAACCTTCAGAAAGTAGTCACTGAAGCCTACAGAACGACCCCCTGTTTTTACACGCTTGCTCTGGGGAACAGGGCGTATCATTTTGTCAGGGTGTCTGAAATTTTCGAATTTGGAGCCGAATTGGTCTGGCACGACTAGGTTGAATAATCCGTAGTCAAATTTGATTCTGTCCGTCCGGCCTTGGATCGGATTGGAACTCTGTAATTGCAAAATTTCGTAGGGATCTAGAGGTTTGAAAATTTGGAAGAATGTTTATTCTGAAATTTTTGTTGCATAGTTCTTTCCTCGAAAAGCGTTCATCAGATTTCAATGACATTGAACACAGACAGACCTCAGGATCAGTATTGAACAACAAAGCTTCAAATATTAATTCGATACGATGTTTACTCTCAGAGATATATGGTGAAAAATATGTCAAATACCGTAGTTGTTCGAACTTTTGAGGTTATTTCCTCAATATCACAAAAAGTTCAGATACGATCACATCGAATCATTGTATTTAGTTGAAGAATGTAAACACGCAATTTACTGCCAAGTTTCGTAAGAATCCAACATTTTGAAAAAAAAGTTTTTCGACAATTATACATATCCTGATCGAAATTTTTTTCTGGATTCATCAACCACATTGCGTTGTCATTCGGCACTGACGTTGAAGTTAGTATTTCACAATAGCTCTTCAAAAGTTAATCTGATCAGATATTCATTTCAGGAGATATTAAGAAAAAATCATGTCATATATCGTTGTTATTTGACATGTTGAGAATATTTCCTTAATATCTCGATAACAATTAATGCGATTAGACTGGAACTTGGGATATACCTTGAAGTCAGTATTTAAAAACAGTTCTTCAAATTTCAGTTCGAGCCGATATTCATTTTCGGAGATATCGAAAGATTGAGGTTATTTCCTCAATATCTCGGAAAGATCAAAAGATCAGACGTAATCAGATTTGACCTATGTAGTTAGTTGAGGAATACCAACGCACGACTCAGTGCAAAATTTGGTGAGAATCTTAGAGATAGGATATTGTGAAGAAGTATTCAAGAGATTTGTAAATTTCTGTTGGAGAAGTTTTTTCAGGAAACTATTCATCAGATTTCAATGAAATTTGCAAAAACCTCGTGTCAGTATTTTACACTAAAATAACAACACTTCGAATGGACATTTATATGCGGTATCATTGGATGATTTCATCATTTCGTGCTTTTGTAATTGTACAGTTCCAACAAATATCCAGTCTCTATATCGATTTTCATTTTACAGTAGACAGTTAAGCCGATCTTGACCACAATAACATCCCGAAAAAAACGAGTTAGTGCCTCGATATTTTTTCAGTAGTTTTGGGGATGGATAAGGAAGGTCGTTTTCTCGAAAACTTGAAATGATTCCGTAGATATATCCATTCGAAATTTCATTTTCCCAATATTACCAATAATGCATATGTGATTGAATCGAAATTCTGCATTTAAAACAATGACGGCGTGAAGGTTCATGCAAAATGTCTCGAGGAAACGGCTTCGAATGTTAGGTTAGGTTTTTTTCCTATCAACGTCGAGAGTTGACGCATTAATAAATTTTTTACTGCTATTGGCACCGTTAAAACATGCAGACCGTGGGCAGGTGCCTAACTTTGAGCTATAAACGAGGTGGATGTGGCTGTGTTGCCAAAATCCACGAAGCCGTAATTTACCAGCCTGTGGTACTGTTTGCTCTTGATAACTTCAGATGATATCTTTCGGTATTGATATATTACGATATACTTCTTTTGTCTCCAAACGTACGTCTTGAATGACAAAATTCATAATAATCTCAACTGCCATACAATGATTGGGGTAAAACACTTGAAAAAACGGTAACAAAAAAAATACAATACAAAAATAGGACCAGACACAGTTTTTCATTTTCTTCCTTTCGATTTACAGTTATCAGTAGCATCCATTCTATTATGGGTCAGAATCTCACCACGTGTTTTCACCACTTATCACAAACGAGCTAAACTGTCAAGGAACTATGGCAAACTTGTCATATACTTGTGTACAGAACAATTCTTCTTTCTTTAATAAATGCACCACAGATTTTTGTTCATGAGATCGAAACGAGTAAATAACCTTCAACTCCCGCAGTAAATACAGCCGATATCGTTACGACCACCAAACAATCTTCGAATAGAAACTCAGAACTAAAAAAAAATCAATTACTGAAACTTTTTCTCACCTCGTCACCCTATCCGCCATGCCCAATCCCAGTCCCGAATCCTCGCTCGGCGAACGAAAATCATCGTTATAATTTTTTTCGTCCACTCCGGGACCATAATCCTGCAAGTGGTAACAGAAGTAGAACAACGTTCAGCGCGACAAAAAATTGCTGCCAGCAAGACGAGGCATCGGGATTAGACAATTTTATCACGATGCTTCGTCCTGTCGACCGTTCTCGAACTTCCTTTTCATTTGTTTTCTTTTCAATAAGACCTAAGTATGTTTGTCACAAGCACCACATATTTCTATCATTTCGAGATGTCACGACAGATGGAAGAAATTGGTGGAGACTTACCTCTGAGTAGCTTTGGAAGATGGAGTGATTTGCTTCGGGTATTGGCATTCCTTTTCTCTGAAAATAACAAATAGCCAAATTTAGAAGAATTGGAAATTCATACTCATTGGATGTAGCTTGAATATTCAGACAGAAGCTTGAAAAAGATGTACAGGATTGACCATGGATAAATATTTCTCATTAGAAATTATTAAAAAAATTATAGAAAAGCAGTGACGTACGGTCAGGAGCTTTCACGCGCTTGTTCCAATTCGTTACCAAAGGAGTCACCTGTACGCGCATCTGTACTTCTTGAGATATTGAGGAAATAACACTTAAATTCAAAATTATAACGAAATTCGACATATTGTTCAACACAAATTTTAATTACTATTTTTTAAATATTTCCTAACGACTGGATCAACACGAAATTTCGCATTAACTTACACGTTGGTATTCCCAAACTGAAGGGTGTTTGAAATTACGCGGTTTTTTTTTTAAACAAATGAAATATAGATGGCGCACTGAATCCGTTTGAGTATTTTGACATTCAACTATGAAATTTATAAAAATGGCTTCGTAAACGATACAACAACGCGATCAAATCGCTGAATTATTTCATGAAAATCAGCGATCTGTGAAGTGTTTTTAGAAATAACGTGAATTTTATGGTCTATATAATCGGCCATCTCAAAGCACTATTGATCGACTTATTAAAAAATTTCAAGAGATCGGTTCGGTGGAAGATCAAAACAGTAAAAATACAGTCGTAGCGGTCGTTCACAGGAAAATATTGATTTGGTTAGTGAAAGTGTTGCTGAAGACCCTGGAATGTCCATTAGCCGACGTTCACAACAAATTGGACTTAGTGGGTCCACAACATGGCGTATTTTACACAAGGATTTAGCTCTTGAGGCATTAAAGGTTCGAATAACACAGAAACTAAAGCCATTAAATCATTCAAAACGTCGTTCTTTTATCAATTTCATCAATGAAACGACGAACCTCCAGAAACGTTGATGTCAATTGGCCACCAAGATCATGTTATTTGACAACGATAGACTATTTTCTTTGGGGTTATGTAAAATGTCAGGTCTATGAGAAAAATCCACAATCGATTCCTGAACTAAAGGATGAAATCAATCGTGCCTCAATTATGTCAAAATGTCATTGAAAATTTCAACAGAAAAGTGGACGTCTGTGGAGCTGCAAGAGGAGGCTATTTGACAGATATTAGTTTTCGTATATAAATGTCATAATTGATACTTCAATGACCAATAAGAAGTTTTTGGAAATTAATGCAAATCATTTGGTTTATTTATTTTCGAAAAAAAAACACCTTTATATACAAAGTTTGAATCTCATCAAATCAGCACTTCACGAGATAATATTAGTAATGTTGATCTGCAGTATTTTATAACTTTATACGAAATGTCAATTTGATCGCCTTGACATATCGAGGAAATAACCTGAACATTTCGATTAACAACAAAATTAAACAGACTTTTTTCCGTGAATGGCTATCGGATTAGATTGAAATTAGAAATATTGTTGGTTAATATCGACTTCAAGGTCTGTACCCAATTTATTTGAAATATAAGTCCCCGCAAAAAAAAATTCAATAAAAATGACGAAAATTGTCGAATAATGATTTCACAGAAATTTTCTTACGGCTATGTCCTTACGAAATTTTGTATCATGTAGCATGTAGAAGTTCTTCAACTTACTACAAAGTTTCAATCTGACGGCATCCATATATCTTGCGATATTGAGGAAATAACTTCGACGTTTCTATTGAAATTTTCCAAGCACCTAATTCACACGAAATTTTGCACTTTGTTGTGCGTTCGTATTCTCCAACTATCTACGAAGTAACAATCTGATCGAATCAGCGCCGCAAGAGATATCGAGTAATTAACCTCAAAATTCCAAATGTGCCTAATTTCAAAACTGCTCGACCGATTTCACCCATTACAAAACTCAACGGAGATATTTCAATTCCAAACTTAATCTAACGATTTCAAGTCGCTACGTTATTCCCTTGGAGAGTTGGAGCACATACGGACGGACGGCTGGACAGTCATAAAGAAATTTGTCAAACCTGAGACCGTTTACGGCTCAAAATTTGATTATTTCAGACTTTGTGAGGAAACGATAACGCGCTGTTTCCCAGAACAAGCGGCGAAGAATAATTTCAATTGAAGGATCGGAAATAATAATAATTTATTTGCAGAAATTATACATACAAAGGTACACTCTACAAATAACTAGAATTCCCACAAAGGCCAAGCCTGTCCGTGGGGTGAACCACCAAGTTAAATTACTTTCTCAATATTACAAGTACAAAAAATAACCAACGTAATATATATGACACAAAACAAACAAAAGAAAAAAATATTCTTCAATCAGTCCCTTCAAGCATATTGGGAAGGCAAGTTCAACCAGAAGCAAAAACGCAATAATACAGCAATAGGAGATTCAATTAAATTTGAAAAGGCTAGAAATCTTATGGTTGGTCCAGCAGAAAGAGCTTCACCCTTCTCCGGAATATCGGCATAGACACGTTTCGATTTATACTCCTGTGAATCAACATCCGGGTTTATGAACTTGAAGATGTTTGTAACCAAATTTTCAGTTTTTTCTTGCTTCTGGACTGGAACATTCATGAGAACTATGTGCTTTCCTCTTCTTTCCAATTTAATAATTTCCACTTGTGTCTCCAGAGCTTTTATACGGATATTCGCATCTTTTAGTTCCCTTGCTTGATCTTCTAAATTCATTCTGAGCTTCTTATTCTCCTTCTTCAGATCATCAAATGAGTCCGATAGGAACTGCAGTGATTGCCAAATTTCCTCCTGGAAGGGCTCCATTTTTGGCTCATTTCATTTTGTTGTTTCTTCATTTCTCGCATTACTAACACTATACATGGGAAATTGTGCCTATTTTGTGTCTGATATCAGTAGAATATATCAATCGGAATCTAAAAAGGCAGCAAGCACTGTGAGAAGCGCTTTAACGCGCTGGTTCAAATTAAAAGGTGAAACTATCGACCAACGAGGTCATGTCTCATGTATATTCTCACGAAATTTTGTATCATCCTTCGAGCAGTCATTTTTCAGCGTAATACTAAATTGCAACAGGATTCGATCTGATATTTGGAGAAAGAAATTATACAGATTATGGACAGATTTAATACATTTACTGTGAGCCGAAACATTCTATAAAAATATCGAGTCTTCAAGTGTTGATTCTTGGAAGAGGAAACAAATTAGAGACCCCGATATTTATACAGCAGGTTCAAAGCTGGGGTGGAATCGATGGCGGGGTGAAATTCACCAACTATGGTTCAAACAAGATTCTGTCGAACTCAGAATTTCAGTGAAACCAGACTGTTTAACGAGATAACTTTAAGATTTACTTACTGTTCATTTACAGAACCCTTAACAGTGTCAACACATTCGAGGATTAAACGTTTCAATCAAGGCCAAACATACTTTGAATGTCAAGCAAATGTGGAACTATCGTAGAATCCTCAAGATATCATGAACGAAGAAGTGCAAGAAGTTTTGCGCAGGTTGGGGATCAAACAAAAGCTATTCAAACTTATCAAGATCCGCGAAGCATAGTATTTGGGCCACATCATGGGAAACTACGAATACCGATATGTTCAACTCACCATGAAGAAAAAAATCGAGGATGCGCATGCGCGGTCTTAGTTGAGAGTGAACAGGCCTAAATTATGAACAGCTCATAAGAACGACCGAAAATGGAAAAGATTATTCCATGTTGATATCTAACCTCCGTTGATGAGAAAGGCACTCTAAGAAGAAGACTTCTGTAAAAATACCGAATCTTTAAGTATTTCTTTATGGAAGGAGAAACAACTCAGAGACCCAGATATTTGCAGGGCGGGTTTGAAGGTAACGTCAAATTCATGGCTGAAGCACTGACGTGAGGTTGAAAGCATTTATACAGGGTGTATCTGAGTAACACTGAAAGAATACGAGGCGTAATTCTGTAATGAAAAATGAGGTGGTTATTTGGTATACAATTTTTTGAAAAACTCCTCCGGAAGAGTTACCCCCCTCGAAAGATTTAAAAAAAATCTCTTTTTATTTTCCCTGTACATTGAGCTGAAGACACTGAACTTGGTTGATATTATTCGACAGTAAAACTACACATTTTGAAATTTTTCAACCTTGAACTATGCTCAGAATTAGTCAACTCCTAAGATATTTTTTTACAACATTATTTTGGATACACATTTTTTTTTGAAACCACATGCCTGAGAAAGCATTCACTAACTTTTTATCTCTAAAAGTTCTACCGAAAACTTGTGCATTTACGAGAAAAAAGTATCAATGATCTGAGAAACCGCATACGCATTTCAATGTGGATAATAGTGAATGCTTGCATTGAAGCTGAGGGAGGTCATTTTCAGCATGTATTTTAGTTGTGTTGTCGATACTCGATAGGTTTTTGTTTATTGTTCGCTATTGTTTTACTTGTAAAAGTCTTATTCTAGTAGAATCATAATTCGGTTGGCCGTTGTTCAATAAAATGCTATTTAACACGAGTTATGTTTATCTCGCAAATGCTTAAGTATGTGTCCAAAATAAAGTTGTAGAAAAAACATCTAAAGGGTTGAATATTTCAATCCCTCATAACCATACTTCATACCGAGTTTTGAAAAATCCAAAATGTGTAGCTTTATTGACGAATAATACTAACCAAGATTCTTCAGCTCAATATACAGGGAAAATAAAAAGAGAAACAGTTTTCTTTGTTAATCTAAGGAGGGGTATAACTTTACCGGGGAACTTTCAAACTCATATACAAATTGGGGCGAACTCTGAAAAATAGGAGTTATTCGCATAACTGTTTAAAGTGGTAAGGCATTGAATTCGAATTCAATTCGATCGGAATATGAATTCATGAACAACATCCAACAATTGCAATCAAACTATATTCCATATCCATTCTTCGCCACAATTGAAATTTGGAGTCTCGAAAAACATTTTTTTTTCAACTTTCTATCCGTCAAATGCTCACAGAATTTTGCTAATGTTTGTATATTCTCGAAATAACTGTTAGATGTAGTCTTGATAGCGTCAGTTATTCTAAGTATATTAAGAATATAATCTCAAGACCTAGATAGTCACGACGTTTCACATATTTTTTCAATATCCCTGAAAATAAACATTAGATCGAACTGAGAGTTGAAGAAATATTGTTTGATTTTGACTTCAAGTCCTGAGGAAAATATCTTTGAGATATGATGAATAGATGTTCGCAAAAAAATGATTTTTGACAAACATATCGAAAAATGTTCGAAATCTTTTTTTTTTGAACTTCACACCGAAAACATCCTCACGAAATTTGGAATTTTATTGCGTATTCAACAAATATCTCTGAAGTTTGTATCGAATCGTTTCTGTATATCTTGATATAT
Source organism: Myrrha octodecimguttata (assembly GCA_958510865.1). Taxonomy (NCBI): domain Eukaryota; kingdom Metazoa; phylum Arthropoda; class Insecta; order Coleoptera; family Coccinellidae; genus Myrrha; species Myrrha octodecimguttata. Next base: position 34,124,206 of record OY294057.1, read on the forward strand.
CAACGAAATAATCTCACTTTCTAATAAACAGGCCAATTTTCAAAATTTGTTTACAACATCTGTGAAAATAAATATCGAATCGAATCGAAATTTGAAACACTGTTGTTGAATATTATTATTATATTATTTGGTTTTTGCCGAATTTTATAGTTATCATTTATCATAGTTATAGTCGGTTTGGGTTGAATGAATCAGGAAATTCTACTCATATGGAGCAAAATTTGTTTAATTCGCATATTTGTTGGATACAGATAAAAATGTATCGCTGGCAAAAAATGTTGAGATATGGAGAGTCATTTTTCTGCTTTCACTCCATACAACTCCAGTCACGTTCTTATCAAACCAAGTTTTGTTACATCTTCCCAAAATTAATGTCATAGTTGGATACCTACTTTTTCATTTCCATGTTGATATGGAGCAATTTCCTTGAGTTTCTCATCATTCCCTTAACTTTTCCACAAATAAAAACAAGTCCATATTTCACTTCGAGTCGGATTTATTGCTATTTCCAATGGAAAACAGCTCGAGTAGCTGTGAAAATAACATATATCTGAACTCAGCCTTGAATATTCGCCTGTATAAAGCTCATCGCGTATTCTCATCGATCGGCAGTGATTTGAAAGGTAAATTCAATCCACTCCATAGGACGGTTCGCAATCAGTCTTTTGCACACGGGAATATGAAAAGCAAAATATGAAATTATCTATAATTGCACTATTCAAGATAAGGGGATGATTCCTAAATAAAAAAGCTTATGTGTCCATGTGGTGTATCCAGGCGCGGCTGGTGAGGAAGGAAGGGCTGCAGCGTTCCGCTCTCCCTATAGAAAAACGACGTAAATATACTCCATTCACTTGTATAAACTATTCCGGTTGGCCATGACATTCTGACACATTTCACCTTGTATATATTGCGAATGTTAGGTTATAGTCATGTTCCTGTCAGATAACCAAACAACGTTGTCCTCTCTACATAAAGACAGTAGTAATTACGAATTTTTCAAAACGTGAGTTTACTTCGGAAAATTAATGAATTTGAGAAAATATTATGTGAATTCAATAATTCAACAGAACTGGCGAATGTTGCAGAAACTTTTTTCTCTATTAACACTGGAAATATTTCAGGTATACAGGGTCTTTCATGAGGAACCTCACCCATATTTATACGGGAAACTACTGAACGTATTTTCATGAAATTCAGCACTTATAAGTATTTCACGATGCTGATGAAATCTAAAATATTTTCAAGGCATGAGCACCTCCGGTTTTTCCGGAAATGACGTCAACTTCCGTTTTTCTAATTAGAACACCATTTTCTTATTGCAGAAATAGATTCCTTAGAAAATTTCAATTTATTTTGATGTAACATTTTTCAGTTTTGGTTGGAAAATTCTCTCTGAGCGGGAAAATTCGAAAAAAAAATCGAAAATAGAGCTCCGCTGAAACAAGAATAACTTCGGGGTTTTTGGATGGAAAATTTTCATTTTTGGGATTTTTCAAGATGTAAGATAGATGTATCCACTTTAAAAATCGAAATCACGATTCATGATACAGGGGGTGAAAAAATCGCTTTCAAAGTTAGAGATGACAAAATCGTGAAAAATCAATTTTTTCAAATTAGAACCCCATTTTTTTATGGCAGATATTGAATCTACGATAAGAAATAATGTGAGTGTATGCATCACACCCTTGCCCTAAAGTGGATATTTTCTGAGTTATTCACAAAAAACTGTTTTTCGTCTTGAATTTTCAGCTATTTCTTTTTCCTTCACGCCAAAAAGATGAAATTTTCAGGAACTGTTATTTGAACCATGCTGTAGATTTTTCACCCCTTCTTGAAACCGACTTCAAGTTACTATTAGGAGAACCATGGCAAACTCTCGCAGTTATAACTAGAGAAGATGCTCAAAGTTTTGACCGTTAATTTCTAGACATTTATTTATACGTCTCAGGAATGCTTCGTGCGTTGCTCTTCTTATTTCATCGGGAGGAAGAGATCTGCAAAAGTATTTAAAAACCAAATTGAGTTTCAAAACTATGAATCTAAAAATCTAAACAAACCTGAACGCTTTTCTGACTCGTTCTATGCAGTCCTCTTTATCAGTCAGGGGAGTTGAGTAGACAATATTTTTTATCCTACCCCAAACATAATAGTCTAAAGGAGTTAAATCGGGAGAACGTGGTGGCCAAAGATGTGGACCATTGTTCGCCAACCATCGATCTTCAAATAGCCTGTAGAGGTTATTTGACACATTGAGTGAATTGTGTGGAGGCGCGCCATCTTGTTGATACCATAAGTCATTATGGTTCTGTACTAGCGGCTCATTTATTTGAGTCAATATGTCAGAATATCTATCTCCTAAGGGAGAACATTCTTTAAATAATGCAAACATGTGTAGTGTTCTATCTTACCAGTTAAAGTCACATCATAAATGTGAACATCGAGAATTGCATTATTTTTGATGGCGCAAAAAACATTGAAACCTCTCAATGAACAGTCGAATTGTTCTATCTACAACTTTATTACATTCTCCATGAAGTAGAATGAGATTTAAATAATCTTCATTGGTAAAATTAGGCATAGTGATCGATTTTATAACTTAATACGAATTATCACCAAATTAATAGTAAACACAAAATGCTACTGAATAAAGAGGAATTTGGCAGATGTAATTAAGGATATCTATCATTAAAAAAAAATAATGTAAAACATGGTAAGTTTTTGCATATGGTTCATAAGGAATTACTTATTTATCACTGGAGAGAAAACCGATGGCCGATTAGTTGAAATAAAGAGGTTTCCGATACGAATTCGAATCCAAATTCGCCATCTATTTAGGAACAACCTGTAACTTTTTTCTCTTGCATATTAGGGTACTAAAATCTAAAACATGGTTTAAGTAACAGTTCCTGAAAATGTCATCTTTTTGGCGTGAAGGGAAAAGAAATAGCTGAAAATTCAAGACGAAAAACAGTTTTTTATGAATAACTCAGAAAATATACACTTTAGGGCAAGGGTGTGATGCATACAGTCACATTATTTTTTAACGTAGATTCAATATCTGCCATAAAAAAATGGGGTTCCAATTTGAAAAAATTGATTTTTCACGATTTTGTCATCCCTAACTTTGAAAGCGATTTTTTCACCCCCTGTATCATGAATCGCGATTTCGATTTTTAAAGTGGATACATCAATCCTACATCTTGAAAAACTCCAAAAATGAAAATTTTCCATCCAAAAACCTCGAAGTTATTCTTGTTTCAGCGGAGCTCTATTTTCGATTTTTTTTTCGAATTTTCCCGCTCAGAGAAAATTTTCCAACCAAAACTGAAAAAAGTTACATCAAAATAAATTGAAATTTTCTAAGGAATCTATTTCTGCAATAAAAAAATGGTGTTGTAATTTGAAAAACGGAAGTTGACGTCATTTCCGGAAAAACCGGAGGTGCTCATGCCTTGAAAATATTTTAGATTTCATCAGCATCGTGAAATACTTATAAGTGCTGAATTTCATGAAAATACGTTCAGTAGTTTCCCGTATAAATATGGGTGAGGTTCCTCGTGAAAGACCCTGTATAGACATGGTTGGAAGATTCAGTTATGCTATTTTCTTCTATGGAAATCAAAAATCGAGTGTTGAAATTTTAGTGAAAATTAATGGATAGAGTTGTCCGTTACTTTGTGATGGTTCGTTCAAAAAAAAAGTACTCGAATAACTCTGCAGTAAAACTTCTAAACGAACAGACAAACCCTACTTTTTGAAATTCTCAAGAAATAAGTCCACAAAAGACATTTAAATACCTTGTTGCACAACTGGAAAAACTTCAGTTTGAAAATGTAATAGTACTACAAAACCTGTGTCACCTTAAAAGAACTAACTCAATTTACAAAGTTCTTGGGAATCTATCTTCACTCACATACGTCGAAAATGTTGGACAGCTTGTGATAAATTATTGATTCCAAATTATCAGGGTTACTATCAGAAAAAGCAGATTTAAATTCTACCTAGCACTTCCTGATACTTTTGACCCTGCTACTTCCTGATACGTTGTCTCTGCTTCTTCAAAACTACCTTCGGCATTTTCAGTTTCCAGGCTTGATGATTATGTTGAGACGGAGGGTTGGAATTGGCATTGGCATTTGGCAAAGTCTCTGAGAATTATTTTGACATTGCCGATATTTCACGAGTGCCAACCTGTGTCAGTTTCAAGTAAAAAAACTTGATAGACCTAAATCGTGTCCAACCAGGGAAGTTTATAAAAGTGAATGGAATATACATAAAGAATAAATTTGTATCTTCCATATTCGTGCTTTTCACCTAAAACTGGATTAAAATTAATTGTACTTAAATTAAAACATTTTACTCAGTCCTAGTGGCCATCTATATTTCATAATAATCAAACTCTGCTTTGATCGAAGGTACGGTGCAGAAATGTGATTTGAGCATGGTAAAGGTCGGTTGGAAAATTGAAAAGTAAAACAACCTTCAGAGTTGTATAGACTGAAAAAGTAATGACTTATATTCTCAGTAAGTGTGTTGACTGAAAGAATTTCCCGTGAATATCCAATCTCGATATTTTTGTGTGAATGTAGTAAACTACTTTATTCCCTACAAAACCACTGTAATATCAATATCACTTTAAGGTGAAAGAGCTGAATACTGGCTGGTAATGCTACACCGTTACGTGCTTCTGTTTTACGAGAAATGGTCGTTCAATATCCAGATATTCAACATTCATTAGCAATCCAAAGAATCCTGGGACGAACGAGGAAATATAAGTTATTTAAAAAAGGGGAATTTGCGAGGTGAAAACAAATGCGTAGGTATGACATAAAATATTTTAAAAATTTGTCATAAACATTGTGAAATATCTTTCTGCATTCTTGTTGGATTTTTCAGGACTAACTAAATTTTCGGAAAAATATTGATTGACTGACTCTTCAGAACCTATTTTTTATTACAGAGTTATGTTCAAGTCTGTAACGTATTCATTTCACGTCATAGAAGTATTTGATGATTCATTATAACGGGGCTGATTTTTCAATGCACAGGGATACTCATACTGCAATGAATCCATGGGGATGTAGGAAACGCTTGAGTTGCCGGACGAAATTTAGTATTGCTTCGAAAACATGAAAAAACGATGAACAAAGTGATATGAATGAAAGAACGGAGGAATTGATTTTCTTCCTTTCCTGTTGCAGAATTTGTTGAAAATAATTAGCACTTTGTCATTGGGTTTTGAGTCCTCATCAGCTGTATTATTCGAAATCGCAACAATATTAATTTCCTAATGCTGATAGTCCTTTGTTTCAGATTGATTTAGACTTCGATTATATTTGTCCCAAGGCTGAATATATCTACCCAAACCTGCGAATAAATACACAAAATGGGACCTAATTATGAACATTGCTTTGAAATATTGTTCACAAGAAGAAGTGGGGACAGAGTGTAAAGCAATTCTAAGACAATTTGATCATGAAACTGATTCCGTAGTTGAAGCTATTCATTTTTGTATGAATGCGTATCACTTTTGTCAGCAGAAAGAATGTTGAATCTACTTCTACTAAATAAATCATATAAAATCTAGGTGATAAGTCAGAAAAATGAATTTATTTCCATGGAATGATGTATTTTATTAATACTTGATCTATCCTTTCAACAAAGCCATATATGTCATCAGTTTTCCCACAGATGTGCTTCACAAGGATGTGAAAAGTTCCTTCATATATTGTTGAGATGAACGTAATAAACATAACGAAGAAACAATATTTCACATACAGCAACCATACCAGACATAGCCCAATTTATTTAACAGAAGTTTTGTGGAGTGTTTGGGATTGGTTTTTGGCTCAGCAGTGAGCTTTTGTTATTCAGGCAATATATCTGGGTTCTGATTATTTATTCTACATTTATTTGTTAACTCAAATTAGGAATATAATAAGGGTAACAAATGACACAAATAATGATGAAAATAATTCCATTTCGAGAATAACTTCTGCTATAATATTGAAAAATAAGCACTGTTATCATAATAATTTTTTTCCCGTTATAATAATGAAAAAGTCATTGGATTTATGGGGTATTTTCGAATAACAGTAGATTCACTCTTAAATTCACAACATTTTAGATATACCAATTAGGAAATTTATGGATGTCATCTCAACCTTTCCTCTCTGTTATATTTACTCATAACATTTTCTAAGGGTACATTTGCGTTAAGCACACTATGTCGGGCTCAATTACGAAGGCCCAAAGGAAATCGCTGGTTACTATGACACGCGTCTAGTCAGAGACGAGGCTATTCCCACCTCAGGGATCCTACTTTTGAATGTGATTGTATGAACGTTCTCTATCGTTCTATCAAATATGCACCGCGTTTCCTTGACAACAGCGTCGACACGCCTATTTTCTCCCGATTCAAGAATGGGGACCCTGGTGATTATCAGTTCGATTCGGGCTGTATCGCTATGATTTGGGCTGAGAAGTGGTAGCCCAGATAGTTACGCTAAGTAGATAGGAATTGTTTGTGCCGAACGGTCTCTTGCATGTGACACGAATTATCATATTTTTATGTTTTTTTCATTCAATATCGATACAAAATCATAATGTATGCTATCACACACTTCAACAATTCGCGAATTTTGAATAATTCGGTATTAAAAATGGTCGAATCGGGACTCAGGGTCGAGGCGGGAGAAACACGTCAGATCGCCTTCTACGTCACTCGTTATTGTACGATTCATCGATCGATACAGCCGACGCTGTCTATTGGCTTTCTCTATTGGAAAAGTACACGAGAAGAGGGAGTGAGTGGATATATCCCGGTACGTCACGGAAGCCGCGAAGTTTCGTCCGTTTGAACAGCCGATTAGCGGAGCCAACTTTAAAAGATCATTTTCTCGTTCAAAATTGAAATTTTTTTTTTAAAATTTTGTTTAATTTTTGATGGTTCTGTTTCAGATGTTGGGGGTGAAAACACAGAACAAACCCGAAAATTGATGCTATATCCTCCCAAAATAAGATTCAATCGATAACATCGATATACCCATACTGTATTTTTTTTTCAATAATTCCGAAAATAAATATCACATTGAGCTGAAGTTCCGTGCGCTGTTGTTGAATATCGACTCCGAAGTGCGAATTTCATAGAAGTCCGAGCAAGTTTCCGAAAAAGAATTCAAACAATCATACGATTCTCAAGAAATTTCTGATGCACTCGAGCGTCGGTATTCTACAATAACACTTTTGCCCATAACAACTTAAAATTTTGATACGTTACCTTCTCTGAAAGTTTCAAGTCGCAATAGATCATTCGTTTCGAAATTTATCTTGGCCAAAAGGATAGAATTGAATTTGCCACCAGATTTTTCATCCATGACTTACTCTTTCGTTCATACCATTTTCTTAAAGAATGTCCAAAACCACATAGATTTGGTTGCTCATTTACAGTATTACCAGGCAGATTTGATTCGACAGTTGAACGTAGAAAAATATGGAGTCAATTGTATCTATGGAGATATTCAATATAACTTGATATTTCAAAAAAATTAAATCGTAAAAATACACCTACTTATCACGTGGCACTGAACGAGAATCGTGACGTCACGGAGTGCATTCATATTCTGAATATCCATTGTGAATTCATAATCATATTTCCGTAATTTTGCTATGAAGTCTTCGAATTTTATTTGATGTTTAAAGTTTCCATAATGTGAGCAACAAGCACTTATAATGGGAGCAGGTTTTCTGGAGGGAAATAGTATAGTGGTTCACCATGAATTTATGATATTACGCTGAGTTAATTTTTTGCATAATAAGCCAATTTCTTCTCTGGAAAATCAACATCAACATCAAAAACCTCTGTGTCACAGCATAGGATTGAAGTCTCCGTAAAATAACTCACCTATCATGATAAAGTAAAAAAAATTTAGGTTATTGGTATAGGTATCATATATTATTTTTATTTTCTCAAACAAATAAGCGAAACGTGTCCTGGAGTTGTATTTTCAAATAGGGATACTTGAAGTCACTCAGTGTAAACCAAAAACAAAGATATTAAGGGCCGTATTTATAGTTGTTCCTTGAGGCTTCCTTACTGAAGGCCGCCTTGAATTTGCTTTTCTATGGAAACAAATACAAGTTTGTTTGCATAGAAACATAGAAAAGCAAATTCAAAGCGGCCTTCAGTAAGGAAGCCTCAAGGAACAACTATAAATACGGCCCTTAATGCTAACCACTTCTTGACGTAGAACAAGTTTTTGACAATGAGTGTCAAAATGTTTATAATAATGAGAACATTTGTGCGAACACGTTCTCTTCCAACTGAATTATTAAAATTTTGGGTGAATAATTCTTCAACGTTCCAATACAGCAGTTTTCCGAAAATTGTCAACTATCCTATTCACTCCCTCGGGGATGAATCTTTTATCTTATGTACCGAAGTGGCATCACACATGAACCAAACTCTACTAATTCCAAGTCTCAAACCTTTCAGGTGCCGCTAACAGCATCACGGAAATCTTCTTTGTTTTCTAACAAATAGGAAAACATAACTTTTACTGTTGTAATTCTCAAAAAACCAAGTTTATTCATTAGAAAAGATTGCGGATGTGTACATTCTCTGAGGTTAACGATATTTTATTGCTGCGGAAAACAATAAAGTAGACGTTTTATTTCTTGGGGATGCTTCTCTCCCTCAGAATTACTCCCTTCGAGTTCAGAGAACATTCGGAAATTTAGTATTTTCCCGAGTACAAAACCGACCAAGAAAAGCCTGCGAATGTGGAGCTATGCTTCGATCATTATGTCCATGGTTGCCTCTTATTACTTGGTCTTTTCATATGACGCGCCGTTTGGGATAATATTGTGTTTGCAAATATATTTAGTTTCGAGTCAATATATTCATTAGTTGCTCCAATATACCAGGGGTCTCCCGAATACCGTTCGTTAGAATATTTTTGGGAAGGAATCAAAATCATCGTTAGCAATTTTGGATCTAAGCTTTCAGTAGAGAGATTAAGAAGGTAAATTTTTTGAGATTTGTGGGACTTCCGGAAGTGACACCAACTTTCGTTTTTCAAATGAGAAGCCCCTTATTTTATAATGAAAATGGATTTCTAATAGAATTCTGATTTGTCTCAATGTTAAATTTATGTCAGAATTTTTTTTTAACACGAAATTCTAATGAAAAAGTTGAAAATGGCGCTCTGGTGAAGGATGGCTATCTTTCAGGTTTTTCATTGGAAAAATTCCATTTTTAGGTTTTCGCGAGAACTAGGAATTCTGTCGCAGTAGTCAAAATTGAATAATGTGAATAATGGGCATTTCGGAAAATCGAGAAAATCGCTTTCCTACCTTGGTGTTTTAGATATTATGTCTTTAAATAGGTACTGATTCGGAAAGATAATTAGAGTACATTTTATGCGCATGTTTTTGTAGTGAATGTTAACATTGGTGTGGTTTTCCTCAGAAAATAGAGTCAATGGTGAGGGAATAAAAATAGGTAGAATTTAAATCTGTCATTTCATCCCCATGTCCCCTAAAATTATATCAATTTTGGAAACTTTTTTCATACATCCGACAAGATGCACTCATCAGCAATGTTCGGTAAAAAATGTTACCGAATCAGTACGAATTTAGAGACTTGGTATCCGCGAAACATCGAGTTGAGTTTTTCACGAATTTCCAGAATGCCCGTCGTCTCAAGAACTATGAAAATTTTGATATTCTGGATGGTGATGACCTAGTGTATCGCCATTTTCAATGTTGCTTAAGGTTTACCAGACACCCTGTATATTTAATTTTCACGCGTATATATTCTAGAGAACAGCTTGGTATCGTTCTGGCAAAAGTTTCGAATATTTTCTGAAGAATGCTCTTCAACGACCGGGTTGAACTCACTGAGGACGAATCCGATGTCAAAATCAATTCGGTCCTACCAACCGTTGGGCATTTTACCATTGTAGAGACATGATCTATACAATGAATATACGTGTCGAATCTTTTAGGATAGGTTGCATTTCAAAATGTGACGGTTTCGAAATTATGTTCACTTTAGTGTTTGAGTTTATTTCCTCAATATCTCAGGAAAGACGCAAACGATTGTATAGAACTTTGTAGTTGGGTAGCTCATATTCTTTTTTTTTTGAGAATGAGCAGTACATTTCTTTTATATCATACATATGTGTAATCAAATTCGGGAAATTGGGATGACAAAATTCCAAATTTCTCTTGAAAAACTTTTTTTTCCTGGTTACATACCTTGAAGCGAGAATTTCACAACAATTAACTTAGTTGTAGTTCGATTCGGTTTTGATATTCGGAGATATTACGAAAAAATTATGTCAAATTCCGTGGTTTTTTCCTCGGCATCGTTGATATTTCTGGGATGAATGAAGAAATACTGATCCAATCCTGATAAATTTCGGTACCTAGATTGCAAATTTTAATTGTACAATTTGCATGATGCATGATCTTGTCAGAACAAATTGAATTTTTTTTTAAATATTTTATATCCCGCAATATTTTAATCAGATTAACCTCACGAAATTATGCATGATCCATCAATTGTCATTTTTGAATGAAGTACCGCATTTCCTTCCCCAAAATATGCTCCAGTAAGCTTTAAAGACACAAAATTCTAGAAGGGCACTGATGTGAGAGCAGGAGGTGTACAGCGCTTGTTGAAATTCGTTGCCAAGGCGGTCAAGTATTGATCCCACCAAACCAGAGGAAAAGATTTGGCAATTTATTTTTCATATAATTATGTAACACGTCTCCGAAAGTCCGTTTTTAAAAAGAGTTTATCTTTCTAGGTTTCTTAATCACAACTTTATTGAAAGCTAAAGGAAAAGAATACACTACGGAAGGAGGTGTTTATTTTGTGAGCCCTAATAAGCGTTACAATGGTCAGATTAGAACTAACTATCTCTTACATATTTACTTCAAAAGAAAAGAATGAAAATGAATAGTTTGCATAATCTAATTCTTGGAAGAGCGGGTCGTTGCTATGGGATGAACTGTCTAATAGGCGGAATCCGGTATCATGGAGTTCCTAACACTTTCCCCCTTTAGACGGCAACGTCCTCGTTGTCAGCGGATTCACCTGGGTCCTTGAGATCGATGTGGATAATTCTCCTTGGTTTGTACAAAAGGTCTCTTATCCTTGCTCTGTTAATCGTTACGATGAAAATTCCAGTTATTATGCAACAGAGCAAAATTCCAGTTATGGTATAGTGTGTTAACTGAGATATTGGATGTAGGTACATGGGTTGGTCCAAAAGTTTCTCAGCTTCTTGTAGGATCGAGTCTGGCTCTTTCAGGTGTCTTAACTGAAGCTCAATTTTCTGTCTTGAGTTGAAAGAAATTTTCGAAATATTTTGGATTTTTATTTCGAAAATTGGAATGGAATCGTCAAAAATTGAATTCTCAATGATAACTTTGCAGGGAGAATCCAGTAAATTTGTTCCTTGGATAGGCTTCTTTATTATGATACCATGGCAGTCTTCTAGTACCATCTGAGATTTCTTGAACAGAGTCAGTAACTGTTTATTCTTTAAAACATGGATAATTTTGAAATCATTGTCGATTAGAATTGTTCGGCAATATTCTGGTGTTGATAAAGTGCAATTTTCCTTGGCAGGTGGCTGGAGGCACAGTACAATGGAACTATCTAGGGTACGACAGGCTTCATTGGTCCAATATTCTTGGTTATGGATTGTTATCGAGTACTTCTTTGGTGGAATGATAGCTATATCTTGGTGGTTTGGTATAGGGTACACTCGGGAGTAATTAGCTATGAATTCTTTAAGTATGGGAATTTTAAGGAGGAAACTTATCATTTTATTCGTTCCTACAACAGATATCTTTGAAAATTCTAACATTTTGTAAGGATGAACCTGATTGATTGGTGATAGTTCCTGTGGTTTATAAATTTGTTGAAGATATTTCTCAATCGATTGAAGTTCATTGACTTTGATGAGTTCTAAATTTGGTATTTCTTTGATTGAAAAACTAATTGTTCTTTCAATCATAAGTAAATGATTGAGTAAAATTTCTGATTTGAATATTTCATTCCGTACAAGGATTGCAAAAGATTCTTTAGATTTAATTTCTTCAAACAGTGATTTTGTTTTTTGAATATTTTGATTTAACAAAGCTACATCATCTGAGTACCTCTTAGTCAAATGATTAGCAAAAGAAGTTAATTTATCTACTCTTTCTATTTCGTTATTTCTAATTTGATGTAGTTCTTCAAGATTTTCATTTATGATTTTTAGGTCATCGTCATCTAAGTTTCCAGTAATGAATTTGATGCCTTTTCCAATGAAATTAGCCAAACCTCTCTTAACCTTGTTATTGTTTTCAAATTTTTGAAGTATTTGCTCTATCTGGACATGAGTTGCATTCAACTGAAGGCAGATTTTATGATGAAATTCATCGTAGGAATATTTTTTATGAAGTTCTTTAAAATTAAGTTTCAATTGATCGTAACTATTCATCAAATTAGTTAAGTTAATTGTGAAAAGGAAGTTATGATAGTGATCAAGTATTCTTGCTTCACTTAGGGGCTCTTCAAAGTATCCGTTAGTTATTATTTTGTAGACCTGAAGGGCCTGGTAGGTTCGGGTCAATATCAGGAGGGATATTGGTATCCTGAAAAGAGAGAATATTTTTTCTTAATTTCTTTACTTTTCCAATATGAGCTGTGGTTTCTCGAGATTTCTGAGTTAAACCACTGATTTTGTTTTGTTGTTGATGTTCGACAGTAATTTTTTCAAAGGGAGGGTCGGTTTTTCTAGGTCTGTTCCTCTCAACATAAACTTCTTTTTGGTCTAAATTTGGAGGGTCATTTCGATTCTCATTCAATCTATCTAAATTTTTCTGTGCTTTTTCTCGATTTCGTTCGTAGATATTGTCGAAAAATGGCAAAATTTCTTGTTTTCTCTTTTCATTGTATTGTTCATACACAGTCATGGTTAAATCGAATTCTGGTGGTTTATCGTAGGGTCCGTACAGTAAATTAAAAGGCGAATAACCAGTGGCAGAATGTATCGATTGATTATAAATTAAAGTAGCTGTGATCATGAGGTTGGAAGGGTTCTCATTTGGATTCTTCAATTTAAGAATTCTGAGTTTTTCTAGAATAGTTGAATGATATCTCTCTATTGGAGAGTTAGAGCTTGGGTTATTTACAGTGGTGAAATGTAAATTTATTTTGTTAAGTTTGCAAAATTCGATGAATGTTTTATTATGGAATTCTTTCCCTTCGTCACACACAATTTTCTGAGGGATGTTATGATGAGCAAAAAAATGTCGTAATTTATTCAAAATAGTAAGACCAGTACCATCTTTCACAAGGTACGATTGGGCGTATTTAGAGAATAAATCAATAATTGTTAAAAACTTAGAATTTTGAAAAGAAAAGGTATCCATGTGAATAACTTCAAAAGGTCTCTTCGCTAGAAGGGGACCGGAAAATTTTAATTTATAAGGGTAATTATTAATTATTTGTTTCATTTTAGGCCAGTAGTATTTTTTTGATAGGTGATTGTAGGTTTCTGAGATACCGTTATGATTTTTATCATGATATTCGGAAACAATCTCTTTTTGATTTTCGTCACAATTGACATCCAATAAATAAGTTTTACTGATAAAAAGTTTCACTGAATAATTAAATGACTCTTTACAGAATCGAATGAATGGTAGTCGTAACTTATTATCTCTAAAGTAAATTCCATAGGTTTCATTCGGTCTGAAGATTTCTTTAAAAAGGATGGAAAAGTCTGTTTCCATTCGATTTTGTCTTATTGATACATTGTAAGTATTTTTCCCGAAAGGTTTCGTATATTTCAAGTTATTTTGCTCCCCTATGTCCAAAATAATTCTGTTTGGGTAAATGTTCACAGATGATTCGGTGATTGGTATAACTTTTCCGTTATCTTCTTGGGTGGAATGAATGGTAGCATCGGAGTTATTGTCTTGGTTTTGATTTTCAGGTTGGTTAATCAGATTTTGATTGTTTTCTGAATTTAAAATTTTTTCTACTTCGTCATCTTCTAATACTGGTATTTCATCAGTGTTTGGTAAAATTGAAGCTAAATCGACATTAAGGTCGTTGTCTGTCAGTAATGAATTATCGTCTTTTTCACGATTATTAATTTCAACACGAGAAAGTGCGTCAGCCACTTTGTTTTCTTTACCTTTGGTATAAATTATGTTAAAATCGAATTCTTCCAATTTCAACTTCCAACGTATTAATCGAGAATTGGGTTCTTTAATTTTATAGAGCCATACAAGGGGATTATGATCGGTTTCAATGGTGAATTTTTGTCCAAAAAGGTATGGTCTGAAATGTTTGGTGGAATCTAGGATTGCCAGTAATTCCTTTTCAATTGTGGAATAATTTTTCTCGGCTGAATTTAAAGTTCTTGAATAGTAAGCTACAGGACGATTTGATTGTGAAAGAACACTTCCAATGGCTATATTTGAAGCGTCGGTAGTTAATTTGAAAGGTTTTTCAAAATCTGGGTAAACCAAAATTGGGGCATTTGTTAATAACTCTTTACATAATTGAAATGCATGTAAATATTCAGGATCGTCAGGTTTTATTTTTGCGCCTTTTTTCAGACATTTAGTGAATGGTGAAACAATGTGTGCGAAATTTTGTATGAATCGGCGGTAATAACCTACCAAACCTAAAAATGATTTTATTTCCTTCACAGTACGTGGAATGGGGTAATTGTCTATGGTTTTTAATTTTGAAGGATTAGGAGATACTCCTTCAGGGGTTATGACATGTCCTAAAAATTCTACGTTTTTACTTAAAAATTCACATTTATCGAGTTCGATTTTGAGATTGAATTCTTTGATTTTCTGAAATATTAATTTCAAATGGTAAATGTGTTCTTGTAAAGATTTAGAAAAAATGACGATGTCGTCCATGTAAACGAAACAGAAAATGTGAAGATATTTTTTTAATACATCGTCCATAACACGTTGAAATGTGCTTGGGCCGTTTTTCAATCCGTAGGGCATACGAAGGTATTCATAATGACCGTTGTTCACTGTAAAAGCAGTTTTCTCGATAGATTCCGGATCCATTTCTATTTGATGGAATGCTTTCGCCATGTCAATTGTTGAGAAATAGCAACTTTTTCCAAGGTTGTCCAAAATTTCTTCAATTCGTGGGAGGGGATATTTATCTTCAACAGTTTTTTCATTGAGGCGGCGGTAATCTATGACCATTCGATATTTCTTTTCTCCGGACGCATCTTTTTTCTTGTCTACAATCCAAACAGGGGCACTGTAGGGTGAAATTGATGGACGTATGATTTTGTCATCGAGCAGTTTTTGAATCTGTTTTTGGATAATTTTTCTCATGTGATGAGGGTGTCTAAAAGATTTTACATAAACGGGTTCCTCGTCTTTGGTTCTAATTTTGTGTTTGACTGCATTACTAAATGAGAGATCGCAGTTTTCATTATAAAAGATATTTTTGAATTTGCTACAAAGTTTTAAAATTTCTCGTTTTTCTTCAGAATTCATGTGGGCGGTTCGGATATTTTTCGCGAGTTTAAAATTCTGAGTTTCTAGCGGAGGGTTAGATATTTCAGTTTCTAAAATAGATTTTACCTGTATTCTTTCGGAAAAATTAATTTGTACTTCATTTTCGATTGGTTGAGCAATCGGTATGTAACAAAATCCATTTTTTGCGTGAGCAATGCATTCGGGAGTCGAAAATTGTTGAAAATTTAGTTTGGGTAATAAAACATCACCGTTTTCTATAGTGACAGGTACTTTCACGAAATTTTTCGCGGTAAATTTGCGTGGTTGGATTTTAGTAGAAGAATATTCAAGGGTAAAAGGTATTTTCAAATCATTGATTTCTAATGTATGAGTTTTGTAATCAATTTTGGCACCTAATTTTTGTAGATCAGATGTTCCTAATAAAGCATCGAAATTCTTGTGCCAATCTACTACATGTAAATGAATATTCTCAAAAATTCCTAGTTCGTATAAAATTGGGAAATTGAGATTATCATTCGCCTGTATTGTATTTCCTAAGCCTGATACGCTAAACTCTTCTTTAAATAAAAATTGGGAAAATTTTTCAAATGCGGGTTTTCTATTTATTACAGAATTTGTAGCACCTGAGTCGATAAGAATTCTTAAATCAATATTTGGAAGGTAAATATAAGGCAATTTTGACTTGATTTTAACGCAATTAAAGTCTATGTTTTTGCGAATTTCGAGGCTACTGTCTGAAAATTCTCATCTTCTTCATTATAATTTTCCGAATTTTCTGGAAAATCAGCGATTTCGTCATATTCGCAAGTTTCAGGTTCTAGATCATAAAGATTTTCATTCTCGGATTGTACGTTAAAGAGTTCCTGTGACATGAAATTTGGTTGTGGTTGATTTTGTGAAAATTGTCTCGTAGAAACAGACATAGGTATGCAGGGTTGTCTGAACGTATTTCGTGTCGAAATTGACATTGGAGTAGGTTTCGGTTGATTTTTAATCAAATTTGAACCTGGTTTGGTTCCAAAAACTTGTCGGTTGGTTGGGAAATTTTGATTTTTCGAAATTGGTTTATTTATAGGATAAGGAAAACCTTGAGTTGGATTTGTTGCCTGCTGGTGATTTTGAATAATCGGTTTTCGATACTCATGATTATTTCTATATTGGTTGTTGTGAGGAGGGAGGAAAATTGGTTTTTTATTCGCATCTTGTGATTTTCTCAGGAATTCACAGTATTCCCATTCTTGTTTGCGGTTATCATAATATTGGCATTTATTAATACATTCTTCTAAGGAGTTTAATTCAAAATTGCTAATGTATGTCCTATAGGGTTCTAAAAGTCCAATTTGAAATGTTTTCAAAGCCAATTTATCCATGTCATGTTTTTTATACTGTAAATAATTTTGATCTTGAATTTTTAAAGTCAAATGTTGTAGAACATCGTTCAAATTTTTCGATATTCTACTATAAAAATCTAGGTAACTTTCATTTTTTCTCTGAACGCATTGAGAAAGTGATGATACTAATAAATCCTCGTTTCGTTGATCACCATATCTCTGTAATAATGCACCTCTAATAGAAATCCAATCTAGGGCGCTTTGAAAAGCAATGAAATCCCTAGCTTCACCTTTAATTTTTGATCTGATAGCGAAATTCAAGGCATAGGTTAAGTCTGGGCTTAATCTTCCTTGAAGATGACTAACTAGATAATCTATTTCATTTATGAAAATTGACAAATTGTCACCAGGAGAATACTCCGGCATAGAATTTAAAAGAACTTGAATGTCTTGTCTCGACATATTTTCTAGAATGGTTGGGTTAGAAGAAGTTTGGTTATTCATTTCTGGGTGTATCAAATTTCTTCTTGGATAGGGTTGAAATCTACTTTTTCTAATTAATTGATTATTGTCAATAAATTCGATTGATTCTAATGTTTTTTGATTCTCAGCAACTATCTCCAATTCGTATTGAGATTCACTGATATCTGTCATTTGAATTTTAATTGATGGGTTTGAGGAATGGACGGATGGACTTACAACACCAAGATATTCATCCTAAAGTGTGCAGGTCTTCCTTCTGAATCGAAGTGGTTGCTTCTGGAATTGTCTTCCTTCTGGCTTGGATGTTGATGGTTTGGTTTGATATCGCACTAAGAGTTGAAACTCAACGGGAGTTCCTCGAACACGATCCGGTCACAGTTCGTATTCACAATGGAAGCTAATTTCGGTTTTTTTCGAACTAAAACCCCGTTGCGATATCCTGTTCGCAGCGCCAATTATGTAACACGTCTCCGAAAGTCCGTTTTTAAAAAGAGTTTATCTTTCTAGGTTTCTTAATCACAACTTTATTGAAAGCTAAAGGAAAAGAATACACTACGGAAGGAGGTGTTTATTTTGTGAGCCCTAATAAGCGTTACAATGGTCAGATTAGAACTAACTATCTCTTACATATTTACTTCAAAAGAAAAGAATGAAAATGAATAGTTTGCATAATCTAATTCTTGGAAGAGCGGGTCGTTGCTATGGGATGAACTGTCTAATAGGCGGAATCCGGTATCATGGAGTTCCTAACAATATAGTCCTCACGATATTCTTCAAGAGTCCTCTAGCTTTTATTTTTCGATCAAATACTGGATTTGAACTCGATTCTACCTGTATGAGATTTCTCATAACTTTGAGTCATAATCCCCTATCAATTTGCAAGAGTTTCAGAGATGAAAATTTCGTCAGATTCTTGTTCCAAACCTGACCCTTGAAAAAGAGCGATTCTCTCGCAATAGAAATGCATTTAAATGGCAATTTGGTTCAAAGCTGCTTAGTATTCTGTTGATGAACCATACCTATGTTTCAGTATACAGGGAGAAATGTTGTTTGTTATTCATAAAGAAAAAATAATTAATGATAGTGATGTTGGATCAGAAATAATGAATGAAAGAAAAATATGTAATGGTGCTGAATAAAAGTTTAGTGATATGAGATCGGGGAACCTGGAAGGACAAGTCCATGGACCCAAACGTCTCATCCATCGATAATCAAATTTGCGGTCAAATTCCAACCCAAACGATCACAATATACTGTAATGTATCTTGCTGTTGTTGTGAATTGAATAATTTTGAATTTTCGTCAAGATCCAATAACAAAAAAATATAATTTTGAATTTTAAATTAAATTTCTCGCTGCTCTTTGTCTCTATCTCAAGGTGGATTCTATGATTTGAAATAATAAAGTTTGTGGAATTTTGAACACTAATATTTAATGAAATGTATAAATGGAAATCAATTAAGATGCCCAACTGACTAATAACTTAACCCAACTATTTAATTTGGATTAAAAAAAACTTATAATAATGTTTTTTCTACTCTCGCCCACGGTGTTTCTAGTCTATGTCCCTTTTTTCTTGTTTTCTGTTATAACCTCCAATTTCCTTCGTGTTTATTTTCTGCAAGTTCCAAAGTTCCAAGGCTTTACTATTGAATTGAAGTTTATTTGTCTCGAATATACTTATATGGACTTGATTACGTCCTGATTTTCTTTCTTGGTAAGTTTATCTCGTTTTTATTTCAATATTCCATGTATTTACTTTCTATTTTGCTTCCAGGATGCCATTCACTTTGATTCGATTTAGATTTACTTTGGTTTCTGACTGGAATATTACGATGTTTCGAACAATTTCTACGAGGAGCAGCTACAGACCTGATGATGATTGGAAATGGACTAAATTCTCTGTGCTCGAGCTTCGTCATTTATACCTTTTTCAAATTTTCTTCAAAATCAAGTAAGGACATGCCTTTTCAAAATGTCTACCAAAATTATGCTTTCACAGTTTTCTCCTCAGAGGTAAGTTTTCCTTCTTCGAACCCAATCTAGGAAATTCGGTCCTATTTTTCTTCGTATTTTAATGTGCCATTGGCCTAAGTTTTTAATCTCTAATATACAAAATTTTTCAAATTTTATGCCTAAATGTAACAATTTTTTTAAGTTCACAATTTCATTTGCCTAGTATTCATGAAATTCTACTCACAATCACCTAAAGATGCCTTCATCATATTAAACAAACCCTATTTCTAAAATATAGCTGCAATTTTGTTCCTTCGGAAAACTGATAATTACATCATATGCAACTTATGGGTCGAGACATAATTTCTATCATAAATTTACATTTTATTTGAAATGCTACACCTAATTTCTACTTGTAATTGCTAGTTCTGTTCAATTCAAATCTATCATAGTAACTTCCAACAAAATATTACTTAAATTCCTCATAAATTACTACTTTTTGACTAGATGAGGCATTTTATAAAACTCAAGGTATTTATTACAAATCTTCCACTTTCAGATCATAAGGAGCCTGTTGAGATGGATTATTCGGAAGGATCATGTAACCTGAATAAACTATTGAAATACTGGTATGAATTCTCTGGAATTGTTACTGGATCGTGATTGATTGGGACATTTCTTATATTTCATGATAGAATTTACTGTTTGAGGCCTGGAATTAACTCAATTGTATATTATGATAATGAATGATTGAGTATATGTAATTTGTGTCCATCGGTAAGTTATTTTTTATGTTTCTTTATTACAGATTAAAAAAAATCATAACAATACGTACAGCTGTAGAAAAAGTAGACATAATTAAAAGTGAAGATTTCATCGTTTTCTAAACGAGTAACAATAAACATTGTTTTTCATAAGGAGACAAAATGATGCAGTGTTTTTCACGAGTCCGGGAAGGCACATAGTTTAATTACTGTATCCTGAAGCAGAGACTCGGTGCATTGAGAGAAAATTTTATTTCATAGTCGTAAGCTTGCCGAAGCGTCAGGTAGGATCTGTAGCTGGATGGATTGCCATTCAGAACTGAATTTTGGGAAGGAAGGAAGCAGTGGCAAGAAATTAGTTTGATAGATTATAGGCGTAAATAGGCAGCTTAGCAAGCCCGCGAAGGCTCTAAACTTCACTTCAGTGATTTACCTGGATTTTGTTATGATATCCAAAAGGGATGTATAATTTTAATGTGAAATATATCTGTTATGAATGACGTCCTTGGGAATATTTCATAGACACGCAAACTTCAAATTATCCTATCAAATTGATAAATAACTGTTTTCTCACGACCCTACGATTCCTTCCATATGTAATTTTGGCCTGTTATCATGAAATCCCATGACAAATGAATAGCTATTTCCCTTATCATTTATGAGAACCTATTGATCCGAAATATTCGTTTTTTTGTTTTGTAGTTGAAGGTTGAACCTAACTTGTTCGTAGACAGGAGTTCCGAAATGAGGGGAAGAAAATTTCACGTTGGATGCAGTTCAAAAATAAGCAGAATCATCGAAAACTTTCGATTGTTTCTACATAAAAGGTAACATGTTTTTTACAGGATAAAATATTTCTGTTAGAAAATTTCTGAAATTGAAACACAATTTCAGGAGTAAAGATATTGGTATGCAATCTTTAAGTTTGTCTGGTTTGCAAGATTTTAGAACTTTTATAGCTCGAAAATGGTTCGTTTTATCCAGTTGCAATAAGAGTTCCTTTTCAGATGAATACTTGAGATTTGGCAGTGAAACGGGGTTAGGAACTTTTATTTTGTAGGTGTCTAATCGAAAGAAAATAATTCTGAGAATTTTCTAGTTTGTCAGATGAAAGAGTCAGATTTGTAACATGAAACATTAATCGTCACTTCCTTGATCGTTTGCATTGTTATTATTATAGTGATATAATAGAGTACTATTCATTGGGCAACTTTTTTCCTTAGAAACTTGATAGAAGTTTAATCCGGCAATCCGCAAAGGCGTTCTCCATAAAAAGTAAAGTGAAGTGAACATTCAGGAAACACCCATAAAATAACGCAAAATCCTCCCAAAATAAGCTATAATCAATACCTAGAAATTATTGCTTGTCATGGCGATGCTTGCTTAAGGACATTTTATTGGCAATTTATATCGCTTAGGCAGATTTCCAGGTAAACCGGCCCATCCGCACTAGGGTCACGCCCCTAAGTTTCCTTCGTTCGGCAAATGTTAATGCTTGAACTAAAATCAGAAAAGCTCTAGCGACGCGACGTGTTGGTTTTTCCGGGCGAAATTTGAAAGAACACCTAAAAAGTGAAGTAAGACCGTTATCTTCCAGAATTCCAGGTATTAAAAAATCTCACAGCAAGGGATCAATACCGAATCACCCGCCATTTTGCAACTCTAGAAAAATTCACTGATGGCGTTTTCCTTTACTACCATTGTCCATCTCAGTTGATCTATCGCTATGATTAATTGATTGCTTTCACTAGTGTAAGCCTTAACATTTCGAACGACGAACTTCAAGGTGGGTTTGGAGTTTAGGAAGAAATTACCTAACGGCTCAACATCTGTAGATCAACTTTGGGCTCAGTTACAAAGGTGAAATTTTTGAATTGGTGATATCCATCGTTGTATAGGCCGACGGTGAACACAACAAATTCCAAAAGGAGCATCTTAGTGATTCCATATATTCCATATTCATGAAGAACGCGTAGAGTTTAACCGGGAAGGCTGAATTCGTTACCAGGTAAAATCCGGACCACTCGAACAATAATCATTTTACGTACCACGTCTTGAATGATACCGATTATTCTAAATCAAAAAATAAGAGACGAAACACTGTGTCTGGTATTATATTTGTATTGTATTTTATTATGTTACCGTTTTCTCTAGTCTTCTACTTCGACCATAATATGTCAGTGCGATGGAGTCAATAAAAGATATCAATATTGAAAGATATTATGTAAAGGTATTACAGGAAAATCTGTATTTTCCTAGCTACCGAAACGGTAGCTAGCGTGCTACCGTTTCGTCCAAATCTATGTAATTTTCGAATTTTTTCACGAAAATGGTCTCAAACGGCTAGGTTGGACACAGTGATAACGAATTCGGTGTCAAAATCGATTATCTCCGGCCGGCAGACGACACGACAACTATCGAAAGAATAAAATAGCGACTTGAAACTTTCGGATGAGGTTGCGCATTGCAATGCGGCGGTTAAGTTCGTTAATGGGACAAATCGGTCGAATGGTTTCGGAGTTATGGTACTTTGAAGTTTTGAGATTAATTTCCTGATATTTCAGGAACTACTCA
The DNA here is from genome assembly GCA_958510865.1 of Myrrha octodecimguttata. Classification (NCBI taxonomy): domain Eukaryota; kingdom Metazoa; phylum Arthropoda; class Insecta; order Coleoptera; family Coccinellidae; genus Myrrha; species Myrrha octodecimguttata. Next base: position 34,146,845 of record OY294057.1, read on the forward strand.
TGCGATTGAATTGAAACTTGACACTTAGTTGAAATACACCAAGGCACAACTTTTCACGAAATGACGTTGAGATCACACAGACAGAAAATTTAGAAAAAATTTGTTTTTCAAATTTTTTGTTCCGGAAAATATTCATTAAATCCGGAAAAACTTCTGTTCATATCTTAAAAATCATATTTCACAGCAGTGTACCAGATTTTATTTGGGTACAACCATAATTTCTAGAGAAATTGGAAACAAATTTATAAAATTTCGTGTTTTTTTTCTCGATGTCGTTGTTTTTTGATTAACTCAAAAACTACTGATCTAATAGAAATGAAACATGGCAGCTAGTTTGGAAATGCAGAAGTCACTGACCTTTTTATTATAAGGTCAGACAAAGATGTAAATATCCGTCTTGCATTTAATTTTCCCATTTGAAATGCTCAAAATGAGGTATTCATTTTTGCGTTGATGAAAATCATCATTATTCTGTTTGATTTCACGAAATTTGTTTCAAAATACGCAATGTATCATATTTGATACAACAAATTTTTTTCGAAAATGAAACAGAATAATGACTCCTCATAGAAGAATCATTCGAACACATATATTTTCCATCAAATAAAAAATTAGATGTGTAGGATTAAATAACACCTGGACTCCGAAGTAACAAAATAATGATATAAAAAATGTAGTACCACCGTACAAATATCAAATACCATACCTGCACAAACCTAACAAATAAAATCTCATGAAAAACAGTCCAGCTGATCACGAATTATGAAGAGTTAAACCAATAAATTGCGACTCCCTTTCGTATATAACTTTTGTAATTGATAAGTGAGGGAGGAACTCCAAATCATCGAGATAGGTGCTTTCCTCGAATTTCAAATCATACGTTCCCACCTAAAAATGTATACTGTGAGCACTTCGGGTTGAACATAATGTTTACTGGACGAAAAAGAACTAAATGGTTTTCCAATGAGAGGTGTTATTTTGATATTCAAAGAAAAATGCCATTTTTCAATATAAATGATCGGATGTTTATTTCATTTAAAAGAAGAAGCTATGCCGTTAATAGTGGAAAATAACATCAGGCAAATGACCACCACGACCACGCTTGCAGGACCATATCCTTTTAATGAAATTTTCCATAACCAAATCGCAAAGTGGCTGCCCTATGTCTTCGAAAGCCTCACGAATTCCATCTTTGAGGCCTTGAATCGACGCTGGGCGATTGGCGTAGACCTCCTCTTTCACGTGGCCCCAAAGGAAGAAGTCGCAAGGTGTTGAATCACAAGATCTCGGTGGCCAATTGTGATCACCTCTTCGAGAGATAACACGGTCCGGAAACTTTTCCGGCAAAAGATCAATGGTTTCGTTGCTTGTGTGGCACGTACCGCCGTCTTATTTGAAAGTAAACGTTGTCCATATCAATACCATCCAATTCCGGCCATAAAAATCATTAATCATCTCACGATAGCGCAATCCATTCACCGTTACTGTTGCTCCAGCCTCATTCTCGAAAAAGTAAGGTCCAATAACTCCGCCGGACCATAAACCGCACCAAACAGTCACACGTTGAGGATTGCGAGGCTTTTCAACAAAAACTCCCAGGTTTTCCGAGCCCCAGATGCAACAATTTTGCTTGTTGACGAGGCCACCGAGCTGGAAATGGGCCTCATCACTCAAGATGATTTTTCGATGGAATTCCGGATCATTTTCATGCATTTCAACGACCCAATCAGCAAAGAAACGACGTTGTTGATGATCGGCCGAGTTCTTGTGTTAACTGAACTTTATAAGCCTTAAAACCCAAATCTTCCTGCAAAATACGATGTAATGACGTTTGTGGAATGCCTAATTCCAAAGAACGACGAGGAATGGACAAACCTGGGTTTTCTCAAAACTTTCGGCTACAGCAACACGGCTGTTCTTGAGCGACGTGAACTTACTTTCCACCAATTTCTTTATTGCGGTCCGACAAGGTACTTCACGACGACCCAAAATTGTTCGAGTTTTACGAACCGTCTCTGCCAAATTTTTACAATTTTTATAGTGAATTTTAATAATTTCAATGCGTGGTTGAAGCGTGTATCGTTCCATTTTTATTAATGGCGTAGTTTCTACTTGTCAAATGTCAAAAAATGACAGCTTCAAAAGTTACATCTACCGAAATAGCGGGCTATTCAAAATAACACCTCTTATTGGAAAACCCTTTATCAGCATTAAAAAGAAATATATAAAACAAGCGCACAAAAAGAAATTAAATCGCGATCGTCTTCCTCCGACTGTTCATGCTCATCCCTCGAATTCACACTAACACAACTGCTTTTATGCTCTTGTGATGACTGCTGTCCAAAAAGGGGAATTGAAAGAGCCTTTTTATTGTTTAGCGATGTGGAAATTAAATTCGCTTACGCTGGCACGAGCCGCCGGACGACATAGAAGCGAGCTTCTTCCTGCTAAACCGGGAAAATACAATTGTAGAACTCACCCTCGAGTGACGGTAATCGTGTTCTCTAGGATCCCTAGGGTTTATCCTTGACGAGGACTCTGGTTCCCTTCCGTATACTAATTCGTCGAACTTCGAACGATCTTCTACGGCGACTATCTCTCTCAGTTCTGTCATGAGAGTAATCTGAAACAAAATAATGGTTGGATTCTGTGCTTTGGAGAATATTTTCTAAGATTATTACAAGCTATAGGGCTTCGAGACAATGAAGAACATTTTGTAGAATTATTACGAGCTTAAAGGCTCGATGACAGTGAAGAACATTTTATAGAATCAGTACAAGCTGTGAGACAAAGCTCTTCACGTTCATTTTTTTAAATATTATCTGTTCACATTCTGGTTGTGATTTGAGAATGTGTATTGTCGTTTGATTAGAAAAATGGACGTGCCAAATGTTAGAAATAATATTTCTGTTGTGGAATATTATGTGCTGTGAAGAACATTTTTTAGAATTACAACGAGCAAAGGGCTTTTCGCGTTCATTTTTCAATTACTATTTTGTCACATATTGTGATTTGAATATGTGTATTGTCATTTGATTAGGGGAAAGGCTGGTGCCAAGTGTTGCATTGTCAATTTTTTTAATGAAAAACTCCATGAGTGTGTCCGATTAATCATTAAATAGGAAGAGGAAGACACACTTGTTTTTTACAATTATATACTGAGACAGACAATCGATTTCGGCGCTAGGCCATCATCAGATCAGCTGAAATATAAATAAGACAAAGGCATTAAAATTACAAGACGTCAAAATAACATGTAAAATTTTTTACAAATGTTTCTTCATATTAATATATATATACTGTAACATAAACAAAATAATACATCACGAACTCAGGGTCATTGAAACTATTATATAAAACAACAGATAAATTGTAGTTTTCCTTTTGAATATTGAGTTTACTTTTCTAGGTAAAGTCGGTAAAAATTCTTAGTTTCCTGAAAAGCAGCATCGACAGTTTCCAATCGGGTCATATGCTTTTCTTTTTCTTGATTCAATGTGTGAGTTTCGTCATCAGACATATGAACGCGAGTACAAAAGCAGGCGGAAAAGTCTATACAACAGGAGGGTGAACTATCTTGAACAGATTGATAGTCGGGAAATCTTTCATTTCGTCGAGGAGATGATCGTCGTTCCTGCATTCCAGAATTTCCAGTTGTTCCAAGAGTGTTAACTTATAGAAATCGTTATGTCGATGAAGGAAGGTTAGTTTATCGAGTGAGGTAGAGTGTTTGCTCACAATTAGATGATTACCCATGGCAGAGGCAGGTCTCTTCTTGATGTGTTCGTTAAATCTGATCTTAGCAGCTCTGGTCGTCGTACCGATATAGAAGGCAGGTAGGTATCTTTTATATTCCGCTTTTTTGGTTATTGTCCTTTTTGGGCTCATTATTGAGGAGCACTTTTTCTAGTATCCTACGTGAAGTGTTGACAAGGTTCAAGTTAAAACTCCTTACTAATGATTTTAATTTGCTATTGAGGTTGGAGAGGCAGGGGATGGCTTTGTATGTCGTATTGCTATCAGTATGTGAGTATATCTTCTTAAGAAGTTTTATCTCCATTATAGAAGCCAAGATATTATCGACAAACTGTTTTGAGTAATGATTTTCTGTTGCTTCTTTATGAATATTATTGCGTTCTCTGTGATAATTCACTTAAGACTGTGGGATATTGATTAGACGGTTCAAGAGAAATAAAAAGGTGGTCTTTTTGACCTGGGGAGAATGATAAGAGTACTTCTCCATCCTCAACAGCAAATTACAATCCTTACTATGGGGTTTTAACTTGAACCTTGTCAACACTCCACATAGGACACTAGATAAGAGTGCCCCTCAATAATAAGCCCAAAAGGGACAATAACCAAAAAGCGGAATATATAAGATAACCTGCGGTAACTGCCCTGCCTTCTATATCGGTACGACGACCAGAGCTGCTAAGATCAGATTTAACGAACACATCATGAATAGACCTGCCTCTGCCATGGGTAATCATCTAATTGGGAGCAAACACTCTACCTCACTCGATAAACTAACCTTACTTCATCGACATAACGATTTCTATAAGTTGACACTCTTGGAACAACTGGGAAATTCTAAAATGCAGGAACGACGAACATCTCCTCAACGAAATTAAAGATTTCCCGACAATCAATCTGTTCAAGATGGTTCACACTTCTGTTGTATAGACTTTTCCTCCTGCCTTTGTACTCGCGTTCATATGTCTGATGACGAAACTCACACATAGATTCAAGAAAAAGAAAAGCATATGATTGATATGATGATATTCAATTGGAAACTGTCGATGCTGCTTTTCAGGAAATTAAGAATTATTACCGACTTTACCTAGAACATCTAAAAAAGTAAACTCAATATTTAAAAGGAAAACTACAACTTATCTGATGTTTTATATAGTAGTTTCATTGACCGTGAGTTTATGATTTATTATTTTGTTTATGTAACAGTATATATATTAATATGAAGAAATATTTGTAAAAAGTTTTACATGTTATTTTGACGTCTTGTAATTTTAATGCCTTTGTCTGATTTATATTTCAGTTGATCTGATGATGACCTAGCGCCGAAATCGATTGTCTGTCTCAGTATATAATTGCAAAAAACAAGTGTGTCTTCCTTTTCCTAATTAATATGCATTATCGTTCGATTAGGGAAAGGCAGGTGTCAAGTGTAAGAGATAGAGTTGGAGATTACATTTGTGTAGTGGAATTATGTGCTGTGAATTACATTTTCTAGAATTATTACAAGCTTATAAGGCAGGCCTTTTCACGTTCATTTTTCGAATACCATTTGTCTACATTTTGGTTGTGATTTGAATATGTTTATTGTTATTTGACTAGGGAAAGGCAGGTGCCAAGTGTGAGAGATGGGTAGTGCAATTATGTGATATAGCGTATGGGAATACCATGGTGACAAAATGGCGAAGGCGCCGGTGGCACATCGATTGGGAGAGTCTGGAATGAAATTAATATTATTTCAACCGGTAACCTGAACTGAAAATTCTTGAATGTGTAGATCAACTCAAATATCTCATTTTCATATAGATGAAATGAAATATTTCTCTTCAACCTAATTGGCATTTGTTATTCAAATGTGAGCCCGTGATGTCTGAGCTCGTTAGAAATGACCTATTGAAAGATGGAATCTTAACATAACCTCAATACCCATATCTATTGAGGCTTATTCAAGAAGGATTTTTTATTATTTCTCAGATGTTTTCTAGGATTTCACTCCCAAGATAACTCTTAAAAATCATTATTCGTAGAAAACGCCCATGCGGATTGAAGGATTGAAGCTATCTATTTGTTAACTTCCTCCAAATCTGAAACGAATCAACAAGAACAATATCAGACCAACCATCATGAACAACCAGGTCTATTAAAAGTGATCGCTTATTTACATGGGCCTTCCAGAAAAAATCAGAAGAATTGAAGCTGAATTCAATATAAGAAAAGTTTTCATATCGAAAAATGATTTTAGATCTTCATCTATAAAAACCAAATTAATTAACAAGAAATAGAATTCTCTGATGACTATTACGAATCTGAATCGATTCTGTGTAACAGGCCGGCCGAGGACGCAATAACTGAGTTTATACTCATCATCAGAATCATCATCATCAATCATCATCAGAATCAGAGTGGATTCTCATCATCAGAATAATTATCATCAAGAATCATCATCAGAATCGCATCAGAATGCCGCAGTTATATTCGTTGACGGGCTGAATGAGCCAAACGGCTTCCGAGTTATATTCGCGGTTAGGTTCGTTAACAGGCAGAATGAGCTAAACGGCTTTAGAGTAATAGCTATATGAAATTAATTTTAAAATTATTGATATTATATGTACAAATAAGAAGAACTTAAGATCAATATTTTCTAGTGGTAAGGATCGACTGAATCCTTCAGAAAAAAGTGGTGTATATAAACTTTTCTGTGACGAATGCCCTGCATTTTATATTGGTCAGACCGGTCGTTCTCTCAAAGTCAGGGTGGAAGAACATAAAAAGTCAATTCTTCAAAACAAATCCACAATTGGCTTCTCCACACATTGTATAACTTGTAACCATTTTATAGATTTTAATAAAACAACAATCTTGCATGAAAGAGAGAAAGGAAAAAGACTAGACCTTTTAGACATTTTAGAAATATTATCGGCACATAAACAAAAACTACCAATTGTTAATGATCAATTGGAGTTCCGCTTATCTCCGGTGTTAACATCTGTAATGTGATGTATATTTGTGCAATCCCATGTATTTTCGTTTCAGTTTTGATAATGGTGTAAAACCCGAAACATGCATATCAACAAGATATTTTAAATTAAAAATTGTGAACGTAGTCAAGTGTTTTATTTGTTTTAATGTTGAATACGATGTTTCACCAGGTGTTGAGGGAGCAATCAATTTCAATGAAATTAATTTCCGTGGTATTTCGGGAGCAATTGAATTTAAACTTTACAGTCAGTTGAAGAGCATCGATGCGAAGCATTTCGGGAAATTTTGTACAGATCATACTGTCCGTAAATTTATTTTATTTCGGAAACTATTCATTATATTGGAAACATTCCTTTTATACTCTGAGCTTCATATTTCACAGTAGCCTAACAAATTTTAATTCGATACGGTTGTAATTTCTGGAGATATTGGAAAATAGTATGTCAAATTTCGTAATTTTTTTCTTCGGTATCGTTGTTCCGAATAATTCAACAAATAATTATTCAATCATGACCAAACTTGAAAACTAGTTAGAAAATGCTGATGAAAAATTTTGTGCAAAATTTCGACATGGTCGTGCCATGAGAACAATACATTTTTTTTAATAGTCAATATTTGGCCATCTTCTGAACATATTTTCCTCATGAAATCCTGTGAGAACCTTCGAGCTTGCTCAGAAAAACATCCTTTATACAGTGCGCGTCAAAATTATGGAACAAATTCATTTTCTCAGAAGAAAAATATTTGGCAACAAAATCCTGAAACAGGTCAAATTTTGTTTCACTTTTACTGAATTTTTATGCATTTTTGAAGGGTTTTTGTTGCACCTTGTGCAATCCCCGTCAACCCTCTGAATTTTTTGAATAGGGAAAGTCTTGGTATCTTCTTTACAGGCGTGCAGAAACTTTCAAGAATTTTTTTTCAATCATTTACTTTGAGACGTTGGTACCTGATAAAATTCGTCACCGAATGAAAGTCAACCATTAATAACAGTTTTGTTCATGCACAATTTTTAATTTCTACGAACTCTTCAATGGAGAAAAAAAATGGAACGACATTAGAAATGCATTTCGGCATTGAAGTACCACCCAGAGAATCATTGTGCATTACAAGATAAGTTAAATTAAATATTCAAAATCACCACCATCGTTCTGGATGCAATAATCAAAGCGCTTGACACATTCTTTCTGTACCTTCTTGAGAGTTTCTGGAGTTATTCTACCTATCTCGAACCTTATTCGGATTTTCAAGTCTTCTTTCGATTTTAGGTAGCCCCAAAAAAAAATCGAGCGGTGTCATTTCTGGAGACCTGGCTGGCCACTCTATGGGACCGCGTCTTCCAATCCATCTCTCAGGAAACGCATTGTCCAAGAACTCGCGCACAGGACGCGTAGGTGCTCCATCCTGTTGAAACCATATTGTGCAATTTTGCATGTTTGGGTCATTTTCATTCGGAAAAATATTGGTAAGAGCGGATAAAAGCTCATTTCGGAGGAATTCTAAATACCTCGCACCGTTGAGGTTTCCAACGAAAAAAAGGCCCGATTATTCTGCCGTCAATGATCCCAGCCATATATTTACTTTCTGTGGGTGTTGCGTATGTGCTTCCACCATTCAATGCGGATTATCTCGGCTCCGAAACCTGAAATTCTGTCGGTTCACTGGTAAGTTCAGAGAAAACGTAGCTTCATCCGAAAAACAATTTTTTCGATGAATTGCGGATTCTGGTTCAACGCATCTTGCATAATTCTATAAAACTGATTCCGACGATCATGATAATCTTCGTTTAATTCCTGTTCCGCTAACTGTCGTGAAGTACTGTGAAGATTTTCTTCAATTTCTACCAAGACAACCAGTTTTGTGTCTTCAGGGTCTGGGTCGTCCGGCATCTTTCTGGATATTCGGCGTTAAAAATATCACAAACCTCCAGTTGAGTACGGACTCTATCACCTCACGCGATCATCATTAAAATTTGAATTTTCTGTTTTTCATTTAACTAAGGCATTTGTTTCCCGATTTTAAAACAATGAACTCGAATCTGGGCAACGATTGAATGCAATTTTTAATCAAATTTTCTGAAAGTAAAACATCCATCGTATAATCGTATATACCGGGAGCATGTTATGTACGAGTTTTTTCAGCCATGAGCATGAAAAACAGTTTTATTTCTTCGAATTTCAAATCTCTACATGGTTATACCTGGTTACACATTCATAATATTGATGACATGGCGATGTCAGAAATCTTTCTTTGAATTGAAACATTTTATCGAAAAGTTTCAACTTCGTTAGAAACGTACTAATAACATACCTACTTAAGATCATTACTGAAGCGCAGTGTTTCACACATTCTAATTTTTCACGTGAGGGGGTTGAAAGTTGTGCATGAACAAAACTGTAATGATCGACTTTCAATCAGTGACAAATTTCATCAGGTACAATCGTGTCAAAGTACTAACTTTGAACTAACTAATTTTTCAAATACATTTTTTCTTCTTGGAAATTTCTGCACGCCTGGAAAGAAGATACAAAGACCTTGCCAAAAAAGTACCATATAACCTACTTTCCTTATTCAAAAAATTCAAAGGGTTGATGGGGATGACGCAGGATGCAACAAAAATTCTTTGAAAATGCATATACATTTGGTAAAAGTGAAACAAAAATTGACCTTTTTCAGGATTTTGTTGCCAAATATTTTTCTTGTGAGAAAATGAATTCATTCCATAATTTTGACGTGCACTGTGTATGTGCATCAGAATTCACAATAAACTGCCTGATAGTGTTAAGAGTTTGAATAATTTAAAACTTATCAAGAAAAAGGTGAAAGATTGAATATTGAACTTGGAACCATATTATCTACTCTGAGTATGATTGCATATACTATGATATAAAGTATATTATTATCGAGTACTGGATTTTATTTCAATATAATCCGTTTTTTTTGGAAATATTGGGAAAATTTAATTTTCAGTGATTGTACCTACGGAATCATTTGGTGGATTTTGAACACCTTCACAAATTCGGCCTGTGTAATTAATTAGGGTCCAAACCTTCTAAAAGAATATCGAGTTTCCAAGTTGTTTTTTCCTAAAGATATTGTGTTGACGATCGGTCGTTCCTTTCGAAATCATTTTTCTTTCGAAAAAGAATCATGAGGTTTGAAAAAAGTTCAGCTCAGTCCATGGAACTCATATTTCACAGCAGTATTTCAGTTTGATACTATTATAATTTTCGGAGATATTGGAAAAGAATATGTCAGGTTTCGTGGTTTCTCCTCGGTATCATTGTTTTTGTCTCCTGAAAAACTCAGAAACTACTGATTCTATCATGATGAAACTTGAGAACTACTTCGAAGATGCTGCTGAACAACTTTGTGCGCGATTTCGTGATTATCGTGTAATCAAAGCATTTTGAGAAAAACAATGTTCCAAGTTTTTTTTTCGGGTAAATCTATAATCTCGATCTCCTAGTCATATCTTCCTCCCGAAACTCCAAAAGGAAATTAAATCCGCCAATTGATTTAGTAGATGTACTCACTAAAATTTTTCCCTAATATTTCCAAGAATACATTGAACTGAATTCCAGCACTTGATTGAAAAATGACTTGAAGCTGGAAAATTCATGCAGAATTTCGAGGAGATATTAAAGGTCACCAAATCTCTCGGAAGTTAAAGTGCGTTTGGCGGGGTCAACTGTTGAAAAGATGACCGCTTTGGCATTGAATTTGAACATGCGCGCAAAAGCTGCTGACTTCACGTCAGTGCTTCTCTAGAGTTCTTGAAATTGTTAATTTTGACAACTGTCTCTAAAAAATTAAGGTAATCGGAGAAAGATAATTCTACAAATTTTCTCGTTCGGCTGATGAAGAGGTCAGATTTAGTCTCTGAAACATTGCAGTTCACTTTGTTGATCGTTTGCATTCTTCCAATATTGTTCATTAGTAAACTTTTTCCAGAAAACTGGCCTTGTCAAATAGTTTTTTAATCCTGCAATCCGCAAGGATATTTGATGGATCCTTTTCAGATATTATGGGAGTGAAAACCTAGATCCAGAAAAATAATAACCATACACTTCTTTTCAGTTGAATAATTGTAAGGAAAACACATTGATGAAACCTATTGGTAGGCTGATACCAATACTGATCCAGTTTTTGTTTTAGATCGATGAAGTACATTTGCTAAATTACACTCATTCAGAATTGAACTCGGCACACCAGGGAATATTAAAAATCAATTAACATATTGGAACGTCTTCATTCTTATTAAGTTATTGGTTGACAATATGAATTTTATTCCAGACTGCCGACCAACCATGTAAACATATAAGTGGCTTTATTCGGTTCAATACTTGATGAATCAGTGAACTTACAATCACAAACTTTTTGTCCTTTTTGCACACCTACGTTCACAATTCTTAAAGTGAAAAACTGTATAGGATAATTGAGATCATTTCCTATCTTTGTCATTATACAGAGTGTAACAGCCAAATGGAATAAATTCGATAACGAATAAATGAGGGCGTGTTGGGAAAAACGCTTGGACACGTCGATTTGTAATTTTAAATGCGCATATTTTTCAAGAAAATAATATTATATAGGGTGTTCCATGTGACCGTGGCCAATACCAACTTTCTTATTTCAAACGCAACTCCCTGTATATTATTTATTTTTTGGATTCTTCAGAGAATTCTAGACATAATTCATGCATAATGTCCTATACCTATCGTTAACTATTTCGGAAATATTAAGCGTTTTCAGATTTAGTGCAAAAATCAACGTTTTAAATAAAAATTATTTTATTTCACAAATTTGGTACATTACACTTAAAACCTAATAAGTAATACTGATTATTTCTTAATAATTAAAAAACAAAACAAAAAAAACATTAATGTCAATGTAGGAAATGTTCAAAATGCTCGCCGCGAACGTCTTGGCAACATGCTAATCTTGTGTAGAATTGTCTTCTAATGTTACTCAGCATTTCAGGCGTGACTGATAATCTGAAAACACTTAATATTTCCGAAAAAGTTGAAGATAGGTCTAGGACATTGTACATGAATTATGTCTAGAATTTTCTGAAGAAAAAATAAATAATATGCAGGGGGTTACATTTGAAATAAGAAAGTTGGTATTGGCCACGGTCGCATGGAACACCCTATATAATTTTATTTTCTTGAAAACTATGCGCATTTAAAATTACAAATCGACGTGTCCGAGCGTTTTTCTTAACACCCCCTCATTTATTCGTTATCGAGTTTATTCCATTTGGCTGTTACACTCTGTATGTTTAACCTGAATTTAACACTGAACACATTTCCTTCATTTTTATGAGCGTGAGGAAGTATTTCAACGAAAAATGCGGAATTTAATCGGCAGTTTCATACACGGTTATGGAATTATCACTTAATTTTTCAAAAAAATAGGTTGATATATATTTGGCAAGGAAAAGTTACCAGAGATGTTGACCGGATGACTTAGGGATATGATACACCGTACCACGAAAAGACTCCCTGGAAGAATTTCCTAACGAGCTTCAGTAGATATCGAGTGTCAGATATGAAGGTTGGTTTGCAAACCGTACAAGGTATTCTGCATCCCGCTTTCCGAGTACTTCTTTCGAAATTTTCTTTACTCTCCAATAGAGAAGATTTGCCACGGCAATTATGGTATAGTAAAAATAATCTCGAATGCATTTAAAATCAGCAGATCGAAGGAATTGGATTTCACTACAATTTTTCGGCTATTTACTTCTAAATTCTTCACCGTCACAATATAAAAATAATAGAGAAGTGGCGTCTATATTAATTTTCAGTTGGGCGTAGATTTGTGTGTCCGATCAACCTCGATTTCTTCAAACCAAATGTTTTGAATATAAAGTTGATAGGTACTAACTTTTTCTGGCGTGTTAAGTAGTTCAGTCATAACTTGTACAAAGGCATCTATGGTCATATGTTTAGCGGCGTATTCATCCGTATAATAACAGAGAGAAGTGAATTCTGGTCGAGAAAGTAGACACTTGGCCTTCTCCTCCACCATCTGTAGGGCTGCAGCCCATTTTCTAGTTGTTGCGGCAGCTCTACTCCTGAAACAAGAATGAATGTAGTGAGTAGTTGTTGAAAGTGAGGATTACATGTAATGACAGATAAAAAACTTAGGAAAGCACTGACGTGAAGTCAGCAGCTTTTGCGAGCATGTTCACTTTCGGTGATATCCTTTTACGTCAGTGCTTTTCTAGGTTTTCTTGATGAAGTATTGCATTTCAATTTATTTATTTATTTTTGTAAATATTGGAAAAATAAAATTTTCAATGGGTATATATACGGGATCTTAAGGCGGATTTTACCCATTCACAAATTCGAACTTCATAATTAAGCCCCAAACCATCTCTACAGATATCGAGTCGTTGCTTCCGGTAGGTATTGTATTTACGGTCGGACGTTAGGCCGATTGTAAGCACAATAACAGTAACAATGAAAAGTACAGATTAGATCGTATTGAAATCCAGCACTTCATCGAAAAATGACAGTTCGAAGGTTCATACAAAATTTCATGAGGATAATATGATCAGAGGATCACAGAACATTGAATTTTCGAAAAAAATGAAATTTTTTTTCAAATTGTTCTTATGACAGCAGGAAATGTTGCACGAAGTTATCCATCAGCATTCTTAAACTAGTTGCCAAGTTTCATCATGATGGATGAAAAAAACAACTATATCGAGAAAAAAACACAAAATATCACAAACTTTCTCTCAATATATCTGAAAATAATAACCGTATCCAATTGGAATTTTGTACTCTGCTGTGAAATATAGAGCCCTATACTCTATTCAAGTTCAGATTCAGATCTATCAAGTTTCTTTGCTCAAAAATGACGCAGTTTGGCACTGGTGAAATGTCAAAATCATTCTCAGAGACGTTGCCGAATGCCAATGCCAATTTCTACTCTCAATCTCAACATAATCATGACGCTTGGGAACTGAAAATGCCGAAGGTAGATTTGAAGAAGCAGAGAAAAAATATCAAAAAGTGCTATGCAGAATTGAAATCTGCTTTTTCTGATGGTAACCGTGATAATTAGGAATCAACAATTTATCACAAGCTATCCAAGATTTTCGACGTATGTGAGTGAAAACCCAGTGTCTCGTTCACATAGATTCCCAAGAACTTCGTGAATTGAGTGAGTTCATTTAACGTGACACAGGTTTTGCAGCAGCACTACATTTTCATACTGGAGTATTTCAGGTTGTGAAACAAGGTATTCAAATGTCTTCTGAAGACTTATTTCTTGAGAATTTCGAAAAGTAGAGAATTCTATAGCTTTGTCTATTCTTTAAGAAGTTTTACTGCAGGGTTATTCAAATACTTTTATTTTTTTTGAATGAACTATCACTAAGTAACGGAGTACTCTATCCATTATTTTTCAGTGGAATTTCAACACCCGATTCTTGATTTGGGTACAAGAAAATAACAGCACTGAATCATCCAACCATGTTTATATACGTGAAATATTTCCAGTGTTAACAGTGAAAAAATTTTCTTCAACATTCGCCAGGTCTTTGGAATTATTGAATTCACATAATATTTTCTCAAATTCATTATTTTCCTAAAGAAAATTCATATTTTGAAAAATACGTAATTACTACGACCTCTATGAAGAGAGGCCAACTTTGTGTAGTTTCTGACAGGAAAATTACTATGATCTAACATTTTCAAAATATACACGGTGAAATAAATCATAATGTCATGGCCAACAAGGATAGTTTATAAAAGTGAATAGAGTATAGGTATAAGCAATTTTTTTTTCGAATATTATGAATATTTAGCGCTTAGGTAGTTCCTGAAATATCAGGGAAATAATCTCTAAATTTCAAATGGCTATAACTCCGAAACCATTTGGCCGATTTTGTCATCAACTAACTTTACCGTGGCATTCCGATGCGCGAACTATCCTGAAAGTATCGAGTCGCTAGCTTGCACTGATCGACAGTTATCGTGTCCACGGCTAGCCGGCCGGTAGGACTGACCGAATCGATTTTGACACCGGATTTGTCATCATTGAGTCCAATCTAGTCGTTTGAGACCATTTTTGGCTCAAAATTCGAAAATAACAGACATTGGACAAAACAGAAGCACGCTAATTCCCTAGAAAATGCGCGCAAAGAGTTGCATAGAATGTGTTGGTTTATCCTGGTTCACAACTTAATAGCTATAGGGGTTACCTTCATGGTGAGTTTCTTTTCATTTGGTGAATTTCTCTACGCACTTGAAGTAGATAGAGGGGACGGAAACATATATTCGATGACTACCGGAATATTTGGAAACGCTATGACGTGAAGATAGTGATTTTATGCATTGAATTTAAAGCTATTGTCCCAGAAAACTTTTCCGAAACCTTCACGCCGTTATTTTCAAATCAAGACAGAGATTTCACGATAGTCGAATCAGTATGTTGAGTAATATTCGGAAAATGAAATTTCCAATAGCGGAATATTTGGTTAGATATCACCCTTTTATGAATTTGAACTTCGCCTTGAGCTTCTTATCAATCTCATCTGAATCAATTTTTCACTTCTTTTAATGCATGGCTTTCCAGTGAACCTCAAAAAATTTTGTAACATCAGATAGACTATAGGTCATGATCATTCAGAGCATTACATATTCTAAGCCAATTTTATGGACTTATGGTGATTGTCTGAAAAAATCCTAACTGTTCCTTGAGTGGCACTTAGTATGATATTCTTTCCGTAACATTTCGATTGAATTATACTTCGGTAATATTCTTATGTATCAAGAGCAAACTCTACCACGGGCTGGTAAATTACGACTTCTTGTTTCATTAAACCTTGTTAATATCTCAAGATCAGGCACCTGCTCACGGTATGTATGCTTCAACGGCGCCAATAGCAGCCAGAAAGATTAGAATGCGATGAATTTCGACGTTAACAGAAGAAAACGGGCTGTCGCTCTGCAGGCCTGAGTGATTATTTTTTGAAAAAATTTTTTCTCGATGTACTTAATTTTTTTTTGAGATCACGCAATGTTAGTTAATTCTCCATTTTTCACTCCATATCAGTTTTTCTTGTCCTGAAAATTCTTGAATATAAAAAAATTGCATCATTGCGCATTATTATTATTTTTTCTAACTTTTTGTACCCAAAACTATTCAAATTTATGTTAACGTTGAAATAGGTTACAAAATCAAGCCTTAACTTTATAATTGCAAAAGAAAAAATTAAACAAAATTTGTCTTTTCAAAATTCACCAAACCGTAGTAGTCTCGCATTTCGCACATTTGAATTGAAATGTACAAAGAAAAACTCTTTACTGTCAAATTTTCATACGTCAAAAACTACAGGTTAACAATTGGAAATTATTTCCTGAACTGATTACTGAATACACTACTACTTCTTCATTGTCACTTTGACCGTTGCTAAGTTTGTATTGCAAAATTGAAAATGTACACAAACGCTGAAATTTAGCCCCTTTATGGAATAGCGAGTAGTTCGGCAGAAGTAAGGCGGTTGTATCAAGAAAAACACCCTGATCGCCAAGTACTCCACCATTACTTGTTTCAACGCATTATCCAACGCCTATTGGAAAATGGAAGTTTCAAAGAAAGTACTGCTGATAACAAGCGGCCTGTGATAGAAGTTGTTATTTCCCAAGTAGATGCTGTTCTAAATGAAATTCAGGAAATATTGCTCATAACTTGAACCTACCTCACTCAACGGTGTGGATTATTTTTTATTTTTTTCGTATCCCTACCATATCCAAAGAGTACAAGCCCTATTGCCAAACGATTTGCCGCCGAGATTGTATTTGTTGTAGCTGAATGCAAGAAGAAATAGTTAACAATCCTCGGTTTGAATCCGAAATTCTGATTACCGATGAAACATCTTCCTGGAAAGATGGTATTTCCAATTTTCATAATAACCACATATGATCTGAATGAAATCCAAAACTTCACATTGCTAACAGATCCATACACTTGCCTCGGAATAGGACGGATCCAATGATGACGACATATGCACGAAAAAGGGAAAGGAGGTGGAAACCGTAGAATTTACTAAGAATTTCAACATGGAATATAAAATCACTTAATGGAAGAGAACAAGAACTATTGAAAGAACTGAACGAACATAACATTGATATTTGTGCTATACAAGAGACAAAGAAAAAAGGGAAGGGTCAAACGGACTATCAGGATTACATGCTGATTTATAGTGGTGTCGAAAAACAAGAGCGTGCCAAAGAAGGAGTAGCTATACTGATACACAACAAGTACAAATCTAATATACAAAAATGCTCCTATACAGGGTCTTTCACGAGGAACCTCACCCATATTTATACGGGAAGCTACTGCACGTATTTTCATGAAATTCAGCACTTATAAGTATTTCACGATGCTGATGAAATCTAAAATATTTTCAAGGCATGAGCACCTCCGGTTTTTCCAGAAATGACGTCAACTTCCGTTTTTAAAAATTAGAACACCATTTTTTTATTGCAGAAATAGATTCCTTAGAAAATTTCAATTCATTTTGATGTAACATTTTTCAGTTTTGGTTGGAAAATTCTCTCTGAGCGGGAAAATTCGAAAAAAAAATCGAAAATAGAGCTCCGCTGAAACAAGAATAACTTCGAGGTTTTTGGATGGAAAATTTTCATTTTTGGGATTTTTCAAGATGTAAGATTGATGTATCCACTTTAAAAATCGAAATCGCGATTCATGATACAGGGGGTGAAAAAATCGCTTTCAAAGTTAGGGATGACAAAATCGTGAAAAATCAATTTTTTCAAATTAGAACCCCATTTTTTTATGGCAGATATTGAATCTACGTTAAAAAATAATGTGAGTGTATGCATCACACCCTTGCCCTAAAGTGGATATTTTCTGAGTTATTCACAAAAAACTGTTTTTCGTCTTGAATTTTCAGCTATTTCTTTTCCCTTCACGCCAAAAAGATGACATTTTCAGGAACTGTTACTTAAACCATGTTTTAGATTTTACTACCCTAATATGCAAGAGAAAAAAGTTACAGGTTGTTCCTAAATAGATGGCGAATTTGGATTCGAATTTGTATCGGAAACCTCTTTATTTCAACTAATCGGCCATCGGTTTTCTCTCCAGTGATAAATAAATAATTCCTTATGAACCATATGCAAAAACTTACCATGTTTTACATTATTTTTTTTTAATGATAGATATCATTAATTACATCTGCCAAATTCCTCTTTATTCAGTAGCAATTAATAGTAAACATACTATTAATTTCGTGATAATTCGTATTAAGTTATAAAATCGATCACTATGCCTAATTTTACCAATGAAAATTATTTAAATCTCATTCTACTTCATGGAGAATGTAATAAAGTTGTAGATAGAACGATTCGACTGTTCATTGAGAGGTTTCCTGACCGACCCAGACCAACGAGAGATACCATTAACAGAACCATGACAAACTTGAGAAATGCCGGATCTTTCGTTAAGAAAACTACACACAGAGAAAAAAGTGGAGTAGAAGACGAGAACAACGAAATTACAGTTCTTGCATATTTTAAGTGTGAATCCTCAAAATTCTCTCAAAGATGCCGAGATTGATCTGGGATTATCTCAATCGAGTGTTTGGAGAATATTAAAAAAACATAAAATGCACCCATATAAATTCAATAGGGTACAGCATTTGAAGGAAACTGATTTCGTCAGGAGAACAGAGTTTTGCAAAGCTATGATGATTCGATTTCAAGAGAATGAAAACTTTTTGGACTGTATAATTTGGACAGATGAATCTAAATTCACAAAGAATGGTTCTTTCAATAGGCATAACAGTCATTATTGGGATGAAGAGAACAACCACCACTTCAGACAATGGAACTTTCAAGAGACCTGGAGTTTCAATGTTTTTGCGCCATCAAAAATAATGCAATTCTCGATGTTCACATTTATGATGGGACTTTAACTGGTAAGATAGAACACTACACATGTTTGCATTATTTAAAGAATGTTCTCCCTTAGGAGATAGATATTCTGACATATTGACTCAAATAATTGAGCCGCTAGTACAGAACCATAATGACTTATGGTATCAACAAGATGGCGCGCCTCCACACAATTCACTCAATGTGTCAAATATCCTCTACAGGCTATTTGAAGATCGATGGTTGGCGAACAATGGTCCACATCTTTGGCCACCACGTTCTCCCGATTTAACTCCTTTAGACTATTATGTTTGGGGTAGGATAAAAAATATTGTCTACTCAACTCCCCTGACTGATAAAGAGGACTGCATAGAACGAGTCAGAAATGCGTTCAGGTTTGTTTAGATTTTTAGATTCATAGTTTTGAAACTCAATTTGGTTTTTAAACACTTTTGCAGATCTCTTCCTCCCGATGAAATAAGAAGAGCAACGCACGAAACATTCCTGAGACGTATAAATAAATGTCTAGAAATTAACGGTCAAAACTTTGAGCATCTTCTCTAGTTATAACTGCGAGAGTTTGCCATGGTTCTCCTAATAGTAACTTGAAGTCGGTTTCAAGAAGGGGTGAAAAATCTACAGCATGGTTCAAATAACAGTTCCTGAAAATTTCATCTTTTTGGCGTGAAGGGAAAAGAAATAGCTGAAAATTCAAGACGAAAAACAGTTTTTTGTGAATAACTCAGAAAATATCCATTTTAGGGCAAGGGTGTGATGCATACACTCACATTATTTTTTAACGTAGATTCAATATCTGCCATAAAAAAATGGGATTCAAATTCGAAAAATTGATTTTTCACGATTTTGTCATCCCTAACTTTGAAAGCGATTTTTTCACCCCCTGTATCATGAATCGCGATTTCGATTTTCAAAGTGGATACATCAATCTTACATCTTGAAAAATCCCAAAAATGAAAATTTTCCATCCAAAAACCTCGAAGTTATTCTTGTTTCAGCGGAGCTCTATTTTTGATTTTTTTTTCGAATTTTCCCGCTCAGAGAGAATTTTCCAACCAAAACTGAAAAATGTTACATCAAAATAAATTGAAATTTTCTAAGGAATCTATTTCTGCAATAAAAAAATGGTGTTCTAATTTGAAAAACGGAAGTTGACGTCATTTCCGGAAAAACCGGAGGTGCTCATGCCTTGAAAATATTTTAGATTTCATCAACATCGTGAAATACTTATAAGTGCTGAATTTCAGGAAAATACGTTCAGTAGTTTCCCGTATAAATATGGGTGAGGTTCCTCGTTAAAGACCCTGTATATCATCGCACATACTTGTTGTAACGATTTGCACGGAAAGTCATCAGAAAATGAACTTAATCTCGGTATACGCACCAGAAGATAATAAGCCCCGACACGAACGTTAACGTTTTTACGAGGAACTTACCATATAATCTTTTGTACCGGACGACATGTTGTTGGTCCTAGGAGACTTCAATGCACGAATCGGTACTGATATCATACCAGGAGTAAAGCAGCGTTTCAACAAAGACATATTGAATGATAATGGGGAACTCATGATCAACTTATGCAGTCTTAATAATCGATTATATTGTGAGTAATAGACATGTTCATCCAGCCCAGATACAGGAAATCAGAACATTAAACTCAGCCAATGTAGGTAGCGACCATAAACTTCTATTGGGAAAAATTAAATTGAGACTGTCACGAACAATAAACAATGAGTCAAAAAATAAGGTAGAAAAGCTTAATAAAGAGTCTCTATGGGACCACTCAACGAGAAGCTTATACCAAGATAGACTGAGCAAAACTTTAGAAATGAATCCAATAATAGAGGGAGACGATGTCAACAGCAGCTGGGAAAAACTGAAAAATAACATTTCAGATGCTGCGAAGGAAGCACTTGGAATCCGTACCAAGCATGTACCATCCAGAAAACACAACAAAACACCATGGTTTTCTAACGAAATAAAGAGAAAATGCGATGAAAAGGAAAAGGCATATCTTCAATATAGAACACTCAGGACCCCAGAATCATACAATCAATACAAAATGATCCGCAGCGAGACGAGATCTCTTGTAAGATCAGCTAAAGTCCGGCACTGGGAAATTTTCTCTAAGAACATGGAAAGCGACTTCTATGGTCTCCAAAAACCAATTTGGCGTTGGGAGAACCCAACGGAAGGAAATAAAGGAGTTAATCAAGCCCAGACACATATCAAAGGAATGCTGGTTTAAGTCTCTGAAAAACCTATATACAATGGAAGAAGATGTCATTGGACAGAATGATATACCGGTAATAGATACTGATGACAACATACAAATAGACAGAACAGACATAAAACTGGCACTCAAACAGATGAAGAACAGAAAGAGCTCTGGTCTGGACGGCATTTCCAATGAACTGCTCAAATATGGTGGACAATGTCTTGTGCAACATCTCACTAAACTGGTGGAAAAAATATTTGATCACGAAAGGATACCGGATGAGTGGCGAACAAGTATAACGATTCTCTTGTTCAAGACGGGTGATGAAAAATTACCGGAGAATTACAGAGGCATCAACTTACTGAACTCGACACTGAAGTTGACAACTAACATAATTACCAACAAGATAAGTGGCATTATCTCACTCTCAGATGAACAACAGGGCTTCAGAACGGAAAGGTCTTGCACTGATGCAGTCTTTGTTGTGAGGCAAGTTGTCGAGAAATCTATTGAGTATAATAGACCTGCCTACATGTGTTTCATCGATCTACAGAAAGCATTTGACCGGGTAAAATTACAGGATGTTGTCCATTTGCTATATAGTAGACGGGTGCCCTTCAACTTGATCAAGGTAATTGAAAACATATATAGTGCCAACAAAATACAAGCCAGAATTGACCGAATTAATCCCCATAGACAAGGGAATACGTCAGGGCGACTCACTGAGTCCACTACTTTTTAACATAATCATGGACGAAATAATAAAAAAAGTACGCCACTTGAAAGGTTATAAATTGGGTAACCGTAATATCACTATCCTATGTTATGCCGATGACGCTGTGCTCGTTGCGGAAAATGAAGAAGATCTGCAGGGGTTGCTGTATCGCTTTAACTGTGTAGGCAAGTCATTGAACATGGTCATTTCTGCATCCAAAAAAAAAAACTTGACAATATCTAAAAAACCAATCAGATGCAAACTTGTTGTCGATGATCAAAATTAATCAACAGGAAATGAAATTCAAATACCTAGGTATTGAGCCCTCTGGATATGGGGACATTGAGTTGGAAGTTAGACAACAAACAAACAAAGCACTGAGGGTCGCTGGTTGTTTGAATGACACGATATGGAAGAATAAATATCCACACACTGAGACCAAGGCACGGATATATAAAACTGCCATAAGACCTATAATGACACACACAGAAAAAAGATCTTACGGAAAACCGCTGGAAAGACTTTATTCGACAAAAAGCGAAGTGACAACATAAGACGGACATGTAGAGTGGACAATATCAACGATTGGGTGCTAGGTAGGAAGATAATGGAACGAACACATAAGTCGAATGGACCAACAAAGAGTGGTAAGCATAGCACGTGATGAATCCCCCATTGGAAGAAGTTTGGGAAGACCACGAAAGAGATGGGGCGATAATCTCACCGTCCATTAAGAACAGGCGAGTTATGAAGAATAAACAGGCAATTGTGCCTATCATAGAGAAAGAAGAAGAAGAAATCCAAATTGAATAGACGACTTCGGCCCAAGTTGCCAACCCACAATTTACTTAGCAAGTTTACTTTCACTGGGGAACGAGAATTTCAGGACAAATTCGACATGATAAGGTTCGCATCATTTATAAATAACCGTAAAACATGCCTCGGCTCTTCAAACTAGATAATTCCTTCCAAATATAGGTTTTTGTTAAGATCGTCCCCGTTTGGCTGAAATTTAAGTTGGGATTCCTGATTTCATGCAAACAGTGTCAATTTTCATAGGATACGTTCCGAAAATCAACTCTGTTGTTTCGGTTGCCGATTTTCCGCTCCGTTAATATGAAATATTCGGATGGTTTCTGGAACAAGCGCGTGAAAAAGGTTATTTACGGAATCTGGTTGATAAAAATGCGGTCGATTTACTGTCACCAGAACGATTTTCTATGGTAAATATCCATAGCATAGAACAATCCATGTTTACTTTAGGTTCCGAGTTCAGAACTGTAAGGGGACGGTTCTCGCACAGATCTATGGTCTACGCTAGAACCGTCCCGAACAGATCTGAACTCGCAAACCAAAACAAACCTAAAGTAAAAACGCTGCAAATTTTACACAAGGGTTTATTATTTTCTCAGGTTAATAACCCAATACCAATGATATCTCAAATCAATCGTATATATTATTTATAACTCATTGGTTTTTCACCAAACGAAAATCAATTCCATGAAGAAATTCATGTGAAATATTTAAATTCAATAGTAACTACAAAATTATCCACGTCGAAACCAAAAGTACCTACATAACTCCTAGAGTCGTTAGAAATCAATAGGTACAACACCCGCAAAATCCTATTGAATGAACAAACAGATGTGAATAGCTCTCCACTACTGAATATTTTTCTGTAACCTAAAAACTCTGTGGCAAACCCCAATTTATACCTACTCTCACTTTTACGCTTTTGTATAATTATTTAGGCACGTTCCGGACCATATTTAAACCTTGTTGTACTACATACCATCAGTCAGTAAAATGTAGATACCTGAAGAAGATTTTTAGCAACTTTCTTCGTGTTTTTTGTGATTCCGTAGTATTACTATGAGTGTTGTGAATTCCCCGCCGAAGTCCAACACACCGTTAGGATCAAAATCAAACTAAACGGTTAAAAAAAAACACACTTTAATTCGATTCCTAGTTGTATAATGAATATACTAGACTAGTGCCGATACGAAATAATCGATCGTGTGAAAATATGAACAAAAACGTAAAAAACCTATTTTAAATATTTGAGCCGAGCCTCGGCGTTTTCGACCTCAAGCTAATCGCTTCCAATTCCGATCCCGACTAACTTATGTCTGGAATTTTCAAATATCCCCAAGGATAAATCTTACATGCCTAAATATGTCTATGTTTATAATAACGCACAAAATCACTTGAAGGGCGAACCGCCTTAGCTCGCTCGAAAAGTGAGACCAATGCAGGTGGCCGCACAGGGCCGTATTCCCTAATTATCTGGGGACAAATCTGTCGAGTTATGACAATGAGATGGAGTTTTTATGTCCGACTGATCATCAGAATTATCAGTCCTGTCACCGATATAATCAATTACCGTATCCATGTTGTCTGTCTCATCTAAATATATTCCCGAAATATGGTAGATAAACCTATTCACTAAGGTATCAACATATAAAGAAAATTTTGCTGGAAAGAATTGAAAGAATCCCTTTATAATTAAGCCTAGAGGATGTTATTCATAAAAATCTTAAATATTTTTCATTCCAAATCACATTTCCTATGAAATATTGGAGTTGAAGAGAAAATTATCTTGGTGTTGAGTTTCTTAAAAAACTACTTCACAAAGGTCAAGTCACTATGTTGTTTCTTTCGTTAAAGTTAAGTTAAATTTCCGAAAAATATTTTTTACTAATATTTTGCCAGTACGATCTTCATGATATTACTTATTAAATTGCGTGTCGGTATTACACAAATAGAAATGAAATTCAAATCAGAAAGCGTTTGCGCCTTTTGACATATAAGGGAAATAACCTCAAAATTTAAAATGGCCACAAAATTTTCCGCCAATATCTCTGCAAATAAATATGGTTTCAAAATGTTGACTAAAACCTGTACCAAATTATATTGAACTTTAATGAATAGCTTCCGAAAAAAATGTTTAGAAAAAATTCAATTTTTTCCCAATACAATTCTCACGAAATCATGCATTAAATTGAGCGTCGATATTTCACAACTAGATATGATGTTTCAATTTCATCGCGTTAGTATTTCTTGAGAAACTTTCGGGAAAATTAACTTAAACTCTCAAATTAACAACAAATACGTAAAACAAAATTCAAGATTTTCCGCTAATATTAAATGTGTGGATGTGATTCCTACTAGGATTCAACTTTGTTCTGGAAAATATCAATGAAATGAAAAAAAACTCACCCGTCCTGTGCAACTTATCTGAAAAAAATTTTTCCACAGTGCATATATCCGATAAGAGTTCACTTGATTCACAAAATATCCAATACACAAACTGAAGACCTAAAGTTATTTTCAATAACTTTTCTGTAAAAATCAAATATATCGTGAACCTCTCAAGGTTGAATTCGACTGAATAATTTTAAAAGAGAAATTTCGTTCCGTATAGTTGTCAGATACACTCAACTAAGAGGGTGCCAAATCCCAACGTCTGTTTAATGTAAAAACCTTCAATTCAAACAAGTAGTTTGCGGACCACCAGATGTTGAAACATGCGGAGTATTCTTGTCTCCGGTCCCCAGTACCCTTAGTATTAAATTCTCGACAATTGATGAGATTTCCGGTTTGTTAATTGATTTGTTTGCATATATCCTCCAATTTGTTTTATCATATACATGCTCATTATCTTTTATATTCACCCCTATTTCAAAGTCTCAGTACGAAAAATATTGGATTTCGACTGAAACCAGTAGCCGATATCCACATGTTGACGATAATTGTACTAAGCAATCCAAAATTGATGGAAACCTCCGATCGAATATTTTGGAAATATTCATTATTTTAAATAACGCTTCTTAATTCGCGTTCTGCATGTGAATGGGTTATTCAGTTACACAAGAGTATTTATTGAGATTTCAATGTTTCAAATGAATTTTTTCATGGAATCAGTTTTCGGGTTGTGAAAAACCAATGATTTATGAATAATATATAAGTTTTATTTAAGATATAATTGAGCTCCATGAAGAAATTTAATGTTTCATCCCGTAATTCGCAGGGTGATATCTATAAATAATAATTGTTATCCGAGTTTTTGTAGTTATGTTTCAGATATTAGGAAAGAAACCCCAAAAATATTTAGTTTGAACTACTAACGATTATGAAATTGTCGAGAACATCGATAGGGCATTTGCACATTGTGTTTATAAAACAATAAACGAATCCGTTCGAAATTTCTCAATATATGTTGAAAATTTGGTAACAATCTTTTCATCTACTTTCAGATATATGATTCTGGATGAAAAGTTAACTGATTATTTCACTGAATTCCAATCTTAGAACCGAATGCGATGATTCATTCTCGGGATTATTGGAAATTTGCAGCATTTTTCTTTATAACTCAGAGACTACTGGTCGGATATCATCCGGGTGAAAATTTTTAGGTTGAGTTATGCAACAGTAATCAACGTTGAGAATTTCACAAAAATTCGGTGGTAAGTTTCCGAGAAATAATTTTTTTTTTCCCTCAAACCCCCAATTTTAAGCCCTTAGGGTACATCAATCCTGCTGAAAAGCTTGGAGGATCAATCCCGAGCGACACATGATTTTTCTACCAAGTTTCACGGATTTCGATTCAGTACTTTCCGAGAAAAGCTCTGGACAACGGACGGCGGACGGACGGATTTTCTTTTATTCGTTCATTCAAATCTACATACTCCAAAACGTAAACTGTGAAATTTTCAGGGGGGGTTAAAATTTTTTGTTGTTGGTCGATCACTAAGGTTTATTATTTGATTTCATCAAATAATAAACCAAAATAGATTGTTCTATGCTATGGATATTTACCATAGAAAATCGTTCTGGTGACAGTAAATCGACCGCATTTTCATCAACCAGATTCCGTAAATAACCTTTTTCACGCGCTTGTTCCAGGAACCATCCGAATATTTCATATTTACAGAGCGGAAAATCGGCAACCGAAACCACAGAGTTGATTTTCGGAACGTATCCTATGAAAATTGACACTGTTTGCATGAAATCAGGAATCCCAACTTAAATTTCAGCCAATCGGGGACAATCTTAACAAAAACCTATATTTGGAAGCAATTATCTGGTTTGAAGAACCGATGCATGTTTTACGGTTATTTATGAATATTGCGAACCTTATCATGTCGAATTTGTCCTGAAATTCCCGTTCCCCAGTGAAAGTAAACTTGCTAAGTAAATTGTGGGTTGGCAACTTGGGCCGAAGTCGTCTATTGCAGAAGGCCATCATTAGCAACAATTTTTCGTGAAGTCTTGGCTGGCATCGTCGGTGATCATTTCATAAGCCAAAAGTTTCTACCGAAAAAATTAATCGGTCGAAATTATCGACAATTTCTAAGAGAAATCGATAATGCCTGAACTGCTGGAAGATGTACCTCTTCAAGTAGGACAAAACATGTTCTTTAAGCACGATGTAGCTCCGGTCCACCTTAGTGTGGTTGCTCCCCAATATTTGGAGGACGACTAACAAAACCGTTGGATTGGCCGAGGAGGTCCACAACCTTAGCACCCGCGATCTCCGGAATTTAACTGTTTGGATTTTTTCATCTGGAGCCATCCGAAAATAATAGTCCTGACTACTCCAGCTGAAAATGTAGAGTGAACTGTAATTTCTTGAGACATAATTCGGAACACTTCAGTAATATTCCTGCTTGTTGGACAGTCAATGCTTGAAAGAATTGTAGCGTGCATTGAAGCTTACGCGGTCCTTAATTTAACTGTTTATGATTTCTTGTTTTTTTTTTATTTCACTAGGTTTTGTTTCACCTGTTCTAACGTTCAACAAAATTTGATTGAATTGATAATAAAAAGATTAAATTTGTAAAATTGACCTAGTTTTTCAACATAAAAGTTGATATTTCTCGTCTAATGTTGACTTAGAGAGTATGACCAAGAGTACTTTTCTTATTTAGAAAACATGAGCGGGTCAATGGGCCTTCCCCATCGGCTCAAAAGTTGGAGATGAAAACACCAACTACTCCTTCAAAACCTCTACCAATTAAGAGATTGAAAAATCCGTACAAAACATAGCTTATTATGATTGGAAAATGCTTGCGGAAGCCGTTTTCGGTGTGGAAAGAGATTGCGGGATATTCGCAAAAAACGATTTTTTGTAATTCCAGTAATTGCACCATTTTGCAGGATGTATCTAGAAATAGGTGCATTTAGAAGGGTAAGTTAATAGAAACTTCATTTCCATATTTTTGGACCGACTATCACATCCTGGAGTCCTGCGCATGTAAATGAAACACTCTGTATAATTGAAGAATTGATCGACAGAATTGGAACTCCAGAATACATAGATTACCGACTATAGTCAGGAATTTTTAAAATACATTTTTTCGTAAGCTATTCCTGGACTTTGCCGCGGAACCTGAAGTCAGAACTAAACAGTATACAACGACTTGCAAGCCTTTGTTAACATTTAACCTGTTGCTTGCGACGCCGCTGGTATCCATAGAATAACGTATAAAGGATGTAATTGTCATGCGTTGTTATGTCACTTCAGTTAAAGAAACAGACGATTTGATTGATTTGCGTATTAAAGATTTCCCGAATTTTCCATTTCCGTCTTTCGTGTGAAGGAGGAAACACGTATCGTACCTGAGATAATTTTCATTTGCAATCATCAACGTTGAAGGTGAATTTTTCTGAAATTAAAGTTGCCGAGATATGACCTTATTCTCGGTTAGTTGTAATTTATGCAATCTAATCAAACATCTCACCAGATAAGAATTATTCAAGTAGCTTACTGGTTCCGGACTTATTTCTTGCTTCCATATTGTTTTTAGGCACATATTCCTTATACATGTTTTCTTTTCCTGATTTATTGAATTTTTCAAACCAGAACAAGATTCCTTCTCAGTTCTATCATTAATTTCATTCATGATCTTCATGATTACCCTGTTTTATATTAAGAATCGAGAAGTAGTCATGGTAAATTTTTGTGGTTAAATGAAATGACTCGTCAATATCGATGTTTCAATAATAGGAATGTTCACAAAATTCACTTTCGTTCGATTCATAGGAACAACATTCACAATCTAAACATAAATCGATAGATAATCGTCACAAAAGGCGATAAAATGCCTGAAAATAGTAATATTATCAAGAAACACAATCGAACCGTTTTTATATCCACTTCAACAATTCATTACATTTCGGCAGATTTGAAGAAATTGATTCCAGCTCGATTGTAATTCATTTCAACTGCGACTTGTTTCGATAGAACATTCCACGCAAACGGTTTATTATATCATCCAACTACTTGAAATTCGTAATTCATCCATATTTTTCATCATTTTATGCAGTTTCGGAGCAATAAATCATCGAACTTCGACGACACTCAACCTCAATTAAGTTTCGAGATTAAATTCGATCATTGCGAAATGCGTGCATTTCGAGATTAAATGCACGGAAGTATCCGAACATTGCCGATAGTCACGTGTATCAAAAGTGTCACATTTAATCCGAAATACTTGTATGGGTTTGTTGTGGCAAAATTGGGTTTATTTGAATGTTTTCAATTCACATTGAACGAAAGACACATTGTCTTCCGTTCATCAAAATAATTCTTTTTTATTTGCTTACGTGGCACTTTTCAACGGTTATGCTAGCTCCACCCTTTTCAACGTCCATGAGAAACATGAGGGGAAACTGACCTTGGAAGGACAGAAGTACCCGATTTTTGCCGACGATCATAGCCTACGATGCTCAAGTTTTCCTCGGAATCAACAGGTACTAACAGGTCGACGTTGCCATACATTCATTCGTCGTCGCAAGAAATTCTGACTACAAACCGATCCCGAAAGCGGCGGGGATAGCCGATCTCCGCCAAGTCCACAGAAATACTTGAAACGTAGAATTTTTGACGGATTTTCGTAGAAATATCACTCTTTTCAAACATTCTTGCGAAAACGAAAACGAAAAAAAAAATAGAAAAAAGAGCCGCGTTACGAATCAATATCGCGGCTCGTCTTCGCGATCGTACCGAAACATTCTACCTAGTTTAAACCCAATAGCAAAATTCTTTCATTTAGTTTGGCACCTTTGGAAAATATGATGTAAAAAACATGGTGTGCTCATCTGAAAAAAAAAGGACGCCAGCAAGATTAAACTACAAGGAAATATATATTTTGTGCTTTGAATTTGAATGGAAAAAGTGACGTCATCATTGGTACATACGATCACAAAAGAGCAGATGAGCACAGCATGTTTTACTTAAATCATGGAAAATATCAATATTTGCGGTATTTTCATGATGTAAAAGACATGGTGTGCTCATCATGAAAAAAAGTGACGTCAGCAAGATTAAAATACAAGGAAATATATATTCTGTGCTTAGAATTTGAATGAAAAAGTGACGTCATCATTGGTAAAAACGATCACAGATGAGCTAATGAGCACAACATGTTTTGTTTACATCATTTTTATTTTTCGAGATTTTTTTGAAAATATTTCTGGATTTTTACTCAATAAGGGATCAAAACGACAGGAAAATTCGGAGTTTTCTCTTTTCCTATTCATGTTAAGACATCACGCCAAGTCTTCTCACAAATATTCGAAAATTTCTCATAAAATTACCCTATTTTAGCAAAAGTTTTTCTTGATCACAGATGGATCTTAAGAATAATTTATAGAAGGCCACTTACCTTCTCAAGTGAGAGATTGTACGATGAATCTGAGCTGCTCGATGTAAGACAACTCTTCTGTTTGAGTATGCTCGTTAATATAAAAAAATCGAGAATATCATCACGTCCCATCATACACTGCTATGAAACAAGAAGTAAAGCGAACTCTTTGAGAGTGCCTTTCTGTGCAAAGTCGATAGGGCAGCGACACTGTGAATTTCTTGCCACTAAGTTGTACAGTCAACTTCCACCCAATATAAAAGATATTAATGGCATCAGTTTGTTCAGGAGGAAATCGAAGGGGTGGATTCTTTCTTACGGAAGAGGAAAGTTGCATGGCTTCGTCAACCAGAGATGAGGTGTCAGGATTGGATGAGGAGAGGATAGAGGGAGGAGAGTGAAGTTGAATTTTTTTGCTGTGTCTTGAATTTGTTGAATATTGTTCACTCACCAACTATAGGTTATTTAGGATTAAATTTATTATGGCATCACGTACAAGCGATAGCTTCTTGCTAAAGCTTCTGTGTTATCATGTTTTTGTTCACCACCCACTTTATTAATCAATTGTAGATAACTGAGTGAATAAATATTATTATTATTATTATTATCTCCTGCAGTGGTTCCGCGATGTTGCCTGTAACGCATTTAGTATTATTGATTAATTGTGTCGTACGTCGTACGACAATATATTTCTTAGGGACAATATACAGGGTTTTCCAATAGCCGTTGAAACGTCCATAGCAAATGATCCAAATCAGTCAATTCCACGGCGTTCTCAAGAGTTGGACATGGCCCAGACCACTTTATGGCGAATTTTGCGTGAGGATCTTGTTTCACACCCATACAAGATCAAGCTGACTCAAGAATTGAAGCCGATGGACCATTTGAAGCAACGTACGTTTTCCGATTGGGCTTTGCAAAAGATGCGCCAATTTCATCGCAAAATCATTTTCAGTAACGAAGCTCATTTTTGGCTCGATGGGTTCGTCAATAAGCAAAATATGCGTTTATTGGTCAGGTGAAAATCCACATGTACTTCATGAAACAACACCACTTCATCCACAAAAAAGAACTCTTTGGTGCGATTTGCATGCCGGTGGCGTCATAGGGCCATATTTTTTCGTCGACGATAATGATCGTCACGTCATTGTGAATGGTAATCGTTATCGCACCATGATTACCGATTATTTTTGGTCCGAATTGGAAGATATGCTCTTGGACAACATGTGGTTTCAACAGGACGGTGCCACAAGCGATAAAGCATACGTTACAATCGATTTATTGAAGAGGAAGTTTAATGAGCGTGTTATCTCAAGAAATGGACCAGTTGATTGGCCGCCTCGTTCGTGCGATTTAACGCCTCTAGACTTTTTTCTTTGGGGCCACGTCAAGTCATTGGTCTATGCCAACAAGCCGACAACGTTGGAAGAGCTCAGAGCCAACATTGAAAGCGAAATATCAGCCGT
This sequence comes from Myrrha octodecimguttata, assembly GCA_958510865.1. Taxonomy (NCBI): domain Eukaryota; kingdom Metazoa; phylum Arthropoda; class Insecta; order Coleoptera; family Coccinellidae; genus Myrrha; species Myrrha octodecimguttata. The sequence continues at coordinate 34,178,557 of OY294057.1, forward strand.
TTCGGCCGAGTCATAGAAAGTTTGGTCCAACGAATCGACCGCTGCAAACGTGCCCGCGGTGGACATATGAAAGAAGTCGAGATACATTCATAAATGTTTTGATTGTACTTCAACCCGATAATAAAGTTTTTGGAATATCTCAAATGGTTTTCATTTTATTTTGAAAAAAAATTTGTAAAGTCCTTATTGGAAAACTCGATATTTCTCAGGGAGGGCACGCGGTCCCGCGGCCTTATTGAGCAACCACCATTGACATGGTGGGTCCTTTCCTTCGAAAGTTCTGGGTGTTCAACCTGATCTTAGAAAATTTGAAAGAAAGCGTAAAAATTAAGGATAAATAAAAGAGACAATGTGAGTATATTTTGGGAAGCCTCGGAATTGTTTTAGGTGGGATTAACCCTTGCTCATCGACACCACAATATTTTATGGACGTGCCGTGCGGCTGGGTCGATTCCCCTTCAGTCCAATCCAACAGAATTTTCGCCCTCACGGTCCGCCTGCCAGGGAAATGGAATGTCGCTCTAATTCATTCTGCGTTGTAGCCAAGAACTACAGGTTTCGCCTAACTTGACCTGAATATAACGTGTTCGGTGGTATTAGACTGCGGTCGAACAGAGATTCTAGAGGATTTGACATCGCTCCACAAATGGGAGTTTATAGTTCGAAAATTCAGTGTAGAAATGGTCCAAGTTTCCGTTTATTCGATATCAAGGGACAGGTCAACATCCTCCTCCAGGAGAGTGATGAAGTCAATAATTTATGGACACTTCCAGTGGTATCAAGGAACGATATTTGACCCTAGGAACTTGTATTCGTTTCCAGCTTCTTCTTAAGAGCAAACTGTAACTCAAATATAACGGGGTGACTTCTAGAGGCCAGAGTTCGTTTTTTTTTCGAAATTTTTTTTTGGTGCAGATGGTTGAAAAAAATTGTAGGCATGCGCAATGTTGCCACTTTTTCATATTCAGACATTTTCGGGAAAATAAAACAGGAATGGAGTGACACATGGAAAAATAAGTAATACTGCGCATTCCCGCTAAAGAATTAAGTACATCCCACAAAAAAAACTTTTCAAAAAATACTCAGAGTGGCCTGCAGAACGACGCTCCGTTTTCTGCTATAAACATCGACATTTTTCCGAATTCCAAGATTTCACGAGCCTATAGGCAACGTTAAAGCATGAAGTCCGGGTCCAGCGGTCTGACCTTGAGATATAAACAAGGTTTGATGACATATAAATGTGGCTGTGTTGCCTAGCTGTAATTTACTACCACGTGGTATTGTTTCCTCGTAATTAACAAACTTGTTCAGGCAATCATCGTTTTGTCCGAACGCCTTTAATTTTCGAATTTAGAGTCAAAAATAGCCTTAAAAAGCTTGGTTGGACTCATGCACTGATGAATCCGTGGCCCGATTCAATGGGGTTTTTTCTTTAAACAAAAATCCAGTCATTTTCATGAAAAACCTCCGAAACATCACATTCAAACATATTATTTCAATATTATATTTCGAAAAAATGTTTGATCACCTAAAACTGAAAAATAAAAATGGGGATTTAAAATTTAAAAGGATTTGTCTTGAGTGCACGATATGCCAACGTCGAATTCAGCTTTCTCGGAAAGAAAAGGACGTCAAATGTGTTGCTTAGGAAAACAGAGATATTTCGAACTGGTAAGAGTAGAAGACAACGACCAAGAAATAGAAGAGCACAGACTGTCATAATGTCATATAACTGACAAATCGCAAACGGAAACGAATAATGAATTGTTTGGTTATATCGACAAATAACACGTGTGTACCACAGAATAGGAATAAATATTTCATTATTCTAAAGTAGAACAAGCTATCCTACTAGACACCTTTGCCACTTCGTGCATGCCTGGCAAATCCCTTAAAATTTTAAAACCCCAATTCTGAAATCTGATTTTGAATACTTTCTGAAGGTAATTCGGGAAAATGATGAATCAAACCCATAATATTTAAGTTCAAATTAGCATTTGTAGTAATAATACAAATTCAGAAAAAACCCCAATTCTGTCAGCCCGGTTCTGTGTGCTCGAACTTTCGGAGAAAAGAATCAAAGGTCTGGAAATTCAAAATTTTGAGGTAAGTTCCTCAATATTTGAACCAGTACTGATGCCATAAAAAAACTTCTCGATTAGTTGGAGGATATCTACGCATAACTCGTGCAAAATGTTTGGACCGAATCAAAAACATTATTATTCGGAATTTTTCATCGGTATCTCAGGTAGTACCTACTGATTATATTAGATTGAAACTTCGTCAACAATTGGGACCAACGTCCAACTTAGTACGAAATATTTGGATCTCATCGACAGAAAATAAGTATTTCAAAAAATAATTCGAAATTTCGCTGAATTTATATTCCTCGGAGAATACCAATCAGACTTCCATGACATATGCCTTCAACTCGATATTTCAAAACAGTGGTTCAAATTTCAATTCAATCTGATATTAATTTCTAGTAATGTAGAAAGACAAATATGCCAACATCCGTTGTCATTTACAATTTCGAGATTAATTCCTGAATACTTCAAGAAGTTCTGCCGAGATTAGATTCAAACCTCTAAACTGGTTGACGAATACCGAATACAAATTAATTCCCAACTTAGAAAGGATTGCAATTACTGAGGTCGAATTCTTGAATGGCTAAAATCCACCAGATGATTCTGCAGATACACCCATTCAAAAAGTTATTTTTCCAATATTTCCAAAATTTTAGATCGAATCGAATTCATTTGAGTACACAATTGAATTTGACTTTACTCTAATGAGATGATCATCAAGAAGTTTAGCATCAACATTTTCAAACTAGTTACCAAGTTTCATCACGAATGAATCAATTTTGGTTTATTATTTGATAAAATCAAATAGTAAACCTTAGTGATCGACCAAAAAACAAATTATCCCCCCTAAAAATTTCACAGCTTGCATCTTGAAGTATGTAGATTTGACTGAACTAATAAAAAAAGCCGTCCGTGTCCGCCGTCTGTTGTCCTGGGCTTCTCTCTGAAAGTACTGAACCGAAATCCGTAAAACTTGGTAGAAAAATCGTGTGTCGCTCGGCATCGATCCACCAAGCTTTTCAGCAAGATCGGTGTAACCTAAGAGCTCAAAATTGGGGGCTGGGGGGAAAAAAAATTTTTTTTGCAAAAATGACCACCGAATTTCCATGAAACTTTCAATGATAATTACTGTTGCATAACTCAACCTAAAAATTTTTAGCAGGATGATTTTCAACCTCTGAATAAAGAACATAAGGAAGGAGCATAATGCCTCACAAAGTGGGTTCGGGATGGATGTTGCATATGGCCGATTTCCCTTTCACTTTGAAGAGAGAACAACTTGTTCCGAGACTTCTTTGTCTGAAGAAACTAACTAACATGAGTCATACTTGGAGGTTCCACATGGGCGCATATGTTCCACTGATATACGAAGTAGAAAAGCGTTATGCTCCTTCCTGCTGTTCTTTATTCAAAGTTTTCAACAAGTGGTTCCTGAGGTATAAAGAGAAACGCTGCAAATTTTGGGGTTGAAAACTAATGAGTTATGAATAGTATAGAGCGTGGCAAAAGAGTAACGTATCTCGTAATCGTAATCAAATTACCTTCCATTTGATGTATCACAATCCATATATTTCCATTCGGAAAAATAAAGTAGTGGGGTAAGAAATATCAAATTCAAAAAAGCACAGGATAAATTGGTTGTGAAATCAAAATCGACGGGTGCGAGGATATTCCTTAATAATTCTTCGTACAAGCATTATTGTCGAGTAACGTTATTTTTTGGCACGCTGTATTTTTTTTTAATATCAATGGTATTGAGTCATTCAACTGAGAAAATAATAATGAACCCTTATGTAAAATTTGCAGCGTTTTTTTATTTGTTCCGCAAATAACAACGATAGCGAGGAAGAAATAAGGAAATTTGATACTTTTTCTTGAATCTCCGGAAGTTATACTCGAACCGAACTTTGGCACCCTGTTGTGGAATATGGAGCTATAAGTGTGTGCCCAATTGATCCCATATCTGACTTATAGTCCCAAAAAAATATTCCAAAGGAATAACGAAAACGCTTTTTTTTTAAAGTTTACAACGAACTTTCGAAAAATTGGTGCGTCAATAAGCTTCAACCAACATCAGGCGAGTGTCAAATCCATCGCTCAAGTAGTTCCTGACATTAGAAAATAACCTCCGAATTAGAAAATTACAGACATCCGTACAAAACGATAATAATAATGTTTATTTCAAATTTTTTCAAATTTTCAAATAGCACAATTCCAAAAGATACAATTCACAATAAACAAACATGAGTTCCCCACTAAAACCGAAGTTGTGCGTGGGTATTAATCTCCTGCTGATGTACCTTCATTTGTGGCAGTCGTGTGCACGTCAGTGTGCCCCAATATCAGACAAAACAAAATGTGACAACAAATATCGACCATAAACCCCGACAAGAAACATCCCAACATCATCCTGTGCTGTGGCTATTCGTTTCACCGGTCACCATTATATCGTGTACAGTATTTCTACTCAGGCTAAGTATATATCCTTTGAATATTTTCTTCAATAGGCCGATATTATTTATCTCATATATATACTTCTTGTACATCCCAGGTAAGTAATTGAACACTTTGGTACTGAGATATCTATATGTGTGTTGGCCAATATTTTTTTTCGCAATGGTGACCTGTACGTTACCTTTAGCTTTGTTCCTGGTATAATAACCGTGATCTAACCTCCGTAGTGTACTTTTATTTCTATATATGAACAATATGATGTGATACATATATAGTTGCCTAATATCGAGTAGCTGTGAATCTCCATGAATACAATCGGATGGAAAATCCCTCTTTTTAAAGTACATGATTCTGAGAATTTTCCTTTGTAATATTTCCATTTTTTTTAGGTGAGTATCAAGCAATCCACCCCAGCTGAGAATGGCATATTGTAGTCGAGACTGTACCAAGGCACAGTATATCATCCTGAGGTGAGTTATATCAAGGATCGATCTTAAATATTTGAATTTATATAACATGTATCTGAATGTTTCCGAAACTTTGGTTATATGTATATCCCATCTCAAATGGGGGTCTATCGTAACACCCAGATACTTGATGTGGCTTACTCTGGTGATCTTCATTCCTTTTCCATGACTGTAAAAGTTTATTTCTTTATAATTGGGCAGTTGATTTCCGTAACTTGCAAATGGTGAAAATGCGTTTTGTCAAAGTTGATTGTCATGAATTTGTGATCAAACCAGTCTTTAAGCACAACAATCTGATCCTCCACCTTTGCTTTCAGGCTATCCCAATCCTCCGCTGTAAAAATTACGGCCGTATCGTCTGCAAAGCTAAAGATAGATGCGTCGCATTCCAGGTCAAGTAGACTGTTTATGTATAGGGAAAATAATAGGGGACCCAATACTGTGCCCTGTGGAATACCACAATTAATCTCCTCCTCCGAGCTCAGGACTCCGTTAACCCTCACTACCTGCTTTCGTTCATAAAGATAGCTTCCGAATAGCTTCAGTGGATTACCTCTTATACCCGACCAACTTAGGACCTCCAGCAAACGGCAATGGTCAATAGTATCGAAAGCTTTGGCTAGATCCAGGAAAACACACACTGCCGGTCTCTTGTTATCTATATGTTCGTATATTTCCCCTGTAAGTGCAGCTATTGCGTCACATGATGACAAACCCTGCCTGAATCCATACTGCCTATCAGATATTAAGCTGTACTAATCAACAAATGTCATTAGTCTAGACTTAAGCAGTTTCTCAAAGATTTTAGCGAAACTAGTCAAAAGCGAGATGGGTCTATAATTATTAACTATTTCAGGATCACCTTTTTTTAATGTAGGAGTGACTATTGACTTCTTGAACGCTCGCGGGCATTGACAAGTTTTAAATATTTTATTCATAAGGTCAGTTAATAGAGGAATAATCTCACTTGATGTCTCCTTAAGATGTTCGGCTCTGATACCGTCAAATCCAGGGGATTTTCCAGATTTGAGAGAGCTAAGTAAAGTTGCAAGTTCCCCCTCTTCGACAGGGCTCAGAAAAAATGATTCCTCGTTTGTACTCTGTTTAGGATCTGCAGTAGAAGGCTTGATTATTTTTTCCGCGTAACTCCTCCCTATATTTACGAAGAAATTATTGAATATGTTTCCTTTTTTTCTGTCGTCATTGGTTTTTTCTCCGCCTTCACCTTGAATTTTTTTTATTGAAGTATCTTTCTCAGGAGCATTAATTTCGTTTACAACTTTCCAAAGTTGTTTCGACCTATTTCGACCATTTTCAATTTCGGTTTGGTAGTAAATCCGTTTCGCCATCTTTATCAGTTTGTTTGTACAGGCTCTGTAATTTAGGTAGGAACTCTTCTTTGAAATATTTTGAGGGTCATCTCTGTATCTGCGATGTAAATCGTTTTTATGGTTTATAGATACAACTAATCCCCTAGTCATCCATTTCTTTCTCTTGTGATCAGCTCTTCTCAGTTTTCTTGCAATTGTGTTCCGATCCATCATGGTCTTGATCGTTTCAGTTAAGTAGTCCGTCTTTTTATCTACATTCTCTAGACCATAGTATAATGACCAGTCGTGTTCCCTGATACTTCGTCTGAGACCATCGTAATTTAAATAACTGCATGTCCTGGCGTCCCTGTTTGTTTTCTTTTCCTGTTCGAGTGGAATCCCCAATATAGTGCACCTGTGATCCGTTACACCCGTTTCAAATACTGCGGCAATGCATCCAACTTGAATGTTTTTTCGTGACTTCATGAAAATATGATCAATGCATGATCTCGATTCACCCTGTACCCTTGTATACTTATTGATCATGGATATGAAATTATATTCGCTTAGATTATTCATATAGTTTGAAACCACCTCGTTTTCACTGCGTATATCCAGATTAATATCACCTACAATAACATGATGATCCGTATTTATATCTTTTGTTTTTTCCAGGTATTCTTCGAAGTGCACTACAAAATCTTCTGCCGATGTAGATGGAGATCTGTACAATGATGTTACTAGAGTTGTTACCTTCCCAAGAGTTAACTTAACCTGTATCGCTCTGCATTTATCAATATATACCAATTCAGGGTTGCATTCAATTTTTTCTTTAACAAAAACAACAACGCCATCATTCTTATTGTGCTTGCCTTCACTATATATCATCCGGTAACCATCAATACCAAAAATGTCTCTACAGTTCGATATGTCGAAGGTTTCTGTTAAAATGAGCAGGTCAAAGTCTATTGTTATCTGATTCAGCATTATATTGAGTTCATCGAAATTTTTCCTGATACTTCGTGAAGAGAGATCCTCCCACTAGACAACGAATTTTGCCCACCCTGAAAAAAGTCAAATTGAAGTCCTGTGCTTTTCCTGAAGACTCCATAGTCCGAAAAACGAATTTCTACAAGGTCATAAAATATTGAATCTCATAGATTTCTTCTAGACTATCTGAAAGTCCAAACATTCGGTCCTGAATAATTCAACAGAATGCACTCAGCAAACGTGACCACAGCCAATATTTTATCACGGTCAACCACACTACCGAATTGTGCATTATGGTGATTAAAACGTTCCCCGGTATCGTGGAATAACCCTTGGCGCAGCTTTTTTCGCATTAGGTAAAATGTAATTGGTTTTGTTTCTTGTTGTGTCATGTCTAGACCTGGGATATGTCCCGGTGGAAACATCATTTTAACATCGGTTCTTACCCAGGTTTTAACATTCGGGCGGGTAAATACGGAAATTAGTCGAGTTAGAATTCATTAATCAGTCTGTTTCTATAGCATCTGAATGAATAGATTTCAAGCTGTAATTGAAGGCAACAAAGACAACTAAAGTCGATGAGAGTTTTCATAAGCTTCCTACTACTCCCAAGGTTTGTTTTTTTTTTGTCCCCAAGAACTACACTATTGTACACCAGTATGGATTGTGTAGCACTGATAACGTTCGGTGATTTCTGTTTTGAACTGCACTTTATTCATTGAAATAATATAGTAAAGTGAGACACAGATTACGAAGTTCCAACTTCGTCCTCTATGATATTTCACAGAATTTTCCTCCTATAGTATTAAAAAAATCTAGAAAAGCACTGCCTTGAAGGCAGCAGCTTTTGCGCACATGTTCAATGTAGATGACCGCTTCGGCAACGAATGAACATGCGCGCAAAAGCTTAACTGAAATTTGAAATGCTTCACGGTCACTTCAAGGTCCGAGCTATATTCAATTGGAAAAAAAAATCCACAAAATTTGCAAAACTTCAGAATTTTGTATTATTTTCTACCTGCGGCATATCCACAAACCAACTACGAGATTTTGAGGACAAAAACTCAAAATTCCAAATAGCCACAAAATATTACGTCTTTCTTTGCCAATTATTCCGGAAGGAAATAGTGGATCGAACAGAGATTTGGAACATTGTAATTTACTTCGAGATCGGTGCCTTAACACGTTGACTGCCAACTACGAGATAACTCGTATATTGCGATCTCTGTCAGGACGCCGACTACGAGTCATCTCGTACTGTGTTTACTTGCCATAATCGAGCAGCTACGATCAAACACGTAGTATATCAGCGTTAATATGGATAGATGGCTTCTGGGAAGAGATGTAGATATCAATGCTGGCTTACATGAACGGAAAATTTATCGATGAAGGAACAGATAATATAATTCTAAAAAAAAATTCAAAACAAGAAGAGAATATATTTATTGTTCGTTAAACTTTCTAAAACAGTCTTCCACGCAAAGGGCTGGTTTTTCTTCACAGATTGCACAAAAACAACTGGTTTCGTGGCGTTTTTTTCTTGGGTGCGTATACGACATGGCTGCGTCGGACGGATAATTTTTTTCCGAGCTGGGTGAATCTCTTCATTCTCTTCACCAACCAACGCGATGACGAATTCTCCTCTGAACTTTATAAGTTTTATTTTAGAAGTCATTTATCGATAAATTTTGTGCGAATTCTGTGAACGAATTAACTCGTACTTGGGCTCCGCGAAGAGATTTCTGTTACGTAAGCCAACTACGAGATGATTCATGAGACCTTTTTTTTTCGAAAAAATACATTTTCTATAAATTTTGGTGATAACTTTGTACTATAATTAGAGTTTTCAATAATATAATATGATTAACTCATTTTGGCTTTTCAGACCAGAATTCGGAAAATTGCCGTGGCAGTCAACGTGTTAATTAATTGGAATCTGATAAATAGTTTCTGATCACTGATCTGAGAACCATTACTTCAGGAGAAATTTGTGACATTTTCTGAAAAATTATTCATCTTATAATCGAGCTTATAATCATCGAGAAATTTTGCACAGAGCTGCACGTCGGTATTTTCCAACTAGTTAATAAGATTCAATCTGATGGCGTCTGCACTTCTCGCGATGAAGATATCCTAAAAATAAAAACGAAATTTGATATATTTTCGTACCAATATCTTCGATATGAAATATCGGATTGAATTGTATTGACTCGAAATTTAGAACTGCAACTGCATCTAGCCTACCTGACTACACGAAAAATCGGACAGGGAAAAAGTTCAAGAATAGCGTGAAAAAGATTCTCCTCAACAACTCAATCTACTCATTAGATGAATTTATTAGGAATTGAGATCTATTTTTATTTGACGTGGCATGTAATTTTTCTTTGATGCTGTAATTAAATATTATTATTATTATTGTTGTATTTGGACCTCAAGGTATGTGCCAAATTTCATCAAAATCTAATCAATATTCTCCAAAAAATGTTTCAATAAAAAATTTCGGAATAATATTTCTTTGGAATTTTTGAACGGAGATCCTCACAAAATTTGACAACAACTTGAGCTCTGGTATTTTTCAACTAATCACAAAGCTTTTCAATCTGATCGCATCAGTACTCGAGAAATTGAGGAACTTATCCCAAATTTTAAAAGTAATATAACTTTGAGGTGGTTGGGCTACTTTTGCCTATTAACGAACTCATACGAGATATTTAGGCTCCACACCGATACTCGAAATTTCAAGATGCTTGGTTCTTTCTTTGGAAAGCACACTGGGCATGACTTAATTGAATTTGGCCAAAGATTCTTTTTGGGGGAGTCCAACCTAATCATTTAATGCCAATTTATTAGGGTCAAAATGCGAATAATACAAACATTTGGCAAAACGATAATGCACTATTCCCGATAACAAGTGTCTAGGAACAACGATGAAATCTCTCTATAAAGTACGCGTCAGAATAATGGAACAAATTCATTTTCTCAGAAGAAAAATATTTGACAACGAAATCCTGATCCCATCAACCCTCTAAATTTTTTGAATAGGGAAAGTAGGTCATGTGGTACTTTTTTGGCAAAGTCTTTGTATCTTCTTTACACGCGTGCAGCAATTTTCAAAAATAAAATTTTTTTTTTTTTGAAAAATTAGTAAGTTCAAAGAGATTTTCAGTATGTGCACTTTGTCATGGCTCATTTACTTTGCGGCAATAGTACCTAATGAAATTTGTTACCGAATGAAAGTCGACCATTACAGTTTTGTTGATGCACAACTGTCAATCCCCTCACATGAAAATGTTTTTTTTTCTTCATTAAAGGGTTCGTAGAGGTTGATTGTTGTGCGTGAACCAAACTGGAATGGTCGACTTTCATTCGGTGACAAATTTCATCAGGTACCATCCTCCGAAAGTAAAAGAGCCATGACAAAGTGCACATACTGAAAACCTTTTTGAAGTAACTAATTTTTTTTTAAGAAAATGTGTAAAGAAGATAGAAAGACCTTGCCAAAAAAGTACCACATGACCCACTTTCCCTATTAAAAAAATTTAGAGGGTTGATGGGGATGGCACAGGGTGCAACAGAAATCATTCAAAAATGCATGAAATCTGTTAAGAGTAAAACAAAAATTGACCTGTTTCAGGATTTTGTTGTCAAATATTTCTCTTCTGATAAAATGAATTTGTTCCATAATTTTGACGCGCACTGTACTTGATGTAATTACTGAATTCCTTATGCCGGCTACATACGCTCCGGTCAACCGGAAAGGTTGACCTGTGCAGGGTTTAGGCCTGACGCCGCGCCGTTACATGTATGGGATGGTCGGAGGTCTGGCACACATACTCAGTTTCACCGTAGAGTGCTTCGAGAAAGAATCGAATTTCAAACCTGCGCAGGTCCGTTCAGGTAGACCTGTACAGGTCAACATCTCCGGTAGGCCGTAACGTTTGTGGCCAGCAATAAACACATTGGCCATTGAGGTCAAAATTTCACCGAAATGTCGGTTCGGAGCACTTACTACTTGACAAATCAATCTAGCTCCAGCGTTTTCAAATAATAGGAGCGTCATAAAGTATTTCCTGATAAAAGGGCTAATTTATTCACAGTAAACTGGCAATCAGGTGGGAAAAAACCTCCGTTTGCAGGCAATTTAGCTGACCACTCAACACAAGATGTCTCGAGGATGCTGACAAAAGGGATTCAACCGGCGATAAGACTGCACAAAGCAAGTGTTCACACTGGAGGCAAATATTTCTTGACAAATGATTCTAAAAGACCAGCATGGTTGAGACACAGGATGGAAGCTGACATAAGTTCTCGAAGAACCCTGATAGTTAATAATATTCCTGAGAGCATTAATTAACGTGTCTAGAAAGCATTGATCATCAATACGTCATCGCAGGAAAGATACTGGCATTTTCAGCCGAATTTCGGGTGAACTTCCTAAATAATATTTATATCATGTACGGTCGTCAAGGCCAATAATAAATATAATACCTTCTTAAAAAAACAAAATAGAAATTCTTTGTTTTCAGAGTAGGTTTGGACATAAATAAAAAAGGCCGAGTTCTTGAATGGGTGAAATACGCCAAATGATTTCGCAGATAGAATAGTTCCAAAAAAACAAATAAAATTGACTTGAAATCTAGTTTTTGAATTAAAAATAAATTAATTTTTTTAATTGACGAATTGTTCCAATGACACGATTGTTACGAAATTTCGCACAAAGTTGTGCATCAGCATTTTCGAACTAGTTTCCAAGTTTCGTCATAATTGAATCAGTATTTCTTGAATTATTCCGGATAAAACAATGATACTGAGGAAAATATCACGGAATTTGACATATTTTTGCCTTATATCTCCGAAAAAAAAAACGTTGAGATAATTACAGATATTCGTACATAACAGCACGCTGTTCGCCTGAAAACGCACGCAAAAATAGGAACGCGCAACCCGATGTAATATTTTGTACTGTCACATAGAAAATTTTTTTTCGACGTTTTTTTGGAACGATAGATCATATTTCGATGTAATTCGACGCCGGTTGAAATGTAACATCAGAGTGCCCAATTTCCGTAATATCCTTCATATATTCTCGAAAATATTGGTAAAAGATATATCGAATGTCATTTTGGTTTATTATTTGATAAAATCAAATAAAAAACCTTAGTGACCAACCAACAAAAAAAAAATTTCAACCTCCCCTGAAAATTTCAGTTTACGTTTCGGAGTATGTAGATTTTAATAAACGAATAAAGAAAAATCTGTCCGTCCACCGTACGCCGTCCGATGTCCGGGGCTTTTCTCAGAAAGTACTGAACCGAAATCCGCGACACTTCCTACAAAAATCGTGTGTCACTCGGCATTGATCCTCCAAGCTTTTCAGCAGGATCAGTGTACCTTGAGGAGTCAAAATTGGGGGTTGGAGGGAAAAAAATTATTTTTCAGAAACTTACTACCGAATTTTCATGAAACTTTCAATATTTATTATCGTTGCATGACTCAACCTAAAAATGTTAACCCGAATGATTTCCGACCAGTTGTTTCTGAGGTATAAAGAAAAACGCAGCAAATTTTGGGGTGAAAAACCAATGAGTTATGAATAGTATACAGCGTGCCAAAAAAAGTAACGTAACTCGTCAATAATTTTTGAACGAAGAATTATAGAGGAAAATCCTCGCACCCGTCGATTTTGAATTCTGAAGGCAATTTATCCTGTGTTTCTTTGCATTTGATATTCCTCACCCCCAACGCACCGCACCCCACTACTTTATTTTTTCACATTGGAATATATGGGTTGTGTTACATCAAATGAAAGGTAATTTACTCAGCGATTCGACTAAAAAAAGAATTTGTCGTGCCGTTTTTCAATAAAAAAATTAGGAATAACTTCACAATTTGTGATTGGAGAGTACTGCCATCAGACCATTATTGTTTTAATAATAATTATTAACGAAAATCCATCGATCCAAGGATTTGTAATTCCGAAAGCAGGTCTCCCTATGCTTTTTTGAATTCGAAATCTCCCACCCTTTACGCTCCACACCCCCATACTGTTTTTTTTCAAGTAGTAATATATGGATAGTGATATATGTGATAGTTTAATAATAATAATAATAATAATATCAAATGGAAGTACATTCCATTGCATATTGAGTGGCGTGACTGAAAAAGAATTTGTTGAGCAATTTTTTCATTAGAAAATTAACAATTTGTGATTGGTGTCAGATTCTCATTCTTAAAATAATAGATATTGAAAAATATCCTCCTACCTGCCGATTTCTATTTTCGAAGTTTGAGAAAATGCATGTAGTTTTAGAGTTGGGGGTTTATACCCTTAAACCTCAACAGTTTTTTCCGGAAAAATATTGCATGTGATATATCGCATAAAAGGTCATTCGATGACCAATTCAGTTATCTGAACGAAAATGAAAGTTAAGTATTAATTCAATTTAAATCACGAACCCATGGGTTCGAAAATTTCCCTTAGTAATAAGATTCTGAGGCAAAAATTCATTTTGAGAATTATACTGAAGTTAGGTTTTAGAGAATCTTGTAGGGGGCATTCTAAAGAGAACAAATTTTTAACATCATGTGGTCTTTACGAAATGGGGGACTCGTTTTCATGAAGATATTTCCAACTATATTTAAACTGTAACAACACTAGACGCACAGATGCACATACTTGTACCCAAGTCACTCTTCAACCTTAATAGAAAAGTCGCGCTTGTACACGAGCCTAAGGCTATTTAATTTAATGCTCTACCCCAAGGGTTTAGGAGGATATCCAATCTGAAAGTTTTCAAAATTACTTTGTATAATGCAATTGTTGACTGTGAACCATATCCTCAGAGTGATTTTTTTGATATTTGTAAAAGTGAATTGTATTTCAATAAGCTTTTGATTGGATCAATATATTATTATTATTATTGTCATTATTAATTAATAAAAGAATAATAGTCTGATTACAGTACCCCCCTAACTGAAAATTCTAATTATTTTCTGATTTTTCAATGAGAAATGGCACAAGGAATTCTACTTCAAGCTACATCGCTGAATAGGTGATCAAATTACCTTTCATTTGATGTATCACAATCCATATATTTCCAGTTGAAAAAATAAAGTAGTGAACTGAGAAATATCAAATTCTAAAAAGCACAGGATAAATTGATTCTGAAATTAAAAATCGACGGGTGCGAGGATATTCCTTAATAGTTCTTCGTACAATCATTATTGACGAGTTATTTTTATTTTTTGGCACGCTGTATGAGTTTTTTTTGAGATATCAATGGTATTGGGTTACTTAACTGAGAAAATAATAAACCCTTCTGTAAAATTTGCAGCGTTTTTATTACCTTCTCATAGTTAATTTCCTTCCATGCCGCAAAAGGTATTGACTTCACGTCAAGTGGAGTTCCGAATGATCTACATCCATTCCGTTGGAAATGTTGAAATTGGATCTATTCACGAATGGGCATGCTTTGCTAAAGATGATCAACGTGTCTCTTCTCTCAATGTTCATGAAATATTCCACGAAAATTTGATTGGGTTGAGAGAGATTATCCGTCGTATGGAACATCTAATCTTTATTTGAGGAAGTCGATGATAAATAAGCTCATTCTGAACTATTCATTTCCATTTTGTCCATGTCATTCCGATCGCTGCGGGTGCTACCATCAGGTGAGAATAAATATATTATATTCACCCCTTATCCGTTCCCGTCCCAAGAGTCATACCATTCTAATTTATTATGTTTGAAGATGAAATTGGATTCAGCGAAACTACATGCACATTTTCGTGAAGATTGAAACAGAATTTCCTGAGGATAATAGGATCAGAAGATCGCAGAATATAGAATATTTGAATAAAAATTTTGTTTTGCAAAGTTGGTCAGCAGTGTTCTCAAAATAGATACCCAGCAAATTAGTATTTTTGAGTTATTCCGGAAACCACCACCATACCAAAAAAAAAATCACGAAAGTTGACATATATTTTCTCGATATCTCCGGAAATTATAATCGTATGAATACGAAATACACTGCAGTGATATAGGATGAACCCAATACAATCTGTTTTGATGCTTTCGCCTTCTCCACTGGGGAAGAATCAACAGTAGTGCCTCCTCTACGAAATCCGTCGCGTAGTTTCGCGTAGAGATGTGTTGTGATTTCAGTACCTGTGATTTTGGCCCTGTGACTGGCCTGTCACCGGAGCTACCAGTTCCGAATCCTCCCAATTCGACGTGATTTTAGGTCACAGGGCCAGCCGGCGGAGCGGTCGGCAGCGTGAGCAATTTTGGTAGAAATCTACTTTTTTGGTAGATTTTCTTTATAATTTCATCATTGTTAGTAGACAGAAATTGAGCAGTAGATTTTGGTAGTATTTCGAACTATCTTAGTAGAATTCTACTTTCAATTGTTGAAGCAGTAGAACGCTTCTGACCGAGTAGAGAAGTGGCACAACCTAACCCAACCTGACTATAATCGCATGAATTATGTTAAAAAATTGCACAACTCGTATAGATGGCTCTGACTGACATTGGGGTATTTCTGTAATACCGTCACACTCAATTAGTATATAGTATTTCCCATCATGAGTGCGTGCGTGCTCTACATTTTCCCGCATTTCCATCGTTTCCATCCAGAAAGGAAGAGCCTTTCATTTAGGTGAATATATAAGAATATCTGCGGAATCATTGGGTGGATTTTACCCATTCACGAATTCGGCCTTCGTAATTTAGGTCCAAATCTTCTCTACAAATATCGAATTTCTGAGTTGTTTCTTTCGTAAGTTATTGTGTTTAAGATCGGCTGTTAACTTCTGGAAGAAACTACTTAAAAACTCGATATTTGTAGAGAAGATTTAGGCCTTAATTACGAAGGTCGAGTTCGTGAATGGGTGAAATCCGCCCAATGATTCCGTAGATATACCCGTTCAAAATTCAATTTTCTCAATATTTACAAATATGTATAGAGATTAGATCGAATTGAAATCCAGTTCTTCATCGAAAAAAACCTAGAAAAGCGCTGCCGTGAATTAAGGCAGCAGTTTTTGCGCGCATGTTCAAATTCGTTGCCAAAACGGTCATCTCTATTGAACATGCGCAAAAGCTGCTGCTTTCACGACAGTGCTTCTCTCGCTATTTTTGCTTAGCGAATGTTAATTACAAGGATATTTTTTTAAATTACACGAAACATAAAAGATTTCCACATTCCTTCCAACATAAAGTGCTAAAGACTGCTCTTAGGTAGCAGTAGATTTCGGTAATTGACTTTGGTAGAAAATAGTAGATTTCTACAGAAGGTTTGGTAGATTCTGAAAAAAATAAATGGTCACGCTGGCGGTCGGTTCCTCGCCTCGATTCAAATCACTTTAACACAGGCGCAGCGTGACCATTTATTTTTTTCAGAATCTACCAAACCTTCTGTAGAAATCTACTATTTTCTACCAAAGTCAATTACCGAAATCTACTGCTATCTAAGAGCAGTCTTTAGCACCTTATGTTGGATGGAAAGTGGAAATCTTTTATGTTTCGTGTAATTTAAAAAAATATCCTTGTAATTAACATTCGCTAAGCAAAAATAGCGAGAGAAGCACTGTCGTGAAAGCAGCAGCTTTTGCGCATGTTCAATAGAGATGACCGTTTTGGCAACGAATTTGAACATGCGCGCAAAAACTGCTGCCTTAATTCACGGCAGCGCTTTTCTAGGTTTTTTCGATGAAGAACTGGATTTCAATTCGATCTAATCTCTATACATATTTGAAAATATTGAGAAAATTGAATTTTGAACGGGTATATCTACGGAATCATTGGGCGGATTTCACCCATTCACGAACTCGACCTTCGTAATTAAGCCCTAAATCTTCTCTACAAATATCGAGTTTTTAAGTAGTTTCTTCCAGAAGTTAACAGCCGATCTTAAACACAATAACTTACGAAAGAAACAACTCAGAAATTCGATATTTGTAGAGAAGATTTGGACCTAAATTACGAAGGCCGAATTCGTGAATGGGTAAAATCCACCCAATGATTCCGCAGATATTCTTATATATTCACCTAAATGAAAGGCTCTTCCTTTCTGGATGGAAACGATGGAAATGCGGGAAAATGTAGAGCACGCACGAACTCATGATGGGAAATACTATATACTTATTGAGTGTGACGGGATTAAAGAAATACCCCAATGTCAGTCAGAGCCATCTATACGAGTTGTGCAATTTTTTAACATAATTCATGCGATTATAGTCAGGTTGGGTTAGGTTGTGCCACTTCTCAACTCGGTCAGAAGCGTTCTACTGCTTCAACAATTGAAAGTAGAATTCTACTAAGATAGTTCGAAATACTACCAAAATCTACTGCTCAATTTCTGTCTACTAACAATGATGAAATTATAAAGAAAATCTACCAAAAAAGTAGATTTCTACCAAAATTGGTCACGCTGCACAGGCGTTGGGGAAAAGACGTTCACGGACGGCGTTGAATGATTTCGATTCCAGATTCACCGTTCTTTCTTGTTGCTCTCGGTTCGTTGTCTCGTTCACGACATGGCATTAGGGAAGTATTCTACTTGATCGGAACTCAGTTGGATGGGATGTTTAAGTTTAGTTGAGAGGTTTGGTATTGTATTCTCGTTACGGACACAGGATTATGATTTATTGCTTCAAAATCGAGGTCTTTGATAATTACTGTTTGTGAAGTATTTAATTAGAAAAATAAACCTGGTTTATTGTTTGAATTCCAAAAAAGTCACGTTTATTATTTGTCGTTTCGAATAAGAATTATGCAATCAATCCTATTTCATCAATTGCAAATGAAATGTGTGTGAATTTTTTTATTATTATTTCATATTAGATTTTAATACATCACGAATGGCAAATAAAAATGAGAAGGAATTCGGGATTGAATGTTGCAAACAAGTATACTTTAAAAAAATCACAATTTATGTATTGTGGGAAATTAGTGGATTAGAAATAAATTTTCGGCAAAATACTCCTACTTTTCATGAGTACTTTTTCTAGGTTCATCAAAGATATCAAGCCTCACATATTCGTAATTAAAATCTTGAGAGTAACATATAAAATGACTATTGAAGTTGTATTCGAAATTGAAAAGGATGTGAAAAATTTTCTGAATGAATTTCTACCATACTTTCGGCAAGAATATTATCATTTACCTGAAAATTGAAATGAAAAAAACAATTTTTATTCAATTTTTTATGGTTCTGTTTCAGATAGTGGGAGTGAAACCCAAAACAGAACCTAATAAAATGATGCAAAATCCTCCCAAAATAAGCTTTTAATCGATATTTGAAGGAAATGCTTGTCAAAATGATGATGCATGCGCCTACTAATTTTTTTGTTAAAATGATACATCTGAGTGAAATTATTATAAAAAAATATTGGATCAATTTATTCAATATTAAGGTAATATTTCCGTTAACTATGCTTATTGCATGTTCAAACATCGAGACTACGAACTGACAGAGTATCGTTTTTCCTGCATCCTTGATCCTTTGACACCACTAATATATTGTGAAGTAAATTGAGACTATAGTTGCCATATCATTATATACATATTCAGCCTTTCCATATTTCCAATAATTTCATCATGAAAGGACTTCGACTGTACAGAAATCTCGCCGTTTGTTTCAAGTCCGAAGTTGCAACAGAAGCAGGTACCAAATCATAGCCCGAATACCATTCTCGGCTGTAGTTCCGACGTTTCCCACTTCTTAAAACGTTCCGATTCCGCCAGAATCGCAATAGATCATGCGTACTCAGTCCAGTCACGACTCCGAAAAGGAGCTGTGATTTGGCCCTGTGATTTCTCCGGAACTGTCACAGGACACAGCTCCGGAGAAATCCTGTCACAACACATCTCTAGTTTCGCGGCATGCCTATGCCTACTCACACGTACCACTGCTTGACGGCGAAGTTGTCGGACTGTTGTGGTTGGCAAGTGGTCCATACGTGCGGGAGACCGACGGACATTTTATTGTTGCGATGTGGTACGTGTGAGTGAAGCCTAACGGCAGATCGACCGATCTGTCGAGTAGGTCTCGGAGGTTGAATTCGTGAATGGGTAAATACAGCTACTGATTCCGTAGATATACAACTTGGTTGACGCCTTGATGGTTTTGGAGAGGTCACAAAATATTTTGATCAGGAAGTGGAGCTTCGTTTGGCGAGGCCAAACCCTGAATGGGTAACCGGTTCAGTTATGTAGTTGAAAAACCGCGTAGAGCCTTCTCACCTCACGTCTGTACCATCTTAAAACTCCTTCTCCGCATTACGAAAACCACCGATTGAGCGAATTCAGACGCTATAATCTCGTATTCACTCACAACGATAAATCGAAACAATTGGATAATTTCCATAAATTGAAGCAATTTATCAAAACTATAAGTTTCGATCTATTTTTTCGATGCATTTGTTCAATTTATCGAAAACAACGAATTAGGTTCTCCGATTTATCGTAGCATGTAAATCGCTATATACACAACGATAAATCGAAGTATTTCGATCGCTTCGATAAATTGCTGTTTTGGAAAAGCTTTCAGTCGCATTTTGCTGTAACTATCCATAAACCTACATGCCGACATTTTCCTATTCAGTACTAGATTTCAATTCGATCCAATCTGTATTTTCAGAACAGTTGGTAAATTAAGTTTTGAATAGACCAATCTTCGAAACCATTAGGCAGATGCAAATATACAGTTTCTAACGACCGAAGATGAACACAACAACTTTCGAAAGAAACACCTCAAGGACTCTCTATTTGTTGAGCAAGTTTGGACCTCAACATCGAGGGCCTAATTCTGAAGGGGTTAAATCCACCCTAGGAATCTACCGCTATACCCATTACAAATAATTGTATTTTTTCAGTATTCCCCACAAAGAGTTCGAAAGAATTGAAACCCATTGGGTTGAAAAACGATGGTATGAAGGTTTGAAAAACTTTCAGCGAAACCTCACAGATATGTAGTATGTACATATTCCCAATATTTCCTCAAAGTCATCCTCGTGCCATTTTTTATTCGTCTTCGTGTCAATACCAACTACCAACTTTCAATCCAACCGAACCGGTATTCTTCGTGTTTCAAGATAACAAATTCAAAAAATCCACCTGAGAATCTACTAACTGCCTTGAAAAATTCAAAACTTTAGAAGTTTGTCTCAGAAATTTTTAGCATATAGGAAAAGATGTACGAGCATAATTGAGTTTGAACACGGATTCTTCATGAGTTAGTCCAACATTTTCAGTCCAAAATGTATGAGATTCGAGTAAAACGATAACGATAGTTTCACCGGAACAAGTACGTTAAAGGATAGTTGTCAAAGTTTTTATTCGTTACGAAGCATATCACTGGAAAACATATGCAGGCGCCATAGATGAATAAATCTAGGAAAGCAATGACGTGAAGTCAGCAGCTTTTACGCGCTTGTTCACATTGCGGAATGGCGACATGGAAATTTCAATGAAAAAAAATTTTTTTTTATCGATAATTCTTCTTATTGATACTGTCCATCTTCCAACTAAGTTTCATTCCGATCAGATAAATATTTTTCGAGTTATGAAAAATCAAAATTTCAAATGGCTGTAACAAAAAATCCTTTCGGCAGATTTGGCCCATAAACGAACTTAACTGAAATATTCAGGATCGAAACCTTACCTGAAAATTTCTAGACTCTAGGTCTTTTCTTTCGGAAGTAACAGCACACACAGCCGGCCGGACGGACAGAATTAAATTTGACCACGGATTGGACAAATAGACGTATATGTCATGCACCAGGTAATTACGCAATGGTTTGGTAGCTTGTCGGTGTTTCTATCAGCGACACTGATATCACTAGTTCGGTTCTAGTCATTGAAAATAGAATCAATTAGAGTTGCCACCCAGATACTCGGTGTATGTCAAGCTTCCTCCACTCTCTGGTGCCCTACTAACGGATTCTTACTAGGCGGGCTCTCAAAAGAATTGCATTATTCTGAAGTGTAATTAGTTTATCTTATAGACCTTATTTGTTTTGATTGATTTCAATTGAAAGAATGGGCGTGTCCGTCGCTTTGGAACGCTATAACAGGAAAAAACTTAGAAAATTGCAAGTACCGAGGTGAAATATTTTTCCCTTAATCGTATCCTTTAAAATTCCGAATTCAAAGAAAAATGGATTCTAGCGATTAAGAGGGATAATTAGAAACAAACCGATCATGGTCGTGTTTTAAATGACAAGTTTGAATAAAATGATTATGATAATTAAACTCCCTTTCGTATATTAGGAACAGACTTCCATTCTATCAGAACATGGTGATTTACTGAATAATATTTCAAAATATTCTTTCTCCCTAATGAATAGAGAATCTCAAGAAAATATCATAGCATTGTCCTGTTCAATCATTTACCTGCTCTGGTAAAATCATTGAATTAATTAGGTTTTTCCAGAAGTATTGAATTGTTCAAATGTTATTGGAGTGTTGATGAAATTCTAAATGATAATTGTATTCAGTGATTGGTTCGATTGATTTATGACTTGTCCTATTCATTTCTTCTGTGTCTAATTAGATAATTTGAAATATATATCCTAAAATGGGTAAATGATATGATGATCGATGACGAAATTTGCCACTACTTAACATTTTCTGAATATATAGCAGGATACCTATTTTATTTGAGGCCTCAGGAGGAGGATCAACTGTGAAGAATTATATTTCCAATAGCTTCAGACACAAAAAAATACTCCCTCCGAATTCGACAACGAATTGAATATCATTAAAAATCCGAGGAGGACAGATAAAACCGTCATGAGATGTGAACCGGATTTGTATAATCTATGAAAAAATATTCGAAGCATGAGTTCGGAATGAGTTCATAGAATCAAATCATGGGAGAGATATTCTCTGGATCGGTAGCGGCCACCATCCACTCTTTGATCAAAAATTAACATTGCTGTGTCTAGGGTGGCATGAGAACACAGTATCAAAGTCTTCACAGAACACACCCGATATCCTAACTCGTACAAGCTTCAAGCTTCTGAGGAGTTTCCTTGAAGACTACACCAGAATCGGAAAAAAACAAATACAAAAAATTGATCAATCAATGGAGAAGATAACCATAGGACTAGTTGATTGGAAGTATAGAAAAAATATATCTTTCACCATCAGAATTGAAAAAAAACCGTGACCAGAACCAGAGCCATCGATGAACGAGTGCGACAGAAGTTTAAAAAACTAATTCATTTGAGGAAAAGAAATATGTTTCTCTTATATTTCGGTTTCTTTCAATGAATTCGATTGGTTTACTTCGTTGCATTTCTACAGGGTGGTCCAAGTAGTGACGTCAATAATTTTTCTTCAGATTCCTCACACCTGGGGGTATCCAAAAATACCCCATGTATGATACTTGATTTTTCGTAGTTTTCGAGTTATAGTTTTTTTTGTGTACTTCCGATTTATTGTGACAGCGAAGTTTCAAGAATTCATATCTTTCTATGTAGTTGGTATTTTGCAGAATTTTTTTCTGTAACATGATCTTCCCGAATGTTCTCTTAAAGAAAAAAATAACTCAGCTTCCAGAAATAACTCAAAGCTTTTCAAAACGAGATTGAAAGTTAGAACTTCAGTTTTCAGTAGAATTCACACATTCAAGATCAATTTAAAAATACAAAAAGGAGTTTTCATAATTTCTGACAGAGTTTAAAAACTTCGCACGGTCCTGAACTACCAAAATCATAAGAAAAAAATAGTACTTTATTGGCCATTTTTTGCTGTAATCGGCCATCGAAGGCGGATATACTCAAAATCATTGAAACAAGAGTAAAGTTATTTTTCTACTTTATCACTTTCATGGCAAATTAAGCTTGAAAATGTGAGTTTAGAGTACTTTCGATTCAAATTCCTGTGAAATAATTGTGGCTCGTGTTATTTTTACATTAGGATGGATTGGGCGTGCAAGGCCGTTCGAATGGCCTGCACGTCCGCCAGACCGGATGCCCATCATTTTTTTTATTTGGGGATTTTACAAAGAGCTGGTGTAAGCTACGAGAAGCAACAAAAAAACAGAATTAAGAAAAAATTTGGAAACGGAAAGAAAAATAAAACAAAAAACGTTGACGATTATGTATTCAAGATGGAGGAAGGGATTTTGAAGTTTTATTGTAGTAAATGGTAATTTTTCAGTAAGTTGTGCTTTTATTTCCCATCCAAAAGCAATTAACTACCAATTTTGAAATATACCAAAATTTTCAGTCAGTGGTGAGTCCAAAATTATTGTAAAATTACAAAAGCTACAGTTAGTTTACAGGAATTTCAATTAAAATTACTTTAGAAACATATTTTTGTGAATAATTTACCATAAGAATGATTACAAGTAAAAAATAACTTTATTCGTGTTTCAATGATTTCTAGCCTATCCGCCGTCAAATACCGATTACAGCAAAAAAAGACCCAAAAAGTACTATTTTTTTCTTATGATTTCGGTAGTTAAGGACTGTGCAAAGTTTTTTTTTAAAGTCAGCCAGAAGCTATCTAAACTCCTCTTCGTATTTTTTAATTGATGTTGAATGTTTGAGTGAATCCTACTGAAAGCTAGTTCTAACTTTTAGCCTTTTTTGAGTAATTTTGAGTGTATTTAAGATGCTGAGTCATTTTTTTTATCGAGAAAATATTTAGGGAGATCATGTGACAGAAAAAAAATCTGCAAAATACCTATTATATGAAAATATATGAATATTTGAAACCTCGCTGGAATAATAAATCGGAAAAATACAAAAAAAAACTATAACTCGAAAACTACAAAAAATCGCATAACATACATGGGGTATTTTTGGATACCCCCAGGTGTGAGGAATCTAAAAAAAATGTATTGACGTCACTACTTGGACCACCCTGTATATGTTCCATTAGATTTGTCGTAACCTTATTGTTTAATCAATTGTCATCCATCCATCACCTTAAAATCTTGTGCGAAATAAAAATAAAAGCTAATAGCATCTGTGAAAGCGGTAGAAACCATGATATAGCGGGTCGGATAAAAAGACGGTAGGGCACCAGAGAGAGGGGAAATATGGAAACATATTCGAAAGCGCGTTCGGAATACGGTGTCCGCTTTAGTATATTCTATCCTCTCTGATTCTAGACGATCCACCGCACAGACCCGAAAGAGGATCTATAAAACTACATAATCCTAAATATTTTCAGTTTTCATCCACTGGAGACATCATAAGTTCTGATGTTGGCAGCAATTTATGGTTGCTTCAATTTTACAGTTTGGTTTGTTTTCACTTACCCAGGACTACAGAGGTCCCAATCTCTATCATAGGCAGTGCACGAATGAGGAACTTTACCGACGTCCCTCACCACCAAGGACATCCTTTTGTGATACTTGAGCTGAGCGACCGCTTCGTCGTGGGTCACGTCCATGAACGATTGACCGTTCACCTCTAGGATCTGATCTCCAACCTGTAAAGATAATTGAGGTTAAGATTCAATACATAAGAAACATATGAAGGGGCAATTATTCCAATTTATCGTGATCTAATATAATGAACCAATTTATTTCTATCCATATTGATTTCTGACGAATTAACTAAAACTAAGAATCATTCTTATTGGGGACTGCTATGGTGGGAAACAAGAAACCGGGAAAGTTACCGATAAAATTCGAATTCTTAGTTTAGCATGAAAACGTTACCCCAAATCGTTCCATAGATCAGTCAGATCCAAATTTCCGAGGCAAATTTCTACAAGAAATTCATTCATCGTGTACCGAGAGCATTTTCTCCTGATTAAAAAGCAGTTTTACGAAAATTTTCGGCTCCTCCTATAGCGAACTTTGCTTCATCGGTGATAAGAATCGACCATTGAAGGTTGTTGTCATTCAAGGGCAACAAAAAATAATATCTTCTTGGAGAATAATCATTGAATTGTGGAGCTTGTTGATAACTCAAGGTATGAAATTTTTCCTTTGGGTTGTTAATGTTGTGAGCTACTCCTTGACTATTCTTCTTCTTGTTCATCACTTTCGCTTTTCCAGGTCCTTAACTTCATTCTTGAGCATTCTCGAATCTTCATCCAGGCATCATATTCATTGACATTTACAGATTTTGATGATGTCGCACAGAATGTTTTTTTTTGTGGCTTCTTCCACTTGTTGAAAAAAGAGTCATCTTTGGGAACAACCTGTATACCTTTCCAGATTTATGGATTGAACTCTAGGTTCACGAACGACCAAAATACACGAAAAAGTTTCAAGTTGTAATCACATTCAATTATTCAGCCACAATTAAGTAGACACTAAACCTAAAAAATTTTCATGGAACAAATGAGAAAGAATAATTGAATTAAGCAACACACTTTAATTTCGACTAATGAATATTGCCAATCCGTGGATGTTCAATAAGAAGATCCAATTCTAATTTTCGCCTTTTGACATAACGTACTCATGCGGGAACTTAGACAGGAAATATGAAGTTCTAGCCTATCTTGAATTAATGTCGTCGTAAAGTCTGAACTAAAATTCAATAAATATGAGCAGCAGTATTTCGGATATCATAGGTCTCAAGATATCTTTGAATCCGTCTAAACTGTACAACTAAAGTGTCTAACACACTTGGTGATATCCAAGTCTATGTACACTATGTACGCATTAACTGCTTCTTCTTCCAAAATGAATCGAACTGCAAGTTTGCTGATTAACATTGCTAACGGAGGTTGTGCAAAAGAAGGTCTGAAGAAATATGTGAACCTTGACTCTGCTAATAAACCGAACAACTCATAACACAATAACTCTGCAAATTTTTTCTTCGTTGTCTGATGGAGGAAGCAGATATACACTCTGAAGCGTAACAGATCACTACAGTGATCCTTTGCACTATTCCGATATTGTTTATTAGGCGAAATTTTTTCTAGAATCTGTCTTTGCAAATAGTTAGAATCCTGACTTTCCTTTGAATAATAATTTCAATTAAATTTTCAATAGTTTTTTCCAAGAAACCTGCAGAATAATGAGCATATGGAGCTTAACTCCTCATTACCCTTGTATAATTATTTTTCTGCTATCGTTTTGTCCAAATGTCAGTTATTGTTTAATTATTTCCCGAAACTCGTACCAAACGACTACGTTCGAATCACTTATTTTCGGTGTCAAAATCGATTCTGTCCGGCCGACGACAAGATAACTGCCGAACGAAGCAAGATAGCGACTCGAAACTTTCAGTGTAGGTCGCGCATCAAAAAGCGGCGATTGAGTCCTAAGTGGGCCAATTCGGCTGAATGGTTTTAGAGTTATAGTCATTTGAACTTTTGCGATTATTTTCCCGAGATACCAGAAACCACTAGAGAGATCGTGTCGGAACTTGATATAATAAAGGGTTTTCCAATAAGAGGTGTTATTTTGAATAGCCCGCTATTTCGGTAGATGTCACTTTTGAAGTTGCCATTTTTTGACATTGGACAAGTAGAAACTACGCCATTAATAAAAACGCTGCAAATTTTACACAAGGGTTTATTATTTTCTCAGTTTAATAACCCAATACCATTGATATCTCAAATCAATCGTATATATTATTTATAACTCATTGGTTTTTCACCAAACGAAAATCAATTCCATGAAGAAATTCATGTGAAATATTTAAATTCAATAGTAACTACAAAATTATCCACGTCGAAACCAAAAGTACCTACATAACTCCTAGAGTTGTTAAAAATCAATAGGTACAACACCCGCAAAATCCTATTGAATGAACAAACAGATGTGAATAGCTCTCCACTACTGAATATTTTTCTGTAACCTAAAAACTCTGTGGCAAACCCCAATTTATACCTACTCTCACTTTTACGCTTTTGTATAATTATTTAGGCACGTTCCATCAGTCAGTAAAATGTAGATACCTGAAGAAGATTTTTAGCAACTTTCTTCGTGTTTTTTGTGATTCCGTAGTATTACTATGAGTGTTGTGAATTTCCCGCCGAAGTCCTACACACCGTTAGGATCTGGCGTCTAGGAGGTTCGAAAGTTTTCAAAATCAAACTAAACGGTTAAAAAAAAACACACTTTAATTCGATTCCTAGTTGTAAAATGAATATACTAGACTAGTGCCGATACGAAATAATCGATCGTGTGAAAATATGAACAAAAATGTGAAAAACCTATTTTAAATATTTGAGCCGAGCCTCGGCGTTTTCGACCTCAAGCTTATCGCTTATATTTCCGATTCCGACTGACTTATGTCTGGAATTTTCAAATATACCCAAGGATAAATCTTACATGCCTAAATATGTCTATGTTTATAATAACGCACAAAACCACTTGAAGGGCGAACCGCCTTAGCTCGCTCGAAAAGTGAGCTTTAATGAATAGCTTCCGAAAAAAATGTTTAGAAAAAATTCAATTTTTTTCCAATACAATTCTCACGAAATCATGCATTAAATTGAGCGTCGATATTTCACAGCTAGTTATGATGTTTCAATTTGATCGCGTTAGTATTTCTTGAGAAACTTTCGGGAAAATTAACTTAAACTCTCAAATTAACAACAAATACGTAAAACAAAATTCTAGATTTTCAGCTAATATTTAATGTGTGGATGTGATTCCTACTAGGATTCAACTTTGTTCTGAAAAATATCAATGAAATGAAAAAAAAACTCACCCGTCCTGTGCAACTTATCTGAAAAAAATTTTTCCACAGTGCATATATCCGATAAGAGTTCACTTGACTTTCACAAACTGAAGACCTTAAGTTATTTTCAATAACTTTTCTGTAAAAATCAAATATATCGTGAACCTCTCAAGGTTGAATTCGACTGAATAATTCTAAAAGAGAAATTTCGTTCCGTATAGTTGTCAGATACACTCAACTAAGAGGGTGTCAAATCCCAAAGTCCGTTTAATGTAAAAACCTTCAATTCAAACAATTCTCGACAATTGATGAGATTTCCGGTTTGTTAATTGATTTGTTTGCATATATCCTCCAATTTGTTTTATCATATACATGCTCATTATCTTTTATATTCACCCCTACTTCAAAGTCTCAGTACGAAAAATATTGGATTTCGATTGAAACCAGTAGCCGATATCC
The DNA here is from genome assembly GCA_958510865.1 of Myrrha octodecimguttata. Classification (NCBI taxonomy): domain Eukaryota; kingdom Metazoa; phylum Arthropoda; class Insecta; order Coleoptera; family Coccinellidae; genus Myrrha; species Myrrha octodecimguttata. The sequence goes on from OY294057.1 coordinate 34,206,931, forward strand.
AAATGTTGACGATAATTGTACTAAGCAATCCAAAATTGATGGAAACCTCCGATCAACCGAATATTTTGGAAATATTCATTATTCTAAATAACGCTTCTTAATTCGCGTTCTGCATGTGAATGGGTTATTCAGTTACACAAGAGTATTTATTGAGATTTCAATGTTTCAAATGAATTTTTTCATGGAATCAGTTTTCGGGTTGTGAAAAACCAATGATTTATGAATAATATATAAGTTTTATTTAAGATATAATTGAGCTCCATGAAGAAATTTAATGTTTCATCCCGTAATTCGCAGGGTGATATCTATAAATAATAATTGTTATCCGAGTTTTTGTAGTTATGTTTCAGATATTAGGAGAGAAACCCCAAAAATATTTAATTTGAACTACTAACGATTATGAAATTGTCGAGAACATCGATAGGGCATTTGCACATTGTGTTTATAAAATAATTAACGAATCTGTTCGAAATTTCTCAAAATATGTTGAAAATTTGGTAACAATCTTTTCATCTACATTCAGATATATGATTCTGGATGAAAAGTTAACCGATTATTTCACTGAATTCCAATCTTAGAACCGAATGCGATGATTCATTCTCGGAATTATTGGAAATTTGCAGCATTTTTCTTTATAACTCAGAGACTACTGATCGGATATCATCCGGGTAAAATTTTTTAGGTTGAGTTATGCAACAGTAATCAACGTTGAGAATTTCACAATCAATCCCGAGCGACACATGATTTTTCTACCAAGTTTCACGGATTTCGGTTCAGTACTTTCCGAGAAAAGCTCTGGAAAACGGACGGCGGACGGACGGATTTTTTTTTATTCGTTCATTCAAATCTACATACTCCAAAACGTGAACTGTGAAATTTTCATGGGGGGTTAAAATTTTTTTTTCTTGGTCGATCACTAAGGTTTATTATTTGATTTCATCAAATAATAAATCAAAATGGAACGATACACGCTTCAACAACGCATTGAAATTATTGAAATTCACTATAAAAATGGTGCAAATTTGGCAGAGAAGGTTCGTAAAACTCGAACATTTTTGGGTCGTCGTGAAGCACCTTGTCGGACCGCTATAAAGAAATTGGTGAAAAAATTCGAGCTGTTTGGACAAGTTAGTGATGTGAAGAATAAAACCCGTGCACGTCGCTCAAGAACAGCCGAGAAGATTGCTGCTGTAGCCGAAAGTGTTGAAGAAAACCCAAGTTTGTCCATTCCTCGTCGTTCTTTGGAATTAGCCATTCCATTGCGCTATCGAAAGATGATTAATGATTTTTATGGCCGGAATTGGATGGTATTGATCTGGACAACATTTACTTTCAACAAGACGGCGCTACGTGCCACACAAGCAACGAAACCATTGATCTTTTGCGAGAAAAGTTTCCTAACCGTGTTATCTCTCGAAGAGGTGAACACAATTGGCCACCGAGATCTTGTGATTTAACACCTTGCGACTTCTTCCTTTGGGGCCACGTGAGAGAAAAGGTCTACGCCAATAGCCCAGCGTCGATTCAAGACCTCAAAGATGGAATTCGTGAGGCTATCGAGGACATAGGGCAGCGACTTTGCGATTTGGTTATGGAAAATTTCATTAAAAGGATATAGTCCTGTAAGCGTGGTCGTGGTGGTCATTTGCCTGATGTTAATTTCCACTATTAACGGCTTAGCTTCTTCTTCATAATGAAATAAACATCCGACCATTTATATTGAAAAATGGCATTCTTCTTTGAATATCAAAATAACACCTCTAATTGGAAAACCCTTTATATAGCGGAAATTGGGTACGATCATGAAGTAAGTAAATTCGAAAAAAAAATTCGACATTTTTTTCGAGAAAATCATTGTTTCCGGAAACCTTTCATCGAATTCTGACGAAATTTGGCAAGTACCTCAAACTTTACAATTCATTGGTGTACCAAATTTCAATTTGATGTGTATTCAGGTTTCGGAGTATTTTGTGGTATTTTTCGCGGTATCAAGAATACTGATCCAATCATGATGAAACTTGGCAGCTATTGAGAAAATACCGACTCAATACTTTGAGCGAAATTTCTTTCCATCTCGAAGTGAGTATGCGTTTCGAGGGGTCAATACGTGAAAATATGACTGCTTTCGAAAAGAATTTAAACATACGCGCAAAAGCTGATGAGTTCACGTCTGTACTTTTTTAGAATATTCATCCTCATGTGAATAGTGTTTTAGAAACAAATATCTCATATTGTACTTATGATTGAATGAATCATAGAGAACGTGCTGAAACTCTGTTCGAATATTATTAAATTAGACTAAGCGTATACGGACGGAGCTGCAGGCCGCGCAGGTGATACAGTCCAGCACATCAGAGTTTACCGTGAATTTCGTTTATCAGCCAATACAGCAACACACACCCGCGCGATTGAAATAACAATCATTAGAAAAACCATCCTGCGCTGTACTGTATCGCATGCGCTGCCTGTCTCTCTGTATACGCCTAGGCTTATATAGTTATAGTTGGTAAGGGGTTACATTCCACAGCGACCTTAAGGTCTATTGTATTGTATTTTTTCCGAATATCCTAGGCTTCAACGAAACCCCTCAGAAGCTTATCGGAGCTGTTTTCGCAACCTACAGCTCGCCCTCCAGCTCTAGAGCTCTGATGAATTCTAATATCTGTGAGGGCTTCAAGGACGCTAAGTTCTTATTCCTCCATTAATGCTCCTGTCCAAGATATTTCTTGCGCAGACTCACAATGGCGAGGCATTCTGTGATCAGTTGAACAGGAGTTTCCTCCTCTTCCCCACAGAATTTGCAATCGCCAGTTTCTGATAAGCCCATTCTCATCATGTGCTTCTCAAGGCGACAGTGTCCTGTGAGGAAACTAGTGAGGAGGCGTAACTTATTCTTACTGAGATCCAAATGATTTTTGGATCTAGCAATTTCAAAGTTCCGAAGAAACTTTTTAGAGTGTTCCATTCCTGGAGAATTCCTCCAGAGTGCCCCTCTTTCATTTTCTTCCTTCTCCAAAAACTCTTTCTTATAGGAACATTTGCCTATACTACAGAAAGATTCTGGATCAGCAGGTAGCGTTTGTGCTCCCTTTCTGGTTAGAGTGTTGGCCTCATCATTTCCTTCGATTCGTGAGTGCCCAGGAACCCAGACTAAGGAGACCTTGTTATTCTTGCCTACTTCATTGAGTTTCCTCGGCACTCCCATATCAGCTTTGAGTCGATGACATCGGAGTTCAGTGCTTAAATAGCAGCCTGACTATCAGAATGGATCACTATGTCACACCCTTGATAGTTTCTGTTCAGGTTTATGTCTATGCATTTTTCGATTGCAAGTATTTCTGCCTGAAAAACTTTCGAGTAGGAGCGTAGTGATAGTGAAATTGACAGATATTTAGGCTCCGAGGCTTAATATAGTTCTCTCATCTGGTTTCGAGCTCTGTAGGAGTAACCTGCATTTATGCTCCTCATAAATTGATTAGAATGTGTTTATACAGGGGCATCACCCGACCATGTTTTCTTTTCATATTTGTTGTTGAACCTGACAACACGAACCCGAATTCACCCCATTCCATCTGATCTTGGGCAATTTTGTTCTTCCTTGCAGAAAACGATAGCCACTACTAATTTTTTGTCCTCGCAGTCATAAGTATCCTGACCATCCTTTTGGAAGGTCAGTTCAAAATCTTTAACCACAAAAAACTATTCAAATGAATTCCATCTCGCGGTTTATACGCGGTATATATAATATACTCAACATACTTAAAAAAATCCACTCTGTTTTCTGAAACCCCTAACAATACCCGCACCAATTAACGCTGCTCCCTCCATAGATAGCGCAGAAAACCGCCCTATCTTCCACTCCCGCCCGCATATATACACTATTCACAACACCCATCTCGGTCCTTGGACAACAAAGGCAACCGAAATGGAGATCGATCCACGAAGGCCTCGCATGAAGCGGTATCAGGCCCGCTACTACTGCTGGCTAAAAATGTGTTAAGGTCATAATCGATCAGATTGGCCGATATTCCAGACCGTTGAAGCAGCACGCTCGAGTATGTTCAACCCGTCTGTCGCACGCAGGGGGGGATTCGGGAGGGCATGGGAAAACTTGATAACAGATATCTTGCCTGGAAAATATGCGGATATTTTTTTAAATTGGGAGTGGTAACAGTAACTATCATCTTGACGATCTCTGTACAGAGTATGAAAAGAGGCCAGAGAAGCACATATTTTGAATGAACTTTTGCTTCGAATTCTTCTGGGGAATTTCGGTATGCATACTAACAAAGAACAAGCAACCTAAGTATAATTTGATCGACCTATTTTTCCACTATTTTCAATTCATTCGTGGCTATATTTTTAACCTCTTCCCATGAACTGTGTTCACAAACACATAACATCAGCACAATCATCAAAGATATTATTCTAGCCTTAATATTCAGAGTGAGTAGATCGTTTGTATATATGAGAACTGACCTCTGGGGTACATCCCACTTTACCACTGCATCATTACTCAGCCTCCTTGATCTTCGTCTGCTGTATTTTGCCCGACATTTAGCCCCGGAACATCTGACGTGCCATGCACCTTATTTCTATTTTCTCGAGCTTTTCCAGCAGTTTTCCATGTCACACGATGTCAAAAGCCTTCTTCAGGCAAAAAAATACACAAACTTTCTACCAAAACCAACAGAAACATACAAAATTGTCCAAGAGGGCATTCAGTTGATCTTCCCTGCCTTAAACCAAACTGCGACGCTGATAGAATCTCAAAGTTTCCAGGTACTTAACCACTCTTAAGCAAAGCACATTTTCAAACAACTTTTTGGAGCACAGACGCCATGGAAACAGGACTACAATTATCCGGGTAGCTTTTTTCATCTACTTTATGAATCCGAGTTATCAATGAAATTTCTAAATGAGGGGAAACAAAACCTTTCGAAAAACAGGAATTGACCAGGTTAACAAAAGGCTCTACTATGTGACTTGCGATTGTTTTAACCATGGTGTTAGTGACCATATCAGGGCCAAGCACTTTGCGGTCGCCCAGCCTCATCATTTCGGACGTATCCGTCACGTCGGTTCTAGATAAAACGAATCTCCTCACTGGCCAGATTTGAAGTCGAACTCAGGATAATTCGGAACCTCGGAAACACCAGAAGCCAACGATCCATTGGTGCTCGCAAAGTATTGGCAAGGACATCCAGCTTTTTGAAGTATGATAAAAACTCAAATTTAAGTAAATGGCCTTCTTGAGAACCCAGCATATATTCATTGTTGAGATCACATTCGTCAACATCCACATTCGATAAATTCTTCAAAATATTGCAGACGCCGTGAGAGGAGGTATCAATTGGACCCTTCAAGCCAGATATGACTACATTATCTTTTCTTGACGATATTTCCAAGGAATCAAATTTGGCAGAAAGGAAACAGTTTTCAGTTTCCAACTTTTTTTTTATTACTATGACTATGACAGAACCTCCACAACTCCCTACATGTCACTTGACATAATGATTATTCAGTTGGCCTGTATATATATGCTCTCCTCTATACCCAGCTTATCGACTCTCTTATCAACTGATATCACACATATGATGATTTGAATGTTTATATATTATCGAGAAGTGTTACAGTCACCGAGAATAATTTGCAAAATTCCAATTCAACGCTCAATAAATGAAAGAGTTCAGACATTCAATTCAACCATAATTTCAAATTATCTATGTTGAATACACATACACTATCACACGAAACTTCAAAGCAGGCAGAATCGGAAAAAATGAACATAGTCTCCACTTCTACGTCCTCATTCGGCTGATGCGATGACAAATGGTGCACATTTATCCTTTCCGCATACGTTCCGTTTCTGTACCATTTTTACCCAAATGATTTTCATGGAGCCCACATAGCAGGAATATAAATAAGTGTCGGAACGTAAAGTGGAATGATCTTCAACAGTGGCTCTTCGTGACAAGTTCTCACGATTCAGAATAGGTGCTTGAACTGAGCCGGTCCTGAGGAGTAAAAAGGCCCTGAATATTTCTGATTGCCTTCAAGATCAGTATTTCTAGTGTTTACCTATGGTTGTAACACTTAGTATAATGTTGGTGTAAACCTCTTCTTCCTGACACCAGTACCTCGTTTCGTCCACATATTCAAAGGCAATCCATGTTTCTACGTATATTAGTTTATAGTTGGTAAGGGGTTACATTCCACTGCGACCTTAAGGTCTATTTTGCCCCCTTGTCGGAGCTGTTTTCGCATGGGGTACCTACAGCTCGCCCTCCAGCTCTAGAGCTCTGATGAATTCTAATATCTGTGAGGGCTTCAAGGAGGCTAAGTTCTCATTCCTCCTATAATGCTCCTGTCCAAGATATTTCTTGCGCAGGCTCACAATGGCGAGGCATTCTGTGATCAAGTGAACAGAAGTTTCCTCCTCTTCCCCACAGAATCTGCACTCGTCAGTTTCTGATAAGCCCATTCTCATCATGTGCTTCCTCAGGTGAGTGTCCTGTGAGGAAACCAGTGAGGGGGCTCAACTTGTTCTTACTGAGATCCAAATGATTTTTGGATATAGCAATTTCAAAGTTCCGAAGGAGCTTTTTAGAGTGTTCCATTTCTGGAGAATTCCTACAGAGTGCTCCTCTTTCATTTTCTTCCTTCTCCAAAAACTCTTTCTCATAAGTACATTTGCCTATACCCCAGAAAGGTTCTGGGCCAGTAGGTAACGTTTGTGCTTCCTTTCTGGCTAGAGTGTTGGCCTCTTCATTTCCTTTGATTCCTGAGTGCCCAGGAACCCAGACTAAGGAGACCTTGTTATTATTTCCTACTTCATTGAGTTTCCTTCGGCACTCATATATCAGCTTTGAGTCGATGACATGGGAAGGAGTTCAGTGCTTTAATAGTAGCCTCACTATCGGAATGGATCACTATATCACACCCTTGATAGTTTCTTCCAGGTTTATGTCTATGCATATTTCGATTGCAAGTATTTCTCCCTGAAAAACACTCGAGTAGGAGCCTAGCGATAGTGAACACTTGGTTCTAGGCCCGTATACTCCAGCGCCGGCCCCCATCGTGGTTTCAGGACCATCTGTATACCATTCAACGGTATTTGCTTGGAAGTTTTGGGTGTGTATTCCTTTTCATATTCTTCCTTTATACATAGCATCGAGTCAAAGTTCATCTCGATACTTAATTTTTTAATCATAACATCACTAGGTAGGTTCGCTGATGAGATGTACTTGTTGCGAGAGGACCAGGCTCTCTGACTTTTAATTCTCCCATTACCTGTACCTTTCCTAGGGATTCTAAGGAAAGCTTCATGGGCTACCATATTGATCACTAGATGAAGAGGACTGAGATCTATGATGACCTCAAGTGCTCTAGTCGGGCACGTTCTCATAGCCCCAGTGATACAAACACAGGCAAGCCTTTGTGCCTTGTCGAGTATTTTCCTCGTGCTTGTCTGCCCTGCTTTAGCAAACCAGACTACTGCCCCGTATGTAATTATCGGTCTCACAATCATGATGTACGTCCATAGCAGTATTTTAGGGTTACAATCCCAAGTTTTGCCGGATAGTCTTCTGCACACCATTAAAGCCCTTATCGCTTTACTAGCAGTAATTTTAAGATGCTCATTCCACAGAAGCTTACTATCTAGGGTGATTCCCAGATAATTGACCATTCTACAATAACTCCATTCACCGAGATGGCCTTCATAGCTGCAAGTTTTCACTTCCGAGTAAAGGGAATTAATTACTATGGTCTTTGCTGGATTGATGTTGAGACCCACTGATAAGTACCACTGCTTAGTAATTCTGAGGTCCCTCTGCAACAACTCACAGAGGACATCCTCGAATTTGCTTCTTACTATTAGGACTATGTCATCGGCATATCCTATGCATTCGAAGCCAAGCTCCGTTAGCCTGTGCAACAGTTCATCCACTACCAGGCTCCATAGTAGGGGGGAAAATACTCCTCCTTGAGGTGTTCCGCGAGTAGTTTTAACAGGGATGGTCTGACTGCCCGCAGATTATTATTGCGATGTCTGTACAGACATCAAATGAGCATTCACTCCAAACCTCTGCATAAGAAGCGGTACCGGTTCGGGATTGACAAGAATATTTTCCCCACGCAGATATGAGAAGACAGGAGATGTCCGATCGTGCATCTACTTCCTCTATTTATGGAGACAGATGAGTTTTTCCATAGATTTTTCCAATGTGGCAAGGTTTTCGCTCGATCCACGTCATAAACATATAGGCAAGGGCTGCGTCTATTTCCTTCTCAAGGTGATAAAAGCAAACAGGAAATAACAAATTTTAACATCCCCTTGCTCTTTTCAGGATCAATGATAGGCAGATTTATGTTTCTCTCTTCCTCAAGGTTACTAACCTTGATGCTCCTGTGTCTGTGATTGAAACCATAGAAATAAGAACATAAAGTGCGCGGTTCCATTGAGTTTGTGAACGATAGGCGTTACCGGTGAGAAAGGGTCGAGGATATCTTACTGAAAGGCGCAAGCGGCCATCCAACAGATATTGACTCCGCCTAACTCTACTTGATTTCATTGTATTTTACCGATACCCTCAAGTTTCGATGGAACCTCTCGACATTTCGGAATTGGTACGACTTAGGGAAATACTTCATTTCTGTTTCCCTAAGAAATTCCAACATTCATTTCCAGATGGAATTAATGTTGCTGTTTTCTGAGCTAATGATATTGACGTGAGTTTATTCGACTCCTAGAACCTAGAAAAGCACTGAAGTGAAGTCAGCAGCCTGTTCAATTTCACGAATTCGGTTGCAATAATTGATCTCTTTCCGTCCAGCCTAACCGCTGATCACAATAAGTACCGAGAGAATCAGCTTAGAGACTCAATAATTGTAGAGCAGGTTTGGAGTTTAATAACGAACGTCAAATTCTTGAAATCCATCCTTTGATCACGCAGATATACATACTCTGGCAATAGATGATCCGATATATCTTTTTTTTTTGAGTTATTCAGGAAATATTTAACAATGATAGCGATGAAATCAGCGATCAAATTTGATATAAGAGCACTGTTGTTGAATAGTGACCTCAATGTCTGTACCAAATTCCAGGTAAGGTTATGAATAGTTTTCGAAAAAACTATTTTTTCAATATGAAACTCGAAAATTATGCGTTGGCATTACTTCTGAAGACGTTTAATTTTGACAACCTCACTTTATTCCGAGAAATTGAGAAAATCATCTCGAAACATATTTTTCCCGATTTCTTTGCAGATGAATAGTCGCCGAAACTGAAATTTAGAGCACTTTTGTTATATTTTGACTCCAAGGTCTGTGCCAATTTTCATTGCATTCTGATGAATGTTTTTCGGAAAGAAATCGAAATTTTTTCAATCGATAAAGACCATTTTTGGCTGAAAACTTCAAAATCAAAGACAAAACAAAACCCTTTTGTCCCTAGAACAAGCGCGAAATGAAAGAATATAACTTTTTGCGCATGAAATAAAATTAATATCTAATCGAGTTGAAAAGTGGTAAAATATTAGCTCCAATATCCCCCAAGACGAATCTCCGATCAAGCTGAAATTTGAAACACTGTTGTTTAGTAGTGACGATTCCGACAACTGCTCATGCACTACGGGGAAATACCGATAAATCTTCCAGGGAATCACCTCATGAAGCATAGAGTGTGAACAGACGCCGCTGTCCCGCATAATAAGACTATAGGATCAAGTAAATGCTTCGACTATTCACCAGTAGATGTCGTGAACGGTCGATGGAGAGGAATACTGTATAAATCTTATGTTTCGGAAAATTCAAAGAAAACATATCTGTTTACACCGAGTCTTTGAGTTTTCGCTGTCGACTAGAGTAAAATTTCAACGGAATCACTGAAAAGCTTTTTGAAATATATGATTTCTGAAATAAATTTTCTGAATTTTTTTATTGATTTGTTTCTCAGGGAAATCAGGAAATCTAATTGGGATGAAATGAAGTACTCCGTTATTAATCTTTTTCAAATTTTTCTATCGATTATTCTTCATATTGTTCATCGACCGAACGAGTCTGATTGCGATCAAATGAATATTTTTCGAGTTATTGTAAAATCTAAATTTCAAATGGATGTAACACGAAAACCATTCGGCAGATTTCGCCCGTTAACGAACTTGACCGAGAAATTCCGGATCAAAACCTAACCTGAGAATATCAAGACTCTAGGTTCTTTCTCTCGAAAGTTATCGCTCACACGGACGGCCAGGCGGCCGGACAGAATCAATTTGGACCACGGATTCTTCATCAGTGAGTTCAACCTAGACGCTTGAAATCAATTTCGGCTCAATATTTGAAAATGACAGACATCATGACGAAATGATAACGCGCTGTTCCCAAGAACAAGCGGGTAAACATGAAGGTCCAGATTTCAATTCTACCTAAACTGCTTTTTTGGAATTATTCGAAAAATAAAATTTGGAATAAATATATTCGAATAAAACTATCTTCATAACCATAAAACTATTTATATACAGGGTGATTCCGGAGGAGACCGTCAGACTTTGAGATAAGTTTACACTAGTCAAGACAGTTTCGAAACAATGTTTGGTTTATGGTTGGGGGTCTCTATTGAGAATATACAGGGTGATATGTCCGATTCGACCGATTTTACTTTTATTGATAACTTTGGTATTGCTCATTCGATTCTACTGAAATTTTCAGCGGAGTAAAATATTGACGAGCACATTCATTAATTCCGAAAACTTTTTTCAAAATAAGCGGTTATTTTGATAATTCCAAATTAATTGTGCAGGTTGAAAAAAACACCCTGTACATCGCGTTTCCAAAACTACGCTATCTGTTTACCATTCTACTATAATAGGTCATTATTTGAGGGTTTCTAATGTTTTTGGCACACTCCTAGTTTCCCGAGAAAATTTTTCCAAAAAAAGACAATGTCGAAATTTCTCTCCAATCGATTCTACATTCATTAATAACTTTGGTATGGCTCATCCAATTTTGATGAAATTTGGAGTGGAAAACAATCCGAATTCGCACATTCAATAATTCGAACAATCTCTCAGAAGACATGGTTGTTATTGCGATAATTCCAGATTTATTGCGCATTCGAAAGAAAAAACACCCTGTACATTGCTTTTCCAAAATTTTTTTATTCGTTTCAGATTCTACCATAATATTTCATTATTGAGAGGTTTTAAATTCCTATGGCACACCTCCGATTTTCCTAGAAAACATTTTTGAAGAAGAGCATAATCGAAATTTGGCTCACGAGCATCGAGAGTATTCTGCACGAGGTAGGAAACCTGTACTGTCCAAGGATGCAAAGCAGTTCTTTCTTAAATATTCTTTTCAAACTGCAAATTCATATTTAATTGCTCATATTTTGTATAAACTCATTCAATTCACGATATTACTTCATATGCACATAAACCAAACAAATCTACACACATGAAAACAAATATTGAACAAACATACGAAACAAATGACAAGTGGACTTTAGGATCAACAGAAAATTCACATTGAATTTCCGAAATGGTTTTCCCTTTTTCGAATACATATTTGCGACTTTTTTTTTTAATTTCCAATCGACATTATTAAACGGAATCACATAACGTCACTGCTTCATATAGAAATAACCCTTTTATTGAAAAGCGGAGGTTTGCGAAAAATTTAAATTAATTAATTTTCCTAATGGAATGATTTTACACAGAAAATGAGCAATTGAAAACAAATTTCGAATTTGAAAAAAATATTGTAGAAGTGACAAACAACTTTGCATCTTTGGACAATACAGCTTTCCTACCTAGTGCGGAATACTCTCACTGCAAATTTCGATTATGCTCTCCTTCAAAAATGTTTTCTAGGAAAACCAGAGGTGTGCCAAAGGAATTAAAAACCTCTCAATAATGAAATATTATGGTAGAATCTGAAAAGAATAAAAATTTTTTGGATAAGCAATGTACAGGGTGTTTTTTTTCAACTGCACAATCAATCTGAAATTCTGAAATTCTGAAATGATCGCAATTACAACCTTGTATTCTGAAAGATTGTTACAATTATTGAGTATAATCATTCAGATTGTTTTTCACTTCAAATTTCATCAAAATTGGATGAGCCATACCAAAGTTATTAATAAAAGTAGAATCGATAGGAGCGAAATTTCGACATTGTCTTTTTGTGAAAAAATTTTCTCAGGAAACTAGGAGTGTGCCAAAAAAATTAGAAACTCTCAAATAATGACTTATCATAGTAGAATCGTAAACAGATAACGTTGTTTTGGAAACGCGATGTACAGAGGGTTTTCCAACCTGCACAATTAATTTGGAATTATCAAAATAACAACCGCTTATTTTGGAATTAATGAATGTGCTCGTCAATATTGTACTTCGCTGAAAATTTCATTGAAATCGAATGAGCAATACCAAAATTATCAATAAAAGTAAAATCGGTCGAATCGCACAAATCACCATGTATATTCTCAATAGAGACCCCCATCCATAAACCAAACATTGTTTCGAGACTGTCTCGACTAGTGTAAACTTATCCCAAAATCTGACGGTCTCCTCCGGAATCACCCTGTATATCAATTGTTCGATGAGAACAAAAACAACCAATAGATTCATGATTAATCATTCAGATTATTGAATTTAAATATGAACGTCCCATTTCTTGCGTTAGGTGCTACCACAGGACTCATTCTCCAAGGATTTCTCTCTGAGTTCGCCCACGCATGAGATAAAGTCCCATTTCGAAGCTAACTATAATATTCTAGATCCACCCCTGACTTTTCCAACTTTCATCTGGAAACAACACGCTGAAAACGTCTAACCTCAACTCCTCCGTTAAATTTATTGTACGACTGCCTTAGTGTCCCTTTTCTCTGTACTTTCGCTTGGCATCAACGAAATAAGCGTGTATGTTTGCTATTTTTAGTGAGTGTATCAACGTGGTTGTGTTTCCTAGTCACGGATGGACGAGCATTGACGGAATATGTCGATTCTGCTTCATTTCGCCCTTTGATCAGGTTGCGATTCGGTACACATGAACATGATGCAGTTAATCGGTTGATTCGGGGTTGTTTACCATGAATGGACAGCAAATGGATCTAGGCAAAGATAACAGAGAACAGTGAATCGAAAATTACGGATACCATATCGAAGTGTCATTGTTTGACATGGGGACAAAAGTGACAACATTGAAATTTCAAGCTACCTTTTGTGCTAGGGAGATTCGGGTATTTGGGTAATCGGAGATTTTACCCTATTGGTCGAAGACGATCACGTGACCGTCGTCATTTCGTTCATTTCGAAAACTTTTTATCAGATTTCGGAAAAAAATTGTCACTAGCCTTGAACTCCATATAAATAAATCAACATAATACGAAATTTTAGTTAGTTTCGATATCAATTTTCAGGGATATCGGTGAAAATATGGCAAATATCATACTTCATCATATCAAACTTGGTCACTAATTGAAAATGTTGATGCACAAGTCTGTGCGAAGTTTCGTGATGATTGAGTTATCAGATTAATCAAAAAAAATTCCGAAATTATTATTGGGGAATTTTTATTGGGACATTTGTTCAGATTTTGAATGAATTTTGCATAGAGCTTGACATCAATATTTCAAAACAGTGCGCGAAATTTAACTTTGATTGGATTGAAATTTCTGGAGATATCAGGAAAAAATTATGTCATATTTCGTGTTTTTTTTACTTGGTTATGTTTCTCAATTTTGGAAAAATCAAAAAAATACTTATTTGATTATGATGAAACTTGATAACCAGTTGAAGAATGCTGATCTGCCGATGCGGTCGTCTTCCCAAGTTTTGACCCCCGCTAAACGCACCTTTACTTCCTGATGGAAATATTCGGCGAACTTATTTCCATAATATGGTCCTCGTGAAATTCTGAACGAACTTTCAAGCAATAATTCTTCAATCGGGTACTAGACCTCAATCTGTATTTTCGGACATATTGGAAAATAAAACTTTGAATCGGCCCGTCGTTAACATAATGAGTTCTGGAAGAAACGGCTGAGAAACACGATAGAGAAAGTTTGGACATCAATTAGGAAGGCCAGATTCGTGAATAGGTTGAATCCACCTAATGATTCCTCAGATATACCCATTCACAATTTTATTTTTTCAATATTCCCAAAAAAATACAATAGATTAAATCGATATCCAGTACTTTATTGAAAAATAGTAGCTAGAAGTAGCTATGGTGAACCCTAAACACAATAACTTCCGGAAAAAACTACTTAGAAACTCGATATTTGTAGAGTAGGCTTGGACCCTAATTGCCAAGGCCGCAGATATACCCATTCAAAAGTTTATTTTTCCAGAATATTTCCAAGAATACAGATTGGATCGAATTAAAATCTAGTACTTGATTGTAAAATAGTAGCTAGAAGGTCCATTCAGAATTTAATTCGAACCATATGAAATGAAGATCGCCAACTCTTTCTATCAAGAAGTGAAGGTGTGTTTGGCGGGGTCAATACAAGAAAAAATAACCGCTTTGGGCGCCTTGGCAATGAGTTTGAATAAATATTATTCCAATATTATAAAATATACATTCAACTACTGATTCTCAGTTTATTTCACAAACGTTTGCATGGAAAATTCCAAATAGCTCAGTCAGTAATCGAGTCAGGGTGGAAATCTGGCCCCTATTAAAACCGGACACCCAAATTGACCAGTTCTGAGCTCTGAAATAGTGACATATAGTGACCAAATTTCGCGAATAGTGAAAAAAGTGAGACGATTTCAAAAAAGTGAAAAAAAGTGACAATAGTGACTCGCTGGTAAGCCTGCGATTGCCCAAATACCCGAATCTCCCTCGCACAAAAGGTAGCCTAAGACTTTTACATGGCGATTTTGTGGAACCCTTCACGGTTCCACTTCACTTCACAGCCGTTACTCGGTTTTGATCCTGATTTTATTATAGATGCAGGACTTCATGAAAGGTCGATTGGTACCAATCTCAACCCCGGCAAACTCGAGATATAAATTTTTGAAAATTGCAATTTTCTCTCATATTTTTACAACACCGATGCATTTTCCCTTGGTTATTATCAGAAATATAGATTGTGGATTTTTTCTTTGCTATGTATCATAGACATATTAAACTCTCTGGACACGGCGTACGAATCCATTTCTGGAGAATCGAATGGGGATAAGGTAGCGAGTGAGAGGTCCGAGAGAGAGAGAGAGATGGAACTAGCTCGGGCAAGATCATAGACAAGATACACGATACAAATATCTGGTATTCTATAGAGCATGGAGAGTGAGCAGAGGAATGATCTCACTTGCACAATATGACGCCGAGCTAGATATACAATCAAGCATTTGCTTAGGGAATCTCTTGGGAAATGACTTCTTGGTATATGAGATTACATTGAAGTCCTGAAAATTGGTGATGAATGTGATTATTACTCCGATATGAATGTTTGAAATGATTAATCAATAACAATATTTGACGAATGGCTCTTTTTTTCTTTCAAATTCTCTTGCATGGGCTGCTTGTTTTAGGACGGTATTCTCATCTCCAAATGATTTTTTCCTAAACAGCGTACAGACACGCGAGCTGAGCGGCTTCTAGAACACTTTAATTGGTCTGCCTCATAAGTATACACGGGGTTTTGAGCAAATGGCGAGCCATTCAACTTGCGAGGAAGCCGAATCAAGTTCCCTCGAAAGTGGGTCAGCTCGCGTATCTATACGCAGCTTTTGAATGCTGAGCATTAAATAGTCTCAAACGATTAGAATGCACTAGATAGTGGAAAAACCTGTGCGAAATTCATTTCTGGGCTCGGATTCATGGCAATTATACATTCATTTAATTTTTTAACGCTCTTTCCAAATAAATGTATTTTACTTTAATTTTATATCTCTTCGTACAATTAATGGCACAACACAAATTTATCATTACTCTTTACCAGTGAACCCGGTTTAAAATGAAGGAAATCAAATTCTATTCAAAAAGCTTACGAAAAAGCAAAAAAATTCTATTTCAGAATGGAATAACACAAAATCTTCTTTGAAATACTTCCGGAAACAAAAATTTGACTTGCAAAACTTTTGAAAAAAAAAGTATTTCAAACATAGACTTATAATTATAGTCTATAGCTTCAAACTGATCTGTGTTACTTTTGTCGTATTCTGTGGTTTTGCCCGTCCTAGTTCCATCATTGTCAGCCTATTTCCCCGCCTCTCTCTAAGCCATGTCCAAATAGTTTTATAAGTTTATGGTATGTATGTATCCCACTACATAATTCAAATATAAATCATCCAAAATCCCTAGAATTCTATGCATCTTAATCATACTCGAGACCTGATAGCATTTCGATTCTGTCATTCGGATTTTGTGGTTGACGGTTATTTAAATTTTTAAGAAAGTAGCATTCGAGATATTGAGCGCGTTCAGATTTATAATAGAAGAGACATGACGAAAAATAACGAACGCTCCAGTGGTGAAACTATATGCCGTTAGTCCCACAACATGTTATAACTCACCTCTGGTTGTTTTTTTTTCGTGCAAGTTCGATATTGTACGATAGAAATGATAAAATACTCAAATAATTACAGCTCAATGCATTTCTTCACGGAAGACGGTAGAGTAATGCACTATATTGGGGTGATAATATTGACCAACCTCACGTTTGATTCAAATGAGAAAACTTACAACTGTTCTTAGATATGTTTTCTAAAATGTTCCATATTATCATTGTAAAATACTATGGCTTTAAAACGAATGTAAGATTTCTCGTTATTGTATTCGAAATGTTTTTTCAGAAGGTTCCAATGTCTTTCATCTAGAGAATTTAGTATCTTTGCTGCAATTAGCGGCTCTCAAATATAAAAAATGTATATATCTCAAGAAGCCTTTCATAATCATTTTCGAAGATATCAATCATAAATCAGGGGCGAATGGATGATTACCTTTCAACAACAAAGATTTTCGGATCAGGGTTCCGAAGATCAAAGAGCAGAAGTCTTTTGCAATGATTCGCTCGGTTACTATGTATACTCACGACCTCCAAGCATAAAATAAAAAATGTCATTTGTTTTATGTTCCGTGCGACGCCGCTGGCATCCATAGAGTAATTGTCATGCGTTGTTAGGTCACTTCGGTCAACGAAACAGATGATTTGATTGATCTGGGTATAAATAATTCGCCGAATTTTACTTTTCCGTCTTTTATGTGAAAAAGGAAATACGTATCCCACTTGGGATAATTTTATCCGCAATCATCCACGTTGAAAGTGAATTTTTCTGAAATTAAAGTTGGCGAGATATAACCTTATTCTCAGTTAGTTGTAATTTATTCAATCTGAACAAAAATCTCACCAGGAAGGAATTATTCAACTAGTAGTTTCTTGTACTTGCTTTCTTTTCTTAATTCATTGCATTTTTCAATCCAGAATAAGAGTCCTTCTTAGTTTTATTATTAATTACCTTTATTATGTTCATGATTGTTTTGTTTTATATTCAGAATCTAGAAGGGTTCATGTCAAATTTTGTACACGCACTGAATCTGAAGGAAGTACTCAGCTTCAGCGTAAAGAACTTTGCTGTCAACATCATACCATTTCTGGAACTTTTCCCACGGAAATCTAGGAACGCGGTATTTGGAACCTCTTTTATCAAGTTCTGAACATCACACTCTTTCTGATGAGTCATAAATACGCAGCTGAACATTCAATTGAAGGCAGGGTTTTTTTCTGTCGAGGACACCACTGACCCTCGTTTTAAATTAAGATGGGTATAGCTATAGAATTGTGCAGTTTTGAGAGTTTTGGATCCAAGTTGATCGATCAAGATTGTAGTAACATTCTTGTACATTACCAAGTTTCGTTGATAGGATAAATCAAGTATCAGTATTAGATTTTCATGTTCTAAAATATGAGGTCAGTTGAACCGTCACAAGGTATTTATTCGAACAAACTCTTCGAACGTCTTAGCAAAATTGGCAGATATTTTTAAGAGCTTATATACTCAGCTTCAATAGACGCATTAGGTAGCCAACTTAAAAATTCCGTCAAATTTACAAGCACTCGGTAACAGGAATTTCAGAATGAATTCGACAGGTTGAAGTTTGATTATTTATAAATATCCGTAAACTATTCATCAGCTTCTCAAACCAGATAATTGCATGCAGTTGGTGTTCCTGATTACAAGTCGATAATATCAAAGCCAAAACGACAGTCGATTTTTCATGGTAGCCTGGAACAATCTCTATTCATGTTTCAATCCTTACACCATAGCAGAGACAACAATAAAGATGAATAGAAATAAGGTGAATTAATCCATATAATTCGTTTTTTCTACTGAAGGTGAAGCTACATATTCGGAAATTACGACCAGTCGTCAAGGCAACTGTCTGTCTGAATTGACATTTCATGTTTCTTAATAAGCAAAATGACAATTGCCAAATCACCATTAAAAATGCCATGCGTCCCAATTGGTCAATTGGTGACGTCTGCGTTGGTGGCGGCAGTATAAAACTGGTATTCCCCAGTTTGGTCTAATGATTAGGTAGGATAACAAATTAAGGTTAAAGCACCATTATATTCTATTCATCTTAACAACAATCAACAATACTAACTATACCTCCTCTATTCACTTTTATAAAGTCGCCCGCTTAGCCAAGTTTTTGTAACACTAACACCGAGGCAGGTTGGCACTCCTGAAATATCGACAATTTCGAAATAACTCGTCAAGACGTTGCCAATTTCTACTCACTTTTAATAACAATTCAGCTTCAGCATAATTCATGAACACCTCGCTTATATTAGAAATTGAAATTACCTAAAGTAATTTGAAGAAGCAAGGACGAAGAGTATCCAGAAGTGCATAGAATTACGCTCATTCCGATAGTAACTTTGACATTTTGGAAACAATCATGCATCAAAAGCTATCTCACATCAACGACATACGTGAATTAAAAACAAAATATTATATTTTGAAGAAATGCTACACGTCACAAAGATCTGAAAGATTCAAAATGAAAAGGAAGTCAAAGAGTTTTCTTCTATTGTTGCACCTTAAAAGACACTCACTGAAGATTTTATTTTGAAACAGAGATATGCAACGACAAATTTGGAATTATAGTTTGAAAAATACCACTTTTCGATTGACACACTACTCTTTCTTTAGAATTATTGAATTAACATATCTTCACAAATCAATTTTTTTTCCGAAATAAAATGAAATTCTGAAAGATACATAATTGCCACGACATCTTTGTAGAGAGGACAACGCTGAGTAGTATTCTGGCAGGAAAATGATTATAACCTAACATTTTCAAAATATACACGGTGATGTGTGTCAGAATCTCATAGCCAACCGGGAGACTCTATAAAAGTGAATGGAGTACATGTTTTATAGATCATAAAGTTAATTTAGATTGTTCAGTGCCATAGTAAATTTAACGAAATTTTCAAGTTTGCAGCTTGGACTGAAGTCGTCTATTGTATTCAATTGTATTACCCACTTCAACAAAGAGATATTATATTTTGGAGACTCACCATAAGTCCAGCCCTGTCCGCCACCGAATCCTTATCAACTCCAGTGATGAAAATTCCCAAGTTATATTCTACTCCCCCTCTGATCATCAAGCCTAAACTCTGTCCAGGCTCGATACAAAGATCCACCTGAAACGAAAAATATTAATGCAGAACTAAATACAAAAAAAAATTTCATTGGCACGAACATCACTGTTATTCATCACAAAGCTCGTAATCGATAATATCCGTAAAGCAAATTTACCAAATTTACTCATTAATTGAGAGGAATGAATTCATAGAGATCTCAATTATGGACACTTTACTTGGAATATAATAGAATTATTACTGAACAAATGTTTGCTTCACTCGTTATGGAACCCATCGGTTTTCGCGCTCTAAGGGCCGTGTTCTACTATAGAGAACGTCAGTTAATAACGCTTCGGGATAAACAGAGCCTTCAAACCAAATCCTTTCCAGATTTCCAGTGAACAAACAACTCATACCCCTGTTAATCGAATATCGATACGAACCCTTTGCGAAACTTTCATCAACTCGCTTTAATGAAGCGTTCTTATTAATTCAGTTTAGAGTCAATCAGTCTCAAAAGTTGATAAAGCCATATCCATCGGAAAGAAACTATGCCCAACATTTCATGGGAATATAAATGGTGTGCAAGTTATTCCTGGCCAAATTTCACATCGTGATTTCTACTTGCAACGAACAAGTTCCTATAGATTTATAGATTTTACCTTGTGAAGTTATTCAAGATTCAAATGTTTTTTGAGATTCGACAATTTTCTAACTCAAAACGTAACATAACATAAAAAACCTAGAAAAGCACTGACGTGTGGTCAGGAATTCTATCTTTTAGATCAACACGAAATTTTGCACCTCGTTGCGTGTTGGTAATCTCCACCTGATTATAAGAAGTTTCAATTTGATTGCATTTGTACTTCTTGAGACATTGCGGAAATAACGTTAAAATTACAGATAACAACGAAATTTGGCACAATTTTTTTCCTTATATCACCGGAAATAAATTTCGGATCGAATTGAATCTGGAACATTGTTGTTAAATACTGACTCTAAGGTTTGTGTCAAATTCCATTGAAATCTAATCGATATTTTCAGTGAAAACAAATATTTCATGTAAAAATTCAAAAATTTTCGAATGAAAAGACGACCTGATGCCATTTCACATTCCAATGTTATCGTTCTCTGCACCTCTGTAATCGTTGCCGACGACGCTCAACCGTAAGAGGTAACAAGATGAGGTCGATAATGCTACAGTCCAAAAGACCGGTAAACCGTTCGGACAGTTACAGGATGGCCTTGTTCTCCTAACTACTCATCAGCCAAAGATCGAGTTGTCGCAAATCGGTCTTAAATGTCCATAAGTCTTAGACGTCGATCTTGAACTCCATTCGTGCCCCTTCGACGTCCGGTGCCTACTCTTTTTCGTTTTTGGGCATTATCAAACCACGCTTGACAACATCTCATAACAGTACATAGTTGGATTTCTATTCGTACGGTTAGCGATTTCTCGAAATGACTACCCCTCCCCCCGTAGACCAATAATTGGACCTCTTTCAAATTCACTTAGCAGGTGAGAAATATCGCGTACACGTGCTCTAGGCCTTTTAACAACTTAACATCGACTTCCAAAAAAAATTTCAAATTTAAGCAGCTCCTTCTGGGTGTTGCAGTTTCTTCGTCAGTAAGTTTACGTTAAAAAAAATCGTTAACCTGACTTCAAGATTATTTCAAGGTCAACTTCATTTTTCCCTATGGAAAGGAATATTTGAAGTGCAGATTCTTATTGTTCATAAATGAGAAGTTACCGTCATTTGAAACTTTTCTTCACCGCATTTCAAAATATTGAACTAAAAAACGATAAGGCAAATATTAAAAATGATTTTATAATACTCATGTTCCTATTAATTTGATATTATTTCAGTAAATGCTCGAAACGATGACCTTAGGCTACGATACATTCATCAATTCTTTTGAATGATTTTTTTACATTGAATCAAAGTTTCTGCATCCATATTCCTCAAGGATATATCTTGAATTCGCAATCCGATGGAAAAAAGTTTCAAACAAAAGTTACCACTTTCATTGTGGAAAATGAGAATCTGTTCGAAAAATATACCTTTCCATTAAGTAAAAATCATGTTAACCGTGTAATATCCTTGAAGACAACGTCAATGGCATAATTGAATACATTCATTATCTTTCCCCCTTGACACCTAACAATTTTAGTTGAAACATTTTCTTCTAAAGTACATAAAGAGTTTTTGAGTTTATTGACTGTCTCAAGTTTAATGCTGCACTTGTATGAAAGAACGAGTGATCGTTTTAGTGGTGGAAAAATTCATCAGAAAATTCATAAATTTGCAACCATGGAGGCCAGTATCTTTCAAATTAGGACAGAACGACCATTTTCGACTGAAAATATTTTAACTGAAAAATAAACAGCGTTCATCGAAGCAAATACCTAGTCAATGTTTTCGCAAAGTAAAAATCTGAGAGTTTACCGAATTCACTAAACAAAACTATTTCCAACTCACCCTTCGAACACTTCTATCTTTACTGGAAGTCCGTCCATAGCCGTAACGCTGCGGGGGCACCTGTCCACCCTTCCGATATTCTAGCGGTGGAGACACTGGTCTTCCATGTCTGTCCATCCAGGAGCAAGTCTGTCTCATTTGCCATGGTGCTCCACCTCCAAGTCCTGAAGGCATCGTCGGTGAACGTACTGTCATACTTAGGGTCTTACAAGATTTCAGCATCTAGGAAAAAACACGACTTAATTCATTAACATTCACAGTCAATATGGAGTATTACTAGTTTAAAACTAAGGAATATCTCTTGCATGTAACGCAGAATATAATATTTTGTTATTTTTCTCTTTCGGTAAAAGATGCTACGCTATCGCACACTAACACATTAAGCGAATCCATAATGATTTGGTTTTGAAAATGATAAAATCAAAATGCAAGTTCGAATAAAGGCGGTAAATCACACTTAACAGCACGATTCGACAATCAATACAACCGACGCTGTCCATTGGCTTGGTAGGGTGAAAGGAATACGAGAGAGAGGAAAAGAGGGAAAGAGAGAAAGGGTGGATATGACATGTTGAGTCACAGAACACCGCGAAATTATTTCAGTATTTTATTGATAGAATGATCCATACCAGTAATAAAAAATCTAGAAAAGCACTGACGTGAGGTCAGGAGCTTTTACGCGCTTGTTCACATTCGAAACCATTTCCTCGAGACATTTTGCTCGATCCTTCACGACATCATTTTTCAAGTGCAGAATTTCGATTCGAACACATCTGTATTATTGGTAATACTTGGAAAATAAAATTTCGAATGGATATATCTTCGAAAACAATGGGAAGAGGGGCGATTGTAAGTTTTCATGAATTCGACCTTCTTAATTACCCCCTGAAGTCGTTTTTTCAGATGTGATTGTGGTTGAGGTCAGCCTAGGTGCCAACGGTACAATGAAAATCCATTTAGAGACTTGATATTTGTTGAACCGGTTCAATCAAGAAAGCCGAATTCGAGGATTGGTAAAATTATCGAATAATTCCTCATATAAATCCATTCGAAATGTCATTATGTCAGTCAGTATTTTTTGAGTTACTCTGTAAATAAGAACAACATCGAAGAAGTAACACACAAATTTGACATATTTTTCCTAATATCTCCGAAGATGAATATCAAATCAAACTGAATTTTGAAACACTGTTGCAAAATTGTGACTCTAGGTTTTCGCCAATTCCGATGAAATCTGATGAAAACTTCTCGGTAAGAAAAATTTTCAACAAAATTCCCAAATATTTTCGAATACTTCTTAACAATTTTCTACCCCTATATACTATAATCACGAAATTTTGCATTAAACCGTGCGTTGGTATTCTCAAACTTACTACATAGTTCAAATCTGATCGCATCTGTTCTTGAGATATTGAGGAAATAACCTGAACCTTTCGATATCTCCGAAAATGAATATGGGATCAAACTGAAATTTAAAGAACTGGTTTTGAATATTGACTTCAAGGTATAACCAAAGTTTCAATCTGATCGAGTCAATAGTTATCAATATATTGAATAAATATTTCCAAAATTGCAAATAACAACGACATTTGACATCAGATCGCATTCAAATTTGGAAAAACTGTTGAAAAAGACTAACTTCAAGCTCTGCGCCGACTTTCATCGCAATCTGGTCAATAAATTCAGAAAAAAATATTTTTTCCGAAAAGTTGTGGATAATTGTAAAAAAACAATTTTTTCAATTTTTTTAACGATTGAAGACGCACTTCGCGTAAAGTTGCTGTTGATTTTCTTAAACTTCTTCTACTTAAGAAGTCAAACATTTTTTGAGAACTCAAACAACTGGATTCATACGAAATTATGCAAAAGTTTCGGTTCGGTATTCTTCATATAATTACAAAGTTTAGACCTGATCGCATCTGTACTTCTTGAGATATTGAGGAAAACACGTCAAAATTTCAAACAACAACGAAATTACACATATTTTTTCCATACATCTAATTTCGTATCGAATTGAAATTTCAAACATTGCTTTTGAATACTGATACTGAGTTTTGTGCCTTATTTCGTTGAAATCTGATCAGCATTTTCCAAGAAAAATTATTTTCAACAAAAATTTCAAACATTCCCGAATAATAATTTTTTGAGAATTTTCCAACAACTGGATCCATACGAAGTTCAGGAATAAATTCTACGTAAGTATTCTCCATATAATTACGAAGTTTCGATCGCATTGCATCTGTACTCCTCGAGAAATTGAGGAAATGAAGTCAAAATTTCAAGCAACAACAAAATTTTACATATTTTTCCATATATCTCCGAAAATAGATATCGTATCGAATTGAAATTTAAAAAGTTGTTGCTAAATACTGATTCTAAAGTATGTGCCAAATAACGTTGCAATCTGATCAACACTTTCCGAGAAAAAATTTTTCACCAAAAATTTCAAAATTTTGCAATAATTTTTATTTTATTTCCTAACAAATAGATCAACACGAAATTTTGCACTCAGTTGCATGTTGGTATGTATTCTTCAACTGATTCTACGTCTAACGCACGTTTCGGAAACCACGTTTCCTCCGTCCAGGGTCATATCGTTACGAAGTTTCAATCTGATTGCATCCGTTCTTTTTGAGATATTGCGAAAATAACGTTGAAATTCCAGACAACGAAATTTGAATTTTTTTTTCCTTCTATCTCCGAAGCTTAATATCGGATCGAATCGAAATTTAGAGTATTACAGTAAAATACTGAGTCAAAGGCCTGGGCGGAATTCCTTTGAAATCTGATCAATATTTTATGAGAAAAAAAAATTTTCAACAAATATTCGAATAAACATGTTCCTTTCATTTTTTAACAACCGGATCAACACACAATTCTGCACTTAGTTGCGCATTGGTAGTCAAACACCATCTACGAAGTTTTGATCTGATCGAGCAAGTACTTTATGAAATATTTCGAATAATTAACCGCAAAATTTCAAATTGGCCTTATTCCGAAACTATTCGTCCGATTTCACGCATTCACGAACTCGACCGAGATATTTGGACTCCAAACGTAATCTGGCAATTTCAAGTTGCTAGGTAATTTTCTCCGAAAGTTAGAGCACATACGGAAGGACGGACAGAATTGAATTTGACGAATTTTTTTTCAGCGTGTTCAACCGAATCGTTTCACACCATTTTCGGCTTAAAATTCGAAAATGACAGTCATTGTGACGAAACGATAACGCGCTGTTCCCCAGAACAAGCGCGTAAAAATGCATGCAACACACTCATTATGCAGCCCCTAAGCGATAGGTGAGTATAATATTGTTTCCAAAACCAGAAGTTTTAATCATTGACTATGAAAAGTGAAAATAAATTTCATGATGACCAAAACAAAGGAGTCTCGACAAAGAAATATCTAGTGATGAATACACTCCTCACACAAAGTGCTTCTGCCGATGAAATTGAAGCTGCAGAAGGTTAATTCCAGCTCCTTCAAGAACTAACTCAGGAGTGTTGGAAGGTGATAGTTCAGTTTGGTTTACAAATTGCCTTGTAAAGACTGCAACAAATGCTACATTGGACAGACGAGACAGCTTCTTAATAATCGAATTCTACAACACAAATATGATTGTCGATTACATAATGCTGGTGTACCTGTAAAGACCGCCCTACCTGGACATCATTTCACAATGCAGCACAATTCTGATTTTGATGAGGTGAAAATCTTAGATCGCGAGATAAATCTCAAGAAACGTAATATCAGTGAAATGATGTATATACATATGAACGATAGATAGATAGAGATAGATATTTATTGGTGATTATTACAAATATAACATTGTTTTCACACGTCACAAAATGATAATTCCAAAATTGGATGTAATAAAGTACATTACTATGCTCCAAGGGAAGCTTACACGAAGTCAACGTCACCCAGAGTCAAATTAAAATATTCGTCAACAGAATAAAACACCTTAACTGCCAACATTTTCTTAATTTTAGCTTTGAACTTAATTATTGGCAGATTTTTCACCCCACCAGGAAGTCTATTGTACAGAGACACCGCGAAAAAACCCGGACCCCGTTGGGATTTACTCAATCTTAGGAAATCTTTCCTAATAAGGGACTTATTTCTGGTGTCGTAGCGATGTACATCCGACTGCAGCAGATATTTATTTTTATTTTGATGTAAGTATATCAGATTTTCTAAAAGGAAAAGAGATGGGAATGTAATTATACCCAAATCTTTGAAGGTATTTCTGCAGCAGTCTCGATATCCCAAACCCCCCAGAATCCTGATGGCCCGCCTCTGCAGTCTAAAAACAGCCTCACGATATGCGCAATTTCCCCACAACACAATTCCGTACCTCAAATGGGACTACTCAATGGGATACGGTGAATCATCGATCAGACACACAGGGTCCTCCATATTATTTATTGTTCTTTGTTGAATGTATACAAGGAACAAGGAACGTATGTTAACCAAGATATCTTGTGTCGTAGATAGTGAATTCGAAATCTGAACGATTTCTGTCAACTTAATTATAAATATTCAGTAGTGTGTTCGTTGATTTTGGTGAATCATTCTTGTCAGTAGGTATACTTATAAAATTTGTTTGTTCTCGCTCTGTTGATCCATATCTTATCTGATTTCATTTATACAGCTGTGTATACAATATTTATTTTAGGGTAAGTCTAATTCTTTGATATATTGGTTTTGTACTCATTGTTTTTTTTATCTCCATTACAGTCCTGATGAAGTCTGAATATTCGGACGAAACGTCGACTACTAAATAAACTTGTTGTACATTGAGACTTGTCCTCGGTCCCGTGAGATCCCCTTTTTCAGTATCTTGTAAGGACGTGATCACTATGGATATTGTGTAAATTGGGTCCTTCCATATATGAATAAAAAGTTATGATAATTTGTCTATTGTGACATCATCAATTTTGTGAGTAAAAAGGTTAAAGGTTAATTAGTTCTACGAATAACCTGCAACATAATATCATATGCATCTTCCGGAACTCTTCTAGCTTTCATGCCTGCAAATATAATAATTGAAAATTAATCTTGCCATTTAGCCGATACTGCAGATATACCTACCCTTTCAAAACTTTTGATTTTCCAATATTTCCAAAAATACAGTTTAGCTCAAATTGAAATCCAGAAATTGATCGTAAAAAAACCTGAAAAGGCACTGCCGTGAAGGCAGCAGCTTTTGCGCGCATGCTCAATGGAGATGACTGCTTTGGCAACGAATTTGAATATCCATGCGCGCCAAAGTGCTGCCTTCATGGCAGTGCTTTTTTAGGTTTTTAATTGTTCTAATAGATCTTCACGAAATCTTGCTCAAATTTTTGCATGAAAAATTTTCAATTAGTTAACAAGTTTCCTCATTATTGGTCATTATCATCTGAACTATAAAATCTTCGGAGAAAAATGTCATCATACTGAGATTCGATTTTTGTATTCAACTACGATGCTCAACTGGAATATTCATGCCAAATTTCTCTTAAATCATATTGATAGTTTCTAGGGAAAAATTTCAACGCAAATTTGAAAAATTTTCTAATAAGAATTTTTCAAGATTTTTGAGGATTTGATCCACACGAAATCTCGCAGTGAATTCAGACATACTTTCTCCCTCCAATCAATGTTGGAATGAATTAAAATCTCAATCATTGTTGTAAAATATCAACTTCAAAATATGTGCTCAATTGCATTGAATTCAAATAGATAATTTGCAAAAAAATTCCAACAAATTTGGAATATTTTCGAATTGCTTTTTTTCTTTTCCACCTAATTGCGCGTTGGTGTTCCTCATCTACACGAAATTTTTGTATCAAGATGTGCGCTGAGAATATTCAACTAACTACGAAATTTCAATTGGATCACATTAGTACCTCTTCATAAGATATTGACGAACTAACCTCAGAACTTCAAATTGGTATAACTCTGAAAGCGTTTCGTAAATTTGGCCCAGTAATGAACCCAACTGAACTAGGTAGAGTACAAATCAAACCTGAAATTTTCTAGACTCTAGGTAGGTCTTCTCCTTCGAAAGTAAGAGCACACACGGCCATCGGACGGACAAATAGAAATGAACTTGACCACGGATTCTTCACCAGTAAGTCCAAAGTAGGCGTTTGATAACATTTTCGGCTCAAAATGCGAATATAACAGACTGTTCCCCAGAACAAGAGCATACAAATCTAGAAAAGCACTGACTTGAGGTCAGGAGCTTTCACGCGCTTGTTCAAATTCTAACTATTAGATCAACACGAAATTTTGCAACTACTCGCTCGTTAGTAATCTCCACCTGATTACGAAGTTTCAATCTGATTGCATCTGCACTTCTTGAGATATTGCGGAAATGACGTTAAAATCCCAAATAGCAACGAAATTTGGCACATTTTTTTCCTTATATCCCCAAAAGTGAATGTCGAATCGAACTGAAATTTGGATCATTGTTGTTAAATACTGACTTTAAGGTTTGAGCCAAATTCCATTGAAATCTAGTCAATATTCGCGGAGAAAAACATTTTTCATCAAAAATTGCGTATTAAAATTTTTTAACTACTGGATCCACATGAACTTTCGCTCTTAGGTGAGCGTTGGTATTTTTAAATTGTTCACGAAGTTTCAATTTGATCGAGTCAATACTTCATGAGATATGGAAGAATTAACCTCAAAATCACAAATGGCCTAACTCCGAAACTATCCAACCGATTTAACCCATTAACGAACTCAGCCGAGATATTTTGAGTGCGAACCTAATATCACAATTTAAAGTCGCTTAGTCTTTTAATTCGAAAGTTGGAGCACATACGGACGCCGTTCGTGGACAGAATTGAATTTGACCACGGATCACAAAATCGTATTTTCAGCTCGGAATTCGAAAATTATAGACATATTGACGAAATGATAACGCGCTCTTCCCTAGAAAAAGCGCATTAAAAGAAGAAATTCAATCAATCAATTTCAGGTATAGTTCTCAATAAATTGTCTTCCTAACAACGGAAAAAAACTTTCCCTAACGTCAGTTAGCAACGAATACGGCAGATAGCTGAAAACAATCTTTCTCAACCTCAACCTCAATTAACATTCAGGATATTTCCGCTCCATTTCCATTTAGAAGTACGTGTAACACTGAAAAATTAGCAATATATCACAACGACGTGCCATTACCCTGAAGGGAAAGGACGAACAGATCGAACGAAGCACGTTCCAACATGCGAGTAATAAGGAACGGTTGTAAAAAAACTAATTCGAAAGAAATTACCCCATCTGAGGCAGTCATCAAACACTCTTGTCAGAAGTTCGCAAAAGCCGCCGAGAACCCTCTGCAGAAATGGGTTTGAGTACTCTACTTTTTTGAGGAATTGGCCACACTGAAGGACACTAGCGGAGTTCGTTTTGATTACCAAATCACTGGATATGAAATTCTTATTGAGTATGACATTCAACTAGTGAAAAGATACAAAGAAAATTGAAAAATTCTCTAGAGTCGCTACAGTCATTATTTTTGTACGCATGTTCTAGGGGAATATAATTTTCTAATTTTGTGCAGAAAATGGTCTCAAACGACTAGGTTGGACTCACTGATGAAGCATCCGGTATCAAAATCGACTCTGTCTGGCCGACCGGCCTTCCGTATGCACGATTACGGGCGTACGTAGAACTCTATCGACCTGAAACATTTAGGGTAGGTTGGGTTCGTCGATGGTCAGAGTCAACCAAGAGGTTTCGCAGTTAGTGCCCTTCGAAATTTTTTGGTTCTTCCCGTGATAACTAGGGAAGTGCTGTGAATTCTGAAAAAAATTCGTTTGAAACGTTTTTCGAAATAATTTTTTTTTTTTAAATATGTTCATCATATTTGGAAAAAAATTGCTCAGGCCTTGAGCTTCATATGTCATTGAAGTGTACCAAATTCAGTTTGATCCGAAAATACATTTTGAAGATATTCGGAACAAAAATGTGTATGGAATAACTGAAAAATTTCCAACTCAATCATGATGAAACTTGGCGACTAGTTCGAGAATGCTGATTGACAACTTCTCACAAAATTTCGTGATGATCGTGTCATTAAAACATTTTGAAAAAATAAATTGAAATCTTTTTTCAAATATTCAATATTCTGTGATCTTCTGATTATATTTTACTCATGAAGTTATGTATAAACCTTTGAACTGTCATTTTACGATAAAGTCTTGGATTTCAATTCGATCTGATCTACATTTTTTAAAATACTTAATATTTATATATACGATATGTATAGAGTAGGTTTGGGGCTTAATGACGAAGGTCGAATTCGTGAATGAGTAAAATCCACCCAATGATTCCGTAGATATACCTGTCGAAATTTAATTTTACCAATATTTCCGAGAATACAGATCAGATCGAATTGAAATCTAGTACTTTATCGACAAAAACCTAAAAAGCACAGCTTTTGAGCGCATGTTCAAAGAATATCACAAAAAGTGAACTTGCGTGCAAAAGCTACTGACTTCACGTCAGTGCTTTTCTAGGTTTTTATAACCATATAACCAAGTGATTGAGGGAGAGATCGCGGTCGATGATACTTGTTAAGTCGCAGGTTATATCGACAGCACATCTCAAGGAAGTTACCGGTGATGCTCAAAAGATCTACGACCACTGCAAGGTTGCCCATCTGTGAGTAATTACTCGAATTGTGAGAAATTTCATGGCATATGAATAACGACCAATTATTGTGATCTATCACAGGCCAGAGGACATTCAAAGTGCACAATATAGGCCTCCTTCCTGTCAATTTGAGGAACTAGCTCAATGTTCGGGGGTGAAGTTTTCTATATTCATTCCGAGGTTAATTACTTGCTTCGAGGCCTATCAACTATTACTCTTTTCGAATCCTTCAATATTATCAGATGAGGCTCCATCACATTCTTATCAAGCCATCCATTGATATTTGTGCCCTAGTGTATAGCCGAATTGTATGTTGTTAAGATCTTGTACTTAGTTTTAAAATTGTAGGCTTATTGCCCACAAAACACATTATTCCATCATTTTATGCGAGTTACAATGAAAAGGGATGGCCTTGAACGCACCGATCACAGGGAAGCACCCTTGAAGACCGTGCAGTCGGCATCCATGTGAAACAAATTATTTGGTCTTCGAAAGCATCGACATAAACCTCTAAGAGGGCATCGCTTCAAACCGCGACCTACCTGTTCTATTCTCTTCCATTCACTTTCTGTGTTACGGTACAAACACAACAAGTGGGTTGCTGACGTGGTGGCAGCCCAGGTCGTGGTCCATATCGACATCCATGTAGATCAAATTCATTGAAATGAATGAAATAGAACAGATCAGGTAAGTTGGGGTGAAGGTTTAGGGCGATGCCATCCAGGAGAATTAAACAGATTCTTTTCAAATTCAAAAAAAATCGGAGAATCTGTTTCACATATTTCAGACTGAAAATAAATATTTTTTTCTACAATCGTAGGCATTTGTGCTCGGCCACCTCTACGCGATCAGGATCACGACGGCGATCAAGTCCTGCCTGGAACATATATAAGCGATCAGATCGCGACCTTTTGTCACATTGTCTAATGAAGTATCCATAACAGTGATATTTTCCTCTAACGTCACGCGATCGCTCAATACCGCGTCTAAACGCTGCCAAGTCGCACACAGGTCGTGACAAGTGTGTTCTGCTCCACTAGTTCAATGTCATTCTCTGATCGCCATCGCTATCGTGAACGCCATTGTGGTCGAGAACGGGTATGTGTGGCCTCCACTCAAATGAGAAAAAACGCTAGCTCCCCCAAATATTAACTATAAATCAAATATGCATTTTTCAGAGTATCCAATGACAAGGAGTAAATGCAACTTAATGACATTTTTCATTTGACTGAGAAATTTCCTAAATAATAATTGTTTGTGAGCTTGAAGCCAAAAAAAATAGAAGAAGAAAATAATTTTAGTGATTTCATGTACTCCACCTGGAATTGCAAGCGCTGCTGAAGTCGCGACAGTACCTAT
Organism: Myrrha octodecimguttata; assembly: GCA_958510865.1. NCBI lineage: Eukaryota > Metazoa > Arthropoda > Insecta > Coleoptera > Coccinellidae > Myrrha > Myrrha octodecimguttata. Next base: position 34,239,040 of record OY294057.1, read on the forward strand.
TGCCAGAAAAGTCGTGGGGAAGTATGAAAAGCAGTTCGAACTATTCATCACATGGTGTAATTCAAGGAAAGTTTGTAGGTACACTGAAAACTTAAGGATGGCTTACATTATTCAAAAAGTTATAACTATGAACTCTGCTATACAATGCTACTATCTGTGTTATCTCTAAGAAACAATATTGATATCAGCCAATACACGAAGTTAATCGCATACCTAAAACGCCAATCTGTAGGATACAAACCAGAAAAATCTAGAACTTTACCACAGAAGAAATGTTTAAATTCCTCTCGGAAGCGCCAGGTGAAATATTTTCCATGAAAAGGGTTGATACCACTATTCATTACTATCAAGATGCATAGAATATATCAGGTGTCGACACCTCCCTACTATTACCCACTGAAATTTTGGGTATAAAGGGGTCCTAGAATTGTCAAATATTGTCCTACTTGGCTCTGTAAACGATGAGGGCACTTTATCAAGTCCATACAATTAATTCCGCTGAATAAAAATGAATTGAGCTATAATCTGATGAAAATATTTCCCAAAATATGACCAGATATTTGGAATTATGGATTCTTACTAATATATAAAAGGAGTTCAACAAATGTGGAACATTACTCATTAATAATATAAAATATGTAAAAGTGAATAAGGAGCAATATGAGGTTCATTGTAAGAACACTTTCATGGATGGATACAAGAAGTTATTTCAAAGCCAATTAAAACAACGGTGAAAACGGAACTGGAGATTGATATTACTAATGGATTTTATTGGAGAGTTTGAATCCCCTTTCATAAAAATATGGTTTATACGTTTTGTATGTACATATTAATAAATACCTATTCAATTAAAAAGTTATGAATTTTGTTACATACTTATGAAAATATTTCGAGGCAATGTTCATGTTTATTATTATTGAAAGTCGTATATAAATTTTCACTTTGCTGTTTATGTTCATATAATTTATCAGACGAATTTCAAACCAGACAAATTAATTGTAGTGTCTATCGTTCCAAATGATTTCTTATCGTATTTTTGAAAACGCAACTCTGGAAGACTTTTTTTGCATGAACTAAATATTGAGATAATAAATACCTCGTGTAATAAACAGGTATTCAAAAATATCCAGTTTCAGAATTGTGTATTCAGAGACGAAGAAAACCTTTATTTATATTATCACCATTATGACTGAATGAAATGAATAATCATAATTTGAATTTTTCGAAATGAATTTATTTTCAGAAATTCTTGATAATAATATATGGTCCAACTCGGAAAATCAGAAAGAAGTTTTTATTTGACTAGTTTGATATGACAGGTCGGTAAATTACGTAAATATTTCAGATTTTATATGGTAGATTTTCCAATGCCGGCATCTATCGGCGAAAGCTGAACTAGGACAACAAAGCCGTATTTTGACAACATTTGGACCTCATTTCGAACCCAAAATTTGTCAGAGTGTCCGCTCCACATGTATTCTATGCATCTATATTACTATGTAATAAGCTATTTTATGGACAGTAGCATTAATTATATGAGTTTTCATGTAGAGATGAACTCGTGAAAATGACCGTAGATATTCGCTTTGAAAATTAAATACTCCTGACTCAGAAAACAAGAAAAAGCTGTATCTCTCTGTTACTAATAGCGAAGATATCGATTTCTTATCATCTTTAGAAACTCTATGTTCCGTTGAGTCCATCGGATGACACTCCATATGGTTCCTTTCCACGATATTCTAATGGAAAATGCTCTGATCAAAAGGTGGGGATGAATATAATTGGTAAAATACCCTGGGAATTGATCGTAATATAAATTATACACAGGCCACAGTTTTCGTTGCACTTCAGCTTACCTTTCAGTTAATGGAGAACCTTGGAAGAGATTGAATCATCTGAAGTACAAATTGTTGAATTAGTTACGTTGGTAAAAACTGTACATTTAATTCCATTGATCACATCAAATATATTTTTGGGAATATATAAATATATGATTGAAGAAAAAATGTTATGTGTAATACGAGCGCAAATTCTTTGTCGATTTCAAGAGATTGCCAAGCTCCATCGTCGCGCTGCAACTGTCTCTTTCAATCGACAATATCTCATTTTGCGCTTTTAATAATCGAAAAGCTATACTGATATAATTCGACGGTTCACCTAGACATAAATATCACTGAATGGTTTGATAAACATGTAATGGTGTCTCCTCTGAATAACTCGAAGGATTTCAAGAATGGGATATTCGATAGACCCTGCAGCGAGTTATCAACTAAGGAGTGAAAGAAGCAAATCTTACTCCGTAATATTGAACTAGCTCGCCAAATTGAAAGAAAAGAAACCTTTATTGTGGACTTTAAATGTTCACTGACCTCGACCGCGACCCTCCCGTTCAGTTCGTACCCTTAAGGTGCGTACAGACAGAACAAAGCTTCGTAGCGTAACGCCGTCGCGTAACAATTGTTTGTTAGGCATATAGAACATACTGCGTGTCAACAAATGTAGTGTATCAATACATCGTTAAGTTATTGTGTTTACGGTCAGCCTAACGGCCGACTGCGTACACACAATAACTTCCGAAAGAATTAACTTAGAAACTCGATAATTGTAGAGAAGGTTTGTACCTTAATTACGAAGGCCGAATTCGTGAATGGGTAAAATCCACCCAATGATTCCGTAGATATACCCAATCAAAATTTTATTTTTCCAATATTTCCAAAAATACAGATCAGATCGAATTGAAATCCAGTACTTCATCGAAAAATAACAGTTCGAAATTTCATACAGAATTGAATGAGGATGATATGATAAGAAAATCATAGAAATTGTTCTAATGACACGATTATCAAGAAATTTTGCATAAAGTTGTCTTTCAGCATCTTCAAACTAGCTGCGAAGTTTTATCAGGACTGAGTCAGTATTTCTCGAGTTATACCGAAAAAAACAACGATATCGAGAAGAAAACCTCGAAATTTGACATATTTTTCCCGATATCTCCAAAACTTAGAATCGTATCAAACTGAAATTTGGTACACTGCTGTGAAATTAGAAAGTCAAAGTGTGAGTTTAATTTTTTTTTGATATGATGAATGGTTTTCCGAAAAAAAAAATTGTTTGGAAAAAAATGTCGAAAAATTTTTTTTTTTAAATTTACTGACAATATGATCCTGACGAAATTTGGCTCAAAGTTGCGCGTTGTTATACTCCACCTAACTGCCAAGTTTGAATCTAATCGCTCGAGTAGTTTCCGGAATAAAGAATCAATAACTTCAAAATTTCAAGTGGCTATAACTCCAAAACTATTCAACCGATTTGGCTCATTAACGAACTTAACCGCGGCATTCTGATGCACGACCCACCCTGAAAGTTTCAAGTTGCTAGCTTGCTTCTGTTGACAGTTATCGTGTCCTCGACCGGACAGAATCGATTTTGACAACGGATTCGTCATCAGTGAGTCCAACCTAGTCGATTGAGACCATTTTCGGCTCAATCATCCAAAATTACAGACATTTGGACAAAACGATAGCACGCTGTTCCCTTATAACATGCGCGCAATAAATCCCGACTGCGTACCGCACCCGTCCACACATGCTAATAAGTGCCATAAGTGGTGCAACATCAGAGCGTATCATTTCTTTGATGCGGTGTTCAAAAATCGACAACCTACAGGACGCCCCGATGTTACTATGATTGTTCTATATCGGAAAGCACCTTCACGTACGCTTAGGGAACGAACAACCAAAAAATCAAAATTCCAGAAAATGAAGTTGGAAGATAAAAAAAACCTTGTATATCACATCATTTCCATTGAGACCAACTCTAGTTATATTCAATAACCCCAACTAACCCTAGTATGACCTCACTCCCATTCAAACCAATGCTAGTATATTCATTATTCCCAACTGAACTCTACAATTCAATTTCGACCTTAGGAACTTTCGTGATACCTAACCACTCATCACTAAATCAAATAACGGAATACACAGAATCATTTAAATGAAGATAAGGAATTATTCCCAAGACATCTTCCTATTTTACTCCGTTATCAGTTCCGAATGAAATCGAGCAACCTCAAGACTGGGCCAGAGTTAAAATATGCCCGGAACAGCGGGGTTGCTATCTCAGAAAGGAAACGGCTTCAAGGACCATAACAGTGTAGATTAATCCATCTTTATCGTAAGTTACATTTGGTCGCGTGTTTGATATCACAAGGGGTAGATCGATGGTAATAGTATGTGACTCCGTTTATGTACGATACAGATGAAATCAATTCTCATAAATAAGAATGATTGATGTTAACAAGAGAGTTTTGGCTGATTTAGTAGAATTTGCTTGGGAATAGAATGTACGAGAGTATAGGAGAGACGATGACTTCGACCTACAGATCTATTGTGCCAACCCTCGGTGTTAACCATTTCGGCAGTAAAATCTCAATAAACGTCACTACCTTTCTAGGTTCTAAGTCCATTCCTTGTTCCAATTTTCAGAAACCGCAAGTTAAGGTTTTGTTTGCAGTTTTTTTCCTTTGGACAGCTTCACAAGCTGGAGAGGAGAGGAATATCTAGGCCTGTCCTGTAAACCGACCTTCCGCCAGGACGCAAGCTTTCTTTGTTTCCATCCTTTACTGCCATTTACTGATGACTAGCTAGGAATCGGCTAAATGGCTTCGGCTCAATGCTTCCACATTTATATCTAGATGATCATCCATTTTTTTACCGAGCACTCCAAAGGGATCACGAACCCAAGGAAGGTTGACCTCGTTGTCTTTTCGAAGTGCGTTTAGTCACCACTATTACATTCCCAGACGAACTTTGATCGAACTCACGGGGACTGAAGTGCTATTACAGCTGCTCTATACTCTCAAATTCTATAAATTTCTTTTATTCCGGAAATCGTGTTATGTGCATAGCGAAATATACTCATTGCGAGGGATTCTGCCTAAAATACAGCAGTCAACCTTTGGTATCCATTCTTGGATGAGAGCATTCGTTATCTTGTAGGAAGAACCAATACTTCATTAGCCATTGTTCGCGACTCGAAAAAGTAGTTGTAATATTTCTGGAACTCTCATCTTAGAGGAAGATAATCTGTATCCAAATCCATGAGCTCCTCACATTCGTTCAGAAGGTAGCCTGTGTGGTCATCAATTTTCAGTTCTCACTCTCTCGCCACTTCAAGTCCCGAACGCATAGTCGATACTCCGAACATGAGAACGTTTTAAGTCGACGCTTCCATTCCATATTGGTTACTTGACAGCCAAGCACTACTTCCCCAGTGCTTGGTGGCATGCTTGCTCAAGTCGACAAATGACCTACCTTGAGGCGTGCTCAAGCAAGATATAATCACAAAATAACGAAGATTATTCGTTTTCTGTGATTTTATACAACTCCGCATGTACATTAACATCGTTTTCTGTGATAATTTAAGAGAACCTACCATTTGAAAATTCAATTCCGCTAAAGTGTCCGAAAATACGAATAATTCCAATGAAACTGCTCAAATTATTTTCATTATAGTAACTGCAGAACTTAAATCCGGGTCTAGATGCATAAAATGCAAATAGCGAATGCAATACATCACAGGGTGTTTTATGGTTCGAGGCAGCGCTCTTTCTGCTACGTCGGGACTCGGTTTACAACTCGAACGCTGCATTCGAGTTTATCATTCGAGGCTGAGCTCGAGTGCCATCCACACTATTCGCCGAATCGTTCAAAAAATTGTATTGCATTCTTTGTTCGGATTACACCCTTATGCTAGTAGGCACTCCCCTTTTTCAGGGGTAACACAGATGCCATAAATCATCCACTCTGACGGCGTTTTCTATAACAGAATTACGGTTCGTTTTATGGGACGGCTTTTTTGACACCTTGAACAGATACTGTCATATAATGGCAAGTTTTCAGTGCGGCAAACATGAAAACATCCTACATTTCACCAATATCCATGAACTTATTCGAAGGTGTGTGCAAGAACCCTTGCTAAGCATGTGTCAATGCTTGAGCTTGTCTCAGCAGATAATTTCTCAGGTAGGAGTTCTAGATCAGACTATGCGTACGGACATAAAAGCCCGTTCGGCTGCCTCACATCCTAGAGATAAGCCTGAGGGGGGCAAAAATGACTTAAAAGCAACGTGGACATGAGCGTGGAGCTCCTGTGATAGGCGAACATTCCGTCAAGTATCAAGAGATTCTTGCTCCGTCGATAATTTAGATCTCGGCCACCAGATGAAAGCAACTGATGATTTATTGATTTATAGACATAGTTGACGAGTTCAAGTTTCTACCCCCACGTATTCACGACCAGTTTCTAGCACGCGCTGTTCGCCCCTTTATGTACGACTTTGGATATTTAGTGTTGTCCGTGGGACTTAGTGAAATCCCTTTCATCGTTGGGGTTTTGATGCCCGTACGCATAGTTCGACCTAGAACTACTAGTTGAGAAATTCTTCACTCAGACAAGCTCAAGTATTGACTCATGCTTAGCCAGGGTTCTATCCATTGAACAAACCTTCGGCAATTCTCAGAGAAGTTCATGGATATCCTTAAAATATAGAATGTTTTCACGTTTTCATGTTTGCCGCACTGAAAATTTGCTATTATATGACATTATCTTCAAGATGTCAAAGAAGCCGGCCCGTGAAAAGAACGGTTAATCTGTTAAATAAAATGCCGACTGAGTGGATGATTTATGGCATCTGTGATGCTTCCGAAGAAGGGAAGTGCCTCCTAGCATGATGGTCATTAAGAATAAGGCCACTATGTATTAAGTTCTGCAATTACTATGATGAATTCATAGAGAAACATCCTCATTTCCTGAGAGCAATCTGTTTATAGAAAATATTATAATTTGTGCAGTTTCATTTAAATTTTTAGTATCTTCGGACATGCGGTATCGTACATAGTGCAGAACACCGATATCATAATAAAAATAGCAACGCTTGGTTGTAAAAATCACAGAAAATGAACAATCTTCGCTATTTTGTGATAAAATCTTGCTTCGGCACGCCTCGCGGTTGGTCGTTCGTAGACTTGAGCAAGCATGCCACCAAGCACTGGCGAAGTGGTGCTCGGCTATCAAGTAACCAATATGGGATGGACGCGTCGACTGAAGACGTTCTCAAGTATGGCGTATCGACTATGCGTTCGTGCATGGGAGTGAACTTTTACATTTTTATGAATGGTACTAGGATCGTCTTTTTCTCCCTCTCAGATACACCACTCGTGACTTGAGGATGTGGTCACTGACCGAAGTATTACGCTCGAAATTCATAAATCCAGTAACATTAGAGATATTACACTATGGGGTGATGTAAATTCCGAATTTTTGGCAAAAAAATCATTATATCTGAAGCATGCTGCGACAAAAATCTTCATCTTCGATATTTTTTTTTATCAGCAAAATTTCTTCTCGTAGGGTTTTTGCATACATTAAGCGATCAATCGCTACGGCAACCTATTTTCGGCCATGGCTGTCTGATTGTATGACAATATGTTGCATCAAAGAGAGAAAAAGAAAGAGAGAAAGAGAGAGAAAAATGGAAAGGAGAGATTCATTGCCGCCAAAGTTCAATTATTACCATGTTAACAATTTTGGTAGGGTGAGAAATGTTGCTTTTTGATGTTTATTGTTCAAACTTTAACGGTATGAAGATTTCAGTTCCAAAAACAATACGAGACTTCAAAGTTCAAGATCTCAAGAGGGGGGTCAATATCAATATCATTTGCTTGCCGGCTGGAAATGGTATTTTACGAAATGAAAGATTTTTTTGAACATATGCCAATAGGTTGAGCAACGAAATCGCTAAAGATTTCGACTCGAAGGCAATACAACTTCTGCCGATTCTGATCCTGAATAATGCTCAAAAGCTAGTTTTACTGCTTATTTTATAGGTTATATTGTGATATTGACCGAATATCTATACTTTCTAAATTTTTACAAGGGAAAGGGCCTCAAACGACTATGTTGAACACAACTATGAATAATCCGTAGTCAAAATCAATTATGTTCATCCGTCCAGGGGGTCAGCCGTGTGTTCTCACGAAAGAAAAGAGCCAGGATCTTGAAATTTTTATAGTAGGTTTGATGCCTCGATATCTTGGCTTGGTTTGTTAGTGGTCAAAACATGCCAGATAGATTTTTCGGAAGTTTACCCATATAAAATATTATTTCCTCAATAACTCTAGTGTAGGTAGCTAAATAATCCTATTGATTCACGTTAACGCTTTTCTAGAATATTTTTTCATGACTAAATCCATACCCTTTCACCAGCACATAATCGCAGTCAACATCAGAACTAATTCGTCACGAAGGTCTGCCCGAGAAACCTCAATCGATATATTGACATTTCTTGTTTCCAACTTTCACTACCAATGCATTTGTACGAAATGGAATCCCTAGTAATAAATACGGAAGGGGCGGTCATTTATTCATTAAATTTCGTCCTTGAGTATAGTGACCGAGAAAAAAAGCCTATCTACTGATTGAACAGGACTATTTGGAAGAAGGCCAAGGAAAGACGTATTTGGTCGATTTTTTGTTCGCTGGATACAATCGAATAATGTCATTAGATCAGGCAATAATAATAAATTGAAATTTGTACAGGACATAATACGATTACGACAGAAAAGGCACATATCTGAATTATTATTATAGATTGGAGCTTATATTGCATTATTTTGTAGGTTCTTTTTTTTTGGTTTTCACTTCCAATATCTGAAACAGAACTATTGAAAATAAAATGAAACTGTTTCTTATGGAAAAAAGCTGTTGCATATTGCAGGATTGAACTATTCGTCAAGCGCAGTTTCTACAAAAACAGGTTGCCTATGAACAATACCGAAACAATACAAACGATAAACAAAGCGAACTGTAAAGTTCCAGAGAACAAATCTGACTCTTTCATCTGACAAACGAGAAAATTGACAGAATTATTATCTTTAGACTTTTCGTTTTATGAGACTTTCGTCGAACCGACATTTTCAAGAAACCAGAGCGACACGAATTCGCTTGGTTTGGAAGTTTTTCAATTCAACTTCTTTTTTCAGTAATTTCAGCCAAATATGGCCCATTTCTACAGAACAATGAGCCAAATTGACCTATCCATTCAAACAAATGCATTTAGTTTTTTCCTTCAAATTATCTGGTTCCGAATCAATATTTTTGTATCGTCCCAATCTTTAATGTGATTTCCAGTGGTTGAACATACGAGTTTCGATATTTTGAATCTCTGAATGTCCCTATTCCTCACGTTGTTTTTGTGTTCCCTTGTAACGCGCTTGTTCTGGGGAACAGCGCGTTATCATTTAGTCACGATGTCTGTAATTTTTGAATTTTGAACCAAAATTGGTCTCAAACGACTAGGTTGGACTCACTGATGAAGAATCCGTGGTCAAAATTGATTCTGTCCGTCCGGCCGCCGTGTGCGCTGTAACTTTCGAACGGAAGGACCTAGAGTCCTGAAATTTTCAGGTTAGGTTAAGATCCTGAATATCTTGGTTAAGTTCGTTAATGAGCCAAATGGCCGAATGGTTTTTGTGCTACACCCATTTGAAATTTTGATTTTTCAATAACTCGTGAAATATTTATCTGATCGAAATGAAACTCGGTTGGAATATGAAAAGTGTCGATAGGAAGAATTATCCATGAAAAATTCGAGAAAAAAATTTTTTTTTTTGAAAATTTTTTTCGAGAATTTTCCTATTTAAAGCGCGTAAGAGCTGCTGACTTCACGTCAGTGCTTTTCTAGATTTTTTCTGATATCTAATGGCCACGATTTTTCCTCTATATGTCCTTCCATGAATACAGAGAATACTATGAATAAAATTTTTTAATTTTTGTTTCTCGTTAATTGGTTTGGTTTAAGTGAGTATGGATCTCAAATCATTTTTCGATTTGAAAAATGTTCTTATAATGAATTCAGCACCAATTCTAGAAGGTCACGTACATAAGGAATCACATTCAATAGATTCGGTTGTTTATGATGGTTGTTCTAGTGTTGTTCTTGTTGGTTTGTTTGAAAATTGGAAAAAGTTTTTGTCTAAATTCGAAAAGGTTTCATTTATAAATTCTCTAGGATATCAAATCACATCAAATCGTTTCTTGAATTGAATGGTAAAATAAAAGGGAATTATCCTCCCGCCAAAATATATGTACCAGGTTAGACTGATATCGAGAAGAAAACATCGAAATTCTATATATTTTTTTCCAATAACTCCTAAACATATCGAATTGAAATTTGATACACTACTGTGAAATATGGAGCTCAAGGTATGACTGAAATTTTTCTCGAATATGAACAATGGTTTCAGAAAAAAAAATTTTGATTGGTTATGCTCCAACCAACTGCCGAGGTTCAATCCAATCGCTCCAGTAGTTTCTGAATTTATGAGGAAATTAACCTTAAAATTTCAAATAGCTATAACTTCGAAACTATGTGTCCAATTTGGCCCATTAACGAACTCAACCTTCGTATTTTGAAATGCAACCCTTCCTGAAATTTTCAAGTTGATAGAATCCTCCGTACGCCTGTTATCGTGTTGACGGCCTGCCGGACAGAATCGATTTCGACACCGGATTTGACATCAGTGAGTCCAACCTAGTCGTTTAAGACCATTTTCTGCTCAATCATCGAAAATTACTGACATTTGGACAAAACGATAGCACGCTGTTCCCCTAGAACATGCGTGCAAAAATAGCAACGTTGTGTTGTAAAAAACCATAGAAAACGGATAATTTTCGCCATTTTGTGATTATGTCTTGCTTGAGCACGTCTCAAGGTAGGTTGTTCGTAGACTTGAGCAAGCATGCCACCAAGCACTGGCGAAGTAGTGCTCAGCTGTCAAGTAACCAATATGGGATGGACGCGTCGACTTAAGACTTTCTAATGTACTGAGTATCGACCATGCGTAAGGGCAAATGTTAAACCTCAACTTATCTTAATGTATCAATAATAATAATATTAAGGACGATACAGTTAGCGTTGAAAATTTTCATTCATTCAAATTATGAAAATGCTCGTAGTGACAACAAGAATATGGATTCACCGTTCACTGAAATCAGCTCTCAGCATTCAAAGTCAGTCATACTAATGATCGGTAATAACTGTGAAACTGGATTATATGAATAACTTCGACTCTGCTTTTTTTGGTGAAGACACTTCATTTTATTGGATGATTGGCCCAGATTATAGTATAATTACTATTGATCTACAAGTATCAATCCTTGTGTTTTTGCTAGTTTATTTTTGAAGCTCCTTCATCTCCACAAACCGTTGATTGATGTCAGACGTTGCCTTCTTGTGGAATAAATCACACGAACCGGTTTTTCCTAGTTGAAACGGTGCTATACGAACTGCGAAATCGCTGATACAGTTGCGTGAAATAACAAAATGGAAAGACTCATAAAAATCGCTCAAAGTTTTCTGCACTAAAAGGATGGGGTTCGTAATATGCTCTTGAGATGGTGCTTGTGAAAGTTTTCTCATAAGACTGCCATCTAACAGGTTTTGAGTATCTTGACAAGGTGAGTCGTACTCATGATCGGTAATATCGGGGCAACTGCAGTATAAGGCACGTTGGACAATGTTTCTTCGGTGTTGAGACTTTGGTTTATTGAATGATCAGATCAGATCAAGGTGAAATATTTATTGATTCATCAAAAAGTATCCGTCCTTGAGTTTACGTAAGTTAGTCAATAATCGGATAGCATACAGACCATGACCCAGATAGTTCTCAACGGCAACATGGTGGAAAAGATAGACATGCCTGAAATCCCCGCACTTTTCATCGACCTGACAGTGTGTCGATCGATATAAAAAATTTATAATTTGGTCTTGTTGTTCTCCATGACGAACAAAAAAAATCCTTTGAGTTCTCAATAGAGATTTCGTCATTCGAAGTTTTTCCAGGGACTACACACCAACACCAGAGATATATCCGCTATTTCATATTGTGAATATTTGATAAGGTTGCCTTCACTGTAGGTGCAAACCGAGGACCTTGCGAAGTCGTGAAGTTGCTCAGATAATGTCTGAGAATGGTTGTGTTTGGTTTGTAGATATCTGCGTTGAATAAAATTGACTGAGCAAACGAAATATAAGAGGCAACTTGCCTGGAAAGCTCGCTCCAGAATTCATTAATGGAAATGGAAACCTTATGCCTGACGAGCTGAGATATTAGTGCTTATAATTGATTTCTCAATTTACCTGCATAAGACAAACTAAATTATTCGATTCTATCAATTTAATTGAGCATTATTTCACAGACCCAATGTAATAAAACCTCTTATACTTCGTACTGATTTGTAGTAGAACAAATAGGAAGATATCATTCCAAAATCCCTTGAGATGAAGGTATTCGCTCCAATATTCAATTTCCTTTGTCTTTTCTCGTAACACAGGAGAAATCCCATTGATGAAATAATCACTAATTTCTGACGCAACGGTATGTCTTATGTTCATTACGGAATTTTGAAACTTCTCTCTCCTATCCTTATTTAAACCTTTGCAGATGCTCCTACCTGAAGTGTGCAATAAAAAACGATACATCGGTGAGAGAAATGATTCGACTAGTATCAAAATCAAATCTCCTCAGTGACCTCTGAAGTAGTTCTTTACTATACTAAATGAATAAGGAAAGCATTCGCCATTTTGCAACATAGACAATATAACCGGCAGGTCTTTCAATACGGTTTCTGATATTCAGAAATAGGCGAATCTATCTCTAAGAAAATTATATGGCCTACACTAATTTTATTCTATAAAATAAACTTGCTACTATCCAGATTCACAAACAAGCTTCAACAAAAGCACTGACGTGAAGTCAGCAGCTATTGCAAGCATGTTCACCTACTCACGTATTAACACCAGCCAACGCAGCTTTATTTCGCGATGAAAAACATAATTTGTTTTTGTTTTAATTGTTCTGATGGCACGATCATCACGAAATCTTGTTTTCTTGTTTGAACTTTTCTCATCAGGATTCACGAACGAAGTAACCGAGATTTGTCATGATCAGATCTGTATTTTTTGAGTTTTTTCGGAAAAACACGGAACTGACATATTTTTTTTTCCAATATCACCGAAAATTATGATCGAATCGAAGTGAAATTTAGTACACTTTTGTGGAATCTTTTTTTCTAAGCAAAATATGATGATAAGTCTCCAAGGAAAAAATAATTTACTGCTGATTCGATCTGAAAACAATCGTCCTCACGGCTGATTGTAAACGTAATAACTTCCGAAAAAAACAACTGAGAACCTCAATATTTGCAGAGTAGTCTTGGGCCTTTCACGAAGGCAGAGTTCGTGAATAGGTAAAATCTACCAATCAGTCGACATATACTCATTCAAAATTTTATATTTCCAATATTTTCAAGAATACAGATTATTAATGAAAAACCTAGAAAAGCACTGACGTTAAGTCAGCAGCTTTTGCGCGCATCTTCAATTTCGATACCAAAGCGGTCATATCCTTTGAACATGCGCGAAAAAGCTGCAGACTTTACGTCAGTGCTTTTATGTTTCTTTTGTTTATTTTAGGAAAAAATTCAGAAAAGATCGAATTGAAATGGCAGCTTGAAGGTTTATACAGAATTTCATGAGGATAATAATGATATGATCAGAAGATCACAAAATATTGAATATTTGGAAAAAAATTGTGAGATTTTTTTTTTGATGCTGCCAACATGATTGAATCGGTATAATTTCAGTCATTCCGAAGAAACCAACGATATCGAGAAAACAAAAACTCGAAAATGGACAGATTTTTTTCCCAATATCTCCAAAAATAATAACCTTATCGAATTGAGATTTGGTACACTGCTGATAAAGCTGAAGGTGTGAAAAAATTGTTTTCTAATATGATGAATAATTTCAAAAAAAAATTGTTCCAAGAAATATTCGAAGAATAAATTTTTAAAAATTTACTGACAGTCGAATCTCGACGAGACTTTGCGAGAAATTGTGCCTCGTTATGTTCCAAATAACTGTCACGTTTCAATATAATTGCGGCAATAAATCCTGAAATATCAGGAAATAACCTCAAAATTTCAAATTGCTATAACTCCGAAACCATTTAGCCGATTTTTCTCGTTAACAAAACTAACCGTCACATTTTGAAATGTAACCGACCCTGAAAGTTTCAAGACCATAGGATTCTTCGTACGCCCGCAATCGTGCATACGGCCAGCCGGACAGAATCGATTTCGACAAACGGATTTGTGATCAGTGTGTACATCCTATTCGCTTGAGCTCAAAATTCGAAAATTACAGACATTTGAAGAAAACGAACATACGAGCAAAAATCACTTATTGAAGGTTCAAACAGAATTCCATGTGTATAATAAGATCAGGAGATCGCAGAATATGGAATATTCGAAAAAAAAATTTGTGCGTAAGCACAAACTTGTTCATCAGCAATTTAAAACTAGTTAACATATTCTATCCTGATTGAATCAGCATATTTGGAGTTACCCTGGAAAAAAACAATACCGATACAAAATTCCCATTTTTCCCATTATCCCCAAAAATTATAATCGTATCGAACTGAAATTTGGTTCATTGCTGTTAAATATTAGTTCCAAGTCCAAATAAAGGTTGATTCTCACTATACGTTCCGTAACCTTCCAGTATCCTTCCCGTAAAATATTAGAAGGTGTAAATACATTGATGTATGCACACTATACGTTGCGTTTATGTTCCGTCAAAATGCCATTTTTGCCTACTAAATTTTCACGTAAATCATACGGAAGGTATACTGGAAGGTTACGGAACGTATAGTGAGAATCAACCTTTAGGTGGATATTTCAAATCAATTTTTTTTTCAATTATCTAACAGTGCGATCTCAACTATACCAATTTCATAAAAGGTTAAGTATTGTCTTTCGAATTTATCGAGATTAAATGATGCAATACTCATTGCTGGTATCGTTACAATTGCTCAAAAAAATGTTAGCTCTGAAACTTGTTTACTTGTTCCATACTTTAAAGATTCAGATAATCCCTGAGCAACGTGGTTTTCTGAAGGGTAACCTTTCTGCACGGGGTTATGGATTAGGGTCTTCAGGTTGATGCCGTCTTTACAGACTATAACGAAGCGTTCGACAAAATATTCCACTTGTTAAACGTCTCGCCGAAGTTGGTGTTGGTGGAGATCTCTGGACTGGTGCAGATCGTATGATTTCGAGAGAATGTAGTATGTTTCAGTGGATGGATGTGATTCTTGGGGGTTTGCTTGCACTTCCGGAGTACTTCAGGATTCCCACCTTGGACCTCTATTTTTCTTAATCTACATTAATGATATCCTCCTATACTATTTCCATATTATCTTGGTGTTTCGGCCTTGGCCAGGATAGATCGGATCAGAGACTTGGCTGTGATAATGGATCGGAAACTGACTTTCATTCCACAGATTGATTATGTCGTCAGGGTGGATCAGGAGAACAGTCTTACCTCGTTAACCTTACAGGATTGCGGAAAGGTGTGTTGTTGTTGTTATCAAGATGGAAGGACCACCTTACTTATGTAAGACTGATGAGGTGGGTGAAATATGTGTCAATTCCGGAGCGAGTGGCACGCAATACTGGGGATTACAAGGACTAAGCAACTCCACCTTCAAAGTGCAACCGATCACATCTGAAGGAAAGACTATAGGTGATGCCGAATATACCAGGTCCGGCCTGCTCGGATTCTTAGGTCCGGGGGGCTTGGTGTTCATATGTGGATCCAAAAATAAATATCTTGGAGTGAAATTAGATACCTCTTTAAATTTCAAGGCCCATTTGAAAAACTTACGCATGAAGTTGAAATCTAGGAATAATATTCTTCAAAAACTAGCTGGTTCTTCATGGGGGGCTGACCCTACAACTCTTCGTACCGCAGCTTTGGCTTTGGTTTTTTCTGCTGCTGAATATTGTTGTTCGGTTTGGTTTAATAGCGCTCATGTTAGTAAAATAGATGTACAGCTTAATGTTGCTATGAGAATCATTAGTGGGACCATAAGATCTACACCTTTACAGTGGTTACCAGTTCTCTCAAATATTGTACCGCCCCATATTCGTAGACAGGTTGCAGTGATAAAGTCTTGGGATAAATATCGTTCCTTTCCGAATTTATTCCCAATCAGGTCTTATATTCCGGATTCTAAAATTGCTAGATTGAAATCTCGTAAACCTTTATGGATCAACGATTTTCTTTACACCAATAAAAGTGACAAAGAAATTTGGCGTTCGGAATGGAATTCGTGTAATGTTTTTAACAAAGGTTTGATCAGCGATCCTTCAGAAAAAGTTCATGGTTTCAATCTTCCTAGGAAAATTTGGTGCATTTTGAATCGACTTAGAACCGGTCATGGTCG
The DNA here is from genome assembly GCA_958510865.1 of Myrrha octodecimguttata. Lineage (NCBI taxonomy): Eukaryota > Metazoa > Arthropoda > Insecta > Coleoptera > Coccinellidae > Myrrha > Myrrha octodecimguttata. The sequence goes on from OY294057.1 coordinate 34,255,389, forward strand.
CTGTAATAGTTTCCTCTTCAAATGGAATTCGGTCGAAAGTCCAAGGTGCGAGTGCGGAGAAGAAGAGGAAACAATAGAACATTTAGTAAATACTTGTACAATATATAAATTTGACGATGGTTTCGAGGCAATTCATTCGGTGTCTGATTCTTTTTTGAGATGGATTGCGAACTTCAAATTAATTTAATGAGTACTAGATCATTTACTAGTTCATATTAGTTTTTTCGTCTCCTTTTTTGTTTTCAGGTATGTTTCCAAGATTCAACCTGCATCGCATAGGAAGGAGGAAATTTTGTCGATGAAAAAGAAGCCCTTCAATAAAAAACAACAATTTCATTACACTTATACGGGGAGACAGAGTTTTTCCTGAGGTTTTTACCTGTGCTCTTGTATCATACGTAAAAATGTATGGTACCCCGTTGACATTTCCTCTGCTAATACTGTTATGACACAAATTGTTTGATATAAAAAAAAATGTAATGTTCATCTCAAAAGAATATATATATATATATATACCGCTCCAACAGGATGCTCGGTTTTTCATTCAGACAATGTAGAACCATTGAAAACTATAAATCAATAATCAGTGTCTACTACGCCTATGTGTTCAGTAGGGTCAGTTTTGCCTCTGTAATCTGGAGTCCCCATTAAAAAATCATATTAACAGAATCGAACGTATCCAAAACAAAATGCTCAAACTTATAAGTTTCAAAGGTAATTTTACCGTTCGTGAGAATCAAGATTTTATTGATGAAGAAAGTTGTAAGTGGTGAGTTGCAGGTACAGAGTTTATTGCAGGTGGTTGGCCTAAATGTACCAACATTTAGTGCCAGTAACGAACTCCAAGGAGTTGTAGACATTGTCCATGGTGATGTTTCGAATTCAAAGGTGCTCCTGAAGAAATATCTTCTCTCGATGTAGATTTTTTTGTTGTTTTATTCAAAGTTAAACTTAGTTAATTGATTTGTCACTGATTTTTTCGCTAACTATATTATTCCGTGAATACTATTTATGGGGCAATCCTGTTTGTATTCCTTGTACAACAATAAATAAATAAAAAGAAGTGTCCTTTAGGCTCACCTTCATCACATACAAACAACTATGCCCCAGTGTCTACTGCAGAAATTCGGATTGAAATCGAGAATGGGTTAAACGCATTATACAATTGTGAGTAACATCTTCAGGAAGGTGAAATGAATACTAAATCCCAAAGTATATGAGAAGGGTGAAAATTATACCTATTATTCGCATCGCCGGTAAATTCAAAATAACAGGAAAACGTGAGCGAGAAGTTCGCTCTAGCGGATATTAGCATATTGTTTCTTAGGGTGTTTATGGTCCCTTGTTCACTCTTAAATGTAACGTAAATTAACTGAAGCACAGCTTGAAATTGCTGGTATCATCATTAGTGAGATTTTCGCTGTTTAAAATCAACTAAAACGCGTTTATTCCGAATAAAGTCCTGCTCGAATTACTGCAATATTCGAATATCTGGCCGAAAATAGTTCCAACTGATTAAAATTGACTTGCTGATGAAGAATTTGAGGTTAATTTAAATTCTGTCCTACCGGCCGTTGCTCCAATATCTGTCGAACGAAATGAGTTCCGTCGTTTCCGTCAAAATGTACAGATCTGAAATATTATTTTCCCAATGACCCAAAATGATCTTATAGAATTGGATTTGCTATTTAATTCGAACAAGTCTTCTTGATAAAGGTTATTAATGAAATCATCAACTATACAGATTTTTTTGTGATACCTTTTCATAATATCTTTAGATATTGATATCTTACGACATACTTTTAATGTCTTCTACATAGGTGCATAGAATACATGGTGCGGACATATTTTGGGTCCGAAATGAGGTCCAAATGTTGTCAAAATACGCCCTTGTTGCCCTACTTCAGTTTTCGCCGATAGATGCCGACATCGGGAAATCTGGCAGGTAAAATCTGAAATATAATTCGAAAGAGGGAAGCATAGAATACAAGGTGCGGACACTCTTTGACATATTTTGAGTCCGAAATGAGGTCCAAATGTTGTCAAAATACAGCTTTGTTGTCCTACTTCAGTTTTTTAGGTACCTACATACAAATTTTAAAAGCCATATTTTTTCCTGAAAGTAATTCAAACTTTTCAATGAATACATGTATAATATTAATCTTCGGTTCCGTTTTTTCTGTTGTTTTGGCTACGAAGCTACTTCTTGAATCCATGAAAGTCTCCATGGTATATTACTAACATAATTTCGAGTTTTCACAGCCGCCCGAGATGTCTATCATTTTGAAACGGACTATAGTTTAGTCCTGGTCGATGTCAACAGCACATAACACGAAATTTACCTACTATTCTCAGTCAATTACTGCCAGTTGCCAATTTGCGAGTAACTACTTAATAAACAAAACAGTGGAAATATCGGTCTAAAGAACAAAAAATTAAAAACTATTCCTTCATAATTTTGCGGCCCTTTAATATTATAGGCCTACTTTTTAATAACAACCATTTTTTCAAAAATCATTAGGAGGGATATATCTGAAACGTTTTGGGTTGATCCTAGCTGCTCATGAATTCCATTTCCGTAATCGAACTTCAAACCTTACCGAAAAATATCAAGTCACAGATCCACACAATCAGGTCGATTCTGTTTGCAAATAGCAATATTGCTAGGAAAAAGATATTGCTATCACAACAAAATTGGAATTATTGGGTATTCTGATCAACGATTTGGAGCAATATGATCTGCCACTGCCATCTGCCAAGAGTCTTGCTATCAATGTTGCTATATTAGCAACCTCAAAATAGTAGTTGCTATGCTTGATAACAAGATAGGTTAGGAAGGGAATCTTACAGAGATCCATTTGTTCTAGTATAATTTTTCTTCCAAGAATTCGAAAATAATGAAGATCAGGAAGTAAGTGCTAATAGAAATTTGCTCAAGGTTCTCTAGAATATTAATTTTGAGGTAAATTCTTAGACTTAAATACCGGCATAGTAAGAAAAAGCTGAGATGATGATGATCTCAACAACAGCCATCCCTTTGAATTGCCAACAGAAAAGTTCATCGAATCATTAACGCCTGCATAAATAATTGCATTTGATTTCTGGAAACCAATATTCTATTGGTATCCAGGAAATTGGTCAATTTGACTTCAATTGGTTTTTATGTTTCGTAACATTTTTGAATAAGTCGATGTTAAAATGAATAAAAGAGAGTATTATGCTAATGGAAATGTATTCAAGGTTCTCTTGAATATTTAATTCCAAGGAAAATTCTCAGACCAAACTACAGGCATAGTAGGCAACAGCTGAGATGATCATTCGGAAAATCTCAACAACAGCACTCCCTTTGAGGTGCCAACGAAAAAGTTTATCGAATTTTGAATTATAAACGCCTGGTTTTTGGTAACCAATATTCTATTGGTATCCAGAAAATTGGTTATTGGTCAATTCAACTCTTTTTGTTTCCTAAAATTTCTTATGTCGATGTTCACATGAATAATGAAAGCTGTATATAGAGGTTCTGTATGCGAAATTATAAAAAAACTCACGAAGTAGGGTTATAATCTTCTTCCTTGTAGCTCTAAAGTCACAAAATATAGTGTTGTCAGCTCTGCAATCCACGATTATGGAAGTCCATAATAGCAATATTGCTACAACAAAATTCATAACAAACATTGCTATAGCACTCGGAACAGAATACGTAACATCATGGCCATATTGCTATAAATTGGAAAGATAGCAATATGACTAGAATAGCAAGGTTCATAGCAATACGCAAACAGAATCGACCTGAATATTGTGTATTTCCAGAAAGACTGAGTGAATGGGTTAGATCTGCCTTGATGAAAAATTGTAAATTCGTTTCATCACCATCTACCTAGATGGATCACCACGCGGGCAACGAAATTGAACGAGCGCGTAAAAGCTCCTAATTCCACAAAACTGCATTTCTAGATTTTTCGTTCTGTCGTTCAGCAACCAGTGAAATGGCCCTTTCATGCCTTCATCGATCAAGTCAAGTGAAATATTCGGTGTTCATCCACCCTAAGTGGGAAACATCGAGGAAATTTCCAGATTCTTAGCCCAAATCGACCTCACACTGATCGTCCGCCGTGTCGACAGGTGCTGTTGAAGATTGGTTCGAACATTGATTGATGTATTGTGGTTTCGTTTTTTCCTATCTCCATTAAGTATTGTATGTTTTCTCCTTGATTCAGATATATCTATGATTGAGACATGAATCCTAGTAGTGAGGGATTGAAACCAGGAGAATGTCTTATGTTATCCACCGAGATCTAAGAAAACATTATACAATCTACTTTTTTTTTGAAATTTATTGTGTTGACGGTAGTTCTCATGGCCATTTATGAGCACAATGACTTCCAAAACAAACAACTCAGAAACTCGATATCGTTAGAGTAACTTCGAAACTCAATTACGAAGGCCGAATTAGTGAAAAGGTGAAATCCACCTATTGATTCCGCAGATATAGCAGATATTGAAAAAATTATTTTTCCAATATTCCCAAACGTACCCATTCAATTAAATCGAAATTCAGTCCTTGATTGTGAAATGACAGCGCCTAGGTTCATGCGGAATTTCGTGAGGATAATATCATTAGAAGATCGCTAACTATAGGATATTTGAACATAAATTTGAATTTATTCTGTTCTAATCTGATATGATCAATTTGCACATAGTAGATTATGAGCATTGTTAAACAAGTGACCTGGTTTGATCATTGTTGGAGAAGTATATGTACGATTATTCCGGAAATAACGAAGATTCATTTGGAAATTTTGGACTGATGTATTCACTTTTTTGTGCGCGATTTCTGGGGAACAAATATTTTGTCCAAATGTCTGTAATTTTCGAATTTTGAGTCGATTAAGTTGGAGTCGGCTAAGTTGGACACACTGATGACGAATCGGGTGTCAAAGTCGATACTGTCCAGCCGGTCGGCAGGCAGTCCGTCCGTAGGCACGATTACGGGCGTAAGGATAAACCTGTCGACTTGAAAACTTCAAGGTTGGTTGCATTTCAAAATGCGAAGGTTGAGTTTGTTAATATGCAGAATCGGTTGAACGGTTTCGGGGTTATAGCTATTTGAAATTTTGAGATTATTTCCCTGATATTTCGAGAACTACTGTAGGGATTGAATTGAAACTTGACAGTTAGTTGGAGCATGAGAACTTGCGACTTTGTGCGAAATTTTGTTGAGATTGTGCAGACAGTAAATTGAAAAAAAAATTTTTTTTCGAAACTATTGATTTCATTTGGAAAAAATGTCGAGCATACCTTGAGCTCCATACTTCACAGCAGTGCACCAAATTTCAGTTTGATACCATTATAGTTCTCGAAGATAATATGATGTGAAATATGTCCAATTTCGTGGTTTTTTCCTCCGTATCGAAGTTTTTTGCAGAATAACTCAAAAAAAGCTAGAAAAGCTGCAATGTGAATTCAGCATCGTTTGTGCGCAAGTCACAATTTTTGGTGTCAAAGCTGTCATTTCCTTGGAACATGCTCGCAAAAGCGGCTGACGTCACGTTAGTGCTCTTCTAGGTTGTCGTTTGGGTAATTTTGGAAAAAACTTCGATACGGAGGAAAAAAAACACTAAATTTGACATATATCCTCACAATATCTTCGAAAACTATAATCCTATCAAGCTAAAATTGTGTGCACTGCTGTGAAATATGAAGCTCAATGTATGCCCGAAATTTTAATTCAAATGTAATTGATAATTTCCGAAAAAAAATTGAAGAAAACTTTTTTTTGACATACTGACTGCACGATCTCAATTAAATTTTGTTAAAGAGTTGCAAGTCTCTACGCTGCAACTAACTGCCAAAATTCAATTCAATCGCTTCTGTAGTTCTCGAATTATCAGGAAATAACCTCAAAACTTCAAATAATTGTAACTCCAAAACCGTTCCACCCATTCTGCCCATTAACGAATTCAGTCTTCTCATCTTGAAATGCAACCAATCCTAAAATTTTCAAGTCGATAGGATTCTCCGTACGCCCGTAATCGTGCCTATGGACGGACGGCCAGCCGAACGGCCAGATAGAATCGATTTTGACACCGGATTGGTCATCAGTGGGTCCAACTTAGTCGGTTGAGACCATTCACGACTAAATTCGAAAATTTTAGACATTTTAAACAAAACGATACCGTACTGTTTCCCAGAACATGTGGGCAGAAAAAAGAATATACCAATCAGAAATGAAAGGAAATCACGAGAAAAATCGTTTTTCACAATGTATTCCAGGTTATTATGTTAGTCCTCTAGTCTCTCTTAACTGTCAAAACTGCTCGTGACCTATTGAGTGAATTCCCTAGGCATCTTAGAAAAGTGTGATCACCATCTCGGGTGATGCCGAGACCTAAAGGTGGATATTCATTTGAGCAAATCTGCGCGCACCCTGTTCGTGCATGCACGTAGAGCTCAATGTGGACGTACGTAAACGTGGCAAATGACCAAATTTTTGCCGCACAGCGTGCGCGCACATTCGCTCAAATGAATACCCACCTTTATGAAGCCATATCGTATGGACTCTAGCCTCGTAGGGTTTCCCATTGGTCTATACACCTTTCATGGTCAGTTACAATTCCATGAAAGAAGTCAGCGTCCTTGGATACAAAAGCCATATTATAACCAGATATTTTTCCTGGATAAAGATTTTTTATAAATGAGCAGCTTGGAAATCAATGGCTCTTAACTCATTCTCATAACTCCATATAGAATTTTAATAACACCCGTTCGAGATTTTTTTCTATAGCATTAACATTAAAAATACAGAAACATCAACTTTCTTGATAATTTCGTCAGTTCTTCCTTCCAGAGGTCTTCCACACGCGCATGTTCTGGGGAACAACAAGCTAAGATTTTGTCCAAATGTATGTTACTTTCGAATTTTTCCCCGAAAATGGTCATAAAGGACTAGGTTGGGCTCATTAATGAAGAATCCGGTGGCAAATTCGATTCCATCCGGCCGTTGACACGATTACGTGAGCACGGATAATAAGCGCACCTTCATGCAGAATGTTGTTGGGATTGTGCCGGCTTGGAGCATTCCGAGAGGCCTAGAAAAGAAGTAGGTACCGTAGAGCGGTGTTACTTTGCACTTAGGGGATATTTTACTATTATGTGGCAACAATCGCGAAAATGAATTTCATTCAGGAAAACTCATTCAGGAATACGATATCGCTGCTGTCCGTCGAGTGGCAAATCGCCAATCGGAAGGTTGGAAAAGAGATATATGGCCAAGGGCCCTATTCTTGAATGTGATGGTATGAATGTTCTCTAACGTTCCATCAAAAAAGCACCGCGTTTCCTTGACAACAGCGTCGACACGCCTATTTTCTCCCATCCCTGTTTCAAGAGTAGGGACTCTGTTGTGTACAAACGCTGATCGCGTGAATTGAGTTACATATCAATGAACATTTCAAGAGAAATTGGGCTCTACCGAAAATCTGAAAACTACTTGATTGTCTCAGTCTTTACTTGTCGGAAATTCATCTTGATGATTAAAAAGTAAAATAACTTATTTCCGCTATAAAGCGGAAATAAGTTATTTTACTTTTTAATCATCTGAAAACTAAGCTTCACTACAAATTAGTCAGTCATCACATCATTATTACTATAAAGTATTATAAATGTTAATTTTTCGAAACAACTAGCTTTAAGAATAATAGAAACATTAATTTTTTTCCATTTTGCGGAAACTTTGAAAAACGTTATCTTTCAATTCTTTCCATACTTCACCTCTGATTTTTGAAAAAATAAATAATATTTTTCAGAAAACTATGAGTTACTTCCACCAAATTCTACACAAATCACTCAACCACTTGATGAAGGTTATATCGCCCGTCTGAAAAGAAATTAGAGGAAGATCCTCACTGACTATAAAATGAGAAATCCAGTCTCTAAAAAATTTTAAGGTACAAATCTGACTCTTCCATCAGACAAACGAGAAAATTAGCAGAATTAATTTCTTTCAATTTTTCTTTTTCTGAGACTCTTGTGGAATTGGCATTTTTGAGAAATCACTGCAACACAGATTCAATTGGTTTGAAAGTTTTTGAATTCTACCCCTTTCTGGGCAAATTAACTTAAAATAGGGGAAGAATTATAAAACTTTCAAAGCGAGTTAATCTATTTTGCTATGGTTTCAAAACAAATGTCAGTTTGAATTCTGCTAATTCTCTCGTATGTCTGATGAAAGAGTCAGATTTGTACCTTGAATCGTCACAGTTCGCATTGTTCATCGTTTGAATTGTTTCGGTATTGTTCATTAAGCAACCTATTTTCCTAGAAATTGTCCTTGAAAAGCACTTCAATCCTGCAATTCACGAAAGCGTTTCCATAAAAAACAATTTTTATTTCATTTTTGAAAGTTCCGTTCTAGATATTGGAAGTGAAAACTCAAAAAAACCTGCGGAATGACACATAAGGAGAATTGAATGTTATTTTGAAAAATCTAGAAAAGCACTTCCGTGAAGGCAGTAGCTTTTGCGCGCATGTTCAATGCAGATGACCGCTTCGGCAACGAATTTGAACATGCGCGCAAAAGCTGCTGCCTTCACGACAGTGCTTTTCTAGATTTTTTTTCGATAAATTACTGGATTTCAATTCGATCTAATCTGTATATTGAAATCCAGTACTTTATCGAAAAAATGACAGTTTGAAGGTTCATACATAATCAAATAAGGATAATATGATGAGAATAGCATAGAATATTGAATGTTCCAATGACTGATCATCACGAAATTTTGCATAATGTTGTCTATCAACATCCTCAAACTAGCTGCGAAGTTTCATCACAATTGAATCAGTATTTCTTGAGTTAAATCGAAAAAAACAACGATATCGAGAAGAAAACCACGAAATTCTACATATGTTTTTCCAATATTTTCAAAACTATAAGCCGTATCGAATTGAAATTCGATACACTGCTGCGAAATATGAAGTTCAAGGTATAACTGAAATCCTTCTCGAATGTGAATAATAGTTTCAGAAAAAAATTTTTTTTTCTAATCGAATAATCATACGACTTCAACGAAATTTTCCTCAAAATTGCGCGTCATTATGCTTCAACTAACTGCCAAGTTTCAATCTAATCGCTTCAATAGTTTCTGACATATGAGGAAAATAACTTCAAAATTTCAAATGGCTATAACTCCGAAACTATCTGGCCGATTCGGCCCATTAACGAACTTAACCTTGGTATTTTTTAAATGCAACCCTTCCTTAAGTTTTCAAGTTGATAGAATCTTCCGTACGCCCGTTATCGTGGTGACGGCCGGCCGGACCGAATCGATTTTGACACCGGATCAGTGAGTCCAACCTAGTCGTTTAAAACAATTTTCAGCTCAATCATCGAAAATTACAGACATTCGGACAAAACGATAGTACGATGCTCCCCTAGAACATGCGCGCAAAAACGCAGGTAACTTTATATGTGATGAGAATGGCTGTTTCGTTCATATTTTATGAAAATATATTTTCGTTTTCATATTTTATTATTGAATACTATTTTTCTGTATTTTTCTTTCATTTGCCCCGAACAGAAGACAGTAGGTTGATTAAAATATTTTAAATATTTTCATTTGGCACAGAAACATTCGAATTCTTTATACAGGGTGTTCCTAAATAAGTGTATCAACGGTCAACTGTAGATTTTTCATGAAAAATAACATTTTTTTATTTTCCATTTTTTCCTCCGGATCTTTCAGAGTCGTTTCAGAGATACAGGCTGTCAAAAATTTATATTTCTTTCAGTTTTTTGCTAATATCTCATAAACCGTTCAAATTAAAGAATGGAATTTTCGTACACACATTTTCACTAGAAATAGCTACTGGCTTGCACTTTACTCGGTTTTATTAGACGTTCCAGTAGCGGAGATATTGAATTTGCACAAAGGTTTTTACGTTATGCGTTAGCAAATCGTTTCTGATCATAAAATCCCAGATTTCTCGAAAAAGGTTCACTTTAGAGCAATGAACCAGGAGTACCTTTTTTATGTAAAGCACATTGGTGCATCAGAATTAGCTGTGGAAATGCAAATTTGTCCAGTGGTGTTAAAGTTGGGGGGAAAAACCTTTGTGCAAATTCAATATCTCCACCACTGTGCCAGTGGGGGAGACACTCGCCGTTCTACAACCGAGTAAAGTGCAAGGAAGTTGCTATTATTAGTGACAATGTGTGTACCAAACCTCATTTCTGTAATTCAAACGGTTCCTGAGATGTTAGCAAAAAACTGAAAAAAAATATACATTTTTGACACCCTGTATCTCTGAAATTTTGATTCGTATACAAAAAGATCGGCGACACATACATACAAGTTGAAACTACAAAGAGAAGATAGAATGAATCATCAAAATTCAAAGTACGATTTTCAAAATTGTTCAGAATCTGCGCAAAATAACACCGCTCTACGGTACCTCAACTTTTAAATTTTAAAGGCAATCCTGCAGCTCGTTCTCTGCAAACGTCCAACCTATATCGTTGACCGATAATAATCATCTATTTTCCAATTCGCCTCAAAAAACAAGCTAGTTTTTCAGCAAATGAGACGTTGTAAACAGCTTCATTAAAAAGTTCATCTAAGTCAAACCGATGATGCTAATTTTCTGTTTTTTACTGCTAATTACTTGGTAAGGTTGCTGATTTTGTCAAAGCTTTCGGCCCTCATTTGAGCGTAGGCTACAAAGCAGAAAACTTAACCAATTCTGGGATGTAAATTGGAGAACTTTTCTCAGCGAAGAGAGGGCTATTAAATCCAAGGGTGCTTCATATTCATATTCCGCGATTCAATCTCTGTTTTCGGAGATGAGAATTCTTACGATTTATCTGGACGACTGAGCGTGACTACGTCAGAAGTCGGAGATTATCTTTTTTCTTGGATGGTAGAGGATGTCGTTTTTCTCTCTCCATTCTGCCACTTCAGAACGCTTCCTTTGTGATTTAATGGTCGTTATTTGTTGGAGATTTCATTTATCGGAAAAAAAGTACTCATTACATTTCAGTGAGATTGTGATATATTCCTGCAGTCAGTGTTTTCGACTATGTCGAGAAGAATAAATGAGACAGAATTTAATTGTTTTCCAGAATATTTTATGTAATGACTGTTAGGATACGAAAGGAACAAGTGGATGGCAGTCGAGGTGGAGGTCGCGATCGATGCAAATAGTTAAGTCGTGGTCGATGTCGACAGCACATAACAAGAGAGTTACCTACTATACTCAGTCGGTTACTGCAATATTGCCAATTTGTAAGTAATCACTCGCATAAACAACACAGTAGAAATATCGGTCTAAGGAACAAACCATAAAAACTACCCTTTCACAACGTTTCGACACTTTATTCGGCTTTCTTCAGGCCAAAAATATAATCATCAGTGACACATCGAAATCGAATAAACATAGCACTACATAATCATTGAAAAAATAGAATTGAATCAAAATGACATTACTCACAAATTAGGGGAATTCCACTGCATGTGAGTGATTTTGTGAGAATCGCCCTCCGTCTTTTTAGTTCAAGGAGCTAGCTCAATGTAAGGCAGTGAACTTTTGTACATTTACTCCGAGGATAATTACTTGGTTCAAGACCTATGTACTATTCCTTTCGTGAAATCCTTCAAGAAAGAGGTTTCGTAACATTCTTACCAAGCCATTCAGCAAAATTTGTGAGATGAGGTATAGCCGAATTAAATGTATATAATGAAGTATTTGTATTCAGTTGGAAATTTGTGAACTGTTCTAATCTCGAATTCCACAGAACACCAATCATGCTATCATTCTATGCGAGTTGCTATGAAGGGAGATGTCAACTAAGCCTTGAACGCACCAATCACAAGAAAGCATTTTCGTAGACCGAGCAGCAGGGATCCATGTGAAACAAATTCTTTAATTTCAAAAAGCATCGTTCTGAACTTTCCGGATGGAATCGCTTTAAACCTCCGCAGTGACTTACTTGTTCTCTTTCATACACCTCAATATGTTTGATACACATGGATGTCGACATCCCCCGCGACCGCGACTGACTCGTTATGTTCGTACCCTAAGACTTCCTTTGCGCACTTCGTCTAGGAAACGAGAGTGATGTCATTTCGCTGAAATGTCTGCAGTTTCCACATTTATATATTTTCAATCGAATAATTTGTATTGCTTGTAAAATTTTCTAAGAATAGTTTCAAGTGTAAGATAGGCAATATCCAGAATTTTCTTTCTCGGAAGAAAACAGATTATGACACGATTTTGCAATTGAGTATTTCTCACTACGGCGAGTCTTTTGAACAGTGTCCAATTGAAGTATGAAATTGGTTAGAACTTTTGCTTCGCTCTAGAAATCATCCTGGGTCATAGAAAAAAACCGACCCTCAACGAAATTCATGACATCTCAATTAGTAATTGATGTTCACTCTTCAACCCAATCAACCGGTTGGAAAAAAAAATCAAGACATTATTGAATTGGCGATGTCCAGGGTATATACAAACACAGGTTTGCTATGTACAAGAATAGAACCAAACTGCAGAAACAACGAGAAGAATTGGGAGAATTTACGCGCCCGTTGAAATTCGTTACTTCTCTATGAAACGATTTTGCGAAATTTTGATCTTGATCCCAACGAACTTTCACATTGTTTCCTCACAGCAAAACATCCTTCGATCGAGTATCCGATCCAAATCCCTTCGATTCTGATAGTTTGGAAATATTGACAAATTCAAATTTCTAGTGGATAGGTATAATACTACACGTTATCACTGGACATATAGTCTGGTCAAATTCGACATCCAAGGTCACAGAAATCACAGCTAGTTGGAAATTGTTAGGATTGTTAAGAAAACCAATATAAACGGAAGCAAAAAAGTTCTCATCGATCTCAGTCGTGCAAAATTATTACTCGGGGTCTAGGGTAACAATAACGGGTTTTTCTCGTTTTTCAGCCAAACGGTAGATTTATCATGAAATTAATTCAGGCAAAATTAAAGATCACATGAAAAGCTATGAAAATTGTACAGATATTTTCTTTCCTAAGAGCCACCGTTTTTGATATAAGCCGTTTCGAAGAGTTGTTGTCGTTATATATGTTCAAGAGCCCCTATTAGCACGCGCTCTATCTTGACAACTTGGGAGTGGGTACAAACAATGAATATATTGGATATCACGAATTTGTTTGCAACACCCAACCCATGAATATATTGTTTCGTAAGAAATTAACATATCAGCACACAAATAAAATATATTGCTGCAAGTAATATATATTATATTGGCTCGACAATGTCATATTTTCGAAAACAAATATTTTTATATTTTCAGCAGTGAAATTCTCCTTCTGAAACTGAACTGAACCAAAATCTGGTTGACTGGTAGAAACTGTCAGAGATTGATCAAATAAAATATCAGAAGATGAAGATGTTGCGGAAGTTCAAATAACGTTATTACTTTAATCATTTTAACTTTTGCCAATATCTATAACTAATTAATAGTTTCAGATTGAACAGAATCACAGCATATCCGTGGAAAACGCCCACCAGGGAAACCACATAAAATTAATCACGCTAAGTACACTACCTCAAAGGTGGAAACGTGTGAATATTATCTATTAAAACTCTTCCAACTCTTTGAATCGTTATTTCTCTAAAACTGTGGCTTTCAGGAAAAAAGTATGGATACATTTCTCATATAGGGTCTTTCAATAGGGACGGGTCGATGTTGGCAGCCTGTGGCGGCCATGTTGTTTTAACGTCGTCTTTCTAACCTATATTTTTTCATTCAGTTAGTAATGCCAAATCACCATGGCAATCACCTAACCGCCAAGTTTGAATCCAATCGCTCAGGTAGTTTCTGAAATAAAAAATAAATAACTTCAAAACTTCAAATGCCTATAACTCCGAAACTATTTGATCGATTTGGCCCATTAACGATCTCAACCGCGGCATTCCAATGCGCGACCTACCCTGAAAGTTTCAAGTTGCTAGCTCACTTCGTTCGACAGTTATCGATTTTGACACCGGATTCGTCATCAGTGAGTTCAACCTAGTCGATTGAGACCATTTTCGGCTCAATCATCCAAAATTACAGACATTTGATTTATTTCATGTCAAAATCGACCCGTCCTTATTGAAAGACCCTTTATATCTGATCTATAATTTTTGTCAGAATACCGTTTGAATGAATATCGTGAAAACCCCGTTTTGTGACCTTTGACTCCGAGTAAAAATCCATGCCGCGTTGGGTCGATGGAAACTCTTCAGATTTCATTTATAATGGTGTTTTGAACAATCTTACCAAAATTCAGCTAGCTAGGAAATTATTGAGACCTCAACCCTATCTTTTGGTCGAGTTTGACCGGACTAAGATTTACTCATTCATAAATTGGACCTTTCTCACTAAGCTCCAAACCTAAACCACAATTATAGAGTTTCTAATTCTTTCCTTTCGAAACCTTTCATTAGGGGTGGCTGATAAATAGGTCGAAATATCACCGCGGTACTATTAGAGCGTCCGCACACGGGTCGACGCGATGTGGCCGACGAGATGTGCTCGACTCGGCAGGATATTTATGCAGGATAGGCTCATTTCAGAATGAGATATACAGGATGCCTCAAAATATTAATTAGTACTATTCTCCTGTTTATATATCCATTTTTATGATTTATCGTCCTCTGTGTTCCGTATGGCTCCACAGTGGTTTGATTTTCGAATGAGATATACAGGTTGTTCCAAAAATAATCTAGAAAAGCACTGATCAGAGGTCAGGAACTGTTACGCGATAACTCAAATTCCTGAACAAAGGGGTCACTCATTTACGTTCACCCTGCCAATTGCAACTTCACTTTCTGATGGAAAGATTTGGCGTTCTTCTTTTCATATGGTTCCCACGAAATTTTGCATGAACCTTCAATCTGTCATTTTTCAAATCAAATACTATATTTAAATTCGATCCGATCATTAGTTTTGGAAATATTGGGAAAGAAAAAAAAATTTGAATGGGCATGTCTACGAATCATTAGGACGGTTTCAACCACTCACAAATCCGGCCTTCGCAATTAACAAGCCCGAAACCTACTTCATTATATTATATTATATATATTTATTATGGGGTCTCAAAAAAGCTCCTTTTGGAAATGATTGTGATTACGGCTGGCCTAACCACCGATCATAAACACAATAACTACCGTAATAATCTAGTCAGGGACTTAATAATTGCAGAACAGGTTTGGAGTTCAATAAGGAAGGCAAAATTTGAGATTGGCTTGGTATATTCACCAAATGCAGGTATATCCATTAAAAATTTTATTTTTCTAATATCTCCGAAAATACAGTTCGAATCGAATTGAAATCAAGAATTTGATGCGAAAATGAAAGCTTAAAGGTTGATGCACAATTTCGTGAGTACCTACCAAACTATGATAACGAGGAAATGAGCACGAAACTTATATTTTTTCCGATCTCCGAATATGAATATTCAATCAAATTGAAAATCGAGACACTATTGTTAAATAGTGACCTCGAGGTTTGTGCTTAACTATATGGTTTTTTTGTGTTAATATATTGACCTCTTACAGTTAGGTAAATGGTGGGGAGTTTTTGTGCATTGATCACACAAAAAATGTGAATTATACGAAGCTGGACGTATAAATTTGGTGAGCATCTACGCATTAGATGATACTTTTTACGCGCATGTGAATAATTCCATCACAGAAGTCTGATATTTTGCTCTGAAAATAGTTTTGAACGATTAGGTAGGACTCACATATAAAGAATTTTAGGGTATTTGCGATGTATCCGTTTGATCAGTTGTTAGTTGGACTCTAAATACAGAGAATATCAATATCCATCTAATGATTACGGCGATATGTGCACTCGAGATTTTATTTCGCTTGTATTTCCAAATATCGAATGGAAATAAAGTATATCGCTAGGAAATGAGATTCGACTTTATGAATAAATCCTGATCCCTGATTTTTTAATTTTTCTTGTGGATCAATTTCCACGAAATATATTCGACAACAAACTTCCAAGTTTCATTTGATCGGATCAGTATTTCCCGAGTTATCTAGGAAATAAGAGCAAAATCATCGCATTCAGATGTGCTCCTCTAGCCTGGAAATTTCAAATCGCTGTCATTTTTCCTTTTTAAATCATCTTGGTAGAGGACGGACGGGCCGACAGAATTGATTTTGATCCCAAAACTATCCATGAATGTGTCGATATTAATCGTTTAAGCTTTTGGCTGAAAATTCCAAAAACCAGACTTCTGGACATAAGCACGCTGTTATTGAGCTAACTGAAACATGCGCTCAAAAATGACGCATCATTGTTATTTCGGATAATAAGTTTCGATTTGTTCGAGAACTTGTCCAAGCACATACGACAGCCGTGATTTTCTATAGTTTTTCATGGGTTCAAATATTATATATATATATTATATATATATTTCTTTTGTGCCGAGACAGCTGTCAATTCATTCGAGGAGGTAACGATAATAAGAATTCACAATTTCAATTATGAAGTCACTATTATGCCACATAGTATTTTCCTTGCGTGAGGACGAAATCGGGCAAACAATGTCAGTCGCGTGAAACGAGGCATGCGAACGGAACTCAAACGTACGTTTCGAAACGACCCGTGTACGGTGCCACCTTGAATTACTTCGGAAGCCGATTCGAGAGACGACACTGGATCGCGTCGAGCACATCGGATCGACCCGTGTGCGGACGACGCGTGAATCGTGCAACCCGTGTGCGGCGTTGGCTTGAATTGCCTAGGAAACCGCATCGAGAGACGAGGCTTGAAACGCGTCGAGCACATCGGATTCACCCGTGTGCGGACGCCCACGAGCTTCTCGTTGCGAGTTTCGTCTCGTCTCGAAAACGCTAGACTGTAGACTAGAGTATTATGGAGCCTCGTCTCGAGTCTCGCAAGTCTAGAAAGAATTGTAAGGTGCCATTTCATTCCAATAAAAATTTCCTTATGTTTTATTTTCACTATCTGAAAATTGATGAATTTTAACAGAACGTTTTTATATTGAATATTGTTCAATTGCTGGACTTCTAGTTAGTAATTGAATCAATGGTACTCGGAGATCGACAATATGAAATATATCCCACCAAACATTGAGGCAGCAACCTTTATTTTTGGCTAGGATGGCGCAAACCGCAATACAGCGCGCTAAACCATCAATGTGTTGCAAAAACAACTTGTTACAGCTTTAGTTCCAGAAGTGGTCATGTTAACTGGCCCCCTCGTTCATACGACTAAACGCCTCTCAATTTATTTTTATTGAACTTCAAAGTGTTTGTGCTTAAACACTCAGAATACTCTGGAACCAGTTTCGAATCGGGCGGAGTGTGCGCATATCGATATTAGCGTTTCAACTAAGTTCGAACTGATTTTGGAATTCTGAACCAAGTGTTCCAACGAAAAATCAACAGTTCTTGGTTTTAGTCAAGAACTGAAAGGGACGAATTGAAACGATCAGCTGTTTAATGCAACAATGGGAAATGAAATCTGGAATAGACAGGCATCCCTTTGGTGTGACAAACAGCCCTTAGGCTATAACAGGGGATTTTTTAGAAATTATTCGTTTGAAATGAAAATAGAACAGATACTTCATTAGTATTTATTCATTATCTCAATAATATGTGATAAACAGGTCTACTATTCAGGTGCAATTATGAGTGTCACTCAATTTTCTGCGTAAGAATAACCCTGTATGTATTAGCCTATATGAACAACTCTATATATCCGTCCAGGCGTAATGCCCCACAGTTGAAATTCTGTTTGTATTCCAACATTATCGAACTATCTATCCAGAATTTGTTGCGAACTAAGATGAACGCGTGAATTGATTCCGTTCTGAATGAGTTCAAGTCAGTAACAGAATTGGGTGTTGGAACAAACTTATTAAGTCCATCTGTTTATGCCGACAATCCATCAACTTTTAAAACCAAGCCTCCATTGACCCCAGATTTATTGGAAGAAGTAGTAAAGATTTGGACTGATCGAATGGACAAAGTAACTTGTAGCCGCAGCGGACATATATTATATTATGCCGGAAATCATTTCCAAAGAAATAGATGCCATGAAATGATCTTTCAGATTATAACAATAAGAATCTAGAAAAGCACTGACGGGAGATCAAGAGCTTTAACGCGCTTGTTCAAATTCTAACTATTAGACCAACACGAAATTTTGCACCTAGTTGCGTGTTGGTAATCTCCACCTGACTACGAAGTTTGAATCTGATTGCATTTGTATTTCTTGAGATATTGCGGAAATAACGTTAGGTTAGTAAATATCGGATCGAATTGAGATTTCCAATATTGTTTTTAAATAGTGTCTCCAAGATTTATGGCAAATTTTATTGAAATCTAATCAATATTTTCAGGGGAAACATTTTTTTCATCCAAGATTCAAAAAAAAATTTCATTCGACAATTTTGAAAATTTCCCATGAAATTTTTTTTTTCAAGAAAATATTGATCATATTTCAATGAAATTTAGCACAAACTTCTGAGTCAGTATTTAACTACTGTATTTCAAATTTCAATTAGATCCGATATTTACTTTCGGAGATATAAGGAAAAAATGTGGCAAATTTCGTTGTTATTTGGAATTTTAACTTTATTTTCGACTGAATTTACACAGAATTATGCTCTGAGTTGCGCATTGGTATATTAAACTGTCGACGAACTGTCATCAATTTGATCGAGTCAATACTTCATGAGATTTCGAGGAATAAACCCCCAGATATCGAATGGGCCTAAATCCGAAACTATCCAACCGATTCCGCCTATTAACGAACTTAACCGGGATACTCCGAACATAATCTGACAATTTCAAGTCGCTAAGTCTTTTCCTTCGAAAGTTAGAGCACATACGGCCGAACGGACGGAAGTAGTTACGAGATACCCCCTTAAAAACTCAAGGTACTTTGCCCCATTTAAATTACCTTCGATAAAGTAGGGTCCAATGATTCGATTTCGTACAATTCCAGCCCATACGTAGTGTGTATGATGCTCGCGCATCCAGTGGGGGTTTTCTTTTGCCCAGTATCTACAATTCTGACGATTAACCTCACCATTTAACGTGATAGTGGACTCATCAGAAACAATAATGTTTTGTATCAAGAGAGGGTCTCGGTGACATTTATCCATCATTTCTTCGCAAAATTGGAGTCTTCTATCGGGATCATCTTCGTTTAATTCTTGCACAAGTTTGATTTTATAAGGATGCCATTTTTCAAGCTTCAATAGTTTGTGCACCGTTGTTTTGCTAACACCGATATCGCGACTAACTTTACGAACAGAAGTGTGCGCATCTTCTTCAAAACTCAGTAAAACATCTAATGCTGTATCAGCATTTGCAGGGGGACGACCTGATTTGCGTACATTTTCAACCGTACCAGTTTCTCGATATTTCGTTTCAATCTTACTGACTGTTGAACGCGTCATAGGTCTTTCTGGATATTTATCAGTAAACAAATTGCATACCTCCATCTGAGTTCGCGATCTGTCTCCATACCCAATCATCATAAGTATTTAAATTCTTTGTGTTACACTTAACTCCATTTCTACTTCCAATTAAATCTAAGCAATCATTCGAATACCAAAAATATTGTAGTACTAAACTATCATTGAACACCAATAAATTTCTGAACAAATAATGACATTTCACAAAAAACTAGACGACTATGTTTTTTATGAATAGATAAGAAATAATTTCTTTCATATTCTGTCAGCTAGACCACAAGTACCAAACATGTTTGGAAACAGCTCATTTTTATTACTCTAAACATGTAGCAAACTACGGGGTGTTACATTTAAACCAATTGCCGCTAGACAATAAGTATTTTTGATAATATTGTTAATTTGCCTAATAAATAATGTTACGCGTTACTTTATGAGCACACACAAAACTATTGTATTTTTGTCCACCCTGTACCAATTGGAATCAACATGTGATACATTTTTGGAATCAGCTCAGCTAGAATAATCCGAATATTGAGACAAAATGGAGGTGTTCCATTTAAAAAAAATGTCGGTGACGTCATTACTCGAACGTAATTTACCCTGTATATTAGATTATTATTTTAAAATACGGTAAATTAGAATCAAAAATCGACGTGTTTCAGGATTATTTCTTAAAATGACCTGTTTAGCTAAAAATGAATTTGTTCTAAACTTTACGGACACAGTGTATGTCAGTAGTTTCCGATGAATTTGAATTCTAGGTGACTCAAACTTAAAAATGGAAATTTCAAGCGAGAATCGGATTTTTTGCTGAATAATGAGAAAATGATTCATGTGCTACAGAACTTCTATCCTGAGGTTTTGATGCAAGTTTTCCTCCTTCTGGATCTTCACGAGCTGCCTGCTTGTTCTTTCGCTTAACTTTCATATCCTCTGCCTCGCATATTTCAAATTTCCAAGTTGCAATTTCCTGTAATTCGCCGTTGCCCCCGTCTCGTGTCGACTATCAACTTCAATTTGGTCAGGCAAAATTTGGCAGATAGCAAGGTCTGGCGTAAGTCCTTTTCGCGATTTACATTCTGACTGTGCACGGAACCCCAGCCAGTTAATTCGAGGCGTTAGTGACGTTTATGGGGTTATATAATGAAGTTATGGCTTCTTCAGATTTTCCGCGATATCCCTTTTGCGGCTGGAGATAGTTCTTGCTTAGAGATCTGCGCCGGCTGGACATCTATCTGCAAGCGAGAATATCTCATTTCTTTCAATAGAATGAGACTTAGGGTTTTTTGTTCAATCAAGTCCTAGATTCCTCGTCTATCAGATTCACAAATGGTATCTTCGTTATCAAGCTCCAATCCTGCTCGACGAATATCGAGTCTATAAGTAGTTGCTTTCGTTAGTTGAAGTGTTTACTACCATCTTGATTGACCGTAAGTAAGCAAACCCATTGTTTGTGAGCGCCGAGCGCCGAAACATTTGTATTCTAGCTGACAAAGGAACTGCAACGCCCAGAAGGAGCTATTCAAATTTAAAATTTTTTTTTGGTAAAACATAGATCGCAAGGATTAAATGATTAAAATTCGGAGAAAAAATTGTGAAATGTAAACATTTTCTGTTACTTAATATTACAGCCGTTTTTTGCAATTTTTTAAATTTCACAACAAACCAGCTGTTCGAAGAGATCCAAAGTCGATGCTAAGTTGTTGTTAAAAGGCCTAGAGCACGTTAGCGTGGAATTTATCGCTAGCTAAGTGAATTTGAAAGAGGTCGAATTATTGGTCTGCGGGAGGCAGAACAGGAATCCAAGTGTGGTTTGATAATGCCCAAAATCGAAGAAGAGTAGGCACCGGACGTCGAATTGGCACAATTGAAGTTCAAGATCGACGTAGAAGACTTACGGCCATTAGAGACCGATTTGCGACAACTCTATCTTTGATCGATGAGTGGTTAGGAGGACAAGGCCATCATGTAACTGTCCGAATGGTTTACCGTATAAGATTTTTTGGACTGCATCATTATCGACCCCATCTTGTGACACTCTTACGGTTGAGCACCGTCGGCAACGATTATAGTGGTGGAGGGACCGACAACATTGGAATGTGGAATGGTATCGGGTCGTCTTTTCTGATGAATCTCGATTCTCCTTGGGTGCACATGATGGCCAAAGAAGGGTTAGACGACGTCGGGGAGAAAGACGTGACACTCATTTTGATGTAGAGCGTCATGTACACCGGACAGTATGCGTTCTGATATGGGGTGCTATTATTCATGCAAGTAGGTCGCCTTTAGTCTTTATTCGAGATAACATGACAGCACTGCGTTACCTTCAAGAAATAGTGGAGCCATATGTTCTGCCTTACCTTAACCTGCTCGAGAATCCAATATTTCAGCAAGGAAATGCTCAACCTCATATGGCCAAAGTTATTTTAAACTTTTTTGAAGCAACGTATGTGAATCTTTTGCCATGGCCGCCCAGATCCCCCGATCTTTCGCTCATAGAGCATGTTTGGGACATCATGGGTAGAAGGCTTGGAAATTTACTCCAGCCCCCACGGACTTTGGCGGCTCTGAGACATGAAGTAGAGATAGCTTGGGATGGTATCCCTCAAGAAGAAATAGATCATCTTTTTGCATCAATGCCAAGACGTCTTGGGAAGTGTATAGATAACCGCGGTGGAAAAACACATTATTAACAAACTTAATGAAGAAAATTGTGAACCCGTTTTTTTTCGAAATTTTAATTATTTACTCCTTGCTATACTATCTATGTACACCAAAAAAAATTGCATTTTGAACAGCTCCTTCTAGGTGTTACAGTTTCTTTGTCAGTTAGTATATGTAGCTCATTTGTGAGTGAATAAACTCGGAGTGAAATTCTTTTATATTTGATTGAACGGTCCTAATGACTGGGATGAGTATCTCATTTGATGAAACTTATTCACAGTTTCCCTCCAATGGAAAAGTTAGATTCATCAAAGTATTGTTTCAGGAAACATTCGGTTTTTTATTGATTAGTACAACCAATCAATATCAATTTTCGATGGTGACGTGAAAATCTCTTCTCGTATACTGCCAGGCAATTTTCAAAACCATCGCGAATGTTTGTACTTGACACTACATGGAAAATTAAAATACTTCACTCAAAGTACTAGAACCAGATTGGTTTGGAAATAATCAAAAATTCGTTGAAATGTTTGACAGCTATATTTTCATTCAACTACCAAAATAGATTTGAAACTTTCTATGTAAACAGGCTCATGTTAGGTATATGACTACCCTTAGGTTGTAGGGAAATGGTTTCATGGACCTTTTCTAGTACTCAAATCTGAATAATTTCTTATTCCTTGCATTTGTACTCACCGACACTCGATTTCTTTTTGATAGGATCGGTAAACATAATTTAAAGACAAATATCAGTGATTATGTTTACTCCTTTCTCATTCAGCTTCACTTCCATTAATTTCTCATCCATTACTCTTTAACTATACAATTAACTTTCTCTCATTCATCAACAATTTATATTTGCACTTCCCTTTGGATATTTGAAAGCTCTCAAAATATACCCGAATCAATTAGAAGCAGGGAAGTTCCGGAAAAGATTTCAAAAACACCATCCCTTCCTCCTACGAACGGCCTTAATCAAAGTTTCTCCAAAACTTCCCGGGATGTTCAAAACGAAAGTTATCAATGGGGGCCCACAGGAATTCCGTTGAGGCTTCTCTCGTATACGAGCAACCCTAAATGTGTTCATTCGAATAAGCGAGGACCGTGATTTCAGTGTGGCATGATTCATTCGATATGCGGGCCGAATTCCTCCTAAATAGGTCAGGCTACAACATGGATCGGGGGGTGATAGTCCAGGGTTGCTCTATATGGAAAGAATGTGAAACATTCTGCGAGGCATACAAGAATAAGTCCGGGATATTCCTTACATGCGAGAAATTCAGTGAGTCGAATATTGGATGGATTTTTGAGCAAATTCCGGTTTCCTATGAAGCCATATTTATGCGGAGTTTTCCATCTAGATTGCCTAGGGGCACACATGCATCTTGAATATATATATATATATTTCTTCTTGTATGCCAATGTTATCGAAATCTGCATGAAACGCTTTACTTCATTCTGTGAACATAATATATGGAATATTTGAGAGATGATGATAAAACTACTCAAATAGGAGCGACTGGAGAAACTATGGCTTGGCCAGGATCCATTTGTTTATTGAGAGTAAGAATACAAACGGGTATCTCAAGTCACCACAGTCTTCATAGATTTACATGAAAACGGTAGTTACAATAACTAAGGAAAACCTAGTATTCAGTTATCACAATAGTGGGAATTACCACTATCGCGAAAAAAATAATCAAATTCATATGAACAGAAAATATATGCAATCCCAGTCAACATATGGCATGATAATGAAGTTACAACATCCTGATCTGGGATCATTTTGCATTTTCCAACACGGACTGCTTTCTCCATGAAAGTTCCCTTTAACTTTTTATTGTTCTGCCTGTAAGTATGTCAACTAAGTGTGGTGTATCTTTCTGGGATATCGAAAAATCACCTATTCCACTGTTTTTATTTGAGATCTATTTTATAGAATAATTAATTAATAATTAAATTTATGTGTTGTTATGATGATTTTTTTTGTGATTTTTGTTCTTGCTGACCTGTATGTTGTCTGTATAGCTCAAATTGTAATTTTATATTCATTTTATTGTTTATTTTTTGTATCATTTTATCCTGAAGAAGGCCCAATAAAGGGCCGAAACGTTGCTGAAAGAATAGTTTTTCCTTTTAATAGTTGTTCCTTGACCGAGATTTGATTTCGTATCACAACATCCGTTTAAATTGTACGAAGGAAACATTGAAAGGATATATATACAGGTTGGGCAAAATTCGTTGTCTACTGAAGGGATCTCGAGAACTATAGCAGCTAGAAGAAAACTGATAACACATTCTTTAGCTCTTTTTCCCTGACTAATCAGAATCTGAAATCAGATCCAGCCTATTGTTCATAGATTTTGAGTTATGAACGAAAATTGAGAAATTGGCATTTTCAATAGTGCTGACTAACTCGCTTGTTCGAACTCGTATTCGAAATCTGTTCTGACATCTACAGGCACTTTTTAAGGAGTAATTCGAATATAATATGATTGTATTTTTTTAACCAGCAATTTTCGAGAAGTGAGAAGGATTTATGATTTTTCAAATGTAAACTATAGTCGAAAGTTCTCTCATCTTGCTACAACATTTTTGCTGATTTCAAAAATGTATGATATGTTGCTATTCACATGAATATTACGTGAGAAAAAAATCAAATACTTTTTTCCTGCTTTTCGATTCACTGTTGCATTATAAGTAGGCTGGCGTTACCATAGCGACCGTTGAATATGCAAATTAACCATAGAAATATTTATTCAGCAACCGGTGATTCCAATCAAAGAAGCTCAAGTTCACAAAAGATAAATCATATTTAACGGTCGTTATGGTAACGCCAGACTACTTATAATGCAACAGTGAATCGAAAAGCAGGAAAAAGGTATTTAATTTTTTCTCATGTTATATTCATGTGAATAGCAAAATATGATACATTTTTTAAATCAGCAAAAATTTCGTAGCAAGATAGGAGAATTTTCGACCATAGTTTACATTTGAAAAATAATAAATCCTTCTTATTTCTCGAAAATAGCTGATTTGAAAAATTCAATCATATTATATTCGAATTACTCCTAAAAAAGTGCCTGTAGAATGTAAGAATAAATTTCGAATACGAGTTCAAACAAGCGAGTTATTCAGCATTATTGAAAATGACAATTTCTAAATTTTCGTTCATAACTCAAAATCTATGAACGTTAGGCTGGATCTGATTTCAGATTCGGATTAGTCAGGAAAAAAGAGCTCGAGAATGTGTTATCAGTTTTCTTCTAGCTACTATAGTTCTCGAGATCCCTTCAGTATACAACGAGTTTTGCCCACCCTGTAGACTGAGCTCGAGTTGAACAAAATCCTACATATTGGTGAATTCTTGGTAATATTCAATCTACGAAATGAAATGAAAAACATTTCCATCGATCTGAGTCTCAGGAACTTCAAAATTTACCGATTGGAGAAGGGAAGGGACCAAAAGGGCACCATTCACCACTTTATATAACACATATCGGTAATTTTCCTGCAGTTTTGTGTCGGTCGTTTCGGTCAATTTTCATTTGACCTACATGCATTTTATTCATCAAGAAACAATATGTAATTCCATCCTATGTGGAAAAAATTCGGTACAACAATCGCAGTTTTAGCTATTGTCTCAATGCGCGGTTTTATCATTCGTTGTTTCAGTTTTTCAGATGTTGAATAACACAAAAATGGGTAGAGTGATTCTCCTTCGCTACCTGTTCTGGAAAGTTCTAGATCTTTCTAGATCACCAGAGCAGTTCGAACCAACCAATAAGGGAGTAACTTCGAGTCCCATTCATGAAAAATTACCGAAATTCGAACACATGCAGCCCTCCTCCTTCCAAGGTTATAAATGTCTCGTCTGCCGCAGAAAAATCATTCCGCATTGCTCCGAACTATACTGAGTGTTCTTGTTGGTCTTTCTTTATTTTTCGGCATCTAATCTAAATTACAGTCAGCGTTTAAAGTACTTTCGAACCTTTACTTCGGTTATACTTCAGCCTGTAAATATAGTGCAACAATTCCGAGATAGAGACTCAAGCTTTACCGTAGTGCCCAAAGTAGGGAAACCCATGGTAAGTATACTTATTTGATTGTGTTTGATCTACCGCCCAACCAGCAAAGTTGTCGAATAATTCTGATGATTCTCGACTTTTTCATTTTATAAGTATTATATTGAACTCTCTAGAATGCCAATTTATTGTATTGATGCTAAATAAATTTCAATCTGTTGTGGACATCTCAAGTATTTTATAAATTTATCACGAAAACGTTTATATGGCCGAATTATAAAATATCTTATAAAACTGTTTCTATAATATTTCTTAAGGGATCTATAACTAACTTATAAAACATAAATATTTATACAATTGAATTGTTTTTTAGTGGGTTTATAACATTTTCCTACGATATTCCTGCCTTCAGTATAAATTCATTAAAAAAATGTTTCAAATTTACTTTGTATGAAGTTACACTTATATATACTATAATATTATAGTTTTATGAAATAACTTTCACCAACAGTATGCTTTTATAAGAAAATATATTTTTTCGTGATCGCACATTTTATAGTATTTTATTCCATGACGATAATCGAATATGAAATGCATTTTGATTTAATATTCGATATCTTTAAAATCTATAAATAAATAAATGTCCACTCACTAGTGTTGAGAAAAAAATATGAGGGGTGGTACTTCTGATCAATCTAACCACACTTTTCCTACAACAGTTGGGTTCGCCATCATTAATTTATATTAATGCCGTGACGATAATGAAATATTATCTGTATCGAATTTTTAGTGAGGTAACGACGAAAGAATCAACATGTTTGAAGTTTTCGTGAAAATCTATTAATGGAATTGGGAAATATATGAAAATGAGAAGTCAGACCGTGCTTCTGATTCTCACCACACTTTGTCTACATCAAATCAGCTGCGTTTTCCGCCAAAGTGAAATTGAGAAATATGTCACAGAGGTTATAGCTGTGATTTGGGGACCCTATGTATGTTTCCATTAGTCACCAAGGCGATAGTGTTAACTATGTTTTATAGCAGTTGTATAGTAGCTAAATTATTACAGAAAGCTTTATAAAGATACAAAACTATTTTATAAGATGACGCAATTAAAGATGGCAGTATTTATGATGATAAAAAATGACGAATTCTGAAAGTACTGAAATTTGCATCCGTGTTGATATTTGAATCACCTAAGAAAAAAATTGGCTTGATAATGATGTTTCGCAAACATTGGTTCATACTTCGATGAAAAAAAAATTTTAAGACCCACGAAGCATGTTAATGTTTTGTTCATTTATTTATGGAAAACGTTCGAAAATAGGAAGCGCGTTTATTGTATACTAATATTATGCTTTATTTCACAATGAAATTTAATTCGCATCAATATTTTCGTTCCCCATTTCGAAACTATGACTCTTAGTGCATTTACGTATAAATAAAATGGTTTCTGCTAAAGAGTAAATATAGGTGACGTTCAATATTTTCCCATCGACTGTCATATTCCGAATTGTTTCTTGCAACTGAAAGAAATAATTAAAAAGTATTTAGATTTTTTAAATAACATTCCAGAATACTCTTTTATTTCAGAACAGGCATGTGAAAAACCTTATGAAGTTCCTATAAAACAGTTTTAAAGCTGCTTTATATTTTTCTTATAACTTTCACGAGAGGCTTTATAAAATCTCGAGGTTCGCAAAATTCTTTTATAAAATGTGCCAATTTTGTATTTATAGGTATTGTTTAAACGTATTAGAAACATTTCCGAGAAGACAAATATTATATAAGCATTTGGCTGAAAACGTTTCTGCAACAGTTATAAAATATGAAATTGCTAGTTGGGCGTTAATTAAACTCGTGAGCCGACCAGTTTATTTTTTGAGTCCGAACATTTCCGTTCACAATAAATCAATTATTCATATCGTGTATCTACACGTGGTGCGATGAGGATTGCATCGTTCGGTACCGCGTATGCTGGGAGCAAGAGTTGGCCCAGGTGAGAATTATTTCGGGACAATATTCTACAAGAACACGTACCGCTATTCTGGAAGTTAGAAGCTATTTAATTGTCCATATTAATTCCGAAGACACTTACTTGGGGGTGCAGATCACAAACTACCCACCGTTGGGTCTTCTCGTTTTGGGCGTTTGAGTCAGACGCGGGTTCGTGTCTTGCTGCCCTTCAGTCCATTGAGTCAGGTGGACCACTTGAATTGGTGTCTAAGGGTGGACTTCCGCGATCACCTTTATTGGACACCCTGAACCGTCTATTCGTTACAGTGTCCACTCATTTTACTGATCATATCGGTTCCTAAGAGCGTTTACTTAGAGTACTTATCTCAAACCACCCACCGCTGGGGCTCCTCACTTTGGGCGTTTGAGTCAGACGTGAGTAAGTGCCTTAGTGCCCTTCAGTCCATTAGGTCAGGTGTATCACTTGACTTGGTGTCTAAGGTTGGATCTCCACGATCATTCTGATTGAACATCTAGAACCGTCCATCCGTCATCGTGTTCCCTCATTTCATTGATCATACCGATTCCTAAGAGCGCTGATCTCAAACCACCCACAGTTGTGGCTTCCCGATTTGGACGTTTGAGTCAGACGTGAGTTGGTGCCTTAGTGCCCTTCAGCCCGTTGGGTCAGGTGTATCACTTGACTTTGTGTCTAAGATATCACTTTGGCTGTTTGTATCAAACGCGAGTTTAGGGTCTTGGCGCCTTTGGGTTCGGTGGGTCAGGCACATTGCCTGACTTGGTGTCTGAGGTTGGATTTCCGGAATCTGTCAAGTCCAAATCCGATGTACTCACTCTAAGGAAATACCGATTTGCTGATTCAATATTTCTGATCGGGGACATACAACACTTATTACTGCTTAACCGTCTTACCATACTATTTTGTACGCCTTCATTTATTCACCGCAATAACCTCTCACCGTTCGTATTTAATTTCACCTTTCCGTACATTTACCACCACTTAGTTTTGGTTGTCTCACCCTATTCGTTGCCGTTCCGTACATCACATTGCTGCTCATTTGTTCTGCCTACTCATACTAATTGAATGTTCTCTTTTCATTTTATTTCCACCGTACTTACATTATATATTACATACCTTTCTGTTTAATCCACTTATTTGTATTTATGGTAACCGCACCGCTTCAGTCTCAGTTCAATTCAAAATCATCCAACTCGCCTTATATTATACCTCTGTTTACATTTACCCACATCTTGTGGGGCATCATATACCTTTTGCATATTAGATTATTTGATTGCACATCGTGGACAAGGTGTTGTACATTGTATAAATATTTGTCTCATTATTCTGATTATTTGAGTGCTCATATTTCATCGAACTCCCCTGACACTACCATTGTGTTGGTACTACTCTTATTAGTTGAATACCTTTTTGCGCGCATGTTCTTGAGGAACAGCGTGCTATCGTTTTGTCAAAATGTCTGTAATTCTGGAATTTTTCCCCGAAATTGGTCTCAAACGACTAGATTGGACTCCATGATAACGAATCCAATGTCGAAATCGATACTGTCCGTTCGGCCGTCCGGCCGGCCGAGGAGTTATTTAATTTTTATATCAGAAACTACCTCAGCGATTGGATTGAAACTTGGCAGTTAGGTGGAGTATAACGACGCACAACTTTTAGTGAAATTTTTTTGAGATCCTTTTGTCAGTAAATTTAGAAAAGAATTGTTTTCAAAATTTTTTTCAGAAAAATTAACCGTTTATCATGAAAAATAGTTTCACTTAAACTCTGTGCTCCATATTTCACAGCATTGTACGAAATTTCGGTTCGATACCATCATAATTTTCGGAGATATTGGGAAAATATAAGTCAAATTTCGTAGTTTTCTTCTCGATATCGTTGCTTTTTCGGTATAACTCAAGAAATACTAATTCAATCATGATAAAACTCTGCAGCTAGTTCGAAGATGCTGAACGACAACCTTGTGCAAAATTTCGTGAAAATTGTGTCATTGGAACAATTTTAAACTTATCTGCTGTGAGAACTTTACATACTACCTTTACATACTAATCGCTACCAGCTTAGATTAGAGAGAATTCTTCTCCAGCTGTTAAAGGATACTCAGGTGATAACGTAAGTGCACGATTCAATTAAGGCGTTACAAGTTACAACCTTGTGAAACCTACTGTACCTGGCGCCCGAGCAAGTTTTAAAAGTTGAAATGATCAGGTAACACCACCACCGAGAAAGGGTGGTCACGAAGGTGAGCATATTAAATCTCAAATGCCCGTACGCATAGTCCGATCTAGAACTCCTACTTGAGAAATTCTCCGATGGGACAAGCTCAAGTATTGAGACATGCTTAGCAAGCGTTCTATCCTTTGAATAAACCTTCGGCAATTCTCGACAAGTTCATGGATATCGGTAAAATCTAGGATGTTTTCACGTTTTCATGTTTGTCGCACTGAAAACTTGCCATTATAGGATAATAGTTGAGTTCCGATATTCCTGGCCAGTACTTGTCAGTAAATTTCGACAGTCTATTTCCCTGGCACTGCTTAGGTAATTCTACGTATCAGTACGAAGTGCTTCGAAATCACTGATACTGGCCAGTACTGATTGGGAATATCGGAACGCAACAAGTATCAGTTCAAGGTGTCAGAGAAACCGCGCCCCTGGAGACGAATCGTAATTCTGTTATATAAAATGCCGATAGAGTGGATGATTTATGGCATCTGTGTTACTCCCGAAAAAGGGTCTACTAGAATGAAGGTCAATAAAAACAGGGCCACTATGTATGAAACTCTATAATCACTATAATGAATTCGTAGAAAATCATCTTCATTCCCTGAGGGTAATCTGTTTATCGAAAATAGTTTTAGAAATTTCATTAAAACTTTCAGTATCTTCGGACGCTTTAGCTGAATTGAATTTTCAAATGGTAGGTTCCCTGAAATTAACGCACAAAACATAGCATTATCGTACATGGGGTATCGTACATTTTCCAGAGCAGCATAATTATAATACAAATATAGTAACGCTGGGTTGTATAGAATCATAGAAAACGAATAATCTTCGCTATTTTGTGGTTATATCATGCTCGAGCACGCCTGAAGATAGGTCGTTCGTAGACTTGAGCAAGCATGCCACCAAGCACTGACGAAGTAGTGCTCGGCTGTCAAGTAACCAATATGGGACGAATGCTTCGACTTCAGAGTCTTCAGACGTTCTCAGGCACGGAGAAGCGACTATGCGTACGGGCAAAATAAGCTTCGGAATAATCGTGATCCATAAATCGAAAATAATTTTATATGATAAACATCGCAGAAATTTATGCTGTCTAACCGTCTGACTTAACACCCATAATAAGAGTTCCAAATCGATGATGAAAAATTCAGCCGACTTGAAACAAATGAATAACATATTGTTATAATAGTTTCATTCTTTTTGAATAATTCACTATGACGATGAACAAAACCAAGCATATTATTCGTCGATGGAAGGACGCTATCTATATATGTACGATAAAATTCAAATTCACATCGTAAGTTACTCCTAAGTCGCGAATACTACTCACTTGCCGTAGCTGAATCTGGTCTATCGGGTAGTGAAATTTGAATTTGTTGATTGCCTTTTAAAATAAATCTAAAAGCATTCACCTAAATTCAACCAAAGAAATCGACGACCGAATTGGTGAGCAGAATTTTTTTGAATATGATGAATTGTTTCCGGAAAAAACTCTGCATCCGTTAGCTAATTTCGCTCATCAGCGAACGTAATCGTCCCATGAACCAGGAAAGATTCGAGTCGTACGCCCGTAATCATGCCCACGGACAGCCGACCGTCAAACAGAATCGATTTTGACATCGGATTTGTCATAAGTGAGTTCAACCTAGTCGTTTGAGACCTTTTTCGGGGAAAGTTCGAAAATTACAGACATTTGGACAAAACGATAGCACGCTGTTTCCCTGAACATACGCGCAATTAGATGTTTGAACTACATTGTATCCTGTATCTTTTACCTTTATTTGAAAATTCATAGTTTTCGACATTGTTCGAACCGAAATATGTCGGTTTTTTCCTTCACTTTCAAGCTGCCCGTCCATTAGGTCGGCGAGGAAGTGCTGCACGGTCTACAGCGGAAGCGCTGTGCTGAAAATTTGAACCAAAATGAAATAGGTCAGTCCTAGAGACAGGGCTGGGCAGTATTTCAATTACTTGTTATTAAAATACGTATTTTAAATACAAATACGTATTTTGTATTTGTATTTCAATTACTTCTTGAGAATGTATTTTGTAATTGGTATTTCAAATACCTGACACTGAAGTATTTTGTATTTTGTATTTCGATACTTTTGTCTTCGAAATACTTTTGGACAAATACATTTACACTGAGCGCTCTACAGAAAATAGTCTCTGAATCTCCCTTCAGATGGCGCAACGTTCATTTGCTTCATCTAGTTATTTTGCTTGCTTTCATGTTATCGGCAAATGGAAAGGAAGAAAAGGTGCTGCGCAATGGTCATTTCAACATGGAGTTAGAGTTGGTCAATTTCCAAAAACGATAAGAGCAAAGAGCTTACCATCCTTGAACATTATCCTAATATAAAAAATGTATTCATACAATATAACACAAGTTGGTGCTCATCAGGACCTGTAGAAAGATTGTTTTCTTTAGCAGGTTTTATTCGTTCCCCAAGAGGCTGTTTTTCTGATACTACATTCAAAAATCTTGTGTTTCTGAAAGGAAATTCTTTATTTAGCGATTAAATGGCTAAGCTGAATTAGTTGTCCTCTTTTCATATTTTACGTAACACCTGAATGTATTTTGTAATTTGTATTTTGTATTTCAAATACAAATAGTCAAAATACTGTATTTTGTATTTTATATTTCAAATACCCGACTTGAAAGTATTTTGTATTTTGTATTTCAAATACCTGAGGAGAAAGTATTTTGTAATTTGTATTTCAATTAAACCAAGCATGTATTTTGCCCAGCCCTGCCTAGAGATGTGTTGTGATTTCAGTACCTGTGATTTTGGCCCTGTGACTGGCCTGTCACCGGAGCTACCAGTTCCGAATCCTCCAAATTCGACAGGGCCAGCCGGCGGAGTGGTCGGTTCCTCTCTTAGACAAAGGTCTAAGGTCTTTGTCTCTTTCCTTTGTCTAAGGTTCCTCTCCTCGATTCAAATCACATCACAGTTAACACACGCATTGAGGAAAAGACGTTCACGGACGGCGTTGACTGATTCCGATTCTAGATTCACCGTTTTTTTTGTTGCTCTCGGTTCGTTGTCTCGTTCACGGCATGGCGTTAGGGATAGGGAAGTAATTCGAAGTAGTAGTTGTAGAATGGATGGATGGGATGTTCAAGTTTAGTTGAGAGGTTTGGTATTGTATTCTTGTTACGGACACAGGATTATGATTCATTGCTTCAAAATCGAAGTCTCTGATAATTACTGGTTTTAAAAAGTATTTAATAAAACAAATAAACCTGGTTTATCGTTTGAATTTTAAAGAAGAATCACATTTATTATTTGGGATTTCGAATAAGTACTATCTAATCATTTACATTCCATCAATTGCAAATGAAATGTGTGTGAATTTTTTTCATTATTATTTTATATTAGATTTTAATCACATTTTATACATCAGGAATGGCAAATAAAATGAAAAGGCATTCGGGATTGAAATAATGCAAACAAGTATACTTCAAAAAATTCACGATTTATTTATTATGGGAAATTACTGAATAAAAAATAAATTTGCGGCAAAATACTCCTACTTTTCATGAGTACTTGTTTCTAGGTTCATCAGAGATATCAAGCCTCCCATATTCGTATTTTAAATCTTGAGAGTAACTAATAAAATGACCATTGAAATTGTATTCGAAATGGGAAATGATGTGAAAAATTTTATGAATGAACTTCTACTATACTTTCGGCAAGCATGTATTCAATAATTATCATTTTCTCGAAACTTAAAATGAAAGAACAATTCATTTGTTTTTTAATAGTTCTGTTTCAACTATCGGGAGTGAAAACCAAAAAAACCTAATAGAATGATGCAAAATTCTCCCAAAATAAGCTTTCGATCGATACTTGAAGGAAATGCTTGTCGAAATGGCAATGCATGCGCCTACTGATTTCTTTGTTGAAATGATACATTTAAGTGAAATTATCATAAAAAATATTGGATAAATTTATTCAGTATGGAGTTGAAATATTTCCGTTAACTATGCTTATTGCATGTTCAACCAATGGGACTATAGTTTCCATATCATTGTACACATATTCAGCCTTTCTATATTTCCAATAATTTCATTATAAAACTTAACAGAAATCTCGCCGTTTATTTCATTCCGAAGTTGCAACAGAAGCAGGTACCAAATCATAGCCAGCATACCATTCTCGACTCTAGTTCCGACGTTCACGACTCCTTAAAACGTTCCGATTCCGCCGGAATCGCAATAGATCATGCGTACTCAGTCCAGTCACGACTCCGAAAAGGAGCTGTGATTTGGCCCTGTGATTTCTCCGGAACTATCACAGTGAGTCACAGCTCCGGAGAAATCCTGTCACAACACATCTCTAGTCAGTCCATTAGGTCGGTTGCGCTACGAGGTCGGCGTCGAACGGAGATCAGTGCCGAAATCATGCGACATCGGCAATTCTCGATATCATTCGGCTGAATTCGTTACGAGGTCTATGGACTTGACATGTAAATTCTAAGATGTGCTGTGACAGGATTTGTATTCTGTGATTTCTCCGGAGCTGCGACTCACTGTGACAGGCCAGTCACAAAGCCGAAATCACAGGTAGTGAATAGACGAACCCATTTCTACAGTAAATACATTGACAATCAACCGAGAAGTGAGCGCCGAACTGGCCGATCGCTCTATAGTGGACGAACCTCCTCATTTCCATAACGTGCTGCGCTTCGCTTCGCCACCGATCTGATGGACAGGCAGCTTAAGTCACCTCATTACCGACATAAAGAAAGCCGATATGAGGGACGGTTCGATTTCGAGGTACAGCTTTCTTCAATTGAATTTCGGAATTATTTCTTTTTCGTTCTTGTTCTCGAATAAAATGATGTATAAATTTCATTGCTTCATAACTCACCTTCAGAGCCTCTTCATGGGAAATTTCTGTGAACGGTTTTCCATTAACTTCTAGGATGGAATCTCCTGGTCTTAATCCTGCTCTTTCCGCAACACTGCCTTCCTCCACCCTCGATATATAGACACCAACTCCTGAAAGTAGGAGACCCTATATTTTACTCCGTCATCACTCGAAACATGCAATATACTTGAAAAACAATTAGCTCCAATACGAAGTTATCATCCGACGTGACACTCAACTGGAAAAACCACCATCTTACTTTAGTTTTCCAGTTCTGATGTGAGCAAAATATAATCAACTATCCTTAGTACGAAGACTAGGTATGTCATACAAAACAGTGGGTATTGTTATGGAATCTATTCAATGGATGTTGAATAATTATGTTTGATTTTTGATATTGAATAGATCGAATAACTGAAATGATTTTCAAAATGTTTATGCCCTAAACTCTTTCTCAAGTGGGATTCTGTGATCCCAAATTAATTATCTTTTTTTAATTCAAAATAATAATTTCAATGAAATAAAATTTCATAAAAACTAATTGAAACTACAAAAATAACTGATCAACTAACTACACAAGACGAATCATTCAGTCCTTTTTCTGGTGTGAATCATTTGTTTATAATTTCCACTTCCAAAAGTAAAGACTTTCTCAGGATCAATTTTGAATTTCCATTTGCTGAAATATTGTTGCAATTTCTCTTAATTCCAGAATTTGGTAAGTTTATCTTTTCCATGAATTTAATTTCTGTTTGTTTGAAGGTTCCATTCAATTCTGCTCAGTCTGGATGATGGTTGGAAATGAACTGACCCTCTGTGCCTGAATCTCCTCAAATTTTTGTTTTCCAGAAGTTATAATAATAATAATAATAATAATAATAATAATAATAATAATAACCTTTATTCAATTCACAGGACATTTGAATGTACAAGAATAAATGTCAAAAAAACAAAAAAAGCATAAAAGTTAAAGGGTTACATTCCTTTCCCTCTTACAGAAATCCATAAATTCTTCTATATTATATGGTTCACATTTCATTATAAATTCATCTAATTTTTTAATAAACAAAATTTCCCTATTTACATTACGAAATTGCTTTGGTAGGACATTATACAATTTAATACACATATACATAGCATTATTGTGGGTCACAGTTAAAGAGTGTACTGGATAGAGATATTGATCAATTTGCCTTGTTTTTAAATTATTATTTTTGAACTTCTCGAATAATTCTTTGTGCTGCAGAAGAAACTTTATGCAATTATAAATGTAAAGTCCAGTCAAGGTATGTATTCTGTGAGCACGGAAAACACCCCTGCATGTTTGCCTGTATTTCATACCAAATATAGATCTTATCATCATTTTTTGCTTAACAAATAGGCTTGATATAAATGAACTATTGCCCCAGCACACAATACCATAAGACAGGTTAGATTGGAAACATGAAAAATAAACAACCCTCAATGTAGGAATATCTACAGACTTTTTCAAAACATTTATGGCATACAAAGACGAATTTAATTTCCTGTTCAACTGATCTACATGATTTTTCCACTTCAATTCGCTGTCAACATGAATACCCAAAAATTTAGTAGAACCAGCAATTTCTACATTAGTGTTCTCCAAAACTACACTACGTGGTAACTGAGTTTTTGATCTAGAATTATGAAAAATTATACATTCCGTTTTTCCAGCATTTAATTTCAAGCCATTCATGGAACACCAGTCCTTCACATCGACAGCGTTATTCAATCCTTCAACCAACTTTACTAGATCATTTAGTAATTTCAGTATATTGGTATCATCAACATACAAAATCATATTAAGCAACTGACTAATATTGAAGGGCAGATCATTGATGTAGAGAATGAAAAGGAGTGGACCTAAAATGCTGCCCTGTGGCACACCACGAGTGATCTCTTTTTCTTCAGATATAAAAATATTGTTATCAACATTAATACGCACTTTCTGTTTTCGGCCTTTAAGATATGATTTCATTAACTTGAGTTGATTGTCTCGAATTCCATAAGCTTTGAGTTTCTTTAAAAGTATATCATGATCAACGCAATCAAACGCTTTAGATAAATCCAGAAATAAACCAATCGGAATTTTGCCTCTCTCTAAAGCTTCTGTAACTTTTTGAGTTAGTTCAAAAACTGCAGTTGTTGTATTTTTCTTATTCATGTATCCATGTTGGGCTGGGCAGAAAATTTCGTGTTTTCTGAAAAACTTAACTAGACGATTGGCCAAAATCTTTTCAAATATCTTAGAAAAAGTTGTTAATATTATAGATTAATCGGCGGTAGTTGCCAAGATCATCCTCAGTACCAGACTTATGTATAGGTGAAACAATTGAAACTTTAAGTGCACTTGGAAATATACCAGTTATAAAGGCCTTATTAATGATACACTTTAATGGCTCAACAATCAAGTGAATAACCTTTTTTATGATAAAATTAGGAATTTGATCATGACCTGATGATAAAGAATTTTTCAATTGCTGGACTACTCTAATAATCTCCTCTCCTCGATTCTCAGAATCGTAGTAGCTTTGCCTTTCAAGATCACTCCAATAATAATCTTTTCGCCATTTTCTTCTTGGAAGTAAGTTTGCTCCTCACTCTAGAAAATTCGGTCACTTTTTTTTTGTATATTTTGACTTCCAATTTGCCAATGTTGATTTTGAACGAGGAAGAACTAATTGACTTGACTCACTGCACGATACCGAGTGGTATAGGAACTCACAAGTGGCGCAGCGTTTCTCAATCCGGGTTTCTCACATTTCAAAAGCACACAGCTGCTCCACATCACGCCGTCATCACGGTCGCACTTGTGAGAAATCTTCTGGCCAATATGGCCATGACTAATTCCGTCAAAAGCTGACCTCCTCTAAATCGGCCACACTCCTCGAACGACGAGGCAGAGCGCTTTAGCACACAGTCAATACGGCTCAACACAAAACGGTTTGGTCAACGGTGCATCAAACGCCATACCCTCGTGCTCAACAGCGCAGCAATGGCACAACGGCTCGCTCACAGCCGCGTTTTAGAGTAGAACACCTTTTCGGTCTCGGTCACATTCCTTCAGATGCATCTTTCTGGTATCGTTTTCACTGGAAGGGGAGTCCTGTAGCGAGCACCCTCTCTCAGCTCTTACTTAAGTTGTGCGCGCAGTACCATCCCTTGCGTCTTAAGTATCCCACTTTACCTACCTGTAACGCTTGGCCACATCATCGATCAACGTACAGGAGGCGCTAGCGCGCACGCTATCCTTGGTAGATCCTCTCAAGATCTGGGAAGTACACTCATTCCCAACGGTCTGGTACACTCCCGTGTGATCCGCACAAGGGGTGTCCGCTCACGTAAGCATGTGAACGGCTTAGCTTGGTGCATGCCCTGACAAGTTCCCCCAAACTAAGCCGGGACGAAACGTGACACTCTCCCAAAGAGGTTGAAGCTACCTCGCAAACCTTCAAAGCTTCACTGCAATCAGCTGGGCGGTTATAATCGATTTTGACAACTTATTCGTCATCAGTGAGCCCAATCTAAACGTTTCGGACCATTTTCAGGAAAAAATCGAAAATTACAGACATTTGGACAAAAAGATAGCTGGCGTTCTTCAGAACGTGCACGCAAATACTTCAAAAGATGTGTTCTTTCGGAAATATTGAGAAGTTGAAACTTCGAATTGGAATATTCGAACAATCTTACGCGATTCCTCAATAATTTTTGTATCAGGGTACTCAACGGCGTAATCTGTTGAATTCCACTATAAAACACAAAGGATATATTGGTAAAGTAGTAATGAAGATGAAAGGAAATTTATGCGAATGCTTTCTTCAGATTCATAGATAATATCACAACTTCATTTTATGTTCCTGCCGTGGAAACTTATTCGAAATTTATAATTCTTTTTGAATTTATTATAACTTCTAATCGAACAAAGGAATCCAGAAAGTTCTTATCTGTGAAACTTTGGCGTTTCATGTCAGGCTCCATCCATTCAACAATACATTCTCTCAGCTCGAATGCACGAAAGTTCTGAACTAATATCGATTAAAAAAAAATCTCGATATTCTATCCAAGTCGTTGCCAACTTTAGCGACACGAAAAGTGGGTAAGAATAAAAAGCTTCTTCGTTTTATACGCGAATTTTCAATAACGAGGCTGAAAGAGCGCTCCAAAAGCTCCGTTCGTTACTTCGCATTTTATTTTCGTATTCTTAGAATCATCCTAGCGAGAACTGTTGATTCTCTGGCAAAGCTTCAGAAGCCGTGAAAATTCGAGAAGCCATGAAGAGGAGAAGAAGACTGTATAAAAGCAAACCGAAAATTTGACATGGCAGTTTGCATAGATCTATAACGAGCATTTTAAAAATCCGTCGTATATATAATTGATTCTGCTTTAGAGGAGAACATCTTTATAATACGCAATTTTGCGCACCTGTTCCAAAAAACAGATATCGTTTTATCCAAATGTCTCTAATTTGTGAATTTACTCCGAAAATTGTCACAAATGATTAGGTTGAACTAACTGATGAAGAATCCTATCTCTTGTGTCTGGCGGTCAGTCTGTTGACGACAAGTTTATTGCCACGAGAGCTGAGGAACAAGAAAAGTAAGAGACAAGCGATTTTCAGGGTAGTTATAATCCGAATATCTCAAGAACTACCAATACAAGGAAATCGCATTGGTACTTACTAATTGGTTGTAAAGGGTGTCTCAGCAAGAACTTGAATTTCGAATGGGGTTTTTTCCTGAATTTCGGTTATTACTGCAAATGCAAATTTGAACATAATTGGTATGGGTTTGATTCATCATTTTCCCAAATTACCTTCAGAAAGTATTCAAAATCAGATTTCGAAATTGGGGTTCGGGATTTTCCAGGCATGCACGAATCGACAACGGTGTTTAGTAGAATCAATGAACTCTATATTATATACCTGGAAGGGACCCGTTTTGAGCGACAAGTGAAGCTAATTCGTTGCTTATGCAACCCGCGAAGTGGACGGGTATCTATCTCTTTCTTCCTCATCACAGTAAAGGGAACTCTGTCGCATTTATTCTAAATCTTTTTAATTTTTCATTTCAAATTAGGAGAACCTGACTTTTTTTCTGACTAATTCGTGAAGAAGGCAGGATTGTAGAAGATCGCACATGTTCAAGTGAAATTTCAACTTAGTGAGCGTTTTTTCTGGGGAACAGCGCGTTATCATCCTCCGTAAATTTGCGTTTTTATGCCGAAAATGGTTCCAAGGGACCAGGTTGGACTCACTGATGAAGATTTCAATGTCAAATTGAATTCTATTCAGCCGCCAATTGCCACGATAACTTACTACCGAGAAATGCTTTGGCGACTTAAAAAATTCAAAATAAGTTCGTTAATGGGCAAAATTTACCTAACAATTTCGAAGTTATATCCATTTCAAATATATTATTTTGTTTTCTCCATATCTCAAGAAGTACTGATGCGATCAGATTGAAACTTCCTAACTGATTGCATGAAGAATCGTTAAAAAACTATTTTTTTCGGAAACTATCAATGAGATTTCGATGAAACTTTGCGCAGACCTTGAAGTCGAATCTGAACAGCATTGTTCGAAATTTCAGCTCAATTCGACACACATTTCCAATAATATCGGAAAAAAGTATGTCAAATTTCGCATTGACAATGAATTTTAACCAGCGCTTAAATTCTCCTGACTTCAAGTCAGTGCCTTTTGAGAAGCATTTTCCTCTGTTCCTGTTATTTAAATTTATTGTAATAATGATGAAACTATCGTCAATCGTCAATGCACAGCTCACACCAACTTAATTCTTCACTTTTTGAACCACACGCGGTGAAGGCAGAGAAAGTAATGGCATATCAGAGAAAAATAGATATTCATTTTCAGAAATATTGCACTTTCTAAACGATGTGATACCCAAACTACCTGAATTTCCAAGTAAAACCAAATTTGAGCCGTTAAACACCATTTACTTCAATGGGTGTGACAGGGAGAGGTTACCGTAATTAGCGCTATCTTTGTTTCGTTGCCTCTTGTTACGCTTTAAGCTTAGTTGAAGAAGGGTCGGGTCCTTTCCAGGTAGTAATATAGAGTTCTTTGAGTAGAATAGCTTTTTCTGCTATAGAATAATGAAATATTTATTCATATTCTGTGGTACACACGTGTTCTTTGTCAATATAACCAAGCAACTTCCGTTTGCTATTTGTCAGTAATATGACAGTATGACAGTCTGTGCTCTTCTCTTACTATTCGTTGGTCGTTGTCTTCTACTCTAATCAGATCGAAGTATAGCTATCTCTGTTTTCCTAAACGAAGTAACACATTTCACGTCTTTTGCTTTCCGAGAAAGCTGACTTCGACGTTGCCATATCGTGCACTCAAGACAAATCCCTTTGAATGCAAATCCCCATTTTTATTTTTCAATTTTAGGTC
Source organism: Myrrha octodecimguttata (assembly GCA_958510865.1). Classification (NCBI taxonomy): domain Eukaryota; kingdom Metazoa; phylum Arthropoda; class Insecta; order Coleoptera; family Coccinellidae; genus Myrrha; species Myrrha octodecimguttata. The sequence continues at coordinate 34,297,109 of OY294057.1, forward strand.
ATCAAACATTTTTTTAAGAATATAATATTGAAATTATATGTTTGAAATGTGATGTTCTAAGGGTTTTTCATGAAAATTACTGCATTTTCGTTCAAAGGAAAAACCCCCATTGCGCGCCATGTTTGACTGTCAACTGTTGAGTCAGCCATATTTGTTGTTTGTTTAATTAAAACATAGACATTTACGAAAATGGTGCGTTATAGCTTAGGAGAACGTTTCTTGATAGTGAAAACCCATTATAAAATTGGGAAAATTTTACTGTGGCGACTAGCAAGTTACGTGATCATTTCGGTGTGCATAATTCACCGTCGCGACCTTCTATAGAGAATTTGATTAAAAAATTTTAGCGAAAGATTTTCATTGAAAGATCACAAAGACTTTACACGTCATCGGCCGAAAATATCGGTGGAAAACATCGCAGCTGCGAGGGAGAGTGAGGCAGAACGACCAAGCACCCCCATTCGACATCGTAGCCAGGAACTAAACATTCATTGCAGCACTTTTCAACGGATTTCAAAAACAACTTTACACCTTCATGCTTACAAAATTCGGCTGAACCAACAGTTGGTGCCTGACGAATATAGACAGATCGTCGCTGCCTCGGATAGATGAAGATATTGAGTACAACATATCCCCATAAAATATAGCTATCTATACAAGGTACCACTGGGATATTTTCTATGTCCTGAATAATACGGATGAATCTCCGCTGGAGGAGTTGTAGCCGCTCAAGTGTGGTCTTCGTCACACTACTTTAAACGATAATCCCGTTATTCAAATGACTTTCTACCTTGCTGTGGACCTCACCTTTAAGCTATCAAGCTGAGAACTTATGGAGCGTTTAAGCAATCTCATGAATAAGCTGAAGGATTTGTGCGATCCTCATCTCACTCAGAAGTGCGTCAATTAATGTTGATCCCAAGTAGGAATAGCTCCTTCGATTGAAGGCCTTCAACACGATTGGCATCCACAGGACTACTTTTTGACGTGTTTGATAAGGATGATTGGTCTGCGCTGCATCGGATAGATAAAGATACTGAGTCACTGAGTGTAGAATATCCCCATAAAATATAGCTACTTCCCATCAAAAATCCCACTATCCGAATACAAGGCATCACTTGGATATATTCTACCTTTCTCCTAAGTCATACGGATTAATTTCCGCTGGAGGACCTGTACCGGCTCAAGTGTGGTCTTCGTCGCACTATCTCAAACGATAATCCTGTAATTCAAATTACTTTCTACTTAGCTATGGTAGACCATCTTCCTCTGCATTTGGTTCAGAATGAATGACAGCTGCCTGAAGTGGTACAAGATAAAATGAAGCTTTTTCATGAGGAAGTCTATGTACACCTTCCTATCAAGATGACGGTCGACGTATAGTCCAAGATACATCACGTTTTCTGTTGGACGTTTCAGAATATCCTTTTCAAGTCTGATGTCGAAACTGGGCATTGATTGTCCCTTTTTGTCGAAGGGTAGTAAAAATGTCTTGGAAAAATTGATTTACGCGCATCAGTTCTTCCTGAACCATTTTTTCAACTGAACCAGTTATCACAATCGAAGACATACACTGTTTCATCAACAAAACTAATTATTTTATCGTAACCTATCAACAGGAACAGATCATTCAAGTAGATCACGAAAAGAATCGGGCCAAATATAGTAACCTGAGGTACACCACATGTAATAACTCTTTCCTCACTCACTGAGCTCCCAACTCTGACCACCTACTCCGTCACCTCGAGGTAACTCTTGAACGAGCTAAGGGGTGTTCCCCGTATTCCCATACTCTGCAGAACCTTCAGAAAGCTTGTTGTTGTTAGCGAAAGTTTTTCAAAGTCAATTAACACTCCTATAGCTGGTTTACTTTTTCATGGTACCGTGAATATTATTCCTTAAATAGCGGATTGCTTTAGCTGAGGACACGTTTTCCCAAAAGCAGTATTGCGATTTCTTAGATATCAAATGATATTCTTTTAAACATTTCGTCAGTCTTGTTCTCACGATCTCCACAAAATCATTGGCAACTGCGGAAATGGCGGCGATGATTCTGTAATTGTTCCAGTCATTCCGGTCGCAATTTTTATCTAGAATAGTCACAATACACAGCTTCAGGGCGGAAGGAAATTTTTCCTGTCCAGAAAATCTGGAAATCAGATGTGCAATGGGTTAACCTATGTGTTACAAAGTATTTTGTAGGGTTTCTGAACTTATTCCATAAGAGACTGCGGCTTCTTTCCATTCCAGTTGGGCAATTGCTTCAAGAAACTCAGACTTATTGGTTGTCGAGAAAAATATGGAATGGTCGCATACTGTCATATTATCTAAGATTCAACTTTTATATATTCCAAATTTCGTTTCTCAAGAATCCCACAGAAAATTTCGTGATTCACGAAAGAGAAGCATACATATCCACATTGATGATACAATGTTTTATTCCGTTTTTATTCGACTATTCAAAAGACAAAAAATATTTCGAAAGGATGAATTCTCGTTCAGCTTACGGATGTACCATGAAATTTCACCAGGATAAAAGCTTATAGGTTCACTGTTGAGACTTTAAGAATCATGACTTCGATATTGTGTAATCCAGCTATTGCAAAAATTCAAGTACTTAAGCTGAAACAAGCTTTCAGAAGACAAACTTCAGTCTTGAGACAACGTTTTCATCTGATGATTTTATTATCAATTTTGGAAAGAAACCTTCGAAATGGAAGCAATGGCTCTGCATTTTTGCCATTGAAGTTGAGAACTCCAGCTCCTCAATGAAGTTGATGAACCTGGATCTCTTCGTGAATAATTCTTTGATACTTGTGTAGAGTGTTGATTGATTTTATTCCTCTTCTTCCACAGGCAGCAGAGCAGTATGTGTGATGTATTTTCTCGAAAACGAACTTGAATTTTTATTATGATATATCTGATTCGAAATATTCTCGGACACCAGATACATCTACAGAGCTAATGCGATTTTAGAACCAGATGATAGTTGACTAAAATACCAATGTTTTCAAAGAGGTTGTCAAAAAACCATAAGAAAGTGCTACGATCTAGTCTTTTCCCTCAGAAACTGGTTGAACGTAAATTATATCTTCTATCAGTTCTATCCTTGAACGAGCTTGGAAATGGCTTCCATTCATTTTGGCGATTTTCCTACTCATTCATCCCAGGAAGCACGTATGGGAACTGTTGATTCTTTGGCATTGATTCAAGGTTCTTGGAAATTGCAAAACTAAATGAATAACGCGTTGGCAGACGTTCATATTCGGTCTACGTATTTACAAGAGTTGAAGGACCTGCTCAAACAGGCTTTTGAGGTTCAAGATACTGGACTGACGAGCTTCCTGGTTGTGGTCACATGCTTTTTTCTGAGGAAAAAGTGCGTTATAGTCTTCTATTTGTTTATGTCATTCATACACCATTCAAATGCCGAAGCCAATTATAGAATGGGAACAATAACAAATCTTGCGCAAATGTATGTGATTTTTTGATTTTGCCCCGAAAATGATCTTGAACGTCTCTTTCTTTCTGGTTTTTGCCACAATAATTTCTGAGGGGAATAAGTTAGCAAACTTAAATAATAACCATGGTAAGGAATTTGTACGAGTGCGTGAAAGCAAACCTTATATAAGTACTTTTCTTAAAATTTCTTGGTTATAATAATAATAAAAATATTAATAATAATGATAATGACAATAATAATAATCATGATGAACAGAATTCAAAAATCGAAAAATGTCCACAATATAATATAATAGAACAATTAATCACAGTACAGACGAACAGAAATCATAGTACTCTCTGTAAGAATAGAGATTGGTCGAACTATATGAACCTTGAAATATTACCCTCCTCTTCCTTTTCCCCTGATGTCATGTATAATTAGAGTACAAAACAGGTTTTCAAAAGAAAATGTTTGTTTTATGCTTTGAATCTTGACACTGTCAATTGGTATGAACATTGGTACAGTCGTATTTGTAGTTGCTGATTATCCAGGGCACTCCTTAAAAGATCATTACTCCTGCGAGTAAATTATGAAGTGAAAATCGGATATCGAAAATAGTATTATTTTTATATTTTTTCAGGTGATTTCTGGGTTTTCACTCCCAATATCTGAACCTAAACTATCACAAATTGAATAAAAAATTTTTATTTATAGACTCAGCGCCGTTGTGGATTGTAGGACTATTTGTCGAGAGTAGTTTCTGGAAAAAGATTTCCCTAATGAACAAAATTGGAACAACACAAACAATCAACAAACTGAACTGTGACCTTTCAGAGACTAAATCTGACTCCTTCATCAGACCAACGAAAAATTAGCAGAATTATTTTCTTTCGATTATTTTCATTTTCTGAGACTTTCGTCAAATTGGCATTTTCCAAAAACCACAGCAACACAGATTCACTCTGTATGGAAGTTTTTCGATTCTATACCTCTTCTTTGAGTGGATTCAGCAAAATATATTCATTTCTACAGAAAAACGGGCGGAATTACTTCTCCATTCAGCAAAATACAGGTGGAGCTCTTTGATTTGTTTTTCAGGTTATCTGGTTTCGACGTCAGTATTTTTGTGTTATTCCAATGTATCATATGATTTCCAGTGGTCGAACATACATGCTTCGCTAATTGGAATATTCGTTTTTACCCTTACTATCCTCACGGAATTTTGCATCAAATCGTGCGTGGAATCACATCTGAATACATAGTTTAAAACTGATCGCGTCTGTCCTTCTTGAGGTATTGAGGAAATAACCTCAATCCTCCACAATCTCCGAAAATAAATACCGGCTCGAACTGAAATTCAAAGCACTGTTTTTGAATATTGACTTCAAGGTATATCCCAAGTTTCAGTCTGATCGCGTCAATAGTTATCGAGATATTGAGGAAATATTCTCAACATTTCAAATCTGACATAATATAATTCTGAACTCCGGAAATAAATATCAGATCCGATTGAAATTTGAAGAACTTTTGTGAAATACTGACTTCAAGAACAGTGCCGAATTCCGAAGAAATCTGGTCAAGAAATTCAGAAAAAACAATTTTTTCGAAATGTTTTAGGAATTGAATTCGCACGGAACTTTGCAATAAGTTGCGCTTTGATATTGTTCAACTCATTACAAAGTTTCATTGTGATCACATCTGTACTTCTTGAGATATTGAGGAAATAACCTCAACATTTCGAACAACAACGAAATTTGAAGTATTTTTTTCCATATATCTCCGGAAGTAAATATCGTATCGAATTGAAATTTGAAACATTGTTTGTGAATACTCATTCCGAGATCAATGCCAAATTTCATTGAAATATGATCAACCTTATCCGAGAAAAAAAAACTTTTCAATAAAATTTCAGAAATTTCCGAATAAAACTTTTTTTTAATTTTCTGGACAATAGATCCATACAACATTTTGCAATAAGTTTCGCGTTGGGATTAAAGACTTAACTACAAAGTTTTAATCCAATCCAAACAGTACTTAATGGGACATCGAGGAATTAACCTGAAATTTCATATCGATAAAATTTCATCGTAGAATGAAACCGACATATTCATTATCTTCCACATACCTAGTGGAAATCTCTTATACGTTGAAACTTTTGAAAATCGTGAAAAGGAGAGGAATGTTTTCTCTATTTTTATCCCAGATTCAAATCTACATCAACGTTCTACGTAAAAAGGAAAATATCGATTCAACAGGCCACAGCCAGTAACGAAGATGCTCTTTCATTAACGAAAGTTAAACCGCTTTGGAGGTGAGGAGAAATCAATGATGTGCTGAAAGACCCATCAACATAATAATTCCGATGGTTTCCTATTGAATTCGAAATTTCATTTTCAGAGGAATTCTTCACGTCGTCACGGCCGATTGAAAACACACTTCCGAAAGAAACCACTAAGAAACCCGATATTTGTAGAGTTGGTTTGAACCTTGATTTAAAAGCCTAATTCGTGAATGAGTGAAATCCATCCAATGATTTCGCAGAGAAACCTAGTCAAAATTTCATTCGAAAACAAAATTAGGGAAATACTACTGTTAAAGGCCTGAAAAAGCAGATAAAATATTTTGCGAAACGTTGCTGAATATAAGTATCATAAAACCCAGTTTAGAAATATTGTCCTGAATTTCACCATTCGCAATTGAGACTGATCAATTATGGAGGACACTATTTCAAACGATTTGACAAAATTGAAAAAATTTGGTTTCGAATTGTTGTTAGACTCGATTATCACGAAATTCTGCGCTAAGTTGTTCATCAGCATTGTCAAGCTAGTAACCAAGTTTGGTCATGAAAGAATCAGTATTTTCGAAGTCATTTCGGAAAGAAATATACCGAGGAAAAAACCTAAAAAAGCACTGCCGTGAAGGCAGCATCTTTTGCGCGCTTGTTCAATTGAGATGACCACTCTGGCAACGAATTTTAACATGCGCGCAAAAGCTGCTGCCTTCACGGCAGTGCTTTTTTAGGTTTTCGATGAATTACTGGATTTAAATTCTATCTAATCTCTTTTTTGTAAATATTGGAAAAATGCAGGTATCAAGGGGTATATCTACGAAATCATTGGGCGGATTTACCCATTTACGAATTCTACCTTCATAATCAAGCCCCAAATCTACTCTACAAATTTCGAGTTTCTGAGTAGTTTCTTCTGGAAGTTATTGTGTTTACGGTCTTTATTTTTCCAATATTTCCAAAAATACATATAAGATCGAATTTAAATCCAGTTCTTAGTTGAAAAATGACAGTTCGAAGGTTCATACAGAATATCTTGAGGATAATATGATCAGAAGATCACAAATTGTTCTAACACGATCACCACGAGATCTTGTGCAATATTGCCCATCAGCATTTCGAAATAAGCTGCCAAGTTTCATTTCGATTGAATCAGTATTCTTTGAGTTATTCCGAAAAAAACAACGATATCGAAAGTTATTCGACAGTTATCGGAAGGCTGGCCGGACAGAATAGATTTTGACATCGGGCTCGTCATCAGTGTGTCAAATCTAGTCGTTTGAGACCATTTTCGGGAAGAAATTCCAAAATTACAGACATTTGGGCAAACAAAAGCACGCTGTTTCCCAGAAAATGCGCGAAAAAACACAAAATTTGACATGTTTTCCTCCAATATTTCAAGACATTATTATTGCATGGAACTTGAGTTTGGTGCATTGCTGTGAACTATGAAGTTCAAGATGTAAACACAACTTTCTTCAAATATATACAAACAAACAAAAATATGGAAAATCGGTTTTAATTTACCAAATGTACGATCTCGCTCAGGTAGTTCGTGAAATACCACAGAAAAAAACATCAAAATTTTTAAAAGCTATAACTCCGAAACCGCTTCACCAATTTAGACGATTAACGAACCTGACCGTCGTGTTTCCTTTGTATATTTGTATTTTCCGATGATCCTAGGCTCAAGGAAACCCCTCAGAAGCTTAAATATTGTGCGAGTCAGGATATCGACTGTTTTAATTTTTGATCCATTGGTGAATGATGGCCGGTACCGATCTAGAAAATTACTTCCCTAGTCCGGGATCGAACATGAGACCTTTTGATCACTAGTCCAATGCTCTAACCACTGTGCTTCCGGTATTCTGAAATGGATTCGACTCTTAAAAGTTTCAATTCGATTAGATTCTCCGTACGCCCGTTTTCGTTTCTGCGGCAGGCCGGCCAGACAGGATCGATTTTGACAACGGATTCGTCATCAGTGAGTCCCACCTAGTCATTTGAGAATATTTTCGGGAAAAACTTCGATAATTACTGAGATTTGGACTAAACGATAACACGCTATTCCCCAAAATATGCGCGCAAAAAGAGATACCCTCGTATAAATTAATATCCAAATGATTGGTGAACTAAGCGAGTCTTTTCCAACGTGGTTTCCCCTGTAGGCAAATTTGACGACCTGTTTTATTGAATTTCGGTATGAAGCTAGGTGTTATTCAAATAAGTCGTCATCAGCAGGCAGATGTTTCTCAATCCTATGGCCAGAAAAATTGATAGACTAAGATTTTTTTTCCATTCATTCTGAGAAACTTTCTTCAGTTTTAAATTTTGGTAAAAAATCCTAATAATATCTCATAAAATATCAGTTTGTAGAAAAATCAATAAACGTCATTGAATTGTACGCGAGAAGTTGCTAGGAAAATGTTTTTACAGAAATGAAAGGTAAAACGAAAAAAAGGTTACCTACAGCAATATTTCTGAAATGAACATTTTCGGGAAACAACCTGTAACTATATGTAACGGTGGTAGCTATGGAGTTGCGGTTTTCGCCAAAGAGTTTATCATGAAATTTGGCCCTCGGACACCGACATCAGTACAGAAATAGGAGTTCCCATTCCAAAGCGTCCAATTTGGCCCAGCCTGTACATAGGCAGCGTAGTCGTGCATATTAATAACATAATTGTATAACTTTGAGATGAGAAACACATCTCTTCGTGCACTCCGAGAGTTTTCGAGTATTTTCGGTTATTTTTTCCCGTATTAATTTGGAAAATCTATATCATCGTAATCCTTATTGCCTGTACTATCCGATATAGTTGGTTTTTTCGACTTTTATTGAGAGACTGAAGTGGTTTTCCTTGATTAATTAACATTTCGTTTGTCACGGATTGATAAAACATGCCGGTCAACTGTGTGTCATGTGGTACACCCGGTAGCAGAAACAAGCCGGCTGTGCGATGTTTTACTTGTGATAACGAGATACATTTGTTTTGCCTCGGAGTGCAGTCCAACGTTTTGAAGAATTTTGGAGATGCCGGAGGAATTAAATGGGTTTGCAGCGAGTGCTCTTCTGGATCGGCCACTTCTAGCTATGTCAATATCGGAGGGAAGCTTGATAAAATTGTATCGGACCTAGCTTCTATAACCAGTCAGCAATCCGAGTTCATTAGGTCTCTTAACTATTTTGGACAAAAAATTGATGACTTCGAGTCTAAATTGGTAACCTTCGAGAAGACAAATGACAGGCCGGATGGGATGGATGTTCGTCTTGGAAATTTTGAGAGGGAAAACATGAGGCTTCATCAAGAGGTCAATATTTTGCAGCAACAGTTGAAGGCGAGGTCCTTAGATATTGTCGGGGTTCCCGAGAGGAAGAATGAGAATGTATCAAGTATTGTTGAGAGGATTGCACTGAGACTTAATATTTCCAATATAAAAGATTTTGTTGAGGGTTGTCACCGAGTTCATTTCATGCCAAAGAAAGATAATAACAGACCCATTGTGATTGACTTCAAGAGCAAGTCATACCGGGACAATTTCCTACGAGCCTACAAGGGTAAAAAAGATAGCATTAGGTCGAGCGACATTGGTTTTGAAGGCGTCGAGACTACTATTTACGTTAATGAAAGTCTTTCGAAGGATAGCAGAAGTTTGTTTAATACTACAAGGAAATTTGCCAAGGAAAATAAGTTCAAATTCTGCTGGGTCCAAGATGGAAGAGTTTTGTTGAGAAGGGACGAATCCTCCAAAATATTGCGTGTTACCTCAGAAAAAGATTTGGCGAAGTTGCCTCAGTAGTGTACATTCGTTTTTCTTTGTTGTAGTTTTTCGCCATGGCGGTCTCTTTCAGTGTTTATTACCAGAACTGTCGAGGTCTCAGGACCAAGACAACTGAATTTTTGTTGTCTTCCTGGAATTGCTCTGCTGAATTAATATGCGTTACAGAATCATGGTTGAAACCTGCGATAGAAAATTCCGAATTTATTTGCAGTAATTATAATGTCTACCGGAGAGACAGATCCGATACAGCTAGCAGTAAGAAAGAGGGAGGTGGTGTTTTCATCGGTGTCGCGAAGAGACTGCAGAGTGTTGCTGTGTCAAATTGTCTTCATTCAACACTAATCGAGGACTTGTGGATCAAAATAAATTTGAGTGGAACGAGAAATCTGTTCGTTGGTGTGTGTTACATACCGCCGGGTACATCTTCCGGCGATTACTTGACGTACTTTAATGCTGTTACAGCCCTGATGGACGAGAACTACGATGATCATTTCCTTCTTCTGGGAGATTTCAATCTGCCTCGTTTCTCCTGGATTGTGGGATTGAATGGAGATGTCCTGTGTGATATGGTACAAGGTGATTCCTACACAGAATTTAGAGATTTCACGTCATATAACTCACTGGGTCAATTCAACTCCCAACGCAATCGTAATGGTAAAATACTGGACTTAGTGTTGTCTTCCAGTTCGACCGTGATTACGAAACGTTCATTATCTCCCTTTGTTGTTGAGGATTTGCATCATCCTGCCCTGGATGTGTTGGTGGAACTTCCCGGTGGAATGGTGGATGGCGGGAAGTCAAGATCCATTTTCAAGTTTTTCAACGCGGATTACCGTACTATCAACGAGGAGTTGTCACTGGTCGATTGGGATATATTGTTAAGTAGTGACAATGTTGATGTAAATGTCGAAGTTTTTTATAATGTTCTCAATGATCTAATTGAAAGATTTATTCCAGTTAGAGTTGTAAATGATAAGTCTAAATTTCCATCTTGGTTCTCGAATCGTACCATTAAATATGTTAAAGAGAAGGCTAACGCTCATCGTAAATTCAAAAAGTTCAAAACTGCGGAATATTATAACAAGTTCTCTCTTTTACGTAAACTGTGTAAAAAATCCATTCAGACAGACTATACAGCTCATATTTCACGTGTAGAAGATAATATTGTTGAGAATCCGAAGAATTTCTGGTCTTATGTTTCGGAAAATAACAAGGGATTTACTGTACCCACATTGGTGACTCATGAAAATGTTGAATATAGTGGTTATCAGAATGTTGCAAATGCATTTGGTAAATTCTTCGCAGATGTTTTCGAGGATCCCCTCAGACCCGTTATCAGAAAATCCAATGTTAACAATGTGCGGGACTCCACACATGTACACCTTGATTACATTAGTTCTGACGAAATAATGAATAAGATGAAGGAATTGAAAACAAACAAAGAATCAGGTCCGGATTTGATACCTTCAATATTTATCAAGTCGTGTGCCGCTTCACTTGTCTATCCTCTTCATATTATTCTCAATCAATCTCTGCGTTCCGGTATATTTCCGAAATTGTGGAAAATTGCTAAAATTACCCCTATTCATAAAAGCGGAAAAATTAATTTGTTGTCCAACTATCGACCCGTTTCCATTTTGAACCACTTTGGTAAGTTGCTCGAATCTATTGTAACTGACTACCTATTTCTTTCACTGAAATCGAAAATTAGCACCAGACAGCATGGTTTTTTCAAGGGCAGATCGGTTCTCACTAATCTGTCGCCATACATCAATTACATATCCGAAAATATGGATCGGGGTGTCCAGGTAGACGCTGTTTACACGGATTTGTCCAAGGCTTTCGACAAAGTACATCATGCAACACTTCTGCAGGTTCTCTTAGATTATGGTGTGGGACCAGATTTGTTAAGTTGGATTGAGTCATACCTGTGTGAAAGGTCTCAGTATGTTGTTATGGGTGATGCTTGCTCGTCTCTTTACAATGTTGAATCGGGAGTACCCCAGGGGTCTCATTTGGGACCACTTCTCTTCAGCTTGTATATCAATGATGTCTGCCGGTATCTTGTTTATGTGAATTTTGAGCTTTACGCTGATAACATTAAAATGTATCTAGCTGTGAAAAGCTTGGAGGACGTTCAGAGGTTTCAGGTTGATCTTAACAGACTTTGCGGGTTCTGTTCTTTGCTTTACCTGTCCCTGAATGTTAGTAAGTGTAAACATATAACTTTCACCAAGAACTTCAACATTGTGAGTGCACCTCTGTGCCTGTTTGGCTTGATTGTGGAGGAGGTGACAGTTGTTAAAGACCTGGGAATATTTCTGGATTCGAAGTTGTCATTTGAACATCATATTGATAATGTTGTTTCTAGAGGCTTCAGAATGCTCGGTTTTGTTCTAAGAATTACACGGAATTTCAAGAATGAAGAAACCATGAAGGTTCTGTACTTTTCTCTAGTCCGCAGTATAGTCGAGTATGCAACCCCAATATGGAACCCTTTTTATCACAAATATATCAGCAGAATTGAAAGAATTCAGAAGAGGTTCACAAGAACTCTATATTACAGATTCGGTAACAGGCAAGTAGCTTGTCCATATGAGAAGAGATTGAAAATGTACAAAATTATTACCCTAGAGCAAAGAAGAGTTATTCTCGATCAAATGTTTTTATTTCGAATAATGAATAATCATTTCGATTTTCCCATTGTTCGTGAAATTTATTTCAATACTCGTGTTTTTACTGGTCGCCATAGAGATCTTTTTTATATCCCGAGAGCCCGCACATCATTGTATTACAACTCCACTTTACACGATTTTATAACTGGCATATCTCTTTCATTGACATATTCAACTCTTCACAAGCTGTTTTTAGGAGAAGACTGTGTGCTTATACGTGTAGAAATTATTAGAAAAAGAAGATATTTTTAAACTTACCCTCCCTTATTATTATTATTATTATTGTAATATAAGTTCACGATCATTATTGTAGGTGTTTGTTTTCTTGTATTTTGGTGAATCCTTGTTATTGGGTTTTCCTGTTAGGATTCCTGTTTATGTTAAATAAATAAATAAATAAATAAATATTGACTGACCGTTTCACTCACTCAGTTTTAAGGAACTTATTCATCAAGCTCATTCACTAAAGCGACGTTTCGAGTAACTTTGTTTACTTCCTCAGGCTAAGAACAACATATAGGTTTGTTTCCATGTAGTAGTTTTGTCTTTTCAATATTTACACCTGTATGTGTATGTTGTTTTTGTCTGAGGCACAAATCGAAGATTCTCTATACGTGGCTTTAGTGAATGAGCGTAATGGATCAGTTCCTCAAAAATGATAGTGTTTCCTTTCTGAATATTTGGAAACGACATTTTACGTATCTATCATTGCTAACACCACTGCTGACCCATAAAAACCCTAATTCTCCTGACAGGATGATTGCTAGGCATCCAAATCCGCAACGGACCTCCCCAATGGTGGCTTGTAGGAACAAATACCGTGTCGGAAATAATAAAGTATAAATCGGCTGATATTTTCCATTATCGCCTACCGGCGCATGTCGTGCCTTCACAATATCATGCCTCGTTGCGGCTCATTTGAAATTCAAAATAGATTTCAATCATCCCCCTCCCTGCAAACAACGTATACATTCGAATGAGTTATCACGACGGTATTATATGGGGCTTTTCTGGATTTTAACCAGAATAAACAGCGCGGTGACGTCGTAATCGGTCGGCAACGTCGAACATTACGGACGCATTGCGGGCCGGCTCTGTTTCGAGAGTCCATTGGTGTGGCCATATCGGATACCATGGATCTGACGAATGTTCATAATTGCTTGGTAGGCTTCGTGTTGAAATCGAGAAATTGGGCGGTAAGCGACTTGTCATCGATAATGGGGGTTTTTCCTTTGAACGAAAATGCAGTAATTTTCATGAAAAACCTTTGGAACATCACATTTCAAACATATAATTTCCATATTATATTTTTTAAAAAATGTTTGATCACCTAAAACTGAAAAATAAAAATGGGGATTTGCATTTAAAGGGATTTGTCTTGAGTGCACGATATGGCAACGTCGAATTCAGATTTCTCTAAAAGAAAAGGACATCAACTGTGTTATTTTGCTTAGGAAAACAGAGATAGCTATACTTCGATCTGGTTAGAATAGAAGACAACGACCAAGGAATAGAAAAAGAAGAGCACAGCCTGTCATACTGTCATATTACTGACAAATCGCAAACGGAAATTGTTTGGTTATATTTACAAAGAAGACGTGTGTACCACAGAATAGGAATGGATATTTTATTATTCTATTTTATAGCAGAAAGACCTATTCTACTGAAGACCGTTGTCACTTCGTGCATGCCTGGCAAATCCCAAACCCCAAATTTTGAAATCTGATTTTGAATACTTTTTGAAGGTAATTTGGGAAAATGATGAATCAACCCCATAATGATTATAAATAACAATGTCCAAGTAGGAAGTTATTCATTAAATAAAAAGATCTGTTACTTCCTAGTTCGTTTATTGGTGACTAGTTTCACTCAAGAACATCTGAGCATCATCAGACCAGTCCCACTGAACTCTCAACCAGATTCGTCAACCATTACCAAAAAGGTACAGGTATTATGTTCAAATTTGCATTTGCAAAAATAACCCAAATATCAGGAAAAACCCCCATTCTTGCTGGTTAGAAAGACAAAAATTAGAAAAAAAACTGGTGAAGACTATCAATTCAACAATTTCAACAATTTTGAATCTTTTTAGACCCATCAACTGAGATGTTAGTGCAGAGAAACAAAAGCAAAAAAGATATTTTCTGAAGCAAAATGTTTTCGGAGCTGGAATAGATTACCTATGTGTCTATTCGAATAATTTTTCAAAAATTCTCTGGATCATCAAAAGATCGCATATTGCAATAATGTAATAATATCATCCGAATTTCCCTTCGACTCTGAGTCTGTCACGATTCACATTTTATTCGATTAGTATAGTACCGATAATGGAGATGTTAGTGCAAAACACTCATAGCTATTTTCTGTAGTTGCAAAATGGCCCAGGATACTGGATCGATCGCTTCTTGTTTCTCCATTTTGAGTTTCTTTTAAATAATTGAAATCATTGCAAAATTATGTCCTTGAGTTTATTTGTTACCTCTTTCGCACAATTTTCTCCCGAAGAATTCGAAATGCAGTCCAATTCTTTTCATTTCGAGTTTAACTTGCCATGTTTCACACCTTATTCAGTTAGTAAAGTATAGAATAAAACATTTCTTTGTCGTGTGGCCGGTTTATGTCAGGGTCCTGTATGTAGTTCAAATAAATCTATGCCGATTCATCTATCCTCTATTTGGGATCCACTAAAGAAATATCGAAACGTTAAACCGACGCCGAGGGGCTAGATAAAGCTTTGTCTCAATACTTCTCTTGACTTTAAGGTCTGTGCCAACTTGCATTGAATTCTGAAGAATATTTTTCAGAAAACAAAATTAAATATTTTTTTAACCGATAAAGACCATTTTTGGCCCAAAACTTGAAAATCACGTACAGAGAAAAAGGATCTCTTGAATCGAACATGAATATATTCTTGAATGAAATAATCTTCCCCCAAGAGTAATAATTTAATATTGAACAATATATTTCTATGTTCAACTCATTTCGTTGTTTGCCTGTTCATATGAATATTCTTGAATCGAATTCAGTTGAACCAAGACATACTGTTATGAATCGAACTGTTGTTTAATGTTCAATAATTTGGAATTTTGAATTTTTAACAGGATCCAATAACAATAAATATGAATTTTGAATTTGATTTAAATTTTGCGCGGCTTTCGGTCTCTTTCTCAGGTGGATTCTATGACGTGAAATAATAGTTTATATAATTTCGAATATTAATATTTAATGAAATAATTTTAAGGAAATTGATTTAAATGCCAAACTTATTAATTACCTGACTCAAATAATCAAATTAAATTTAAAAACTTATAATAATGTCCTTTTTGCTATCACCCACGGTATTTTTAGTCTATGTCACTCTGTTACTTGATGTTCCTTTGTGGTTCGGGATTTCGGGATAACCTCCAAAGTTAGTCGTGTTTATTTACTGCGAGTTCCAAATTCCAAGGGTTGCCTTTGAAATGATGTTTATATTTCTGGAGCTCACTTGTGTGGATTTGATCACTGCTGGATTTTCTTTTCTGTTAAGTTTATCTTGGATTTTCTTCAATATTCCATGTATAAACTTCTATTATTCTTCCAGGATGCCAGTCACTTTGATTCAATTTTGGTTTACTTTCGGTTTCTGACTGAAATATTACGATGTTTCGAGAATTTTTACGAGGAGCAGCTACAGTCTTTACAATGGTTAAATATGGACTAAATTCTCTGTGCTCGAGCTTCGGTATTTATACCTTTTCGTAATTTTCGTCAACATCTTAGTAGCCTTGAATTTAAAGATGTCTTTCAAAATTGATGCTTTCGCAGTTTTCTCTTAAGAGGTAAGTTTTCCTTCTTCGAACCTGGTCTAGAAAATTCAGCCGTATTTGTCTCCGTATTTTGATGTGCCTCTTGCCTATATTCCAATTCTCTAATATACAAAATTTTTCAAGTTTTATGCCTAAATGTTACAATTTTCTAAGTTCACAATTTCATTTGCCTAGAATTCATGAATTTTTACTTACAATCGCCAAAAAATGCTTTCATTATATTAAATAAACCCTATTTCTAAAATATAGCTGCAATTTTGTTCCTTCGGAAACCTGATAATTACTTAATGTGCAACTTATGGGTCGAGACTATCTTCTATCCTAAATTTACATTTTCTTTGAAATCCTACATCTTATTCTACTTGCTTGTTCTGTTCAATTCAAACCTATCATAATAATTTTCAACAAAATATCACTTAAATTCCTCATAATTTCCTACTTTTTGACTAGATAAGGCAATTTTATAAAATTCAAGGTATTGATACAAATTCTTGTACTTTCAAATCATGAGAAGCCTGTTGAGAAAGATAATTTGGAAGGATTATGTGCCCTGAATAAACTATTGAAATACTGGAATGAATTCTCTGCATTTGTTACTGGATCGTGATTGATTTGGATATTTCTTATATTTTACGATAGAATTTACTAGGTTTGAGGCCTGGAATTAACTTAATTGTATATTATGATAATGAATGATTGAATATATGCATTTGTGTTCATTGGTAAGTTATTTTTTTATGTTCCTTAAATACTGATTAAGAAAAAACCATAACAATACGTACTTTTCTCTTCAGAAAACAATTTCAGCTAATCGTAGTTCTCTTGGATCAAGAATATAATTTCTTATTAAATGTGTTCTGATGACGAAGGCACCTACACGTGACCCCCTCGACCAATAAGCGGTATTACTGCTGAAGATGCGTGGAACGTAGAATCGCAGACGGCAGAAGATATGGATATTTGGATAGGAAACAACGGTATGTCCGCCATAGTGAATAGTGTACAATTGCGTGTGTGTTTTTGATGGTGCATTATGAATTTTGTATAAATGGAGAAGATCGAGGAAGTTTTTCGGGAACAGAGTTTCGAAAGTCAGGAAGAAAAGGTTGGTTTTAAGAATAAGTTTGGTTAATTGAAAAATGTTTGTATATGTGGGTGCATGCTTACATGTATGTGTATTATGCAAAAACATTGTGACATGTATATGCGTGAATTCCAGGCTTCACATTTTAATTTTATGTTTGGAAGTCGTGAGTATACATAGTAACCGATAGAATTGTTACAACATACTTCTGCTCTTAGATGTTCGAAACCCTGTTCCCAAAAAACTTTCTTGTTAGAAGGTGATCCTCCTTTCGCACCTTATTCATGATTGATATCTTCAAGAATGAAAAGCTTTTTGAGATACAATACATTTTTTGTATTTGACAGCCGCTAATAGCAAACATATTATATTCTCTTGGTAAAAAATATTGAATTCTGATTAAATAAAATAACGAGAAATCTTACATTCGTGTCAAAGACACAGTGTTTCAGAATATATATATATTCTTTTGAGAACGAGCATTACATTCTAAGATATATCACAGTGTTAGCAGAGGAAATGTAAACGGGGTACCATACTTATTTGCGTATGATACAAGAGCACAGATAAAAACCTCAGGAAAAATTCTGTCTCCCCGTATAAGTGTAGTAATTTGTTTATAGAAGATGGATGGCATCTTTTTCATTCAATAATTCATCAATCATTCAATAATTTTTTCGTCATCTTGAATTCATTTCGACAAAATATCTTGACATAATATCTGAAACAGAAAGAGGGACAGAAAACCAGAAGGAAGCAGTAAATAATATCACCTACATTTGCTCATGACCGAGAGGGTCTTTCGACCAGGTTCAGTCCTCCAAGCGATGATTTTCAGATCCTCAGATAAACGAAGAACGCTACAGGCCCCTTTATTGGGGAATCATCTCCCATAGATCAATAATTGTTCATTTCGAACTAGAAATCTTATAAAATATCGGGAATAAAGTGAAAAACTTGTGACATGTATTATGTCAGGATGACATAAATACATAATAATTATACAGAATAATAATATGAAACATATTTAGCATATTCAGTAATTCTTGTCAATTTTCTCATTCGGATCAAACGTGATTCCGCTTGAATCAAGAGGATGATTATTCACATGGGTCAAGAGTATTTCATCGAAAAATCAAACTAATATTTGCTTGGACCTATTCAAGAGTACCATTCTCTTGAATCAATGCGGTTACAAATTGATTTAAGAGAATCTTTTTCTCAGTGGCGGACACTGGGCAAAACGATAACGCTTTTATTCCCTAGAACACGCACGTAATGAAAGAAAACTACTTCTTGCTCATTGTGTTTCATGAAATAAAATCAAGATCTGATCGAGTTTAATTGTGGAACATTGTTGACTTTAAGGTATCTCGAAAAAAAACATTTTCGGAAAACATTGACTTGAGACATTTTTACGGTTGGAGCATCTCAAAAGTGTGAACAGGTTGCGCGTTGATATTCTTCAATTACGAAACTCCAATCTAATTGCATTAATCAATTTTGAAACAAACCTAAATATTTCAAATTGTTATTACTCCCAAACCTTTCGGTCGATCTCGCCCACTAACGAACTCAACCGGAATTTTCCGGCTCCGAACATGAACTGAAAATTTCAAGAGTCGAGGTCTTTTCTTTAGAAAGTTAGAGCAAATACGATCGGCCGAACAAAATTCAATTTGATCACGGATTCTTCCTCAAGAAGTCCAATCCTAATCGTTTAGGACCAAATTCGGTTTAAAATTCGATAATTAAAGGCATTGTGATGAAACGATTTCACGCTGTTGCCAAGAACCAAATGATTAGAAGAAGATATAAGATATTTATAAACTAAATCTTTGACTTTTGAATTGTTCCAATGCGAAATGATCGAGTAATTTTGCAGGAATTTGCGCATCAAGTTCCGAGTATCGTCATGATCAGATCAATATTGTTTGAGTTATTGCGAAAATATCAATATTTCTCAGGAAATCAAATATATTTTCTCCAATATTTCCAAACACGAATATCCGTTCAGGCTGAAATTTGAAAGGTCTGTGCCAGTCTTTAGTATCATTGTTTAAGTAGGATTGGTAGTATCGACTAGCATCAGCATCATAGACGATCTCGATACACTGCTCGTGCGCTAAAATTTCCAGGGAAAACCTCATGAAGCATATAGTGTGAACAGACAAATGTAAAACGTCGATTGACGATCTATTGACGCCGCTGTCCTGCATAAGATCACTGTAGGATCCAGTAAATGCTTCGACTATTCATCAGTAGATGTCGTGAAGGGTTGAAGAAAACGACTATTCTAAACTCTAGATCTTATGTTCAGGATAGTTCAAAGAATACATATCTGATTGGACTGAAATAGGGTCTTCGAGTTTTATATGTCGATTAGAGTAAAATTTGAAGGGAATCGGAGATATGCTTTTTCAAATATATGAATTTCTAAAATTAATTTCCCGAATTTTCTATTGACGTGCCCTTCAGGAAATTTCGGAAATCATATCGGGCTGAAATGAAGTACTCGGTTATGAAATGACGGCTTGAAGATTTCAGTGAAATTCAAATGAAATATAAGAATTTTCAAGATGAAAAAAAATTCTTACAGATTTTTTCTATGGATAATTCTTCTTATTGATACTGTTTGCCTACCTATTAAGTTTCATCTCGACCAGATAAATATTTTTCGAGATATTGAAGAATCAAAATTCCAAATGGATACAACACGAAAACCATTCGGCAGATTTGGCCACAGAATCGAATATGAACACGTTTTCTTCATTAGTGAGTTCAACCTAGTCTTTTGAGGCCAATTTCAGCTCAAAATTCGAAAATTACAGACAATGTGATGAAACGATAACTCGCTGTTCCTCAGAACAAGCGCGTGGAAACACGCCAGCTATTGCTGTATAATCGTTCTATTAGTTCAGTTCACTTACCCATTTTAAATTCTGAAATTATCAATGTCAGGTCCAAAACCGCCCAATTCCGCCGTTTCGACACGAAGCACACCAAATGCCATAATTATTACCATTCATCAGATCCATGGTATCCGATAGGGCCATTTACAACGGACTTATCAACCAGAGCCGGCCCCGCAATGCGTCCACAATTTTCGTCCTGTTGACCGATTACGACGCGACTGTGATGTTTGTTGTGGTGAAAATGCAAAAAAGTCACGTTTACTAAGATCGATAATACTGCCAAAAGAGTAACGTAACTCGTCAATAATTCTTGTACGAAGTATAATTGAGAAAAATCCTCGCACCCGTCGATTTTTAATTTCAAAAGCAACACACCCTGTCCTTTTTTGAATTTGATATTTCCCTTTCCACTTTATTTTTTCAAATTGAGAAATATGGATTGAGATACATCGAATGAAAAGTAATGTCATTATCTATTCAGCGATGTGGCTAAAAGAAGAATCTGTGCAGCGTGCTATCGTTTTGTCCAGATGTCTGTAATTTTCGAATTTTGAGCCGAAAATGGTCTCAAATGAGTAGGTTGGACCCGTTGATGACGATTCCGGGGTCACAATCGATTCTGCATGTTCGTCCGTCCGGCCAACGACACGATAACTGTCGAACGGAGCCAGCTAGAGACTTGAAACTTTCGGATTAGGTTGAGCGTTGGAATACGGCAGTTAAGTTCGCTAATAGGACAAATCTGCCGAATGGTTTCGAAGTTAAAGCCATTTGAAATTTTGAAGTTATTTTCCTGATAATTCAGGAACTACAGAACCGATTGGATTGAAATTTGGCACTTAGTTGAAGCATAACGATACGCAACTTTAAGCAGAATTTTGTTTGGATCGTATGGTCACTTAATTCTTTAGAAAAAAATTTTGTTTCAGAAACTATTGGTGAAATTCGAAAGCGTCTCTTGAGTTTCATATTCAACAGCAGTGTAACAAATTTCGATTCGATACGGCTATTACTTAAGGAGATATTGGGAAAAAATTTGTAAAATTTCGTGGTTTTCTTCTCGATATCGTCGTTTTTTTCGGTATTACTTAAGAAATACTGATTCAATCATGAAGAAACTTCGCGGTTAGTTAGAAGATACTGACTGACAACTCTATTGAAATTTTCGTGATAATCGTGTCATTAGAACAATTTAAAAAAAAATTCAAATTCGTTTTTTGGAAATATTAAATATTAGGTGATCATCTCATCATATTATCCTCGATATTTTCGATGAAATGATGGATTTCAATTCGATCTAATCTGTATTTTTGGAAATATTGGGAACATGAAATTTCGAACGCGTATATCTGCGGAATCATTGGGTGGATTTTACCCATTTACGAATTCGGCCTTCGTATTTAAGGTCCAAACCTTATCTAAAAATATCTAGTTTCTAAGCTGTATCTTTCGAAAGTTATTGTGTTTACGGTTGGCCGTATGTTCACTGGGGATGACCGCTTTGCCAACGAATTTGAACATCCGCGCAAAAGCTGATGCATTCACGGCAGTGCTTTTCTAGGTTTTTTTAATTAAAATATTAGGAAATAATTTACAATTTGTGATTGGAGTATACTGCAATCAGACCACTATTCTTTCGCCAATTATTATCAAGGGAAATCCACGAATCCATGACTTTGTAATTTCGAAAGCAGGCTCCCTGTGCTTTCTTGAATTTGAAATCTTTCACCCTTAACGCTCCACACCCCTCATATAAAACAATAAACATATAAGGATGGTGCTGTCGCTTCCAGACACGTTAAGGTGTTTTCGAAAGAAAGTGAGGACCCTGAAAAAACTTTAGTTTTTGTTGAAAGAATATTTTTTCGTCAATCTAGCAAACCAACTAAAGATGACAAATGTATGGTATCGTTTTAGTTGCTAACTGATCATAATATATTTCCCAAGAATTTTCCATTCCATATGAATCATTTGAGTGAATAGCAGCGAATGGAAATCTTAATATTTCTGGGTCATGGCGATCACAAGCGGACTTATGAACAAATGTGCGAAATTTCTAATGGGTGTTATCAAGATAGAAATTCTATAAGTAAAACTACTGTTTGTAAGGTGGTTAAAAATTTCGAACAAACTGGAAATGATAAAAACTCTCCGACATCTGGTAGACCTTCAACTACGACATGTGGCTATAAGGCCCTCGATATATTACTTTCCATTAAAAAACGCTGCAAATTTTACACAAAGGTTTATTATATTCTTCAACGATATTTATCACACTTTATCATCGCGAGTACCACAAGTGAGGAGTTTTACAGTGAAATAAAACAATTTTTAAGATTGTCCGCCAATATCAGCTAGTAAATATTATTCCCACAAGCGGGACTCAAAGATTTTCCTCTTGCACTTCGGAATAGACATTCATTTCATTCCTTATTTCAATCCCTATCTGGCTAGAAAAATTAAAGCTTTCCAAAACAGAATCATAAAACTAAAAAAAAAATTCTTAGTTAGACGGTAACGGCCGAAATTTAATGTTAAATCAATAATCATGCTATGTCAAGGTTGGCGTAAGTATATAGTTATAATTTCTACCCAGGACGCACCCGATATACTAAATTGAACAAACTATAAGCGTAGGAATAATCAACAAAATGAAGTATAATACAATATGAGCAAATCTAACGAAAGTTTAAATCAAATGAATTACACTGAAAAAGGAATTTCGTTGAGTAACATTGTCAGAAACACTCCAGAGGGTGTTGAGTGTCCAAACGTAAATTTATCCTCCAGTGACGTCGTGACGTATTCACGAGAAGGGTGAGAAAGTGCAGAGTTAATTCTCCTCAATAGGTATATTCCCTTCCACAGATAATGTTCATCAAAATTTCAGAGCAGAATTGCTGAAATAACCAAACTGCGATGTACATGAAACTTGAAAAGTCACATTATTAACCATATTCACAGTTTCCATTCTTACCGATGACGACACCAATATTTTAATTTAGCTACGCCCCTGAGTATCATAGAACGTTCGGGAAGCGGGCTCCCCTTAGCTGAAGTTTTGAAGATCGGCGAAAAATAAAAGATTCTCGATAATATTCACATGGAATTATTTCAAAGGACCAATAATAAATTCTCTGAATGAATGAGATTTGATAACCACTTTAATTCTTAAAACCAAAATTACGCATATTTAAAGAAAAAGGTGTGTAGGTAGTGAGTTAGATTCTATGAAATTTAAAATCATTCTGATTCATTAGTATTTTGCAGACGGCTAATGAGTGAGTTCGGTAGGAAATTGGTTGAAAATTTCATGAAAATTCGTTGATAAATTTGCGACAAATAATTTTTTTCCCCTTTAAACCCCTCGTTTCAAGCCCCTGGTGCGAACCGATCCTGCTGAAAAGCTTGGAGGATGAATCCCGAGTGACACATGATTTTTGTACCAAGTTTCAAGGATTTTCGTGAAGTACTTCCAGAGAAAAGCCCCGGACGGCGGACGGTGGACGAGGGACGGCGGACGAGGGACGGCGGACGGACGGATTTTTTTTATTCGTTCATTCAAATCTAAATACTTCAAAACGTAAACTATCAAATCGCATATCAAATAATAAACCGAAAAAATTCGAAGCAATCTACGTGAAAACTGGCCGATGACTTCGATTTGAGTAGGCGCAGTTAGTTGGTAATCTTCTCAGAAAAACTAAGTTGCACCCGTACAGGATTGAAAGCACACAAGAAGTATCTGATGACGATTTCGACCGACGAGCGCAGTTTTGTGAAGTAAGTGCATGGAGAGATGCAATGCGGATAATACCTTCTAATCGAGAATCATTTTTACGGATGAAGCTACGTTTTACTTGAATGGGGTTTCCAATTGATGACTCCATTTAGTACATTAAATACCTATATACCCGATCATCTATTGCAAGGGTATGTATATCTGCGGGGTCACAGGATTGATTTCAAGGATTTGGTGTTCGTAATTAAACGCCAAACCTGATCTGCAATTATTCAGTCCCTAATCCCCGGTAAATCTCCCGGTAGTTTTCTTTTCTATTTTTTTTTCTCAGGGTGCTTCGTTCGAAGGGGTGCGAACGTATTATTTGTTTAGGTTCTAACTATAAGCTTATTGAATTCAAGAGAGTCTCCTAGATAAAGGTCATCATAACAATCATTAAATATACAGATTTCTGCGCGCATGGGGAACGGCGTGCTATCGCTTCATCGAAATGTTTGTTTTTCTTTCGAATTTTGAGCCGAAAATGGTCTCAAACTAGGTTGGAATAAGTGATGACGAATCCGCTTTCAAAATCGATGAAGAAACGATAACGTGAGTACAAAAAATACATTTGGCTTGAAACATTCAGGGTAGCATTTCAAAATGCGCGAGGGTTAGATTCGCTAAAGGCTCCAATCAGCCAAACTGTTCTGAGGTCAAAGTCATTTGAAATTTCTAGGATATTTCCTGATATTTTATTTATTACTACTTGAGTAATTTGTTTGAATCTTGGCTGTTAGTTGGAGCATAACGCGGCGCATTTTCTGCTGCATTTCGATGCGATAGTATTGTTAGTGAATTTAAGGAAAATCGAAATGATTATTTTTTCGTGAAATACTCATCAGATTTCAAAATTGTTTTGTAAAGACCTTGAGTCATTTTCTTCAGTACAGCGAACATGATTGCAGTTCGATCCGATTTTAATTTGCGGAGATATTGGAAAAAAATATCAAAATTCGAGTCTACCTCGGTATCGTTGTAATTTCAGGAGTATCTCAAAACCTACTGATCCAGTCACACGTCGAACTCAGTAACTTGCTTGACAGTGCTGATGAACAACTTTGTATGCAAAATATCCTGGTCTTTGCGTCATTGAAACAATTTAAAATATCTGCGGAATCATTGAGTGCAGTTTTCCATCTGCAAATAGATTCTGCCTCCGTTATTGAGCTTCAAACCTACTCTACAACTATCAAGGCTGTTAATAGATTGTCCCGGGAGATATTTGGTTACTTCCGAAAAAACGACTCAGAGACCCGACTCCTGATGTCGTGATGGGTAAAATTCAACTTAGATAGAAGTGGAGTGATATTTTTACGGTTTTCCCGAAAAAAGAGATCGAATCGAATTAAAATTCAGCACTTGATTGAAAGATTATAGCTTGTGGTTCATGCAGAGCTCTTTGAGAACCATTTGAAAATAAGATCGTCGGGTCAAATCATTCCATCCGGAATTGAAACTGCGTTTGGCGGGGTTAATACGTGAAGAGATAATCGCTTTGGCTTTGGCAACGAATTTGAATCTGAACGCAAAAGTTGCTGACTTCAAGTCAGTGCATTTCTAACATTTCTTTGTAATACCTTCACATTTTTCGATTTTGTGGCCTATTATAAATTTTATTGTTCTCGGTTGTACACGTCTTGACTGACAAAATTCAAATTATATCCACTGGCCTAAAAAAGTATGAGACGAAGGTAACAGAGAGAAACTAGATACAGAAATAATACTAGTCACAGTGTATCATCTTCTATTAAACGTAATCTCACCAAGTGGACACGAACACATAAACTCACCTTATCTAATGATATAGACATGAAAGTGACGACAAGCTTGTCGTTTGCCTGTCTATTGAAAAATAATACCCCCAGTTCCACATTTTCTTTCTCTAACAGATTAAATCTTGTACAGAACCACATTGAAAAATCTCTATAACTCCAAGAAATAAATGGAAGTTGATTTTGACTCTATAACACTTTTGTCATATTCCATACTATACTAATTTTTAACAATACCTTCACTTATCTGTCGATACTGATATCCTACGATTTAATTCATCGTCATCGAACTTACCAAGTCTGGATTTATCATTTTTGTATTGTATTTTTTTAACTTATATACCCTTGCCTACCTTCAGACGTTTTAAAAGTTTTCTTTGTTCGGCAGTATTTTTCGAAGAGTTTGCTGTGATTACGAGGATCTTTGGGTATTCATATAGCTCGACGGAGTACAAAATTTGTTTGGTAAGGAATCCTCATCAAGCTAGAAGCGAGCAAGTAATTTGTCCTTCACAATAACGATTTCTCTCTGTCTATAACGTAGAACCAAAAATTAACGATCATAACATATTCTCTCTTCAATTGTGGAAAGAAATATAAAGGAGTCATTAGAAAACGAGAACACAAAAACAACCTAAAGAATAGAGACATACAAAGAGCTCATATAGCGTGTATGATCGACTATTGAAAGCAACAAGATAGATTGGAACAATACATAGATAGATACTTCTGACGAAACTAGATAATCTGAATGCAACACTGGACATTTCTGTATTCTGCCGAATAGAGAAGATACTTTTGAGCATTGGTTCTATAGGAATGGACCACATTTGACCGAATTTGAGGAAGAATTATCATCGAAATCTGATGAATAGTATTCGAATAGACATTTTCATCCAAGATAATTGTAGAAGAAATATTTTTCCCACATTGTTTGTAGGAACAATCCTCACAAAATTTTCCAAAAGGTTGCGCGTCGATATTCTATAAAAAGCCACGAAATTTTAATCTGATATATGATATATGAAGGTAATAACCTCAAAATATCGAATAGCAACGAAATTTTACCCAATATCTACAGTAAGAAGCATAAGATCCAATTGAAGTTTGAAGCCCTATTGGTTAAGATACTTTCAAAACTTCTCATGAATCATTTCTGCAAGCGTTAGTGTAATTCAACTTATAACAAAGATTCAATCTGATCGTATAATTTCAAGACCCTAGGTCCTTTTCTAGGAAGTCAAAGCACAAACGTAGTATTTAAATATGACAGACATTTGAGCAACACTATAACGCGTCCTATTCAAGAACAAGAGGATAGAAAAATCAGAATTTTCCATCTAATTCTCGTTTAAATTTCTTGAATGGCGTTCCGCGCTGTTATACATTTTCCTGACCAATATACTGAATGTGGGCCTGTTGATAATGTACTGTCAATGTCAGGAGAGTTCTCGAGAAGCAGCCCATTATCTCTAATGTAGGTTATTATGAAAAGTTCATACAGAGTTTCTCATGCGAAAATATCTGAGTTAACAAACATCCAACTCGTATTCATGAAGGTATTGTGGGTTCGAGCACGTTCTCCAACTCATGCATTAGACAAAAACTAAACGATAAAACGTGGACGACACGACTGTCCCATTGATCCTGGTTTCATAGCCCCGCGGAATTTATTCCAGGGAGATTCAACAGTTTTTGCGGATGCATCCTGAATCGAACAATGATAAAATTCTTCCGTACCGAACACTTATCACATTACAGGATTGTCGTTGTTTCATTTTAATCCTTGTGGATTTTCGTTCGCTCTTCTGATGGAAATTCTGTAGGCAAAAATTCGAGGAAGAGTCTCGAGCGAAGTCAGGAGCTTATACTTTTTCGTTCGAATTCATAAACAGAACCGTCACCCTTCCAGGTATAAGATTCGATCAACAATGTTGGACTTCCAGAAAGAAAAAATTTTGCTGTCTTCTGTTCATAAAATCAACAGGAAATTTAGCATGAGCCTTCGAATCATGATTTGACTACCAACTTGAACTTTTGAGTGTTTTTTTCTCAGATATGATGAAAAGAGACAAAATATATAGGGATAATTTTTGTACATAATTGCATCGTCTTCGACTTTTGTCTGAGTCATTTTACCATTAGGATTATCATTTCGTTGAAAAAAACAGGAAATCATCTTTGCAAACTTCAATAAATCAAAATAGAAATTACCTTCGTCTTTGCCACCTTTGACGCAGATCCCGAAACCATGGGCGTCCTGCTGCTCCCTGACCATATTCACTGTCCTGGTGGTCAATTCATAGATGCTAGGACCTTGTGGTGCTCTGTAATTAACCTGGTGCGTTGTGGATGGAGGACTGCTAGCTGGGGATCTTCTAGGGCGTTCCGGGTTCAGTTTTGCGTTTGCCTGGGTGGTGGTTGCAGGGTTTCCGAAAAGCCGTAGGACTTGTTCAGGTGATATGGGACGTTTCTTATTATTGCTTCTTCCCGATGATCTCGTTGTTGGGAAGTTGGGATTAGATCCTAGGTATGTCCCTGAAAGGTAAGGAATTCATGAATACATGGTGGAAATCATTGTCATATACATATGTGTTATATGAGAATACGAATATTTAATTTCAATTCCCGGGAAAGAACTGTCATATCCGCCTTGAGACCGGAGGATCAATTTTTACTGGTCATACATTGTATCAGTCAACGGGTCGTTGAGATGCCAAGTTATACCAAACGCGTTTGAGAACTTGGGAACCGCGCTGTAATACTGGAATTTCATGGGAAACGTCACCAGACTACAGATAGGCTGATTCTGGTCAGTGTGTTTTGTTGTAAACTTGTTTTTGTTGTAAACTTGCACTCTGTTCGTTGCGGAAATGTTGGGAGTCAGTGTAGTCACAGATAATGTGTGCAGTGCAAAGAGTGTGAGGTAATCTTCTGTGACGGTTATGTGTAAATATAATTTCATAATCATAGACATATGTTGTTGTCTCTGGTTCCTGGTTGAACGTGTTCTGTTCTGTGCGTAGTTATTTTTGGAGGAAATGAATTTATATCATATCGTTATTTAGAATGTTTTTTTTCGTGACGACGTTAGAAAAACTTTAGGACAACTCTGCATTACCTTGAAATTGTATCGAAAACGTAAGAAGCATCGAATTATGTCATCATGGAACTTGTATCTGCGTAAAATCATTATCATTTGTTATCTGTGACTACACTCAACTACACTCAGATGCACTGAGAAGTGGAGGTCAGTGGAATTAGTGTAGTTCATGCAGGTACAACGAACAAACCTATTGACAGGCTTTAAGTCCATGGAAAAAATTTGTTATGTGGAGGTCTGAATGAGTCATTCAAAGGCCAGTTTTAAAAATTTCACTAGAGAGCATAATTAACGTTTCCTGCTAGTGTTTAAACATACCTTATCATATCCGAAAAATCTTGCATTTTTCCACATATAATATTTATTTTTGCTCGTGGTTCTAGGGGGACAGCGTCAATCGTTCTGTACAGATGACTGTAATTCACGATTTTTTTTTTCTTAAAATGCTCTCAAACGACAAGATTGGACTCACTGATGACGAATTCAGTGTCGAAATAGATTTCGACCGTCCGGCCGGCTGTGGACACGATAACTGTCGAACGGATTGAGCTGGGGACTTGAATCTTTCAGGGTAGGTCGCGCAGTTAATAGCCCCAATAGGTCAAACGGTTTCGCAGGAGTTATAGCAATTCGAGAAATAAATAGTAAATTTAAAGAAAAATCCAAATTTTTATTTTCAGAAACTATTCATCATATTCAAAAACAATTTTATCCTTCACGACATAAAAATAATATATAGGACATGTCAAGAAAAATTGAGTATTCAACATTTTTCAAGCTTATCACCAAAAAACAGCGAATGATTCGTTCTGTATCATAAAAAATGTACCAATGTCAGAGGAATGACCCCATAGTGACTCTTTACCAAACTATAATTAACATTGGTTTTTGCTCAAAGCATAATAGGCCCAATTGTCCATATGGATTCCTAGGAATTTCGTATAAGATTAACAGGAAAATTGGTATTTTGATCTTCGCCAGACAGCGAAAACTGAAGAATCCTCAACAAACAAGATGAATCTGACTTTCCTTTATAATAGGCTGTTGTAATTGTAATAAGATTAACCGAGAAATAATCCTGCAACATAAAAGCCATTCGGTATACATGCGGACATGAGTTGAACGGCCTAACCTGGAACCCCTATCTCTATCAAGAGTTTGGATTTGTCGAGGTATTTCATTATTCGACTCAATACTTTTTACGCGCTTGTTCTGGGGAACAGCGCGTAAAAGCTGCTGACTTCACGTCAGTGCTTTTCTAGATTTTTTCGATAACTTTTGAGAAGACACTGAGGATGGAAATTGGTTCGAAACCGGGTTTAAAAAGTCCTCTTCGTGAACCGAAATAATAATAGGCTTTTCAAGTAGATGAGGATCTACACTCGTGCTAACTGATAAGTTGAAGATATGAGCAAAATGTACACATATTTCTCCATTTATTGACTTTAATATACGCGCAGACATGAAATCAACTGAACTTTTTTTTTTTATTTTGGATTATCTCATAGCGCTAAACACTTGTTGCAGAACCAGATGAAAGAAAAAAGTTGTACCTAGCATATAGAGGAAGTGATCCACGATGAGGAGGATGAACCTTCATAAAAACTGTTAGGGGTGTTCTCTACGCCTGAAGTGAAGAGTTTAGCGAGAAAGTTCGCTAAGACTTATGATTCTTTGTATGAAAAATTCCCAATAGTGAGCTTAATAGATCTTCGATTCTCACTTTTGCGACCTGTCATAGCATATACCATGTCCCATAGAGTTCTTTTTTATTATGGGATTTTTCGATAATTTCACGATGAAAACAGAATTTCGTACTTAAGTGAATTGTACAAACGAAATAAGTGAAATTTCTTGAATAGTCTTTTCGTTATAAATCTGTCTCAAATAATCGAGAAATTTTTATGTAAAAGAAATCGGAATTTTTTGTCAGTGGTACCAGAACGTGCTGAAATTTCGTAAGCAAATAATATGAAAAACCTCCATAACAGACAGCAACAAACAAAAGCAATGCATTAACTCCTTTCACTTTTATGAAGTCAGTCGGTAAGCCATGAAAGTTTGACAAATTTCACGCTATATAATCGAAAAACCTAGAAAGCCACTGACCTGAGGTCAGGAGCTATTACGCGCTTGTTCCGTTGCCAAAGCGGTCATCTATGGAAGTATTGAACCTGCCGAACGCAAATTTTTTATATGGTCCTCACTATCCAAAGAATAATTGGCGAATTGAACCCATTCAAGCATTCGACCTTCTATGTCGATTCTTCGTAAAATCAATGTGTTTACTGCCGGCCTAACCACTATGATAGTGAACAAAATAACTTCCGAACGAATCTAATCAAAAGCTTGATAATTGTAGAGTGAGTTTGAAGTTTAATTTGGTAGGCCGAATTGGCGAATTAGTAAAAACTATCGAATGATTCCGCAGATATACCCTTTCATAATTTCACTTCACCGATATTTCCAAAAATATAGATCGAATCGCCCTCCAATGAAAAATACCACCTTGGAGATTCAGTCAAATAGGGTCTACAGAACAATGAGCAAAAAAAATTAAAGATTTTTCCTGCATTTTGTTGAATGGAGGAGTTATTTTGCCTCATTGGCTGAAACTTCAAGGAAGCATTTCTCATTGAAGGGTGATTTGATCTATGTTTTTGGAAATATCGGAAAAATTAAATTTTGAAAGTGTATAGCGGCGGTAGCTCAGTGGTTAGAGCGCAAGCCCCATGATCGTGAGGTCTGGGGTTCAAGCCCTTGGCCGGGAAATAACTTTTCCGGTTTTTAGGGGACCGTCCAACCATTCGCTGTTGGGTAAACAATTAACAGTGCTGTTCCTAACGTGGCGCACGGAATTAGTAACAAAGCCTACACAGAACACAACCGGTAACCTAACTCGAACAAGCTTTAAGCTTCTGAGGGGTTTCGTTGAAGCCTAGGATATTCGGAAAAAATACAAAAAAAAAAATACAAATATCTGCGGAATCATTCGATAGTTTCCACTAATTCGCCAATTCGGCCATCGTAATTAAACTCCAAAGTAACTCTACAATTATCAAGCTACTGAGTAGATTCTTCCGGAAGTTATTTTGTTCACTATCAGTCGTTAGGCCGGCCGTAAACACATTAACTTTACGAGGAATCGACATATATTTGTAGAGTAGGTTTTCAGGTTAATTAAGAAGGTCGTATGCTTAAATGGGTTGAATTTGCCAATTATTCTTTTGATAGTTATACCCATTTGAAATTTTGGATCGAATTGCAATCTAGTACTTGATTGACAAAATTTCGTGAGGACCATATGAAAAATCTGCGTTTGGCAGGGTCAATACTTCTATAGATGACAGCTTTGGTAACGGAACAAGCGCGTAAAAGCTCCTGACCGCACGTCAGTGCTTTTCTAGGTTTCATTTTAATCCATAAAGACCATTTTTGAAATAAAAACTTGAAAATCTAAGACACTGGGCAAAACGATAACTCTTTTATTCCCTAGAACAAGCGCGAAATCAAAGAAAATAACTTTTTACTCAATATGTTTCATTAAATGAAATGATCGAGTTGTTGAATATTGCCTTCCATGACGAATATCCGATCAACCTGAAATCTGAAACACTGTTGTTAAGTAGTGACGATTCCGATAAACTGCTCATGCGCTACGGGCAAGTATCGATAAAACTTCCTGGGAATCACCTCATGAAGCATATGTAGTGTATGAACAGACCCCGCTGTCTCGCATGATGTGCTGCCTTCACGGCAGTGTATTTCTAGTTTTCTCAAGTATTTTCGAGTTATTCTGGGAACATTTTCGACACCAAAAAAAACACGAAAGTGGACATATTTTTTCAAAATATCTCCGAACAATATAACCGTATCAAACTGAAATCTAGTAGACTACTGTGAAATATGAAGTTGAAGGAATAACCAAAATTGTTTTCAAATGAAATATACAGATTCCGAAAAAAAAATTTCGAAAAAAAATTATTTTTAATTTACTGACAGCACGGACTCAACAAAATTCTGCAAAAAAACTGCGATTTTCCTAATAATTTTCGAGTTTTAATTGAATCGCTTCAGTATTTTTCGAAATATCAGGGAAAAAACCTCAAAATTTCAATTGTCTATAACTCCGAAACCGTTCGGCCGATTGTGCCCATTAACATAAACCCTGAAAGTAAGTCGATAGAATTCTCTGTTTGCCAGTAATCGTGCATACGAACGGCCGGAAGGACTCGATTTTGACACCGACCGGATTCGTCATCACCGAGTACAACCTAGTCGTTTGAGACCATTTTCGGAAAATAATTCGACAATTATAGATATTCGGACAGAACGATAGCAAGCTGTTTCCTTAGAACATGCGCGCAAAAACTTTGTAAACCTATTTCAAAACTTATCGTCTGACTTCATAAAAGTGAATGTTACAGGTATATGGTTGATTTATCTCTGAACTAATGCATGTCAATATCATTTTGGAAATTTCAAAGGCCTGTACAGTGCATCCCATTTTGGGTGAGACACCCAGGTTTCTCGCTTGTTATTTGAGATAGAGCCTTGCGGTTTTCACGTTCCTGTCCTACTTTTTTGTGGAACTCAAGTTCGCCTAATCAGATTTCGCATAACTGTTTCCGTTTATGAGATACAGGGCGATTTTGGAAATTGATACTTTTCGGACCCCTCCTTTATCTCCGAAGTTATTAGAAATAATGCTCAAGTGAAAACTACGTCTGATACAGAATTCTGCGTAGAATCCAGTGGTTTATTCGATTTCTTTTTCCGGGTTATGGCTTTGAGGATACGACACAAACCTATATTTTTTTCAATGGAACACCCTTTATCTTATTACTTCGTTGAATTTGTAATTTTTTTCCTTCATATTGATGTATAATATTATATAGGTAGGATGTTCAGAAATGCTAAAAACACTAAAACATCCTTGTTGTTATTATAGCTACTTTGTATTGGGAGTTTTATCAAGCAGGCATTTAAGAGAAAAAAACAAATGTGATCTATCTGTCATCGCTTTGAATTATTATTGGGTTTCATCGTGTTTGAGTTTGAAGGAATATTGAATATTGTAGAAAAATTGTTTGTGAATTTGTTAATGAGAACTAATAATGGCTGAAAGAGATTTGATTTTTCAAAACAATGAGAAATATGACAATATACAATGTTTCAATCAATCCAATGAAAATGTTGGTGATGCTTTGGAAGTTTATCTGAACAGGTATGACGTCAAGAATTCCACCTCAAGACATTTCTTTACATCGTGCTTTGAATACTTTCAGATATCCTGAGAGGCATCAACCTAGTCGAGCAGCTATATTCAGACTCAAGTATAATTTACTGAATTATGGTGCATATTCTAAACCTCGACCCAAGGTATATAATAAAGAGAATCAAGAAGTAGATTAAATAAATGTGTTAGCTAGCGTTCATGCCTATCATCAGACTTCTTGTGCAGAATTAGAAAATGAAACTGGCATTTCCAGATCACTGGTACACAGAATTTTAAAAAAGTATAGGTTTAAACCCTACAAAGTCGGTATTGTCCAACACTTATATATTGGTGACGCAGCAAGACGTGTAGATTTCTGCAATTGGTTTTTGAACCATGCTCAGTGGGACATTTTGCAAAAAAAGTTATTTGGTCAGACGAATCACATATAAGCAGTGCTGGTATATTCAACAGGCAAAATACAAGGCACTGGTAGGATGAAAACCAGCACATAATTTTTGAACGACAACAACAAGGTCGATTCAGTTTTAATGTGGCATGTTTCATATTAGGGACAAAAATCATATACCGCATTTTTGAAGGTTCTCTTACCGCAAATAAGTACCTGACAATTTTAGAAGACGTGTTACCGGAATTACTGGAAGATGTTCTCCTCGCCTTTCTTAATTACTTACATTTCCAACAGGACGGCGCCCCTGCCCATAATTCAAGGTTGATCGGGCGGATCATGGACCCATCAGGTGGCCTCCAAGGTCACCTGATCTGTCTATGTTAGACTTTTTCTTGTGGGGTTATTTGAAAAACAAAATATACAGTAACAGAAACAACAGTCCGGAAGAACTTCGTGCATCGACAGAGGCAGCCTTCCAGGATTCACAAAACCACCCTTTTATAATATTAAATGCACTCAGACGTATTGAAAAGGTTTGTCGATTATGAATTAGGAAAAATGGACAGCAATTCGAGCAGTTTAATTCGTAAGATATTATGCAGTGTTGAAAATTTGATCAACGATGAATATTTTATTGTGTATTTCTTCTGTATTTAATTTGTATTATGAATTTTTGTATTATTTATTTGTTGCTATTAGGTAGGTATTACTTTTGTTTTATGTGTTAGTGATTAGTGTATTATCTTTGTTTGCTTACTCTCCTATAAATCAAAATCACAAATGAAAATTATCCAATTGATTCTTTTTTTATTCGGGAAATCCATGACCCACTAACAAAAATCATCATTATGTGATGTTTTAGTGTTTTTTAGCATTTCTGAACATCCTACCTATATAGTATTATACATCAATTTGAAGGGAAAAAAATTACAAATTCAACGAAGTAATAAGATACAGGGTGTTCCATTGGAAAAAATATAGGTTTGTGTCGTATCTTCAAAACCATACCCCGGAAAAAAAAATCGAATAAACCACTGGATTCTACGCAGAATTCTGTATCAGATGTAATTTTTACTTGAACGTTATTTCTAATAACTTCGGAGATAAAGGAGGGGTCCGAAAAGTATCAATTTCCAAAATCGCCCTGTATCTCATAAACGGAAACAGTTATGCGAAATCTGATTAGGCCAACTTGAGTTTCACAAAAAAGTAGGATAGGAACGTGAAAACCGCAAGGCTCTATCTTAAATAACAAGCGAGAAACCTGGCAGTCTCACCGAAAATGGGATGCACTGTACAGTGCGCGTCAAAATTATGGAACAAATTCATTTCCTCAGAAAAAATATTTAGCAATAAAATCCTGAAAAAGGTCAATTTTTGTTTCGCTTTTATCAAATTTTTATGCATTTTTGAAGGATTTTTGTTGCATCCTGTGTCCATCCCATCAATCCTATAAATTTTTTGAATAGGGAAAGTAGGTCATGTGGTACTTTTTTGGCAAGGTCTTCGTCTATTCTTTATAGGCGTGCAATAATTTTCAAGAAAAACATTTTTTTTTTGAAAAATCAGTTAGTTCAAAGAGGTTTTCAGTATGTGCACTCTATCATGGCTCAATTACTTTGAAACGATGGTACCTGATGAAATTTGTCACCGAATGAAAGTCGACCATTACAGTTTTGTTCATGCACCACTTTCAACCCCTACGAACTACCTTTACAAAGTGCACATACTGAAAACCTCTTTGACCTAACTAATTTTTCAAAAAAAAAAATTTTTTTTTAATTTCTGCGCGCCTGTAAAGAAGATAGAAAAACTTTGCCAAAAAAAGTCCCACATGACCTATTAAAAAGCTTTAGAGGGTTGATGGGGATGGCACAGGGTGCAACAAAAATCCCTCAAAAATTCATAGAAATTTGGTAAAAGTGAAACAAAAATTGAACTGTTTTCTGAACAACATTTTCGACATCGCGAAAAATCCACGAAAATTGACATATTTACTCAAAATATTGAAATTTAGTACACTACTGTGAAATATGAAGCTCAAGGTATGACCAAAATTGTTTTCAAATGTAATATACAGTTTCCGAAAAATAATTTGTTTTTAATTTACTGACAGCACGATCTCAACAAAATTCTGCAGAAAGCTGCGACTTTTATGCTCCAAATAATTTTCAAGTTTCAATTGAATCGCTTCAGTAGAAATTTCAGGAAATAACCTCAAAATTTCGGATAGCTATAACTCCGGAACCGTTCGGCAGATTTTGCCGAACATAACCTTTACATTTTTAAATTCAACCAACTCTGAAATTAAGTCGATAGAATTCTTTTCGCCAGTAATCGTGCATACGAACGGCTGGAAAGACTCGATTTTGACACCGACCGGATTCGTCATCACTGAGTACAACCTAGTCGTTTGAGACCATTTTCGGGAATTAATTCGACAATTATAGACATTCGGACAGAACGATAGCAAGCTGTTTCCTTAGAACATGTGCGCAAAATTTTGATAAACCTATTCCAAAACTTATGGTCTGACTTCATAAAAGTGAATGGATACAGGGTCCTGCTATAGTGCGTTAGGCTTTCATAGCTGCCAAACCAGACGTTTTAGTAATTTAGTTGGAAAGTATTTATTTTGTACTTTCAATTCTGCATCTCAGGAAATTATTTTCTAATATACAGGGTGTTCCCAAATGAAATTATTTAACAAATGAGTGATTTTTTAAATGGAACGCCCGTTATATTTTCGACTATTTTGAATGCTCTACAATACCTCTATCATGACGCAAAATATTAGGGATATTTTTTCAAACGGTACGGATCCTATTCAGAACAAACTGCAAATTCTCTAGGAAACAGTAGTTCGGTAAGAGCCCTCTACCGATTTCCAGAAGCGATAGAAACATGAATTTGATCAGAATTTCTTTTAACTTAAGAATTTTCCTAGCCATCGTTACTTAATGATCAACTTCTCTTATACAGGGTGTCCGTTATCAATGTCCAAATATAAAGAATTTCAAGTTGTTTTTTCTCGAGTTTTTCAAAAACCACCCTGTATTTTTTTCCATGATGATGTACACAGTTTAAAACCTTACATTTTTTCAGAAGTTACCAAGGGGCTATTTCCACTCCTGTGCCCAGCAGGCACGGAAAATTACATCAGAACGGAAAATGTTATTCAAATATTGGATACAAAAATAAACGGGCGTTGGAAAACACAAAGAAAAATTGTGTAAATGATCCAAGAGATGTTCAAAGTGTAAAACGCCTTCTCTGGAATACAAAGTGATCCGATCGTTGAATGACCCACTCCTCTCTCGCATATTGGAAGCTGTTGTTGGAACTTCATCATACACGATTCCCTTAAGTATCCCCAAAAAAAAAATCTATTTTGGTGAGATCCGGTGATCTAGCAGGCTATCTTGTCGGTCCGCCCCTACCAATCCATCTGTTTGGGAACTGTTGGTCCAGTGAATCCCTCACAGGACGAAAATAATGAGCGGGTGCTCCATCATGCTTAAACCATATTTCATTTCGTGTTTCTGAATTATGTTTCCAAATATTTTCCTCCTGAGAAAATGAATTTGTTCCATAATTTTGACGCGCACTGTATTGATAGCGTTGAGCTCGAATATAGGTTGTGGATATCACTGAAAAATATTTCCTGTAACAGTCACGTTTCACCGGCTGGCATCAAACTCAGGGAGGTGATCCTGACAAATGCTCTATTTCCATGTAGAAAAATCTTACCTTTCCAATGGCGTTTATTCACGGTCCATTTTATGAGGGGAAAGTCCCCCGTCATTTACCAATTTTTCGAACCTTTCCCAGAAACGTGAGACATTTCGCAGTTGCGTGACAGTGTCGATCCGTAAGAAAAATTCACATATTCTTCAGCTTAGATTACTTTCTGACACAATCCTGATATTTTTCATGGCGAAGGTTTATCGCAGGATATACCGATATCCTCTTACTGATACTTTAGTTTTATGGCTTCATTTATTTTCTACGTGTGACAACTACCTTCACATTTGCGTTGGTGGCTAGGATTTGGCGCTTTTATTCAGGTATTATAGATATTTTTTGAGGTTTCATCTTCTTATCGCTCACGATTAATGCAATAGAAATTCGAAGGTTTCATGTAGGAAAACTTCAATTTTCAAGGACAATTTCGATCTATTCAAATCGCTTGCAATGCGTACTAACAATTTATCTATTTCGTGTTTGACAACCATGTTACAATGAGTCTCATGTTACATAGAATTCATTATTAACGTTTCCTAAGAATTGTGAACAAAACGGTCAGGTGCATAGAAATAACAATAAGGTAAGTAGGAAGAAGCTTTTCCTTTTCCCTTATTTCGGAGGAATCTCTAGAAATACATTTTCTACCCTGTAAGTAGCTCTTTTCGTTCCCTACACCAATTATGGGTAATGGGTTTCTGATTATATATATATGAATACCTCTTTCGGACAGATCAATCGTCAAGTCAATTGTCATTTGGATGTAATATTTGTTAAAACATTTCCCTAGTTTCAATTCAATTCCATATATTAAAATTATCGATTTTCATGATTCATCAGATCCAAGTTCGTGCGCGGTCCTTAGTATACTTTTATTGGCTACATGGAGCAAACTATGCACGAGTTTGAATGCTAGGTTTATGGTGAATTGTTGTCGCAACATTTATCTATGTGTTGGGGATGGAGAAATATAGTGTACGGGTGTAATTCTTGAAAGCTACTATAGTCGGCTTATTTTGCGGGGGTTGCAAAATGACGAAGGAGAGGTAGATTCCTTATTGGGTCGATTTTTGTGATTTTTTCAATTCAGTTAGGACCATTAACATTTGGTGAATTGGTGATTAGTAGATGACCATTTATTCTAGCGAACACTCCGCTTCTTGGACAAAACGACTGAGTAAATACATCGATACCAGAATTTTTCATATTTACAAAATGGCGCATGATCCGGTATAGATTCCTTACTGTGTCGACTTAAAGAATATTTTTAAGAATATTTGGAATTGTCAGAAGATCTCGTTCTTCGGTTTCTTTTTTAGCTCCGAATCTTGCAGGGAAGTCGAAATGTCGACCAAATATTTCTGGTTCGAGTTCAAGCTCGCCCTGATTCCCAGCATTCAATTTGTATATTGAAAAATAATTTTAACTTGGCATTCACAGTTCTATATCCTTACCTACGACCATATTGATAGCAAAAGAGAACTAATCCAATAGTCAGCGTCTGAGGATCTGTCTCTTTTTTTTTAAGTAAAATTTGTAGTCTTCTCGCACAAATAGATAACTTATTTACACATAGATGTACTCTTTAAAATTTCACTTCTGGTGTCGATGTCGTGCAATGCTGGATTAATTCTAGAAGGAGAGGAAGTGTTGAATCATTCAGTAGAGTACATTGGTGTGTATATACCGCTTTTTGAGATCATTTTCTATTTCATCTCCATCTCGGACTACTTTCTCTATGTCTGTCCTGGGTTGTTTTATTCTGACGGTAAGTTTTTCAGCTAACTGTGGTGTACCTTTCTGGTATATTGAAAATACTGGTTCCACTATTCACTGAGATCAAATTTATTGAGACTTTCAAATTTGTGTGTTGCGATATTCACGTTGCTCTTATGATCAGAATTGTTCCTAGATACTATTGTTCCTGCTGACCTGATATATTTTTTGTATATCTCAAATTGTAATTTCGTCGTTTATCTGTTGTTTCTTCATATCAGCCTGAAGAAGGCCCAATAAAGAGCCGAAACTTTGCCGAAAGAATAGTTTTTTTTTCATAATTGTTTCTTGTTCGAGATTCGATTTCCTATTGGTCATCTGGAACGATACTTGGTTTGATCATGATAATTTCATTCAACTTTCAGTTATTCTTCTCAGATATTGGGAGTAAAAAATTCACAAAAAAAACTGCAAATAAGTGGAAGATTCTATTGTATTATGATCTTCTTTTTTGCATTTAGCACCTAATCGGAATTGAATGGTGTAAACGAAAACGAAGTAGAATATCATGAAAGCTTGATGATTTCATCAAATTTTACCACCTTCAAAATGATCTGCGTCATTTATTTTGTATTCCGTGGCAACAAAACAATCAAACAGTTTTGTTTGTTCTTAAATCGAACACAACCTTATAGTAATTTTTTCAATGTTACTTTTTGCTAAGTGGTCTAATTGACTGTCTAACTTAATGGCAACTGAATTGTGAAAGAGTAATCGTTTGCTTCTTTGGTCGACACTTTTTGGCATTACTTGGTAAACCTAGGTATGTCAGCCAAACACTCGATTACGTACACATCTATCCTATACCGGGTGTCACTTGAATCAGGTTCAATCCCAAAAAATCTACATTTCTCAAGATATAATATTACTAATTATAAGAATGTTTATTTGTCCTTCGTTGACAAAGTGTGATATACCAATTCATAGCTACAGAATAAAGAAACTATAAGTGTTGAACTCTTGTCTTGTTTCGAGGCATGTGGAGGTTTACAAAATTACAAATTCCACAAGGCAGCCAACATCAATTAACCGCAAAAACAATCAAAATGTCAACAATAATTCAGAACTATGCCACACGAAAAACAAAAGATCCGACGTTCGAACACAAGAGTCCACTTCAGTGCGCATTTCAACCAAATCAGAAATCAACCTGCTCCTGAACCGCGATAATCCAGGTATGCGCCGAATCTCCCGCAAGATGCAATTGTAAACCCTTTGGGCAGTGTAAGGACACCAACACTGTCAAACACATGCTGAGCAGAAAGAAAAAAACTCGTTCTGATAGGGCGCTATTTCAGGTTGAAATAACATATTACTGCCTGATGTCGAACGCCAGGGCTTCTATGAAAAAACTATCCGATGGGTATCTCGGATCTATATCAAAATTCGTCTTCAAAAATCGTTTCTGCAGAATTTTCACCTTTTCCTCAGGCAGTATGGTCCACTGTGTTGTCACTCTTATCGTGACAATTCTTATAGAACTAAATGATGGATCATTAGATCGAATACAGATAAAAGGCAAGTAACATGTTTTCTTCAAGTTGATCGTGACTAATTTATGTTCAAGTCAATTTTTCAGTTGAGGAAAGCCTATCTCTACAATGGCCTTGAGCTCCTCTCAAGTATCTACTCAATAAGGAGTGCAGCAAATCCTAGAACAACTCCACGTCTAATAGCGAAAATACAATTTATGTAGATGCTGAAAAGTCTCGGCCCCGAAACCGTTTCCTGAGGAATTCCGAACTCTTCTCCTCTTCTGTCACTCATCACTCTGTCCACTTCACAGAGTGGAATCTATCTGTCAGAGAATCGGATTGAAATTTTGGACATTGATACTGTAGGTTGTTTCCCATCGACTGAAGTAATTTATGAGTGTCCATAATTTTCGGTTTAACTAGAAGAGGACGAAACTTTCAATTTTGTTTTATTAACTAATGTAGATTTTTACATATTTGAATTGTACCTTGAATTTTGAGTGGAATTCCGCAAAAAAAATTGAGTAAAAAAACAATACCTATTCCACTCAATAATTTTTCGTTTCTTCTTAGTTCGGTTCGATTGTAATGCTTGCTATGTTGCTGTAATTACAAATCATCAAAATTTATTCTCACTAGAAATTGATCACTTATACAGAAATTACACGTATTTTGTTTTGGTTCCATGCAAGGGGTCACCCTTCTGCTCTAACTCTAATCATACTGAGTGTAGGTTCATAAAATTCTGCACGAACATTCTCTCGTCTTACAGTATTCGGATAGAAAAATAATTCTATTCAATTTCCAATCAAATAGTAAGATTATAGGGTAGATTTTTTCTACAATTCGCTGGAGCAATCGATTTCTTATCTCTTTTTATTCTTTTGGCAAAAAAATGATTCGGCAATTACTGAAATTATTTCTCTATCTAATAACTGTATGATCGGAGAGTATGGGTGCAAAATTTCATAAATCTAGAAGCAGTATAATTAAAGTTATAGCAGAAGGCTTACCCTTCGCAAGAGACTGAAACAAAACC
Organism: Myrrha octodecimguttata; assembly: GCA_958510865.1. Taxonomy (NCBI): domain Eukaryota; kingdom Metazoa; phylum Arthropoda; class Insecta; order Coleoptera; family Coccinellidae; genus Myrrha; species Myrrha octodecimguttata. Next base: position 34,339,433 of record OY294057.1, read on the forward strand.
CCTGTGACTGCAATATTCGAATGGTGAATTTTGAGTAGAAATTTGTCTCCATGATTTGTAAAAGGATTGGGAATGAATATATCTAGAGCACCAGTTGCTGCGTTATCGAAAACAGAAAACTTTTTTTCATCAAAAGCAAACACTACCATTTGCTCGTTGATTACGTCTTCGCCCATTTCGGAAACACAGCCGCATTCGAGTTTCATTAAACCTCGTTAATATTTCAAGGTCCGGCGTTTTTTCATGTCTGTATGCTTTAACGTTGCCAATAGCCGCGAGAAATATTAAAATTTGGCGAAATTAGGACGATAACAGGAGAAAACGGGGATTCAGTGATTATTTTTGGAATTTTTTTTTGGGATGTACTCAATTCTTTTGTGAGAATGCGCAATGTTGGTTATATTTTCATTTTTTACCCCATTTCAGTTTTATTTTCCCGAAAATTCTTGAATACAAAAAGTGGCAACATTGCGCATTCTTTCAATTTTTTGCAACCAATTGCACCAAAAAAAATCTTGAAATCAAGGAACTCTGGTCTCCAAAAGTCACCCCGTTATATTCGTAGTATTGTTTGTTCTTAATTTTTTTATTTCGACGAAATTTCACTCATAATTCAACGTATGCAGGGCGTATCTGAATAACACCGGAAAAATTTGAGAGGTGACTCTGTGATGAAAATTGAAGTGGGTATTTGGTACAAATTTTTTTGAAAAACCTCCCCCCGGAAAAGTTACACCCTTCCGAAGACTAAGAAAAATTGTTTCTCTTTTATATTTTTCCTGTATATCAAGCTAAACACACGAAACATTTTTTTATCCCTGAAGTACACTTAGAAGGGGTTGAAATAGTCAACCCCTGAGATATTTTTTTTCACAACTTTTTTTTGGAAAACATGGCTTAAAAGCCTAATTCATTTGTTAACTTCTTCATCTCTACAAATTTTTTCGAAATCTCAAGCATCTATCTAACTGAAACAATAACGAACAAAACCGGTCAAATATCGACAATACAATTATAATAAATGTTGAAAATGTTTGCTTTCAGCTTCAAACAAGCATTTACTCTTTTCCTCATTGGAATGCGTAAGCGAATTTCTTTATCGTTTCACGCCCTGCTACAATGCGGTTTCACAAATCATCGATATTTCTTTCTCGTAAATGCTAAAGTTTTCGAAAGAACTTGTAAAGATTAAAAAGTTGGTGAATGAATTGGGCTTTTAAGCAATGTTTCTTTAAAATGCTATTTCAACCCCCTTCTAAGCATACTTCTGGGTTGAATAAATTCCAAAATGTGTAGTTTCACCGACAAATAATATTCACCAGGTTTTGTATCTTTAGCTTAATATACAGGGAAAATATAAAAGAGGAACAATTTTTTTGTTAATCTTCGAAGGAGCAATTTTTTCGGGGGGAGGATTTTCAGGAAATTTCATACCAAATACCCACCTTGATTTTCATCACAAAATCACCCCTTAATTTTTTTCGCGGTTATTCAGATACACCCTGTATTTCGAATATGCAAAAAAAGCATCAGTTCATATGAGAGAACCAAAAGTTACGTCTAGTTCCGGTTCAACCGGAAGACATATACACACCTTGTTTACCTTTACTACGATGGAAAACAATCTGTAGTATAAATGTGCAAAATTTCAGACTGATATCTTTCGAAATGAGGGTTTTTTGGAGATGAACCTGAACCCTGTGACACCCGAAGACTATTATGTAGAATTCCAATACACTCTATGAAACATTGATTCCACAGAAAGAACTTGTGAAAAGCATGGATTAAAATACTAGTAATTAATTGGCTCTCACAGCTCTCATATTTGAAAGATATTGTAAACAATTGAAAATACTAATCAAATATCCTCCAACCTTCCAAGATCAGAATTGAAGAATTCAAAGATCCAGTTTCCCCTTTGTGACATTGAATTCCAACAAAATAGATGATCAATCTATAATATATCATATTTTGGCTCCAATAAACCCCAATCCCATTTAGTTACATCACACAATTTCGCAGATAGCAAAACAATTCATTTATCAGGCGCATTATCGGATGACATCTGCAAACGCAGCATGCACCACCTCATTTATCATTACAGCCCTCTATTTCGACCGGAAATACAGGAAGCATTGGGAATTCCAACGAAAATTACACTCCGCTGTATTCCTGTTCGAATTGGATCCAGTCGAATTTGCTGTATTCCTACTAGAAACGAGAGCAATTATTATTGTAATCTTGACAGGAAACCGCAATTTCGAAGCTGTTTTAGTTCAGTGCATACTGCGAAATTCGTCTATGAATGAAAAGCACTTTTGCATACCGAATTTAGTGGGGGAGGTTTTGTAGAACAAAGCTACATTCATAGCATAGCAAAGTGATACCTACTTGCCATCTGGATTCCAACGCTGTCGTTTTCAACTCAAATGCCAGCAGGCAAGATGAAATCTTCGAAATTTCTTGCAAGCAGCAAAGTGCCACTTCGACTAACAATTCGTCCCTGCTATCGCACATGCGCATTCATTGAGGCAATTGTATACCATTTATTTCTCCTGTTTATAATAACGATTACTAACCCGATAAATATTTGAAAGACGACTGAGGAAAAGAAGAATCTTAATCCTTGTGTATAGAAATGATTCTGTACAATATAAGTAAAAGCAGTGTCGTGTGACAGTGCACAACCCTTGGTTGTCCAAGATTTCCTCGCGAATGGCAAGTTTTTTTCGAGCAGAAGCTATGTGAGCTTTTTGCTCATCTGGACCTCCATTCTTGAATTCGAAAGATGGTTTTTTATAACAAGTCTTTGCGCTGATCATTGTTATCTATGGTTGCAGATCATTGTTATCTATGGTTCCAAGGTAGGATAATTCTATAATGTTGAAGGGCTTTTTCGTGTATCGATTCTAGTGCAGACCGTTTAAATTAACTCCTAACAGTAAGGGTGCTTGGCGGATGAGCCACGATCTATTTCTTCATAGGCATGATGTAAGTTAAACATGGTGTGCTCATCTGCTCATCTGTGATCATATTTACCAATGATGATTCGAATTCCAATCACAAAATATATATTTCCTTGTATTTTAATCTTGCTGACGTCACTTTTCTTTAAGATGAGCACACCAGGTTTTTTACATCATGTTCATAGGTTCATTTCTTGACTTTTGTCCACAACCATTGAATAATAAATGAATTTCGATTGTTCTAGTTGAAGGAAAATGACAGTCATTAAGCAAACTCGTGGATAATGAATATTATACAGCATACATATATTTTAGATCAAGTGAAAGTTTTGAAGTTACTCTTGAGCTTGGCAATTTCCAGAAATCACAGAGAATGGAGTAGACCATTCTGACAACTATATTGAATGTTGTTGAAAATGCAGAATTATTCCAGTTTTTCCAATGAAGTCGTGGACAAAGTATAGTATAGCATGTAATTGCCATTATTCACTTGGGTTATTTGCGAGACTGGCCTCCGGCTCGTGAATAATAGCAGTCATTATATGATCATTGAATGATATACTATTCTGAAATAGTCGGATCAAAGCATCTCATAGCTTGATAATCAGTTGTTTTTAATCTTTTACACCCGAAATGAGAGGTTTGTTCGTTATATCTCCATGAACTACGATATTGTAGACTAGTGAATATCCTATACCACTTGTATATGATGATGATTTTATGGTGGACTTCAAATATGTTCGATGGTAAAATGTTTCTATGAAGTGTTATCAAGAATTATGACTTGGTACTCTGTGAGGTTACAAAGAATCAGCAATACAAAGTAAGGTTGTTTGTGTATAATATGCATAGACATGAAGACATGGACCGCACTTTTCTTTAAAATTGTGAATTTCTGAAAAAATAAAACATTTTGACATATTTTCTATACCCAATATCTTCGAAAGTTATATCCGGATCGAACAGAAATTCGGTAATTTATTGTGAGATATGGAATTTGAGGTATGTGCAGAGTAACGTCGGAATCTGATGCATAGTTTCCTAAAATATATTTTTTCAATTATTGACCACCCGATCTGAATAAAATGTTGCTATTGACTGCGAATCAGAACGCTACAACTGAAAACGAAATTTCAATACGATCGCTTGAATTGTTTCGGAGATATTGAGTAAATAATCTCAAAAGTTCAAATTATTATTACTCCAAAAATATTTGGTTGATTCGGCCCATTCATGAACTTAACCGCCGCATTTTGAAGTGGTGCCTACTCCTTCGACAATTACCTTGTTCTAGGCCGGCCGGACAGAATCGATTCATCCTCAATCCAACGCCTAGTATTTAGAGACCATTTCAGAATCCGAAAATTACAGGTATTTGCACCAAACCATAGCACGCCGTCCCTAAGAACATGCGTGCAAGAAGAATTATTTTCGAAAACAAATCAACAGTTGAACTTCAAACTACATAAGTCATATACTTCCCCATCCAAAATTGGTATTAAACAACTATTTGCTAAGTTCCAATTCGATCAGATCAGTATTTTATTGAAGGAACAAAACTCAGATGGCCCAGAAATCGTTCTGCAGATTTTGCCAACAAAGAACTAGACCGAAATATTAAGGCCCCTTACTAGAAATATTCCAAAAATATAGCTGTCCGTTTAACAAAACTTTAAACGGCCGATGACCTCGTTTGAATTCCATAGTTGGGTTGAAAATAAACCTCAATTATTTACTGTTTACTTAAGTTAATTGAAACACCCGTAGAGATCCTATTCCTTCGAAAGCAAGTGCTTGGTGGTATGCTTGCTCAATACTACGAACGACCTGCCTTCAGGCGTGCTCGAGCATGATATAATCACAAAATGGCGAAGATTATTTGTTTTCTGTGATTTTATACAACCCAGCGTTGCTATTTGTATCATAATTTTGGTGGACTGTACTATGTACGATACCTTATATACGATAATATCATTTTGTGCGATAATTTCAATGAACGTACCATTTGAAAATTCAATTCAGCTGAAGTGTCCAAAGATACTAAAAATTTAAATGAAACTACTCAAATTATTTTCGATAAACATATTGCTCTCAGTGAATGAAAATGATTTTCTACGAATTCATTATAGTGGCCCTGTTCTTGATGACCCTCACGCTAGTAGGCATCTCCCGCTTTCGGAAGTAACACAAATACCATGAATCACCCACTTTGTAGGCATTTTCTATAACAGAATTACGGTTCGTTTTATGGAGTGGCTTCTTTGACACCTTTAACAGATACTGTCATAAAACAGCAAGTTTTCAGTGCGACAAACATTAAAACGTGAAAACATCCTACATTTTACCGATATCCATGAACTTCGCCGAGAATTGCCGAAGGTGTGTTTAGGGGATGGAATCCTTGCTAAGCATGTGCCACTACTTGAGCTTGTCTCAGGGGAGAATTTCTCAAGTAGGAGTTCTAGATCGGACTATGCGTATGGGCATAAGTGGGTTGCGTTCGAAGTGGAGGTCGAGATCGCATTCGATGTGGACATCGATTTTAATCAAACACATAGAAGTGAATGGAAGGTAACTCGCGGGGGAGATTTAGAGCGATGCCATCCAGGAGCGCTATTCTTGACTGCGATGGTATAGAATGTTCGGTATCGTTCCATAGATAGATAGATAGATAGATATTTATTGGTGATTATTACAAATATAACATTGTTTTCACACGTCACAAAATGATAATTCCGAAATTGGATGTAATAAAGTACATTACTATGCTCCAAGAGAAGCTTACACGAAGTCAACGTCACCCAGAGTCAAATTAAAATATTCGTCAACAGAATAAAACACCTTAACTGCCAACATTTTCTTAATTTTAGCTTTGAACTTAATTATTGGCAGATTTTTCACCCCACCAGGAAGTCTATTGTACAGAGACACCGCGAAAAAACCCGGACCCCGTTGGGATTTACTCAATCTTAGGAAATCTTTCCTAATAAGGGACTTATTTCTAGTGTCGTAGCGATGTACATCCGACTGCAGCAGATATTTATTTTTATTTTGATGTAAGTATATCAGATTTTCTAAAAGGAAAAGAGATGGGAATGTAAGTATACCCAAATCTTTGAAGGTATTTCTGCAGCAGTCTCGATATCCCAAACCCCCCAGAATCCTGATGGCCCGCCTCTGCAGTCTAAAAACAGCTTCACGATATGCGCAATTTCCCTCAACACAATTCCGTACCTCAAATGGGACTCTACCATAGCGAAATACACCGTGCACAACACACTTCGGGGTAGGGAAAACGATAATGTTCTTAATGCGAAAATATTCCGGCTTAGTTTAGTCACAAGTTCATCTACGTGTGACCTCCACGTGAGTGCTGCGTCAACATGGACGCCAAGAAACCTAACTGGGTTGTCACCGCCATAGCTATCATCAATTGGTCTTAGTGTCATGAGCAAATTTTGGGTCTTACTCTCATTAATTATCAAGCCGTTCGAAGTAAACCACTCGGTAAGTCTCAACAGCGCCACATCCGACAGATCAAGCAGTGTTTGTAAATTTGAAGCCTTAACCGCAATCGTTGTGTCATCTACGAACAATGTGGTCTCAATTTCTGGTACATTATCAGGCAAATTGTTAATGAAAATTAGAAATAGAACGGGACCCAAAATGGAACCCTGAACCACGCCAGCATCAATAGAACTCATGCCAGAGCATGAATCGCCCGAAAATACCACCTGGTACCTTCCATTCAGAAAGGATTCAACCATACTGATTGCCTCCCCATCAAAGCCATATTTTTTTAGTTTTTGTAGGAGTTTGACATGCGCCACGCAATCGAAAGCCTTAGCCAGGTCTAGAAATGATGCAATCCGATAATCTTTGTTTTCGAAACAATCGAGAGTGGCAAATACAAATACACCACGTATCCTTGACAACAGCGGGGATATGTCCACTTTTTCTTGTTTGTTCTCTTCCCAGGATTTCAAGAATAGTGCCCAGGAACACCAAATCGATGCTTTTGAGAATCTAAAAATTTATTTTACACAGATGCCTACCGCGCTGTCTACCATGATGCTTCCCTGTGATTGGTGCATTCAAGGCCTAGTTGCCATTTTCTTCAAAAGCAACTCGCAAAGAATGAAAGCATGATGTATTTGCTGGGAAATTCAAGATTATGTCAGTTTACAGGTTTCAAAGTGAATATGAATACTTTATTACATATGATTCGGCGATACACCAAGATACATACAAACATCACTGAATGACTTAATGAGAATGCTATGGAACATCTTCTGAAATTCTTGAAAGATTTCAAGAAAAGGATCTAATGCCCGTACGCATAGTCGATACTCCGTACTTGAGAACGTCGACGCGTGCATCCCATATTGGTTACTTGACAGCCAAACACCACTTCGCCAGTGCTTGGTGTCATGCTTGCTCAAGTCTACGAACGACCTACCTTGAGGCGAGCTCAAGCAAGACATAATCACAAAATAGCGAAGATTATTTATCTTCTGTGATTTTTTAGAACCCAGCGTTGCTATTTTTATGATAACCTTGATGTACTGCACTATGTAAGATACCGCATGTACGATAATATCGTTTTGTGCAATAATTTCAAAGAACCTACCATTTGAAAATTCAATTCATCTAAAGTGTCCGAAGATACTGAAAATTTTAATGAAACTGCTCAAATTATTTTCGATAAACAGATTGCTCCCAGGGAATGAAGATGATTTTCTACGAATTCATTATAGTGATTACAGAACATAATACAAAGTGGCCCTGTTCTTAATGACCATCATGCTAGGAGGCGCATCCCTTCTTCGGAAGCATCACAGATGCCATAAATCATACACTCTGTCGGCATTTTATATAACAGAATTACGGTTCGTTTTACGGGCCGGCTTCTTTGACACCTCGAAGAGATACTGTCATATAATATCAAGTGTTAATAGCAAGTGCAGTGCGACAAACATGAAAACATGAAAACATTCCAGATATTAACGATATCCGATGAGTCAATACTTGAGCTTGTCTCAGCGGATAATTTCTCAAGTAGTAGTTCTAGATCGGACTATGCGTACGGGCATAAAACCATTGCTAGCGCGACTGAGCATCGCAGCATTTATTACAATCACAACCACGTTTGTATTTCGGAAGCTGTTGAGCTCTCATCTTTAGAGAAAGTTATTTCTCACTAAAATATAACTCCTATCTTCGTATGTTTTTCTAGAAATATTAATTTCTTTCGCGCTTGTCTCCAGGAATAAGAGCGTTATCATATTGTCCAAATGTCTGTAATTTTAAATTTCAAACAGAAAATGCTCCTATACTAATAAATTAATACATGGCCAAATTCGATATGTCCCTCCATCAGTTAAAACTTCACTTTTCGAAGGAAGTAGGTTGAATTGTAGCCGATTATATCGGAAATGTTCGTAAATGCGCAAAATCCGCTCGGTAATTTCGGGGTCAAAGCCATTTGAAAATTTTAAAACCAGAAAAATACTGACATGATTGTAGAAAAATAAGGAATTGATCGAATTAAAATGTATTAAATGGTAAGTAATGTTGATAATTTTCTTGGAAACCAAGCAGTATGGGGTGACTTAGGTACCTAGAAGAATATCCGCTATGGCTATGCATATGGATCTCACAGTTCATAAGCTTCTCGCTGACCAAGAAGTGACCAAGATGCTTGCAGTGTTTGAAAGCACTAGTGGTGCTCATGAGCACTCTTCTGCTTTGAAGTACTCTGAACTTCTCTGCAGCCCGTTTTCGAATTACTCATCAGTACTAAACCTCGTCAAAAAATTGCTAAGTTCTAAACACAAAGCAATGGCTCGTTTAAGTAGTGTTCAGATTGCTGAAACGAGAACTAAGTAACAGGAACTCAAGGATAGTTCTGCTATACCCCCTTTCCAAAAAGACAACAATTTCTGCTTTGAAATGTTCAGTTCAATGACACTCTACAAAGAGCTTTTTATGATGAACCATAATTCAGTATCTGCAAATTCAACTTCTCTAAAAGATGAGGATGATCTGAATCCTGAGATATAGCAGCCGCATCGCCATCCACTCCAGACAGCATCAAAGATACCTCATTTCCGCTCATAACTACAATCCATACCAGATACTTGAACAATTATAAGCGAATATTTGGCGAAATCCAAGCGTCATTAATGAAACCGGAGTTGGCCCCCAAATTGGTACTCGGACACTTTCTGTCGTCGAAACAAAAATACTGAACCCCGGAAATATCGAGAGCTCCAGCAGCACAAAAATATTTGACTAACATTGGAACAATATTCTGGAAATATTGGCCCAACAGTTTCTCAGTGTTGGCCTTATAAAGAATGTTCACTTTTTGCTACATTGTGCCAATATTCAAAACCAATATATGTCCAATATTTGAGATGAATATTGGGCCAATATTGGTAGGATATATTGGACCAATATTATTTCTAATATTGGACTTATACTGTTGTTCAATATTGGTCCAATATTGCGAAAAGTCAACATTTCTTACTGGTCCAACTGAAACTATGTTGAGCACATATTTTCCCAATATATTGTCCTGATTTTGGTCCAGTATTCGTATGCTACTTGAGATATCTCGAATATTAGAAACCGATTTAAGCACAGTATTGAACATCTATATTTGCCCAACATGAAATACCTATATCGGTCCAATAAGGAATGGTGACCTCTTGGATATTTGGCCATTATCAGAAATCAATAAAATTAGCCCAATATTGGACAACTATATCGGTCCAATATATGATACCAATATTGGCCCAATAAAGAATGTTGACTTTTTCGAAATTGGACCAACATTGGAAACCAATGTTAGCCCAATATTGAATATCTTTATTTGGTTGATGGAGAAGCAATCTTTCTGCCACCAGAACGACAGTCAATGGTAACATATCCATGGCATAGAACAATCTACATTTACTTTATGATCAATAGACCATATACTTCATAATTTTTTCGCAGTTGATTGTTGTCTCTTTCATTTTCTATTAGGGATCATAAAGTAAATGATAATTGTTTTATGCTCTGGATATGTTACCGAAGAACATTGACTGTCGTTTTTGTGACAGAAAAATCGCTTTTTCATCAATCAAATTCCGTTATTAACCCTTTTTTCAGGAACCGACCGAATATTTCATATTTATGGAACAGAAAACCGGCAAGCGTATATAACCAAGTTGATTTGCGGAATATATCTTATGTAAACTTGACACAACATGACATGAAATCAGGAATCCCAACAAAAATTTCAGCCAATTGGATAATCTTAACAAAAACCTATGTTCAGAAGGAATTATCTTGTTTGAGGGGCCGAGGCACCGTTTACGGATATTTATAAATAAGCGAACCTCATCATATCGATTTTTTTTTCTAAAATTCTCCTTCCTCAGTTATAGTAATTTTCGACAAAATTAGTGGGTTGGCAAATTGGATCGAATTCGTCGAATTTGATCATGCGCACAAGAGCTGCTGAATTCGCGTCAGTGATTTTCTAGAATATTGTCTTCAATGAATATGGATATTCAGCGGACTGAGGTTCTCTTCAGCCCAAAGTGGAAAGCATCAACTTTTGCTTTAATATGTCCAGTTCACTAACACTCTCCCCTGCAACGCTGGCATTAGAACTTCTCATCCTGAACGATTATTCCTTCAATATCTGCAAACTCAACTTCTCCAGAAGATCCAAGCCTGCGGATGATCTGAATCCGAAGATATATCAGCCGCAACGTCATCCGCTCCAGACAGCATCAAAGATATCTCATTTCCGCTCCTAACTACAGTCCGTACCAGATACTCGAACGATTATAAGCGACTATTTGGCGAAATCCAAGCGTAATGAACGAAACCGGAGTTGGCCCAGATCCAAAATTGGTACTCCGAGATTTGCTGCCGTCGGAAAGAGATACCGAACCTGGAAAAATTATCAATTTCATCGAGGCAAGAGAGTGCAATATTGTACTGGAAGTTGGGAAAATTGGGTTTCAGGTCGGAGGAAAGAGGGTTTCGATTACTGTTTCAAGTCGGAAAAGTTCAAACGGGACGGGTTTAATCTCGGGACCGGTGACCATTTCATTTAAATCGATTTCTCGGGTGAAGTTTCGTTTGGAATTGTTTTTCGGCATTTTCTACCTTCGTTCGCTTTCATTCCTTCAGAATGTGCTGAATTGTACCCGGATAGAACGAGTTCATGAGTTTCACGATTCTTATCAGAAAATTCCTCTTGAACGCCATTATACAGAGTGTTTCAAAATTGCAGGTACAAACGAAGAGGGCAGATTCCTCACAGAAATTTAGGGAAGAAGAAGATGGGACTGCAAACTTTAATTTTCGAGATACAGGGTGTTTTTTCGTACAGAACGAATCGGTGGATGAAATATGTTCCCTGGTCTCAACATATATTTCAAACATTTAGACTTTCAGGTCCTACTGTTGAAATAAATATAGTTGGTAACGGGAATGAGGGCTAAGGTAATCAGAAAAACTAAATTTTCGCCGACGTTTCGTCTATATTTTTAGACTTTCTCGAGGCTCATTTAGAGTTGCTCTATATTGAAGGTAGTAAAAACGGCAATGAACATTATCAAAACTGTAGAGTTACGAAGAATTTCGACAAACAACAAACACAATACATAAGTCAATGTTTAAAAGCAATTATTGGTAAGTATCACAGTCAACTAGTTGAAATATTTGGGAAATCTGACTTTTACCACCTTCCCACCTTCAATATAGAGAAACTCGTAATGAGCCTCGAGAAAGTCTAAAAGTATAGACGAAACGTCGGCGAAAATTCAGTTTTTCTGATAACCTTAGTCCTCATTTCCGTTACCAACTATATTTATAATTTAAACTTTTCGGAAACTGAAATATGTTGATTCATTTAAAAACAATGACACGACTACTATTTTCGATAACCTGTGGAATTTTTCACAACACAGGGTGTGAAAGTTCGAATTTCCTTCAAGGAAAATTCAACTCGAATTCAAAATAATTGCTACAGACCAGAAAATATTCCTAAAAACTGATTGCGAGTTCGTTCATTCACTGTAGCTAACTAACTGAATCTCTTGGCAAACCAAAAACCAAAAAAAGTTCAAGAGGGCACAGTGTTCCGGAAAAGATAACCCTGTAGATTTGCAAAAGAAATTGACGGGTCGGATTGTGTTAACTCTAGAATGTATCTATGCCAAACTTAAGCTGAATATCATGTGAAATGCAGATGTTATGAGAAATAAACTTCAACACTCTGTATCTCGGAAACGTAACGCCTGCGGTCCCTTGTTTATGGGCCTTTATTTCCTCAGTATTATGCAGGAAATTTTCTAAGTGTGTTTGTACCTTCAATTAAGGAACGCCCTGTATATATTAGATTGTATCTTCATTCTTAAAAGTATTCGAAAACTAATATTTCGAGTGGATATATTCATAGAATCATTAGGTGCATTTCACCAATTTACCAATTCGGCCTTCGTTATAAGGCTTCAGGAATATCTAGTGGCTTAATAATTTTTTTCGGGTATAAATTTATATTCACGGTATGCCAACAGCTTTCAGGTCGGAGAGTATAGGATTTCAGTAACTGTTTCGAGTCGCTAAAGTTCACACGGAACGGATTTGATTTCGGGATCGGTGACCATTTCATTCAAATCGATTTTCTCGGGTGAAGTTTGATTTCGAATTGTTTTCCGGCATTCTTCGCCTTCCTTCATTTTATTTCCTTCAGAATATGCTGAAATGCTGCTATCTTTTCAGAAGGGTACTGAATTTTATGCCTTTCTCTATTGATGTTCATTCATCTTGATCGAGAGAAGGTCAGAGTGAAATTCAAAAAGCCATAGAATTGAAATTCGGTTAGTTCAAAACCAGCAGTGGGCAAATAATAAGGTATCTAAATTCTTCAATATGTTCAAAAAATTTCCTGGATAGATTTGGTGCAAGATGCATAGAAGTGTTGACCATTTCCTTTTAATACCCTCTGAAATTAAGGGTCCAAAACGCGGTACAAGAATTGTCAAATACTGTTCTATTTATCAAGTCCACACAAGTTATTCCGCTGAAAGGAAAGGATCTTATCGATCTAATGAAATAATTTCCCAAACAACAATATCAAATGTGGAACATCTACTGATTTATATTTTGGCAAAATGTATAAGATTGCAAAGCAATATGACATTCACTGTAAGAGTACTTTTTTTAATACAAGAAGTCATTTCGTAGCTAAAAAGGAGGTATTTACGGATATTTTTGGCTAATATAAATCATTATATTGGATAGTTAGAATCTTTTTTCAGGAAATTGTTGTTTATTAATTTTGTTTGTACTAATTAATGAAAACTGAATTCAAAAGTTATAAAAGCTTGGGAAATATTTCGAGTAAATGTTCATCTTTATTATTATTGAAATATAAATTATTTATTTTTGATATTCATGTTATCATAGGAATTTATGAGGAGATTTTCAAACCCGACAAACTAATAACTAACTTTTCGAATGTTTCCTATATGTGTTTTTGAGTTGCACTTAATTATGAAAAAATAAATAATTTTTGTAATAAATATTAAAAAATATCAAGTTTCAGGTTTGTGCATTCAGAGACTAAGAAAGCCTTTATATATATTTTCACCATTTTGTCTGAATCGAATGATCATCTTATCTTAAAGTTGTAAAGCTCTGATTAGTTAGTTTCGACATAATATTTGCATCCATCGGCGAAAACTGGAGTGACAAATTACGCTGTATTTTGCCAACGTTTGGAACGCTTTTAGGACCCAAAATATGTGATAGAGTGCGGGCACCATTTATTCAATGTATCTTAATCTGGAACTTACTATCTAGGTCAGATTCTTCAACCCATCAAGTTCTAGCGTATCATATATTGAACATTAAAGATCACCTGCTAGAAATGGATCGAAAAAGTTTTTCATTTGCTTAATTTGTTCTTGGAATACATTTTCGGCTATTATAGTTAGTAGATCAGCCGCTCTGACTATAAATATCCAATGTTCTGAAGAGTTCATATAGTAGGAATTGGTTCATGGAGATAAGAGAGCTCCCCTTATAAACTAACATAACCACAAGGATGAATATCTGTCGATTAATCAACAAACATTCCACCCTTATCAGAGCCAATCATTCAAAACATCTACACCGAAGAAGCAGCGTCCAGGGAGATTGGTTACAGCTGTTTCACAGTATTTGCGGATCGTCAGACCAACTTACCTTGGATAAGCCGCAGAAAAGGAATCTAGATACTTATGACCTGTCAGATGGAATGCTGCAGTATAACTACGTACGTCGCGCCATCTCCCAGGAGCATCTTGCGAATCCTACCTTCGAGCGCAGAATACTTTGATCGATGTGCATGGCGTTCATACTTTTGTCGTATCAGGTCTCCGCATCTGCGATTTTGCAGTTTACAACGTCCGTCATGGCTTTGAAAACACTCGGTTCATGTGGTTTTTCCAAGACGATAACGTCCATTAATCGACAGATATTCGTCCTTGTGGTTATGTTAGTATAATACTTCTGGAGCTCTCCTATCTCCATGAACCAATTCCTACCTTTGTCAGATGTTTGACGTTATCGTCTTGTGGGAAAACCATATGAACCGAGTGTTTCCAAGTCATGAAACTGCAAAATCGTAGATGAAGCGACGAAAGGATGAAAGTCATGCACATCGATCAAAGCATTCTGCACTCAAAGGTAGAATTCGCAAGATGCTCCTGGGAGATGGCGCGCTGTACGTTGTTATACTGCAGTATTCCATCTGACAGGTGATTAGTTTCTACATTAATATTCCACGGTTTGTCCATGGCAAGTTGGTCTGACGATCAGTAAAAACGTGAAAACGCTGGAACCATTCTCCTTCTGCTTTTTCGGTGTAGATGTTTTGGTTGATTGGATGATAAGCTCTGATCAATGAGGAATGTTTGTTAATTAATCGACATATATTCGTCCTTGCGGGTACGTTGCATCTTTTCAGATACCTTTATATGGAACGTTAGTCACTTAGGGTATCTATTACTATGAGTTACAATGCATCATGTTCAGGTTGTCATTTCAGCAAATTGCAGATCTAGATAGTAATGAACTTCAGGGATGATTAGAATATCCGTTAAAATGTTCCAGCTGTGTATATCGAACCACCAAACAATACCAACTTGTCAAATAAATGAGAAAAGAAGTCGTGACTTCGATTATATCGTATTCATGTGTCTATGGTGTTTGTAACTGTTCGAACGTCCATAAACTCAGTATAACACTGCTACATACAGCAGTACCGCGAGTTCAAAGTAGATACCGACGAGATGGGGAGAATATCTTATCGTGAGATAAGTTTCTTTATTTAGAAGATTTTTTAGGAGAATACCAAACACTTACTTATTACATTATTTATTATTAGTTAATCGGAATACCGATACATCGACCGGACTACGGTCGTCAACCTTATTACCTGATTGAAAAATGTAAAATCATATATTATATTTCAGATTGCTATATCAGCAATTGGGGACTTTTCATTGACACCACAATCTGGAAGGATTGAAAAATAGGGGTGGCCAATTGTCACCTGGTGTATAGATGCGGATTATCAAGATGCATAAATGATTTACAGAATAAATAAACCGAAAGCTTTGCAACTGAACTTCGGAAGAGAAATTATGTAGGCCTAGCTGAAGAAAACATACCACGACCATAATGAGGAACACAACCTCAATATTTTAAAATATCTTCAGAGATCCATCAGATCTGATCAAGTTCTGACTTATGTTTTTTGAGTCAACATGACTCAAAGTACAACAATTTCCAAACGAAACAACTTAGAATATAGCTATCTGTAGAGTAGGTTTGAACCCTTTGAACAAAGAACAACAGGAAGGAGCATAACGATTTTCTACTTCGTATAAAAGTGGGACATAGGCGCTCATATTGAACCTCCAAGTATGACTCATGTTAGTTAGTTTCTTCAGACAAAGAAGTCTCGGAACAAGTTGTTCTCTCTTCAAAGTGAAAGGAAAATCAGCCATATGCAACATCCATCCCGGACCCACTTTGTGGGGCATTATGCTCCTTCCTTATGTTCTTTATTCAGAGTTTGAACCGTAATCACCGAAGGTCGAATTCATGAATGGGTTTAATCTGCCAAGTGATTCCGCAGATATACCCATTGATTTTTTTCTGAATATTGTCAAGAATGAAGTTCAGATCGAATTGAAATCCAGTTCTTGATGAAAAATGACAGCTCAACGTCCCATGCAGAAATTTGTGAGGAACATATGACGACGAAATTTTACATACTATTTCCCTGAAACCTTGGGAAAAATATACCCATTCTATCGAACTGAAAACTGGTACATTTCTCCCTCACATTGACTTCGAGGTAAGTGTCGAATTTCATTGGTACTGCTCAATATTTTAGAACTGGAATTTGTCAGAAAAATTTCCGAAAGTTTGTTCCTTGAGCTCCTCAAAATATGGGCGTCAAGAAATTTTGAATTGAGTTGCGCGCCAACATTCTACAACTAGTTTCAAAGCCTTAATCGGATCCCATCAGTACTTCTTGAGGTGTAAGATAAATAGCTTCGAAATTTCAAATAAGTATGAATCAAAACATTTTCGTCATTTTGGTCCATCAACGAACTAGACTGTCGCATTTTGATACATGATCTACCCCTAAAGAAGTTAGTACTTCCAGGCAACCGACGTCGGCTGATCGTCCGGATAGAATCGATTTTGACATCACATGATATCAATGATAGCACGGCATTTTCAAGAACACGTAGGCAAAAAGAGGTGATTCGACAAAAAATATAAGCGGCACCGTCGAATGGATTGGTCAATCAATGATTTTTGGAACCAAACATTTGAATTCAATAACCAGTCATAGTTGTTTCTTTTTCGATCTGATTCATAATATGTATGTATGTACAATAAATATGTATTAACTTCATATTGATACATTAAAAACCAATAAACCCCCAGTAACCGTAAATATAAACATGGTTATAACTTCCTTTGGAGTTATACTAATCAGTTATGAATCCTTTACTCCCTCTGATGTATTCACGAAAACAAACCAAACATTGGCGATTTTCCACTTCGTTAAACTCACTCCTATGTATATCATTATACAGGGTGCGCCTTGAGTTGTACATTAATTTTAACCATAGATTCCTCTAATCAAATAAAAAACTTTTTTCCTTCGCCATTTTTCAATCCAATGTTTGAAATTAAAAAAAAATGATTGAAAAACTAATTTACTCACTTGATTCTTATGATTTGGTGCTTTTTGTGAAATTATCGCAAGGTAAACATTTCACTACACTGGACTATTGAAACAGTGATTTTCTTGAGATATTCTTGAGATATTCAATTCATTTCCACTATAACATTATACAAAATTCCATCCTCGCCCACTCTCATATTTAAAACCACATAATTATTCTTATTTTCATCAAACTTATGCGTGAATTATATGAAATCAATTAACTAACCTGAACACATTAATTGAACTCTCTGGAAAGTCAGTTTCATAGACATGAAGACCAAGCCTTCATATCTGTGGTCTGATCACGAAATAGCATAGACCTAATATAAGCGCATTAGTTCTTACGAAATAGATAAATATTTCTATGTATTCTATGGTTCGGATAAGTGTAGACGGAACTTAATTTACCACCTCTTCTAGCTCAGTGACGGATCCATAAAAACGAGGTAATTTCTCTAATTTTTATCAGATTTTATAACATTCAACGTTGAATATCTCCAAAACGGTGCGTTTGATGAAAAATTATAAAGAATATAACTATTCTAAAATGATTGAAGATTCTTATTATGACATAAGATAAACGTCATATAGTTTTATGAATCGTTGCGTCTATAACTCGGAAACTGTTCGATGTAGAATGAATGTGATTACTGCAGAGTTTCAGACTCGCCATATCAAAGCTAAAAAAGAAAAACTGTTTTTTTTTTGGAAATTTCAATAGCCTGTATCTTCTTACTGGAACCGAATCTGAAAAAATGATAAATGGAAAAAGTGTTTTATTTGACGAGAGGAATCTACGAATGAAATTAATGTAACTTAAAGACTTACCTTGTATATTCTCATCAATAATTTCAATAGTGATCACTTCAGACTAAGAAAAATGAATCAATTCACTTAGACTGAACTGTAGAAGAATGAATACATACTATGTCTTGAAAGTGAGCCAATATCATACTTCCACTCATATTTTCGATTTCAATACGGTTAACTTTCAGCCATTGCTTTAATTTGCAATATTTTCTTGCGCGCATGTTCAAGGGAATCAGCGTGCTATCGTTTGGTCCAAATGTCTGTAGTTTTCGAACTTTTTCCCGAAAATGGTTTCAAATGACTAGGTTGTATTCACTGGTCACGAATCTGGTCTCGAAATCGATTCCGTCCGGCCGTCCGTCCGTAGGCACGATCACGGGTTTACATAAAACCCTACCTACTTGAAACTTCCAGGGTAGGTTGTATTTCAAAATGCAACGGTTAAGTTCGTTGATGAGCAGAAGCGTCCAAAGGGTTTCGGAGTTATAGACATTTGAAATTTTGAGGTATTTTCCTAATATTTCAGAAACTACTACAGAGATTAGATTGAAACTTGTCAGTTAGTTGGAGCATAATGACGCAAAACTTTGAGCAAAGTTTTGTTGGGATCGTACAGTCAGTAAATCAAAAAAAAAATTTTCAATATTTTTTCACAAAAAAATTTTTTTTTGGAAACTATCCCCTATTCGGGAAAGATTCTGCTCAGACCTAGAGCTCCATATTTCAGAGCTGTGTACCAAATTTCGGATTTATACCATCATAATAATCGGAGATATTGGGAAAAAATATGTCACATTTTCAGATTTTTTGATATTGCCAACCAAATTTTGTCGGTTTTCCGAATGAAACGAATGGAGCATATAGGCATGATTACCATAGAAATTTCGACTAAGAAGTTTGTAAATATGTGTCGAATTTATTTACTCGTGAAAATGAATGAGAGCTTGGAGAGAATTGGGACTTAAGGCGATTAGTTGCAAAAGGCTGAGAAAGCTCGTGCCGTACTACTACCGGTAAAGTCAGAACCACTACTACCGGTAAAGTCAGAACCTAAGTATAAATAGAAAAACTTAGACAATCACTGACTTGAAGTCAACACCTTCTGCGCTCATGTTCCAATTCGTTGCTAAAGCGGTCGTCTCCTTTGAACATGCGCGCAAAAACTGCTGACTTCACGTCAGTGCTTTTCTAGGTTTTTTATTTATCGTTTGGTTCCGACTTTATCGGTAGCAGTACGGTACGAGCTTTCTCAGCCTTTCGCAGCAAATCGCCTCAAATATCACTGCTCTCCAAGCTTTCATTCATTTCCATGAATAAATTCATTTGACGAATATTTACAAGGAAGTCAGTTGATTTATCCATGGCTATCACGCTTATACGCTTCATTTATTTGGTTATGAAAACCAACAAAATTTGCATCGATTTCAAGCGATAGACCAAAAGCTCCGGTTATATTTACGGTTATCCAAAATGACATATAGGCAGAGGAGAATCTTTCAATGTGGATAACCGTAACTATAACCGGAGCTTTTGGTCCATCGTTTGAAATCGATGTTGGTTTCATATTTCATTAGTATGAAATATGAAATCGATATTGGTTTCATATTTCATTAGTATGAAATAAAATCAATTATCTATGATGTGAGTTATTGAATGTTAACAATCTTAACATCGAGATATGTTGCCCTCGGTAATTAACATCCTCAAAACTCTCTTGGTACATACGTAACTATTAACATTAAGTACTAATCGAGCATCAAGAACATTTGACATCAGCCCTGTACCAGTACCCAAGAGAAAATCATTGAGTCGAATTCCATTACCAATTATTCCTGTGGGAGATTCTGTATTGACGTTGAAGATGTAACAAGTCACAACTGCAGAATGTCCTATTTTCCCATTATGATAAGGAACGTCGCTAATGGACCAATATGGAATCACAATTACTCAATCAGTAAGCACGGGTTTCCGACTCTAATCACAAATGGTCGCATATACAAATGAGGGAATAGAAGTAGATTTACGTAACATTTGCATACAACGTTGTTCGGTTGGTGGTTTCGAATCAATTTGCAACCATTCATTGAATCGAAATTCTGGTGATGTTAATTTCCTATATTGCTGAACCCGTCGTTGTTCGTTTGATATTTTCTCGAACAATAAACCTTTGAAATTTGGTTTGGTTTGAAATACGTGTATGCATCCACATGGATGATATTTTCGATATAGCTCAGTGCATATTTCCTCTAATTATAAACATTCGGAAATCAGTCGCTATCAGTTTGCTATATAGAGTCCGGAACAAAATTGGAATCGATGAGCTCTGGTAATATCGAAAATCTTCTGTTGAAAATATCACCGTTTTCGGGAAACTGAACATTTAGGAATTTCGTCGAAACTCATTGGGACCGACCACCTTTGATGCTGATGATTACTGATTAGTGAAGCTTTTTCGAGAAATTCTATCTTTTCCTATAATTTTAACATGATCACTTCACATAATGCTCGCTTTACTTTGTTGTCGAATTGGTTTGCTATAAAACACACTCTATTTTGTACAGATATCAAATGGGTATAATATAACATGCAAAAAACACAAACAGTGTAGTCCAACGAAAACTTATTACCTCGCTTTTACGAATTCAAAATGGAAATGTGGTAAATGTCTAGAACCCGTCAATTTCGGATTCGAGTGGAAACAACTTTTCTGCACTTTGCATCCCTGTACTGCAACCCCCTAACGAGGGTGAGCACAACCCCTTGATTTCGAATGGGGTTGGAGGGGTGTTGCGAAACCTGATTTTGAAGATCTTATCGAGTACTATCTTATCCTGAAATTTCGCTTCGAAATTTCCATTGATATCGAAATGACATGTGAAATAGTGAAAGGGTACTTACTTTTACTCAACAACAAAACTACTAAATACGTTTGAAATGTGTCGGATACGATTAATATTCTCGTGATAAACTCCACATTGCCTCTTCCACTATTTTCGCTGTTATTTCGTTATTATCGATGTATATTTTGAAGCGAAATTTCAGGGTCGGATAGTAATAGATACGATCTTCAAAATTTGTTATCGCAAAACCCCATATTTCTATTCAAAATCAAGGGATTATGCTCACCCCCGTCAGGGGGTTTACGTTACGCAAAAGGCGGAGAAGTTATGCCCTCTCGAATAAGGAATTGACAAGTCCGAGCGATTTTCCACATTTTCATTTCAAAGTCGGAAAATGGGGGTGCTTAGTGTTTTTGTTTGACCACCCTGTATATTTTACGAGTGGCAGGACCTCGATTCTCAGTTTTATGCTTTTCGAAATGTATACAGTGAAGCCTCTCCTAACTGACTCTCCTCATAAGCAGACTACTCCCTCAACCGTTCAATCTCCTTGGAACCAAAACATTCGAAACAATTTTCCATGTAAATCGTATTCCCATAAGCGGAAACCTCTATCGGACAGATATGTCCTAGAAACAGACGTGGAATTCTGAAGAGCGGTCTAGAATAAATGCACCTTCTTAATATCCATATAAATTCCCTTGATATTATTTGTGAAATGTCATAAAAGGCTCACTATTTTATTCAGTGAAAATGACAGTAGTGAAGGAGTGATATAAAGCGATTTTAAGCGATGGACCAAAAGCTCTGGTTATATAAGGTGTCCCACGTTGTTTCATTCAAAATTGAATTCCTATCATTCTTAATGAAACACACTTTATTTGTTCTTTGCCTAGGTATATATTCTAGTAGGTATATTTTCAGATTTCCAAGCAACTGTCTTCTTAATTTTGTTGTTTGGACCATATTTCTAGTATGTGTAAAATAGCCTGAAAGCCGCGAGAGACGTCTTAAATGATTATTTGTGCTTCGAAGCATATCCCGAAGATGTCAGTATATTGTCGAATTTAAATGGTGTTACGTTGTGATAACTACTTCTCGTTGTCTTGTTTCATGTATTCTTATAAGTTTTATATGAAAGGATTTACTAGAGTTGAGGTTGAGATTCTGGTTTGTTTGTTCCTGGACTTCGCACTCGCTATTAGCTGATTTTAAAGACTTCGGCGAAAGTTACAAGCAACATACGTGCCCAGGAATATTCTTTGAGGAAGGATTTCCGTCTGGAAATATTGAGGGATATGACTATTCCTCTTCATGGGATTTTGAAACTTGACCCGTGGGAAGACTTATAACATCAAATGCGGTGAAATTAAGAAGAAAAAGTTCCATCATTCTCTCTTATTACAGCTCGAGAAGCTGTCTCCTGTGGCTGGATGATACTTCGGTATATCCTGGCACAGAATTAGGGAGAAATATTTCAGGTTCCCTCTTAAATTCCATTCAGTGAAACTTTGTGTGATGGTTAAATAATTCTTATCACAGTGAAAGTGAGACTTACTGTGCTCGATCAGCCCTCGTACTATTCAGTTAGTTTCAATTAACATTTCGGGTATGATTGCACTAGGAAAATGAGATTCGAGGGAGACCCTTTCACACATTTATAGTGATGGTACAGCAGAAACATCAATGACAATTCACTGAATAACTATAACTTTTCACAGTAAGCTAAGATTTACTTGTGAATATCTGTTATTAATACTGAATAGTTCCACCTACAACTACCCACACTGGATAATGTCGTATAGGTACAATGCTATACAGGGTGATTCCGGAGGAGACCGTCAGATTTCAATATTTGGTTTATGGTTGGTAGTCTCTATTGAGATTATACAGGGTGATTTGTCTGATTCGACCGATTTTGCTGTTTGCTTAAAGTGTTTTCAAAATACGCGGTTGTTATCATGGTGATTTCAGATTGGTTGTGCAGGTTGAAAAAACTCCTTGTACGTTCCGTTTCCAAAACTTCTTTATCCGGTTCAGATTCTACAATAATGAATCATTATTCAAGTGTTTCTAATTTTTTGGCACACTTCCAATTTTCCTAAAAAAAAATTTCGAAGAAGAACGTTATCGAAATTTTGCTCAAAAGCAGGGAGAATATTCTGCACTGCGTAGTGATGCTGTATCGCCCGAGGATGCAAAGAGGTTCGTCAGTTCGAAAAATATTTTTTACATATCAAAAATTCATATTAAATTGCTTTTATTCGGTATAGAATCATTCAATTAGGAGAGTCCCTCAATTAAATTTTTTGCACACCTCCGCTTTTCTATGATAGGATTATTTCTATAAATCATCGTACAATGCATTGGCTAAATTAAATGATTTCATAGCTCTGTAGCAATTAAATATAAATAACGAATTTGGATAGACTATTCAAGAAATTAGGAGCTGCTTTCCATCCTTGGAATATGCTGCTTTACTTCCCAGTGCAATATTCTCACTGCTTTGAAGCGAAATTTCAATAATGTTCTTCTTTAAAAAATTTTTCTCGGAAAACCAGAAGTGTCCCAAAAAAATGGAAACTCCTGCATATTGACTCATTATTGTTGAATTTGAAACGGATGAAGATGTTTTGGAAACGAAATATACAGGGTGTTTTCCTTCAACCTGCACAATTCATTTCAAATTATCACAATAAAATACCTGCATTTTAGGAAAAGGTTGAAACTTTTGTAATTTCTCATTCATATTACACCATACTGCAAATTTCATCAAAATTGATTGAGCAATACCAAAGTTATAGTAAATCAGTGCGAAAGTAGAATCAGTTCGAGTGGAATTTCGAAATTTTCCGTTTTGAAAACGCAACGTACATATTGTGCTTTGTTGAAAATCTCTTCAGAATCGGATGAGCCATACCAAAGTTATTAATCAAAATGAAATCGGTCGAATCAGATCCCCAACCATAAACCAAACATTGTTTTGAAACTGTCTTGACTAGTGTACACTTATCCTTAAATCTGAATGTCTCCTCCGGAATCACGCTGTATATGTGCTCTATGATAAACGTTGCTCTTCTGCTTCTGGATAAATTGTTGGATGACTTACTATGATTTCATCTAATCAGCTAATCGGTGATATACCTAGGTGATGACTTTTTGTCTAGTATCCTTAGTCGAAGGATATAAAAGGATGCGCTGAGTCTGACGGAAATATCCGAGCTTATGTTTAAATGGCTGATTCGAATGAAGCCGTGAATTATCTACGCGTTTTGTAGGCCAATGTAGAGGAGACCTAACTGGTGAAAGTGGGTACTTATCCAGTAATAAACATTCAGAAAAAGCTCTGACATTCTCGGAAGAACACATAGATCATCTTCACGGTTTTGTTTAAAGGGATCATACTGTGAATTATCTGCGTGATTCATTGGCCAATGTAGAGTCGGCCTAATAAGTAGTAAAAGATCTAACTCACTCAAATATAAGAACTCACGTCAGACCTCTGACCTTTTCAGAAGGCATGCCTATAAGGAAACATAAAGAATCTTCATGCTTTTGTTTATAGAGCTCATACTCATCACGCCGTTGATTGCAAGATATATTAACCAGTGCAGAGTACACCTTACTAGTGAAAAAACTAACATACTCAATTATAAGCACTCAGGTGAAATCTTGGACCTTCTAAGAAGGAAGCATAAATCATCTTCACAGTTTTGTTTAAAGGACTTATACTAATCACGTCGTGAATTATCTGAGTGATTGATTGACCAATGTAGAGTCTACCTAACTATCGAAACAGGTAACTTACTCAATTATAAGCACTCACTTAAAATCTCTGACTTTTTAGAAGGTATGGCCATAAGGAAACATTTTCACGATTTTATTTATAGGGCTCGGACTAATCACGCCGTTGATTATCTGCTTGATTAATTGTCCAGTGTAGAGCCGACCATACTAGTGAAAGACCTAAGTTACTCAATTATAAGCACTTGCGTATAATCTTTGAACCTTTTAGAGGGCATGTCTATAAGGAAACATAATTGATCTTCACGCTTTTGTTTATAGGGCTAATACTAATCACGCCGTTGATTGCGTGATATATTGACCAGTGCAGAGTAAACTTTACTAGGGATAGAACTAACATAATCAATTATAAGCACTCACGTGAAATCTTTGACCTTCTTAGAAGGCATGGCCATAAGGAAGCATAAATCATCTTCACAGTTTTGTTTATAGGACTCATACTGATCACGACGTGAATTATCTGCGTGATTGATTAGCCAATGCAATCTATCTAACAAGCGAAAGAGCTAACCTACTCAATTATAAGCACACACTTAAAATCTCTGACTTTTAGAAGGCATGGCCATAAGGAAACATAAATCAATTTCACGATTTTGTTTATAGGGCTCAGACTAATCACGCCGTTGATTATCTGCTTGATTAATTGGCCAGTATAGAGCCGACCTAACTAGTGAAAGAACTAAGTTACTCAATTATTTGCACTCACGTAAAATCTCTGACCCTTTTAGAGGGCTATATGGAAACATAAATGATCTTCGCGCTTTTGTTTATAGGGATCATACTAATCATGCCGTCGATTGCGTGATATATTGACTAGTGTAGTGTACACCTTACTAGTGATAGAACTAACATACTCAATCATAAGCACTCAAGTGAAATCTGTGACCTTAGAAGGCATGGCCATAGGTAAGCATACATCATCTTCACAGTTTTGTTTATAGGACTCATACTAATCACGCCGTGAATTATCTGCGTGATTGATTGCCAATGCAGAGTCTTCCTAACTAGCGAAAGAGCTAACTTACTCCATTATAAGCACTCACTTGAAATCTCTGACTTTTTAGAAGGCATGGCCATAAGGAAATATAAATCATTTTCACGGTGTTGTTTATAAGGCTCAGACTAATCACGCCGTTGATTATCTACTTGATTAATTGGCCTGTGTAGAGCCGACCTAACTAGTGAAAGACCTAAGGTACTCAATTATAAGCACTCACGTAAAATCTCTGACCCTTTTAGAACGTATGGCCATAAGGAAACATAAATCTCGCCACTAATTAACTGCTCTATTCTCGAGCCAGTGTGAAGCGGACTTAACTATTGAAAGTGCTTATTCACTCAATTTTAGGTACTCACGTAAAATATGTGAATTTTTGGGAGGAATATCCATATATAAGGATAGATAAAGCATATTCCAGCTTTTGTTTATAGGACTCATACGAATTACGCCGTAAATTATCTGTGCTATTTGTAGCAAGTGTAGAGCGGACCAAACTAGTGAAAGCGCTAACTCACTCTATAAGCACACACGTAAAATCCCTGACCCATTTCGAAAGCCTGTCCATAAGGAAACATAAATCATTTCCCAAACCGAAATCCCGGTTGGCGTTCATAAACCCTTTACGGGTCGCATTTTTCAAGTTTTATACTCACCCCTGGGACTCGCCAGCGTGTTGAATTCCCGCTCCCTCTCCCTGGTGGAATGGTGTTGCATCACCGACGATGGTCGCTCCACTATCGTGTACGACGTACCCGGTGGCGAATAGTAGAGCCCGCTCCTGCTGCGCGCGGGCCCTCTTGGGGTTCCGTTGGGCCCCAGAACGTCCTCCGCCTCGGCGGCCACGGCGCCGCGGCCACCTCTTCCGGGGGTCGTACGGGACCAGGTGCCTCCTCCATACCGGCCGCCAGCGACGTAGGAACTTCCCAGGTCCGCCAGCTCCGAGTATTCTTCTCCCGTGCGCATCACACTTCGGCTATGTGCTAGCCCCGATTCGCTCTCGTCACGAGTAGGTGAGCTGAAAAGTGGAAAAATACAATTAGAAGGTTTGATACCAGATTAAACGGGACATATTGAACATCATTGTTTAGTTTTCGACCACATTATGAATTCATCTGGCTCGATGGACCATGATTTACATTGAACAGAATATTAGAACAATACTCCGATAAATTTGAAGGGATGATAAGATTAACACACTGAACCATCAGAGTCAGCTACGATGAGGTTTTTCCACAGATCGTCAGGAATGAATGATGAATGATCACTTATTTTCATATTATGGAATTCATGGTTCAAAAACCTACTTAAGGTTATCGCAAAATTAACGCAAGATTTGAATTGAATAGATAATACATTTTTAGTCTTTCGAGATCATACCGAAAACCTACTCTACAATATTTTCTTTACGACCGGTCTAACCGCTGATGGTGAACAAAAGTTTCTGATCTGATCACGTCGGTACTTATCGAGATATTGGGTAAATAACTTCGAAATTTCAAATAACAATGAAAGTTGATATATTTTTTCCAATATATCCAAAACTTAACATCAAATCAAATAGAATTTGAAATTCTATTTTGTTATTTACTATTTTCAAGATATATGTCCAGTTTCATCGAAATTTAATCAATAGTCTCCAAAAAAACAACTTGTTCCGACAAAACTTTTCGAAAAACAATTTTGCTTGAATTTCCCAACAATTGGATCCTCTCGGAAAGTTTCCCTTGTTGCCGGTTTTTATTCTACAACTCATTTCGAAGCTTCAACATGATCGCATCTTTACGAACCTTCAATCTGATCGTATTTATTAAAATATTGGAAAACCAACCTCGATAAATTTTTTTTCCGTCCAACACGCACGTATCTCCTGAAGATAGCCAAATTGCTAATGCCTATCTTTTATTTTGCATTATCCTCAGTGAAAAATAATTTCTATTTCAAGAATACACAGAATAATACATAATATTTATGATAAATTGTCCACATCCTTCACAGGTTGCCCTGGTTTCAATAATTAAACACCTCCAACATCGAGAAATAGCTGCAGATGATCCTCTGAGCAGAATTTGTCACATTTCATGGAAATATTAGCTGTTGAAATAAAAGAATGATTCATTTCTCAAAACTTTACTGCCTGTAGCAAAAAGTTGAAGATCGATCAGGATTTCAAAAGCGTCTAACAATATTTCATTATTCGATTCCACGCGCGTTCATTGTCTGGAAATGTCAAACCAAATCACCGGTATTTACTTTTCCAAATTAATCCAATTCGAACTTTCGAATTACACGAAATTCCTGAAAAAATATCCACGAAACGTGAAAAAGTAAATCCAACTAACCAATTTCCTCCTATAAGAACGGTTCCAGGCCGCGTGTGTTTATTCATTGCCATCCGCTCTTTTATCAGACGTGGGCGACTTCGAGTTTTAGCGCTCTTCCAATTTCCACCCGGTTCAAATTGATTTATTTCCTATTATTTCCAGGAGTAAGGCGTCACGAGGACGTCCCTAGGGAGGCACAATGCCGATAATGTCCCCAAGCCGGGGTCAAAATAGCCTAACTCGATGCGACAGGAGACTAATTAAACATCAAAGCGGGCTTACCGCTGTATCTTTCCGGCTTCTGTCCCGCTAATTTGCTCTCACGACGGACGACACAGGTTTCGTCTAATGAATGCGAAAATCAGAAAGGCGGCGACGTGGTGCGAATTTCCAGGTATCCAGCGAAAAAATGAATTTACTTAAGAGGAAACAATACCACGTGGTAGTAAATTACAGCTAGGCAACACTGTCACATTTAAATGTCATCAAACCTCGCTTATATCTCAAGCTCAGGCCGCTGGACTCGGTCTACATGCTTAAACGTTGCCAATACCTGCGTGAAATATTAGAATTCGGAGAAATTTCGACCTTTATTGGAGAAAACGGGGTGTCGTTCTGCAGGCTTGAGTGAGTATTTTTGAAAAATTTTTTTATGTACTTAATTCTTTAGCGAGAATGCGCAGTATTAGTTATTCTTCCATTTTTCACTCCATTTCAGTTTTTATTTTCTCGAAAATTCTTGAACACAAAAAAGGTCAAAATTGCGCATTCCTAGGATTTTTTTCAACCATTTGCACCAAAAAAAATTTTTGAAAAAAACGAACTCTGGCCTCCAGAAGTCACCTCATTATATTCGAGGGATTGTTTGCTCTTAACCCTCAACTGCTATCTTTATTTCATATAACTTATGTTATACAGTGGGTTCATTTTTGATCTCAAATTTGAACTACTTCTTAAGATGAAAAATCACTATTTATTGGGATCTTCATTCAAGTGAATTTCGGAGTCTGTTGGAGAGTAATACCTACACATTAACTCTAATATCAAAAATGTCAGAAAAAAAAACTATCTTTAAAACATGAAAAATTAGATTGGAATATCACGCATCATTTCTGAACACCCTGTACAAAAACTCAGTGTTCTTGAGCAAGATCTATTGATGGTGGTCAACTTCTAAAGAGTCCAATTAGGACTGAAAAGGAAGAAAATAGTAATATATTGCATTCAAAAAAAAGGGTGCTCAAAAACACAAAAGATATATTTTGTGCTCCGGATTGCACTCAATGGAATATTTTTTATGTTGGTTTTTTTCAACAGATATTTCTCGGTATGTCTAGCATACACTCGTGCATATTGTATCAATTTTTTTAGTAACGTAGCTCTTTGGGGGTTCCCGCGACTGATTCGAAAGTTCTAATTGATGATTATGCTGATCCTCTCAAAGCAATAACTAAAAAGGAATTCGAGATATACCGATAATTTGGGAGTGACGGTCGATATTTTAGGTACCCTTAAATCAACCGTTCTTCAGGATATTTTATTATCGGAGGACGAGTTAATTTTTCTGGGTGAATTGACTCTCTTATGTAAAATGTGATTATTGACTGTTCCTAACGGGCGCATTGTACGAATCCTACCTTCGAGTGCAGAATACTTTGATCGATTTGCATGACGTTCATCCTATTGTCGCATCAGGTCGCTATACCTGCGATACTGCAGCTAACAAATCTCCGTCACGACTTTGGAAACACTCGGTTCTCGTGGATTCCCAAAAGACGTCCAACATCTAACAAAGACAGGTATTGGCTAATGTAGAGAAATAAACTAACTTATCGTCTGGTGGGAATCCACGAGAGGAGAGTGCTTTCAAAGTAGTGACGTAGGTTTGTAACCTGCAGTATCGCAGGTACAGCGACCTGATGCGACAATAGGATGAACGTCATTCACATCGATCAAAGTATTCTGCACTCGAAGGTATGATTCGCAAGATGCTCCTGAAAAGTTGCGCGACGTGCGTAGATATACTGGAGTATTCCATCTAACAGGTCATAAGTATCTAGATTTCTGTTCTGCGGTTCATCCAAGGTGAGTTGGTCTGACGATCGGCAAAAACTGTGACCAATCTTACTGGACGCTAGATGTTTTGGTTGATTGGGAGATTAGCTCTGATCACGGTGGAATTTTTGTTGAATTATTGACAGATATTCGCCTTGTGATAATAATAATAAGAATATTTATCGATTCCAAAGAATTACATGGCTGTAAATATGGAAGAAGTCAATGAAAGAGCTGAACGAGAAATTATTTCTTACAGTAATCTCTAAATTCTGAAACGTTGTAGGGTTCACATCTCAATATGAAGGCATACAGAGTTTTCTTGAATTTCTTGGGGAATGCGACCTTTTGCAATTCGGATGGTAAAACATTGGATGAATTGATGGCCTTACATTCAACAGATTTTTACCTAGCCACCGTCTTGTGATCCGGTACATTATAAGGACACATTCTTCTGGTACAATTCAAATTTTTATGGGAATCAAAATGATAACAGTATTTACTGAAGAAAATCAGTAATTTGAATATGTACAAATCATAGGTAGTTACTGTATTATTATTTCTAAAAACCCCTCTTCAAGAATGTCTGTAGCCTAAATTGAGCATGGTTCTGATAGCTCTCTTCTGGATTACAAAGATGCCTTTGATAAATGAAAACTACCCTAGAAAATTATACCATATGATAGAATAGAATGAAAGTTTGCGTAATAAACCATTTTGAGTACATCAAAATCCACCTGACCCCTCAACATAAAAAGTACATAAGACGAAGAATTAATGCGACTTTCAAGCTGTTCCGTATGGGATCCCCACTTCAAGTGTTTATCAAGCACAATTCCCAAAAATCTCACACTATCCTCAACCATAACAGAGTCGTTTATTGAAACAGGATAGTCCAATCTAGATCTATCACTACAAAGAACATGCACTGAGTTTTCCCTAAATTCAATGCAAGGTTGTGATTGCTTAACCAATTACCAACAAACTTTATTTCATCGTTCGATTCTTCCACAGCAGAAGAAACACTCAAGGATCTAACCAAGTAATTTGCATCATCTGCGAACAGCCTAGTTAAATATCTCAAAGAGCAACTCTTGGATATACGCGCTTTAGGTAGGAAATTTATATAAATGATAAATAAAACAGGTCCTGCTAAACTTCCCTGAGGAACACCTATTAAAGTTTCCCTCTCAACTGACACCAACATTTCGCCGTCAATCTCCATCACAACTGTTTCAATATTTTTGTTTTTCAGAAATCCATGTTGGCATTCTGAGATTACACCGAATTTATTGAAAAATTTCTAGTTGTTAAAATTTTCTCGAAAACTTTTGAGAAAGAAGATAGAATGCTTATTGGCCTTTAGCTATTTGGATCACTGACCTCGCCCTTTTTAAATAGAGGCTTGAAAATGGGCACTTTGAGTTGGTCAGGAAACATTCCCTCTTGGAAATATCGGTTGATAATGAAGCTGAGAGGTTCAAGTATAATATTGATCGATGCTTCCAGAACTCTTATCGGTATCTCATCGTGACCACATGATAATTTATTTTTCAAAGACTTCACAGCTCTTAACACCTCATCAATCTTAATATCAAACATGAAAAACGATTTATCAAGTCTATCCCGTGCATCAGAAGGGAATTTTTCCAACTTTGAAGTGATATCAGATGGGTAATCCACAAAAAATTCATTAAATTTATTTGGCGAACATGAGACATAACCTTGATTATATGAGATCTCCCGAGAACCCCTGTTTTTGGTAAAAGAATTTATTATATGTTATTTTATTCTTCTACATTAGCCAATACCTGTCCTTATAATGTTTTATATTATATTATTCTTGTTGTTCCTAATTTTGAAATTAATGCAATATAAATTGTGATGCAATGCTCCGCTTCATAGAATCATCCCGAGTGGTAGACAGACTGATGTGGCTTCATCTAGCTATATAGCCACTTGGTCGTATCGTCAACGTACTCGTCATGTATAAACCCTGAGCTGATCCCAGGTAGTGGATCGAGAATTGCTTGTGTGAATTTATTATCTGGAATTTTTTTGGTAACTACTTTTCACCCCAAAAGCTGCCTGCAACACAGCACCACTCTAAAATATTAAGATCGAAATAAAAAAGTCTAACAATAAAATCCATAATTTTGCGCTCCTCGTAAGCTTTCGTCCGTAGAGAATGCCTCCTCCGCGACGCCTCAGATCCAGCTTTTCAAAATCCTCCGAAATATCCTTTCATCGATATAACTAACATCAACCTACCCTGGGCTCTAGGTCTATTCCTTCGAGAGTTGAATTTAATTTGACAACGGAATCTTCATTAGTGAGTTCAACCCAATCGTTTCAGGCCATATTGCGGTGAAAATTCCAGACAATTGAGCATTAAACGTATTGTTCCCTAGAAGGAGAATCCAAAAATGTATCACTTGCAGCTCGCTTTACATCGAAATGGATACAGTCGCCCTCTTTTTGACATTTCCATTTGAACAAAAGGAACCTTCTAAACCTCGCTACTTCAGATCCATCCAACAGGTCTTTTAAATAATCCCTAACAACTCCGCACACAGAAAAGCAGACAAGTCTTCGTATAGAAGGAATTCAAAGCAGCCGTACAACTTACGTACGGTATTAAGCCCCTTTAGAACTTCGCGAACTTGCTCTCGTACCTGCAAATCTTCTTTCAGTCGCTAACACCCTTCGACCTTTCGTTTGTGGCAGTATCGCAGTTTTGAGAACGGGAAACCAGGTGATTCTTCCCTCATCGTGCTGATCCACAAGGCGTGTCGTTTCTCAGCCTTGATGAGGAAACTAGGACGCTTTTCACGGTGAGGAGGTCTTACAAGGCCCGTACAAATTCGCGTATGTGGGTCAGAGGTATGTCGAATGTTATTTGAGGATTTGGAATGGTGAGTATATACAGGGTGATTCCGAAAGAGACCGTCAGTTTTGGGGAGTTTATACTGGTCAAGACAGTTTCTAAAAAGTATATAGGTAGGGTCTATAGGGGCTGTGGAGTTAAACATGCAATGAAGAATAGGGGTTAGACTGCTATATATTTCTCTTCCCAGTAAAATATGGGGCCTGGTTTGGGACAAAAGTGCGTTTTCAAATATATATATATTTTTGAGCCCATTTATTTATTAGTTGCAGCAAAATATTCATTTTATGTGCCGATATATTTATTTTTTGTTCCGATATATTTATTTTCTACGAAGCACAATATATTTATGAGTTGGGTGTTGCAAATATACAAATTCGTGGAGTCCAATATATTTATTAATTCGACCTATTCCAAGTTGTTACGAGAGGGCGCGGCGGCAGCGTTCAGCACATTCCGAGCATTTGGCAACATGACGTAGCCATTAGTACAACCTATCACGTAGTTATCTTCTTAATGTGTAGTACCTACACTGGCTGATAGATGGCTTATAGATTGTCGATATCGAAAGCAGAAAACTAACTTTTTTGTAGCATACTGTGTATGATGAGATCTTCGATGTTCTTTATTCAGAGGATGAGATGAGTTAGAATCAATGATCAATCAATGCCGATTCATAATAACATAACCAAAGAGATGTTTCTTCGTTATCTATCTTGTGAATGAGAAGATATTATTATATTAAGGAATCCTAATAGTAGTTGGTTTGTGTCTTTATACTAGAGTACAATTAAGTTCATTTGGATGGTTGTTTTCTACGGCAAGAAATGAAGAAATGTAAAATTACGATTTTGTCAACTGTACTTCAGGAAGTGGAATTTTACAGTGTTATGGCCAATTAATGCATCATTCATTCATAATCCTTATTTAACACTTCTTGCAGTAGCACAAACCAAACAGTAAACTCAGACTTGTTATTGTTAGCATTTATATGCAGACGTTTGAATGGGTGCGTTTTCATCTTCGACGAACTGATTAATTGGTGTAATCTCCCTCTGTCTTTTCTTATGCTCTCCACCAAAGAAGAGAGAGGGTTTGGTTTAATCGATTTATCAATACGATGAAAATAAAAACGCTCTCTCTTTGTAATCTGCTACAACTATATGGTTATGTTATTTGGATCGTGGTCTTCCAATGCTAATATTTTGGAACTTGAAACCATGGAGGTAGGAAAAAAGGTAATAGAACTCTGTGAACTAGATAACTTTCCCAACCATTGCTTACTGTGAGCGATTAATCTACTAATAACTACGCCATGTTGCCAAAAGCTCACACCTGTACTGAACGCTGCCGGCGCGACCTCTCGTGACGACTTGGGATAGGTCGAATTCATAAATATATTGGTTACCAAGAATTTGTATATTTGTAACACCCAACTCATAAATAAGTTGTGTTTCGTAAAAATAAATATATCGGCATACAAACTGAATATATTGCTGCAACTAATAAATATATTGGCTCGGAAATGCATATATATATTTGAAGACACACTTTTGTCCCAAACGGCGCCTCATAGTAACAACCACAAATGAATTCAAAAGGTAATAATTTTTTCTGTTGAAAAATATACCGTCGAATTCACGGAATTTTGAAGTCCGATCACAGATCGAATTCTATGATTGTCTTGAAAATGAACTGAAATCGAGTACGGACTTCACTGTTGATTATTAAGAGCAAACAATACCTCGAATATAACGGGGTGACTTCTGAGGGTCAGAGTTGGCTTTTTTCAGAGAAAAAATTCGGTGCAAATGGTTGAAAAAGACTGTAAGCATGCGCAATGTTGCCACTCATTTATATTCAAAAATTTTCGGGAAAAAAACTGAAATGGAGTGAAAAATGATATAATATCTAACATGGCGCATTCTCACAAAAGAATTAAGTATATCCCGAAAAAAAATTTCAAAAATAATCACTGATGCGTGTAAAACGACACCTCCTTTGCTCTTATAGACATCGAAAATTCTCCGAAATATATGATTTCACGTGGCAATTGGCAACGTTTAAACATGTACACAGCGATTCAGGTGCTTGACCTTGAGATATTCACGAGGTTTAACGAAACTTGAATGTGGCTGTGTTATTTACCCCAACTTACACCACTACATGGCGATCCTGCCAGGATGGTGTACAGCTTATTAGAGATTGGAAAGTTGTCCTAGTTAAAAAAGAAAAATTGCAAGTCAAATTGTATATCGTACCAAAGGTCAATTTCCTTGGTATATAATCAATGTGTCAGCAGTTCTGCAATGCGGACTGGAAGGTTCCCTATTCACAGGTGAACTGATTCCAATCGATCAATAAACGTTTAGCGAATCGAGTTTTATGGTCTTAATATTATTCACCCTTAAGGTACCTTTTGTGCTAGGAAGATTCGGGTATTTGGGTAATCGGAGATTCTTTCCTATTGGCCGACGACGATCACGTGACCTACGTCGACCAATAGGGTGAATCCCTCGGCTAATAGCGTGAATCTCCGATTCCCCAAATACCCAAATCTCCATCGCACAAAAGGCCCCTTAACTCACACCACTACAGATGTCGACAGCATATAACGAGGAGGTTACCTGCTATGCTCAGCACCGATGTCAAGTGGACTTATCAGATTAGATTCGAATAACAAAAATATTGTGCTTTTGTATTTTTCATGAGTCGAATGATTACAGTGATGTAATATTAGTTGTCACCAAGTGGTGGCTTGACTCAAATTACTGAACTGAAGTATGCACGAAGGGGTAGACGCTAAACGTGTTTTATGCGAGCTCCTATGGAGTTGGATGGCGTTTTAGCCTTGAACGCTCTAATCACAGGAAAGCATCCTTGTAGACCGCGGTGTAGGCATCTTTGTGAAACAAATCATTTGATTTGCCGAGCATCGATGTTAACCTCCTGGATGGCATATCGCTCTAAACATCCAACGCGACTGACCTGTTCTCTTCTTTACACTTCAATGTGTTTGATTAACTTGGAAATCGACATCGACCGCAACCTCAACCTCCGTCTACCGCGACCCACTTGTTCTGTTCAAATTCTTAGGCTAACAATTCTAGTCTTAAACCTCGGTAGGTGATGACAGCGGGTCCTCGATCTGGTTGAGCCTACCGCCAGCGCTGTTGCTGCTTGCGAAGGGTATAGTTTGGCGACGTCTAGACAATAGGTTTGTTCACACAGCAAATCTCCGACGAGTTTGTGACAGTTTCCAAACCGGCGTGTCATAAACACCCCAGTTTCTGATCGATTTCAAACTGTCTGTCATCTTGAATGACCGATGCTGCCAGATCAACACGATGATGGATCGTGATTAATTGACGGAGCTAATAAAACATGGCGTCGTGCTTCCTGAAATCCTTACAACACCAGTCAAATATCGCTAGCCACTACTTATTGCGTCTGAGGGCCGGTATTATAAAACTTAATTTCAACTTTAACTGACAGTTTTGACAGTTGTGTTAGGACATAACTGTCAAAACTGCCAGTTAAAGTTGAAGATAACTTCCAATTTAGTTTTATAATACCGGCCCTAAATGCGTTCTATTCGTATCCGGCAGTATCCGTTGACAGGTCAGCTGACAGTCACAGATGTTTGAACGAACAGCCGCAATTTAAAGGCGCAAACTGATGGACGCGTTTGTCGCTCAAGCGATGACATTTGAGTTGTCAGATGCTCTCCCACCAATATCGTGCGTTTCTTTTTTTGTAGTTGAATAATTTCAACTTAAGAAAATGGCGGGATATTCGAAACATTCAAGAGGTTGTTCATACTCGACTGTCATGATTATAGGCACTTGTTAACAAAATAAGCTCTTGGTCATTATATAGAGGTTAAATACAATGGATGAGGAATTATAAATATATTGAAAAGTATTTTTTCAACTATTGTCTCAGAAGAATTATTATTATTATTAATTCAATCCTTCGAAAAATATAGGTATAAAACCAATTACTATACTTGTTGAAGAACCAGATCCACGCGGAAAAAAATTCATAAAATTTAAAATGTGACATTTCATTAACAATCGCGCGTTTTCGTAATGACAGATGTCAGCCACAATTAACTGACATTGGGCAAAAAAATCGCGCGATTTTTATTTTTCGACGCGTCCATGAGTAAGAGCCTTAAAGCTCAAACTGATTGTCGCTCAAGCGTTGACATTTGAGTTGTCAGATGCTCTCCAAAATCGAGCGATTCTCTTTTTGTAGTTGAATAATTTCAACTTATAATCCTTTCTGCAACAAACTGATTCCAGTAAGAACAATTTTTTCGATAGCTATGTGCAATATGTGCATATCCAAAGAATCAAAAGCGTCTATTATTTCAATCCCTTGAAAAATATAGGCATGAAAACAATTACTTTATTTGTTGAAGAACCAGACCCGTGGAAATAAATTCATACAATTTGAAATATAACATTCCATGAACAATCGCGCGTTTCCGTATTGACAGATGTCAGCCACAAATTACTGACATTGGGCGAACGTATCCATGAGTACGAGCCTTCACAGCTGTGCGAAACGAACCAACAAATTGGTCGATTCCGGAGTAACGGTTAGATTGATCAAATGGCTCTTCCGAAATGCAAGATTTGTCGAACGTACCATATCTTTTTGGTGTCAGATGGAATCGGTTAATGGTGTTTAAGAGCTAAGCGGAATATATTCATACTTTTTTTCCTGAATTCTTTTATACGGATGGATTGGCTACAAAACCCGGTCAAGATTATGCTTTGGGGCCACTATTGAGTCTCTACAGGGTGATTCGTCCGATTTGACCGATTTTACTTTTATAAATAACTATGGTATTGGCTCATTCAATTTTGATGAAATTTTCAGTGTAGTACAATATAAATGAGTACCCACCTAGGTACATATATCTGGTAATCTCAAATTTTTCCGAAATACAGCGTTATTATGGTGGTGTTTCCAGATTATGTGAACTTGCTGATATTTCTGGTTAACACGGCATCATCATTTTCCCTGAATAGAAATATACTTTCAATGAATACGTTGATTCCAGTTCCTAAACCTAACCTAACATTTACGCACTCTAAACATAACTTTTCGTTGTATTCACGTCTATTTTTATTTCAATAGAATTATAGCCTCAGTTCATCTTCACACATCATATTACTTCAAAATTCATATGTTTGCCAGATCAAGTTCATGATTCTCCGGCAAAAGAACACAGAAAATAATACTGAGCCTGATATCAATCACCACGGGTGATCAACCGTATGGACATTACTATGATGTATTTTACATTGGGACAATGTC
This sequence comes from Myrrha octodecimguttata, assembly GCA_958510865.1. Lineage (NCBI taxonomy): Eukaryota > Metazoa > Arthropoda > Insecta > Coleoptera > Coccinellidae > Myrrha > Myrrha octodecimguttata. Next base: position 34,377,752 of record OY294057.1, read on the forward strand.
AACAATTAATCGGAACAATGAACTTCAGTGATTGACCCATCACTATTTTGATTGTTACAATGAACGCTAGGCCATTATTATAATGTATTTATTACATTGTACTGATGATGAAATACATCAATTCAAGGAAATTTGCCTCAAGACAATGTAAAAAATACATTGAATTAAGGTCCTGGAAGTGATCAATACTAGGCACGGTCGATCATCACGAAACCTTGTGATAATACCAATTGTAATGGATCCATGCTATGCATACATCACATCAATGTATCAGCGTGATTGATTCATGCCCAGGAGTTATATTATTAATGCTTTAGGTCATCAAACGATGTCATGGTTCCTTGTTACAATCATCGTGTTCATCAATTGATGTACGCAAACCTTAATACAATCACCGCGTTCATCAATTCTGTAATCTGATCTTTTCTCACTTGATTGTTATGATGCAGGTATGCATTTTTACCATCAAAATTCGATATGAAAAGGAATGACCCTATAAACTCGCAAACAGAAATATAAAAGTATAGGTAAGACAACTTGCTTAAATCAATAGAATCAAAAAACACAATCCCCAAAAAATATTACATTCGACTGAAAATATAAAAAATTTCATACAAATCTAAGCTAATTCTAAAAATTTCGTTCGAAACAAAAGTCTGCAAATATTTTTATATATGTATTGTATTGAGGCATTATTCCGTTCATTATTGTTTTATATTAAAAAAATAGTAGTTTTTGGTTTATATCCAAAACACAACCACTATAGGACGCCTTAGATTGATGTTTTTTGGCATCACGTTAATGTACCTAAGTGATTAGTTGATGTCCAAAATACATTGGTACAATGACCGATAAGCCTGAATTCAATGCTTTGGGACCATTGATATAAGGACTGCTGTTGATGGATCGATGTACTCATGACCTGCTAATAATGTCGTTGGTCATTGATACAATGTTAACGGTTATCAAATGCTGGTGATGAATTTAATGATCTTGGGGGATTGATACAATCACTCGAACATTAAACAATCACCAACAGGACCTTATATCAATGAATGCAAGCATCGGCTGAAAATTAATGTCCAAATACATTGTCGTAAGGCTGAATTTGATTATATTCACGTACGTTTTTCGTTCTGTGAAGGATATAAGTTTCAACGAAAATTATTTTTATTCATAAAAAAATCCAGAATGCTACTTTAGCTATGCAGAGAAAATTATCGTTTCAGCCTACATTTTCTAGTTATTTGAACTCAAGAATGGTCCCCTGGTTTTAGAAATATTCAAAAGCTATGGCATTTTTCTTGAGATCGCGAAATGTGAGATTTGCTCGTTGTAGCTGCATGAACTACACTAACCACACTAACTCCACTGATAATGTTTAATGTGTTTTGTTGTAAACTTGCACTCAGTTCGTTGCGGAAATTTTGGCAGTTAGTGCAGTCACAGATTACGAGTGCAGTGAGGTTTTCTTCTGTGATAGTTATGCGTAAGGTTCTGCGTTCGTTTATTGCATCTTCTGCATTTATCATATTTTAGCTGAAGTTAACGAACGACTCAGACGAAATGAGAATCACACCAGACGATAAATATTTGATATCCTCTCATCTGTGTATCAATAACTGATGTCAAATCGAAATTGTTAATCATATAATAGTTGAGTTCCGATATTCCTGGCCAGTACTGGCCAGTAAATTTTGACAGTTGATTTTACTGGCACTGCTTTGCTAACTGTTCGTATCAGTACGAAGCGTTCCGAAATTACTGACACTGGCCAGTACTGGCCAGGAATATCGGAACTCAACTATTATATTTTCTCAGCTCGTTGAAAAAAATTTGTATAAATGTAACTTCATCAGAGCTTATTAGAGAAGAATATCAAATAATGTTTGATCATGATGAAGAGGACGACGGACGAACATTTTTGAAAAAGATACAGGGGCTTGCTGAAGAAACAGGGCCCTTAATTGCAAATCAACAGTTTAAAGATCCCTAAGCATGTTTCACAGTTATATGAATTCACCGATAAATGTTTAAATCATTATTTATTCATTCACAAGTAGACGAAATTCAATGAAAAGTGATATCCACCTTACCATCGATAAAAATTTGGTTCTCAGAATCCTGCCTGAGTATGATAAAGTTACTTGGCCTCTATGAATGAGGCGTCCTAAGAGGAGAGAATATTTGATTCATCATTAAGGCCAGAATATTTCAGCTGTTGATCCCTTTGCCTAGGTGTAGTAACGGAATTCTGAACATAGTTATACTCGCCGGTTGGCATTTCGGATGTATTTTGCATCTCAAAATTAACTAAGAATGGTCAAACCCCAATGAAGCTAATTGTATATATTCCCACTCAAAAAATTACTTTTGTCCGATTTTTGCTAACGAGGAAAACTCAAACGAAATCAAAATTGAACGGAAATTATTTCTGAGTAAATGATATCAACAAGATGCTCCATCAAAAAACTCCGATCAACCACTGGAAAGGGAAATTTCAGAACAAATTCGACATGATAAGGTTCGCTTTATTTATAAATATCCCTAAACGGTGCCTCGGCTCATTAAACACGATAATTCCTTCCAAATATAGGTTTTTGTTAAGATCATCTCCGATTGGCTGAAATTTGAGTTGGGATTCCTGATTTCATGTCGATAGTGTCAAGTTTACATAGGATATGTTCCGCCAATCAGCTTGGTTATTTCGCTTGCCGGTTTTCTGTTCCGTAAATATGAAGCATTTGATTGATGAAAAAGCAATATTTCTGTAATCATAACGACAGTCAATGTTCAATGGTGATATATCCATGGCATAAAACAATCTGAAATTATTATTTTTTTTCTATCTTTTACTGTGCTTGGCCACTTCGAACCATCGACACATTGAATATATCATTGGTTTAAGATTCTGTACAAATCACCACCACACTTCACAACATCCATGACCTCGCCGGGATTCGAACCAGGTACCTTCAGCATCCTAGAACATGTCTCCACCCTCTAGGCTACCGAGGTAGTCCTATCTGAAATTATAGTTGGGGATTTCAAGTTTATATTGGATATGTTCCGCAAAACAACTTGGTTATTTCGGTTGCCGGTTTTCCGTTCCGTTAATATAAAATATCCGGTTGGTTTCTGAAAAAAAGTAAATTAGGGAATTTAATTGATGAAAAAGCAATATTTCTGGCACCATAACGACAGTCAATGTTCTATGCTAACATATCCATGTCATAGAACAATCTTTATTTACCTTTTGATCCATAGACCAGACTTAATTTTTTCGTAGTTGATTGTTGTCTCCTTCATGTTCTATGGATCATGAAGATGATGATTGTTCTATACTATGGATATGTTACCAAAGAACCATGATGAAAAAAACATGGTGTGCTCATCTGAAAAAAAAGTGACGTCAGCAAGATTAAAATACAAGGAATTTGAATGAAAAAAGTTACTTACATCATGCCGAAAAGAACATTGACTGTCGTTCTGGTGACAGAAAGATCGTTTTCTCATCAATCAAATTCTGTAATTCACCTTTTTCTCAGGAACAAACCCATTTCATATTTACGGAACAGAAAACCGGCAACCGAAATACCCAAGTTGATTCGCGGAACACGTCCTATGTAAACTTGACACTATCAACATGAAATCAGGAATCCCAACTTAAATTGCAGCCAATCGTAGATAATTTAAACAAAAACCTATATTCAGAAGGAATTATCTTGTTTGAGGAGCCGAGGCACCGTTTACGGATATTTAAAAGTAAAGCGAACCTTTTATGTCCAATTAGTTCTGATATTCCCCATCCCCAGTAATAGTAATTTTGGACGAAATTTGTGGGTTGGCAACGTGGACCGAAGTCATCTCAGGAGCAATCCAAGCATTCTGAGCTTATAAACTACCGCCCCTTCGGTAGTGCGTCATGCTTAAATTTTCATCAGATAGACATATGTTTGTTTTCTGGTCTTATTCTACTATCTAGCTGGCAACAACTGGCTACTGGCTTGAAATATAAAAAAATAATATGAATAATCGACATAGGGAATATATTTGTAGAGTAGGTTTTCAGTTTAATTAAGAAGGTCGAATGCTCAAATGGGTTGAATTCGCCAATTATTCTTTAGATAGGTATACCCATTGAAAATTTTGGATCGAATTGCAATTTAGTACTTGATCGAAAATAATAGCTTGAGGTTCATGTAGAATTTCTTGTGGACCATATGAAAAAAATTGCGTTTGGTAGGGTCAATACTTGTGAAGATGACCGCTTTGGCAACGGAACAAGCGCGTAAAAGCCCTGACTTCACGTCAGAGCTTTTCTGTTTTTTTTTTTTGATATGCGCATACCATGTTTTGCTTACATCATGCAAGCAGGCTATTAACCCACTGCACCACCGTGGCAGTTCCATCATGTTTTTGTATTCTTGAAAATCATAGAACATATTGAACACTCATTCTGTTATCTGTGACTACACTCAAGTACACTCAGCTGCACTGAGAATTGAAAATCAGTGTAGTTGATGTAGTGAGTGTAGTTTATGTAGATGCAACGAACAAACCTATCATAATGAACGAAAAAAGTTATATCCACTCATTGGTTGGTAAAGCAGTTGAATTTTTTTATGTCGCCGTATAGAAAAAGTAAAAATCCCGAATAGCATTCAGTAAGCACAAAAAACATACATATTTTATTTCTTCGAACGCAGCAATAGTGTACCATATTTTTCCCCAATAAAAATTCCTCCTACATACGTCCCAATGTCCACATCTGATACAATCCAAGAAGATAAATCAAAATCTCGTTCCACTTCCTCGAACCGATATGAAATAAAACATCAACCAACCCCTATTTACGTAACCAGCATGGCATGCGGTATGATCAGATCGATCTGCAGGGTGTTCACTTCACCCCCAGCCACCCATTAGAGGAAAACGCGAGCAATATTTCATGTATCGTTTTATTTCCACGAATGTGAACAGCCAGAGTTTCATTTATATCGAAAAAATTGGTTTTCAGGCCAACTCGTAGCGAATTTTAGAGTTCGAAATTCAAGCATTGGTCAATCAAAGGGTAATTTCATTAGTAGTTGTCCCGAACTAGAAAATCTTTAGCACAAAATAATATGAATAAGAGTCAACCTGAATCACATGAATATTTCCGACGAACACAGGGTGTTGAGTAGTTTTATCCATTCTAGCACTAATTTTGATATCGATTAAACCTTATTTTGTAAGTTTTTTCTGGGTTTTTCCTTCCAATAACTGAAACAGAACCATAAAAGCCTAAAAAAGCATTGCCGTGAAGGCAGCAGCTTTTGCGCGCATTTTCAATGGATATGACAGGTTTGCCGAAGAATTTGAAGGTTTTTTTCGACGAAGTACTGGATTCAATTCTATCTAATCTGTATTTTTGGTAATATTGGGAAAATAAAATTTTGAATGGGTATATCTACGAAATCATTGGGCGGTTCTCAACCATTCACGAATTCGACCTTCGTAATTAAGCCCCAAACCTACTCTACAAACATAGAGTTCTTATGTCGTTTTCGTGTTTACACAATACAAGTAGAGTAGGTTTGGGGCTTAATTTGCCAAGGTCGAATTCGTTAATGGGTGAAATTCGCTCAATGATTCCGTGGATATACCCATTCAAGATTTTATTTCCCCAATTTTTCCGAAAAAACAGATTAGATCTAATTGGAATCCAGAACCTTATCGGAATATGACAGTACGAAGATTCATTCAGAATTTCATGAGGATAGTATGATTAGAAGAAAAAAAAATTTGAAATATTTTTTCAAATTGTTCTGATGACACAATCATCACGAAAATTCGCACGAAGTTGTCCATCAGCATTTTCAAATTAGCAGCCAAGTTCCATCCTGATTGAATCAGTTTTTCCGAGATATTCCGAAAAAAACAACATTTATCGGGAAAAAACCACGAAAGTCGTCATATTTTTTCACGATATCTCCAAAAATTATAACACTGCTGCGAAATATAAAGCTCAAAGTATGACCAGAATTTTTACGAAATGTAATCAATAGTTTCTGAAAAAAAATGTTTTGAAAAAATTTTGAAAAAAATGTTTTGAAAAAATTTTGAAAAAAATTTTTTCGAAGTTTACTGACAGCATGATCTCAACAAAACTTCGCTAGGAGTTGCGAGTCCTTATGTTTCAACTAACAACCAAGTTTCAATTCAATCGCTCTCGAAATATCAGGGAAATGACCTCAAAATTTCTTGGCCGATTTTTTCCATTAACCAACTTAACCGTCGCATTTCAAAATGCATACCTGGAAGTTTCAAGTCGAAAGGATTATATACTCACGGAATCGTACATACAGCCATCCAGACGGCCGGCCGGATAGAAACGATTTTGACTCATCCTAACAGAGTTTCGCTGAAAATTGCGCGTTGATATGCTACGACTTCCTGAGAAGTTTCGATTCGATCAATTAAGTAGTTTCTGAAATATTGAGGAAATAATCGAAAAATTCAAATTACCGTAACTGCGAAACCGTTTGGTCATTTGATCCATTAACGAACCCTACCGTTGCATTTTAAAATGCAACCCTGAAAATTTCAAGTCGGAAGGACTCTCCATATACCCACGGAATCGGGCGTACAGCCATCCAGACGGCCGGCCCGATAGAAACGATTTTAACATCGGATTCACCATCATTGAGTCCAACCTAGTCGTTGGAGACCATTTTCGGCTCAAAATTCGAAAAAATCAGTTGGACAAAACGATAGAACTCCGTTTGCCAGAACATGCTCGCAATAAATTATGCAGGAGCAGTGATAAAACCTCGTACAAGACGTACAAAGAGAGATTAGGCTGAAGACGGCGAGGAGTGATTTGAGCAGACTCAAGGTTCATAGATAGAAGGGTTACGAGATAGGTGGAGCTTTCAGACCAGGGGGTATCTAAGGTTCGGGGGCGGTTGGTGGAGAAAATACGTTGGCAAACTTGTTCAGTGATCTCGGTTTTTTTTTGTTTTCTGTCATATAACCCGAAAATGTCCTAACCTAATTGAGCTGTTCAACTCTTATATACTGTTATAACTGATGCAGATTTCATGTTATTAGATTTATGGAATTGCGGAAAGTTGCAAATACTTCGAAATCAAAACCTTTTTCTGAGAACTTTACATTTGCACATAATCTTCCATGGTTTGTTGAAAATTTCGAAGAATTATATATGTTTTTAAGGGTTTTTTCTGGGTTTTTACTCCCAATATCTGAAACAGAACTATTAAAAACTAAATGAAATTGTTTTTTCATGGAAAACGCAATTGCGGATTGCGGTATAAAACTATTTGTCAAGGGCAGTTTCTTGGAAATCAGATTGCCCAATGAACAATACAAGAACAATACAAACGATAAACAAAGCGAACTGTGACATTTCAGAGTACAAATCTGACTCTTCCATCAGACAAAGGAGAAAGTTTTTTAGAATCAAATTTTTCCATAGTCATCTATGGAGAAATGATAAATTATTTCATCTTCTCATCGTAATATATGCCCTGTTGGGGTCTTATCTCATTTGGTCTGAGAAAACTTATTTTGATAAGAGAAAGAGTTAGTTTTCTCAGACAAAAAAAGGTAATACTCCCACAGTATATATTACGATTTGAAGATGAAATAATTCATCATTTCTCCATAGAAGACTGCAAATATTTTATTTCTAAAAATCTTCTCCTTTGTCTGATGAAAGAGTCAGATTTGTACTAAGAAACGTCACAGTTCGCTTTCTTTATCGTTTGTATTGTTCCTGTATTGTTCGTTGGGCAATCTGTTTTGCAAGAAACTGCTCTTGACAAATAGTTAGATACTACAATCCGCAAGGGCATTTTTCATGAAAAAAACAATTTTTATTTAATAGTTCTGTTTCAGATATTGGGAGTGAAAAACACAGAAAAAAATCTAAAAAATCATGCGTAATCCTCCCAAAATAAGCTTTTATCGATAATTTGTGTGTCTGTCAAATGTGAATAATCAAGGTTTGCCAATTCAATGATTGAATGATCGATTCGATTGTATCGAGAAAAAACAGAAGTTATAAGAGACAAGAATGTATTAATTTCAGTAAATCTACAGTTGAAATCAGTTTTAATACAAGGAAAACCTCTATATTTTGACATCTGAAACTCGAACCTCAATTTTTCTTACAAATCCCAACACATTTCCAACTAGATATTATGTCCCTTTTTAATTCGAACTCTCTCTAACTCAGACCATTTCGACTTTCCTTTCATGTTTGATTTGTTCGCCTGTAATTTAATCAAACATGTTGATGCACATCACCAAGAACATGTTTTTGACCCATTCTTGATTGATTGCAGACAAAAAGCTGTGTAATATCAAATAGTATTGTTTACATTATCCAAATATAACGTGCCTATCAATGACGTCATGACATGGAGGACTAAAGTAATGAGATTCCACATCACCACTATTTACGAATCCTGCGCAAACACTCATCTCGTTGATTCTGAGAGTATGAATAAATTTATACATTCATTCTATGCCCTTATTAGGAAGTTCACTGAGAAGGCTCCCTTACAAATATCGGTTACTTTTTTCATGCAACATCTTCAAAAATGAATCAATCACCACACTGTTTTGTGGTCTTCATGTCTTATTGAATTTTCACTCCAGGGATGCAAACATTAAAGAATACGGAGCGGGACGAGGTATTGCGGATAATGACTTTTAGAGTCCAATTTCATGTTCTCCCTGAAAAGTCTCGAAAAGAATGCATCCTATCTCTCAATAAAATACGGGAGGAACGTTCAGGGGCCTCATTCTTGAAATCCGATGGTATAGAACGTTCTCTATGGCACAATCTCCCGTTCGACCTTCCTCCCATTTGTCAAAACGTCAATTCCGTATTCTTGAACATCAAGAAGCGCTATTCGTGAATTCTGGGAAGAGAACAATCGTGGAAAAATTGGCGTTTCGACGCCGTTGGCAAGGAAACTCAAGCATTTATGATGGAACGATAGAGAACGTTTATACCATCGCAGTCAAGATGGGGAGCAGTCCGAATGAGCGGTCATAGACGAACAATTATGCCAAATGTTCTGACCAATCAAAAACAAGAATTATCGACAGACTTGAAGCTAACTGCATTCATGTAGCCAACTTTGTATAATGCATCGACATAGACTATATTTCTGTGATATATTGTCATAATTCAAATTTGAAATCATACAGTTGTCATAAGAGCGTATTTCGGAAAATTGTAAAATGGATCATTTTGGAAAAAAAGATCACTTCCAATCAACTATAAACAGAAGGGGCTGCTCACCGACTACAATACATAAAGACCTGAAATGTACATAGGTCGGTTAAATTCAGATTATTCAAGGGAGGATATGAAAAAAAACTGAAATGAAATCACACTGTTCCGAGTTGAGCTTTTTAATCCAAACATTTTGATAAGTTTTTGATCAGGTAGATCAAACGGGTTCCGTCTAGAAAGCACATCGACACCTATTTGGTATTGTAATTCTGCATCTTCCACATCTTCATTCAGTACTTCCCACATAATTGCACTGGCCATGCCCATCTTCGAGTGAAAACAGAAATCTTGTAGTGAAAGGTAATCGAGATTGTTAAGACTTAATGCCAAAAAGATCAAAATTGTCGAATACCCAAAACATAATTTGCGTCCTCTATGTATCGTCCCATCACAAATCGTAAGAGAAACATCGCTCGCTCTCCGTGAAGCACTCATTCATTTCAAGAATACCGTTTCCCTGAAAAACTCGTAGAGACGCCCCCTTTCGATCATTCGTTCTCTTCCCCGCATTCAAGAATAGGCGCCCAGGAGTAATGGGAAGTTCGAACGAAAAGGCACGGGATTTTATTTTTTAGAATCGTTATTCAATCATCAATATTCATCGTGCCATCGAAGTTTTCCCCACCAAATATAATTGAGTTACGGAAACAATGCCAAACCGTAACGTTATATATTGGCAGTTCTGCATGAACCTTCAAGCTGTCATTTTTCTACCAAATCAGTTTTTTTTGTATCTGAGGCATAGACATCTCGAATAAAATCAATTTCGGTGTGAAGTGTTTCATATCAATTACGCATAATTTTTAGTAGGTAATCACTTTTAACCTCGGTAAAAGTGAAACAAAAATTGACCTGTTTCAGGATTTTGCTGCCAAATATTTTTGAGAAAATGAATTTGTTCCATAGTTATGACGCGCACTGTATTTACGTATCTTCATTTCTTGAAGTAAATCAATAAATGTGGATTTACTCTTTTGGTGAATTGTTTGAGTTTGATTTCCTTTTCACATAGGTCATTATACTCGAACCAAAACACCAAACACCAAGTGTAGAATTTCGAATAATATATTTCACACTTTTCGAGAACGAGCCAAATCAGTACGAACGATTATTTCTAAATGCACAAAATCGCTAGAATAATATTCTAGTTTTGTTGAAACCCCTACTAATCACTTGTTTAGATGCCAATACTGTACCTATCTCTATAGGGCCCCTTTCGACCCGATGATTGACATAAAACAGACGGCCGCTCTACCCTGCGTGGTTTGAGGACGCCTTCTAAGAAATCAGTCTTAAGTTGATCTTACGATCATACAAAACAATATTTCATAAAAATAAAATCTTAAGGCATCATCTATGGGTTCCAGGAATCTTCTCCTCAATTCCAGGTACGACGAATTCCGACCAAGCGAGCTAATATGACTCTGGGGACTAATACATTATAATATAAATTGTATAACAATTGAATAAAACCTTCAGAGATTGATTAAATCAAACAGAATCCAAGTGATGAATTGCTAAAATACACTCTTGAGTGACAAAAAACATCGTAGAATAATACGTGACAAAACCCTCGAAAGCAATGAGTAATAAAATAACATTTGGATAGACGGGCACCACTTTGTGAGATATGATGAGGGTATTTTATAAGTGCGAAACAATCTCGGAATTGGAAGAAATAAATTTATTTCAAAATATTTGATTAATACTGTATCACCTTACGAGTTCTCTATTGACTCCTGTATATTTCCGAAATGAAAAAAGCGTGAAATGTTATAATAGGGATTCTAAGTAAGTGTTAAATTAGTGGTTCATTATGACATTTTTATTTCTCCAATGACATATCTATTACAAAGTGCTTTCTGCAAGCTTAATTGTTGCCAAGTTTGCACCTCCCAGGTATTCTCGTTCTACATGAGGGTGTAAAATTTGAAAATAAGGTACGAAATAAGTGTTTAATTAAGAAAACATATTCTGTAAGTCCGGAATGAGTTCTGAATCCGGCGGAATGAATTCATTTCTGAATATTCTATTAATATACCTTATCACCATTTAAATTTTCTATTCACCCCGGTATATCTCCGAAATGAGAAATGCTTGAAATTTGAAAATAGGGGTATAAATTAGTAATTAATTAGAGCTTTATTATGACATATTTATTGCTTCTATAGCATATCTATTACTCGAAGCTAGCAGAAACCAGTTTTTCTCAGTCTACAGAAGGGTGAAAAATTTGAAAATAGGGGTATAAATTAGTAATAAATTGGAGCTTTATTATGACATATTCATTTCTTCAATAGCATATCTATTACTCGATGTGTTCTGCTGGCTTGACGTCAAGCTAGCAGAAACCAGCTTTTCTCAGTCTACAGAAGTTTGAAAAATTTGAAAATAGGGGTATAAATTAGTAATTAATTATAGCTTTATTATGACATATTCATCTCTTCAATAGCATATCTATTACTCGATGTGTTCTGCTGGCTTGACGTCAAGCTAGCAGAAACTAGTTTTTCTCAGTCTACAGAAGGGTGAAAAATTTGAAAATAGGGGTATAAATTAGTAATTAATTAGTTATAAATTCTTGTCAAAAATTTTTTCGAAAAATCGAAGGTGGTTCTGCTAGCCTTACCGAGGTTCACTTCTATCCTACTCAAAACAGTTTCCTAGTTATAGATTCGCCGATTCATAAAACTGAGAAATAGGCAAGGAGAACACAGATATAGTTTATCGTAAGTCACAAGGATCTACAGTAATGTTTGTAATATACTCCATTCACTTTTATAAACTATGCCGGTTGGCCATGACATTCTGACACATTTCACCGTGTATATTTCGAAAATGTTAGGTTATAGTCATTTTCCTGTCAGATACCTACACAACGTTGTCCTCTCTACATAGAGGTCGTAGTAATTTCAAAATGTGAATTTACTTTGAGAAAAGATTATGTGAATTCAATGATTTCAAAGACCTGGCGAATGTTGATGTAACTTTTTTCTCTGTTAACATTGGAAATGTTTCACGTATATAAACATGGTTGTTGAAATTTTACTGAAAAATAATTGATAGAGTGGTCTGTTACTTTGTGATAGTTCATTCGAAAATAAAATAAAAGTACTCTATTAACCCTGCAGTGAATCTTCTTAACGAACAGACCAAACCTATGAATTCCTACTATCCGAAATTACCTTGTTGCACAACTTGAAATATTGCAGTTAGAAAATGAAGTAGTACTACAAAACCTGTGCCACCTTAAAAGAACCAACTCAATTTACAAAGTTCTTGGGAGTCTATGTGAACGATACTGGGTTTTCACTCAAATACGTTGAAAATGTTGGATAGCTTGAGATAAATTATTGATTCCAAATTATCACGGTTATTATCAGAAACAGTAGATTTCAATTCTATAGCATTTCCTGATACTTTGTGTTTTTCCAAAACTACCTTCGGCATTTTTAGTTTCCAAGCGTTATGATTATGTTGAGATTGAGAGTAGAAATTGGCATTGGCAATTGGCAACGTAGACGAGAATCATTTTGACATTTCCGATATTTCACGAGTGCCAACCTGCGTCAGTTTCAAGTAAAAAAACTTGATAGACCTAAATCATGGCCAACCGCCGGGACAGTTTATAAAAATGAATGGAGTATACTCATGATGTAAAAAACATGGTGTGCTCATCTGAAAAATGAGTGACGTCAGTAAGATTAAAATACAAAGACTTGTATATTCTGTGCTTTGAATTTGCATTACAATTTGAAGCACAGAATATACAACTCTTTGTATTTTAATCTTGCTGACGTCACTCATTTTCCAGATGAGCACACCAGGTTTTTTACATCATGAGTATACTCCATTCATTTTTATAAACTGTCCCAGCGGTTGGCCATGATTTAGGTCATGGATGGACATGGATCAACAAAGCGAGAACAAACAAATTTTAAAAATATACTGACAAGCATCATTCACCAAAAACAACAAACACAATACTGAATATTTATAATTGAGTTGACAGGAATCTTTCAAATTTCGAATTCACTATCTACGACATACGATATCTAGATTAAGTAGTCTAACGGCCGGTTTCACAAAACTTTGATTGTCAGATCAAGGGCTTGATTGTCAGTCAACGGTAAATTCTGTGCTCGATTTCAGTTCATTCTCAACCCAACCATCGAATGCAAACCTTAATCAACGAGTTGATCAGAAGTCAAACGTTTTGTGAAACCGACGGTATGTCTGTGATATATTGGTTTTGTACTCATTGTATTTTTAATCTTCATTACAGTCCTGATGAAGTCTGAATATTCGGACGAAACGTTGACCACTAAATAAATTTGTTGTACATTGAGAATTGTCCTCGTTTCCGTGAGATCCCCCCATTTCGTTTATACAGAATTTCGTGCGATTAAAATGCAATCACAAAGTTCTGCACAAAGTTGTTCATCACTATTTTCAAACTAGAAACGAAGTTTCGTCATAATTGAATAAGTATTTTTTGAGTTATTACGGAAAAACCACGATACCGAGGAAAAATCCATGAAATTTGACATATGTTTGACATATCTCCAAAAATTATAATCTTATCAAATTGAAATTTGGTGCACTGCTGTGAAGTATAAAGTTCAATATCTGAGGACGATTCTATCACTTATCAGATCTGTTAAGAAAGGTCTGAACTCTGTTTTAACTTCGCAGTATCCAAAGGAAGAAATGCTGCGAACACTTCTTTCCTATGTGGAAAACATTGTCCACTTACTCCTGTTTCTTTGGACGCTACAGATGAAGCACCATCAACAAAAAACTACTTCTTATTTGAAGTTTATGTTTATTTGTTTCTATCTGTGAATTTTCAAGAAGACAATGCATTATCTCGTAACAATTGAGAAATGTGGGACTTATGGCAGATCATTTCTTGGTGAAAACATTTTTGCCCACGTTGACTTAGCGTTCAAAAAGGTTTTGAGAACAAGACCTCTCAAAATCGACGACCTCGTTAGTGTATGTGACAAGAATCAATCTCGAAGCCAATATGTGGAATTGTTCAGGTATTTCCAGGAAAAGATGGACAAATCCGACCGCTAAAATTGTCTTCATTGCGGGGAGGGAGAATGTTATGGAAAATTCCACACATATTTAGGAATCCAGACACCGATGACAGAAATTTGAATATATATAAAAATAGTAGTCGATGATGTAATTTTTTTCAATAGACGACTTCGGCCCAAGTTGCCAACCCACAATTCTCTTCACAAATTTACTATCACTGGGGAATGGGAATTGCAGGACAAATTCGACATGATCAAGTTAGCATTATTCATAAATATCCGTAAAAGATGCCTCGGCTCTTCAAACAAGATAATTCCTTCCAAATATAGGGTTTTGATAAGATCATCTCTGATTGGCTGAAATTTAAGTTGGGAATCCTGATTTCATGTTAATAATTTATATAGGATACGTTCACAAATCGACTTTATTTCGGTTGCCTTTTTTCCATTCCGTAAACTTCAATTATTACGAAATTTCATTGACGGAAAAACGTTCTGTCTGTCACCAAAACGACAGTCAATGTTCTATGTTCTATGGTAACATATCCATAGCACAGAACAATTTTTATTCACTTTATGATCCATAGAACATAAAAGAGACAACAATCAAAAATGGAAAAATTACTAGGTATGAATCATAAGGTAAATAAAGATTGTTCTATGCTATGGATATGTTACCATAAAATATTGATTGTCTTTCTGGTGCATATACTCAATATGTCTATGTTCTGGCGACAGAAAGATTGCTTTTTCATCAATCAAATTCTGTCATTAATCTTTTTTTCAGGAACCAACCGAATATTTCATATTTACAGAACGGAAAACCGGCAACCTTCTTGTTTGAAAGACATATTGTGCGCACTCTAATTCGGAGCTCCGTAATCAAACTCGATATACTCGAAAATTACGAGCGAGAAATTATTTTCAACGGTGAATACCATATTTGTTATTTGTGCACTAAACGAGAATAGTCGAAAATTTTAGTTTGAGTGAAATATAAACTTGCAAAACAATAATTATTTTGATATTGTAACCCGACATAGAAGTATAACATCGGTAGAAAAAGCAGCTGGTGTGAGTGATAAACAACGTTATCGCCGCAGATAAGCGAGCTGGATTTCGGAGTTGACAGAGGCGGACTCAGGTTTAATTCGAAATCGCGAAATCGAAATATTAAAATGAGAAATGACGAGGAATATACTAGTGATGAAGGTAAAAGAAGAAGGGAAGAAGACAACGAAGAGGAAATATTTACAAAAAGCAGAAGAATTTTTCGAACACCACAAAAACAAAAACCAAATACTCAGGATGATAAAATGGATAGAATGATGGAAATGATGAAGAATATGATGCGGGAAATGAGGGAGATAAGATCTGAACAGCGGAGTTACCAGACAGAAATGAAGAAGTTGAAAGAAGAAAATGAACAAATAAAGAAAGAAAACGAAAATCTCAAAAGCGAAATTAAGATGATTAATTCTAAACTAGAGATTATAGATAGAGATAAAAGAAGAAATAATGTAGTGGTCAGTGGTCTAACTATGAATGAAACCCAACAAGACTCAATACAGGATAAAATGAGTCAGTTTTTCAAGAAAAATATGGAGATAGAGCCTCTTTTGAAAACTGCCAGGAAAATAGGAGTGAAAACTTACCTTATCGAATTGGAGAATACGTCGGAAAAAATGAAGTTGATGCGAAATAAGAATAAACTAAAGAACTATACAGATGAAGTAGTTTATATAAACGATGATATGACGAAGGTATAAAGGGAGATACAGGAAAAGCTAAGATCGGCTGCCAAGGAAGAGAGAGGAAGAGGTAGGAATGTTAAAGAGGGTTTTCAAAAGCTAATCATAGACAATGTGCACTTTAAATGGAATTATGATATAGGAAAAATTGAGAAATCAATGTCAAAAAACTATTGAAGAGGATGAAGGTAGGAACGGAATTGAAAATTACGACTGAGCAGAATAAAGGACAACGAGACGGTAGAACGAGCGTAAAAGATGTATGGAGGATAGCAACATGGAATGTGAGAGGTTTAAGGGGAAAGGAAGATGAACTTGAGACTGAATTTGAGCAAATGGAACTGAAAGTTTTGGCAATAACGGAAACAAAGAAAAAGGGAGAAGGATCAATGAAAACAAGAAACGGCCATTTGTTAATATATAGCGGAGTGGATCGAAATACTAGAGCAAAAGCAGGAGTAGGATGTTTAATAGAGAATGGAATATCTGGGAGTATAAATGGTTGGAAAAATTGGTCCGAGCGGATATTGTCAGTGGAAATTAAAGGTGGAAACAACGAGATAACAACAATAATAGTGGTGTATGGGCCTAATGAAGATGACAGCTCAGAAACTAAAGAGACATTTTGGGAGAACTTAACAGAGATTACGGAAGAAGCGAAAGGAAAAATTGTTATCTTGGGAGACTTCAATGGCAGAGTAGGTAGAAGAGACAAAATGTATGAAGAAGTAATGGGGCCCTTTGGAGAAGAAACAAGGAATAATAATGGTGAGCGACTACTTAACTTTTGTATACTTAATTCTATGTTAATAACCAACACACTTTTTGAACATAAAAATATCCATAGATACACAAGGGAGGTTAGTAGCCGGGGAGAGAAATTGATAATAGATTATATATTGGTTCAAAAAGAAATTAGATCAACTGTTTTAGACTCAAGAGTAAGAAGAGGACCAGAAATAGGCAGTGACCACTACGTAGTGATAGCTAAAGTCAAAATGGATGGAATTAGTACAACGAACAACCGAAATAACCAGGGGAAAAAGATGGAGCATGAATGCCTGAGAACTTACAAATTAGTTAAAAGAGAAATTGCTGAACGATACCAAATAGAAACAGAAAGGAGATTCGAGCAAGAAAGATATCAACAAGAAGGCTCTTCACTTGACAACATGTGGACTAAATTCAAAAATATAATTATAGAATCAGCAAGAAAAGTTTGTGGAAGTTACAGGAAAACAAATAAGAAAAAACAAACAGCATGGTGGACGAAAGAACTGAAAGCTGAAGTGAAGATGAAGAAGGAAAAATGGAGAATATACTTGAATGAAAGAACTACAGACAATTACCAACAGTATAAAAACCAGAGAAAGAAAGTCAAAGAACTTATATTGTCACGTAAAAAGGAAAAATGGGAAGAATTCGGTGAAAAAATGGAAAACGATTTCAAGACTAATCAAAAACTGTTTTATGGAGTCCTGAAAGCGCAAAGAAATAGACAAACGAATGAAAGCGTAAATATAAAGAATAAAGAAGGAACTCTATTGAGGGGTGACGATGAAATAATGGATAGATGGAGAGAGCATTTTCGAGAACTACTGGATGGGGGACATAGCGAGGTAGAAGATACATACGAACAGAAAGAAAATATTGAAGATAAAGAATTTGAGGGAATAACTCTGGATGAGCTGAAACAAGCGATATCATCATTGAAAAATGGAAAAGCTACAGGAAGTGATAAAATAACGTCAGAGATGCTTAAGAACGTGGGACGAATAGGATTGAACACATTGCTGGAGATATTTGAAAAAGCATGGAAAGATGAAATGATACCAGAGGATTGGCAAACAGCCTTAATAGTTCCAATATATAAGAAAGGAGACAAACATAATTGTAATAACTACAGAGGTATAACTTTATTGAGTACAGCTATGAAACTCTACGAGAAAATATTAGACAAAAAGATAAGACAGAAAATAGAGATAACAATGGAAGAAACACAGAGTGGATTCAGGAGAGGAAGGAGTATTCAAGATCATATATTCACTATGAAGATATTATGCGAGAAAGCAAAACAAGAGAATAGAAAATTGTACTTGGGCTTTATTGATCTGGTGAAAGCTTTTGACAAAGTGGACAGGGAAAAACTGTGGACAATACTGAAGAAACGAGGAATAGATAAAAAATTGATCTGCATTATAAAGAATATATATAGATTGAATAAAAACCGGATTGTAAGCCACAATAGAACATCAAAAACATTCCACACAAAAACAGGACTAAGGCAAGGAGGAAGTTTGAGTCCGGTACTGTTCATTATCTTCATGGACGAGATTTTAAAGGAATGCACAAGAAGAACAAAAAAATTTCACGTAGGACACAAAAATATGCAGCGGGTGGAAATATCAGAATGTGCTTTTGTAGATGACATTATCGTGATTACTGGACGAAGAGACGATTTGCAAGGAAATAAGAAGATATGGGATGAAGTTGTCAAAAAGTATGGAATGGAAATAAATAAAGACAAGACAAAAGTTATGGTGATAGGAAACTCAGAAGAACTTAATATAGAGCTAGGCGAAACAACAATAGAACAGGTGAAAAATTTCAGATACTTGGGTGTTGAAATAGATGAAGAGGGAAAACAAGATGTGGAAATTCATAAAAGAATAGAAAACACAGTTAAATTGTACCATACGATGAATAAGAGTTTCATAGGTAAAAAGGAAATTTCCCAAAGGACAAAGATGAACGTGTATAGAGCAATATATAGACCTACCCTGACATTTTCATGCGAATCATGGGCCTTGAACAATAAACAGAAAAGTAAAATCCAAGCAGTAGAAATGAAATACCTAAGAAGAGTAAAGGGCGTAACCAGAATGAATAAGATAAGGAACGAAAGAATACGTGAAGACCTAGAGATTGAACCAATACATGATTTCGTAGAAAGAAGACAACTTAGCTGGTGGGGACATCTGAACAGAGCAAATGTGGAGAGACCTGTTAAACAGATATGGGAAGCTAGAATTCAAAAGAGGAAAAAGAGAGAAAGACCAGAGCGGACGTGGAACGAAACAATCACTGAAATAATTAATAGGAGAGGACAAACATGGAATGAAGCAAGGAATATGGCTGGGGATAAGAAACTGTGGAACAAATTTGTACATAGAAATGAAATACTTTGATTTTGTATATACTGAAGTTTAATTTGAGTTGAAATGTAATACCCTACACCATTATATGGTAATTGGGTTTTTTGATAATATATATATATATATATATATATATATATATATATATATAAGCCGGCAACCGAAATAACCAAGTTGATTTGCGGAACATATCCTTTATAAACTTGACACTATTAACATGAAATCAGGAATCCCAACTTAAATTTCAACCAATCAGAGATAATCTTCACAAATCCCTATATTTGGAAGGAATTATCTTGTTTGAGGAGCCGAGGCATCTTTTACGGATATTTATAAATAACGTGTACCTTACCATTTAGAACTTGTTCTGAAATTCCCGTTCCCCAGTGATAGTAAATTTGTGAAGAAAATTCTGGGTTGGCAACTTGGGCCGAAGTCGTCTATTGATTCAAATTTCCGATTTCTCAAAAAGTCAAATAGATAATTTGAGACCAGAGAACATACTAGTTTACTGACTCATTCTTGACGACAGAACATCCCTGTTGTAATTCTAGAAAATGTTGACTGTAGTAGCATTCACACTTCCCCCGGAAGACGATTCCAAGAATCAAAGACTCTGTTGGTCAACCATTTCGTCCGGCAGGAAGTACGAAGAGGCTCCTTGGCCAGTTTATAATCGTGCTCACGAAGTCTGTTCTGGTTAAAGACGAACGAATGATAGAGGTCTACACCAAAGAATCTATGTTTTGCTCTATAAGCAACTCTAATGTTTCCTCCGGCACGTTGCATCTCGAAGGTAGTCAGCCCAAACACTTCCTCCAGCCTTGCCTAATAGTCAGGCGGAGAGAAAGTAGGAAATGGAATTCTTCCGCACCATCTCTGAACGGACTTGAGAAAATGCAAGTCAGATCTCAGACCAACCCACCACGCTGATCCCGCATACTCCAAAATTGGCCTCTTGTAAGTAATGTATAGTACCTTGGCGGTCTGGACACTGCAGCATCGAAAAGTACGCTGAATTAGATAGGTAGCTCTCCTGGATCTACTGCAAGTCGCCGTTATATTATATTCAGACGAGTTGAGATCTGACTTGATCAGTACTATCAGATTATGATTGCTTGGCACAACAGTGGTTGGTTTTCCAGCTAATTTATACTGACCTTTGGGGTTGTTCCTGCCATATGGAGTATGCAACCTTTGACAATGTTGTGAAGCAACAATCACTTCTCAACCCATTATCGAGGTTGGCTTGTGACTGGTTAGTGGTATCGCATGGAATACCATACAGTTTGGCATCGTCAGTGAACCAGTTCGATATTCTAACATTTTGCCGAGATTTTATGATATATTGGAGGAATTTGTTTATATGCCCCGTCAATGTGATTTCAGTGAGCCTTCATCCGCCAAATACTTTGTTGGAGAAAAAAGAGGCGTGTGGCGTTGAACGTACTTGAACAATAATGGGTGACGAAAAATCGAGCGAGTCTCGGAACGTGGTATATATGGAAGTCTATATGTATGACAAAGTGGTGCATTTCGTTATATTAACTTCAATGAAATGAATACAGTTCTGTATGAATACTCTAATCAATAAATCATCACTCACCCTACCCCTACCAAAGTTTGACCAATGAACCTGTTAAAATAGGCAACGAATATGGTAGTTCATCTATTCAGTCATAGATGACACTTGCTGTGTCGTTGTTATCGAGCAGAGAGATAAGAAGAGAAATCTATTAATACTTAGCTGTAAAACTAGCGTCTTGTACTGTTGGTAGTTTTCCAGAAAATATATTATTATTTCTTCCCTAGTCTTCATTATTTCGTACACATCACATAAATCTTCCATCAGGTTATGGCCCCAGTGGTGTACGAGTAATAAAACAATTTTACGGTAAAGCAGAAAAATAAAAGGAAGGTTTGGAGGTTATACATGCGGTCAAGCGATTTGAGAAAAATGGAAAATTTCATGTCAGAGGAGACAAATACCTCTAATATAAAGCTGGAAGGCTCATATGGAAATTCCAGGTCAGGGTAATGCTGAAAGCTGTTCAAGTATATGGTATAGTTGAAGGTACAATAGTAAAACCAGAAAAAACCAATGCTAGGGAAAACTGGGAAAAAAAGATGCTAAAGCTCAGAGTATAATAGTTAATAGATTGTTACAAAAAGTCATTCTTCATGTGATGAGCTGCGGAACGTCCAAGGAAATATGGGATCGGCTACACACTGTATATGAACAATGATCCGGGATGTCACTACACTTATTACAACAAAAGGTCTTCATTATGAAACTCAATCAAAATGGAGATATGCTAAAATTGAAGAACACGTGAACCAAATCATACAACTGAAGGGTGATGCTCCTGAGAAAATGATATTGACTAAAATGATAACATCTCTTCCGGACAGTTTCAAACATTTTGTGTCAGCGTGGGAATCTGTGACTCCAGACAGACAAAACTATCAGAGTTGGTGGCCCATGTTAAAATAGGCAACAAATTTGATAGTTCATTTATTAACAGTCATAGATGACAATTGCTCTGCCGTTCATATCGAGCAGAAAGGAAGAGAGATATATGGTGAATACTAATCTGTAAAAGTAGCGTCTTGTGATGTTGATAGTTTTCCACAATATATATTATTATTTCTTCACTAGTCTTTATTATTTCGTACACAACACACCAATCATCCATCAAAACCTCGCCTACCCCGGCAAACTGTGAATCTCCTCTGTAAATGTTGGATCTACTGAAAACTAAAAAAACAAGTAACTTCTTCGTTTTTACTCACTTGTTCTGGGGAACAATGCCTTATATTTTCGTTACAATATCTGTTTATTTTCGAATTTTTTCCGAAAAATGGTCTCGAACGACTAGGTGGGATTCACTGATGGATAATCCGTGATCATATTGAATTATGTCCGTCCGTATGTGTTCTAACTTTCGAAGGAAAAAATTAGCAACTTGAAATTTGCAGGTTAGGTTTGGAGCCTGAATATATTTCGGTTAGGTTCGTTAAATACATAATAGGTTGAATATACTCGGTGTTATGCCCATTTGAAATTTTGTGGTTAGTTCCTCGATATTTCGAGAAGTGCTGATGCGATTAGATTGAAACTTTTTACGAGTTGGAAAAATCAACGCTCAACTTGGTGCAAAATTTCGTCTGGAGTTTTCGAAAAATTTTTAAGAAATTTGTATTCGAAAATGCAACGAATTTTTCAAAATATGTTTCTTCTCGAAGACTGTTATCAGATTCCAATAAAATTCGGCGTATTCATTGGAGTCAATATTGCAACAATTCGATTCGATATATATCTTCGGAGATAGATATACGAAAAAAATATGTAAAATTTCGTTGATATTTTTCTCCGAGGCATTGAAAGAACATAGTAATGTCGTACTCGTAGCTGTACTCTAGTTTCAAAAATCTACTCTGTTGGTTATCATATCGTTTTTGTCTCAAAAAAAATTATGTTCCTTGAAAGCGTTGCTAAAATATTTGAGTAAAATCATAGCAGGACCATGATGAGTAGGACGCTAACAGAATAAGGTGTGGAATACGTCATTTTTTTTCTTTCAATTGATACAGTGACGAACAAAGGATGCAATTTGAATATGGACATAGCAATAGGCCTTCTTCTTGGATAGATCACGAAAGTTAAATGTATCGTCTTTATGAAGCCAGTATTCAATCCGCAAATATACAATAGTTACAGAAACGAATGTGGATATTACCAAGTACATTAAACTCACGTCCTTTTTGAAACGACAGAATGACGGATATCGAACAAAAAAGTCTAAACGTCGGTTTCACAAAACTTTTGACTTCCGATCAACTCGTTGATTAAGGTTTGCAGTCGATGGTTGGGTTGAAAACGAACTGAAATCGAGCACAGAATTTACTGCTGAGTGACAATCAAGCCCTTGATCTGGCAATCAAAGTTTTGTGAAACCGGCCGTAAGAGGTTGGATTCCGACATCAGAGAAGTTTTGGCAAATGCCCCAGATATCAATTTTCAAGCTCAAGAGGTAGGAGCTAGTTTGAATGTTTGTCAGTCAGCCTGTATTATTAGCTACTCATCGGATTAGTGAAATTTGTTTTTCTTCTGAGTTCGCGAATTCGACCTTCATTATTAAATTCGAGCCAACAATGCAACACTCCTGGTGATCTCCTAATCATATTATCCTCATGAAATTCTATATGAACCTTCGAGCTGCCATTTTTCGATGATGTACTACTGGATTTCAATTCGATCTAACCTGCATTTTGAAAATATTAGGATATTAAAATTTTTAATGGAATCATTGGTCTAATTTTACCCGTTCACTAATTCGGCCTTCGTAACGATTCCCCAGATATCCTTTCGAAATTTTATTTGCCCAATAATTCCAAAAATCAAATTGAAATTCAATACTTTATCGAAACATGACAGCTCCAAGGTCCATACAGATTTTCATGAAGAAATAATGATCAATGATCGCAGAATATTGAATATTTGAAAAAACAAAATTTTCTAATGACAGGATCATTACGAAATTCTGCACAAAATTTCAAGTTTCATCTTGATTGACTCAATATTTTTTGAATTATTCCGGAAAAAACAATGATATCGAGAAAAAACCACGAAGTTTTACATATTTCTTCCCAATATCTCCAGTATACTGTTGTGAAATTTGATGCCTACGATATGAGCAGATTTTTTTTTAATATGATGAATGGATTTCGAAGAAATTTACTGACAGTAGCATCTCAACATAATCTTGTGAGAAGTTGCACGTTATTATGCTTCAACAAACTGTCAAGTTTCAATCCAATCGCTCAAGTAATTTCTGAACTATCAGGGAATTAATCTAAAAAATTCAAATGACTGTAACTCCGAAACCATTCGACCGTTGGCTAGCCGACCAGCCGGACAGAATCGATTTTGACACCAGATTCGTCATCAGTGAATCCAACCTACTCCATTGAGACCGCATTTTCGGAAAAAATTCAAAAATTACAGACATTTGTACAAAACTGAGGCACGCTCCAGAACATGCGCGCTAAAAAATATTGGTATTTAAACTCTCCTTCTTTTTTTTAATCCTACCATATATATTCTATGAAACGGGTATTCTATGGATTAAATTGTGAGGATAATAGACAAATGAAAAATTTTATTTAAAAGCTGTGTCTTCATTAAACCATTTTGGAACCAGGAAGTGGCTCAAAATAGGACAATCGGAACATGTCGGAGGCATCATAGGCAATAAGAGATAATGCCAATAAATACCTACTTCAAGCAAAGAGTCCCATCAAGAATCTTTCAATAAAGTCATCATTAATTCATAATTACATAGAAGATATACCATTGAAAATAAGTAATAAGATCTCAGATAATTTGAGTCGTACGTTCATATTATAACAGGCTCATTATTTCTTCTCTACTGTTTTCTATAACAGAAACTTACAATCTGAACGCAGATCATGGTGTTATCTCACTTTCGGGGTAGTATACAGCACGGTAGCCTTCATATTGACAAAAATAGATTCCACTTTATCACAACAAGGTTCAAGTCATTCACATACTCAAATTCACTCGCGCTTTTAACTATTCGAAGTAGGTGGACACTATCAACAAAGTTTCCACAACAATCGATTCTATGTCCGGGGGTTAAGAAGTCTAGAACACTGAAAGCTCGCTGTAAATCAAATTCATGAATGAAAGTTTCTCGAAGAAAAAAAATTATTCAATTGAAGATTTGGATGATAATTCCTAGAACTGAAATACTCAAAAAAGAACGAAACAAATAACTCCAATTATATGAATGAGAATTAATAACAAAGAAATATGTAGAGCAGGATATTCGAAATAATAAATAAGCCTCTAGAAATAATTCTTTAACAATTGAAAGTATACACCTAAGATAGGCACGAGAATCAAAAATACCCCCAAAGTTTAAGACTAAAATTCGTTAGTTTAACGAAGAAAAATCTGTTGAATAAGATCAACTCAGGTTGTAGGTATGATCTCTAAAAATGATTTTAAAATAAATTCAATGAAATGAGAACAAAAGATACAAGTATGTATATAAGGTTAAACCCCCCTATGGAACCACTAGCCAAAAATTCAATTATTTCCATGAAAATATGAATGAAAGAAAGCTTTTCCAACTGCTTCATCGAGAGATACCATAAATCATGTATTAAGCACTCACAAAATTTTATTACAACATCGAAATGCGAACGACGAGTAAGTATACAAGACGCGCTTTTCCCATTCAAGTCTAGATGAAACTGAATCCCTGTTTTTCCAATTTCCCGGCGGCCATATTGGACTTGCGCTCGGAAATGTTACGTCACAATCAATATAAGGTTGTGATGGGCCTACTTCTCCGAATTTTGTGGGAGATAATCGACTTTTTCCCTTTCGATGTGGATGCAACTCGATTCAGCATTAAGATAGGTCGAATAATTTATTAGTGTTATTTCGGGTGGAACCAATCAAGTTGCTAATTAGTGTAAGGGGTGCGTGTTTATGTTGGCCAACCAACTCCGATTTGTCTGACTTTTATTGAGTTTGAAAACAATAAGGTTTTTCAGGATTGTTTGGAAATGTATTCACTGCACGATCTATTTTTTGTATTCCCAGGAAAGGGTTTCCATATCTGGTGATGCGTTGGGATTTCTAATACCATAGTTTGGTCAGGATGATTTCCGTTGGCACCTTCATAAGAATTATTGTACAATGTTGTAAACAAAATCCAGCAATACTAATCCCAGTGACCTGAGATGACAGAATATTGAACTCATCAATCCTTCTACCATTCTGGCCATTATATAACCCATAATGTAGGCATTTCACGAACTTTTTCCCAACTGTTCAATATTTTGACTGCAAATATAAATAAGATGATCTGGTATATGTATATTGGAATATGGATAATAAAGAATATTACACCATGATCTAGAATCGTGTGAATAAAGTGAACAAACATAGGGCAGTGTGATCTCATGCGAAAAAACCTGCGCTATAGCTTCGTATCTTATTCTTTTATACTTCAATGTAACTTGCAAATCTCGATTATGAAGTAGAAATAAGACATTTGTTTGATGTAGAATTTTGACGTCATTTCAAGGTCTCTTAACTAGTCATTTAATGGCGATTTCTTCTGCAGTTTGAAACCAGAAATAGACGTCCATTAGGCGCCCTGCTATACCTGGGACCTTCCTAGCACCTGTTAAATTATGTTTCTTTGTTCATATAGATGATGTTGCGTTATTTTGAGAACAGATTGAAACTACTGATTCCTTCCAGAAAATGAATCATATTTTTTTCAACAAATGTTCTCTAAAAGCCCCTTTCCTCCCCTACGGAAATGCAGGGAGGTGAAATTGTGGAGAAAAAATGGATTTTATTTAAACTCGAAAAGTTTTTGGCTACTCTTGATGTAATATATTCTACCCTTCACAACTTCAACGTTTCGTACTATCGTAGGGAAGACATTGTGGATAAAATTTCGTATTTTGAGATCATAAAACGCGGTGTAATTATAGCCACATATTATTTAGAAACAATCTGTATATGAAAATTGGAAGTACCTGCATATCAGTGCACCACTATTTGTTGATCTTCGTTCCTTGAGGTGACCTTTATATCGAGCAACAGTTCCCTGTCTAGTTCCAATATTTGAGTATGCAGTGAAGGCTCCAAAAGAAATATATTTCTTCATTTTTCCATTCTGGAACTAGAGGTTCACCAAATCCCCATTATTACTTTCTTGTTGAATACTAGGTGTCTCAAAAGAAATTTCATATTTGTTTGGCTTAGTGTGTGAACGCAAGGCATCTGAGGGGCGCGAGGGTTACTTTAATCGGTAGCCAAAAACGAAAAACGGTACTTCTTCGACTATCGGGCGAAGAAATTTTTGCAATTTTCGAGGTTCAAGTCACTTAAATGATGCACCAAGCGTTTCTTTCATTCGGTA
Organism: Myrrha octodecimguttata; assembly: GCA_958510865.1. Lineage (NCBI taxonomy): Eukaryota > Metazoa > Arthropoda > Insecta > Coleoptera > Coccinellidae > Myrrha > Myrrha octodecimguttata. The sequence continues at coordinate 34,404,989 of OY294057.1, forward strand.
TTGGGCGAAGAAGGTAGAAGAGACCCTTTCAACACTAGGTAAACCAAAATACGGACGACCAAGGTCATCGAGAACGTTGAACGGACTAATCAGTCTGTTCGTGATGATCCCGACCTCTCCATTCGGAAGCGTGCAAGTGCTTTGCACGTGCAAAGACCATCGCATATTTCATAAAGATCAGAAGCTGCACCCCTATAAAATTCAATTGGTGCAAGAACTAAAACCCCAGGATGCCATTCAGAGGCTAGAATTCGTAAACCAAGCAATTGAGCGCTTACAAACTTTTAACATCTTATCCTCCGATGAAGCTCATTTTCATCTTAATTGGCACGAACACAAGCAGAGCTGTCGCTATTGGAGTGCAACTAATCCCAAATGTAAGCATCAGAAACCCCTTCATTCGCCAAAAGTAACCGTATGGGCTGCAATGGCATCGCGAGGAATTATCGATCCATACTTTTTTGAAGATGAAAGGGAACGTGCACTTGCAGTGAATTCAGAGCATTATGTTAGGATGTTGGATGAGTTTTTATTGCCTGAACTGCAAAATTTTCCTGGCTATAATCAAAAAACATAGTTCCAGCAGGATGGAGCAACGTCACACACGTCCAATAGTTCTCTGCTACGAGTTCGTAAAATTTTTCCAAAAAAATTGATATCGAGAGGAGATGACATGAATTGGCCACCAAGCAGTCCTGATTTGACTCTTATGGACTTTTTCCTGTGAGGTTTCCTCAAATCTAACGTCTACATTAATAAACCAACTTCCCCGGACCAGTTAAAACAAAATACCTATTCGCCACGAAATTGAAGCCTACACGGAGCCTACCTGCCAATCCGTTATCAGAAATTTTAATGTTAGATTGAATGAATGTCGCAAACGCGTGGGAAAATATTTTGACGACATTATTTTTGAGAAATAAATTCCCAAAAAGTGTATTTTAATAATTAATGAAGATTTTTCCAATTAACGGCATATGTTATTTTTTATCGATTCTTGAAATACAAAATTCCTCTTGAGACATCTTGAATAATTTCACTTCGTGCTTTCTGGGGCAAAGCCACTCTAGTCGAGGAAGCACATGAGTATTCCAGTGAATTTCTATGACAAGAGTTTGTCTATATGTTTTCTTCAGTTGAGTTTGCCTATACCTTTGTGACTCCCAAATATCTGCACTCATTAGAGAACTTCAAAGTCTGGCCATTTAGGACCGGGAGCACTAAGGTGCAGACTCCTTCTTCTGGTGAAGGAAACCAAAAAGTTCCCCGAGGGCTTGAGATCAATACCTTCTTTCTCGCACTACTTTTCAATTATACTGAGGACAGCTTGCATTAGGCTGCTTAGTTTGCCTTCAAGCTTGCTTCTAACGGTTATAAACTATGCCATCCGCAAATGCTTGCACATTGAAGCTGGCTGCCGAAAGCCTTTCCGGAAGTCTATCTATGACTAGGTCCCAACTCAGGGGTAATAGGAGTCAGAATATAGTCTCTTCAGTCTTCACTCTCTTTTAGCATTGCAGATAATACAGACACTTAAAAATGGACCTCTTCGAAGTTATTTATTTCGTTCTTATGAATCAAACACATATTTTGCCTATATGCAAATAGTGGATAACGAAATGAAATTATCTGCAATTTCTCTTTGTTCAAACTACGCACGAGGGATATCGTAAAAAATTCTGCCTCATGTTCGGGATAACTTCAGGAACGTTAAGACAATTTTCCATTGTTGTTACACTCGGGATGATCTCTGGACTCGCATTGCGAATTTCCTATTCTTGTTATGTCTATGATGAGTTTAGGAACTCGCATTGCGAATTTCCTATTCTGGTTACATCTGAGATGACCTCAGGAACTCTCATTGTGAATATCTAATTCTGGTTACGTATGCGATAACTTTAGGAGCTCGCATTGCAAATTCCCAAATTATGTTGTGTTTGCGATCACTTTAGGAAATCACTTGAGGAGTTCGCGTGAAAGCCGGATTAGGACTTCTCAGATATCTCGCCGGGAAGATTGTGTTACTTGGGATCGTTTACTTAGGAAATCTGTGTGAAAGTGTTTGTGACCCTATACTACAAGCATCTGGGGATGCGTTGGGTGCCTAATCACATAGCAGCTCGGACCACGCAATTGAAGGTCTGAAGATAGTGAAGCCCGCAAACGGTCAATTAATTTGTCTGTTATGTCGGTGCTCATGGTGTAGATAGAATTAAGCCGACCTATCTTAAGTATGGAGACATCCTAGTAAGGGACATTGTTATGTTAATTTCAGATGCCTACAGTGCTTTCACTAAGCGAGGAGCCGACTCGCGATATCGCGTGCACTGTGGACGTATCCAACTACTGTCTACAACCAAAAAGACGATTTTATATTATTTTCAGATAATCATGAACATCTTAAACATACACAGGGCCATAGCTACAGTTGGCTGGGAGGTGGGGCAATGAAACTCTTCATTGATCTGAAGAAATGAATGATTTTTCAAGATATAGGGCATTGCTCTACCTTGCCGTACCCTCTAGCTACGGCCCTGAACAGACATATTTATTTTCTGGGTTATTCAAGGTCTAACTGTGTGAAAACTTTATCTCTCAGGTTTTTTTTAGGTTCTCACCCCCAATGTCTGAAAAAGAACTATTGAAATTGAATTAAAACTATTATTCTTGGAAACTGCCCTTGAACAATAGAAGAAAAATGTGAACGATCAACCAAGGGAACTGTGACGTTCCAGAGTCTATATCTGGCTCCGTCATCAGACAATTAAGGTGAATTCGTACTTTAGTAATTCGAGATTTTTATGTATTATTATCGGCGTTTGTTCTTATCTGTTTTAAGACGAGTACAGATGTACGAGCCGAATCTCAAATATGATTAATTATTCGACTATAGTATGAAGTGTACTCCAAGTTTCACTGACTTGCGTCAAGAAACCTACTTCAGAGGGATCAGAACGAACGCTGCCTCGAACATTGCATCTTCTTCTGATCTTGCCACAAATGGCGATACCCTGTGTTCGGATTACACAGATGGCTTTTAGCCGTGTACAAATGTATGATAATCGGAACAGCAAAATCCTCAATTTGTAGCAAGATCAAAGGCACGTCGAACTATTGGGGCAGTGCTCGATCTGATGCGTTTGGAGTAGGTTTCTTGACGCTAGTCAAAGCGATTCGGAGCGCCGTTCACGCCATTGGAAACATCATTACTTGATTAATTGAGCGAGAACCTGTCGCTTGTTCCCGATATCCATAAGAGATGAACAGCGTACGTGACATGAATGATTAGACGAGTACTAAGAGTATGTACGTACGGTAGGTACTGCGACTGATTGCCAATATACCGACACACCAGACGGATAAATTATCCGGAATTAGTGTTATTCCGACCACTTCTTTAGTGCCTATTATGCTATTATTTAGTGATTTACATCAAATTTAGATACTCTGCTCTCCACACAGGATTCAATTGCAAAGAGGGCCACAAGGTTTCCCTGATATGATCAACACACTCTCACTCACTGCACCTATATACGTAAATGAAAACAGAATTGTATAGGTGCAAAAAAATCCATGTATTTACAATCAAGGATGGTTTTGAAGGCAAAACTTGCACAGCATAGCAAGAATATTACATGCTGTTATGAGGGCGAAAGTTTTCTATTGATTCAATATTATTGTATGTCATAGACAAGAGACTAGGAATATGGGCCTCAAATTACCTTTATGTCGCAACATATAACGTTTTGAAACTCCATATTGAGCCAAGCCATACTTGAAGAAACTGAGTGCTCATTTATTATGATGAAATTAGTATGTGCTACTGTACCCGAAATTTCACCCCGTTCTGAAGAATTATTTTTACTTGATGAATTACAATTGGGCACATACTAATACGTGTGAAATTATTCGTGCCAAATTTCTAGTTGTAGTATAAAATTTTTAACCATAAAACATCAACTTAAACACCATCAGGAATCAAAGAGTTGAAATTGAAACCGTAAAAAAGAATCAGGAAAGGACAAAAAAACTGACTTTATGTTAAAGAATGTTATGTTCATATCCAAAAGACAGTAGATAAAACTAAATAGGAAAAAGAAACCATATGGACAAGAACAAGAAGTAAATGATGACAAAGATGATAGCGAGACCACAACTGACCTATAAGGGGTTTTGCAGCCAGAAGTCGTACCAAGAAAATTCAAACGACGGAGAGGAAACTACTGAGAGCAGCAACGGCCTTACACTTGTTTGTTAAAAACAAAATTGAAGAATTGGAATGGAAAACATAACAAGAAAGAATGCTGAAAAGATCCAAACAAGCAAATCAACATGCTACTGTGGAACTAAGTAGATTAATAGACTACCCAGACAACACACGTACATCAGATGGATATCCATTTCGTGTCCAGTGGATTACTGGATGTCCATGGACATTTATTGGATATCCATAGTACAGATGTCCAAAGGACGTCGAAATATGTGCATCCATTGTACATCCAATTTGTGGTTCTACAATGGATATCCAAATTTGCATATTCCATGGATATCCATTAGTTGTCCAATAGGAAAAGTTTTGAGCATCGTAGATATCTATATATGATCATTTTGAATCAGGCAATGTATTGTTTCGTGAATTTGTTAATGAGGGTTAATCAGACCTTGAAATTCATGATTTCTTTATTCAACTGTAATATTAACCTGGCTACAATAATTATATTTTCCATCGATAATAATCGATGTACAAATATTTGATTAGTTGCGGCATTGTTCAAGAACTATTTAAATCATTGCTTAAACAATGGTGGTGGGAAAACCTTCCTAACTCAGAATTTAATTATGCTTTTCACCAATATAACCAACACCAAACTGAATTTGATTCATTTGATATTATCATTTTCATAAGGGTGCAAGTAAGCTTCATATTTTCATTGTACAAAGATTGTAACTTTTCGTAACACCCCTTATGTTGCTCCCGTATTGACGTAGGTATTTTTTTCCCAGAATATGTCGAAAAGCGAGAGAATAAGTAACATTGTAACACTATCTCATTTTAAGTGTAACACAATTGTAACACTACAACGTACGGTATTATCTGTGGTATTACGGTATCGGGTTCTGATTTCCGGACTATTCTAAATTCTAAGATTATTCTCGAACTGCGCGAAACTGATGGGCAGTCGTGAACATGAGAACCCGAAGATAGTGAAATACCAAGTACAAAAAAAGAAAGATCAACAAGAAACACGATGTTGTCTCTGACCATAACCTTACTTTAGGTTGAAAGCAAACCGGCGTGTTCCTTTTCTTTGTTGTTTCTGTTTCTGCTAAGTGCTGCTGTATTTTGAATATTAATCTATAAATCTATTACGTATATCAAATATATATAGTTATATATTCTCCAGCATTCGTTATATTTTGAGTGTTCCAATATTTGGTGAGTATAGTATATCTTTTCTAAAATCATTATTATTACAAATATTTGGATTATTATAATTAGGAATTGTTGCAATTGTAGGTGGAAATATTTAGTGAAAACTGCTTTCACAGTGACGCCACAATCTAAACTGCAAATTTGGTGAGTACGAAGAATTAATACTATTATGGATTATTACGGACGAAAATTCTTAATTACCCTTAGACATACAACATGATCTTAAAGAAATGTAGATATCAAAAAGATTTGTTAAAACCTCATCGAGAAGTACACAAGGCAATAAGGAACCATGAGCACCCAAATTCATGCTGGGAATCCTTCGAGGTGAGGATATTAAGGAATGCTACTTATGGTAGGTTGCACATTATATTCCTTGTATATTTTTTTTTAATTTATGAGTTATTCCTCAGATACATACAAGGAAGCATTGAAGAAATCGCAGGTTGCTGTTGAAACCAGTGATTTTGACAACGAGGAATCAAGGGAAACAAGGAAGATGAGATGCAGGAGGAAGATGTCATCTTCATCTTCTGATGAAGAAAGCATAAATTTGAATATTGCCTCACCTCCCAGATTGGGAAAAAAATCAGTGATTCCAACTTCTCAGAGCGTAAAACGTACGTATCAAAATTGCCCACTACAAAATTGTCTATATTCCAGTGTTGCTTGCATGTGCATAAATTATCCTAGAAAACTACCTCACTTTTCTTGTTTGTTTTTATTTGAAATGGATAAGCACGAGTATTATATCAAGTTTTAAAATGAACAGAGCAGAAATATATATCAGTTTTCAACTTATTCTCATAAAACGGTTAGGGTAACTCCTGGATGTTTGTTGACATAGAATTTCTAGCAATGTATTGTTGGGTTTACTAGAATGTAAGATGGCTCAAGGGGACAGTAACAAAGCCAACTCTGACTACAAATTACTCTCCTGCTAAGAATTCTTGTGATAACTTGAGGGTTAAACTACCGGGGAATTTCAGGGTAATCAAATAATTATTATTATCACCTTTTTTTTAGAAAACGAGAGTAATTTGCCATGCAGAACGGACAAAAATGATGACAGTGAATGTAAATGTTGCTCTCTTCATAAAAATGGTGAGATTTCTGTGGTACTGCTTCTCTAAGGTACATTTTCTGCATATCTGTTAGACTAATATAATAATTTCATTAGTCGATACTATGTTGTGGAAATTCTTCCTTCTGAAAGACATACATAGGTTCAATGTTGTTCTTAAGTTTGAGACTGAGGCTCGATTTATATCATAGTCACAATCATAACAGTGCTAATCTAGACCATATGAGACAAAAATGTTCCGTCTGGGAGTGGTTTCTTGATTATCTTGGTTAAATTGGGCCTCAGACTGGGGCATAAGTTGACCCTAAAATTTTTAAATAGTAATATTTTTTTCGCTTTCAAGAACTAATCAGTTTGCTAACTAATGTAGTCAATGAACTGAGGGAAATTTCCCGAAAGAATAATCTGACTATGTTGGTGGCAACTGAAGCCATTGGAGAAATAAAAAGACTATCAAGCCAACTCAAAGAGAGAAATGAACAAAGCAGACCATTAGCAGAATCAAGTTTGAATGAACATTTTTTATTTCCAATATCAACTACTGAAAATTTTGAAGAGTTAGAGAGATATCTTAGCGATTCATCAAAATTTAATTCAGCTGTAAGTTATCCAGTAATTCCAGTTATATTTCCCTGGTTCATTTTTGATTTGCTTTAGATTATAATTTACTTGGCTTACAAAGAATAATTTTCAGATACTTAAATCCTATTTCAATTTTTTCAGGTGACGGAAATTTCAAAAATTGGCGGATCTGATGTATACGATTTCATCAGAAGGTCCCTCAGTTGGGTTGCAAAGAACTCACTTTTGATGCTGTATACTTGGCATGGCACAAAAGAAAAAAAAGGATTGAATGTCACAAATGTTGGGCAACTCATAATAAGTGAGTTACATATTCTGTTTGTACTTTAATATCTTGTTTAATGGATATGTGTGATGAGGATTCACTTTCACTAGTTCAAAATTTTCATGAAAAGTGAATTAGACTCATTAAGATTGAGCAAAAATCAGTAGATTTGAAAGATACATGGTTTTCCATCAATTTGGATTTTTGCGTATCAAATTTACAATATCATGAAGAAAAAAACCTGAAATCGATGTGAAAAGCTCCAAAGATAATATTTGTATATATCATGGACGAGAACACAGCAGAATAATTTGTTTACTTTAAAGATGTAGTGAAAGGTTTTTATTATGGAAAAAGTAACTTATAAAGCCCACAATTTATGAACTGAGTCAACATATGAAAGTCTTAGCAATATCTACAAGAAAAAAAACGTATATTTTCCCAATATTGTATTTACACGTTTATAATAAGTTATAACCAATCATTGTTTTTGCATGTTACGGATTGAGAGTTTGAAACAAAATGATAGTGATATATAATCATTTCTTTAATTAAGAATTTCTAACGTTTCAGAAGCAGCAGAAAGAACTCCCTTTTTTAGTGATCGGAAGGCTGTGGAGGAAAGCGTGAAAAAATATTTAAGGAGAGCCAAAGAACGAAGTGTATGAGAAGAAGCTAAACCTGAAGTGTTGAATATTTAGTTTCAAAAATGAGTGAGTCATCATTATATTTATATCTTTAAGCCACTCCATTTCATATTTTGAAGAATGTGCATTATATCAAGTTCCTTTTGTTCAATGATAAAGTGTTAATTTTATTTTATTTGTTATTTTAGATTTCTAAATATATATATATATATATGATTATTTATTCTTCATATTTGAATATCTTTTAAGTAATAAACATTTCATAATTTATATTTTGTCTATTCAATCTGAGAACCTACAAAAAAGTATATTTCCAATGGTTCATTGTCCAATGCATATCCATGAAAACACTAACATTGAATTGTTTAATGGAAATCCATTGAATATATGATGGAAATCCAATGTTCCTTTGAATCCGGATGTACTTGAAATGGACATCCATGGGATGTCTCATGGAGATCCAAATCCAATACACTTCAGGTTGCAATGGACATGAAATGGATATTCCTCGGGTGTATGATGGCTATCGGATGAAAATCCGGTATAACTCAATATGCATGGACATAAATCAGATGTCCAATGGAAATCCATTGGATGAAATACATGTTATCCAATGGGCATCGTTCGTATATCCATTGTGTAGGCATTGTATTATCCATTGGATGTCCATTGGACGAATGTCTGGAGTATGCCGTACATCCAATGGACACGCGATTGATAGGGACATGAAATGGATATCCAATGGAAATCCATTGGACAAACTACTGGATATCCAATGGACATCCTTTGTGGGTCCGTTGTGTCGGAAACGTATTATCCATTGGATGTCCATTGTACTTACGTCGGAAAATGCCGTACATCCAATGGATGCACAGGATGTCCATAGGTGGACGTCCATTGGGGGTCCATTGGATTAACTTGTGTTGTCTGGGTACTGACGATACCATAACTATGAAATCCTACCACCAAAGTACCAGAGATCAAGTAAGTGATCTGAACACCATCCAACATAATAGACATGACACCCCATAAGAAGATATGGACAATCAACATATCCAGACACGGCAGAAACCGTGTACGTGACCAATAACATGAAGAGTTCAATGATAAATAATCACTGAAAGCTCTAAATCAAATTAAACCGTTCCGGTCACGAATAGTCCGAGTCAGGTTTAGAGCAAATAATCTTCGGTTTAGAGTTCAGTGGCTAGGCCAACTCAGAATATTGTGGGGTTCACTTGAGGCGATGTCATGAGCCAAACCCCCTATGGATAGTACAGAAATCATCCCAGACTATTAAATCGGCCATAGAAGTATAATAGAATATGTTTTTTGCGCGCATGTTCTAGGGGAACAGCGTGCTATCGTTTTGTCCAAATGTCTGTAATTTTGTATGATTGAGCCGAAAATGCTCTCAGTCGACTAGATTGGACTCACTGATGACGAATCCGGTGTCAAAATCGATTCTGTCCGGCCGACCAGCCGGTTGGCCGGCCGTAGACACGATAACTGTCGACAGAAGCAAGCTAGCAACTTGAAACTTTCAGGATAGGTTGCGCATCAGAATGCCGCGGTTAAGTTCGTTAATGGGCCAAATCGATCGGATAGTTTCGGAGTTATAGGCATTTGAAGTTATTTATGTTTTATTTCAGAAACTACTTGGGCGATCGGATTCAAACTTGGCAGTTAGGTGAAGTACAACAACGCGCAACTTTGAGCTAAATTTCGTCAGGATCATATTGTCAATTTTTTTTCGAAATTTTTTTCCAAAAAAATTTTTTTTTCAGAAATCATTCATCATATCCAAAAAAAAATAATACTCACACTTTGACCTTCTAATTTCACAGCAGTGTACCAAATTTCAGTTCGATACGATCATAAGTTCTGGAGATATCGGGAAAAAATATGTCAAATTTCGAGGTTTTCTTCTCGATATCGTTGATTTTTTCGGTATAACTCGAGAAATACTGATTCAGTCCTGATTAAACTTCACAGCTAGTTTAAAGATGCTGAAAGACAACTTTATGCAAAATTTCGTGATAATCGTGTTATTAGAACAATTTGAAAAAAAAATTTCTATGATTTTCTCATCATATCATCCTCAATAAATTCTGTATGAAACTTCGAACTGTTATTTTCGATGAAGTACTGGATTTCAATTCGATCTGATCTGTATTTTTGGAAAAATTGGAAAAATAAAATTTTGATTGGGTATATCTACGGAATCATTGGGTGGATTTTACCCATTCACGAATTCGGCCTTCGAAATTAAGGTCCAAACCTTCTCTACAAATATCGAGTTTCTAAGTTGTTTCTTTCGGAAGTTATTGTGTTTACGCAGTCGGCCGTTAGGCTGACCGTAAACATGATAACTTCCGGAAGAAACGACTTAGAAACTCGATATTTGTAGAGTAGGTTTGGGGCTTAATAACGAAGGTCGAATTCGTGAATGGGTAAAATCCGCCCAATGATTCCGTAGATATACCCATTCAAAATTTTATTTTTACAATATGTCCAAAAATACAGATATGATCGAATTGAAATCCAGTAATTTATCAGAAAAAAATTTCAAAAAGCACTGCCGTGAAGGCAGCAGCTTTTGCGCGCACGTTCAAATTCGTTGCTGAAGCGGTCATCTACATTGAACATGCGCGCAAAAGTTGCTGCCTTCACGGCAGTGCTTTTTGAAATTTTTCTTCTTTCAAATTTTGTGTAACTGTACTGAGCTAAAGGAATTGAGGTCGATCGTCAGTTAATAAGAATCGTTTTCCTTTTCTCTACAATCTGTTCAATTCCCAGATGCTATATTTACATATTTGGGGAGTGAATGATTTTATTATCACGCGTTCTGCTAAAACATCCTCATATTGAACGAAAAAAAATCATCAGAAACAAAAGTGTCTCTAATTGATTCCATTGCACTCTTCAACCTTTAATGATAGGTAAAAACGTCTTCTTCCATTATTCCAAAATTAATCGGAAATAATCGCCATGTATATATAAGCACAATCAAAATGATTCATTCTATGTGCGAGCACTTCAAAATTTCACTAAAAACCATTCCCAATGTTATTCCGAAGTAGAATTTACTTCATTTCAGATACAATATGTGTAAATTCCGCATAAATACATTAATTTCCTGGTAAATAACCTTTGGGTTGTCAAAAAACAATTCTATTAATAAATCTTTAATACAAAAATACATTAAAAAGTATCTACATAAATATCATTTTCGAAAATTACATTGTCCTAATTAAGTACATACTAAGTAGATTATCAAATCTTCAAAAAATTGTCACGTTTTCTAAAAATGATATTTTATCGATATTGAACTAGACAGTTAACCAATTCTATATTAGTTGGTCACTGTGCGATATTGGTCAAACTGATTGTGAGAGTACAGGATTAAAATATTACATTTGTTCATGATCCACCAGTTTAGTCTTCACAGAAGCGATAAATCTATTTTCAATTATCTAATTGCACTAGCACATCCTAGTACAGACGCACTTAACACTGAAGTGGCACATTCTAAGCAATAGCAAATAATAATAGGATAAATATACAGCATGATTAAAATTTAAACAATTAAATATCCGCAGAACGTGCCACTTATATTTTATTGTACTAGTTCTTTGATTGACATTCAAGTAATAAATATAAAACAATTAAATCGAGGTAAAGCTCTAAAAACATAAATCTCAAAGGAAACTTACAAAGCTAACAATAAATAAAGTGATGCAATTTCAGAGTATTTTGTAATATTATCACAGATGTTATTTGTTAACATTTACATTTCCCTTTCTAGATACAAAATTAATGAATGAATGATTGAAATGCAAACTCATAAACGCAATTAAAAAGAATTTTGTCTTATGAGCAATTTTTTGGGCTAGCTCTTCGACTTTCCTTTCTTGTTAGTGCTATCTGTTTCTTCAGGTTTCTTCAAACGAAGAATGAAGTTGAGATTGTAAGCCGTATTTACAGCATAATACACATTGGCATTGGATGGGAGAACCATTTCTGAAACAAAAAATTCGAGTTTAAAATTCATAGTCTACATATATTCAGGCTGTTTCTGAGCGTCAGTCTAGCTATATTCAATTATAAGTAAAACACCCTGAAGATGGTCATCCATCTTGATCATTTAATAGTTTTTTTTTATGCGATTTCCATCAATAGACGACTTCGGCCCAAGTTGCCAACCCACAATTTACTTAGCAAGTTTACTTTCACTGGGGAACGGGAATTTCAAGACAAATTCGACATGATAAGGTTCGCGTTATTTATGAATACCCGTAAAACATGCCTCGGCTCTTCAAACATAATTCCTTCCAAATATAGGTTTTTGTTAAGATCGTCCCCGAATGGCTGAAATTTAAGTTGGGATTCCTGATTTCATGCAAACAGTGTCAATTTTCATAGGATACGTTCCGAGAATCAACTCTGTTGTTTCGGTTGCCGATTTTCCGCTCCGTAAATATGAAATATTCGGATGGTTCCTGGAACAAGCGCGTGAAGAAGGTTATTTACGGAATCTGGTTGATGAAAATGCGGTCGATTTACTGTCACCAGAACGATTTTCTATGGTAAATATCCATAGCATAGAACAATCTATGTTTACTTTAGGTTTGTTTTGGTTCCGAGTTCACATCTGTTCGGGACGGTTCTAGCATAGACCAATAGTCTGTGGTTCTGAACTCGGAACCAAAACAAACCTAAAGTAAACATGATTGTTCTATGCTATGGATATTTACCATAGAAAATCGTTCTGGTGACAGTAAATTGACCGCATTTTCATCAACCAGATTCCGTAAATAACCTTTTTCACGCGCTTGTTCCAGGAACCATCCGAATATTTCATATTTACGGAGCGGAAAATCGGCAACCGAAACAACAGAGTTGATTCTCGGAACGTATCCTATGAAAATTGACACTGTTTGCATGAAATCAGGAATCCCAACTTAAATTTCAGCCAATCGGGGACGATCTTAACAAAAACCTATATTTGGAAGGAATTATCTGGTTTGAAGAGCCGAGGCATGTTTTACGGTTATTTATAAATAATGCGAACCTTATCATGTCGAATTTGTCGTGAAATTCCCGTTCCCCAGTGAAAGTAAACTTGCTAAGTAAATTGTGGGTTGGCAACTTGGGCCGAAGTCGTCTATTGGATAATAAAGCCGCCAATCATTAACAGAGAAGGAATACTAACATACTCGCAGCTCAAATACCTTATGAACTTGTCAACACCTAAATCGCACACATATACTTCATTCACTTTGATAAAATCTGTCGGTTGGCAATGGTTTAGGTCTATCAAATTTTTGTACTCGAAACTGACGCAGGTTTGCACTCCTGAAATCTCATCACAGTCAATATAATTCTCAGAGACATTTCCGATGTCAATTTCTACTCTCTTTCAATAATAATTAGTGACGGTAGTTCAGTGGATAGAACTCATGCCTCATGATTGAAAGGTCTGGGGTTGAAATCCTTGGCCGGGATAGAATTTGTATGGTTTTCAAGGGACCATCCAACCATTCGCTGTTGAGTAAAGAGAACACACCCGGTCTCCTAACTCGCATAAGCATCAGCGTTTGAGGAGTTCCACAGCGGAACCTAGGAGAATTGACAACAATACAATACAACAACAATTCCGCTTCAGCATAATCTTCCATTATCAAGATTATCTTGGTATCGTAATTTATTTTTTTTTATTATTATTTCACGTCACTACAATCAGGAGAGACTTTATAGAAGTGAAGTGAAGTGAGTATACATGAATAACAACAATGAAAAATTCAACATTTAGAATGAATTTGCACACAAAAGGTCTCTATATTGAAAGCAACGATTGATGACCCAATCAGGAACAAATGACAGGCGATCATAACCTAGCAGAGCAATGGTTCCTGTGATTCCTCTGATCATGAAATGTCGATTATAACGGAGGAGAAAGACCAACAACACTTCATTGTAAGATTTCAGTTTGATAAATTTGTTGATCAAAATTAACTTCGAATGCTATAAACACTCCATGAATAACAAATATGATTGTGATTGAGTAAGTGCTTGTTTAAACTCATTATCTGAATTTTCGTAAACTAACTTTAGTTTGAAACAGAGAAGTGCGAATAAAACCAAACACAATTTTTTTTTGCAAGCATGTTCTGAGATACGTGTGCTATCGTTTTGTCCGAATGTTTGTATTTTTCGACTTTTGAGCCGAAAATAGTCTCAAGCGACTAGGTTGGACTCACTGATAACGAATCCGGCGTCATAATCGACTCTGTCCGGCCGGCCGATCGTATGCACGATAACGGGCGTACGGAGAATCTTTCGACTTGAAAATTTAAGGGTTGGTTGCATTTCAAAATACGAAAGTTGAGTTCGTTAATGGACAAAATCGGCCCAATGGCGATGGTTTCGGAGTTATAGCTGTAACTTGGAGGTTATTTCTCTGATACTTCGAGAACCACTGAAGCGATTGGACTGAAACTGGCAATTGGAGCATAAGGACTTGCACTATTTTACAGAATTTTGTTGAGATCGTGCTGTCCGTAAATTAAAAAAAAAATCATATTTTATTTCGAAAAAATTTCGGTCATACTTTCAGCTTCATATTTCACAGCATTTCAGTTGGATACGACAATCTTTTTTGGAGATAATTTGGACTGACGATCAGTAACAACTGTGAAACAGCTGTAGTCATTCTCCTTGAGTCCGCTTCTTTCCTGTAGATGTTTTTGGTTGATTGGATGATTAGCTCTGATCAAGGTGGAATATTTGTCGTTTAATCGACAGATATTCGTCCTTGTGAATATGTCAGTTTATTATTACTGGACCTCTCTTTTATCCACAAATCAATTTTTGGAGATATTGTGAAAAAATATGTCAAATATCGTGGTGAAGTCAGTAGCTTTTGCGTGTATGTTCAAATTCGTTGCCGAAGGAGTAATCTTCTCTGAACATGCGCGCAAAAGCTGCTGACTTCACGTCAGTGCTTTTCAGGTTTTTTTCTTTACAATGGTTCAACTGGGAAGATCTAGTAAAACTTTCATAGCTGTTACAACGCTACCGTTCGATTTTAAACTTTACAACTTCTACCAGATAGATAAATTTTGCCCATACCTTTCGATTTATGTGAAAATTTTTTCTCACCTTTATCAGGTAGAACCTGGGCCAGACTGTACTTATCAGGATTTCCTTCCAATCCTAACTTATACATGGCATTCCTGATAACTGTTGGCGTCCTCTCGTTATTGCTCAACATAATACTCTTGTACATGACGATACCCTCTGTTTCCACACTATCAGTCTCATAGGTAACTTTTATGATATAAAAATCAGGACTGCTCTTTTGACTGTAACTCGGACTCAAAGTCCCAGTGTTATTGTACGGCACTTGCAGGCGATTATTAGCACTACCAGAGTGAGAACTGTTCAAGGACATGTCCAAGGACGGCAAAGACGAACTGCTGCTAGAATTCGACATCTGGGACGGACTTAATTTTCTCTCAATGCTATTATGAGGCGAACTCGGCGTGCTATCGACCTCGCAGTAGAACTGAGAACTATTACTGCTTGACGTTGAGGCTATTGAATCGTTCTTTTGATGTTTCTGGTGGTGTTTCTTGTTGTTCTTGTTCTGTACGGTTGGTTCTATCTGACAGCTCAATTGATAAGCTTCTCTATCATCTAGAACCAGAAGTGAATCGAACCATCTATCGAAAGCAGGATCCACCTCGAAATGATAGGCATTCGCTGCTCCTTGCAACAGTTTTATCTGAGCCAGTACCTCAAACTCCTTTCGACGTTTGTCAAAATTAATCAAACTATCTCCTATGGTGTCTGGAATAGCCGTATCGATCATTGTTAGATCCGTGAGGAAAGTACCCAGATACGGGATAGTTCCAAACGATATATTAGCGGTGTGGTTGTTCTGTCTTTGAAATATTTTCTGCAACTGCTTATCGTTCTCCCCTACAGTATCAGCAAACTTAGCTGTACCTTCCCTCATCAACAATTCCCTCTGGGTCCATTGGTTGTTATCCTCGCTGAATATCCTGGCCAACTCATCGAACAGCTCCAGTTTTTCCTTCGGGACCGCTTGCCATGTCTTTTGCAACCTGTAGATCGGGTTGTTCTGAAGGCCGCTTATTATGGCCTTGAGGCTTGAAAAATTTTTGATTAACCTGAGATCCTGAGCAATGTCTATCCAGCACGATATAATCTGAGCCCTGTCACTAGCTCTGGGAGATGGTTCGACTAGAATTGAGGAAATTACCCTGAAGGAGACAGCGTTGAATTGGTTCACTGTCGCCAAAACGGTAGCGGCTTCGTGAGATCGGCTCTTATCCCGTCTGGACCACACAGCTCCGAGACACTGGTGTGGTACCAGCTTCTTGAAGAGATCCTGAAACAAACAATTCGATAAGAAAGGAGAACACCCAGAACTGAGCTCTACATCAGTTCTACTTATATCACATGATATATCTCTTTATTTCAAATCGAGTACAAACTACAGTAATGGAAAATGAAATGCGATAGTTTCACAAAGAAAGAATGTCCACAAATGGAGAAGTTATACAATATAACCTTTAAAACTGTAAGGCTTTGAATGGACGAAATATGAATTTTTATTTTGAAAATTTTTGTATCTTATAAAATAGTAATACTAGTTATATAAGAATCATAATGAATTAGTTTGTTCGCAGTGTCTTTCCTGATTCCACCCTTTCTTGTTTGGTTGTTCAGCGCTGAAAATCTAACCATAAGAAAAATTAAGACTAAAGCAACAAAATTCCCTCTGGACATCTTTGTTCAAAGGAGTGTCTTCTGGGATATGAGGATCTTGAAACTTTCTGATTGCGTGTTTCATTATTTGTAATCAAATAAAAACTCGTTGGCAACAAACAAAAGAATTCGAGATTTCTAAACAAACACTCTGGGTGAAACACTGAAACAAAGGTGAAGATGGTGACACTTGAGATAGAGAAGAAGTTGACAAATTTGTGGAATAATAGGAAATTTGATGGAGATGCATATTTGATTCACCCAATGACAAACCCCAAAGTTCTTGGTTGAGTAATTCAAAATAGAAATATTTCCTCACCCTGTATTTATTTATAAATGCCAATTCAAGTCGATGGAAATCATAAAACATAAATTCAATGCAATTAAGTTCGATTTTGTTTTCAGGAATGAATCAAATATATTATCGTCTTCCACTTTGTTAGAAGATGTGCCTCAAGTACTCAAACATTCTGTATAAATAGAAGTAGAGAAAATTCGACTGTAAATCAATGGGTTGGTCGATTAATCACTTTTTGAGATACATCAACATTATCTGTGATTCATTACTCAAAACTGATTCAAACATTTGAATTTCATGTACTGGCACATTTTTACACCAACATGAATCATCAAAATAGTTCAAATATTAAAATTTATTAATCATCTTTATCGAATATTCTTGCGGATCAGCGTTTTTAATCAACAAATATCAAATAGTGATTAAGAATACACAACCAAATATATATGAATATTTGACGCGCGTAAACCGCAAATAAGAGTCGGCAGATATCTATTTCAGCCATAAATTTCCTTCCTTTTAAATCAGTGAAGGATACATTTCACTATGAATATATCTTTTTTGAAAGAATTACAATGCCGTGAGTTAGTCAGACTGACAAAAAAACGGTATGATCTTATGTTTGATTATTTCAAATTCAACCAAACTCTAGGTCTATTTTTTTTTATTTTCACTTTTTACTCTGACCAAAATACTGGTAGATATGCGTGAACCAACCGATAATTTCGTTCTCCATAGAAACCTCAGAATTTAGAGCCAAAAAAATGTGTATCATGATAACAGATGCATTTATACAGTGTGTTTCACCATAAACTGGACCACTTGTTCCACTTTCGGACAGTAGGATCACCTTACCTCTAGAGTTTTCATTGGATTCATCCTGATGATAGTAATATTAAGGTCTGTTACGTAACGGTAGTTCATCGAATTTGGCCCTAATGTCTGAATGTGGAGCAAGTTCGATATCCACCAAAGTTTCTTTGGGAATTGTTTTTCTATCTTGGTCATTCTAGAGGCCCATTAGCACAATTTTGACCTCCGTAAGGCCACCAGTTTGTTAAATAAAATTTTTGATTATTTAAGTACCCCGAGTGAAATCTTTGGAAGCCTACAGAATGAAAACCAATAGATATTTTTTTATTCTGTTATACACTCGTGTTCAGACAGGAGGAGAGTTCAACCTTGAAAGATTTCGACAATTTTGGGTGAAAATTTTCGTTCACTGAACATTCTTCTCAAAAATGTTTTCTTTTAGAAACAAGTCATCAGATTTCATATTCAATTTGCACTGACCTTGAATATTGTATTTCATAATAATGTATCAAAATTGAATTGGATCCTTTTCCATTTCATCGAGATATTGGGAGAAATATATCATATTTCATTGTTTTTTTCCAGAATAACTCAACAATTAAAAAATTTCAAAAAGCACTGCCGTGAAGGCAGCAAGTTTTGCGCGCATGTTCAATGTAGATGACCGCTTCAGCAACGAATTTGAACGTGCGCGCAAAAGCTGCTGCCTTCACGGCAGTGCTTTTTGAAATTTTTTTCTGATAAATTACTGGATTTCAATTCGATCTGATCTGTATTTTTGGAAATATTGGAAAAATAAAATTTTGAATGGGTATATCTACGGAATCATTGGGCGGATTTTACCCATTCACGAATTCGACCTTCGTAATTAAGCCCCAAACCTACTCTACAAATATCGAGTTTCTAAGTCGTTTCTTTCGGAAGTTATTGTGTTTACGGTCAGCCTAACGGCCGACTGCGTAAACACAATAACTTCCGAAAGAAACAACTTAGAAACTCGATATTTGTAGAGAAGGTTTGGACCTTAATTACGAAGGCCGAATTCGTGAATGGGTAAAATCCACCCAATGATTCCGTAGATATACCCAATCAAAATTTTATTTTTCCAATATTTCCAAAAATACAGATCAGATCGAATTGAAATCCGGTACTTCATCGAAAATAACAGTTCGAAGTTTCATACAGAATTTAATGAGGATGATATGATGAGAAAATCATAGAAATTTTTTTTTCAAATTGTTCTAATAACACGATTATCACGAAATTTTGCATAAAGTTGTCTTTCAGCATCTTAAAACTAGCTGTGAAGTTTAATCAGGACTGAATCAGTATTTCTCGAGTAATACCGAAAAAATCAACGATATCGAGAAGAAAACCTCGAAATTTGACATATTTTTTCCCGATATCTCCAAAACTTATGATCGTATCAAACTGAAATTTGGTACATTGCTGTGGAATTAGAAGGTCAAAGTGTGAGTATAATTTTTTTTGGATATGATGAATGGTTTCCGAAAAAAAAATTTTTTTGGAAAAAAATTTCGAAAAAAATTTTTTTTAAAAATTACTGACAATATGATCCTGACGAAATTTAGCTCAAAGTTGCGCGTCGTTGTACTCCACCTAACTGCCAAGTTTGAATCTAATCGCTCAGGTTGTTTCTGAAATAAATAATAAATAACTTCAAAACTTCAAATGCCTATAACTCCGAAACTATTCGATCGATTTGGCCCATTAACGAACTTAACCGCGGCATTCTGATGCGCAACCTATCCTGAAAGTTTCAAGTTGCTAGCTTGTTTCTGTCGACAGTTATCGTGTCTACGGCCAGCCGGCCGGCCGGACAGAATCGATTTTGACACCGGATTCGTCATCAGTGAGTCCAACCTAGTCGATTGAGACCATTTTCGGCTCAATCATCCAAAATTACAGACAATTGGACAAAACGATAGCACGCTGTTCCCCTAGAACATGCGCGCAAAAACCAATCATAATGAAACTTGGTAACTAATCGAAAAATGCTGATGCACAAGTCTTGCAAAATGTCGTGATGATTACGTTATTAGGAGAATTTCGACATTTTACTTGAAAAAATGTTTTCGAAAACTATTATAATCAGCTTTCGAATAAATTTTGTTCAGACCTTGGACCGCGTATTCTACTAAAGTGTACAATATTCCAGTTCGATCCGAGTACAATTTTTTGAGATATCAGGCAAAAATAAGTCAAATTCGGTGGTTTTTTCTCGGTAGCGTTATTTCCGAAATAACTCAGAAAATACTGATCTAATCAGGATGAAACTAGGGGTCTTGTACTACATTTCAACCCGATCCAATCCCTGTTTTCGAAAATATGAGAAAAAAAAATTATGGGTACATCTGATGCCGAATCATTTACCCATTTACGAAGTCGACCTTCGTAATTAAGTTCAAAACCCTCCCAACAAACATAAAATCTGGGGAAAAAGATGAAAAACACGAAAAACCTGCATTCGGCAATGAACTATTTGAAATCCATATACTTGTTTTTTATTCTTGAATCAGCGCCTCTCCTTCCTTGAATAAAATTAGCACCAGCCCTCACAGCCTAGATTGATTTAAGTGAAGGGGGTGATGAATGAGAACAAAACAAGATTAAATACAAGGAACCCAAAGGGTAGAATTGGCCAAACAATGTTCTAAAGCAATCCGCATAAATTTTGTTACTCACCACGTCCATTCTCGTCAGCTGTTCCGCGAACGTCCTTACGGGCACGTCAGGCAGCTTATACGTCCTCCAGCCTACGGCCGCGTTCCTGAGAGCGAAGCTGGAAGACGTCATCAACAGGGGATCGATGTGGGCCTCTCTCGAATACCTGTCCAATCTGTGTCGGACCTTGGCATCCAGCTCAGTGGCTGGCAGGTAATCCTCGCAAAAGCTGAGCAGATGACGGAGTGCCGGGTGGTTTGGGGGATCCCTGAAGTCCTCCGGGTAACTGTCAAGCCAGACGTGTAGGGCAGACACTAAAGTTCTGAAAGAAACGAAAAAATTCATATAGAGAAATATTCCACCACGAAGTTTGGAAATTTCGCCCAAAAAGAATAATCTGAAATCTCACATTGGAGGAACCAGGAAATGTGTTACCAACTGTGACTGCAAGCATACTCAGAGTTGGCTTCAAATGACTACGAGGTATCCTGGAGTTAATATATTTTCTCCAGAGAATCGACATTCGTCAATTTCTGCTGAACCTTATAACAGCAAGTGGTTTCTGAATATGTAATGCTCCGTGAGGAAATCCGTGGGAAATAGTACAACGCAATGAAATTGAGAGAACTATTTTTGAAGTTCCGAAGCCAAAAGACTACATCATGTTATCGGATTCCGTCCGGTTCCTTCCTCTTACTGATATATTGTAAGTGTGAATCCATCAAAATAGAAATAGAAAGATTCTTCAGTCAGAAAGAAATTGAGAGCACTTTGCTGAATAGTGTATTGGCATCCTAGTTTCTTCGAGTGGCCGAGAATCCAAACAAAGTACAGCCTGTGATTCTTGCCTAGCTTGTTCATTGAACGAAGTGGTTATGGTAGTCTTTATTCCTCTGTTGCCACAATGGTAGTTTTTCCCTCGCAATTACTTCCTTTGTTTTGCCGTATTAAAAATGGCGCTAGGACA
The DNA here is from genome assembly GCA_958510865.1 of Myrrha octodecimguttata. Lineage (NCBI taxonomy): Eukaryota > Metazoa > Arthropoda > Insecta > Coleoptera > Coccinellidae > Myrrha > Myrrha octodecimguttata. Next base: position 34,426,563 of record OY294057.1, read on the forward strand.
ACTCATACTCAACCAAATCTTGGTATCAACTACCAGAAAAAACAAATATGTTTCATTCTCCCCAGACCAGATCCGACCAGAAAGACTCTTCTTTCGCGAAACGTTCGATCCTCTAGTAAAAGAAGGTGCACGCAGGATCGCGTGGGTGTATTCTTTCCGTGTCGACCAGACAGTTTGGAGTAAGTCGAAATTCTGAGCCGCTTATACAGGCACGTGAGCTCAGCGGCTCTCGAGACATTTTCAAGGCAGTCTCGCGATGTTGTAATGGCTGGCGAGCCGCTCAAAACAACGTACAAACCTGCGAAGCATCCCATTTAAACTGGCTCGAAAGCCGCTCAGCTCACTTGTCTGTACGTGGCTTAAGAGCAGCCTGAGAGTACTGCTTGTTACTGGTACCCTCGTCACGTATTAGCTTCACTGAAAACCAGCCTAATGTAGCCATGCTTCAGAAATTCCCCCAAAACATGGCTTCAACGATCTAGTGTACATGCCTCCCAACAGCAAATCCAACGTGTCCTTATTTTCCACAGCGGCATTTTACGATCCTACAGGGATCATCTGTAGTTCAAGCAGAATAGGGATTCGTTGCTGAAGACGATATTGTGCTATCGTGCCTCCCGGTGATGCCGTTTTCTGAACTATTCTGAAGTTGACCAATATCGAAGGAAGTGATCTGTCGTGACAGGAAGCGTTAAGTGACATAGTCTTTCGAAGCGTTGTATTTGTATAGCGAGATGTTGTATTAGCTCTATTGGACAGACCACAATCAATCGCTTCGTTTTGGAGACCGTCCGATCATGAACAGTCGCGACACATTTCCATTTTTCTGGAAAAGGCGTCATCGTAGGCGGTATAAAAACTGTACAAGTGCTCTATTGCGACGATACAGTGTACACCTAATTGCAGTTCTACTAGTCTAGGTCATCGAATCGTATTAGCGATGGATTCACCTTTTTGAACTGATCAATAGTCAGATTTTCTTGTGTTGCAAAATGGCGAGTGCAGCCCTTATTCCATTAGTACTAGCAATAGTACTAGTAAAAGCAGAGGTTCACAAACTTTTATGGGTCATGGCATTCTTCACAATTGAAATACTTCTACAGCGCCATTGCCTCAATAAGACTATCATCAATCGTGATTGGTTGAAATGATTGTGGAGTTTCAACAATGTCCTACGGAAACCCCTAGCAGCTGCTCTGGGACGCTGGCGACTTCTGCTATAGAGTATAGATAAACCATCGGACAGTGATTGGAACCGTAGAATGCTATCACCAGCCCATTGTCAAACGCGCCGATCCTCACGCTTTATGGCAAACAAACTGGTCTTCTTCAGACCCTTCCAATTGTACACCAAACACACCCATTACCATAATTGTAGTACAAGTAACATGGCTGAGAATTTTGCGCTAAGAGTATCCATTTTGGTGCAGCAATTTTAGCCCTGCCAATGTCACCAACTTGGTATTTTCATTCACAAAAGCCTCATTGATTCAATAATTGCCTGTCCCTTGTGTTAACGCTTCCGAATTATGGAAATCTGTTGGCAAAGTTCATAGAGCATTCTTCAGTCAACATAATCGGCCTAGTGAGCTACCAATTCGTGCAGTTATTGATCGTGCTGAACAACACGCCGGAATGTCGGTACGTCGCCTTCTTCGAGTTGATGGCCTTTTTTCTTCGACTACGTGGAAAATTTTACTTTGGATCTTGGCATGCGTGCCCATAAAATACAGCTCGTTCAAGAATTATAGCCAAATGATCGTCGTTTACGACGCATTTTAGCTGATTTCTTCCGAAATGAGGAAGGATCTGTAGTTACATTGAATGTCGAGCGCATCGAGGCATGACTGATTTTTGTGCCCACAAATTAATTAGCTAAATATCGACATTTGCTGGCGCAACTGGCAATAAAGCGCGCTAAACCACCAATTTATTGCAAAATCAATGTTGTAACAACTTTTTTTCTAGAAGTGGTCCTGTTAACTGGCCCTCTGGTACGTGCATCTTTACGCCTCTAGATTACTTTTTATAAGGCTACGTTGAATCTATTCGCAAACACTGCTAAGCGATACGCCCTCTGGCGATAGAAATTCGAACACTTCCAAACTAGTAGTTTTTCGACGTGCTTACTTTTAGAGTTCATTTTCGAGCTTTTGTGTTGTTCTCAGAGTCAAAATTTTGGTATACCGAAAGTGTTTGTAATATTCATCAATCGATTCCTTTCTTTCCGATTGAAAATTTCGATTTTATTAATTCGAAATGGCATCTTCTCGAAATGACTATTGTTGTGTGCCTCAGCTCAATGTTATTCATGGTCAAAGAAGAAAGAATCATCTATACTGCCTCAAGTTGTCATTTTTTCCAAAGCCAAAAGAAGTAAAGTTAATTTGGAAATAGCATTTGGCAGGGAACTCAATAATAGAAAAAAGGCCTGGGTTTGGAATTGAAGATTAGAAAATAGGTCACGAAATACATGAAAGTATGTTCACTGCATTTCTCTGAGGATGTTCATTTTCATTAAGGTAAATTACAATTTATTCATTTCGAAGCAACTTCATGTCCAGATGTTTTCAGGTGTAAAAGAAAAACAGAGAATTTTGATGAAAAATGCTGTTCCTGCAGAGAAAATACCGAGCACTTCTGCAGCTACCTACTTCACATACTACACAAAATCATATTCAAAGAGTGATCTGGTAGAAAACCTGACAAAAACTAGATATACTGTGATAATTGATAATAGCTGAAGTAATTCATATGAATACATTAATATTTTTCATTTCTACATAGGAAGGTTGAACCAGCTGTGACATTTTTCATTTTGTATGTGTATCTTGAGCCTTGAGCTGCTGTGATATGCAAAAGAACTAAAGCAGAAAAGTTCTCTTTTCATTTCATTGATTCACTCGTTTGTGAACAAAAGAGAACAAGTCATATCATTTGGACTGATTTTAGATTTATCACATAATATCCATAATAGCATTCAGCACTTCTTCACATTAATAAGAGTCCTTGAATTACTTATTGAGGTGACTATGTTTCCAGAAATTCAAGTAAACTTAGATATTGGTTCATTTTGATCCACCAAGCAACAGACACTAAAATAACATCGAAATTATCCTCCAGGAACGATTTAAAGCACGATTTTATATCGTGATCCAAATGAAAAGTTTCTTCTCAAAAAATCTCACAAAATTAAAATGATTTATTTGAATATTCTAGCTCTGCTTAATAAATATTCGTTCTCCAACAAATGTTTACGGGTTGTTCACATAAAACTACTAGCTTGGACAGATTCCAACCGTTAGGGGCTGGTATCTTCCCCGAAGTTCCCAATGCCTACAAACCAGCAATTCTTGAAGCAAATATACAAGTCACCATTGATGCCAAACGGCCAGATTTATTGGACAGGATAATGATCGAATGGATTATGTAGCACGTAGCTGCGGCGGACATATGCATAATAAAAATTAATTCCAATAATATTTCTGTCTTGTATTAGCATTAAAAGTTCTTACTCTTAATAAAGCACCCTTCACCAGATTACGATATAAAATATCCCCAAAACTCACTTCTTATGTTGTTCGTGTTGGTCAGTCTCTCCGTTCACAGGAATATCAGACAGCTCCTCGTACCTCTGCAACAGCAGTTTGAGCACCTCGCGAGGCGTTGAGAAACTTCTGTAGGTGGCCAGAAAGACGTTGATATAGGTCGTTTCCAGTTCTCCATCGTCCGTAGAAAGTGCTTCGACAAGTTTCTTCAGAGTGCCCGCCTTCACGAAGCGCACCCGCACGGTCTCCCATTCCAGATGAGAGATCTCATCGTCTGAATCCTGGAAAGAAGAGAAGTTGAAATGTAAAACGACCAAACGACATGTTTTAAAAGTTTTATCTCTCGAGATGGGAACAATCACGACATGGTTTTATGAATATTGTCTTGTAATATGCATCGTTCCCTCTATAACATTTAGAATGGTAGTTTAAAGCATAGCTTTAACCCATTTATTCATGAACTCTCGATACTGAGAAGTCGATTTATAATTCAGTGATCACAAAGCAGAAAATTTAACATCTGATGTATAGTTTCAGAAAAAAAATATTTTCGAGCTTTCCTTTTTGCGCGTATGTTCTGGGGAACAGCGTGCTATCGTTTTGTCCAAATGTCTGTAATTTTCGATGATCGAGCCGAAAATGGTCTTAAACGACTAGGTTGGACTGATGACGAATCTGATGTCAAGATCGATTCTGTCCGGCCGGCCGTCGCCACGAAAACGGGCGTACAGAAGATTCTATCGACTTGAAAAAAAAAAGGTTAAGTTCGTTAATGAGCCGAATCGGCCGAATAAAAAAATTTTGAGGTTATTTTCCCCATATTTCAGAAACAACTGTAGCCATTGAATTGAAACTCGGCAGTTAGTTGGAGCATAACGACGCACAACTTTAAGCACAATTTAGTCGAAATTGTATGGTTACTAATTTAAAAAAAAAAAATTCAAAATTTTTTTCGAAAAAGTTTTTTTTTCAGAAACTATTGTTCATATTCGAAATAAATTTCAGTCATACCTTCAACTTCATATTTCACAGCAGTGTACCAAATTTCAATTTGATACGACTATTAGTTTTGGAGATATTGGTAAAAAATATGTAGAATTTCGTGGTTTTCTTCTCGATATCGTTGGTTTTTTTAGTATAAATCAAGAAATACTGATTCAATCGTGATGAAACTTCGCAGCTAGTTTGGAGATGTTGATAGACAACATTGTGCAGAATTTTTTGATGATCGTGTCATCAGAACAATTTTAAAAAAAATTTCAAATTTTTTTTCAAATATTTAATATTCTGTGATCTTCTCATCATATGATCCTCATTTAATTCTGTATGAACCTTGAAACTGTTATTTTCCGATAAAGTACTGGATTTCAATGCGATCTAATCTGAATTTTTGGAAATATTGGGAGAATAAAATTTGAATGGGTATATCTGCGGAATCATTGGGTGGATTTTACCCATTCACGAATTCGGCCTTCGTAATTAAGGTCCAAACCTTCTCTACAAATATCGAGTTTTTAAGCTGTTTCTTTCGGAAGTTATTGTGTTTACGCAGTCGGACGTTAGGCTTGATATTTGTAGGGTAGGTTTGGGGCTTAGTTACGAATGTCGAATTTGTGAATGGGTAAAATCCGCCCAATGATATCGTAGATATTTCCTTCAAACTTTTATTTTCCCAATAATTCCAAAATACAGATTAGATCGAATTTAAGTCTAGTACTTCGTCGAAAAAATCTAGAAAAGCACTGCCGTGAAGGCAGCAGCTTTTGCACACATGTCCAAATTCGTGTCCAAAGCAGTCATCTTCATCGAACATGCGCGCAAAAGCTGCTGCCTTCACGGAAATGGTTTTCCAGTTTTTTTTCATGAACCAACCGAACCAAGTTGATCATCGGAACATATCTTATGTAAACTTGACATTATTGACGTGAAATCAGGAACCCAAACTTCATTTTCAGAGATGATTTTAACTAATACCTATATTCAGATACAATTATCTGGTTTGAAGAACCAAGGGGCAGTTCACGAATATCGAAAAAAAGGTTAAAGTCAACCTGTTCATTTCGTTATGAAATCACCCTTTCCAAGTGCCAGCAAATTTTCGAAATGGTTGTGTTGTACCGAAGTCTCCTATTCAATGGAATCCCCGTTTGTGCTAATTCCCCGTAACAGGATACCAACTACATACTGCGAATTTTGTTTTGTCAGTTTCGAAATCAATCTGGACGTTCCGCCTCCGTTAACCGTCCGGGTGGCAAGCCGCCGGAATGAAAACGGCGCCCGGTCGCCTCATAAAGGTCGATCCATCCCCCGTTGTTCCCGACTAACCGACCGGGATAATTGGAAATGTTCGAAGAACCGCCGTCTACGAGCGAATCGATCGATCCGAGCGTCGTGGTCTTGGTTCTCGAGTGCATTTACCTCGGACTGTGATGATCGAGGAAGCGGACCCGAATGTGAGTCATGACGTCGAATAGTTTTCCTAATGAACCGGTAGCTTTCCGCGAAATTTTTCCCCGATTTGAGTAGTGACGAGGGCGGAAATGTACCCATTTTTCCTTCTTCGAACAGGCGGACTGATCGATTTGATGTCACAGCTGTCAGAAAAAAGTATCTTAGTTACTTTACAGTAACTTAGATACTTTCAAGTATCTAAGTTACTGTATCTTAGTTCCTGTTTTTATTGGCGAAAAGTAACTAGTATCTTATCCTTTTCAAAAGGAACTGTATCTTGTAACTTTCCTTTAGACGAATGTGTGTGAAATTAGCTGGCCCCGAGTTTTACGGTTTGCGAAAATATTTGTTTGTGCTGAATTGTTCTAGGTTTGTGCTGCTTTGTGTCGTTGAAATTTTTATTATTCCTATTCGAGATATTCCACGCTATGTCTAAAATAGGCCAGCCAAGCTATTTTTGAAAAACTGGGTTTAAACAGCTGAAATAGTTGTGCTGTTCGAATATTTTTTGAAAGTCCCTCTTATTTTCCGGGAAATCACAAATGAAGAATACTCTCCTCAAAATAGAGTGGAAAAATGTTTGTTACATTTGTGCTGACTTGTGCAGTAAACATTTTCACGAAATCTCGTCGGGTTTCCCGAAAAATCGCGAAAGAGGAACTGAAGTTAGCCCGGAACGTTTTTTGTAATGAAAAAAAACTTTGTTTTTATGTGTCAAAAATCGTTTACTATATTTGTGCTACATTTATACTGACTTTTTCCGGACATATTTTCAGAAAAAACTATCCTCTTCCTTGGAACGGTGAGAAAAAAAAACAGTTTTGTTTCAAATGATTTTGTTTGAGGTTGTATTTTGAGGAGGTTGCTTTAAGGCTATCTTACGTGAAAATTCGAATCTCCAATTCTGGCGTCAATGAAATTTGAGCATACAAATTCTCCTATTCTTTGAACTGATTAAGTCAAGAAAACAAGAAATACATTAATTCATCTGAAACGTTAAGAAACTCCAACCTTATATATAAAGGAACTTAAAAAGTATCTTATCTTTTTAAAAGGGCGCTTATCTTTTTAAAAAGGAACTTCTTCAAATTGAGACTAAACACATTCAAATTGGGAACAAACATATTCAAAGTGGTACTTAACAAAATCAAATTGAGACTAAACACATTCAAATCTGGAACAATCAATTCCATATTGGTACAACATTCGTCCTTGTGTGAATTTGAGTTTTATGAGCTTCTTCAGTTTGAACTATATATCCTCCTACTATTTCGTTGGCATTTTCCTTTTGTTTTTTGCCCACCTTAGGGCGGTTGACTTCTAGATACCCAAAGATTTGCCTTTCCAATTGCAGTTTTCTTCGTGAACTGCAAATCTTTGCTTTTTAATTGATTCCGAATCTCATTTCTGAAAACTTTCGAATTAAAATCTGATTTCCAACATTCCATACTCTCCTTCGACAATTCGACATTATATAACGTGTTAACTTTATAAGATAATCAAAATATCCGATTCAAAGAGCAACGAATATTGTACCCATATGAAACTGATTATCACCAATTTGAAATATAGATATATTTTCAAATTGGGAGTAATCATTTTCACATGTTTACCAATTTGAAGTATCTATATATTTCCGCTTAAGAATAATCATTTTCATATGGGCACAACATTCGTTGCTCTTTGAATTGAATTTTTTGATTACTTTATGAAGTTAACACCTTAATTTCTAAGGAGAGTATTTAATGAGTGCAATCCAAAGTTTAATTCGAAATTATATCCCTCATTGAAAAGGATGAGTCGGAGTCAATTGAAAAGCAGAGAATTGCACTCCATGAAGAAAAAGCCGATTGGAAAGGAACTGCGAATTTTTGAGTATCTAGAAGTCAAACGCCCAAAGGTGGGCAAAAAAAAAAGAAAAATACCGAAGAGATAGAAGGAGCGTAGTTTACACTGAAGAAGCCCATAAAACTCCAATTCACACAGGAACAAATGTTGTAGCAATATGAAATTGATTATTCCCAATTTGAATGTGTTCAGCCTCAATTTGATTTTGTTCAGTACCAATTTGAATATGTTTATTCCTAATTTGATTTTGTTGTGTCTCTATTTGAAGTTGAAAAGGTATAGATCCTTTTTCAAAGTATCTTTGACAGCTCTTAATTTAATGGTGCTGTTTGTATGGTTCTAACCTCGGTTCTTACGTGGGCATTGGCAACTGGCTGTATGTTGTTTTGCTGTCCTACATTGGTAACAAGGAAATTTTCGAATTCTGGCCGAAGATTGTCTTGAGTGAGATGTTAAGCTTACTGGTGTCCATTGTAACACACCACCCAGAAAGTCCCGTGTCCAGCCAGAAAAACACGTTTTGTTCGCATCTTCTGGGGAACAGCGTACTATAGTTTTTTTCCAAATGTACGGAGGGTCCTATCGACTTGAAATTTTCAGGGTGGGTTGCATTTCAAACTGCGACGGTTGAGTTCAGTAATGGGCAAAATCGGCCGAATGGTTTCGGAGGAAAAGCTATTTGAGATTATTTCCTAATATTTCAGAACGATCTGAAGCGATTGGATTGAAACTTGGTAGATAGTTGGAGCATAACGACACGCAACCTCACGCAAAATTTCATGATGTCGGTAAATTTCTAAAATATTATTTTCAAAAGTTTTTTTTTCTTAGAAACTATTTATCATATTCATGAAAACATCCGCTAAAACGTCGAGCTTTACATTTCAAGATTATTAAGATCATTTCGATTCATTGAAACATATGCAAGAAGATGACACCAATTTTGAAGGGATCGAAACATGTGTAGCCTTTCTTTTATTAAAGTTTGGAATAGACACGAAAAATTCATTTTCATTATTTATACCTCCAATTGATATGACGGATGAGAGATTGAAGGATTACCTAGATTTAATTCAATTATAGGATGAATTTTTCACGAGAATTTCTTTACCAAACTTGTATATTTTTGGGTTCATTATGGGTGAGTCTAACATAGTCGTTCAAGACCATTTCAATGAAATAAAACATTTGGTGCATACATCTGAACTCATTCAAACAAAGTTCGTGAATATTGGTCAGTATTCGAGCCTCTCAAGTGGGAGACTGCTTTATAATTTTTTCAAAATCTAAAGTCAAATTAAGGGTTTTGCCGAATTCATTGTCATCCTTGCGGTAATGATGTGTGAATGTTTCCGAAATGTGCGTCGTTTTTATCTATTCTATTCAGTGTAAAACACCTAAGTGGTTTCCATAAATCATTCCATATGCATTCAAGATCGAGTAGTTGGCCATATCAGTGTTCATAAGGTGATGGAAGTAAAATCTACCTCAGCGAGATATTCCAAGACTTTTTCTATAGCTGTACAATGGCAATAATTACGGAAAATCTGGTATCGGCCAATCCAGGAGTAAGAAAGAAAGAAGGTCCGGACTCACCGAGTTGCATAGATCTTATATTATAATTAGTAATGCGTGAAGCGGCAACTCATGTGGGACCCTATTCTTGAATGTGATGCGATGGTATGAACGTTCTCTATCGTTCAATCAAAAATGCACCGCGTTTCCTTGAAAACAGCGTCGACACGCCATTTTCTCCCATCCCCGATTCAAGAATAGGGACCCTGCAGTTTTCGGGAGTTACAAAAGGGCCTATTCATGGGACTTTCAGTTCAGTATACAGTATCACTATGCTTTGAATTTTCGATACTCACGACTAAGAACACAATATTTGTAAGTACTCACCGAATGGGAGGATGATAAGCTCCTAGTAGGGCGATGGTAACGTACTTTTTTGAGGTAGACTGTATAGAGGGCGCCATCTGCTTTCTCCTCGCCCCACAATCGCCATGTGGGCTGCTGGAACAATACATACAAGATACAGAAATATTTCAAGACATGCTAAAAAAAAATGTGAATGAAACAGACGATATGCCTAATAGTTAAACGTTAAAAAGCAGTATTCCAACATGATATTCGAATATTCAGGAAACCCAGAATATCACAATCAATTATTGATAATACAATTATCATTTCATTTATATGAGTCACTTATGATATATAGAGACACAATCTCATGACCCTTCAAGGATTCTATGAAAAAGATTGACTACATTGGAGTTCGAGATAAAGTAGAAAGTGTCATATTCGGTTTTCTCTGTTGTGGTTTGATCACTCATTCATATACAGGCACCGGCGCCATTGAAAATGTTACTTTTATTTGAAATATCTCATAGAAAATGAGAATTAACATTTTCCAATTATTTTCGAGAATGAATATCGGATCGAGCTGATATTTCGTACATTGTTGTGAAACACTGGCCTCGAGGTATGTGCTGAATTTTTTTAAAAACTGAATGGCTTCAGAAGAAGAAAAAATTTCACTAAAATTTGAGAAATTTTTCGAAAAAAAAAATGGTTTAAATTACCATTTCAAAAACCTGTTTCAGTGGATGCTCTCATTATAATCAGTCGTACCCTTCAGAACCCCGTTGTTCAAGAAGACTGAACAGTCAAAATATAGCATATTAGGTTTTTCGAAAACTTACTCACTAACCAGGGTGAGCTAAATTTGACAGATTGACAGGAAGAGCGTTCAAAAATGTTATTGAGTTACCCAGGTATGGTATCCGATCAGTTTCCGAAAACCCATATAAAGGAACTATTGAGATTTCTACTGATGTATTCGATATGGTCATACTATCTTCAGTTTCATTCGAGTATATTCCAAGAATTTCAGCTTGATCTTTCGAGATGAGTGAATAGATATGAAATGGGTATGGTGTAAAAATATTTCAAATGTTAATATCCACGCCAGAAAAGGAAAAGATGCCAAGATGAACAATACAGTCAACCCATGAGAACATCATACGGAAGTTGAGCGATATGCAACCAGTAATACTTCGGACCATCCTTTCAAATCGTAATTATGCTACCAAATTCGATAAAATCTGAATAATCGCATGCCTATTAATGATTATGGATCAACATTACATTCCACACATTGTTGTCTGCAAGAAGATTATTATTTGAGTCAAATAACGAACAGCTCGGCTAAATCCATAAACAAGATTGGAAATTCAATTATTTGTGCACCCATTTGTTCTCCCCTGAATTCTACCGTTCAATTTTCTCAATTCATTTTCCGTTTAACACAAATCCCTCTGCAGAGGCTTAAACAACCTTAAACTAAACCCATTGTCTTCCTACACGAAAGCTGACCTGATAAAGCAGCTACAATCTCAACTAAATCTGTTGGTAGCGGCAGGAAACTAATTAGGCTTGCCAGTATAAAAAGAATCTAATGAAGTGTTGCTCCGTATATGAAAGAGGCTCATTCTTTCAGCTACCCAGCTGGTTTACTCAAAGACTTCCAACATCTGTAAGCAGCTCCTGTGTGTATGTTTAGCATTTTTTCACGCCTGATGCTCGTGTTGATAGCGTAAATCCTAGTCTGTGCGTGCTTCGGGACAAGTTTAGTCTTTTTATTTGAGAGATTTCGTTTTTTTGTCGAGCAGAGCGTTGGGAATCGTTTTGTATACCGGACGATTTGTTACTCTGATTATGTTATCTATTTATCTTCGTAATTCCGTGTGTTCCTTTTTCTTATCCGTCAGTCTCAACTCGTTCAAATGAACTGGACGTGTTCTGATACAAGGGTTATTCGATAAATGTCCACCTATACCACCAATACAGTGCGCGTCAAAATGATGGAACAAGTTCATTTTCTCAGCAAAAAAATATACCAAATCCTGAAACAGGTCAATTTTGTTTCACTTTTACCGAATTTTTATGCATTTTTGTTGCACCCTGTGCCATCCCCATCAACCCTCTAAATTTTTTGAATAGGGAAAGTAGGTAATGTGGTACTTTTTTGGCGAGGTCTCTGTATCTTCTTTACATGCGTGCAGAAATTTTCAAGAAAAGAAATTTTTTTTGAAAAATTAGTTACTTTGAGACGATGGAACCTGATGAAGTTTGTCACCGAATAAAAGTCAACTAATACTGTTTTGTTCATGCACAACTTTCAACCCCTACGAACCCTTTAATGGAGAAAAAAAAATTGCACGTGAGGAGGTTGAAAGTTGTGCATGAACAAAACTGTAATGGTCGACTTTCATTCGGTGACAAATTTTATCAGGTACTTTCGTCTCAAAGTGAACGAGCCATGACAAAGTGCACATACTGAAAACCTCTTTGAACCAACTAATTTTTCAAAAAAAAAATTTTTTTCTTGAAAATTTCCACACGCCTGTAAGGAAGATACAAAGACCTTGCCAAAAAAGTACCACATGACCTACTTTCCCTATTCAAAAAATTTACGAGGGTTGATGGGGATGGCACAGGGTGGAACAAAAATCCTTCAAAAATGCATATAAATTTGGTAAAAGTGAGCTGTTTCAGGATTTTGTTGCCAAATATTTTTTTCTGAGAAAATGAATTCTTTCCATAATTTTGAGGCGCACTGTATATTTATTACCATGAAAATTGAATTTCCGGGATGCATTTTTCAATCATTTTCATTCGGGTTCTCAAGAGTTATATTCTCAATATTTATTATTATTATTTATTCATACAATGAACTTGTCCAAGCAGAAAGTTATTTATTGAATAAAAGAAGGTTTGTTTCTTCCTAGTACGTTTATTTTGGTTATTAGTTTCGCTCTTCTACGACAGAGCATCATCAGGTCAGTCTCACTACAAAAATTACAACATACAAGTACTCACATAACTGATATCACAACGAAATCTCTCCTCACCTGAACTCCCAACTAGATTCGTCAGATTTATAAAAAATACAGGAATTAACAGAATTTCCTAACATCAAGTAAAAATAATTCTCAAATTTCACACATGGCTACCTCCTCTTCTATTAACATAGAAAACTAGTTCTAGACCACTAAATATTCTATCTATGTTTATGTATGGCCATTGGAGGTAGCCATCTGTGAAATTTGAGAATTATTTTTACTTGATGTTAGGAAATTGTAATAATCCCTGTATTTTTTTCTATAAATCTGACGAATCTAGTTGAGAGTTCAGGTGAGGAGAGGTTTCGTTGTGATATCAGTTATGCGAGTACTTATATGTTGTAATTTTTGGAGTGAGACTGTCCTGATGATGCTTTGACGTATAAGAGCGAAACTAGTCACCAAAATAAACGAACTAGGACGAAATAACCTTCTTTCATTTATTATTTATTTTTTCACGCTTTCAACTTAATCGACATACTAAGTTGCCCATCAGCATTTTCGAACTAGCTGCCAAGTTTCATTTTGATTGAATTACTAGTTTTTGAGTTATTCCAGAAAAATCAACGATATCTAGAAATTTTAAATATTTTTTCCCCAATATCTCCAGAAATTTTTGTCGTATCAAAATGAAATTTAAAACACTGTTGTAAAATAGTTCAAGGTATGAACAGAAGTTTTTCGCGAATTTAATGAATAGTTTTCGAAAAAAAAAATTATCGAAACAAATTCCGAAAAAAAAAGTTTTCCAAAGTTACTGACAGAATCATCTCAACGAAATTTTGAGAAAAGTTGTGTGTGGGTATGCTCCAACTAACTAACGAGCTCTAATTCAATCTCATGAGTAGTTCCTGAAATATCAGGGAATTAATCTCAAAATTTCAAATGACTATAACTCCGAAACCATTTGACCGATTCGTCCAATTAAAGGACTTAACCGCCGCATTCCAATGCGTGACCTAATCTGGAAGTTTCAAATCACTAGCTCGCTTCTTTCGACATGTACCGTGTCGTCAACCGGCTGAAGAGAATCGATTTTGACACCGGATTCGTCATCAATAAGTCCTACCTATTCGTTTGGGACCATTTTCGGGAGAAAATGCGAAAAATATACATTTGGACAAAACGATAGCATGCTGTTCCCCGGAACAAGCGAGAAAAAATTGTCAACAAAATGTTCGAATTTCAGAAAACATGTTTCTTTTAATTCACTTTACATATGAGCCCAATGCTAGTAGTTGCGCGTTGATATTATTTAATTAACTACAAAGTCTCAATCCAATCGCATAGGTAGTTCCTAAGATATCTTATCTTTAAAACATCAAATGGATATAACTCCAGAAACCATTGGCTAATTTGGCCCATTAACGAAAATCATCGACACATTTTGATACGCCTTCCATCCTGAAAGTTTCAGGGTTTTCCGTTCTCACGTAATCGTGCCTTCGACCGACCGGCCGAACAGAATCGATTTGGATATAGAATAAACTATAAGTAAATCCAAACTGGTTCGAAACCATTTCCGGTAAAAAATCCGAAAATTTCCGACATTTGGGCAAACCGATATACCGCTGTTCCCTCGAACATGCGCGCAAAATACATGGCAAGATATACACATAAACAATATTTTCAAATGGCAAGAACCGACATCGCAATTCGATAGGTCAAGTTCAATTATGATGCAAGCTTAGGCGATATAAAATTACTAAACGAATTTCGTAACAATTGAAATCGAACGGGAGATTTTATAGATCCTAAATTTCGTCATCGAAAAAAAGTCGCATCGATCCTTCGATAGTGAGACGAATAAAAATTCTCGGTTGCTTTTCAAACAACCTTGTCGGTTCTGATGCTACAAAATTGCCTGTTCTCAAGAAGAGTAGAGTCAACTGTAAAAGAAATAGAAATCCAAAAGAATATTGATTACCTGTACCTTTGTAATCGAATCCTTTCCTAAGTTATTCTTAATCGCTCCGAAATCTTTGAATGAATGACGTCTCAAACGACTAGATTCGACTCAGCGATGACGAATCTCATGTCAAAGTCGATTCTGCTCGGCCGGCCGTCTGGGTACGATAATTGTCGAAAGGAAGGAGCTAACCGAATCCGACGCTTGAGTCCGTTAATGGACTGAATCGATCAAACGGTTTCGTAGTTACAGTCATTTGAATTTGCGAGATTATCTTCTCAGAAACTACTCGAGCGACTAGATTGGTAATTAGTTGGAGCATACCGACACTCAACTTATTTATTATTTTTGGGATAGTATGGCTAGTAAATTTTTGATAAAATTTCCAAATTTGTTCTAAAAGAATTTTTTTCGAAAACTACCTATTCATCAGAACTCAACTACATTTTGCAAAGACCTTGAATCCCATATTTTACAACAGTGTTCTGAATTACAGTTCGATCGGAATTTAACTTTTGGATAAATTGGGAAAAATTTGTGTTTTTTCGTCTTCCGTTGTTGTTATTACCCAGATCGTGAAATTGAAATGAAATTTTCCGAAACCTTTTTTTTGGAAATGATTTTTTTTCGGGAAATAATCGTCAGATGAACTAATGAATTGTGCACAGACCTTGAACTCCATATTTAACAACAGAATATTAAATTCCATTTCGATACAGTCTCAATTTTAGGTGATATTGAAAAAAATATGTGAAATTTCGTGGTTTTTTCTGAGTACCGGGAAATTTCCGGAGTAACTTGAATAATCCTGATCTGATCATAATGAAACTTCGAAAGAAGTTGAAAAATGCTGATGCACAATGATGATCGTGTCATTCAAATTTATTGCCAAAGCGGTAATCTTTCCACGTATGGAAAGTACATATTGGCGATCTTCTCTTTATATGGTCTTCATGAAATTCTGCCTGAACCTTCAAGCATTCTTCAGTCGAGTACAAAAGTTTAATTCGATCCAATCTGTATTATTGGGAATATTGGGAAAATAACATTTCGAATGGTAATATCAGCGAAATCAATGGATGGAATTGGGCCGTTGTATCTAAGTTTCCTACTTTCTCTACTTTTCGAAAATCACCTAAACAAACAACCTAGAAAAGCACTAACGTGAAGTCAGCAGCTTTTACGCACATGTTCGCTTTTGGTTTTATCCTTCGAACATGCGCTCAAAAGCTGCTGACTTCACGTAGGTGCTTTTCTAAATTTTTTTGGAGTTATTTCGAAATATGCGCTCAATAAAGAACGATACCGAAGAAAAAACTACTAATTTTTAAATATTTTTTTCAAATATCTCCGGAAATTTTGATGGCATCAAACTGAAATTGGGTACACTGCTTTGAAATATGAAGCTCAAAGTATGCGCAAAATTTTTCCCAAATATAAGAAACAGTTTCCGAGAAAAAAAATTTTCGTGAAAAAATTTTTTTTTGGATTTACTCACGGTATAATTCCAACTAAATTCAGCGGAAAGTTTCGCGTTCGATCCAATCGTTCCATAAGATCCCAAATTATCAGGAAATAACCGCAAAATTTCAAAAGGCTCTAACTCCAAAACCGTTCGACCGATTTTGTCCATTGACGAACTTTACTGTCGCATTTTGAAATGCAACCTAGTGTGAAAGCTTCAGGCTGATAGGATTCTGCATACGCCCGTAGTCGTGCCTTCGGACGGACGACCGGCCGGACTTAATCGATTTTGACACCGCATTCGTCATCAGTGAGTCCAACCTGGTAGTTCGAGGCCATTTTCTGCCCAAAATTCGGAAATACAGACATTTGGACAAAACGATAGCATGCTGTTCCCCAGAACTAGCGCACAAAAATGTCAAAATCATTTCTCATAAGCGGATCATTTGACCAAAAATGTCTAGAGAAAAATTTTCTGTAGTCCCTCAGGAAGAAAATGTTTTTTGTATTCATCTTGCATTGAAGACACTATCGCTTGAATCATTTTGAGATTATCCTTCGGCGATCGGACATTTCAGACGTCACTAGCGACGTGTTCGAACACGTGGCACGTTTTCAACATTTTCGCTTTGTTGCTCTCGGAAATTGCCAACTTGTTGCCTTCCTATACATTTTCCGCAAAAAAATCGTTAACGGCGTATAGTCACGTTCTCGGGAACTGAACACTCTTGAAGCGTTCCCAAATGCAAGGAAATGATGTTCGAACTTTTTTGACAGATTCAAACACGTAAGGAAACGCCCTGAATAAGTTTTCTAGTTTTGAACGTTATGCCTTCAAGCATTGTAAGTGATTGTTGAGTATTCGATTTTTCTTATGTTCAAATTTCGATCCGAAAATGGTCTCAAACTACTTGGTTTGACTCACTGATGACGAATCCGGTGTCTAAATCGATTCTGTCCGGCCGGCCAGCAGTATGCACGATTACGGGCGTACGGAGAATCCTATCGACCTGAAACTTTCAGGACAGTTTGCATTTTAAAATGCGACCGTTAAGTTTGTTGGTGGGCAAAATTGGGCGAACGGTTTCGGAGTAAGAGCCTTTTGAAATTTTGAGGTTATTTCCGTGATAATTCGGGAACTAATTAAACGATTTCTTTGAAACTTAGCAGTTACTCGAAGTATAGCAACGCGCAACTTTTTTTGGAATTTCGTTGAGATCGTACGGAAAAAAGTGTTTGTTCATCAGCCGGCCGGACAGAATCGATTTTGACACTGGATTCGTCATCAATGAGTCCGACCTAGTCGAAAATTACAGTCATTTAGACAAAACGATAGCACGCTGTTTCCCTAGAAAATGCGCCCAAAAAGGTCAAGTGTACTTCGTTTTAGAAAAGTCCATCGAATTAACTTCGAATCAAGGTGTCACTGTACCCCCTTCTGATTTAATATTTAAGGGGAGTCATCGTCACGCTCACAGGATTCATACAAATTGATTGGAACAAACAGTACGAAATGTCCCCCTAAGGAAATTTACCTGTTTTTCCGTTTTTTCTGATTTTTGCAAGAGGACGTACTTTTTCAAACTGGCCCACTGTATATTTTCAGTGGAATACGCGGATATTGAATTTAAAGCTATTAAGTGAAATGAATAATTTCGATATAAATTCCCAGGATTCTATCACACTATTCTAGTGCTTCTCCTATATCACGCCTGGGAATTTGTTTACTCGTCTCGTTTTTCCTGGGAAAAACAAATTCAGCTAAGTATGTTGCTTTCAGCAAAATTGCGCTCTTGTTTCCTTCTACGAACGCCGTGTTGCATTAAAAGTACAAAAGAGTCTTGAAGTCGTAATCATGTCCGAGTGGCAATTAACTGATTAACTCTTACGTTTGCAATCAAGGCGTTTAATCGAAACTAAACCTATAACTGGAAAATAGTTAATTGCAGGGTCTAAAGGTTAATCATACGAACAATAATGATGATACTCGCTATGAAATAATTCTGGGAATTCGAAAAAATGAAATTCACAAGAAAAAAAAAGTATTTCAATAAAGGTAATGATTTGCAAGGGGTGCTCTGGCATGAATGAACGAATACGCAAAATAAAAATTGCAGTAGGAAGTTGAGCATTATTTAAACATTAGGTTTGTATGATGCGATAGAAACTTTTTACAATACAAAGTCAGTCTTCCGCGACAAATACTACACGTGTAAATTCCATCATATCTAACGTTCGAGTTTGCACGGAATACGTATGGAACGCTTAGTCTACAAAACAGAGATTTGGAAGGTATAAGGTGTCAAAAAATGTCTACCAAAAAAATGTGTATTTGCATTTCACTCTACGACAAATACGAGAAATATGCCTCCAGTAGTAAGTAGCTTACGAGCGGAATAGAAAGAAAGGGTAGGTAGTAGAACCCTTCAAGCTCCTCTAAGTATTGCAGTCAAAGATTATTTTATTTATATATAAATATCTTAAGAACTCAATAATATATCCCGTGAAAAACAACGCCTATTCCTCTGGACTTTCAAAGTGATGAATAAAATGCTAAAAACATCTTAAAGGTCAACAAACGAACATTTTTCGTAACTTTTCTGAGGCTTTAGAAACTTGATGTGCAATTTCGGAAATAATTTTATTTAATTCATAGCAGCATTGCTTGAAGACCTTCATAATAATTCAGCATGAATTGTAAAAGTTTCAGCATTCTGGGAGTGCCAGAAAAAATTAAATACAGTTTCGGAGAGGAACGAAAAATTAAAATATGATATTAAAAATTATTGACTATTAAAATACCCTACAAAAAGGTTGATCCTTGTATACTTCTGAACGAATCACGAACAATTTCAAATAAGAATAAGAATATGATTCACTTGAGGAATTAATACCAATTTGTTTTCCTGAAATCTTGTAAGTTAAACATCTGGTTGCATCGTTTAGTATTTCTGAATAATATGTTCATTCAATTCGTTCAAAGTACATACTGAAATAATATGTCACTTCTCAAACATTGCGTGAAACACACAGTAATTCAGCTTGAGGACATGAATGTTATTAAATTGTTCTCGACAAATCATTAACCTCTCTCAAGGAAATATGATCGTCCCACAACTTATGATAATGAAATCGATGTCAATTATCGCATACGATTCCAAAAAAATAGCAAAAAAGTTAATGACCAATACTCGTAAAACGAGAGTTCGTTAGAGCTGCCTAATGACGAATTGTTGTACGAGTTAAATTCGATCCATCAACATTCGCGGGCGATACTTACGTAAAAAGGGAAGCATAACGAAAACAATACTAATTATTGGTCTCCAGTGTCGATTATCTGGAGAATTCCAAGTTCAACTATGATAGATAAATGAACATTTACGTCATTCATTGTCGTTCAATAGTTAAGTATCGAATTTCAGGAAATAAGGAGAGAATTCGTCAACCCTATTTTTTCAAATTGTGGAAAGGTTTGAGAAGTTTGCTTTCGAAGTGATTATCAATTGTAGTTCAAAAATACAAAGGTCACTCTGGTAAATAAACCTACAGACGGCCAAAATTGATAAAGCCAGGTCCAGATGAGTGTAATGCGAACAGCGAATCCAATAAACCACGGCAGCGTTCTTTCGGCTCCGTCAGGAATAGATTCTCGACTCGAACGATGCAATTGAATGTATTATTCGAGGCTGAGCTCGAGTGCCGTCCACACTATTCGCCGAATCGTTTATCAAATTTTATTGCATTCGCTGTTAGGATTACACTCATCTGGACCCGGCTTAAGTCCTATACCGGAACTAACAAACTATAGAAACTGATTAGAAGTAGAGCTCGAAGTGTGTGCGAGCATGCAAGCCGAGTACCAAGCTGCAACCTGAGCGGCTCGCGAGCCACCCGACTTGAACCAGGTGTCGCTTTTTACGGCGGGCTCAAAGTAAATTACAAGTTATAGAACTGCTCGAAAGTGTTTACGGTCACGTGAACTCAGGTTTTAACGCGGCTTTAGAGTTTATGTTCAAGCGATAAATTCAGTGTCGAATTCATTCACGTTATGAGGAAATCATAATTTCAACACTGAAATTTGAAATAAATATTGAATTGAATTTTTGTCAACAGATTAACCATATCCAAAGCAAGCTAGATTACGATGTCTATGTTTTAGTTAGCATAAAAGTTTTTTTCGTCGTTTTGTTTGTGAAGAAAGTGGTTCCTGAAACCTTAATAGCACCTTTATTTTCAGTTATTGAATGGCAGTCAACTTGTACAAAGCTATATTATATTAAATAAAGCGTTACAAAATGCCTCGAGTTCGATAACCTCAAAATGTTAGCGATTTTGATGAGGGTAAAATTGTTTTCGATTCGGTCGTCGTGTTAATTGTACTGCAATGACACAAACTCGTGTGTGTTGTATATGGAAGAATAAAGGTAGAGACACACGACGAAGGCTGGTGAGATGGAAGCACTTGTTGAGCAAATTTGGTTTTCTGTATCCCAAACTTGCGTCATCGGCACTTACTTCTTTGAAAACGTCAATGGCAATGCTGTTACCGTGAACTCTGAGCGCTATATCGAAATTATAGCCAACTTCTTTGCACCTGAACTAAGAAGACGTCGTGTTCCAATCCGACGTGTCTGGTTCCAACAGGATGGAGCGACCGCCCACACAGCCAGAGCAACAATGAACGTTATTCGTCCTCTCTTCCCTGATGGCCCCCTTATTTCCAGGTTTGGTGACGTTCATTGGCCTCCTCGATCCCCAGATTTAGCCATCTGCTACTTTTTTCTGACATGGGAGTGAAAACATCTCAAAGCACGAGTTTACCAACACAAGCCCTGAATATTGGAGGAAATCGCGTGGAAGTGGCTGCAGCTGAAAGATCAACGTTAGAAACAGTTTTCCGAAACTGCAGGAATGTATCGCGAAAAAAGGACGCCACCTGACTGATGTGATTTTCCACTAATGAAATTCCAAAATGCTTCGAAATTCTGAATCCAAATTGTTTAATAAAATTTTTTTGGAATAACAATTACCGAGGTTATGATTTTTTCAAAAACGTCCGAGTCTATGCCGGGCCCTGTATATATGAAAGCAGTAACTACTGGAAAAATTCTCTGAGCATGAACAGTTTTCAAAACTTTGGGGATCCATCCTTATCTTCGGAACAGAAATAGTCCGAAAATTTTTTAATTCATTTTTGATTTTATCAAATCGAGAGCAATAAAACAGACCTTGCATCGATATCTACAGGATTCTGAAACTATCCAGAAGCACCACTATGATTTTACCGGTGAACAAAAGGTTCTTTTTAAAATTCGAAAAATTAATTCTGAGTTGCACTTGACCTCAAATCAGATCAGGACAGACAAGGAAATTATGCCCTCGTAATTCCAAAGTCTTCCGTTGGGATGTTGGACATGTTTATTTGTTGACAAATATCCAATTTATACGTTGATTTGTTCAGGAGACAGTGAAAATTGTTTGGATGTGCATGTAAACATGCGCGTAATAGCTTCTGAGGTCACGTCAGTCATTCCCCACCGCATAGACGAAAATATTCAACATCATCGAATTCGAATTCCATCCCTCAGTAACCAAGTCCCCAGTGGCGTCCGTCTCATGATGAAAGCATCAAAATCGTGTCATTTCCTGTAACCTGTGGCGATAAATCGGATTGAATCGGGTTACTGTCATTTCCGCAAATTCCAGACAATATATCGAGTGGAATATCGATTTTTGGAGGGAGGGTGAGCTGTTGAACAAAGCGGGGAGGATTTGCTGACGTAGGCCATAGCGGGAAAGTGCTATTTAGACCCTTCGAAGCGGGAAAATCACGCGAGTGTGGCCTTGGGTCGGAGGAGATTGGAGTTTCAACCCCAATGCCGAAGTTTAATATCTTCAGAAGAAGTTGACAGTTGGAGTTACTTGAAAAAGCTGAAAGTTATTGGATCTCCCGTTTTATTCTTGGGGGGTTCAGGGTTGAAAAACAACTTTCGTATACCATAGTAGCAATAGTAAAATATTTTGAGTCGTTTTATGATCATTTCCATGACACATTAGACTATAAACATATCACCAGAGGGGTGATATCAGTGATATGTGTCCCTACACGTTTAAATGCCTTGTTTTTCTTTATCGCTTTAAAACGTCGTAATCCAACACTCCGCCGTGTGTTGGCGCGGGCTTAGTGCGGTTATGTGTGTCCCGGCCTCAATTCAATAAACAAACCCCCCCCCCCCCCCCCCTTTTTTGGAACTAAATCGAAAAATATCGATCCTAGGGTGAAATTGATGAGGACCAAAATTATAGAGAATTCAGTTTCAAACAACTTTGGTAATATCAATTCAAGGATATTTTATGAGGATTTTGTCTTATTCTGAGGTTTTTTTTCGAGTTCTCACTCGCAGAGAAAACCTGGGAAATAACTCTAATAATGTCTATTATTCGTGTGAAATTGAAAATAAACGAGTTATTCAATCAATAAAAATTCATCCTCAAATTATGATTTAAGATATCAATATAGAAAGAATACATGTGATAAGATTTTAACATATAATATAGAATAGATGTGTCTAGTATTATTTTCGGATTATATTTCATTATGTTACCATTTTCTTAAGTTTTTTACTTTTGTATGCCATTTGATTTAATAATTCGTCATTGAAAACGTAGTATGTTGAAGACAATAAAAGTATATCGGAAGACATCAATAGGTATCGAAAGGTATTACAGAGAAATCTGTTTTTTGATCATTGTATTAATAGCCTTCATCAAGTAGACTCGTTTGAATTCAAGTATTATGAAATGTTTTGCCCCTCATCGCTCGAGTTTTACTAACGCTATCTCTTGAAATATCAGCCTGTATCTTCACAACAATAAACAGAATTTAATTCACGAACATGATATCGCCCAACCAAGACGTCAAACGAAGTACATATTAAATCAATTTCTACTCGAAGGTCAAGCTGCAAACCATCACACACATGTGTTAACATAAGTTGTGAAGACCTGCACGAATATCTTCGACAAATGATTCTATTGTGGGCAACATCTCATCCATGACGAAGCCTTCCAACTTTTAATGGACGTTGGGACCCATGAACCACGACAAAGTTTTTTCTGTAACGCTTGGGAAATCCCATGTTCTTTTGAACCAAGTAAAAAGTCGAAGTGAACATCTTCGGAGGATATTCTTGATCTAGTCATATGGATCAGAAAAAACCAATTTGAAGTCTTTGAAGATACTTAGAGAGCAGAATTCATATCAACTAGTTATAGAGATCGGTTTCGACGATGAAGTATTTTTGATAGGTTTAAGATACCTAAAATTCCAAACTCTACTCATTAAAATGAATTTCAGACTTTAGATATTTGTGGTAAACCAAATGTAACATAATATCGAATAATTCAAATTCCTCAGCTGTTCTCTAAATTTGACTGGGCATCTCATAATGTTTTTCATTATTCGGAATAAAGAAGAATTACAAAGCGAAAAAACCTAGGAAAGCACTGCCGTGAAGGCAGCAGCTTTTGCGAACATGTTCAATGGAGATGAGCGCTTTAGCAACGAATTTGGACATGCGTGCAAAAACTGCTGCCTTCACGGCAGTGCTTTCCTAGGTTTTTTTCGACGAAGTACTGGATTTCAATTGATCTAATCTGTTCTTTTGGAAATATTGAGAAAATAAAATTTTGAATGGGTATATTTACGGAATCATTGGGCAGATTTCACCCATTCAAGAAATCGACCTTTGTAATTAAGCCTTAAACCTACTCTACAACTAACGAATTTCTAAGTCAGATATACCCATTCAAAATTTTATTTTCCCAATATTTCCAAAAACACTGATTAGATCGAATTTAAATCCAGTAAATGAGAGTTCACACAGAATTCAATGAGGATAATATGATAAGAAGATTGTCCTAGTGATACGATTATCACGAAACTTTGCATGAAGTTGTCTCTCAGCATTTCTAAACTAGCTGCGCAGTTTTACAACAATAGAATCAGTATTTATTGATTTATACCGAAAAAAACAACGATATCGAGAAGAAAACATTTTACACATTTTTTCCCAATATCTCCAAAACTATTAGCCATATTGAATTGTTATTTGGTACACTGCGTTCGAGACCATTTTCAGCTCAAAATTCGAAAATTACAGGCATTTGGTCAAAACGATAGCACGATGTTCCCCAGAACATGCGCGCGAAAATGTGTATCTGATCGTGCCCAACACTGCTTGTCTTCCAGATGGAAAATTTCGATCATCAGTTTAAAATGTCGAAAATTTATTTGAGTTCATCAAAATTTCATGAAAATCTGTCATATAGATGATGAATTTTTGCGGGCATATTCTAGATCTATGGGAACAGCTAGAATTAATCATCTTGCTCAGATGCCTGAAATCTAGATTTTCGAGCCCAAAATGCTATCAAACTTTTAGGTTTCACATACTCTTGATTAATGATCAAACGTCAAAATTAATCCTGTCCGTCAAGCCACCTGAGCTGAAGCCTTGTAGTATGAAGATTAGGCCACGTTCTGTATTCGAGGTTAGCAACACAATGTCAGGGAAAAAGTTAAGGTTGTGTTACCAACAAGTTTAGTCTTCTGTTGAACTTTTACGACCAACAAGGCAACAAGCTTTTCAACCAAGCTGCTCGTCAGAAATTTTTCAGGGGAGTGTGAGGCATGAACGGTAAAATGAACAAGCACGCGATAGCTCCTGATTTTACATCATTGCTTTTGCAAACGCATTCAATAACTTTGAACACTAGAATTATGTTCTCTTAAATGTAATTGATTTATGGCCGAAAAGACACAAACTATTTTCGGCTCAATTTTTGCGAATTACAGATATTGTAACAAGATACTAGTAGCGCTATTGTTTCTTGGAACGATCGCGCAAACATGTTTTTGAGCAACGTAGGAATAGACCATTTAATTGTGAAAGCATAAATTAATGCTTCATCCCTTCGAATGAAATTGATGAATTAGGAATGATCTAGGTATTTGGAAATTGAGTCGTTCATTGAGATTGGCTAACCCAAAATTCTTTGAGGTATAGAAACTTTTTAAGCGAATGGAAAGCCAGGAGAAACAGCCAAAATCTTGGACTTCATATTCAAATATTTTTTGGAGAATGATTTGAATTGAAGTTTTCTGACGATACTAAGAATCCGTTTGGCTGGTATTTTCTATCACCCAACTCAACCTATCCTGAAAGTTTCAAACCTATAGCTCGAATTTGACATCGGATCCTTCATCAGTGATCTAACCTAGTAGTTCAAGACGTCAAAAAATTCGAAAATTACAGATATTCAGGCAATATATCATTGAATCCACTTAATATTGCTTCATCTCCATGTAGAAGGTTGAAATTGATTGGTTAACCCTTAAGTTACCTCATTCGTAAGGTACATAAAATCTGAATGAGGTGTTCGTAACATGGAACAACCTAATCAAGCGATAAATGGTGTGAACACGCAATGAACAAATACAGCTATTAGGATCGATCTTGATGAAGTTCGATATGATCAATGCCATGACAGTGCAATGAATTGAAGGTGCAACCGATGTTATCGAACACAGATACGGATTCGCTAAGGTATAACTTATCGAAAATTCGTTAAAATTAAATTCGTGCAAAAAAAATGTATTGCAAGGTAACTTATCTCGGTACAATAAAATAGAAAAATTTAGGAATTCATTCAACTCACCGCGTTAGACTCGGCAACGGTCGGTAATATTTATTAGAATGTGATCGCCCATTCATTTGTCAACATTTTCCAACTTTGCTTGTCTTCAAGTTGAAAACCATTTTATGATCTATAACCGTTCGATTGTCCCGAAGTTTTCCATGGGCGTAGCTTGAAGTATTTCAAAACTATGGAACCTGTATTTTATTTTATAAGAATAATAGGTATCTCCGAAAAAGAAGAGCGATCAAAAACACGAAAATTTCTTCGAAACTCAAGTACGAAAAGCGAATTCGTTTGTACGTAAATCAGCGCAATAAACACAATAACTTCCGAAACAACTTGGAAACGCGATATTTGTAGGGTAGGTTTGGACCTTAAATACGAAGGCCGAATTCGTAAATGGGTAAAATCCACCTAATGATTCCGCAGAATTCCATCCCAATATTTCCAAAAATACAGAGTAGATCGAATTGAAATCCAGAACTTTATCAAAAAATGACAGCTCGATGGTTCGTAAAGAATTTCATGAGAATTATATGATCAGAAGATCACAAATTATTGAATATTCGAAAAAAAAAATTAATTTTTTTTCAAATTATTCCAATAACAAGATCATCACAAAATTTAGCACAACGTCGCAATCCTCCTTAATGTTAAGGTCGCTTATCAAACAAATGTTCTTTCATACGCTAACTCTATATGATGGCAATTCTTATTGATTTTATGGATATGGTTGGTGATATCCTCTAGAAATTATGAGATATGGGACAGATTCGTCAAAGAAGAAGCATAAACTTGTTTTACATACAAAACGCATATCCCAGGTATTGCGGTGGCCCGACTGCGACAAATATTTCGATATAGGCCTTACTTCCATTTATTTCTGCACGGAGCGAGAGATGACAAGGAGATTTTCTTCTGACTTCAAGTCAACCATAGAATTACATTTGACGAAATGAAACTAGTGCCTATCGCTATGAATATCAAAGGGCGCATTCGATCATCCGAAAGATTTGAAATTATTATAATTATTGCATTTTCACAACGGGTATTCGGAAAAACTCATTGAGTTCATTAAGCAACGAGTTTTTTCAAATAAAAATTATTTCAATGATGATGTGAAAAATATGGTGTGCTCATCTACAAAAAAGTGACGTCAGCAAGTTTAAAATACAAGGAAATATATATTCTGTGCTTTGAATTTGCGTATGGTTTCATACGTCATCATTTGTACGTACGATCACAGATGAGCACACCATGGTTTACTTATATCATGCGTTAAATGAATTCAGCTCTATGTACAAAGGTCAACATCCAATCAAAGAATGAAGAGGTTACAAGAAAGAACTATTAAAGTAATTGTATGAAATCACTATAAAGTTTTTCAAAACCTCTGGAATCCGGTCGAATTCAGATTAATACAAAACATTTCTACCATGCATACATTGACCAGTCTGAGAATGAAAAGAAAAATATGAAGAAAGGTATCAAGTACCTACAGAACATTTTTAAAACCTTCACGTCATAATATCTGCCGATATCGAGATCTTTCGATACCTATACTTTAGAGACACAGAAACAATGTTCATTTCGAATTGATGATATCAGCTTTCAACCAATATCTCCAA
Organism: Myrrha octodecimguttata; assembly: GCA_958510865.1. NCBI lineage: Eukaryota > Metazoa > Arthropoda > Insecta > Coleoptera > Coccinellidae > Myrrha > Myrrha octodecimguttata. The sequence goes on from OY294057.1 coordinate 34,454,020, forward strand.
CTATAGGGGTTTCTGAAGTTATTCTCATCATCCATTTTGCTAGTCACACAGGCAAGAAGATATGATTCTATGCGTACACAGATTCAAAGCTTTTTAATATGGCCATGTCTCTTGTTGGTATGAATCGGAATGAATGTCAATGTATAAATGTAAAAAATTGAAAGCCTGTCTAAATGGCCGTAGTAGCCGAGGACACTTAAAGGAGTGAATGAATGAATAAATATGGCCATATTTGACTCTTTCGTTCGGGTTGAGTATATAAGTTGGATAATGGGCTAAGATAATGATTATGATAAAGGTTGGACGCAACTGAAAGGTTTTCAACTAAAAAGGAAAACCTATGACAGCGTCCGTTATAATGAAATTCCTACACATAAAGATTATTTATCATTCTGCCCAAATATCTGTGATTATAGAATTTTTACCTAACAATGGTCTTAAACGACTAGGTTGTACCCACTGATGAAGAAACCGTGGTCAAATTCAACGATACCTGTCCATCCAGCTGCCAGGATACGTGTGCTTTTACTTTCGGAAGAAAAAATCCAGAATCTTGAAATCTTCAGAACAGGTTTGGAGCCTCAATATCTTGGTTGTGGAATGTCAACGCAAAAATGTATTCATTTATTTATTGAAATAGGAACCCCGACAGAAATATATTCACTTACAGGGACTCATAACAAATCATGAAGTTGAAAAAAATTAACACACTTGTAAGTTCATAAAAACATAACTATAAAACAAAGCAAGAAGATCGCGTAGCTACAAATTAGGGAAAAATCGGAAAATCATTTTCATTCAATTTCATTCTCAAGAATCACTCGGTCTTATCCCAATGAATAATCGCAAAACCCTTAAGCTATCATTCTTCAACCAATTATCAAATTCAAATTAGATTGGACAAGTATTCTCGGGAATATTGGGATAATGAAATTGCTCGCTTTAACCATGAACAATTTTTTTAGGGTTAATTTGGTATGGGTTAAGAATAATATTTAATTTCATAAATCCTTATTCCAGCTAGCAAATGGGTAAAGCGGTGAAGGTGAACCATTCGGAATCCTCTACGACCAGTAAAGTTTCTCAAATCCGATCCTGTTAACACATCAGTTGACTCGATTGAGTACTACACCCCCTCCACGTTACATGACGGCGATACAGATGTATCAAATAATGGTCAAGGTCTCTTACGTCAAATGGAACTAGACGACAAAGGCGCAACTAATTGATGCGAACTTTTGGATTATGCACAAAAAGTATTTCAATCCATCTGTTGTATCCTTTCACGGAATATCCGATAGGCGTAAATAAATTTCCCAAGACGTTCCATTGACAGATTTTTTTCATTTAGGTGAACACTGAATCGGAACAGTCCTAAGGCGATTTCCAAAAATAATTTTATGGTCGCGATAAAACAATGAGATCGTGACGTTAATGTCCTCTGTATTTCACGATAGAATATGACCTTGAGTATTTTTAATTTTCCCGAGAAGTTACATCGTTGAAATTGTGAATTCATTTCTATTACATTCGATATTTTACATTTTCACTGGGTTCAGTTGAAGCTTGAAAATTATTCGGCTCTTAAGACCAAACAATATCAATTGGTAGTAAATTTCGGCTGGACAACACATTTAAATTTCATTCAACCTCGTTAATATCTCAAGGTCAGGCACCGGCACGCGGTCTACAAGCTTTAACGTTGCCAATAGCCACTGGGAATATTAAAATTCGTAGAAATTTCGACGTGTATAGGAGAAAACGAGGTATCGTTCTGCAGACTTCAGTGAGTATTTTTCGAACATTTTTTTGGATGTACTTAATTCTTTTGTAAGAATGCGCAATGTTGGTTATTTTTCCATTTTTCACTCCATTTCAGTTTTTATTTTCCCAAAATTCTCGAATATAATAAGTGGCTGCATTGCGCATTGTTACGATTTTTTTCGACCGTTTGCACCAAAAAAAATTTTGAAAAAAAAAGAATTCTGGCCTCTAAAAGTCACCCCGTTATATTGGAGATATTGTTTGCTCTTGATGAAATAAATGTAGAAAGGACAGGATGCGGGACCTGGTTTTAATTTTCAAGAATTTTTGGGTTCAACAATAATAATAGGGGGTACAAAAATTATCCTGGAGCGCACCTTTTATCACAGAGTTGTCGTCACATCAGCATGTGTTAGAGCTCCAATATAAATTAAATCAAATTTCGAGTAACAGCGGTAACGATTCCGGAGTTATGCCCATTTGGAATTAGGAGCTAATTTTCTCAATAACTCAAGAATTACTGATGCGATCAAAATGGAACTTCGATGTAAGGTGAAGAGCAAAATAATTTGAAATCTTCAATTTCATTATGAAATATCTGAGGGGCAATTTTCCTGAAAAACTCATTGGTCGTAATACCATAGCTATCACAGTTATATAGGTGTTTTTCGAAAATGATATATTGCCGTAACTTTTCTTCTGTTGGGAATTTTGTATTTCTGTGAACACCTTCTCGTATCAACTTCTAATGTAGAATTCAATGACATTAATTTAATTTTCTGCAAACTGATATTTTATGAGATAATATTCTGAAAAGATTCTCCTCGAATGGGAAATCCCCTACATTTTTACGCGCTTGTCCTAGGGAACAGAGGTCTGTAATTTTCAAAATGGTCTTAAACGATTGGGTTGAACTCCCTGAAGAAGAATCCGTGGTCAAATTTAATTCTGTCCATCCGGCCGTGTATGCTGTAACTTCCGAAAGGAAAGACTTAGAGTCTTGAAACTTTCAGGTGAGGTTTTCATCCTATATCTCGGTTAAGTTCGTTAATGGACCAAATCTGTCGAATGATTTTTGTGTTACATTTGAAATGTTTATTTTTCAATAACTCGAATAATATTTATCTTATCGAAATGAAACTTGGTTGTAAGATGAACAGTTACAATAAGAAGAATTATCCATGGAAAAATTTCATATTTTATTTAAATTTCATTGAAATTTCCAAGTCGCCATTTGGCAATTTGAACAAGCGCGTAAAAGCTGCTGACTTCAGGTCAGTGCTTTTTTGACTGTTTACATATTTGGATAGAGCTTGATATTATCGATTCAAAAATATAGAATACTTGATATTTTTCTTTAGTTATGTTTGAGATATGGAATTTTCAAATTTAAACTCTTGGATAATTAGGCTTAGGACTGTGAGGTGGCGGAAAAAAATAATGCGAACATTGATTGTTGGATGTCAAAATTTGTTTTGAAGAAAACCTGTAGTGTTCTTGAAATCCATAAAAACTGAAACTTCATTTAAAAATAACAAGAAATGAATAATTTCATCGAATGAAGTGTCCGTAGAATCGACCTTCAAGCACATACGGAGCAGATCCTAAAACGAAGAATCCTTCTAAATCTGCATTCTAAAGGGATTTCTTCGGTCTTTTCGCTTCTCAAGTTCACCTTCATTTATTAAGTTGTGACGCAATTTTGTGCGAAAATATATTTGAAAGGATGTCATCGTTTTCATGATAAAAATCAGTTTTGCTTTCTCTGCATGTTTTCTGTTTCGAATAAAACAGACTTACATATTCCACTCTTCATAATTTTCTTATTTCATTGTAGAAAAGTGAACAGAAGTTGCGAACTGAACAAAACTTATTGTTTCAATGGATGTTCGATTACTAACATTTCCAATATCAGTTTGCAGAAAATTTAATTAGCTTCTTTGCATTTTACAGTAAAAGAGTTACAGCAATATTTCTAAAATGAAAATTTTCGAAAAACACCCGGTAACTATGTAACGGTGATAGCTATGGAACTGCGGTTTTCGCCAATGAGTTTTTCATGAAAATTGGCCCTCAGACACCGACATCAGTTTTTGTCTATCTAGTGAAAGAATAGGACTTCCACTTCAAAAGTGTCCAATTTGGACCCCCTGTATATGCAACAGTTCTGAGGAAACTTACTCCAATGGTAACAATGACCCCAAACTCTTACTGTGTGTTCCAAAATTGTATCCTATTCTCCAAACCTCGCGGTGGAAGAGAAAAACAAAGCCGTGTTCCAGAAAAAGGCGGAAACATTTCTTCACTCAAATAGGCACGAATAAGCAAACAAAAATGATCGATTCCAGCTAAACGATGCTATTAATCTCGCTGAGTAAACAAAGAATCGAAAATGAATTGAGCAATGAAAACTAACTGATAACATCCTAGAAGAGTAATGATGAATTTATCTTCTGATATTATTCCGCTACGTCGAATTTGGAATAACACTAGATGATAATATTATATAATTCAGAACATCGAAGGACAAAACAATGGGATTTCCCGAACAAATCATATCCGGAAATGGCATGGGAACGACAATTTCTAGTTGCTACAAGCGGCATGAAAAAAGTTCTAGAAAATCACTGACGTAAAGTCAGCAGCTTTTGTATACATGTTTAAATTCGCAACCAAAGCGGCCATCTGTTCACTTATCGACCCCACGAAATAAACCTTTCCTTCCTGATAGAAATATTTGGCAATCTTCTTTTCAAATTTTATTTTCCCAATATTCCCAATACAGATTGGATCGGATTGAAATCTAGTACTTGACCGGAAAAATATATCCTAAATGTTCATTAAGAATTTCTTGAGGTCCATATCAAAGGGAGAGTCAAATCTTTCCCTCTGGAAATAGGGGTGCATTTGAGGGGGTAAATACGTGAAAGTATGACCCCTTTGGCGACGAATTTGAATAACACGATCATCAGAAAATTTCACACAACGTTGTGCATAAGTATTTTTCAACTAGTTACCAAGTTCTGTGCAAAATTGCTTCGAAATCTGATAGTTCGCGTTAAAAAAATTCCAAAAAAATTTCGAAAGAAATGTTTCGCAATCGTTTCAATGCCACGGTCATTATGAAATTTTGCATACATTTGTGCGTCAGTTTTTTTACATTGGGAAGAGCGAACATTTGAAATTTTTAGAGATTTTATTCATTTAACAAGTGAAATTTTGTGATGAGAGATCTGATTAGCTCAACTGAAATTCAATATCATGTCTTCTCATTCAAAACGATATAAATGACGATTCCAGTAGTTTCCGAATCATCACGGAAATAACCTCAAAATTTCAAAAGGCTCTAACTCCGAGACCAGTTGGCCGAGTTCGCCCATTAAGAACTTAACCGTCGCATTTTGAAATGCAAACTACCCTAAAAGTTTCAGGTTGATAGGATTCTCCGAGAGCCCGCAATCGTGCATACGGCCAGCCAGCCGGACAGAATCGACTTCGACACCGGATTCGTCATCAGTGAGCCCAACCTAAAGTCGTTTGAGGGCATTTTCAGCTGAAAGTTCGAGAATAACAGGCATTCGGACAAAACCATATCACTATTTTCCCCTGGAATATGCGCGCATGAATTGCAGTATTTGATTTTGATTCTTGTTATCTAAAGCCTGGGGTATCGAAATCAGAGATAGCACGTTTAACCAATATGAATGAAACAGTGAAAATATTTGGCTCATTTATTCATGTGAATAAATAGCAGAATGAAATCCAACATATGCATGAAATGGAAAAAACATAGAACTCAGAAATCTTCTCAGTATTATTCCAAATAGTGTTTTATGAAACTAACAAATTACTACTGTATTCCATCCTTTGGTAGCCGATCCACATACGAATATGTTCGGTTGAGAACAGAGAAAGTTCACTGGTTCATTATAAAATACGTTTAATATTTTTTTGAAACCTATCAAACCTGTCACATAACGAATTGCCTTGATTGGCTTTATATATCATTCAGAGAGATGTTAGTGACACCCAATCAGTATGGATTTCGTTGATCATTACGCCAGCTATCGTATAGTGTCGAGAAATGTATGATGAATACGAATTTTTCTTATCACAGTTATCACATCATGATTTCACTATTATACAAAACGAATTAAATAGATAGTCGCACATAATTCATTCACCAGTGTGAGAATGTCTCGAACAAACTCAAGCATATTTCGTTTTTCGTCAAGACAGCCCAATCCTGTATATGGCACAAGTTATTCATAACAAATAAATTGCTTCAATTCCCTTCGAATTTCAGCCACTATTTCGAATCAAAAAATCGATTAATTAACGAAAAAACACATAAAATCCACTTCATTATTCCAAGTCGCGACGGCGACAAATAAAATAAATTGAAAACTCGGTGTAGATAGGAGGACAAATCGAGTCACATTCAGTCGGAAAAATGATTAACGAAGAAAATTCCCGGAGAGGCTCCGTGCAAAGTTTAAATGTTCTCGAACACCGGAATGTAAATTAACGATGTTGAATCTCATCTAAGAACGCTGGTTCCCAGCTATTTCCATGCAATTTTCCCGGGTCGACAGTCATTTCACGAAGTTTTTCTTAAAGTCCACAGAGTTTCGTTTCTGATACGAGTTCGCATAGGCATGAATACACTGTAATCATCCTGAAAACATTTCATTTCAGTTTCGTTTCGATGAACTGAAACGTTTTAACTTATCGTGCATGCATCTAGGGTCGTTAAATTAATTTCGTATCAAATGAGTGTTTTTTAGCTGCATTGGAAGATTCTATGGTAGTTGTCTGTGGTTTGACAGTAGAGAATGTCGAACTGCGTTGATGTTTCTGTTCAGTAAGGTTTGGCAATTCATCATAAATCATTTAGAAGGCCTATTATACTATCCAATCTCTTATGCCCGGTATGCAGGCAAGTGTCGCTTATTACACTACCCTAGATGCAAGACGCTTTCTGAATATACGCTCTCAACGTTGCTACGATAATGCCCTGTATCCGAGTTGGTAGGGAGCTATATATACTTCATTCACTTTTATAAACTATCCCTGTTGGCCATGATTTAGGTCTATCAAGTTTTTTTACTTAAAACTGACGCAGGTTGGCACTCGTGAAATATCGGCAATGTCAAAATAGTTCTCAGAGGTGTTGCCGATTGCCAATTTCTACTCTCAATCTCAACTTAATAATCACGCTCGGAAACTAAAAATGCAGAAGGTAGTTTTGAAGAAGCAGAGACAAAGTATCAGGAAGCGCTATGTAGAATTGAAATCTGGTTTTTCTGATAGTAACCCTGATAATTTGGAATCAATAGTTTATCGCAAGCTATCCAAATATGTGGGTGAAAACCAAGGAATTATATTTTATATGAATAGATATTTATTTTATAGCTGCAAATCACCACAATAAGAAAGATTTTAAGTGAAAGAGACGAAAAAGAATTTCCTTCTATCGGTGCACCCAAAAAGACACTGACTGAAGACTTTATTTTGAAGAAAAAATTGGCAACGTCAAATTTGGAATTATAATGTGAAAAATTAACACTTTTCGATTGATCCACTACTCATTTTTGCAAGGAAACATTTGGAATATAACGGAGGACGGACATCACTTCTTAAAATTATAAAATCAATGGGTTACAAATACCAAAGGGTAGATGAACTCAAAATTTTATGTGAACAAAAACATGTTGTTGCGACCAAAACTACTTTCCTGCGCAAATTTTTACAGTACAAATCGTTGGATGAACATCTCAGATTTGTGTAAATAAACACTTTGATAAATACGTAATCACTTCGGCCTCTACGTAACCCTGCGTAGTTATCTGACAGGAAAATGACTTTAACCTAACATTTTCAACATAAACAAGCTGAAATGTACCAGAATATCATGGCCAACGGGAATAGTTTATAAGAGTGAATGGAGTAGAGGCAGATTGGATTCACTCAATCGCTCTAGATCAGGACCCTACCTGCCGGTCCCTGATTGCACTTCCAGGTCCCTGCCTGCCGGGCCCTATATATTGGGTAGAAAAAGGTGGAAAAAAGAGGAAGGAGATTTGTATAAATCGTCAACCTTTTTTCAAGAAACTCATAATACCGTTAGCTGCATTCCCGTATCTTCTTCGTATTTGAGTTTTAAGCCAAAATCGACATTTGGTCAATTTCAACTTAGGTACCTCATTGTCTCCGTTTCTGTTTGTTCTATAAACTTGACATTTTTTCATGGCAATCTAGTGGCTTATCCTGATTTTTTCCACGGGGTTTCTTTGCTGACATAACGATGAGTTTTTTCTCAGAAAACAATAGTTATATACATTCAAAAGGCTTTTGCGGATTGCGAGACTCAAACTATTTGTCGTGGGCAGTTCTTGGAAACTTTGCCTCATGAACAATATCCGATAATGTAACCGATAAATGAAGAGAACTGTAACATTTCTGAGTTCTATATCTGACTCCACCAGACAAAAAAGCGAAAATTTGCAGAATTATTTTTTCTGCAATATTTTTAAATTTTATATGGGCGTGAATGGCGTCGACCGCTATAGCACCATTTTTATGGAATTTTATGCCAGAACTAAAATATGTCAATAATGAAAAGAGTTGGATTGAACCAGATGTCTCTACATACCATCAGCAAGTGTAATGGTTCGCTTGGCTGAGGAAAATCTTTGAATACATGATTATCCCATGACGAAGATTTGCGAATCGGCCACCAATATTTCATGTGATTCATCACAGCTGCATTATTTTTTTTTGATTGTGTCAACGACCTACAGTGCATCACTTGGAAGATTCGTAGAGTTATTGACAGAATACATCCGGAATTATTACACAGAGGTGAGCAGAAATTGGAGAAAAAAATGGCTGTCAGCGAAACCTTGGTGGATATAAAGCAGATATCTCATTCCGAACACAAATGTATTAATCATGATTCAAAATGATTGTGCCAAACCGAAGTTGTTTTATTCAAAATGAGAATTAAATTCTACACAATACTAATTAAATGAGGTGTGAACCGTGGCCAGCTTGAACTCGAAATAGAAACATTCAGACGACATTTCGACATCTTCGGAAAAAAGTTGCTAGAATGATCTCAAAACTTAACTGGAGAACGGGATACTCCGATGATTCCGACTACACTCAAAAATTCTCAAAATCAACACAGTAATGGGATAATCCCGCTACCTGCGCCATTTTGCAAATCCACAAAATTGGTCTGTTGGCGATGTCTTTCACTAAGATATTTTCGAACAGAAATTTAAATTGATCGGTCCAAAAGAGTTTGTATTAACTGATGACATCCACTGGTCATTCCTAATGAAAGATCCGTCATATGGGGTTTTCCATAGTACACGCAAGTTAGCTTCTCGCTCAGTGATAAAACTAGAGTTAACAAAATTATGTGCTCTTGGGATAACTTTTACTCAAGACTAATCTTCTTTGTTCTACCTGCCCTATGAGCACTTTTCACGTTTACGTTGCCCGAAATGTCAAAACGACTTTCTCGAGAGCGAGAAGCCGGCTCAAGATATTGCACTCTCGATTGCACAGGCGTCGCACCCTAAAAGCTTTCGAACTGCGGCATTGATAATAACAGTGTCCTATCGTGTAACACTCCTAATTACTATCTGCTGTTTTTCAGGATTGCTACAACTGTTACTTTTTCGAGTCCCTGTTGAATGTTCAAAAATTAAGTCGCATTAGTTCATCATTGATACGTTTATTTTTGGTTCGCTCCGAAATTATGAATTCGGAGATTAAGATTATTATAGTTAACTTCGAGCAGAAATGCCTCTTCAGAATGTTTACAATATATACGTGCATGAGCCGAGAGACCATGAAGAAAAGCTTACATTAAGTATTTTAAGGAATGAAAGAATTTTAGTAGACAATTCGAGTTCCTTCTCATGAAACACTCCATAAGTAAAGAAACCTTCCAAGTGCATTTGTTGCCAATAAAGAAATTGCATAAGAAAGACGAACTCTTCTTTCATTTAAACATAGCTTTCCCAATAAGCACATCACTGCATACATGGTGGCAAATTCAATCCATGCGATGATTTCGGAATAAACTTTATTTTTTCTTCTGGTTAGAAGCTCGTTAGATCATGTGGTATATTATCAACCTTTTCGAATAACTAACTCAGATCTGCTGATGTCAACAGGATGTTTGTTTCACAAGCAAATGTACGTGTATCACTATTAGTTCGAATTCAGACATTAGAATGAAATAAAGAAGATAAATACAAGCAAACCCGGAATGCTACCTTCAAGCACACCCCTTTCATTCATCTTGTCTTGACTCAAGCTTGAATCGTCCTCCAAAAGTATTACGATATGAAATTATCACGTAGGATCCACTGAAGAAGTCCTAAGGGTAAGGAAGGAATCTTTTGAGAGCGATTATCCAGCCATACTTGCAATGTCAATATCTGTTATATTACTATTCCAAAAAATTAAATTAAGACGTGTCGGTTAAGTACTAATTCGCTCAGGGGGCATGGCTTGAAACTGGCACGGGAGAGATTTCATACAAGCTTGCACCGGATGTAGTTGGAGCTCCATCGGTGAACGCCTTCAAAATTAGGTTTGACAGCCGGAGGACTAGTGGCTAGTGCGGTGCTGTAGTGTGCGTGTGTGCATTTGTTCACTTTAATTTTTCTGTTCAATTTCTGATTTGGGTTATTTTTTCAATGTAATTTTTTTGGGAGTTTTATAGTTTTTCTCAACTCTGTAGAAACTGTAATAATAATAATAAATCAGCCTTACTGTTGAGTCTGAGCGATCATCCGCCTACAATCAACTGTTTGTTGTAGTCCGATTGTGAATCAATTTGTTTTACAATCAAATGAATTGGGACAGCTGGAATTAAAACAAAAAGCATCGTTTAAGCATTCTCGTGGCGAGTATGTAAATTAACGACGTTGAACCTAACCTAAGGTTGCCGGTTTCCAGCATTTCCCGGCAATTTTCTCGGGTCGACAATCGTTTCACGAAGTTTCTCTGTAAGTTTACACAGTTTCGACTCTGATACGAGTCTACATCGACATGAGTGTGTTCCGTAATCATCCAATAATCATCTCATTTCCGCTTTTCGGCCCACATGGCACACGACAGCCTTCAAACAGTTGAATAGGGAATGAGAATGCTGATCGACGTGAAATTGCTGCCAATATACATCAAGATAAACTTCCTCATAGTGTTTTGAAACGGTTTTGCTTATCATGAATACAGTGTTTGAATTTTAGGGATATATAAACTGCGATGCGACGAAATTAAAATGAATAAAGTGGATACAGAGGCGACGCTAGACCAAACGCGGACGTTGGTCTCTTTCATTTTCCTTCCAGAATTGGAACTTTCAAGAGAATAAGGACTAACTCGACAGTTTTGCTTATTAAATGATTCATGACAATAACTCAACTGGAAACTGAGAAACTAACACACATTGCTGCTTTCAGCCTCACTGATTATTTAGCTAATACAAACTGTTATCTCAGCATCAAATGATTCAATTGAACCCGCATATAGTTCTCTCTAGGCTCATTGTGCTCATCAAGCAGGTCTTAATCTCAGATCAATAAAACATTCGAATAAATAAGCAATATGCCTGGAAACTGAAAACCCGAGGAGAGTAAGCTGAACCTAGCGGTATTGTCAGACTTTAAAAGAATGTACTTGCCGGAATATCGAAAATTTTCAGATTAAATTCTCACCGCTTTCGAGAAACTGGGCGTTTTGGAAATTCGTTAAAAATCGCCTCTTTTCCTCGATGATTTCAATACCATGTCTATAAATCGGTACTGATTCGAAAACTTTTTTCACAGTAAACATGCCTCTTGGATGTAGGAAACAATTGATACCATTCTGCGAAAAATGTGGATGAAATGAAATTCTGCTTATTTTTACTCTTTCCGTTGCAAGAGAATAAGTAGATATTCTGGTCAATCCTCTACTCTCACAATTTTATCGAAAAAAGTATTAGCTTGCAAATTCATCGGAATGAAATGATGAAATAATGATTCATATTAAAAAATTCATTGCTTAGGAATTTTCAGAAAAATAAAAATACATTTTCAAATCCTCTTTCAATTAATATTTTCAAACCAGAGTTTCAACAAATAAATTGTACTAAATAATACTCAGGAACGAAATTCAATTGGTTTCTATCTTCTCTCATGCAGATATCATATTCTTTCAAGAAGGACTTTATGAATGGTGTTATGCCTCTTTCACAACTATTCTCTAATAGCATGTGAATACAACGTCTGAGTTGTTTCAAGTTTCAAGTCAGGTGCAGTAGTTGCTTCAACGAGTTCTATCAAATAGCCCAAATAAATGAAATCAAGAGATTTTAGTTCATCGATCAAGAAACCCTAGGGGTGGCCAAGGATGTCTCATCCTTCGTACTAAGTAAGTGCATTAAATAGAAACATTGTCGAACTCACGGACCAGTTGTAACACTCTAACTTTCTTTTCTGAAAGATCGATAAGTTCCTATCTCAAAATCACTAGTTAGTATTGAACCACAAGTTCGATAATAATTTGGAGACTCTTAACCAAACTTGCGGCCGCCCAGATATCCCGCGAGTGATTCATTTCACTCGGGCTATTCGACCGAACATCTTTGAGCAACAACTGACATGAAACAACTGAGACGGAGATGATATTAGAAGATCATTGTGAAAGAGGCAAAACACCATTCACATGGTCCTTCTTCATATCTGCATCAGAAAAGATAGATACCAATTCAATTTCTTCTATAACTATTCGTTGCTTCAAACTCTGGTTTGGAGATGATTGGAAGAAGATTTGAAATTTTTTATTTTTCTGAACATTTCTGAGTAATGAATTTATTACTATCAATTATTATTTCATAACCTTATTTCGATAGATTCGCAGCAGGGAATAACACCTATTTCGCCAAAATTGTGAGAGTTTAAAATAGACCAGAATATCTCCGCATTCACTCGCAACGGAAATATAACCCCCTTCCTGGAGTAAGTAGATTATGTTTCATACAATTTTGAATATTGGACAAAGTGCACATAATTTCGTAGTGAATGTTCACACTCACGTAGTCATAATTTTCTTCAGAAAATCGGGCCAAAGTTATTAGAATGAAAATAGGTAGGTAGCTATCATTTGATCCCCATTTTTCGCAGAATTCTATCAATTTTCGAAAATTGTTTAATGTGTCCTAAAATCAGTGCTCAACGACAATGTTCAGTCAAGTTTCTGATTGAGTACCAATTTAGAGAAATTGTATCCAAAATATCGAGGAGAGGTAGCTATGTTTTACGAATTTCCAAAATATCCATTATCTCGAAAACTGTGGAAATTTACCTAAAAAGGCCCTCCAATTGAAATATTATTTAAGGTTTACCGTTCACTCTGCATTCAAGACCTGGAAGATTTTCTCTATAGTTTGCAGGACAATGAATCGGAGTAAAATATTAATGATGACGTTTTGATTGAGGGAACATCAGGAGCGGTATTATTTGGTCAAAATTACTATAATTTTGGATTTTTGAGCCAAGAATAGTCTTAAAAGATGAAGTTGGACTCACTGAGGAAGAATCCGAAGACAAACTCAATTCTGTCCGTCTCGACAGTATGTGTTGCAATTTTCGAAGGTAAATTTTATTTGTAGGTTTTTCTTAAATGCATCGAAAAATTCTGATGCTATCAGAATCGAACTTGGTGATTGGTTGTAAAATGCGGAAACGCAAACCTATGCAAATTTTCCTGAGTATCTTACCGCTAAAGGGACGTTGAACATTTCGGTATAAAAACTATTTGCTAGACTCCAATGAAAATCGGCATGAACTTTTGAGTTGAATATTTCAGCACGATCGGATATGTTTTTTCTGAAAAAATCGAAAAATAATATTTCGAATAGCTTTTTTCACCTATTCAGTTATCATGTTCACAATCCACCATTCCACTGCTAGTTTTATCGTAAACACAATAACTTCCGAAAGGATTAACATAAAATCTCGATATTTGCAGAATAACATGGGGCTCGATTACATTGATGGAAATCATGAATAGGTGAAATCCGTCCGATTATTCCTCAGATATAATTCTCATGAATTTTGCGTTTATCTTCACGCCGAATTTTTTTATATTTCCATTCGATTGGATCTGAATTTTCGGACATGTTGTCGAGATATAATTTCGAATGGACATAACTGCGGAATCATTGGTTAAATTTTGAGTTCGCTAATCTAACATTTCTTTCAATTTTGGTCCGCATAAAATCACAAGATGGCGGTATTAGGCCAAATTCCCTTCCAGATATGCAATGGGAAGTCTCCCCCAGGTTCGAGGATATCTGGCAGCGTACACCGACGTCCAACGCCGCCACTGGGCATAGACGTCATCTAGTGAATTGAATCTGCAATCAGTTGATTGGAACGGAAGGTGAATCGTATTCAGCTTATTGAAGAGCTCTGAGGTTGAGATTACCTTTTATATTTCCGGAAATAACAACAAAAAGCATCAAGCACATGAATAACATGTTCTGGAGAATCATTTCCAGATCAGTTCAATAAATAGTCCTCAGCATGCTATTGGATCAAATTTCCGAAGTGAATTTCTTCCACTTCGTTTACATCATAAGTCAAGGCTGCAAAATTTACAGGAGGAATTTCTCCATCGAAATATTCCCATTTGAATATAGGGATATCTACCGAGTATTTGGATGGATTTTACCCATTCAAGAGCTCATGAGCTCAATCATAGTTATTGATCCAATAAGGTACTATACTGGGTGAGTCTTTAAGTTGTACATTAATTTTAACCATAGATTCCTCTCATCAAATGCAACACTTTTTACATTTGACATTTTTCCAGATTCGGCTCAGGTAAAGAGTTATAAGCATTTAAACATTTCTCGATGTGCTAATACACTCCTGCGCATTGTTTGCAAGTTCACCACAGATATCTCTTACGGTGATTTCTTCTGGAGAATAACCAATCCAAGGTTTGAAATTCAATGAAACAAGATTGAGAAAATTCATTTACTCACTTAATTCTTAGGATTTGGTGCTTTTTGCGATATTATCGCAAGGAAAACATTTCACTTCACTGGACTTGAAACCCCGGATCTTCAACTTGATATTCATGCAATATCCAATTTCATTCCTCTAAACGATTATACACAATTCCATTCTTGCCCATTCTCATACTGAAAACTCCATAATTATACTTTTTTCACGAAATTTATAAAGGAATTATATTAAATCAATCATTTAACCTAATAATATTCTCTAGACTTATAATAATGAATGTTATGGTTAGGTCTGTGGTATGATCGTATGATCACGAAATAGCATATACCTAAATTAGTTCTATGCGAAATAGATAAATATTTATGTGTATTCTATGGTTCGGATGAACGTGAACCCAGCTTAATTTACCTCCTCTACTAAACGTTGAATATCTGCAAAACGTTTAAGGAGAAATTATAAAGAATAATCAAGTATTTTAGAATGATTGAAGATTCATATAATGATATCTAAACATTATCTGCATTCTTCATGCTTATTTCGTATAGTTTTATGAATCGGCGAGTCTATAACTCGGAAACTGTTCGAAGTAGGATGGAAGTGATTACTGTAGAAAATGTGTAATAGTTAAAACTTCACACCAAAGTTCATCTCATTCGGAGTTACCATATCAAAGCTACAAAACAAAAACTGATTTTTTTTGGAAATTTAAACAGCCTGTATCTTTTTGCTGGAGCCGAATCTAAAAAAAATGATAAATTAAAAAAGTGTTTCATTTGATGAGAGGAATCTATGGTTAAAATTAATGTACAACTTGAAGACTCACCCGTATAGTCAGTAAAAATTTGTTTTCACAACTATTGTGTTAACGTTTTCAACTACATATTATTTCAATTCACGATCAATAAAATCTATGGGTAACCTGATCGAATCATAAAAGTGCTTGAATTCGAAAAAAAAATATTTTTCGAATAATTGCACATTGTGTTGACATTTTATGAACCTCTGTGTGAAAGTCGCGAACTATTTGCATAAACAATATACTTCCCAGAAATTCCCATAAATGACCAGTCGTGTTTCTTTATTTCATGTTATCAAGTTCGCCTTATCGAGCACAATATTTTGTGTTTTTCAAGCAACAATCGAAGTTTAATTTGATCGGTTCGGCGATCACAATGAACTACCAGAAGGAATATCGTACGAATTGTATCACTTACATGTAACAACGTGTTCAATAAATACGAAATTTCCATTCACAGATTGAAAAATAGTTATCATTCAACATCATAGGAATTAGCGTTAATTGTTATGCTTGATAAGCACGTAAGCTTGAGATAACTTCGGATGAGATTCGTGGAATAAAACAATAGGAGTAATGAACTACAGTGACGGTTCGTGGTCTACACGCAGCGCAAAAAAAACGTTAAACGAGTTAAGACCCCAGTTCAATATACTGGGTGTCATAATTCGGCTACATTCATCGACAATTCCCTGGTGTAATCTGAGTCACGTCTATTTTTCCAGCAAGATGGCGCTGCTATCAGACGATTTTTAGAAATGAACTTCTCCAACCAGTGGATTGTTCGGAGGGGTCCTACTGAATGGTCAGGCGAATACCCAGATTTGTCTAGACTTCTCTTTGTGGGGCCACTTATAATCGAAAATATATGCCACCGAATGCACTTCTCTCGAAGAATGAGAGGCAGAAGTTCTGGCAAGATTTGTACCAGTGTATGGAAGCTACTGGTGCTCATTTTAAGTATTTGCAAGGTTGAACTATTCAGAGCTCTTATCCCGTTTGTCCTTAGAAAACCGTACGCTCAAAAATGATTATCATCTTATGCCACAGGTGAATTGGGTGATATAACTGATATATCATTTTCAAAGTCGAATATCAGGCGAACGAATGATCATATCTGAAAAAAATCATAATCAGTCATAATCATCAACATATCGCACCACCCATGTTTCCTACAAGTTGCGTCCGTACTAGCACGTGATTGGACACTTTCAAAAAAATTGTTTTCATTTACGTAGATCAATAGAAAAAACCTAGAAAAGCACTGAGCTGAAGTCATCAGTTTTTGCACGCATGTTCAAAGGAGATGACCGATTTGGCAACAAATTTGAACATGCGAGCAAAAGCTGCTGACTTCACGTCTCTGATTTTCTAGCTTTTTTTAGTTATTCCGGAAGAAAACAACGGTACCGAGAAAAAAAAACGAAATCTGAAATATTCTTATCCAATATCTCCAAAAATTACAACCGTATCACAGTTTTTCAATTTACTGACAGTAAATCTTGACTAAATTTTACAGAAAGTTTAGCTCGTTACACTTCAACCAACTGTCAAGTTTCAATCCAATCATTTCAGTGGTTCGCGAGTTATCATGGAAATAACCTCAAAACTTCAGGGCTACATCCCCGAAACCGTTCGGCTGAGTTCATCCTTTAACGAATTCAACAGTGGAATTTTGAAATGCCAACCCACCTTGAAAGTTTCAGGTCGAAAGGATTTTCCATACGCCCGTAATCGTGCATACGGACGGTCGGACGGACCGAATCGATTTTGACATGTTCCCCAGAACATGCGCTCAAAAGGCACTTCTTCAGTTTCAACCAATGTTCAGGAAAGAGTTAAAATTCGGAAATGATTTCGCATAACACCATAGCCATATTGAATACTCGAAACAGAATCACAGAACGAGTCGAATAAATACGATTTTTACGCGCTTGTCCTAGGGAAAAGCGCGTTATCATATCGTTACGATGTATGTATATAATTTTCGAATTTTGAGCCAGAAATGGTCTTTAACGATTGTGTTAAACTCCCTGAAGAAGAATCCATGGTCAAGTTAAATTCTATCCGTCCGTCCGTATGTGCTATAACTTTCGGAGGAAAAGACTTAGCGACTTGAAATTGTCAGATTAGGTTTGTAGTCCAAATATCTCGGTTGAGTTCGTTAATGGGTGGAATCGGTTGGATAGTTTCGGAGTTAGGCCCATTCGAAATTTTTAGGTTAATTCCTTGATATCTTATGAAGTATTGACTCGATAAAATTGAAACTTCGTAGACAGTTTCGGAATAACAACACGCAACTTATAGCAGAATTTCGTGTGAATCCAGTTATCAGAATATGCAAAAAAAAATTTTTCGAGAATTTTTTAAATTTTCGATGACATTTTTTTTTCTCGGAAAATATTGGGTGAATTCCAATGAAACTCGGCACAAACCTTAGAGTCAGTATTTAACAACAATGTTCCAACTTTCAATTCGATCCGATATTAACTTTCGGAGATATAAGGAAAAAAAATGTGCCAAATTTCGTTGTTATTTGGAATTTTACCGTTTTTTCCGCAATATCCCAAGAAGTACAGAAGCAATCAGATTGAAACTGTGTAATCAGGTTGAGATTACTGACACGCAACTAGGTGCAAAATTTCGTGTTGATCTATCAGTTAGAATTGAAACAAATGCGTAAAAGTCCCTGACCTCACGTCAGTGCTTTTCTAGATTTTTTCTCACAAATTGAATGAAGAATTCTAAATTGAAAAATATTTTCATGAGAAGCGGAAGCGTGATAATAGTGCCATAGAACGAGTGCGCAATAAATAAAAATAATTAACCGAAATTTGATACTTATATCCCACTACCAACAAAAACCATCCAACATCTACAGTGATGAAAAAACCGTCAACTTGACTTGAAATATTATTCTCCATTACAGCCCCCTCTTAATGAGACCATTAATCAACCAAAAGCCAACCCCACATGTGTACGCATCATCAAAATTATCGAGTTGTTAACCCCGAGCAGAATGGCGTCTACCCTGATGCAAATACAAACACAAGGTATAAAGGGCCTTTCTCATACGACGCTGAAATTGTGTTTCTCTTTAGAACATTCTCGAACAAATGCGAAGCAAGGGAAGGCTTTGAAGCTCTTTGAAATATCTAAGCTCAATTACGTAGAACAAAATTCGGAAATGGTTAGAAGCCCCTCAATGATTTCGTAAATTTAGTCATTCAAAAGTTCATTTTCCTGATATGAATTGGCAAACATATAGATTCGATTGAATTGAATCTTGAAAAATCTAAAAAAGCACTGCTGTGAAGGCAGCAGCTTTGGCGCGCATGTTCAAATTCGCCTAACGGCCGACCGTAAACACGAAAACTTCCGAAAGAAACAACCTAGAAATGCGATATTTGTACAGTAGGCTTAGGACCTCAATTACGAAGGCCGAACTAGTGAATGCGTTAAATCCACCCAAAGATTGCGCAGATATACCCATTCAAAATTTTATTGCCCCAATATTTCCAAAAATACGGATTAAGGTTCATACAGAATATCATGTGGATAATATGATCAGAAGATCACAGGATATTAAATATTTGAAAAAAAAATTTTTGTTCTAATGACACGATCATCACGGCACTTTGCACAAAGTTGCCCTTTTACAACTAGCTGCCAAGTTTCATCCCGATTTTTTTTGAGTTAATCCGAAAAAAACAACGATATCGAGGAAAAACAACGAATATTGTTTTTTCCAATATTTCCAGAAATTATAGTTGTATCGAAATGAAATTTGGTGCACTGCTGTAAAATATGATTTCCAGGGTACGAGCAGAAGTTCTTTTCGGATTAAATGAAGTTTTCGAAAATATTTTTTTTTTAATTTACTGACAGAGTGATCTCAACGAAATTTTGTGAAAAGTGGTGCGTTGGTATGCTCCAGCTAACTGTCAAGTTCCAATTCAATCGCATGAGTAGTTTCTGAATTATCAGGAAAAAAATCTCAAAATTTCAAAAGACTATAACTCCGAAACTATTCGACCGATTTGGCCCATTAACGAACTTAACAGCTGCATTCCAATGCGCACCTAATCTGAAAGTATGAAGTCGCTAGCTTGCTTCTTTCGGCAATTATCGTGTCGTCGGCCAGCCGGACAGAATAGATTTTGACAACGGATTCGTCATCAGTTAGTCCAACCTAGTCAATTGAGACCATTTTCGGGAAAAAATTCGAAAATTACAGACATTTGGCCGAAACGATAGCACACTGCTCACAAAAATGCGCAAAAATGTTGACTTGGAAGCATCATGGTTCACTATGGAACACGTACCAAGTATCATTGCCATAGAAGAAAGCTTCCATAAAAAAGTTGTTTGGTTATGACTGAATTTCGATAAAATATTATCCTGAAAACTCGTGCAGATTTCAGAATGTACAAAAAAATTTATTTTTTTGAAATGGTTGCTAACTAGATACAATAAATGGGAAGCGAATTTTTCCACTTCGTCATTTATTCAAGGAAATAAAGAACATCACATGTTATCTCCTTACACTTAGACTAACCGAAATATAACAATTAAATACAGATTTTTCTGTATTCACCTTTACATAATAATATCTTTCGATATTGATTTGATATCTTTCGATATACTTTTAATGTCTTCGACGTACTACGTCTTCAATGACAAAATTATTATATCAACTGGCATATAATGATCAAAGTAAAAAACTCCAGAAAAAGGTAAAAAAAAAATCTGTATTTAATTGTTATATCAATAGCCTTTAACAAGTAGACTTTTTTTGAATTTAATAACCGAAATATATTCAATAATATTTTCATTTCTTTGACTTTATTGAAGTCGTTTTTTTTTGTGTATATTTCAGTTTTTATATTAAACTTAATTTTATTTAAAACAGCTATTATGGGTATATCTCGAAATAATACCTCTTTCTTGTATTTTCCCAATTCAAATGTATTTTATTTGGTAATGTACATGTTAAGTGAAGAACGAGAAGAAACTCTTTTATAATTATTATTATTATAAAAGTGAATTGTTTTGTTGTTGAAAGTCAGAAATACTAGGTTTGACAAGTTATTTCTGGGAATACCTACCTATGAAGGTTAACAAACAGTTTTCATATAGCGTATGGTCTGCATTTCGCCGAACAGGTACTAACTCTTTTCATGTGACAGATAATGTAACGAATTTGACAGCCCAGGCACTAACCATTAGTAACTAAGAATATATACAGACCACACCCATAAGTTGTGAAAATGACAAGTTTATTATGTTATTCAACGTTCAATACCACAAAGAATACCATTCCCAAACTAATATACAGGTACCATTCAGAAGAAAAATACATTTTTATATCTGCTGAAATTTGCACGACCCTGTTTTTCGATAACATTTCATCGAAATTTAGTCATAGCCAAATAACTTTTATATATAATTTTCTACGAGCTTGTTCTGGGGAACAGCGCGTTATCGTATCGTCCCACTGTCTGTTATTTCAGAATTTTGAGCCGAAAATGATCTTAAAAGATTAGGTTGGAATACCTGATGAAGCATATGTGGTCCAACTCAATTCTGTCCGTCCGGCCTTCCATCCGCATTAACGCTAACTTTCGAAGGCGAGAAATTAGCGGCTTGAAATCCTTCGATTAGTTTTGTAGTCCAAATATGGGCATAATCGGTCGAATAGTTTCGGAGTTAGGCCCATTTGAAATGTTGAGGTTAACTCCTCGATATCTCATGAAGTACTGATATGTCAGACTAAAACTTTGTATATAGTTTTGAAAAACCAACTCGCAACTATGTGTAAAATGTCGTATGGATACAGTTGTGAGAAAATTTTAAGAAATATTTAATGGAATTGAAGTCGAAAACAACAAAAATGTCAGAAATAACTCGCAATTTACTCGTTTAACTCGTTTGTTTCACGATCAGTACTTCGCAAGTACCTACTTATTTATTAACCTTCCCTACCCTTTGTAATTAGTACAAGTAAAAAATTATCATTCATATAATATACATAAGCGAGTATAGAGTGAAAGAACACCAGTGATGCTGAGATACAGAATAAAATAACAAATTTCACTGAGAAAATATCTATCACGATTCATTCTCACAGAACAGAACAGGTGGTGTTGACTGATATAAATCAAATCAAATAAATACCCTGACGGAGAAACAAAAAAATAATTCGATTCGGGACAAGCAGAGAAAATGCCAAAGAACAACTTAAAAATTATTTCGATTCGGGCAGCAAATTCCATAAATCATTTCAACATTGATACGAATATAATATTATCTTCGATAATATTCGCCTTTATCACAAGAATTCATTACTATTCGAAATAACGAGTTCAATACGACGAAAATATTCACTGCAATATATGAATATTTATTTATCTCTTTCACTAATTAGTTGAATAATATTTCCAATAATGAATAGAGAAGAAAAAGAAAAAAAATCCAGAATTATCAACGCGAAGTATACATAGAATGCAGAAAACACGATAGAAGCTTTGTCTTGAAGTGCAGGATCATTGGGTAGCTTGTTTTCATGTACAGCTTATTTCTAAATTCAAGTTACAACCGAAGAGGGGAGATGAATTGCATAATTTCAAGGAAAAAAGTCTCATAAACATGGGACCGCAGGTGCTTAATTTGCAAGATACAGGATGTTGAAGTTTGAATTTTTACCCATAGCTTCTGCATTTCACAAGATATTCAACTGAAATCTACAGAGAGATATTTTTCCGGAACACTGTGCCTGTTATACTCCAGAACATTTTTCAAGTTAAGCCACTGGTGGATTGAAAATTTTTAAAAAGAAGGTTTTTTATTAGGCCAAACATTATGGCCCCGTTTAATTTTGTCGTTCCTGATTCCGATGTCCAGTAAAAAATCGATTTCCTCGAAATTGCCACCGAACTCCGAATTGTCATGAAATCCAGGTACGAGTACGCTGCGGGGAATGAATTCATTATTATCGATTAAAGCTTTCTTTGGGAGGAGTTCTTTATGAGTTTTCACCCCCAATATCTCAAACAGAACTATTAAAAATTCAATAAAATTGTTTTTTTTTGGAACGTAACAGTTCGCTTTCTTTATCGTTTGTATTGTACATAAGGCAATCTGTTTTGCAAGAAACTGCCCTTAACAAATATTTTGATACTGCAATCCGCAAGGGCGTTTTTCTTGAAAAAAACAATTTTTATTTAATTTTTAATAGTTCTGGTTCAGATATTAGGAATGAAAACCAATAAAAAACTTTAAAAAAAATTAATTCATTATTAACTTTTATAGATATTTTCTGATTTTTAGCAATGATTCGTGAGTGCAGATACTAAGAGAAGATAACTAGAACAAAATTCAAACTTTAACACCACCCATCTCGAAAACAAAAGGTTTCCGATCTCATGGTTATGGGCCTTTTTTACTTATATTCATGCGAGAAATATGTCCTCTTCGTTTGTACCTGCAATTGAGGAACACCCTGTATAGACAGAGCAGTCATCAATCCAGACACTGAGACCCCGCTTAACGCTGCTTGACTTCTAGATAAAATAATTTTGCGATATTTGGGAAATAGAATGGATTTTGCCATAAATTCGACAAATATCGAGTCTCTCAATGGGGGGTTTTCCTTTACACGAAAATGCAGTAATTTTCATGAAAAACCATTAGAACATCACATTTCGAACATATAATTTCCATATTATATTTTTAAAAAAATGTTTGATCACCTAAAACTGAAAAGTAAAAATGGGGATTTGCATTTAAAGGGATTTGCCTTGAGTGCACGATATGGCAACGTCGAATTCAGCTATCTCGGAAAGAAAAGGACGTCCAATGTGTTAATTTGCTCAGGAAAACAGAGATAGCTATACTTCGATCTGGTTAGAGTAGAAGACAACGACCAAGGAATAGAAAAAGAAGAGCGCAGACTGTCATACTGTCATATTACTGACAAATCGCAAACGGAAATTGTTTGGTTATATTGACAAATAACGTTTGTGTACCACAGAATAGGAATAAATATTTCTTTATTCTATAGCAGAAAAAGCTAATCTACTAAACACCGTTGTGCATGCCTGGCAAATCCCAAACCCCAATGTTGAAATCTGATTTTGAATACTTTCTGAAGGTAATTTGGGAAAATGATGAATCAAACCCATAATAATTATGTTCGAATTTGCATTTGCAGTAATAACCCAAATTCAGGAAAAATCCCCATTGTTTCTTCCGAAAGCTATCGTTACGATGATTGGTCGAAAGGTTGACAGTAAACACAACGACGACTTGAAAGTTCATGCAAATGTTGCAAATAGTTCTCGGGAAATAAATTTTACTTTCCGCGGTTCATCTCGAATAGTTACTGAGAAAATCCAGATGCCATAACTCTCAAACCATCATGTCGATTTTTCCTATTAACGAACATAACTTAGACGCCCTAGTTCCTTCATCCGGATTTCCGACTTTCTGGCAGATTATAATTGAATTTTAGCAAGAACTCTCCATCAGTGAGTTCAAACTTATGGTTTTAGGAAACTAAAATTGAATGACTGATATACAGGGTGTATCTGAATTGATACGAAAGATTTCAATGGGTGATTCCTTAGCAAAATTTAAGGCGGGTCTTTGACATAACTTTTTGTTCAACGCCCTTTTCCTGCCAAGTTACAACCCTTTGATATTTGGTAAAACAAATTGTTTTATTTAGTATATCCACTTTGGAAGAATTTAGAAGAATGCAATTTGTTAGATAACTGATGCTCATAAAATGGCAGGTTTTGAGTGTTTTTGTTAGCCTAAAATGTAATCACAAATGGCTGAAAAAACAACCCCTATAATATTTTGCATCAGAACCTTTTAATGCGCCTATATTTTCCTATTGAAAAAATTGTTTTGAAGAGACAGACTTTTCATACTAAAGTTGTTTGTTTGATCACAAAAAAATAAAATACTGCTCAGACTCTTTCCCCATAAAGTCACAAATGTTTTCATTTATTGAAAAAAAAATCAAGTAAGCTGCTGTCAAATAAAGTCACAAAACAAATAGTTTTATTGTCCTGATTTTTTCCAATCTCTAGACAGTTTTATAATGCTTCAAACATTTTTTACAACTAAACAAAACTATTGAAAGAATTGCATTTTTTATTTAGTTGAAGAATATTGTAAATGAGAATGGATTGAACAATATTTGTACTACTGATAACAATTAACAAAATCCAAAAAAACTGATAATAACGTGGAAAAAATTTCAATTACAAAAGTCATAAAAAATGTTCAACATGCCTCTCGAGCAGAATAAAGTGATGCTAAGGGAAGAGAGTGGTATTTTATGTTTTTGTGATCAAACTAACAACTTTATGATAAGAAGTCAAGACAAAAGAGTTGCAGATTATTTCTGTTCCTTAAAAAAAATTTTTGAATAGGAAACTATAGGCGCATCAAAAAGTTCTGATGCAAAATATTATAGGGGTTTTTTTTTCGCCCGTTGTGATTAAATTTCAGGGTAATGAAACACTCAAAAACGGCCATTTTTTTAGCATCAGTTATCTTCCAAATTTCATTCTTCTAAATAGCTTTTTCTGCTATAGAATAATGAAATATTTATTCCAATTCTGTGGTACACACGTGTTATTTGTCAATATAACCAAACAATTTCCGTTCGCGATTTGTCAGTAATATGACAGTATGACAGTCTGTGCTCTTCTTTTTCTATTCCTTGGTCGTTGTCTTCTACTCCAACCAGTCGAAGTATAGCTATCTCTGTTTTCCTAAGCAAAGTAACACATTTGACGTCCTTTTCTTTCCAAGAAAGCTGAATCCGACGTTGCCATATCGTGCACTCAGGACAAATCCCTTCAAATGCAAATCCCCATTTTTATTTTTCAGTTTTAGGTGATCAAATATTTTTTTAAAATATAATATTGAATATATGTTTGAAATGTGACGTTCTGAAGGTTTTTCATGAAAATTACTGCATTTTCGTTTGAACGAAAAACCCCCATTGTTGCTAAAGAATCACCCATTGAAATCTTTCGCATCAATTCAGAAACACCCTGCATATGCAGTATAGGAGTCAGAAGTACCACCAAAGATTTAATTTCTGCAATTTGTGAACATCTTGTTTATATTGACAACGGTTGTCAAAATAAACAGCCAATAAATATAAATTGGGCGTAACCTACCCAACCATTGTTACTTGTCTACACAGTTTCTGGAATTCATGGCCAGCCAAGGGTGTATCTACCTGATAACTTCATCTCTGCTGTTATACCTTCGAGTCATCTGTCAGAGCCCTAAAGGAATCTACAAAATAGATAAGAAGAGTTCCTTCGAGATAAGGTGTTGATACAAAAGCGGAAATACGGAATATTCGACATATTCTGGTCCTAACATCATAAACACTGAGGCGACAGTAAATGAATAGGTACTATGTTCCTGTCATAAAATTTATGGCCACTTCAAAGGTTCTGACTATTGTTGAGAAATCTAGAAAAGCACTGACGTGAGGTCAGTAGCTTTTGAGCGCATGTTTGAATTCGTTGCCAAAGCTGTCCTCTTAGGTGATCTTTTAATCATATTTTCCTCACGAACTGTTGCATGCAAAAGTTCGCAAAGGTTCATGCATGAACCTTTTTCAATCAAGCACAAAATTTAAATTCGATTTAATCTGTATTTTGGAGATATTGAGAAAATGAAATTCTGAATGGCTTACCTACGGAATCATAGGGCGGATTTCACCCATTCACGAATTCGACCTTGGTAATTGAGCCCCAAACCTACTTTACAAATATCGACTTTCTAAGTCCTTTCTTCCGGAAGTTATTGAGTCTACGATCGGTCCAATGACCGAAGGTTTCAAGTGATTTCCACCAAGTTGGAAACAACTTTAATCAGATATGAAGACATTATTAAAAACATCTTCTTGAACACGTCGACAAAATTCGATTGTTTTTTTCTTGAAGGTGTAGGGACCGTTTCGGTGACCTTTATATTAAGCCGTGTCTTTTCGGTGCCATAAGGTCAGTTTTTGGACCTACTTTTATATTTATTCATATTGATTTCCAAATCTGTTAACCGATTCGCTCAATCCTAGGCACGGATTTTCTCGTCCTAAGACAAATAAAGCGTTTAAATTATCTATCTTACACGATCTTCCTGGAACTGGTTCCTCTTTATTGACTCATATCTCACTTTGTTTCGGTTCAGTCAAATTTTTAACTTTTGGAAAAGCTTGTCTTTACTTATATTCGACCTGTTTTCTTTTTTCCAGTGGCGACATTATTTCATTAATTGTATACCTGTTGACAATTAACAATATTTGACAAACTGTTTTGCCATACAACTTTGGCCATAGCAGACTATCTTTACAACCTTTTTAATACATTAATCTTGTTTTAGAATGTTACAAAAAATAAACTCTATTGAAATTATGAAAAATAATAAATTCCGGATACTTTCTAGCCGGGCCATCATAGATTTCGAGATATAAATTTCACTTTCCAAGGATCATCTCTTCTTGGGTCAAAGCTATTCGATCATCATCATCAATATAGGCGACTACAAAAATGCGTTTTAAAGTCGACAAAAATTTAATACATTAAAATTTATTCAGACTAAACAAATAAGTTCAAAACTGAATATCAAACCTTCTTGAACGCTTATGTATTGGACTCCAATTCCATTCAAACGAGCCATCAGCAAAATTTCAGTGGCACATTAATCCGAGCCGTGTGATCCTTAACGTTGCTTGCCTTACAGATAAAAATGATTTTGCGATCTGAATCAGTATTTCGTGAGTATTTATAAAAAAAGGGAGAATATAACAGAAACTAAGGATATGATCATTAAGAGGCGATCTAAGGTCGGAAAGCGGAGGGGGTGACTTTTCAAAAGTAAAGCGGGGTTTATCTAGATTTCCGGCAAAACTAAAAGTCCTATGGAAAAAAAATTAATGAGAAATTAGGATAAGAAGAGTTCCTCCGAGATGAAATGTGGATTTAAAAACCTTGAAAAGCACGACGTTAATTCAGCAGCTTTTAAGCGCTTGTTCACATTGCGAAATGGTGACTTGGAAATTTCAGTGAAATTTAGAAAATTTTCAAGAAATAAATTTTTTCTTTCAAATTTTTCTCTAGGTCCTACCTTTCGAAAGTTAGAGCACACACGGAAGACCGGCCGGACAGAATCAAATTTGACCACGGATTCTTCATGAGTGGGTCCAACCTAATCGTTTGAGACCGATTTCAGCTCAAAATTCGAAAATTACAGACATTGTGACGAAACGATAACGCGCTGTTCCCCAGAACAAGCGCGTTTAAACGGAAATAAGGAATATTCGGCATATCCTGATCCCAAGATCATAAAATCTGAGGCGACAGTAGTTCTGTGTTCCTTCCATAAAATTTATGGACACTTCAAAGATGCTGGGGCTATTGTTGAAAATGTTATTGTCGAAGTACCATGGATTTCTTGGGTCAAAAATATTGGACAAGCAAGTCATCAATGTCGCGAGTAAAGTCTCGAGAAAAGTGCGACTACTCAAAGACGGCAAAAATATATCGACTTTAATATTATTCAGATAAAACGAATTAGTTTCAAACTGATTCTCAAGCACTGTTAAACGTTCATTTATTCTTCCATTACATTCAAACAAACCATCAACCAAATGACAGTAGCACCATAACAGAATGGCATTACCGAGAATATAATACCTACTGTATTGTTGTATTTTCGGACAAACGTCATTGTTAGTGAGGAATCAATTGTTCTACGTAAGAAACACAAACTGTAATTAAAAAGGCATACTAAATATTTACGATTCAAAACAAATCACCATGAAAATTAATGACGTTGAGTGTTATGAATGAGTAGTTCCATTCATCTGAAAGCATCATGAAGTGTGGATTCAATTTCAACTGAACCTGAGCAAAAAACTATCATTCCACTTTTTTTTTGGAAAAATAACATGTTGAAACAATTTTATATCATTTTATTAGATTCCAAAGTGTTGTGTGTTTTAATGTTTTGTTTATTGTCCGTATTGAATATCACACCAAAAATATTTCACCGCATAAATCGCAGATATGTTGGATGTGCCACAATTTGTAATTATAACTTTTGAGGGTTGCGTAAAATCATAAAAAGAAATTTCAACATACTTTCTCTTTTACTGGGGAATCGTTTAGAGTGAAAAAATTCAAGGTAAACTTTTTTTAAGGGGGAGCAATTAGGAACAGAATTTAACGAGGGATTCTGGTAGTTTCTGATGCCATTTCAAATAGTTTTTGTTTGAAATTTCTACCTTCTAGCCAAGATATCGGCTGTATGGAACACCTTGGGGTACCCTGTATAATCCATATTTCCATTAGCTCACCCCCATGCATCCCGCTGAGCCAAAAAAACCTTGCTAATTTCAGAGATATGTTTATTACTGTCATCGAAAATTACATTTCCTATTCATCTTCTAGCTTTTTATTCCCAATAAAACTGACTTGAAATGAGCAGCTTTTTTTCGCACGTTCAAATTCGTAAGAGAAAAAATGTTGAATTATTTCTTTAATTCTTTTAATGACACGAAAATCACGTGTGCGTTAGCAGTTGCCAACTAGTGGCAAAGTTTCATCATGATCAGGTCAGTATACAGATTTTGAGTTATTCCGGAAATAGAATTGATGCCTAAGAAAATACACGAAATTTGACATATTTTTCCCCAATGTCTCTGAAAATTTAAATCGTTGAATATCGACTGCAAGGTATGTGCTTATGTCATTAAAATATTATGAATAGTTTCCGGGAAATGTTTTCAACAAAATTTGGAAAATATTCGAATAATTCTTCTCTTTTCAAACTGTTGAATATCCACTACAAGGTCTGTGCTTATGTCATCAAAATATTATGAATAGTTTCCGGACAATGATTTCAACAAAATTTGGAAAATTTCCCAATAATTATTCTCTATTGAAACTGTTGAATATCGACGGCAAGGTCTGTGCTTATGTCATTAAAAACTTATGAATAGTTTCCAAAAAAATGTTCTCAACAGAATTTTGAAAATTTATGGATATTTTTTCCGTTTTAAAATTGCTGAATATCGACTGCAACGTCTGTGCTCAAGCCATTAAAATCTTATGAATAGTTTCCGAAAAATGCTTTCAACAAAATTTGGAGTCTTCATATGTATTTTTCCTCTTTTAAAATTGTTGAATATCAAGGTCTTGCTATGTCATTAAAATGTTATGAATAGATTCCGAAAAATGTGAATTTTAAATTGATTAAATTGAGTGTTTTCACAAAAGAATACAATAAATAAGTATCTCAGAATTCTTAAAATTTCTCAGAATGTTCGGTTTTGACACTCTTATTTTGCTCTTCTGAACATAACACTCGGCAGTTCATCTCCAATTCGAAGATTGACACCACCAAATTCCCTATTTGCATCACATTATTCCACGAATCGAAGATCTCTTCGCTAAAATCAGAAGATCAGAAATCAGTTTAATCATACCTGCATACTTTTTAGTGAAACCATGAAACCACCGTCATTTATGACCCGTGAAGAAACTGTGATGATTCCAAACACCTCCTAAGGATTGAGTGAAATTCATACACTTTGTGTTAACGGATAATTTGTATTTTTCCACATCGACTTCGAACATACGTGGCAGAAAAAGCAGCAAATTATTATGCAAATTTTTAGTACACTTAGGGCCGGTATTATAAAACTTAACTTTAACTTCAACTGACAGTTTAGACAGATATGTCCTAACATAACTGTCAAAATTTCAGTTAAAGTTAAAGTTAAGTTTTATAATACCGGCCCTTAGTTGTTTTTATACGAGAGGGTGATCTGAACATGGACTTCCTAACTTCAGAGGCCATTATTATCTTGGAAACTAAAATAGACTATAGATTTATATCTACAACACCAATATAATTAAATAAAACACATTCATTCGCTGAAGTACACGAAAACTTCATAAAATACCAAATGGGCAAAGGTTCATTGAGATATCATTAGAACATTGAAATAGAATAAGTCGAATAAAGTTGAGCGTGTATATAAACATAACCTCAACACAACAACAAATAAATCTGATGAATTTTCAAAACCTCAACCATAAATTTCGTTTGCCTTATGAAATTTCAATTATTCCATCAAAAGTTCCTATGAAACAATTATTCAATCGATTATCTTATCTTCCCATAGTAGCGCTTAGTTATAATCGAAACATACTCTAAGAAGGTATGTCACCGGCTTTTTCAAATGTTATCACACAGATATTCGTCAATTTTTTCAATCTTACCTTCACATACCACTTCGTGGTATTTTTATTCTTTCTCGGGCCCGTACACACGCAAAAACGAAACCTGTTCCTTCTGGTGTTGGAAAAATCGCTCTTGGAATTTCCAGCAGATTTACCAAGACATTTAGCACTCAGCAGTTTAGTCTTTTCCACAACCCCGTTGTAGAGGTCCGACTGAAAATCAACCGCTGGTCCCGTAGTCGGCAATAACATTGATAATTTTCAGTATAAATCAATTTCCCGATGTGAAAACTATCTAGGAACGAACAAAGACTAATCGACACGTACAACACAGCAATTTTCTTGTTCTGCACAAAACGTATCACAATAATAAAACATAGTCGAGAAGTTCGTTGAATGTTTTGACACTTCGAACACACGACTGCGCCCGTCTCTATCCGTGATACCACACAGCCTTCTATGAAGGTAAATAAACGAATGACAAGTCGACTCGTCGGGAGATGCTTTCGGTCAGCCAGATAGCCCCCCCATGGATCATCGCGAGCGTAGAAACGTGCTATTTTCCGAGAGGCGCATGCGCGGCGAAAGTTGGCTCGAGGAAAATCTCGATGTTCCTCCGGGTGGCGAAGGGTTCCAGGAGGGTGACCGGAAAAGGGGAAGTTGTTTTTGGACTATTTCTGTCTGGAAATTCCCAATGCAGTCAGAGACGAGGATATAAATTTGAAAATCGGGTCTTTAAGGAAGCGAAGTGGACGTAGGATATTTGTGATATCGATTCTGTGATTTAATGTAATGTACGAAGGAAGTTTGGAAAATACTCATGATAATGATTTCCTGTTTTGCTTCATCATTTCATATAATAAAGCTGAATGAGCATCAATGTACAGGGTGATGGTTTATATTTTACTCAATAGCCATCTCAGTTAATACTGGTCTTGCAAAAACGTTTGAGTGGGTAGGTAACTTTGAATTATTTTTTATGGTCATGCGGAATTCAGTACTAGGCCCTGTATTATATTTTCCTAATCAGTAGGACATCTTCTTCCGATTTCAAATATATAATAATATACTTTATTGAGATTATCTTTGTCAGTATTCGAAATATACAGATGGGCCATTTTGAACAATCAATCTAAATTTCCGTTGAGAAATGAATAGTACCAGTATCAGGTGGTTTATAATCCACGGCTAATTTGATATAAAAAATTGCAGCATTATCGTGTGGCGTCCTACAGGTGCCTTAAATTAACACAAAAATAAAACTTTATTTTTCGAAAAATCACCTTGAGTTTATACAGGGTGGTCTGACTAGTGACGTCAATAAATGTTTTTTGGATTCCTCACACCTGGTGATATCCAAAAATACCCCATGTATGTAAAGCGATTTTTTGTTTTGAGTAATGATTTTTTTGTGGTTTTTAGTTTATTTTGCCAGCGAGGTTCAAAATTCATATCTTTTTATATAGTAGGTATTTTGTAGATTTTTTTGTAGGTATTCTGCAGATTTTTTTTGTGATATGATCTCCCTGAATGTCTTTTTGGTAACTGAAATTACTCAAAGATACTCAAAAAAGGCTTGAAAGTTGGAACTTTAGTTTTCAGTTGGATTCACTCAAACATCCAACTTCGATTTGAATAGGGATACAAAAAAGAGTTTTCATAGCTTCTGGCTGAATTTGAAAACTTCGCACGGTCCTAAACTACCAAAATAGTCAGAAAAAAATAGAACTTTATTAGCCTTTTTTTGTTGTAATCGGCATTCGAAGGCGGATAGGCTAAAAATCATTAAAACACGATTACAGTTATTTTTCTTCTTTTTCATTCTTATGGTGAATCAAACTCAAAAATGAGATTGGAAAGTAATTTTAATTGAAATTCCTTTAAATTAACAGTCACCCGTGTAATTTTTACGATAATTTTGGCCTCACCACTGATTTTAAATGTGAGCATATTTCACAATTGGTAGTTGTGAAATTGCTTTTGGGTGAGATATGAAAAGCACAAATAATTGAAAAATTACTATTCATCAAAATAAATCTTCAAAATCCCTTCCACCAAATGAATACGTAATCGTTAACGTTTTTCTTTCCGCCTCTTAAAGTTTTTGTCTTAATTCTGGTTCGTTGTTGCTCTACGTCGCTTGCACCGTATCTTTGTATAATCCCCAAATAAAAAAAATCGATGGGGTTGAGATCTGCCGAACGCGCAGGCCATTCGATCGGCCTTGCACGTCCAATCCATCTTGATGTAAAAATATCACGAGCTACAATTATTTCACAGGAATTCACATTTCACATTTTCGAGTTTAATTCACCATAGGAATGATAAAAATTGGAAACATAACTTTAATCGTGTTGCAATGATTTTACGCCTATACACCTTCGAAGGCATATTACAGCAAAACAAGGATACTAAAGTACAATTTCTTCTTATGATTTTGGTAGTTTCAGACCGTATGAAGTTTTTGAACTCAGCCAGAAGCAATGAAAACTCCTTTTTGTATTTTGAAATTGGGGTTGAATGTTTCAGTGAATCCTACTGAAAACGATAGTTCTAACTTTCAAGCCTTTTTTGAGTATCTTTGAGTAATTTCAGGAAGGTGAGTTATTTTTGTCACTGAAGCAACATTTTGGTAGATCATATTACAAAAAAAAATCTGCAACATACCTTCTGCACAAAAACATGAATTTTTGAAACTTCACTGGCATAACAAATTCAAAAAACACAAAAAACCATAACTCTGAAACTACAAAAAATCGCATATCACACATGGGTTTTTTTCGATACCCCCAGGATATGAGGAATCTGAAAAAAATTATTGACGCCACCATTTGAACCATCCTGTATATTCGAAATCGGAAGAAGACCTTTTCCGATGAGTAAAATCTAATACAGGGTGTTCTATGACAAGAAAAAACAG
This sequence comes from Myrrha octodecimguttata, assembly GCA_958510865.1. NCBI lineage: Eukaryota > Metazoa > Arthropoda > Insecta > Coleoptera > Coccinellidae > Myrrha > Myrrha octodecimguttata. The sequence goes on from OY294057.1 coordinate 34,487,827, forward strand.
TTTACATAAAATTTTTGGGTTTACCATTTAGCATTTCATAGTACCGAATTCTGAATGAACATGAGAAATACTTTATATATTTGCCCATTTAAACGTTTTCATAAAACCAATATAACTGACTTAGTTATTGAGGAAAATATCAGCCTGTACATACCATACTAGGAGGAAGAAAAAATCCGTTGACTGAATCACGTAGGATGTACCATTATCAGAAAAGCACTGCCATAAAGTCAGGATCTTTTACACACTCGTTGGTATTCGAAGCCATTTCTCCACTAAATTATCACATCAATGTTCAATGGATTATACAGGCTGTATCTGAACACCGAAAAAATGTAAGAGGTGATTCTGTAATGAAAATTAAGGTGTGTATTTGGTTCACATTCTTCATCGTTTTCGGGCCGAAATCGATAAATTTACGAGTTATGAATAAATCGAGCCTGATTCGAATAATAATTGTCCCAGTTTTCTGCGATCGGGTATTTCCGGAGATTTTTACTATCTTTGGCCAACTTTTTCACACCGGTCGGGCAGCCTATAGATTCTCAAACAATTTGGTGACATATAAGTGTACCATTACATTAAATAGCTATTGATTAACCGGCTTTGCATCGCGCCTTATCTATTAAGAGCAAACTTACCACGTGCTGGTAAATAACGGCTTCGGCAACACAGCCACATTCAAGTATCATTAAACCTCGTTAATATCTCAAGGCCAGGCACCTGCCCACGGTCTGAATGCTTTAACGTTGGCTATAGCCGCGAGAACTATTAGAATATAATTAGTCGTTCTGCAGGCTTCAGTGAGTATTCTTCGAAAATTTGTTTTCTGATATACTCAATTATTTTGTGAGAATGCGCAATGTTAGTTATTTTTCCATTCTTCACTCCATTTCAGTTTTTATTTTCCCGAAAATTCTCGAATATGAAACAGACAAAAATGCACATTCTCACATTGTTTTTTCAACCATTTGCACCCAAAATTTTTTTTGAGAAAACGGACTCTGGCCTACAGAAGTATTTCAACAATATCGAGGCAATCAATGAAAACACAGATTTTTCTGTAATAACCTTACACAAAATATTTCGATATTGATATCTTACGATATACTTTCATCGTCTTCAACGTACAACGTCTTGAATGACAAATTTAATCATTGTTTCAACTGGCAGAAAATGATGGAAGTCAAAAAGTTGAGAAAACGCTAACAATAAAATACAATATAAAAATAATAGAGGAATTAAGTGATTCATCTTCTATTTTTCAATTCAGAATTTCAGCATTCATTTTATATTATGTCAAAATGTTACCACGTGATTTCCCAGCAAACGAACTGATATAGACCTACTGGCAAGCTTTTCAAATTATGCATAGAACAATGTTGCTACTGATGATTCTTAACCGAAATATAGAAGATGAAATACTGTGTCTAGTATCTTTGAAATTTATTTTGTTATGTTACCGTCTTCTTTTTGATATCAATCATTATGTGCCAGTTGATACAATAATTAAATTTGTTATTTAAGACGTAGTACGTTGCTCAGGTCGATTCTGTTAACGTATTGCTATGAATCTTGCTATTCTGGTCATATTGCTATCTTTCTAATTTACAGCAATGTGGCCATGATGTTACGTATTCTGTTCGTGTGTGTTATAGTAATGTTTGTTATGAATTTTGTCATAGCAATATTGCTATCATGAACTTCCATAATCGGTGATTTTAGAGCTGACAACACTGTATTTTGTGATTTTAGAGCTACAAGGAAGAAGAAAATGACCCTATTTCGTGAGTTTTTTTATGATTTCGCATACATAACCTTTATCCACGGCTTTCATTATTCGTGTAAACATCGACGTAGAAAATGTAAGGAAACAAAAAGAGTCAGATTGACCAATAACCAATTTCCTGGATACTAATAGAGCATTGGTTGCCAGAAATAAAATGCAGCAATTTTATTCAGGCGTTAATTATTCGAAATTCGAGAACCCTTTTCGTTGGCACCTCAAAGGGATTACTGTTGTTGAGATGAGTAGAATCATCATCTCAGCTGTTGTCTACTATGCCTGTATTTTAGTCTTAGAATTTTCCTTGAAATCAAATATTCTTAGAGAACCTTGAGCACATTTCTATTAGCATATATTTTTTTTTATTCATGTAAACATCGACTTGTTCAAAAATGTTACGAAACAGAAAATCCAATTAAAGTGAAATTGACCAATTTCCTGGAGACCAATAGAATATTGGTTTTCAGGAATCAAATGCAGCAATTTTATGCAGGCGTTAATAATTCGAAATTCGATGAACTTTTCCGTTGGCAATTCAAAGGGTTGTTGAGATCATCCGAATAATCATCTCAGCTGTTGCTTACTATGCCAGTATTTAGATCATAATCGACCTGATTGTGCAAAGGTATTTCAGAAAAATCTGTATATCTGATGATAACCTTAATCAAGTAGACTCGTTTCAATTTAATGATGTCGGCGCAGTTGAAATCTTTACTGTTTACTAGAAACATACTTGGTTGTGCTGCAGCAGAAACCGCACCTGTAGGGAGAAATAATTATGCTCAAATGTTCACTGTTTACTAGAAACATACTTGGTTGTGCTGCAGCAGAAACCGCACCTATAGGGAGAAATAATTAAGCTCTGTTTTGAATTCACGAAGCTTAATTTCGGAAAAACATCTATCAGAGCAGAGGACAATGTCCACGTGCATGTTCCATCATCAATGTATTAGTGGCAGCCAACGCGTGGTACGGAGGAGATAAATTTGATAACAATTGTCGTCTGAAAGCGAAACAGAATACAGGAAGCGACTGCATTATCAGGACTGGCGTCAATTTTGCGACGTCCTCTGTCAGGAACGATACGAATATTCAAATCAACAAGTGATTTTTTTTCGTTTGACGCCACTGCCTAGTTCAAGAGAACTGAATGGAAGTATAGTCTTCGGAATGAAATGAAATAAGCTAAATCTTTGTAGAATCCTGACATGGATGTATAGAATAAACTCTTTAACATACTTCGGGTCCGAAAAGCGGTCCATGTGATATCAAAATACTGCGATATCGTGCTACTTCTGCTCTCGCACCCGGAAATCTACCATACAAAATATGATATATTTATGAAAGTTACCGACATATCTTATCAAATCTAGTTGAAGAGCTTTTTACTGACGTTTCTGATTGGACCAAACAACATTTTCAAGAATTTCCAATTAGTGACCATTCATTTGAACAAATTTAAGTTGTGATGATTCTTTTCACTCATTCAGAATGACGAAAATGTATATTGAGGAAACCCTTCATCCCTAAATACACATGAATTCATCTGACGAATTCGTATGATAACATGAACAGAAATAAACAACTAATATTTTTGTTCATTAACAATCAAAATTTCCTCGAAATATTTTCATGATTTCGTAGAATTTTTTTTCATTCAAAAACGATTAATACATGTATTAATAATTTTAGAATTACAGAGTTTATGGGCTACCTTTTTATAAAAATTTGATACTGATTCGATCATGCTGAAACATTGTTACATGTCGACAAATGCTCATTAATGGCTTCTCTCGAAATTTCGTGATAATCGTCTTATTAAGACAATGTGAAATTAATGTTTCTTTTCGAATATTTTATATTTTGTTATCCTCTAATCATATTACCCATCTGTCATTTCTCAATCAAGTACTGTATTACAGTAATATCTGTATATTTGGAAATATTGGGAAAATAAAATTTTGAATGGAATATCTACGGAATCATTGGGTGGAGTTTACCTATCCACGAACTCGGCTTTCGTAATCAAGGATCGGCTTTGGCTTATGTCAGTGCTTTTCTAGAATTTCCAACTTATTTGTAATGATTTTCCAGTAAATATTTTGTCCAAAAATACAGGGAATATCTTACTGACATTTTTTGCGCGCATGTTCTAGGGGAACAGCGTGCTATCGTTTTGTCCAAATGTCTGTAATTTTGGATGATTGAGCCGAAAATGGTCTCGATCGACTAGGTTGGACTCACTGATGACGAATCCGGTGTCAAAATCGATTCTGTCCGGCCGTAGACACAATAACTGTCGACAGAAGCAAGCTAGCAACTTGAAACTTTCAGGATAGGTTGCGCATCAGAATGCCGCGGTTAAGTTCGTTAATGGGCCAAATCGGTCGAATAGTTTCCGAGTTATAGGCACTTGAAATTTTGAAGTTATTTATTTTTTATTTCAGAAACTACTAGAGCGATTAGATTCAAACTTGGCAGTTAGGTGGAGTAAAACGACGCGCAACTTTGAGCCAAATTTCGTCAGGATCATATTCTCAGTAAATTTAAAAAAAAATTTTTTTCGAAATTTTTTTCCAAAAAATGTTTTTTTCCGGAAACCATTCATCTTATCCAAAAAAAAATCCACTCACACTTTGAGCTTCATATTTCACAGCAGTGTACCAGATTTCAGTTCGATACGCTCATAAGTTTTGGAGATATCGGGAAAAAATATGTGAAATTTCGGGGTTCTCTTCTCGATATCGTTGATTTTTTCGGTATAACTCGAGAAATGCTGATTCAGTCCTGATAAAACTTCACAGCTAGTTTTGAGATGCTGAAAGACAACTTTATGCGAAATTTCGTGATAATCGTGTCATAAGAACAATTTGAAAAAAAAAATTTCTATGATTTTCTTATCATATCATCCTCATTAAATTCTCTCTGAAACTTCGAACTGTTATTTTTCGATGAAGTACTGGATTTCAATTCGATCTGATCTGTATTTTTAGAAATATTGGAAAAATAAAATTTTGATTGAGTATACGGAATCATTGGGTAGATTTTACCCATTCACGAATTCGGTCTTCGTAATTAAGGTCCAAACCTTCTCTACAAGTATCGAGTTTTTAAGTTGTTTCTTTCGGAAGGTATTGTGTTTACGCAGTCGGCCGTTGGGCTGACCGTTAACACAATAACTTCCGGAAGAAACGACTTAGAAACTCGATATTTGTAGAGTAGGTTTGGGGCTTAATTACGAAGGTCGAATTCGTGAATGGGTAAAATCCGCCCAATGATTCCGTAGATATACCCATTCAAAATTCTATTTTCTCAATATTTCCAAAAATACAGATTTGATCGAATTGAAATCCAGTAATTTATCAGTAGAAAATTTCAAAAAGCACTGCCGTGAAGGCAGCAGCTTTTGCGTGCATGTTCAAATTCGTTGCTGAAGCGGTCATCTACATTGAACATGCGCGCAAAAGTTGCTGCCTTCACGGCAGTGCTTTTTGAAATTTTTCATTCCTGTTTTTCGATCATCATTAACTTAGTGTCAGTTAGTTAGGATCTCATATCGTTTGGTTTTTGGAATCTGTTATGTTATTGATTCGATTCTTCTGATGAATTTCTTCTGAAGATGAGGATTGTTCAATAAATTGGGTTGTTCTATGGCCTTCATAAATTTTCTAGTTTCGTGACCTCTAAGAGAAAGTCAGAAAGATCTCTTCGAACTTCGGTATAAAACAATTTACGTAACAGAAAATTAATATGAATTCTTAACTGACAAATTCCAAGCCGATTGATGAACAGAGGAATCAAAAGACATTGCGGAAAAACATTTTCACGATGACCATCACGACCGTTAGAAGAAATAAACAAGGACAACATAAAGAATAAAGGAGTTCAAATAGAAAACCATGAATGTTCAACCAGCCAAAATCAAAAATGATTAAATGGAATACTTAGTGTTTCAAGGTCCTGATGACGAAAATGAATAATTTGAAAATGAAAATTCAGAAGTCCACTCCTATATTACTAAAAAATCGCCCTCTCTTAATTGGAATTTTCCCCCTTTTGCCTGACATTGTAAGAAAAATAGGTGAGATTTGAAAATTTCGATTTGAAGTGAATCCTCGAGTGAATCTATGTTTCTGTGATTTTCGTATATATCAACTTAACAACGAAATTCTTGAATATTCTTGAAAATGAATCTAAGAATATTTCCCTCAAGATCGGATGAAGGAGTTTGATGATATAGTCTTCAGAACAATTAATTCAGATTCGTTAATCTTTATGAGTAGAGAATGTTCGAAAAAAAGAAGAATAGAAAATAACAATTTAAAAATACTGATGGAAATCTCTTCCAATACAAGAAATATAAACTTCAAAACAATATTTCAATGATAATGCCATCACTAAAAACGCCAATCCAATAAAGGAACTCGGAATTATATCCCATTCCGATTTGAAATACAAAATTTAAATTCGTATGAATACCTACCATTAAAATTTGGACAATGTGTAACCATATGTCGAATCTGCAATGAAATAATATGTGGAATTTTTGCGAACTGTTCTCTGTTCAGTAAATAAGTTCCTGAAGTTTTTTCGCATGTCTGAAATTAAATCAGCGTTCGACAAATCTTCAATATAGAAACGAAAATTGGATCTGTCATTGCCAGGCTAGGTATTTTATATGATGAAATCGGAGAGTTCCATTCCTCGAGTATTCTGGGTGATTTTCCCGAACAGTCATAAATTAGTTTCTCTTATCTAAAGAATTTGAAAAAAATCTATTTCATCCGAATTTATATATAATTCAGAATATTGGGAGGGTGTGTGAAAGATGAAAAATGTAATTGGTTTTTTGCCTATACGCACAAATATGAAATTCTTCCTGCATTGTCTGAGGAACAGCGTGCTATAGTTTCGTTCAAATCTCTGTAATCTTTTAATTTTCCGCCTAAAATGCCCTCGAACGACTAGATTGTTCCCAATGATGAAGAATCCGAAGTCGAAATCTTTCTGGGCCAAATCGGCCAAACAGTTTCGATGTTAAATTTGCGTTTTCAGGTTATTTCCTTAACATATTATATCAGGAAATACTCAAGGTATCCCATTAAAACTTGGAAGTTAGTTGAAGAATACAGAAGCGCAACGGCACGCAAGTTTGTTGGGATCGTTGGTCAGTAACTATAAAAAAAAATTCGAAAATCTTCCTAGTCTCAGTGCGGACATTTTTCCTCGGAACCTACAGATCAGATTTCGACGAAATTTCACACACTAAATTTCAATTTGATCCGATTTTAATTTTCGGAGATATGTCGAATTTCGTGATTCCTCGAAATAGATACTCCCGAAAAAACTTATGATGAAAGTTAGTAACTAGTTGGCAAATGCTGATGCACAATTTTGTGCGAAATATCGTGATAACCGTGCCATTAGAACATCGAAAAACCTAAAAAAGAACTGACGTGAAGTCAGCAGCTTTTGTCCTCATGTTTAAAGAATATCACCAAAAGTGCTTTGGGTGGGGTCAATATGTGAAAAGATGACCACCGAACGTTTAGGTGATATCCTTTGAACATGCGCGCAAAAGCTGCTGAGTTCACGTCAGTGCTTTTCTAGATTTCTCAACCAAGTACCGAATTTAAATTTGATCATATCTGTATTTTTGGAAATATTAGGAAATAAAAATGTTGATGTTGAATGAGTAAATCTAAGAAATTATTGGGCGGATTTCTTCCTTTCACGAATTCGTCCTTTGTAATTAAACCCCCCCAAACTTACTCTACAAATATCGATTCTCTGAGCTGTTTCTTCCAGAGGTTATTGTGTTCACGATAGTTCGGTCATTTCGGAAAACAACAGATAACAGATCGCTTCAAATCGAAATTTCAAAATTTCACCAGCTCCAGAAACCTCGGTGTCCAATTTTACGAAGACCTCAGATTTAATAAATACGCCTCAATACTAATTAGGTCTGAATTTTATAAGTTGATGATGCTTTAAGCTTCTCGTATAAGTAGAGCTGTCAAAGATACTTTGAAAAAGGGTCTAGATACTAGATAAGTTACTTTTTGATAGAGTATCCGAAGTTACTCTTCAAAAAAGGGAACTTAGATACGTATCTTAAAGTTTCTTTTTTAAAAAAGATAAGATACTTTTCAAGTTCTTTTATATATGTTTCTTACCGTTTCAGATGAAGTTATGTATTTAGTTCAGAGAATAGGAGAATTTGTATGTTCAAATTTCATTGACAACAGAATTAAAGATTGGAATATTTTCCCTAAGATATCCTAAAAGCAACAATGAATAATTTATAGAGTAATAGATAAAAGTTTTCTCACTAATTCAAAACAGGACTGCATTTTTTCGAATTCTCACCATTCGAAGCATAAGTGGCAAGTTTTTTCTGAAAATCTAACCGGCACAAGTCGGTATAAATGTAGCACAACTATATTGAACAATTTCTGACACATAAAAACGAAGGTGCTGGGCTAACTTTTTTCCAAAACCTTTTTTTTTAATGAGCAGGTTTTTCGTGAACAAAGCAACGGCACAAATTATCTTACGTATATCACAAGTTTGGGGATATATATTTTCATTACGAGAAAACGACAGTGCTGGGCTCACTTTAGTTTCACTTTCGCGATTTCTCGGGAATCCCGACGAAATTTCGTGAAAATATTTATGACACAAGTCAGAACAAATTTTTTCACTCTATTTTGAGGAGTGAGTTCTTCATTTATGGTTTCTCGGAATAATATAGAGGCTTTCAGAAAAATTCTAACGGCACAACTCAGTATATGTATAGCACAATCTGGAATAAAAAAATTTCAACGGCACAGAGCAATGCAAACCAACTTCACACACTTTCGTCCAAAGGAACTTTTTTTTAAGTTATAAGATACATATGGTGGTTAAGATACTAGTTACTTATCGGAAATAAAAAAAAGGAACTAAGATACATTAACTTAGATACTTTAAGTATCTGAGTTACTGTAAAGTAGTAACTAAGATACTTTTTTCTGACAGCTCTGCTCGTAAGTATTTGACCTTTCAGTTGAGAATGAATTTGTCAAAGCAGTTGGTTCTGTGAATTCTCAACTATTGTGATTTTATTTTCGGCCCTGTTTGGATGCATTTCATTTAGGGAGAATTCAGCTTGTGCAGAATTGGTAGTGTCGATTTATATTTGTGCTTCGTAAATTTGATCATGTGTCACAGAAAATTAAATATATGGGATGGATGGGTGGAAAGTAGGGTTAAGTTACACCTAGGTTGCTTTTTGTTCAAGACGGTTCAAGTTTCTCAGGAGTCCGATAGATAATGGTGTAATGGATGCACTGGTTCCTAGATTCACTCATCGGAAGGCCAGGTTTCGTAGGGGTTTTTCCTTTAATGCCGTGAAAATATTAAATTATCTTGATATAGATGTCGGAAGTTTTTCATCCTTGTTTGCTTTTAAGTCTCGATTAAGATCATTATGGATTTCGAAGTGATGTGATTTAATTTTTGGATCGAAATAGACAGTCCTGTTTCATTGGTTAACTTTAACTTCATTTTCGTGAAGGATTAGTACTTTTGTTTTCATTTTTGAAAAGCTACTTGTATCCTACTGCTTGGTTTCATCATGGTGCCATATTCATGCTATTTTTTTGTCTCATTGTTGTCGTCTATACAGGGTGAGTCTTTGAGTTGTACATTAGTTTCAACCCTAGATTCCTCTCATCAAATAAAACAAATAATTCACCATTTCGCCAGATTCGGCCCCAGTAAAAAGATACAGATAGTTGAAATTTCCAAAAGGATTTTTTTGTGACTTTGACATGGTTCCTCCAAATGAAATGAATTTTGGTGTGAAGTTCTCTCAGTAATCAATATCATCTAACTTCAAACGGTTTTCTGGATATAAAATCCCCGATTCATAAAACTATGAGAAATCAGCATGAATAATGCAGATAAAGTTTTCCTCAAGTCATTATAGAATCCTCAATCATTTTAAAATACTTAATTATTCCTTATTATTTTTCCTCAAACGAACCGTTTTCGAGATATTCAACGTTGAATGTAGAAAATCTTCGAGAAATTTTCTTATTTTTGTGGATCCGCCCCTGAGTTAGTAAAGACTGTGAATAAAGCTTACCCGAAACATAGAATACACAGGAATATTTATCTATTTCGCATAGACTAAATATTAGGTCTATGCTTTTCATATTTATATTATGCAGACCACAGATATAGTCCATGTCTATGGACCAGACTTTCCATAGAGTTCTAGAGTTCATTCAAGGTTTTTAAATTAGTTGAGTGATTTCTTATAATTCGTTTATAAGTTTAATGGAAATTATAATAATTATGGAGTTTTGAATATAAGAATGGGCAAGATTGAAATTGTGTAGAATCACATGATGGAAACAACTGGATATTGCACGAATTTCAAGTGGGAGATTAGTGTTTTGATGATCAAGTGTAGTGAAATATTTTTTTCACAATAATACCACAAAAAGTACCAAATTATAAGAATTAAGTGAGTTAATGAGTTTTTCCAATCATATTTATTTGAATTTCAAGCAATGGATTGATTATTCCGCAATCCAGACACCGTGAGTGATATCTGTGTTGTACTTGCAAACGAAGTGCAGGAGTGTATTAGCACATTGAGAAATATTTGAATGCTTATAACTTTGCACTAGGCCCGAATCTGAAAAAAAGGTAAATGGAAAAAAATTATTTATGAGAGGAATCTATGGTCAAAATTAACGTGAAAGACTCACCCTGTATGAATCAGTGGAGTGTAATGTAAGAGTAGTCTCTCAACTAAACTTCGCTCCGGCGGTTCTTCTAGATCTTTGAAATTGTATATTTCTCTTTTCTTGTTGTAGTAATGTTGGGTGAATAAATTACTATTATTATCTCTTTTTCTGTCCGCCAAATAGGGTATTTTTTCATTGTAGAAAGGGCGAAATTATTTTCCCTACTAAGTAAAATAGAAGGTTGACTCTTGAATTTTCATTTTCAAATTATTCTTTTTCGTCATCGTTTCATAAAAGAGTAAAGCTGATTGGGTGACCAGTAGGGTTTGGAATTCGAAATGGCACATAAATCTCCTGATTTCACGTCAGTGCTTTTCTAGTTTTTTTTGGTATCTAGCACTGAGCAAGTGCTTGGGAAGGCACATAATTGAATTTCCAACGAATCTTTCATTAGTGTGACTACCTAATCGTTTGAGAAAGTTTTCGGAAAAATCAGACATCTGGCCAATTGGTAATAGGTCCCTGAAACAAGCCCAGAAAAATACATTCCATTGATTTTTTCCTGTATATTTTCTATTCCCCAATTCAACAATTGGACTATGGCTAAACATTCAATTTCAATATCACACCACTTGAATTAAAATTCAAATATTCCTAACATTTTGCTTGAAATTACATTTCAAACATCGTAGCGATTTACGAAATAATGAAAAATTACCTTGCATCATTTTTCTGTTGATTATTTACAAGCTTTTCATAATGAAGTGATTCTTACACATACCTGTTGTTTAGTCAAATACAACAAATGACCATTAACTATCCCATTTCATACACTACAATTAATATGCATAAGTCTATTATGATATCTCATTATGGTTATAACAGTAATGAATTTTGGTCTCCATAAAATACGGTAATTTTCTAATTTTCAGTGGGGATCATATCAAATAGTAACAAAATAGAACCAGTGTGAAAGCAGCCACGCGTTCTCTCTCACGAACGTTGGCGATCGGCCGACCGCGATAGGTTCAGTGATACAAACTCGTGGCTGGCTGTCACAGCCGGGCTGTGGCTGCTTCAGATTCGAGGAAAAATTCGAAGCCTTCAAAATTGACGAAAACGAAATTTTTTTGCGAATATATGCCTCCGAGGACGCTCAATAAAAATACATCAACCCCCGATTTTGTCGGGCAAGAATTAACCCCACACGACCCCCTCAACTTCTTTTTATTAAGCGTCCTCGGAAGCATATATTCACAAAAAAAAATTTTCGTTTTCGTCAATTTTGAAGTCTTTGAATTTTTCCATGGAAGAAGTTGAGGGGTTCGTGTGGGGTTGATTCTTGCCCGACCAAATCGGGGGTTGATGTATTCTTATTAAGCGTCCTCGGAAGCATATATTCGAAAAAAAAATTCGTTTTTGTCAATTTTGAAGACTTTGAATTTTTCCATGGAAGAAGTTGAGGGGGTCGTGTGGGGTTAATTCTTGCCCGACAAAATCGTATTCTTATTGTGGGCCCTCGGTAGCATATATTCGCAAAAAAAAATCGTTTTCGTCAATTTTGAAGACTGAATTTTTCCATGGAAGAAGTTGAGGGGGTCGTGTGGGGTTAATCCTTGCCCGACAAAATCGGGGGTTTATGTATTCTTATTAGGCGTTCTCGGAAGAATATATTCGCAAAAAAAAATTTCGTTTTTGTCAATTTTGAAGACTTTGAATTTTTCCATGGAAGAAGTTGAGGGGGTCGTGTGGGGTTAATCCTTGCCCGACAAAATCGGGGGTTTATGAATTCTTATTAGGCGTTCTCGGAAGAATATATTCGCAAAAAAAAATCGTTTTCGTCAATTTTGAAGACTGAATTTTTCCATGGAAGAAGTTGAGGGGGTCGTGTGGGGTTAATTCTTGCCCGACAAAATCATGGGTTGATGTATTCTTATTGAGCATCCTCGAAAGCATATATTCGCAAAAAAAAATTCGTTTTCGTCAATTTTGAAGACTTTGAATTTTTCCATGGAAGAAGTTGAGGGGGTCGTGTGGGGTTAATTCTTGCCCGACAAAATCGGGGGTTGATGTATTCTTATTAAGCGTCCTCGGAAGCATTCATCCGTAAAAAAAAATTTCGTTTTCGTCAATTTTGAAGACTTTGAATTTTTCCATGGAAGAAGTTGAGGGGGTCGTGTGGGGTTAATTCTTGCCCGACAAAATCGAAGGTTGATGTATTCTTATTGAGCGTCCTCGGAAGCATATATTCGAAAAAAAAAATTCGTTTTCGTCAATTTTGAAGACTTCGAATTTTTCCTCGAATCAGAAGCAGCCACAGCCCAGCTTTGACAGCCAGCCACGAGTTTGTATCACTGAACCTATCGCGGTCGACCGACCGCCAACGTTCGTGAGAGAGAACGCGTGGCTGGGAAACTCGTGGCTGCTTTCACACTGGTCAAAATAGATTAGAGTTCCGTACCGTACACGGACGGACAAACAGAATTGAATTTTACCACGAATTCCTCATCAGTGAATTCAACCTAATGGTTTAAGACCTTTCTAACACACATGTTCTGAGAACGCCTCATTTTGCCCAAATGTCAGTAAATTAAGATTTTTTGTCGAAAATGGGCTTGAACGGTTACGTTAGACCCTCTGATGGAAAATCAGTTCCGATGCGATCAGGTTGAAACTTCAACAAAATACCGGATTCCAATTGAATCCAACCTGTTTTCAATAGGTATAACTAGGGAATCATGACGTGGATTTTACCCATTCACGAGTTCGACCTTCTTCATTAAGCCCACAACCTTACTGTACAAGTATCGTTTCTTTCGGGAGTAATCGTGCTTACGAGCAGCTATAAGACACTTTACCTGAGTTATTTTAGTGGAAAACCGATAAAAATGCAATATTTTAAGCCTTCTACAGACAGTAAACCTCTTATAACGAACCTGAGAGAGCTGGTTAATCAGTCTTCAGAAATGGATCCCTTGACGAAACGTCTTAGGCGCTCATTTTTGGATCTAAGTACTTTGAGGCAGTATGTGATATACCACCACATGCGCAGTAGTTAAACGCTTAGTTCACTGTACGGTTTCGGCTTATGTAGGAACAAACTTGGAGCAAACCTCCAAACAAAGCTTTATCGAGCGTCTTCAGAGCTGATGGCTAAAATGCTAAACGCAATGGATAAGAGCATGCCACCAAAACTTAACCCTGACCCTATTCTCCAGACTCTTATCATGGGAGGAGATACGATGGAGGCACTACTGAGGTTATTGAGGGATTGGTCATGAGGATGAAATAGCTCCAGTAAATAATGAACTAAAATAAACACAATGACGAATATTTGTATATATTCAACAAATACTCCATCTTAGTATGAGCTTATCATCCAATCAATCAAATTCGATTATTATAACGACTCACCTTGGTAAACGCCGAATGTGTTCTAGATACTTAATACTTGTTGGACGCTTTCGGAAATAAAATTCACCAGCGCCATCTCGGAAGCATCTTACGAACCTTAAGTTTCGAATGCAAAATATAATTATTGTCTGCTCGATTCGAATTCAAGAGGTTTGGATTACCGCGTCAAAGGATTAAATATGATATGATGATGGATTCGATGTGAAAAATGTCCCCCTAACGAACAATATTGTCGTGCCCACGTGGTTTTCAAAAATTTTGATTTTTTTTCTAGAATAGACCTTCATTTTCTTTCCTATGTAACCCCGTATTTTCAACGTTCTAATTGCAGAATTATTTTCGGAACATCAGCATCACCGGAAATATTCGCGTATCTAGCGACATCTATGGGTCAGTTCCGGATAAAAGGGTGAATTTTTCGCGTGCTCTAGAGGAACAGCGTGCTATCGTTCTATCCAAATCGATGTTATTTTCGAATTTTCGGCCGATAATGGTCCCAAACGACTAGGTTGGACTCACTGATGACGGAGCCGGCCACGTGCACGATTACGGGCGTACTTAGAATCCTATAGACTTGAAACTTTCAGGGTACATTGCATTTCAAAATTCGACGATTAGGTTCGTTAACAGGCAAAATCTGCCAAATGGTTTCGGAGTTATAGCCATTTGAAATTTTGAGGTTATTTCCTGATATTTCAGGAACTACTAGAGCGATTGTATTGAAACTTGACAGCTTTGTTGGAACATAACGACACGCAACCTCCCGCGAAATGTCGATGTGATCGTGCAGTCAGTGAATTCTGAAAAAATATTTTTCAAAATTCTATTCATCATATTAGAAAAACAATTTGCTCATACCTTGAGCTCTATATTTCACAGCAGTGTACCAAATTTCAATTCGATACGGATATAATTTTTGGAGATATTGGCAAAAAATATGCCAAATTTCGTGGTTTGTTTTTTCGATATCGTTGTTTTCATGGAATGACTCAAATTATACTGATTCAATGATGATGATTGGCAGCTATTTCGAAAATGCTGATATACAACTTTGTGCAATATTTCGTGATGATCATGTAATTAGAACATTTTCAAAAAAAAATATTGCAAAATATTCAATATTCTGCGATCTCCTTCCTGATCATATTATCCTCTTGAAATTCTGTGTGAACCTTCAAGCTGTCATCTTTCGGCGAATTACCGTATTTAAATTCGATCTAATCTGTTTTTCTGGAAATATTAGGAAAATATAATTTTGGAAGGAATTATTGTAGCGAGCGCCCTCTCTCAGATCTTACTCAAGTCACGCGCGCAGTACCATCTCTTGCGTCTCAAGTACCCTACGTTACCTGCCTGTAACGCTTGGCCACATCATCGGTCAACGTACAGGGGGCGGCGAGCACGCTGTCCCTGGTAGATCCTCTCAAGATCTCGAAAGTACGCTCATCCCCAACGGTCTGGTAAACTCCCTTGTGATCCGCACAAGGGGTGTCCACTCACGTAGGCATGTAAACGGCTTAGTTTGGTGCATGCCCTGCATTCCCCCAAACTAAGCCGGGACGAAACGTGACACATTCCCAAAGAGGTTGAAGCTTCCTCGCAAACCTTCAAAAGCTTCATTATTATCTGCGGAATCATTGGGTGGATTTTACCCCTTCACGAATTCAGCCTTCGTTATTAAGGTCTAAACCTACTCTACAAATATCGAGTTTCTATGTTGTTTCTTTCTAAAATTATTGTGTTCACGATCGTAAACACAATAACTTCCGAAAGAAACGACTAAGAAACTCGATATTTGTAGAGTAGGATTGGGTCGAATTCGTGTTAGAAGACCTCAGTACGCAACAAGGTTGAACATTGAGTGTTCAATGTTTGAAACTCCTTGCCTGAAGCCTGAAACTATTCGCCGGATCGTTATCAAATTTTATTGCATTCGCTGTTCGGATTACACTCATTTGGACCGGGCTTTCATTAAATGGATTCAAGAACAGCTTGGTGGGTGACCTCGTCGTTGTGATGGTGTTTCTTTGAAATGTTTTTCTATTTTTATTCAAATGAATAATGATAATAATAATACTTGTACCTATTCAAAATTTTATGTTTCCAATATTTCCAAAATACAGATAATATCGAATTGAAATCCAGGACTTTATCAAACAATGACAGCTCAAAGGTTCATACAGAATTTCATGAGGATAATATGATTGGGAGATCACTAAAAGTGCGTTTGTAGCTTTGAATGTTATCACGAAGGCCAAGTTCGCGAATTGATAAAATCCACCCACTGTTTCCGCAGATATACCCATTCAAAAGTTAATTTTTCCAGTATTTTCAAAAATATAGATCGCATGGAATTAAAATTAAGCCCTTCAATGAAAAAACCTAGATAAGTGAGGTTAGTAGCTTTTCCGCGCATGTTCAAATTCGGTGCCAGTGTTCATTGGTCACCTCCTTTTAATATGCCCGCAGAAGCTGCTGACTTACCGTCAATGCTTCTCTGCCTTTTATAGGTTTTGTATTTTAATCGAAATGTCCAATCAATTAATTGTAAATGCATCAAAGCGTTTCTATTTTCCTGATGATGAGATGGATATTTCTAACCTCATTTTAATGTTCAGGCGTAAAGTTTGTTTACTTGATTTTGTTAAATATTGTTCGGTGTGGAAACTAGGAGTATGTATATTGAAGATGATTTAACGCTCACTGAAGAGTCTACCACTAAAATGATGGAACTCTGCTACAGTAATAATAAGAGCAGATGTTAAGGTCGATTCTTGATTTATACATGTTTTTCATTATTTTTACTTCCCAAATCAGATATTAGGAATGTTTCATCACCTGAAGTGGATTCTAACATATTTTTCACAACAGGAACAATGCTTTTGTACCCAGTAACGCATCCATAATAATGATAATGATCGTAGGGCGGAATAAAAAAATTTGTGGAAACACAGCAAATAACACATAACATAAGATATCTGCAAAATTAGTGAGATAAATGATGTTTGTAGATTATGATGTATGAAGTGCTTTTGTTATAAATAACTAGACAATACACAAGGAAACCGTTTCATCGAAAATTATCTGCTTCCTATTTATATTTTCACCCAATAGACGACTTCGGCCCAAGTTGCCAACCCACAATTTTCTTCACAAATTTACTATCACTGGGGAACGGGAATTTCAGGACAAATGCGACATGATAAGGTTCGCGTTATTTATAAATATTCGTAAAAGATGCCTCGGCTCCTCAAACAAAGTAATTCGTTCCAAATATGGGTTTTTGTTAGGCTGAAATTTAAGTTGGGATTTCTGATTTCATGTTAATAGTGACAAGTTTATAAAAGATATGTTCCGCAAATCAACTTGGTTATTTCGGTTACAGGTTTTCCATTCTGTAAATATGAAATATTCGGTTGGTTCCTGAAAAAAAAAAGGTTAATTACGGAATTTGATTGATGAAAAAGCAATCTTTCTGTCACCAGAACATAGACATATTAAGTCTATGCACTAGAACGACAATCAATGTTTTATGGTAACATATCCATAGCATAGAACATACCTTATTCACCTTATGATCTATAGACCATACCTAGTAATTTTTCCATTGTTGATTGTTGTGTCTTCTATGTTCTATGGATCATAAAGTAAATAAGAATTGTTCTATGCTATGGATATGTTACCATAGCAGAGACAACATGTTGTTGTCTCTGACCATAGAACATTGACTGTCGTTCATGCAGGGTTGCCAGATTAGGGGATTTTCCCCAAAAATGAGGGGATTTTTTTTACGTTTGGCGATTTTTTGGGTATTTTTTTTTCTGGGGATTTCTTCTGGGGAAAAAAATTTAACTGGGTATTATCAGAGGATTTTAGGTCTTGAACAACTCGACTCGAATCCAGTCTAGTCGTCTGATGAATTTTCCCGTTTTTGATTAGGGAATCAGAAAAATTGCAATTTTCAGTATTTTACGAATCCGGAAACGATGTTATGACGAAAGTACCGATGTGTTCAAGATTCATAACAGACAGAGGGAGGCCAATAAAAGTTTCACCCTCGACCGTCCTTTCCGATCTTCAATCCAGTTTATTACCTCCCATTATTATGACGGTTATGACGATAAACAGTTACAGATAAACAAGTTCCATTTTGCGTCGGCTTTGTCGGCACCTCTGAAAGAATGGTAGTAAAATTCTCCAATTTAATTATGACCCACCCTACACCTTCCGTCGGCATTGTCGGAGTATTGAATTACGGAAGTATAAACGAAAGTGATCTAAAATATTTTTGGATCAGTAAAGTGGTGATTTTTGAATTCATCATTATTCTCCACGAAATAATTAATTCGTATCATTTTGTATGTCATGACGAAATAAACTAGCAATACATTTGTTGTTTTTATATTGAAAAGTTCTGCGAAAAAATCCCTCTTTCTATTCCTCTTTCGCGAAAACTAACCACATTCATTACAAACTTGCATTGAGGATTTTTTTTTGAAGCAGTTCATTTTTGGGGTATTTTGAGACCTACTGAAGATATTTGGGAACAAATATTCAGTAAATATCATAATTTGAAATTATAATAATATAAAATAAATTGGGGATTTTTTTTGAAAAGTCCCGAATTTAGGGGATTTTTGAATTTCGACTGGGGAAATCGAGCCAAACGTTCTGGCAACCCTGCGTTCATGGGTTCAAGTGACAGAAAGAAGGTTTTTCATCAATCAAATTCCGTAATTAACCTTTTTTTCAGGAACCAACCGAATATTTCAAATTTACGGAATGGAAAACCGGCAACCGAAATAACCAAGTTACTTTGCGGAACATATCCTATATTAATTTGACAAATTCAACATGAAATCAGGAATCCTAACTTAAATTTCAGCTAATCAGAGATGATCTTAACAAAACCCTACATTTGGAAGGAATTATCTTGTTTGAGGAGCCGAGTCATCTTTTACGGATATTTATAAATAACGCGAACCTTATCATGTCGAATTTGTCCTGAAATTCCCGTTCCTCAGTGATAGTAAATTTGTGAAGAAAATTGTGGGTTGGCAACTTGGGCCGAAGTCGTCTATTATTAGTGAATTTTCCATAGATTTGATGATGTCACGTCAATCGTTTTTTCATCGCTCGATTGAATTCATCGCTTTAACTGATTAATGTAAAAACGCACCCATATCATTGAGTTTTCAAATACTTACATTTGAATGTCCAAAAATATATGCCTAATTTCTAATGGGGTAATTCATAAGGAATCTATATTTACCAAGAAAACATTCCATTGATCTGGCAGAAACTCTATTGATTTATTAGGGTCAATATATCTTTTCTCATTTATTTATTTCTTTGCACACTGATTCGAATTAAACATACTTAACTTCAAAAATAGAATTGAAATACACGAGCTGAGCTAAACTGCAATCAATACAGCAATGTTGTTGGAAGTGGTGAAAGAGAAGTTCATATAATTTTTTTTTTGCAGAATTTCCAAAAAGATGTACTTACGTGGATTTTCATTAAAAAACTACAGACACTTATGAGCACATATTTGGGTGAGAATATTCTTTTGCGGCATTATGATTGAATTACTTAAGCATGTCTGAAGAATTATTCCGGTTCTTAGGGAATCTCTTCTACTTCTCGAGCTTTTTCTATAACCGAAAGTTCAAGGCATTTTCAAAAATATAATGGTAACTACACAGATACTCAAAATCCTCCATGTCAAGAAAGAGATATCACGTACTGGAGAAAAAGGCAAGCATAAATTTATCCCAAAACATGGTTTCTGTTTTAACTTCATATTTTATCTAATACCACATAATTCCAAGTGGTGAGAATTGCCTGTTATATGTATATCACTGGTGCGGATTACCACTATTTAAAATTGGATTTCAGATACTTTAAACAATGCTTCGGACTCAAATGATATGTGGGCTTCGGCATACATTCTTGAAGAAATAATAATGCTGTAACTTGCTTTCAGAATCGAATGTTCATCTCTAAGTTCAATAATTGTTTCATGATTCGTTATAACGTTCAAGTTGCAAGAAAATTATTATCCAAATCAGTGATTACAACAACCCATACTGGAATATGTTTCCAACGAAAAGATATCCAAATAAAATATCTGTGAGGGAGCATATAATGACCTAATTTAAATTTGAAGAGAAATGAATAATAAAATACACAACGAAAATATACTGACCAAGCTGTCTGCATCGTTCATTTTTTCTTCATCATTCTTCGTTTATTGGGGCCCTCCAGGAAAATGGAATCATCATTAACAAGACATCCGAGTATATCCTCGACTATTTTCCAGGTTGTTTAGGATTTCAAAAACATTTTTTCACTGCACAACCGAAATCCGCCTACCGTTCACACTAGGAAAGCTCAACGAGCAGCATATTTTAAATTGAAATGACGAAAACTGTGGAAATGCACCAGGAAAACATCTGTGACTCGAAATTATTGCCCAACGATACTTTTCGTAGTTCACATGAATAATTGTTCCTCAAACCATTGAAATTATATAGACAATCTTCACAGCATGAAAATTTAAGCTAACCTACATACTAATTAATGAAAACAATTAAATTGAGAAATACTTCATACTTTTTCCCGGTGTTGATAAACTTTCACCTTCATGACGTCATATTTTCAGAGGTTAGAACTGCCAACAGTAATAATTTGACAGCTGAGTCAGTTTTCAACATAGAATATTGATTTCATTTTTAATAACTGTATGATTTGTTCTTTGAGGATCATCGTCAATTTCAGTAAAACTATGAATTATACGGAAAAATTAATTAATATACCGAAAATCCAAGTCAAACTCTCGCAAAAATGCTTTTTCATTTTTGACAGATGTCATTGAATTGAGGGGAACAAAGAGCGAAATAAATATTCTACAAATCTTGATAATTCCATAATATGTGAAACACGTTGAATAGGGAATATCCTACATTAAAACATTCCGAAGAAGAATTCCATTTACACATTGCAAATGTATTTTAATTTATTGTAAGTTTTTCATCACCAGCATACCCTAACCACATAGAAACATAAAAAGACCTGTTGAATATAATCGGATAATGTTTTACTTCCGTTTTCCTTGATTTAAATTGATAAGATTACTAGATTCAATCTAGGATACCCTGTCTAGTTTTGAATAAATCTGATGAGACAGCGGTACAGTTTGAATGTTTTGATTCTTCAGCAGCATCAAAATGATTTTCATTAATTTTCAGACTACAATGAGTAAATCTCCTGTTACCGTCCAGCAGTGGATTGAGTCCTTACCTCCTCCTGGAAAAACAGCCCCACCCGCCACTACTTCTACTACAGCAACTTTGAAATCAGTGCCCCAATCAAGAAATCATAAAAGGTTTCTTCCCAGAGAACTTTCCTTGCAGTCTGATGATGCTAGTAGTCATTGTTCAAGTGTGGAATCTGTGTTAGAGCTTAGGAAACCAGACCCTGAGGCAATTCTAATGTCCTTAGGATTTGGACCTAGTAAGCCTTCAAATCTGCTCTCAAGAATCCCTCAGAGGTTTTTGCAGCCATCCAAGGTTCATATTAGAAACAAATTTTCAGTACATTAATTCGAAACTAAAAATATCTTGCTCACAAATCAGGCACACCTGATATGCTCTCAATTTAAGAAGTCAATCTTAATATTTAAACATTAATGACTGGACCTCATGATTTACTTTGGAATTATTCATTTCAGCTCATAACAGATATAGATCTAGATAGATTTTTGGAACAATATGGAGAATCACCTACAGAACTGTCAGATATTCAGAATCCTCAGTAAGTAGTGGTTTTATTTACACTATTTAGAACTATGAAGCAGCCAATAATAGCTTATGTTTTAGAGGGTGTTTTAGATACAAACTTCAATACTATGTTGGATGAAATTCTTTGGGATATTTTCTGAAGCTTTTATATTATGCGCTAATACAATGTACACTTTCTTCACTTTCACATTTGTTGAATAGAAGCTCCTAGTCCTACAAGAATGAAACTTTTCCTTACATATAGTGTGAAATTGTTCTGGTCTTGGGAGAATGTTTGATGTAGTTGTTGTGTTTTGATGGTTTTCAGTTGTGTACTATGTACTTATTTTGATTTCTCATATTGATCATACATATTATATATATATATATATAACTTTTTTTGGTAAGATCAATACAACTGTTTTTCATGCGTTGTTTTTTGTATAATCAATTTGGTCTCTGTACATAAATCTTCAATCGAATGGAGATGGTTCATCTCATTTTGAAGGATGGTCCTCCCAACTTTCAATTAAGTCAATTTTCAGATCAATTTTTTCCCTCCAAGAACAAAAACTAACTACTTCATGTTCATTCACAAATGAACCAGTTTTCATTTGCATACTTGAAACATTCCTGGCGTTATCTTTTTAATATATTCAACATTTAAAGCAGAATACCATTCAACCTTTGACTCTGCTGAATGTCTTGAGGATTTAAAAAATATTGTGGTTTTATATTCAAAGCAATTGTGGGTAGGATAATTACCTGGATGGGTGACCGCTCTGTGAAAATGACTTTCCAACGAAATAACTTGGAGATTAACAGTGCAGATTTAAAATGTAAATAGGCAGATGAATAAGCACACAAAATCTCCTGACTTCATGTTAGTGATTTCTTCGAATTTTGAGCTTCCAATATATTGTGAATAACTACATCTACATATATTCCATTTCAATGCTATTTATTATGTTCTTTTTAAATTTTAGATCACCTTTTGCTAGAGCAACAAAGAGACCTCGGTCATTCTGATAGATTGAACTAGTCAACTCTAAGATTTTCTCCAAATGGGTTGATGGTGCAGTTTGGGACCACATTCTATTGCCATTATTGTGATACTTGAAATGTCTATTCAAATGCTTGACGATATATTTTTACTCCCAGCCTATATACGTAACTTCCAAGAATATGACCAATGAATAATATCATTTCGAAGCACAATCTTGTCCACTAAAATTAATTATTCTTGAATATTTGATTCTATTAATGAGCCATATCATTGTGAGTGTTGGGTTTGACATATTTTTATATTATTTTACTCTAATATATATCATTGAAGGCTTGTGATGGTTTTGTCCATGTAAATATTTTTTTGTGTATAATATTAAATCCATTTCTAGATATGTTAAATACTAAAATTCTTAATTATTAATGTCAGTTTCTGATGCGAAGTTCTATCGATACCCTGAAAACTTTAGATATATGAGCATAAAAATCCTATATTAAAAAATTATATATTGTCCTATTACAATTGTTCATCTACTTTCAACTAGCCCACTCAGTACATTCAACTACTTCCACACGTATCGTTCCTGATACTCCTAAGTTTCAATGAAACCTCTCAAAGTTTATACAAGTAAGGGGATAATGTCCTAAAAAGCATGTGGGTAGTTTAAATATGATTTTTCAAAATATTGGGAAATGGTTGTTTTCCTATCTAGAGTGGAAAGTTGTACTTTCTCGCACGAGATTGCCGTTGCCCGAACGACGCGAAGCGGATTTCGGTAAACATACTTTCATCTCGAGATAGGAACAATATTTTTCCTACAAAGGTATTATAAAATAAAGTAAAACGAATTGAAGCATTTATTCTAAGATATATGTATATATAAATTGTTGCGCGCATGTTCTGGGGAACAGCGTGCTATGATTTTGTCCAAATTTTTAATTTTGAGCCGAAAATGGTCTCAAATGACTAGGTTGGACTAACTAATGTTATAATCGATTCTGTCCGTCCGTAGGCACGATTACGGGTGTATATATAATCGACTTGAAAATTTGAGGGTTGGTTGCATTTAAGAATGCAAAGGTTAAGTTGTTAATGGACAAAATCGGTCGAACAGTTTCGAAGTTATAGCTGTATGAAGTTAGTGGGATATTTCCCTGATATTTCGAGAACTACTAGTGCGGTTGAATTGAAAATTTTGTTGAGATCGTGCTGTTGGTGAATTAATAAAAAAATGTTTCTCGGTAACTATTCAATACAGTCGAATAAATTTCGTTCATACCTTGAGCTTCATATTTCACAGCAGTGTACCGAATTTCAGTTCGAAGCGAGTACAATTTTTAAGATATCGAACACTCGGCATTCTGAGCATATCGTCATGAAATTCTGTATGAAACCTTTGAACTGTAATTTTTCGATATAGTACTGGATTTCAATACGATCTAACTTGTATTTTTGGAAATATTAGGAAAATGAAATTTTAAATGGGTATATATATCTGCGGGATAATCAGATGGATTTTACCCATTCACAAATTCGGCCTTCATATTAAGGTCCAAACCTACTATACAAATATCGAGTTTCTAAGTTGTTTCTTCCGGAAGTTAATGTGTTTACGGTTGGCCGTCAATAAGAATTCGTGAATGGTTAAAATCCGCCCAATGATTCCGTGAATAAAACCATTCAAAATATGTTTCCAATATTTCCGAAAATACAGATGAGTGTTCGTAGGTTCATACAGAATTTCATGAGGATTTGATCAGAAGATCACATAATACTGAATATTCGAAAAAAAATTTGAAATTTTTTTTCAAATTGTTTTAATGTCAGGATCATCTCGAAATTTTGCATAAGGTTGTCCATCAGCATTTTCAAACTACCTGCCTCGTTTCATCATGATTGAATCAGTATTTTTCGAGTAATTCCGAAAAAACTTCGACATATTTTTTTACGATATGTTCAAAAATTATAATCACATGGAACTGAAATTTGTTGCAGTGAAATAAATTTTATAACCAATTTTTCTCGAATGTAATCAATAGTTTCCAGAAAACAAAAATTTGAAAAACAATTTTTTTTTGAATCAAGTGACCATATACGGCGAACTCATTCAAATTTCGCTTGAAGTCGCGCATCATTATGATTCTACCATGGTATAATATTATATATATATTTATACAATGATTCTACCAACTGCCGAGTTTCAATCCAATCGCTTCAGTATTGGTTTCGTGCGTCGTTTGACATTTGTCATACGTTGGAGGTAAAACAAACCCACTTTCCCGCTTTGTTTATGTTATGAAATACAGCATTTTCAACAATTTCAGGCTAAATTCACTAGTTAAAATGATTTATATTCATAGAATTGGTGAATTACTAGAACCGTGATGCCAAGTTATTGTATCGTTGTGAAATGCAACATAAATACACCCAGAGACCAAGGAATACATTCGCTTTGTTTACATTGGCGAAGAGCGATTATTTAGAGATTTTAGTGATTTTATTCATTTTACAAGTGAAATTTTGTGATAATGGATCTGATGAATTGATATTCAATCTCAGATGATAATCGTTCAAAACGATATAAATGAAAATTGCAGTATTTATCCTTGTCTTCTAAAGCCTAGAATATCCACATCAGAGATAGCATTTATTATAGGTATAGCTATTGAAAATGAAACAGTAAAATGTTTGGCTCATTAATTCCTGAAACTAAACAGCAGAATGAAATCCAACAAATGTATGGAATGGAAAAAACATGGGTTCCAGAGAACTTCTCGATACTATTTCAAATATCGTTCTATGTTGCAAATTATCAAATTACTACAATATCGGTCTACAGTTGCTATGTCAGTGCTATCATAATCTTCAGTTATATATTTAATATAATAAATATATGTTACAAATAAAATAATTCATATGAAACTTTTTCCTTGAACACCGATTTCGATTCATCCTCAAAAAATTCTTTACTATCCATATAAAATGCTTTTTTATCATGCAGATGCAACATTAGGGCTTTCATAATCTTTAGTAATTGACAATAAGGTCAATTAGAAACATATTACAAACAACTAAATGTAGAAGTTCCAACCTTGAGTAGTCGAGCCACATCGGAACGTGTTCGGTTGAGAAAGTTATCTGGTTCGTTATTATTATAAAATGCATGCAATATTTTGACAAATCTATCACATAACGAATTGCCTTGATTGGCTTTATATAACATATAGAGATGTGAGTGGTAACCAATCAGGATGGGTCTGTCATTCAAAACGCCAGCTATTGTAGTGTCGAGAAGATATAATTCTTGAAATGTGTATAACACGAAATATTCTTATTATACTTATCTCATCATGAGTCAACTTATTAAACAGAACAAATTGAACAGGTAGTCTAATATAACTCCTTAACCAGTGTGGAAATGCCTCCAACAAACTCTACCATAGTTTGTTACTTTGTCAGAACAGTTTTATCAATTTATGGCGTGAATATAGGATGTTTGCCATCTCTGGAATAGTTCACATAGTATTCTTTTTCTTCGAATACCAGATAAAACTTAAGGGAATGGGTCAAAAATGCAAATATTCAAATATAAGTCTACACTACAATATATCTGAAACATCGGATTCCTTCGTCTCTTGGTGTATATATGTTGTATTTAACAACGAAACAATAACTAGGCCTAGTTATTCACCAATTCTATTAATATAAATCATTTTAACTTGTGAATTTATCCTGAAATTGTTGAAAATGCTGTACTTCATAACGTAAACAAAGCGGGTAAGTGAGGTTGTTTTACCTCCAACGTATGGCAAATGTCAAACGACGCACGAAACCAATAGTTATCGAAATATGAGGGAATAATAACCTCAATATTTGAAATAGCTGTAACCGAAACGACTTAGGGCCGGTATTATAAAACTTAACGGGAAGTTAACTTTAACTTTAACTGAAATTTTGACAGTTGTATTGGGACATATCTGTCAAAATTGGCAGTTAAAGTTAAGTTTTATAATACCGGCCCTTAGCCGAAGCATTCTGATGCGCGAACTACCCTAAAAGTCGCTAACTTGCTCCGTTCGACAGTTATCGTGTCCACCATATTCAAAATTCAAATCCACCCCAATTTGGGGGTAGTTTATTGTTGTAATTTTTCGAAATAATTTGCTGACCAGAAGTTTCCAGTCGTGATTTCTTTTCTTATTGACTCTTTACATTATGACTTAACGTATCATACGTTACCACCACCATAAAAAAATCCTGATCCGCTGCCGTTCAAAAGGGTAGTTTATTCTTGTATTTTTTTAGAAATCCTTGCTGATCGAAAATTTTGCATTGAAACAATGCATTATGACTGCCCGTAACGTACATATCCAGATCGATATATTTTGTCGTGGAGATATTTCATTAAGAAAAAAGCATTAATTATGATTGCAAGTCGGATGCCGTGTTTGTGTCACCATACAAAAATTTCAGGTCAGACTCCTTTAAGGGTATAGTTTATCCTCGTAATTTCTCAGATAACTCTGCTGACCGAAAGTTATCAGTGGATATATTTTATTTGAACTATGTGTTTTATTAGTGAACATAGATACCACCATAAAAAAATCTAGAAAGCCACTGCCGTGAAGGCAGACGCTTTGCGCGCAAGTTCAAATTCGTTGCCGAAGCGGACATCTACATTGAACATGCGCGCAAAAGCTGCTGCCTTCACGGCAGCGCTTTTCTAGATTTTTTATGGAGGTAACTATGTTCACTAATAAAACACATAGTTTAAATAAAATATATCCACTGATAACTTTCGGTCAGCAGAGTTATCTGAGAAATTACGAGAATAGACTATACCCTTAAAGGAGTCTGACCTGAAATTTTTGTATGGTGACACAAACACGGCATCCGACTTGCAATCATAATTAATGCTTTTGTCTTAATGAAATATCTCCACGACAATTTCGATGAATTACTGAATTTCTATTCGATTTAATCTGTATTTTTGGAAATATTGGAAAAATAAAAATTTGAATGGGAATATCTGCGGAATCATTGGTTGGATTTTACCCATTCACGTATTCGACCTTCGTGATTAAGCCCCTAACCTACTCTACAAATATCGAGTTTCTAAGTCGTTTCTTCCGGAAGTTATTGTGTTTACGTTCGGCCTAACGGCCGACTCGATATTTGTAGAAAAGGTTTGGACCTTAATTACGAAGGACGAATTCGTGAATAGGTATAATCCACCCAATGATTCCGCAGATATACCCATTCAAAATTTTATTTTCCCAATATTTACAAAAATACAGATCAGATCGAATTGAAATCCAGTTCTTCATCGAAAAATTACAGTTCGAAGGTTCATACAGAATTTAATGAGGACGATATATGATAAGAAAATCACAGAATTTTTTTTTTCAAATTGTTCTAACGACACGATCATCACGAAATTTTGCATAGAGAGTATTTCTCGAGTTATATCGAAAAAAACAACGATATCGAGAAAAAAACCTATAGAAATTTTACATATTTTTTCCTGATATCTCCAAAGCTTTTGATCGTATCGAACTGAAATTTATTACACTGCTGTGAAATATGAAGCTCGAAGTCCGAGTGTAATTTGTTTTTGGATATGATAAACGGTTTTCGAAAAAAAAATTTTGGAAAAAAATTTTTTTTTTCAATTTACTGACAGTATGATCCTGACAAATTTTGGCTCAAAGTTGTGCGTCGTTATACTCCACCTAAATTTCAAGTTTGAATCCAATCGCTCAAGTAGTTTCTGAAATAAAAAATAAATAACTTCAAAATTTCTACTTCAATGAACTGAGTGATCACACAATCCAAGAATGTTACTACAATAACTATTAATTGATATTGAGTTAGAACTGGCCCAGTAATTCGCGGCCTGTTCTGAAATTACTTCTTCAAATAAACATTATAAATGTTTCTTGATGCTATGAAATTTCAAAAAACTTTTTGGGTGCAAATAAAATGGTTAAAAAAATTGTAACACTGCGCATTGTTACTACTGTTGTGTCCCGTATCCTGGACCCAGCATTTTATGATATATTGTCTTTTCTTGATTTTCCAACTTCGGAGTCTCAATTCTTTGGTTCCCAGGAATATGCCCGAAATTCAATATTTTTTGGTTTAAATCAATTGACACCGGCTTTAAGAGCATTTTATCTCAAGCCAACAATAAAGTATAATTTTGCATGGCAGAAAACACTCAGATAAAATTCAAGCTCTTAGCATTCCAGGAATCGGAGCTTTGTGGGTGGCATACTTCGGTCCTCGATGAATCCAGGCACCACATGTGACAGTTTATAGAATTTATCATCTTAGACCATTTAGGAAAATTTCCTTCACACATTTGTGCTCTCTCTTTCACACCAGCCAATCCGAGGTGCTTCTTCGGATTTTAGAAGGGCGTCTCGCTTAATTCAAAAAACCAATCAAAATGTATATTCTCCCTCTAAATGTGAAGAAGGGAATTTTCTTAATTTGGGTTTAGTTAGTTTTTAGACACTCTTCATTTGACCGTTGTATAGTAAACAACAATTCGACTTATACGTTAATTTTTGTATTGTAATAAAAATCGTAACTTCTCATTTGAAAGTCGCTTCGACCTTGCTATCGAATATGATATAGAAGATTCTATTGTGCAAATCACTTGTATACCATTTCGGTCTTGTTATCTAATACAGATACAAGAAAATACATTTTTGTGGCGTGTTAAAAGTGCGTTTTTAATACACCTTAACAACATCTTCGTGTCATAAAAGTGCAACGATATTGATCAACTGGTCAATAAGTTCTTCAATTATCTGCTTATTTTAGAAGCATCAACATTTCTGATAAAGATCAGAAAATATTCCTCGGTCGTGTCTTCATTTTGATAACGACAGAATTAATCAAGTTCGATTAATTCAACCACACGGGGTCTCTACTATTGAAACCCCCAAAACACCTGAATAAACCAATTCAGGTCAAAACAACCACTTTTTTAGGTTCAAGAATTTTGTGGACAATAGAAACTGAAATTGACTGAAAATACAACTAACATTGCGCATTCTCACAAAAGAATTAAAAGTACATCCCACATACATATTTAATCATACAGATTAATAACGAAGCTGTTAGTCACTTATATAGCAATGCTAATAGGCTAAGAGATACGAGAGAAGGTTAGGAAACTAGGAAAAACAAAGAAGCTAACTAAGTCGTGCAATTTGGTGGTGAAAAAAATGTAAAATCTTATTGGCTCTTGGAATAAGATGGCAGCAATTTCTAATTGTGAATGTGATCCTGACAATTGAGGGGATTTGTTTGAATTTATAGTTAAATGCAATAGAAGCGTAAGTGCTGAATTTTATATGCATAATTCAATACAGTCACAATCTGCTTATTGCGGTCCGAAAATATTTTGAAATTTCATTTTTAACAAATAAATACGTCATATGAAAATAATTGATATTTCATGAATATGTCAGATAGAATATTCCAGAAATATTATGTGTCGAATATTCTACAGATACCTCACGAAGAATATACAATTTGGAATATTGTATGAATATTCTGGGAATATTCTATAGAAAATATTCATTTTGGAACATTCATATCATATTATTCTATGAAAATCCCTGGAATATATACATATATATTCGTTTCGAAATATTCCGGGAATGTGCTTTATGGGATATAGATATTCTATGATATCCTATGAATATTCGGAATATACATATCCCATTTTGCACATTCAGGGAATATTCTATCAATATCCGTTGCTTTCTGGGGTGGTATTGGTTGATCTTAAGAATTTGGCGCCATATATGGATATGAAGGATATCGAGTTGCTTTGTTTGGATTTGGACAAGCTAGCTCGCAAACTGAATGTCTCTAAACTAAGAATCAGAACATCTGTATAATTCTCTAACTCTATCAATTCTAGGAAGCCAGTACTTTGATGACTAGAATTCAATAAGATTATTCACGTGCTTCTTGAAAGTCATTTTCTCGAGAAATCACATGAATTTTTCAACCAAAGTACTCGATTTCTATAAGATAGGATTTGTGTTTTTGAAAATGTTGAGAAAATTCGATGCGAATGCGTTCACCTATTCACATATCGACCTGCCAAACGAA
Source organism: Myrrha octodecimguttata (assembly GCA_958510865.1). NCBI lineage: Eukaryota > Metazoa > Arthropoda > Insecta > Coleoptera > Coccinellidae > Myrrha > Myrrha octodecimguttata. The sequence goes on from OY294057.1 coordinate 34,518,694, forward strand.
GCTTTAATCCGTAATGAATTGGAGTTCGTCGGGATAATAAGACTAGAAGATCGCAAAATTTTGTATCGATGTTTGCAGAGCAGGACTGAGGCATAATTGAGGAAATAAAATTCATGAATGGGTACAACCCACCCAATGATTCCGCAGAAATACATATTCGAAACATTATTTTCCATATTTACAAAAATAGAAATCCAATCAAATTGAAACCCCCGGTACTTTGTCGCAAAATTTCAGCGAAATCTAACTGATAGTTGCTGGGATATAACGTTTCAGAATTATCTTGAAATTTCCCAATAATGAAACAATCGACGCGATTCTTTTCTTAATAAGTCTGCGTGTCAATATCATACAATCATTCACCATAATTGTATATGTTATCGAGAGAAAATCACAATTTCCAGTTCGGAATCGCCTTGATGCCCACGCAAATATAATTGCATATGTATCGGTATTTCATTTTCACAATAATGTCAAAACTACTTATAAAATCGTCCTAAAGTCAAATACTCGGTTGAAAAATGTTGCGTTGAATTTATTTGCAAAGTTTGAAAGTTTTTACGCGCTTATTCTGGGGAACATCGCGTTATCATTTCGTCACGATGTCTGTAATTTTCGAATATTGAGCCGAAATTGGTCTCAAACGACTAGGTTGGACTCGCTGATGAAGAATCCGTGGTCAAAATTGATTCTACCCGTCAGGTCGTGTGCGCTGTTACTTTCGAACGGAAGGACCTATATAGAGTCTTGAAATTTTCAGGTTAGGTTAAGATCCCGAATATCTCGGTTAAGTTCGTTAATGGGCCAAATGAACCGAATGGTTTTTGTGCTACAGCCATTTGAAATTTTGATTTTTCAATAACTCGAAAAATATTTATCTGATCGAAATGAAACTTGGTTGGAATATGAACAGTGTCAATAAGAAGAATTATCCATGGAAAAATTTGAAGAAAAATTTTTATTCTTTTAAATTTTCATATTTCATTTAAACTTCACTGAAATTTCCAAGTCGCCATTTCGCAATGTGAACAAGCGCGTAAAAGCTGCTGACTTCACGTCAGTGCTTTTCTAGGTTGTTCAAGTAATCATTTTGTTCACACCAGTGACTAGAGCCTCATTAATGCAAACTACCTCTAACAAATCCCTGTTTGGATTAAGGAAGCGTATGGATTACTGTTCGTTAGAAAAAAGAATATAAGCATCTAATCAGGTCGATTCTGTTTGCAAATAGCAATATTGCTAGGAAAAAGATATTGCTATCATCACAAGATTGTAATTATTGGTATTCTGATCAATGATTTTGAGCAATATGATCTGCCACTTTAACAAGAATCTTTGCTATCAATATTGCTATCTTAGCAACCTCAAAATAATACTTGCTATGCTTGATAACAAGATAGGTTAGAACGGGAATTTTGTTTTTTGAATTTTTTTTTTTGAAAGTTTTTATATTTCATTGAAATTTCACTGGAATTTCCAAGTCACCATTTCGCAAAGTGTACAAGCGCGTAAAAGCTGCTGACTTCACGTCCGTGTTTTCTAAATTTTTTAATATATAATTGCTGGAAATATATCTGATGTGATATATACCAGTAATTATCTCTTGAATGTAACATGTAAGGTACAAATGCATACCTCATGACTGTACATGTACACGGATAGTTTATAGTTTGGTAAGGGGATACATATTCCACTGCGACCTTAAGGTCTATTGTGCCCCCCCGTCAGAGCTGTTTTCGCACTGCGCTATCTACAGCCATTGTATAAAGATGTAAGATTGTATATAGATGTATTATACAATGCTACAGCTCGCCCCTCAAGCTGTAGAGCTCTAATAAATTCTTAGATCTGTGAGTTCTTCAAGGAGGCTAAGTTCGCATTGCTCCAATATAAGTCTGCTGTCCAAGGCATTCCTTGCGCCGGCTTACAATGGCGAGGCATATTCTGTGATCAGGTGAACAGGAGTTTCCTCCTCTTCCCCACAGAATTTGATAAGCCCATTCTCATCATGTGCTTCCTACAGTGTCCTGTGAGGAGGCGTAACTTGTTCTAGCTGAGATCCAAATAGTTTTTGGACCTTGCAATTTCAAAGTTCGGAAGGAACTTTTAGGAGTGTTCCATTTCTGGAAGATTTCCTTTGATTCCTGACCGCTCAGAAACCCAGACTAAGGAGACCTTATTGTTCTTGCCTACTTCATTGAGTTTCCTTCGGAACTCCCATATCAGCTTTGAGTCGATGACGTAGATAGAGGAAATCCAGTAATTCATCAAAAAAAAAAATTTAAAGAGCACTGCCGTGAAAGCGGCAGCTTTTGCGTGCATGTTCAAATTCGTTGCTAAAGTGGTCATCTACATAATTGAACATGCGCGCAAAAGCTACTGCCTTCACGGCAGTGCTTTTCTAGATTTTTTAATCATTCCATTACTAGGTTAAGTTAAGTTAAGTTAAGTTGACCTGACGATCAATAACAATTGTGAAACAGCTGTAGTCATTCTACTTGGATCCGCTTCTTCGGTGTAGGTGTTTTGGTTGATTGGGTGATTAGCTCTGATCAAGGAGGAATATTTGTTGATTTATCGACGGATATTCGTCCTTGTGATTATGTTATTTATTACTAGGTAGGTTCGCTGTTAAGATGTACTTGTTGAGAGAGGACCAGGCTCTCTGGCTCTTAATTCTGTCATTACCTGTACCTTCCCTAGATACTCTTAAGCTACCTTTTGTGCGAGGGAGATTCGGGTATTTGGGTAATCGGAGATTCTTCCCTATTGGCCGACGACGATCACGTGATCCTAGTCAGCCAATAAGATGAATCTCTGGTTTCCCAAACACCCGAATCTCCCTCGCACAAAAGGCCCCTTGGGGATAGCTTATGTACACTGATGGAGCAGGTCTGAGATAGAACATTATATGTTGGTATGTTACATTTATGATATGTATCTGTGTTTGCTCTGGGTATAGCCATCCAAAGGTTCTGCCAAAATCAATATATCACCCCCGTAGCCTATGTAAGCCTCGAATCACCCTGTATCTCAGAAACGAACGGCCCTAACCCATTGTTGTTTTCTGGCTTTCTAAAGTACCATCTATTCACCATCAAACGATGTACAGTTGCTCGCGGATCACCCTGTATATACAAATTCACGCCGAAAAGTAATGAAATAAATACCTAGCACCCACGCATACTTTTTATAATTTTCTATTTCCAGTACAATACGAATACATTGTATTCGTATCATTGGTAATAGAATACTAACTAAAACCATTGAGTTTTGGAAAACTCAATGCTAAAATATAATTTTCCTTGCCTGTTGCTTTGCATAAAGAACAAGTTGTGTTCAATGTACAAAGATTTTAAGGTTATGTTAAATTATGAAATCAGTTTTATGTTTGCAAATATTTTTCATCACGTGTACAGGTCAATTATTAATCTATCGATATACCTAGTAGTCCTAGTACTGAATCTTATGAGTCATTAGTCAAAGAGAAGTCGTACTTGTTTGCAACTCAAGCAAATCGCGAGGAACCCACTTTTTTGTTCAATTTATATAACGGGATTGACCGAGATCAACACGCACGGTCAACGTAGACTATCTCTCACAAATCAAGTTAAAATTTGATTCATTAATCGAACGTCGTAGATAGCTTGTGTTTTCAGTATTACAATTTTTTTATATTGTGTGTATGTACACCCATATGGGCGTGAAAACTACCTGGTGATATATTTTGTTCGAAGTAGTATAAGAATGTGTTGTTAAAACTAAGTAAGTCATTCATGAATATCGAACTAACAATAAACAAATGATTCGTAACATGGCAAAGGTTATATTTAAGTATAAATTAAATCTACTAGAGAGTGTGTTCTAACTTCTAACCAGCAACAATAATTTTCATAGGGTACCTATTAGAAATGAATAAACAATCATAAATATGTTTTTGACATTTGAAATGACATTAACCAGCATTTGAACTCGAAATTGTTGTTTTGTGATGTTTCAGAAAATTATTATTTAATGAATACTTCCTCTTCTGGACCTTTTGTATCATTATAATTTAGTTATATAGGTACCTCTTTCCTATATATAATCATTGCCAGTACGCCAATATATACGGTACATAATATTTTTCAAATATCTATCTTATTTTCCAATAGCTACCTTACTACTTTTTGAATATATGGAAACTTTGGTCATTAGGTTTTACTGCGCTTTGATATTGATAATTTTTTCCTCTGAACCTAAATCTTCTATTTATCTTGTCTATGATATAGATTATGATCGAGATAAATTCTGTTTCTGAATTATTTAAATCAGAATCGTTCCATTTGAATGCTCTTTGGTTGAATTATAAAACTCATTATGACCCTATTTCATATGCATAAGAACTTTATGTCAAACGAACACTGAGAAATTTGAACGGCAAAGTAAAAATATTGAATTTAGACGATTCAAATTACACTGTCCAAACATAGATATGAACCTTCCGAACACTTAAATTGAAATAAAGCCCTATATTCAACTTCATTTTCTGATTTGTCATTAAATCTTTCCCAATTATTTTTGCGAACATAATTCAATCCGAATTTTTGAAAATTAGGAGTGTATTCGTATTTTATCCGCGTGCGCATTTTGAAATATTGAATGGGAATATTTTTAATATAGCTGGAAATTCAATATGTTCATGTTGATTTTATAAGTTTGTACATATTTGATGGTACAAAGCCGAAGAGCCCAGAAACGCATAAGGTCGTTTCTACAAAAACAGTTCAGTTCTATGTTCTAAAACTTCCAACTTGCGCAAACAGTCAAACACGGACTGTGACTGCTGAGTCTATGGTTTTATACCAAAAATTTTATGTTTTGTGACTGCAAAATGCGTATGCGAAGACCGCGAAGGGAGCTGTGAAAAAAATTGTACAGATTTTATTTTATGAGATGAGAGTCGTTTGGTGTAGTGTGTAGTTGGGATATGTTTTTAAGTATATGTCTGTTAATACGTTGAATAAGTGAAAAACAGTTATTGTTCACGTTTATTTTACGAATATCATATTCCCTCATAATGTGTGATACGTTAGCGATGTATATCACAAATATTGAAACGGATGGTCCCTTTCTAAAAATTTGGGGCCAAGTAGATAAAAATGCTGCTATAGATGTTGAACGAGCATTGTACAAAGCTTACACTATGTACGAAGATGGCAAACATTTATTAACTCCGGGAAATCTTCTGATTGGTGCATTATGTTGTGCAAAATACATAGACGAAAAATATTATAGAGCAAGAATTACAAATATTGATGCACGTTGCCAAGGTACTGTCGAAGTGAATTTTATCGACTATGGAAACAGAGACTTGGTTCCCATTGCGAATTTGAGGTCTATGGATTGCTTCAATTCAACTTTCATTACTCTACCACCCCTAGCATTACCATTTATTTTATCCGAAGTAGTGTGTGTTGGTGGTGAGTGGAATGAAATGAACCTAGAACAGATATCTAGGGAAATTCGGTATATGGAAGTGAAATATAAGATTATATCGACTCACTTAGGTTATCAAATTATACTGGTCTATCTTGCTGATAGAGATTTAGCTGTGCATTTAGTACAAAATTCACTGATGCAGTCTATTCCACTTGAAACTCAGGAATCCCTCCTATCCAAGATGATTCCAAGGACACCTCAAGCAATGCCTCCAGCTGATCAATCTTTACTGCAATATAAATCCGTTACCTTGGAACCCAACAGTCGGCATGAAGTTTATGTATCATATATCACCGATGGACCCTGCCACTTCTCAGTTCAACTCAAGAAGAGTGAATCTATACTTGTTCAATTGATGAGGGAAATCAATTCTATTCCATTGAAACCATTTGAAGAATTACCTATCCCAGGAACTGTATGCTTGGCAAAGTGTGTAGAGGATAGTCATATTTGTAGGGCTGTAATTACAAGTGAGGTGGATACCCAATATAAGGTAAGTTTATTTGACAATTTGCTCATTTTGTTTAAATGACTACAAATTCGGAAACTAGTGAAGATACTAAACACCACGGTAACTATTCTTGAATCAGGGATGGGAGAAAATAGGCATCTTGCCGCTGTTGTCAAGGAAATGCGGTGCATTTTTAATGGAACGATAGAGTACAGTCATACTATCACATTCATGAATAGAGTCCCAGATGTGGATGCAAAGATATAGTGCAATATTTCTTGAGGGCATGATTCTGTTCGCTACACACCATTTGAATTGCAAGGCTCTCCTTCTATAGCCAGACTATTGTCAGTGCAGTGTTGGTCTAATTCAAATGTAGCATCTTTGTCGTTGGTCTTCATATATATTGTTTGTTTCAGCTTTTTTATGTGGACTTTGGTAATACTGAAATAGTTCCTCCTGACAACCTTTATCAGATGCCATTCAAATATATAATCCCCAAAATAATGGCAATTCGTCTATCATTGGATGGTATAGATAAATCAACCGTAACCCTTGAGATGCAATGTGCATTCAAACAATTTGTTGACAACCGCTTGCTCATGATGGAGGTGTTTCCTTCGGCAAAGAAGATGGCACTTCCAAAATGTAGAATGTGGGACCCTGAGACAAACACTGATGTAATGGAAATTCTCAATAAGGCAGCTCAATTAGCTTATCCAAATGCCATCCCTCTTCATAGAGGTTTTACAAGACCTGTGAAAGTCACTTTTGTGTACAGTTGCAATAAATTTTACATTCATTTGAAGAGCAACGAAGATGAGCTAGGGCAGCTCATGGCAAATATACAAGTCTACTGCAACTCCACCACTTCCTCGTTCCTAGAAGAGCCTAGGGTGAGTTTTTGAAATATTTAATTACTTTGTAGCGTGGATTACGGTTTGGAGATCTGTGGCAATAAAATTTTGCCAATATTTTGATGGCTATATCAATTGAATTTTTATTGAATTATTCATTTCTACAGTAGCTACATAGAAGTATTGAGGAAGTAGAATGCAAAATCTGTTCCATTTTTGTTTTAAAGGCACTTGGTCAATATAGCTATAATATTAAATTCAATTCAATCAGCTTAGTTCGTTTGTGATGAGATTTTAACGTTTAATGTAGAATAAATGCTACTGATGATTCTTAATCAAAAGATAGAAGATGAAACACTGTGTTTAGTATTGTTTTTGTATTGTGTTTTATTATGTTATCGTTTTCTCAGGTTTTTTACTTCAATCATTGTATGCCAATTGATATAGTAATTGGGTTTGTCATTCAAAACGAAGTACGTTAAAGATAATAAAAGTATATTGTAAGATATCAATATTGAAAGATATTATGTAAAGGTATCATAAAAAATCTGTATTTTTAATGAGAGATAATATTGGCATGTATTTGAAATTTTAAAATTTCTTCTTGAGGTTGGCCTACCTTTTGAAGAAATTGGTCAAATTCCATTCGCATAAATGCTAATATTTGAAAGAAAAAGGTCTTTGAAATTTCATGGTAGGGAGAAATCTTCTTGATGGACCAAACTATCAAATGACTTCAGAGCTATTCCCATCCGATATTTTGATGTTACTTCCTCAATATCTAACAAACAAACAAAATGATTTGATTGAATTGAAACTTGGAAATTAGTTGTGAAATACCTACACATGACCATATTCAGAATATTATCAGTATCGTTTTATTAGGTGTAGAAATAGAAGAAGAATATATTTCAGCAACTATCAGTCAGATGCTGAAGGTTTGCGTGAATCTCCAAACTTACAAATTTACAATCGTGCACCAGGTTTCAGCTCGATCGGATATGTATTTTCGGAAATTTTTGGGTAATTTTCCTTTGAATGGATATATGTGTGGAACATGTTGGTCCCTGAACCAGATCTTACACCCAGGGCAATAGGGTGTAATGCATTACAGATCACCATAAGAGATATCTGTGAAGAACTCTCAATTGAGCACATAGCACATTGAGAAATATTTAAAAGCTAATGGTAATGGTTTACCTTAGCTGAATCTGGGAAAATGACAAATGAAAAAACTGTTTTATTTGATGGGAGGAATCTATGGTTAAAATTGATGTACAGGGTGATTCATTAAGGTTGGCCACCGGCCGTATCTCGGAAACTGTTTATCCTATGACTTCCGGAAAAAAAATCTAATGACAAACTCGGCCCCTAGAAAATGATTAAAAATATTTTCAAGTTCGTAGTTCCCCACTAGAGGGCGCAATCTATAACTTGTAAAATATAATCTCATTTTACGAATTATTCTCCAGCTAACAGTGGTAAAGAATAATAAAATAAGAATCTACTCTTTCTTTTCAACAACTTTTGTTTCAGTAATTTTTCTATATTTCCTATTTTTTAGTGATGGGATGGATAAACTTTTCTTCACGAAAAAATCATTTTTACTCCTGTATGGGCGAACCGATTTTCACGTAATTAGATTTCATTCGAAGGCCATCGAAAGCAGATCACAGAAACATATGACAACAATATACCGGGTGATCCAATTGAAAACTACAGACTGTTTTATGTCACTTCGCCCTATTTGTGCGTTTTACTGGAAAATTTCAAATGCAATGCTATGATTCTAACCGAGTGAGAATAAGCAAAGCATTATCACCTACTGACATTTTAAAATCGTAGACAGATATCATTGGTCGTTTCGGAGTTATTGACATTTTTGTGAATTTTGATAAGTATTGATCAACCCTGTGAAATGCAGGAGGAATTGAGTTATTTCATCTCTAAACAATTAGATGAAAGGAAAAAACTCATCAAAACAACGAAACAAGCTGATTTAGAACCAGTAAGCTTTGGCGATACTGTTCATTTTCGGTATCTATAGCTGTAAAAGTTTTTTAGGACGATTGCAAACCACTATTTTATGATGCCCCATTATTCAAACGAAAAAGCATATGATATGCTTAATGTTCATTTTGAATGTTTGTAAAATGCAGTAGCTGAAATATATATACGATATCCTTTAAGACGTCGCCATTCCAAAAGGGTATTCAAAAGATTGACACGAAGAGTGCGAGAAACTGATAAGGTTCAATATCTTGGAAGAAAAAATAGAAAACGTAGAAGCCATAATGAGGATAATATCATAAAAGTTTTGGCTTATTAACAAGACAAAGGTGCTTGAAATTTTAACGGAAGATCTTCCAATTCTTTTAGAAAATATTGCTATTCAAAGCAGGTTAGATATGTGGTATCAACAAAATGGTTGCCCGGCGCATTATGCTGCTAATGTTAGAGAATATTCATATAACGTCTTCTCAAAGAGGTATATTGGACAAGGGAGTATTTTTCCATGGCCAGAAAGATCACCCGACCTCACAGTATTAGATTTTTATTTTTGGGGGAGAATAGAGACTTAGTTTTCCGAACACCCCCACTACAAGTGAGGATATTCAAAATAGGATTTCGACAAGCAGCTTCTTCTCATACTGAAACTGTGGCCAGTGTCAACTCGACGGAAGAAAGACTAAATTTATGTGTAGAAAATAATGGTAGACATTTTAATTATTTGAAATGATTAGGTGTAAGTGTTGTTTTTCTGTTCTAATATTTTCGTTGTTGCTAATTTTTGTATTATTTCATCACATCATTGTTATTTCATGTGTGTTGAGTATTTTGCTGCAATGTCATGACGCATAAAGTCACTTCCTTGTTTATTCAAGCTCACAGAAAGGATCAACATTGATCAAAATTTACAAAAATGTCAATAACTCCGAAACGACCAATGATATCTGTCTACGATTTTAAAAAGTCAGTAGGTGATAATGCTTGGCTTATTCTCACTCGGTTAGAATCATAGCATTGCATTTGAAATTTTCCAGTAAAACGCACAAATAGGGCGAAGTGACATAAAACAGTCTGTAGTTTTCAATTGGATCACCCGGTATATTGTTGTCATATGTTTCTGTGATCTGCTCTCGATGGCCTTCGAATGAAATCTAATTACGTGAAAATCGGTTCAACCATACAGGAGTAAGAATGTTTTTTTCGCGAAGAAAAGTTTATCCATCCCATCACTAAAAAATAGGAAATATAGAAAAATTACTGACACAAAAGTTGTTGAATAGAAAGAGTAGATTCTTATTTTATTATTCTTTACCACTGTTAGCTGGAGAATATTTCGTAAAAAATGAGATAATATTTTACAAGTGATATATTGCGCCCTCTAGTGGGGAACTACGAACTTAAAAATATTTTTAATCATTTTCTAGGGGCCGAATTTGTCATAAGATTTTTTTTCCGGAAGTCATAGGATAAACGGTTTCCGAGATACGGCCGGTGGCAACCCTTAATGAATCACCCTGTACAACTCATGCTGAATAATATTTTGTCTTATAATTGGGACCTCCTATTTAGACATATCATTTTTTTTTATTATGATATATCAGGTATCAATAATGTTCATGATGTAATTATTTATGAAATCGAATCTTACTATATTATATTTTCTGTTTGCAGATTGGACAACCCTGTTGTGCTCAGTTCCAACATGATGGCCAGTGGTATCGTAGTTTGATAGTAGCATTAAATGAGGATTCTGCAAAGGTAAAATATATTGATTATGGCAATGAAGAGGATGTACATATGCAACTGTTGAAAACCATTGAAGGAGAATTTCTCACTTGCATGCGCCCTCAAGCTATTGAATGCTGCTTAAATGGGTATCAAAATATGACTGAAGATTTAGAAAGAGATAACAAACTAGAAGAACTAATTCTGGATCAGGAATTCACAATGAAAGTCCTCGATATAGTGAACGGAAAATCTTTGGTTGATCTTATCGATTCACAGGGTGGTAGTGTCACCACTTTACTCATGGAGGCAATGATTAATCAAACCAAAGTTCAAGTTGTTGCTAATGGTAACATTGAAAATACCACGACAAGGTATGATAATGCAAATCCTTCAAGACGGAATGGTAAACCTTATGGAGAGGAGCAATGGCCATCAAGGGATAAGTCACAAAATAGAAAGGAAACTAGTGAAGATTGGAGACAAGGTTCAAGGTAAGAAGTTGTTTGAATTACTCTGAAGATATAAGAATTATTCATATTCTTTCTGAGTAGAGTCGGGATTTCATTTTATATATTAAATATATTAATGATTGTGCCTGATTCTTTATCATGAGAGGAGTCTTTAGACTCCAACAAGCATGTAGAGGCTCCTGACACCATGTTAGCTTCTTTTTTTTAATGCATGTTCTAGGAAGTAGTGTGCTATTATTTTACCCAAATGTCCAGAGTTTGGGAATTTATGCTCTCAAATGTTTATGTTCGACTAACTGATGAAGAATTTGAGGTGAATTTCTATTCTGTCAGTTTACGTAGGATCTACAATCTACCTCCTCTTTTATTTTAGTAGTATTAGTTAGTAGGCGCCTAACGAACCCGGTACTGAACCACAAAAAAGTTAACTCTTATGCTTCAACAACCTATTGTATAAATAATTGGTTTCGTGGGTCGTTTGACATTTGTCATACGTTGGAGGTAAAACAAACTCACTTTCCGGCTTTGTTTATGTTATGAAGTACAGCATTTTCAACAATTTCAGGATAAATTCAAAAGTTTAAATGATTTATATTAATAGAATTGGTGAATAACTAGGTCAAGTTATTGTTTCGTTGTGAAATGCAACATAAATACACTGAGAGACGAAGGAATCCGATTTTTCAGATATATTGTAGTGTAGACTTTATATTTGAATATTTGCATTTTTGACCCGTTCCCCTAAATTTTATCTGGTATTGGAAGAAATAGAATACTATGTGAACTATCCCAGAGAAGGCAAACATCCTATATTCACGCCATAAATCGAGAAAACTGTTCTGACAAAGTAACAAACTATGATGGAGTTTGTTGGAGACATTTCCACAGTGGTGAAGGAATTGTGTTGATTTATCTATTTAATAAGTTGAATCATGATGAGATATAATGATAAGAATAATTCGTGTTATACACATTTCAAGAATTATATCTTTTTGACACTACGATAGCTGGCACATTCCGATGTGGTTCGACTGCCCAAGGATGCAACTTCTACATTTTGTTGTTTGTAATGTATCGAATTGACCTTATTGCCAATTAAAGATTTTGAAAGCCCTACCGTCGGTTTCACAAAACTTTTGACTTCTGATCAATTCGTTGATTAAGGTTTGCATTCGATGGTTGGGTTAAAAATGAACTGAAATCGAGCACAGAATTTACTGTTCACTGACAATCAAGTCCTTGATCTGGCAATCAAAGTTTTGTGAAACCGGCCTATAATGTTGCATCTGCACAATAAACATTTTATATAGATAGTAAAGCATTTTTTGAGGATGAGTCCAAATCGGTGTTCAAGTAAAAAAATTCATATGAATTATTTATTTGTAACATATATTCAGTATAATAAATATACAATTGAATATTATGATATCACTGACATGTCAACTGTAGACCAATATTGTAGTAATTTGATAATTTGCAAAATAGAACGTTACTTGAAATAGTACTGAGAAGTTCTCTGGAACCCATGTTTTTTCCATTCCATACATTTGTTGGATTTCATTCTGCTGTTTATTTTCAGAAATTAATGAGCCAAACATTTTACTGTTTCATTTTCAATAGTTATACCTATAATAAATGCCCTCTCTGATGTGGATACTCTAGGCTTTAGAAGACAAGGATAAATACTGCAATTTTCATTTATATCGTTTTGAACGATAATCGTCTGAGATTGAATATCAGTTAATCAGATCCATTATCACAAAATTTCACTTGTAAAATTAATAAAATCACTAAAATCTCCGAATAATCGCTCTTAGCCAATGTAAACAAAGCGAATGTATTCCTTGGTCCCTCGGTGTATTTATGTTGCATTTCACAACGACACAATTACTTGGCCTCACAGGTCTTGTAATTCACCAATTCTATGAATATAAATCATTTTAACTTGTGAATTTATCCTGAAATGGTTGAAAATGCTGTATTTCATAACATAAACAAAGCGGGAAAGTGAGTTTGTTTTACCTCCAACATATGACAAATGTCAAACGACGCACTAAACCAATGAGAGGGTACTTTTTGGTCTAGGTTAGAGAAAAACTCAAGTGGGTCGAATTATGATCTTTCATTAAGGTTGTACTAATCCACCGATTCGGCTTTGGTATCGGGCCGCTTCGGCCTACTTTTTAATTATTTGGTTTTGGCTGAAGCAGTTCTCTGATTCGGCCGAAGTAAAGCTATGAAATTTGTGGTTGGGACTTGGTAATGATAATGTTTATTAATCCAAGAACTTATTGTTACAAAAATTTAACAAAAAGGGTTCGATTTGTCAGATTTAATTAACAAATAAATCATAACATGATATTGATTACTTCTTACACCAAACAAAAGTATTTTAAAGTAGAGTTTTCTCGAAAATTTTCAGAATCAAGTACTTGAAATTGTGAGGTAGAGCATTAAATAGTTTTAGACCTTTGAATAAGGTAAACCTTTCTGTAAGAGATAATGAGTAATGTTCGGTGTGCCTTATATTGTTACGAACTTGTTATAGTTCTCAAAATATTTATAATAATCAGTCTCAAAAGCGAGCACTCTGTAAATATATGAGCCATATGCATTTGGAAAATTATTTGCCTTGAAGAGACCTCTACATGATTCTCCGAAACATAAACTTAACATGACCCTCAACATAAATTTTTGTCTCAGAAAAACTTATTTAAATCCAACACTACTACCTCAAAAGATTATACCATGTAATAAGATGGACTGAAAATTTGAGTAGTACATAACTTTCAAACTTTAAAAATTAACTCTACATTTTAGGACATTGATTTAATATATAGCATAGTTGAGACGTTTTATCAGCATTTCTATGTGAATTCCACTTGAGGTTTCCATCCAGACATGTTCCAAGTAACTTCGGTACCACCAGAGATTGTTAATATCTCTTAGTAAAAAGTTTGCTCTATGAACCGTTAGTTGAAATGAAGGTGAACGAACCAAAACATTAGCATCGTCCGCAAAGGCAGCCAGTAAAGCTGAGAGATTTCCAAGCACTTGAGTTATGATAACCAAGGTTGGGTCATTTATGAAAACCAAAAAGAGAAGGGGACCCAGAATGCTCCCATGAAGTATACCAGTTTTCTTTTTTCTTGTCGTTGATTGATATGTGATATTTTACATATTCACTACCACTGATTGGGGCCTGTCCTTCAAGAAGCTCTCCATCAACTTCAACTCTTTGTCCCTAATTCCATATTTCTCAAGTTTCACAAGCAATATATCTATGTCAACACAATCAAAGGCCTTTGAGATAAATCTAAGAAGAGTCCCAACGGTTCTAATGCTGTCAGTATTGCTGCTTGGTATAATTCAGAGATTGCTGTTTAAATTTTCTACAGAAATTCATTAATCTGGCAGCTAGGTTCTTTTCAATTATCTTCGCAAATGATGACAGAAGACTTATTGGACAATAGCTGTTTGAGTCTTTAGGATCTCTCTCGTATATACGTTTAATTATAGCTATTTTTAGGGCATCCGGAAATACACCATCAGTGAAAGATCATTCATAATATGTACCAGAGGTTCAACAATGAAATCGATCTCTCCTTGTAACTTTTATTTGAGTACTATCCCTACTCAATGATTTTATATTTTTATACCTCTAACGGTATTTATATTTTCTATATAGGTAATTTCAAATGAATAAAATGATTAGTCATAATGTCTGATTTATTTAGACTGAGCATTCAAGAGCAGTTTACTCCTTATTTGAGGTGGAGTGTTGAGGTCTTCCACTATTTTATTTGGCTCAAGATCATTGTCAATCTTATATAACTTTGTTTCTTCTGTCTCCCCGGTACAGCATTCACTAAATTCCAGACTGTTTTTTATTTGTTCGCAGAATTCTGAATCATATCTCTAAAATGTTTCCTTCTTTCTTTGGTTATTATGTATATATTTTACTTTTGCTCTTCTGTATGCTGAATAGTATTCATCGGATCTAGTGGGCCTGACAAAAAGGTAGTCTTATATCTTCTTCATATTCCGTATACTGTCTGACAAGGAGAAAAAAATTTATATTTCTTCAGAAAATCATAGTCTTTATTGGAAAAATTGAATCTGAGTTTTTATTGAATTCCATGAAAAAAGTATTCCACTCATAATTTACATCACATTGATCGTTATGAATATCTTCCCAATACATAGTAGACAACAAATTTAATTTAAATTTATTAGATTAACATGCCTCATATTCCTTATTCTTTTTTTTTTCTACATTTTGGGTTATGATTCTATTGAGTGAAAAAAAATTCTGAATGATCTGAAATGTGTTCTTCTATGACTGAGGAGCATCCTACCATGTTCGTAATTATATTATCTTAACATGTGGTTTTACAAATTTGTGTGGGTTCCTTCACTGTTGGAAAGAAATAGAATAGAATATATTATATTTATTCCCAATAATTATTGCGACATCATATAATATATAACAATAACATGGAAAAAGTCAAAATCACTAAATCAACCCTAAAACATTTAACGAAAAGTAATTAGACACTGCTATGAGTGATAATCTTTACAAAAAATTTCGAATTCCTGTAGACTGTAATATGAGATTATATATTTTCTTTTTGAAAAGCCTGTAGTCCATAATCTTCTGGATCGCCTTTGGCAGTTTATTGAACATCCTTATACCTGCATAGTGCGGGTTCTTTTCTTGCAATGAAGAGCAGTGAAGAGGATTTATATAAGGATTTATTTGTCTACTATTATTTCTGTTTTCGCATTCTTCAAAATAATTATCATATTTTCGTAAAAAGAGAAGTCTGTATATGTAAAGGCCATATATAGTTAGAATGTTATTGCTGCTGAAAAGGCCCCTACATGAGTCTCTAAAACCCATTCCCAAAATAGTGCTTATGGCCCATTTCTGTAAAACAAAAATTTTCTCTGCAGAAGATGTACCACCGCAGAAAATGATGCAGTACGATGCTGAAGATTGAAAATTACCATAATAAATAACTTTTAGCACATCTGAGTATTCTTGTTCTTGTTTTATCCGATAGCTTTTTCACTGAGGCAATATAGCAATATCTGTGATAACATTCGAACATGAATGGGATGCTATTGTTGTTGATATCCGTTATTGTTTTGAAAGATATGTATTCCTTAAGGTGAATAGCGCTGCCCCCATGTAGACCCTCATTTCTACAAAAGTTTGATACAGGATTGTATCCCTGTTGTTTATAATACTGCAACTCTTGATGGCTTTTCCAATATCAATGTTCAGGGACTGCTAGAAAATCAATGTTGTGCTTGTCCAACATATATGTAGTCTGCCCAAAGCTGATCCAACTGACCGAAGGTTCTGGTGGGTGCAGCACAGTTCAGTGAGATGTCTGCCCTCTTTCTTCTCTTCTATGACTGCCATGTTGTTGGATCTAAAAAAAAAAAAAAGTTGAATTCCCTCACCGAAACCCCAGCAGATCAACTTTCAGGTCTCAACAGCCTCTCAAATAACAATTCTTCAGAAGAGACACCAATGCTCAAAACTGAGTTTGTACCTATATCCCCATCTGTTACTTGATTTCCACATATCCTCCATACCTATAACCACTTTCTTTAAAGTACTCCTTTTATCTTAAGGAAAGATCCACTTGAGATCCTATACACAAGACTGTATTTTCTTTAATAAATTTTTTTCAGACTACTGTTTTCCACTGAGAGCTGTCTTCTAGGGTTTTTATATCTTCACTTGTTTTGTTATCATGGTTTCTAATCTCATTAATTTTCTTACGCTGAACACGTTCCATTTCAGCTCATTTTGTAGACTTGCTATCATAACCTACATTTGCAGCACTCTTAGGTATAGTTGAGGCATCCTGTACACTATTACGGACTTCATCATCTTTGATGTTCGGTGGTTTTTGTTCCGTGTGATTATCATGAACTGTTGTCATATCATGCCTCATGGGTTTTATTATTATTCGCTTGAAGAACTTTGTTTTTGTCTTTCATTTCTTCCAGAAGCATCTTTGAGTAATGAATTTCTGTTTGTAGTGTTTTGTTCTCGTGATTGTCCAGATTATTCCCAGGATTGACAGAATCATACCACTTTACAATAGGTCTCTTGCTTGCTCCACGAATTATCATATTTTTATGTTTTTCTCATTCTATATCGATACAAAATCGTAATGTATGCTATCGCACACTTCAACAGTTCGCGAATTTTGAATAATTTGGTATTGAAAATGGTCAAATCGGGACGCAAGATATAAGTGGGTGTAACGAGGCAGATCTCCCTCTACGTCACACGTTATTGCAAGATTCATCGATTGATACAGCCGACGCTGTCTATTGACTTGCTAGAGAGAAAAGTACCCTAGAAGAGAGAGAGAGAAAGAGAGTGGATATATCCCGGTACATCACAGAAGGCGCGAAGTTTACTCCGTTTGAACAGCCTATATGAGGAGCCAAATTCAAAAGATCGTTTTCCCGTTGCAAATTGAAATTTTTGACGGCGGTTAAGTTTTTCAGTAGTCTTACGGATAGACTATTTGATTCCAATGATAAAAAAATTCATGACCTATTCCATTACCAATGACCGCCAAGTTTTCATCCTTTTGGAACAGCTTTCATGGAAGACTGAAAGCAAAATTTACAGACCAGTGTTTGGCACAACACTTAAATACTTTGTTGTCAGTATCAACTTTAATTTGATAATTTTCATCTTTCGGTACTTGCTCAGTTATATTGTGGAGAGGTTCAGATTGTGCTCTTATTGCTGCTTTCTTTTTGACGATTTGGATATCTCGAAGCTGCTGCCGCGCATGAAATTTGTTAACAAATATCATGCGCGGGGGAGCTCCGAGCTACCCAAATCGTCAAAAAGAAAGCAGCATATTTCGTGTGGAATGTGAAAGGATGCGGTGCACGGTGCAATAGATGTGATCCTAAAATACCTAGGGGTGGTATTTGTAAAGGTTATAGTAGTACAACATCAATTATAAATCAACTCAAGACAAAGCACTTCGACGAATATAAACCTATGAGGTTAATCCTCAAGGAAAAAGCCCTAAATTGATAGCGCCCTACAGTTATGTTTAAGATAGGGTATCCTCACACATTGATTTCCAAAGATTTGGTTGTGAAAATCTGTAATGGAATTACAGTTTATGTTCTTTCCCAGAAATTATTGTTTATTAATGGACAAATTTGATTTAGTATAGGAGTTCATCTTACTTTTTTGTGCAGTGTTTTAAGCCATTATTAAGATTTTGATCTTATTATAAATATATATTTACAAACAATGGTGGGTTTGTTCATTTATGGTCTTACTAATAAGTACATGTATACATCAATACTATTGATTCGGTTTACACTTTGGCAGATTCATTCAGAAATTTGGTATGCGGCCGAATCACAAAAAAGACGCTTTGGTTCATCACTAGGTTCAATATATATTCAATATCTTCTTCAGAACTCTACAATGAACAATATAAAATTAGAAAGGGAGAAATAATGTAGCAAAAATATCCACCAGTAAAACGAACTGTCAAAAAACTTAAGATGCAAAAAGTGAAGCAGAATTTGATTATAAAACTAATACCAGAACAGTATCAGTAACAATTATTGATGGTTTGCTTTACTGTTTTGAAATTTTTTTCGATGTTTGTATTTATACCTTGTTCATCATACTTGAGACTTTTCTAGTATTAGTTATGCAAGCAATTTATGTTTTACTCATTTCTTAACTGTTTGTGTTACTAGAGAATATTTTTCTTTTTCATTTTCTTATTTTATATCGTTTATTGTAGAACCCTGAAGAAGATATTAAGTATATCGAAACATCGGCGTTCTGTCAGATTGAATTTTTCTCTGATAAAACCTAAACTTACTCTTTCATTATCATACAATAAAAAAGTGAACCTCCTCCAGGGTTTAAATTTCGAATATTTAGAACAACCTCAATGTTTTCGGACAGTTGCACCATAGGATGACGGATGCATAAAAAAATAGCTTTACTGCCACGGACATCGGTTTGGACGACGTGTTTAATCGCGGCGATCAAAATCGACAGAAAAGAACGAAGTCAGTGGAGCAAGTCAGCGTGGTCGAAAGGCCTCATTTTAATCTAACCGTTGCAATTGGGAGAACGTGAACTGTTGGAAAATAGCAAGAAGTTATTTAGTGTCCTAATATTTTCTTGGTACGACTAGTACACTTGGTTGAATATACAAGAAAGAACTACACACGCAGTAGATGGAATTGATCTGTTTTGAAAATTCTAATTTTCTTTTTTGAAAATTCCAATTTTCTAGAAAGCGAAATGGATCAGTGTCAAATGAGAGTACAGAATCTTCATCTTGGAGACATAAAAACAACAAAAACCACTCTGAATGGCATGACAACACCTCCAATGAGAGTTTCAGGAAGGGAAGAACAAATAATGAAAGTAGAAAGTCAGCAAACACAAAGTAATCAAATATTTTGCATTCTTTAGCATTTGTGATTTTTATGCGAGCATTTCACAATTAAATCAAAAATCGTGTATTTTTAATTCAGTCAGTTACTATGGAAATAATACTCATATATTGTGACTTGTTCAAGTAAGAATCTGTTCGAAGAATATGCTTCTCTCTATTTGCATTAAATTATAGTTTTATTTTTGTGCAGCCTGCGATATGATGGGAAGTACAGAAATAACAAAAATGAGTTCAGGTAAGAGGGTAAGGTATAAAAATCACATCTGCAAGCTTATGTAACACTGTTTCACGTCTTCACCTATCACCTAATGCACAGTCGAATAGTTGAATTGGTGCCAGGGTATTTCGTCTTTAGAGTGAATTTTTGTGGTCCTCAATATAAATATGGTGTTGAGGTATGATTCTGATCTCGGCAGTAGCTGCCTGGCAGCGACTGCCATACCGCTTCCAGGGGATTACATGCAACACTTACCGATACAATCAGTCGTGCAGCGCTGCGTGTCAAAGGGAGGGAAAATTAATAGTTAGGATTACAGCGGCGTTCGGATCAGACTAGGTACGTAGTATCGAGGCTCTATTGTACTTGGTGAATTCTGAGCTGAAAATGGTTTCAGAAACATTAGGTGAAGACAAGTAAAAAGTTTGAGGTCAAATTCAATTCTGTATGAATGTTAACAAAACAATAGTATTTATTAGCCAGGCAATAAAACTTCACAACACCAGTTCCTGGACATTATTATTGAAATATACATAATGAAAACGTCACAAACAACTAACAGTTTGTGATTGGTATAAATCTAACCAATGGTTTGGAAGATGTAAAACTTTGAAATTCTTTTTCCTCAGAGTCAAAAAAACCATCATTACTTTACAAGCTACGATCAAAAAGTACCTTGAGATTTTATTTTAAATTAACAGCTGTTCTGGCTGTCATTTTTTGTTGAGTTGGTATACCCTCAACTGAAATCTATAGCACATTTGAGCATTAGTATTTGATTGGCAGCTGTCTACATCAGACCGGTTTTTGTGTTTTGTCTCATTTTTAATATGAATGATTCTTTTGGTCAAAGAGATGTTGAAATGAAATCTTGTGTGCGGATTCGCTTGAAAGGGGCAGAAACCATTTAGGGACTCTCTCAAACACCAGAGCATACGAGTGGATAGATAGTTTGAACTTTGGCAACATAATGCTACCAAGGTTCCCTTGGCCATTCCTTGATATTGAAAGAGATGAAATAAATTTGAGTGTTATTTACAATTTCCCGTTACCCTTTGATCATAATGTATATCAAATATATTATCGGGATTTTTAAAGGACTTTTACAGGTTGGTTTGAATCATTTCTTGCCGCCCCTGATTTAATAATTATGTACATATTACCCAATCTTATTTGAATTTAGTGACCTTTTCCGTCTCCAAAACCCTTAAATTTATTGCAATATAAATAATTCAAGCCAAATCATTTATTGATTGAAGACTGGTGTTAAGAGATTGTTATATTGATTGATTGAGGATTATATGATATGAAAAGACAAAAGGTTTTTTAAAGTTTGTCCTGAAATCAACCAGTCTGAATACATTAATTGATGTAAGTTCATGAATAGATGAATGCTTTGGAAGATACATTGAGCTTTTACAAGAAATATATCAAGAGAATTTTCATTCATGATTGAAATTGGAATATTCAATCTTAAAAAAAATCTGTCTGTCATTATTCAGTATTCTGCGAAACCATCATCCATTATCCATTTTATTTGCTACATGCTTTATTCTTTATGTATGTTATCCTAAAAAAAAACGAAACTTCATGATACTTTTATTTACAGAAACCAAAACAACACATGGAGCCCTCCAGAAAAAGATAGTTCACAGAACCAGAACAATTACTCGAATCCTCAAACTAGTCACGCTGAATGGAATGGTAGAGGAACCAACAATGGCCGAAATAGATCTTCCAGGTCAGTTTAAATAGATGAATCAATATAATAATTATCATAAGTGAAATATGACATTTTATTTCCGCCTTAAGTTTGAAAAGACATAACATCACATGCATATTTCAAACTAACACATAACGTCACTACATAAATACATAATTCCTCTTAAGACAATAATTGAATTATATATTTCAATATACTTGTAATTCCTCATCATTTTTATTGTACGGGACCTCATACTGACTAAGTACTTGTTTTGTTAACAAGTGTCTATAATCATGACAGACGAATTTATACAGGCAATCTCTTGAGTGTTTTGAATATCTCCATTTTCTTGAAGTTGAAATTCTTCAACTACAAAAAAAAATCTAGCGATTTTGGCGAGAAAGCATCTGCTATGCATCTGACAATTCAAAAGTGATCACTTCAGCGACAATCTCGTCCATCAGTTTGCGCCCTTAGATGTTATAATTGATGTATTTGTGGTATTAAGAAAACAAATTAGTAAGACAACCAATATTTACAAAAATATAGATTAGATCGAATCGAAATTCAGTACTTCACTGAAAAATAAAGGTTTATACAGGATTTTGTGAGGATAATATGAACAGAATATCACATAATATTGAATATTTGAAAAAAAAAATGGATTTTTCAAAGAAATTGTTCTAGTGATACGATCATCATGAAATTTCGCACTAAGTTGTCCATCAGCATTTTCAAACTAGGTACCAAGTTTCATCATGATTGAATCTATATTTTTGAGTTATTCTGGATAACGATACCGAGGAAGAACACAGAATTTGACATTTTTTCCCAGTATCTCCAAAAATTATAATTGTATCGAACTGAAATTTCGTACACCTTTGTGAAACAGAGACCAAGGTCTAAGCATTATTATCTTTCGAAAATATCGAACTTTTTCGAGAAAAAAAAATCTCGAAGAAAATTTTGAAAAATACTTTTTTCCTATTTTCTGACGGAACGATCCCACTAAAATTCTGCCAAAAGTTGCGAGTCGCTATGCTCCAACTAACTGCCAAGTTTCAATCCAATCGCTCCGACAGTTTTTGAAATATCAGGGAGAAACCTAAAAATTTCAAATGACCACATTCTTCCACTAACGACCTTCACCGTCGCATTTTGAAATCCAACCCACCCTGAAAGTATCAAGTCGATGGATTCTCCGTACATCCGTAATCGAATCATTTCGACCTCTACATTATTTGACGAGTGCTAACCTGGCTCAGTTTTGGTTACAAAAACTTAATAGACCTATTCCAAGGCCTATTGACTGACTTTGTTAAAGTGAATGGAATTATCTACTTAGTGAAGGCCTTCAATAATTAATTCTACAAGTAGATTCTTTTTTTTCCGAAAAGATCAATTTAATTGGTAGCGCAAAAATCCTAGAAAAAGACATTAGAATCAGTTTCAATTTCTGGTGTTGCAAAATGGCGCAGAAGTCTGGAACGATCGCTTACTTTGTCGATATTGAGAATTTTCGAAAAAATATTCAGTGTTGTATTTGGAATTACATTTGTCATTCAAACTCTCAATGACGGTGCGCATTATATCACAATATAATGACACTCGGAAACGTCGAAAAATCATGATATATTATTCCTTTGTTGGTTATATCTTCAAACTTTCTCTACAAAAAGATTGAAATTTCGTTCAAATGTTTCTATTCGCACCATTAGTAATAGTAATAGAATTATGGAGTATCATAAAAAAGTGTGATTCAAAATCATGCATATTTTCATGGCTTCCACCAATGGCCTTCAACAATAAAAAAACATTTATTAGTACTTGTTTTGATTAATGAGAATTATTATTTAGTTTTAGGCAAGATAATGAAGGGTTCGGCAACAAAGAAAATAGGAATAGACAAAAGAATGACAATTTCAATACAGATAATTCGACTACCTGGGGAGATAATGAAGAATTTCAAGGAGTAAAGTAAGTTCTCATAGGTCCAATAATTTCGTTGAATAGTTGATGAGAAGGAATAATGAATTTATCCATATATTCGTGAATACAGCAGCATTATAATATCAATTCTTCATTGTAGAAAAAGGACAAAGAATTTCTCTTCAAACAACAGCAATAACAGAAATAGAGACAGAACTGATAATGATGAATGGGGAAGTAAAAAAAATTCGTTTAATGGGAACGATTTTGGGGAAAAAAAGTCCTATAGGTAAGAATAGTTCATTGTTAATGAAAAATTCTTAGGTGACAAGATTTGTGGCAGATCTAATTAGAATGCATGTTTCCTTCCAGGGAAAGAAATTCATATGATTCAGACAACAGTGGCTCATACAAAAGAGGAAAATCGGAACGAAGTTTTGATGGCAAACCCAGATTTGACAGGGGAGATAACAGGAAAAAACCCTTCAGAAAGTAAGATTTAGCTTTAATAGAAAAATATATTGATGCCAACTGTGCTAAGAATAATGTTACGTATTTCATAAAAAGCATCATCATAACCACATCATTAGTTTCAAGTTCTTTCAGCTTTATCCTTCTTGATTCTTATCCATGAGTTGTACAATAACTTTCAAATTTCGTTGCTTTATTTAAGGTAACATCATATAATAACTTGCTTCTTGTTTCCACTTGTACTTTGAAAATTGAATTGAATTTAGAAGTGCTACAATAAAAAAAAAATATCTGTACCATTCATATTTTTTCAATGTGCTAGTCTTACATCAAGAATGGAACGCTAACATTTTCAGAGAATTTCGCTTACATTAAAAAAAATTAATAATGTGTTTTACAGCCATGTAGCCTGAATACACACTTCTACACGTTTAAGCATTGACTTAAAAAAGATGACTAATATTTGTTTGTTAGAACTTGTCCAAGCAACTCGAACTTCGTGAATTAACTGTCCCAGAACCTGTGTAGGTTGGTGTAAATTGAACAGTACTCTTAACAGAAAGATCGCTTTTTCATCAATCGAATTCCGTAACTAACCCTTTTTTCAGGAACCAACCGAATATTTCATATTTACGTAGGAACACATCCTACAAACTTGACACTGTTGACATGAAATCAGGAATCCCAACTTAAATTTCGGCCAATCGGAGATGATCTTATTTAGAAGGAATTATCTTTTTTGAGAAGCCGAGATATTTATGAATAACGCGAACCTTATCATGTCGAATTTGTTTTGAAATTCCCCTTCCCCAGTGATAGTAAATTTGGACTAAATTTTTGGGTTGGCAACTTGGACTGAAGTCGTCTATTGGCAACCATTGTACCCCTGTCAAAAAAAAAATGGTGATAATTTTGAATTCTTCGAACTCGAGACATTTTGTTATGCTTAACAAAGCTTTAACACAAGTCGACTCGAGTAGTTTCTTCACGTCAAAATGGCAAAAAAGCTTTGTTTATGCAAACTAAAATGTTGGTATATTTACCATAGCATGCTTTGAATTAGAGATGGGCAACTCGAGTTACGCTATGGACGATTCGGCTCGAGTTGCTTTTCATAGACATTAGTAAATTTGGACTAAATTTTTGGGTTGGCAACTTGGACTGAAGTCGTCTATTGGCAACCATTGTACCCCTGTCAAAAAAAAAAATGGTGATAATTTTGAATTCTTCGAACTCGAGATATTTTGTTATGCTTAACAAAGCTTTAACACAAGTCGACTCGAGCAGTTTCTTCACGTCAAAAAGGTCAAAAAAGCTTTGTTTATGCAAACTAAAATGTTGGTATAGTTACCATAGCATGCTTTGAATTAGAGATGGGCAACTCGAGTTACGCTATGGACGATTCGGCTCGAGTTGCTTTTCATAGACATTAGTAAATTTGGACTAAATTTTTGGGTTGGCAACTTGGACTGAAGTCGTCTATTGGCAACCATTGTACCCCTGTCAAAAAAAAAATGGTGATAATTTTGAATTCTTCGAACTCGAGATATTTTGTTATGCTTAACAAAGCTTTAACACAAGTCGACTCGAGCAGTTTCTTCACGTCAAAATGGCAAAAAAGCTTTGTTTATGCAAACTAAAATGTTGGTATAGTTACCATAGCATGCTTTGAATTAGAGATGGGCAACTCGAGTTACGCTATGGACGATTCGGCTCGAGTTGCTTTTCATTAGACTCGAGTCAACTCGAAAGCAATTCGGATCCAGTGTTCACCCGACTCGATGCGTAGAAATCACGATTTCGTGAATCGTCGGTGCCTCCCGTCGTCGATGTCGATCGATACAGCTCGAATTGGTTGGCGGATCGGCAGTCGCAGTCGGCAATAGTTCGATCTGCTCGATTCAGTTGTATTTCAGATTGTTAGATTTCAGTTCAGTCTGGATCGATATCAACAGGGTATTGGTCTATTACTGATGAATTAAAATTGACTGCCTATAAACGAAAATATATTTGAGTCGAGAAGGGAGTGATTTGAGACTAGAGTTGGATTGATTAAACTTTATTCATTTATTTATCGATAATGGCCCCCTTTTCGTTATAAATATTATTTTACAGTCATTTTTGAGAAGTGTGATTCTTTAAAACTTTTTTCACAATAAATGCGTTGTTTATTAAAGTTGGGCACTTACATTTGAACCCTTAATCTTCAATTGAATTATTCCTCATATAAAAGTAAAATGTAATTCAATACATGTGTGTGAGCCAGCTGTTAGCGAGACTCATAAAAGTTACAACTTCCGAGTCCCGATTCTACAATTCCTTCCAATTTCTATTCCTACCCAGTCCGAGTAGATCGACATCGGGGCATCGAGCCTCGAGCCTGGGGAACGAATAAGTGTCGAGGCCCAAGGGGAACCAACTCGAAACTCGACTCGATATGAAGGCGAATCGCTGGCGAATGCCAGCCGCAGAAGCATAAGCACCTAGTCGAGTCAGCTCGAGTTGGCCATCATTTCAACTCGAGTAGATCGAGTTGAGAAATTGACGACTCGTCCCACCACTACTTTGAATATGGTCACTATCGGTAAAAAATGGAGTTTGTTGAGTTATTCCTTCTGGATGTAAGGCTTTCAATGTCACTGAATATAAGTTACCAACACAAAGTCAAAAGTTTGCTCTTACAAATCTATAATTATAACGCAGAAATATTATTCTGAAATATTTCTACTTGGTGTTTAGGTGAAATGCCATCACGATGTAGCACTGTACGCTGTTTGTTATCCGCAATTTTATTTAGCACTTGATTTTTAAAGATTTTTTGTGAAATTTTTTTTTGGGAAACTGGAACTAAACTTGTGTTTTACATGTTAACAGTGAAAAGTATTATATAACATAATCACAAGGACGAATATCCGTCGATAAATCAACAGATATTCCCCCTTGATCAGAGCTAATCACCCAATCAACCAAAACACCTACACCGAAGAAGCGGATCCAAGTAGAATGACTACAGCTGTTTCACAATTGTTATTGATCGTCAGGTCAACTTAACTTGAATGAAAAGTATTATGTTTCATGATGGGCTGAAAGACCTTGATCGATGAGCATTTGTTAGAAGGTTCTTACAATCATGTCAACAGTGAAAACTAATTTCACCCAAAATTGCTTAAATCTTTCACACTTACCATCTCTCATCTCAAGCAAAAATATATAAGGTGTAGACAGGTTGTTTTCGTGACTTGTAACATAATTCATGTTCATGCCAAAATTTTCATACATAGCTACTGGAACGTAAAGGATGATAATATGGAATAATCCTCAAAAAAATAACACCTTAATTTAAAAAAAACTCTGGTGAGAGTTCACACTCCGTTGTTGAACCGTACCTTAATTGGAATTATTTTAATCGTATTAATTACCATGGTTTTTCACTGATCTGGACAGTTTTTTTGAACATGTTTCTGAAAAAACTTCGATGGTCACTGATTCCTGAGTGAATCAAATAATAGTAGAAGGGATAATTGGTGTTCTGCTGTATATCAAAGAAATTCAAATGACTAACTTGGAACGACAAAATATGAATTATGTTTCATGAATATGGGTGCGTTTTTACTTCAATTTAATGAAGCGATGAATTCAATCGAGCAATGAAAATACGATTGACATGACGTCATTAAATTTATCGAAAATTCACTAAACATTCGGTGAAAACAAATACAGGAAGCTGAGAATTTTCCATGAAATTCGTTATTATTTCGAATAAACGAGTTTCTTGTACACTTTATAACATATTGTACAAAAATCAGGAGAAATCGTTTATTTCACCTATTTTCCAAATATATTTTAATTCTGTTATCTATATGAGATATTTGCCGTGTTTCTGCACATATTTTTACTGAAGATCATTATTATGGATGCGGTACTGGCTAGCATTATTCCTGTTGTGAAAAATATATTAGCTTTTGGGAGGAGGAAAAATAAAATAAATGATAAAAAACTCCACCATTTTAGTGATAGACTCTTCAGTAGCGTTAAATCATCTTTACTATACATTTTTCTAATTTCCACACCGAACAATATTTCACAAAATGAAGTGTACAAAATATGACAACTTTACACCAAAATATTAAAGTGAGGTTAGAATCGAAATAAAAACGCTCCCTATGTATTATGAAATAATTTCGTTTTTCTCTATTCCATCACAAGTGGTGCAACCCTTATACACGAGCCATAATTGCATATCTAACACCAGAACCCTCCCTCGAAAACACCTCGTTCCAACGAAATGTTAATAAAAACCGTGTTTCAGAGGAGACGATTACCATATGGGAGATCACGAGCAAACGGATGGACGAAAATTCAACTCTAGAAGCGATTCGAAATGGACGGAGAGAAACAATAGAAACGAATCTCGTAGCAATTCTTATAATAACGCGACAACAGCCATAGACGCAGCTCCCGATGATGCAACATTCCAAACTCTAGAAGTCAATGGACGGCAAAAAGTAACATTGAGTTGGTTCCACAATCCTTTCAGCTTTTTCTGTCAACTCATGGATTCCCAGCAGAATTTCAATACGCTGATGGACGAAATCCAAGAGATGTACAAAGACAAACCTTCGGGTTTTGCGGTGGAAGGAGCACCTGCCATCGCTCTCTTCCCAGAGGACAATGTTTTTTATCGGTCCAGAGTATTGAAGTCCATCGGCAATAAGTATAAAGTCTATTATGTTGATTTTGGTAATATTTCTGTCGTGGATAGCGTTTGGCCTATTGATAAGAAGTTCATGGAATTGCCAATGCAAGCCATACCATGCGGACTTGGTGGGATTCAGCCTGTTGGAAATGATTGGCCTGATCCTAATGCGTTTGTCAATTATATGCAGAAGAATAGTTTGGACTGCGAGTTTCAGAGTTATCAAATTGACAGGTAGGTTCAATAAATGAAATTTTTGATCATGTGTCATTTTTGCGCGCATAATCTAGGGGAACAGCGTGCTATCGTTTTGTCTAAATGTCTGTAATTTTGGATGATTGAGCCGAAAATGGTCTCAATCGACTAGGTTGGACTCACTGATGACGAATCCGGTGTCAAAATCGATTCTGTCCGGCCGGCCGGCCGTAGACACGATAACTGTCGACAGAAGCAAGCTAGCAACTTGAAACTTTCAGGATAGGTTGCGCATCAGAATGCCGCGGTTAAGTTCGTTAATGGGCTAAATCGATAATAGTTTCGGAGTTATAGGCATTTGAAGTTTTGAAGTTATTTATTTTTTATTTCAGAAACAACCTGAGCGATTCGATTCAAACTTGGCAGTTAGGTGGAGTACAACGACGCGCAACTTTGAGCTGAATTTTGTCAGGATCATATTGTCAGTAATTTAAAAAAAAAAAAATTTTTCGAAATTTTTTTCCAAAAAAATTTTTTTTTCGGAAACCATTCATCATATCCAAAAAAAATTATACTCACACTTTGACCTTCTAATTTCACAGCAGTATACCAAATTTCAGTTCGATACGATCATAAGTTTTGGAGATATCGGGAAAAAATATGTCAAATTTCGAGGTTTTCTTCTCGATATCGTTGATTTTTTCGGTATTACTCGAGAAATACTGCTTCAGTCCTGATTAAACTTCACAGCTAGTTTTAAGATGCTGAAAGACAACTTTATGCAAAATTTCGTGAGAATCGTGTAGTTAGAACAATTTGAAAAAAAAATTTCTATGATTTTCTCATCATATCATCCTCATTAAATTCTGTATGAAACTTCGAACTGTTATTTTCGATGAAGTACTGGATTTCAATTCGATCTGATCTATATTTTTGGAAATATTGGAAAAATAAAATTTTGATTGGGTATATCTACGGAATCATTGGGTGGATTTTACCCATTCACGAATTCGGCCTTCGTAATTAAGGTCCAAACCTTCTCTACAAATATCGAGTTTCTAAGTTGTTTCTTTCGGAAGTTATTGTGTTTACGCAGTCGGCCGTTAGGCTGACCGTAAACACAATAACTTCCGGAAGAAACGACTTAGAAACTCGATATTTGTAGAGTAGGTTTGGGGCTTAATTACGAAGGTCGAATTCGTGAATGGGTAAAATCCGCCCAATGATTCCGTAGATATACCCATTCAAAATTTTATTTTTACAATATGTCCAAAAATACAGATATGATCGAATTGAAATCCAGTAATTTATCAGAAAAAAATTTCAAAAAGCACTGCCGTGAAGGCAGCAGCTTTTGCGTGCATGTTCAAATTCGTTGCTAAAGTGGTCATCTACATTGAACATGCGCGCAAAAGTTGCTGCCTTCACGGCAGTGCTTTTAAAAATTTTTAATATTGGAATTTGAATCGTCACCTTCAACAACAATCTGAAATTTAGTTATATGCTAGGAGGTGCTTTGGTAAGCATGGCCAGTCTAAATCACTCTTCACAGTTGAAGCTCTCTTTTGTAACCTGCATTATTCTCAAGAATATTTCAATAGATTGTGAGGTCAAGTTCAATTCTTCACTTGCTATGGCCACATTTTGGAATGAAAAAAAGGCTCCAGTTTACATTTGAGATTCCTCGCGTTTGCTTGAATTTCCTTGCAAAAATTCACCTATTCCAACTCTTGAACAGAAATAGATTGAGACATGCGCAATAGGCTAAAGGCATTGTCCATGTGGTAGAGCGTCCACTGTACAGTTTCGGTTTCTGTTAGAACAATCCTATTAACGTTTTTCACTACACTACTCGAAATTTTCAGGGTTGTATAAAGGTTGAATAGACAAACGAACAAGCATGCAAAAACTACTGAATTCACAAGCTGAAGCAAGGTTGCAGAGGTTAAGAGCGAAAAACATTTCTGAAAGTTTCATCAACATTAAGTTGCTTAATTTACCTAGTGTTGGTTTTTCTTCGCAGATCTAACTGATAACCTAAAAAATTTTACCCGGATGATTTCCGACCAGGGGTCCCTGAGTTATGAAGAAAAACGCTGCAAATCTCCAATAATCCCAAAAATGAATAATCGCATTTGGTTGAATAATCGGTTAACTTTTCATCCAGAATCATATATCTAAAAGAAGATGAAAATATTGATTCCCAAGTTTTCAACACATATCGAGTTTTTGTGTTAGTGAAAAACCAATGAGTTATGAATAATATATAAGTTTTATTTAAGATATCAATGGTATTGGGTTATTTAACTGAGAAAATAATAAACTCTTGTTACGCGCTTGTTCTAGGAACAACGCGTTATCATTTCCTCACTATATCTGTAATTTTCGAGTTTTGAGCCAAAAATGGTCTTAAACGATTGGGTTGAACGCCCTGAATCCGTGTCAAATTCAATTCTGTCTGTCAAGTTCTTGGGGTGGAATAGGTTGGATAGTTTCAGAGTTGAGCCCATTTGAAATTTTGAGGTTAATTCCTCGATATCCCATGAAGTATTGACTCGATAAAATTGAAACTTCGTGGGCAGTTTTGGAATACCAACGCGCAACTCAGAGCAATTTCGTGTGGATCTAGTAGTTGAAAAATTCAAAAAAATTTATTCCAAATTTTTGAAATTTTTGATGACATGTTTTTTTCTTCTCTGGAAATACTGATTACAGTTACATGGAATTTGGCACAGACCTTAGAGTCAGTATTTAACAACAATGTTCCAAATTATATAAGAAAAAAAATGTGCTAAATTTCATTGTGATTTGAAATTTCAATGTTATGTACGCAATATCTCAAAAAGTACAAATGCAATCAGATTGAAACTTCGTAATCAGGTGGAGTACCAACGAGCGAGTAGTTGCAAAATTTCGTGTTGATCTAATAGTTAGAATTTGAACAAGCGCGTGAAAGCTCCTGATCTCACGTCAGTGCTTTTCTAGATTTTGTGAAATTTGCAGCGTTTTTTTTTAAATATCCCCAGAAATTATGTTGGTATAGAACTGAACTTTAGTACACTGCTGTGAAATATGAAGCACAAAGTCTGCGCTAATTTTTTCCCAAATGTGTAGTTTTCGAAAAAAAATTTGAAATTTTTTTTTTTTAATTTACTGGCAGTATGATCTTTACAAAATTTTCTCGAAAAGTTCAACAAACTGCCAAGTTTCGATTCAATAGTTCAAGTAGTTCCCGAATTATCACGGAAATAACCTCAAAATTCCAAAAGGCGTTAACTCCGAAACCGTTCGACCGATTTTGCCCATTACCGAACTTGACCGTCGCATTTTGAAATGCAACCTACTGTGAAAGTTGCAAGTTGATAAGATTCTCCGTACTACCGTAATCGTGCGTACTGCATACCGGCCGGGCGGTCGGACAGAATCGATTTTGACACCGTATTCGTCATCAGTGAGTCCAACCTAGTCGTTTGTGGCCATTATCGTGTCAAAATTCGAAAATTACAGACATTTGAGCAAAACGATAGCACGCTGTTCCCCAGAATATGCGTGCAAAAATGTGAAATAACAGAGATATTCACAATTGTTAATTGTCGTGAATATAATTTCGCAAATGTTGAGTTGTATGTATGTTTGAGTATTATTCTATTTTCAGATATATGGTAAACCTTTATTCTGATGATCAGGATATCAAGCAGCAATTAGTTGACGACAATTTGGCCAAATACGTCGAAATATCTGTACCATCACTAGATTTCGATATCAACTTTTTGACGGGGCACACATTCAGAGCAATGCTGGAAAGTGTGAATGATTTATCAGACTTCAGAATGTCCCTTTCATCAGGAATTCAGTTGTTGTGTTCAGCACACAATTTGACCAGTGCGACAGAAATATTTGAAGATGAACTGAAACAGAAGGTCGGTCAAGTTGTGGTCGTCTACGGTGATAATGTCATAGAAGATAGGTAAGATTTGAACTATTGTAAGGGCAGAGTGATAGTGCATGAACGCTAAAAAATGTCGCAAAAATTATCATTTTGGTGAAACTAGTTTTTAGGTACAGAGTGAGTTTTTGAGTATTATAATAATTTAAACCATCTTTCCCCCATCAAACAAAATTCTTTTTTCCCCTAATATGTTTCCAGATACGGGTACGGTTGAAATATACAGTGTGTTAAAATTTCCAAAAATAAAAACAGGTTTCACGCACTTGTTCTCATGTAGCTTTGCCATGGGTGCTCGGAATAATAATGATAAATAAATAAAAAAGTACTTTATTGTAAGAACTCTCTCCAAAAGGCCATTGACCAAGGTCCTTCAGCCCATGAAACATAATTTTTTTTCATTAATAAATAAATATAATATTAATTATTATACACATATATTTTTCAAATTTGTTGTTTTCATTCTGTTGAGTTTCATTCTTTCTTGATATCTTGCAGCGTCTTCCATAAGGTCCTTTCAGGATATCTGTAACGGTTGTGGTTATCTTCTCGTTTAAGGCATAGGTATTTTAAAATATCCATATTTTTTTTGAACTTGCAGAATTTCTGTGCTAGTATTGTTAATCTCTCGTCAATAGGTACAATGTTGGTAGTTTCGTACAGAAGGTTGTTGGATAGATTATAGAGAGGATTTGATGGGTGCCTGAACTTAGTGAGTTTTCTCAGCGCAGATGTTTCTGCCACTTTTAACTTTTTACGTACTGGGTTTCTGCTGTTGAGGAAAAGTATGTGTCCATACTCAATGAGGAGTCGACATATCATCTTATAGATAGTGCTAACTGTTTTGTGGTTTATACCTTTTTGTTTGTATGTAAAAGTTTAGTTTACTGTCGAGGTTGATACCGAGATATTTAATACTTGATTGTCTCAGTCTTTACTTGTCGGAAATTCATCTTGATGATTAAAAAGTAAATTAACTTATTTCCGCATTATATATTTATTTTCACAACAATTGTTTCGTCATGATAACATGACTTCATCAGGTGAGTATGGTAACTGACTACATTTTAGGGATACAGTTCCGAATACGGAAATTGTTTGGTTATATTGACAAAGAACACGTGTGTACCACAGAATAGGAATAAATATTTCATTATTCTATAGCAGAAAGAGCTATTCTACTAAACATCGTTATCACTTCGTGCATGCCTGGCAAACCCCAATTTTGAAACCTGATTTTGAATACTTTCTGGTAATTTGGGAAAATTATGAATCAAACCCATAATAATTATGTTCAAATTTGCATTTGCAGTAATAACCCAAATTCAGGAAAAACCCCCATTCGACTTATTTTCTCCTTATATCTATATTATATATAGATGTATTTTTTTTATAATTATTGAATAACTGTATCCACACGATATTTTCCGCTCAGTTGCGCGTTGGCCTTTCTCAACTAATCATGAAATTTCAATCTGATGAAATTGGTACAAAATTTTAAATAACAAACGAATATTTTCATATTTTCTTCCCTATATCTCTGGAACTGAATACAGCATCGAAAAGGTCTCTTGCATGTAACACGAAGTGTCATATTTTTATGTTTTTCTCATTCCATTTCGATAAAAAATCATAATGTATACTCCATTCACTTTTATAAAGTATCCCGGTTTGCCATGACATCCTGACAGATTTCACCGTGTATCTTTGGAAAATGTTAGGTTATAGTCATTTTCCTGTCAGATAACTACACAACGTTGTCCTCTCTACAAAGAGGCCGTAGTAATTACTTATTTTCCAAAATTTCAATCTATATTTGGAAAGTAATGAATTTGAGAAAATATTATGTGAATTCAATAATTCCAAAGACCTGGCGAATGTTGAAGAAACTTTTTTCTCTGTTACTATTGGAAATATTTCACGTATGTAAACATGGTTGGAAGATTCAGTAATGCTTTTTTCTTGTACGATCAAGAATCGAGTGTTTTGGAATTTTACTGAAAATGATGGATAGAGTAGTCCGTTACTTCGAATTCCCTACTTTTCTTAATTCTCAAGAAATAAGCCTACAGAAGTCATTTAAATACCTTGTTGCACAACTTGAAATATTCCAGTATGAAAATGTAGTAGTACTCCGAAACCTGTGTCACAGTTAACCTCAAAAGAACTAACTCCATTTACAAAGTTCTTGGGAATCTACGTGAATGATACATATACTGGATTGGGATCAACATATTTCTAAACTGGGATGCAGCTCAGCTTCAGTCTGTTATCTTTGGGTGTAATGACAAGATATCTGGAAAAATTCTCCATGAAAACTACCTATTATGCAGTATTCGAGTCGAAAGCAATATGGAATTATGTTTTATGGACATACTTTGAAGTCAACTCAAATATTCAATTCCCAGAAAAAAGCAATTCCCGAAATATTAGAAAAAATAGCATTGAATGAGATATTGTATAATTCATGTTATTTTCGTGCATAAAAATTCAATGTTCTGCCAACATAGGATATACCAAGTTCATTTTCAATGTCCTACTTCCTATCGAAACAATTCCTCGAAATATATAACTTTTGAAATTATTCGTTTGTTCAATTCAAACATGACTACCTACTTAAGGCTCAATACAATACAATCAAAGCGAAATGTTAACATATTAGTTTATTATGGCTGAAGCTGAATTGTTATTTGTTATTGAAAGAGTGTAGAAATTGGCAACCTCGCGTTGAATTATTTTGACATTGTCGATATTTCAGGAGCACCAACCTGCCTTGGTTTTAGTTACAAAAACATGATAGACCTAAATCATGGCCAACTGGGCTACTTTATAAAAGTGAATGGAGTATATGCTATCTCACACTTCAACAATTCGTGAATTTCGAATAAATCGGTATTAAAAATCGTCAAATCGGGACGCAAAACCAAAGTGGGTGAAACGCGTTAGATCGCCTCCTACGTCACTCGTTATTCCACGATGCCCCGATCGATACATCTAACGCTCCCTATTGGCTGGCTAGAAACAAAGGTACACGAGAAGAGGAAGAGAGTCGATATATCGAGGTACGTCACGGAAGGCGCAAAGTGTTTAAACAACCAATATGTGGAGCCTTATTTTAAAGATCGTTTTCTCGTTGAAAATTGAAATTTTTGACGGCGATTGAAGTTTTTCAGTACTCTTATGGATAGAATATTTGATTCCAATGATAAAAAAAAATACATGCAAGAGACCTATTGAATCCCTGATGGTAAATATCGACTTCAAAGTATGTGCGAAATTTTATTGAAATATGATAAGTAGTCTCGCCCTGGGTTTCACAAACATGAAATTATATACCTTAATTTTATGTGAATTTCGCAAGCGGGATTGGTGGGTGTTTTACATGTATTTTTTCATTATTGGAATCGATTATTCTATCCATAAGAATACTGAGAAAATTCAATCGCCGTCAAAAATTTCGATTTTCAACGGGACAATATTTTAAATTTGGTTCAACATATTGGCTGTTTGAATGATAGAAACTTCGCGGCAATCCGTGATGTAACGTGTCATATCCGCTCTCTCCCTGTGTACCTCCCACTCTACCAAGCCAATGGACAGCCGCGGCTGTATCGATCGTAGAGTCGTCCGGTCACGTGTGACGTTGGAGGCGATCTACTGCGTTTCACACAATTGTTAATACCGAATCATTCATAATTCGCGAATTGTATGTGATAGCATACATTATTATCTTGTATCGAAATAGATTTAGGGATGATACTAAAAGACAAAGATGAAATCTTATAATGTGGGTGTTATAATTTCTTAAATTTAATTTGCAGGTTGGAAGTGACTTTGTATGACCACATGGGCAACAAACTAAATATTTTGAACCCAGACGAAGGCGCATTTGATTCGATAGAATCTGTATGTCCCTACCTTCTGATCCAATCAAAGGTGGAAGGATTTGTCTCTTTTGTGAACGAAACAAGTATTGTCATCCAGCCAACCGAATGCACAGAACTCATCGAATCGTTATTGAATGATATATATGAACACTACGAGTGCCTTCCCCAAGAGAATCCCATTATTCCAGAAGAAGGATTCTTATACGCCGTACTTAGCGACGATTCCAACTGGTACAGAGGTAGAGTGACCTCTTTTGACGATGAGAAGGTCACTGTTATGTACATAGATTATGGAAATTCCGAAGATGTCCCATTTGCCAATCTTAGAGAGTTGGATCCAAAGTTCTACTGGTGGGACAGAATGGCTATTTTGGTGAGTAATTCAGCTCTTTCAAACAGATTCCTATTATCCCCAAAAAATTAAATAATAGTCACGAGTCTCTAAAATAATCAAATCGTGCACAGTAATTACAAATTGAGGGAATTACTGCGTCTTGGGCAAACTGATCTTTAGCCTGTACATTTAATTTTTTTTCTGTTTTCATTGGGTTAGCGTTTAATTTTGTCATGTTCATCAACTTTGTACAATATAATATATTGTCTTGTAATTGGGATTTACCTGTTTAGACAATAAACAATTTTTTTTTTTTTTTTTTTTTTAAATACTGTGGTTATTAAATTTTGTGAGCAAAAAATGCTAGCAAAAATTCAACACAGTATCATGACAGTGAGACTTCAATTACAAAGAAATATTTTAAATCACCTTATGTGGAAGTCCTATCTGAAAAGTTGAGAAAGATCTCCTCTAGGGCAAATATAGAAATAGCATTCAAATCCGAGAAAACGAATGCGCAATTTTTAAATAGACGACTTCGGCCCAAGTTGCCAACCCACAATTTACTTAGCAAGTTTACTTTCACTGGAGAACGGGAATTTCAGGACAAATTCGACATGATAAGGTTCGCATTATTTATAAATAACCGTAAAACATGCCTCGGCTCTTCAAACCAGATAATTCCTTCCAAATATAGGTTTTTGTTAAGATCGTCCCCGATTGGCTGAAATTTAAGTTGGGATTCCTGATTTCATGCAAACAGTGTCAATTTTCATAGGATACGTTCCGAAAATCAACTCTGTTGTTTCGGTTGCCGATTTTCCGCTCCGTAAATATGAAATATTCGGATGGTTCCTGGAACAAACGCGTGAAAAAGGTTATTTACGGAATCTGGTTGATGAAAATGCGGTCGATTTACTGTCACCAGAACGATTTTCTATGGTAAATATCCATATCATAGAACAATCTATGTTTACTTTAGGTTTGTTTTGGTTCCGAGTTCAGATCTGTTCGGGACGGTTCTAGCATAGACCATAGATCTGTGCTAGAACCGTCCCGTACAGTTCTCAACTCGGAACCAAAACAAACCTAAAGTAAACATAGATTGTTCTATGATATGGATATTTACCATAGAAAATCGTTCTGGTGACAGTAAATCGACCGCATTTTCATCAACCAGATTCCGTAAATAACCTTTTTCACGCGCTTTTTCCAGGAACCATCCGAATATTTCATATTTACGGTGCGGAAAATCGGCAACCGAAACAACAGAGTTGATTTTCGGAACGTATCCTATGAAAATTGACACTGTTTGCATGAAATCAGGAATCCCAACTTAAATTTCAGCCAATCGGGGATGATCTTAACAAAAACCTATATTTGGAAGGAATTATCTGGTTTGAAGAGCCGAGGCATGTTTTACGGTTATTTATAAATAATGCGAACCTTATCATGTCGAATTTGTTCTGAAATTCCCGTTCCCCAGTGAAAGTAAACTTGCTAAGTAAATTGTGGGTTGGCAACTTGGGCCGAAGTCGTCTATTGAATTAAAAAATGCAAAACCAAAATAGTTTATGGAATCCCTGCAGGGAATGTCATTCAGCATACATAGGACAAACGGGACGCCATCTTGAAGAGAGATTATTGGAGCACAAAAGGGACCCCTAAAAAATTCTCAACCCACTAAGAAGAAATACAATAATATGGCTCTAGCAGAACATGTTTCTGATACTTTACATGCCCTCAATTTCGCTCAGTAAAGATTTTGGGAAGGGAAAAAAATTAAAGCGTAGATGGCCCAGTGAAATAATATGAATAAAACAAAATAATCAATAACAAGAGAACAGACATTGATAACCTTAACACAGCATATTATTACTTAATTTCAAAAATAAAAGAAAAAGAAAAATGGGTCTTTGGGTTTGGACAAGTGGAAATCAAAACAGTGTTATTTAGGGACCATCGTTGCCAGATCTTGATTAATTCAAGATGGTTAATTCCGACGTGAAAATGAAGTACATAAAATAATGATCGAGTAATGTCATGAATTCTGCCATGGGTTAGGTTAGTTTAGTTTATGACATTGCCAGTCCAAATCAGAAGAAATTTAATTTTGGGATGGTGAACTTGAATTTCGTCTTCTGATTTGTTTAGGTCCTAGGTGAGGTTAATTGAATTTAGGACAGTATCAATCCAAATCGTAAAATAAAATAACGGCGTCCCATAATTGAAAATTATTGAAAACCATACCACCTTTATCTCTGCTTTGAATAAAAATAGTGCAGAATTGGCCTTACTGGCTTATTCAGACATATTCCTTTTACGTTCAATGTACTTCTCAACGCATATTCTATTCAACTTATATAGAGGAAACCTAATTTTAAATAACTACATCCAGTGGCATCGGATTTATTTTACAGTCTGGCAACATTGCTCCCTTAATGAAGGCGCAAACTGATGGACGCGTTTGTCGCTCAAGCGATGACATTTGAGTTGTCAGATAGTCTCCCGCCAAAATCGCGCGATTCTTTTTTTGTAGTTGAATAATTTCAACTTCAAGAAAATGGCGGGATATTCTAAACATTCAAGAGGTGGTTCATACTCGTCTTTCATGATTATAGGCACTTGTTTACAAAATAAGCTCTTAGTCATTAGATGAGATGAATGGATTAAGAATTATGAGTATATTGAAAAGTATTTTTTAAACTATTGTGTTAGAAGAATTATTATTTTTATTTTTTTACCCACTCAATTGCAATCATATGATTGCACTCTATATATGGTGAGGATATGTGGCAGTTTGAAATATGCATGTAATTTAATGTCTTTTAACATCAAGGCGAAAATAAAATGTCTCTTTCTACTCATGATAAATCATTATATTGATTTAGCTATCTACTTCAAAAAAATATTTCTGCAGAACAAACTGATTCCAGCGAAAACAATTCTTTCGATAGCTATGTCCAAAGAATCAAAAGCGTCTATTAATTCAATCCTTCGAAAAATATAGGTATAAAACCAACTACTATACTTGTTGAAGAACCAGATCCACGTGGAAATAAATTCATACAATTTGAAATGTGACATTTCATGAATAATGGCGCGTTTTCGTAATGACAGATGTCATTCACAAATTACTGACATTGGGCAAAAAAATCGCGCGACTCTGTTGGAGCATGCGCAGAGCTTGTTTTGATTTCCACTTGTCGAAACCCAAAGATTACCGATATATGTAACTATCAGAAAATATCATAAGTATAGTTTTTCAGTGGATTAAAATTCAAAAGTTTTCCCACGCACGCGACATCTCTCGAAATAACATACTAGTGCACAATTGATTTCTCAACAACCATTTCTATTCAGTCTTGATCTATCTTTGTCCTAGTAATGAAAGCCTTTCATACTTTCCGCAAGTTAAAACGACGAATAATACCAAATAACATAATTGTAAGTGTTGGGGTTTTTTTTGAATGCCCTTATTTCCTTTTTTATTATACTTTTGATTGCTTTGTGTCTTGAGGAGGTTAATTAGAAAAAAGTAAAAAGATTAACAATATTTTATTGTGTCATTGTTCGCTGTGTTCAATTTTTGTGTTTTGTTTGAATTTTATATATTTGTAACAACCAGAAACTGTTTATTATTAGCTACTGTTTCTTTTCTAAAGCCCTGAAGAAGACTTAAGAATAAAGTTGGATCTAGTCGGCATTATTTAAAGAATTGGTTTTTGATTTCAAACCTGGCCTTTCACTTCTCAAGAAAATTGTTCATCATAATAGGTCTCTTGCAAGAGTTTTTTTATCATTGGAATCAAATATTCTATACGCGAGACTACTGAAAAACTTCAACCGCCGTCAAAAATTTCAATTTTCAACCAGAAAATGATCTTTTTAATTTGGCTCCGCATGTTGGCTGTTTAAACGGACGAAACTATGCGGCGTCTGTGACTTACCGGAATATATCCACTCTATCCCTCGTGCACTTTTCTCTCTAGCAAGCCCATAGACAGCGTCGGCTGTCTTGGAACAATAATAATAATAACAAGTGACGTAACAGGTGATCTGACCCGTTTCTGCAGCTTCGACCTTGAGTCCCGATTTGACCATTTTTAATACCGAATTATTCAAAATTCGCGAATAGTTAAGTGTGATAGCATATATCATGATTTTGTATCGATATAAAATGCGAAAAACA
Organism: Myrrha octodecimguttata; assembly: GCA_958510865.1. Classification (NCBI taxonomy): domain Eukaryota; kingdom Metazoa; phylum Arthropoda; class Insecta; order Coleoptera; family Coccinellidae; genus Myrrha; species Myrrha octodecimguttata. The sequence continues at coordinate 34,559,749 of OY294057.1, forward strand.
TGAAAATATGCCAATTCGAGTAACATGCAAGAGACCTATTGGTTAAGACCAGTGTGGGCTCAAAATTCGTAAATTATAGACATTCAGACAAAACCATAACTGCGCAGCATTGTCCATTTTTTACCAAAAGGTTGTTTCTGGAGTAATGCAGGAAAAATAATCATAATGATAGTAAAAGTCCTTAAGCTTCACAAAATTTCTTTAATGCATTCAAGCCTGACGCGTTTCGGTTATCTAACCATCATCAAGGGGCAAAACTGTAAGTTAATACAAAAATTTGATGTTACTGATCTGAATATGATCAAAAATCTTCACCCTGGAGAAATCTATGACAGTCTTAGGAAAAATAATGTCTGATTTTGTTGTCTGTTCGCCATTTACATTGTTTCCTGAATAGAATAAAAAAGTACGCTTATGCAATGGATTCGAACATGTAAAATGAAGCTCCTGACATCACATTAGTGTTTTTCTAGACTTTTCATTATAAACATCTGGTAAAAAAATTAATAGAAACTTTCAGTGAAAATATTCATTCTAGGTTGAAGTCAATGTGCCAACAGCCGATCTCCTAGAGAAAAAAGTTACAGCTCTAGTCCGTTACGGTGACATTGGCCTTGAAGGTGAGATATTGGATGTTGAAGCTCCTTGCGTTTCCAAAGAAGAACAACAACCTGAATTCTCCAATGTCAATCCAGATGCTCATATTTCCGATCAGATAACTGAGGAGACTACTGATATGCCTATATCTATAGAAAATGAAACTACTCAAATTGAGTCATTCCATAATGAAGAAAATACTTCTGGAGAACCTACTGTTGATGGTACAGCAGTGATTATTAGCCATATAGATAGCCCAAGCGACTTCTATATCCAACTGGTGGAATCCCAAAATGCAATTGGTGAGCTCCAGTCGAAAATTCAGGAACAGATTGAGGAAATGTCCGTTTTGGAGAACACGTCCATAGGAGGTCTTTGTGCTGCTCCTTACTCAGTCGATCAGATGTGGTATCGCTCCCAGATATTGGATGCTGATGAAGACATAACAACGGTGAGTTTCAATAGTGTTGAATTAGTTTTATATATTATTATGGTACAAGAATAAATGAATCGTAATGAAACCTTGTAAACATTTTGTTAAGTTAGACCTTTTCGAGTCCTCTATGATTGAGAATCAACAGAAAAATTTAGCTAATTAAAATTTCTGAGGAATCTTCTCTATTTTAGCCAATTTGTCATTTGCTTGAAAAAACGATTTCTTAGATTCCAGATCTGAAAACGAGCGATTTTCGACATTTTCATTTCAAAGCCTTAAAATCACATGCGACTAGAGACAGGGACATGAAGGTTGGAATTGGCCAATCAGAAAAAACGTGGAATGGCGGTAATTTTGAACTTAACAACGTGAATGATTAATGTTCTATACGGTGTGTCTTTGGTTCCATACAGTATTTTATCTCGAACTGATTGATTTTTATGAAATCAATGCTGTGTATTTCTTTATTTTAAATGAAAAACTTGATATTTATGTAATAGGTATAATATGTATATCGGAAAATTTGTAACATGAAGTCGGTTCTTTTTTTACACGCTTGTTCTAAAAAACAATTTAAAGCATTATCATTTTATCAAGAATAGGTCTCTTGCATGAATTTTTTCATCGTTGGAATGAAATATTCTATCCGTAAGACTACTGAAAAACTTCAACCGCCGTCAGGAATTTCAATTTTCTACGATAAAATGATCTTTCAAATTTGGCTCTGCATGTCGGCTGTTTAAACGGACGAAACTTCGCAGCTTCCGTGACGTACTGGGTATATCCCCTCTCTCCCTCTTCTCGTGTACTTTTCTCTCTAGCAAGCTAATAGACAGCGTCGGCTGTATCGATCGGTGAATCGCACAATAACGAGTGACGTAGAAGGTGATCTGGCGCGTTTCTCCCGCTTCGACCTTGAGTCCCGATTTGACAATTTTTAATACTGAATTATTCAAAAGTGGTGAATTGTTGAAGTGTGTGATATCATACATTATCATTTTGTATCGATGTGGAATGAGAAGTATACCAGTTCGAGATAAAATACTGTATGGAACCAAAGACACACCATATAAAGAACAGTAATCATCACGTTGCGAAGTTCAAAATTACCGCCATACCGCGTTTTCTCTGATTGACCGATTCCAACCTTCATGTCCCTGTCTCTAGTCGCATGTGTAAAATCGGGGTGCTAAATTTTCATTGGACCACACTGTATATACGAACACATTTACAAATTTTTAGTTTAGGATGAACTTCTTGTTTTCAGGTTCGTTTTATCGATTATGGTAGTACTGATGTAATAGATAACAAAGCTACCCAAATAAAAACTCTACCAGCAGAATTTCTTGCTCTGGAAGAGTATGCCAGAAGATGTCGTCTTAAGATCAAACCCCTGGAAGAAGAATGGTCGAAACCCACAACAGACAGATTTGAAGAATTGGTCTATGCAGAAAGCGTCACTGTTCAGTTCATAAACCAAGATGAAAAAGTCAATTATGTTGAGCTTTTTAGTGATGGTCAAAACGTTAAAGACCTACTTATTGCTGAGAATTTGGCGGTTTTAGATGAAGACATGGTTCTCGATGCTAAACTCAAGGGTTACATCAGTCACATGAATTCTCCTTCTGAATTCTGGGTACAACTGGATGGTTGGTGTGCGGAGCTCGAATGGATAGCAGAGCAGTTATCCAATGCTTCCAGTTTTCCTGATCTTGAAGATTTCACTCCTGGCTCACTTTGTGCGGCCATGTTTCCTGAAGACGAGATGTGGTATAGAGCTAGAATTCTGTCAAACACTGTTGCTGGACTAGACGTCCTCTTTCTCGACTACGGGAATTCTTGCGTATGCGGTAATTTAAAACAGTTACCTGAACACCTGGTGATGGCGCCACCACTAGCGCTTAAGTGTAGCCTACAGAAACCTGAGGGAATTCTCAATTGGAGCCCTGAAGCCGTCCAGAAATTTGCAGATTTGTCTGCAGATGGCCAAACGGAATTCACACTCAAGAAATTGACCACAGGTGAAACCGCCATGGTTGAACTTTATGTGAATAATGAAGAAGTATCGTCTATGTTATTGCCCACCACAGATGACGTTTATGTCACCGAAATCAAATCCATGGGCGACTTTGCAACATTGAAAGACGGAGCTATTTCGGAAGAGAGATATAGACTGGAAAATATTCCTGGTTGCGAATATAATGAGGAGTGCTTGAGCAAGTTTGTCGAGATCAACAATGAAGGTAGAGAATGAAATATCAGTTCTAGTCAATTTATTTGGTCTTTGCTGTTGATATGACTGATTTAACTTTGTTTTTTTTTTCTCCTTTTTTGAATCAGAAACTTAGTTTTTGGAGTAATTCCAAAAGAAGATGATTCGTTTCTTATGGAAAAATTATTTTTATTTTTGAAAACAAAAATACAACTGTTATCTTTTCTACATAAAGCTCTGATGTTAATTTTATTTTATATAATTAAATTTAAGTTAAGTCTGAAGCTGACGGCAAGAAATATAAAATAAATATCTCAAAATTAATGCCTTCTCTATTTTTGGGAGTTGAGAAAATTTTATAGAGATTCATTCAACTCACACAAGAGGGGAAATAACGAATAATTAGTAATAATATTGTATGAATAATGAAAGGGTACTTTTTGGTCTGGATTAGAGAAAAACTCAATTTGACGGAATGCCGACGTTTCGATATATTTAATATCTTCTTCAGGGCTCTACAATAAATGACACAATAATTAGGGTGTGAACATGATAGAAAACAACATTATGATATTCTCGAGTGAAAAAAAAAACTGTAAGGAACTCGGAAAAGCAACGAGTTAAACAGAGAATTGATCACAAACATTGTAGGTATTAGCAAGGTCACAAAAATAACGGACAATGTATAAATAAAAATCGTCAATACAAAAACAATTAAAATAATTTTTTTTTATTTATACATTGTCCGTTATTTTTGTGACCTTGCTAATACCTACAATGTTTGTGATCAATTCTCTGTTTAACTCGTTGCTTTTCCGAGTTCCTTACAGTTTTTTTTTTTTCACTCGAGAATATCATAATGTTGTTTTCTATCATGTTCACACCCTAATTATTGTGTCATTTATTGTAGAGCCCTGAAGAAGATATTAAATATATCGAAACGTCGGCATTCCGTCAAATTGAGTTTTTCTCTAATCCAGACCAAAAAGTACCCTCTCATTATTCATACAATAGTGTTACTTAGGTCGTTAAAGCATCATAATTAGTAATAATGTACTCAATTATTGATGATATGAATTAATGAAAGTGCCATTCCATAGTCTTACAAAACTCTTTTTCAGTGTCATCGAAAAACTTGTTCTCAGCCATCATGCTAGTTACTTGTTATTTTCCTTACTCAAATTGTTAAGGCAGTTCTATTGTCATTTGTTAAATAACCGTTTACATTTATGTATGTCCTATATAAAATAAATGGAAGACACATACATACCTAAATACAAAAGTGTTTATTTACATTGTGTGTTCTAATGAATAACCCAATATTTAGGAAGAGAATGTTTGCTTTGTTAAGTCACATGCTATGAATATTCACATTTTTGCTGTTTCAAAGTGTTTATTTCAGTAGGCATGACATGAATTCATTGAATTGCATACAAGTTTTCAAAAATTTTCTGGGGCAACTACTCTCAGGTATGATATTTTGAATAGGAATGCCATTCTCTAAAGAAGACAACATAAAAATATCATACTATTTTTCCCGAGTATACTAAGTTAGTATTTTTATGTTTCTGTATTTCCAATGTCTTTAGAATTCTCAAAGGTGGTTACATGAAGGACTATAGAAATATTAGTAGAATAAAATGGTACGTAGACAAAAATTTGTCATTAACATATGATATAATCCTACTAAACAAAAGTTTAATTCCAAAGAAAACCATTGTTGTGTTGATTATGATGAATGATTTCTATTAGAACAATTAACAAACTAACCATTCAAGAATTTGCCTCGAAATGCAGTTCCAATGTGTATGTACAGTTGTATTTTTGTTTTACAAGAGCTATGTAGTACGATAAATTTCTCATAAAATTGAATCTTTTCAGGCAAAACTCTCTATGGCATGGAATTCTTGTCTGAAAACACTGTTCGTCTATATGTGAATGGAAACGATATAAGAAAAGAATTCTTAGCAATACTTAAGGAGAAATCTCAGTCTCCTGTAGTTAAATTTGATGTAGCAGAGCTCGAAAATTCAGAATTAGCTGGAGTAAGTGTTGCATCACAAACAAATGAACATAAAACAAGAGGAGTAAGTAATACATCAGAAGATGTCTGTGAATCTCTGCAAGCAAAGGAACTGGAGAAGACTGTCGAAGCTTGTGATACTTCACAAATAAATGAAATTCATGAAGTGTTGCAAGGAGAGATTTCTCAAATGAACGACATTCTACAGCAAAACGAAATTCTTGAAGAGTTGCAAGAAAAAGTTTCTGAAGTATGTGAAATAACTCTAGATGAGGAACAAACGGATCTAGGAGAAGCTGCTGAACTTTGTTTTACTCCAAAAACAAATGAAAAAATAACTGAAGTATGTGTTATATCACAAGTTGAACAAAATCTTGAGGTGTTACAAGGAGAAACTCTTCAGAAAAAGGATATTTGTGAACAATCCGAAGAAGGAACTTCTGGAAGATATGATGTTACTGAACAAAAAGAAATTCTTGAAATATCTCAAGATGATGATCCAGGAGAAATCATTTCTGAAGTAAACACAAAAGCTATAAAAACAAATGAAATTTCTGTAACAAATCAAGAAGGTGCTTCTGAAGTTTTCAATAGATCACAAGCAGAAGATATTCATGAAGTATCACAAGCAGAGGCTACTGAAGTATATGAAACTGTGCAAGAAGAAGGCTGTGATACTTCACAATCAAATGCAAGTCATGAACATTCAGAAGATGATTCTCAAATTGATGAAACTATACAAAAGGCCGAAATTCTTGAAGAGTCTCAAATAAAATCTTCTGAACCATGTGAAATACCAGTAAATGAAAAAGATCTAGAAGAAGCTAGTAAACATTGTTATACAAATGAGATTCAAGAAACAGTTACTGAAATCTGTGGTACATCACAAGTTGACGAAAATCATGAAGTACTACAAGGAGAATCAACCAAAGCAATGGTTCATGAAGTTCATGAACAATGTGAAGAAGAATCATCTGAAATTCAGGAAGAATACCAAATTGAAACGTCATGTGATACTCCCGAGGGAAAAATGAATCAAGTAGACCTAGAAGACCCTACAGAATCTAATTATATTCAAGAGACAATTCAAGAAGTTGCTTCTCATACATCACAAGAGGAGAAAATTCGAGAGCTATCTCATAAAGATACACCTCTGCAAGACAGAGAAATTGACGAAGAATCAGACCAAGAAGGTGCTACTGAGTTTTGTGATAACCCACATGAAGGCCATGTTGAAGCTTCTCAGCCATGTATTATTTCATTAGTGAAAGATAGTTGTGGAGCAGAACAGAAGTCTCCTAAGGCTTGTGATATAGTTCAAATAACTGAGGGTTTTGAGGAAAACATAGAAGCAGAGACACAAGTATGTGATATTTTTCAGACAAGTGAAAATCATGATATAGACAATAAAGAAATATCTCAGAATTGTGATGCAACAGAGTCAAAAGAAATTACTGAAGACGAAACCCAAGAGAATACAGGAATTCATAAGGAAGCTGAAAAAGATGAAAGCTGTGACAAGCAAATAATAATATCAAATATTGATAAAGATACTGAAGTATCTTCAAATGATGATCAGGTTTGCAACAGAGAAGCTACAATGCAACAAACAAAGGAAAATGATGAACTTTTACTGGAAGAAAATGCAGAAGAAGTCTATATTCCAACCAGTAAAGAGATAGGTGGAATATACGGCGAAAATGATGAGCAAGAAGTTTCAGAAGGCGCTTCTGAAGTTTGTGATACTTGTCACTCGAAAGAAATGAATGATTTAGTTCAAGAAATAGCTTCAGAAGTATGTGATACACTTTTTGAGAATGTTCAAGAAGAAATAAACAGAGTTGATAAATATTCTGATTCATGTGATAAACAAAAAACAGAAGCAGTATCTGCTGAAGTACGTGATATCCCTAAACATAGTGTACCAATTGATTCGAGTGAAGAAACAGAATATACCAAACCCACTTTAAAAGTGGAATTCACTGAGACCATTATGACTTCCTTTTCAGCACCCACAGTTTCAGAAAAAGAGTCAGTGCCCAAACTTTCCCCAACAAAAGTTGCCCCAAAAGTGCAAGAAGGTTCTGGAGAAGACACTATAAGTGATTCTCCAAAATTGGAAGGATAGAAGAAAATTGGTCTGTGTTAAAAATAATGTTTAGAACCCTATTCAGTTTTTTATTTCTTTAAGCATAAAATTCTTATTTTAAAGTGTTTGTCTGTAAAATAAAATTTCTTATAACAATTAATGTATATTTTTTCATCCTATATGGCTATTGTTTCATGGGTGATACAAAAGATTTTTTGGTATGCGATTCTAATGCCAATTTCAAACAACAAAGGTTTCGTTAACTTACTATCCGAAAGTCTTTTTATTTAGAAAGTAAACTATGTCCTCATAGTTTTATTTTGTGTATTTCCAAGTGAACATGTATTTCATCCTGAAAGCATAAAATTATATTTGAAAAATTGTTAAATTTTTTTGTATTACATACATGATGAAGCCAAAATTAATTTTTAAGTTGATATTTTAAGCCGAATTTTATGAAAATAAACTATTGCACCGAACGTGTTCATTAAAAATCCTGTGTAAAAATCAAGTTTGAAAAAATAGGCATGTACTTGGAATGTAGTAGAGCATGAAGGATTCATTCCTTATGAGATTAGTAACACACGTCTTGAGACATTGAGAATATTACTAGTACATGCTTGTTCGATCACCCAGATTTGAAAAAATAATTTTTAATCACAAAAAAGTGATGAATTAATATGGCCTATACCTGATCTTCAAACATTGAACTACATTTCCATAGGTACAAGAAGGCTTATGGAGCTTTAGAGGGTGACCAGAATACAACTAGTGTTTGTATCGTGGTGTGGACTTTTCATTCTTTTGGTTTAGTTTATTTATTGGCAAAGTATTACACTAGAGGGCTCTTACAGGTCAGATACAAAATTTTAAAAACGAGAGTTTCAATCAATATAAGACAATATAAAAAAGGATAATAGTATGATAATATCATTAGGTAAGGTACTGATGGTAGCAATACATAGGAAGACAAACTTCAGAATATAGAGACGAATACATTTACATATTAAAATCACTTTCTAGATACTCAATGGAATTGGAAGCAAAGCGATGGAAGATTCGTTTTGACTTTGGTTTTTTTATCTCTATTGGAAGAGCCTTAAACATTTTTTTGCCGTAGTAATCGGCGCCATTTCTTGTATGTTGCAACCTGTGACAGCCATTTCTAGTTGAATATCTGAAGTTTACTAGGTTCAGCTTTATGTAGGTTAGACAGCCTAATATTGTTAAAGTACACGGAAGGAGTACCAGCTGCAAAACTGCCTATACAACAATCCAGATATTTTAGGGGTGCTTTGTAGTTTGTAATCAGTAGTCACCAAGTGCGCAGCCGCCCTTAAGCGTTAATTTTTGTGTAGTTTGTCAGCAGTGTCATATTTTATTCGAATCCAAATATACTTTGACCATATTTTCATTTCCTAGAATTTAAGATTTAATACTGGAGACCTGAGATTTTTCTCGACTGTTTCAGAAGAATCAATCAATCTCAAACATGCCAATGTTTTCATATATTCCGACGACTTTCAGAGGAAGCTGTAAACATATTGGTATACTCCATTCACTTTCGTAAATTCAGACGTTATACCATTACATTAAAGAGAAGATGAATGAATGAATGAACGTTATACCATTGTATAACCGTACAATTGGATTGTTGTCTTTATACTTACTTAGATTATATATCCCTAAATATTCAGGGATATATAATTGTTGTGAATTCCCCGCCGAAGTCCTACGCACCGTTAGAATCTGGCGTCTAGGAGGTTCGAAACTTTTCAAAATCAAACTAAACGGTTAAAGAAAAACACACTTTAATTCGATTCCTAGTTGTAAAATGAATATCTTACTAGACTAGTGCCGATACGAAATAATCAATCGTGTGAAATTATGAACAAAACGTAAAAAACCTATTTTAAATATTTGAGCCGAGCCTCGGCGTTTTCGACCTCAAGCTTATCGTTTCGAATTCCGATCCCGACTGACTTTTGTCTGGAATTTTCAAATATCCCCAAGGATAAATCTTACATGCCTAAATATGTCTATGTTTATAATAACGCACAAAACCACTTGAAGGGCGAACCGCCTTAGCTCGCTCGAAAAGTGAGACCAATGCAAGTGGCCGCACAGGGCCGTATTCCCCAATTGTCTGGGGACAAATCTATCGAGTTACGACAATAATCTTAGATAAAGGTAGGGGTAGTTGCATATATAACTGTATGTAACCATAGTCTTTGAAATCAATCTATAGGACGTCTCGCCGAACTATTTTGACCTTCATGACATATCACAAGTGCCAACCTGACTCAAATCTAGTTACACAAACTTGATAGGCCCATTCCAAGGTCTACCGATTGACTTTTTGAAAGTGGATGGAGTGTGTATAGGCTAATTTGGTGAAATTGCATTTTATTTCATGTAGCAAATGTCGAACCATTCTGAAATGCACTGAACAGCTGATTTTTCGTAAGGTTTCTGCAAAGTAGTTTTTGAATGTCTGAAAGTTTGACATCAAATACACTTATTCTGCTAATGGTAATTTGACTCAAAATGATAGAATATATAGAGGAAGAGACCACACCAAGCATACGCCCTAATTCAATGTTTGCCGCCTTCAAAACTTGCATTTCATTCTTTTTCCAATGCGCCAATTCGCTTTTTAGGATAGAATTGGATTTTGAATAATTTATATATCATGATTTTATTAAATTCTGAGATTAGAATGAAACTATGTAAATAGAAATTACAAATTTTATTATCCTTATGGCAGTTTTTTCAACAGAAAATATTGGTCTAAAGTAACACTAAAATAGAAAAAAATTATACATTGCACAAGATTAAATAAATATTATTAACCTAAAGGAGATATTTACACGACTATTGATATGATATATATTTATATACAATATTCCACAAATAAATGTAAAACATATTCAGGGAAATTTTAATAGTGGGTAATAACAGCAGTCTTAAATCCTTTTGTATATTTACAGTATTTACATATGTTTTAAAAAAAAGAATATAATAACTCACATTATTATTGAACTGGTAGTATCAAACTTGGGCAATTGACAAAATATTTCTGTATCTTTACCCTTAAAGAATCGAATGACTGATTTTCAGCCAATCTACATTTATTGAATCAAGCAAAATATCAGGATGATAATATATAACGAATTGTTCGCACCACAGTTGTCCAAACAGAGTTTTCTTCACTTGTTTTAGTCTTCTCTGTTCAATTAATTCTGCTTAGGAGGTTCTTTATCTATTCTCATATCGTCGATTTTAGCCACAATTTTCAGTGCAGGTCCAAGTTTCATAGACATAGCTGTCATAAGATGGTCTTCTTTTAGTAACATAAGAGCTTGGCCGTCAATTTCCTGTATTAAGAAGTCTTCAACATAGTCTGAACACCCAGGCAGATTTTTTATGAAGTCACACACCTCTTGTACCTAAAAGAAGGCAAAGATTACAATATGAACAAAATATATATTATTGTAAAGAAAAATAATACTGACTACAAATACAAAAATACCCAACCTAACATATACACTTAAGAGTTAACAATACCACGTGGTAGTAAATTACAGCTAGGCAACATAACCATATTTAAATGTCATCAAACCTCGCTTATATCTCAAGGTCACGCCGCTGGACCCGGTCTTCATGCTTAAACGCTGCCTATAGGCGCGTGAAATATTAGAATTCGGTGAAATTTCGACGTTTATATGAGGGTAATTCTTTATCGAGAATGCGCAATGTTTGTTATTTTCCACTCCACTTCAATTTTTATTTTCCGAAAATTCTTGAGTATAAAAAAGTGTCAACATTGCGCATTCTTACAATTTTTTCAACCATTTGCATCAAAAATTTTTTCGAAAAAAACGAACTCTGGAGACCAGAAGTCACCCCATTATATCCGAAGTATTGTTTGCTCTTAACACCCATATATTTCATAAGGTAACGTTGGTAATTTTTTCTGTCTAGCAACAATCAATAACAAACGCTGCCAATAAACATAAAAAGAAAGATTTATTGTAGGTATCGCGAAAATTAATCTCATTTTCAGGAACACAGTTCTGAAGCTGACAGTCGATCAGCTCTTCATTTTTTTTGTATTATTATTTTACATTGGTTGTAGAGATCAAACATAAATTACAATAAAGGTTATCTTACTAACTGACTTTCAAAGATTACAACGTCTGCATAATAAAGCCAGTGAGAAAAAACAAAGAGCATTTCAAGGCTAAGATCAAGGTCATTGTCTCAGTTCTCAGTGTTTAAGTTCAGGAAAGACTTTTTGGAATGCTGAAAGAGTTTGTCAGTATGACTATCTGCGGATTACACCTTTATTCTTACATTATTCGGGGCGTTTCTTGAACTAGTAAAAATTTTGATTATTAAACAGAAGTTACTGGTCCTTTGTTAGTTAGATACTGTATGAGCAAATACTTTTTACCTGTTAAGTAAATGTTTGAGTCAACTAAATTGTATGAACTATGTGTCACAGAAGACATTTTTTTCCTTTATGCTACTAGTGTACTCTATAGTATTGGGAAACTATCCAGTCCACGACCTGGACTTGGGGTCGGTTTTCCACCAAGTGCAAGTAATTTGGAAGTCACCATACACACCACTGGCTACTTGCCAAGTACTTCGCAAAGTATTGTACTTGGCAAGTCCAGCATAGTGAGTAGCCGGCTTAAGACCAATGATCAAGAATATTACTATTGTCTAAGCCAGACAGAATGTATTAACCAGAGTAATTGGATTAATCCTATACCTAATTGAAAATACTAAAAGCATGCTCGGAGGATATGAAAGATCCAATCTAAAAAAATTGGCTGATAAACTTACACTCCATTTCAGGGGATCCACCTTAGGAGTATCGTCTTCTCCACCATTCGAGCTCATGGTGCTCTCGGCGCCTGAAGGACAGCTGTCTACGTCCATCTCAATGCCCTCTTTCTCCCATTTCTTCTTCTTATCGTTCTTTTTGCTGGATTTCGAACAAGCCACTGAACAGAATCTATTGTTCTTTTTGAACTTTGATTTGTGGTCGACTGTACCGCAAGCCTCGCATTTTGCCATCTCGCCGTCACCCTTGGGAGACATGAGGTGATCTGGAGATGACGATGCGCGTTTTTTGCCTACATCAAAAAAGGAATTATATATAATATGGAAAGGTTGCAACTGAGATGAAGAAAAAAAAGATCATGAAAGATCTTCTGGTTTTACCGAGAAAATCTATCAAGAAAGACTAAAAACATTGCACAAATTCGTAGCCAGAGCGGTCACCTATTCAGGCACTGATCGCGTCAAATGCAAATCGTATAATTATCAGGAAATTTTGTAATAATCTTCGAACGATAATAATTAATCAAACAAGTAGTAATATTTTTGCACTCAATCAGAACTTCTAGAAAAAACTACGTTGAAACTCGATATTTTCAGAGTAGACTATTTGCAAAAGTTGAATTCTTGAATACGAAGGCTGAATTCGTTAATGGGTAAAATCCGCCCAGTAATTCTGCTGATAGGGGAAATTTATTTTACGGATATTCCCTAAAATACAGAGATCAAACCTAAACTTTGGCGAAAAATTAAGACGCAAGAATTAAAGAAAAATTCTATCCAACCAAGCCCCAAGTTACTCTACAAATATAGAGTGTAATTCCTTTCAGAAGTTATTGTGTTAACGGTCAACTTAGCGGCCGATTGTGAATACAATATGTTCCGAAAATATAAGCTTATAGATGTGTACGTTTGGAGGTCAATTACGGCGTTTGCGAATGGGTGGGTGAATAATACCCGAAATTTTTGCCATTTGAAATAATATTAAACTTTTCTCAACTATTCAAAATTTGCCTTTATTTGCGCGTCACCATTTTACAGCTAATTTCAATGTTCGAAGTGCTCCAGAATCCACGTCAGAATTTGTTGATCCTTTTTTCGCGGTAGTAAAGTCAAGATTATATGGGTGGTCTTTTGCAAGAAATGATTATTCATCATTAAAAATCTAAAAGTAAATTTGGCCAATACGAAGCTAAATACTGCAAATTTAAGTTTCATTATTCAACGGAAATGTTGAAGTGGGGGTTGATCTTAAGATATTTTCATCTTTGAAAATAGGGTGCGTTTTTATTTTCAACTGAACAATTGGTACATCTCCCTCTCTCTCTCTTCTTTTGTTCTCCACCACAGAAGAGAAAGATAGAGGTTAACTGATTAATCATTTCGATGAAGATAAAAAACGCACCCATACTGATAAACCAAAGTGAAAACCAAATAGCTTAGAGTAAAATTCAAAATGAAAATTTGGTTTAATTTTAGAAAGAAATTCACACACTCAATTTGCGTTTGAAGCAAAAAATGTTACATTTTTGCACCATAAATTTTTCACGGTCGGACGTGAATCTAAAAATCGCGCATAATAACAATAAACATTCTTCAACAAGTCTAATATTTGGATGGTATTTAAATTCGAAATCTTTCCTTCCAATCTTGAGCTTTTGTTAGAACAAATTACTCACTTGGCGGTTCATCAGGATCCCTTTCCATCGCATTATAGCTAGTCTTCAAGTCGCTGAGCAATCCTCTGGTGACTGGGAATGGTTCCGAAGATTCGTAAATAACAAAATCCTCGATGACATGTGTGAGCACTTGTGGTTTAACCATCGCCTTAGGTGGACATCTCTCTTTTACTTCTTCAGTTGCTGTCGCTAATGGAAGTCCATTTTCTGCGGGTGTAGGCGTATGTTGGCTTTGATTGGCATTTGGAATAATGGACGGTTGTATGGGGAGCTCCCCTACTCCTGCATTTGGTTTTATTTCTGTAGCATTGGTATTGGAATCGCGACTTTCTACCTGCGAAGAAGTGGCTGAAAAAAAATAAAGTTAATTATTGGTGGAAAATCTGTAAGCTGATGTACCGAATACAGTTCCATCGGGTAGCTTTATCCTTCGCGTTCTAAAAGAACGACGAATTTTCGAAGTTAATTCCATTAAAATTCGAACTTCAAAGACGTACGTGTCACCGTTTCAGTTGTTTTCGCCTAGTTAACATCTGCTGATAATAACTCACCGTAATATTCGCCATGATTTTCAGATGAAAAACCTTTTCAGTTAAATTACGAACCGGTTTTTCCCGTGAAATTACATGGATGCGCTCGAACTCGCACGCCTGCGAAACAACTAATGATGAAATTGAATTGTTTGAAATTTCCGCGAATTCTATGACGCACCCGCATGTCGATGCTCTGTTGCAGTGTCGCCAACTGACTGAGAAATGACGACTACATATCCCCGTATGTTTTATACATGGGCCAGTTCGAAAGTAAATGATATACTGAACAGATTTGAACTGAGAAAATAAAATGTAACTCACCTTCAGAAGAAGAGTCCTTCGTATCACCAGTTGCGTTCGTTGCTTGAGACGCGCTGTCTGCCGACGATACTTCGTTTACTATTTCTGCCTTTACCATCGGCACCGAGCTAGGCATTGGGACTTGTTGTGTTTGCATGGTTATAGTTTGCTGCCCATTCTGCTGCATCTGATGAATCTGATTCTGATTAGCAACTTGTTGCATCTGGGCGGGCTGGGCAGTTTGAATTTGACCTATTATTGCACCTTGTTGGGTCATCTGGTTGATTTGCTGAAGGGTAAGAAACTTGATACTATCATTCAAATGAGGAACCGACGCAATATATAATGTTCAAATACATTCCGCTTTGGACGCCCGTCTTAGATCACTTTTTGATTTTTAGCTCATTAGTTTCAGCTATGTATATTGTAAAAACGACCAAAATAAATATAATTCGTATCAAGACGTGAAGGTTAGGTTCATAATAATTGCTTTTCAAAGCATCTCTCTTTGCATGAATTAATATGTCGGGAGGAGAACGAAGTTACAGCTAGTTCTTCTCGCTATAACTCAGAGATCTCCCATTTGATTTAGGAAATTGAGTAGGAACCTCAGTCTTACAAGTATCAGACCGGAGTTACCCTGCTTCCAAATATGTATTCGAAAATGAAATAGCATTTCCCGGATTTCGAATAGCGAAATAAGTCATTGTACGAAATGCAAAATGTCGAATTTATGGCATTCAGTAAATGTAATTCTCTTACTGATATAAATCATAATTGGGATATTAGTTGAGTACCGATATTCCCAATCAGTACTGGCCAGTATCAGTAATTTCGAAACGCTTCGTACTGCTACGAAGAATTACCAAAGCAGTGCCAGTAAAATCGACTGTCAAAATTTACTGACAAGTACTGGCCAGGAATATCGGAACTCAACTATTGTGTAGCTACAATAGTTTTGAACAAAAAGGTCAATCGATCACTACACGATTCCATTAAATCAAAGCCAAACAAGGATCTATGTCTATGAAAATATTCAAAGTATCCAATAGACGACTTCGGCCCAAGTTGCCAACCCACAATTTTCTTCTCAAATTTACTATACTGGGGAACGGGATTTCAGGAAAAATTCGACATTTTTCGTTATTTATAAATATCCGTAAAATATGCCTCGGCTCCTCAAACAAGATAATTCCTTCCAAATATAGGGTTTTGTTAAGATCATCTCTGATTGGCTGAAATTCAAGTTGGGATTCCTGATTTCATGTTAATAGTGTCAAATTTATATAGGATATGTTCCGGAAATCAACTTGATTATTTCGGTTGCTGGTTTTCCGTTTCGTTAAGGGGCCTTTTGTGCGAGAGAGATTGGGGTATTTGGGTAATCGGCGATTCATCCTATTGGTCGAGAGATTCACCCTGTTGACTGACGACGATCACGTGATCGTCGTCGGCCAATAGGAAAGAATCTCCGATTACCCAAATACCCGAATCTCCCTAGCACAAAAGCTAGCTTAAATATGAAATATTCGGTCGGTTCCCGAAAAAAAGGTTAATTACGGAATTTGATTGATAAAAAAACTTCTTTCTGTCAACAGAACGACAGTCAATGTTCTATGGTAACATATCCATAGCATAGAACAATCTTTATTTACTTTATGATCCATAGAACATAGAAGAGACAACAATCAACAATGGAAAAATTACTAGGTATGGTCTATGGATCATAAGGTAAATAAGGTTTGTTCTATGCTATGGATATGTTACCATAAAACATTGATTGTCGTTCTGGCGCATAGACTTAATATGTCTATGTTCTGGTGACAGAAAGATTGCTTTCCATCAATCAAATTCCGTAAAGGGGCCTTTTGTACGAGGGAGATTCGGGTATTTGGGTAATCGGAGATTCTTCCTATTGGCTGACAACGATCACGTGATTGTCGTCGGCCAATAGGGAAGAAACTCCGATTACCAAAATACCCGAATCTCCCTCGCACAAAAGGTAGCTTAATCAACCTTTTTCTTCAGGAACCAACCGAATATTCCATATTTACAGAACGGAAAACCAGCAACCGAAATAACCAAGTTGATTTGCGGAATATATTCTTTATGAACTTAACACTATTAACATGAAATCAGGAATCTCAACTTAAATTTCAGCCTTACAAAAACCTATATTTGGAAGGAATCATCTTGTTTGAATAGCCGAGGCATTTTTTACGGATATTTATAAATAAACCTTATCATGTCGAATTTTTCCTGAAATTCCCGTTCCCCAGTGATAGTAAATTTGTGAAGAAAACTGTGGGTTGGCTACTTGGGCCGAAGTCGTCTATTCAAAATGACGTATTTCTATGAATTTATATGTCCGCTAAGATGTCAAGAATACTGGTGGTTTAACTGATGGGATTTTGTTTCAGATATGACTGCGATAAAATTTTGAGACCCTGTAGAGGGCAAGGAATGACGGCGGAACTTTTATTCGAAGTTTGTATAGATCCATCAAATAAGATGAAAAGAATTTCTATTCATCTTCCTACAAACACTGATTTGACAGTGCGGAAAAATAATGAACTACCGCATTTCTCTTGAATATCGGAGATGACTTGGCGAATGTTTTGCAAGAGGAAACTGGTTTTTTAGACATCTTTCTATACGCTAACTACATAACGATAAAGCTATATTTTATGTCTAAGGTACACCAAATATGCATAGAATATATAGTATAGATACCTTTTGAATAAAGATAACAGTAAGGAGCATTAAACTGGATTCATAATATGTAAGCTTTGACTTTACGCGGAGCCATGGACTGCGCCTTTCCTTCAAAACTGAACGAAAGTTGGTAAGCGTGGGTGAGGGACGAAACGCACTGCCGCTCAAGTAGTATGGAAAATATATTGATTTCTCCAAATGATGAAACATTTTTAATATTGATAAGATAAATACTCTCGGCTAAAGCAAAATAAAAAAAAGAAGCGATCTCCCCCTCAAGTAGACAGGAAAAATCTTTGAGGGTACTGATTTTGTGGTGCCTATGCCTAGCATATGATTTTTGTCAAAAGTGACATTTCACACAGACAATCAAAAGACAAAATATGTGATAACCAACAATCAATTTCAAGCGATGGACTAAAATGTTTCTGGTTATTCGCGGTTCACTGTATTGCATATAAGTCAAATGATCACCTGATATCACAACGAATAACCATCGACATTATCGCTTAGATGCATTGGTTTTAACCACAAAACACAAATCTCATTTTCGGTGTGAAATCTGACCTATATCTATTAATCTTCCAAAGATACGATATAGTCACGTATAAGCATCGGCATTCGATTAGAACACTGATTTTGCGACATTTTAATGGTCAAGTCCGAAACCGTTGGCCTACCAAAAAAACTTCTTTACAAGAGATTTTTTCTTTCGTAAATTATAGTGTTTACTAGATAGACAGGATCGAACTTGACCTTAAATTCTTAATGAGTGAATCCAAAGTCATTCAAGACCAATTTGGACCCAAAAATCGAAAATGATAAAGCTCCTGTACCTTGGAATAAGCGCGTAAAAATAATGTCAATAGATTCAAATTAGCAATTTCGTCATCCACCATTGTAATCACATCTTGAAGGAAATATATTACTGCCCACCATTTCAGCCATCTCAACTAATTCATATTTCCCGCTGTAACGATGCACCATTCATGTAAAACAACTCCAAAACTTGGTTGAAATTGCAAAATTTTACGCTCGAATGAAATGGTTTAAACCAAAAATGATTGGTTTTAACCACTCTGTTTTGGTTACTAGCTTGAAATTGGTTTATGATTAATTTCCTGTCAAACCATAGTAGAATTTTTTTGAAAACAAAGTAGAACATCACTTGAAAGTTATAGCGAGAAAATCTATGAATAGTGGAAAGGGGTATATATTTAGTAGCGTATGCATCTTCTGTATGCTCTTAAAACTAAGATCTTAATTTTATAATGAATTTTCCTTAATTTGAGATGTTGAAAGTGTTACCAACCTGTTGAATCTGCTGCATTTGCATGGGCATGGTCTGCTGTGTGACAGCCAGATTTGATTGGATAGGCATGCACTGCTGAATGGTACCCTGTTGTATTGTCTGTTGCAAAGTTTGCTGCACCTGCTGCGTGTTTGACTGAGACATAGAAGCGACAGGCATTATAGGTCTGTCCCCAGCCATCTGGATCTGTTGTTGTATCCCTTGTATAGTTTGAACTATGTAAATAGCGTAATTGTAAAAATTGAATACAAGATTTGTGGACATATAAACTTACTCATGGGTTTTGGTTGTATGTGTTGAGGTTGGGCTGATTGTTGTTGTTGCTGCTGTTGTTGTTGCTGCTGCTGTTGTTGTTGCTGTTGTTGAAGAAGTATTTGCTGTTGTACCTGTTGATGGATGGGATGTTGCTGCATTAGAACAGTCTGCTGCGTCTGTTGTTGCTGCTGCTGCATTTGTTGATTTTTATTTTGAACCATCTGCTTTTGATCTACTGTCATTTGTGTTCCATGTGTCATTGTTGCCGTCATACCGGTAGAAGTGTTCATGACAACCATTCTGAAAATAAAATGTTTGAAAATTTCGCCCAAACCTCAAATACCATTATAATTTTCAATTATATTCGGGCTTAACCAGTGTAATTATAAGATACACTTACTGGTGCTGTGGCATATTATTATAGGGTTTGATCTGAGTTTGATTCGCTGCATCCGCTTTGAGAGCAGGCGATGTTCTTACTTGTGGTGCCTTTGTTCTTATTTTGGGCCCCTGTTTACTCCCCATAGAGGCCTGTAAATATACGAAACTCTGGGATTTACATCAATTTAGACGAATTTCAAATATCGCATTCAATTCATACAGATTTGATACTTACAGGAGTCTGAGCACCAATGGTTTGCGTAGATACCGCAGAACTGGCAGGCCTAATATTGTTGGAAGGAAGAATAAGAGGTCTTGAAGTTGGCTGTTTAGGTTGGATATTTTCATTGGCAGTTCTTGGTTTTGTGATCTGTTGAACATTTCCCTGTGTTTGTATAGTGGCTAGAATGTTAATGAAGATTTTATAAAATGTAGGTCAATCGATATAGTATTATAAGATTTCGATGGAGTTGTTACTTACGATTTTGCTGAGTTTGTATTGTTGCTTGTGGGCTCTGTTGAATGTATATTCCAGGTCCAGGAGAACCATCTGGTTGGGTTCCTCTAATGAATATGGGGTTTTGTGTTAACAAGGTTTGGGGTTGGATGCCATTCGTTGCCCAAACTTGAGGGATACCATTGAACTGCCATGGAGCTGCAAATTGCATAGGCTGTCCCCCAGGCTAGAAATGAAGTATTGATTGATAATTCATATCTTGGTGATAAATTGATTCATTAGATAAATGAGTATTTTCTGATTACCCCTTAGATTATACAACAAAAAATAATTCAGGTAATGCTACATTACCTGGATGGGACTGATGATCTGAGCTGTAGGTTGAGATCCAATCATCGCTTGCGAAACCTGTACACACTGTCCTTGTTGCTGCTGGGTTTGCCCGGTGCTAGTGGCCACTTTCTGCATAACTTTTTGGCCACCCATCACCTGAGCAAAAGACTGTGGGTAAGTCAAATATCAGAATTTTCATCATAAAATTATCTGTATTAGTAAGAATGTTGTAGGTGTTAGATGTGGACTTTGGTAATTTATTTTTACTCACCAAGGTTTGTTGATTTTGCGTGGTGTAACCGGGAAATGTTGCGCCTTGGCTTGCTTGAATGACCTGTTTACCCTGCGCAGTTGTCAACATGTGAGGCGCTAACTGATTGCCGTTGAATGGCTTTGCTATAACCTGCGAAAACAATTTGATTTAATTTCACGACTATGGAATGTTGATCAAATAAAGAATGATATCGAACTATATTTCGTAAGGTCATCCCAAATACTTTATTTTTGTAAATGAAAATCAGAATAGTTTTCAATGCAAACTCGTTCCCATCAACTCTTATGGATTCGGAGACATCGCATGTTGATTATTGTATGAGAAATATATTCGAAATATTTATATATACCTGAATCTGCTGAGGGTTTATTCCAGTATGCAAAGCTATATTACTCGGCATTAGTAACTGCCCCTGGGCGTTGTACAACTGAGAAAGGTAGGTGGGATTCTGTATTGGCTGCTGTATGACCTGAAGCCTTCCATGGCTCCAATCGGCACCAAGTTGTTGAGGATGACTCTGCGTATGTTGCAAAGGCGACATGGTCGTTATAGTGGTACTTCCAGATTGAGCTGTTGTCAAGACCTGTCCCCCTTGAGTTTGAATCATCTGACCTTGAGGGGTAACTTGCTGGTGTATTGACACAGTGTGTTGCTGTGGCGGACCCATGGAAGTCGTGGCTTGGAGTTGACCGTCTGAAAGAAACATGAATAATAATGATAAATCATATGTTGCTTTAATAATATTTGATGATACTCATATACTAAATGATATTAAAAGCGTTAAATCCGGAAGGAAAAAACTTTGCGAACTTACTTCATTTTCAGGCCTTAAAATGACCATATTCAAATCTATGATGAAGATATTAACAATTTAGTTTGCAAACCTATTTATCTTTGGTTATTATCCAGCCGATACCTTGTGTTGAGCCATAGCTAAGGGTACAAAATGCCTCTAGCTCGAAGAAGGCAACATTACCATGTAAGAGATTTTGACATTGGTAGAATTGTTGCTTATCGAGATGTTGGTTTGCTGCGATGCTAGTAATGTGTGTTTGTTGTATATTGATAAATGAAGTAAAAGGGAACACGAAAAAGAACAATCATTTAACCCAAGCGTACCACAGAACGTTAATATAAGTTCTTCAGGCAGCTGGCTCTATGAGACTGTTTTACTACTACACGTCAAATCGTTGATCGATGGTTCGTAGGAGAAGGTAGATCTTATATCGTATTCGAGCCTTTGGACTCTCATATATAGATGCTCAAGATTAGTTCTACCTTTAAACTGCATATTCAGCGACTAATCATGATTCTAACTACGTATGCTCGATGACTGTAGATAGGAGAGACGCCGCAGTGGAAAGTGACGTGATATCGAGAGCTGATGAGAGGCATGTACGCAGGACTATTGGAGTTATGGTTAGGGAAACTATAACTGATGAGAGCCGATTACCACTTCTGTTCATTCGAGCAGTTAGACAGCTGCGCGCTATGTTGTGGATGTTCTACGAACCACACTACTGCTTTATTGAAATGGTCAACGCACTTCTCCATAATGCTTGTCGAACAATGGACTTTCTTCGAGAAGTCGACGTTGACGTTTTCATCGGATTATAATCCCATTGAACATATTGTGTGGGATATGATAGAGAGGAGACTCCAACTTGCACCAACCTCTATAGACTCTGGCATAGTTAATTCATGCTTCGACATAGCTGTCATTAGCAAACATGAACCATCTTATTTTGTCGATACCTAGACTTGTACAAGAGTGTATTCAGCTACGCGATCGTCGAACATTTTTATTTATTTTTTGCTTAAATGTTGATAAAATTATCTGAAAATGTTATCGTATAAGACATTGCCAAAAAAAAACCTTCACGAAATTATTATTTTTCATTATTATTGGTTTAACACTTTTAATGCGAGTGAGTATATGTACCCCTCCCTAATGATGTATTTTTCGTCCATTTCGAAGGACGAATCAAAACTTACTTGATGCATTTACTGTGACTTGTTGGATCTGATGGGGGCTCTGGGAGGTAACCATCTGTTGTTCTTGTTGAAGCTGCACTTGCTGCATTTGTTGTTGTTGTTGCTGCTGCTGCTGCTGCTGGGCTACAGCCTGTGCCTGCGCATTGGCATCGGCCATTTGCTGAAATTGAACGAAAATTGTTGCAGTTCATTTCGAAAGTCTGCTTGTTATCAGTTAAACCCAGCTATGTCTACGATATAATTAATTCCTTGATGGATTTTTCCATCCATCGACAGGATAGTTCTAAGTTTGTTGTGTCTCTATGTAGTTTGGGCATCTCGCAAGAAATTAATATTGTGATAATGATTTTCGTAGTGAACATGTTGTTTGAAGCGTTGGATAAAAAACGATTTCAAGCGATCGACCAAAAGCTCCGGTTATAGTTACGGTTATCCATATTGTCAGATTATACTTTGTCTATACGTCAGTTTGGATAACCGTAACTATAACCGAAGCTTTTGGTCCACTGAGTATGCAGATATGAAAATATAGCTATTGTTGAAGAAGTAGTCATAAAACGATTATTCTAGACTAACTTTTCGAGCCTTAATAACATGTAATCCAATTGAACTCTTCCCATTGCTTACCTGTTGTTGAGATTTAATATCACTCATTTTCGTGTGACTTCCTGCTTCCTGTTTAATAATCTGCTGTTGATGCTGTTGTCCTCTGTCTAGATTCAACAATGTGTGGGCAATATCATACTTGCAGTCGTCAGCAGTTATATCGTGAATACCAGCCTTCTGAGCTAAGGTCTCCAAGCACTGCAAAGACCTGCTACCCTGATGGTTGTTGTTGTCCCCGTTACTGCTCTGCTGGGTCGACTCAGCTTCTCTTCTGTCACTGCCGTTGCGTTGTTCCTCCTCGTTGTTGTTGTTCTTTTCCTGCTTAACTGTCGAGCCGGTGTTTGTGGCGTCTTTCAACGGTTGCTTCTGCTGGCGCAGATGGTTCTCGTTGGCTTGGTGTAGGTTGTCGTAGTGTTCAGATCTGTAAGAATAAGAAGAATTCTATTGGCTGTTGGGTTTTCTACACGAGTATATAATACAATGAACAGCGTGCATAGAAAGCATGCATGGTACAATCTTGTTTGGAGATTATGTAACTGCAGGATTATTGTAAAGGTGGCGTCAAAGCATATCAAGTAGTTTTAGGGTTAGACTATAGTCAGTTGGTTCTGTTTCATAGTCCCATTTTTGCGCGCATTTTCTAGGGAAACAGCGTGCTATCGGTTCGTCCAAATGTCTATAATTTTCGAATTTTGAGCCGAAAATGGTCTCAAACGACCAGGTTGGTCTCGCTGATGACGAATCCGTTGTCACAATCGATTCTGTCCGGCTGACGGTCCGTTCACGATAACTGTCGAACGGAACAAGCTAGCGTCTTGAAACATCAAGGGTGGTTCGCGCATCGGAATGCCGAGGTTAAGTTCGTTAATGGGCCAAATCAGCCTTATGGTTTCGGAGTTATGGCCATTTGAAGTTTTGAGGTAACTTTCCCGAAATTTCAGGAACTACTAGAGCGATTGGATTGAAACTTGGCAGTTAGTCGAAGCATAACGACGCGCAACTTTAAACAACGTTTTGTTGGGACCGTATGGTCACTTGATTAAAAAAAAAATTTGATCGAATTTGAAATCAATTTTTGCTCATACCTTGAGCTTCATATTCCACAGCAGTGTATCAATTTCAATTCGATTCGGCCATTAATTCTGAAAATATTGGAAAAAAATATGTGAAATTTCGTGGTTTTCTTCTCGATATCGTTGTTTTTTTGGTTGTAACTCAACAAATACTGATTCAATCATGATCTAGTTCGAAGATGATGTCAAATTTCGTGATAATCGTGACATTTCAAATTTTTTTCTTCAAATATTGTGATCTTATATTATCCTCATTAAATTCTGTCTAAACTTTCGAACTGTCATTTCTCGATGAAGTACTGGATTTCATTTCGATCTAATTTGTATTTTTGGAAATATTAGGGAAATAAAATTTTGAATGGATACATCTGCGGAATCATATCGGCCGATCGTTAACACAATAACTTCCGAAAAAAACGACTTAGAAACTCGATATTTGTGGAGTAGGTTTGGGGCTTAATTACGAAGGTCGAAATAGTGAATGAGTAAAATCCGCCCCATGATTCCGTAGATATACCCATTCAAAATTTTATTTTTCCAATATTTCCAAAAATACAGATTAGATCGAATTGAAATCTAGTACTTTATCGAAAAAACCTAGAAAAGCACTGCCGTTGAGGCAGTAGCTTTTGCGCGCACGTTCAAATTCGTTGTCAAAGCGATCATCTTCATTGAACATGCGCGTAAAAGCTGCTGCCTTCACGGCAATGCTTTTCTAGGTGTTTTTTGCATAAATTTGATTCGGAGACAGTTTGTACAATGTTCCAGGTGCTTTTTATTCGACAACTTTTCAACTCTCATATGCGAACAATCTAACGGTCAATGCCATTTTTTTCTATCCGACCCTGTCGATACTACCAGTTAACGCATAGAATATCCTTCAGTTAGAATCTAAGATAGTTCTTCTGGTCTCTTCATCAAAGTATCAGAGTATACAGATATAGTCTGTAGGCATTATGTCCCATTGAAATCACAACAGACAATCTTCTTTGTTATTGTTGCCAATTCTCCCATGTTTCTATAAAAAACCTCACAGAAGCTTTTCTTTGCAATATTATTACAAAATGCAGTTGCTAGCTATGGAAGCATTTTCTAAGCTCTATTTAAATTCGCGTCGAAAATACTCAGGAACTTTTTCATTTTCAAATTGATGATTGTTCAGGAAAAAAATTGATGTTTCTCTGGCAGCCCTCTCAGGGTTTTCCTGGATGAATTGACTTTTGGTATTGGACGGGTTAATTCAGTCAATTCGTAAATAGGTATCGATTAAATACAGTGTGCCCCGAAAGTGAGCTGAAAAAAGTTATGGATAACTTCATATTAACCTTTCGTCCTACATCTCTTTCGAGTTGAAGGGAAATACTAATGAGGGAATACAATGAGTAAGAGAAGGTGAAAGCAAAATGCAGCCCGCTTTCTCTAGAAATATTTTGGGTATTTTCAGTAGGTACAAATAATGTAGACGGTTTTTTACACCAAATTGTTGTCGTGAGTTCCTAGGATAGACAATTTTCGAGAAAAATTCAATTTACGAAACTTCCTTTCAAAACCCCTTGTATGTCGAAAACGAGGTATTATTATAATTGTAAGTAAATTAAACCATGCATTATTTTAGCCTATGTTATTCTTGAAAAATTTCTTGATTGATCCAAAAACGGATATATTTTATAAACCATTGAATGAAGTTTCTAAAAAAGGAACATGTATGATTGAATATAAAATCTTCTAATTCCATTCTAGTACACAAGCTAAATCCTATCAATGGAAGCTAGATTGAATGACCTTGAGGCCGATAACATAAAGGACCAAAAGATCCAATATCACTAATACTGGCTGTAGACTTCAATTCTCATTGGGAATAACTAGTCTCGTCGCTCAGGAGGACGCCAGGAACATGAGTAAAAGCTCTTTTTGGTCTCGTTCATTTTATTTTCGAGTACCTATACACCCTCTTGAACTCGATCTCAACGATGGTGGCGCGACAGACAATAGTCCGGACGTACTCAAATTTCATTGCGGGCGAAAAAGAGTGCAAAAAGGAAATAGAAATCATTTCCGTTATGGTAATTCGGCGGGGAAAGTGCGATTTCATGACCGGATGTCGTTAGAGGAGCACCGAGAAATCATTCCTTCGCAGGCTTGAACTTTCGATGGAAAGAATTGATGTTCGTGATCATATGAAAAAAATCAAGGATGTCGATGACACCATAACGTTCAGAGCATTTTCGTGTATTTAACTAATTCCGCAGATCATAAACATAGCAGCTAATGGGTTCAAATGGCAGGATTCGAATAACTTTGATGACACCGTAGTATTATGTTTATTACGCGCAAGAGATTCGATGTTGCGGTTCGAAACTTCAATTACTGTTAAATCCGAGGCCGGTCGGTCAATTTTCACAATTAACGAACTCTAGGCTTCAAATTTAACCTGATGAGAATATCCAGTCGTTAGGTTCTTTCCTCCGAAAGTTAGAGCAGTCATTTGGGCACTTTAAAAATGGTGAAAAACGACCATACAGAAAGATCCTATATACAACGAAATTCAAAATTCGATAATACCTCCTATTGCAAAGGCAAACACATAGAGTATCCAAAATTTATTAGGATACCTTCTTCTTGCTCTCTCCGATCACAACGTTCCATTTCCTCAAACAACGTCTTCCGGGAACCCTCATATCCTTTCAAACACAATGGAGAAGATATTAATCCATCGGACCGCGAGGAAATTATCGCGTAGGGGCCGATAAAGCCACTCTGAAACTTTCGCAATATACCGATTGCCAAAAAGTTTTCAGAGAAAAACAGTAACAGACGCGGATAACTCGTCGAGGCATTTCGTGCATTAGTTCCTGGCAGAAACTTCCAGAAACGACTGGAAAGTGGGAAACACACGCAACAAATTGTGAATTATAGATCTGTGTTATGTCCTTCTCCTTTTATTCGCAACGACGCTATTTCTTGTCGTCTGATTTGCATTCCTGATTTGAATGGCTAGATTTTAGAGGGTGCTAAATTGGCATTCCTTCATTGATTTACGACCGCAATAATCATCTATGCGCGAATGGAACGCATCATGGATTAAATTCGATGAGCGAATTGGGAAACGTTACTCTGTGTTCCATTGAAATGGCATTTTTGATAAATGCTATGTAAGGGGTATAATTTGCATTTATGATTGCAATTTCTGTTGATTTTTTCAATATTGTGTAATCGAATGGAATATTTCGGTACAAATAATAAACATTTGAACATAAGTTTTTCGCAATTCACAGTTCGTAAGTATATATAGATACCAAATTAAATTTCTTCAGAAAAAAAATTCACCGAGTCATTACCCTTTATAAGTTCATTCATATTCGAGAAATGATGAAAATAGGAAAAGAAAATGATATCTGTACACATAACACAAAAATAATATAGAACCATTACATTTCCGGGAAAAAACTATGAACTCTTGATCATTATTTGGAGTGTTTTTGATGTTGTGGCTGCTACTCAAAATGCAAGCAAGTTCGCTCAAGCAGAAATTGGATAATTACATAATTAGACGTTGTGTAATGGGGGTTTTTCCTTTGAACGAAAATGCAGTAATTTTCATGAAAAACCTTCAGAACACCACATTTCAAACATATAATTTCAATATTATATTTTTAAAAAAATGTTTGATCACCTAAAACTGAAAAATAAAAAATGGGGATTTGCATTTAAAGGGATTTGTCGAGTGCACGATATGGCAACGTCGAATTCAGCTTTCTAGGAAAGGAAAGGACGTCAAATGTGTAACTTTGCTTAGGAAAACAGAGATAGCTGTAGCAAACGGAAATTGTTTGGTTGTATTTACAAAAAACACGTGTGTACCACAGAATAGGAATAAATATTTCATTATTCTATAGCATAAAAAGCTATTCTGCACTTCGTGCATGCCTGGCAAATCCCAAACCCCAATTTTGAAATCTGATTTTGAATGCTTTCTGAAGGTAATTTGGGAAAATGATGAATCAAACCCATAATAATTATGTTCAAATTTGCATTTGCAGTAATAACCCAAATTCAGGAAAAACCCCCATTGAAATGGCAGATCTGATTTTCACTAATGACACCACTGAAACTTATACTTTTTCATTCTATGATCCACAAGTGGTAATTTTGAAGCATTCATCTTGCTCGAGAGGAGTTTTCATTATGGAATGAAGAGTTGCACAAGACATGGGAGTGGAATTTCATCTCAACAATAATGACACAAAAATTGAATTTCCTACAGAACTTCGGCAATTTCTTCTCGAAATGGCAAGTGTTCTTTTCTGGGGGTTGAATAAATTGGAGAATTTCACCCTTTGTCCCTAAGGCCCGATGCAACTGCTTCGGCTATCGAATTTTTCGACCACTAGCTATGAATACCGAAAAGCTGGATGAGATTTGTATTGGGGAATACGAGATTAGATGCGAGCAAGGAATAACAAGTGGCACGACACAAATGAAGGGGATCGTACACAGAGATAACCAGAGGTAAATACGCGATCTCAAATCTCATTTCAAATTAAAAACCGGGAAGACCACAGACGTGGAATCAGGTAGTTTAGAGTGCCCATTCAAATCGACATTCTGTTGTCAAATACCAAATGTCTATGGTTGAGAGCCCAACATAAAGACCATGATGTAAGCAAAACATGGTGTGCTCATCTGTGATCGTATTTACCAATGATGACGTCACTTTTTTCATTCAAATTCAAAGCACAGAATATATATTTCCTTGTATTTTAATCTTGCTGACGTCACTTCTTTTTTAGATGAGCACACCATGTTTTTCACATCATGATAAAATGAGAATGATATTATGGTAAAAAGACAGGACTGATCTCTCGGTTTTGCTGAATTTCTAAGAAAGGTCCAGTCCATTCGTAGAAAACAGTAATCGAGGGGATGGTCGTAAATCAACAGAGGCAAAGATAATCAGTCCTTCTAAGAAATATCGGGTAACAAAAGAAAATAATATAGACTTATTTTGAGGTTGTACATGTCTGGAAGGGGAAGGACGCTCAGAGTCAAATTTGTCTACGAATTTCTCATCAATAATAGATCAGATCTAGCTGTGAAGTTCCTTAAAAATGAAGAAGGGACGAAATACCTACTTCAAGGAAGGTTCAAGAAATGACTCAAGTAGGTATAAAATTGAAGGGAATAATCATTGAGAATTTAAGCCTCAAAATAATGAACTCCAAGTAGTTGTCACTTCTATGGTTGCTTGGAACATTTTATGACAATGTACGCATGGATTTCGACAGAATATCTTCAAATTGAAAATTTATCGTTACCGTTTTGCCCAGATTGTCTAATTTTTAGCCGAACAAAGTCTGAAATGACAAATTTAGACTTATAGATTACATCATGGTCGGATTGGAAGGTTAACTCAAATGATTTTGTATTCCCGATAACTTGAAAACTATCGATCAAATCGAATTCAACTACCTACACTAGGTAGGTAGTTGTAACGAGACGAAAATTCAACAGAAATTTCCCAGGAATCGAATGACTGGTCAGGCTGCGCTGCAATCCTGCATGAAGTATATAAAGATCCCATCGAACTGGAAGCACTTCATCGAAAAATGTCAATTAAAAAAGGTAAAATACTTAGATGGGTTTAAGAATATATATCGATGGTATATTTATGTATACAGATATTCTAGATATTTTGCATAATGATTCTTTACGACGTTTTGATAAAACAGTTTTAATTTCAGCAAGGGCTGATTTGAAGAAGAAGATTTAAAATCGAATTTAATCAATTCTATGTTGACCGGTGCCAAATAAAAGAAGAATTTAAGTTAAGGATAGTGAACTTTTACTTTGCTCATCCGTTCAGGTTATAGGTTATGTAACACGAGTTTGAATAAGAAAATGAAATCAAAAATACTGGTTTGCAATTACTGAAAACTATTGAAAAACATACTTGATTTCTTACTCACTACAAAAAACAATTTGCAATTTAAAAATACGTGGCGGCGGTAAAGTGCATGTCTACTAAAATTACTGTATCTTAGTAACCAATTGGCAGATTTTGGCGCTGACGAACTCATGACTGCAAGCCCTACACCGACTACAAATTTACACAAGAGCATAATCTTACGTCTATGATCTTTGAAAACTTCTACCTTCAAATTCAAACTTACTGTTTGTCGTTGAAACTACTGAAGAATCTCCTCAAATTCTGTTGTATGTATTCCTTAGGAGTCTGCAGATTGATAGGCTGTTTATATAGCACCCTGAACCTTCCCTTTACTTTTTTCTTCACTTTAAGATCCCTCTGAGGCGTCATTATCGCGTCTGTTCGTCACTATCGTCAAACAAATCACAACCGGAATAAACAAACACATCGCAAGTCTCACAAACATCTTAAAACTTGAAAACAATGCCAATATACATCCACACTGTACACGGGACCGTGTTCCAAAAGTACCTCTCTGTAGACCACATGGTCCAAAACTGAATACACCCACGGAAAGGTCTATCTTTGCAGAGAGGTCGACCCTTTTATGATATAGTGTCGATGGTGGTCGACACAGGTCCGACGTCATTGGACCAGGTCATTTTTGAAGAGAAGAAATTAGAAATTTGAACGTGGGGGAGTTGGTTTTCGGTCTCGGTTTTTATTATAAGGTGTATAATAAATTTTAGGACGGTTTTAAGGCTTGTAAATTATCTCGTACGGGTAGTAAGAACCGATTGAATGACAAGAGTTCAATGACGTCGTTTTTTGTTGGGCTTTAATTGGAATTTAGGAGAAGCTCGAGATTTCGGAGCAACTTGGCAGTGTTGCCGATAGAACACTCAATGTGGAGTTAGACCACGAGCATATCAACAAGTCTTCATCACAGAAATCACTGAATATCTCAAACTATTTCTCTCAAAACAATAAATATTCTCGTAATGAAATGGTGACACTAATATAAGATGTGTTTGATGTGTACAAAGAAATTCCACCGGGCGTACAAAAATAATTCTGAAAGAACAGGCGAACTCCGTTGATTAACACAGTTACTACACATTACATCTTTCTTATTTCAATCGTTTTTCACCAAATATATTGAAATTATATTCCATTAATAAAAATACCTTACAAGATTTATATTAACGGAAAAATTCCTGTTATTCTGTTGGTTGATTCATGCGATGATTTCGGCAACATAATCAAATAACTTTTGTTTTTTTTTTGTTCGATGTTACCAACATTATTGATTTCGACTTCGACTTTCTGGATAATGTCTGAATTCACCAGTTCTTTTATTTCAGTTTATTCTTCATAAATATTTTGTGTGTTATTATAATGCCAAACCAATATGAATAAAACGCTTGCATTCAAAACAGTAATTATTATGCATTTCATATTCGAGAAACGATTATTGGCAAAAATCATTCATTCCTGTAGAAAAATTATGCCATTTATTGCACGTGATACCATAACACGCATAAGATTCTTGCAAGTGCAGAAAATAGTTGACGCTTTTAGGTACCAATTCATATCATTTCAATGTTATTTGCATATTTTTTGGATGATTTCATTTATCTTGTTTTAATACATGAACATAATACTGTTCATAAAAAAAATTGTGAATAATTCTCTAAGAGTTGGAATTCTTATAAATCACTATTTTATATTTCTTGATACAATATCCTCATGAAATTCAGTATGAACTTTCAATTCGAAACGATTGTTATCGAGTTGAATAATTTTTCTAGATCGGTTCCCTACATTCTGAAATATTGAGAAAACAAAATTTAAAATTGATTTTATTATTCACAAACTAAGGGTGAATTTGTAAAAATATTGGATGAAATGAAAAATAAATCGAAATGGGACATTCGTACAAGAGATATAATATAATGAGAATGAGAATTGAAAAAGGTTAATTTTTACCGTTTCATATTTTATACTGATAATATACAGACCAAACATTGTCAGCTGCGATTTGATTGGTCGACTTTTATTTCAATCATCTGTAGATGAACCAATGTTTCTAATCCTTATTATATTCACTTTTTTATTCATTTATATTTACTGTATGTGTATTCAAACACGCCGTTTATTTACGCATTTTTAACTTTGAACCTACACTTTTAAGATACTCACATAATCACTCCCGAAAAAATGTAATTGGAGACTAGATATATTGTAGAGTAGGTTTGGATCTAAATAACAAAGCTCACTTCGAAGAATGGCCAAAATACAACCAATGATACCGTAAACATAACCATTAAAGATTTCATTTCCAGAATATTTCCAAAAAAACATATTTGATCGAACCGCAATCTAGTTGTAAAATGAAGCCTTTCTTGAAACGTTTTTCGGAGGATAGATGATGAGTATACATCGGATAATATGCATTTGTATAAGCAATTATTACATATTTCGGTACTTTCTTATCGATAGTGCATATTTCAATTGTGAGGGCGGAGCTATGGAAAGATTAGATGCCACAAACCTTCCTCTGTTCAAATCCTCGGAAATTCTAGGGAGAATAATATAATCGAACAGAAAGATGCCCTCACTAATTTACTGTCAGATATGGTCCTTGAAAAATTAAATGCATAAAACAGGAATCTGACAGCCAATTTGTTAATGCATATAATCCGATGTCTAATGATGAGTTACGAAATTATATCCGATTATTTTTGAATTTTCTAGGGACTCTTCACAACTACCCGCCGAGTTTCAATTCTATCTGTGGCAATTTACGGCCGAACAAAACTAAGTTTGTCTACGAATCTTCTTTACATTTTCCACCTCAAAACTCGACTATACTGACATTTGGGTATTCACTAGTTTTCTAGGCACATAATGATTTCCAAAAATATTCTGCATATTTCCTCAATTTGGGGTAGTGATGGAATGGACTGCTGAATATACATATGAAATAAATATTATATACCAGGTTGTCAGTGCCTTTTTCGGGGTGAAAATTTCGTGTTCGCTTTTCGCTGTAATTCTGCTACTTTGCTTTGGTGCTTATTTAGAAATATGCAGAGCAGGGTTCTGATTCTGTCGAATTTGTTCATCCCCCTCATTAATAGACAGTGCCTGAATTATATTCGTATAAAGATCCTGGACCAGATTCGGTGTATCCATTAGTTCTCCAATAGGAAAGCAGAATTCAGTTGCGAAGGGGAAAATGTTCTCATTATATTTTATTCAGCAAAAGGAATGGTTAATTCTTTGATATAGAAGGTCGACAACTGTAGGTACTTGAAATATTCGGAAAAAGCACTGACGGGAATTCAGGAGTTCTTGCGCATATTATCTATCCATTTAAGTTTCAAATTCACTCTGATAATTTCAAAAGCTGCACTCGTCTAAGGCTGCTTGACTTTCAATCTTAAACATATAATTCTTGATGAATTCTGTGCTAAACCATATATATAGTATCTGGATAACACTGAAAAAATTTAAGAGGTGATTCTGTGATGAAAATTAAGGTGGGTATTTAGCATAACATTTTTTGAAAAAACTCCCCCCGGAAAAGTTACACACTCAGTTCAACATTTATTATGCTTTGTATTGTCGATATTCGACCTGTTTTCTTCATTGTTCGCTATTGTTTTAGAGCAGAAAGAGCGCTACCTCGAACCATAAAACTCCCTATGATTTTTGGAATTCGCTGTTCGCAGAAAGCCGGGTCTAGATGAGTGTAATGCGAACAGCGAATGCAATGAACCACAGGGAGTTTTATGGTTCGAGGCAGAGCTCTTTCTGCTCAGTCGAGACTCGGTTTTCAACTCGAACGATGCAATTGAATGTATTATTTGAGGCTGAGCTCGAGTGCCGTCCAAGCTATTCGCCGAATCGTTCATCAAATTTTATTGCATTCGCTCTACCAAGCACGAAGTTTCTCGGGTAGAGAGTGTAAAAATACCTAAGAAATGGCAATTAGGTTGTAAACGTGCACTATATCTATGGACACACCAATACCTATAGATGGAAAATTTCGTGAGGATCGTTTTATTAGAACAATTAGAGGAAAATAAAAATTTTTATCCCACGAATTCGAACATATATGCAGAAGCTGCTGACTTCAAGTCAATAATTCTATGAAACTTTTTTTTTACAAAAACTACTATGATCTTCCTTGGTAAAGCAGCTTTTCCGATTTTCCGATCAACTCTTTATTGAGTTCGTTACAAAATTCCGAACGATGGAGATATTTTGAGTTAGGTAAAAGTGACTATGGGTCATATTTATAGTTGTTCCTTTAGGCTTCCTAACTGAAGGCCGCCTTGAATTTGCTTCCCGATCAGTTCAAATTCAAGGCGGCCTTCAGTAAGGAAGCCTCAAGGAGCAACTATAAATACGGCCCTATAATATTCAAGCAATTGATCTGATTCGAGAAAAATAAACTACTCAACACGAAATAGGTAGGTATCACTCACATAATTGTGGATGAATTTTGATTTTGATTCCACTCCAACATCACAATGTGTGTTGAAGAAGTGCCAACAACCACAAAACAACTAAGAAACACAAAAGTACCCGAAAAATAGATTCGAAACTATACAAGAATCAATTAAAAACAATAATTTCGTGTTAGGCAGTTTATTTGTCTTGAAATGATTTGGCTGATGAAACATCCATTTCTAAGAAGACCCTGTATACTCCCGAAAGAAAACCCTAATACATCAACTCCCAAAAGCACAAATACACATCGATACATCATCCCCGAAAAGGAAACCAATTTCTTCTGAAATAACCGACATTTCAAGGACAAAGGGGCGCCCGTCAGAGTCATGAAGCCCCTCGGCTGCGTTACCACCCCCCCCGCTTCCTCCTACTCCTTCTCCCCGACCCCTCGCAGCGACGAGGGGTGAATTGTATTCCCGGCAACCCTCGTTATTTTCCCGTCCGTCGCACCCGGCGTACGGTGGGACGGCGGCAAACACCCCCTTGGTATTTGCGAGCCGATGGCGCGAGGGGCGGGAGGGTGCCGCATCAGGATCCCCATCCGCTGTGGTGCCCGACCCACCCGCATGGGACGACACAATGGTCGAATGGTCGTACCCATGTTCGCAGCTTCGGTCTGCAAGCGCATGTGGTCGATGGCTTCGACTCCTGGGATGTCTCTCTTTCTGGATCCGAAATTCGATAATGGGTTAAGTAAACTGGAAGTGGCTACATGGACCGCAATAGGTTAAAATTGCGATTATTTGAATGGAAACGGGTAGAATCCCTATGGAGAATTCGTATTAATATTTCAAATGTTGAATTCTATGCCAATTTGAAAAACTAAAAAGTATTTCCATATCAGCTTGGTTAGTCCGTAATAGAGTGTTGGTGAATTCACTAAGTATTTGACATATATACAGTGCGCGTCAAAATTATGGAACAAATTCATTTTCTCAGAAGAAGAATATTTGGCAACAAAATCCTGAAACAGGTCAATTTTTGTTTCACTTTTACCAAATTTTTATGCATTTTCGAAGGATTTATGTTACACCCTGCGGCATCCCCATCAACCCTCTGAAGTTTTTGAATAGGTAAAGTGGATCATGTGGTACTTTTTTGACAAGGTATTTTCTTTCTATACAGGCGTGCAGACTTTTTCAAGAAAAAAATTTTTTTTTGAAAAATTAGTTAGTTCAAAAAGGTTTTCAGTATGTGCACTTTGTCACTGAATGAAAGTCGACCATTACAGTTTTGTTCATGCACAACTTTCAACCCCTACGAACCCTTTAATGGAGAAAAAAAAATTTCACGTGAGGGGGTTGAAATTTGTGCATGAACGAAACTGTAATGGTCGACTTTCATTCGGTGACAAATTTCATCAGGTGCCATCGTCTCAAAGTAAATGAGCAATGATTAAGTGCACATACTGAAAACCACTTTGTAGTATGCAACAACTTTTAAAAAAAAAATATACAAAAATCTTTCAAAAAGGCATATAAATTTGGTGAAAGTGAAACAAAAATTGACCTGTTTCAGGATTTTGTTGTCAAATATTTTTCTTCTGAGAAAATGAATTTGTTCCATAATTTTGACGCGCACTCAAATATACAATATATCCTACTGATGATTCTGATGAATCGAAAGATAAAAGATGAAACAATGTGTCTAGTATTATTTTTGTATTGTATTTTATTATGTTACAGCTTTCTCGAGTTTTTTACGTTGAAGTCACTGAAAATATATAGTGAGATATTAATATCGAAAGATATATACGTAAAGGTATAACAAAAAAATCGGTATTTTTAATGATTGTATTATATTTCAGTTTATTTCTAGGTTTTAACTCCCAATAAGTGAAGAACTATTTTTTTAGATTGGGATAATTTTGAACGAGAAAACTATCTTTTAAATTTGGCTCCACATATCGGCTGTTTAAACAATCGAAATACCGCGCCTTCTGTGACGTACCGCGATATATCCACTATCTCCCTCTTCTCGTGTACCTTTTTCTCTAGCAAGCCAATAGGGAGAGTCGGCTAAATCGATCGAGGCATCGTGGAATAACGATTGACATAGGAGTCGATCTAACGCGTTTCAACCACTGCGGTTTTGCGTCCTTATTTGACGATTTTTAATACCGAATTATTTGAAATTCGCTAATTGTTTAAGTGTGTGATAGCATACATTATAATATTGTATCTAAATAGAATAAGGAAAACATAAAATATGTTAATTCGTGTTACATGCAAGAGACCTATTTTGTTGTTGATCATACTGTCAGTACATTGTGGAAGCAATTTTTCCCGAAAGATTATCTTTTCGAATCTATCGACTATATTGGGAAAAAATTCTGCTCAAACCTAAGGGCTATTTCACAGCAGTGTACCGAATTCCAGATGAATACTATCATAATTTTCGGAGATATTTGGAGAAAATATGTCAAGTTTCGACGTTTTTTCTTTTGTTCAAAGGAGATGCCGCTTTGGCAACGAATTTGAACATGCGCTCAAACGCTGCTTATTTCACTTAAGGGCTATTTATATACATGAAACTCGCAAATATGACCTGTATGGTGGGAAATAAATATATCGGAATGAAAAATGAATCTACCGTCACAGAAAATAAATAAATTTCTGCAACTCATGAATATATTGACCCGAAAACAAAAACTACTTGCAAACACACCTCTGTCCGAAACGGCACGTATGCTACCATTGTATTGAGACTTTATGCAATGATACAACAATCAACAGATCTACTCGAAAGAACATCAAAACGATTATATGAATTCAATTTTGAATCGATAATGTTTTTAACAAAAAAAAAATAGTTGTTGGATGAAACCCATTAAAAAAGTAAAAGAATGTAACACAAACGTAAGGAAAAAAAAGTAAGGGGCTATCTGACGTCGGGAAGTGCAAGGGGGTGCGTGTTTGAGGGTGAAACACGGTTCATCTCGATTTCCGGTAAAACTACAAGTCCTATGTTGAAAGGCAAAGTTGTATAGGTAATGAAAGGGTTTACAACTTTCTCATTCAAACTTTTATCACATTATCCCAAAAATTGATGTGAAAAATTTAAAGAACTAAGTTTTTTGTTTTTATTTTTCTTTCACAAAAAAATGATTCTTCACGAAATTCGGTGAAAGCTAACCTTCTCATGTTCCGAATACACAGTAATTTTCTGTTCCGAAATATTTATTTGTTGGCCTCATTTTGACTAAGTATCGAAAAAACACCCTTATTTTCGATCGAAAATTCTCACGTCAAAATATCTTCTTTTTGAGAAAGTTGGGAAGGATTTTGTTCGTTGGAATCTCTACTTTCTGACCGTGTTAAAAATATACATTGCTTTAGTAGATTTTCTTAGAAAATATCAGGTAGTAAGGCCAAGACCCTCCTAGCCCCTGCTCCACTTCTCTATGAAATTACTTTTGGTATATAATATTTCAAAATAGCAATAAAAAGACATATACGCATTAAATTTAAGGAATATTTCACAACGTTCTCAAAATATTATATATGTCTTATTAAAAAATGAACTGTATTATTTCATTTGGTTGTTAATTATAATGGTATATTTTTACATTTTCTAACGAAATCTACCAGTATAATAGTAATTTTTTCACACCATTAGAAAGTAGAGATTTCAATGAACAAAAAGCCCACCAACTTTTTCAACAAAGTGGATACTTTGAAGTGAGAATTTCCGATTGGATCCCAGGGTGCTTTTTCGATATTTAGTCCAAATTGATATTTTGAATCAGAAAAATAAGAGTGTATTCGGAAAATAAAACGGTGAGTTTTCACCAAATTTCTCGGAGAATGTTTTTGTTGTGAAAAAAAAAATAAAAACCCAAAAACTTGGTTATTTGAATTTTCACATCCAGTTCGAGATTATGTGCAAAAACTTTTTTCCATAGGACTTGTTGTTTTGCCGGATACCGTGTCTTACCCTTGAATACTCACCCTTGCACTTCGCGACCTCAGATCACCCTTAAATTATTTTTCCTTTCTTTTTCGTTAATATCTCCTTTTCCTATGAGTTTCATTCTACTATTACTCTTTCTGACTTTTTACCATTTTCAAAGCCTTCGGCACTGGTATAAACCCCAAGAATACCAAAATATTAAGTACAGTTCGTATCACGTATGTGAAAGATTTGAAGGAGATCCAAGACGACCCACCACTCATTCATCGGAAATTCTGAACTAAAATGGACCAATTAAAAGATCGATTATGACTCCGAAACGTAATCGCAAATGAAATCTTAACAATCGGTCTTCACGCGATGTCGACTAGAAGTTTCAAGTTTGCAACAAACGAGCACAATCCTCTGACTGCTCGCCGAATATCCGAGGCCGGAGGGTGGGACGGCTGGTCCGCCTGGCACGACATTGAAATATGCAAACTGCCGCCGCCGTGCCGTCAGCCCAATGTTGGCAGTGATCTGGGACGGGATCTCTCCTCTCTCTCAGAGCCAACGCCGAGAATGCGCTCTGTCGGTCGGTGGAAGTGGTTCGGGCAGGTCCAAAACTGGTATTTATTGCTGTTTATTTCGGACCAAAGTTGCAGATATTACTTTTTCGACGTGTCTGCCCGCCGGTATGCCGGCTACCTTGCTTGGAGTAACGGTATTTCTAATAACAACAAATTGGTTGAGGATCTCCGGGTCCCGTAACATAAGATTTTTTGTACTGCACTGGGATTGTGAGGTGCTTAAACTTTGCGGTGCGTTCTTTGCGGAGAAACTTTGAGATTTCATGCGGAAATGAAATGTTGAAACCTCAAAAAATATGCATACGCATTCTGCTTGGTCTAAATCCATATGTATTGGAGGGACTATACCATTCGGAACATGATGTTCAATGGCGGAAAACGCCTTCTTTATAGATCATGCTTCTATAGTCTTTCTAGGACAACTTGAATATGATCTCATTGTTAAAATATACAGTGCTTTCATGATGAAAGGAACAAATTCATTTAAAAATTAGGTTTCTATTTCAAGTTAAAATCCTCGGACACGTCGATTAGTATGTTTATTTGGACATTTTTCGCAATAAAAGTTTTGTATACAAGGTGTCTCATTTGAGAGCTATGACTTGGTCATAACTTTTTTTTAAATGTAATACCTGGTATTTCACCTTACAATCTACGATGAATTCTTTATACTTTTCAGTCCAGAAGTAATTGAAAATGTGGAACGGGAAACATTGTATCGAATTCAGAAATGCCTCGAAGTAAACGGACAACAGAATGAACATCAATAATTAAATAGAAATTACATTTGTTTGTTCTAATATCGTATTTTTCATTATACACTATCTCCGTTATATCTGGGAATCCAACGAGTTGAGGCATATGGTATGTTCACAAAAAGTAATAAGAATTTATCGTATAATGGTAAAGTGAAATAATATACAGGGTATTACATTTAAAAAAGTAATGACAAAGTCATAGCTCTCGAATGAGACACCCTGTATACAAAATTATAATTGCAAAAAATGCCCAAATAAAAATAATTACCGGCGGATCCGAGTTTAACATGAAATAGAAACCTTATTTTCAAACGAATTTGTTCCTTTCGTCATGAAAGTACTGTATATTAACAGAGATTCTAGAGAAGCATATTTGGCACCCATGTTCTAATTCATGGCTGAAATAAAAATGTTTGAATTGTGAATCAGCATTTCTTGCCGACTAATTACTGAATTTCATCATGATCGATCGGATCAGAACTTTTGTAGTTATTTCGGACATAACAATGACCATGAAATATGACAAATTGAAAGATCATCACGAAATTCCGAACATAGTCGTCAATCAGCATTCGCAAACTAGCTGCCAAGTTTCATTATGATTGAATCAGTAATTTTTGAATTATTCCAACGAAAACAGAAACTTATTATCGGATCAAACTGAAATTTGGTACACTACTCCCAAATATGAATAAGGCCTTAGCAAAACTGTTTTTTGAATATGATGAACAGTTTTCGAAAAAAAAAATTTGCCAATAAGTCCAACCTAGTCGTTTGAGATCATTTTCGGCTCAAAATTCGAAAATTACAGACATTTGGACAAAACGATAGCGCGCTGTTTCCCTAGAACATGAGCGCAAAAACTTGATAGACGTAGTCCAAGGACTACCGACTCACTTTAATAATGTGAATGTTGTATAGGTACTCAACAATTTCCGAAATCGAATAAGGTTTTTCGATCTAGATACCTTTATTTGAACCTCAAATCTAACCTGAAAATTTCAAATCCATAGGTCAGTTTCGACGCCGAAAAAACAATTTATTTTACCACGAATTCTTCATCAGTTAGTTCAACAATTTTGAGCTGAAATACCTCACATTTATAAAATAAAACAAGAGCTTGCACAACAACCGAAATAACCTAGATTCAACCATTAACGATCATGTATAGAACCTGCCAGGTCAATATGGCGTTTTCCCATCTCCCCCAAGTACAACAACACCCTTCTTCCTCTTCGTCCCGCGCAAACACCCCGCAGGCCATTCCCCGAAATTGCCAGTTGTGCAAATCCATACATTCATTTCGGCTCGCGTGACAGAAAGACAGAATCCCTTGGTTATGAACGACGGACTGCCGGCTAGCATGGTCCGGATTTACCTGTTATTCAAAGCAAGTGACAGCTGTTTACCCGAGGCAAGTTTATCCCCGAGGGGTCTCTAGATCTGGTAATAATTGCGATATTCTGCTTACTTTTACCTGCGTTTGATTGGTCACGTCCCGTGATGTATCGATTGGTCGTCGGACGATTACAGTCTGATCTTGAGAGGAATAAGGTAGGATCGGACAATTGGGATGTAATTGGATTAGACATTAATCAATTATCGTCCGTAATTAAAATGATTCAAGAGCTCGGCTCACATGTGTGGACGGAATTGAGCTGCTCGCGAGCTGCTCGGTTCGCATGGCGGTGAGCGGCTCACGATGTTCATCCCATCATTTTTACATCAGATTGCATCGATTCTGAGCAATGCAGGGTCTTAATAAATATTGTACCAGCGCAATAGACAGACCCGGTACTTAATCAACACGTTCAATGTGTTTGTATTTAGCAATATTTTCGAGAAAACGACTTCCACAGTAATTTTCCGAATAAGCACTACTCATAGGTTAATGATTTAAGAATTTAAGAACTGACAGCAATGCGGAGGATGTAATGAAATTTGACATATTTCTAGGCACATGTTTTCGAAATTTGAGCCGGCAAAATTGGTCCCAAACGTCTAGGTTGGATTGCTGGACGAATTCGGTGTCGCCATTGATTCTGGGCATCCGTCTGGCCGGCCGTTCGCACGATTACGAGATAACTTTATTCACCTGTTTCTTTCAGGGAAGGTTGCATTCTAAATTGCGACAGTTGACTTCGTTTATGACAAAATCGGCCAAACGGTTTCGGAACCACGTTCATTTGAAATTTCAAGGTTATTTTTCTGTTTATTCATGAGGTACTTGAGCGATTCGATCGAAACTTGGCAATTAGTTGAATAATGACGACGAGCAACTTTTCCACAAATTTCATTGAGATCCTACAGTAAGTAGAATTGAAAAGAAACTTTTTCTAAATTTTTTTCGAAGAATTTTTTTTGATCGGAAACTATTTATTTTATATCATATTCGAAAAAATTTTTTTTTCAGACCTTGAACTCAATATTCCACAGCATCACATCAAATTTCATTTTAATACGATTATAATTTCAGGGAAAAAATATATAAAATTTCGTGGTCTTTTCCTCGATCGGTATCGTTGTTTTTATGTTATTTGTAGAGTAGGTTTGGAGCTTAGTAACGAATGTCGGATTTGTGAATTGGAAACATCCACCCAATTATTCCGTAGATATACCCACTCAAAATGTTTCCAAAAATAAAGATTGGATAGAAATTGAAATCCAGTACTTGACTGAAAATGACAGCTAAAAGGTTCAATGAGAATTTCGCGAGGATGATATGAGTA
Source organism: Myrrha octodecimguttata (assembly GCA_958510865.1). Lineage (NCBI taxonomy): Eukaryota > Metazoa > Arthropoda > Insecta > Coleoptera > Coccinellidae > Myrrha > Myrrha octodecimguttata. Next base: position 34,602,288 of record OY294057.1, read on the forward strand.
GATCACCGAATTTTTCCATCGGGAAGTAAATGTGCATTTGGCTTGAAAATAAGTGAAAAAAGACAGTTATGGCAATGAATGAAATGAAATTTTTTTCCTGTCGGTTTGTGTTATCTGAAATCAGAATAGTATCGATTGTTTAACTAATAGGGCAGAAATGTTGATTGAGAAGGTAAGGCCTCAACAATCTTCATTTTTATTTCGAAATGAAATCTGAAATCTATCCCAAACAGAAAAACTGAATTGTTTTCTCAAAGTCAATGAAATTTAGGAAGCATCTGAGCTTTCATTGCTACGAAAATCTGAAGAAAATTCGAACCAATTGAGTATTTGGACGAAAAATATCGACTGTTACATTCATGCAGAGTTTCTCGAAAACGTCATAAAAAATCAATTAATTTTATTGAACTCTCAGCCTAAGATTCAGATTCTCATCACAAAAAAAAAAAAAAAATTTGAAACAAGTGTTTCATCGACCAGAAAATTATGGTTTTTCACCGGCAAATAACTTGTTTTTCCACTGAAAATTTATACGAAGAGATAAAGACGGATTGTTTCGATTCGATGAATTTGGCAACAGTGTAGTAGGTATATTATCCTATGGCAATACTGGTCACGCAGAACACAGTTCTGGTTCCTCGAGTACTCTTGCTCTTGCAGTTAGAAACTATTTCGGTTTACTGTTTCCAAGAATAAGCCTTAAACCGAATAACAAAATTCCAATAATACCTGAAAGTCGCCAACCTGAAATACAATAGACCAAATTGTTCCCTTCCTATCTTAATATTTCCTGGAAGGTATGGAAGATGATAAAGTGAATTGTTTTGAAACGTTACAACTTGAACTTAGGCCGGAAATACAACAAAACGAAAGATGAAAGCACTTCTCGGTTTAAATATGCAAAATTTAATAAATAAACTTTTATCTATTTCATCCATAACCCTCTGAATCTTTCGCATGTTTTGAAGTTTTATCATCACTTTTTCACATCTCAGGGAATGATTTATTAAGATTGTCGGCATTGAAATTGTGTTCCCGAGGAATATGTTTCAATTCTCGTTATTTTCTTGCAGTTTGGAATTTCTAATTAAAATAATATTTGAAATTGATTCAATTTTTTTTTCCAGAATCAAATCAAACCAGCTTGAGTTCAACCTTATTTCGAATTGAAAAATATAGTCCTATATGATTTACTGAAACACGACCGTCATAAATACCTAAAACATTTTTTTATGCAGAACCAAAACATTTTCTTCAATTAATTGGAATATTGCCAAGAAGCTATTGATAAAAGTCGATAACTAGAATCGAATCGTAAGTAGGGAATGTGATAATACTCTTTCATTTCAATTTCAAGTTGAATAAAATACTATTCATTAAATACACATTCCTTATGAATAATACTGATATAACAATGATTGTTCGAGATTGATTCGGAATAACAATGAGTATTTAAATGATAAGAAATAGATTGAGAAGGGATTGAATTGCAAGTGATTATTTTGATTTCATTGCATGAGATAGATGTAGACAGAATAACAATAAACAGAAACACATTTTGTTCGAAAATTCACCTCGCATCAATAATCGAATTAATAAAAATAATATATATACATATGTATTTGCAAGGTTATAAATTCATCAAATCATTTCCACGCGAACTTTCATAATTTGATGATTTTTTTATTTTTATTTTTACACCTAACTTTCCATAACATGATTTTTCTTCGATTAAATCATATACCTATATTTTTCTTTGTTTTCAAATCTCATATTTGAATAGCCTAAATAGAAAGTATGCCGTTGACATGAGTGAAGAAGAATAATACCGAATACTCGAAATAAAAATGAGTTTCCAAAATCCCAAGTATTTTGTTTTCTTGAATCACAATACCGAGGGTTCTTTCGTTTTCAAGTAATACAAATGCCTTTTTCGATGAATTCGCCAATTATTCCGAAATGACAAACCACATGGACATATATGCACTGATGATTTTTTCGAAAGAATAAACATTGTGAAGTAGGTGATATGCACTAGTCAGATATTAGTCTTATTGAACAGAAATGTGAGCTGAAAAATTGAGAAAGCATGTTTGTACACGGTTTGCACAATGCAATTGAGAAATTGTATTCCCTAAACTTGAAGAATTGCAGAATTTCGGAATATATACTCTTTTCTGGCGAACCATAGAGGTGAATCGAATTTTTAGAAGAAAAGTGCAAATAACGGAACGCATCCCTCCTTCCACTAAACAAAGAAGATAAACATTATACAACTTCTCCATAGACGATCCCGTCGATGACCCATTGACATAGATCTGGTGGAGGGGTTAAAATTGAAATGTAGGTAAATAAAGCTCGTACGTAACGCGTTTTATCTCTCTCTTCACAGAAAAGAGAGGAACGATGGCGGGAGCGTTCAAATGGGGGAGGTGGGGGAGACGGCCGCGCGTATATCAAATTTAGAATGGGGATCTCCCCTCGCGTTTTCTCGCATGTATGAGGGACGTTGCCAAATTTTGATTCGGATATAGATGGAGAAAAGAGGAGGCGCCGCGAGTGATCTTGAAGGTCTGGAGGCGAAAATTGAAAGATTACGGCGAAATGGAGTTTAGAATACTGCGTGTGGTTCTATAAATGTCATATGGCATTTTGAAGGGATTATAGGTGTTCTATCGCGGGAGCTCAGGGTCTCGAACAAGCGTCGAGTTGGGAATTGGATTTTTACCCGATTTTAAAAGGATTTATGGAACATACCTGTATTGTTCGGGAGTTTGAAAGAGCGGTTCATCTCAATAAGAGGGCGATGAGATGACTGCTCCGCTAGATGTCGCTCGCATTTTACTTTTTTCTTGAGTTAACCAGATATATTTCATAGAAAAAATATAGTTTCACTGATTCATAAAAACATATGTTGGAAACTCAAAAAACAGTGCACCCAAATATTTTAAAAGAAGGTTCGAAGGGTTTGTGAGGTACTAACTATATTTCAGAATAGGAATTACCTACAAGAAAATTTATTGGTGAATATTGAAGTAGGTGTTGTCATCTTGCAAATTGTGATGAGATTTTTGTATTCCTACTCTATTTGATCTTCTGATCATGAAGCTTCAGTCGGAATTCGGTGGCCTAGTTTCCAAGATATATGCAACCATCAGAACAAATGCTCCTTTTTGTTAGTTAACAAATCACCATTAAATCTTTCCACAAAGACAAGCAGTGAATTCTCTCAAATCTATTTATTTTTTGAGCGCTTGTTCTAGGGAACAGCGCGTTATCATTTCGTCACGATGTCTGTAATTTTCAAATTTTGAGCCGAAAATGGTCTTAAACGATTGGGTTGAACTCCGTGGTCATATTCAATTGTGTCCGTCCGTCCGAATGTGCTCTCACTTTCGGAGGAAAAGACTCAACGACTCGAAATTGTCAGATTAGGTTTGGAGTCCAAATATCTCGACTGAGTTCGTTAATGGGTGGAATCGGTTGGATAGTTTCGGAGGTTGGCCCATTTGAAATTTCGAGGTTAATTCCTCGATACCTCATAAAGTATTGACTCGATCGAATTGAAAATTCGTGGACAGTTTTGGAATACCAGCGCACAACCAAGAGCAAAATTTCGATATTCAATTTAGGAGATAAATGTGCTAAATTTCGTCATTTGGAATTTTAACGTTATTTCCGCAATATATCAAGAAGTACAAATGCAATCAGAATGAAACGTCGTAATGAGGTGGAGATTACCAACACGCAACTAGGTGCAAAATTTCGTCTTGATCTAATAGTTAGAATTTGAACAAGTGCGTAAACGCTTCCGACCTCACGTCAGTGCTTTTATAGATTTTGATTAAGAAACATCGATCTCATCGAACAACGAATTCAATGACACTGTTTTTAATTAAACTAACCCAACCTAGGATTCAGCCAAATTTATCTGGATTTATTTATTAGACCATATTTTCATTCAAACCGCACAAAATTTATAAGCAGTGATAGATTGCGTCGATGTCAAACTTCACTTGTGATCGAAGTCGAATTCCAAGAAATGACAAGTGCAATTATTATTCGCGAAAATCGACGTTTTTCAATCAAATATTGTATATATTTGAACGAAAACACCGCGGATCGCCGTGAAAAGGTTCAGGGATGATTTGTGGTTCAACTTAAATTGTAGTGACCAATTTCTTATAGTAAAAATAATGATCTTCGGTAATTTGAAAGGGTTCATGCAAAATGAGATGGATCGCCAAGTTTAGACTTCAAATTCATGTTCAGAAGATCTGTAACATCAACCAGATGTTTTTCAGTTTATGGAATAATAGGTAAACGACTTAATACACACACTCATAAATATTCTGTGATATTGTTGTTACTCAATCCAAAATGAGAATGAATTATTGCTTATAAGTGTATTTGAACGTGTTTTAAAGATGGTATATCTATCAACTAGATCAGGTTGCCATGAACCTAAATAACTTTATGCTTTTTCAGGTTTTGTGACACTGTTTCCTTAATCGAACTTTTCGCAGATGCAACATTACCTAAAATGAAGACTATATAGGTAGTCTTCCTCAAACGCAAACAATCTGCATTGGACCTATATTGAAGTTGATTTCCCATTTTTTCTGTTTTATCAGTTTTATTAAAAACGTTCACTGTATCCTGAGGTCTAATAGTATAGTGAACCATGAAACAAATGATACATTTTTCTTAATCTACATTTACAAACTCGAATTGCCTCAGGAAGAAGAAAAACGGTATTATTATGATATAGCATAAAGAATACATCAGATCTAATTTCATCTGTTAAGAAAAATTTTGTATGTGAAAGGTACGTCTTTGATTTCAACGATTATTTTCTGTTTGTGTGAAGGTATGCTTGTAGTTTCAATAAAAACATTTATATACCCAATATCAATGATAGTGAATAAGAGGAGTGTATTCGAAGATGCAAATAATGAAAGCTTGATTTTTTTTATTACTTCCGTCGTTTTAAATTTTATGAAATTTGATAAGAGTTCAGTATTCCTGGTAATAATTGTAATACTTCATTCACTAATGAATACAAAAGAATTTCGATACGAATTGCAATCGCGAGTTAACAGGAAACATCACAGAAGGTTTAGAAAACTATCGCTTCTACCTCATATCCGATTATTAAATTGAAATTCATAAAAATAGAATCTTCATCGTCGAAATACCTACCTTCTTTCTTCGCATACGCTCTGGTAGGTTTCCGACGGATAGAAAGAGCACGAGGCGTTTTCGAACGACCTGTAGGCCGTATGGACTTAGACGGAACACAGATGAATTTTATGTTCTTGCTCATTTTTTCACTTCAAAAGCCTTATTTCTCTTATCTGGTAAATGAGATGAGAGTAAACATACTTCCTGAGTAATCCAATTTCAACTCCACTATGATTAAAGAAATGGATCTTTCAAAAACAATTGATCTTGAACATCAGAACAGTCTATAATATAAATATGAATTCTTCAAACTGTTTCAATTCACATCAATGTATTTCAATTAACGATGGGTATAGTACGAGTACGATACGCCATACTTGAAGCAATAGGTTTGAAATATATCTAATATAATAATTAAATAGTTTAAACGACCTTATTGAAAAGAAAATGAACTCAACTTTCCTGATACATGAGCACAACCGTAGCAGGTGAATAGCAAAATTTGAGATAGTCCTCCAACACTTCTTTTTGGAATTTTATGATTACCAAGAAAGCATCTACCCATGCGATTCATTTCGAAACCCCGATACTTTCACGTATTCATACCGAACCAAGATACCATCGATAGGTACTAAAAAAAATAATTAATGATGGCGATACTGAATCTGACATTCGAAAGGATCATGTCAACTGCGAAATCAGGTCCGTGGTAAGCTGTTACCTGTCACCGAGATATATTTAGCCGTAAAAGAAAGCTCATAAATGAAGCGATTAATAATTTAGATTAGCCTTCGTATGCTTGGCATTTTTCTCGACGCCATGCTCTGAGGGAATTCTTCAATTATTACTTTAATGGGACTTTGAGGAGCTTTTAAGTACTACTTGTTGAGTTCAAGTCGTTACACTGAAAAGTTTACGATATCATGCGTTCGGGGTTAAATGTATTTTTAATAGTTAATAATTGTTAGTTGATGAACTAATTGAAGCAACTTAGAAAGACAAATCCATAAAATTTGTGAAGCATTATTGAAATATAGTAAGATACAAATGTAGTATTTTTTCAGGGTTATTTCGGATTTTACCTCCCAATACTTATCTGGAACATAATGCAATATAGAAGAAAGATTATTATCCGTAGATATTTTATTTGTAACAGTTCTATTTCAGAAATTGGGAGAGGAAATCCAAAAAAAATCTGTTACAAACAAACCTTAATCGATACAAAAACGATAGCTTGAAATTGTCCGAATCACTGCAAATTAAAGAATTTCATACTAGAATAGTGACATCCGATGATAAATAATGCACGGCAGAAAAGAAAATGAGCGACTGCCACAAGAATTACACGTGTTGAAATTTTCATGTTGATTCGTTATACGTAGATAATGATAAATAACTGTTAGTTTGTAAGAAGGAATATTCATATGTTTGTGACGCAGTTTTGGAATCATTCGGGAGAACTGAATTTTAAATATCTAACGTCGAGTCACAAAGTTAGGTGTGTTCTTCGCAGTATTTCATGAGACTTTCAGGAAATAATAATTTGTGAAGAAATTTCAGAAATTTTTTTTCCAATTCGCCGGAAATAAACATTGGATCAAATCCAAATTTGAAACACTATTGTAAAAAATATATGATTTCAATGTAATCTGAAAGATTGTCTCCAAAAAAACCTAGATTTTTCAACAGAAATCAAGAATATTTTCAATATTTTTTTAAAAAGTGATCATATTCCCAAACCGTACGGCCAATTCGACCCATCAACGAACTTACAGGGGAAATTTCGACTTCAAACCTAATCTAACAATTTCAGATCGCTAGGTCTTTTCCTTCGGAAGTCAGAGCGCATACGAACGGACGGCCGATAGGACAGAATTGAACTTGACCACGGATTATTATTCTTATGGACTCAAACCTAATCAAATGACAATTTTCGGCTAAAATTTCGAAAATTGCAAAAATTTTGACAAACCGACAACTCGCTGTTCGTCAGAACGAAAACGAAGACCTTAAAATTCAGTGAAAATGAAGCCTGGGAATTATTAAGTCTTGGATGAATTCTATACTGGGACGTTAATCCAGAACCAGAAACATAGTCATTTTACATATCTGAGATCCTCCTTTCCATCCCATCTGAACTGTACCCTATTTTTCCCATAACATGGCAACCCATTGTCGAAACATCTGCACCAAGGATCGGCCATGATGGCAGCAATGCCTTCCATGCTAATGGTTTCTCTAGTCGCCCCTCTAGGTTCACCCCAAGAATTGGGACCGACGAGGGTTATAAATCCATCCCTACAGTCTTTGTGTTACCCTCTCGCCCTCCTGGTTCCACTTATTATTATTTCTATCCCGATAATGGGCAATCCTAGGAATTTCTCTGGTTTGAATGGCACCCATCGAACAATGGGTGAAAGTACTTTCATCCTAGGACGGCAGGGGGCCACAAATGAAAAATGGTAGGTCGAAAAGTTCAACACGAAATTCAGCAAAAAACCTCCTTCCATTTTAATTTAATTTTAATTTTATCAGCTTGCAATATCAACAATTTCATAATTTAAACCTATCTTCGTTTCTATAGGTGTCCATATTAAATTATTGAAAAAATGCAAATTGGTAAAGAAAGAGATTTGAATCTACGAATAGTTCGCAGTTTTATCAATTTTGCTAAATGAAAACGAGAAATTTTGGATTAAAGAAAAATCAACAATCTATACGCCGAAAATGCCCCTCGTACCGATTGTCAGGTCTGTAACACAGTAATTCACAGAAATGAAATGAATTTCACTGACAGTCGATGGTTTTGTGTTTACTAATGCAAAATCTAACATTTAGGATGAAATAAATATCATTTCCATCAGAAACAAAGCTAAAAAAAAGCCTGAATCTGTAGTTATAGGACTTAATCTCATTTTTTGTACATTCCAAGTAATAATTATTGGTGAAATTTTCTAAGTATTACCTCCCTTTCTCACAGTTCCTGAAAAGAAACGCTTCGGGGGGATAACGAATACGTTATCGCAAGTAACGCTTGGCAACGCCGCGTCGAGTCTTAATGATGTTAGACAGAGAAGTGCGAAGAGCGAGACAGAATATCAGGGTCTGCACACAGCCGCTGAACAAGAGCGTGCCGCCAACGTTCCGTTCGGCTTTTATTTGATAAAGAGGGAAGGAGAGAGACGGGATTTTCTTCATTAACGTTGGGAAACCTTGCTAATTCGATTCGTAGCGAAGTTTTCCGCTCGCTGGGTTCACACACGGAAAGGATGTTCTAAAGTTGGCGGAAGTGTGGAGGGTTGACAGTTGATAGAAAAAAATCATAGATGAATATTTAGGGGTGCGTTTCGACAAGAAATATAAGTTCAGTTGAGAAAATTTAATAAATGCGTTACAAGGAGAAACGTTGAAAAAATTACATTAGATATGATGATTCGTTGACAATGATAATAATATTATTGAATAAATATTGCAAATATATATTTCATGAGGAGGAGCTGATTTTGTAGTTGTAGGAATTTTCAGTTTACTATTTCAATGAGCCGTTCTGATGGGTACCTTTCTGATTTACAACTTCCTGTTATTCAGAATGGGGAACATTTAAATGCACCTGGCCTTCGCAGAGAGGGAGCGAAAATACGTTTCGTAACGGTAAGAACGAAGACAACAACACTATTACGAACACATAACAACTAGTTGCAATATAAATATAAAACAAATGAACGTACCATTGTTTCATACGGCGATCCCATCCGACTAGCGTTTCAAGAAGAAAATTCGAATTTAAATATCGAAATAAAATAGGTAACAAAAAATAAAAACTGACCTTTTAGTGTAAAAACCCAATCTCCGTTGTTCCATAGCACACGATCCAACAAAAACAAACCATAAATGATTTCATAAAAACGGATAAAATGATAATCGGACAAGTCTAGAAAACAACACAAAAAAAGTATGGAGGTTTTCCTAAACGTACACGACCGTTCTCGCGTTTCGATCTAGCTAAAGGTAAAATCTCTACTGCGCTGGTGAAACGGGTACGATGTGGTCGTCCTTCGTGCGGCCAATGGGAAGGCCGCCATCCCCTCCACGTCCGCCATTGGTTTTCGAACGAAAATGACGCCAAGCCGAGGGGATTCGATGCCTGGAAAATGAAAAACTCGGAGCGCCCATGCTATTTCAAGGATTGAGGAGCAGGCGACCTTTTAATCATGGCGTTTGCATGAGCTGCGCTCCTTTTGATGTGCCGTAGGCTTCATCGAGGCCAATGTTGGTCTGTCGTTTCAGCGAAAAGATGGCCAGGCTGCATTAATTGATTCATAATAGGGCGGACTATTTATCTTCTAACCGAACATCTATATCTCGCCGTTAACGATAATCATTAAGCTAATTGGAGTTCTATTATTCAAAAATATATGCTTCTCTAAATTTATGAACGAGTCATATTTCAGAACAATTTTCATATATGTTTATATTTTATGTCAAACTGATAAATATGTATGGTATTAATTTCCATGTACAATTTTTGACGTAAATTGAATGGGTACCATGATGTAAGCAAGACATGGTGTGCTCTTCTGTGATCGTATTCACCAATGATGACGTCACTTTTTTCATTCAAATCCAAAGCACAGAATATATTTCCTTGTATTTTGATCTTGCTGACGTCACTTTTTTTTCAGATGAGCACAACATGTTTTTTACATCATGATGGGTACCTACGTCCAGGATGTAAGTAAAGCATGGTGTGCTCATCTGTTATCGTATTCACCAATGATGTCACTTTTTTCATTCAAATTCAAAGCACAGAATATATATTTCCTTGTATTTTAATCTTGGAGACGTCACTTTTTCTTCGGATGAGCACACCATGTTTTTTACATCATGCCTACGTCCCATCTCACCAGATACATCATGGATGTTCATCCAAAACGAAGAAGAAGACAGCATTTTTAGTATCTCTCGAAGAATTTCACGAATAATGCCGACATTTGAAGGTTGGTAATCGTCGTATTACATTTCGGTATAGAAATGATATATACTTCACTTTCGTGAATTTTACATCATAAAGATCGTAAGTATATAGGTATATTGGCTTTGATATAGAAGATTGTATGTGAAATTCTGTGTGATTTAGCAGGGTCATTAAAGAAGCAATTCGTAAATATTTCTGCCATTATGCATTCATAAAAACCTATGCTGTTCGGCAGAAATATGGAGTAAAATACTCATTCGAAAGCATTTATGTTTATGCATAGTTTCTGACTTTCATGGAGTAAGTCAGAAACGTTTTTATGTGCCATTTGCTTTAAAAAATGGGATGGGGAAATGGGATGAAACTGTAGGTATTCCTTAACACTTGTAAAAATTCAATAAAAGTATGATTGCTTCAAAGTATACAATTCAAAATATATTTCACAAATACATATTTTTTAAGTTTCATTCTCATATATCATATTCTCTGAAACACATAAACGTTGCAGACAATTTCGGTAATTTTCAATTGTTGGTAGCCCTCTTTCGATATACAGGGTGAGTCATTAAGTTGTACAATAATTTCAACCGCAGATTCCTCTCATCAAATAAAACACTTCTTTATTTACCATTTTTCCAGAGTCGGCTCCAGTAAAAAGATATAGGCTGTTAAAATTTAAAAAAAAAACAGGTGTTTGTTTAAGCTTTGATATGGTTAATCCGAATGAGATGAAATTTGGTGTGAAGTTTTCTACAAATATGACACATATTTTTCAGTAATCACTTTCATCCTACTTCAAACAGTTTCCGAGTTATAGACTCAACGATTCGTAAAACTATAGAAAATTAGCATGAAGATTGCAGATGAAGTTTATCTTATGTCATAATAAGAAATTTCGATCATTTTAGAATACTTAATTATTCAACGTTGAATGTTATAAAATCTGATAAAATTCGAGAAATTACCTCATTTTTATGGATCCGTCCCTGAGCTAGTAAAGGCGGTGAATTAAGTTCTGTCTACGCTTATCCGAACCATAGAATACACAGAAAAATGTATATATCTATTTCGCATAGATCTAATGTACTTATATTAGGTCTATATGCTATTTCGTGATCAGACCACAGATAAGGAGGCATTCTCTTCGTGTCTATGAACCTGACTTTCCATAGAGTTCAATTAATGTGTTTACGTTACTTCATGTATAAATTTGATGAAAATAAGAATAATTATGTAGTTTCAAATATGAGAGTGGGAGAGGATGGAATTATGTTTAATTTTATAGTGGAATGGAATTGAATATCTCAAGAATATCAAGTGGAAAATCACTGTTTCATAGTCCAGTGTAGTGAAATGTTTATCTTCCGATAATATATCGCAAAAAGCACTAAATCATAAGAATTAAGTGAGTAAATTAGTTTTTTAATCATATTTCCTTGAATTTCAAACCTTGGATTGGGTATTCTGCCAAAGAGATCACCGTAAGAGATATCTGTGGTGGACTTGCAAAGAAAGTGTAGGAGTGTATTAGCACATTGAGAAATATTTGAATGCTTATAACTCTTTCAGGAAAAATGGCAAAGGAAGAAAGTTTTTCATTTGATTAGAGGAATCTATGGTTAAAATTAATGTACAACTTAAAGACTAACCATGTATATAGCTTTTTGTTCCTATCGCATGATGTCGTTCCACGGTTCCATGAAGGAATGTTTTAATTACAAGGAATACCTATACAACAGGGGGTTACAGAATAAGTTCTCGTATATAACCCAGATATTGGATTCTTCGGACTATTTCGTTCTCCGAAATCTTATATGTATATATCTATTTCGCATAGATCTAATGTACTTATATTAGGTCTATATGCTATTTCGTGATCAGACCACAGATAAGGAGGCATTCTCTTCGTGTCTATGAACCTGACTTTCCATAGAGTTCAATTAATGTGTTTACGTTACTTCATGTATAAATTTGATGAAAATAAGAATAATTATGTAGTTTCAAATATGAGAGTGGGAGAGGATGGAATTATGTTTAATTTTATAGTGGAATGGAATTGAATATCTCAAGAATATCAAGTGGAAAATCACTGTTTCATAGTCCAGTGTAGTGAAATGTTTATCTTCCGATAATATATCGCAAAAAGCACTAAATCATAAGAATTAAGTGAGTAAATTAGTTTTTTAATCATATTTCCTTGAATTTCAAACCTTGGATTGGGTATTCTGCCAAAGAGATCACCGTAAGAGATATCTGTGGTGGACTTGCAAAGAAAGTGTAGGAGTGTATTAGCACATTGAGAAATATTTGAATGCTTATAACTCTTTCAGGAAAAATGGCAAAGGAAGAAAGTTTTTCATTTGATTAGAGGAATCTATGGTTAAAATTAATGTACAACTTAAAGACTAACCATGTATATAGCTTTTTGTTCCTATCGCATGATGTCGTTCCACGGTTCCATGAAGGAATGTTTTAATTACAAGGAATACCTATACAACAGGGGGTTACAGAATAAGTTCTCGTATATAACCCAGATATTGGATTCTTCGGACTATTTCGTTCTCCGAAATCTTTATTGAATAACTTTTTTTGGTTTTTAGGTTTTGATAGATTTATAAAGGCTTCATTATCGAAAACTTCATTCCTAGGTGAATTTTCGTTCAGATTCACCCTGGAAGTCTAGGTATACCTACCTCCATATCACAAAAAAGTGTCATATACAGGGTGAGTCTTTAATCTGTACATCAATTTTAACCATAGAATCCTCACTTGTCAATTTGCCAATTTTCCAGATTCGGCTCAGGCGAAAATTATAACCATTTAAAAATATCTCAATGTTCAAAGAACAGACTTTCCAGAGAGTCCATAGAGTTGAATCAATCTGTTCACGCTGATTGAGTAATTTTGTATATTATGTATATTAATTCATACAGTTGATAAAAATTTGGATATGTATGCATAAGCTCCTCTCACGTCCATCCAAATCACATAATACCCTCAGAGTTATTCACCCATTCTGTGATCAAACCATAGAATTAGATAGATACTATGTCTCCATATTCATGGAACGGACATTCCAGAGAGTTCATAGAGTTGAATCAATCTGTTCACGTTGGTTGAGTTATTTAATATAATTATTTCATAGGGTTGAATTTTCTATATGAGAATGGGCGAGGATGAAAATATTTTCGTTACAATAATAGCACAAAAAGCACCGAATCATAAGAATTAATTGAGTAAATGAGAAATCGCAATCATGTTTCTTTGAGATGGATTGCTTATTCTGCATAACAGATTACTATAAGAGATATCTGTGTTGAACTTTTAAACTAAGTATATATAGTTCATAACTTTTAACCTGAGCCTAATCTGGAAAATGGCAAAAAAATGTTTTATTTGATGAGTGGAATCTATGGTTAAAATGAAAGTACAAGTACAAGAATCTGCAGGTTGGTAGAGTTGACGAATATTACTAATTAGGCGACTTTGAATAATTAGTTGGATTCTACCCAATACCAGATGAAAAAAAAATCGTCACCCGAAACTAATTCAAGACGCAGTCATCAGCCAAGAATTCAACCTGGGGGCCGATTCTTGAATCTCGATGAAGAAGTATAACAATTGTCGATTTTTTGTTTTCTCGAGGCAAAATTTGTGAGAGTTCTATTGGCCATTTCGACCATGATTTCAAGCAAATATTCAAGAAAGGCAAGATATCGAGAAATTTCAAATCTTAATATGAACATAACCTTATCACCGATTCTTTTTACTAAGCAACGAGTGGTACGGAGTATAGGAGATATAATAACATTCGATTGTCGAGTGACGTTCGGTTGCATGCACAGGTCAAGTCTTCTTGTTGTTTATATTTAACTTAAAAAATCGACGCGAACATATGTCAATATTGTCAATTGTCATACTCATCACTTCTTGATCGAGATTCAAGAATGGACCCCCTATTCTGAAAATAAACTTTTAAGTAAAAGCATCAATCAACTATAGCGACTGAAAAAAACTTATATGTCGTAATCGGATTCTTTCTTTTGTCCATCAACAAGAGCTAACGTGTTGTAAGTAGTTAGTTTCTTCTTCCTCGCCCTAGAAGCATCACAAACGACAATGACGTATGCGATCCCTGAAAGCAGGCCATTTTTCAATGTAATCTGCGGGTTAGCCACATAAAACATTGATTGATGCTCTCTTTTCTTAACGAGTTCTTTCTGTGTTGTTCGGTCGCGTGCGATTTTTCTTGGTCGAACGTGAGGTGAGATCGGCCTATTCATGGGGTGGGAGGTGAGGAATATATGTATAGAGTTGGAAATTTGGGAAAACTTTTTTATTTTTATGAACTATTATGAGAATGTTGGGGCAATAATCTTCAAGAATAGATGAGCTCTTCAGTAATGAATGTCTGATATCATTTGTGAATTCATAAACAATAATGGTTGTAGTAGAATCCATCTAATGAGTATCTCTCAGTATCTCTTGAAATTTGATCGAGATTAATCCATTTCTTGTCAATTTACATTTATAGAATTTGCAGTTTGATTGTCATCGCCTTCCTCGAGAAATCTGTTTTTGAATTTCAACAGTCTCTAGTTCAAGTTGAAGTTCAAACAAATATAAAATTCAAGTATAATACAAAATACAAATTCTCCCTATTAAATGCCATTTTTTGCAATTTGGGGTAATTATCCCCTATTCTTACAACCCTCCCCCTCCCTTAAATCCTGTTTTGAAGTAGTCGTTGTATTTTGTTCATATTTTACGATATATCAGCCAGGATCAGAGATGAATGAAAATGTGTATTCAGGGGAAGGTTATGGTTTTGGAAATTACCCTCTAAACCCCCCTTCTTAAATCCGGCCTTGAGAAGGTCGTGATATTTTAAAAGTTCATATTTTTAGATATATCAGCCAGGATCAGAAATATACGAAGATGTGAAGTCAAGGGAGAGGATTAGGGGCAGTAAATACCTCTATAACTCCCCTCCTTGAGTGGGGCCTACCAAAGGTCGTTGTTTTTTGTGAGTTCATATTTTTAGATCTATGTATCAGTCAGGATCACAAATATAAAAGATATGAATTCAAGGGAGAGGGTTGGGGGTAGTAAATACCCCCTTAACTGCCTTCCTTGAGTGGGGTCTACAAAAGGTTGTTGTATTTTGTGAGTTCATATTTTTAGATATATCAGCCATCAGGATCAGAAATATATAATGATGTGCATTCATGGAAGGGGTTTGGGAGTAGTAAATACCCCCTTAACTCCCCTCCTTAAGTCGAGCCTAGAAAAGGTTGTGATATTTTGTGAGTTTATATTTTTCGATATATCAGCTAGAATCAGAGATATATGAAGATCAGGATGGATGGATACAGGCCATATATGAAAATTTCGATAGATGCCCACTATAACGAGAGAAAAAGTAACGACTTCTATGGAAAATGTGATAATATAGTTTCTTCAAACAAGATTTCCTGCCAATATATGACGTACACAAAAATGCTACTACACAATATATGAAGTTGGACCAGATTAAAACCCCTCTTATCGTCCCCCGAAAATGTGAGCTTTATCTGGCCTTGTCCTTTTGATGTGCTAAGAAATCCAATTTTCTTTTCACGTGGAGCAGAGGGTGATGCGATAGCTTGTTTAAAAAAATTCTATATACATATTATGTCCGAAGTTGTTTCGTTGCAAAAATCAATGTCGATAAGAAAATACTGGCTATTTCATGTTTTTTTTTATTTTTTTTGTTTGAGTAACTGAAATTTCCACTTCATCTCATACTTTGTTATCTTCATATCACGCTTAGATTTCGAGAGAAAATATCTTTTTTACTGACATGAGAATATAATACTATCAGCCGTCTTCAAAGCAGGACTATTTGATATCCCATCTGGCCTCAATTTTTTTAATCGAAAACGAAGCTAGATATCAAGAAAATATAAAAGACAATGCAGTTTTATTTTAAGTTGCATGTTCCTAAAAAAATCAACTAGTTCACTAAAAATCAGTGGCGTACTCATTTTTCTGTTGTCTGTGGTACCTCCTTCGACGCCACTGAATCTTATAATTTCAATCTATATAGGTAGGTCTGAATAAGTGCCTTCCCATTCCAAATTACTGTACGAATTTCAAGTGAATCTATAGAATATTTATTTTATGATGAGATTTTGAAAAAAAAAATTTATATTGATATGATATTCACGATTTTTTTTTAAATATGCAAAGTCAAATTTCAATACACTGGTATCATTATTAATTTTCGAATTATTGGGATAACAAAATTTCAGTAAACTCCGAAACCGTTAGGAGGATTTAGCCCATGAACAAACTTAACCCAGATGTTGAAGTTCCAACCCTACTAAAGAATTAGGTCCTTTGTCTTTGTAAGTTAGAGCACATACTGAGGAGCGAATCAAGATTCAATTGTCAAACTGTCAAATAAAATAATTCGCTCTCATTGATCGCTCTCCGCAGGATTAGAAGAGAACTAGCGCTAATATCGAAGTCGTGTAGCACTGAAAGATGGAACAGAAATCAAGTTAGTAAAACCACTAGAATTTACATCAGTATTCCTGGAGAAGTCAAGTATGCTTCTTGAATATGATTGGAAATCTGAATGGAAAAGAACAAACTTCCCAAAGTACATAAAATGTTTTCGGAGAGAAGAAATAGTTATAGTTTGTCTCTGTGTCATGTCCAGTGATTGTAATAGATTTTGTTTCGATTGAACTAGTATCGTTCATAATTTAGCGATCAGATATCTGACGAACCCAAGGAGCTATCTTACCCTCGAAAGAAAAAGCTCATGGACTCAATATTCAAAGGGGATATAGGTGCATAAATGGGCAAACGAACAAGCACTTTACAGCTCATGAGGTCTCTAGCATCATTTCTAAGGAATTTGCGAGTGGGGAAAAATCCGTCCAATGATTCCTATTCAAAAATTGATTTCCCAATATTTCTGAAAATAAGATCGGGTCGGATGGGAATCTAGAAGTCGATTGAAAAATGAAAACCTGAAATAGCATGCGCTATTTCATCAGGACCATATGAAAAGAATATTGCCAAATCCTTCTATCAGGGGGTGAAAGTGCGTTTGGCAGGGTCTTTATACTCCGTGGTTAAAAAAATATTGTTTATTTTATTCCGTGTCGGTTTTTGCGCGCATGTTCTAGGGGAACAGCGTGCTATCGTTTTGTCCAAATGTCTGTAATTTTGGATGATTGAGCCGAAAATGGTCTCAATCGACTAGGTTGGACTCACTGATGACGAATCCGGTGTCAAAATTGATTCTGTCCGGCCGGCCGGCCGGCCGGTTGGCCGGCCGTAGACACGATAACTGTCGACAAAAGCAAGCTAGCTACTTGAAACTTTCAGGATAGGTTGCGCATCCGAATGCCGCGGTTAAGTTCGTTAATGGGCCAAATCGGTCGAATAGTTTCAGAGTTATAGGCACTTGAAGTTTTTAAGTTATTTATTTTTTATTTCAGAAACTAATCAAGTGATTGGATTCAAACTTGGCAGTTTGGTGGAGTATAACGACGCGCAACTTTGAGCCAAATTTCGTCAAGATCATATTGTCAGTAAATTAAAAAAAAAAATTTTTTCGAAATTTTTTTACAAAAAAATTTTTTTTTCGGAAACCATTCATCATATCCAAAAAAAATTATACTCACACTTTGACCTTCTAATTTCACAGCAGTGTACTAAATTTCAGTTCGATACGATCATAAGTTTTGGAGATATCGGGAAAAAATATGTCAAATTTCGAGGTTTTCTTCTCGATATCGTTGATTTTTTCGGTATTACTCGAGAAATACTGATTCAGTCCTGATTAAACTTCACAGCTAGTTTTAAGATGCTGAAAGACAACTTTATGCAAAATTTCGTGATAATCGTGTTATTAGAACAATTTGAAAAAAAAAATTTCTATGATTTTCTCATCATATCATCCTCATTAAATTCTGTATGAAACTTCGAACTGTTATTTTCGATGAAGTACTGGATTTCAATTCGATCTGATCTGTATTTTTGGAAATATTGGAAAAATAAAATTTTGATTGGGTATATCTACGGAATCATTGGGTGGATTTTACCCATTCACGAATTCGGCCTTCGTAATTAAGGTCCAAACCTTCTCTACAAATATCGAGTTTCTAAGTTGTTTCTTTCGGAAGTTATTGTGTTTACGCAGTCGGCCGTTAGGCTGACCGTAAACAGTAGAGAAGGTTTGGACCTTAATTACGAAGGCCGAATTCGTGAATGGGTAAAATCCACCCAATGATTCCGTAGATATACCCATTCAAAATTTTATTTTTACAATATGTCCAAATATACAGATATGATCGAATGATTGAAATCCAGTAATTTATCAGAAAAAAATTTCAAAAAGCACTGCCGTGAAGGCAGCAGCTTTTGCGCGCACGTTCAAATTCTTTGCTGAAGCGGTCATCTACATTGAACATGCGCGCAAAAGTTGCTGCCTTCACGGCAGTGCTTTTTGAAATTTTTTTGTATTTGGTATGTCATAGGTTATAGAATCAGGCAATGGTAAATCTGTTTCATTGTGAGAGTAGGTACAGAAGCTTTCGAAGTCACTTCAGTGCTTGATAATTTTATAAGACGCTCGTTATGAGTAAAATAACACCCAAAATATCTGAGATTTTCGATATTTTTGTACTCAAATGACTGGGTTGGTCCCAGTGATGAAGAATCTGATGTCATATTATTCTTTCCTCTTTCACGATAATTTTCGAATGGAACGCGTCATCATCGACTTGAAGCTTACAGATTATAGGTTTGTTTCATATCTTCGACAAAATCAGCCGAACGCTTTTCAGAGTGTTACTCATTTGAATATTTGAGATTTTTACTAAATATGTTTAGGTTGGGACTAGATACGATAGAATTGAAAAAGTGCAATTAACTGAATGCAGCATTTCGTGGGTATCATAACGTTACAAGTCCTTTTTTTTCAAATTTTATTCAAACTTTTTTTTCGATCCCATATTCAATTTCGGAAATATTGGGAATGGTTCCATTTCATTTCTACTTCTTCACTATCGGAGTTGATTCCTATTCCTAAATTACTCAAGAGATATAGCTGGTTCACAATAAAAGTAAGCGTAAGCGGTACGTAAACGTAAAATTTACGTAATTTTTACGTTGTCCACAATGTACGAAACAGAAAAATGTCAATTTCTCACTTCATCTTGTCTATGCTTCGTACTAACCACGTATTAACCGTCAAAATTTTGGCAACTGTCAAATTTTATTTCATATTAGAACATGTTTACTAGAGTTTTGAGTTATGGAAAGTCGTCTTCATTTATTTTTCACAATGTTTTATATATTATTACTGTTTTTACTGAGAACTTGAGAAAGAGCATGCAGAAGAAAAAGATCAGAAAGTTTAAAATTGCTTTGGTTTCTGTAGTTAGAATCATAAACAAGGTATGTTCAGCTTCAAACGCCCTAAAAATATCACCTAAATTTTACCCTTTTACGTTTGATTTACGGATTCCTTAAGCCATCCGTAAGGTGAGAATCACGTGAACGTAATTATTACGTTTCGCATTGTGAACACTTTCATGAAAAACCCATGTTTCAACTTCACGTTTTACGTATAAAGTGCGTTCGAGTTTCGTCTTACGTTCATTGTGTATCAGCAAATACCACTTTGGTAACGAATTTGAGCAACCGCGTGAAAGCACCTGGGGGCCGATTCTTGAATCTCGATCAAGAATTGAAGAGTATGGGAATTGCCATATGTTTGCGTCGATTTTCTAAGTAAAATATAAACAACAAGTAGACATGACCTGCGCATGGAACCGCGAATGTCACTCGACAATCGAATGTTTTAACACAGACCAACAAGACAAATCACTTCATCGTTTGCGGGAATCGCGTCTCTCTGACCTTGAGAAATAAACCACACTTTCTTCTTCCTCGAAACAGCGGTCAAATTGAATACTTGATTTTGGAATATCTAAAATCGAAATGTAAAAACGGATTTGTCGGGATTCAGGAATCACAAAATCAAAATCAGACAAAGATTTTTAGATGAAACCATTTGAGAAGCAAATTTCCAACACCAAAGCGAGTGTTTTGTCACACCTTAAACTCCTGTAGAAGAATTCGGTTGGAGTAAATGAAAATTTTGGAAAAATGAAAATCTTTGTAGTTTCACATCAGATGAGCTTCATTTCAATATAAAATCAAACTATGAATAGACCAACTTCGTTCGATTCCAATCCTAGTGTTTGTGCAATCATATACAATTTTATTAGACATCCCATCGTTTTAATTGAATAATGGAGGTTGTAATGCTTTCACTTCAGTTGCGATTCCTTTATGTTGTATAAAATGAACATTATGAATGAGTCCACCTAAGTTCGATTCCAATTCTTGTTGTATAATTAAAACATATAATGAGGCATGTCATCATAAAATAGAACCTCAAAAATG
The DNA here is from genome assembly GCA_958510865.1 of Myrrha octodecimguttata. Lineage (NCBI taxonomy): Eukaryota > Metazoa > Arthropoda > Insecta > Coleoptera > Coccinellidae > Myrrha > Myrrha octodecimguttata. Next base: position 34,622,920 of record OY294057.1, read on the forward strand.
ACTAAATAATTGATTTGGTTGTAAAAAACTGTTTGGATTATATTCTTAAATGGAACAGATACGAAATTATTCATCAATTAATAGGATGAAAAATTCATTTCAGTTTGTTTACATGTTTATAACCTCTTCAAGCGAGTCCGAAAACAGCGAGAGTGACGTAATCCTATTCCTGCAATCTGATTGGCACCCCAAAGCACCCCAAACGCCTTCTAAAATTCTGATTAGCTCGATTCAGGGTCATATCTGCGTTGACATAGATTTCCTAAGTAAATGACGCGAGTGGTTTATCTGGTTGATCTGTGGTTTTAACTCCTATATTACCCACCACTCGTTGCTAATTCGAAGGGAACGGTGATAAGGTTATGTTTATATTCTGATTTTGAATTTCTCGAAATCTTGCGTTCAGTTTATTTATTGAATATTTGGTTGAAAACATAGTCGAAATGGCCAATAGAACTCTCACAAATTTGGCAGATGCTCGAGAAAACTCGACATATGACAATTGTCATACCTTTCAATTCTTGGTCGAGATTCAAGAATCGGCCCCCTGATTCATGCCAGTGCCCGTAGTTTTCTTTATAGTGATCGTTCATCCAAATACTTGTCTTATTTCCAGTTATCGAAAACTCGACAATTTCGTTTTCCCCCGAAACCTGCCAGTTTACGAATTTTTCTTTTATCATCAACGGAAAATTCCGCCCCCACACACGCATATTTCTTCTTCCGCTATACACGTATGCCCTTAGGCCTCTAGAGGTCCTTTTGATCTCAGCGGGAGCACCCTCCCATCACGAACCCGAGACACACGATGACACCTGTCACCTGTCGTCGGATTACTTCTTCACTTCATTATTCAGAGAGGGGCACCTCAGGGCTCTGCTACACTTCCATGGCCCCACGACGAATAATTTAAAAGTTGTGGAACCTAACCAGTCGAAGGAGGATCTATCTAGAGATCGCGGTTGGCATGTCTGCCGCCGCCGCGCGATGCGCCTTTGTTTATTAAAGATGGAGAAGAACAGGTAGACACGACTCGGGTTACGCCATCGGCATGTGGTCATGTGGATCGGAGAGAGGAATTCCCCCTTTTTTTCGCTTTCGTCTCTTTCTCGTTCGGTCAGGCGAGAAAAGCATCGTGACCACTTTTGGTAGAAATCTACTTTTTTGGTAGATTTTCGTTATAATTTCATCGTTGTTAGTAGACAGAAATTGAGCAGTAGATTTTGGTAGTATTTCGAACTATCTTAGTAGAATTCTACTTTCAACTGTTGAAGCAGTAAAACGCTTCTGTCTGAGTTGAGAAGTGGCACAACCTAACCTAACTATAATCGCATGAATTATGTGATAAAATAGCACAACTCGTATAGATGGCTCTGACTGACATTGGGATATTTTTTTAATCCCGTCACACTCAATAAGTATATCGTATTGCCCATCATAGGTGCGTGTGTGCGCTACATTTTCTCGCATTTTCATCGTTTCCATCCGAAACGGAAGAGCCTTTCATTTAGGTGAATATATAAGAATATCTGCGGAATCATTGGGTGGATTCTACCCATTCACGAATTGGGCCTCCGTAATTAAGGTCCAAATCTTCTCTACAAATATCTAATTTCTAAGTTCTTTCTTTCGGGAGTTATTGTGTTTACGGTCGGCCGTCATCTTCTGGAAGAAAGGACCTAGAAACTCGATATTTGTAGAGAAGATTTAGGGCTTAATTACGAAGGTTGAATTTGTGAATGGGTAAAATCCGCCCAATGATTCCGTAGATATACCCATTCAAAATTTTATTTTCTCAATATTTTCAAATATACAGATTAGATCGAATTGAAATCCAGTACTTTATCGAAAAAAACCCTAGGAGAGCACTGCCGTATATTGAGGCAACAGCTTTTGCGCGCATGTTCAAATTCGTTGCCAAAGCGGTCATCTCTATTGAACATGCGCGCAAAAGCTGCTGGCTTCACGGCAGTGGTTCTCTAGCTTTTTTTGCTTAGCGAACGTTAATTACTGCGATATTTTTTCAAATTGCACGAAACATTAAAGTTTTCCACTTTCCTTCCAACATAAAGTGCTAAAGACTGCTCTTAGGCAGCAGTAGACTTTCAGTAGATTTCTGTAATTGACTTTGGTAGAAAAAAGTAGATTTCTACAGAAGGTTTGGTAGATTCTGAAAAAAATAATTGGTCACGCTGGCAGAAAAGTTATATTTTTAATTTCGGTTCGTTGGTTTTTGTATACTGCGCAGTTGGGGAGTTTGCATTAACGCAGTGAATCACTTGGGGACAGCATGGTCTCGGTATGTTCGAGGAGTCCAGAAATCGAATTATGTCCCAATTCAGAGCGTTCCTACCAGGATGATTTCAAGAAAAATTTTGATTTTTGCGCGCATGTTCTAGGGAAACAGCGTGCTATCGTTTTGTCCAAATGTCTGTAATTTTCGAATTTTGAACCGAAAGTGGTCTCAAACGACTAGGTTGGACTCACTGATGACGAATCCGGTGTCAAAATCGATTCTGTCTGGCCGGCTGGCCGTGGACACGATAACTTTCGAACGGAGCCAGCTAGCGACTCAAAAATTGCAGGGTAGTTCGTGCATCGGAATCCCGCGGTTGAGTTCGTAAATGGGTCAAATCGGCCGAATGGTTTCGGAGCCATTTGAAATTTTGAGGTGTTTTTCCTCAAATTTCAGGAACTACTTAAGTGATGGGATTGAAACTTGGCAGTAAGTTGAAGCATAACGACGCGCAACTTTGAGCAAAATTTCGTCGAGATCGTAGGGTCACTCAATTAAAAAAAAAAATTTTTAATATTTTTTTCGGAAAAAATTTTTCTTCAGAAACTATTGATCATATTCGAGAACAATTCTGCTCATATATCTTGAGCTTCATATTTCACAGCCGTGTACCAAATTTCAATTCGATACGAATATTAGTTTTGGAGATAGTAGGAATAAATATGTCAAATTTCGTGGTTTTATTCTCGTTATCGTTGTTTTTTTCGGTATATCTCAAGAAATACTGATTCAATCATGATGAAATTTCGCAGCTAGTTTGAAAATGCTGAAAGGCAACCTTGTGCGATCGTGATGATCGTGTCATTAGAAAAATTTGAAAATAAAATTTCAAATTTTTTTTCAAATATTCAATATTCTGTGATTTTCTAATTACATTATCCTCATTGGATACTTTATGAACGTTCGATCTGTCATTTTCCGAGAAAGTACTGGATTTCAATTCGATATATCTGTATTTTTGGAAATATTGGGAAAATAAAATTTTGAATGGGTACATCTGTGGATTCATTGGGTGGGTTTTACCCATTTACGAATTCAGCCTTCGTAATTAAGGTCCAAACCGTCTCTACAAATATCGAGTATCTAAGTTGTTTCTTTTGGAAGTTATTGTGTTTACGGTGGGCCGTTAGGCCGTAAGGATTTTGAATTATTATATTATAATTTTGATTTCCAATTTCAATTCGAATATCTGAAAGGGTTTCAAAAATCCGAGTAGGATTCTATGAACCTAAATAAAATTAATTTTCTCGAATTTGAATTATATTTTTAAAATAAGATTAAGATTCGAAATACAAGGGGACAAACTCTTAATAATTCAGTATGGAACTAATGCAATGGAATTGCTAGATTTTTCAAATCCTTCCCACAGTGTTTGAAAGTCTCTCACTATTATGTTTTTCTAACCTCCAAGTCTGCTGGTTCTTGTATGTTTATAACTTCAGTTCAGAGTTCTCTTCATTTTTATTTTTCAACTATTTTTTCCATTTGTTTGTAGGTTGTAGGTTACCAGACAATTCTAAGCATTTCATTAATTTTTGGTTTATACTACGGTATTTTTCAAGTACCTTACTACTATTTTAAACAAATTTTTTGAGAGGAACAAACAGTCTCTGCGATTATGTTTGAGTTGAACTAGCTCTCTGTGTCTGAGTCTCCTATATTCATAGTTTCTTGAAATCTTTCTGAAAATCACAGGAACTTTGAATGTTAAAGTTTCCCCAAAAATGATGATTTCGCAATTTTCTTCATGGAAGTGACTTTTCCTTCTACATAACTCTAGGAACTTCGGCACATTTTTCTCTAAATTTCGATACTTATTTTGCCTATGTTCTCTGAACATCTTGTATATGAAATTTCACATTTCACACTATAACTACTCCAATCTGCACAATTTTCATTTTCTCTTGCCTAGAATTAATTATTTTCTAATTACATACTGTAAAATATACCTTCTTCACATAAATTAAAACCGTTTTCTGAAAAAAATACTGATGCAATTGGGTACTCTACATTACATTACAATTAAACAATTCCATCACAAATTTACATTTTCTTTGAGATTCTAACTATATCATAATATCTTTTATGACAACATCCATGAAATTTCTTCAATTAATTAATTTTAAATTTTTTCATTTCGGGATGATTTTCTTTTCATTTCAGCCTCTTTAAAGGATAAATAAATGAATAAAAAATCATAAAAAAGTAGGTATCAAGTATAATCAAATTATGCTTGAATCAAATTATTTCGCTAGTAAGTGGATATTGAGTTATTTTGAAAATTTTATATACTTTTGGTGGATTGACTTAAATGTTTGATGCTTAGATTTATCTTAATTGATTGTATATAGTAATAAAAAATTATTAGAGGTGAACTTTGCGTTCATCGGCAATTTTATATTGTAAAATAAATCATGAAAAAACACCACGATATTGTCGACCAGTTTATAATAAAACACTCTGTATATTGAATATATAAAAGCTTTGAAGGAAGATATTGTTCTTCTACTTATTATCACTCCATGTTAATGACTAACCAAATAAACACAGTCCATTTGCAGGCTTGCTTTAGAAAAACAGTCGACTATCTCTGTACGAAACCCAAGTTGTTCATCTTCAAGATTGATTGACAGAAGTCAAACAGGAAGTTCTTATCAACAAAGTTTCGATAAAAGAGGAGTGTTATTCAGTTGAACAGGGATGCAGAACGATAAATCGTGGGATTTTTCATGGAGAGTGTATTATTTTGGGAATTCCGTAGAAAAGAATTTACATTTCTTACTTTATGTGATTTGACGGAATAGGTTGGCTGAGTCTTTCTTTTAGATTTGAATACATTGATTATAAAGCGCTTGTTCTGGGTCTTGTTGTTGTTGGCGTTTCGCCCTAACGTTTATAATTTTTGAATTTTGAGCCAAAGATGATTTTAGACGATAAGGTTGGACTCCCTAAATATCTCGGTAAGGTTCGTTAATGGGCAAAATCGGCAAAATGGTTTTGGGAGTTATACGAATTTGATATTTTGAGATGAGTTCCTCTCAATATCTCAAGAAATACTGATGCGATCAGTTCGAATCTTCGAACTAAGTTGAAGAATACCAACGCACAGGATAATGTAAAATTACGTGAAGATATAAATTACATTTTTAAGGAATTGTTTCTCGAAAATTTTTCGAAATTTTTTTGGAAAGAAATTTGTTGTCAGAGACTATCGATCATATTTGGAAATTTCTGATTTTAGTTTACTTTTTAAAAGAAACAATTTTTTTGAACAATATTATTGCGATTTTTATGGAGTTTTGCTGAAAACTTCAAGTTAATATTCAACAACAGTGGTTCAGTTTGATCCGACGTTTATTTTCTGAGATATTGGAAAAGAAAAATGTCGAATTTCGTTGGTTTTGAATTTCTGAGGTTATTTCCTCAATTCTATATTCAGGAGATATTCATCATAAGAATGAAATTTGATATATATTTTCAAGTTGATATTCAACAACAGTGCTCAAAATTTCAGTTTGATACGATATTCATTTTGGAAGATATTGGGAAAGAAATATGTAAAATTCTTCAATATTTCAAAAAAAGCTGATCTGATCATAATGAAACTTGGTGATTAATTGACAAACTCTGCTGTACCAATTTGTGCGGAATTTCGTGATTATCGTGTCATTGGGATAATTTTCGAAATTTTATTTCTGAATATTTTGTACTTTGCTATCTACTAATCAATTATAAGGCCCTCTGGAAATTCTGCATGACCACAAAACTCTTTTTACGCCCTTGTTCTGGGGAACAACGCGTTATCATTTGTGCTTTTCTAGATTTTATCTCAGTCGAATAAGTGGAATCTGTCCAATTTTATCTAGTATCCAGTTGATTGATGTAGGACAACTGGAAGTTTCATGCAGAATTTCGTGAGGAACATATGAAAAGAGGTGAAATCTTTTCATAAGGAAATTTATCAGTATTTTAAAACTAGTTACCAAGTTCCATGATGAACGAATCAGTATTTTTTGTGTTATTCCGGAAAAAATCAGAATACCGGAAAAAAATTACGAAATTTTACAAAAATTTTTTCTAATATCTCCGAAAATCAAAATCATATCAAACTGACATTTGGTGCACGTTTGTGAAATATCAAGATCAAGATTTAAGCAGAATTCTTTTCGAATACGATAAATTGTTTCCGAAAAAATATTCAATTCGAAAAAAAATTTTCTTTACTGGCATTACGATCTCAACAGAATTTCGCGAAAAGTTGCGCGTTGTTATGCTCCAACTAACTACCACGTGTAAATCCTATCGCATCAGAGGTTTTTTTGAAATATCAGGGAAATAACCTCAAAATTTCAAATGGCTATAACTCCGAAATCGTTCCGCCGATTTCGCCCATTAACGAATTTAACCGTTGCATTCTGGAAACCTATACCCTGAATGTTGCGAGTCGATAGGATCCTCCGTACGCCAGTAATCGTGCCTAAAGAAAGACGGTCGGCCCCGGCCGGACAGAATCGATTTTGACATCGGATTCATCATCAGTGAGTCCAACCTAGTCGTTTAGGACAATATTGAGCTCAAAATTCGAAATTAACATAGATTAGGACGAATCATTGCACGCTGTTCCCCAGAACATGCGCTTAAAAACGAATTAACTTAGAAATAGGTGATACACAAAAACGACAGAATGGGGAGTTCTGGACACCCTATGTACCGAATGTGAAAAAATAGTTGCAATAGTTTCATCTAGTCGGCCATATGCATGCATGCATCCACACCAAAATCAATAACACTATCACGACAGAAATAACTTATTCATTCCGCGATCTCATTGGTGGACCGGTTCATCAGTTTAGTTGGAGCTTCAGCCCTTGGGATATATAGGCCTTACTCATCCTACATGGCAGATTCCATCCCCCTACGTTTGCCCCCCACATACGTTCTCTATTGCACGGAAGTAGAGTGGGCGAGAGATTTTGGTGGGTTTCGAAAAACTGCCCCAACGTGTGTGGCAATTAAGGGTAGATTTGGGGTGAGAAGGGGTTGAAGTTATAATTGCGTAGAAGAGGTCTTCTGGACGATCCGTTTAGGGGTGTTGAAAAAGGGCGAATTTAGGTACCAATGCTTTGACTATATGTTTTTTTTTGTTTCATAATTGTAGGTTTACCAATCGAGTGGACCGCCGATAATTAATTATGAATCTGCCGCAATTTTTTTCCAGGTCTTTAGGCAATACTCGATGAATTGAATAAAATCATCTTAATAGGTCTCCATCGTTTATTTTGAGTCGGCAAAATAGTATATTGCCCGACAATATGCAACAATTTGAAGTCTGGGCATCCCTTCCCTCCATAATTGGAAACATTTATAACCTACTTATACAGACCTGCCGATCGTTTACATAAATGACCTCAAACGATATTTTCAATCATCTTAATTTTTGCTCGCATGTTCTGAGGAACTGCGTGCTATCGTTTTGTCCAAATGCTTATAATATTCGGTTTTTTTCCGAAAAAGTCTCAAACGACTGGGTTGGACTCACTGATGACGACTCCAGTGTTATAAACGATTCTGTCCGTCCGTAGGCACGATTTAAGTCGTACGGAGAATCCTATCAATTAGAAACTTTCACAGTTGGTTGCATTTCAAAATGCGACGGTTGAGTTCGTTAATGAGACAAAATCGTTCGTATTTCAAAAACTACTGATGCGATAGGATTTAAACTGGGCAGTTAGTTGGAGCATAACAACGCGCAACTTTTCGCGAAATTCTGTTGAGATCGACTGCCAGTAATTCGAAACAAAAATTTTTTTCGAATAAAATTTATACGGTAGATACATGCAATCGCATTTCAAAATGCGACGGTTGTGTTCGTTAATGCTCACACTTTGAACCTTATATTTCACAGTATTGTACCAAATTTTATATTGGCACGATCAAATTTCAGAAGATATTGGGAAAAATATACCGAATTTAATTTTTTATTTTAAAATATTCAATATTCTGCGATTTTCTGATAACATTATCCTCACGAAATTCTGAATGAAGCGTCAAGCTGTCATTTTTCAGTCAAGTAGGTACCTACAAGAATCCAATTCAATCCAGTCTGTGATTTTGGAAATATTGGGATAATATATATATATATATATATATATATATATATATATATATATATATTCTTTTGAGAACGAGCATTTCATTCTAAGATATATCACGGTGTTAGCAGAGGAAATGTAAACGGGGTACCATAGTTATTTGCGTATGATACAAGAGCACAGATAAAAACCTCAGGAAAAATTCTGTCTCCCCGTATAAGTGTAGTAATTTGTTTATAGAAGATGGATCTTTTCCATTGGAAAATAATTTTTTCGTTATCTTGAATTCATTTCGACAAAATATCTTGACATAATATCTGAAACAGAAAGAGGGACAGAAAACCAGAAGGAAGCAGTAAATAATATCACCTACATTTGCTCATGACCGAGAGGGTCTTTCGACCAGGTTCAGTCCTCCAAGCGATGATTTTCAGATCCTGAGATAAACGAAGAACGCTACAGGCCCCTTTATTGGGGAATCATCTCCCATAGATCCATAATTGTTCATTTCAAACTAGAAATCTAATAAAATATCGGGAATAAAGTGAAAAACTTGTGACATGTATTTATTGGGATAATAAAATTTTGAATGTGCGAAATTATTGGACAGATTTTACCTATTCACGAATTCGAACTTCATAATCTACCCAATGATTCCGTGGGTATATCTATTCAAAATTTTAATCTCCCAAGACATATTTCCAAAAAAACTGATTGGTTCGAATTGAAATCTTGTACTTGATTCAAAAAAATGCTTGGTTCATTCAAAATTTCGTGAGGGTATTATGATTAGAACATCGCCAAATCTTTCCATCAAGAGGTAAAGGACCACTTTGGCCACGAAGTTGAACAAGAACGCAAAAGTTGGTGACTTCTACTCAGTGCCTAACGGCCGATCATAAACGCAATAACTTCCGGAAAAAACAACTTAGAAACTCAATATTTGTAGAGTAGGTTGAGACCTTAATTACGAAGGCCGAATAAGTGAATGGGTAAAATCCACCCAATCATTCTGCAGGTATACCCATTAAAATGTCTATTTCCCAGTAATCCCAAAAATACAGATGAGATCGAATTGAAATCCATTACTCGATGGAAAAAAATTTCAGATTGAAGGTTCATGCAAAATCTCGTAAGAAAAATATGATTAGAAGATCCCAGAATATAGAATATTTGAAAGTAAAAAAAGTTTCTTGGAATTGCCCTGATGATACGATCATCACGAACTTTGGCACAAAGTTTTACTTCGGCGTTTTCAAACAAGTTATCAAGTTTCATCATTATTGAATCAGTATTATTTGAGTTATTCTGGAAAAACAAGGATAACAGAAATAATATGCGTATCGAACTGAAATTCGGTACAATGCTGTGAAATATGGAACTCAAGGTATGAGTCAAATTTATATAGGTATATATAAAATGTAGGAAAATTGTTTAAAATAATTTTTTTAATTTGATGACAGTACGATCTCGACAACATTGCGAGAGGTTGCGCGTCGTTATGCTTCCACCAACCGCCAAGTTTCAATGCAATTGTTTCAGTAGTTCCTCAAATATCGGGGAAATAACCTCAAAATTTCAAATGGCCTTAATGAACCATTCGACCGATTTGGCCCATTATCGAACTCAACCGTCGCATATTGAAATGCAACCTACCCTGAAAGTTTCAACTCTATAGTCTTCCGTATACGCCCATAATCGTGCATGTGGACACTCGGATGGACAGAATCGAAATTGACACCGAATTAGTCATCAGCGAGCCCAACCAAGTAGTTTGAAACCAGAACGATAGCACGCTGTTCCTCAGAACCTGCACGCAAAAACGGTATGAGATAGTTTAAGGTTAGGTTAGGTGTATTACGTTATATATTTGAAATCAGGAAAAAACACTCAATTCAGAAATTTAATAATACCTATACATAAAAAGCATGTCTTTTACATCCTAAAATTGCATTCCATTGTTTTTTCGAAACATTTCATCAAAATTCAGTCAAATAACTTTTCGAGTGAAACTATTTTTTATGTGTAATAATAACGATGATTTGGCAAGGGTAATTTAAAGTAAATCACCCTGTACATGGACCAGTTTCGAATTCAAGACTTTGTAGTCCATAATTATTAATTTCCGAAAAAAAATATAGACCCACCAAAAGAAGTTCAGATTCACTCCAACTCCATAGTTACAAATATGTGAGAAATTTATGTTAAAAAGTGTCCTGATTACACGACTCATGATGCCATATGGAAACATTGGGCGACACACAAACATCGAAGAAATCTTTGTTTCAACAGAATAAACATTCATTTGACCCTATTATATATGAGTTCACTTCGGACGAAACGATAAAAAACAATGTATGTCTTTTGTCAGGCGTAAAACAACATTGTATTCAATACATTGCACCCTTGAGTATGCTGGAATTCAAAATTTGCTACGCTGCTTTTGTTCATTAGTCTGTAAGTGTCTAGACCGATGTGCAAATTTGTCATATCTTGACACTTAAATGTCTGTAAATTACTTTCTAACTTTCTTTTTGAGGAGAAATTTCCTCTTCATTAGAGTTATCAATATTTATAAATAAATTATAATATCTCTCTGAATATTATAATATTCCTATAAATATTATATTCAATCAGTTTTTCGATATAATAGTCCATTTCTGTATAGTATAAAGCCCAATGATCCCAAATGGAATCATGACTTTGTGTGGGTGGTAGGGTACTTTGTAGTTTCAATTTTCATAAACAAAAATTATTATTGAAAGAACTAAAGCATTATAGCATACCCTGATTCTGAAGTCTCTAGCACAATTCGAAAGTAATAATATTTGAAAGTTGACTATACAGGGTCTTTCACGAGGAACCTCACCCATATTTATACGGGAAACTACTGAACGTATTTTCATGAAATTCAGCACTTATAAGTATTTCACGATGCTGATGAAATCTAAAATATTTTCAAGGCATGAGCACCTCCGGTTTTTCCGGAAATGACGTCAACTTCCGTTTTTCAAATTAGAACACCATTTTTTTATTGCAGAAATAGATTCCTTAGAAAATTTCAATTTATTTTGATGTAACATTTTTCAGTTTTGGTTGGAAAATTCTCTCTGAGCGGGAAAATTCGAAAAAAAAAATCGAAAATAGAGCTCCGCTGAAACAAGAATAACTTCGAGGTTTTTGGATGGAAAATTTTCATTTTTGGGATTTTTCAAGATGTAAGATTGATGTATCCACTTTAAAAATCGAAATCGCGATTCATGATACAGGGGGTGAAAAAATCGCTTTCAAAGTTAGGGATGACAAAATCGTGAAAAATCAATTTTTTCAAATTAGAACCCCATTTTTTTATGGTAGATATTGAATCTACGTTAAAAAATAATGTGAGTGTATGCATCACACCCTTGCCCTAAAGTGGATATTTTCTGAGTTATTCACAAAAAACTGTTTTTCGTCTTGAATTTTCAGCTATTTTTTTTCCCTTCACGCCAGAGAGATGACATTTTCAGGAACTGTTACTTAAACCATGTTTTAGATTTTACTACCCTAATATGCAAGAGAAAAAAGTTACAGGTTGTTCCTAAATAGATGGCCAATTTGGATTCGAATTTGTATCGGAAACCTCTTTATTTCAACTAATCGGCCATCGGTTTTCTCTCCAGTGATAAATAAATAATTCCTTATGAACCATATGCAAAAACTTACCATGCATACGATTTTATAACTTAATACGAATTATCACCAAATTAATAGTAAACACAAAATGCTACTGAATAAAGAGGAATTTGGCAGATGTAATTAATGATATCTATCATTAAAAAAAAATAATGTAAAACATGGTAAGTTTTTGCATATGGTTCATAAGGAATTATTTATTTATCACTGGAGAGAAAACTGATGGCCGATTAGTTGAAATAAAGAGGTTTCCGATACAAATTCGAATCCAAATTCGCCATCTATTTAGGAACAACCTGTAACTTTTTTCTCTTGCATATTAGGGTAGTAAAATCTAAAACATGGTTTAAGTAACAGTTCCTGAAAATGTCATCTTTTTGGCGTGAAGGGAAAAGAAATAGCTGAAAATTCAAGACGAAAAACAGTTTTTTGTGAATAACTCAGAAAATATCCACTTTAGGCCAAGGGTGTGATGCATACACTCACATTATTTTTTAACGTAGATTCAATATCTGCCATAAAAAAATGGGGTTCTAATTTGAAAAAATTGATTTTTCACGATTTTGTCATCCCTAACTTTGAAAGCGATTTTTTCACCCCCTGTATTATGAATCGCGATTTCGATGTTTAAAGTGGATACATCAATCTTACATCTTGAAAAATCCCAAAAATGAAAATTTTTCATCCAAAAACCTCGAAGTTATTATTGTTTCAGCGGAGCTCTATTTTCGATTTTTTTTTCGAATTTTCCCGCTCAGAGAGAATTTTCCAACCAAAACTGAAAAATGTTACATCAAAATAAATTGAAATTTTCTAAGGAATCTATTTCTTCAATAAAAAAATGGTGTTCTAATTTGAAAAACGGAAGTTGACGTCATTTCCGGAAAAACCGGAGGTGCTCATGCCTTGAAAATATTTTAGATTTCATCAGCATCGTGAAATACTTATAAGTGCTGAATTTCATGAAAATACGTTCAGTAGTTTCCCGTATAAATATGGGTGAGGTTCCTCGTGAAAGACCCTGTATACTTTTCAGGCTAGCATTAAGAAATGCAAACCAGCAAAAGAGCTTAAATAAAAAATATAGAACTCTTTACTTGAAATGATTGATATCCATACAACTAGTACCTACCATGTCTAGAAATACGAATAAGCAACAAGAAGGTGATTAGTGACATCTAGTGATTATAAGGAGCACTTAGGGCCGGTATTATAAAACTTAACTGGAAGTTATTTTTAACTTCAACTGACAGTTATGACAGTCATGTTAGGACATAGCTGTCTAAACTGAAGATAACTTCCAGTTCAGTTTTATAATACCGGCCCTTAATGCTGATGTTGCTAAATGACATCACTGGGCTGGAAAGGGTTAAAAAATTTCATCATCGGTTCATGATAACGAACATCCAGCTTAAAATCTCAAAATGACTCAGCATAAATTCGGAAGAATGGCTTTGAAAAATTTGCGAAATTGTATCCTTTTACTAAAAAAATATTTTAATCGAACTACATCATTCGAAGAACGTTTATTTACTCTCGAATCGACTCGAGCACGTTTTATTTCATCATCTGATTAAAATACGCACCACTCCTTGTAAGCCTCTCTTGCAGCTCCCCCAACATCCAGATTTCGGGCGCATCCGATGCCGACGGGGTGGCCTCCCCGTTGGGACCCTACTACCCTTTCCGAAAACATCCTCCTGTCCCGTCCTGATAAAGTCGGTCTCTCTAAACAAGAGAAGGCGGCACGTCGACGATCGGCTCCTGCCGCGCTGCGCTGAGGCTTGATCGGCGTTGCCACGCGGGCGCGTCTTTTTGCTCGCGACGACAAAAAAATCGGGGAAAACGTGTCGTGTCCCTTCGTGACGTAGGAAGGATCACTTCCTTTCGATGCTGGAGGGGGAGGTTTTTTGAATGGAGACTAGAGTTGGGAGTTCTAGTTCACTTATAGGATCTAGTTCAATCTTTCTCGTTCACTCTGTTGGGAATAGTTCACCTGATTAGTTCTTTAGTTCACGATCGTTCACGCACACTGTACACCGGTAACGTGCGACTAGGAGTCGTCATGTGATTCCTTGAAACGTCATGAAAGTATATTAACAGAAGTGGACTAAACTTTGATTAGAAGATTCTTCAATATTTGCTCTGATTGATACTATTAGGTTCAATGAGATACATAAGTGGAATTGCTAGGTATTTCAAGAGACAATTTATTTTGAATGGTTCTGAGATATAAGGAAAATAAGCTCTAGAACAAGCGCGTAAAAAACTCTGATACGGTGCATTATGCCTCATTGCAGTTGTCTGCAAACTTTCATGAATATCTTTTTTTTTGCGTGCATATTCTAGGGGAACAGCGTGCTATCGTTTTGTCCAATTGTCTGTATTTTTCGAATTTTGAGCCGAAAATGGTCTGAAACGAGAAGATAACTGTCGAATGAAGCGAGCTCGCGACGTGAAACTTTCAGATTTGGTCGCGCATTGGAATGCGGCGGTTGAATTCGTTAATGGGAGAAATCGGCCGAATGGTTTCGGAGTTATAGCCATTTGAAATTTTGAGGTTATTTCCCTGGATATTTCAGAAACTACTGGAGGGATTGAATGTTCACTTAATTTGAAAAGAAATCCCAAAATTTTTTAGAAAAATTTTTTTTTCAGAAATTATCGATCATTTTCGAAATCAATTTTGCTTATACCTTGAGCTTCATATTCCACAGTAGTGTACCAAATTTCAATACGATACGGCTATTAGGTTTGGAGATATTGGGAAAAAATATGTAAAATTTCGTGGTTTTCTTCTCGATATCGTTGTTTTTTCTGTATAACTCAAGAAAAACTGATTCAATCATGATGAAACTTCACAGCTTGTTGGAAAAAGTTGGAGGAAAACTTTGTGCGAAATTTCGTGATAATCGTCATTAAAATATTCTTGAAAAAAAAATTCAAATTTTTTTTAAATAACTGTCATTTCTCGATGAAGTTTTGGATTCCAATTCAAATCTACTTCCTATTTTTGGAAATATTGGGAAAATAAGATTTCGAATGGGTATATCTGCGGAATCAATGGGTGCATTTTACCAATTCACGTATTCGTAATTAAGGTCCAAACCTACTGGTTCCCAAGATCCCAAGTTGTTTCTTTCGGAAGTTTTGTGTTTACGGTCGGCCGAAAGAAACGACTTAGAAACTGGATATTTGTAGAGTAGGTTTGGGGCTTAATTACGAAGGCCAAATTCGTGAATGGGTAAAATCGGCCCAATGATTCCGTAGATACCATTCAAAATTTTATTTAAAAAAAAAATCAGATCGAATTGAAATTCAATACTCAATCGAAAAGAACCTAGAAAAGCACTGACGTGAAGGAAGCAGCTTTTGCGCGCATGTTCAAATTAGGTGCCAAAGCGTTCATCTCAATTGAACATACGCACAAAAGCTGCTGCCTTCACGGCGGTGCTTTTCTATGTTTTTGTTCCAAGTCCCAGTCAGATAAATAGGAAATATGTCTTTTCACATTCACATACAATGAAAACAGTAAATAACCCGAAAAGCTAGTCAAATGCCGGAGTAAAAATGAAAACATGTAATAATGAATTGCAAGGACCTATCTAATGTGAACAAAAGAAGACATCGGCTACCAACTGTTGATCACTAGAGATACAAATGGGTCCACTTCGTGAAAGATGATGTTCTTATAATGCCGTATAATTTCGCCATTGATCCCAGAACTTCCTCATGTTTTACTGGAAGAAAATATTCCGTGCTCTAGCTTCTCGATCGCCCTCTGCTGGACCAGGTTGAGGCTTGCACCAATGAGACCCTGACAAGAATAGAGAGGGTCTGATATAAAGATGTAATCTGGCCATTCATTATCTTGACAGTCGGAGGATAAAGGTGGAAAGGATAAGTATCAACCAGGGTTGCCAAATGTATTACTTAATCTGGAAAATAATGTTCCTGCTAAAATATAGGGTTTCCTATCTACAGTACGAAACTTCAGAGGTTCACGTAAAGAAAAATCTCAGTTATATTGAATAAACCTTTGTTTCTTCCGAATTTGTTAAGTATAAGTAAATAATATTCACAATGAATATGGTTGAATCATTAAAACTGGTAATATGTTTTGATATTCTCTATAAACAAAGCATTTGTTACTGCGATATTCAGTTGTTACAATGAAAAGAAGTAAACCATAAATAATTTGTCGATACACAGAGATTCAAATATTTCTGATCAATAACTTTTGGTAACTATCAATGAATAATGGGGTTTCTATTAATGAAAACATTACGTTTATTATGATTCGGGGCTGTTCAAAGTCACTTCATATCGTGTTCATACAAGTCGATTATCTTGTGTGGTGTCAATAATGTGTAGTATCTGATCGTTCCATCGGGTCTGATTTTTGTGCCGAGGCTCTCTTATCGTTCATAGTGATATTGAATTGGAATTGTTAAAGAAGAGGAAGCAAATCAGGTATGTAGACACTATTAATGTTTCCTAACCTATTGACGATATGGGTAATTCATGCATCAAAAACTAAATTTTGCAAAGGCGGGTCGAAATTTGCTTATGAATTGATTAAGACTCAGGTATACAAAAGTAGTATTGTATAAACCAATGAATATTAAGATAATTGACTCTGATTATATTTGCGAAACATGTTTTGAAAACGATTAATTTTTCAGAAAATTGAATGAAGCCTTTCCAACTGCCAAAGGTGATATACAAGAAAGAAGAAAACTGAAAGAGGTTGTGCCTCGAACAGGAAATATGTTTCAAAAAGGCTCGAACTCAACGAAACAGATTTCTTGTGTGGATTCTAAGCAATTTGAATTGATAAGAGAAACCTAATTCAATTCATTATATATACGAATTCTCAAATATTCTCTTCTGACGTGTTGGAACTATTCTTCAGGAAAAAAGTGAGTCAGTGATTGAATTTATTGTTATTTTCAGAATAGCTCTTATTTCTTGTTGCAATACTGTCATAACATTGCATTCGTAACTTCGTTGTATGTAGTAAATAGGAACAACATATCAGTTAATTAATTCATAAAACATAAACATATGTACTGCTGCATTTATTTAGTAAATGAACTCTTCAATTAATGCGTATTATTGGGCATTGTTTCAACTAAGAAAAATAATAATTTTTTTTGATTTTGAAAACAAATGATTTGCATGAAAGATATATTGCTTCATACTACCAAGACCCACATATAAAGAAATCCAGCGGTTTGTGAAAATTTGATTATTTTGTGAGAAAATAGTTCTGTCTTGATAATTTTTTTCCATGAAATGACCAGGTTTGTCAGAAACATGATAAATCTAGTGATTTTATTGTTTTGAAAATGAATTTTGTAGGGACTGAATTTCATCTTCAGATATTGGACTGAAATTACTCGTTGATGGTAATGAACGTGTATTTTGTGATTAATTACCAATGATCCTACAGTTTTGAAAATTTTTTTTATTGAAACATATTATCCTTATGAATAGCAAGTAGCACAAAGGATGAGAATCTTTAGCTTGTTATTTTATAGAATGAAATGCTGAAGATTTTCAGCATCTTGGTGTTACAACGTGCTTTCCATAAAGAAATTAGGTTTGAACAAAATGAATTTTCCAAACGTTTCACAAACATGCTTTTTTCACTGAAATAAACTTTGGTTGATAATCACCAAATATTTGTTCATTACTAATGATGAATAAATCACGTTCGATATTCGTTAGTACCCGAAGAACAAAATGTATTTAAAGTTATGCCTATTAAGCATAGACCACAACATATTTATTCGCTATTAATGAATGAATAATATGATGAAATAAATGTATGATGACCTTAAATGGGTCTTTATTTATCAAGGCGTGAACAAATAATTCGTTTATACAAAACAAATGTTTGATAAGCCATATTTCAATAACGGATTAGGTGACTGTTAATAATTTTGACTTAATGTTACCAAACTGTTCTTTCAGTGTGTAACACAAAAATGATTCGGCAGATTTGGTCCATTAAAGAACTTAACCGGGATATTCAGGATCAAAACCTAACTTAAAAATGTCAAGACTCGAGGTCTATCCTTTCGGAAGTTAGAGCACAAACGAACGGACGGCTGGCCAGAATCAAATTTGACAACGGATTCTTCATCAGTGAGTCCAACCTAGTCGTTTGAGACCGATTTCAGCTCAAAATTCGAAAATTACAGAAATGCATCGAGAGTGAGTTCATCCAAGTAACAGTTGGAGGTTTCTGAAATGGTGGGATCAATTGATAGTGAGATGGATGAATGTTGATTTTCGGGAAAGAATATGTATAATACCGGACCATAAAACAAAAGATTTGAAAAAATGTAGCATTTCTCCATACATTTCCATATACCTTTGAAATATGTGATGTCGAATTACCGGCGGATTTGTAAAATATCTAAAAAATCACAAAAGTGAAGTCAGAAGCTTCTTCACATTCCACGTCGGAGCGGTCCCTCATGTGGGTAGTGAACACAACTCAACGCAGTGTTACTTGGTAAAAAAACCATCTCACGATCTTCTAATCGTATAATTATGAAGTGTACTAGATTTCGATTCGATAAGATCTGTATTTCTGGATGAATTGGGGAATAAAAATTCGAATTGATATAGCTGTGGAATCATTGGGTGAATTTTATCCATTGAACAAATTATGGAATCATAGGGCAGATGTTTTCCATTCACGAATACGACCTTCATATTCAAGCCTCTGTCCAACTCTGCAAATAAGAGGTTTCCATATCATTGCATTTGGAAGTTAAAGGTCAAGCTCAGCCTAGCAGCTGACTGAAAACACAATAACTTCCAGAAAATAACAACTTATATACTCGAGATTGGTTGACCAGGTTTCGAGCTTTATATGTAAGTTCAAATTCACAAATTGGTAAAGTGAAATCTATCGAAAGATTCAGACGTTGGAATAAGTAATTTCCCTATTTTTCCAAAAATAGACATCAGACCGTAATCTGATATTGACTGACAGATAGTTTCCGAGATATGAAATGTAAGAGAAAAAGTTTTTTTTTAATATTTCTAACCATATAACGAAACCTTAGAGAGGCCATGGCAGAATTCTATTGGGAAATTCATACATTTATGTTTCAATTCATACTTAAAAGTATGAGTTCATAAAAAAAGTATAAATTAATTGGAAATAGTATAAATTAATACGAAAAAGTATGAATTCGTAGTCCACCGTGTATTAATGCGATGTTCTTGGAAATCCAGACAGATTTTCATGATTTTTTTCAATAATGGAAACTGTTGACTTCTATAAAATTTAAGAGCCGAATTCAACACATGAAAAGGCCTTTTTTGAACCTTACTAAAAAAATTCATTATGATGATTTTTCTTCGAGCCGATCTCAAAGGAATAAATAACGCATCATTGGAATACTTCAATATTTACATGAATTCGGTATAAGACCGGAACTGTATATGCATTATTCTGAGATACAACTTTTATGCGTGAATTAAGCATCAGAAATATCTCTAATTTTTGTATTTTTTGCCGAAATTGGTCCCAATCGAACGGAACGAGGCATCGACATAATTAATAAAATTCTGGGTTGGTTGCCTTTCAAAATGGTTTGGAAGGTATTGTACCATTAAAATTTTTATGTTTCTTTCCTCAATTTCTCAAAAAGTATTTATGCGATCAGATTAAAACTTGTTAATTCATCAGAAAAAAAAAATTATCAAAATTTTTTTCCCGAAAATTTTATATTTCAGAAAAGGAATAATCTGATTGAATTGAAAGTTGTTGATCAGTTGGAAAACGCTGATGCGTTCCTTAAGCAGTTTCAACTCCTGATAAAATACTTTTGCGATCTTTCAATCAATCATAATTTGGTGCTCACTAAATTATACATAAACCTTTAAGCGAACAATATAACGTGGTTACTTTGAAGGCCAGAGTTCGTTTTTATTAAAAAAATTTTTGGGTGCAAATGGTAAAAAAAATTGTAAGAATGCGCAATGTTGGCACTTTTCTATATTCGATAACTTTCAGGAAAATAAAAACTGAAATGGAGTGAAAAATGGAAAAATAACTAACATTGCGCATTCTCATAAAAGAATTAAGTAAAAAATAATCAGAACTGCAGAACGACACGTAGTTTTCTCCTATTGAAGTCGAAATTCTTCCGAATTCTACTATTTCTCGCTGCTATTGGCAACGTTAGAGCATGCAAAGCGTGAGCAGGTGCCTGACCTTGAGATAGAATAGAATAGAATAGAATTTATTCATCTTTTGAGACATTTGAACAATGTATAAGATAAGTCAAACAATTATACAATTAACACAAGCCAATATGTTAACAAAGAGCAATTTTAAATAATATCAGGAGAAAAAATAGGTAAGAAATAAAGAAAATCATCAACTTATTGTATCAGCTAAAAATTCGTCTAGTTTATAGTAGCACTTGTCTAATAATAGAGATTTAACCTCAGTTTTGAATCTTTTATCATCCAAAATTTTGAACCTTCTGGGCAGACTATTATAGATTTTGATTCCAATGTATGTGGGAGATTGAGTATATTTTGCGGTGTTGTGCCTTGGAATACAGAAAACATCGGTATGTCGGGTTCCGTAGTTGCGAAAGTCTGAACATTTTTTTAAGAGATGGATATTTTTTCGGACATACATCAGATAATTAAGGACAAAAAGACTGGGAAAAGTTAGTATTTTGTACTCTTTGAAAATCGGTCTATATGATTTACGGGGCCTCAATTTGAACATGAGGCGGATAATTTTTTTTTGAGCAATTTTTGAGATATTAACGAGGTTTAATGAAACTTCCATTATATTCGGAGAAATGTTTTGCTCAAGCCTTGAACTTTATATTTCGCAGTAGTGTACCAAATTTCAATTCCATTCAATAACAAGTTTTGGAGAAAAAATGTGTCAAATTTCGTGTTTTTTTTTTATCTTGATATCGTTTTTTTTCGAGATAACTCAAAAATTACTGATTCAATCATAATAAAACTTGGCAGCTAGTTTGAAAATGCTGATTGACAACTTTATGCGGAATTACGAGGTAGTATCATTAGAACAGAAATTTCAAATTTTTTTTACCAAAAATTAATATTCTGTTGTCTTCTGATCATATTATCCTCATGAAATTCTGTATTAACCTTCGAACTGTCATTTGTTGATTTCAATTCCATCTAATCTGTATTTTTGGAAATATTGAGAAAATAAAATTTTGAAGGATATATCTACGGAATCAGTGGGTGGGTTTTAGCCATTCACGAATTCGGCCTTCGTAATTGAGGTTATTGTGTTTACGGTCAAAATAACTTCCGGAAGAAACGACTTGGAAACTCGATATTTGTAGAGTAGGTTTGGGGTTTGATTACGAAGTTCGAATTCGTGAATGGGTAAAATCCGCCCAATGATTCCGTAGATATACCCATTCAAAATTTTATTTTCCCAATATTTCCAAAAATACAAATCAGATCGAATTGAAATCCAGTAATTTATCGAAAAACCTAGAAAAGCACTGGCGTGAAGGCAGCAGCTTTTGCGCCCATGTTCAAATTCGTTGCCTAAAAAGCGGTCATATCCATTGAACATGCAAGCAAAAGCTGCTGCCGTCACGGCAGTTTTGCTAGTTTTTTATGAATAAAATAATTCGCGATTTTTTCAAACTTAATTGAAATCTGTCGAATTTTAAACGATTTGCGGAAAAATAGTATGTTTACTACACTGTAGGTACTATTCTGCTCCTCAACTTCCGTTGGAGTGAACATCTTTCATTAGTGGAAAAATCATGAATATACATAATTCTTGTGAATCCCAAGATAATCTCGTTAATATGTGACACACGGTGGACTACGAAATTCATACTTCTTTCTGAGAATTCATACTTTTAAGTATGAATCCATACAAAAATGTATGAATTCTTCAATAAAATTCTACCATGGTCCTTCTACGCTTTCGTACGAAATATGGCGTGAATGCAATTCTCGAAGTTTTTGCGATGTTTGACATGGACTGAAATTTCCGAACCTCCCACCTCATTTCCTCCAAAGCATTCAGATAACCTCGCATTATAGGATTTCCCATTGCAGCAGTCGCAACCGGTAGAGTTCCATCCGTCCGCAATTCCTCTTTCAGAATACCTAACGCGCCCGCGTCCGCCCTTTCGCCCGTGCCCGTTATTGCATTCCATCTGGCCCTATAAGTGTGTGTTATCGATTTTTCCCTAACCCCCTCGCCATAGTGCCGCGATTGCCCTGCTGCGGGCCGAGTTACGTAATTGAACATTAGAAGCCGTGACTTCGTTTTGCAGATGGCCATAACGGTACATAATTTCGGATCATCCTTTTTTTTTGAATGAGCATCTTCCTTTAATTCGGAGGCGTGGAGAAGCTAACGGAAAAGTGTTAGGGTCAGATGTACCTGATCCTGCAGATCCGATACAATATGGGGGATATCCATGAGGCATCGTTCAGAACGAATATGAATTTGTGAATACATTTATTTATTTTTGAGACAATATATTATTCGAATAATCTTGAGGGTGACTAGAGAGGTCAGAGAAGCAAAGAAACACCTTTAATTCGGCCGACGTTTCGACATATTTAATGTCTTCATCAGGGCACTGTAATATAAAATATAGGAAAAGAGCATATGTTACATGAAAAAAATCTCAGGTAAATTATTGCTTGTATGCAAGACGACTATCGATTTGAATTTGCTAGAAAGCAGGGGGAAAAAACCTAGGAAAGCACTGCCATGAAGGCAGCAGCTCCAGCGCGCTTGTTAAAAATCGTTACCAAAGCGGTCATCTCCATTGAAAATACGCGCAAAAGCTGCTGCCTTCACTTTTCTGGGTTTTTTACTAATTAGTTGATTTTGACTTTTTCCATGTAGGTATTTCCTCGAAATAATGTAGATAGATTAGGTGACTATATTCAATCATACAATTTATAAGAAACAGTGTTGGTAGCAAACTCCATTCTTATCTTATTTCGAATAACAGATTTAATTTCGTTGAGTGGGGGTCTTCAAGAGGAAGAATCGAATATTCATATGAAAAATCACATTTTTCGAACAAAGTGTAGGTAATTTTTTTTCGCTGTATTGAAAAATCTTTCTGAGAGAACGACAATTAATAATATACATTTTCCGCAATCTATTTATCAGTTTTTAAGAGCAAACAATAGCTCGAATATATCGGGTTGAATTTTTTTGGAGGCCAGAATTGGTTTTTTTCAGAAAATTGTTTGGGTGCCAATGGTTAAAAAAATTGCAAAAAAGCAAAAAATGTTGCCACTTTTTGATATTCAAGAATTGTCGGGAGAATGAAAAATTAAATGGAGCGAAAAATGCGAAAATAACTAACATTGTGTATTCTCAGAAAAAAATTCCTGAAAAAAATTTA
Organism: Myrrha octodecimguttata; assembly: GCA_958510865.1. Lineage (NCBI taxonomy): Eukaryota > Metazoa > Arthropoda > Insecta > Coleoptera > Coccinellidae > Myrrha > Myrrha octodecimguttata. Next base: position 34,646,403 of record OY294057.1, read on the forward strand.
GAAAAAATAATCACTGAAGCCTGCAGAACGATACTTCCGGTGAAACAGGAAGTACCACAAATCTCAAAGTATTTACAGGAGTCAAGTCTTTAGTCAAAGGTCAAGACAGAAATAGCAAACGTGAATTTCGATTCCTTCCCAAAAATATTCCAAGGACACCCAGTATATATTGGATCTCACATTCTATAAGTTTAAAACACTGAACACGTGAATCTATTGTGTATGGTGAAAATATATATAACAAATATATTGAGACAAAAATAAACATATCGTCAAGCAAAATGAATATATTTCTGCAGTCTGCAACTAATAATATATTAGTAGTTCGGTTGATGACCTTAAATATTTGAATAATCTTGAGAATGACTGGAGAGGCCTGAGAAGCACCTTTAATTCGGCCGAAGTTTCGACATATTTAATGTCTTCATCAGGGCACTGTAATATAAAATATGGGAATAGCGCATATACTTCATGAAATAAAAAAAACACATGTATTCATACAGTATGTTTGAGATCAAAAACAAATGAAAACAACTATACGGCTGTTGGAATTCTGCATAATCGGATTATCTATTATTGATTCTCTTAAAGACAATCAAATTTCAATACTTACAAATTGATTTGGTTTCCTTTAAATCATGAACAAAAATAAAAACAAACAATCAATAAGAAACAGAGGAAATCCAGCGAGAACAAAGCAGTAACATTTGAACGATTCGTGTTTGTCATCCTTAAGGAATATCTGACATACTTCAACTTATTTGAGGTGGTATTTCACCTACTACGATTGGAATTCTTCTTTACAACATTGTGATAGCCTTGATTCAGATTCTGAATATCACTTCTGAAATTGCCTATTTTTTCTGTCATTATACAGGGTGTAACTAAATAAATGTAAAACATTTAAGGAGGTGATTCCTCATCGAAAAAGAGATAGGATCTTTCATATAAAGACTGGTTTATTTTGGGCAAAAAACCCAAGAGACATTTTTTGTTTAGAATGAAACAGGCTATCGGAAATAAGTTTTTAAATGGTAAACAAATAATAAGACAAAAAGTTATATTGCAAATAAATTTTAGGGAATGCGTTTTCCACTCCTTACAACCATGGGGTAAACCAAATAAATTACTGGCTAAGTGTCTTTTTGGTAGTAGAAAACGTCAGGTTAATTTCAATATTGTAACTTTTTTAGTGCTTGTGAAAAAAATTGTTATACAAATTTTATGTACCTCCTTTAAGGAGCTGTATCTTAACAAGGGATGCTCCAATGAAATTTCTTTATATGAAAGATCTTTTTTCGATGAGGAATCACCTCCTTGAATGCTTTACACTTATTTAGTTACACCCTGTATGAAGCATCTCATGGAGGAGTCTTTTAATTATAAATGTGGTTGTTTATCTAAGACTGAAACTTTCTCAAAGTCGAATTTGTGGTTTGTGTCACTGTTCTGTTCTCACTGGATTTCCTCTGTGTCATATTGAATGTTTGTTTTCATTTTTGTTCATGACTCAAGGAAACCAAATCAATTTGTAAGTATTGAAATTTGATTGTCTTTAAGTGGATTAGTAATCGATTATCCGATTATGCAGAATTCTCACAGCCGTCTAGTTGTTTTCTTTTTTTTTTGTCAAGCAGACCGTATAAATACCTGTGGTTTTTTATTTCATGTTATACGTGGTCTATTCCTATATTTTATATTACAGTGTCCTGATGAAGGCATTAAATATGTGGAAACGTCGGCCGAATTAAAGATGTTACTTTGCTTCTCTGACCTCTCCAGTCATCCTCAAGATTATTCAAATATTTAAGGTCATCAACCGAACTACTAATATGTTATTAGTTGCAGACTATTCATTTTGCTTGACGATATGTCTATTTTAGTGTCAATATATTTGTTTTTTTACCATACACTATAGATTCGCGTGTTCAGAGTTTTAAACATATAGAAAGTGAGATCCAATATCTACCGGGTGTCCGAAGAATATCGTTCGTTAAAATATTTTTGGGAAGGAATCGAAATTCGCGTTCGCGATTTCGGACTTGAGCTTTGACTAACGAGATGACTGCCTGTAAATTTTTTGAGATTTGTGGGACTTCCCGTTTCACCGGAAGTGTCGTTCCGCAGCAGTCAGTTTTTTTCAAAATTTTTTTCTTCTGGGAAGTACTCAATTCTTCTTCGAGATTGCACAATGTTAGTTATTTTTCCATTTTTCACTCCATTTCAGTTTTTATTCTCCAGAAAATTCTTGAATATAAAAACATGCGCGCAAATAGTGGCAACATTGCGCTTTCTTGCATTTTTTTTTAAACATTTGCACCCAAAAAAATTTTTGAAACAAACGAATTCTGGCCTCCAAAAATCACCCTGTTATATTCGAGGTATTGATTGCTCTTAAAAACTAATGAATAGATTGCAAAAAATGTATATCATTACTTGTCGTTCTCCCAGAAAGATTGTTCAATACAGCGAAAAAAAATTACTCATATTCTGTTCGAAAAATGTGATATTTCATATGATTATCCGATTCTTCCTCTTAAGAAACCTAACTCAACGAGAATAAATCTATTATTTTGAATAAGATAAGAATGAAATTTGTCACCAACCTTTTTCCTTATGAGTTGTATGCATAGACAAAGGAAAGGGCGAATTCGTGAATGGGTGAAATCCACCCAACGATTCCGCAGATATACCCATTCGAAATTTTATTTTCCCAATATTTCCAAAAATACAGATCATATCGAATTGAAATCCAGTTCTTTATCGAAAAATGACAATTCGAAGGTTCCTACAAAATGTAATGAGGATAATATAATAAGAAGATCACAGAATATTGAAATTTGAGAAAAAAAATTAGAATTTTTTTTAGAATTGTTCTAATGATATGATCATCACAAAATTTTGCACAAGGTTGTCTTTCAGCATCTTCAAACTATCTGCGAATTTTCATTATGATTGAATTAGTATTTCTTGAGTTATACCAAAACAAACAACAATATCTGCAGTGAAATATGGAGTTCAAAGTCTAAGTGGAACCTTTTTTGAATATGATGAACGGTTTCCGAAAAAAAAAATTTTTCGAAAAAAATTAAAAAAATTTTTTTTTCTATTTTTACTGATGGTATGAATTCGACATGATTCTGCTCAAAGTTGCGCGTCATTATACTCCACCTAAATGCCAAGTTTCAACCCAATAGGTACAGTAGTTTCTGAAATAAAAAATAAGTAACTTCAAATTTCAAATGACAATAACTCCGAAACTGTTCTACCGATTAGGCCCATTAACGAACTCAACTGCGGCTTTCCAATGCGCGACCTACCCTGAAAGTTTTGAGTCGCTACCTCACTCTGTTCGACAGTTACCGTCCGTGTCCACGGCAGGCCGGCCCGACGGACGGACAGAATCGGTTTTGACAATGTATTCGTATCTAGTCGTTTGAGACCAATTTCGGGAAAAAAATTGAGAATTACAGACATTAGCACGCTGTTCCCTTAGAACAGGGGCGCAAAAAGTGCAAGTGCAAAACCCCCTGCATTCGGGCGAATTAAAATCAATATTCGTCTTGATCTCAAAAGCAATAATTTAAGCAGAAAATCAACGCTCATTTATAATCACTGAAAGAATCCACCCGATTAACATCCCCTTTTACCTACCGCTAGTTTATAACGTTAATTAGAGATGCAATAATCACCGTCATAAACGGATGTCAAACAGTTCAGGAGTTTATTCTGGCGCTAATTTTCGAGTACACAATACGGCCAGAACCTGATGGTCAGGAAATCAAGTTCTCTTCCTCCAGAATGCACAAACCAGTGGCGTAGTCGAAATTTATAATCTCGTATGAATATTGTCGGAAATAGAGGAATCAAGAAAACTCAAGGAAGATACACGTTTAATTAATGTATTCAACCCCCGTAGATAAATCGATAATTTGTTATCAAGCAGATGGTTTTTTTTGGTCTGGGGAACAGCGTGCTATCGTTTTGTCCAATTGTCTGTACTTTTAGAATTTTGAGCCGAAAATGTTCTCCAACGAAGAGGTGGGACTGGTGAAGAATCCGGTGTCAAAAACGAATCCTATCGACCTGAAACTTTTAGGGTAGGTTGCATTTCAAAATGCGACGGCTAAGTTCGTTAATGAGCAAAGTCGGCCAAACGGTTTTGGAGTTGGAGTCTTTTGAAGCTTTGAGGCTATTAAGGCGATAATTCGGGAACTACTGAAACGATTGTATCGAAACTAGGCAGTTGGTTGAAGCATAACGACGAGCAACTTTGAGCAAAATTTCGTTGAGATCGTATGGTCACCCAATAAAAACGAATTTTTCAACATTTATTTCGAAGAACTTTTTTTCAGAAACCATTGATCATATTCGAAAACAGTTTCGCTCATACCACAGCTCTACAAATATCTAGTTTCTTTTGCTCGCATGTTTGAAGTCGTTGTCTAAGCGGTCATCTCCATTGAACATGCTCGCAAAAGCTGCTGCCTTCACGGCAGTGCTTTTTAAGTTATTTTCTTAAAATTTCATCATTCAGTAGGCGGCGTAGATTAACTGAGTCACCAAACGATGGGCCACCGACCGACGCACGCTAGCTGTTTCGTTCTAACATAGCATAAGCGCGTCAATAACGTCATAGGCAGTTGCCAGAGGATTCAGCCTATCATCTAATTTGTCCACCTCTGGCACCGGGACGAAACAACTTTCCCTAAGCGGGGGCCGTCCGTCAGATTCAAGCGCGAACTCACGAGAACCGCCAAAGTAGTGACCCCGAGGTGATACCATAAATGAGCCAATCTCGAAGAGATTACTTATTAGAGATGTGACGGTATTTCAATACCGCGATTTCGGAGCGGTATTTCTCTGGAACTGTCTGTCGCGCTCCAAAGCAGAGAAGCAACGCCTTCCAAAGTAACCGTGTTATTCTATCTTTGAATATAGCGGTTCTCTGCTCGACATCGCACCTCTTCCTCCTCCGTCATCATCGTCGTTGATGGGGGAGTCTGTAGGCGGCGTAGATAAATCGAGCCGCCAAACGATGGCGCCACCGACCGACGCACGCTAACTACTTTGTTCTTACATAGCTCTCAACTCAATACGCCACTGCTGCGGTTGTCATAGACAGGTGCCAGAGGATTCAGCCTATCTGAGGAGTCCCCCTCTGGCATCGGGATGGAACAACTTTTCCCAAGAACGCACGGCGTCCTTCAGATAGCGCGAATTCACGAGAATCGCCAAACCTGATATTTGACTTTTGCAAATTAAATATCACTCAATTTACCTGGAGCATTATAAAATTAACAATTTCAAAGAGATAGTGCATGGACAGCAAGGGGAAAAATTTGAGAAAAGTGTCCTGAAAAGTTTCAATCTTACAATACAAATGCTCATAATGAGCTCCGCAAACTTCCATACCATGTTATGAACCTTGCTCAAATTTCCGTTTCACATTCTAGAGGATCTCGGGGCTAATTAGGCTACATTTGGGGACAATTCGATGGGGACAGATTTAGAGATCTAGCTGGCCAGGTCTTTAGATCTTTCCGAATTTCCCCTCGGAATGCTCCAGAATGTGATGCGGAAGTCCGAGCAAAATTTATTCCATATTATAGGCAAGTTGGCGGGGCTCAATTTGAGCATTATATTTAACTATCAAGAAAAGGAATTTCATTTTTTTGAACAAATTTTCCCTCTCTGCATCATATTTTTGGGATTTTTGATCCTTCCATGCTCCATCGGGTGAATTGGGTCATATTTCATTTCCGGTGTAGAATTTTATGCAGACGAATAATTAAATTTCAAAAACATTTCAACATTTCTACCCAGAAGAAAAGACTTTCTCAAAAACTATTGAATCCATATTGAATTCAAATTCGAGGGCTTGGGGTGCCCGCGCTGAGGACTGAAAAAAAAATGATAATTCATGTAAGAAAATGTTCCCCTCGAGAACAAAATTTTTCAAAATCTTAATTTTTCTGCTAGAAAAGACCCATGCTTCAATGTGACACCCTTTATGTAAATTGCCATTACCGGCTACAGTGATTCTTTCATCTGGAATAAACCCATCTTTTTCTACGCCAATGAATAAAAGAAACACCTGTAGCGATGGTTGGCTCCTTTTACCCGTGAAACAGTTCTTTCTTTCTTATTCTTTGTGAAACTTTAGTCGAGAGAAGTTATATTGTTGCAAGGGCGTGCTTTGAACGGTACAATCGCCCATTAAAGGACAAATTCCTTTTTATGTCGGAATACTTTCTGCGTTCATTACTCAGTCGAGTTCTCTTGCTTTCGTCTTAATTACGTCCTTTGGGCGTTTGGTTGTTGAGAAATTTATAACGATTTCCTTAATGAACGCCTGTGGGTGGTTGATGGCAAAACTCTGCCTTCATTACAGAAATGGAATTTGTAGTTGCTCATTTCAATTCCAATACTCCAATCTGTACATTCATGAGAAAACAATAAGAATTTTTACGAAAGATTCTCTTAATACCTCACACAGTGGTGCGATAGTATTTTACAACTAATCACGAAGTTTCAGTTTGATCGCATCAGTAGTATCAGTACTGCTTGAGGTATCGATTACATAACCTCGAAATTTCAATTCGGTTTAGTTCCAAAAACCGATCGCTCGATTTCGCCCATTAAAGAACCCAACAGCCACATTTTGATACGCAACATACTCTGAAAAATTGTACAACAACTAGCGGAAGACCTGTTCGTTTGGTAGAATTGAATTCGATATACGATATATATAAGGAAAAAACTGAACATGTTCCTGCACCACTTCGCAAGAGAAGACAATCTAACAATTGAGGTCTTGGCTAAATTGACCTGTTGAAGGAAACGAATCTATACTTAATTATACAGTTGCGCGAAATATGGAACAAATTCATTTTGTCAGAAGCAAAATATTTGGCAACAAAATCCTGAAACAGGTAAATTTTTGTTTCACTTTTACCTAATTTCTATGCATTTTTGAAGGATTTTTGTTGCACCCTGTGCCATCCCCATCAGCCCTTTTAATTTTTTTGAATAGAAAAAGTAGGTCATGTGGTAATTTTTTGGCAAGGGGTTTCTATCTTCTTCACAGGCGTGCAGAAATTTCCAAGAAAAAAATTTTTTTTTTGAAAAATTAGTTAGTTCAAAGAGGTTTTCTGTATGTGCACTTTGTCAAGGCTCATTTACTTTGAGACGATGGTACCTGATGAAATTTGTCACCGAATGAAAGTCAACCATTACAGTTTTGTTCATGCACAACTTTCAACCCCTTTTAACCCTCCCCATCTTTTTCTCCATTAACGGGTTCGAAGGGGTTCAAAGTTGTGCATGAACAAAACTATAATGGTCGACTTTCATTCGGTGACATGACATAGTGCACATAAAAAACCTCTTTGAAGTAACTGGTTTTTCAAAAAAAAATATTTTTTTCTTGAAAATTTCTGCACGCCTGTGAAGAAGATACAAAGACCCTGCCAAAATAGTACAACACGACCTACTTTCCCCAAAAATTTAGAGGGTTGATGAGTATGACACAGGGTGCAACAAAAATCCTTCAAAAATGCATAAAAATGTGGTAAAAGTGAAACAAAAATTGACCTATATCAGGATTTTGTTGCCAAATATTTTTCTTCTGAGAAAATTAATTTGTTCCATAATTTTGACGCGCACTTTATATGATGGCCTACACTTGTCATTGATCCATCTTATATCAACTGAAATAAAATACATGTTTGAAAGTTGTCCTTTTACTAACTAACAATATCCTTAACGTTGATCAGGGGGCCGATTCTTCAATCTCGATCAAGAATTGAAGAGTATGAAAATTGTCATATGTTTATGTCGATTTTCTATGTTTTCTCGAGCATCTGCAAAATTTGTGAGAGTTCTATTCGCCATTTCGACTATGTTTTCAAGCAAATATTCAAGAAATAAACTGAATGCATGATATGGAGAAATTTCAAATCGGAAAAATAAACATAACCTCATCACCATTTCCTTCGACTCAGCAACTAGTGGTACGGGCTGTACGCTGTACCGAGGTATAGGAGATAAAATATATAACATACGATTGTCGAGTGACATTCTGTTACATGCGCAGGTCATGTCTACTTGTTGTTTGAATTCAACTCATAGAATTGACGCAGATAATATGGCAATTGTCATACTCCTCTTCAATTCTTGATCGAGATTCAAGAATCAGCCCCCTGATTTTTTCACTCCGAAACGAATGAGAATTTGAGATTCGGTGCGAGTGTGTAACTTGATATACCCTTTAAGACTAGTTGATCAAAAATTGAGATTGCCATTTAAAAAATAGTCGCTGACGTCATATCTCAAATTTGAATCATGTAAAATATCAGTTTCATATTTCAGAGGGCATATTTCGAACAAAAAAATGTATTAGATTCACTGAATTTATTCCAAATTAGTCACCCTCACTGTAAATCAATAAATCTATTGAATGATCGACCGAGGATGATGTGTCCATCAAAACCGATGGTGTTACACTCAATAAGCTCGTTTAAATTGGATGAAATACATTTATGTTTTTTTATCCCAGTATACACAGGGTGTTTCTAAATAAGTGTATCAACGGTCAACTGTACATTTCTCATGAAAAAATAATATTTTTTCAGTCTTTTGCTAATATCTCAGGAACCGTTTGAATTACAGAATTGGGATTTGTACACACATTGTCACTAATAATAACTAATTTCTTGCATTTTAGTCGGTTTTATTAGACGTGCCAGTGGCGGAGATATTAAATTTGCACAAAGGATTTACCCCCCAACTTTTACACCACTAGACGAGTTTGCATTTGCTCAGCGAATTCTGATGCGGCAATGTGTTTTACATAAAAAAGGTACTCCTGGTTCAATGCTCTGAAGTGAACCGTTTTCGAGAAAACTGGCCTTTTTTGATCAAAAAATGTGAAATAAGAAGGCAATCGACTGTTTGGGAAACGCTGTGAATACAGTCGTTGTGCAGCTCCGGCATTACTGCGTGTTTCGCCATAAATCTTAATCATGCCAGTGTATTCATTATTACTGAAACCTTCCATTTCAACTAACTACTTTGAATTTGAGAACTTTAAACAATTGAAAATTAACTTAGAGCAGTATGACAATTATGTACCTTGGTACTTTTGACTTGACAGTTCAGCGATCATTTATTTCAATGGTAACTGTGTTAGTTCTCATACTGTTTTAATTCAATTTTGATCATAAAATGCCAGTTTTCTCGAAAATGGTTCACTTTAGAGCTTTTTCATGTAAAACACATTGTCGCATCAGAATTTGCTGAGCAAAAACAAATTTGTCCAGTGGTGTAAAAGTTGGGGGGTAAAATCTTTGTTCAAATTCAATATCTCCGCCACTGGCACGTCTAATAAAACCCAGTAACGTGCAAGAAACTAAAAATTTTTTAAATTTTTGACACCCTGTATCTCTGAAACAAAGTACCGGAGAAAAAAATGGAAGAGAAAACAAAGTTATTTTTTGATAAGAAATGTACGGTTGACCGTTGATATACTTATTTAGGGACCGCTATATTGGTATACATATTCGATTTTGAAAACAACCCTGCGAAGTTCTGGTAACTGGTCAAATTACGTCAGGGCTTCAATTCCTTTTTTAAGTTACCGTTATCTAAACCTTGTTCTCCTGCTGTTACACCTGCACATGACCAGTTTCAAAACGGGATCATTTTTCAGCTCAACGATCGAGCTCATGCTGTACCTACCTCATGTTACACAGCAAAAAAAATGAGAAGGAGTAAACTCTGAGGAGGGTATTATAACTATTATTAACTAGATTCTCACATTATACCCGTTATATTGAAAAATATTACCGTTATAGGGGTAGGATTTGGGAATAATTTTTACAGTAAGCTATACAACATATGGGATGATATTGGTCTAAAAACTTTTAACAACCTGATTATAACAGCTGGTAATAACTACATTCATTCTATGAAGTGTCTGAAGGAGAACCGTTTGGACTAAAACAGCAGATTTATTGGTTAATACAAAGATAGTATCTTTCGAAAAAGTGACCTGTGTATATACCTCATGAAAAATCGAGAAAAGCACTGCCGTGAAGTCATCAGCTTTTACGCGCTTGTTCACATTGCGAAATTGAGAAATTTTGATGAAATATAAAAATTTTCAAAAAATTTTTTTTTCAAATTTCTCCATAGATAATTCTTCTCCTTGACATTGTTCATCTCCCAACCAAGTTTCATTTCGATCAGATAAATATTTTTCGAGTTATTGAAAAATCAAAATTCCAAATAGCTGTAGCACAAAAACCATTCGGCAGATTTGGCCCATTAACGAACTTAACCGAGATATTCAGGATCTTAACGTAACCTGAAAATTCCAGGACTCTAGGTCTTTCCTTTGGAGAGTTACAACGCACACGGCCGGACGGACAGAATCAATTTTGACCACGGATTCTTCATCAGTGAGTCCAACCTAGTCGTTTGAGACCAATTTCGGCTCAAAATTCGACAATTACAGACATCGTGACGAAATGATAACAACGGTAACAATAATCCTTGAAGGTTGACGGAAAATTTATTATGTAATGTATGTAATGATGTTCTTGTGGCTATTTTGAAGTCTTGTGGAGTGTCAGGTGAGGCTCTTCGCCTCCTGAGCTCTTACCTCACTGGGCGTACACAATTCGTGAAGTTGGGTGATAAAATCTCTTCTGCTAAGTCTGTGCTGAGTGGGGTACCTCAGGGATCGGTTCTCGGGCCTCTTCTATTTATAATATACACAAGCCAATTCATCAAGTTCATCCGTCACGGCAAGGTTCACATGTTTGCTGATGATTTTCAACTTTTTTTCGATTTCTCCATTGAAGATTTTAATACCGCAACCATGAGAATTATTGAAGATCTGAATCGGTTGGCACTCATAGCGGAGAAAGATTCCCTCATTTTGAATTCAAGAAAATCATTCGCTCTGGTCTTTGGTTCCAAAAATATAAGAAGTTTCGTTGAAAATAATTTTAGGCCTGTAATTGGTGGTGATAATATACATTTTGTAGAGAACGCTCGGGACTTGGGCTTGGTTGTGGATGGCTCATTAAGATTTCGTGAACATGTGGCGTGTTCAGTTCGGAGAGCTTATGGGGCCCTTAGGATGCTGTACCAGCATAGATCGTATTTGCCCATCCCTACAAAAAGGGTTCTATGTGAGAGTCTTGTCTTGTCTAAGTTTAATTATTGCTCCCCTGTTTATAGCTTTTGTCTTGATCAAGAGACATTAGGTCGAATTCAACGTGTTCAAAATAGCTGCATTAGGTTTGTATATGGGATCAGAAAATATGAGCATGTTTCGCATAAGTTGAAGGAGTTATGTTGGTTGCCTATGAAAACCTGTTTTGAATATTATGCCCTGTGTACTTATCACAAAGTCATAATTGAGAAGTGTCCGCCATATCTTCTCAAGAAACTGAGGTATAGAACTGATATTCATAACTTGAACGTGAGGCATAGGAATCTGCTTTCTTGTCCCCAGCACAGAACATCGATCTTTCAAAGAAGTTTCTCTTATAATATAGTGAAGTTTTACAATGAGGTTCCAACCGAATATAAAAAATTCACAATGGTTAGATTTAGGAAAGAAATCAGGGCTCATCTTTTCCGTACGATAAATGTGTAAAGTTCCTGATTGTCTACAGAAACTATAGTAGTACTCAATGTCTTGAATGCTTTTTTTCTATTATTATCTTAGTTCTGCTTTATTTTGTTCAATTCCATTATATTCTCCTTTTTTTGTTTTTCAATGATCATTCGAGTTCAATTATTTATGTAACAAGGGTTAAGTGGTAGAGCACCTTCTTGGTGAACTTCCCCTTGAGGTTCAATTTGGTGAAATAAAGACAATATTATTATTATTATTATTATTATTATTATTATTAATTAACATTTCTTGAGAAGTACTCTGAAAGCTTGAGAATGAAATGTTTTATGAATAAATCTTATGACATACTAAACAGACAATGTTCAATTTCTACAAATGATTGGAACAGAATAAAGGAAGGAGAAGTATGAAATAGAAATGAGACGAAGGATAAATCCAAAACTTTTATACTTGTAAACAAAATAAGTGGATCATTTTGTAGGTTTTGTCTGGAATTTCATCCCCAATATCTGAAACAAAACTATAAAAAATGGAATGAAATTGTTTTTTCATGGAAATTGCCCTCGACAAATAGTTCAATAATACAATCTGAGAGGGCGTTGTCCATGAAAACATAATTTTTATTTCATTTTGCGTTAAGTTCTGGGCAACAACGTGCCATCGCGGCGGTTAAGTTGGAACAAATTGGTAGAATAGTTTGGAGGTTATGGTCATTTGAAAATTTGAGATTACTTTCCTGATATTTCAGGAACTACTGCTACGATTGGATTGAAACTTGATAGTTAGCTGGAGCATAACAACGCACAACTTTTCACGAAATTTCGTTAGGATCACACTGTCAGTAAATTCAATAACCAATTTTTTTCGTAATTTTGTCGAAGAAACTGTCATTAAATCCGAAAAAAACTTCTGCTCATACTTTGAACATCATATTTCACAGCAGCGTACAAAATTTCATTTTGATATGTCCATAATTTCTGGAGATATTGGGAGAAAAGGTGTAAAATTTCGTTGTTTTTTCCGGAATAACTCGAAAAATATTAATTCAATCAGAATGAAACTTGACAGCTGAATCGAAAATGCTGATGGGCAACTTTGTACAAAATTTCGTGGTCATCGTGTCATCAGAACAATTTAAACAATTTAAATACTCAATATACTGTGATCTTCTGATCATATTGCCCTCATGATATTCTGTATGAACCTTCGAACCGTCACTTCTCTATAAGTACTGGATTTCAATTCGATCTTATCTGTAGTTTTGGGAATATTGGTAAAATAAAATTTTGAATGGGCAGATCTGCGGAATCATTGGGTGTATTTCACCCATTCAGGAATTCGACCTCCGTAATTGAGATCTAAACCTACTCTACAAATATCGAGTTTCTGAGTTGATTCTTTCGGAAGTTATCGTGTTTACGGCCTTTGGGCCTATTTGGACCCCCACTCTAAAACTTTGTGTCGTATTATTTTCCTATTCGACAGGAAGTGGGGCTACTACGAAACCCTTCTTAACTATGTTGAATAATCGTTATTTATATTCACTAAGTCACTCTTTCCCGAGATATCTCAAGTGGAACACGAAGCACAGTAATTTTGTTGTAAGTGTTTATTAATAATTATTCTGGTGGGTTGGGTCATTAGATTGCTGTTATTACGCAAATGAAATGAACGATATTCATGCAGAAACTATTAGGAAAATCGAAAAATTGTTACAAATTGCAATTCCTTCACTCGACACAAAAAATGTATACATTTTGAATCAAAAATCCTGTATACTCAGACGGGGGACAAGAGTTATTTGGGCTTAATCTTCATATTTCGTTCTTCAGATTCAAGAGTTAAACTATTTTCCAATTACATTCCATGAACCTATATGACGTAAATTTTCCCAGAACAAATATTCTTTTTGCGGGCATGTTCTGGGAACAGCGAGCTATCATTTTGTCCAAATATTTGTAATTTTCGAATTTTTTTCCCCAAAATAGTCTCAAACGACTAGGTTGGACACAATGATGACGAATCCGGTGTCAAAACCGATTCTGTCCGGCCGGCCGTCCACCCGACGACACGATAACTGTCGAACGGAGCAAGCTAACGACTTGAAACTTTCTGACTAGGTCATGTATTGTTGTGATCATACTGTCAGTGAATTCAAAATGAAATTTTTCGAATTTTTTTTTTCCGGAAACTTTTTATTGTATTTGAAAAAACTTGAGCTCATACATTGAGCTATATATTTCACAATAGTTTTGATACGATTAAAATTACTGGAGATATTGGAAAAAAGTATGTAAAATTTCGTGTTTTTTTCCCGATATCGTTGTTTTTTTCCGGAATACCTCAAAAAATCCGCATTCAATCATTATGAAACTTGGCAGCTAGTTTGAAAATGGTGATGAACTACTCTGTGCAGAATTTCGTGATGATTGTATCTTTAGATCATTTCAAAAACGAAATTTCAAAATTTTTTTTCGAAAATTCAATTTTTATATCAATGATCATATTATCCTCATGAACTTCCAAATGAACCTTCGAGCTGTCATTTTTCGAAGGAGTACTGGGTTCAATTCGATCTAATCTGTATTTTTGGGAATATTGGAAAAAAATAGAACGGGTATATTTGCGGAAAAGGGTCGTTTACGACATACTTTCATACGAAGCGCTTTTCTTTTATACACCTTGTATAAAATCATATTATTACAGCCAGTGTTTTCAAGCTCGAGATCGAATCTTATTTCCTGAGAACTTCATAGACAGTCCTGTTGTCGAAATATCAACCAGCGTATAAAATCCCAACTCTCCCCTGACCCTAGTTATTCATCTGGCCATCTATGAATATTGAAATCCCACATTTCTGTAAGAGGCTCGGAACGGATCGTCGAACATTTCGAGCCCGAAGTTTGGGGTGAAGTGCCCAAAACTTGAAAAGTCATTATTTGTTTGGGCTTTCTGAAAATTTACCTGTTTCTCGCTGGTCCGTTCACAAGAATATCGACTGCGGTGTTGTTGACCTCGGTCCAGGTATGAAATATTTAAAAATCCATTATTTTCCTGCAACAGAAGGGGGGATATTAGACAACTTATTAGTTCCTGGAAAAAATCTGATTTATATTTATTGCTCGGGGAATTGGATTAACTGAAGTGGTTTCCTATATGGGGCCGTTTTATTAACGAAGAGCTTTATGGGATGAATTAATGGAAGTGGGCATTAGTAGTGGATTTTCATTAAATGCCTATTACTTTTGATTACATTTTTGGCTGTTTTATAAGTATTTCCTAAGGAATTTTATAAATTGCTACAAGGGCTTTTTGTGTTCATTCACTCCCGAAAAAAAGGTGGAAATATTATTGTACCAGAGTTTCTCAGAAATTTTCATTGGGTTTCTCAGTGAGTTATCGAATAGTACAAATTATAATAATTCAACATCATTTCATAATAATGTACGAATATAGTTATTTAGCATTCATGAAATTCCCGGTAAATGAGTCTTCATTTCGCAATCCCATGAAATGCAAAATATATACCTAATATTCATTATCTTGATAGGAATAGATCTACAATGTGGGAATATGACACAATATGTACAGTATCCAATAATTGAACATTTTCGATTCAACACATTTTAGTAGTAGAACCCAAAATAGTAAGACATTTTTGATTGAATGAAGGCATGTTCAAATTCGTTGCCAAAGCGGTCAAACAATATAAATTGTAAAAAGGCACACATGTGAAGTTAGCAGCTTTTGGGTGAATGTTCAAATTCGTTACCAAAGTGATCATCTCTTCACGAATTAACCTTGTAAAACGCACTTTACTTCCTGGTGGAAAGATTTGACAATCTTTCCATATGGGCCTCATGAAATATTGCATGAACCTTCTAGCTATCATTTTTCAATCAAGTGAAAGAGTTCAAGTTTCGAGTAAACCTTATTTTGGGAGGATTTTGCATCATTTTTACGCGCTTTTTCTAGGGAACAGCGCGTTATCATTTCATCACGATGTCTGTAATTTTCGAATTCTGAGCCGAAAATGGTCCAAGACGATTGGGTCGAACTCCTTGAGGAAGAATCCGTGGTCAAATTTAATGAGGTTTTTTCCTTTAAACGAAAATTCAATTATTTTCATAAATAACCCTTAGAACATCACAATTCAAACATATAATTTCAATATTATATTTTTTTAAAAATGTTTGATCACCTAAAACTGGAAAATAAAAAATGGGGATTTGCGTTTAAAAGGAATTGTCTTGAGTGCACGATATGACAACGTCGAATTCAGCTTTCTCGGAAAGAAAAGGACTTCAAATGTGTTACTTTGCTTAGGAAAACAGAGATAGCTATACTTTGATCTGGTAAGAGTAGAAACAACGACCAAGGAATAGAAAAAGAAGAGCACAAACTGTCATACTGTCATATTACTGACAAATCGCAAACGGAAATTGTTTGGTTATATTGTCAAAGAACACGTGTGTACCAAAGAATAGGAATAAATATTTCATTATTCTATAGCAGAAAAAGCTATTCGACTAAACACCGTTGTCACTTCGTGCATGCCTGGCAAATCCCAAACCCCACTTTTGAAATCTGATTTTGAATACTTTCTGAAGGTAATTTGGGAAAATGATGAATCAAACCCATAAGAATTATGTTCAAATTTACATTTGCAGTAATAACCCAAATGCAGGAAAAACCCCCATTCTGTCCGTCCGGCCGTATATGCCCTAACTTCCGAAGGAAAAAACTTGGCGATTTTGAATTGTCATATTAGGTTCGGAATCCAAATATCTCGGTTAAGTTCGTTAATGGGTGGAATCGGTTGGATAGTTTCGGAGTTAGGCCCATTTGAAATTTTGAGGTTAATTCCTCGATGTATTGACTCTATCGAATTGAAACTTCGTGGACAGTTTTGAAATACCAACGCACAACTTAGACCAAAATTTCTCGTGAATCCAGTTGTTGGAGAATAAAAAAAATTTCATTCGAAAATTTAAAAAATTTTATATCAAAAGTTTTTTGATTATATATTTCAATGGTATTCGGTACAAACCTAAGAGTCAGTCAGTATTCAACAACAATGTTCCAAATTTCAATTCGACCCTATATGTATTTACTCTGGAAGATATGAGGAAAAAAATCGTGCCAAATTTCGTTGTTAATTGGAATGTTAACGTTATTTCCGCAATATCTCAACAAGTACGAATGCAATCAGATTGAAACTTCTTAATCAGATAGATAACCTACACGAAACAAAGTGCAAAATTTCGTGTTGATCTAATTGATAGAATTTTATTTAACAACAATGTTCCAAATTTCAATGCGATCCGATATTTCGATATTTACTTTCGGAAATATAAGGAAAAAAAATGTGCCAAATTTCGTTGTTTGGAATTTTGACGTTATTTCCGCAATATCTCAAGAACTATAAACGCAAAATGTTTGGAACTTTGTATTCAGTTGGAGATTACCAACGGGCAGTAAGGTGCAAAATTTCGTGTTGATTCAATAGATCGAATTTGAACAAGCGCGTAAAAGCTCCTGACCTCACGCCAATGCTTTTCTAGATTTTTGCGCGCATGTTCTAGGGGAACAGCGTGCTATCGTTTTGCCCAAATGTCTGTAATTTTGGATGATTGAGCCGAAAATGGTCTCAATCGACTAGGTTGGACTCACTGATGACGAATCCGGTGTCAAAATTGATTCTGTCCGGCCGGCCGGCCGTAGACACGATAACTGTCGACAGAAGCAAGCTAGCTACTTGAAACTTTCAGGATAGGTTGCGCATCCGAATGCCGCGGTTAAGTTCGTTAATGGGCCAAATCGGTCGAATAGTTTCAGAGTTATAGGCACTTGAAGTTTTGAAGTTATTTATTTTTTATTTCAGAAACTAATCAAGCGATTGGATTCAAACTTGGCAGTTTGGTGGAGTATAATGACGCGCAACTTTGAGCCAAATTTCGTTAGGATCATATTGTCAGTAAATTTTAAAAAAAATTTTTTTTTTCGGAAACCATTCATCATATCCAAAAAAAAATTATACTCACACTTTGACCTTCTAATTTCACAGCAGTGTACTAAATTTCAGTTCGATACGATCATAAGTTTTGGAGATATCGGGAAAAAAATTTCGAGGTTTTCTTCTCGATATCGTTGATTTTTTCGGTATTACTCGAGAAATACTGATTCAGTCCTGATTAAACTTCACAGCTAGTTTTAAGATGCTGAAAGACAACTTTATGCAAAATTTCGTGATAATCGTGTTATTAGAACAATTTGAAAAAAAAAAATTTCTATGATTTTCTCATCATATCATCCTCATTAAATTCTGTATGAAACTTCGAACTGTTATTTTCGATGAACTACTGGATTTCATCTCGGTCTGATCTGTATTTTTGGAAATATTGGAAAAATAAAATTTTGATTGGGTATATCTACGGAATCATTGGGCGGATTTTACCCATTCACGAATTCGACCTTCGTAATTAAGCCCCAAACCTACTCTACAAATATCGAGTTTCTAAGTTGTTTCTTTCGGAAGTTATTGTGTTTACGTAGTCGGCCGTTAGGCTGACCGTAAACACAATAACTTCCGGAAGAAACGACTTAGAAACTCGATATTTGTAGAGTAGGTTTGGGGCTTAATTACGAAGGTCGAATTCGTGAATGGGTAAAATCCGCCCAATGATTCCGTAGATATACCCATTCAAAATTTTATTTTTACAATATGTCCAAAAATACAGATATGATCGAATTGAAATCCAGTAATTTATCAGAAAAAAATTTCAAAAAGCACTGCCGTGAAGGCAGCAGCTTTTGCGCGCACGTTCAAATTCGTTGCTGAAGCGGTCATCTACATTGAACATGCGCGCAAAAGTTGCTGCCTTCACGGCAGTGCTTTTTGAAATTTTTTATGTATGACATCGACCCTTAAAATCTTGTTACTTCTAGCCCATACACGACCCGTGAGGTGTATTAAAATGGCTGAATCTACGTCAAAATTCGTTCAGTTTAGTTCGTCTATCAACAACCATCATTCTTTTCCCGAAGAAACAAACGGAATGTATGGACTATTCGCCAGAGGATTTTCGTAGTAAAGCGATCAGGACCGGCGAATAAATCGAACACTGTTGTACACGTCCGTAATTTTAATCCTGAGGACAAACACGGATGCGGCAAGGAACGGGGATCGGGGACGATGTGAGTATATTGGATTTTTCCTCCCTTTTCATTCCCGACTCTTTTCATACCAGGAGGATCTGATGCAGCCCAGCCCGGCTAAACCGTAGATGGGATCTTATCAATTTTATTAGGGGAAAAAGGACCGAGTGTCACTGATACCCGAGAGACGGAATTGGCGTGCTCGGCTTTTTTATGTGCTGATTATAGGGAGGGCGTATACGATTCGAAGAATGAAATGCAGATCAACATACAGGTTGTCTCGTATATTGTAATTTTCAGGTGAAGGTGTTGAAAGATTGCCCCACAATACCCTTAATTACTACCTCTACAACAAGGTGTTTGATTTTGTAGGTTACAGTTTTTTTGCGCGCACACAGAGAAAAAGAATTTCTCGAATGAAATATAAAAATATTCATGAATTGAATAATCTTTCCCCAACAATAATAAATTGACCAATATACATACTTCCATTTTCAACATTTCGTTGTTTGCCTGTTTACATGAATTTTCTTGAATCGAATTCAGTTGAACCAAGACATATACGTACTCTTCAATTCGGAAAACAATTTCAGCTAATCATAGTTCTCTCTGATCCAGAATATCATTTCTTATTAAATGTGTTCTGATGACGAAAGCACGTACACGTGACCCCTTCGACCAATGAGCGGTTACTGCTGAAGATGCGTGGAATGCAGAATCGCCGACGGCAGAACATATGGATATTTAGATAGGAAACAACGCCATTGCCGCCAAAGTGAATAGTGAACAATGGGGGTTTTTCCTGAATTTGGGTTAATACTGCAAATGAAAATTTGATCATAATTATTATGGGTTTGACTCATCATTTTCCCGAATTACGTTCAGAAAGTATTCAAAATCAGATTTCAGAATTGGGGTTTGGGATTTGCCAGGCATGCACGAACTGACAACGGTGTTCAGTAGAATAGCTTTTTCTGCTATAGAATAATGAAATATTTATTCCTATTCTGTGGTACACATGTGTTCTTTGTCAATATAAAAATTTCAGTTTGCGATTTGTCAGTTATATGACAGTATGACAGTCTGTGCTCTCCCTTTTCTATTCCTTGGTTCCTTGGAGTTCCTTCTACTCTAACCTTCTACTCTAACCACATCGAAGTATAGCTATCTCTGTTCCTAAGCAAAGTAACACATTTGACGTCCTTTTCTTTCCGAGAAATCTGAATTCGACGTTGCCATATCGTGCACTCAAGACAAATCCCTTCAAATATCAAATCCCCATTTTTATTTTTCAGTTTTAGGTGATAAAATATTATGTAAACAGTATGTTTGAGATGTGATGTTCTAAAGGTTTTTCATGAAAATTACTGCATTTTCGTTTAAAGGAAAAACCCCCGTTGCGTTTGTGTTGCTGATGGTGCATTTTGATTTTTGTATAAATGGAGAACTACTTATCAAGATCGAGGAAGTTTTTCGGGAACAGAGTTTCGAAAGTCAAGAAGAAAAGGTTGGTTTTAAGGATAAGCTTGGTTAATTGCGAACAAACTTTGAATTTAAAAATGTTTGTATATTTGGGTGCATGCCTACATGTATGTGTGTTATGCACAAACATTGTCACATGTTTAGGCGTGAACTCCAGACTATACATTTTAATTTTATGCTTGGAGGTCATGAGTATACATAGTAACCGAGCGAATTGTTACAACATATACCTGCTATTTCATCTTCGAAACCCTGTTCCCAAAAAACTTTCCTTCGTTTGCTCCTTATTTATGATTGATATCTTCAAGAATGATTATGAAAAGCTTTTTGAGATACCACACATTTTTTGTATTTGAGAGCCGCTGATTGCAGCAAACATATTATATTCTCTAGGTAAAAAATATTGAGATCTGGTTAAATACAATAACGGAAAATCTTACATTCTTATCGAAGACACAGTATTTCAGAATAATGATATGAACCATGTTAAGCATATCCAGTAATTCTTGTAAGTTTTCTCATTTGGATCAAACGTGATTCCGCTTGAATCAAGAGGATCATTGTTTACGTGGGTCAAGAGTATTTCATCGAAAAATCAAACTGATATTTGGTTGGACCTATTCAAGAGTACCATTCTCTTGAATCGATGCGGTTACAAATTGATTTAAGAGAACCTCTTTTCTGTGCATGTTCTGAAGAACGGCCTGCTATTGTTTTGTCCGAAAGTTTGAATTTTCGCAATTTTCACCGAAAAATAAACTTGAACGACTAGGTTGGACTCATTAATGACGAATCCGATGCCAAAGTCAATTATGTCTGGCTGACCGTCTGGCCGGGCTAGGTCTCTATAACTGTCGAAAGAAACGAACTAAGCATCTCGGAACCTTTCAGAGCAGCGTGACCAATTATTTTTTTCAGAATCTACCAAACCTTCTGTAGAAATCTACTTTTTTCTACCAAAGTCAATTACAGAAATCTACTAAAAATCTACTGCTACCTAAGAGCAGTCTTCAGCACTTATGTTGGAAGGAAAGTAGAAAACTTTGATGTTTCGTGTAATTTAAAAAAAATATCTCAGTAATTAACATTCGCTAAGCAAAAAAAGCTAGAGAAGCAGTGCCGTGAAGGCAGAAGCTTTTGCGAATGTTCAATAGAGATGACCGCTTTGTCAACGAATTTGAACATGAGCGCAAAAGCTGCTGCCTTAATTCACGGCAGTACTTTTCTAGGTTTTTTTTTCGATAAAGTACTGGATTTCAATTCGATCTAATCTGTATATTTGAAAATATTGAGAAAATAAAATTTTGAATGGATATCTACGGAATCATTGGGCAGATTTCACCCATTCACGAATTCGACCTTCGGAATTAAGCCCTGAATCTTCTCTACAAATATCGAGTTTTTGAGTCCTTTCTTCCAGAAGTTAACGCCCAACCGTAAACACAATAACTTCCGAAAGAAACAACTTAGAAATTCGATATTTGTAGAGAAGATTTGGACCTTAATTACGAAGGCCGAATTCGTGAAAGGATAAAATCCACCCAATGATTCCGCAGATATTCTTATGTATTCACCTGAATGAATTTTTGAATGGAAACGATAAAAATGCGGGAAAATGTAGAGCCCACACGCACCTATGATGGGAAATACGATATACTTATTGAGTGAGACGGGATTAAATACCCTAATGTCAGTCAGAGCCATCTATACGAGTTTTGCTATTTTTTCACATAATTTATGCGATTATAGTTAGGTTAAGTTAGGTTGTGCAACTTCTCAACTCAGATAGAAGCGTTCTATTGCTTCAACAGTTGTAAGTAGAATTCTACTAAGATAGTTCGAAATACTACCAAAATCTACAGCTCAATTTCAGTCTACTAACAATGATGAAATTATAACGAAAATCTACCAAAAAAGTAGATTTCTACCAAAATTGGTCACGCTGTTTCAGAGTAAGTTCGCGCATCAGGATCCGACAGTTGAGTACGTTGATGGGCTTAATCGGCAAAACGATGCCGGAGTTCAAATCATTTGAATTTTTGAGATTGTTTCCTAGATATCTCAAAAACAACTCAAACGATCGGATTGAAACTTGGCCGTTTGTTGAATCACACCGACGAGCAACTTTGTGCGAAATTTATTTTGGGATCGTCCCTTTTTTCGAAATTCTTACTGAAATGACTTTTTTGAAATGTCTTATCAGAATGAGACGAAATTGCACAGATGCTTTGAATTCCATATTCGAGAAGATTGCACAACATTTAGGTTCGATCGGAATTCAACTTTCGCATGTTCTGAGGAACAGCGTGCTATCGGTTTGTCCAAATGTCTGTAATTCTCGATGATTGAGCCGAAATTAGTCTAAAACGACTAGATTGGATTCTCTGATGACGAATTCGGTGTCAAAATCGATTCTTTCCGTCCGGCCGGCCGGCCGTGGACAAGATAACGTCGAACGGATTGAGCTAGCGATTTGAAACTTTCAAAGTAGGTCGCGCATTGGAATGCTGCGGTTAAGTTCTTAATGGGCCAAATCGGTCGAATAGTTTCGGATTTACAGCCATTTGAAATTATTTATTGTTTATTTCAGAAACTACTGGAGCGATTGGATTGAAACTTGGCATTTAGGTGAAGTATAACGACGCGCAACTTTGAGCAAAATTTTGTCGAAATGATACTGTCAGTAAATTTTTTCAAAATTTTTTTTCCAACAAATTTTTTTTTTGGAAACCGTTCATCATATTCATGAAAAATTCCACTTGTACTTTGAACTTCATATTTCACAGCAGTGTAACAAATTTCAGTTCGATACGATCATAATTTTTGGAGATATTGGGAAAAAATATGTCAAATTTCGTGGTTTTCTTCTCGATATCGTTATTTTTTTTCTGTATAACTCAAGAAATACTGATTCAATGCTGATAAAACTTCGCAGCTAGTTTGAAGATGCTGAAAGGTAACTTTGTGCAAAATTTTGTGATGATCGTGTCATTAGAACAATTTGAAAAAAAATTTCAAAGTTTTTTTTCAGGGTACTACGTCCTTTCAAAATTTACAGCACATAGGGTTGGACGGACGGTCGGACAAAATTATATTTGATAACGCATATAATAATCGTTTCAGTCCATTTTCTGCTCGGAATTCGCAAATTAGAGACATCTGGGATACTAAGCTGTTTTCCAGAACGAACGCGTAAAAACGAGAATTGCCCCACGTTGGGCGCCATGTTTCACATGTTACTCTCGTTCTGGTGGGAAAGAGCGATCAGTATCACATACAAATGTCTATGTAAATTCCAAGCTTGAGTCGAAAATTATTTTACAGTATAAGGTTGGACTCAATGATGAAGAATCCGAAGACAAATTGATTATTAATCATTCGAAGAATTGCCTCACAATATTAAATTTTTTTTTCGATATTTTCGTTGGTCAAAGGATTGAAAAGGTGGATATTTACGATTTTCCGCTTCGGATAACAGGAAAAGAAATTAATCTGAAAGAAAATTGATATAGATTGATAAGTTGAAGGAACTCACAAGCAAATAAGATTATTTCGAATCCCTGAATCATATCGCGTCAATTTGCTGTCAAACATTAGTTCCCATAAATTCCCCACAATTCACATTCCCTGAATAGAGCTGGGTCAAAAAAATTCATGAAGACTAAATTTGTCACTAAATTTCAGAATAGATTGAGTTCGATGCATTGATTTATCTAGACCTTCCAGAATCAAAACTCATAAACGCCCAAATCAATGCAATAACACTATATAAATTGTATAAAAAGGCGCACATGAGAAGTTAGCAGCTTTTGGGTGCATGTTCAAATTCGTTACCAAAGCGATCATCTTTTCACGAATTAACCTCGTGAAATGTACTCTACTTCCTGGTGGAAAAATTTGACCATTTTTTCATATGGGCCTCATTAAATTTTGCATGAACCTTCTAACTATCATTTTTCATTCAAGTATAAGAGGTCCAGTATCGAGTAAAGCTTATTTTGGGAGGATTTTGCATTATTTTCACGCGCTTGTTCTAGGGAACAGCGCGTTATCATATCGTCACAATGTCTGTAATTTTCGAATTTTGAGCCGAAAATCCCTGAAGAAGATTCCGTGGTCAAATTTAATTCTGTCCGTCCGGTCGTATGTGCTCTAACTTCCGAAGGAAAAAAACTAAGCAATTTGAAATTGTCATATTAAGTTTGAAGTCCATATATCTAGGTTAAGTTCGTTGATGGGTGGAATCGTCTAGATAGTTTTGGAGTTAGGCTAATTTGAAATTTTGAGGTTAATTCCTGGATATCTCATGGAAGATTTACTCGATCAAATTGAAACTTCGTGAACAGTTTCAAAATAAAAACGCGCAACTTAGAGCAAAATTTCGTGTGGATCCAGTTGTAAGAAAATCAAGAAAAAATCTTCATTCGAAAATTTTTAAAATTTTTGATGAAAAATTTTTCTCTGAAAATATCGATTAGATTTCAAAGGAATTTGGCACTAACCTTGAAGTCAGTATTTAAAAACAATATTTCTAATTTCAGTTCTATCCGATATTTACTTTCGGAGATATGAGGAAAAAAATGTGCCAAATTTCGTTGTTATTTGGAATTTTATTGTTATTTCCGCGATATCTCAAGAAGTACAAAGTCAATCAGATTGAAAATTCGTCATCAGGTGGAGATTACCAACACGCAACTAGATGCAAAATTTCGTGTTGATTTAATATTTAGAATTTGAACAAGCGCGTAAAAGCTCCTAACCTCACGTCAGTACTTTTCTAGATTTTTTAGGTTTTTTTTTTCGGTTTTCACTCCCAATATCTGAAACAGAACCATTAAAAATTAAACAAAAAAAAACGATTCGACAAAAGTCTCAAAACGAAAAATCGAAAATAAATAATTCTGAAAATTTTCTCGTTGGTCTGAGGAAAGAGTCAAATTTGTACTCTGAAACGTCAGAGTTAACTTTGTTTATCGTTTGTATTATTCCGGTATTGTTCATTACGCAATCTGTTTTCCAAGAAACTGCCCTTGACCAGTAGTTCAAGCCTGCCAAATCGCATGCCGTTCTTCATGAAACACATTTTTCTTTCATTTTTAATAGTTCTGTTTCAGATATTGGGAGTGAAAACCCAGAAAAAAACCTAAAAATTGATATACAATAAGTCAATTCGATCAAATCTATTTCTTGTAGGTTTGGGCTTCTGGGAAAAACCTGCGGAGGAAAATACTGTTGATTTGCTTGGAGCAACGATTCACCAACATCATGATGCAACAGCCTGTATATTTTGCATACACACAGAACATCAAAGGAAATATTCAAAGACAATCGTGGCGCATCCGCCATTTCACAAAAACTATTTTCCAACCTTCCGAGTTTCGTAACAGAAAATTATTTCAGGATTCCTCAACTTCAATCTCGAAGCATCCAAACGATTCGGACAGGCCGAGATTAGAGGTTATCGAATCGGCACATCTGGGGTTGGCCCCAACCTTGGTTACGATCGCCATCAATAAGGAAAGACGGACCCTTGTCATGTTCTCTCAAAACGCTTCGTCATTAAAAATGGTCGACGGACCAGGTTTCATTTTGTCGAATACCGAAAGCGAGGATGAAGAATCATTTTTTACGTCCACTTTCGGGTCGCTCGACCGAAACAACGCGCCCCCTCTTCTTTTTTAGAGGGACCATGGATTTCAAACCGGTATTTTTTTATTCTGGTGAAATTTTGCGGCTTCTTTCCATTCGAAAGCAGTGATGCCAGTTGTACCATAATTATGGAATTGTACCATCGTTTTGACCCCGAAGCGTGAGCAAATGTACCATAATCCATAATTGTACCATAATTCTGGTCGATTCAATATTTCGCTCAAAAATATTTCCGTCAAATATTCATTTCCGTTAATTATACATTATGGTGGATCCGAGAAAACGAAGAGAATTTT
Source organism: Myrrha octodecimguttata (assembly GCA_958510865.1). Lineage (NCBI taxonomy): Eukaryota > Metazoa > Arthropoda > Insecta > Coleoptera > Coccinellidae > Myrrha > Myrrha octodecimguttata. The sequence goes on from OY294057.1 coordinate 34,672,641, forward strand.
ATTGTACACCGAACATTTTTACATGGGTCCAGATTTGAAGCCGAAAAAACTTCTCTTCTCCTTTCAAAATAGTCATTATATTATTTATTATCATTATATTAGCCTCATTCGGGGGTTCCAGTTTCCGGACTATCCTATGATTATTGATTAAAGCTTATTTTGGGAGGATTTTGCATCATTTTTTAAAGATTTTATGGGTTTTCACTCCGAATCTCTGAAACAAAAGTATTAAAAATTGAATGATTTTTTTATTTAATGTTTAATAGTTCTGTTTCAGATATGAGTGAGAGCGAGTGAAAACTCATAAAAACTCAAAAAAATGATGCAAAATCCTCCCAAAATAAGCTTTAATCGAAACTCAAAGGAAAGAAATGGGCTTTTTTCGATCGTTCGTTTCAGTAATTCTTGAAATGTTCTGCTTTGTCTGATGAAAGAGTCAGATTTGTACCCTGAAACGTCACAGTTCGCTTTCTTTATCGTTTGTATTCTTCATGTATTGTTCATAAGGTAATTTTTTCTGCAAGAAACTGCCCTTGACTGCAATCCGCAAGGGAGTTTTTCATGAAAATAAAATTCTTATTTAATTTTTAATAGTTCTGTTTCAGATATTGGGAGTGAAAACCCATAAAAATCTAAAAAAAATATCCTATGATTCAACTTGCTCTTCACCTCCTTCCATTTAATTAATTGTAGTTCACCTACAATTTTAAGCCAATTTACAGCTAATGTTATTTATTTATTGATCTACTTGTAATGTTCAATGAATTTTAGTTTACCTTTTATTATGAGGCAAAGTGTTCTTCTTCATTTTTATATGCCATTCACATTACCCTTAAACAACTGACAAAACTAGGTAAGACGAATATTCCCAGCTTGGTTGAATATTGTCTTTGTTTTCAATTCTGTTCCTTTTAGCCTTGAGAAAGTCGAAATATATCGACGAAACGTCGACTTTGTTTTAAGTAGTTGTTTTTTTACGTGAAGTCCTAAACCCATGATTCTATCCCTTAATTATCCTATAATTGTTCTCGAGATGTGCAGAACCGATGGACAGACGTTCTGAGTCCTAGAACTATTATAGGTTATATGTTTTGAAAACAGTTCAAACTGTATGAAAACCCGAACAGATCTAAGATCAGAAAGAGCAGAAAACCCAATTAAATATTTTTTTAAATTTGAATCAGCTTAGTGATACAATGAATACAATCTAACGGTAGGAATACTGTACAAGTAAACGACAAACGACAAAACTAAAATCGAAACTTTAACCATAAAATGTCCACATAATAATTAGATAATAACGTTTCAAATCTTGCTCACTGAACAGCAATTGATGAGCAGGCACACATGGGATGAAAGGGAAGAAATAGACTGAATAAAGTCCAACAAAGGATTGGTTCATGGAGATAATAGTCTAAGACCCCACTATTCCCGCTGCAGAATTAGTGCGCTCATCGAGTATGAAACCAATTTTTTACAAACATTCGTCAATAGGAGAATATATATCGAAATGAGGCCCCATCATATTTAACAGGTGGCAATTCTTATTTTCGGCTTTTTGGAAATATTGGGAAAATAAAATTTCGAATCGGTATATTTACGAAATCATTGTGCGAATTCTACTCATTCACGAAGTCGACCTTCGTAATTGAGCCCAAAACCTACTCTACAAATATTTGAGTTTCTAAGTCGTTTCTTCCGGAAGTTATTGGGTTTACATAACCACAATAACTTCCGAAAGAAACAACTCGAAAACTCGATATTTGTAGTGCAGGTTTGGGCCTTAATTACGAAGGCCGAATTCGTGAATGGGTAAAATTCAACCAATGATTCCGCAGATATACCCATTCAAAATTATATTTTCGCAATATTTCCGAAAATACTGTCTAGGTCGAATTGAAATCCAGTAATTCATCGAAAAATGACAGTTCGAAGGTTCATACAGAATTTAATGAGGATAATATGATCAGAATATCACAGAATATTGAATATGTACTTTTTTAATTTTTAATTTTTTTTCAAATTGTTCTAATTACACGATCAATGAATTTTTGCACAAAGTTGTTCATCAGCATTTTCTAACTAGATACCAAAAAACAACCCTATGAAGAAAAAACCACGTATTTACATATTTTTTCCCAATATCTCCGTAAATAACAACTGTATATAATTGAAATTTGGTACGCAGCTGCGAAATATGCGTTGTTTTACTCTTCCTTACTTACAAGTTTCGATCCAATCGTTCCAGTAGTTCCCGAATTATCGCAGAAATAACCTCAAAATTTCAAAGGGCTCTAACTCCGAAACCGTTAGGCCGATTTTGCCCATTAACGAACTCAACCGTCGCATTTTGAAATGCAACCCACTATAAAAAAATTTCGGTCGATAGGATTCTCCGTACGACCGTAATCGTGCATACGGCCGGCCGGACAGAATCGTTTGAGACCATCTTCGGGTCAAAATTCGAAAATAACAGACATTTAGACAAAACGAGAGCACGCTGTTCCCCTAAAACATGCGCACAAAAAGAAGTTAGCAATTGCTCTGATTCGAATAGTGGAAAAGTTTTTCGGAAATTTGTAAGTCTATTGGCCGGTTTCACAAAACTTTGATTGCCAGATCAAGGGCTTGATTGTCAGTTAACAGTAAACTCTGTGCTCGATTTCAGTTCATTTTCAACCCAACCATCGAATGCAAACCTTAATCAACGAGTTGATCAGAAGTCGAAAGTTTTGTGAAACCGACGGTCTATCTTCTTCCTTCCTAACATATTTTGCTGAGTTTCGGCTGCAGTAAATATTCAGAAGAACATATGTATTGAGAATACAAACCAAAAGTCTGATCACAATTTGTAGGATAAAAACTTAATATCCACCCTAAACTCAATGGAATATTTTTCAGTGTTGAAAATATTCCCATATCAAATATTCATATACGGCGTTCCTTATAGAGTTGAATTTTCGATCGACCGAATAAATTATTGTTGCATGTCGAAAATGAGCCGGTCAGCATGCGAAGAATTCAACTTTCAGACATAATTTATTAGCGGTAATGAAATGCCTTATCTCGGCCCGCCAGTTTCTTTGTGTTCTTATCCGTTCTGGGAAGAAATAACGTGATTTCTGAATAAGACCACGTTTCGACGTGAACCAAGGAATGCTATCTCAACGAAATAAGACGTTTTCGAGAATAACACCTTTCTTGTTATAATTATGCAAGCGCATATTTGATACGTATGAGATTAAATTATCATTTTAGCGCATTCATTTCGAGTCAGGTCATTATCATTCCGTGATACTAGTAAAATAACAAGTTCCAAAAAAATTATATGTTGCAGTCGAGCAGCGTTGGCTGTGACTACTAGTTGGATGAGTGACCGATCTGGATTGATATTTCTTTCAATGAAATAATTTATGTAATTCTTTATTTTTTCAGAGGCGTGAAATTTTGAGGATGAGAATAGATAACAGTAAGTAGTTGTAAAATAGGGAATATAATTTGCTAGCAAAAATTTGTTGGACGAGTAAACTACGATTGTAGTTCTGTACGGCAGTTTGATAAGTCTAGTTCAAATAACATATGTGTCAACTTCGAGTCTTTTGTAGTTACGCTAGCCTATTCATTTGCGTAATAAGTACAAAAAAACGAAATATTTAATACCCATATCGGAATAATAGTGCAGCTTCTCGTTCAACATGAAAAATCTCGAGGAATAGCAACTTTATCGCCAGGTATAGTAAGATTTTACGGACTAAGTATTGGAGAATCGAAAATTATTATAAAATTGCAATTTCGCCAATGGCGTAAAATTTGGGGAGGATCCACTAGCCACTTACCCTTATTGTGTGCCTCTGGTGGTAGCCAGAAACTTTCATTCCGCGCAATGGGGGTTTTCCCTGAATTCGGACTATTACTGCAAATGCAAATTTGAACATAATTATTATGGGTTTGATTCATCATTTTCCCAAATTACGTTCAGAAAGTATTCAAAATCAGATTTCAAAATTGGGGTTTGGGATTTGCCAGGCATGCACGAAGTGACAACGATGTTTAGTAGAATAGCTTTTTCTGCTATAGAATAATGAAATATTTATTCCTATTCTGTGGTACACACGTGTTCTTTGTCAATATAACCAAACAATTTCCGTTTGCGATGTGTCAGTGATATGACAGTATGACAGTCGGTGCTCTTCTTTTTCTATTCCTTGGTCGTTGTCTTCTACTCTAGCCAGAACGAAGTATAGCTATCTCTGTTTTCCTAAGCAAAGTAACACATTTGACGTCCTTTTCTTTCCGAGAAAGCTGAATTCGACGTTGCCGTATCGTGCACTCAAGACAAATCCCTTTGAATGCAAATCCCCATTTTTATTTTTCAGTTCTAGGTGATCAAAGGTTTTTTTTAAAATATAATATTGAAACTATATGTTTGAAATGTGATGTTCTGAAGGTTTTTCATGAAAATTACTGCATTTTCGTTTGAAGGAAAACCCCCATTAATTAGGGTCCACTGTATTCAAACTTCCTGCCGAATAAATATCACGTCTAATACTTAGTTTTCGTGTAATAAAAGTTACCTAATGATATTAAACTAATATTTAATGGGGCGGTTCTTGGAGCTATTTCAAGAAAAAACTTTTTATGAACGTATGTCACGAACGTGGTCAATTTTTTTCAAAATTGAATGACTATACGATCTCAACGAATTTTCGCTCGAAGTTGCGCGTCGTTATGCTTCAACTAACTGCCAAGTTTCAATCCAACCGCTTCCTTAGTTCCTGAAGTATCAGGGAAATAACCTCAAAATTACAAAAAGCTATCAATTAACGAACTTAACCGCGACATTCCGATGCGCGGACCACCCTGAAAGCATCAAGTCGCTAGCTTGCCCCGTTCGAAAGTTATCGTGCCCACGGCCGGCCAGCCGGACAGAATCGATTTTGACACCACTCATCAGAGTCCAACCTATTCGTTTGAGACCATTTTCGGCTCAAAATTAGAAAATTACAGACATTTGGACAAAACGATAGCACGCTGTTTCCCTAGAACATGAGCGCAAAAACAAATATAACTCCAAGGGTTATTTTTCCTTTGGCGAACCTAACCGTCACATTTGGAAATTATTTATTATTTGAAAATTTCTCATCGCTAGCTCATTCCATTGAAACATTATGGCGGCATCAAGTAGGCAGACTGACGGCTGGTTCGGAAGAATTCAATCTGGGAGTTGAGAGTGTTACTTCACTCAAATCGACCAAGCAGTTTTGGACTTAGTTGAATTTTTGAGGTTATTTCGTCAATATCTCAGGAAATACTTATGCGATCGGATTGAAAACTGGTACATACATGAAGAGTTCTGACAACTTTTCAAATTTTTTTGGGATCGTTTTATTAGTGAATTGAAAGAATTTTTGGGCGCATGTTCTAAGGGAACAGCGTACTATCGTTTTGTCAAAATGTCTGTAATATTCGATGATTGAGCCGAAAATGGTCTCAAACGACTAGGTTGGACTCACTGATGACGAATCCGGTGTCAAAATCGATTCTGTCCGGACGGCAGTTCGGCCAAACGTGGAAACGATAACTGAAGAACGGAGCAAGCTAGCGACTTGAAACTTGTGGGGTAGTTCGCGCATCGGAATGCCCGTGGTTCGCTTCGTTATTGGGCCAAAATAAATAAATAAATAAATAAATAAAAAATCGTCCAAATAGTTTCGGAGTAATAGCAATTTGAAATTTTGAGGTTATTTCCCACATATTTCAGAACCGACTGAAGCGATTGGATTGAAACGTGGCAGTTAGTTGAAGCATAACGACGCGCAACTTCCCGCAAAATTTCGTTGAAATCGCATGGTCACTCAATTAAAATCAAAATTTTTTTCGAAAAAAATTTTTTTTTCGAACTATTATTTTTAACTATTATTTATATTCGAGAACAATTTCAGTTGTATCTTGAGATTCGGATTTCACAGTTATGTATCAAATTTCAGTTCGATACGGCTATTGGTTTTGGAGATATTGGAAAAAAATATGTAGAATTTCGTGGTTTTCTTCTCGATGTCGTAGTTTTTTTTTCGGTATAACTCAAGAAATACTGATTCAATCTTGATGAAACTTTGCAACAAGTTCAGAGATGCTGAAGGATAACATTCTACAGAATTTCGTGGTGATCGTGTCATTAGAAAAAAAATTTAAATTTTTTTTTCAAATATTCAATATTCTGTGATCTTCTCATCATATTATCCTCATTGAATTCTGTATGAACCTTCAAACTGTCATTTTTCGATTAGGTACTGGGTTCTAATTCGATCTTATCTGTATTTTTGGAAATATTGGGAAAATTTCGTGGTTTTCTTCTCGATATCGCTGTTTTTTTCGGTATAACTCGAGGAATCCTGATGCAATCATGATGACTTTGCAGCTAGTTTGAAGATGCTGAAAGATAACCTTGTGCGAAATTTCGTGATGATCGTATCATTAGAACAATTTTAAGAAAAATTTCAATTTTTTTTTCAAATATTCAATATTCTGTGATCTTCTTATCATATTATCCTCATTGAATTTTGTATGAACCTTCGAACTGTCATTTTTCGATAAAGTACTGGATTTCACTTCGATCTGATCTGTATTTTTGGAAATATTGGGAAGATAAAATATTGAATGGGTATATCTGCGGAATCATAGGGCGGTCCAATTCGTGAATGGATTAGATCCACTCAATGATTCCGTAGATATACTGATTCAAAATTTTATTCTCTCAATATTTTCAAAAATACAGATTAGATCGAATTGAAATACAGTAAAAAAACCTAGAAAAGCACTTCCGCGAAGGCAGCAGCTTTCGCGCGCATGTTCAACTTCGATATCAAGGCGATCATCTCCATGGAACATGCTCGCAAAAGCTGCTGCCTTCACGGCAGTGCTTTTCTAGTTTTTTTTCAGAAAAGTTTTCAAATTTGTTATTGTTTTTTTTTTCTAGGAAACTATTCATTAGATTCCGATAACATTCAGATCTTGAAGTGAATATTTCACAACAGAAAACGAGATTCGATTAAATTTGTTTTTCCGAGAAATTGTCGAATAAAAACGACAAATTTCGTAGTTTTTTTTATCTTGATACTGGAGTGACTCGAAAATACTTATCCAACCATGATGAATCTTGAAACTAGTCGGCAAATGCTGATCCAAAAAATAGTGAGAGAAATATTGTGATGTCATTTGAAAAATTGAAAATGATTTATTTTTTTTCTGAAATATTTAATATTTAGCGATGTGATATTCTAATCATGAAATTCTCACGAAATTCTGCATGAACAAGGCGTAATTTTTCGATCAATTTGAACAATTGCGCAGAGTCCTCTGACTTCACGTCGGTGCTTCTCTAGAAAATTTTCTCAACCATACTTCAATGAGAAAATATCAAAAATCAATCCACATTTAGGAGTCTATTTTTGTTACGTTGCTATATCTCATACGATATGTTTAAACATTCAACACTTCTCCCCAGAATCAATCAGATATGATTCCAAAGTCGAACAAAATGGGATACTTGTCACACTCACACCTCCAATTAAGATTCAGGCTTCGAAATCAGAGAAACAGGACCGACTGATTAATTGGAAATAGATAAAGATCGTTTCCTCCGAAAAATGCATCCGTGTCTTCGACGCCATAAAGAACAATGGCCATAGACAGACAGAATATTCTCCAGGACTTGGAATTTCGTTTTTATATGCGATACGGTATCGCACGGTTGTAAATCCCATATCCTGTGCTCTACCGTCGACGTAGAGCAACATTTATGATTGGACCCAGAGACGATGATTGCTGAATATTTAATTATTTATGTTATCTGCATTTCGATGAGCTACCGAAATTTATTTATGGCGGCGCTTTCGAGTTTTATTGCGTTTTGATTTACGGCGTCGTCGAATGCTAATTTCTTATTTTTCGTTTTCGGTCTTCAATATCCGATTTATTATGGTCACAAAATCGGAATTCCAGAAAAGCATAGATGTAAAGTAGTTTTTATGTGTTCGGACTATTTCATCATGGTATTAGCTGTAACGCACGCTCGAAATAGGACTCTTTCATGTAACGCGATTTATCATATTTTTATGTTTTTCTCATTCTATATCGATAAAAAATCATAATGTATGCTATCACACACTTCAACAATTCGCGAATTTTTAATAATTCGGTATCAAAAATGATCAAATCGGGAGAAAGGTCGAAGCAGGAGAAACGCGTCAGATCGCCTTCTACGTCACTCGTTATTCTACGATTCACCGATCGATACAGCCGACGCTGCTTATTGGCTTGCTAGAGAGAAAAGTACATGATATGAGGGAGAGAGTGTGAATATATCTCGGTACGTCACGATATTATTCGAGGTTGAGCTCGAGTACCGTACTGTTCGGCACTCGAGCTCAGCCTCGAATAATACATTCAACATACCATCTCAACAAATTTTGCAGAAAGTTGCGCGTTGATATAATCCATCTAATCGTCAAGTTTCAATACAACCGTTCCAGTAGTTCCCGAGTTATTACGAAAATAACCTCAAAATTTCGAAGGTCCATAACTCCGTAACCTCTTGGCCGATTTTGCCCAGTAACGAACTTAACCATCGTCGCATTTTGTAATGCAACCTACTCTGAAAGTTTCAGGTCGATTGGATTCTCCGTACGCCCGTAATCGTGTATACGGACGACCGGACAGAATCGATTTTGACACCGGATCCGTCATCAGTCCAATCTAGTAGTTTGAGACTATTTTCGGGTCAAAAATCGAAAATTACAGACATTTGGACAAAACCCCCAGAACATGCGCGCAAAAAGGAGTGCAAGATTCGAAGGTTTAGTAAAACGTGGTTCTTTGTTTGAAAATGCCGATGAACAACTATATGCATATGAAAAATTTTTTTTTTGGAATATTGCACTTTTCGCGATCTTCGGATCATAATATCCTCACGAAATTCAGTGTGAACTTTGAAGCTGCAATTTTTCAAGTACTGGATTTCAATTCGACCCAATATTTCTAAAAATAGGGATTGGATCGAATTGAAAAAAATTACAGCTAGAAGGTTCATGCAGAATTTCGTAAGGATAATATGATTCGAAGATCAGGAAGTCAGGATGCGTTTAGCGGTGTCAATACGTGAAAAGTTGTAAGCTTTGGTAACGAGTTTAAATATGCGCGCTAAATCTGCTGATGACTTCACGTCAGTGCTAGTCTAGATTTTTTTGATTTTGTCCTTTATTATCCGATTTATGGGGAATGCATCGGATAATAAAGGCTAATAAGGGGGCTATATGGTCACAAAATCGAAATCTTAGCAAAGCACCGATGTAAAGCTAGCAGATTATGTGCGTTTGTACTATTCCTTTTACTGAAGGCTGTAACACTCGCTCGAATTCGGTACGGTCAAGACCGGGCTTGGGTGTCTCTCAAAAATAACGAGATAATAATGTCCAGAAGGCACAAAATTCGCTAAGGGTGTTTGTTACGCCTAAAAGATTTAGTCGGGAATATTGGTGATGGCGGGTTGAACTAAGAACGTTACTGAGATCATAGTTCCAAAGTATCTTTATACTAAGCTGAGATAAAGGCCGTTTCAAGACGCTAGAGAACAGGCCTAGAGTTGCGAAACCAATAAGATGTACTTCATAACGATACATAATTAGAAAAGCACTTGGAAAATACTGACGTGTAAAAAAAGCAGCCTTTGTGCAAAAGTTCAAACCTGGGAGAATTTCTTGAGAAATTTAGATTTGATAAATAATAAAGATAATGAAGAAATTCCAACGAAATATGACATGTTCTCCAAATATGCTATCGTTTGGTTCAAATTTCTGTAACTCTTGAATTTTTAATTTCTAATCAGTAGTTTACTGAGTCAATAATAACCTTGAAATTCAAATGAGTATAATCTCGAAACCGTTTTTCAGATTTAACCCATCAAAATACTTAACCATTCCTTTTTTGCGCTTATATGCTGTGAGTTTCAAATAGCTAGTTTCATTCTTCCTGAAGTAATCTCGAGCTGCAACGGGCGAATATAATCGATCTCGACATTTTATCAGTGATTCCAACCTAGTCTTTTTAGACCAGTTTCGCGAAAAATTATTCGAATTTTACAGACGTTTGGACAAAATGATGGCACACTTGCTCACCTGAACATGCGCGCTAACAGGTCCCGAATAAGATTCGAAAATTGCCTCATTTTGTACGAGTGGATAATATTTTTTTTCGAAGAAAGTAACGTTTCTTCGGTAATTTTGTAATGTACAGGGTGGGCCAAATTGGATACTTTTGAAGGGGATGTCCTATTTTTGTACTAGATAGACGAAAACTGATGTCGGTGTCTGAGGGCCAATGTCCATAAAAAACTCATTGGCGAGAACCACATTTCCATAGCTACCACCGTTACATAGTTACCGGATGTTTTTCGAAAATGTAACTTTTTTTCTGTTGACAGTTCTTTATTTCTGTGAAAACATTCACGAAGCAACATCAAGCTATCAATGACGTGACTGCAATTTTCTGCAAACTGATATTTTATGAGTTGTCACACTGAAAATGTTCATTTGAAATGGGGCCACCCCGTATATTTTACATACGATATTTCGATAAAGCTGGATGATACCATTTCAAAAATATAGCAAATAAGATATATTTCTGGAGTTATGTTCGAGATATTGAATTTTCAACTCTTATCGTTAATAAGGCTTTGGAGGATGCGATGGTGAAAGAAACCATGAAAATGTTAGTTATCAAAAATTTATTGAAACAATGAAAGTTTTGTTGAGTTCGCAATTTCTCCCCAACTTTCTGCAATGAAATACGAAAATTGTGTGAATTGGGGCATTTTATGCAAACCGGAGAAAATGCAGAGGCAGAGATTGATTTGTATCGTTTTGGCACGATGGCGTCACAACTTGATAATGAAGGTCAATTTGAGAAGAGAACACCGAAGAAATATCTCAAGAATACAGACTTAGATGAAGTCTTTAGAAGCTATCGAAATCAATCTTGGAACATCAACTAGTATTTTAGAAGAATTTTCCGTATGTGATTGAACGAAAATGGCTGACTCTTCAAAAACCTCATTCGAGGAAAATATTCGTTTCTTGATATTTTTTAATAAAGTTCCAGTTTTTATGGTTTTTAAAAGGACTAAGGATTTCCTTCAAACTATCAACTATTTGAATCGAACTTTGACAGCCAACGCTCAATGTTCGCATTGTTTTATTTCCACCGCCGCACAGTCCTAAGACTACTTATCCAAGAGATAACATTTGAAAATTCAATATCTCGAACATGAATCCAGAAAAATATTGAGTATGCAAAATTTTTGAATTGTAACTTTAAACTCTTCCTCATTAAAAATAAAAAAAAATTCCATATCGATATCTCATAAAATATCAGTTCGCCGAAAATTCAAGTGAAGTTATTTATTTTCATGTAAGTAGTTCTAACGACAACGATTTTACAGAAATAGAAAATTTCAAACAGCAGAAAAGTTCGGCAATACCTATTTCTGAAACGAACTTCTCCGAAAAACACCTGGTAATTATGTCACGGTGATGGCCATGGAGTTGTTTTTCTCGCCAATGAGTTTCTCATAAAAATTGACCCTCACATACACATCAGTTTTCGTCTATCTAGTACAGAAATGGGACTACACCTTCAAAAGTGGCCCACTCTGTACATCTCACAAACTTTAAACTCTTAGATGTTGCATCTAATAGGATGTGAACAATAACCACCTAGGCACCGGGTGTTTCTGCTCAAAACGTTCCATGAGTAAGACAATGTTGACAGCATGAAACATAACCTACCCTACGTTTCAGATATTGTATTGTATTTGAAACTTCTTCGTGTAATTAATGTTCCTTCATACTGAATATGAAAATGGTTAATCTTCGAAAAAGGACAAAATAAACAACTTGTTGAATGTATGATTGAGTATTTTCGAACTAGGAATTTCGAAAAAAAACTGACGTGATGGTCAGGAGCATTCAGGCGCGTTTTCAAATTTGTTGCCAAAGCAGTCAACCATTCACATACGGACTCCGCCAACTCAGCTTCACTTCGTTAATTAAACGATTTCGCGATATCACCGAAATTTTATTTCCCAATATTATAATTACGGTTATGCGAATTTTGTAAGGATCATTCACAAAATGTTGCCAAACCGACATTTCTCAACCATGATTCAGATTGCAATTCGATCCTGTCAATATTTTCGGAAATATAAGGCATATAAAATTTCACGGAGTGAATTGATTCTCGAGTTAGTGAGCTTCGTAATTCAGTCCTATGAAGCTGCATATATGGAATCTCTAAGTCATTTCAGGCCGAATTCGTCGAAGGGTATAAACCGCCCAATGATTCCGCATATACAGGGTAAGTCTTTAAGTTGTACATTGAATTTAACCATAGATTCCCCTCATCAAATGAAACACTTCTTTCATTTATCATTTTTCCAGATTCAGCTCTAGCAAAAAGATACAGGCTGTTTAAATCTCCAAAAAAATCAGTCTTTTTTTTGTAGCTTTGAATTTTGGTGTGAAGTTTTCATAACTATGACACATATTCTTCAGTAATCATTTTCATCCTCCTTGGAACAGTTTCCGAGTTGTAGACTGGCCGATTCATAAAACTATACGAAATCAGCATGAAGAATGCAGATAGAGTTCATCTTATGTCATCACAAGAATCTTCAATCATTTTAAAATATTTGATTATTCTTTATTATTTCTCCTTAAACGCATCGTTTTGCAGATATTCAAGGTTGAATATCATAAAATCGTATAAAACTTCGAAACATTTTCTTATATTTGTGGATCCGCCCCTGATCTTTTGAAGGAAATAACTTAAGCTGGGTTCACGTTTATCCGGACCATAAAATACACGTAAATATTCATCTATTTCGCATAGAACTAATATTAGGTACATGCATAGATATAATATTAAGTTATAATTTCTATGGGTATATGCTATTTCGTGACCATGCACACCACAGACATATTCCCTGTCTATGGACTAGACTTTCCATAAACATAACATTCTAGAGAATGTTTTTAGGTTAGTTGATTGGTTTCATATAGGTTCATTTATAAATTTCGTGAAAAAGGTTTAATTATGGAGTTTATGGGCGAGGATGGAATTGTGTATAATTTATAGTGGAATGCAATTGGATATCGCATGACCATCAAATTGAAGATCAGTGTTTGAAGTCCAGTGTAATGAAATGTTTTCCTTGGGATAATACCGCAAAGAGCACCAAATCATAAGAATTAAGTGAGTAAATGAGTTTTCTCAATCTTGTTTCTCTGAATTTTAAACCTTGGATTGGTTATTCTCCAAAATAAGAGAACCGTAAGGGATATCTGTGGTGAACTGGCAAACAAATGCATTTACCCGAGCCAAATCTAGAAAAATGGCAAATGAAAAAAGTGTTCTATTTGATGAGAGGAATCTATGGTTAAAATTAATGAACAGCTTAAAGATTCTAATTCTTTTCTCAGAAATATAGATTGGATCGAATCGAAATGTAATACTGGATTAAAAAATCAATCCTTCAAGTTCCAATGCAGAATCTCAGGAGCTCCATACTATGGAAATTTCCAGTTTCTAGGTCTTTTCCTGCGGAAGCTCTTGTCCCCCAAAGAAACACGATTAGAAACTCTGTAATGTTCTCGATTTTCGGACCTGACTGCCTACCAATCAATCAAATTCGATGTTAAACGCCCTGTGAGCAGCATCATAAAACGGCATAAAATCTTTCCTGAAACCACATTATAAAACTGTTTATTCCTTGAGTGATCATTTCATTATAAAAGGTTTTTGACAGCAATAAATCGTGACATTCAATCAACTTCGGCCTCGTCGATATTAATTTTTTCTACCTATTATGTATAAAAATATTTTTCATACCATCAAGCGCCTCCCAACACAAATGCCTCATCGATAATCCGAAATCCAGTCGAACCCTATCAATCAGGTCTGATCAAACCCCTATTTCAACCCTTTTTCCACATAATGGAATGGAACAGCTGCATCTGGTTCCAAAATCAACACAACTGGAATTTTTGTCCCTTTCTTTTGTCGACAAGACGAGAAGAAACACTGATTTATTTCAGTACGGTGTGGGACCCTCGTCCGAAAAAGGGGATTTTGAATAATATACATAATTTCATTTTGTTGATTTTTGAAGGTTCGGAACTGTGATTGAATTTTTCACCTAAGCCGGATTTTGAAGAGAAGATAGAGATAACAGAAAATTTCAATGCTGTCTAGATTAGTTTCAACTTGCACAGAAGTGGACATTCAATGGCAATGGGCTCAATTTAAATTACGTTTGTTTGTTGTACCTGCACGAACTACACTAACTACACTGATACTGTTCGGTGTGTTTGGTTGTAAACTTGCACTCTATTCGTTGCGGAAATGTTGGTAGTTAGTGCTAAGGTTAGTCTTGTCACAAATTACGTGTGCAGTGCATAGAGGGAGGTTATCTTCTGTGATGGTTATGCGTAAATATACTTCATAATCATAGATATCTTTTGTTGTCTCTGGTTCTGGTTGGACGTGTTTCGTTCAGTATGTATGCTTAGTTTTAGGCGAAATTAATTTTCATCATATCGTTAATCAAAATGGAATTTTTTTCCGTGACAGCTTTGGAAAAGCTTTACGACAAATCAAAATCCCCTCGAAGTGGCAGAAGAGAAAAAGAAGCATAGAATGCTGTCATCTTGGATTTGCGTAAAATCATGTCGATATCATACATGATGTAAGTAAAACATGGTGTGCTCATCTGAACTCAAGGGGGACGTCAGCAAGATTAAAATTCGGAGCAAATATATTCAGATTCACAGAATACAAGTGGAAATGCACTTGTGCACTTCATTTGCACCATAGCTGCGTGGTCTGCATGATATATCATGATGTTTTTTATATCGTGAGATGATATGAGTTAAAAAAAATTCTGTTTGTCGTGGTGGACGTGCTCCCATCTTAATTTACCCCCAACATTATTGATATTTCGAATTAAAGATGGGTTATGTTTGCTGTATGACAGGGTGTAATATCAAATTTGGTCAGAATGAAATGCCCCACGGGATTATGAGGCGAGTTGAAAACCATTAATATGATTAATCAGTGATATTTTGAGTTTTAATTTCTTATTTTAGCTATACGGCACGTGGGTGAAGAGCAGTGGATGTTTGAATTTCATGAAAGAATCTCAAGAAGTCATTCTCAAAAAAAGCTTGCATGTGATATTGATTTTTTATAGGGAAATTTCAAAAATATTCTGAAATGTTATATCGCAGCCCTTATCAGTAAGGTTCCGCTGAAATTATGCAAACAAATTAACGGTTTTCAGTTCGATTGCATTTCTTTTTTTGTGTGAAGGGGATTATACCCATTCATAAATTTGTCTTCCGCAATTATGCTTCAGTCCTGCTGTGCAAATATCGATAGAAAGTGCTGCGATCCTCTAGTCTTATGATCCAGACGAACTCCAATCCAATTCATTATGGATCAAAGATTCGTTTCGCAGGTCAAGACGTGAATAGGTTCACATTCGCATCGAATTTATGCACGTATGAAAGCTTTTCTAGATTTTTATGGTTTACTTAGTATATTTTTCCTATTTCAGATAAATATGAAACTTAATAAGGAACGAACTTAATTCTGATATATATATTGTGTATTTGAGAGAAAACACAAAAAAATGAACTTGTTTGTTGTATTCATGAGATCCATATATCCATTATGGTGCAAACGACACAAATCCTTCCCCCCAACCTTCCTTAATACGTCATCATTAGTAAAAACGACCACAGAAATACAGATCAGCACACCATGTTATTTACATCATGGATATTATACATGATGTAAAAATCATGGTGTGCTCATCTGAAAAGTAAGTGACGTCAGCTAGCAGAAAATACAAGGAGTTATATATTCTGTGCTTTGAATTTGCATGTTAATTCAAAGCATAGAATATACAGGGTGATTCATTAAGGTTGGCCACCGGCCGTATCTCGGAAACCGTTTATCCTATGACTTCCGGAAAAAAAATTTAATGACAAACTCGGCCCCTAGAAAATGATTGAAAATATTTTCAAGTTCGTAGTTCCCCACTAGAGGGCGCAATCTATCACTTGTAAGATATAATCTCATTTTTTACGAAATATTCTCCAGCTGACAGTGGTAAAGAATAATAAAATAAGAATCTACTCTTTCTATTCAACAACTTTTGTTTCAGTAATTTTTCTATATTTCCTATTTTTTAGTGATGGGATGGATAAACTTTTCTTCACGAAAAAAACATTCTTACTCCTGTATGGGTGAACCGATTTTCACGTAATTAGATTTCATTCGAAGGCCATCGAAAGCAGATCACCGAAACATATGACAACAATATACCGGGTGGTCCAATTAAAAACTACAGATTGCTTTATGTCACTTCGCCCTATTTGTGCGTTTTACTGGAAAATTTCAAATGCAATGCCATGATTCTAACCGAGTGAGAATAAGCCAAGCATTATCACCTACTGACTTTTTGAAATCGCAGACAGATATCATTGGTCGTTTCGGAGTTATTGACATTTTTGTAAATTTTGATAAGTATTGATCAACCCTGTGAAATGCAGGAGGAATTGAGTTATTTCATCTCTAAACAATTAGATGAAAGGAAAAAACTCATCAAAACAACGAAATAAGCTGATTTAGAACCAGTAAGCTTTGGCGATACTGTTCATTTTCGGTATCTATAGCTGTAAAAGTTTTTTAGGACGATTGCAAACCACTATTTTATGATGCCCCATTATTCAAATGAAGAAGCATATGATATGCTTAATGTTCATTTTGAATGTTTAGAAAATGCAGTAGCTGAAAGGGAATACCCGATACGATATTCTGAAAGACGTCGTCATTCCAAAAGGGTATTTAAAAGATTGACACGAAGAGTGCGAGAAACTGGTAAGGTTCAATTCTTGGAAGAAAAAAGAGAAAACGTAGAAGCCGTAATGAGGATAATATCATAAAAGTTTTGGCTTATTAACAAGACAAAGGTGCTTGAAATTTTAACGGAAGATCTTCCAATTCTTTTAGAAAATATTGCTATTCAAACCAGGTTAGATATGTGGTATATCAACAAGATGGTTGCCCGGCGCATTATGCTGCTAATGTTAGAGAATATTCAAATAACGTCTTCTCAAAGAGGTATATTGGACAAGGGAGTATTTTTCCATGGCCAGAAAGATCACCCGACCTCACAGTATTAGATTTTTATTTTTGGGGGAGGATAAAGACTTAATTTTTATATTTTTTATATTATATTTTCTCAAATTCTTTATTTTACCAAAGTAAATTCATATTTTGGAAAATACGTAATTACTACGAACTCCATGTAGACAGGTCAACGTCGTGTAGTTATCTGACAGGAAAATGACTATAACCTTACATTTTCAAAATATATACAGAGAATGTCATGGCTAACCGGGATAGTTTATAAAAGTGAATGGAATATAGCTGATATTGTTTCATTGGACAATATTCATAGTAGTTCATAATTCTATGTTGTCCTGGCAATATCGTAATTGCTAGCCAGGCTATACAGAAATGTACTGGATGATTGACTATTTTATTTTTCTCAATGTTTTCAAATCCAATTCGAACGAGTCTACTTGATAGAGATCAAAACGAGTCGACTGAATGAAAACAATAGACGACTTCGGCCCAAGTTGCCAACCCACAATTTTCTTCACAAATTTACTCTTACTGGGGAACGGGAATTTCAGGACAAATTCGACATGATAAGGTTCGCGTTATTTTGAAATATCCGTAAAAGATGCCTCGGCTCCTCAAACAAGATAATTCCTTCCAAATATAGGTTTTTGTTAGGCTGAAATTTTAGTTGAGAATCCTGATTTCATGTTAATAGTGTCAAGTTTATAAAGGTTATGTTCCGCATATCAACTTGGTTATTTCTGTTGCCGATTTTCCGTTCTGTAAATATGAAATATTCGGTTGGTTTCTGAAAAAAGGTTGATTACGGAATTGGATTGATGAAAAAGCAATCTTTCAGTCACAAGAACATAGACATATTAAGGGCCGTATTTATAGTTGTTCCTTGAGGCTTCCTTGAACTGAAGGCCGCCTTGAATTTGCTTTTCTATGTTTCTATACAAACAAACTTGTATTTGTTTCCATAGAAACGCAAATTCAAGGCGGCCTTCAGTTCAAGGAAGCCTCAAGGAACAACTATAAATACGGCCCTAAGTCTGTGCACCAGAACGACAATCAATATTTTATGGTAACATATCTATGGTATAGAGAAATCCTTATTTACCTTATGATCCATAGAGCATACCTAGTAATTTTTCCATTGTTGATTGTGGTCTCTTCTATGTTCTGTGGATCATAAAGTAAATAAGGATTGTTCTATGCTATGGATATGTTACCATAGAACATTGACTGTCGTTTTGGTGACAGAAAGAACGTTTTTTTATCGATCAAATTCCCTAATTAACCTTTTTTTTCAGGAACCAACCGAATATTTCATATTTACAGAATGGAAAACCGGCAACCGAAATAACCAAGTTGATTCGCGAAACATATCCCATATAAATTTGACACTGTTAACCTGAAATCAGGAATCCCAACTTAAATTTCAGCCAATCAGAGATGATCTTAACAAAACCCTATATTTTGAAGGAATTATCTTGTTTGAGGAGCCGAGGCATCTTGTACGGATATTTATAAATAACGCGAACCTTATTATGTCGAAATTGTTCTGAAATTCCCGTTGTGAAGAAAATTGTGGGTTGGCAACTTGGGCCGAAGTCGTCTATTAGTACTTGATGAAGACTATTAACACAATCAATAAATAATACAGACTTACTCTACGACATTTATGTAATATCTTCGTATGTTGATATCTTTTTCCTCGAACGTACTAGGTGCGTCCTGAATGGCAAGAATAAAAATTATATCATCACATATAATGTAAAACACCTGAGAAACTTGGGAAAAACAAAAAATATACTGAAAAATTCACACTACACGCAAAATAATAATATCAATACATCTATTCTATATGTCAGAACCTTCTCGCACCAACCTTTGATCATAAACGAACGAGATTGACATGAAACTAGCGAGAAGCTTGTCGAATACTTGGGCATAGAACAATATTGATTTCAGTTCTACAACTTCTTCTTTCTTTGATAGATGTAATGCTTGCACTTAATCACAAACGAACGAGAATGAGTCAATGAAAGTTTTGTTCTCTTTTGTCCTCGAACGTATTACGTTTTGAATGACAAAAATTGAAATTATATCAACACTTGACACTAAAAGATATAATACTACTAGTGTTTCATATTTCGATTTATAATTATCAATATCATCTATTCTATATTATGTCAAAATCTTTCACATGCTAGGACGAACACTTGATCACAAATAAACAGGATCGACATGAGCAGACAGATACATAAATGCATCCATCCATTGAAATGAACATGTTCAATGTTGTTCGTATGACAAAGATTATTATGCATAAGATTATTATGCATATATTGGCCCTGAGAAGTGAGTCAGCTACTAAAACTATAGATAATTTCAGTTTTCAAATGTAATTTTTCTGAAATTACTGGACGGAATTGTGAAATTTAAAGACTATTGAGAAGGGAATAACAGAAGTTTTCAAATTATATCTTACGCAGAAACCTCAATGCCATTTTAATAGTTAGGGTGAAATTATCGGAGTCAGTATAATACCTTTTATCAAGATTGTTGACGCATTTTTTTGTTTCTTAGGAGGTAACCTTCGTCTATAAATATGTGGTTATGCTTGTATATGAAAATCAACATGTTAAGGGAGGAAGACATTATAAAAACTGATTTTACAGCGTTAACTATTAGATCAATTTGATAACAGTTGAATAACCAATTTGATGTGTTGCACGAAGAGCAAAATTGGTACAAGCTTTTTTCGCTACAAAAATCAATGGAATTCTCACAGAACATGAAAATATATATTGTCAATATCGACCACACATAGGGCGCGTTTTTTAATTCACTGGTGTGGTTGTGGTGGAGTGTGATGGACAAAGTACATAAATGGTGGATGTTGGACTAGATAATTTGACATAGTGACGCCTGTCAACTTCATAAAAACAACCATAGAGGATGAGAGATTGTTAATTTCTATCACCTCTTCTCAATTTGAATGTACTTGAAAATTGACTTCCATGGATGTCTCCACCTTTCTTGATTTCTTCAAAGAAAATTCTTTAAGCAATTTCGTCATCATTTTGGTTATCGAAAATTTGTATACCTCTTACATTTGCAATGATCTCCATACCAATAAGAGGATTTACCTATTTCATCTTTTTTGTGTTAAATTCATTTTGCAGATCTCTAAGAAGTTGTCTAACCTTGTCATCTGGCCCTGTTATTAATCACCTACAAATAGAATCAGATAAACATCCCCTTTTGTCTATAAACGATAGACATAATCAGAACGTTTGAACTTCAACTACATCATGACATAATTGAATTTCACATTCCAACACTGAGGAGCATTTCTCAATCCATAAGTGCTCGATTGAGTTTAAAGTGTTTTGATTCTGATTTTAGTCCTTCTGGAGTTTTTATGTATACTCCAGTACACATAACTCTAGTAAAGAATGCAGTGGGCACATCAATTTGGAATAAACTACACCCCTTTTGTACTGATCCTGAGATAAGTACTCGTATTATTGACGATCTACAGAATGGACACTGTAACTAAATTCATCTGCTTCATTGTAAGGTTTGCCGTTTGCCACTGATCGGGCTTTCTTTGTTCCATTTTCTTCAGTTTAGAATATCCACCTGGTGCCTATAGCTTTTTGACCGATGGGTAATATTGTAGGTGTCCAAGTTCTCAATGTTTTGAGGGGAGTTCAACTCTTTATTCATTGCTCGCCTCCAATCCGATTAAATACTTCTTAGTTTTTCGGTATTCGTCCACTTTAGTTAGAGGACAATAAGCTGTGTAAATTTCATGGCCTTCCAGGTTTTTGAATAGTTCTTCCAGATCTAGTCAAGATTTATTCAGGTTCATTCAACTCTGTGGCTTCTTCATTTTCTTGTTCACTGTCTTCAACTTCATTAAGAGATCCAATAATTGTATTTGTGGCGTACCTCTTCCTTTGTTTCATCATTCTTCATAGTTTTTTAATCCATAGTACTGATGAGAGACTGTTCCTATTCAGTTTCTGTTGTTGAGTCAAATTTAATACTGGGTAACATCTTGATCGAAAAACAAATGTTAAAATGTGACTCAGAAATAATAATTATTATTATTAATTAACTCATTAGAAATTTATGTCCGCTGCAGTGAACCCTAGCAAAAATTCCCATTCCAATCGGCACACAATCTGATAAAAAAGTTATAACTGAAGTTTCTCAAATAAAAACCCGAGAAATTCGAGTTTCCGACGGCCAGCATGTTTCACAGTGAGGCAGATCATCAATCGGCAGACTTGGCAACGCCGAACGCAACGGTATCTCGGGAACGGAACGTAGCCCCATTTCTACCACGATAAATAAAAAGAGACGGCAGTTTCTCCTCTTCTTTTCAGGACAAGAAACTGGATGCAGGAGACTTTGTCGCCCGAAGGGCGTTGATATCTCTCCGAACAACGTCGAAAACGCCCGAAACTAGGTCGCTAACCCCGAACAGCTGATCGATCCCAGACGCAGAAAGAGAAAGACGGCGGCTTATTATTCCCAATACGACAGAGGCTCTCTTCCAAATCCGATTTCGATTCATTGTCGATGGACGATGACTGTGCGGTGGTCAGCGTTGGCTACGTTCGGGTCCTCGCATTCCTCGGACACAGAGTGATTGAGTGTTCGGCATCTATGGCCAGTGCTTGTTTTTGTGTTTACGGGTGGTGAGACGGAATGGGTGGCTGAGCAGGAGAGTTATGGCTTAAAAAGAAGTGCAGTGCGTTTTTGTTATTGTTTTTGTGCCGTTTAGAATTGTAGTTGGAAAAGTGGTGTACGTGGTTAATGAGTGTAAATAAAGGATCTGACGCTGAATTTCTCGCTGTTATGGTTTAATGTACAGAAGTGGAATTGTGTTGGTTTTTCACGTCGATTGTGCCTTAGTCAATTGATGTGGCGTAGTGAAGACGTTGATGTTGACATAGGCCAGAAGAAATTGGATAATTAATTGTTTTTACCTGTGGGAAACTTGAGAATGATTTATAGGAATATTTTAGGATATAAAAAAGTCGATAAGAGTCTTGAACTGTTTTTAAGTATAACTAGGTGGTGCTCTGAATAATATCAATTATGCTTACCAATGACCAAACTGTCCGAATGCCATTAATTTAACAATATAATTTTTAAACTCTCTAAAGGGTGACATCATGAAAAATATTTGGAAGACTTAAGATTATTACATTTTTCATAAACTCTTATTTTTGCATTAAAAATTATATACCGCAAACAGGGAAGAAAAAGGCATGAAATAGAATGGTAACTTTCCAAATTCAGTCACTTTCTTGTTTACTCATTTTTGGGTATGGTATTTCTGTAAATACAAGAGGAAAATTGGGTGTAATTTGGAGGCTACGGTCTGATTTCTCTAAATTTTTTTCAATGAGCAATCTTGCTAGTAGGAAGTGCACAGTTAAAGATTTGTTTCCATTTTTGATTCATCATAATTTGTTTCTCTTAAAAATCATCGAAGTAAATAAACCAGTCAACGTCTGGTATAGAATTTTTCCACAACATTTTCGGGAAATTAAAATTGTAAGCTATTAACGAAAAGCCCTGATATTTAGGGTAATGTATGGTCTTCAATGAAACCTTCAAAAAGTATCTCTGTAAGCTGAAACGCCTTTGGCTCGTAGAACATTTTTTATTGTTGGGGTTGTTTGATTTATCCACCATACAGAAATATTTAATTTTGTTTCCATTTCAATTTGTATTTCAGAAAATTTACCTTTACAGTTGCAATTTTTGCATCACAGAGCATTTCAATGGGATGTATGAATGCATCATAATATTATACTAATCTTATTAGATTGATTAGCACTTAAGAAATATTCACTAAAATAAATCGGTCTTTTTCATAAAAATATTTTTTTTTAATCAATCACCTATAGTTTTGTCTTTATGGTCTTCAAATATTATTTAATTACCTATTGAGCATCTTTCGAGACGGAAAAGATGAATAAATAAAGATCTTCTAATCAATACTCAATATTTTCGAGAATAGAAAACAATTGTACAGTTTTTGAGAGTATGCCTTCAGAGTATTGAATACTCATAAAGGGTGGTCAAATGGTAACAAATCAGAAACTGCCCCAATGTTGCAGAAAAATGCTCAGACTTGTCGATTTTTGATTGAAAAGTGCATTTTTTGACTCTGTCACCTTCAACCAGAAGTGAGGGTAAGAATCAACTCAGACTATTTAAATGATATTCGGAGTTGTCCAATATTTTTTCACAAATTCCGAGACAAATTCTCATCACAATACAATTTTCAAAATTCCCCCGGATTCTCAGATTAAGATTTCACAACTGCATTTTTTGGAATGAAAGCGGAGTGTAGGAGAATTTTTCGTGAGTATTCGACGATATTGTAAAATTTAGACCAGAATTGAGAATCTTAGAAAAGAGATCTAAACTTGATCTCCACTGTCAGTTGAATATTTTGATTCGATTTTTAACCAGGCTTGTATGTTAGAATGGCGTAGTCGAAATACTGAAAAATTGTCAACCCTCAATCAAAAATCGACTCGTCTGAGCGTTTTGCTAGTAGTATTTTGACTCAGTTCCTGGAGATCGCTCTGATTCTTTCTCAGATAGCAACATAATTCCAGACTCAAGTATTCAGTGATAGGTACTTGATAATGGATGACGGGACCTAGAAGGCAGTTAATATCGAAACGTTGAATAAAACACTCGTTCGAGTTCATAATGAGTTCTATGCATTTGTAAGCTCATAGTAAGACATAATTACATTTCAGTTGTTGAATTCTTGAGAGTGCATTGCAAAGGATTTAAACCATGCACTAAAGCTGAAATTCATTGAGTTACTTTTCATGTAAAAGTGCGAAAGATTATAGATGTTAATCAGATGAGTTCAAGTCCGCAAACCATCATCAAATATTGATCTGCTAAATTCAGTAAACAACAGACTGTAAATAAAAAGTTCCTTCAGGTCTTACAAGCCTGATTGCAAACAACATTCAAGTTTCTTCATGATCCTTCGAGCCGGATTAAAAACAGGATTGTGAGAAACTTTTTGTGTACATACTGAATGGAGTGGACTGTAAATTTGATGATGGTTTGGGGTTGCTGTTTGAAGTTTTCACCAATCCATTGAGAAGGTGAAAATATCAATGATTCCGATGAACTTATTTGATTAACATTTGTAAACGTTACACAAAATGAAATAAATGTAACTCAATGAATTAAATTTTTTGCATTCTGGTTAAACCCTTCGAATGCCATTTGAATAATTTATCAACTGAAATGTTATACCAATGATGATTCAACATGTTGCAAAAGCCTCACAAATGTTTATTATACAAAAAACATAACGTCCTGATAGGCACTGCCTTCTCGATCCCGTCATCCCTCAGCAAGTAACACTTAACACTTGAGTATGGAATTACTTCGCTATGGGCCGATTTAGGCACGTATTTATATGAACTTTCACATATTAAATTACTGAATATTTGTATCAAATTTTTCCCACAACTATTGAATATACAATAAAACCTGCCAGAAATCTGGTTCCACTCTCACCTATTGACAGTTTAATCCTTGTTCGGCTATAAATGGCTTGATAATTATTGCCACAAAGGCGATCATAAAATGGTTTGTTTTCAGATGAATCCTAAACTGATTAGTGATTCATCATTAATAATTAATTCCTAGAATTAAATTTTAATGAGCGATAAAACAAGAACGTAAATCACCTAGGTGCTAAGCCCAAATGAATGTTTTCTTTTTTTGGAAAATTAAAATGATGGGAATCATTCGATTGATCCAACACTTGGAATTTCATATCTGAAATTCATTACTTACCTACGAGCTTACCTATAAACTGTTACATTTTCATTATAGCCATGTTCGAATTATTAGAGCTTTAGCTGAATATCTTATGTGGATTACTCATCATAAAATAAATAATAACTTCTCGATTGTTTTTTATTGTCTTTAATTTATGAGAATATTGTCAGGATAATGAGTTATCACGGCTCAAATGAATATTTCCAATCTTCACTTTTTGTTATGCTCTTGGTAGTCCGACGGATAGTTATATACCTATATGCAACAAGGAATGTTGCAAATGTATTTATTTTGCAAATTTTGAAAGAACCAATTGCAAGATATGGAATTATATTCTTGGGATCCAGATCAGGCGTTGACGATATATTTCTCAAACAAAAAAAATACAAGAATAATTTTCAAGAGACCATATCGAGATTCATGTGGAGGACTGTAATGGAATGATGCCTTTGAGTGGTCTATATTTACTTGACTGTTTAAAATTAAAAAAAAGATCTAGTTTTGAAATCTATGTAAATGATGGATAGCAATACTGAAACTATGAAAATTCAATATCCACAAAATCGATCAACCTTACAGAAAAACACCCCTACAGGTGCAGGAAATTCTCAATAATTCAATACAACAGTTGAAGGTTTTCGGATCGTTTAAAGTATATGTACAAAAATAAAAATTCAAAGTGAATATTTTCTTAGAAATAGATAGAAATGGGTTTTGTTTTCTTTTGGTTGTCATTATTTCGCATATCTTTATGCTGTAGGGTTTTGCTATGAGAAATAAAGATTTCTTTATATTCGTTCATATATTTCGAGGAATATTTGGTATATCATGTTTCAGTTTTATAAATTTAAAATCATATGTTTAGTTTCATGCTACCGACATCAGGTTGGCAGTTCGAAATAATTCTTACTTCATTAAAATGTTTCCAAAAACTCTCGACACACAAATCTCGACCTTCTTGATGAGAGCAACCCCTTTTTCGTCGTAATCTTAAAGTAAAGAATACCTACTTTGTAGTGAAAAATATACTAATATTTCCGAAGAACAGATTCTCAATAATTTTATGTTCCCATCTATTTTTTTGAGTTAATTTCCTCAATATCTCAGGAACCACACAAGCGATCGAATTGAAACTTGGTAGTTATTCAAAGAATATCCACACGCAACTGCTTGCAAAATTTGGTTGGGAATTTTTCTATATATATTTGGAACTATAAATTAGCTGTTGACAAAATTTTGCAAAGATCATGAAGGCAATATTTCACAGCATTCTATTGAATTAAAATTTGTTCCGATCTGGGTTCAGAGATGTTTGGGAAAAGTATGTCAATTTTCGTGGTTTCTTCCTCGGTATTGCAGTGTCTGGAACGACTCAAAAAGATACTGATCCGATCATGATGAAGTTGGTCTATACTGATGTTCAACTCTGTGGAAAGTTTCGTGATGCGTGCCACTCGAACATTCAGAAGAAGAAAATTATAAATTGAGTTTCGAATAATTGTACACTCGGCGATCTTCTTATCCAATTATCGTCACGAAATTCTGAATCAACCTTCAGGCTTTCATTTTACAATCAAGTGATTGATTTCATTTCGATTCCATCAGTATTTTCGAAAATTTTGATGAAATAGAATTCGAATGGATTTATCTGTGGAATCATTGTGTAGATTTTACCCATTCACGAATCCAGCAGTAATTAAATATCGGGTTTCTAAGTTGTTTTTTCGTAAGTTTTTGTGCTTATGATCGGCTGTTGGGCGAAAAGATAGCACGCTGTTGCCTAAAATGAAAAAAAGGACGTCATCATTGGTAAATACGATCACAGATGAGCACGCCATGTTTTGCTTACATCATGGTATGATCTCAGGATCATAAGGTAAATATAGATTTTTCTATGTCATGGATATGTTACCATAGAACATTGACTGTCGTTCTGGTGGCAGAAAGAACGTTTTTCATCAATCAAATTCCCTAATTAACCTCTTTTTCATCTTTCTGTCACCAGAACATAGACATATTAAGTCTATGCACCAGAACGACAACCAATGTTTTCTGGTAAAATATGAATAGCATAGAACTAGAGGCACTAGATGATCCTCTCTTCTTTGACCATGAATTACATTGAGTTGAGGCATACAACAATAGTCATTTCGGGAGGATGCCATTTCGAATTAATACAATCGAAAATTTCAATCGGAAAGAAAGAAATCGATTGATGAATATTACAAACACTTTCGGTATACCAAAATTCCAATTCGGAGAACAACACAAAAGCTCGAAAATGAACTCCAAAAGTAAGCAAAATACGTTAGAATAACAGGCACGTCGAAATACTACTAGCTTGGAAGTGTTCGAATTTCTACCGCCAGAGGGCGTATCGCTTAGCAGTAGTTGCGAATGGTAAAAGCACAGAACATCAAATATAAAAGTAACATTATTTCTTATTTGACAAATGACAGTACTGACCGATGACCGTGAAGTTTAGTCGTATCCAATGAACTCTATATTAAGTAGTTATATAGAGTTCTATGGTCGTATCTCAGGCCCCGCCCATAAAATGCAGCAATCCGATTGGTCGAATATATCTGAATTGGTGTTGAAATTTCACCATATTCTGGATTTTTTTAAAAATATTAGCAATTCGATTGAGATATCGTTTTTTTCAATGGAAGGTAGGGTGATATTTCATCTATCTATGTGAATTTACCGCTTTCTCCTAACTCTAACGGCTACGAAGGAGATCGCTGATATGTGGGTCGACCTTTTCGACCCAGCGTCACCTTATTCAATTAGTATAGTATAGAACAATCTTTGTTTACCTTATGATCCATAAACCATACCTAGTAATTTTTCCATAGTTGGTTGTTTAATCTTCTATGTTCTATGGATCATAAAGTGAATAAAGATTGTTCTATGCTATGGATATGTTACCATAGAACATTTACCGTCGTTCTTGTGACAGAAAGAACGTTTTTTCATCAATCAAAGTCCGTAATTAACCTTTTTCTTCAGGAACCAACCGAATATTTCATATTTACGGAATGGAAAACCGGCAACCGAAATAACCAAGTTGATTTGCGGAACATATCCTATCTAAATTTGACACTTTTAACATGAAATCAGGAATCCCAACTTAAATTTCAGCCAATCGGAGATGATCTTAACAAAAATCTATATTTGGAAGGAATTATCTTGTTTGAGGAGCCGAGGCACCGTTTACGGATATTAATAAATAAAGCGAACCTTATCATGTCGAATCTGTTCTGGAATTTCTCTTCCCCAGTGATAGTAATTTTGGCCAAAATTTGTGGGTTGGCAACTTTGACCGAAGTCGTCTATTCAAAAGCATTTGTTTAACAGAGTTGATAATAATATGATCTCATGGTTTACCAAGTAAGTATGAAATATGTGCAACTGATATGAATAATTGTAGTATTTTGTCATATAAACACCTGATGGCAAATTATATGCTAACTTTAATTTCGTAAAGTCGGTAATTTATAGCAACGTTACCCCTGGAGCCAACAACAGTAGGTTGAATACTAGCTGATTTTCTCGTTTCAAAACTGGTTTTTATATTTCTGGAACACAGCATGTGGTTTTATGCAGGTTCAAGATATTATTCATCTTTTGGCATTGAGGACTTTCACGTCGGTTACGATTGGCTACGCCTTTCGAAATGCAAATTGGCGTGGCTTTCACCTACAAGGCATGACTGCATTCGGGTTGAAGTCATGCGGAGCAGCCACACTTTCCTAGAAGGAAATGACCGTGAGATGAGGAAATTTTTTCACTCCATACTCCGAAGGAAAACTTCGAGAAGAGCACTGTTTGTGCGTATATAAAGGGTGTTTCAAATTGCGCGGTTTTTTAAGAATGAATAAATATAGATTGCGCACTAAATTCGTCTGGGTATTTTGACATTTAAGAAGTGTGATGTATGACATTTATAAAAATGGCTTCGTACAAGATACAACAACGCGTTCAAATTGTTGAATTATTTTATGAAAATCAGCGTTCTGTGAAAGGTGTTTTTAAAATATTACCGTGAATTTTATGGTTTACATAATCGTCCTTCTCAAAGCACTATTGGTTGAATCATCAAAAAATTTCAAGAGACCGGTTCGGTGGAAGATCAAAAAAGTGAAAAATACAGTCGTAGCGGTCGTTCACAAGAAAGTATTGATATGGTTCGTGAAAGTGTTGCTGAAGGCCCTGTAATGTCCATTAGATGACGTTCGCAACAAGTTGGACTTAGTGGGTCCACACTATGGCGTATTTTACACAAGGATTTAGCTCTGAAGGCATATAAGGTTCAAATAACACAGGAACTAAAGCCATTAGATCATTTAAAACGTCGTTCATCAATGAAGAAACAGCTGATTTTTCTCAAAAAATCATGTTTTCCGATGAGTCACTATTTCAACTTGGTGGCTTTGTTAATAAACAAAATTGTCGTATCTGGCGTGAGGAAAATCCACGAATTATTCATGAAAAACCTTTGCATCCTAAGCGAGTCACTGTTCGGTGTGCATTATGGTCAGGTGGTGTAATTAGACCCTACTTCTTTGAAAATGCTGCTGGTGAAGCTATAACTGTCAATGGTGATCGATACCGTCGGATGATAATCGCATTTTTGTGGCCTGAATTAATGAATATTGATCTAGAGGACATTTGGTTTCAACAGGATGGCGCTACACCGCACTTCGCGAATGACAAAATTGAGTTATTGAGACAAAAATTTCCTGGACGAATAATCTCCAGAAAGGGCGATGTCAATTGGCCGCCAAGAGCATGTGATTTGACACCGATGGACTTTTTTCTTTGGGGTTATGTGAGAAGCCAGGTCTATAAGAATAATCCACAATCGATCCGAAATGATTCGTGTCATTAGTGAGATAGAGCCTCAATTATGTCAAAATATCATTAAACATTTTAATAAGAGTGGACGTTTGTAGAGTTGCAAGGGTAGGCCATTTGTTAGATATTATTTTTCGCATATAAATGTCATAACTGATACTTCAATTACTAATAAAAAGTTTTTGAAAATGAATGCAAATTATGTGTTTCATTTATTCTTAGAAAAAAACGAGCAATTTGAAACACCCCTTACTATGCGTTGTAATATCTTTCGATATACTTTCATTATCTTCAACGTATACTACGTATGCATGCAAAATTTAATTATCTTATCAACTGACATATAATGATCGAAGTAAAAGTCTTGATAAAACGGTAACATAATGATATACAATACAAAAATAATACAAGACACATGGTTACATCTTCTATTTTTCGATTTAGAATCATCTGTAGAATCTATTCTATATTATATGTCAAAATCTTTCCACGTGTATTCACAAACACCTGATTACAAACGGACAAATCTAGAACCTCTGGCAAGCTTGCCAAATGCGAATATTCGTGCATAGAACAATTTTGACAGCAAGTGCTACACCATCTTCTCCATTTTTTTTCTGGGTTTCCAATCACAATATCTGAAACAGAACTATCAAAAATTAAATAAAATTGTTTTTCATTGAGAAACGACCTTGAGGATCTTATATAATCCTTCCAATTTTCTGAAAAAAACGATCGAAAAACAATTTTTATTTCATTTTCAATAGTTCTGTTTCAGATATTGGGAGTTAAAACCCAGAAAAAGACTAAAAATGATTCGAAATCCCCCAAAACAAGCTTCAATCAATACTGAAAGGAAAGGTGGGGCCTTTTTCGATCGTTTGTTCCAGAAAATTGGAAGAATTATATAAAATCCACAAGGGCGTTTTTCATGAAAAAACAATTTTATTTAATTTTAATAGTTCTGTTTCAGATATTGAGAGTGATAACCCAGAAAAAAATGATGCGAAATCCTCCCAAAATAAGCTTTAATCGATACCATCTTCTTTCTTTGACTGATGAAATGTAGTAAACAAAATTCTCAAAAATCTTTAAAACTTCCAAAACTATATGAATCACAAGGTCAGGTGAATGAATAGGCTTGGGAACAACAGGACCTTTTCATGATGAAGCATCCCCCCGACTGCATTGTCCAGTTTCATAAAAATGATTTTCACTGATCATTTCAAGCACATGCTAAACTAAGCATTCGTATTGCTGAACGACCTTCTAATCTCACCAGCCTTTACTGCACGTTCGAAATTTTGAATTGTTTCTGAAGTTGATGGACTCTTCGGGTCAGGTACAGCTTTTTCCTCTGGGATTTGTGATAAAGTTCATTGGAGCTTTATGGATAGTTTCCAAAAGCACATTTTTTTCGAAAAAAAATGCGCAAAAATTCGATAAATTGTGGAAATTATTTTTTTCACTTTTTCATCCATACAATCCTTACGAAATTTTGCGCTTCGATGTTCTACAACTAGTTACGAAGTTTCAATCTGATCGTGCCAATCAGAACTGCTTGAGGTATTGAGGAAATATTCTCGAGTTTTCAAATAAAACCTAGAAAAGCACTGACGTGAAGTCAGGAGCTTTTACCGATTTCGTTGCCGAAGCAGTCACCTGTTCACGTAGGTATTCACTCCGCCAAACGCAAATTTACTTCCTGATGGAAAAATTTGCCGATCTTCTTTTCATATATGTTCCTCAAGAAAATATGCATGAACCTCAAGCTAGCATTTTCCGATCAATTCGATACGATTCGTGTTTTTAAAAAAATAAAATTTTGAATGGGTTTGTAAGTGTAAGATGTTGTATTCATGATCGTCCCAAAAGCCGATAGTGAACAAAATATTTTCCTGAAGAATCTACTCAGGGACTTGATACTTGCATTATAGGTTAGGAGTTTAATTACGGTTCAATTACGAAGGTCGAATTCGTGAACAGGTAATATTCGCCCAATGATTTCGTAGATGAGGTTTCCATTTAAACTTAAATTTTCTCAATATTTCCGAAAAAAACAGATCGTATCGAATTAAAATTCATTAAAAAAATTGGCAGCTTGAAATTTCATGCGGAATATCGTCAGGACCACGTGATCAGCAAATGCCAACTTGCTACCAAGTTTCTCCGCGATCAAACTGAAATTTCAGACACTTGCTGAATAGTGACTTCAAGCTCTGCACTCAATTTCTTTGAAACCTAATAAAAATAATTCCTCTGAGAAGAAATATTTGTTTCAATACGTATGATCTTAAGGAAATTTTGCGAAAAATTGTATATAGGTATTCCAGATGTATCTTCGAAGTTTGAATGTGGTAGCGTCTATGGTTCTTGAGTAAGCGGAGAAAATACTTCGAAATTTCAAACAGCCACGAAATTCGACAAATTTCTTTAAGAAGCGTATTTCCTGAATATTAAGTTGAAGGTATGTGCCAGTGGACCACACAATAATTCTTTGGGAAATTGGATCTAGGTGAAATCGGCAAATTTTTTTAGTATGTTGTAGATTTTGACCTACCGAACAGGAAATGTAATGGGAAAAGAAACCTAAATAGATAATAGTTTCTCAGCTTCAGCCAATCAAAACACGAAAAATTCGGGTTTGCGTAGTAATCATAAGTGGATCATTGTGGAATCAGCTTATTTTTCAATTTGTTGTAGCTAGTAATGTAGTGAACATAATGTAATGCACAATAAGCTAATTTATGAACAGTTTCTGAGCACCTGCCAGTCAAACACGAAAAATTATTCGAATTTTTTGTATTTGATTGGCTGTAGCTCAAAAACTGTTCATTATTTAGCTTTTTGAATATTATATTTTTTGTTCAGTAGGTTATAGGTTACTTCATTGAAAAATCAGCTGATTTATTCGGCATCTAATTTCCCATAGAATTAGTGCGAGGTCGTTTGTTCGCAGTCTGATTAATGGTTTCCGAAAAAACAATTTTTTTCAAGGAAACTTTGGACAATTTCCAGAATCAATTATTTTCCACAATTTTGACCATTATGATCCTCAATTCTTCGTAATATTGCGTGGAAGTATTTTAGAATTAATTACGGTATGTCACTCTGATGGTCTTCTTGAGATGGCGAAATAACCTCAACACTTCGAATAACAACGAAATTTTCCCTATACCTCCGTGAATAACTATAGTATAAATTTAAAATGATGGTAGACATTGACTTCAAGGTACGTACCAAATTTCATTGAAATATAATCAATAGTCCCTGAAAAAAATTTAAAAAATTTTCGAATAATTTTTCGAAAATTTTCTGGCGACTATACCTGGAAGAAATATTTCATCGTTTTGCACGTATATTAACTAACAAATTCGGGGAATTAATGTGATGGCATCTGTATTTCTTGAGATATTAAGGAAATTTCAAATAACATATTTTTTCATTTTATCGAAAATAAATATAGGATCACATTCAAATTCCAAACATTGTTGTTCAAAATTTGACTTCTACGTTTATGCCAAATTTCATTGAAACCTCATGGATAGTTTTCGAGGAAAAAAAAACAGGAAAACGTATTTTTTACCTGATTACAAAGTTCCAATCTGATCGCATGGTTACTTCATGAGATATCGAGGAATTAATGAAGAAATTTGACATATTTCTTCCTCATATTTCCGGAAATAAATATCAGATCAAATTGAAATTGGAAACGTTGTTGTTGGAGAATGACTTTAGAAAATGTGTTCCTCGAAACCACAGAAATAATTCCGAAAAAAAAATTTCAACAAAAATTCTGAATTTGATTCTTTTTGAGGGGGTCCAATCTAATCGCTTAACACCACTTTCGGAACAAAATTAAACAATTAGACATTATGAGACGAAACGATAAAGCTCGTTTTCCCAGAACCAGCATTGGCATTTCAACTAAGTATTTCTAGAAACGACTTTATCTCACCAACTTTAAATTGGTACCAAACGAAATCAAATTGAGACATTCAAATAGGGAACAATAAATATTTTCAAATCGATACAACATTCGTTTCCATGTGAATTTAATTTCTATGAGTTTCTCCAATTTAAACGCTCCTCTGATCTCGTTGATGGTATTTTTCTCTTTGAAGTGAAGACGGTCAATTTCTTCATACCCATAATTTCGTGAATCCTTTCTCAACTTGATTTGTTGAGCCTCAATTAGAAGTTGAAAAACGCTGCAAATTTTACACAAGGGTTTATTATTTTCTCAGTTAAATAACCCAATACCATTGATATCTTGAATAAAACTTATATATTATTCATAACTCATTAGTTTTTCACAACACTTTTTGCAGCGTTTTTCTTTATAATTAGGGAACACTGGGAAATCATCCGGGTGGAAATTTTCAGGTTTAGTTATGCAACAGTAAGCAACGTTGAGAATTTGATGAAAATTCGGTGGTAAGTTTTCGAGAAATAAGTAGAAAGCCACGGACCCAGGACGGACGAATTTTTTCTTATTAGTTCATTCAAATCTACATTCTTCATAATGTAAACTGTGAAATTTTCAGGGGGGGTAATTTTTTTTTGACGATCACTAAGATTTATTATTTGATTTTATCAAATAATAAACCAAAAATAAGGTAGAAGTAAATTTCCTGAAATCTGCACGCTACTGTTTTTTTGATATAGCATTCCATGAAAATTCAGCGATATTCAAACAACTTGAAACTTAATCTTTTATAGACGATCACATCGTTGATGAGGGATGGGAAATTTTTACAAAATAACACTCAATTTATTTGTCTTTGAAAAGGCTAAAAAGTCGTTACGCTTCTATTTGCCTAATACCGTTTGGAAACGAAGCATAAATCATAAATCCGCTCTCACAAATGGAACGACCGTCTCGTAAAATCCATTTCAGCTAATTCGATAATGTCGCTTGGCTCCGAAAAATTTCTCGCTCGGCTTATTAATTTTCGTTACGTAATTTCCGGTTAAATCGAAATTTAACTAGATTCGATGTAGTTTTCGCGAGTTTCGACAGCAGGAAATCGATCAGACGGCTTCGTCGAGTCAGTTTTCTCGGAAAACGGGACTAGAATGCCATATGCGACACGTTTACTCAATTGTGAACACGATTTATTTCATTCGACACATGAAGATCACATAGCAACGCTGCAAAAAGGTAAACCTAGTTTTTCGTTCTTATCGAAATGAAGTAGCGAATTTCAAGTGTGCCTTCTTTGAGCTGTTGGGTTTATCATTTTGAAACGAATTCCGTAGGGCACCTCCTACGTGCTCAACACGATATTCAACTCAACCTAATCAGGTCAGGTTCTAAGACAACCTCCTTTGCCCACTCGTAGGTTGTATCTAAATACCCATAGAGGGCGCCAACGCCTACAACAAGCTCCGTAGATTCGCTCTAGAGCTCCACTGAGGGAATCAAAGGCATGAGGACTTAAATATTGTGGTATGCTATGATGAGTTTTGAATTCCCCACATCGAGCCAGGACTTCGGATACTCTCAAGAGATTCGAAGATACCTTGAAAAACATCCAAAAGGTTCAATTTCTGTGATCAGTCATCTGTCACATTTGAAAGATCCACTCATGATGTAAGTGAAACATGGTGTGCTCATCTGGGATCATATTAACCAATGATGACGTCACTTTTTTCGTTCAAATTCAAGGAAATATATATTCTGTGCTTTGAATAGACGACTTCGGCCCAAGTTGCCAACCCACAATTTTCTTCACAAATTTCCTATCGCTGGGGAACGAGAATTTCAGGACAAATTCGACATGATAAGGTTCGCGTTGTTTATAAATATCCGAAAAAGATGCCTCGGCTCCTCAAACAAGATAATTCCTTCCAAATATAGGGTATTGTTAAGATCATCTCTGATTGGCTGAAATTTGAGTTGGGATTCCTGATTTCATGTTAATAGTGTAAAATTTAAAAAGGATATGTTCCGCAAATCAACTTGGTTATTTCGGTTGCCGGTTTTCCATTCCGTAAATATGATATATTCGGTTTGTTTTTGAGAAAAAGGTTCATTACGGAATTTGATCGATGAAAAAACGTTCTTTCTGTCACCAGAACGATAGTCAATGTTCTATGGTAATATATCCATAGCATAGAACAATCTTTATCTACTTTATGATCCATAGAACATAGAAGAGACAACAATCAACAATGGAAAAATTACTACCTATGGTCTATGGATCATAAGGTAAATTAAGATTTTTCTATGCTATGGATATGTTACCATAAAACATTCATTATCGTTCTGGTGCATAGACTTGATATGTCTATGTTCTGGTGACAGAAAGATTGCTTTTTCATCAATCAAATTCCTTAATTAACCTTTTTTTCAGGAACCAACCGAATATTCCTTTTTAACGAAACGGAAAATCGGCAACCGAAATAACCAAGTTGATTTGCGGAACATATCCTATATGAACATGACACCATTAACATGCAATCAGGAATCCCAACTTAAATTTCAGCCTAACCAAAACCTATATTTGGAAGGAATTATCTTGTTTGAAGAGCCGAGGCATCTTTTACGGATATTTATGAATCACGCAAACCTTGTCGTGTCGAATTTGTCCTGAAATTCCCGTTCCCCAGTGTTAGTAAATTCGTGAAGAAAATTGTGGGTTGGCAATTTGGGCCGAAGTCGTCTATTTGAATGAAAAAAGTGACGTCATCATTGGTAAATACGATCACAGATGAGCACACCGAGTTTTACTTTCATTATGGATCCACTAATACAATATACCTACCTAATGCTTGAATTTTGGTTTTCATGTTATTTCGATGTGATTACCTATGACGTCAAAATTATTATCAAGGATTTTATGCGCGCTAGGTGCACTCCTATGAACTAGTGTCTACCATCTGGACAAAATGTTTGATTATTTGACATCTCAAATCTGATATAAAAGATTCAAAACATCGAATTTTTGCACGTTTGACCTGGAAAATGGCGTACTATCATCTTGTCCAAATGTCTGTTATTTTTTAATTTTTACCAAGAAGGGGTCCCAACGATTGTTTGGCAGGGTATCCTGCCTGGTCGACACGATAACTACCAAATGGAAGAGCTAGCGATTTCAAACGCCATGCCTCAAAATGCGACGGTTGAGTTCCAAATCGGCCAAACCGTTTCGGAATTTAAGTCATTTGAATATTGGAGATTATTTCTTTCTATACATCTCTGGAACTAGTCGAGCGATCGGATTTACACTTAGTGGACAGTTGAAGCATACCGGCGCCCAACTTTTTTCCTTTTCCTTATCGAAAACTATTCATCAGATTTCTACAATTCATCAATCGATATCAACTTTCAGTTCGATACGACTTTAACTTTTGGAGATATGTAGTGTGAGAACTTTGTCAAATTTCGTGGTTTTTTTATCGGTATCGTTTTCTTTCCGAAATATCTCAAAAACATTGATGCAATCACGATGAAACTTTGGTGCGAAATTTCCTGATGATCTTGAATTTGAATTTTTTTCAAACATATCTATCAGATTTCAAGAAAGACCTTGAACCCTCTATTTGACAACAGTGACTCAAATTTCAGTTCGATCAGTAACTAGAAGGAAAATGCTGATGCACAAGTTCGTGCAGAATTTCGTGATGATCTTATTTTTTTTATTGTTCTAATGAAAAAAAAATCGGAAACAATTTATGAGATTTTGCACTCATTCTGCCCAAACCCATTTTTCCCAAAAGTGTACCAATTTTCATTTCGGTTCGATTCTAATTTTCCGAGAAATTTGTGAAAATTATGTCAAATTTTTTGGTTTTATCCTTGGTATCGTTGTTATTTCCTGAAAATCTCAAAAATATTTATCCAATCATGATGTAACTTGGGAAGTAATTGAATTCGATATACAGATTGGATTGAATTGAACTCAAGTATTGATTGAAAAAAATTAGCATAGCATAAATAATTTCATGAGGACCATATAAAAAGAAGATCCCCAAATATTCAGGATGGAAAGGGGCGTTTGGCAGTGTCAAAATGTGAAAAAAATGACCGTTTTGGCTACCGATTTGAACATGCGCGCAAAAGCTTTCGACTTCACGTCGGTGCTTTTCTAGAATTTTTTTTATTGAAGTTTAAATTTAATTTGAAATTGAACGAGATTGCCAATTCATCAAAAACCATTTCTTGTTACGCGCTTCTTATAGGAACAAGAGTTAATTTCCAATATTTCTCCTGGAAAGGTTCTTGAACGATTAAATTGGACTCTCAAAAGTAGAACCTGTAATCAAATTCATTTTGTATGTTTGACCACTTCAACTTCCAGTAGACGATCGTGGATCATTTTTACGCGTTATCATTTCGTCACGATGTGTGTAATTTTCGAATTTTGAGCCGAAAATGGTCTTAAACGATTGGGTTGAACTCCCTGAAGAAGAACCCGTGGTCAAATTCAATTCTGTCCGTCCGGCCGTGTGTGCTGTAACTTCCGAAAGGAAAGACCTAGAGTTTTGAAATTTTCAGGTTAGGTTTCGATACTAAATATCTCGGTTGAGTTCGTTAATGGGCCAAATCTGCCGAATGGTTTTTGTGTTACAGCCATTTGAAATTTTGATTTTTCAATAACTCGAAAAATATTTATCTGATCGGAATGAAACTTGGCTGGAAGATGGGCAGTATTAATAATCCATGAAAAAATTAGAAAAAAAATTTTTTTTTGTTGAAATTTTTCATATTTTATTTAAATTTCATTGAAATTTCCAAGTCGCTATCTCGCAATGTACACAAGTGCGTGGAAGCTGCTGACTTCACGTCAGTGCTTTTCTCGATTTTTTTATTTCAAAATCTATTTGTCACGTTTTGCTGAATTTTATATAATTTTTATTACTATGTGTCTAATTATTTAGTTTCATTAGAGTACTTTACGTTCCGGATTCAAAAAATTAATCTTGTGTTTTTCAACACAATGTAAGAGATGGCACCTTAAAAATTGTTGGTGTTACGAATTAAATTGATTCAAATATGCATATGAACGATGGCAAAACGATCTCATCTCCACCTCAGAAAATATAATCATCAGTCAACTTAAACCTTGTATGTTCAGAATATACAGCTCTTCAACGTCCAAAACACTTATCTTCCACCCTTTGCCTCCCCTGGTCGCTACTAGAGATTTAGCATCAGTCGTAATAATGATAAACGACCCTAACAGGAAGTCCTCCGTCCTATCTCTGCGCTACATTTGGCAGAGATGTAGATATTAGGAAGGCAATCCATCAAAAACACCCGCCTCTGCCGCCGCCTCTCGATATTATACCTAGGCCTCCAAATCTCGAATTAATATTACCCGTACACTGAACCAGCCTAATGGTTGCTGATGACGGGTTCGAGGGTCCGAAACATGATATAAATGATTTGGAACGGTCGTTTACGGTGTGCCTCTCATTTGCCCGCGTGAAGATGATTTCTACGAAAATACTTCCAGGTTTTTTTGCCCTGTAAGTGGTTTGAAATCGATATGTGCTACTGTGAGTAATTTAGAGTATAAATGTGGAATTATAGTGATATGGCAGGTCGAAAATCACCTTTGGGGTACATCTTATGTTCGTCGACTTCAAAGGATCCGCCTGTGTGCCCAACGTGGGTTGTGATTTAATAAATTAACAATGAAATTCAATTCATCAATACATGTTGTCTGAGCATATACAGACAATACAGAGTGGTCAAATGAAATAGGAAGCAGAACTTCGAAAAACAACGTCAACATTTTAGGGAAACGCTAAGACTATTTCTGGTTGAAATTTCATGATTTTTATTCGATATCATATGAAGAAATCGCAACTGAAGTAGAAAGGAAAACCCTCCATTATTCAATTGAAACGATGGGATGTCTAAAAATGGTATATGATTGCACAACCACAAGGAATGGAATCGGGCAAAGCTGGTTTATCCATAGATTGATTTAATATTGAAATTAATCTCCATTGATGTGAAAGTATCACAACCTATAAATTTCCCAGTTGAATCAATAGTATGTGTATGTAGTATGAGGATGATTGCACGATGAACTGATTTCAGAGAACAAGTTATCACCAAAAAATACTTGTTCTTTTGATTGATGACTGCTAGATATCTTCTTTATTAATAAGATAATGAAGCAAATTTAGATTATTCTCAGCTTGCTAAATTTATTTAGGTCAAAAACCTTGTCTGAAACAGTTTGGCAGATTTTACGTAAATATGGTAAATGTTTTCCAAGGAATTCTATTTCTTGTTTATCAAGTTTCAAAGTTTCTTTATTCGTTGCATATTAATTCGATTGTATCCAAACATATAAGAAAAAGGTTCGCAATGAAATAGAGCACACCCAAACTCCCAAAAGCTTATTAGTAGTTTCCTAGAGATCTATAAGTGTCATTCACTACAAAGATTCTTTGATTAAGGAAAAGTTTTTCATAAAGTTTTTCGAATTACTTTTACAGTAGATGAGACGAAAAACTCGCTTTGGTATTAGAAATTTCAAATGGTTTCAGATTTCATCGAAAATCTTAGTCTGATTTTAATCTTGTGATTCTTGAATTTTTTTTTCAGTTATTCGAAAGTCAAGTATACAATTTTACAGCTGTTTTGAGGAAGGAGAAAGTGTGGTTATGTCAATGATTTCCCAAATATAACAAAAAAAAAATTATCTATTCATTTATACAAAACGGTACAGAATAGTTCCATTACAAAATAATCCTCAAATCCCAAATCAACTCAACATAACTGTAGGAAAACATTTTTTGAAATTTTAAATACGGGGAGTAAAAAGTCAAGCCTGTCATAAGAGTTCGCCAACCTCAACATTCTGAACAGTGGAGACTGGGTCATATATTCTGTTCTGCACAACGAGATCTCGAACAAATTTCCTGGTTTTGTTGCATATTTAGGAACTCTTAGACTAACGAAGGCTAAAATATCAGAAAATTCAGTATCTTATAAATGAGCACCGAATCAGCTTTACACTATACCTACGACACTGCAGAGGTTCCATGTTCAGTTTTTTGCGTGTACCCGTAACTGAAAACTCAATTGAAGGCACATAAAGTTTGGAAGAAATATATTTCAAAAACTTGTTCTCAACACTTTCAATCTGGACCATATACTGAGAATAGAATTAACTAGAGCGGCCACCCAGATAATAGCGGTATCTCAAGCTTCCCCCACTCTCTGGTGCCCTGATAGCTGCCTCTTACTAGGAAGGCTCTTATAAGCCTTGCATTATTCTGAAGTGTAACTCATTTATTATATTGACCCTTTTTGTTGGGATTGATTACAATGGAAAGAATAGGCGTGTCCGTCGCTTTTGAACGCAATAACAGAAAGAAAAATAGGAAAATTGCAAGTACCGAGGTAAAAATGTCTTTCCTCTTTATCGCTTTGCTTAGGATCCCGAATTCAAAGAAAAATGGATTTAAGCGATTAGGAGGTATATAATTGTGAACAAAGCGATCATAGTTGTGTTTAAAGTGACCAGTTTGAAGAAAATGATTATGATGATTAATATCCTTTTCGTAGGCACTCAAAAAAATGCTGTGCCCTCGGTATTCCCGCATTTTTGCTTCATGAACAGCCATCAACATCTTCCAAATCCTAAATGAGAGTTTTAAAGCGTGGCCCCTCTCCGTTTCTTTTTTCCAATAGCAGAAAAAAGAGCTTAATCTGATCTAGAAATCCTCACGACTTGAAAATACTAAGCAGAAGCCAGTTGAAACGAAAATCGCTAATTTAAAAAACATTGTTGAGAAATTACAGGAACAGACTTTCATTCTGTCAGAACATAGTGATTTACCGAAGGAAATTTCAAAAATTCTCTCTGCCTTATGAAAAGTGAATCCCAAAGAAAACATCCATTCTTCTAGTCTCAGAACATAGAACAGCTGAGTAAGAAACATCAGCAAAATATCACAGCATTCTCCTGTAAAATTACCTGCTTTGATGAAATCTTTGAATGTGTCAAGTTTTTCAAAAGTATTGAATTGTTCAAATGTCATTATAGTATTGATGGAATTCTAAATGATTATTGAATTCAGTGATTTGTTCGATTAATTTATGGCTTGTCATATACCCTTCATCTGTGTTGGATGATTAAATATCAACCATCCTAAAATGAGGAAATTGTATGATGATTGAAGAAGGAATTTTGCCACTAATTTTCATTTTGTGAATATATCGCAGGATACCTACGTTTATGAGGGCCTCAGAAGGAAGATCAAGTGTGAAGAATTGTGTTTGCAATAACTTAAGACAAAGAAAATACCCCTCAGAATTTGAGAACGAATTTAAAATCATTCAAAATCCGAGGAGAACAGATGAAACCGTCATCAGATGTGAATCGGATTTGTATAATCTGTGAAAGAATATTCAAAGCATCAGTTCAGAATGATGAAATCAACAGCAACATTACCAAATACAACTATGATTTACTTTTGTTCGTTTCAAGAATTAACTTCTTCATAGAATCGAATCATTTATCACTCAATGGAGAGGACAACCAACAAGAACTAGTTGATTGAAAGTATAGAGAAAGTATATTTCACCATTAGAATTGAAAAAAAACCGTGATCAGAACCAGAGCACCAATGAAACAAAAGTGCGACAGAAATTCAAGAAATTAATTAATTTTAAAGGACAGTAATTAAAAAATGTTCCTCTCACATTTCGTTTTCTTTCAATACATTCCGATATGTTTCAATAGATTTGTCGTAAGCACATTGTTTAATCAATTGTCATCTATCCATCAACTTAAAAAACTTAAAAGAAATAAAAGTCAAACCGAATAGCACCATGAATAACGGGCCCGATGAAGAGACGGTAGGACACCAGAGAGTGGGGGAATAAGAGCACATATTCGGTAGCGCATTCGCAATACGGTGGCCGCTCTAGTATATTCTATTCTCTCTGGAACTTATGGTTATCATACCCAGGCTTTAAATAAAGAACAACAGGAAGAAGAATAACGCTTTTCTACTTCGTATATCAGTGGAACATAGACGCCCATATTGATCCTCCATGTATGACTCATGTTAGTTAGTTTCTTCAGACAAAGAAGTCTCGGAACAAGTTGTTCTCTCTTCAAAGTGAAAGGGAAGTCGGCCATATGCAACATCCATCCCGGACCAACTTTGTGAGGCATTATGCTCCTTCCTGTTGTTCTTTATTTAGAGTACCCAGGCGACCAGACATAAGAGCAATACTCCATAAAACGCGTTGAACGGCACCTTTTAAAAATACAGATTGGATCGAATCGAAATTCAGTGATTGAAAAATGACAGCTGGAGTACTCATGCAGAATTTCGTGAGGATTATACAATTAGGAGATAACCAAAAATGCGGTTGGCGGGGACAATAAGTGACAAGACGAATTTGCGAACATGCGCGTAAAAGCTGCTGCTGCTCTTATAGTATTTTTCGACAGAAAAAACTGCTTGTAAACCATTCGTAATCAATGAGTTCAACCAAATCGTTTGAAATCATTTTCAGTTCAAAGTTCTAATGTGACCGGAATTTGGGCAGAATGTTGGCACAATGCGCACAAAAAGAAACGTTTCCCACGGTGAACCCAGCAAGTGGCACCAGTCGCATAGACTCCTTCACTCCTACGTAACGCACAAGTGAAATGGACGTTGATTAAACTGAGAAACGACGCGAAACCTCCTAAAGCATGTCTAATTAGAGTGCGATCGCCGCCTAACGGGCAAGTGCCAATTAATGTCGATCTTTTTGTTATTGCCTTCGTTAATTTCTACGGCTCCGATGTCCTGTGTAACAGTCCGTTTGCTCACCCCTGCTTTTTCGGCTTTATCGTGGTTTCCGGTGTTTCCCTTCTTGTCCCCTCCTAGAAACGTGCGCACCATTAGCGAGGAAATTATATGGGGGATAAAGTAAATTCTCATATTTTCCGCAGTGCCATTTTCCGAGAATTATGATCACTTGACGACGTTCAAGGAGCTTGATTAACATCTGCTTGAACGACACGTTACGAGATATTTATAATGGTATCTTCAAGGGTCAGGTGATTGCATGACCTTCATTCTGAATAGATCACTATTGGGAACTTCTGCGAAGATGCCAGCGCCCTAACGGATAAATTTGGAACCTGTCCAAGCTAGTAGTTTTATGTAAACAAACCTTAGAAATGTGGTGGAGAACGAATATTTATTAAGCAGAGCTTGAATATTTAAAGGAATTATTATAATTTTGTGTAAGATTTCTTGAGA
This sequence comes from Myrrha octodecimguttata, assembly GCA_958510865.1. Classification (NCBI taxonomy): domain Eukaryota; kingdom Metazoa; phylum Arthropoda; class Insecta; order Coleoptera; family Coccinellidae; genus Myrrha; species Myrrha octodecimguttata. Next base: position 34,716,843 of record OY294057.1, read on the forward strand.
AGGAACTTATCGTTTGGATCACGATATAAAATCGTACTTTGAATCGTTCCTGGAGGATAATTTCGGTGATCTTTTAGTGTATATGGCTTGGTGGATCGAAAAGAACAAATATCTTAGTTTACTTGAATTTCTGGAAAAATAGGCACCTCAATAAGTAGTTTAAGGACTCTTATTTATGTTAAGAAGTGCTGAATGCAGTCTATATTATGTGCTAAATCTAGAATCAGTCCAAATGATATGACTTGTTCTTTGTTTACAAACGAGTGAATCAATAAAATGAAAACAGATTTTCTGTTTTAGTTCTTTTGCATTGTATTTCTAAAGAAAAGAAAACAGATAGACATATAATTGATTTGATTTTCATAATACAGCAGCTCAAGATACACATACAAAATGAAAAAAGGTCACAGCTGGTTCAACCTACCTATATATAGAAATGAAAAGTATTAATGTATTTATATGAATAACTTTAGCTATTATCAACTCTAACAGTATATCTAGTTTTTGTCAGGTTTTCAACCAGATCACTCTTTTAGAATATGATTTTGTGTAATATGTGAATTAGGTAGCTGCAGAAGTGCTCGGTAGTTTCTCTGCAGCATTTTCAAAATTCTCTTATTTTCATTTACACCTGAAAACATCATGACATGAGGTGGTTTCGAAATGAATACATTGTAGGTAATTTACCTTCATGAAAATAAACATCTTCAGAGAAATGCAGTGAGCATACTTTCATGTATTTCGTGACCTGTTTTCCAATCTTCAATTTCTATAGCTAGCCTTCCTCTATCATTGAGTTCCCTGCTAAATACTGTTTCCAAATTAACTCTACTTTCATTTGGCTTTGGAAAAAATGAAAACAAGAGGCACTAGATGATCCTTTCTTCTTTGACCATGAATAACATTGAGTTGAGGCACACAACAATAGTCATTTCGGGAGGATGCCATTTCGAATTAATACAATCGAAAATTTTAATCGGAAAGAAAGGAATCGATTGATGAATATTACAAACACTTTCGGTATACCAAAATTTCAACTCGGAGAACAACACAAAAGCTCGAAAATGAACTCCAAAAGTAAGCAAATTACGTTAGAATAACAGGCACGTCGAAAAACTACTAGCTTGGAAGTGTTCGAATTTCTATCGCCAGAGGGCGTATCGCTTAGCAGTAGTCGCGAATGTTCACGATATTTTTAACGAATTTTCCGTTATTCATTAGAGAATGCTGCGAATTTCCATTGAGAAGTCATGTGAATACGCCTGTGAGAAATGAATGGTTGAGACAGATAAGTAACACTTGAGAGCACAACATCGATAACACGAGTTCAAGAGTGGTTTTGTTACATCTTCCCAAAATCGGAATTAGGTTTTGTGTGCCGAAGAATTTTTCGAACAATAAAACACACTCAGGGCCATTGGCGAATGAAGATAAGCGCTACTCCCTCTGGTGGCTATCAGAGTAACCCGAGGTACAGACATTATCATTGACAAGTTAAAAGAAATGTCGAGAAAATGAGAAAGTTTATGCATTTTTCTTGGCGCTTGTGTGATTTTACAAGTGTTTTTACCGAGAAAAAGCAAACTCAAATGTCCCTTTCCATAGATTTCTACAGCTCGTTGAAAAATTTCGATTTCGGATGAAAGAAACTTCCTTTAACAAGTCCGGAAGTGTTGAAGAATCGATAAAGACCTTGGCAACTTGTAACTCAAAATTGGCAAACCAACAAACAAGATTTATAAGAGTCTATTACCTGCATTTTACCGATGATGATCATTTTTATAGAAGTAAGCACGAATTGCTCATGAAATATTAGATCACATTCTTGAAGATAATTGTTTTCCAGGCCTCTAATCTAAGCAGAGAAAGTTACTTATGGGGAATGCTATGCGTTCCAGAAATCTGCCTGTTGAACTGATCATTGAGGAACAACGTGAATGGTTTTAGTAATAATAATGTTTATTGAAGCAAAATAAAAACACTTTCTAAATAACAATCATATACACACTCCAATAAACAAATTTTAAACCCACAAAAGTATAAAACTTGTTCGTGGGGGAACAAAACAGATAATTTCAGCATCTAAAACAACCGCCAATATTCTCAGAAAATGAATATGATTATTTACATCAAAAAATTTCTAGCACTTCAAACAAAATTGACTCTATTAAATATTCCACTCCAAAAATCCAAATCGCTCGACTTGATCCATTTCTTAGTTTTTCTGGAGAAAAGTGTTCTGGAACTTTCAGCCCTTAGTTCAGAAGGCATGATGCCATATAATTAGTGATAGAACTGACCGATTAAAATAAAAGAGTCTGATCAAGGAAATCTCTGGTTATGAATACTTCACTCAAAGTGCTTCTGCCGATGAACACAAAGCTCTACAAGGCTTATTGATTACAGCTTTTTTAAGACCAATCATATGAGTGTTGAAAGAATTTATTTTTCAATCCATAATGAATAAGGCTTACGGTACAATTAAGTAGCACTAGTTTTATGTGAATGTATTCATTTTATTCACAATATATTGTGTGAATTCAGTCCTTCCTCATCTAAATAGTAAAGTTATGGGTATTTGTCTATATAATTCTTGAAAGTATGTTTTACAATACTATCTGTTTTTAACTTTTGAGCTGGAAGGTACAGCATTCCTCATAGGTAACTTTCTCTGCTTGGATTAGGGGCCTGGAAAGAAATTGTCTTATTCAAGAATGTGATCTAATATATTTCATGAGCAATTCGTGCTTACCTCTATAAAAATGATAATAATCGGTAAAATGCAGGTGACAGACTCTCATAAATCTTGTTCGTTGGTTTACCAATTTTGAGTTGCAAGTTGCCAAGGTTTTTATCGATTTTTCTACACTTTCAGGCCCGACTTGTTAAAGGAAGTTTCTTTCACCCAAACTCGAAATTTTTCTTCGGGCTATAGATATTTATGGGAAGGGACATTTGAGTTTGCTTTTTCTCAGTAGAAACCTCTGAATAAAGAACAACAGGAAGGAGCATAAGGCCTCATATAGTGGGCCCGGTATGGAGGTTGCATATGGCCGACTTCTCTTTCACTTTGAAGAGAGAACAACTTGTTCCGAGACTTCTTTGTTCGAAGAAACTAACTAACATGAGTCATACTTGGAGGTTCAATATGGGCGATTACGTCGCAGTGATATACGAAGTGGAAAAGCGTTATGCACCTTCCTGTTGTTCTTCATTCAAAGGTAGAAACACTTGTAAAATCACACGAACGCCAAGAAAAATGCATAAACTTTCCCATTTTCTCGACATTTCTTTTAACTTGTCAATGATAATGTCTGTACCTCGGGTTACTCTGATAGCCACCAGAAGGAGTATTCACTCGCCAATAGCTAGGGTACTGCAAGGTAGTGCTATGTCCTACCTTAAAAAGCAGAAGCTAAATATATGAAAAATTTATTAGATTGGTGAAATTTTTCCCTATCTCAACTTCAATTTCCATTGCCCAACCACTATGGCAACTCTATCTACTGCCTGAAAATAATTGAAGAACTACAAGATGTAAATCCGAGTATATAGATGGTCAACATTGAAAGACCTGTATTGTCCAAATGACATCCAAATTTCATTTTTGGGTTGAAAATGGTTTGATACGACTAGGTTATTCTCATTGATGATCAATCCAAAGTCAAAATCGATTCTGCCCCGTCGTAAACACGATAACTTCCGAAAGAAACAATTTAGAAACTCGATATTTGTAGGGTGGTTTTGGAAATTAATAACGAAGGTCAAATTCGTGAATGGGTTAAATACAGCCAAAGATTCCACAGATACCCATTCAAAATGTTATTTTCCCAATATTTCCGAAAAACAGAAAAAATCGAATTGGAATACAGTACTTGATCGACAAATGACAGCTCCAAGGCTCATACAGAATTTCGTGAGGATAATATGGTCAAAAGATCGCAGAATATCAAATATTTGAACAAAAAAAAAATTGAAAATTTTTTCTAATTGTTCCAATGACACGATCGTCACGAAATTTTCACAAAGGTGTCCATCAGCATTTTGTAATTTTGAATTACCAAGATTCATAATGATTGAATCAGTATTTTCTGACTTATTCCGAAAAAAACAACAATACAGAGGAAAAATGCACGAAAATTATAACCGTATCAAACTGAAATTTGGTACACTAAAAAAAAAATAAAAACTATGAAGAATAGTTTCTGAAGAAAAAACATTTCGAAAAAAAATTTTGATATATTTTTTTTAAATTTGATAATGGTACGTCCCGAAAAAAATTATGCAGAAACTTGCGCGTCGTTATGATTCAACCAACTGCCAAGTTTCAATCCAATCCCTTCTGTAGTTCCTGAAATATCAGGGAAATAACTTCAAAACTTAAAACTCTGAAACCGTGAGAAGTAAACTGCTCCACAAGAGTTAGGGATATCGTATTCAATCGTTTTTAAAAGTATCTTATCTTCGGGAAAATAGTTGTAAAATCATTTAAAACTCAATAACAACTTGAATCGATCCAATAAAAATCAGTATGAGACATTTCGCAATCTGGTCGCCTTTTTTCTGAAGTTTGGTTCATTGCATATGCTTCATGAATGTTCTTATTTTGAAATGAAGTCAGTTTATCAACGGCTTCGATTTGAAATGAGTTTTCTGAAAATGCAGGGTGGCCTAACTCAGGTTGTTGTAGCGGAAAGGCTCCAAGTCAGCCAAAGTGTGATATCTCGACTTTGGAATAGGTTCAGGGAGACAGGTTCCGTGTTGGAAAGACCAAGGCTTGGTGGGCGACGAAAAACAACACCTGCTGAGGATCGTTTCATCGCCGTTTCGGCGAGAAGAAACCCTACATCTACGTGTAGAATGCAACGGAATACCCTTCAAAATGCAGATGGGGTCCAAGTTTCCATCGAAACCATCAGACGACTTTTGAGAGAGATGAATCAGGGATCTAGACGTCCATTAAGAGGAGTTACATTAACACGTGATGATGATCAATGGCATAGTGTCCTTTTCACTGATGAATCCAGATATGGACGATTTTCAGATTCTCGAAGAATAAGGGTATGGACAATCCCACGCATACCCCGTAATCGTCGCTATGTCCAAGAAGTCCATCCATTCCGAGGGGGTAGTGTTATGGTATGGGCCGGGATATGTTTCAACGGGCGCACAGATCTACACATTTGTCCTGGGAATATGACGGCCTTACACTATAGGGAGCATGTCATTGACAATGTGCCAAATTTTCACGCTGCTATTGGTGAAACTTTTCAATTTCTAGACGATAACGCTAGACCACACAGTGCAACCATAGTTGATATGCGCGCGAGGAGCTTGGTATTCCACATTTACCAATACCTCCGCACTCACCAGATTTGAATTGCATAGAACATGCATGGGATATGCTCCGAAGAAGATTAGATAATCATCAAACTACCCCAGAATCCTTAAATGATCTGATATAGTTCCTGCCCCGTTTATGGAACCAAATTCCTCAAGAAATGTTCAACAACCTCGTGTGAAGTATGCAAAGAAGATGTCAAGCAGTTATTGATGCCCGTGGAGGCCATACATTGTATTGATAGTCTTAATATGCTTGAATTCTCTGGAAATAAAATTTCCTTATTCTACTCGATTTTTCTTAACCACCCTGTATACTCTGCAGACCTACAGGCTAAAATTAATTTGCAACTTGAAATCATATTAATATGAATTTTCACCACAAAAATCTTATTTTAACAATATTTTTTTGGAATTCAAGTCAATATCCCTAACTCATGTGGAGCAGTTTATTTAGCCCATAAAGGATACTAACCGCGACATTCTGATGAGCGACCTACCCCGAAAGTTTCAAGTCGCTAGCTTGCTTCGTTCGACAGTTATCGTGACCGACTCGCCGGACGGACAGAATCGATTTTGACACTGGATTCGTCATCAGTGCGTCAAATCTAGTCGTTTGAGACCAGTTCCGGGAAAAAATTCGAGAATTACAGACATTTGGACAAAACAATAGCCCGCTGTTCCCCTAGAACATGCCGTAAACCAAAAATATGAGTGAAAGTATGATACTTTCAAGACATGGTATGAATATATTTTTCTACATTGTAGTCTAAGATAATTGATTTATTCTTCTCACAGTCTGAAGTGGCCAATAATAAAATTAATGATGAGAATTTATAATGATACAAAAAGGTAGTGACTTTCAAGAACTGGAAAATTCAATATTTATTGTCGGTTTGTTCTTGTAAATATATTAGAGGGTGTTAAAGATTAATAACTGCTCATTATAACTCCCAAGGGAGCTTATAACCATGTTTATATTTACGGTAACTGCGGGTTACTTGTTTATAATGTATAAATATAAAATTAACGATTTTGCCTATGAATTTGAAAAAGCGCGCCAAAAGTTCATGTCATTGCATTTCAATGAATTTTTTATAATGAAACTATTCACTTTGTCTCGCTCCAACAATAAATTTCCAATCCCCAATTCCGAGGCACATGCGAAACGTCCCCAAGACAGATACGGACACTATCGTGCGGTCATCCAGGCCCACGGTAATTAAATTACACTCTCCCGAAAACCCAGTTTTAGGGCATTCGCCAGGCACCAGATTCCGCCACTTTTTTTCGGGACCCTTTTAGTGAAATTACCTAAGACCCGAGGCAGAACTTTTCCGAGGAAAACAACCCCCGTTCGCGAATAGAATATCGAGCAGCCCCCTGGATGGCCGTAGGAAGAATGCATTTAGGTAATACCGGCACTAATCGCCCGCCCCCTCTGCGGGGTTGGAAACGATCCCTTATCCCAAGCCCTGGCCTTGGATGGAAATTTGGCCGTTGCCTGGGCGACCCGCGAGGCTGCAGCCGACGAGGACTAGGCCCGAAAACGTCGGTTTGGAATCTAGAGCGATGTTGGAGGAAAATTAGGTTTTTCTTGGAAATGCCGAAATTAGTTGGATAATGATAAAAATCTATATACTATTTAATACAATAAATCATCAAAATCCCTCCTCCAACTGAAAAGTGGTTCTTATTTGATTTGTCATGTACGTATAGATTCGAAGATAATGAAATATTTACACAGGGTGGTCCAATTACGTTAGTAATTTTTTTTTTAGATGCCTCACACCTGTTTTTGTAGTTTTCGAGTGATGATTGTTCTGGTGTTCTGGTGTTTTTTCGCGCGCTCGTTCTAGGTTAACTTAGTATGCCAGCAAGGTTTCAAAAATTCATATCTTTTTCTGGAGTATGTATTTTGCAGTTTTTTTTGTGATTTGATCGCTTCGAATGTTGTTTTGATAACTCAAATAACTCAGCTTCCTAAAACTTCCTAAAGTTACCCAAAAAGGTTTGAAAGTTAGAACTTCAGTTTTTAGTAGGATTCACTCAAACATTCAACTTCAATTTAAGAATACAAGGAGTTCTCATAGCTCCAGGCAAGTTTAAAAACTCCTAACGGCCGACCGTAAACACAATAACTTCCGAAAGAAACAACTCAGAATTTCGATATTTATAGAGAAGGTTTGGACCTCAATTACGAAGGCCGAATTCGTGAATGGGTAGAATCCACCCAATAATTCCGCAGATATACCCATTCAAAATTTCATTTCCTTAATATTTCCAAAAATACAGATAAGAAGGACTGAAATCCAGTACTTTATCAGAAAATGACAGTTTGAAGGTTCATGCAGAATTTAATGAGGATAATATGAGGGAAGATCACAGAATATTGAATATTTGGAAAGAAACATTTGGTGCTAATGGTTGAAAAAAATTGTAAAGAATGCGCAATGTCGCCACATCTTTAAATATATTCATTTATTTTTATATTCAAGAATTTTCGGGAAAATAAAAATTGAAATGGAGTGGAAAATGGGAAAATAACTAACATTGCGCATTCTCACAAAATAATTAGGTACATCCCAAAAAAAAAATTTCAAAAAATGCTCACTGACGCCTGCAGAATGACACCCTGTTTTCTCCTATAAACGTCGAAATCTATCCGAATTCTGAAATTTCACGCGGCTATTGGCAACGTTAAAACACCGCGATTCAGGTGCCTGATCTGAGATATTCACGAGGATTAATGAAACTTGAATGTGGCTGTGTTGCCTAGCTGTAATTAAGCACCACGTGGTATTGGCGTATTTGTTCTTAATAAGTTCGTCTTGTAAGCACTGGAGAAATTTTGCTCACATGCTATAGGGAACTCCGTGCTTTCGTTTGGCCAAAATGTCTGTTATTTTCGAATTTCGGGCAGAAAAGGCTTACAAACGACTAAAGAAGTTAATGGCAATACTCCAGTAATAGCAAACTGAGATAAACACAAAGTCGATGAGTCAACCGATAATCTACCTTGATGTGAGGTAATCATCCAATCAACCAAAGCATCTGAACCGAAGAAGTGATGTCCATGGAGCACAGTTACTTCAGTTTCACGGTTTTTTACGATCATCAGACCACCATACCTTGGACACCTAAGATGCTCCTGGAGATGACGCTGTATATTGTTATTACTGCAGGATGTCATCGAACAGGTCATAAGCATCTAGAGTCCTAACTGCGGTTCCAAGGTAAATCGGTCTGATGATCGGTTATGACCGTGAAACTGCAGTAGCCAAACTCTAACTAAGTTGGGGCTCACTGATGAAGAGTCCGATGTAAAAATCGATTCTGTCCAGCCGTCCTTTGTCACCATAACTTGAGAATAGAAAAAGGTAGCGACTTGAACCATTATATGAAAAGGGATGTTCTTTATACAATGCTTGAATATTTTAGGCTATATGGCGCATCAGAATGCACCGGCAAAGGTCGTTAATAAGCAAAACCGGCCAAATCGTTTTGGACTTATACTCATTTGAATTTTTGAGGATATTTCCTCTGTATCTCAGGAAATACCTTTGCGATCGGATTGAAACTCAGTTATTAGTTGTAGAATACCGACGATAGTATATTTAATAAATTTCAAAAATTCCGGAATTTCCGTCAAAAAAATTTTTTGTCGGAAATTTTCTACCAGAATTCTATGAGAATTTGTACAGACCTGGAAGTCAATATTTTTCAACAGTGTACTATATTTCATTTCGATCCCATTTTGTCTTCCTGAGATGTTGGGAAAAAAATAATTCAAATTTCGCGTTTTTTCCTCGATATCGTTGGTATTTCTGGAATATTGCTGATGATCTGATTATGATGATATTGAAAAATGCCGTTGCACAATTTTGTGCGAAATTTCGTGATGGTCGTGTCATCAAAATAATTTTAAAAAAACCCCCTTTCATTTCAAGGGAACCCATGTCCTGAACCTCTTCAGGAGGTGAAGATTTGAAAAAAAATATCGTTGTTAAATAGCATCCCAGATATTCTTAGAAATGTAGAAAAAAAAAATGAGTGTGGAGCTTGATTTTATTCAATCGGCAAAATCCACAAAACAGTTTCAGGGTGATAGCATCTGAAATTTCGCAACAAGTATAGTTGGTTTTATTTACCTAATGATTTGTCCTGCCTATAATATCTCAAAATATCCCATTTGCTTTTGGTTCATCTAATTATTGATTTGAGTGAATATTAAGGTGTAATGTTTTGTATGTTGCATTCTTACTTACTGAAACAATATTCAATAGAGCTCATTTCGTTTTTTTGGTTGATACATTCCACAGTAGTTGATTTATTCGCAATTTGCATAATTTATTTCATTTCTGATTTAATTTCTATCGGTCACCACTAAGAGTTCCAGCTCTTCCATTCCACGTGCTTACTCACCTATTTTCAAGTAACTTTTGATATTAGAATCAGACGATACATTTCGATTGAAGAAACTGAATTAAAAAACTTGGATTTCTACAGCACCGTTTCGATGATAACATTTCTCCTTCCTCAGGCTGAGAAATCGTCGTGTTTCAATTCAGTTCTTAAAACCGGAATTTATAGCCATAGTTTAAGATTCTGCGAAGAAAGGGAATATTCCATCAATTTTGGATATTTTTGAATAAACTCACCTCTCATTCAGAAGTCGAATAGATTTTTGCCTATGCAGAATACTCCTTGGATCTGAAATAAAAATTTAAATTTGAGTTCCAATTTGATTTACTTAATTTATGTCAAACAGGAGAAATATTCGCGAGTGTAGGCATTTCTAGAGAAAATAAGTAGGTACTATTTATCAAAACATCGGGTTCTCCCGAACAATTAAGCCAATTCAAAAAGTCCCCCCTGAGTATTAATCTCCTGCAATTACAAATATTGAGTCTCTAGGATGTTGCTTTCGAAAGCTGTCATTGTATAGAAGATTTTGTACGGAAGTTTAATGGGTGGAGTCCTTCCAATAATTCCGTGGATTCATGTTTTGATTCCTCCAATATTTTTTTTTTGAATTTCCAAAATACTCCATTTGGTGGAGTTTGCATACTATTCGTTAGAATAAAGAAAGTCTCCTCCACTCGAAATTGTTTATTTCTTCAATTTGAACAATTTCGGCAAAATAACTTCAGGTATTTGCCAACACATATGTGTTGTTAAATAAGAGCTCCAATGAGAACCTACGAGGGAAATGACGGTTAACAATTAAAATTTCATAAACGTAGAATGCATTGAAGAAATAAATAATTTTGATTGAATAAATCATTTCAACGAAAATTTCCCATAATATTTCCAACATCAAAAAGCCTATACAATTGAATTCTAGAAACTTGCCTGATGGCACATGAAGATCTCTTTGAAGTTCATATGATAATAAAATGACAAAATCGTTCATCGGGAATAACAGTGGACCGGGTCAATATATGGATGGGTGACCGTTCTGGCTACGATTTTAAATAAGCGAATAAAACTCTTCACCTTACGTTAGTGCTTCTCTTGAATATTTTCAACATTGATTAACTTGATTGAGTTCAAATATTATATCTTGGAAGACTATTTCTATTGGATTGTGTGTACAATAAATTTCAACCATCCTCCATTACAATAGGTGCAGGGCTGGGCAGTAGTTGAAATACGTATTTGAAATACAAATACGTATTTTGTATTTGTATTTCAATTACTTCTTGAAAATGTATTTTGTGATTGGTATTTCAAATACCTGACGCTGAAGTATTTTGTATTTCGATACTTTTTTCTTTGAAATACTTTCGAACAAATTCATTTAGCGCTGAGCGCCTTACAGGAAATAGTCCGTGAATCTCCCTTCAGATGGCGCGACGTTCATCTGCTTCATCTAGTTCTTTTGCTAGCAATCATATTTTCGGCACTTGGAAAGGAAGAAAAGGTCCTGCGCAATGGTCATTTCATCATGGAGTTAGAGTTAGTCAACTTCCAAAAAGGATAAGAGCAAAGAACTTACCATCCTTGAACATTATCCTAACATAAAAAATGTGTTCATACAATATAACACAAGTTTCTGCCCATCAGGACCTGTAGAAAGATTGTTTTCTTTAGCAGGTTTCATTCATTCCCCAACAAGAGGCTGTTTGTCTGATACTACATTCAAAAATCATGTGTTTCTGAAAGGATATTCTTTATTTAGCGATCAAATATCTGAGCTGAATTAGTTTTGTACTCTTTTCACATTTTACATAACACCTGAATGTATTTTGTAATTTGTATTTCAAATACAAATAGTTAAAATACGGTATTTTGTATTTTATATTTCAAATACCCGACGCGAAAGTATTTTGTATTTCAAATACCTGCGAGAAAGTATTTTGTAATTTGTATTTTAATTGAGCCAAGCATGTATTTTGCCCAGCCCTGAATATGTGTAAATGAAGAAATTTCAATTGAAGCTGGATATGAATTGCCATTGCGAGAAAATGTATTCCAGCTTATCGCATCATGAAAGCTATTTCCTTCTGAAGGAAAAAGGAATGGATAACAACAAACCTCACTTCTCAGCATTTCACCCACTCTATAGAATTACGCATTCATTGGATGCACCTATACGAAATCGAACATTCATCTCTTAAAATATGCTCTTCGGACTCATCATTTGTCATCTGCCCCAAGCCCTTCAACCACTCGCCTCCTAATCCCAGTTCGCAAACTTGTTGAAACATATCAAAATGTCCCACCCCCGTTCGAGCACAGGGAAACCGATCACAATAGAGCGATATTATCCAATACCGCCGTTATTCTTTGTTGTCCGAAAATTGCATGTCTTGAACAGCGAAAGCAACAGAAGTGATCATATCTGGTAGGTAGATTGGAACCGATCAATCTTGTTAATGGAGACATCCCGGAAGGACATTCCATATTTGGTTTAGGGCCGGTATTATAAAACTTAAATTTAACTTTAACTGACAGATTTGACAGTTGTATTAGGACATAACTGTCAAAATTTCAGTTAAAGTTAAAGATAACTTCCAGTTAAGTTTTATAATACCGGCCCTTAGTCTAAGGCTTCTGACAGTTATATCTGTTTGTAAGACACTGTGTCTCCACCAATTACACTTTTGTACACCAGTGTAGATAGTCACAAATTACGAGTGTAGTGCATAGAGTGAGGTTATCTTCTGTGATGGTTATGCGTAAATATAAATCATGATCATAGACACCTATTGTTTGTTGTGTCTGGTCCTACTCTATTATCTAGATCTAGATTATAGTACTCTCAATTAGCAAGAAACCGATTCGTGATATCGCAATCTTTACGTAGCCTTGCATGGGGCCTTGCTGGTACCTAAATTAGTGACAGTACTGTGGTAGCATATTGTGTGATTTTCAGAAGGAATTACCCAGAGAATTGACGATTTCAGAGTAGCTTTAGGTGGCATTCGAAGAAATACATCAAAGCTTGTAACTCCAGATACGCGCTTTCCACAACATTTCATTCTTTATCAACCCTAAAAAATCAAATTATCTGTACAGTTAAAATGCCTATGTCAATTATAATGATTGGGCATATATTGAAATAGGTCACTTGACATTTAATTAATAATTTTTCCCAATTTAAGCCAACCTCCATAATGTGAGGGAACGAAAATATCTTGAGTCGGAGCTGAAGCCAAAGTTACGAGAAAATGTATTTTACCCTATTGTATCCTGAAACCTCTTGCCTTCCAAAGAAGACTCGAATGAGGAATGGACAACACCAAACCCGATATTTCAGCATTTCTCTCACCCTAGAATTGAGCATTATGTTACGTTTTATTTCCGAAAGTTACGGATCTGAATTACGAAATCGGAGACCACTCTAGGCCAATAGACGACTTCGGCCCAAGTTGCCAACCCACAATTTTCTTCACAAATTTACTATTACTGGGGAACGGGAATTTCGGGACAAAGGATAAGGTTCACGTTGTTTATAAATATCCGTAAAAGACGCCTCGGCTCCTCAAACAAGATAATTCCTTCCAAATATAGGGTTTTGTTAAGATCACCTCTGATTAGCTGAAATTTAAGTTGGGATTCCTGATTTCATGTTAAAAGTGTCAAATTTATATAGGATATGTTCCGCAAATAAATATGAAATATTCGGTTGGTCCCTGAAAAAAGGTTAATTACGGAATTTGATTGATGAAAAAACGTTCTTTCTGTCACCAGAACGACAGTAAATGTTCTATGGTAACATATCCATAGCAAAGAACAATCTTTATTCACTTTATGATCCAAAGAACATAGAAGATTAAACAATCAACAATGGAAAAATTACTAGGTATGGTTTATGGATCATAAGGTAAATAAAGATTGTTTTATGCTATGCAGATGTTACCATAAAACATTGGTTGTCGTTCTGGTGCATAGACTTAATATGTCTATGTTCTGGTGACAGAAAGATTGCTTTTTCATCAATCAAATTCCGTAATTAACCTTTTTTTTTCAGGAATAAACTGAAAATTTCATATTTACAGAACGGAAAACCCGCAACCGAAATAACCAAGTTGATTTGCGGAACATATCCTCGATAAACTTGACACTATTAACATGAAATCAGGAATCCCAACTTAAATTTCAGTCTAACCAAAACCTATATTTGGAAGGAATTATCTTGTTCGAAGTGCCGAGGCTTCTTTTATCATGTCGAATTTGTCCTGAAATTCCCGTTCCCCAGTGATAGTAAATTTGTGAAGAAAATTGTGGGTTGGCAACTCGGGCCGAAGTCATCTATTGCCGAAGCTTGAACAATGGGCTGGTTATTTTATTTATGATCTGTCACTTTGATCGCTAATCGGCCTTTCTATGGTTTCAGCCACGTTAGGTTTCACGTTTGTTTTCCACTTCATTTTTCCATCTTGATTAGCTGTTCATTCCATTTTGTGAAAGACGCTGTTGAAATTGAGGGGATATTTGTGGATTAAAGAAATATTATCGAGATGGAAGTCATCGCGGATTCATATATTTTGATTTGGTTTTTGGATTCCTTATACACTGATTCGGATTCTCAAAGATTTCTCGATAAGAGTAACACCAGTTCCTCACGAAATGGTGGTTTTTTCATTACATCGCAAACCCAAATTAAGACTATTATTGTTACAGCTTCTTTGTATGGGACTTTGTTTTTTCAAGGAATGTTGTTGTTGGAGTATTTCCATCCATTCGTTGGAATACTTAGAGATCGAAGTAGTTGCATCGCTTTGCCTTGGAGAACTTGGTCATTTCCTTGAAAACCTAGGAAGTAGAGTAGTGTTTTTGGAGGCCCGTATTTTTCAGCAAGTACATATTTAGTTCCAGGTCATTTGCGTTGGAAGATACTTTGGTTTCCAGAAACAGAAGTATTGATCATATAGTTTGTGTATTAAGCCTGGAGCCATAACGTAGAATCAGCGTGTTTGGATGGAGGTTGGAAGTAAATAACCGTATCTAGAATCTGCAGAACGTGAGTAGCTAAAGCCTGTACTCAAGTTATCCCTCTGTAGCTCTTGGCTGACGAGAACTGACTTTTGAGAACTAATGAGGGTTACCGCCATACTAATCGCTTAGTGGTAATAAAGATTACGTATCTATGAGTGTTTTAACTGAATGTATTTACTTTGAGCCCGAAATGAGTTCATTTTAATATTTCATTGAGTTATTTAGAGTACTAACAACCTTGAATTGAGGCTAGGCTATTACCGAAGCGTTATCTAGAAGAGTTGGAAGTCATGGTAACTTCCATAGTCTGAGCTAGCTCTATATGGTTCATTATCTAAGATTCCTTCCGAAAAGATAGGTAATATAATTCGTCGAATGCACCTAGACGAAATCGAACATTCATCCTAACATATGCTCTACCGACTCATCATTTGTTATCACCATTTCCTCCAAATCTTTCAACCAGTCGCCTCCTAATCTCAGTTTCGCAAACTTATCGAAACATATCAAACGGTCCCACCCCCCGAACGAACAAAGAGACCTCGATCACAATAGAGCTATATTATCCAACACCGCCGTTATTCATTATGGGCCGAAAATTGCATGTGTAGCACAGCGAAAGTATCAGAGGTGATAACATAAGGCGGTAAGATTGAAACCGATCAATCTTGTTCGTGGAGACATCCCCGAAGGACATTTGATATTTGGTTAACTGCTGGCAGTTATATCAGTAGGCAAGACATCAACTCGCTCTACCAAAATCACGTGCGCACTTTGAATGTACCCTCAGCCACGGGGTAAGTCTAGATTGCATGCGAGTAGGCTTCTTGGTTTTTATAAACTTGTAGGAGGCGTAGTTTGACTGAGTTGCCAGAGGGTAGCGCCACTGATTGACGCACGCTAGCTACTTCATTCCAACACAGCATAAGCGCGTCGGTCATGGTCGCTCACTACGCCGCTTCTGCGTTCACGCAGGTGCCAGAGGATTCAGCCTATTTGATGAGTCCACCTCTGGCACTGGGACGAAACAACATTCCCTAAGAGGGCGCCGTCCGTCAGATGGCGAGAACTCACGAAAACCGTCAAAAACTCATTCTGATAGTCTCCCAAAGATCAGTGCAATAGGTGGTTCAAGTACGAGTAGAATGAAGTTCAACATTCTTTAGCACCGAGACATAATTTGGTTAACTCTAGTGCTATCAATTAGCTGAAGCCGACTCGCCATATCGCACTCTTGACGTAGCTTTGTTCTAGAAAGGTCGAAGCGAAGAAGCTAAATGGCGTTGGCCACGATCAGGAAAATTGACCATTTCACAGTTGATTTAGGAGGCATTTGAAGAGGTTCTTCGAATTTTGTAACTTCTGATACGTGCCATAAGAACCATGGGCTGGATATCTCAAATGGTCTGTTACTTTGATCGGTAATATTAATCTTTCAATGGTTTCGGTCACGTCAGGTTTGACATTCGTTGAGTAGCTTGTTCCTTCTTCACTCTTGGGTGACGAGAATGACTATTAAGAACGTATGCGGTTCACTGCCTTACTTATTGGTTATGTTAGGTTAGGTTTATACATTAAGGTTCCTTTTGTTTCTATTCAACCGTATGCATATTGTTGCTGCGTGTGAGTTTCGAATTTATTCATCTAGATGTTGAGTCTTGCCACTAGTACTAGTTTTTTTCTTGGCCTACCGTTTAGGACCTCAGACTCATCGTGAATCCCCAGGTTCCTTTTCGCCTGAATCCCTGAAACCCCACACCCTGAGGCTATATGCCCGAACCGTTTTATAGTCTGAGCGTGCTTTGGATATAGTTCATTAGTCTACATCAGACGAGCGAATGCTCATTCTTTTGTCGTTCTATCTGCACAAAAAGACCAACAAACAACGTTCTTGTTCAAACCCACCTTAAGTTCCTAACCGAAAAGATATATAATTCATGGCATGCACATACGAACTCGAACATTCACCTCATAAAGGATGCTCCTCTTCCCTTAAATAGAAAAAGAGGAATGGATAACACCAAACCCCATATTTCACTGTGCTCCTCACCCTCGAATCACGCATTCATCGAATGCACCTATACGAAATCAAACATTCTCCTCATATAAGATGCTCTTCCGACACATCATTTGTCATCTCCCCCAAAGCCTTCAACCACTCGCCTCCTAATCCCAGTTTGCAAACTTGTTGAAACATATCAAAAGGTCCCACCCCCGTTCGAACAAAGAGACCTCGATCACAATAGAGCTATATTATCCAATACCGCCGTTATTCTTTGTCAGCCGAAAATTGCATGTTTTGCACAGAGAAAGCCACCGAACGAGGCTTTTACCGTCGGCCGTCCTGCGCGCCCCGACGCTGACGTTACCTACGTAACGAAGTGCCACCTCCGTGTCAAGGATACACGCTACGACGGGCATATTTTACCGGAAAAGTTCGGAACTTTGACAGCGCGCCGTTTTATTTTTTACGTGCGGCAGACATCAAAGAGACGGGCGATCGTTTTATTTCGGTGCGAGATTTATGTGTGAAGTTTAATTAACGAATCTGCAGGGGTTCCGTAGATGGAGCAAGTGGGAAGGAGTGGTAGTTTTGGAGTCGTAGACACAACCTCTAATGATGTTTTCCGTGGGTTTGCTCGTAGGTAAGAGATCGTTATCATTTTGCGTGAATGGGAGAATTATACTGATGAAGAATCCATTGTGATGTGAATTTTATCCATTAATCCGTGAACACTGAACTTCCGGAAGAAACCATTTCTTCACAATAATTCGCATAATCCTTAATCCTGATAAATTGGGACTCAGTGGCTAGTTGTGAGGTACTTATACACAGACCTATGCAAAATTCAGTGAAAAAAGAAAGCTGTAACTGTCCTAGTCAGACCCGTCAGCCGATACTTTTCAAGCAAGTGTGCACATAAAAGGCTTCTGAACACGCGAAGCGATATTTGGCTGAGGTTGTCAGGGCTTCAGGTATTATAACGTCATGAATTATCAGCTCTGTCATACAGATCACGAGCCATCATTGCGATGATCTGGCAGCATCGGTCATTTGAGATGTTGGTACAGATAGTTCGTACATGAGTGATTTCACATATAATACCTGTAGGATCTGACCACCTGATTTGCTACTGTGCCTCTGCGACGAGCCCTTGCGTATAGACCTAGCGTCTGCACACTGACGAGCTATTTCAATGACTTCACATGTGTACACAACATTTTTCATCTGTCGTGGACATTACGGTTTGTTGAAAGATACGCTTTAGTCGTCGTAAGTTCGCATTCTCAGTAGGAGTGATATCAGCGACTTGTCAGTTGCTCATCTGTGTATCTGTGCTGAAGTTATACGACGCGTATGCGAGAAATTAACGTGCAGGTGTGTGCAGACACACCATATAAAACGGCCACCTTCCCAGCGATCTTCAGAACCATTCACCCTAGAAAACCGTAGAATAAGGGCCGTATTTATAGTTGTTCCTTGAGGCTTCCTTACTGAAGGCCGCCTTGAATTTGCTTTTCTATGGAAACAAATACAAGTTTGTTTGCATAGAAACATGGAAAAGCAAATTCAAGGCGGCCTTCAGTAAGGAAGCCTCAAGGAACAACTATAAATACGGCCCTTGGACTATCACCTGTTGGATAAAATACTGTAGTATAATTTCATACAGAGCGCCATCTCTCAGGAGCATCTTGCGAATCTTATCCTTCGAGTGCAGAATACCTTGATCGATGTGAATGAAGTTCATCCTATTGTCGTATAAAGTCACTGCATCTGCGATATTGTAGTTTACAACATCCGTCACGACTTGGAAACACTGGGTTCATGTGGTTTACCAAAACGATAACGTCCAGCATCTGATAAAGATGGGAATTGGTTTACGGAGAAGAAAAGCTTGATCAGAGCTGAACATCCAATCAACCAAAACATCTCTACACCGAAGAAGCGGTGTCCAAGGAGTATGGTTAATGCAGTTTCACGGTTATTACCGATCTTGAGAACACCTTTTTACGCGCATGTTCTAGATAACAGAACGTTATCGTTTTGGCACAATCAGGTCGATTCTGTTCGCAAATAGCAATATTGCTAGGAAAAAGATATTGCTATCATAACGAGATTGGAATTATTATTATTCTGGTCAACGATTTTGAGCAATATGATCTGTCACTTTAACAAGAATCCTGCTATCAATATTGCTATCTTAGCAACCTCAAAATAGTACTCGCTATGCTTGATAACAAGATAGGTTAGAACGGGAATCTTACAGAGATCCATTTGTTTCAGTATTATTTCTTCCAAGAATTCGAAAATATTGAAGATAGGGAAGTATGTGCTACTAGAAATTTGTTCAAGGTTATCTAAAATATTTAATTTCAAGGAAAATTCTTAGACTAAAATACCGGCATAGTAAGCAACATCTAAGATGATTATTCTAATGATCTCAACAACAGTCATCCCTTTGAATTTCCAACAGCAAAGTTCATCGAATTTCGAATCATTAACGCCTGCATCGAATTGTTACATTTGATTTCTGGAAACCAATATTCTATTGGTATCCAGGAAATTGGTCAATTTGACTTTAATATGTTTTTCTGGTTCGCAACATTTTCGAAAAGTCGATGTTTACACGAATAAAAAAAAGTATATGCTAATGAAAATGTGTTCAAGGTTCTCCAGAATATTTGATTTCAAGGAAAATTCTTAGACTAGAATACAGGCAGAGTAGACAACAGCTGAGATGATTAATGATTATTCTAATCATCTTGATAACGCCCTCTGAGGTGCCAACAAAAAGTTTATCGAATGTCGAATTATTATCGTCTGAATGAAATTGATGCATTCGATTTCTGGTAACCAATATTCTATTGACATCCAGGTTGGTTATTGGTCAATTTGACTCTTTTTGTTTCCTTACATTTTTTATGTCGATGTTTACATGAATAATAAAAGCCGTAGATAGAGGTAATGTATGCGAAATCATAAAAAAAAGTCACGAAGTAGGGTTATTTTCTTCTTCCTTGTAGCTCTAAAGTCACAAAATACAGGGTTTTCAGCTCTAAAATCACCGATCATGGAAGCCCATGATAGCAATATTGCTATGACAAAATTCATAACAAACATTGCTATAACACTAGGAACAGAATGCGTAACATCATGGCCATATTGCTATAAATTAGAAAGATAGCAATATGACTAGAATAGTAAGGTTCATAGCAATACGCAGACAGAATCGATCTGAATGTCTGTAATTTTCGTATTTTGACCCGAAAATGGTCTTAAAAGATTTAGTTGAACATGCTGAAGAAGAATCCGTGGTTAAATTCAATATTATCCGTTTCCGTCCGCCCGTATGTGCTCTAACTTTCGAAGGAGACGAACTGGCGACTCGAAATTGTCAGATTAGGTTTGGATTCCAAATATCCCGGTTAATTTCGTTAATGGGTGAAATCAGACTTAAAGTTTCGGAGCTAAGCCCATTTGAAATTTTGAGGTTAATTCCTTGATATATCATGGAGTACTGCATCGATCCGATTGAAACTTTGTGAACAATCTGGAATACCAACGCGCAACTCACTGCGAATTATCGTGTCGATCCAGTTGTTAGAAGATTTCAAAAAAATGTTTATTCGGAATTTTTTGATGGGAAAGTTTTTTCTGCCAAAATATTGATTAAATTTCAACGAAATGTGACACGAACCTCAAGAGTCGGTATTTAACAACAATTTCTCAAATTTCAATTAGATCCGATGTTAACTTCCGAAGATAGAAGGAAAAAAAATAAGCAAATTCCGTTGTTATTTGGAATTTTAATATAATTTCTGTGATATCTCGAAAAGTTAAGATGCAATCACATTGAAACTTCGTTATCAGGTAAAGAATACCAACGCGCAAATTTCGTGCCGATTTGATATTCAAAATTCGAACAATCGTGGAGAGTTCGTGGATTCATAAACTTAATGGTTTTTCCGGGATTTTTCTTCACAGACCGACTATAACGCCTCCATTTCAGCCATTAGGAGATTTCTGTTTCACATAAAATCCGCCAATAATGATACAAAATTCGTCCCGTACATTTCTCCCAGTAGCAACCCCCAGGAAAGAGGCATATTTCCCAGTTTACCCTTAATACACTCCCGTCGAGCAATAACAATGCAATAAACTTCCTCCAGAGCCCTCCAATCTTTTCGCGTTTTAGTTGCAAATTCCTCTCGAGATATTTATTGCGCGATAAGGGGATCTCCGCTTAATTCCTAGGTATGTTGCAGTTGTGTAACCTCGGCATTACCGGCATCTTTATTCATGCGAATTGCGGTTACGTGACTTATACCCGGAAAGCAACTTTGTAGGGAGAAAAGTTTTCCTTTGACGCACGATTAGGCCCGCGGGGGGCTGGAAATATTGGAGTGGGCTCGAGGAATTTCCATGTTACTTTGTGTTTCATAATACGAGTATATCCTAGGGTTGGAAACGCTGGGGTTGGTGTTGAAAAGGTAATCGTTCGGAATGTGAAATGAAAAATTTAACGAAAATCACTAATGTGAACTTGGCAGCTTTTGTGCGCACGTTTGAACTCTTTGCCAAAGTAGTTGTCTTTTCAAGTATTCAACCCGCAAAAAGCAGCTTTACACACTGAAGGAAATATTAGACGATCTTTTTCTCTTACGGTCCCTTAGAAATTTTGCATGAACCTTCAAGCTACAATTATTCAATCAAGTCCTAGATTTCAATTCGATACACAGACAAAAAGGATCAAACTTTAAACACCCTGTATATCGTAAACGTAAAATCGTAAAACGTAACTTCTGCGGTCCCATATTCATGGACTTTTTCGATAAATTACACAAAAAAAAGGATCTCTCGGATCAAATATATACATAGTCTTGAATTAATATATATAATATTATTCTCCCAAAAATAATAATTTAATGTTGACCAATATACAGGGTGAGTCTATGAGTTGTACATTAATTTCAACCGTAGATTCCTCTAATAAAAAAAGACATTTTTTTCATTTACCATTTTCCCAGATTCCGCTCCAGTAAAGAAATACAGGCTGTTGAAATTTCCAAAAAAAATCAGTTTTTTTAGCTTTGATATGGTGACTCTGAATGATATGAAATTTGGTGTGAAGTTTTCTATAAATATGACACAAATACTACAGTTATCACTTTCATCCTACTTCAAACAGTTTCCGAGTTATAGACTCAACGATTCATAAAACTATATGAAATCAGCATGAAGATTGCAGATGCAGTTCATCTTATGTCATAATAAGAATCTTCAATCATTTTAGAATTCTATATTAATTCAAATATAAAGAGAAAGAAAAAACCTGTTCACCATCTTGAATGACAGGCTAAGCCATCTCACATTATTGTGAGTTTCCATGAGTGTTTTTTGTAAATTTTGTCTAACTAAATAATATTTCAGCTCCCTGAAGATGGTCGCATTGCCGACTGAAAGCTTGGTATGATATAATAAAGAGATAGTTGGCAAGTTGTGATTATTACACCCGATAATCTTCAAAGTTAATTGTTCGTAATCGATATAATACATATTATTCTATATTATTCTTCATAATTTTTCCTTGAATTCACCATTTTGGAGATTATTCAATGTGAATGTCATAAAATCTAATAAAAATTAGAGAAATTTCCTCATTTTTTTGGATCCGTCCCTGAGCCAGTAAAGGCGGAAAATTGAGTTCCGTCTACACTTATCTGAACCATAGAATAAACAGAAATTTGTATCTATTTCGCTTAGAAGTAATGCTTTTATATTAGGTCTATGCTATTTCGTGATCAGACCACAGATATGGAGGCTAGGTCTTCATGTCTATGAACCTGACTTTTCATAGAGTTCAATTAATGTGTTTAGGTTAGTTTATTTATTTCATATAATTGAGGTATAAGTTTGATGAAAATAAGAATAATTATGTAGGTTTCAATATGAGAGTGGGCGAGGATGTAATTGTGTATAATTTTATAGTGGAATGAAATCAAACATGTCAAGAATATCGAGTGGAAAATCACTGTTTCAATAGTCCAGTGTAGTGAAATGTTTACCTTGCGATAATATTGCAAAAAGCACCAAATCATAAGAATTAAGTGAGTTACTTATTCTGCCGAAGAGATCAGTGAGAAATATCTGTGATGAAGTTGCAAAGAA
Organism: Myrrha octodecimguttata; assembly: GCA_958510865.1. NCBI lineage: Eukaryota > Metazoa > Arthropoda > Insecta > Coleoptera > Coccinellidae > Myrrha > Myrrha octodecimguttata. The sequence continues at coordinate 34,739,800 of OY294057.1, forward strand.
ACTGCAGGAGTGTATTAGCACAAAGAGAAATATTTAAATGCTTATAACTTTTTACCTGAGCCAAATCTGGAAAAATGGCAAAGGAAAAAAGTTTTGCATTTGATTAGAGGAATCTATGGTTAAAATTAATGTACAACTTAAAGACTCACCCTGTATACGTCCATTTGAAACTCATTTGATTGTTTGCCTGTTTACATAAATTTTCTTGTACCGAATTCAGTTGAACCGAAACATACATACTCTTTACTTCAGAAAACAATGTCAGCTTATCATAGTTCGCTCGGATCAAGAATATAATTTCTTATTAAACGTGTTCAGAACAAGAAAGCACATACACTTGACCCCCTCGACCAATAGCGCTCAAGATGCATATAGAATGTAGAATCGCAGAACATAGGAAACATGGGGAACAAAACCATGACCGTCATAGTGAATAGTGAACAAGTGCGTTTGTGTTATTGATGGTGCATTATGAACATGGTAATAAATGGAGAACAACTCATCAAGATGAAGGGAGTTTCGTTAGTCAAGAAGGGAAGGTTGGTTTTAAGAATAAGCTTGATCACTCGCGGACAAAGTTTGAATTGAAAAATGTTTGTATATGTGGGTACATATATGTGTGTTATGCACAGATTGTCACATGCATATATTCCTGAATTCCAGACTGCATATTTTTTATGCTTGGAGGTCGTGAAGATACATAGTAACCAAGCAAATTGTTACTAAAGACTTCTGCCTCTGCACTCGGATCTTCGAAACCCTGTTACCGAAAAACTTTCTTGTTGGAGGCAATCCTCCATTTACATCTAATTCATAATTGATATCTCCAAAAAAAAAATTATGAAAGGCTTTTCAAAATTTTTTTCGAATAATATTTTTGTTGAAACTATTGTTCACATTCGAAAAAATTCCAGATATATCTTGAACTTCATATTTCACAACAGTGTATCAAATTTCAATTCGATACGGCAATTAGTTTTGGAGATATTGGGAAAAATATGTAGAATTTCGTGGTTTTCCTCTCGATATCGCTGTTTTTTTCGGTATAACTCAAGAAATACTGATTCAGTCATGATGAAACTTCGCAGCTAGTTTGAAGATGCAAAATTTTGTGATGATCGTGTCATTAGAACAATTTGAAAAATTTTTTTCAAATATTCAATATTTTGTGATCTTCTCATCATGTTTTCCTCATTAAATTCTGTATGAACCATCAAACTGTAATTTTTCGATGAAGTACTAGATTTCAATTCGATCCAATCTGTATTTTTGGAAATATTGGGAAAATAGAATTTTGAATGGGTATATCGGCGGAATCATTGAGTGGATTTTACCTATTCACGAATTCGGCCATCGTAATTAAGTTCAAATCTACTCTACAAATATCGAGTTTCTAACTTCCGGAAGAAACGTCTTAGAAACTCGATATTTGTAGAGTAGGTTTGGGGCTTAATTACGAAGGTCGAATTCGTGAATGGGTAAAATCCGCCAAATGATTCCGTAAATATACCCATTCAAAATTGTATTTTTCCAATATTTCCAAAAATACAGATTAGATCGAATTGAAATCCAGTAATTTATCGGAAAAAAATCTAGAAAATCACTGTCGTGAAGGCAGCAGCTTTTGCGCGCATGTTCAAATTCGTTGACGAAGCGGTCATCTACATTGAACATGCGCGCAAAAGCTGCTGCCTTCACGGCAGTGCTTTTCTAGATTTTCCGGAAGTTATCGTGTTTTCGATCTGGCGATATTTGTTCGGGAAGTTTGGACCTTAATTATGAAGGCCGAATTAGTGAATGAGTAAAATTCACTCAATGATGGAGCAGATATAACCATTAAAAATTTTATTTTCCAAATACTTACAGTTTTTATTTAATTTTGATAGTTCTGTTTCAGATATTGTAAAGATTTATTGAGAACTCCGGCCGAATCACAAAATAGACGCATCGGTGCATCACTACAAGTAACACAATATCAAAAATGAATAATTAATTTCAAACAAGGGGAAAATCAACCGAGCATCGAAATGCTCGCAATTAATCATGCCTGATCTGTTCCCTTTAGGTTCCCCTAACGTTATGAAAATCGCTGACAGCAGGACTTAATATAAGGTTTCTGCACAATTCTGAGGGCTTCTGCTGAATATAATTGGAGATCCTGTCTGCCGTTCTGTGCAAATCCGTGAGTCTTACATCTCGGACGAATTATAATTACTCCGCAATTGCTGAAATGTCGCCTAAAGCCACCATTTAACTTAGAGTGTTTCCTGAGTGTCTAAGGCTTTGATTAGTTCCTCCAAGTTTTATTTTGTTGTAAGCTGTGAATGCCTACGGGTAAGATTGTCATCAGATGAATTTCGCTTTCGTGATTTGGAATGAAGAAAACTCAGAAAATTAAACGAAATTGTTCATTTCCTTGGCGTCTCTATTCAATAGGATCTAAAAGCTGAAAGATTAGTGCAGCTCGTTATTTCTGTATCAATATTATATTCTATTAACATAAACACAAGCAGATCTGTTGCATGCATTTTTTTTATCATTGGAATCAAATATTTATCCGTAAGACTACTGAAAAACAATTTTCAACGAGAAAATGATCTTTTAAATTTGGCTCCGTGTATCGGCTGTTCGAACGGACGAAACTTTGCGGCTTCCGTGACGTATCACAGAAAAAAAGGATCTCTTAAATCAAACATAAACATATTCTTGAATTGAATAATTTCAAATTGAACAATATACTTCTTTTCTCAACTCATTCCGTTGTTTGCCTGTTCACATGAATTTTCTTGAATCGAATTTAGTTGAACCAGAACATGCGTTCTCTTTACTATAGAAAAAAATTTCAGCTAATCATAGTTCTCTTGGATCAAGAATATCATTTATTTTGTGTGTATTTATGTGTTCTGATGTCGAAAGCAAGTACACGTGACCCCCTCGATGAATAAGCGCTGAAGACGCTTATAGAATGTAGAATCCCAGAACATATGAATATTTAGTTAGGAGACAACGCCATGGCCGCCATAGTGAATAGTGAACAAGTGCGTTTGTGTTTTTGATGGTGCACTATGAATTTGGTATAAATGGAAAACTACTTATCAACATCAAAGAACTTTTTCGGGAACAGAGTTTCGAAAGTCAAGAAGAAAAGGTTGGTTCTAAGAATAAGTTTGATTACTCGAGAACAAAATATGAATTGAAATATGTGGGTACATGCCTACATGCATGTGTGTTATGCACAAATATTGTCACATGTATACCAACATTCGTGAACTCCAGACTACACAATTTTATTTTAGATTGGAGGTCGAGACTAAACATAGTAACCAAGCAAATTGTTTTAAAAGACCTTGTAAGGAGGTGATCCTCCATTTGCACCTCATTTATAATTGATATGATAGGCTTCTTAAGATACCATACATTTTTAGAAATTGAAATCTTCTAGAAAAAAATCTCACATTCGTATCAAAGCCATAGTATCTCCGAATGAAAATATGAAACATATATAGCAAACATATCCAGTAATTGTTGATTTCTCATTTGGACCAAACAAGATTCCGCTTGAATCAAGAGTATCATTGTTCACATGGTTCAAGAGTATTTCATCGAAAAATCAAACTAATATTTGGTTGGACCTATTCAAGAATACCATACTTTTGAACGAATGCTGTTACAAATTGATTTGAGAGAACCTTTTGCTCTGTGACCGGGATATAATCTCTCTTCTCGTGTACTTTTCTCTCTAGCAAGCCAACAGACAGAGATCGGTGAATCGTACAATATCGAGTGACGTAAAAAGCGACCTGTCGCGTTTCTCCTTCTTCGACCTTGAATCCCGATTTGACCATTTTTAATACCGAATTATTCAAAATTTGCGAAAAGGTTTCTGCATGTAACACGAATTATCATATATTTATATTTTTCTCATTCTATATCGATACAAAACCATAATGTATGTCATCACACAATTCAACAATTCGCGAATTTTGAATTGGGTATTGAAAATGGTAAAATCAGGACTCAAGGTCGAAGCGGGAGAAACGCCTCAGATCGCCTTCTACGTCACTCGTTATTGTACGATTCACCGATCGGTACAGCCGACGCTGTCTATTGGCTCGTTAGAGAAAAGAACTCGAGAAGAGAGAGAGATTGGTTATATCCCGGTACGTTACGGAAGCCGCGAAGTTTCGTCCGTTTGAACAGCCGATACACGGAGCCGAATTTGTACATTTTCTCGTTGAAAATTGAAATTTTTGACTGCGGTTTTTCAGTCTTACGGATAGAATGTTTGATTCCAATGATGAAAAAAATCATGCAAGAGACCTGTTGTTGGAGTGTGTGATAGCATACATTATGGTTTTGTATCTATATACAATGAGAAAAACATAAAAATATGATGATTCGTGTTACATGCAAGAGACCTATTGTCGGTATATCAACAAATACTTCACTTTGATCTGAGCTAATAATCAAATCAACCAGAGCCTTCGCACTGAAGAAGCACCCTCTAAGAAATTCATATATTGCAGTTTCACTGACACTAGGCTCTTAAAACCTGTTGTTTCTTTCGAGAGTTATTGTGTTTACGGCCGACCGTAAACACAATAACTTCCGAGAGAAACAATTTAGAAACTCGATATTTGTAGAGTAGGTTTGGCCGAATTCGTGAATGAGTAAAATCTACCTAATGATTCCGCAGATATACCCATTCAAAATTTTATTTCCCCAATATTTTCAAAAAAACATATAAGATCGAATTGAAATCCACTACTTTATCAAAAAATGACAGTTCATTGAAATGAAAATGAAGGTTCATACAGAATATCATGAAGATGATCACAGAGTATTGAATATTTGAAAAAAAAAATTTGAAATTTTTCTTTAAATTGTTTTGACACGATCATCACGAAATGTTGCACAAAGTTCTCCATCAGTATTTCCGAACTAGCTGCCAAGTTTCATTCCGATTTAATCAGTATCTTTTGAGTTAATTCGGAAAAATAACGATATCGAGAAAAAACCAGGATATTTTATATATTTTTGCGCGCATGTTCTAGGGGAACAGCGTGCTATCGTTTTGTCCAAATGTCTGTAATTTTGGATGATTGAGCCGAAAATGGTCTCAATCGACTAGGTTGGACTCACTGATGACGAATCCGGTGTCAAAATTGATTCTGTCCGGCCGACCGGCCGGCCGGTTGGCCGGCCGTAGACACGATAACTGTCGACAGAAGCAAGCTAGCAACTTGAAACTTTCAGCATAGGTTGCGCATCGGAATGCCGCGGTTAAGTTCGTTAATGGGCCAAATCGTTCGAATAGTTTCGGAGTTACAGGCATTTGAAGTTTTGAAGTTATTTATTTTTTATTTCAGAAACTATCTGAGCGATTAGATTCAAACTTGGCAGTTAGCTGAAGTACAACGACGCGCAACTTTTAGCCAAATTTCGTCAGAATCATATCGTCAGTAATTTAAAAAAAAAATTTTTTCGAAATTTTTTTCCAAAAAAATTTTTTTTTCGGAAACCATTCATCATATCCAAAAAAAATTATACTCACACTTTGACCTTCTAATTTCACAGCAGTGTACCTAATTTCAGTTCGATACGATCATAAGTTTTGGAGATATCGGGAAAAAATATGTCAAATTTCGAGGTTTTCTTCTCGATATCGTTGATTTTTTCGGTATAACTCGAGAAATACTGATTCAGTCCTGATTAAACTTCACAGCTAGTTTTAAGATGCTTAAAGACAACTTTATGCAAAATTTCGTGATAATCGTGTTATTAGAACAATTTGAAAAAAAAAAATTATATGATTTTTTCATCATATCATCCTCATTAAATTCTGTATGAAACTTCGAACTGTTATTTTCGATGAAGTACTGGAATTCAATTCGATCTGGTCTGTATTTTTGGAAATATTGGAAAAATAAAATTTTGATTGGGTATATCTACGGAATCATTGGGTGGATTTTACCCATTCACGAATTCGGCCTTCGTAATTAAGGTCCAAACCTTCTCTACAAATATCGAGTTTCTAAGTTGTTTCTTTCGGAAGTTATTGTGTTTACGTAGTCGGCCGTTAGGCTGACCGTAAACACAATAACTTCCGGAAGAAACGACTTAGAAACTCGATATTTGTAGAGTAGGTTTGGGGCTTAATTACGAAGGTCGAATTCGTGAATGGGTAAAATCCGCCCAATGATTCCGTAGATATACCCAATCAAAATTTTATTTTTCCAATATTTCCAAAAATACAGATCAGATCGAATTGAAATCCAGTACTTCATCGAAAATAACAGTTCGAAGTTTCATACAGAATTTAATGAGGATGATATGATGAGAAAATCATATAAATTTTTTTTTTCAAATTGTTCTAATAACACGATTATCACGAAATTTTGCATAAAGTTGTCTTTCAGCATCTCAAAACTAGCTGTGAAGTTTAATCAAGACTGAATCAGTATTTCTCGAGTAATACCGAAAAAATCAACGATATCGAGAAGAAAACCTCGAAATTTGACATATTTTTTCCCGATATCTCCAGAACTTATGATCGTATCGAACTGAAATTTGGTACGCGCGCACGTTCAAATTCGTTGCTGAAGCGGTCATCTACATTGAACATGCGCGCAAAAGTTGCTGCCTTCAGGGCAGTGCTTTTTGAAATTTTTTTCCAATATCTCCAGAAATTATGGTTTTATCGAAATGATATTCGGTACACTGCTTTAAAATATGATTTTCAAGGTATGAGCATGAGTTTTTTCGGATTCAATGAATCGATTCCGAAAAAAAAATTTCGAAAAAAATTTTTTTTTCTGAATTCACTGACAGTGTGATCCCGACGAAATTTCGTGAAAAGTTGTGGGTTGTTATGCTACAACGAACTGTCAAGTTCCAATTCAATCACATGAGTAGTTTCTGAAACATCAGAAAATTAATCTCAAAATTTCAAATGCTCATAACTCCGAAACAATATGATCGATTTTTCCCATTAACGAACTTAGACGCAGCATTTCAATGCGCGACCTTATCAGCAAGTTTCAAGTCGCTAGCTTGCTTCTCTCGACAGTCATCGTGTCCTCGGCCGGACAGACGGCCGGCGAGTCGATAGGATCCTCCGTACGCGAGTAATCATGCCTAAAGAAAGACGGTCGGCCGACCGGATAGAATCGATTTTGACACCCGATTCGTCATCAGTGAGTCCAACCTAGTCGTTTTAGACCATTTTTGGGAAAAATTCGAAAATCCAGACATTTGGACTAAACGACAGGCAAGGATGGGAGGGAAAAGCCATAAGAAGTTTTTTTCAAAACGAAAAATCAAATGAAAATAATTCTAAGAATTTTCTCGTTTGTCTGATGAAAAAGTCAGATTTGTACTCTGAACCCACAGTATTGTTTGTATTGTTCCTGTATTGTTCACCAGGCAACCTGTTTTACAAGAAACTGCCCTTGACAATAGTTCAATCCTGCAATCCTCGTTTTACAGAAAAAAAAAAACAAGTTTTAATAGTTCTGTTTCAGATATTGGGAGTGAAACCCCAGAAAACTTAAAAAATGATGAAAAACCCTCCCAAATTAAGCTTCAATCTATACCACAAAAAGTTTCAAACTGAAATAATGTCATCACCCAAATGAAAAATTCTTTCATTTCACAAAAAAGGAAAATCTCTCAGTTACGCAAAATCCTCGTCGTGAAGGAACACAATCCCGTTCCTTCCTTTTGAACCCAACGTCTCTTCATCCTCAATATTAGCCTGTTTTCCTCAATTAATAATTCAGCAGTCCCTTGTCGATATCCTCTCAAAGGAGACATAAAAGAGGAAAGAACTTTGGCTCGAAAGGAGAAAATTCTACGTATCCCCAGCTCTTCAACTCATTTAGTCAGACAATGCGCCTTTCGGTCCCCAGCTCTGGAGCATAAAAAACGAATCGGATCATAGACCGCTGAATTTTTAGACTTTGAGGCCTCACACTGAGAGCGGATCTTTTTATATCTATCCGGTAGCCGAGCTATGCGCTTCGTCTGGAGGTTAAACGAATTAATTTTTCCTGACAGGACGCGTCGCCAATAGAAAAAAAGGTAGAAGAAGAAGAGTCGGGTAATGCATAAATAATTACGGCGGGGGGCATTGCGTGGGCACCAGGGGCGTACGAAGAAAACTGCGAACATCGAGGCTCATACAGATGGACGTCAATTTTGATAATTTTCGTAGGATTCAAGCAAAACCTACGTTCCACACGTTAAAATTGTAGCTGGAAAATTTACACTGCAAGCAAATGTCAAAAATTGCTAAATTGCACCGGGTTATGACAAAACAATAAATAGTTTGTTGCCTAAAACAAGCAAGTAAAAATGTAGTAATAAAGGACCTACCGGGTGTCACAGGAATCAGGCTCGTCAGTGAAACTAATCTTTATTTTTCAAGATATTGGATTGAAATTTTGGACATAGATACTTACGATTGTTTTCCATCTACTGAAATTTACAGGGAAGGTTAACTTCTTACGGTTCAATCGGAAATTTTTCGATTTTTGCGCGCATGTTGTAGGGGAACAGCGTGCTATTGTTTTGTTCAAATGTCTGTAATTTTCGAATTTTGACCGAAAATGGTCTCGAACGAATAGGTTGGACTCACTGATCACGAATCCGGCGTCAAAATCGATTCTGTCCGGCCGGCCGTCCGTATACACGATTACGGTCGTACGGAGAATCCTATAGACCTGAAACTTGCAGGGTAGGTTGCGCATCCAAATGCCGCGGTTAAGTTCGATAATGGGCTCAATCAGCCGAATAGTTTCGGAGTTATATTAGCAATTTGAAATTTTGCGGTTATTTCCCTCATATTTCAGAAACTGCTGAAGCGTTTGGATTTAAACTTGGCAGTTAGTTGAAGCATAACGACGCGCAACTTTGAGCGGAAATGCTTCGAAATCTTATAGTCACTGAATTTTAATGAACATTTTTTTCGAAAACATTTTTTTTTTCTGAAACTATTGTTTATATTCGAGAACAATTCCAGTTGTACCTTGAACTTCATATTTCACGGCAGTGTACAAAATTTCAGTTCGATACAGCTATCAGTTTCGGAGATATTGGGAAAAAATATGTAGAATTTCGTGGTTTTCTACTCGATATCGTTGTTTTTTCCGAAATAACCCGAGCAATACTGATTCAATCCGAACCTCCTTCACAAATATTGAGTTTCTAAGTTCTAACTTCCGAAAGGAACCACTTAGAAACTCGATATTCGTAGAGAAGGTTTGGACCTTAATCACGAAGGCCGAATTCGTGAATGTGTAAAATTCGCCCAATGATTCCGCAGATATACCCATTCAGAATTTTATTTTCCCAATGTTTCGAAAATACAGATAAGATCTAATCGAAAAATGACAGTTCATACAGAATTCAATGAGGATAGAATGATGAGAAGATCACAGAATATTGAATATTTGAAAAAAATTTTGTTTTTCTTTTCATATTGTTCTAATGACACGATCCTCACCAAATTTTGTACAATATTGTCCTTCAGCATCTTTGAACTAGCTGCAAAGTTTTATCACGTTTGAATCAGTATATTCCTCGAGTTATTCCGAAAAAAAAACGGTATCGAGTAGAAAACCACGAAATTCTACATTTTTTTCCCAATATCTCCCAAACTAATAGTTGTATCGAACTGACATTTGGTACACTGCTGTGAAATATGAAGTTCAAGGTACAACTGGAATTGTTCTCGAATATGAACAATAGTTTCAGAAAAAACAAATTTTTCAAAAAAAAAATTAAAAAAAAATTTGTAAAAAAATTAAGTGACTATAAGATTTCAACGAATTTCTGCTCAAAGTTGCGCGTTGTTATGCTTCAACTAACTGCCAAGTTTAAACCCAATCGCTTCAGTAGTTTCTGAAATAACCTCAAAATTTCAAACTACTATAACTCCGAAACTATTCGGCCGATTCAGCCCATTAACGAACTCAACGGCGGCACCTGGATGCGCAACATACGCTGGAAGTTTCAGGTCGATAGGATTCTCCGTACGACCGTAATCGTGCATAAGGACGGCCGAACAAAATCGATTTTGACGCCGGATTCGTAATCAGTGAGTCCAACCTATTCGTTTGAGACCATTTTCGGCTCAAAATTCGAAAATAACAGACATTTGGACAAAACGATAGCACGCTGTTCCCCTAGAACATGCGCGCAAAAAAATTAATAGTTCATACCATGCAATATAGCGTTTGAAGAGTGCACTCCCAGCTGATGCTTTGCTGGGTATTTATTACCTTATGGTTTACTGCCATTTGAGTTAAATGTTGTTTTATGGGGTATAGCATCAACTAGCATTCGGGCATTCAGAGCCCAGACATCCGACTCCTTTTTAACCTAAGACCTCAGGATTCATGTAGATCAGTTTGCAAGGAACATAAGATTCCCCTGTATTTATATCTTACAGTGTCTTTTATATATCCGTTCAAATTTAAATTCCCAAAATAAGTGTTCTGACTTTCATGAATAAGAGACGAGACATAATAAAATACTGTGTATATCAGAACATAAGACTGCCAAGTATGAAATGTCACCACCATTCACAGACATAAAACTCTATTATGAATTGCCTAACGCTTACACAACTATGAACGATAGGCAATTCAAGAATAAGGCCATATTATTACTGCAAAGAAAGTTTCTATAGCATACCTGAATTTCTTTCGAATAAATTCTGATTAATTAATTCAATTTTCTCTTGTTTCTTTTGTTCTATTAAGCTGCGTACAAACACGCGAGCTGAGCGGCTTTCGAGGCAGTTTGAGTGTCTGTACGCGGCCTTAAGTTATGTAAAATCTGTACGTATCCTATACATTTTTTTCAAATGTTTGATGGATGAAAATAAATTGTTATTATTATTAAGCGAAGCGGTAAATCCGCGACTGACTTCAGTTGATAGGAAACAAACTGTAGTATGAATGTCCAAAATTCCAATACGATATTTCGAAAAATAAACAGAAATACGGGGTGATCTTGATTCCTGTGACAACCGGTATTCATATCGACTTTCCCAGACTCCACTCCTTCTGAATCTCGAAGGTGGTGTAAAAACAAGGGCAGAAATGTGAGACTCGCCTGCCATTTCGCTGATAATTTACGGGCTTCGACTGAAACCCTAAAATACTCCTCCGGCAGTAATAAAGAACGGCAGGAAGAAATTTGTAGACCGCAGACGAGCGAAATTTAAATTCTATGGGGATAGTCAGTCTGATAAAAAAAGGAACAACCATGCATGCTGATACGAGAGGGGAAGAGGGGGTCACGTAAATCGGTCCTTTGGTCGTTCGGCCGGAAGAAGTTGAGCCATAAAACGCAAATGTGACCGTTTTTCCTGGATCTTTCTGGTCGTATTTTGGCCCGTTTTTCGTAATTTGCGTCTGAAGAGGACAAGATGGGTGGATGAGGAAGGAGTACGGAGGATCTGGCAGATATCTACCGACGCGCTGTGACGTTAGCACCCCATTTTTATTGCATAGACTCCATACAATTTTATGAAGTCAGTCTTGGAAAAGGTCTATTGAGTTTCTGTAACAGAAACTGAACCAGGTTGGTACTACTGGAATGTCACCAAGGTCAAATCCATGATGTAAGTAAAATATAGTGTGCTCCTCTGCTTTTCTGTGATCGTGTTTAAAAATTATGACGTATAAAACTACATGCAAATCAGAGCACAGAATATATATATTATTTAATTCTCATTTTACATCTTTTCTCAATAAATCCATGTTTAACAACCGAATAAGGATATTCCAAACATTGTTGTAAGTAAAGAAATGGACCTACATTCCATCTTATATTTTTCACTAATTGTCACATGTTATTTTATTTTATAGATATTCTGAAGAAGCAAACGAGGTTTTGCGAAAGCTAAATATAAAACAATAAATGGTATTCTAACCTTAATAGACACTTTTGATTACCCAATAACAAGCTCCTATATTTAACACAAGAGATGAATCAGAACCAAATTATATTTCCTTGTATACTCCATTCACTTTTATTAGGATGCACAGAACAATGGTGCCCTTATTTTCATTTGATTTCCAACTAAATCTTCAGACTAAACTGGGTAAACCGGCTGTATTTCCTTTATTACGAAGGCCGAATTCGTGAATGGGTAAAATCCACCCAATGATTCCGGAGTATACCCATTCAAAATTTCATTTTCCCAATATTTCCAAAAATACAGATTAGATCGAATTGAAATTCAGTACTTTATCGAAAATGGCAGTTCGGAGGTTCATACACAATTTCATGAGGATAATATGAACATTGAATATTTGAAAAAATTCCACAAAGTTGCCCATCAGCATTTTCAAACTAGCTGCCAAGTTTCATCATGATTGAATCAGTGTTTTTTGAGTTATAACGAAAAAAACAAGGATATCGAGAAAAAAACATGAAATTCTGAAATTGAAATTTGATACACTGCTGTGAAATGTAAAGTTCAAGGTATGAGCGAAATTTTACTCGAGTATGATGAATAGATCACGAACCGACGCAGCTTTACTTATTATAAGGAATTCTTTCCATAAGTTGAGTATGTAAAAATAAAGCAACAATAGCCAGATTAAATCTGTCAATTGCCAGATTAAATCTGTCAATTGCCAGACAACGAGCTGTATCCATATGTATGTATGTATGTCTATAAATATATATATGAGAATTGGAGGCCCAATTTTCTGAAAATTTCATACGGAAGACTATATGCTCATCTTAGCTGACATATTTTCAGGTCTCTGTCATTTCTGGTCATACCTATATAACGGAGGGAGTACACAACTTTGTCATTCAGAATTTCAAAAAAAATTTTTGTGAACATAAAAAGGATAGAGTGCGTCCTTTTCAGTACACCACAAAAATCATTATTCTAATGAATGCGACCTTGTATATAAACACGACTAGTCCATATAAAAAAACTCAGATTCCTAGACAGCGAAAAATGTCAATCTTCTTGAACAATGATTTTTCAAGGTAGAGCTTTATATGAATTCCCTTTCCACGTCTAAAATTGCCAGATTTATTTTGGGAATGGCCAGATTAAATGTCGCAATTACTAGATTAAATTTCACAGTTGCCAGATCAAATTTCGCAATAGCCAGATTGAATATCGCAATTGCCAGATTGAATCTGGCAATTGGGACATTTTTATTTTTCGCAGTGTCACTAATACGCCGTCGTACCAAATGACTATAACCATTGTGTATTTAAGTCAATACTCAATGCTCTAACTTTGAAATCATTTGGCCGATTTGGCCCATTAAAGAACTTGACCGCGGCATTTCAATGCGCGAACTACCCTGAAAGTTTCAGTTCGTAACTTGCGAAGTTCTACAGTTATCGTGTCCAAGGCCGAATCGAATTTGACACCGGATTCGTCATCAGTGAGTCCAACCTAGTCGTTTGATACCATTGTAGGCTCAAAATACGAAAACAACAGAAATCTAGACAGAACGATAGCCCGCTATTTCCCAAGAATTTGCGCGCAAAAAATAGAAATGAACTTCTCTAGACTTGATTACAGTAAAGATGTGCCATGAAGCATATGCTATCTCCACTATTTTTTATTCTAACGGTATAAACATTCCATTGCTCGAATTTTTGTCTACTCAAACTTAAATCCTCCTCCCATACCAACTTTGTCGTTAGAAAAAGCCTGTGGGCAGCTCGCAAAAAACGCACATAATGCTACCCTTCAATCACTAGCGGGAAAGATGCCTCTGATCATCACAATTAATTCGACATTAAAACTTTCAAAATAACCATCTTGATGCACTGCCGACAACGTCCTACCCTGTTATTATTCCTGGGACCTATGGTTACGCGTGTACCTATTCCGTAAGGTATACTCTCCACGGGGAAGACCTCGAATGATTTCCACCGTGATGAGTTCGGGACAGCTAGATGGGACTTTCGATAAGGGCGATAGGTATCTTGATTTTTTTAGGTTTGTTTTTTAAGCAGTCGTGTACGGTGGAGACGAGATTTATGGTTATATTATACGGAGTATCGGGATGGACGAACTATGTGGTTTAGGAAACAGAATAAGACGATATGACTATTTTTTACGCGCTTGTTCTGGGGAACAGCGCGTTATCATTTCGTAAAGATGTCTGTAATATTCGAATTTTGAGTCGAAATTGGTCTCAAACGACTAGGTTGGACTCACTGATGAAGAATCCGTGGTCAAAATTGATTCTGTCCGTTCCGCCGCGTGCGCTATAACGTTCGAAAGAAAGAACCTAGAGTCTTCAAATATTCAGGTGAGGTTAAGATCCTGAATATCTCGGTTAAATAACATAATCACAAGGACGAATATCCGTCGATAAATCAACAAATATTCCTCCTTGATCAGAGCTAATCATCCAATCAACCAAAACACCTACACCGAAGAAGCTGATCCAAGTAGAATGACTACAGCTGTTTCACAATTGTTATTGATCCGCAGAGACGCAGAGAGATCTCTCGATACTTACCTTTCAGACGGTAACAAGTACCGTCCTGAGTTAAGTTGACCTGACGATCAATAACAATTGTGAAACAGCTGTAGTCATTCTACTTGGATCCGCTTCTTCGGTGTAGGTGTTTTGGGTGATTGGATGATTAGCTCTGATCAAGGAGGAATATTTGTTGATTTATGGACGGATATTCGTCCTTGTGATTATGTTATTTATTATAACTGGAGCTCTTTCTTCCCCGTGAAACCAATTCCTATCTCGGTAAAGTTCGCTAATGGGCCAAATCTGCCGAATGGTTTTTGTGCTACAGCCATTTGAAATTTTGATTTTTCAATAACTCGAAACATATTTATTTGATCGAAATGAAACACAAAAGAAATATTTCAGAGGGTATAGAAAGGTCTCATTCAATATCAATGATCGAGTATTGGTTTAGTCATACAGAAACAATAAAGAATTCTGGGAGAAGGGTTTAGTTAAGCAAAAAATAGGAAATGTGATTCACAAAATATTGATTCCTGATAGAAATATTGTCGTCAAAAAACATATAGATCGATTGAGAACTGATTTTTATATGTCACTTCCTCTCTCGTCAGATCATAATGAAACCGACAATTGTGATAATGTATCAATGAATGGATCTGAGACTGAATTCAAAAATAATGAGGAACCTTATTTGGATAATCCAAATAGTCTTCCTATTGCATTAAGAAAAGGAAAAAGAATAGTTAAATCACTTGAACGATTTGGTACTTGTTCGTAATAGTTTCTTAGATTGTTAATGATAATTTTACTGTATGAAATAGACATTATGGAATTGTGTAGATATAATTCGGATTTATTATGTAAATATTCATTAGATATTTAGTTGTGAATAAATAAGGGTATAAATGTTATATAGTCGTATGAATTCCGATTCAAATATGTAAATATGTTTTGTTATCTCTCAACCTCACACATGTTGCAGTTATTTTTCAGTTCTTTCAATTGTACCAGTTCAATAAATGCTTGCAGACTGAAGACAATTAATTTAATTCCCTACTTATCGAGTATCAAAATTATACAAGTATATAACAGTAAATAAGAATGGAATATACATTTCAGAACAACCTCATGTCTATATGGTTTTAAGTATGTGTATAAAAACAGAATTTTATTTATCTGACTATCTGTCCCCTCTTCTCCCGATGTAAAACGAGCTAAGAAAAAAAACTTTTTTTCATTTTATTCGCTCACTCGTTTGTAAACAAAGAGAACAAAATTCATATATTTGGAACTGATAAGTTTAACTACAATTAATATGGCCTGCATTCAGCACTTCTTCCCATTATGAAGAGTTCTTGATTAACTTATTGGGGAGCCTTCTATTTAAGCAATTCTAGTAAACTTGGATATTAGTTAATTTTGATCCATCAAGCAACAGACACTGATACATCATCGAAATTACCCTCTAGAAACGATATAAACCACGATTTTATATCGTGATATAAACGAAAAGTTGCTGTTGTTGCTGTACTTAATGAATATCCGTTTTCCAAATTTTGGTGGAAATTTTTTCCAAAATTTTTTCGACGAATTTTTTTCCGAAAACACTTTATCATACTCGAAAATAAGTCTTCCTCAGGCCTTGAGATTCATATTTCACAATAGTACCAAATTTCCCTTCGATCCGATTATAACTTGTAGAGGTATTTGGAAAAAATATGTGAAATTCGTGTTTTTTTTCCCTCGATATCGTTGTTTTTTTCGGAATAAGTCAGAAAATACTCATCATCATGAAGAATCTTGGCGGCTAGTTTGGAAATGCTGATGGACAAATTTGTGCAAAGTTTTGTGATGATTGTCATTAGAACAATTTGAGAAAAAAATTTCAAATTTTTTTTTTAAATATTTAATATTATCTACATGAAATTCTGCATGGACCTTAATTATTCGATGAAGTACTGGATTTAAATTCGATCTTATCTGCTTTTGGAAATATCGGGAAGCTTTAATTTTGAATGGGTATATCTGCGGAATCATTGGGTGGATTTTACCGTATTCGACCTTCGTGATTAAGGTTCAAACCTACTACAAATATCGAGTTTCTAAGTTGTTTCTTTCGGAAGTTACTGTTACAGTCGGCCATGGAACTAAGCAAATTCAAGCAAAGTTACAGTTTCCAAGTGGATCATATAAAGGTTTGTGTTCATTTGTATAGCATAGGATTAGTTTAAACAAGCACATGGCAGGTCCAAATAAGAAGGCGAAATGAAATCTTACTGTCCTTAATTTAACTAACATTTACCTAGGACATAAGCAAATTTAAGCAGAGTAATAGTTGACAACTGGGTTAATCAGAAGATTTGGGTTCATTCGTACAGCACAAGAAATAGACGCTAGTTCTGAATTGAACGATTGAACGACATAGCGAATCAGCAAACAACATTCAAGAGCACTATGCCAAATTTATCTTTCCCTTACTGAGAACAACGCAAATATAAGCGAAGTATATAATATAATCGCTAGTCTTAGTATTTGCATTCTCTCAGGTCCACCTTAAATGAAAACTAAGCAACCATGAGCAAATCAAACGACGAAATTCAAAGGCACTATTTCAAACCTAAATTACCTATAAGCAAATTCAAGCAAAGTGGTAGTTTGTAAGTGGAAAATCTGAATACTTCGTATACCACAGGATGGGTTCTATTAAGTAGAGTGTCAGCTCAAATCAGAAGACGAAATGCAATCACACTGTCTTAAATTCAACTAACCTTACCTTGGGCCTAAGCAAATATACGCAGAGTAATAGTTTGTAAGTGGATAAACAGAAGACTCTTGTTCAGTTATTGATCCCATCAGGAAACATACACCAGTCCTAAACAAACTGCGATCCAAGCGAATAGAATTCAATGAGACTATCCTAGATTCAAAATACTTAACCTGGAACCTTAGCAAATATGTTAAGGCAAAGTAGTTCATTGGTAGAGCACTATCACTTTGTTTGAATTTGCTTAGGTCCTAGGTTAGGTTGGTTAAGTTTAGGATACGATAGGATGATAGATTTTTTTGTCACTCATTCAATATTAGTTGTAAGATTTTCTGTAACTGGGTGTATACCTGATGTAGAAAATAAAGAACCTTATTATTATTATGTAATATAGTGGTTGAGACATTCAAGTCCTAGGTTCGTGGACATTAGTACAGTGACATTGAATTTCGTCTTCTGATTAGCTTACGTCCTAGGCTTAGAAGGTTAGTTCAATTTGGGATAGTGCCATGCAATGTACCAAATTGAACTTAAATAACTTCAACTCAAATCTGAGCAAATAAGAAGGCGAACTTCGATAGCACATTGCTGAAAGTAACTCACCTAACCAAGCCTAGGCTAGGCGTAGGTGATTATCTAAAGATATGTGTTTATTTTGGGAGCACCGAATTATTCTATATGAAACTAAATACTCGATTAAGTTGAATTGTCTTTAATAAAACTAACTGCACCTGGTAACTTAGCAACTACAAGACTCACAGTCCACAACTGGGTGATTACTTGTAGAACACAGGAAAATGACGCCGGTAGCACAAAATAAAACTACGATCTTAGCGAATCAGACACAAATTAAAGCGCACTATTATTAATTGAATCGACCTGTGTCTAAGCTTATAAGCAAAGCAGTCAATTTATGGAAAATCACGGTAGCACAAAATAAAACTACGATCTTAGCACATCAGACAGAAATTCAAGCGCACTATTCTTAGTTGAATAAACCTGTGACCAAGCTTATAAGCAAAGCAGTACATTCATGGAGCATAGGAAATACATGCTAGTATTTGCTTGAGACCCTGCTTAGGTTCTAGTTGAATTTAGAATAGTGCCAAAGAATTTCGTTATCTGATTTGCCAAGTTCGTAGTTTATGTTAGCTTAGTTAAGGTCTACCTCCTGTAAGGCAAAATCTATCCTTATGTGAAAATACCCTCTATTTGTTAACTCTACAACTGCAGTTACTAGTCGATATATAGTCATCTGATTGCAACCTCTTCTGGAGCGACCCACCAATCTCCAGAATTTCATCTGAGAAACATTCTTTTTTTGTTCAGTTCAAATAAGGCCGTGAATAATCCAATAATTCACCAAATCATCGGAATGAGTTCCCGCGTGCCAGTATTTACTTACATTTGCTTAGGACTAAGGTTAGTTTATGGTTGAATTCATAATATTGCCAATGAATTTCGTTATCAGATTTGCTCAGTTCGTATGTTAGTGTAGTTGAGTCTATCTCCTGTCAAAATTTAATTTTTCCGTCAGTTCATATAAATCAGCCAAGCCATTCTGCTGTGAATAATTCAATAATTTACCAAATTATCGGAATGAGTTCCCGCGTGCCAGTTTTTACTCACATCTGCTTAGGACTATGGTAAGTTTATGGTTGAATTTATAATAGTGTCAATGAATTTCGTTATTGGATTCGCTCGGTTCGTATGCTAGCCTAGTTGAGTCTGTCTCCTGTCGGGGAAAACTCTATCCTAATGTAAAAATTGCAACTCCTCCTGGAGCGTCCCTCCCATCTCCAACTTTTCATCTGAGAAAAATTCAATTTTTTGGTCAGTTCATATAAATCAGCCAAGCCATTCTACTGTGATTAATCCAATAATTTACCAAATCATCTGAATGAGTTCCCGCGTGCCAGTTTTTACTTACATCTGCTTAGGACTAAGGTTAGTTTATGGTTGAACTTATAATAGTGCCAATGAATTTCGTTATCGAATTTGCTTGGTTCGTATGCTAGCCTAATTGAGTATATCTCCTATCGGGGAAAATCTATCCTAATGTCAAAAATTGCAACTCCTTCTGGAGAGTCCCTCCGCTCTCCAACATTTCATCTGAGAAAAATACAAATTTTTGTCAGTTCAAATAAATCACCCAAGCCATTCTACTGTGAATAATCCAATAATTCACCAATCATCGAAATGCGTTCCCCTGTGTCTCTCTAATACGTTCAACTCGGTGCGATCGCCCTCATTTTTGATTAATCCCAGATAGTGTGTCGGTTGAACATAACCGTAAGCCACGGTTGGATGAAATTTGTCACGGGACACTAATGAACCTGTTCCCCAGGGTAACGCCTGATGCTGCTGTTGCTGCTCGTCGAACGATCAAGCTAGCTTTGAGAAGCGAGGGGTTTAAGCTAGAACAGAAACACTGGGAGGTCGCGGACGGGAGTTACGGAAAATAGGTAATAAGATCAGCGATGCTGTTATGTCAGTTTTATGGTTCATTCCAGAATAACAGTTGTACAGTGTGTTGAACGTTATAATTTGTTTTTATTTTTTTATGACACGACAAGAACGAAATTTTGTTCAAATTTGTGCAGGACCAAGGTGGGGTCAGTTGAATTGGGGATATAGCCATCTATCATGATCAGGTTGGTATGGATACTACAACAAGCTACCTGTACTTCATGTGTAAGAGTGTAAAAATCTATGAACGAAATCAGCCATGGATAACATTAGGGTTAATAACATCTATTAGAGAGGAGAGATAAAATGAAAATATGGCTGAGGAAGAATTTCCACCCTGCAAATAAACTCAAGTTTACAACCTATAGAAACTCACTGAATAAGTTGTTGAAGAAAGCTAAGGAATCTTATATAGATCTGAAATGACAAACTACCGTCCTATCTCTGTAATCAATAACTTTGGTAAAATCTTTGAAAAATGCCTGAGAGATAGATTAATCTCACATCTTGAAAATAATGAATTATTGAATGATAGACAATTTGGTTTTTGTAAGAATACATCAACCACTGACGCGATTCAAGAACTTATTGAAAGTGTCGTTCACCCCATGGATGCGAATAAAAGGGCAATGGCGGTGTTTTCAGATCTGCCTAAGGCCTTTGACACTGTGAATCACACTTTGCTTATTGATAGACTGGAAAATCTGGGTGTCAGGGGAGTTGGCTCGAATTTGATTCGAAGTTATTTGGATAATCGGATTCAGTGTGTTAAGATGGGGGGTATTTTGAGTTCGCCATTGAGGGTGGACATTGGGATCCCGCAGGGAACTGTGCTTGGACCGATCCTCTTTTTGGTTTTCATTGACTGGTTGCTTCGTGCTGCCAGACTTGATATGATAGCCTATGCTGATGATACCGTCGTAATTTTTAAGGGTTACACACGGGAGGAAGTATATCGGTATGCTGTAAAGGGTTTGGAAACTGTTTGCAGGTTGTTGTCAATGTCCTTGTTGACTTTGAATAAGAATAAGACCAGATTTCTTTCATTTTCCCTAGAGTGTCTGAACAGCCGGAGTTTGATTCAATACTTCTTCATGAAGATCATTGTGACCAGTCAGGGTGTCAGTGTACCGGTATTAATAAAACGTGGACGATAAAGTATTTGGGAGTAATCATCGACCAACATCTGAGGTGGAGTGAGCACACAAGCTCATACGCATAGAACGCATAGAAAAAGTTTATTATGATTTTTATAAAATACGTAATATTCTCTCGAAGAAAGAATGTTTCCGGGTGTACGAGTCTCTAGTTATGTCATTGTTGAGGTATGCTATTGTTATATGGGGTTTTGTCAGTGAAAATAATATGGGAGGATTGGACATTGTACATAAGGCGGTACTGAAAATAATAATGAAATTGAGTGAATGGTTTGAAACTGAGAACTATTTTTGGAATCTGAGCAGTTAAATATTGAACAACTTTCTATATATGGAGTAACACTAAGGTCTGGTATTATAAAACTTAACTGAAAGTTATCTTCAACTTTAACTGTCAAAACGTATGTCCTAACATAACTGTCAGAACTATCAGTTAAAGTTAAAGGTAACTTCCAGTTAAGTTTTATAATACCGGCCCTAAATCAGATGAAAAGGAGAAAACAAATTGTTCAGCATTCTGTTCAAACAAAGCAGGTTCGGAATCGAAATCGGGTTGTTCCACTGTTCCACAAAAAACATTTGCAGTGTAGCCTTTAGTACTATGGTCCCAAATTTTATAATCTTCTTCCGTATGAATTCGGGGCATCATTCAACATAAAATCTAGGGTATGTAGGAATTGTCTTCAATCATACATAAAGATGAATTCGTGTAGATTTGAGGCTATTCTTTCTGCATAATAATTTTTTTTCAATTTGGTTTTTTCTTTTTATCGGTTCGTATTCGTTTCATGTTTCGAAAAGATTGTTTTTCCGATAGGAGAGTGTTCATCATCAGTGTTGCGGAATGTGACAGAATACAAGTTCACTTAGACTGCATGTTCTGCAACTCAATGTGTTCATTTTGCACAAATGTGTACTTTCTTTTTTATGATAAATAAATAGAATTTTATGATGAATAAATTAAATCCCACTGAAAACTAAAGTTCTAACTTTCAAGCCTTTTTTTGAGTAACTTTGAGTGATTTCAGGAAGCTGTGTTATTTTTGTTATTAAAACAAAATTCAGGGAGATCATGATACAGAAAAAAAATCTGGAAAATACCTACTACATAAAAAGATATGAATTTTTGAAATCTGGCTGGCATAATGAATTGGAAAAACAATAAGAAAAGCTATTAGTCGAAAACTACAATAGTCGCATAACATACATGGGGTATTTTCGGATACCCCCAGGTGTGAGGAACCTAAAAAAATGTATTGACCCCCCTTTATATTTCGATTTCAAACTTATTGATTAAACAACTGTTTTGAAACTTCCAATTGTATAATATGTAATATGGAAAATTCGAATTTCTCCCTAGACTCGAAGCAGCCAGTCCCCCTGAGAGAAGAAAGGAGATGCTGCTGTCGAGATAGCCGGGGTGGATAACGAGAAAAGCTATGCGGTCTTAATGGGGGCCTTGACACTAGATGGCAGCGACACAAGTTCAACCGAACTCGTTATCTGTCGCGAAACTTTTACTACAATGAACTTCGTAATTTCGTCTCTTCCTTTTTTCGGACTTCTGACGTGCTGGTATCGCGTTGGACCCTCCAGTTTTTCTTCGTTATGTAACATTCTCTGACGGGACAAGTTGAGTGATGCTTCCCTTGGGTTTTTTAGCAAAATCAGTCTCTCACCAGTCGGAAATTATAGGAAATTGTTATTTTATATTGTATACAGGGTGATATAAATTCATATAACACTTCCTCTTTCCCTTCATTTCTCTATACCCACATATCTAAGATTTTAGTTATTCATATGTTCACTATTGATACTCTTTTGCATATTTGGAGGAAAATCCACTTCGGGTTTCAAAAAGACATCAGCTTTTCATTTTCAAACGGGAAATCCCATTTATCATTTCATTTTTGAAATATTGATTCATCTGAATACAATTATAACTCATTGTTCATTTTTATTTATCATAACACCAATTATATTTTTCGATCAAGAGATCCATTAAATTCCGTGAATGACTCCAAATGATTGAAGTATTGCTTCAATACCGAATTTTTTCATTTATATATATTGTTTTGAATTTTGGAATACGTACCAAGAAGATTTATGCTATAAACTTCTTTTTGCGCGCATGTTCTTGGGAACACCATGCTATCGTTATGTCCAAATGTCCAAATAATTTTCGAATTTTGAGCCTAAAATGGTCTCAAACGACTAGGTTGGACTTACTGATGTTGAATCCGGTCTGGCCGACCGGCCGTCCGTCCGTAGGCACGATTACGGTCGTAAGCAGAATCCTAACGACCTGAAACTTTCAGGGTAGGTTGCATTTCAAAATGCGACGGTTAAGTTCTTTAATGGGCAGAATCGGCCAAACGAATTCGGAGTTTTAAAGTTTTGACATTATTTTGGCGATGAATCGGGAACTACTGGAACGATTGGATCGCAACTTGGCAGTTGGGTTGAGTATGGCAACCTGCAACTGTTGTTGAGATTATACTATCCGTACATTTTTTTCAAAATTTTTTTTTGCGAACTGTTCGTTACATTTGAAAAAATATTGAGCGCATACTTTGAGCTCCATATTTCACAGTAGTGTATCAAATTTAAATTCGATGCGGCTATGAGTTTTGGAGATATTGGGACAAAATATGTAAAGTTTCTTGGATTTCTTCTCGACACGTTGTTATTTTCAGTATAACTCAAGTGATACTGATTCAATCATGATGAAACTTGGCAACAAGTTTGAAGTTCCTGAAGAACAACTTTGTGCAAAATTTCGTGATGATCGCGGTTGGGTTCGTAAATGGATGGAATCAGTTGGATAGTTTCGGAGTTAGGCCCATTTGAAATTTCGAGGTTAATTCCTCGATATCTCATGAAGTATTGACTCAATCGAATTGAAATTTCGTGGACATTAATGGAATACCAACGCGAAACTTGGAGCAGAATTTCGTGTGTTAGAAAATTTAACCAAAGTTTCTATTCGAAAATTTTTTAAGTTTTTGATGAAAATTTTTTTTCTCAGGAAATATTGATGATATTTCAATGGGATTTCGCACAAACCTTAGAGTTAGTATTTATGAACATTGTTTCAAATTTCAATTCGATACGATGTTTACTTCCGGAAAAAATGTGCCAAATTTCGTTGTTACTTGGAATTTTATCGTTATTTCCGCAATATCTCAAGAAGTACGAATTTGATCAGATCGAAACTTCGTAATCAGGTGGAGATCACCAACACGCATTTAGGTGTAGAATTTCGTGTTGATCTGATAGTTGGAATTCGAACAAGCTCATAAAAGCTCATAAAAGTTTATTTTTTCAAAATAAACTTTTGTTATCATAATAATATACATATCACATTTCGCAGACAATACTGGCACCATTTCATGAAAGCTGACGTTCATTCCACGAAACGTCGGATTTTGGCACAGTTTATCGCGATATACAATCACAGAAGACATAAGTATCCAAGCAGGAGATAATCCTTCCCTTCTATGCCTCTACGCCTGGTCGGGACGATACCACACCGAGCGAACCTCTACATTTTCCTGGTGATATCTGAACCCAGGATGAACTGATAATGTTCTAACTTCACTACAAGATTACACCGTCGGGATTTAGGAGAAATATGTGTATTGTTGAGGGGAGGGAGAATAATAGGAAACTATAGAGCAAGTTGCCGTTGCAAAGGCTATCCGGTTGGAAGTTTGCTTTGTCCTCCCTCGTGTTCCGGGAGATAGTGACTGGGACTGAAACTTATCCTTAGTTTCCGGTAGCAAGGAAAAAAACCTGGGGATTTTTCCTATGTATCGAAACCAAAATTTTTGTTACGAGTTCTGAGTGAGGTCGTGAGCTTCTGCCTCAGAGTAACAAACATAGAGGTAGCATATGCATATTTAGAGGTCAATTGCTGTTCGCAACATGTGATACAAAATTTGACACTTTGACCGCAATCAAAACAAACTTGTTAACAAACCAGTTAACAACCTGTGATACGATATTTCACTCAATTCACGGGATTCTCCACAAACAACACACTTCTTACGTCTCATAGTGAATTAAAGTATTGTAATAATTCAAAAAATATTGAAGTGAAAAGCTAGAAATATCTGAAACTCGTTAGAAACTCAACAAAACAACAGATGACAGATTGATCGGCGATATACTGTTAACGCGGCATCGTTGCCAAAGCTTGGATTTCAGCAGGTAGATACTGAAAAGGTTTAGTATTCTTTTACGAAACTGAAGGAAAATATGGATCAAGAAATGTTTAAATTTCCATATTTTACCGAGAATTATTGAAATTAATTTTTTTTATTTAATTCAATATACAATTACAATAAGATAACATCATTGCGCATTTCCAAATATATCACAATCTGACTACATCGACGAAAGCATGTTGCGGACATGCAAAAACTGCGTACAGTCCCTCTATGTTGTTTGTTACTCTGAGGCTTCAGCACACTCATTTGCCCAATCAGTATTTTTTTGATTATTCCAGAAATAACAAGGATACAGAGAAAAAATCCACGAAATTTTACATACAGGGTGGGTCCTTAAGTTGTACATTAATTTCAACCCGTAGATCACTTTCATCAAATAAAACACTTTTTGTGCGCGAGTTCTGAGAAACAGCGTGCTATCGTTTTGTCCAAATGTCTGTAGTTTTCGGGTGGTTTCCCGAATATGGTCTCAAACAACTAGGTTGGGCTCATTGATGACGAATCCGGTGTCAAAATCGATTCTGTCCGACATGCCGACGACACGATAACTATCGAAAGAAGCAAGCTAGCGACTTGAAACTTTCAGATCAGGTTGCGCATTGCAATGCGGCGGTTAAGTTCGTTGATGGAACAAATGGGTATGGATAGTTAAAGAGTAGGTTTGGGGCTTAATTACGAAGGTCGAATTCGTAAATGGGTATATCCGCCCAGTGATTCCGAAGATATATCCATTCGAAATTTTACTTTCCCAATATTTTCAAGAAAACAGATTATATCGAATTGAAATCTAGTACTTTATCGAAAAAACATCAACTTTTGCTCGCATGTTCAAATTCGTTGCCAAAGCGATCATCTTCATTGAACATGCGCGCAAAAGCTGCTGCCTCCACGGCAATGCTTTTCTAGGTTTTTTCATTTGCCAGTTTTCCAGTTTCGGCTCAGGTGAAAAGTTACAAGCATTTAAATATTTCTCAATGTGCTAATACACTACTGCGCTTTGTTTGCAAGTTCAGATTCAGATATCTCTCACGGTGCTCTCTTCTGCAGAATAACCAATTTTTGAAATTCAAAGAAACAAGATTGAGAAAACTCATTTACTCACTTTATTATTATTCATATAGGTACATGTTTGATAAGACTAATATTTCAAAATGAATGAATACTAATCTTTTGTGTATGACTTAGTATCAACTTGTATCACTGTGTAAATCCTATCCCCTCCTTTGGGAATTGGGGTACATAACTTCGGTTGAGCCCAAAATCCCATATCGGGATCCTGAAGGAAGAAGAAGAAGATTTCTGTGTATGCTATGGTCCGAATACTCATCTGGACCAAGTTTAACGAAACAAAAACTTTTAAAATGAAGAGGAACTATAATAGAGCACAGAATTTACTGTTGATCGCCAATCAAGCCATCAATTAGGCATAATCGTAGTTTTATGTAATCGGCCGTGAGGGATTTCATCTAGAGAACAAAAATCAACTTATCATCTGATCAATATAAGAACGAATCGAAGACAAATTTAAATGAATTCGATTAGTTCATATTTGCTGTTTCTCAAACTGAACGTGCATATTTCATAATTCTTTATCACGATGCACTCACCAATTGTATCGAGCTCTTCAATGAGCAAGGAAAGAATATAATCGTCAAAGCCTCAATGCTTGGTCGAATGTATTTATCTTATCGATATCCGAGTGTGATTGATTCCAATAATTTGAAGTTTAGCAATTACATTCTATTCAATAAGAAACGTTTTGTAGAAATCCATCAACTTTCAGATAATGAAAATAATAAATTATTACATTTTGATTGGAATGAAATGGCACCTTACGAGACTTTCGAGACCAACGAGACTCTCGTACGAAATACTCGTACGAGACTCGAGACGAGACTTCATAAAAGTCTCGTCTCGTATGAAGAACTCGCGGTCTCGTCTCGAGGCTCGTCTCGTTTTCGAGACGAGGCTCTCAAAAACGAGATCATCGTGGGCATCACTAGACGGCCGGAATTTCACCTATAGGATTCTTCATAAGTGAGTCCCACCTAGTCTTCTTGAGCCATTTTCGAAGAAAAAAATGAAAACTGCAAACATATATGGAAAAAATTCCCTAGAACTAGCGCATTCCTGTTTCGAATAAGATCTGCAATGAACACAAATTCAGAATTGTTCATCGGCAAACAGTTCAGATTACGAACATTCTCAACTGCCACAGAGCTCATCTACCGAAGCCGGAATATCCGAATAAAATACAATTTTTCCCACCCGATAGCAGATAAGAAATCAGCATTTGCAACACGAGCTGTCCATTTGAAATTTCACAGGAAATGATAATCTTTCATCTTCGAGTGGCATAATCGGTTATCATTCGCATTTTTTCTTGTATCAGCTGAAGTTGACACTCGGAAACAATGCTTGGTAGGTTGTTCTGTTATCTTAATGAAAGAGTTCTCCGAAACAAAGAGGAATTCGAACGATACGGCACAGTCCTAATGGCTATTCGTGCCTCGAACTAATAATGGTTCACTTTTCGTTTGAATATAAATGGGGACTTCGAACCATTGTATTCAAATGGATATTCGAGAATAGGTTAATGATATGGTTCATTCAATAAATTCACTGGGAGATTGTTGATTGCACATTTTCAACATTATAATTCGAGAAATTTGCTTCATGTTGAACGAAATACTATGGATAATAAGAATTCAATTATGTATCATGTGTGTGAAATAGTACGTTTTTAATCTGAGGAAAATGTTGCGTGTAGCTGGGGCGTTGAGCAATAATACTTTCCTCACGTGTTATACAGGGTGTTTCAAAATTGCAGGTATAAACGAAGTGGGGAGAATTCCCGCATACGTTTGAAGGAAAAAACCTAGAAAAGCATTGACGTGAAGTAAGCAGCTTTTGCGTGCATGTTCAGAGGAGATTACCGCTTTGGCAACGAATTTGAACATGAGCGCAAAAGCTGCTGACTTCACGTCAGTGTTTTTGCGCGCATGTTCAAGGGGAACAGAGTGCTATCGTTTTGTCCAAATATCTGTAATTATCGATGATTGAGCCGAAAAGGGTTTTAAACGACTAGGTTGGACTCGCTGATGACGAATCCGGTGTCAAAATTGATTCGGTCCGGCCGGCCTTCATCACGATAACAGGCATACGAAGAATTCTATCTATTTGAAAATTTCAGGAAGGGTTGCATTTCAAAATCCTAAGACTAAATTCGTTAATGGGCCGAATCGGCCAGATAGTTTCGGAGTTATAGCCATTTGAAATTTTGAGGATAATTTCCTCATATTTCAGAAAATACCGAAGCGATTTGATTGAAACTTGGCAGTTAGTTGAAGCACAACGACGCGAAACTTTAAGCGAAACTTCGTTGAAATCGTATGGTTACTCAATTTGAAAAAAAATTTTTTTCGAATAATTTTTTTTTTTAAAACCAGTGTTCATATCCGAGAAAAATTTCAGATATACCTTAAAATTCATATTTCACAGCAGTGTATCAAATTTCAATTCGATACGGCTATCAGTTTCGGAGATATTAGGAAAAGATATGTAGAATTTCGTGTTTTTTTTTCTCGATATCGTTGTTTTTTTCGGTATTACTCAAAAAATACTGATTCAATCGTGATGAAACTTCGAACCTAGTTCGAAGATGTTGAGGGACAACATTGTACGAAATTTCGTGATGATCATGTCATTAGAACAATTTGAAAAAAAATTAAAATTTTTTTTTCAAATATTTAATATTCCGTGATCTCCTCATCATACTATCCTCATTAAATTCTGTATGAACCTTCAAACTGTAATTTTAAGTACTGGATTTCAATTCGATCTGACCTGTATTCTTGGCAATATTGGGAAAATAAAATTTCGAATGGGTATATCTGCGGAATCATTGGGTAGATTTTACCCATTCACGAATTCGGCCTTCGTAATTAAGGTCCAAACCTTCTCTACAAATATCGAGTTTCTAAGTTGTTTCTTTCGGAAGTTATTTTGTTTACAGTCCGGCCGTTAGGCCATTTTTCCAAAAGCAGAAAAACTAGCTGAAAATCAGAACAACTCGAAAATACTGAACAGAAACCAGTTGAAACGAAAATCGCTAATTCGAGAGAGACATTGTTGAAAAATCACAGAAACAGACTTTTACTCTATCAGAACATGGTGATTCACTGAAGAAAATTTCAAAAAATTCTTTCTGCCTCATGAAAAGAGAATCTCAAAAAAAATATCCATTCTTCTCGTTTCAGAACATAGAACAGCTAAGTAAGAAACATAAGCAAAATATCACAGCATTGTCCTGTACACTCACTTGCTTTGATACAATCTTCGAATGTTTCAAGTTTTTCCAAAACTATTGAATTGATCAAATGTTATTATAGTGTGAATGAAATTGTAAATGATAATTGTATTTAGTGATTTTTTCGATTTATTTGTAATTTATGACTTGTCCTATAACCTTCATGTGTGACTAATTGGATGATTAAATGAGGATGAGGAAATCTTGCCACTATTTTACATTTTCTTAATTTATCAGGGCCTCAGAAGGAAGGTTAAGTGTGAAGAATTTTGATTGCAATAACTTCAGACAGATAAAATACCCCGAATTTAATATCATTCAAAAACCGAGGGGGACATATACAACCGTCATCAGATGTGAACCGGACTTATATAACCTGTGAAAGAATATTCAAAGCATCAGTTCGGAATAAGAAAATCAACAACAATATTACCAAATACACCCATGATTTACTTTCGAACATTTCAAATATTATCTTTTTCATAGAATCAATTCATTTATCACTCAATGGAGAAGACAACAATAAGAACTAGTTAATTGAAAGTATAAAAAAGTATTTTCAGCATTAGAATTGGAAAAAAACCATGACCAGAACCATAGCGTCAATGAACAAAAAGTTCTAATCTGTATTTTCGGAAATATTGGGAAAATATATTATTATATTTGAAGGGGTATATCTGCTAATTATTGGGTGGATTTTACCCACTCACGAATTCGGCCTTCGTAATTAACGTCCAAACCTTTTCTACAAATATCGAGTTTCCAAGTTGTTTCTTTCGGAAGTTATTGTGTTTATACTGCTTAAATATCCATAATAATATGCAACAATGAAAAACTTCGGCATCCCACATTAACGAATCTGTAGAGATCGAAGCAAGGATCGAGCGAGTGACGTAACAAACCAAAACAAATCATTTCAAGGTCATCGGTTCGCGCCATCCCACAACATTTAGGAGCAATCGCCGGTTTAACGAGTGTACAAGTGGATTTCTCAGCTCTCAGGCAAGATCCCCAACCAAAGCAAACAAGCCGTGGACCGTGAACAGCACGGCGCGGGCGCGCAATGTACGAGGGGAGTTTATTGATCTCTCCGCATGTTTGAGAACGAACGGAGGGTCGAAGGGGGACAAGGGGGCATCACACCGCGTGTGCCGTCAAGCAACCTTCTGTCATGCCGTCTGCCGGACAAAGACGACATTCGAATTCGAGTGTATTTCATAGTTGGCCTTGGCTATCGGCTGGTAACCAACCGATCGGAACGTAAACAAATGAGAGTCGAGACCCGACGGAGTACGAATACGACTGTCGCTTTTCTAACCTAAAAATTGAAAACGTTTTTCGTGTTTGATTGCGGTCGCATGTGCTTTCCGGAAATTGTGTGCCTGTAGGTAGTATTTGTTGCTATATTTGGATTATGGGACATTGTTGCGGTTTACGATAAAAAAAAGATTGTGATAGGTTTGTATACGATTTGTTTCCGAACGTTTTACTGATCATTTTATTCCGGAAATAAACGATATAATGTCTAAGTGAAACCTTATTATCAACTACATCTCTTTGAATTCACCTATTGTTTCAGCTATTTCTTTCTATTTAAAGGTTATAGTTAAGGAATTCATAATTATTTTTCATGACACGATTGGCCTGAAGCCTCCATTTTCATCATTCGGAGATGAGAACCAGTGTTTTTGGGCAACATTCTTTCGTGAAATATTATCAGGCAAATTTCAAAAGTTTACGTTGCAATATTATTCAATATTGGTGTCAAATTGGCTGGCCTTAATTGAAACGTTAGAATGAACGCTGTCAGTCTACAATAAGTGGAATTATCGCTGGTTTCAAGAAGAAAATACTGATTTTCACACAGTACATTTATTGCATAAGGGAACTTATCCTCAGAATTTATTCGAATGCATGACCAACCGTGAACAGAATATCTTTCTTAACAAACAACTTAAAAACTCGATATTTCTTGAATTCGTGAATTTATAAAATCCGCTCAATGGTTCCGTAGATTCGTGTTTATTTTTCTCGATATCGTTGTTTTTTTCGGTATAACTCAAAAAATACTGATTCAATCGTGATGAAACTTCGCAGCTAGTTCGAAGATGTTGAGGGACAACATTGTACAAAATTCCGTGATGATCATGTCATTAGAACAATTTCAAAAAAAATTAAATTTTTGTTTTCAAATATTTAATATACCGTGATCTTCTCATCATATTATCGTCATTAAATTCTGTATGAACCTTCAAACTGTCATTTTAAGTACTGGATTTCAATTCGATCTAATCTGTATGCTTGGAAATATTGGGAAAATAAAATTTTTGGGTGAATTTTACCCATTCACGAATTCGGCCTTCATAATTAAGGTCCAAACCTTCTCTACAAATATCGAGTCTCTAAGTTGTTTCTTTCGGAAGTTATTGTGTTTACGGTCCGGCCATCAGGCCATTTTTCCAATAGGAGAAAACTAGCTGAAAATCAGAACAACTCGAACATACTGAACAGAAGCCAGTTGAAATGAAAATCGCTAATTCAAAAGAGACATTGTTGAAAAATTACAGAAACAGACTTTTACTCTGCCAGAACATGGTGATTTACTGAAGACAATTAAAAAAAAAAATTTCTGCCTCATGAAAAGATAATCTCAAAGAAATATCCATTCTTCTCGTTTCAGAACATAGAAATTATCGCTGGTTTCAAGAAGAAAATACTGATTTTCACACAGTACATTTATTGCATAAGGGAACTAATCCTCAGAAATTATTCGAATGCATGACCAACCGTGAACAGAATATCTTTCTTAACGAACAACTTAAAAACTCGATGTTTCTTGAGTAGTATTGAATTCGTGAATTTATAAAATCCGCCCAATGGTTCCGTAGATTCATTCATTCAAACTTTACTTTTTCCAATGTTACCAAAATAGAGATGCGATCTAATTGAAATCTGGTTCTTCGTTTGAATGTTAGCTTACGGATCAATGCAGAATTTCATGAGGATCATATGGCAAAATTGTTTCAAGACAAAGTAAAACGGAGTATGGTAGGGAAAGGTGTACGAAATGATCCTTTGTGGTGAGATGATCTTTCATTGCGGAAAAAAATATTGACGCTATCTAACAGGTTTCAGTAGTAAAACATATTTCTCAATTTCCCTTCGCAACAGTCGAACGCGATGGTTTTTTGTAGAGACAACAAGCTTTTTTGTGAAGAAAAAAATCAAAGTAACGTGATTTGGATGTGTATGGTTCAATTAAAACTTGTTGGAAATGTGATATAGGTGATTTATTGTTGAAGATGTTGTACTAGTGATCTTGTTTCTAGTTCTTTTCTTTTGTTTTTGAACATGACAACAGTCGATAAGCTTTAAGTTATGCCATCACTATGATTATGTGACTGATGTACAAGATGAACCATGTTCAAATTCGTTGCCAAAGCGGTCATCTGTTCACGTTTTGACCTCGCCAAGCAGACTTTCACTACTTCCAAATTATGCATGAACCTTCAAGCTGTCATTATTCAATCAAGCACTGAATTCCAATTCGATCCAATAACGGCCGATCGTAAACAAAATTACCTCCGAAAGAAAAAACTCAGAAATCCTATGTTTTAGAGTAGGTTTGGACCTTAATTACGAAGACCGAATTCGTGAATGGATAAAATCCACCCAATGATTCCGTAGATAAACCCATTCAAAATTTTATTTGCCCGATATTTCCAAAGCCACCAATTGGATCGAATTGAAATCCAGTACTTGATTGACAAATGATTGCTTGAAGGCTCATACAGAATTTCGTGAAGATAATATGACCAGTAGATAGCAGAAATTTGGATATTTGAAAAAACTTGAAATCTCAACCAATATTGTGTGATATTCTAGTCCAGAATGTTATTCCAAGCCTGAAAAGAAAGCACTGACGTGAAGTCAGCAGCTTTTACGCGCTTGTTCACCTTGCGAAATGGTGACTTGGAAATTTCAGTGAAATTTTAATGAAATATAAAAATTTTCAAAAAAAAAATTTTCTAGAAATTTTTTATGGATAATTCTTCTTGTAGATACTGTCCATCTCCCAACCAAGTTTCATTTCGATCAGATAAATATTTTCCGAGTTATTAAAATATCAAAATTTCAAATGGCTGTAGCACAAAAACCATAGGGCAGATATGGCCCATTAATGAACTTAACCGAGATATTCAGGATCTCAACCTAACCTGTGAATTTGGAGACTCTAGGTTCTTTCTTTCGAAAGTTACAGCGCACACGGCCGGTCGGACTGACAGAATCCATTTTGACCACGGATTCTTCATCAGTGAGTCTAACCTAGTCGTTTGAGACCAATTTCGGCTCAAAATTCGAAAATTACAGACATTGTGACGAAATGATGACGCGCTGTTCCCCAGAATAAGCGCGCAAAAACAATCTGAAAACTTCTAGATGAATACCCATCAAACTGAAAATCTGGATCAGTTGAGATGTTCAAGTTCAATTCTTCTATCTTCTCAACTTTCGACGACTCTCAATTCACAACTAATGTGGAAAAATATAGTGAAAATAGGACGAAAAAGTGTTAATAACAGTTTATTGTTTATACTTCACGGGATTTTTCACTTAAATCAGACCTAATCGTAATTTGGTATATAATTCTTGGCGTCTTTGGATTAACCGGCAAACCGACAACAATGTCGGGCGTCACTCCGCTCCGCCATGTGACAAACCGAAGAGGAGAGATTATGGTCTATGCTACTCCAACGAAACTCTCAGACAACGCATCCTCCTCCGCTTGATTTCAAGGTCATCTTCCTTGACCCACTTAGCATAACGTAAAACGGAATCTCAAGAAAGGAGGGAAATAAGGAAAACGCTTCATAATTCCATTCATAGAAAAAACCAATTAATTTTTCGAGGCTATTACTTCGGAAAATGATATATAAGGTTTCCATATTCCTACATTGAAAAAGTATTATTTATTTGATTGGGTGACGAACCTGTGAATTGTGTTAGTATATCTCACAACTGTTCCGTAATGATTGATTTAGAGGTGGTCGATAAAGAAGAAACTTCGGATTTGATCATTCATTCATCGACTGAAAAAAAGGCCAATTGCCTTTTGGGCTATTTATGACAATCAGTAGATTCACATTGAAATGAAAACACGAAGTCGTATTTCAATGATGAAAAACCTAGAAAAGCACTGACGTGAATTCAGCGGCTTTTGCGCGCATGTTCACTTTTGGTGATATTCAAAAGCTGCTGACTTAACGTCAGTACTCTTCTTGGTTTTTATCATTGAAATAAACACAATAACTTCCGAAAGAAACAATTTAGAAACTCGATATAAAAATTTTATTTTCAAAATATTTCCAAAAATACAAATTAGATCGAATTGAAATCCAATATGTACTTTGTCGAAAAATGACAAGTCGAAGGTTCATACAGAATTTCATGAGGATAATATGATCAGATGATGAAAATTTGCATTTTTTTTCAATTTGTTCTGTTGACACGATCATCTCGAAATTCTACACAAAGTTGTCATCAGGATTTTCAAACAAGCTGCCAAGTTTCATCATGATTGAATCAGTAAGTTTTGAGTTGAACAACGACATCGAGGAAAAAACCACGAAATGTGACATATTTTTCCGAAAATTTTGATCGGATCGAATTGAAATTTAGTACACTACTGCGACATATAAAGCTCAATGTCCTTGCGAAAGTTTTCTCGAATATTATGAATAATTTCGAAGAAAAAAGATTTTCGATGAAAATTTTGAAAACATTTTGTTTCAAAAAATTTTGTGACAGTACGATCTCAACAGAATTTTGCAAGAAGTTGCGCGATATTATACTTCAACTAACTGCAAAGTAACAATCCAACCGTTCCAGTAGTTCCCGAGTTATAACGGAAATAACCTCAAATTTTCAAAGGGCTCCAACTCCGAAACCATTTGGCCGATTTCGCCCAGTAACAAACTTAACCGTCGCATTCTGTAATGCAACCTACTCTGAAAGTTTCAGGTCGATCGGATCCTCCGTACGCTTGTTATAGTGCATACGGACGGCCGGTCGGACAGAATGGATTTTGACAACGCATTCGTCATATGTGAGTCCAACCTAGTCGTTTGAGACCATTTTCGGCCCGAAATTCGAAAATTACAGACATTTGGACGAAACGATAGCACGCTTTTCCCCTCGAACATGCGCGCAATAATGGTACCCACAACAATTAACAACATTAAAAAAATATAAGAAAACTGTTATTGCCCAGAGTAACACATTTGATTCAACTTTAGCTGATGATTATATCGGGTATAAAAATAAAATTTCTGACACTTTCTTTTGATATTCAGCTTTGTGATCACAAAAACGCCTTCAGCTTAGAGACCTGCATTTGTTCGTTTCTTCCGACGGTCGTCCTCACGGCTGCTGGTAAACACAATAACTTCCGAAAGAAACAACTAAGAAACTCGATATTTGTAGAGCAGAATTCGTAACTTAATTAAGAAGGTTGAATTCGTGAATAGGCAAAATCCAACCAACCATGCAAAATTTCATTTTTCCAATAGTTCCAAAAATAAAGATTGGATCGAATTGAGAGCCAGTACTTGATTGAAAAATGATGGTTCGAAGGTTAATGCAGAATTTCGTGAGGATAACATGATTGGAAGATTGTAGTAATGACATGTTCATCACGAAATGTTGCAAGTTGAGCATCAGCCTTCTCGAACTAATTACCAAGTTTCATCATGATTGAATCAGTATTTTTCGAATTTTCCCGAAAGTAACAATGATACCGAGGAAAAATTCATGATGATATGTTTTACCCAATACCTACCTATGTATCTCGATTTTTTCAGGATTATATAAATAGTTTCCGAAAAATACATTTTTTTGAAACAAAAATTTCGAAATATTTTTCAATTTACTACAATCCCCACCAAATTCTTCAAGTAATATTGAATGAATAACCTGCAAAAATGTAAATGATATTTTGAAGGCATTTTGAAAAGCGAACCACCTTCAAATTATAAAGTCTGGTAGATCTTCCGTACTCACGTAATCGTGCCTACAGCCGGCCGCGCGTACTGAGTCTAGTCTAGTTGTTTGGTATCATTTTCGGGAAAAAATTCGAAATTTACAGACATTTGAAGGAAACTACTATTCCCTATAACATGCAAGCAAAACAAAACCGTATGGTAGGTATTGAACTGAATTTGTTCAATAGATTCGAATTGTAGAGCCTTTTGAAGGAACAAGGTCAGAACAATTACAAAAGTTAAATAAAAATCACTTTTCATTATTATTTGTTGCAACAAAATTTTGATAGAAATATTCCATATACCATATTATTAATACTTACTAGTCATAGCATACTTACGCGTGCAACTGTTTGCAAAATTTTGTAAGGATCGTTCTGTTGATAAATGTAACGGTACGCTCCAAGCGTCCACCCCTTGCACGAAACTTTGGCCTCTTCCAAATCGAATATTCGTTTTGCACCAATCAACAAGATTTGGACGCAGTGTTGCCAAGTTATGGCATTTTCCCGAAATCTGGGGGATTTTTAGACACGGTAAAATTTGGGAGATAACATTTTATGGGATATTTTTTGGGGGATTTAGTTTTTTCACTGGGGTTTTTTTGGGTGAAATTTTGTTCTTTATTCTTCAAAATCGATGAAAATTAGCCACTTATTTACTTACATAATTCGATATTTGTAGAGTATGGGTTTGAGGCTTAATTCCGCATAAATACCCATTATAAATTTAATGATACAAATATTTCAAAAAAATAAGCCAATACCGATATATTCAATAAGAGAATAACCAATACAAGGTTTGAAATTCAAAGAATCAAGATTGAGAAAACTCATTTACTCACTTAATTCTTATGATTTGGTGCCATTTACGATATTATCGCGAGGAAAACATTTCACTACACTGGACTTGAAACACTGATCTTCAACATGTGGTTCATGCAATATCCAATTTCATTCCACTATATGATTATACACAATTCCATCCTCGCCCTTTCTCATATTGAAAACTCCATAATTATACTTTTTTCACGAAATTTATAAATAAATTATATGAAATCAATCAATTAACCTAAAAATATTCTCTAGACTTATAATAACATGTTATTCTATGTCTATGAATGTAAGATTAGGTCTGTGCTATGATCACGAAATAGCATATACCTACCTAAATTAGTTCTATGCGAAATAGATGAATATTTATGTGTATTCTATGGTCCGGATAAACGTAAACCCAGCTTAATTCACTTTCTCTACTAGATTTTTCGAATTTTTATCCGATTTAATAATATTCAACGTTGAATATCTGCAAAACGGTTTAGGAGAAATTATAAAGAATAATCGAGTATTGAATCTTATAATGACATAAGATTAACTTGACCTGGATTCTTTCTTCATGCTAATTTCGTATAGTTTTATGAACCGTCTATAACTCGGAAATTGTTTGAAGTAGGATGAAAGTGATTACTGAAGAATATGTGTGATAGTTATAGAAAACTTCACACCAAAGTTCATCTCATTCGGAGTTACCATATCAAATCTACAAAAGAAAAACTGATTTTTTTTGGAAATTTAAACAGCCTGTATCTTTTTGCTGGAGCCGAATCTGAAAAAAAGATAAATGAAAAAAGTGTTTCATTTGATGAGAGGAATCTATGGTTAAAATTAATGTACTACTTTAAGACTCACCCTATATATTATTCATAACTCATTGGTTCTTCACAACACAATTTGCAGCGTTTTCCTTCACAACTCAGGGACCACTGGTCGGAAATCTTCCGGGTGAAAAGTTTCAGGTTAGGTTATGCAACAGTAATCAACGTTGAGAGTTTCATGAAAATTCGGTGGTAAGTTTTCGATAAATAATATTTTTTTCCTCCTACCCCTAGTTGTGAGCCCCAAAGGTTCACCGATCCTGCTGAAAAGCTTGGAGGATCAATCTCGAGCGACACACGATTTTTCTTCCAAGTTTCACGGATTTCGGTTCAGTACTTTCAGAGGACAGTCCCGGACAACTAACGGCAGACGGACGGATTTTTTTTATTAGTTCATTCAAATCCACATATTCAAAATGTTAAGTGCGGAATTTTCAGGGGGGGTAATTTTTTTTTTTTTTGGTGGGTCACTAAGGTTTATTATTCGATTTTATCAAATAATAACTTATCAGGCGGGGTCAATACGTGAAAATTAGACGAATTTGACATGCACGTAAAAGCGGCTCATTTCACATCAACACTTTTACGAATTTTCGTTTCGGAGTTCGGCACAATGCAAAATTCAAAGTAAAAGTTGCTAACTAGTTAGGTGCAATAGGTCTCTGAACCGGTAAATCGAAAATATCAATTGTCGATCTAGACTCCAAATGCTTCAATCTACTTCGGGATCTGCATTGTTTTCTATCATGTCGATTCATTCATAAACAATCAACATTCCCCGCATTCAACCAAAACGGCTTACTCGAGCGGCCATCAACCGCTCCATTGTGATATTATTTCCATTGCAGCAATTCTGCCATTAATTACGTGGAGGTATCAAAACATTTTGCATAATCCGTACGTACACGAAATCAGGTCGCGGATTGTTGCGATCTTAACGGTTAAGCAATTTTACTTTTATTCGGTGCAAATTTATTCAGACCGTTAGCACCTACCTGCGTATGCAACAAGCGACTACTTCCGTTTCGTAAGGGCATTGTTCGCGAGCTAACAATGAGGAAACTTCTCAAGAGTTCAGACGATTACTGCTGATAAAGGTATGATCTCGCCTTCTGGATTTATTCGCGGATAATTTAGATAGGAAAGCTTGAGATATATATGGAGTACCAGGTCTCAACAGTCTCTCATTTTAATTTTTTTTTTCGAAATAGTATATTAATGGCCGTTTGCACCGTTTGTCTAAGCAAGGATTATATTCTTAATATAATATAATAATATATTACTTTCTCAACTATACTCCATTCACTTTTATAAAGTAGCCCAGTTGGCCATGATTTAGGTCTATCATGTTTTTGTAACTAAAACAAGGGCAGGTTGGCGCTACTCTCTTTCAATAACAATTCAGCCTTAGCCATAATGAATTAACATTTCGCTTTGATTGTATTGTATTGAGCCTTAAGTAGGTAGTCATGTTTGAATTGAACAAATTCCTTAACGAATAATTTTCAAGAGTTATATATTTCGTGGAATTGTTTCGATAGGAAGTAGTACACTGAAAATGAACTTGGTATACCCTATCTTGACAGAACATTGAAATTTTACGTATAAAAATAACATGAATTATACAATATCTCATTCAGTTCTATTTTTTCTAATATTTTAGGAATTGCTTTTTTCTGGAAATTGAATATTTGAGTTGACTTCAAAGTATGTCCATAAAACATAATTCCATATCTTGCTTTTGACTCGAATACTGAATGAAAGTTAGTTTACATGGAGAATTTATCCAGATATCTTGTCATTACAACCAATGATAATAGACTGAAGCTAAGCTGTATGTATCCCAGTTTAGAAATATGTTGATCCAATCCAGTGTATGTATCATTCACCTAGATTCCCAAGAACTGTTAGTTAGTTATTTTGAGGTTAATTATGACACAGGTTTCGTAGTACTACTACATTTTCTTACTGGAATATTTCAAATTGTGCAACAAGGTATTTGGACTTCTGTAGACTTATTTCTTGAGAATTCAGAAAAGTAGGGAATTCCATAGGTCCGTCCATTCGTTTAGAAGTTTTAGCCGGGTTATTCGAGTACTTTTATTTTTTTCGAATGAACTATCGCAAAGTAACGGACTGCTCTATTCATCATTTTTCAGTAAAATTCCAAAACACTCGATTCTTGATTTTCGTACAAGAAAAAAGCATAACTGAATCTTCCAACCATCTTTATATACGTGAAGTATTAACAAAGAAAAATGTTTCTTCAACATTCGCCAGGTCTTTGGAATGATTGAATTCACATAATATTTTCTCAAATTCATTACTTTCCAAATATAGAATATTTTGAAAAATAAGTAATTACTACGACCTCTTTGTAGAGAGGACAACGTTGTGTAGTTATCTGACAGGAAAATGACTATAACCTAACATTTTCAAAATATACACGGTGAAATCTGTCAGGATGTCAAGGCCAACTGGGCTACTTTATAAAAGTGAATGGAGTATAGGTTTCACCGTTCCTAATCGAGCTCTCTAACGTTGGTTAAACTCATCGCAGAAATTCGGCCGTTTAAGGGTCGATTAACTTCAAATATGTGCGTCGTTTGACATTTGTCATAAACAACTTCACTTTCCCGCGTTGTTTATGTTATGAAGTACAGCATTTTTTAACCATTTCAGGATGAATGTTGAAATGATTTATATTAGTATAATTGCAGAAGCACTAGGCCAAGTTCTTGTGTCACTGTGAAATGTAACATAAATACACGGAGAGAGGAAATACGATTGTTCAGATAAATTGTAGTGTAGACTTTATATTTGAATATTTGCACTTTTAACCGAATTCGTGAATAGATAAAATCTACCCAATGATTCCGCGCAGATATACCCATTCAGATTTTATTTTTCCAATATTTCCAAAAATAAAGATTAGATCGAATTGAAATCCAGTGCTTTATCGGAAAATGACAGTTTGAAGGTCCATACAGAATTTAATGAGGATAATATGATGAAGATCACAGAATAATGAATATTAAAAAAAAAAGATTTGAATTTTTTTTCAAATTGTTCTAATGACACGATCATCACGAAATTTCGCACATTGTTGTGCTTCAGCATCTTTGAACTAGCTGCGAAGTTTTATCACGATTGAATCAGTCTTTCTTGAGTTATACCGAAAAAAACAACGATATATCCACCCAATGATTCCGCAGTCATACCCATTCAAAATTTTATTTTCCCAATATTTCCAAAAATACAGATTAGATAGAATGGAAATCCAGTACTTTATCGAAAAATAACAGTTCGAAGGTTCATACAGAATTTAATGAGGATAATATGAGAGGAAGATCACAGAATATTAAATATAATTTGAAAGAAAATAAAGATTTTTTTTAAAATTATTCTAATGACACGATCATCAAGAAATTCTGAACAAAGTTGTGTTTCAGCATCTTCAAACTAGGTGCTAAGTTTCATCATGATTGAATCAGTAGTTTGGGCGTTATATCGAAAAAAGCAACGATATCGACAAGAAAACCACGAAATTTTAACTTTTTCCCAATATCTCCAAAACTAATAGCCGTATCGAATTGAAATTTGAGATATGAAGCTCAAGGTATAACTGAAATTGTTCTCGAATATGAATGATAGTTTCAGAAAAAAAAAAATTCAATTTTTTTTCTAGATTGAGTGACCATACGATTTCAACAAAATTTTGCTCAAAGTTGCGCGTCGTTATGCTTCAACTAACTGCCAAGTTTCAATCTAATCGCTTCAGTAGTTTCTGAAATATGAGGGAAATAACCTCAAAATTTCAAATGGCTATAACTCCGAAACTATTTGGCCGATTTGGCCCATTAACTAACTCAACCGCGACATTCCGATGCGCGAACTACCCTACAAGTTTCAAGTCGCTAGCTGGCTCCGTTCGACAGTTATCGGTTCCACGGCCGACCGGCCCGTAAGAATCGATTTTGACACCGAATTCATCAGCGGTGAGTCCAACTTTGAGACCATTTTCGGGTCAAAATTCGAAAATACAGACATTTCGACAAAACGATAGCACGTTATTCCCCTAGAACATGCGCGCAAAAAGTTACAGCAATATTTCTAAAATTAACATATTTAAAAAACACCCTGTAAATATGTAACTGTTAAATTGGAGAAAATTCAAGCTGTATTAATAATCAAGTTTCAGGGAAATAACAACTCTAATGTGTGGGCTCAATTGCTTTCTGCTACTCTTCAATAATAATAATAATAATAATAACGTTTCGACAGCAGATGC
Organism: Myrrha octodecimguttata; assembly: GCA_958510865.1. NCBI lineage: Eukaryota > Metazoa > Arthropoda > Insecta > Coleoptera > Coccinellidae > Myrrha > Myrrha octodecimguttata. The sequence continues at coordinate 34,782,205 of OY294057.1, forward strand.
TACAATACATTTATTATTGTATTATGTAATGGAACATTTCTCAAAGGCTCACCAAAATTTAAAATACTAAAATTCTCAAACTCCATACATGTTAGTTATTTTGAAATAAATAATTCTTTACAAAACAGTGATATTCGGCCTACAAACGGTGATAACATGAAAAGATATTAACTCTTCGCGAGGACATTTATCTGACAATATTGACAAGGAATGTCATCTGTCTGGTTAGTTGTTATTGGGCCCTTTCATTCTGATCATCTCAACTAGCCTGCTGATGCACCAATTAGTTTGTTACGTGACATCTCTTGTCTTATAGAAAGTGAAAAGCCCACATTAGAGCTGTTATTTCCCTGAAACTTGAATAATATGTAACTGTGACAGCTACGGAATTGCCCATAGACACCGACATCAGTGTTCGTCCATCTAGTAGAAAATGGGGCTTTCCCCTAGGATGTGTCCAATTTGGCCCAGGTACAAGTACAGGACCCCTAAAAAAATATCTGATAAACATTTTTCATCGTTCCAATATGGTTGCGGATATGTTGTTCAAGGACATACATCGAATTTTGACGACCATGTTCACGGTCATGAATATTCTTATCGTTTTCTCATAACCACTTGCCCCATCGCTCATTTTCACCTCGACATCGATTTCAGGATCACCCTGTAAACGAACCATCTCCAAAACATCTCATCCGTCTTGGCACCCTTCCCTAATCTGCAATGATCACCTTGAAATACCCCGTGAAGAAAGCTAACAAACGACCCGATAATGTATTCGAAATCGTTCCATTTCAAATCGGCACATTCCATCGCTCTTCCGATTTCCTTTGTGACGTCGGCCCAGAGGAATAAAGGAGACGATAATGGCGTGTCCTAGACGACCGGCGTTCTCGAAGAATATTCTACCTGAGGTAGACCGAACAAACCGGTCCGGCCTTGAAACGACAATAGAGTTATAAGTTTCGGTGCCTAGCTGTGACGTACGGTCCCGATGATTATTAATATGGGACATTGGGGTAATCTATTCAGGGATTAGAGCTGTTTTGGGTCGATTTGGGACGCGTTGGACCGTCATTGTTTTTGTAGGTTTACTGCGGTAGTTATTGTATTACTTTTTGTTAGGTATTGGGAAGTAAATGTGGAGAGCAATAAGTGAGTTTATTTCTATAAACGGTTGTCTTACTAGTCAAATAGGGAATAAATACTCATTTATTGCTTTCCACGTTTGTTCCACAACACCCAACAATTTAATTATAATTCACTACAATTCAATTGTTGGGTGTTGAGAAGCAAATATGGAAGGCAATAAGTGAGTTAATTCCTACGAGCGTTTCTCTAATTAGCCAAATAACGATTAGGAGCAAACGATACCTCGAATATGAAAGGATGACTTTTGGAGGCCAGGGGGCCGATTCTTGAATTTCGATCAAGAATAGACGACTTCGGCTCAAGTTGCCAACCAACAATTTTCTTCACGAATTTACTATCACTGGGTAACGACAATTTCAGTTCGAATTCGACATGATAAGGTTTGCGTTATTTATAAATATCTGTAAAAGATGCCTCGGCTCTCCAGACAAGATAATTCCTTCCAAATATAAGGTTTTGTTAAGATCATCTCTGATTGGCTGAAATTTAAGTTGGGATTCCTGATTTCATGTTAATAGTGTAAAATTTATATGTTCCGCAAATCCACTTGGTTATTTCGGTTGCCGGTTTTCCATTCCGTAAATATGAAATATTCGGTTGGTTCCTGACAAAAAGGTTAATTACGGAATTTGAATGATGAAAAAACGTTCTTTCTGTTACCAAAACGACTGTCAATGCTCTATGGTAACATATCCATAGCATAGAAAAATCTTTATTTACTTTATGATCCATAGAACATAGAAGAGACAACAATCAACAATGGAAAAATGACTAACGGCCGGTTTCACAAAACTTTGATTGCCCGATCCAGGGCTTGATTGTCAGTCAACAGTTAATTCTGTGCTCGATTTCAGTTCATTTTCAACCCAACCATCGAATGCAAACCTTAATCAACGAGTTGATCGGACGTCAACAGTTTTGTGAAACCGACGGTTAGTATGGTCTATGGATCATAAGGTAAATAAAGATTGTTCTATGCTATGGATATGTTACCATAAAACATTGATTGTCGTTCTGGTGCATAGGCTTAATATGTCTATGTTCTGGTGACAGAAAGATTGCTTTTTCATCAATCAAATTCCGTAATAAGCTTTTTATTTCAGGACCCAATCGAATATTTCATATTTACAGAACGGAAAACCGGCAACCGAAATAACAAGTTGATTTGCGGAACATATCCTTTATAAACTTGACACTATCAACATGAAATCAGGAATCCCAGCTTTCATTTCAGCCTAACAAAAACTTATATTTGAAAGGAATTATCTTGTTTGAGGAGCCGAGGCATCTTTTACGGATCTTCATAAATAACGCTTACCTTATCATGTAGAATTTGTCCTGAAATTCCCGTTCCCCAGTGATATTAAGTTTGTGAAGAAAATTATTGGTTGGCAACTTGGGCCGAAGTCGTCAATTGAAGAGTATGACAATTGTCATATGTTTATGTTGATTTCCTAAGTTTTATCGAGCATTGCAAAATTTCGACTATATTTTCAAGCAAATATTCAAGAAACAAACTGAATGCAGGATATCGAGAAATTCAAAATCCGAATACAAACATAACCTCATCGCCGTTTCCTTCGACTTAGCAACGAGTGGTGCGGAATATTGGTTTCGTGCGTCGTTTGACATTTGCCATACGTTGGAGGTAAAACAACCTCACTTACCCGCTTTGTTTATGTTATGAAGTACAGCATTTTCAACAATTTCAGGACAAATTGACAAGTTAAAATGATTTATATTAATAGAATTGGTGAATAACTAGGCCTAGTTATTGTTTCGTTGTTAAATATAACATAAATACGCCGAGAGATGAAGGAATCCGATTTTTCAGATATATTGTAGTGTAGACTTTATATTTGCATATTTGCATTTTTAACCCATTCCCCTAAGTTTTATCTGGTATTCGAAGATATTAGAATACTATGTGAACTATCCCAGAGATGGCAGACATCCTATATTCACGCCATAAATTTAAAAAACTGTTCTGACAAAGTAACAAACTATGGTAGAGTTTGTTGGAGGCATTTCCACACTGGTTCAGGAATTATACTCATATCTCTATATGTTATATATAGCCAATCAAGGCAATTCGTTATGTGATAGATTTGTCAAAATATTGCATGCTTTTTATAATAATAATGAACCAGATAACTTTCTCTGTTCTCAACCGAACACGTTCCGATGTGGCTCGACTACTCAAAGATGGAACTTCGACATTTAGTTGTTTGTAACATGTTTCTAAAGGACCTTATTGTCAATTACTAAAGATTATGAAAGCCCTAATGTTGCATCTGCATAATAAAAAAGCGTTTTATATGGATAGTAAAGAATTTTTTGAGGATGAATCGAAATCGGTGTTCAAGGAAAAAATTTCATATGAATTATTTTATTTGTAACATATATCTAGTATAATAAATATATAATTGAAGATTATGATATCACTGACATGGCAACTGTAGACCAATATTGTAGTAATTTGATAATTTGCAACACAGAACGTTATTTGAAATAGTACTGACAAGTTCTCTGGAACCCATGTTTTTTCCATTCCATACATTTGTTGAATTTCAGTCTGCTGTTTATTTTCAGGAATTAATGAGCCAAACATTGTTTCATTTTGAATAGTTATTCCTATAATAAATGCTATCTCTGATGTGGATACTCTAGGCTTTAGAAGACAAGGATAAATACTGCAATTTTCATTTATATCGTTTTGAACGATTATCATCTGAGATTGAATATCAGTTTATCAGATCCATTATCACAAAATTTCGGTCGGTAGTTTTCGAATTTTGAGCCGAAAATGGTCTAAGACGACTAGGTTGGACTCCTTGATGACGAATCCGGTGTCAAAATCGATTCTGTCCGGCCGGCCGTATGCACAATTACGGGCTTACGCAGAATCGTATCGACTTGAAATTTTCAGCGTAGATTGCATTTCGAAATGCGACGGTTAAGTTCGTTAATGGGCAGAATCGACGAAACGGTGGAATCATTCGTGAATTCGTTATTCTACAGATATACCCATTCAAAATTTTATTTTTCCAGTATTCCCGAAAATACAGATTGGGTCGAATTGAAATCCAGTAACTTATCGAAAAAAAACCTAGAAAAGCACCGACGCGGAGTCATCAGCTTTTGCGCGCATGTTCAAAGGTTTTTTTATATTCAAGAATTTTCGGCAAAATGAAACTGAAATGGAGTGAAAAATATCTAACTAACATTGCGCATTCTCACGAAAGAATTAAGTACCTACATTCCAAAAAAAATTTTTCAGGAAATACTCACTGAAGCCTGCAGAACGACACCCTATTTTCTCCTTTGAAGGTCGAAGTTTCTCCGAATTCTAATATTTCACGCAGCTATTGGCAACGTTGAAGAATGCAGACCGGGTCCAGGTACCTGACCTTGAGATATTAACGAGGTTTAATGAAACTTTAATGTGGCTGTGTTGCCTAACCGTAATTTACCGACACGTTGTAGTGTTTGCTCTCGAAATCATTTTTGCGCGCATGTTCTAGGGAAACATCGTGCACTCGATGTATATAATTCTTGAATTTTTTCTCGAAATTGATCTGAAACGATTATATAGGACTCACTGATGATTGAGTTAGCTAGCAACTTGAAACTTTCAAGGTAGGTCGAGCATTAGAATGTCGCGGTGGAGTTCGTTAATGGACCAAATCAGCAGAATAATTTCGGAGTTATGGCCATTTGAAATTTCGTTATTAGTTATTTCCCTAATATTTCGAAACTACTGGAGCGATTGGATTGAAACTTGGTAGTAGGTTGAATCATAAGGACGCGCAATTTTTCCCGAAATTTAGTTGGGATCGTATTGTTACTAAATTAAAAAAAAAAGGTATCAAAATTTTTCCGAAAGAATTTTTTTTGTGGAAACTATTTTTCATATTTGCAAAAAATTTTGCCCAAATCTTGAAAACCATATTCCACAGCCGTATACTAAATTTCAGTTTGATAGGATAATAATTCTCGAAGAAATTAGGAAAAAACCTGTCAGTCAAACTTCGAGCATTTTTCCTCGGTATCGTTGTTTTTTCTGTAATAACTCAAAATATACTGATTCAATCATAAAAAACCTTGTTTATCAGTTTGAAAATGCTGATGAACCACTTTATGCCTTACAACAATTTGAAAAAAAATTTGAATTTTTTTTGTTCAAATATTTGAAATTGTGCGATCCTTTGATCCTCTAATTTTCTGTATAAATTTCCGAACAGTTATTTCTAAATCTTGTCTGTTTTTTTGAAAATATTGGGAAAATAAAATTTTTAATGGGTGTATCTGCGGAATCAGTGGTTGGATTAAGGTTCAAACCTACTCTACAAATATCGAGTTTCTTAGTTGTTTCGGAAGTTATTGTGTTTACGATCGGCCGTCAGGTAAACTTCCTAACAAAATCCCAAAATAAACAACTTAGAAACTCGATATTTGTAAAGTAGGTTCGGACCTTAATAACGAAGGCCGAATTCGTGAATGGGTGAAACCCAACAAATGATTCCGCAGATATACGCATTAAAAATTCATTTTCCCAATATTTCCGAAAAACCAGTTTATATCGTATTGAAATCCACTACTTTATCGAAAAATGACAGTTCATTCAGAATGTAATGAGGATAATATGATCAGAAGATTAAATATTGAATATTCGAAAAAAAACTGAAATTTTTTTTAAATCGTTCTAATGACACGATCATCACGAAATTCTGTACAAAGTTGTCCTTCAGCTCCTCCAAACTAGCTGCCAAGTTGCATCATGATTGAATCAGTTTTTCTTGTGCTATACCGAAAAAAACAACGATATCGAGAAAGAATCGAAATTTCACATATTTTTTTCCAAATATCTCCGAAAATATTATTCGTATCGAATTGAAATTTGGTACACTGCTATGACATATAGAGTTCAAGGTATGAGCAAGATTTTTTTTCGAATATGATCAACAGTTTAAAAAAAAAAAATTTGAAAATCAATTTTTTTTTTTAACTAACGATCTCAACGGAATTTCGCTTGAAGTTGCGCGTCGTTATGCTCAAACAAACTGCCAAGTTTCAAACCAACCGCTCCAGTAGATCCTGAAATATCAGGGAAATAACCTCAAAATTTCAAATAGCTTCAACACCGAAACCATTCTGATGCGCGGACCACCCTAAAAGTTTCAAGTCGCTAGCTTGCTCCGTTCATAGTTATCTTCTCCACGGCCGGACGGACAGAATCGATTAGAACACTGGATTCGTCATCAGTTGGTCAAACCTAGTCGCATGAGACCATTCTCTGCTCGAAATTCGAAAATTACAGAAGCGATAGCACGCTGTTCTCTGTTCCCCTAAAACATGCGCACAAAAATCGATATTTATTCAGATTCCGACGAAATTTCGCACGGGTCTCGAATCCTTTCACAACAGTTTTCCAAATTAAAGTCCGAATTTGAGTTTCGGAGATATCGGAAAAGAATATTTAGAATTTTGTGTATTCTCTATAAATGTTCTAATGATAGCCTACTATCCACCCGAAACTTCCCGTGAAGCTATCCGTCGGTATGATAGCGATGTACCATTCTCATTGCGTGAGTACCTTCTCGGGAAAATATAGAGTTAACTAAGAAATATACTCAAAGCTTTCCGAAACCGTTCGCCCGATTTTGAACATCGGATTTTTTCACCAGTCAGTGTATCTAACCATTTAAAGAAAAAAATTCGATATTATAGCTGTTTGAGCTAAAAAGATTACGTTCTGTTAGCCAGAAATATCGAGTAAAAATCATTTCTATGTAATCGTTTCAAAAAATGTTAGTTTTTTCAATAGAAAAAGCTTGCAGAACCATGTCTCTCATCCTGAAAATTGATCATTTCGAAAAACTTACATCATGAAATGGCATGAATTTCATACAGGCAGCATCAACAACACACAACCTCATCTCAATAAAAGATTGAAAGTTAAAAACTGATTTTTTTGTAATAATTCATTATTCTGATCAATGACTATTTTCTTAAAACCACAACAGCCGACAGCAATTTCATTAAACAAATGTAATTCTTCTACAAATAGAAATAAATAGAAACTCGCGATTCTAGAAGTTATAAGGAATGAATAGAATCGTTTAAGCTTACAACCCACTAATTGTATTATCCCAATAAAAACTTAAAAAGGATGTTAGAAAGAATTTTGTAAACACTAATCCATTATTCTGATCGAAGAATATTTTGTAAAAACACAACATACATGAATTATACGAAAAGAAAAGTAGATTATAAGAAACTCTCCACGCTGATTCATTCTATAGATGGAAGTAGAACCTAGAAAAGCACTGGCGTGAAGTCAGCAGCTTTTGCTCGCATGTTCAATGGAGATGACCCCTTTGGCAACGAATTTGAACATGCGCGCAAGAGCTGCTGACTTCACGTCAGTGCTTTTCTAGGTTTTTTCCGTTCACTACAAATTAGATCAAATTGAAATCTAGTACTTCATCGAAAATAATAGTTCGAAGATTCAGACATAATTAAATGGGGATAATATGATAAGAAGATCACAGAATATTGAACATTTGAAAAAAAAAAATTTTTAATTTTTTTCAAATTGTTCTAATAACACGATTGTCACGAAATTTCGCACAAAGTCGTCCTTCGGCATCTTCAAACTATCTGCAAAGTTTCATCATGATTGAATCAGTATTCTTTGAGTTATACCGAAAAAAAACGATATCGAGAAGAATACCACGAACTTTACATATTTTTTCCGAATATCTCCAAAATTAATAGCCGTATCGAATTAAAATTTGGTGCACTGCCGTGGAATACGAAGCTTAAGATATGAGCAGAATTGTTTTCGAATACGATTAATAGTTTCTGAAATAAAATTTTTTAATTGAGTGACCATACGATCTCAACAAAATTCTGCTCAAAGTTGCGCGTCGTTATGCTTCAACTAACTGCAAGCTTCAATCCAGTCGCTACAGTAGTTCGGCCGATTTGTCCCATTATCGAACTCAACCGGCGCATTCCAATGCGCGACCTGATTTAAAAGTTTCGTTCGACAGTTATCCTGTCGTCGGCCGGCCGGACAGAATCGATTTTGACATCGGATTCGTCATCAGTGAGTCCAACCAAGTCTTTTGAAACCATTTTCGGCTCAAAATTCGGAAATAACAGACATTTGTACAAAACGATAGCACGCTGTTTCCATAGAACATGCGCGCAAAAATTATAAGTTGAAAGAAATTACTAGAATGGTAAACCCACGTCAACGATTCAGATGGAGGCGTTACGAGATAGACGAATCGATGTTGACGCTCAAATATTTGATGAAAATCCGCTCTGATTCGATAACCCCATGTAACATGCGTCAACTTATTTTTCGAACAAATAAAAACCGAGGCCAACGCTATAGGGGATCGCAGCGGCCATATCTATATTTATTGCCCAAACAAACACTGACTAGCATAAATTTCGTAATCGGGAACGGCAAACCGCTACCTAACACGCGATAATAGACTTTAAGTAAGATTCGCAAAAGGACGACAAATAGGCGAGCAGAAACACAGTGCAAATAATTTACAAAATGGTTTCTGACAAGTTCAAGCCTTTTAATTGCCCACTCCATTATGTAAAAATATTCTGCGCTAATGGTTTATACATAAAAAATGAACATTTGCGACTAGCTATGTGGTAACACCAATTTCCGCTACTCAGACTGTAAACCTCATACTAGATTCGAACGAGAAACCTCACAGTCTGAGGTAGTACACGTCAGCAAGCGACCTCACCCGAAGGACCGGTTCCAACTCAGAATGGACTCGCCCAAACTCCACACAGCCCCTTCCGTTCGGGCTTATAGGTGTCATTGTGAAAGTTTGTATGCAATAAATGGGTCTAAAACTCACCGAAATTTCTAGATATCGAATCCAGCTGGTAATCCAGAGTTTTCTTGCACTTCTACCGCACTTTTCCGTACAAGGAACGTTTTAAAACACTTTTTAAAGTTCACGGTTTCAAAGTATCAAAACGGCGCGACTGGGCAAAGTCTTTGGCCTCGAATATAGCCCTCTTTGTGTAGAGTGCAGCTGCTTTTCATTGGGTGTGGCATCGACCACTCATGAAAGGCTTGCAAATCGACAGGGGGGCGGAGCGTCGCTCAAATTTCTTTGATGGTGGGGTTTGAGGGGAAGATGACTTTGCCCTCCTGGTGGGGATAGAGAACAACAGTGGCGCAACTGCCCTGTCATCAGCTTTCGTGATAAATATGGAGATCCCTGTTGGATACATTGAATCAATTGGTTGAATTGGAATTCCTGCCCAACAGGAGGGTTTTAGACAGAATAAGGGGCTGGTAGTTTTCCTAGAATTCTTCATTTTACGAAGGCTTTCGAATATTCGCCATTTTTTTTAATTTTGAGTTTCCACAGTGCAAGTGGTTTGTAACTAATATGAGCATTACTGCTGGTATACCGAACTAACATGCACTAAATGATGAAATTCATATCTTCCATGGATTTTTTTTCAAATGCTTGTAATTGTACCAACCTCGGTATAAACTCTGTATAACCACAATTTGATAGAAACTTCAGTGTTGGGTTGAATTCAGTTAATTTCTCTATTCAAGTAAGATGAATCGTTGGAACCGGCCAAATTATGGAAATAAAATGGCAAATATAGCGACACAATATTCCACTTTACAAACACTTTTTTAAACAGCTCGAGGATATACCAAATTAATTTTTGAGCCTCTTGAGGGTATACACGACATTGAACATTTCTAGAAATTTTCATTTCTGAGGGATCTTCATATCAAACCGAAAAAATGCAATTTAGTTATCATATCACTCTCTGTATATGTAGGTATTTTCTATCCAAAATTGAAATTCTATATTCTTCTATAGAAGGTCTTTGAGCACTTAGGTACTTAGCTGCTTGTTAACGCCCGGAATTAGAATACCAAAAATTAGGATGGCATGATGAAATGAAACATAATTCACAAAAGTTATACATTTATATTAACGTAAGTTATATTATGGCAACTGTTTTCACATGAGTTACATTTGAATTTTTCCTCATTGTTCAAGGCAAAAAGAGCTTCATGCCGAAATGTCTGCGATTGGTTGTAAATTCACGATTTTTAGCTCGAATTCATGCAGGTTAATTAATGTCCAATGAAATTCCCTAGATATAAAAGATATTTAAAAAAAAAAAATCAGTTTCTGTACTTTAAAAAACCAATTGATTTATGGTAATCTCTGAATATCATTCATATGTTTTACCTGAGTCAATGCATACTTCTAAGTTTTTTCGAAACTAACTATAAATTCAGGATGTGTAAGGTCTAGCGTATTCGCCATTTTGTAGTTGAACATAATAGCTAAAAAATTCCTACGAGGTTTTGGATCCAGCTGAACATAATATCGATCCTATGAAGGTTGTTCTCAAATGTGAGGTAGGAGAAGGGTTTTCACTTGAGTGATTTCAAAAATAACTATCACAAATATCAGTCCGCATAAAAAAAAAATAATTGTTTTTTTCTCATAGCCTCTGCGGTTCTCAGAAGATATTCACCTCAAATTGGCAAATATTTTACACTTCAAGGTTAACATCAAATGGCATTATCATCAAATTATCTGTGAAAATCTATATGGTGATTTATTTTTGCGCGCATGTTCTAGGGGAACAGCGTGCTTTCGTTTCGTCAAAATGTCTGTAATTTTCGATGATTGAGCGCCGAAAATGGTCTCAAACGACTAGATTGGACTCACTGATGACGAATCCAGTGTCAAAATCGATTCTGTCCGTCCGGCCGGCCGTGGACACGATAACTTTCGAACGGAGTGAGCAAGCGACTTTCAGGGTAGGTCGCGCGTTGGAATGCCTCGGTTAAATTCGTTAATGGGCCAAATCGATCGAACAGTTTCGGAGTTGCAGCCATTTGAAGTTATTTATTCTTCATTTCTGAAACTACCTGAGCAATTGGATTAAAACTTTGCAGTTAGGTGGAGTATAACGACGCGCAACTTCAAGCGAAAATGTATGGAGATCGTACTGTCAGTAAATTTGAAAAAAAATTATTTCGAAATTTTTTTCGAAAAATTTTTTTTTCTTCGGAAACCTTTTATCATATTCGAAAAAAAAATTCACCCAGACATTGAACATTATATTGAACAGCAGTGTACCGAATGTAGGTGGTTCAATACGATCATAAGTTTTGGACTTATTGGGAAGAAATATGTCAAATTTCGTGGTTTTCTTCTAGATATCGTTGTTTTTTTGGTGTAACTCACGAAATATTGATTCAATAATGATGAAACTTCGCAGCTAGATTGAAGTTGCTCGAAGACAACTTTGTTCGGAATTTTGTGATGATAGTGTCATTAGAACCATTTGAAAAAAAATTTTTTTTTCAAATACTCAATTTTTTTTTCAAATACTCAATTTTCTGTGATCTTCTTATCATATTATTCTCATTTAACTCTTGAAGAACCTTTGAACTGCCATTCTTCGATGAAATACTGGATTTGAATTCGATCTGATCTGTATTTTTGGAAATATTAGTAAAATAAAATTTTGAATGGGTATATCCACAGAATCATTGGGTGGACTTTACTCATTCACGAATTCGGCCTTTGTGATTAAGTTTCAAACCTTCCCTGTAAATATCGAGTTTCTTAGTGTTTATTCTGTTCACGGTCGGCCGTTAGGCGAAGGAAAAGCGACTTGAATTGTCAGATTAGGTTTGGAGTTTCGGAGTTAGGTCCATTTGAAATTTTTAGGTTAATTCCTCGATATCTCAACGAGTATTGACTTGATAGAATTGGAACATCGTGGACAGTTTGGAATACCAACGCGCAACATAGAGTAAAATTTCGTGTGGATCAAGTTGTTGAAAAATTTATATAGATTTCATTCGAAAATTTTGAAAATTTTTGATGAAAAAATTTTTTTCTCTGGAAATATTGATTAGATTTCAATGGAAGTTGGCTCAAACCTCGGAGTCAGTATTCAACAACAATGTTCCAAATTTCAATTCGATCCGATATCAACTTTCGGAAATGTAAGGAAAACATTTGCCAAATTTCGTTGTTATTTGGAAGTTTAACGTTATTTCCGCGATATCTCAAGAAGCACAAATGCATCAGATTAAAACTTTGCAATCAGGTTGAGATTACCAACACACAACTAGGTGCAAAATGTTGATGTGTTGATCTAATAGTTAGAATTTGAACAAGCGCGTAAAAATTCCCTAGCTCACGTCAGTGCTTTTCTAGATTTTCTCAGTTTTCCTCATTTATAGCATCATATCTTATCCTATATGCATTTATCCCATAATCAATCGATATACCTTCAATTCAGTTGATACAGTTCAAAAGATTATACTTATTCGACCAATAAACCGAAAAAATACCTACAATGAAACGTTATTCAATTTGCAATGCTATGTTTTTTATATTCAATCGATAGTAAGGAACTGCGATCAGATGAACTGGCAAAATGGAGGTATAAAAAAATAAAAGGACAGATCGCGCTCAAAGTCAGCATGAGTTATAGGAACAGTTGAGCAAATTCAGCTCAAAAATTTTTTCAACAAGCCCCCCTTGATGAAGAAGCTGATGTAAACATCGTTTCTGACCGTTGGCACGATATTTTTGGAACATAAACAGCTAGCGACCTGAAACTTTTAGGGCAGGTCACGCATCATAATTTAACGGTTATATTGATGGGTCGAACCATGAAGCAGGAAAAGAGTGGAGAGGGCATAACGTTCGAAAAGTGTCACACAGTTCTGTGGATTTTTCCCATACCAATATGGCCGATTTCGAACGATTTAAACGTTGTATATTTTTATTATTCACCGTTTAAATAGTTCGAAGTCGACCAAATTGGTTTGGGAAAAATCTACCAGAACTTTCTCAAAAATGTGTGACACACAAATGTGTGACAGGGGAAGTATGGCATATGCTCCCTCCCCTTCTTTTACCTCCATGGCTCGAACGGTTTCTGGGTTATGCTTATTCGAATTTTTGAAGATATTTCCTGTATATCAGAACCTAATATGTATATTAATAGGAAGAAATTGAAACTTGAGTTTTGGTTGTGGAATACGGATAAGCATGATCTCGTTTGGATCATATCATTTGTTAATTAAAAAAATATCAAGATTTCATTAAATTTTTTCTTTATTAATCTGATTTCAATGAATCTTGGCAGATACCTATACCTATTTGGTGTTGAGTATAGTCAATATGATGATAAAATGCCAATTTCCATCTTTCATCTGCTTCTTCGTCCATGTGAAAACCTAAACCTCTCGAAGATAACCCCATTCGCATCTCCGCCGCTGTTCTCCGTAGTGGGAGACCTCATCCAATAGTCAATGTCTCAGCGATCGGCCAGATGTTCGGCGTCGGATCGAGTTCAGGAGCATGGCACTTGTGTCGGCCGCGCATGCGTTCACGCGGCGTCCGTGAACGATTGGTAGGAGTGATACGGACCGTGTGATTTGTGTCATGCACGTGAAGTGTTCGCTTTCGCCACTTGACATGGCTAATGGCTGGTTCGGTGATTGGACGAGTCGGCGTTCTCCCCGTTAGGGGCTAATGGGTTATCAAGGCTTTTATGGGCTTATCAATTGGCCACACGGTGATTTGATTGTTTATTCGATGAGGATGGAATAAAGGATTCGGATTGATAGTCGATGACGTGAAGGATTATTGAGACGTGTTTTCAAACCTTCAATGATGTTTTTGGTGCGATTGAGGAAACTCAAGGATCACAGAAGTTCTGTCCTATACTGCTATCAAACGTCGAATCGACAGCGCTCTATGGACTCGCAGAAAACTCCATGATAGCCGCCAAGTCACAAAAAAATTAATCTTCAGATGCACTGAGCTTGACTCGGGAGTTTGTTCATATTTCAAGCCATTTCACGAAATTTTGCATGAACCTTCACGCCGTCATTTTTTAACCAAGCAGACCTACTATATATTTCAATTCGATCAAAACACACAATACCTTTTCAAAAGAAAACAGTTTGAAGATTCAATATTTGTAGAACAAATTTTGATTATACAAATCTGAATTTGTGCGATTGAACCCAATGATTTACAAGATAGATATACTATTATGCATTCAAAATTGAATTTCCCCTATATGTGCATGAATCCAAAAATATCCGATCGAATTGAAATGTGGTGCTTTGTCGAAACTCATGGCGTGTATAGATCCATACAAAATTTTGTGAGAACTTTATCTACGAAATCATAGGGAGGATATGACCAATTCATAAACTGTACCTTTTCTGTACTATACTCAACATCACTAATAGCTATCTCTGCCAAGCCCTATATGCAGAGTGTTTGTTTCACCATAAACTTGACAAACGTATAGCCGTGTAACTGACATTGGCAAAGTCAATTTAGCCTTATGACATATACCCCGTTTTCGAAGCATAAGCGAGATACAGAGTGTTTAATGTCAACTTTGAGGAATATTCTGATAACTGTGGCAAGTTATGCGTGACCTTGGAATTAACGGTTTTTGGTCACATCTTGGTTTTTCTTGGTGGTTAATTCAATTGTGGTGTAGAATTATGGAGAAAATATTCAAAATGGCAGATTTTCTTTAATTTCGATCACTACATTGGGTATAGCATTATTTCAACGTCCTCGATTCTCCTAGATTTTCCGTGAAAAATTTCTTCCATAATTCCAACTCAACTTTTTTTTTCACATGTCTACAGTAAAGAAAATCCACCCAAAATTGTTGGAAATCTTTTCAGGTTAAACTAACCTTCATTCTGAACACTGGCGTAATAACATAATTAAAATATACCCATTGTTTTCGCCTTCCAACTATTCCACTCGGAGTACTTGAATAATTTTTATTCATAAAACTGGTGGCCCTATGGAGGCCAAAATTGTGCTAATGAGCCTCCAGGATGACTCAAATAGAAATATGAGGTTGTCAAAAAAAATTTTTTTCAAGAAAACTGTAGTGGGAATCTATAACTTTCTCCACATTCGACCATTAGGATCAAATTCGTTGAACTACCGTTGCTTGATAACGGACAATGATCAGAATAAATCCAATTTATAGGTACTCTAGAGGTAACGTGACCCTAAAGCCCGAAAGTGGAGCGAGTTCGAATCCCACCAAGGTTTTTTTGCGAAAATTTTTTTTTCTGATGAATTCATATCTCTCTCCAGTTCGTTCTGAAGGACCATTAGTACAATTTTTGCCTCCGTTGGGCCAACAGTTTTCTGAATAAAAATTATTTGATTACTACGACCGTAATTTATGGAAGGCAACAAAATTAGAACCGATGGATATTTTTCATTCTGTTTTCTCAGCAGTTCAGAACAAAGGTTGATTCAACCTCCAAAGATTCCAACAATTTTGGGTGAAATTTGTTCTTTACATGTAAAAAAAAAATTAGTTTAAATTTTATCAAAATTATTTAAAGGAGAATCTTAGATGATCGAGTTATTATGCAATTAATGCTATTCAATTCAGCAGTCGGAAATAGTAAATTCCAATTTCTCAGGTTTTCTCCATTTTGAATTCTTCTTTCAGAATTCTACACCACAATTGAAATGACCACCAAAAAATACCAAGATCTGACCAGAACCGCTTTTTCAAGGGTATGCATAACTCACCACACTACCACAGTTGTTCAAAATATTGCCTAAAGTTGACTTTTAACACCCTATATATCTCGCTTATGCTTTGAAAATGGTAAAATCCAACCATAAAAATTTCGCCATTCGAAATATCACTTTTCCGATATAACGGAAAACTCACATTCACTAAACCGCAGAATATGACAGAAAATTGCGAAAAAAAAATATTTTCAATGAAAATTTTGGAATTTGTTTTCAATTAAACAATCCTTACTAAATTGTACATTTCACAGCTAATCACCAAGTTTCGATCTCATCGCATCATATTTTCTATACAGGGTAAGTCTTTAAGTTGTACATCAATTTTGACCATAGACTAATCAAAAAAAAATTTCCTTTGCCATTTTTGCAGATTCGGCTCAGGTAAAAAGTTATAAGCATTTAAATGTTCAATACACTCCTGCACTTTCTTCGCAAGTTCGCCACAGATATCTCTTACGGTGATCTCTTTGGCAGAATAACCAAACCAATGTTTGAAATTCAAAGAAAAATGATTGAAAAACTCATTAACTCCACTACACTGGACTATTGAAACAGAGGTTTTCCACTTGATATTCTTGAGATATTCTTTTTCATTCTACTATAAAATTATACACAATTACATCCTCGCCTACTCTCATATTTAACACTACATAATTATTCTTATTTTCATCAAACATGAATTATATGAAATCAATCAACTAACGAATCGAATTTTTCAAACAGTGCCCATACATGGTGAGTCTTTGAGTTGAACATTATTTTTAACTAGATTCCTCACATCAAATAAAACACTTTCAACCATTTTTCCTGATTCGGCTCTGGTAAAAATATACAGGCTGTTGGAACACTGGGAACAATGTGCTATCGTTTTGTCCAAATCTTTATAATTTCGAGCCGAAAATGGTCGCAAACCACTAGTTTGGACGGATGACGAATCCAGTGTCAAAATCGATTCTGTCCGGTCGGTCGTCCCGCCGGCCGGCCGTCACCGCAATTACGGGCGTATACGGATTGCATTTCTAAATACGAAGGTTAAGTTCGATAATGGGCAAAATCGGTCTAACGATTTCGGAATTATAACCATTTGAAGTTTTGAGGGCGCATTTCTTTGATATTTCGAGAAGTACTGAAGCTATCAAATTGAAACTTGGCGGTTGGATGGAGCATAAGGACTTTTTGTTGAGATCGTGCTGTCAGTAAATTTTGAAAAAATAAAAAATTTCACAAGTTTTTCGAAAAAAAATTTTTCTTGGGAACTTTTCACTACATTTGCAAAAAATGTTGGTCATTTATCTTGAACTAGACAGGGTGATTCATGAGTGACCTTACATAAGTCAATAGTGGATAGAGGACTTCAAGGCGAGTCGAGATCCGCCGAAAAAAAATTTTGTTCATTAATTGTTACGAAGATATAGGGTGATTTGTATGTTTGGGATGAAGCTTTGATTAGCGATAGTTCTGAAACGCTTGAAGTTATTGTGTAGGAAGTTGCTAGTTATATTCCTCTGTTCGAACTTGTCAATATGCAATTCTGGATTAATTCAAATCCAGGGCCGGACTGAAAATATTGTGTTCTACAGTTATTCGTTGAAAAAGTTCATTTTCTGACCGTGTTTTCGGAAAACTATTGTTGGATTCGAAAAGCCAAGGAAAAATGCTACAGTAATCGCTCTTCAATTTGGATGGCACACATTAACTGTTCCAACCAAAAAAATTGGCAGAGAAGAATTGGTAAGAAAGTTTTCATTTTCGACCGGACCACGTCAAGGGTGGATGAAGGACTTCAAGGCGAGTCAAGATCTGCGGAAAATTTTTTTTTTTCATTTGACACTAAGATATAGGGTGTTTTGAATGTTCGTTATAAAACTTTGATTAGCGATATTTCTGAAACGCTTCCAGATGCTTTGTTAAAATTTGCTTGTAATATTCCTCTGTTGGAACTTGTCAATATGCCGTTCTGGGTAAATTAGAATCCAGGGCCGAGCTCTTAAAATGTGAATATCCTTTTATTTGTTGGAAAACTTAATTTTCTGACCGCTTTTGAAAAACTATTATTTGATTCGAAAAGCCAAGAAAAATGCTACAATAATCGCTCCTCAATTTGGATGGCACTTATAAACTGATTCAACAAAAAAAAATTGGCGAAGCACCTCGTATCTTCGTATCGAATGAACAAATATGAATATTAAGAAATATCGCAAGTCGAAGTTTTATAACAAACATACAAAACACCCTGTATCTTCGTAACCAACGAAGAAAAAATTTTTTTCGGCGGATCTTGAACCGCCCTGAAGTCCTCAATCCGCCATTGACATATATATGCAAGGTCCCTCATGAATCACCCAGTATATTCCATAGCAGTATACCAAATTTCAGTTTGATATGATCATAAGTTTAGAAGATATTTTGAAAAAATATATTAAATTTCGTGGTTTTTTCTCGATATCGTTGTTTTTTTCGAAATAAATCAAAAGATGGGTATATCTGCGGAATCATTTGGATGGATTCGGCCTTCGTTATTAAGGAACAAACCTACTCTACGGCCGTCAGGCCGGCTGTCAACACAATCACTTCTGAGAGAAACAATTCAGAAACTCGATATTTGTAGAGTAGGTTTGGACCTCAATTACGTAGGCCGAATTCGTGAATGGGTAAAATCCGCCCAATAATTCCGTAGATATACTCATTCAAAATTTTATTACCCCAATATTTCCAAAAAAAAGGAATTAGATCGAATTGAAATCCAGTACTTTATCGAAAAAAACCTAGAAAAACGCTGCCGTGAAAGCAGCAGCTTTTGCGCGTATGTTCCTTAGCAAACTTTCATTCGAATATGACAAATGGTCTCTGAAAAATAAAAGTATTTGAAAAAAATATGATTTTGGTATCTTCATAGTAACAAGATCATCAAGAACTTTCTTAAAGTATGTTGGCATTCAAGTTGAAATCGGATCGGAATGATATTTTTGGACTTACCGCGGAATTATCTTTTCATATGGCTATAACGTCGAAACCATCATTTGACACGAACACGATAACTGTCGACCGGAAAAACTTAGCGACTTGGAACTTTCAGGAGGGGTCGAGCATTAGAATTCGGCGGCTAATTTCATAAATTTTTCGGAGTTATCATCATTTCAACGCTTGAGTTTATTTTCCCAAAAGGTATCTCAGGAACTATTCGAGCGATGGGATTGAAAGTTGCTTGTCAGTTGAAAAATACTGTTGCGCAACTATAACTGAAGAACTTTGTTGGGAACGTATGATTACAAAATGAAAAATTTGTTTTCAAAAAATCAAATATTTCGAAGAATATTCATTACTTTCGGACAATTGTCCGAAACTGATGAACCGAATATAATTTGAATTATGCAAGGACTTCAAACTCTATAATTTAACCAAAATTTACCAAATCTCATTTCGATCTGGATTTAAATTTTGGAGATATTGGGGAAAAATGTTAAATATTGAGGGGTTCTTCAATATTGTTTTCGGTATAAAAATATACGGATTCAATCCTGATAAAACTTTGTACTTGTTGGAAAATGCTGTTACACAAAACACAGAGAAAAATACTGAGCCTGATATCAATCACCCCAAGTGATTGACCGTTTGGACATTACTATGATGTATTTTTCATTGCGACAATGTCGGAAGTTGATCAATATAATGTACTTCAGTGATTGATTAATCAATATTGTGATCGATATAATGAACGCTAGGACATTATTATAATGTATTCAGTACATTGTACTGATGATGAAGTACATCCATTTGATGTTATTCGACTCAGGACAATGTAAAAATTACATTGAATTAACGTCCAGGAAGTGATCAATACTAGGCACGGCTGATCATCACGAAACCTTGTGTCAATGCCTATTGTAATGGATCCATGCTATGTATACATCACATCAATGTATCAGCGTAATTGATTCATGTCCTGGAGTTATATTATCAATGCTTTAGGTCATCACCCGATGTCCCGATTCCTTATTACAATCATCGTATTCATCAATTGATGTACGCGAACCTTAATACAATCACCGAGTCCATCAGTTGATGTACGCGAACCTTATAACAATCACCGTGTGCATCAGTTGATGTATGCGAACCTTATAACAATTACCGAGTTCATCAATTGATGAACGCGACTAGAAGCGATAGCCACCGAAGGGTTATTTCGCGAGCTTTGTCTTGTTTCATTTGTCTAGTCGAAAAGTGCAGCAAGTGTATGTATTTCATGATAGTTTTTCGTTCGTGCTTCAAGTTGACGACATCTTGTGTTTTGGGAACGGAGAATTTTAAAAGGTGAGTACAAATTATATATGAAAATGATTTATCGACTTAATGAATAGAATCTTTTCTGTATTCTAGTTTTCATACCGATGTTTCATTCAATTGATTTTAGATAGAAACTTTCGCCAGCTTTGCAGATTAATTTCTAACGAATTTTTTTGCGGAAAAAATTAGTTCTACATCATACCAAACTTAAGATACATCATACGGTTTCGTTTTACATATAGGTCAAAGTTATTTATCGAAATATGGTAGTCCTTGCTGCTATGGACTCTTGAAATTTGAAGAACTTATTCATGCATTTGTTGGTTTAATATCATCTGCATTCACTGACATGACATGAGAATTCAAAACATATATTATTTCCTTCATTGCAGGTTCTACTAATCAAACTGGAAACCTTCAAGTACCTATGAATAGAAGATCGCCAAATATTGTAAACAGGAAGTAAAGCGGAGTTGATTGGTGTCAATGCGTGATTTTTTCATTCAGTTTAAAGCGGCGAACAACTAAGATTAACTAAGAGTTATAAATGAATTTCATACAGATTTGATCATCTTGCAAAGGCTTCGTTTTTATACAAGATAGTAATTTATGTTTATTTCTAGATGGGCGAGATGCAGCAGTCTTGTGGGCACTGCATAGGTATTTTGTACCAACATCCAAGACTGTAAAAAAGGACAACACAGGAAGGAGCTTAACAACGAAATTTACAATTCGTGACTCCCAAAGTGCCTTCCTGTATTTCGGAAGATCGATACAAGAAGTCGAAGAATGGATACACTTCTTAAATTCGAAAAAACAATCGATCCAACCCTTCGTGTATGCCATTGGTGAGGATATCACCCAAATTCAAGAAGTGTACACATATTTCAACGGTATATGATACAAGTCTTTTAATATTGTAAGAGCAGTGGAAGTGTGTTTAAAATTTTTTTATCTCTTCAGCTATCCTTCAGAATGTATGATGGTATGGTCGTTTATTGAAAATAATTTTTTTGCGCTCAAATCCAAGAACCGATTTCCGAAAACCCATGTTTTAAGTGAATTCCTCTCCAATGCTTAATAAATTTACCAGATCATATCAATCGTTTTATTATTATTTTCCTTACTCTGAACAATACTGAAGTTCCCCATAAAGATTGTTCAATGAAAAGTATTTTTCTATAATCTGATCTATATTTTCTTCAATTATTTTGATGCAAATATGCAACTTCACCGTTATTATAAGATACAAAAAGAATTCAAGTATGAACCTATGAACTCATAAATATAAATGAAAAAAAAAAGTAGATAGAGCAACAGTCCGATATCAGTGGAATAAAAATTGCAAAATATATTCCTCGAAAATATCAGATTCAATATATAAATGGCTAAAATTGATTAGTTGATGTCCGAAATGGATTGATACAAGGACCGATATTCATATATTCAATGCTCTGAAATAATCGATATAAGGACTGCTGTTGATGGATCGATGTACTTGTGACCTGGTATTAATGTCGTTGGACATTGATGCAATGCCCTGAAATCATCGATATAAGGACTGCTGTTGATGGATCGATGTACTCGTGACCTGGTATTAATGTCCTTGGTCATTGATACAATGCCCTGAAATCATCGATATAAGGACTGCTGTTGATGGATCGATGTACTTGTGACCTGGTATTAATGTCGTTGGTCATTGATACAATGCCCTGAAATCATCGATATAAGGACTGCTGTTGATGGATCGATGTATCCGTGACCTGGTATTAATGTCGTTGGTCATTGAAACAATGTGAACGGTCCTTGAATTCTGGCGATGAATTTAATGCTCTTGGGGGATTGATACAATCACTCGAACATCAACTAATCACCAACAGGACATTATATCAATGAACTCGAGCATCGGCTGAAAATTAATGTCCAAATACATTATCCTAAGGTTGAATATGATCATATTCACGTACGTTTTTGGTTCAGTGAATTTGTGCAAAATTACCCGATGAGCGTGTCATTAAGACAATTAAAAAAATTGGTTGGGGAAATTTTTTTTCTGAAACCTTTTATCAGAATGAATTCTGCTACTCTTTATATTCATATTCAACAACAGTGTGCAGAATTCGAATTCAATCCGATTTTAATTTTTGGAGATATTGAGAAAAAAATCGTGATCATTGCTAAAGCGGTCATCCCTTTACGTATTGATCTTCTCTCTAATGAACAATGAACATTCTACCTGAAATTTTCCAATCGAGTACTAGAATTTAATTCGATTCAATCTGTATTTTAGGAAATATTGCGGGTAAATAAATTTTTTAAAGGGTATTTCTGCTACTCATTCGCGAATTCGGCCTTATTCGTAAGTAAGGTTCCACCCAACCCACTATATACAGGGTGTTTCACCATAAATTAGACAAACATATATAGCGGTGTAGATGACATTGGGAAAGTAATTTTTGTCTCACGACATATTCCTCGTTTTCGAAGCATATAAGCGAGATACATAGTGTTTGATGTCAACTTAGAGCAATATTCCTTTGACCTTTGAAATAACGGTTTTTGGTCACATGTACCACTATTTTTTGGTGGTCAATTCAATTGTCGAAAATTTCTAGAAAAAAATTCTAAATGGTGAAAAATCTACAGAGCTGTAATTCTTATTTTCGATTGCCAAATTGGATAACATTATTTCATTGTATTCGCTTTTACCTAAGAAATTCCGCGAAAAAATTTTTTCAAAATTCAAACTCAACTTTTTTTCTTATATGTCTACAGTGAAAAAAATTCAACCCAAAATTGTTGAAATATTTAAAGGTTCGACTTACTCTCATTTTTAACACTGATGGTGTGAAAACAATGAAAAATTTCCATCGGTTTTCATTTTCTATATTTCCCTCGGAGTACTTGAATGATTTTTATTTAAAAAAATAGGGACCTTACGCAGGCCAAAATTGTGCTAATGGATATCCAGAATGAACTGGATAGAAAAATCAATTAAGCAACAAAAAAAAATATTTCGAAATAACTTTGTTGGTAATGGAAGCCTCACCACATTCGGAGATTAGGGTCAAAATCGATGAACTTCCGTTGCTTGGTAACAGAGATTAATATGATCGGGATAAATTCAATTTATAATCGAGACCTAACGTGACTCTATACGGTCCGAAATTGGAGTAAGTTGGATTCCCACCAAAGTTTTTTTGAAAAAATTAATTTTTATTGATAAATTCATATTTCTATCCAGGTCATTCTGGAGGTTCATTAGCACAATTTTGGCCTCTGTAAGGTCACCTGTTTTTTAAATGAAATAACTAAGAAACTCTGAGAGGAATCTTTGGAAGACTACAAAATGAAAAACCAATGGATATTTTTTTCTTCTGTTCCCAGTGTTCAGAATGGAGGTGAGTTTCGTTTTCACGGAAAATCTTAGAAAATTGAGTACATTGAAATAATGCTATCTCCAATTTGGCAGTGGAAAATGAAAAATTTCAACTTTACAGGTTTTCCGCCATTTTGAAATTTTTCTTCCAGAATTTTACATCACAGTGGAATTGACCACCAAAAAAAATATAAGATGTGACCAAAAACCGTTATTTGAAAAGTCACGCATATCTCACCACAAACAGTCACCAGACTATTTCTCAAAGTTGACATTAAACACCCTGTATCCCGCTTATGCTTCGAAAACAGGGTATATGTCATAAGGCAAAAATGATTTTCCCAATGTCATCTATACGGCTGTATATGTTTGTCCAGTTGATGGTGAAGCACCCTGTTTACCAAATGTCGAGTTTATAAGTTGATTCTTACAGAAGTTATTGTGTTTATACAATCAGATGTCAGCATGACACAAGTGTTCAGTAAATTTTAACAGGAAGAGGTGATTTTGTTTGAAAATAAGTTTTATTATTAGTGTAAAATTTCCTGCCTTCTTATGGTTCCTTTTCCGATGTTTCAATTTAAACCCACCCTCAACGACTTACAAATCAACATCTTCCGTTAAAAGAACCAACCCCTATCATATCCTCCTCAAGATCTCCTCACCTGAGAACAGAAACACCCCAATTACCCCGCAACCACCGAGTCTTATTCGTTTAACCCCTTCCCGCGCGATCCAGCATAACGTCCGCGGGGGTGAGCCGCAGGGTAAGAAACCAATGCGGCTCGCGCCCTCCTGTGGGGCGCAAGCGCCACACCGTGACGCAGTCATTGGCTTTTCGACGACGAGTGCGCAAGGGGTTGTTTTTACGGGGGTAAATGTAGGGGAAGTGCCGGCGCGGAGATGCTAATGCTCGCAGATCGCAATAAGGGTGGATTATACGAAGGGTAGGTTGAGAAACGTATGCTGATATTTTTAATATTTTAATTTGCATGCGAGAATGGGCTTGAGAGAGCGTAGATAAGGTCGGAGGGTTGATTGGCGGATTTATAAAATGGTGGTTGGTAAGGGGGATTGTTGAATGTTCGCAGCAAAAAGGCAACGAAGATACCTGTGTTACCCTCCAGTATATCGTACTGGATTGTGGATAAATCAGGATTCGTTTCCGATTGTTGACGGAAAGAGCCAGTTCATGAAAGTTGATATGCACCCTTTACGCTCCTATTCAGGAAATAAGAACGTTATCATTCTAGGGAAACCTACTATCGTTTTGTCCAAATGACTGTTATTTCCGATGATTGATCCGAAAATGGTTTCAAACCACAAGGTTGGACTTACTGATGACGAATTCGGCGTCAAGATCGATTCTGTCCGGTCATCCGTACGCACGATTACGGGCGTAGGAACCTGTCGACTTGAAAATTTCAGGGTTGGTTGCATTTCAAAATGCGAAGGTTAAGTTCGTTAATGGGTAAAATCGGTCGAAATATTTCGGAGTTATAGCCATTTGAAGTTTTGAGGTTAATTCTATGATATTTCGAGAATTACTGAATCGATTGAATTGAAACTTGGCAGTTAGTTGGAGCGTAAGGACTTGCAACTTTTCGCAAAATTTTGTTGAGATCGATTTTTTTCGAAAAATTTGTTTTACTCGGAGACTGTTCATTTTATTCAGGGAACCTTGAGCTTTGAATTTCACATCATTGTACCAAATTTCAGTTCGATACGATCATAATTTTTGAACATATCGTGAAAAGATATGGCAAATTTCTTTTTTTTTCAAGATATCGTTATTTTTCCGGAATAACTCAAAAAATACTACTTCAATCATGATGAAACCTGGCAGCTAGTTCGAAAATACTGATGGACAACCTTGGCCTGAATTTTGTGATGATCGTGTGATTAGAACAATTCGAAAAAAAAATTCTTTTTTCTTGAATATTCAGTATTCTGTGATCTTCTCCAAAATATCTTCATGAATTTCTGTATGAACATTCGAACTGTCAGTTTTCGATAAAGTACTGGATTTTAATTCGATCCAATGTGTATTTTTGAAAATATTGGGATAATAAAATTTTGAATGGATATATCTGCGGAATCTTTTGTATCTCTTCCAATTTTTTCAAAAACGTAAGTATTTACGAGAAAAAACCAGAAAAGCACTCACCTGAAGTCAGCAGCTTTTGCGCGCATGTTCAAAGAATATCATCAAAAATGAATATGCGCACAAAAGCTGCTGACTTCAGATCGGTGCTCTTCTGTTGTTTTCTCGTAAATACTTACGTTTTTGAAAAAACAGGTAAAGATACAAAAGATTCCGCAGATATATCCATTCAAAATTTTATTTTCCCAATATTTCCAAAAATACCCATCGGATTGAATTCACGACAGTGCTTTTCTAGGTTTTTTCTCGCAAATTCCTACGTTCTTGAAAAACCTGGTAGAGATAAAAAGTCAGTAATTGAATTGGGCTTCCTAGCCATGTTTTTAAAAGGAAAATTTTCATCCATAATAAAGTTGTAGGGAAAAATATCTTAGGACTATTTCCACCCCTTCCCAGCATACTTTATTAGGCTTGAAAAAATTAAAAAATGTATAGTTTTATCGATTTTTTTCGTTGTAAAAGTCTTACCGTGGGTTTCACAAAGCTTAATCCTCTGATCAACGCGTTGATATTCTGTGGTATTGCTAAAAATGAACTGAAATTGAACATAGAATTGTCTTGATCAGAACAATCAAGTTAATCAGAGCTTTCTGAAACCCGTTGTTAGCCTAGTAAAATCATTATTTGGGTAGCTGTTCAATAAAATGCGATTCAACATGAGCTTGCAATGCATTTATGTTTTTCTCGTAAATGCTTGAGTTTTCGAAAAAACTTGTAGAGATAATAATAAGGTTAGTAAATGAATTGGCCTTTTCAGCCATGTGGTTTTGAAAGGAAAATTATCATCCAAAATAAATTTGTAAGAAAAACTATTTCAACAGTAGTTTTATTGACAAATAATTTTTACCAAGTTTCGTGTCTTTAGCTTAATTTACAGGGAAAATAAAAAAGAGAAACAATTTTTTTGTTAATCTTGGAGGGTTGTAACGTTTCCGGGGGAAGGTTTTTCGAAAAATTTATACCAAATGCCCACCTTAATTTTCCTCACAGAATCACCCCTTGAATTTATTTGGTGTTATTCATATACAGGGTGATTCATTAAGGGTGGCCACCGGCCGTATCTCGGAAACCGTTTATGCTATCACATCCGGAAAAAAAATCTGATCACATAATCGACCCCTTAAAAATGATTAAAAATATTTTTAAGTTCGTAGTTCCTCACTAGAGGGCGTAATCTATCACTTGTAAAATATAATCTCATTTTTCACGAAATATTTTCCAGCTAACAGTGGTAAAGAATAATAAAATAAGAATCTACGCTTTCTATTCAACAAATTTTGTCTCAGTAATTTTTCTATATCTCTTAGTTTTTAGTGATGGGATGGATAAACTTTTCTTCACAAATAAAACACTCTTACTCCTGTATGCGTGAACCAATTTTCACGTAATTAGATTTCATTCGAAGGCCTTCAAAAGCAGATCACAGAAAAATATGACAACAATATACCGGGTGATCCAATTAAAAACTACAGGCTGTTTTATGTCACTTCGCCCTATTTGTGCGTTTTTCTGGAGAATTTCAAATGCAATGCTATGATTCTAACCGACTGAGAATAAGCCAAGCATCATGACCTATTGACTCTATAAAATCGCAGACAGATATCATTGGTCCTTTTGGAGATATTAGCATTTTTGTAAATTTTGATTAATGCTGATCATCTCTGTGAGCTTGAATAAACAAGGAAGTGACTTTATTCGTCATGACAACGCAGCAAAATACTCAACACACATGAAATAACAATGGTGCGATAAAATAAAACAAAAATTAGCAACAACGAAAATATTTGAACAAAAAAACAACACTTGCACCTAATCATTTCAAATATTCAAAATGTCTACCATTATTTTCTACACATAAATTTAGTCTTTCTTTCGTCGAACTGACACTGGCCACAATTCCAGTATGAGAAAAAGTTTCAGCTGCCTGTCGAAATCTATTTTGCATATCGTCACTTGTAGTGGGGGGTGTTCGGAAAACTAAGTCTTTATTCTCCCCCAAAAATAAAAATCGAATACTGTGAGGTCGGGTGATCTTGCTGGCCATGGAAAAATACTCCCTCGTCCAATCCACCTCTTTAAGAAGACGTTATATTAATATTCCCTAACATTAGCAGCATAATGCGCCGGGCCACCATCTTGTTGATACCACATATCTAACCTGCTGTGAATAGCAATATTCTCTAAAAAAATTGGAAGATCTTCCGTTAAAATTTCAAGCACTTTTGTCTTGTTAATAAGTCAAAACTGTTATGATATTATCCTCATTACGGCTTCTACGTTTTCTATTTTTTCTTCCAATATATTGAACCTTACCAGTTCCTCGCACTCTTCGCGTCAATCTTTTGAATACCTTTCTGGAATGACGACGTCTTTCAGGATATCTTATCGGGTATTCCCTTTCAGCTACTGCATTTTTAAAACATTCAAAATAAACATTAAGCATAATATCATATGCTTGCTTCTTCGTTTGATCCATTTTTGATGAGTTTTTTTTCATCTAATTGTTTAGAGAAGAAATAACTCAATTCCTCCTGCATTTCACAGGTTTGATCAACACTTATCAAAATTTACAAAAATGTTAATATCTCCAAAACGACCAATGATATCTGTCTGCGATTTTAAAAACTCAATAGGTCATGATGCTTGGCTTATTCTTAGTCGGTTACAATCATAGCATTGCATTTGAAATTCTCCAGAAAAACGCACGAATAGGGCGAAGTGACATAAAACAGCCTGTAGTTTTTAATTGGATCACCCGGTATATTGTTGTCATATTTTTCTGTGATCTGCTTTTGAAGGCCTTCGAATGAAATCTAATTACGTGAAAATCGGTTCACACATACAGAAGTAAGAGTAATTTTTTTGTGAAGAAAAGTTTTTCCATCCCATCACTAAAAAAAAGGAAATATAGAAAAATTACTGAAACAAAAGTTGTTGAATAGAAAGCGTAGATTCTTATTTTATTATTCTTTACCACTGTTACCTGGAGAATATTTCGTGAAAAATGAGATTATATTCGACAAGTGATAGATTGCGCCCTCTAGTGGGGAACTATGAACTTGAAAATATTTTGAATCATTTTCTAGGGGCCGAGTTTGTCATTAGATTTTTTTTCCGGAAGTCATAGGATAAACAGTTTCCCAGATACGGCCGGTGGCCAACCTTAATGAATCACCCTGTACATGTTCGTTGAGTTTATGGTGAAACAGAAACACCATGTGAGTGTTGACTCTCGTGAGTATGGTATTCCGAGAAGGATTTCTAGAAAAAATTTAACTTAAAAAAAATTCCACTAAATATTTACATTTCAGAAACAACTGATTCCATAAAATTGAAATTTGGTAATTAGTGAATTGGCGATGTGCAAACTCGTGTGAAATTCCGTCATCTGGTCGTGTGCATGAATCTCAAGCTTTCATTTTGCTATCGAATACTAGAAATTATTCGATGCAATGAGTATTTAAGGTAATATTTTGAATGGGTAACCTTTTTCTACGGAATCTAGGCGCATTTAACCCATTCACGAATCGACCATAATCAAATCACAACCTACTCAAATATATCAAATCTCTAAGCTCCTCGTTTCGCCTCTCTCACATCTTTACGAAGCTTCTTTTTTACGCGCTTGTTCTATGGAACAGCGGGTTATCATTTCGTCACGATGTCTGTATTTTTCTAATTTTGAGCCGAAAATGATCTAAAACGATTGGGTTAAACTCCCTGAAGAAGAATCCGTGGTCAAATTCAACTCAGTCCGTCCGGCGGTCCGTCTGTATGTGCTCTAACATAGCGACTTAAAATTGTCAGATGAGGTTTGGGGTCCAAATATCTCGGTTGAGTTCGTTAATGGGTGGGATCGGTTTCGGAGTTAGTCTCATTCGAAGTTTTGAGGTTAATACCTCGATATCTCATGAAGTATTTACTCGATCAAATTGAAACTTCGTGTACAGTTTTGAAATACCAACGCGCAACTCAGAGCAAATTTTCGTATGGATCCAGTAGTTAGAAAAAAAATTTTATTCGAAAATTTTTGAAATGTTCAATGAAAACATTTTTTTTTCCGAAAACATTTATTGGATTTCAATGGAATTTGGCACAAACCTTAGAGTCAGTATTTAACAACAATGCTCCGAATTTCAATTCGATCCGATATTTACTTTCGGAGATATAAGGAAAAAATGTGCCAAATTTCGTTGTCATTTGAAATTTCAACATTATTTCCACAATATCTCAAGAAGTACAAATGCAATCAGATTGAAACTTCTTAATCAGGTGGCGATTACCAACACGCAACTAGGTGTTAAATCTAACAGTTACAATTTGAACAAGCGCTTAAAAGCTCCTGACCTCTCGTCAGTTCTTTTTTAGATTTTTCAATCATGTATTGGGGTTCAATTCGATTCAATCTGTGTTTTTAGAAATATTGCAAAATTTCAACGGAATCTAGGGTAGAATTCCTGAAGATTGAAGTTCACAAAAATACATTACTTTTTACGCGCTTGTCCGTCCGTATGTGCTCTAACTTTCAAAGGAAAAGACTTAGCAACTTGAAACTGTCAGATTAGGTTTGAAGTCAAAATATCTCGTTTAGGTTCGTTAATGGGTGGAATCAGTTGGATAGTTTCGAAGTTGGACCCATTTGAAACTTTGAGATTAATTCCTCGATATCTCATGAAGTATCCACTCGACCGACATGAAACTTCGCTGACAGTTTTAGGATACCAACATGCAACTTGAAGCAAAATTTTATGTGGATCCAATTGAAAGAAATAAAAAAAAAATTTGATCAGAAAATGTTTCAAAATTTTGAAGAGAACTTTTTTTCTCTCTGAAAATATCAGGTGATCAGGTGGAGATTTCCAACACGCAACTATATAGGTGCAAAATTTTGTGTTGTTCTAATGGTTAGAATTCGAACGAGCGCGTAAAATCTCCTGACCTCACGTCAGTGCTTTTCTAGATTTTGAAGAAAAGGCTCATTCCACGCCGTCCCTATGTCTATGCCTTACCCTAATTTAGGACTAGCAATAACATATTATATATATCTTGCAATTTTTTTCTCAATATATTTGGGTTAATGTTTTATAGGTATATGTCAAATGGTTCTTTGTTCCTCTTGGAGTGCAACGTACCTTACAAATAATACCTATCATACCTGAACGAAACGATTCTCAACTGAAAAACCAACAAACCTTGCTATGTGATGAATTTATTGTCTTTAATCAACTCATAAAATCCTTCCTCCATATATATTTCCATTTTCTTTCACATGATGGCGTCAGTTAAAGTTACAGTGGCTGGTTCAAGTCCTTTGTACCATAGGATCGCTTCTCTTCCATATACGTAGAAACATAACACTACAAACATTACGAATAATGCATATACGACCTGAACAACAAAATAAATTAAGACAACCAAAGTACACATTTTTGGATAGGTGGAAATTTCATTTCATCTTCGTGAATAAGTCGATCATGACAATGGGTTTTTATCCAATTTGGCTCAGTGCTTTTGAAAGATAATTTTTCGTGAAATGAATATTTGACAGTTGGTAGCTCATATCATTTGTCATATTGGCATACTGGAACATATTTTTTTGGAAATTCAATAATTTATACCTACATGTACAAGGCGTCCTATGAGGATTTAACCAACTAGTATTTAGAATGGATTGTTTTGGTGAAAATGAAAAATTTGCTTGTCTCGGATACCGAGGATTTGATTAATTGAAAAAAAAATTTTTTCTGGTGGAACAGTGAGTTAATATTTTGTCCGAATATCTGTTATTTTGATTCTTTTCAAATGATATCAAACGGGTAGATTGAACTCTCTGAGTTAAGAATCCACCGATGACCATCCGTATGCTGTAACTTCCGAAGGAAAACACTTTAGTCCTGAAAATTTCATGGTAGGTTTTTAGCCGAATTATCTCAGTTATTTTGATGGGCTACATTGGCCGAACGCTCTCAAGAAGTACTTGAGCGATCGAATGGAAACTCCGATATAAGATATTGATGAAATAAATAGATAATAATGAAAATAGATTGCATCATTTTTCAGGGTTATTTCTGGTTTTCCTGCCAAAATATGAAAAAGAACTATGAACAATCAATTGAAAACTATTCTTCAAGGGCAATCTCTCAAAGAAAAATTATCCTAATGAACATTATCGGAACAATGCAAACGACCAACCAATTGAATTGAATGTCCATATCTGACTCCTTCATCAGGCAATAAGAAGAAAATCTTCAGAATTATTTTCTTGCAATACTTTTGTATTTCAAAAATTGTTTTCACCAAATTGTTCTTGGAAAACAGTTCAAATCCAAGAATCCGCAGGGGCTATTTTTATGAATAATATTTTTTATTCAATTTTTATAGTGAACGGTTGGTTTCGTTGTATTAAATCAATGCGCACCTTTGTTTGAAATAGAACGTTATAAACTAAAAAAATTTTAAAACTTTTGCACGTTATATCCGGAAACTCTCCATTGGATTTGGATGAAAATTGGCTCAGATCTTGAAGTCAATATTTGAAAGAGTATAACAAATTCCTGCTTGATCCGATACTCACCTGCATTCGGAAATATTGGGGATAAATGTTATTTTCGCAATATCGAAGTTATTTCTTGAATCACTGTAGAAATACCGTTAGGGTGACGAATTTTAACATGCTCGTGAAAGCTCTTGATCTTACGTCTTCTCAAGTTTTTTTCAAATTTCGAGAAAGTGTCCCTTTATAGAACAAAGAAGAGAGCTAGGCCACTGATGAGAAATTACGCAGACCTAAAAAATCTATACTGTTGAATCCTTGGCTCCCTTTCCCCTGATGATAATGAACATCATGGATCAATAAAGCAATATAACTTATAAATAAAAATTCGAGATAACATTATCATTTCTTTTCGAGCGCATAGCGTGCTATCGTTTTATCGAAACGTCTGTAATTTTCTAATTTGGAGTCAAAAATTATCTCGAATTACTCGTTTGGTCTCACTGATGACGAATCCGGTGTCAAGATTCAGTCGGCTTGAAACTTTCAGAGTAGGTTGCAATCCAAAATAAACGCTGTTGAGTTCGTTTATGGGCCAAATCGGCCAAGTGGTTTCGGAGTTATGGCCATTTGGAATTTCGAGGTTGTTTCCCTGATATTTCAGGAACTATTGGAGCGACTGGATTGAAACTTGGCAGTTAGTTGAAGCATAACGACGCTCAACTTGGGCGAAATTTCGTTGGAATCGTATAGTCACTAAATTTGTTTTTCAGAAATTATCGATCATATTCGAAAAAAAATTTGCTCATACCTTGAGCTCCATATTTCAAATGAGTGTACCAAATTTCAATTCGATGCGAATAATAGTTTCGGACATATTGGAAAAAAATATGTAAAATTTCTTGGTATTTTTCTCGATATCGCTGTCCTTTTCAACTCGAGAAATACTGATTCAGTCATGATGACACTTGGCTGCAAGTTTGAAGATGCTGAGGGACAACTTTGTGCGAAATTTCGTGATGATCGTGTCATTAGAACAATTTGAAAAAAAAATTCAAAATTCAATTGTCTTTTCCAAATATTTAACATTCTGCGATCTTCTCATCATAATATCCTCATTAAATTCTGTGTCAACCTTCGAACTGTCATTTTCCAATAAAGTACTGGATTTGAATTCGGTCAAATCTGTATTTCTGTAAATATTGGGAGAATAAAATTTTGAATTGGTAAAGCTGCGGAATCATTGGTTGGATTTTAGACATTCACGAATTCCACCTTCGTAATTAAGGTCCAAACCTACTCCACAAATATCGAGTTTCTAAGTTGTTTCTTCCTGAATTTTTTGTGTGTATTGTCGGCTGTTGGACTGGGGCTTAATTACGAAGGTCGAATTAGTGAATGGGTGAAATCCGCCCAATGATTCCGGAGATATACCCATTCAAAATTTTATTTTCTCAATATTTCGAAAAATACAGATCAGGTCGAATTGAAATCCAGTACTTTATCGAAAAAACCTAGAAAAGCACATGTTCAAAGGATATCACCAAAAGTGAACATGCGCGTAAAAGCTGCTGACTTTACGTCAGTGCTTGAGGTTTCGTTAAATTGTGTCATCTCTATTGGAAATCCTGTTATTACTATTTTTCCTGAATTTGGGTTATTACTGCAAATGCAAATTTGAACATAATTATTATGGGTTCGATTTATCATTTTCCCAAATTACCTTCATAAAGTATTCATAATCAGATTTCAAAATTGGGGTTTGGGATTTGCCAGGCATGCACGAAGTGAGAACGGTGTTTAGTAGAATAGCTTTTTCTCCTATAGAATAATGAAATATTTATTCCTATACTTTGGTACACACGTGTTCTTTGTCAATATAACCAAACAATTTCCGTTTGCGATTTGTCAGTAATATGACAGTATGACAGTCTGTGCTCTTCTTTTTCTATTCCTTGGTCGTTGTCTTCTACTCTAACCAGAACGAAGTATAGCTATCTCTGTTTTCCTAAGTAAAGTAACTCATTTGACGTTCTTTTCTTTCCGAGAAAGCTGAATTCGAAGTTGCCACATCGTGCACTCAAGACAAATCCCTTTAAATGCAAATCCCCATTTTTATTTTTCAGTTTAGGTGATAATATTGAAATTATATGTTTGAAATGTAATGTTCTAAAGGTTTTTCATGAAAATTACTGCATTTTTGTTTAAAGGAAAAAACCCCCATTATCAATTCAAAATCTGTAAATACGAAACTTCCCACTCAAGCATCTGACCCACCTAAATATGGGTTAAGGTCAGGAACTTGATCGAAAGGCGAATAGGGGGAGTTGGAAGGGTGTCGAATAATTGGTTTAGGGTGGGAAGTTTATGTTCAGGGGTAGTGGATGGGGTGATTATAACTCAGCCAAAGGACCCTCTCACGATGCATTCGGATGCCTCTTCTTCCCTCGCTCCATAGCTACTAGCTATAGGGCCGTTTTGGGGATTTGTTTTTTACCTACAGGTCATTAAATTTAATCAGGTGGCTTTTTATAGGCCTCTTTATTACGGAAGAAGCCTTTATCGATCGGGAGAGTTGAATTATGGGATGTTATGCAAGCTCACCTGGTCGAGTACATTTTTGCGTGCATGTTTCGAATTATGAGCCGAAAATAGTCTCGAACGACTATGTTGGACTCACCGATGACAAATCATGCATGCATCTTCACGATTGTCATTTCTTGACTGATTTCAATTTGATCGGATTTGTTCCTTTGAAAAGATTTCGAACTGATAAACTGGAATCTTTGGGAGCTTCTAACCAATGATTTTGTAGATATCTGTTCGAAATATCACTTGTTTGAATTTTCCACAAATACAGATCTGATCGCATTGAAATCAGGTAGGTACTTGGTTGAGAATCCTACAAAAGCACTGCCGTGAAGGCAGCAGCTTTTGCGCGCATGTTCAATGGTGATGACCGCTTTGGCAACTAATTTGAACATATGGTTTTCAAGTTTTTTTTTCGATGGAGTACTGGATTTCAATTCGATCTTGTCTGTATTTTTGGAAATTTTGTTAAAATAAAATTTCGAATTGGTATATCTACGGAATCATTGGGCGGATTTTACCCATTCACGAATAGGTCTCTTGCATGTAACTCGAATTATCATATTTCTATGTTTTTCTCATTACATATCGATGCAAAATCATAATGTATGCTATCACACATTTCAAAAATTCGCGAATTTTGAATAATTCGTTATTAAAAATGGCAAAATCGGGACTCAAGGTCTAAGCGGGAGAAACGCATCAGATCGCCTCTACGTCATTCGTTATTGTACGTTATTATTCACCGATCGATACAGCCCGACATTATCTATTGGCTTGCTAGAGAGAAAAGAACACGAGAAGAGGGAGAGAGTGGATATATCCCCATACGTCTCGGAAACCGCGAAGTTTCGTCCGTTTAAACAACCGACATGCGGAGCAAAATTCAAAAGAGCATTTTCTCGTTAAAAAGTGAAATTTTGGATGGCGGTTAAACTTTTTCAGTGGTCTTACGAATAGAATATTTGATCCCAATGATAAAAAAATCATACAAGAGACCTATTGGACCTTGGTAATTAAGCCCCAAAACCTACTCTGCAAATATCGAGCTTATAAGTTTTTTCTTTCGGAAGTTATTGTGTCGGATTGGTGAATGGGAAGAATCCGCCAAATGATTCCGTAGATCTGCAATCGATTCTGCAGATATACCCATTAAAAATTTCATTTTTCCAATATTTCCGAAAATACACATTAGATCGAATTGAAATCCAGTACTCCAACGAAAAATTACTGTTCGAGTCTTTATGCAGAAATTGATGAAGATATCATGATCAGAAGATCACAGAATATTGAATAGTTGAAACAAAAAAAAAGTTATCTTTTTCAAGTTGTTCTACTGACACGATTATCACGAAGCTTTGCACAAAGTTGTCTATCAGCATTTTCAAACTAGCTGCCAAGATTCATCATGATTGGAATAGTATTCTTTGAGTTATTCTGGAAAAAATAATGATACCTTGAAAAAAAACCGGAGTTTGACATATTTTTTCACAAAATCTTCGAAAATTATAATAGTATCGGAATGAAATTTAGTACGATGCTGTGCAACATAAAGCTCAAGATACGACTGAAATCTCCTCTAAACATAATGAACAATTTCCGAGAAAAAAAATTTTTTCGGAAAAAATTTTAGAATTTTTTTCAAAATTTACTGACTGTATGATCCCAACAAAATTTTTCGAAGTTGCAAGTCCTTACGCTCCAACTTACAGTCAAGTTTCAATTCCATCGCTTCAGTAATTCTCGAAATGCAATCAACGCCGTACGCCCGTAATCGTGCGTACGGAGGGCCGGAAAGAATCTATTGTGACACCGTATTCGTCATCAGTGTCCATTTTTGGTTCACAATTCGAAAATTACATACAGTTGGACATAACGATAGCAGGCTGTTGTTCCCCTAGAACATGCGCGCAAAAATGATGTCGTCAAGATCCATGCAATTTTCTGAGGATTTCATTTGAATGATTTTCTAGAGCTTTTTGGATAAAAAAATCTAAATAATTGTTTTATGGATTCACCTATGCAGCTGTTCAATTAATCAAGCATTGCTGAATAATCCTTTGATAATTGACCATGTTATTAACATGGC
Organism: Myrrha octodecimguttata; assembly: GCA_958510865.1. Taxonomy (NCBI): domain Eukaryota; kingdom Metazoa; phylum Arthropoda; class Insecta; order Coleoptera; family Coccinellidae; genus Myrrha; species Myrrha octodecimguttata. The sequence goes on from OY294057.1 coordinate 34,819,018, forward strand.
CAATTTAATTAAACGAATATTTGAATACTCACGCAGAGAAGATAAGATAAAACTTATCGCATGAATGATAACTTGTTATATATAATAAATTCGTTCTGAGAATAATTTCGAGTGTGGAGTATTTTCAATAAAATCTCAGTATATTTGTGCCACAATTCGAGAATTTCTTACTATCATGTTTGGAACCAGATTCTGTAACGCGACCAATTGAGGTTAGTTCATATTCCTATTACGGTATATCAACTCAACAGGTAGGTTTACCATTAATTGATATAGGAAATGGTATTTGATGAAGCCGTTCAATATAATATTCATACTTAAACTCATTAGTCACATAACCAGTTAAATTCATATTAAGATGGATCGTACATCGAATGGAATGAAAACTAGATCAGAATCAATTTAACTCCGCAATTTCGAAATGATACTCAGTGGTGGCTCGTTAACTTGGGGGGCAGTTGCTATACAGCAGGGGTTCCCAACCTTTTTGCACGCATGTTCTAGGGGATCAGCGTGCTATCGTTTTGTCCAAATGTCTGTAATTTTCGATGATTGAGCCGAAAATGGTCCCAAACGACTAGGTTGGACTCATTGATGACGAATACGGTGTCATAATCGATTCTGTCCGGCCGGCCGTGGACACGATAACTGTCGAACGAAGCCAGCAAGCGACTCGAAACTTGCAGGGTAGTTTGAGCATCGGAATGCCGCGATTATGTCCGTTAATGGGCCAAATCGGTGGAATAGCTTCGGAGTTATAGCCATTTGAAATTTTGAGCTGATTTCCCTCATATTTCAGAAACTATTGGAGCGATTGGATTGAAACTTGGCAGTAAGTTGGAGCATAAGGACGCGCAACTTTAAGCAAAATTCCGTTGGAATCGTATGGTCACTCAATTGAAAAAAACAAAGTTTTTTCAAAATTTTTTTCGAAAAAATTTTTTTTTCTGAAACTATTGTTCATAGCCGGAATCAATTTCAGCTATACCTTGAACTCCATATTTCACGGCAGTGTACCAAATTTCAATTTGATACGGCTATTAGTTTTGTAGATATTGGAAAGAAATATGTAGAATTTCGTGGTTTTCTTCTCGATATCGTTGTTCTTTTCGGTATAACTCAAAAAATAATAATTCAATCGTGATGAAACTTCACAGCTAGTTCGAGGAGGTTGAAGGACAACATTGTGAAAAATTTCGTGATGATCGCCCCATTGGAATAATATGAAAGAAAAATGTTTTCCTTCGAATATTCAATATTCTGTAATCTTCTCATCATATTATCATCAAATTCCGTATGAACCTTCAAACTGTCATTTTTCGTTGAAGTAGTGGATTTCAATTCGATCTTATCTGTATTTTTGGAAATATTGGGAAAACAAAATTTTCAATGGATATATCTGCGGAATCATTGAGTGGATTTCACCTATTCACGAATTCGGCCTAACGGCCGGACCGTAAACACGATAACTTCCGAAAGAAACAACTTAGAAACTCGATATTTGTAGAGAAGTTTCGGACCTTAATTACGAAGGCCGTGTTTGTGAATGGGTAAAATCCGCCTAATGATTCCGTAGATATACATACCCATTCAAAATTTTATTTTTCTATATTTCCAAAAATACAGATTAGATCGAATTGATATCCAGTAATTTATCGAAAAAAATAAAGAAAAGCACTGTTGTGAAGGCAGCAACTTTTGCGCGCATGTTCAAATTCGTTGCCAGAGCGCTCATCTCCATTGAAAATACGCGCAAAAGCTGCTGCCTTCGCACGGCAATGCTTTTCTTTTTTTGGTCAAGGACCACTTCTATTCATTTATTCATTCATTTATTTATTTACGGTACGTGATCATTTACTTTTGTATATTTCTTGTTAGCAGGGACCAATATGTAGGTATAATAAAAACACAATGACGTCTGGATCACCGCCTGCTAGATTTGAAATCATTTCGCGGACCATATTTAGGTTTCCGCCGACCACTGGTTGTCCACGGACCACTGGTTGGGAACCACCGCTGTACAGGATAGGCATAATTGGTGATACCTGAACTTAGACTTTTTGCGCGCATGTTCTAGGGGAACAGCGTGCTATCATTTTGTCCAAATGTCTGTAATTTTGGATGATTGAGCCGAAAATGGTCTCAATCAGTCGATTGGTTGGACTCACTGATGACGAATCCGGTGTCAAAATCGATTCTGTCCGGCCGGCCGGCCGTAGACACGATAACTGTCGAACGAAGTGAGCTAGCAACTTGAAACTTTCAGGGTAGGTCGCGCATTGGAATGCCGCGGTTAAGTTCGTTAATGGGCCAAATCGATCGAATAGTTTCGGAGTTATAGGAATTTGAAGTTTTGAAGTTATTTATTTTTTATTTCAGAAACTACCTGAGCGATTTAATTCAAACTTGGCAGTTAGGTGAAGTACAACGACGCGCAACTTTGAGCTGCTGAATTTCGTCAGGATTATGTTGACGGTAATTTTTAAAAAAAATTTGTTTCGAAATTTTTTTCCAAAAAATTTTTTTTTTCGGAAACCATTCATCATATCCAAGAAAAATTATACTCACGCTTTGACCTTCTAATCTCACAGCAATGTACCAAATTTCAGTTAGATACGATCATAAGTTTTGGAGATATCGGGAAAAAATATGTCAAATTTCGAGTTTTTCTTCTCGATATCGTTGATTTTTTCGGTATAACTCGAGAAATACTGATTCAGTCCTGATTAAACTTCACACCTAGTTTTAAGACGCTGAAAGACAACTTTATGCAAAATTTCGTGATAATCGTGTTATTAGAACAATTTGGAAAAAAAAATTTCTATGATTTTCTCATCATATCATCCTCATTAAATTCTATATGAAACTTCGAACTGTTATTTTCGATGAAGTACTGGATTTCAATTCGATCTGATCTCTATTCTTGGAAATATTGGAAAAATAAAATTTTGATTGGGTATATCTAAGGAATCATTGGGTGGATTTTACCCATTCACGAATTCGGCCTTCGTAATTAAGGTCCAAACCTTCTCTACAAATATCGAGTTTCTAAGTTGTTTCTTTCGGAAGTTATTGTGTTTACGCAGTCGGCCGTTAGGCTGACCGTAAACACAATAACTTCCGGAAGAAACGACTTAGAAACTCGATATTTGTAGAGTAGGTTTGGGGCTTAATAACGAAGGTCGAATTCGTGAATGGGTAAAATCCGCCCAATGATTCCGTAGATATACCCATTCAAAATTTTATTTTTACAATATGTCCAAAAATACAGACATGATCGAATTGAAATCCAGTAATTTATCAGAAAAAAAATTCAAAAAGCACTGCCGTGAAGGCAGCAGCTTTTGCGCGCACGTTCAAATTCGTTGCTGAAGCGGTCATCTACATTGAACATGCGCGCAAAAGTTGCTGCCTTCACGGCAGTGCTTTTTGGAATTTTTTATTCCTAAGAGATAGATGAAAATAAATGGCATTTTGAAATAATAAATTTTCGAAAAACCATTATGCTGGCAACTGTATTTCACTATCTTTTTTTGATTTCGAGTTAATATCCGGTATTAGCAGTTGGCACTCATAAAATACCTACTTTTTTCACTTTCTTCGTTTCTGTTTCTGCTATGAACTTGAAATAATAGTATATCAGTAATGTAGGTCATAACTCATGCATTTTAAGTTTGTAGTTCGAGCCGCAGACGAGTGCTGACATTCATCGAGCGAGTTATGAATGTTATGATGATGACCCTTACCTAGGATGCACAGAAGATATGGTGCTCTTATTTTCATTTGTTTTCCTACTAAATCTTTAGACCGAACTGGGGAAACCGGATGTATTTCATACTTTCGCCACCGACAGAAACGCCACCAATCGACCAATCAGAGCGCATGACACTATTATTGGGAATTCGTCAATTGTCATTTTGAATTCATTTATGTTTTCTCAGATTATTATTTAGTTATTGTTAAGTGCGTGAAATCTGTTTGTGTTAGCTTCGAAGAATTGCGTAGATCCTCAGATACTCCTCAGATAAATGGCTCCCTTTTGTATTTTGTTTGGACAGTGCAGATGTAAATGGAAATAAGTGTTCAAATGAAGAGAGAATTATATTTATAGAAGGTATAAATTTTGTTAGTTATAATTCCAAATTGTATTTATGTTACGCCAATGGTGTAAGAATTGGTCTGGCGTCTAGACTAGCCACTTGAGATTTGAGAGCATGAGCGATAAGCCAGTCCCATATTCCCATATTCATATTCACATAGTCACATTCTTCTATTCCACCAGTAAACACTGTAAAACCCTTACATTTTATTATATCAAAAACACAGGCATTGTGCCTCAATAGAAAATTACTTACATACCTTATCGAACAAGTGTACAGTCCACCTTATCATACAATTGTAAATAAACAAAGTAAAAATCAATTTCTACATCTTTTCCAAAAAGAGAAAATACCCCAATTAACAAACTTCATGAATCTCAGCTGCTTATCATTCTTTTCACAATTATCTTTCAATCATTTTCACTAATCGAGGATCAGTTATCGACCCCCAATTAAGCATATTATTTTCACAATGTGTTGTATTTTTCTTGGTTCTTTATTGAATATACATGAATTGTTTATCAATTTTCATTTACTTGAAACTGAAATTTACTAATATATGCTACTATCAAGTGCTACGTACTAGAAAACCTCAGTTTTCAAATCTGATGAAACAAAATTAACCATTGAATAAAACACTTGTTTTCTTATTGGAAATCTTTTTAATTTAAATGGAAAAGAACTCGAGCTAGTTTGATAATATGGCCTATTCGATGAGTTTTTAGGGCCGTATTTGTAGTTGCTCCTTGAGGCTTCCTTACTGAAGGCCGCCTTAAATTTCATTACATAGAAAAGCAAATTCAAGGCGACCTTCAGTAAGGAAGCCTGAAGGCGCAACTATAAATACGCCCCTGAGGAGACGAGATAAAATATTCAAGTGCTATTTTGTACAGGGTGCAGCGAAACAGACAATGCAGTTCTGAGAGGCTGTTAAGAAAAAATTATGTAACTTACAGAAATAAGATTCAGTTGATTTTCTTTAGTACATCATGCCGTTTTATGTATCAAGTTTGAAAAACGCCATCAGAAAAATGATGGCTACCAGCAGCACCGGATTTAAGTATTTGTAATTTTTTTCTGTGGTCTAAATGAAGACGAAAACTTCAGAAATCACCTTCATCAATGTCATCGCTGCTGGTGCCCATAATCTTTCTGATGTCATTTTTAAAACTTGACACATAAAACGGCATTATGTACTAAAGAAAATTAACTAAATCTTATTTCTGTAAGTACCGTAGTTTTTTCTTAACAGCTTTTCAAAAAACTGTCTTTTCGCCACCCCCTGTACGAAAAAGCACTTCGATATTGACAGGAAGTATCCTTAATTGCAACAATGCTTCACGGTAGAACTAACCGGAATCTTCCAGTAAAAGTCCATGGAAAGAAATCTCAACTGCACATGGAAATTACTGCCAAAACTACTTACGTAAATATTTCAATAGGAAATGCAAGAAATTCCTGTTAAATACTAGGTAACTGGAAAAGATTCCTGTAAAACCTCAGGTTATAAGATTCGAATACAACTTACTAGTACTGTAATATATGAAGGATAGTTTTTATTCCTACGGAAAATTCCTGTCAAATCGATACTACAGTTCCGTTATGAGTAAAGTATTTGCTGTTTTAATTTATTATTCATTACTGGAAATTCTTGTAGAAACTGAAGTTTGAAGTTTGGAATACAACCATCTAGTTTGTTTATTGAACAGGAAATTCCTGTTAGATCGAAATTACAGCTCCGCTAAAAGTGAGGTAGTTCGCTTAAATAACAAGAAAATTCCAGTTGGATCAATATTACGTTTCTGTAAATAGTCATGTATATTCCGGTTTTCGTCACATTATTATTTTCCTGTTGAAATGACAAACTGCAGTTTGGTTGCATTAACTAATCTGAATCTTGTTATTTCTAGAGGAATTGAACGACAGGAATTGTCACGTAAATTTAACAAGTATTCCTGCTGTCGCTTATATAGGGGGAATTTCCTGTAGAAGTCACCGAATTCCTGTTGTAAATCCTGGTGAATTTCTTTGAGTGTTGCTAGCTATTTGGCAACAGATGTTCGGCTGACATCGGATTCGTCATCAGTAAACCCAATCTAGTCGTCCATATATATATTCGGCTCAAAATTCGAAAATTATAGACATTCAGGCAAAACGATAGCACACTGATTCCCACCGAGCATGCACGCAATATTGATATTCATGGTATTATTGTTCTCCAAAATATTTTCATGATTCGAATGAATGAATTCTTATATGTGTTTGATACCTTTTAGAATATGATTCGTTTCTTTTAGGCATTCAAGCTAACATGTTCACACTAGCGAGGAAAATCCAGTCTGCCTCGAAAGTTCTGTCCGCAATACCGATATTCGTGGGACACCAATGCCAATTCAGTGCACTACCGGACTTAACTAAAGTGAGTTTCATTTCTTATAATCAAGTTGGGAAAACAAATATCTTAATTTGAAGGATAACATACATATACATTAGGATGTGCATTAGGTACGGAAAAACTGGCTTTCGTGAACAAATTTTTTTCCAAAAGAAATATAGAAGAAATCCGAAAATATAATAGAAATTGAAAAAGAAATGGTTGTCAACATCATAATGATACCATCATCACGAAATCACCCATAAAATAATAGTATATCAAATTTCAACTCGCGGGTCTAATAATTATTTTCGAAAATATTCAAAATTTTTTGATGTGGATTCAGTTCAATTGCGTCATTATCTGACTAGTTCCCACTTGGCAAAATGTTAATATCATTGTCACTTTGACTGGAAACGGATATAAAAAATCTAGAAAAGCACTGACGTGGGGTCAGGAGCTTTTACGGGGTTGTTCAACTTCACGAATTCGGATGCCATAATAAATCTCTATACCTCTGGCCCTGGCCTAACCGCTGATCATAAACACAATAAGTACCGAAAGAATCTGCTTAGAGATTCAATATAATTGTAGAGCAGACTTGGAGTTTAATTACGAAGGCCGAAATATTGAAATCCATCTTGTAATTCCGCAGATATACATACCCTTGCAATAGATGATCAGATATACAGGTTTTTTGAGTTATTTCGGAAATAATCAACAATGATATCCATGAACTGCACTGCATTGGAATTATATTTTCCGACTATCACCCAAAACGAATATCCGATCAAACTGAAATATACTATTGTTAAATAGTGACCTCAAGGTCGGTGCCAAACTCCATGGCAAGATCATGAATAGTTTTCGAAAAAACAATTTTGTCAACAGAAATCTCGAACGTTATTCGTTTGCATAACTATTAAAGAAGTTTTATTTCGACAACCTCACTCCTTTTCAAAAAAAAAACAAATAACCAATAAGAAAAGCACTGACGTGAAGTCAGCTGCTTTTACGCGCTTTTTCAATTTCACGAATTCGGCTGCCATAATTAATCGCTTTACGTCTAGCCTAACCGCTGATCGTAAACAAAATAAGTACCGAGAGAATCTGCTTAGAGACTCAATAATTGTAGTTTGATTAAAAACGCCAAATACTTGAAATCTATCCTGTGATCCTGAAGATATACATATATTCTTGCAATAGATGACCGGATACATAGATATTTTTTGAGTTATTTCGGAAATAATTAACAATGATAGCGATGAAATCTTACACAAAATTGAACATGTTTTCTCCCAATATCTCCCAAGACGAATATCCGATCAAATTGCGAAATTTGATAAAAGTACTGTTGTTAAATAGTGACCTCAAGGTCTGTGCCAAACTCCACGGTCAGGTTATGAATAGTTCGAGAAATTGAGAAAATCCTCTCAAAATTTGAAATAACCAAGAAACTCGACATATTTTTTTCCAATTTCTCTGCAGATAAATATTCGCTAAAACTTAAATTTGGTGCATTATTGTTTCATTTTAACTTGAAGGTATGTGCCTATTTTCATTACATTGTGATGAATTTTTCTCGGAAAGAATCGAAAATTTTTCTCTATCTATAAAAATCATTTGTGGCTCAAAAAATCACAGACATTGGGCAAAAAGATAACGCTTTTGTTTCCTAGAACAAGCGCGAAAAGAAAGAAGATAACTTTCTGCTCAATATATTTCGATCGAGTCGAGAAGTTGTTAAATATTGACTTCAAGGTATGTGCCTAATTTCATCCAGATCTCTCGAAAAAAAATGTTTTCGAAAAACATTTGTTTGAAATTTTTCCAACGAATAGATCATCTCCAAATTGTCAACAGTTTGCCCATTGGTATTCTTCAACTTATTACGAAGCACAAATCTGATCTCATCAATTAATTTTGGAACAACCTTTCAGACAATTTCGCCCATTAACGAACTCAACCGCGATTTCCAGGCTGTTTAAATAAAAATTTCAAGACTAGGTAATTTCCTTAGAAAGTTAGAGCACACACTGCCGGTAGATCAAAATTTCAATTGAATTTGATCACGAATTCTTCCTCAGGAAATCCAACCCAATCATTCAAGACCAATTTCGGATTGAAATTCGATAATTACAGACATGGAGATCGAAAGATATCACGCTGTTGCCTAAATCCATATGATTAGTAGATATAAGATATTTATAAACTGAATCTTTGAATTTTGAATTGTTGCAACGAAATGAGCGAGACATTTTGCACAAATTTGCACATTAAGTTCCAAGTTTCGTCATGCTCGGATCAATTTTTTTGAGTTATTTCGGAAATATCAATTATCCTCAGGAAATCAGCACGAAATCAGACCAATATCTCCCAAGACCAATTTCCGATCAAGCCGAAATTTGAAACACTGTTCTTAAGTAGTGACGATTTCGATACACTGCTCATGCGCTACGGGGAAGTAAGGATGAAACTTCCAGAGAATCACTTCGTGAACCATAGAGTGTGAACGACTGTAATACGTCGATTGACGATCTATTGACGCCGCTGTCTTGCATATTGTCACTGTAGGATCCAGTAAATGCTTCGACTATTCACCCGTAGATGCCGTGAAAGGTTGATGCGAACAAATATTCTGAACTTATTATTGGAATGATTGAAAGGACACATTTCTGATTGGACTGAAACAGAGTCTTTCCGGTATCGATTAGAATAAAATCTAGACGGAATCGGAGATACTCTTTTTGAAATACAATGAATTTCTAAAATAAATTCCCTAAATTTTTCCATTGATTTGTTCCTCAGAAAATCAGGAAATCTGATTTGCCTGAAATAATGGTTATGAAGTAGGTAGTGGTTTGGGAATTTCAGTTAAATTCGAATGAAATGTGAAAATTTTCGTAAACTTTTTTTTTTCGAATGTTTCTACGGATAATTCTTCATGTTCCTACTGTACATCTACCAACCAAGTTTCATCTCTTTCAGATAAATATTTTTCGAGAAAAATCAAAATTTCAAATGGCTGTAACACGAAAACCATTCGGCAGATTTGGCCCATTAACGAACTCAACCGAGATATTCAGGAATGAAACATAACCTGAGAATTTTAACACTCTAGGTCTTTTCTTTCGAAAGGTAGAGCACACACGGCCGGCCGGTCGGACAGAATCAGTCGGATTCTCCATTAGTTAGTCCAACTCAGTTCTTTGACACCAATCTGGCTCAAAATTCGAAACTTACAGACATCGTGACAAAATGATAACGCGCTGTTCCTCAGAACAGAAAAAACGAATCGGATATATGTACATAGTAATAAAATGTTCAGAATAAGCCCAGCTACCATCTGTCAAAGTTTGTCATAGGGCTTGTAGAACACCCTATATATTTTTTCAGTTCAAAAAAATTAAAGTTCAGATTCAGGATCTAAACCTAACTCGAAGCATTTTGTTACTTTCAACTATGGGTTTAATAGAAGTGGACTGCCTGGCAATAACTAAAAATAACTGTTTTATTCGGATTTAATGAACCGCTTTCTTCTGAAACAGAATCCCAAAAATCACATACGTTACGGTCTACCGGAGAGGTTGACCTGCACATTTCTACCTGCACAGGTCAACCGGTGCGTGTATTGGAACACACCTGCGCAGGTTCTCTGACCTGCTCAGGTGACCGGAGAAAAAGCGATATTCGGTTCTTTCTCGAAGCACCCCAAGGTGAACCTGAGCAAATGTGCAAGACCTACGACCATCTCATACATGTAACGGCGTCAGGCCTGCAATCCGCACAGGTCAACCTCTTCGGTAGACCGGAGCGTATGTGACCGGCTCAATGTCATTGAGAAGTATATTATGACTTGGCTTATCACCAGCTTTCGGCTTAATGTGGATCAGATTTGTGTTGTTTTATTAAGAATAAAACAACACAAATCTGATCTAAAAAATGCACGTAACATAGACAAAACTGCTCTCACAAACCATGCAGTTAGAGAAAAACACCATTTCGACTTTGATAATACCAAGATTCTCGACAAAGAAAAGTTTACACACAAAAGAAATATTAGTGACATGTTACATATTAAATTGAACAACTCAGTGAACTTTAGAGATGATGTCAAGAACCTTAGCTTAATATATGATTTTTTTATTAAATATAACATGAAAAAAGGTTCAACAACAAAATCATAAATTCCAAAGTTAATGATCATAATTTATAATTGTTAAGGTAGTTGACGATGATTTGCCCCATGTTTTTATTCTGTTTTTGTGACTCAATGTTGATGTGCTTGACATATTTCAGTGGTCTAGCCCACTACACCGAAAAATTTGTAACTGCACTAGGTTAGGTTTTAGTTTATGGTTCCGACCTGCATGTGCGATACCGAGTGTAGAGAATTACGTATTTTAAAGTCTAAATTTTAAATAGATGTTTTTAGTTGAAGACAGCATTTGAGAGTGCAGAATATTGGTAAATGAAAAATAACTATAGTGTATACTGTTTGACTTTAACATGTTTTCTTTCTACAGCCTTGAAAAAGAGGATAAAAAGGTCCTCGAAACGTTGGCAACTATTTTGTAATTGACAGCTAATAAAGGTCCACAGTCCCGACAACCATTTAGTTTATTTAAATCAATAATTTTCTCTCCCCATCCCGATGAACCATACTCACCCCTATTTCTTTTCAAAGGACCGTTACCCAAACGTAAAACGAGGCAACTACACCCATATTGACAACAACCACTTGAATTTTTTTAAAGATCTCTTGGGCGAGACCAGGGTGATAACTGAGGAGAACGAATGTCTTGCCTACAACACAGATTGGATCAAGGCCAACCGGGGCTACAGCAGGTGCGTTCTGAAGCCAAGAAATACAGATGAGGTGTCCACCATCTTGAAATTTTGCAATGAGAATCTCTTGGCAGTTTGTCCACAAGGCGGCAACACCGGTTTGGTTGGAGGTTCCGTGCCAGTTTTCGATGAGGTGGTTCTGTCTACGTCATTGATGAACAAAATAATAGATTTGAATGAAATGTCAGGTATGAATTTCGAATTGTTTCTGAAAATGAGTTTTTTTCAGCAGGTACATTTGATAGAATAATCTACAGGGTCTTTCACGAGGAACCTCACCCATATTTATACGGGAAACTACTGAACGTATTTTCATGAAATTCAGCACTTATAAGTATTTCACGATGCTGATGAAATCTAAAATATTTTCAAGGCATGAGCACCTCCGGTTTTTCCGGAAATGACGTCAACTTCCGTTTTTCAAATTAGAACACCATTTTTTTATTGCAGAAATAGATTCCTTAGAAAATTTTAATTTATTTTGATGTAACATTTTTCAGTTTTGGTTGGAAAATTCTCTCTGAGCGGGAAAATTCGAAAAAGAAAATCGAAAATAGAGCTCCGCTGAAACAAGAATAACTTCGAGGTTTTTGGATGGAAAATTTTCATTTTTGGGATTTTTCAAGATGTAAGATTGATGTATCCACTTAAAAAATCGAAATCGCGATTCATGATACAGGGGGTGAAAAAATCGCTTTCAAAGTTAAGGATGACAAAATCGTGAAAAATCAATTTTTTCAAATTAGAACCCCATTTTTTTATGGCAGATATTGAATCTACGTTAAAAAATAATGTAAGTGTATGCATCACACCCTTGCCCTAAAGTGGATATTTTCTGAGTTATTCACAAAAAACTGTTTTTCGTCTTGAATTTTCAGCAATTTCTTTTCCCTTCACGCCAAAAAGATGAAATTTTCAGGAACTGTTATTTGAAGCATGCTGTAGATTTTTCATCCCTTCTTGAAACCGACTTCAAGTTACTATTAGGAGAACCATGGCAAACTCTCGCAGTTATAACTAGAGAAGATGCTCAAAGTTTTGACCGTTAATTTCTAGACATTTATTTATACGTCTCAGGAATGCTTCGTGCGTTGCTCTTCTTATTTCATCGGGAGGAAGAGATCTGCAAAAGTGTTTAAAAACCAAATTGAGTTTCAAAACTATGAATCTAAAAATCTAAACAAACCTGAACGCATTTCTGACTCGTTCTATGCAGTCCTCTTTATCAGTCAGGGGAGTTGAGTAGACAATATTTTTTATCCTACCCCAAACATAATAGTCTAAAGGAGTTAAATCGGGAGAACGTGGTGGCCAAAGATGTGGACCATTGTTCCCAACCATCGATCTTCAAATAGCCTGTAGGGGATATTTGACACATTGAGTGAATTGTGTGGAGGCGCGCCATCTTGTTGATACCATAAGTCATTATGGTTCTGTACTAGCGGCTCAATTATTTGAGTCAATATGTCAGAATATCTATCTCCTAAGGGAGAACATTCTTTAAATAATGCAAACATGTGTAGTGTTCTATCTTACCAGTTAAAGTCCCATCATAAATGTGAACATCGAGAATTGCATTATTTTTGATGGCGCAAAAAACATTGAAACTCCAGGTCTCTTGAAAGTTCCATTGTCTGAAGTGGTGGTTGTTCTCTTCATCCCAATAATGACTGTTATGCCTATTGAAAGAACCATTCTTTGTGAATTTAGATTCATCTGTCCAAATTATACAGTCCAAAAAGTTTTCATTCTCTTGAAATCGAATCATCATAGCTTCGCAAAACTCTGTTCTCCTGACGAAATCAGTTTCCTTCAAATGCTATACCCTAATGAATTTATATGGGTGCATTTTATGTTTTTTTAATATTCTCCAAACACTCGACTGAGATAATCCCAGATCAATCTCGGCATCTTTGAGAGAATTTTGAGGATTCACACGAAAATATGCAAGAACTGTAATTTCGTTGTTCTCATCTTCTACTACACTTTTTTCTGTGTGTAGTTTTCTTAACGAAAGATCCGACATTTCTCAAGTTTGTCATGGTTCTGTTAATGGTATCTCTCGTTGGTCTGGGTCGGTCAGGAAACCTCTCAATGAACAGTCGAATCGTTCTATCTACAACTTTATTACATTCTCCATGAAGTAGAATGAGATTTAAATAATCTTCATTGGTAAAATTAGGCATAGTGATCGATTTTATAACTTAATACGAATTATCACCAAATTAATAGTAAACACAAAATGCTACTGAATAAAGAGGAATTTGTCAGATGTAATTAATGATATCTATCATTAAAAAAAAATAATGTAAAACATGGTAAGTTTTTGTATATGGTTCATAAGGAATTATTCATTTATCACTGGAGAGAAAACCGATGGCCGATTAGTTGAAATAAAGAGGTTTCCGATACAAATTCGAATCCAAATTCACCATCTATTCAGGAACAACCTGTAACTTTTATCTCTTGCATATTAGGGTAGTAAAATCTAAAACATGGTTTAAGTAACAGTTCCTGAAAATGTCATCTTTTTGGCGTGAAGGGAAAAGAAATAGCTGAAAATTCAAGACGAAAAACAGTTTTTTGTGAATAACTCAGAAAATATCCACTTTAGGGCAAGGGTGTGATGCATACACTCACATTATTTTATAACGTAGATTCAATATCTGCCATAAAAAAATGGGGTTCTAATTTGAAAAAATTGATTTTTCACGATTTTGTCATCCCTAACTTTGAAAACGATTTTTTCACCCCCTGTATCATGAATCGCGATTTCGATTTTTAAAGTGGATACATCAATCTTACATCTTGAAAAATCCCAAAAATGAAAATTTTCCATCCAAAAACCTCGAAGTTATTCTTGTTTCAGCGGAGCTCTATTTTCGATTTTTTTTTCGAACTTTCCCGCTCAGAGAGAATTTTCCAACCAAAACTGAAAAATGTTACATCAAAATAAATTGAAATTTTCTAAGGAATCTATTTCTGCAATAAAAAATTGGTGTTCTAATTTGAAAAACGGAAGTTGACGTCATTTCCGGAAAAACCGGAGGTGCTCATGCCTTGAAAATATTTTAGATTTCATCATCATCGTGAAATACTTATAAGTGCTGAATTTCATGAAAATACGTTCAGTAGTTTCCCGTATAAATATGGGTGAGGTTCCTCGTGAAAGACCCACTAATAGATTCTATTATTTTTTAGGCTTCTATGGGTTTTCACTCCCAACATCTGAAAGAGAACTATTAAAAATTAAATCAAAATTGTTTTTTTCATGAAAAACGCCCTTGCGGATTGCAGTATCAACTATTCGTCAAGTGCAGTTTCTTGCAGAAAAGATTGCCTAATGAACAACACAGGAACAATACAAACGATAACGAAAAAGAACTGTGACGTTTCAGAGTACAAATCTGACTCTTTCATCAGACAAATCTTTTCTGCAAGAAACTGCCCTTGACAAATAGTTGATACTGCAATCCGCAAGGGCGTTTTTCATGAAAAACACAATTTTTATTTAATTTTTAATAGTTCTGTTTCAGTTGTTGGGAGTGAAAATCCATAGAAGCCTAAAGAATAATGCAAAATCCTCCCAAAATAAGCTTCAATCGATGCTTAATAGATTCTATGTTTGTGAAGTAGGGAATTGATAATACCTAAGCAGGGTATACAGGGTGAGTCGTTAAGATGTATATTAATTTTAACCAAAGATTTCTCTCATCAAATAAAACCCCTTTTTTCATTTTTCCAGATTCGGCTCAAGTTAAAAGTTATAAGCATTTAAATATTTCTCAATGTACTACTACACTCCTGAGCTTTGTTTACAAGGTCACCACAGATATCTCATACGGTGATCCCCTTTGGAGAATAACCAATCCATGGTTTAAAATTCAAAGAAACAACATTAAGAAAACTTATTTACTCACTTCATTCTTATGATTTAGTGCTGTTTGCGATATTATCGCAAGGAAAACATTTCACTACACTGTACTTGAAACACTTATCTTCAAGTGTATGTTCATGCAATATCCAATTTCATTCCACTATAAGATTATACACAATTCCATCCTCGCCCATTACCATATTGAACACTCCATAATTATACCTTTTTGACTAAATTTATAATTGAATTATATGAAATCAATCAAGTAACCTAATAACATTCTCTAGAATGTTATGGTTATGTCTAGTCCATAAAAAAGGACTATGTCTGTGGTTTGGTCACGAAATAGCATATACCCATAGAAATTATAACTAAATGCTACATCCATGATGTAACTAAAACATGGTGTGCCCATCTGCTCATCTGTGATCGTATTTACCAATGATGACGTCACTTTCTTCATTCAAATTCAAAGCACAAAATATATATTTCTTTGAATTTGAATGAAAAAAGTGACGTCATCATTGGTAAATACGATCACAGATGAGTAGATGAGCACACCACGTTTTACTTATATCATGGTTACATCTATGCATACACCTTATATAAGTTCTATGCGAAATATATGAATATTCTATGATCTGGATAAACTTGAACCCATGATGTAAAAATCATGGTGTTCTCATCTGAAAAATGAGTGACGTCAGCAAGATTAAAATACAAAGAGTTGTATATTCAGTGCTTTGAATTTGCATGTTAATTCAAAGCACAGAATATACAACTCTTTGTATTTTCTGCTAGCTTACGTCACTCATTTTTCAGATGAGCACACCATGTTTTTTACATCATGCTTGAACCTAGCTGAATTTACCTCCTTTACTAGATCAGGGGTGCATCCCTAAATATAAGGAAATATTTAGAATTTTTATCCGATCTTATAATATTCAACGTTGAATATCTGCAAAACAGTGCGTTTAAGGGAAATTATAAAGAATAATCAAATATTTTAAAATTATTGAAGATTCTTATAATGACATGGCATAAACTTCATCTGCACTCTTCATGCTAATTTCGTATGAATCGGCGAGTCTATAACTCGAAAACTGTTTGGAGTAGGATGAAAGTGATTACTGAAGAATATGTGTCATAGTTATAGAACACTTCACAGCAAAATTCATCTCATTCGGAATTACAATATAGAAGCTACAAAAGAAAAACTGATTGTTTTGGAAATTTAAACACCCTGTATCTTCTTGCCGGAGCCGAATCTGGAAAATGAAAAAAGTGTTTTTTTTGATGAGAGGAATCTATGGTTAAAATTAATGTACAACTTCAGTACCCACCCTGTATAGATAGCTCACGTTGTGACTTCATTTGTGGGCTTGCTATATTTGAATGATATGAACAACACAATTTGATTTAACATGAAAATAGATTATCGGTTACTTTTTGGCTGAACTAAACCAACAATCAGTTAAAAATAAGTTCTTGATGATGGACTATTGGGAGTAAATGAACGAACAAAAGTTCAGACAGTAAAATGATATTTTCCATACATATCCTATAAAACATGACAGATTCTTCGCATTTTGTGGTTGTATCACAGAAATCAGAAAACTAAAATCACTAGAGAGGCTTTCTAACGTGTTTTCCCACCAACCTCAGGTACCCTCTGGTCTAAAAGCTCACTCATATCACCACCCCTTTATCTATAAACCAGGGTTTCATACAAAATTTCGAGTTTCACAGAAAGAAGGAGATGTGATATTATGATCAAGATTGTTCTATGCAGAAGTACCTTACAACCTTGTTCATATTTTTATGCCCATATCTTTCGTTCGAACCAAATATATGAGTGTGACCACATGGTGACTTTTTAAATTCAATATTTAAACCGTCCTCAATCGTAGAACATTTTGGGTACCTATGAAGGTTTGGAGACAGATATTATTCGCGTTAGAATCGCATGTTCTTTCCGAAAGAATTCAACAAGGATTATGTGGCCAAAATTTCAGAATGCAATGGGTTGATTTAATATTGATGAACTCACTAACATTCTCAGCAAATATTTTGTTGGTCGGTATTGTCTGTCTTGTAATTTCGAAGCAGTACCCTTTGCACCCCTGCATAAGCGATTTGAAGCATCAACTATTGAAAATAATGCTAGATCTTGAAAATATCTTTGAAATAGTGAACAAGAAAACTATTGTTTGACAACATATAATGCATAAAATTCATACAAAGAGGTGAAAGTGTGGACAGACGAGAATGAGAATCGTATTGACTACTGCTCACTAATAGTCCTACATATCCTGAAACGAATGAAAATCACCTAATTTTTTGAGAAAATACTTCGGAACATGAAATTTAGGTAGTAAAAACTCTTATGGATCATACCAAGTACAATACTCTGTTGTCCATTCCAGCAAACAATGTTGTTTCATTTGAACTTCGTTTTAATGAACACATCGAAATAGTTAACCAGGCGTGCACTAATTAGTTCTCTATATCGAGAATCTACTGTATTCCCATTTAATGAAAATGTGTGACAAAAGTTCAAATCTCGTTATATTACAGGTGTTTTGACGTGTGAAGCTGGTTGCATTTTGGAGAATCTAGAGAGCTACCTCGACGAACACCAACTCATCATGCCCTTGGATCTTGGGGCTAAAGGTTCCTGCCAAATTGGAGGAAATGTGTCTACGAATGCTGGAGGACTAAGATTGCTCAGGTATGGTAATCTTCATGGAACGGTTTTGGGCCTAGAGGCAGTAAGTGAAACCTGTTTGGACCATGTGATTAAGCTTTCTCATGCATGTGCTGTTCTCTTCAAGGTTACCGCAAATGGTGAAATTCTAGATTGCATGTCCTCGCTCAAGAAGGATAATACAGGCTTTCATCTGAAACATCTCTTCATTGGCTCTGAAGGTTCTCTTGGGGTTGTGACCAAAGTATCGATTCAATGTCCACCTAAACCGAAAGCTGTTAATCTTGCATTTTTGGGTTTGGAATCTTTCGATAGAATTTTAAAAGTGTTCAAAAGGAGCAAAAACGAACTGGGTGAGATACTAGCATCTTGTGAGGCCATAGATGCCGACTCTCTAGCCGTTACAACAGATCATCTCAAACTAAAATCTCCTTTGGAGAAGTTCCCATTTTATATGGTCATAGAGACTCATGGCAGTGACAATTCACACGATGAGGAAAAATTGAACAGATTCCTGACAAACGTGATGGAGGATGGAACTGTAAACGATGGAATTGCGACTAATGAACCAAGCAAAATGAAGGTAAGTTTCTGAAGTGTCGCACACCGAAACTACTAGTACCTATATGTCATCAAATCTTCTCGACTATACAAGGTGTCGATTTGAAAACTTCCCAGCCCTATTATCTCGAAACGGGTAAGATTTTTATAAAATCGCTAGGACATGTAAATTTTATTTTCGAGGGGAACAATTTAACAATGTAGAAATCGCTTTGCTTCTTTCAACCCCCACCACCCAGAACCTCCCTCTCGAAAATCTCAAATGGCAATAGGGGTTGAGTCATAAGTCATTTGAAAGAACTTTTTATTCCCTACATTTTGACACCAATTTTTTCAAATTTGAGTGGTGCGTTGACAAGTTAAGGTTATTTGAAAATTGTAAATTACTCATTAATAGACATTATTCCTGTAAGTGTTTTAATCACGTTAAAGCTAAGACTTTTATTGGAATATGTTTTTTTAGGTTAGTAAATTGTTTCAATACACCAATAAATCATTTTACTGACCTATTGACTTACTGTTTTTCGACATGACCATAAAGAGAACAGGTGCATTTATCACTGAAAGGGTTTATCAATCCGATAAATTCTTTTGCTCATGAAAGATAAACATCTGAATTTTTTTCTTTTATTTTCGTTTACAATGGAATTCGTTTCAATACAGTTTGATGATATGATCCGAAATTTAAAATATTATTCAGTAAACTTTCCTACGGGTCAATATCTTCTTGTGTAATAATGAATTCTTCTTGAGCAATTTCCTGGCTCACCATAAATAAAAATCATTTCAATTCTTTGTCTAAGCTTGTATACCATAGTTACTTACAATAACACACAAATTATCGCAATAAGTTTTATCTGATTTAAAAACCTTGTGATATTGACTGGTAGGAAAGTTCACTAAATAATATTTTAAATTTCAGATCATATCATCAAATCGTATTGGAACGAGTTACATTGCAACGAAAATAAAAGAAAAAGAAAAAAAATTGAATGTTTACCTTTCATGACCAAAATATCGATGAACAGAATTTACTAACCTAAAAAATCATGTTCCAATAAAAGTCTTAGCTTTAACGTAATTAAAACACTTACAGGAATAATGTGTAATAATGAGTAATTCTCTCAACCCTTACTGCCATTTAAGATTTTCGAGAGGGAGGTTCTGGGGGGTAAGGGGTTGAAAGAGGCAAAGTGATTTCTACATAAAAATTGTTCTCCCTCGAAAATAACATTGACGTGTCCTAGCGATTTTATAAAACCTTAACCCGTTTCGAGATAATAGGGGTGGAAAGTTATCAAATTGACACCCTGTATATTGTCTCTTTAACCGTTCCTTATAAAAGATGACTTCGGTCCAAGTTGCCAAACAGAAATGTAGAAAATTTTCTAGCACTGGGGAAGGGAAATTTCAGAACGGATTCACCATGTTGTTTTTCCACCTTGATCTGAGCTAATCATCCAATAATCCAAAACCTCTACACTGTAGAAGACCGTCTTGGGAAAACCACAAGAACCGAGTGTTTCATCGTCGTGATGGTGCTGTACAAACTGCAAAATCGCAGATACAGCGACATGAAACGATTATTGGATGACAGTCATCAGCCTGAGATGGCGCTGTATTATGTTTACAGTATAGTCAGGTAATCCAAATAGGTAATAAGTATTTAGAATCCTCTCTTGCGATTCTAGGTGAGTCAATCTGATTATCGGTAAAACCTTATAACTGCAATAACCAGATTCCTTAGTTATTTATGAATATTCGTCTTGGCTCTTCAAACCAGATTATTACATCGAAATATTGATATTTGTGAGGATCATGCTTGATTCACTCAAAGTTGTGTTGGAGCTCCTGATTTCACGTCAACAATGTCAAGGTTGTTCATTTAGGCTATGTATGTAAAACAGCATGGTTATTTTGGTTGCTAGTTTGTCGTTCTGTTAATATGAAATGTTCGGTTGTTTACTGAAATAATTTTTTGAAAGCACTGACGTGAAGTCAGCAGCTTTTGCGTGCATGTTCGAATTCGTTGTCAAAGCAATCATTACGTATTGACTCCGCCAAACGCGCCTTCACTTCCTGATGGAAAGAATTGGTTATCTTCTAATTATATTGTCCCCACGAAATTCTACAAGAAACTTCAAACTTTCATTCTTCAATCGAGTGCTGGATTTCAGTTCGTCCAATCTATATTTTTGGAAATGTTGGAAAAATAAAATTTTGAATGAGTATATGAAGACGTCCGTAAACACAATAACTCGAATACACGATACTCGATATTTGTGGAGTAGGTTTGTCTGATTGAATCAAGTTACTATTGTTCTTATAACCAATTTCCTTAAATAACCTAATGAGGAACTAAGCGAACATTTCATATGCTGGCGTCGAAAAACCTTCAACCGAAATATGTATTCAAGTTGATTCACGGAACATATACTCAATAAACTACATTGACATTATTCAGGTGGAATCAGTAGCTCTAACACAACTTTTGGTCAATCAGATATAATCTACATGAATATCGATCCAGTTATTTGGTTAGAAGAACCGAAGCGCAGTTAGGGGTATTTATAAAAGCGAAACCTCAACATGAATGATTTGTTCTGAAATTTCCCAGCGAAAAAAAAATTTCAACATTTTTGGCAACTTTGACGGACATCTCCATTTGGTATGGAATTATAGACTACAGAATCTTTATAGGCCATATGGGAAATGAGAGAAAGGATCACAGAAGGTTTGATTCACGATGGCTATGTCTTCAAGTACGACCTATCACTTCCGTTGGAGAATTTTTACTCTTTGGTCGGCATCATGAAGGAACGAGTGGGACAGGATGCTGTTAGAGTCTCAGGCTATGGCCATGTAGGTGAGTGCATTTGAAATACCTATACTTTATATTTATGAATTTGAAATCCCCAAAATCATCGAGCTGTTTTCACTCTTTCACGATTTCGAATCGCATAGACAACAGCTAAGCTCCAAACATACAGGGTGAGTCTTTGACCATTTTTTCCAATTCGGCTTGGTTCGTAAGATACAGACTGTTGAAAATCCATTAAAAATTTTTATTTTCGATTATATCTCGCGAACGATCTCATCGAATGAGATGATTTTTGGAATATATTTTTTTATTGATACGATGAATGTTCCTGGATTACAAAATTTCATTCAGCTCCTCCAGTTTCTTCAATATGACCATAACATTTCATTAAAATACCAGAAATTCAAAGAATCCAACTTTTAAAAATAACTTGAATGCTATTCAACGAATCTTTGACCATTTTGGAAAGTAAAAGTATTCCTTATTTTTTTCGTATGATGCGCCGTTTTCTAGTAATCTGAAATTCAAAAATAAAAAATATCATGTGAAATTCCGAGAAGTGGCTACTTTGGCTGAATGCAACTCTGTTCAAAAAATTCACAGAATTCAATTTTTCCGCGTTGCCACGTCTAAAAGTTGAGAATTGAATCACAGATTTATAGTTCAGTTCAGAATCATAGACTATACAAGTGTATACATAGAATTAGCATATTGTGTGTTGTTTGAGAGTTCTTTCTTTCTGTTCGTCAATTTGGCAACGTTTGTACGTTCATAGATAAATTAGGTACATCTGTTTTATTTATTTATGAAAATGAAAGTTTGGATGAATCTGATAATTCTTGGAGAAAATGAAATAAACAAAGAAAATTAATAATTACAAATTGAAGATGAATCTCAAAGCTAATATGAGTGATAGTTAGATGAATTCCTCATTATCGAAAATGAAACCCAGAGAAGAATATTCAACTTTTATCGCCCACGAAATTTGGAATACCTAACTTGTTTATTGTACTATAAATACAACTTTTTTCACCAACTGGAATTGTGACGACCTTTTCTCGGAGGCGGTGTTACCTGATTATATTTCAACACTCAAAACTTTGCTCGGGCGCCAGTTACAATGGGTTTTACAAGGTTGTAACGCCTTGGTTGAATCGTGCACTTACAGTATTACCTGAGTAGCTTTTAAACAGCTGGAGAAGAGTTCTGTCTAATCTGAGCTGGTAGCGATTAGTATGTAAAAGTTTTTCTCACAACAGATACTGACACTGTACAGGTATAGTAGTGAAACACACAATGTCTATATACAACTTTATTACAATATGTACAGGTTCATTAGAAAATCACAATTAGAAGAGCAGTATCAACACGATGGTACAGTGTCAGGAGAGTTCAGTTATATGTGAGCACTTGAATTGTCAGAATGGTAAGACAAATAAATACACAATGTACAACACCGTGTCTGCGGTGTGATCAAATAACTCAATAATCAAAGCAGTTGAATATGAACAGTGATAATAATATGCAGTGAACTGAATGATTGAAGTGAACGGAGAATAAAGCGGTGCGGTTAATATGAATACAAATGAACGAAGTTAACAAAAAGAAATGTGAAATACAAGATGTTATATAAATTAAATCAACAATGTCAAAATGAATACTAGCAAGCAAAATAAACAAACGGAAAAGTTACGTACGGAACGGCAAAGAATAGGGTGAGTATAGCAATAGTTAGCGGTGATAAATGTACGGAAAGGTGAAATAAAATGCAAGCGGTGATTGGTTATTACAGTAAATGAATGAGAGCACACAGAGTAATATAGTAAGATGGTGAAGCAGTGAAAAGCGTTGTGTCCCTCTATCAAACTAACTTGTGACCGGATCAGAAATATTAAATCCACGAATCGGTATTTGAACTTGACTGATCTCGGAAATCCACTCTCAGCCACCGAGTCAAGCGATACACCTGACACAATGGACTAAAGGGTACCGAGACACGAACTCACGTCTGACTCAAACTCCCAAAGCGAGGAGCCCCAACGGTGGGTAGTTTGAGAACAGCACTCCAAGTAAGCGTCTCGCGGAAATGATATTGATCAGTCAAATAACAAACTCGGAAACGAACAGACGGTCCGATGTATCCAATAAGAATGATCGTGGAGACCCACCTTTAGACCTCAAGTCAAGCTACAAACTTGACTCAATGTACTGAAAGGCACCCAGGCACCGACTTACGTCTGACTCCAACTCCCAAAGCGAGGAGCCCCAACGGTGGGTAGTTTGAGAACAGCACACCAAGTAAGCACCCTTAGGAATCGGTATGATCAATAAAATGAATAAACACGACGATAAACGCACGGTTCCGGGTACTCAGTAAGAATGATCGTGGGAACCCACCTTTAGACCTCGAGTCAAGCGATAAACCTGACTCAATGAACTGAAAGGCACTCAGGCACCAACTTACGTCTGACTCAAACCCCCAAAGCGAGGAGCCCCAACGGTGGGTAGTTTGAGAACAGCACACCAAGTAAGTACCCTTAGGGATCCGTAGGATCAATAAAATAAATGAACACGACGATAAACAAACGGTTCCGGATGCTCGATAAGAATGATCGTGGAGACCCACCTTTAGACCCCGAGTCAAGCGATAAACCTGACCCAATGGACTGAAAGGCACTAAGGCACCAACTTACGTCTGACTCAAACTCCCAAAGCGAGGAGCCCCAACGGTGGGCAGTTTGAGAACAGCACACTAAGTAAGCACCCTTAGGAATCCGTGTGATCAATAAAAAAAAGGAACACGAAGTCGGAAGGACGGTTCGAGATGCCCGGTAGAAGTGACCACGGATGTCCACCCTTAGACCTCAAAGTCAAGTTGTGCACCTGACCCGACGTACTAAAGGGCACTAAGACACTCACTCACGTCTAACCTCAAATGCCCAAAGCGAGGAGCCCCAACGGTGAGCAGTTTGAGATCAGCACTCCAAGAAAGTATCCCACAGAATTAATTCGATCACTTCAACAATTTCGGACGCCCCCTGTACGGTCTCCCGGCTCGCGGTATTTATTCCCGAAGAAAATCGTCTGAACTAAGACGCGCTAGACCGGCTTGATGATCTCGATCCGCGGTCCCCAAGTAATACAATCTTTATCGCCCCACGTGCAAAGAGATACGGTCGGAACAATTTATTTATTATGAACGGATATATTCGGAAATAGGAAAAATACAACTGATCGGCACACAAGAGAATTTAACAAACGGCAAATTAGACACAATCAAATAGGTTTTCTTACCATGGTTCCACTACGGTGAACACTGCGATTAAACTTGAGTCTCTTTCTCGGCACTGTTAAACTTTATTCGCAGACTTAATTTTACCCGGATTCGGTACAAAAGAAAAATTTTTAAGCACAATGTAATATGACCAAACGTTGAAGCAAGCCAAGAAAATTAAGGAAAACTGATTCGGAAAACTGAATAAGACGGAATCTAAAAGCTAGCAAACTGAATGAAACTCGGAATAAGACGGAATTAATTTTTCAGCGGCATACGGGACTTATATTACCTCGGGAGACATGTGTCAAAATTTTCGGTCATTTCTCCTGAGTGGGGCTCGAAGATGCCCCCTGATTGGTTGGTTTGAAATTCTCTGGTGTTCTAGAAAGTTCTAGAAGTTTCCAGAGACGGTAACAAAGAATAATCGCTTCACCCTTTTTTGTGCTGTTCAACATCTGAAAAACCAAAACAACAACTGGAAAAAACTGCGGATCGCGACAATTGCGAACTGCAATTGTTATACGAAATTTTTTTCACATAGGATGGATTTTAACTTTGATTCTTATTGAACAGCATTTATTAAGGTGAAACGAAAATTTCCCGAAATGAATTTTCACAGGATTGAAACGTAACGAAAATTGCTTCGTTACAGAATGTAAAAAGTAAGTTGACGCTGGTTTTCATAACAGAGTTGCTTATTTCGAAGATTTGAATGGTATATCTTAGGCTTGGAAAAACTTCAGTGTTCAGGTTTCCAGGGGCGGCTAGCCTATTATGAAAATTTATAATGCCTATATCTTTTTATCTAGGCCGAATCGGAAAAAATGGTAGAGGACAAATGTGTTTCTTTCAGCTTCAAGAATCTTCTGTTATAATATTCTGCAAGGTCAAAGACTCACCCTGTATATACGTTCATCTCGAAACCTATGAGTATCGCTAAATATAGAACTCCACCACCAATGAGTTCAATATTGGGTTAGACATACTGAGACTTCTTTGATGATGGAATAACTTTTGATGAGACAGGTGCTGAATTGTGCTTCCTCTATCCCATTTGGTTATCTTCAATATCAAGAAGTGTACATTAAATTATATTCCTACGATGTTCGCAATGACCTCCCAAGGAAACAACTCAGGACCTTACTTTTTGCAAAGGCACAATGGTTTGAAGGTAAATTCTGACATATAATTGAGTGGATATACCCATTGGAAATTCAATTTTCCAATATTTTCATACAGGGTGAGTCTTTAAGTTGTACATTAATTTCAACCATAAATTCCTCTAATCAAAAAAAACTTTTTTTCATTTGCCATTTTTCCAAATTCGGGTCAGGTAAAGAGAAGCATTTAAATATTTTTCAATGTGCTAATACAGAATTTAATTCAACGTTGAATATCTGCAAATGCAATGCAAATGCAAGGAAAAATTAGAAAGAATAATCAAGTATTTTAAAATGATTGAAGATTCTTATAATGGCATAAGATAAACTTTATCTGCATTCTTCATGCTGATTTCGTATGGTTTTATGAATCGGCGAGTCTATAACTCGAAAACTGTTTGGAATAGGATGAAAGTGATTACTGTAGAATATGTGTCATAGTTACAGAAAACTTCACACCAATTCATCTCATTCGGAGTTGCCATTTCAAAGCTACAAAAAAAACTGTTTTTTTGGAAATTTGACTTTTTACCTGAGCCGAATCTGGAAAAATGGCAAATGAAAAAGGATTTTATTTGATGAGAGGAATCTTTGGTTAAAATTAATGTACAACTCGAAGACTCACCCTATATATACTAATTAGATCAAGTTGAAATCTCTTGAATGATTGTGAACTGCGAAGATCCTGAGAAATTTTGTTTTTAATTTTTTTCTTGTCATACGATTCTCACAAAATTTTGCATAAGTCTTCTCGTCGGACCTTTGCCTACTACTGCCGAGTTTCATTTCGATCAGATCGAAAAGATTTTCCAATGTTTGATCACTCAGAAATCATATATTTTGGCCTGAAAAACGTCAACGTCTTTCGTAGTGTTTATAGCCGGCTGATGGGATGCACAGGATTAAATTTGACCAAAAATGTTTACAACCTAAAATTTAAAACCAATTCTGGTCCCAAAATCGGAAATTGAAAAATAATCCAGCAAAAATATAACGCTTTTGTTTCCTAGAATAAGTTCGCTGAAATGTATGAATTTTCAACAAAAACAAAACCTTTAAAAAAATAGTGAAGTGTTCTTGAATTTGGATTTCTGATTTATTCTGTTATTTCAGGCGATGGAAACGTACATTTGAACGTAGCTGTCAAAGAATTCTCCACGGACGTGCTGAGTAAAATCGAACCATTTATTTATGAATATACCTCGAAGCTGAAGGGGAGTATCAGTGCAGAACATGGCATTGGATTCAGGAAGACGAAATATATGCACTACTCAAAAAGCAAAGAAGCGATCGATTTAATGAAGGAAATCAAGACAATGATGGATCCTAGGGGGATTTTGAACCCATATAAAGTTCTTCCACAATGATTTGAAAAGCTGTCTAATATTTGTTACTACAATTTATAAGTTGTATCCATATTGTTTTGTTCTATATTTGTTACAATACAATTTGAATACCATAGACGTAGGAAATGGACTACAAAATCGTTTACCCCTAGAAAGAGATAAACCTTTCAAATAGACTCCTGACCATGCGCAAACATTTAAAGGGTGTTTCAAATTGCGCTTTTTTTTTAAGAATGAATAAAACGCATAATTTACTTTCATTTTCAAAAACTTTTTTTTGGTAATTGAAGTATCACCTATGACATTTATATACGAAAAATAACATCTGTCAAATGGCCTCATCTTGCAGCTCCATAGACGTCCACTCTTTTTTTTAAAATTTTCAATGACATTTTGACATAATTGAGGCTCTATCTCACTAATGACACAAATAATTTCATCCTTTAGTTCAGGAATCTGTTGTGGATTATTCTCATAGACCTGGCTTTCCACATAATCCCAAAGAAAATAGTCTGTAGGTGTGAAATCACATAATCTTGTTTTTGTCTCAATAAATCAGTTGTGTCATTTGCAAAGTGAGGTGTAGCGCCATCCTGTTGAAACCAAATGTTCTCTAGATCAATATTCATTAAGTCAGGCCACTAAAATTCGATTATCATCCGACGATGTATCGATGTCTAATGGACATTACAGGGTCTTCAGCAACACTTTCACGAGCCAAATCAATATTTTTGATCTTCCACCGAAATTTCACCTTGAAATTTTTTAATAATTCGACCAACAGTGCTTTGAGATGGACGATGATGTAAACCATAAAATTTACGTAATTTACTAAAAACACTTTTCACAGAACGCTGAGTTCCATAAAATAATTCAACAATTCGAACGTATTGTTGTATCGTGTACGAAGCCATTTTTATGAATGTCATACATCACACTTCTTAAATGTCGAAATACCCAAACGAATTCAGTGCGCCATCTATGTTTTATTTATACTTAAAAAACCGCGCAAGTTGAAGCACCCATTACTTTTGTCTAACATATTATATCAAGTTTGTTATGCCTTATCCTATCTTGAAATGATAAACAATCATTATAATTTGTAGCAATTTATTATAACCAATAATTTTAACATAATTCGAAACATATATTCTGCACGATATAGGAAAATAATCGAAGAATATTCAGGTGTAATACGGTTTCTTTTTGAACCAGGGTTGCAGGCATCCGAAAAATATTTCAGAAGAAGCCAACAGCGACATCAAAATTGATAGCAGTTTCTCTAGTTTCAGTACAGGCTTCATAAGTCTTAGCATGTAGAAACAGCACATCAAAGTTCCAACATTAACGATGATTACAAAAGTAGAGCTCAATCCTGAAAAAAATTGATTTGTGATCAGTTTATAGGTTGCAATAAGGATTGATATTTTTTATTTCCAAAGCATTTTAAGAATGTTTTTTAAATCTTTTTTTTGTACATACAGTAGAAATATTTTTTTTTCACTGTAGACATGAAGAAAAAAAGTTGAGTTTGAATTTTGAAAAATCACGGACAATCTTAGAAAATTGAGTACATTAAAATAATGCTATCCAATTCGGCAATCGAAAACAAAATATTTCAACTTTGTAGGTTTTCTGCCATTTTGAAATATTTTTTCCAGAATTCTACACAACAATTGAATTGACCACCATAAAATACTAAGATGTGACCATTCAAAGGTCACGCATAACTCACCACAGTTATCAGAATATTGCTCGAAGTTGACATTAAACACCCTGTATCTCGCGTATGCTTCGAAAACGGGGTATATGTCACAAGGCAAAAATGACTTTCCCAATGTCATCTATACGGCTATATATGTTTGACCAGTTTATGGTGAAACACCCTGTATATAGTTAAGTATAATTTTTACGCGCTTCTTCTTGGAAAATTGTTCTTAAACGACTAGGTTAGACTCACTGGTGTCACCTTGCTCAAATTTGATTCTCTCCGAACGTCCGCCTGGTCGTGTGCTCTCCAGCTTTCGAAAGATATAACCTAGAGTCCTGTTATTTTCAGGTTAGGTTGAGATCGTCAATTGGTTTCGTGCATCGTTTGACATTTGCCATACGTTGGAGGTAAAACAACCTCACTTACCCGCTTTGTTTATGTTATGAAGTACAGCATTTTCAACAATTTCAGGATAAATTCACAAGTTAAAAAGATTTATATTACTAGAATCGGTGAATAACTAGGCCTAGTTATTGTTTCGTTGTTAAATACAACATAAATACACCGAGAGACGAAGGAATCCGATTTTTCAGATATATTGTAGTGTAGACTTTATATTTGAATATTTGCATTTTTGACCCATTCCCTTAAGTTTTCTCTGGTATTCGAAGAAAAAGAATACTATGTGAACTATCCCAGGTATGGCAAACATCCTATATTCACGCCATAAATTGAAAAAACTGTTCTGACAGTTTTTGTTCTGACAGAGTTTGTTGGAGGCATTTCCACACTGGTTAAGGAATTATATTAGAATATCTATTTAATTTGTTCTGTTTAATAAGTTGACTCATGATGAGATAAGTATGATAAGAATATTTCGTGTTTGTTATACACATTTCAAGAATTATATATTCTCGACACTATAAAAGCTGGCATTATGAATGACAAAACCATCCTGATTGATTACCACTCACATCTCTATATGTTATATAAAGCCAGTCAAGGCAATTCGTTATGTGATAGATTTGTCAAAATATTGCATGCATTTTATAATAATAATGAACAAGATAACTATCTCTGTTCTCAACCGAACACGTTCCGATGTGGCTCGACTACTCAAGGATGGAACTTCTACATTTAGTTGTTTGTAATATGTTTCTAATTGACCTTGTTGTCAATTACCAAAGATTATGAAAGCCCTAATGTTGGATCTGCACGATAAAAAAGCATTTTATATGGATAGTAAAGAATTTTTTGAGAATGAATCGATATCGGTGTTCAAGGAAAAAATTTCATATGAATTGTTTTATTTGTAACATATATTTAGTAAAATAAATATATAATTGAAGATTATGATAGCACTGACATAGCAACTGTAGACCAATATTGTAGTAATTTGATAATTTGCAACATGGAACGTTATTTGAAATAGTATACTGAGAAGTTCTCTGGAACCCATGTTTTTTCCATTCCATACATTTGTTGGATCTCATTCTGCTGTTTATTTTCAGGAATTAATGAGCCAAACATTTTACTGTTTCATTTTCAATAGTTATTCCTATAATAAATGCTATCTCTGATGTGGATACTCTAGGCTTTAGAAGACAAGGATAAATACTGCAGTTTTCATTTATGTCGTTTTGAACGATTATCATCTGAGATTGAATATCAGTTAATCAGATCCATTATCACGAAATTTCACCTGTAAAAAAGATAAAATCTCCAAATAATCGCTGTTCGCCAATGTAAACAAAGCGAATGTATTCCTTGGTCTCTCGGTGTATTTATGTTGCATTTCACAACGACACAATAACTTGGCCTCACGGGTCTAGTAATTCACCAATTCTATGAATATAAATCATTTTAACTTGTGAATTTATCCTGAAATTGTTGAAAATGCTGTATTTCATAACATAAACAAAGCGGGAAAGTGAGTTTGTTTTACCTCCAACGTATGACAAATGTCAAACGACGCACGAAACCAATATCTCCCCCATTACACCCATTTGAAATTTTGATTGATCGAAATGAAACTTGGTTGGATGATGAACAGTATCAATAAGAAGAATTATCCATAGAAAAATCTGAAAAAAAAATTGTTGAAGATTTTCATATTTCATTTAAATTCACTGAAATCTTCAAGTCGCCATTGCATAACCGAATACTTTATTTCATCCCGATCAGATTTGTATTGTTTGAATTATAAGAAAAATAAAATAAAACCTCCGATTGGGGGAGTATCATTAGGTAACTGGAGTCCGTAGCAAGTTATCTACGCTGTAGTCTGAGCTGAGCAGAAATCTTTATTGGATGTGTTGAGTTGAGTGTCAATGTTTTTATTCTGTGACACCAGCTTTGTTTAGCCAAGGACATACAACGTATATTGTATATATTCATTTGGATTTTTCGGATTTTTTACGAGTTAAAACTCGTGATGATGGATCTGATTGCTACTCAATCTCAAATGATACACATTAAAAACGATGTAAATGAAAAATTTCAGTATTTAAGATTGAATCTTGTCTTTTGAAGCCTGAAGAATCCGCATCAAGGATATCATTTATTAGAAGTATAACTTTTGAAAATGAAGTGGTACGATTATTTTGGGAGGATTTCATTTTTTAGATTTTTCTAGGTTTTCACCCACAATATCTGAAATAGAACTATTAAAAATTAAATCAAATTTTTTTTTTCATGAAAAACGCCCTTGCGAATCGCGGGATTAAACTATCTGTCAAGGGAAGTTCCTTGGAAAACAGATGGCCTAATGAACAATATAGGATCAATATAAACGATAAACAAAGCGAACTGTGACGTTTCAGAGTACAACTCTGACTCTTTCATCAGACCAAGGAAAAAATTTCAAGAATTATTTTCTTTCGATTTTTCGTTATGAATTGAGACTTTGTCGAATTGACATTTTTGAGAACACACAGCAATACAGATTCATTTGGTTTGATTTTTTTTAGTTCTACCTCTTTTTCAAACGAAATCAGCCAAATAGGGTCTATTTCTACAGAATAATGAGCAAAATTTCCTTCGCTCTCCATTTAACGAAATGCAAGAGGACTCTTTAATTCTTCTTTTCAAATTATCTGCTTCAAACATCAGTACTTTTGTATTGTTCGAATCTATCATATGATTCCCAATGGTCGAACATGGTTCGCTAGTTGGGATTTTTGTAGGTCTCTATTGTTTTTGTGCTCTCGTTATCTGATTTCTAACGGTCGAGATATTTTCCCTGTATATGTTTTTGTAAAAATACAGGGAATACCATAAACACAATTTTCGATTCTAAAACCGTTCTTATATTGAATTTCAATTATTCTGATCTTTTATGAAGGCCCATGTATATAAGGGATCACATTCAATAAATTGGGTTGTTGATGATGGTTGTGCTGTTGATTTGGTTAGTAATCAGAAGAAGATTTTTGGTCTAAATTTGAAAAGGTTCTATTTATAAATTCTCTCCGATATCCATTTATTACAAGAAACGATTTGATGTAATTCAATTCAAGTTGACGAATCTCATGGGTTGATGAGATTACAAAAGCTCTGTCATAAAGAGTTTTAATGATACCTCTTTTTACACTGAGTTGATGATTGGAATAAAAATTCAGATATCTATTTGTATGTGTATCAACTGAAACATCCGAAAATGAAAGATTATTATTCATTTCTAATTCCATTGCGAATTTTCTTGTGGGTTCTTGACAATTTATATATTCGAAAAATTTGTCTAACTCTTTCCTTCCATGTTGCCAGATTACAAAAACTTCACCAACATATCGCCACCAGCCTTCGATTTCAGTGATCAGATTATAATCAGGTTATAATTCTGATAGAATGTAAGTATTTCGTAATTATCTCAGCAGTTCCTAAGACTGAGAAGCATTTGTGTTCATTTGTTATTTTTCATGTTAATTTATCTGCTTAAGGATCGAGTGACTGAATAGAGGTTTTTCTAATAAAAAATTATGTTTTTTCTTGCGTAAGCCGTGTTTTCAATAAATCAATTTTGAGCCGAAATTGGGCTCAAGCGACTAGGTTGGACTCCGTGAAGAATCCGTGGTCAAAATTAATTCTGTCCGTCTAGCCGTGTACGCTGCTGTAACTTTCAAAAGAAAGAACCTTGAGTCTTCAAATCGACATAGGGAATATATTTGTAGAGTAGGTTTTCAGTTTAATTAAGAAGGTCGAATACTTGAATGGGTTGCATTCGACAATTATTATTTAGATAATTATACCCATTCAAAATTTTGGATCGAATTGCAATCAAGTTCTTGATCGAAAATTATAGCTTGAGGTTCATGCAGAATTTTGTGAGGACCATATGAAAACATCTGCGTTTGGTAGGGTCAATACTTGTATAGATGACCGCTTTGGCAACGGAACAAGCGCGTAAAAGCTCCAGAGCACACGTCAGTGCTCTTCTAGGTTTTTATTCGTTCACTCAACCCATTATTATTCGAAAATGAACAAAACGCTGAATTAAATGAGTGATTCACTTTACCCCACAATGATGGGTGAAGTGAATCAAAAAAACATGGGAGGTTTCCACTGAGCAGAGTCAATATAAATCGTACGTCCCTTGGAAAAGGTGAAACAATAAAAAATATTTATGCATATTTTACCTTCTGCTAGATTCAGAAATAGCGCAATAAATGAGCAGTTTTTTTGACGGTAACTGAGAGACTTAATGTTATTGAAGAGGAATTCATTATTGAACACAAAGAAAAATCTTTATTTCGCTAGTCCTACAGCGGCACTGGCTCAGGCATTATTCCTACTAATTTTACATCAAATTCTTAGACAATGTGTGTACATCAATTCTCGGGCAAAACTTTGATTCTACTAGCAGGAAAAATACACGCACGTTTGATTCTCTCTCAAATTAAACCAGACCATTGGCGAATGATGATAAGCGCTACTCCTTCTGTTGGCTATCAGAGTACCCAGACATAGTCAGATTATCGTAAACAAGTTAGAAGAAATGTCAAGAAAAAACAGAAAGTTTGTGCCTATTCCTATGGGTTTGTGTAATTTTACAGGTCTGTTTACGGAAAAAAGGAAACTCACATATCCCTTCCAATAGATTTCCACAGTCCGGTGAAAAATTTCAAGTTTTGGTGAAAGGAACTTCCCTTAAGAAGTCAAGCCTAAAAGTGTTGAAGAATCGATAAAAAGCTTGGCCTTGGAACTCAAAATTGGTAAACCAAGAAATAAGATTCACGAGAGTCTGTTACCTACATTTTATGGATGTTGATCATTTTGAAAGGGGTAACCACAAATTGCTCATGCAATAATAGATCAAATTCAATTGTTTTCCAGACCCCTAATCCAAGAAGAGCAAGTTACTTAAGGGCAAATAGTACCGTCGACTGATAAATTACGGCTTCGTGGATGTCGGCAATACAGCCACATTGAAGTTTCAAAAATCGTTAATACTGTGACGAGTACGGCCCTGTCTATTCTAGTGTCCGAACACTCCAGAAGCGTATGAGTCACAACTCTCCAGAATCTTCCAGCAATCGCTAGAAATTGCACGTGCGATATAAGGGCAAGCGCGGAGCAGCCCAGGGACTAATTCAGCGGAGTTATTCGAAGCGGAAAGTGAGCAGTGAAAATAAATAAGTGTGGAAATAAATTGTGTACAGACTTTGGAAAAGATGGAAAAGTCCCATGGTCGACATATCAAAAACAATTTGAAGCTGCTGTGCTAGCAAACAGTTGGAGCGATAACGAAAAAGCCACAGCATTAATAATAGATCTACGAGGAGTGGCACTCAACATTCTGCAAACGATTCCGGAAAGTCAACAAGCCTGTTATGAAGTTCTAACATCGAAACTTCAGATGAGATATGGTGATGCTCATTTACAACAAGTGTATCTTGCCCAAATCAAGAACCGGGTGCAGAGAACAGGAGAGAATCTCCAGGAGTTTGAAGCAGATGTGGCTAGATTAGTCAGGCTGGCTTACCTAACTGCTCCAGACAGCTTCCTTGAACAGCTATCAATCAATTCAATCAATTGTAGATGGAATCAAGGACAGTGAAATACAACAAGCCTTGAGACTTGCACGCCCTAAAACCATGGATGATGCTCCAGCTCAGGCTTTAGAATTCGAGGCAGCGAAGCAGGCATCGCATAGAGGACACGTTCGTGTGAGACAAGTCCAAGAAATAGACCTACCTGTTAAAGAAATCATCAGAGAAGAAGTCAGCAGATTATTACGTACTAAGAAAAAGGATGCTGTGTGGTGGTACTGGAATAAAAGTGGGCATATTAAGCGAAATTGTCCCAAAATCGATAAAGAGCCACAGCAGGAACACTGAAAAGGGTCGGTGATAAGGGTCATAAATCGACCCAAGATAAGGATGCCCCTGAAGTGATAATCCGAGGAATCATGTCTACGGTTTCATCAAGAATATTTGTTCCCGGAAAAATAAATGATCGAAATGTGAAAATCTTGGTAGACACTGGATCGACAAGAACCATTGTGCGTCCAGAAATAGCTAACGGATTTAAGATTCGTCCAGTTATGGTCAAACTTCGAACTGCGTCTGGGCAGGAAATACCAACTTATGGATCGGTGGAGAGCACTATTGAATTGGGAAATACAACAGCAAGGCACGAAGTTCTAGTGGCTGAAACCACAGAAGAAGTTATCCTGGTATTGGACCTCGTTAAGAAACTTGGATGCCAACTGGATATGAAATGTGATGTTCTTCGACTGGGAAATGAAGAGATCCCGTTCAATGATGTGGATGAATAGATATATCGGATACGATTGACCGAAGACATCAC
This sequence comes from Myrrha octodecimguttata, assembly GCA_958510865.1. Taxonomy (NCBI): domain Eukaryota; kingdom Metazoa; phylum Arthropoda; class Insecta; order Coleoptera; family Coccinellidae; genus Myrrha; species Myrrha octodecimguttata. The sequence goes on from OY294057.1 coordinate 34,854,607, forward strand.
GTTGCCAGGTCGAACTGAAAGCATAGTGACTGGTAGATGTGATGATGTTACGAGAAATGGCTGCGTCATAGTGATCGAGCCCTGTGACTAGGCAATATTAGCTAAAGGAATGTTACTCGGGAAGACATTGGTAAGAATAACAGACAGTATTCCCATCCGATTACTGAATGTCAACATATTTCCAGTCACCCGAAAGAAGGCCACCTTGATTGGACACGAGGTGTACCAAATTTCTGGTGGGATAAATTCTGCAGGAGTCTCGCAGAGCCAGAAGAATACTGAAGAGCTGGTGACCCTTCTCACCTCAAAATGTCAAGATCTTGACCGTAATGAACTAGCCGAAGTGAGAAAACTGATTCAGAAATTCTCCGACGTGTTTGCCACTGATGAAAGCACAGGGAAGACCGATATTGTGCAGCATAAAATCAATACTGGTGATGCCCAACCCATCCGACAGCAACCTAGACGTCTTCCTCTGGCAAAAAGAGAAGAGGCTGAACGGATTATTGAAGACATGGCGAGAGAAGGTGTCATTGAACCATCCAATAGCCCCTGGACGTCGCCTGTAGTGTTAGTGAAGAAAAAGGATGGGTCCACCAGGTTCTGTGTAGACTATAGGCAGCTCAATAAAGTTACGGAGAAGGACAGCTATCCCTTACCAAGAATTGATGATACAATGGATACACTCTCGGGCAACGCTCCGGCCACCTTTGAGCGTTTAATGGAGACTATATACTTCGTGAAGCCAACTTGAATCTAAGTCTGAAGAAATGCAATCTATTCCGAACAGAATTGAAATATTTAGGACACGTAGTTTCTCGAGGGTGTGTGAAAGTTGACCCGGACAAAATCAAAGCAGTACAGGAATGGCCTATACCGAGAGACAAGAGTGAATTGCGAAGTTTCTTAGGCTTATGCACCTATTATAGAAGATTCGTATCTGGGTTCGCCAACGTTGCCAAACCTCTAACAAAATTAACAGAGGATGGACAGGAGTACACATGGTCCTATGATTGCGCTGAAGCTTTCGCACAGCTGAAGAAGGCTCTGGTCACAGCTCCAGTTTTGAGCTACGCAAGAGCTGAAGGAAAGTTCCGATTCTATCCTATCCTATTCCTATCCTATTGTTGAGTCTGTAATACATTCATTATAAGGGTGTCATAAAACCGTTATCTTCAAGAAAAAAGATTATAAAAAGGGCCTGAATAATAATGAATATTTTCAAAGGAGAAGTTTTTTTCGGCTTCTAATTTGGTCTCATGTAAAAATGTCCGCTGTACAATAAAATTATCTTCGTGTTCTCGAATCTACCATAATGTATGATTAACGGAAATGTACTACTGACAAAAATTTTTTCGAGAGAAATATTGAATCGATAAAAAGTATGGTATAATACAATTATGGATTATGGTACGTTTATTGACTGCTTATGATTTGGGGTCAAAATTATGGTAAAACTCCAAAATTATGGTACATCTGGCATCGCTGCCGCTGTTGTGAGTAGTTCGCGGTCGCCCTTATGCATTCGCAACTACTGCTAAGCGATACGCCCTCTGTCGATATAAATTCGAACACTTCCAAGCTAGTAGTTTTTCGGTGTGCCCGTTATTCTAACGTGTTTTGCTTACTTTTCGAGTTCATTTTGGAGCTTTCGTGTTGTTCTCACAGTTGAAATTTTGGTATACTGAAAGTGTTTGTAATATTCATCAATCGATCCCTTTCTTTCTGATTGAAATTTTCGATTGTATTAATTCGAAATGGCATCCTTCCGAAATGACTATTGTTGTGTGCCTCAAATCAATGTAAATCATGGTCAAAAAAGAGAGGATCATCTACTGCCTTAATTTTTCATTTTTTTCCAAAGCGAAATGAAAGTGAAATTACCTACTTTGAAAACAGCCTTTAGGAGGGAACTCATTGATAGAAGGCCTGGATTTTGAAATTGAAGATTGGAAAACAAGTCACGAAATACATGAAAGTTGTTCACTGCATTTCTTTGAAGAAGATTATTTTCATAAGGTAAATTACAATGTATTCATTTCGAAACAACTTCATGTCCAGATATTCTTAGGTGTAAATGAAAATAAGAGAATTTTGATGAATTTTCCTGCAGAGAATCTATCGAGCACTTCTGCAGCTACCTACTTCACATACTGCACAAAATCATATTCAAAGGAAGTGATCTGCTTGAAAACCTGATGAAAACTAGATATACTGATATAGTTGATAATAGCTGAAATTATTGTTGTAAATAAATTAATATTCTTCATTTCTATATAGGTAGGTTGAACAAGCTGTGACATTTTTCATTTCGTATGTGTATCTTGAGCTGTTGTGATATGAAAATAAAATCAGTTACCTATATGTCTATCTGTTTCCTTTCCTTTCGAAATAGGATGCAAAGGAACTAAAGTAGAAAATCTGTATTCATTTTATTGATTCACTCGTTTGTGAACAGAGAGAACAAGTCATATCATTTGGACTGATTCTAGATTTACCACATAATATGGCCTGCGTTCAGCACTTCTTCACATTAATGAGAGTCTTTGAATTACTTAGTGAGGTGCCTATTTTCCCAGAAATTCAAGTAAACTTAGATATTGGTTTATTTTGATCCACCAAGCAGCAAACACTACCAACATCGAAATTATCCTCCAGGAACGGTTTAAAGCCCGATTTTATATTGTGATCCAAACGAAAAGTTCCTTCTCAAGAAATCTTACACAAGATTATAATAGTTTCTTCCAATATTCTAGCTCTGTACAATAAATATTCGTTCTCCACCACATTTCTACGGTTTGTTTACATAAAACTACTAGCTTGTACAAGGTCCAAATTTAACTGTTAGAGCGCTGGCATCTTCGCAGAAGTTCCCTATGCATTCCCTCAAGTCTTTGACCACGAAAGTAATCGTGGCAACTGGTAACATCTTGCCAGCCAGCTGGACGGATTCTTCATCCAGTGGGTCCAACTTAGGTAATCGGTTCAGACCATGTTCGGTTCGGAATCCGATAATATGAAGGCTTTCAAACAGTTTTCTTAAGTTTTATTTCAATAGACGACTTCAGCCCAAGTTGCCAACCCACAATTTTCTTCACAAATTTACTATCACTGGGGAACGGGAATTTCAGGACAATTTCGACATGATAAGGTTCGCGTTATTTATAAATAACCGTAAAAGATGCCTCGGCTTCTCAAATAAGATAATTCCTTCCAAATATAGGGTTTGTTAAGATCATCTTTGATTGGCTGAAATTTGAGTTGGGATTCCTGATTTCATGTTAGGTAATAGTGTCAAATTTATATGGGATATAGTCCGCAAATCAGCTTGGTTATCGGTTTTCCATTCCGTTAATATGAAATATTCGGTTGGTTCTTGAAAAAAAGGTTAATTACGGAATTTGATTGATGAAAAAACGTTCTTTCTGTCACCAGAACGACAGTCAATGTTCTATGGTAACATATCCATATAGCATAGAACAATTTTTTTTTTTCGTTCACTCCGTTAAAGGGGCCTTTTGTGCTAGGGAGATTCGGGTATTTGAGGAATCGGAGATTCACGCTATTGGTCGAAAGATTCACCCTATTGGTCGATGACGGTCACGTAATCGTCGTCGGCCAATAGGAAATAATCTCCGATTACCCAAATACCCGAATCTCCCTCGCAAAAAAGGCAGCCTTAAGGAGCCTTTTGTGCGAGGGAGATTCGGGGATTTGGGTAATTGGAGATTCACCCTATTGGTTGATAGATTCTTCTTATTATTGGCTGACGAAGATCCCTGATCGTATTCGGCCAATAGGGAAGAATCTCCGATTACCCAAATACCCGAATCTCCCTCGTACAAAAGGTAGCTTTAGTGTCCTCGGCTACTATGGCCATTTAGACAAGCTTTCAATTTTTCATTTATACATTGACATTCCTTCAGATTCATCCCAACTAGAGACTTTTTATTTATAGACACACAAACATTTACCTACACCACAAACTTAACACAACATCCATAACCTAGCCGGGATTCGAACAGAGTACCTCCGGTTTTACAAGCAGGCTATCAACTCACTGCGCCACCGTGGAAGTCAGAGAACAATCTTCATTTACTTTATGATTCATAGAACATAGAAGAGACAACAACCAACAATGGAAAAATTACTAGGTATGGTCTATGGATGATAAGGTAAATAAAGATTGTTCGATGCTATGAAAATGTTAACATAAAACATTGATTGTCTTTCTGGTGCGTAGACCTAATACGTCTATGTTCTGGTGACAGAAAGATTGCTTTTTCATCAATCAAATTCAGTTATTAACCTCTTTTTCAGGAACCAACCGAATATTTCATATTTACGGAACGGAAAACCGGCAACCGAAATAACCAAGTTGATTTGCGGAACCTATCCTTTATAAACTTGATACTTGTTATTCTATGCTTGACACTATTAACATTAAATCAGGAATCCCAACTTAAATTTCAGCCTAACAAAAACCTATATTTGGAAGGAATTATCTTGTTTGAGGAGCTGAGGCATCTTTTACGGATATTTATAAATAACGCGAACCTTATCATGTCGAATTTGTCCTAAAATTCCCGTTCCCCAGTCAGAGTGAATTTGTGAATAAAATTGTGGGTTGCAACTAGGGCCGAAGTCGTCTATTAGAAGTCAATCATGATGTAAGCAAAACATGGTGTGCTTATCTGTGATCGTATTTACCAATAATGGCGTCATTCATTCATTCTTTCATTCCTTAAAGTGTCCTCGGCTACTATGGCCATTTAGACAAGCTTTCAATTTTTTACACTTATACATTGACATTCATTCAGATTCATACCAACTAGAGACTTTTTATTAAAAGACACACAAACATTTACCTTCACCACAAACCTAACACAACATCCATAACCTCGCCGGGATTCGAACCCAGCACCTCCGGTTTTAAAAGCAGGTAATCAACCCACTGCACCACCGTGGCAGTCATAATGATGACGTCACTTTTTCATTCAAATTCGAAGCACAGAATATATATTTCCTTGTATTTTAATCTTGCTGACGTCACTTTTTTTCAGATGAGCACACCATGTTTTTTAAGTCATAAAGTCAATCTCCCAAAAGACAACATTAATTGATAACACTTGAATTCGAAATGTCGCATTCATTTAAGTTTCAAGAGTGAAGTTATTTGTCGTTCATTCTTTCTTCGTGTAATGGACACAAACTCACCTCTGTGCGCGTCCTTGTATTTTTTATAAACGATCAATTTGATGAACTCGATCACTAAAAGCGTGAAAGCAACAGCTGCATCCTCCGCGATGTTAGGCGTGTCCACCACACTGAAATATTTCGAAGTCGTCATAACGAAGTTACAGGCGAAAAACATCCCATAGTAAAATGCGTTAATGTAAAGCAAACAATCGAACATAACCTCAGCATCCAGCTTCATTTTCGCTCTTATCTTTCCAACAGTTGGACAAAACTGGCTTCGATTCTGGAAGCGCCGGATATATATAGACCGTAGATTTATTTTTAGACCGTCTCGTGCGGTCGAGATCTGTTCGTAGGGTGAGAACGAATGAAAATTTTGGATGAAAATCGTTCACTATCAAAAGCCATATAAAGGGGATTAATTTGTTCCATAAAGGCAAGTAGACTCGTGTTTGTGTGAGCACAAATTAAAAACTAGCACTGACGCGAGATCAAGAGCTTTTACGCGCTTGTTCGATGCTAAAGCAGTCACCCAGTAACATATTGATTCTGCTAAGCGCAGCTTGACTTCCTGATGGAAACATATTTGGCGATCATCTTTTCATGTGGTCTATGAAATTCTGCGTTAACCGTCAAGCTATCAGTTGTCAATAAAGTACTATCTTTCGAATATTCGATGGATCTTGTCTTTACATGATGGAGATTCATTAGGTTCTTCAGTCTACTTCTTGGTGTAGTGTAATCTACGCTGCACTCTGAATCAGCTGTTTTTCAATGCAGTAACGCTAACGAATGAAATATACACTGAAGACGGTACTAATTAGGCATTCCAACGACCTGTCAAAATAAATCCAATATGAAGGTAGAGGGCACACAACGTTTGTTTACTAGGTCTCTAGTGCTATTTATTTGGCTGTTTTAGGGCATTTCTAAGTGTGTTAAATCAGTGGAAATATGCATTTCAGTGAATCGGCATCTTATTAATCGAAAAATGCCAATAACATGTACGTTGGTCGGCTGTGGACGTTGTGGTAATAAGAAAATAGTTGGATTCTTTGCTGTTCCTACTATGTTTGCTAAGTGCATTTTATTGATGATAAACCAATCATTTTGTATGGTAATAAATGTGAATCGTTCAAGGTGAACCTGCAGCATATGAAAATTCAAATATCCACAACTGATTTCCCTCTAGCTTAATTGAACATAAATTTAACCGAATAGTTGTGAGACCTCTTACGTTGAGAGATAGTACCACGAGATTCAAAATCTTTGATAGTACCTATACAGGGTGAGTCTTTGACCTTGCAGAATATTTTAACAGAAGATTCCTGAAGCCAAAAGAAACACTTTTTTCCCTTACCATTTTTTCCGATTCGGCTTAGTTCGTAAGATACAGACTGTTGAAAATCCATAAAAAAATTTAATTTTCGATTATATCTCGCGAACGATCTCATCGAATGAGATGATTTTTGGAATATAGTTTCTTATTGATACGATGAATGTTCCTGGATTACAAAATTTCATCCACATCCTCCAGTTTCTTTAATATGACCATAACATTTCATAAAAATACCAGAAATTCAAAGAATCTAACTTTTAAATATAATTTGAATGCTATTCAACGAATTTTTGACCATTTTCAAAAGTAAAAGTATTCTTTATTTTTTTTCGTATGAAACGCCGTTTTCGAGTAATCTGAAATTCAAAAATAAAAAATATCTGTGAAATTCCGAGAATTGGGTACTTTGGCTGAATGCAACTCTGTTCAAAAAATTCACAGAATTCAATTTTTCCACGTTGCCACGTCTAAAAGTTGAGAATGGAATCCTAGCATTTTTTATTTGTAATGATTTGTAAGCGGAGTAGCCGACTTTGGCCAATTCACAATGGACGTAACCGAAAGAATCCCGCAACTCGTGCGTAAAATTCGAAGACGAAACTACAAAATTCATAGGTACCAAAATCTTCACAATAGGTTCAACTTTGCTTTTGACTTCCATAAGTCGAATGCAGTTCTATTTTTATTCCTTATGATTTCTGTTGTTTAATTCTTACATTTTATGTATAAGTAAATTTACGGTTAAGTTATGTCCATTGTAAATTGGCCATTAGAAGTTTCTCCAAAATAGGCTTCCATCCCAAAACTATATCTGTGTTATGCAGTGGTGATTCGGTCCTGACTCCATTCATGAAGCTTCCTTTTCAATTTCGAGCTAATTTGTGTAGTATAATTGATTAACTTCTCACTTTTCCATGATAATGGGGATTCTTACTGGTTTGAATGCAATCTTTCTGCTGACCCAAATTTCTTGAAATTATGTACAGATAGTATTTATTTTGAGGTATTCTTCAAATGCGCTTTCATAACATAACAACCCATGGTGGAAGAAAACCACCATGACATAACCTTAAAACCACGGAGCCACAGATTTATAGTTCAGTTCAGAATCATAGACTATACAAGTGTATACATAGAATTAGCATATTGTGTGTTGTTTGATTTCGAAGAGTTCTTTCTTTCTGTTCGTCAATTTGGCAACGTTTGTACGTTCATAGATAAATTAGGTACATCTGTTTTATTTATTTATGAAAATGAAAGTTTGAATGGGTTATGTCTGAATCTGATAGTTCTTGGAAAAAATGAAATAAATAAAGAAAATTAATAATTACAAATTGAAGATGAATCTCAGAGCTTATATGAGTGATAGCTAGATGAATTCCTCATTATCGAAAATGAAACCAAGAGAAGAATATTCAACTATTATCGCCCACGAAATTTGGAATACCTAACTTGTTTATTGTACTATAAATACAACTTTTTTCACCAACTGGAATGTAAAAAGTAAGTTAACGCTTGTTTTCATAACAGAGCTGCTTATTTCGAAGATTTGAATGGTATACCTTAGGCTTGGAAAAACTTCAGTGTTCAGGTTTCCAGGGGGACGGCTAGCCTATCATGAAAATTTATAATGCCTATATCTTTTTATCTACGCCGAATCGGAAAAAATGGTACAGGACAAATGTGTTTCCTTCAGCTTCAAGAATCTTCTGTTAAAATATTCTGCAAGGTCAAAGACCCTGTATATAGACTGGACAAACCAAGTCAAGTTGGTCAATTATTTTCTTGAGATAAAAGGAAGTAATACTTGGACAATGCAAATTCGATTACACATAGGCAAGCAACTGAATATACTGTCATAGCTTGAGCTGGAAAAGATAATATATAGGGTTTCCTCGAACGTACCGAGTTACAAACCTTCTACAGATGGTATAACACTCATCTAAAGATTGAAACAATAAATAAATCAATTTGAACTGACCTGTTAGGTATTATTTATGAACAACACTCCAAATTCAAGTGACTATATTCAATTTTCAAACGTGTACGAATGAAGATCTTTCCGAACGTTGTCGTTTCATTAAATTATGCATAATAGATTTTGTTGTAGTTCCATCCTGCATGTCTGAATCGAGTCACCTGTTTCTGATATTGATGAGCAAATTGGTGGTACTCTTCTCTTTCTATATATCTACAAAGCTATATACCTACCTACGATAATTAAGCTCTGTTTGAAAATATCATAGTGTGCTTGTGTTCAATCACCTGTAGAACATGTTATACTCTTTCGAATACTTCATACAGTATTCGTTAAAAAACAAATTCAAAAAGAATCGATTCCGTTTCGAAAACTTTATACAGTATTCGTTAAAAACCAAATTCAACCATGAATTCGAAAAGAAAATAAACTTCATTGGATATATTTTATTTATTCCGACTAGCAAACTAATATTTACTTCCCATATCAATATATGAATTATATTCACTACTTTTTTGTACCTATACGTATAAATCATCGACAATTTTTAAACTAATCTGCAAAAACAATCCAATTTCAAAACATTGTTGGCCTTCATTTGCTTCTTCGGGAAGAAATGACCTGTCGCTCAATTTTCAGTTTTATTCAAATTTGTCGGATGAGGTACTTAATGGAAGGCATAGTTACAAATGTATCAAAACAAATTGGATATGTATCGTTGCTTGCAATAATCATTATAAATATTCACTCAGCAGCACACATGATAGTCTTAGGCTTTGAAAATTAATTCAAACACAAAAAATTTCAAAAAAACTGTTCCAAACTGTTGAATCGCCTTTCTAAAAACAGGAAAGTCTTCTAAGTAAACCACTGTGTTATTGTTGTGTGTGCCCTCTCCCGCCATATTAGGTCACGTGGTTTGGAATGCCTAATATGTTTGTTTTTCTATGGTTTGAGGTTAGAAACGTTTCGTGTGCTCGAATGGAATAAATCATACATCTTTTGTAATGTGTTTTTAGTCGATTTTAAATGGCGGAAAGCAAAGAAGGGATGAAAAATATTTCTACTGATGAGGTCTTCTCCAATTACTCATCGGGCTAAGGCAGTAGTGAAAACAATGAATATGGGATCGACGGCATCTACTGTTTATTCGTTCGCCAACCCAGAACTTCAATTGAAACATACTTAATAACTGTTTCTCAATAAACTGATATTTAATTCATTAAAAATTTTCGTACAAGTCGTGATTTGTCAAATAACAAAAAGTAATAAGGAATTGTTCTGATTGTAGAAATATGGAACTGAAAATTAACTTTTTGGAACTTTGGTGCTCCATATTATTGTTCAAATAATGCCCATATCTGCGAATCTAAATTAGACCTCTTAATTTTCGAGATTTGATTCATACTCCGAAGACCAAATTGAGTAAAAACTAAAAATCTAATCACTAATTTCAAGATGATAAAACTTTAATAATTACTTAATACCACAAAATATTTTTAAAATATATTAAAGAAGATGTTGTTAAAATATATTCTTGAACAAATTTGTTTGTCTCTTTATATAGGTACCTCTAATTTCTTTCTCTCGAGATTCAAAAGTTCTACTTATAAAATCAACACAACAATTTCCAAATGGCATTACCGTTTCTCAAAAGATTCGTTCCTTCTTTTTCCTTCTGTAGAGTTCACCGCAAATCTTGAATTTCCTATTTTGGACGAGATGTCCAACTTCCCATACATTGTCAATAGATATTTTCATAAGTCATATTGAAATTCGTCAAATCAATAATTGGCGCCTTCTTTTTGATGTCCTTAAAGCTACACCAGCATTTATGACACACTTCAAAAATACATTGCTCAGAATTTTGTACATGTTCATTACAAATTTGCGTCCCAGAACAAAAATTTATTACAGCTCCCGTTTTCCTGAAAAATGGCTTGGGCCAACTTCAGATTAAAGCTGCACCACGCAGTCTGTATTTTCCAAAAAATGTAATATTTAGTGATCGAATTGGCACCAGAATTTCTTACACATTTATTACAGATAAATGACGAGCAAAAATTCGAAATTATTAACTCCAAGGGGATAGACACTCCTAAATATTGAATATTCAAGTTGAATATGCATCCAAAAGGTGGACGGTACGATATTTCCACATACTCTCTAGAACAAACATTAAACGACATCATATTGTCCGATGATGAGGATAAAGCATCCCCAAACATCTTGAAAGTCATATTACGTAATTATGTGTGCAACGACATAAACTGCGTAACGCAATTTCCCGCGGACGGTACATATACTCGTATCTGTCGGGATATTTCAACTCTCGAGGATATCACCGATTTTTCTTCGTTTCAAAAATTTATTAGAGTAGCCCACACTTCGTCAACATATGCTTTGGGGTTCGATTGAACTATTTCAATCAGAAAAATGAGGAATTAGTAAAGTGGTATGTAAAAAAAAAATTCCAAATATTATGATGGAAAATTTCGATATTCATCAGTTTTTCTCGTTGTCACAAATTTATTACAATAGCCCACACGTCTTTACCACATGCTTTAGGATCCAAATGGACTATTTAAATAAGAGAAATGAGGAATTAGTAACGTGGTATGTGAAAAAAAAATTTGAAATATTATGATGGAGAATTTCGATATTCATCAATTTTTCTCATTGTCAAAAATTTATTTCAGTAGCCCACACTTCTTTAACACATGCTTGAGGATTCGAATGAATTATTTAAATAAGAGAAATAAGGAATTAGTACCGTGGTATGTAAAAAAAATTCGAAATATTATGATAGAGAATTGCGATATCACCGAATTTGCTCCGTTTCAAAAATTTATTACAGTAGCCCACACTTCTTTCACATATGCTTTGGGGTTCGAATGAACTATTTCAATCAGAAAAAAAAAGGAATTAGTAACGTGGTTTGTGAAAAATTTTTTAGAAATATTATGATGGAGAATTTCGAAATTCATCAATTTTTCTCGTTGTCAAAAATGTATTGCAGTAGCCCACACTTCTTTCCCACATGCTTGAGGATTCGAATGCACTATTTAAATAAGAGAAATTAGGAATTAGTAACGTGGTATGTAAAAAAAATTCGAAATATTATGCTAGAGAATTGCGATATCACCGAATTTGCTCCGTTTCAAAAATTTATTACAGTAGCCCACACTTCTTTCACATATGCTTTGAGGTTCGAATGAACTATTTCAATCAGGAAAAAAAAAGGATTAGTAACATGGTATGTGAAAAAAATTTTCAGAAATATGATGGAGAATTTCGATATTCATCAATTTTTCTCGTTGTCAAAAATTTATTACAGTAGCCCACACTTCTTTAGCACATGCTAGAGGATTCGAATGAACTATTCAAATAAACAAGACGAGGAATTAGTACGTGGTATGCAAAAAAAATTCGAAATATGATGGAAAATTGCGATATCACCGATTTTTCACCGTTTCGAAAATTTATAACAGTAGCCCACACTTCTTTAACATATGCTTTCGGGTTCGATTGAACTATTTCAATCAGAAAAATAAGGAATTAGTAAAGTGGTATGTAAAAAAAAATCGAAATATTATGATGGAAAATTTCGATATTCATCAATTTTTCTCGTTCACTGAAAATAATACTGAACCTGATATCAATCACCACAGGTGATTAACCCTATGGACATTACTATGATGTATTTTACATTGGGACAATGTCAAAAATTGATCGGAACAATGACCTTCAGTGATTGACCAACCACTATTTTGATCGTAATAGTGAACGCTAGATCATTATTATACTGTATTTACTACATTGTACTGATGATGAAATACATCAAGTCAAGGAAATGTGCCTCAGGACAATGAAAAAGATAGATTGAATTAACGTCCTGGAAGTGATCAATACTAGGCACGGCAATCATCACGAAACCTTGTGATAATGCCTTGTAATGGATCCATGCCATGTATACATCACATCAATGTATCAGCGTAATTGATTCATGCCCTTGAGTTATATTATCAATACTTTAGGTCATCAAACGATGTCCTGATTCCTTATTACAATAATCGTGTTCATCGATCGATGTACGCGAACCTTAATACAATCACCACGTCCATCAATTGATATGGGTATGCGAACCTCAATCATCGTGCTATTTTTCTAATTGTATAAAGTTTAATTCTGGACTAGTCGTATAGCGGATGCATATCGGCAAGATTTTCCTTTGTCCACAACTCGTGCTATGAGTTCTGACGAGAATTTCAGATGAGTAAGACTTATAGTATAAAAATGATTTTGTTTTCCTGACGTCATAGATAAAATCTTTTCTGTTATCTAGTTTTTATACCGATTTTTTTTCAACTGTTTTTAGCTAGCCAAGTGGAATAAGTTCTAAGATCAACTGAGAGTAATAATTTCATATACATTTGATTCTCTTGCAGGAGTGCTTTGTGTTTGTACAAGACAGTAAAAAATGCTTATTTTTAGATAGACGAGATGCAGCAGTCATGTGGGCACTTCAGGAATGGTGAAAAAATACAATACAAAAAGATCCTATACCATGAAATTCACCATTCGAGAGTGCCTCTCCTTACCTCGAAAGACCAACACAGGAAGTGGTGGAAGTGGATTCCATTTCTTAATTCGAAAAGCAAGCCATAAACCCCCGTGTTTATGCCATTGGTGGGGATATTCCGAAAATTCAAGAAGTATGCACCTGAGGCGACGGTATAAGTTTTTCAATATTGTCAGAGCGATGGAGATGTTCTTTGAATATTTTTTATCTTTTCAATTTTAGCTACCCTACAGAGCTATGCTGTTTCGTAATTCATTGATTATTTTTATTTTTTTGCTTTCAAATTTTAACACTCATATTCTAGAACCCATGATTTATGTGAATTTCTAACGAATGTTGAATAACTTTTTCTGATGATATCAATTGTTTTATTATTATTTTAGTGACTTCGAACAATAGTCATGTTCCTAATAAAGTTTGTTCAATGAGAAACATTCTATAATCTGATATTTTTCTTACTTGATTATTATGAAGCAGGTATGCATTTTGCCATCAAAATTCGATACGAAAAGGAATGAAGGTATGTATATGACCCTATAAACTCGCAAACAGAAATACAAAAGTAAAGATAAGATAACTTGCTGACATCAATGAAATCAAAAAAACACAATCCCAAAAAAATACTACATTCGACTCAAAATATAAAAATATTTCATAAATCTGAAAGATATTGAAGAAAATACAAATCTGTGCTAATTCTACAAAATTTCGTTCAAAACAAAAGTCTACAAATAAACTGCTCCACATGAGTTAGGGATATTGACTTAAATCCCAAAAAAATACAGTTAAAATAAGATTTTTTGATGAAAATTCATGTTAATATGATTTCAAGTTGCAAATTAATTTTAGCCTGTATGTCTGCAGCGTAGAAAGGGTGGTTAAGAAAAATCGATTAAAATAACGAAATTTTATTTCCAGAGAATTCAAGCATTTTAAGACTATCAATACAATGTATGGCCTCCACGGGCATCAATAACAGCTTGACATCCTCTTTGCATACTACATACGAGATTGTTGAACATTTCTTGAGGAATTTGGTTCCATAAACGGGGCAGGAACTCTCTCAGATCATTTAAGGATTCTGGGGTAGGTTGATGATTATATAATCTTCTTTGGAGCATATCCCATGCATGTTCTATGCAATTCAAATCTATTGAGTGCGTAGGTATTGGTAAATGTGGAATACCAAGCTCCTCGCGCGCATTCTCAACTGTGGCTGCACGGTGCGGTCTAGCGTTATCGTCTAGAAATTGAAAAGTTTCACCAATAGCAGCGTGAAAATTTTGGCACAACATTGTCAATGACATGCTCCCTATAGTGTAAGGCGGTCATATTCCCAGGACAAATGTGTAGATCTGTGCGCCCGTTGAAACATATCCCGGCCCATACCATAACACTACCCCCTCGGAATGGATGGACTTCTTGGACATAGCGACGATTACGGAGTATGCGTGGGATTGTCCATACCCTTATTCTTCGAGAATCTGAAAATCGTCCATATCTGGATTCATCAGTGAAAAGGACACTACGTCATTGATCGTTCCAATTGATATGTCGCCTTGCCCATTCCAGTCTTTGACGCTTATGGTCACGTGTTAATGGAAATCCTCATAATGGACGTCTAGAACCTGGATTCACCTCTCTCAAACGTCGTCTGATGGTTTCGATGGAAACTTGGACCTCATCTGCATTTTGAAGAGTATCCCTTAGCATTCTACACGTAGATGTAGGGTTTCTTCTCGCCGAAACGGTGATGAAACAATCCTGAGCAGGTGTTGTTTTTCGTCGCCCACCAAGCCTTGGACTTTCCAACACGGAACCTGTCTCCCTGAACCTATTCCAAAGTCGAGATATCACACTTTGGCTGACTTTGAGCCTTTCCGCTACAACAACCTGAGTTAGGCCACCCTGTAGCATTCCGATAGCCTTATTACGTCTTGGCATTTTCAGAAAACTCGTTTCAAATCGAAGCCGTTGATAAACTGACTTCATTTCAAAATAAGAACATTTATAAAGCATATGCAAAGAACCAAACTTCAGAAAAAAGGCGACCAGATTGACGAAATGTCTCATACTGATTTTTATTATTGGATCTATTCAAGTTGTTATTGAGTTTTAAATGATTTTACAGCGATTTTCTCGAAGATTACATACTTTTGTAAACGATTGAATACGATATCCCTAACTCTTGTGGAGCAGTTTATATTTATATATGTGTATTGAGGCATTATTTCGTTCAATATTGTTTTATATAAAAATTAATAGTAGTTTTTGGTTTAAATCCAAAACACAACCACTATAGCACGCCTTTAGATTGATATTTTTGGCATCACGTAAATGTACCTAAGTGATTAGTTGATGTCCAAAATACATTGATACAATGACCGATAAGCCTGAATTCAATGCCTTGGCACCATTGATATAAGGACTGCTGTTGATGGATCGGTGTACTAGTGATTTGATATTAATGTCGTTGGTCATTGATACAATGTTAACGGTTATAGAATGCTGGTGATGAAGTTAATGCTCTTGATGAATTGATACAATCACTCGAACATTAGGCAATGACCAACAGGACATTATATCAATGAACTCGAGCATTGGCTGAAAATTAATGTCCTAATACATTGTCGCAAGTCTGAATTTGATTATACCTATTCACGTTTTTTTCGTTCTGTGTAGTCACAAATTCATTATAGTAGCCCACACTTCTCCAACAAACAATGCTTAAGAATTCGAGTGAAACATTCAATCAAGAAAATGAGGAATTAGTATCGTTGTATGTGAAAAAAAATGTTAAATATAATGATGGAGAATTTCGATATTCGTCAATTTTTCTCGTTTGCAAAAATTCATTACAGTAGCCGACACTTCTTTAACACATGTTTAAGGATTCGAATGAACTATTTAATCAAGAAAAATGAGGAATTACTAACGTGGTATGTAGAAAAAATTCGAAATATCATATTTCGATTTTTTTTTACATACCACGTTTCTAATTCCTTAGTTTTCTGATTGGAATAGTTCAATCGAACCCCAAAGCATATGCGAAAGAAGTTTGGGCTACTGTTATAATTTTTTGAATTTCGATTTTTTTACATACCATGTCACTAATTCCTTATTTCTCTAACTTAAAAATAGTTCATTCGAATCCTCAAGCATGTGTTAAAGAAGTGTGGGCTACTGCAATGAATTTTTGACAACGAGAAAAATTGATGAATAACGAAATTCTCCATCATTATATTTAGAATTTTTTTTTCACATACCACGATACTAATTCCTCATTTTTCTTGATTGAATTCGAATCCTTAAGCATGTGTAAAAGAAGTGTGGCCTGCTGTAATCAATTTTTGACAACGAGAAAAATTAATGAATATCGAAATTCTCCATTATATTTCGAATTTTTTTTGACATACCTACCACGTTACTAAATCCTTATTCTTCTTGATTAAAGAGTTCACTAGAATCCTCATGCATGTGTGAAAGAAGTGTGGGCTACTGTTATAAAGTTTTGAAAAGGAGAAAAATCGATGAATATCGAAATTCTCCATCAGTTTATTTCGAATTCATTTTTACGTACTGCGATACTCATTCCTCATCAGCACATGGGCGCAAAAATCTCATTCGAAGAGGAAGTGCCTGCTCCTAATTTACATCTTTGAGCCAAAGCGAATCCTATTCGGTTCATTTTTCATCTATTTTCACGCTGTTATTTCGCAAAACTATAACACACGTGTACGTAGAGCGTAATGATGAATTCTGTCCGACTGATAAAAACAGCTTAAATTGATAACAAAAAGTGCGTAACTACTCTTTAATTCACTTACACTTTCTGCGTCTAACGCACGTTTCAGAAACCAAGTTTCCTTTGTCAAATACATATCGGTACTAACGAAATGATATGTCTTTGACAAAGGAAACTTGGTTTTCGAAACGTGCGTTAGACGCAGAAAGTGTAAGTGGATTAGAGAGTAGTTACACACTGTTTTGTTATCAGTATTATATCCACAGTGAACTCAAATAGTTATTTATAGCTTAAATTGATGATACCAGATGGATTTTGATGACACAGTCCATGTGGCGAAACTGAAAAATCTGCAACTAGGTACCTGCTGCGGGTTAACGCAAAAGGAGAAAACTGTTTCATCTTTTCAAACACTTGGTATTGGGATGAATACTATTTATTGCCGGCTATACATATCGGACTAAAAACCCTGAATCAGTTGGAGTTATTTCATGTTATCCCTCCGTCTCTCTTCCTTGCATGCTTTTATCCGGTTTGTGGGTTTGTTAAGCTCTGATTGCAAACTTTATTTTTGAAAGATTCGAATTCCTTCATATTTCACAATTCTCTTGGAAATATGTATGTCAACCCCATCCATCGAAATTTTTCCAACTGTTTTGAAATTTTTTGTCGAATGATTTGAAATGTTTCCGAGTGCTTTGAAAATTTGCCAACTAAGGGCTTTTGCGCGCATATTCAAATTAGTTGCTAAAACTGTCATCTTCTCACGCATTGACCCCACCAAATACACTTTTGGTGATCCCCTCATCATATTATTATCACGAAATTCTGCATGAGCCTTCAAGTTGTCATTTTGTCAATCAAGTACATACTGGCTTTCAATTCGATCCAATCTTTATTTTTGGAAATACATATTATGAAAATATAGATTGAATCGAATTGAAATGCAGTACTCTATCGAAAAATGGCAGCTTGAAGGTTCATGAAGAATTTCATGAGGATAATACGATCAGAAAATCGCAAAATATTGAATAATTGGATGAAAAAGTTTTTTTGAAAAATTTCTAATGACACGATAATCACGAAATTCTGCACAAAGTTGGATATCAGCCTTCACAAATAAGCCTTCCCACCATCGTCCCACCAAAATCTCTCTCTTTCAATTCTTGGTGCAAAACAATATGATACCGTTTATGGTCCTTTAGTATCCTAGCAAATAATTCAATCCCAAATCACTTTCGAATTTTCGGATGCTTCAATGTGGTTCAATATAAACAAAAGACAAAACTTTGAATGATATTATCCTCATGACGGCTTCTACGTTTTCTATTTTTTCTTCCAACATATTGAACCTTACCAGTTTCCCGCACTCTTCGTGTCAATCTTTTGAATACTTTTCTGGAATGAAGACGTCTTTCAGGATATCGTATCGGGTGTTCCCTTTCAGATACCGCATTTTCTAAACATTCAAAATAAATATTAAGCATATGATATGCTTCATCTTCTTTTGAATAATGAGGCATCATAAACTAGTAATTTGCAATCGACATAAATAAATTTTACAGCTACAGAAACAGAAAATAAACAGAGTAACGCCAAATCTTACTGGATCTACACCAGCTTGTTCTGTGAGTGACATACATTTGTTATGAATTTTTTCTTTTCATCTAATTGTTTAGATGATGAAACAACTCAATTCCTCCTGAATTTCACAGGGTTGATCAACACTTATCAAAATTTACAAAAATGTTAATACCTTCGAAATGACCGAAGATATTTTTCTGCAGTTTTAATAAGTCAATATGTGATAATGCTTGGCTTATTCTCAGTCGGTTAGAATCATAGCATTGCATTTGAGATTCTCCAGTAAAACGCACAAATAGGGTGAAGTGATATAAAACAGCCTCTGTAGTTTTTAATTGGATCACCCTGTATGTTGATGTCATATTTTTCTGCGGTCTGCTTTTGATGGCCTTGGAATGAAATCAAATTACGTGAAAATCGGTTCACGCATACAGAAGTGTTTTTCTTGTGAAGAAAAGTTTATCCATCCCATCACTAAAAAAAAGGAGATATAGAAAAGTACTGAAACAAAAGTTGTTGAATAGAAGGAGTATTTTCTTATTCTTTACCACTGTTAGCTAAAGAATATTCCGTAAAAAATGAGATTATATTTTACAAGTGATAGATTGGTTGCAATCTCTAGTGGGGAACTACGAACTTGAAAATATTTTTAATCATTTTCTAGGGGCCGATTTTGTTAATAGGTTTTTTTTCCGGAAGTCATAGGATAAACGGTTTCCGAGATACGGCCGGTGGCCACCCTTAATGAATCACCCTGTACATATAAGGTATCAGTATATTGAATTTTTCATATAATCTGTTTCAGAGCCATTTTGTACCAGGAGATAATTAAGTTCTTGAAATCTACATATCGCAGACAAAAATACATTGAATAATTATTATAAATAAGTAAAATTTGTGTCTAACATTTGTACTGAATTTATTTATTTTTTATAAAGATTCATGAATAATAAATTTCAACTACATCTCAGTGAAGGAATTCAGCATGAGCAGGTAAACTTGCCAATAAGTACAGAAACCTTATTTGCACAAAGAACTAAATGCATTTATTACTCTTGATCATAACAGCATTAATAACATGAATATAAAAAGGTACGTTAAAGTCAACAAAAGATATGTTATCAAGAATTACAGAAAATCATAGCAACTCTTTTATGTGGTCCTCAACTTGCTGGAGTACATATTTGAATATAGAATTGGCATTAACTTTGCAAATGCCTGGATTCTCCATATTTTCATATGCCATGACAACACTGAAAAAAATTATTTTCATTGTAATATTCCTTGAAACCAATATTTTTTTAATTTTTCATTGAATAAAATGAAAAAAACTTATTTGCAAACTCCCCTCCCCCTTAATCCAAGCTTTGTTATACCCTGTACAAGGATTTCAGGAGAAATGTAAGAATAATTGATAGAAAATCTCTGGAATACATGGAAATGAATATCAACAGTTCATTGTGGACTGTAGATATTTTAACATACAGGAAAATATTGAAAGAGGACTCCAGGATAAATGATTAGCCAAGAATCAAATTATGGTTGGATATATGTATACTTAATTATTAGTCATGATACTCATTTCATTGAGATATATGAATAATTACTTCTTTCTGAATTCCTCTTTTGATTCCAGAAGGTTCTCTTGGTCTGTTTTTGCTACCCTTTTTGATAATCTCTGTTTCCTAACTGCTTCGGAAACATCCAGAAATATCACAATATCTGGTTTCAACAAATCATCTGGCCATTTGTAAACGTTACTGCCTTTTTCTGGAATCTCAGTACTCTTCATTACATCATAGTAGTCTTCTTTCATTTGTGCTAAGGCAAAAGCTGTAGTCGAATGCCAAAACCTATCCATCACAACCGGTTTACTCTTCAATACTTCAGAAACTTCAAGAGCTGCTACATAATTCCCAAAATAGTAAAATGGTGCATGCCAGCATTTGTCACCATCAAATTTTTCCCGAAGTGAAGAGAGGGATTTTGGAGGTGTTGGCAGTATTTCAGCACCAATTTTCTTGGCTAATTTTTTACATACACTGGATTTTCCTTGAATATCACAGAAACATTATTTGAGCTTATTCAATCATTTATAGTCACCTGATCCATCCAAACCTTCAAATACTATAAGAGGATATTTTTTATCGTTACCAACTTGCTCCAGGTATTGGTAACGAATATCCTTATAAGTATCCAGAATGAAAGGAATATGGGTGTGCTCGTCCTTCAAAATAATAATTAATATTTCATAGTGAATTTAAGTCTTGCATTAACCTTGTTTTCCTCAAAAAGGTTAAAAACTGAATCTAAAGAAGTCCTGGCTCTTTTGAAATATTCAGCGCTTCTTTCTGCTTTCTCAAACTTAGAGTTGAAAATACCACATTTGTATGGAGGTCGCTTAGGTTCGTCTTTTTCAGGCAATAATTCAACTTTTTCATCACCTTGCATCTTTGATAGTGATAGCCGTTGTTCAGTATCTAAATACAAAGTTAACCTTGCAAATACAAACTTATACAACTTGAAATACTCAATTACTCACCTTCAATAAATGAAAATCTCTTATAATTTGCAATGATTTTCCCGTATCGGTAATTCCCCAATTTACCTAGGTTTGACAACATTAACATTCTCACATATTGTGCTGTTCTATGTTCTCAACTCAACTTCAAGTCTTGCCAACAATGCCAACGTCATTTCACTTTGAGTGTGATCACATCATATATTTGTATTCTGTGGTGATCACTTGAGCATGATCATTGTTACATGGCCGGTATTATAAAACTTAACGGGAAGTTAACTTTAACTTTAACTGAAAATTAAGCAGTAATTTCCTATTAAAGTTAGATTTGCAGGGTTATCTTTATCAGGTGGTTTGGGTATCAATTATAGTTAAAATTAAAGTTAAATCGTTATTTTCCACAGATTCTCTGTCTTTTCGGCTGACATAAGGGGAATATAACCTCGATTTGTTTGTTGTTATGATATTTTCGGAAACATGTTAGCAAGATATAATTCACTTCATTTTTTAAGGACTTTTAATTCACGATGACGAAGATGACATGAATATTGTTGAACATCCTCGTTGAGAGATATTCACTTCATTTTTGAAGAACTTTTAACTGACTATGACGATGATGCCATGAAAATTGTTGAATATCCTTGTTGAGAAAGGATATTTAGAAATCGGCTGAACCATTTGAACTTATGGGAAGAAACGGAATTCAAAAACCGATTTCGCTTATCTGGACACTCTGCACGCCTTTAATGGAATACATATTCTTAGAAATCGTGCTGTGACGCTAGTGATGCAAATGTGTTGATTACACGCAGAGTTTATGCAGCTTGTTCTTTCTTGATAGTTACTGGAGATTTTAGGGGTTTTCACAAATCAAGTATACTGGCTGTATTATCAGAAATGTCTCATGGAAAATTGCATACTTATTATCTATTTACATCAAAATGCCTGCTATGAACCTAACTCAAGTAATAATCCAATCTCGAGAGTTCCTCATGGCATATTATTGTAATGAAAATATCAGTTACTCTTTCTGTTCAACTATTATAAGATGTAAATGAAAAAAAAATCATTGGCATTTATTCTTTCCGGTGTCTAATATAACAGATAAAAGTTATAAATGCGTAATGAAGCATAATAATTTATACACATTTATTTAACTTTCAAGATAAAAGGAAATCATCACAATTGCAATGGATACTTTTCTTATATTAATGGTCAAGCTGGTAGCTGTACAAATTCCAGATATCAGGGCTCGATAACTCTGAGCCACACAAAACATTACCATATTTTTTAATTGAATGACAATTTTTGCAAATTTAGTGTAGAGATTATTACCACTCCCAGTGTCAGTTGAAAGTGCTTGCCCGTTGGTGAAGATTGAAGTATTCGTAAAAAATTCTGTACCTAATTGGATTTGGACAAATTTTATTGTAATTGTTATATAATTCCTGAATTGAATGTATCTCATTACTGTCAAAGTTTTTCCTTTTAAGCTTTCATTTCCAATATATTCATTAGTGGAAGTAGTTTTTTTAGTTAGGTGACCGAATAAATACCCAAACACCCCTTCCATATTGTAAAAAGTATAAGAATTCAAAATTGATCAGTGCAACTCTCCCTCAAATCAGTAATTCTATTTTTATGGAAACCACAATCCATTAAGCTCCCTGATACATAGTGGCATAGTGCGAATATTTGTCAATAAAGGATTTGTTTATTCCTTTCATATTTTGAAAGGGAGTATTTTTCCAAAGTCCAGCTTTTCCAACCCAGAAATTGGTGGTTAGATTTCTTACAGAATCTCAAACTATTTCATTCTCTTTTTCATAGAAATCATCACAGTATTTCTTGTCTATGATAGAAATGAGACTTTTATAATTCCGACATTTTTGAGCATAACCATGATACAAATACATTACATGTATTTGTATCATGAGCATAACTTTAACTGTCGGTTAAAGTTAAAGTTAACTTCCCATTAAGTTTTATAATACCGGCCCTAAGGAGGAGATAGCATTGTATAAAGACAACATTGTCTTCATTGTCTTTATACAATGAATATAGTTAGCTAGTTCACTGTAAGAATTGTTACGATACTTTTTGAATTCTGTGAATTCTATGAATCTTGCCCGAGGCAGAGACAACAGACAACTGTCTCTGCCCGAGGTGAGGTTACAGGTTACTTCAAAGTTTGACACATCTCACATCTGTTTGTGGTTTATGTTTACAAGTTTACATCTCTGATCCATTTTTACATATAATAATTGGTAAATGACTGAACAAGGTTTTAAAGGTAAATCATAAATTATGGTAATGGGTAACCTGTGACGATTTCATCCTTTCGATCAAACTCCAAAAATTCTGAATTCAAAAGTTTGCTGAAATAATGGACAATGAAAATTCTGTTGGATCAATATGGGATGGTTTGTCTATTGAAAGCCTTGTGGGGAAAAAAGTTAGGATACGAACAATTGAAGATGATTTTGTTGAAGGGATAGTTTTTGTTATTGATCCAATCTACAAAACAGTGGTATTATGCGATGAAACCAAAATTAGGATGTTTATTAGTTTGTCTATCAAAGGTATTGAAGAATTGTCAAAAGATGTACTGGAACCATCATTTTTGGAAAAACCTAAACCTAGAGATATAGGAGACTGGAAAAATATTGAAGAAAGAATGAACAAAGTGGTCAGTTATCTTCAAAGTATTTTTATTGATGCTAAGAAAGATGGAGAAAATATAATTATTGATGAACATGTATCAATGGCCCCCCCTTATACTGAAGAAACTTGTTATTGTGACAATACTATTATACTGGAGAAAATTCGAACAATTATCGGACAGATGCCTAGTAATTTCAAATGAACTTCTCTTAGAGTTAGTTTAGTATTGTAAGTGAACTTTTGACATATTTGATATTCTCATCAAGAAGATGTTGTCTTTTCTCAAGGGAATTACATTATAAATATATGAAAATTACGAAATTAACGCTGATATGACTCTTGATCTCTTATCTTCATTAAATTATTATTAAATGTGGATGCATGTGCTTAATTTAAACTCAGGAAAATCCTATATGTTGTTGAAATATTGTGAACTGCAAATATTCAGCATCTGTAAGTAGTCAAGTAAGTATGAAAACTCTGGAAATATATTTTTGCAGTGAAAAAAATTTGTAAAGCAATAATTGTAATACATGGAGCTGAACAATGTATGCTTCACATTATGAACTATTGATGAAAGCATTTGCATAAATCACTTATTTCATACCAAGAAGACTAGTGGTCAAGTCTATTTTATTGTACTTTAAATGAAGAAAAACACAATATCATGCATTTTGCTGTTTATTTGATGTAAAAATATTGATTTTACACAAATAATTCAACACTTTGAAATATATAATAATATTATGTTAAAAAATTTAAAACAGATAGTTTGTTGTTCTTTGATGTGATAAATTTTATTCTATTTCGAACTATTCATTACCAAGCAGCAAATGAGAGATTCGTGCTAGTATCTTTCTTCTTAATTTCATCTTTGCTCTCTAAATCTATTTGGTCGAAAGTGTCTAAAAAATATTCAATTTTTTCCAGTAAATTGGTGGCTACAGTTGCAAACTCGTCCCAGATCATATATTCTTGACTTGCGTAGATATCTGAGTCTTCAATATCATCCTTGATACCAACTAGCTTTTCATCATCTGTGGAATAATAAACTGTATTCTTGAGAGAATTTATAAAGTTAAGATGCTTTGGTTCTTTCTACAACACTTAGTCCTGAGTTAAAAAAGTCAATGAAGATACCAAAAACTGTACAGGGTTGTCGATTTGAAATGAGCAAGTAGGTACTTATTTCCTGTATCTCGGGAAATACTTCCTCAGGGTACTTCCAGAGTGCGCGCAAGAGTGCTGTATCTAGAGTCGATTTCTCACTTTGAAACTGTTGGCAATTTTAATGTGAGAGGTGGTCATACAGGGACGGCCGAAGCCAATTTTTTTGGGCGGGGGAAAAGCATCGAAAATTTTCCAACTGTATGTTGAAGGAATAAATAACCGAAGGTTATCCAATGACGTTTATTACTATATATAAGGTGCAATACTTAGAAATAAGTTGGGACTTTTTAAGCTTGTGAAAAAAGTGAAAAATAGCTGAATCACTCAACATTTATTGAGATGAAAAGTATGGAACCTTATTAAACAAGTAATCTATCGAAATATTCAAAATAAAATAAAAATGAAAAAGCACTGACGTGAAGTCAGCAGCTTTTGCGCGCATATTCAAATTCGTTGCTAAAACGGTCATTCCTTCACGTATTGACCCCACCAAACACACTTTTGGTGATCCCCTGATCATTTTATATTCACGAAATTCTACATGAGCCTTCAAGTTGTCATTTTGTCAATCAAGTACATACATGCTTTCAATTCGATCCAATCTTTATTTTTGGAAATACACATTATGAAAATACTGATTGGATCGAATTGAAATTCAGTACTCTATCGAAAAATGACATCTTCATGAGGATAATATGATCAGAAAATCGCAAAATATTGAATAATTGGATAAAAAAAGTTTTTTTTGAAAATTTACTAATGACACGATCATCACGAAATTCTGCGCAAAGTTGAATATCAGCATTTACAAATTAGCTGCCAAGCTTCCTTATGATTGAATCAGTATTTTTCGAGATATTCCGGAAAAAATAGAATCGAGAAAGAAACCACGAAATTTGACATAATTTTTGTCCAATATCTTCAAAATTTATGATTGTGTCAAACTGAAGTTTCGTACACTTCTGTGAAATATGGAGCTCAAGGGATGAGAAAACTTTTTTTTGAATATCCATGATAATAAGTCCGTTCCAACACACTCTGGGACTAGTTCTGAATCGGGCGGAGTTTGCGCATATCGATATTAGCGTTCCAACAAATTTCGAACTGGTTAGGAATGGCAAACCAAGTGTTCCAACGTAAAAAGAATTTGTGTCAGACCAGTTCTAGAACGGTGAATTCAGTTCTTGAGTTTAGGCAAGAACTGAGAAGGAGGAATTGAAGCAAGGAGCAATAAAACCACATCTGGCAGAGACGGGCTGCATTTTCGGGTGACAAACAGCCCTTAGGCTATGACAAGGGAATTTCTAAGAATGATTCGTTTCCAACACTTTCGAACTATCTATTCAGAATTAGTCCCGAACTAGAATGAGCGAAGACGTGTGAATTGATTCAGTTCAGAATGAGTTCAAGACAGTAACAGAACTGGGTGTTGGAACAAACCTATTGTTTCTGAAAAAAAATGTTTTCGAAAAATATTTAAAAATTCACTAACAGTACCATCTCAACAAAAGTTTCTCAAAAGTTGCGAGTCGTAACGCACCAACTAACTTTTGACAGAGTGCATAATTTCAGTGCATCACTTGATTTATTCAAAAGCCTTTATTTAAAGTGATGTTTTTATGGGGGGATGTTTTTTATTCCGAAACCTAGTTTTGTGTCTCATCAACATTATACTACAGTTGAGTGTTATTTTGGGACCTACGTTAACACTTGAGGATCTATATATTTTCAAATTACCTAAGTAGTCTGCAAGTAGAACAAGAAGCTCTTGTATTTCATCATCCGAAAATAATTCGTAAAGGTCGATGGAATCAATGGCATAATTCCACAAAGCTTGACAGACTAAAGTTCCCATGAGCCAATCACTTTTGCCGTGATTCTCCAGAATTGCAATTAACCTTTTAACACCTCCCTTCTTCTTGAAAAGAGCTCTAGATTTATTGTCCGCCATCATATTGACGAAAACTCCCATTGTGGTTTTGAGGATACGATTTTCAGCTAGAAAAAAAATAGTATTGACGTATTGGATTGAATTGCTTATTGTATACTTACTGTGTTCAAGCAGATTGACAAGTGTTTGAAATATATTGTTCTTCACTATATAGGATATGGTTGTTTTTGATCTTGATAGGTTTCCTAGTATTCTCATTGCTTCCACAACGTACTCATCATTTACTGATTTTGTGTATTCAGAAATGCCTTGAAAAAATTAACATCTATGAAATTTTAGTTTCGAAGGGAATTGAATTGTTCAGTAGAAAGCAACGTAAAAATATTGAACCAAAATAATTAGTTTGGTAGTAGGTATATTTATACCGTACAGGTCTTGAAAAGACAGTTAGAAAGATATGAAATTCAACGCTAATAGAGACGAGGGTCAGGAACCAGTGGAGCCGTGGAGAAATCAAAACCTCAGCGCGATGCCATATAGAATAAACGACTGTTCTGTTTCGATGGCAAAAAAGAGATATTTTGTGCTTTACATCTTGTTGCATGCCATGAGATCGAATAATCCGCAGTCGCACTCCAAACGTGAGGTGTATTGATTAAAAATAAATACGACAATTTTATTCTACTATATGCGAGAAATTTCTTTGCTAGAATGAAATGAATGTCAAAAATAATTTCCTCTGTGAAAATGAATACTCAGGTTCTTTTCCGCAATAACTGGTTTGAAAATAAATTCAATGAAAGCAAGTAGTATTCAACTAATTGAATGTTCAATGAAGTAAGTACGGAATTGGAAAACAAAAACAAATTCTAAAAAATGCGAAAGCGAAGGTCGACAAATTGAAAATGGATGGTTCTCCGTCCTATTGAGACAAACAGTGACCAAATTCATTATAAAGCTATAATCTCATTTCCCTGAGCAGATTCGGCATAGTTGCTATTTTGTAAAAAAACTGAATTATTTTGAACCTTAATTATATATTCGTCGCTATATCAATTTCTTGCCCATAAACCAATTCAGATATCCTCAAAGAAAAAAAATCATTTCACGACCCGAAAAATTACTCTTGAGATATTGAGTTGTTACTTCAGCAGCCATCCTGTTGAGACCAGAGTTCCTCGAAATTAATTGGTAGCTGTCAAACTGACGAAATAATTTGATTCTCCAAAAGGTCCAGATTGGGCAGCGGTTAGGATACCATTATTTTTATTAAACTACAATAAGAGTGGAGGTAATACCTATGTACTCAATACAGTAAAAAAAGTATTCTGCTAATATAAAACTGAAAACACACATGTAAAAAGCTAAACACAAACACCTCTTCTCCATTGATCGTAGTTATTCTTGAACATGTTGGCTTTAGTAGCATTCACCACCTCTCCCGGAAGACGATTCCAAGCATCAAATACTCTGTCAAAAAGTTCATCCGGCAGGTGGTAACAAAAGGCTCCTTGGCCAGTTTATACTTGTGTGCCCTCGAAGTCTGTTCTGATTGAAGACGAATACATGGTTGAGGTCTACACGAAGGAATCCATGTGTTTCTCTATAAGCAACTATCATGTCTCCCCGGGCACGTCGCGGCTCGAAGGTGGTCAGCCCAAACAGTTCCAGCCTTGCCTGATAGTCAGGCCGAGAAAAAGAAGTAAATGGAATTCTTGTGCACCATCTCTGAAGTGACTCGAGAGCATAGGAGTCAGATATCAGACCAACCCACCACGCCGGTCCCGCATACTCCAAAATTGGCCTCACGTACGTAGTATACAATAACTTGGCGGTCTGGACACTGCAGCCTCGAAAAGTGCACCGAATGAGGTTGGCTGTTTTCCTGGCTCTACTGAAAGTCGCCGTTATATGTCCAGACCAGTTGAGATCCGAATTGACCAGCACAACCAGATCATGATGGCTATGCACAACAGGGAGAGGTTTTCCAGCTATCATATACTGGCGTTTGGGGTTGTTCCAGCCTATGTGTAGTACGCAACATTTGTCGATGTTGAATAATCTGGGAATATCCGACGTGTACAGTAGAAAAAAAGGCCCTAGCACCGATCCCTGTGAAACCCAGCTTGTGACTTCCCTTTCGTGCGTAGAAAAAGCACCACCGACTTTGACTCTAAATGTTCTGTCACTGAGGAATGATCTAATCCAGGATGAAAGGTTTCCTCGTATTCCTAAGTGCTCCAATTAGTGAATAAGACACGCCGAGGAACTCTGTCGAATGCCTTAGCGAAGTCCAAATACACGACGTCGACAGGAATACCAGAATCCACCATATTGATAAAAATCTAGAGAAGCACTGACACGTGAGGTCAGGAGCTTTCACGAGCTTGTTCAAATGCCATTTCCTCAAGACATTTTGCATGACCCTTCACGCCGTCATTTTCAACCAAGTGCAGAATTTCGATTCGAACACGTTTGCATTATTGGTAATACTGGGAAAAAAATTCGAATGGATATATCTTCGAAATCATTGGGGGATTTCAAGTTTTCACGAATTCGACCTTTTTAATTAACCCACAAACTAGCTATAAAAATATCGAGTCTCTAAGTCGTTTTTTCGGATGTGATTGAGGTCAGCCTAACTGCCAACCATAAAATAAGAATTCATTCAGAGACTTGATATTTGTTGAACCGGTACGAAAGCTGAGTTCGAGAATTCGTAAAACTATCCAATATATATATATCCATTTCATTATTTCAGTATTTTTTGAGTTACTCTCTGTAAATAACAATAATGAATTGTTTAAGGAGGAACTTAAACAACGATAATACCGACAAAATAACCAAGAATTCCACATATTTTCTCCCAATATCACAGTAGATGAATATCGGATCACACTGAACTTCGAAACACTGTTGTAAAATACTGACTCTAGGTTAAATTTTGTTGGAATCTGATGAATAGTTCCAGATAAAAAAATTTTCAACAAAAATTTCTGAAATTTTCTGATACTTTTCAATAGTTTTTACCCCTATCTACGATTCTCACGAAATTTTGCATAAATCGTGCGTTGGTATTTTCCAAATTACTACATAGTTTAAATCTGATATCGTGTCTGTTCTTCTTGGGATATTCAGGAAATAACATTAAATCTTTCAATATCTCCTAAAATAAATATCGAATCAAACTGAAATATAAAGAACTGTTTTCGAATATTGACTTCAAGGTTTATCCCAAATTTCAATCTGATCGCGTCAATAGTTATCGAGATATTGGGGAAATCTTCTCGAAATTTGACATAACTTTTCCTAATATCTCCGGAAATGGACATCAGATCAAATTGACATTTGAGAGAAATTTGAAAATCTGTTCAGGAGGACTAACTTAATGGTCTGTGCCGAGTTTCATCCAAATCTGGTCAATAAATTCAGAAAATGATGAAGATGTGGCTAATTTTAGAAAAACCATTTTTTAAAAATTTTTAACGATTGGAGCACAAAACTTTGCGGTAAGTTGTGAGTTGATATTCTTCAAATACTTACGAAGTTTTGATGTGATGGTTTCTGTACTTCTTGAGGAAATAACCTCAAAATTTCAAACAACGAAATTTTACACATTCTTTCCATATATTGTTGTTGAATACTGATTCTAAGGTCTGTGCCTTATTTCGTTGAAATCTGATCAACATTTTCCGAGAAAAAAAAATTTTCAACAAAAATTTCAAAAAATGTTCCAATAATTTTTTTTCATTTTTCAACTACAAGATCAACACGGAACTTTGCATTCAGTTGCACGTTGGTATATATTCTTCAACTGATTACGAAGTTTCAATCTGAATGAATCTGTTCTTCTTGAGATATTGCGGAAATAACGTTGAAATTCCAAATAACAACGAAATTTAGCATATTTTTTTCCTTAAATGTCCGAAACTGAATATCGGATCGAATTGAAATTTGGATTATTATTGTCACATACTGACTTTTTTCCGAGGAAAAAATTTGAAAAATATTCGAATAAACATTTCTTTAAAATTTTCTAACAACTGGATCCACACAAAATTTTGCACTAAGTTGCGCATTGGTATTTTTAAACTTTGTACGAAGTTTTGATCTGATCGAATCAGTGCTCCATGGGATATCGAATAATTACCCGCAAAATTTCAAATGGGCCTAATTCCAAAACTATTCGACCAATTTCGCCCATTAACGAACTCAACCGAGGTATTTGGACTCCAAATCTAATCTAGCAATTTCAAGTAGCTAGGTCATTTCCTTCGAAAGTTAGAGTACATACGGACGGCCGGACATAAATGAATTTGACCATGGATTCTTCTTCAGGGTGTTCAACCCAAGCGTTCAAGACCATTTTGCATAAAATTCGAAAACTCCTGACATTATGACGAAACGATAACACGCTGTTTCCCAGAACAAGCGCGTAAAAAAATGTTCCTATGATGTAGTTCCTCAGTATTCCTGTCTAAACATTAAGTTTTTTATGTACTGAGTACGACAGGAGAACTTTATTTATTTATTTATCCACAGGATGAACCAAATCAAGTAGGCCTAACGGCCAACCGTAAACACAATAACTTCCGGAAGAAACAACTTAGAAACTCGATATTTATAGAAAAGGTTTGGACCTTAATTACGAAGGCCGAATTCGTGAATGGGTAAAATCCGCCCAATGATTCCGCAGATATACCCATTCAAAATTTTATTTTCCCAATATTTCCAAAAATACAGATCATATCGGATTGAAATCCAATACTTTATCGAAAAATGACAGTTCGAAGGTTCATTCAAAATTTAATGAGGATAATAAGATAAGAAGATGACAGAATATTGAATACTTATTTGAACAGAAAAATAATTTGAAATTTTTTTTAAAATTGTTCTACTGACACGATCGTCACGAAATTTTGCACAAGGTTGTCTTTCAGCAACTTCAAACTAGCTGCGAAGTTTTATCATGATTGAATTAGTATTTCTTGAGTTAAACCGAAAAAAACAACGATATCTAGAAGAAAACCACGAAATTCGACATATTTTTTCCCAATATCTCCAAAAATTATGATCGTATCGAACTGAAATTTTATGCACTGATGTGAAATATGAAGTTCAAGGTATGATTGAAATTGTTCTCGAATATGAAAAATAGTTCCAGAAAAAAAAATTTTGTTCGAGAAAAATTTTGAAAGAATTATTTTTTCAAATTGAGTGACCATACGATTTCATCGAAATTCTGCTGAAAGTTACTTGTCGTAATACTTCAGCTAACTGCCAAGTTTCAATCCAATCGCTCCAGTAGTTTCTGAAATATGAGGGAAATAACCTCAAAATTTCAAAGGGCTACAACTCCGAAACTATTAGGCTGATTTGGCTCATTAACGAACTTGACATTCCGGCATTCCGATGCACGAACTACCCTGCAAGTTTAGAGTTGCTAGCTGCTCCGTTCGACAGTTATCGTGTCCACGGACGGCCGGACAGAATCCATTTTGACACCGGATTCGTCATCAGTGAGTTTGAGACCATTTTCGGCTCAATCATCGAAACTTACAGACATTAGGACGAAACGATAGCACGCTGTTCCCCTAGAACATGCGCGCAAAAAGGGTGGGATGGTACAATGATAAAAATAAACCCAAAAAATTGTTAGTTGAATTTTTCACGTGTATTTCGAGGTCTTGTGAGTGTAAATGTAAAAGCTGTAGATATTTTATTACCTACAACTTTGCCGTTCAACTTTTTTCTGTATTAGTTTTACTGGAAATCGAGATAAACTGTGTTTTACTTTACTTCCCTACCTCAGATCGACTCTAAATCATTTTCCCTTGATTTTTGTTATATTCTTTTCCTTTTTTAATGGGTTTCATTCTACAATTAGTTTTTGGCTTAGAAAATTATGGACCTGGTTCTATAAAATTGGTCACGCTGGCATCCCCACTTTGATATTGAAACAGAACAGATTATTCGATGTCGCATGGTGCTGAGGTTTTGATTTTTCCACCGTTCCATTGGAGCAGGAGCATGATCTAGAGTAACGTTGAATTTTGTATCTTTCGTCGGAAAGATACAAAAATCATGTCTTATTCAGTACTGCATCTTTATATTATCATTTGCTCACCTTCTATTATATCCACTTGTCTAACGTGAAATATATCTTGCTCTGTTTCTGTGATGTAGTAATATGAAAGGTTGTTCAAAGTTCCCAATATCGCCAATACTAATTCTTGATTTTTCTTGAAAGGATTGCTAATTAGCACTTTAAGGAACTCGTCTATCAATTTAATTCCATACTTTTCGTTCACTTCCCTTCCTATTTCTGGATTTATAACAATATTGGCTGCTATACGTAGCACCTAAAACAATTTAACGTCATTAACATTCAATTTGGCCAATTAGGATACATCTTTGTTTTTCTTAACGCTTATTGAACAAAATACATGAAGGATATTTATGAGGAGCTCAAGTTTACATTTCATCGCAGCAATACAAAACCGCGAAATAAATTCTACTCACTTTAATCATGACATCTTCACTGCATCTGCCATCATCAGTTTCAGGACCGTCATCCATTTTTAGAGAGCAGAGTTTGAGGGTTCTTTCCAAATATATTTTCCATAGATTCAATAGAGTGTCGATGGATTTGTTTTCATGAAAGAACTGTTACAAATAATGAATTTATTGTTAAGTGTCATTTTCGTTTTCACTCTTGATAAGTGCAAATAAGTTTTAGATATTAAGGTCTTGTTGAAATACCACTAACTTCAACATTTTTCAAATTAATATTTCACATTTACTTACAATTGTTCTAACTATTTTACGAGCATTAGTGACTATCTAGACTCACCTTTTCTCTCGTTGTATCAATTTTTGCGACAATATTACCCATTGTATATGTTAATCTTACTATAATCTCTTCGCTCCCTGAGTATTTTTCGAATAACTGAATAAATATTTTATATATGTCTTTTTTCTCTATAATCTTATCACAGCAGCTCTCACTCGTTGAAATAATACTAGAATAGAAATGACAATTAACATAATATTGAGTTGGTTATATTTTGCATTACCTTAATATTCTTGATATGTTACTTATTATATCTGAATCATGGGAAAACATTTCGATTGTAACGCAAAGTTCCGTTGTTGCTCCACTTGTGTTGAATTTCTCGTAGATTGTGTCATCTGAGGCTAAATTTCTCAGTGCTCCTGTAAGTTGGAACAAAGCATGCCTGGTTTGTTCGTTCATGGGTATTTTATCTATTATCTGTAGGGAAAAATGATATAATGCAAAATATTATGCATTGTGTAGTATAATAATATAGTTCGTATATTGATGTCAGAGAACTTACAGCAACATTGACGATTTTCATGTGTAGAGCCATAAGATCCAAAGTTCCCAGTGATATCATTTTTTGCTGAAGCAGATTATTCATGGATAAGAACTTCACAGCACCATAAGCGTAAACACAGGCTTCTGCATCATCCAATGGACTGGATCTACCAAGAGCGTCAAGGAGAAGTTCTGAAAACACACCATTTCATAAATATAAAAACACATGGTTGCAGGAGTTCATATCCATTGAGGTGTTCTAGAGCATCAACTCACCCAAAATATTCTTCTCTAGAAAAAGGTGATCACTGGAATCATTCTTAGCAACTTTGAACAATAGTTTGCATACTCCACTTAGATTGTTTCCAGTTACTTTGAGCTGAAAATTTGTGATCTCAAAATTTGTGAATTTATGTATGTTGGAAACT
Source organism: Myrrha octodecimguttata (assembly GCA_958510865.1). Classification (NCBI taxonomy): domain Eukaryota; kingdom Metazoa; phylum Arthropoda; class Insecta; order Coleoptera; family Coccinellidae; genus Myrrha; species Myrrha octodecimguttata. Next base: position 34,889,047 of record OY294057.1, read on the forward strand.
ACTAGTTTTTCTGCTGAACGATGGAAATTGATTTGCACGCAGAGTAATGAAAGAGGAAGGATCATTTAAAAATACTAATAACTCTACGTAGTCGGAAGAGCTGTTGGTTATTATTATGTTTTACTTCTCTCGCAGTTTAAGTAAACTTTCTCGATATAATACTAAAGCTAACAATGGTTTCAAGAGTTGATTTGAAGACGACATACTGTTGAATAAGTACTTTCTCGGGTGAGAAAGAAATCAATTTGGTACACCCCGGTGAATACCCCAAAGCTGATGACTGATTTTGAGGAACTATGTTATAATGTGTGAGAGTATCTATAATTTCGATTTTACCTTTTAGGTACAAAATTTAGATTCGAGTTCACAATCGATGGAATCGGCCACTTTACAATAGCTTAACGTTTTTGTTCCAAATTCATTTATTTTTATTCATTTAAAAAACTATCCAACAATTTTTCGTTACTTTATTTGTAAGAAGTTATAATTAATTCTGAAGTGTGTAGTTCCCTCAGTGCCATGAAACAATGACAAAAACTCCTCCAAAGGAATATATCCACGAAATTGAACAATGGAAAAAAATCTTTAAATTTGAAGAGACATCGAATTGAATTCAAACATTTTTGAAGTTAGAAAAGGTTGATTCGGATTCTTCATAATATTCTAGATATCGAATGATATGGAGTATCAAACAAGAAGGCCCTAAGATACGAAACCTTCGAGCAATTTTAATTCCAAAAAATGGTTATACACAGATACTTCCAAAACTCTTGAACATGTAAGAGTAGGATTCAATGGCAGCAGGTCCAATGTTAGAATTTCTGATTCTGGGACAACATGCTATATTTCAGGTAGAAATTTATGCCACCCGGTATGAAAGAACGACAGTTCCACCACAAAAAATATTAAGTGACTCTCTATCAGGTTTAAAAGCTCTTGAATTCAACTGACGCACAAAACTGGAATGCTTGGCCCTCTTGTTAGTGAGGAAACATCGCGAAGCGAACAATAACGAACAGGAAGAATGTAATTGAAGTCATTCGAGCCGAGCCTTGCCCTGAAACATTCAAATCAAACCTCGAACTGACGTGAAGTCAGCAGCTTTTGCGCGCATGTTCAAAGGACACCAAAGTGAACATGCGAGCTGCTGACTTCACGTCAGTGCTTTTCTAGGTTTTTGCGCGCATGTTCTAGGGGAACAGCGTGCTATCGTTTTGTCCAAATGTCTGTAATTTTGGATGATCGACTAGGTTGGACTCACTGATGACGAATCCGGTGTCAAAATCGATTCTGTCCGTACGGCCGTAGACACAATAACTGTCGACAGAATTAAGCTAGCAACTTGAAACTTTCAGGATAGGTTGCGCATCAGAATGCCGCGGTCAAGTTCGTTGATTGGCCCAATCGGTCGCATAGTTTCGGAGTTATAGGCACTTGAAATTTTGAAGTTATTTATTTTTTATTTCAGAAACTACTTGAGCGATTGGATGAAAACTTGGCAGTTAGGTGGAGTATAACGACGCGCAACTTTGAGCCAAATTTCGTCAGGATCATATCGTCAGTAAATTTAAAAAAAAAATTTTTTTAGAAATTTTTTTGCAAAAAATTTTTTTTTCTAGAAACCATTCATCATATCCAAAATATTTTCACTCGCACTTTGAGCTTCATATTTCACAGCAGTGTACCAAATTTCAGTTCGATACGATCATAAGTTTTGGAGATATCGGGAAAAAATATGTCAAATTTCGAGGTTTTCTTCTCGATATCGTTGATTTTTTCGGTATAACTCGAGAAATACTGATTCAGTCCTGATAAAACTTCACAGCTAGTTTTGAGAAGCTGAAAGACAACTTTATGCGAAATTTCGTGATAATCGTGTCATTAGAACAATTTGAAAAAAAAATTTCTATGATTTTCTTATATCATCCTCATTAAATTCTGTATGAAACTTCGAACTGTTATTTTTCGATGAAGTACTGGATTTCAATTCGATCTGATCTGTATTTTCGGAAATATTGGAAAAATTCAATTTTGATTGGGTATATCTACGGAATCATTGGGTGGATTTTACCCATTCACGAATTTGGCCTTCGTAATTAAGGTCCAAACCTTCTCTACAAATATCGAGTTTCTAAGTTGTTTCTTTCGGAAATTATTGTGTTTACGCAGTCGGCCGTTAGACTGACCGTAAACACAATAACTTCCGGAAGAAACGACTTAGAAACTCGATATTTGTAGAGTAGGTTTGGGGCTTAATTACGAAGGTCGAATTCGTGAATGGGTAAAATCCGCCCAATGAATCCGTAGATATACCCATTCAAAATTTTATTTTACCAATAAAGTCGTGGACAAAGTATGGTATTCAACACACATATAAAAGGTCTCTTGCATATAACGCGAATTATCATATTTTCATGATCTATGCATGGAGTGTATAATATTCATTATACACACCTATTACATTGTATGCAAAAGTGTACATTGGTTTAGTGATAAAGAAAGGCTGATTTTCCCTCATATTTTTTCAAATAACTATACCATTGCGGACATCTTCTGCAGAACCAAACTCAAGAACGGTGGGGTGGGTCTTTAATACTAGTCAGGGATGGTTTACATAACAAGGGAGTTGAGAATTTCGCACTATACAGGGTGAGTCTTTAAATTGTACATTAATTTGAACCGTAGACTCCTCTCATCAAATAAAACACTTTTTTCATTTGCCATTTTTCCAAATTCATCTCCAGTAAAAAGATACAGACTGTTGAAATTTCCAAAAAAAATCAGTTTTTCTTTTGTAGTTTTTTTTAGATATGACACAAATTCTGCAGTAATCACTTTCATCCTACTTCAAAGTTTCCGAGTTATAGACTCAACGATTCATATAACTATATGAAATTAGCATGAAGAATGCAGATGAAGTTTATATTATGTCATAATAAGAATCTTCAATCATTCAAGAATAATTAATTATTCTTTATAATTTTTCTTTGAACGCACTACCGTTTTATTGAGATATTCACCGTTCAATGTTATAAAATCTTATAAAATTACATTTTTAGGGATCCGTCCCTGAGCTACTAAAGGCGGGAAATTAAGTTCCGTCTACACTACAATATTTATCTATTTCGCATAGAACTAATGTACTTTTATTAGATCAATGCTATTTCGTGATAAGACCACAGATATGGAGGCTGGGTCTTCACGTCTATGGACCTGACTTTCCATAGAGTTCAATTAATGTGTTTACGTTAGTTCATTGAATTCATATAATTCATGTATAAATTTGATGAAAATAAGAGTACTTATGTAGTTTTAAATATGAGAGTGGGCGAGGATGTAATTGTGTATAATTTTTTAGTGGAATGAAATCAAATATCTCAAGAATATCGAGTGGAAAATCACTGTTTCAATAGTCCAGTATGATGAAATGTTTACCTTGTGATAATATCGCAAAAAGCACCAAATCATAAGAATTAAGTGAGTAAATGAGTTTTCATTTTTCTTTGAATTTCAAACATTGGTTTGGTTATTCTGCTAAAGAGATCACAGTAAGAGATATCTGAGGTGAAGTTGCAAAGAAATTGCAGGAGTGTAGTAGCACATTGAGAAATATTTAAATGCTTATAACTTTCAACCTGAGCCGAATCTGGAAAAATGGCAGTGGAAAAAAGTTTTTTTATTCGATTGGAGGAATCTATGTTCAAAATTAACGGACAACTTAAAGACTCACTCTGTATATTCAAAATCATTGTTCTTTTAGGAGTTCATAGGCTTTCTCCTCCCAACATGTCACATATGTAACGCTACTAATAATAGTAATAATATCCCTTCGAACAAAATAATTCCATTCCAAATAATGAAAACCGCAAGATAATCAATGCTTTCTCGTAATAAATAACTTACTGCCATGTTGTAACGCCATTCACATTGCTTCAGTAGGCATTTTTGAAACGACCACGGAAACAAAGTTTAAGTAAATATAGTTACCGCAAGAATAATCCTGGCTAGACTCAGCAGCAACACCTGATTCGTGGACTCCACATACCTATACAGACATTTCAAAATATTCAACTTCATCTTAGAAGTGACCTTAACGTCCAGCATCTTCTGCTTCTCCATACAATCGTACAATTCTGAAAGCAACTTGACCACTGTCTGTTCGTTGGCACTCCTTCCAGCCTCCATATTCAGACAGGATAATATGTCGTCCACAGTCTTGTCTTTAGCTTCCAGTACTGAAATGGAGGTTTGTAATTTTTTAGATTCGTTGTTCTTTAGTTCCCTATTAAAGTAACCTTTTTCTACGAATAGCGTGGTAGAGTGTTCGATAATCTGTCTGTTGTCGAATATCTTCTCTAGGTTTTGGGGACCGAGGAGCAGGCATTTTGAGAGGTCTTGTCTTTTAGAGGGTCTGCCGAAAGGCGAATTGAACTTCGACTGGTTGTATTCGGTCTTTTCTTCTGGCGAGCTGTACGCGTTTCTGAACTGTGGGACTTTCACCTCTTCAGTTTCTTCTGGTACTGAAAAGAAGTATGGATATCGTTGAGCATGTTAATGCAAATCTTTATCAATATGTTTTCTTCCGAAACATGAACGGACTTCAAATGTGAGTGGCGAAAGAAAAATCCAATAATCACTCTGCAATAAAAAATAATAATAATGAAAATAATAATACTTTATTGATCCTTCATGACACAACAATGTGTATAGTATAAGTCAAGAAAAAATCACATTTTAATTGTTACTTTTTTTGTAACCAAAGAATTAGTAAGGAAGTCCTTTACTGAGTAAACGCACTTTTGGAGTGACAACTGCTCGTTTTCCCTTTTGAATGTTTGTTTGTTCAAATATTTCAAATAAGGGGACATATGATTGAACAATCTTATACTCTGATATAGAGGAGAACGTTCGAAACTGTGAGTCCGATGTTTAGGAATCAGTAGCACTTGTGAATTACGTGTTACATGATCATGTAAACTTGCAAGTTTTTTCCAATTAGTTTCATTATCTCTAGCGTATAGGAGACAGGGTATGTAAATACAAGGAAGTGACAGTAATTTATTGACGATAAATAGAGGTTGGCATGATGCTCGTAGGTCCATACCAAAAATGAGAAGTATGACTCTTTTCTGTGCCACAAAAACTCTGGAGAAAGAACCGCAGTTTTCCCAAAGCAATATATGATATGAAATATGACTGTTAACAAGGCTGTAGTAAACATCAATGGGAGAATCGGTTGGTAAAGAAGTTCTCAGTCTATTTATGGCAAAGAATGCAGTATTAATTTTTTTTGCATAAGATATCAACATTGGTTGAACAGCTAAAACTTCGTTCCATATGGATCCCAAGGAATTTGGTACAAGCCGATGGAAATATAGTAGTACCCAAACAGTCTTTTTTCAAGATTCCTCTTTCCCAGTTTCTCAAACCGAAATACAGGCAATTTGTTTTACTGATGTTAACTATCAAATTGTTGGAACGGCCCTATGATATGAACTCAGCCATAATTTTTTCACAAGCTCTTTGGAGCTCATCACAACTTATAGTATCAGCATAAGCTGGATAATTTTTGAGGCAAGTAGTTTATAAAGAGCAAAAATAGCAGAGGTCCTAATACGGATCCCTGGGGTACACCCGTATTTATTTTGTATTCTCTAGAATAATATTTCTCATTTCTCACGCTGACATTGTTCTCTGATGAAGAAAACTACGCGACAAATTGGAAAACACACCTCTTAAGCCAAGCTAATTATAGCATTTATCAATAATGAACTTAAAGGATAGAGTATCAAATTCGCAGATCACAAAAAATTTCCTGCTATATGTAAATAAGAATCCAAACATTCTTGAGCGACTCAACTTTATTGCAGCTGTCTCAGTGGAGCAACCATTTCTAAAACCATGCTGCTCCTCAGTAATGATATTGAACTTACTCAAATAAGAAATAATTCTCTTGAAAACAACTCCCTCAAATGCCTTGGAGAGGACATTAAGAATCGATATAGGTCGATAGATAGTTATTTCATATTTCCTTTCTTGTGAACTGGTATGACAATAGACTTCTTTAGAGCACTAGGAAATTCTCCCGACGTAATGGACAAATTGATAATGTGAGCAAGATGTTCACTTACTATTGGAGCAATTCTCTTCAAGATCTTGGTTGAAACATTATCTATGCCGACACATTCGTCTTTCTTAAAGACCGAATAATCTCCTCAATTTCGATACTTAAAACAGGTTGAAAGAAGAAATTACTAGTCAGTGGTGGAGATACCGAGTAGGAAAGTGACAGGTCATCAACATACTGTATGTACAATTTATCCTTTGCCAATGAGCAGAAATATTCACCGAGCTACTACACTGGGCTCATCACATATCACGCCTTCAACATCGAAGGAAATACGATTTTCTGCCCTCTTGAGTTTATTAAGTGTACGTATTGACAATATTCCACACTGTTTTGTTCCGGTTCTCAGATTTGGCTATGAGAAAGCAGTGATATTTATATTTTGTTGAATCAAGAAGAGCGTTATGTGAATATTTTGTTTTTTTATAGTTACCTTAGGTTTTCGATGACCTAACAATCGAATGAACCCAATGTAGGTTTACGAGATTTTTTTCACTTTAAATAATTTCGGCAGTAATCCATCTATATTTTCCAGGTATGCAAGTAACATTTCTAAAGGGACAACATAAATCCAAATAATATTGAAGTGTGTCCGTAAAAACCTCGCAACATTTACTGGTGTTCGTTTCCAGAAATACATCAGAAAAATCGCATCCAGATTAACAGTCCCTCAAGTTGTTCAGATCTTCTTCGCTCAGTTCTCTAAGGTTTCGGACATGCGATTCTCAAACATGCTCTAGATCGATCCTCAATTCGAGTGATATTGCTCTATGTTCACTTCTATTAGGTTCAAAAACAACAGTCTCACAGTACCGAACTAACTCAAAATTAGATATTATGTAGTCCACTTTAGAAACAGAAGTATGACCTCCAACATCAAATACTGTTATCTTTGTTAAGGCAAAATTTCAATAACTCAAGCATTTGAAGAAAGTCCACCTTCAAAAATAGACGTTGAGTCAGGAGAATTAGCGCGCTCTTCAATCGGCTTGTTAGAGCCTAAAACATAATTCGAAAATATAAAATACCCTAAGTAGCAATCATACTCTGCGCTGGGGCTTTACTTCCAGATAGCGTTTGAATCTTTTTTCCTGTCTTGCTTGTTGAATGGAATGTGAATTAAATAAATAAAAAAAAATATTTTTGTTTTAAATTACATTTATTTATTTAATTCATGTTCCATTCAACAGTCGTAGCCAATTATAGAATGGGAACAATAAAAATGACTCACAATAAAATTTATCTAGAAATTGCATATATAATAGATTTATTCAACTGAGAAAAAAATTATTGATTTAAGCTGAACATGAACAGAAAAAAACTTCAAGAAAAAGAGTTCACATCAAGTTTCGACACCTAGCTCGAAACAACTGACCTTATATCGGATAGCGAAACAACAAAAAATATCAATAAAATTCTGATACAACACGTAGTTATGACATACCCTATAAAGTGGTGAAAATAGGAGAAGATTAGAATGTGGAAAAGACTTGTCAAAGGGATTTTAATTCGCAAAAAAATTTCCAGGTCTGTAATCAATCATTAGATCCTTCGAAAATAAACATAATGATTTGTTCAAAAAGGATATACCAAGAAAATATTCTATATTATTCTGTAATGAGGATTATTTCTGTGAACTTCGAAGCTACCCACGATGTGAGAATCGAACAGCGAATACTATTATAATAATTCTACGTGTAATGTTGATGACACTTCGAAATTCGTCAATAAATCGACTCCAGATCAATTAGATCGATCGTTTAGGTAATTCGTTCAAAATCTGTACAAGGTCTTTGCCGCGTCCAGGTGTATGAAGCTAACTGTGAATGCGATTGGCAAACTCCCTTTGATGTGGCTGCTTATTTAAGACTAAGGGCCGGTATTATAAAACTTAACTGGAAGTTATCTTTAACTTTAACTAACAGTTATGTTAGGACATATCTGTCAAAACTGTCAGTTAGAGTTAAAGATAACTTCCAGTTAAGTTTTATAATACCGGCCCTTAGTTGTTGGAATTGAGCCGCGTACAGACACGAGAGCTGAGCGGCTTGCGAGGCAAGTTAATTGGGCTGCCTCGCAAGTGTAGACTGTGATTTGAGCGGAGCAGAGCGGTGAGCCAGCCGCTAAACTTGATCCATCCGATGTCGGTTTTTACGGCGAGGCAAAAGGATTCCTCAGGCTCAGAGGCAAAAAAACGTACGATTCTCGCAGAGTTATACATAATTAAAATAATAATAATTACTTTGCGGTCATTTGTTTACTAGATGAAAAATATCTTTATAGGTATATAATAGTAATGTCGTTATTTTTGGAATGCAACTGTAATGCAATTTTCCGGCAGATTCCTCTCTGGTATTTTGCTATATGTGTATATATCATGTAAATATTTTGAGTCTGAAATGATATTAACCCTAGATGATTCCAAATATGTGCCGTTAACGAAATAAACAGTGAAAAGCAACTGTAGTTGCAATTTATTTTTCTGATGGTGTAGACAGTTAAATTCATTTTAGCCCTTGAAAAGAGCGTCACGGCACTAAGAAAATTGAAACTGTTGTGAGTGAGTATGGATGAGAGCGTTTTGAATAATATAATACTTTGTAACTTTTCGATTCAGTATCAGCTTCGAGGGGGCCGTCAGTTACTTTGAATAATCGAAGGTTTAAATGAATTATGTTCTTGACTTTTCCGGTTGATTCACAATGTGATTATATATTTCGTTGTAAAATCATTGTGAATAAGCTCATAACGCTGAATATTCTTATGGAATAATTTGATAATTAATCAATTTTCCGTATCTCCAACCATATTCCATCAAAATCTAGATTCCCCAATCATGCCCATTATATAATTTTTATATTTGCAACATTCTCATTCGTCATATCAGTACACGTTGATACATATGAATTCCCGTAAAATAATCAAAGTCTGTTTTACTACGCTGCTGCATTGACTACTGGAAAGGGGCTCGCGAGCCACTGCGGCTCGACTTGGCCTCACATCTCGCTCAAGGCTGCCTCGCTGTGTCTATTTGCTCGCGAGCTGCTCATGAGCAGCTCTGCTCCCGTGTCTGTACGCGACTTTAGGTCGTGCCCAGATCCGAACCGAACAGCAAACGACTTCAGTCGTATCGAATGATTTCTTGTCGCTTATTGAAGGGATTCGCCCAGGTTCGCACATGTCGCGGTTTTATATACATTCCGATTTCGTTGAATATTTAAATTGGGCTGCATTCTGTGTGACAAAACGGTGACAATCTTCAGTGTGAGCGAATGATTGTGCAAATTATCCTGACTCAACGGCTGTACCTACTTAGTTGAATTTTTCATAAATAATTGTACTCACAGTTGTCCAATGAATTCTTTTTGAATAGCTTTCTCTTTGGCGGTGGTCGTTCAAGGGAAGGTAGCCTTACTTTTCGCATAGGAATATCCTTGATACCTATGTTGAAAATTTTATCATCGTTGATTTCGGACACAGAGTTCGACCTATTCCGAAGACCTGAGAATGTAGCTTCGTTAGATCTGACCGAGGCAGCCAACATGGAAGGAGATAGTATCATGTTGGTCTCTTGAACATTCTGAAGATTGTTTGTTGGTAGGTCCGTTTCATTTTGGAGGTAACGCAAGCTGTAAGGAGATTTCAAAATGTATTTTGAGCAATATATTGAAGAGTTTTATTGATAAACAATGAAGATAAGGCAAGCAAACATAAAAAATCTAAAAATCATTGAATTGAAGTCAGCAGGTTCATCCCTCGCAAGACACCGAAACGAAATACCTGTAACTTCTATCTAAGTCAAAGTGGTAAATTTTGAGTAAATTATCTTTGAGGTTTGTAATAACAGTTAAATGATAACTATAATAATAATAACAGTTAAATAACAGATTTCCAAACGGACGGAGGTTAAATCAAGTACGGAGTTTCAATTCGATTTAATCTGTCTTCTTGTATCGGCCGACCGTAAACACACCGCAGGTTTATACTCATTCAAAATTTTATTTTCCTAATATGTATTTCCAAGGATAAAGATGAGATCTAATTGGCGGTAGCTCAGTGGATAGAGCGCTTGCCCCATGATCGTAAGGTCTGGGGTTCAAGCCCTTGGCCGGGAAAGAATTTTTCCGGTTTTCAGGGGACCGTCCAACCATTCGCTGTTGGGTAAACAATTAACAGTGCTATTCCTAACGCGGCGCAAGGAATTAGTAACGAAGCCTACACATAATACTCCTGATCTCCTAACTCGCACAAGCATTAGCTTCTGAGGGGTTCCACAGCGGAACCTAGTAGAATCAGCAACAATACAATTGATATCGAGTGATTGATTGAAAAATAACAACTCGAAGGTTCATACAGAATACCGTGAGGGTTTAATGATCGGAAGATCGCAGAATATTGAATATTCGAAAAAAAAAAATGAAATTTTTTTCAAATTGTTCAAATCACACGATCATCACGAAATTCTACACAAAGTATCGGTATAATATGAGTTAGTCTGGAAAAAACATCGAAGAAAAACGCCAAATTCGACATGTTTTTTCACAATATCAATGAACATTATAACAACAAAATCTAAAAAAAAACAAGAAAATCACTGCCGTGAAGGCAGCAGCTTTGCGGGCATGTTCAATGGAGATGACCGCTTTAGCAACGAATTCGAACATGCACGCAAAAGCTGCTCCTTCACGGCTGTGCTTTTCTAGGTTTTTTTCGATGAAGTACTGGATTTCAATTCGATCTAACCTGTATTTTTTGAAAATATTGAGAAAATAAAAGTTTGAATGGGTATATCTACGGTATCTTCGGCGGATTTCACTCATTCACGAATTCGACCTTCGTAATTAAGCCCCGAATCTTCTCTACAAATATCGAGTTTCTAAGTCGTTTCTTTCCTAACGGCCGACCGTAACAACTTAGAAACTCGATATTAGTAGAAAAGGTTTGGACTTCAATTACGAAGGCCGAATTCGTGAATGGGTAAAATTCACCCAATGATTCCTCAGATATACCCTAACAAAATTTTATTTTCTCAATATTTCCAAATTACAGATTAGATCGAATTGAAATCTACTACTTCACCGAAAAATTACAGTTCGAAGGTTCATACGGAATTGAATGAGGATAATATGATATAAGGAGATCACAGAATATTAAATATTTGAAAAAAAAAGTTTTGAAATTTTTTTCCAAATTGTTCTAATGACACGATTATCACGAAATTTTGCACACTGTTGTCCTTCAACTAGCTGCGAAGTTCCATCACGATTGAATCAGTATTTCTTGAGTTATACCGAAAGAACAACGATATCGAGAAGAAAACGACGAAATTCTACATATTTTTTCCCAATATCTCCAAAAGTAATAGGCGTATCGCTTTTTTTGGAACATGAACAATAGTTCCAGAAAAAAAATTTTTTTTTTCAAATTGAGTAACGATACGATTTCAACGAAATTTTGCTAAAAGTTGCGGGTCGTCATGCTTCAACCTACTGCCAAGTTTCAATCTAATCGCTTCTGTAGTTTTTGAAATATGCAGAAAATAACCTCAAAATTTCAAATGGCTATTTCGTATTCTGAAATGCAACCCTTCCTGAAATTTTAATAGAATCCTCCGTACGCCCGTAATCGTGGTGACGGCCGGCCGGAGAGAATCGATTTTGACACCGGATTCGTCATCACTTAGTTCAACCCATTCGTTTAAGACCATTTTCTGCTCAATCATCGAAAATTAGAGACATTCGGACAAAACGATAGCACGCTGAACATGCGCTCAAAAATTGTGTTTTCTTTTCATTCTCCTTTCGAGGACATTCTTCTCAAAATTCAACGCATTATTCGAAAATGCAAAAATCAGCATGTTAAATAAGAAATGGACAAAAGTTTTTCACCACATCACCACAGTGAATGGAGAACTTTTATAGTACTACCTATGTAAAATATGTAGATATTTTGAGTTGTTCCTTATTCCTGCGACTTCCGGTATACGAATAGATACAGGGTGTATCTAAATTACACCGAAAAAATTTAAGAGGTGATTCTGTGATGAAAATAAAGGTGGGTATTCGGTATAAAATTTTTTGAAAAGACCTCCGAAGATTAACAAAAAAAAAATGTTTCTCTTTTATATTTTCCCTCTATATTATGCTAAAGACACCAAACTTGGTAAATATCATTTGTCAATAAAACTTCACATCTTAAAATTTTTTCCACCCTGAAGTATTCTTAGAAGGGGCTAAAATTGTCAACTACTAAGATATTTTTTCTCACAAGTTTATTTTGGATACACATTTTCCCTTTAAAATCACATGCCTGAAAAGCCCAATTCATTCACTTATTTTTTTATTTGTACAAGTTTTTTCGAAAACTCAAGCAGTTATGAAAAAAAAAATATCGATGATCTGCGAAACCGCATTGTAGCGGGGCGTGAAACGATAAGAAATTTAGCAGGCATATTTCATCATATATATCCGCAATTCAATGGGGAGAAGAGTAAAAGCTTGTTGGAAGCTGAAAGCAATCTTTTTCAACATTTATTATATTTGTATTGTGGATATTTTTAGGTTTTCATGGGTTTTCACTCCCAATATCTGAAACAGAACTATTAAAAATTGAATAAATTTTCAATTTCATGAAAAAAACCATTTTTATTTAATTTTTAATAGTTCAAAATAAGCTTCAATCGTTACTTATGTATTGTCGATATTCGACCAGTTTTTGTTCATTGTTTGCTATTGTTTCACTTGTTGAAGCCTTCGCCAGGTAGAATCATAATTTGGCTGGCTGTTGTTCAATAGAATTCTACTTAAAATGAGTTATGTTTCTCTCGTAAACGCTTGAGTTTTCGAAAAAACTTGTAGGGATAAAAAAGTAAGTGAATGCATTGGGCTTTCAAGACAAGGAAAATTTCCATAAAAAAAAATTGTAAGAAAAATATCTTAGGGGTTGACTATTTCAACCCCTTCTAAGCATACTTCAGGGTTGAAAAATTCAAAAATATATAGTTTTATTGACAAATAATATTCAGCAAGTTTCATGTCTCTTGCTTTATATACAGGGAAAATAAAAAAGAGAAACAATTTTTTTCGGAGAGGTGTAACTTCTCCGGGGGAGGTTTTTCAAAGAATTCCATATCAAATACTTACCTCAATTTTCACCACAGAATCACCCATACATTTTTTCGGTGTTATTCAGATACACTCTGTATAATGCCTATCTCGGAAACGGCTTTGAAGTTCAGATAAAATTTGCATCGAGATAGGGTTTGCTCTCTTAGTTAACATTTGTTTTGGTGCCAGTATGCAGTTGCAAAATGGTGGACGCGCACGTTTCCTCTCTAAGCAGTTCTAATCTCGGAAACAGCTATGAAGATTTGGATCAAATTTGGTATTAAGATAGAGTTTTACTTTTTGAGTTAAGCTAAATAGATACTTTCTATTGAAACGCAATTTTAAACAGAAGAAACCATTCATGAGAGCTTTTTCCGATCCACCCACAGTACCTTGGACAAAATGATCTTTTACAAGTCACACATTTATAGGAAAGCTGTTTATGTGTTTATAATTATTTTTGGCACTGTTTATTCGATTTGAATCATGTTTTCCGATTAAGAAGTCCAAACATATTCGGTGCATTTGTTCATTCAAAATTTCTTGTCAGTGCTCTATAACAATATAAATTCCTAAATGGAAATTTAAATTCCATCGCAAAGAAAATTCCTTTACTCATACCAACGGACAATGACTTCTCAGTAAAATTAATTTGAATAATAATAGGAAATTTCATGGCTCGAGGTCAATGCTTTCGTTTTCCAGACAATACACCCCCTCATTATGATTTTCCAGAGTCGATAAAACAGCCACGTATAGGTGCTTCTAGCTTGAATTCAATTTCCCAAGAATACGAAGGTGTATCATTAATCAATATCAACAAAGGGGAAAATAATTGCTAGAATGTGCTGAAAATTACGTGTATAACTAGTAACTGATGAAGAATTCGTGAAAACTCTTGCAGGTTGCATGTGTGAAATTGAGAAAAAAGTGAATTTCGTTCCTAGTCACTACCTATATATTATTTACAATGTTTGCAAGCAAAAAACATTCGTAAATCAGTATCGATATCACGAGCACGACTCTTGTGTAATAAAGTTTGTGACAAATGGAACATTGAGGAAAAATTATAGAAATTAGTAGCCAGATCGATCACCCATCTAGGTATTGATCAGACTAAACGGAGTTTTTTCTGCTCATTCACGAATTCGACCTTCTAGAGTCAACCACAAACATGCTCTACAGATATCGAGTTTCTTATGGTCTTCGGATTCAAATTTGAAGGTCGAGTTCAGGAATGGGTGAAATCTACCCTATGATTCCACAGATGAATCCATTCGAAATACAACTCAATTTAAAAAAATATAGGTCTGACCGAATTAAAATGTATTATTATGAAACATGAGCGCATGAAAGTATATGCAAACTTTGGGCGGAATTTAATTAAATGTTCCTTCCCGGCATTTATCACAAGGAACATGTGAAAATATGTCGTCAACATGCCTACTTCTAAGATACAGTGTAGTAAAGTTTCCAGAAAAAAATCTTTTATATATAACCATAATGATTTTCGCAGATATTCCAGTGAAATGTGGTACACGTGCTCATACCACAAAAAACATTTTCCGATGTAAAAGTAATTTCATTGCTTTTAAATGTCGTTTGTATGGGTTCCGCGATGCATATTTTTGGAAAAAAAGATGCGACACTGTTTTTTCTCAGATAAAAAATAAGTATTGCAATTCTCATTCATTTCTGAATGAATTTGATCTTCTGATTTTACTTTGTCTGGCGCATGGCTTTCGCTGAAAAACAAATAAACATAAGAGAATTGTATTGAAAGAAATTGAATTTTTTTGAAAACATTTTTTTTCGGAAACATATTCATCAAAGTTCAATAAAATTTGTTACAGGTCGTAAAGTCAATATTTGAAAACAGTGTTTTAAATTTTGTGGCCGTTTTAAATTTTGAGGTTATTTCCCTTATTTGTCAAAAAGGGCAAACGCCATCTGATTTGAACTTCATCTTCAATTGTAGAATAACGATACACAATTCAATAAGTATGGGAGAGAGTAAGATTTTTAAAGAGGTGAAAGGACTGTGGATCGTCTTTTCTCATTCAAAATATTATTTTAAATTATGCTACTCATTTATTCACAACTATGTTGTGAAAAAACAATGAGTTATGCAAATTAACCTGAAAATTTCAAATGGCTATAACTCCGAAACTATTTGGCCGATTCTACCCATTAACGAACTTGACCTTCGTATTTTGAAATGAAACCCTTCCTGAAATTTTCAAGTTGATAGAATCCTCCGTACGCCTGTAATCGTGACGACGGCCGGCCGGTCGGTCAGAATCGATTTTGACACCGGATTCGTCATCAGTGAGTCCATCCTAGTCGTTTAAGACCATTTTTGGATCAATCATCAAAAATTAGGGACAATTGGACAAAACGATAGCACGCTGTTCCTCAGAACATGCGCGCAAAAAATCTCCACACTAGAAGAATTTGTTACAATTGGGATAGGATGAGCATTTGCTCGTCTGATGTAAATCAGCCTTTGGATACTTAAAATTATCATAGCTGACAGGCCGATAAGGCATCGCACAAAAGCAACCGAATTCACGTGGGTGGGAATTTTCCCAAAATGCCAAAATTTCTATCAGATTCTATTTTAAAGAAATTTTCATATTAATTATCGAAAAAGTCCAAAACCATGGTATACAGGGTATCTCCCTGTGTTGGTAATATTCAAGAGGGCGATTCTGAAAGCCATTCCAAGAAAATAACTTCATATGTAAATGCATGTCGTAAACGTGCTAACTTTTGAGATACAGGGGGCTAAGTTTTCAATAAAAAAAATCTTTTGTTATAACCACAACTATAAAACTGCAGATATTTCTATGAAATTTGGTACAGGTTTTGACTGCAAATTTTGTGGAAAAAACGGTACAAAGTTGCTTTTTCTCAAATCAAATAGTATTTCTGAAATTTCCATTTATTCCGGAACAAATTGGGCTTCTTGATTTTTCTTTGTCCGGCGCATGGTTTTCGATTGAAAAAATAGATCAAAATGGTTTTATTTCAGCAACAAACTGCTAAAAATCTTAACCGATACGCAAGCAATTTTTACGGAACGGTGTCACCATGAAATTTTAGCAATTTGAAGGATAACGAAATTTGGCATTGAATCGAGCGTCGATATTTCATAAATAGTAATGATGTTTCAATCTGATCCCATAAGTATTTCTTGATGCTGAGGAAATAAGCTCAATCTTTTTCTTCGATCACAAATCGTAAAATATATCCTAATTTTTCAATAAAAAACGGCACAGCAATTCTTCTTTAATCCACATCGCTGAATAGGTAATCAAATTACCTTTCATTGGATGTATCACAATCCATATATATTCATTTGAAGAAATAAAGTAGTTGGTTGAGAAATATCAAATTCATAAAAGCACAAGATAAATTGATTTTGAAACCAAAAATCGACGGGTGCGAGGATATTTCTTAATAATTCTTCGTACAAGCATTTGTGACGTGGTCCGATACTTTTTTGGCCCTTTGTATAAGTTTTATTCAAGATATCAACGGTATTGTGTCATTTAACTGAGAAAATAATAAACCCTTGTGTAAAATTTACAGCGGTTTTTTTTCAATATCTCATTAAGTACTAATGCCATCATATCATCAAATTTTTGTTGAAAAAAAGTTTTTGTGACTATTGATCAAATTGAAATTGAATTTTACAGACCTTGTAGTCAATATTGAATGATAGTGTTTAAAATTTAATTTCAATCCTATGATTATTTTCGGAGTCATTGTAAAAAAAATTAAATTTCATTATTTTCTAATTTTTAGGTCATTTCCTCAATAGCTTTACGCAATCAGACTGAAAATTCGTTTTAGTTCTAGAATATCTCCGCTAAACCTCATGCGATGATCTCATCGTCAAAAAATTAAAAAAAAATGAAAAAAACGAAAATATTGCAAAGTTTTGCTCAAAACATTTTTTTTAGAAAATATGCGTCAGGTTCTAATGAGATTTGATACAGACGTTTGAGTCAACATTTAACCACATTGCTTTAAATTTCAGGTTGAACCGTTGAACCCGGAGAAATTGGGAAAAAATGAAATTTATCTCAAGAAGAACTGACGCGATTATATTTAAACTCAGTAGTTAGTTGAAGAATATTGAAACACCACTTCATTCAAAATTTCGTGAGGATCGTACAGTTAGCAATCCTACAAAATATTCTCTCGAAAACTTCTCAAATTTTGTTGGAGGAGGTGTAAAATGGAATTTGGCATAGACCTTGCAATCACTATTCAACAGCGGTGTTGTAAATTTTAGTTTGATCGAATATTCATCTTGGGAGTGAGTTATATCTGCGAAATAATTAGGGGAACTTCACCGATTTGCGAATTCATCCTTCGTAATTAAAGTCCAAATCTACTGTACAAATATCGAGTTTCTAAGTGGTTCCTTTCGGAAGTTTCTGGGTTCACGAGCCGAGAGTAGGTAGGCCGTAAACACAATAACTGGAGAAACGACTCATTCACTTGATATTTAGTTTTGAGGATCAATTACGATTCTACAATGATAGCTTGAAGGTTCAAGCAGAATTTCGTGAGGACCGTATGAAAAAGAGAATGCCAAACCTTGCCAACGGAAAGCAAAGCTGCGATTGATGGGATCAATAAGTGAATAGGTGTACCGCTGTGACAACGAATTCGAACAAGCGCGCAAAAGATTCTGTCCTCATGTCAGTGCTTTCCTAGACCCTTTGCGCGCATGTTCTAGCTAGACGAACAGCGTGCTATCGTTTTGTCCATTTTTTCCTGAACATGGTCTTAAGCTACTAGATTGGGCTCACTGATGACGAATACTATGTCAAAATCGATACTGTTCAACCAATCGGTTGTCCGGCCGAGGACACGGAATTTATCGAATGGAACGAGCTTGTAGTAAAGTTCGTTAATGGGCCAAATCGGCCGAATGATTTCGGAATTAGGAACATCGATCAGTTTTAAAAAAAAAATCGATTTTTTTTGTGAAATTATTTTTTTCGGAAACTATTTGTCAGATTGTAGAAATATTCTGCACAGAATTTGAAAAACCTGTATTTCGAAACAATGTGCCAAATTTCAGTGCGATCCGATTATAATTTTTGGAGATATTGGGAAGAATCTAGAGAAACACTGACGTGAAGTCAGCAGCTTTTACGCGCTTGTTCACCTTGCGAAATGGTGAATTGGAAATTGCAGTGAAATTTGAATGAAATATGAAAATTTTCAAAAAAAAAAAATTTTTTTTCGAATTTTTCTATGGATAATTCTTCTCGTTGACACTGTTCATCTTCTAACTGAGTTTCATTTCGATCAGATAAATATTTTATTAAATATTTTTTGAGTTATTGAAAAATCAAAATTTGAAATGGCTGTAGCACAAAAACCATTCGGCAGATTTGGCCCATTAACGAACTAAACCGAGATATTCAGGATCTTAACCGAAAATTTCAAGACTCTTGGTCCTTCCTTTCGAGAGTTAGAGCGCACACGGCGGACGGACAGAATCAATGTTGACCACGGATTCTTCATCAGTGAGTCCAACCCAGTCGTTTGAGACCAATTTCGGCTCAAAATTCTAAAATTACGGACATCGTGACGAAATGATAACGCGCTGTTCCCCAGAATGTTCGCGCAAATTCGTTGCCAAAGCGGTCAACCTTTCACGTATTGACCCCACCAAACGCACTTGGGGTGATCTCCTTTAGACATGCGCCCAAAAGCTGCTGACTTCACGTCAGTGCTTTTCTAGGCTATTTCTAATGTGAATTCGTGAATTTGTTATTAGCTAGAGAAAAACTCGTTCACATTCCATGCAAGCAACCTATGGAAACTCTAGAAAGACGCTTTGCTGCATTTCAATAGCAAATAACTGCGACGAAAACCCTATAATGAATTCCAGTAAAAAACATCATCTACTGTTTGTATTGTGTGAAAGAGTGAGGGGTCGTTGTTTGTTCGCGTGATGGATCTCGATTACTTCAATGTTCCATTAATCAGATTTATCGAAGTGGTTTTGCGGTCAAATATCAAACGGGACCTGTGGAGGCCCAGCAGCACCGAAATTTTCTCGAATAAAGGTGCCTTTGAAAGTGAAGAAGCGTCCAGACTATGTGGAACGAGCGGAAAGCGATCAAACTGAGGATCCTTCTCTGTTATGTTTAATGATTAGTACCTGGCGACCGATAAATCATGGTTGTCTGAAAAAAATAATTCTACTCCATCCACTTTCACGTTGCCAATTCCTTTTTGCGCGCATGTCCTTTTGCCCAAATGTCTGTAATTTTCGATGATTAAGCCGAAAATGGTCTCAAACGACTAGGTTGGACTCACTGATGACGAATCCGGTGTCAAAATCGATTCTGTCTGGCCGGCCGTGGACACGATAACTGTCGAACAGAGTGAGCTAGCAAATTGAAACTTTTAGGGTAGGTGGCGCATTGGAATGCCGCAGTTGAGTTCGTTAATGGTCCAAATCGGTCGAACAGTTTCGGAGTTATAGCGACTGGAAATTTTGAAGTTATTTATTTTTTATTTCAGAAACTATTTGAGCGATTGAATTCAAAGTTGGCAATTGAGTGGAGTATAACGACAAGCAACTTTGAGCCAAATTTTGTCAGGATCATACTGTCAGTAAATAAATAAAAAATATTTTCAAAATTTTTTTCCGAAATCTTTTTTTTTCCGGAAACAGTTCATCATATCCAGAAAAAAATTTCACTCGGACTTCGAGCTTCATATTTCACAGTAGTGTACCAAATTTCAGTTCGATACGATTATAAGTTTTGGAGATATCGGGAAAAAAAATGTTCAATTTCGAGGTTTTTTTTCTCGATATCGTTGCTTTTTTCGGTATTACTCGAGAGATACTGATTCAATCCTGATAAAACTTCGCAGCTAGTTTGAAGATGCTGAAAGACAACTTTATGCAGAATTTCGTGATGATCGTGTCATTAGAACGATTTGAAAAAAAATTTCTGTGATTTTTTTATCATATCATCATCATTAAATTCTGTATGAACCTTCGAACTGTAATTTTTCGATGAAGTACTGGATTTCAATTCGATCTGATCTGTTTATTTGGAAATATTGGGAAAATAAAATTTTGAATGGGTGTATCTGCGGAATCATTGGGTGGATTTTACCCATTCACGAACTCGGCCTTCGTAATTAAGGTCGAAACCTTCTTTACGAATATCGAGTTTCTAAGTTGTTTCTTTCAAAAGTTATTGTGTTTACGCAGTCAGCCGTTAGGCCGACCGTAAATTTAATCCGCCCAATGATTCCGTGGATATACCCATTCAAAATTTTCTTTTTCCAATATTTCCAAAAATACAGATTAGATCGAATTGAAATCCAGTAATTTATCGAAAAAAAATCTAGAAAAGCACTGCCGCGAAGGCAGCAGCTTTCGCGCGCAAGTTCACATTCGTTCCCGAAGCGTTCATCTACATTGAACATGCGCGCAAAAGCTGCTGCCTTCACGGCAGTGCTCTTCTAGATTTTTAATTTCGCGGTTTTTCTGGTGGACAGCGCATTATAGTTTCGTCACATGTGTCCGATTTTTTCGAATTTTGAGCTAAAAATGGTCTTAAACGACTAGGTTGGACTCTCTGATGAAGAATCCGTGGTCAAATTAAATTCTTTCCGTCAATTTCAATTCGGTCCGTCCGCCCGTTTGTGCTCTAACATACGAAGGAAATTACTTGGAGTCTTCAAATTTTGAAGTTTGGTTTGTAGTCTGAATATCACGATTACGTTCGTTCGTGGAAAGAATCGGTGAAACAGTTTCGGAGTCATACCAATAAGAAATTTTAAGGTTAATTCTTCGACACTCCATGAATTACTGATTCGATCAGGTTAAAACCTTTGTATTAGTTCTGGAATACCAATGCGTAACACAATGCAAAATTCGCGTCGATCGTTAGAAATTTGAAAAAAATTTTTATTCAAAGATTTTTCGAATTTTGTTGAAAAACTCTAACGAAATTCGGCACAGATATGAGAGAAACCATCCACCAACAATTTCAATTCGATCCGATATTCACTTTCGGAGATACAAGGAAAAACATATGTCAATTTCGTTGATATTCGAAATGTATTGTTCTTTTCTCAATATCTCAAGAAGTACTGCTGCGATCATATTGAAACTTCGTAATCAATTGGAGAATACCAACGAGCAAAGAATTGTGAGATGACTTGTCGAAATTTAAAAAAAAATAAGTATTCAAAATTTTCCACATTTTGTAGACCATTGATATCTTAAAAAACTTAGATATTATGCATAACTCACTGGTTTCTCACAACACAGAAACCAATTCCATGAAATGATTCATGTGAACATTGAAATCTCAAAAAATACACTTGTATAATTGAATAACATTTCCACATGCAGAACGCTAACTGAGTAGCAAAATTTAAAACAGTATTTTGAATGAGAAGAGACGTTCCACAGTCGTTTCACCTCTTTGAAAATCTAACTATTTTCCACAATAATTAAATTTCGTGTCGACATACGATTTTTCTACCAAGTTTCACTGGTTTCGGTTCAGTACTTTCGGAGAAAAGCCCCGGACAACGGACGGCGGACCGACGGATTTTTTTTTATTAGTTTATTCAAATCTGCACACTCCAAAACGTAAACTGTGAAATTTTCAGGCGGGGTTAAAAATTTTTTTTGTTGGTCGATCACTAAGGTTTATTATTTGATTTTATCAAATAATAAACCAAAACAGACACGATCGTTCGCAGCTCCTTCACCTGGCAACCATAGAAAATTGGTGTGATGCTGATGTCTTTTACACATCTGTTCTGTTTAATAAGTTAAATCATGATGAGATAACCATGATAAGAATATTTCGTGTTTATTATACACGTTTCAAGAATGATATCAACCTACGATAGCTGGCGTTATGATGGACAAACCCATCCTGATTGTTTACCACTCACATCTCTATATGTTGTATAAATTGTATGTATTACAAATAATAATGAACCAGATAACTTCCTCTGTTCTCAACCGAACATATTCCGACATGGCTCGACTACCCAAGGATGGAACTTCTACATTTTGTTGTTTGTAATATGTTTCGAATTGAACTTATTGTCAATTAAAAATTATGAAAGCCTTAACGTTACATCTGCATAATAAAAAACATTTTATATGGATAGTAAAGCATTTTTTGAGGATGAATCGAAATCGGTGTTCAAGGAAAAAATTTCATATGAATTATTTTATTTGTAACATATATGTAGTATAATAAATATATGATTGAATATTATGATAGCACTGACATAGCAACTGCAGTCCAATATTGTAGTAATTTGATAATTTGCAATATATAATGTTATTTGAAATAGTACTGAGAAGTTCTCTGGAACCCATGTTTTTTCCATTCCATACATTTGTTGGATTTCATTCTGCTGTTTATTTTCAGGAATAAATGAGCCAAACATTTTACTGTTTCAGTTTCAATAGTTATACCTATAATGAATGCTATCTCTGATGTTGATACTCTAGGCTTTAAAAGACAAGAATAAATACTGCAATTTTCATTTACATCGTTTTGAATGATTATCATCTGAGATTGAATATCAGTTATTCAGATCCATTATCACGAAATTTCACTTGTGAAATCACTAAAATCTCCAAATAATCGCTCTTCGCCAATGTAAACAAAGGGAATGTATTCCTTCGTCTCTCGGTGTATTTATGTTGAATTTCACAACGACACACTAACTTGGCCTAGTAATCCACCAATTCTATTAATATAAATCATTTTAACTTGTGAATTCATCCTGAAATTGTTGAAAATGCTGTACTTCATAACATAAACAAAACGGGAAAGTGAGGTTGTGTTGTTTTACTTTCAACGTTTGACAGGCTGTCCCCCCATCGGCCATGTTGTGACGTCAGCTGGAATTGCTCTATTGTTTGGTCCATGAAGGGTTATTTATCGCTAGGTTTAGTTGATGGCCTTCAGTATCACTATATAAATAATGAATCATTGAAGAGCAAACAGTAGCGCGTCATATAGTTGGGTCTGGTTTATGGGTTTCTTCAGAAATAGAGTGTCAAATATGTCGATTACAGGCACGCGTTTGAGGTATATATGGTGCAGCTATGCCAATGGCAGCGAGAAATATTCTAATGCGTGAAATTTTACAAATCTGCGCGTGTCGTCGGTTTGCAGGATTAATTGATTATTTTTTAAAATCTTTTTTTGAGATGTACCTAATTCTTCCATGAGAAAGTTGTTCAAGCCACTCAAAGACCCATCAACCCAGGTCCAGTTTTAAAATTTTCACTGCAGACCATTATTTTGGGTGTGGATAATTTGCTGACCAAAATATAATCCTCTAAATCACAACCTTAAAGAATATTTAATTGAACCAAACTCTAAAACTGAGTTGTGTACATTGATATGTTCGTGCCACCACATTCAAATTTCAAATCCACCCCAAATTGGGGGTAGTTTATTCTTGTAATTTTTCAAAATAATTTGCTGACCGGAGGTTTCCAGTTGAGATATTTTATCGAAACGCTATATTATGATTAAATATAGCATACTTTTTGTGCCACCATAAAAAAAATTCAGATCTGCCCCCGTTAAAGGGTAGTTTATTCTTGTGATTTTTCAGAAATTCTTGCTGATGGGAAATTTTCCGTAGAGATAGTTGATTGAAACGATGTATTATGACTAACCGTAGCATACTCTTTGTGCCACCATAAAAAACATTCAGATCCACCCCCTATTAAGGGTAGTTTATTCTTGTGATTTTTCAGGAATCCTTGCTGATCGGAAAATTCCCGTGGAGATATTTGATTGAAACGAAGTATTATGACTAACCGTAACATACCCTTTGTGCCACCGTAAAAAATATTCAGATCCACCCCCTATTAAGGGTAGTTTATTCCTGTGATTTTTCGGAAATCCTTTCTGATCGATATTTTCTAGTGGAGATATTTCATTGAAACAAAGTAAAATAATTGCAAATCGGATACCCTCTGTGCCACCATACATAAATTCCAGGTCCGACTCGTTTAAGGGTAGTTTATCCTCGTAATTTCTCGGAATACTTTGCTGACCGAAAATTTTCAGTAGAGATTTTTTATTGAAACAACGTATTATGACTAAACGTAGAATACGCTTGGTGCCGCCGTAAAAAAATTTCAAATCCGCCCCTGTGTAAGGGTAGTTTATTCTTGTGATTTTTCAGGAATCCTTGCTGATCGGGAATTTCCCGTAGAGATATTTGATTGAAACGATGTATTATGACTAACCGTAGCACATTCTTGGTGCCACCGTAAAAAATATTCAGATCCACCCCCTATTAAGGGTAGTTTATTCTTATGATTTTTCAGGAATCCTTGCTGATCCGAAATTTCCCGTGAAGATATTTGATTGAAACGATGTATTATGAGTAACCGTAGCATATTCTTGGTGCCACCATGGAAAATATTCAGATCCACCCCCTATTAAGGGTAGTTTATTCCTCGAATTTTTCGGAAATCCTTGCTGATCCATATTTTCCACTGGAGATATTTCATTGAAACAAAGTAAAATAATTGCAAATCGGATACCCTCTGTGCCACCGTACAAAAATTCCAGGTCAGACTCGTTTAAGGGTAGTTTATCCTCGTAATTTCTCGGAATACTTTGCTGACCGAAAATTTTCAGTGGCGATATTTTATTGAAACAACGTATTATGACTAAACGTAGCATACGCTTGGTGCCACCGTGAAAAAATTTCAAATCCGCCC
Source organism: Myrrha octodecimguttata (assembly GCA_958510865.1). Taxonomy (NCBI): domain Eukaryota; kingdom Metazoa; phylum Arthropoda; class Insecta; order Coleoptera; family Coccinellidae; genus Myrrha; species Myrrha octodecimguttata. Next base: position 34,914,062 of record OY294057.1, read on the forward strand.
CTCTTTATAAGGGTAGTTTATTCCTGTGATATTTCAGGAATCCTGGCTGATCGAAAATTTTCCGTGGAGATATTTGATTGAAACGATGTATTATGACTAACCAAAGCATATTCTTGGTGCCACCATAAAACATATTCAGATCCACCACCTATTAAGGGTAGTTTATTCTTGTGATTTTTCAGGAATCCTTGCTGATCGGAAATTTCCCGTGGAGATATTTCATTGAAACGATGCATTATGACGAATCGTAGCATCTTCTTTGTGCCACCATGAAAAATATTCAGATCCAACCCCTATTAAGGGTAGTTTATTCCTGTGATTTTTCGGAAATCCTTGCTGATCGGAAATTTCCCGTAAAGATATTTGATTGAAACGATGTATTATGACTTACCGTAGCAAACTCTTTGTGCCACCATGAAAAAAATTCAGATCCGCCCCCGTTAAAAGAGTAGTTTATTCCTGTGATTTTTCAGAAATCCTTGCTGATCGGAAATTTCCCGTGGAGATATTTGATTGAAACGATGTATTGTGACTAACCGTAGCATATTCTTGGTGCCACCATAAAAAATATTCAGATCCACCTCCTATTAAGGGTAGTTTATTCTTCGGATTTTTCGGAAATCCGTGCTGATCCATATGTTCCACTAGAGATATTTCATTGAAACAAAGTAAAATAATTGCAAATCGGATACCCTCTGTGCCACCATACAAAAATTCCAGGTCCGACTCCAAGCTTATGCTACGTTTAGTCATAATACGTTGTTTCAATAAAATATCTCCACTGAAAATTTTCGGTCAGCAAAGTATTCCGAGAAATTACGAGGATAAACTACCCTTGAACGAGACGGACCTGAAATTTTTGTATGGTGGCACAGAGGGTATCCGATTTGCAATTATTTTACTTCGTTTCAATGAAATATTTTTACTGGAAAATATCGATTAGCAAGGATTTCCGAAAAATCACAAAAATAAACTACCCTTATTAGAGGGTGGATCTGAATATTTTTCATGGTGGCACAAAGAGTATGCTACGGTTAGTCATAATACTTCGTTTCAATCAAATATCTTCACGGGAAATTTCCGATCAGCAAGGATTCCTGAAAAACCACAAGAATAAACTACCCTTAAACAGAAGCGGATCTGAATTTTTTGTATGGTGACACCAAGGGTATGCTACGTTTAGTCATAATACGATGTTTCAATAAAATATCTTCACTGAAAATTTTCGGTCAGCAAATTATTCCGAGAAATTACGAGGATAAACTACCCTTAAACGAGTCGAACCTAAAATTTTTGTATGGTGGCACAGAGGGTATCCGATTTGCAATTATTTTACTTTGTTTGAATGAAATATCTCCACTGGAAAATATCGATCAGCAAGGATTTCCGAAAAATCACAAGAATAAACTACCCTTAATAGGGGCTGGATCTGAATGTTCTTTATGGTGGCACAAAGGGTATGCTACGGTTATTCATAATACATCGTTTAATCAAATATTTTCACGGGAAATTCCCGATCAGCAAGGATTCCTGAAAAATCACAAGAATAAACTACCCTTAAACAGGGGCGGATCTGAATTTTTTTACGGTGGCACCAAGATTATGCTACGTTTAGTCATAATACGTTGTTTCAATAAAATATCTCCATTGAAAATTTTCGGTCAGCAAAGTATTCCGAGAAATTACGAGGATAAACTACCCTCAAACGAGTCGCACCTGAAATTTGTGTATGGTGGCACAGAGGGTATCCGATTTGCAATTATTTTACTTTCTTTGAATGAAATATCTCCACTGGAAAATATCGATCAGCAAGGATTTCCGAAAAATCACAAGAATAAACTACCCTTAATAGGGGGTGGATCTGAATGTTTTTTATGATGGCACAAAGGGTATGCTACGGTTAGTCATAATACATTGTTTCAATCAAATATCTTCACAGGAAATTTCCGATCAGTAAGGATTCCTGAAAAATCACAAGAATAAACTACCCTTAAACAGGGGCGGATCTGAATTTTTTTACGGTGGCACCAAGCTTATGCTACGGTTAGTCATAATACGTTGTTTCAATAAAATATCTCCACTGAAAATTTTCGGTCAGCAAAGTATTCCGAGAAATTACGAGGATAAACTACCCTCAAACGAGTCGCACCTGAAATTTTTGTGAAGTGGTACAGAGGGTATCCGATTTGCAATTATTTCACTTTGTTTGAATGAAATATCTTCACTGGAAAATATCGATCAGCAAGGATTTCCGAAAAATCAGAGGAATAAACTACCCTTAATAGGGGGTGGATCTGAATATTTTTCATGGTGGCACAAAGAGTATGCTACAGTTAGTCATAATACATCGTTTCAATCAAATATCTTTACGGGAAATTTCCGATCAGCAAGGATTCCTGAAAAATCACAAGAATAAACTACCCTTAAACAGGGGCGGATCTGAATTTTTTTCACGGTGGCACCAAGCTTATGCTACGTTAAGTCATAATACGTTGTTTCAATAAAATATCTCTACTGAAAATTTTCGGTCAGCAAAGTATTCCGAGAAATTACGAGGATAAACTACCCTTAAACGAGTCGGACCTGAAATTTTTGTATGGTGGCACAGAGGGTATCCGAATTGCAATTATTTTACTTCGTTTCGATGAAACATTTTTACTGGAAAATATCGATCAGCAAGGATTTCCGAAAAATCACAAGAATAAACTACCCTTAATAGGGGGTGGATCTGAATATTTTTTATGGTGGCACAAAGAGTATGCTACGTTTAGTCATAATACATCGTTTCAATCAAATATCTTCGCGGGAAATTCCCGATCAGCAAGGATTCCTGAAAAATCACAGGAATAAACTACCCTTAATAGGGGGTGGATCTGAATATTTTTTATGGTGACACCAAGAGTATGCTACAGTTAGGTATAATACATCGTTTCAATAAAATATCTCCACGGGAAATTTCCGATCAGCAAGGATTTCTGAAAAATCACAAGAATAAACTACCCTCAAACGGGGGCGGATCTGAATTTTTTTTATGGTGGCACAAAAAGTATGCCACACTCAATCATAATGTAGCGTTTTGATAAAATATCTCGACTGGAAACCTTCGGTCAGCAAATTATTTTGAAAAATTACAAGAATAAACTACCCCCAAATTGGGGTGGATTTTAATTTTGAATATGGTGGCAAGAAGGTGATCCTCGATAGATTTTAGGTTTCCATTATGAGTCTCATATTCTCACTAGAAGTCTGAAATTGACGGTATGATTCTATTTCAGTCAGCAAAGTATTTTTACCCCATTATTTTTTATGTTTCGTTCGCCCTGGTATGTAAATATACCCTATCTAATTATTTTCCACATGAGATGTATGAGATGTTTTTAGTTTTTATTCATAATGCTCCCATATGATATTTTGTGAAATGGACTTTGATAGATTGATTCGCTCATTTATTTTTCCATTTTTCACTTAATTTCAGTTTTATTTTTCCATGAATTCTTGAAAACGAAAGGTGGCGAGAGTTCACATTCTTTATTATTTTTCCAACCATTAGCAGCCAACAAAATGTCCGAATACAACGAACTGTGACCTCCAAAGGTTTCTCTCTTGAAAGGTATGCTTTCAACGCCTTGACAACGATTTTGCAAACGCGCAAAAGCTGCTGACTTAACGTCACTGATTTTGTAGAACTTTGCTCAACACTAAATATTGCTTATTTGAGAGAAATTATTTATTCACTATTACTTAGAAAGAATCTGATCGAATATTTTTTTATTGTGTGAACACCCTATAAATGTAAATGAAAGCCAGCCTTCATCCACATATCTATAATTCTGCGATATTTAGCAAATCAAACACAGGAGATAAAATTTCACGCTGTTGGACCAGGGAACAAGATAGCTATCGTTTCACACAAATCTAAGAATTCTCAGCCGAAAAGCCCGAAAAAACTCTTAAACGAACAATTAGATTCGACTCCCTGAAAAATTTTATTTTCATCTATGAGATGTGCAATTGCTCCTCTATTCACGGCGCCGCTGTCCTCGAAATAAAAAATGTACAACTGTGTATTTCCGAAAATAAAATATCGGATCGAGCTGAAATTTGGCACATTTTGTGGCATATTCTTAAATTCTTTACCAAATAACATTTAAGTCTGATGTTACGTTTCAGGAAAAAAACAGTTCGGCCCTAACAAAATTTTGCATGAAGTTGCAAGTCGGCATTCCACAACTAGCCATCAAGTTTTAATCCGATCCCATTAGTAGTGCTTCAGATATTAGAGAGATATTGCAACTTTTGAATAGCGCAATCGTTATGTTATAACGGTGCGCTATATATAACGTTGTGGTGGTTAACGTGGATTTAACAGTCGTTCCAGAAGTAGACGTATTGCTACACGTTTTTGTTGCCGTTACGTTAGTTATCAGTTTGTTTGGTTAGGTTATGTGAGACGTCAGATTTTTGTGTTACAAACTCACGTTTAAACTCCTAAAGCTTGATAATTTGCATTTCTGCATTAGTTTTTTGATTCTGGACAAAATGAAAATGGAATCGGAAGCGCGAATTTCACATGGTGCTAATGCAGAAGAAGTGGAAATACTTATATTACACAATATAATTGGCATGGTTCAAACTATTTCTAATTTCCAACCCCTCATGTTGCTTCCAAAAGTATTTCTTAATTCGTGAAAAAGTAACAAATACCTATTCATGAAAAAAATTTGCTCAGGTAGCACTAATAAATCTTAATGTCTAATATCAGAGTGTGTAAGAGGTATTGTAAAATAGATTTGAAAAATCTGAGGAAGTTGTGTAATTCATTCCGAAAAACATATTAACAAACAGCTTTTCTATGTCAGTGATCGGAGCCGGAAGAGCCCGAACCTTAACGATTTCTTATTCCGATATAGAATAGCGCAACGTAAATTGCGACTCGCAATTTTCCATAAATAACGTTAGACGCTAACGCTATTAACGTCGCGTTATTCTGAAACTGAATCTGCGCATGCTTAGATGTCAAAAATAACGTTTGCGCTAATAACGTGACACAAATTTGACACGGCAATATCTCTCTATTGTGGAAATAACCTCAAAAACTCAAATGATTATAATTAAGAAACCGTTTGGCGGATTCGACCCATTCATAAGTGATCCCAATCTGGTAATTCAAGATTATTACAGATGAAAATTCGAAAATTACAGACTTTTGCGCATTAATCTCTGTGAAAAAGTGATGAACGCACAGGCCATTACATGGCCGTTATTTATAATGACACACTCATAAAATATTACATTCGCGTTGAATTGGCATGGAAAACGTTTTTATGTTTTCTTTATCTAGCTGAATTAAATTTACCTGAATGAACTTGGTGGTCTGTTCACTGTTTTCGATCTATCTCCAAAAAGATGTCTTTCTTTTTCTCTTGGTGTAAATGGTCTTTGTGTTTGAAGGGGATGCACCGAAGGGTTGATCGAAGTGTTGTCAGCTGGGGCTTGTGTCTCTGAAACATCGAAGATTTAATATTGGTTCATTTATTAACTGAAAATTGCCGAATTCGTGAATGGGTAAAATCCACTTTATGATTCCGCTGATTCAAAATTTCATTTTTCAAATATTTCGGTTTTTACCGAAAACTTCAATCTGTCATAACTTTTGAACGGTTATCCCGAATCGATTGAAATTTTCAGGGAATATTGTCTCGAAGGACCTCCAGGTAACAACTCGTTCATAATTTGGAAAATCTAGGACCGGTTTCGGAAATGTTTGTTGTTTTGATATTTTGCAAAAATTTCAACTTGTGTATGTTTTTTCTATGTTTGATGAGGAATATTGAAACAATAATGATTATGGAGGAAAACTGCCAAAAAGATTTTTCCTAACATTATTATACGATTTTCATTTAAATGATGAATTTCGGAGATTATTTTATTATTTTCTCATTGAATTCAGTATGAGGAGCAAGAGTAGGTATCATCTTTACACATCATACAGCATCTTTTTAATTCCGTGCCGTTTCCAGGACCGGCTTATGAAAATTTCCCAATTCACTTTGATCTTAGTTTTGGAGCACCTTATTTGGCCGTTTATTGAGAAATAATCCGTTCTGAGCTGGAAAATTCTCAAAATTTTCCAAACTTTCTATTAATTGTTTTAGATCTTAATTCACAAAATTATGCAGAAATTTCCCTTAGCCTTTCCAAAAGTTAGAACAACAATCGGGACATTGAAATAGTTAATAGATTTCTGTTTGTGTAAGAAGAGACACATCACTTTCACGAGCCCCCAGTGTTTTGTATCCATGTCTGTCTTTTTCAATTAGTCGTTGATGGTTGTTAGGCTATGGTTATTTTCATAAAGTTCAAAATTTTAGATGTTTACTGAATAGTGAATTCATTGAAGAAAAAAAAATATTTAAAAGAAGCTTAATACAATACCTTCTACTTTTTTGTTATAAGAATTGTCATAAATCCATAAATGAGAGATGAACCATCATTGGTAAAAAAAAAATGAAACCAAACATGAACGAGGAAGACAAAATTTTTTATGGAAATAATGAAAAACAAAAATTAACATAACCAATAACAATTTTTTTTGATTATTTTCAAAATGAATTCCTCCAGCTTCCACACATTTCTGTTGTCTTATATTTAAAATGTCTAACTACGTTCCTGTTTGTACCTGGATCGTTCCTTATAATATTGGCGTGTTTGGAGATTCTGCATACACCCGTTCTTTCAGTCGTCCCCAAACGAAATAATCGATAGGCTTTAAATCGGGGGACATTGGTGGCAAAAGAATAGGACCTTCTCTCCCTATTCATCTGGAACCGTATGTTTCATTCAGATGTTGGCAGACAGCAACCGAAAAATGTGGCGGTGCTCCATCATGCTGAAAGTAGAGCTACCGAACGTCAACATTAGCTAATAGGTTGGTGAGAATATTTTGTGAAAAATCCAAATAAACTTCTTCACTCAACAAACCACCAAAGAAATGTGGACCTAAAATCTGGTTTTTGACTACCCCAATCCACGTATTTACCGAATATCTGAATTGAGAGCGTCCTTCGCGGATTGCATAGGGATTTTCGTCAGTAACATCGTAACATGAAGATTCTGAGGTATTCAAAACTTCCAAATTCCTTTCGGAAGATCATTTTGTGTTTAAAATTCGAAAATTCTTCACATCTAGGCTAAAAAAAAACCTTGCACAAAATGGCTGTTAGTTTCAAATTTCGTGTAAAAATGGTCTGAAACTATCTGATTCTGATTGATGAGAAGTTATTTGTCAAATTAATTTCCATCCTTCAGTTCGACTGTTTCTAACTTCTTTTATTGATGGGTCCAACTGTTTTCTGGATAATCCGAGAAATATCAACGCATCCTAATGTGACACATTAGGGGAACAGCCTGCTATAGTTTTGTCCAAATGTCTGTAATTTTCGAATTTTGAGCTGAAAATTGTATCGAACAACTAGGTTGACTGATGACGAATCCGATGTCAAAATCGATTCTGTCCGCCCGTATGCACTATTACCGTCGTACGGAGAATCATATCGACCTGAAACTTCCAGGGTGGGTTGCATTTCAAAATGCGACGGTTAAGTTCGCTAATGGGCGGAATCAGCCAAGAGGTTTCGGAGTTAGAGCCCTTTGAAATGTTGAGATTATTTCCGTGATAAGTCGGCAACCACCGAAACGATTGGATTGAAACTTAGCAGTTAGTTGGAGTACAACCATTGAAAACATTTTTTTCAAAAATTTTTTGAATAAATTTTTTTTTCGAAAATTGTTCATCATTTTGGAAAAACAGGTTTGATCAGGCCTTCAACTTCACATGTCGCAAAAGTGTACCAAATTTCAATTCGATCTGATTATAATTTCTGGAGATATTCGAACAAAATATGTCAAATTTGGTGTTTTTTTTCTCGATATCGTTGCTTTTTTCGAAACAACTCAAAAAATACTGATTCAATCATGATGAAACTTGGCAGCCAGTTTGTAAATGCTGATTGATAACTTTGTGCGAAATTTCGTGATGATCGTGTCCTTAGAACAATTTGAAAATAAAATTGTTTCAATTATTCAATATTCTATGAACATCTGATCATATTGTCCACATGAAATTCTGTATGAACCTTGGAACTATCTTTTTTCGTTGAAGTATTGGATTTCCATAGACGGTTTCGGCCCAAGTTGCCAACCCACAATTTTCTCCACAAATTTACTATCACTGGGGAACTGTAATTTCAGGACAAATCCGACATGCTAAGGTTCGCGTTATTTATGAATATCTGTAAAAGTACCTCGGCTTCTCAAACAAGATAGTTCCTTTCAAATGTAGGTTTTTGTAAGGCTGAAATTTAAGTTGGTATTCCTGATTTCACGTTAATAGTATCAAGTTCATAAAGGATATGTTCCGCAAATCAACTTGGTTATTTCGGTTGCCGCTTATCCGTTCTTTAAATATGAAATATTCGGTTGGTTCCTGAAAAAAAGTTAATTACGGAATTTGATTGATGAAAAAGCAATCTTTCTGTCACCAGAACATAGACAAATTAAGTGTATGCACCAGAACGACAATCAATGTTTTATGGTAACATATCCATAGCATAGAACAATTTTTTTTTATCTTATGATCCATAGACCTTACCTAGTACTTTATTATTATTATTATAATATTATTATTTTTCCATTGTTGATTGTTGTCTCCTCTATGTTCTATGGATCATAAAGTAAATAAAGATTATTCTATGCTATGGATATTTTACCATAGAACATTGACTGTCGTTCTGGCGACAGAAAGAACGTTTTTTCATCTATCAAATTCCGTAATTAATTTTTTTTCAGGAACCAACCGAATTATTCATATTTACGGAATGAAAAACCGGCAACCGAAATAACCAAGGTGATTTGTGGAACATATCCTATATAAATTTGACACTATAAACATGAAATCAGGAATCCCAACTTAAATTTCAGACATACAGAGATGATCTTAACAAAACCCTTCATTTGGAAGGAATCGAGGCATCTTTCACGGATATTTATAAATAACGTGAAGCTTGTCATGTCGAATTTGTTCTGAAATTCCCGTTCCCGTAATAGTAAATTTGTGAAGAAAATTGTGGGTTGGCAACTTGGACCGAAGTCGTCTAGTGGATCTAATTTGTATTTTTGGAAATGTTGGGAAAATAAAATTTTGAATGGGTGTATATCTGCAGAATCATTGGGTGGATTTTACCCATTCACGAATTCGGCCTTCGTAATTAAGGTCCGAACATACTCTACAAATATCAAGTTTATAAGTAGTTTCTTCCGGAAGTTATCGTGTTTACGTAAGGCCGGGGCTCAATTACGAAGGTCGTATTCGTGAATATATGACTCCGTAGATATACCCATTCAAAATTTTATTTTCCCAATATTTCCAAAAGTACAGATTATATCCCAAGTAACACAAACTTCCCGGCGAGATATCTGAGAAGTCCTAACCCGGCTTACACGCGAACTCCTAAAGTGATTTCCTAAAGTGATCACAAACACAACATAATTTGGGAATTCGCAATGCGAGCTCCTAAAGTTATTGCATACGTAACAAGAATTAGATATTCACAATGCGAGTTCCTGAAGCCATCTCAGATGTAACCAGAATAAGAAATTCGCAATGCGAGTTCCTAAACTCATCACTGACATAACAAGAAAGGGAAATTCGCAATGCGAGTTCCTGAACTCATCTCAGACAGAACAAGAAAGGGAAATTCGCAATGCGAGTTCCTTAAGTCTTCCCAGACGTAACCAGAATAAGAAATTCGCAATGCGAGTTCCTAAAGTTATCACAGACATAACCAGAATAGGAAATTCGCAATGCAAGCTCCAAAGATCATCCCGAGTGTAACAACAATGGAACATTTCGTTGTCCACTATTTATACATAGGCAAAATATGTGTTTGATTCATAGGAACGAAATAAATAACTTCGGAGAGGGTAAAAATACTTTGCTGACCGAAATAGAATCATACCGTCAGTTTCAGACTTCTAGTAAGAATATGAGACTCATAATGCAAACCTGAGATCTATCGAGGATCGCCTTCTTGCCACCATATTCAAATTCAAAATCCACCCCAATTTGGGGGTAGTTTATTCTTGTAATTTTTCAAAATAATTTGCTGACCGAAGGTTTCCAGTCGAGATATTTTATCAAAACGCTACATTATGATTGAATGTGGCATATTTTTTGTGGCACCATAAAAAAAATTCAGATCCGCCCCCGTTTGAGGGTAGTTTATTCTTGTGATTTTTCAGGAATCCTTGCTGATCGGAAATTTCCCGTGGAGATATTTTATTGAAACGACGTATTATGACTAACTGTAGCATACTCTTTGTGCCACCATAAAAAATATTCAGATCCACCCCCTATTAAGGGTAGTTTATTCTTGTGATTTTTCAGGAATCCTTGCTGATCCGGAATTTCCCGTGGAGATATTTTATTGAAACGACGTATTATGACTAACTGTAGCATACTCTTTGTGCCACCATAAAAAATATTCAGATCCACCCCCTATTAAGGGTAGTTTATTCTTGTGATTTTTCAGGAATCCTTGCTGATCCGAAATTTCCTGTGAAGATATTTGATTGAAACGATGTATTATGACTAACCGTAGCATACCCTTTGTGCCACCGTAAAAAATATTCAGATCCACCCCCTATTAAGGGTAGTTTATTCGTGTGATTTTTCGGAAATCCTTGCTGATCGATATTTTCCAGTAGAGATATTTCATTCAAACAAAGTAAAATAATTGCAAATCGGATACCCTCTGTGCCACCATACAAAAATTGCAGGTCCGACTCGTTTAAGGGTAGTTTATCCTCGTAATTTCTCGGAATACTTTGCTGACCGAAAATTTTCAGTGGAGATATTTTATTGAAACAACGTATTATGACTAAACGTAGCATAACCTTGGTGCCACCGTGAAAAAAATTCAGATCCGCCAATGTTTAAGGGTAGTTTATTCTTGTGATTTTTCAGGAATCCTTGCTGATAGGAAATTTCCCGTGTAGATATTTAATTGAAACGATGAATTATGACTAACCGTAGCATACTCTTTGTGCCACCATAAAAAATATTCAGATCCATCCCCTATTAAGGGTAGTTTATTCGTGTGATTTTTCGGAAATCCTTGCTGATCCATATTTTCCAGTAGAGATATTTCATTGAAACGAAGTATTATGACTAACCGTAGCATACCCTTTGTGCCACCATAAAAAATATTCAGATCCACCCCCTATTAAGGGTAGTTTGTTCTCCGGATTTTTCGGAAATCCTTGCTGATCCATATTTTCCAGTAGAGATATTTCATTGAAACGGAGTAAAATAATTGCAAATCGGATACCCTCTGTGCCACCATACAAAAATTCCAGGTTCGACTCGTTTAAGGGTAGTTTATCCTCGTAATTTCTCGGAATACTTTGCTGACCGAAAATTTTCAGTGGAGATATTTTATTGAAACAACGTATTATGACTTAACGTAGCATAAGCTTGGTGCCACCGTAAAAAAAATTCAGATCCGCCCCTGTTTAAGGGTAGTTTATTCCTGTGATTTTTCAGGAATCCTTGCTGATCGGAAATTTCCCGTGGAGATATTTTATTGAAACGACGTATTATGACTAACTGTAGCATACTCTTTGTGCCACCATAAAAAATATTCAGATCCACCCCCTATTAAGGGTAGTTTATTCCTGTGATTTTTCAGGGATCCTTGCTGATCCGAAATTTCCCGTGGAGATATTTGATTGAAACGATGTATTATGACTAACCGTAGCATACCCTTTGTGCCACCGTAAAAAATATTCAGATCCACCCCCTATTAAGGGTAGTTTATTCCTCGGATTTTTCGGAAATCCTTGCTGATCCATATTTTCCAGTAGAGATATTTCATTGAAACGAAGTAAAATAATTGCAAATCGGATACCCTCTGTGCCACCATACAAAAATTTTAGGTCCGACTCGTTTAAGGGTAGTTTATCCTCGTAATTTCTCGGAATACTTTGCTGACCGAAAGCAGCAAGGATTTCTAAAAAATCACAAGAATAAACTACCCTTAATAGGGGGTGGATCTGAATGTTTTTCATGGTGGCACAAAGAGTATGCTACGGTTAGTCATAATACATCGTTTCAATCAAATACCTCCACGGGAAATTTCCGATCAGCAAGGATTTCCGAAAAATCACAGAAATAAACTACCGTTAATAGGGGGTGGATCTGAATATTTTTTACGGTGGCACCAAGAATGTGCTACGGTTAGTCATAATACATCGTTTCAATAAAATATCTTCACGGGAAATTTCCGATCAGCAAGGATTCCTGAAAAATCACGAGAATAAACTACCCTTAAACAGGGGCGGATTTGAAATTTTTTTACGGTGGCACCAAGCGTATGCTACGCTCAGTCATAATACGTAGTTTCAATGAAATACCTCCACTGAAAATTTTCGGTCAGCAAAGTATTCCGAGAAATTACGAGGATAAACTACCCTTAAACGAGTCGGACCTGGAATTTTTGTACGGTGGCACAGGGGGTATCCGATTTGCAATTATTTCACTTTGTTTCAATGAAATATCTCCAGTGGAAAATATGGTTCAGCAAGGATTTCCGAAAAATCCGAAGAATAAACTACCCTTAAGAGGGGGTGGATCTGAATATTTTTCATGGTGGCACCAAGAATATGCTACGGTTAGTCATAATACATCGTTTCAATCAAATATCTCCACGGGAAATTTCGGATCAGCAAGGATTCCTGAAAAATCACACGAATAAACTACCCTTAATAGGGGGTGGATCTGAATATTTTTACGGTGGCACCAAGAATGTGCTACGGTTAGTCATAATACATCGTTTCAATCAAATATCTCAACGGGAAATTTCCGATCAGCAAGGATTCCTGAAAAATCACAAGAATAAACTACCCTTAAACATGGACGGATCTGAATTTTTTTCACGGTGGCACCAAGCTTATGCTACGTTTAGTCATAATACGTTGTTTCAATAAAACATCTCCACTGAAAATTTTCGGTCAGCAAAGTATTCCGAGAAATTACGAGGATAAACTACCCTTAAACGAGTCCGACCTAAAATTTTTGTATGGTGGCACAGAGGGTATCCGATTTGCAATTATTTTACTTTGTTTCAATGAAATATCTCCACTAGAAAATATCGATCAGAAAGGATTTCCGAAAAATCACAAGAATAAACTACCCTTAATAGGGGGTGGATCTGAATATTTTTCATGGTGGCACAAAGGGTATGCTACGGTTATTCATAATACATCGTTTCAATCAAATATCTTCACGGAAATTTTCCGATCAGCAAGGATTCCTGAAAAATCACAGAAATAAACTACCCTTAATAGGGGGTGGATCTGAATGTTTTTTGTGGTGGCACAAATAGTATGCTACGGTTAGTCATAATACATCGTTTCAATCAAATATCTCTACGGGAAATTTCCCATCAGCAAGGATTTCTGAAAAATCACAGGAATAAACTACCCTTAAACGGGGGCGGATCTGATTTTTTTTTATGGTGGCACAAAAAAAATGCTATATTTAATCATAATACAGCGTTTCGATAAAATATCTCAACTGGAAACCTCCGGTCAGCAAATTATTTTGAAAAATTACAAGAATAAACTACCCCCAATTTGGGGTGGATTTGAAATTTGAATGTGGTGGCACGAACATATCAATGTACACAACTCAGTTTTAGAGTTTGGTTCAATTAAATATTCTTCAAGGTCGTGATTTAGAGGATTATATTTTGGTCAGCAAATTATCCACACCCCTTCGGAGAGGCTTCCTAGAAACCAATAGGATAATCGGCAAACATGCCAAAAACAAATCATTTAAAACATAATTCACATTGAATGTATCATATTTTGTTACTGGCTTTTATGGTGCCGGATTTTCCGGAAGGTTATGATGACAAAATCACGGCGTTTTTATACATTTGGTGGAGGAGTAAATGCATTTCAGGTTGAAACCTGTATTAACAAGTAAGAGGTGTCTAGCAAATTTATAGTTCTGTTGTTGAATGAAGATTTTCCTTATACAATGGTTTAATACTAAAACTAGTTATCGGCTAGAATACTAGTTGATAACGAAACGAACCTAATTAAGTAGCATTTATGACTTCATTCATCACAAAGAAAGCTCTCTTTTTCACATTATCATATTTCTGGATTGAAACTCACTACCAGTATCGGTTAGACAACGGCAGACTTGTACAACATTATGCGAGTGGAAATTACGTTCTCAAATCTGAAGAATTCAGAGAACTCTCGAAAGAAAACAGAATATCAAAACTTTAATCGAAACTGCTTCATATTTTTCACGACATATTCGTCTGAATATCGACCAATCTGAGATCCGTTGTTTTTCCTCAAAGAAATCAACACATTTCTCATTCAAATACTAACAGGGATTCCAAATCAATATTTTGTTTCCATACACCCATTATAGTAGTATGGATATATTTTTCCAAGAACCGATAATTAATCTCCATTCATTTCCGAAACACAAATCAATATTCATCAAATCCATCTAACCTCCAGACGTAAAAACCGACAATCTAAGCTCTCATCAAAGATTAAATTAATCTTTGGCTCTCATATTACGATTTCGTCTGGTATATCTCATTCACGGATCTCGCCATCTCGCGGATTTCATTCATATCCGAAATACGAATGAAGAATAAATATAAATTCCGACCGCGCTAAACAATACTCGAAGTCATCTAACCACCAGACGTAAGAACCGACAATCCAAGCGCTCATAATATACGATATCGCCTGGATGTCTTGATCACGGAACTCGCCATCTCGCGGATTCCTGGTATAGTAGATATGTAAATCCTTGCATTGGGAATTTTCCCTGAGGCTGTTCGTAAGGACTTATGATCTGTGTCGGCGAAGTGCTGTCTGCTAATTTTTTTGCATAGCGAGTCCGCAGAAGTCAGCATAAAATAATTTCAATAATCAACAGGAAACTTTCAAGAAATATAATTTAAATTTTAAATGTCAATATCTGATATCTGTACTTCCGGATATTGTCGCTAGGGGCATTTCCTGAAAATATCTCTTGTCGTACTCCCAGAAATCTCGCGATGGGAAGTATTTGAGAATTTCTCAAACTCTTCGCCATGAGACTGTGTGAGCGAATTTCCCATAAACCTCCCATTGTGGGAAGTTTGAGAATTTCCGCATGCGATATCTTCAGGATCTCTTCGAGAATATCGCTGTGGCGGACATTTGGAGGAAATATAGCACTCCCTGTGACTTCGTAGAGAAGTAGAAAAAGTACTCTCAATGTTCTGAGAAGATATCACCGGGATATCTTTGAAACCTCTTTGTGTTGCCTGGGATCGAAATGAAGTCCAGTACTTTATCGAAAAAAACCTAGGAGCTAGAAAAGCAATGACTTAAAGTCATTGTGCGCAAAAGCTGCTGACTTCACGTCAGTGCTTTTCTAGGTTTTTGAATGACATTGCTGCACACATAAGAGAGTTACTTGAAATTGGTAAATTAAATATTTACATGAGGCTTTCTAGTTCATCCGCACGAATTTCTATTATATGAATGGTTGGTGGTTATTTTTTTTTAATTAGTGATGTTTATTTATCATTTAAGACGGTAGCTTAGCCAAATATTTTTCATAATTCAATGCATTCATTTATGATTTTTATTGATTCATGATTCTTTTAATTGCGCAATCATCTTCTGGAATCATTATTCAGGATGCGTTAATTGCACTTATCCAATGGCAATGTTGGTAAATTTCTTCATGTAACTCAATACTTGAACATGCATAATTCAAAATAAACTGGTTGAAAAGTGTAAAATATCACAGCAATACTGGATTACCTTTTATTGCGTGCCTGGCTTCGTTGATTATTTCTGCGCTTGTTTTTCTATGGGACGGCTCGAAGATTGACGTGGAAAATTTCCCGCTCCCACTGATGTGGAAATTTTGATTTTTCGTGTCCATTGTCATCGACTCTCAAGTAGAAGATGTCCGTGAATCAATCCTTTACACTTCCATGAATTGCTTGATATTGTGTCCAAGAAAAATTTCTTGGCGTGTGAGACTTGCTGAGACTCGTTATACACTGGCAGCGCTTCGTGAAACGTAGTTCTTGTAAAGGGAAAACTATTGATTAATTTCGGAAAATAAACGCCTTCGTAGACATGCAACTTTGCGTGGAAAATAATCGATATTGGAATATTTCCATTTGGAAATGTCCAGTCCGTTGACACCTGACTGACTCCACATGTCTATAGACGTGTCAGTGGGTCAGTGATGTTATCCTGTCATCATTAGCCGTCATTCAAAATTAAACTAGGGTGAGGGAAAAGTACAAACATGGGTTGGCCCAGTTTTCCCCCTTTTGTTTATATGAAAGATTAATGCCATTTGGGCCAAACGATAATTGTTTTATTTGACATCCTAATGGATAGGTACCTATCCTTTTTATTGCGCGTTCTTTATAGAAAGTTGTTGATTCGGGGGCAAAAGATTGGTACTTATTTCAAGAATTGAAGATATATGGGAATAGTGAGAAGGTAGTGTATGAATAATGAGCATCATCCATTGTTCAGTGTGTGTGCTGAATTTGGTCTTCTGGAAGCGTGTCTGGACTGCTTGAACAGTCGTACATGATAGTGATTGCGGTAGTTGTAAGTTATCGTTGTAAGTTACCGTTGTAAGTCATCGTCTGGTATGGACGGATCCACTCGATTTCATGGCTCAAGGTGCATTAATGGCTTGTCTCGTCTCATGACTTGGCCCTGAGGTATAAAGTACTCGAAAGTCTGAAAAGTACCGCAATCACACTCCTATAGTGTTTTTCTTTTGGTTTTCATTTAAAATATTAACTTTATTCGAAATAATACAATAAAACTATCTCAATTTTTTCAAGAAAACTCCTGTTTGAATTCCTCCATCTATTCAAATAATTCTTTGTTGTGAATTTCTGTTCTTGAAGGTGCAACTGCGTTATTATGTTAGAACTACCTTTTTACGCGCTTGTTCTTGGGAACAGCGCGTTATCATTCGGTCACGATGTCTGTAATTTTCGAATTTTGAGCCGAAATGGTTCTCAAACGACTAGGTTGAACTCACTGATGAAGAATCCGTGGTCAAAATTGATTCTGTCCGTCCGGCCGTGTGCGCTGTAACTTTCGAAAGGAAGGACCTATAGAGTCTTGAAATTTTCAGGTTAGGTTAAGATCCTGAATATCTCGGTTAAGTTCGTTAATGGCCAAATCGGCCGAATGGTTTTTGTGCTACAGCCATTTGAAATTTTGATTTTTCAATAACTCGAAAAATATTTATCTGATCGGAATGAAACTTGGTTGGAATATGAACAGTGCCAATAAGAAGAATTATCCATGGAAAAATTCGAATAAAATAAATTTTTTTTTGAAAAATTTTCTTTAATTTTTTTTTTGAAGATTTTTTTAAATTTTTTTTTGAAAATTTTTTATTTCATTGAAATTTCACTGAAATTTCCAAGTCACCATTTCGAGATGTGAACAAGCGCGTAAAAGCTGCTGACTTCAGGTCAGTGCTTTTCTAGATTTTCCATAAATGATTTCGAAGTTATACTCTTATAGTATTAACCTCCATCTTAAAAGTTTACTATTTGGTTCTTTGAGTGACATCAACCACTGTAGAGATTTGTGATCCGTAACAATTTTGAATTTTCCGCCAAAAAGATAGGGTCTGAAGTATTTGTTTGCTCAAACTATAGAAAGTAAATCTTTTTCAATGTTACTGTAGTTTTGCGCTCATTTTTATCATTATAAGTGTTGCTTCGGCTGAACTTTGGTTTACTGGAAATCTGATTTGGAAAAACAATATAGACGTTGCGTTTTGGGGCTATCACTTGATTCTTATGGTACCATTTTTGTTTTGCGAAAATGCGCTGTTGTCAAGTTGGGCACTTCAGATTACTGGAAATCTGCTATGAAGTTGGTTCAAAGTGGAAGTTATTCTATTGAACTAGGTGACTCATGATGTGATATTCGGAGCTCGTGGAAATGCGCTGTTGCCAAGCTGATCACTTCAGATTGATAGAAATCTAATTTGGGAATGGTTCAAAGTGGAAAACATACGATTGGAGCAGTTTGCTTTTGATATAATATTCGAAGTTTGAGGAAACGCCAAGTTAAGAGCTCTGTAAATAATTGGAAATGCTTGTGAAGAAACTTTCATACAAGCATTTTTCATGAATCTCAACCATACTTTGAGACAACTAGTTGGACTCGATTAGTTAAGATAGAGCGACGGTAAAATCACTCTCAAAATTTTGTTCCATATATCCACAACTGGTACAGTAATATTCAAGAGTGATCTCCCCCTTGCAATAGGGCTTCTTATATCAAGAATATCTCAAGTGAAAATTGTTTCAAGTCATTATCTAATTAGCATGGAAGCAATTTTTGTAATCCATCAGACTTGTCCTACTGAACATCTTTCTGAGTTTTATGAATAACTGGACCAGGTATCCCATATGGGACTTACGATCAATGAGATTCAAACACAGGTTCCTTTATTCCTAGAATATGTAGATCCATTTCAACCAAACCAATTTCAGTTATAATAAAATCATGTCGATGATCGCAAGCGTCCGGCCGACATTTCTCAAATCCACATATTTGTCAATATTCTTCAACCGGAATTCCCTTAAATTTATTTTCAAGGGTTAACAGTGTCCATAACTTGGCAACAGCGCATTTCCGCA
The DNA here is from genome assembly GCA_958510865.1 of Myrrha octodecimguttata. Lineage (NCBI taxonomy): Eukaryota > Metazoa > Arthropoda > Insecta > Coleoptera > Coccinellidae > Myrrha > Myrrha octodecimguttata. Next base: position 34,932,853 of record OY294057.1, read on the forward strand.
AATATCGAATGTCATATCAGGAATTCACTTAGGACCGGTATTATAAAACTTAACTGGAAGTTATCTTCAACTTCAACTGACAGTTTTGACAGATATGTCCTAACATAACTGACAGTTTTGACAGTCATGTTAGGACATAACTGCCAAAACTGTCAGTTAAAGTTAAAGATAACTTCCATTTAAGTTTCATAATACCGGCACTTAGCCCACTAGAATGATGTCTACTGCGAACCATCTTCACATCAGATTCCCAGTAATACTAAGTGACTAACTTGGCAACAGCGCATTCCCGCAAAACAAAAATGGTACCATTAGAATCGGGTGAGAGCCCAAAATCGTGATGTCCACATTTTATTTACGTAAGCGATTTCCAGTAAACCAAAGTGTTACCAATATTTGTTTAGTATTTAAAGCAGTTAATAAATGAAATTTGGCCTGTGTGCACAATTTTTGCACCTTTTTTCAAACATGTTGTCAAGGGCTTAGTAATATTCCCACGAAATCACGGATAAATTTCCTACAATATCCTAACAATACTATAGGAATCCTTTGACTCCCTTAGAGGCTCCAGGTATAGTATATTGTTTTATAGCTCTAATTTTGTCTGGATTTGGTTTAACACCCTCTGTAGTTACAATATATGACCTAAATAGGCTACTTATTCTTTCCTTAAAAATTCTGACTTATGTAACTGTACTTCAAAGTTGGATTCTTTGAGTCTTGTGAAAACTTTACTTCAGTTAACTCTTTTGCAGAGGTTGAGTAAACAAATACATCATCTAGGTAGACTAAACAATTTTCCACATCTCTGCGTCTTTCAGACCAACTTGCATTCGCAAAATTCGTAATGACCGTTCTCTATATTCAATGCTGTTTTTTCAATATGATGAAACCCGCTGGCTAAATAGAGAGTTGTTAAATATTGGCATTTTCCGAGTTTATCTAAAACATTATTTATATTAGTAATGGGGTATTTATCATCAATAGTTTGTTCATTGAGTTTTCGACAATCTTCAACAATTCTCCATTTCTTACTGGATGCATCAGCTTTTTTTGGAACAATCCATATTGGTGATGACCAAGGGGATTGGCTTGGTCTATAACGCCCTGTTCAAGCAGGGTATCAATATGGTTTTTCATTGTTTCACTGGTTCTATGTTTCGTAGTTTTCTTTGAAGAACTTCTCAAAAACACTTCATCGACTGCGCTCCATGATTTGGGGATGAGCGGTAGAGTTTCCATTTAAAATATTAACTTAATTCAGAATAATACAATGGAATGATTATACTGAAATTCAGACATAGGTTCGCGATCTATCTAATATCAAGACTGAAAAGATGAATGGTTCGTGATGAGATTTATATATATATATTCTTTTGAGAACGAGCATTACAATTCTAAGATATATCACAGTGTTAGCAGAGGAAATGTAAACGGGGTACCATACATATTTGCGTATGATACAAGAGCACAGATAAAAACCTCAGGAAAAATTCTGTCTCCCCGCATAAGTGTAGTAATTTGTTTATAGAAGATGGATGGCATCTTTTTCATTTGAAAATAATTTTTTCGTCATCTTGAATTCATTTCGACAAAATATCTTGACATAATATCTGAAACAGAAAGAGGGACAGAAAACCAGAAGGAAGCAGTAAATTATATTACCTACATTTGCTCATGACCGAGAGGGTCTTTCGACCAGGTTCAGTCCTCCAAGCGATGATTTTCAGATCCTCAGATAAACGAAGAACGCTACAGGCCCCTTTATTGGGGAATCATCTCCCATAGATCCATAATTGTTCATTTCGAACTAGAAATCTAATAAAATATCGGGAATAAAGTGAAAAACTTGTGACATGTATTATGTCAGGATGACACAATATAATATAATGAAATATAAAGGCTAATCAGTTGAGATTGATCTCCAGGAAATGGTTGGGTCAGCGTCTTCCACGTTCTAGGGATATGTAACTCGGGCATTTTCTAGGAAACAGTGGTATCGAATTTTGAGCCGAAAAATGGTCTCAAACTACTAGGTTGGTCTCAGTGATGACGAATCTGATGTCCAAATCAATTCTATCCGGCCGGCCATTGCAACGATAATTTGATAACGGAAAGATTTATAGCGACTTGTAACTTTGAGGATGAGTCGCGCATCATAATGCTACAGTTCATGAATTGTCCAAATAGACGTAACGGTTTCGGAGTTATACTCATTTGAATTTCTGAGGTTATTCCAACAATTGGTTTCGTGCGTCGTTTGACATTTGCCATACGTTGGAGGTAAAACAACCTCACTTACCCGCTTTGTTTATGTTATGAAGTACAGCATTTTCAACAATTTCAGGATAAATTCACAAGTTAAAATGATATCTATTGATAGAATTGGTGAATAACTAGGCCTAGTTATTGTTTCGTTGTTAAATACAACATAAATACACCGAGAGACGAAGGAATCCGATTTTTCAGATATATTGTAGTGAAGACTTTATATTTGAATATTTGCATTTTTGACCCATTCCCCTAAGTTTTATCCGGTATTCGAAGAAATAGAATACTATGTGAACTATCCCAGAGATGGCAAACATCCTATATTCACGCCATAAATTGAAAAAACTGTTCTGACAAAGTAACAAACTATGGTAGAGTTTGTTGGAGGCATTTCCACACTAGTTAAGGAATTATATTAGACTATCTATTTAGTTTATTCTGTTTAATAAGTTGACTCATGATGAGATAAGTATGATAAGAATATTTCGTGTTTGTTATACACATTTCAAGAATTATATCTTCTCGACACTACAATAGCTGGCGTTATGAATGACAAACCCATCCTGATTGGTTACCACTCACATCTCTATATTTTATATAAAGCCAATCAAGGCAATTCGTTATGTGACAGATTTGTCAAAATATTTCATGCATTTTATAATAATGAACCAGATAACTTTCTCTGTTCTCAACCGAACACGTTCCGATGTGGCTCGACTACTCAAGGATGGAACTTCTACATTTAGTTGTTTGTAAAATGTTTCTAATTGACCTTATTGTCAATTACTAAAGATTATGAAAGCCCTAATGTTGCATCTGCATGATAAAAAAGCATTTTATATGGTTAGTAAAGAATTTTTTGAGGATGAATCGAAATCGGTGTTCAAGGAAAAAATTTCATATGAATTATTTTATTTGTAACATATATTTAGTATAATAAATATATATTTGAAGATTATGATAACACTGACATAGCAACTGTAGACCAATATTATTGTAGTAATTCGATAATTTGCAACATAGAACATTATTTGAAATAGTACTGAGAAGTTTACTGGAACCCATGTTTTTTCCATTCCATACATTTGTTGGATTTCATTCTGCTGTTTATTTTCAGGAATTAATGAGCCAAACATTTTACTGTTTTATTTTCAATAGTTATACCTATAATAAATGCTATCTCTGATATGGAAACTCTAGGCTTTAGAAGACAAGGATAAATACTGCAATTTTCATTTATATCGTTTTGAATGATTATCATATGAGATTGAATATCAGTTAATCAGATCCATTATCACAAAATTTCACTTGTAAAATGAATAAAATCACTAAAATCTCCAAATAATCGCTCTTCGCCAATGTAAACAAAGCGAATGTATTCCTTAGTCTCTCGGTGTATTTATGTTGCATTTCACACCGACACAATAACTTGGCCTCACAGGTCTAGTAATTCACCAATTCTATGAATATAAACCATTTTAACTTGTAAATTTATCCTGAAATTGTTGAAAATGCTGTACTTCATATCATAAACAAAGCGGGAAAGTGGGTTTGTTTTACCTCCAACGTATGACAAATGTCAAACGACGCACGAAACCAATATATCAGGAACTTCCCTTTGCGATTGAATTGAAACTTGATAATTATAGTAGTAGGATAAGCAAAGGTTCGCTAAATTTTGTTTGAATCCCATTACTAGAAAATAAAAAAATTGAAAATTTTCTGAATTTTTGATGAAAAAACTTTCTTGGTCGGAAATCATCAATAAGATTTACACAGACCTTGAAATATAAAATTTACAAGAGAGTAAAAATTCTTAATTCGATTGCGATTTTAATTCTTCGAGATATTGCGAAAAATTGTATCTAACGTGGATGGTCTTCGGATCGTTGACCTGGTCCGGTATACTCTCTAAGAGCGTTTGCAAAGGAAAGTTTTGGTTCTTATAGGGGACAGCGTGATATCGTTTTGCCTAAATTCATGTAATTTTCGAATTTGTTCCCGAAAATGGCCGTAAATGACTAGGTTGGACTTGCTAATGACGAATCCTATGTCCAAATCAAAATCGATTCCGGCCGACCTGCCGTCTGTAACCACGATAACTTGAAAAAGGAAAGAACTACGGACTTTGAACTTTGAACAAGAGAAGGCGGTCGCGCATCGGAATGTGCGACTGAATTCGTTTATTGTCCAAGTCGACCGAACGGTTCTTGAGTTATTCATTCGAAATTGAAAATTTTCCAACATGAAGAAAAAGATAACCGAGGGTTATCCAATTACGTTTATTACCATATATAAGGTGCAATACTTAGAAATGAATTGGGACTTTTCAAGCTTGTGAAACAAGTAAAAAATAGCCGAATCACTCAACATTTGTTGAGATAAAAAGTATGGTACCTTATTGAACAAGTAATCTATCGAAATATTCAAAATAAAAATTAAAATGAAAAAAGCACTGACGTGATAGCATTGATACAATGGTGATAGTCAGCAGCTTTTACGCGAATATTCAAATTCGTTGCTAAAACCGCCATCTTTTCACGTATTGGCCCCCACCAAACACATTTTTGTTGATTCCCTAATCATATTAAGTTATGCATGAGCCTTCAAGTTGTCAATTTGTCAAACATACTGGCTTTCAATTCATCGATCAAATTTTTGGAAATACATATTATGAAAATATATATACAGATTGGATTGAATTGAAATTCAGTACTCTATCGAAAAATGACAGCTTGAAGGTTCATGAAGAATTTCATGAGGATAATATGATCAGAAAATCGCAAAATATTGAATAATATCGGATGAAAAATTTTTTTTTGAGAATTTTCTTATGACACGACCATCACGAAATTCTACACAAAGTTGAATATCAGCATTTACAAATTAGCTGCCAAGTTTCCTTTTGATTGAATCAGTATTTCTCGAGATATTCCAGAAAAAATAGAATCAGGGAAAGAAACCACGAAATTTGACATAATTTTTTTCCAATGTCTCCGAAAATTATAATCGTGTCAAACTGAAATTTAGTACACTACCCTGAAATATGGAGCTCAAGAGATGAGAATTTTTTTTTGAATACCTATGGTATTGTTTCCGAAAGAAATGTTTTCGAAAAAAAAATTAAAAATTCACTAACAGTACTATCTCAACAAAACTAACTGTCAAGTTTCAATTCAATTGCTGTGGCAGTTCCTGAAAAATCAGGAATGAATTAATCTCGAAAGTTCAAGCGACTACAACTCCGAAAAATTTTGGCCGTTGCTATAGCTTGCTTTGTTCGACAGTTATCCTGTCTTCGTCATCAGTGAGTCAACCTTGTTGTTTGGGAACATTTTCGGGAAAATATTCGAAAGTTACAGATTTTCGACTAAAAGATAGCACGCTGTTCTCCAGAACATGCGCGCAAAAATCTCATCCGAAGCTAGAGGAAGTGCATGCTCCTACTTTTCATCTTTGAGCCAAAGTGAATCTATCGAAATAATTATAAATTTGAAATATTTAAGATATGAATTATCGACTATCATGGCCATCATTTTTTAGGTTAGGTTAGGTTAGGTTTTTTTTAGGTTTCTCTGGGTTTTCTTTCCCAATATCTAAAACAGAATTATTAAAAATGAATGAAAATTGTTTTTTCCCATTTGAAAATTTGGAATTACTTTATTATGTCTGCATCTGCACATGAAAGGTGAGGATGTTTTCTGTGTGTGATAGTTTCTTATATAATTCTTCCAATTTTCTGAAACAAACGATTGAAAAGGCCCATACCTTTCTTTTAAGTATCGATTAAAGCTTATTTTGGGAGGATTTTGAATCATTTTTCAGGTTTTTGTTGTTTTGTTTTCAGGCAATCTGTTTTACAATAAACTGCCCTTGACAAATAGTTTAATCCTACAATCCATAATGGCGTTTTCCATAAAAAACACAATTTTCATTCAATTCTTAATAGTTTTGTTTCAGGTATTGGGAGTGAAAACCCAAAAAAAAACTAAAAAAATTATGCTATGGTTTTTTTGACTGTAAACTAAACTCATTATACGCAACTGCACAACATTTTTCCTCGCTCAAAACCACAACTGTGTTGAAACTATCAATATTTGGCTAAGTATACTGCAGCTTGTACCTCCCATAAGCCACAGTATATTTTGGCTTTTAGGCGAAGAAATGTGGCGCAGTTGAGCGGAGATACCTTGTATGCTCTGCAGTTGTGTGGTTCCCATCGTAACTGAAACAAGTTAACGATAACTAAGCGCACAGTTGGAAAGCATTATTATTGTTTTGGTGAACTTGCTTTCCTGGCCTTGCACGACATCTAGGAATGATTAAATTACTATGCGGCTAAACTTATCCACACACAGAAGGAATTTAGAGGCGATCTAAAAAATATTTGAACCATAACAACGCTGTGGTTCTTCAGCACAAAACAGAAACCACCACTGGTGAATACATTATCATCATAATCATAAAACAACCTTTATTAATAAATAAAAAATACAAGATCAATGACATTAATAAAATACAAAATCAATGAAATGGACACTAATGAAATCGTCAAGCATTTTAAAAAACAATATTTATCTATCCAAATTGGATACCATTTCGAACCATTGCCTCAAAGCATCACTCAATACGTTTGGTAGAGACACTAAATCTCTAAGTAAAATATAGAAGGAGAATGGAAATACATCCATGTAATTGTTGATTTTTTCCAACTTGCCATCCTTGAACACTGGCATTCGAATATCCAATACTGAATGTTTGTTGTCCGGGTTATCTATTATAACGAATACAGTGAAAATGTTCGCTAATTTTCCCCTTCTAACGGCTTGTCTCATAGCGGTTTCTCCTTCAGAGAACACTCCACGTCCATCACTTATAATGATCAACAACTTTGCAGTCAAACTATTCGATTGAATCTGTGAAAAATTCAACATTTCGGTAGCAAAGTCCACCATCTTCGCAAGACGAGTTTTAGTTTGGGCAAACTTGAATTTCTGCAATAATTTAACACCACTCTTCTCCGTGAACTGATCAGTAAGCTTGTGAAGAACCTCTGTCTGTTCTCCGAAACTTAAAATGGAAAGTTGGCCACTTTCTAACAGAGTTAGAGCTTTAGAAATTAACGCTACACTTTCAAATGCCATTTCTTTTGATTTGTTATCTGCCATACTGGAAGAGTCATCTATGGCCAACACTATTTGGTATTCTCTCTTCGAAGGTTTGGTCCTTCTGAGCCATATTTTGTCCTTTCTGAATTGAGATGCAATATAAGGAATAACTTTCCTCATGTTTATTCTGCGTCCAGTTCTATAGTCGCCTTTAAGTCTGCTAGCTTGGGTAGGCTCTAAGACAAGTCTTAATTGTTCAGAGAGTTCTTGAGCCAAAGAAGAAGTTACTGATGATATTTTCTGCCATGTTTGTTCTGCATCCAAGTCAGAAGGAGGCTGAAAGAGTAGAGGTTTGATTATCAATTATATATGTTGAGAGTATAAGAAATTATATAACTTACCTCATACCAAGAAGACATTTGCTGCTCTACTTCCATTCTCAAGGAATTCATCTCTTCAATAGATAAACTAGGTTCCACTTTCATTATTGCATCTTCTTCAAAGAGAGTATGGTGGGATGACTCTGGTGCTCTTGCCACCGTCGCTGTCTCAATTATTTCACCCTCAATCTCTATATTTTCTATTTCTTCTAAAACATCACCATCTGGATGCGATCTAGTATCTTTTTTCTTGTCCATTTGATTTTCAACTTTTTCAGGTTTTTGTTTGACCCCTTCGGCAATGTCCATATTTTCGTCTTCTTCTTCAGGCAGATCTTGGGAGGATTCTGTTGGATCCTCAGCTTCCTCCTCTTCTTTGTTCGGAATCTAAAAACAGAATAGAATGAATTATTCAACAGATTAATTACCCAAAGTCACCAGAAGGAAAATGATAATATAGGTTGGATTGATATGAACTCCTTTTTAAGTTGAGCTCACCGTTTGTTCTTTCTGAGCTTCAGCCTGTTCCTTAGTTGCAGCATCCAACACTTGAGTTGCTTCTTCCTTGGCATCTTTAATGTGTTTGTACATATCTGCTTTAGCATTCTCATCCTCTTCTGGTTCTTTCGAGGTTTCATCTTCCTTATTGTTTTCCGCATCTATTGTTTTCAGTTTCTTTTGCACTGGTTGGTTGGTATCCCCCAAACTCCTCTGAATATCTGATTCTCCAGGTCTTTCTTTACGTTTCAAATCTTGCTTATCTTTGTTACTTGTATCTGTTTCTTGAGGTTTGTCTGTTTGTGTAGAATGGCCAGTTTGACTTTCTTCCATTTGGGACTGGCCAACACCATCTTGGTCAGGCTTGTCTTCTTGATGCAACTCATCGATAGGTTGGGTAGATTTGTTTTCAGATTCAGAGCTTTGAGTCTAAAAGAAGGTATAAAATAGTTAGATAATTTTCATACTGGATATTCATGAATATGTCTCACCTTATCTGCCGCTTCAGCTTGATCGACTTCCATAGCTTCAACCTGATCTTCCTTACTTTGAGTTTGATCAGCTGCACTTTGATCATCCATTGTTTCATCTTTATCCTCATTTAGTTCTTCATCTTGATTATCTTCCAACTTACTTTCTTCAATTTTGTCTTCCTGTGTATCATCAGTTTCAGTATTTTGATTATCATCTTCTTTGTCAGCGTCATCTTTATGTTCATTTTCTTTATCTCCTTTTTCTATATCTTCGTCCTCACTATCGAAATTATCAACTTCATCCTTTTGTTTCTCTGCGTTTTCTTCAGGTGTTTCTTCTTGATCTTCAGGGATATTTTGCTCTGAAAAAAATATTCGCATTTTTAATAGAACTGGTTTCTTCTTTGACTGAATTCATTGATTTTATTACTTGAACTCTCAGAACTCAATACATTCAAATAAGTACCTTTCATGGCATCAATATCAAAAGGATTTTCTTCAGCCTGTTCTTCTTTGTCATCACCCTCATCTAGCTGTAGATCATCTGGTAGATCCATTGGTTCTGGTTCTGGCGGTTCTGGTAAATTGCCATGATAGGGATCGACCTGTTCTTCATCATACTGAGGTTCTTCGAACTCGTTTATATCTTTCTTATTTTTTTCTTGGTCTTCACCAGGTTCTTCCTCCTTATTATCTTCATCTTTAGGCTCGTTCTTTGAGTCTTTTTCTTTTGCTCCAATTTGATGATCTTGTTCATCTTCCCCTTTGTTTCCTGCTTCTTCTTCTTGGTTACCTGCAGAACAAATTGATGATTGTAAATCTTTGATTGGAGACGAATGGCAAAATGGGTGTTCTACATACAGATTAAAAAAATAGTATTTATCAAATTATGTACCTTCTTCTTCTTCACTTGCTTCCCCGTCATCTTCTTTATCAGATCCCCAAACTTCCTCATCTAACTTATCAGCTCCTTTGCCTGTTTCTCCCATTTGTTCTTCAGCATCTGAATCTTTATCATCTTGATCATCATCATCTTCGTTTTCTTTCTTCTCTATATCTTGTAACTTGCTATCAAAATCTTCATTCATCTCAATGCCATTATCCTCCTCATTTACATCTGGATCCTCTTCTTTTTCCTTCTCCTGACCTTCGACTTGGGCTTCATCCAGTTGATCTTCCGATTCGATTTTATCTGACACATCTTTCTCTCCTTTGCCATCCCCTAGACCCATACCATCAGATGGTTTTCCAGGTCCTTGTTCTTCCATTTCATCTGAAAGTTCTGGAGGTACGCAGAATCCCTAAAAAACAACGTTGTGAATTTGTTCACTATTTGAGAAAAAAATCCTCACCTTTTCAGCTAGTTCTATAAAGATATTGAGAAGAACAGAATTGAGTTTGCAAGTCACTCGGTAAGCTGAGACTTGCTGAGTGAAGAAATATTGATATAATAAAATGATCTGCTCAAGAAGAGAAAGATACTGATTGGTCATAATTTTGCATTCTTCACTGAGAGGCAAATCTCCGGAATAAATGCATTCAGTAACTTTCTTGACAGATTGTAGAACTTTTTTCAGATCGAGTTTGTTGATGTCACTTAACAAATCTTCAACAAGCATTGTTTTGAGATGATTCTCCTCTAAATTGTTGTGTTTATCATCTTTTTCTGAATTGATATGACCATCCTCCATTTGATTCCTGTATTTCTTGAAGATTTCTTGTATAACTATAAGAATTTTTGAGGAACTCTTTTCGATATTCGATCTCAAATTGCCGATGTTAGCTTCTGCGATATTAGAAGAGTTTTTCACTTGAAAATCAGTTTTAGCTTGTAATATCTGCTGGAACAACCACTTCAAGCTGTTCTGAAGATGAGTATCACCAATGAGCGTTAATATTTCGGTAGACTTTTCCAAGATCTTGTTCAAATTCGATGTGATAAGGTGGCAATCTTCGGCAGGTATCAGTTTAGACTGCTTCAAATCGAACTCAGAACAAGGAATTCTTGAGCAATATCTTGTAATTAATATCTGGGTTTTATTTGAGAGGTCTATGATAGAACTGAAGGCTGCATACAGTTTATTCCAAGTAGAATCGAATTTATACTTAGGGAAATCATTTCTTTCGATCTCTAATTCAACGATTTGAATCTGAGATACATTCAGAGTATCTTCTACTGGAAATGTGTTGAGAATAATTTTATATTGTTTTGAAACTATTTCCAGCTTCTTCATGATGTTGTTCAGATTTTCTAGGTAGTCAGATTCCAAGAAATCGTTAATATTGCAAAAACGAGACAAATTATTGAAGCAGTGTCTCAGATAGTATAAACCCCTACTCATCTCAATCATCTCAGTCTTCTGTTTATTTGATAAGCTCTGAAAGTGGAAAAACAATGAACATTATTTCAATAAATGACAGATACGGTACCGGCCTGTAGATATTACGAATGCTTAGGTTATTTACATTTAAGCTAATCTGATTAATATTACCCAGAGAAGTGTGTACATGTAGATCACAATAGCCAAAAAAATTTACTCAATTAAATTCAAACATACTCCCTCACTTTCAACATAGCTATTTCTAGGTTTTCTTCTTGAAATGAAGCAGTATTTTGTTAAACCAAACCAGGAAATAATAATTTTTTTTATTTCTTTCCAACACCCAATTTTTGATGATGTAATATATATGTATAAATGTGGAAGATATTTTTTTTTAAAATTTATATGATCAATTTAATTTTATTTATTTTCAGATGAATCTCAAACCAGCATTAGTTTTGGTTGCTAAATATCAATGTGTATACTCACCAAAAGATGCGCTGTATATCCGTGACATCTTTCAATATTATTTAGACCCAAGTCTTTAGCAGGTTGCAATATGGCACTCTCCAAAGTGTTAAATCTTATAGCAGATCTCAAGAAATAGAGTTCACATGAATCCCATATGGTTAAGATCTTTTCATCATTCTTACTATTTCCAAGATAACTCAAACTTGCATTGAGATCTATTGGTTTAACTGTAAATTCTTCTGCACTATTTTTCGTTGAATTGTCCACGATACCAGCTCGGAATGATAATCCAATTTTACTTAAGGTCTTGAAAAGATCAGCAAGAGCCCTATGTTTCTGCTGTAAAATATTCTTGGCCTGCGATTTTTGCTTATTTTTTGGTTGAGTTGCATCAACCTGGAAAAATTGAAAACAGTTTAATATGATAATTTCTTATGTTTTTTTCATCAAATGTGTTCGAAATTTTTGTTTGATACGTACCTCTAGCTTTTGAAGATGGTTACTATTTTGGATTACCTCGGTGACAAATTCATCTATATCTCGTATCAATTCTGGGTATTTTGTTGCTTTAACAATATCTTTGCACAAAGTTCTTGATTTGTTGAAGTATGAATTCATTTTGGATATGATTTCACTTTCTTGTGTCACAGATAAAGTTGGAGTAGCTTTGGAATTCTGAAAATTATATGCAATAAAATGATAACTACTGAAATACATAATAAAGCTGATTCATTACAGAAATATTTTTCGATGTTACTAGCCTATTTTTGAATATTTTATTGATATTGAAATTCACAACCTATTGAAAACATACAGGGAGCAACATTGAAAAGGAAACAAAGCTCTTTTCTAGTAGAACAATCGAGATTTTGGAAAATCGCTATAACCCATCCATTTTATTCTGGAGGGGGGACATTTTATCACATAATATCTATTATCCTGATATTTCCTACCTCTGCACAACAACACCAATCCCTCAGATTGAAGGGGTCTTTTCTTTCTGAATATGACATATATTTTTTGAGATTTGATCATTTCTTTCTCTTAATCAAATCAATTTATAATTTATAAGATGATTTCCAATTTCAAACAGACGATGCAGAAGAGAACAATCAATTCAGAAAAATAAGAAAATTGTCTTGAATAGCGTATTCGGGGCGCTACATTTATCGACAATTTGCTGCCATAATTCTTCCACAGTGTGGACTTCCAGCAAAATAGTGCTCCGCCTCATTTTGCAGCTGTTATCAATAAATTATCAGATATGAACTCCCTCAACCAGTGAATTATTGGTCGGAGGGGTCCTATGGAATGGCGAGCCAGATCTTCAGTACCCTAACTACCTTCGAAATGCTACAGAATCTGAGGCGAAAGTTTGAGCTATTGTATTGAAGTTGGGGATGCTGAATTTAATCATTTGTTCGATTGAAATATTCAGGACACTTATCTCACTTTTTCTGAACAAATTTTCCATTCTAGCATTGTCTCTTTGAAATTGGTAATCATCCTCCAGGTAAATTGTGGGATATTTGATTTTCAATATTACGTAAATGAATGATCAAATCTAAAGAAAATTAAGGGGCATATTCATAATAAAAAAAACTTCTTAACAACATATCTCATGACCTTTCATGAGATATGACACCTCCAATTTGAGGTGTTGTGCTTGCCCTCAAAAAAGAAAAAAAATTGATCTTAATTTCATTAATAGAAAAGACTTCTGTTCCTTTTTCAATGACTCCTTTTATAACAAAAGCTCATTCGAAGAACCTGGTGAATTATATATTTTGACTTTAAAGCGGTCTCAAATTAATTGATCCCCATATTTCATTCTATCAAATAATAATACTACATACGAAATTTCAGACATTTTTATCATAGGTTCACCACTTCTTGGACTAATAATATAATCGTATATTAGATATGTTGCTATAAACTCACCTTTGTAATTGATTTTTTAGCCACGTAGCTTGCAGCATCCATAGTGTAATGATACTTTTTGGGAGAGTGTCTTTGTGGTCTATCCCAAATCCCAACATTTTCATCATTATTTCCAAAAGTGTTGGTATGTACCAGATATTTCACAACTGGTTGCATCATAATACTCTGGAAATAATAACAATATGCATACAAAACATGACTTTCCTACTTTCACGATAATATATGTTTTCAAGTAAATAATTTTAGTTTTTTCATTTTTAATGGCGTTATAAATATTTCAAATTTCTCATTATCATACCTTGAATTCTCTAACGTGTTTGTGTAGTATTTTGTGTGACTTGTCAACTGTCTCCTTCACTGACCAATAACTAATATCCTTCCATTTGACAATCTTAACGTAATCCTTTAATTTCTTCTCAACTGGGGCTCTAAGTTCCTTAATTTTCGCAGAAATACAAACCCTAAACTGATCATAATATTGATAGAGGTTCCACAGTATATTCTGGTATATTTGAGCTTCCCTGTGATGTGCAGAATCTTTGAAATTCACAGCGAAACAGTGGAAGATGTAAAGAAGGTCCAATCTCATGTGGAATTCTGCTATGTTTGAATTTGTTATGAATTTTTGCAAAGTTGATATCAACTCCTCTACAGAGAAAATATTCTCTATTATGAATTGCTCAGTTACTCTGAAAAGATATAACCACCACTTGGCTTTGGAATCGTTCAACCTGTAAACATTTAAAATATTTTATATTCTCCAATACAATCTAATAAGATAAATGAAAAAAGAGTGTTTCTCAACTTTATATTAGGTGTTATACCCTAATAGTGGAAAGAGAGCTTACGCATTCACTATGAACCCTGGAGAATTAGAAAATAAAATTCAACTCACTTATTGAATGTTGAATTCAGTAGATTCTTCCACATGGCTAATTCTTTCTTTCTCCAAGAAATTATTTGTTGAATAACATTTTGTTCAAATTGGCTCAAACTGACACCAGAGTGCGCTACTTGTTCCCACTCGTGACACTTGTTCAAGAGTATTTCAAAACCTGTTAGAAATCTGGATACAGGACTGTTGATGTCGAAATTATAAATTCTATTTATAACTTCAATAATCTGAAAATTTATTAATTCCGATATTTTTGTTCCCACACAATTTTTTATTTCAAATAAAGTTTGTATCTTCTATTAAACTTACGGTTTTCAATGTAGGTTGCTCTGGCCACTCGTCGAGTAGTTGATCTATCCTAAGTCTAAGTTCTTCCAGGATGTGATAACAAGATTTGACCTCATCAACATCAGCATCTTTATAAAAATCTGTATACTCGTTTTTAGCTTGCCTGCTTGGAGAGCCTTCATGATCCTCTGAAATTTAAATATTTTCATTATTTATCAAACAGATTACAAAATATTTTCACATGAGGAATACAAAGAATTTAGTTACATTATATCAAAGTTAAAGTATTGAAGAAATAAACCCAACATTCAACTAAATCAAATTAAGGACGAAAACATGATCTCCGTAATATAATGTCAAAATTGCAGCATATTGATGGTGGTGGATTTTTTTGGAGTAAATCCATGTTGCTTTTGGCATACATTACTTCTCACCATTGCCAACAATTTTGCATATCTAATTTGCTCAAATAGTTTTGTAAAATGAATTAGGTTGGTTCATACAATCAAAATGAATGAAACTTGTGATATGGCGTTTTTTTTTCCAATTTGATTAGAATGACTCAAAATCGAAGCGGAACATATAAATTATTCATTTATAATACATTCTGAATAATATAATTTTTCAAAGTAGTATTGATGAGACTGAGTTTGCATCAAGGATCATCTCAATTATATGAGATTATAAACGATATATACTATAAATCTTACCTAATAAATCTTCCTTTCCGTACTTCTGAACAACACCCAGTAGTACATTAAAGCTGCTAAATAGATCTTTATCCATGTTATAATCCAGTGATGTGGCCACTGTATCTAAGAGATAACGGAAAACTTTGAATTTTTGAATGAGGGGATGGACAAAATTACAAGTGATATCCTTATTTTTCTCTGGTTTCAACCACTCAGATTTGGTGAAATTTTGGATGAATGTAGAGTGAAGTTCTGATACGAATTTTAAATCTTCGTATGATATCTCTTTAGTATATTCTTTTTCAGGTGTTTCGTCATTGGGGTCATCTGTGAGCTGTACACGTGGTTGCAAATCAGCAAAGTCAACATAATGATAATTTGTGAAAAGTTCCTTCCTTTCTTGCTCAATTTCCTCTTCTTCTGATAATTCCTTACAAGCAGTTCTAGAAAAATGTATTGTTATAGAAATTGTTTGGATATTTGAAGCGACTAAAAACTATATCAAAGAGACAAATGAACAACTTACTTCATCTTATAAAGGTTCTCAGATTCCTTTTTCTCTTCTTCTTTCTTTTGCTCTTGTTCACTATACTTAGCCACAAAAGTCTCAATCAACTTAATGAATTTTTCATAAATGGTTGTATCAATAAGTTCAGAACTACTGTATACCACACATGCGTTGTATGCATCCTGGATACCACATTTCAGTAATCTGAAAGAAGATGATTCAAGTTAGCATTAAGTTTTGTTGGTTCATATCTAGATATAGATCCTTGATAGATCATGTTTAAGTCAAAAATGGATCAGATAGATCAGGCTATAGGTCATTTGTCCTAAATTATGACGTGACAGATCAATTTCCGATTGTTGTAGCGTCTCCCACTAAGATTTGACGGGAAAGGGGATGTACTGGAAAGGCGATCAAAGTCTTGAATGAAAAAAAGCTTATAGTAGGTAGCATTACCGGGTTTGACTGGTCGTTATTTTACGAAATGAAATATATAAATGAGATGGCGGACTATTTGATTGCAAACGCGAAGATGGCGATTGGACTATCATATGTAAAATCCGGCAAGGATGATTGGGATATTGCTAGAAAGATATTTACAAGACAACGACTGGAATGGGCAATTAGTACTTTTCAGCAGTATAAATCGCCAGGAGTAGACGGTGTGTTTCCTGTACTCCTGCAGAAGGGAGCAGAAGAGATTCTTCCCCATCTGCTGAAAATCACAAGAAGCAGCATAGCACTGGACTGATCCCAGATCCTTTAGGCCCATTTGCCTAACTTCGTTTTTGCTCAAAACGATGGAGAAGGTAGTAGATAACTACATAAGAACGGAGAATCTGGAGAAGAAGCCACTTGACAACTGTCAGCATGCGTATAGGGCAGGACGTTCTACAGAAACTGCTCTGTATGGGCTGACTGAAGGCATCCAGAAGTCTCTGAACAATAAAGAAATCGCATTGTGCACTTTCCTAGATATATCTGGGGCCTTTGACAACACAACACATGTGTCTGTCAGAGAGGCACTTGTAAGGCGAGGAGTAAACGATACCATTATAAAATGGTTGTGTGAGGTGCTCTCAACGAGGACAGCTGAGACATTGGTGGGCAGTCAGACCATCTCTGTTAAAACCACTCGCGGTACACCTCAAGGAGGAGTATTATCCCCCCTCCTATGGAGCCTGGTAGTGGATGAACTATTGCGCAGGCTTACGGAGCTTGGCTTCGAATGCATAGGATATGCCGATGACATAGTCCTAATAGTAAGAGGCAAATTCGAGGATGTCCTCTGTGAGTTGTTGCAGAGGGGCCTCAGAATTATTGAGCAGTGGTGCTTATCAGTGGGTCTCAAAATCAACCCAGTAATTCCCTTTACTCGGAAGAGAAACCTTCCAGCTATGAAGTCCATTTCGGTAAATGGAGTTGTTGTAGGATGGAAGTCTGAAGTTAAATATCTGGGAATCACCCTAGATAGTAAGCTTCAGTGGAATGAGCACATCAAAATTACTGCTAGTAACGCGATATGGGCTTTAATGGTGTGCAAAAGACTATCCGGCAAAACTTGGGGGTGTAACCCTAAAATACTGAGATGGATGTACATCATGATTGTAAGATCGATAATAACATACGGGGCAGTAGTTTGGTTTGCTAAAGCAGGGCAGACAAGCACGAGGAAAATACTAGACAAGGTACAAAGGCTTGCCTGTGTTTGCATCACTGGGGCTATGAGAACATGCCCGACTAGAGCACTTGAGGTCATCATAGATCTCAGTCCTCTACGTCTAGTGATCAAAAGGGTAGCCCATGAAGCTATCCTTAGAATCTCTAGGGAAGGTACAGGGAATGAGAGAATCAAAAGTCAGAGAGCTTGGTCCTCCCTGAACAAGTACATCTCATTAGCGAACCTACCTAGTGATGTTATGATTAAAAAAGTAAGCATAGAGAAGAACTTTGACTCAATGCTATGTAAAAGGGAAGAATGGGAAAAGGAATACACTACCCAAAACTTCAAAGCAAATACCGTTAAATAGTATACAGATGGTTCTAAAACCACGACGGGGGCCGGCGCTGGAGTATACGGGCCTAAAACTAAATGTACACTATCGCTAGGCTCCTACTCGAGTGTTTTTCAGGCAGAAATACTTGCTATCGAAAGATGCATAGACATAAACCTGGGAAGAAACTATCAAGGGTGTGACATAGTGATCCATTCTGATAGTCAGGCTGCTATTAAAGCACTGAACTCCTATGTCATCGACTCAAAGCTGATATGGGAGTGCCAAAGGAAACTCAATGAAGTAGGCAAGAATAACAAGGTCTCTTTAGTCTGGGTTCCTGGGCACTCAGGAATCAAAGGAAATGAAGAGGCCAACACTCCAGCCAGAAAGGGAGCACAAACTCTACCTACTGGCCCAGAACCTTTCTGTGGTATAGGCAAATGTACCTATAAGAAAGAGTTTTTGGAGAAAGAACAAAATGAAAGAGGGGCACTCTGGAGGAATTCTCCAGGAATGGAACACTCTAAAAAGTTCCGTCGGAACTGTGAAATTGCTAGATCAAAAAATCATCTGGATCTCAGTAAGAATAAGTTACGCCTCCTCACTGGTTTCCTCACAGAACACCGTCGCCTAAGGAAGCACATGATGAGAATGGGCTTATCAGAAACTGACGAGTGCAGATTTTGTGGGGAGGAGGAGGAAACCCCTGTTCACCTGATCACAGAATGCCTCGCCATTGTGAGATACCTTGGACAGGAGCATTATAGGAGGAATGAGAACCTAGCCTCCTTGAAGCCCTCACAGATATTAGAATTCATCAGAGCTATAGAGCTGGAGGGCGAGCTGTAGGTTGCGAAAACAGCTCTGACAAGGGGGCACAATAGACCTCAAGGTCGCAGTGGAACGTAACCCCTTACCAACTATAACTATAACTATCATATGTTGTGTGAGAGTTGGTCTTTTCGGGAAGGAAAAGGAGCTCATGAATCACCAGAGGCCTAGTCAAGTCGTCACATAAGCAGACTATTACGAATCCAGACATCATATAAAAAGTAGTAAAATATGCTCACTCATCTCATTCAGAAGACTAGGGAGGAATATTACAGGAACCAGATAGAAGAAAGAACGCATGACCATAAATACTTTTGGGATAGTATATCGTAAATAACGAATAGAAACAGACGGAGGATTGAAATAGACATTTTTCATTATGATGGCATAGAGCTGGAGGATAAGCGTGAGGTGGCCGACATTTCCGATACTCATTTCACAGCTTGGGCCAATATGTGACCGATCAACTTATCAAATCCGACGAATCGGAGAAATTAGGGAATAGCTCTGATAATTCTATATTCATAGGACCCACCAATGAGGTTGAACTTCTCCATATGATTACCAAGCACTAAAGTATCAAAAGTCCTGGAGTTGATGGTATAGCCGCGGAATACCTAAAAGTGATTTTTTTGGTTCATCGGGGCAGTATTGACATTTCTGATCAACAAAACATTCGAATATAGAAAGTACCCAAGAAATATTGAATTAGCAGCTGTTAAACCTCTATTCAAGGGAGGAGACACTAGCCTGTGGCTTGTGTCGCAAATCTGTGAAGTGAATAATAGCAATAATATGCGAGTTACTACTATACATTGTTCTCAACTTCATTGGTAAAATTGGAATAATTCTGCATTTTCAACAAGCTACAATAGAGTTGCCAGAATGATTAACTTCATTCTCTGTGATGGCTGGAAATTGTCAAGCTTACGAGAAACGTCAAAACTTTCACTTGATCTATGCATGGAGTGTAACAAATTCATTATACACGCCTATTATCGACGGGCTTGATTAATGACTGTCATTTCCCTTCAACAAGAGCCATCTAAATAAATAGATATTTCATGTTCAGACCGATTTCCCTCGTTAGTTTGATATCCAAAATAATAAAAAAAAAATAATTAAAACGCGCCTGGTGGAGGGTCTAGGGAAGATCAATCTAATTTCGCCAAGTCAGTTCGGTCGAAACAGTTGATTATCCAGATGAAGATTATAGGGTGGGGAACGCACCTATCCAACTGATAGACTATTTAAGAATTCCACGATTTTCGAGGTGAAGCAGATATATTTGTTCAGAGTTTATGCAGAGTTTAAATACGGAAAGAAGTTAGCATCAATATAGCACCATCATGAATCGAGTTATAAAGAAAGAAATAAACTAGCGAAGATTAAAACGATGAAAAAGGTTGGACAAAAGTCATTCTCATATATTGGTCCAAAAATCTTCGGTCAGGTGCCCCAGGCAATAAGGAAAGTGAAAAGAGCTACTCAGGAAGCTGAAGTGTTGGTTGGGATGCCTCACAAAGAATGACATATTGGTGATGACGTCAGTTGATGTATAGAAGAAGGAATGATTAAAACTTATGGTTTGTGTTGCCATTGTCTGCGTTGGATCTGACCTTGATGATTTTTTTTTGTAGATTTTGTTTTTTTATGATTGTATATTTGTCTCTTACGTTTTTATTTGGCTTATAATATATATTTCGAGCATTTTACTCAGGTGGGCATAGTTGTTGAAATGAAATTAAGCTTGGAACTATACCCACAACACCTGTTCATTTTGTCCTAACTAAAGTATTTTTAATGCTCAATTCTATGTGAAACTATAATTTTTTTATTGAAAATAAATATTTATTATTATTATTGCGCGCATGTTCTAGGGGAACAGCGTGCTATCGTTTTGTCCAAATGTCTGTAATTTTGGATGATTGAGCCGAAAATGGTCTCAATCGACTAGGTTGGACTCACTGATGACGAATCCGGTGTCAAAATCGATTCTGTCCGGCCGTAGACCCGCTAACTGCCGACAGAAGCTTTCAGGATAGGTTGCGCATCAGAATGCCGCGGTTAAGTTCGTTAATGGGCCAAATCGGTCGAATAGTTTCGGAGTTATAGGCTTTTGAAGTTTTGAAGTTGTTTATTTTTTATTTCGCAAACTACTTGAGCGATTGGATTCAAACTTGGCAGTTGGGTGGAGTATAACGACGCGCAACTTTGAGCCAAATTTTGTCAGGATCATATCGCCAGTAAATTAAAAAAAAAATTTTTTTTCGAAATTTTTTTCCAAAAAATTTTTTTCTTCGGAAACCATTCATCATATACAAAAAAAAATTCCAGTCACACTTTGAGCTTCATATTTCACAGCAGTGTACCAAATTTCAGTTCGATACGATCATAAGTTTTGGAGATATCGGGAAAAAATATGTCAAATTTCGAGGTATTCTTCTCGATATCGTTGATTTTTTCGGTATAACTCGAGAAATACTGATTCAGTCCTGATAAAACTTCACAGCTAGTTCTGAGATGCTGAAAGACAACTTTATGCGAAATTTCGTGATAATCGTGTCATTAGAACAATTTGACAAAAAAAATTTCTATGATTTTCTTATCATATCATCCTCATTAAATTCTGTATGAAACTTCGAACTGTTATTTTTCGATGAAGTACTGGATTTCAATTCGATCTGATCTGTATTTTTGAAAATATTGGAAAAATAAAATTTTGATTGGGTATATCTACGGAATCATTGGGTGGATTTTACCCATTCACGAATTCGGCCTTCGTAATTAAGGTCCAAACCTTCTCTACAAATATTTAGTTTCTAAGTTGTTTCTTTCGGAAGTTATTGTGTTTACGCAGTCGGCCGTTAGGCTGACCGTAAACACAATAACTTCCGGAAGAAACGACTTAGAAACTCGATATTTGTAGAGTAGGTTTGGGGCTTAATTACGAAGGTCGAATTCGTGAATGGGTAAAATCCGCCCAATGATTCCGTAGATACACCCATTCAAAATTTTATTTTTCCAATATTTCCAAAAATACAGATTTGATCGAATTGAAATCCAGTGATTTATCACTAGAAAATTTCAAAAAGCACTGCCGTGAAGGCAGCAGCTTTTGCGTGCATGTTCAAATTCGTTGCTGAAGCGGTCATCTACAATGAACATGCGCGCAAAAGTTGCTGCGTTCACGGCAGTGCTTTTTGAAATTTTTATATGTTTGAATCCTGTTTATACTGGATTGAAAGGTTTTTTTGCTACAATATATTATTTAAAAACATGAAACATAACATTAGTTTGTGAGTAATTATAAAAGATCTGTTCAAGAAAACATATCACACAAAACATTCGATAATTAGTTGCCATTTTTCTCACCTCAAATTTTCTTCCTGAGCAGTGTGTTTCTCCTTCTCAATGGCATAATCGATGAAGTTTTGAATATTCTCATTTGAATAAGATTTAATATGTTCCATATAATCGGGCTGATCTTCGTCCAGAACAGGATATTTCACCAATGAAACCATAGTTTTACCTATGCAAACATTATGTTGGAGATATTTGCACTGCTCATAAAGTTTACGCAAAAGGGACACTTTCATCTTATACCCATACAAGAATTGGGCTATATTGCTGAGCAGAGGTTCTACGATGTCAGGATAGGAAATTCTGTATTTAGACCATTCCAAGATTGTGTTTTCATAGCTCAATATGGATGCCTCATGTCGTGTCAGAATTTTCTCAGTTTCCACCAAGCAACTGCCATTCTTATCATTCAAAGCTAGATTAAGGTTTTTAATGATTGGGGTAATTTCTTCTATCCTTTCAACTGCTTCCTTAGAAAGGAGTGAAGACATGGTATTTCTTATAATCTGAAAAATCAAAGAATTATCATTAAAATCAATTTAAGCTGAGAATTGGTATTGTTGAAGTGTCTGTTTGGAGGGAAAACAATATTTGTGCATCTGTGTTGAAAAATTGGCTTAAAAATTTAATTGGCGCAGCATGGGGCTTCTGCTCCATATAATGAACAATTCTGAAACCATGGAGTTCATAGTCATTTTCCGGGATTATGATCTCTGTATGTCTTGCTATTCTCTCTTTCATCAATATTTTTCATGGCGTTTCAATATCTAACTTGATTGAAAACACAATGCATCAATCACTAGTTCATAGAGAGCTTGAATTAATATAAAAATCGAATTGAAAGGTATCATTAAATATCTTACCATGAAAACTGACTCATATTGCACCTTCTCTGATCTAACTGCAACATATTCGCCTAAAGAATGTGTCTTCAGAGACAGATTCTCAATCATTTCTTTGAGGGGTTTGTGTAAAACATGGACTGTTTCAAAAGAGCCACTGAAGACTTCATTCTGGAGCTCAAAGCACATTTTCAACCCCTCGAAATCTTTGATGGTCTCTTCAAGATGCCCTTTTTTGATAGCTTTTTTGGTAAGAGGATCAATCAGATGAAGTTGCGAGTTCAATGTCAATTTCAAGAATCCAAGTTGTGTATGGATAGTTGCGATAAGCTCAATTTTTTCATTGAAGTTGTTGCTGGATTCTTCTTGTAATTGGTGTACGTTAGTAGAGCAGGTTCGCAAAGTTTCTGCGAATTTTGATATGGCGTCCTTATGCTCGCTTGATGTTACTGAATTTACGAAGTCCTTGATTTCGGTAATGCATTTTTCTAGTAATTGAGATAAAGTAAAAGAAGTCAGGTCCAGGCTGAAGGATATTCCAAGTTGGTTTGTGAATGATTGCAGATCCTTCTGCACATAAGATGACTCGATGTTGCTGAAAATTGATTGAAGTTAGATGAAACAGTATATAGAAGAAAATGCTTCCCACATGAAATAAATTATGTATACAGATTGTGCGAGTTAGGATATAGGATGAATTCTGGGTAGGTTTTGTTGCAATGTACTTATCCCCCCCTCCAGCACTGTCAGTTTTTGACCTAACA
This sequence comes from Myrrha octodecimguttata, assembly GCA_958510865.1. Classification (NCBI taxonomy): domain Eukaryota; kingdom Metazoa; phylum Arthropoda; class Insecta; order Coleoptera; family Coccinellidae; genus Myrrha; species Myrrha octodecimguttata. The sequence continues at coordinate 34,956,496 of OY294057.1, forward strand.
GTGAATGGTGGCCCGTACATGTTTTCGAGATCAAAAGTTCGAATATTTTAAAAGAGGGATTCTTCTTGATATCTAATACCAGTGCAGCATCTCAAAAAAGTTATTCCGGGAGGGGAACGTAGTTCTAGAGAAAAAACTAGGAAAGCACTGACGTGAAAACAGCAGCTTTTACGCACTTAATCAAATTCGTTGCCAAACCGGTCACCCTTTCACGTAGTGACCCCGCCAAATGAGCCTTTACTTCCTGATGGAATAATTTGGTGATATTCTAATCATATTAACCTCACAAAATTATGCATGGACTTTCAAGCTGTCATCTTTCACTCAAGCATTGAATTCCAGTTCAATCCGTTTTTTTGAAAATATTGGGAAGATACAATTTTGAGTGAGTATATCTATGGAATCATCGGGCTGATTTTACCTTCGTTTTTAGGCCCCAAACTTAATGTACAAATTCTGATTATCGGTTTCATCCATTGTTTCATCCATCAGGAAACAGACTTAATTTTATCTTCGGGATAACTTCAGCCAACGGTTCGGTGACGACAAATGTCCCTTTTTCAATAAGGCTGAAATATTCTTAATTACAATATGAAACTTACAGTGAGAAGATCTATTTACTTTCGAAATTCCTCTTAAGGAGACATAACTACTCTAAAAATATCTAGTAGAAACTCGATATTCGTGAAGTAGGTTTCGGGTTTAATTACGAAGAAATTCGTGAATCGGTAGGATCAGCTCAATGATTCCGAAGATATATATACCTATTCCAAATTTTATTATTCCAATATTTCCAATGTTACAGATTGGATAGAATTGAAATTCAGTTCTTGATTAAAAATGACAGCTTGAAGGTTCATACATAATTTCATCAGGATAATATGATCAGAAGATTGTAGAATGTTGAATATTTGAGAAAAAATGATATTGTTTTTCAAAGTGTTCTAATGACCCTATCAAACTAGCTACCAAGTTTCATAAGGTTTGAATCAGCATTTTTCGAGTAATTCCGGAAAAATCAACGATAGCGAGGAAAAAAACACAAAATAGGTATCTTGCATGTAACACGAATTATCATATTTTTCTGTTTTCCTCATTCTATATCGATACAAAATCATAATGTATGCTATCACACACTTCAATAATTAGCGAATTTTGAATAATTCGGTATTAAAAATGGCCAAACCGGGACTCAAGGTCGAAGCGGGAGAAACGCGTCAGATCGCCTCTACGTCACTCGTTATTGTACGATTCACCGATCGATACAGCCCGACGCTGTCTATGGACTTGCTAGAGTGAAAGGTACACGAGAAGAGGAAGAGGGTGCGTGCATATATCCCCATACGTCACGGAAACCGCGAAGCTTCGTCTGTTTAAACAACCGACATGCGGAGCCAAATTCAAAATAGCATTCTCTCGTTAAAAATTGAGATTTTTGATGACGGTTAAAGTTTTTCAGTGGTCTCACGGATAGAATATTTGAATCCAATGATAAAAAAATTCATGCAAGAGTCCTATTTGACTCCTTTTTTCGATATCTTTTAAAATTATGATTGTATGAAACTGAAATTCGGTACACTGCTTTGATATAAGCTCCAAAAAATAAGCTCAAGGTATGACAACAATGTTTTTTGAATATATGTAATTAATGAACAAGTCCCTCACAAAAACTTTTGAATTTTTTAAAATTTAATTCACAGACAGTATGATCTCAAGAAATTCTGCAAAAAGTGGCACATAGCTATGTTCCAACTAACTGAGTTTCAATCCATTTCCTTCAGCAGTCCCTGAAATATCAGCGAAATAACCTCGAAATTTCAAATGGCCATAACTTCGAAACCGTTAGGCAGATTTCGCGCATTAACGAACCGTCGCATTTTGAAATGCAGCCAACCATTTTCGGGAAAAAATCGAAAATTAAGGACATTTGGAAAGGATGATAGCACTCTGTTCCCAGAACATGGGAGCTTAAATACCAGCCTCGTATTGTGATGTGATGTAAACCTCAAAGCAACTATATTTACCAAATTTCAGCCAAATACCTTAAGAAATGCAGATGCTATTAGATTGAATAAAGATAACTGTTTGAATATTTCAAACTTTGAAGTAGATGGCCACAGTAATATATCAGGACGTCTTTTTCTAGGCCTTTTCGCGCCTTCGATCTAGGAGTTTAAAGTTAAAATGAACTTTTCCTATGAATCTATGCTACCTTCGGTACGTTGGCGTTCCCAAAAATAGAGTCTTAAAATGTATGATAACTCTGACGTAGCGAAGTGGCCATATAAAGGCTTCTCGGCACATAAAGGGATCTGCCGCGCCGCCTCGACAAGCGATATCTGATCAAGGTTATTAGGCACACATTAATCAATTTCAAGCGATGGACCAGATGCTCTGGTTATAGTTTCGGTTATCAAAATTGACAGATTATCCTTTGCCTATATGTCAGTTTGGATAACCGTTACTATGACCGGAGCTTTTGGTCCATCGCTTGAAATCGATGTATGTTGTATTAACTCAGTCACACAGATGGCGACACAGATGTTACCCTTTGACACATGCGACTAGAGACAGGGACATGAAGGTTGGAATCAGCCAATCAGAGAGAACGCGGTATGGCGGTAATTTTGAACTTCACAACGCGAATGATGACAGTTCTATATAAGGTTTGTTCCAACACCCAGTTCTGTTACTGTCTTGAACTCGTTCAGAACTGAATCAATCCACACGTCTTCGCTCATTCTAGTTCGGGACTAATTCTGAATAGATAGTTCGAAAGTGTTGGAAATGCATCATTCTTAGAAATTCCCTTGTCATAGCCTAAGGGCTGTTTGTCACCCGAAAAATGCAGCCCGTCTCTGCCAGATGTGGTTTTATTGCCCCTTGCTGCATTCGAATGGCACGAAACAGATGACTGATTCAATTCCTCCTTCTCAGTTCTTGCCTAAACTCAAGAACTGAATTAACCGTTCTAGAACTGGTCTGACACAAATTCTTTTCACGTTGGAACACTTGGTTTGCAATTCCTAACCAGTTCGAAATTTGTTGGAACGCTAATATCGATATGCGCAAACTCCGCCCGATTCAGAACTAGTCCCAGAGTGTGTAGGAATAGACTTATGGTGTGTCTTTGGTTCCAGGTTCCATACAGTATTTTATCTCGAACTGGTATATTCTTAATTGATTTTGATGAAACCAAGACTGTGTATTTCTCTATTTTAGATGAAAAACTGGATATTATAATGTATTAGTATGTATAGTGGAAAATTAGAAACTGGAAAGTCGGTCCTTTTTTTTTACGCGCTTGTTCTAAGGAACAATGTGATGACTGATGAAGCGTTATTATTTCACCAACAATTCTGCAATTGTCGAAGTACGAACGGCAAATGGACTTGAATTACTAGGTTGGACTAGAGGAGTTTTGGTGCAAAAAGACTAACTGGTAAATGATTTAAATCATCAGGCGGATGATGAACCGCATCATTTCACCCATCCCAGATATATTTTACCCATTCAAAAATTCATCCTTTGTTGATATGAGGCCCTAAGCTTGCCCAATAAATATCGAATCCCTGGTGAGCTTCTTACTGAAAATCACAACTATGATTACCGAGTTTCAATAGACGACTTCGGCCCAAGTTGCCAATCCACAATTTACTTAGCAAGTTTACTTTCACTGGGGAACGGGAATTTCAGGACAAATTCGACATGATAAGTAACGCATTATTTATAAATAACCGTAAAACATGCCTCGGCTCTTCAAACCAGATAATTCCTTCCAAATATAGGTTTTTGTTAAGATCGTCCCCGATTGGCTGAAATTTAAGTTGGGATTCCTGATTTCATGCAAACAGTGTCAATTTTCATAGGATACGTTCCGAAAATCAACTCTGTTGTTTCATTTGCCAATTTTCTGCTCCGTAAATATAAAATATTCGGATGGTTCCTGGAACAAGCGCGTGAAAAAGGTTATTTAGGGAATCTGGTTGATGAAAATGCGGTCGATTTACTGTCACCAGAACGATTTTCTATGATAAATATCCATAGCATAGAACAATCTATGTTTACCTTAGGTTCCGAGTTCAGAACTGTACGGGACGGTTCTAGCACAGATCTATGGTCTATGCTAGAACCGTCCCGAACAGATCTGAACTCGGAACCAAAACAAACCTAAAGTAAACATAGATTGTTCTATGCTATGGATATTTACCATAGAAAATCGTTCTGGTGACAGTAAATCGACCGCATTTTCATCAACCAGATTCCGTAAATAATCTTTTTCACGCGCTTGTTCCAGGAACCATCCGAATATTTCATATTTACGGAGCGGAAAATCGGCAAATGAAACAACAGAGTTGATTTTCGGAACGTATCCTATGAAAATTGACACTGTTTGCATGAAATCAGGAATCCCAACTTAAATTTCAGCCAATCGGGGACGATCTTAACAAAAACCTATATTTGGAAGGAATTATCTGGTTTGAAGAGCCGAGGCATGTTTTACGGTTATTTATAAATAATGCGAACCTTATCATGTCGAATTTGTCCTGAAATTCCCGTTCTCCAGTGAAAGTTAACTTGCTAAGTAAATTATGGGTTGGCAACTTGGGCCGAAGTCGTCTATTCTGTGTACGCAGAGTATTTTTTTTGGGTTCATTATTTAGGAAAGCACCATAATTTCAGATTAGTAAATCCACGAAACTGTTTGGTGGATTTAGCTCTATATTGAGTTTGCTCAACCAGGATATTCAGTGAGTACTCTAGTCTACTCTTCTCCTTCGAAATAAGTTAGAGTGTTTACGGCCTGACGAACAATGTAATTTCAAAATAATTTTTTTATCAATGTGTTAGTCCAACCTAATAATTCAAGTCCATTTGCCGTTCGTACTTCGAGAATTGCAGAATTGTTGGTGAAATAATAACGCTTCATCACACTGTTCCTAAGAACAAGCACGTTAAAAAAAGAACCGACTTTCATGTTACTAATTTTCCAATATACATGCTAATACATAAATATCCAGGTCTTCATCTAAAATAGAGAAATACAAAGTCTCGGTTCCATCAAAATCAATAAGGAATATACCAGTTCGAGATAAAATACTGTATGGAACCAAAGACATACTATATAAAAGTAAAGACACACCATAAAGAACAGTCATCATTCACGTTGCAAAGTTCAAAATTATCGCCATACCGCGTTCTCTCTGATCGACCGATTCCAACCTTCATGTCCCTGTCTCTAGTCGCATGTCCCTTTGAGATCGTCGGTCCGTCTTTCGCCGCGACAGAACGTTTCTGTGTGCATAAGCAGATTTTAATTCTGATATAATATTTATGATAAGTAACGGTGACAGAAAGTCACTAGTTCATGTTGCATTTTATAGACCTCGTATTCGCCAATTCTGAATAAGAGACTTCAATCAAAGTTGCCAACCACAAAATTTGGAAATATTCTGTCACTGAGGAAGGGAATTCTCAGAACAAAATTTGTCATGTTCAAACCAAGTAATTTGATCCAAATATCAATATTTGTAAAGATGATGACTGATTGACTGAAGTTGTATATGAGTGTTCCGTAAATCAACTTGGATATTTCTGTTACTGGTTTTTTATTCCGTAAATATGAAATTCTCGATGGGTTCCCGAAAAAAGATTACTTATGGACATCAGAAAAAATAAGATATTTTCTCTCTCTTTCATCCCAATGATTAAACTCTTATCAGAATGCTTGAACTCTAATGCCTATATCCTGAAAATATTTTATGTCCTGGTCTCAAAAGAAAGTCGCTACTTCAGTAAAAATTTATAATTGATAATGTTTCCATGCATGAAAATTCCTCCTTTTCAGTGCTTTTAAATTTCACAATGTCAATAATGACTCCTAACTTTTCTTGGAGATCTGCGTGACATCTAATATTTACAGGATATACTCATTGGGATTCAAGCTTTCAGGTAACAGTTGAATCAATCCGAAGAAAAGGGAAGTCATTTTAAATTGCACAGTTTGGCAGCATGGCACTGGTCTATTGTGTTGATTATCCCCTCTAGATATAATAAATTCTACCATGTTAGTTTTTATCGCATATGATCCTGATGTACTTAAAAAAATGTCGGTCTCCCTATAATACGAATTTTTTTTTGACAGTTACAGAAAAGGTGGTAGCCTTGTATGATATAATTAAGTTAGGCATCATTATCCAAAAAAGCGCTAAATATCTTCCGTCAAGAACTATTCCACAAACAAACCAAATTAAAAATACTTAATTTCTCAATCAAGTTTTTTACTTTTGAAAATTCCTAGGGAGATCTCATTTTTCCAGTAAATTTGATCTGTGGTACATAAACTAATAATGAAGCGTAATAAACGAGGTTAAGAGTTCAGTGCCAACTCCTGATGCTGGAGGTTGTATTTGGGCCCAATTTAGTTCGACCCAAGGCTATTCCTTTTCACCGTAATTCTTTTCTGGAGAGTTTCCATGAACTTCTAATGAAATTTACGTTGTTATCTCGCGAAAAAGTTCAGCTTCAGTCGAGTAGGAAATATATTTTGTACAAAAGGAATAAAGGAGATTCTTAGGAACAAAAATAATTTTGTAATTTACGTCGATAGATGAACAAAGATTTTTCTGAACTCCATTAAATCGACTGTGTGAACCTGAAGTCGAACTAATTATATTTGTTTCGTTCGCAATATCATATGCATTTGAGAATTTATTTTTCCGGCAAATTTGAACTTATTTTTGTATGGCCAATTCTTTACCAAAACCGAGTATCATAAATTTATCGAAAAATGTGTTGTTGAAGATACTGGGGGTTGAACATTTAAATACATCAATGTTACTGTTTTTGGTTTTTTTTAGTTGAATTTTGAAATCGTTGATGAGGGGTAAGAAGTAAAGATGATTTATTATTATTATTACTTACATGAAATCGTAATCGCTGCTATGTAGAGCTTTCGCGTTCTTCCACAGGGTGATATTCAGAGTCCTATGCTGATTCATCAGGTTCCTGAAATTACCCAATTTCGTAGGGTATATTTCATCAGTGTCGTTTCGTATCAACAATTTGCCTAAATAAAACGACAATTTAGGATGATGTCCGTTCAGTGTAAGATAAGATTCATCTTCTTTTTCCTCCAAATACTCCTCAGAATAAACACTTGGTGAATTGTTTAAATATAGGAAATAACATTTCACCAATTCGTGAAGTAATCGTTCATCTCTTGTCCTGGCGTATTTTAAGTACGTGGCGACAAGATCAGTAGGAACTACAAGAATATTTTCGAAAATATTCTCCTTGTCTGCTCCCAATGCGATATTTTTTCGAACCACCAATTCTTCAATGTAATGCATGAAGGGCACCAATTCAAGTTTATACCTGTCCACTTCCTTTAGGTCTTCAACATCGTTTTTGGCATGAACCAATCTTAACACGTCCATTTTTTCAGTCACGCTTTCAAAATTATATGTTAAGTTAACCTTTAAATCTATCAGGATATTTCGTATGTTTGAATCACTCTCCAAATATTTGAGAACATTCATTAATTTATTTCTTCTATCGCAAATGTTGTAAAATGCGCTAATGAAGTCAAACTCTATGGTGACTTCTAGATTAGACCGCTCGGTGTACGGTGGAGGTCTACTGTTGTGTTTCTGGTAGTTCTTTCCGATCTTGAATATCCCTGACAATTGTCTGTCCATCACAAGGTTGACTCGATGTAAAATTGAACTTAAATCACTATTTTCTTTATCGTTGAGAGCTTTCATCATGTTTTTCACAGCATACTTGAAGAACCAGTTGTAATGTACTTTTATGTTGGTTATAATCTTAGCGTGTTCCTTTTTATCTGTCACATCAACCAGAGCGCAGTTGGAAAACCAATATCTCCACTTGGTAAGAGAAAGGATGAGAATAACATCTTCATTAGACAATCTTGAATCTTTTCTCTGAAGAGATGAATTCAAATTTGAATCAAATGCCTGTAAAAGCGATAAGAAGTTATCAAGTATTACATCGTGGAATTTGTCTTCTATTTCGTTTTTTCTTCTGGCATGTAGGTAATCAATCATAGCCACTTTAGGTTTCTTCTCCCTCAGCTTTTCGTTTTGAAGGAGATACACTGCCAGAAGAAGTTGTAGTACCGTAGAGTTTATGTCAGAACCGCTTTTGGTGCGGTATACTGTATCAGGAATCCATCTATGATCAACTGGTAGACCTTTAATGCTGAAACTAGATTTTTCTAAGATTTTGAACATCTGCTGGTTGATTTTGAGCAAATTTTCATCCCCAGCATTCAAAATGTATTTCAGATAATTATGACGCGTTTTCAAATCGTTTGGAGTGGACATAGTGTAAAACATAGTTAGTAAATACTCTAAGATATTATCCTTTTTTACACATACATTATTTCGGAGGATAGAATGAATCAGAGCAGACTGCTGTTGGAATTTTTTCATATCCGAGCTAGTTTCATAGTTGATAGTTTGAAAAGTGAAATTTTCGTTATACCAGTCGTTCTCCACATTTTTGTCAACAGAAGGAACAAGGCAATTTTCAAGTTCTTCTTCCAAAGTCTGAACAACCTCTTTGGTGTTAAATTCGACTGGAGATCTAGTCTTGTAGTACACTTCGATCAAGGTCGAATGGAATGCTTGCTTCTCATCAATTCCGTATCTTAGTTGTTGAGAAATCAGAGAAGCTGATTGCAGGAGTTCGTTTATGGTTGGTTGTTCACCTAGAATCATGTCGCATAGGAACTCGTGCATATGGAGAAGAACCCTGATGTGTTTTCTATCATTCAAGCCATTGATTTGAATCATGCTCTTCAGATCCAATTCGTTTTTGGAAGTTTCGCGATCATTTAAAACGTATATTTCGACACCTCGGTTTCTCATTGCCCTAGAAATTATATGAATTGTTTTATTTCAATCTGAGTAATTTTATTCGGAATAATTTGAGCATATTGTTTTCAAAGTGACTTACCTGGATATTTCGCCATTCTTCGGATCCATGGTGAGGAAGAGCCTGAAATCTTCGTGGGGTTTAATCTCGAAGACCTTTCCATCTTTATCTACGCCTCTTTCGCCTATGGTCAAAACACCCCGTGGTTCCAAGAGAGCGTTCAAACGGTCAAGGACAGCTGAGCTGCACAAGTTCACGTTGTCAACAAGCAGCCAATAACCGTTTTGGAGACACTAAAATTTTATAGAAATAAACGTTAATATATTCCTTCGAGTGATTTGACAGCGAGTATTGCTTGAAGTTGCCAACACATTGGTTTTTGGATGGCATAATTCGAGAAGAATGGTTCTCAATTTGATTCGCAGTAATAAGATCACGTGAGAAAATGGACAAGAAAATTGAAAAATTAAAAGAGAAGAAAAACGGTAGACCCGAGCAAAGATTGCAGGATGAGTTGGGATGAAACGTTCATACCAAAAAAGATTGTTTCGTGAATTCCATTTTTTATATTTGGCAGGAGATGAATTCACTTTATCTGATAATACAATATTCAAGGCCATTCCTGCGTTAAACTCCCCGCCATCCACCTCATACGACACTGTGGTTACATAACCACATCTGAAAATAATGAAACTCCTCGGATATTTCAGATATTTCATCTTGAACATCCTGTATCTTCGTGAGTAAAGGCTTCTGGGGAAAATTGGGAAACAAATAGTTGACTCTCTGAAATAAATCTTCGGTTCCAACATGACACCTTTAAATTCCTTTTATTCTTTCAATAATTGGGGTGGACCGTTGACAAACTGTTTGAAACTTTCAGCTAAGAAACGCGAGTTCTTCCATAGGTTCTAAATAAAAAATGAGTTCAGAAGTAATAGATTTAGAGGACGACTTGCACGCTTTCGAATATTTATGGCATTATAGATGCTTGTATATTTTTGCTTAGTAGTCAGGTCCGGATTTATACTCAGACGAAAGATTCATGGAACGGTACTATGAAAAATTATAAAAACTTAGAAAAGCACTGCCGTGAAGGCAGCAGCTTTTGCGCGCATGTTCAATGGAGATGACCGCTTTGGCAACGAATTGGAACATGAGCGCAAAAGCTGCTGCCTTCAAGGCAAGTGCTTTTCCAGGTGTTTTTTCGATAAAGTACTGGAATTCAATTCGATCTAATCCGTATTTTTGAAAATATTGAGAAAATAAAATTTTGAATGGGTAGATCTACGTAATCACTGGGCCGTTTTACCCATTCTCGAATTCGGCTTTCGTAATTAAGCCCCAAATCTTCTCCACAAATATCGAATTTCTAAGTGGTTCCTTCCGGAAGTTTTTGTGTTAACAGTCGGTCAAACGACCGTGAACGCAATCATCACGAAATTTTGCACAATGTTGTCCTTCAACATCTACAAACTAGCTGTAGTTTCAACACGATTGAATCAGTATTTCCTGAGTAATACCGGGAAAAACTACGACATCGAGAGGAAAATCACGAAATTCTACATATTTTTTCCCAATATCTCCAAAACTGATAGCCGTATCGAATTGAAATTTGGTGCACTGCTATGAAATAAGAAGTTCAAGGTATAACTGAAACTGTTCTCGAATATGAACAATAGTTTCAGAAAAAAAATTTTTTCCGAAAAAAAATGCTTCAACTAACTGCCAAGTTTCAATCCAATCGCTCCAGTAGTTTCTGAAATATGAGGGAAATAACCTCAAAATTTCAAATGACTATAACTCCGAAACTATTTGGCCCATATAATTAATTATCATAAGTGAAAAATGATAGTTTATTTTCGCCTTATTGTTGAAGAGACATTACATGCATATTTCAAACTACCACATATCGTCACTACATGATTGCAATTGAGTGAATGAATACATAATTCTCCTAAGACAATAGTTGAGAAAATACTCTTCAATATGGTTATAATTCCTCATCCACTGTACTTGACCTCATATGACGAAGGTTATGTTCCGATATACACCGCGAGCACTGTGAGGTGTGAAGTCAATTCAGTAGACTGAGAAGCCATTTCTTCATTTTTGGCTGTACTGGTTGCTGTATAAAACGGAACGCAGTTCCGTATTCTATCATGGTTTTTGGCGCCAATTTCAAATAACAAGTGAAGTTCAACTATTTAGCCGGCAGTTATAAATAGTGAATTACTGAGTTGGTGTATGATACGCAAATTCAATAAGCACATCTATTAGTAATTGAAAAGTAAAGTATAGTAATAAATTGAAATTCAATGAAAACAACTTAATTACTCTACATCATTTTCTGTTCTGGGGATGATATTTTATTCCATTTCCAGAAAAATATATGAGAACTTCATCATCGGAAGATTCCAATAAAAGTTTGACTGTACCAGTTATTGCAGTTGCAATTATTCGTACTCCATTAGATATTTTTTTTCACTTAAATAATAAACACGTTGGCAGTTCACTTTGATCGCACATAACCTCGTTTAGATAATTGAGTATACTGACAGTTCATAACAGAACGAATTTCTCCGCAGTGAGGGTACTGGACAGTGCTCGCAGTGTATATCGGAATATACTCTAAGTACTTGTTTTGTTAACCAGTGCCTATAATGGGACAGAAGAGTATGAACAATCTCTTGAGTAATTTGAATATCCCGCCATGTTTTTGAAGTTGAAATTATTTAACTTGCAGAAAAGAATCTCCCGATTTTGGGTAAGAGCATCTTGCATGCATCTGACAATTCAAATGTCAACGCTTGAGCGACAATCGCGTCTATCAATTTTCACTTTTAAATAGAGCAATTCCAGCTGACGTCACAACATGGCCGATGGGGGGACAGCCTGTCAAACGTTGAAAGTAAAACAACACAACCTCACTTTCCCGTTTTGTTTATGTTATGAAGTACAGCATTTTCAACAATTTCAGGATAAATTCACAAGTTAAAATGATTTATATTAATAGAATTGGTGGATTACTAGGCCAAGTTAGTGTGTCGTTGTGAAATTGAACATAAATACACCGAGAGACGAAGGAATACATTCGCTTTGTTTACATTGGCGAAGAGCGATTATTTGGAGATTTTAGTGATTTCACAAGTGAAATTTCGTGATAATGGATCTGATTAACTGATATTCAATCTCAGATGATAATCATTCAAAACAATAAAAATGAAAATTGCAGTATTTATTCTTGTCTTTTAAAGCCTAGAGTATCAACATCAGAGATAGCATTCATTATAGGTATAACTATGGAAACTGAAACAGTAAAATGTTTGGCTCATTTATTCCTGAAAATAAACAGCAGAATGAAATCCAACAAATGTATGGAATGGAAAAAACATGGGTTCCAGAAAACTTCTCAGTACTATTTCAAATAACATTATATGTTGCAAATTATCAAATTACTACAATATTGGTCTGCAGTTGTTATGTCAGTGCTATCATAATTTTCAATTATATATTTATTATACTACATATATGTTACAAATAAAATAATTCATATGAAATTTTTTCCTTGAACACCGATTTCCAATCATCCTCAAAAAATGCTTTACTATCCATATAAAATGTTTTTTATTATGCAGATGCAACGTTAAGGCTTTCATAATCTTTAATTGACAATAAGTTCAATTCGAAACATATTACAAACAACAAAATATAGAAGTTCCATCCTTGGGTAGTCGAGCCACGTCGGAATATGTTCGGTTGAGAACAGAGGAAATTATCTGGTTCATTATTATTTATAATACATACAATATTTTGGGAAATCTATCACATAACGGATTGCCTTGATTGGCTTTATACAACATATAGAGATGTGAGTGGTAAACAATCAGGATGGGTTTGTCCATCATAACGCCAGCTATCGTAGGTTGATATCATTCTTGAAATGTGTATAACAAACACGAAATATTCTTATCATGGTTATCTCATCATGATTTAACTTATTAAACAGAACAAATTAAATAGATAGTCTTAACATAATTCATTCACCAGTGTGGAAATGTCTCCAACAAACTCTAACATGGTTTGTTACTTTGTCAGAACAGTTTTTTCAATTTATGGCGAGAATATAGTATGATTGCCTTCTCTGGGATAGTTCACATAGTATTCTGTTTCTTCCAATACCAGATAAAATTTAGGGGAATGGGTCAAAAATGCAAATATTCAAATATAAAGTCTACAGTACAATATATCTGAAACATCGGATTCTTTCGTCTCTCGGTGTATTTATGTTGTATTTCACAACGAAACAATAACTTGGCCTAGTTATTCACCAATTCCATTATTATAAATCATTTTAACTTGTGAATTTATCCTCAAATTGTTGAAAATATTGTACTTCACTACATAAACAAAGCGGGAAAGTGAGGTTGTGTTGTTTTACTTTCACGTTTGACAGGCTGTCCCCCCATCAGCTGATTCATCTCGATGAACCATAGATAGCTGGAACTGCTCTATTGAATAACATATTGGTTTACTAGACCGTTTTCTCTATAGTCTCTCAGCTTTGGGCAAGATGCCTAGGAAATATCAAGTGTCGACACTTTCCTTCCATTACCCACTAAAATTTTGGGTCGAAAACGCGGTCCTACAATTGTCAAATATTGTCCTACTTCGATCTGTAAACGATGATGGCGCTAAAGTCGCTGCTTAAAGGCCATACAATTAATTCCGCTGAGTAATATGAATTGAGCTATAATCTGATGAGACTATTCGCAAAATATGAATTGAATATTTGAAATGATGGATTCTTACTAATATACAGGGTGTTTTACAAGCTCTATGACAAACTCTGACAGAAGGTAGCTGTGCTTATTCTAAACATTTTTTTCCCATGAACATAGGTCTGATTCGTTCTCGTTTCGAAGTTACAAGCATTCGAAAAAATTCATTTCCATGTTTTGATTAAGTAGACCGACATAAAATATCGGTTGATATGGTAATTGACGTTATTTTAATTATTCATTTGACACTTGGGGTACGTTTTGAATAACAATGCATTCTTTCACGACTAAGGAATATGCAGATATTGTATTTGAATATGGGTATTCTAAATGGTAACTCCAGAAGAGCAGCTCGAGAATACCGAAGAAAATATCCTAATGGACAGAAACCTGCTCACACAGTATTTTGTGCATCATTCCGAAGACTTCGAGAAACAGGCAAAAGTAAATGTAGAAAATGAGGAAAATGTAATAGATGCTGTCCGTGGCAACTTTTCGATTAGTGTTCGACGTATAGCTACTATAGCTTCATTCATCACCAAATTTCGTATGGCGTGCTTTGAAAGGAGAAATGTTGCATCCATTTCATAGACGAAATGTACAAGCTTTACATGCTGACGATGGGGTGGGATTTTCAACAATGATTTGATGCTAGTACATGTTATAAATGACCGTTTAAATGTAGATTTGTATAAAAATTTTTTGGAGCACAACCTTCTTGACTTCATTGATGACTTAGAGCTAAACATTGTAGGAAATACGTGGTATCAGCACGATGGTGCACCACCAAGACAAGTAGTCAGTTGGCTGAATGAACATATCCCGAATAAATGGATAGGACCAATACAATGGAACCTCGTTCGCCTGATCTAAATCTCTCAGATTTTATTTATGGGCCCACATGAAGCAGCTTGGTTATCAAGTTGAAATCGAATCTCATCAACAATTGCTCGATAGAATTCAAGATGCAGCAAACCAAATACGAAACGACCCAAATCTGATCTGCCGAGTAACGGCATCTTTAGTTCGTCGAAGTGAAGCTTGCATTCAAGCCGAAGGTGGACATTTTGAACAATTTTTATAGTATCAAAATTTCCATTTATAATTATGATTTGAACATGAAAATATAATTTTCCAAATGCTTGTATCTTCATAACAAAAACGAATCGGATACATGTTCATAGGAAAAAAAATGTTCTGAATAAGCACAGCTATCATCTGTCAAAGTTTGTCATAGAGCTAGTAGAACACCCTGTATGAAAGTGTTTAACAAATGTGGAACAACTATACTCATTAATAATATGAAATATGAACAGGGGAACAAGGAGGAGTATGAGGTTTATTGTTAAAGGACTTTCATGGATTCAAGAAGTAGCTTCGAAGCCAAAACAACAGTAAAAACGTAACGAGAGATTGATTGTATACATGTATTTATTGGATAGTTTGAATTCCTTTCATGAAAAATATGGCTTTTAAAATTTGTATGTACCTAAAAAAAATTCTAATTCAAAAGTCATGAATTTGTAAAATACTTATGTACATATTCCGAGGAAATGTTCATATTCAACAAAGCCGTATTTTGACCACATTCGGACCTCATTTAGGACCCAAAATATGTCAAAGAGTGTCCGCACCTTGTATTGTATGCATCCCTGTTTCGAGCGACATCATGAAATGAGTATGCGGCTGAAGTAATACACGCACAGTCGCGATTTGAAAAATAATTCCGACAATAAACGACGCGAATGAATTTTAACATTTTCTCAGAAAATTTATTGGTACAGCTCTGCAGCAGAAGGCAGATACCGCATCCGATCCGGACCTGTATTCCGGAAGTCACAATTAGACTAAAAGTTCACATTTCCCATCCAACTAACCCGAGTCTCAACTCCGGACGTAACAAACTGATTTTTTCAATTCCCGAAAGGATCTTCCATAAATCTTTATGAGAGTCAAAACAACTTCATTACCTTTATCAGGACGGAATCGACCCATTCGAACTTCCCTCCTGCGTTGAGGGATCGCTCCTCCTGCACGTTATTCCTCAATATCGCCTCCTTCTGCCTCAATCTTTCGACGGTGTCGTTGGGGCCCTCTTTCAGTTCGTCTACGTAGTTCCAGACAGCTCCAAGTTTGTCCAACTTCCGGAGAAATAATTCAATCTCTTCCTTTATTGTCTTTATCTCTTGCTCTGGAAAAAAGAAAAGAGGGTGTTTATAATATGTCAGGGGGTTGGAAAGTTGTTGGATTTTTCGAGTACTTGACATAGACTCATTAAACTATATGGACATGGCTTAGAGAGGGAGAGAGAAACTGCGGACATAAGGCACCATATTCTTGAATGTGATGGTATGAACGTTCTCTAACGTTCCAACAAAAATGCACCGCGTCGACACGCCTATTTTCTTCCATCCCCGGTTCAAGAATAGGGACCCTGGATGGAACTAGTTCGGGCAAAACCATAGAATACGGCAAAAATAAGAATGATCAGTTTGAAACCATATACATATTCATATAACATATTAAACTCTATTAGCCTATGTTTGAAATACTTTTTTCCAAATGTTTTGTAAGTTATAATTTCAAAGCATATTGCAAACCAACCTAGTGATGTTATGATTGAAAAAGTAAGCATCGACAAGAACTTCAACTCATTGCTATGCAAAAGGGAAGAATGGGAAAAGGAATACACTACCCAAAACTGAACCGCTGAACCGCTGAATGGTATACAGATGGTTCTAAAACCGCGATGGGGGCTAGCGCTGGAGTATATGGGCCAAGAACCAAGTGTTCACTATCTTTAGGCTCCTAATCTAATGTTTTTCAGACAGAAATACTTGCAATCGAAAGATGCAAGGAAAATAACCCGGAGAAGAACTATCCAGGGTGTGACATAGTAATCCATTCTGACAGTCTAGCTGCTCTCAGAGTACCGAATTCATAAATCATCGACTCAAAGCTGGTATGGGAGTGTCGAAGGAAACACAATGAAGTAGGCAAGAACAACAAGGTTTCCTTAGTCTGGATTCCTGGGCACTCAGAAATCAAAGGAAATGAAGAGGCTAGCACACTGGCCAAAAAGGGAGCACAAACGCCACCAACTGGCCCAGAATCTTTCTGTGGTAAAGGAAAATGCACCTATGAAAAAGAGTTTTATGGAGAAGGAAGAAAATGAAAGAGAAGCACTCTGAAGGAATCTTTCAGGAATAGATTATTCCAAAAAGTTGCAAGGTCCAAAAATGATTTGGATCTCAGCAAGAACTCCTCACCAGCTCTTCACAGAACACTGTCGCCTAAGGAAGCACATGATGAGAATGGGCTTATCAGAAACTGACGAGCGCAGATTCTGTGGGGAAGAGGAGGAAACTCCTGTTCACCTGATCACAGAATGCCTCGCATTGCAAGCCTGCGAAAGAAATGTCTTGGACAAGAGAACTATAGAAGGAATGCGAACCTAGCCTTCTTGAAGCCCTCATAGATATTGAAGTTTATTCGAGCTCTAGAGCTGAAAGGCAAGCTGTAGTTATCGCGGTGAGAAACAGCTTTGGCGGGGGGCACAATAGACCTAAAGGTCAAGGTAGAATGTCTACCTTACCAACTATAAATTACTAATGCAACATTTCGTGAGTATCATATTTATATTGAGGAATCTCAGAGCGGATTTCCCGGGGCACAATTTACATAGGTTCTCTGGTATGACGAGTTCTATGTCGTGAACATTTTCATCTTATGATTATTCGACAGTTGGTTTTCTTATGAGGATGGAGAAAGTATTATCTGTTATTTTTACTCAATGTCTTAAAGATATAATTTTCGCTGACGATGAAGTGATTCATCTAGTAAGCTCATGTGCCCAAACTCTCATCGTCAAACAGTAAATAGCATCAAGGAATCATCATAAGAAACTACAGAAAATCATACGAAATATCAAATTTTCTGAATAAACGAAAAAAATCAGGAAATGATAAATAGATACGTGCTTAAAGGAGTAGATATATCCCCCTTTCTGTAGGTTCCTACAGTCATATATTAGTAGCGAATCGTATTTAAAGAGTGATCCGCATTTCTTTTCACATTTCCCACATGTATCGTTTGATTCAAGAATTGTAGAAAAACTGTCATCGCCCCGAAACTGTGTCAAGTGAACCGTAAAGGTAAGCGTCCACTAAAGGCGGATCGTTTCGCATTGACGGAAAAATACGCTCGCTGAGCGATCCTTCGGATGATTCCGCCGAGCCTCGGGACTGTGACGAGGTAGTATAGTTGCATTTTGCATTGAAATCTGAGCAGGCGGATTTCTCCGCCTGCGATCCGTCTGCCTAATGGACGCTTACCTTTACAGAATGTCACATTTTCTATTCACGTGGCACAGCTTTGAAGCTGATTTTTTTGCTTGCATGTTCTGGGAAACAGCGTGCTATCGTTTTTTCGCGAAAATAGTATCAAACCACTTGGTTTCACTCACTGATAACGTACCTGATGTTAAAACATATTCTGTCCGACCTAGGACACGTTAGCTGACAAAGAAAACGAACAAGCAACTTGAACCTTCTAGGGTAAGGTTCGTTAATCGGCCAACTTGGCCGTGCAGTTTCGGTTGGAATTTTGAGCATATTATTTCCTTAATATCTCAGGAACTACCTGAGCGATCAGATTCAAACTTGGTAGTTAGTTTGAGCCTACCGATGCTCAACTGCTTGCAACATTATGTAGAGATAGTTTGGTTGGTGATTTGATTTCTTTTTCGGAATTCTTCTAGAATTTTTTTTTCAGAAATCATCATTCGTCATAAGTGAGTCCAGTCCAACTTAGTCGTTCAGACCATTTTCGGCTTGAAATTCGAAAATTACAGACAATTGGACAAAACGATGGCACGCTGTTCCCCTAGAACATGCGCGCACAAAAATCAGAATCATATGATAGTTTCTTAGATATCGAAGTTTTTGATCCAACATTCTTCTGAGATGATGAAGCAAAGAAGGTGGACATCCTGAAAATTTGATGAGAAATGAATGGAAATTATTTTTATAGTGTTCTTCAGATCAATCATGATTTTTCTGATTTCGTTAATTAGGATACAACTTAATATAAAAGAAGAGACTAGCTTCGTACAATACGTTTCAGAATTGAAACGTATTGTACGAAGCTAGTCTCTTCTCTTCCTCAAGGAGATTTCTAATATGGCCACCATTTCATAGCTGTCGTAAAAGTGCTTGAAACCCCTCTAAGTTCACACGTTCGAAAAGTTATACCGATTTATAGCCAATAAAGAAATTGAATTCTCCCTATTTTCAAATGGGATTTTTATTTGCGAACGTCTCATATTCTTCGCGATACGTCGAGCTATTTTTATTTGGAGATTTGGTTACTTTTTGGCTATTGAGGTCATTCAAAGCGGAGTGTCTGGTTTTACCAGAGATTCGAATCGAGGTGAAATGATAAGATGAGATATTTTCATAATCTCCACGTAAAAGCACTCACATAAGCTCAAATTTTACGTGAAATAAGTCGAATCATTTTTTTGAATTCAACAAATCGTGCCTTGAATGGGCAAGATGATTAAAACAAATTCAATATGGAAGTTGAGTCATCCATGATGAAAAAATCTGTCAGACTGAAAGTTGAAGTGCTTGAAGAAGTTTCCACGATTGAAAAGATGATCAGCTATTCTTAGAGATCGAATAAAAAGTTTTTCTCCGTTCTACAGGGTGCGCCAACAATGCTCCACCTGTCGATAACTCTTGGAAATTTTGAGCTAGGAGAGTGATAACTATGCTATAGGATGGACCGAAAGTAATGAAACAAGATCCTTATCTATTTTTGCAGGCATGTTCTGGTGAACAACGTGCTATCGTTTTGTCCAATTGCTTGTAATTTTCGATTTTTTTTTCCGAAAGCCCCAGACGACTGAATTGGACTCACTGATGATGAGTCAGTGTCAAAACCGTCTCTGTCTGGGTGGCCAGTCGGTTGGCTGCAGGCACGCTTACGAGAGGACAGAGAATCCTATCGGCTTGGAACTAGCAGGGTAGGCTGTATTTCACTGCGACGGATGAGTCCATTAATGGGCCAAATCGGCCAAACGCTTTCGGAGTTGTAGTAATTTGAATTTTTGAGGTTAATTCCTGAATAGTTCAGGAATTGCAAGAGCTATCGGTTGTAGCATAAAAGAGCACAATTTGTTCAAATTTCATAACAGTTCACCAAATTTCATTCAAATTCGATTTCAACTTTCGAAGATTTTGTGAAATATGTGATATTCCGTGAAATTTTCACCGGTATCGTTGGTATTTCTGGAATAATTCAAAAAAAATAATCATGATGAATCTTGGTAATTAGTTCGAGAATCTCATCCTCACGAAATTCCGCACGAACCTTGTAGCCGTTATTTTCAATCAGGTGCTGGATTTCAATTCGTTGGAATCTGTATTTTTGGAAATACTGGAAAAATAATATTATGCTTGAGTATATCTGCGGAATCAACGGGTGGATTTCACCCAATCAAGAACTTGGCTTTTGTTATTGAGGTCCAAATTTAATCTACAAATGTCAAGTTTTTGCGTTCTATATCGTTTCTTACGGAAGATATTGTGGTTCGAAAAAGAAACAACGTAGAAACTCAATATTCCGGAAAGGTATTCTACAACTTATCACGAAGTTTCAATCAGAGCGCATTAGTAGTTCCAGCGATAGCTTAAATAACTTCAAACAACTCGAATGAGTATAACTTCAAAATCGTCAGGCTGATTCGGTCCATAACCGTATTTGACCGTTGCATTTTGATACCCTACTTAAGCTGAAAGATTCAAGTCACTAATTCCTTTCTCAAGTTATCATGGCAACGGGCGGACTTACGGCCGCATACAATCAAATTTGATATCGGATTTTGGATGAGCCGCTTAAGACCATTTTCGGAAAAATTCGGAAATTGCAGACATTTGGCATAACTAAAGCACGCTATTCTCTAGAACATACATATGTCACCTGAAAGGAGTTGAATTAACTGATGACATTTTTACGTTAAAAGATATCATTTCAAAATTAGAAGGTGAAAAGTCTAGGGATTTCCTAAAAAAATGCATATGCATATAGCAAAAGGTGATGAACTCTTTTGGCTCTATAATAAAATATCTCAGACACATGATACAACAGAATATTAGTCTTTGAGCGTCACCGGACAAGGGCTGTGTCATTATACTTCACTATGTCATTTTGTACAACCTTTCCCTAATTCCGTAATATTTTCTTAGTCCCTTTGCGGCCAACTCTCCTATAAAAAATAAAAGAGACCCATCTTTTCCGTATTTTTGATGAAAGACGCGACCCTAAAAAATACTTAGTTTCGTGTCATTCAGGACCTGTCTTATCTCCAAACGGAGATTAAAAAAATGATAAACTCGGTGCGTAAGGTACGGAACCTAAGATCGCACGGCTGGACGGTTTTCCCCGGTAATCCCTCTGGGAGAATATAAAAAAAAGGGGGACGATTTATGAGGGGATGAGTCTGCGAATTTCAAACAACTTTCCTTGTAAGCTGGAGCCTAGCGACAGTCTCCTTATTCGATAGAAGCAGCTCCCGAGTTCATTCAGGATGGAGAACTAGCGTGGACCATCGAATTTACTAAGCGGTAGATTTTACTCTTTCATTCTGCTAGTATACAGGTCTCAGGTCTGACCAAGACACTCGGCACTATGCGAAACTCTACGTTAATTTAGATGAGTTGAGAATATAGTCCACCAGTGGAAGAGTTGAAACCTCGGGACGATGCCATTTCGAATAAACGACTGTTCTTTTGCAGGTCGGTGGGGAGTCTCCAGTTCCTCGATAAGCCATACGCGATCAAAGTGAATTTGCCAGTACACAGTACAGTACTTCAGTCGCACTCCAAACATCAGGTGCGATAGACCATATCGGTTTAAAATAAATACGACTATTTCATTCCATTGAAGAAGTGGAAATTATTTGCCACAATGAATTACACAAATAATTTCCCCTGTGGAAATGAGTACTTGGGGTCTTTTTTGCTATAACTGGTTTGAAAATGAAATGAATTCTAGGAGAGTAAGAAATTGAAAAACAGAAGAAAATTTTGAAAAATGAGAAATTGAAGGTCGATAAATTTGAATTAAATGTTCAAATTATCCACCTCGTTCTGTTAAATAGTAGCCAAATCTATTATAAAGAGATAATCTCATATCTGAGCATATTAGACATAGTTGATATTATATAAGATAAGTTGAATTATTTTGAACCTTAGCTCATTAATATTCGTCGCACTATCAATTTCTTGCCCATGAACCAAATTTTTCAGATCTCCCCCGAGAAAAAAATCATTTTGGAGATCAATCTGGTGATCTGGGGGGAGCCATTTGATCGTGCCATTTGTAGAAATGACACGGTAAAACGTCGTTCTCAGGTATCGTGTGACTACTCTCGAGTTGTGACCTGGACACTCATCCTGATGAATCAAGTCATTTTTCCAGAAGACCACCTCAAAAGAATGGAATTTAGTGAAACTATGATGGAAAAAGAGAATGAAATTGCTTATTTCTAAGCAATATCTTATTAAGTATTCCTATACGTACCCAGTATCCTCAAAATCTTAATGTTTGGACAGGAATACTGGGGAATTACATCATAGGTCATCATTTTTTATCGATGGTAACCTGCCAAATACCTGAAGCTTTTAGAGAATCAAATTATTTCGACAGTTCCACGGCTACCAATTAATTTTGATGATGTCGGGTTTCGACATGATGGCTGTCTAAGTCACAACGCGGGAGTAGTCACACAATGTCTGAGGAGACTTTTTCGGACCATGTCATTTCTACAAATAGCACGATCAAATGGACCCCCAGATTACCAGATTTATCTCCAAATGATTTTTTTTTGGGGGTATCTGGAAATTTTGGTTCATGGGCAAGAAATTGATAGTGCGACGAATATCAATGAACTAAGGTTCAAAATAATCCAACTTTGTGCCAGAATAGCAACTATGCCGAATCTGCTCGAAGATATGAGATTTGGCTTCTACTTGACACAACGAGGTGGATTATTTGAACAGTTAATTTGAATTTATCGACCTTCAATTTCGCATTTTTTAGAATTTTCCTTTGCTTTTTAATTTCTTACTACCGTAGAATTTTTTTTAATTCCAAATCATTCATGGCGAAAAAGAACCTGAGTAATCATTTTCACAGAGGAACTCATTGGTGTCATTTATTGTGGCAAATATATATCTCTTCTTCAATGGAATAAAAGTGTCGTATTTACTTTGAACCGAAAAAGTCTAACGCACCTGATGTTTGGAGTGCGACTGAAGTACTGTACTGTGTACTGGCAAATTCACTTTGATCGCGTATATCTTATCGAGAAACTGGAGTTGCCCACCAACCTGCAAAAGAACAGTCATTTATTCGATATGACATCGCCCTGATGTTTCACCTCTCCCACTGGCGGACTATATTCTCAACTCATCTAGATTAACGTAGAGTTTCGCATCGTGCCGAGTGTCTTGGCCAGACCAGCATATATTTTAGTAAGAGACCGATACCGGTTCAATTTTCTAGGAGAACATAATGGCGAAGGGGCCGGTCGATATACTCAGTGATAATAGAATTTATACATCCAGAAGAAGTAATATTTATAGTTCTGGAGAACATCGTGCTAATTCGGAACCTAAAATGGTCTCTTAAGACTAGGCTTGACTCACTGATGATGGATCCGTTGTCAAAATCGATTCTGTCCGGGCGACGACACGACAACTGTCGAATGTAGGAAGCTAGCGACTTGAAACCTTCAGGGTAGATCGCGCATCGGAATGTTTCGCTTAAGCTTGTTGATGAGCCAAATCAGCCGATTGGTGTTACAGTTTAAGTAATTTGAACTTCTGAGATTATTTTCCTGATAGTTCAGGAACTATTACAGCGATTTAATTAGAACTTGGCAGTTAGTTGGAACATAATGATTCGCAACTTTGAATAAAAGTGTGTTGAGATAGTACTGTCAGTAAGTTTTGAAAAACAATTCATTATATTGAAGAAAATTTGGCTCATACCTTGAGCTTGAAATATGTCGAATTTCGTGGATTCTTCTGGATATAATATTTTTCCGGATTAACACGGTAAATACTCATTCAATCAGAATGAAACTTGGCCGCTAGATTGACAATGCTAACAAACAACTTAGTGCGAAATGACGTGATGATAGTATCATTAGAAAATAAAAAAAAGACAAATTTCATTTGACAATTATTCAGTTTTCTTATTATATTACTCTCATGACATTCTGTATGAACCTACAAACTGTCATTTTTCGATTAAGTACTAGCGGCCAATCGTAAACGCAATAACTTCCGAAATATACAACTTAGAAACTCGATATTTGTAGAGTAGGTTTGGAGCTCAATTAAGGAGGTCGAAATCGTGAATAGGTAAAATCTGCCCAATGATTCCGAATATACAGGGTGTTTCACCATTGGACAAACATATATACCCGTGTAGATGACATTGGAAGTCATTTTGGCCTTATGACATATAGCCCGTTTCCGAAGCATAATCGAGATACAGGGTGTTTGGAGTGAACTTTGAGCAATATTTTGATGAGTGAGGTAAGTTATGCGTGACCTTTGAAATGAAGGTTTTTGGTCACATCTTAGTATTTTTTGGTGGTCAATTCAATTGTGGTGTGAAATTTCGGAAAAACGTCGAAATGGCGAAGAACCTGCAAAGCTAGATTTTTTATTTTCGATTGCCAAATTGGAAAGTATTATTTCAATGCACTGGATTTTCCAAGGTTTTCTGTGAAACAGTTTTTATAAGATAAAAAAAAATCCATTGGTTTTCATTTTGCAGCCTCCCAAAGATTCCGCTCGGAGTATTTGTATGAAATAATATGAATTCAAATTGGATGACTCTCAATTGTAACATGGCGCAGTCGATACATTGAGAACCAATTGAGTACAATAACGGTATCAAGGTCGAAAAAATCGAGCAGAATAGCTGGAGTGAGTAATTAATTAGGGCCGTTAGAGAAATCCATTCTTTCCACTCAAAATTCTTTCAAGGATATCAAGCACATATAACGAAATTGTGTGAGAAGATTGGATCAAGTTTTACTCAGCAAGTCGCAGGACTCAAAACTACCTCACTTGAATTAGTAAATAAAAAGATAAAGGGTAAAAAACTTATATTTCAGTGGAGCAAAGACAAATCGGAAATGAAGGTAAGAAATCTAAATTGATTACGTGTAATACCTAGCCCAGAAAAACTGTCTAATACATCACTTGAAGACTTCCAAGAAATATCAAAGTATCCAGAAACAATTAAACAATAAAAAGGAAAAACAATCCAACTTTCAGGACCTTTTTTTTCCTTTCCAGAATTCAGTCTATAAATATTCCAATGATTACCTACTGTTATATTGATATGATGAGTTGACATTTCTCTGTAGGTACATTTATTGGTGGGTTGAGTAGTTATTTTCAAAAACAGTAATTATTCTTAATCGTTCTTGAAATGAATTAAATAACAGATGACAGCGTTTGTGACGCCGCCTGACAGCCATGCCAAATTTTCATTCGAAAACCCTTTCGAATTAGTATATTGTATAATTAGTGGGAAAAGCATAAAATTCCCAAACGACTGTGATAATTACCAGACGAGGAGAGTAGCGACGAGTCTGCTAACACAGGTGTTTGGGAATATGCTTTTCCCACGAATTAAACATACTATTTTTTTTCCGATCGTTGATTTGAATTTAAAAAATTAACTAAATAATATTTCGTTCAAGATGTATGTATGAACGAATCACTTAATAATAAAGTAGAAGTGGCTAATAAAATATTCAACACCCCTACCTCGGCTTCAAATGAAGATGATTTAAACGAGATAAACCAAACAATAAGCCATGCAGCTTCACCGTCTATAGATTCTCTTTGCCCTCCAGTACAATTTACAAATTGTTCAAACTGAACAATGAATGTAAATATTAACAACAATTAATTTGTGTTCAAGAATATCGTTATAAATTAGATGTTTCTTTTATTTCTTTTATAACCCTTTTAACAATGTAAAAATCAAAACCATACTTTGTTTCATTTTATTGTAATAATCCATTTGTAACATTACCGCACGCTACAGCAGCGTGGTAAGAATATTACCGCACTGTTATTTTCTAATTGCTTAGCAATTGCCCACTTTTCTGGAACGTTGAGCTTTGCGCATAGAAAACAGGTCAAAATAGTGTCACTTTTCCCACTGATCGGAGAAAAAATAAATTATCGATACTCTCTTTCATGATGTAAATAAAACATGGTGTGTCCGTCCATCTGTGATCGTATTTACCAATGATGACGTCACTTTTTTCATTCAAATTCAAAGCACAGAATATATATTTCCTTGTATTTTAATCTTGCTGACGTCACTTCTTTCTTCAGATGAGCACACCATGTTTTTTACATCATGCTCTCTTTGCAGTATATACCGGGTGTCCCACGAATACTGTTCGTTAGAATATTTTTGGGAAGGAATCAAAATTCACGATTCCCATTTTGGACCTAAGCTTTTACTATAGAGATGACTATTTTTTGAGTTTCGTGGGACTTCCAGAAGTGACACCAACTTTAGTTTTTCAAATGGGAATAATGAAAATAGATACCTTATGAAATTCTGAGTTGACCTAATGAATGAAACTTCTGAATTTCTGAAAATATTCTCTTTTGACGAGAAATTCCAATGAAAATATTGAAAAAGGTGCTATACAGAAACATGTATATCTTCCAGGCTCTCCATTTGAAAAAATGGCATTTCAAGGCTTTCGCGAGGAGTAAAAATGATGTTTCTGTCGAAATAGTCAGAAATGAAACTCATGATAAAATTGTCGACAAAGTTGGTGATCTTGAACTTGAAAACTCGGTTTTTTCAAATTGGAACCTAATTTTTTTATGACCATATTGGAATTCACGTTGAAAAATAATGTAGGTGTGGAAATAACACCAATGCCCGAAATATTTTCTGAGATTTTCGAAAAAAAAACAATGTACGCGATCACATTTCGAATTTTATACTTCTCAGAAAGAGAATTATTGTCTCGAAGGGAATGGAGGACACATCGAACAATCATTTTAGATTGTATTCATAGAAATTCTGAATTTTAGCTTGTATTTTTTAGAATAATGATATCAGAAATGTAATCGTGACTGCATATCTCAAAAAATATGAATTTTGGGACATTGGTGTTAAATCCACACTAACATTATTCTTCAAAGCATATTTCAAAATAGCCATAAAAAAATAAGGGTCTCATTTGAAAAAATTGAGTTTTCACGTTTTTGAGATTGCCAACTTTGACAACGCATTTGTGACCACCTGTATCATGAGTTTCAATTCTGAGTATTCGACAGAAGCATTATTCTTACTTTCCGCGGAAGCCTCAGAACGGCATTTTCCAATGAAAACCCTGGAAGATATACCTGTTTCAGCAGAGCACAATTTTCAATTTTTTTTATTGGAAATTCACGTTTAAAAGAAATTTTCCGACAGAAATTGAAAAATTTCATACTTAGACAACTCAGAATTTCATAAGGAATCTATTTTTATTATAAAGTATGGGGCTTTCCATTCAAAAACCTAAAGTTGTTGTTGTAGGTGAAACCCGAAGTCCCACGATTCACAAAAAATTTACCTTCAGTCATCTCTATAGTAAAACTTCAAGTCCGAAATTGCGAACGTGAATGTCGATTCCTTCCCAAAAATATTCTAACGGACGGTATTCGTGGGACACCCGGTATAAATAATTAATCATTAAAATTTTCACCTCCGAGGTATATTGGAGGATGAATGAACCACCTGTGACTCGTGCTCATAATAAAGATCATAATTTCAGATCTCGGAAACATATCCCAGACAATCGCCTGCACCCAGCGAAATAATCATGAAAAATTTCTTCTGTATGATACTCAAGAATCAGACTAACCTTGTAACCGTTGGAGGGACTCCCACAGCTCGAGTGCTCCGACCGCCTCCTTGATCTTCTTCGAGAGCAGCAGATTGCGAAGGAGTTCATTCAGGATTGCTTCGGTTCCTCTGTACAATTCGTCCAGATGTCGGGAATAGTC
The DNA here is from genome assembly GCA_958510865.1 of Myrrha octodecimguttata. NCBI lineage: Eukaryota > Metazoa > Arthropoda > Insecta > Coleoptera > Coccinellidae > Myrrha > Myrrha octodecimguttata. Next base: position 34,984,295 of record OY294057.1, read on the forward strand.
AGTCTGAAAACAGTCGAAATAAGAAAATTGCAATTCTACCACAAACTTTATATTTGAGGTCAAGTGTTTGCGATGACATGTCTGCATGTACCACGCATGCACAGTGGAGGACAAGAACACACCGATGCAATTTCGTGACACAGCAAATGTCTGAACTTAACATATCGCTTATCCAGAGAAAAAAACATGGAACCAAATACACAAAATGGACGTCTCGGCCTGTGCTAAAGAACTATGTTCTGAATACAATGCGGCGCAGGTGAATGCTCACATTGCACACGTCCGATGACTGACGTAAATCTGGATAAACCATGCTTTACCCTAAAACACTCACCCCATCTACTTCTTGACCTCAGATCACCTCTTAATTATTTTTCCTTTCGTTTTTGATAAATGTTCTGAGAATATAGAGATATAATCCAATACATTTCTTCCTATCATGTTATTGACAATTACGCCTTCCCAAAACATTTCGATTATATCTATTCATTAGTATTTATATCTTAGGATAAAATTTAATTCGAACCACTCACATTCGCAATTTAGTAAAGCATAAACACGTTGAAAAGTACCAGTAGTATAATATGACAATTCGAAATCACAAATATAAAAGTAACAAGACAAAAAAACGAGTGTAAAAATGATATAAGATGCTCACTAAAGGCAAGAAACTCTTCCATATTTCAATAGCACGTGCCCTCTGGCTGTCCTCACTCAAGTTACGAGCCTTAATTTTCATCCCTTCTGTCTTGAGTACCCTATGCCCTTCACCCGAATCGGTCAACGCACAGGGGCCGTTAGCTCTTATATCCTCCTAAGATATTATCACCATAGTCATCATGCTCCTGTATAATATCTACGTATGCATAAAGGTTTGAAGTGGAATGCCCTTTTTAGATCCTAACATCAAACCAGGGCGTAAAGTTATACCCCAAGAAGTAGTTTGAGGTATCTTGCAATCAATCAAAAAGCTTCACCATTAAAAGCCTGTTCAGCAAGGAGTTTTCTGGTTTTTGAACGGATGGGTTGATCCATCAATCCGGACCATGTCTGTATCATTGTATAGTTTTGGGGATTTTATTGAAGAATTGATAACAGGAATAGGCACTCCTATGTATAATGCTTATTTTGGTGATTGTTATTGACTGCAACATTTATTTCGAACTGATCACTCATTTCGCCAATTTTTGCGAGTATGTTGTAGCGTGCTATCGTTTTGTCCTAATGTCTGTAATTTTCGAATTTCGAGCAGAAAATGGTCTCAAACGACCAGGTAGGACTCACTGATGACCATCCGGCCAGCCGTGTGTACGATTATAGGCGTACGGAAGAATTTATCAACTTGAAATTTCAGGGTTGGTTGCTTTTAATAATGCAGAGGTTGAGTTCATTAATGGACAGAATCGGCAGAACGGTTTAGGATCTATAGCCCTTTGAAGTTTGGAGGTTATTTCCCTGAAATTTCGAGAACTACTGAAGCTATTGAATTGAAACTTGGCAATCAGTTGGAGCATGAGGACTTGCAACTTTTTGGCATTATTTTGATGAGATCGTACTGTCAGTGAGTTGAAAAAAAAATTTTTTTCGAACAAACTTTTTTTTCGGAAACTATTTCAACTGGAAAAACTTCTGCTTGTACCTTGAGATCCATATTTCACAGCAGTGTATCAAATTATAGTTCAATACGATAATAATTTGTGAACATTGTGAAAGAATATGCCAAATATAGTGGTTTTTTTCTGGCATCGGAGTTTTCTCCAGAATGACTCAAATTATACTGATTTAATCATGATAGAACTTGACAGCTAGTTCAAAAATGCTGATATACAACTTTGTGTAGAAAAAAAAACAAATAACAACTAGAAAAAAAACCCTTGCGACGTGAAATTTTATGCGATGTTTATTGAACGGCAGTTTTTCCATATAAGATAAACATCTACACTGCAGACCTTAGTAAATGGACTAATTAAATTTCCGTAAGACGGAAAATTAATCTGCATGAACTTTCAGAGGTCGCAAAGACATTAGAAATTATTTCATCACAATTGAAATTATATCATGAATTCTGACCGGGGAACGAAAAATAACAAAAAGATGAATCTTTCACGGAGCTCTTTTTATGTAACGAAACACGCTTTGTTACACATGTAAAAAAATACTTATCGGGATAACTAGGGACATATTGATTCAAAATTTGTACCACGCATTTGATATACACGTTTCAACAGATACACAGATCTATCAGAGGTATCAGACCATGAAGCAATATCGAACTGACAGCTGCAAATTCTCGAACAGAACCTCGGCGGCATTAGAAACCGTAATAATTCACGTCTATGCGCTTGTTCCTCCTCCACATCCTTCTCAGACGGTTTGATTGATTCCGGGAAATCGGTTTACCCATTCCCCCGCAGCCCTTGTGCAACCCGATTAAATTTATGGGGCCATAAAGACGTGATCATGCACCGTTAAATGATGACGGCACGTCTGGGTTAGCCACAACTAAGATTAGTTTAATTGGTGATGATGTCTGGCGTGTGACTCCATTTGTCCGACGAGAAGATTGAAGAGTCGTACGGAAAAATGTTTTTCTTTAATTTTTGGTCTTATTCGTAAGACCATATTTTCATATAGTAGACGAGCACAGACAAAAAATTCCCAGTTTGCAAAATGGCGAATGCGCAGGCTTATACTTAAAGGCATATTACACTATCCAATTTCTAGGGCCCGGTTTGCCGGATAGGGTGTCGCTTATTACACTACCCTAGATACCGGTCTGACTTCTGTCATCTGAACGTCGACGTAGGGACATTTACAAATATCCAATCCTTATGTCCCCGAAATTATCGAAAAGACGAAAAGTTGCATAAGTGGTGAGTTTGGCGGTCAGTACCTCGAAATCCACCAAACTGAAGGAGAGGGGAATATGGGTGAAAAAATATTTGCTCCTCAGAGAAAAACTCTCAAATATGCAAATACTTCGTTGTTTAGACCGAACAGATTCACGGAACTACTTGAGACTAGGAACACACCAATTTGAAGAGCTACTTAACTTAGTAGCTTCGTTAATGAAAAAAGATGATACCATTTCAAGAGAAAGCTTAAGTCAACAACAAAGACAGGTTGTCACATTGAGATTTCTAGCCACTGGAGACTCTTATCAAGATTTGATATTTAGTTATTTGATATCTCAACCTCTCTTATAAAACATTATAACCTTGACTGTTGCCGTTTCATCGTAGTTTTTATATATTTTCTTAGATTTCTAAGAGCACCTTATAGCCATCATTCCTCAAGTCTTTATTGACATAGTCTTTGTGGTCTTTCTTCCACAGATACAGCATTTCCCTGTATATTTCTATTATATTAAGTAAGATTGCTTTTTCTCTTGCGCACGACATCTCACAGAATGACGCATTCAGGCTTATGACACGTTTATGTGTATTGTACGCTCTCTGCGTTGCTATGCGACTGAGCTCCCTAACTCCTTAGCGCTTATTACACTGCACGGTATGCCGGGTCCGGCAGATTGGGTCTACTCAATCGCCCTAGATCAGGAACCAAGCTGTCGGTTCCTTATTACACTACCCGGTCCCTGCCTGCCGGGCCCTGGAGATTGGATAGTGTAATAGGCCTTTTAGGCTCTGTCGGATCATCGTAGATGCATGAAGCATGACAAGAAGCTGACTCTTTTCATTTTAGTTGATCTCAACTTTGTAGAAATTATGAATTCAAGGATTAGGAATTAATCTACCTACATAATATATGCTTAAGATGCGTAGACGATAAGGTGAATTCAAAGATGCGCTTTTGTTTCGCCAATGTTGGGGAATTCGCTAGAATTCGTTTCTTCCACTGAAGGTGGCGCTATGTGGAAATTACGACCGGTCGTCAACGCAACTGTCCGTGAGGACTGAATTGACACCAGACAAGATACAATGTAATAAATATCTGGATGAATGAATTTTTACCATAGTAGAATCAGTTTCAAGAGATGGACCGAAATCTCTGGTTATAGTTGCAATTATCCAAATTGTCTTATAGGCAAAGGATAAACTGTTAATTTGGATAACCGTAACTATAACCGGAGCTTTTGTTCCATCACCTGATATCGTTTTATGTTTTGAATAACTTTCAGGCTAATATACACTATCATTCGATGTTTTCCTATATTATAGTAAGCGAGGTGTGAAATTATTTCACAGAATCCACTGATACATCTACACCATTTGATAAAGCCCATTCAAAAATATTAATATTTTTCCAGATGGTGCACATATACAAAGGAATGTGGTAAAGCGGCGGGAAGTTGAGGGAAGTTGATACAGAACAAGCATCATCCTTACTTCAAGTCAGTCTGAGAATAAAACTCACCGAATAGGCGATATTATTAAACCAGTTCAATTTGAGTTTTTTTCCATTTAAATTCATGAGATTTTTAATTATAAAACAGGTGTTTTATTTATTGGTTAATTCTATTTCATGGGATTTGAAAACTGCGGTTTTCGTATACGTAACACTTGATAGTAGCATATATTAGTAAATTTCAATTTCGAGCAAATAAAAATTGTTAAACAATTCATGTATACATTCAATGAAAAACCAAGAAAAATACAACACATTGAATAGTGAAAATAATATATTGGGGTTGATAACTCGATCCTCCATTAGTGAAAATGATTAAAAGACAATTATGAAAGGAATGAAATGCTGATGAGTATCATGAAGTTTATACCTTCTATAAATGGGATTCTCTCTTCATTTGAATACTAATCTCCATTTATACCTGCAGTTTCCAAACAAAATACAAAAGGGACCTATTTAAAAGTATCTGAGGATCACAACTCTTCGGAGCTAACACAAAAAGATTTCACTCACTTATCAAGAACTAAATAATAATCTCAGAAAACATAAAAATTTCAAAATGACAATTGCCGAATTACCATTCATAGTGTCATGCGCTCTGATTGGTCGATTGGTGGCGTTTGTGTCGTTGGCGAGAGTATGAAATAAAATTAATTTCCCAAGTTTGGTCAAATGATTAAGTACCAAAACAAATTAAACCAGCACCATATTGTTCTATGCACCTTATAAATGCCTCATTCACTTTATGAAGTCAGTCGGTTGGCCATGGAAGTTTGACAATTTCCACTATGTCTCATTGAGAAATGTTTGATTAGGTTTGTTTTTTTGTCAGATAACAAAATCAAAACATTGAGTGTTTTACAGGAATTTATAGGACTTGACAACGTCTCACCGAATTGTTTCGAGCTTGACGACTTTTCACGAGTTACAACCTCATTTTTAGTTACAAAAACTTATTAGAACGATTCCAAGACCTATCGACTGACTTCATGAGAGTGAATCGAGTATACAATATACCATCTGCATGAGGAATAAATTAGCCATTCCCCAACAGTAGAAAATTGAACCGTTTGGTGTTTTGGATTGCCAGCTCGAATGATCCGTTGAAAGGTGCTATCTAAAATCTAAAGATTCGATCGCCTACCGATTTCAGGAAAGAAACAGTGGACTTGATGGTTCAGAGGAATCGACATAGGTCTGTCTCGGTCAATTTATGAATTTTATCGGCATCATAAGTTTCCATTGCGCTCTTTTGTTCTGATTTCTTCACTCTTATGAATCCAATTTTTTTCGGCATATTCTACGTTGGTATTTACGCAGAATATGGGTTGATTTGAGATGTTTTTATCGAAATGAGCAAAGGATGAATTTTTGTTTGTGTTCTAACACATTTGAATACTTTATTCGGAATTAATTCCAAACAAAGATGAGCGAACTTGATTTCTCAGAACTGTCCACTTTAAAAACCATATCTTTTCATATGAACCCCGAAATGGGAGCGAACACAAAAGAAGCATATAATTCTGTCATCTTGGAATTGTGCAAAATCAGAGAACACATTGAACAACACTGACTACACTCATCTGCACTGAAGAGTGGAAGTCAGTATAGTGTAGTGTACATCAACATTTCACAACGAACAAATCTAAATTGTAGTGTTATTCACACAATTCAAACGTAGTCAAAAGAAAGCGGCAATTCCCTTGCGGAAGTCAAATCTAAAGAATTACTCCATAAGTTGAATATACGTTTGCTACATGACCTCAACTCTGTTATCATATCTCATCAAGGTAACGACCAAGTCACACAAACCACAAAAGCTTCAGGACAGACGAAAGGAATAAATCTAATTGCCCAAGCTCCAACGCCGCCGAACGGCCTCGTCCAGGACTAGAACGCCATACCGTTCCAGATTCCAGGGGATAAAACGGATTTCACAATGGCGCAATAAAGAAGAAACAACGAACGACGGCCGGTGGCGTCGTTTTACCTCCCGAGAAATGTAAAGAATTACTCCAATCGACCGCGGGTGGTCGGCGGGAGTGGCTCAAATAAATTGCGAACGTCAGCTGAGGGATGCTGGTGTCGAAATATCGAGATAAGGCATCGACAAAACGATTGGAGAATGTGGGTTTGCTGTTGGGATATGCCAGATGTTATCGATTAAAGCTTATATTTGGGAGAATCGTGAGTTTGCACTCCCAATATCTGAAAAAAAAACTATTGAAAATTATATCAAATTTCTTCTTATGGAAAACGCCTTGGCGGATTGCAGGAATGAACAACTCGCCAAGGGCAAATTCCTGGAAAACCCTTATTGAACATAACCGAAACAATAGAAACGATAAACAGAGCGAACTTTAACCTTTCAGAGTATCATTCTGACTTTTTCTTCAGATTGTTCCGGTGTTGTTCATCCGGTAACTCTACTGCTCTTGACGTATTGTTTAATCCTTTAATCCGTAAAGGCATTTTCCATGAAAAAAAATTTTATTTAATTCTCAATAATTCTCTTTCAGACATTGGGACTGAAAACCGAGAAAAAACAATAAATGGTCAGATGTTGTTTATATTTGGTAGAGTATACAGGGTGTTCCTTAATGATATTCTAATATTTAAGGGGGCGATTCTTAGAGCAATTTTAAGAGAAGAATATTAAATATTAAGATACAGGGTTTTTGAGTTTTTTAGAAAACATTTTTTTCACTCTGTCCGACGCACAAATATTTCTTTTTCAATTTGAGAAGAAGCAGTGTCGTACCATTTTTTCCTCCGAAAATATTCAATGCGGAACCCATGGAGACACCACTGGTAAAAATAATAGAATTGTTGGAACATCAGGAATTTTATCTAGATGCAGTGAGAATGTGCTCGGCGGTAGGAACGCATAGATTGTCCACTAATCGCAGTCCTAAGCCACTATTGGTTGAGATTTGGCCACTTAATTCTAGACTTTAACGACTTGTGGTCCCAACGCATTTTATTATTTGGATTTTGTTTTGAAAAATTTTGATCTATCAGATTTCATTGAAATTTGACACATACTTTGAAGACATCATTTGACAGCAAAGTTGCAAATTTCGATCCCAAAATCATTTCCGTTGTTTTAAATATTGAAGATCTTTCCACTACTACTGACGCGATTGTACTGAAACATCGTAACCAGTTAAAGAAGACACAACTTCGTTCAAAATTCTATGAATATTGTTATGACGAAAAATGTTTCTTGACGAAATTTCAATAATTATTATTAGTCAGATTTCAATGATATTTGACCTGGATCTTGAAGTCACTATTTTGCAAGAGTGACCAAAATATATCAAATTACCTGTTTTTTCCTCAATATCGTTGTTATTTCCGGATTAACCCAAAAATACTGATCCAATCATGGTGGAACTAGTTGAAGAAGGCTGATGCACAACTTCGTGCAAAATCTCGTGATGATTTTTTTTCAAATATCTACTACGTCAGTGTTTTCCAGAAGTTTATGCGTATATTCATTACGAACATAATAATTTTGTAGAAGAATGTTCAAGAATCTTCTCAGCTCCATATCAATAATTCATCAAGGTGGCTATGAAAACAAAAAAGTGTGTAACTACTCTCTAATCCACTTACACTTTCTGCGTCTAACGCACGTTTCGGTAACCACATTAGGTATAATTGGATTTAGATAAAAGGATTTCAAAGGGCGAATCCTTGTGTATATGTTCATTTCGGGATAATTTCAAGTTAAATAATTTAACGCGTAACCCTTTGTACTACGAGAAACTAACTGAGTCAAGATCTGGACTTTCTCATCAGGATGAAACCTTATGTAAATATCTTTTCATTTCACTAGAGTAAACTTGAAATATGCTGACAGCGTGAATTTCAAACAAATGTGAACCTTCCATTTTCTTACATGAAAGTAAACAACTAAACAAAGTTTGAGCTCTTCCATACCAACTATGTGGTCGTAATTAAACATATTCTCCCTTCTACTCGAAAAACCTCGAATGAGTTTCAAACTTCGCGGATGCATAACAATTTCGGTTTGTTTTTTCAGCTATTCAATTTTAACCCTATGCATGAAACAACCGCAAAACTGGTTCCTTGTTTTTCCACCAATTCTACAGACCAACATCCCGTAAAAACTTTATACATGAACGTATTCTGTTTTATACTCCTATCCCAAGAAATTCATGGAAAAGTACGTAGTTTCTCTGTTAAAATTAAATTCGGAAACATTGGAAAAATAAAATATCTAGGATAGACGGGGTGTTTCAGAATAAGATGATGATTCTCAAAGTTGTGAATCTTTAGGAGATTGAAAAAAAGAGTGCCATATCCCTTATTGATCTGTGGAATTTTTTCAAGATGCTGATGTTAACGTTTTGCCTTGGTCACCCAGTTCACCAACCTCCACAGATTCTGGCACTTAAATTCAATAAGTTCGACTTGCTTGGAACGAAACCCACCCTCTCATTTTGTCAATGACCAGACGTGTACAAAAGTGCATTCAGCTAAGGCACCGTCAAAAACATTATTGAACTTTTTGCCTTGAATTCCTTAACGCAATTCTGGGTATATCGTTTCTAATGTCATTATGTAATGTAATTATGCTAATTCACCAAAATTAAGCTCAGCGAGTGGAAGGATTTCCACGATATTTCGGAGAAATATTAAACTTCTACAAAATTTCAATACACCCCGAGGAATAATATTTGAATTGATAATTTTTTGTAGAAAAAAGCAGCAAAAAATGTTGATCTAATTGAGTTCTGTGGAACTCAGAACTGTTTGGAATACTAATTAAGGTGATTGATTCGAAGTTTTGAAAGCGCTCAATTTGTCTTCATTCGAGTCTTGATGAAACTCTTTGGGAATTTTCTAACATCCATTATATGTTGGGGAAAGATTAATCTTCCTTTCAACTTCAGGTGTCGTTGTTCTTTTCACGGACCTCGAAGGTTCCTGAAAAATGAGCTACAACTCCTCTTCCACAAGGACGATACGTTTTGTGGGATTTCGATTTATTCAAACGTTCCGAAGAAAACCCTTCGTTCTGATCTATTCTATCTACCCAACTCAACGAGAGGTTGTCGGTTCGGAAAAACGATCCACCAATTTTCCCTCCTTGAAAGGAGATATTGGTGAATTGGTTTTCCCACAAGATGAGATCTTCGTTTGGAAAACAAACTGATGTCAGGAGACTAGCTGTTCAATTGATCTACCCCGATAAATTCGAATCTCCAAGTCATTCCTATCGGAAGATATTGACATGCTATTTGCCTCTTTTTGTTTCCATGAAAATACAAGCCGCAGTCGAAAGAAGGCAGTCTCTATTGGTTCTAAAAATCTGGCCCCCCAAAGTTCTAGCGAAATGAAATTCAGGCACTTTTTTCTACCATAAGTTCAATCATTCCTATTTATAGTTCAACAACTATCTCTTATCTTAATTAATTAATTATCGGCTATATCTCTCAGGAACCTATCCTAGCGATAGATTCAGTTTTTTGGACAGGTTGAATAAGATGACAGTGCAAATTACAGAATAAACTACATGGACAGCCAGAAATTTTTAAATTTGTAAAATGGTGCAGGAGCCGGGATCACACCATATCCCTCACAGTGCTTCTACCGATAAACTAGTTGATTACAGTTCGAATCCGATGGTTGAGATGAAACTTATACAAAATAGAGCTCACAGTAATCTGTGATTGTCAATCAAGCCCTTTATCGAGTAATCGAAGTTTTGTGAAACCAGTCGCCAACGAAGAATTCGGGAATGTTTTCAAAAAATAAGTCGAAATGTCGTTCGACTTTTTTCATTTGAAGTTTGATTCACACTTCATTCAATTCGAATAATATAAGACAAGTAGGGGCCATTCTTCAATCCCAGCAATGATATCTTTTTTTGTAACAACCAATTGAGACGTTTTTTCCAAGGTATTAGTGAAAGACATCAACACATGAGCAATTTATCCAGGTGCAAAATGGCGCAGGTGGCGAGTTCCTCACTGTGTTAATTTTGAGAATATTTCAAGGATACTCACAATTGTAAAAATGTCACATTTCTTAGTCAACTTGTAAGCTCTTTCTCGCAAAGAAGTCGAAATGTCTTCTGAATTCTTATGTTTCGAGTTCAAGATTAGTATAGTATAGAACTAGTGAAGATATCAAATAATTCGGGAAATGGTATCACCCTTTGGAACCACAATTTGAGATGTTCGTTCAAAATCTTGGTGAAAGAAATTGACACATGAGAAATTTTATCGTGTTGCAAAATGGCGTAGTAAAATTTATTTTGAGAATGTTTCAATAATACTCTTGTCAGAAGTTCACTTCTTCTAGTATTATCACTATCCTTTGTGAATATTCGATAGATTCATCCAAATTCTGCCTGAACATTTGCGTCTTCATTTCATATTTTGGGCCGACATAATTTTCATCTGCTATAATACCAGAGAATTGAACCGACAAAAAACTTCGAAATTAGTTGTATTGAGCAGGTTTTGGGGTGAAATGGTGATCAGATATTTTCGATCGAGGTGTTTTTGAGTTTCCTAAGAAACGATTAAGAGACTCGATATTTGTAAACTAGGTTCGGTCCTCAATTTAAAAAGAAGAACGGGTAAAATTCATCCAATAATTCCGTTGGAAAATTCATTATCCCATTATTTTCGAAAATTCAGATCTGATCGATATATAATTAGAAGATCGCCAAACAAAATATTTGAGAAAAAATATGAATTATTTTTTGAATTGTTGTAATGACTTGACTGTCATGATATTTCGTGCAAGTTTGCGAAACAGCCTTTCTTAACTAGTAACCACGATTCATCAAGTATCAATCAGTATTTTTCGAGTTATTCCAGAATTGACGAATTTGATTCAAACTTACAATCAGATATTCTGTTGTTAATTATCGACTTCAAGGTCTGTTTCAGATGTCATTAAAATCTGGATAATTATTTTTCGAGAGAATTTTTTTTTCAACAGAAGATTTCTAACGATACTTTCCTCACGAAATTAAGCTAAGTTGCGCGTTGGTATACTACCAGAACTAACTACGAAGTTTCAGTCTGATCGCATCAGTTCTCCTCGAAATATTGAATAAATAACCGCAAAATTCCAAATAGATATTACTCCGAAATCGTTAGGCCGATTTTTGTCATTAAGGAACATACCCGTTGTATTTTTATACGCAGCATACCATACGACACCCTAAAAGTTACAATACCCAGAAACTTCAAAGATTATGTTCCCAAGGAGAAAAGGAATAACAATTACTATCATCTCAAGTATCAGTAAGGAAATTCACTCCGCAATATCCATACCTTCGCCGTATCTCGTCATGGAACCCTTCCCGCGCCTGATATGTTAATTCCTTCGGGATCTCATTACATAATCCAGACCGAAAACAAAACAGCCATGAATTAAAACCCGATCTGCCTCGTCCCCAGATACAACCTGCAGATGAGCTGGGATCATTAATCACCACGCCAGAATTACATGTCACAAAGGATAAGACCGAATAACCGCTGCCTAAAAGTTATAGGAACCGAAGTGGCAATTTCCAGGTCGTATATTATTCTATCAACGAAATATCTACTTTTTCGGATGCTCGGATCAAATAAGATTGGGCGTTATTTCATCAATCTTGCATGCGATCTATGGCCAGCAAGTTGTTCCTGACGATTTATCAAGGAAGATGCTATAGAATGGCTCGTGAATGACAATGGAATATTTAGAATAGAGTTCTGAAGAACGCTAGAGAGCTTTTAAGGTTGGAAAAGTGTAGCTGAATTGGGATGAGTGATTTTTTCGAAGCTTGAGAGAATTTGGCTCTAGGTTGATATGCTACCGAGTCGAAAAAGTGACGAGAATCGGTTATCGAAACACGAACGGTATTTTTGTTATACACAGGGTTTCTTCTTTCAAAACTTCAAGGCAAAACTTTCAACGAAAAATGTCATATAAGACATGATCGAAATATTGACGGTAATTCTTCAATTCAACGTTTTGTGTTTTTACGACATATCTCATTTTTTTTTCATAAAATCAATCACACTCCAGTTATCCTCCAAGCCTCATCAAATTTGATCACATATCGCAAAGGAGCATGAAATTGGCTATAACACAAGAATTGTTTTACAACAATTAAATACAGATTTTTCTGTATTAACCTTTACATAATAATATCTTTCGATATTGATTTGATATCTTTCGATATACTTTTATGTCGTCGACGTACTATGTCTTCAATGACAAAATTATTATATCAACTGGCATATAATGATCAAAGTAAAAAACCTTAGAAAAGGGTAAAAAAATGAAATACAACCTAAAAACAATACTAGACACAGTGTTTCATCTTCTATCTTTCGATTTAGAATCATCAGTAGCATTTATTCTATATTATATATCAAAAACTTACCACGTGTTTCAACTCACATTTCACATCAACGGAAATAACCAGATTTAAGTCCATACGCATGCTTGTTAGAATTGTGCATAGAAAACAATAATGCCACAGATTTTACTTAAACCTTCTTTTTTCCTTGACAAATGAAATGCAGTAAAAAACATTTTCCAAAATCTTTATAACTTCAAAAATTAAATGACAGTTGATATTGACCTTTGAAAACTATAAGTTTTCATTCAAATATTAAATTCAAAAAAGTCTACTTGTTAAAGGCTATTGATACAACAATTAAATACAGATTTTTCTGTATTAACCTTTACATAATAATATCTTTCGATATTGATTTGATATCTTTCGATATACTTTTATGTCGTCGACGTACTACGTCTTCAATGACAAAATTATTATATCAACTGGCATATAATGATCAAAGTAAAAAACCTTAGAAAAGGGTAAAAAAATGAAATACAACCTAAAAACAATACTAGACACAGTGTTTCATCTTCTATCTTTCGATTTAGAAATTGTAAAGGTTAATACAGAAAAATCTGTATTTAATTGTTGTATCAATAGCCTTTAACAAGTAGACTTTTTTGAATTTAATATTTGAATGAAAACTTATAGTTTTCAAAGGTCAATATCAACTGTCATTTAATTTTTGAAGTTATAAAGATTTTGGAAAATGTTTTTTACTGCATTTCATTTGTCAAGGAAAAAAGAAGGTTTAAGTAAAATCTGTGGCATTATTGTTTTCTATGCACAATTCTAACAAGCATGCGTATGGACTTAAATCTGGTTATTTCCGTTGATGTGAAATGTGAGTTGAAACACGTGGTAAGTTTTTGATATATAATATAGAATAAATGCTACTGATGATTCTAAATCGAAAGATAGAAGATGAAACACTGTGTCTAGTATTGTTTTTAGGTTGTATTTCATTTTTTTACCCTTTTCTAAGGTTTTTTACTTTGATCATTATATGCCAGTTGATATAATAATTTTGTCATTGAAGACGTAGTACGTCGACGACATAAAAGTATATCGAAAGATATCAAATCAATATCGAAAGATATTATTATGTAAAGGTTAATACAGAAAAATCTGTATTTAATTGTTGTATCAATAGCCTTTAACAAGTAGACTTTTTTGAATTTAAGAATTGTTTTGTCTCAAAAAATTCCTTATTGCGGGTGTGGTGAGCAGATGAACATAAAGGTTCTTAGGTGAAATATATCAATCATAGTTTTCCAATAGGTTTATCGATGAAAAATGAATATTACGAACATGTTTTCTCTTCAGCAAAAACTACCCCATTCAGTGATCTTTCGAATGACATATCAACTTTTGTACTTGCTGTTTCTTTTCAGCCTCAATATCATGGCTGATATGATAACAACGAAAAATAAGAAGTTATTCAAATCTGAATCTTTCCCATTTTGAGGCTCTTAATGATTGAATCAGTTGTTCTTTCTGCTAGAATATTGGGGGTTACTCTCACTAGAACTGTTAATTTATCTGTCAAGTCAAACGAATGAACTTAATTTTATCAATACATTTCATAAGAAAGGAGTTAAGAGAAAGGACGAAATGCTGAAAAAATTCGCAATAAATAATCAAACAATTAACTCATAGAAGATGTTCAAAATGTCTACCGCCTTGTTCAATACATTACATATAGGTTTCTTACTGAATTTACAACCCTGCGTAGTTAAGAACGTTTCTGACCCATTTCTGCACAACACAATTCGATTCTGTTTATCAGATCATCTTGAGTTTGAACGCGTATTTGATAAGTTGTTTCTTTTAATATGTTACAGAATAAAATCTAAAGGAGTAAGATCAGGGCTCCTTGGTGGCCATCTTACTGGACCGTACCTTCATTTCCTCTCTCTCTGAAATATTCATTTAGTTGATCCCTTGCATTTCGACTAGAACGAGTATGAGCTGGACAGCCATCCATTTGAAATCAAACGTTTTGTCTGTTTTCCTGAGGCATTTCATCGAATATGTCTGTTAGACCAGTTATTCTTCCTGACTGCCTTGAGTGCCTCTGAAAGACAGACAACACCTTTGGTATCAAATGGATGGCTGCCCAGATTATAATAGCCGGAATGTAAAGGACCAACTATTCGAATATTTCGGAAAACAATAGATTGGAAAATACGGTCCAGGCAGATGGCGACCAAAAAGCCCTGATCTTACTCCTTTGGATTTTTATGTCTGAGACACATTAGAAGAAGAAGTTTATTTAATGCGCATTCAAACTGGAGATGATCTGATAAATAGAATCCAATTGTGTTGTGCAGAAATAGGTCAGAAACGTTCAACCGTAGATTCCTCTCATCAAATGAAACACTTGTTTCATTTATCATTTTTCCAGATTCGGCTACAGCAAAAAGATACAGGCTGTTTAAATTTACAAAAAAATCAGTTTTTCTTTTGTAGCTTTGATATGGTAACTCCTAATGAGATGAACTTTGATGTGCAGTTTTCTATAACTATGACACATATTCTTCAGTTACCACTTTCATCCTACTTCAAACAGTTTTCGGGTTATAGACTCGCCGATTCATAAAACTATTCGAAATTAGCATGAAGAATGCAGATAAAGTTTATCTTATGTCATTATAAGAATTTTCAATCTTTTTAAAATAATTGATTATTCTTTATAATTTCTCCAGTCTTCTAGAGTTACCTTTCCTAAAATACCCCAAAAGACATTTGGATCGATAGATACTACGATTAATTAGTCTGGTTTGAAATTCGTCTGATAAATTCGTATGAACATGAACAGCAATTTGAAGATTCATATTTCAATTTCAATAAAAATAAACATGAACATTTCCTCGAAATATCTTCATAGGTATGTAACAAAATTCTTGAATTTAAAATTGAATATTCATTAATAGATACATACAAAATTTATAAACCAATTTTTTCATGAAAAGAGATCCAAACTATCCAATAAAATCCATGAGTAAAATTTCCCGTTCCGTTTTCACCATTGTATTGGCTTCGAAATGACTTCTTGTATCCCTCCATGTAAGTATTCCTTCATATAAACCGCATATTGCTTCTTATTCCCTTATACATATTGCATATTATGAATGAGTGGACGTTCCACATTTTTTGTTAAACTCCTCTTATATATCAGTAAGAATCCATAATTTCAAATATCTGATTCATTTTTTGGGAAATGGTTTCATCAGAACAATTAGATTATAGCTCAATTCATTTTTATTCAGCAGAATTAATTGTATCGACTTAACAGAGCGACCTTAGCGCCCTCATTACTTACAGAGCCAAGTAGGATAATATTTGACAATTCTAGGACCGCGTTTAGGACCTGAAATTTCAGCGGGTAATAGTAGGAAAGTGTCGACACCTGATTCTTCTTCTCTTCTCTGATTACTAAACGAATAAGCACCATAGAATTAGAATTTTTTAAACTTGGATGGCGAAAGGTGTCCGCGAAGCGAACCCCCGAGCCTCAAAGAGATTTCCCGATCTAAAAGAAGAAAGAACGCTCTTCCCGTCGATACCCCGTTCGTTCCGCTCAAAAATTTTCAAAAATACCGAAAAAAATTCTCAAACTTGACGAATTTCGCAAAATTCCGTCGGGTACACCTGTTTTGCAGGGACATCTCTTTCGAAGGCGAAGCCTTTCGGCCGAGACTGAGGGTGCGGAATGAATCTTCAAAGAACGAGTTCCTCACAATGGGGTTTCAAATTCCTTGCAAACGAACGATAATGTACGAAAAATACGAAAGAAAGTTGGTAATTTTTTGATGT
The DNA here is from genome assembly GCA_958510865.1 of Myrrha octodecimguttata. Lineage (NCBI taxonomy): Eukaryota > Metazoa > Arthropoda > Insecta > Coleoptera > Coccinellidae > Myrrha > Myrrha octodecimguttata. Next base: position 35,000,862 of record OY294057.1, read on the forward strand.
TTCTTTATTCTCTGAAAAATTCTGACAGACCATCGAGTCCGATCTGTGTTTACAAGGGTGTGACAGCCTGGGTCACTGCTGTCAGGTAGAAATAGAATGAAATTGACCGGAAAACGCTGAAATACTGGCAAAAATTGTAAGAAATGGCAAGAACAAAGCACGGGTCATTGATATCGAGCAGAAGAATGAAGAAATTGGTGATTTTTCCGAAGGAAATTCCAAGAATCCGATGACCGAGAGCTCCTTATACGGAATTTTAACATAAAATTCAACGAAATCGACGGAAATATGGGATTTATTATTTTGAAATCGATCGATTAGAAGTTTTTAAGTATTTTACCATCAACTTTGAGTTTTTTCCAAAATTTCGGCATAATTTGTACCAGTTCAGAACAATCTTTCTTATTGGAATCCTACCGTTGTGCACGAGCTAGGTTACTTTTTCTGGTGAGTTTTTCAAGATTAAAGATCCTTTTATTCATTTTCGATGCACTTCCAACGATATTCATTTCCCTTTCTCTAGAAACTGTATCTGAAAAATAGATAATTCTGAAGTAACCTTGACATCCCTATTGAGGTCACAGGGCAGAGTATCGCGGGCGTTTTTTAGTGAATGCCCAAGAAATTTTGATGATGACGTCATATGATTATTTCGAATTCAACCAAATAAAAGGCGAATCTGCGCGAAAGGTAGATCTGAGCGCAAGGTAGATCTGGGCGCAAGGTAGATCCACATCTCTATTCTATGCATCTTGCTTTCAACCAATGTAGATAAGTCACAAACACGCGTCTGAAGACAGAGCATCCTTAAACATTTCCCCTAGGCGGCGGTAACCCATGAAAACAATAGTGGCATGCCAGTCAACCATAATCAACGACACTCTTCCGAGCTGAAAGCCAGTAAAGCTCGACTTAAATCAGATGAAAAATTCAAGAGAACCCGGAAGATAAAATCGGCAAAGATACTCGTTCAACTCAGAGGGGGTGATGCGAGACGTTCATTCCGCTTAATTTATTCATAAAGGTACGGTTTTATGGACTTGCCTAGCTGCTGAGTGGATCAGAATGAAAGCGAATTTGTAGGATGACCATGAATCTTGTTGGAACACGTCTATGGGGAAGACGCAGAATCCCAACTTACTCTGAATAGAGAATAGAGAAGGGCAGATATACAGATATGGAACAAATTCATTTTCTCAGAATATTTGGCAACAAAATCCTGAAACAGGTCAATTTTTGTTTCACTTTTACCAAATTTATATGCATTCTTGAAGGATTTTTGTTGCACCCTGAGCCATCCCCATCAATCCTCTAAATTTTTTGAATAGGGAAAGTAGGTCATATGGTACTTTTTTGCAAGGTCTTTGTATCTTCTTTACAGCCAAAAAAGTACCACATGACCCACTTTCCCTATTCAAAAAATTTAGAGGGTTGATGGGGATGGCACAGGGTGCAACAAAAATCCTTCAAAAATGCATAAAGATTTGGTAAAAGTGAAACAAAAATTGACCTGTTCCAGGATTTTGTTGCCAAATATTTTTCTTCTGAGAAAATGAATTTGTTCCATGATTTTGACGCGCACTGTATACTAAATCTTCAAGTTCAATAAAAGTAATAGTATATAAGATTTCCCCTTTTTTGCGCGCATTTTCTAGGAAACAGCGCGTTATCGTTTTGTGCGTTTTGTTTCAAACGACTTGGTTGGACTCACTGATGACCACCACGATTATGGGCGTACGGAGGATTCTACCGACTTCAAAATTTCAGGGTAGGTTGCATTCCAAAATGCGAAGGTTGAGATCGTTAATTGGCGAAATCGGTCTGATGGTTTTGGAGTTATAGCTATTTGAAGTTTTGAGGTTATTTCCCTGAAATTTCGAGCGATAAAAGCGATTGAATTCAAACTTGGCCTGGAGCCTGAGGAGTTGCAACGTTTGGCAGAATTTGATTGAGATCGTGCAGCCAGTTAATGGAAAACAATTTTTTTTCGAAATTTTTTCCGAACAAATTTTCTTCTCGGGAAATATTTATAACATTTGCCTAATTGATTAATTGAATTAAATTCATGTCAAACCTTGAGCTTTCCATTTGTCAGCAGTGTACTAAATTTCAGTTCGATGCGATCATAATTTCGATAGGTATTGTGATATTGTTATATTCCGTATTTTTTTCTAGATATCTTGGTTTTTTTCGGGATACCTCAAAAATCATAATCATAATGAAACTTGTCAGCTAGTTTGAAAATGCTGATTGACAATTTTGTGCAGAATGTCATGTTGATTTTCTCGTTGGAACAATTCTAAAAAAATTCAAATTTTTTTTCAAATATTCGATATTCTGTGATCTTATAATCATAAAATTCTCATGAAATTCTGTATGAACCTTCGAACTGTCATTTTTCGATGAAATACTGGATTTCAATTCGATCTAATCTGTATTTTTGGAAATATTGGAAAAATTAAATTTTTAATGGGTATATCTACGGAATCATTGGGTCATTGTTAACACAATATCTTTAGGAACAAACGACTCAGAAACTCGATATTTGTAGAGTGAGTTTGGGGATTAACTACGAAGGTCGAATTCGTGAATGGGTAAAATGCGCCCAATGATTCCCATTCAAAATTTTATTTCCCAATATTTTCAAAAATACAGATAAGATCGAATTTAAATCCAGTACTTCATCGCAAAAACCTAGAAAAACACTGACTTGAATTCAGCAGCTTTTCTAGGTTTTTCATGAATCGACTTGGCTAATTCGTTTGTCTTCATGAAATAACTCAGTAAAATTACAAGGGTTACACCTAAAAGGAATAATTTCGTCAACTTCACTCGGATTAATTAAGTGAATTCACTGTGGAAATGTGAAATGTTTGTAGAATTACAACTCTCTCCTTATCAGGTACAAAATTTCTTCTCCTTTCCTGCCATTTTGACGTGCCATACAAGGCTGCGTAGGATTGGCCATAAACCTTTTTGCTTCCTTGAAATATCTCCAATACAAGGTGAAAAGATCGAATTTAAATTTTATGCCTAAAAAAAGGTATGCGAATTTGTATAGAACTTCAAACACAAGTCAGTAAGGCTAACAAGTTTCATAATTATCTACGATGAGAGGTTATTATAGGTTATCTAATTCTCAGAAACTGTTCTATTACTCTTGGTTGGTTGGTATTATTTGATATGTCCTTGGCATCTGAGGCCATTTGGAAGAGCTTATCGAAATTGGCATCTCTTGGATGCTTGAAAGCAATATCTAAAAACCACATGAAATTTGTTAACATGATATATGACAAGCATTGATTCGGAAATTTGATGGTGATTAATTTTCATAACCATTATGATCCCCCATTTATATCTTGAATGCCCATATCATTCATTTACTCTTGCTTGTTCCCGAACTTCGAATTCGATCTGGTTTCCATCAAAAGTTTCCACCCCTAAAGTTCTCCGTTATACGTTATGTTCACAACAAGGTTCTGTTAGCAATTCATCACATCTCAAAATCGATCAATGTGAGTACCGTGGCTTCAAATGAACGAAAACAGCGATAACGGAAGGTTGCACAATGAGAAAGACGAGAGGCTTGATTGATGAATTGTTTCTACACCTAATAAACGTCCAACTTTCGACGTGTGAGTGGATAACAGACAGAAGCTTCACAGTGGAAAAGCACGAAGAGGTGATGCTTTTTCTGCTATAATATAAGGAAAACGTGAATTTTTGACCTTAGATGAGAGGAAAAATTCACAGAGTAATTTATCAAACGTTGTAGGGATATTTTCTTATTAATATTATGTTATTTTCAAGGAAAAACTTCTGTTGACATTTGTATCTGTACTCTTAAGGCTAACGCGATTCCAACGGTAGAACCCCAGGCCAAATCACACCAGGGCGGAACGGAATATCATTCTTTCTATATAACCATTGAGTTTTCAAATAAACTACTCCACATGAGTTAGGGATATTGACTTAAATTCCAAAAAAATATAGTTAAAATAAGATTTTCGTGATGAAAATTCATATAAATATGATTTCAAGTTGCAAATTAATTTTAGCAGCGTATACAGGGTGGTTAAGAAAAATCGAGTAAAATAACCAAATTTTATTTCCAGAGAAATCAAGCATTTTAAGACTATCAATACAATGTATGGCCTCCACGGGCATCAATAACAGCTTGACATCTTCTTTGCATACTACACACGAGGTTGTTGAACATTTCTTGAGGAATCTGGTTCCATAAACGGGGCAGAAGCTCCCTCAGATCATTTAAGGATTCTGGGGTATGTTGATGATTATCTAATCTTCTTTGGAGCATATCCCATGCATGTTCTATGCAATTCAAATCTGGTGAGTGCGGAGGTATTGGTAAATGTGGAATACCAAGCTCCTCGCGCGCATTCTCAACTATGGCTGCATGGTGCGGTCTAGCGTTATCGTCTAGAAATTGAAAAGTTTCACCAATAGCAGCGTGAAAATTTGGCACAACATTGTCAATGACATGCTTCCTTAGTGTAAGGCGGTCATATTCCCAGGATAAATGTGTAGATCTGTGCGCCCGTTGAAACATATCCCGGCCCATACCATAACACTACCCCCTCGGAATGGATTGACTTCTTGGACATAGCGACGATTACGGGGTATGCGTGGGATTGTCCATACCCTTATTCTTCTAGAATCTGAAAATCGTCCATATCTGGATTCATCAGTGAAAAGGACACTACGCCATTGATCGTTGCAGTTGATATGTTGCCTTGCCCATTCCAGTCTTCGACGCTTATGGTCACGTGTTAATGGAACTCCTCTTAATGGACGTCTAGAACCTAGATTCACCTCTCTCAAAAGTCGTCTGATGTTTCGATGGAAACTTGGAACCCATCTGCATTTTGAAGAGTATTCCGTAGCATTCTACACGTAGATGTAGGGTTTCTTCTCGCCGAAACGGTGATGAAACGATCCTGCGCAGGTGTTGTTTTTCGTCGCCCACCAAGCCTTGGTTTTTACAACACGAAACCTGTCTCCCTGAACCTATTCCAAAGTCGAAATATCACACTTTGGCTGACTTGGAGCCTTTCCGCTACAACAACCTGAGTTAGGCCACCCTGTAGCATTCCGATAGCCCTATTAGCCTCAGCGTTTGTTAATTTACGTCTTGGCATTTTCAGAAAACTCGTTTCAAATCGAAGCCGTTGATAAGCTGACTTCATTTCAAAATAAGAAGATTCATGAAGCATATGCAAAAAACCAAACTTCAGAAATAAGGCGACCAGATTGACGAAATGTCTCATACTGATTTTTATTGGGTCGATTCAAGTTGTTGAGTTGAGTTTTAAATGATTTTACAGCGATTTTCTCGAAGATTACATACTTTTAAAAACGATTGAATACGATATCTCTTATTCTTGTGGAGCAGTATATTTGAAAACTTAATGATATAATAGCGGCGGTAGCTCAGTGGTTAGAGCTCATGCCTCATGATCGCAAGGTTCAAGCCCTTGGCAGGGAAATAACTTTTCCGGGTTTCAGGTGACTGTCCAACCATTCGCTGTTGGGTAAACAATTAACAGTGCTGTTCCTAACGTTTCGCAAGGAATTAGTAACAAAACCTACACAGATCACACCCGGTATCCTAACTCGCACAAGCTTTAAGCTTCTGAGGGGTTTCGTTGTAGCCTAGGATAGTGGGAAAATACAAATATGACAGCTTGCCATTCACCGCTACGGAACACTACAAATCATCAGGGAAATAAATTTCAGTTTTGTCGTGGCAAGGCGTGTTGCCGATAGCTGAGCGTTCGCATTCATGGTAACCACGATGAGCTGTATGCAACATCTTCATTTTGTCTCTCGATACATTTATTCACTCACTCTCAGAAAATAGAAAAATACGAAAATATTGGAGAAAAATTTAAATATTTTGGATAAACCACATATTATTTAGGATATTTCTCGAACTACCAGTAGCTCAACACAGGAAAGTGGTGTTTTTTGGATTATTTCTGCAACAATGAGAGTCTCATAGGGTACGTAAATATGATTTCAGAGATACTGTACTATAATTCATTAAGATACTAGCTAAACTCAGCCACTTTTTGTGGTGGCTCAATCCGATATCAATAAATAATAAGAAATAACTGTTTTCTAGCTGGAGGAACATCATGCTATACCGGGTGTTTAGTGAACATGAGGAAAAAATTCAAAGGGCGATTCTTTGAACTATTTCAAGAGTATTTCGTTACTTAATGATCTTTGAAAAACCGCTTAGTATCAAACATAAAGTGAAAAATAAAATTTGAAATTTGCACCACCGATTTATCGAAGATGTGAGAAACGTCACTAAGTTCCTATTTCTTTTCGTATTTTTCGTGCGGTCCATTTATTTGCGAAAAATTAAAATACATCTGTGAAACGGATCATGCTACGGTTATTCTTTCTTTATTGTTCAATCCTGTGGTCATAAATTACAATAAATTATTTTGTCAAATTACAAGACTAAATTATGTCGATGAGCATTGAGACTCAATCAGGGATAGGATTTACAGGCCTTAATAATGAATAAATCAGTACATTTAACCAATCAATCTAATATCTATCGAATTCTACAAATAACATATAATAAGTGCTTAAGGGTACAAATCGAATCAACAATTTTACTCTTCAAAAATTACTGTGAATGAACAATTTGGAAGAATCATTTGATAATGAGAATACCGTGCACTTAGAACAATGGTCACTAATACTTAAGAATGAATTTAAATACAAGCCAGTGTCAACCTTTGATGAATCGGGCATAAAGCAGTATGAAATCTAATATACAATTTTTAAATGATAATGTTATCTTTTATAAATGAGAATCTAGAATATCAAATTAGGAAATGATGAATTGAATTCAGAATATTAAGTTTTGTTGAATGAAATTAATGCAAGTGATATTTGAAATCAATTACTAAAGAGTTCATGAAAATTGAAAATATACAAATGTGAAATTTAGAATTAGATAATTAGCCAAATAGGAATTTATATTCAATATCGAAACAATGTCTAATCTAATTACAATGATGACCAGAATCGAAAAAATAAACCAACTATGATAAGGGACTTATCTTGTAACTCGGAATGAACTCCTCTCTCAGATGAATTGCACCAAATATGGAAATATGATGAAAAAGTCTCCAGATACAGCTATCAACCATACAACTAATAAATCCCAGGAGATGTGTAACATTCGCCAAAAATTCCGTGTGGAACTTAAAAGTTCGTAATACTTCCAGATGTGAAAAATTACCATAAGAAAAATCCTAGAAGTCTAGGATTTCACTTAATAACAGCTTCAAAAGAATGGAACAAAATCCGACTAGGCTATCCAAATTTAATTGATTATTGCCTCAACAGTAAAATTAATTCAGCTAATAAAATACTCGAAAAATGCTGGTTTCAAACTCTACTGTTCGTCAAAACTTTTATTCTTAACTCTGCAGTGGCTACGATGGAAAAGAATGATATTCGATATTCATTTACTGAAGTACTTGATTCAAAAGATAAAAAGCGAGATGAAAAAATTGAAAAAGAAACTGAACGTGTTTACATTATTTGAATGATTTGAATGCAATATGAATTTTACGGATATCAACGCTATAATATGACATCTACTGGAAATGCAACATATCTCCTGTCACAGAAATCATTAATATATTTGAAATGAACATTAGGAAACTGCAAACATCAAAAAATGAAATTCAAACTGTATCAATCAATTTTTGCGAGCATATTCTCGGTAACAGCGTGCTATCGTTTTGTCCAAATGTCTACAATTTTCGAATTTTGAGCTAAAATTGGTCTCAAAGAACTAGGTTGGTCTCACTGATGACGAATCCGTTGTTTCTGTTCGGCCATTCGTATGCACGATTTAGGGCGTACGGAGGATTCTTTCGACTCGAATTACAGGGTTGGTTACATTTCAAAATGAAACGGTTAAATTCGTTAATGGCCAAATCAGCCATACGGTTTCGGAGCTACGGCCCTTTTTTTAGGTTATTTCCCTGATATTTCGAGAACTACTAGAGCGATTGGATTGAAACTTGAGTTGCAAAGTTTTGCAAAATTTTGTTGTGATCATGCGGTCAGTTAATAAAAAATACTTTTTCGAAAACCATTCATTATATTCGAAAAAAATTTTGCTCATACCTCGAGCTTCATATTACACATCAGTGTACCAAATTTCAGTGCGAGACGATTATAATATTTTGGATATGGTGAAAAAATATGTCAAATTTCGTGGATTTTTCCAGAATAACTCGAAAAAAGTCAGCAGTTTTTGCAGACATGTTCAAATTTGTTGCCAAAGCGATCATCTCCTTTGAACATGCGCGCAAAAGCTGCTAACTTCACGTCAGTGCTTTTTTTTAGGATTTTGAAGGTTCTTTCCGCAATCTCGATCCGTGCCAAAGACCTGCCTTCGACGGAGATAGCTTTGCCGCGATATTACCCCGGAGGAATCTTGCAAAATAAAAAATGATAAGATTGCTATTTTATCAGTAGTTCTTTATTTTTATTTCAAACGCACATTTATAATCTTTATTGATTAATTTCAAATTTGAATTATACACATTCGGGGTGCGATAATTTCAAGGAACTCCGGAATATTATACAAATTCAATAACTTACCAACGAGGACAAGAATGCCATTTTTCATATTCCAAAGCTCATTGTGACATTAGGGAAGATTCTAATGATTGGATTTTAACTTAACTCTGTTAGAGGGTCATGAATTTGTGAATATACAGTTATTGTTGAATTGGACCTACCATACATACTTCGGGTATCCAAAAGGGAATTGATAGGCATTATTGATCGATCAAAGTTGAAAGATTCTAATCCAGATATAGAAGTCCTAATTACCACCACAAAAACAATGGAAGACTAAGCGATAAAATTGGACATCCAGAGAAGAAAGCAATTCGTTCGCTACACGAGTATATAAAATATAAAGGAGCACTCAAACTGAATGACTAATCATTCAACCGTCTACTCTTATCGTTAACCAAACCATTTCATCAGATTACTAAGGCTACTTCTACGAGAACGTACGTTCCTAGCGACTCTCAGAGTTATTTATATCAGACGAAAAAGGCATTAGAGGAAAATTTATAGGAAAACATCAGGAATCGAGATTGAGGAACTGAACTAAGCAACAACAACACGCGCTCTGCTAGAAATTTATGGGGCCCGTGAATAGGTTAATGAGATTCGCTCCTAACAAACTTGAAACAATCCAAGCTAATTTTTCATGAAGCAATCATTTCTGACAATGGAACAGGTTGGTAATTAAGTTCTTTGTTTTCAGATTCATCGAATAAGAAACTTTGAATTAATATTTCACTTAGCGGAAATATACAATTATTAGTAACTTTCAGAAAACATCCAGTAAGCTGGAATGACCTATTGATTCAGATAATGAAATGCTGGTTGTCAATGAAGATTTTTTGATTAAGTTTGGAAAAATTAATACAAACAATTTACGAAAGCATTTTTGTTTGCTTCAACGATATCGAGTCTTTGTAAATCACATCACTGTTGTGTGATGCATTAAGATTAAGAGCAAACAATACCTCGAATTTTTATTATATTCAAGACTTTTCGGGAAAAATAAAAACTGAAATTGAGTGGAAAATAGAAAAAATAGTAACATTGCGCATCCTCAGAAAAGAATTTGGTACATACCAAAAAATTTTTTAAAAAAATACTGATTGAAGTCTGCAGAACCACACCCCGTTTTCTTCTATAAACGTCAAAATTTCTCGGAATTCTAATATTTCACGAGGCTTTTGGCAACATTGAACCTTGAAGACCGCATCCAGGTGCCAGATCTTGAGATATTAACGAGGTGTAATGAAACTTGACTGTGGCTGTGTTGCCTAGCCTTATTTAGCACCACGTGGTATTGTTTAAGGGTTTCGTAAAGTACAAATAATACAAATTCCATGTATAACCACACACAAGGATTTATTCGACATTAATGAAGTTCTTGAAAATATAATTTGTAATTGGTGTTTCAAATAGCTGACGCTGAAGTATTTCGTATTTTATGGAATTTGATACTTTTTTTCTTCGAAATACTTTCGAACAGATACATTTAGCGCTCTACAGAAGATAGTCCCTGAACATTCCTTCAGATGGTGCGATGATCATCTGCTTAATCTAGTTTTTCTGCTAGCAATCATATTTTCGGCAAATGGTGGAAAGGAAGAAATGGTCCTGTATTTTTTATTTGAACTTCTCGTAAGGTTTGCTGTCTGTTATTAAACGGTAATTTTCATTAAACTTGTTTGAGTTCTGTGTATTTGACGAATTTATTAGTAAGAATTTAACGATGGCTGATCAAATTCCTTTCTCGGTCCCGGATGCGGCAGAGATGGAGACGGAGTGAATGCGGGAACGTATCCGCTAATCTTAATAATAATAATATATGTTTATTTATTCATTCATAAAGAGTTCACCTTGATACTTTGGAAAAAGATACACATAAATAGAGAAATCCAAGCAAACTAGGCTGGAACAACACAAAAGGGAGATAAAAAATTCAATGTATAATAATATAAGTTACTCAAATGTCAATGAAAAAAGATCTCGGTGTGGAATAAACAAAATTTCCTCCAAAACCCAAAAAAGATTGCACGGAGGGTATACTCCTTATAATCTGCGCACTCGTTTTTGTGAGTACATCGTTAAGGCAGTCTCATGAGTATAAGACACTTTTTCAGGTCTACAGATGCTGGATATCGCTTTCTCCGAGTTATCATATCTGCTATTCCAGTTCTAACAGTTCCTCTCAAATAACTTTTAACATATTTGCTGAACTGTCTGTACGAGTTCAATTAATAAAATTTAGATCTCAGTTCACCAGTCAGTTGATTGAAAATGCGAGGCATGATGTAGGTATACGTACGCTGTCCGATCACCTTTTTAGTTCTGAACGTCTGAACCCTTCGCATTTCTCTTCCACGAGTTATGTATCCGTGGTCGAGGTATGTCAAGTGGAAAGTATTTCACAGTGGTCAATAGCGATAATAATACCAACAAATCCAACAATAATAACGACAATAAACAGGCTTTAGATTGTCTTCAGGGCAACAATTGTTAATACGGCAAACTTCTACATTTCACAGTTTTTATATCATGACTGAAAGAGAGTTCAGAACGAAGCTTCGACGAGTTTTTTCAAATGTCACCTGAAGTGAAAGGGGCCATTTTGGCGTCATGTTATCATCCTAGCTATAAAATGCGTTGGTTGCCAGAAATCATCACAACAGATGAGAGTCAGAGAATTCGAAATCTGGATTTTCATGCCTTAGAGGCAAATTACAAAAAAGACTAATCAATGACTGGGAATAGCAGTAGTTGCAGTGAGGAAGAAGACGGATATATTGTTTTTGCAAACAGGGACAGTGATAAACCACAGACTTCCAAAATGGAGTTGGAGTTAGTCAGCTTCCAAAAACGATAAGAGCAAAGAGCTTACCATCCTTGAACACTATCCTAATATAAAAAATGTGTTCATCCAATATAAAACAAGTTTGTGCTCATCAGGACCTGTAGAACGATTGATTCCTTTAGAAGGTTTTATTCATTCCCCAACAAAAGGCTGTTCGTCTGAGACCAAATTAAAAATCTTGTGTTGCTTTTTGAAAGGGAATTTCTTCTTTAAACGATTAATTGGCTGAGCTGAATTAGTTGTACTCTTTTTACATTTTCCGTAACACCTGAATGTATTTTGTAATTTGTAATCTGTATTTCAAATAAAAATAGTTAAAAATACTGTATTTTGTATTTTATATTCCAAATACCCTACTTGAAAATATTTTTATTTTGTATTCCAAATACCCGCGAGAAATTATTTTGTACTTTCTATTTCAATTAAGCCAAGCATGTATTTTGCCCATCCCTGGTAGGTACAACATTCGTTGCTCTTTGAATTGAATTTTTTGATTACCTTATAAAGTTAACACTTCAAGTTGAAGAATAGTATTTAATTAGTGCCATCAATAGAAAACAGAGAATTGCAGCCCAAAAGTGGGCATAAAATAAATAAAATGCCAAAAAGATAGCAGGAGCATAGTTCACACTGAAGAAGCGCATAAAAATCCAAATCACACATGAACGAATATTCATATGAAATTGATTATTTCCAATTTGAATGTGTTTAGTCTCAATTCGATTTTGTTCAGTACCAATTTGAATATGTTCATTCCAAATTTGATTTTGTTAGGTCTCAATTTGAAGTTGAGAAGGTGCTCAAAATACAATGATAAGGATATTTATTTTAGATATGATTGAGTGGTTCACTGTTATATTGCTTTGTAAATGAGAATTTGTTGAATAAATTGAGATCCATCGTCTGGTTGAGGAATGAACTCGTTGGGGTGCTTTTTTTTTGCAATTTCCGCAGTCTGTATTGATCTTTCTGGATTTTTCGAATAATGTTGGGGATGCGAATTTCAGTGTCCAAAGCGACGACTATCTTTTTGATTTCCATGTTTTTTCAAGCCACAGACAGTCTCTGACTTTGTGCATCTCAGTTTGTTTGTAATAGGTTTTATTTTTCTCATTTAATTGTATTTCTCTTTCGACAAATGAATTTAATATTTCATTATTAATTATTATTATTATATTTCATTGATTGATTGTGTGCCGAATTATGGACCATTCAACATGACTACAACACTGCAGTAGCTTCCAGGGTACAGTTTCGCTTCGAGGAGGTTGTACAAAAAAGGAGCCGTATGTGCTCGTGTTTGCGCAAAATATTACACAGCCTTCAAAATCGCATTCCATCAATCCAAATTTTCGAACTAACAAATTCATTGTCCAATGGTATTGGCCGTTTAATGGCCGCATTAAAGGAAGAATGATGAAACATGATACTCCCCACAAAATCCCCAAGCTTATTCTTCCAACTCAAAAGCGAGAAGTGAATTGCAACGTTCTTCGACGAGTCGAATATTTGTGCGATTCTTGCATCCTAATGATGTGTTTATACAACAGTTGTTCAGAAATAATTTATAGTTTTCCGAGGCGAAATGCCCTCCAGACAAAAAATCATAGCCAATGGGTGCAAAATCCGATGCTAGGTTCGAAGGAATATCTGACGTGTGGCAACACCATTATCCTGAGTTCCTCTTACCCAAATGTTTTCAACAAGGCAATTGCCATTACATAACAATCGCTCGAAACAGTACAGATAAGGATATTCTAGTTACAAGATAACCATTTCATTATATCAGTTTTATAGGAGCCCTTTCTGAAGTCCTAACCCCATGTTATGACCTCATTAAATGAAGCAGACATGCCCTGCGTTTCGTCTGCTGATAACAAACTTTCGAGCGTTAGATGTTGCGGACAAGGTACGCATCTCTGATCGTCCAAAGCGGACTCCCAAATTTATTTCGAATTCATTTAAGTCATTTTCACTTCTCATTCAGGAACAGCCCTATTGAAGTAAGGAATGGTTCGATGCCATGATCGATTAAAAATATCAAAACACAGATATTTGAACACTGGATAGTGCCATAGAAACTTATGTTGCATGGAAAGCCAATAGGTCTCAGAAGAATTTGTATCGATTCCGTTGTATTTCTTTGTTACATATAGTAAACTTGAATGAATGCGATAACCTCTACTTCAACTCCGCTTCAACAAATCTTATCCATATTTTCTTTCCATTCTGAATCATCCTTATTAGTCTTAAGGAGAAAATTAAGCAACATGATTACATCTAACAAGGCTGAGAGCTGTATTTTAATCCTCAAGGAAAGGAAGCTCAAATTTCCTTTTAACCTGAAGCATTAGTTCGTCCATGTACGATAAGGCAATTCTCGCCGGATAAAATCGTCCGAAACAGTATAGATAACCCGAAGCTCTTAGGTACATGTGCTTCATCTCATTATACCAGCGTAACATGAGCTCTTTGTTCACGCCGTATTCTTGTAACATTAACTCCAGCAGATATGCCCTCTGTTTCGTCGGCTGATAACTACACCTTCGAGCTTTCGATGTTGCGGACAGGAAAGAATACCTGATCGTGCATAGCCGATTTCGCTCCTGCTCAGTTTGAATTTAATTTCGAATTCACTTAACTTATTTGTACTTCTGATTAGGAAACATCCCTATGGAAGCGAGAAATGGTTCGAGAACATTTTCGATTCAAAAATGACAACACACAGGTATTTGAACAATGGTCAGTCAATCAGTCCTAAGAGAATTTGGATCGACTTGAACGCGTTTTTTGTTCCATATAGAGAAGTAAAAAGAGTATTGCGACCTCTACTTCAACTACGCTTCGACATCTATCCAGTCAATATTTTTTGCCTTTCTGAATCCTTCCAATTAGTTTTAAGGAGAGAGTGAAGCAACATGATACCCTCTTAAGGGTCTAAAAGCTTCTTTCTTCACTTTAAAAGCAGCAATATTAGTAAAAAACTACACTGTACTCTGAGGATATCCTATTCGCCTATTTTAATCCTCAAGCTGAAAAGGTGAAGCGCAAGTTTTCTCTTATCCTGAAGCATTAGTCTGTCCGAGTACAACGTCTTCGACAAGGCAATTCTCGCCGGATAACAATCACCAGAACAGTACAGATAACCCGAAGCTCCTAGGTACGAGTTCCCCATTTCATTATATCAGCGTTATACGAGCTCTTTCTGAATTCCCAGCTGCATGTAATGAACATCCCGCACTCAAGCGACCTCATTAACTCTAGCAGATATGCCCCCCGTTTCGTCTGCTGATAACAAACTTTCGAGCTTCAGATGTGGCGGACAAGGTACGCCCCCCTAATCGCGCCGTGCTTTGCTCCTCCTTACTTTTAATTTAATTTAGAATTCATTAAAGTTGGGAGCAAAAAGTGGCGGTGTGGCATTCGTTCCTTCCTTTTGATGTCGAACCTCGGAGAGTCAGATTGAAAAATTTTGACACGGTCCTTTCATTGAACCGGGCAAGATTTGTGATGAATATGTTTAAGTGGCACGGTATGAAACGCAAAGGTTGAAAGGATTTCGAGTCAGATGAAAGGGATTACTGAGTACTATTTGATGTCTGTAGTGTGTATTTTGAGATTTTTATACGAATCCTTGGATATGTCGAAAGACGATTCATTATGAGTATAGGTTAGAGCTTATTTTTTTTTTCTATACTGAACGGATGAAACCATCGAGTTGAAATATTCGACTTATTACTCTATAAAGTTACACTGTGTTTTTCTCCATGTGCTTGCAAAAGATGTTGCTATACTCCTTAATGTAAGTTTTTTAGATTTACTATGAAAATGTTGGAACAGCATAGTACCTAACTATTGAGTAACATCTTCTATGTACCAACTGTATCACGGAAGACTTATGATAGCCGTACCAAGTTGTGTATCAGCACGAAGGATAAGACTTATTCTCATGCGTATATCTACAATCCGGAAATACCAAGGATACTCCTACTTTGGAAGCGGCCAAACCATACTTTCCTAGACTAGATGCTCCCAAAGTGGGGCAACATTTGACTCAGATGCAGGAGTTTCATCGTTGCGTGGTATTTCGACGAGGAGGAACTGACAGACCTTATGTGATTGGACATGACTTCATTATTAAGCCCTCATCAAAGTAAGTTAATCTGGATCTCGCTGTCCCCACAGAGGCACCAGCTTCCGCACTATTTCCATTCAATTTTATCAGCTTACGTTATTGAAGATAACGGTAGGAATACTAATACTCCAGTCCAGTCCGAGCCCAGCCAGAGAATCTGGAGTCTGAAGAAATTCCACTTCTTATAATACACTGCGCAAAAATATTAACGCACATTATGGAAATCTCAAATTTATTCTACAACTGAAGGTGTTCTCAATGATAATCATTTTTATCGGAATTATGCATGCATATGCTATCCACTTTCAACGTTTTTCTTCAATACAGATGTTTTTTCCCAGCAGGAATAAAAAAAGATGATATTATCAGGTTTTGAATGTATTGGCTCCATTCTAAAATCAGTTGTTCTCGATCAATTCTAGTGATCAATAGTTTTTCTTTCGTTTGATTTTCTACACTCGATCGCTATGCAACGCGAAACACGCAATTTGACCCAAGAGGATTGTGCCCAAGCGGTAGTTTTGCGAGAAGAAGGGTGGACATACACAAGAATTGCAGAAAGGTTAGGAGTTTCCTATACAAGTGTGTCCAGAATGTTGCAGCGATTCAGGGAGACAGGTATGAATGTCCGAAGACCAGGACAGGGTAGACCACGGGTAACAACTGCCATTCAAGAACGTTACTTGAGAGTTTTTTCGTTGAGACAACGGTTTGCAACCGCTCGCCTCCTTCAAATTCAGCTTGAGCAAACTCATGAGGTGCAAATTAGCACTCAGACAATAAGAAATCGCCTCAGAGAATATGATTTAAGGCCTCGTGTTGCGGCAAGAGGCCCAGCTCTTACCCCAGCCCATCGAAGGGCGCGTTTGGATTTTGCGAGAGAGCATATCCATTGGGAAGAGGCCGATTGGGAAAGAGTTCTCTTCACAGATGAGTCTAGATTCTGCCTCTACCATTGTGATCGACGTTCCCTTGTATACAGACGTCCACATGAAAGATATGCTCAGTGCAATTTCCTGAATACTACTGGTTTCGGGGAAGGATCGATTATGGTATGGGGTGGAATATCTTAGACTGCTCGCACAGACCTAGTGGTCGTTGATAATGGAGCTATGAATGCTGATAAGTATATAAGGAACATTCTTGAAGAGCATGTAGTGCCATTTGCCCCATACATTGGTGAAAATTTCATTTTTATGGACGATAATGCCAGACCCCATCGTGCGCGCATCGTTCAGGAGTACCTTGAAGAGGTTGAAGTCTCTCGAATGGAATGGCCAGCAAGAAGTACAGATCTCAATCCGATTGAGCAGGTTTGAGACAACCTCAATAGAAGGCTGAGAAGTTCAGAAAATCATCCAGCTACTCTTAATGACTTAGGAATCCAACTCGGAGAAATCTGGGAAGGATTAGATCAGAACATTTTAAGATCACTCATTTTGAGTATGAACCGTCGTTGCCGAGCTGTAATTAACGCAAGGGGTGGAAATAACAAGTATTAAATCACTTATCAGCATTTCAGTATTTTGAAAATTGTTCATTTCTCTTCTTTCACATAAGATTCGGTGAAATCCTGAATTTTTCTTCCATTTAATCTGTCTTGTTTCGTTCAAAACCTTCCCGAGAGAACATAAAAAATAAGTTATAAGGTCAATGTAGAGTTAACTTTCATTAAAATTGAGATTTTCAGAATGTGCGTTAATTTTTTTGAGCAGTGTATAATGCTTAATTTCAAGTAGGATTGATCTTATGATCAATTTATGCATCACAGTCCCAGTCTTAATCTGTATCATAGTCTAAGTCTTAATTGAAAGGTAATGCAAATCTGTTGAGACTCTACCATGATGTTTAAATGTTTCCAGTGAAATGTACAGTTTCAATGTTGTTCTCATGCTTGACCCTAGGACTATGATCACAACTGTGCTGCATGAATTGGCCCTTACTATAGACCGGATTCGTTTTTCGTTAATTCTGAAAGAATTGGATTTATTGTAGCCTTTCACTGAGGCTACCATCACATGTATTCTGAGATCTTTGCTACTGAGAATGCGGCGCTTTTGCTGATGGAATGGTAAACCTACCACAGTTGTATCCATATAATTGGGGACATTCCTGCAGCTGAAAAAACAACTGAATCCAACTTCTGTATGTATCAGTTTGGGACTGATGCAGATCGGCTTACACACATTGGTGCAACAGTTCCACTTCTATGTTTGGAACCGTTTCGGAGCATGTTCTATTACATCTCGAAGAAAGCAATGAATGACACAACATAAGGAGTATTCAAATAATTCTGATTGAGTCACACGTTCGAAAGCATTTCCAGTCAAACCTTGACCAATCGAGTTTTAGGATTAGACAGGAAAAATACAGGCTCTTGTCGACATTCTAACAAGTCATTGCCCAATGCTGAGAGTTTATATGCAAATTGCAGCTGATGATGACAAATACCAGCCTGTGCTGAAAAAAAGCGTCTCGGAAAGCGTACCTACCTGGAAACAAAATTGAAGGCTGGTTCAACAGTAAAAACCCTAACCTTTGTAACATAACAGTCCCCGAGAAAAAGTGGAATGTAACCTACTACTTTATAATAATAATTAATTATAATCTGTACAATCGACGAGATATGCTGTTACTTTCTTTATATAGAAAAACAAACGAAGAAAATGATATATTGTCCAATTACAATTCAATAGACTGCAATTGAAAGAAATATTAGGAAAAGAGCAGTACACTGGTTGCCACGATAGCATTTCTTTGAAAGCGATCATCCTAAAATATGACAGACATAACTTCGTGCATAAAGAGCTGTTGAGTCTCTAAAGCCTTTTTTTCCACGTAATAATATCATGAGCCGTCCATGGAGTGCAGAATTGTGTCATGAGGCCGTTGAAGTGCGAGGTAGCTTTATGAGAATGATGTAGAGCGATTGGAAGGTATAGCACCCTTGACAAGTTTCAGTTGGACTCACCAATGTGGATATTTGAATCATGTTACGAAAAGGCTATAGAAACGTACGGTGGTTCGTTCTAATGGTAATCGCAAGATTAGTCGTAGATTTGAGTTGAAACAGCAAAAACATAAAGCGGTGGCAAAACTCCTGAATTTCATCGAAAATTGCTGAATTGTTGACGCCTTAAAAATATTCATTCAAATAATTGGTAACAATTGTCTAACGCTCTGATGCTACATTTTTTTTAACAATGCAACAAATACACCGCACCTAAACCTCAGTATCTCCAGTTCTACACATACGCTACGAAATCTTGAACGAACATCAATAACCAACTTTCTAACTTATCCAACCGTCAAAGGGGCCGCAATAAGAACGTGCTATTTTGAGAACGTCTCGTTGACTTCGGAGCAAAACTTACACAAGAAAGAAATACGACGTGAATTTAAACAAGTTCGAAACTTTTTTACGCAACGATTTCAAGAACTTTATAGGAAGTTCCGTTCAAAGGATGATTACCATGAAATTATTCCACCTCAAGCTTTTTTCTTCTCCAATCACTCAACGTGAATTTTTCCAGTCATCAATCTCAATATTTCTATCGAAAGAAGGAGCCATTACCCTTCAATATTCCTTATGAACCCGTCTTATGTGTGAACCTTCCAAAATCTAACCCCCATATACTATATGGGGATGAATAGAAGCATGCTCGAGTGCTTCTTCTGAGCGTGAAAAGATCGGCTTCGGGTCTTGTTCACGCACGGATTACCGGGATGAACATTGATACCTTTCATTTTACCTCGTTGATCTCGATAAAGCTGTTACGGGTCCCAAAAGACATTTTTGCAAGCTTTCCCTTTCTTGTTCCATGAATCGTTTTTAGAATATTTTATGTAAAAAACGGCATCGGAGATACTTTCCTCGATGGATAAGGACATTTCCTCATCTAAAAATATATCGAATGAAAAATTTTTCGAGAAACATTTCAAAATGTTAACGTGGATTGACAAATGCCCATAGTTAACAATAAAAAATTCGAGGAAAATGCTAACGTGAAGTGAGCACCTTCCACACGCTCGTTCAAATTAATATCCACCTCTCCAGGTATCGACTCAACAGTTTTGTTTTCTCATTGAAGGATTTCTCGCTTTTTGTTAGCTTCCTCATTTTCAAGACATAATTTTTTAAATCTCAGTTCGGTCGGATCTATAATCACGGAGAAATCATATTTCGAAGGGTTAAATGTCAAGAAACATTGTGCAGACTCCACCCATTTACTAATTCAACTCTGCAATGAAGCACCGAAAGCCTTGTACAGATGAGTGTAAAGCCGGGTCCAGATGAGTGTAATGCGAACAGCGAATGCAATTCCAATAAATCATTTATGGTTTGAGGCAGTGTTCTTTCTGCTCCATCGAGACTCGGTTTTCAACTCGAACGATGCATTTGAATGTATTATTCGAGGCTGAGCTCGAGTGCCGTCCACGCTGTTCGCCGATTCGTCAATCAAATTTTATTGCACTTGCTGTTCGGATTACACTCATCGGGACCCGGCTGCTCTGTAGCTGTAGAGCAGGTTTGGACGCTAACTACGCAGATATACTCCATTCACTTTCATAAAGTAGCCCAGTTGGCCATGATTTAGGTCTATCATGTTTTTGTAACTAAAACCAAGGCAGGTTGGCGCTCCTGAAATATCGACAATGTCAAAATAATTCGACGCGAGGTTGCCAATTTCTACTCTCTTTCAATAACAAATAACAATTCAGCTCCAGCCATAATAAATTAATAAATTAACATTTCGCTTTGATTCGAAATTGAAAGTACATAAAGTGATCTGAAGAAGCAAGGACATAGTATCAGGAAGTGCTATATAGAATTGCGCTCATTCCGATAGTAACTGATATTTTGGAAACGATCATTCATCAGAAGCTATCTTACATCGAGATGTATGTGAGTAAAAATCAAAATATTATATTTTCTAAGAAATAATATTTCTTTTTTAGCTACACGTCACCACGATCAGAAAGATTCATAATGAAGATGAAGCCAAATAGTTTCTGGTATAACAGTTTTCTTCTATTGGTGCACCTAAAAAGAAACTCACTGAAGATTTTATTTTGGAAAACTGATCTGCAACGTACCGTTTGGAATTATAATTTGAAAAATTACCATTTTTCGATTGACACACTGCCGAGCACCCTACTCTTTTTTGTGAAGGAACATTTGGAATATAATCTAGGAAGCACAAACACAAAATTTTATGTGAACAGAAACATGTTATTGCAAAGATTCTTCATTATTCAGGGCATGTAGGATTCTCGGTATACAGTGAGGATCTGAAAAATCATTGTTTGGCGAGCCAGATCTGGTCGAAAGACCTTCCAAGTAAGGTCACAAATGTAGATAAAACTATTTTCAATTTTCTGCTAATTTTCAATCTTCTGTTCTGTTGCAGACATGTTTTCAAGATATTTTGTCAGTTTTAATCCCATAAGAAAGAAGAAATTCTGTCTTGGAAATCAAGGCCTTATGAATATGTCAGCCTATTTATCTACACTTATGCTAGGGGACACTATATTTTTTTTTAGGTTTATAAATTTATGCTCTTGTATCATATTTAACAACGTATGGTGCCCTATTCATTCCCTCTTGCTTATATCGTGATGCTATATTGTTGAATGTATCAAAGAACCTGCACTTTTTCAATAAAAAATATAAATATCTAATGATACTAGAAAGTTAATCTCCTACTTGCATATTATTGATATTTTATGTATCGAAAACGAGTTTTTACTATTGTCTTGATGGTTTCTCAAGTTTTTGACTTCAACCATTATTTGTCAGTTAATATAATAATTAAATTAGTAATTCAAGACTTTGAATTTGATGAAAGTATATCGTAATATATCAATCTCAACAGATATAATGAGAAGGAATCACAGAAAAATCTATTTATTATTCAAAGATTGTATTGAGACTTAAGTAAGTAGATAGTCATGTTTGAATTGAACAAATTCCTTAATGAATAATTTCAAACATTATATATTTCGTGGAATTGTTTCGATAGGAAGTAGTACACTGAAAATGAACTTGGCAGAACATTGAAATTTTACGTATGGAAATAACATGAATTATACAATATCTCATTCAGTTCTATTTTTTCTAATATATTAGGAATTGCTTTTTTCTGGAAATTGAATATTTGAGTTGACTTCAAAGTATGTACATAAAACATAATTCTATATCTTGCTTTTGACTCGAATACTGAATGATAGGTAGTTTACATGGAGAATTCATCCAGATATCTTGTCATTACAACCAATGATAATAGACTGAAGCTAAGCTGTATGTATCCCAGTTTAGAAATATGTTGATCCAATCCAGTGTATGTATCATTCACCTAGATTCCCAAGAACTGTTAGTTAGTCCTTTTGAGGTTAATTGTGACACAGGTTTCGTAGTACTACTACATTTTCTTACTGGAATATTTCAAGTTGTGCAACAAGGTATTTAAATGACTTCTGTAGGCTTATTTCTTGAGAATTTAGAAAAGTAGGGAATTCCATAGGTCCGTCCATTCGTTTAGAAGTTTTACTGCCGTGTTATTCGAGTACTTTCATTTCTTTTCGAATGAACTATCGCAAAGTAACGGACTGCTCTATCCATCATTTTTCAATAAAATTCCAAAACACTCGATTCTTGATTTCCGTACAAGAAAAAAGCATAACTGAATCTTCCAGCTATGTTTATATACGTGAAGTATTAACAGAGAAAAATGTTTCTTCATTCAACATTCGCCAGGTCTTTAATTGGAATGATTGAATTCATATAATATTTTCTCAAATTCATTACTTTCCCAATGTAGATTCACATTTTGAAAAATAAGTAATTACTACGACCTCTTCGTAGAGAGGACAACGTTGTGTAGTTATCTGACAGGAAAATGACTATAACCTAACATTTTCAAAATATACACGGTGAAATCTATCAGGATGTCATGGCCAACTGGGCTACTTTATAAAAGTGAATGGAGTATATGTATATTCATTCGATTTTTTTCCGCTTTATTCTAAATGAGTCAGATCCGCTCGAATTGAAATCCACTTTCATGAAAAATTGCGAAAAAATATGAATCTATAGAATTATAGTACAATATATTTACGACTTAAGAGTTCCAAATATATAAAAATGTGAGATCCAATATATTCCTTAATTCGAACAATCTAACATCGTTACGAGATGGCGCATAGAAAGCACGCATAGAGATCGCAGCAATTTTGAAATTCAAGTTCGAAAAAAAAAATGTTTATTGTCTGAACAGGAAGCAGTGCCAATTACTAGACAGCAACAACAAATTCACTTACAAAGTTGGTTTATGCAACAGAAACAAATCAAAAAGAAAACACAACTAATAATGTAGAACAATAAAAACTGCAGAATTCAGAATGTAAGGTAACGTGTGCGGCCACAAATTATAACCGTGCAAGCTGGAGTCGAAACAATGTCTCCTTCATTTCACACTTGAAAATCCCAATGGAATCGCCAAAATATCTAAGTTATCACCCAGAGAGTTAAATCTACGGCATATAGAATAAACAGGTGATCTGACAAGCACATTGGTTCTCGGGTTTGGCAGGTAAAAGCTCCGCTCAAGTCTGCTATTTAGGCGCAGTATACGGATGTTTAACCTCGCAAGTAGATCTGGACAGTCAATCATGTAATGAAGTAACTCAAACAACGTTAGGCAAGCGCAGTAGTTTCTTCTGTTTTTCAGTGATAGAAATGAAAACCTATCCAGAAGTAGATTATTACTGTAACCCTGCGCTGGATAAACGCCATCCAGTCGTAATGTCATAAACTTCAGGAAGCTTCTTTGAAAGAGCCCATTCGCAACTATTGAGAAGCGATACGCCCTCTGGCGATATAAAATCGAACCCTTCCAAGCTAGTAGTTTTCAGATGTGCCCGTTATTCTCACGTGTTTTGCTCACTTTTATAGTTCATTTTTGAGCTTTTGTGTTGTTCCCTGAGTTGAAATTTTGTGTATACCGAAAGTGTTTGTAATATTCATTGATCGATTCGTGTCTTTCCGATCAAAATATTCGATTGTAATAAGTAAATATTTTTTGCCTTTCTAAATCCTTCCGATTAGTTTTAAGGAGAGAGAGAAGCAACATGATGCCCTCTTGCGGGGCCAAAATCGTCTTTCTTCACTTAAAAAGCAGCAATATCAGTGAAAAACTACACTGTACTCTGAGGATATCCTATTCGTCTATTTAAATCATCAAACTGAGAAGGTGAATATACCTAATTTTCATATTGAACGCATAATATCCATGAAATTCTGATTTAGAAATACCCCACTTCTGATCATTTACCTGTGGTACTTTTTGACTTGGGCTACTTTTTTGGACAAATTTTACGGTTTTAATTGGTTCAAACTAGGGATCATATCTTGAGAACCGTTGAAGATAATTGTCCATTTTTTTTAATTGCAATCCCAAAAAGTTTTCGAGTCTCCTGCAAATCAACCAATGACTACAGGTGGTCTGAAAGACACTGCGAATTTTAGGAAATTACTTAACAAAATGTCAAAAATTCCAATTTTTCGAATAGAAAGACCTAATTTTTTGTCTGGCGGATACCCTAGGGGGTAGTTTTAATTTTTTGTTAACACATGTTGTGCTTAAAATGAGTTGTTTTCTATATGATTCGCACTTCATGTTTTGTGCAGAGCCTAGCGGTATATGTTCCACGCATACAATGCCAAAGGAAAAGAACCACTACACTAGCCATTTCGGCTTCACATGAAATCAGTAATTAAAAAACTAACTGGCAAAGTGTTGAAAATTTCATGCTTTACAAGGAGTGTCGTGGAATGTTTCCACGCCGTTTGATTCCGCATATTATTCGGTTACTTTTCATATAACGTCAAACCATTTCATTTATGACTGAAAAGAATGAAATTCTGTACAATATTGGATGCAAGCATTATACAATCACTTCACTTCATTTCGATCGGATCAGTATTTTTCGAACTCTTCAATTTTAAAGCAATTCACAATACTCATTCAACAAACTGTTTTATGACATGACGATGATGAACAAAAATAGCAATGAAAATAAGTTGGACATAAAGTTTCGTTCAACGAAAGCCACGATAATAAAAAGAAGAAATAGATGCTTCCTTGATATCAGCGGAAAATTAAGGAAGAAATTGGCTTACGCCTTAAAGTTACGACGTTGAATCCGGGGGCAATAAAAAGACAACTGTCGGGAATCAACCACGAATGTCGCTTCTTTGTTTCGTTATCATCTCTATGAATCTCCTTGAAATTTACTTCCTCGCAGTTCACTCGAATGAAAAGGTGAAATACAATAACAATCAGGTTCAGAGGAAAAACGCCCGAATATGATTCTTTTTTTTTTTAGTTTTTCTACGTCAAAATAGAATACACAATGTGCCCCAAGACTACATCGGTTGTATTTCTGCCGAATTCTGGAAGGCACATAAATCTGTGTGCGACCAGGGGAATTCGGATAATGGCGTGAAATATTTGTATGTCTCAATTAGTTTTTTATTTTTCTTCTGACGTGCACTGATATAAAATCAAGCATGAAAATCGAACCAAAAAAAAATTTCATCATATTTTTTCCCGGAATTCCATTAAAAATTCAACTTAGAATATGTGAAAATTCACATCAGTTCATAAGAGGAACTCGAAATTTATGTCCAATTTCGGATAACTCGGCAGTCATAGATACACATTAATTATTTTGTCCAAAATGTCCATCCGATATCTAGAAAAATCTAAAAAAGCACTGACGTGAAGTCAGCAGCTTTTACGCGCTTGTTCACATTGCGAAACGGAAACTTGAAAACTTCAGTGAAATTTCAATGAAATATGAAAATTTTCAAGAAAAATTAAAAAAAAAAAATAATTTTTTTTTCGAATTTTTCAATGGATAAGTATTCTCATTGACACTGTTCATATTCCAACGAAGTTTCATTTCGATCAGATAAATAAATTTCGAGTTATTGAAAAATCAAAATTTCAAGTGGCTGTAGCACAAAAACCATTCGGTAGATTTGGCCCATAAACGAACTTAACCGAGATATTCAGGATCTTAACTTGACCTGAAAATTTCAACACTCTAGGTCCTTCTTTTCGAAAGTTACAGCGCACACGGCCGGACGGACAGAATCAATTTTGATCACGGATTCTTCATCAGTGAGTCCAACCTATTCGTTTGAGACCTATTTCGGCTCAAAATTCGAAAATTACAGACATCGTGACGAAATGATAACGCGCTGTTCCCCAGAACAAGTGCGTAAAATGTAGATTTTTTTTGGTGCACCTGATGCCTGTGACACCCGGTATAGACTGAGCAGTTTCGATTATCCTGATGCCTTTTTCTTGGAAACTGTAGTAGATAATAAAGAATTGCAAGACAGCAAATAGCGTATTGTATACACAGATTAATTTTCATATTACTCGTATATCCAGTGCCGCACCGGAAATAAAAGGAAGGAAACACTAGTTAAATGTAGATTGTCACGGGAAATTGACATTAAACATTAGAATTTATGCTGAATATATTAAAAAATGCCGAAACTATGGGGACGAAAACCTACGAAAAACTGAAAATTTAACAACCTGGATCTAAAAAGCATTTTGAGACTCATGACATTATCAAAGAAACCACCCTCCAATATATGAACAATCTGTATTTTATTTGGATGAAAGCAAGCAAGAATGTGAGATCATTATTTAGATACTCCCCAAATTGTTCAGACCACAATAATTCTATGCCAATAAATTTTATTGTTACATAGAAAGAACCAAAAACTTTATACCTAAATTCATATTTTGATTTTTTCTCGAATTAATCAGCTGTTTTTCGGATGCATTCCATATTGGGTGTCACATGAATTAGGTTCTCCCCGAAAAATATTTATTATTCAAGATATGGGATTAATATTTCAAAATTTTGGATATTGATACTACAGATTGTTTGCCACAGAATAAGGTATACAAGATGTGTGCCTGTGTGTGTGTGATGGGATGTATATTTCTGCATATTCTAATTCTATGTTTGATTTTGAGTAAAATATAATCGAAAGAAATATTAAAAAATCTATTCGAAAAATCATATCTTTCTTTTGATTAATCGATTATAATTCTGGACGTTTTCATCATTATTCGAAATCATTGTTTTTTTTGCACTCTGTCAGATGTAACACGTATTTTGTTTTAGTCTCTAATGTGGTGAGTGAACCTTCTGCTTAAATTATTTTGCGTCTAGAATTAAATGAAATTTGGCACTCTCCGATCATTGTTTGGAGAAATATCAACTTCAGTAACGTTTCAACCATAACGCAATATTCTACAGGTCATATTTACCAACAATATTTGGAGCTTTTGATTTCTCTTCTGTTCTTGCATTGAGGTAGACACATTTTGAGTTGGAACAAATTTTGATCACTTGTAATGTGGGTGAAAATCAATATATTGATGATTCCAATTGATATTCATTAATAAATATTTTTTGGCTGGATTGTTAAATTTCTATTTATTCTCTTCGATGAAATTTGACTTACAGAATTCGAATATGCGATATGGCTTCCATTTCCGGTTGAACTGGAAGTGATAGGTCTTTTGTTGCCTTCAGTCCATAGAAAACAATCTGTCGTATCAATGTCAATATATCAATTCGACAACTTCAAATAAAAAGAATATTTATGATGATTCAGACTCCTATGACACCAGATATACCGAGTTCCAAATAATCGGCATAACTGTATTCTCCGGAATGTCGAGGAGTCGCATCATATCTCTATCCTCCCTTTTCGACCACCAGCACAGGAAATATATTCTCTTTCCGGGATTTTTTCCATTGATCCCGTACTGCGAAGTGAGTAATGAGACGGAGGTTTTTATGAGTTCTTGTCCGAGCCGGATGCCCATTTACGAGTCCGACTGACTCGTTAGCGGGTCCGACTGTAACGGAAAAATGAGGCGGACGTATTTAGGTACGGTCGTTATTTTATTCTCGCTCTTGGGGTGTCACATCACGGGAAAAAGAGAATTTGAGATTTATGGGATTTCGGACGATGTAGATTGTGTACCTGGATAGATATAGCTAACGCAAAATTTTGGTGAAACAATGGACTACCATTGTGAAGATATGACTATAGTCGGAATGTTCGCAAGGGCGTCGCCAGGGGGGGGCAGGTAGGGGCAGCTGCCCCCCCCTAGAAAAACCAACAAATTTTCCCAAATGTCCCTTAGGTCCAAGCTCTCGATAATTCCTACATGTCGAAACTCGAATGAATTCACTAATTCCTTTCCAATTTCATAACATTTATACCCATGTTGTTACTCATAGTTTATCCGTCTACAAGTGGACCTTTCGCTTGTTGGGGTTCCAATTATCCAAAAAATAAATAAACATCCGCCAGCGCTGTCGCCTGCCTTGTTTATGTTAAAGCGATGTGAGTGACGAGTGTGGAGGCAATACTGCCTTGGTTTCAAATTTTTCACCAATTTATTTATGAACCCCACAACCTTATCATCTGTTTTTTGCGCGGCATAACACATCAGATAGGATCAAATTTTTCTTATTCGTTCCGTTCGTAGAGGATAGGGAATAATGACTAGTGATTAATAAGTTCTCAGTTTAGACAGTTAATAGTTTTTTGGTGAGTTTTTAGCGTTTTACTTTCGTAGATTCCCTGGAATGAGGTAAATTGTTTTTTGTGAAATATAAATAACTGAGCAAATCAACTACAAAGGTACAATATGGGATATCGAAATGAATTCATTGTAAATCGATTTAGGTGCAGTTTTTTACAATGACACAATGAATTTTAATCAGTAACGACCGTTGGGGGTCCATTCCACAAAAAAGCGCCCTAGAAAACTTTCAACACAAAATACTTATGGGTCAGTGAAATTAAAATAATGTCGCATAGTTCGTAGTCAACCTCGGTTTTGTGGTCTTAGCTTCACATTATTGGTTGGAACACATAAAGTTATAAGATGTTTTAAGGTATGTTTGGGATAAACCTACCTTGAATCTTTGCTCCGTGATCTGAATGAAGGAGGGCGATAGTGCGTTACTTTGAAACTTTCATAGGGGGGATTTTTTGTGAAATGGTTTATTCAAACGGGTTCTACAAAATTCTGCTAAAAGAAAATATCCACCTTTGAAAACACCATGTATTTACCTACCTATCTTAAATAAATCATTCATAAATTATATTCTTGACATTTTCATCGACTATTCACATACACTTGATTCTTTAATTAGAAATATCGCAGCACTACTGAAAGGTTACAAGGTACATAAATACGTGTCTTTCAAACAATGCCAAAAAAAAACTGTAAATTTTTTCAGTGGATAGTTTCGCTCTTTTTAAGGATTTAAATTTAAATAAGTAATTGAGAATTAAAATTGAATACTCTTTTATTGTGTATGTTTTTTGACAAGCTACGAATACGTTTGTAGAAAGGTTTTGCGCAGAGACGTGAAAATGTGAAACGGTACTTATTACATTTGATAGACTGTTAGAGTTGAGAAATTTATAATAATAGTTGTTAGTTTTGATGAATAACGAAAAGCGAAGAAGAATATACCAGTGACGATGGTTGAGGAGCACTCTGTCGGAAGATCACCTCAATGGTCTGGCCATGATGAGTGTGCATAGAGCACTATTTACGAAAAGGATTTTCGTAATAAAGTGGTCGAAAAATTCACGAAAAACCCCCGAAAATTATGTTTCAATTAACTTTTATGTATTGAATACAATAAATAAACTTTCTCTAATAAATGCAATAGTTAAGTTTACGTTTTATTTCGGTACAGTAAAGATACTCTTGATTGTTCCCACAATTCATACTTCCCCATCTTTCATTCATATCAACCTGCCCCCCCCTAGGCCATCGGCTGGCGACGCCCTTGAATGTTCGGGATATTCGGCTATTAAGATGGGTGGTGCTGCTGCCAGAAATGTAAGGGTAATATACAGGGCGAGTCATTAAGTGGTACATTAATCTTAACCATAGATTCCTCTCATCAACTGAAACACTTCTTTCATTTATCGTTTTTCCAGAATCAGCTCCAGCAAAAAGATACAGGCTGTTTAAATCTACAAAAAATCAGTTTTTCTGTTGTAGCTTTGATATGGTATCTCCGAATGAGATGAATTTTGGTGTGTAGTTTTCTATAACTATGTCACATATTCTTCAGATATTACTTTCATCCTATTTCAAACAGTTTCCGAGTTATAGACCCGCCGATTCATAAAACTATACGAAATAAGCATGAAGAATGCAGATAAAGTTTATCCTATGTCATCAGAAGAATCTTCAATCATTTTAAAATATTTGATTATTTTTTATAATTTCTTCTTTTGCTCATATTCAACGTCGAATATTATGAAATCGGATAAAATTCGAAAAAATCTCCTTATATTTATGGATTCGCCTCTGATCTAGTGAAGGTAAATTAAGCTGGGTTCACGTTCATCCGGACCACAGAATACACAGAAATATTCATCTAATTCGCATAGAACTAATATTAGGTTACGTCACTTTTTTCATTCAAATTCAAAGCACAGAATATATATTTCCTCGAATTTGAATGAAACAAGTGACGTCATCATTGGTAAATACGATCACAGATGAGCGCACCATGTTTTGCTTACATTATGCATAAAACATTAAGTTATAATTTCCATGAGTATATGCTTATATGCTATTTCATGATCACACCACAAACGTAGTCCCTGTCTATGGACTAGACTTCCATAACCATAATATTGTAGATAATGTTTTTAGGTTAATTGGTTGATTTCATATAATTCATTTATAAATTTCGTGAAAAAAGTATAATTACGGAGTTTTCAATATGAGAATGGGCGAGGATGGAATTGTGTATAATCTTATATAGTGGAATGAAATTGGATATTGCATGAACATCAAGTTGAACACCAGTGTTTCAAGTCCAGTGTAGTCAAATGATTTCTTTGCGATAGTATCGCAAAAAGCACCAAATAAAAAGAATTAAGTGAGTAAATGAGTTTTCTCAACCTTGTTTCTTTGAATTCCAAACCTTAGATTGGTTATTCTCGAGAAGAGATCACCGTGAGACATATCTGTAGTGAACTTGTAAACAAAGCACATAAATATTTAAATGCTTATAATAACTTTTTACCTGAGCCGAATCTGGAAATATGGCAAATAAAAAAAAAATAATTTGATGAGAGAAATCTATGGTTGAAATCAACGTAACACTTAAAGACTCACCCTGTATAGTCTAAGCCATCGAATACAAATCAAAAAATTTGCCATCTTCAACAGATCAACTAATCTATCTATACCCAACAGTCAGATTACCAGAAAAATTAATTGTAGTATCTATCGTTCCGAATGATTTCTTGTGGTATATTTGAAAACGCAACTCTAGAAGACTTCCTTTCCATCAACTAGATATTGAGATAATAAACAGGTGTTCAAAAATATCAAGTTTCAGACTTGTGTATTCAGAGACGAAGGAAACCTTTATATATATTATCGCCATTCTGACTGAATGAAATGAATACTCATAATTGAAATTTGTCAAAATTAATTTATTTTCGGGAATTCTTGGAGATAAAGTATGCTCCAACTCGAAAAATCAGGAAAGAGTTCTGATTTGACTAGTTTTGATATAACAGGTCGATAACTTACGTAAATATTTCAGATTTTATATGGCAGGTTTAAGACAACGAAACCGTATTTTGACAACATTAGGACCTCATTTCGGACCCAAAATATGTCAAAGATTGTCCGCACTATATGTATTCTATGCATCTATAATTGGACCAACACAAAAATGCAAGCGAAAGATATTTAGCCATCTAAGGTGGCTATATACCAACGAAGCGAAGTTTTACAAAACTTTCGTCCCAAAAGGGAATGATGAGTGAAAGATATCTAGACACTGAAGGATAGATATCATAAGGCATCAGAAAGATGAACCATCCGAATTCAGAACCCATATTATCATGCCAACAATCAATCCTAACATTCTCACAAGTTAATTAATATATTTTCTACATCTACCAAATCAAGCAATTCCGTTTATCCCCAAAGCTTCCAACATCCAGAATGAAGGAAATCATTCAAGTTAGAGCAACAACGAAGCGAGGCGAATTATTATAAAATTATTCAATCAGAGGGAAAACCTCAAGGAGACCCTTTGAATTGAATAATTCCGAAATCGAGTGTGCCGGCATATATTTCTTCTTGGAAATATCAAACCGTCATAGGTACCTGACGAATAGGATGTAGCCGACACATAAATAACGAAACATTGCCACAAGGAGAACAAAGAGAATTTTGAAATCCTAATGTAGGTTAATCAGACAAAACTCATGAACAATTGCTTTCGGTACAACTACCGCGCATGCTTCCGACCCTTTCGCGGTCAGTCGTTTGGAACGCAGGGATTGTTGCCATTTGCAATCATAATTTATATGAATTCGCATATCTGGGAAGGATGCCTAATGAATTTATCGGTAATGAACCACAATCATAACGATCATTACGGCTTTCGAACATGCACCTCATACAATGCGGCCATTTATGCGGAAAAGCATGCGACCTGTGGCCAGAATGCCTCTTGTAATTATTTGCAGTGAACAGAGTTTACTTGTCCCAAGAGCATAGGAAATTATTCAGTGTATGCTGGACATTATTTGCTTAATGTGTTGCTATATTAAATTTTGCGATTGTAAAGTGGGTCAGATTCGTCGAGGCGAACGTTCGTGACGCACTATCGAGATTTAACGAAGGCGTAAAACCTAGAAAAGCACTGACGTGAAGTCAGCAGCTCTTGCGCGCATGTTCACTTTTAGTGATATCCTTTCAACGTGCGCGCAAAAGCTGCTGACTTCACGTAAGTGCTTTTCTGGTTTTTTTCGATAAAGTACTGAATTTCAATTCGATCCAATCTGTATTCAATTCAATTCAATTTCAATTTATTCAACCATATGTCTCTACATTCATTACATCCATATTATATTTACATTATATAGTTAAGAACTTCTCTTGTAAGATAGGAAATAGCTAGGCAACTTAATACCTGTTTTTACCTCCCACCTCCCAAAAGAAAATATTACTAGTGAAGGATATAAACAACATACACAGAAGGTATAGAACAAATAACATTGTCATATTTCCTAGTAGATGATGAGTAGCAACAGCAGAAACAGAGGGAAAGAGGAGAGCAAGCAAACAAGTTCATTGATATCATTTTCTTTCATGTTGTTATCATAATAATATAAATATGAATATACAGTTAGCATGTTTTAGGCTTCGAAAAAGTTCATGTTGTTTATAATAAAATTCTTAATTTCCGCTTTAAATTTCCTGAAATTAACCATGTCCTTTAGATTTGAGGGAAGTAAGTTGTAAAACTTGTGACCGAGAAACAGTATTGATTTTTGAGTCAAAGTTTTGTGCATCATTGGAGGAAGGATCTGAGAGTTTGTTGCACCTCTAGTTGGTCTAGACTTTTGTGAATTTAGCTTGTTACGGTTTATATGTGTCCAAATTAAGCACTTATATGTGAAGATAGATTTTATGTTGAGTATTTTTGATTCTTCATACAGTTGGCAAGAGGAATACAATCTACTTTTTTAAAAAATGATCTTTAATATTGTATTTTGAGCAGCTTGGAGGGTATTCAGGGTAGTGGTAAATATGCCTCCCCAAGGTAGTATGCAATATCCAATAATTGACTCTACAAGAGAAGTATATAGAATTTTTAAATTCTTCCGCGTCAAAATATCTCTCAATATGTAAAATCTATTAATGAAAGATCTTACTCTCTTTGTTACACAAGCAATATGTTCATGCCATCTCAAATGACGACCGATAATCACTCCGAGGTATTTAATAGAGTCAGTTTGTAGTATATGAGGACAAGCGCATTGTACTAAATTCGAACAGGTAGGGTGGTGCAACTTCAGTTTGCTGTCATTTGGCTGATCAATTGTAGTAGGTGAAAATGTAATGTACCTAGTTTTAGATAAGTTTATATTTAAAAGATTATTATTAAACCATATCTTTACTTTTCTAATATTATCTTCGGCAACTCTATGTACCGCTTGCCAGGTCTGTCTGTGAAAATTATTGCTGTGTCATCAGCATAGCAAATAATGTGACCTGTAAAATCACTTATGAATGATAGGCTATCAATGTAAACCAGAAACAGAATTGGCCCCAATACTGTTCCCTGTGGAATACCAGCAGATACATGAAGCTCCGAGCTTAAAAGATCTCCCACCCTTACTTTTTGAGTTCTTAGGTATAAATAATTAGAAATGAGCTCTAATGGTTTCCCCCTTACACCATAATTTCTAAGTTTTTCCAGAAGTATATCATGAGATACGGTGTCAAAAGCTTTGGCAATATCTAAAAAGACGGCCAAGCATTTTGTTGACTGATTCATTCCATTAATAATACTGCTCGTGAAGTCATTGATAGCGTTTTCAGTGCTAGAACTTTTTATGAATCCAAACTGTCGGCTAGTTATGACTTTGTGTTTATCCAAGAAGGAAACCAATCGTTTCTTAAGGGATTTTTTAAATATCTTGGCAAAATTATTTATTAATGATATTGGTCGATAGTTATTCAATAAGCTCGGATTTCCTGACTTGAATACAGGAGTAACAATGGAGTCCTTCCATTGTCGTGGAATGTAACCTGTCGTGAAGCATAAGTTTATTATATGTACTAGTGGAGCTATTACATGTTCTTGAATGTTTTTTATTAATTTTTGACGATAATAGGTCTGGTCCAGGTGAACAATTATTTTTTAAGCTTGCTATCAAGTTAAATATTTCAGCTTCATCCACAGGCTCAAGAAATAGAGAAGATTTAACGGAAGATTCTTTTAGAAAATTCTCGGGTAAGATTGTCTGATTAATTTCGCTTCTCATTTTATCACCAACACTCACGAAATATTCGTTGAATATTTTCGCCTTTGTATAATTATCAGCTACTGTACTATCGTTTGCAGTAGTAAGTATAGTATTCTCAACCTGTCTTTTTTTAGCTTTATTTTCAGTTATGTCATCAACGATTTTCCATATTTGTTTGTAATTTCCTCCAGCATTTTCTAATTTACTTTTATAAAAATCATTTTTAGTTTTCCTTATTAAGTCATTTAATTTGTTTTTGTATTTTTTATATTGCTGTTCCAATTCAGAAGGGTGGTGCCGCAATAATCTCTCTCTCAAAAGATTTCTGTAATTTATTGAGGTGACAAGGCCTATCGGGATTCCTGGAAATATTGGGAGAACAAAATCATTATGCGGATTTTACCCATTCACGAATCTGATCTTCGTAGTTAGGCCCCAAACCTGCTCTACAAATATCGAATTTCCATGTTGTTTCTTTTGGAAATTGTTCATTGATTTTAAATCTAGTACTTCTTCGAAAAATGACAATTCGTAGGGTCATGTACCGAATTTCACGAGGATGATATGAAAAAAAAATTTGATCGTATCGAACTGAAATTTCGGTACACTGCTGTGGAATATAGAGCTCAAGGTACAACCAAAATTTTTCTGAATGTAATAAAGTTTCCAAAAAATAAAAATTTCGTGAAAATATTGAAAAAATTTCTCTTCAAAATTTACTGAAGGAACGATACGGTGCGATACGGTCATAATTTCCGGAGATATTGGAAAAAAAAACCTGTCGGATTTCCTGGTTTTTCTCGATTTCGTTGTTTTTCCGAGATGAGATCTTCTGATCATATTATCCTCATCAAATTCTGTATGAACATTTGAACTTTTATTTTCCAATTAAGTACAGGATTTCAATTCGATCTTTATTTTGGAAATATTGGGAAAATGAAATTTTGGTCCAAACCTACTCTACAAATAGTGAGTAGGTTTCGGGCTAGATTACAAAGGCCGAATTCTGGAATAGGTGAAATCCACCCACTTTATCGAAAAAAAACTACAAAACCAGGTCTTAAGCGCAGAAGATATCACCAAAAGTGAATATGCGCTCAAAAGTTGCTGACTTCACGTCAGTGCTTTTCTAGGTTTTCTTCCTTGCAGAAATGACAGGAAGAGTCAGGAAGAAGCATAATTCTATTTTTGTGCCATCTCCAGTTTCTCCAAATCTTCTTTTTATTCAACTTTTGAACAGGGTCTGAATAGGCAATATGACTCCACCAAAGGCGATAGAAATAGGAGGTTTAAGAATGCTAAAAGAAATTCACACATAACACACTGATTGTTGCCTCAAATCGCATGCCTGAACAGAAAGTTCCATATAATGATTTCCAGTAGGTAGGATTAAACTTTCCATAATAGCATCCTCTATCAGATCAAAGTTCCCGTGGCAACAAGCCTGAAATCAGCATTCCATCGAGTATAAGCCTGCATGTAATCTTATTTCAAGCGAAAATATATGCAAACAAGACTGTTGTGCACCTTTCTACAGAATGGCAGCTTCGCCTTAGTAGAATTAGGTCTGTTGACTACAACTGCTGTATATCAAGAGCAGTTTGGAATAGCGGAAATACTCTCGATAAGTTCACTTTGAACAATAGACCCTTGTGTAGATACCGAATCAGACTCGGAAATTCAGGTAGAGAACAGGCACATGCACATTTTATGTACGTACGGCTTCCAACATTCGACAAAACTAGTATTAGGATGGAGGCTTTTGCCGACATCAGGCAGTTTTCTCCTGACCAAGGTTCACCGACGAATGTAGGCTGCTTCTAGAAAGGAAGCGACGCAGCAATGCATATTATCTCAAATTGCCCAGAGATTAGTCATAACAAATGAGAAATGATAATCTAGAACTGAAGGAACTATTTTTGGGTGAGATATTTGTCTTTATTCAATAGATGGATCAGCTAAAAAAAACTTTAATTAAAGTAACACTATTGCTGGCCATTGATCCTAGCGGTAGATATCCCTTTAAGGAGCCATATTATCCGGATGAAGTGCCAAAGCAGATTCTTTGTAGTGAACAGTTTTTCGAAATAAAGTATTATCTATAAATACGAGAGGTCAGGAATTCAACGAAATACATTCTGTTTTCGATCTGATCATTTTTAAATCCAGAATCAGCTTTAATGGAACAAGACATTTTCGCGTCTCGGTTCAACCCCAATAACAAGAACCAATTTCGAAATTCATTATGCTTTGCCAAAATTCGAATCTCATTCATTTGGATTCTCTTCTCACGTAGCCTTCCTCACTTCTTCTCTTCGGAAAATAAATCTCAATGATTGAGTTAGTAGAACAATAGTCTCGAATGAGAACTTTAACTCGATGCTATGAGAAGAGGAAGAATGGGTAAAGGAATACACTACCCAAAACTTCAAAGTAAATACCGCTAAATGGTATACATATGGTTCTTAAACCACGATGGGGGCTGGCGCTAAAGTATATTGGTCAAGAACCAAGTGTCCACTATCCTACACGAGTGTTTTTCAGGCAGAAATATTTGCAATCGAATAATGCATAGACATAAACTAGGAAAGTAACTTTGCAAGGTGTGACATAGTGATCCATTCTTATGGTGGAGCTGCTATCAGAGCACTGAACTCTTTCATCATCGACTCAAAATGGGAGTTCCGAAGGAAACTCAATGAAGTAGGGTAGAACAAAAAGGTCTCTTTAGTCTGGGTTACTAGACACCCAGTAATGAAAGAAAATGAAGAGGCCAACACCTTAGCCAAAAAAAAAAAAAATACAATACAAACGATACCTAATGGCCTAGAAACTTTCTATGGTATAGGCAAATGCGCCTATAAGAAAGAGTTTTTGGAGAAGGAAGAAAATGAAAGAGGTGCACTATGGAGGAATTTTCCAGGAATCGATCATTCCAAAGAGTTCCTTCGTAACTTTGAAATCGCAAATCCAAAAAAGAACAAGTTACGCCTCCTCACTGGCTTCCTCACAGGACACTGTCGCCTAAGGAAGCATTTGAAGAGAATGGGCTTATGAGAAACTGACGAGGGCATATTCTGTGGGAAAGAGGAGGAAGCTCCTGTTCACCTTATCACAGAATGCCTCGCCATTGCAAGCCTGCACAAGGAGTGTCTTCGACAGAAGAATTATAAGAGAAATGATTACTTAATCTCCTCGAAGACCTCACCGATCTTGGAGTTCATTAGACTATACAGATGGAAACGACCTGAAGGTACAACTCTGATGGGGTTCACAATAGATCTTGAGATTGAAGTAGAATGTAATCTAACACGTTATTTAATAAGTAAAGAATAAAATAAAACAAGGATCCATATTAGGCCAATTCAGCACCAAAGCAGCTTCTTTGTAGTGAAGGGTTTCTTCGAAATAAAGTATCATCTATAAATAGGAAAGATCAGCAGTTCAATAGTCGGAACAAATACCGATATTCATTATCCTTTCCCGAAATTCAAATCTCATTCATTCCGATTTTCTTCTCAAATAGACTTCTTCATTTCTTCTCATTGAAAAATAAATCTCAACAGGATTTCCTTAAACAACGACCTCTCCATTTACACAATACCATCCCATTAAAACGGAAACAAAGATCTGTTTCGTTCTAACAATGATTGAGCGACTGGAACAATAGTCTCGAAAAAGAAACTTCGTAAAAATATCCCCATTAAATTAATTACGGGGTAGCTTTTCTGGCACCGCATTCAATTAGTTCCATTCCTGAAGATAATAAGTTTGTCGGAAAAAGAAGCGAACCCTTCTTTGAGCAGTTCGTCATGCCGGAGTTGTTTAGGACAAAAAACGGATTGGGCGGATAGTTTTTGAGGGACAAAGTTCAGAGTTGCGGAACAGAAAGATAAATTGGTTCGAATGATTAATATCGCGAGATTTGTCAATGTTTCTTAGGGATAAATACTTGAATATATTTGCTTTATAAATCAGGTGAGTGGCTGTTAACAGAGTGGGTGTAGAATTGCATACATCCCAAATGATTTTTTTCCTGCACCATGATTTCAATTATTAGATAATACAAATGTCATTGTGATAATTTTCCAAAATATCTTGAGATATGGATATCTCACGATAAAATGACAGAATTAAAAATCAACTGGCGCATAATGCGGAAACACAAAATATAACACCAGTTCTAGAAAAAAGTTAACAGAGTGAGTGTAGAATTGCATACATCCCAAATGATTTTTTTCCTGCACCATTATTTCAATCATTAGATAATACAAATGTCATTGTGATAATTTTCCAAAATATCTTGAGATATGGATATCTCACGATATAATGACAAAATTAAAAATCAACTGGCGCATAATGCGGAAACACAAAATATAACACAAAGTTCTAGAAAAGCGCCAACGTGAAGTCGCCAGCTTTTGCGTACTTGTTCAAAATGGTCTTCACCGCCGATTGTCAACAATATAACTTCCGAAAGGAATAAAATAGAAACACCATATTTGTAGAGTAGGATTGGATCTTAATTACGAAGGTAGGATTCATGAAGGGTAAAATACACCCAATAAGTCAACAGATATACCAATTCGAAATTTTATTTTCCCATTATTTCCTAAAAAACAGATAAGATCGAATGAAATCGAGTACTTGATTGAAAAATGATATTAAAAAGAAAATAGATTAATTTGACAATTTGTTTTCCAGTATTTCCAAAAACGATGGTATACTGCTGCTGTGAATTATGAAGTTTAATAGCTGAGCAAAACTTTTCTGAAATATGATGAATAGTTCCCGAGAAAATAAGTCCAAAGGGATCTCCGCATGCCCGTTATGGATAGTCGATAACCCTCGAAAAATTCAACTTAGAGACTTCAAATTTATATGCCATTAAAGGGGATGAAGAGTTATTCAATTCAAACTCGAAAGAATAGTGTCAATTATGAAAATTATGTAGTTAGCATTTTGACAGTTTGCCACAGGCGCTAAAATAGAAGATCCGGCCCTGTAGACAATTAATTTCATTTGAAAATTTTGAGGTTCAGTGAATTGATCCTGTGTTAAGGATTTTTTTTTAGGTATAAAACTTTAAGTTGGCAACACTGTTTCAACTGTTTTGTCAGCTGTCGAGTGAATTGTGTTTAGTTTGGTCGGTCATTTCAACATTAATAGACTGACGTCTGAACAACGCTCCCAAATTGTGCAAATTTATTTCGAAAATAATGGTTTTGTTCGAAAAACGTTCATCAGAGCAATTAATTCGTCTATGGACCGTTTTCGCTTTTTATTCTAACTGACAATACGCATCCACAGAGATGTCATACAGTGAGAACAGGAGGAGAAATTGCTGTTGTAGAGCGTAGCGTAGAGGAAGACCTGAATTAGTCGATCCGCCATCGTGCATAGGAATTGGATATGTGTCCAACCATTTTATGGATTTTGCGAAAAGATCTTGGTTTGTGTGCTTTCAAAATCCAACTCGTGCAAGCATTAAAGCCACACGATCACCTAACAAGGCGTAGATTTGGCGAATGGGCCCAAAACAAGATTGTCGATTATCTCAATTTTCTTAAGAGAATTTTGTTTAGCGATGAAGCTCACTTTTGGTTGAATGGTTGCGTGAGTAAACAGAACTGCCGTATTTGAAGTGAGGATAATCCTCAAGTGTATGTCGAGACACCATTACATAAAAAAACTGACTGTTAGCTGTGCTTTATTGGCTGGTGGAATCATTCGCAACTACTGCTTAGCGATGCGCCCTCTGGTGACAGAAATTCGAACACTTCCAAGCTAGTAGTGTTTCGACGTGCCCGTTATTCTAACGTATTTTGCTTACTTTTAGAGTTCATTTTAGAGCTTTTGTGTTGTACTCCTAGTTGAAATTTTGGTATACCGAAAGTGTTTATAATACTCATCAATCGATTCCTTTCTTTCCGATGAAAATTTTCGATTGTATTAATTCGAAATGGCATCCTCCCGAAATGACTATTGTTGTGTGCCTCAACTCAATGTTTTTCATAGTCAAAGCAGAAAGGATCATCTACTGCCTCAAGTTTTCATTTTTTCCAAAGCCAAATGAAAGTGAAGTTGATTTGGAAACAGCAGGTGTAAATGAAAATAAAGGGATTTTGATGAAAAATGCTGATCCTGCAGATAAACTACCGGGCACTTCTGCAGCTACCTACTTCACATGCTACACAAATCACATTCAAAGAGAGTGATCTGATTGAACACCTGACAAAAACTAAATAAAATGTTATAGTTGATAATAGCTGAAGTAATTCATATAAATACATCGATATTTTTCATTTCCATATAGGTAGGTAGGTCGAACCAGCTGTCACATTTTTCATTTTGTATTTGTATCTTGAGCTGCTGAAAATAAAATCAACAATATGTTCATCTGTTTACCTTCTTTCGAAATACGATGCAAAAAACGAGCAGAGAAGGCGTCTTTTCATTTTATTGATTCACTCGTTTGTAAACAAAGAGAACGAGTCGTATCATCCAGACTGATTCCAGATTTACCACACAATATGGCTTGCATTCAGCATTTCTTCACATTGATAAGAGTCCTTGAATTACTTAATGGGGTACCTATTTTTCCAGAAATTCAAATAAACTTAGATATTAGTTTATTTTGATCCACCAAGCAACAGACAGCAAAATAACATCGAAATTATCTCCCAGGAACGATTTGAAGCACGATTTTATAACGTCATCCAAAAGAAAAGTCCCTTCTCAAAAAATCTTACACAAAATTATGATAATTTCATTAAATATTCTAGCTCTGCTCAATAAATATTCGTTCTTCACCACATTTCTACGGTTTGTTTACATAAAACTACTAGCTTGGACAGGTTCCAAATTTATCCGTTAGGGCGCTGGCATCTTCGCAGAAGTTCCCAATTGGTCCGTACTTCTTTGAAGACGATGCTGTCTAGAACACAACAATCAATGGTAACCGCTATAGAGCCATGGTTACTGACTTTTTCGTTCCTCAATTGAACAACCATGATGTGTAGCAGCTGTGGTTTCAAGAAAACGGCGCAACATGTCACACAACTCGTGCCACAATTGATTTACTGAAGGAAATGTTTGATAATCGCATAACGTTACGGGCCCGTGAATTGGCCTCCAAGATCGTGCGATTTAACGCCGCTAGACTATTTTCTGTGAGGATATGTGAAGTCACTAGTCTACACTGATAAGCCCGAAAAGATCAACCACTTGAAGCACAACATTTGCCGCATTATTGCCGATACACGGCCACAAATGTTGGAAAAAGTGACTGAAAATTGGATTTTCAGATTCGATTACGTCCGAGCCAGACGTGGCGGTCATATGCCAGAAATTATAATTGAATTATAATTCCAAAAGATTATCTTTTCAATGAAGCCAATTTCATGTCAATTTTAAAAATTCATCCTTGTTATATTCCATTTCAAAGTTCTAAACTTCTGAAAAAACACCCTCTATAATCCAAGCTGTTGATTTTGTAAATTGATTGATTGCATTGAATATATCGATTCATACACATATTGCTGG
Source organism: Myrrha octodecimguttata (assembly GCA_958510865.1). Lineage (NCBI taxonomy): Eukaryota > Metazoa > Arthropoda > Insecta > Coleoptera > Coccinellidae > Myrrha > Myrrha octodecimguttata. The sequence goes on from OY294057.1 coordinate 35,042,961, forward strand.
AGTATTATTCAATAACTAGAAGCCAAATAGAAGACTTTTGAGGGTAGAGATTGTACTTCCTCGAAGTTGGACGCGAGAGTGGATATTTGATGATCGAGTTAGAGCAGTTGAGGTATCTAGTCGACAAAGAAAGTCAGGGAGTAAGATGTACACCAAGAAAATCCTGAAAATGCAATAGAGCGAATTGTGTAGTTGAATTAGGAGCCAGAAAGAGGCGAGTTGATTCAAGACGAAGTTACCATTTATACTTCAGAGGGAGAACATACGAAGCAGATAAAAGAATCTTTTTTGTTCTTGTTCAGTTTTTCCAGGTTGTCAGGATCAGGATTTAAGTATGTTCACTTCGTTCACGTCATACGTATTGGATTTCGACTCTTTTACCACTCAGAACATGTATTACGAACACATTCATTCCCTTACATTTACACTCTGCATTGCATAATATCTATGTTGAGTATACAGAGTGTAACAGCCAAATGGAATGAATTCGATAACGAATAAATGAGGGCGTGTTGGGAAAAACGCTCGGACACGTCGATTTGTAATTTTAAATGCGCATATTTTTTAAGAAAATAATATTATATAGGGTGTTCCATGTGAACGTGGCCAATACCAACTTTCTTATTTCAAATGCAACCCCCTGTATATTATTTATTTTTTGGATTCTTCAGAGAATTTTAGATACAATTCATGCACAATGTCCTATATCTATCTTTAACTTTTTCGGAAATATTAAGTGTTTTCAGATTTAGTGCAAAAATCAACGTTTTAAATAAAAACTATTTCATTTCACAAATTCGGTACATTACACTCAATACTTATTTCCCATTTATCTCTTGATATGAAGAAAGTAAGCAAAAACCATTACTGAGAAGAAATTAAAAAAAAACAAAAACAGAGTTGTTTATTCTCAAGACGTTCGCGGCGAGCATTTGAACATTTCTTACATTGACATTAAGGTTTTTTTTTTGTTTTTTTTTAATTACTCAGAAATAATCATTATTACTTATGAGGTTCTAAGTGTAATGTTCCGAATTTGTGAAATGAAATAATTTTTATTTAAAACGTTGATTTTTGCACTAAATCTGAAAACACTTAATATTTCCGAAAAAGTTAAAGATAGGTATAGGATATTGTGCATGAATTGTATCTAAAATTCTCCGAAGAATCCAAAAAATAAATAATATACAGGGGGTAGCATTTGAAATAAGAAAGTTGGTATTGGCCACGTTCACATGGAACACCCTATATAATATTATTTTCTTAAAAAATATGCGCATTTAAAATCACAAATCGACGTGTCCGAGCGTTTTTCCCACCACGCCCTCATTTATTCGTTATCGAATTTATTCCATTTGGCTGTTACATTCTGTATAAACAGAACATCCCCCCATTTACTGAAACAGATGAAATATACAAAATCTAGAAATGCACTGGCGTTAAGTCAGCAGATTTTACACGCATGTTCAAATTCGTGTTCAAAGCGCTCATCTTTTCGTGTATTGACCCCACCAAACGTAACTTTACTTCCTGATGGAAAGGAAAGGTTTGGCGATTTTCTTGTCCTATCATCCTCACTAAATTCTACCTTTCAGCTGGCATTCTTTAATCAAGTACTGGATTCCAATTCGACCCAATCTCTTTTTTTGGGAATATTGGAAAAATAAAATTCTGAATGGATATATCTACGGAATAATTGGGTGGATTATACCCTTTCATGAATTTGGCCACTCAGCGTAAATCAACTTGATCTACAAATATCGAGTTGTTTCTTATGAACTTATTGAACCGCAATAGGGAGATATTGAAAAATTGCAGACATTAAAACATATTACTCCACACTGTTGAACTTATGTTAATTCAAAAATATTAGCGGTAGTTCGAGCAGATTTAACTTGAGGCTATAAATGGGGTAAAACTTGAGACATTCTCCCGAGCGCGTTGAAGCTGATCGAATCCAGTATATCTGGGCTATTGACATAGTTATTCAAAGGCGTGTGAGGAAAGATAGGTCAAGAAGTAACCTTCGTTCACAAAGGATGGTGAATTAATTTGAGTCATAATCAACCGCAACATACATTTTTTTCATCAGTTCTATTTGTGCTCATAATATAAAGTTTCAATTGAACTCAATTTTCAAATATTGAACTGTTTCAGCCGTTACTATATGGTAGTTGATTTTAATCATAATAGACGACTTCGGCCCAAGTTGCCAACCCACAATTTTCTCTACAAATTTACTATCACTGGGGAACGGGAACTTCAGGACAAATTCGACATAATAAATTTCACGATATTTATAAATATACGTAAAAGATGCCTCGGCTCCTCAAACAAGATAAATCCTTCCAAATATAGGGTTTTGTTAAGATCATCTCTGATTGGCTGATATTTAAGTTAAGATTCCTGATTTCGTGTTAATAGTGTCAAATTTATATAGGATATGTTCCGCAAATCAACTTGGTTATTTCAGTTGCCGGTTTTCCATTCCGTAAATATGAAATATTCGGTTGTTTCCTGAAAAAAAAAGATTGTCGTTCTGGTGCATAGACTTAATATGTCTATGTTCTGGTGACAGTAAGATTGCTCTTTTATCAATCAAATTCCGTAATTAACCAATTTTTTCAGGAACCAACCGAATATTCCATATTTGCAGAACGGAAAACTGGCAACCGAAAAATCAAGTTGATTTGCGAAACATATCCTTCATAAACTTGACACTATTAACATGAAATCAGGAATACCAACTTAAATTTCAGCCTAATAAAAACCTATATTCGAAAGGAATTATCTTGTTTGAAGAGCCGGGGCATCTTTTACGGATATCCATAAATAACGCGAACCTTATCATGTCGAATTTGTCCTGAAATTCCCGTTCCCCAGTGATAGTAAATTTGTGAAGAAAATTGTGGGTTGGCAACTTGGGCCGCAATCGTCTATTAAAACAGGTTTTGTAATTTCTATGTTTTCACTACCAATAAAATTGGATATTACAATTTAAGGGTGTGAGCAGTTTTTAGCTCATTTCAAGTTCATCATCAGACACTGAAGATTCAACAAATTTTACAGAGTATTTATGTGAATATAGATGCAAAAAGGTGTTATGCAAAAACGGAAAAAACATTTTTCACCGTTATGTATTATAAATAAATACCATTTCAGGTGTTATTTGAACGTATTGAATATTTTGGAATAACACAGATCTGTTTGTTCATCTATAATTTCAAAATTATTTTTATTCACCAATCCATCGAAATTTATAGGTGAACAAAAATAATTTTGAAATCGTGAATGAACAAACAGAACTGTGGTATTCCAAAATATTCAATGCGTTCAAATAGAACCTGAAATTGTATTCATTTGCATAACGGTCAAAAATGTTTTTTCGTTTTGGCCGAATTTTATGACCTCAAATACCCCATTTTTGTACCTGTTTTCACATAAATACTCTAAAACATTTGCTTCGCAACAACAGCTGCTGACTTCACGTGAGTGCTGTTCAAGAATTTTTGTTTTCGAATATACGGTAAGATAAGATTCAATCGACATCTTTCAATCAGTTGAAGGTCGTAAGGATGGAATTTCAGAAATATACCATTACCATTAGAATCAAAGATAGTCTTGGTTATATTCAATAGAAATTTGAGCTTAATGCATTAATTTGACTCAAATTGATTAACCTTTATGTTCACTCTTAATATGACACGGATGACCGTATACATTGTGTGAATATATGTTATATTTTTCAGTAAAGAAGGAGATTTATCGGTACAAAAGTATCTAGATGTATTTCCGAAGAAGTGTGAAGCATTCGGAGTCAATAGTTGACGGCACTTCGTCTATGTACGCCATTGAAAAACAAGTGCAACATAAAAAAGTTTGTTGAATTTCGTACGTCTGAGGATGAGAAAACTGTGTGATATTTCAGACTCATGCCCATTTTCTGTTGACAAATAAAATGGTCCGCTTCAGTCAGGTAGAGCAAGAGATAAATCAATTCAGGCTTCAAACCTAATTTTGATTAGTCGGTGAGATATCATTCAATACTGGAAGATATTCCAGGACTTCAAAGGCTATTTTCGAGTTACCGCCAATTAAGGCATGGCATTTCCACATATCATGGGTTCACCACGACACGAAAAATCTTAAGTCGGGAGTCTGATCTCGAATTTAACGCCCGGGCGGTTCACAAAGAGCGTGGAAATCCGAAACCGCAAGATAAGCAAGGAAGGCTATACCGGCAAACTCTTGCTGCCGTCAAGTGTTAATAATTTATGCTGCTACAAAGGATCCAGGACGATTTCCGGCAGGCTCGTTGGAAACAATCGACTACGGCGTGAGAAATTGTTGTTGAGAGGCAGCGGATCACGGGTGAATAGACACGAATAATTTTGGAGGACAGTTTCTGCGCAGAAGAAGATTGGAAATTTTCAACTTGCTCCAGACGAGACTAGTGTAATTCGCCTTTTCATATAAATCAATTGAGCCGGGCATTTGAGTCATCAACACGAGGCAGCTTTTCTAAAAGTTGCAAAATGGCGCAGGATATGGGGGTCGCGATTTCCCCGCGCGGATTTTGGATTTTTTTAAAAATATTTTAGAACGTTGGAAAATCGCATTTTTCAGTCTACTTTCTAGCGACACTTTTCCACTTCAGTTTATAAAAGGCAAAATATTAGTCGGACTGTTCGTTTTCGAGATTAGGCTCGTCCCGATTCTCAGTTTATTAGTCATTATAGATTAGAACCATGAATGGGAATGAGTGTTGACACAAATGATATTGAGGATACAGTGCAACAAAGGCATTAGTTCGTTTGATACCGCATCTTATTATGTTATGTCTTATGTGTATGAGGAGGTTTAATTTTTAGAAAGTTTAATTCGACTGCTGACGAAGTAAATAACGCTGAAGTCACGACAAAGAATACGATAATACCAAAACTCTTCTGATCATAGCAGCACGTTTTTTTGCATTCACTACTCATGTGATTAATTCCTTATCAGTTCAACATGAATTCACACACAGACAAACTAGAATATAAATCTATCGGAATATTTAGCTTTGTTCTCTTCGATTCGATCTTCTATTTGCACAATAATGAATTTCTGTCATTTGGAGTGAAACAAAGTATGAAGCAAAACCCCAAAAATTTCAGTCTCAAACGACTTTGTTGCATTCACTGATTACAAATCCGGTGTAAAAATCGAATATGTCCGGCCGGCTGTAGACAAGATTACGGACGTACAGGGAATCCTATCGTCTTGAAACTTTCAGGGTAGGTTCCATTTCAAAATCCGACGGTTAAATTCGTTAAAAGGCGAAATCAGCCGAACGGTTTTGGACTTATAGTCATTTAAAATTGTTTTTTTCCTGATATTTCAGAAACTACTGGAGCCATTGGATTGAGACTTGGGAGTTAGTTGGAGCAAAGTAACGCGCAACTTTTCGCGAAATTGCGTTGAGATCGTAACGTCAGTAAATTAAAATTTTCTTCTTCAAAACTGTTTTCGAAAAATTTTTTTTACAAACTATTTATCATATTTGCGAAAAAACTGGGCTCAGACTTTAAGCTTGAAATTGTGGAAAAATATGCCTAATTTCGTAGCCTTTTTCTTGCTATCGTTGTTTTTTCTGAATAAAGCTGCCCGTCCATTCGGTCGGTGGCGAAGCGCTGCACGGTCTACAGTGGAAGCGCTGTGCTGAAAGTTTGAACCAAAATGAACAAGGTCCGTCCATTAGGTCGGTTGCGCTACGCGATCGGCGTTGAACGGAGATCAGTGCCGGAATTAAGCGACATTGGCATTGACACGTAAATACTAGAGATGTGTTGTGACAGGATTTGTATTCTGTGATTTCTCCGGAGCTGTGACTCACTGTGACAGGCCAGTCAGAGAGCTAAAATCACAAGTAGTGAATAGACGAACCCATCTCTAGTAAATACATTGACAGTCAACCGAGAACTGAGCGCCAAACTAGCCGAACGCTCTATAGTGGACCTACTCATTTCCATAACGTGCCGCGCTCCGCTTCGCCACCGACCTAATGGACAGGCAGCTTTACTCGAAAAATGCGCAGGTCAACCTCTCCGGTAAACCGTAACGTATGCGGTCGACTTCAGTTGTTTCGACCTTTTCCGATGTAGGATTCGGAAATTTCAGACAGCTTTTTCGAAAAAATACAGCTGATAATTTCACCATTTTTGAAAAAGTGGTAATGGATACCAACATGATATCAACATGTTCGGCCTATACTCATAAATCTCCGCTATCTAAGTTGCAGCGCCACTGATGAACCGGAAGATAGATAAGTGTGCGGCAAATTCGACTTTTTCCCGAGATTGTCCGCTCAACCAAATAGATCCAATACAGATTTTAGTCAGGTCGCTAGGAAACAGGAAAATGCGAATTGGGCTTCGAACATTGTTTGGGGATCACCAGTGGACATTCAAGGCTGGTCATACACATGCATTGCCAACCACATGCATTGCAGATTTTCAAATGCGGAGGAATCAACGAGACGTAAGATGGGATGAGAATGTTTTTGTTCAGCGAGAAACCTATAGACGCTAAGACTCTCAAGTTGCACATTCCTCGTCTCACTTCGCATTTATATAAGGTTGCATTTTGGTATGCGGAACTATTAAGCATTACCGTTCTTGCGAGATTCCATCTAAATGAAGTTTACTTGAAGGATCAACAACAACCTGAAATGCATTGTTTACTTTAGGAATCGGTTTGTTTCTTCGGCAACATAACTGTTAGTATGGCATCCTCAGCTGATTCTTTTTTTTATACAGGGGTTGACAAAAAAACGGAAGGTAAGCTTTTATTCAGACAATCTTGTGGAGTGAATCGTTGACAGACGACAATGTTCACGAACACTCACATGTTGCTTTATTTGAACATTTATTTACTCATTGCGATATCTCAATGTTGAGTGAAGCTACAGCACTTTATATGGTTCCTTTCGTTTTACCCATCTGCATTTTATTATGAATGGTGTGGAGAGGAATTTGTTTGGGGGTACGAATAGATTCAGTGGTTATCGATGATGCGTTGAATTCGTATGGATATATTGAAGACTTTCTGCAGGACAATGTTTTGCCATTCGCTCCTTTCATCAGGGAAGACTTTTTCTTATGCAATGCTCGCCCTTCAAGTGACCCTTTCTGCCATCGAATGTCTGAATGACGTTGACATAGAGGCAATGGATTGGCCAGTGTGTTCTCCAGATCTAAATTCAACTGGGCATGTTTGGGACATGTTAAGTGGAAAACTGAGGAACAGAGTCCCTGGGGTGGAAAATCAGGTGGCACAATTGGCAGCTGCCCTAATCGAGATATTGAATGTTCTGCTTCAACAGATTTGTCAATAATGTTATCTTGATTATGGGAATAAGATTGACTACGTTCTTGAGAACACGTAGAGAACACACACGATACTGAGAAGGGATGAAAATTTTATTAGCTTTCAATTATTGTTATAGTGTATGTCGTTCTTTTCAAATGATACTGAAACTATAATTTCTCAAAAATTAAGATAAAAAAATCAGGAATGATGGGGTTATATCTGATTGTTCCAAGGCATTCTCGTCTGTCAAAGATTCACCCCACAGGGTGTTCCGAATGATAGTCAACTTTTTACGCTTTCAGTTCACTCTTGTATCAAAAAGGGTACCTGGGGACGGCATTTGAATAGTTATACTCCCAGAGAATAGAGCTATAATTGAAAAAAATTGCTGAAATGAGAGATCCAAGAGAAAATGAGCTACAAACTTCGTTGTGATCTTATCCGATTTCCTCATCTCGCTGGTGTGCACTTCAATGGTATAAATTGAGAGGTGACTCCCTGTCAAAAAATAGAGGGGGTTCTTCATATTATTTTTTCCTTTTGAGCAACTTCTACTTAGATACAGCCTCCTGAAGATGTCACCAGAAAAGCAATTCTGAATGTTTTTCTCGAAAATCAAATATCTCACAAAAATAAGATTTTTATAGCGTTGCTCTATGATTTCATGGGGTATTAAATCGCCCCTAGAATTCATTCTGCTTCTTTCTCATTAATAATCACGGTTCAAAGAAAGATTCAGACCACTTCATTTATTCTGAACAAAAAAGATGTCTGGTGATTTTTTGATGAGATTGACCGTTTTTTGAAAAAACAAATTGTTAACAGATACGTAGAAGGACTCTCATGACTGTGAATTATTTTTGAACTAGTTAGTCAACATCGAGTTGAATTTTAGGATTGATACCTCATGAAATCATAGAGCAACGCTATAAAAATTTTTTTTTAGTGCCCACTCGCTCGCCTGAAATGTCTTACAACCTGTATATTCGAAGTTTTAAATATCCCGTTACAGTATCAGCTTTCCTCAACATATTCAATCTTTCGAGCGACCTCAATTCTTGATAGTTGATGCCGTCTTAGCATATATTGCTGGGTTTAGTAAGGCAGGATTTTTTTTTTCAAAATATAGTTTCTCGAAGTTATTTCAGATCTTTCAGCTAAAAAATCATCATCACAACGATAAAAACTACGAATGAATCGTTGAAGTATTTTCATTTACAATGGAACTATCCTAATGTGGAATTGAACTCATTCATTCAGGAAAAGAGAAATTAAAACAATTGTATAGGTCCTGAAGGAAAAAAAACATTTTCTTGCTCTATTTAATGAAGTATCTGAATTTTAAAACTAGAAATTTTACAGAGTAATTATTACTTTCCAATTCGCCAGTTACCTCGGTTAAAATATGAGGTGAAGATTGGACTTCACAAATATAAACCTTGGATTATATAGGGTGCAATCAAAACATTGCCTTCAGGTATGTGATGAAATGGAATCTCAAGCTGATTATCATATTTAGTCGAGTGTTATCTATAATGTATTGATTTTTCAGAGAATCATCAGTTCTTGAGATATAGTTACTGTGTACTGTGTCCTCGGACGGCCGGCCGATCAAAACCGATTTGAACACCGAATTATTCATCAGTGAGTCCGAGCCAGTCGTTTGGGACCGTTTTCGGCTCAAAATTTGAAAATTACAGATATTTCGACAAAACATCAGCACGCTATCTCCCGGAATATGCACGCGAAGATAATAACCTCCACTCCAGTAAGCCATCTTTCATTCCACGATGTATTCACTCACTTTCCCCCTCAGAAAACGTTCAAAAATATCAAGTCTTTCATAAAGGCGAACCTGAAGGAAAGAACGAAAATTCCTCAACTCAGTATACACACGTCACTGACTTTCAACATAACCTACTTCGCAGAAATTCCTTGCGGTTGGAAGTGCAGGTGCCTCTAAGTTATCCCCCAGATCCCACAGGGATCATGTTTACGAGCTCTCAACACGATAAGTTTGGCGGTTATCGTAATTTCGAATCAGAACGACGATGTTTCCCAGAAGCCAGATTCAACCGGCGACGACTGACTGAAACCGACATGCATTATTGATATCAAAGTGAGAAGAGGTCTCGGAGGATACCCATAATATGTAAGGGAAAACATACATTGAACTTTCGCCAGATATACACATATTTTGCCTTTGACAAATATTTCCGATACAGGAAGTATTGGAGAGTAGGGGAATAATTCATAGGTTTACGTTTGGTGAATAAGATGTACTTTTGAAGCGAAAAAGGTTTTGGAACCCATCGGTCCAGATATTCTCGTCCAAACTGAATCATATCTTCTTTTTAGCCACAGAAAACATTGAGAATGTTTCTTTAAATTTGTCATTTACAGGGTGCACTACAGCTTCCCGGAAGGGTCGGGTTTGTGTTGATCCGAGGTGGAAAGTGGAGATTTAGTCCTCATGCAGTAGTCAAGTGAGCAGCGTGCTCTACTTTCTTCACTGATAAGTTCTGTAACTACCATAAGAGGGTCTTCCGCACGGGGTGCAGTTTACTGAGCCATCTGATGTTTAATAGAAGAAGCCAGGCTCAAACGGCGAAGACTGACTGAAACCGACAGGACTTATTGATATCAATGTGAGAAGAGGTCTCGGAGGATACTCATAATATGTATAGGAAAACATACATTGAACTCGCCAGATATACCCATATTTCCCCTTTGAGAAATATTTCCGATACACGAAGTATTGGTGAGTAGGGGAATAATTAATAGGTTTTCACGTTTGGTAAATAAGATGTACTTTGGAAGCAAAACAGGTTTTGGAACCCATCGGTCCAGATATTCTCGTCAAAACTGAATCATGTCTTCTTTTTAGTCACACAAAACATTGAGAATCTTTCTTAAAATTTGTGATTTACAGGGTGCGTCATAGCTTCCCGGAAGGGTCGGGTTTGTGTTGATCCGAGAGGTGGAAAGTGGAGATTTAGTCCTCATGCAGTGGTCAAGTGAGCAGAGTGCTCTAGTTCTCGTTACTTATAAGTTCTGTAACTGCCATAAGAGGGTCTTCCGCACGTGGTACAGTTTACTGAGCCATCTGATGTTTCCCAGAAGCCAGACTCAAACGGCAACGACTGACTGAAACCGACATGCATTATTGATGTCAAAGTGAGAAGAGGTCTCGGAGGATACCCATAATACGTATGGGAAAACATACATTGAACTTTCGCCAGATGTACACATATTTTGCCTTTGACAAATATTTCCGATGCAGGAAGGGTTAGTGAGTAGGGGAATAATTCATAGGCTAACGTTTGCGGAATAAGATGTACTTTTGAAGAAAAAAGGTTTTGGAAGCCATCGGTTCAGATATTCTCGTCAAAACTGAATCATATCTCTTTTTAGTCACACAAAACATTGAGAATCTTTCTTTAAATTTGTGATTTACAGGGTGCGTCACAGGTTCCCGGAACGGTCGGGTTTGTGTTGATACGAGAGGTGGAAAGTGGAGATTTAGTCCTCATGCAGTGGTCAAGTGAGCAGAGTGCTCTAGTTCTCGTTACTTATAAGTTCTGTAACTGCCATAAGAGGGTCTTCCGCACGTGGTACAGTTTACTGAGCCATCTGATGTTTCCCAGAAGCCAGACTCAAACGGCAACGACTGACTGAAACCGACATGCATTATTGATGTCAAAGTGAGAAGAGGTCTCGGAGGATACCCATAATATGTATGGGAAAACATACATTGAACTTTCGCCAGATATACACATATTTTGCCCATGACAAATATTTCCGATACAGGAAGTATAGGTGAGTAGGGGAATAATTCATAGGCTTAAGTTTGGGGAATAAGATATAATTTTGAAGCGTAAAAGGTTTTGAAAGCCATCAATCCATTAAGTCTGCTCAAAACTGAAGCATATCTTGTTTTTAGTCACAAACAAATTCTGATACTTCTTCCATTTGTGATTTGCAAAGTGCGCCTCAGCTGGCTTACGGAAGGGTTCCGAGTTTGTATTGATTCGAGAGGTGGAAAGTGTAGTTTCAGTTCTCATGCGTGCTTTAGTTTACGTGGCTTTCATTTGTTCCGTCATACAGAAAGTCTATCGCACTTGATATAGTTTACTGAGCCAATTGACACAGTTCGAGAACTTCAACAAAGATACCACCACTGTCCGAAAGTCATAGTTCAATTTGTGACATTTTTGTAACTGCCACAAACATGAATACATGTCCGTTTCATTGAACAGAGAGGGTCGCGCTCCGAATATTTGAGTCCTTGTGATTTTGATCTGCGAGGTTACCTCCAAGCTGAGGCTTGCATACATCGTACAAACCTTAGACGATCCGCGATTGATGAAGAAAACTCTTCAACTACTAACTTCAAAAACCATGTGGAACTTCAACTGAAGGCATACATACGTGTATTGTTTTCGCCAGTCATCAATATTGATATTTCAATATTATATTATATTACAATTATAAATCAAATAGCGGAAATTTAAGTTATTTGTTCATGAATGAAGTTATAGATGACTACTTGAAATCAAACAAAACATGTTGGAATCTGTCAAATTTTCAATTCAGAAAACATGAACGAACTCGTTTTCCAATTATTTCCTACCATAATTAGGCAAAGAATAACCTAACCCTACATGGTCGTGCGGGACCATGTGCATATGATGTGAGTGGAGGGGGACCTGTCAAAGTAAGTTTTATAATACTGGCCGGTGAATGAATGAACACCAACTGCTTCAGATTTTAAGATTATGTTTTCCTACCTGATTCATATAACAGCCAACTTTATTCTAGCTTGAAACTTCAACACAATTGGATGAATCTCATAAGTGAAGTCCCAAACACATACCTGAAACAAACGAAGACTTTATATTGAGACTACCAACACAATCGTAAACATTTTTGAAAATTAATATCAAATTTCAAACGAATTATGAGAATGAATGTCATATTCAAATTCCTTCAGCTGACATCTTATAGATCAAATGAATGAAAACCCATCTGTCCGTTTTGCAAAGTCAGGAGGGTGAATTCATAAAACTTTGTATGAACTCAAAAAAGGCATTCATCCTTATAATTCTTGTTGGATTGCGCCTTTCTAAGGTATCTATCTATTCTTGAAAAGTACTGACGTGAAGTCAGCAGTTTCTGCGTGCAAGTTCAAATTCGTTACAAAAGCGGTTATCTTTTCACGAATTGACCCTGCCAAAAGAACTTTCCTGATGGAAAAATTTGGTGATATTGTAATCATATTATCTTCCCTGAATTCTGTATGAGTCTCGAAGCTGCTCTCGCGGCCGATCGTGAACAGAAAAACTTTCAAAAGAAAAATTTCAAAAAGCACTGCCGTGAAGGCAGCAACTTTTGCGCGCATGTTCAATGTAGATGACCGCTTCAGCAACGAATTTGAGCGTGCGCGCAAAAGCTGCTGCCTTCACGGTAGTGCTTTCTGAAATTTTTTTCTGATAAATTACTGGATTTCAATTCGATCATATCTGTATTTTTGGACATATTGTAAAAATAAAATTTTGAATGGGTCGTTTCTTCCGGAAGTTATTGTGTTTACGGTCAGCCTAACGGCCGACTGCGTAAACACAATAACTTCCGAAAGGAACAACTTAGGAACTCGATATTTGTAGAGAAGGTTTGGACCTTAATTACGAAGGCCGAATTCGTGAATGGGTAAAATCCACCCAATGATTCCGTAGATATACCCAATCAAAATTTTATTTTTCCAATATTTCCGAAAATACAGATCAGATCGAATTGAAATCCAGTACTTCATAGAAAATAACAGTTCGAAGTTTCATACAGAATTTAATGAGGATGATATGATGAGAAAATCATAGAATTTTTTTTTTCGAATTGTTCTAATAACACGATTATCACGAAATTTTGCATAAAGTTGTCTTTCAGCATCCTAAAACTAGCTGTGAAGTTTAATCAGGACTGAATCAGTATTTCTCGAGTAATACCGAAAAAATCAACGATATCGAGAAGAAAACCTCGAAATTTGACATATTTTTTCCCGATATCTCCAAAACTTATGATCGTATCGAACTGAAATTTGGTACACTGCTGTGAAATATGAACTTCAAAGTGCGAGGGTACTTTTTTTTTAATATAATAAATGGTTTCCGAAAAAAAAAATTTTTTGAAAAAAAATTTCGAAAAAAATTTTTTTTAAAATTCACTGACAATCTGATCCTGACGAAATTTGGCTCAAAGTTGCGCGTCGTTATACTCCAGCCAACTGTCAAGTTTGAATCCAATATCACAAGTAGTTTCTGAAATAAAAAATAAATAACTTCAAAACTTCAACTGCCTATAACTCAGAAACTATTCGACCGATTTGGCCCATTAACGAACTTAACCGCGGCATTCTGATGCGCAACATATCCTGAAAGTTTCAAATTGCTAGCTTGCTTCTGTCGACATTTAGCGTGTCTACGGCCGGCCGGCCGGCCGGCCAGACAGAATCGATTTTGACACCGGATTCGTCATCAGTGAGTCACCTAGTCGATTGAGACCATTTTCGGCAATCATCCAAAATTACAGACATTTGGACAAAACGATAGCACGCTGTTGCCCTAGAACATGCGCGCAAAAATCCTAGAAACTCGATATTTGTAGAGTAGGTTTGGACCTTGATTAAGAAGGCAAAATTAATGAATGGGTGAAATCCACCCATTCGTAATTTTATTCTCCCAATATTCCCAACAGTAAAGATGACATCGAAGAAAAATCCCATACTCGATTGAAACAAGCGCATAAAAATACGGCTTGAAGGTACATACAAAATTTCGTGACGATAGTTCGATCAGAAGATCACAGAATATAGAATATTCAAAAAAAAATAGTAATTTGTTGTTCCAATTTTTCTGATTTCACGATGATCACGGAATTTTCACGAAGTAGTTCATCGGCATTTTCAAATGAGTTACCTAGTTTCATCATAGTTGAATCAGTGTTTTCTGAGTTACTTCGGAGGAAACAACGATATCGAGAAACCCATGAAATGTGACAAAATTTTCCGGATATCTCCAAAAATTATAACCGAATGCAACTTAAATATGATTCATTGCTATGAAACATAGAGTTGAAGGTCTGGGGATTTACCGACCTTTGGAAACAACGAAAGCACGCGGTTCTACAGCAAAAAATAAGTAACAAGGAATACAGGTGACAGTTTCAAGAACAATCTGGAACATATAATAATATACATCCTCATGCTCTATCCATCTGAACTTTCATCATCCCCAATAGTTGGGGAAAAGTAGATAAGCCTATACTCCATTCACTTTCATAAAGTATCCCGGTTTGCCATGACATCCTGACAGATTTCACCGTGTATATTTTGAAAATGTTAGGTTATAGTCATTTTCCTGTCAGATAACTACACAACGTTGTCCTTTCTACAAAGAGGTTGTAGTAACTACTTATTTTTCAGAATGTCATTCTATATTTGGAAAGTATGGAATTTGAGAAAATATTATGTGAATTCAATAATTCCAAAGACCTGGCGAATGTTGAAGGAACTTTTTTCTCTGTTAATATTGGAAATATTTCACGTATGTAAACATGGTTGGAAGATTCAGTAATGCATTTTTCTTGTACGGAAATAAAGAATAGAGTGTTCTGGAATTTTACTGAAAAATGATGGATAGAGTAGTCCGTTACTTCGAATTCCCTACTTTTCTAAATTCTCAAGAAATAAGCCTACAGAAGTCATTTAAATACCTTGTTGCACGACTTAAAATATTCCAGTATGAGAATGTTGTAGTACTTCGAAACCTGTGTAACAGTTAACCTCAAAAGAACTAACTCCATTTAAAAAGGTCTTGGGAATCTACGTGAATGATACATACACTAGGTTGGGATCAACATATTTCTAAACTAGTATGCAGCTTAGCTTCAGACTGTTATCTTTGGGTGTAATGACAAGATATCTGGATAAATTCTCCATGAAAACTACCTATCATGCAGTATTCGAGTCAAAAGCAAGATATGGAATTATGTTTTATGGACATACTTTGAAGTCAACTCAAATATTCAATTTCCAGAAAAATACAATTCCTAAAATATTAAAAAATAGCATTGAATGAGATTTTGTATAATTCATGTTATTTTCGTGCATAAAAATTCAATGTTCTGCCAACATAAGATATACCAAGTTCATTTTCAATGTACTACTTCCTATCGAAACAATTCCACGAAATCTTTAACTTTTGAAATTATTCATTAAGGAATTTGTTCAATTCAAACATGACTACCTACTTAAGGATCAATACAATACGATCAAAGCGAAATGTTAATTTATCAGTTTATTATGGCTGAAGCTGAATTGTTATTGAAAGAGAGTAGAAATTGGCAACCTCGCGTCGAATTATTTTGACATTGTCGATATTTCAGGAGCGCCAACCTGCCTTGGTTTTAGTTACAAAAACATGATAGACCTAAATCATTGCCAACCGGGATACTTTATAAAATTGAATGGAGTATAGTTCAGAATTCGAATTCGAAATACTGTTTTATTTTTTAAATTAAAATTCACATCTGTACTTCCAATTCCCAAATTGTATAAAATAGCAGTTATACTGTGATCTTTGGACCCCCCTTTGAGGAGGAAAACTCATTTTTCCCATTAATTCATTCCCAATCGACTGGGGTTAGATCCACGATATCCAGCACTCCAATCTACAAATCCAGGGACACCCTGCCCCACATTTTTCACCCCTTTCTCCTGGCACAGATACGGGAGAGGCAGGCAAGGTCGGGAACGCAGCCTGCGGTACAGCATCCCGCAGTGTCGTCGCGTCTTCCGCCCTTGCAGCATCCCGTGCGAGGACTCTCCAGGTCCATCGTCCGCCTTCCAGACTTTTCGAGAACGCGTTACCTCACTCAGGAAGTGCGTCTGATATGTTTTGACGTCTTCGAGCTGAATTGATACTACTGATCCTTTGTGATGACGAAAAACAGATAGTTCGGGAATCCTTGTTGTTTTGATGGAGGGATGAATAGGAAGGTCAGGTGATGGAGGAAAAATTTTGAAGTGATCCGGCTAAGATTATAAGAATCTAGAATTGACCGTGGTCAGGGAAATGCTCCTAAACTAAACAGCAGGTAACTGCACTTCGACCCACAATTACGTTCGATCTCTGACACACGTTTGGGAAACAAAATTTCCTGCTACAGAAGAGATGAGTGTTGTCAAAAAAGAATCTGGAATTCATGCTTGGGAGAGCAACTATCCCTGTTCACGCGAAATTTGAGCGGTAACTGTTATTTAGTCTGGAAACAGTGCTCTGTTTGGTTATGTTTTGTTGACCTCGAATGATTCTAACAATATATTAAAATATAGAATGTCGAACATCCTGCATTGCAAGAATAGGTGACCATTTCCAAGATATTCCTAATAAGGTTCAGTAAAGTTCATTTGGTCACTTTCGAAGTTTTACATTCAGTAGCCATATTATTAGGAACAGTACTCAGATGTTTGGATGAATATTAAGATGAGTGAATTGGGTCCCATTTATTTTATGTATTTTTAGTTCGGCTCTGTCTTATCTAGTGAATTCTTTGGCCAAGTCGAAACTGATATTTTCATCAATGTCGAATGAAATCAACCTCTGAAAACTACTTTGTTTGATGAAACAGCTGATTGAAACCAGAGCTGAATAAGAGTACTTCCCCTAATAGTTTGGCCACCCACTGCATGTTCACAACATAAAAGAAAAACTGCTTAGTATAATAAGCAAATTTTCTTGAACCTTGGAACAATTGGTCATAACAATGGTTTTTAAAAAAAGTGAGTTTCAAATTTCAGCCTACGTCATATTCATGCAGAAATGTACAAGAAGTCTAATGAATATATATGCTTGTACCGATATGTCTTTTGATAAAGCAAACGTGTGACAGTTATAGAACATATTTGTGTAGTGTAATTATCTGCTTTTAAGTACGAGCTTGAACCGATATGGTTATATCCTGTTATTCTGGAATAGGTGTAGTTTTGATGAGAAAGAGAAAAACGATATCATGTAATTCTTCATCGTAGTTTTTCAAATCTTTCATTACGCAGCTTGGGTTCTCTAGCAGTAATTCGAATAAACAATGATAATGAATAAAATCTATTCATCATAGAATATTTTCACAATTTATCAGGACAAAACAAGCACAATAACTGAATGGGGTATGACATTATTGTATTTCAGTGTCCATGAAATGAAACATTATTGAAGAAGAATTATTCAGAAGTACACACTTAAGGATCGAATAACACATATAAATGTGTAATACATGTTAACCATGAAAGGATCAAGAAAATGCCAGTTAATCAATTATAATTACGTTCTGAATGGAATTAGATATGAAGTATAGTTATTGTTGTTCTAAATGACAAGTGGACTCAATCAATCAACGCTCAAGAATTATGAGAAGACTTCAGCTTCCATAATTAAACTGAACGAAATTCTTGAATAATTTTAGAATATAATACAGAATTAGCACATCATTTGTTACCAGCCAGAATATTTCAAACCTGAGGCAATTTGGAAACGAATTAAGGGATACCAATAGTTTTGCTACCTCCCAGTAACTACTCACCTCACAAGAATGGAGTGATATGTTTGTTTCATCACAGATACACGACAATATTTTGATTGGCATTTCACCTAACTGACATAATTATGGAGGGTGCTTGTCCTATTTTCAGCTTTGGTAATCTATGAAACAATATCTTGTCCCTAATGTAGAGGTAAAGCACTTTTCATGCAATTCATAGTTTCAAGTGCTCTTCATGTAGGACATTCAACGATAAACAGTGATGACTGGGAACATGTATCCCAGCCGAGTAAGCATATTAAATGGCATGAGACACTCGTGACATATTCAAGACTTGATATTCTAGCCTTGTCAGGCGTCCAAACCCCGCAACGGATTTAGGAGTCCTCTGGGCAATATTTTTTCATTGGGAGTGCAGTTAGCCTGCCATAGGAGGTCGGAAATAATCATTCGTGAAAGCTCGATTCAAAACTGTTGTGCGGGACTGCAATTAGAACATCTGTTAAGTGGTATTACTCTCTTTTCAGATGAATTGTCTCAACTTCTGATTGTCTGGTTAGTTCCAGCTGCTGAACTAAAAGTCAGTCAAATTCGATGAAATATTTATTTTTCGTGGGAACACAGAAATATCCTTGGTAATTTCGAATATTCCACACACTATTGGTATTAACTAAAAGGCATGGGTTTCTCCTCGAAGAAGAAATCATTCAAGTGTTTCGAAGTATTGCCCTATTATACCTCTTTTGTTTATCGAATTCACAACAAGGATCCTCGCAATTCATGTGAAATCATTTCTCAATGATTTTAAAATCAAACTATGATAGAATGAAGAAACATAGTGAATTAAAGCAAACTAAAATGAAGGAACAAATAAGAATCGATCGATTTATAATTTCACACACACTTGTTCAGAAAATTTCCTCAAGGGATGTTGAATTGACCGTTGAGCTCGTTGATTTCAGAAGTAATTCGATGATGGAACACAGAACGAACCCAAAATTAAAACATGAAATATTGTTTCTTCGCAGATTCACCCGGTTTGGAAAGGACAGAATGTACAGCTGTTCAGGTTAACAGTATAAAGATAGCCATACGCCGTTGATCTTTCAAGTGAAAATTCTTCAAATAGAATCGACGAGGTACTCGCCATTTTGCAAAAAAGTATCATCCCCTAAAGTTACGATTCGGATCTTGCCAGTAGCTGCCTAGCAGTCGCGACCTGGCAGCGACTACCAGGCAGCTACTGCCAAGATCCGAATCGTACCTTTATACATGTTTAAAATAGCAAGAGGCGTCCGTTACAGTACTAAATGACATGAAATGAAAGCTTCTGGCTATTAGCACTAGTATGAGGCGACGTAAAGAGAGATTTTGATCGAAATTTCCGGAAACTGTTTACTGGAAACCTATTCATATTTGCGGCGCGGCGTCACTTGAAGTTGTTCGATAGATCAAATTAATAAATATATCGGAACTCAAATTTTTATATATTTAAAACTACCAACTCGCGAATATATTTTGTTCGAGAGTAAACAAATATATCGGAACGAAAAATAGATATATAATTACATGGAATACATATATATTTTTGCAACTGAGTAATATATTTACTCGAAACGCATTCCACAACGGCACCTCATACAGAGCGTTTACTAAAGGAAGTGGGAATTTTACTCTTTCAAAATTCCACATTATGGTGCAGAATTGCCACTCTAGTACAACGAAAAACTACGAATTTTCAAAGAGATCTATAAATCTACACATATCAATACATCAATAAGGCCCCACATTCCTCAAAGGGCATTAGTGTAGTAAGAAATCATTTCCCTTTAAACCATTCCTATTCAATCAACCCTCCCCCTTTAACAGTCATCTTCCATCATCTCTAAAGCCTCAAACATATCACTTATCCCGGTTCAGTCCTCATCAAATATTAAACAGGTCCAATATATCACCTAACCCTGGCGATTTCGTAGGTTGTGCATATTTGACTACACAAATCCACCTTGTCGGTTGTATAAATTTGAATTGCGGTAGCCTTAGGTACACGTGCCGCGAGCCATAGGAAAAGTTCGTCAACGTTTGACTATATTATATATTTTGCTGAGCTGCCTGCCTCGTGTGGTGTTGATTTAGGTTCTGGAGGCGGTAAACGTACCCGTTGAAGTGCAATTAATATGGGGTGGGCCAGCCTTTGAGCCCTGGCGTTTATAGATTGAAATCGCACTAAATCATTGAAATTCAGAAACGATTAACTGAAACAACAACTTCAATTATCTTGCAATAATTGCTCAACCTCTTGTGATGTAATAGGGTGGAAATTATTCTCGATGGAATAGTCATAATATGGATGCTCTTATGTTGGGGTCAGACCAGGTCACAACCACTGAGAATAGAATTAACTAGAGCGGCCAACCAGAAACTCGAAGTAAGTTCGGCTTCCCCCACTCTGGTGCCCTACTCGCTGACTCGTACTAGGTGGGCTCTCATAAGAATTGCATGATTCTGAAGTGTTATTCGTTTATCTTATTGACTCTTTCTGTTTTGATTGTTTTCAATAGAAAGGAGGGACCTGTCCGTCACTTTTGAATGCAATAACACGGAGAAAAATGGGTAAATCGCAAGTACCGAGGTAAAAAACTTCTCTTTATAGTTTCCCATAAGATACCTAATTCGAAGATAAATAGATTCTAGCGATTAGGAGGGATTATTGGAAACATACCAATCGAAGTCCGAAGTGTTTTAAGTGGCCAGTTTGAAAAAAAATATTATAACAATTATTCTCCTTTTCGTAGGCACTTGAAGAAAAATGTTTCTCCATCGGTTTTCCCCTCATTTCCGTCTCATATTCAGCCAATGCGAGTTTTAAAAAGTGGCCACTCTTCGATTATTTTTCCAATAGCAGAAAAAATAGCTGAATCTGATGTGGAAATAACCTCAGAACAACAGAAGCTATAGTTGAAACGAGGAAGAACCTTGAAGCAGAAGAGATTGAATTATCAGAACAGCGTGATTTACTCAGGAATATGTTAAAAAACTATTTCTGCCTCTCGAAAAAATATCCATTCTTCTCGTTCCAGAACATAGCAACATAGAAACATTAGCAAAATATCATAGCATAACACTGTAAAACCATTTACCTGCTTAGATAAAATCTTTGAATGTGTCATGTTTTTCCAAAAGTATTGAATAGTTCAAATATTATAATGGTGTTGATGAAATTCTAAATGATGATTGTATTTAGTGATTTGTTTGACTAAGTTATGACTATATACTTCATCTGTTTCTCATTGGATGATTAAACATCAACTATCCTTAAATGAGGAAATTATTTGATTTTCGTTCACGAAATTTTGGATACCTACGTTGTTCGAGGTCTCGGAAGGAAGTGTGAAAAATTTAATTTGCAAATTCAGACAAAGAAAACACCCCTCAGAATTTAACAACGAATTTAATATCATTCAAAACAACCGTCATCAGATGTGATCCGGATTTATAAATTATATGTGAAAAAATATTCTAAGCATGAGTTTGGAATGACAAAATCAATAGCAACATTACCAATTACACCAATGATTTACTTACGGACTTTTTGAATGTGAAATTTTTCACATAATGAAATCATTTGTCAATCAATGGAGAAGACCACCATAAGAACTAGTTGATTGAAAGTATAGAGAAAGTATATTTCACCATGAGAATTAAAAAAAAAACCGTGACCAGAACCAGAGCATCGAACTTGAGAATTATTTCATTTTTAAGGACAGTAATCAATATGTTCCTCTCATATTTCGTTTTCTTTCAATGGATTGGATTGATTAATCTTTGCATTTCGATATGCTTAAATAAATTTGCCGTAACCATATTGTATAATCAATTGTCATCCATTCAGTACCTACTAAAATAAAAACTTGAAAAAAAAAGGATCAATGCGAATATCACCTTTGAAAGCCGTATAAACCTTGAATATAGCGAGCCCGATGAAGAGACGGTAGGGCACCAGAGGGTGGGGGAATAAGAGCACATATTCGGTAGCGCGTTCGCAATACGGTGGCCGTTTCGATGGTAGTTATGGTTGGAAATTTGAGAATGTTAAACTGTGTTTATACATCTGTTTAGCGAGGGTGGGTAATTCATAATACATAGTTCACCAGCACCACAATGTTTTCAAATGATGGAAATTTCCGTTGAAAATAATGAATCTGATGTGGAAGCCGAAGAACACTTCGTCTATTTTACAGTCAACTTAATCAGCCTAGTGAGAAAGCAATTCCTGCAGTTTTAGATCGTTTTAGCACTAACTTTACTCTTCTCGATTCAAAACCATCAACAAGGCGAAGAAAAATCATTTTGCAGTTTTTTTTTTGGGTTTTCACTACGAACATCTGAAACAACTATTGAAAACGAAATAAAATCATCTTTTATGGGAAAAGCCATTGCGGATTGCAGGATTGAACTATTTGTCAAGTGCAGTTTCTAGGGGAACAGGTTGCCTAAAGAACAATACCGAAACAATACAAGTGATAAACAGAGCGAACCGTAACGTTTCAGAGAACAAATCTGACTCTTTCATCAGACAAATGAGAAAATTTTCACAATCATTTTCTTTGGTTTTTCGTTTTGTGACACTAATGTCAGATTCTTAATGGTTCCGTAGTCCTCTTTAGACTGAATTGACAAACAACAATCTTGAATAGGTCACTCAAACACGATTTATGTTAGCCATTCATTTTCAACCACTTGAAAGGTTTTGTTACTTCCGAAAAAACGTTGACACGCCTGTCACCCTGCTCTCGCCCTTGACTCCTTGATCCCAATCTCGCCTCACTGATGTAGCCTGGTAAATTCTGAGGTTCCACTGTTTCCATTTACTATCTGGTGATTATTCCTAGTTTTGGAAAATGCTCCAACAGTTCCTACAAAACGATACATAATCCTCTCAAAATAAAAGTTAATCAATACTCAAGACAAATAATTGTGCGTACCGAAGAGAGAATTGTTGCTATAGCGCGATGCATAGAAGGAGCTGTCGTTACAGTAAATGACGAAAGCTTTCGAGTAATTGTGGCTAATTTTTTTGTTCCCAAGAATTAATAAGCAAAACGTCGATGACATTTGGTTCCAACAAGATGGAGCAACATGCGTTTCACCATCAATTCGTTGGAAAATCGATTTGGTGATATATCTATTCTCAGAAGTGGTCCTGATGTTAACTGACCACCACGTTTGTGCAACTCTTGAAGCATTGGAAGCCAATATTTAAGCCACCATTGATGCCAGGCGTCCAGATTTACTGGAGAAAAATAGTGAGACGGAAATCATATTTGAAAAATAGACACCAAAAAATAAGCTTCGAGATAATGATAATGAAAAATTCATTTCAACAGTATTTCTATTTTGCATAATAATTCAAAGTTCTCAGGCTCATAGAAATAAACCCAGTGGAAATATTTTTTCGCTACTCCGACAGCGGAACTCTGCTAAGGTACTATTTCTATTTACTTAATACTGTTGAAAATAACGCTAGGAACAACAGTTTTGAGAAAAACTTTGATCCGACAGCCACAAAAAATAAACACATTTGATCCCCTCCAGACAAGACCAGACGATATCTTCTTGTCCTTGTATAGCAGCAGGCCCGCAACTTGACTGTAAAGACCAAACAATAACTTGAATATATCGGGTATTTTCTGGAGGCTAGAGTTCGTTTTTTTGAAACATTATTTTGGTGCGAATGGTTGAAAAAAATTTGAAGAATGCGCAATATTGCAACCTTTTTATATTCAAGAATTTCCGGGAAAATAAGACTGAAATGGAGTGAAAAATGGAAAAAATATTGACATTACGCATTCTCTCGAAAGAAATTAGTAAATTCGAAAAAAAATTCGAAAATTAACCACTGAAGCTTGCAGAACAACACCCCGTTCTCTCCTATAGTTGTCGGAATTTCTTCGAATTCTAGGATTTCAGGCGGCTCTGGGCAACGTTAGATGTACACCGCTCCGCGGTTCAGATGTATGACTTTGAGATATTAACGAGGTTCAATGAAACTTGAAAAAGGCTGTGTTGCCTAGTCGTAATTTAACATAACGTGGTCTTGTTCTCTCTTAAATTAAATTCAGCAATGAACGAACTATCACAAACGGAAAGGCTTAATGAAATTGGGCAGGGATTTATTATTATACCCTCACTAAAGAAAGATTATAGTTGTTTTTCGTTGATCCCAAATCAACACTTAGGCACTCTTTCTTCTCATTTTACTAAATCTTACACTATCGAGAATACGCCTATTCTTGAGAGAAGTTTTTATAGCACTTATAGGAAAAATAAAAACGTTTGAATTTTTTTATACCAGACCAGACTCTTCCGACTGACAATAGTGTAGGATATATTTAAGCGTCATAAAGAGAAGTTTCTGGTTTCCCACGGAAAAACGCCAAAAGTATGATTATGATGTTATTATGAAAATATATGAAAATAATACTCTCTCCATTGTAACATATCACCCTGATGTGCTGTACTATTTATATCGAACGCAGGAAATTTAGTAATGATCATTCAGCCATCCTGTTATAGAATTTAGTCAGTATTGCAATCACCTTGTTGTTACCTATAAAAACCTGGAGTTCTGCTGAACGAACTAACAGCAGTCTGATCCTATTTGACAGCTACAAACGAGATA
Source organism: Myrrha octodecimguttata (assembly GCA_958510865.1). Lineage (NCBI taxonomy): Eukaryota > Metazoa > Arthropoda > Insecta > Coleoptera > Coccinellidae > Myrrha > Myrrha octodecimguttata. The sequence goes on from OY294057.1 coordinate 35,067,583, forward strand.
TTTCTAATGGTCCAGGAGTTACAGTAAACAACTTTCAGATGTCTCATTGTCATTATCCGACAATCAAGAGAGATACAGCTTCTTTCTTTTTGTATAACCTAGAAAGTCTTTTTAGTGCCAGAAATTCAGTTAACGCAACTTCCACGAAAGCACCGACTTCCCGAGATTTTTTCCTCAATCCGATTTCAAATGTTCATTAATAATAATAAACCGACACCGGTTCGAAACCCTGGATCGTATGCAGGATTACGAATTACGCAAGAATGAACCCTGAAATTGCGGAAGACGGATTCAACGAAAATAATCGCTATACAAGTTCGAATTATAAAACCGTTATGTAAAAAAGCTAACATCTGTTTTGCGGAAATCTCGTCAAAAGGAGGGTTCGTTTCCGATTAGATAATGATAAACTGGAGGTTTTGTCTTGATACCCAGAAAATATAACGAGAAAAACATATCCTCTCGGGCGGTTTGTAGGGAATTTTCATTCGAAAGAGAATTAAATGCTTCCGAGGGATTTAAAATCTCGTTAATAAAAAGATATCTAGCACTGGCGGCAAAATGGAGATAGACGGACTGGAAATTCACCATGTATGTGACACAAAGCTCTCATGAGAGGTAGAATCTGTCACGAAATTATAGTTGCGCAATGATGTGAGGTCAGGAGCTTTTACACGTTCGTTCAAATTCTTTGCCAAAAAAAATTTGACACCCTTTTCTAAATATTTTCAAGAATATCGGATCGAGATGAAATTTGGTACCCTTTTTTTCACATTGACTTCAAAGTCTTTGCTTAGTTTCGAAGATACCAGATGGATTAAACCGAAAAAACATTTTTTAAATTTTTTGAAGATACGAGCCTGACGAAATTTTGGATAAAGTGACGCGTCGGTATTCTTCACCGCACTCACGAATTTTCAATTAGATGGAATTAGTACTTCTTGAGATCTTACGGAGGGACTGTCTTGCCGATTCTAATCGTCACTTTTTGATATAAAGGGTCTTTCAATAAGGACGGGTCGATTTTGACATGAAATAAAAAAGGCCGTGTGTGAGATTTTAACGATTTTTTTTTTTATTTGAAAGAGCTATATATGCCATTATGTGTGGAAAATCACATCGTTTAAATGTCCGCCGCGGCTTCTCACGGTGGCACGAATTCGAGTTGTCCAATGTTCAACAACTCTGCCGCATAGTTCGGGTTGAATTTCAGCGATAGCCTGAGCTATGTTGACTTTAAGGGCATCGGTCGATTGTGGCTTATTGGTATAGACCTGCGACTTAAGAAAACCCCACAAAAAAAAGTCTAAAGGTGATAAGTCGCAGGATCTCGGTGGCCAATTCACGTCACCTCTGCGAGAGATAACCATGCCCTCAAAGCGTTCATGCAGAAGATCCATGGTGGCATCCGCTGTATGGCTCGTAGCGCCATCCTGCTGGAACCACATGTCGTCTAAGTGTAGATCGTCCAATTTGGGCCAAAAGAAATCGGTGATCATCCTTCTGTACCGTTCGCCTGTGACGGTAATGGCCTCACCAACATCGTTTTCAAAAAAGTACGGACCAATAACACCGCCGGCCCAAAATCCGCACCATACGGTCACTTTTTGTGGATGCATGGCTACTTGGTGAACTTCGTGTGGGTTGTTGTCATCCCATATACGGCAATTCTGCTTGTTCACATAGCCATTCATCCAGAAATGCGCTTCGTCGGAAAAAATGATTTTTCTGCCAAAGTTGGGGTCCTCTGCCAAACACACTGTAGCCCAATCAGCGAACGAACGGCGTTGCTTATGGTCAGTAACTTTGAGCTCCTGAGTGAGTTGAATCTTGTACGGGTGCAGCCCTAAGTCCTGACGCAAAATGCGCCACGTTGATGTTTGTGAAAGACCGAGTTCTTGTGAACGTCGATGAATTGACTGCCTCGGGTTCTCCTGCACACTATCACGGACAGCAGCGATGTTCTCGGCCGATCTGGCGGTCTTTGCACGTACGGGTGTTGGCAGATTGTTTATTGAACCGGTCGATTCGAATTTGGCCACCAAACGTTGGAGAGTCGACTTTGAAGGACCACCTCGTCTGTCGTAAAATGGGCGCAATGCACGTAACGTTTGCACTAACGAACACTCATTTTGGTAATACATTTTTAACATTTGGACGTGTTGCTCAACCGTGTAACTTGCCATGGTGATTTGGCATTACTAACTGAATAAAAAAATATAGGTTAGAAAGACGACGTTAAAACAACATGGCCGCCACAGGCTGCCAACATCGACCCGTCCCTATTGAAAGACCCTTTAGAATGCACCCTTGGAGGCTAAGCTCGTCCTGCCGGAAGATAGACAGACAGAATCGTATTTGATATGGGAGTCTTGGTCACCGGAAAAGTTCTAGTCGTTTAAGCCTATTTACAGAAGAAAATGAATGATGATGAATATTCAGCAGAAATACTGAGGGGCTGTTTCCGCATTAAATGCGCGTCCAAATATATTCCAAAAATATATTTTTATATTGCTCATGGTTTCTCACAATGATTAGCGTTCAACAATTGAAGAGTTGATAATATGGGTAGAATGAACGTGTTCAAAAAAGTTTGTCTACACCGGGTGTCTCGTGAATACCGTTCGTTGGAATATTTTTGGGAAGAAATCGAAATTCACGTTTGCAATTTAGAACTTACGCTTTGACTGACTAGATTTTTTGAGATTCGTCGCCATCTTTCGTTTTGCAAATGGAAAGCCATATTTTGTATTGAAAATAAATAGATTACCTATAAAAAAAAATTTCAAAAAGCGCTGCCGTGAAGGCAGCAACTTTTGCGCGCATGTTCAATGTAGATGACCGCTTCAGCAACGAATTTGAACATGCACGCAAAAGCTGCTGCCTTCACGGCAGTGCTTTATGAAATTTTTACTGATAAATTACTGGATATCAATTCGATCAAATCTGTATTTTTGGAAATATTGGAAAAATAAAATTTTGAATGGGTATATCTACGGAATCATTAGGCGGATTTTACCCATTCACGAATTCGACCTTCGTAATTAAGCCCCAAAGCTACTCTACAAATATTGAGTTTCTAAGTCGTTTCTTCCGGAAGTTATTGTGTTTACGGTCAGCCTAACGGCCGACTGCATAAACACAATAACTTCCGAAAGAAACAACTTAGGAACTCGATATTTCTAGTGAAGGTTTGGACCTAAATTACGAAGGCCGAATTCGTGAATGGGTAAAATCCACCCAATAATTCCGTAGATATACCCAATCAAAATTTTATTTTTTCAATATTTCCAAAAATACAGATCAGATCGAATTGAAATCCAGTACTTCATCGAAAAATAACAGTTCGAATTTTCATACAGAATTTAATGAGGATGATATGATAAGAAAATCATAGAAATTTTTTTTTTCAAATTGTTCCAATGACACGATTATCACGAAATTTCGCATGAAGTTGTCTTTCAGCATCTCAAAACTAGCTGTAAAGTTTTATCAGAACTGAATCAGTATTTCTCGAGTTATACCGAAAAAATAAACGATATCGAAAAGAAAACCTCGAAATTTGACATATTTTTTCCCGGTATCTCCGAAACTTATGATCGTATCGAACTGAAATTTCGTACACTGGTGTGAAATATGAAGCTCAAAGTGTGACGGACTTTTTTTTCGGATATGAAAAACGGTTTCCGGAAAAAAAAATTCTTTGGAAAAAAATTTGGAAATTTACTGATAATTTACTGACGAAATTTGACTCAAGGTTGCGCGTCGTTATACTCCACCCAACTGCCAAGTTTGAATCCAATCTCTGAAGTAGTTTCTGAAATAAAAAATAAATAACTTCAAAACTTCAACTCCGAAACTATTCGACCGATTTGGCCCATTAACGAACTTAGGCGCGGCATTCGGATGCGTAACCTATCCTGAAAGTTTCAAGTTGCTAGCTTGCTTCTGTCGACAGTTAGCGTGTCTACGGATGGACGGCCGGCCGGCCGGACAGAATCGATTTTGACACCGGATTCGTCATCAGTGAGTCCAACCTAGTCGATTGAGACCATTTTCGACTCAATCATCCAAAATTACAGACATTTTGACAAAACGATAGCACGCTGTTTCCCTTGAACATGCGCGCAACTCTGAGTTGTCCTAATGTGACATTTCAATGCAAAAATTGGTAATAGCGCTCTGGTGAGACATGTATATCTTCCAGGATTTTCATTGAACACATGCCGCTTCCAGGCTTCCGCGAGAAGTGAGAAGAATGATGCTCCTGTCGCAATAGCCAGAACTGAAACTCATGATGAAGGAGGTCACAAAAGCTTTGTCAAAGTTGGCAATTTCGAAAACGTGAAAACTCAATTTTTATAATTGGAACCTCATTTTTTATGGCCATAATGGAATCCAAGTTGAAAAATAATGTAGTTGTAGAAATAACTCCAATGCCCTGAAATTCATATTTTCTGAGATATTCGTAAAACACAATGTACGCGATCACATTTATAATTTTATTCTTCTCAGAAATAAACTATTGTCTCGAAGAGAGCAGAAGACAAATTGAACATTTATTTCAGATTGTTTATTAATAGAAATGCTGAATTTCTAATTATGCTTGTATTTTTTGAAGATTGATATTAGGAAGGTGATCGCAATTGCATATCTCAAAAATATGAATTTTAGAGTATTGGTGCTATTTACACAGCTACATAATTTTTCGATTAGATTCCATCAGAACCATAGAAAAATGAGGTTCTTATTAAAAAAATTGAGTTTTCACGTTTTAGAAATTGCCAACTTTAACAACACTCTTGTGATATCCTGTATCATGAGTTTAAATTCTGACTATTGCGACATAAGCATTATTCTCACATTTCGCGGAATCCCAAAAGCGGCATTTCTTCAATGAAAAATCTGGATGATATCCATGTTTCAGCAGAGCGCTATTTTCAGTTTTTTATTGGAATTTCATGTTAAAAAAAAATTTTCTGAAGGAAATTTAAGAATTTTGGAGTAAGACCACTCAGAATTTCATAAAAAAAACTATTTTCATTATGAAATTTGGGGCTTTCCATTTGAAAAACGAAAGTGGTTGTCACTTCCGGTGAAATCGGAAGTCTCACAAATTTCAATAAATTTACAGGAAGTCATCTTTTTGGTCAAAGCTTGCGTGAGAAATTGCGAACATGATTTTCAATTACTTCCCAAAAATATTCTAACGAACAGAATTCGTGGGACATCAGGTATAAAAATTACCATGAAAAGAATTCCATGGAAAGGGCCTATTCAAGCATGGTTCACGTGTCCAAGAATGTTTTTCATTAATTGAATTTTTGCATTTTACAGTAGGCAATTGATCACTCTCATCAGTTTTGATGATAAACAGGGTAGGGATGAGGTATGCAGTCATGTGAATACCTTTGAAACAAAAAGCGCGAATGTGAAGTCAGCAGCTTTCTCACGCATGTTCATATTCATTGCCGAAGCAGACCAAAATTTGAAAAAAACGAACTCTGGTCTTCGAAAATCACTCGGTTATATTCGAGGTATTGTTTGCTCTCAATGTATACAGTGTGCATCAAAATTATGGAACAAATTCATTTTCTCAGAAGATAAATATTTGGCAACAAAATCCAGAAACAGGTCAATATTTGTTGCACTTAAACCAAATTTATATGCATTTTTGAAGGATTTTTGTTGCACCCTGTGCCATCCCCATCAACCCTCTAAATTTTTTAAATGAGAAAAGTAGGTCATGTTGTACTTTTTTGGCAAGGTCTTTGTATCTTTTTCACAGGCGTGCAAAAATTTTCAGGGAAAAAAATTATTTTTTTCGAAAAAATAGTTAATTCAAAGAGGTTTTCAGTATGTGCACTTTGTCATGGCTCATCTATTTTCAGACGATGGTACCTGATGCAATTTGTCTCCGAATGAAAGTCGACCATTACAGTTTTGTTCATGCACAACTTTCACAACTTTCAACCCCTCTCAACCCCTCACGTGAAAAATTTTTGTCTCCATTAAAGGGTTCGTAAGGGTTGAAAGTTGTGCATGAACATAACTGTAATGGTCGACTTTCATTCGGTGCAAATTTCATCAGGTACCATCGTCTCAAAGTAAATGAGCCATGACAAAGTGCACATACTGAAGACCTTTTTGAAGTAACTAAGTTTTAAAAAAAAAAATTTTTTTCTTAAAATTTCTGCAGGCCTGTAGAGAAGATACAAATATATTGTCGAAAGAGTACCACATGAACCACATTTCCCATTCAGAAAATTTATAGGGTTGATGGGGATGGCACAGGGTGCAACAAAAATCCTTCAAAAATGCATAAAAATTTGGTAAAAGTGAAACAAAAATTGACTTGTTTCAGGATTTAGTTGCCAAATTTTTTTCTTTTGAGAAAATGAATTTGTTCCATAATTTTGACGCGTACTGTATAACGTTGACCGATGAAAATTATGAAAAATTACCAGTCAATGTGATAAACTTATCCCATCAATCCATTTAGTGGGTACAGTTATACTGTTGATAACAGACACTTATCGATAGTTTTTCATCAATCACATCAACCGTTACGTTACTATTCTTTGAGGAAGCTTTATAAGTGAATAGAATAAACTTCAAAGAAATATAGACGAATAAATGCTAGATAATGCTGATCAGAAAATTTGATGAAATCTACCCCTTTCCATTCCGTATTCACCACTTCGTGATGTTCAAGCAGCGAACATCGAAGATCGTTAGAATTCACCTCGTCTAATCGTGGGGCTCCGTTTCTCAACTCAGCGTCTTCGCAGCAGGTGTTTTGCCACCTCTAATCTTCCTCCACATCTCGATTTACACGATGCCGGGAAAACGATACTACCGACACTTCGGCCGGGATGTTCCCTCCATGACAGCTTTTCCCTCCCATTAACTGTTATTGTTTTATCGGCCAGGTTATAAGGAAACTGTGTAGTCCTGTTCTTTTTTCCGAGCATCTTCGAGGGTTCCGGTTTTATGCCCGTCTCATTTACAGAAAGGGGCCCTTTTTTTCTTTTAATGTGCCTCCATTGGAAACGTGCTCATGATGGTTGGTAAAAAGTTTTTCGGCTTATGGGGATAAAACTTTGATGGATAGGAATTGATTCATAGAGAAAAGAGAGTTTCAGTTACAATAAAGTTCCGGGAGTGAACTGCCGGAGAATAACAAACAATAATAACTGTACTATTCAGATTTCGAGATGAGCTTTCTTCTCGAACGATATTCGAAAGGAAACTTTGTCTATGCAAACTAAAACTATCGTAAGCATAGCATGCTTTGAGTGTGGTGATTCCTTCGATAGAAAATGAAGGCAGCAAAGTAAGCACCCAACAGGGCTTTAGTCTATGTGTGACTAGCTAAGATCAATGTTGAATATTTGTTGATTTATTGATAAATATCCGTCCTCGTGTTCATGTTGCTATGAGAATGAACTTCATTTTTCTTCCGATTAATCCTTCTCTGTGACTTTTTACACAACCCGTGTAATTTATCCCCGATGCTTTTTCCTTTACTAAGTTCCCTCGAAAAAAGCTTCAGTAATGCTCTTTTCGGCTCGTTGGCACCTGTTCTCCGCAGCACTTCCCATATTCCGAATAAACAACCATTTATCTATCAAAAAGAGCCTCAGGTGAACACCACAATGCACGTTCAAACAACGGAGTAACCAACGTGAATTTGCCGATGAAAATCCAGTCCCGGTGGGAATGCTTTCCGTTCCTACCTTTTTCGAATCATCGAGTAAATTCAATTTCCTACTGCGTTAATTCGAAATCATAACATCGGTCTTAATTGTCTGGTCTGTATCCAATTTGTCACGGAAGGTACCAGCTCTGTTGAATCGTCGTTCTTTTAACGGCAGCTGGTAAATTCAATTGAATTGGTTCAGGCTCGTACGGATAGATATATGATTTTTAATGATCGATTATCAACCTGATATTACAGGGTAATACAAACCGATTCCATAATTGAATATTCGATGAAGGATTGTGTAGGCCATCAACTGATTTCAGCCATAGATTCGACTTTTGTGACAGATCAAATGAATAGGTAATATAAAAGTCAAATTCCAGCTAGATATTTCAAAGTTGCTAAATGGCGCAGGAGCTGGGCCTTAAAGATTTGTTCGTTGTATCTGTATGAAAATGTTAATGTACACTCCACCCCACTGACTTCCATTTTTCAATATTGATGAGTGCCATTCAATATGTTCATTGATTCTTTGTAAATCCAAGAATAACTATTCTATATGCTTCTTTCGCTTTCGAAAAAAAAAGGTAATCCTACGATTTCTAGGTTATTGTAGTTGTAATTGTTGCTATAATTAACTCACGCCAGAAAAATCCTCATAGGATGAGAGCATTTATATTTATGTTCATAATAAACACACGTTATCCCCACGATTTCTCAAATTCTGTGTAAACTCACAGAGTACGGAGTCTGAATCTGTGATTTCACGTTATTAGAACAATTCAGCAACGAACAGAGAGCGGTTAACGATTAGAATCACCGAATCTGTGCAACACGATTCACACTGGTGTACAAACGAACAACTCTATTGAAACCCTGAAACGTTAGAAAATGACGATTTGTAGTAATAGCTTGACTACAAAAGTCTAATTCATGAAAAGGTTGAATGGTTTCGAACGTGTACGATAATACAGGTTGTAACTTTATTTCCAGAAGAAACAGATCCGATCGATTTGAAATCTGGTAATTTGGTTTGTTTAAAATATAGTTTGTTAAATATAGGCTTGAAGAGTCACAGCACTTGGTGAGGTTCGTTTCACGAGAAGCATACATATTTTGAACGAGTTCTGTGGGGCCCTTTATATACTGTGTGCCGTACCCTAAAATTTGAAGACAAAGTAGTGCCAATAAAGGTACAATAAGGAATCTTATGGAGGAGATGAAATCTGGAAGATATATTAGCAGTATACGGTATATAGAAACTTTATAACCTAATGAAAATACTTGAATTATATGGCGTTCATTACATTTTTAGTCGCATCTAAAGTTTATGACATAAGCGCAAAGTTCCATGCGAAGATGAATTTCGATATTATTTTCTGAGATGAATACTTTCTACGAATTCAAGAATAATATAAGGATCTGAATGTTATCTGCCGTGTACAGTGATTTCGGTTTCAACGGTTCAATTTTTATTGAGAATTCAACACAAAAAACCCCCAATCGTAATAGCGTAACCTTCGATGGATATATATACAGTGCACGTCAAAATTATGGAACAAAACGTTTCTAGAAACGAACTAATAACATACCCACTTAAGATCATAACTGAAGCGCAGTGTTTCACACATTCTAATTTTTCACGTGAGGGGATTGAAAGGGGTTGAAAGTTGTGCATGAACAAAACTGTAATGGTCGACTTTCAGTCGGTGACAAATTTCATCAGGTAACATCGTCTCAAAGTAAATGAGCCATGACAAAGTACACATACTGAAAACCTCTTTGAACTAATTTTCCGAAAAAAAATTTTTTTTTCAAAATTTCTGCACTCCTGTAAAGAAGATACAAAAACCTTGCCAAAAAAGTACCACATGACCTACTTTTCCTATTCAAAAGATTTAGAGGATTGATGGGGATGGCACAGGGTGCAACAAAAATCCTTAAAAAATGCATATAAATTTGCTAAAAGTGAAACAAAAATTGACCTTTTTCAGGATTTTGTTGCCAAATATTTTTCTTCTGAGAAAATGAATTTGTTCCATAATTTTGACGAGCACTGTATATATATGAAATGTATAGAAAAGCACTGACGTGTAGACAAGAGTTTCTACGAACTTGTTCAAATTCGTGAAAAGGGTGGTCACCAATTCATGTACTGACCGCGTCCAGCGCAGCTATACTTCGTAGTAAAACCTATCTGCAAACTTCTAATCATATGGTTCGCATATAATTTTGAAGAAACCTCAAATCCATCATTCCATTCCTCAAAAACATATTCGATCGAGCTTGAATCTGGCGCTCTGGTTGTGAAATGTCAGCTTAAAAGTTCATGCAGAATTTCAGCGGAGACCTATTAATTCTGAAATTTGATTCTTAATGCTTTTTACAGCTGTTTTCTAACTTCCAATCGATTCGATAAGTTTTTTCGATATTGAGGGAAAAACAAAATTTCAGATCGGTATAATTCCGAAAATGTTTGGCGGATTATACCCATTAACGAATGTATCAAGAAATTCAAAGAATTTCATGTGTAATGATGAAATGTAATGTGTAATGATGTAAGTGTGTTCCGAATAACCTCATGAACTACTAGTGAGTTTGACGAAATTCATTGATGAAAAAATGGACCATCTATGGGGATAACACGTAATTTATCATTGCGGCGAGAAAACATTCTCAAATAAGAATGATTTCAGTTTCACTAGCCTAAATGGGGGTTTTTCCTGAATTTGGATTATAACTGCAAATGCAAATTTGAACATAATTATTATGGGTTTGATTCATCATTTTCTCAAATTACCTTCAGAAAGTATTCAAAATCAGATTTCAGAATTGAGGTTTGGGATTTGCCAGGCATGCACGAAGTGACAACGGTGTTTAGTAGAATAGCTTTTTCTGCTATAGAATAATGAAATATTTATTCCTATTCTGTAGTACACAAGTGTTTTTTGTCAATATAACCAAACAATTTCCGTTTGCGATTTGTCAGTATTATGACAGTCTGTGCTCTTCTTTTTCTATTCCTTGGTCGTTGTCTTCTACTCTAACCAGATCGAAGTATAGCTATCTCTGTTTTCCTAAGCAAAGTAACACATTTGACCTCCTTTTCTTTCCGAGAGAGCTGAATTCGACGTTTCCATATAGTATACTCAAGACAAATCGCTTTAAATCCCCATTTTTGTTTTTCAGTTTTAGGTGATCAAACATTTTTTAAGAAATATAATATTGAAATTATATGTTTGAAATGTGATGTTCCAAAGGTTTTTCATGAAAATTACTGCATTTTCGTTCAAAGGAAAAACCCCCATTGTCTGCCTGCACGAAGACGCGGTTGCTCTGTTTTCATACAATGAAATCGATCATGTGGAGCACCTAAGGCTCATTCCAGCAATATCTACAAAATGATTTCAATCATAATTTGACATCTTTCATGTTTCGAATAAACGATATCCATCACTGATCCCTGTTCACGTTAAGACCAACATCAATCATGGTGGAAGATTAACCCCGTCATTTTCAATCATCTTCCGTTCTAATTCCGAGAGAACCTAGCGGTATTTTAGACATGTATTGCATTACGCAACCCACAATTCGTCTGCTTGATGCTCATAAACCGATATTACATTCTCGTCTAACCCTCTATGACGTTTCTGAATTATCTACCCGATTCAATTTGCGTTTGCAAAATTGAATAATAGGACTTGCACTTCTCACGCGATGCGCGCTTTATGAAGGATATATATTCTGCTGCTGATAGATCGTTTAGTAACTGAAACGAAGTGGTTGAAATGTCGGATGAAGAAGCTTTTAGGTATATTGAAACGTGGAAATCTTGAGCTACTTCCGCACTTGTTCAACTCCATGTACGTCCGACGTAGGTATACGTGGTGCATGGCCTATCGCAAGTCGAACAGCCCACGTTAGAGATCATTGTTTCACGTGTTCGTTCTAATTTAAAAACGTGCCTGGTATTCGTGATTATTATGGATGATGCTGGACAGAAAATTTTGGAATTTTTCGATTCATTTCCGAATTTGCAACATAATGAATTAGCATTAGGCAGACGAGTGAAGTTTATGAAAACACAGAGGTGACGTATTTTGCATTTTGATGGGTTCTGAAAATTTTGAAAAAATGGAGTAATGGAAATTTCGGTTCAACCCAAACCATCTCTTAAGAGCGAGCATTACCATTTTCTGGTAAATTATGTCTTTGAGCATTTCGGCAACACAGCCACATTGAAATTTCATTAAACCTCGTTAACATCTCAAGGTAAGGCACTTGCCACTGTCTGTATGCTTGAACGTTGCCAATAGCCGCGAGAAATATTAGAAGCAATGCAAGCTTCAAAGATAATTAAAAAAAAAAAAAAATTTGTGCGATAACCTTAATTTTGAGTTATCTTTCATTTCATTTCTCACTCCATTTCAGTTTTTATTTTCCTGAAAATTCCTGAGTATGAAAAAGTGGCAAAATTGCGCCGTCTTACATTTTTTTTCAACCATTTGCACCCAAAAAGTTTTTTGGAACAAAAAACGAACTCTGGCCTCCATAAGTCACCCCGATATATTCGAGGTATTGTTTGCTCCAAAGTCAATTATTGACGCGGATCTATTGTTTTTTGAGGTCCATGATGTGTATAATCAATATTTCACTATCTGATACATCAGAAGACAAAATGATCACTCACGAAACTGCTTAGCAATAATAGGATATTAGACAGTTTTTGGAAGCACTGTTTTATATGGTTCGTTATGGGATATTTCACCTAAAATGTTGATATTTCAATTGAAGATGACCGTATTCCCACTTTTTTTTTCATTTTATAAATATTTCGATATTTTTGTATCATAAACGAGTCCTTCGTCACGAAGTGCGTCTTTGGGTAAAACGACCATGCGCGTCATTGAATGCGCGTGATTGACGTGCACATATTACGAAGTTTGTAATAGCGTAAGCTGGTACTCTTTGGTTACGATTTAATGTTTCATTTCGTGTCAACAATGGCAAAAAGACAACAGGTATTTTGGAACTTTGAAATTGAAAGTAACTCCATAAAATGAATTCTAAGGATGACTACAAGTACTACTTTGAAAATATTTAATTGATTTGTAATATGTTTATGCGTTTAACTAGCGAAAAAAAAACTGCCAATATTTTCTTCTATCCTATTTCGTTCGTTGGCGTTTTCAAAAACACAAGTCTAGAGGAGGATGTTGCGCGAATGTTGGAATTGATTGCCAAGGATGTTCTTGAGTTATTTAGCAAGCAGTTTCTTTGATGGGGAAATATCAAAAAAAATTCACCTATTCTGTCTTAATAAAGTTGAAATAACTACTATGTACATAAAGTTAGCAGAGCCACTTGCACGGAAGTCAATGAAAACCATCTCAGTAATTGTCGAATATTTTTCGAGAGTTTCTAGTGAAAGAAAAAAAATTGTCGTGCTTTTAGTTTTTTTTTGAGGGGTGGCTCTGCTAACTTAAGAAAAAGTTAGCAGGGCCATTCTAAAATATGCATCGAATTCGATCAAGAATGTTATAAATAATTGTCGAGTATTTGTCGTAGACCATCTAACGTGAAAAAAACAGGAAAAATATTTTTTTATAGTTTTTTTTAGGTTCTAATAAAATGTTCTGGTTTCTTAGGATATTTCGCAGTCGGCAACACTGCAAAGGTATATTGACATTTCAGGTTTATTTTTCGTATCATTATTGACTGATATTGGGTTGTTTGTTCAATCTTCTATTTCCTGAAATGAACCATTTTCGTTTCAATGTTGAATAATGGAAATATTCCATTCTCACGGATATACATCGACGTAACTCTGTGATACAAGAAAGTTAATAAGATGACCGTTTTTTCTTCTGGAAATAAGATTTACTAGTGAAGGATGGACGAAACATATTTGTCACGAAAGAAAAAAGTTTGTCGGGCTTTTAGTTTATTTTTTAAAGGGGTGGCTCTGCTAACCTTATATTAAGTGAGCAGGGCCATTTCAAAATATGCATCGAATTCGATCAAGAATGTTATGAATAATTGTCGAGTATTTTTCGTAGACCATTTAACGTGAAAAAACAGAAAACATAATTATTTTATAGCTTTTTTCAGGTTTTAATAAAATGTTCTGGTTTCTCAGGATATTCCGCAAAGTCGGCAACACCGCAATGGTATATTGACATTTCAGGTTTATTTTTCGCATCATTATTGACTGATATTGGGTTGCATGTTAAATCTTCTACTTCCCGAAATGAACAATTCTCGTTTCAATGTTGAATAATGGAAATATTCCATTCTCACGGATATACATCGACGTAACTTTGTGATACAAGAAAGTTAATTAGATGACCGTTTTTTCTTCCGGAAATGAGCAGCACGAGTTAAGCAAGATCAAAACATATTTGTTTTTCAAGTTTTTTCAAGGGGTGTTATTAAGTTAGCCGAGCTCTGCTAACTTAATATCAAGTTACAGAGCCATCCCTTAAAAAAACTAAAAGCGCGACAAATTTTTTTCTTTCACGACAAATTCTCGACAAATATTCGATAATTACTATGATAGTTTTCATTCACTTCCGTGCGAGTGGCTCTGCTAATTTTATGGACATGAAATAACTTTGGGCTGAGATTTGGCACACTATTGATACGTTTCAACATCACGACTTTATTTCATTCCAATCTCATAGACACACAAATTCAAATGAGTATAACTCGGATTGGGTCAATTCACAAACTTAACCGCCGCATACCATTTTCGGAAGAAATTCGGAAATAACAGTTATTTGAGCGAAATTGAAGCACGCCGTTCCTTGTATAATGGGCGCAACAATGGGTACCCAAAATTTCTAACAAAATTTCTGGTTGAAATACTTATTCTGACATAACTTCCATCGATTGAAGAAGTATTTTCTTAGCAAAGCAATGTTGAATTAACTCGAGTTCCCACATATTGTTAATGTTAAATTGAATTAAACTCGAAATATAACGCTCAACCCTCTCAAGGGCATACGAAACTGTATTCCCGAGAACATGCATCAGTTCATTTGTAGCCCTTTCTACGTATCTATTATCTGAGCTTAGATCAAAGCCGTTCTATCCCAGTCAGCATTTGTTACGGGTCACGTCAATCAAAATTTGTAGTAATTTAGCACCATCCTGATTGTTCTCTGATTATCTGACCTTTGTGTAAGGCATTTCATGGGTAAATTAAACATAGAGATGCAGGCGTGATTAAGAACAGAGTTAACGAAGGTTACAATTCGAGTTTACATTATTGAAGAAATAGATTTTTTTTATCAGAGAACTTGAAATTTATCGACCGATTGCAGAAAACAAGACAGGTAAATGGTCTGATGGGGATACTTCCCAAAACATACAGGGTGATCCAACAAAAGCTTTACACCTCGATTTTCCGACTTTAAAATGAAAGCCCATTGATATTGATAAGGGATGAGAGGTGCTGAGATATGTTCGAAGATGGTATCGATTACTACCTGACCCTTAAATTTCGCTTCAAAATATCCATCCATAATGGAATAATAGTGAAAATAGTGAGAGAGGCAATGAGGAATTTATCTCGGGACTATTATTCGTGTCCTACACATTTCAAACGTATTAAGTAGTTATGTTGGTAGGTAAAAGTGGGTATTCTTCCACTATTTTACCTGTCATGTCGTTATCGATGGAAATTTGGAAGCGAAATCAGATTGTACTAGATCTTCAAAATGAGGTATTGAAACACCCCCTATTCAAAATCAAGGCGTTGTGCTCACCCCTGTTAGGGGGTTGCACTTATGAGGATGCAAAGAACGAAAAAGTTGTTCCTCCTCGAATCAGAAAGTGACGGATCCAAGCAATTTCCCACAGTTTTCGTTGGACCACACTGTATTAACATCTAGATCAAAATGAGATCTTTTGGTTCCACAGATTCGACCATTTCAGAATTGACGCTTTGTTTTTTTGTGTTCTTTTTCGACGTCTTCGTATAGCCACTTAATTTGAAAAAAAAATTTTTTAGAAACATTTTTTTTCTTCAGAAACTATCAATAGAAACAATTTTCCTCATATCTCAAGCTTCATATTCCACTGCAGTGTATCAAATTTTAATTCGATCCGGCTGTCAGTTTTGGAGATATTCGGAAAAAAAATGTAAAATTTCGGGGTTTTCTTCCCGATATCTGAATACTGATTCAACCATGATGAAACTTTACAGCTAGTTTGAGGATGCTGAAGGACAACTTTGTGCAAAATTTCGTGACAATCGTATCATTAGAACAATTTGAGAAAAAATGTCCATTTATTTTTTCAAATATTTAATATTCTGTGATATTATTATTATATTATCCCCATCTTTATGAATCTTCGAACTTTCATTTTTCGATTAAGTACTGGATTTCAATTCGATCTTATCTGTATTTTTGGAAATATTGGGAAAATAAAATTTTGAATGGGTATTTCTACGGAATCATTAGGTGGATTTTATCCATTCACGAATTCGAATTCTTTCTTGAAATCCAGTAATTTATCGAAAAACCTAGAAAAGCATTGACGTGAAGTCAGCAACTTTTGCGCGGATGTTCAAAGGATTTCACCAAAAATGAATATGCGCGCAAAAGCTGCTGACTTCACGTCAGTGCCTTTCTAGGTTTTTTAATATTGACTATCAACCGTAATACATTTATGTGCATTTTCTATCTGATCATATGTACATCGTTGTGTTGGAGGTTCGACATATAAGTTGCTTCACCGATTCCTGTCCCCGTATTTACTTGAATGATGGATTGTTATCTAGCTGTTGAGTTTCATTTCCCTGAACGTGTTCACCTGTACATTTTAGAATCCCAGACTGCTCTTGAACTCCCAGGCACATCTTCACCTGAATCCTCAGACCCCGAGGCTATATGTCTTGTTCTTTTGGAAGAGTCCCATGGTATTCCGAGCTGGTCGTCGATGCGTCTCCATCTTCTTCTATCTATATTACCTTTCTTTCACCAGAACTATTTTTGTTGTGAAAATTTACGTGAAAGGAGCAGTCCATGTATATATGATCATAATATAGTAAATCAACGTGTTAATTTGACATACAAAATGGCTCGAAAATTAAATATCGTGAACCTATAGTACTCGGCACCATCACAGTATCAATTTAGTCCCCAAATGAAACTTTGGCTCAGAAAGAATGCCATTTCTCATTGAACGCCAAAGTCGGACAACATCCTGAAGTTATCGGAAAAAAATGTACACTTAAGAACCGCACATTCTTCTCTGTTCCAGATTTGATAAATTGATTCTGGAAGTTTTCACAGAAACCTCCATCTAGGGCTCGGAAATTCACGCTGGGTGAGGAAAATAACCGAGCTCCGAAGTGGATTGTATCGCTTGAACATAGAAATCCCAATGGAAATTCTGCAGGGTTCACAAAACGTAACGTGACATATACGCTCGACGCGATGTTTTATATTTTTCGAGGAAAAAGGTTTGAAGCTGGCTCAGGTTACAGCTTGAGCGTAACCAATTTACTAATTGACAGCTCTTGTTTGAAAATAATGTTTCTTATATAGGGTAGCCATAATCTATGTCAACCACTAAGAACTGCGAAATCACCGGAAATAAAAACTTCGAGGAATATTTTCTGACATATTTTGCTCTTGCAGTCTTGAACTCAAAAAGATGTACTAACATAAACACATCGGATGATCGGTAATGACCGAAAAACTGCAGTAACCTAATTCCTTGGACATAGCATCTTCGGTGTAGAGGCTTTGGTTGATAAGCTCAGATCAAAGTGGAATATTTGTTGACCTATCGACAGATATTTTGTCCTTGTGTTTATGTTAGGGTGAAGTTGTGAATTGATTTTAACAATATATTCCCTCAATAATACAAACCACTTTTTCCATTCAAAATCTTTTCAGATTCGACTAAGGTCAGAAGATATATGCTGTTGAAATTATTGAAAAATCTGATTCTGTTTTGTTATTCCGAAAAAAGATGAATTTTTGTGTGGACTATGGCACATATTCCTCAATAATCACTTTTATCCTTCTTCGAACGGTTAAGTAGTGATATAGAAACAAAAATGCGGACATAAATTCTTTAGTGATTAAAAGGATTATTATTCATTTCGAATAACCATTTTAATCCCTCATGAAACTCACCGTTTTCGAGATATTCAAAGTTTAGTGTTGAAAAATCTGATTGAGAGTCTAAATTTCATCATCTTTGTGTATCAGGCTTTGAGCTAGTGAAGGCCCTCAATCAAGCTCCACTTAGAACAAACAACAAATAGTTACTTCTCTAAATTATGAACATACCAAAGGAAGATTTTATAGAGTTTTGTTCGTGTTTTTTATTGTAAAGTTTGGTGAAATATTTTTTTCCCAATAATATTGCAATAAGCATCAAATCATAAGAACCAAGTGAGTTTTCTCAATCACGTTTAACTGAGTGTTTAAGCCACGGTTTGGTTATTTCACAGTAGGGATAACAGTAAGAGTTATCTGAGTTGAATTTCCAAACAGAGCGCCGGATTGTTTCACCACATTGAGTAGTATTTAAATGGTCTTTTTACCCGAGCCAACTCTGAAAAAATAACTAATCGAAAAAGTGAGTATTGGGTGAGAGAAATCTAAGATTGAAATCAATGTATAACTTGAAAACTCAGCTTGTATACAGTGCAAAACAGGTCAATTTATGTTTCACGTTAATCGAATTTATATGCATTTTTGAAGGATTTTTGTTGCACCCTGTGTCATCCCCATCAACCCTCTAAATTTTTTCAATAGGATAACTAGGTCATGTGGTACTTTTTTGGCAAGGTCTTTGTATCTTCTTTACAGGCATGCAGAAATTTTCAAGAAAATTTTTTTTCTCGATTGAAGGGTTCGTAGGGGTTGAAAATTGTGCATGAACAAAACTGTAATGGTCGACTTTCATTAGGTGACAAATTTCGTCAGGTACCATCGTCTCAAAGTAAATGAGCCATGACAAAGTGCACATACTGAAAACCTCTTTGAAGTAACTAATTTTTCAAAAAACCGACAAACAAGAAAGATGTTTTCGGCAGAAAAAGCGTACGTTTCACAAAAACTACCTAGGTTTATACAAATTTACGACAACAAAGAACTAATTTTTCACAAACTACATGAGTGACATGAGCGTACTACCACAAAAAATAGAAACAATGAAATCAAGTATCACCATTGCAAGCTATTTCGGTATTATATAGTATACTTTCGAAAATTTCTGCATCTTAGCAGATTGTAGGTACATTAAACGGAGAAAAAAAGCAGTAAGTTATGACAAATAGAAACATAAAACTCATAATATTGAAAATCAAATAATAATCAAACCAAAATAATTCAACCTACATTTGAATTTAGGAATCCCTCGATTCATTCCAGAATAAAAATGCGAGGTGATCTATTCAAAATTCCCTGCAGATATATAGAACCTTCATGAATGCCGTCATCGAGACAAAGAGCCGTAAAACTGTCGTATCCATCAATTCCGTTTCAATTTTACCGCATCAATCAATAATTTGAAAAAGTTCCCGGAGCCAAATCCAAACTGTGCTGTTGGAGAATTCATGATATCGAAGTTTTTCCTATCCGAATGACAGGTTCTGACCAACTGAAAATAAGCGCCATTGTCGTCTGTCATACCGCGGCAATGTGGGAATTGTAAAATGTTGAAAAGTAACGAAATGTGTTCTCCCGGTTCCCTGCTGCATCTCGCATACAGGATTATGGTTTTTTGACGTCTTGGAGCAGAACAGGATTCATCATGGCTGCAGGTGGGTGTCAAAAATTAACAATAAACTGAAACTGTATTTTTATTTGATTTTCCCTTTCCCTTCTATTGAACCACATTCCGGTATTCATGATTTTTTTTACTAAAAATAAAGGTTTACTATTGAGGTTATAGTGTAATTTTCTTGTCGTGAATATGAAGTTCGGTATATGAGAATGGTATCTATTCATTGAAAATTAGCAACATTTATGCAAGTAGAATCATTTCAACTGTACCACAACAAAGTTTGAAATTTTTGACAGTATAAGTTATCAGAAAATGTTTTGCTCATGAAAGCTGAAAATGTTTTACAATAAAAACACCTTAATATCATTCCTTGTCTAGTCCTCTATTTTTATGATTACCCTTTATTATCTAATACATACTTGATTTTAAAACTAAAGTGTGAAATTTTCTTACTGAAAAGCTTGGAAGTTAATTCCAAGCGCAAAGGAATGCTGTGCCAGATTTCAAGATTTCATCTGAAATAGTTTTGAAATTGATGTGACTCATCAAATCATCCTAGCAAGAGACTGGTCATCATAAAAAATCACATATGGACATTCTTCTTCAGGGAGTTCAATCCAATCGTTTCGTGATGAAATGATAACACGCTGTTCCCTAGAAACCATTCCTCATATTTAAAAAAAAAATTGCTCGCATCTTGAACTTCATATTCGACAGCACTGCATCTAGTTCAATACGATCGTAATTTTTGGAGATATATTGGAAAAATATGTCGAATTTCGTGTTTTTTTTTCGGTATCGTTGTTTTTCCGGAATAACTCAAAAAAACCCAGATTGGCGTGAAGTCAGCAACTTTTGCGCGCATGTTCAAATTCGTTACCGTCTCCTTGAACATGCGCACAAAAGCTGCGCACTTCACGTCAGTGCTTTTTTCAGGTTTTTCAGTTTCCATTTAGTTTTTTGTGTTTCTACATGAATATAAATGAGAACTGATCTTCAAAAGCCCTTGACAATTTTGACAAGTACAATAAATGAACATGAAATGGAAATGTAACTGAAACTCGTAATTGAAGCACTCCATTATTTGAAAAATAAAACAATTATCACATAAAATCCTGGGGTTTACTCCAGACAACTACATATCCGTCATTTAATTCGGAAGATGAAATGACATAAAGATTCGAAATCTTTCTTGATACTTGCGAACTGATCATTTGATATACAATACTATGTTTGAGTTAAAATACATAAACATGGTATCGAGTGATCAGGAGTTTTGAGGTCTCTGATAAATTTCCCATCGGTTAATTCCGGAAATTCCTCCACTTTCACCTAAAATTGAAACCCACTAGGAGTAAGTTCGGGGAAAACATTTGGTAACTTTCTGTAACAGGAATTGCCTATCGAACTCTAGAAAGCCGATCCCAACTTTGGCAATAGCACTTGATTATACCGATATTCTTACTTCAAAACTTCTACCAAACGCAACGAAGAAACTATTGGGAAAAGGACAAGTTTGCGAGATTATTAGATATCTCTCCAATCACGTAGGCGGGAACATATTGTGGTTCGAAATCAAGCAGTAAATTTCTTGGAAATTTCATATCCTGCATATACGCGTATGCCCAGAAAACTTACATATCTCGCATTGCTCGCTCCAGGAATCAAAATGATTTTTTGTTTTTGTCTTTGGGTGATAAGAAAAACATCAATCCTTTTTGATTGGCCGACGTTTCGAGTAATTTTACTCTTTTTCAGGGCTAAAATCCGAATCTCAGTTACAAAATATTACACATAAATTACAATGATGGTTGACAAAAAACAGAACAAGAAACGTTTGGGGCGAACACGTTAAAATGAAAACGAAAAATTCACCGAATTGATGAGATTGTAATACACCCTTCATAGGGAGGTTGGCATGTCATGAAAATTCCTTCTTTCTATATTTATCATTTCCAAATTAACAAGAGAATCTTTCTGCGAATAGTTGTCTTGTAATCGTAACACATAAGAACATGTCAGCTGATTCATTCAAACGAATTTGCGTCCATCACGCATCTAGGGGACCTAATGTTGTCATATTTCTTTTTCTTTGAATATTTTTAACTCCTTCCAACAAATTATGATAAATCACGCTACGACATTGAGTGTCTGTCGTGAAATTAACGGTGTTCTGTAATTTGAGTAAAGGGTGTATTACAATCTCATCAATTCGGTAAGTTTTTTGTTTTATTTTGATGTGTTCGCCCTCAACGTTACTTGTTCTGTTTTTTGTTGCCCATTATTGTATTTTATGAGTAATATTGTGTAACTGAGAATTGGGTTTTAGCCTTGAAAAATAGTAAAAGTTACTCGAAACGTCGGCTAATCGAGGATTGTTGTTTTTCGTATCACCCAGCCTACAAGCCCCTTCTTCGTCACTATTAGAATAAGGAGGGTACGAAAGAAATGTCAATTTTTGCTTACGTTCAATAAACACCCTTTGTGATAGGAGCCAACAACCGAACCTCTGGGTTAGTTCATAGAACAGTTATTCATCAACCGAGATAAGTTCAACTAGAAACGAAACTTTCTGAAGAACTCTAGACATCAAGTTTGTCAGGAAAACCTTAACGACGTTCAAAATAAATGTTCCATGAGAACATTCACGCTCTCTCTCCCTCTCGTGCCACATACGAAGCAATAATCCGTCCTAGATTTCTTCCCGCAAAAAACACATCCTTAACCACGTGACACACGAAATTCGGAACCCACATCAATCACATCTCGTGGAAAAAATTGTTTTCATGAAGAAGCCTCGCGACGTAACGATGCTGACCCGTTTTTAGGGACAGATTTCGGACACTTGAACAATCCAGGGTTCCAATCGAGGCACGTACGGCACTTCTGCGGTTCGAGGTGAAGGATTGCTTGAAGGATTTCTAACAGTTAAATGTTGAGATCATGAGGCACGTAGCCAGATCTACATGATTTTTTCGAAAGTCAGTTTACAACAGAATAAGAACAGACTCGTTGATATACGGCCAACGCTCACTTATCGGCAACAGCCCAGCCCACGGCACATCGGAATTTTTTTTTTATATGATTGAATGGGACAGCGCTCACTTGACCGCTACGGAACACGGCAACTTAGAAGGGAAATGAGCCGTGGTCCGAGATGTTACCGTTAAGTGAGCGTGGGCCTGTGAATGAGATGAAAGAGTTTTCCTTGGATAATTTCTTGCAGAGTCAGAAGAACGTTTCCAGAGTGATATTCGTTCGAATTTATGAGGATCTTTGCTCGATATTTCAGAAATTAATTATGCGATCAAATTGGCATTGCGTCAATAGGAATGTAGAATATCGATGCGCAATCTTGCGCAGAATTTCCTTACGATCGTATCCTTATAAATTCAAAATAAATATAATTTTTGTTCGAACTATTCATCACATTTCTAGAAGCAAAAGCAGAGAACTTCAGTTCAATGTTTAACAACAGCGAAATTCCATCTCTATCCGACATTAATTTGCAGAAATATTGAAAAATTAAATGTCACATTTCGTTGCTCTCTACTGAATAAATAGAGGAATACCGCTTCGACCACACATCAATCCTTCGAAAGAATTTTTATTGGACTTTCGATTTTGCTGATATTCAAAGAAGAGGCAATTTCAGGGAAAATTGAATTCATGAATCGATGAAAATGTGGAGGAAATTCATGCAATTTTCGGTAAATTGTAATTTGATAGCAATAAAATAAAAAAGAAACATCTCTAAAAAATTTTCAAATTTGAAAGGGAACACGAGCCAGTCGAAAACACAGAAAATTTTTTATTTTTTAGCTTTTTATTTCGTGAGATAGTCTATTTTCTTCACCCTACTAAAAAAACACTAGGGACTAGCACATAAATAATTATATCGAATAATAGTCACGGGTTTTCAACGCATATCACCGAAATTTTTATCAGAGCGAATACAATTGAAAATTTATGTGAAATCCAACAGTGTTTTCACAGAAGAAACAAATCTTTTTCGATTAATTATGAAATCCATGGTGAAGCCAAGTACGAACTGGGATTAACGAAAAATTGCATTCATTGTTATAAACATCACCTAAATTTTTCGATACTTGATGAAATAACATCATCAAACTAACTTCAATGAATCATATTTAAAATTATTTGAAATGATTCCTCTAATGCTTCTTAATATATGATTCAAGCACAATATCGAGAAGAGAGCATCAAATTTCCATAGTTTTCCAGTTTTGTCTTCTTCCGATGAATTCCTCACAAATTTTAAAAAGTTGACTCACTTCACGGCGAAGAAAATTAATATTCATATTTCATCAAAAAAAAAATATATATTATTTTTTTTATATCTTGGATATTTCATGCGGATTTCTCTGAACTTCGTTCATTTCACCTGCAACGAGATTCTCTACAGAAATTGGAATCGGTGTTTTCGATGAACTACCGAATTTATAATGATAAGGGGGCAGATTCTTGAATCTCGATCAAGAATTGAAGAGTATGACAGTTGTTATATGTTTATGTCGATTTTTTAAGTTTTCTTTGGCATCTGCAAAATTTGTGAGAGTTCTATTCGCCATTTCGACTATGTTTTCGAGCAAATATTCAAAGAATAAACTGAATGCAAGATATCGATAAATTTCAAATCCGAATGTAAACATAAACATATCACCGTTTTTTCGATTAAGCAACGAGAAGTACGGAGTATAGGAGAAATTACATTCGATTGTCGAGTGACATTCGGTTTCATGCGCAGGTCATGTCTACTTGTTGTTTATATTTAACTTAGAAAATCGACGCCGACGTATGGAAATTGTCATACTATTCAATTCTTGATCGAGATTCAAGAATCGGCCCCCTGAATGCTTGGTTTTGAATTCACCGATTGAACTAAATGGATCTCAAGTATTTCCAATATGAATTCGTAGATTATGCAAGTCAAGAATTTCAAATCGTGTAAGAATTCGGTAAGTTTTAAAGAAATTATTTTTGACTATTTCAACCCCTTCTTTCGATACCGATCTATCTGAAAATTTCGTGTCCATAAAGTTAGCAGAGCCACTTGCACGGAAGTCAATGAAAACTATCTCATTATTTGTCGTATATTTGTCGAGAATTTGTCGTCAAAAAAAAAATGTGTCGCGCTTCTAGTTTTTTTTAAGGTTGAAATATGCATCGAATTCGATCAAAAATGTACTGAATAATTGTCGAGTATTTGTCGTAGACCATCTAACGTGAAAAAAACAGAAAAAATAATTTTTTTATAGTTTTTTTTTAGGTTTTGATGATATGTTCTGGATTCTTAAGGAAATTGTTCGATTCGGCAACACTGCATTGGTAAATTGATATTTCAGGTATATTTTTCGTTTCATTATCGACTGATATTGGGTTGTTTGTTAAATCTTCTATTCCATGAAATGAACAATTTTCGTTTCAATACTGAATGACGGAAATATTCCATTCTCACGAATATACTTCGACGTAAATTTGTGATATAAGAAAGTTAATCAGATGACCGTTTTTTCTACTGGAAATGGGCCGAACCGTTGAAGGACGACCAAAACATATTTGGCGTGAAAGAAAAAAAATTGTCGCGTCCTTTGTATTATTTAGAAGGATTGGCTCTGCTAACTTAAAATTAAGTCAGCAGTGCCATTCTAAAATATGCATCGAATTCGATCAAAAATGTTACGAGTATGAAAAAACCAGAAAAAAACATTTTTTTAAAGCTTTTATAGGTTTTAATGAAATGTTCTGGTTTCTTAGGAAATTTGATTTTTTCTTGTTTTTTCGGGTTGGATGGTCTACGACGAATACCCGTAACATTTTCGATCGAATTCGATGCATAATTTAGAATGACTCTGTTAACTTGATATTAAGTTAGCAGAGCCACCCCTTTTAAAAAATACAAAGAGCGCGACAAATTTTTTTCTTTCACGACAGATATGTTTTGGTCGTCCTTCAATCGTTTAGCTCATTTCCGGTAGAAAAAACGGTCATCTAATTATCTTTATTGTATCAAAAAGTTACATGGATGTATATCCGTGAGAATGGAATATTTCCATTATTCAGCATTGAAACGAAAATTGTTCATTTCGGGTAATAGAAGATTTAACATACAACCCAATATCAGTAAATAAAGATACGAAAAATATACCTGTAATATCAATTTACCAATGCAGTGTTGCCGAATCTGACAAATTTCCTGAGAAACCAGAACATATCATTAAAATCTCAAAAAAAGCTATAAAAATGATTTTTTCTGTTTTTCCCTTAACATGGTCCACGACAAATACTTGACAATTATCCATGACATTTCTGATCGAATTCGATGCATATTTTAGAATGGCCCTGCTCACTTAATATTAAGTTAGCAGAGCCACCCCTAAAAAAAACTAGAAGCGCGACAAATTTTTTTCTTTGACGGCAAATTCTCGACAATTAATGAGATGGTTTTCATTGACCTCCGTGCAAGTGGCTCTGCTAACTTTATGAACATGAAAATATACAAAGTTTCTTGAATTTCCCTTTTATACTCTAGGAGAAAAGCTTTGTACAACAGGCGGATTTTTTTTATTAATGCTTGAAAATTTTTACTCTGAAAATTTCAGTGGTTCAGAAATTCAAGCAATATTCCGTCACAACAGTTGTGGTAGAGAATCTGAGTCGTACAACGAATTAAATATTGTAATATTCCATCATATCATATCGGCGATTATGCTCACTGAAATTAACAACAGCTTCCATATCAAACCACCATATTCTGGTTTGTTGGAATCCAACCGGAAAAGCGGTTAAAAAACCGACCCCACAAACTCAAATGGCGAAATCGCATCACAACCTCAAACATCTCCGCATGGAATACGAATTGTCTTTTTTTGTGGATCGGCTCAAAATGTCGAGTCGGCTGAGGGTCCCATCGAGTCACGTCCGTGACTATTGCGGTTCACATCTGGCATGGAATGCGAGTTTTGGAGGATCCCCTGACTGCTTAATATATAGATCATATACCCTACTGTACCAACGAAATTATTCATGCGGCATTTCAAGTATGAAAAATACCCGGTTGCAAATACAAGAATGTCGTATCGTAAACAAACGTGAGCGTGACAGTCGTGAATACGTGATGTATGAAAAAAAAAGGAATTCGTGGGATATTTCATCGGGCTGGAAGCAGGAAATATCTCAGATTTCGTCGAAAAATAAAATGTGCGAAATAACCTCTGAATGAAACCCATTCGCCAATTTGCAGCGAAGGTGTGCCGAGCATTCGCCAATATGCAACTTTGGTACAAATTGCTAACCCAAAAATTTCGTCGAATTTATTAGCACTGGGAAAGAGTAATTTCAGAACAAATTCAACATGATGAGGTTCGCGTTATTCATAAATATCAGTGAAATGTGCATAGGCTCCTCGAATCATATAATTGGATACAAATAGGTATATTTGTAAGATCATCTCCGACTGGCTGAAATTTAAGTTGGGGTAACTAATTTCAAGTCAATGGTGTCATGTTCAAAGGATAGCTTCCGCAAATCTATTCGGTTTTTCATTCCATATATATGAAATGTTTGGTCGATTTTCTGTCACCAGAACGATATGCGATTTTCTATGGTGAAATATACTTGCCATAGAAAAAACTGAATTCCCTTTATGATCCAAAGACCATAGGAGTTTTCATTGTTGATTGAAAGGTGCATAGAAATGGGGTGAGGCTGCTTTCTCCACGTCAGTGCTTTTCTAGGTTTTTTCGATAGACTACTTGAGTTCAATTTAATTATTGGGTTGACGGTCAGCCTAACGGTCGAACGTCACGAAGGCCGAATTCGTGAATAGGTGAAATCCACCCAATGATTCCGCAGAAGTATCCATTCCAAATTTTATTTTTCAAATATTTCCAATAATACAAATACAGATTAGATCGAATTGAAATCCAGTATTTAATCGAAAAATTACAATTCGAAGGTCCATACAGAATATCATGAGGATGGTCAGAATATCATAGAATATTGAATATTTGAAAAAAAAAATTCGAAAAATTTTTTTCGAATTGCTTTAATGACAAGATCGTCATGAAGTTTGGCACAAAGTTGCCCATCAGTATTTCCAAACTAGCTGCCAAGTTTAATTTCGATTGAATTAGCATTTTTTCAGTTATTCCGGAGAACAACGATATCGAGAAGAAAACCACGAAATTTCGTATATTTTTTCCCAATATCTCCAGAAATTATGGTCGTATAAAAATGAAATTTGGTATACTGCTGAAAAATATGTTCAAGGTATGAGCAGAAGTTTTTTTCGGATTAGTAGGGCGTTGTTGAGGTTGATTTTCACTATACGTTCCGTAACCTTCCAGTATCCTTTCCGTGAAATATTATAGGGTGTAAATGAATTGATGTATGCACACTATACGTTCCGTTTACGTTCCATACATGACATTTTTGCCTACTAACTTTTGACTTGCTGGAAAGTTACGGGATGTATAGTGAGAATCAAAATTATGCTTAAAGTAACTGTCAAGATTCAATTCAATTGCATAAGTAGTTCTTGAAATATCAGGAAATTAATCTCAAACTTTCAAATGACCATAACTCTGAAACCATTCGACAGATTTGACCAACTCAGGCGGCGCATTCCGATGTGCGACCTAATCTGGAAGTTTGAAGCCGCTAGTTTGGTTCTTTCAACAGTAATCGTGCCGTCAGCCGGCCGGACAGAATCGATTTTGACACCGGATTCGTCATCAGTGAGACCAATTTCGGGAAAAAATTCGAAAATTACAGACATTTGGACGAAACGATAGCACGCTGTTCCCCAGAGCATGCGCGCAAAAATATGCTCTGATTTACATTCTTTAGTCCATGTTGAAATGGAATGACATACAGGGTATCTCAAGAATAATGGAAAAACTTTGACTTGAACAATGCTAGCTCAAAACTTAACCCTAAATAACTTTAACAAACAAACCGTTGTTCCCAATATATCACAACATAATTCTGAAGTTTTTCAATTCATTGTCTGATGAAAAAAAAATCGTTCACATTGTTTCGATATTGTTCAGTTCGCACCATTTTTTACGCGCTTGTTCTGGGGAACAGCGCGTCATCATTTCGTCACGATGTCTGTAATTTTCGAATTTTGAGCCGAAATTGGTCTCAAACGACTAGGTTGGACTCACTGATGAAGAATCCGGCCGGCCGGCCGTGTGCGCTGTAATTTTCCAAAAGAAGGACCTAGAGTCTTGAAATTTTCAGGTTAGGTTGAGATCCCGAATATCTCGGTTGAGTGGGCCAAATCTGCCGAATGGTTTTTTTGTTACAGCCATTTGAAATTTTGATTTTTCAATAACTCGAAAAATATTCATCTGATCAAAATGAAACTTGGTTGGAAGATGAACAGTGTCAATAAGAAGGATTGGATTATCCATGGAAAAATTCGAAAAAAATTTTTTTTCTTTGAAAATTTTTATATTTCAATAAAATTCCAATAAAATTTCCAAGTCACCATTTCGCAATGTGAACAAGCGAGTAAAAGCTGTTGACTTCACGTCAGTGCTTCTCTAGATTTCCAAGATAAACTATTCACAACGAACAACACGGTCGATTTTTGTGAATAATTCGTTCATTTAATTTCTAAATTATTCTTCAGATATTTGGAGCGAAAACTGATATAACAACTTAAATATGAAGCAGTGACCAATTTTAAAGGAGATTTTTACAGCTCAATATACTCGGGATAATCCTGTGAATTCTGTTGCAGTGATATTACATATTTAACTTCTTTCAACAATCAATTACCGGCCTCATATATTATATCCGTCAACCCCAGATGTACCGGTTTTCTTCATAGCCCAAAGTCCCTCCGAGAAATGTTAAATTCGCGTACTCAAGATAAATCCTCTACCAGCCATCAAGAATTTAAATTTGTTCATCCATTATCCCTTATCTCTTCGAGATGAAGTCACTTCGGATGAAATGCAGCGTGAATTGATTGAAGAGACTCTCGCCTTTTCTTTTATCCCGAATAATTTAGTCGCTATCTCACCTGAGAGAAAGCAGACGAATAAGTCAACGTTACGGATTAGACACCCTCCGACCTCCGGATCGGATCTTCCATCAAAGACGCCTCCAAAATTGAATCCATCGTGTTTCTAACGACACGAAATGGCACTTTCATTCGATATATCCGATCTCATTCATTCCAATCCTTCGGATCGTGAGGCGCCGATAATCATCCGGATACAGACGGAAATTGAAGTTAGGCCGTAACGACACCTTCGGCGATGAACAGTCTTTTCTTCATGGGGGTAGGAATAGAGTGGAGGGGGCTAACGTTTGAAACGTGTCATATACTCTTGAGAACCTTCTGTGGATATACCCCTACCAATATGTCCGACTTTGAACTGCATATTTTTGTCTCATTTGCTCTACACCACAGAATACAAATATACACCTTGTGGTTGTCGGCCATATTGGTATGGGAAAATCCACAGAAGGTTCTCAAAAGTGTTTGGCACTTTTGGTACAGGGAAAGTATAGAATATGCTCCCTCTCCTTCTTTTACCTCCATGCTTTTTTTTAACGGCATCAACGAATAGATAGGTCACCATTCACGGACGTCTTTATCGAATGGGGCGGATGGTCACGAACACTAAAGTGATGCCATAACACAATTCTACACCAGCTACGAGAGGCTGCCCTTCTTTTCGACCGTTAGATATCAGAAAACCTAGAAAAGCACTGTAGTGAAGGCAGCAGCTTTTGCGCGCATGTTCAATGGAGATGACCGCTTTTTTGGCAAAGAATTCGAGATAACTATTTAAGTTCACTGCGGATAGAATACTGATAACAGAACCGAGTGTTACAACTCTCTAATCCATATACACTTCCTGCGTCTAACGCACGTTTCGGAAACCAAGTTTCCTTTGTCAAAGACTTATCGTTACTAACTACATTCGAACATGCGCGCAAAAGCTGCTGCCTTCACGGCAGTGGTTTTCTAGGTTTTTATCGATAAATTACTGGATTTCAATTCGATCTAATCTGTATTTTTAGAAATATTGGGAAAATAAAATTTTGAATGGGTATATCTTCGGAATCATTGGGCGGCTTTTACCCATTTACCAATTCGACCTCCGTAATTAAGCTCCCCAACCTACCCAACAAATATCGAGTTCCTAAGTCGTTTCTTTCGGAACTTATTGTATTTACAGTCGCCCAATGATTCCGCACATATACCCATTCAAAATTTTCTTTGCCCAATATTTCCAAAAATACAGATTAGATCGAATTAAAATCCAATAGTTTATCGAAAAACGATGGTTCGAAGGTTTATACAGAAATTCATGAGGATAATACGATCAGAAGATCCCAGAATATTAAATATTTGTAAAAAAATATTCTAATGATACGATCACTTTGAAATTTCGCATTAAGTTGTCGATCAGCATTTTCAAAGTAGCTGCCAAGTTTCATCATGATTGAGACAGTTAGATTGGAGTTATTCTGAAAAACACAACGATATCCAGGAAAAAACAAGAACATTGACATATTTTCTCCAAATATCTCCAAAACTTATTATCGAATTGAACTGGTATTTGGTACACTACTGCGATAAATAAAGCTCAAGGCCTGAGCATAATTTTTTTCCGAATATGATGGATAGTTTGAGATCATTTTCGGCTCAAAATTCGAAAATTACAGACATTTGGACTAAACGATAACACGCTGTTCCCCTACAACAATCGCGTAAAAACGACAGCATAAAAACAACCCAAGGAATAGAGACATAGTTGAAAGTTGTGCACGAACAAAACTGTAACGGTCGACTTTCATTCGGTGAAAAAATTTCATCAGGTACCATCGTCTCAAAGTAAATGAGCCATGACAAAGTACACATACTGGAAACCTCTTGAACTAACTAATTTAAAAAAAAAAAAATTTCTTCAAAATTCTTCAAAGACCTTGCCAAAAAAGTACCTCATGACCTACTTTCCCTGTGCAAAAAATTTAGAGGGTTGATGGGGATGGCACAGGGTGCGACAAAAATCCTTCAAAAATGCATATAAATTTGGTAAACGTGAAACGAAAATTGACCTGTTTCAGGATTTTGTTGCCAAATATTTTTCGTCTGAGAAAATAAATTTGTTCCATAATTTTGACGCTCACTGTATAAACCTTCGAACTGTCATTTGTCGATGAAGTATTGAATTTCAATCAGATCTGATCTGTATTTTTGGAAATTTTGGAAGGGTTTATCTGCGGAATCATTGGGTGGATTTTACCCATTCATGAATTCGGCCTTCGTGATTGAGGTTCGAACCTACCCTACAAATAACGATTTCCTAAGTTGTTTTCTCGGAAGTTCTTGTGTTTACGGTCGGTAAACACAATAACTTGCTGACTAGTTTTCCCCAAAACAGTTTTTTTTCTGAAGAATATTTCTATAGACTAGTAATTAAATAAGAAGTGAATCGTGGAAAGCTCGAATTCGAGAGAGAACAATTCGGTCGAGATTTCGACTTCTTTGGGTGAACTTTTCGAAAAATAGCTAATCAGTAAACTCAGGACCGTGAGTTTTCGACACTGCCGAGTATTTTGAAAAATTCTCAAAATCGACAAAGAAAGCGATCAAACCTGGCTCCTGACGTTTTGTCGCATGGATTATTCGAATACGAATACAACAGTGTCGTCACCTCGAGAAAAGCTACTTCGAAAAAACAAATTCAGTAAAAATCACCCCTGAAAGAATAAGCTCTCTTGAAGACTCCAGTCGACTCGACCTACGTGAAATTCTTGGCGAAACGTGCGCCGTATCCTCTATCCATCCGAAGAATGTCTTAAATATGCAAATAGAGCCGTTATAACTGCCAGTTGCCCTCCTAATAATCCCATCCCATGAGCTTTTTGCGGCCGAGGATGGCGCCGACGTGTACATATTCGCGCAATCATCTCCGACGTCATTTTCGCTGCGAAATTTTCCGCGAAATTAATTTTATTTTCTTCGGAGTGTAGAGCGATAAATAGAGAAGTGGGTTAACTGCTTTTGTAAAGCAGGCAGGATTACTTTTGTAGGAAAGTTATAATGGAGATAGTTAGGAGGATATTATGGGCGGAAAATTGTGAGGAAAATTCTCGCTTCATCACGAACAGGATACGTGAATTGCATTGCGACAACGTTGGGATCAAATGTCAATGGGAGGGTTATAGAGGCATCTTTGTCTTTTTTTGGGTCTCTTGGTTAAGAGGAAAAACGTCTTGTCAGCGTTGGTGTGCTCTGTGGTTCAGGCGGACTCGTTTTTATATTCACATCTATTTGACTGAGTGCTTCACTGCGTTTTTTGTTGCACAGTCGACAGAGTGAGGTGCTTTTATAGTTGGTCTGTGGGCCTCGAAAACGTTTCATTAAGATTTTGTCAGGTTGGCAATCATAAGCCATCGTTCAATGCTAAAATTGTTCGGAGAGACGTTGTTATTTTCTATACGTTCAAATCAAGGACTCAATGGTAAATGATTCTTTAATAGCAAACAATACCTCGAATATAGGGTGACTTCTGGAGGCCAGAGATGATTTTTTTCAAACATTCTTTTGGTGCAAATGGTTGGCAAAAATTCTAAGAATGCGAAATGTTGCCTCTCTTCTATATTCAAGAATTTTCGGGATAATAAAATGGAAATGGAGCGAAAAATGGAAAAATAACTAACATTGCGCATTTTCACAAAAAAATTAGGTAAATCCCAAGAAAAATTTTCAGGAAATACTCACTGAAGCCTGCAGAACGACAACCCGTTTTCTCCTCTAAACTTCGAAATTTCTTCGAAATCTAATATTTCACGCGGCAATTGGCAACGTTGTAGCATGTAGACCACGTCACGGTGACTGATCTTGGGATATTAATCAGGTTTAATGAAACTTGAATGTGGCTGCGTTGCCTGGCCGTAATTTAACACCACGTGGTATTGTTTGTTCTCAATAAAAACTTAAAGAGACTCGTTTTTTTAACTCAAATTATCGTTCAAACTTTCCGTTCCCGATATTTAAATTACCCCGGAGCACGCCTTATTCAGTTTATAAATGGTATAGATTACCACCAACTTCGTTTTAACTGGACAAGGCTACATATTAATCTGGCAGAAAGGGTACTTTAACCTTACTTTTTGCGCGCATGTTCTATGCATGTTCATGAGAGCGGCGTACTATTTTCGAATTCTGAACCGAAAATGGTCCCGAACGACTAGGTTAGACTCACTGATGACGAATCATAAGCGATTAAATCTGGCCTAGCGACCTGAACGTTCTAGGTAAGTTGCGAATCAGAATTCGACGGGGAAAATCAGTCGAACAGTTTTGCAGTTATACTCACCTAAATTTTCGAGATCATTCTCAATATCCGAGGAACTATATATACGATCGGATTTAAACTTGGTATTTAGTTGTTGAATACTGGCCTACAACTCCCTCACGAAATTTTGTATGAATTTGAATAAATTCAAATAACAAAAAACATTTTGTTGAACATTTTTCGAATTTTTCATCTGAATTCTATTCGCCAGATTTCAATGAAATTCTGCTCCGACCTTGAACTCAATCTTTTACACCGTTTACTGGTGTGATTTCAGTTCCAGCCAATGTAAAAACCCGGAGATTTTCTTAGAAAACCCTACTTAGAAACTCGATAGAAACTGTAAAACAGATTTGGAACATAATTACGAAGGTCAAAATTCGTGAATGGGTAAAATCCGCCCAATGACTCAGTAGAGTTATCCATGCACAGTTTTTCCAATATTCCCAAAAATACTGATAGATCGGGTCGAACTGAAATCTAGCACTTGATTAAAAAATGAAAGCCTGAAGGTTCATATGCAGGATTTCATGAGGACCATATATAATTTTTGTCAATTCAGTTGAGACTAAATGCTTTCACTTCCATTCGCTTTCCTACCAAACCATTAGACAAAATTGAGGGATACCAGTTGTATTTCCTACTGTCGCCACCGATGCGGACGCCACGAATAAGCCAATCAGAGGGCACCTTTAAAGGTAACTCGGCAATTGTCATTTTGCTTATTAATGAAACATGAAATGTCAATTCAGCCTTGACTACTGGTCATAATTTTTATATAGCGCCACCTCTAGTGGAAAACACGACTTCTGTCGATACCCCGATCTTTGGCTTAATAAAAGCACATCTTTGAATTTCCCTTAATTCTATGCATCTTCAATGCAGTAGAATTTCTAAAATTTCCAATGCCCACTGACTAACTGCTTAAAAGTGGAGTGCACTTAACGTTTTAATTCAAACGGAAAGTAAAAACTTGTATGGAACAGATTTTGATCGTCTGATATGCCTTTCAAGAAACGAATTGAGTGCTTATAAGTGCCGATTTTATCCATACAAACGTCAAAGAATATCAAGACAGTCGATATTTCTGTGCTTTAGATGCAGAATCGCATAATGCAACAGGCTACTTACTTGTATACGATGAGGCAAAAGGTTATTCATGAGCACATACCTGTAAAAAGAAAAAAATATCATTTAAAATTCCAAAACAGCCTTGACATATCAAAAATTTATATTGATTACATTTGAAACGTGCAATAATTCAGAAGTACCCACATAAGGTGATAATATCCTAAATAAATCTGCAATATATTCACGAGAATATTCTCCGGAATACATAGAAGCAATTAAAAAAACATTAAATAGTTCAAATTATATAAGTATTGTTTTTCACCGAACATCTGCTTCAAATAATGGAATTCCTCTCAGGACTACACTCTGCTGAAAAGCCTGCTTTTATAACGAAAAGAATTTTTGGCTAATATTCAGTTTCGAACTGAACATTAATTCGAAATTATGGAATATTTATCAGAAAAAGATGTAAATGTCCTGGACAAAACAGTCTCCCATATTTAGGTTTCTAGGGCCCCTTGCCAGAAGTGGGTAGAAAGCGACATAAGAGCGATTTACGATACATTTGGAGGAGAATGGAGTGCACAAAACTCGGCCAGACAAGCGATGCGAATCTGCTGTGGAGCTTTCGACTTTCTATACTATTTTTAATTTCCATCCAGTAACCATTCGCCAAAATTTTAAACGAAAAAGATGTGTACAAAAAGAAGGTTTAATAGACTGACTCAAT
This sequence comes from Myrrha octodecimguttata, assembly GCA_958510865.1. Taxonomy (NCBI): domain Eukaryota; kingdom Metazoa; phylum Arthropoda; class Insecta; order Coleoptera; family Coccinellidae; genus Myrrha; species Myrrha octodecimguttata. The sequence continues at coordinate 35,103,197 of OY294057.1, forward strand.
GTATGAAGTAACAGATTGAATTTATTGCGAGCTGACCTGTGGAAAATGGGAAATAATTCATCTGGTGGTTGGTCAACAGTTTTAATTTGAAAACTTTTCGGACATTCTGAACGGCGTTCAATTCTTTCTTGTTGTAGAGAACGGAGGTGATTCATAAACATTAACTGCCTGAAATATTTCTTGAACAGTCCAACAATCTTTGCTTCAGATAATTTTTTCGGTAACACCAGGAAGCTTTCAATCTGTGCTCCACCACTTAATTTTTCAGTACTGGGGAGCAGCTTTGCCTATGTTCTCCTCTCTTTCCACAAACGAAACGCGCATACCCCTTTGACATTATACATCTTACGTGATTATTTGCCTGGCTGAAATCAGAGAGGAATACGTAAGATGAATAGAATAATGGTGCGTTAGGTCTCATTTATTTTCCGACTTGAATCATTAAACCAAACTGGAAAATACCAGTTGTATTTCATACCATCACCACCGACGCAGACGCCCCACATCGACCAATAAGAGCGCATGACACTTTCAATGTTAATTCGGTAATTGTCATGTTGCTCATTAATGAACATGAAATGTCAATTCAGAACAGTGCCTTGACGATCGGTCGTTATTTCCAAATAGCGCCACCTTCAATGGAAAAAGCGAATTCTAGCGATAACCTCAACATTGGCGAAACAAAGGCACATCTTAGAATCCACTCTTTTCTATTCATTTTTGAAATACGCATGCAGTCGAGATTATTTTGACAAGTGTTTCAACCAGATAATAAATAGAACTGGTTGAAATTCTTCAAAGACGTTCGTGAAAATGTCAGGTCCGCCAACACGAAATAATTTATATGGCATAACCAGCCCACCGAACACTAAGTCGTATTTCAAAGAATTCATAGTCGCATAAAATAAGTATATTGGCATGTCAATGCGAGTTTTGCAAAAATAAACATTTGGTATCAAATAAGGCACAAATATCCGATTATATGGAATTTTTTGGGCTGAATACAAGATTTCAATAGACGACTTCGGTCCGAGTTGCCAACCCCAAAATTTACTATTACTGGGGAAGGGGGATTTCAGAGCAAATTCGACATGATAAGGTTCGCGATATTTATGTAAACGGTGCCTCGGTTCCGTTATCTCAAACAAGATAATTCCTTCCAACTAAAGGTTTTTGTTGAGATCATCTCCGATTGGCTGAAATTTCACCAGGGATTCCTGATTTCATCCTAATAGTGTCAAGTTCATATAGGATATGTTCCTCAAATCAACCTGGTTATTTCGGTTGCCAGTTTTCCGTTCCGTAAATATGAAATATTCGGTTGGTTCCAGAAAAAAAAGGTTAATTACTGAATTTGATTGATGAAAAAGCAATCTTTCTGTCACCAGAACGACAGTCAATATTCTACGGTAATATATCAAAAGCATATAACAAGCTTTATTTACCTTATGATCCATAGAACACAGACGAGACAACAATCAACAATGAAAAATTACTGGTCTATGGAGCATAACGTAGACATAGATTGCTCTATGCCATGGATATGTTTCCATAGAACATTGACTGTCGTTTTCGGGACAGAAATATTGCTTTTTCCCCAATCAAATTCCCTAATTAACCTTTTTTCAGGAACCAACTGGATATTTCATATTTACAGAACGGAAAACCAGCAACCGAAATAACTAACTTAAATTTCAGCCGATAGGAGATGATCTAAACAAGAACCTAAATTTGGAGGCAATTATCTTGTTTGAGTTTCACTTTTGTTGTAACACTCGACAGTAAAATAAACAGGCTAATCCCTTTTCTTTATTGCGTGTTTGATTTCACAGGATACACGACCCCACAATTCCTTCTGGATGTAAAGCTTCTGATGTCACTCAGTGTGATTGCGTCCGCGTGGTAAAAACATAAATATTTAACCTCTGTGGATTCAAATCTGAACAAGTGCATAAAGCTCCTGACTCAACGAGAATCTCAATAAGATAATCTGGCAGCCCAGAAAAATATCGGGCATTTCGAAGATTTAATTTGGTTTGGTAGGAAAATTTTGGATATTGTAGGCGAGAAACTGTCTTCAGATGTTCCTCTAGAAGGTCTGCAGGCTTGTATTTAAGGTCCATGTATTTTCTGGGTACCCTTAGCCTCCTTTTCAACCGTGAAATATTCTGTTGAAATTCTAATCTAATATTCCAGAACTGCCTGTACATGTCGTCTCTGAATTGAGGAAGATGATGAAATTGTCTAGACTTCCAGACGGCAAAGAACATATTCAGAAACTCAAGACATAACCCGCATATAAATTCAAAATAAGAACCAACAGTCTTCTCGAAAAGCACCGTCATGAAATTTCATTTAGAACATTGTTAGGGTGGAAACTCGACAACAAGAAAACTCCGAAAAATTGATATCACCAAAGGCGGCGTTTCAGCTTCTCTCGCGTTCCGAAATTTCGCGCACGTATTACTACCATTATGAAATGTTTTCGTGAGCGGCATATTCTGTGTACACATCATTATTTTCATCGTTTTCTATCGTTAGGATTTCGGTCGCGGAATGGATCTATGTTGAATTTGTTGATTTCACAGCGGGAGTTCCTTTTATAAGGGAAAATGTAGAAAATATCGGTTTCGTTTCAGCGGTATAGTCGATTGAAATCGAATGCCCCTCTGAAAATCGAGATTTCAATCGGAAGTTTTTTTTCGAGTGTTGAACTGAGTTAATGGGGGTATTTTTGTCAGAAGTTTGAAACTCACGTAACGTCAATGCAGAACAATCAACAATTATATTCAAAATGTCCGGCAAATATGGTGGGCTCATCTGTAAAATGAATTACGCCAGCTTGTTTAAAATACAAGGAGTTATATATTCTGTGCTTTGAATTAACATGCAAATTCAAGGCACAGAATATATAACTCCTTGTATTTTCAACTGGCTGACGTCACTCATTTTACAGATGACCACACCATATTTTTTATATCATGCTTGTATCGGTGTTCGATTCAATTGAGCGACCTGAAACGACAATAGGACGAACATCATGCACATCGATCGAAATAATCTGCAATCGAAGTTTAGGATTCGTAAAATGCTTCTGGAAGATGGCACTGTATGTTGTTAATACTCTAGCATTCCATCGAACAGGTCATAAGTATCTAGTCTTATCTGCGGTTTCCAAAGTATGTCGGTCTGATGATCGTAAAGAACCTTGAAACAGTAACCGTGTTGTTTTACTACGATAACGATTTGTTTCATCTTCCTAGAAACAGTTTTTTGGGGCGATAATGTTAACTGTGCGCGTCAAAATTATGGAAAAAATTAATTTGCTCAGAAGAAGAATATTTGGCAACAAAATCCTGAAACAGGTCAATTTTTGTTTCACTTTTACCAAATTTCTATGCATTTTTGAAGGATTCATGTTCTACTGGAGTTGAAACGTATAATAACATACCTACTTAAGATCAGAACTGAAGTGCAGTGTTTCACACATTCTAATTTTTCAGGTGACGGGGTTGAAAGGGGTTGGAAGTTGTGCATGAACAAAACTGTAATGATTGACTTTCATTCGGTGACAAATTTCATCAGGTACCATCGTCTCAAAGTAAATGAGCCATGACAAAGTGCAAATACATAAAACCTCTTCGAAGTAACTAATTTTTCGAAAAACAAAAAATTTTTTCTTGAAAATTTCTGCACGCCTGTAAAGAAGATACGAAGACCTTGCCAAAAAAGTACTACATGACCTACTTTCCCTATTCAAAAAATTTATAGGGTTGGCACAGGGTGCAACAAAAATCCTTCAAAAATGCATATAAATTTGCTAAAAGTGAAACAAAAATTGGCATGTTTCATCATTTTGTTGCCAATTATTTTTCTTCCGAGAAAATGTATTAATTTTGACGCGCACTGTATATGAAGATATTTCCAAACAAATATCACAGAAGTGTTATATTCCACAATTTTTGGTGATTAAATAAAACAATATTGAAACTCATTCTGAAACCAGTGTTGTTTTACTACGATAACGATTTGTTGTTTCGATAGTAAAAAAATAAAACAACATATCGTTTTAATTAATTTTTTCCGTGAGCTGTGTAACTCAGTAAGAAATAAAGAGATAACATCAAAGCAAATATACTGGGATAACCCCCACCATGTGATCCCAAAAATGGGCATAAACTGAACAACGAAAGAATGCGCTTCACTAGGAAAAGGCAAAACCGCAAACAATACGAGATGGACACATAATTACGGAAAGGTTTTAATTCACATTCCACTCCCCTTTCCGATCACCAACCACAAAATGGCGTTTGAACAAATAAAAACCGCAATGCATTCCGGCAGAATCACACATATTTGTTTAGCAGGTCGTTCGGATCGAACAGCCAGCGAAATTTCCGTCCAAATTTCTATTTATTACGCTGTGGACGATCGCACGACTTTTTTGTGAGTTGTTTAACGCCGATTGTCTGCATTTTATCGGTAATTGTTCAGCCATTCCGCGAAGTTACGATTTTATTCAGCGGAAATTCCAGCCATGAATAATTTTAAGCATTCTACTTGAAATTCTTATGGTTCTATTTTATCCCCTCGTAACAGGGTTTCGCTATTTTGTCTGCACCATTGGATTTAGATATGAAACAAACCCATGGAAACTAGATCCATTTCTGGGGCTGCAAAATGGCGCAGGTGCAGCGATCAACCCCAAACTGCGTCGACTTTGAGATTTTTTAAAATACTCGCAATCGTCGAAGTAATGGAGAAACGTGACCTTAGTTTACTTGTTCTATCTTTGTAGAAAATTTCTTCCCAAGGAGTCCAAATGTCGCCCAAATTTATCTATTTCAAATTCAAGCTCGCCACAATTCACACCTTATTCAAATAGTATAGCAGAGAACCTGAACATCATTATCATGACATTCCTGGTCAAATCACAACTTATGGACCTTATATGCAGTTAGGACAGTATTACGTTTGGATAAATTCGGAATTTGTGCGTTCTGTTTCGAGATAGAAAGGATCGAGTTCAGAAATGAGCAAAATTTGCCAATCAAATCTAGAAATATTCCCATATGTAATTTATCCTTCTAGATATCCAAAAAACTTTCAATACATGAATTTAAGAACGTGGAGTTGAGCCTGAATCTATATATTGAAGGTTAAGATATGCTACATTCAGTGTCGTTTGAAAATGTCTTGAAATCAGTTTTGTGTATTGATGAAACATCTATCAAAAATATACTCTGTGGCTCGATATAATATTCAGACCCTGTTAAACAGTTGAAAGGTAGTATGCTCCTTTGAACATGATCGAAGAACCACCGACGATGCTGAACTCTCTAGTGGCCTGAATTCGGCAGTTGTTTCCAAAAACATCAAAAAAGTACACGAAATTATAACTAATTATCATGAATTGAAGTTGCGTGAGATAACGGTGAAGTTAAAATATCAGCAGGCCGTGTATTCATTTTTTCGAGTTTTGTCCATAAGGAGTGCCGCACATGCTCACTGCTGATCAAAAGCAACAGCGCATCGTCCGATAGCTCTTTGGAGCAGTTCGAGCGGAATTAAAAGGTTTTGTGGCTTTAATATGGGACAGGGATTTATACACTATATAGTATATTGTTCATAGATTATTTGGACAAAGATAAAACCATCAACATTGAATTTTATTCGATCGATTGAGTGAATGAATCAAGTAAAAACGTCCCCAAATCCCAAAACAATACACCTTGTCACCAATCGATGGAAACCATAGTCAAATGCGCTGTTAGTTGATTGAACAACCTGCTTATATTTCAGATCTGGCCCCCAATGAGAACTGGCTTAGTGCAGACTCGAAAGAAATGCTCCAGAAAAAAATTTGGCTCAAAAAAGAATGATTGTCCAGGTTGAAGGATATTTCGAAAGAAAGATTGAATCTTTGTAGAGAAATAATTTAATTATGATCAGTACGTTCTCAGATATTAGAGCGAAAATATATAGGAAAAAAACTGAAAATAATTGAAACGTAGTATGAGTCAGGTTTTCCCCAGGAACAAAATTCATTCCTCAAATGCAAACGAAAAATTTCCATCATTAAACCGACAAAATCCTCCGTAATTATCCCACCTAGCCCCACAGCAACAATACACCTAACTGTTTAAACCCTTCATTTCCTTCATCACTAGTTATTTCGAGCCAAAACCAGAAAAGATTCAATTACGGCAGACCGTATGAACAAACAGCACTCCAGATACTCCAAAGGAGCCTGCGTCTCTTCAAAGAACCCAAGCGCAACTAACGAAAGAATACACGAGCCTTCAGAAACCTACTTGATTCTCCAACAAGCCTCCATGCTCTTGCAACGAACATCAACACGTCGACAGATGAACAAAGGATACAGTGAGAGGAAGCGCTCGAGATTATCTCGGAGTAATCGTTCTAGTACAGTTTTTGTTATTCAGTACACCAATTTCCTTACTGGAACGTGCCTAAATAAGACTTAACAAACATGATTCCTCAACTATTACCGAAAATCATATTTCCCAAGGAACGATATATAGACATGAATTGATAGATGACACTAATACCCGGCACCAAATTAACACAAAACAATAATGATACTGCGTGGACCACAGAATTTTGAGTTCGTTTACAACGGTAGACAGTCGAAACAATCTATACTTCAGATAATTTTCATATCAACCTGGAACACCCAGCACATTCAAGAGAAGAATACATCTGTCTTTCAAAGTTTAAGTACGGTCTTGGTTCTGAGAGGAGCTGGTTAATATAATCATTGTATATGGTGTAGCACTGGTTGCATTCTATGGGTTGCAACCGTATTGACGGAAATGAGACTCGGTGGTCGACAGCCAGGCCACAGAGAGACATCATCAAGGGAGATTATTATATAAGATAGATTAATCTAACAATGTAACAAGCTCAGACTATGGAATAAAGCAACATTAAAAACCCTGTATCAAGAATATTTGAACAATACAACCTTCTTTCCATACGATACAAGTCTAGAAGCGTTACAGTTGGTTAGTGAACCGATAACCCTACAGAAACAAACCTAAATATATTAGAAACTCTAGACTAAAAGAAAGACCATAGTAAGAATTATTCGATATGAACTATTATTAGGCAAATTTTTTTTTCAACTATCATGGTTCTGCGCGACCCATTGAAGCTTGAGTTCGCACTTCAGACAGTTTTTACACAGGCCAGTAACACCCAGCTCAGCTGACCGAAGAATACATGTGTTATTTGGGGCCTCTTCGGTCCTCCAACCATAGACCTAAAATAACATGGACGGAGCTTTAGAAAGAGAGGATTGTAACGTACATAAGAGAGAGATGGGGTGCCTCTTCTAGCTCCATCCTCTTTTGAACTCTTCAAAATAGTATCTACTCTCCCACTCGTATTTCTTAAGATTCCAAGCCTCTTCTAGCTCCATCCTTTTTATCCCTAGAAAACGCATATTCGTTCTCTCTTGCATGTATATTTCAATCGATTCAGTCTAAAAGTGACGTAAAGCTCGGTCCATGTTATATTAGGTCTATGCCTCCAACAAGCCTTCATGTTCTAGCAGAAAGCATCATCAGATCAGCAGATGCAAACAGTATACCGTGAATGGTGATGCTCGAGATTATCACGATCATCAGATACAGATATTATATCGAGAATTAATTCTCCCACCGGAACTACATTATGCAAGTTCTTCACTAGCAAAATTATAATTTCAATGCCTCTGTTTTCCCCCATAACCTTATTACTCACTTGAAAACATCTCGAAACTCACCTCATTGCAATATGACACCTTTCCACGGCATAAAAAGAGCATAGAATAAACGGAGATACAGTGCGCGAACCACAGAAGTCCAAGTGCAACAACCACGGTAGAGTTCGCGGTACGGCAGCCATTGACGCCATTTTGTTTTTATGCGTAATGCCATAATTTGAAGTGATGGAGAAATTACTACTCCTACAATCATGTCGTGCAAACTAGGAACAACTACAAGGGAAAAGAACTGAAATCTACCAGCTGGCAACATGTTTCTCTCTCGATATCACTACAAGCACTGACGAGTATGGACGACGAAGAACCGGAATCCCGGTGCATGAGTTTGCGCGCTAAAGATCGCGTCAGCACAAATGTTCATCTTGTCTGACGTAGCTGAGATACTTCATGTATGTCAAGTACAGGTGCTGAGCTGATTAAACTCATCAGGTTCACTATAGTTTTATTACTTGAAATCGGTGATATCTGGACAAAATTTAAGACCTGCTGACAGTATTGCAAAATCACCAAAAGGAGAAGGGGCAATTCGATTTTTAATTTATACTGCTATTATGCTTTCATCTTCTTCATAGTTCAATTCGTAACTCAACAATCTTACTGATACATTTCTTAATTTCAGTAAGCTCCTTCATAATTCTCAAGGCTAGTTTTTTTGAATTTATAATGAGTTGATTGAATCTCCTCATTGTGTCGATCTGAAGCTATCACGGTGATTCCAATTGGTAGATCTTTTCTGGTGGTTCAGCAGCATTTGGAGATGCATGTTCTCTATATTTCCTAGAGGATATGGGACTGGAGTCAAAACCACAATTTACCATTTTTCAAGAAGGAAGCTACTCATTTTGAGCAATTACTGCAATTATTTGCAGGGCGACTTTAGTGCTCGAAAATACGAGGTTTTAGTTGGGTTATTCATAGTGACTTAGATAAAGGAATCACAAACATGAAATGATATGTTTTCTCTTTCTTTGGAACCATAAAGAATTCCTCGACCGCTGCGACATAATTGAAGAATGTTAAATATATATAATTTCCTGTCTATGCTCACACAAGTATCTGTAATTAGATTTTTTCGATGATATAATAGTGTCATATTTCTACTAATAAGTGTCGTTACTGTTGTACTAGAAATTAGTGTGAATGAATGTTTTTAACCACTGAAGAAAAAGTTGATGGAATCAATACATGAGTAAATAGTTGAGTACATAAATATACAAGTAATCTGACGGACATACTCAGACCAAGTGATCTAAATGGAAATTTGAAAATTTAAATAATGAGTTGATGGAGATGGTGTGTTTTGCCAGCAGTTTAATTTTCGCATCCCCTCCCCCTCCCAGGACAAGAAAAAAAATTTTATTCCTAGTGTAGCACTCAAATTCAATAGACCCTCCAATTGAAAATCCATGTACCTTCAAAAACCTGTGAAAAATACAAGAGCCCCGAATAACCTGAAACAGATCACTTCTGAAACCCCAACACCATTTGCCCAGTCACGCATCTGAAATCATGTTTTTATTGCAGGATCGGTTGTGGCCTTTCCTGGGGCAAATTTGCGCTTCGGGAGCAGCGCCGCCAACGCATCGTCCAACTCTACAAAGGTATTCGAGTGTCACCCTGGCGGCACCGCAGAGGCGGCCCTGATATTCGCTCTAGGGACAATGGGAATGGCGGCAAACCTCGCCCTTATGGGGGTCATCCTGGCGAACAGACAGCTCAGGAGGTGAGTCAAGATTATAGAATAGAATAGAAATAGAAATAGAAAGAGTATTAAAGTCTTGACGACTCGAGTATGATAAATCTGGAATAAGCTTCAACAAACTTCAAAATAATCGAGAATTAACTAAAAAATAATATTTTCTTAGTTTCATGAGGGATCAATGAAATGAGTAGGAGTTTCCTTCATAACGATCCCTTTCTAGGTATATAAAACATAACTTTGTCATTCCAGAATATCCACAACTATTACACCCTGACAATCTAATATGTACTAACTGACAAAGAAACTGCAACACCCAGAAGGAGCTGTTTAAATTTTAATTTCTTTTTGGTATAACATAGATAGTATACAGGGTCTTTCACGAGGAACCTCACCCATATTTATACGGGAAACTACTGAACGTATTTTCATGAAATTCAGCACTTATAAGTATCTCACGATGCTGATAAAATCTAAAATATTTTCAAGGCATGAGCACCTCCGGTTTTTCCGGAAATGACGTCAACTTCCGTTTTTCAAATTAGAACACCATTTTTTTATTGCAGAAATAGATTCCTTAGAAAATTTCAATCTATTTTGATGTAACATTTTTCAGTTTTGGTTGGAAAATTCTCTCTGAGCGGGAAAATTCGAAAAAAAAATCGAAAATAGAGCTCCGCTGAAACAAGAATAACTTCGAGGTTTTTGGATGGAAAATTTTCATTTTTAGGATTTTTCAAGATGTAAGATTGATGTATCCACTTTGGAAATCGAAATCGCGATTCATGATACAGGGGGTGAAAAAATCACTTTCAAAGTTAGGGATGACAAAATCGTGAAAAATCAATTTTTTCAAATTAAAACCCCATTTTTTTATGGCAGATATTGAATCTACGTTAAAAAATAATGTGAGTGTATGCATCACACCCTTGCCCTAAAATGGATATTTTCTGAGTTATTCACAAAAAACTGTTTTTCGTCTTGAATTTTCAGCTATTTCTTTTCCCTTCACGCCAAAAAGATGAAATTTTCAGGAACTGTTATTTGAACCATGCTGTAGATTTTTCACCCCTTCTTGAAACCGACTTCAAGTTACTATTAGGAGAACCATGGCAAACTCTCGCAGTTATAACTAGAGAAGATGCTCAAAGTTTTGACCGTTAATTTCTAGACATTTATTTATACGTCTCAGGAATGCTTCGTGCGTTGCTCTTCTTATTTCATCGGGAGGAAGAGATCTGCAAAAGTATTTATAAACCAAATTGAGTTTCAAAACTATGAATCTAAAAATCTAAACAAACCTGAACGCATTTCTGACTCGTTCTATGCAGTCCTCTTTATCAGTCAGGGGAGTTGAGTAGACAATATTTTTTATCCTACCCCATACATAATAGTCTAAAGGAGTTAAATCGGGAGAACGTGGTGGCCAAAGATGTAGACCATTGTTCGCCAACCATCGATCTTCAAATAGCCTGTAGAGGATATTTGACACATTGAGTGAATTGTGTGGAGGCGCGCCATCTTGTTGATACCATAAGTCATTATGGTTCTGTACTAGCGGCTCAATTATTTGAGTCAATATGTCAGAATATCTATCTCCTAAGGGAGAACATTCTTTAAATAATGCAAACAGGTGTAGTGTTCTATCTTACCAGTTAAAGTCCCATCATAAATGTGAACATCGAGAATTGCATTATTTTTGATGGCGCAAAAAACATTGAAACTCCAGGTCTCTTGAAAGTTCCATTGTCTGAAGTGGTGGTTGTTCTCTTCATCCCAATAATGACTGTTATGCCTATTGAAAGAACCATTCTTTGTGAATTTAGATTCATCTGTCCAAATTATACAGTCCAAAAAGTTTTCATTCTCTTGAAATCGAATCATCATAGCTTCGCAAAACTCTGTTCTCCTGACGAAATCAGTTTCCTTCAAATGCTGTACCCTATTGAATTTATATGGGTGCATTTTATGTTTTTTTAATATTCTCCAAACACTCGATTGAGATAATCCCAGATCAATCTCGGCATCTTTGAGAGAATTTTGAGGATTCACACGAAAATATGCAAGAACTGTAATTTCGTTGTTCTCATCTTCTACTACACTTTTTTCTCTGTGTGTAGTTTTCTTAACGAAAGATCCGACATTTCTCAAGTTTGTCATGGTTCTGTTAATGGTATCTCTCGTTGGTCTGGGTCGGTCAGGAAACCTCTCAATGAACAGTCGAATCGTTCTATCTACAACTTTATTACATTCTCCATGAAGTAGAATGAGATTTAAATAATCTTCATTGGTGAAATTAGGCATAGTGATCGATTTTATAACTTACTACGAATTATCACCAAATTAATAGTAAACACAAAATGCTACTGAATAAAGAGGAATTTGGCAGATGTAATCAATGATATCTATCATTAAAAAAAAAATGTAAAACATGGTAAGTTTTTGCATATGGTTCATAAGGAATTATTTATTTATCACTGGAGAGAAAACCGATGGCCGATTAGTTGAAATAAAGAGGTTTCCGATACAAATTCGAATCCAAATTCGCCATCTATTTAGGAACAACCTGTAACTTTTTTCTCTTGCATATTAGGGTAGTAAAATCTAAAATATGGTTTAAGTAATTGTTCCTGAAAATGTCATCTTTTTGGCGTGAAGGGAAAAGAAATAGCTGAAAATTCAAGACGAAAAACAGTTTTTTGTGAATAACTCAGAAAATATCCACTTTAGGGCGAGGGTGTGATGCATACACTCACATTATTTTTTAACGTAGATTCAATATCTGCCATAAAAAATGGGGTTCTAATTTGAAAAAATTGATTTTTCACGATTTTGTCATCCCTAACTTTGAAAGCGATTTTTTCACCCCCTGTATCATGAATCGCGATTTCGATTTCTAAAGTGGATACATCAATCTTACATCTTGAAAAATCCTAAAAATGAAAATTTTCCATCCAAAAACCTCGAAGTTATCCTTGTTTCAGCGGAGCTCTATTTTCGATTTTTTTTTCGAATTTTCCCGCTCAGATAGAATTTTCCAACCGAAACTGAAAAATGTTACATCAAAATAAATTGAAATTTTCTAAGGAATCTATTTCTGCAATAAAAAAATGGTGTTCTAATTTGAAAAACGGAAGTTGACATCATTTCCGGAAAAACCGGAGGTGCTCATGCCTTGAAAATATTTTAGATTTCATCAGCATCGTGAAATACTTATAAGTGCTGAATTTCATGAAAATACGTTCAGTAGTTTCCCGTATAAATATGGGTGAGGTTCCTCGTGAAAGACCCTGTAGAAAGGAGTAAATGATTGAAATTTGGAGAAAAAAAAATCGTGAAGGTTTTTCAGATGAACATTTTTTGTTACTTAAGTATTGTAGTCGTTTTTTGCAAATTTTTTTGAATTTCACAACAAACCAGCTGTTCGAGGAGATCCAATGTCGATGTTTAGTTGTTGTTAAAATGCCTAGAGCACATGTACGCGGAATTTATCGCCAGCTAAGTGAATTTGAGAGAGGTCGAATTTTTAGGTCGACGGAAGGCGGGGTTGTCATTTCGAGAAATCGCTAACAGTACGAACAGAAAACCAACTACTGTTATAAGATTTTGTGGTTTGATAATGCCCAAAATCGAAGAAGAGTAGGCACCGGACGTCCAAGGGGCACAAATGAAGTTCAAGATCGACGTCTAAGACTTATGGCGATTAGAGACCGATTTTCGACAACTCGATCTGGTCTTTTAGACTGCAGCATTATCGACCCCATCTTGTGTTACCTCTTACGTTTGAGCATCGCCCGCAACGGTTACAGTGGTGCAGAGAAGGGCAACATTAGAATGTGGAATGGCATCAGGTCGTCTTTCTGATGAATCTCGATTCTCCTTGGGTGCACATGATGGCCGAAGAAGGGTTAGACGACGTCTGGGAGAAAGACGTGACACTCATTTTGATGTTGAGCGTCATGTACTACGGACAGTAGGCGTTATGGTATGGGGGCTATTGCACATGCAAGTAGGTCACCTTTAGTCTTTATTCGAGATAAGCAGCGCTGCGTTACCTTCAAAAAATAGTGGAGCCACATGTTCTCCCTTACCTCAACCGGCTCGAGAATCCAATGTTTCAGCAAGATAATGCTCGACCTTATGTTGCCAGAGTTAGTTCAAAGTTTTTTGAAGCGACCCATGTGAATCTTTTGCAATGGCCGCTCAGATCCCCCGATCTTTCGCCCATAGAACATGTTAGGGACATCATGGTTAGAATACTTGGAAATTTACCACAAGCCCTACGTACTTTGGCGGCTCTGAGACATGGAGTACAGGTAGGTTAGTATAGTATCCCTCAAGAAGAAATAGACCATCTTCTTGCATCAATGCCAAGACGTGTATGGGAGTATTTAGTAACCACGGTGGACAAACAGATTATTAACAAATTTAATGAAAAAAAAAACTGTAAATCCTTCGTTTTTTTTTCTCCCAATTATAATCATATATTCCTTGCTATACGTTCTGTTTTACAAAAAAAAATTAAAATTTAAACAGCTCCTTCTGAGTGTTGCAGTTTCTTTGTCAGTTGGTTTACAAAGAATATTGAATATGAAATTTGCATAATCGTAAACTCACAAATAACAGTAACCACATTAGGAACAATTCAACGAACAGATCAGATACCACCTGAAGTCCTGTGTCATGCTTTGGATGTATATTATCAATACTAGAAATGAAAACGAATCAGTATATAATAATAATTATTATAGTTATATATTGCTCGAATATCTACAATCCACAATAAATGTTTCGAACTCGAAAATAAGCGACTAATTCGTAAATTACGGTTTTGAAACCATTGCTTTTTTTGAAGATGAATATTCAAACAATCAATGCAACTTCGAATGATGTGAGCCTCTCAACAGATGTACCTTATATTGCTTATTATTCGAAGAAACGGAAAATGAATTCGGCTCAACCTCGACTCGAAAATTGCTGTTTCAACTCGACAATAACGGAATGAGCTACTCACATTCAATATTGATATCACATATTTTACCAATACAAATATATTTGAATGGAAATGTTATAGAATCAGGGAACCACAGAGAGATTGACATGTTTTCATTCAATACCACACCATGTGAGAAACTGACTCAAGACGTGACCGTAAGTGACTAAAAACGTCCCAAGATAACTGCCTTATAACTCCAGTCGTAATATTTCATATTTCGCCAACACACATGTATTGAAATAAGGGATTGTAAGATGAAGGGCAGAACATGGTTGGGAATTCTCCAAAATCAAAGTATTTGCTTACTTTGATGACGGACCTAATAACTAAGTGTAAGCGACTGAAAACATTCCAAAATAATAACGACTGATTCTTAATTTCAAAATAGCGTTTCAATCTCAGAAATAAAGGCAAGCCAATCAAAAGACAACATTCACTTCCAAAAGTGTCGACTTAAACTTTAAAATTGCATTTTCAACTTGTAAATAACGGCAAAAAAATTAAAAATTGTCATTCTCCAATCGTAATTCCTTGTCAAATAATGCAGCATAGGCCACAGTACACATAGCGGCAAATAGATTTTGAAATGGGGGTAGTTTCATATGTGATGTACCCAAATTCCATATTTCACAAAAGAGAACATAATCAATCAGAGGTCCTTAAACAATTGCAAATCCTAAAAATTACATAACACATATATATTTCCATCAAATGAAGAATTTCAGATAACTGCCGAGATGAAATCAACCTCTTTACCAACTCGAAAATAACAGAAACCGAACTAGAAAATAACTGAACATAAACAAGAATAGAAAAAAGGTGTTTCAATTGCGAATATAACTGTTTGGCGAATAGAGAGGCACTATCCGCGTCCGATATATGCAAATTGCCATATTTCACAAACCCGAATGCGGTAAGGATTGATGCGGGACATCATAAAATCATGGGACCACAAAGTGCCTCGATGAGATCCGAAACGATTCGTCGGAGTTACTGGCGACCCCGCCGCATTGGGAATTCTGAAAATGCCATCATTGTGTGTGTACTCGCAGAGCGGGCGGCCCTATATTTATTCATCGCAGTCTCCAACACGAAATGTAACCGATCGATTGTACGTACGGAAAGAGCCAAATCCGATCCGATTGAAACGTAGTTCCGAAGAATGAAACACGGTAGGCAATTTCCTGGGTCGTGATCTGCATAAGATTTCCAGGAGACGTATACAAATTTCCAGGCTAAGGACTTGATTGATTTCGGGGGTTAGACACACGACGATCGAGATTGATGAGTTCCATTTGTTTCAACGAACCCTCAGACCTAAGCACTTATTTAATTTCTTTACCTCAATTCACTCAGTCGGTAGGTTATGAAGGTTCGACATATTCCGCTGTGTATAATTTGAAAAATATGCGATAAGTCATTTTCCTGTCAGATTACTACGTCAGTAATAATAAATGTGACAAAACCATAGAGTCCTTGAAGAAAAAAGGTAGGAATTGACAACGACATGCAGTATTATTTTGACATTTCACAAGGGCCAACCTGACTCAGTGCTGGTGTAGAGAACGACACAACTGGGAGCCAAAATGGTATTATGCATTCAATAGCGAGTCTGTTAAGTTCGAAGTTATAATCATGGGGTTATTTTTTATGGCAATCGATCATCACTTCTCTTCATTATATGCAATATAAGAACTGCTGTTGAGTATGCCCTACCACCACGCTACTGCCTTGTCTAGAGCATCTAAGGTAGTTTCTTTTTAGTTGGACATCATTAACAGCAGTTTTTATAGTGCTGCGAGAGACGGTTCGTGGGTAACGAAAGTGGGCTGTGCATACAAATTAGAAAGTACCGACTCAAAATAAAAGAGAGAATTTGCTGAGTAAGCGGATATTGAGATCCAAGGGACTTTTTCTTCCCATTTAAAGTAATATATGACACTCTTTAGAAGATACAAATATGCTTGTTTTCTACTTTATTATGAACACATGACGCGTTTCACTACATTGTAGTTTCATCAGATGCAACTGTCTCAAAAGTGTGTAACTATTCTAGTGAACCGATACATGTACAGAGAAGTTTCCAAGGGGTTAATCGTGGTAAAACAAATCGGGTCTTAGCCGAATAGGTTCAACTATGGTGAATTTGACAGTTCCTTCTGGTCGTTTAATAAATTCCCTGAATTTCTCAAACGGTTTATCTCTTGTGCCTTATGCTACACGGATAATTTGTGTTGAATTGGACGGAGAGAATTTTTAAGGGGAGTTATATTTGTATTACATGGTTTATGGAAAATAGAACTTGTTGTTGATTCTTGTTATTGTTGGGTCTGAATCATTTAATAGTACTTCGGTTTCTGATTCCATTGCGAATTTGATTTTCTTATGCAGGGTGTCAATGAAATTGAAAAGACTATCGAGTTGCCTGAGTGTTCCTGTGAAGCAAACGAAGACGTCATCAACATAACTGATACCAAAATAGTATCGTTGAAATTATTTTATTTTTATGTATGAGTTTTCATGAATATTTCTGCTGACAGTGACTAAGCCTTCGACTATTATAGAATTTTTCGTCGAAGCTGAAATAATTGTCAGATTTCATTATGGGATTTACTTTTTCTTTTGAGAGCATTTCATCTATGAGTATTATCTGGGGGGTACGCTCGTAAATAAATTAACAACATCGAAAGATTCTAGTTTTCATTTGGGTGCTGAAAGCTATGATACAACTGGTCTTATGGGGTTGTCTTTTTTATGTAATTTGATTAAATAATGAGGTTCAGGTGATTGTGAATTCATTGAAATAAGTTAAGTGAAGTCTCTTGTTGCGATAATACTGCCAGATTCTTCTAATGCGGTTTTCATTTTCTTCTCAAAACTTTTGGTTGAGTCTTAGTTAAGTGGGATAAAATTTCCTTCTTTTGATGAATTCTTTAACACACTTTTTGAGACAATTGCAACATAGCATCTGATGAAACTACAATGTAGTGAAACGCCTCATGTATTTATAATAAATTATAAATCAACCACATTTGTGTCTTTCAATGAGTTTAAAATGGATTTCTATCGAGTAAAGGCCAATAATATATGACAGTTTTATAAGTGCTTTGGTTATGCTGCAACTCTGCAACTTATGGTAGGAACCGCGGCAGTTTTCAGCAAGACAGCCCTGGTATAGGTAGAAAATGTATCGAAGCGAACTTTGCCCATGTAAGATTAAACTGGTGGTGGCCACAAATGAATCCTAGTGAAGAATTAGCCTTTTTTTACCGATCAGTTGAGATGGTAGTTAAAAAAATTAGAAAATACATCGGCACATGAATCGTGGTCTTTAGTTGCAAAATGGCGCAGGAGCCGGAATTATCGTTAATGTGTCTATTTGGAGAACAGAACGATAGCATGCTGTTCCCTTAGAATGTGCGTGGAGAAACCAGAATTGTGAAAGGTTCACCTTATTTAGTTTACACGTCAGGTCTATTTTTCAAATTCTGTCCAGTAGAGACGAAAGTTCTATTGTACCGGACCGCACTCTACCTGTCGAATCATTGAGTTTTGATAAATTTTACTACCTTTCTGAATACTGCGTCCAATATTTTTTCGGTATTAGGAAGCACAAGCAAAGAATCGCGAAGATGCTTCGCTGTATCAGTGGCTTCTTGGCAGAAGACACAGGTATCATCGGAGATAATTTACAGGACAGTGTTCCTAGGGTGCACCTGTCAATTTCTGTAGATTTAATTTTAATTTACTGAGATCTTTATCACACAGCCCTTCAAATAGAAGATAAATAACTAAGACTTTTTGTGTCCACCGACCATCCGGCGAATCCCGTTCTTCCTTTCTTGTTTCTGTTCTTTACCTGCCATCAAGTGATGGCTGGCTGCAAAACCGCGAAATGGATTTGGTCTATTCAGGGCCCCCTTCAATCGCGCCATAATGATTCCATGCAACCCGAAGTAGTCGAGCACTCGAAGAAAGTTGACCTAACCATCTTTTACCTGAAACAAATTATTCGACGACTTGTTGTCTTCCAAATATTCAAGACTCGAGACTTATTTGAAGAATCTGTACGAATGTAATAATCAATAGCAAAGTGAAATCATCACCCATGGAATAATAACTTATAATGTGTGTCATCTTGCTTCGACCGAACTAATATGGAGTATTGCTAGTAAGGTTGCTCTGCTGTCAGATTCTATATATGTATAAGTTTTTTTTCCCGAAAGAGGAAAGTAGCAAATCAAAATGCACTCTCTTTAATGGGGGTTTTTCTGTCTGAAATACGGAAGCGAAGCGCTTATACCCATTGGTAAGACTAATTGGATCAACTTGCCGTATATTTCGGTCCCGACTCATCTATTCGCAGTTTTCTATATAAACACTTTGTCTCAATGGCTTCTCTTCCTCGATCGAAGTCTTAGATAATTCATTTTATTCGAATGAGTGTCTAGAAAAGCAGTGGTGGACTACGGTAATGATCCCAGGACCGCATCAGCACATCGTGGAATCTTTCAACGATTATACCCATATACCTGAGCCGAATAAACGCCAAATGATAATGGTGTTTTGGGAGAATACAGTAATCTACCGTGGAAATAAACGTACTTCGAAATTTACCATGTACACCTGAGTTGTCTGAACGCAGAGCTATGCAAGAATATGCTAGTGATGTATGAAATGAAATCGAAATACCTCATATATTGTTACATCACATAAAACGTAAATGAAATGGAAAACCTTTGCTGCATCCTCCAATCTATTTCCCGCAACATGAATCGCATAAATTCACTTGTAATATTGTCTTATCCGCATTTCCATGTTCCGACAATCTCTCCGATGAAACGCTGAGGGAAATTGCGCTCGTCGTCCTCAATTTCCTCGATCTCCAGTCCCGTAACAGACCGACCGTGGGTATTTTGCGAACGCCATTACACAGAGAAATATACCTTGGTCCCCCTTCAGTAACCCATTTCCGATACGAATAAGAAAAGCAATTATACTCCGTAGATTTGGACGGGTTGAAAGGATCCTGGAAACTCGGCATATAATGGACTAAATCTGAATTAATTTCCTGAAAGAAATATGGCCTCCGCAGATCCGCGTCCCGTCAGGGGTTACTAACGAGTACAATCAGTCAGAAACGGATCCGGGTTTCGTAGATCGAAATAATGTATTATCGAATATCGTGCTCTGTTGAACGCTTGCCTGCTTGATGGATGGTGCCATCAATCCGGATATATCTGGAAGATCATTTTGGGATTATTCTTATCGCTTTAGGGGAGTTTTATGATGAGGGCTGGGGGCTTAAAATGATGTAAGAGTTGGCAGGATGTATCGTTTTGGAAAAAAGAAGACATCGATCAAGGCATCCGGTCAGCAGAACCATTTCATAATTAGTATAACATATAATGAAATGTTGTCGAATGCATTCAAAGGCCAGACTAGGTAGTTCAGAGTATTTCTCTGACCCTTCCGTTTGTCCGTTGTAGCTAGTTAATGATCGATCAATACTTCATTGGGTGGTACCAAAATGCATAGAATATATCAGGTGTCGACACTTTCCTACTATTACCCACTACCCACGCGGTCCTAGAATTGTCAAATGTTGTCCTACTTGGCTCTGTAAACGATGAGGGCGCCAAGGTCGCTTTGTCAAGTCCATACAATTAATTCCGCTGAATAAAAATGAATTGAGCTATAACTTGATGAAACTATTTCCCAAAATATGAATAAGATATTTGAAATTATGTATTCTTACTGATATATAATAATTTGAAATATGTATAAGGAAATAAGGAGCAATATGAGGTTTATTGTGAGAACACTTTCATGGTGGATACAAGAAGTCATTTCGAAGCCAAAACAACAGTGAAAACGGAACGGGAGATTGATGTTACTCATGGATTTTATTGGATAGTTTGGATCTCCTTTCATAAAAATATGTTTTTTAAATTTTGTATGTACCTACCAATTAATAAATACCTTTTCAATTCAAAACTTATGAATATTGTTACATATGAAAATATTTAGAGGAAATGTTCATGTTTACTATTATTGAAATTGAAATATGAATTTTTACTTTGCTGCTCATGTTCATACGAATTCATCAAATCATTATTATCATTGTTTAAACAATGGTAGTATCTATCGTTCCGAATGATTTCTTGAGGTTTTTTCAAAAAGCAACTCTGAAAGACTTCCATTCCATGAACTAAATATTGAGATAATGAATACCTCTCGTAATAAAAAGGTATTCAAAAGTATCAAGTTCAGACTCGTGTATTCAGAGACGGAGGGAACCTTTATATACATTATCGCCATTCTGTTTGAATGAAATGTATAATCATAATTTAAATTCGTCAAAATGAATTTATTTTCGAAAATTCTTGAAAATAATGTATGGTCCAACTCGGAAAATCAGAAAGAAGTTCTGATTTGACTATCTTTGATATGACAGGTGGGTAACTTCCGTAAATATTTCAGATTTTATATGGCAGATTTTCCCATGTCGGCATCTATCGGCGAAAACTGAAGTAGGACAACAAAGCCGTATTTTGACAACATTTGGACTTCATTTCGGACCCGAAATATGTCAGAGTGTCCGCACCATATGTTTTCTATGAATCTCTGGTGGTACTCAAACTACGCTGAATCTATGGATCATTACAAGTGACAACAAAAATTAGATGTGCAAAACTTAGTTCTAAGAATATTTCCATAAATTTAAAAGTGTTTCAATTCGAGGAGGTACTACCTTTGGTATTTAAGCTCCCAGACAACATCAGTTGAGGTACACCTTGTTTCGAAGGTATTCAGATTTCCTTTTCAGAAATGCGATGCAGTTGTTCTTTCTTCAGCACGAAAAATGATAGATAAACTAGATTACAATAGTACATATATTAATTCACGAGAGTTAATTTAGGTCATAACTCACACCGATGAATGTCCTTTATCTAAGACTCTAACAATTAATCTTAGGATACAAATAAAGAGGACGAACTCGAATGACAAATCGCAAAAACAATTCTCGATGGTTGTCAGAATTCCTTGGGGATTTGAGAAACGTCAAAAACATACCAACTTTTTTTTGTATTGTTCTTACCTTACGGTTCATTTGCTAGGAACGAAAATACGCACTGCAATTGGCAAAACCCTTCGGTTCTTGTGAAAAATTTCCCCACCCTCTGTCCGAGCAGAGAACCGTGGCCTTCCTTTCCGATTTGTTATGGTGAGTTGAAGAAGTGAGTTATTATAACTCTCGTTGTTTGTTCACAGATAATTTCATTGCTCAAAAGCAGTTGTTTATTGAATATATAATTCAATAGAAGAAGTCAAATTGTTGAGTTTATTCGTTGTATAACGAGTAGCGTGAGTTACAAATTTCATAATAGAACTCAGTTTCGAAACTTGGCCTACATACCTACAACGATAATATATAATCCCTCTAAATCGCTTGAATAGGGGAAGTGGGTCATGTGGTACTTTTTGGGCAAGGTCTCTGTGTCTTCTTGACAGGCGTGCAGAAATTTTCAAGAAAAATATTTTTTTTTTTGAAAAATTAGTTACTTCAAAGAGTATGTGCACTTTGTCATGGCTCATTTACTTTGAGACGAGGGTACCTGATGAAATTTGTCACCGAATGAAATTCGACCATTACAGTTTTGTTCATGCACAACTTTCAACCCCTACAAACCCTTCAATGGAGAAAAAAAAATTGTTCACGTGAGGGGTTTGAAAGGGGTTGAAAGTTGTGCATGAACAAAACTGTAATGGTCGAATTTCATCCGGTGACAAATTTCATCAGGTACCATCGTCTCAAAGTAAATGAGTCATGACAAAGTGTACATACTGAAAGCCTCTTCGAAATAACTAATTTTTCAAAAAAACTAATTTTTTTCTAGAAAATTTATGCACGCCTGTAAAGAAGATACAAAGACCTTGCCAAAAAAGTACCACATGACCTACTTTCAAAATCCAAAAAATTTAGAGGGTTGATGGCGATGGACCAGGGTGCAACAAAAATCCTTTCTATAAATTCGGTAAAAGTGAAACAAAAATTTACCTGTATCAGGATTTTGCTGCCAAATATTTTTTCTGAGAAAATGAATTTGTTCCATAATTTTGACGCGCATTGTATTTTCAGAAGATCGTTGTTACGAATGGAGAGATCATATTTTTTATCATTCTCGTCAGAACCAAATCCCATCAATGTCCGTATATCAAAATGTACAGGTTAAACATGCAGGACCCGTAAGTTGGATGCATATATATAGTAAATTCCATTCATAAAGCAATGTTTGCTTATTTAAATACGCAATAAAACTTCAACGACGAAACATGCAATTTGCCTGTGCGCAAAACATATTAGGCTGAACAGGCGGCGCCAGTTCTAGAAACATATTAAATATGGAAGGGGTATATGAAAGGGTTGAAGTCATACTGAGCCGTGTTTACGATCCTAGCTATCTGGCTGTATATTATATTATTGACGTTTGTGCTTTCGCAATTCTCACTAGTGCTTGAATATTGACCAATAAAATACTCAGTGACATAAGTAGTGTTACATCTAAGCAATAACGGTTGTCAAAGGACCGGCGCAGAATTGGTGCAATGTTAATTTGCCCTATCGTGAAATTGGCAGTCGTGTTAATTGTACTGCAATGACAGTAAAGCCGGCCGCTCCGGTCTACCAGAGAGGTTGACCTGTGCAGGTTTCAGGCATGGCGCCGTTACACGTATGAAATGGTCGGAGGTCTCGCAAACATGATCAGGTTCACCGTATGGTGCTTCTATAAAGAATCGGATTTCGCTTCTTCTCCGGTCGCCTGTGCAGGTCGGAGAACCTGCGCAGGTCTGTCCCAATACACGCACTGGCTGACCTGTGCAAGTAGACCTGCGCAGGTCAAACTCTCCGGTAAACCGTAACGTATGTGGACAGCATAATACGCCTGTGTCGTGACGTGTGATGAATGGAGGTAGAGGGACACTGAGAAGACCAATTGGTCAACCGAGGCGTACCACAGGACGTCAAGATAAGCAACTGGCTTCACGAGATTGTTCTGCTATTACGCGTAGACGAGTAAGACGTCGCTGTGAAGTGCGATGTTATATTGCGTTTGCTGTTGGGACTATTGAGAGACATCCACGCAGAACTGTTGAAATAATGGATTGTAGCGTATATTGCCGAACACTTCTTCTGTTTACTCGAAGTAGTATGACAGCGGACGATGTTCTTAAATCACTATGCTTTAGCTAAATGTCCGTCCAGACGTGCTTTTTCACCAAGACAACGAACGTCCCCATATTGAACATCGAACTCTGGACATTCTCTGAGTAGCTGTCTCTGGAAAAATAAATTCAGGAATTTCGAGTTGCTCGAAGCAGGTTTTCGAAAGCAGACGTCAGACATACTATTTCGTCGATGCCGAATCTACAAATATATCGAGTTTCTGAGTTGTTTATTCATTGAACACAATTAGATTTGGAAGAAACTCGATATATGTAGAGTAGGTGTTGGGCTTGATTGTGAAAGTCGCATTCGTGAATGGGTGAAATCCGCCTAATGATTCCCTAGATATATGTATACCAGAGGTGAATATCAAAGCATTTCATTCCTCTGCGCGGCAACCACAACTTCTTGACCTTGAATTTGGATAGTTAAGATGGGTCATGTATTATGTTATTGAAATTGTATTTTCCTTCTGAATATTATAACAGTAATCGAGAGTATACGTATGCAACGTTCTCGAAACTCAGAAGTGTCAGATTTCTGCTCATCGTTGACACCGAATTATAAAAAAAAACCATCCACTTCCGCTATTACTGAAGGCATTACTCCCACAGATATTCATGCTAAATCCATGACGAATGGGGTCGTTTCTTCAAGATTTTGCCTAGACCACCTCCAACCTGTTGTAGTTCCAAACCTTTCGGCGTTCCTGGAAAATTCTCTACGAATATGAGTAAATATCTAATATGTCATCCCTAGAAGTGGTCGAATACAATGTTCTTGAATACCCTAGAAGCTTCAATTCTGTCATTTACCATTATCAAATTGAAAAACGTCGAATCGTTCGCAGAAAATTGTGTTCTCCATAGAACCGGATTATAAATCAGTATCCGGATACAAAGTTCTCAGAATTCAGAAGTATTCGATTTCTTCTAATTGCCGATAGTGAATTAAAAAAAAATCCCATCCACTACCGTTGCTACTAAGGGCATTCTTCCCACCGATGTTCAGTAGAAAACAATGACGGATGGAGTCGTTAAACAAGTCTCCGCAAATATTGCCTAGTCCCGCGGTTCCCCTAGAAACTTCTGACTCGAGCCTGCATTATTTCCGATTTGTTCAGCGTTCCTCGAGAATTTTTGAAGAATATGCGTAAATATATGTACTCGATTGAACATTTCATTACCAGAGGTACTCGAATACCCTGAAGGATTCGAATCTGTCATTCACTAATATACATGGGCATTGGAGTTTTATTTAGTATCGGATTATAAATCGGTTATCTAAAGTACTCGGATACAACGTTCTCGAAACGCAGAAATATCCGGTTTCTTCATGTCGCCTATACCGAATAACAAAAAATCCTATCCGCTACTGCTGCTTCTAAAGACATTCCTCCACCTAATGTTCAGTCGAAATCAATGACGTATGGAGTCGTTAATCAAGTCGCCGCAAGACTTTCCTAGAGTCCCGCGGTTCCCCTAGGAACTTCCGACTCGAGCCTGCAGTATTTCCGAACCGCTCGGCTTTCCTGCGGCAACGAAACTAGGCGCTAAGTGCTCCAGAGAGGGAAAGTTTTCCTGGGTCTCGGTATCCAGCGGGCGGTATACCGTCTACATTCGGCGACATTTATCCAGGCGGATTACAAGGCGATGTCGTTCGGCCGATAGGAGAATCACCGAAAGCGGATTTGGAGGGTTCCGTATGAAAAGGACTCAATGCAATTGTAATTGGGGGTTTGCGACGTGTCTGAAACCATCCTTGTATGACGGGCGTCCTGCGATCCCTGTCCACTCATCTGCTTTGAACTAGCGCCTGTAAAGCCTGTTTGCGGCCAGTAGGGTAAATCTCCCATTCCCCGAATCTCCCTTTAAAATGTGATATTTCAGGGGTGTTTGAGTTGTAAAGAAATTTTCATCATTCTCGAGTTTTGCTGGTGGAATATCTTAGTTGCATCCGGGAGGTGATGGATATTTGGGTCACGTGACCACAGATCTTATGGATTTATCAGATTTCGTCAGAAGTGAACGAACGAAGCAGACGATAAGAGAACCAGAGACTATAAATATTTGATATGAACTCATCTGCCTATCATAGACTGACGTCAAAACAAAATTGTCATATATTTTATGTTCTGCAGTGTTTATTTCTCAGTTCGTTATAAGAAAGTGTATCAATGTAATTTCAATGACTCCAATTCAAAAAGGATATCGAACAATGTTCAACAACGATGAAGAGGACGATCAAAGCGCACTGTTTTTCAAAAAAATAGAGGGGTTAGCTGAAGGATTAGTACCAAAATTCGTAAATCACCAGGTTAAACATAACTTAAGAATGTTTCACAGTTATATGAATCTACTGAGAATTGTTTAAATCATTATTTATTCAGATAAGAGATGAAATTCGATAAGTGATATCAACTTTGCCATCGATAAAAATTTTGCTTTCAGAACCTCACCAGAATAAGATATTGCTAAGGTATTGGCTCATGTAAATCAGACTGCCTAAGTAGAGAGTTAATTTTTCGAATTTTCCATTTAGTATAAGGGCCAGAATACTTTATATGTTGAGCCCTTCGGCTAGGTGTTGGGGAATCCTGAAAAAAATTATTCTCTTCTAGTGCAAAGAATTGTCTGATCGTCATCGCTGTTTTGAGCGCCATCGTGATCGTGATCGCGTATATTTGGTCACAGCTGAACGGCTCCATCTGGATTCAATTAACGAACGACTCAGGAGCAATCCGAGCGGTCTGAGGTGAGAAACCAACACCCCTATCGTTTATCATTTTAACCACGGAATACAACGCAATCTTAAACATCGTCTTCCGATGCATGAACCTCCTAAAATTCTCAATAAATCGATAACATCATCACGGTCTAAGATTGTGCAGAATAAATAAAGATGACTTTAAACCACTTTGACCTCTTGTGAACACGTATATATTTGGCCGAGTTTTTTAATGCACCAAATTGGTGTGGTGGAAGAATGATGGATCCACCAAATCGTTTTTTTATTATTGGTTGAATGACGTGAATGTCAAATTATCTAGTCCAACATCCACCATATATGTTATATGTCCACCATACTCCACCACAACCACACCACTTTAGTGAATTAAAAAACGAGCCCATAATAATAAAATTTGACAGTTGCCAAAATTTTGACGGTTTGTACGAAACCTTGACAAGATGAACGCGGAAAATGACAGGGAGCAATTTCAATTGATGGACCAAAAGCTACGGTTATAGTTACGGTTATCTCAATTGACAGATTTTCCTTTGCCTATATGTCAGTTTGGATAACCGTCTAACTATAACCGGAGCTTTTGGTCCATCGCTCGAAATCGATTATGTATCTGTTACGTAAACTGTGACAAAATTAAGCAAACTATACGTTAACGAACTGCTTGGGCTTACGTTCATAGTGAACCAGCCATTAGAGCTATTGGGGTATGAAGTAAGGAGAGCGTAAAAGAGGATTTGCTAGTGCTCGTAACGAGAGGGTCTTTTCAGCGTGGAAACAAAACCAAACAAGCCATCCTAATAGCGATAATCCATCACACGATTAATCATGACAGAACCAAGTGTCAAAATGCGTTCAGAAAACATAATGCCCGGATTTAATGGGACAATCAAAACAAGCAAATGTTCAGTCTCGTGAATTGATTGCTAATCGCGCGGCAATAATATGGGATAATTATTCATGAGCCGGTTGACTGTGTTTCGACATACGCGTACTGTTCAGAGGTCCGCTAATCATTCCACTGAGACCTTTCGATATGAGTCGTGAGTTAAATTACACCCTTTCTACTTCATCGGAAAAATCTAATTCTTTCCGTACCGACCTATTGTTGATCAGTGAGCAGCGAAAAAGTGCATCCAAAGCACAGTAGGGAAGTCAGGAACTTTCTCACGTTTTTTCAAATTCGTACCCAAAGTAGCCCTTACCCGGTTATATATTGACTCTGATTGCTATCTTCTAACCATCAGGAATCATCACGAAATGTTGTTACCTTGAAAACGTCATTTTTGCACGCATGTTTTGCCAAATGTCTGTAGTATTCAAGTTTTCTCTAGATAATAGTCTTGAACGACTAGGTTCACGAGATCTTCCGTGAGAAACGACTGACTTGATTCGAATGGCCAAATCAGAAATGGTCGAATACTCCTGATGTCCATCTCTTAAAATGTCCGATCGAATTGTAATTCGGATGGAAAGAAATTTTCAGAGGAACGGACTGACGGTGTGTGTGTGACCTCTTTTTCTTCAAGTTTGTGCTCCTACTTCTTTCTTACAAGCTCAAATGAGTGTAATTATTGAAATAATGCATGTCACTAACCTAAATATCTCACTCTGGAGCGCTTGATGGTTATCAACCATCAAGTATTTTTACCATCGTGAGCAGCCCCACAAGCATTCCAACTACAGAGGCTTGGTGTCAACTAAGTGCAAGGTCCCAATAAATGAAATAGTCTGTAGAGATAGTGTAAATCCTTACTGCAAGAAGTATAAATATACTCCTTATCAACCTATTTTACATGCTGCCACAAAAAAAAGTCCATTTTGAGAAACTTGCAACGTTTGCCTGCCAAGAATATGGAGTACGGTTCTCTGTCCGATCCTTTACATACATCTATAGGTGTACTACAGGGATCCCTTCTCGGTTCCCTGCTTTTCATTATTTATACCGACATATTATGTTCTTCCAGTTCTGTAATGCTCATTTTATGCTGATGATGCTAAACTTTATATCAATTTTGATGCTGGAGATGTCGATAAAGGTGTTAGAAAAATGAATGTTGATCTTGCAACCATTTTTAAGGTATCTGCGCAGCACAATCTGTCGATTAACCCCAGTATATCTGGTCGTAGACAATTCTTTTCGTTAAAGGTTGGACATCGAAGGTTGTATTAGACGTTTACTCTAATCTCTGAGGCTGATCTATGCTCATCGAAGTGTCTTGCCTACTGTGGTAAAGAAAACAGTATGTGACTCTCTAGTGTTGTCTAATTTTAATTATTGCTCACAGGTGTTTTTCTCATGCTTGGATCAGGCGACTGTAACTCAATACCGAAAGTTCAAAATTCATGTTTTGGATCCGTTTTTGGAATTCGCAAATATGAGCCTATTAGTCATAAATTGGTAGAGGTCGGGTGGTCGAACATGCAGAATAGATTTCTGGTGGGAGCATTAGTGTGTCACCATCGTATCCTATTGTCTCATAGACCACTGTGTCTGTATCGGAAGATTACATTCAGGTCTGATATCCATAATCTCAATACTTATATCCCCTTCACCTCATAGTTTGTCACTATTTGAGAGATCTTTCAATTTTTTCAAACATAGATATCACAACAGAAATATTGGCCGTTCGCTAGAAAGTCTATCCTTATCAACTTTCAGAGCTAAGATCAGGGATTCGATTTACGAGGATCAATGTGAGTTGAGACATTAATTTACATCGAAATGTGGAATTTTTTTTTAAATACTGGAATATTCCTTTTAAATTTTTGATTTTTTTGTGTGATTTCTTTTATAACACGAGATGTGTTGCCAAATCTGTTTTGTTCTATTTTTCGTCAGAGTTTGAGTAGAAAAGCAGATTGTGCTTTGTCACCATCTGAATTCCGCCCTTTTTATTTAGTGTTATTATTTGTATTTTTTTTTTCTGAATAAAGTCATTGTTATTAGTACTTAAATAATGGACTGGACTGGATTACACCTTTTCGTCACATCGGTGAAAAACAATTGGTTACAGTGTGAGAGAGACAGAAAGAACTTCTTATTACTTATATAGGGAAAGATATATGGGGGAAAGCATGTGAGCTGACCTGCACACACTTAGACAGATGAGGCTTGATGCAGGTTCTCCATCAAGTGCAAAATCCCCTTGAATATGATAATCTGTATCGGTCATTTCAATCCTGAGATCCCTTTCTTACTGAAAACAGTATAAATATACTCCTCATCAACCTATATGCTGATACGAAAAGTTAAATCCATTGTGAAAAACTTGCAACGTTTGCCTGCCAAGAATATGGAGCACCACTTGAATAATGAAGACAGTTCTAATGACCGTCCCTGACCAGAGTCGAAGAGTTCCGTACAAGCTGCACCTCGAAATCGTAATTGGACCCGAACAATAGACGTCATTTTGCAGAACAAACAGGGCTATTCATCAAGCTCAATTCCTCGTCTTACGATGGCCATTCCGGTTCCATGCGGCTAATACGGTTATTCCTTCTCCTACTAGCTCCATTTCATCATCCGTGTAATTTTCCCATAACCAGTGACGCCTCTTCGGCGATTAGAATAACGAGATTGTACGATATTTTTCTACAAGCGACATATTAGCTTGGCCTATATGTCAATCAATGGATACTATCAACTATCAATTTTACCCACTTCGCGACCTCTTCGAAAATCTATACACGTATCGAGCATCAATGACATCACAGAAATAACATAACAAAAATAAAAAATATTTTTGATGTTTCAAAGTAAATAACCATTAAAATTCGTAGTTAAAAATACCACGAAGCACGTATTCACCTCAATGAAGAGAATAACTTTCATGAATTATAATGTACAATATTTAATAACTTATAAAAATAAATGTTTCCTTCAGGTAGCCTCTAACGGAAAAGTTTCAGAAAGTTTCATATGGTGACCTATGGGTCAGGAAATAAGATGTCCTGAAAGGATTTCGCGCACATGCATTGGATCAAATCAGCGCTGACTGATGTCAAGGGCTACCTACTTCATCTCTTATGTCTCGAGTATGCTTTTATTCAACTGCCTGTAACGCCCGGTCGCATCGGTCCCACTCCTAGAACGCCGTGACAAAGCGCTCTAGCACATAGTTAATGTAGTTCCGCACAGAACGTTCTGGTCCACCATGCATAAAACACTTGAACTAGTGTTCAACAGCGCAGAAATGGCAAAACTGTTCACGTTTTAGAAGAGAACACCAGGATTGAGGTACTGTTCCGCCGGACAAAACTTTGTGGTATCACTTTCACTGAAAGATGAGTCCTGTATCGCAAGCTCTCCTTCAGTCCTTACTTGATTAACGCGCTACCCATTTCGTCTCTTGTGTATAAACATTACCTGCCTGTTACGCCTGGCCACATCGGTCAACGTGTAGGAGGCATGAATATTACGCATATACCCAGTAGATCCTGTCAAGATCTCATCTGCTATGCTGGTCATCTCTGACGATCTCGCACGCTCATTTATGATACGAATAAAGGATGTCCATTCAAGAAGGTACAAAAATATTTAGTATGGTGCATATTCTGACAAGTTGCCCTAGAGTAAGCCAGGACGAAACTTGATACCCCCAAAGAAGTTGAAGCTACCTCGCAAAGCATAAAAAAGTTTCAAACCCAAACATATTCGAAAAAATTATTTTTGCAGTTCGGGTTTCAGGACAATCAGGATATAGCGGTAGGAATTTACAATGTGCCTTCCCCCCCCTCCATCTTCACCAAATAGCGAACTTTTGATACAGCTCACCATGCTGTTGAGTACTTTTGATGGGTGCAAAGGACTCTATGGAAGAAACTGACGGTTTACGGAAGCCAAGTAACTACAGACTTGTTATTTACGAAGCTATCCAGTTGAAGATAAGCTGATCCCCTTGGCATCTCTGCCCTGGCATCAGAAACAGCCAAGATTCCGAGGAAGCATAGTTTTTATCTCCCGAGTTCGAAAAATTGGATCATTATTGTACATCAAAGTACGCAAATACTATCATGAGCAACCACGCGGCGCTCAAACTGCCAATGAGTGATGGAGAAATTTTCCATTCAATCAAGTTTACTCATGGTGACTAGACCTCATATTGTATGGAGATTTGGACTATCACACTTTAGAATAGGTATACTTGATGGATTATCAAGAACTCAGCTATACCGCTGTTTGGATATGGCTCCCCCTTCTTGAAACTAGCTTCTCTGGCT
Organism: Myrrha octodecimguttata; assembly: GCA_958510865.1. Taxonomy (NCBI): domain Eukaryota; kingdom Metazoa; phylum Arthropoda; class Insecta; order Coleoptera; family Coccinellidae; genus Myrrha; species Myrrha octodecimguttata. Next base: position 35,134,875 of record OY294057.1, read on the forward strand.
CTAGAATTCGGACAATTTTTGCAGTGTGAAAACGGGGATACGTTAGGCATAGCAGTAAAAAGATTGAAAACTTATGCCCATTAGATAAAAGGGATGTATTTGTTACATTTGATACAATGACACACGAGGAAATGTCGTAAACACTTCCTTTACTAATAAGCCTGTGGGAGGATCCACATACAAACAGAGGTCAAGCTTGATTTTTTGAATATTTCCAGAATTGGCTACCAAATATGTGAATTATTAGATGAATAAGTCGACAACCATGTATAAAAGCATCACGGAATGGGAAACTTCGCTTTATATTTTTACTTTTCGGACGAAAATTGGAAGCTGTTAATACCAATAGTATGAACACCGAATTGTTTGAGCCATAACTTAACATAACATAAAGAAATGACATTTATTGATTATAAGTTCCAGCCCCTAAAGCTGAACCTATTGAAATCCTCACCAAAGGAATCTGATTGAATGTCTGTGAATACACGGCAACAGGAATAATTTCATTCAGGTGCATAATTCAGTTGCATCTTACCGCAAATCAGCATAATAGATTTGTTTTCGACACGAACAGACAATAAAGGCAAACGGATTGCGCTCTATTTTGGTCTCCAAACCGGTGCCAGGGTGAATTACGATGTTATCGCGATTAAAAAGTTTTAACGGGTCGATTGAACGATTGAGCGCAATCATGAAAACTATTGCTGGATCGGAAAGTGTCCCAGATCTGAAAAAAATCCAAAGAGTTATTTTTGTGCATTTGGTTTTGAACAAGCTAGTTCATCTACCGTACTCAGAGATTGATTGGGTCACAACAATACTGTGTCGATGTGCAATTTATTACTCGTTACTGAATATACTTATAATTCAGAACTCATATACTATTGTGCATGTTTTTGTAATGTAGCAGATGTTACCCATGAACATTCATTCTCGCTATCATAGACATATTAAATCTCTGGACATGGCGAACGAATCCATTTCTGAAGAGTCGAATGGGAATGAGGAAGCGAGTGAGAGGTCCGAGAGAGAGATGGAACTAGCTCGGGCAAGATCATAGACAAGATTCACGATACAAATTTCCGGTATTCTATAGCGCATGGATAGTGAGATGAAGAATGATCTCACTTACACAATATGACGCCGAGCTAGAGATGAAATCAAGCATTTACTTATTGGGGAATCTCCGGGAAATTATCTTTTCTTGGTATATTATCACCATAAACACTATTTTGTAACGTTACAAAACGCTCCACTGTCGATTTCAGTTTCCATCGCGAAAATACGTCATACTAATAATTTCAATTCCAATCGCAAGAAAAAACGCCTTACTGAAATTATATGATCGGTCGCTAAAGAACGCTCTTCGCTTTGACGGTTGAGTGTGTGTTTCGCATGCGCGACCCTTCAAACTCGGTCCAGCCGATGGAAAATTCTTTCTTTTGGTGCGTAGGAAGTTGAAGATTCAACACCTTGCTAGAGTTTAGCGAATTAACGTATCTCGTAATCCATTAACATCGTGGAATTTTGAAGATTTATTGTTTCTTATAAGACGTCTATTCAAAAGGCGGTAAGTATCCCGACCAATATTTTTGCTTTTGTGAATGCCAGATTGTGATTTCTGATTTATTTCATTTCATGCAGGTTACACAGGTTAACATTTTTCTTTGTATGATATTGTGCTCTTATTCTTGAGTTCTAGATATTTCATCTCATATTTATTAACTTGTAAATTATTTCAATAACGTCTAGAGTCCCTGGGAGTGAGATCACGTGTTACAAGCACTATCTTATAATTTTGAAATTTGCAGTCTTCGTACCGGGGCTACCGCCTACTGCATCATCTTTGTACCGGGGCTACCGCCTACTGAAGCATCTTTGTACCGGGGCTATCGCCCACTGAAACATCTTTGTACCGGGGCTACCGCCTACTGCATCATCTTTGTACCGGGGCTATCGCCCACTGAACCATCTTTTCACCGAGCTACCGACTGCTGGATTGTCTTTTTACCGGGGCTAACGCCCATTTGAATATCCTACTACCGGACCCAGAGTTTAACTGGATCATCTTGGTACTAGAAGCAATTATTACTGGATTATCTTAGTACTGGAGCTGATCATGGCTGGAATACCTTTATTACGAAACTAATTATTAGTGGAATATCTGAATTCTGGACTTTGCTCTGGATGGAATCTCTTGAAACTGGACTACCTGCATAATACCTGCATTTTGGAAGATCATCCTTTACTATTAAGATAAGTGCTTCTTCGAATCCCGGATCTCAGATTCACTGTACCTAAATTTGTGTTTGTAAATAGCAATTTTAATTGTAAAGTTGAAATAAATAGATAGGGAGTAAGAGGTTGCATCATTACCACCAGATTAACGATTGGGGATACATTCAGGAGTTAATTTGATTTCAATTTGATAAATGGCTCTTTTTCTTTCAAATTCCCTTGGTCCGCTTGTTTCAGAACGGTATTCTTAGCAACAAATGATTTTTTCCTGAGCAGCGTACAGACACTCAAGCTGAGCAGCTTCCGGAGCACTTTAATTGGGCTGCCTCACGAGTATATACGGTGTTTTGAGCAGCTCGCGAGCCATTCAACGCCGTCCAAACTTGCGAGGAAGCCGAATCAAATTTCCTCGAATGTCGCTCAGCCCGCGTGTCTGTACGCAGCTTTTGAATTTTGTGCATTAAATAGTCTCAAACGATTAGAATGCACTAAATAGTGAAGAAACCTGTGCGAAATTTATTTCTGCGCTCGGATTCATAGCAATTATACACTCATTTAATTTCTTAACGCTCTTTCCAAATTATTGTATTTTACTTTCATTTTATATCTCCTCGTTCAATTAATGGCACAACACGAATTTACCATTATTCTTAACCAGTGAACCCGGTTTTAAATGAAAGAACAAATTCTATTCAAAAAGCTCACGAAAACACAAAAAAAAAGAAAATTATATCTTCTATACAGTCTTTATATTCTAATGGAATGGAATACCACAAAATCTGCTTTGAAAAACTTCAGCAACACAAATTTGAAAAGCAAAACTTTTGGAAAAAAAATTCATTTCAAACGTAGACTTATAATTATAGTCTATGGCTTAAAACTGATCTGTCTTGTTTTTGATGTATTCTTTGGTTTTGTCCGCTCTAGTTCCATCATTGTCAGCCTACTTCATCTCTCTAAGCCGTGTCCATATAGTTTTATAAGTCTATGCATGTTCTACACATATAACCACACATCTCAAGTGTACAACAAGAATCGCCAAACATTCTCGATGTACGATCAACACTTGTGGACAATATTGTGGTTCATGTATATACAACGAACATATCTTTACCACAAAGAAATATTCTGATAATGTAATTTTGTTCCGTTCCGTTGTTAAAAAGTGGATTAAAAAGAAAAAGTTTCCAAAATATTAGCAGATGTAGTAAATGTTGAAAATGGACAATGTTGAAAGGAACATACGATTTCCAGAAATGCAGAAATTCAAGATCCGCATAATCAGACTCAATAGGTGAGAATTGAAGATTGAGATATCACACCGTACACAAAACAAACATGTGAAACTAAGAAACTATCCCCAACGTTTCAACTTGAATATGAACAATCACCACTGGCTTTGCTAATCCTCATAATTTACAATTTTCGAACATATACATTGTACATTCTATCATTTCCAATTGTTAGCAGTCCACTCCAGATTCTTAACTTCTCCTCAACTTCTCGGGCAGCAACAGCATATTATAAGGATTGTTGTTGCAGCAGTCAAGGCCACAACAGCTCCAACAGAGAGTTCAGCGTTCAAATTTAACCTGAATTTATCCCTGCTCTCAAGTTTTATAGAATCACCAGAAATGGGTCGCACAGAGTCGTCAGAATCCATAACATTCAGAAGATTTTGGTTGTGACAGTTTGAAAATACTATTGAAATGTCAGGCCATGATCATGGACATAGATTTTCGAGATCTTTTCAACGCATAGACACTGAGATATGAACTGCCCCATTTTTTCGAATCTGTGCATAGAAACGGATAAAAGTGTTCATTATAAATATGTAGGAACATGATGGAGTGCTCATATGCAAAAAACTTGACGTCAGCAAGTTGAACATTCAAGGAAATATACAGGGTGAGTCTTTAAGTTGTCCATTAATTTTAACCATAGATTCCTCTCGTCAAATAAAACACATGTTTCATTTGCCATTTTTTCCAGATTCGGCTGTTGAAATTTCCAAAAAAAAATCAGTTTTTCTTTTTCATCTTTGATATGGTAACTCTGAATGAGATGAATTTCGGTGTGAAGTTTTCTATGAATATGACACAAATTCTGCAGTAATCACTGTCATTTTACTTCAAAGAGTTTCCGAGTTAGAGACTCAACGATTCATAAAACTATATGAAATATGGAGATATTAGACGTTGAATGTTATAAAATCTGTTAAAATCAGAGAAAATACCTCATTTTTATGGATCCGTCCCTGAGCTAGTAAAGGCGGTAAATTAAGTTCCGTCTACAATTATCCGAACCATAGAATACACTGAAACATTTATTTATTTTGCATAGAACTAATGTACTTATATTAGGTCTATGCTATTTCGTAATCAAACCACAGATATGGAGGCTGGGTCTTCATGTGTATGAACTTGACTTTCCATAGAGTTGAATTCTTTGTTCTTCATTTAGAGGTTGAATGAATGTGTTTAGGTTAAAAGATTGATTTCATATAATTCATTCATAAGTTTGATGAGAATAAGAATAATTATTTAGTTTCAAATATGCGAGTGGACGAGGATATCGAATATCTCAAAAATATCGAGTGGAAAATTACTGTTGCAATAGTCCAGTGTAGTGAAATGTTTACCTTGCGATAATATCGCAAAAATCACCAAATCAAAGGAATCAAGTGAGTAAATGAGCTTTTCAATCATTTTTCTTTGAATTTCAAACATTTGATTGGTTATTCTGCCAAAGAGATCGCCATAAGAGATATCTGTGTTGAACTTTTAAAGGAAGTAAAGGAGAGTATTAGCAAATTTAGAAATACTTAAATGCTTATAACTTTTTACCTGAGCCGAATCTTGATAAATGGCAAAGGAAAAAAGTTTTTTATTAAATTAAAGGAATATATGGTTGAAATTAATGTACAACTTCAAGACTCACCCTGTATATAATTAGCTTAATTGGCGTTTGTCCATTCTAAGTTAATTTTGAGAGGCAAAATACATCAGAAATGCCAACCGGCGAGAATAATTATACTCCATTCACTTTTATAATGTAGCCCGGTTGGCCATGACATCGTGACAGATTTCACCGTGTATATTTTGGAAATGTTAGGTTATAGTCATTTTCCTGTCAGATAACTATGCAACGTTGTCCTCTCTACAAAGAGGTCGTAGTAATTAGTTATTTTTCAAATGTCAATCTACATTGATAAAGTAATGAAATTGAGAAAATATTATTTGAATTCAATAATTCCAAAGACCTGGCGAATGTTGAAGAAACTTTTGTCTCTGTTAATACTGGAAATATTTCACGTACATAAACATGGTTGGAAGATTCAGTTATGCTTTTTTCTTGTACGGAAATCAAGAATCGAGTGTTTTGGAATTTTACTGAAAAATGATGGATAGAGTAATTCGTTACTTTGTGAGAGTTCATTAGAAAAAAAAATAAACCTATGGAATTCCCTACTTTTCGAAATTCTCAAGAAATAAGCCTTGGTTTTCACTCACATACGTCGAAAATGTTGGATAGCTTGTGTTGAATTATTGATTCCAAATTATCAGGGTTACTATCAGAATAAGCAGATTTCAATTTTACATAGCACTTCCTGATACTTTGCCTCTGCTTCTTCAAAACTATCTTCGGCATTTTTAGTTTGCAAGCGTTATTATGCTGATATTTAGAAATTTAGAATCGATTGATATTGATAATAGTAGAAATTGAAATTTGGCAACGTCCTTTGACATTGCCGATATTTCATGAGTGCCAACCTGCGTCAGTTTTAAGGGAAAAAACTTGATAAACCTAAATCATGGCCAACCGGGCTACATTATAAAAGTGAATGGAGTATATGTTCAGAATTCCGTTACTACACCTAGGCAAAGGGCTCAACATCTGAAATATTCTGTTATATATATGATAATATAAATAATATAATATAATATATATATGATAAATCAACAATTCTCCCCACTAAGGACGCCTAATTCAAAGAGGCCAAGTAACTTTATAATACTCAGGCAAGGTTCTGAGAACCAAATTTTTATCGATGGCAGGTGGATATGATCAACCCAGCATACTCAAACGACATAAGATTCTCGGAAATCGCAGATATCACGTTATCTTGCCCGCTTCTTTTCTTTTGGTTGCGACCCAACCGGCTGAATGCAAATATTGAACGATAGCGGCTAAAATGGCGTGTAGGATTATGGTAATTGCGGCTGGATTCGGTAACTGAGGTCTAATTAAACAAGAGTGCCATTAAAATCTGTACGTTTATCTCTTACGTCACGGTAGATTTTCTTCTGGGAAGACGATCCGTCTTCCCAAAGATCCGTTGGAGATGTCGAGATTGAAATTTATGGTTTTTATTATCATTGAGAATGGAGAACGTTGCATAAGCTGAATCTGAAATTCATGAGAATATATCAGGTGCTGCTCAAGAAATAATATCTACTAGGCAAATGAGCGATACAGCAGAACCCCTCTTATCCGTCAAGAATGTACTTGCTTGCGTAATTAATTGATATCCGACTTACCTGAGCAAAGTAACAGCCGAGGGCGTATAGGAGGGGTTCTACTATACAGGGTCTTTCACGAGGAACCTCACCCATATTTATACGGGAAACTACTGAACGTATTTTCATGAAATTCATCACTTATAAGTATTTCACGATGCTGATGAAATCTAAAATATTTTCAAGGCATGAGCACCTCCGGTTTTTCCGGAAATGACGTCAACTTCCGTTTTTCAAATTAGAACACCATTTTTTTATTGCAGAAATAGATTCCTTAGAAAATTTCAATTTATTTTGATGTAACATTTTTCAGTTTTGGTTGGAAAATTCTTTCTGAGCGGGAAAATTCGAAAAAAAAATCGAAAATAGAGCTCCGCTGAAACAAGAATAACTTCGAGGTTTTTGAATGGAAAATTTTCATTTTTGGGATTTTTCAAGATGTAAGATTGATGTATCCACTTCAAAAATCGAAATCGCGATTCATGATACAGGGGGTGAAAAAATCGCTTTCAAAGTTAGGGATGACAAAATCGTGAAAAATCAATTATTTCAAATTAGAACCCCATTTTTTTATGGCAGATATTGAATCTGCGTCAAAAAATAATGTGAGTGTATGCATCGCACCCTTGCCCTAAAGTGGATATTTTCTGAGTTATTCACAAAAAACTGTTTTTCGTCTTGAATTTTCAGCTATTTCTTTTCCCTTCACGCCAAAAAGATGACATTTTCAGGAACTATTACTTAAACCATGTTTATGATTTTACTACCCTTATATGCAAGAGAAAAAAGTTACAGGTTGTTCCTAAATAGATGGCGAATTTGGATTCGAATTTGTATCGGAAACCTCTTTATTTCAACTAATCGGCCATCGGTTTTCTCTCCAGTGATAAATAAATAATTCCTTATGAACCATATGCAAAAACTTACCATGTTTTACATTATTGTTTTTTAATGATAGATATCATTAATTACATCTGCCAAATTCCTCTTTATTCAGTAGCATTTTGTGTTTACTATTAATTTGGTGATAATTCGTATTAAGTTATAAAATCGATCACTATGCCTAATTTTACCAATGAAGATTATTTAAATCTCATTCTACTTCATGGAGAATGTAAAAAAGTTGTTGATAGAACGATTCGACTGTTCATTGGGAGGTTTCCTGACCGACCCAGACCAACGAGAGATACCATTAACAGAACCATGACAAACTTGAGAAATGTCGGATCTTTCGTTAAGAAAACTACACACAGAGAAAAAAGTGTAGTAGAAGATGAGAACAACGAAATTACAGTTCTTGCATATTTTCGTGTGAATCCTCAAAATTCTCTCAAAGATGCCGAGATTGATCTGGGATTATCTCAATCGAGTGTTTGGAGAATATTAAAAAAACATAAAATGCACCCATATAAATTCAATAGGGTACAGCATTTGAAGGAAACTGATTTCGTCAGGAGAACAGAGTTTTGCGAAGCTATGATGATTCGATTTCAAGAGAATGAAAACTTTTTGGACTGTATAATTTGGACAGATGAATCTAAATTCACAAAGAATGGTTCTTTCAATAGGCATAACAGTCATTATTGGGATGAAGAGAACAACCACCACTTCAGACAATGGAACTTTCAAGAGACCTGGAGTTTCAATGTTTTTTGCGCCATCAAAAATAATGCAATTCTCGATGTTCACATTTATGATGGGACTTTAACTGGTAAGATAGAACACTACACATGTTTGCATTATTTAAAGAATGTTCTCCCTTAGGAGATAGATATTCTGACATATTGACTCAAATAATTGAGCCGCTAGTACAGAACCATAATGACTTATGGTATCAACACATCAATGTGTCAAATATCCTCTACAGGCTATTTGAAGATCGATGGTTGGCGAACAATGGTCCACATCTTTGGCCACCACGTTCTCCCGATTTAACTCCTTTAGACTATTATGTTTGGGGTAGGATAAAAAATATTGTCTACTCAACTCCCCTGACTGATAAAGAGGACTGCATAGAACGAGTCAGAAATGCGTTCAGGTTTGTTTAGATTTTTAGATTCATAGTTTTGAAACTCAATTTGGTTTTTAAACACTTTTGCAGATCTCTTCCTCCCGATGAAATAAGAAGAGCAACGCACGAAGCATTCCTGAGACGTATAAATAAATGTCTAGAAATTAACGGTCAAAACTTTGAGCATCTTCTCTAGTTATAACTGCGAGAGTTTGCCATGGTTCTCCTAATAGTAACTTGAAGTCGGTTTCAAGAAGGGGTGAAAAATCTACAGCATGGTTCAAATAACAGTTCCTGAAAATTTCATCTTTTTGGCGTGAAGGGAAAAGAAATAGCTGAAAATTCAAGACGAAAAACAGTTTTTTGTGAATAACTCAGAAAATATCCATTTTAGGGCAAGGGTGTGATGCATACACTCACATTATTTTTTAACGTAGATTCAATATCTGCCATAAAAAAATTGGGTTCTAATTTGAAAAAATTGATTTTTCACGATTTTGTCGTCCCTAACTTTGAAAGCGATTTTTTCACCCCCTGTATCATGAATCGCGATTTCGATTTTTAAAGTGGATACATCTATCTTACATCTTGAAAAATCCCAAAAATGAAAATTTTCCATCCAAAAACCTCGAAGTTATTCTTGTTTCAGCGGAGCTCTATTTTCGATTTTTTTGTCGAATTTTCCCGCTCAGAGAGAATTTTCCAACCAAAACTGAAAAATGTTACATCAAAATAAATTGAAATTTTCTAAGGAATCTATTTCTGCAATAAAAAAATGGTGTTCTAATTTGAAAAACGGAAGTTGACGTCATTTCCGGAAAAACCGGAGGTGCTCATGCCTTGAAAATATTTTAGATTTCATCAGCATCGTGAAATACTTATAAGTGCTGAATTTCATGAAAATACGTTCAGTAGTTTCCCGTATAAATATGGGTGAGGTTCCTCGTGAAAGACCCTGTATAGTAGAGTTGGTCTAGTGGAGACCGTCAGCATGGCCGTCCACTGGAAGCGATTTGGGGCTTTTATGAGCTACGCGTTTTACGAGCGCCGATGAGCTTTTACGACCCAAGCGGTTTCAGGCTTCGGGGTCGTCCACTGGCAGATACTTCGCGAGGTTTCAGTTCGTTCTTGTTCTTGCGTAGCAAAGGTTTTTTACTTAGGATTTCCGTGTTTATTGGGAAATTGTGATTCGGGATGGATTCAGAATTAATAATTAATTTCTTGGATAAATCTTACTTGATCAGGCGTATGTTAGCTAAGGAATGGGGAAAATTTTTGAGCTAAGGTAGATTAAAATTTAGAAAAAATTAAATTATCGGGAAAAATTCACCATCTTGATTATGAATCGGAAGAACCTTCAAAACTTCACAGATATAGGCGGTGTAGTTTAACTGAGTTGCAAGAAGACCGCCAAACAGATTATTATCGTAAACTCCTTTATGATACTGCAATGGCAGTTTAAGTGTGAATGTTGATGACCCGGGTACTTCGAAAACAAAGGATGTGGAACTTCTAAATTATGGCTGATTTGTGTTTCATTTGTGAAAAGTCACCTTCAGAAGGAAAATATGTTATTAATGTATCTAGAACGTGACTTCGAAACTTTAAAAACTGCGAACATCTAAAGAAATGATGGTGACACAGATATTCAGAAGTTCTTCAAATTTTGCAGAAGTGCATGCGTATTTTAGAAAACAGGTCACTAGTAAAAAATCCATATAAACTATGTTTATTTTGTGATTGAAAGGATCGTCCTGCATAGGAGATTGATTGGAACGTAGTTGAATCATTACAGTACGTATTGGCCAAAAACACTTGAGCATATAGAAAAATGTTCGGAATAGAATTGGTCACAGTCTAAAAAACAAATTGATAGGAGATATTGAGATGATAAGAGCTATATTAACCGAGATAATGGCGAAACGCGCTGGATTAATTATATTTGGAATGCTATACAGCCGATTATTGCCAAAGAGTCCAATTTCAGGTAGGCTACTACACCTACAGGACTTCTGGATGTGAGTTCAATGTAAGAAGATAGACAACATTCAGTAACCTTTCAATCTGATCCATCTAAAATTCACCAACAATAAACAACGAGCTTCAACAAATTTTCCGTTCACAAACCATACATTTCACTTGCCGACGGATAGCTCCTCTTTTCGAGCGTATAGACGCGGCAGATCCAAACTGATCGGGATACGATTGCGCCGCTCGAATTCTCTCGAAAACGCCCGTATGAACTCGCTGCCAGTCGACGAGGGTACCTAGAATTCCATTCATTTGGATCTGTCGCGCAATTTCGTTCATTTACGCTCCTATCGCGGCTTCGAAATCGCGTGCAGTGGACGACCAGCCTCAGGGTTCAGCCGGTGAACATACGATACTTAAGTCCAGGGTGGGAATATGCAAAAAATATCCCACTCTTGGTGTTAGCGTACATAATCTTATAAACAGGTGAAATTGTTTTCCCAGTGTCTGTTCTTTCAAAATCTTTCGTCAAAACTATTCTCTAATGACTGCGTTGTAAGCAAGTAAAAAAGTAACCTATCGGGGTCCCTATTCTTGAATTGGGGATGGGAGAAAATGGGCGTGTCGACGCTGTTGTCAAGGAAACGCGGTGCATTTCTGATGGAACGATAGAGAACGGTCATACCATCACATTCAAGAATATGGTCCCAGGTTTGATATCCCTTTCTATAATGTCTTAGAAACGGGAAGACTTGGAACTTTCAGAGCAGGTTGCGTAGCAGAATGGGCCGGTTGTGTTCGTTAATGGGACGAATTATGCAAAAGGTTTCGGATTGTTTCGAAATTTTTACCTCAATATTTCGGAAACTATACTACTTCGATCAGATTGAACTCAGTTTCTTTAAGAGTACCATGAGCAACTGCCTATGTAATTTCGTTGGAATCCTATTGTTTCTTGAAAAATTTTACAAATTTCTGTTAAAAAAAAATCATTTTGCTGAAAGTATCCATTATATCTCAATTGAATTCTGCAACTAAAATGAAGTCATTATATAGGGAGGTCCAACGAAAATTTAACACCTCAATTTTCCGACTTGAATGAAAATGTGAAAAATCCTTCAGACTCGTCAATTTCTGATTCTTATGGGAACAACTTTTGCGCTTTTTACATCCCTGTAACTTCAATCCCCTAAAGGAGGTGAGCAGAACCCCTTGATTCTGATGTGGATTAGGGGTGTTGCAATAATTCATTTTGAAGATCGTGTCGATTCCTATCTGACCCTAAAATTTCGCTTCAAAATATCCATCGATAATGTATTAACAGTGAAAATAGTCAAAAGGGCAATGTGAAATGTGGAATTTATCTCGAGAATGTTATTCATATCCGATACATTTCAAACGTATTCAGTAGTTATGTAGTTGAGTAAAAGTAAGAACTCTTCCACCATTTATATTTACCTGTCATTTCGTTATCGATAGAAATTTTGAAGCGAAATCAGGATCAGAAAGTACTCGATGAGATCTTCAAAATGAGATATCGCAACACCCCTCATCCCTATTCAAAATCTAGGGGTTGTCCTAACCCCTGTTAGAGGGTTTGCAGTAACGGGGATGCAATGAGCGGATAAGTTGTTCCCTCTCGATTCAGAAATTGGCGGGTCCGAATGACACGTTTTCAATTTGAAGCCGGAAAATCGAGGTATTGAGATTTCGTTGGGACACACTGTATACAACAGTTTATCACATTTCAGTTTGATCTGATTCTAATTTTATGGGATATCTTTCGAAAGATTTTTTTTTTCAAATGGGATATTTTTCAAAAGTTTCGATGGAGCTCAAAATAACCATTTCAAAAGTATAGCATACATGATATTTTTCTGGAATCATGTTCGAGATATTGAATTTTCAAATTTCATCTTTTGTGATAAGTAGACTTAGGATTGCGCGGAGGTGGAAATAAAATAATGCGAACATTGATTGTTGGCTGTCAAAGTTTGATTCGATCAGATAGTTTGAAGAAACCCCGTTGTCTTTTTGAGAACAATAAAAACTGGACTTCTTTTTCTGCATTTATTAAGTTGTGACAGAATTGTGCGAAAATATATTTGAAAGGATGTACGTCTTTTTCATGAAACAAATCATTTGTTGTCTCTGATTTTCCTCCGGTGTTCATAGAGCAGACTAACACGTCCTACTTCTCATATATTTCGTATTCGTTTAGAAAGCTGAACCGAAGTTGTGAACTAAACAGAACTTAGGTAAATCCACATTATCTGGAAGAATATAAAAATAACAACTCGACAAGGAGAATTCACGAATATTTTTTTCCAATTCATAAATTTTCGATCACTGAACGAAGTACTTTGTATATGGGTATAAAATTGTATAATTCTCTGCCAATTGTCATAAGATTTATTTCTGATTACAATGCATTTCGTAGGGCACTATTTGTGTTTGTATTGAATTTTGAGCCATATTCCATCGAAGAATTTATAGATTTTTGTAAAACATAATGGTAGTTCCAAATTGATTATTTTCCCGTGGTTTGCTGTATTGGTTGTTTGTTTTTGATTTTGACTTGTTTTCATTTCATTATTGTAATTGTATAATGGTGATTTTGAGAATAAATGATGTTATTATTATTATTATTATTATTGTTAACGTTTTTCATCAACATTTCCATGGTTTCATTCTTTCATCGCATCCTACAAAGCCAACTTGTAGATGAAAGTTGAAAATTCAATATCTCAAACATAATTCCCGAAAAATTTCAATTAGGCTATATTTTTGAGATGGCAATTTCAAGCTCTATCGAAATATGTAAAGATATACAGGGCGCCCCATTCGGAAGAAAAATTTATTGTGATATCTCATGAAATCCAAGTTTGCAGAGAATTCAATTAACGTCATTGAATTCTACGTGAGAAGTTCCCACGAGAATGTTTTTACAGAAATAAAATTTTCAACAGAAAAAAAATTACAGCAATATTTCTAAACTGAACATTTTCGGTAACTATGTAACGGTGATAGAGCTATGTAGTTGAGGTTCCGCCAATGAGTTTCTCATGAAAATTGGCCCTCCGACACTGACGTCAGTTTTTGTCTATCTAATACAGAAATAGAACTTCGAAAGTGACCAATTTGGCCCACCATCCATTGAGGAATGGCTTGATTTTGATACCTACTGAATTGCAGACTGAATATTCTCTCAGGGCCGCTACAACTTATTCTCAAAAAACTTTCATGTGCTTCAACTTCCAATGAGTCACTCAGAATAGCGCAATCAGAACTTCAGGATACTACCCTCCGTTCGGCCCCATATCAGCTGAGTTCTTTCCATGCCAGAGAAATCCTGTCCCTGCGGACCTGCAATTCCATTGTTTGTTATGCGATACCAATCAAATATACCAATCCAATAATACGTCTGAGTTATGGAAACCAATCCATTTTTTTGTGGAGATAATTATTACGAGAGGAAATGTCCATGAAATATATCGAGATAATCCAATTCCGGGCACTGGCAAATCGAATTGAATCATTTTCGAAAGCGAATTACGTGGCAATGGATGTCCAAAGCATGAAACATATTCAGAATGATGTGAATTCGAGTATCGATTCGATATCATCCATTCTTAAAGTTGGCAACACTGTTTAAACTGGCGGCCATTTTGTCAGCTGTTAAGTGATTTGTGTTTAGTTTTGTCTGGCATTTCAACATGAATAGACTGACGCCTGAAAAACGCTTCCAAACTGAGTAAATTTATTTTGAAAATAATGATTCTGTTCGAAATACGTATCACGCTCTACGTCCATTTTACGCTCAACATAATCGTCCATCAGAGCAATTAATTCGACTAACTATGGACCGTTTTCGCAGCTCGTCTACTTCAACTGATAATACGCTTCCACAGAGACGTCGTACAGTGAGAACAAAAGAAGCCATTGCTGCTGTAGAGCGTAGCGTATAGGAAAACCCGCGTCTATCCGCTATAGAGCCAAGATTACTGACTTTTTCGTTCTTCAATTGAACAACCATGATGTGGAGCAGCTGTGGTTTCAACAATACGACGCAACATGTCACACAGCTCGTGCCACAATTGATTTACTGAAGGAAACTTTTGATACCCGCATAATTCAACGCTGCTAGACCATTTTCTGTGGGGATATGTAAAGTCGCTAGTCTATGCCGATGAGCCCGAAACGATCGACCACTTGGGGGACAACATTCCCGCGTTATTGGCGATATATGGCCACAAATGTTGGAAAAAGTGATTGAGAATTGGACCTGCAGATTAGATTACGTCTAAGCTATATTTAAATTATATTGCCAAAAGATTACCTTTTGAATAAAGTCAATTTTTAAAATTCATCCTTGTTATATTCTATTTCAAAGTTCTATACCCCTAAAAATCACACCCTTTATAGAATAGTTAGTGACGGATGCTGAGGTTCAATAGGAAGTAAAAATTTTCTTCAATGGCTTAACAAAAATAACGGTTGCGCCAGTAAGTAGTAGAAAGAAACACAATATTATGATGTCGTAACATAGGAACTAACGAACAGATTTATTTGCGAGAATGAAAGGGGCATTTTGAATTTACAGGATCTAGACTTCAACAAATGTGTTGATGACATAGCTGTAGACCACTCTATGGTTTTTCACGCTCTTCTTTTAGGGTACGTAACGCACAAGAGAGTTGCCCGAGTTTCTGTTATTTTCGACTATTGAGACTTTAAAGTTCGATTCCCTCAAAAAGAACCCGTTGTGAAATTAATCGTGTCTAGCCGCATATGCTGTAACATAGGACGGAACTCAGAGTTTTGTTATATACAGTATGTATGTATGTATGTTTGGAAATAGGTTAGGTTCGTTAATGAGCAGAATCGGCCAAACTGTTCCCGAGTTATACTCATGTGAGGTTGAGAATTACCTCCGAAAGAAATATCCTAGAAACTCGATATTTGTTGAGAAGGTTTGGAACTGAAATATGAAGGCCGAATTCGTTAAAAGGTAATATCCACCCAATGATTCCGCAGATAAACCTATTCAAATTTCATTTTCCCAATATTTCCAAGAAAACAGAACAACATCGAACTGTTATCAAGCAGTTGATTGAAAAAAGATAGCTTAAGAGCAAAAACACTACACTACTTCAGAACGACATCCCGTTTTCTCCTATCAACGTCGGAATTTCACGCATTTTTATATTTCTCGAGACTATTGGCCGCGTTGAAGCATGCAGGTCGTGAGCAGGTGCACGATCTTGAGATATTAACGAGGTTTGTTGGAACTTGAATGTGGCCGGGTTGCGAAATTCACCAAGCCGTATTATCTCAGCCGGCGGTTCTGTTTGCTCTTGAAGGTTCATGCTGAATTTCGTAAAGATAATATGAAAAGATCACAGAATATTCGATTAGAAAAAAATTCGAATTTTTCTACTGAAACGATCAACACGGGATTCGACACGAAGTGGTTTATCAACATTTTCGAACTAGTTACCAAGTTCAAGTTATTCCGAAAAATACAATGATACCGACAAAAAATCTCGACAACTAAACATTGTCTGGTACTATATATACCACTAGCACTTAATACGTCTAACGCACGTTTCGGTAACCACGTTTTCTTCTTCAAGAGACATACTGGTAGCTCAATGTCTCTTGACGAAGGAAACGTGCGTTTGACGTAAAAAGTATTCATGGATTAGAGAGTGAGTATCGATTATTTTGAGAGGATTTTGCATAATTTTTCAGGTCTCAAAACGAAAAATCGAAAGAAAATCATTTTAATTTTCTCGTTTGTCTGATGAAATAGTCACATCTGTACTCTGTTAATATTATTCCTGTATTTTTCATCCGGCAATCTGTTTTCCAAGAAACTGCTCTTGACGAATAAGTTCAATCCTGCAATCCGAAAGGGCTTTTCATTTCAATTTTAGTAGTTCTGTTTCAGACATTGGGAGTGAAAACCCAGAAAAATCCTGGAAAATGATTGATAGTTTGTTATCAGTATTTTACCCACAGTGAACTTAAATAGTTTATTTAAAAATACCACGGTATTTGACATATTTTTTCCAATATCTCCATGAATTATAATCGTTTCAAACATTAATTCAATACACTACGTTGAAATATAAACTTCAAGATCTGAGCACAATGTTTTCTGGATATGAAGACGAGTGTACGCTCATGTCACAAGAAGTTACAGGTATATTTAGACACTCAATGTTGAAGTAGTTGTACCTCAACTAAGCCGGCAGTGAAAAAACACCCAATAAAGCGTCGATGTCGGTAAGGTTCCTTGGTGTTGCAAAATGGCGAAGGATGCGGGGACATTTCCTGTTATTATATTTATAGTTTTCGGTTCTTTTTGAAATATATTACAAAACTGAGGAAGAGGATAATTAATTTATAGCATATTTCTCAGTTCACTGTTTCCATTCTATCAAGCACAGAACTATACACATAATTCCTTCCTAAAACTCAGAGCATGAAATAGAGACGCAAACCTACATCTGTCGACGGCACGCCGTAATTGATGATCTAATTTTCGAAGGAATAATAACTCGGTGCCGCGGATGCCATAGGAAGAATAACAACGATTTGAATGATCGGAAGCATCTGCTCTTTCATCCCAATTGAGCCGTTCGAGGCCGGCGATCGGTTAATTGGATATTTTAGCGAGCTGTCCGAACGAAATCTGAACGGCAGCGTCCGAACATGTAATCCCGACATGCCATCATAACTCAATCAAGCTGGGGACGGTTAAAACAAGCATCGTTATGGACGTGCATTGATATGAATTATTGCGTTGATATACGGCGGTACAACTATAATTTCTGGTGACGTCGAAATTTAGCTAGTGACGTAACATCCTTGATACCGAAATTCGGGAGAAGTATTGATGTGAAGTGGATTTTTTTTTTCTTTTTGGATACAAACAGGGGGTGTCCCAATGAAAAGGGGCCACTCCAGATGTTCCTCATAATATAATGAATAGCGGGAATTACACGGATATTTCACAAATATTATTTACTGTACAGTGTATGCTTGAGAATGCAACCCCTGATGAGGGTCGCTAGAACCCAAAGAATAAGAATGGGAAATAGGGGGCGAATGATTCTTCATGTTGAAGCGCTTTAAAAGTCTCTTGTAGAAATCGCCTGGCCGATATTTTATGAGCAGTACCTCAGCCAAAAAACCGAAATTTATGTTTGCTATTCGCATTGTATTCAGTGTACGTAAGGAAACATTCATTTAAGTTGAATGGTCAAATGAGAGCGTCATAAGATTTCGTACAATAATTCATTTTATTAAAGGCTAAATTTCAAAATTTCAAACAAGTTTTTATCACTTTGTTTTACTACCAATAATTACGATTGTGAGGTTTACAAAAAAAATTACCTTAAAATTACCAAAAATAATACACTTTTGGTGTCGATTCTTAGATAGAGCTTTTTCCTTACCCCTATCCAAACACAACCATGAAATTGAATGAATACTATAAAAACAACGGTTTCAATCACAAAACAATAGATAAAATAATAAAACACAAAATTTCCAACTAAGCCATGAACCAAATTTACCCTTCCATGAAAACCCAAATAATTAATAATTTTCTCTTTTCTACTTCGGTGATATAAGTGAAAAAATCTAGAAAAGCACTGCCGTGAAGGCAGCAGCTATTGCGCGCATGTTCAATGTAGATGACCGCTTCTGCAACGAATTTGAAAATGCACGCAAAAGCTGCTGCCTTCACAGCAGTGCTTTTCTAGAATTCTTTTTGATAAATTACTGGATTTCAATTCGATCTTATCTGTATTTTTGGAAATATTGGAAAAATAAAATTTTGAATGGGTGTATCTACGGGGTCATTGGGCGGATTTTACCCATTCTCGAATTCGACCTTCGTAATTAAGCCCCAAACCTACTCTACAAATATCGAGTTTCCAAGTCGTTTCTTCCGGATGTTAGTGTGTTTACGGTCGGCCTAACGTACTTCATCGAAAAATTACAGTTCGAAGGTTCATACAGAATTTAATGAGGATGATATGATAAGAAAATCACAAAAAGTTTTTTTTTCAAATTTTTCTAATAACACGATCATCACGAACATATTTTTTCCCGATATCTCCAAAACTGATAATCGTATCGAACTGAAATTTGGTACACTGCTGTGAAATATGAAGCTCGCAGTCCGAGTGAATTTTTTTTCTGGATACAATGAACTGTTTTCGAAAAAAAAAATTCGGAAAAACATTTTGAAAAAAAAATTTTCTTAATTTGCTGACAATATGATCCTGACAAAATTTGTCTCAAAGTTGCGCATCGTTATACTCCACCTAATTGCCAAGTTTGAATCCAATCGCTTCAGTAGTTTCTGAAATGAAGAATAAATAACTTCAAAATTTCAAGTGGCTATAACTCCGAAACTATTCGACTGATTTAGCCCATTAACGAACTCAGTCGCGGCATTCCAATTCGCGACCTTCCCTGGAAGTTTCAAGTTGCTAGCTCACTCCGTTCGACAGTTATCGTGTCCACGGCCGGCTGGACAGAATCGATTTTGACACCGGATTCATCATCAGTGAGTCCAATCTAGGCGTTTGAGACCATTTTCGGCTCAATCATCGAAAATTACAGACATTTGGACAAAACGATAGCAAGCTGTTCCCCTAGAACATGCACGCAAAAATTGCCAATAATTTATCGAAACTATACGTCAATATAGCTTTCAAACCAAAAAAATAAATTATCGTCTCTGTTATTCGATGCCTTAGATTCAACCCCAAAATTACTCAAAGCAGGAGTTAATGAGTTAACATGTTCAACTCAACTATCTGGAGTCCATTGAAATTCATAAAACGGATTTGTGCAATTCCAAAATTGTCAGTGCCTTCAAACGATGCCGACACCCTAATAATTCTCAAACAATTTATTTTTTCTAACATCTGTTGAAGACAGAATTCCTCAACTGTCATTTTTTTATTTTCCCGTCGTTTTTACGTGAATCTGCATAAATACTCTGTACCATGTGCTCAGGGGTCAGTTGTCCGAAAATGTTGAAAGCTCCAAACTAGTCAGAAAAATGTAAACCTCACATACTTTGAAACTTCTCATAATTGTTGGTAGTAAAACATAGTGTTAAAAACGAAATTCTGCAATAAGTTTCGCGTTGTTATTCTTCATATAATGACGAAGTTTTGATCTGATCGCATCTTTTCTTCTTGAGATGTCGAGGAAATAACTTCAAAATATCAAACAATGAAATTTGACATATTTTTTCAATATACCTCCGAAATTAAATTTCCTATCGGATTGAAATTTGAAACATTGTTGTTGAATTTTGTTGGTGGTTAACGTCCATGTTTATAAATTCAATAAAGTTTTTCAGGAAGTTGGACAGCAATTTATTCGAATCTCTTAGTACATTGCCAACGTTTCGAACCTTTCGTGGTTCCTTTTCAAGGCTCGTATTTAAATTGATTTGGAATGTGTCTGGTGAATTAAAACGTTCATTTTCTCTCCGTGACAGACAGTCGAATAACTCCGATTTGACTCTCAAGAAGTATTCCGGTGAAATATTGTTGTTCAATGATACTGATTTTGAAGTCTGATCCAAATTTCTTCAAAATCTGTTCAATACTTCTCGAGGAAAAAAATTCCCAACAAAAATTTCGAAAATTCTAGAATGATTGTTTTTAGGTTTTTAGGTCAACACGAAATTTCGCACCTATTTGCTCGTTGGTATTCTTCAACTAATAACGAATTTTGGATCTAATCGCATCTGTTAGTCTTGGGATCTTGCGGAAATGAAGCAGCGGAGTCCAAGGAGAATTATTACAGCTATTTCACAGTTTTTTATGATCTTCAGACCACCTTACTTTGGATTACCGCAGATGAAAACGCTAGATACTTATCACCTGTCAGACGGAATACTGTAGTATAACTACATACAGCGCGACATCTCCCAGGAGTCTCTTGCGAATCCTAAGCTTTGAATGCAGAAAGAATACTTTGATCGATGAACGTCATCATAAGAAGATTACCAAGTTGGAATATTTGTTGATTCATCGGCGGATATTCGTCCTTGTGGTTATGTTTGTTTTTTATTGAGAATGCTTGGGGTTTAAATCATAAAATGGTGGTATATTGAATGATTTTGGGTATAAACTGTATCGAAAAAATACCAGAAATAGGTCAATGGAACACAAAAAATGTGATATTCATGCGCTTTCATTGTAGCACCGTTGAAACAGGGACCTTACCAAATGAAACCTAACGCCAATGAATAATTCATTCGTCACAAGTTTTGTCAGTACCCGTTGAGAATTCTCCTTTATGTTTTCTCTCGGCTGAAAACGACTGTCTCGAAACGGTAATTGAGTTTTGCAAATAGAAACGAGTCGGATGAAGCTATATCAAGGGAATGCGGTGGTTATTCAATATGATTTGTTTTGTTCAGAAATTTGTCCAACATTACAGCCTTCTGAGATCCTTATCGTGATGTAAAATCCTCCAGATTCCTCACAATTAATCTGGGTTTTCTGGAACAAATCTCTCTCTCGAACAACGTAAAATGCTCAGATAATAGCCTTCATTTACTAAGTCACCCCCAAATTGAATCGAAAAATTTTCAACGATTTTGCAAGGAATTATGATTTTACCCATATTCAACATCCTATGCCAAACTAGGTTCTGTACGGCCAGCCATCTGTTTCCACGATAACTAGAGAAAGGAACGAGCTAGCGATTTATAGGTTGCATGTCCAAATGCCACGGTTTGGTTCGTTGATGGAACTAATCGACCAAACGTTTTGGATTCATGCGCATTTGAATTTTTGACGACTGATACGCTCGGATTTGAACTTTGTAATTAGTGGTAGAATATCAACCCGTAACCTCGTCGAAATTTCCTCAATATTTTTAGTCAGGAAAATAACTGACAGAATTGTTTTTCGGAATCTATTCATCAGATTCCAAGGAAGTTTGGCACAATTGTTTAGGTCAATACTTAGCAATATTGGACCTGATTTCAGTTCAAACATATTTTTATTTTCTTAGTCAAAACTCTAGAAAATCCGTCACGCATTTGTTTAAATTCGTTGTAAAACCAAATGTGACATATTTCATGCCAATGTTTCTTCTACTAAGAATGCGAAGACGAGGCGAAATTTGAAATGTGCCAAATTTCAAAGCATACCGATGGATCAGTTTCCCAGAGAAAAGGTTTGGAAAATTTTTGGAGAACTTTCTTTTAGTTTTAAGGAAACGATCTTCACAAAATTTTACATGTCATCATTTTGCAACATATACATAAAAAGAAACAAACTCAAAATCTCCAATGGCTTTAACACCGAAACTTAATATTAGATTTTGGAACATGTCGATGTTATCAGTTAAGAAAGGAAGAATTGAATTGAGCAGTCTTATGTGGAATTTGATTTTCAAACTTTTCTCGATATTTTTGAAAAATTCTGATAGTGGGACCATTTTTCTTACTGAAGAATACCAATTTGGACCGTGAGTATATTGACGAAGGAGACGCAACGGGAAAAGCTCTTCGTGGGAATTGTCGTTCGTCTGATCCCTGAAAGCTGCATTCTTTTTTGATTTTCGGATATTCTTAATTCTAGAATAACCGATCGATTGACATTTTTAAAAATGGCCTCGTACACGATACAAAACGCGTTCAAATTGTTGAATTATTTTATGGAAATCAACGTTCAGTGAAAAGTGTTTTTAAAAAATAACGTGAATTTTATGGTTTACATAATCGTCCATCTCAAAGCACTATTAGAAAATTTCAAGAGACCGGTTCGGTGGAAGATCGAGAAAGTGAAAAATACAGTCGTAGCGGTCGTTCACAAGAAAATATTGATTTGGTTCGTGAAAGTGTGGTCACAACATGGCGTATTTTACACAAGGATTTAGCTCTGAAGACATATAAGGTTCAAATGACACAACAACTAAAGCCATCAGATCATTTAAAACGACGTTCATTTGTCAATTTCATCAATGAACAACCAGCTGATTTCTCTCAAAAAATCATGTTTTTCGAGGAGGCACATTTTCAACTTGGTGGCTTTGTTAATAAACAAAATTGTCGAATCTAAGGTGAGGAAAATCCACGAATTATTCATGAGAAACCTATGCATCCTGAACGAGTCACTGTTTGGTGTACATTATGGTCAGGTGGTGTAATTGGACCTTGCTTCTTTGAAAATGCTGCTGGATAAGCTGTAACTGTCAATGGTGATCGAAACCGTCGTATGATAATCGAATTTTTGTGGCCTGAATTGAATATTGATTTAGAGGATATTTGGTTTCAACAGGATGGCGCTACACCCCGCTTTGCAAATGACACAATTGATTTGTTAAGACGAAAATTTCCTGGACGAATAAACTCCAGAAACGGTGTTGTCAATTGGCCACCAAGATCATGTGATTTAACACCAATGGACTATTTTCTTTGAGGTTATGTGAAAAGCCAGGTCTATAAGAACAATCCGCAATCGATTCCTGAACTAAAGGATGAAGTTATTCGTGTCATTAGTGAGATAGAGACTCAATTATGTCAAAATGTCATCGAAAATTTTAACAAAAGAGTGGACGTCTGTAGAACTGCAAGAGGAGGCCATTTGACAGATACTATTTTTCGTATATAAATGTCATAAATGATACTTCAATTACCAATAAGAAGTTTTTGAAAATGATGCTTTTTATTCATTCTAAAAAAAAACGCGCAACTTGAAACACCCTTCAGCTAGATTGAAGTATTTTCCAACAATGTTGCAGGTTCTCCCTTCAGTAGTTTTCCAGGATTTTGGTGAATATCACAATTTAATAATTCATTATCGATATGTTACTAGTTTTGGAAGAGGATTGAATTCATAACAAATCTGATCAAAACATGGTTAGAATGTATCGATGTGAAAGAATTGTATGAAGCCTCTCCAAGAAAAAGGGACCTAACAGAACCTATATCGGATCTTGAATTAACAGAATTTGGTAAGCAGTTCCAACTACAATATGTTCGAAAATTAAAGTGACAACGGCCACGCAGACCAGATAGGGGCCAAATGAAATCAAGAGTGACATCGGATTCTTCATCAGTGTCATTTGAGGTCATTTTCAGGAAAGAATTTGGAAATAACCTACACTAGGGCCAAATCACAAGCGCGTTATAACTAGCTGTTACTCAGAACGAGCGCATTTAAATGTGAAATCTTTCCTGAAGATACCACCAACCACTGCTTCGCCAACACCCATACTGAACCCAATACAAGCAACCCTCCTTCATGAAGTGATTCTCTAGACGTCGCGTAGAAGTCCATTTCCCGCCGTTTTCCAGCGTGAAATTGACCTCGCTCCCGGCCGTTGCATTTTATCCCTCCGCCGAAACGTTAACTGTAACGCAATTAGTACGCCGCTGGCCCTTCCGGCAATTAAAGAGGCCGTTGTAGTCGTCCTGCCTACCGAAAAATGACCCGTTACGGCTGAAGGAGCCCGTCTGGAAGTGGCACAGCGTGAGTTAGGCGTCAGTTGGTGGAAGCATGCGGCGGGCGTCTTAAATTTGGACAGTTATGGCGGAAATTTACTAAAAGAGGTTCCGAGCAAAACGAGGGTGGTCATATATAAGGGGCCAAGAAGTAGGAGGATATGAATCTGATTCTCTGCCTACTATTGTTATTTCAATCAAGATTGGATCGGAAATAGCCCAAATCTCGGATCCAATCATTCAGATTACATTTCGAAAGTAATAGACGAAAGTTGAAAGGTAAAAATAACCAATGAGCTAAAGATCGCAATACTCGGACAATCCCGTGTATATGCTGGAACATTTTCAAAATGTATTTAGTGAGTGGTCGGATTCCGGCGCATGCATCATTTTGGAACCACGGAAAAATTCTTGCTGGTGGAATTTTACAACGATTTTTTCAGTCTGTCTGTCTTGGTTGAAATGTTCATATAAAGGCACATCTATCGCTAGGATTAATTTATTGCCTTCTCTAGTGTTAATACCGGGTATAACGACTTCGTTTATAACGACCATCGGTTTTAGCGAAGGAGGTGTAAACACTAATTACGTTTTATATAGGCTTGCTGTCAGGATATATCCGTATAGTACGACTCCAGTTTCGGCGATCTCCTGTTTATAGCGACCTATTTAGACGTTGCATCGTCCGGTTAACAACGTTCAGTGTTTTGATCGCATAAGCAATACCTCCGATAAGTCGATCTGGCGTTCTTATATCTCCTACATAAAGGGTGTTTTTTTAGAGGTATAGAATTTTAAGTTGGCAACACTGTTTTAACTGGCGGCCATTTTGTCAGCTGTCAAGTGATTTGTGTTTAGTTTGGTCTGGCATTTTAACATGAATAGAGTGACTCCTGAACAACGCTTCAAAATTGTGCGAATTCATTTTGAAAATAATGGATCTGTTCGAAATACGTATCGCGCTCTACGTCCATTTTACGGTCAACATAATCGTCCATCAGATCAATTAATTCGACTAACTATGGACCGTTTTCGCACCTCGTCTACTCCAATTGATAATACGCATCCACAGAGACGTCGTTTGCTGTGCTTTATGGGCTGGTGGAATCCTTGGTCCGTTACAGTCAATGGAGACCGCCAAAAAGCTATGGTTACTGACTTTTTCGTTCCTCAATTGAACAACCATGATGTTCAGCAGCTGTGGTTCCAAAAAGACGGCGCAACATATCACACAGCTCGTGCCATAATTGATTTACTGAAGGAAACGTTTGATAACCGCATAATTTCACGTTCCGGGCCCGTGAATTGGCCTCCAAGATCGCTAGACTATTTTCTGTGGGTATATGTGAAGTTGCTAGTCGAAATCGATGAGCCCGAAACGATCGACAACTTGGAGATCAACAATCGCCGCGTTATTTCCGATCTACGGCCACAAATGTTGGAAAAAGTGATATTGGCGAATGAGAAATACTTATACGGTAGTTTTTCGTTTCTTTCTAATTTATTTCATATTGTATCTTTTCGAAAGTCCATATTTAACTTGACCATGTTTTTGGTACCCATGCTACTTTTTCTCGGATGATATATTTCTATTCTTTCTCCCTCGTTCGAAATCTTCCATCTTCATCCTCCATTATGTTCATAATTGGTACTGCATATTCGAATGATTCATAGATCTTTTTATTAAATTAATTGATTAATAAAAATACATCGGCCTTCAGAAGTAAGAACAAGTGTCATAATGAATAAGCTCAAATAACTGAAAAGTTTCCAGTTCTTATAATAAAGAGGCTATGAGAACTCGAAAGTTTCAGACTCAACAACTCTGAAACAGGGCAACAGCTTCCAACGTTTCGCAATAAAAAATTAAGAACGTAAAAATGTACAGCACTGTTACACGAGCATTGTTGCGCTACATCACCCCCGCCCGAGTACAGAGAGCGCCGACATTGACTTCAATTATTCATCCGCGCTTTTCAGCTTCGCAGTTGCTCAAACAATCATCTGAAATTCAAATTAGCCGGGCCTTTTCGAACACGGCCAGTCCCGCTGGCTTATTTATAAATTTCCCCAGTGTCGCCTCGCGTAACAGCTCTTACGGGAACTTCGAGAAAGCCCTGCCGGGCCCTGAGGGAGGTTTTAACTCGGCCGAGACGGGATTTTCGGCCAGTTATATTTATTTAAGGGGCGATATTGTTTTCGGCGGGGGTTGTTTCGAATGAAATGTGATTGCGGCACATTCCAAGGAGATCTGGATAAGACGCAGAATAAACTTTGTAGATTGTAATACTCAAGACGAAATGCTCATGATATATATGTCTGGAAAAGACAGTCGGTAAGATACGAAACTCAACGTTAATCTAGAAGAGGGTTATAATCCATTGGAGTAATGGAAGGGTCAAAACCTCAGCGAGATGTCATTTTCTAATCAAAAACAGTTCTATCGCAATGTCAGTGTGGGGAAGCCCTGCATTGCCATTCTACGAGATCGAATATCGAATCAAGAGCAAACAATACTTCGAATATAACGGCCAGAGTTCGTTTTTTTTTTTTTAAATTTTGTGCAAATGGTTGATAAAATCGTAGGAAAGCGCAATGTTGCCACTTTTTATATTCAAGAATTTTCGGGAAAATAAAAACTGAAAGGGAGTGAAAAATGAAAAATTAACTAACATTGCGCATTCTCGCTAAATAATTAAGTACATCAAAAAAGAAAATTTCAAAAAATACTCACTAAAGCCTGCAGAACGACAACCTGTTTTCTCCTATACTCCTCGAAATTTCTCGGAATTCTAATATTTCACGCGCCTATAGGCAACGTTAAAGCATGTAAAACGAGTTCAGCGGCCTGACCTTGAGATATAAACGAGGTTTGATGACATTAAAATGTGGCTGTGTTGCCTAGCTGTAATTTACTACCACGTGGTATTGATTTCCTCTTAAGCTTACTCCAAACGTGAGATGCATTAGACCATATCGGTAAAATAGTACTTTGGTGGTCAAAGAATTCAAGAGACAAAAAATGCATTTATTGATGCCTCTGAAGATACATTCAAGTTACTCTCCTTCTGAAATAATTGAAACAGTCGAGCACTTAGTGTTTACGAACAAGTAGTAACTAAAATATTGATAAACCACCAAAAACCGTGATAATCGTCTGAAGAAAAAAGTTTGTGTGTTGCTGTTGAACCCTATTCGAGTAAATAAATTGCTGAACAAGTCGATAAAAGCGATGAAGTATTCGGAATATTTTGAAAGGGAATGATTAACGTTTCTAAAGGGTCTTTCAATAAGGACGGGTCGATTTTGACATGAAATAAATCAAATGTCTGTAATTTTGGATGATTGAGCCGAAAATGGTCTCAATCGACTAGGTTGGACTCACTGATGACGAATCCGGTGTCAAAATCGATTCTGTCCGGCCGGCCGGCCGTAGACACGATAACTGTCGAACGAAGTGATCTAGCAACTTGAAACTTTCAGGGTAGGTCGCGCATTGGAATGCCGCGGTTAAGTTCGTTAATGGGCCAAATCGATCAAATAGTTTCGGAGTTATAGGCATTTGAAGTTTTGAAGTTATTTATTTTTTATTTCAGAAACTACCTGAGCGATTGGATTCAAACTTGGCGGTTAGGTGATTGCCATGGTGATTTGGCATTACTAACTGAATAAAAAAATATAGGTTAGAAAGACGACGTTAAAACAACATGGCCGCCACAGGCTGCCAACATCGACCCGTCCCTATTGAAAGACCCTTTATAAGCTTCAAACAAATCAAGCAACTTTTCCACATCAAACGGATGGAATATTGTGAAACGATGATGGAAGAAGAAAAGAAATTAGTTCTTTTCTAGGCAATATCTTATTCACTGATGAGTTACCGTCTTCCTGGACTGGAAAATCATCATCAGCAGTGAGATATTGGTCTGAAAAGAATATGCATCTGAGGATTCTTGTGCGTGTCCAGTATCCTCAAAAACCTATTGTTTGAATGGTGTCCTGAACGCTTGCAAATATCTGAAGTTTTTATGGAATGAAATTATTCGGATAGTTCGACAGCTGTCAATTAATTTCAATGTTCTCTGGTTTCAACAGGATGAAGGTCCAAATCACAAAAAGTGGTTACACAATATCTCAGGACGTCTTTTTCAGACCGCGTCATTTCTACAAATTGCACTATTGAATGGCTCCTTCATATAACCCGATTTATCTCCAAATGATTATGGTCAAGCAATTGAGCGACGACTATAAATGAATTCAGTTTCAACATTAGCCAACTTCGTGCAAATACGCCGAATTCTCTCAGATATATGAGAGCTTCTTTCGAACACCACACGGTGGATTGTTTGAAAATTTAAATTAAATTTGTCGACCTTCGATTTCGCATTCCTTCGGTTCTGTTTTTAGTATCCGATTTCTCACATTCGTGAAATTTATTTTATTTTCGAACCAGTGATGGCGAAATAGAAACGAAATACACACTTCCACAGGGGAAATTATTTGTGCCATGCATTGAGAACTGATGAGCGACTAATTCTATAATATCTATCTATATGTGTGGACCGATTGGATCGCGTAGCATGGCACTCTCTACTTTGTCATTGTAAGAGAATTTCGAGCTTAGATTTCGATTCTTCCACTGATCCATCAGATTCTGACCCTCGTCTACATTAATGTTGAGCTTCGCTTGCTTCCGACTGTCTTTGTCAGTACTTCATATCCAGAGTGTTCAGCTTAATGCGAGTCACAATCGTTACTAATAGTAGAGCATCCTGAGGGGGGAACAGATACCCGAAATCAAGTATCACGCAACTGACGCATTGAACCGAGTACAAACATGCGAGTCCAGCGCTTCCTGAGCCACTTGAACTAGCTTGGCTCTAGTGTGGGGACGGAATTTAGCGGCTTCCGAGCCGCTCAAATCATAGTCACACATGTCAGCGAAACCAATTAAAATAGTCCAAGAGCCTCTCAGCTCAGAGGTCGTCGCGTCTTCAAATTTATCGACTTTTGTTACTTCCGCTTGCGGAAATCGTCAGATTGTATATTTTCTGTTGTACCTACTTGAATTATTCCCATCAAAATAAAAAACATAGCCACGCTTGAGAATGTCGACATTATTTTTTTTGTGACCGTCCCACTTCCTCACGTCACCGTGAAGTTGTCAGATTAATGGAATGTACACTTATAACCATCTAACTAGCTCATTCCACCTTAATCTGACGAGCTAAGTTGAATCCCGAAATCACTTCTTGGGCTCCCTAACTATTAGGGGGACCGGAAAGTGATGTCGTTTCTGCGCATGTCAATTCTTGGGCTGAAAGGGAAGAACATCTGTTTTAAACGATCGTGAAATTGTCAAACAGTCTGAACCAACCTTGGTCAACCATCTTAGAACATTTGAAGCAGATTAGGTAAATAATCAGGTTTTTGGGTCCCGCATAATCTGTTCGAAAAGAACAAGAATAGCCGATCAATCACATGCAACTTATTGTTTAAACGACACAACATAGGAGCACTTTTTGATAGCTTGATCACAGGATATAAGAAGGATGCTCTGTAATAACCCAACACACAAGGGCTGTGGTTTCCTCCAAGTGAAAACCCCCGGTGTACTGCACACCCAAAAAAAAAGCTTTTGTGTGTTTGGTGGAATATTCGCGGCGTTATTCATTTCGAATTGCTGGAAACCTGTGCAAGCTGTTAATGCTGACCTCTACAGAGAATTAATCAATCTTTAATTGAAAAGTGGTCAATGATTCTCATCCGACAGGCATGATTCTCCAACAAGATAATGCAAGACCGCACTGCGCAAAGCAAATCCTAGAAAAAAATTCATGAATTAAGGTGGGAGGTGCTGCCTCATCTACAATATTCGCCCTAAGTTGCACCATCGGATTTTCAATGATTCCGAGCTCTGCAATACTTTTTGAGCACAAAAAATTTGCAAATTTGGATGATATCGAAAATGTCATTTCTAGACATTTTGCTGAAAACCAATTAATTTCAATCGATCAGGGATTGAAAATTTGCTCACTAGCTGGCAAAAAGTTATTGATGATGATAAGGAATACATTGTTAATAAAAAATAAAGACTCTTTGAAAACGTATGTGTTTGCATGTAGAGAAGGAAAATGACATTACTTTCCAGCCCCCCCTAATATAATAAGCGGACTGTGATAATTCACGACGACAAAACTCACTGCATTCTGAAGAACTCTAGTGACAAAAAAGCGATACTCAAAGGAACGGGTGGAAATTGAGAAACAATCTATAAAGACAACAGGAACCTTCGTAGAAAATAACTCATCACCAGCGATAACTTCTTCAAATTTTCCGACAGGACAGATACTAGAACGAACCAATTAAATGCTCGAGGAAGCCTCGGATACCGGAAAAGTGTCTTTTGCGATGTCTAAGTCGTTAACTTTGACGTCCATCATCGATCTCAGATCTGGGGGGATGTCTTAAAGCAGTCCGTGCGACTTGGAGAACGTCCGAACGGGACTAGGAGAAGATGTCAACTTTATGGGTAAAGAAATGAGAGAATGTCTCCGTTGGCGTTTTCGACGTGGAACGAATGAAGAAGTCTTCCTCCCGAAGTTGATCGTTCGGAATTGGGGTGATTTTCTCGATATGATAGTTGGAGATGCACCCTTCGTTTTTAATGAATGAAATATTTGATAACGTCCAAGTTATTATGAAATATTGAGAGGTCTGTGTCTGTTTGATTGGGCTGAAAGGCCTATTACACTATCAAAGCTACATTAAATTTTATTCTCATCGACACCGGAAACTAGAAGACTCTGTTTCAGTCCAATCAGATATGTATTCTTTGAATTTTCCTAATAATAAGTTTAGCATTCACCTTTCACGGCATCTACAGGTGAATAGCCGAAGCATTTACTGGATCCTACAATGACAATATGCAGGACAGCGGCGTCAATACATCGTCAATCGATGTATTACAGTCGTCTGTTCACACTCTATGCTTCATGAAGTAATTCCCTGGAAGTTTTATCGGTACTTCCCCGTAGCGCATGAGCAGTGTATCGGAATCGTCAACAGTACTTCAAATTTCAGCTTGATCGGATATTCGTCTTGGGAGATATTGGAAAAAATTATGTCTGCTTTCGAGCTGGTTTCCTAAGAAAAACTGATATTTCCGAAATAACTCAAAAAATATTGATCCGATCATGACGAAACTTGAAAGTTGATGCACAAATTCGTGCAAAACTTCTCGATCATTTCATTGGAACAATTCGAAAGTTCGGTAATATTGTGATATTTATTCACAACCCATTGAAAATGAATTTCCATCAAGATTCTTGTAGTGAATATAATAACCCTAGGACATTCGCTATGCTCATGAATCTCTAGATTGACAGTAGAATAAATTAATTCCCCAAAGAAGACATCCATTTCCCTCTTGATCCTCGTATAAACACGTCGAGCTTATAAAACCGAATTAACCTGACATTATCCCGTTTCGGTTCAAGAAACTAAATTCTCATTGTCCCCAAGTCCCAAGGCTACTCGGAACAGTTTGTCAGGGACATTCAATTTAAACGGAGTAGTCGAGTCCTAATATCCGAACCATCTAGCGCAAACACCCCGTGGGGGTTTTTTACCCTCTCGCTTTCCCCAAACGGGACGCTCGTATCGTACACGGAAATATGTCAGAGGATGAAATGGAAAGATGGCTGCAAACATTACAGGAATTCGGTTTTCTGTTGACAGAAACGTTATATGAATGTAGTGCGGTGATGGATCCGGTTTGTGTAAATATGCTGGGTGATTTTGGATCTAGATAGTTCCGACACTAGCAGGTAGTTCAGAAAGAGCCAGGCATATACAGAGTGTCCATAATGAACCCTTCTTTCCATTTAAGATTTCACGGGTTGCTGTCATCGCGCTCACACAGGGCTAATAGAAATTGATTGGGACTAACCGAATTTGGCGATTAGTTTCGGAATTGAGCCCATTTGAAACTTTCGAATTATAACTTTGTTAGCAATTTTGAAATACCAGCGCGTAACTCAGTTCGAAATTTCGTGTGGATCCAGTTCTTAGAAAATGGAAAAATAATTGTGCGAAAATTGCTAAAATTTTTCAGAAAGATTTTTTTCTTCCGGAAATATTGATTTCATCGAAATTCGCCTCAAATCTGGAATTCAGTATTTAGCAACAATGTTCCCAATTTCAATTGGATCCGATATCTACTATCGGAGATATAAGGAAAAAAACCTAGAAAAGCACTGCCGTGAAGGCAGCAGCTTTTGGGCGCATGTTCAATGGCAACAAATTTGCACATGCGCGCAAAAGCTGCTGCCTTCACGGCAGTGCTTTTCTAGGTTTTTTTCGATAAAGTACTCGATTTCAATTCGATCTAATCTGTATTCTCGAAAATATTGAGAAAATAAAATTTGGAATGGGTATATCTAAGGAATCATTTTTCCCATTCACGAATTCGACCTTCGTAATTAAGCCCCAAATATTCTCTACAAATATCCAGTTTCTAAGTCGTTTCTTCCTAAAGTTATTGTGTTTACAGTAGGCCTAACAGCCACGATTATCCCAATGTTTACGAGGAGAAGATCACAGAATATTGAATATTTGAAACAAAAAATTTTTAAATTTTTTTCCAAATTGTTCTAATGTTACGATCATCGCCAAATTTTGCACAATATTGTGCTTCAGCATCTTCGAACTAGCTGCAAAGTTTCGTAACGATTGAATCAGTATTTCTTGAGTTCAAAAAAAAAATTCAACTGGCTAAAATTCTGAAACTATTTGGTCGATTTGGTCCATTAACGAACTTAACCGCGGCATTCCGATGCGCGAACTACCAAATAAGTTTCAAGTCGCTAGCTTGCTCCGTTCGACAGTTATCGTGTCTTCAGCCGATCGGCCGAGCAGAATCGATTTCGACATCGGATTCGTAATCAGTGAGTCCAACCTAGTGATTTGAGACCATTTTCGGCTCAATCATCGAAAATTACAGACATTTGGACAAAACGATAGCACGCTGTTCCCCTATAACATCCGCGCAAAAATATGCCGAATGTTCCAAAATAATATTAGCAATTATAACGTTATTTCCGCAATTCCTCAAGAAGTAAGAATGCAATCAGATTGAAACTTCGACATCAGGTGGAGATAACCAAAGCGCAACTAAGTGCAAAATTTCGTGTTGATCTTATTGTTAGAATTTGAACAAGCGCGTAAAAGCTCTTGACCTCACTTTTCTAGAGTTTCATTTCCCCGATTTTGCAAGGGGGCCGAAATATCAAGGGTGGAACAATTCCAAATTGACACACTATATAACCCTGCGCCACCATTTAATCTTTCATATCTTCTCTGTACACCTAAGCTGTTCATTGCGAATTAACTGAAAGCATTCAAGTCGAAATCGTACAGAGAATCCTTCATGAACGATATCTTAATAAATTCTCCAACGGGAATCTTAGCTCGTCGACTTCTCTAGTTGGAAACTTCTCTCCTGCTGCAAATACCTGATAAGACCTGTTCTACGCTCTGCGGAATTAATTCGATCTCAGACGAAACCGTATCAGTTAATTCAGAAAATTGGATTCCATTAGAAAATTATTCACTTCCAACCGGTGCTAACTTTCCTATTCGGTTAATCGACTTCCGATATTTTCGAGCTCTAAGCTCTAATTATAAGAGGGGTGCGACAGGGTTTTTAGATGGTGTTGCGTATTTCGAGAATACAGCATGCAAGTGGAGACGTAGAATCACAATAAGACATAATAGCTTTGTTTTGGTTCCGAAATTCAGAACTGTCCTAGGATAGTTACACAGAATAGATGCGGTTTTGAAGCCAGATTCTGAACTATCCTAAAACAGTTCTAAAAGCGAGGAAACCAAAACACGAATTAAGTTCTTCCAATTGTGTTGGCAGAAAAGGGTAATGATATTGACGTCTCATTGTCACTGGTATAAATTAATTAATATGCGAAAGGCCCTGTCACAGTTTTGTATGTAATCATATATTTTAACTTTCCACCTAATTTTTTTTCGTGAAAAATCATTTTTTCAAATTTTCCCTTATTTAATTATATTACAAAACGAACCAACAATCTGAAAGTAAGTAATACAAAAAAAATCATTGATTCCTATAATAATGAATTTAATGATGAACTTATCTGAAATATGTGAGTTTTGGAGAAAACTTTCATTCGAAACATTTTTCTTCAAGATTCAATAGGAAATTTAATTAAGAAGAAGGTAGATTTAATTAAAAAGAAGGTATACATCCCGGGTGTGAACATTAGAAGTAGAATCCTCGTAGCGACGAAATTATCCCCAATAACAAAAGTTTAAATTAAACAACTTACCATTTCCCCATACAACAATCAAAAACCAAAATGAACACATGACGCCCAAAAAGTGAGGTTAACCATTTAAATCGCTGACAGCCAGTCTACGCTTGTGCGAACTACCCGATTCTGAAGCAGTTCGGACCTCCGAACTCCTTTCACAGTTCCAGAACAGTTTGAAATCAATTCTGAAGATAACAAAAACATGATTACCCGAATCCTGAACTGGTTCTGAAATGAACCAAAACACAAACGCAATCGCGCATGCTCGAACCGTTCCAGAACAGTTCTGCACTCGGATAAAATAACCTAATAGCTATGTCGCGGCTCCGATTCCGAACCAGTTCCGTACCGGACAGATGTGCTCAGGGCTGGGCAGTATTTCAATAACTTGTAATTGAAATACGCATTTGAAATACAAATACGTATTTTGTATTTGTATTTCAATTACTTCTTGAAAATGTATTTTGCAATTGGTATTTCAAATTCCTGACGCTGAAGTATTTTTTATTTCGATACTTTTGTCTTCGAAATACCTTCGAACAAATACATCTAGCGCTAAGCGCTCTACAGAAAATAGTCCTTGAATCTCCCTTCAGATGGTGCGACGTGCATCTGCTTCATCTAGTTCTTTTGCTAGCAATCATATTTTTGGCAAATGGAAAGGAAGAAAAGGTCCTGCGAAATGGTCATTTCATCATGGAGTTAGAGTTAGTCAACTTCTAAAATCGATAAGAGCAAAGAGATTACCATGCTTGAACATTATCCTAACATGAAAAATCTAGAAAAGCACTGACGTGAAGTCAGCAGCTTTTACGCGCTAGTTCACATTGCGAAATGGTAACTTGAAAATTTCAATGAAATGGGAAAAATTTAAAAAAAAAATTCGAAAAAAATGATTTTTTTTGGAATTTTTCCATGGATAATTCTTCTTATTGACACTGTTCATATTCCAACCAAGTTTCATTTCGATCAGATGAATATTTCTCGACTAATTGAAAAATCAAAATTTCAAATGGCTGTAGCACAAAAACCATTCGGCAGATTTGGCCCATTAACGAACTTAACCGAGATATTCGGGATCTTAACCTAACCTGAACATTTTAAGACTCTAGGTCCTTCCTTTCGAAAGTTACAGCGCACACGGCCGGACGGACAGAATCAAATTTGTCCACGGATTCTTCATCAGTTAGTCCAACCTAGTCGTTTGAGACCAATTTCAGCTCAAAATTCGAAAATTACAGACATCGAGACGAAATGATGACGCGCTGTTCCCCAGAACAAGCGCGTAAAAATGTGTTGATACAATATAACACAAGTTTTTGCT
The DNA here is from genome assembly GCA_958510865.1 of Myrrha octodecimguttata. Taxonomy (NCBI): domain Eukaryota; kingdom Metazoa; phylum Arthropoda; class Insecta; order Coleoptera; family Coccinellidae; genus Myrrha; species Myrrha octodecimguttata. Next base: position 35,170,786 of record OY294057.1, read on the forward strand.
CATCAGGACCTGTAGAAAGATTGTTTTCCATAGCAGGTTTTATTCATTCCCCAACAAGAGGCTGTTTGTCTGATACTACATTCAAAAATCTTGTGTTTCTGAAAGGAAATTCTTTATTTAGCGATAAAATGGCTGAGCTGAATTAGTTGTACTCTTTTCACATTTTAAGTAACACCAGAATGTATTTTGTAATTTTTATTTCAAATAAAATAGTTAAAATACTGTATTTTGTATTTTATATTTCAAATACCCGACTTGAAAGTGTTTTGCATTTTGTATTTCAAATACCTACGAGAAAGTATTTTGTAATTTGTATTTCAATTAAGCCAAGCATGTATTTTGCCCAGCGCTGCATGTGCTCTTCGTAGAGGATAGTTGGTGCATCGCACAATTCCTATCCAGTAGTTACGTTACGGTTCCTCCCAATTCTGTGTTCGTGGTTTGAATTGATTCTGTACCAAGTTGATTCAGAACCTGTTCTAGCAGTTCCCGCACTGTTGGAAGAACTAGTGGTTCTAGATTGGTTCTAATACAATATAACCGAAATCAATTTCAAGCGATGGACCGAGAGCTCTGGTTTGAATTGATTCTGTACCAAGTTGATTCAGAACCTGTTCTAGCAGTTCCCGCACTGTTGGAAGAGCTAGTGGTTCTAGATTGGTTCTAATACAACATAACCGAAATCAATTTCAAGCGATGGACCGAGAGCTCTGGTTATAGTTACGGTTATCCAATTTGACGTATAGGGGAAGGGTAATTTGTCCGTAACTATAACCGGAGCTTTTGGTCATCGCTTGAAATCGATTCAAGTTTGGAGGACAAAATAAGTGAATATCCGCTTATCTAATCACTTGAACGGGCAATTCATATACTTATAAATGCAATAGTTATTTCTTGAGGGTAAAATATAAGCCTACAAATATATGAATAAATAAATAGTATATATTTTGCCTTTCGAAATCGGCTGTAACGATTTGGATGGAATTTTGGTTATTTTATGAAAACGCTGTCGAAACTGATCTAACTAATTTGTGTTCAGAGAGCGTATTGTATTTCAAGTTTTATTTCACTTTAATGAAGACTATTCGTGAGATCATGTTTTTGCTTGTCAATATTCCGAAGAATTACTGAAAATTTTCGTTTTCCATTCATACAATTACCCTCTCAGATTATTGAATTTTCATTACCCAATACATGAACTGTAGTCATCATGTATCAGGATCTATAATATATTAGCTGATAGCATGAAGAAATTAAATAATTTGATTATTTCCAAGAAAGAAGTCAGAAAACTCATTATAGAATTGGAATCATATTCTTTGTCTTATTTTTTTTGCTGAATGTTGTTTGCTAGACACTGTTTCTTTGAAATAAAGCTACCTATCCATCATTTATACGCTTGGTTCCAATCACTTTGTATGAACCCTGTGAATTAATACTTATTGTGAAGGTTTTATCGACTTTTATATAGTTGTATGATATCCCATGTAAATTTTGATGGGTCCTAAATGATTCATAAATTTTAAATTGTATACCTTCATAAGTAAATTGAAGTAACTGATCTAAGTCTAGCTAAAATGGGTTCGGAAACTCGAATTTATAATTTTTTATTATGTACGGGGCTAACAGTTACTATACTCTCAACAGCTGTGCTCCACTCATATCCATTGTCGAAAATCACCGACAATTTCGAACGCAGAGTTTGGGATCGGCCAGTTGTCGTTCAAACATGACGTTCAAAATCGAACAAGATTGGGGCCCAATATTTTTGACCCCGATATAATAGCAATTAATTAGTAATCCCAAAGAGAAAACCGACCCTGTCGCAACATTTCCACGATCCTTCTTCTCCTGCTCGACCTCCTGTGCTCATCCCTCAGATCCACACTGGATCCTCCCCCTTTGAAGTGTTATTTCCCGGAAAAGCAATTCCTTTAAAACAAATAAGGCCTACCCTCTTCCCCTCGCCTCATTGAAGATTTCATTAGAGCTGACTTATTATGCTCAATGTGGCGGCGGCGTTTACCCGAATTGTCACAGGACGTTTGCCTAAATCACCCCCGTATTTAAAACCAGCCACCCCCTTGGCTCTCGACCCGCTTTGTAGCCGGCTTCGGAGTTGTTTCAACCGGTAGAATTGTGTTAACAAGGTCCCATTATCGGTCGCAATTCTTACTGAACGCGTTAATTGCGCATTCTTAATTAGAGGATTCCCTTTACTATTTGTCCGTTTAGGGTAACTTATTCACGGCCTTTGCCGTGCAATTAATTCAAGTGAGGAATATGGAACGGAAATGGTGTCTACGGGTCTACGGGCATTCAATATAATTCCATTGTGCTGACCAATTTTTCAAAGAACTTATCATTTTTTTTGTTGTTTTTTTTTGTTCCATATCAATTAAGGTTGGAACTTTTTGAATTTTTCCCTAATTCATAAAGTTTGTTGATGCGTTCAATAATCAGAATCAGTTATTTAATCATATCAAACAAATTGTTAATGTCTGTTTCGAAAACTTCATATTTGGATTCGTTCAGACTAGCAAGATTGTTACATGAAATTGTATTAACAAGGTCTCATTATCAGTCGCAATTCTTACTGAACAAGTTAATTGTGCATTCTTTATTAGAGAATTTTCTTTACTAATCGTCAGTTACTTATTCATGTCCTTTGTCGTGCAATTAATTCGAGTAAGGAATTCAAAATGGACATAGAAAGAAAAATTATAGTTTGAAATGCATAGGGTTTTCGCCTAATCGGACGAAACGACTTGAATAATCCTACGGCAGAACAAGAAATAAATATATTCTACAGGCATTCAAAATAAATTCGTTGTACCGTCCAATGTTTTGAATAAATTATGATTTTTTTTGTTATTTTTAATTATGGTTTGATATCAATTCATTTCGGTGCTTTTTAATTTTTTTTCTTTATTCATGAAGATTGTTTTTGTGTTCAATAATGAAAATGAATCAACTAATCATATTAAACAAGTTGTAAATGTTATCTTCGGGAATTTCATATTTGTATTCGTTCAGAGTAGTTCCCCAAACTAGGTTCAACCGGAAATGGATGTAACTTTCGATTTTCTCTCAAGAACTGATAAATATTTTTGCATATTCAAATTATACGTTGAATTTCGAGTGAAATTCCGTCAAGAGACTAAAAATGCTTCCATCCAAATGTTTAATTCGGAGTAAACATGTTTCAATAATTTCTGTGATAACGGTGAGAATTGATAGATCCAGAATTCCGATTGATCCAATGTCAGAAACAAAACAAAAAATTATCAAATTTTTTTTGTTCATTTCATTTTCATTTCGACGATATTTCACTCAGAATTCAACGTTCAATTCGAATATGCAAAAATAAATAGGTTCATATGAGAGAATAAAAAGTTACGTCTATGTTTCCGATTAAGAGCAAACAATACCTCGAATATAACGAGGTGACTTCTGGAGGTCAAAAAAATTTTGTCGTACAAATGGTTGAAAAAAAAGCAAGAATGCGCAACTTTGCCACTTTTTTATATTCGAGAATTTTCGAAATAATAAAAACTGAAATGGAGTGAAAATTGGAAGAATAACTAATTGCGCATTCTCACAAAAGAATTAAGTACATCCAAAAAAACTCACTGAAGCCTGCAGAACGACACCCAGTTTTCTCATATAAACTTCGAAATTTCTCCAAATTCTAATATTTCTCATAAATCATAAAGACTTCGTCCAGGTGCCTGACCTTGAAATATTAACGAGGTTTAATGAAGCTTTAATGTGGCTGTGTTGCCTAGCCGAAATTCAGCACAACGTGGTATTATTTGCTCTTGAAACGTAAGTCATAGACGCCACTAACTAACCTCAGTCGATTCTGTAGTATCTATGTCCGCAATTTCAATATCTTGACGAATGAAGGTTTCTGTGGTGATTTCTGTGACACCCCGTATTTTCATAATCAATGTATTGATATCTTCGAAAAATAAACCATAATCCATACATGGATATTTACATACTACATTCGACCATGAAAACATCTCGGATTCCGTATAATCAAAATTCAAACCGCACCAGATTGCATCAATCCGTTCAATTACGCAGATATAGCAAGAACGAAACTTCCGCATCGCCCTAAAAACTACCCAAACTTTTATGGCTTATCAAAATTCCGAAAACACATCGCCCTAAAAACCTCTCTTCGGTCAACCGGATGGTGGAACTTCTCCAAGTTTTCCCCATTCGGAATTCCGATCCCGTCGCTGCAGATCTCGGAGCCAATAGGGCCGCCTTCGGCACCTGCGGCCTCATCCCAGTCTGCCGATATGTCCCGATACTCAGGAACCATAAATAAATATCGGAGCGGTTCCTCATGAATCCGTCAGACTTCGCCGATTATTCTCGGCTTAATGTACTGCGTTTAGCGGGTTCTCGATTGGGTTCCGCTCTGGCAAGTGCGACGTCGCTGATTATAAGCGCCGACGACGGCTGAAGTGATGCAATTTTGATGTACTCAAGCCGCAAACGTGTTCCCGAAGCTCCAACACGCCTGCCCTCTCATGAGTTTGGAAGAAAGGCTGCGATTGGGGATGTGAATTTGAGAGGTTATGACTTATTTGTACTCGAAATTAGTTTAATATTATATATTTGAAGCGATTCTCTGGCTTGAAATAAATTCAGTAAATCAAAAATCTACAAAAGCACTGAAGTGAGGTCAGGACCTCTCACGCGCTTGTTCAAATCCCATCAATAAGATCAACACGAAATTTTGCACCTAGTTGCGTGTTGGTAATCCCCACCTAAATACGGAGTTTCAATCTGATTGTACTTGTACTTCTTGAGATATTGCGGAAATAACGTTAAAATTCCAAATAACAACGAAATTTGGCACATTTTAATTCCTTATATCTCCGAAAGTAAAAATCGGATCGAATTGGGATTTGAAACATTGTTGTTAAATACTGACTAATTTTTACGCGCTTTTCATCAAAAATTCTGAACATTTTCGAATAATTTTTTTTTAAATTTTCAAACTACTGGATCAACACGGAATTTTGCTCAAAGTTGCGCGTTAGTATTCCGAAACTCTCCACGAAGTTTCATAGAGGCAATACTTCATGAGATGTCGAGGAATTAACCTCAAAATTTGAAATGGGCATAACTCCGGAACTATCGAACCTATTTCACCTATTAACGAACTTAACCGAGATATTTGGACTACAAACCTTATCATCTGTCAATTTCAATTCTCTAAGTCTTTTCCTTCGAAAGTTAGAGCACATAAGGACGGACGGACGGAATCAAATTTGACCAAGGATTCTTCAACCCAATCGTTCTAGACTATTTTCGGCTCAAAATTCGATAATTACAGACATCGTGACGAAATAATAACGCGCTGTGTTCTAGAACAAGCGCGTAAAAAGGACTAGGTTGAACTCACTGATGACGAATCCGGTGTCAAAATCGATTCCGGTACGGACGGCCGGCCGAGGACACTGTCGAACGGAGCAAGCTAGGGATTTGAGATTTTCAGGGTACGTCGCGCAACAGATTAAATTCGTTGATGGGTGAAATCGTCCCAACGGTTTCGAAGTTATGGCCATCTGAAATTTTGAAGTTATTTCCCTCATATTCTAGGAACTACTGAAGCGATTGTACTGAAACATGGCAGCTAGTTGTGGTACAATGACATACAACTTCTCTCAAAATTTCGTTGAGATCGTACTGTCTGTAAATTGCAATAAAATTTAAAAAAATTTTTCGAAAACTTTTTTTCGGGAAATATTCAACATATTCGAAACCAATTTCGCTCATACCTTGAACTCCATTCTTCACTGCAGTGTGCCAATTTTCATTTCGATAAGGTTATAATTCTCCGAAATATTTGGAAAAAAATATGTGAAATTTCAGTTTTTTTCTGCCTCTGTATCGTTGTTTTTTCTGAAAAAACCCAAAAAATACTGATACAATCATGATGAAACTTAGTGTTCAATTTGAAACTAGTGGTGGACAACTTTGTGCAAAATTTCGTGATGATCGTGTCAATATTAAATATTCTGCGATCTCATCATATTATTCTCACGATATTCTGTATGTCAGCTGTAATTTTTCAAGCAAGTACTGGATTTTATTACGATCTAATCTGTGTTTTTGCTAATATTGGGAAAATTAATGTTCCAATGGGTATATCCGCGGAGTCATAAGGTGGATTTTACCCATTCAAGAATTCGGCTTTCGTTATTAAGCCCCAAAAACTACCCTACAAATATCGAGTTTCTTCCGAAAGTTATCGTGTTTACGGTTAGCCTAATTGATAAGATGCCCTCTATAACTCCGTAGATATAACCATTCAAGATTTTATTTTCCAATATTTCCGAAAATGCAGAGAAGATGTAATTGAAATCCAATTCTTCAAGTGATTTCATGTATTAATCTTACTCTTATTTTGAGGTTCGAAACCTACATCTGAATTCATTCGTAATAATCCTGGGACAAACTGTATATAAACAATTCGAATGAACTGTATAAAATATTCAAATATAAAATATATAAAGAAATATATCAAAATCAAAATTAGTGAAAATTATATTAAATAAGATAAAATATTAATTTCCACTGAAAAATCCAATAATATGATGAAATAAAAGAACACCAATTGGGGAAGATAACATTTCGAAGTGAAATATAAATCTTTGGAGGGCAATCTTCGAATTTTCCGTCCCAAATAAAAACCCCAATATAACAAAACCGTGACCACAACATCTAAATATCAAACCATAGCAAGCAAGAATTTCAATTATCACTTAATTAATTTGAACATGAATAATGAATTTCATCTTCCTTTCAGCTCTCATCCGAAGGGATTGTATGCAAATCGAATATGATAAAGCCAGCTTTTCCGCTTTTCTTCTCACCTAAAATCTACATGTTCATGTTTACAGCATAATCCACTTTATCAACCCTTCTCTCCTCTCCTATTATGCAGCCTCTTTCCTCTGGCATATAAATATTAAAACTCCGTGTCTCCGAATTTTTTGTGCGCGTTATTCCGGATGAAACTTATTACGAAAGTAACGGAAGAAAGCGTGTTTCCGACAAAAGGAGGGCATAGAATGTTGACTTAACGGGGCGAAAGAAAGAAAATATCACGTCATTGTGATGTTTGAACGTGGAAAATCCTGCCTTGGTATTTCTATCGTCCCGTGTTGAAAAATAAGTAATTAACTGCGGAAGGGAATGCGGAGAATTTAATTTTGCTAGGACCAGGCAAAAAAAGAAAAATGATCATATTCTAAAAGGGATGGGTCTTTTAACACGAAAAAGTGTTGTTTAGAACTTAGGTCTCGGAAGGTCCACAAAATGATTGAGGAAACTGAAAAACAAAGATTAAGAAATTATACAATAACTTTTGAGGGCGGGACCTCGATTCTCACTGCGACCTTAAGGTCTATTGTGTCCCCCATCAACGCTGTTTTCACAAATGTGTTACCTACAGCTCATTTTATAACTCTAGAGCAACAATGAACTTCAGTATCTACGCACAGTCCGATCTAGAACTCCTACTTGAGAAATTCTCCGCTGAGACAAGCTCAAGTATTGACTTATGCTTAGCAAGGGTTCTATCCCTTAAACACACCTCAGGCAATTCTCGGCGGAGTTCATGGATATCGGTGAAATCTAGAATGTTTTCATGTTTGTCGCACTGAAAACTTGCTGTTATATGACATTATCTCTTCGAGGTGTCAAAGAAGCCGTTCCATGAAACGAACCGTAATTCTGTTATATAAAATACCGACAGAGTGGATGATTTATGGGATCTGTGTTGCTTTCGAAGAAGGGCAGTGCCTACTAGCATGATGTTTATTACGAACAGGGGCCACTATGTATTAAGTTCTGCAATCACTATGATGAATTCGTAGAAAATCATCTTCATTTTCTGAGAGCAATCTGTTAATCGAAAACAATTTGAGCAGTCATTAAAATTTTTACTATCCTCGGACACTTAAGCTGAATTGAATTTTCAAATGGTAGGTTCTCTGAAGTTATCGACAAATAATACTATCGTACATGCGTTATCGAAAATAGTACAGAACACCAAGATTATAATACAAATAGCAACGCTGGGTTGTAAAAATCACAGAAAACGAATAATCTTCGCTATTTTGTGATTATGACTTACTTGAGCACGCCTCAAGGTAGGTCGTTCGTAGACTTGAGCAAGCATGCCACCAAGCACTGGCGAAGTAGTGCTCGGCTGGCAAGTAACCAATATGGGATGGATGCGTCGACTTAAGTCGTTTTAAGTACACAGTATCGAAATTTTTTAGCAGGCTTTCAATGGCGAGTCATTCTGTAACCAGATGAACAGGAGATTCTATCTCTTCCCCACATAATCTACACTCGTCAGTTTCTGATCAGCCCATCCATATCATATACTTCCTTAGGCGACAATATCCTGTTTGAGAGCCAGTGAGCAGGCGTAAATTATGGTTACTGAGGTCCGATCCTCCAGGAATGGAACATTCTAAAAAGTTCCTTCGGAACTTTGAAATTGCTAGGTCCAAAAATCAATTGGATCTCAGTAGGAACAAGTTACGCCTCCTCACTGGTTTCCTCACAGGACACTGTCGCCTGAGGAAGCACATGATGGGAATGGGCTTATCAGAAACTGACGAGTGCAGATTCTGTGGAGAAGAGGAGGAAACTCATGTTCACCTGATCGCAGAATGCCTGGCTAATGTGAGCCTGCGCAAGAAATATCTTGGACAGAAGCATCACAGGAGGAATGAGAACCTAGCCTCCTTGAAGCCCTCACAGATATTAGAATTCATCAGAGCTCTAGAGCTGGAGGGCGAGCTGTAGGTACCGCAATGCGAAAACAGCTCCGACAAGGGGGCACAATAGACCTTAAGGTAGCAGTGGAATGTAACCCCTTACCAAACCATAAACTATAACTATATAGGTCAGAATAAGTTTTGGAGCTGTTGACAAATGGCATGTTTTATTAAATTGAGTCTTCACGCAGGTCAGTTTTAGGTGTAGTCAGGACAACCTATAATGTGATGTTGTTGGGACGGTTTTGTGTTTTGGTATGAGAAATAATAAAAGCTGATGAATGTCTGGGTTTCGTGTTTTCTAAGTTTGCTACAGCACATTATTTCTATTAAATTTAGCTGAACCCATTCGTGAATGAATTATTTCAGAGTTTGAAATAGTAGGTAACTTTTTTCAGACAAATAGATAATTAAATATAAATAAAATTATGAGTATTGGATAAACCATTTAGCAAAGCTTGTGATGAGGGCATTCATGCAACATGTGAACGTATCCTTTTAGAATTCCCCCCATTTGAGGATAAAAATGTGAATAATCAACTATTTACTTGTTCCGCTCATGTTCATTTTTACTCAGGAAATAATATATAGTGTCCAATCTTTATTATTGCACTTTCAGTTCAGTTATCAAAAACGAGGATATACTTCAATCCATGAAAGTTGATACGAACGAACAACTTCAACTCTTTCCCAAATCTACACTAGGTTGCTGAAGCTCTCAGTATTTAATTAAATAGTTTTAGACCGAGACAATTTTCATTTTCCCGAAAATTCTCGAAATTTTTCTGAACTATTCGCACCCAAAAAAAGTTTCCGAAAAATCGATCTTTGGCAAAAGTCACCCTGATACATGCAAAGTACTCTTTGCTCTTAAACGATTTCATTGCGCTTTAAATACATATGTAATATCCGTCGGACGGGGAAGGTGAATTGCACGGGAAGCCGTGGCAAGCCATTTCCATAAGACAGGAAAAAATGTGGAACCGCGTCAGGAATCTCTGAATTCACGGCATGATAGATCGCATAAACGAGGTTTGGAATTGAGCCAGCAGTCATATCGCAGTTCTGTAGAGTTAGTCTGTCCCAATTCATCCTGAGGAGCCTTGGACGACACAGGGAGAATCAGGAAATATCCTATTTTCACTATTTTTCATTTCGTGTATTTTGACAAACATAAGAAAATATCTACTCACTTGTCTGAAGAACTAGGGAAGCCCTGAACACATACCTGAAACGAAAATTAAAGTTTAATATGGAACAGTTCTATATAAATTGTGAAAAATTAGTCGGCAGTCATTTCCGATGGCATACGCATTGTAAATTGATTAATTTTCGAAATGTCAAACCTAGGCACCAATGAGAATTCGTTTGCATGTCTTATTAAGAGACTAAAGTGTTGTCATTTTGGTTACAATTTCATATTTACAGAGACCATTAATAATAACACTTTCAAATGATATCCAACAATAAAAAGCTGTAGGATGAGGTAACAGTTTTGGTCTGTTTGAGCATAAAAAGAAACGCGTAGCAGGTTAGATGAAATTCATGACTTGAGCCTGAATTCATTTAGAAAAGGAACTTGTGCAAGCCATATAATTTCCTTGATGATAAATTCGCCCATTTCTAAATGTCAGAGATAGCATTGTAAAAGACCTAGATTGCCTAATGTCGCAAAATGGCGAATGCGTTCCCTATTCCATTAGTATAGTATAAAAATTGAATCAGTCTTCATACGTGCCTTTATGGATTTTGAAAATCCACAACTTTTTGCGCACATGTTCTAGTGAAACAGCGTGCTTATCGTGTTATCCGAATGTCAAGACCCGTAATGTCTAATCTTTCATTCATGTTTACGGTTTTGGAGATTTCAGGTGCAGATTTTATAGCTGATAATTCGAAATTATAATGTTGACCCGAGTCTCAAAACAGATTTTTGTCCAAAAATATGACATTCTATTTATGAAATAATTTTGTTTCTAGGTGGTCGCAAGGTCTGCTTTTCCACCAGGGCTTCGTAGACTGCGCCAGGGCAGCTCTCCTTCTACCTCTAGGCGTGTCAATTCTCCACTGCCAGCCGGTGCACAAGTGTTCGCTCGTTGAAACCGCCTTTTTGCTTCTGGTCACGGTGGCTACAGTGAACATGCTCACGACGGTCCTAAACGACTCCCCTATCTTCCCCGAGGACGAAGACGGATCCGACGACAGTCTTATGGACGCACCCTTGCTCATGGACTCACCCCAATGTGTGCTGTTCGGTACATTTATGATCTGGTTCGCATCTATAACGATCAACCTTGGACCAACGTTTTTATCAGGTGAGGAGAAATTTGGATATTTCACAATATTGTGAGGATGTGACAACGTCGCAACTTGGACAATTATGGAGTTTCCTCTTTTCTGTTCACAATGACAGATTCTGGAATCTAAAATCCAATTCATAGCCAGGGCAATCGCCCATACAATCCCGATCTTCTTACAGTCGGTTACAGTCGGCCAACCATTGACATATGCCCTCTAAGAGGAACTACTTAGGAACCCAATACCTGTAGACTAGGTTTGAAGCTTGACTACACGATGATCAAATATATAGAGATGAAGGTCATCCATACCACAGGAATGCGCACATATAACAATTCGGAATATTATTAAAAAAATATGAGGAAAAATTCAAATCCGATCAAATTGATATCTATAGTACTTGGATGAAGAATGACAGTAAATTTCAGGTTATTCCGACAGGTATACTCCATTCACTTACATAAACTATCCCGGTAGGCCATGACATTCTGACACATTTCACTGTGTATATTTTGAAAATGTTAGGTTATAGTCGTTTTCCTGTCAGATAACACCACGACGTTGTCCTCTCTACATAGAGGTCGTAGTAATTACGTATTTTTCAAAATGTGAATTTACTTCGTGAAAATAATGAATTTGAGAAAATATTGTGTGAATTCAATGATTCCAAAACCTGGCGAATGTTGAAGAAACTTTTTTCTCTGTTAATACTGGAAATATTTTACGTATATAAACATGGTTGGAAGATTAGTTATGCTATTTTCATGTAGGGAAATCAAGAATCAAGTGTTGAAATTTTACTGAAAAATATTGGATAGAACAGTCCGTTACTTTTTGATAGTTCATTCGATAAAAAAATTAAAGTACTCGAACAACCTTGCAGTAAAACTTCTAAACGAACAGATTAGCCTATGGAATTCCATACTTTTCGAAATTCTCAAGAAATACGTCTACAGAAGACATTTAAATACTCCAGTATGAAAATGTAGTAGTACTACAAAACCTGTGTCACTTCAAACAGTTCTTGGGAATCCAAGTGAACGATACACTGGGTTTTCCCTCACATACTTCGAAGATGTTGGAAAGCTTGTAATAAATTATTATTGATTCCAAATTATCATTGTTACTATCAGAAAAAGTAGATTTCAATTCTACTGAGCACGTCCTGATACTTTGTCGCTGCTCCTTCAAAGCTACCTTCGGCATTTTTAGTTTCCAAACGTGATGATTATATTGAGATTGAGAGTAGAAATTAGCATTGGCAACTTTCCTGAGAATTATTTTGACAATGCCGATATTTCAGGAGTGCCAACCTGCGTCAGTTTTAAGTGAAAAAACTTGATAGACCTAAATCATGGCCAACCGGTATAGTTTGTGAAAGTGAATGGAGTATAGTTTCTGAGATACAACATTTCAAAATAAGAGTCTTTAATTTTTCTAGTGGCAATTTCAAGCATTGTTGAGGAGGATGTCCTTACGGGGAAAACGACATATGACAAACATTAAATAACCAATTTATTTTCAGGTGCTTTAGCAGCCCCTGGCGAAGGGGGGCACAAAGCCCCCTCGTGTCCACTTATTTACGGCCCCCTGAGGCACTACATCCTGAACGCCCTCTGGATAGGTGTGAATTTAGTGTGTGTGTTTCTGACTCTATTTCACTTGAAAAAACTTCACAAAGACCTCACCAAAGCGAACGTTGAGGCTGTTAGGGTGGCGGGACTAGTGACAACTTTAGTGAACGTTACAGGCGGCGGTCCCTGCATGAACGCCAGTGGCGAAAGGGTAAGTAATTTGTAGTCACTAATTGCAGTTGAATTACACTACTTTATTTGTATCCTCCTTTAATTTCTATCGATAAACATTTCTGAAATAAGAACAATATGAACTTTTATGAACACCATTTTAGGGTACACAGAGTGTCCGGCTCACTGGGAACGAAGCTTCGGGGTTAGTTCGAACGGTCGATTCCATGCGCAAAATAACTCATGAGAGGGCGCCGAAGGTGTCCTTCTCACCCTGCTCAAGTAACAACTTTTTGAATGTGCAGCTAGTGTAAAATCTGAATAATGAATTTACGAGATAGCAAAGGCATCATTTAGGTGTTCACAGAGGTTCCAGAAAGACAAGCTATCAAAAAGCATCGAAATAACTGATATTCGGTATATTTCGAATGAAAAACAAACGGATGGAGATATAAAAACTGAAGTTTTCATTGAATCTTTCAGTTTCTTCGGAAATCAAAAAAACTAGATCCCAATCGTAGACATTTCCTCGTTGTCCTTTCAAGTTTTTAATTCGTCTACAAAATGAGACTATGAAGTGTTAGCCTGAAGTAAAACTATTTTACTCTGGGTGGATCTATATGCAACCACTAACAGAAAGAAGTTTCCGCGCAGACTAAAATACCTTTTGATCCACGCAGAGTAGTAGTTTTAATAGTATACTTTCAATCATTGACCCCGCCAAATTAAGCTTTTCTGCCACCGTAATGGGATAGTTGATAGTTGGTAAGGGGTTACGTTCCACTGCGACCTTAAGGTCTATTGTGCCCCCTTGTCAGAACTGTTTTCGCAACCTACAGCTCGCCCTCCAGCTCAAGATCTCTGATGAACTCTAATATCTGTGAGGGCTTCAAGGAGGCTAAGTTCTCATTCCTCCTATAATGCTCCTGTCCAAGATATCTTTTGCGCAGGCTCACAATGGCGAGGCATTCTGTGATCAGGTGAACAGGGGTTTCCTCCTCCTCCCCACAAAATCTGCACTCGTCAGTTTCTGATAAGCCCATTCTCATCATGTGCTTCCTTAGGCGACAGTGTCCTGTGAGGAAACCAGTGGGGAGGCGTAACTTATTCTTACTTAGATCCAGATGATTTTTGGATCTAGCAATTTCAAAGTTCCGAAGGAACTTTTTAGAGTGTTCCAATCCTGGAGAATTCCTCCACAGTGCCCCTCTTTCATTTTCTTCTTTCTCCAAACCGTAATGGGATAAAAAGATATTTTGAAAGAATATTTCTCTGAAAAATTCTCAAACTTCTCTATAACAATATTTCAACTTCTCATCAATACTATCCTCACGAAATTTCGCGTTCTAATTTGCGTCAGTGTTCTTGAACTAAATACGAAGTTTCTTCTTGATCGCTTGGGTTTTTCTCGAGATATTGAGGAAATAATCGCAAAATTTCTAATCAACAATGAAATTAAAAAAAAAAATTTCATCTCCAAAAATGAAGATCGGATCGAATCTGAATTTGAAACACTGCTGCTAAATTTAAACCTCAAGGTTTGTGTTGAATTTTCTAGTCTGTCGGATAGTATCCGCAATCTCGACCTTTTTCAACCAGAACAAGAAGAATTTTTGAAAATTTTTTTTTCAAATTTCTTCATGAGTGTGAATCCACACATATTCCTGCGCCGTTATTGCGTTGTGATATTTTCAACTGATTTCGATGTTTCGAAGTGATCGTATCAGTACTTCTTGAGATATCGAAGAACCAACCTCAAAATTACAACGTACGGTTCCTCAACTTACTGTCAAGTTTCAATCTAATCGTTTCAGCAGTTTTCAAGTCATCACGTCAAAAAACACAAAATTTCAAAGGGCTCTTACTCCGAGACCTCCTGCCGATTTTGCCCATTAACGAACTCAACCATCGCATTTTGAAATGCAATCTACCCTTAACGTTTCAGATCGATAGTATCCTCCGTAAGCCCGTAATCGTGCATGCAGCCGCCGGCCCGACAGAATCAATTTTGACACAGGATTCGTCATCAGTGAGTCCGACCTAGTCGTTTGAGACAAGTTTCGACTCAAAATTGGAAAATTACAGACATTTGAATAGAACGACAGCACGCTGTTTCACTAGAACCTGCGCGCAAAAATGGATGAAGTGTATAAAATTCTTCAAATGCTGGTAAATTAGATCTTATCTAACAACTCAAACAATAGCATTGTCGTATATCACTTGACAAAAGCGCTTGTCCGGTATTCCATTGAGAATGGGAACTGTTAAGTGTTGAAGTCGAACTTTGCCCGCGAAGCCATCATGACATTTGACTCTGGATGGCACAGACTTCGTGTGGTGTCGAGTTTTTTTCCAGGAGTGAATTTTTAGCATTTTTATGTTTTATTTTTTCGAATTACTTTTATCACCTTTGAAAGCAATGTAACATTTGTATTAATCACAAATCTCTCTCTCTCTCTCGCTGAATATTCCACCTTGTTCAGAGCTAATCATCGAATCAATCAAAACATCTAATCTGAAGAAGCAGAAGGAGAATGGTTACAGCGGTTTCACGGTTTTCACCGATCTTCAAACCACCTTACCTTGCTGAACCGCAGAATAAGACTCTAGATACTTAACACTTGTTAGACGGCACACTGTAGAAATTGGTTCATGGAGAAAAAAGAACTTCGGTAATAATAAACCAGCATAACCACAAGAATTTATATGCAGAACTTAATTGCGAAGCTATGAGATCGGTTTGAATTCCTTCCGCCTCGGTTTAGACTAGCAATTCTTCTGATCAGTTAGGCTAACCGCTTTCAACGGATTCTTCGGAAATTTCTTCCGATTTCGTATTCCGGACCCTGCGTAAATAAGCTGAATTCCGGACATTCCTACGCTAATAAAACCATGAGAAACGTGACGCGCCTCCTTGGATTTGGAAACATCGAACCGAATTTAAAAAACTTCGTTATGGATTCAGAGGATAATGTATAATGGGGATCTTTTAGGTTTCAGACCTGTCGCTGTGCTTCCGAGCGGACGGTGGAACCATGTTCTGAATTTTGAGCGACTCCTTATGAGAGCGATTTGAATTTTTTTCGTCGATGTGACGTATGGAAATATACTTTTTTGCTCCAACATCACTCGTTCCATTCACTACTGCACAAGCATAGAACTTATCATATACAGGGTGAGTCTTCAAGTTGTACATTAATTTCAACCATAGATTCCTCTCACCAAATAAAATACTTTTTTCATTTGTCATTTTTTTGGATTTGGTTCCAGCAAAAAGATACAAAAAAATTAGTTTTTCTTTTGTAGCTTTGATGTGTGAAGTTTTCCACAACTATAACACATACTGCCGAGTAATCACTTTCAACTATCCCAAACAGTTTTCGAGTTATAGACTCGCCGATTCATAAAACTATTCGAAATTAGCATGAAGAATGCAGATAAAGTGTATCTTATGTCATTATAAGAATCTTCAATCATTTTCAAATACTTAATTATTTCTCCTAAAACGCACCATTTTGCAGATATTCAACGTTGGTTATTATAAAATTGGATAAAAATTCGAACAATTACCTTATATTTATGGATCCGCCCCTGATCTAGTAGGGGAAATTAATTAAGCTGTGTTCACGTTCATCCGGACCATAGAATAGAAATAAATATTTATCTATTTCGCATAGAACTAAATCAGGTACTTGCTATTTCGTGATCATACCACAGACCTAAACATAACATTCATAGACATAGAATAACATGTTATTATAAGTCTAGAGAATATTTTTAGGTTAATTGATATGATTTATAAATTTCGTGGAAAAAGTATAATTATGGAGTTTTTAATATGAAAATGGGCGAGGATGGAATTGTGTATAATCGTTTAGTGGAATGAAATTGGATGTTGCATGAACAGCAAGTTGAAGATCAGTGTTCCAAGTCCAGTGAAGTGAAATGTTCTTACGATATTATCGCAAAAAGCACCAAATCATAAGAATTGAGCGAGTAATGAGTTTTCTCAATCTTGTTTCTTTGAATTTCAAACCTTGGATTGGTTATTCTCCAGAAGAAATCAACGTAAGAGATATCTGTGGTGAACTTGCAAACAAAACGCAAGAGTGTATTAGCACATTGAAAAATGTCTAAATGCTTCTAACTTTTTACCTGAGTATCTGGAAAAATGGCAAATGAAAAAAGTTTTTTATTCGATGAGGGGAATCTATGGTTAAAATTAATGTACAACTTAAAGACTCACCCTGTATATTCATAATAATTCATGAAATACTGGTCCAAGATTATACCTGCCGCTTAGTTTTCACCATGGACATTTACTGCGCCTTCCATCAAACCAGTGAACGCAGTTTGTAACGACGTGAGAGAGGAACGAAACACAACCCCCCCGCTCAAGAACATTAAAAAAATCTTAGATCTAACTACAGATCAGTCTACTGAAAATAAACTAATTTCTCGCAAATAAATTGATGAATTGGACATTATTAAGAAAATTAGAAATATACTTGACTTCAGCTGAAATACTAAAGGATCTTTGGGGGAGATAGGCTTGTCTCTTGCTATTTTTTGGTGTTATTGCACAGTCCATGTTTCTAAACCTGTTTTCACGCCTTTTATGTTTGTTCGTGAAAAAATATGTCGTATCGTACTTGTATATTTGTTAGTTCAAAAATTCGGCCAAATTTACATTATATTTCATACATGACACATCCTATAATGTATTGAGAAAATGAATAGGATATCATTCTTCAATGAGATTTGTCCATTTCAGATCATTTTGAAATGTCAAGTAACAGTATGGTGGCATCATAAATAGCAACTATCAGTAAAATATTATTTAGAAGAAAATATTTTTCAACTCAGTATTTCGGATTTTTCTATCTGTTTTGGATTATTCGAAAAAAAATAACAAACGAAACTCCTTGTGACCAGGTCATTCTACTTATTTTTAATTAAGGAATGGCGGTACAGAAAAATGGCAAATATGACGCGAGAAACGGCCAGTG
This sequence comes from Myrrha octodecimguttata, assembly GCA_958510865.1. Taxonomy (NCBI): domain Eukaryota; kingdom Metazoa; phylum Arthropoda; class Insecta; order Coleoptera; family Coccinellidae; genus Myrrha; species Myrrha octodecimguttata. The sequence continues at coordinate 35,188,660 of OY294057.1, forward strand.
CAGCTGTAAAAGCCTTTTTTATATATGAAAAATTGTACAGGATGTTTCGCCATAAACTAGTCAAACATATATAGCCGTATAGATGACATTGGGAAAGTAATTTTTGCTCAGGACATATACCCCGTTTTCGAAGCATAAGCAAGATACAGGGTGTTTAATGTCAACTTTGAGCAATATTCTGATAACTGTGGTGAGTTATGCGTGACCTTTGAATAACGGATCAGGGTCACATCCTACAATTTTTTGGTGGTCAATTCAATTGTTGTGTGGAATTCTGGAAAAAATATTTCAAAATGGCGGAAAACCTATAAAGTTGGAATTTTTTGCTTTCGATTGCCAAATTGGATAGCATTTTTTCGATGTACCCAATTTTCCAAGATTTTCCGTGAAAACATTTTTCCAAAATTCATACTCAACTTTTTTTTACATGTCTACAGTGAAAAAAAAATTCACCAAAAATTGTTGAAATCTCTCGAGGTCAAATTAATCTTCATTCTAAACACTGGTGTGAAAACAGAAGGCAAAAATATCCATTGGTTTTCATTTTATAGACTTTCAAAAATTCTGCCCGGAGTACTTAAATAATAATTCTATTCAAGAATCTGGAGGCCAAAATTTTCCTAATGGGCCCCAAGAATAACCTGGATAGAGATATGAATTTATAAAAAAAAAAAAAATTTTTTCAAAAAAACTTTGATGAGAATCGAACTGTCTCCACTCACTCGAGTATAAATTGGATTTATTCTGATTAAAATAATGCCCGTTACCAAGCAACGGTAGTTTATCGAATTTGCCCCTGTTTTCCGAATGCGGAGAGAGTTCGATTCTCACCAAATTTTTCCAGAAAATATTTTTTTTTCTGATGAATTCATATTTCTATCCAGGTCCTTCTGGAGGCCCATTAGCATGGTTTTGGCATCCGTAGGGCCACCAATTTTTTTAAATAAAAATTATATAAGGTCTCCGAGCGAAATCTTCAGAAGGCTATAAATGAAAACCAACGGATATTTTTTCATTCTGTTTTCACACCAGTGTTCGGAATGAAGGTTAATTACCCCTCGAAAGATTTCAATGATTTTTCATTCACCCTTATCATGTAAAAAAAAAGTTGAGTTAAAATTTTGGAAAAATTTTTTCACTGAAAATTTTGGAAAATTGAGTGCATTGAAATAATGCTTTCCAGTTCGGCAATAGAAAACAAAAGATTCAAACTTTGTAGGTTGTAGGCATCATTTCGGATTGTTCTTTCTGTTTTGGATTATTCAAAAAAAAATAACAAAAGAAATTTCTTGTGATGAGGTAATTAAATCATTTTTAACCACACCGCTATTGGAAAAAACAGAAAAACTTGTCATAAATGAATGCTTGCGCAATGCTAAAAGATATAAATTTAAATATGAATATGCTTGTTGAAACTTAATTTTTCATCGATCTACAAAACCGCCCTATTGGCATTAAATCACTACCTGGCTCTTGGGACATCACATCGGCCTGGGCGAAAGGGGACGTTTGCTGAAATGCTTTATACAAACCACATTTCTTCAATACGTATGCGATGTCAATCGTTTCGCTAATAGATCCAATAGGTTCTGAGCGGCTTAACCTATACGTAGTCTCTCGTATACATTTTCTAACGCATCAACTTCAGACCTCGTGAACCTGTCTACGTTTGAATTGACCCAGAGGAAGGCTGTGTTCCGAGGCAGAAATGCATAAGAAAACCCTCATTAAAACTGCTGAAAACCAACCATGTTGTGAAACTTTGTGAAATCATTTAATTTCCCTTTAGACATAAATCGATTAACGCCAAACAACAAAGAGATAGAACAGGATGAATCTCAATCCTTTCTCAACGAAATCTGCACTAATCAAATATCCAACCTCTACTTCCATTTACCCATATCGTGAAATCTCTTTCAACCCGTATGAAAGTTAACCGTCTCGCAGATTCCTGCGTTGTTGTCGACGAACAAACAAATGCCATTGCCATACGGAAAAACGATGCTTCGGAAGAAAAACGGTTCTGTTATGAAACTGCCACCAATACAGTTGCGACGTGTTTACTGTCCCGAGAGGGATGATGCCTCGAGGACACCCGCATAAATCTCCCGGGAACTTGGGGTTGGACTCATGGAAATGAATATTGAGGAGTTTCTATGTAGCGCAGACATTGAGCTTCATATTTCGCAGCAGTGTACCAAATTTCAATTCGATACGGTCCTTAGTTTTGGAGATATTGGGAAAAAATATATAGAATTTCGTGGTTACTTCTCGATATCGTTGGTTTTTTTTCGGTATAACTCGAGAAATACTGATTCAATCTTGATAAAACTTTGCAGCTAGTTCGAATGTGTTGAAGGACAAAATTGTGCACAATTCCGTGATAATGTTGTCATTAGAACAATTTGAAAATTTGAAAAAGAAAAATTCAAATTTTCTTCTTCAAATATTTAATATTCTGTGATCATTTCATCAATTATCCTCATTACATTCTGTATAAAACTTCAAATTGTGATTTTTCGATGAAGTACTTGATTCAATTCGATCTAATCTGTATTTTCGGAAATATTGGGAAAATAAAATTTTGAAAGGGTATATCTGCTAAATCTTTGGGAGTTTCTAAGTTGTTTCTTTCGGAAGTTATTGGGTTTATGGTCGGCCGTTTACGTGTACCAAATTTCAGCACCATCCAATATTCATTTTCGGAAATACATGATTGATTGAAAATAAGTGTATAATTTTTGAGTATAATCTTTATTACAAGCTGGTAGAGCGCTCTCGGCTGATGAGCCATCTTCAGTACCGTTGACTCTGAAGTACTGAAGATGGCTCAACAGCCGAAAGCGCTCTACCAGCTTGTAATAAAGATTATACTTAAAAATTATACACTTATTTTCAATCAATTATCGATAATTTGAGTACACAGCTACCAACCCACTTCGGAAATAGTCCAATCGCGTAAATATGAACACAAAAAATTCTGGCTTGTTCATATTATAGGAACTGTTCATATTTCTGAAGGTCAAGAGCAATAATTTTCTTACATATTTTCTTTGTTGTATTTCTGACTGAGTACATGATTTTCATTCATAATGATACACCTTAAGTAACGAAAAGTTTATTGAATGAGAAGAGCCATCACATATTCGAAAAATTCGGCAACACAGTCATATTCATTCCATTAAACCTCGTTAATGTATCAAGATCAGGTACCTGCCACGGTCTGCACGCTTCAACGTTGCCAGTAGCCGCGGGAAATATTAGAATTTGGAAAAATTTCTACGTTAATAGGAGAAAACGGGGTGTAGTTCTGGAGGTTTCAGTGACTATTTTTCCAGATTTTTTTGGGATGTACTCAATTCTTCTGTGAGAATGCGCAATATAAGATATTTTTCCATTTTTTCAGTTTTTATTTCCCCGAAATTTTTTTAATATAAGAAAGTGACTACATTGTGCATTCTTACAATTTTTTTCAACCCCTCAGATAACCTCTATGAAGAAGCGCTAATTATGGACCCCAGACAAATCTACTTCAATAAGTTGACCCTGTTCTGCCAAAGAAATGGATATAGACTCAATCATGTCGATCATGAATATGAAACGAGGAATGAAACGGCGAAACACCTGGTCCTTTTAAACTCGGTCAAAACTGTTGGTCAGAGATCTCATTTGTTCCTCGGTCCAAGAGTGTTCAATTCACTTCCGATGGAGATAAAGAACATCACGTCTTACAATCTTTTCAGATCGATGCTGAGAAAGAAGAAATAAAGAAGAAAGAATATATTTGCAAAAAGTTGATGGAATAATCTTAAGGAGAAATATATGAATGATAGGAGGATGTTTGCTCATAGTCGGGATATTCTTTCCTTTTTTTTTGTTGTTTGATTTTGTTTTTTGTGGTAGGAAACTTTGAAAATATGGGAGAGATGCCACGTCATACTAAATGCGGACAGCCATTTGGCTTTGCATTTATTGTTTGTTTGTGATTAATTTGTATCATTATATAAGTATTTATATTGTATACTGAAGAGTTTACTTTGTTGCATCAATTAATACACAAATAAACGTTATTATTATTATTATTTGCACCCAAAAAATTTCTCTGGTCCCCAAAAGTCACCCTTTTATACCAGATATATATCATCTGGAACAATACTTGGTTTGATCACCCTGTTATATTCGAGGTATTTATTGCACTTAATACGAACAAGCGCGTTGATGCTCCTGACCTCAATTCAGTGCTTTTCTGGACTTTTTTCCTTTCTATTTTCAATTCGGACCACTCCACATAAAATTATCTTCGAAACTCTTATGAATTCCCCAAAACTCACAAAAGATTTCCCATTGAAAATTCCAATTTAATTCCTCATTTCTATCAGAAACAGAACTGAAACCACGCGGCAGACGAAACACTTCAAGATCGAGAAAAGTTTAATCATCACAGCACAACCGTCGAAAGATTTAGCATGTTTCCAGAAGAACCATCGAAATATACGAAGCTACACTTGACGCTTCTCCGAAACTTGTGATTCCGCTGTCTACACATTTTTGAGGTAACATTCGCACAAATTGAAAGGATTACTTAACTGGAGGATGACGCCTCGAGAGAAACTGCATAGAGATAGCTGGAAACTTCCCCAAATAAAACCGGCATCAGTAAATGGGAGGAAAGGAAAATATCTCGCAGACAGAAACTTACCCACCCAAGAACTTTTCGAAGTTGTTTCGATGCTTACTAATACTTAGCAACTGTGAGAATGAATAATTCTATAACGCCAAAGAAATACCAGACAATGCAAGTCAAGATAAAATTCATTTCCTGGCCCAACCATTCCAGCTTCATCAACTTATTTTTCCAATGTTGACATATGAAGTGACAATTTTGAAAACTGCTTTGACGTTTTGAAACGTCTTACTTCGTGTAACTAGTTGCACTTAGTAGAATACTGGGAGTTTCACCCCTCTGTTTGCAACTATAAAAGTGACAGTTTGACAGATGACAGCACTAACCGAGACGTTTGATCGTCTCTCAGGCCCCGCCCATAAAATACAGTTATCCGATTGGACGAATATACCTGAATTTGTGTTCGAATGTTCACCATATTCTGGATTTTTTTTAAAATATAAGCAATTTGATTGAGATATTGTTTCTTTCAATGGGAAGTAGGGTGATATTTCATCTATCCATGTGAATTTACCGCTTTTTCCTAACTCTAACGGCTACGAAGGAGATCGCTGATATGTGGGACGACCTCTTTGACCCTGCGTCAATCTTATTCAATTAGTATAGTATAGAATAATACAATGTGCATTTCAGAATCCATTCCCTATATTTAACTTTATAACACAAGATAAGAACATAAATTATAAATTAATCATTATAAATATTGATAACACAATGATTGCAATCGTTTACATTTATTCGCGAGGGCAAACTCGTTTTATGGCTCGCAATGCATTAGATGTTTCACCAAGTATACCTCGTGCAATATATTTTTTATTTTCAATGGAATTCTCGAAATATCCCTCGGCAACAGTTCTAGACATCCAACCCCCGTACCTTTTTGATATTGAAATATCAGCGCCACAAACAGCTAATAAAGTGACAGAGATTCATCTAAAGCAGTGGCCACTATACAGGGTGTTTTATAACATATGTGCAGGAATTCAGGATGTGATAGCTCGTCCAAACATTTAAAAAAAATTCTATCAACTTACCCTCTAAAATGCACCATTTTTGAAATACAGGGTATTGAAATTGAAACAAAAACCGTTTTTTGCGAATATATCCGGAACCTTTTATCGTACAGAAAAGAGCTTTCGTAAGTATTTGGTAATGATAATAAGCTATGTTTTGTGCGGAATTTTTTTAAGTCTTAATTACCGAAGGTTTTGAAGGGGTTGTGTGTATTTTCCTCCCCAACTTCTACGCTAATGAAAAATGTACGATTTTTGAGACACCCCTTTGTGCCGCCACTGTGTTCTACACAAAAAGGTACTCTGGGTCATAAGCCCCAAAGTCGACCGTTTTCGAGAAAAATCAAACACGGTCAATTTGTCGAAATAATTTTTTTTTTCGTACTAATTGAATCGAATTTTTTTAAACGTTAGAACAGGTAACAACACCGTACTTTTTCCATTAGCATAGGAGTTGGGGAGAAAAACACCCAATACCCCCTCAAAACCTTCACCAATTAAGACATAGCTTTTCATAATTAGAAAATACTTACGCAAGTAGTTTTCTGTACGATAAAGGTTTCGGAGATTTTCGCAAAAAACTATTTTTTTTTCAATTTCAACACCCTGTATCTCGAAAATGATGCGTTTTAGAGGGTAAGTCAATAGAAACTTTTTTTCATATTTTTGAACGAGCTATCACATCCTGAAGTCCTGCGCATATATTATAAAACACCCTGCATATAGCAGGATTTGAAAGTACAATAAATTGTGCAGAAAATTTTGACAGACTGCTCAAATGCCAATTCCCAGACTTGATTATTTCTATTCTTAATATTCTACTCTGAAAATGAAATATAGTACAATATACCTGTAGCATAAGATGATTACCAACTCCAAAGGGTAAATACAGAAAGATAAAATTCATTCATAAAATGGTGACGAAGTCCTAAGTATTTCAAACAGACGAATTCTCAAATTTAGCCCAATTAAACCCTTCAATTACTGCAAGAATTATTTCACCCTCTAATTACTGACAATCGGTATTCGGAGCCACATTTGTTTTTTCTCAGCAATATAGAGCTCCGCCACATAATGCCGCTGCTGTCAGACAATTTTTAGATGAGAACTTCCTCAACCAGTGGATTGTTCCGAGTAGTCATGTCCCCTTTATACTTCTTTTCGTGTGGCATCGAAATTTATGCCACAGAAAGCGCCCCTCAGCTGATGAGGTCATAATATCACATAACAGTTATTGTGAAAAAACCTATCGGAAACTGAAAATCATTCCATTTTCAAATTCGAGATGAGTTTCCGTTGAAGAGAAACCAAATGAGTGAAATGAAAATAATCAATTCACGCAATTTAAAAATTCTCTGTAATCCATGATTAAAGCTCGCATATGTTATTCAATGAAATATCATCTGTTTAAAACGTACCTGACCAGCATAAATTATTGATATCTAATTCAATCAACAACACCATCACGATGAATCGAATATAAATATCCGGTTATTGGTTAGAAAATTCTCAACATGGTGGAGAATTATTGCCATGAAATTGACTACATATTTATCCATGTCCACTGGTACGAAGGCAATTTATAAATTTTCCAATTTAACTTGGAACTAGATATCGAATGGATAATGCGAGTATTCATAAGGGAATTGTCTGTTCGGGAAAAGAAATAGTATAATTTATATACAGAGTGTAACAGCCAAATGGAATAAATTCGATAACGAATAAATGAGGGGGTGTTAGGAAAAACGCTCGGACACGTCGATTTGTAATTTTAAATGCGCATAGTTTTCAAGAAAATAAAATTATATAGGGTGTTCCAAGCGATCGTGGCTAATACCAACTCCCTTATTTCAAATGTAACCCCCTGTATATTATTTATTTTTTGGATTCTTCAAAAAATTTTAGACATAATTCATGTACAATGTCCTATACCTATCTTCAACTTTTTCGGCAATATTAAGTGTTTTCAGAAATGTTGAGTAACGTTAGAAGATAATTCTACACCAGATTAGCATGTTGCCAAGACGTTCGCGGCGAGCATTTTGAACATTTCCTACATTGACATTAATGTTTTTTTTTAATTATTAAGAAATAATCAGTATTACTTATTAGGTTTTAAGTGTAATGTACCGAATTTGTGAAATAAAATAATTTTTATATAAGACGTTGAATTTTGCACTAAATCTGAAAACACTCAATATTTCCGAAATATTTAAAGATAGGTATAGGACATTGTGCATGAATTGTGTCTAGAATTCTCTGAAGAATTCAAAAAATAAATAACATATAGGGGGTTGCATTTGAAATAAGAAAGTTGGTATTGGCCACGGTCACATGGAACACCCTATATAATATTATTTTCTGAAAAATATGCGCATTTAAAATTACAAATCGACGTGTCCGAGCGTTTTTCCCAACACGCCCTCATTTATTCGTTATCGAATTTATTCCATTTGGCTGTTACACTCTGTATAACGTAATTCGTATGATTTTGAATTTCCATATTTATTCTCATTCATGGATAATTTTTTAGAATGAATTATTTTGACTGGTACTGAATTTCATCGATAAAAAAGTGAGCGCTTTCCCTGGGGAATAAGATTTTTATAATTATGATGAAATATATCTTTCTGTCTCTCATTTAGTATAAAACGATTGAATTGGACTGTGATTAAAATGACAGCTTGAATATTCATGGAGAATTGTCTGAGAATAATATCGCAGAATATAGAATATTTGAAGGATACATTTTCAAAGTTTTGAGACTATAGTTACGAAATTCAGCAGAATGTTGTGCATCAGCATTTTCAAACTAGCTACCAAGTCGCATAAAAATAGATCAATATTTCTTGAGAAAATTACAACGACTCCGAGAGAAGAAACGCAAAATTGACATTTTCCAATCCAAACTTTCCGATTACATAAGTAGATCCTGAGAAATTGAGGAAATAAACTCGAGAATTCAATTGGCTTTAACTCCGGAACCTTTTGGCAGGTTTGGCCAACCAACAATTTTTTTCCAAATACTGTAACTGGGGAAGGGGGATTTCAGAACGAATTCGACATGATAAGGTTCGCGTTATTTATAAATATTCGTAAAAGATGCCACGGCTCCTCAAAAAAATTTATTCCCTCCAAATATAGGTTGTTAAGATCATCTCTGTTACCTGTTAGTATTCCCATGTTCTCTAATAAATAAATAAATAAAATCTCTGATTGGCTGAAATTTAAGTTGGGATTCCTGATTTCATGTAAATAGTGTCAAGTTTACATAGGATATGTTCCGCAAATCAACTTGGTTATTTCGGTTGCCGGTTTTCCGTTCCGTAAATACGGAATATTCGGTTGGTTCCTGAAAAAAAGGTTAATTACGGAATTTGATTGATGAAAAACGTTCTTTGTGTCACCAGAACGACAGCCAATGTTCTATGGTAACATAACCATAGCATAGAACAATCTTCATTTACTTTATGATCCATAGGACATGGAAGAGACAACATTAAACAATGAAAAAATTAAGCTACCTTTTGTGCGAGGGAAAATCGGGTATTTGGGTAATCGGAGATTCTTCCCTATTGGCCGGCGACGATCACGTGATAGTCGTCAGTCAATAGGGTAAACCTTTCAGCCAATAGGGTGAATTTCCGATTCCCCAAATACCCGAAACTTCCTCGCACATGTTCTATGGATCATAAGGTAAATAAATATTGTTCTATGCTATGGATATGTTACCATAGAACATTGACTGTCGTTCTGGTGACACAAAGAACGTTGTTTCATCAATGAAATTCCGTAATTAACCTTTTTTCAGGGACCAACCGAATATTTCATATTCACGGAACGAAAAACCGTCAACCGAAATAACCAAATTGATTTGCGGAACATATCCTACATAAACTTGACACTAATAACATGAAATCAGGAATCCCAACTTAAATTTCAGCCAATCAGAGATGATCTTAACAAAAACCTATATTTGGAAGGAATTATCTTGTTTGAGGAGCCGATGCATCTTTAACGGATATGTATAAATATATATCGCGAACCTCATAATGTCGAATTTGTTCTGAAATACCCCCTTCCCGTGATAGTAAATTTGGAAGAAATTTGTGTGTTGGCAACTTGGCCGAAGTCGTCTATTGAATATGTATGAATCCCACCCTTTCAATCAACAAACAAATATGTGGTGTAGCCCAATGATTTTCCCCCAAGTTGATGATTGAAGAATTTTCAATTATGATAGCATAAACCTGATAAATGTTCAATTCATTCAGCTATGTTGATTGAATTTAATAATTCAATCGGTAGCCGATGGTATTGAGTTTGCATGATAGAACAATGAATCAACAATGATTTCGTTTTCCAATGGATCCCCATATTTCATATTGCAGTTTCATTGGCCTGTTATTTACACAAGAAGAATTTAATTATTTTCCCGCAAAAAAATCGATAAACGCAAATAGATTTTTCACTGATTTCGACAAATAACTGTTATCTGAATCCAAATCTTTATGCGAATTTTACTTGCATAATTCGTATGTTTGATAGTAAACCCGATTTGATATTTTATCTTGTCACAAAAACAATTAAGTACAAAAAAAAGTCATGAATCCAAATAAAGGCCAACGCTAACTCATCGGCAATAGCCCGGACCAACAGCTGTCAAGTCCCATTCATTCAAGCCGTGGTCTGGGCTGTTGCCGATAATTGAGCGTGGGCGTTCAATAACCTATATAAAATATTCCCAAATATCCTTACAGTTACGAAAACTTATTTCCCTAATTTCCTATGTTCCGTAGCGGTTAAGTGCGCTCTGTCCCATTCATTTATACAGGGTAAGTCTTTAAGTTGTATATTAATTTTAACCATACATTCCTCTCCTCGAATAAAACACTTTTTTCATTTCCTATTTTTCCAGATTCAGGTAGAAAGTTATAAGCATTAAAATATTTTCAATGTGCTAATACACTCCTGCAGTTTCTTTGCAAGTACACCAAATATATCTCTTAATGTGATCTCTTTTGCAGAATAACCAATCCAATGTTCGAAATACAAATAAACATGATCAAGAACATTCATTTACTCGACCATAAGATTATAAGTACACAATTCCGTCCTTACCCATTCTCATATTGAAAACCCCTTAATTTCCCTCATTTTCAACGAATTCATAAATGAATTATATGAAACCACTTAACTAACCTACACACATTAATTGAACTCTGGAATTCTATGGGATGTCTGGTCCATAGACATGGAGACATAGCATCCATGTATGTGGCCTGAAAACGAAATAGCCATGACCGTAGCCTACGTAAATTGTAGTTTACGTGGGCTACGCACAGACCTAATATATTAGGTTTATACGAAATAGATAAATATTGTATTCTTTGGTCAGGATAAACTTCGACGACGCTTAATTACGGTATTCACTAGCTCAGCGGCGGATTCATGAAAAAAGGGAATATCTCGAATTTTTATCAGATTTTAATACATTTAACGTTAAATATCTCCAAAACGGTACGTTTGAGGAGAAATTATAAAAAAATAATTAAGTATTCTAAAATGATTGAAGATTCTCATAATGTTATAAGATGAACTTTATCTTCATTATTCATGCTATTTTTTTTAAGTTTCATGATTCGGCGAATCAATAACTAGGAAATCGTTTGAAGTAGGACAAAAGTGATTACTGAAGAATGTGTCATGGTTATAGAGAATTTCGCACCGTCTCAAAGCTACAAAAGAAAGACTGATCTTTCTTGAAATTTTAACAGCCTGTATCTTTTTACCGGAGCCGAATCTGAAAAAATGGTGAATGAAAAACAGTGGTTTATGATGAGAGGCATCTATAGTTGAAATCAATGTACAACTTAAAGACTCACCCAGTATAAAAAGAATAAAATTCCGTTTTGCCGTGGTCCGGGATGTTGCCGATAAGTGAGCATTAGTCTATATACAACTGTAAGGATATTTGAAAATATTTTTATTTATGTTGTTGAAGGCATTCGCTCATTGATCGGCGACAGCCCAGAACACAGCAAAACGGAAACTCATTTCCCGGAAAATGGGATGGAACCAACCGTATAAAATATCCCCCAACTGACCAAAGCTTACTACTGTTTATGCATTTTTTGTGATATTCTCATGGTGGCCGAGATATACGTCGTCAAAATGACACACTGTATAAATTCTCCATAGTTTTGTGACTGAAAATACATGAACACGTGAGTTATGTTCGTTTTGTTGATCGTAGTACCAATTCAAACAATTGATGTATAAATTACGATTATGACGACCATCCACTGACTTCTGGATATTATAAATGTACTTTTACTATAATTTTTTTAGGTTTTTTATGGGTTTTCACTTCCAATATCTGAACTAAAGTATTAAAATTAAATCATTTTTTTTTTTCATGAAAAACGCCCTTGTGGATTGCAGTATCAAACTATTTGTCAAGGCCAGTTTCTTGCAAAACAGATTGCCTAATTTTGTCAAATTGACAAAAGTCTCAAATCGAAACGAAAAATCGAAAGAAAATAATTCTTGAAATTTTCTGCTTTGTCTGATGAAAGAGTCAGATTTGTACTCTGAAACGTTACAGTTCGCTTTCATTATCGTTTGTATTGTTCCTGTATTGTTAATTAGGCAATCTGTTTTGCAAGAAACTGCCCTTGACAAAAAGTTTGATACTGCAATCCGCAAGGACATTTTTCATGAAAAAGAAAACAATTTTTATTTAATTTTTAATAGTTCTGTTTGAGATATTGGGAGTGAAAACCTAAAAAATGATGCGGAATCCTCCCATAATAAGCTTTAATCGATACATTTTACTAATCACTATTTTTCATTAGGCGACAGGTGCATTAGAGGAACATCGAAAAATGCGAGAATACCTAGACAGGATGGAAAAAGATGGTGTACAAAGGGTTAAGATGTTCCTCGTTATCACCGCAGCCTATGTGTTGTTTTGGGGGCCGCTTTTCTTCGTTACATTAGTCAATCATCCCATTGTCGGAAGTCCTCTTGGTCACGAGGTAAGGAAATTTGTCATAATTGGTAAAATGTGATTTTGTTTATGTGATCATGCCTGCCATGTGTCGGTATTTTTCGGAATTTGAACTCGAAAAACACCATTCCTTGGAAGGCAATAACTACAGATTTTAAGTTGCAAATAGGTTCCTAGCTGAAATATGAAGCCTATTTCCGGAAATGGGCCAAATAGGCGAATTATATTCCGAAGCTCCATTCATTCGTTGCTTAAGCGTTATTTCTTGAGGAAAAGCACCAATACTGTGGAATAACAACGAAATTTGACATAATTATTCTCGAAATTTCTGAAAAAAAAATTTCAGAAGGGGTTGAAATTTGGTGCGCGTCAAAATAACAAATTCATTTTCTCAGAAGAAAAATATTTGGCAATAAAATCCTGAAACAGGTCAATTTTTGTTTCGCTTTCACCAAATTGTTATTTTATGTGTAACCTGACGTAGATTTTTTATTCAGGAAGATAAGACAAAACTGTTTCCGATTGAATATCGAAAAAAATGTTGTAATAGATACCTATTTCGATACAGGAATAAAATTCCGTAGATCTACCAAAAAACAAAATTTCTGGCAACCCTGTCAGCTGTTGTCATAACCTTTCGTTGTTTCAGATCACCCTACACATATCATACGTGCACGCCATCGTCAATCCCACCCTCTTTCTGGTGCTGCACCGAGGACTTCGGCGTGCCACCCTCGATCTCTGCTGCGGCTGGATACCCATCTGGCTGGGGCCGCCGGTCAACGTTCCACCACCACCAAGTCCGCCGCGGACGGCCGACATATCGCTACTCAAACCGCCCCTGCCAGCAACCGCCCACCCAGATAGTTCTATGGTAATTAAATATTATATGTAAGTGGTGTACACCGGCATGTTTATATTACCCTTATTTCTAATCTAGATTAGGAATACGGTTAATTAAGGGACGACAGGGGGCGTTTAGATAGGACCCGGGTGGTAGATAACTATTTGATCAGTCCTCAACCTTTGGTAGATAAGCCGAAATTCGGTACCAAACAATAGGACTATAAGGGTTGTGATAACCCGGTACGGCGCCCTTTTCGGAGATTTCTTATGTTCAACGGCAATGTTGCCAGATCATTAATATTGTTCGCGGTAGAATGAGTAGAGTTCATCAGGTTGAAGTTATTCAATACTCGCCTAACAAGAATGCGAAGGTCGCATATCTTGACATAAACGTTTTTACGTATTTATTATTATACCATAATTATATAAATAAAAGTACCTCAATTGAATAATATTTCAAACCCTGCTGCGATTCCTTGAAATAGAAATCTTTTTAAAATCCACATGGATTTTAGGAAAAAATGTTTTTCAGGCCTGGTCAAATTACGTTATAACTCAAGCAGTCTCAAAGAGAATAATCCAAATAATAATATATAGATATTTGCTTACGATTATCTATAAAATCATTTCCATTTCATTGCGCAATAATCGGCCTCTGTCATTTAAAACATCAGAAAATTAATATTTTTGTCCTGAAATAAATAAGGATTCATAAATCAATTTTGATTTCAAGAAAACGCAGAGGCGTACAAAATATTTTTCGAAAATTGTGTGACCCACATATCTTACAAATACTACTTCTTCACACAAAAATTAGATTTGACGCTCAGAACGCTTGTCCGCCAATTCATAAGAATATCTGGAAACATATTCAATTTTAGGTAACACGACGATTGGTTCTCGAAACTGTAACTTCCTGCGGCTGAACATGGCTTTATTCGAAAGTAATTTGTCAAAATTACCCCAAGAAGTCACGCCCTTTAGAATCAGTATCTTAACCTGAAACAGCCTGTCCATTGAAAATGATTTTAAATATTCTTCTTGAAATGATTTTTCATATTCTCAAACATCCTTTTTTATGATTATTCCGGAGTGTTACCCCCATTTAGAGTTCTTGAAATACAAAAGTATTGCAAGATAATTATTCTGATGATTTTCTCTTCGAGTCAGATTGGGACTAGTTTCATTATTCTTAAGGCAACATTTTTTGCAAGAAACTGCCCCTGCAAATAGTTCGAATCTCACAATCCAAAAGAACGATTTCTATAAACTATAAATAATAATTTTATACAATTATTAATAGATTTTTCTTATATATTGGGAGAGGAATCATAAATATTATCCAAAATCCCTTTTCGAAAGTTATCTGAGATAGATAATAGGTATATTGCATGTAACTCGTTACTGCGCGATTATACGATCGATACCGCCGAAGCTGTCCATTGGTTTGACAGAGAGAAAGCTACACTAAAAGAGAAAGAGAGGGGGAGAGAGAGAGAGAGAGAGAGAGAGAAAGAGTGGGAGAGAGAGAGAGAGAGTAGATATAACCCGAAACTTCACAGAACGCGCGTGGTTCAAACCGTTTAAACAGCCAATATAGCCAATATAGAGTCAGATGTAAAAGATTGCTTTCTCGTTGAAAATTTGAATTTTTAACGGCGATTGAATCTTTTTAGAATTTTATTAATAAAATTGATTTCAATGATAAAAAAATATTGAACTGTTTCAGCCGTTAATATTTTGTAGTTGATCATAATTTACTTTTCTAGGTATAACTACCAATAATTAGGAGATGTTTTACAATATGTAAGGTTTACATTTTTGTGACTAGTTTCGAACTTTCGTTCCACAAATAATAATAATAATACTTTTTGGTCTGAATTAGAGAAAAACTCAATTTACCGGAATGCCGACGTTTCGATATATTTAATATCTTCTTCAGGGCTCTACAATAAATGACACAATAATTAGGGTGTGAACATGATAGAAAACAACATTATGATATTCTCGGGTGAAAAAAAAACTGTTAGGAACTCGGAAAAGCAACGAGTTAAACAGAGAATTGATCACAAAACTAGTAGGTACTAGTAAGGTCACAAATATAACGAACAAAGTATAAATGAAAATCGTCAAAAACAATTGAAATAATTTTGAAACAATTTTAATTGTTTTTGTATTGACGATTTTTATTTATACTTTGTTCGTTATATTTGTGACCTTACTAGTATCTACTAGTTTTGTGATCAATTCTCTGTTTAACTCGTTGCTTTTCCGAGTTCCTAACAGTTTTTTTTTCACTCGAGAATATCATAATGTTGTTTTCTATCATGTTCACACCCTAATTATTGTGTCATTCATTGTAGAGCCCTGAAGTAGATATTAAATATATCGAAACGTCGGCATTCCGTCAAATTGAGTTTTTCTCTAATTCAGACCAAAAAGTACCCTCTCATTATTCAGACAATAATGTTACTAAGGTCGTTAAAGCATAATAATAATAATGCCTTTATTTTCCGCTTGGTCGTTCATTAACCCAAAACTATTCCTCTGCACTAATTTATAAATTTCAATAGACAACAGATAGTTGAATTCCATTCCTTTCGATTGAACGAGTTATTATTTCAGATAAGCTATTGATGGGAATGAGTTACCATTCTCAATGCAATGGGTTGCGAAGGTGGACTTGCTTTTATTTTTGGTAAAATCCATTCGATGTTCATGAAATCTTGTCTTGCATGAGCGTCCTGTATGACCTGTGTATTTCTTGTTGCAAGTTGAACATGTTAACTCATACAACTCCTGATTTGAGTGATTTTTGGGTTGAGTCTTTGGCATTTAATAACAGGGACGATAATTTACTTTTTGGTTTGAAAGCTATGATGACGTCAAGTTTTGATAAATTAGTGGCTAGTTTTCCTTAGTACGAAGGAGAAATGAACTTTTTACCCGTTTTTATGAAACGCTGGATTTGTTTCATGACCAATTGGGAAATTACGAGTTTAATAATTTCATTGATTGTTTTGTGATTGGAACCGTTGTTTGCAGCTATTGTTTTTATAGTATAAATTTCAATTTCAAGGTTGTTTTCGGACAGGGGCAAGGAAAAGGCTTTATGGATCATCGACCGGTAGGCTGAGATTAAATGTAAGATTTAATGTAGGCATGGGGATACATATGCCAGTTGTTATGGATTTTCTGAACATGTTGAATTGAGTTTTTCCCTTTGGGTGGGAAATTGACAGGTCTAAAAACGTTTTAAGATTATCATATTCTTTTTCTTTGGCAATTTTAACTTTAACCTTCTTGGTAGTGAAACGTAGAAATTAAAAATTTGTTTTTAATTTTTTGATAAAAACACATGCGAAAGACCTATTATAATCGAGCAAAAATTTATAGCCCACCATAAAAATCCGGAACTCCATGCCTTCCGATAGCGAAATCCCGGCTATAACGAATCGTCACGTTATTTTTTACTCTCCATTTAATCACCCGGCAATTCGAGGGTCCGGAGACGCGTTCGGTGCCTCCATTAATCACCCCCTGCCACCCTTTTAACCTCTTCGATTTTCAGGGAGACGCCGATCTGAGCTTCTGGTCCCAGGACCCGATGGACGGGATGATCCAGATAGCGGGCGGGCAGGTGAGTCCCGAACTACCCAGTTCGCCACCGGGAAGCGACTAGCATCCGGAATGGGACCGCTCGACCAGGATCTAAGGAGACAACACGCTCGGTCGCACGCTGTCCCACCCCCGAGAAAGCAGTTAGCGAACTCTCAGAGACACTGATGATTGTGTTCTTTAGTTTTTAAGTACTGACGATGTGGATACAGGGTGCTGTTATAATAAGAAGAAACGCAAAAAAATCACCTCCTCTTGAAATTTATAGAGTACAAAAGCGAATTTAAAAATAATCTGAACGGGCTTACGTTAACCGCCTTATGCCGGCCACATACGTTACTGTCTACCAGAGAGGTTTACCTGCGCAGGTCTAGCCACACAGTCAACCGGTGCGTGTATTGGAACAGCCCTGCGCAGGTTCCCGACCTACGCAGGCAACCGGAGAAGAATCGAAATTAGATTCTTTCTCGAAGCACCCTACGGTGAACTTCAGCATGTGTGCGAGACCTCTGACGCTCTGACCATCACATACATGTAACAGCGTCAGGTCTGAAACCTGCACAGGTCAACCTCTCCAGTAGACTGGTGCGTATGTGGCCGACATTAGGCCTCTTGCACACGAATGGTTACTCTGCCATGACAAAATGAGCAACCTTCGATTGAGACGGATTCAGGTCGGTTTTGTGCATATGAATGCATCGAAAACAGGTACCGGCACCATGCACCAGCATGACAAAATGTCATGCTGCGCGCCTCTATACATGTCGCATACAGGTTGCATGTATTGAAACAAAAACTTCGAGTAATTGACCGACCGGCTGCCGTATTTCGCCTGATTCAATTTCACTAGCAGCCGGCAAGTTCATTTGCAGGTCGCGGTCTGTGTGCCAGATGGTATTCAATACGGATATTTCGATGTTTTGCGGGCTTTCTACTAGCTTGATTGTCGCACAGTGGAGAATCGCCATTCGTGTTCATGGGGCTTACTGAAATACGGAAAAACCTGAGAGTCATTACTCAATAAGTTACGTGCCGTTTTTACAGTTGAGGGAGACTGCAGACCAACAGTACCTAAAATTATTTGTTTACTATGGGAAAAAGCAATTTGGCCTGTAATTTTGTATTTATTCGGATATTTTGGGTTAAGATATTCACTCCTCCACTATAATGGAACTATATTCGAAATATTTGATATCCTATTGCAGAAACAGCTTTCCTTAGCGCATCAAATCTTTCGAAAAATAAAAATCTTGATAATAATTGATGCCGTCTTTTAATGTTTCTAGGTATAATTCAAACCAGAAAATACAATTTAAGTATCAAGTTTTCGTAGTAAATTTTGATGCTAAAGCCCAAATAATCATCACCACAACGATGAAAACTACGAATCAATTGATTAAGCATTTCCATTCGAAATGGAACTATCCGGATATGTGGATGAAGTCCATTTTGGACGAGATAAAGTATAAAATTTTATTCTCTCGGAAAAAGGAAAACAGTATTTTTTCAATTCATAAGTAACTGCGTTTGGAAACTGGAAAATTGACCATTAAATAATACTTTCCAACCTGTCAATTACCTCGGTAATAAACCTAGGGTAGAGACTAGAGAGTAATATTACTGACAATATTTTCGGGCATCAGTGTTTGTTTCTCTCAAAGAAGAAAGGGTCTAAATCAATGACCGTAATTTAAGCATATATGATTACCCCTGAATCGTATTTTAGGGTTATCACAATAGTCCACTATAGTAATACACTCCTTATATACCATGGCCAGGAATATCTGTTCATGTCTAGCAACCAAAAAAAAATTTTAGCACTATGATAACATAATCTAATTTCGCCATACTTTACCTGCTTATGAAGGTATTTATACAATGAACTACAACACAAAAAGATGGCAAACTCAACTGAACTACCGCAAGATCTGTTTGTTTGCAATATTCAAACTGATTATGAAATCAGTGAGAGTAATATCATATTCAATACTCCCTATATATTTTCTATATAGTACAAAAGTAGATATATCGGTCCAAAATATCCAGATAAATACAAAATCACAAGCCATATCACTTTTCACTATAATAAACAATGCATTTTAAGAGCAAACAAAACCTCGAATATATAACGGGGTGACTTCTGGAGGCCACATTTCGTTTTTTTCGAAAAATTTTTGGTGCAAATGGTTGAAAAAAATTGTGAGAATGCGTAATGTTGCCACTTTTTCATATTCAAGAATTTTCGGAAAAATAAAATTGAAATGGAGTGAAAAATGGAAAAATAAATAGCATTGCGCATTCTCACGAAAGAATTAAGTACATCCCAAAAAAAAATTTCATGAAATACTCACTGACGCCTACAGAACGACACCCCGTTTTAACCTATAAACGTCGAAGTTTCTCCAAATTCGGAGATTTGACGCGGCTCTTGGCAACGTTTAATTAAACCTGTACACCGCGATTCAGGTGCTTGACCTTGAGATATTCACGAGGTTTAATGAAACTTTAATGTGGCTGTGTTACCTAGTCGTAATGTAGCACCACGTGGTATTGGTTGCTCTCAAGCTGTTGGTCCCCGGTCTTCCTCAACTGTCAAGAATGCACGTAGCCTATTTCAGAGTTCTTATGAATAACTTATGGAAACTTATGGAGTACTTTCCTGGCTACTGTATTTTCTAATCTAATTCTTCTCTGATTCCAAGTAATAATCCAGAAAAAGGAGATCTCAATATTGATTAGGTTTTTGAGTTTACCCAGATACTTCAAGATGATTTCCTGCGGGTTTACCTTCTTCTGTAATCAATTTACCATTTCTGTTCCACTGATGGTTGATTACTATTTTTCTAAATATTCTATTGTCATCATTTATCGAGATCATATTGGATCATGAATTCAATTGGCAACATTAAAAACCTCCAGTCAAATTCATGTCGTCCTTTTTCACTATTGAATATTCCGTAAAACCCTAACAAAAACCATTAAAGAGAAGAAGTAAAATTATTCATTGAGTCACCATGAGTGTCGCCAACTAGAAATACCTGATACCAATATATCACATTTTTCACGCCCACCTGAGCCCGCACGCCCAATACATAACAGAATTTCCATATTATTAACGAGCCATCCAGGTAGCCAGACCAGGAACACCTAACGCCAAACGAACCAGACTCAGAGCATCTGTACCGGTTACTGCTCTGCATACTGAAAAGTTCCAGGTGGAATTTGCCTCCCTTCGCAATTTCGACGGCAAGAAATGTAAATTAGTTAGACCCGATTGAAGTTTGGACTTCGGATGGGTGTACATCGAAGTATTCAGCTCCAGATTTCGAGAAATTCATGGCTGCCGAAATGAAATAACAACTACAAAGACGCAAGCGTGAATCATTCAATTTCTAATGAATAAAATATACAAAGTAATTCCAAATAACGTGAACCTTGAAGGAGTTATCAGTATGACTATTGCTATCGTTTGGACCATATTTATTGGTAACCGAAAGGCAACAGTTTCCTAGACATTAGAGATCTTGCGATTTTCGACTTCACACTTCACAATTCATGAACGCCAAAATTATTTTAAAACTTGCCGTCTTCCTTTTTCATTTCCAAAAGAAGTTTCCGTTGAAACACATGCCTAGTTTCTCCACAAAAGATTTTTTTAAAAGCAACTTTTTGAACGTCCAGCACAAGATGCATAGAATATATCAGGATTCGACACTTTCCTTCTGTTTCCCACTACAATTTTGGTTCCAAAATGCAGTCCTAGAATTGTCAAATATTGTTCTATTTATCTCTGTGAACGATCATGGCGCTAATGTCGCTTAGTCTAGTTCACACAATTGATTCCGCTGAATAAAATTAATTGAACTATTATCTGGTCAATCTGATGACTGCCGAACGTAAACAAAATAACTCAGAAACTCGATATTTGTAGAGAAGGTTTGGACCCCAATAACGAAGTCCGAAATCATCAATAGGTAAAATCCACCCAATGATTTCGCAGATATACCCATTCAAAATTTATTCTACCAATATTTCCAAAGATACAGATTAGATCGAATTTAAAATAAGTATTTTGTCGAAAAATTACAGTTCGAAGGTTCATACAAAAATGCATGAGGATATAATGATCAGAAGATCACCGAATATTGGATATTTGGAAGAAAAAAAAATTTTTTTCAAATTGTTAACACGATCATCACGAAATTTTGCACAAAGTTGTCCATTAACATTTTCAAACTAGCTGTTAGGATTCATCATGATTGAAACAGTATTTTTTTGAGTTATTTCGAAAAAAACAACGATATCCAGAAAAAAAAACAGGAAATTTGATCAATTTTTTGACGATATCTTCAAAAATCATGAGTGAATCGAACTGAAATTCGGTACACTGCTGTGAAATTTTTAGCTCAAGGTATGAGCAAAGTTTTTTCCAAATGTAATGGACAGTTTCCGAGAAAAAAAATATTCTCAGAATTTACTGACAGCATGATCTCAACAAAATGCTGCAAAAAGTTGTTAGTCTTTATGCTCCAAATAATCGCCGAGTTTCAATCAATCGCTTCAGTAGTTCTCGAAATATCAGGGAAAGAACCTCGAAACTTCAAATGGCTATAACTCCGAAATCGTTCGACCCATTTTGCCCATTAACGAACTTAACCTTCGCATTTTAAAATGCAACCAACACTGAAATTTAAAAGTCGATAAATTTCTCAGTATGCCCGTAATCGGGTGAATGGACGGTCGGCCGGCTGAAAAATCGAAAATTACAGGCATTTGGACGAAACAATAGCACGCTGTTCCCTAGAACATGCGCGCAAAAGTTGAATCGCCGTCAAAATGATCTTTTAAAATTAGTTCCACATATCGGCTATTTAAACGCTCGAAACTTAGCGGCTTTCCCTGACGTAACTATCATAACCTCTCTATCTCTTTCAGAGAACTTTTCACTCTACCAAGCCAATGGACAGCCTCGGCTGTATCGTGTGACTTAAGGGACGATCTACTAGGTTTCACCCATTCGAACTTGCGTCTCTTTTTTACCTATTTTAAAACCGAAATATTCAAAATTCGCGAAAAGTGACAGTGTGTTCGCAAACATAAGGAAATAGTTTGTGGAAAACATAAAATATGGCTAGATCTATGGTCACTATCATCTTTCACGAACGGCCTATATACAATTTTCCCTTAAAATGAGAAACTAAAGAATAAAAATGGTTTTACATACCACGGTTCAAAAACACAATTCCCTTTGATAGGTACGTTAATATCTCCAAAATTCTACGTGGCAAGTATGGAACGTCCATAAATAAAATGACTTCCACGAAAAACTCAATATTGCGTAAAACCAATGTAATCATAAGCAATTAATCCACCTGAAAAAACATAGTTCATGTCCACGCTGACAAATTTCCGAACAAATGTTTTTCGTATGAATATTTATTTCAAAAATTCATTCAGCAACCGTCGCTTAGAAAATATACGCAGTGATACTTTTTCTAATAAATCTCCTCAGAAGAAAATCAACATGTGGGATGATTTCCATTGAAATACTAAGAACACAATGAAAAAGCGAGAGATCAAATTCATAACTCATCAACCAATATCAGTTATTCAAATGTACACTTGCCACCGCCTCAATCAGGAATTGATCTTATACATGGAAAATAAAATGCCATTTTTATGTAAGTTAAATAAAATTGAATGAATATGAAAGTCATATTATAATTGTGAACTGATTATTTTACTACTTCCTACGAGAGAGAACTGAATATAATTAAAAAGTATTATAAAATTCGAATATTGTATAAATATCAAGATTGTATAATAAAGTTTTCATTTGGATTATTTCGTCGACGAAAATGAACTGATATTTCATTTTGAGATATCAGATATTTAAAAGAAAATCTCGATGTGATAGTTAAAGTTAGATAAGAAAAAGTTCTGATTTCGTTTGCACCTTCATTCTTCAAAATCGTTCATGCACCCATTGTAGTATAAATAAATTATTTACAATACCAATGTGATCATGATTATTTCTTATTGATATCAATGTATTTTTCCTGAAGTATTATATTTGTTTGAATATATGATTATTATTATAAGGAGAATAAGTAAGGCCACTTCATTGAGCGTATAGCGAATGAGTTATTCATTCCATTAGCTTGAGTGATTGCTGACTTACTATATTGCTATTCGATCATTTCTACTCGCCTGGAACATGAGATGATGACGCAACCATGCAACATGTTCTTCAGAACAGGTAAGGCAATAGAACATACCTCCGATACAGATATCTAAAGGCATAAACCTTGTAACTAGCGCAGCATTCATGGCAAATAGGACAAAGTGCTCGAATAAGTATAAGAAGCAAACTTAAATATCCTTACAATTTTCACATTCCAAAGAGAAGAATCAAGAAAAAATGTTTCACAGAATGTTCTGAACCTAAACGTGAATACGAAGATTAGGAACAATTTAATTGAAAATAACCCCTTTCATGTGAACTTTCTGGCGCTTTTCTGAAAAACCAACTAGATAAATTGAGAACAATCGTCTACCTGGAATATGGAATATCGGTAATGCAGAAACTCCAAATATTTTTCTAGAAATCAGTAGAAAATTGAACTGCGTTGATTTTATATATACAGGGTGAGTCTTTAAGTTGTACATTAATTTCAACCATAGATTCCTTTCATCAAAAGAAACACTTTTTTCATTTGCCATTTTTCCAGATTCGGCACAGGTAAAAAGTTATCAGCATTTAAATATTTCTCAATGTGCTAATACACTCCTGCGCTTTGTTAGCACAGATATCCCTTACAGTGATATCTTTTGAAGAATAACCAATCCAAGGTTTGGAATTCAAAGAAACAAGATTGAGAAAACTCATTTACTCACTTAATTCTTATGATTTGGTGGTTTTTTTTGCGATATTATCGCAAGGATAATATTTCACTCCACTGGACTTGAAACACTGATCTTCAACTTGATGTTCATGCAATATCCAATTTCATTCCATCATAAGATTATACACAATTCATTCCTCGCCTATTCTCATATTGAAAACTCTATAATTAACTTTCTTCGCGAAATTTAATGATGAATTATATGAAATCAATCAACTAACCTTAAAAGTCTAGTCCCTAGACAAGGACTAGACTGGTCACGAAAAAGCATATACCTAATATAACTATACGAAATAGATGAATATTTCTGTTTATTCTATGGTCCGGATAAACGTGAACCTAGCTTAATTTCCTTCCTGTACTAGATCATATAATTTATAACCTCATTTACACGAGTATTCGTTCAGTACAGATATCATTGAAAAGTTCATATCCAAGGAGTCCCGAAGAATTGAACTAAATTCAATACAGATGTTCTTATCTCAAATGCGGAACAGGAGCAAAAGTTTGTATATCGTTCGTTCCTTTCAATTCATAATAATCGAAACAATGATAGAAAACCTTCACAAACAACAAAAACTTAGCAGTCACTTTATAAATCATGTCGATTATGAGAAAAAACCTTTCCTCAAAAAGACTCAAATTGTCAGTGCTAAATATCTGCTCACTCAGCAAACTTCGTCTATTATTCTATGAGTCGGTAACTCCTGATTTGAATGCAGAACACCCACCTCTTTCACCCACGTGCCGCCACTGCGGAACAGCAAAAATCGAAAAAAAAACTGATTGCTAGCGATAGAGATTAGCATTCGTATTCGCCAGCAGGCAAACACGTCCATAATTCACGGGGAGCAAGTTAGGAAGTAGTGTAGTTCGCGGGAATTTGTCATTTGCCGCCTACCGACGCGCCGTCGTGATATATAATTTGGGAACTCCAGATTTATGGACGGCAGCCTTGGACTGCCGTGTTCGAACGAAAAAGGCTGTAGGGCCATATCGAGAAAAACATATTTGTTTTGACCCGGTAGGGATCAAACTATACCCTTAGCGAAGTCTCGAAACATCAAAGTTTCCATTCTTCCTAACGATTTATATAGGATTTTTCATAAATCTTCTAGGGCAGATATTCTCAAACTCCCACGACGCCAATCAGAATATTTCCAGGGCGCCTTGTCTTAAGTGATAGTAAGACTAATCGTGATCGATTAAATTTATAAGATTGGAGAGCTATTGTCCCAAGGCTAAAAGTGGATTTTAATATTTTGAAGTCTCAGTTCTTGAGTATAAAAAATTCTAATTTGAGATGAACCTCTCTACTTTTTAGCATTCGAAAATGATACTTCAATAAATCATTCTTCGATTGAACTCTTATAACTTCCTAGAAAGAGTGGGAGCAAGCTTAGAGTTCTCCATGTATTTGCTTCCCCTTTCTGGCTCGAAGCAAAGTTACATATGTGAATGCTCTTGAAACCTTAGGAATATCATAATGTAATTGCGTTAAATTAAAGCGAATATTATATATTATATAACCGTTGGAAATTTGGGATTCGTTTTGATATATTCGAATCATCTGCAGAACACCCGCTTTTTGCGCGCATGTTCTAGGGGAACAGCGTGCTATCGTTCTGTCTAAATGTCTGTAATTTTCGATGATTGAGCCGAAAATGGTCTCAAACGCGTAGATTGGACTCACTGATGACGAATCCGGTGTCAAAATCGATTCTGTCCGGCCGGCCGGCCTTGGACACGATAACTAACGAACGAGTTGAGTAAGCAACTTGAAACTTTCAGGGTAGGTCACGCATTGGAATCCCGCGGTTGAGTTCGTTAATGGGCCAAATCGGTCGAACAGTTTCGGAGTTATAGCCACTTGAAATTTTGCAGTTATTTATTTTTTATTTCAGAAACTACTTGAGCGATTGAATTCAAACTTGGCAATTAGGTGGAGTATAACAACGCGCAACTTTGAGCCAAAGTTTGTCAGGATCATACTGTCAGTAAATTTAAAAAAAAATTTTGCCAAAATTTGTGTCCAAAAATTTTTTTTCCGAAAACCGTTCATTATATCCAGAAAAAAATTACACTCGGACTTTGAGCTTCATATTTCACAGCAGTGTACCAAATTTCAGTTCGATACGATTATAAGTTCTGGAGTTATCGGGAAAAAATATGTCAAATTTCGGGTTTTTTTCTCGATATCCTTGCTTTTTTCGGTATAACTCGGAAAATACCGATACAATCCTGATAAAACTGTGTAGCTAGTTTGAAGGTGCTGAAAGACAACTTTATGCAAAATTTCGTGATGATCGTGTCATTAGAACAATTTGAAAAAAAAATTTCTGTGATTTTCTTATCATATCATCCTCATTAAATTCTGTATGAACCTTCGAACTGTAATTTTCAGATGAAGTACTGGATTTCAATTCGATCAGTTTCTAGGAATAAAGCTTAATGAAAAATATTGAAACAATACGAACGATCAACAAAGTTATCTGTAGCGTTTCAGATTCTAACTCCTTCATCAGACAAATGAGAAAATTATTTAAAGAAAAATAATTCTGCAAATTGTCTCTTTATCATCTAACGCAGGAGTCATACGTTATAGTTCCTTTCCTCGAGTGATTGCATTTATTCGTCCGTCTGTATGTGCTCTAACTTTCGAAGGAAAAGACTTAGCGACTTTAAATTGTCAGATTAGATATATATAATCAGAAACCCATTACCAATAATTGGTGTAGGGTTATCAGATTAGATTTGGACTCCAAATATCTCGGTTGGGTTCGGTTGGATAGTTTCGAAGTTAGGCCCATAAGAAATTTTGAGGTTAATTACTCGATATCTCATGAAATTTTGACTCGATCGAATTGAAACTTCGTGGACGGTTTTGGAATACCAACCCGCAGCTTAAAGAAAACTTTCGTGTGGATACAGAGGTTAGAAAATTGTGAAGAATTTATATTCGGAAATTTTTGGTGGAACATTTTTTGTCCTCTGAAAATATTGATTAGATTTCAATGTAATTTGGCACAAACCTTAGAGACAGTATTTAAAAACGATGTTCCAAATTTCAATTCGATCCGATATTTACTTTCGTAGATATAAGGAAAAATTGTGCCAAATTTCGTATATATTTGGAATTTTAACGTTATTTCCGCGATATCTCAAGAAGAACAAATGCAATCAGATTGAAAATTCGTAATCAGGTGAAGATTACCAACACGCAACTAGGTGCAAAATTTCGTGTTCATATAATAGTTAGAGTTTGAACAAGCGCCTAAAAGTTCCTAGATTTCATTCAATTATTAATAGTTGTTTTTCAGATATTGGTAGTGAAAACACAGGAAACACCTCAAAAATAATGCAAAATCCTCTCAAAGTAACGTTTGATCAGTACCTACTTTGTTGTTTGGAAAAGGAAGTATCATGTACCCAGAATAGTCACTAGCCGACAATGGTGAGGAAACCGATCAGTACTCAGTTTCAATACAGAAAATAACTTTTATAAAAAGTTAATTAGCGCGAGGCTACTCGTGTACGTGGTCTTGATCCCTCCGATATTCGTAACTTGAAGGAAAAAAAACAGAAAAATCCCCTAGGGGCAACCGACAGCTCAGGAAATCGACTTTCCGCTAATGCGTCACAGGGATAAAACACGACGTAGGATGTCCGTAACTTCGAAAAGGCTCGAAAACCACTTACCTGTTCGAATCCGCCGAGTATATCTGTGGTATCCATCGCTGATGTCACCGGGAAAGTTTTCAGAGTTTTTCCTGCCAGGTTCGCCAGAGTTCTAACCACGCCGCTCTTACCGCAGCCCGAGGTGCCGACCTGAAAAAAAGGAAGTTTCGATCACAGGGCAAGACAGATTTGATATGTTCTCTAGCGGGAATACGTAGATATATTAGAAATAGATAATTTATCGTAGTAATACGTAATACGTAGATATTAGAAAATTAAAAGTATACTCCATTCACTTTATAAACTATCCCGGTTGGCCTTGACATTCTGACACATTTCACCGTGTATATTTTGAAAATGTTAGGTTATAGTCATTTTCCTGTCAGATAACTACACAACGTTGTCCTCTCTACATAGAGGTCGTAGTAATTACGTATTTTTCAAAATGTGAATTTACTTTGGAAAAATAATGAATTCGAGAAAATATTATGTGAATTCAATAATTGCAAAGACCTGGCGATTGTTGAAGAACCTTTTTTCTTTGTTAACACTGTTAACACACGTATATAAACATGGTTGGAAGATTCAGTTATGCTATTTTCTTGTACGGACATCAAGGAACTAGTGTTGAAATTTTACTGAAAAATAATAGATATAATAGTCCGTTACTTCGTGATAGTTCATTCGAAAAAAAAATAAAAGTACTCGAGTAACCCTGCAGTGAAACTTCTAAACGAACAGACAAACCAATGGAATTCCCTACTTTTCGAAATTCTCAAGAAATAAGTCTACAGAAGACATTTATAGGTACCTTGTTGCACAACTTGAAATACTCCAGTATGAAAATGTAGTAGTACTACAACCTGTGTCACCTCAAAAGAACTAACTTAATTTACAAAGTTCTTGGGAATCTATGTGAACACTGGGTTTTCACTCACGTATGTCGAACATGTTGGATAGCTTTTGATAAATTTTTGATTCCAAATTATTAGGGTTACTATCAGAAAAAGCAGGTTTCAGTTCTACATAGCCCTTCCTGACACTTTGTCTCTACATCTTCAAAACTACCTTCGGTATTTTTAGTTTCCAAGCGTGATTATTATGTTGAGATTGAAAGTAGAAATTGGCATTGGCATTTGGCAACGTCGCTGAGAATTATTTTGACATTGCCGATATTTCGCGAGTGCCAACCTGCGTCAGTTTCAAGTGAAAAAACTTGATAAACCTGAATCATGGCTATGGGATTGTTTATAAAAGTGAAAGGATTATATAGTAGAGCCTCGTTACTCCGTACTCAAGAAGATTAAACCTCGCTATTATCCGAACTATCAATTGTCCCCTGCCTCATCTTGTAGCGACCGCTGAGCTTATAGGATTGGTTTGAACTAGACTAGCGAAAATCTCGTTGTCCAAAAAGATCATGCTTCGTTAGTTGAGGGACGAAGCAGCTTCTTGATCAATAAACAAAATATGACAGACCAAAATAGATGAGTTTATGAAAAAGTATCTATCAAGTACAAGTTTTTCAAACGGAATTCAAATCGAACTCCGATGTGAAAGTTATTCAAGAAAATATAGGGGAGCACCGACGTGAGGTCAGGAGCTTTTCAGCGCTCATTCCAGTTCTTTGCCAAAGCAGGCACCTATTCACGTGAACTGCAAGCTATCATTTTACAATCAAATACTAGATCTGTATATTTTGAAAGAGGCACCAAACTTGACATATTTTTTTCAATATCTCCGAATATAAATATCAGATCGGACTGAAATTTAAAACGTTGCTGTTAAATATTGACCTAAAGGTCTTTGCAAAACTTCAGTGCAGGCTGATGAATAGTTTTCGAAAAGACAATTTGTTTCAAAGAAATTTCTCTCTGAAAAACACTGTTTTTCAGAAATTTTCTACCCGTACAATCCTAATGAAGTTCAGTTATGTTTCGGTATTCTCTTACTTAAAGTGATATTTACTTTCAATAGCTTCATTTCTACCGGAGATATTGAGTAGATAGTTCAAATAGCAAAACAATGTTGAATCTTATTCATTTTATTTATGAAAGTAAATTACAGATCCAACTGAAAATTGCATCACTATTATTTAATTTTGACTTCAAGGTTTGTGCCAAGTTCCATGGAAATTCGATGAAAGTTATTCGAAAAAGTTGTATTTCAAAATTTTATTACCGTTATAATCCCCACGAAATTTTGCACTGTATTGCGGTTCAGTGTTGTACAACTAGTTTCAAATTTTCGATAAGATCATTTCGGTATTTCTTGAGATCTTGAGAAAGTAATCTCAAAACTATCGATTAACAACGAATTTTAAGAAAGGTGAATTCAGGGACACCATTCGAGTTGCTGAGAAAAACCCTTCCGTTATATTATGTATGGCGGGAGCACATACAGCAACTTGTATGTATCAACCTTCATTTTCATGCCAAAACATTAAACCATCCAAATTTCTAAATGCAATTGTCAAATAATGAATTATTAAAAAAATAAGGTTAACTCTGATCCGATAACTGGCGTTTTCGCACCATCGCATCCTACCGTCGCATACATGGAATTCCAGCTTGAAGAGTCATCGCATTGATCCACACTTTTTTGTCGATAATTCTTACACACATTGCCAAGGCATTTCCACTACTCAAATTGTAGGACACATGTTCATTTCATTTTTCTTTGAATTGAATGAAATAAACATAATTATTATTGGAATTGGTTCATGGAGAAAAGAGAGCTCCAGTAGTAATGCTAACATAATTACTAGGACGGATATCTGTCGATAAATCTACAAATATTCAACCTTGATCAGAGCTAATCATCCAATCAACCAAAATACCTACACTGAAGAAGCGGATCCAAGGAGAACGACCACAGTTATTACTGATCGTCAGGCCATCTTACCTTGGATAACACCTCTAAATATGATTCTAGGTTCAGATGGAATACTGCAGTATAACTACGTACAGCGCGCCATGAACTTCATGCATATCGATCAAAGTATTCTGCACTCGAAGGTAATATTCGCAAGATGCTCCTAGAAAATGGGCTCTGTACATAGTTATACTGCAGTGTTCCATCTGAAAGGTGACAAGTATCTAGAGTCCTATTTAGCGGTTTCATCCAAGGTAAGATGGTCTGATGATCTGTAATAACTGTGAAACAGCTGTAGTCATTCTCCTTGGAACCGCTTCTTCGGTGTAGATGTTTTGGTTGATTGGATGATTAGCTCAGATCAAGGTGGAATATTTGTTGATTTAGCGACAGATATTCGTCCTTGTTATTATGTTAGTATTACTACTGGAGCTCTCTTTTCTCTGAAATGAACATGTGTCCTACAAGTATTTGAGTAGTGGAAATTCCTTGGGAATGTGTGTAAAAATTATCGACAAAAAAGTGTAGATCAATGCTGGAGTTCTATGAATCCGACGGTACGATGCGATGGTCCGAAAACGTCAGTTATCAGATTTAAAATTATTTTTTCGATAATTCATTATTTGACATTTGCATTTAGAAATTTTGATGACCCTTGGATCCATTCTTCGGTATAGATGTTCTAGTTGATTGGATAATTAGCTCTGATTAAGGTGGAATATTTGTTGATTTATCGACAGATATTCGTCCTTGTGATCATGTTTGTAAAATTATCATTATTTTTGGGGGTGTTTTCTAGGTTTTCTCTCATAATAACTGAAAAAGAACTATTGAAATTGAATAAAAATTATTATTCATTGAAAAAGCCCTTGCGGATTGCGGAATTCAAACTATTTGTCAGTCAAATTTCTAGAAAAAAATTTTGCCTCCGAAACAATAACAGAGTGAAGTAAACGATCAACAAAGTGAACTGTAACGTTTCAGAGTATATATATCTTCGAAGTTTTGGCCAACACAGCTTTATCCGACCGAACCTTCGGCTTCGGCATCGGCTCGGCCAAAAAAGTTACCTTTGCTCGCACCTTCGGCTCCGGCTAAATCTAGCCGAAGGTTCGGCCTATGCCGAAGGTTTCATATTCAACCTACGATGATAAACGACATAACACGAACCGCACGCGC
The DNA here is from genome assembly GCA_958510865.1 of Myrrha octodecimguttata. Classification (NCBI taxonomy): domain Eukaryota; kingdom Metazoa; phylum Arthropoda; class Insecta; order Coleoptera; family Coccinellidae; genus Myrrha; species Myrrha octodecimguttata. The sequence continues at coordinate 35,220,469 of OY294057.1, forward strand.
TTGCGAATCACGTGACATCGGCCAACGATTCTAGCGGTATGTCGGGCAGTGATTTGAAAAAAAAACTGAATTACTTGAGGGACTAGAGATAATGCAAGGCATTACTGAGATCAAAGGGTGAGTACATTATTAATTATCATCAATATTTTTTAATGATTTTCAATTTCCGATTAATATAAAATTGATGTTGTTATCAACTTGACTCAACTTAGAGGTGAATATTGAAATAGAGAATATACTTTTTGTTGTGTTAATGTATTTTTGCGCGCATGTTCTTGGAAACAGCGTGCTATCGTTTCGTCCAACTGTCTGTAATTTCGAATTTTTTCCCGAATATGGTCTTAAAAAAACAGGTTACTTTTTTTCCAACCATTTGCACCCAAAAAATTTCCGAAAAATACAAACTCTAGCTTCAACAAGTCACACCGTTATATTCGAGATACTGTGAGCTCTTAATTGTGTGATAAAATAACGTCACAGTTCACTTCGTTGATCGTTTACATTATTCCGTTAATCATTTTCAACATTTTTTCTAGCAAGGGCGTTTTCTATGAATACTTATATTTATCTGAATTCAAATATTTCTTTTTCAGATATTGGGTGTGAAAATCTAGAAAAAACCTGAAAAATAATACATAATCAACTTAAAGTATCCTTTAATTGATAATTATTATTAATAGGAACAAAATGCACTCACCAAAATACTCATCCATCCCAAGTTGACACAATAAGATAGACTTCTCAATACTGATAATTGAGTTCTCAGAACAAGACAGTTGGAACCATCCCCTCCTTGAACTTGCATTTCTCCAAGAGGGTCTTTATCCAGATGCACATCACCAAAATAGACACGCTTCTGATTGAAATACAGGATTGGTTTAGTTCCTCCAATCTTACAATCAAAAACTTGTTCGAAGATCTCGTGAACCTTCGCTTTATCAGATAAGGTCCTCATTCGATCGGAATACAACAAATTCACCAGTGCTTCAGGGTGTAAACTATTGTCCGTGTCAGTTCTATTAAATTTATGATGATAAATAGTAGCCTCACACCAACGTGTTAAATCTCTCAAGTTACATTCCCAAGGGGCTCCCTTGTTGCCAAATTTATGTCCTACTAACTGCTCATCAAGTAGAACATTGAATTTGATCATTTTCGTAATTGTTTCAGTTGGAATTGCGTGGAACTGTCTGGTCAAAATAAAATGAAGATCTTTATCTGTTAAAGTATCGATGTATACTTGAATGAATCTATTTAGGAACGACTGTGGTAAGCCTCTTCTTGAGCCTCCCTGTTTCAGAGGATTCTGAGCAGCGAAAAATCTGGTTCCTTGCTCGACTTGGAATGCCTTACCCAATTCAGGTATGAATATTTCTCCTCTATGATCCAGACATGCATTCAAACCTTCCAGTACCGACTGAGAAGCCAAATTCAATTCATCCAACAAAATCCAATGGCCTTGCTTCAATGCTTGCAATAAAGGTCCGTCTTTCCATGAGAACTGACCCCCAGTACCGCCCTCTACTGGCAAATCGGCTCCAAAAAGATCTGAAATATCCTGAAAATTCAAAGATTAGTTTTTGTCTTATTATCAGTAAATATATGAATAATATTCGGATATTCGTCCTTGTGATTATGTTAGTTATATGAATAATGTTGTGTGAAAAGGATGAACACTTACTGTTTGATCTGACAAATTGATCCTATAAATTTTGTGTCCGGAAAACTCAGCAAGGGCTGTAACCAAGCTAGTTTTCCCTACCCCTGGACTTCCTTCTAACAAGATGGCTTTATGAAGTTGCATACCTCTCAATACCCTCAAACAGTTCAAAAGTGTTGTCGGAGCATTAAAGAAAAATTCTCTCTGTATATCGGTCTGTTTGTCCAAGTCAATGAAAAATGGACTGATGCCAATTTTGTTCCCTTTCATTTTGATTTTTAAGTTATCCTGGCTCAGATTCAATTCTGGAAATCCAAGGTTTCTCACTTGTTCATTCAAAAAAGCCAAACAAGTAAACTTGAATTTCTCCAAAGCTTTTAAATTTTCTCCAGACGTTACTCCAGACCCAAAGCTGTCCAAAAATGTAAGACTAGCGCCATGGACATAGGCTTCGTGAATCTCCACAGATTTCGAACAAATATTGATGAAATTCACCCATGTCAAGATGTCTCTTATACTTATTGTAAATTTCTTTCCTATATCGATGTTACTTCTGAACCATTCAATGAAATAAAGGATTCTTTTCCCAATCCCAGTACTGCCATCTTCTTGATTACCGAACGAAACTCCCTCACTAATATTAGCTTCAACTATAGCTATAAGATCCTCTCTAATGGTGCAAGGTTCACACCATATCTCAGTGAAACGGTTTCTTAGAGCCGGTGATAATTCCTTCTTTCCAAAATCGCCACCAGGATTCATGGTACCGATGAAATAAAAATCAGAGTGTGCTTTGATTAGTTCTGACGTATTTGGATTATTGATATCAGTTCCTTTCTCAGCCAAAAGCAAACTTCTCTCTGGCTCTGTGTGATAAACAAAATTCAAGTTCAATCCATGACACATAATAATGACATAACAATTACAATGATAAAAGATTCTTTATCGAATTGTTCACAAGTTTAAAAACATGGTAACTTTTGTAACTACAAGTTTTCACTTCTACCATTTGAAATTGAATAATAGCACTGACTTGAATCCATCTGCTTCTTCGTGCTTTTTTGTCTATTCAGTCATACCTCAGAAGTTTGAGGTATTTTATTTTGAAGATCAATACATATAACGTAGCAATAACTCATCCAGACACTGTGCCTATTCTACTTCCAAATAAATTTTCTTTTCTTCTAATGGTAAGAATCTCATGGGATTTCCTATGATCTTTCAATCCGTTATTACTATTACAAGTTGGAAAATGTTTTTTTAAATATAATAGGAAGTAAAATTATAGGACAGATTCCACCCATTTGCCTAGGGGACATTTCCAAACCTACTCCATAGTCACTTTAACTACAAATTAGTTCTTCAACCTTGAATCCATTTATACATTCGGCATCTAATAATTATTTCATAAACAAAGTTTCTTTTGCCAAGAAAGAAATGTATCGTTTGAACTATTAATGGTTCAGAATAGGTCTCTTGCATGAATTTTTTTTATCATTGGAATCAAATATTCTATCCATAAGAACACTGAAAAACTTTATCCGCCATCAAAAATTTAAATGGTTAACGAGAAAATGCCCTTTTAAATTTGGCTCCGCATATCGGTTGTTTAAACGGACGAAGCTTCGCGGTTTCCGTGACGTATGGGGATATATCGACTCTCTCCCTCTTCTCGTACACTTTTCTGTCTAGCAAGCCAATAGACAGCGTCGAGCTGTATCGATCGGGGCATCGTGGAATAACGAGTGACGTAGGAGGCGAACTACCGCGTTTCACCCACTTTGGTTTTGCGTCCCGATTTGACGATTTTTAATACCGAATTATTCGAAATTCGCGAATTGTTGGAGTGTGAGATATCATACATTATGATTTTGTATCGATATAGAATGAGAAAAACATGCAAATATGATAATTCGTGTTACATGCAAGAGAAATTACAGATTTTGACTAAAATTAAAGCGCTCTTGTTGAATAAAACAAAATCGTGAATATCGCAACAATAAGATCATGAAATATCAGCAGATTTTTTTTTCTGGGTATTCAGTGTAATGAATATTCAATTTGAAGAATTTTGCAAGTGTTTCCAAATGATATCTTGAATTATAACCAACATCGGCAACATCATGTGTCTAAACTTGCAGTAATAAATATAAAACTACAGAAAATTATTCCTTCAAATATCATCAAAATAAAATAATAAGGAAGCACCCCTACTAGGTTTATTTAAGGTTGCTCACCTAACAATGAATTAAGTCTTTCCAAAACACTGTCATCTGCAAGCGAAATCTCATCAGCTAAGAAAACACTCCCCTTTTCCATAGCTTGAATAAGGGGCCCATTTACCCATTCAAATAATCTATCGCTATCTTCATGATTCCTCACAGGCCTCAGTCCACCAATAAAATCGCTACTTTCGGTGTGCATGTGGCAATTCACTGTCACCAAGTCTTGACCATTATTATCAGCAATGACTTTGCATACCGTTGTTTTACCTCCACCAGTCTCACCAACCAATAAGACAGGTTCTTTGAACTCTATAGCTTTAGCCACTAACACAGCCAACTGACGCATACTGAAGGTCCAAACAATATTCTTATTTTTCTGGCGGTTTTTATCAATATCTTCCAATATTTTTCTTGTAACGGTTGATGTTGTAGATGACACTGACAAAATTAAAATAAATATAACATAAAATAAAATATTTGTCGCGTATAGTATGAAAAAATATATTCAATTACTCACAAGTAAATAGATTTGCTGGAATAACTTGTCTCTTCAAATGCTTTTGAAGTACAGTAATTATTTCTTTCTTTTCTTCTACTTTCCTTACTCTGCCTGCTAAAACTAGATAGCCTTCATCAGCCAGATGCTGATCCCAATCATATAATTGATTCGTATTTTCAGCTAATCTATATCTTTCACCCCACCTGAAGAGGTCACGGAGAGTTATAAAACCTTGCTTTCCAGCAAATGCGGCAGAACCTCGTCTCCTCATCTATAAATAAAAAAAAAATCATGAAAACTAAGAATCTTGAATGTCTCATACGGGTATTTTTTGTGGTTTCTGCCTTGTTCCGCAGAATTGCAGAATCATTAATTATTTTCGGTAGAATAACTAATTTTTCTGTGAATCCCTTCTGTGCGGGGACAACTTCAGCTGCCTTATCATTTCATCATTCATAGATGTCGCGCAAGACTACTTAGTTGTAGTCAACTTTGAGTTAACAGTGGAGATTTACACATGCTACAGAATACCACCGCCAATCCCTGCTACACCTATCCACTAAAAAGCTAATACCGTGGAATCTTTTTTGGGCAGACACCAACAGGACCGCAAAAACTCGTCCTTATGAGAGGGGTGTCCTGTCAATAGAAAATTTTCGATTTTTCTGGATAAATTGAAAGGCGCAGATTTAATATTTATTTCGATCGAATAACATCAAATGACTAAGAGAAAGTAAATAACATGAAATAACCATTAAAGGAGAAAATAAAATAAGTTCACTTTTTCATAAATAGTGATTATGTATCAAATTTTCAAAAAGATGCATCATCTGCCTTATGTCCATAGTTCTGAAGTGATATCAAAAATTTATGATGATTTCAAATGGCTAACAAACATAAAAGAAGCACATTCAGGTAGCAACTAATTATAATTTGAATTTTCTTAAATTGATGTCTTGTATTGTCTATGAATAGTTAAAACTTCTTCTATTATGATTTCCTATATTCCTGCCAAACATAGCATGTAACCAATCTCTCATGAGCTGAGACGTCATCCAAGCCTCCATCTCACGTGGCCAAGTAATTCATATTTTTGAAGATGCTTAGTGTAGCTGATTGCCAATGACATATTTGCGAAATATAAATTATTACTCTACCCTAATTGAGTCCCCAAGAGAAATCCAGTCTCTTCTCTTTCTATTTGAAGCATTTGGCAATATAAATTGTCCGTTCAAAAGAAGCAGATGACGCCATACTATCTCTCTGTGTCCGCGTCCCTCCAAAAGAGAGTCCTCTCAAAATAGAGCTCCGTCAACGTTATTTCAGTGGACGTCTGGCCGGACCAAGCAGAAGTGTCCGTTTGTAGGAGTTGTCGGCTCAATAGGGTTGTCCGTGATGGTAGATTTCACTCTATACGACCTTGTGGCCCTTATGGGTGATCTAGGCCGTCATTTATGCAGATTTTGAAAGTTGTAAGCTCAATTAATATGTCGTCGTGCTCGAGCTAAAACTGCCTTGGGTGATTTGTTTATTGTTGAATTAACTGGGACATTAAAAATAAGTGTTGAAGATATAATTTATAGGTAAACCCGCAAGATTTCCCGTCGCCGAGATATTAGTAAGATATTGACATCATTGTAAGCAGTGTGAGTTCCTGAACAAAAAATATGCCGGTCAACATAGGCGGTCTCTTCTTGTTTGGAAGATATGGGCCCCCAAAGTTCCAAATTGTTGCATTTTCAGATCCTTTTTTCCACCATAAAAATGATCTCTCACTTCTCAAATATGGTTCATAAATCATCTTTGAACCTTCAATCAACCGTTAGCGACACTTTTTTTCAAGAATATTCAATATTTAATGGAAGAAAAGTGAAAATATCAGATAACCACTTAACCTATATTTCTATGAAATATTTCTCAACGTTAAAGCGGAGCTTGGCAACAGCGTCTTTTCATCGCTGGCCAACGTGTTATGAAAGAAGAGTAGTTGCTGGCGGGAAACTTGAGATGATGGGCAGCTGAAGGATATGATTGTAAGGAAAATGCATCTGTCACTGAAGAAACGGTGGTTATTCTTACATTAAAACAAAATCATTGAGAATATTTGTTTAAGGTTTCACTCTCAATATTTTCGTTTGAACTTTCTTTCTATCCCCTTCAAAATAGGGAGGTTGTTATCTATAGTCGAAATTCAGGATATTCCAATAAAATGGGTTATAGAATAACCTCGATTTCATTGGAAAACTGGGAAGGACGCGATCTATCATTACATATGAAAAGATATGTACGTTAAAATATATATTTTAGGGTGTATTCGCATTCCATAACTATGTGTTTCAACCTTGTAGATTCCATTAAAAACGAAATCTTCTGTTGGAAGATTTAGAGTATCGCAGTAAGCAATAAGAACATATCATTTGATTTTTCTCGCCAGCAATAATCTCATAATCTGTCACGAATACGCACGATGGCACGATTCCGACCGATGAAATTCGCACCATTGCCAAACTTCACTTTTAGACTCAGTCGAAATCAGAAGGAATCGAGGTTAAGTGGTTGTCCAGTATTTTCTTTGTTTTTTCATTAAATAGCGACTATTCTTGAAAAAAAGTGTTGATTATCGTTGGTTGAAGGTTATAGATGATTTGTCAACTATACAGAAGAAGTGGGAGATTGTTTTCATGGTGGAAAAAGGGACCTGAAAATGCATCAATTTGGAACTTTGGGGGCCCATATCTTCCAAACTAAGGGAGACCGCCTATGTTCGACTTCATATTTTTTCTTCAGAAAAACACACTGCGTTCAATGATGTAAACATCTATTTGATATGTCGGCGACGGAAAATTTTGCGGCTTTACCAATTTATAATATCATGAATGTTGAAACTTTTCACTTGCATTCATTCGGTGAAAGTATAGATTGGAAAAAAAAGTTAATTTAGAAGCTACAACCTTAGGGAAGAGAAAATCTCATGAAGAGATATAAAATATATTCGCGGAAAAAGCGAAATTGTTGTTACCGCAAAAAGAACACGCTATACTGTTTTAACAGTGATTCCAGTAAAAAAGTAATTTACATTGGCAAAAATTAAACCTATTTATGAAAATAAGTGCAACTTATGTGAGGTAATGTTTTTTGAATAAAATAAGGAACAGTAGGAAGCAAATTAAGCAGAGCCTTATTTGTTTTTTTTTCTGTGTAGATATCATTTGTCTCTTCTAATTCAAACAATGATACAAAACCTTTATGAAAAACAAATCTTTAGCACAGCCTTCTCAATCATGAAGGTGTTGAAAAAAAAATATTGAAAAAAACTGTCTTTTATTAGTTTTGAAAGGGCTGAAATGGTCTCCTGTAGTTCAATATCACCAAATTCTCTTTATTATAATGAGTCAGTACTATCTCATTTGAACGCAGAAACTCCCTCTTCTTCAACTCAACAGCTGCAACTGGTCGGCAGTTGATTCAATCTTTAGTTAATTGAGTCAGAGTCAGTGTTATAAGACTATATATACTCCATTCACTTTTATAAAGTATCCCGGTTGGCCATGATTTAGGTCTATCATGTTTTTGTAACTAAAACCAAGGCAGGTTGGCGCTCCTGAAATATCGACAATGTCTAAATAATTCGACGCGAAGTTGCCAATTTCTACTCTCTTTCAATAACAAATAACAATTCAGCTTCAGCCATAATAAACTAATAAATTAACATTTGATTGTATTGTATTGAGCCTTACGTAGGTAGTCATGTTTGAATTTTTATGCACGAAAATAACATGAATTATACAATATCTCATTCAATGCTATTTTTTCTAATATTTAAGGAATTGCTTTTTTCTGGGAATTGAATATTTGAGTTGACTTCAAAGTATGTCCATAAAACATAATTCCATATTGCTTTTGACTCGAATACTGCATGATAGGTATTATAGTTTTCATGGAGAATTTATCCAGATATCTTGTCATTACACCCAAAGATAACAGACTGAAGCTAAGCTGCATCCCAGTTTAGAAATATGTTGATCCCAATCCAGTGTATGTATCATTCACGTAGATCCCCAAGACCTTTGTAAATGGACTTAGTTCTTTTGAGGTTAACTGTGACACAGGTTTCGAAGTACTACTACATTTTCATACTGGAATATTTCAAGTTGTGCAACAAGGTATTTACTTCTGTAGGCTTATTTCTTGAGAGTTTAGAAAAGTAGGGAATTCGAAGTAACGGACTACTGTATCCATCATTTTTCAGTAAAATTCCAAAACACTCGATTCTTGATCGTACAAGAAAAAAGCATTACTGAATCTTCCAACCATGTTCACACACGTGAAATATTTCCAATATTAACAGAGAAAGAAGTGTCTTCAACATTCGCCAGGTCTTTGGAATTATTGAATTCACATAATATTTTCTCAAATTCATTACTTTCCAAATATAAATTAACATTTTGAAAAATAAGTAATTACTACGACCTCTTTGTAGAGAGGACAACGTTGTGTAGTTATCTGACAGGAAAATGACTATAACCTAACATTTTCAAAATATACACGGTGAAATCTGTCAGGATGTCATGGCAAACCGGGATACTTTATAAAAGTGAATGGAGTATATATGTTAATCATGGTTGAGGAAATCAGTTAGACTGTGATTGTGTTTACATTGGACCGACAGGTCAATACCAAGAAACAAGGGTTAGTGAACATCACTAGCATTGGGATAGCATTAATGTGCACAACCCAAACAAAAGGAAACAAAATAACGCAGCCCTAGCTGAGCACTTCCTTCAGGAACTTCATGCTTTTGATTTTGAAGTAAAAGAACATCAGCATATTTCAAAAAAGAGATTGGTACATGAAATGGTATCAATTCAGCAGAATAAATACTTCCAATGCCAGGCTTGGAAAAAATACTAGAATTCATGATCGTTAAGAAGGAAATTCTTCGTGATTGTCGGTTCTGTGAAGGGAGACTTTTTGAATAGCGAATTAATCTGCATTCTCAACCTTTGGGCTGTCATAGTCAGTCATGTTTCATTGTACCTGTATTTTAAAGTGGCACTATTTTTTCCGTGTTTCTTTAGTCGACAAAAGTAGTCACCATTTTTAAAATTTTATTGCTAACTAGCTCATTTGTTGGTATATATGTAATTGTTAATATTGTCAGAAAAGATTTGTAAAGTCAATAATTGTTCAAGTTCAGGATCCCTGATTTTCTTTTCACTTCAAGATGACCATTCTGTATTGTTTAATATCCTCTCATTACACTTTCAGAGCCCCAAAGATGATTTTAATATAATTGAAACTGAATTTTCATCCAACTGATTTCTTTCATCCTAAACCACTTATTAACAAATAGATGAAATGGATGTTCTTTTCACTTAATTTTATGTTATGAAACTATTACTATAGGTCAAGTTAGCTGTTAAATAATTTTTAAGACCAACCCTAAATAGGAAAGCATTCAAAGGAATTGTTGATGAATTTACCTGCAGATCTGTCATGACATTGATCATCTTTTTAGCATACGTGGGAGCAATTTCACATCTTTTCTGCAAAATGAACTCCAATTCCTTGGGTGGAATTTCCGTGAAGTGCAGTTCAACAAACCTGTTCCTGAAAGCTCTGGAAAGCATTTTTCTACCACCATAGGCACCTGGTGGATTTTGAGTAGCAAAGAGCATGAAATTCTGATGAGCTTTGACTACTTGCTGAGTTTCAGGTATAAAAAGTTCCCTGTTATCATCCAAAACTCTGTTCAGAGCCTCCAGTACGTCTGTGGGAGCCAAATTCAATTCGTCGAGTATAATCCAATGACCTTGACGCATAGCTTCCACCAATAGACCTATGAACATAAATGCAATCCAACATTAATTTTTATTTTTTTTCATTGAATACTTTTAAAGTATTAATAATGAAGTAGAAAATACTTCTGAACCAAAATTCATCCTACCTTCTCTGAAAACTAATTTTCCATTGATATCTGCTACATAAGAACCTATGTATTCCTGAAGATCAGTATGTTCGTGGTTGTTTATTCTAACACACTTATTGCCACTTGCTTTAGCTAAATATGTGATTAAACTAGTTTTTCCTACTGAAGTATCACCCTAAAAGAATAACATTCAATTTGTATCAACATATGAACAGTGAAAATCTTAGTTAATAGTTTGTCTTATTACTATTAAAAGATGAATATAGCATATAAAATTGCTATATTAAATATTAATTTGCAAAAATGAACTGCTATTTAGATAATTCTGAACATACCTGCAACAATACAGGCAACTTTCCAATAGATACAACCCTAACCAAATCTTTCAAATTCCTCCTAACATAATCAGTAAGAATGTAATCTTCAGGGATTCTACATTCCAAATTGCCTTGTTGAACCCAATAGCCTTCAAACTCGACATAGGAAACATTTCCAGAAGTAGGTCTTGGTATTGGTTGGTTGAGAACAGCTTTCATTTCATCCTTTTCCAAAAGGTAACTGAGGAAAATAAATATCTCATTGTAGCATAAGTAGAGGTAAAAAATTTCCCAAGTGAAAAATAATGTCATAATGACTCACCTTATGATCATATCTTGCACTATTTTGTATGATTCTGCATCAAGTTGTGTTAAAAAACTCAAGGAAAATGCCTCAAACAAACTTCTCTTCATCATACCACAGGGATTTTTTGATGCTATTGACAAAGCTCTACATAACGATCTCAAGGAGAAATGTGGTTTATGCCCAATTCCATCAAGAAGATTGGTTTCAGCCTGCTTCCTCACTTTAAGATAAAAGTCTACAATCTTATTCAATGCTTTCTCTCTAAAGGATAAATTTTGTATATAGCTCAAAACCAAATGAAGAAGATCATTCTTTTCAGTCAACTCATGCACGAAAAACTCTGTAAAACGATTTCTGAGACCTGCTGGTAGATCTCTCTTACCAACATCAGTGGATGGATTCATACAGGCAAACAAAGTAAAATCAGGGTGTCTTTGAATAGGTTCCTTGTCCCCCCTTTCCAACAGACATAAGGAGCCATTAGAACCTTCGAGTAGGCCTGATAGACATTCTAATGTCTCAGCATTTGCCAAATTTATTTCATCCAGTAACACCCAATAGCCTTTCTGAATGGCTTTAACTAAAGTACCTTCAATGAAAGCAAATGCTAAAGCTGTCTTTTGTTTCAACTGAACATTCAATTTTTCAATTTTCTGTCCAACACCAATCCAGCGAGATTTCATAGCATCCTTCTTTTTAGCCTTTTCTGTTTCCTCATTGTTTTCTAAATGACGTTTTCTGTTGTCCTGAACTGTTTTACATCGATTTAAATTCTTCATAGCTGCCTGGTAACTTATTTGCATTGCCTTCACCAACTCTGGCCATTTTTCGCTGTTATAACAGTATTCAATATGATCCAGGTATTTTCTATTCGGTCCTGCCTTGTAGTAATCAAAAAAAACTTGCTCAAACTCCCTTTTCAAGGGAGATATCACAAATTTCAAATCAACTGGTTTGAATCCTCCCAATAAATCTGCAGAATCTGATTGCTGGTTCATGTTGATTACCACTAGTTTTTTTCCAACTACACTGGAAAGGTACTGAACAGTTGATGTTTTACCAGTACCAGTTTCACCAACTAATAGGACTGGTTCAGAAGAGTTTACACAACACATTATTCTTTCCAGCAAAACTGCTGAAGGTCTTGTGAATGTATAAGTCAAATGTTGCACATATTCATTTATATTTTTTTTCAGCGAAGCTCTTCCAGCAACAAATGTCGTGGAAGTTGATTCGATCACTGGTTTGTAAAGCTGGCAGAAAAACTCTGCTTTCTGATTTACTATACCCAACAATGTACTGATTTGTTTTGCTAAATTTATCGCCTCTTGTAGATCTGGCTGTGCACAGCAAAATATGTCAATTGCATCTTGAAGTACTTTCAAAGCACTCTCTTGACTTTTCGGATTGAAGCCCACAATAGCTCTTGAGCACCATTTGAAGAAATCTCTCGTAGAGATCAATCTGGAATGTCTGCTTAGTTGAGGGGAATTTGGGTTATCATATGAGAATAATTTGAAAACCTCCACTAATCTATCAGTGATGAATCGGAATTCAAAATGTTTCTCAACAAGTATTTGTTTGAGTTCTGCTGGGGTGAATGGATCGATATTTATTTGAAGCAAATGTTTCTTCATTAGAGTCATTGGGTTTGAGTGCTTTTTATGATGTCCAGTGATAGTTGACAGAAAACGTCTTGTGAAAAACAGTTGAAAACCTGGTGTGATTGGCACTTTATCCCTAAACCCTGGAATAGATAAAGCTTTATTATCCAATAAATTTGTTAGAACTGAAGCTATATCCATGTTGGCTGAATCAATATCCTCCATTAGCAACCAGCTACCTTCCATGACAGCTTGAGTTAGGACACCTGCTTGCCACACAAATTCTCCAGGAATGTCGGTGCATCTGTATGTCCCCAACAACATCTTACTATCCATCTGATCACCTAATTGAATTTTTATAAAATCTTTTCCGAGAACCCTGCCAGTCTTGGATGCTAAATATTCCACCAGTGTCGTTTTTCCACAACCCACAGGTCCTTGAAGACATATGGGCTGGTTTAATGTGAGACCTAAAGCAATTTTTCTCAAATTGTTGGTTGTAGACTCGACCTCGATAATGGATGTTTCCAACGGAAAGAAATGAGGTTTAGTAGGGATGTGAATGCCTGATATATTGTTTGTTTGAATAATTCCACCAACAGAAGCATTGATTACAGGATGATGATCCAATTTTCGTTTATCATAAATTGTTAGACTCGACTTTTCATTAAATATATAAGTATACTCATTGTGTATGTCTTTCGGCACTAAATTTAATAAGAAGGTTTCAGATTGTTTTTCATTCATTCTAGTCAGTATACAAGTACATTGTCCAGATATCCTAAAAGCAAACAAAAATAGTTATGGTTTCTTAGGTATTTAGAAATCCCACCTACCATCTGACCCTCTTATCGCTATTTCTTACATATTTGGCAATAAATTTGGACCAATTCCATTTGTTTCTATAGAAATCTGCGTCACTAATTAATAGACCTAAACAGCTCTCTACCAATTCAATATCTGATACTGAATAATCTTTCCTGGATTTCTTAACTTCCTCTATTTTATTTAGCTCATCAAAAGGGGAAGGATAGAAATTGAAATATTTTAAAGCATAACTGAAACAGAAATTTTGTGAATATTCTGGATTTGTTTTGTTCAAATTCGAAGATGGTTTGTTAGATATAACTGGAAATTTCCAGGCTTATATCATCTATAAATTTTATAACAGATCAAAATATAATCAAATTTCAACAATAATAATATTCAATCAATTGGAATTTATATCCTACCTATATAGGTCTGGTCTCAATTTCAAAACTTTTCCTAACAAAACACAATTAACAATGTGCCTACTGTATTCAAATCTATAGAACTCATCGTCAAAGAAGATTGCAATAGATAATAGTCTTGGCAACTGCTCACTAAAATGAAGGGCAATGCTCTCGAGATATTGGGGAATGTGAAGTAATTCATGAGCAATGTAATGTAGATGTACTTCATCCAAATGATATCGAATAAAATTGCTGTTCCTCTCGGTTTTCTGAAACAAAATACATATTTTAAGATTTTATGGTCATAAATACTCACAGTAATCTTACTTCGAAAGCTATCTTGAATTGCTCATTGATTTCACAGAACTTTTTCAGTTTTGGCAGAATCTTTGGGTCCTCCTTCATATCATCCATTTTTCGGATATTTATATATTTAATATACAACTATGTGAGTGTGACACCTCGATTCAATACGTTTAATAGAAAGCCAAGAAACAAAACTACGATTTACGTCAATCTGCGGGCAATACTGATATTCACTAGTAAGTATTTTTCCAAAACACTACTAACAACTTTACTAAACAACACCGGCACGTGCTGCTCATAACACATTGATGTGACAGCTGAAAAGTAGGGTTGAGTTAGGACCATAGACCATTCCATAGACAATCTTCTTTTTGCGAGCAGTTTTGCCAACTTGCAATTGAGGTACGTTCCAACAATACAGAAGCAGATCAGTGGGCGCTACGGGAACACAGAACATAAAGTAGTTCTAATAATCTCAAAGCAGGAGTTTACCAACACAAGCCCCAAATATTGGAGGAATAGAGTACTAGCAGGTGACGTCACAACATGGCCGCTGGGGGGACAAACAAAGAGTTTGTTATTGTTATTGTAAACTGACATTTGATATGCTGCTGCAGATTATTGTCCATTTTAAGAGTGTGGGTTGATTGCCTATGAAATTTAAGTTGTTGGCAAACTTTGGAGGCTTGAGATTAACATAATCCAGGAGAATAGATGATTTCACATCTTCAAGTAGTGAATTTTGAATAAACACAATTTGTTGTTGAGAGTTCTATATTCGAATAATAACATGAGATGAATATGTATTTATTTTCACAATGGTTGTAATACAATAAAAGGAACTCTAGTCTATATTTTCATTCATTAAAGTCTATTTGATGCTTAACTGATTGTTTGAGACTTTGCCGATATCAATCTTTTGGCATCAACTTGCAGTATGAGGCAATATCCTACTATGATGACAAAAATCTAAAAAAATGGGTGTGATTATCACTATTGGACCGATGACTACAGAGCACAGCTGAAAAAAATTCCATAGTTGAATTTAATCCGAAAAAGGAGACATAACAATGTATGTAACAAACAGGAGTAGGTATATTTAAAACGGAAAAAACCTTTATTCAAATCACCTTTGCAAAGTACTCTCTTATCTGAAGGTATTCAAAAAGGTTCAATGATCAAAATTAACTGAAAAAAACAGTCTCAAAATGTTTTTCCACTCAGATAATACACCAAACGTTAACATTAGCTCTTATGGGAAATCGCTTTGTTTGTCCCCCCAGCAGCTGATTTTGACGTCTCATCTTGCTGAACCATAGAGTGCTGCTAGTGCTCTATTGAAGGAAGCAATTCGCATGGAAGTCGCCGAACATTATAGAGTTCTATGATAAAAATAAGAATCTATGTGCGAAAATGATCTACCGGGGTTTTCGGAAATATTTTGATGTTCTGTGCGGAAAATTAAGAAGGATTCATGTAACAACGCATTGATTGCTGTAAAGAATATCTCTTCTATGTTGCTGCCTTGGGTCTGGGTCTCTAAGAGCCAGTTTGAGTACAATCGGATCAAAAGGAGGTAATGCGTATGAGGACAAGAAAAATCGGTAATTTATATTTAAGCTGTTAACATTTTGCACCTCGTTACAAGTTGAATGTTTCGTGATACCATCCATGAGTGGAGGAAAAATAATTTCCCTCTCAAATAAAAAACAAAAACAATTCATTTCCCATATACCCCAGCCCTATATAAATTTAAAAAAATGGAAAATTTGTGAAGCTGACATATTTCGGACCAATTCTACAGAGGACCGCTAAAATAAATAACACAAAATTGCCTTCACACCGCCTTTGAATAATTCAAATTTATTTTTTGATGCTAAAGATAAAAACAGCAAATTCGATAATGTAGGGGGTTATAAATTAAGTTGTCAAGAATGCAATAGAGTCAAAAAGACCAAACAGGTTAAAACTGCGCAAAAAGATTCAAAAACCACCAGGCATCATTCAAACACCGAAAAGATAATTCTAATTCCGCGGACCATCTCTTTGAAACGAATTATTTAAGGCCAATATCGGCAATGTCATAATAAACCTCAGAGACGTTGCCAAATTCCAATGCCAATTTCTACTGTCAATCTCAACCAGTGGTTATTTTTTTCTAATATACAGGGTGTAAAATTATTCAACAAATGAGTGATTTTTTAAATCGAACACCCCTTTTATTTTCGCATATTTTGAATGCTCTTCAATACTTCTATCATGACGAAAATATTAGGGTTATTTTTCCAACGGTACGGATCTTATTAAGAAATAACTGCAAAATTACCACGAAACAGTAGTTCGGTAAAAGCCCTCTACCGATTTCCAGAAGCGATAGAAACATGAATTTGATCAGAATTTCTTTTAACTTAAGAATTTGCCTAGTCATCGTTCCTAAATGATCAATAACTTTTATACAGGATGTCCGTTATCAATGTCCAAATATGAAGAGTTTCAAATTGTTTTTTCTCGATTTTTTCAAAAGTAACACCCTCTATTTTTTTCCATGATGATGTACACAGTTTAAAACCTTGCATTTTTTTAGAAGTAAACTAAGGATTATTTCCACTCCTGTGTCCAGCAGACACGAAAAATGACATTTCAACCAAAAATTACAGGAATAATGAACATAATAACTAACGGATATTTTAAATGAGTTACACAATGAAACCAAACTGAATGATCAATTTTCGAAAAACTTTAAAACCCTTCCAAAATCATAATCCTTGAAGTTCAACATGAAAATGATAACGTTTGTCCGAATAAGTAAAACATACATAGGTATTATTGGTTACTTGTGTATTCCAACGATTAAAGAGTTTTATCAGCATCCAAAAAAATTATTATTCATGAAATGGTTCACATGATTTTCATGTCGGAGCAGTGCTACAGAAACTGTTATCAAGTACATCGATTATTATTTAGATGGAACTGCATATTTGAATTTCATCGAGAACATTCTTCCCGGAATGTTAGCAGTGTTACCTACGGAAATAAGAAATGAAATATAGTTTCAGCATGATGGAGCACCCGCTCATTGTTCTCGTTCTCCGAGGGATGTACTGGATCAACAGTTTCCAAATAGATGGATTGGTAGGGGCGGACCGACAAGATATGGCCTGCTAGATCACCGGATCTCACCAAAATAGATTTTTTTTGTGGGGATACTTAAGGGAATCGTGTATGATGAAGTTCCAACAACAGCTTCCAATATGCGAGAGAGGATTGTTACTGCTTTCCGAAGCATTACTCCAGCCATGCTGATGAGGGTTAGTGGGTCATTCAACGATCGGATCGCTTTGTGTTCCAGAGAAGGCGGACTACATTCTGAACCCTCTTGGATCATTAACACAATTTTTCTTTGTGTTTTTAACGCCCGTTTGTTTTTGTATCCAATATTTGAATACAAATTTTCCGTTCTGATTTCATTTTTCGTGCCTGCTGGACGCCGCAGGATTGAAAATAGCCCCTTGGTTACTTCTGAAAAAATGTATGGTCTTAAACTGTGTACATCATCATGGAAAAAAATACAGGGTGCTACATCTGAAAAAATCGGGAAAAAACAATTTGAAATTCTTCATATTTGGACATTGCTAACGGACACCCTGTATAAGAGAGGTTGATCATTTAGGAACGATGACTAGGCAAATTCTTAAGGTAAAAGAAATCCTGATTAAATTAATTTTTCTCTTCTGGAAATCGGTAAAGGGCTTTTACCGAACTACTGTTTCGTCAAAATTTTGCAGTTTTTTCTGATTAAGACCAGTACCGTTGGAAAAATATCCCTAATATTTTGCATCATGGAAGACTTACTGAAGAGCATTGAAAATATGTAAAAATATAAGGGGTGTTCCATTTAAAAAATCACAAAATTTGTTGAATAATTTTATTTGGGAATACCCTGTATATCAGAAAATAATTTCCTGAGATGCAGATTTGAAAGTACAAAGGGAATGTTTTTCAACTGAATTCCTAAAACGCCTGGTTTGGCAGCTATGGAAGCCTAACGCACTATTGCAGGACCCTGTTTATGTATTCAACATAACGTTAGTTTTGGACTAACTTATTTGTTTCGTGATTTTGTATTATATCGAAAAAAATTATATATAAAAAATCTCCTGTTTTTTGAGAAAATCCCCTGTTTTTCACGACTGATTCTCCTGATTTAGAAAATTTCCATCTGGCACACCACTGATCCCAACAATCATCACGCTTGAAAACTAAAAATGCCGAAGGTAGTTTTGAAGGAGCAGAGACAAAGTATCAGGAAGTGCTATGTAGAATTGAAATCTGCTTTTTCTGATAGTAACCCTGATAATTTGGAATCAATAATTTATCAGAAGCTATCCAACATTTTCGACGGATGTGAGTGACCAAGGAACCAAGGAATTATATACGTATTTTCCGACTATCCTAGGCTTCAACGAAACCTTTCAGAAGCTTGTGCGAGTTAGGATACCGGGTGTGTTCTGTGTAGGCTTTGTTACTAATTCCCTGCTCCACGTAAGGAACAGCACTGTTAATTGTTTACCCAACAGCGAATGCTTGGACGGTCCCCTGAAAATTGGAAAAGTTATTTCCCGGCCAAGGGCTTGAACCCCAGGCCTTACGATCATGAGGCATTAGCTCTAACCACTGAGCTACCGCCGCTATAATTATATTTCATATGAATAGATATTTATTTTGCAGCTGCACATCACCACAATACGAAAGGTTTTATGTGAATAAGAGTCGAAAAAGAATTTTCTTCTATTGTCGCACGCAAAAAGACACTGACTGAAAACTTTATTTTGAAAAAAAGATCTGCAACGACAAATTTGGAATTTCAATTTGAAAAATTAACACTTTTCGATTGATACACTATACTAACTTTTGCAGAGGAACATTTGGAATATAACGGGAGACGGGCATCACTTTTTGAAATAATATAAAATCAATGGGTTACATAAATACAGAAGGGTACATAAATGAACGCAAAATTTTGTGTGAACAAAAACATGTAGTTGCAGCCAAAATCACTTTCTGAAATAAAAAATAAATAACTTCAAAATTTCAAATGGCTATTGCTCCGAAACTGCTCGACCGATTTGGCCCATTAACGAACTTAACCGCGGCATTCCAATGCGCCACCTACCCTGAAAGTTTCAAGTCGCTAGCTCACTCTGTTCGACAGTTATCGTGTCCACGGCCCGCCGGACGGACAGCATCGATTTTGACTCTGGAGTCCAATTTAGTCGTTTGATACCATTTTCGGGAAAAAATTCGGGAATTACAGACATTTGGACCAAACGATAGCTGTTTCCATAGAACATGCGCGCAAAAAAACCAAATTCTATTTGAAAAATTTTTTCCAAAGAAATTGAAAGTGTAGAGGGGTGCCACGAAAGATTTCAAGCGTAGGGCTCCAGAAATCGTCGATCCGCCACTGATGATTGAAAGTTGAAACCAGCGATGACAAGTGCAATCCTTCGTGATAAATTCGCAGTGTGTCATGGAATAACAAACGAAAATAAAATTTAAGAGGGAAAAACAAGTTTCAATTTGAAAGACTAATGAAGGCACTCATCTAGACTTTATATAATACCTAACTAGTAATCTCTCATACACTTCCCCGTAAATACTCTCCTTATCCAAGGACAATTCATCCAAAAAGGTTCACACAAATTGATCGTGCAGAATGCCTCCGAGAGAATAATAATTACATCGTCCCAATTAAACAATTTCGACGCTGCTAAGTACGAAAATGACGGAAGATGCCCGCGTTTAAAATCACGTTTTTAACTACGATAATTGAGATGGATTGTTCGAAACGATAAACAAGCAGATGAATGTAAAGAACGTTCAACTATTTTATGCATTCATCAATATAAGGACGAAGTTAATACTTATGGGGAATGCTATTTATTATACTTATTTGTTGTAATTTTCATTCCTCAGAAATCATGTTTCATGGTAAACATAAAACATAATGATTTTCAGTTTATTCAAAGTGTTCCAGGAAATACCTGAAAAATTCCCAGAAGGTATACCTATCTACTTGTAGAGAATTACAAGAAAAGTGACGTGAAGACTAAACAAAAGCTTTTGTATGCATGTTAATGATAATTAAAGTAAGGGATAATTTTTTAGGGTTTTTATGGGTTTTCAATCCCAATATCTGAAACAGACTTATTAAAAATTAAATAAAAATTGTTTTTTTCATGAAAACGCCCTTGTTGATTGCCGTATCAAACTATTTGTCAATGGCACTTTCACACATTGCCTAATGAACAATACAGGAACAATTGGGAACTTCTGCGAAGATGCCAGCGCCCTAACGGATAAATTTGGAACCTGTCCAAGCTAGTAGTTTTATGTAAACAAACCGTGGAAATGTGGTGGAGAACGAATATTTAATAAGCAGGGCTAGATTATTTAGAGAAATTATTATAATTTGGTGTAAGATTTTCTGAGAAGGGACTTTCTTTTGGATGACGTTATAAAATGTTGCTTGAAATCGTTCCTGGAGGACAATTTCGATGTGATTCTAGTGTCTGTTGCTTGGTGGATCAAAATGAACCAATATCTAAGTTTACGTGAATTTCTGGAAAAATATGCACCTCAATAAGTAATTCAAGGACTCTTATCAATATGAAGAAGTACTGATTGCAAGCCATATTATGTGGTACCTAAATCTAAAATCCGTTTGAATGCTATGACTTGTTCTCTTTGTTTACAAACGAGTGAATCAATAAAATGAAAAGACAGCTTTTCTGCTTTATTTCTTTTGCATCGTATTTCGAAAGAAAGAAAAGGAAACAGATAGACATATAATTGATTTTACTTTCATATCACAGCAGCTCAAGATACACATACAAAATGAAAAATGTCACAGCTGGTTCAACCTACCTGTATAAAAATGCCAAATATCAGTGTATTTATATGAATAACTTTGGCTTTTATCAACTAACAGTATATTAAGTTTTTCTCAGGTTTTCAACCAGATCACTCTCTTTGAATATGATTTTGGGTAGCGCGTGAAGTCGGTAGATGCAGAAGATGCTGGACATGAAGTTGTTTCGAAATAAATACATTGTAATTTACCTTTATGAAAATAAAATTTCTCTTTAGAGAAATACAGTGAACATACTTTCATATGTGTTTCGTGACCTGTTTTCCAATCTTCAATTTCAAAATCCAGGCCTTTCTATCATTGAGTTCCCTGCCAAATGCTGTTTCCAAATTAACTTTACTTTCATTTGGCTTTGAAAAAAAGGAAAACTTGAGGCAGTAGATGATCCTTTCTTCTTTGACCAGGAATAACATTGAGTTGAGGCACACAAAATGATCATTTCGAGAGGATGCCATTTCGAATTAATACAATAGAAAATTTCAATCGGAAAGAAAGGGATCGATTGATGAATATAACAAACACTTTCGGTATACCAAAATTTCAACTCGGAAATCAACACAAAAGGTCGAAAATGAACTCTGAAAGTAAGCAAAATACGTTAGAATAATGGGCACGTCGAAAAACTACTAGCTTCAAAGTATTCGAATTTCTATCGCCAGAGGGCGTATCGCTTAGCAGTAGTTGCGAATACAGAAAACGAACTGTGACGTTTCAGAGTAGAAATCTGACTCTTTCATCAGAGAGAGCCGAAAATTTCAGGAATTATTTGCTTTGGATTTTTTGTTTCGATTCGAGACTTCTGTCAAATTGACAGTTTTGAGAAAACACAGATCCATTTGGTTAGAAAGTTCTTCAATTCTACCTCTTTCTTAAGTAAATCCAGCCAAATATGGTCTTTTTCTACCGAACAATGGGCAAAATTACTATCTCCATTTAACATAATGCAAGAGGACTTTTTGATTTTTCTTCTCAAATGGGGGTTTTTCCTTTAAACGAAAATGCAGTTATTTTCATGAAAAACCTTTAGAACATCACATTTCAAACATATAATTTCAATATTATATTTTTAAAAAAATGTTCGATCACCTAAAACTGAAAAATAAAAATAGGGATTTGCATTTAAAGGGATTTGTCATGAGTGCACGATATGGCAACGTCGAATTCAGCTTTCTCGGAAAGAAAAGGACGTCAAATGTGTTACTTTGCTTAGGAAAACAGAGATAGCTATAGTTCGA
The DNA here is from genome assembly GCA_958510865.1 of Myrrha octodecimguttata. NCBI lineage: Eukaryota > Metazoa > Arthropoda > Insecta > Coleoptera > Coccinellidae > Myrrha > Myrrha octodecimguttata. Next base: position 35,242,696 of record OY294057.1, read on the forward strand.
TCTGGTTAGAGTAGAAGACAACGACCAAGGAATAGAGAAAGAAGAGCACAGACTGTCATACTGTCATATTACTAACAAATCGCAAACGGAAATTGTTTGGTTATATTGACAAAGAACACGTGTGTACCACAGAATAGGAATAAATATTTCGTTATTCTATAGCAGAAAAAGCAATTCTACTGAACAACGTTGAAACTTCGTGCATGCATGACAAATCCCAAACCCCAATTTTGAAATCTGATTTTGAATACTTTCTGAAGGTAATTTGGGAAAATGATGAATCAAATCCATAATAATTATGTTCAAATTTGCATTTGCAGTGATAACCCAAATTCAGGAAAAACCCCCATTATCTGATTCCAACATCAGTATTTTTGTATTGTCCCAATCTATCATGTGATCCCAATGGTCGAACATACATGGTTGGTTATTGGGGATTTTTGTATGTCTCTATTCCTTAAGGTTGTTTTTGTGCTCTCGTTTTCTGATATCTAATGGTCCTGACGTTTCCCCTGTATATATGTCTTTCCACAAATACAGGGAATATTATCAACACAATTTTTGGATTTTTGTTTCTCGTTAATTTAAACAACTCAGTGTGAAAAGAAGTATCATTAAAACCCTTTATGACAAAGCTAATGTAAACTCATCAACCCATGAGATTCGTCAACGTGAATTGAATTACATTAAATCGTTTCTTGAAGTAAATGGATGTCCGAGAGAATTTATGAATAGAACCTCTTCAAATTCAGACAAAAAAATCTTCTTCTAATTATCAACAAAATCAATTGAATGTGATTCCTTATGTACATGGACTTTCAGAAAAGATCAGAAGAATTGGTGCTAAATTCAATATAAGAAAGGTTTTCAAATTGAAAAATGATTTGAGATCCATAATAACTAAAACCATACCGATTAACGAGAAGTTTTTCAATTTGAAAACCGTTCTTATATTGAATTTAGCACCAATTATTCTGATCTTTTCTGAAAGTCCATGTACATGAGGAATCACATTCAATTGATTTGGTTGATAATTGGAAACTACTGCGAAGATGCCAGCGCCCTAACGGATAAAATTGGAAGGTGTCCAAGCTAGTAGTTTCATGTAAACAAACCGTAGAAATGTGGTGGAGGACGAATATTTATTAAGCAGAGCTGAAATATTTAAAGACATTATTATCCATGATATTCTGTATGAACCTTCGAACTGTCAGTTTTCGATAAAATACTGGATTTTAATTCGATCTAATCTGTATTATTGGAAAAATAACATTTTGAATGAGCATATCTGCGAAGGTCGAATTCGTGAATGGGTAAAATCCACCCAATGATTTCGTAGATATACCCATTCAACATACAGATTGGATCCAATTAAAATCCAGTAGTTTATCGGAAAACCTAGAAAAGCACTGCCTTGGCGCCGCAGCTTTGCGCGCATGTTCTCAATCAAGTAGGTACTGAATTTCAATTCAATCTTATCTGTATTTTGGAAGTAATGTGAAAATGAAATTTTGAATGGATATACCTACGGAAACATTGGGAGGGTTTTACACATTCACTGATTCGGCCTGAGTTACTGAGTTATTTCTAGATTACTGTCCTCTATTTTCCTCCAGAACTTTTTGGTGAGCCACTGTTAGTTTGGAAATCTCTAAAAAGAAGCTTCGTTATGATACTAAATTTTATGATCTCTTGTAGTTTTATCGTATCTGCCACCGATGTAGGGATACATTTTCAATGGTTCTCTCGAAAACCTCGGAAAAATCCAAATTGTCATGAAAATCCAGTTAGTAGGCTGCGGTAAATAGATTCATTATTAGTTTTTATGGATATTTTCCTGGTCTTTAACAATGATTGACGAAGATTCGATAACTTCAACGCCCTCTAACCGAAAACAAAATGTTCGTTGTCCCATATTTACGGGAATTTGTTTTTCAAAAAAAGCAAGGAATCTCCCCTTTTCGTTAGTACGTCCAATTTAGGAACATTCCGTTTGTACTTATATGACATTTTACTACCAACATATTTTACACGAAAGTTCAATTTTTCGTTTATCGACTATTAAGGAGCCTTTTGTACGAGTGAGATTCGGAGAGTTGGGTAATCGGAGATTCTTCCTATTGGTCCAGAGATTCTATTGGCTGACCGCGATCACGTAATCGTCGTAGGCCAATAGGGAAGAATCTCCGTTTACCCAAATACCCGAATCTCCCTCGCACAAAAGGCCCCGTAAAATGGGTGATTCATTAATACATTTTCGACATGACGCATAGAATAGGAATGTATGAATTAGCGGAAAATGTTGCAGTGTAATATTAGATATTTTACAGAGGGCCGAGTTTGGACTTGGAATGGAATGAAAAAATTGAATTTATCAAAAATTTTAAGACATATTTCAAAGGAGAATACAAGAATGAAGGAAAAACAAATCTGGGAATAGTATATTGGACAGAAGAAAAAGTTATTTAGGAATAAGGGAGGCAGTAATTCGTGAAAAAGTTTAAAAACTACCAAGACATCGTGAAAAAAGTGAGAATAATTCGTAGTCATTTTATAGTTCAAATATTTTGTTTTGTTTTCGTCTGTGGTCTTCTTCCACGGGAAACTCATTGACAAAACACCGCAACTTCATATACCTATCACCGTTGCATAGTTACCGGGTGTTCTTCAAAAATGTTCATTTAAGTATTGCTGTAACTTTCCTTCTAATGAAAGTTCTGTATCTGTAAAAATATTTTCGTACCAACTTCTTACCTAGGATTAAATGACGCCGATTGAATATTCTGCAAACTTATATTTCATGAGATATCGCTATGAAAAGATTTTTTCCAAATGGAACACCTCGTTTATTTTACATATTTCAATAGAGCTTATATTTTTCTGGATGCATGTTCCAGGTATTATATTTTTAAATTTATAGCTTCGTTATGGTTCCGACTTCAAAACCAATTCAGGACTGTTTGGGACGGTTTGAGTATGCGCCATTGCCATTTTGAGTCTGAAAAATCACAATCGCGCATTCTCGAACCGTCCCGAACAGTTCTGAATTTGGAACCAAAACAAACCCTATGTCTTGGATAAGTAGGCTTTGGACTGTGCGGCAGTGAAAATAAAATAGGGAATTCGACCATTGCTTGTTGACTGTCTAGTCTATCTTGTGAGATAAACATCGGGTCAAACTGAAATTTGAAACGATTTCATTGAAATCTGATTCCTAGTTTCCGAAAAACCATTGTTTTTCAAGAGAAATTCGGAAAATATTCGAAAACAAATTTTATTTACATATTTCACCATTCTACTCCTAGGGACATTTGACCTTATAAAGCGCGACGATATTCTAGAACTATTTACCATCATGAGATCATCATGATGACTATGATCAGAATGAGATAATAGTATATTTTGATAATTTGCAACATGCAGTATCTACTATTCGAAATAGTAGTGGAAACTATGTTTCTTCCATTCCATACATATGTTTTATTCCATTCTGTCAATTTTATTTGAAAATAAAATAGCCAACCATTCTTACACTGCTTCATTTTCAAAAGTTATACTTCTAACAAATGCTATCCCTGAATTCAATGCTTCAGGCTTCAAAAGACAAGATTCAAAATGAAATACTGCAATTTTTCGCTTATACCGTTTTTATTGTGTATCATTTGAGATTGAATATCACTTAATCAGATCCATTATCACGAAATTCCACTAGTAAAAAGCTAAAAACTTTAAATAAAAATACGAGATACGTTATACTATATACCATCAGCCATCAGCTTTTGTAAAAAAAGCTGATGTCACAAACATTGACATATTGAACTCTACATAAAGATTTCTGCTTAGCTTAGATTATATAATAGCGTAGATATTTACCTACGGACTACCGTTACCTAATATGTTTCTTATATTTAAGAATCTAGAAAAGCACTGACGAGAAGTCAGCAGCTTTTTCGCGCTTGTTCACATTGCGAAATGGTGACTTGGAAATTTCAGTGGAATTTCAATGGAATATGAAAATTTTCAAAAAAATAATTTTTTTTTTAAATTTTTTCATGAATAATTCTTCTTATTGACACTATTCATCTTCCAACCAAGTCTCATTTCGATCAGATAAATATTTTTCGAGTTATTGAAAAATTAAAATTTCAAACGGCCGTAGCACAAAAACCATTCGGCAGATTTGGCCAATTAACGAACTTAACCGAGATATTTATCTTAACCTTACCCAAAAATTTGAAGACTCTAGGTTTTTTCTTTCGACGGTCGGACGGACAGAATCAATTTCGACCACGGATTCTTCATCAGTAACCTAGTCGTTGAGACCAATTACGGCTCAAAATTCGAAAATTACAGACATCGTGACGAAATAATAACGCGCTGTTCCCCAGAAAAAGCGCGTAATAAAAAAATACAAATCTGATCGGGCTGAAATGAAATACTCGGATATGAAATTGCGATTAAGAGACTTCAGTGAAATTTAAATGAAATATAAAATGTTCAAAACCTTTTTTTTTAATTTTTCTATTGATATTTTTCTTCTTGATACTGAAGTTCCATTTTGATCATATACATATTTTCCGAGCTATTCAAAAATCAAAATTTCAAATGAATATAATTCAAAAACCACTAAGCAGATTTGACCCATTAACGGACTTAACCGATATATCGAGGATATAAACGTAACCTGAAAATTACAAGACTCTATGTTATTTCTTTCGAAAGTTAGAGCGCCCATGGACGGACGGACAGAATCAAATTTGATCACGGATTCTTCATCAGTGAGTCGAACCTAGTCGTCTAAGATCAATTTCGTCTCAAAATTCGGAAATAACAGGCATTGTGACGAAACGATAACGCTCTGTTCCTCAGAACAAACGCGTAAAAAATATTTTAAAATAGATCATCCAGAAAACAGACAATTCAGGAAAAGACTGGTAGCGGGCTGGCTGAAATCTCTCCAATACATTTCGCAACTTTCGAAAAAAGTAACTTGTAAACTCGAAATGTTTAGGGTTTGTACATTAAAATTCTCTTTCAAAAGATCTCGATGGGCGTCCCCACATCTTGAACGTTATTCATTCGATAATTTTTTATAGAATTAATAGAATAAATACCACATCATTAGCGCAAACTGTATCGTTTCTTCGATATTGGCTCAAACCAAATAATAATAGTTTATGTAACAATCTGCAAGAACAAGCTTTTTGTATTGACGGTTCTAGATCGGGGACTGGTCACCTGGAACAATTTCTCTAACAATTTTCTGATTACATTACATGGGATTCGACTGGGGACCTTTTTATCGGTAAATCACGCTTTTATCTGCGTGACCAATCACCGTTATGCTTTTTTTCATTTGTGAAATCAGTATACCGGATGTCACAGAAATCAGGTTTAGTCCCGAAAATCTTCATCTTACACGATATCGGATTGAAATTTTGCACATTGATAGTACAGATTGTTTTCCATCGACTGAGGTTAACTAGATTCAACCTGAAATGGATTCAACTTTCGGTTTTCTCCCTTGAACGGATGCTTATTTCTGCATGTTCGAATTATATGTTGAATTCTGAGTGAAATATCGTCAAAATAAAATAAAACAAAAAACTATCAAAAATTTTTTTTTTACATCGGATCAATCGGAATTCTAGATATATTAATTCTCACTGTTATTACAAGAATCATTGAAATATTCTCACTCCAAGTTCAACATATTTGTATAGGAGTTACAGGTATTTTGTTTCAGTCACTTGACGGAATTGCACTCAACATTCAACGTAGAATTCGAATATGCAAAAAAAATTTACATCAGTTTAAATGGAAAAGTCATAGACACACATAAGTCACTTCCGTGAACCTGATTCCTGTCACACCCGGTATAGTAAGGTTCAACATTTGCAAAGGATGTGAGCCAGTGGACAAATCGAAATTCATGAAGGCACGAAAATATATACTGTGTGAACAGACGACTATTGACCCCACTGTCCTGTATAGAGTCACTGTAAGATCCAGTAAATGCTTCAACTATTCACCTGTAGATGTTGTGAATGGTTGATGCGTACGAATATTCTAAACTGTGGATCTTAGTTTTAGGAGAATTCAAAGAATACATATCTGATTGGACTGAAATAGAGTCTTCGGCGTCGATTAGAGTAAAACTCTTCAACGGAATCGGAGATATGGTTTTCGAAATATTTGAATTTCTAGAAGGAATTTCCTAAATTTTTCTATTGATCTGTTCCTCAGTAAAATCAGGAAATCTGATTGGGCTGGAATGAAGTACTCAGTTATGAAATAGCGACTTGGAGATTTCATTGAAATTCAAATAAAATATGAAGATAAAAAAAAAAATCCAGAATTTTCTACGGATAATTTTTTTATTGATACCTTCTGTTTATCTACCAACCAAGTTTCATTTCGATCAGATGAATATTTTTCAAGTTATTGAAAAATCAAAACATTAAATGGCTATAACCCAAAAACCATTCAGTAGACTTGACCCATTAACGAACTTAACCGGGATATTTAGGATCGAAACCTTACCTGAGAATTTCAATACTCTAGGTCCTTTCTTTCGAAAGTTAGAGCACACACGGTCGGACGGAAAGAATAATCAAATTCGAACACGGATTCTTTATCAGTGGGTCCAACCAAGGCGTTTGAGGCCAATTCCAACTCAAAATTCGAAAATTACAGACAATGTGACGAAACGATAAAGCGCTGTTTCCCAGAACAAGCGCGTAAAACCCTGCAAATTGTACACAAATAATATATGTACTGAGGTAGATTCTATGAAATTTGAGATCATTCTTATTCATAAAATTTTTCATGCTGCTAATGAGGGACTTGGGTAGAAAATTATCTTGAGCCGGGTCCAGATGAGTGTAATCCGAACAGCGAATGCAATAAAACACAGGAAGTTTTATGGTTCGAGGCAGCGCTCTCTCTGATCCGTCGGGACTCGAACGCTGCATTCGAGGCTGAGCTCGAGTGCCGTTCACATTATTCGCTGAATCGTTTATCAAATTTAATCGCATTCGCTGTTCGGATTACACTCATCTGGACCCGGCTTTAAATCTATACGGATGGTTTTCTACAATCCAGAATGAGATTAGTGTAAATTTATTTATATGAACTCACAGATACGGAATTGCTCAAACTAATCTCTTGAATATTTCTCGATGTATTGAAAACTTTTTGATCAGTCTTTCGATCCGCCCAGGGCCGTAGTAGGGTACGGTGAGGTAGAGCAATGAAACACCAATGCCCCACTCAAAGGCAAGAGCTAAAATTCATTAGATCAATGAGTAGTTTCACTGATCTACCTTAAATTCCAATTGCCCAACCTTTAAGGCAGCTATAGCTACGGTCCTGAACCTGCCTTTGGATTTATGCCTCTGGATAAGAAGTTAGCAAATTATTTCACTGAGTTCCAACTTAATGGTATCCTAGTGCAGACTACGATAAATTTTTGGGATTATGAAGTCTGCGGCTTTTTCCTTCATATGTCTCTAGTCGTAAATCATTCGAGTAAATTTTTTTGCATTGAGTTATGCAGTAGTAATCAACGTTTCATGAAAATTCGTTGTTAAATTTTCGAGAAATATTTTTACGCGCTTGTTCTAGGGAACAGCGCGTTATCATTTCGTCACGATGTCTGTAATTTTCGAATTTTGAGCAGAAAATGGCCTTGAACGATTGGATTGAACTCCCTGAAGAAAAATCCGTGATCAAATTTAATTCTGTCCGTCCGGCCGTGTGTGGTGTAACTTCCGAAAGAGAGACCTAGAGTCTAGAAATTTTCAGGTTATGTTTTGATCCTAAATATCTCGGTTAGGTTCGTTAATGGGCCAAATCTGCCGAATGGTTTTTGTGTTACAGCCATTTGAAATTTTGATTTTTCAATAACTCGAAAAATATTTACCTGATCGAAATGAAATTTTATTGGAAGATGGACCGTAGGTATCAATAAGAAGAATTATCCATGGAAAAAAAAATTTTTAATTTGAAAATTTGCATATTTCATTAAAAATTCAAAGTTGCATATTCGTTCTTCGAAATCTACATACTACAGAACTATAAAGTTTTCAGGAGGGGTAAATTCTTCTTTGTCAATCACTAAGGTTTATGATTTGATGAAATCAAATAATAAAGCCTTCATATAAATTCATTCAGATATTGAGAAAATTCGAAAATTTCTTCCTCCTTAAAAGATTGAGCATAGAAAGCATACAAAAGCATTATAGCTCCAAGCTCTAGCATTTGTTTTCAGGAATATAAATCTCAAAATGAAATTCTATAGAAGCACTGACGTGCGGTTATCAGCTTTTGAGCGCCTTTCAAAGCTGAATAGTTTCAGACAAAAAAAAATTGTTTCAACGAGGATTTGAAACATTTTCGAAAAATATTCTTTAAGATTTTCACTAGCGATGGCATACAAACAGAATTTTGCGATAGATTCCTGTCAGTATTCTAAAACCAATTATCAAGTTTCAGTCCGACCGAGGAGGAGAGAAAAACTCCAAAACTGAAACGCCGATTTGGATTAGGGCAATTGGAACATTTTGATATGTAACCGAGCCCAAAAAATTCAAGTCGCTAGCTCTTTTCGTTGTAGATTTTTTCATGGAACCTCTAATCAGAATTTTTTTTTGAATATCCTGGAGAATATTTTCGTCAAAATCGAGTGGAAATGTAGAATAAGGCTATAATATCACTTCCAGCTAATTTTATCCTTCTAGCACTATGACTCTCTTTTTGATTATGCGAAATAGAGAATATTCAAAATCATATTAGCAATTCGCTATTCAGTTAAAATGTTTTCGTTGATTGAATCCACTCATATAATTACCTACTTGATTAACATATGGATAACCCAACTAATTGATGGTTTGTTAAATCGATGCTCGATCTGTTGCATGATCAAGTACGTCATTGCACCAATATCCTTCTTCTGTTCATAAGAATATACGGAATATTTCCGGTTGTACAAACAAACTCAAGAGCATATGGATATTATTCGCATCGTTTAAAATGGAGGTCGCCAAAAAGGGGAAAGTATTTAATTTTTCGTGTTAACAAAATCAGAACACAATTGGAGTCCAAACAAAGGATAGTGATGACCTGAATAGGCGAAAGCCGGCCAATGAACTTTGAAATATTAATTTTTTTTTTAATTCATCGATACGACCCTCACGAAATTTTGACTAAGCTTCAAAGATGATAATTACAAGGAAAGGGATAATTTTCGAATTATCCAAGGAAAATTCTATAACAACCATTCCTACAATTGAGCTGTAACCTTCTCAAAAAACAATATTGTTCAGAATACTCTTCTAGTTACCAACAAGATACATAGAATATATCAGATGTTGACACTTTCCCACTATTACCCACTAAAATTTTGGTTCCAAAACGCGGTCCTAGAATTGTCAAATATTGTCCTACTTGGCTCTGTAAACGATGAGGGCGCTAAGGTCGCTTTGCCGAGTTTTCACAATTAATTCCGCTGAATAAAATGATTCGAGCTATAATCTGATTGATCTGATGAAACTACCCCTCATAAAATGAATCAGATATTTGAAGTTATGAATTCTTAGTAATATATAAGAGGAGTTGCAACATCTACTCATTAATAACATGAAATATGTATAAGGGAATAAGGAGCAATATGAGGTTTATTGTAAGGATACTTACATGGATAGATAGACAAGAAGTCTCTTCGAAGCCAAAACAACGGTGAGAACGGAACGGGAGATTGATATTACTCATGGATTTCATTGGATAGTTTGGATCTCCTTTCATAAAAATATGGTTTATAAATTTTGTATGAACCTATTAATAAATACCTATTCAATTCGAAAGTTATGAATTTTGATACATACTTATGAAAATATTTAGAGGAAATGTTTATGTTTACTAACATTGAAATATGAATTTTCACTTTGCTGTTCATGTTTATACTAATTTATCGGACGAATTTCAAACCAGACAAATGAATTATAGTATCTATCGCTCCAAATGATTTCTTAAGGTATTTTCGAAAAAGCAACTCTGAAAGACTTCCTTCCTATGAACTAAATATTGAGATAATAAATACATCTTGTAATAAAACAGGTATTCGAAAATATCAAGTTTCAGGCTTGTGTATTCAGAGACGAATAAAACCTTTATACATATTGACGCCATTCTGACTGAATGAAATTTGAATTGGTCAAAATGAAGTATATATATAATCAGAAACCCATTACCAATAATTGGTGTAGGGTGGTAAGTACATTTCATTTTATTATTTCACAATATTTATAAATCATGTACTAGTTTCTCCCATTTTTTCCTATTCTTTGCCAGTGTTCTTCCTTCCGTCCATGTGAGTCCTTTCTTCATCAAGTTGTCTCTTATCTCATCATTCCATGTTCGTTTAGGTCTACCCCGCTTTCTCTTTCCTTGCACTTTCGCTTCCCATACTCATTTTACTGGTCCTTCTTCGTTCATTCTTACTAGATGTCCCCACCAGCTCAACAGTCGCTTCTCTATGAATTCCAGTGTTGATTGTATCTGTAGTTCTTCTCTTATATCTGTGTTTCTCAATCTGTCCATTCTTGCAACACCTTTAGCTCTTCTCAGGTACTTCATCTCTACTGCCTGTATGCGACTTTTCTGTCGTCTATCGAGTGTCCAAGACTCGCATCCGAAGGTTAGAATTGGTCGATATATGGTCTTGAAAACGTTAACCTTAGTGTGGTTGGATATCTCCCTTCTACCTATGAATCCTCTGTTCTTGGTGTGATACAGCTTAATGGTTTTCTCTATCCTATTATTAATTTCTACATCTTCGTTGCCGCTCTCTTCTACCTCCACTCCCAAATATCTGAACATCTTCACCTGCTCTATCTTTAGACCTTCGATCTGAACATTCATCTCTTGTCTGTCGGATCCAACAAACATCACCTTTGTCTTTTCTAGATTCATCTCCATTCCAAGCTTTTTCATCTCTATATTCCATATATTCAGGTTCGTCTGTAGATCTTTCTCACCGTCTGCCATTATCACAACATCATCTGCAAAAGCTCCACCATGTACATCCACCCTCTGCAGTTTGAGAAAACCTAGATGGAACCTGCTCACTTTAGGCATGCATTTTTTTATTACCTCATCGATGTATACTATGAAGTGTAATGGGCTCAGGCTTCCTCCCTGCCGTAGACCTTTTGATGTTTTAAACTCTTCTGAGACTCGGTTTTGGTAAACGACGCAGTTTTTATTGCTGTTGTATATATTTTTGATAACTCTGACTATCTTTATATTGATTCCTCTGTGTTCTATTTCTCCATAATTTGTCTCTGTCAACTTTGTCAAATGCCTTCTGTAGATCTATGAAGCCCAAGTACATCTTTCTATCTTGCTGTTTCATCTTTGCTATTGATTGTTTCAACATAAATATATGGTCCTGTATACTCCTACCTTTTCTGAAGCCACTCTGTTGTTCCTCTAGTGTGTGTTCAATTTTAGATCTTATCTTATTGTCAATAATCTTCTCATATATTTTCATCAATGTGCTTATTAAAGTGATGCCTCTATAGTTCTTACAATCGAGCTTATCATCTTTCTTATATATGGGTACGAATTGAGCAATTTTCCAGTGACTTGGTATTATTTCTTCATTCCATACTCGGTTGTAAATCTCTAGATGTAATGAAGTCATTTTCAAACATTCTTTAAAATAATGTATGGTCCAACTCGGAAAATCAGAAAGAATTTGTGATTTGACTAGTTCTGATATGACAGGTCCTTAACTTCCGTAAAAATTTGAGATTTTTTATGGCAGATTTTCGTATGCTGGCATCTATCGGCAAAAAGTGAAGTAAGACAACAAAGCCGTATTTTGACAACATTTGGACCTCATTTCGGACCCAAAATATGTCAAAGAGTGTCTGCACCATATGTATACTATGCATCTATGTTACTAAATATTGGCAGCTAATCACTCAAATGACAGCCAAAATTGCATTTAACAGAGTAAGGACGTTATGAGTACATGGCTCATGATGTAAGTAAAACATGGTCTGCTCATCTGTGATCGTTTTACCAATGACGGCGTCACATTTTCCATTCAAATTCAAAGCACAAAATATATATTTCCTTGTATTCCAATCTTGCTGACGTCAATTTTTTTTCAGATGAGCACACCATGTTCTGCTCACATCATGATGGCACTCACTTATCGTCGAGCTGAAAATCGACAGAATTAGCACCTCGCCTTTAAAAATCAGAGATCACTCTGCACAGAAAAGGATGCAAGCCGGACTGAGAATCTTACAAAAGAATGTGAACTCAGCATTGTATCAGACATCTTATCATATTATATGAAATTACAAAATTATACGAAATATCGAATTTTCTCAACAAATGTAATGTTTTCTCAATTTTGAAGTAATAATTCTGAAGAGAAGAACCAAAATAGGATTAGAATAAACACAAGCTTGATGGATTCGATTATTCTTTTCGATATGTACCTTCATATAGGTACATATGATTGTGCAAAGGAACTTGAGTTTTGAGAATTTTTCCGATGAATCATATATTTACATGATACCAAGACCGGATTTCTATTCCAAAGATATTGGTAACGTCAATAAGAGACAGCTTGGGTGGAACTTTTCTAGCAATTATAATTTCTCCAACTTCTGTAAATTTCCATGAAATTTCAAAAATTAATTCGATTTAATAGAATAATCAGCGATGAAATTATCACATGTTCAATTAGTGTAACACTAATAGGGAGTCGGGTCGAAGTAGACTGGACTCCCAGAATGAGCGTATGCAGCGTTGCCGCACTTATCTGTGCATGGCTGATGTGAAGAAATGAGATGTTTTGTGATTTGAAGTGTTTTTATTGTTTTTGGCTAAGAATTCCTCAACAACAAGTACAAATCAACCGAAATTGGAGGGAAATCAGATTTGATCAAGAATTGAATTATTCATTATCGAGTATAGATCAATAAAAATCCAAATGCCCCAATGCCGAATGGAAAAGCAAGTGCAGGCAGCGGCGATTCGTTGAGTTTTCATGTTTTCAACCTGAATTCTCCGTTGACATAGTGGAGTTGCCAGTGATGAAATAATTCATGGGAATTGCCTGCAATTTTCAATTGAAAACGAAATAATATCATGACCTTGATGATTATTTTCTTTGATTTAGGAAATATATTTTTTCTCTCAAATTTTCAGGTCAATAAATGTGTGATAAAACATACCTAAATTATCACATACATTACATGTTGATTGATACAGTCGATGTTCATATACAATAAAGGTGAATGATACAGTTATCTGACTATTTGAGGAATTGATGTTTACATAGCATCGGGCTTATTTGTGATTTTGTATGTTCTAGGGAACAGCGTGCTATCGTGTAGGTCGAATGTCTGTAATTTTCGAATTTTTCCCGATGCTTTTCAATGTTAGTAAATGCTTCGGGACCTATTGATCATATTTCGACGAAATTTCGCACAAACTCTGTAGACAGTATTATTATTTCAACAGTCTACGAAATTTCAGTTTTATCCGATCTCAAATTTTGGAGGTATTTCGAAAAAAATATGTGGGTCTGTATCGTTGGTATTTCCGTGATAACACAGAAAATACTGATACGATAATAATGAAATTTAGTTACCAACTTGGGAATGCTCATTTATTTTGAAAATTAAATTCAAATGAAGATACTCTATTTCACATCAATCGATAAGTTTTAACTCGATCTGTTGTTCCGGAAAATACCTATTATTTTCTTGATTTTGCGGAATTGAAAATCATGAATTATGTACACACCAGGTGTCACAGAATCAGGTTAACCGATCTGGATTGAAATTTTGGACATTGATCTACAGGTTGTTTCTGATCGACTAGGGTAAATAATATGAGTCTCTGGAATTCGGTTGTAGGTTGATTCTCACGTCCCGTAACCTTCCAGTACCCCTTCTATATGATTTAAGTACAAATTTATTAAGCAAAACTTCACTTCATCTTCAACAATCGGCAACAACATTCAAAATAAATTTCAAGAGCAAACTGTTACAATTTCGGAGTTAAAATGTGCTTACCCTGTCGATAAATTGCTACCTCCAAAATTCCTCTATTTCTTCCCTATCCTTTGCCACTTCCTTCCTTGTTCCTCTCCTCTTATACTCAAATTTTTTCATTCTGATTAACTTCAGCGAATAGTTTTTCAAGAAACATTGAGACCTGAACAGTTTCTGGGTAACCAGATAACTGCAATTACCAAGGCCTATTGTGTTTTTTGCATTGTTTCAAACATGTATTAAAATATAAGGGTTTTTTTGTATGATTGGCAAAAACAATAAATTTATTTATTATTATTATTATTAAAAATTTGATGTTGACGTAACGCAAGCGTTATAGTGTGCATACATCAATTCATTTACACCTTATAATAATTTATGGAAAGGATACTGGAAGGTTACGGAACGTACAGTGAGAATAAACCTTTAATTGGAAATATTGTTATTCCAGACATATTAAATTTTGCCTTCATTGCAAACCATTGAAATTCATTTGCACTCGAAATTGATCACTTAAGAAAAAGCTACACGAATTTTGTTTTGGTTCTAATCGAAGGGTGAGCCTTCTGCTCTAACTCTATTTATAATATACTTCAAGGTTCATGAACATTGCTCGCATGCTCTTCAATTATGCGGAAAATATTTCAGTAAATTCCCAGCCATAGAGAAATTTTTTAGAGGACATCTTTTCTCCACAGTTAGAGCATTCGATTTCTAGCCTGATTTCACAAAAACATAATTCGAATATTACTGAAATTATTTGACTATCCAGTTACCGAAACATTGGGTAGAACGGGTACGAAGTTTCTTGAACCTAGATGCAGTGTAATTATAGTTAGAGGTTAGAGCAAAAGGTTCGGCTCTCACAAGGGATTGAAATAAAATACCATCAACTACCGTCCAACTGAATAATTTTGAGTACAAATTTTTGAATGATTTCAAGTAATAGTAAATTGGTATATCCAAAACAACAATCGAACCAAAGTCGAAAAATAAAAATATTTTTGATTTGAATTTTAATTTTCAATAGATTTTTTTTCGCTGAAAACTCAACGCAGAATTTGAATATACAAAGATAAGCATCAGTTAATATGAGAAAATCGAAAGTTACCTACGTCCATTTCCGGCTAACCCGAAATTTTTTTGGACTTCACCTGATTCCTGTGACTCCCGGTATACATTTGTTTGGTGTTGGTTTATTGAATGACAGCTGATATTTAGATGATTTCTAGATTTCTAGACCTCATTGATTTTTGTCGTGAAATCAATTATAAGTATGGTCACCTGGCGGTTTTGAAATTTTTGGAACATCTTTCGATATGAGGTAGTGATTTTGGTTTATTATTTGATAAAATCAAATAATAAACCTTAGTGATCGACCAACAAAAAAAAATTTTTAACCCCCCCTGAAAATTTCACAGTTTACGTTTTGGAGTATGTAGATTTGAATAAACTAATAAAAAAAAATCCGTCGGTCCGCCGTCCGTTGTCCGGGGTTGATCCTCCAAGCTTTTCAGCAGAATTGGGGGGAAAAAAAATTATTTCTCGAAAACTTACCACCGAATTTGCATGAAACTCTGAACGTTGATTACGAAACTAAACCAAAAAAAATCCACCCGGATGATTTCCGACTAGTGGTTCCTGAGTTATAAAGAAAACCGCTGCAAATTTCCAATAATGTCGAAAATGACATCATCGCATTCGTTTCTAAGATTGGAATTCACTGGAATAATCGGTTAACTTTTCATCCAGAATCATACATCTAAAAGACGATGAAAATATTGATTACCAAATTGCAAATGCCCCATCGATGTTCCTGACAATTTCATAATCGTAAATAGTTCAGATTAAATATTTTTGGGTTTTCTCTCCCAATATCTTAGAAATAACTACTGAAAATCGGATCAAATTATTATTTATAGAAATCACCCTGCGGATTACGGGATTTGAGATTAAATTTCTTCATGAAGCTCATTCATATCTTGAATAAAACTTTTATTTTATTCATAAATCATTGGTTTTTCAGAACACAGAAAACCCTTCCATGAAAAAATTCATTTGAAACACTGAAATCTCAAAAAATACTCTTTCATAACTGAAGAACACTTTGACATGCAGAACGCGAATTAAGTAGCGTAATTTAAAATAATGCAGATTTCCAGAAAATTCGGTTGATCGGAGGTTTCATCAATTTCGGTTTGCGTAGTATAATTATCGTTAACATGTGGATATCCGTTACTGGTTTCAATCGAAATCCAATATCTTTCGTACTGACACTTTGAAATAAGCGTGAATATAAAAAATAATGAGCATTTATATGATAAATCAAATTGGAGGATATAATATGCAAAAAACTCAATAACAAACCGCAAATCTCATCAATTGTCGATAATCTAATACTGGGGGTTGGAGCCCTAGACTAAAGTTAGGAGCCGATGATCTATCTACCTGTTCTGAATGGAGTCTGTGCCGGATCATGACCTAAGATAAGGGATATAGCGTAGACAAAAATATTCGGCATGTATCATCATCTGGTTGTCGGCAAACTACTTGTTTGAATTTTACGTCTTAACATCAAACAGACTTTCGGATTTGACACCCTCTTGGTTGAGTATATCTGAAAACGATAACAACGAACGAAATTTATAATCTAGAATTACTCTTTCGAATTCGACCTGATGAGGTTCACGATATATTTAATAGTTACAGAAATGTTATTGAGAATAACTTTAGTTTTTCACTTTGTGTGGTGGATACTTTGTGAATCAAGTGAATCAGATATCTGCACTGTGGAAAAAAATTTTTTCAGATCAATTGCACAGGAAGGTTGAGTTTTTTTTCATTTCATTAATATATTTCAGAACAAAGTTGAATCCTAGTAGAAATCACATCTACACATTTGATATTAGCGGAAAGTCTCGAATTTTGTTTTACGTATTGGTGTTAGTTTGAAAGATTGAGTTTATTTCCTCAGTATCAAGAAATACGAACGGGTTCTGATTGAAACATCATGACTAATTGTGAAATATAGACACTCGATTTAATGCGAAATTTCGAGAGAATTGTATTGGAAAATATCGAATTTTTTTTTTAAACATTTTTTTTCGGATACATATTCATCAAAGTTCAATGAAATTTGGTACAGAATTCAAATTTCAGTTTGACCGATATTTATTTGTGCAGATATTGGCAAAAAATTTCGAGACCATTTCGAATATTGAGGTTATTTCCCTAATATCTCAAAAAGGGCAAACCCTATCTGATTTGAAGTTCATTTTCAGTTGTAGAATACCGACACGAAATTTAATAATTGTGGAAAATAGTAAGATTTTCAAAGAGGTGAAACGACTGTGGAACGTCTCTTCTCATTCAAAATATTATTTTAAATTTTGCTACTCAGTTAGCGTTCTGCATGTGGAAATGTTATTCAATTATACAAGTGTATTTTTTGAGATCTCAATGTTCACATGAATCATTTCATGGAATTGGTTTCTGTGTTGTGAGAAACCAGTGAGTTATGCATAATATATAAGTTATTTAAGATATCAATGGTATATTGGGTTATTTAACTGAGAAAATAATAAACCCTTGTGTAAAATTTGCAGCGTTTTTTTCATATGTGCTACGGAATTGAATTTTTTATGAAAGATCATAGTCATCTTATATCCACTAGCGGAATGCTGACCCGATTGTATATCTGCATTTTTGTGAATATTGGGATGAATTGATTTCAAACTGAACTATTAGGTGAATTTTGTTCATTCTGAACTTGTTCTCGACTGAATACTTCATGAAAATATAAACCCAAAATAGAAACTCCAATTTTATCATAACCACTAACAAAGCCATAACATTCAGTGGCAATAAAATAACCCAACTAACGCCTTGGTAAGGAATTTGAAAATGCGGACAAAAGCTGCTGACTTCTCGTCGGTGATATTTTAAAATTTTGTATCAATCTTTATCCCCATTAAAAGTTTGAGACCGTTTTCAACTAAAATTTCGGCAACTGTAAACACAGACATTAGACAAGCCCATATAGATGTTAGGTGATAGATTTTTAACCTTTAAGTACCGATGTGTGGTCTAACAGACAGTCTGAAAGTCAATTAACAACAGCAACAATTAACAATGGATCAGACGGGAACTTCGGGCATGATGCGGAAAGGCATGAATGAAAATGAAGGTTTTCTTGAAAAAAAATAAATAAATAAAAAGAATTGTCCGATTAGATAAACGAATAGAATGAAATGAAATGAAGTTTAAGAACATCAAATCAGAAAACTATAAGAAAATTATAAACTATCCCGGTTGGCCAGGACATTCTGACACATTTCACCGTGTATATTTTGAAAATGTTAGGTTATAGTCATTTTCCTGTCAGATGATCAAACAACGTTGTCCTTTCTACATAGAGGTCGTAGTAATTATGTATTTTTCAAAATGTGAATTTACTTTGGAAAATATTATGTGAATTCAATAATTCCAAAGACCTGGCGAATGCTGAAGAAACTTTGTTCTCTGTTAATACTGGAAATATTGCACGTATATAAGCATGGTTGGAAGATTCAGTTATGCTATTTTCTTGTACGGAAATTAAAAATCGGGTATTGAAATTTTACTGAAAAATAATGGATAAAGTAGTCCGTTCCTTTGTGATAATTCATTCGAAAAAAAAATAAAAGTACTTGAATAACCCAGCAGTAAAACCTCTAAACGAACATACAAACCTATGGAATTCACTCTACTTTTCGAAATTCTCAAGATAAGTCTATAGAAGACATTTGAATACCTTGTTGCACAACTTGAAATACTCCGGTATGAAAATGTAGTAGTACTACAAAACCTGTGTCACCTTGAAAGAACTAACTGAATTTACAAAGTTTTCAGTCACATACGTTACTATCAGAAAAAGCAGACTTCAATTCTACATAGCACTTCCTGATACTTTGGCTCTGCTTCTTCAAAACTATACCTTCGGCATTTTTTGTTTCCAAGCATGATGATTATGTTGAGATTGAGAGTAGAAATTGGCATTGGCATTTGGCAACGTCGCTGAGAATTATTTTGACATTGCCGATATTTCACGAGTGCCAATCTGCGTCAGTTTTAAGTAAAAAAACTTGATGGACCTAAAGCATGGCCAACCGGGATAGTTTATAAAAGTGAATGGAGTATAGGACTGCAAGCGAATGTGTCAAATGTGTGTCTACAATACAGCAAACCTGTTTGTGATGGATGCCTGTAATCTTTGTATTTCCTATATTTTGATGTCTGCGACTTTCAAGAAAACGTTTGATTTTATATGATGTTTTTCATTTTTTTTTCTCCAGCTCTTTGTCTCTAAAGAAAAATGAATAAAAGAAAAATATCTGTTTTGAATAAATTTCACGCATGAAGATGTAAGTGTGTGAATTTTACGGAAAAGAAATAGAGACTGCAATATGATAAGTATATATTTACGGTAAAAAGAAGGAATTCATAAATTCAATTCAATTTACATCACGATAAAATATGAACAAGTCACATTTTTTTTTCAAAAATGAAAAAGTTCTCGTTCTTGAAGTGATGGTGGTCTAACAGACTCCACGTCAGTACTAAGGGTACTAAAATAGTACCTCGGTTCCTAAGGTTACTGGCTTGTCTGCATATCACAAAAAATTACCCTCACAATACAAATTCACACCAAAGCAACCTTGAGAAGAGTCAAAACATTTATGCAATTAGCACACACTCTTGATCGCATCTATCGTAAATCACCTACGATCTTCAAACAATCAAAATAATAAATAACCATCTTAGTGAAATCAATTGAGGAAGAATCGCGTTGAATCAATCAAAATCTATCGGATTCGATGCACCGCGACTAGCGTGACGTACAGATCTAGTAGGCGAGCGGGAGAAACGAAACAAACTATAAATAGGCGACGCCGGCCGTCAGTGTTTTGTTTTATCGCGCCGTCTTGCTAATTCGACGTCTGTGTTTTGTTGTTTCAGCGATTCTACGATCATGGCAATCTTAGATAAATTGGTGAGTAGTGATCGGTTGAAATGTGATCAAATTATTAAGTAACAGTGATAAAATGACAAAAGAATGCAACACAACGGCATGGCATCAGTTTTTGCGCGCTCGTGCACTTATATTTGAATGATTTTTTTCTGGTTTGCAACGCATATATGGTTCGATCGGTGGTTATTTTTCGGAATTAGGCAACTAAAAGTATTGATTGTCACAACAATCCGTTTGTTTCACATGAAGGTTTACAGCAAAGTCGCGTGTCTCATATAGGCATTTTCAAAAGTAGGAAGGCATCAATGGAAGATTCAGCTTTTATTTTCGAGTTTAGGAAATGTAGACGATACTGCAAGAAAATGGATGAGAGTGGCTGAGAATACTTTCATCGTGAAAAACATCGTTCGGGAGATGATTATTCTTTTTAAAACGGGGCCGACAATTTAAATATTGAGAATAGAGGTCGAAAACCAGTTTTTCCAGAAATATATGAAGGACATGAGCATGAATAAAGCAATTTCTTTTTAAACGTACAAAACCCAATTCATTGCACCCTTATTTTTAAAAAAATCTACGTGACGTGACGGAGCTTTTACGCGCTTGTTCAAATTCTAACTATTAGATCAACACGAAATTTTGCGCCTAGTTGCGTCTTGGTAATTTCTACCTGATTACAGAGTTTCAATCTGATTGTGTTTGTAGTTTTTGAGATATTGCGGAAATAACGTTAATATTCCAAATAACAACGAAATTTACACAATTTTTTTCCTTATATCTCCAGAAGTTAATTGCAAATCGAATTTATATTTGGAACATTGTTGTTAAGAACTGACTCTAAGATGTGTGCAAAATTTCATTGAAAGCTAATGAATATTTTCAGAGAAAAAAAGAATTTACATCAAAAATATTGAAAATTTTCGAATAATTTTTTTTTGATTTGTGAACAACTGGATCCACATGGAATTTTGCTTCAAGTTGCACGTTAGTATTTCAAAACTGTCGTAGAAGTTTCAATTTGATCGAGTCAATACTTCATGAGATATCGAGGAATTAACCTCAAAATTTCAAATGAATTCACCCATTCTTCGGTAGACCGTAACGTATGTGGCCGGCATCAGGCGGATTATTCTCGAATTCGACCTTTGTGTTCGAGCCTCAAACCTACTCTACAAGTATCGAGTTTCTAAGTCATCTCTTCAGGAATTAAATGTGTTTGCAGTTTATTTCACGAGAAGAACCGGAAATTTGTTATCATACTTTTGAATAGGCAAATAAACAGTTCTAAACAATCCACGAACACCACTTGTGACTGATGCCATTTAGAGCATTTTAAAGTGTTTGTAACGATGTACATTTTGAATCAGAAAACCCTTGGATTCAAAAATGTATTTATATCAAGTTTCAGTGGTTGGTTTCAAGCCAAATAAGAACACATGTAAATAAATGAACATGAATTTGAAAGTATGTTTCCACTTGATGATTATTTATAATGGAACGTCAAACTGTTCTCTCAAACATTTTATCAGTATTTCAAAATTGTCATTATTTTTCTGGTAGAAATATTCTTGAAATTCGTATTTATGCATTCATTTACTATGAAAATTTCGAATCTGTACAATGTTTTTTTAATGAATCTTTTTTCTGATAGTAGTCAAGTGATCAACAAAAAAGATCACATATGTCAAAAGGTGCTACCGGTTGGGTCACCCTATTGCTGAAATGTCTATATTGAATTAGCTTATGAAGACATTTCACGATTCGAATTGTATTAATGAATGTTTATGTTTTGTTACTCGAATACGTCTTAATGCATGGAGATCCCAACAGTGGGTGGAGCGCGAAACCTCGCCAATCTGGTTGCATTAGCGTTTCGAATATTATATGGATCTCGTTTATTGCTCATTAAATTGCAAATAAATTAATTCAATTTATTTGCAAAATTATTGCTTCTTTATTAATTGGAAATTGGCAATATCAAAACAATGAACAATGGTATTGCATACTCGCGCTGAGGAGTCTCAAGAGATTATATATTGATTTATTACCTGATATTTTTAATGGGCTTCATAATAAGTACTTGATATGAAATTGATTCAAAATGCACCTTCATTCCTACCGATTTTTCATGAGCTTCTTGTAAATATTTGTATAGATGATGAGATGTATATATATTCTGGGTATCCGTAAACCCCAAACCATATTGTTACTGGGAATAACTACATCCTTTTCATCAGAATATCACGAATATTCAGATTGAAAATAAGAATATTCTCAAGATGATGAGCAGCTCTGGAATACACTATTTCACCTCGGTGATGTGGCTACCAATGTTTGAGATATGGGACTTTGCTCTACATCGCCCATGAGTAGTGTTATTATGGACACTTTTTACGCGCTTGTTCCGGGGAACGGTGCGTTAGCATTTCGTCACGATATCTGTAATTTTCGAATTTTAAGCTAAAATTGGTCTTGAACGACTAGGTTGGAGTCACTGATGAAGAATCCGTGGTCAAATTTGATTATGTCCGAACGGCCGTGTCCACTCTAACTTTCGAAGGAAAAACCTTGAGTCTTGAAATTAGGTTAGGTTTGGAGGCTAAATATCTCGATTGGGTTCGTTAGTAGGCAAAATTGGCCGAACAGTTTCGAAATTAGATATGCTATTTTTAGGTAAATTCCTCGATATCTCTGAAGTACTGATTGGATCAGATTAAAACTTTGTATGAAGTTCTTGAATACCAACGAGCAGGTTAGCACAAAAATTCGTGTGGATCTAGTGTTCATAGAATTTTGAAAAAATATTCATTTGAAAATTTCTGAAATTTTTTTGAAAAGTTTTTTCTCTCGGAAAGTGTCAATCAGAATTTAAGTTTAAATTTCAATTGGATTGGTGCTTTAAATTTCAGTTCTAGCCGATATTCATTCTCGGAGATACTGAAAGATTTTGGTTATTTCCTCAATATATCAGGAGATCAGATTTGAACTATGTAATTGGTGCAGGAATACTAACCCACGACTTAATGTTAAATTTAGTGAGGATCGTAGAGGTAGAAAAAATTGTAGAAAGTTCTCGAAAATCTTGTAAATTTTTGTTGAACAATTTTTTCACCGGAAACAATTCATCAAATTCAAATCAAATTGGCAAAATCCTCGAGTCAGTAATTTACAGCAGTGTTTCAGAGTTCAGTTTGATTCGATATTTATCTTCGGAGATATTGGGAAAAAAATGTGTCAAATTTCTTGGTTATTTCAACTCAAAAAACACTAAAGTAATGAAATTTCGAATGGATATTTATATGCGGAATCTTTGGATTATTTCACCATTTCGCGAATTTTGCTTTTGTAATTGAACAGGTTCAACAAATATCCAGTCTGTGAATGGAATTTCATTTTGCGGTTGACAATCAGGCCGACCTTAACCACAATAACAGCCGAAAAAACTGGGTTATACTTTTCTTGTATGCTATGCTGATCCTCATTTCATCGAAAAAAATATTTTTTGAGAATTCATCGGAATGATGTGATGAAATAATCCTCAATGGTAAAGAATTAATTGCTCAGGAACATTCAAACCAAGTCAGAAAAAATAAGACAAGTGCAAATCCTCTTTTGATTATCATGAAATCAACCAGGATATCAATGATTTAAATTTGATTTATTTTGAAAAAGATCACATTATTCTTATCGCTCTTATACCTTGGAAAAAATAAACCCTTCCCAAAAATAATTGTAGAAGTAGAGTATTTGACATATTTGTGGTGAATATTAACATCCATGTAGATCAATTTTCTCCAGGAAATGTTGTCATATAGTTGTGAAGATTCAACAAGCTGGAATTCAAATCTAGAATTGAATGCAATTTCTGGAAGAATCGTCTCAATTTTTGAAAACCGTTTCGTGCATCTGAAAACTCCATTGAAAGGCAAATTATAGCATAAAATTCTCGAATCAGTTTCGATTTGTCTGGAAAAAAAATGTTCATCCAAATTTTTTTCAAGGCTTCTGGATATTCAGTATACCATATTCATATGATAACTTTGTATTGATATGTCACTTTGCTGTTGATTTTCTTATATTGATGGTCTAGGTGAATCCAAGGCAGCAAATAAAAGCATGGTAATCGGGAAATCTCAATAGAATATTATCTTAATTTCCTGAATTTATATTCAATTGATTCTTTGTCTAGAACTATGGAATGAAAATTTGGGACAGAATTAATGTTTCGAAATAAAACTCATGAATGTCACATCTAACGTATATCAAGATATCGAGCCTTCAGAAAATATCTTGATGATTTTTTTTTTAATTATGGTTCATCAGTTCTATAATTTCAAGTAATTCGGTACCTCCATTAACAAAATTTCATGTTTAATCGAAAGTGGTCAGTTGACAAGAACATTTATTGCAGTTTCTAATCGAGAAGAAATCTTTTCACCGATCTGAATTATGGCAAAGTTAAATACATGAGTGGAAAAACAAGAAATTCAATTGATATGAATAATTCTAATCAGATTTAACGAATAAATTTGTAGACAACCGCGTAAATTGAAATCGCTGACGCAAATAGAACATTATTAACTTTCGCCTTCAAAATCAAGATCGTATCATAACAAGTTTTGCTTTCGACGTAATTGGACTGAGAATGACTCTGATACTTGCAGGAAATTGAATCAGTTCCTCAAGAAAATTCCGTTGTTTCATGATTCCGCACTTTCCACTCACCTCTAGGAAGTATTTTCTCAAATCTCTTCTCATTAGAAGTATTGCTTAAGAGGAGGAATTTGAAAATGCAAATTCAACATTGGAAATGCACCCAGAATCCTTCATGTAATCAATTGCACAAATTTCCATCGTCATTGCCTGACATCATAAACGCTCATTAGTAAATTTTCGTAACACTTTCTTCCAGTCGACCATACATCTCGAAAAAACTTCAGCAGATGCACTCACTTAAAGTTGGGAACTTACGTGATCTTTTTCGAATCTATTTACGGAGTAGCTACCCATCCAGGCGCTGGTCCCATCTAGTCTTCATTGATGTCAATATAAAAACACTCTTCCTATCTTTCAATCCTTTCACTAAATTTTCACTGAACCCGGTCAAATATAGAATTTCAATTGATAATCGATCGATATTTGTCCCTGTGTGATTCATTTCAGTTATGTTTATTTGTGCGGTAGATTTGAAGCTTGATATTGTGGACTGAATTTATAAATTGGTCTTATTTTTCGAAGGATTCCATGGATGTTCGAAATAGTATATTAAGTATGAAGAACGGTAAGGACATTTCAACGATCGAAGACAATAGTTTGAAGGAGGAGCGCAGCCACGGCTTCAATTATTGTCTGAGATCTGTAGTCCTTAACGTTCCAGATACTTATAACGTTTTTTGCACGATAGACACAATTTTTACTCAAACTACAGAATAATTATTGAGTTATTCTCGACGAATATTTAATGAATCAAATCCAAATTGTATTTGAATTATTTCATTATTTCAATAAATATTTTAAGAGAAACCAATACCTTGTGGTGCTAAATTACGACTAGGCAACACAGCCACATTCAAGTTCCATTAAACCTCTTGAATATCTCAAGTTCAGGCACCTGAATCGCGGTGTACATGTTTTAACGTTACCAAGAGTCGCGTGAAATCTTAAAATTCGGAGAAATTTCGGCGTTTATAGGAGAAAACGGGGTGTCGTTCAGAGGGTGTCGGTGGGTATTTTTTTGAAAATTTTTTTTTGGGATGTACTTAATTCTTTTGTAAGAATGAGCAATGTTGGTTATTTTTCCATTTTTTACTGAATTTCAGTTTTTATTTTCCCGAAAATTTTTGAATATGAAAAAGTGGCAACATTGTGCATTCCTACAATTTTTTCCATCCATTTGACCAAAAAATTTTTCGAAAAAGACGAGTTCTGGCCGCCAAAAGTCAACCCGTCATGTTCGAGGTATTGTTTGCTCTTTAGTAATACTCTCTTACCGTTCGCTAAACGATAAGTCACTTACCCTTCTGTTAACTTCAGCAACCAGTTAAAATGATCTACCGATCTAGCAACAAACATTCTATCGTGCAAAAACTTTTTTTCGCCATTTTTTTGTAGAATCGCCTCTGCCCAAAATGAAATCTAATACCCTATTCCTGTGATGAGAATATAAAATGGTTTTTATGTGAACATACAACAGGGGTGGAGGACTTCACGTGGGTGAATTTCTCGATTTTTTTCACGATGAACGGCTGGCTAGAAGTAAGTTCGTCATACTTATGGGATTGTATGACATCAGGAAATGGCTAGTGAAGGCCAGCAATTGATCCTACCTCTAAATTCACAATTTTGGAAGGATTACTTGAAATGGTTGTGCAAAAACACAATTAGAAGCAATCGGATTCGGAGCCTATTTCTTTAGTTGTATAATGACGCTGGAAACGGTATCGATTGCTTGCTGGGTCGATTTCCAAAATTTTTCAAAAATGAAGGGTGTTTCAAATTACGCGTTTTTTTCAAGAATAAATGAAACACATAAATTGCATTCATTTTCAAAAACTTTTTATTGGTAAGTGAAGTATCAATTATGACATTCATATACGAAAAATAATATCTGTCAAATGGCCTCCTCTTGAAGCTATACGGACGTCGATTCTTTTGTTAAAATTTTCGATGACATTTTGACATAATTGAGGCTCTATACCACTAATGACACGAATAATTTCATCCTTTAGTTCTGGAATCGACTGTGGATGGTTCTTATAGACCTGGCTTTTCACATAACCCCAAAGAAAATAGTCCATCGGTGTTAAAATCAAATGATCTTGGAAATTTTCGTCTCAATAAATCAATTGTGTCATTTATAAAGTGAGGTGCAGCGCCATCCTGTTGAAACCAAATGTCCTCTTGATCAATATTCATTAATTCAGGCCACAAAAATTCGATTATCATCCGACGCTATCGATCACCATTGACAGTTATAGCTTCACCAGCAGCATTTTCAAAGAAGTAAGGTCCAATTACACCACCTGACCATAGTGCAGATCAAACAGTGAGTCGTTTAGGATGCATAGGTTTAACATGAATAATTCGTGGATTTTCCTCACCTCAGATAAGACAATTTTGTTTATTAATAAAGCCACCAAGTTGCAAATGTGCCTCATCGAAAAATATCATTTTTTGAGAAAAATCAGCTGCTTGTTCATTGATGAAATTGACAAATGAAGGACGTTTAAAATGATCTAATGGCTTTAGTTCCTGTGTTATGTGAACCTTATATGCCTTCAGAGCTAAATCCTTGTGTAAAATACGCCATGTAGTGGACTCACTAAGTACAACTTGTTGTGAATCCGTCTAATGGACATTCCAGCAACACTTTCACGAACCAATTCAATATTTTCTCGTGAACGACCGCTAAGTCTGTATTTTTCACTTTTTTGATCTTCCACCGAACCGATCTCTTGAAATTTTTCAATAATTCAACCAATAGTGCGTTGAGATGGACGATGATGTAAACCATTAAATTCACGTAATTTTCTGAAAACACTTTTCACAGAACGCTGATTTCCATAAAATAATTCAACAATTTGAACGCGTTGTTGTATCGTGTACGAAGCCATTTTCATGAATGTCATGAATCACACTTCTTACATGTCAAAATACCCAGACGAATTCAATGCGCCATCTATATTTTATTTATTCTTAAGAAAAACCGCGCAATTTGAAACACCCCTTATTTAGAATTGGCTTAAGGTCACGTTCTTTAGTTTACTGGTTAGGTCTATCTTCCAACTTTCTCCCTAAATAGTCAAAATGTCGTACGACTTTTCCTATTTTGAGCTTATTCTCATATGATAAGATGAATAAATCTGCTACTTTTTTCTGCTTTTTCAATATCTGGGTTTAAATATTTCCGAACCCTTACCTCATAGTGCATTGTTTCTTATTCTGGGAAAAAATAACATTTCTCAATTATATTTTTTTTAAATTCAATGCAACAAAATATAGGACTAAAATGTTATACTACAAACTTCTGGCACGAGAAGCAGGAGGTATTTCCTCATTATATGTATTATCTTCAGAAATAACAAGCCCGCATTCACCTTGACACAGAGCACGAAACAGGTTAGGTTCCATTAAACTAAGATCCTTGAATTTCACGATTTTAAAATCTGAATGCAGTATGAATTATGGAGGAAGTAAATGAATTTTCTCACGGAGAGATACCTACATCCACTTTTGATGTTCACTGGGATAACATTATCTCTTCAATTCATTTATCCTTTATGTTCATAATGACATAGCATCTAATATAATTTTTTTCCTACCTACAATTGGCTAAAATCATTATAGGTCAATGGAGCTCTTTTTCTAGGGAATGAAAGCGTAACTATTTTGCCCAAATGCGCCATTTAAGTTAGTTCAAGTAATTAGTATTAAAATGCCTGCGCTTAATATACAGGGTGAGTCTTTAAGTTGTACATTAATTTTAACCATGAATTCCTCTCATCAAAAAACACTTTTAATTTCCCATTTCTACAGATTCGGCTCAAGTGAAAAGATACAAGCATTTAAAAATTTCTAAATGTGCTAAAACACTCCTACTTTTGTTTGCAAGTTCTACAAAGATATCTCCTACGGCAATTTGTATTGCAGAATAACCAATTCGTTGCTTGAAATTCAAAGAAATTTGATTGAGAAAATTTACGCACTCAATTTCTATTATTCAGTACTTTTAATAGAATTATTCTGAAGAAAATATTTCACTTCAATTGACCATTCAAACACTAATATCCCACTTGATATTCATGCAATATCTAGTTGTTTCCAACATAACATTATACACAATTTCAACCTGGTCCATTCTCATATCGGAAATAACATAATTTTTATCAAATTTATAAATGAATTATATGAAATCATACAGTTAACGCGAAATCCAGTATTGAACTCATGAATTTTGAGGGAAGTCTGGTCAAAACCTGTGTCTGTGGTCTGGTCATGACATAGATAAATATTTCTGTGTGTTTGAGGTCTGGATCAACGAGGGAAGAGCTCAATTCACGGCCTTCACATGCTCAGGGGCGGATCCACAAAATAGGGTAATTTCTCGAACCTTAATAAAATTTTATATCATTCAAAATTGAATTTCTCGAAAACGATGTGTTTAAGGAGAAATTATAAGTAATAATTAAGTATTCTGAAAACTGATCAAATATTTTTCTGAAAATCTGTCTGAATTCTTCATGGAAGGATGGAAAAATGAAATTAACCGCTGAAGCATATATGTCATAGTTGGAAAAACTTTCACACCAAAATAAAAAAAATTCCATGTCAAAGTAACAAAAATAAACCCTGTGCCTGTGTCGTTTTACCGGAGATGAATCTGGAAAAATTGTATGAAAAAAGTGTTTTATTTGATGCGATGGATCTATGGTTGAAACTAATGTACAAATTAGATACTCAACATATATTAAATCAAAATTTTATGGAAAGCGTATCAATATGAAAAGGGAAATAGGAAAAGATTCGAAAAAATTCGTTATCTCAGAAACTATTCAGAGAACTCTACCGAAAGTGTGTATGGAAACAGAGGCATCGATTCAAAGAATAACAGATATAAAAATTCGGCTTCAAAGCGTAATGAGATCATTGATTTGGATAACGGTATGTCATGTTCGAATTTTCTATAAGAGCATCTGAGAGTTGTGAGAATATAGAGGCAAAACGGAAATTCTCAGAAGTGTCGATTAAAACCCAAAAAAACCTTATGCATGTTTTGAAAAAATCGCGAATTACAAGAAAATACCGACTTTGGTAAAACGAAGTGTACACAATTCCGTTCTCAAATTATCCGTGAAGATCGAAAACTAATTGAGTCCCTTATAGGCGTATTCATTTATTAACTCTCATTTTTGATTTTTCAGTAGAAAATCTATATTTCCAAAAATAAAATTTTTTCAAAAGGTTAAATATTCATTCCCATTTCATAAAAAAACTGAGATTGTTGCATGAGTCATGATCTGTAATTCACAATACTAAGATAACCAATCTCTGAAAATTTTGAAAAGCAAGCGATAAATTCTCAAAATATTGAAGCTTTATGTCAAGGAGTCTTGACATATTCGAAGTGGGCCTAGGGCCACTAATAGGCAAAACCAACCTAATGGTTTCAGTGTAATTGTAATATCTCAACCTACTGGTTTGACAAAACTGAAAAAAGTCCTCTATATTTCGGAAACTCTTCGCCAGATTTTGATGAAATTTTTTTCAATATTTCCTATAATTGGAATCCAATCCAGCTGATACTCGGTTGCGGAATGGTTGCTGGAAGGTTCATGTAGAATATCGTGAGGATCATGATGTGGCCTGAAGAGCACAAAATCGTATATTTCTGAAAATCAAGCAGGTTTGGCAGGATTCAGCACGTAGAAATCAAGACTTCAGCGAATCAGCGAATTTTTAGTCAACTAGTACCCTACTGTATTCAACGGAAATATTTTTTGTGAATATACATTTTCAAAATTGTGTAATGGGAGACTTCGTGAAAATTTTCTTCCTTGGAAAGGAAAATTTAAAAGCAAACGGTACCCCGAATACAACAGGGTGAATTTTGAAAGCCAGAGTTGTTTTTTCAAAAAAATTTTGGGGATAATAGAAACTGAAAGAGAGTGAAATATGGAAAAATAAATAAGATTGCGCATTCCCACAAAAGAATTAGATAAATCCCAGAAAAATCTCCTACATTTCACGCATTTCTAATATTTCTCGCGGCTATTGGTAACGTAAAAGCATGCAGACCGGGGGCAGGTCCTTGAACTTGCAATTTTAACAGGGGATTTTGAAACTTGAATCAGGCTGTGTTACCGAAATCCGCAAAGCCGTAATTTATCATTCGGAAGTACTGTAAGCTCTTAAGAACGAATTCATCATGTTGAGGTTCACGTTAGTCACAAATATCTTCAAACCAAGTTATTGGTTCCAAATATTGCTATTTTAAGAAATCACAACTGATGAACTGGCTGGAAGATGTGTAGGGTGTTCTAATTTAAAGTCAATAATAGTAGTGTTCTTTCGTACTGATTGAACTGATGGAACTTGTTCCGCGATTAGAATAATCATTTGCAATCACTTCAGAGTTGTGGAAGGGGAAACGAAAGAACGATCGCTTCAACTGATCTTTCTGATTGAAGTTATATAAATCACTTCGTTCAGAACGAAAGAACATCACTAATAATAACTTTGGTATTTCGGTTGCCTACATTCCGGTTCCTAAATATGATATATACGGTTGGTTACTGAAAAAAAAAACTGAAGGAACTTCTAATTTCCTTTAACACATCAGATCGACTATATTTTCTATGGATACTTCAGTTTATTAACGTAATATATTCTTGGATCATAGATAGAATATTGTGATTGGTGCTCTATTTTGTCTTACTCAATCAGTAGTTTCATCAGTTTGCAATTGTGAATTTCCTTATTCAGGAGCAATTTATATTTTCGGAACGAAAAACCAGTAACCGAAATAACTATGTCGATTTTCGGAACATATACCATAATAACGATAATGCGAACCTCAAAATGATGAATTCGTCCTTTCGAAGTGGTGGAAAATTTTTAAAATTTTCGAGTTGACAACTTGGACCGATGTCTCCTATTGTCTTTTATCACAGACTGTAATAATTATTCAGTAAAATCTGTTTGACAAATATTAGGAATTCGGAAATAGTTGCATGGCCATGGAGGGTTTGAACAAGACCGAAACAAACGAACCTATAGAGGGTTGAAAGATGTTTTGGCTCATCTAGCCATCCATCACCGACCTTGCAATCAGCAAGTATAATTCAACAATGTGAATCAAACTTTTGTCCCATTGTTTCATATCTAGATTCTACTTCATTATTCAAGTATGCAGTACGTGATTCAATTAGTTAAAACGTGAATTTATTTCAAATCAGTTTCTGTATAAATGTTTATTTGATATGGAGATAACAGATTCAACAGAATACCAAATGATTCCTCGAAAAATTGTGTTCAATGCAGTAGCTATATTAAAACATATGAAAGAATATTGAAAAAAAGTTGTTTCTCGTGTGGCAACGGTATGAAGTGAAACCTATTACTTGAATGAGAAATGACAGCTAGAGGTTTCACGGCAGTGCTTTTCTACATTTTTTTTCGAATTGTTCTAAAGGCACGATCGTCACGAAATTTTGTACTAAGTTGTCCTTCAGCATCTTTAAACTAGCTGCAAAGTTTCATGATGATTGAATTAGTATTTTTTGAGTTATACCGAAAAAAACAACGATATTGAGAAGAAAAACACGAAATTTAACATATTTTTTCCGAATATCCCCAAAACTAATAGCCGTAGGGTCCGAATGGGTTTTTCCAAAACTAACATAAATATAATGTATCCTCGCCCCAGAAATTTGCTACATTACGATTTGAAACCAATACTTGAACCATTTGTCTAATAGCATCCGAAGAAGCTGCAATATATCGAAACGCGTTATGTTTTAACTCAAAAATAAATAGAAAAAATCTAGAAAAGCACTGCCATGAAGGCAGCAGCTTTTGCGCGCATGTTCAGTGCAGATGACCGCTTCGGCAACGATTTTGAACTTGCGCGCGAAAGCTGCTGCCTTCACGGCAGTGCTTTTCTAGTTTTTTTCGATAAATTACTGGATTGCAATTCGATCCAATCTGTATTTTTGAAAATATTGGAAAAATAAAATTTTGAATGGGTATATCTACGGAATCATTGAGCGGATTTTACCCATTCACGAATTCTGTATTTTTGGAAATATTGGGAAAATAAAATTTTGAATAGGTATATCTGCGGAATCATTGGATGGATTTTACCCATTCATGAATTCGGCCTTCGTAATTAAGGTCCAAACCTACTCTACAAATATCGAGTTTCTAAGTCGTTTCTTCCGGAAGTTATTGTGTGACTGAGGAAACACAATATCTTCAGAAAGAAACCACTTAGAAACTCGATATTTGTAGAGAAGGTTTGGACCTTAATTACGAAGGCCGAATTCGTGAATGGGTAAAATCCACCAAATGATTCCGCAGATATACCTATTCAAAATTTTATTTTCTCAATATTTCCAAAAATACTGATCAGATCGAATTGAAATCCAGTACTCCATCGAAAAATTACAGTTCTAAGGTTCATACAGAATTTGTTGAGTAGGAAAAAAAAATCATAGAATTTTTTTTTTCAAATTGTTCTAATGACACGATCATCCCGAAATTTTGCATACAGTTGTCTTTTAGCATCTTCAAACTAGCTGCGAAGTTTTATCAGGATAGAATCAGTATTTCTCGAGTTATACCGAAAAAAGCAACGATATCGAGAAAAAAACCTGGAAATTTGACATATTTTTTCCCGATATTTCCAAAACTTATGATCGTATCGAACTGAAATTTGGAAGACTGCTGTAAAATATGAAGCTTGAAGTCCAAGTTGAAATTTTTTCTGGATATGATAAACGGTTTCCAAAAAAAAAATTTTTTTGGAAAAAATTT
Organism: Myrrha octodecimguttata; assembly: GCA_958510865.1. Lineage (NCBI taxonomy): Eukaryota > Metazoa > Arthropoda > Insecta > Coleoptera > Coccinellidae > Myrrha > Myrrha octodecimguttata. The sequence continues at coordinate 35,276,320 of OY294057.1, forward strand.
TTTCAGAAAAAATTTTGAAAAAAATACTGACAGTATGATCCTGACAATATTTTGCTCAAAGTGGTGCGTCGTTATACTCCACCTAATTGGCAAGTTTGAATTCAATCGCTCGAGTTGTTTCTAAAATAAAAAAATAAATAACTTTAAAATTTCAAGTGGCTATAACTCCCAAACTATTTGGGCGATTTGTCCCATTGACGACTTAACCGCGGCATTCCGATTCGCGACCTACCCTGCATGTTTTGAGTCGCTAGTTCGATAGTTATCGTGTCCACGGCCCGCCGGCCGGACAGAATCGATTTTGACACCGGATTCGTCATCAGTGAGTCCAGTCTAGTCGCTTGAGAACAGTTTTGGCTCAATCTTCGAAAATTACAGACATTTGGGTACAACTATAGCTCGCTGTTCCCCTAGAACATGCCTGCAATAAAAGCACATGTATTTCATGCAAGTAATAGAAATACCAAAGCTGAATTTATGATGAACTCTATTCAGGAAATGATTTCTTAACTGCGTAGTTCCAAATATATGGCTTTTTGAAAAAATAATTCTTATATAGGCTGAATTATTTGATAAATAATGTAGTCTCAATAAGTATTTCCTAGTTCAGGTTGGAATCATTCATCGAAAAGGTCCGGTGTGTAATAGAAAGTCAGGGGGACAAGGAAGAATAGGTAATTGCAATTCAGGTGTCACAGTTTTTTAGACAATTGTCCATTTGTGCACCGCAAATTATCGGAACAATTTCTCGATATGCCAATTATGAGACTTTCAGGCGTGACCATGTTTGATTAGTGATTAGGGAAGTGATAGTCACGTAGAAAGTATGAAAGATTGGTACTTCGATCAAGTTCACTATCATTCAAAATCATTGAACTATCGAGTGTTTATTTTATCGAAAGTGAAAGGACGAATGATCGGATGTCTACTTTGCATGTGAATGAGTATGGAGGTTGCAAGTTAACAGCTGAAGAAATATTGTTGTATACAGGTGCTCCTAAATTGAAGGTACCAACGAAGAGAGGTGATTCCTTGAGTAATTTTATGTAAAAAAATCTTATTACATGTGACCGAAAAATTTCCGTTTTTGCGCGCATTTTGTGGGGAACATCGTGCTATCGTTTTGTCCGAATATCTATAATTTTCGATGGTTGAGCCGAAAATGGTCCCGAACGACTAGGTTGGAATCACTGATGACGAATCCTGTGTCAAAATCGATTGTGTCCGGCCAGCCGGCCGGCCGTCCGTAGACATGATTACGGTCTTACGGAGAATCCTATCGACCTGAAACTTTCAGGGTAGGTTGCATTTCAAAATACGACGGTTAAGTTCGTCAATGGGCAAAATCGGCCAAACCTTTTCGGGAGTTAGAGCCTTTTGAAGTTTTGACGTTATTTTGGCGATAACTCAAAAATTACTAGAATGATTGGATCTACACTTGGCAGCTAGTTGGAGTACAGCAACGCACAACTTCTCGCGAAATTTTCTTGGGATTATACTATCAGTAAATTTTTTTTTCGTCACATTTGAAAAAAAAAATCAGCGCGAACCACTGAACTCGGTATTCCACAGCAGTAGTACTAGATTTCAATTCGATAAGGTTATTATTTTGGGAGAAATTGGGAAGAAATATATGAAATTTCATGGTTTTCTTCCTGATATCGTTGTTTTTTTCGGTATTACTCGAGAAATACTGATTCAATCATGATTGAACTTCGCACCAAGCTTGAAGCTGCTGAAACATAACTTTGTACAGAATTTCGTGATGATCGTGTCATTAAAACAATTTGACAAAAAAAATTCTAAATTTTTCTTTCAAATACATATTTAATTTTCTGTGATCTTCCTATCATATTATCCTCATTTAATTCTGTATGAACCGTAGAACTGTTATTTTTCGATGAAGTACTGAATTTCAATTCCATCTAGTCTGTATTTTTGGAAATATTGGGAACATAAAATTTTGAATGGGTATATCTGCGGATATCTTTTTCGGAAGTTATTGTGTTTACGGCCGATATACCTATTCGAAATTTTATTTTTCCAATATTTAAAAAAAAACAGATTAGATCGAATCGAAATCCAGTTATTTATCGAAAAAAATCTAGAAAAGCGTGAAGGCAGCAGCTTTTGCGCGCATCTTCAAATTCGTTGCCGAAGCGGTCATCTACATTGAACATGCGCGCAAAAGCTGCTGCCTTTACGGCAGTGCTCTTCTTGATTTTTTTCCGATAAATTACTGGATTTCAATTCGATCCCATCTGTATTTTTTGAAATATTGGAAAAATTAAATTTTGAATAGGTAAATCTATAGAATCATAGGGCGGATTTTACCCATTCACGAATTCGACCTTCGTGATTAAGCCCCAAATTAACTCACAAATATCGAGTTTCTGAGTCGCTTTTTGAGATACATGGTGTTGAAGTTTGATTTTTTTCAAGTGTTTTTCCTTAGAATCTGCATTTCACAAGATTTCAAACTGAATTTTGGCATACAAATTACACTTAGATTTCACACAATCTGACATGCCAATGTCGATTGCAAATCTACTGTGGTGAGCCACAGTTAGTTTGGGAAATTTTTAAAAAGACCTTTAGCAAGCTGCGGTGGATAAACATTATTAGTTTTTATGGATTTTTTCTGATAAGTTGCAAAGATTTTAAAGATTCTATGAACTCGTCAAATCATCTTGTGGAATGCAGATACTATGAAAAGAAAATTGGAAAAAATTCAAATTTTAACACCCTGTATCTCAAAAACGAAATATTTGAGGTCCCATGTTCATCGAACTTCTTTTCCTTAAATTTTTGCGGGTTATCTCCCCTCTTCGTTTGTACCTGAAAGGTACAATAATTTCAACCATAGATTTCTCCCGTCAGATGGAACTTATTTCGTTTACCATTCGGCTGCAGTAAAAAGATGCAGGCTGATGAAATTTACAAGAAATCGGTATTTCTTTTGTAGCTTTGGTGTGGCTATTCCAAAGGAGTTTTATTATAATGTGAAGTTCTCTCCATATCTCTAGTTTGGAAACAGATGGGAATCTAGTTTTCTATGATGTTACCTTATTGCTCGAACTCAACACATTGAAAATGTTTGCGGTAACACAGGGTATTTTTTTTCTGGGCGGGTCACAACCTGTATTTTTTATCACTTTTTCGGTTTCTCCATAAAATGAAATAAACTTTATGCATATCTTAACCCAAAAAATATCAACGGTTTTCAAGATAGTCTGCCTGACATGACTTCTTTTTCAATATTCGTCTTGTATTTGAAATTATTAAGTCCCATTGGATTTTATTTCTGGTCAAATCTTGTACATTGGTTACTTTCTCAAACGGTATATCTGAAATCGAACTGGGATATACAGGGTATGAAAAACAGCCTGCTACATATTGGAAATGAAAATTGTCCGAATCTCCCTTATTTCAAATGAAACACCCTATATTTTATCGGTCCATAAGAAACACCAAAAAAAGCTCTACAAATTTCGTCCAGCAGTCCTTATAGTTAAGTTGACGAGTTTTACTTTAAACAGCTCATTTTATGAAAAATGGCAATTATTCATATTTCTTCGCTATGATTTCGTTCAACGACTTGATATCGATATAATAGTTTCAACTGTGGTGGCCTGCTAGATCACCTGATTCAAAAAAAACTGATTTTCACTTATGGGAATGCATTAAATATAGTTCACGTCGAGCCACCAACTTCTTCCGATAAGATGAGATATACAATAACGGATACTCTTCGCAGATTACACCAGCTATCTTGCACAGAGTAGAACATTCTCTCGGGCATAGATTTCTTTGAGGAAAATGGAACACATGTTAAACATATGTTTCAAAATCAACTTTCATTAAACCTACTAATACTATAAGCGATAGATTACCTTTTTTGGTCCGGTCATTTGGGATGTAGGTGCAAAAAAACTAGAAAAAGAGGTTTTCGAGTTGCGAAAGGGAGCAAGAGCCGGGATCGATCACTTGCTTCGTCGATTTTGAGAATTTTTTAAAATACTCGGCAAATTCCAAATCTCACGTTTTTGAGTCTACTGGTTAGCTTTTTCGCTTTTTCTCACTATTTTCCCTCAAAAAAATCGAAATGTCGTCCGAATTATTTTCTTTCAAGTTTATATTCTCCACGATTGACATCTTATTTAAATAGTTTGTAATATAAATGTTCTTCAGAAAAAAAAGTTGATTTAAGGAAAACAAGTAAAATTTACCATATGGTCTGTCAGACGAAATTTGTAGAGCCTTTTTTGGTGTCTTTTATGAATCGATAAATATAGGGTATTCCATCTGAAATAAGGAAGATTCTGCCAATTTTCATTCCCAATTAGTGACAGGTTGTTTTTCATACCCTGTATATAACAGTTCAATTTCAGATATACCGTTTGTGAGAGTAACCAATATTCAATATTTGACTAGAAATAAATTTCAATGAGACTTGGCACAACTTAATAATCCCAAATACTCTGAATGACGAGTATTGAAAAAAAGACATGTCATGCAGAGTATCTAAGAAACTATTGATATTTTTAAAGTGTATTTTATTTTTCATGAAGAAAACGAAAAAGTAATAAAAAATACAGGCTGTCATTAAAAAAAACAAAGTTGGGACCCGCCCAGAAAAAATGGAACACCTTGTACGACCAAAAACATTTTTAATTTGCCGAGTTCGAGCACTAATCGAACATTATAGAAAAATAGATTCGTATCTGTTTCCTGAATAGAAATATGGAACAACGCGCCACTGTTGCTGGACCCTGTATATTCCTCAGTAATAAAGCAAAAATTATTCGACAATTTAGTTGCCAATGAGTAGAAAAATCAAGGGAGCCTTCTCTATTTGTCAACCCAAAAGAATTGTTGGATTAATTTTGGTTGGTCCTGAATGAACCACTTATTTTTTTCACCTAAAAATTCAACTTAAGGGTAATTTTTTCAATGTTACCTCCTCCAAAATTCTCACTTTATGGAAATGAAATCGTTGACGTATTCTTGTTTTGTGCTGAATCAAAAACTTTTTTGGCCTTTTGTGTAATGAAGAAGAATCGCTGTCAGTATTTTGCACCCTTAGTCAAACGGTTTTGTTTGTATGGATGAGAGAAATGAGAAAATTTTCAGAATTACTCTTTCTCTAATCAAAGTAGAACTGAACATATTTTTGATTAGAGGAAGTATAATTCTGAAAATTTTCTCGTTTGTCTGATGGGAGAGTCAGATTTGTACTCTAAAACGTTATAGTTCGTTTTGTTTATCGTTCATATTATTCCTATATTGTTCGTTAGGCCATCTGTTTTCCAATGAACTGCCTTTGACAAATAATTAAATCCTGGAATCCGCAAGGGAGTTTTCTATAAAAAGGCGGCTCCTGCACTATTTTCCCTGATGCCGATGCCTTTTACAATGTTTTTTGATTTATAATTTCAATTGATCTATCAAAAAATGTTATCTATCCCAATAAATAAGTGATGGCCTTCACTAGTACTATGACTACTTATTTATGAGCTGCTCTTCACGAGTTGTTGAAAACCAGGATTTCCCGCGACCACGAATATACCTACTTACCAACTAAGTGCGACATTGAACTTGAACGACCTCGAACATCATACCTGAATATGATGCAGAAACTAATTTATCGCAACGTCAATCACGATCTCGTTATTAAGACTAGAGAAGACGAATTTTTATTGCGCAACGTGTTTTTTCCCGCATTAATGGTCCCTCTGTTTCGTATTTCCAAACAATACAAACGCGCAAAAAAGTTACGGCCATTGTCTTCCGCAATTATCTACGAGAAGTTATTGTTTCGGATTGTGCGTAGGTGATATTGCGATTGTCATTTAGTGAATTTCTCCTCCTTGTACAATACATGAATTGTAAAAAATAGTTCAAATGCTGAGTCGGTGATGTGAAGACGTTGGTAAAAGTACCTGAAGCGATTTGCTCTGACTTCTGATGATGAACAATGATGCTATACGATATATCGAAAAGTTACTATCGGATACCTAACTCTTGAATATTAAGATTTGAGCCGCATAAGTAGTTCATTACTTCGTGAAAATTCATTTGAAAATAGAATGAAAGAAATTACTTTGTATTCTATCACTATAAACTGTCAAGATACCATTTTTTTTAAACACGCCTCTACATGAATCTAGAACTCCTAATTTTGACAATAATCTTAAAATTCTTTTTTGTATGACAAATAATTTTTGCACCTCTGAACTAGAACCCCAGCATATAATACCATATCTTAATACTGACTCAAAGTTTGCGTAATATACTATTTTCAAAGTCTTATAATCTAAGTAATTTGACAATAAACTAAAGCCATATCCTATTTTACAGAGCTTTCCTGATAAATAATCAATATGACAAGACCACTTTAAGTATTGATCTATGTAAACTCCCAAAAATGTTGTTGACTCTTCAAGTTTAATATTTAATCCATCGATTTGAACATTTTCTTTTTTACTTTTAACAGATCGCTGGGTGCTGAATAAAATTACTTTAGTTTTTTAATCATTAATCTTCAACTTGTTAGCTGTGAACCAAGCTTTTAACTGCTTGAAAACTAATTCCGCTCTACCTTCCAGGTATTTAAACTCTCTATCCCCTAGAATGACATTAGTATCATCTGCAAAACATGTTATTGCATCGAAATAATCCCTCTCCAATTTACACAGATCATTAATGAAAATAATGAACAAAACAGGGCCTAGTACACTTCCCTGTGGTATACCAAAATTCGATTCTGCAAACTCAGATTTATAATCTTTCCCGTTGTTAGTGATACAAACACTTTGATGGCAACCTGAAAGATATGAATCAATCCAGTCTTTTACACAACCCCTCAAACCTATTTTTTCTAATTTCACTGAAAGAAACTGTCTAAAAAGGCAATCATATGCACTAGTTAAGTCTAAGAATATTCCTAGTCCTAGTTTATCTTCTTCAAGTATTTTCACTATAACTTCAGTAAATTGATATAGTGCTGACTGGGTCGACCTACCTCCCAAGTATCCATGTTGTTAACTATTAAAGAAATTACATTCATTTAAAAACATGAGTAGTCTATCACAAAAAGCATGTTCAAATATTTTTGAAAAATTTGATAACAAACTTATTGGCCTATAACTGTCCATCGAAGTCACTTCTCCCTTCTTATATAACGGTTTAATTAAAGCAAACTTTAGTCTACTAGGAAATACTCCATATTTGAAGGAATTATTTATAATGTACGATAAAATATGTTTAATTTCATCAATGCATAATTTTATTACATTTATTGGTACACCATCTACGCCACTGGAAAATATAGTTTTAATTTTCGTAATTATTTTTACTATTTCCTCTGAGTCAGTTGGTTTCAGAAATAAAGATTGATTGTTGTATGGCTCCCTGTATAAGAAAGGAACTTCATCAAGATCTTTCAACAATTTAGGTATCTTCTCTAAAAGGAATTTATTTATTTTTTTCTATTTTCAAATGAGCAAATGAACTATACAGGGTCCCGCAATAGTGGCGCTGTGTTCCATATCCCCATTGAGGAAACAGAAGGAAATCTAAGTTTCTATGATGTTACCTTATTGCTCAAACCTGACGAAACAAAAATGTTTTCGGTAACACAGGTTATTCCATTTTTTCTCGGTTGGTCCAACTTTTTTCTTGTAAATGTCAACATTTATTTTTTATGACTTCTTCGATTTCCACATGAAAACTTAATGATACTTGGTATATCTTCAGTGCAAAATATTCACGGTTTTCGAAATATGCCGCCTATCGTGTCTTTTTACGCGCTTGTTCTGGGGAACAGCGCGTTATAGTTCGTCACAATGTCTGTAATTTTCGAATTTGGAACCGAAAATGGTCGCAAGAGATAAGTTTCAACCCCTTGAAGAAAAATCCGTGGTCAAATTCAAATCTGTCAGTCCGTCCGGCCTGCCGACTGTGTGTGCTCCATCTTTCGAAGGAATGGACCGAGCAACTAGAAATTTTCAGATTAGGTTTGTAATCGGAATATCTCGGTTGATTTTGTTAATGGATGAAATAGGTGGAATAGTTTCGGAGTTAGGCTTATTTGAAATTTTGAGGTTAACTTCTTGATATCTCATGAAGTACTGTTTTGATCAGATTTCAATTTCGTTGTATCATTTTTTAGGTTTTTTCTGGGTTCTCACTCCCAATATCTTACAATAAAATTGGTTTTCTCATGAAAAACGTCCTTGAGGATTGCAGTATTAAACTATTTGTCAAGGGCACTTTCTTGCCTAACGGCCGGACCGTAAACACAATAACTTCCGAAAGAAACAACTTAGAAACTCGATATTTGTAGGGGGTTTGGACCTTAATAACGAAGGCTGAATTCGTGAATGGGTTAAATCCACCCGATGATTCCGCAGATATACCCATTTAAAATTTTATTTTCCCAATATTTCCAAAAATACAGATTAGATAGAATTGAAATCCAGTACTTCATCGAAAAATAACAGTTCGAAGATTCATACAGAATTTAATGAGTATAATATGACAAGAAGATCACAAAATATTGAGTATGTATTTGAAAGAAAAAATTTTAATTTTATTTTTCAAATTGTTCTAATAATACGATCATCGTGAAATTCTGTACAAAGTTGTCTTTCAGCATCTTCAAACTAGGTGCGGAGTTTCAACGCGATTGAATCAGTATTTCTTGAGTTATACCGAAAATAACAACGATACCTGGAAGAAAACTACGAAATTTCATATATTTCTTCCCAATATCTCCAAAACTAGTAACCGTATCGGATTGAAATTTGACACAGAGCTGTGGAATATGGAGCTTAGAGTTTGCGCTGAATTTTTTTCAAATGTGATGAAGTTCGCGAAAAAAAAAAATTTTTCCTACAAAAATTTTTCAAAATTTACGGATAGTATGATCTCAACAAAATTTCGCGAGAAGTTGCGCGTTACTATACTCCAACTGACTGCCAAGTTCCGATCCAATCGTTCCAGTAGTTTTTGAATTATCACCAAAAATTCAAAACTTCAAAGGGCTGCAACTCCGAAACCGTTAGGCCGATTTCGCCCATTTACGAACTTAACCGTCGCATTTTGGAATGCAACCTACCCCGAAAGTTTCAGGTCGATAGGATTCTCCGTACAATCGTAATCGTGTCTACGGACGGCCGGCTGGCCGGACAGAATCGATTTTGACACCGGATTCGTCATCAGTGAGTCCAGCCTAGTCATTTGGGACCATTCTAGAGTCAATCATCGAAAATTACAGACATTTGAACAAAACGATAGCACGCTGTTCCCCTAGAACATGCGCGCAAAAATGGCAAGTACTTGTATTTCGTCGCTATAAGTACGATTGATGACTTGATATTGATATGATTCTTCAACTGTGGTGACCGTATAGATCACCTTATTCATCAAAACTGATTTTTTTATGGAGATACAAAAAAATATGGTTCACGTCGAGCCACCAATTCATTTTGACAATATGCGGCATAGAATAACGAATGTTCTTCTAAGCATAACACCAGCTATCTGGCGTAGTGTGGAACATTCTTGCAAACATGACAATTGAAAAATATGGCTTGTTAAACATATTTTATGAATGTTTTAATATTAACTTTATTGAATTTCATACAATCTCAACGATAGATGATCCTGTTTGGCCAAATCAATTGGGATGTCATTGCGAAGAACCTAGTAAAAGTAATGTTCTAGCTTTGCAAAATGGAGCAGGTGCCAGGATGAATCACTTGCTGTGTCGGCTTAGGGAATTTTCTGAAAAATCTCGACCAAGATTGAAGATAAGTTTCTTGGGTTCACTGGTTAGCATATTCCTGAAAGTTTTTTCAAGGAATTCGAAATATTTTCTAGAAAAATAAAATGTTTCACAGAAAACCAGTGAACTTAAACGTGAGGGACACCAGACCTTTTCTATATGGATCGATTGAATACAGGGTGTCCCATTTGACATAAGTGATATTCTGCCAGTTCTATAAACAATATGTGGCAGGCTGTTTTATACCCGTTTTAGAGAGAAACCAATGTACAATATTTGACCAGAATTAAATTCCAATTGAACTTGGCAGAAAAACAGTGAGTGACGAATATTTGAAAATAAAGACATGTAAGGCAGCATATCTTGAAACCCGTTAATTGCAATCTGTTTCCTGAATAGAGTTATAGAACACAACACCACTGTTGCGGAACAGTGTATAACTATCACATAGTTATAGAAAACAAATTTATTTCTTACATTCTATTTTTCTGAAAATATAGTAGAGTGGCCTCGGTCTATATTACCCTGAAATTCTTTTGGAGAAGAAGGTGTACGATTTCATAGGAAATTTGGTTTCTTGGGTAGACAAATGATTACAAACATCCCAGAAAAAGACTCATACTACACTACACTACAGGCCAATACTTCATCAGCTTTTTCATTAATTCTCAGAAAAGAGTATTTGGTTTCTATGATAAGGAGGTAGTTTCTCAGGATCTCCTGTTATTTTTCATCATTTCAAATACATTTGCATATTTGTCAGTGTTGGTATATTACTCTTCAGAAAAACTTAGAATGCACTGACGTGAAGTAAGCAGCTTTTGTGCGCAAGCTCAAAAAAAGTTTTTTTTTAATTTACTGACAGTACGATCACAACAAAATGTTGCGATAGGTTGGGTGTTGTTATGCTCCAACTAACTGCCAAATTTTAATCCAATCACTCCAGTTGCTCCTGAAATAACAGGAAATAACTTCAAAATTTCAAATGCCTATAACTTCGAAACCATACGGCCGATTTTGGCCGTTAACGTGACTGAGCGTGGCTTTTATGCAGTATCTACTTTATTATCAAAACATTCTAGAAAGGTACTAACGTCTCGAGATTGTGCGCACAGGTCCAAATTCGTGGGCAAAAAAATTGAATTTTTTCATGACGAAACATGAGGTAACAAATTCCATCATGATCGGATCAGGTATTCTCAAGTTGCTCAGGAAATATCAACGATTCCGAAAAAAAAAATTTAAATTTGACATTATTTTTCCCTATATCACCGAGAATCAATATCGGTCAAACTGATATTTGGTACAACTGTTGTAGAATATCGTGGCAACTGCAGCAGGTAGGTCAGAATTGATATCGAATTATTCATCATTGAGTCGTTCGATCAAAATGATGGTACGTTGTTCCCTAGAACATGCTTGGAAACATCATTGATAAGTCTCATGCTATGTATACAAGTATACATCACATTCATCAAATACCCAGGTAACTGTTTCATCGTCTTTCGTGATACCCACTAGTTAACAGAAGAAACTAAAAAAAATCCAACAAAATATTCAAAAACATTTTTTTTTAAATCTACTAACTAAGAATTTTGGAAGTAGCTAGTATTTTACGACTACTCTAACTACTTAAATTTGCATGTCAATTCAAAGCACAGAACTCCTTGTATTTTCAACTAGCTTACGTCACTCATTTCACAGATGAGCACACCATATTTTTACGCGCTTGATCTAGGGAACAGCGGGTTATCATTTCGTCACGATATCTGTAATTTTCGAATTTTGAGCCGAAAATGGTCTTAAACGATTGGGTTGAACTTCCTGAAGAAGAACCCGTGGTCAAACTCAATGGGGGTTTTTCCTGAATTTGGGTTATTACTTCAAATGCAAATTTGAACATAATTATTATGGGTTTGATTCATCATTTTCCCAAATTACTTTCAGAAAATATTCAAAATCAGATTTCAAAATTGGGGTTTGGGATTTGCCAGGCATGCACGAAGTGACAACGGTGTTTAGTAGAGTAGCTTTTTCTGCTATAGAATAATGAAATATTTATTCGTATTCTGTGGTACACGCGTGTTCTTTGTCAATATAACCGAATAATTTCCGTTTGCGATTTGTCAGTAATATGACAGTATGACAGTCTGTGCTCTTCTTTTTCAATTCCTTGGACGTTGTCTTCTACTCTAACTAGATTGAAGCATAGCTATCTCTATTTTCCTAAGCAAAGTAACACATTTGACGTCCTTTTTTTCCGGGAAAGATGAATTCGACGTTGCCATATCGTGCACTCAAGACAAATTCCTTTAAATGCAAATCCCCATTTTTATTTTTCAGTTTTAGGTGATCAAACATTTTTTTAAGAATCTAATATTGAAATTATATGTTCTGATGTTTTTCATGAAAATTACTGCATTTTCGTTTGAAGGAAAAACTCCCATTCTGTCCGGCCGTTCGTATGTGCTCTAACTTTCGAAAGGAAGGACCTAGAGTCTTGACATTTTCAGATTAGGTTTTGATTCTGAATATCTCGGTGACGTTCGTAAATAGGCCAAATCTACAGAATGGTTTTTGTATTACAGTCATTTGAAATTTTGATTTTTCATTAACTCAAAAAATATTCATCTGATCGAAATAAATCTTGGTTGGAAGATAGACCAATGTCAATAAGAAAAATTATCTATGGAGAAATTTGAAAAAAAATTATTTTTTCAAATTTTCTTATTTCATTTAAATTTCACTGAAATTTCCAAGTCGCCATTTCGCAATGTGAATAAGCGCGTAAAAGTAGCTGACTTCACGTCAGTACTTTTCCAGGTTTCTACATCATGGTCTACACCATGTATTCTATGTATCTTTATCAACAGTAAACTCTGTACTGTACTGTAATCAACGAGTTGATCGGTCATCAATAGTTTTGTGAAACCGACTGTAAAAGTCTTCGATTTTACTTATACGATGATACTATGTAAATTATTTTCCTACACTAAATTATGCATCTTTGCGCGCACGACAATATGCATCCTGGTGCACGCATGTTCTAAAGAACAGCGTGTAATCGTTTTGTCCAAATCTCTGTAGTTTTCGATTTTTTACCCGAAAACGGTCTCGAACGACTAGGTTGGACTTACTGATAAAGAATCCGATATCAAAATTGCCTGAGGACACTAAAACTGTCGAAAGAAATGAGCTAGCAACTTTCAGAGGAGTTTGCGTATCAGAATATCACAGTTAAGTTCGATGATGGGCCAAATAGACAGAAGTTACAATAATTTGAATTTTTGAAGTTATTTCCTCAATATCTAAGGAACTACTAGAGTATTCGGATTGAAACTTGGAAGTTATTTGTAACATACCGTCGCGCAATAGCTTGCACCATTTTGTTGAGATCGTCTGGTAAGTGAATTTGGAAAAATAATTTTTCGAAATTTTATTATTCTCACGAAATTCTGTATAAACCTTCGCCCTGTCATTTTTCAATCATGTACTATCTACAGTCTAATCTGTACTTTCGGAAATATTGGGAAATTGAAATTTTTAATGGCTATATCTGCGGAATAATTGAGTTGATTTTACCATTCACGAATTCGTACTTCTTCAAATAGGTCCAAACCTACCCTAGAAAATATCAAGTTTCTTAGTTGTTTCTTTCGAATGTTATTGGGTTAACGATCGGCCGTTAAGATATTATTTGTTACGCATTACTTGACACCGTGTAGGTTTACATCTTGGTTGGTTTCCATACCAAAATGAGTCACACTAATGTTATGAGACACCCAGAACATCATCAGAGAAATCCTTGTACCGAAATCGCTTGAATCTTACATGTTCGAGATATTCGCCCATAAAGATGCAATAAATTCTTACTCAATCTAAATCAACATTCTGCTCCTGTACCGACCCTGAAAATCCAGGTGTGGAATTGTCACGAACAATAAATCTAGCGTTTAGTGTTTATCTAAAAAAATACATTCTTCATATAGGGATACAAGGCGAACTTGATACCTGTGTTGTATTGTATCTGAAACAATAAGTCAACAGGCCTGCATAATTCACGTTGTTATTATTTTTTTGAAGCGCAATTAGCGGGTAAGTGTTAGCTTATTCGCGCTCACAACTAGAAATACAGGGTGTTTCATCATAAACTGGTCAAACGTATACATATAGCCGTATATAGACATTGGGAAAGTCATTTTTGCCTTATGACATATGTCCCGTTTTCGAAGCATAAGCGAGATACAGGGTGTTTAATGACAACTTTGAGCAATACTGTGGTGAGTTATGCGTGACCTTTGAATAACGGATTAGGGTCACATCTAAGTTTATTTTGGTGGTCTCTTCAATTGTGCTGTAGAATTAGGGAAAAAATATTTCGAAATGGCGGAAAACCTACAAAGTTGGATTTTTTTTTATTTTCGATTGCCATATTGGATAGTATCATTTCAATGTACTCAATTTTCTAAGATTTTTCGTGAAAAAATTTTTCCAAAATTCAAACCCAACTTTTTTTTACATGTCTACAGTGAAAAATAAATTTCACCCAAAATTGTTGAAATCTTTCGAGGTTGAACTTACCTTCATTCTGAACACTGGTGGGAAAATTTTTTTTTTCACTGTAGATATGTAAAAAAAAAGTTGAGTTTGAATTTTGGAAAAATTTCTTGACTGAAAATCTCAGAAAATTGATGTACATTGGAATAATACTATCCAATTTGGCAATCGAAAATAAAAAATTCCAACTTTGTAGTTTTTCCGCCATTTTGAAATATTTTTTCCCAAATTCTACACAACAATTGAATTGAGCACCAAAAAATACTAAGATGTGACCAAAAACCGTTATTTCAAAGGTTACGCATAACTCACCACAGTTCTCGCTTATGCTTCGAAAACGGGACATATGTAATAGGGCAAAAATGACTTTTCCAATGTCATCTATACGGCTATATATGTTTGACTAGTTTATGATGAAACACCCTGTATATGAATATGCACATCAAGTATTGTGTTTATATTGTATCGTTAATAATTCTAGGTATTTTATAACTTCTTCATTTTCACCGAAATTTTTGAGCTTGCATGAAGAAAAAGTATTCTTATCGACGGAATCACATGAAATTGTTTACTTATAGTTTCGTCAATCTCCAGTAAATTTCCGAGTCTTCTGTCCTCGTTAACGCATCACTGTCGCCTGTTCTGATTAATAATCAGAATTATACTCATCATTTAAATCATATGATATTGTTATTAACAACAACTCTTAAACCCTAAAACTCATTTGTTCTAGAGAGAAAGAGTGATATAATATAGCCCAAATGTCTGCGATTTTTTAATTCTGAGCAGAAATGGTCTCAAAAAAATCTAGAAAAGCACTGCCGTGAGGGCAGCAGCTTTTGCGCGCATGTTCAATGTAGATGACCGCTTCGGCAACGAATTTGAACATGCGCGCAAAAGCTGCAGCCTTCACGACAGTGCTTCTCTAAATTCATTTTCGATAAATTACTAGATTTCAATTCGATCTAATCTGTATTTTTGGAAATATTGGGTAATAAAGTTTGCATGGGTATATCTACGGAATCCTTGGGCGGATTTTACCCATTCACGAATTCGACCTTCGTGATTAAGCCCCAAACCTACTTCACAAATATCAAGTTTCTAAGTAGTTTCTTACGGCCAGACCTTCAACACAATAACTTCCGAAAGAAACAACTTAGAAACTCGATATTTGTAAAGAAGGTTTGGACCTTAATTACGAAGGCCGAATTCGTGAATGGGTGAAATCTACCCAATGATTCCGCAGATATACCCATTCAAAATTTTATTTTTCCAATATTTCAAAAAATATAGATTAGATAGAATTGAAATCCAGTATTTTATCGACAAATGACAGTTCGAAGGTTCATACAGAATTTAATGAGGATAATTTGATTGAAAGATCATAGAATATTAAATATGTATTTGAAGGAAAAAATTTGAAATTTTTTTTCAAATTGTTCTAATGACACGATCATCACGAAATTCTGTACAAAATTGTGCATCTTCAAACTAAGTGAGAAGTTTCATCATGATTGAATCAGTATTTCTTGAGTTATACCGAAAAAAACAACGATATGGGGAAGAAAACCTCGAAATTTCATATATTTCTTCCCAATATCTCCAAAACTAATAACGGTATCGAATTGAAATTTGGTATACTGCTGTGGAATATGGAGCTTAGAGTTCGCGCTGATTTTTTTTTCAAATGTGATGATCAGTTCGCGAAAAAAAAATTTATTTTTCCAATATTTCCAGAAATAGAGATAAGATCGAACTGAAATCCATCTCTTTATCGAAAAATTAAAGTAAAAAAGGTTCATACAGAATTTCATGAGGATACTATGATCAGAAAATCACAGAATATTGAATATTCGAAAAAAAAAAAAATTTCAAATTGTTCCAATGATACGATTATCATGAAATTCTGCACAAAGTTGTCCATCAGCATTTTCAAATTGGCAGCCAAGTTTCATCATGATTGCATTAGTATTTTTCGAGTTATTCCGAAAAAACAACGATATCGAGAAACAAACCACGAAATTTGACATATTTTTTCACAATATCTCCAAAAATTATTATCGAATCAAACTGAAATTTGGTACACTACTGCGAATTATGAAGCCCAAAGTATAGAGTTTTATCCGAATGTAATCAAACGTTTCTGAAATTTACTGACAGCACGATCTCAACAAAATTCTACAAAAAGTTGCAAGTTCTTATGCTCCAATTGGTTACCAAGTTTAAATCCAAGCACTTCAGTAGATACCGGACAGAATCGATTTTGACCCCGGATTCGTCATCAATGAGTCCAACCATTGCACATCTTTATAATTTGGTCCAACCTAGTCGTTTGAGGCCATTTTCGGTTCAAAATTCGAAAATTACAGACATTTGGTCAAAACGATAGCATACTGTGTTCCCCTTCAACATGTGCGCATAAACTTCAAAGTTGTTTAGAAATCAGAATTAAAAAATTGGTTGAAACAGATCGAACATTCCTTAGATAACAGAATTTTGCGGACATTCACACAATCATTTCCATTTTTTTTTTCAAATATTCAATATTCTTTGATCTTCTGAACGTATTATTCTCATGAAATTCTGAATGAACCTTCGAACTATCATTTTTCGATAAAGTACTGGATTTCAATTCAATCTAATCTGTATGTTTGGGAATATTGAGATTTGATAATTTTATTTTCCCAATATTTCCAAAAATACAGATTAGATCGAATTAAAATCCAGTTTTTATCGGAAATAACCTAGAAAAGCACTGACGTGAAGTCAGCAGCTTCTGCGAGCATATTCGAACTCGAAGGATACCAACAAAAGTGAACATGCGCTCAAACGCTGCAGACATCACGTCAGTGATTTTCTAGGTTTTTCTTTCAGAAAATGTAACTAACTGAATATTATTCCATCGTATATATTTCTTTTGGCGCAAAGTTCGCAGAATTTGAAAGAAAATTGAGCTTTCTCCTAAGAATGGCAAAAACTATCATCTGGTTACTAAAAAATTGGCGAAATTAATTGAGCAATAAAACCAGTCTTTTGGTAGAACTTCGAAATTCCTAAGAATAGATCAATCAACTACAATCAGGAAATTAATGAATGAAGAAATATATTCACGCTGTATTTCGACAACAACTCAATAGATACTGTATACATGTTTTCATGAGCAGATGAAAGAATTTGTTTAATTCTAGTTCGACATCAGACATTCATAATGACTAAAAAAACCTTTTTTCAGGTATTGGTGGTATGTATATCTTCCCTTGCCAGCGCTAGAACCATAAGGAGTAGTGATGAGATCCAAGAACAACCACGAATTTACCCCAGTTACTTGCAACAAGACGATGAATATGTGGCAGCCTCAACCAATCAAGAACTTCCTAGAATAGGACATTCGATCGTTCCTTTCAACGTGCCAGAACCAAGTGGTGATCTGAGACCACCACAACCAAACTCCCCTTTCACTTTCTTGGAAATACCAGCACCCGCCACAGATCTAGCAGCCCCATCTGAGACCGTTTGGAATCCAGACAACAACCCAATCTACTTTTACGAACTGCCTGCCTCTCTGACCAAGTTGGACACTCCAACCCATAAATTCCCCAAGAAATTCAACAAAGATATCCACTCCAAAGACAAGGCTCTTTCGTCGAAACCTAAAATAGAAATTGAGCTTGTGCCTATTGAAGAACAGGAACTTGTGTACAAACAGAAGGATTTGGACAAGAAATTCGACCAATTAGCCAAGCTGGAGAACCAGAAACAACTAAGTGGCTTGAAGGTGAGGAAATCCTTGTTATTCATTCTTTAGACTTATACTTTGTTCGACTATCCACTTTTCTCATTCATCACTTCTCTTCACTTGATTAATCATTAATTCCACCAAGGGGTATTCCTTGAATCATAAAGAGGACTCTACGCAAGCTGAGACAGGATATACTGACTACCACGAAGACGACGTAGACGCTGTTCCATCGGCTTCAGAAGATGGATTCTCTACAGGTCTCAGCCAACAATTGATTTCTGCAGTGGGTATACCGCACTATGACAGTACAAGAGACAGACTTACATTTCACGTTGTTGGACATGATGGACCACATACGTACAAATGGGGTTATGACACTGGCAAAGGGTAACATTAACAAATTCATTAAAGCACAATTACCTACACCCCGAACATGTAGAGTATCCTCAAGAATAGAGTGGGAACAAAATTAAAATCTCTTAAGAACATGTAGCCACTATGAAGCTAATAAAACTTACTCCACGATTTCAAAAAACCCAAAGTTGTGCAGTCTCTGGGTCAAACTATGAGCTGTGTATGATGCCCGATGGTAATGCTTGATTTTTGAAAAGTATACCGGGTGTCCCACGAATACCGTTCGTTAGAATATTTTCGGGAAGAAATCAAAATTTACGTTTGCAATTTCGGACTTAAGATTTTACTATAGACGACTGATAATGTAATTTTTTTGAGATGCGTGGGACTTCCGGTTTTACCGGAAGTGAACCCAACTTTCGTTTTTCAAATGGGAAGCCCCATATTTTATGATGAAAATAGATTCCTCATGACATTCTGAGTTGTCCCAATGTGAAATTTTTGAATTTCTTTCAGGATATTCTCTTTTAACGAGAAATTCCAATGGAAATATTGAAAATGGCGCTCTGCAGAAACGTGTATTCTATTTCCACTAGTAAGAGGCCGTTCTAAGGTTTCCTTGAGGAGTGAAGATGATGTTTCTGTCGCAATAGTCAGAAATGAAACTCATAATACAGGAGGTCACAAAATCGTTGACAAAGTTGGTGATTTCGAAGACTTGACAACTCGGTTTTTTCAAATTAGAACCTAATTCTTTCAAGACCATATTGGAATCTACGTTGAAAAATAATGTAGGTGTGGAAATAACACCAATGCCCAAAAATTCATATTTTCTGAGATATTCGTAAAAAAACAATGGACGCGATCACATTTCGAATTTCATACTTCTCAGGAAGAAAATTATTATCTTGAAGGGAAAGGAGGACATAATGAACATTCATTTTAGATTGTATTCATAGAAATTCTGAATTTTAGTTTCGCTTGTATTTTTTGGAAGATTGGTTTTAGAAATGTAATCGTGACTGCATATCTCAAAAAATATTAATTTTAGGGCATTGGTGTTATTTCCACACTCACATTATTTTTTAACGTAGATTTCAAAATGGCCATAAAGAAATTAGGTTCCCATATGAAAAAATTAAGTTTTCACGTTTTTGAGATTGCCAACTTCGACAACGCATTTGTGACCCTCCATATTATGAGTTTCATTTCTGACTATTGCGACAGAAACATTATTTTTAATACTCGCGGAAGCCTTAAAATGGCATTTTTCCAATGGAAAGGCTGGAAGATATACATGTTTCTGCAGAGCGCCATTTTTAATATTTTCATTGGAATTCCTCGTTGGAAGAGAATATTCTGACAAGAATTAAAAAATTTCACATAAGGACAACTCAGAATTTCATGAGGAATCTATTTACCTTATAAAATATGGGGCTTTCCATTTGAAAAACGAAAGTTGTTGTCACTTCCGGTGAAGCCGGAAAAAAATATATTCAGTCATCTGTATAGTAAAAGCTTAGGACCGAAATTGCAAACGTGAATCTCGATTCCTTCCCAAAAATATTCTAACGAACGGTACTCGTGGGATACCCTGTATATGATCTTAAGCTATGAGAAACAGTACCTACCCATTTTCAACTATAAAAAAGAGGTTCCCCTAATTTCCAATTGAAAATATTGTATATTCATCATCTTTCCAGATTCACGAAACACTAATAAGTATTTAAACTTCGGACAGGAACTACTCTCGTAATGTAGACTTCTGCGAATTGGTAGCACAGTACCTCTTGTGTGTATGAGAAGAAATTTGGTACCCTACAATTTACCATAAACAAATTCTGTTTCATTCAACAATTCCCAGTACTTTCTATACAAAGTTATCCAGTTCATATAAGTAATACACAATATCGAATTACCACTTGCCAGCTGTGGAAAAACAACAGAACTCCACAATGAAACTCTACTTGCCTGATAACAGAAAGCATTGACATAGACCCATACCTCTTTCGCTAATACGATACAATTATCGTCCATACAATAAATTCATAAATTCCTTATTCCGCTATTGAAAAGGTTAACATCTCCAGTTTCACTGATAACATTTATTAGGAATCAGTAGACCATAGTTATTACATTCCCAAAGACATAATAATGGTCCGACGATTAGATAAAAGACAAGGCTACAATTAGACACATTAACAAAGGACAACAGATTCACCATTATAATACATTTGAAATTGAAGGTAGTGGCTGAATTGATGCTTCCTTCGTGGTTTGCACTTGCAATTGCTATAGCAATTACTGGACATAATATGCACTTCTTACTTTTTACTTTTACCGCATTACTATGAACTTCAGATCTGATAGAGGTTTAAAAGCTTTTTGGGATTTTTAAACCGAAAAATAAAATTTCCACTAAATAAAATAGGCTCTTGGAGAATCAGTGAAATCATTGCACAGAAACGATGAATTCAAGAAATTCTTACTCTCCTGACGATTAACTATGTTGGCATCGGTAAAAAAATACAAAATAAGATCAATAAATATCCATGAAAAAACGTAAGTTCATTCACTGGTTCTATAACTGTGATCAAACTATTAAACACTTATGGCTACTAACCTTTCATTACTGCCATACTCGCTTATTTTCTCATTATTTCAAAATTGTCCTTTATAACCATCTTTTCTATACCTCAAACTAACAAAGTATTTGGGTACTGACACGGAATATAAAACTAAATCAACTAAAAATAGTTCCACATGAATATTAGGGAGGTACCTTCATATACTCAATAAGAACATTCGATTATATGAGAGCCAACTAGAAAATTCAGGAGTTCTTTCTTTCAATATGGATTAAATGCGCATATTCATGGGCGTGCTTCAATGATTCATTTTTACTTGACGTTTTTCGTGCGAACTCTTGGTACCTTAAATTATGCTAATATTCCTTGAATTGCTTAGTCTTCACTTAAAGAATGTATGGTTGGAAAGCAGAACGGGATCTTCATGAGAGTCAGTTCAATGATTCAGACAAGCCAAAACATTTCTTTCTTATTTGAAGAGCTACTCCTAGGATAAGCTGCCCTATCTCAATTAAAATTACCTGACATTAGTACCAATTTTCCTAAAAATATACTGTCGAGTAAGTTTACGAACACAACGAAGCGCTGACCCTAGCTACGATCATAGCATCCTGCCATAGCGCCGCTAAAATAGATACACATTAGTAGCTTTCCAGTGAAGTGCGTGAAGCCCCTGGGGCTTGACAATAAGAACACGAAGCCGCGCGCCCTCCCTGAAAAATATATTGTCGTACGACACAATTAATTCTCTTTAAAATAATTAATATTTTATTAAGAAACAGCAACCGTTACTTAACGAAAAACACGAACATCAATTCTTTCTAACGATCCATCAATCCGCCCCCAACAGAATACGTCTTTATTTACCGTAGGAATATAGAAAATGTATCTAGGGGGGCTCAAAATTAGCGGCCGCACGGCCAGGCTGACCGGAACAAACAACCACAGCGAATGCTGCCGAATGACCCCGATCAACTCCGAACGTACATCAGGCCGCGAAATTTCTGCGACCTCAGTTCGAGTTCAGGTGCGGTCGGATTCATTATTGCTGTTCGTTGCGTCGACGAGCGTCTTTTCGCGTGTTTATTATTTTGTCGGGTTGATGTTATAGACTTTAACTTGTTGGTATTTTCTTTGTTTGTT
Organism: Myrrha octodecimguttata; assembly: GCA_958510865.1. NCBI lineage: Eukaryota > Metazoa > Arthropoda > Insecta > Coleoptera > Coccinellidae > Myrrha > Myrrha octodecimguttata. Next base: position 35,298,491 of record OY294057.1, read on the forward strand.
AGGATTCATAATGAATTCAGTCAGCAACATTCTTGAACAAAATTTTATTGGCAGGATAAGCCGCAATAAGCCGATTAATTAAAAATTGAGGAACTGGGCCGGCCCTTGTCAGTTATAAAGTTTTATCACAAACTCACAAACGAAAAGCCGAGAACTGATCTTTTCGCGACGTTTTTCAATAGATATTTACAAAAAAAATAACTGGATAGGTGAGTGTGGAATGAAAAATATATTACCTATATTGTTTTCCGCGTTTATTATTTTATTAAGTTGACTCAACTGGGCAAAAAAAGGAATCAGTGAGTTACACCATCTTCCAGAAAGAATGAGGAAACATAATAACCACATTGATTCTAGCACTGCCTTTGCCTTACTTGGTAAGATACATTTTATATCCCAGTTAAGCTCTGCATACAGTCCGGCGTACAGTCGTTTTCTCTGATTCAGCTTCAGTTGGTACTAGAAGGCCATTTGTTGGCTCGTAAACTTGTCACGTGATGGGCCATGCTTAAAAAACCTAGAAAAAAACTGACGTGAAGTCAGCAGCTTTTGCGCGCATGCTGTTCACTTGGTCATATCCTTTGAACATGCGCGCAAAAGCTGCTGACTTCACGTCAGTCAGGTCAGGTCTTTTCAATGAAGTACTGGATTTCAATCGGCTCTAATTTGTATTCTTTGAAATATTGGGAAAATGAAATTTTGAATGGGTAGGTATACCTATGGAATCATTCGGCGGATTTTAGCCATTCACGAATTCGATTTTCGTAATTAAGCCCCAAACCTACTCTACAAATCTCGAGATTCTAACTCGTTTCTTCCGGAAAAGTTATTGTGTTTACGATCGGCCTAACTTCTGCATGAACCTAAATATGGATTTTCTAAGTAGTTTCTTTCGGAAGTTTTTTGTTTACGATCGGCCTGACGGCCTAACTTGGAAGCTTTATATTTGTAGAGTAGGTTTTGACCTTAATTACGAAGGCCGAATTCGTCAATTGCTAAAATCCTCCCAATGATTCCGCAGATATACCCATTCAAAATTTTATTCTCTCAATATTTCCAAAAATACAAATTGCATCGAGTTTAAATCCAGTATGTTATCTAAAAATGATAGTTCCAAGGTTTTATACAGAATTTCATGAGGATAATATGATCAAACGATCACAGAATATTGAATATTCGGGTTCAAAAATCATCAATAAAATGCCTGGAATGAAATTCATTCATGATTTTTTTTTCACGTAGAACGATTTAAGAATAAATCGGAATAAAGTTCGAAGGGAAGAGCCGAAAATGGTCTCAAACGATTGGGTTGAACTCCCTGAGGAAGAATCCGTGGTCAAATTGAATTCTGTCCGAAGAAACTCGGTAAGTTCGTTAATGGGTGGAATCGGTTGGATAGTTTCAGAGTTAGGCCCATTAGAAATTTTGATGTTAATTCCTCGATATTCGAAGAATTGACTCGATCAAATTGTAACTTCGTGGGCAGTTTCGGAATACAAAAGCGCAACTGAGAGCAAAATTTCGTGTGGATCCTGTTGTTTGAAAAAAAAATTATTCAAGACTTTTTAAAATTTTTGATGAAATTTTTTTTTTCTCTGAAAATATTGATTAGATTTTAATGAAATTTGGCAGAAACCTGAGGATCAGTATTTAACAACAATGTTCCAAATTTCAATTCGATGTGGTATTAACTTTCGGAGATATAAGGAAAAAAATGTGCCAAATTTCGCTGTTATTTAGAATTTCAACGTTATTTCCGCTATATCTCAAAAAGTACAAATGCAATCAGATTGAAACTTCATAATCGCGCGTAAAAGCTCCTTAACTCACGTCAGTTCTCTTCTACATTTTCATTTCAGGTTTCAGTAAACATTCGATTGAGCCCATCACCACCAGATCTCACGGTACATCGAACCTGAAGACTTGTGTGAAGTGGCATCTAGTCAATTGGTAAAGTTCGACTAGAATACACTTACTCACATGGATGAGCATGCTCGTGGTATCGCAATAGATCATTTAGGTCAACCTAATCGCAGGGCTCACCAAAACCTGCTTTATGCGCATAAATTAATCAAATTTTTGAGGAAAACTTAAAGTTTGAGATATTTTCGGGATTTAAAACCAGTGGGTAAATACACTCTAATCCACTAATACATTATATGCGTCCAACGAACGTTTCTTATACTTAACAAGTTTCGTTCTTCGAGACTCGAGAGATATCTCGTTAATCGTTATCAAGTAATATACCAACTCGTCTGTTTAAAAAATTTAAAGTAGGATGACATAAATGATTTTCCAATTAAAAAATCCCGTAGATTATTGAAATTCTTCTTCCTTTTCATGTTCTTTGTTAATGACCAATTCATGCGTTTATTTAACGTCAGTTTATTCCTTACTATGAATGGAAAATTATTGTTTTAGAAAGGTACATGGGGCGGCTGAAGTATTAAAGTGGCCTATACTCATAAAAATATAAATCTGGCACTGATCATGACATTTCATGAATTGTAATAAATTATTGTCAATTGGGATTGTTGTGAATCATGAATGGGTTTCTCCTTAATGAATCGTTAAGTTTGCATTTTAGGTAGGTATATAGTTTGGTAAAGTAAGTCCCCCTCCCCTCTTTTCGCACGCAAAATCGACTGGAAGATAAAGGTTCTCATTTGAGAATCTTGAGTTTTGATTATTTGTCCAAATTGATTATCCTCCCATGTACATTTTCGGTCCAAATAGCAAACATTGTCATAATACTATACCTATATAAGCAAAATTGAAAATGAAAAAGATTTTTTGTAAACGCTTCTTCTGTAAAATATTTAAAAAAAATGTGAGTCCCCATCGACACCATTTGTCTAAAATGAAAAAAGTATAGTGGCAGTTCCCGTTAAAATCGGAAGTTACAGCGGTCCGAAAACATTCTAGGCAGAAAGTTTATTATCTGAAACCTCCTCATGCAAATTTTCACTAGTAATACCACTAGAGATCAAATTATTTCCGGATTTAATTTGATCTCGTGTGGTATTCGGTAAAAAAATTCGACACCAAATTTGTTTATTTCCAACAACATCAAGTTTTGTCTTCATCAAGTTGCAAAACATAAGAGGTTTTGTCGACTCATTACCATGGCAACTCAGTGAAACTTTAAGCTAGAAATTATTTCTGTTTTGAATTGGTCAAAAACAGCACGACGTAGAAAAATGTCTCACTTCGGTCAAGAAAGTAAAGAAAATATTCGCCAGAATATGAAGCAGTTGACACCCGTGAATACTAGGAAATCGAAGGCAAGTGTATGGAAGCAGTTTATAAACTTTTGCGCAGAAAAAGCGTATGATTTCGACAGAGCGGATATACCTGGGGAAGAACTGGCGCTTATTCTTGAAGACTATGCCTTCAACATGCGAAAAAGAACTCCGAAGAATATAAGGAGAGTGTTGTCAAAGTTCTATGGAACTCTACAGCTAAGCAGTTGCAGGAATATTTCTTCGAAAGGTATAATCGCAAATTTAATCCATTCTCTGACATAGGATTTGTCAACGCAAGAGCTGCAAAAAATGCTAAGCGTCGGAAGCTACAAATAGATCCAACCAAGAGAAAGGCAAGTCCATCCGCACTAATAGCAGACGAATTGAGAAAATATTCTGTCATTATTAAAGTCAAAAAAAATTCCAGTATAATTAGCTGTTGGGTACCCACGAGGAAAAAAATTCCCCTAAAATTCATCCGTTGCGATGGTAATCTGTCAGAAATACACGTTCTGATTGGTTGAAAATCACATGTGTGGAATTTTCAACAAAATTATAATTAATTTTGCATAAACGTCTAAAGGTCACTCACTTATCGGAAACAACCCAGCTCATGCCAAACCGAAATGTTATGCTTTATTTATTATTGAATGGGACAGCGAGCACTTGACCGCTACGGTATAGAGCACGGCAAATCAGCAGGAGAATAAATTCCCGTTTTGCCGTGGTCTGGAAATTGCCGACAAGTGAGCGTTGGCCTTAGCAGGCCATCGCGGTGAATTACCAGTGGATACACAAAAAACGGGTATGAAAAATGAAAATATGAAAGGAAAAACAAATCAAATAAATCATTAACAAAAAAATATAGACTAAATCACATATCTGTATCAGCAGAGAACATTTCGCGATAATACATTTCGAACTTACCTTCATATCCCCATGTGAAAAACTGTACATATTTTTTAAAATATTGGAAAATGATGTTGAAATTTCTTTGACGATACAATAAGTGCTTTCAAGTACCATCACTAACTGTTGAATTTCCGATTAAATTTTCAGCCACAACAGGATGTTCAGGTTTGAGGAAAAGGACAAATCTGGTATAGTTAAGGGTCACTATGGATTTTACGATAAGCATGGTAAACTTCAAGTAGTAAACTACGACGCACATCCCCATGAAGGTTTCCATGCAGAAACGAGTACAGACCACAATGATAATTGATTCCGAGAAAAAGCATGCCATATTTGCTCAATAACTGTGATGGTTCTAATTCGACAAAAACCCTATATACAGTTTAAATGGAGTTATTTACGATGTGATGTTCTTTCTCTAGACATTTTTGTGATTGTGGTCTCAGATAGCATGCTATGTTACCTGTACTAAATATAATTAAGAACAAATATTATACTACGTACTATGTACTTTCTGAATAAAATATTGTCATAAATTGTACTTTCTTTGAATAATCTGATGTGAGTAATCAATCATTGCTTGAGGATTCGAAGGAAAAAAATATTTTGGAGGATGTAACTGCAATGACCATCAATAAATCAGCGAATAATATTTCGTTTAATTTTTCCTCGATTTTATAAGTAATAATACACATCTGTAGGCGAAACTGAGTTCTTTATCTTTGTTCAACTGATCGGAGCAACAAAGGTTGTGAAAATATTCCCCCCAATAGGTCTCTCGCAAGTATTTTTTTATTATTAGAATCGAATATTCTATTCACAAGAATGCTTAAAATACTCGATCAGCCGGAAAACGATCATTTAAATTTGGCTCCACATTGGTCAAAATTTCGAGAGTTCCGTGAGGTATCGGATTATACCCACTCTCTCTCTCTTCTCGTGTTCCTTTCTCTCGTGTAAGCCAATGGACAACACCGGCTGTATCGATAGTAGAACTGTGCAGTAACCAATGACGTGGGAGACGACCTACCGCGTATAACCCGTTTGAACTAGCGTCCCGATTTTGCTATTTTTAATACCCAATTATCCAAAATTTGCAAATTTTTGAAGTTTATGATAGCATACATTATTATTTTGCATCGGAATAGAATGAGAAATACATGAAAATATTTTGACGAGTACGGCCCTATCTATTCTAGAATGTGACCGAACACTCCAGTCACGTATGAGTCACCCGCTTTCCAGAATCATCCCGTAATCGCTAGAAATTGCACGAGCGATATAAGGACAAGCGCGGAGCAGCCCAGGGACTAATTCAGCGGAGTGATTCGTAGCGGAAAGTGTTCTGTGAAAATAAATTAGTGTGGAAATAATTTGTGCACAGACTTTAATAGAATAAGTTGTTTAGTTATTGGAACAGTAGTGTGTAAATAAGTGTAAATAAATAGTTTAATTATTCTGAACGTTTTGATAAACGAAGAAAACGTTACAATATGATAATTCGTATTACATGCAAGAGATGTTTCCAGTTTTTCCCCTATAAAACAGTTAATTGAATCTTCGAAATCATGAAATCTTTACTAAAGCATCTCCGATCTCGAACAAAATATTGGAATAGACTCATCTTCCAAACAAAAAAACTGTGTTAAAGTGTTTAATGATTGTTATTTCATGATTTCTCGGAATATTTTGCTGATTACTCAGAAACACTTCCCAAACTGATTAATTTGAAAAAATAATTGTAGAAAGCAATGGAAGCTGAGTTCTGCACATCTTATTAGTTTGAAATTCCCTTCTCCCACATAAAGAAAGTTCGAATAACAAAGTTGAAAATTTTATTCAACAATAACAATAAATGAAATATAAACTGGTATAAAAATCGTCATCGGCATTATCATAAGTTATTTAAAACATATATAATTATTTCAACCCATATAAAAGAGGTAGGGTTCAGGCTTCTTCCCAAAAACAAAGTGATAGAGAGTAGCCTCAATATCGGCTAACAAACCTGAAGCCCCAAACCTAAACAAATCATTGTTCAGCCAATCCTGTCCTAAAGTTTCCTTCACCATAATGAGCCAGTTAATTGCATCCCGGCTAGTTTTGATACCACCAGCAGGTTTTAAACCAACCTTAAAATAAAAAAGCAATCAATAAAACGTATTTGGATTTATGAAGAAATAAAAATGGAGCATGGTCCAAACTCAATGAAGTAGGCAAGAACAACATTAAGATCTCCTTGAACTGGGTTCCTCGTCACTCAGAAACCGAAGGAAACAAAGGGGCTAACACAATAGCCAGAGAGGGAGAACAAACCACTTACTGGCCCGGAACCTTTCTGTTGTATAGGCAAATGAACCTATAACAAAGAGTTTTTGGAGAGGAAAGAAACTGGAAGAGAAGCACTCTGGAGAAATCTTCCAGGAATTAGTCATTCCAAATAGTTCCTTCGGAACTTCAAAATTGCAAAGTCCAAAAAGTATTCTGATGTTAGTAATAATAAGTTACCCCTCCTCACTGGCTTCTTCACAGGACATTGTGTCCTAAAGAAGCATATCTATACATCAGAGCAAAAGGGTTTTAAGTCCAGAATTACAGTTTTCCAGTTTTTGACCCACCTACATTTAAATTTTGCACTTCCTTCAGTGGTGCACCAATAATGAAAAAAGCATTTTATAAACAGTATCAAGTCGACTTCGATTCTGGAGCAAAACAGTATTTTCTCAATATCATGTTATGTATTATGTCCAACATGGTGCAAATATCACCTAGGGCAAAATATAATTATTTCCAAAACAAAGTATAAAGTCCCACATAATACAATTTTTTTTTTATTTGATGAAAAATGTCGCATCCATCTTCGGTTATTAGCGACGTAACAATATTTGATACAATTTAATAGTTTTTATATAAATTGGTAAGAGAAGAAATAATGATTTAGTCCAACAGATTTATATAATACAATTCAAAAATAGCATTAAGTCCATAATCATAAGGAGAATCAAGAAAAAATGCAGGCCTTTGCATGTATGTTCAGTTTGCTGTCTGATTATATGTGCTATGATGCAGTTGATGTTATTGTCTGCAAAATCCTTACGAGATATTCTATATCCGATTAGTTCAAAAAAGTTTAAAGATCTTCAGAGGCTGTTGAAGTGGATTCCAGTGAGATTTCACAGGGTGGGCAAAACTTGTTGTCTACTGAAGGGATCTCGAGAACTATAGCAGCTAGAAGAAAACTGATATCACATTCTCAAGCTCTTTTTACCTGACTAATCCGAACATGAAAACAGATCCAGCCTATAAATCCTAGATTTTGAGTTATGAAGGAAAATTGTCATTTTCAATAATGCTGAATACCTCGCTCGTTTGAACTCTTATTCAAAATCTGTTCTTACATTCTACAGGCACTTTTTTAGGAGTAATTCGAATATAATATGATTGAATTTTTTAAACCAGCTATATTCAAGGAATAAGAAGAATTTATGATTTTTCAAATGTAAACCATAGTCGAAAGTTCTCTTATCTGGCTACAAAATTTTTGCTGATTTCAAAAATGTATCATATGCTACTATTCAGAGGAATATTACAGGAGAAAAAAATTAAATACTTTTTTCCTGCTTTTCGATTCACTGTTGCATTATAAGGGTCGCTACAGAGTGGAGCGGAGAGCAAAGATAAGAGAGCAAAGAACTACTATTCTATCACGACTTGCTCGTAGTTCTTTGCTCTCTTATCTTTGCTCTCCGCTGCACTGTGTAGCGACTCTAAGTAGGCTGGCGTTACCATAGCGACCGTTGAATATGCAAATCAACCATAGAAATATTTATTCAGCAACCGGTGATTCCAATCATAGAAGCTCAAGTTCACAAAAGATCATGCATATTCAACTGTCGCTATGGTAACGCCAGCCTACTTATAATGCAACAGTGAATCGAAAAGCAGGAAAATAGTATTCAGTTTACATTTGAACAATCATAAATCCTTCTCATTTCTCGAAAATAGCTTGTTTAAAAAATTTAATCATATTATATTCGAATTACTCCTAAAAAAAGGCTTGTGGAATGTAAGAACCGATTTCGAACACGAGTGCAAACATACGAGTTATTCAGAGTTATTGAGAATAACAATTTCTCAATTTTCGTCCATAAATCAAAATCTATGAACGATAGGCTGGATCTGTTTTCAGATTCGGATTAGTCGGGAAAGAAGAGCTTGAGAATGTGTTATCAGTTTTCTTGTAGCTGCTATAGTTCTCGAGATCCCTTCAGTAGACAAGGAATTTTGCCCACCCTGTACATGGAGAATCAGTAACCATGAATGAATTCACTGACAGTTAGATGACATGAAATATAATTTTTGTGTTAATGTTTTTGAATAAATGTACAGTTAATTTACTAAGTTCATATTTTCCCGTTTTTTTCATGTATAGAAAGGAAACATTTTGGTACTTATGGTGATTCACCATTATTATTATTTCATTTGTAAAAAGAGATATTTCTCCATCATAAAATTGAGAACTTCTATTTCGCCGTGATAATGAGGTACGTCATACAAGTATTAAGTCACTATCATAAAACTTTTCTGATAATGAAAATATGAAGTCCATTTCTTCCTGAAAAAATGTATCATCGTTCATATATGAATATTACCGGAATAGAGCATAAATTTATGATTCAATTAGGCTGCAAATTAAGTATAAATAATAATTATTCCCACTTGTTTTGTAGCCTGTACTGTTTAATCATTGTATTTCACGCTCTTCTGTAAAATTTACATTTTGTGACCGAATACTCTTTTGCTCTGGGGTACTGATATGATGAGAATGGGCTTATCAGAAACTGACCATTGCAGATTCTGTGTGGAAGAGGACGATACTCCTTCTCCCCTGGTAACAGAATGCCTTGCCATTACAAGCCTGTTCAAAGAATATCATAGAAGGAATGAGGACTTAGTCTAATTGAAGCCCTCGCAGATAGTGGAGTTAATCGGACCTCTAAAGTTGGAGGGGGAACTGTTGGTAGCGCAGTAGCGAAAACAGCTCTGATGGGGGACACAAAAGACCTTAAGGTCGCAATGGAATGTAACCCCTTACGAAACTAAAAACTAACTTAAACTATTGTCTACACTCTCAAGGTGTTGATTTATAACTGCAAAAGTTTTCAGAGGGTGATTCCTTGTCCAAAATATGAGTGACTTTTCTATACAAATTACGTCTCACTAATTCTTCGTTAAGGGAATGAAGGGTGCTGAACATTTAGTTATCAATAAATAAGAATGGCGCATTTTTTTCGACTTGTCGGGTTCGAAGTACCGTGTTTGAGAAAAATAATTGAGATATGGAATATATGTCTCAATACATACATCCAATACTAACCACAGTCAGTCTGTGATCAAGGCTTGGTAGACTTAGGACTAGAAAATTTTAGAGGGAAATAAAATTTTGGATATGAACCTCAGATTGGCTATAGTTATGAAAATCTCATTCTTATAGTTGAATCACTGCTACTGCATCCATCAACTTCACCAAACTGTCTTCTTATAAATCTTAAGGTAGGCCTTTGTTCAATTCAACATCGCTCGAAAATGAATTATCAATTTTCTGTACGAGCAGTGATGTAGTATTTCTCTTTAGATAATAATATCAGATAACATACTGACACACGCAGGCCACTAGTGAAATAAATCGAATAATAATTCACCAATAAGTGCATTTCTTAGCTTTCCATTCATTTTCAGAAGCACAGTATGCAAGTCAAATCCAACACCCATTTGTCCATACATAATGAAGTGTTTTTGAGACAGAGTTTATGGAGAGAAGTCATCATTATTTTGGATATGAAATCATTCATTGGAAACTCTCACCTTTATTTGGCATCACCTTTCTGTCCAATGATTAACTCGACAACTTGCAATGGCAAAAATGAATATGTCTTCTCAAAATTCCAATAGAACACTAGGACAATATAACCCTGTTGCAACATACCTTATATCCCATTTTGACATAATATTCTCTAATAGCCCTTGCCATGACTAAGCCAAAGGGCAGTGTAGCATTTACTGATTCCTTTCCTGTAGAGGTTTTGATAAAATCTGTTCCTGCCATCATCGCAACAAGGGAAGCTTTATAAATCTATAAAGTATTAGCAAAAATGAATTTTTGTAAAATAAATAAAATTATTTATTGGTAAAGGAGCAAGTTGAGAAAACTCCTTCTCACATTATTAAAAGAATCTAGTTCTCCAACAGCTAATATAGCCTTCATATGAATCTTTGGTCCACAACATTCCTTCATTTGTTGAATTTCCTGATACAGTTCCTCCCATTTACCAGTCAGAACTAGAGTCCTATTGATAACTATATCTATCTCAGTAGCTCCTTGCTCTATTGCATATTTGATTTCTTCTAAACGTGTATGAAGAGGTGTTTGGCCACAAGGAAATCCTGTTGCAACTGAAAAGAACCAGAAAGTAATGATACGATTATCTCTAACAAAAATGACATTAATATCTACCTGATGCAACATTGACTTTCTTCAGTATTTTCAACTTTTCTAGCTCATCTACAGCATCTTTCACTCTAGAAGGATAAACACACACTGCAGCAGTTCGAATTGGAAGCTTATTTTCTTCTCCAAATCCTAATTTTTTCAGAATATCTTTATGTATAGGATTGGCAGCCTAAAAAGATTGAATATTTTAGTCGTAATGACGAATTGCCGCATATCTAACAAATGAAAACTGCTTCTGCAGTACTACATCTATTGTCAAATTGACTATAAATTACTAGCGTTTCGTAATTATTTCTGAAAAATTTCTCACTTTTTGACACAATCTAGCTACATTACTTCTAGTGTCATCCCCACCCAATGTTGTTAGATCTATACAAGTTACAGCCCTCAGTAGCCAGGCAGCTTCATACTCATTTCTTAATTCTTTGTCTGATATGATATTAAAAATTGACTCTTTCACGGCAGTAGGATTGATATTCACATTGTTCAGCCATCCCAAATCTAAAATTAGTTTTTAAAATCATAATTATCAAAAACTCATTCAAGGGTAGTGCAAACCTAGCTCACAACCAGGATTTTTTTCCATTATGTTTTAATAAATTGTTGAACTCTTATTTCTCAAGCTCCTTTGAACAGAACTGTAATCAGTACAAAGTTCACTATTTTATCTTAAATTGAGTGCCAATCAAAAATTACTGAAAATCAGTCGATGGATAAAAATAAAAGTAAATAAATACAAATTTGAAATTTGTTACACTTGACATTTGAGAGGTTAGGTTCAAATCACCATAGAATATGACATGAGTAGCTGATCAGAGGCTCTTACCTCGTTATTCACATTGCAATGACCCAATAAATAATAATTAAATCACACGATGAGATTGATAGAATTTGAAATATGAGTATACATTTGATTCCAAAAAGTTGATAATTTATATACAAAACTTTTTGCTAGAAGAAGAAATCCTTCTGTGGTTGATAATCCTAACCCAACCTTTCAAGCAACTAAATGTCCCGAGATTCTTTTTAAACAAGGATCATATCTTCGAAGTTCGAAGTTTATTCCTATTACCCTGTTTCTGTTAGTAATATGTTAGTTAGTTGTGCAATTTGGCGTTGATTCAATAATTCAAATGTTTAACATTAATAAAGCACCAAATATTAACGTGTGTATGTGCTGAGTGTAAAGATGACGGAAAAAGAAGTGAAAACCAAAACTGCTTCGACTGATGTTAGGACTAGACTTGATAGTTTCTTCACTATCAATGAAAAGCCAGTGGACGATATATCTTTAGGAATATTCTATAATCCACATACTATTACACTACTAGGTGTATCAATAGCCCTACTTGTTTATTTCGCATTTGTAAGGTGAGTAAACCCGGATTTTCCTGTATTCAGTTCAATGGTCATATTTTATCAATAATTACGATTTTGAAAATGTCAAGGGCCATCAGTTATCTAACCATAAGTTTTCATTTCTATTTTACCTTTTTAAAGACGTGCAGTAACCTTGAACATTTTTAGATCTCAATTATTGCATGATGAAAGGTTGACTTTGAATTTTGTAATTCACCTAAAGGTCTGGAAATATGCCAATACTTTTTTCTTTCTTTCAGGGACACACAAAATCTGGAAGATAACATCTGGGCTGGAATCCAAATATGTGTCTTTTTCTTCTTAGTAATCTCCAGTCTGGCATTTCCAAATGGACCTTTCACTCGTCCACATCCAGTAGTTTGGCGATTAGTTTTTGGGTTGAGTGTATTGTACTTACTAGTTTGCATATTTCTGCTATTTCAAAACCTGGAAACTGTTAAGAGTATAATGTATTGGTTTGACCCAAATTTAAGGAACTTTCACATAGATATGGACAAAGAATATGGTGTGAATTGCTCCGATATGTCTGTTGAAAGGATTTGGAGTCATATCGATGTTTTTGCTGTTGGACACTATCTTGGTTGGTTGTTTAAAGCCTTACTCATACGACATATGGGAATTCTGTGGGCTATTAGTTGTATGTGGGAAATAACAGAGATAGCCTTTGCACATTTACTGCCCAACTTTATAGAGTGTTGGTGGGATGCCATAATCTTAGACGTTATTGTCTGTAATGGCTTTGGCATATGGTGTGGTTTGAAAATTTGTCAAATATTAGAAATGCGAGAGTATCGTTGGGTAGGAATAAGAGATATCCATTCAACCACTGGCAAGATTAAAAGAGCTGTTTTACAATTCACTCCTGAAAGTTGGACCTCTGTTCGCTGGCTGGATCCAAAATGTTCTTACATGAGAATTATAGCACTAATGCAGTTAGTTATATTTTGGCAGACATCTGAATTGAACACTTTTTTTTTAAAACATGTTTTTGAGTTGCCTCCTAATCATCCTTTTGTGATTGGAAGGTTGATCTTGATTGGTAGTTTTGTAGCTCCTTCAGTTCGTCAATATTACAGTTACGTCACTGACACAACCTGCAAGCGTGTGGGCACACAGTGTTGGGTGTACGGCTGTATAATGGTAGCTGAAGCTTTGTTATGTATTAAGCATGGTAGAGTACTGTTTGAACGAACCCAAGCTCTCAATATTATAATATGGTTGGGTATTATGTTCATAGTTTCCATAAGCTGTGTTATTGGTTGTGTCAAATATCATAGATATTTGGATAAAGATGTACCTGCCTCAAGATATTCTAAAAGTACAAATAAAGCTGAGGAGACTCAGAAAAAAGGAGAGTAAAGAAATAAGTTCTAGTCAGTGGAATTCATATATTTGCCTGAAGAAAGTTTTCAGTGTAATTTCAAAGTTGAATTGTTTCAATTATGTTTCATTTTGATCATTAGTAGTTCATCGAAGGTCAGGATGTTCTCAGGAAACGAAAGTGAAAAATGAACTTTTCTTGGATTACTAACTAACAAAGCTCAACCTCAAATTTATAATGACCTTGAATGAGTTCTTGGTGTGATCTATGGAAGTTAAATCTCTATTAAGTAAAACATCCAATTGCCTGGTGCAGAATATTCTCTGCTCTCAAAATATATATATTTATTTCAACTAATCTCGGTTTTTGCCATATCATGTTCATCATACGTCTCCACAAGACATCTTTATGCTTCAGATAAATAATGTTGTGTAGTAAATAAGTTTTCCTTTGAATACTACATTTGTTACTCTAAAATTCAATAGGACAAAGAACCTTTTTGCACATCAGCGTAATGACTGAATTTCAAGCCCTCTTATAATCTGAATCTGAGTGCACAATAATTGGGTAATATTTTGTTGAAAACTTTGAAGAACTCATTGAAGGTCCTAAATGTTCAAAGGAAATTAACTGTTGAAGTTTGATATATATTGAAAGAAGTATACACATAAAATATGATCATGCAAAAATAATATAACAAAAATTCGAATCTATCTGAGTCTTATTCAATATTATTCCTAATGATTTCTATGAAACTTTCAAATTCATTCATGCAAATGTGAATTATTTTGTCCACTTCATTTCTGTGTAGATAATGAGTAGAAGTCGGTTTAAAAAATATACATGTGAAAATTTGTCTTGTTCTCAGTTATGCTTTTCATTTCCAAATTATTATTAATGTTCAGAACTCTTTTGCAGCTTGAAATAGACATGTGGCATCATAAAAACCATTTTGTTGTATTGAATATAATTAAGTCTCTACACACATTGAATTATTCGAGTTTTTTACCAAAGAATTGAAATCATCCACAATTAAGCGTCAAGAATTTCTTGTCCAATTGCTCCATTGTTGTGATATCTTTATTATACAGTCCAGTGGACATATGATAGAGTACTGTACTAGTAAAATTTCAACTAAAGTAATTTTAATGTTCATCCATACTAAATACTATCCAAATTTTAAATTAAATTATCTGTCTTTCTGCTTCATTAAGAATCGTTTATGAATATTATTATAAACAAAGTGATACTGATCATTTGAATCATGATTTTACTTGTTTGCATGAATTACAACACATTGTCAAAACATATAAATTGTGACAATTTGAAGAATTCAATATATTCCAAGTTGAAGAAAAATATTTGAACTCTGGTATATCTGTTATACATTAATAATTCTCTCCTAGAATACATATTAGGAAAAAAATTGTTCAAATATATCTGTTGAGTTTTCGCAACTATTTATGTTTGATTAAAATAAGAACCCCTTTTAATTTTATGACAACTAGATGAGCTATTTCTGTTTTTTGGTTTATTTATATTTTATACTTTTCTTGTGGGAAAAATTAGTATTTTCAGGTGATCTCTTTTGCACTGTAAATGTGAACATACTTTTTCACATCCACTTATACACTATATTTAATGACTAATGTTAAAATTAAACCTTTGTGTGTTGATTCGAGTGCCATATTCAATTTGATATTTAGGGTACCCTAGAATGTGATATTTGTATCCTATATTTGGGTTAATAATTTTTAAGTAGTCAATTTCTCTTTAACTGAATCATTTACCTAATAAGATTATTTTTTGAGATAGCAAGGAGTAGAAATAATGGAATTAAATATTTCGATGTTCTTGTGTGTTTATCATTGATAATATTCACTACTTATTCCTTCAGGATTAGATAGTACTCAAATTATTTGTTGCGTCTGATATCAATACCTAATTTTTGCTGATAAAATTGAATAACCAGTTTTTTATATGAATAGGTATTTTCCTGGAGTGATTTATAAGGAAGTTTTTGAAGCTGGAATTGCTATAGGTTTGAATCATATCAAGGTTCTGTCAGAAAAGAACAAACTATATGTAATGAATTCAAAAACTTTAATTTGGGTTATGAAAATAGAATTTCCTATAAAAAAATATTGGGAATGCAGTCAAGATTCTCTTTTATGGAACTAATTAATTAATTCTGGTAATCACAGTTACAAATATACGTAGTCTTTTATAATTATCCAGCGTGAATGAGGAAAAAATTGTGTCAAATATCAATTCACCGCTAAATTATTTCTTTCCAAAATCCAGAAAAATCGAGGAAACATGAATCGTCTCGTGACCATATCGATTCTTGCACTGTCTTCGCATTACTAGATAAGGTAAATATTATGTCCCAGTTAAGTGCTGCATACAGTGAAAGCATTATTTTACATAATAATAAGGTCGAAAAATATAAACACATTTTTGAAAGAACCATCTATTGAAATTTTATAGCACTTTTGATTTGTCCCTGAGAGGTCACGATGAAAGAGATTGCTCAGAGAATCAAGGAATATTCAAAAAGATGATTAATTTTACTGCAGAGCTTGACAAAATTGAAATTTTACCCAGAGAAAAATCCTCTTTTTTGAAAGATACAAATAAATAAAATAAATCTGTGGGTGTGGTACAACCGAAAAATTTTTCGCCACCGGCGTCGTGCTTTCCTCCTACCCATGCCACTCAACCTACAATCTTTACTACATAATCAATCAAATAAACTTTCAGAAACAATAAGAATTATAGAAGGCGCTTAATCTCAGTTCTGAGCAATATTTATGTCGAGTGTAGCGAGTTATACAAGGTGAGTCGATAGTAATCGATCGGTCCATATTGGGCTAGAATGATTCAAATTTTAAAGTAATTGTCAGTACTACCATAGTATGAAGTATACAATGGTACTACCATAGTATGGTACTACGGGCATAGCATTAAATTATTTTTCACTCTACAGGTGGTCCGAAAGATCAAAGGTTATGATGAAACCTAGTCCCGGATTTGTCGCGTCCCATGGGCGGCAGATTTCTGTAGCTCTCCTCAATACAAATGGAAAATTATTTTTTCAGCAAGGTACGTGAGGCGGCACTGTGTGAAATTCTAGATACCCTTCTACTTCTTATATCATTCATTTTGTTGTACCTACTTATTTTTTGTCGCGGGCCAATTTTTCAACAAATTTAAAATTTCAATTAGTCCATTTTTCAAATGTGTTGTTTGTCTGGGTGACACCTTAGTGTCAAAGGAATGAAAAAATACTCAATTAGCCATTTTGCCTCCACATGATACTAGAATTGAAAAAACTAACCGGCATAAAGTTAGAAATTTTCATGCTTCTCACTAGGGATGAGTGTCGTGGAACCTAAGTTTTCACACAGTTAAAATCCACTTATATACCTACTTTATATACCTACCATCCAAATTCTTTCCACACAAAGTCAAACTATAATTCCTTTATGATTGAAAAGAATTTTATTTTTCAGGATGAAATGGAAAAAATTAGAAATAATTCTGGATTCTCTAAGAAGAGATGTTCGATGTGTCGTCAATTTTCCACCGGGTCTTATTCTTTTTGCGCGCATGTTCTATAGGGGAACAGCGTGCTATCGTTTTGTCCAAATGTTTGTATTTCTCGAATTTTGAGCCGAAATGGTGTGGAACGACTAGGTTGGACCCACTAAATTGTTCATCACATTCGGAAAAAATGTTGGTCATAGCTTGAACCATATATTTCACAGAGGTGTACCAAATTTCAGTACGATCATAAGTTTTGAAGATATTTAGAAAAAATATGTCAAATTTCGTGGTTTTTTCCCGATATAGTTGTTTTTTTCGCAATAACTCGAAAAATACTAAAAAGATAAAACTCGGCAGTTAGTTTGAAGATGCTGATGGACAACTTCGTGCAGAATTTAGTGATGATCGTGTCATTAGAACAATTTGAAAAAAAAATTAAATTTTTTCCCAAATATTCAATATTCTGTGATCTTCTGATCACATTATCCCTATGAAATTCTGTATAAACCTCCGAGATGTCATTTTTCTAGCTATGCAGAGTGTACTGGTTTTCAATTCGATCTTATCTGTATTTTTGGAAATATTGGGAAAATAAAATTTTGAATTACTATATATCTACGGAATCATTGAGTGGATTTCACCAATCCAAGAATCTGCCCAATGATTCCGTAGATACACCCATTCAAAATACTTTTTTCCCATACCCCAATAATATTTTCAAATATATAGATAAGATAGAATTGAAATCCATGGTACTTGATCGAAAGCTGCTGCTTTCGCGCGCCAATTCAGCCTTCGTAATTAATCTTCGAACCTACACTACAATTATCAAATCTCTAAGTGGATTCTACCGAAAGTCATTAAAAAAAAGATAATCTTTTAGCATCATAATTCAAATATTATTTCTGGCATATGACCGCCAGGGCTGGCTCGGGCATTATCTAATCTCTGCAGGTTCAATTTTCAATCACTTTTCCCAACATTCGTGGCCGTATATCGCGGCAATAATGCGGCGAATGTTGTCCTCCAAATGGTCGATCGTTTCGGGCTTATCGATGTAGACTAGCGACTTCACATATTCCCACAGAAAATATTCTAGCGGCGTTAAATCGCATGATCTTGGAGGCCAATTCACAGGTCCGGAACGTGGAATTAGGCAGTCATCAAACGTTTCCTTCAGTAAATCAATTGTAGCGCGGGCTGTGTGACATCTTGCGCCGTCTTGTTGAAACCACAGCTGCTGCAAGTCATGGTTGCTAAATTAAGGAACGAAAAGGTCAGTAATCATGGCTCTATAGCGGTCACCATTGACTGAAACGTTCTGGCACGTTCAAAGAAGTACGGAGCAATGATTAGACCAGCCAATAAAGCACACCAAACGGTCAGTTTTTCTGGATGTAACAGTGTCTCAACATACACTTGAGGATTATCTTCACTCCAAATACTGCAGTTTTGTTTATTGACGTAGCCATTCAACCAATAGTGAGTTTCATCGCTAAACAAAATTCTATTACGAAAATCAGGATCAACGACAATCTTGTTTTGGGTCCATTCACCGAATCTACGCTTTGTCGTGTGGTTTCAATGCTTGCACGAGTTGGGTTGGACACGTATCAAACTCCTGTGTACGATGGCGGATAGACTGATTCGGGTCTTCCTCTACGCTACGCTCTAGAGCAGCCATGACTTCTGTTGTTCTCACTGTAGGAAGTATCTGTGGATGCGTATTATCAGTTAGAGTAAACGTGGAGCGAAAACGTCCAGAGTTAGTAGAATTTATTGCTCTGAATGACGATTATATATTGACTGTATAATGGACTTGGAGCGCGATACGTATTTCGAACAGAAAACTATTTCTGAAAATAAATTTGCACTATTTGGAAGCGCTGTTCAGGCGTTAGTCTATATGTTAAAAAAGCTGACCAAACTAAACACAAATCACTTGACAGCTGACCAAATGGACTCCAGTCAAAAGAGTGTTGCCAACTTAAAGTTCTATACCTCTAAAAAAATCCTTTACTTATGGCATATATATACAATTGTGATCACCAAACGAGCTATCTAATGATATAATAATGTACTGCTATATAAGTCTATCATTCGCACTAATAATAATAATAGCTTTTTTGTCCAACAAATCAACCCATTTACAGGACAATGAAAATATAATATCTATAAAAAAAAATACCAAAAGAACGCATAGAAACAAAAGGAAAACACAAAATTTTAAATGATCTACAATACATTCTCTGAAAAAATTATGAATTGCTGACTTGACTAAATTTCCCCTTGATGAGGAGAATATATGTTAGCCAACACAAAATGAGTTGAAGTTCTCACACATTTCTGAAATAGGCTTCTTTTGCAGGATGTTCGTTCGAGCTCTATCTGGCTTAAAAACTAGTTGCGAAACTTGGAATGCTGAAGTTAACTTTCGACAATATTTCTGAATAAACAATATTATAATGGACCACATTAAGAAGGAATGATAAAGAAGCAATAACCTTTCTCATTCTAAACTCAAGTATCCAGTTCGCTTACACAAGATTACATTGTCACATCCTTGGGGTGGATCTCCATCGGTCTTAAACAAAAGGAACATGAATCTTTTTGGACACTCTCAATAAGTTTTCTCTTATGACACTCCCATACAGGGGTTCCTAAATAAGTGTATCAACGGTCCACTGTATAGATTTCTCATCAGAAAATAACATTTTTTTTTCTCGTCCACTTTTTCCTCCGGGTCTTCGATTCAGAGATACAGGGTGTCAAAAATTTATTTTTTTTCGGTTTTTTGCTTATATCTCAGGAACCATTTGAATTACAAAATTGCTTTTTTGTACATACATTGTCACTAATAATAGCTCCTTTCTTGCACTTTACTTGTTTTTATTAGACGTACCAGTGGCGGAGATATGCACAAAGTTTTAACCCCCCAACTTTTACACCACTGGACAAATTTGCATTTGCACAACAAATTCTGATGCGACAATGTGTTTCACATAAAAAATTTCAAAAACCACTGCCGTGAAGGCAGCGCATGTTCAATGTAGATGACCGCTTCAGCAACGAATTTGAACGTGCGCGCAAAAGCTGCTGCCTTCACGGCAGTGCTTTTTGAAATTTTTTTCTGATAAATTACTGGATTTCAATTCGATCATATCTGTATTTTTGGACATATTGTAAAAATAAAATTTTGAATGGGTATATCTACGGAATCATTGGGCGGATTTTACCCATTCACGAATTCGGCCTTCGTAATTAAGCCCCAAACCTACTCTACAAATATCGAGTTTCTAAGTCGTTTCTTCCGGAAGTTATTGTGTTTACGGTCAGCCTAACGGCCGACTGCGTAAACACAATAACTTCCGAAAGAAACAACTTAGAAACTCGATATTTGTAGAGAAGGTTTGGACCTTAATTACGAAGGCCGAATTCATGAATGGGTAAAATCCACCCAATGATTCCGTAGATATACCCAATCAAAATTTTATTTTTCCAATATTTCCAAAAATACAGATCAGATCGAATTGAAATCCAGTACTTCATCGAAAATAACAGTTCGAAGTTTCATAAGGAATTTAATGAGGATGATATGATGAGAAAATCATAGAATTTTTTTTTTTCAAATTGTTCTAATAGCACGATTATCACGAAATTTTGCATAAAGTTGTCTTTCAGCATCTTAAAACTAGCTGTGAAGTTTAATCAGGACTGAATCAGTATTTCTCGAGTAATACCGAAAAAATCAACGATATCGAGAAGAAAACCTCGAAATTTGACATATTTTTTCCCGATATCTCCGAAACTTATGATCGTATCGAACTGAAATTAGGTACACTGCTGTGAAATTAGAAGGTCAAAGTGTGAGTATAATTTTTTTTGGATATGATAAATGGTTTTTTTTTGAATCTACTGACAATATGATCTTGACGAAATTTGGCTCAAAGTTGCGCGTCGCTATACTCCACCAAACTGCCAAGTTTGAATCCAATCGCTTGAGTAGTTTCTGAAATAACAAATAAATAACTTCAAAACTTCAAGTGCCTATAACTCCGAAACTATTCGACCGATTTGGCCCATTAATGAACTTAACCGCGGCATTTTGATGCGCAACCTATCCTGAAAGTTTCAAGTAGCTAGCTTGCTTCTGTCGACAGTTATCGTGTTTACGGCCGGCCGGCTGGCCGGCCGGACAGAATCAATTTTGACACCGGATTCGTCATCAGTGAGTCCAACCTAGTCGATTGAGACCATTTTCGGCTCAATCATCCAAAATTACAGACATTTGGACAAAACGATAGCACGCTGTTTCCCTAGAACATGCGCGCAAAAAGGTACTGGTTCAATGCTCTAAAGTGAACCCTTTTCGAAAAAATTGGCATTTTATAATCAAAAATTAAATTAAAACAGTATGACATAATTAACACAGTTAACATTGAAATAAATGATCGCTGAACTGTCAAGTCAAGAGCACCAAGGTATAGATAATCGTCATACTGCTTTAAGTTAATTTTCAATTGTTCGAAGTTATCAAAGTTAAAGTAGTTAGTTTAGTTGAAATGGAGGTGTCAGTATAATACCTAATCAATACACTGACGTAATGCAGTAATGCCAGAGCTGCACAACGACGGTATTCACAGCGTTTTCCAAACCGTCGATTGCCTTTTTATCATAAAATGCCAATTTTCTCGTAAACGGTTCACTTTAGAGTATTGAACCAAGAATACCTTTTTTATGTGAAACACATTGTCGCATCAGAATTTGCTAATTTGTCCAGTGGTGTAAAAATTGGGGGGGTAAAACCTTCGTGCAAATTCAATATCTCCGCACGTTTAATAAAACCGAGTAAAGTGCAAGCGAGTAGCTATGATTAGTGACAATCGGTGTACAGAAACTCAATTCTGTTATTCAAACGGTGCCTGAGACATTAGCAAAAAACTGAAAAAATATAAATTTTTGACACACTGTATCTCTGAAACGAAGACCTGGAGAAAAAAACTGAAGAGAAAAAATGTTTTTTTTCATTTTTCTGGAAAAATATTTCAAAATGGTGGAAAACCTACAAAGTTGAAATTTTTTGTTTTCGGTTGCCAAATTGGGTAGCATTGTTTCAATGTACTCAATTTTTCCAAAATTCAAACTCAATTGTTTTTATACATGTCTACAGTGAAAACAAAATGTCACCCAAAATTATTGAAATCTTTCGAGGTTGAACTCGGCTCCATTCTGAACACCAGAATGAAACAATATCTATTAATTTTCATTTTATAGCCTTCCAAAGACTCCGCCCGCAGTAATTAAATAATTTTTATTTGAGAATCTGGTGGCCCTACAGATGCCAAAATCATGCTAATAGGCCTCCGGAGTGACCTGGATAGAAATATGAATTTACCAAAAAAAAACAATATTTTCGAAAAAACTTTGGTGGGAATCGAACTCTCTCCGCATTCGGAAAATAGGGTCAAATTCGATGAACTAACGTTGCTTGGTAATGGACGTCATTATAATCAGAATAAATCCAATTTATACGCGAGCGTTTTGTCCGTGAGTGGAGCGAGTTCTAATACCAGTAAAGTTTTTTTGAAAAAAATTTTTTTTTTGATAAATTTATATTTCCATCCAGGTCATTCTGGGGGCCCATTAGCCCAATTCTGGCCTCCGTAGGGCCACCAGTTTCTCAAATAAAAATGATGCCCGAAAAAAAAAATTATTCAGTACTCCAAGCGGAATTTTCAGAAGGCTATAAAATGAAAATTTGAAAAAGCACTGACGTGAAGTCAGTAGCCTTTACGCGCTTGTTCACATTGCGAAATGGTGACTTGGAAATTTCAGTGAAATTTCAATGAAATATAAAATTTGAAAAAAAAAATTTTTTTTTCGAAATTTCCATGGATAATTCTTCTTATTGACACTGCTCATCTTCCAACCAAATTTCATCTCGATCATATAAATATTTTTCGAGTTATTGAAATATACAAAATTTCAAATGGCTGTAGCACAAAAACCATTCGTCAGATTTGGCCCATTGACGAACTTAACTGAGATTTTCAGGATCTTATCCGAACCTGAAAATTTCAAGACTCTAGGCTCTCCCTTTAGAAAGGTACAGCGGACACGCCAATTTCGGCTCAAAATTCGAAAATTACAGATATCGTGGCAAAATGATAACGCGCTGTTCCCCAGAACAAGCGCGTAAAACCAATGGATACTTTTCCATTCTGTTTACACACCAGTGTTCAGCATGAAGTTTAGTTCGACCTCGAAAGAATTCAACAATTTTGGGTGAATTTTGTAAAAACAGTTGAGTTTGAATTTTGGAAAAATTTGTTTTCACGGAAAATCTTAGAAAATTGAGTACATTGAAATAATGTTATCCCATTAGGCAATCGAAAAAAGGTCACGCTTAACTCACCACAGTTATCAGAATATTGCTCAAAGAAGACATTGAAGACCCTGTATCTCGCTTATGCTTCGAAAACGGCCAAAACGGGGTAATATGTCATAAGGCAAAAATGTCATCTATACGGCTATATATGTTCGACCAGTTTATGGTGAAACACCCTATATAGTAGGCTGTTTCAAATATAACCGGAAGTTGAAGAGCTCTCAAAATATTTTATAGAGGAGGTTAAATTAAGGTCTTATGTTTGTGTTGTAATTGCAGTGAGTCTAGTCTGAGGATGCTCTGACAATACAGATCGAAACTATGCAATAAAATAACTCTAGGAAGCAACAACCTTCTTTTACTTGAAAACACCACTTCCTATCGGGACAACCCTCGAAATAGGAGGTTAATCGTGTAAAACCTCCAAATGCAAATTTTCAAAAAAATTATGATCCGTTCTTCGTAAACATCTAATATAGGTCACATAACGTGGGACACCCTGTATCTGTAGAATCTTGGATGGATTGTACCCATTCATGAATTTTATCCGAGTAATTATGCCCGAAACATGCCTGACAAATATCGATTCCTTAAATCTTTTGAAATCTGGTATGAGTTATAAGTTCATCAAAGATGCTGATTTCAAATCTTAATTTGAAATAATAATAATAGATTGAATATCCTTTGACGGGATTCGACTCAGAACCAATAACGGACCCAAATATCTGCAGTTTCGATAACCAACGATG
Organism: Myrrha octodecimguttata; assembly: GCA_958510865.1. Classification (NCBI taxonomy): domain Eukaryota; kingdom Metazoa; phylum Arthropoda; class Insecta; order Coleoptera; family Coccinellidae; genus Myrrha; species Myrrha octodecimguttata. The sequence goes on from OY294057.1 coordinate 35,322,546, forward strand.
CTGCTTCTTTTCGGCACCTAATCAAAAATTAATCTACAGAGCGAACTTGGTTCCCTCGAAAATAGTGCATGTCGAAGGCGGTGGGCGTAACCCTCTTACACACCCCCGCGAGAGTAGGACCAGGACCTCCCTGCAATTATTAACCCACGTGCGGAAACGTGCCCGTAGACTCTTCAGTTTTCAAGTTTAAATCGATGCTGATCTGTGGCGGGCGCTCGCGGCCGAACTGACGCATCGGGCGGCAAAGAACGCCTACGGGGATCTTTGAAATTCGTAAGGAGGTCAGGAGCGTAGAGACAAGTTGGAAGTCTTCGGGACTCGGGTAGAGAGGGTACGTGTTCAATGGGGAGATCGTCGATTCCAGCGCGCGCATACCACAGATTACAGAATATTGTGGTGCATATACTCCATTCAGTTTTATAAACTATCCCGGTTGGCCATGATTTAGGTCTATCAAGTTTTTTTACTTAAAACTGTAGCAGGTTGGCACTCCTGAAATATCGCCAATGTCAAAATAATTATCAGAGACGTTGCTAAATGCCAATGCCAATTTCTACTCTTAATCTCAACATAATCATCACGCTTGGAAACTAAAAATGCCGAAGGTAGTTTTGAAGAAGCAGATACAAAGTATCATGGAGTGCTATGTAGAATTGGAATCTGCTTTTTCTGATAGTAACCCTGATAATTTGGAATCAATAATTTATCACAAGCTATCCAACATTTTCGAAGTATGTGAGTGGAAACCCATTGTATCGTTCACACAGATTCCCAAGAACTTTGTAAATTGAGTTAGTTCTTTTAAGGTGACACAGGTGTTGTAGAACTACTACATTTTCATACTGGAGTATTTCAAGTTGTACAAATTAAAAACTTAAACTTAAAATGTCTTCTGTAGACTTATTTCTTGAGAAGTTCGAGAAGTAGAAAATTCCATAGGCTTGTCTGTTCGTTAAGAATTTTAACTGCAGGATTATTCGAGTACTTTTATTTTTTTTTCGAATGAACTAACACAAAGTAACGGAATACTCTATCGATTATTTTTCAGTAAAATTTCAACACTCGATTCTTGATTTCCTTACAAGGGAATAGCATAACTGAATCTTCCAACCATGTTTATATACGTGAAATATTTCTAGTCTTAACAGAGAAAAAAGTTTCTCCAACATTCGCCAGGTATTTGGAATTATTGAATTCACATATTATTATCTCAATTCTCAAATTATTCTCCCAAAGTAAATTCACATTTTGAAAAATACCTAATTACTACAACCTCTATTTAGAGAGGACAACACTGTGTAGTTAGTTATCTGACAGGAACATTTCTATAACCTAACATTTTCGAAATATACACGGTGAAATGTGTCAGAATGTCATGGCCAACCGGAATAGTTTATAAAAGTGAATGGAGTATACGTACTCATCAGACGGACTCAAGATCGCTAGATCCATTTTTGCGCGAATGAACAGTGCTATAGTTTTGTTCAAATGTCTGTAATTTTCGATTTTTCTTCCGGAACAGGTCTCAAACGACTAGGTTGGACCACAGCCGGCTCTAGAGACGGCTATGATTGGACTCACTGGTAACGAATCCTGAGTCAAAATCGATCCTGTCTGGCCGACTGTAGACACGATCACGGGCGTATGGAGAATCCTATCGACTTGAAACTTTCAGAGTAGGTTTCATTTTAAATTGCAACGATAAAGTTCGTTAATGGGCCAAATCGGCGAAACGGCTTCGGAGTTATAGCCCTTTTAAATTTCGAGTTTATTTCCCTGATAGTTCAGGAACTTCTAAAGCGATTGGATTGAAACTTGGCAATTGGTTGAAACATAACTACGCGCAACTTTCCGTAAAATTTTGTCGTTATAATACTTATAGTAAATTCGAGAAAAATCAAAATCAAAAAAAATTGTGGAAACTATTCAATACATTGAAAAAAACCTTCTTGTCATTCCTTGAGCTTTATATTTCACAGCAGTGTATGACATTTTACTTCCGTACAATTATAATTTTTGGAGATATTGGGAAAAATCTTTCAAATTTTGTGGTTTTTCTCGGTATCGTTGTTTCTCTTGAAATAACTTAGAAAATACTGATTCAATCATGATAAATCCTGGTAGCTTGTTTGAAAATCTTGATGATCAATTTTATGCAAAATTTCGTGATGATCGTGTTATAAGAATATCAAATATTCAATACTCTAAGATCTTCTGATCATATTATCCTCGCTAAATTCTGTATGAACCTTCAAGCTGTAATTTTTCAATCAAGTACTGTATTTCAATCCGATCTTATCCGTTTTTTTGAAAATACCTATTATGTCTGCGGAACCATTGGGTGGATTTTATCCATTCACGAATTCGGCTTTCTAGAATTGTCCTGCACAAGAATCATAGTTTTTCGATATCTAAGTAGAGATGAGATATTTAGCTTAGGTAATTTTGAAATAATTAAAATGTCACCTAATACTGACAGGTTAAATCTGTCAATTGACGTTTATTTTTCGCAATGACACAATACGTCGTCTCAATTTTCTCGTTGGTTGAACGCGTGAAATGTAAAATTTCTCAATATTTTCCTTGCAGTCATCACCTGTCCTTATCCAAACAGATCAGTACGACCACCGAAAATATGTAGGTGCACGCCACTGGGTGGATAGATCGTGTGAATGCACTGTAGCAGCATTGCCGGTACTGCCTACACGGGCCAGCTAGAGCTACAACGTCCCCGGGTAACCTCGTGCGAGGGAACGGAGGGGTGGCGCAACCGGAGACGGCTGACGCCCCTCGGCCTGCACCGGCACAGCTGAACATCGAAGCCCATGTGTCCCTGCATATGCCGTCCTAGGGACATACGCCATGGGCGTGCGACAAAAATGAGACAATATATGCTAGTCGCTTAAAAACACAAGATATGTAAACAACTCGTTGAAATATAGAATGTTGCGAAGCATGTGTACGTGGTGGGAAGTACACCACTGACGTGAAGTCAGCAGCTTTTGCGCGCAAGTTCACATTCGTTGCCAAAACTTGTCATCTTGGGTGATCTTCTAATCATATTAACCTAAGGAACTTCTGCATGAATCTTCAATCTTTCATTTTTCAATCGAGCATTAGATTTCAATTCGATCTTATTTGTATTTTTGCAAATATTGGGAAAATAAATTTTGTATGGGTATATCTACGGAATAATTGGGCTGATTTTCCCCATTTACGAATTATACAGATAAGATCGAATTGAAATCCAGTAGGTAATTAAATGAAAAATGACATCCATAAGGTTCGAACTGAATTTCGTGCGGAAATATGAAGAAAAGATCGCAAAATATTAAAAAGGTACTTGAATTGAATTTTTTTTTCAAATTGTTCTAATGACATAATCATTTTGCACTGTTGTTCATCATCATTTTCGAACTAGTTATCCAGTTTCATCATGATTCAATCGGTATTTTTTGAGTTAATCTGGAAAAGAACAACGACACTGGAGAAAAAAACAGATATTTAAAAGTTTTTCTAATATCTCCGAAAATTATAACAGTATCAAACTGAAATTTGGTACATTGCTACTTTGCTGTTTTTTTGAGTTCGGTGACGATACGAACCCAGCAGGATTTTTTGCAATAAGTTGACCCATTAATAAATTTAATCGCGGCATTCCGATGCGCGACTTAAACTGAAAGTTTCAAGTCGCTAGCTTGCTCCGTTTGACAGTTTCCGTGTCTACGGCCGGATAGCCGGACTGACAGAATCGATTTCAATACTGGATTCGTCATCAGTGAGTCAATCTAGTCGTTTGAGACTATTTCCGGGAAAACATTTCGAGAATTACAGACATTACAGGCCATATCACGCTATTCCCAAGAACATGAGCACAAAGAAGGTGGACTTTGGTCGTAGGAGGATATTTTAAATGGTTGGTTCTAGTCAGTTTGTATCCACACTATAAGCTTGCTGACGTTAGCAACCCCTAAAACCTTAAATGGAAAGGGTGTTCAGTGGCACCTTGTTTCAAAGGTAATTCGATTGCCTTTTCAAAAATGCAAATCAAATAAACCATCGAATTCTGAAGCAAGACCCACCATATGAATTTCAAGTCGCTATAGCTCTTGCCGTTCTCGAAATATCATAACGGCCGGCCGGAAAGATTCGATTTTGACACTGGATTCGCCTTCAGTGAGTACAACCTAGTCGTTTGAGACCAATTTCGGTTCAAAATTTGAAAATAACAAAAATTTGGACAAAATCAAAGCACGCTGTCCAGAGAATAAGCGCAAAAATCACTCAACATTCTTCAATGTAATCCAACGAGCCCGTTCATAAACCTTTGCATTATGATGAAATTTACTGTCGAACATATAAAGTTTTTACTCAAAAATTAACATATTCAAATGATACAATTCATCACTCTATGGAATTGGCTGCTTGATACAAAAATGCCATTCCAAATAAGACAACTCGCTATATGTTTCTTTACACTTACATATAGCTCTTTGTTATAAACTAAGCTCAAGCAAATAAACTCTCAATAATCTCTTTCTTGGAAATGGTAATCCTATTGTTCTGAGTATTTGAGACCCATAAATAACTACGTGCGAACAATAAAGCAGTTAAATCTGTAAACAAATCCCAAAACTTACAAACCAGATCTGAAGTCACTTCTTGCACTTACTTTTGTTATGAAATATGAATGTGTCATTGTTGTTTCTTTGTATGAAAGTATACTAGCAGGCAGGTAGCATCCAGTTATATTGGAGTTTCAAAATAATCATACAATTTTTTTCTGCTGTTATCTTTAAAAAAGTCTTTCGGGATCAGACAAATCATACAAGCTGAATTAGTCTACAGCAGTAAGTTTGGAGAGTCATTTTATCAGCAAGATGAAATCAAATAATAGCAATATCATCCATAAATCCGATCAAATTGTGGAATTTTTATCATGTACCTACTAATTCCCTAAACCCATAATTCCAAACAATTACTTAATGGCACTTGTTGGATAGAGGAAAACAAGTTATATGATTACACTTAAAGATATACCTATATTAGAATAATTCCAAGAAACTCGAGGTTTTTTCTTCAAGACTAAGTTCCTAAGAACTTGTGGAATTATCATTTGAGAAACAACATGCATTCATTCTATTTGCAATTTGCTATATAAATTTCAAATGAGATGAGTTCTTCATTATAATTCATTTATTCTATCTTACTACTTATTACTTCAAAGAACTTACAATTTGTAGTTTCAATTAATGAAAAATGTTTGGATTCAGAACGTTTTCAAAACTATGGTAGATGCTTTTACCTCAAACTTCGGGGAATTCGAGAATAGAGAAACTATCAGCTGACCATTTGAATGCGTTTCAATGCAGCCGCTCGGCCCGCTCGGTTCCAAATGGGTTGCATTCTGAAATGACCCGTCCTCAAAACAAAATCGTAGGTACCCTTCCTGCCTTCGTGCTGTGCCGCCCATGATACCCGTTTTCAGTGCGTCGCTGGCAGACCTGCCCTCCCTCCACAAAGCCAGTCCCAGAATGGCGTGGTTTGTGGCAACGTTCGTCCTGCTTCACAACTTGTAGACCAAAATTAACCATAGTTGGGAGTCTTTGATCGCCCTTTCACGCCCAATTGTGTATTTTTCAATTAGAATACAATCTAATCAACGAAAATTGACGATTTCGCGAGTTCCAAATACGGAAAAAGTGCAAAAAATAGGGACGGTACCTATCGATCTCGAGAGGTCTGGTTAACGACAAAGGAGTTTGCATTCGTTAAGATTCGGATTATGTGCAGTGCTCTGGAATTGTGTTATTTCTTTGGATGTATGGATAATTATGACCACGGTTGCATCGCCAAATAAGACAGAGTACGTCCAAAATTCAACACAGGTGGGTGTTACTCATTTATTATTGAATTTGATGAACTGAGCCCAGCAGCGGAGCTAATTCTTATGCCCTGTTGCCACTTCTTCCTCCCATCGTTTCTCTTCTAGAAATAGAGCTTTAGTACCTAGATATATTGTCTATGGAATAGATTTAATCCGATGAGAAAATTCAAACCAAACTGTAGGTGCAATCTCATGAATCGATGAAAGGTACTCAAATCTAGTAAAACTTTGCCCTGAAATTCAAAAAACTAATATTCTAATACATTATTATATTTGTGATGTATTGTAATATTTTCAACTGATTTCTTCAACGCATCTATGTCTGATAGTTTTGAAGATATGGTAGCAAAATATGAGGTTACGGCTAGTACTAGGCAGAATTTTCTGCAATAGTTATCATATTGTTTTCTCTTTGAATATATCGTGGCACTAGTCATTCCATTTGAAAGGTTAACGAATAATATTCCTTTCGAAATAAAGTAACTCTAATCGCTATAATATATTCGTACTCAAGTTTTACTCAGTTATAGGAGCTTTATCACCGCTGAATTCCTAACTTGTTATCAACGGAATAATCGAGCGTCTGGCAACGTGGTTGTGCCAGTTATTTTAGGGCGGGCGGGCGTGACGTCACTGTGGGTGTTGCTTTCTGTCCCGCTTTTTCCAACGCCAATGTCGTGAATTAAGTTATCGTAGAGACGTTCGAAATGCGGATATGTCTACTACATACTTTTGATTATTATATCTATCGTTTTCAGTCTCATGAAAGACATAGCTTTTTATAGCCGAGTACGTTGTCGGCATTCACCTTGTAGGTATGCTTCTGCGCGCATGTTCTTGTAAATAGCGTGCTATCAGTTATGTTCAAAAGTCTATAATTTTCTAATTTTTCCCGTAAATGGTCTCAACCGACTAGGTTGGACTCACTCATGACGAATTCGATGTCAAAATCGGTTCTGTCTACCTGCTGTCCTTTCATAGTGATAACGGGCTTACGGAAAATCAACTCGGTTGCATTTCAAAATAGGTACTACGGTTATGTTCGTTAATGGGCCAAATCGCCCAAACGGTTTCGGAGTTATTGTCATTTGAAATTTTTAGGTTATTTTCAGTTATATAATTGTAGATCAGTTTGATCTCATTTTCATTTCCAAAAAAAATATTGTCTTGAAGGACCTTTAGGTAGAGACTTGTTCATAATTCGGAAAGTCCAGGTCCGGCTTTGGGAATTTTTCTTATTTTGGTCTTTCGCAAAAATTTCACCCTGTGTATGTTTTTTTCTATGTTTGATGAGTAATATTGAAACCATAATGATTATGGAGGAAAACTGACAACAAGATTTTCCCTAAAAATATTGTACGATTTTCCATTGAATAATGAATTTCAGTGATTATTTTCGCTTAGCTTCTAATGACAATTTTCTCATTGAATTCAGTATAAGGAGCGAGAGGCAGTTTCATTTTCGCACATCATAGAGCATTTTCTTAGTTCATTGCCGTTTCCAGGACCGGCTCATGCAAATTTCCCGATTTTATTCGTGCTCCATTATGATTTACCGATAAAGCGCAATTTACAAGAAATGTTGCGTCGTCAATTTGAGGAACACTCATATTTGAGCCGAAGAAAATCCCTATGCCATCCGCGAAGGACGCTCTCAATTAAGGATATTCGGTAAATACATCGATTGGGGTAGTCAATTACCAGCTAATAGGTCCCGATTTCTTGGCGATGGCTCGTTGAGTGGAGAAGTTTATTTGGACTTTTTACAAAATATTCTCCCCAACCTGTTAGCTAATGTTGATGTTTGGTAGCTCTGCTTTCAGCATGATGGGGCATCGCAATGGAAACATACGGTTTCAGATGGATATGGAGAGAAGGTCTTATTCCTTGGCCACTAAGGTCCCCGATTTATATCCTATTGATTATTTCGTTTGGGTACGACTGAAAGAACTGGTGTATGCAGAACCTCCAAACCGAGCTCCAAACACACGTCAAGAATTGATATAAAAAATAATTAATTGTTTTAATATAATTATGAATGATCCAGGTAAAATCAGGCAAGTAATTAGACATTTAAATATAAGACAACAGAAATGTGTGGAAGCTGGAGGAATTCGTTTTGAAAATACATAATCTAAAATAATTGTTATTGGTTATGTAACTTTTTGTTTCTAATTATTTCTATGAAAACAATTTTCTTCCTCGTTTAAATTTGGTTTCTTTTTTACCAATGATGATTCATGCCTGATTTATGGATTAATGACAATTTTTATAACAAAAAGGTAGGAGATGTTCCATCAAGCTTCTTTTTAATACATTTTTTTTCTTTAATGAGGTCACTATCCAGTCATCATCTGAAATTTTGAACTTTGAGAAAACAACTATAGCTTAACAAACATCAAAAACCACTTGAAAAGGACAGACAGGGATAAAAAAAACACTGAGGGGCTCGTAAAAATGCGATTTGTCTCGTCTTACACAAACAGAAACGAGCCACGAAATGGTATGGTTCCATGAGGCTAATAATAGAATATTTCAGGTAGCACGAATCTGATAGTTCTATTAATTATTTCAACGTCCCGATTGTTGTTTTAAGTTTTCGAAAGGCCGAGGGAGATTTCTGCATAATTTTGTGTATTTTATTAAGATCTAAAAAAATTAATAAAAAGTTCAGGAAATTTTGAGAATTTTCCAGCTCAGAACTGTTTATTTCTCAATAAACGACCAAACCGGGTGTTCTAAAACTGAGATCAAATTGAATTGAGACATTTTCATGGTAACAGCACTGAATTGAGAAAATGATCTATGATGTGTAAAGATGATACTTACTCTTGCTCCTTATACTGAAATCGATGAGAAAATTTTTATTTGAGCTAAGCGAAAATAATCTCTGAGATTAGTTATTTAATTGAAACTCGTACGATAATGTTAGGAAGAATCTTTTTGGCAGTTTTCCTCCATAAACATTATAGTTTCAATATTCTTCATGAAACATAGAAAGAAACCATACACAGGGTGACATTTTTGCGAAAGACCAAAACAACAAAAGTTTTCAAAGCCGGACCTTGAATTTCCGAATTTTGATCGAGTTGGTACCTGAAGGTCCTTCAAGACATTCCCTAAAAATTTCAATCGATTCGGGATAACCGTTCAAAAGTTATGACGGATTAAAGTTTTCGTTAAAAACCGAAAATCAGCCTGTATAAAATTTATGAAGAGAGGAGGGCACTTTTAAATAGACATTTGATAATCACCTGAGTAGTCTCCATACGTGGTAGGAATGTGTACAGTTCCTCGTGACTCACCCTGTATTTGGAATAACTCTAAAAAACCTAGAAAAGCAAGACGTGAAGTCAGCATCTTGGGCGCGCATGTTCAAAGGATAACACCAAAAGGGAACATGAGCTCAACAGCTACTGACTTCACATCAGGTCTAGGTATTTTTGGAGTTATTCCGGAACATGCGCGCAAAAAAAAAAACGATCCCGAGAAAAAACTACATTTGACATCTTATATTTTTCAAATATGTCCAGGAATTATGGTGGTATCAAACTAAACTTTGGTTCACTGCTGTGAAATATGAATCTCAAAGTCTGCGCTTAATTTTCATCAAATATGTTGAACGGTTTCCAGAAAAAAAAAACAATTTTTTTTTCAATTTATTGACAGTAGGATCTCAACTTAATTCCGCGGAAAGTTGCGCTTTGTTATACTCCAATTAACTGCCAAGTTTCGATCCAATCGTTCCAGTCCTTCCCGAATTATCACGGAAATAACCTCAAAATTTCAAAAGGCTCTAACTCCGAAACCGTTCAACCGATTTTGCCCATTAACGAACTTAACCGTCATATTTTGAGATGAAAATACTGAGCCAATCATGATGAAACTTGGTTAGTTATTGACAATTCTGTAGCAATTAAAAAAATTCTTTCTGGAATTTGAAAATGCGCGCAAAAGTTGCCGACTTCACGTCAGTGCCATTCTGGATTATTTTAATATTCATTTGTTCGAAATTCTGAGCAACTTGATAATTTGATGTGAAATGTTATATGGTTGGCATTATTCCTGTCGAGTCAAAGATAAATCACCTATTTATATTTATATTCTAAAAACGGTATATACTGTACGTATACAGTATATACGGGGTATTTCCGAAAATATATTTACTGCGTAAGTCTTCCTTCTAAGGGATAATGCGTATTGAATTGAACTCATACTGGACCTGGAACATTTTCTGTCCTTGTCGACTTGTGTGTGCCATTGGCGTATCGTTGGATTGCTTGAAATATAGAGTCTATGCAATTGTTCGATATTTGTGATACTAAGTAGGTATTTCGGCAATAGAATATCACGAACAATGCGATTGGATATCAATTTAATTTGGCTATCAAACTATTATAAATTCCATATCAACCAAACCAAGTTCGACCATTATTTTCAGTAACAGTGGAATCGATAAATTCAAAGATTTATAGGTTTCTACCTTATTAATTTTCAGAAATAAATTTTCATCATATACCTACAGAGTGTAAGTTAGTAAATGCCACAAATTTCGGGGGTTGATTGTGCAAGAAAAAATAATGACAGTTCGCTGTATAACTCTTGTCCGTAAATGATTCGTTCTCCCATATACAGAGTGTTGAAGTTTTTCTTGAACATATATTATGTTTATGTTGCCCTGACACCGGTCAAGAAATGCAATGAAATTTGGTGGGCTTTGAGAGAAATTTTTTGCGCATTTTTGACATGCGATTGGAAATTTTTTGTTCATTATTTTTGAGTTCCTCGTTAAGTTTGTAACATGTCTTTTTGCGCGCATGTTCTAGGGGAACGGCGTGCTATCGTTTTGTCTGAATGTCTGTAATTTTCGAATTCCGAGTCGAAAATGGTCTCAAACGACTAAGTTTGACTCACTGATAACGAATCAACTTGAAAATTTCATGGTGGGCTGCATTCCCAAATACAAAGGTTAAGTTCCTTAAGGGTCAAAATCGGTCGAACGGTTTCCGAGTTAGAGCCATTTGAAGTTTTGAGATTTATTTCCTGATATTTCAGGAACTACTGCTACGATTGGATTGAAACTTGATAGTTAGTTGGAGCATAACAACGCACACCTTTTCACGAAATTTCGTTGAGATCACAATATCAGTAAATTCGGAAAAAATTTTTTTCGGAAAAATTTTTGTTTTACGGAACTATTCATTGAATTCGAAAAAAAAAACATCTGTTTATACTTTGAAAATCATATTTTACAGCAGTGTACCTAATTTTATTACGATACAACCATAATTTCTGGAGATATAGGGAAAAAATATACATATAAAATTTCGTGTTTTTTTTCGATACCGTTGTTTTTTCCGGATCTACTTAAAAACTACTGATTTGATCGGAATGAAACCTGGCCATTAGTTTGGAAACGCTGATGGGCAACTTCGTGATGATCGTATAATGAGAACAGTTCAAAAAGAAATTCAATTTTTTTTTTTTCGAATATTCATATTTATGAAATTCTGTATGAACCTCCGAACTGTCATTTTTCGATAAAATACTGTATTTCAATTCGATCTAATCTGTATTTTCAGAAATATTTGAAAAATAAAATTTTGAATGGGTATATCTGCGAAATCATTGGGTGGATTTTACCCACTCACGAATTCGGCCTTCGTTATTAAGGTCCAAATCTACTCTTCTCTCTACTCTAAAATATTGGAAAAATAAAATTTTGCAGAGGTATATCGACGAAATCATTGGGCGGATTTTACGCATTCACGAATTCAACCTTCGTAATCAAGCCCAAAACCTACTAACTGCCGACCGTAAACACAATAACTTTCGGATGAAATTACTCAAAAACTCGATATTTGTTGAGTAGGTTTGCACATTAATTACGAAGGCCGAATTCGTGAATGGGTGAATTCCAATTCAAAATTTTATTGCTCCAATATTTCCAAAAATACAGATCAGCTCGAATTGAAATCCTCTAATTTTTTGGGAAAAACTTAGAAAAGCACTGCCGGCAGCAGCTTTTGTGCGCATGTCCAAATTCGTTGCCAAAGCAGTCATCTCCATTGAACATGCGCGAAAAAGCTGCTGCCTTCACGGCAGTGCTTTTTTAGGTTTTTTCGTATGTGACACCGTTTTTATCTGAAAAAAAAAAATCTTAGAGCTCATTTTCAATTTCTCAGATTCATTATCGTGATCTATACCGAAATCTATACCTACTGCTACTAGGTAATGTATTGAAGAAATCAAACATGAGCGTTAAGATCTTTGCGTGCGCGCATGTTCTATGGGAACAGATCTCTGTCGTTTTGTCAAAATTTCTGTTATTTTCGAATTTTTTCCTGAAGATGGTTTCAAACGACTAGGTTGGACTCTCTGATGATGGAACCCCCTCTACAAATATCGAGTTTCTTCAGGAATTTATTGTGTTTACCGTCTAACAGTAGGTTTGACTTTAATTATGAAGGTCGAATGGGTGATATCGGCCCAATGATTCCTTAGATATACCCATTCAAAAATATTTTTTCCAATTTCCAAAAATACAGATTAGAAAAATTGAAATCCCAGTACTTTGTCGAAGAATGACAGCTCAAAGGTTCATAAAGAATTTCATTAGTATAATATATGATTATAATGTGCGTTTGCTGAGTTCAATATACCCTGTATATGTTTGTCCAGTTTATGGTGAAACACTCTGTATATCCATACGAGCATTGCTCGTTTAAATAGGTATATTATATTTTCGACATGATTCAAGACGCATGTTTACTCGAGGTACTCGTTCTGAGACCGAGAAGGTAATGAAGAAAAAATAGTGATGAACTGGATTACCAATACCACAGTTGGGAACAATCGAGCTGATGGATAGGAACAAATAATGGACCGAAATTACATTGTGCCAGTACCACGGGGGAGTAGGCGGAGTTAGGGCAGGATCCCATGGAGGCATCCACCCTAAATTCTCATCGTCAAACTTTATAGAGCTATTATAAAGGGGGGCATCGCAAACGAACTCGTAGGTCCTATCTTCTTTATCGGAGCTAAGGGCTAGCACGCACTATCGGAATTTTTCCACTGGTTTTTTCGCAGTTTTTTAACCGCAGTTCCGGTAATTGTTTAATCAAACAACCGTTCCGGTGAATTTATATAACTGCATTCTTCGGCCACTGCTATTGGGAACTTCTGCGAAGATGCCAGCGCCCTAACGGTTAAATTTGGAACCTGGCCAAGCTAGTAGTTTTAAGTAAACCAACCCTAGAAATGTGGTGGAGAACGCATATATAATAAGCAGAGCTAGAATATTTAAAGAAGTTATTATTATTTGGTGTGAGATTTCTTGAGAAGGAATTTTTTGTTTGGATCACGATATAAAATCGTGCTTTAAATCGTTCCTGGAGGATAATTCCGATGTTATTTTAGTGTCTGTTGCTTGATGAATCAAAATGAACTAATATCTCAGTTTACTTGAATTTCTGGAAAAATAGGCACCTCAAGAAGTAATTTAAGGACTCTTATTAATGTGAAGAAGTGCTGAATGTCGGCTATATTATGTGGTAATTCTAAAATCAATCCAAATGATATGACTTGTTCTCTTTGTTTACAAACGAGTGAATCAATAAAATGAAAAGACCGCTTTTCCTCTTTAGTTCTTTTGCACTGTATTTCTGAAGAAAACGAAGCAGATAGACATATAATTGATTTTATTTTCATACCACAGCAGTTCAAGATACACATACAAAATGAGAAATGTTACAGCTGGTTCAACCTACCTATATACAAAAGGAAAATATTAATGTATTTATATGAATAACTTCAGCTATTATCAACTATAACAGTAAATCTAGTTTTTGTCGGGTTTTCAATCAGATCACTCTCTTTGAACATGATTTTGTGTGGTATGTGAACTAGGTAGCTGCAGAAGTACTCGCTCGTTTCTCTGCAGCATTTCTCATCAAAATGCTCATATTTTCATTTACACCTAAAAACATCTGGATCTGAAGTTGTTTCGAAATGAATACATTGTAATTTATACCTTTATGAAAATAAACATCCTCAGAGAAATGCAGTGAACATACTTTCATGTATTTCGTGACCTGTTTTCTAATCTTCAATTTATAAATCTAGACCTTTTTCTTTTATCATTGAGTTCCCTGTCCAATGCTGTTTCTAAATTAACTTTACTCTCATTTGGATTTGGAAAAAATGAAAACGTGAGGCTGTAGATGGTCCTTTCTTCTTTGACCATGAATAACATTGAGTTGAGGCACATAACAATAGTCATTTCGGGAGGATGCCATTTCGAATTGATACAATCGAAAATTTTAATCGAAAAGAAAGGAATCGATTGATGAATATTACAAACACTCTCGGTATACCAAAATTTCAACTCGGAGAATAACACAAAAGCTCGAGAATAAACTCCAAATGTAAGCAAAATACGTTAGAATAACGGGCACGTCGAAAAACTACTAGCTTGGTAGTGTTCGAATTTCTATCGCCAGAGGGCGATTCGCTTAGCAGTAGTTGCGAATATTGAAGTGAAGAAAACGGCCCCTTTTCTGAGGAAAGTCGATCGCGGGATCTCAGTGGCGTACGAACGTAACACCGACAAGATACCCTTTAGACTTAAATGGGTATTTAAAGAAATATCACGCCGAGAAATGTATAGTATGGTGTTTCAGAATTAGATGCTAATCCTTAGGATGTGAATCGATAGGTGATTCTAAGACGAACAGTTTAAATGAACATATGTCCAGAAACTATCTGTCCTGAGTTAGCAGAGCCACAAAGAAAAAAAATTGTCGCGCTTTAAGTTTTTCTTAAAATAAGTGTCTCTGCTAACTTAACAGGACCGTCCTCCATTATGCACCGAATCCAATCACAATGGTTAAGAATAATTGTCGAGTATATAGCATTTTTTCACGTTTCAATATAATTTCCTGGTTTCTGAAGATTTTTCGCAAAGTCATCAACACTGCGTTTGGTATATTGATATTTCAGGTTTGTTTTTCGTATCATTATTGATTGAGATTACTTTTTTGCTAAATATATCATTTCCTGAAACGAACAATTCACGTTTCAATACTGAAAAGGGGAAATATTCCATTCCTAAGACCCACCGAAGTAAGTTTATGATACGAACAAGTAGCAAGTAGCCGTTTTTTCCCCTTGAAAAAACTAAAAGCACGACAATTTTTTTCCTTTCACAACAAATATATCCATCCAATCTAGGTACTCGTTCGTATCACAAAGTTACGTCTGTAACTATCTGTCTGAAGAATGAAATATTTCTTATATTCACTTCTTATGTTCATTATATTTCATATTGAAACGTGAATTTTCCGTTTCGGGAAATAGGGGGTCTAACAAACAACCCAACATCAATCAATAATGATACGAAAAATAAATCTGAAATATCAATTTATAATTGCAGAGTTACCGACTTTGCAAAATATCCTCAGAGACCAGGAAATTATTTTAAAACCTAAAAAAGCAATAAAAACATAATAATGATGATGATGAGTTTCCTACAAGGACACGTTGTATGGTCTCAATATTCTGGGACCTACATGGGATTTTGGTCATCGACTACGCTGAGGTGTCTGAGAAGAAAGAATCCACTATCAGCTGTTCCCCAAATGCGAAAAAGTGGATTTTTACAAGAAAGTTGCCGTAAGTTTATGAATACAGTGGCCCAATTGCGTGAATTAAATTTTGAATTGCTTCCACACCCACCTTATTCTTCGGATCTATCCTCTAGCTCTAATGAAAAGGTGATAGTAGAAACAACCTCGTATTTTGAAGGTTTCAACGAATCGTTCTCTGAGGTTTTGTTATGATTATAGATCTAGAAGAAGACTATGTTGATAAATAGTGTCGAGTTTTACCAAAAATATCTGTTTTATTATTAATTTTCCAGGAAACAAAACCAACGCCTTCACCTTTAGCTCTCCTTGCAGCTACCTGTAGCAGGATCGGCCCATTATCACAAGAAGCTCAGCCCAGAGTCATAATGAGCAGTACACCGACCCCAGTAAAGAGCGTTTCCGTCTCCGCTAGTCCCCAGATGGTTAGCGTGCCGGTGAGCATACCCCAGCAGTTCTCGCAGCATCTTCTGCAGCAGCAAGGAGCCCAAATCGTCACGGCCGGTGGCCAGAACATAGCCTACAACGTCATGCCGCAGATGCAGACTGTAACAGTCGACGGACAAGAAGCCTTGTTCATTCCCACAATGTCACTTGGAGGTAAGATATCTCGATTTGTATTTCTTGGATATTGATAGCGTCCGAAGACATTACGACTTCATTTCGTAAAAGTTGATATTCTTGCCTTGATTTTTGTTCCAACTCTTTCTCCTTGGGTGTTCCGCAATGTTATCCTTTGTTCTCTGAACGTCCTGCTTTTTTCCTATAGTTTTGATAACCCCCCTCACTACCTTTGCCCTTCTGAACTGGATAAAAGCAGTTGAAATAAACTACGAAAAAATTTGATAATCAATCACCTTCAGAAATCCCTAAATGTGTATTTACTACTACTGTTTCAATTCAAAGAACCATAAACACAACAGTTAGACTTTAGGCTGTATGAAGGAGGACTAATGGTTCTCTCAGCATACCCTTGAGCTCACTATGGTGTATTCCAAAGTTACCCTTCCTACCCGGTCCCAGAGTTGTTATAAATCCCAGAAAATTGTTTTTGCCCAATATAATTGGCAGACGAAAGTCTTGCAAAACGTCGTTGAATTTATAGCTTAGAAATCACTGGTTTCTTTCCTATCCTAGTCCCGCAAACTTCATCATTGTTTGATTGTTTTGTCGTCATGAAAGTACTTCTATGATGATCGAAATCTGCAAGATTCAAACAAAATGTTTTCCTGTTGTATTTTCTTTTACTTCCTGAGTTCTTGATTCGAGTTTCCTCTTGGGTCGTCGAAATATTTGGGTCTTATGAAGTGATTTCCTTTCCTAGTACATTTATTGGCTTGATATGTTGCTCTGATTTCCGAGTATCCAGGAATCAAACTAATATTATTGTTTTCTAGTTAGTTGAGATTATATATTTGTAAGTAGAAGTCAATTCTTGAAGTGGAGTTGCTATTATAGCGTGTTAGAAGAAGGGGAAGACTTTTCTCCACAAATGAAAATGCTGCTCAGCAATGTTCACCTAATGAATCACTCTTAATAGAGATTTAGTCAAGTACTAGGTTGTTCCTAAGACATTCATTGTTAAACCATATCTTCCGAGCAGTTGTGACACGAGCTAAGTAGAAGTCCATTCTTGAAGACTTTTAATTTTTCATTTGTGGAGAAAAGTCTTCCCCTTCTTCTAACCCGCTATAATAGCAACTGCACCTCAAGAATGGACTTCTACTTACAAATAAAATCTGCTTGTCTGGCATATCAAGACGGTACCTATAGGAAGCTCTACTTAGCTCGTGTCACAACTGCTCAGAAGATACGGTTTAACAATGAATGTCTAAAGAACAACCTAGTACTTGACTACATCTCTATTAAGGGTAATTCATTAGGTAAACATTGTAGCTGAGCAGTGTTCGAGTCTGATGATGATGAGTGAACTCATCGAAATGCATTACTCTTGTAAAAGATTAGCATTTTCATTTGTGGAGAAAAGTCTTCCCCTTCTTCTAACCCGCGAGATTATATATAGTGGGGTGGGTTGAGTTTATAGAGCAACTCTTCCATAGCATAATTGAGTCCTGCGCTTCGATAGCCTACTTCTGATTGGATCGCTATTTTGAACAAAAAACTTAAAAGAAGGTACATATGGATTAACTATGACCATCTAACCCATGTGTCGGGGGGAATAATGAAGCGGATGTCCTGGCAAAATAGGGCAAAACTCACCATGTGTTGGGCATGATTCTTGAACTGATTGAAGATATGAACGGTGCATGAGTGGATAAATACTCTAGGATAACGACAAGTCGAGGAACTTATTGAACCTTCAATTGAAAAGGCACAAATTGTCCTGTCGTTATAACTGAACGAACGTTGGCTGTCCAGATAAGACTGACTCTGTGGGTGGATGTGACCCACTTCAGAGCTCAATCTACCAGGAAGATTATCAACTTCGCGAAGAGAATAAATTTCCTTTGTAAACTATAGAAGAATGGTTCCTGTTGGGGCCGGTTGTATCACACCTAGTCCGCACTATATATGTATACATTATCGTTGCACAAAAAACAGGTGAAACTAGGGTTGGCGAATTGCTTTTCAACTTTGTAATTATCTCAAGCGTCGTGGATAATTTTCAGAACAGAGTCAGCTCTTTACCTTGAAAAAGAAGGAAACGGAATGCGACTTACTCACTATGAAGCTATCGAAGAAAGAGGGATAGGACCTTGGATGTCTCGAGCAGGTACTTAGGTCTCCGACATAAGGGTATTTGTTACAGGCACATCGGTAAGGAATTCTTAGAATTGGGGAATAGGGTTACCTACGTTGGGTTAGGATAGGAAAGACAGTACTGAATTCAGGGACGGCTCTAGGATACTTTTAGGGAACTGATCGATCAAACAAAGATCGGGAGCTTGTTGGAAACTGATTCCAACAGTTAATAATCATCACATCTGGTATTCTGATGAGACTCTTACATTTTGACGATGGAATTAATACATTTATCTAAGATCATCTGCAACTGGGCGATAAACCAATTTTTATTTAGGTCAATGTATTAGTGCTTAAGGAAATCACCTCTAAAAAAATCAATGTGAATGTTCTCTTAAAAATTATGAAGAAATCCTTTATCGAATCAGGGTTCTAGTATGAAGTTTTCACTGGGGTTAAGAGATCGATGATTGCGTCGAAATAGGCTGAAAAATGCTTACTGGGCTAACAAAGAGTTAACCAAGGATCGATTTCTACGGCCATCCATATCAACAAGGCAACATAATAACTATTTGAGTTCACTGTGGATAGAATACTGATAACAAAACAGTGTATAACTACTCTCTAATCCTCTTACTCTTTCTGTGTCTAACGTCTATCCACAGTGAACTCAAATAGTTATTTCAACATGGCTTCTCATTGATCAAACTGACTAAGGAAACTTGGTTTCCGAAACGTGTGTTAGACGCATAAAGTGTAAGTGGATTAGAGAGTAGCTACGCACTGTTTTGTTAACAAGACAACACTTTAGGTTCTTCCATATTGATAACATCTAGAGAAAATCCAATTCACATTACTCTGGGTAGCGAAACAAGTTTATCATTCGAAATTTTATCTTTCAGGCCAACAGCCTCAGCAGATATTCAGTCCCGGTCAGATTATTAGGGCTCCTGGGGTTCTCCCAAACATCCAGAACCTGCAGACGGTACAGCTTTCGAACGGACAGAGTGTGGCTGTGCGACCTTCGTTACAGCAGGTGGTGCAGTTTCCCATGCAACAGACCATACCGATACAGGTGCCAATCTCTTCGCAGAACGGTCAGACAATCTATCAGACCATCCATTTTCCCGTGCAGTTGACCACTGCAGCTGCGCTACCGAACATCATACAGGCTCAGCAGATAGTACCGCAGGTTGCCAACATAATAACGCCGAACGGGCAGCTGCAGCAGGTTCAGATCGGTAAGTGAATGGTTTGAATGAATATGTTATGAAATCATGAGAAAAATCTGTATGAATGCCTTGTTTTGATTTAAGGTTTTATGTCTTTTCATAATTAGTTTAGCGTATTTTTAAAGTTGAACCATTTTCTGACATGATGTATAAGAACTCATTCAGGTATCATTAGACCCGGATCGATTATTTATGGAACAAAAAAAAATATTCAGGGGCGATAAGGGTATGGTATTTCAGTACCATACTGATCTTATAGCAATACTTCAATCCGTAATCCATGCTAACATGTCAAAGTGATCACTAAATAATAAGTGAATTGTTATCATTGCCAACTGCATCAGTGATGAACCGTATAATCAGCATTTCATAATTATTTAATAACCAACATTTTCAGCAACATCGGTGCAACAACAGCAAACTCCGACCTCTGTCTCGAATGGAACTGTCCAGTCGGAAGCAACTGCTCAACCTATGACCTTTACTGGGACCAATGGCCAACAATTCACTGTGATACCTACATCCAACTTACAAACAATGGGGAGAACCAATTTAGGGAATATCATACAGGTTCCTAACATCCAAGCAATACCTACTGTACAAAACATACCAGGTAAGCCAAAATGAAATGAAATCATTTGGATTTTCAATGTTGATCTGCATACTATGAAAAACGATCGAATCACACCTACCAGCACATAGTGAGACCTACATAACAATTAGGAAGTTGTGTCTTATATGTAGGCTTTGTTACTATTTATAAAAACGTATACGTATTACCCTGTCGAAGTTTTGTCACTAGGGAAAAAGCATTCTAGTTAATTTAAGGCATAGATTGACTTGTTTTGATTATATTCGAAGGTCATTGAAACTCTAATATATGTGGTAGATTTGCCTGATTCAACAGATAAATTGAGCCAAAATCCATCAGTTAAATTCTCTAGTTAGCAAAATGGCGAAAGAGTTCCATATTCAATTAGTATTTAGTATCGATATCAGCTCTGATCCAGTCAGTTGCTGGACTTAACTCACGTGAGCTTCACCAGTCAATCAGTCTGGCGTTACGCAGTTTTCAGTGCATGAAGCCACACACATGAGAAGCAAGCGCGATAGGTCTCTTGCATGTAACTCGAATTATCATATTTGCATGTTTTTCTCATCCCATATCGATACAAAATCATAATGTATGCTATCTCACACTCCAACAATTCGCTAATTTCGAATAATTCGGTATTAAAAATCGTCAAATCGGGACGCCAAACCAAAGTGGGTGAAACGCGGTTGATTGAGGCAATCAACCGCGTTTCACCCACGCGTAGGAGGCCTACGTCACTCGTTATTCCACGATGCCCCGATCGATGCAGCTCGACGCTGTCTATTGGCTTGCTAGACAGAAAAATATACGAGAAGAGGGAGAGAGTGGATATATCCCCATACGTCACGGAAACCGCGAAGCTTCGTCCGTTTAAACAACCGACATGCGGAGCCAAATTAAAAAGAGCATTTTCTCGTAAAAAATTTAAATTTTTCATGGCGGTTTACGTTTTTCAGTGGTCTTACGGATAGAATATTTGATTCCAATGATAAAAAAATTCATGCAAGAGACCTATTGTCTGACTTGCCGCGTTCTAAGAGAAGCGCACTTTCGGGGCGTGTAGAAATATTAGCATATTCCAAGTTACTTTCTTGGATGATATCCAAGGCACATGCTATTTACTGCTTCGCTACCTGCAGAAACACAGCGAAAAAATCTGTCAAAACTCATGACAAGTAGGAAAAGAATAACTCACAACTCAAGATGATCCTGGTTCATCAAATTCATGGATGAACTTGAGTTCTCAATTTGACTGGCTACTTCAATAGATTTCTTCCAAAATTGATGAGAAGATCATTAGAACGAATTTTTTGTCCCAGGAATGAAGCTCCCCCTTCTGTTAGCTTCTAACCGTTATATCAGCATAAATACTAAAATTATTTCAACAACTGAATTACAAAATATTGAAATCATTATCCTTAAAGCCTCACCAACTAACCGAAATGTTTTATTCTTGTAGTATTAGTTGGTATACACTCAAAATTTGAAGAATATTTCATAATTTTCGTCGAAAGGAATAACGGTACTTGCGTCCTCTGAACAGGTGATGACCATTATTGCGCCTTTTTCTCATAGTAGGCTCGATTTCTCTCTCTCTCTCTCTCTCTCTCTAGATCATTGCGATAAACGCTTCCGCGTGGTCCGATCCGAGAACACTGCCAGGTGGGGATTTTGAACCGCTGAGCGAGAACAGAAACCTCGCGTAGACCAAAAGGGCAAAGTTCAGTAGGCATTGGGACTGCGAAAGCACGACCTATCGGTCCTTTTGGCTTGAAGAGTTTTCATCAACAGGTGTCGTAGACATCTGTTGTTGTCCCTGGACCTCTTCTGATATCTAAGTGAGAATGACTGGCTAGAAATGAGCTATTTTCTTCCTACGTTTAGTTGCTTCTTTGGCACTGAGAAGTGGAAGTCAGTGGAGTTAGTGTACAGTAACATTTTCATACAGGTACAACGAACAAAGCTTTTGCTTAAAAGCATCCTATTGGTATACCTGTTAATCATCTCAGGTTAATTTGGCTGATATTAAAGTGAATCTTTGGAGTAGCTCAGTGAATAAGAGTGAACCGTTTTGGCTTGTTTGAGTCCTAATTTCGGAGACTGACTGCCAAGAGGATGTCTTTCTTCCCTGCTCATTATTATTTTGACACTCCAAGTAAAACAAGAAATTTTTCAGGCTTAGGAAACGTACAAGTCATAACCCAAGCACCACAAATCTCTGTTGGACAACACATACAACAAGATCCAAATGACCCCAGTAAATGGCAGGTGATATCCAACATGCCAGCAAACACCCAACAGGCAGCGCAACCTCAGAATCTATCTTCTGGAGTTGTAGTGACGACAGCACAGCAAGAACCGGAGACTAACTCTACACAAAGCGTCGACAACGGCGATAATATGCAGAAACAGAGGGTACGAAGAGTCGCCTGCACTTGTCCTAACTGCCAGGAGGGAGAAAGACACTCTGATAGGAAAAAACAACATATTTGTCACATACCAGGCTGTAATAAGGTGTATGGAAAGACTTCACATCTCAGAGCACATTTAAGGTACAATGAAAAAGAGGCAATAACTTCCAAAAGAAACATCTTGGAAACTCAATATTTGTTGAGTAGGTTTGGACCTTAATTACGAAGGGCCGAATTAGAGAATGGGTAAAATCCACCCAATGATTCCGCAGCTATACCCATTCAAAATTTTATTTTTCTAATATTTCCTAAGATATAGATTAGATCGAATTGGAATCCAGTATTTTATCGAAAAAATGACTGTTTGAAGACTCACACAGAATAGCATGAGGATTATATGATCACAGAGTATTGAACATTTGAAAAACAAATTCATTTTTCAAATTGTTCTGTTGACACGATCATCACGAAATTTTGCACAAAGTTGCATTCTCAAACTAACTGCCAAGTTTCATTTCGTTTGAATTAGTATTTTTTGAGTTATTCTGGAAAAAATAATGATATCGAGATAAAAAACACGAAATTTTACATATTTTTTCACCAATATCTCCAGAAATTATGATCGTATCACACTGAAATTTGGTACACTGCTGTAAAATATGATGCTCAAGGTTTCAACAGAAGTTTTCTCCGGATTCAATGAACACCATGAAAAAAAAATTTTTCGAAATTTTTTTTTTTTATTTACTGACAGAAATTCTGTGAAAGGTTGTGCGCTGTTATGCTTCAACTAATTGTCAAGTTTCAATTCAATCGCATGAGTAGTTTCGGAAATATCAGGGAATTAATCTCAAAATTTCAAATGACCATAACTTGATACCATTCACCGATTTGTCCCATTAACGACCTTAACCGTCGCATTCCAATGCGCGAACTATTCTGAAAGTTTCAAGTCGCTAGCTCGCCCCTTTCGACAGTTATTGAGTAGTCTGCCGGCCGACCAGACAGAATCGAATTTGAAACCGGATTCGCCATCAGTGAGTCCAACCTGGTCGTTTGAGACCGGTTTCGGGAAAAAATCGAAAATTACTGACATTTGGACAAAACGATATATAGCACGTTGTTCACATGCGCGCAAACATTTAAAGTAGCATCAATTTCTGGTTAAACTAGACGTCATTGACATACCTTGTTCACCTCAGTCGATAGCATCAATGTCCAAAACTTCGATCTGAGATCTTGTAAAATATAGATTTTTTTGGGGGTGAATATGATTCGCGTGACACCCAGTGTATTGTGATCAAAAGATACAGAATAATAGGTTAGATATGGACTCCACAGATATTGAAAACCTACAAATTTTAACTATTCACCAATCTTCTTATAAGCTTCATTTCTACACTGAAGAGATCAAGCCTCTAAAGTTATTACATTTGGAAAAATCGCATATTTTTCTTTCACGGAGTGTTTGAGATCAAATTCAATTTTGTACAGCATTACGTTAATTGCCACAATAAGTTTCAAAATGTATTAGCTGGGGACATGAAAGGTTCGGAATAGGTCGATTGAGTGGTTCCAGTGTTATTTTTAGCGTAAATTTCTTCACCAGATTAAGATTTTCAGCGGAGTGTGAATTGACTCACTTCTCAAATTTTTTGGAACCTCAATTTCCTCAGTTCAAGACCATGTTTATGACTAAACCGAATGATTTTTTCAAAATAGATAATCACTAAATGTAATCATTTTCAGGTGGCACACCGGTGAACGTCCATTTGTTTGCAACTGGCTATTCTGCGGTAAGAGATTCACCAGATCTGACGAATTACAGAGGCACAGAAGGACACATACAGGCGAAAAAAGATTCCAATGCATCGAGTGCAACAAAAAATTCATGAGATCCGACCATCTTTCAAAACATCTCAAAACTCACCAGAAACAGAGGATAACTGTAAGTATTGGATATATCGGTGAAATAAACAAAGCTATTGCGTTGCTTCTTTGAACGTTCTTGTGATTGACACATAGTGAAAGTTCTTAAAACAAGATTTACATTGTTCATAATTGGCGATATTAGTTAGGTGTTAAATTACCAATTATGAGAATTTTGAAGATGTTGTACATGCAACCGAACGTACAGACTAAGCCATTTTGAAGACAGTCTTAACTTCACAGTTGCATGTGATAATCGATCACTTTGGGGAATAACTTTATTCGTCTTAACATTACATTTATTTTAAAGCCCCTTAGCTAAGCTCTACGAGAAACAATATGGAAAGTGCTAACTTGAAAGAGAAGGCAATCGGAAGATTTGCCACTTTGTGCAGAATTGCATTTCTATGATTCCTACTATCAATTATTCAGGCCATCGTATAACTTCATGGTCAAAGTCATTGTTTGGCAACCTGAAGATGATGTGTAGAAATCAACAAAGTTGACCTTCGATTGCTTCTTGAAGTTGACAAATTCCTTTTGATAATTTCTCGTAACTTATCCCTCCGATTGGGAGTTTTTCCTTCACGCTGGAAGACCAGTTACATCACACCAATTCATAAGAATGGTGACATTTCCCAAGTGACTAATTACAGGCCTATTAGCATACTGAATACGATTCCTAAAGTGTTTGAAAGCTTCATCTGTGATGTAATGACTCGCTCTCTTCAGCCCCAACTCATTGATGAACAGTTTGGCTTTGTTGGTGGCCGTTCTACCGAATTAAATCTTTTGACATTTGTCGACTTTCTGGTCGGTTCTCTGGAGGAGGGTTATCAGGTCCATGCCTTGTACACGGACTTCTCTAAGGCCTTCGATAGGGTCAATCACCAAATGTTATTATATAAAATAAAGAGAATGGGTATTGATGGATTCTTGTTGCAGTGGATTGAATCGTACTTGACTGGTAGAACTCAGGTTGTTCGTGTCCAAGGATATCATTCTAGAGAGATACCTGTGCTATCTGGTGTGCCACAGGGGTCGCACCTGGGACCCTTGTTATTCATTATTTACATCAATGACATCTCTGAATGTTTTCACCACTGTTTCTTTCTTCTTTTTGCTGACGACTTAAAGATGTACCTGAAAGTTAAATCGTCTGGTGATTGTGCTCGGATGCAAGATGACTTAAACAGGCTAGTTGCTTGGTGCCATAATAATTCTATGGATTTAAACATCAAAAAATGTCACTCAATATGCTTCAGTAGGAGTCGGTATATTGTCGACCATTCTTATTATATCAATAACAATCTTCTGGAATCTGTTTCACACTTAAAAGATCTAGGTGTCACTCTTGATAGTCGTTTTGTACCCCATATGTCTGGGATCACGTCAAGAGCACTTCAGATGTTGGGCTTTATCAAGAGATGTTGTAGAGATTTTCAGAGTGCCGACTCCATTCGGTTGCTTTATTGTTCCCTTGTGCGTCCTCACTTGGAATATGGTTCATCTGTGTGGTCTCCTTTTTACAATATTCATATCCAGAACATTGAGCGGGTTCAACATAGGTTCCTTAGACATATGGCATACAGGCTGGATCTTCCTGGGACTGATTTCTATCAACTCAACTACAACCAAATTGAGGAGGTCTTGCACTTGGAAACTCTTGAGACCAGAAGAAATCTAAGAGACATGTCAGTTTTCTATAATATTCTCCATTCACGAAATTCATGTCAGCAATTATTGGCTAATATTGCTATTCATATTCCATCAAGGCCCACTCGTCAGGCAATTTCCTTTCATAGCCCTACACATAGAACCAACTATGGCTATAACTCGTTCCTGGCGAGGACAGCAAGACTGGCAAACCATCACTCCTCTGATGTCGACTGTTTTGATACACCGGCCAGATTCAGGGAAAGTATTAAGGAATTTATATCCTAAATTATTTTCATTTCTCTCTGTTGTGATCTGGAGAATCTTCAACTTTTTGTGGGCACTATCAAAAGAAATCATGTCATGTAAAAAAATAAAAAAAAAAGGTGATTGCTGTGATGTTCTAGTTTTTATATTGTCTTGGTGTTTACTGTATCTTAGGGTAGGCATACAACATGTTATTTTAATTTAGTATATATACTTTGTAATATTGGGCATTTAGCCCGTTGAATAAATAAATAAATAAGTAAGAAATTTAAGATAGGACGCTACCTATTTCTAAGAATTATATAATAAAATTAATTCTAATTGAATTATGGAAATTTCCTGTTCAAAACTCTGAACAATGTTGTTTATTGCAGCAGAACGGTGAACTTCGAGATGCACCAGCGGAAGACACAGAAGAGGAGGAGTGGAAGCAGGAAATAGACGATCCTCAGAAACCTATATGGATTACAGATGATAAAAGCAACATGAAATTCGCCGTAACTAGAGTACCATTCGAACAGCAGGTAATTAGAATTTTTCTCTCTCTTAAGTGTCTCATCAGATGTTTATAGAATCAGTTTCATAATACATTGTAGCAGAAAAGTCTCTTTGAGAGTCCATAAACCACATGATCAGTTTCATCCTATAAACGTCATATTACTCCCAGACTGGCATTAGGAAAAAACATAGACTCGTCATTTTTTTAATGCTAGTTTTCAAACTGTTTTCTTATGATGGAATTCCTATTAACAGTTAGGCTGAACATTTCGTAGGCTATCGTAGAAAAATAATTTTTTTGGTAGAATTTGATGTTATTTCTCAATATCGCCTTCGAGGACGATACGATTGCTATAATCGTTGTTGTATGACTGCTATGGTCATACAACTTTTCGATACCATTCTTATAGTACAATTTGTCTCAAAATATGCTTCAGTTTCGTCGAATACTTCTTAATCGGAGCGAATTTCCTGTCCAGCAAGCATCCTCTTGAGGTCTGAGAACAGGAAAGTCCCAGGGGGCCAGATCTGGAGAATACGGTGAATGCGGAAGCGATTCGAACAGGATTCATGTAATTTTGCCATCGTTTTCATCGATTTGTGACACGGTGCATTATCTTGATGTAACATCAATTTCTTCTTCTTCGAATCAAACCGTTTTTCCACGAGTTGGTCTTTCAAACGCTCCAATGGCACTAAGTAATAGACGCTGTCCATGGTTCTTCCATTTTCAAGATAGTCATTGAATATTTTACCATGCGTATCCCAAAATATTGATGCCATAACCTTGCCAGTTGACTTCTGCGTCTTTTACGCCGTAGAGTGTGTTCATCACGTACAGTCCACTCGCTGACTCTCGATTGGATTCTGGATCAAAAGGATGGTGTCATGTTTCATCCATTTTTACATATCGATGCAAAGTCAGATTCAGCTCCAACCACTGCTTAGAATAATCAATTCGTTATCGTTTTCGATCGATTGTGAGCTCGCGCGGCACCCACGTTGAACAGGGCTTTCGCATATCCAAATATTCATTCACAATATGTCCAACACGTTTCTTCGATACTTGCAGTGTCTCAGCTATCTCAATCAAATTCACTTTACAGTTATCAGGAATTATTTTGTGGACTCTTTCTATGTTTTCGTCATAAGCCTCTTTGGGGCGTGCATCATTCTTGGTGCTCATTTCACCTTGTTTAAATTTAGCAAACCACTCCTCTATGTCATCAGCAACGCTGAACTCTGAAAGGAACTTTTTCATGTCATTCGGGGATAAATCCCGCTTATGAATCGTAAAGACTTCAAAATAATTTCAGGGTTCTACTGTATGGTATCATCCAATTTGTGATGCTTTAAATGTTCATCCTGTCTCAAGGGGGAATTTTTGTTGATGTTTAATGGATGAATATTTTTTCATGCGTGAGAATTACCAATAAATGAATGAGCAAAATCAAATTACCTATCCCTCATGTTTTTGTAAAAATTTTGATGAAAATCAAAAAACTTGACACTTATTTTCTAGCGTTTTCCAGGTTTCCACTACAAGTAACTGAAAAAAACTTATAAAAACTGTTATTCATAGAAAACGCCCTTGCGGATTGAAACTATTTGTGAACAACAGTTTCTAGGAAAAATGTTGCCTAATGAACAGTATCAGAACAATGCAATCGATCAACATAGTGCTTGCAAAGAATCTAAATCTGCTTTATCATCAGACAATAACGAGAAAATTGGAGAATTATTTTCTCTTTTTTGTCTGACGAAGGAGTCAGATTTAGACGTTGAAATCTTACAGTTCACTCTGTTGATGGTTTGTATTGTTACGATATTGCTCATTAGGCAACATGTTTCCTATAGACTGCCCTCGACACGTAGTTTCAATCCTGCAACCTGCAGGGGCGTTTTCTATAAATAACAAATTTTATTTAATTTCGAAGTGTTCCTTTTCAGATACTAGGAAAGAAAACACCTGAAAAATAATGCCAAATCCTCCAAATATTCATTAATCGATAATGTTTTTCTCATTAAAACTCGAAATCTAACCTACAAATTTCAATTCTTCAGTATACATTGGTTTCGTGCGTCGTTTGACATTTGTCATACGTTGGAGGTTGGAGGTAAAACAACCTCACTTACCCGCTTTGTTTATGTTATGAAGTACAGCATTTTCAACAATTTCAGGATAAATTCACAAGTTAAAACGATTTATATTAATAGAATTGGTGAATAACTAGGCCTAGTTATTGTTTCGTTGTGAAATACAACATAAATACACCGAGAGACGAAGGAATCCGATTTTTCAGATATATTGTAGTGTAGACTTTATATTTGAATATTTGCATTTTTGACCCATTCCCCTAAGTTTTATCTGGTATTGGAAGAAATAGAATACTATGTGAACTATCCCAGAGAAGGCAAACATCCTATATTCACGCCATAAATTGAAAAAACTGTTCTGACAAAGTAACAAACTATGGTAGAGTTTGTTGGAGGCATTTCCACACTGGCTAAGGACTTATGTTAGGCTATCTATTTAATTTGTTCTGTTTAATAAGTTGACTCATGATGAGATAAGTATGATAAGAATATTTCGTTTTTGTTATACACATTTCAAGAATTATATCTTCTCGACACTATAATAGCTGGCGTTATGAATGACAAACCCATCCTGATTGGTTACCACTCACATCTCTATATGTTATATAAAGCCAATCAAGGCAATTCGTTATGTGATAGATTTGTCAAAATATTGCATGCATTTTATAATAATAATGAACCAGATAACTTTCTCTGTTCTCAACCGAACACGTTCCGATGTGGCTCGACTACTCAAGGATGGAACTTCTACATTTAGTTGTTTGTAATATGTTTCACATTGACCTTATTGTCAATTATTAAAGATTATGAAAGCCCTAACGTTGCGTCTGCGTGATAAAAAAGCATTTTATATGGATAGTAAAGAATTTTTTGAGGATGAATCGAAATCGGTGTTCAAGGAAAAAATTTCATATGAATTATTTTATTTGTAACATATATTTAGTATAATAAATATATAATTGAAGATTATGATAGCACTGACATAGCAACTGTAGACCAATATTGTAGTAATTTGCAACATAGAACATTATTTGAAATAGTACTGAGAAGTTCTCTGGAACCCATGTTTTTTCCATTACATACATTTGTTGGATTTCATTCTGCTATTTCTTTTCAGGAATTAATGAGCCAAACATTTTACTGTTTCATTTTCAATAGTTATACCTATAATAAATGCTATCTCTGATGTGGATACTCTAGGCTTTAGAAGACAAGGATAAATACTGCAATTTTCATTTATATCGTTTTGAACGATTATCATCTGAGATTGAATATCAGTTAATCGGATCCATTATCACAAAGTTTCAATTGTAAAATTAATGAAATCACTAAAATCTCCAAATAATCGCTCTTCGCCAATGTAAACAAAGCGAATGTATTCCTTGGTCTCTCGGTGTATTTATGTTGCATTTCACAACGACACAATAACTTGGCCTCACGGGTCTAGTAATTCACCAATTCTATGAATATAAATCATTTTAACTTGTGAATTCATCCTGAAATTGTTGAAAATGCTCTATTTCATAACATAAACAAAGCGGGAAAGTGAGTTTGTTTTACCTCCAACGTATGACAAATGTCAAACGGCGCACGAAACCAATTTCCTGAAAATGTTCCCGGGAAACGCTGCTTTGGAAATGCGTTGTCTCTTCCCAGTGCATTAATATTGCTATGCTTCCATATATCTTTGCCAGAGCTTTACATTTAAAATGGAGTATCAGCAGTAATCCACTTTTATGTTTATTTTCAGGAAGCTGCAACTTCTACACAGTCAATTTCTTCAGACAGCTCAAGTAATGAGGAAAAAATGATGATCACTTTGAGTTCCGAACCAGACGAATTGATCATAGCCGATCCTCTAGATAGCTGAGCTTCTATTTATATGATTAAATCATCGGTTATGTTGAATTGAAACCATTTGTTGAGGTATTGCTTGGTTTGGGCTGAGCCGAGACAAGCCAAGTTAAACAAAATTCAAAACAGTTAACCACTGGTACTGGTTATTGGAGATTACTTCTGCTTGAAAGTGTTGATTCATTTTTCTCTATTATCTTGATGGCGGTTAATTTTACAAATTTTATTACTGGTTGAAGTTTATTTGGATATGGAATTGAAATGCAATTTAGATATATTGTTAGAAAATGAAATTTCTGTGATTATTGCATTCAATTTAGCATATGCAAAAAAATATTCAAACGTTGAATTTATTTTCTGTTTGAAATGACGTGATATATTTGTATATTGTAAATAGGAAGCAAAGATTATATATATTTTTAATGAGAGTTTTTTTTACTGTAAACACAAATTATTCATCTTATAGTTTCCATAGAGCTCAGTCTTCCAAAACCATAAAGGAAAGATCGAACTGTAATTAGCCAAGAAATTCAAATTTTGCTTTTTGCGCGCATGTTCTAGGGGAACAGCGTGCTATCGTTTTGTCCAAATGTCTGTAATTTTGGATGATTGAGCCGAAAATGGTCTCAATCGACTAGGTTGGACTCACTGATGACGAATCCGGTGTCAAAATCGATTCTGTCCGGCCGGCCGGCCGTAGACACGATAACTGTCGACAGAAGCAAGCTACCAACTTCAAACTTTCAGGATAGGTTACGCATCCGAATGCCGCGCCTGAGTTCGTTAATGGGCCGAATCGATCGAATAGTTTCGGAGTTATAGGCATTTGAAGTTATTTATTTTTTATTTCAGAAACAACCTGAGCGATTGGATTCAAACTTGGCAGTTAGGTGGAGTACAACGACGCGCAACTTTGAGCCAAATTTCGTCAGGATCATATTGTCGGTAATTTAAAAAAAAAATTTTTTTCCAAAAAAATCTTTTTTTCGGAAACCATTGATCATATCCAAAAAAAATTATACTCACACTTTGACCTTCTAATTTCACAGCAGTGTACCAAACTTCAGTTCGATACGATCATAAGTTTTGGAGATATCGGGAAAAAATATGTCAAATTTCGAGGTTTTCTTCCCGATATCGTCGATTTTTTCGGTATTACTCGAGAAATACTGATTCAGTCCTGATTTAACTTCACAGCTAGTTTTAAGATGCTGAAAGACAACTTTATGCAAAATTTCGTGATAATCGTGTTATTAGAACAATTTGAAGAAAAAAAATTTCTATGATTTTCTCATCATATCATCCTCATTAAATTCTGTATGAAACTTCGATCTGTTATTTTCGATGAAGTACTGGATTTCAATTCGATCTGATCTGTATTTTTGGAAATATTGGAAAAATAAAATTTTGATTGGGTATATCTACGGAATCATTGGGTGGATTTTACCCGTTCACGAATTCGGCCTTCGTAATTAAGGTCCAAACCTTCTCTACAAATATCGAGTTTCTAAGTTGTTTCTTTCGGAAGTTATTGTGTTTACGTAGTCGGCCGTTAGGCTGACCGTAAACACAATAACTTCCGGAAGAAACGACTTAGAAACTCGATATTTGTAGAGTAGGTTTGGGATTGAGGCCTACCGTCTGACTTCATAAAAATGAATGGAGTACACATTCATTCTATTCATAAATTCAAAGCACAAATCCTACAATACACAGTGTTGCTGTTCGTTATTTCAGATTGGCAGTGCCAATAGCTTGTAGTAAAATTTCAGACAGCTAAAATACCGAAACCGTTCGGCGAATTGTATCCATTGACGAACTTAGCTGAGATATTTGGGCTCCTAACCTATCCTGAAAATGTTAAGTCTGTTCCTTCGAAAATAAGAATAAAACCGGCAGGACAGAATACCGTTTTTGGCTGAATATTAGAGACATTTTGGATTAATGATAACGCTCTTGTCTCTAGAACAAGCGTGTAAAAAGCAGGAAATGAATACTGATTATACAAAGTTTTGGTTAGAACCAAAGTGATACTTCTGATATCCAAACATGAATCTTGAAATTTCTGTAAAAGCACTAACGAGATACAGCAGCTTTTGATGCATATTCAAATTCTTTGACAAGCGGTCGTCATTTATGAATTGACCCCACCAAGTGCAGCTTTACTTCTTGAAAGGAAGATTTGACAATCTTCTTTTCGTAATGTCCTCATGAAATTTTTGGAAATATTAGCAAAATAAAATTCTGTAGGGTATATATACGGAATCAAAGGCGGATATCGCCCATTCAAGAATTTGACCTTCGGAATTAAGCTCCAAACCTACTCTACAAATTCCAATTGTGTACTCAATAACTTCTGGAAGGAACTCGATAGATATTTATGGCGTAATTATGAAGGTCGAATTCGTGATTGGATAAAACCCACCAAAATATTCTGCAGTTAAAATTTTATTCTTTCCACAATAACTGGTTTGATCTAATTGATATCAAGTACTGGATTGAAAACCTGGAAAAGCACTGACGTGAAGTCAGCAGCTTTGCGCGCATGTTCACTTTTGATGATATCCTTTGAAGATGCCCCCAAAAGCTGCTGACTTCACGTCAGTGCTTTTCTAGGTTTTTTGTAATAGTACTGGATTTCAATTCGATCTAATTTGTATTTTTGGAAATATTGGGAAAATAAAATTTTGAAAGAGTATATCTACGGATTTTACCCATTCCAGAATTCGACCTTCGTAACTAAGCCCCAAACTTTACAAATATCGAGTTTCTTCCGGAAGTTATCGTGCCTAAGGGCCGACCGTAAACACAATAACTTCCGAAAGAAACAACTTAAAAATTCGATATTTACAGAGTAGGTTTGGACCCTAATTACGAAGGCCGAATTTGTGAATAGGTAAAATCCACCCAATAATGTGACAGATATACCCATTAAAAATTTTAATTTTCCAAAATTACAGATTAGATCGAATTGAAATCTAGTACTTCATCGAAAAAAGACAGCCCAAAGTTTCATACTGAATTTCATGCGGATAATATGATAAGAAGATTGCAGAATACTGAATATTTGAAAAAAAATTTGAAATTCATTTTTCAAAATGTTCTGATGACTCGATCATCACGAAATTGGGTAAAATCCGCCCAACAATTCCGTAAATATACCCATTCAATATTTTATTTTCCCAATATCTCCAAAAATACAAATTAGATCGGATTGAAATCCAGTACTTTATCAAAACAAAACTATAAATGCACTGACATGAGGTCAGCAGCTTTTGCGCGCATGTTCAAATTCGTTGCCAAAGCGTTCAAATTCTGGACCAAGTTGTCCATCGGCATTTTCAAACTAGCTAAGTTTCATCATGATTGAATTAGTATTTTTTGGCTTATTTCGAAAAAACCTACGACATCGAGAAAAGCACGACGAAATTTCACATATTTTTTCCCAATATGCCCGAAAATAATTGAATTGAAATTTGGTAAACTGCTATGAAATATAGAGCTCGAGGTGTGAGCCAATTATTTTTCTAATATGATGGATATTTTCGAAAAAATAATCCAAAAAATTTTGCGAGATGTTGCGTGTTGTTATGCTCAAACTAACTGCCACGTTTCAATCCAATCGCTCTAGTAGTTCCTAACATATCAAGATATAACCTCAAAATATCAAATGGATTTTGCCCGTTAACGAACTCAACCGTCGCATTTTGATATTCTGCCTACCCTGAAAGTTTTAACTCTATACGATTCTCCGTAACCGTGCATACGGCCGTTACGACAGCAAAATAATTTTGATGTGATTGACTTGTTAGCCTCTACTGTATCTTACTATAGCGGTGGTTAGAGCGCTAGCCCCATGATCGTAAGGTCTGGAGTTCAAGCCCTTGGCTGGGAAATAACTTTTCCGGTTTTTAGGGGACCATCCAACCATTCGCTGTTGGGTAAACAATTAACAGTGCTGTTCCTAACGTGGCGCAAGGAATTAGTAACAAAGCCTACACAGAACACACCCGGTATCCTAACTCGCACAAGCTTCTGAGGGGTTTCGTTGAAGCCTAGGATATTCGGAAAAAATACAAAATACAAATTAGTGAACAGATAATTCTTTACCTGCGCATGTTATTAGGTAAAAACCTACACTTAATTGGCTTTATAAATATCTTCACAATCACTAGGAAGTTTAAACGCCTTCCTCAAGCAAAGATCAAGGAAGAGGAGAGGAAATTAACCTAAACAAAAAAAAAAAACTATAAACCATTTAATATTCAACATGTATAAAATTACAAAAATATTATAAACATCTCTTATATCTTTCTGTTAATTTCTAATACTATGAGCTTCAGACATATGCTTTTTGTAACCCTCCCGAAAATCGAAAGCCTCCGGACAGAGATGGCAGCAGTACATATTTGTAAGATCAGAATGAACCAATCTTACATGATATTTGAGGGCAGACTGATTTGAGTATATTTGACCACAATGCGGACATGTTCCGCACTGGGAACTATGGTGGGGCTGAATATCAACAGACTTTATTTGAATATTTGGATCTAAATTATGATTTCCTTCGAACTCGTAAGTTTCCCCCTCTACCTGTAATGACTGCTGCAGTAATTCGCTTGGACGGTCATAGGATATACTGCTACTTGAGTCGGAAGACGGAGATTTCATAAGGATTTTTTCTAACTCACCTTCTGGGTGTTTCCGTATGATTAAGGCATTTTTTGGCATTTCTATGGTCACTATTGGTTCTGAGGTATATGGAACTGATGATGGTGATTTCCCTAAAATAGAACATATAAACAATGTTTTTCAATGTGAAATGACAGTTTCACAAACAATTTGATTTCATGAAAATTTGGTCATCAACATAGTTAAATCTGAGGTTATATGACATGAAACACACATGATAGATTGACAAAACCATAAATATATAGATATGGACTGCATTATGACATCACAATATAGGTTTTCCCTAGAATAGGACAAACCTACCCTGCCCCAAAAATCTTTTGCAGGGGAGTTTTTTCGTGTCTCTCACATCATGACCAATTTCCATTCACAGTTTTGAAGAAAAGGCACAGTTCATGTCTCTATGTCTACAGACAAAACTCTGATTGCCGCGGAATTTGACAATTTTCTTTAGCTGTGTACAAAAACTCCACTCGAAGAACTCCTAGCACCCTTTTCTATCCTTTAATTACTATTTTTGAATGTTTGCATCATTTTGTGTTCTATAATTGCGAATTTAAGCGGACAAATTGGATCTTTGTACTTCATCAAATCTAATATTTATGAAAACTGGGAACTCTACAGGTCCCCATTTGCAGGATAAAATTCAAACTCTGCTTCTAAAATACAATGTGGAGCATATGATTGAATGAATTTATTTGTAGTATAAACAAAACCTTTTTTTAATGTTCTGTCATCATGTTCTTGTGACTCAAACTGAGTCAGGTTGGCACTCGTAAAATGTACTCAAAGTTAAAATTATTCAACAGGATGTTGCTAGTTATTAGGAATTTTCGTGAAGGACTTTATGGTTGGGTTTAGTTATACATTTTGGCCGAGTTTTTTAATTCATCATATTGGTGTGGTGGAATAGTAATGGATTCACCAACTTGTTTGTTATTGTTGGTTTAATGACGTAAATGTCAAATTATCTAGTCCCACTTATGTCCCATTTATGTTCTATATCCACCATACTTCACCACAACCACACCAGTTTGGTGAATTAAAAAACGCACCCATATACATTATTCTCACTTTCCCTATCACACAGTGTGAAATGCATCACATTCTTATGGCCAAGTAAAATTTTAATATCCATTTTATGAATAACTTGCAGGTAAATATGAATTGAACTAATTGGATTCATAGAAATTAGGTATGAAGAGTTCTTAAAGACCTTTTTAGGTTCTACCCTACCAGGACTATGATGAGCAGTCAAAGATCTTTCCAAGATGCTCCTTTTAGAATCCAATGCAGCTTCCAAAATAGAGGTTTTTTCCATATTCTGGTTGGAAACATTCTCATTAACATCTGCACACATTTCCTCATCTGGTTTTTCAGTTTTCACCTCAATTTCTTGATGCTCAGAATTTTTGGGGGAGTTAATATTTATAGGAGTTACATTATCTCTTGCCACAAGAGGTATTGTATCATTTGTTCTATTAGTTGTAGAGTTCTCTTTCAAGGATGTTTTAGTTTTAATTTTTTTTATTGGATTGTCAGGAATTAATTTTGATCTTTTCAGATTTGTCATTTTTTTAGTGCTCTCTGAAGAATTCAAACCTGACACTTGAAGCAATTTGGCAGTACTTAAAAAAGAAGGTAATTGCTCTTCAGATACCATTACTTCACCGTGATACATGAAGTTTATTACAGCTATCAAGTCCATGTAAATAACGTCCTTCAGTATGACAATAGGGTGAGGACAAGGATTCTCCTGAAACAGCAATGATATAGGTTGATATTATATGATACATCAACAAGAGAAACATACCTTGAATACTGTTCGGAAGTAAGGACTGCATGCAGACAAAATGAATTTATGAGCCTTCAAGTTTATTCCTTCACAAGTTAAGGTAACATCAACTAATTCCTCTGAATGTTGAAGGCTCTCAAAGGCACTTACTATATTGGATTGATAACTATTCCATTTCAAACAAAAATGTTTGGCCGACATTTTGATGAGGAAATAGGTCACTAGCTTAACGGTTATAATATTTCACGAATCCAAATATAAAGCATCTGGGAAACATAATTAAATGGAAAAAAATTATAGAAATGTGAAATGAATCGTCGAACTCAAAACAAAAATAAAAACTTAATTGGAAGTATCGTGGCCTTCAACAGCTGTCATCAGCTATTCGAATTCGCACTATTCGCAAAATCGCAAAAGAACCAAGAAGTTACTTCCGGTTCGTGACCTAAAACTATTCAAAGGAGAAATTGGAAAGTAAAAAAAATCGGATTTGTATTCGAATTACTTTTTCAATTTTTGGAAGTCATTTTCTGGTACATTTTCTGTTTTCATTAAAAGTTTCATAAGTTAATCGCCTCAGCTGGTGAATTCAGTTCAAGACCAAGACTGGACAACAACAAACTATTCTTTATTTACATGTAATCTGTCAAGAATTTGATCATGTCTATGAATTTGAAGTCAAATAGGTTCGAATTTTTAAATGTACTAGATATGATTAATTTCTGATAAAATTTATGATTGATTTGGTCTGATTGCTCAGTTATCCCAAACAAAATGTACTTAATGATATACTTAATTTCTTTCATTATTCCAAGAGTTTTGATGGACTGTGGCTGTGCTACTAGTAGGGAAAGTAATATCAATGGTAAATGTACTTCAGCGAATGAAAATGTTAATAGATATTCCAAAGAAGCCAACATAGGTTTCAATTCAAAAGACATGGTATTGATTCAGGGTGCAACGTTCGAAATGGGAACCAATAAAGCAGTGTTTCCTGCAGACCACGAGGGGCCTCTTCATAATAAAACAGTGGCTTCTTTTTACTTAGACATTTATGAGGTTTCAAATGAAAAATTTACTGAATTTGTTACTGAAACAGGCTATATCACTGAAGCAGAGAGATTTGGTGATAGTTTCATATTTGAAATGTTCTTACCCCAGGAAGTAAAAAATAAATTTGATGAATTTAGAGCTGTCCAAGCTCCTTGGTGGATAAAAATGAAGGGGGTGACCTGGAAGGAGCCGGAAGGTCCAAATTCTTCCATAGAAGGTAAATTCTTCCATAGAAGTTAAAACAAGGCTAGTCTAAAGAATAAAATATAGAATCTTACAACTGAGAATTTTCAGAAATAATGAATCATCCAGTTGTGCATGTTTCTTGGAATGATGCTGTTGAATATTGTAAGTATTTAGGCAAAAGATTGCCAACAGAAGCAGAGTGGGAAATGGGGTGTAGAGGTGGGCTCAAACAGAAATTATATCCTTGGGGCAACAAACTGATGCCAAAAAATGAACACTGGTGAGTGTAAGTGATAAAAAGTTCTTGAATTCAGCATATTCAATTGTTGAAGCTTGTCTATTTTAAGGTTGAATATATGGCAAGGTGAATTTCCTCTAACTAATACAGCTGAAGATGGTTTCATTGGTACTGCACCAGTAGATCATTTTCCACCCAACAAGTATGGCCTATATAATATGGCAGGCAATGTTTGGGAGTGGACTGAAGACAATTGGATGGATGATTCTGTGAGTTGTTCTGATTGGGAATTAGATTTTTTATACCCTTCATTGATAATATAAGGGTGCATTCAACTGCTACGCCGTGTGACGCTGGGTGTGTCCCAAAGCGTTCAACCTAGCCTATACAAGGGTAGAAATTGATCGGCATGCGCTTTGAAGTTTATAATGACAGGAGTGAGAAGTTTGAGTTATGTTTACAATTTCAAAATCGGATTTAATAGTTGTTAACTCTTGAACTGGTTGTATCTCAGAGGAAGAAATATATATTTCTTCCTCTGAGAAACAACGAAGATATCAAAAATATAATTTCTTGGGGTTAAGTAAGATAAGATGAAATTCGACATTTACAGATATAACACCACATTGTTCAGATGAATCTTCTGACAAGGGCTACAACCAAGTAAAATCGTACCATGCGATTTTGTCTACTGGGTAAAGCATCTGAACGCACTCCAGGGTTATTCACTGTGAATCCCCACCCCTTGTTATCATTATTATAGCCCATAAAATAGAAAATAAAAACTCTTAAAGTATGAGTTGTGTAAGGGCAGGAGGACCTTGGTAGATAGCCAGTTTCAATAAAGTTATGTTCTCTCTCTATCTAAAAAACAGAACAAATTTCATGCAAAAGTTATTTGGATATCCCAGCAATTCGATAAAATGATATATGTAGAGAGAGATAGACATAAAAACCAATACGCCACTGGTTTGCATTTCAAAATGCGAAGGTTGAGTTCGTTAATGGGCAAAATCGGTCAATCGGTTTCGGAGTTATAATTTTGAGGTTATTTCCCTGATATTCCGGGAACCACTGAGGCGATTGAATTGAAACTTAATAACTAGTTGGAGAATAAGGACTTGCCACTTTTCGCAGAATTTTGTTGAGATCGTGCTGTCGGTGAATTTGAAAAAAAAAATTTTTATCAAAAACTAAATTACATTAAAACAAATTCAGTCAAATTTTACTTCATATTTCACAGCAGTGTAGCAAATTTCAGTTTGCTACGATAATGATATTTGTAGAAAAAAAAACTGATTGAGCAACTTTGTGCAGAATTTCGTGATTATCGTGTCATCAGAAAAATATGAAGAAGAAAAAATTAAGTTTTGTTTTCAAATATTCATTATTCTGTGGTCTTCTGATCATATATTATCCTCCTGAAATTCTGTATGAACCTTCGAACTGTCATTTTTCGAAAAATTACTGGATTTCAATTCGATCTAATCTGTATTTTCGGAAATATTGGGAAAATCAAATTCCGCGGAATCATTGGGTGGATTTTACGCATTACGAATTCGGCCTTCGTAATTAAGGCCCAAACCTACTCTACCGTGAGCACAATAAGTTCCGGAAGAACGACTTAGAACCTCAATATTTGTAGAGTAGTTCTGGGGCTTAATAACGAAAGTCGAATTCGGGAATGGGTAAAATCCGCCCAATGATTCCGTAGATATACTCATTCAATATTTTATTTTCCCAATATCTCCAAAAATACAAATTAGATCGGATTGAAATCCAGTACTTTATCGAAAATATACCTATAA
Organism: Myrrha octodecimguttata; assembly: GCA_958510865.1. Classification (NCBI taxonomy): domain Eukaryota; kingdom Metazoa; phylum Arthropoda; class Insecta; order Coleoptera; family Coccinellidae; genus Myrrha; species Myrrha octodecimguttata. Next base: position 35,363,094 of record OY294057.1, read on the forward strand.
ATGCACTGACATAAGGTCAGCAGCTTTTGCGCGCATGTTCAAATTTCGTTGCCAAAGCGGTCATCTCCTTTCAACATGCGCGCAAAAGCTGCTGACTGAACGTCAGTGCTTTTGTAGTTTTTTTTTTTGGTATCGTTGTTTTTTTCTGTACTGGTTTAATGATGAGGAAACTTGGTAAATAGTTTGAAAATGCTGATGAACAACTTTGTGCCAGATTTCGTGGTGATCGTGCCATTAGAACAATTTGAAAAAAAAATGTTTTTTTTCAAATATTCAGTATTCTGCGATCTTCTGATCATATAATCCTCATGAAATTCTGCATGAACCTTAGAGCTGGAATTTTTCTATGGAGTACTGGATTTCAATTCAATCTAATCTGTAATTTTGGAAATATTGGGAAAATAATAATTATAATAAAGGACTTTAATTGAATAAATAGTTGCTTTTACATATATTCCAAAATTTATAGAGGGCGAAGTTCAGTTCGTTCCGAGTACCATACCCCGAACGTCTGTTCAACTTACCCTACATGAGGTCAATGATTCAATTACAACATTGTCAACATATTTCGCCAAAACCAGTAAAGAATTAATTTGCAAGATGAGATCAAAAACAAAAATAATAAAAATTGAATACAGAGTTATACCCATAATATATATAAGAAAGAGTTTTTGGAGAAGGAAGAAAATGAAAGAGGGGCACTCTGGAGGAATTCTCCAGGAATGGAACACTCTAAAAAGTTCCTTCGGAACTTTGAAATTGCTAGATCCAAAAATCATTTGGATCTCAGTAAGAATAAGTTACGCCTCCTCACTGGTTTCCTCACAGCACACTGTCGCCTGAGGAAGCACATGATGAGAATGGGCTTATCAGAAACTGACGAGTGCAGATTGTGTGGGGAAGAGGAGGAAACTCCTGTTCACCTGATCACAGAATGCCTCGCCATTGTGAGCCTGCGCAAGAAATATCTTGGATATAGCAGGAATGAGAACTTAGCCTCCTTGAAGCCCTCACAGATATTAGAATTCATCAGAGCTCTAGAGCTGGAGGGCGAGCTGTAGGTTGCGAAAACAGCTCCGACAAGGGGACACAATAGACCTTAAGGTCGCAGTGGAATGTAACCCCTTACCAACTATAACCATATACCCATAATATTGAAATTTTTAGGAATTGTATCCAAATTTCAATCATTATTTCCACCAAGGTATCCATTCAAGATTTCCAACACAATCTTTCTGAATTTTTTCATAGTCATAGAGTATGATGAATCAATCCTCGTGTAATCTAAGGGGAAGTTGTTCAAACATTTTGCAACGTTGTAAGAGTATGAGCGCTTAGACAGATCTTTTGAGTGAGAGGGTATTGGCTTTCCCTGAAAGCGGACATTGGCATTGTGCACGCCATTCCGTAACCGAATCTTATTATGACCGAGTTCAAACTAATTCACCAAATTAGTTTGGTGGAAGAGTGATGGATCCACCAACTTGTTTTTTATTGTTGGTTGATAATAATAATAATAATAATAATAATAATATATTTATTCAATCAAAAGCTTATTGAAATACAATAAGGTTGGTTTCGTCAAAACAGAATACATAATTCAAAACAATTCACTTTTACAAAAATCAAAAAATTCACTCAAAGAATATGGTTCACAGTTAACAATCGCATTATACAGAGAAATTTTGAAAACTTTCAAGTTGGATGTCCTCAACCATTGGGGAAGAGCATTAAATAGCCTTAGGCCCATGTATAAAGGCGACTTTTCTGTTAAGGATAAAGAGTGTCTTGGGTACAAGTATGTATCTGTGCGCCTAGTGTTGTTGCAGTTTAAATATTGTTGGAAGTATTCTGGATGAACCTTCATGAAGACGAGTACCCTATATATATACAGACCATATGATGTTAGAAATTTGTTCTCTTTAAAATGCCCTCTACAAGATTCTCTGAAACCTAACTTCAGTATAATTCTCAACATAACTTTTTGCCTCAGAAACACAGTTTCAATTCCTGAGCTACTGCCCCAAAAAATTATCCCATATGATAGTAAAGACTGAAAATTTGAAAAATAAATGATTTTCAGAGTTGGTAAATCAACTTTAGTTTTTAACACATTCATTGAATATATCACTGAATTCAGGCGCTTGATTAGATTTTCTATGTGAGTGTTCCATTTGAGGTTTTCGTCCATATATATTCCGAGGAACTTCACTGAACTGGAGACGGATATATCCCTGCTGATATTGGTGGGAATGGCAGTTGAAGATCTGTCACAATTGAAAACTACACTTTCAGTTTTTCCCATATTCATTACGAGGCAATTTTCTTCACACCATCTGTTAATGTTTCCTAGTATAGCATTCGCTTCTTCAATGGTCAATGTCAGGCTTGAAGACGTTAGCATACAATTAGCATCATCAGCAAAGGTAATAAGTTCAGCTAAGACTTTTCTGATTAACCTTAGTCTAAGAACCAGAGGGAGGTCATTTATATATACCAGGAAGAGAATAGGGCCTAGTATACTTCCTTGTGGTACACCTGCTTTATTTTTCCTTTTAGTTGATCGATATTTGTTGTTGTTTACATTCATTTCAACTGATTGAGATCTTTCCTTTAGGTAACTTTCAAGCAACTTCAATTGCTTGTCCCTTATTCCGTATTTTTCGAGTTTCTTCAACAATATGTCTATTTCCACACAATCAAATGCCTTAGACAGATCTAAAAAAATGCATAGTGGCAGTTCCTTCCTCTCCAACGCTGACAGTATTGATTGGTACAACTCAAATATTGCCGTCTCAGTGCTTCGTCCCTGTATGTATCCATGCTGACAGTCGGATAATATCTCAAATTTTCGAAAAAAACAAAGCAATCTCTTAGCTAAAACTTTCTCAAAAATCTTAGCAAACGACGTGAGAAGACTAATCGGACGATAACTATTTGGGTCACTGCAGTCCCCACTTTTGTGCAAAGGTTTTATTATAGCCATTTTTAAGGCCTCAGGAAATATACCCTCAATGAAAGATCTGTTCATGATCTGGGCCACAGGTTTTGCGATCAGATCAATGCTTTCCTTTATTATTTTGATTGGAATACCATCCCAGCCTGTAGAATTGATATTTTTCATCTTTTTGACAACATTTATAATCTCTGATTCAGTAATTTCGAACATATAAAAAGACTTTTCATTAGTACTGATGGCATTCAAACCAGAGGTGCTCGAATTTCCACTCTTTTGGGCTGGAGTATTAGAAAAAAAATTGTTAAATTCCTCTGTGAGTTGTTGAGGATTAGGTACGTTTTTTAGTTTGTTCACTTGATTCTTCTGTTTTCCCAAGGTATTGTTCACTATATTCCATACCGTTTTAGATTTATTCGTGGAATTTTGAATAGTTTCTCTGAAATGTTTCTGTCTTTCCGCAGTTATCATGGTGTCATACTTAATTTTTGCTTTTTTGTACTCCGATTTATATTCATCAGTCCTAGTTGTCAGGATAAACAGGTAATCCAAAATATTCTTCATTGTTTGAATCTCCTGAGTAGTCGGTAGAAATTTACCAGTTCTACGAGCACCCACAGTTCTCATGGGAAAACTTGCGTTGAAACTCCTTTCGAATTCAGCAAAAAATGAATTCCATTCAGAGTCCACATCCTCTGAACCGTCACATACACTGGACCAATTTATATTCAATAAAGACTCTTTGAATTTACTTATGGTCTCTTGCCTTATATCCCGTATCTGTTTTTTTTCTACCCTTTCGTTTTGATAGTCTTTAAGAGAGAACACGAATTTCTGAGCAGAATGGTCTGAAATATGTTCCTCTATAACTGAAGAGAATCCTTCGATATTGGTTAAAATGTTGTCTAGACAAGTAGAAGTAGTTTTACAGATTCTGGTTGGTTCTTTTATTGTTACTCTCAGGCCAAAGCTACTGATTGTTGAAACAAATGTCCTCTCTTTTGGAGTCTTCGACAATAAATCAATGTTGAAGTCACCTGCTAGGATGATATCAGCATTTTCCTTTACACAATGTAGCAATATATATGACAATTTCTCTACAAAAACTTCGAAATTATCTGAGGTGGAGTCAGGTCTGTACACACAAATTAAAATGATATTTTTATTTTTTTGGCATATTTGTGCTGCGCAAAATTCAAAGTCAAATGGGACACTGAGAGTATTGATGTCTGTTCTTGTTTTGAAAATGATGTTGTCCTTGAGATAGAGAGCACTACCACCATGTTTGCCTTCGTTTCTGCAAAAATATGATGCAAGATTATAACCCTGTAACTTATAATGCTGTAGCTCCTCATTGCTTTTCCAATGCTCAGTGACAGCAAGAAAGTCAACTCTATGCTTGTCAATTATATACTGAAGTCTGGTAAACGATGATCCTATGGATTGAAGATTTTGGTGCATGAAGCACAAAGCATGGGGACTGCTGCTTGGATTTCCTTTATCTATGGCTATTACCGTTTGATCGAAAAAAATTTCTGAAGTTAAATTCTCTCAAGAGAACTCCAGCTGGCCAATATTCGGGACTTGATAATTTCGTGAATAGTTGATCAGAAACCACACCAACACTGAACGCCGAATTCGCACCCTTTGTTGGTAGTTTTTTTATCTCGAAATTGTCGGTGCCAGTTGAAATCTTTAAAAATTCCTTCATATCCTTCTCTGAGACATCATGTCCACTTACTCTACCCACATACAACCATTTCCTCTTTAAAGCACCCTTTACCTTACTGTCAGAATCAACTTCTTTTGATCCAGTGCACAGAACTGTATTCCGTAAAATTTTTGTCTCGTGATTCTTTTTATCAGTACTCAGATTCATAATATCGTTCATTTTTTTCCGTTGCGCCGATTCAAGTTCAACCCACGAGTCTGATCTGTTACCGTCGTGATTGCTGCTTGCCGAACGTCCTAGCCTAGAATTAACTTCATTTCCAGGAACTCTGAGATCACCAGTTACAGTATCAACAAAATTACGTAAATGTCAAATTATCAAGTCTAGCATCCACCATTTGTGTTCTATGTCCACCATATTCCACCACAACCACACCAGTTTGGTGAATTGAAAAAACGCGGCCTATAAAGATATGGTGGTTAGCTCAGTGGTTAGAGCGCAAGCCCCATGATCGTAAGGTCTGGGGTTCAAGCCCTTGGCCGGGAAATAACTTTTCCGGTTTTTAGGGGACCGTCCAACCATTCGCTGTTGGGTAAACAATTAACAGTGCTGTTCCTAACGTGGCGCAAGGAATTAGTAACGAAGCCTACACAGAACACACCCGGTATCCTAACTCGCACAAGCTTTAAGCTTCTGAGGGGTTTCGTTGAAGCCTAGGATATTCGGAAAAAATACAAATACAAATCTGTGAACCACTACAGCAAAATGAAGCTGACGCCTCTGCGCCATGTTTAGCCAAGATATCTCCTTCAACTTAGCACTGACGCGATCGAACCTTCGGATGCCGTATATCAATATCAAGCAAGAGTTCTGTAATTTTTGAATTCTTTCAGCATCTGATGTTGTGATGCAAGATCCTTAGATTCATAGATTGTGTCAAAATAGTTAGGATGCGAAAGGACCAAACTATCGCAGAGTACCCTTGTTTTTACATCAAGAAAATGGCTATTGTGAAAAATTATTTTTAGGCCGTACGATCTTTTTAGAATTTGACTTACGCGATATGAAAATCGCAATAGGTCGCTTGCATGATTTTTTTTATCATTGGAATCAAATATTCTATCCGTAAGACTACTGAAAAACTTCAACCGCCGTCAAAAATTTCAGTTTTCAACGAGAAAATGATCTTTTAAATTTGGCTCCGCATGTCGGCTGTTTAAACGGACGACACTTCGCGGCTTCCGTGACGTACCGGGATATATCCATTCTCTCCCTCTGCTCGTGTACTTTTCTCTCTAATAAGCCAATAGTTAGCGTCGGCTGTATCGACCGGTGAATCGTAGAATAACGAGTGACGTAGAAGGCGATCTGACGCGTTTTTCCCGCTTCGACCTTGAGTCCCGATTTGACCATTTTTTAATGCCGAATTATTCAAAATTCGCGAATTGTTAAAGTGTGTGATAAAATACATTATGATTTTGTATCGATATAGAATGAGAAAAATATTAAAATATAATTCGTGTTACATGCAAGAGACCTATTCGTTATAAATATACAGGCCAAGGATTTTAACGACATTCTGAAAATTTATATTATATATAAAATTTTGAAAGGGTGTATCTGCGGAATCACTTGGTGGATTTTACCTATTCGCGAATTCGGCCTGTGTAATTAAGGTCCAAATGTATTCTATCATCGAGTTTCTAAGTTGTTTCTTTCGGAAGTTTGTTTTTACGATCGGCCGCTAGGCCTCTTTTCAGGTTAGGCGTGCATGAACTCAAGGACATTGTTCCTTGCGAAGTGAGAAGTTAAGTTGAGATGATTTTATCTGGTTGATTTTATTTTCCCCTTGTTAGATGATTTTTTAATTTCAAGGGGATGTTTCTGAAGCATTTTTGAAGCTACGATTGGGTCTTCGTGGCTTACTAGTATAGCAGTATCATCAGCGAATGTACCAGTTGTTGTGTCTCTTTGTGTTGGTAGATCCGCTGTGTATAAAAAGTACAACAGGGGTTCCAAGACGCTTCCTTGCGGAACTCCAGATGTAGTAGGGAGATAATCCGTAATTTTGTCGTTCATTCTGACTCTAAATTTCCTTTTAGAAAGAAAATATATTAACAGGTTCAAGTAGGTTAGTGGTGAAAGCTTTTTATTTGTAATAGAAGGCCAGGATGCCAAACTATCGAAAGCTTGGCTGACGTCCAATAATACTGATGCACAGTATTTTTTGCTTCCAGTAGTTCATTCACCTTTTGAGGTAGTTATGAAAGATGTTCATTTTTCCTCGTTAATTTTAGTCTTCGGTCGGTTAATCAGTCTATTAAGTTTGTTCTTGTCAACTGGGGAGTGTGTTGAGTGCCATATAGCTCTTGCTCTTCTTTTATGCGCTTTTAGTTCTTTGACCTCGGTTGGGATGTTGTAAGTTTTATTAGGCTTGGCTATTTTGGAGTTGCTTCCTCAACGACTTTAGTAATGAGTTTGTTGAATATATTCAGAGCTCCTCTTATGCCCTTTGGTGTTTTATGTCTTCTATCTAGAGTTACAGCGTCTTCTATTATCGTAATGTATAGATAATGAAGCTGCTAAATGTTGCTGTAATCGGAGAATAATCTGAAGAAATGTCAAAATTCGGTGTTATGTCCATGTTTGTTGAAGAAATGCTATTAGTCGAAAATTTAGTAAGTCAGGAATTTTGTTGGAATCGGTTGGCAACTATTCAAGGATGAAATCAGGAACCTTCTGCTCAAAAAATGTTTCTATTCTGTAAAATAATATTTATGTGACTCCTCATAGTCACTTAGCTCAGTTACTATTGACCTGTCCTATACACCATGTAGTGTCTCAAAGAAGGAATACTCTGTTAGTTCTGCAAGACTCAATAGTTGCCTTTCCTTGAGAATTATCAAGTGTGAGCCAGATGAAGTAGGTTTGATATTGAAATCTTCACCTACCTAATAATACAATTCTTTTTCTTTTGATGTTGTGCCGTGGGTGTAGACTACTGAAATAGTCAGATTATATGATAAGGATTGTACTCTCATTGTTTTACTATGTATATATTATTTTTCATACTTGGGTAGTTATTCGTGTTTTATGTCGTTCTCTGTCACGATTTCAGTACCTGCAGTCTTGATGGTTTTTGATGTAGGTTCGTTCTGTATTGTGGTATCTCTAAGTTCGATTTCTCGGTGAAAAGTGTTCCACTAACTAGTAGGACATCTATTGAATTGGAGGAGAATTTCTTCTTCATTATTATTTCGGAGAAGGCCTTTGGCGTCGCATTCTTTTATAATGTTTTTGAATTTTATTTGAGTCTTTGCAATTTGCAATTGCCTCTTGTTTAAACCAAGACCTGACATTTTTGAGTGGAGGTAGAAGTTCACAGATTAAGATATAAGTTACTGGACCACCATAAACCAACCTTTTACATATACAGGATGAGCCACGGCCAAAGGTACTCTGTACTTTTACAAATAATAGGGTGTACGATTTTATTGAAAATTTGGTTTCTGGGGAAGGAATCACTGCTTATAAAATATTTTGAGTGCTGCGGTATTGCCGCTTATATCTAAAGTACTAACAACTTGGATTCTTCAAATGGAACACCCTGCATATTATTGCTTTTTTGATTCACCGTAGCTTCCTAATTATTTCTGTTTCAACTTCCTCATGCTATCTCTAGTGGTTTGTGAGTAACCGATTGGTCCTAGAAAGCTGAAATTTCGGGTATGCATAACCACTATCCCATGTACCACTGACATATAATGAAATACGTCCCAAATCATACAGGGTTGTTCAAAATCCAAGGTTTCTCTGAGAAAATTTAATTTTAGTCATGCTTTCGAGACAATTTCCTGCTCAAAATACAGATATCGCGTAAAAATGAAGGGGTACTATTCTTAAAAATACAAAAAGTCCCAACTGTCACTCATGATAAATGAATACATGTTTACTTTAACTTTAGTATCAGTTAGTTGCAGTTGTTTGGCTAGAAGAAACTCTTTCTACACTGGAACCAGATGATCTTTTGTGCGTCATCCTCCTTATTCTATTATGGATTCCCAGAAAAGTTTTCTCCTTTACTAAACCAATAATTTTCCTGAGAGCGGCTCTGAAGTCTGTTGAAGTAGTGCCTCCTCTTTTGTAGGTTCAATGAGCTCGTTGTCCTAGAGTGTTAATACAGTGAGAGCTATTCTTCTCTCTATTTCAATTCGTGATGATCTCCTTCTGGTACTGTCTGGTGAGACGGCTATTTGCTGCTCCTTTTTTGCAAGAGAATTTGCCTCATTTGTTTCTCTTCAAAACCTTGGGGAGAAGGTATCCTAACAACTTATTTGTTTCGCTAGTTTTGATCTTTTATTGCTCCAGATGTTCCTTCACCTCATCACAGTGGCCAGATCTACAAAGGATTGATATTCAACGTTCTGAACACGTTAGAAATTTAATTTAGGAATATCGGGCTGAAAAACGGCAACGCAGCAATATGACCCAAAAAAAGACAAACAAGGTCAATTCACTCACGTCAATGCCATCCCATTTCCAAAGTATCAAGGGATACTCCACAGGTAAGAATACCACTTGTTACCAATTAATAGACTCAAGTTGTATTTCTGGACATAAACCTTTTCGCCTGATCAGAGTAAATAGATCACTAGATATTATTTGTATTTCCAAAATATCGAAACGAACAGTGAAACAGACGAAATGTCAAAAACACATCTGCCATACTAACAATCTCTATTATTTCGCCGCATGTCATAATAACCCCTCAAAAAATTCATCAAGGATATACAGGATTTTTCATTGGCAGTGGCATGTCGTGATGCATGAGGTCGGAGGGGCGCAAGTAGTATGAATTGTAGGTTTAGTGGCATGGGTAGGAGGAAAGCTCGACGCCAGCAGCGAAAAAAGACATATTTTTAACATGTTTGTAGAGAAAAGAGTAGGACAGAACATTTTTCTCAGGAGGAAATCTTCATTTTTGTCTAGCTCTGTAGTAAGAGTAATTAACTGTGTTAATATTCCGAATAAAAGACTGCTAAAATAGATGGTTTTTTAAAATGTGTCCATTTTTTTCGAACTTACTATTATGCAAAATAATGCTTTCACTGTATGCAGAGCTTAACTGGGACATAAAATTTACCTTACCAAGTAAGGCAAAGGCAGTGCAAGAATTGATGTGGTCACGAGACGATTCATGTTTCCTCATTTTTTCTGGAAGATGGTGTAACTCACTAATTCTTTTTCTTGCCCAGTTGGGATCCATTCCTGAGTCAACTAAAAATAACACAGAAAACTATATAACAATTTTTTTATCTCACAGTCACATATCCAGTTTTTTTTTTGTAAATGTCTATTGAAAAACGTCGCTGAAAGATCTGTTTTTGGCTCTTCGTTTACAAGTTTGTGATAACTTTATAACTTGCAAGAGCCGGCCCAGTTCCTTAATTCCTAATTAATCGGCTAATTGCGGCTTATCCTGCCAATCAAAATGTAATTCAAGAATGATACTGACTGAATTCATTATGAATCCTAGCACACAAAGAAAATACCAACAAGGTAAAGCCGAATATGTACCTCAATTTTCATCACAGAATCACCCCTTACATTTTTTCGGTGTTATTCAGACACACCCTGTATAATTGTTGAAATAAGGCTAGTGTTCATCCCACTTCAGTCCGAAAGAAAGGTATATTCTCACAAATGTTGGTTTTCCTAGGAACTTCCTCATATCCATTTAAGGAGAATGATTGAAGGCGATTTGAAGGCTGGGTATTGTGAAATCTCATAATTTCAGATTTTCCACATTCATAACTGAACTGATTTCAGTAAAGTAGTTTCTGAATACCTTCAAGATTTCTTGAGCACTTGTAGGGATGAGTTCTTCATTTGGATACAATATAACGTTTGAGCAATCTGCATATTGTGTTATTTTGCAAATGTTTTTTGCTATGTTTCTGCTTTTAGGAAAGTCGTTTACACACAAAATTAAAAGAAGTGGTCCCAAAATGCAGCTTTGAATGACCATCCATCTGAATTTTTCTTCTTGTTATTGTGCGATCTTACAATATCAGTAGAACAATGATTTGCTTTTTATTGCTTATGTAGCTCTTATTAATTGAAGTTGGTTTTCCCTGATACCATAAATTTTCAGCTTTCTTTGTAGAAATTCATGGTTTTCGCAGTCCGAAGCCTCTTAAAGATCTAAGGAATGTCCAAGTTTTCACATACACTTTGCGGGAGTTAAAATTGCTGTCTCTGAATTTCTGGTCTTTGTGAAGCGATGTTGGTGTATAGAATTTTATGATATTTGAAAAAAATCAACAAACTAGTGGCTAGTAACTTCTCGAATTGGCATCAAGAAATTGGGGCGGTAGTTACCATATACCTCTGATGACCCTTTCTTGCATATGGATTCAACGACAGATATTTTTAGTTCATATAGATTCTGCAGATTCTTATAGATGACGCAGTGGAAGCACTATAAGTCGCGCACTCATATCATGTAGTATTCTGATCAAAATGATTTTAAATATGATCAATCAGATTGACCAGTTGCCATATTAAGTGCTTTCCAGCCAGGTGCACACCGGGGCTTCACGCCCGCGCTATTACGAGAACGAGACGATTTCAAAGCGGCAAATTATGACACATTTGGCGTTTCACAGCTGTGACTGCATGAAGCCCCGCAAATTTGGGTGGGGAATAACAGGAAAGGGGAATGTGCGAGTCCCTGACCACAGACCTGTGGTCTGACGCTACGTACGCTGGAACACGAATGCTGGTTGATGGAAAGGTGTTATCAACGTCGATCATTTGTGACTCTTAGACCAATTTGCCAGAACCTAACCTTTTGACATATAAATATTTCTTTCAGGAATCAAAAGTGAAAAAAGGAGGATCTTTTTTATGCCACGAGTCATACTGCTGGAGGTACAGATGTGCTGCTAGATCCTTCAACACCAAAGACAGTTCTTCAAGTAATCTAGGTTTCAGGTGTGCGGCTGATATGAAACAGCACTAAATGTGAATTATTTTTTCAATAGTGGTAATAATAAAAAAACACGCATTGGCTCAAAACAATACGAACTTTTTAACCCTTTCATTGTTTCCATCTTCTTGGAAAAATAAACAGTCATTTCGTTCTGATTTGTGCACTTAAGCTATAGAATGAGTACGCGGGCGAAGTGTGACTTGGCTCCGCGGGCTAAGCATATGGATTCCAACGCTTCCTTTCTTAATAAAAATCGTGCCAGTACGCAAGCTAAAGTCGGCAAAATTTCTTATAAGTGCTGGTGTCTAATTCGTACCTGCTGTCAAACATGCGCATTCATTTTTCTGTGGCAACTGTATTGGATTTGTAATGTTTCTCTGGAATTTCGAGCGCCTTCTCCTTTTATTTGCTAGCGAATAATGGAAAAATGAATGAGTTGCATAAAACTCTTTAGATACTTGTAGATTAGATTCAACCCAAGAACACATTGTCGTTTGTCACTTGACAAGAGGCGCTTTGCCGAGATTTTATTGTGAATGGCCAAGTTCGTGCTGACTCTCATGTTGAAGTTGCATTTTGCCTGTGAAGTGATTCTGAATGTATCTTTACATTTTATAATGCTATATTAGTTCGATTATTGGAACAGTTAAACAATTTTTATTGATTTTATTTGATTTTTTTATGGATGGGCCATCGCGTCTATCGTTCAGGTTGTTCAGTTAGAAAGTAGAGATCTTTATTTTCCAAAAATATGCAAAGTGAAGTTGTCAAAACCTCCGATCTGAATGTTTCAACAAAGAGTAATACTCTAACAAGTGGTAGAGGCAGAATTCAAGGCGCCGCTTCCTAGAAGGCACCTAATAATAATAATATTTATTCATCCAATCAGACACATACAAGTGTATAGGACAAGTCATATACTAATCAAGCAAATCACTGAATACAACTATAATTTAAAAAGGTTTGATATTTTAAACACTGGTCAGTGAAAAAACACTAATGAAACTTGAAATAATATAGTCCAGCTGAAGAATATGCTAATGTAATTTAATATATTATTTTATGATTAATTTGTATTTAACCTTTTATTGTTTCATGTCGAGAAAAATGAGAGGTGTATATTTTTGAAGCCAATTCTGAAATGAACTGTAGGTGCCAAGTGGATTCAATCGATCTTCAGACCCGACCTGATAGAAAGCCTTATAATTTTATCATGATCTACCAAGACTAGTTGAGGAAGTTCGTTTCGCGAATAAATCTCCCATTGATTGCCTCGTATTTTCAACTATTCCTTCACTCGCTTCCTCGTAGGCCAAACTAGTTTATATTTATGTATTTAGGTCAAACTAGTATATTCTGACTAGCGTAAGATGATTGACCCTAGGACAATCTACTGTTGACTAAAATCGGATTGGGCCATGTACCGGCATTACTGAACCCTCGCTCTGTAAGAACGCCCAACATGATTGAATTGCATGTATTTGGGCATGAAATACAGTTGCTGCAAATCTCTGGATGACCTGTGTAGTCTTCGTCCATTAGGTCCGGACCTCAATCAAAATGTGTAAATTTATAAGTTACCTAATGTCATGTTGCAAAATGTTTTAATCTACTGCCCACTTGGCTGCCCCTGATCTAATTAATAGTGACACCAAAGGTTTAATGGAGGATGACCTGTATCGTAACGATTAGGCAGGAGCTCATGGCTCCATCAGTTATGGCACGAACCTTTGCAATTTGGTTTGAGCGGTCTCCCTTAGTTCGGATTCAGATTTTATGTCACCAAATCAGGGAGGCTTACCTGATTATTGCTCTGTTGATCCATTACATTATTTTTGGATCAATCCTCTTGATTTTCGGAGTATCGTACTAGGTCGAAAAATGATAATAAAATTAGCAGCTGGTTGCAAATAAATTATTTCTCAACGTAATAAAAACTAATATTATGCTATTCAGGACAAATCGTCCTGGACTCATTCCTGGGGATGTCCCTTGATACTTGTCTTAGTTGGAATTGCCACGTTGAGAAGGCTGGAAAAACTGAATAGATTTATAGCATACGAATCTTGATAAAAAAAAAACAATAAAAATAGTATACCAAGCCAAATTTGAGTCAGTACCCCGTTATACATGATTTTCTATATTCAAAGAATTGTTTCGCGAAGTTCAGGACTACCTAAACAGAAACTTCTTTGAACATTCTACAAATATTGATAGAAAGGACGTCAAAACAGCGTTACTAATTATCTATGGATGATGCAAATATATGTCATGTATTGACGAGTGATTCAAATATTGTTTGGGATGGAATATAGAAAGATATGCAGAGGATGTTCTTACCCTAATAGGGGAATGACTTCAATTTTTCAATAATAATATGGGTACTTTTTCACAATACATACCGCAAATCTTTTATGGTACAAGAACCTCCAATTATACCCACCCAATTCATCATTTTACAATGACTAAGAAAAGCCTACACCGTACAGTTGTATGAGATTCTTGAAAAAGTCGTCTGAGAGAATAAAGAGAACCGGTACTGAGAATAGTGTCAAAATAGAGGTACTTAGATTACTGGTAGACCTAGACCCGCCCATAAACTATGAATGAATATTTGGAAGGAAACCTGGTATAGCTGTTGTCCGCCAACGTTCCAATTCTTTCTCTCCGACATACTGATAATTTTTTTACATTGGTTGTTCCCCAAACTAAGGACATTATTATTATTATCCGCTCTAAAGGAGATCTCCAACTGAGTTTTTGGGTAAGTGTTACAACTAGATATTTGTTATGACTGTAAGAGACAATTCTACCCCTTTACCCAAGGGAGCTTAAGCCCCAGTTATGGTTGGGGCTTATTGCTTGCTTTCACCGGCGGCGACTTCATGGTTGTCCAGCACCAAAATCAAAAGGTCTTATACTCAGACGACCTTGTGGCTATTTAGCTACAAGCCCTGAAGCCGTTGAGTTGATTCGGTTGAAAGTTCACCACTATATCATCGATCACAACAAGAGGAATAGACATTTGTGGGCGATGCGAAAAAAGAAAGTTTTCAAGCAAGAGTGGGTTCATTTTGCCACTCGGCCTCGATATGGAACGCCTTCGTAATTTATGATCCTGAGCGGTTCCCAGATAGTGGATGGAGAATCCGTAGGACGGCCGATAGGTTATAACATTTTTCTCTAGGATTTTTTTCGGTAACTACTTGTCGCCCTACAGTATACAACAGGTGCATGCTCCACAGAACCGCTCTGGAATATGTATAAAATTCAAAGTAAAAAAGTCATCATTTTCAAGAAAACATTCATAGTTTCGCGTCCCTAGTAAGTTTTTGCTTGTAGCGAATGCCTCCTTCTCCAAGCTCTTGATCCAGCTCTGCTCTCCACGTCTATAAATGCTCACTAGGGGCAGATAAAGAATTATTATCATATGGGTCGGCAGGTCGTGCAGATTTCTCTTTCAATTAAGAATGATTTAGTATTTTCGATGATATACAAGAAGCGATAAAATAAAAACAAAGTAAGTTGTCCATCACACAACACACGGAACGATCAAGGGACTGAGTGGAGGAGCATGAAAATCATAGGTCATCGATCAGTAAAATGCGTATCGATAAATGCCGATGACCTTTTGGGTGAATTGACCACTTCGAATCTACAGAATGCCATGTGTAGGAATTTGGGGGGTCATTGAAAGGGGTCGCAAATTTATCAGTATTATATGGTAATAGAATATATTAATGAAGTGCCAAATAATTTCCTTGAAATGACCCCTCGTAATGTATTTTGTCAAATAATTAATATCGGATATTCACCAGTGAATTCTAGATAACAGGAGTGGTTAAAAAAGAACAAATAATCTTAAAACGAAACTTAAACTTAACAGTTTTCACATAATATCGAAACTAATCAAGTCGCATATTTTGTTGGGCGTGATTAATTTGCTGACCAAAGTGTAATACTGTGGATCACACCCCTCAAGAATATATAATCCAGATCAACTCCAAGTTGTGTAGATTGGTATATTTTCCAGTGAAGTATTTCATTGAAACAGCGCATTATTTATATACCTGTTTTGTCACCATGAAAAAATTTCAGATCAGTCCCCTTTAATGGGTAGTGTATTGTAATTTTTGGAAATCCTTGCTGTTTAATATTTTTCAAAGACCAGTGGAAGTTTTTATAGTGGCACAAAAGCTATGCCACGTGCAATTATAATGCTTTGTTTCGATGAAATATCTCTACCTACTGAAAAGTATCGATCAGTAAAGATTTCCCAAAATCCTTAGAATAACTATTAAAAAGAATTGTATCCGATTTTTTTTAGTGGCACAAATCATGTTATGAACAATTATTATGCATCGTTTCAATAAAATATCTCTACTGGAAACCTCCGGTCAGCAAAGTTTCCTGAAAAATTGCAAGTATAACTACCCACAGATTCGGGTTGATTTGAATTATGAATATGGTGGCAAGAAGGAGGTCCTCAGTAGAAATCTTGTATGCACAAGTTTTATGTTTGCACTAATAGTTTGAAATCAAAGGTATAATTCGATTTCAATCAGCAAAGTATGTTTACCCCATTTTGTTTGCTACAACTTAATGAATATCAAGCTCAGTTGGGGTGAGGGTGCAAGAAATAGTATTAATCAATTCTAGCATAGTTATCAACAAACTAAGATAAGCGAAACATAAAATGTGTTGATTTGTGCCGAGAATCATAGTTAATGTCAGTGGAAGATATGAAAGGAATTACTATAACTATTTATTGTCATGAAAAAAAAAGTTACCTGAAATAGTAAACATGATTAACTACTTATGATTCATGCTAAATCGCTTGATAGCAAAAATCCCAACTGCTTTAAAAAAATCAACTGGCAAATGGGCAAGAAAAGCATAATTTTGCAATCAGAATACATTCAATCACTGAATGTCCGAAAGAATGCGCTCAGTAGAGGTGGGTAGTTCGTGAACGAACTAGTTCAAATGAACTATTTTTTATGAAGAACGAAACGAACTAGTTCCTGAATTATGAACAGAATAGTTCACAGCGACAGAATAGTTCACAGCGAACTAGATGAATTTATTCGCTAGACCGGGACCGGGATCGAAGACATGAACGAATACGATCCATCTGACTCGTTCACTGTGAACTATTCTTGATATAAGTGGAATCGTATCGTACCGAGTAATTATGAATGTGGGCAAGGACCTGAGCTTCAGGACGGTTATCTTTTGAATTCTATAACTACGTTGCTACTTCCAGATACTATGCTGGATTAGATATTTGGATTTGGAATTCGCGGTTGTAGAATGGGCAATGTTTGAGCGTAGTCAGCGCCCATCAGCAAAGCAGCGGCCCTATGATAACAAATTATGATCTTTATAAGCCGCTGTAAAATATTTTTCAACTATTTCACCGTCGGCTCATTCCCTCGCAGTTTTTATCTTTATATTTGACGATCTTTTTTTTTGCACGCATGTTCTAGAGAACTCGTGGTTTCTTTTTGTACAAATGTCTGTAATTCTTTAATTTTTTCTCGAAAATGGTCTCAAACGACTAGGTTGGACTCAATGCTGACGCATCCGATTTCAATATCAATTCTGCATGACAGTCGTCTTGCAGAGGACACAATAACTGTCGAAAGAAACAAGCTAGCGGCTTGAAACTTTTAGAGGAAGTCGCATATCAGAATGCGACAGTTAAGTTTGTTAATGAGCCAATTAGGCCGAATGGTTTCGGAGTTATAGTCATTTGAATTTTTTAAATATTTTCCTTGATATCTCAGTGAGCGTTAGGTTTGGAACTTGGTAGATAGTTGAAAGCATACGGACGCGCAACTTTTTTTGTTTGGATCGTTTATAGTTTGATTGATTTGAGTCAAATTGTCCAAGACCTGAAATCCCCTGATAATACCCCGTGAACAAATTTTTCCCCAGAAGAAATCCCCAAGAAAAAAAATACCCAAAAATATCCCCTCAATTTCGGGGAAAATCCCCTGATCTAGAAACCCTAATTTCGCATTAAACATTTTTTACTTATTTAATATTATATTTTATTGAATATTTCGCTTATTTTCATCATATCTCAGAACCCTTCGAAAATCGTTCCTCGAAATAACGAGCAATTTCACTTATGTATCTCATGAAACCTAATAGTATCAATCAGAGCAAAGATTATAGAGATCTTCAAATCAAAGTTTATGTACTTCTGTTTATATAGTTTCATGGTCTTTTTAAGAATCCCGTCGCGATTCCTATTCGCACGATGCCTGTATATGTGCGTGAGCCGTGAACTATTGTGAACTAAAGAACTAGTCAGGTGAACTATCCCCAACAGTGAACGAGAACGATTGAACTAGATCCTCTTAGTGAACTAGAACTCCCAACTCTAGCGCTCAGTTTGATCCATAGACTTTGCCATCATTACGAGCGTTCTATTTGACGATTTGGGGAGCTCGGAGCTGCCCAAGCGCATGAAACCCTAACGTTGACGCGTTCTTTTTGATTGGAGCTTCGTGCATCTGAGCTCCTCCGACTCATGTGTACAACCATTGTTTAAGGAGAAGATTCTCCTTAAACAATGGTACAACTGAACTGGTAATAAACTCTGGTTTGCCATCTTCAGTTACAATTCATGTTTTCGACTGGATTATTAATTCATCTATCTCTGTAAATGTCAGCGTGTATAAAATTCTAATAGACATATGTCTAACTTCAAATTTTGAGGTTAACTTTCCAATCTGAATTCAAATGATATAATTCCGCGATTAGAATAATCACTTTAGAGTTGTGGAAGGGGGAACTGATTGAAAACGAAAGAACGATCGCTTCAACTGATCTTTCTGATTGAAGTTATATAAATCACTTCGTTCAGTACGAAAGAACATCACTATTATATTACGAATAAAGAATTTTCAGTTACTGCAGGAGAGGAAAAACAAATTTCATTCAATATTTGTTTGAACCCTTTGCATTGCTTATTACTGAAACAATTTCTTGAGCTCGTTTCCCTCCCTTCATTTAAAATTTATTACAGCAGGCCTTTTATAATTTGTTGTGAGAGAGATAATTTAGATCATTTTACAATGAAAAAAAATATGAAATTCTCATATATGTACTTGATCAAAAAAGTAAAATCACAATATTTATCGTAAATTCTAATTATTTACTTTTCCTACCGATTTTCAAAACCTGTAAGTATGGAGTCTTTTAGCAGAGTAATACTGATTTTTCCGCACGAACTAAAAATTTTAAAAATATAAGGGCAGAATTCGAAACATAATTGATATCTACAATCGATTGATCTCAAAAAACAAACTTCATTTATAAACAATCATCATTTATTATCCATGGAATGTAAAAAATATAAACTTGTGCATTTATTTCAAAATGTTAACAACGGACAATAGAATAGGTTAACTGAAATTTCAGTACCATTATGATCTCTAGGATACAATCCATTAAATGGATAAACCAAATTCACAAATCAACACTTTATAGTAAATTCCAACTTAACGTACAGTCATAATTACTTTCCGAAGGAACTAGGATATTCGATCCATTTCTTTAATATGAAAAGAGTTCATCAAAAGCCATATTTTTTCCTATGTTACAATTATGTTGTAATCAAAGCAAGATGTTGAGAAGGAATTAAGTTTAAAGTTATATGATTTGCATGAATCAAATGTTAGTGACCTTCAACTTTACATTGAAGCCAATTGCCAGCATGAATTGTAATGGATATTTTTCATTGCCTGGCTGTCGTGAAAAGATAATTCCATTTAATGTTTAAATAACTTACACTTTATTTTATGCATACATAAATAATAACTTCCTATATCAGATAGGAATAAACACTAAATAAAAACTTTTTTATGAACTCCTATACATATTTATCACTCGAGAATAGGATATTCACTTCAATTATATATATATTTTCCTATTTTTTACCTTCAGTAGCCACTATATGACGAGATAAAATATCTTAGAACATAAAAAATTACCAAACCCATTTTATACTTGTATCATAAATCTAACAGAATAAACAAAAATTATTTTTCAAAAGAAGTGAAATAAAATGAGGTATTTGTTTTGAGCAAATATTTGTAGTTATATTAAGACTCCCAGGACGTTAACGTATTGAATCCTCTGTTCTTCAATATCCCACCATAATCAATAGTAAGAAATGTTCCTTTTGTCCCAAATTGCCTTGATCAGCTAAAATAAGCATTTGTATTCAACAACTGAACCTTAACTGTAATTGGCACAGCTTAATGGAAGTAAATGGTTTCAGATATCTCATACTCCAAATTCAAATCATTCAACCGTTCGTACCTCATTCTATTCCACCTCTCGACTAAGATGATATTTAGATTTTATTGTAATTTAAGCTTAATTTGTTAGGGTTCAGACTAGTTAACATTTGTTGTACTACGACATGTATATTATTTTTGAAGAATTTAGGCACTGGTACATAACGATAAACTAAATATCCACCAGCAACATAGACTGAAACCCGGAAGCTCAATTTGATGAGTTTAGAGATCCTAGAAGGAGGTGGAATGGTCAACATATCTTTAATAAAGGGTCTTTGATCTGTGTTATACAGTCTGAGAATTCCTGGCATGTGACCGATTCCAACAACTGCAACCACTTTGTTAGGTTCGTTTTTACCTTCTGAAATATGATGTATTTATTAAAATAATGCATAAATAAATCAAGATGCATTTGAGAAAGTGTTTTTAGCATGCATACAGGTCTTTTATGATCAGCTGCAAAATATTCCTATTATTCAGTAATTGTCAGTGATTAATTGAATATCTCTTTTCAATTTCACAGATAACAGGTGGCTTCAGGAAAGATGCCTGAACATAAAGACGTATCATACCACTCAGTTCGAGACAGAATCAGGAGCCCTGAATTGCATGCACAGAATAATTAAGTAAAAAAAATGTGTGGCATATTCCACGTGAAAAATAAAATAGGAAAGAGAATGGAAAATTTATTCATGATGTCTTTGGTTTTTGGGTCTCTCAACTGAACTGCAATAATAATACTTGGAATTTTTGCTTGGAACATGTTCTGTATTTCGAATAAAAACATTATGGACTGCATAAACTAGACTTCGATTCGAATCTGCTGAAATACGATGGAACTATTGTGTTGGTCACAATGGTTCTATCATGTGTACAGTTTTCCCATTCTTTTATCGAACATCTTGTTGAGTGCTTTTGAGCCATACTCAACATTCCACCTATTCTGCATACAAGTTCAGTAGTGCTGATAATACAGATGAGCCCTGATTTCTAAAAAAATATCCTCTAATACTATACAACTTGAACAATTATACTTAAAGTAGTTGACAGAAACTAGAAATCGGGTAAGATTAACAAACCTTAGCTAATGCCGACGTTTCGCAAATATATGTTTGCTTCTTCAGACCTGAATTAGAGATAACATCATATAATCAAACACAAACCCAAAAAATTTGGAGACTTGTACACTGGACTAAATAATTATAAAATTGTATTAATCATTAAATTACATTTCAAAATTGCAGAAACAACTTTCAGACATAACGATGATCTGAAATTCACCAAAGCCGAACTAGTTCTCCCCAAGGTGAAAACATGTACAACCAGCCAGAAAAACAAATGCACACCGAAATTCGCGAGCTCCGGTTTATGCCCACATAAATCAATATTCATACATGTGTAGCACGTATTAAGTCCGGACTGAAGAAATCCTAATCAACCAGCGTCGTCCTTCACTCTTTCAAAATCATATAAAATATTATTGTTCATTAAACTAGGTTTGGGGTATCCAATCTACTATTAACTGTATTGTTCAATTTTAGATGGATCATCTAACTCACGTTACCCTTTAACCAGTTCGACTCAAAGTCCATAACTTTAACATTTTGAAAGTCATACTGGTGACCTAACTTAAAACGATGAACCACCAGGGCTGTCTTATTCAATGTGGTATAGGATTTTTATCTTTCAATGTAGAAAACAAACAGATACAAGAGTACAAATTATAAGAAAAGATTTTAATGTTAATTGAGAACTGACTCATAAGTCTGGAAAACAACTTCTACTCAGCATCAGACAGCACAGTACATGATTGTAACGAAACATTTAGGTGTAAGGAGGATAAGACAGCGCTTATCATTTTCAGGAAGGTCACCAGTTTGACCTTTCAAAATGTTAAAGTTTTGGACTTTGAGTGGAACTGGTTAAAGGGTAATGTGAGTGAGATGATCCATCTAAAATTGAAACAATACAGTTAATAGCAGAACGGATACCCAAAGCTTAGTTTAATTTACAATAATATTTTACATGATTTTAAAAGAGAGAAGGACGACGATGGTTGATTGGGATTTCTTCAGTCTGGAGTATATACGTGCTACACATGTATGAATATTGATTTATGTGGGCATAAACCGGAGCTCGCGAATTTCGGTATGCATTTGTCTTTCCCTGTTTGTACAGGTGATGTCGTATTTAGAACATTATTTTATGAAAGGGTTTTTCCGAATTTCTCGATGTTTTTTTTAGCTGGTTGTCCATGGGTACACCTTGGGGAGAACATAGTTTGGCTTTGGTCAGTTTTGGCTGATCGTGATGTCTGAAAGCTGTTCCTGCGATTTCAAGATGTAATTTAATGATTAGTTTAAGTTTATTATTATTTAGTCTAATTTACGAGTCTCCAAAATTTTCAGGTTTGTGTTTGATAATATGATGTTATCTCTATTTCAGCCCTGAAAAAAAAAACGCGTTGGCACTAGCTAAGGTTTGTTAATCTTTCTCGATTCCTAGTTCCTATCAAATGCTTTAAGTATATGAATCAAGGAAGTTATCTTTCTATCAATTTAACAATTATGAAGGCCCTACAATTAAAATTCATTTTTCTCAAAATCATTGCATTCAGATTCATATAAGAGATGTACAGTCGACAAGATTTGGTATTTAAAAGGTGTTTGACAGCTTAACTTCAAACATCGACCACCTCTACAATAAGATTCAAATATATTATCTCACCTGGTCTTCGAGTAGCATTGAGGTTAGCAACTGCATTCTGCAAAGAATATGTCAGAAATATGTCACGTTCTGCAACAAAAACTTCTTTGAACTCTGGATAATGTTCAGCAAACTCTGCTAAAATCTGCTCAAGCATGTCCCTGTTTTTACATTTCTCTATGTCCTCCTTGCTGTAAATAAAAGGTAAACATGTTTAAAATATTTGATAATTTCTGAACTATATAAGCAGGTTTTGTTCAAAACTTAGTGCTCCAGTTGAAACAACTAACGGCCGAAGAATACTCAATCTCTAAGTTTGTCTCATTTATGGTATGATATTTGACAGATTATCGTATACAAGGGTCACTAAAGTGTTTAAAATACTAGTTTTACCGAAGTGATTTTGTTTAAGCCTTGACTACGACAAACATTTTCAGATATGTGCTGTTTTTCTCAAGCAGTGAAATGTGCTTTATGCGGCGGACGTTTTTACCAGTCACTCTAGTTTGACTTTCAAATTTACCGTACGAACACTTACACATGACAGGATGTTGTGTCACAGACTTGAATACAACATGGTTATGATATCGAGATTGTCAGACACTAGGTTTTTTGAAATGTGTGTTGTTCTTCAAATTGAAGAGCTTGTATCAGCTAAGCATGGACAAAATATTTTAAACTTATTTTATTTATTTTTATTCAATGCCAATTACCATATCAAAGATCCTTTTTTACAAATTAAACCAAAAAAGAAAAATTACAGCATAATAAAACAAAGATAATGATATAAAACGAAACACAGTTTTATGTGAATATAAAAAATACAAAAATATACAAACTGAGAATCAGCAAAATAGGTTTCCATTAGAAAAAACGATTAACAATCGGCTTTAGCTCTTTCTTAAATTATCAGTATGAAGCATAGCTGTGGGTACAACAATTCTATTCCACTTCTAAAAATGGCTGAGCTATAATATAATTTCTATGAATTCCACGCTCAATAAGCTGTCTAACACATCTAAGCTCATAAGGGACCTCCCTCTTAGCCAAAAGTTCAAGAAGATCTTCGCAACTTACAAAACCCATTTGTGTTTTCTTAATAAAATATCATTATTATATGAAGGGATTTAATAGATACCAAGTTTACGGATAAAGCAAACTGAGAGTAGTCATGCTCAGTAGAAGAAAATCTATTGTCCATTTTAGATGCAAGGAACCTGAAGAATCTATGCTGAACCGATTCCAAAATCGGAACTTAACAGATACAAATTATAATAAGTGGACATGGCTTGAGTAACTGTTGCCAGAGAGTGGATCAAACAAGATGAGTTAACTCGAAGCAGAATATTATAAGGATATAAATATTACTGAATCACCTGAGAATTGAATGAAGTAAAGTAAACTTTCAATATCAATGAGGTAATCAAGGAAGAGCACAATTGAAGGAAGAAAAATATGAGAGGGCGTCAGACTCACTAATACATAAAATATCAATACATTCAACAGAGAGATCTCCAAGGCCATCGGGAAAGATTTAAGACAGTTTAAGAACAATTAGATCATACTGAGCATTGAAGAGAAAAAGAGCATGAAAGTTTGCTAATTGGACGAAGGAAATCTTGAAACTTAGGGACGAAATTGGAGAAGCGACATTCAACAGAAAAAAAAATCAACCAAATCGTCGAAAAATTGTACGAAACCATTTACAAAAACCAGCAGGCATTGAATCAGAAGGAAAGTTTCCTGAGGAATATTGATTGAGATTGCTCTGAAGAAAATGACAAATAACTTAGCTCCAAGATAGAATCGAGTAGCTGCACTGAACATGAAGATTGGAGGTGCAGAACTTGTCGATCAAATCCATACCATATTCAATCTATGGGTATGGTCCGTATATCGCCGAGAATTTTTTTTTTTGGGTCAACAACCATCTTCGATGTCTGAAAACCCTCATAGAAATATAAAGAATACAACTGGACTTTGGTGATGGTGTTTGTCGACTTCAAAAAAGTATTTCAGTAGATAATACTTCCTGCTGCGTTAAAATCTTTACATAAGAATGTTGTGAAAGCATAAAAGTCTAGGATCCTGGTGCAGGATTAGTGCGCTCATCGAGTATTTGCTTGAAACCAATTTTTTACAAACATTCGTCAATAGGAGAAATATATATCTACCGGGTAGCCGCATCATTTTAACAGGCAGCAACCTTATTTTCGGCTAGATTTACTCAGGCAACTCTACGTCATCGTATACAGAAAAAAATTAGCTTCAATTCGATGTATAAATAATAGATGTACGTTATGAACGTAGGAAGTAACTGAATCATACCTGTTCCTACCTGGCTGCGAAGAGGTGCGGCCAATTGCGCAACGACAGTGGTGATTTTTCGAAGTTTTAACATAAATTGCTATGAGCTGGATGATATCTTATTCAAAAAAACAAGTGAATGCAATTTCTTCCAAAAAAATACTTAATATTTTTTTATACAAAAATACTTGCGGCCACATTTTGATAGGCAACCCTGTAGATATATATTCTCCCATCAACGAATATATGTAAAAATTTGCAAATACTCCATGAGCGCACTAATTCTGCAGCCGGATCTCGTACTATTAAGACCATACATGAAAACGCAACTACGAAAACTACTACTTCGCAACTTCACTCTTCCACTAAAAAAACTTAAAATAAAACACTTCTTTCCTAACCAGCGATGAGGACCCTGTAGAAGCTGTAGATCAGCTACAAGAATGGCTGCATAAATGGAAGATTAAGATCCATGGGACCAAATCTTTTTTCAGCATTTATTGCTTTTTTACAATCCACTTCTCATAAAGTATTGAGTATATTAGAAGAAACGGTCTGGACTTGAAAGTGATATGCCTCTTCTCATTGTATAAAGAGGGATAAGCCAATCATACGGTGGATCATCAATAGATGTCGCTGGGGAGTTGGC
Organism: Myrrha octodecimguttata; assembly: GCA_958510865.1. Classification (NCBI taxonomy): domain Eukaryota; kingdom Metazoa; phylum Arthropoda; class Insecta; order Coleoptera; family Coccinellidae; genus Myrrha; species Myrrha octodecimguttata. The sequence goes on from OY294057.1 coordinate 35,388,696, forward strand.
AACCTCTGCACGTCTTGGCTTACTTCAGGTTGAAGTATGTCGTAGCTTGTTTCTGGTACATTCTTAGATTTGGGACACGTCGTACCTCAATAACCAATGATGCTGACGAAGTCGATATAGATGTTGCTGTATTTCATAACTGTCCCGAAATAAAAACCAGTGGGAGGACTAAAGTTAGGTAGATTCAAATCACGAGGTCTGAGGTTTTTTCGAACGTGATCATCTCTATGAATTAATGATTGATTCTTTTTTCTGGCTCTATTTTCAACAAATCGTATAGCAACAATAGTTCTAAGGCTGAAATCAGAGTAGTCACTGCTTTCACAGTATTCGTTGAATGAGAAATAACCAGAATCCGTAAATTCTACCCAAAAATATATTTTGAGCATCTAATATATGAACAAGCAATTCTTTTACTTAAACGCATTTATAATTTTGGGTGGTAATCTGGAATAAAATTCTTATTTTTTCTACGAATAACTGAGAATAAAAACGCTGAAACCTGTCAATTAATTTTTTATTTTCTCAATTTTTTACTATAAAATGAAATATTCTCAGTCAACGTCTACAACCCTACCAAAATTTTGTTTTTCAAATTGAATTAAACGTCATTCTTAGGCTATCTGGAGAGTTTATGAGGCATGAAATATTTCCGTCAACTTATGTTTTTTCGCGCATGTTTTGGGGAAGAGCGTGGTATCGTTTTGTCCAAATGTCTTAAATAGTTTCTGGAGAAACTGGGAAAAAATATGTCGAATTCAGTGGTCTTTCCTAGGTATCGTTGTTTCTCCTGTATTGGTTGATACATCATGATATAGTATAGAAATAACTAATGAAGTATTTGTTATATTTTGCATTCCAAACGGATAATTTTTAAAAATTATCTTGTTATTGCCTTAGGGCTATTTGTCACCGGAAAATGGCACCAGTCTTTTCCAGATGTGGGTTTACTGCCCCTTGCATATTATAAATCAAGGGTTCATCACGTATCTTTTTTCGATGTTTATTGTCGCTCAAAGCTATTTTTTCAATTAATCCTAGATAGGGTTTGCTTCAATCAGTCTGTAAATGTATTAGTCCATTTTCATACAATTTATATCACAACGTAATAGTTCCCATAGCTATATTCTAGCTTTGTTGGCAACTTCTCGTACCTGATCTCAAGCAGAATCCGGGAACCCCTTTATGATGCACTTGTTTCACTTTTTATGGGGTCATTTCGCACAAATGTAGATAGTGTTGAAAAGCAGATAATCAAATAAAATAATCATAAAAGAGATCTTTAATTGGTTTTAGATAATATAGCAGAAGTTATTGTCGATCTCAACCCCTTTGCATGACAAACTTTCTATGAATCATAAAATCGGAATCATTGAGAATCTTTCTGAACATAAATCAACCAAAGTCCTTATACTATGACTCAACAACACTCATTCTTCTGAAATTTCCTGGAAAATATTAGTCAGAGAAGAGGATATAACAGAAATCCCACAGTGCGAACTTTCAGAACGTCCTTCAAAATCAGTATTGTCACAAATTTTATGAAGCCTCCTGAAAGTACCAATGCTGGTGAACATCCAGATGATGACGATAATATAGTACTGACAGATGTAAATGAAGCCCTTGCTTTATTGAATGTAGTCGAAGATTCCTCCTCATCTTCAGGTACGGATTCATCCAGCAGTTCGTCTGATTTTTCTGTCATCCAATTGAATGATAGTGCAACGTTAGAAAAATGCTCTGTTGTATATTATGCCAGTTATTTAGTAAAAAAAATGTTCGGATCATTTGAAGACTGTAAAACCAGTTTGGAATCTGCTAAGAATTTGGACAACGAAGAAGAGCTTTTAATTTTTTTCAAAAGTGATTTGAAGTGTGAAGCCGGTTGGAGAACTCCAACATATTTATAACGCGGGAAATTGGGCTATTGATTGTTTCAGTCGAGATATAGGAAAACTTCTGAATAAAAAATTAATGTCAAATTCGAAAAAAAAATTGTGAAAAATTAGAGTCCCATTTATCGGAATGGTTCGAACAAAGACGATATGCTTTAGGTAATCGATAAGCAATGTGAAGTAGTAAATTCTTCAGCATAATTAAAAACCAGACTGACCAATTTTCACGTTAAGAATAATCCAAATATTTCTTGACCCCAGAAATTAACTTGCGAAATATACATCAGCAGAAAAATCATCATTCGTATAGGAAGCAGAACAAATGGGGGAAAAGCGGAATAACTATATAAATATTATTATTGAATTGGGCAGAAAATCATTCAAGGAGAAAGTTGTCGGACTGTTGCTGGGCAGGACCATATATAGAATTAATGAATATTTTTGACGACTTGTACATTTCTGTAATGTTTTGGGGGAATAAATCTATTATTTTCCTTATTATTATCGTCCATGTCTGGACTTGGAAAAAATATTTTCTGAAATGTAATATATATGCCAAATTTCAGTTGAATATCTTTGTGAAGTGCAGATACTATGCGAAAAAAACTTGGAAAGAATTCAAACTTTAACACCCTGTATCTAGAAAACGAAACGTTTGAGGTCCCATGTTTATTGGCCCTTTTTTTCCTCAAAATTATACAAGGGAGCTCCCTTCTTTGTTTGTACCTCCAATTTACAAGAACGAGAACAAATAGACCTGAAAGTTGAAGAAGTACATTGGGGCATTGGTAGAAAATCAAAATTAACATTGGAAAATAGACTGCTTGTCTATAAAACCGAAAGAAAGTCCATCAATGTAATCTAATGAATACTTTATTTGGAAATAAACATTATTATTATTATTATTTATCTGGTCCTATGATGTGAGCTCTCGAGATGTCCAAGTAAATCGAACATCTCAATAATTGAAAGAAGTCACTCCAACATGCTCAGAATGATATCAAATGCAGCGTGGTTTGTTCCAAATCAGACTCTTGACGAAGACATGAAGATACCGTATGTGAATGATTCCATCAGGGAAAAAAGCGAGAAACACCCCAAAAGTCTCAAGGCCACATAAATATTCTGCAACACCCGCTGACCAAATTGCAGAACAATCAACGAGTCGAAAAAAAAAACAGCAACAAATCTGAACCTACAATGCAGAGACAAATTCGGAAACTGAAATAAATGAATACCTATTGCAGTATGGTAAAAAACTCAAAAGGAATAAGTTTAAAGTTGAATTTACATTCGAAATTCAGAAGAGTTGTGATGCATTATGATGATCATGAGCTTTGGCGAAGGCCCCATCAACACTTGTCCAGCAGAAATTCTTCATTAAGTTATGCAACAAATTTCAATGTATAAAATTTGCGATAATATTGTCGAAAGTGGAAGTGCTCATTCTTACAAAAAATGGTTCTTCGTTTTTTGAAGCAGGGGATAGATGTTGTGGAATTCTTCATAGTATTTCTTGCCCCTTATATTCTATATACTGGATCTCTTGATTTATATTTCTGCTTCAAATAATTTCTCAGTTAAGTAACCCAATACCATTGATATCTTACATAAAACTTATACAGCATGCCAAAAAGGTAACCTAACTCGTAAATAATGCTTTTACGAAGAAATATTAAGGAATATCCTCGCACCCGCCGATTTTTGATTTCAAAACTAATTTATCCTGAGCTTTTTTCAATTTGATATTTCTCACTCCACTACTTTTTTTTTCAAATGAAAATATATGGATTTTGATGCATCAAATGGAAGGTAATTTGATGGACTTTTCAGAGATGTTGCCTAAAGTAGAATTGCTTGTGCCGTTTTTCATTGAAAATGAGAATTAGAAGACAGTATTTAGTTTCTACAAATGTTTATTGTTTAACGAGAATTCTTTCGCTATGATATAGCTCCTTCAGGTATTACATTTTACTGACTGATGGTATGTATTTCGACAAAGTTTAAGTATGGTTAGGAACGTGCCTGAATGAATATTCAAAATCATAAAAAGTGAGAGCAGGTATAACTTGGGGTTTACCTAAGGGTTTCTCAAGTTACAGAAAGATATTCCATAATGGAGAGCTATTCACATCTGTTTGTTCATTCTGTAGGATTGTGCGGGCGTTATACCTGTGGATTTCCAACGACTCTAAGAGTGTTAATCTTGAACTTTTGCTTTCGTAGTTACTGTAGAAATTATGCATATAACGGCTGACTGCGTAAACACAAGAACTTTCGAAAGAAACTACTTAGAAACTCGATATTTGTAAAGAAGGTTTGGACCTTAATTACGAAGATCGAATTCGTGAATGGGTAAAATCCACCCAATGATTCCGCCCCAATCAAAATTTTATTTTCCCAATATTTCCAAAAATACAGATTAGATCGAATTGTAATCCAGTAATTTATCGTAAAATAACAGTTTGAAGATTCATACAGAATTAAAGTAGGATAATATGATGATAAGATCACAGAATATTAAATATTTAAAAAAAAAATTGAATTTTTTTTTAATTGTTCTGATGACACGATCATCACGAAATTTTTTACAATATTGTGCTTCAACATCTCTCAACTAGCTGCGAAGTTTCATCACGATAGAATCAGTAACGATATCGAGAAGAAAACCACGAAATTCTACATATTTTTTCCCAATGTCTCCAAAACTGATATCCGTATCGAATTGAGATTTGGAACACTGCTGTGAAATATGAAGTTCAAGGTACAACTGAAATTTAACCCGAATATGAATGATAGTTTCAGAAAAAAAAATTTTTTCGAAAAAAATTTTGAAAAATTTTTTTTTTTTAATTTGGTAACCATACAATTTCGACGAAATTCTGCTCAAAGTTGCGCGTCGTTATGCTTCAACTAACTGCCAAGTTTCAATTCAATCGCGACAGTTGTTTCTGAGATATGAGGAAAATTACCTCAAACGAACTTAACCTTCGTATGTTGAAATGCAACCATTCCTGAAATTTTCACGTAGATAGAATTCTCCGTACGCCCGTTATCGTGGTGACGGCCGGCCGGATAGAATCGATTTTGACATCGGATTCGTCATCAGTGAGTCCAACCTAGTCGTTTAAGACCATTTTTGGCTCAATCATCGAAAATTACAGACATTTGGACAAAATGATAGCACGCTATTCCCCTAGAACATGCGCGCAAAAATAGCTTAACAAATTTTTTTTCAGTCCAACCACTCAATATGCAATGGAATGTACTTCCATTTCATATATCACAATCCATATATTACTATTCGAAAAAAACAGTATGGGGGTGTGGAGCGTAAAGGGTGGGAGATGTCGAATTCTAAAAAGCATAAGGAGACCTTCTTTCGGTATTACAAATCTTTGGATTCGTGGATTTCCTCTGATAATAATTATTAAAAGAATAATGGTCTGGTACTCTCCAATCACAAATTGTAAATTAATTCTTAGTTTTTTATTCAAAAACGGCACCACATTTTTTTTTCAGTCAAATCGCTGAGTAGGTAATCAAATTACTTTCCATTTGATGTATTACAACCCATATAATCCAATTTGAAAAAATAAAGTAGTGGAGTGCGGGGTTGGGGGTGAGAAATGTCAAATTCAAAGAACCACAGGATAAATTACTTTTGAAATTACAATCGACGGATGCGAGATTTTCCTTAATAATTCTTCATTCAAAAATTATTGACGAGTTACGTTACTTTTTTGACATGCTGTATACTATTTATAACTCATTGGTTTTTCACCCCAAAACTTGCAACGTTTTTCTTCATACCTCAGGAACCACTGGTCGGAAATCATCCGGGTGAAAATTTTTAGGTTGAGTTATGCAGCAATAAATATTGAAAGTTTCATGAAAATTCGGTTGTAAGTTTTCGAAAAATATTTTTTTTTCCCTCCAACCCCCAAGGTCCTCAGGGTACACCTATCCTGCTCAAAAGCTTGGAGGATCAATGCCGAGCGACACACAATTTTTCTACCAAGTACTTTCAGAGAAAAGGCTGACGGTTCATTTTTATTAGTTCAGTCAAATCTACATACTCCAAAATGTAAACTGTGAAATTTTGAGGGGGGGTAATTTTTTTTTTTTGGTCAATCACTAAGGTTTATTATTTGATTTTATCAAATAATAAACCAAACTGGAAAGCACGAAACTTTAAATCTTATTCACCAGAAGCAAAGCTCGTCATCACTTAAGATACGCTATGTGGTGATAGTCATATTCATCGAATTCAATATTAGTTGCTAGTTAAGACACAGTATAATATGACCAAACAAAAATTAATGACAATACTAACCTAATCACGAGGACGAATATCTGTCAAACAAAACATCTACACAGAAGAAGCGGACCCAAGGAGAATGACTACAGCTGTTTCACAGAAATCGATGAGTAAAACTGAAACAGTTGCGGTCATTCTCCTTGGGTCCGCTTCTTAGGTGTAGATGTTTTGGTTGATTGGATGATTAGCTCTGATCAAGGTGGAATATTCGTTGATTTATCCACAGATATTCGTCCTTGTGATTAGGTTAGTATTACTGCTGGAGCTCTTTTTTTTCCCATGAACCAATTCCTATTAATGACAATGTTCCTGAAATGAATTATACTTATAACTGGTATTTTTTTGTTTGATGACATATGGTTGACACGAACCATGTGAATATATAGCCACTATAGACGTAGAGTGTAGTGGTGACAACTGCCCTTGTTAACACCATAGTTCCTCAAACAAAGGTATTCTTCATTCATATATACAGAGTGTAACAGCCAAATGGAATAAATTCGATAACAAATAAATGAGGGCGTGTTGGGAAAAACGCTCAGACACGTCGATTTGTAATTTTAAATGTGCATATTTTTCAAGAAAATAATATTATATAGGGTGTTCCATGTGACCGTGGCCAATACCAACTTTCTTATTTCAAATGCAACCCCCTGTATATTATTTATTTTTTGGATTCTTCAAAGAATTCTAGACACAATTCATGCATAATGTCCTATACCTATCTTTAACTATTTCGGAAAGTGTTTTCAGATTTAGTGCAAAAATCAACGTTTTAAATAAAAAATATTTTATTTCACAAATTCGGTACATAACACTTAAAACCTAATAAGTAATACTGATTATTTCTCAATACTTAAAAAAAAAACAAAAAAAAACATTAATGTCAATGTAGGAAATGTTCAAAATGCTCTCCGCGAACGTCTTTGGCAACATGCTAATCTGGTGTAGAATTGTCTTCTAACGTTACTCAACATTTCTGAAAACACTTAATATTTCCGAAAAAGTTGAAGATAGGTATAGGACATTGTACATGAATTATGTCTGGAATTTTCTTGAGAATCCAAAAAATTAATAATATACAGGGGGTTAGATTTGAAATAAGAAAGTTGGTATTAGCCACGGTCGCATGGAACACCCTATATAATTTTATTTTCTTGAAAACTATGCGCATTTAAAATTACAAATCGACGTGTCCGAGCGTTTTTCCTAACACCCCCTCATTTATTCGTTATCGAATTTATTCCATTTGGGTGTTACACTCTGTATGAAGTCAGTAGGTAGGTCATAGAATAAGTTCATTAAGCTCTATGGCCGTATTTATAGTTGCTTCTTGAGGCTTCCTTACTGGAGGCCGCCTTGAATTTGCTTCCCGATCAGTTCAAATTCAAGGCGGCCTTCAGTAAGTACGGCCCTATGAGTGTTGGATTGGCATAGATGCATAGAATACATAGTGCGGACACTGATTGACATACTTTGAAAGCGAGAAGTGGTCCGAACATTGTCAAAATAAGTAAGTGTAATTGTTCAATTTCAGTTTTCGCCAATAGGTGCTGGCATCGATAAATATAAAATATGAAATATTCACGGAAGTAACCGAAATGTCATATCAAAATTAGTCAAATCAGAGCTTTTTCTTCATGTTCCGAGTTGGACTGCACAGAATTTAAGGAATTTACGAAAATAAATTAATTTCAACCAGTTTGAGTTGTAATGATAATACATTACCAAAATATAATATACCTATTAATCTTCAAATTTAAAGTGAAGTAGTTACCTTACCTAACCGGATCCTTAGAGTTTATAAGATGCCATATCAATTTGAAAGTCTGAAACCACGAAAGTCCTGCTATTGCTCTTTTTAAGGTTATACTAATAGGCCTATCCCCAAGAAGGATTTTGCATTTCGGCAACTTTGCTACCTGTTGAAAAAAATTAAATTGAATAAATTTGCATGATGATTAAAAGTTTATTTACTTCTCTATAAGCCACTCTGAATTCACCACCGGGTGCCATTCCTATTTCCTTAGTTATATGAGCACTCATGTCCAATAATAAAAGGTATATTATTCCATTGTAAACTCCATTTGATTTTATCGTCGATAATACTTTTCTTGTATCGATTTCCTGTGCTTCTTTCAAAATAGTCTCCTCATCTAAATTCAATATATTCAGTCTAGAATTACAGAGCTCCAAAATGACGATATCAGGTTGAACATGTTGAATGACCTGTATAGACAGAATTGTTTACTTATAAGAACATATGCATTTCATCATATCTCAGTTCACTATAATTATCGACTGGAATTAATGAAAGAGAAAAAACATAGAACAAGGCCAAAATGGCTTTTTGATTAACAATTGATTCTCAATTCCATTAATGACACCCGTCAGAATGATTTCTTTTATGAAAATGTTTTTCACCTTTTCCACATCTTCTTGGGATTCTCTGCTGAAATGGGCAGTACCAACAACATAAACTTTGGTGTTTTTTGCTGTGTCCACTATAAGATTCACAGTTTCTGGTAGATTGTTATCAAAGTCTTCATCACCTTTACTCCCATTTGAAGAATCAGTATCACCAAAAGCGAACATATCTATTGTGGATTCACTTTTTTCAGATCCAGATTCAGATCCGTTTTTCCAATTATTATCGGTCAATTCTGAATATCCAAAACATATGTAATAATATTATAACTGCGACCTACATGAACTTACCAAAATGAGAAAGAGATTTGTCCATAATTCTCCCTTGAACTTTATTTCATTTATCAAAGGATACTACGTGGATCAAAAATTACTGGTTGCGACTATTTACACTGAGAATTTTGGAAGTTATTTTCGGTCATAAAGAAAATATAAAGAAAATTGAAAGTTTTACGTCAAGTGAAATTGAGGTTATGTATTGCCTGAGGTTCTGTCAAACCTTAACAATCATCCAAGGATCCAAGTGAAATTTTAAGCTGATTGATTTCTTAAGTTACATTGTGGTGAAGAAAAATGTTTCGAGGATTTGTAAGTTTGTATGATTGATATTCGAGTTGAAAGTTAATCTAAATTTTATTTCAGTTCACCTTCATTGTCGGACTATATGCAGGGATATACTTGGCTCAGAACTATGAAGTACGATTTAGAAGTCGTTTTACACAAACTACAAATAATTAATCGTATATTTTGCAGATACCCAAGGTAGATGACCCACAGAATTTATACAATAAGGTTAAGGAATTCGCAGATAATCATAGGAAAGATTAAACATGTAGATAATGAAACATTTAATTTAATAAATACAATATATATTAACTAATCCTCATTTGAATATAAATCCACCACCGAGATATTCTTGTCTTATTGGAGGCTCAACGAAGGCTAACCAGTCACTCGAATGAGTGGGCAACAATCCCATACTTTGGCATTTATACAAAGCTAGCCCAATATTTACAAAATTCCCTAGGATGTATATGATCATTTGGCCTATTGCGCTAGTTTCAATTACTTTAAAGGTACTTTTCGTAGCCCAAATAGCTTGTATTGGTCTAAGCAACAACATTCCAACCATCATGATTGGAAAAATTGAGATTGAATTTCCAGCCATGTACATAATGAATAGATTCATTGGAACTTGCTTAATTGGTGCTAATGCAATATCCCATGACTTTTTGGTTATCAATCGACTTATATCTGCCTTCTTAGTTACCTCATTGCTAGATGGAATATTTGAAAGGTTATAGGCTGGAGGTGCTGGTAAACTATCGGTAATTCTCGCTACAGTTCTGAAATCATCATCAATTAATATATAATCGCAATGTAGTAGTCGATATCGACTTACTTGCTGCTATCCAAACTCCATTTGGACCGTTTGCTGTTGGACTTCGACATTTCTGTAGTATGAGGAATCACCTGACTGAAGGATTACCAAGTTTTTCAATGGAAGGGAACCAAAAATTCATCTATTGTTCAGAAGACACCAAGAAAAGAACTTACCAATATCTATTGGATATCAAAAATTCTGACTTCTGCTATAACTGACATGACAACTAATAAATGTCAATAACAATAAATAAATACAAATACACACCACCGATGTTAAGTTAGCTTCAAAACGTAGCTGGCGAAGACACCCGAATCTTTGGATAGGATTAGGATGAGTTGCGACAGTGGCGTGCAACTTTATCATTGTTTAAGGAATTGAACAATGTGAAGAAGATTCTTCTTCATTTAAACATTCACCTCGTTATACTTTTTTCAAATCCTTAAACAATGTCTTTATTCTTGCCACAAAGAATTACAGGATGTGTGACACCTCAGTCCTCACAACACAGAATACAACAGTAGGAGATTTCAGTGCAAGTTGCCGACCCAAAAATTTAGAAAATTTTCTACCACTGGGGTGTTTTATCGAAATAACTGGTTTGAAAATGAAATAAATTCCACGAAAATAGGAAATTGGGAAACAAATTCTAACAAATGCGAAACCGAAAGTCGACAAATATAAAAATTAAATATAGAACACTATGTATAGTCAAAAATATTTATAAATATTTTTGACTATACAGTGTGTTTTTCTTCAATGTTCTTTACTTAATATATTTGCATACTCATGGGAGGATTCACAAAAATGTTCAAATATTCTATATATATAAAGAAGAGATAACCTCATATCTCTGAGTCGACTCGGCAAAGTTGCTATTTTGGCATAAACGTTGAATTCACACCATCAATTTCTTGCCCATAAACCAATCCTCAAATGAAAAAAAATCATTCAGAGATAAATCTCGTTATCTGGGGAGCCGTTTGATCGTGCCATTCGTAGAAATGACAAGGTCTGAAAAATCCCTCCTACTGAGATCTGAGATAGGTCCGGTGTACACATCAGGCTTTTCCAGCTCCGGCGCCGTTGCGGAACCGTTCTTACTATCTGAAGTACACAGTATCAGTGAAAGAATGCACAGTGAATGCACACATAATAAGTACGGCACTGCAACGGCGCCGGAGCCTCAAAAACCGAATGTGTACACCGGGGCTTATTGTGTGATTACCCTTGCAATGCGAGTTGCGACTTGCACAGCTATCTTGTTGAAATCAGACATCATCGAAATTAATTGGTAGCTTTTTCGAACTTTCGAAATAATTTGATTCTCAAAGCCCAGAGGTGTGTACACATCCGGCTTTTCAAACTCCGTACTTATATTTGTACATTCTACCATTACTACTGTGTGTACTTATTCAGATCGTAAGTACGGCACCGCAACGGCGTCGGATGTGAGCATTCTACCTCTGATGCTGTGTACTTCAGATCGTAAGTACGGCATCGCAATGGCGCCGGAGCTGAAAAACCGGATGTGTACACCGGACCTAAAAGCGCCGGGTATTTGGTAGCGTTTCTGAAGGTTTCTATCGAAAAAAAATGGTCAAAGCAGAGATCGATATCCGTTGGAAGGACTTCCAAGATAATTTTCATACAATTTGCGTTCCTACTACCATTCAGATACACTACCTATTGTCGATCTTGTGGGTGAAATATCATCACTGAAGCGTTGCCTCTAATTTCAATATGATGTAGTTCGGATAGTAGTATTTTGAGATTGAAAAGCAGTCGAAGAGCTAGTGGAGTTGTTGTCGATTTTGATCTTCGAAATCCATTTGCCGGTGATGGACACTTATCAAGTATAAAACTATTTCTTTTTTCTGGGTCAGGCAGATATTTTCGGGATGGCTGGTAGAATTGAATTTATTCGGTATAGCGCAGCTACCCCAAGCAAATGTAATACCTTGCTACTATTTATTATTTTCAGGACTGAATCTCCAGATAAATTTCTTCAAAAAATTCACTTGCTCTGCTTTCAGGCATCCCATTCACCCCCAATCTCGAGGTATCAAAATTATTATCAGCCTTCTAAAGCAATTTAAATTCTTTGTAACTTTTTTTGCGGGACCTCATTGAAGAGGATTTACTTTGAAGTGTATAAAAATTGTAATAATACGAGGAGAATTTTTCCTTACAAGGTACCAGCTCATGCAACAACTTTGAGAGAGAAAAGTGTACAGTACATGGCCATCAGTTTGATCAATGTTTTACCACTTGAATTGAGAAAAGTTGCCAGCTTGGTGAATTTCAAGAGGAGGTTGTATGATCTGGTATTGAAATGTGAGCCTTATAATTTAGAGGAATTTAGAGTCTATTGCAGGAATCAATAATTTGTGAATTTTTGTTATGATATGACTTGTTCCAGTTTTATACGTGGTGTAATCTTTTGGAATTAATAAATTACTATTACTATTACTATTACTATTACTATTACTATTACTATTACTATAACTATTACTATTACTATTACTATTACTATTACTATTACTATTACTATTACTATTACTATTACTATTTATAAGATGGTGCCAATAACTATTATGCACAGGTTGACATCCGTAAAAAAAAATCAACTGGCTCTGTTTGCAGACACCTCTATTCTCGAAGTATCAAAATTTTCATTTATCACAAGCAATTCCAAACCTGTGTTAATTTTTATTGTTCAGGACTGGATTGATGAGACCCATGTGGAAATGTCGATTAACATCTTCAGATTGAAATCCTGTAAAAATAAAACTCTAGAAAAGCACTGACGTGAAGCTCTTGCATTCGCTCATGTTCAAATATGTTGCCAGAGCGGTCATCTTTTCTCGTATTGAACGAGACCAACTCACCTTTACTTCCTGACGAAAAGATTTGGTGATCTTTTCTAATCACATTATTCTCCCGAAATTCTGCTTGAACCTTCAAGTTGTCATCAAGTACTACATTTCAATTCAATCCAATCTGTATTTTGTAAATTGCCAGAGTTGTCATCTTTTCACGTATTGAATGCGATCAAACTTACCATTGTATAAAGAGGTCCTTCATCTTTATACAATGCCTTTACAATTTGACATATTTTCCTTCAGTATCTCCGAAAATTATGATAGTATCTAAATATGAAATTTGGTATATCACTGTAAAATACGAAGTTCAAGGTGTGAGCGAAACATGATGAAAAATTTTCAAAGAGATTTTTTTTTAAATTTACTTTGATAGCAAGATCTCAACAAAATTTCGGAAAAACTTTCGAGTCATTATGTTTCAACTATAATTGTCAAGTTTCAATCCGATTCGCTCGAGCAGGTCCTGAAATATCATCAGGAAAGTAACCTTCGGGGATTTTGCCCATTAACCAACTAAACCGTCTCATGTTAGTCAACATTACCATATAATAATAATAATACATAGTTCTCATGAATGCAGCCTTGAAAAATAGAATGTTACGAAGGTTTCAGTTGATGCGACTATAGGACGATAATATTTAAGATTATAGAATTTAACTATTAGATTTAAAAGAGATTTTCCTCCTTTGATCATATGATAATTTCCCCACACCAACTGATTTTTTTTCGCAATGAATATTTATTTCATTTTGTCAAACTTGAAAATGCCCTAATATATATATTCTTTCGAGAACGAGCAATACAATTCTTTGATATATCACAGTGTTAGCAGAGGAAATGTAAACGGGGTACCATACATTTTTGCGTATGAAAAAAAATGCCCTAATGAAAGATTTTGGTATATCGCACTATTACATGGGTTATAATTAGGATGCATCCTAGTTATATTTCAACAATTTTTATGTCAATATGTCAGTAACAGTTCACAAATGGCTTTTTGAGATATTATTCCGATTCGTGTCGGAAATTGGTTCGTAGCCCAGATTTTGCTGCGCTATCGACTAGATGCACGCCACTGATTTCATCCACCGAATCGGGGGCACCGATTCGGTTATCTCCGCTCAGCTACCTTTTGGAACTTTTGGAAGCTAACTTCACGCCAGTTATCGGTCATCTTATGCCAAGACTACATTAATGAACACAAAACAAACCGCGACTGTAATGTAAGCCCCATACCAGGGGGGTGAAGCGACAGTAGGAAAAGTGGAAACAAGGACATACGTCCCCAACTGAGCTCGTTCTGTCCTTTGATTAGAAAAGGAGATGTAGGAAACGTATGTCGTAGATATGTTCAAATGGATGAATGACATAAATGACAGAACATTTATGGAATGACGAATGACATTGATAAATGAAATTGGCATAACTAAGCATAATTTCATAAATGTGTTTGTTGAAAAGTTATATGTGATATTTTCTAGACTGTTGCAATAATTGTTGTGATATTAATTAGTATTAATATGATCTCCATGTGAAGATAAGTTTTTTTTTGGTAATTTAATAAAAAACTTTCCGGTCCAAATTTCCTTTTCAGGATTCAGCTGATGCCGGGGATAAAATATTTCAACTCTTTTCAGGTGCTCTCTTCGTGATATAATGAAACTTTTTTTTCCAGAATTCAGATTATGCTAATGATATGATATTTTTGCAGGTGATTAGTTGGTGATTGAATGAGTTTTTTTCAGGTATTACATGATGTTGAAGATTAGGGCGCTAGGTGAGATCTGATGTTTATGTTCATACAAAGTTCAATTCTATAAATCTTATTGTCTCTAACGTTATATTGAATTAAGAAAATGGCTTTACTTTCATCTGCTTCATTGTACAAAGATGTTAAGTTTTCTTGCAAATATCCTTCTTGCAAAAATTCCTATATCAGCAATTCACTTGTTGGTAATAACAAAAGATTTTTTCGCTTCCCTAAAGACCCAGACATTTGTACCTGATACATACACCGACTGATAACACTAAGATTGTATTGAGTGTTGTGATATTTTATTTTTATTACTATAGTTTGTTGACTGTGATATGGATTATAGCACGTGAATATTTTACTGAGTATTTTTTTTAGGAACGACAAGGGATATACACACAGTATATCAACATATCATGGTCTATCCCAGCAAGATTGATCAGCATTATTTATATTTGAAATATATTTCAATATTCATCTTCTATAATTTCATATGTGAAATTGATACTTTTTTCATTTTTCAGACTGTAATCATCTATATCGATGGAATCCACTTGATTATGTCTACCTATTGTGACTGGATGCTTTTTCCCCTACCTAGACAAAACAGTGTTATTGTGTTTCAGTGACGTGACAATTCTGATCGTAATAATAACTGAAAGACTGTCGTGAATAAGTGTTGACCCCATAAACATCCTTTTATCCATAACTCATGAACATCAAAGTGTAATTCTCATTTTATTGAATAATTGTTCTGGAATTTGGTAGATACACCCCAAAGAACTTGAAATAGTTGAAACCAAATTCCAAAAATGTAAGACCTGTGGTTGGTCAAAAATTTTGTTTGTTGTGTGTCATGGTTTTTGTTTTCTCTAGAAGCAAATTTTACTTATTTGTTTCAGAAAACTGCCACCTAAATTATAGTCACATTTGATAAGGTGTGAGACAAATATTTTCTTATTCATTCTACGACGGAATCTTTGAAATATATGAAAAATGTAATCAGTATTTATTCAAGAAATTCAGATTATTTTATGTTTAAGAAGTTTTTTCAACTACATTTTGTATAGTTTTTTGGCTGAGATATATTTTGGTTACCAATTTTGCACATGCAGATGTTCCACATGTAGGTGTGAAAAAAACGAGCATACTGAAGCCTATTTTATGATAATTATAAGTAAATATTTATGTACATATAACTTGTTGGAAAATATATTATAATTGCATGCAATTTTAACAATGATGTAAATAAAGAAATAATTGTTTATAATGCTTTGTTTCATTTTTGAAGCACGTTTCCTTTCGAATCATAATTGAGCTTAGAACACGGAATAATAAAAATCTTGAAGAATTCACGATATAAATATTTGCATCCTGCAATAATCAATATTGCCACAGAATATTTAAGCACAGAACACCATCAGAATTCTATCGTAAAATGACAATAATGACATATAATTCAGCAAGCGGACACCCCCTCGCACCATAATGGAATATTCCCAACTAGATTTTTGCAGGAGAAATGTCACAAATGTTGCCCACAGTTTACAAGGGAGGTAGCACTTCTTATATTTGATGTTCTGTGCCCCATACTATTATATCAACAAGATTGCGAGAGGATAATAATATTGATATGAGCAGATGGAATAAGCGTTTTATAATATAATAGATTACTAGGGATTATGAGGCTTCATAATAGATTTGTAGTTTTAGAATTCTATGGTGGTAGTCATGGAAAAATATAGGTGCAAAATTCAAAAATTGTTTATTTTTAATTTTTATATTTTTTAACTCATCCAAAGAATTTTTGAATTTTGGTATATTCGTATCTAATATTTGATTGTGATTGTGATTGTATGATGCTTGAAGTAATAAAGATATAATATATCTGAGGTGATTTAGAATAGACATCTCCAATATATCTGTATGTGATATTTGATTTAATAATAATAAAGTAATGCATTATTAATATATCAGTGGATATACGTTATGCGACTCTTAAGTGGAAAGTTTGTAGTCAAAGTATTTTTTTCCATTCTCCTTCTATTTTTATATTGTGAATATTGGATTTATTATATTGTAATTAATCAGGTGAATTGATCCTTATTTCATTTTATATAGCCTATATTTTAATGAATGCTTTACAGTGTAATTGGCCTGTGCTAGATCCTAAAAATCAGGATGCTAAAATTGAAAAAAACAATGAAGTACCCCTCAGAATTATGGTTATTGCTGATACCCATCTTTTGGGACCTAGAAAAGGCCACTGGTTCGATAAGCTACGTAGAGAGTGGCAAATGTACAGGGCTTTCCAAACGGCAATCAGTTTACTTCAACCTGAATTGGTTTTCATACTGGGGGACATTCTAGATGAGGGATTCTACTGTAGTCCTCAAGAATTTCAGAACTATGTTCGTAGATTTGATAGGATGTTCTCACTTCCTGAGCAAATAAAATTATTTATGGTTCCTGGAAACCACGACATAGGTTTTCATTATGAGTAGGTAGTTAATTGAAGCTTATGTGGAAAAATAATATTTACATTTTTTTGCAGGATAACTCCCTACCGAACCAATGAGTTCACCAAAGCCTTCAATACAACACCAGTACAGTTAATTACAGTAAGGGGGAATCATTTTGTTCTTGTTAACAGTATGGCATTGGCCGGAGATGGTTGTTTTTTGTGCAGGCCTGCTGAATTGCAGCTTACTAATATTGAAAGTGATGATTGCCAATAAATTGCTAGACCAAAGTTTAATTCATAGTTTTCTAGGAATATTAAAATGTTCTAGAACCTCTAGTAATGGAAAATGTGATGAAAAATCAAGGCTTCAAGTGTATAGCAAACCTATTCTGATGCAGGTATTATAATTCACTTTTTGATATGAATATACGGTATACATTACAATTTTGTCATCAACTCTCCATTTGGGTGGTATTATTACGATCCATTATTGTGGTCCCTTATGACTGCTAGAAAGAGGAGTGCAGTAGAACTCCTCTGATCCGTCCTTGGCTGGTCTGACGCTCCCATTAATCTGACTTTACATGGTTAAGCGAGTAAGTACCCTCTTGTCAATGACATACTGCCCATAGCCATTTTTTACTGTGAAGTTTCATTCCAGATAGCGCTATGTCATCCCTTTTGTAAAATTGTATGCTCTATTGGCATATAAACACTGATTATCTTTATTGTTTTACTTCCATATACAACATGTCAAGAGTAAAATGTCTTCCTGCGTTTCTGAGTTTATATGCTTAATGTAATAAATATTGGCTTTTTGGATAATCCGATCATTTTTGCATTCCAACGAAGGGATGGATTAGAGGAGTTCTACTATAGTAAAATTCGTATTAACAACATAACAGATGAATATAAATTATGTATGCCCGAAATGCTAATGATGATTGATTATTCTAAAACACTACTTCAAGGAGGTTTAGATATAAAGATAGATAGATATTTATTAAGGTTAAATAGTAACAACGTCATGTGAATACAATATATAAATCATAAAATTCTAAATTCCATTAAACTATATGGAGGATTCTTTATGAGATGATTTTTCAATTCCTTTTTCACAAGGTTAATTCTAAGTTTTCTCCATGTTATTGGATGTTTGTTGTATAGATGAATGCCTTACTTTTTTTGATCAGTAGTTCCCATTATCTTCAGATCTTCCTTTGTTCTGATATTGTATGAATGGCAGCCACACCTCTTCTCAAACTCTCTCACTCTTACCCCAACATCCATAACAATACAATGTGTTCTAGGATTTACGCCCTGTATGGCTCTAACAGCCTCCTTTTGCGATATTAAAATTTCTTGAAGATGGCTTGAACTGCCCCATATTTCTAACCCATAAATCATTTGGGAGTGGAACAGCGCACAGTATGACTGGAGAGCCGTTGTCTTACTCTTCTTATGGCATATATCGCAGGTTGTAATTTTTGTTTAGGATAAATAATGTGTTCCCTCCATGTTAGATGTTTGTCAAAGTATATACCCAAGAACATTGTATTATTTGTAGGAACTGCAGTTGAGGTTGAAAAGAGAATAGTTTTAGTTTTTTCTTTGTTGAGAGACAGTTGGTTGGCATTAAACCAGTTAGTTGCTTTCCTAGTAATTTGTTCTGCTTTGTTCAATAAGTTATTCCTGTTATGTTCTCTTGGAGTCAGGGTTTATCATCGTTGTACTGTAAAGTGTGTCATCCAACACTTTTTGGTAGATAATTAGTGTAAAATATGAAGATCAAAGGCCCCAGTATCGAGCCCGGGGGATTATCATGTGCTGTTGTTTAAATTGAACTCTTTTCATTATTATAAGATGTACTTTGTTGATGTTTGTATGAGTAGGATCTGCACAATGACAAAGCCACCCCTCTGACTTCATAATTCTGTAGCTTCATTAGACATATATCGTGATCCATGCAATCAAATGCCTTGGACAAATCACAGAACCGTCCAAAGTGAACGAATACAATTATTTGATAGCATCAATAGTGGACCTGTTTTGCTTGAAACCAAATTGAGAATTTGTGATGTAGTCATGTTTTTCCATGAAGGAAATGAGTTGTTCTGTCATCATTATTTCTAAGATCTTTGAAAAAACAGGTGGGATGGATATATTGATTGGTAACCTCTGTTGGATCTCCCTTTTTCAGAATAAGACAGACTCTGGCCAGTTTCAGTTTATCAGGAAATATTCCACATTGTATGCATCTATTGATTTTGTGAGTTAGTGGTGTCCATATTTTATCACCAATTGATTTTATTAGTTTTGAGTTTATTTCATAGATGTCCATAGTTGATTTAGTAGCCATTCTTTGAATGTACTTGAGCGTGTCATCTTCTGTGATAGGTCTGAGAAATAGAGACTGCGCTTGTATGATCTCATTACTGCGTAAGTAAGATTGGGCCTCATCAATGTTGTTTCCAAATTGTTTAGATATTGTTGTCCCGATATTTGTAAAGTATTTATTGAAGGTGTTAGCTGATGGAGATGAATTATTTATATTTGGATTTCTCACATGAGTTTCTGCTTCATCGATTTGCCATTTGATTTTACGCGTATTTATCGCTGTGAAAATTGTAATTTGATTATTCATCTTTATATTTTCTTGAGCAGCATTTAGATAGAATTTTTTATATCTCTCATATAGTTCTAATATTGATGTCTCTAACTACAGTATATACCTCTCTTATGGGATCCAATGTTTCTTTGACTTGAGTGAGCCCCGGTGAGGTCTTACATCACAGATCATACTTTCTCGTTATTTAATTTCTCTTAGGAATTGAGCTATTACATTGTAGACAACATATTAAATTTCTCACTGATATCAGTTGTCTCATATACCATATTCCAACGTTCACACTTAGATGGAAATTCTATCCAGGTATAAGTTCAAGGCTATTCAACCATCAGCATATCCGAAATATTACGATTTTCTGCCATGTGCAAGGGTGCCAATAAAATGAACTCACTGTCAGCTAGTAATTTCATGGTTTTTGCAGGATTGAGACCTGTATGAATTATTATGCTATTAATTTGTATTATATGTTATGAGTATCACTGAAGTGCCCAAATCGGAGTCATGTGATTAAAAACTTCTTGAGACTTTTTCCCTGCGAAATTAAAGCAATTCAGAATTACTTGTACATCGCACAGGAATCTGTTGTTTTTGACCTGCTGGAATTAGGATATGCTATAACCATGAATAAAAACCAGATGTCATTCCAACATTTGTGAATTTTCATTAAGGATTAAACCTCCTATAAATATACAGGACTAATAATATACATGCCCTGGGACAGGATTCTTGGGAGCCTGGGCAACTAAGATGTCCAGCAGGGGTGCGTTCAGATGCTACGACGGGTAACGTCAGACGCGACTTAGGGCCGGTATTATAAAACTTAACTGGAAGTTATCTTTAACTTTAACTGACAGTATTGACAGTTATGTCCCAATACAACTGTCAAAACTGTCAGTTAAAGTTAAAGATAACTTCCAGTTGAGTTTTAAAATACCGGCCCTTAAGCGTTCAGAAGCTTACGTCTGGCAAATGGTTAGGTCGTTCAAATGCTTTACTTTACTCTACCGAGCGTCCAACCTAACCCGTAGATGGTTATATTTACAAATTCAAAATCAGGATTAATATTTATTAACGCTCAGAGGAAGATATGTATAATTTCTGCCTATGAGAAAACGAAAATATTAAAAATGAATTTTTTGGGGGTTAAATAAGATAGGATGAAATTTGACATTTACAGATATTACACCACATCGTTCAGGAGAATCTTCTGCCAACTGCTACAACCAAGTAAAATATTACCGTGCAATTTTGTTTACCGGGTAAAGCATCTGAACGCACCCCAAGCCTCTCAATGCCGGCAACTCTGACAGTCTCACTTTGGGAACGCTCCACCCACCCCTCAAGTTTCGTGGACCTGGGCCCCTGGATATTCATCCCCCTGTATCCCCCTCATCTCGCCGGCACAACTAATAAAATAACAATTCGCGTTTGCATCAGTCATATTGCGAATACGAATTTGAATTTGTCTTCTTAACAATAGGTCTCTTGCATGAATTTTTTTACCATTGGTATCAATTATTCTATCCGTTAGACTACTGAAAAACTTTAACCGCAGTCAAAAATGTCAATTTTCAACGAGAAAATGATCTTTTAAATTTGGCTCGACATATGTTCAAACAGACGAAACTTCGGCGCCTTCCGTGACGTACCGGGATATATCAGCTCTCTCTTTTTTCTCGTGTACTTTACTATCATGAAAATATGATAATTCGTGTTACATGCAAGAGACCTATTGATCTTAGCGATACAATTTTTAGACCAATCAATTGAGTTGGTTGGAAAATCGTTGCAAAAGAAAAGAAATCGGCACCAGGGTGGCAAAATGGTGCGGGATCCGGCATAAACTGCTTACTGCGTCAACTTTGAAATTTTTTTAGAAATAGTCGGGATCGTCGAAACATCACGTTATTTAGTTTATTTGTCAGTTCTATCATGTTACATTCTCTCCAAGAAGTAGAAATGTCGTCTGAATTTTTCCATTTCGAGTTTAAGTTCGTTACGAATCATACCTTAATCGATTAGTGTAGTAAAGAATTAGGCTTACATATTTAAAGATGTCTCTGCTAATGCTATGCAGTCGTTTTCTAAAATTCTATTTGAAATAGGTTTATATTCATTTTCTAGCATTTCCCTCTATATAGACCATCTGACATGGAATGCAATGATTTCGATTCAGCTCCCATGCCCATAAAACAGGAAAGGTTCAGAGAAAACAGAGAGTGTTTGAGCCAGGAGGCTACTTATCAGCTCTTGAACCAAATAAAGCCTCGATTATCACTATCTGGTCATACTCATCATGGGTGTACCAGAAAACTCGCAATTGGTGATGGAATAGAGATCACCATTCCTAGTTTCAGTTGGAGAAATAAAAATAACCCCACAATAGGTTTGGTAAGATAGGTTTTTTTCTTATATTGTAGGTTCAATAAGTACTGTCCAACATACTGGTCAGAAAAATGCACGGCATGCAATATTTTGCCGCTGCTTTTTTTGTTCTTTTTTAACAGATGGAGAATATAATCGTTTGAGAAATAATTTTTTCTAGACTGTTTGATGTTCAGGGGTGATAATGTTAACAATGAAACGGTAAATTTCTACAGTATTTCCTATATCTATTGATCGATCATGAAATAGATAAAATGGGGTTCATTCAATGTAATTTAATTTAATGATCATTGAACTCCGCATAATGAACAAAATCTGCATCTTATACATCTTATGTATGAGTGTAATATATAAGTTGGCCTTGAATTATTCTTTTCCGTTTCCCACTAGGGACCCCAAACTATATATACATATGTTGATTCAAGTTCAAGTGCCTAGAAGGAGTTTCTTGGGGAGAATTGGGCTCATTTGAAATCTGGAAATTGTGATTACTTCATAAGTAAGTGCCTGATCTTGTCTTCCACTTAATGTTTAATTGTGGGAGTGAAATCATTCTCCATCTCTCTCTCCCTATGCGCAATAGCATACCAAGTATTGGTATCGTGTTTAAATATATATACCGTACTTATAACGAATACTAATAATAATTTAGATCCTCGAGTTTTGTTGGTTGACATCACAATTTTATTTTTAAATTTTCAGGGTATCTTCACTCCCAACAATTATGCATTCACCAAATGTTCTATACCGAGAGAATCTACAGTAATTTTATTGTATATTGGAGGCCTCAGTCTTATTTTTGCATGGGTATTGCGTGTATTTTTTAGATCAAGAAGTAAACCTAATATTAAATATATGTGACGTAAGAGAACATTTTAACTCCTCGTCCAATTTCAGCTCATTTGTTACCTGTGAATTCCATGTTCGTAATTGTGATATTTTGATTACTAATCACACTCTTCAATACTGATGACGCACAATCAGATTTCAGTGAACATTGGTTTAGCTGATTTCAGATATTTTTTTTACTTTCGAAGTATTCAATAAACCGAATTATTTTCAAAAAGTTAGTGTAAGTGTATGCACTAAGTAGATTTAAAAGTTTGCAGTCTTACCTGAGAAAGCGTAGCAATTATTGAAACAAAATTGATCACTTCTGTCTCTTGAAAGATCACAATTTAATTATCATTGGATTTTGCATCCATTTTGAACTTATCCGTTATCGAAGTGTATTTCGAAATTAAATTGATATTTTCGAATTGTTCTTATTGAAAATCATTATTCGAGAGGAATGGGACCTCTGCTCCATCGAATAAAATGGCAAAAATTTGATTTGGTTTGAGAACACGTAACTGTAATTCGCTTTTCAAGCGAATATGCCCAATAGGATCAAACATAATATATCTACCTTAGAAGTTGAGTAAATACACCTTTTCAGAACGAGTAAGATGATTAAAAATGAATATTGGAAATATTTACTATTTCAAGGGTATAGGATGCTAACTATTACAAAAAGGATAGACAAGTCTTTACACCCGAAGAGACTATTTGCCAACACTAATAGCATTGACTTCATGTAATTCTAAAATATATTGATATCTCAGGCAGAATGGCACTACCTCAAAAGCGGCTGAAGCGTTCTTTCCTCCCTTGTATATGCTAGTGGCCATATAATTCGTCTGGGATTTTAATGCCTGAAACGAATTTGGTTCAACCTCAAGGATGCCCACTCATATGAGGTGGACCATCCTGATGGCCTATTATACTTCTATAGAAAACTAATCATAATTTTGTGCTGAAATTTATAAACAAGTATTATACATGGTGTTCCTAAATAGGGGTATCAACGGTCAACTAGATTTTTCATGAAAAAATCACGTTTTTTATTGTCTTCCCTTTTTTCCCCCCGGGTCTTCGTTTCAGAGATACAGCTTCTCAGAAATTCACATTTTTCCAGTTTTTTTATAATATCTCATAAACCGTTTGAATTACAGAATGAAGTTTTTGTACACACATTATCACTAAAAATAGTTACTTTCTTGCACTTAACTCGGTTTTATTAGACGTGCCAGTGGCGGAGATATTGAATTTGCACAATGGTTTCACCACCCAACTTTTACACCACTGGACAAATTTGCATTTGTACAGCAAATTCTGATGCGCCAATGTGTTTTACATAAAAAAGGTCCTTTTAGTTCATTGCTGTTAAGTGAACCGTTTTCGAGAAAATTGGCATTTTATGATCGAAAATTAAATTAAAGCAGGATGACAATTAACACAGTTACCATTGATTATTTTTTATGGGGTCACATGAAGAACATTGTGTACGAACCTCCGGTTGATACCGTAGAAGAGTTTACCGCTAGAGTTGAAGCCGCAACAGAGCAAATTGAAAATACGCCTCAGATTATGAACAACGTTCATAGGAACATATTATCCAAACGTTATTTTAATGCGTGCATTTCAGCCAACGGGCGTAAATTCGAACCATTCTTGTAATGTCGTTAACTATGATCGCTAAAAATAATGAAAAATAACTTTGCAATTTAAACTTAAAAACCTAGTTGTCAAATTTTGTTTAAATTAATAAACTTGTTAATTATCACTATTAATTTTTCCAATTACATGAAATTTACAATGTACTAGCAAATTCTTATTATTATAAAATGCCAGTTTTCTCGAAAACGGTTCACTTTAGAGCAATAAACAGAATTTGCTGTACAAATGCAAATTTGTCCAGTGGTGTAACAGTTTGGAGGAAAAACCTTGATGCGAATCCAATATCTCCGTCACTGGGACGTCTTATAAAATCGAGTGAAGTGCAAAAAGTTAGCTATTATTGGTGACAATGTGCTTACAAAATCTTAATTCTGTAATTCAAACGGTTCCTGAGATATTAGCAAAAAACTGAAAAAAATATAAATTTTTGACACCCTGTATCTCTGAAATGAAGACCCGGAGGAAAAAATGGAAGAGAAAAGAAATGTCATTTTTTTCATGAGAAACAGTTGACCGTTGATACACTTATTCAGGAACACCCTGTATATATTTTCAGACCTCTTCAACTTCAGTTTACACCAGAAACAGCTTTCTGCTTTGTTATTTCGAATGCCACTTCCAGTATATTATTGCATCACTAGATAGCTCGATTAGCATAGCTCGCCATACCACATTAACACTGTTTCTGAGTTTTTTGAATCCTTATGAAAATAATTTCAGAAACAATTTTTTTATTTTCGATTTTGTCGATAAGCAGTATTATAACAAAATTTGCTATCTGGACGAAAAAGTACACGGATCATCACCTTGGACAAATCAAATTAATCAAATCTTGAGTGTTTCAAATTGAAACTTATATTTTTTAATCTTTCAGTCGATTCTACTGAAGAAGGAGTGGTGGTTACTTGAGCAAATCCTATACCTAAAATGAAATCTTTCCGAGTTATCAAGAGAAAACTCATTCATGATTTTCTACTGACAATAATTTATTACAATTTATGAAATGTCATAATTCATAATTATTCATCGGAACATAGAAGTTATGTTTTTTTGTTGTTTTCGGAAGGAAAGACCATTCACTCTGTTTGATATTGCAGTTTTCCGCTATTTCGAGTTTATCTCTTGATAACTCTCAAAAGTTTTCATTTAACTTAGTTCATTTGAAAATTCGGATGAATTTGATTCGTCAGAGATGATGATCCTCTGCTGAACACCCTGTAAATTTTCGGTCCGGCTAGCAAACATTGTTATGATACTATACATAGCGAGAAAATTGAAAATGACAAAGAGTTGTTTGAAAAACATTTCTAGTACAGAATTATTCAAAAAAGTGTGTTCCTGTCGAAACGATTTTTTTCATACGAATTCAAATAACCGTTGAGATTAGAATCACGCAAGATATGGCATATTTCCGGTATTGAGGCCTGAAAATTTTTTAGGTAGAAAGTTCATTGTCTGATAGGCCATCGCGGTAAATCACCCTGTATAAAGTTTCACTCAAATATCGGGTAAAGATTCACTCAAATATCGAGTAAAGCTTCAGTCATGATCCTGATTTTCAAAATTTATCTATCATGGATACAATCTTGTCCTATTTCCTTGAAAATAATCAATAAGGTCCCCACATCTCCTTAGATGACGTAATCATTTTTAAATGTCTCCTATGTTATGGGTTATTCAAAATTAAAGTTGGCCTCTGGTTCAGGAATTTTCTGGAAATTCAATTATTAGAAATATGTGTCAACAAAGGTTTCATTCTATATAATCAAAATACAATATATAACACGGTTCGTTATTATAATAATAATATAATTAATTTTTCACATAATTTTGTATAGTATAAACCTGAATATTCATAATTCTTTCACTTATCGTGACCGAGTGTCCTAACCATAGACGAGATATACTAAACCCCAATAAAAGCAAAAACTCTAAAAACAGTAGGTATTTTTCAAAAAAAATGGTTGGGATCTTTTATTTTTACAGTTTGTGCTTTCAAGGCAAATCTGGAAATGAAGAGCTTTCAAGATGAAGTAGGTACCAGCCTACTCTTCTGAAACTGAATCAGCTCGTGACTGGTGGCGTAATGAGACAAAGACTCAGTGAAGATAAAGGACTTCAAACTGAATGTGGATTCAAAAGTCCCATAAGGATAGTAATTTCAGAGATATAGGGTATTTATGAAAAAATGTTAAATTTATGAACTCTCATATCTTCGTTGATATGGCAAAATTTGCTCTGTTATTTCAGAGGCTTGTTACTAAGCGCAATTTTCAACAACTCCAAGAAAAAAATTCTAAAAAGTGCAGACCTGTATACAAAAATTCCAATTTACGTGTCAGGTGAAAAATATGTTTCGGGATGTGAGATAAAAAATAATTGAATATGAGTTTGAGGAGAGGGAAAAAACTTAGTAAAGATCTATTTTCGTTCGAATGGCACACATTTTTTATGATTTTTACTGAAATTTTGAAAACGGGAGATTACAAAATTTTCATATCCACTCGATGAAATAATATTCTTGATAGAACAAAAACAATGAATTCGAGTTGCTGGACATAACTCTGATTCAATTGAAACGTACTTAATCTTTTAGAAACAATTTTCATTAATAATTCTATCATATTTCAAGAAATTTCATAATACAATTCGTTTCATGTGAGGAATAAAACAGGTGAATACTTGAACACAAAAGAAGAAACAGTCGCAAATACGTATAATTTATTTAAAAAACATCAACTGAGCAAATATTCGGAATAAGAGCCGTTTACCTCTAGTCATTTTTTAGATCTTTTGAACAAATGTACATCATTTTTAATGATGGGATATTTGTTTTGGTTTCTTTGCTCAGTCATTCTATTTTTAAATGTTCAGGAGTAATTATGATTTCCTTATAGACTTGATTCTTGAGTTGACCCAATAATAATTCATAAGAGTAAGATCGGGTGATCGAGCAGACTAATTTCTCAAACTGCCTCGATCAATCCACCTCTCAGGAAACTATTCAAAACATTCATCAAAAACATTCATCACTTCATTCGCAAATTCGGGAGTTGCCTCATCATGCTGAAAAATCATAACTCTATGATGAAGTTTTCCTGAAAAACCAGGCAAAGTATTCTGCAAGGAAACCAAATAAATAGAACCAGTTATTCTGTCTTCGAAGAAATGTTGAACGATCAAATGTTCGTTGTAAATTCCATACCAAACGCGGACACAGTGAAGCGTCATTTCTATTTCTCGAAAAATTACATAAGCCTTCTCTAGTTGGATGCATTTTGATTAATAATGAAAAGTAAACCACTTATTTTAGAAAATCATTTGTCTCTTTAATACTCCGTTACTTGTATTGAAGAAATTCATATGTTGGATAAATCAATATTTTTTTTCAAGATTAACCCCCTCAGAAAAAGGGGAACTCGTGTCACCTCCTTTGTACCTATAGAAGAAAAATGTGTCCTCATAATAATCTTTACATTAGTTCGTTGAAGAATGAATTTTGTTTGTCAGTTTGATTATTGTTCCACATTTTTCAGTTTGGTAGAATGAACAGGAGTTCTGGGAGATATTACAATGAGTGACAGTTATCTTCAGTACCTCGAATTCAGTGTTTTCGTTCTATCAAGAATATTATTTCATCAATTGGATATGAACATTTTGTAATATTCCGTTTTCAACATATTTTGAAAACCATACAAAATTTGTGCCATTCAAACAAAAAACAGATCTTTACTCAGTTTTTTCGCTCTTTTCAAATTTATATTCAATTTGATTTTATCTCACAAACCGAGTACTATTCTCTACCTTATATGTAAATTGAAATTTTTGAATACGGGCATGCACTTTTTTCGAATTTTTTTCCTTGAACTGATGAAAATTGCGCTAAGTACCAAGCCCGTGAAATATTAACGAAAAAGTTGCCATAGTAACGAAGATATATGGGAGCTCATAGTTTTAGCATCTTTTCATAAATCACTGAAATTAATATCCTTATGGGACATTTAAACTCCCAACCCTCATTCAGTTTGAGGTAAGCTATCTCCACTGAGCCGTTGTCCCTTACGTCACCAGTCACCCAGTATATTCATAAATTTTTTTATTGATCGATTCCTTAGTCATTTATTCTTAATATAGCACTAAGTTCAAGAGTGTATTGAATTTTATTTTTGATTTATGTTTTGAGGACTATCATTGTCTAGTTCTGAATACCATGTCAGCATTATAATATTGTGATTAGTTCTTTGAGCCTCATTGTGAGAAAAACAGGTTTGTCAACTTCTCAATTGGAATAAAATAATTGAATTGTCCAATATTTATGATGATTTATTGGAAATTTCTCTCAATGTGAAGTGATTCTTCCTGTGAAAAAATATATTGATATGTATTAGTCATTTGTTTTCTTTGTGTCTTCAGCAGTCGATCCAATAAAAACCCCATGTTGAATTAATCTTCATTTACTCATTTTGGCAAAGCACTGACCTGCATAGTTATTAAAATGATGTTGTGAAGTTTATTGCAACACCTCAGCGAAATCTGGCGGCTAGTAGTTATTCTGAGGTATGAAATTTTCAATATTTTAATTCTTCACGACATTGTGCACGATTCTTTGTTTCACTATTCTTCAAATAGGTTGGACCAGAATAGTTGTTGAGATATTGGAAAAACAATATTTCAGATGGCCACATACAGCTCCGAAACCATAGTACATTTGGACTTTGAACCTTTCTTGTTAAGCTCCAAATCTTCTCTATGGATATACAAGTTAGGCCACGGAATCCGGGTTTTCAGAATAGATAGTGCTCCGCAAGTAGGAGATATAGAAAGCAAGTGTTGATCCTATTCTAACCCTATGGTTGTCCCATTCATTGGTAGTTCGAGCACCACGTTTGTTCTCATATAAGTTTTGTGCAGAATGAAGAATTAGTTGTAGGAGCTCAGAGCAAGTTCTGACGGCACTTAGATAGTGGAGTTCATGTAACCATACCAAATTTTAGCACAATTTTGAGATAAAGCCATCGAGGTCAGAGTAAACGTGTAAAAAGAACAAGAGGGCATGTCATATCGTATTTCGACGATATCCCATTTCACCACAAGCCACCTGGTCAAATTTTCTTTCAAGTTTTCTTTTGGGGCTACCCTGTATGTGTTGGTGGCCTTTATCTGGTTACTCATTTTTTATTAAAATGTGAATATCGATCCCTTTTTCATCGACCATACACAATTTTAATATCCTCCTTTGAAAGTTTGAGGACTCGTAGCGAGCCACATGTAACATAGGCAAAGTGAAAGTGTGATTTAGTGACGAATGGTAATCTGACTAGCCACCAAACCTCTGTTGTGCTCTGGGACAATGTCTTCACCACTGCACGTCGGTTTCGCTAAGTCCGAAAACCATCCAGGACTCTCCATAGCTTGAAACCCAAATAGGGATTTTATCCTTTGAGAATGATCGTGTATACGATTGGACAGAATCCATTATGACAACGGATTATTCATCAGTGAGTCCAACGTTGTCGTTCGAAACAACTGTTGGTTTAAAATGTGAAAATAACATGCAGACATTTCATAACATCCCAACATAGGTTTCGTCATAATAATATGTTGTCAAAATAATGGAAATCAGTTCTCTTTCTCCACTCCAATCACGCGCAACATTTTCATGTTTCTTCGAGTCCATGAAGGGCTTAAGCTGAATTCAGAATAAATTCGTGAGTAAAGTGCGACTTGGCCACGCGTGCCAAGCATATTATTGGTTTCAACGTTGTCATTCACAATGAAATTCGTGCCGGCACGCAAGTTGAACTCTGCAAAATTTCATGCATGCTTGCAATTCGACTTCGACCTACACTTCGTGCTGACTATCGCACATGCGCATTCCTTCTGTTGTGGAGGGTTTGATGTGTTTTCTTGGAATTTTGCAGGTATTTTGCGTATATTCGCAACAACTATTAACTACTGAATAAGGAAAAAATTGATGAGGACTATGAAACTCCTTAAATCCTCTTATATTAGATCCAATCTAACAACATAAACCATAGAATGGTCAAAAATCTCGGATTTCATTGTGAATGGTCAATTTCGTGCCGACTTGCGTGCTGAAGTTGCACTTCGCCCGCGAATTAATTCTGAATGCAGCTTTAGTGCTCTGTAATCCCGAAAATTAAGCGGTGCTTGAGAGCACTTTTCCGAATTGCTAAGTACTAAGCTTTTTCATGTTTCGACAAGTCCATGAAGGGCTAAGTGCTTCGAAGTCCATCGGTACTCCGGAGCACTTAGCGGTTTAATTAAGTGCTTGCGAGCACAGTGCTTACGAGCACGAAAGTGCTTCGCGAGTGCTCCCACGAACAAGTCTTTGGCACAGGTTTGAGTCCTGGTCGCGACTGGCAAACGAGCTCATTTCGAATTAAGGTAGAAAACGAATAGGAACACCAGTTGTGATAAATAAAAGCAATTTGGAGAAAGCGGATGGTGGAGCAGTTTCGGTGGAAACTTGTCAAAGAACTACCAATGTTAGAGCCCACATGCCAATTCAAGGGCCAAAATATCGACGTCGATGATGTGCTCTTTGCAGTACGAAAACAAAAAATAAAATCCTTAAGATGAGTATATGTGATGCTTTTAAAGTGGCATTATGTCAAAGTTGTGTTTAACCTTCTCATACAAGAAATACTTAGATTTTAGTTTTTTACAATATGAATAAACTTCTTTTTCAACTTACACTGCACCAATTTCAAACTACTTGTTTTCAAATATTTCATTATGTGACCACCATAATTGCCACCAAATAAAGTGTATATTCAGAGTGACAGATATTAGGTGGTGCTAGGATTTGTGAGACTAAAATTTAAAAAAACACAGAACCTTTTAAAGCGTAAGTTGCCAGAACCCTTCGGTTAGATATGTTCCAATATAACTTGCCCAAAAATAATGAATATTTATTTTCGAAAATGGAGGGTTAAGAGTTGAGCTTATGAAGGCATGCATAAAACACTCGAGGAACTCAGATCATCAAGCCATGTAATTCTGTTTATCGATAGGGATAAATTGCAGAGTGCCTTAGAAGACGGTTGGTGTATGAATGTTGTGGTTTTTCACAACTAAAATGACATAATTCAAGCTGCGTAGTGGTGAAATGGTAAAATGAAAGGTTTACTGCTCTATACTGTTACGAATCTGGACAATCTCCTTCCGCACTTCACGTTGAACTACTAGAATAGATGAATACTTTCTCCAGTCTATTTGAAAATCGACTTTAGCTTGAACAATTAATTGAGAACAATGACATCTAATATAACCAGAAGAAATTTGAGTAGAAGTGAATGTATATCCTTCATGATAATGGAAAAAAAATGTAATGAGCTTCGCAACTTAAGTATACCTATCTACCGGAAACATAATATCTATTGATTGGTATAGGTACTAATCCAATTTTCTTGAGAGTTTCATTTTACAAGTAAACTAAAAATGGGCACACGTGTGGGAGTTATACAGAATGTTTATTGCGAACACAGGAAGAAATTTAAAGGGGTTAAAATAACTTGGAATATTAGGGGAAAAATGTGTGCGAATCGATTATATTTCGAAAACTGTACTTTTTCGAACAGACATGGTGAAATATTTGAAGGAAGCAGTGACAAGGATTCTTAAGCGCTCGTTCGCATTCATATTTGAAATATGATTCAAGTATATTTGTCGAAAAACCCAAAAAACTCACTAAATTCTGCATGAAATCAGTCGATCAGATCCTTTTTTCACTGCTCGGAACTGAACGGATTCAATCTGAGGTATATATAATAAATGGATTTTAGCTGTTCACGAAATCAACCTCTGTAAAGAAGTTACCCCACAAATATATCTTCAACTAGGTTCTTTCGGAAGCTATTCTGTTGAGATTGGCTGACAAGCATTCCGGAAAAAACATTTTTTTGTGAAGTTTGGATTGCTTACGAATGTCATATCATGAAAAAGAAAATGGTAAAATCGACCCAATGATTCCGCAAAGAGAACAACTAAACATTTTATTTACCTAAAATTTCCAGGAATACGCATCCGATCGAGTTGAAATCCTTTCATCCATATGACGGTTAGAAAGATTCTGAAAAATTTCAGCGAAACATGACGGCAAGATTCTGAAATATATATTTTCGAGGGTTTGTTCTAGGGAGCCTTATCATTCTAACCAAATATCGGTAACTTCCGAAGTTTGAGCCGACTATGGTCTAGATAAACTATTAGGAATTGGAATCCCTGAAGACTTACTCAAAGTTAATTCTGTCCGTCCGTATGGGTAATAACTTTGGAAGTAGCAAACCTAGAGGGTTGAAATTTCCAGGGTATGTTTAGAGCTTAACATATCCCGGTAAGGTTCGCTGACGGCGAAATCCTTCAAACGGTTTCGAAGTTATACAATCTGAAATTTGTTTTTACGATAATCTGACAAAAAATGATTCGATTGAATTATAACTTTTTTCAGTTGAGAAGTATTTATCTTTAGATGCATGCAAAATTTGGTGAGAAAATATTAACGATTTTTTTGTCCACTCCAATTCATTCATAAATGAGCTACATATATGTGGACCCCCGCAAAAACTACTTTATCCGCAGGCTATTTCTTGTAAAATGCAGTTGAATTATAGTTGTCGATTTGATCATTGAAATCGTTGAATACTTTGGTCGATGTTCAAGAATCCAAGGGAGACAAGAAACAAAAAGTTCACTACGGTATGAGCATAGACTATAGCAAGACAGTAAAATTCTGAAGAAAGTTATGGATCAAGTTGCTATGAATAAGAATTGAAATACACAAAACCAGATGAGAAACAGGGGGAAACACCTGAGATGGAAAATGGCGCACCACCTGCTTAATTGAACTGCTGATCAAATGAACAAGTACCTACCTAGGTCGCTGTGAAGATGCCGGAAGATCAAACCGACTTAGCTGTTTATTATCAGCGATTTTTCTCACCTTTCTGTTTTCTTAATTACTCGTCTCTTCTAGCGTATTCATTTTCCAAATGTAATTTTCGAATTTTGAGCCGATAATGGTCTCATACATTTAGGTTGGACACTCAGAAGAAGAATCAGTGTTCAAATTTTATAGTGTCCGGCCGGTCGTAGATGCTGTAAATTTCGAAGGAACATAATAAGAGTTTTGAAATTTTCAGATGAGGTCAGGAGCCTGAATAAAATATCTCGGGTTTTTAATGGGCAAAATCCGGCCTATAGATTCAGATCTACAGCAATCTGAAATTATGTTTCCTTCAAATCTCGTAAAAACTTATCCGATCGAATTTAAAGTGGTTTGCAGTTCAAGTTTCAACAAGATTTATACAAAATTTCGTAAAGATCATAGTTATCAATAGAAAAATCAAAAACAATTATTTTCACAACTTTCGGTATCTCAGAAACTGTTTGCTATGAATATAATGTTTCTACAATTTAAAGGGCATCTATAAACTAATTTGTTGTCGGAAACTCAGCTTCGAAATTCGAAGGACATCAAGTGAAACTTCAGAGAATGTGGTGACTTTTGAGAGTTCATTTTAATTATTTCGGAATTAATTGGGAATGTGTGAATATGTGGGTAGATGCGTAGGTGAGACGAACATACCGGAGGTCTGCCCGCTATAACAAAATGAAGGAATATTTCGAGTCCGCCTCTGTTGAGGTATCTGTTTATGTTACGAAGTACATCTCTAGTGTAATTTATCTCGCCATTCCGAACTATTCACCATCAGATATAATTAAAATATGAAGTTGATCTGGGGACTTGGATAGATTCGTTGAAATGAAAAAACTGGATTTTTTCGAATAAAATATGAAGAATCAGTTGTTCCTCGAAAAATGTTTGCGAAATTTGCAGTGCTCACTCAAGTTGAGTTACCGAAAAAACGCTGCAAATTTTACACAAGGGTTTATTATTTTCTCAGTTAATTATCCCAATACCATTGATATCCCAAATGCAGCTCATATATTTTTCATAACTTATAAGTTTTTCACACCAAAATTTGCAACGTTTTTCTTTATAAATCGGGGACCACTGGTCGGAAATCATACGGGTGAAAATTTTTAGGTTGAGTTATGCAACAGTAATCAACGTTGAGAGTTTCATGAAAATTCAGTGGTAATTTTTCGAGAAATATTTTTTTTTTCTCCTACCCCCAGTTTTGAGTCCTTAGGGTACACTGATCCTGCTGAGAAGCTTGGAGGATCAATATTGAGCGACACACGATTTATCTACGAAGTTTCACGGATTTCGGTTCAGTACTTTCAGAGAAAAGACCCGGACAACGGATTTTTCTTTATTAGTGCATTAATCTACATACTTCAAAATTTAAACTGTGAAATTTTCAGAGGGGTAATTTTTACTTGGTCGATCACTAAGGTTTATTATTTGATTTTATCATATAATAAACCAACAAATACTCCCTAGAGAAAGGAACTGGGAAAAATCGAGTCAAGTTAGCAGAACATTTTGTCACTGCTAATCAACTACGAAAGTTAACACTTTCTATAAGCATAAATTGTTTTGCTAACTTGATATACCTACACATGAATTCAAGAGATGATAAGAGGTTTTTGGTCGCATTTTGGATATATACATGAGAAATTTCTATGTATAGGTACGTAACAAGTTCAAGGTTATTAATATTTGATAAAACTTTTCGGAATTTACTTTCTAAGAAGAGTGTTCCTTGTTGAATGTTTGCTATAGATCCGCGAATTGATGACCTCTGGGAAGCTTAAATGATCCTTATCTGAATTATTACCACTGTTTGTAGCACGCAAAATCATGATATCGACAGAATAGGTTTGATTCACTTATGATCATTCATGAAAATACAAACATATATCAATTACGCTGCTGAGTTAAGTCATAAAACCTACTATGAAAAAATGTTATTTCCGAAATAAAGAAGCCATAGGGGTGTCCAGTAAACCTTAAACAATATTTGTACTAGTGATAGACTAGGTCATGACCATTCAGAATATTGAAAAATTTGTTTTCGAGATAATGGGCCTTTGGGAAATTCGTGCAAAATCGCTACCTTTCCTCGATGTTTTAGACACCATGTCTCTAGAT
Organism: Myrrha octodecimguttata; assembly: GCA_958510865.1. Classification (NCBI taxonomy): domain Eukaryota; kingdom Metazoa; phylum Arthropoda; class Insecta; order Coleoptera; family Coccinellidae; genus Myrrha; species Myrrha octodecimguttata. The sequence goes on from OY294057.1 coordinate 35,424,421, forward strand.
TGCTACTGATTTGAAATGGTTTTTTTACTGAATATTGCTGATGACTTCTGCATTTCGGATGTATGAAACAATTTCGAAAATTGCGAAAACTACCTATTACTATTCTCGTAACTTTGACCCGATCTTATGGAAAAACTTATTACCAAGTGAATGTGAACATTCACCACAAAAATAATGCACTCTCCAGAATTGTATGAAACATACTCTGATTCTATCTGGAAGGCGTGATATATCCGTTGCAAGGGAATGGGGAAATATTCAGGTCTATCCTAAACACCTATCCTATGATAATTTTGAGGAAAGCAGTCTTCTGTTCTGCGAATTTTTCGGGGGGAAATTCTGGAGTAATGATCATTAATGATAAATTCATTACTTGAGAACTTTCAGAAAAATAAAAAAACAATTTCAAATCTTTTAATTAATATCTTTTCAAACCAGAGTTTCAACCGATACATTCCATAAACAAGTTATAGAAAAAAAAATTGAATTGTTTTCTGTCTGTTCTGATGCCACGATGACATATTTTCAAAAAGGACTTTTTTGAACATGCTGTGCCACCGCACCCACGATACTCTATAAGTGTCCATGTGGATACACCCTCTCAACTATTGTTCCACGTCAGTTGTATTTCAGCTGAGCCGTAATACTACCGAATAGCTCAAGTGAAATAAATCATATGATTGCAATATTGATTCAGAGTCTCCAATCAATTATAAAATCGGGTGAATTAGACCCAAATATTATCGTACCTGTGGTTCAATACTAACTACTCATTTTACAATTGGAACTGACCCATTTTTTAGGAAGGTAGGCAGTACTACTGGCCTGTGAGTTCGACAATGTTTGGGTTTCATGTACCTTGTACAGCGGATGAGACATCCTAGGGCCCACCGATTCTTGAACTAAAATCATTTGATAAACTTCACTTGGGCTTCATGATAGAACAAGTTTGAGCAACAACTGCAACTGAAATGAAACAACTTAGACGGTGTATCAACATGCTATCAGAAAATGGGTGTAAAGGGGGCAAAATAACTTTTAAAAGGTCCTTCTAGAAGTATTATCATATACCTGCGTCAGAAAGGATAGGGAACAATTCAATTATTGTTTTCCTCTGAATATTAATTCGTGAGTGGAATTTATTGTTTGAAACTGTGTGGGATGATATTAATTAGAAGATGATTTGAGTTTTTTTTTATTTTTCTGAGAACTTCCAAGTAATGAATTTATTATTATTTATGATTATTCCACCATTTTATTCGGAACAGAAGACTCTGTTCCTGAAAATTATGTTTATTTAGGATAGACCGGAATATCTCCCCATTCTCTTGCAATGGAAATATCACCCCTTCCAGAAATAATCAGAGTATGTTTCATACAATTTTAGGGAGGAGACAAAGTGCGCACATTTTTGTAGTGAATGTTCACATTCACATGGCAATAAGTTTTTTCAGAAAATCGGGTCAAAGTTACGAGAATAATAATAGGAAGAATTGAAATATGTCATTCAATCCCATTTTTCGCAGAATAATATCAATTTTTGAAAGTTGTTCCATATATTCATACATTCGAAAAGCATCATAGTTCAATAAAAAAATATTTCAAATTAGTACCAATTCAGATATATGGTAACTAAAACATCAACAAAAGGTAGCGATTTTCAACAAATTTCCAAAATGCCCATTATTTCGAAACCTAGGAAAATTTTACCTACAAACTTTTCGTTATTCTGAGTCGTCATGACCTAGGCTATCACCAGTACAACTATTGTTCATGGTTTACCGGACTCCCTGTATAAACATGCACTGTGCTTTGCATTCAAATCTTTAGACGACTTACGGTTTCGGCGAAAGAGAGAGAGAGATTTAGATATAGTCTTCTTGGCCACCCTGTATAGAAAGAATAAAATTCCGGTGTGACGCGGGCTGGGCTGTTGCCGATAAGTGAGCGTTGGTCTTAAACCAGTACCATATCGTAATACTAAACGTTCCAACAACGACGCATAACTCAAGAGAAAAATTTCAGTATATAATAAACAGTAAAAAAAATTAATTATTAAGAAATGTTGAATACTTCTGTGGTCACTTCGTCAGGCATGTATTGTATTCCATAAATAAGAGTAAAAAGTATGCTACTGTTGGCTGAATATTCCAACTCAATTCGAAGTTGCAAAAGTGAAACAAGCATTTAAATCACCAAATTCTATATCAGAAAAATATTATAACATTATACAGGGCCGTAAGAGAACTTTCAAAAATCATAAACGTTCAATTATTTTCAATTAGAAAATGTGATGTGCCGTTCACGTCGAAAACAGTGATCGAAAGAAAAATCTATGTAGAATCTGACGAAAATTGATTTATCATGTAGAGTGACCTGGAAGTAGAAATCGAAATTTCTTAGTCAAAGTTTGTTTTATTTCCCTATGGTTCATATGAACAGTTCAATAACCTGCCAAGTTTGAAGCGAATTCATGAAATGATTCAACCCTTACAGCCCATATAAAGCTTCTGAAAAAACCAATTAATCACCCTGTATCTCAGAAAATAATAGCCTAAGCCTACATTTAATAATTGTTTTATGGTTTTCCAAGGTACCCTTTATTTTCCATCAAACGGTGTACAGTTTACACGGGGACCACCCGGTAGATATATTTTTTATTAAATTTGATTGAAGCTATCTTTTGTTTTGTATAGACTATACAGAGGCAACAAAATAAATCTCATAATTTTGGTCTTTAAGATATCCATCGATGAAGTTCCACTTTGGCTACTTTATGATGTTCTAATTTGTGCGAGTGTCCTTCCCAAAAGTAGAATTGACGGGACCGAGAGATTTTCCATGCAAAATTTGTTTTTTTCTACCAGAAAAAGAGCTCTGTTCGATTTTCAATGTGACACCATGCATTGAATATTTAATGGACTATAACCTGAGGAAACGGATTTTTACGAATGTATGAAACACTTACTGAGTGTGTAACGGGCTTAATTCTTCAGTGTTTATTAATTGTTTCGTCAGATATTATTGGTCAATTATCGAGTTGTCTAATAAACAACTATAATTCAAATTGCTGTAAACATGACAGTGAAAATTTATCGACGTGAGTGTGTTGGGTCAAGAACTTGCAGACGTATTCAAAACGATGAAAACAATGGTTAAGAAATTTCAACGGGACACCGATTTCTCAAAATGACTGAGCTCGAACGAAATTCCAAGATATGCTAAAATTTCTTCACATGCCATTTAATCAATATCTTTATCTTCAATAAGAATTTTTATCAACAATCATTAATTCTCATCTTAACTCTTAATTAGTATTGTATGTGGTATAAAAGGTTTTGCAGTTTATGTGATTCCATCACTGAACAATTGTGAACAGGCATCATATTCGTCAAAGATATACTGACGCATTTCAGTAATTTGTATGCAACACTAAGGATATATCCTTAGTGTTCATTACGAGGGGTAAGATTTTACCGACTGGTAGACTCTGACTAAAATTCAAAGAGCCTACATCCGTACGTTTCTGAGCAAGGAGAAAACGAAAAATACTACAGATCTTATCATGTGAGTCTCACGAAATTTTGCTTGAACGAACAAGCCGAATCATGAAAACGATTACTTCCGGAAGGGAACAACCTGATATTTGTAGAACAGGATTGAGATTTAATCACGAAGGTTGTTTTCGTGTATGTCTCATTTTTGGAATCTATTTCTTGGTTGAGAAATTTCTTATCAACCGGGGGCAGAATTTTTCGAGACCAGTATTGGTTTGAAATCTTCAAATTACAGATATTTTGACATAGTGATATCCCCCAGAAAAAACTCATGAAAACTTCATAAAGTAGGTAAATATGAAATTAAAAAAATATATCTTTGTTTCTGACGAAACACTGGCTTGAAGTCAGCAGTTTTTGCGCTCATGTTCAAATTCGTTGCCGGAGCGGCTTTTTTCAGGTAATTATTCCGCCAAGCACACTTATATTTATTAATGGAAGGACTTGGCGATCTTCTTTTCCTTTGATCCTCATGAAATTATGTATGAACCAATAAGCTATCATTATTCAATTGAATAATTGTGATAACGATCGGCTCACTGTAAACACAAAACTTCCGAAACAAACAACTTAGATACTCGATATTCGTAGAGTAGGATAGAAATTGGTTCATGGAGAAAAAAGTACTCTAGTAATAATAAACTAATATTTCCACAAGGACGAATATCTGTCGATAAATCAACAAATATTCCACCTTGATAAGAGCTAATTATCTAATCAACCAAAATATCTAGAACGTAGAAGCGCCGCTTGAGGGTTGATTCTCTGATGAAAATTAAGGTAGGTATTTGGTATAAAATTAAAAACTTTTTGGAAAACTTCTCCCCGGAAAAGTTACACCCCTCCAAAGATGGTGAATATTATTTGTCAATAAAACTACACATTTTGGAATTTTTTCAGCCCTGAAGTATGCTTCAATAGTCAAACCCTAAAATATTTTTTCTTACAACTGTATTTTGGATACACATTTTCCTTTTATAACCACATGCCTGAAAAGCCCAATTCATTTACTGACTTTTTTATCTCTACAAGTTTTTTCAAAAACTTGAAAAATTACTATAAAAAAATATCGATGATCTGGGCAACCGCATTGTATCAGGGTGTTAAACGATGAGAAATTCAGCGGGCATATTTCATCACATACGCATTTCAATGAGAAGAGTGAATGTTTGCGTTGAAGCTGAAGGCGGTCATTAATTATACTTAATTGTATTGTCGATATTCGACAGGTTTTTGTTCATTGTTCGCTATTGTTTAGTTGTAATAGTCTTATCCTAGTAGAATCATAATTCGGTTGGATGTTGTTCAATAAAATGCTATTTAACATGAGTTATGTTTTTCTCGTAAATGCTTAAGTTTTCGAAAAAATTTGCAGATATAAAAAGTTAGTGAATGAATTGGACCTCTAAGCCATTTTTTTTAAGGAAAATTTTGTCCAAAAATAGTTGTGAGAAAAAATATCTTAGGGGTTGACTATTTCAACCCCATCTGCTTCTTACTTAGGGTTGAAAAAAAAGTGTAGTTTTATTTACAACTAATATTTACTAAGTTTCGTGTCTAGCTTAATATACAGGGAAAATAAAAAAGAGAAACAATTTTTTTGTTAATCTTCGGAGGGGTGTACCTTTTTCGGGGGGAGGTTTTTAAAAAAATTTCAAATTTTATACCAAAAACCTATCTTAATTTTCATCACAGAATCATACCTCGGATTTAATTTTGGCATTTATTTCCAGGAATAAAAGAGCTTAACATGTTCACTTTCAATAGTTCTGAAATGTCTGATGTCGGTACTTCAGGCTTCAGAAGACAGTAATCAATATCGAATAGTTCAATTTTCTATTTACATATATCGTTTTGAATGAATATCATCTGAGATTGAATATCGGTAAATCAGACCCATTATCGGGAAATTTTTCTCGTAAAATGAATAAAATCACTAGAAACGCCAGATAGTCGTTTTTCGCCAATTTAAACACACCGAATGTTTTACCTCCAATGTCATGGAAAAAACCACGCACGGAACCAATGCAATGGTTAATGGGTCGAATCCGACGAATCGTTTCGTAGTCATACCCATTTGAATTTTTGAAGTTATTTACTGCATACCTCAGAAACTACTGATGGGATCGGATTGAAACTTAGCAGTTAGTTGTAGAATATCGACGCGCAACTTTATGTAGGAACGTTGTGTTAGGAATTTAGAGAAAAAAAATTCTAATTTTTATTGAGATTGATTCGTTTCAACAGAGTGTCCGAAATTTCATCCCTATTCGATATTTATTCTCGGAAAAATTGGGGATAAACATGTCAATTTTCCTTGTTGTTCCTCATAATTGTTATTATTTCCTGAATTACTCTGGCCACTTTGGCCACTTTGGCAACCAATTTGAATATGCGCGCAAAAGCTGCTGACTCCACGTCATCGGTACTCTCCTAGACTTTATTCATTTTGAAGTACTGACTGACTCTGAACCGTTTTTACGCGCTTGTTCTAGGGAACAGCGCGTTATCATTTCGTCACGATGTGTGTAATTTTAGAATTTGGGGCCGAAAATGGTCTTAAACGATTGGGTTGAACTCCCTGAAGATGAATCCATGGTCAAATTCAATTATGTCTGTCCGTCCGTCCGTATGTCCTCTAACTTTCGAAGGAAAAGACTTAGCCACTTGAAATTGTCAGAGTAGGTTTGAAGTCCAAATACCTCGATTAAGTTTGTTAATGGATGGAATCGGTTGGGCAGTTTTTGAGTTAGGCGCATTTGATATTTTGAGTTTGATTACTCGATATTTCATGAAGTATTGATTCGATCAAATTGAAACTTCGTGGACAGTTTTGAAATACCAACGAGCAATTTAGGGACAAATTTTGTGTCAATCCAGAAAATTAAGAGAAAATTATTTAAATTTTTAATGAAATTCTGTTTTCTCTGAAAATATTGATTAGATTTCAATGGAATTTGACAGAAACCTTAGAGTCAGTATTTAATAACAATGTTCCAAAGTTCAATTCGATCTGATATTTACTTTCGGAGATATGAGGAAAAAAATTTGCTAACTTCCGTTGTTATTTGGAATTTTAACGTTATTTAAGCAATATCTCAAGTACAAACACAATCAGATTGAAACTCTGTTATTAGGTGGGGATTACCAACTCGCAACAAGGTGCAAAATTTCGTGTGGATCTAATAGTTGGAATTTTAACAAGCGCGTAAAAGCTCCTTAACTCACGCCAGTGCCTTTCTATTTTTTTTTAACTTCTTAGTTAATTCGAAATTATATTTGAAAATGTTGCGATAATTGCTTTACAATATATTTTTGTCTATACTATTTTCAGACTTCATGATAGTTTTAAAGATCACAATATTTCAGCTGGTTCCTATATGTTTTCTCAGAAATACTGGAAGAAGATGATTTTCACTGGCACACATGAACCCTAAACTCACCATGAAAATTTCAAGACTAATCGTCTTTTCCTTCGAAAGTAAGACTGTTTATGATAGGTCTGACGAACAAAATTTATTTCGACTATGAATTATCGTCAGCAGTGAGTCCAACCTTATCGTTATAGATAATTTTCGGCTCAAAATTCGATAACTACCTGCATGATAACGCTCTTGTTGCCAAGAACAAGCGCGCAAAAATTCACTGATGCAATAAAAGTGTTTTGAACATAATCTCAGGATCGAAAAAACTGTTTTGAATCTTGTTTAATTTCGTCCAGCTGTAACTTTAATAGTTTTTCGCAACCCTAAAAATTGATAAGAACAGTCCAATCATATTTATGCCACCGTTTTCAATCGTACAAGCGTATAATCGTATGAACGCTGACCGCACACCTATGGCCTCCGCTATCTCTCCGTCGGAATATAGAAATAAAAATTTGTAGGTTGAAACCCGAAACGCTTGAGCGCGACCATAAAACGGGAACGATTTTCAATCAGCTGATGTAATCTTATTATCGCCTTCACTGGAAGACCAAGTTTTTTTTTTCAATTCGTTTGTGCTGTTCTATTCGTGGGCCCGGAAGTGCTTTGAAGGCTTCGAGGACATGACGTCCGCATTTCTGCCTGTAGTGAACTCACTGGATGCAACCGTAGTGGGCTACTCTTCGCCTTTAATTGGACCTGCAGTGAGACTTGGGGCTGTTGAGATCACTCTGGAAGACGTCCTTTGCCACGATACCAGAAGGGACTGTTGGGTTGTTATATACGACAGAGTGTACGATATCACAAACTTCTTGGATGAGGTAAGTTTGATTTCGCTAGTTAGTTTCATAAAGGCTATTCGAGAGGGTCTAAAATTCTGAAAAATTATCACTTTTTTTAAGTTGCTGGAGCTTAGATAATAATTTGAGTGATGGACTTTGAAATTGTGGTTTCCTCTATGGACCTCTATACCATCCTTCAGGAGAAAAATAGGAGGGAAATTTTTTATAATGTTAGCTTATTGCTTGAGCTCTATAAATTAGAATATTGCCTTCCATACAGCATATTCATGTTTTTGCATTTGACATGCTTGTTCTAGGAAACAGATCGTTATGATTTTGCACAAAATTTCGATCTTTTCCTCGAAAACGGTCGTGAACCACTAAAGCTAACCAATTCTCTTGGTAAGTTGTACATCCAACTACGACGGCTGAGTTGTCTGAGCGATTTCGGAATAAAATTTTGGGGTTATTAACTTTAGGACTAGAAAAATTTGAAAGCGATCCGATTGAAACTTCATGAGTTTTAATATTTCAACGCACCAAAGTGTGCAAAATCAGATGAGATTGTTCAGTTATAAAAATTAAAAAAAATCACGAAATGTTGAGCATTTTTTGGAAAGAATTTTTCATTTCGAAAACTGTCCATCAGATTTTGCTGCAAGTTTGCACAAACCTTGAGGTTGACATTTCACAATCATGAACCAAGCTTCTGCTCGATCAGATACCAATTTATTTCAGGCAATATCAGCAAAATTATGAAGATAATCAGAATTTCATCTCGCAAATTTTCTATTTCAGAAAATTTTCTCAAGAATTCTATACTCTGACCGACAACTTTCCAGAAGCGCTGTAGTTCCTGATACGAACTTATGCGCAACCTTCTCATCTAAGCATTTAATATTAACAGTTTGTTTAATGCTTCATCACCAGGTTCTGGAGCCGAAGTTCAATTGGCTGAATAATGAACGAACATTAAATAACTGTTCGATGTTATATTAATTCGGTTGAACATATTTTTGAGAAATGTCACGCTACCTCCTGTACTATTTATTATATGGCCCTGACGAAATGCTACATGAGCCTTCAAGCTATCATTTTTCGAGCAAGTACTAGATTTAAATTAGATATGATCTGTATTCTTGAGAATATTCAGAAATGGAATTTTGAATGGTTGTACATATTTGCGGAATTATCGGGTGGATTTTACATATTCAAGAATTTGGACTTCGTTTACACTTCATTTATAAATATCAGTGTTTTTCTAGAACTCATTTTACGTCAACCTCAATTTGTTAACAGTTTTTCGGTTCCTGCGTGAAAAATGTAGGCACCTTCATTTGTGTAGGCTGTATTTATACCTTTTTCTTGTATTATTGATTGTTTCCAAATTTTCTGGCTGGAGCTTCATTTTATTATTGGTGACTCATTATATTTGAAATAATTATTGCTATTTTTAATAAGTTATGAATATGTATATTCTTAATCAGCTTCAGTTTCTTCGTGAAAAATGAAGGTTACTTGACAAATATTTTTTTCGAAATCGTTAACTGGTTTTCTATTTCAACATGAAGGTTTTTGTAATCGATATTAGTCAGCGATAATATTGCAATTATAACATGGATTCTAGGCTTATTAAAATTGATTTTTGGTAAAATATAGTGGACGTTCTTTTCTTCCTCAAACTAATAAATAATGAGACCGAAAATTTTATACTAAAATATTTAACCATACAATCAAAATCAAAGCAATCCTCAAGTCCTGTATTATTATTCGTGGCATTATTTTCATTGAAATGGGCACAATGGCCATATGGATGACACACTCACTATTTATTCTGCGCAAAATTTTTCGGGTGTACCACATCCTGAGACTTATTTTTAACATATTTGTATCTTTCAAAAAAGAGTAGGACAGCACAGAACATTTTCCTCAGGAGAAAATTTTAATTTTTGTCTACACTAAGAAAAATTTACTGTTTGAATATTCCTTGATTCTCAGAGCAGTCTCTTTCATCGTGACATCTAAGGGCAAAATAAGAAGTGCTACAAAATTTTACGTAAGAGATAATTTTTTTTGAAATGTGTATTTTTTGCGATCTTATTATTATGTAAAATTATGCTTTCACTGTATGCAGAGCTTAACTGGGACATAGAATATACCTTAACAAGTAAGACAAAGGAAGTGCATAGATGTATCAGTTGGGATCCATTCTTGAGTCAACTTTATATAATAACAAACACGGAAAACAATACAAAAAAATTTTTATTTCACACTCACATTTTTTTTTGTGAATGTCTATTGAAAAACGTTGCGTAAAGATTTGTTTTCGGCTTTTCGTTTATGAGTTTGTGATAACGTTATAACTGGCAAGGGCCGGCCCCGTTCCTTAATTTTCAATTAATCGGCTAATTGCAGCTTATCCTGCCAATCAAAATTTAGTTCAAGAAAGTGGCTGACTGAATTCATTATCAATCCTAACACCCGAAGAAAATACCAACCAGGCAAAGTTTATAACATCAACCCGACAAAATGATTAACACGCAAAAAGATGTTCGTCGACCCAACGAACAGCAGTAATGAATCCGACCGCTCCTGAACTCGAACTGAAGCCGCAGGAATTTCGCGGCCCTGGGTGTACTTATAGTTCGGAGTTGACCGGGGTCGTTCGACAGCATTCGCTGTGGTTGTTTGTTCCTATATGAGGGTTCCGACCAGCCTCGCCGCGAGGCCGCGATTTTCGCGCGGCTGAGATACATTTTCGATATTCCCACAGTAAATAAAGACGTATTCTGATGGGGGTGAATTGATGGATCGTTAAAAAGAATATTAACTAACTGTTGCTGTTTCCTAATAAAATATAAATTATTTTAAAAAGAATAAATTGTATCGTTCGTCGTACGACAATATATTTTTAGGGAGGGCGCACGGCCCCGAGGCCTTTTTGAGCAACCGCCACTGACTGCATCGCGATAAGGCGGGTCGCACCACCGGTCAGCGTTTGTCGAGATTAAAATGCTACATTTGCCAATATAATTTTGATGAATTTTTTTGCATGAATTCAACTGGTTTCGGAATTGTCCTTGATAATGCCACTACAATTTCGAATAGGTCCATGGTCATTCAAATTAAGATTGGACTACCTGACACTCTCCAACAGTTTGAAACATTTTTTGAACTACCTCGTTTCGAATATAGCTCCGCAAACTTAACTATTTGTATATAAATTTTTCAGCATCCTGGAGGTGGTGACCTTCTCCTTGAATACGCTGGAAGAGACGCAAGTGTGGCCTTCCGAAGCGCCGGTCATTCCCGTGACGCAATTCAGCTCCTCCAGAGGTACCTGATCGGCGAACTACCTGTGCATGAAAGGGTATTTCGAAAGGTGGGGGGGTTCAAATTAAGTGATATGCCGGAATAGATTTCAGAGGATCCAGCAGTAGATTGAATCTTTTGAACCCGGAGGACTTCAAAACTCTGTAAATCTGTTGGTATTGCTTTTGGATTATTATAAAAAAAACTATATAATCGTAAGTGGCTAGAATTTCGTTCAAAAATACGGACATTGCTACAAAAAATCTATACTTCATGAGAATATTTTCCTGATGGCATTGAATTCAATTACATTTTATTTCTGACATTTTTCTCCTGATAAATGTCAATATATCATATCATAACTAATGTTCCAATCGGGGATTTCGGAAGGTTACTCGATCACTAACTAGGGTTAGCTAAATTTCGACAGATTGACAGATAGAACATTCATTTGAGTTACCCAGGTAAGTTACCTGAGTAGTTTCCGAAAACTGTTGTAAGGGGTTAACTACCCGAGTAACTCAAATGACAGATATTGAACGCTGTATTCAATCTGTCAATTTCAGCTCACCCGGATTAATGATCGGGTAAAAGCCGGAAACCCATAAATGTTGTTACTTGAGTAGATATCTCAAACTCTAGTGTTTTTACTGTACATGTTGTTGGACACTGTTTAATGTTGTTGGAACTTTTGAATGGACATCTATCGATTTCACAAGAGTACTAGATCTTACTTCTCTCCCTTGTAGATGCTGTAAATGGAAATCATAAAACGTACTCTTAGAGCATTTTCTGTGTTCGAATTATGATTCATAACATGCTCATGTGGGAGGCAACAGAAATATATTTAAAACGATGTATGGATCATTAATTATTTGGTTAGATATTGAATGCCCTATTTAGATTTTATTAGTTGATTCCGAAGACTTAAATTTGCCAAAATTTCAAGGTCTACATGCAAGCATGAACTTAATTGTAAAATTGATATTATTTATTCGGAACCCTTAAGACCAGTATTATAAATCTGATCAGAGAAAGCAGTTCTCCCCCATTTTTGAATCAAATTTTTCAAGCTAACTTCTGGATATCGGTCAAATTAGTATTATAATACTGGCCCGTAGTTAGAAGCGCCAAATTCAGACTGAACCAATAAATAACCCTTGAATACGATAACCAATTTCACAGTGTAATAACAAGTTCCTGAACAACCTTTTCGTTTGCTAACTTTAGTTAGGACTCTTTGACGTTGTTCCCAAGTTTCTTCCTGACGGCTTGTGTGTGGATCCGGTTAAAAATGACTTATAGGAAACCTGGCAGGACTACTGAAACTTAAATTCCCGAGCAAAATTTCTTGTTGAAGGATTCTCCATCACTATGAGCTTATGCCGACTCTAATTTTTTATGACAATGAAAATATCACTATAGGAGACATGAGAGTATTGAGCAGTATAAGTAATTTTTTTGTGATTTTATTTATTTAAGAAATATGCTACCTTAAGGAACAGTATTATATTTATAATAACTATTAAAATATTATAATAAAGAATATTTCAGGAATTAATTACTTCCAAATCTGCTCAAATTGATATAATTATTTGATAATTTTTTTTTGCTAAGAACAGTTATGAATATGAAAACTGAGTAAGATTCAGATGTCAAAACGAATAAGTTATTATATTATAAATATTATAGGATACTGATTTCTAGAATAAATTGAATTTGTTTTGTTTCCCTTATACAGTGGAACTCCTCTAACTCGAACTTCCCTATCTCGAAAAATTCCCCAAGTCGATTTTTCTTCAGGAACAAAAACGATTTTACAACATCACCATGTATTTTTCCCTATGAGTCGAATTTCCATAACTCGAATATTTCTAATACTCGAACCAAGCATAACTCGAAATTTTTTGGGACAACACTAACTGCAACTTGGGGGAATTGATGAGCGGAGTACCGCCGAGAGATCCAAACTTTTTTTTTAGTTTCCTTACATACGTTGAATCTCGCGCGCGCTCTATAAAACACTATCAGTTCTAATTAGTGACTGTTGTGAAATTTATGGAAGGATTTATGTTCGGTGATATCAGTGGGGAACTTAAATGGGACCCAAGTGAAACTGAAAGTGTTTAACGCTAAACGAAAAATTTAAATTGAATGCTGAATTAGAAAGGGGCGAAAAGAATTGCACAAAAATTTGGGATTCCACCGAACACGTTATCAACCATTTTGAAGAACAAAGACAAACTTTTAGGAAAAAAAGGTCGCTATGAGTTCAAATGTAAATGAAAAAAAGGCTTACAACTCGTGTGAATAATGGTGTTGACAAGGCTATGCTTAAGTTGGTTATTACTGCGCGTGCCAAAAATCTTCATCTCTCAGGAGTCTTAATCACAGACAAAGCTCTAGAATATGCCGCTTCTTTGATTCACGAAGGTTATTCAGGTAGTGTCTGCCGGCTAGATAAATTTAAAAAAAAAGACATAGTATCGCTCAAATGTCAGTTTGTGGTGAAAGTGCTTCCTGCGGATTCAAAATCTGGTGAAGATTGGAAAAATAACTTTTTACCAGATTTAGTCAGACAATTCCACATACACGATATTTTTAACACTGATGAAACGTGTTTTTTTTTCAAATATTGACCGAACAAAACATTAGCGTTTAAAGGTCAAAAATGCTCTGGTGGGAAGAACAGCAACGAGAATTACAGTTATGGTTGTAAGCAATATAAGTAGTTCAGAAAAGTTGAAATTGCTCGTTATTGGCAAGTCAAAAAGCCCACGTTGTTTCAAGGGCATAAAATCATTTGATGTTCATTAAGAGCACAACAAAAAAGTGTGGATGACAAGGGAAATTCACGAAAATCCTCAATTTAGCGCATTTTTCCGTAATTCGAAGTAAAAGTCCTAGCCCTTGGAGATTAGAGCAAAGGACGTTCCGCTGTACTTCTTTGCGGTATACTGGAGATGACTACTAACGTTTGTCTGTAATTTTCGAATTTTGGTCACAAACGACAAGGTTGGACTCACTGATGAAGAATCCGTGGTCAAAATTGATTCTGTCCGTCCTTCCGTCCGGCCGTGTGCGCTATAACTTTCGAAAGAAAGAACCTAGGATCTTTAAATTCTCAGGTTAGGTTAAGATCCTGAATATCTGGGTTGAGTTCGTCAATGAGCCATATCTGCCGGGTGGTTTTTGTGCTACAGCCATATGAAATTTAGATTTTTCAATAACTTGAAAAATATTTGTCTGATCGGAATGAAACTTAGTTGGTAGATGTACAGTAGCAATCTGACGAATAATTTTTTTTTGAAAATTTTCATATTTCATTTAAATTTTACTGAAATCTCCAAACCGTCACTTCATAACCGAGTACTATATTTCAGCCCAATCAGATTTCCTGATTTATCTGAGGAACAAATCAAGAGAAAAATTCAGGGGATTTATTTCAGAAATTCATATATTTCAAAAAGCATATCTCCGTTCCCGTTTGAATTTTATTCTAATCGACACCAGAAACTTCAATCCAATCAGATATGTATGTATTTTTTGAATTTTCCTGATAATAAGTTCAAAACATTTGTTCGCATCGACCTTTCAGGTTTCTACTGGTGAATAGTCGAAGCATTTGTTGGACCTACAGTGACAATATGCAGGACATCGGCGTCAATAGATCGTCAATCGACGTATTGCAGTAATTCAGTTTTAATAATATTATAATAATATCATTTTCAGTATTGCATCGGGTATGAATTTGGACACCAAGTATCCTACGAAAGTATCCGATACATATCTCTTCAGAATTCGATACTATCGAATACTCAAAAGTATTCAAGTTGCACATCTCCATTTCTAAATAAGAGCGATAACGAGGAAAGAACCTCAGAGAAACAACATAGACTGTACGCAGTTTTTTGGTGTCCGCAACATGCTTTTGTCGACGTAGTCAGATTGTGATATATTTGGGAATGCGCAATGATATTATCTTATTGTAATATTAAATGTATATTAAATGAAAAAAAAATATTCTCTGTTAAATATGGAAATTCGAACATTTCATGATAGATTTTTTTTTCAGTTTCGAATTTGTGGTAGGAAGAATACTCACTCTTTTCAGTATCTTCCTGCTGAAATCCAAGCTTTGGCAGCGATGCCGCATTAACAGTATACCGCCGGTCAATCTGTCATCCGTTGTTTTGTGAGTTTCTAACGAGTTTTTAGATATTTCTAGCTGTTTACTTCAATATTTTTCAAATTATTACAATACTTTGATTCACTATGGGACGTAAGAAGTGTGCTGTATATGGAGAATCCCGTGAATTGAGTGAAATATCGTATCACAGGTTGGTAACTGTTTTGTTAACAAGTTTGTTTTGATTGCGGTCAAAGTGTCAAATTTTCTATCTCATGTTGCGGACAGCATTTGCCTTCTAAATATGACATATGCTACCTCTATGTTGTTTGTTACTCTGAGGGTTTCACCCGTAGATAGAGGATCCTCTATCTACGATTTTACCCAATGATCTAATAATATACTACTAGATAGGTCCTACTTCTGTGGTCTGTACAGAGCAATGACTCCAACAATAAGGAGAGAAAAGGTTATAGATAGAATACCCAGGATGCGCAAGTGAGACGGGTGGAAAGTGGTCCGTTGATTACGGGCAAAAATTTTAATTTTAACATTGCGGTATATGGGAATTCGGCCAATTAACTCGAATTTCTCAATATTATGAGTGGAAAATGCGATTACAATTGAAAATTTCGATTGTTCACAATCAGGAGAATTGAAATAGAGAATAAATTCGGCAAGAGATCTGATCAATATGTTATAATTAACACAATATAGTATGATCTGACTGACCGGTTATGATATATTTTCGAGATCGAAAAAAGGATTGAACTGCAGTCGGAAAAATATTGCTGAAGGGCTCGGAACCTGCAGCCATATGTATTTAATTATCCAGAAGAGGATAAAATTCATTTTGGAATAACTTCCTTGTTCAAACGTTACTAAATGTAATATTTAGCAGGGTATATAAAAATATAATAAATTTTATAAACTTAAAGGTACATTTATACATGTGTAAAAACATATCTCAATGTATGGGTGACACATAATTATTTCTGATTTTTTATCATAATCAATTTTGTTTATTTTTCTGAACAAAGTATCATTTTATGTAATAAGTAAAGGTGAAAACTGTTGATTGGAAATCAGCCACTCCAAAAGAGCTTCCTTGCATGTAAAGCGTCCCCTCCTTGGTCGATAGCCATTAATTTACAGGTCATTGAGAACTTACTGCTAGTTCAATTTGCTAAACAAAATTACAAGCATTCGCATTTGTGTTACATTGAATTTACAGGTCATTAAGAACTTACTGTTAGTACAATTTGCTGAACAAAATTACAAGCATTCGCATTTGTGTTACATTGAATATGATTGAATTTTGAAGAGCTAATTGTTTGATATACTGGGTATATTTGAATAAGTGTTGTAATTTGTATACCTATCTAGGAGAGATATTCAATTCATCTTGTTTTTTTCCTTCATGTGATAAATTATGATTAGTTCCCATGACTGTTGCCACCTGAAAGTAAAAACAATCAGAGTTTACACTTCTCAACAGGTAAATTTTTCTGAAAAACTTTCACAAGCGTTATTGAGGGGATGCATTCTATCGCAGCTTCCTAACTTGTTGCAGGAATATGGAAGTAAACTAATACAACATAAATCCTGTTATCACCCTAATCATTAGAGAATATCTCACCAAGTTGTGTTCTGTTGATCAACAATAGGTACATTCTGACATGTCCCGGCTATAAAAATGAGAATCGAAGATCAAAAGCCTGAAATAATAACTTACGAAGATATTTCTTGTTCCTTAACTTTAGGTAGTCCCTTAGATCTCTGCTTGATTGTATTTTTCAATACTCTAAGCATATTGAGGCACATTGCCCAGCATAGCCAATTCTTCATCACAAATGGATCCCCTGGAAAACTAGATCAAGAAATATTCAAATCATTCCTCCTCAAAATCAACAAACCTTACCAATGACATTATATCGCACGCTTGGAGCAATACTGGGACAAATCAAAAAAGGTCATTTCGAAAAAATTCACTGTTGAGTTTTGCAGTACTTCTAAGTAGAAAATTGAATCATCAGATGAAATTTTTATAAAAAAATTTATAATAACATATATTTTAGCTGAATATCTTATTCAAGTTCATATGTATCTATTCATTATGCCAGCGAGGTTTCATATCTTTTTGCGCGCATATTCTAGGGGAACAGTATGCTATCGTTTTGTCCAAATGTCTGTAAATTTCGAATTTTGAGCTGAAAATGGTCTCAAACGACTAGGTTGGACTCACTGATGACGAATCAGGCGTCAAAATCGATTCTTTCCGGGCGGCCGGCAGTCCGTAGACACGAATCCAGAGAATCTAATCGACTTGAATATTTCAGGGTTGTTTACATTTCAAAATGCGAAGTTTAAGTTCGTAAATGAGTTAAATCGTTCGAATAGTTTCGGAGTTATTTGAAGTTTAGAGTTATTTCCCTGATATTTCGGGAACCACTAGAGCGATTGAATTGAAACTTGGCTGCTTGTTGGAACATAAGGACTCGCAATTTTTCGCGAGATTTTCTTTGGGATCGTCAGGAAATTGAAAAAAAAATCACTTCGATGCGATAATAGATATATAATTATAGATATCCAGAAAAAATATGTCAAAGTACGTGGTTTTTTCTCGATATCGTTGTTTTTTTCGGAATATCTCAAAAAATACTGATTCAATCACGATGAAACTGGGCAGCTAATTTCAAAATGCCGATGAACAACTTTGTGCAAATTCTCGTGATGATTTCGATTTTTTTTTTCAAATATTCAATATTTTATGATCTTCTAATCATACTATCCTCATGAAATTCTGTATGGACCTTCGAATTGTCATCTTTCGATGACAATCTGGATTTCAATTCGATTTAATCTGTATTTTTGTAAATTTTTAGGAAATAAAATCTTGAATGGGTATATCTGCGGAATCATTGAGTGGATTTTACCCATTCACGAATTCGGCCTTCGTAATTAAGGTCCATACCTACCCTACAAATATCGAGTTTCTGTGTTGTTTCTTCCGGAAGTTATTGTGTTTAGGGTTGGCCGTTAGGTGTGTATAATGAATATTATACACTCCCTGCATACATCAAGCAAGAGCTTGACAATTTCTAGCAATCACATAGAATGAAGTTGACAATTCTGAGAACTCTAATATAGGTTTTTGAAAATGCAGAAATATTCCAATTTTACCAACGAAGTCGTGGACAAAATTTAGTGTTTAACTCGCATACAATTGCTATTATTCACTTGGGTGATTTGCGACACTCGCCTGCGCGGCTCGTATCGTAAACTTCACCCTCGTGAATAATAGCAGTCATTATATGCTCGTTGAATATTATACTATTAAATTCACATTTTCGAGTTCAATTTACCATAAGAATGATAATAAAAAGAAGAAAAATAACATTAATCGTGTTGTAATTATTTTAGCCAATCCGCTTTCGAAGGACGAAAACAACAAAAAAATACTAATAATGTACTATTTGTTCCTTATGATTTTGGTAGATAAGGACAGTGCGAATTTTTCAAACTGAACCAGAAGTTATGCAAACTCCTTTTTGTATTTTTAAATTGAAATTGAAAGTTTGAGTGAATCCCACCGAGAACTAAAATTTTAACTTTCAAGCCTTTTTTGAGTAACTTTGAGTCATTTCAACAACATTCAGGGCGACCATGTCTCAAAAAAATCTGCAAAATACTTTCTGTATAAAAAGATCTGAATTTCTAAAACCTCGCTGGTATAATGAAAAATGCCACCTTGAAGTTTCAGGCAAAAAGGCCTACAGGACATTGAGCAAAATAACCCTCTCCATTCAACAAAATGCAGGAGGACTTTTTTTTTCTGCTCATTGTTCTGTAGACCCTATTTGGCTGAAACACCAAGATGGCATTTTTTATTGAAGGGTGATTTGATCTATGTTTTTGGAAATATCGGGAACCTGAAATTTTGAAAGGGCATATCTGCAGAATCATTCGATAGTTCTTTCTAATTCGGCATTCGTAATTAAACTCCAAACTTACTTTAGAAATATCAAGCTACTGAGTAAATTCTTCCGGAAGTTATTTTGTTCATTATCAGTGGTTAGGCCGGCCGTAAACACATTAACTTCAGGAAGAATCGACATAGGAAATATATTTGTGGACTATAGTTAACCTATTCAAAAACAAAGGTAGCGCTGCTGATTGTGGAAACTATAGGGGAATCTCTCTATTATCAATTGGAGGCAAGATTCTCACGAAGATAATGGCATTTCGTCTAGTTAAGTATATAGATATGATTCTACCAGAGGCGCAGAGTGGATTCAGACCTAACAGAGGCACGTCCGACCTAATTTTCACCATCAGACAGTTGCAAGAAAAAGCCAAAGAACAGCAGAGTCAACTCTACATGGCTTTTATAGATTTAGCTAAGGCCTTTGATTCTATCAACAGAGAAGCCTTATGGCAGATTATGGCCCGCTTTGGCATTCCTCCCAAATTTTTGCAAGTGTGCAAGAGTCTGCATCAAAATAATTGGGCAAAAGTTTTGATTGATGGGGAGCTTACTGACCCCTTTTCAACGAAAACAGGTGTTAGGCAGGGTTGTGTACTGGCCCCTATCTTATTTAATATCTTTGTCACGGCTCTGGCAATAATGGTTGATACTAGACTGGAGGAGCGTGGAATCAACATCAAATATCGATTTGAAGGAGGTCTCTTTAATCTCAAGAGACTCAGAACCAAAACAAGATCAAGACACATATGCGATCTGCAGTATGCTGATGACTGTGGACTGTTGGCTGAATCACCAGAGCAGTTACAAATTATTCTTGACATGTACACTTGGGCATATGAGGCTTTGGGTCTCAAGATAAATATCAATAAAACCAAAGTAATGGCGACTCCAGCCCCCCACGAAAGTACAGATATATTTGTTCAGGATAATTCTCTAGAATATGTGGATCAATTTAATTACCTCGGTAGCCTCATCAACACAAAAGGCAATATTGACGAGGAAATCCAACATCGCTGCAACAGTGCTACATCGGCGTTTTGGAAGTTAAGGAAAAGAGTCTTCGATAATCATGATCTTTCCATTGATACTAAGATTGCCGTCTATAAAGCAATCGTAATTCCTTCACTAACATACAGTTGCGAAACTTGGGTACCCTACAGACATCATATTAAAACCCTAGAACGCCTCCAGCAAAGACAAATACGTCAAATTATGCGCATTAAATGGTTTCATAAGGTGTCGAATGTAGAAATTCTTCAGAGAGCTAGATGCAAGAGCGTCGGTGATATAATTGGACAGGCTAGACTTAGGTGGGCAGGCCACGTGGCTCGCATGCCTGAAAATCGTTTGCCAAGGTGTGTATTGTTTGGTGAACTGGCTGAGGGTCGTCGCAAACAAGGAGGTCAATTAAAAAGGTACAAGGATGTTCTTCATAATAATCTCAAATCTCTTAACCTCCAGCATAACTGGGAGGAGTTGGCACAGAACCGAAATGAATGGAGAAGAGTGGTAGCCACTTACACAGACCAAAATAGACCAGAATCTTCGCGGCGGCGCTTTGAAAGAGAAGATCATGTATGTCCAGAGTGCGGCAGGGTTATCCCCTCAAGAATCGGGTTGTTTAGCCACAGGAGAACCCATAGAAGATGATATTGAGACTTTATGATAACCTGTGATTTCTTTTATTATTGTTAAATTTCTTTTTGTTTTTGTATATTCGGTTTCGAATAAAGCTATATATATATTTGTGGAGTAGGTTTTCAGTTTAATTAAGAAGGTCGAATGCTTAAATGTTGTTGAATTCGCCAATTATTCGTTAGTTAGTTATACCCACTCTAAATTTTGGGTCGAATTGCAGTCTAGTACTTGATCCAAATTTATAGCTTGAGGTTCATGCAGAATTTTGTGAAGACCATATGAAGAAAACATCTGCGTTTGGCAGGGTCAATACTCGTATAAATGGCCACTTTGGCAACGGAACAAGCGCGTAAAAGCTCCTGACCCCACGTCAGTGCTTTTCTAGGTTTTTTTCAACCATAAAGACCATTTTTGGCCCAAAACTTGAAAATCACAAACACTGGGCAAAACGATAGCTCTTTTGTTCCCTCGAACGAGCGCGAAATGAAAATAAAATGAAAAAATAACTTTTATGTTTCATTAAATAAAATGAATATCTGATCGAGTTGAAAAGTTGTTAAATATTGACTTCAATATCTCCCAAGACGAATATCCGATCAGGCTGAAATTTGAAACACTGTTGTTAGCAAGTGACGATTTCGATAAACTGTTCATGCGCTACGGGGAAGTACCGATAAAACTTCATCGGAATCGCCTCATGAAGCATATGTAGAGAGTGAACAGACGCGGCTATACCGCATAATGTGACTGTAGGATCCAGTAAATGCTTCGACTATTCACCAGTAGATGCCGTGAACGGTCGATGTAAAGGAATATTCTAGACATCTTATGTTTCGGACAACTCAAAGTATTCATATCTGTTTAGACTGAAACCGAGTTTTCGCTGTCGATTAGAGTAAAATTTCAACAGAATCGGAGATATGCTTTTTGAAATTCATGAATTTCTAAAATAAATTTCCCGATTTTTACTATTGATTTGCTCCTAAGGAAAATCAGCAAATCTGATTGGGCTGAATTGAAGTACTCGGTTATAAAGTGGCGGTTAGGAGATTTCAGTGAAATTTAAATGATATATGAAAATTTTCGAAAATAAAATTTTTTTTTTTCAAATTTTTCTATTGATAATTCTTCATATTGCTACTGTTCATCTACCAACCGAGTCTCATTTCGATCAGATAAATATTTTTCGATTTGTTGAAAAATTTCAAATGGCTGTAGCACAAAAACCATTCAGCAGATTTGGCCCATTAACGAACTTGACCGAGATATTCAGAATCTTAACCTAACCTGAGTATTTCAAGACTCTATGTCATTTCTTTCGAAAGTTATCGCACACACGGACGGTCGGCCAGACAGAATCAATTTTGACCACGGATTCTGTATCAGTGAGGCCAACTCAGTCGTTTGATACCAATTTCGTCTCAAAATTCGAAAATTAAAGACTTCGTGATGTAATGATAACGCGCTGTTTCCCAGAACAAGCGCTTAAAAATCGCTCAACATACATGTGGTATTTTTGGGTACCCACACGTCACTTCCTGGACCACACTGTATAAAAACAAGAACTATTATCTGTGTATAAGTTGACAAATATTCTACATTGATCTGAGATAATCATCCAATCAATTGATCGGAAACGACTGATAACTGCAGTAACCGAATTCCCTAGACGTCGCTTATTCGGTGTAGATGTTTAAGATGTTTTGGTTGATTAGCTCAGATCAATGTGGAATATTTGTCAAATTATCTACAGATATTCGTCCTTGTGAGTAAAGCGATGTGGTCATAGATAAACTTATCTATAGATGAACTAATAAGATTATTTGTCTATGGGTGTGGATATAATTTATCTGTTTCGTTCGTTTTCCCCAGAAATATCCAAGTCATTGTTTCTCGGACGGAATGACGTGCCTAAGCTCTAAGCTTCTAGACATTCGACTAGAGCCAGGGACATCAAGGTTGGAATCAGCTTATCACAGAAAGCTCTCTAAATGGCAACTATTGCGAATGTGAGAACATAATGAATACTTTCTTTATCATGTTTAAAAAGTTCTAACTTTATGTTAGAAAATTCTCAAAAAAGGATTTTTCGAAAATGTTTGAAATTTCTCTTGAAAAATTTTTTTTTCACGGAAAATGTTGATCGAA
Organism: Myrrha octodecimguttata; assembly: GCA_958510865.1. NCBI lineage: Eukaryota > Metazoa > Arthropoda > Insecta > Coleoptera > Coccinellidae > Myrrha > Myrrha octodecimguttata. The sequence continues at coordinate 35,447,400 of OY294057.1, forward strand.
TTCCAACGAAATGAGGCAAATACCTCAGAATCAGTATCCAACAACAAAGTTTCAAATTATAATTCGATAAAATATTTTCTTTCGGAGATATATGGAAAAAAATATGTCAAATTTCGTTGTTGTTTGAAAATTTGACGTTATTTCCTCAATACCTTAAGAAGTAAGAATGCGATCGAATCGAAACTTCATAATTATATAAAGAATACCAACGCGAAACTTATTGCAGAATTTCGTATTTATCCAGTAGTCAAAAAACTTTTGAACTTTTCGTTGAAAAAGTTTTTTTCTCGGAAAATGTTGATCAGATTTCAACGAAATAAGGCACAGATATTGAAATCAGTGTTCAACAACAATGTTTCAGATTTCAATTCGATACGATATTCACTTTCGTAGATATGAGGAAAAAAATATGCGAAATTTCGTTGTGACATTTTGAGGCTATTTCCTCAACATCTCACGAAGTAAAGAAGCCATCACATTGACGAATATCAACCCGCAACTTACCGCACAGTTTTATGCGTGTCCAACCGTTTGATAATCTTGAATAAATGGGTTTTTAAAAATTTTCTACCTCTTTATCGAAAAAAAAATATTTTTTTCTGAATTTATTGACCAGATTTCGCTGAAACTCGATACAGACCTTGAAGTAAGTCTTCCTCAACAATTTTTCAAATTTCAATTTGATTCGGCACAGACCTCGAACTCAGCATTTCACAACAGTTTTTCAAATTCCAATTTGATCTGATGTTTATTTCCGGAGATATTAGGAAAAATCATGTCAAATTTCGTTGTCACTTGGAATTTGAGAAGATTTGCTCTATATCTCGATAACTATTGACGCGATCAGATTAAAACTTGAGTTATACGTTGAAGTCAATATTCAAAATTAGTTCTTATAATTTCAGTTTGATCCAATATTCATTTTCGAAGATATTTAAAGATTGAGGTTATTTCCTGAATATCGCAAGAAGAACAGACGTGATCAGATCTAAACTATGTACTATGGTAGTTAGTTGGAGAATACCGACGCACGACTTGATGCAAAAATTCGTCAGGATCGGATATAGGGGTAGAAAATTGTTGTAACGTATTCGAAAATTTTGGGAATTTTGTTCGAAAGTTTTTTAGCGGGAACTATTCAACTAAATCAGCAAAAGCGTAGAGTCAGTATTTTACGACAGTGTTTCAAAGTTCAGTTTGATTCGATGCTCAAGTCAAAAAATACTGAAATAATGAAATTTCGAATGGATATATATGCGGAATCATTGGATAATTTTACCAATTCTCGAATTCGGCTTTCGTAATTGAACCGGTTCAACAAATATCAAGTCTTTGAATGGATTCTCATCTTACTGTTGGCAGTTAGGCTGATCTCAACCACAATCGCATCCGAAAAAATCGACTTAGAGACTCGATATTTTTATAGCAGGTTTGGGGGTTAATTAAGAAGGTCGAATTTGTGAACGTGAAATCCTCCCCAATGATTTCGAAGATATATCCATTCGAAATTTTATTTTCCCAGTATTATCAAAAACGTATATGTGTTCGAATAGAAATCCTGCACTTGGTTGAACGGCTTGAAGGGTCATGCAAAATGTCTTGAGGAAATGGCTTCGAATGTGAACAAGTGCGTAAAAGCTCTCGAATTCAAGTCTCTACTTTTCTAGTTTTTCATTGAATCTTCCGACAACGAGATCTTTACGGAATTTGCACCAAATTGCGTGGTCATACTCTCCATGCAATTACGACATTTCAATCTGATCACATTACTGCATCATCAGATATCGAGAAACTAATCTCAAAATTTGAAATTGGATTCGTCATCAGGGGGTCCAACCTAGTTATTCGGGACCAATTCAGGCTCAAAATTGGAAATATACAGATATTGTTACGAAACGACATCGCGCTGTTTCCCAGAGAACAAGCACGTAAAAACAACTTATAGACTCAAAATTTGTAGAGCAGGTTTGGAGCTCAAGTTTAGAATTCTTGGTAATTGGTAAAATCCACTTGTAGTACACATAATATACAGGGTCTTTCACGAGGAACCTCACCCATATTTATACGGGAAACTACTGAACGTATTTTCATGAAATTCAGCACTTATAAGTATTTCACGATGCTGATGAAATCTAAAATATTTTCAAGGCATGAGCACCTCCGGTTTTTCCGGAAATGACGTCAACTTCCGTTTTTCAAATTAGAACACCATTTTTTCATTGCAGAAATAGATTCCTTAGAAATTTTCAATTTATTTTGATGTAACATTTTTCAGTTTTGGTTGGAAAATTCTCTCTGAGCGGGAAAATTCGAAAAAAAAATCGAAAATAGAGCTCCGCTGAAACAAGAATAACTTCGAGGTTTTTCGATGGAAAATTTTCATTTTTGAGATTTTTCAAGATGTAAGATTGATGTATACACTTTAAAAATCGAAATCGCGATTTATGATACAGGGGGTGAAAAAATCGCTTTCAAAGTTAGGGATGACAAAATCGTGAAAAATCAATTTTTTCAAATTAGAACCCCATTTTTTTATGGCAGATATTGAATCTACGTTAAAAAATAATGTGAGTGTATGCATCACACCCTTGCCGTAAAGTGGATATTTTCTGAGTTATTCACAAAAAACTGTTTTTCGTCTTGAATTTTCAGCTATTTCTTTTCCCTTCACGCCAAAAAGATGACATTTTCAGGAACTGTTACTTAAACCATGTTTTATATTTTACTACCCTAATATGCAAGAGAAAAAAGTTACAGGTTGTTCCTAAATAGATGGCGAATTTGGATTCGAATTTGTATCGGAAACCTCTTTATTTCAACTAATCGGCCATCGGTTTTCTCTCCAGTGATAAACAAATAATTCCTTATGAACCATATGCAAAAACTTACCATGTTTTACATTATTTTTTTTTAATGATAGATATCATTAATTACATCTGCCAAATTCCTCTTTATTCAGTAGCATTTTGTGTTTACTATTAATTTGGTGATAATTCGTATAAAGTTATAAAATCGATCACTATGCCTAATTTTACCAATGAAGATTATTTAAATCTCATTCTACTTCATGGTGAATGTAATAAAGTTGTAGATAGAACGATTCGACTGTTCATTGAGAGGTTTCCTGACCGACCCAGACCAACGAAAAATACTATTAACAGAACCATGACAAACTTGAGAAATGTCGGATCTTTCGTTAAGAAAACTACACACAGAGAAAAAAGTGTAGTAGAAGATGAGAACAACGAAATTACAGTTCTTGCATATTTTCGTGTGAATCCTCAAAATTCTCTCAAAGATGCCGAGATTGATCTGGGATTATCTCAATCGAGTGTTTGGAGAATATTAAAAAAACATAAAATGCACCCATATAAATTCAATAGGGTACAGCATTTGAAGGAAACTGATTTCGTCAGGAGAACAGAGTTTTGCGAAGCTATGATGATTCGATTTCAAGAGAATGAAAACTTTTTGGACTGTATAATTTGGACAGATGAATCTAAATTCACAAAGAATGGTTCTTTCAATAGGCATAACAGTCATTATTGGGATGAAGAGAACAACCACCACTTCAGACAATGGAACTTTCAAGAGACCTGGAGTTTCAATGTTTTTTGCGCCATCAAAAATAATGCAATTCTCGATGTTCACATTTATAATGGGACTTTAACTGGTAAGATAGAACACTACACATGTTTGCATTATTTAAAGAATGTTCTCCCTTAGGAGATAGATATTCTGACGTATTGACTCAAATAATTGAGCCGCTAGTACAGAACCATAATGACTTATGGTATCAACAAGATGGCGCGCCTCCACACAATTCACTCAATGTGTCAAATATCCTCTACAGGCTATTTGAAGATCGATGGTTGGCGAACAATGGTCCACATCTTTGGCCACCACGTTCTCCCGATTTAACTCCTTTAGACTATTATGTTTGGGGTAGGATAAAAAATATTGTCTACTCAACTCCCCTGACTGATAAAGAGGACTGCATAGAACGAGTCAGAAATGCGTTCAGGTTTGTTTAGATTTTTAGATTCATAGTTTTGAAACTCAATTTGGTTTTTAAACACTTTTGCAGATCTCTTCCTTCCGATAAAATAAGAAGAGCAACGCACGAAGCATTCCTGAGACGTATAAATAAATGTGTAGAAATTAACGGTCAAAACTTTGAGCATCTTCTCTAGTTATAACTGCGAGAGTTTGCCATGGTTCTCCTAATAGTAACTTGAAGTCGGTTTCAAGAAGGGGTGAAAAATCTACAGCATGGTTCAAATAACAGTTCCTGAAAATTTCATCTTTTTGGCGTGAAGGGAAAAGAAATAGCTGAAAATTCAAGACGAAAAACAGTTTTTTGTGAATAACTCAGAAAATATCCATTTTAGGGCAAGGGTGTGATGCATATACTCACATTATTTTTTAACGTAGATTCAATATCTGCCATAAAAAGATGGGGTTCTAATTTGAAAAAATTGGTTTTTCACGATTTTGTCATCCCTAACTTTGAAAGCGATTTTTTCACCCCCTGTATCATGAATCGCGATTTCGATTTTCAAAGTGGATACATCAATCTTACATCTTGAAAAATCCCAAAAATGAAAATTTTCCATCCAAAAACCTCGAAGTTATTCTTGTTTCAGCGGAGCTCTATTTTTGATTTTTTTTTCGAATTTTCCCGCTCAGAGAGAATTTTCCAACCAAAACTGAAAAATGTTACATCAAAATAAATTGAAAATTTCTAAGGAATCTATTTCTGCAATAAAAAAATGGTGTTCTAATTTGAAAAACGGAAGTTGACGTCATTTCCGGAAAAACCGGAGGTGCTCATGCCTTGAAAATATTTTAGATTTCATCAGCATCGTGAAATACTTATAAGTGCTGAATTTCATGAAAATACGTTCAGTAGTTTCCCGTATAAATATGGGTGAGGTTCCTCGTGAAAGACCCTGTATAGGTACATTAGAATTATATCAAATATTTCCTATTCAGCTGAAATCTGGTACTGGGTTTTAACATGTCGGCTTGAAATTTTTCAATAGAAAGTTCTTTGAATGTTGCTCACGATAACCTGTAACCTGTGGGATTCAAGTGAATGTTTCATGTTAATCAATTGGTTGATGAATGAATATATTCATATAAAGATACGACCTTAATGATATTACCAGTTATCATAATAAGTTTTTGCGCGCATGTTCTAGGGGAACATCGTGCTATCGTTTTGTTCGAATGTCTGTAATTTTATATGATTGCGCCGAAAATGGTCTCAAACGACTAGGTTGGACTCACTGATGACGAATCTGGTGTCAAAATCGATTCTGTCCGTCCGGCCGTGGACGTGTTTGTTCAATACAGAGATAACAGATTCAACAGAATACCAAATGATTCCTCGAAAAATTGTGTACAATGCAATAGCTATATTGAAACATATGAAAAAAATTGTTCTTCGTGTGGCAACCATGCGACCCTATATTTTCAATTTTTATTGCGCGCATGTTCTAGGGGAACAGCGTGCTATCGTTTTGTTCAAATGTCTGTAATTTTCGATGATTGAGCCGAAATTGGTCTCAAACGACTAGATTGGACTCCCTGATGACGAATCCAATGTCAAAATCGATTATGTCCGTCCGGCCGGCGACACGATAACTGTCGAACGGAGTGAGCTAGCGACTTGCAACTTTCAGGGTAGCTCGCGCATTGCAATGCCAATGTTTACTTCGTTAATGGGTAAAATCGGGTAGAATAGTTTCGGACTTATAGCTATTTGAAGTTTTGAGGTTATTTGTTTTTATTAGAAACTACTGATTAGATTGAAACTTGGCAGTTAATTGAAGCATGACGACGCGCAACTTTAAGCAAAATTTCGTTGAAATCGTATGGTCACTTCAAGATTTTTTTTAGAAACTATTTTTCATATTCGAAAACAATTCCAGTTAAACCTTGAACTCCATATTTCATAGCAGTTTACCAAATTTCAATCCGATACGGCTATTAGTTTTGGAGGTATCGGGAAAAACTATGCAAAATATCGTGGTTTTCTTCTCGACATCGTTATTTTTTTGGTATAACTCAAGAAATACTGATTGTATCGTGATGAAACTTCGCAGGTAGTTCGAAGATTGTGCAACATTTCGTGATGATCGTGACATTAGAACAATCTAAAAAAAATTTCAAATTTTGACTTCCAAATACATATTTAATATTCTGTGATCTTCCTATCATATTATCCTCATTAAATTCTGTATGAACCTTCGAACTGTTATTTTTCGATAAAGAACTGGATTTCAATTCTATCTAATCTGTATTTTCGGAAATATTGGGAAAATAAAATTTTGAATGGGTATATCTGCGGAATCATTGGAGGATCACCCATTAACGAATTCGGCCTTCGTAATTAAGGTCCAAACCTCCTCTACAAATATCGAGTGTCTGAGTTGTTTCTTTCGGAAGTTATTGTGTTTACGGTCCCGCCATTAGGCCTATCGTAAACACAATAACTTCCAGACGAAACGACTTAGAAGCTCGATATTTGAAGAGTAGATTTGGGGCTTAATTACGAAGGACGAATTCGTGAATTGGTAAAATCCGCCCAATGATTCCGTAGACATACCCATTCAAAATTCCATTTTTCCGATATTTCCAAATATACAGATTAGATCGAATTGAAATCCAGTAATTTATCGAAAAAAATCTAGAAACGCACTGTCGTGTAGACAGCAGCTTTTGCGCGCATGTTCAAATTCGTTGCCGAAGCGGTCATCTACATTGAACATGTGCGCAAAAGCTGCTGCCTTCACGGCAGTGCTTTTCTAGATTTTTTTGAGTTACTTATTTAGGATAACAATATATTCAGTATATGCTCTAGGTCTTCTCCTTCGAAAGTTATAGTGTCTATGGCCTGATAGACAGAATGGTATTCAAAATCAAACTTTTCATCAGTTAGGCCAATTTATTCGTTCGAAGCCATTCGCCGTTCGTAAATTGCAGGATTGTGGGTACAATGAAAACGCTCTACTGTTCCTCAGAACAAGTGTAGAAAAAAGGCTTACTTCGAGTAAAATTTTTCCAATATGACACACTTATTACATTAATAAATATCCAGTTATTCGTCTAAGATAAAGCAACAGACAGTTTTGGTTCCATTAAAATTGATGAAAAATATATCAGTCCAAGATAAAATACCGTATGGAACCAAAGTCACACAATAAAGAACAGTCTAGTGAACATCATTCACCTCACGAAATTCACAATTACCGCCATTCCGTGTTTTCTCTAATTGGCCGATTCCAACCTTTATGTCCCTATCTCTAGTCGCGTGTAGCTCATAGATCCGCCACTGCAAGATACTCATTTCTATCATTGTTCAAATATGACATGTTTCAAAGTAAATAAGTAACCCACGTATACCGCACGTGAACCGTACCAATAACTTACTCACCTTGATTGAAGGTTGCTTTCTCCTAAAAATGTTCCGAAATAGGAAATTGATAGCCAGTCGATTTTATTAACGTGTAGGTATCTATTGATACTTTGTGATATCGAACAGGTTCATGATGATATCCTGGTCAGTAGAATTACTGCTACTCATCTCATTCTTATTCTATCTGTTACATCTGTACATATCAAGAAATTTTGATTATTGGAAAAAGAGAAATGTACCATTCATAAAACCAAAACCATATATTGGCAACATCATGGACATGCTCCTCCAGAAGTACGACATAGGTGGATTTTTCGCAATGCTGTATGAACGAACAGACGCTCCTTTCTTCGGTATCTTCGTTCTCTCTAAGCCAGCACTCGTCATCAAAGATGCGAAACTTCTGAAACATATTCTTGTTAAAGATTTCGACCACTTCGTAGACCGAAGTTTATACGCCCCCGATTTCGATCCTGCCGTAGCCCATATGCTATTCGCCGAGAAAGGAGACGATTGGAGGACAATGAGGTCGAAAATGAGCCCTTTTTTCAGTCCATCCAAAACAAAGTCTATGTTTGGCGAGATTGATACATTGGCAGTTGCTCTTTGTAATCACATCATAACTAAAAACAAGGAAACTAAGTTTGACGCTAAAGATATCAGCAATAGGTTTACTGTGGACTGTATTGCAAAGTGTGTCTTTGGGATTGATTCTAAATCTTTGGAAAATGATGATGCTGAATTCTTGAGGATATCCAATAAAGTTTTTGATACTGGTCGCATCACTTGTTTTCGATATTGTTGTTATTTCTTTTACCACTCTTTCGCTCGTATCTTCAAGATGAGGATCTTCGATCCAGAAGCTATAGATTTCTTGAGAAGTGTCTTCTGGGAGTGCATTGAGGTCAGGGAAAAAGAAAATATCAAAGGAAATGATCTGATAGACATCATGGTGAATCTCAGAAAGGATAAGGAGTTTTGTGAGCGCATGAAGTTCGGTAATTATTTTTTTTCTTAAGACATTATTATGGTTGTTTCTCATCATTCAAAAATTTAATGGTATTCAACATTTAATTTGATACAGGATTATTCAATATGAATAACACACTATCACAAATTATTCTGTATAAAAGTTGTTTAGTTATGAGTGAATTTCGATACTGTATCATAAAAAAATAGAGGCGTGCCCATTTCAGGTGAGACAAAAAAAATCAGCTGTGTATTATTGAATTTATGGTACGATATTTTTTTACCGACTTCTGAATATAAAATTATATTAACTACCTTTATCTCACACCGACAGTATCGTTCAATAACATAATGATGTTGTCACTTTCTAGGCTTATCTGAAATATATTATGTTTAATTGTTAGATATTTCTAGGAACTGACGTGAGGTCAGCATCTTTTGCGCGCATGTTCAAAGATAAAAAGAGATATCCACTCTAACAACGAATTGGAACATGCGCGCAAAGGTTGCTGACTTTTCATTGAAGAATTGAATTTAAATTATATACGATCTGTATCTCTGAAAATATTGGGAAAATGAAATTTTGAATGGCTAAACATGGTGATTCCGGAGGAGACCGTCAGATTTTAGGATAAGTTCTCAATAGTCAAGACAGTATGAAAACAATATTTGGTTTATGGGTGGAGGTCCCTATTGTGACTATACAGGGTGATTTGTCTGATTCGAATGATTTAACTTTTATCAATAACTTTGGAATGAGCATGCAAATTCAAACAATCTTGAAATTTTTTCAGAATATGCGGTTGTTATTGTGGTCATTTCAGATTGGTTGTGCAGGTTGAAAAAACAGCCTGTACATTGCGTTTCCAAAACTTCGCTATCCGTTTCAGATTCCACCATTATGAGTCATTATTCAGGTGTATTCTATTTTTTTTTTTTGGCACAACAAATTTTTCAAAAAAGGAAAATTTCGAAATTTCACTCCAACCAATTCTACTTTTTTTGATACCTTTGGTATGCCTCTTTCAATTATGATGAAATTTTCAGTGTAGTGCACTCAATGGTTTCAACATTTTCCCAAAATGCAGGTATGTTATTGTGATAATTTGAAATAAATTGTGCGTGTTGAAAACACCCCCTGTCCCTGTACAATTCAATTCGTTTCCAAAAGTTCTTCATCCGTTTCAGATTCTACAATAATGGGTCATTATTTAGTTGTTTCTATTTTCAAAGAAAACATTGTCGATATTTCGCTTCGAAGCAGTGTGTACATTATTGACCGAAATAACTTAACGAACATTGGTTCATAGAAATAATCCTGTTATAGAAAAGCGGAGGTGTGCAAAAAACTAAATTGAGCAATTCTCTGAATTGAATAATGCTATACAGAAAAATCTAGAAAAGCACTGACGTGAAGTCAGTAGCTTTTACGCGCTTGTTTACATTGCGAAATGGTGACTTGGAAATTTCAGTGAAATTTCAATGAAATCTAAAAATTTTTTAAAAATTTTTTCGAAAAACAGATATTTTTTTTTTCGAATTTTTCCATGGATAATTCTTTTTATTGACACTGTTCATATTCCAACCAAGTTTCATTTCGATCAGATGAATATTTTTCGAGTTATTGAGAAATCAAAATTTCAAATGGCTGTAGCACAAAAACCATTCGACATATTTGGCCCATTAACGAACTCAACCGAGAGATTCAGTATCTCAACCTAACCTGAAAATTTCAAGGCTCTAGGTCCTTCCTTTCGAGAGTTACAGCGCACACGGCCGGACGGACAGAATCAATTTTGACCACGGGTTCTTCATCAGTGAGTCCAACCTAGTCGTTTGAGACCAATTTCGGCTCAAAATTCGAAAATTACAGACACATTGACGAAATGATAACGCGCTGTTCCCCAGAACAAGCGTGTAATAAGAGCCATTTAATATGAATTTCGAATCTGTAAAGAGTATTTTTCGAACTGACGAACAGCTTTGCATCCTTTTACGATGCAGCATCACTACCCAGTGCAGAATATTCTCTCTGCTTTTGAGCGAATTTTCGACAATATTCTTCTTTGGAAACTTTTCTCGGAAAACGCCAAGTGTGCCAAAAAATTTGAAACACCTGATTAATAACTCATTACTTTAGAATCTCAAACTGATGAAGAAGATTTGGAAACGCAGGGTGTTTTTCAACCTGCACAATTAATTTGAATTATCGCAATGAAATACCAGCATTTCGGAACAATGTTAAAACTATTGAATGTACTCATTCATGTTGCACCACACTGAAAATTTCATCAAAATTGAATGAGCCATATCAAAATTATCGAAAAAAGAAGAATCGGTTGGAGTGAAATTTCGAAATTTTCTTTTTTTGAAAAAAGGAACTGAAAAAAAAGGAAACTGAAGTTGTGCCAAAAAAATTTAATACACCTGAATAATGACTCATACTAGAAGAATCTGAAACGGATCGCAAAGTTTTGGAAACGCAATGTAGGACAGTCTGTTTTTTGACCTGCCCAACCAATCTGAAATTACCACAATATCAACTGCGTATTTGGAAAAAAATTTAAGAATTTTTGAATTTGCTCATTCATATTGTGCTACAATGAGAATTTCATCAAAATCGGATGAGCCACACCAAAGTTATTTATACAAGTAAAATTGGTTGAATCAGACCAATCACCCTGTATAGTCTCAATAGAGACACCCAACCATGAACCAAACATCGTTTCGAAACTCAAAAATTCAAATGAGTATAACTCCGAAACCATTCGACTGATTTGTGTCATTAACTAATTCAACCGCAGCATGCCAATGCGCTACCTAATCTAATAGTTTCAAGTCGATAGCTTGCTTCGTCCGACCGATATTGTGTCGTCGGACGGCCGGACAGCATCGATTTCGACATCGGATTCATCATCGGTGAGTCCAACCTAGTCTTCAGAGACCATTTTCGGAAAAAAGTCGAAAATTACAGACATTTGGACAAAAAGATAGCATGCTGTCTCCCAGAACATGCGCGAAAAAATATAATCTACAGGGAACTACGTATCCCGAAAAATTCACTTTTTTAATCATTCAAATTCATAGCCAAAACGATCGATCATCCAGGTAAAGTATCTGTGCGTCCTGATAAAACGATTTTGAGATCTTTTAATCATTTTATCTTCACGAATTCTTCATGAATCTTCAAACGTTATTTTTCAACCTAGTGCCAGGTTTCAGTTCAATCCAATCTAACCTTTACACAATCATTTTTGGAAATATTTGGAAGAATAAATTTCGAGTTAATATATTTACGTAAGCATTGGCCCATTCACAAATAGGTCTCTTGCACGTAACACGAATTATCATAGTTTTATGTTTTTCTCATTCTCTATCGATACGAAATCATAATGTATGCTATCACACACTTCAACAATTCGCGAATTTCGAATTATTCGGTATTAAAAATGGCCGAATCGGGACTCAAGGTCGAAGCGGGAGAAACGCGTCAGATCGCCTCTACGTCACTCGTTATTGTACGATTCACCGATGATACCGATCGATACAGCCCGACGCTGTCTATTGGCTTGCTAGAGAGAAAAGTATACGAGAAGAGGAAGAGAGTGGATATATACGTCACAGAAACCGCGAAGTTTGGTCCGTTTAAACAACCGACATGCGGAGCCAAATTTAAAAGAGCATTTTCTCGTTAAAAATTGAAATGTTTGATTGAGCTATCGTAACTAAGCCACAAACCTGCTCTGTTACTACTGCGTTGAATATAACAGTTATAAGTTCGAATTCCAGTTTTCATGCATTTGCGATATCATCAACGTAATCAGATTTCAATTGTTATATTCTCGAGAGTGAATTCAAGGTGTTCAAACAGAACACATATTCTCAAACACATTGAGTACATGTCAATATAAGTGTATAGGTACAGATGTTAATTAGATAAGTTCATCAGAACCAGTGTTCAATTTTCATCACCTCAATTTATTGATAGAATCAAGCAAATCAGTTCAGGTCTTACAAGTCTGAATTGACATATCTATCAAGTTTCTTCATGGCCCTCCGATCAGGATCTAACTTCGTTCGAGTTTTGTTTGAGCGCTATAGCCCAGAACAGGCTTGCAAAAATGGTGCATTTGCAGCCATTTGGGTTCACTAATTTTTTTCCGTTTCCTGGAATTTACTTTATCTGTATACCATGTATGTGATGAAAATATGGAGCGAATGTTTTTTTTTTATTTCAGAAGGCGATAAAGTTATCGCACAAGCATTTCTATTCTTCGTGGCAGGTTTCGAAACAACTGCATCTGTAATTGCTTTCACATTTTATATGCTGTGTTTAAACCAAAATACCCAGAAAAAACTGAGAAAAAACATAATGGATGTAATGAAAACACATAATGGTAATCTCAGTATAGAAGCAATACAGGAAATGAGTTACCTCGACATGGTAGCTAAAGGTATGAAAGTTATTATTATTATTATTATTATTATTATTATTAATAATTATCAATACTGAAGAAACGAGGAATACTGAAGAAACGAGGAATAGATAGAAAATTGATCTGCATTATAAAGAATATATATAGATTGAATAAAAACCGGATTGTTAGCCACAATAGAACATCAAAAACATTCCACACAAAAACAGGACTAAGGCAAGGAGGAAGTTTGAGTCCGGTACTGTTCACTATCTTCATGGACGAGATCTTAAAGGAATGCACAAGAAGAACAAAAAAATTTCACGTAGGACACAAAAATATGCAGCGGGTGGAAATATCAGAATGTGCTTTTGTAGATGACATTATCGTGATTACTGGACGAAGAGACGATTTGCAGGGAAATATGAAGATATGGGATGAAGTTGTCAAAAAGTATGGAATGGAAATAAATAAAGACAAGACAAAAGTTATGGTGATAGGAAACTCAGAAGAACTTAATATAGAGCTAGACGAAACAACAATAGAACAGGTGAAAAATTTCAGATACTTGGGTGTCGAAATAGATGAAGAGGGAAAACAAGATGTGGAAATTAATAAAAGAATAGAAAACACAGTTAAATTGTACCATACGATGAATAAGAGTTTCATAGGTAAAAAAGGAAATTTCCCAAAGGACCAAGATGAACGTGTATAGAGCAATATATAGACCTACCCTGACATTTTCATGTGAATCATGGGCCTTGAACAATAAACAGAAAAGTAAAATCCAAGCAGTAGAAATGAAATACCTAAGAAGAGTAAAGGGCGTAACCAGAATGAATAAGATAAGGAACGAAAGAATACGTGAAGACCTAGAGATTGAACCAATACATGATTTCGTAGAAAGAAGACAACTTAGCTGGTGGGGACATCTGAACAGAGCAAATGTGGAGAGACCTGTTAAACAGATATGGGAAGCTAGAATTCAAAAGAGGAAAAGGAGAGGAAGACCAGAGCTGACGTGGAACGAAACAATCACTGAAATAATTAATAGGAGAGGACAAACATGGAATGAAGCAAGGAATATGGCTGGGGATAAGAAACGGTGGACCAAATTTGTACATAGAAATGAGATACTTTGATTTTGTATATACTGAAATTTAATTAAGTTGAAATGGAATACCCTACACCATTATATGGTAATTGGGTTTTTTTGATAATATATATATATATATATATATATATATATATATATATATATATATATATATTATTATTATTTTAAGGAATATCATCATTATTATTAAGACAGGTTACAGGTTTGAGGTACATTTATAACCTGTGAACTCTAACTTGAAAATAATAAAAAAATAGAAACAAGCGAAATACTTGAAGGAAAATTAAAAGCGAAAAGCAATGGTATTCAGGAATCGAACAGTAGCACAGAAAGACAAATAAAAAAACTAGAAAGGGTGAAGAATAGTTTAAAGCAAAATATTTACCACACAGGTGTACCGTAGGACCTGGTCGAGTTTGGAACGAATTTAATAGAAGGACAAATACTAAGCAATGAACTGAAAACTTGAAAATGAATTTCGTAAACAACAAGAAATAATAATAATGAAGATATTGACAGCTAATGAATAGGTCATTAAGAGCCAATCGGCACAGTGTACCCTTTCCATCATCTCATTATCTAGGGCAAGGATCAGACCAAACAATAAAATCACGTTGCCTTCGCATCCTGCATAAACATGTAAATAGTATTCATAATGAGAGCTAGCGACTTGAGATCGCCAGATAAGGTTTGGAGTCAAAATATCTGGATTAGGTTCGTTAATAGGTGAAATCGGTTCGGAATGAGGCCTATTTGAAATTTTGCTGTTAATTCTTCGATATCTCATACTGTAGTACTGATTCGATCGGATCAAAATTTTGTGGACAGTTTAAAAATACCAATGTGTAACTTAGGTGTTTCAGTTCCAGTTCATCTAAAAAATGTGTATTGGAATATTTTCTCAAATTTTTGTCGCAATTTTTTTTTTCTCGGAAAATATTGATCAGATTTCGTTATTATTTGGAATTTTAACATTAATTCTGCAATATTTCAAGACGAACAGATACAATCAAATTGAAACTTCGTGATCAGTAGAAGAATACATACCAACCTGCCACTGCGTGTAAATTTCGTGTTGAACTATTAGTTAAAAAATTTCAAACAATATTCGAAATTTTTTTAAATTTTCGTTGAAATTTTTCTCGGAAAGTGTTGATCATATTTCAATTTGGCACATACTTTAGAATTAGTATTCAACAACAACGTTTCATATTTCAATCCGACACGATATTTACTTCCGGAGATATATGGAAAAAAATATGTAAAATTTTGTTGTTGTTTGAAATTCTGCAATGCAATCAGATTGAAACTTCATAATCAGGTGGAGATTACCATATCCATATCTCAGGAAGTGCATAGATGCGATCAGATCGAAACTTCGTAATTATTTGAAAAATACCAACGCGAATCTTATTGCGAAATTTCGTATGGATCCAGTTAGAAATTTTTCAGAAAATGTTTACTCGAAAATGTTTGGAATTTTTCTTAAATTTTTTTTTAGATGTTGGTCAGATTTCGACGAAATAGGGTAAAGACCATTGGATCACTATCCAACACACAACGTTCCAAATTTCAATTCGATACGATGTTTACTTTCGCAGATATATGGAAAAAAAATATGTCAAATTTCGTTGTTGTTTGAAATTTTGACGGAATTTCCTCAATATCTCAAAAAGTACAGATGCGATCAGATCGGAACTTCGGCATTTTATGAAAAATATCAAGGCGAAACTTGAATTTCATATGGATCCAGTAGTAAGAAAATTCTTGAGAATGTTTGAAATTTTTGTTGAAAAATTTTTTTTTCGGAAAATATTCATCAGATTTTAAAGAAATAGGGCACACACCTTAGAATCAGTATTCGACAACAATGGTTCAACTTTCAATTCGATACGATATTAACTTTCGGAGATATAGGAAAAAAGTATGTAAAAATTTCGTTGTTTGAACTTTTGAGGTTATTTTTAATATCTCAAGAAGCACAGAAGCCACCACATTGAAAGTGCGTAAATATTTGAAATAATCAACCCACGTTCAAAAATTTTGAAAGAATGGTTTTTCTGAAATTATCCACATCGTTATCGGAAAAAAATATTTTTCTTGAATTTATTGACCAGATTTTGATAAAACTCGACACAGACCTTGAAATTAGTCTTTCTCAGCAGATATACAAATTTCAATTCGGTCTGATGTTTGTTTCCGGAGATATAAGGAAAACTTATCTCAAATTTTGAGAATATTTCCTCAATATCTCGATAACTATTAATTGACGAAATCAAATTGAAACTTGGGTTATACCTTGGAGTCAATATTCAAAAACAGTTCTTCAAATTTCAGTTTGATCAGATATATATTTTCGGGGTTATTGAAAGATTGAGGTTATTTACTCAATATCGCAAGAAAAACAGACGCGAGGAGATTTAAACTATGTAGTAAGTTGGAGAATACCAACGC
This sequence comes from Myrrha octodecimguttata, assembly GCA_958510865.1. Taxonomy (NCBI): domain Eukaryota; kingdom Metazoa; phylum Arthropoda; class Insecta; order Coleoptera; family Coccinellidae; genus Myrrha; species Myrrha octodecimguttata. The sequence goes on from OY294057.1 coordinate 35,463,778, forward strand.
ACGACTTAATGCAAAATTCCATCCCAGATAGCACAATAAGATCCTGGGTATGTTCTTGGGATTATCGAGCAGGGATATTAGTATATCCCAGAGAAATCCGAATTCGTCTATACATCATCCTCAGGATATCCTGAGGATATAGAATGTTACTAAGTGGGAATCCCCCAGGTGGTGTTTTTGTATATCCGGAGGATATACTCCACAGACCATAAGCTATCAAGAGGACATCCTGAGGATGACTTATTTAGAAAAGTGGGAACTCCCCCAGCGGTCTACGCATATATTCTAGGGATATAGTTCCAAGTTGACTATAGGACATCCCTAATTTAGACTAAAGCAATGTACGTAATTTCAATAATTTTTATTCTAAAAGAAAGCCTACAAAAAAAGAGGGATACTACATATTTCTCAACTTATCACAGGGTTCAATCATCTTTTTACATCTCTCTAGCCAGCCAGCAACAGATTTTTCCGTCTTTCTCAGTGTAGAAATTTTCGCAATTTCATCAGCGTCTGAAACAAAATATATAAATTGAAACAATAAATTAATTGCAGACTTATTTTGCTTACCACTTATCAATTTTGTAATATACAATCTCCCAAATTTCCTCTTTTTCTTCGCCAGTTAAACTGCATTGCCGTTGTCACTGATTGGGGGAGTCATTGACCCTCCTACAAATTCATAACTATTGTGTTTCTTCCGCATTGTGCAATCTCTTTGGCCTTAAATTAAAAGTCAGCAAGTTACATTAACATTATGACAAATGACATTCAGACAGTTGCAGATACTTATCAACACAAAATGTGATTTCAAGCGATGGACCAAAAGCTCCGGTTATAGATACGGTTATCCGAATTGAAAGATTATCTTTCATCTATGTCAGTTTGGATAACCGTAACTATAACCAGAGCTTTTGGTCCATCGCTTGAAATTGATTAGTTACGGTTATCCAAACTGACAGATTATCCTTTGCCTATAAGTCAGTTTGGATAACCGAACGATAACCAGAGCTTTTGGTACATCGCCTGAAATTGATTCATGTTATCCCATTTTGACCATTTAAAAGGACATTATTCAACACATAGCATCAAGGGTAAGATGACAATCAAATACTCAGTGACCTAGCAACCATTAATCAAAGCAATACATTTAATCTTATTTCCTAAAATACTTTTTTTCTGAGAAGAAATTATCATTTAAATCTTCATCAAAATGAATTGACACTTAGGTTGAACTTTCTACTCATGAATTCATTTTAATCACTTGATGTACAAACTATTAATTGAACTCACGACTAGATGAAAAATTTGCTCATCACTTAAAAAAAAATCTTAAATGTCTCCAGATCTGAGCTATTCATTGGGAAGGTTATATCCAAAGAATCATGATAATTAGTTGATAATAATAATACCGTTCTTTATTCTTTCTGAAAAGGGCATCGACCGAAGTCCTTCAGTCTATTGGTTGATATTTCATCATTTGCTGGTTTTTGGGCTTCCTTTAGGTTTTGTTTTATTTTATTCACATCTTGTACAATATCCAACACAATGCTCAGGATAATGTGACACTGCATAATCAGAGTCTTAACCATACTTTGATCACCTTAAAAGTTTCACATATTATACTGTCTTATCGAACTGCACCTGATCAACTCACAAATGTTCAAATTATTTTGTGTGCAATGCTTGTTTGAAATAATGTATACTATTTCAAATTCTCTTGGTTTGATTTCTTCCAGTCACTGTATTTGATGCTGGAAATGAATAAACATATAAAATATGTATTGAATTACTCCTTTTTGTCGTTGGACCCCTATGTTATATTTGTTAGCTAGTTAATGAATTTTTTTATACTTACATACCACAGGGTATAAAATATAGCACAAAATCACTGCCAAAATCCACTTTCGAAATGGACGAATGCAGAACGAGTTTACTGAAGACGACAAGTATACCATTTCATCAGTTCTTGTGTTTTGTAATGCCCATAATTAATATTACTCCAAGTCAAGAAAAGAAGCAAAAAAATAAAAAAATACCGATCAACGCAGAATCTGTCAAATGCCATGATTGACCGATCATAGATTATGAACCACAGAACATAAAGTAATATAAACTTATAACTTCCTAATCTGTGTGATCGATAATCAATGATCTAATAATATATTATCACATTATTCAGGTTGCTACATTGAATTTTCTTATATTATCAGATTATTTCTGATTTTTTCATAATCCACAAATGATATTCATTGATCTCATCTTTCAGATATTCACCCAGATATATTAAAAAAGTGAATGAATCGATTTCACACCTCAAGTTGGATATTTTCCGTTATTAAATGATACAACATAGATCAAACCCATAAACATTCTGGCTCTTATTGGTATTTGAACCAGCAATTAACGCGAAGGAGTATTTCGAAAAATTTGACTTGGATTGCATCGCAGCATTCGCAGCTACTAGAGAACATAATTGGGATATACGTATCCTAAATCGTGGGGATATCCCAAGTTGTACATCCCAAGTATGTCCTCTCAATGTCGAAAATTTAATGTGGGTTGCAGTTACTCAGAGGACATACTTGGTATATACGAACCCTAAATCATAGGGATATACCCAATTGTACATCCCCCGTATATCCTCCCAATGTCCTGGGACATACGCCACGAATAGGATATTGAGAGGATATACTGGGGATATGGTGTGCTATCTGGGATGAGGATCGTATATAGGGGTAGGGAATTGTTGAAAAGTATTCGAAAATTTTGGAAAATTTGTGGCAAATTTTTTTTACTGGAAACTATTCATCAGATTTCAACAAAATTGGCCAGAACCTAGAATATTTTATAACAGTGTTTCGAAGGCAGTTTGATCCGATATTCATCTCCATTAGGAAAAGGTATGTCAAATTTCTTAGTTATTTCCTTGGCATTGTTGTTATTTACAGAGTAACTCAAAAAATACTGAAATTTCGATATTTATATGCGGAATCATTGGATGATTTTACCAATTCTCGAATTCGGTTTTCGTAATTGAACCGGTTCGACAACGGATTCTCATTTTACGGTTGGCAATTAGGCTGACCTCAACCACAATCACATCCAAAAAAAGACTGAGAAAATTGATATTGTTTGGGGGTTAATCAGGAAGATTGAATTTGTGAAAACTTGAATTCGCACAAAACTTCGCAATAGGTTAAGCATTGATATTTTTAAACTAATAACAAAGTTTCGATGTGATTGCATCTGTATCTCTTGAGATATGGAAATAACCTGAAAACTTCAACAACGAAATCTGAGAAAGTTTTTTCCATATATTTCCGAAAGTAAACATCGTATCGAATTGAAATTTGAAACTTTGTTGTTGAATACTGATTTCGAGTTCTGTGCCAAATTTAACCGAAATCTGAGCAACACTTTCAGAGAAAATAAATTTCGAACAGAAATCCCAGACATTTTCGAATGAATTTTTTTTTAAATTTTCTATCCACTAGATCCATACGAAATTCTGCACTAAGTTGCGCGTTGGTATTCGAGAACTAATTACAAAGTCTTAACCCGATCCATTCAGTACTTCATCGTGGAATTAACCTCAAAATTTCATCTAGATATAACTCCCAAACAGTTCGGCCGATTTGGCCCACTAACGAACTTGACCGAGATATTCGAATTCCGCTTACGCTCTTAAATTCAAGACTCTAGGTCATGATTTAAAAAACATTATGTTCTCATCTGAAAAAAAAGTGACCTCGGCAAGATTAAAATATAAGGAAATATATATTCTGTGCTTTGAATTTGAATGAAAAGATTTCATTATTGGTAAATACGATCACAGATGAGCAGATGAGCACATTATTTTTTACTTACATCATGCTCTAGGTACACGGCTAGGCGGACGGACAGAATCAAATTTGACCACAGGTTCTTCATCAATTAGTCCAACCTAGTCGTTTAAGACCACTTTCCGGTTAAAATTAGAAAATTACAGACATCATGACGATATCATAAAGCGCTCTTCCCCAGAACAAGAGTGTAAAAATTTCACTCATTTCAATAATACCCTTCATTCTAGTATCAAGTTTGAATGGTTGAAAAACTTTTTTTTTTCATTCGCAGAAACATTGAGGAAATACTCACCTGCCCCAATACTTGATAGAGTGTGCACCAAAGAATATAAAATTCCTGGAACCGATGTAGTTATTGACAAAGGAACGATAATTATAATACCCGCAATAGGTATACAGATGGACCAAAAGCATTTCATTAATCCGGAGGAGTATATGCCAGAAAGATTTGAGGATTTGGATGAAGATGTTACGTATTTGCCTTTTGGTCATGGGCCTAGACAATGCATAGGTTTGTACCAATTCCGTAGTATCACTCAACATTTATAATGATTTTGTAGGTTTTTGCTGTGTTTTAGTTCCCAATACTTGAAACCTAAATGTTAAAAATTAAATTAAAATGTTTTTTAATGGAAAACGACCTTGCAGATTGCAGGATTAGACTATTTAGTTTTCTAGGAAAAACGCTTCAAATTTTACACAACGGTTTATTATTTTCTCAGTTAAATAACCCAATACCATGGATATCTTAAATAAACTTATACAGGGTGTATCTGGGTAACACCGAAAAAATGGATTTGAGCTTTACACACAAAATGTGGTAAATATTATTCGTCAATAAAACAACATATTTGAAAATTTTTGTAACCCCTAGGATATTTTTTCTTACAACTTTTTTTGGATGTAAATTTTCCTTTAGAAGAAAAATAACTTAACAGCCTTATACATTCACTAACTTTTTTATCCCTACAAGTTTTTTCGAAAACTTAAGCATTCACGAGAAAAAAATATCGATGATCGGCGAAATCGCATTGTAGCAGGGTGTGAAACGATGAGAAATTCAGTAGTCATGTTTCATCGCATACGCATTTCAACGGAGAAGAGTAATAGCTTGTATTGAAGCTGACCGCGGTCATTTTCAACATTCATTATAATTGTATTGTATTATTGATATTCGACACGTTTTTGTTCATTGTTCGCTATCGTGTTAGTTGTAAAATTCTTAGCCTAGTAGAATCATAATTTGGTTGGATGTTGTTTAATAGAATGCTATTTGATATGACTTATGTTTTTCTCGTGAATGCTTAAGTTTTCGAAGAAACTTTTAGAACTAAACCGTTTGTTAATGATTTGGGCTTCTAGGCGATGGTTTTTTAAGGAGAATTCTCATTCAAAAAAAAAGTAAGAAGAAATAATATTTCAACCCCTTCTAAGCATACTTCGGGGTTGAAAAAATTCCAGAATGTGTAGTTTAATTGACGAATAATATTCACCAAGTGTCGTTCCTTTACCTTAATATACATGGAAAATAAAAAAGAGAAACAATTTTTTCTCTGGTAATCTTCAGAGGGGTGTAACTTTTTCGGGGAGAGGTTTTTCAAAAAATTTAAACCATACCTTGATTTTCATCACAGAATCACCCCTTAAATTTTTTCGGCATTATTCAGATACACCATGTATATTAATCATAACTCATTGGTTATTCACACCAAAATTTGCAGCGTTTGAGTTATGCAACAGTCATCAACACGTTGAGAGTTTCATAAAAATTCGGTGGCAAGTTTTCGAGAAATATTTTTTTCTCTCCAACCCCCAGTTTTGTGCCCTTAGGGTACACTGATCCTGCTGAAAAGATTGGAGGATCAATCTGGAGCGACACAAGATTTTTCTACCAAGTTCTACAGAGTGCTTACGGCCTGACAGACCAAATTCCATTTAAAAAGAAATATTTCATAACTGTTAGTCCAACCTTGTCGTTCGAGGCCATTTGCAGAATTTTTGGTAAAATGATAACGCTTTACATTGTTCCTTAAAACAAGCGCGTAAAAAAAAGGAGATTTATGTTACAAATTTTCCAATATACATACTATTACAAAAATATCCAGTTTTTCATCTAAAATAGAGGAATTCACAGTCTTGGTCTCATCAAAATCAATTAAGAATATATCAGTTCGAGATAAAATATTGTATGGAATCAAAGACACACCATGTGGAACAGTCATAATTCACGTTGCGAAGTTCAAAATTTCCCCCATACCGCGTTCTCTCTGATTAGCCGATTCCAACCTTCATGTCCCTGTCTCTAGTCGCATGTGACATGAGGTAGCAGAGTTGAATTTCGGAGAGAAAACATCAAAATCTTTTGAATCGCGAATTTTCAAAATTCCTGGAAAGTTTTCTAAGTAGAACTACCAAATAAGAGAAGTGTAACTTGGCACGCGTTCGTACCTATGGCGCCTCTTCAAGTTGGTCTGGCGAAGTGTTGGCACCACAGAATGGTCTGGCATTTTAAGAAACATCCTCGTTTAGTTACAGAAGAATGATTCACGAATTCAATCTTTCATGACGAGAGCACAATTACATTTTTTTGAAGTCTGACGGCGATGGGTTGCTACAATGCTAATTGTCAATGGAAATACTGATTCTGAATACTGTCCAGAAGAAAATATGAACAAATAGAGCTTTATACTTTAACGAAAGTAGGTTGCTCTAATGTACAGTGCATCCCATTTTGGGTGAGACAGCCCGGTTTTTCGCTGGTTATTAAAGATAGAGCCTTGCGGTTTTCACGTTCCTTTCTTACTTTTTTTTGAAACTCAAGTTGACCTACTCAGATTTCGCATAACTGTTTCCGTTCATGCGATACAGGGCGATTTTGGAAATTGATACTTTTCGGACCCATCCTTTATCTCCGAAGTTATTAAAAATAATGGTCAGCTAAAAACTAAGTCTGATACAGAATCCTGCGTAGAATTCTGTGGTGCACTCAATTTTTTTTCCAGGGTATGGTTTTGAAGATACGACATAAACCTATATTTTTTTCAATAGAACTCCCTGTATCCCATTACTTCGTTGAATTTGTAATTTTTTTCCTTCAGAATGATGTGTAATACTTTAAAGGTAGGATGTTCAGAAATGCTACTAAAAAATACTAAAACATCACCTTATGATGATTTTTTGTTAGTGGGTCATGGATTTCCCAAATGAAAGAAAAATCAATGTATAATTTTCATTTGTGATTTTTATTTATGGGAGATGAGTAAGCAACCATAGATAATACACTCATCACTTATTTTATAATGACTTCGGAGATAAAGGAGGGGTCCGAAAAGTATCAATTTCCAAAATCGCCCTGTATCTCATAAACGGAAACAGTTATGCAAAATCTGATATGGCCAACTTGAGTTTCTCAAAAAAGTAGGACAGGAACGTGAAAACCGCAAGACTCAATCTTGAATAACGAGCGACAAACCTGGCTGTCTCACCCAAAATGGGAAGCACTGTACATCTTTGTCACGTGACATTCTAAAGCCACTATAGTCTGAACTTCATAATGGGCCATGGTTCTTACCTTTGTTTGTTGATAATTTTTTGAACCAAAAAAAAAATAATAGTAATGCTGACGAACCTTCAGCTTAAATAAAACAAAAAATAAAATAAATAAAAGTTTGTCGGTAACTAGTTTTCAGACAATGCTATAGCCTCTCAAACATTTGAAATATAGAAATGATTCTTATTAAAATAATTAAATTTCATTTGTAATGACTGGGTTTTCACATTTTTCCGCGCAATATTCTCGTTTTTCACACGCATGTTCTTGGGAACAGCGTGCTATCGTTTTGTCCAAATTTTCTAATTCTGAGCCGCAAATAGTCTCAAACGGCTAAGTTGCACTCACTGATGACAAGTCCGGTCCGTCCGGCCGGACAATTTCTGTCGTTTCGGTTTGTTTCAAGGGTTCTGAAGGGAGGATTAATTTCATATCCATAGACAAAATATATGGTTCGTATTCTAATTTAAAGTTTGGCGCTATAATAATACAATCACCAAGCAAAACATGAAAGATATTTAGAATATAAATCGAATTTCATAACAATTTTTGCGGTAAAATATTAACCTATTAATTTATTTTTCAGGCCGCAGGCTTGGTCTTTTAATGGTAAAACTTGCAATTGTGAGAGTTTTGCAACATTTCGAGGTGCACCCAACTGATGAGACACCATTGAAGGTGGAATTCAGCCCCAGATCTTTAATTCCTCAACCGACAAGAGAGCTGTCAGTGAGATTCGTCAAGGTGGATCGGCTATTTTAAAGAAATCTGAACCATAGAATGGCCAGATTTTTTAATTCCATAGATATCATGTGCAATGTAATGAGTAACGACAGTACCATAGTGATAAAGAGAAAATTCATTGAGTTCATTTCGATGAACGAGTTTAGCATTTTTTCTTTACAAAGTGTAATGGTAAGATTGTTGTTCATATCCTAGATTAACACAACTGAATCCATTGGTCACCAGTGGACGCTCAGATTATTGCATCCTGAACATCCTCTGGATGTAAAATATTATCTAGGGACCTTTGTATGATACAATTCCGACACAAGGTATGTTTATTGAATATCCAGTATTCCATCGGATCGATTTCCATTTCACATGGTCGAAAGTAGAATGTATGGGATTCTCATCGGACGTCTATATGGAATATCCATCTCCTGCTTTTTATTCGGAACTCTATTGGATTTCCATCGGACATCAGATAAATAATATTCCTTATAAGTCTAGAATAATTTAGGTAGGGTAATGCAGGTTGCCCACCTTGTACATAGAGATGCACTTCCATTTCACCACTGATTACATGTAAAATAAATTGTTCACAGCGCTTCCCAAAAAAATGGGAATAATAAAAATGATCAACAAAGTTTCCTCGTTTATTTCATATCAATTCCATTAGTTCATATTATAAACAGATTTTTCGGAAATGTGAAAAATTCAAAAAACACTCACGTTAAGTCATGCAGAAGCTAAATTTGAATTTTCTCCCAATATTTTCGAGAATGAATCTCGTATCAAGCTGAAATTTGGTGAAATGTAGATAAACTGTATATTTGAAGGTCTATACGGAATCTAATCTATAGTTATAAAGAAAATCTGGTTGCAAAAAAAAATTTTTGAAAATAACAATTTTTGGATATTTCTAACGATACTGTCCTCATGAAACTTCGCATAATGTGAAATGTGACGTCGGGCTCTTCTTCAATGAATCCAAATTTTCGAAAAATAATTAAAAAATTACAGAAATTTTGACAATAACAACGCTCTTCCCCAAAGCAATCGTGAAAATGAAATAATGTCACTTGGAATACATTGGTTTTAGGGAGGACATTCGGTTATTGTCAAGAGGAGATGCGATCAAGGCTCGAGGAATTCAAGAAAAAAAATTGATAACACTTGGATGACAACTAAAATGATTTAGCAGCGGTATTATGAAAGTTATTCTGACAACGAAGAACAGTTACCTAGCTCTAATTTTTGAGCCAGATTTCGCAAGTTAACTTATAGTTATCTGTCGAAATAGTTTTATTATTCCTGCTCTTAGTACGAAGGCTAGTTCAAATGTAAAATCCTTGCAAAAATGGGAGTTAACTGCTCTGTGTGGTCAAAATAAGTTATGTAAAACCTTAGATTATATAGGGTGGTCCAAGAAGTGACGCTTATAAAATTTTTTTAGATTCCTCACACCTGGGAGCATCCAAAAATACCCCACGTATGTTATGGGATTTTCTGTAGTTTTCGAATTATACTTTTTTTGTGTTTTTTTAATTCATTATGCCTGTGAGGTTTAACAAATTCATTTATTTTTATGTGGTAGGTATTGTAAAGATTTTTTCGCAACAAGATCTCCCTGAATGTTGTTTCAATAGAAACAATAACTCAGCTTCCTGAAATTACTCAAAGTTATTCAAATAAGGCTCGAAAGTTAGAACTTTAGTTCTCAGTAGGATTCACTCAAACTTTCAACTTCAATTTAAAGTACAAAAGAAGTTTGCATAGCTTCTGGCTCAGTTTAAAAATTTCACATTGTCCTAAACTACCAAAATCATGGGAAAAAATAGTACGAACTTTATGGACCTTTTTCGTTGTAATCGGCATGCAAAAGCGGATAGGCTTAAAATCATTGAAACACGATTATTTTTCTACTTTTGACAATATGAATGGATAAGTTGATATGCGTCATAAGTCTTAGTAAATTTCATTATTAATTATATCGTGGTTTTACTCCACTATATGACTATCGGAGTACCACGATTCGTGGTAAATTTCATCGTCCATTAAAATATGGTTTTACAGTACGGAATGTAAAACTATGCTATTACTAACGACACTAGCAACTTCTTGGTCGGGTTTAGGGTACTTGTCATGATTTTGGTGGAATCAATCACACGCGATGTCTGGCGCTATACGCATCATTCTGTGCGGTTGGTTCCATCACGATTCTAGTATCAATTACAGTATTTTTCTTTGTGTGCACCTATAGGTGTACTAATACAGCTTCTGGCTGAGTTTGAAAACTTCACACGGTCCTGAACTACTAAAATCGTAAGAAAAAAATAGTACTTTATTGGCCATTTTTGGTTGTGATCGCCTTCAAATGCGGATAGGCTAAAAATCATTGAAACATGATTGAAGATATTTTTTTACTTTTATAATTCTTTAGTACCTACTTGAATTAAACTCAATATATGTGATTTTAATAAAGTAATTTCAATTGAGATCACCACATGATTGAAAATGTGAGCAGATTTCGAAATTGGTAGTTGTGCAATTACTTGCTTTTGGACGACAAATGAAAAGCACAAATTACTGAAAAATCATTATTCACTTCAATAAAACTTCAAAATCCATCACTCCAACTTGAATACATAATCGTCAACGTTTTTTGTTATATTTTTCTTTCCGATTCTGAAAGTTTTCATCTGAATTCTGTTTCGCTGTTGCTTTCCGTCGCTTAGACCAGCTATAGATGCATAGAATATATCAGGTGTCGACACTTTCCTACTATTACCCACTAAAATTTTGGGTCCAAAACGCGGTCCTAGTCAAATCTTGGGCTACTTGGCTCTGTAAAAGATGATGGCGCTTCCGTCGCTTGGCAAGTGCATTACATTTAATTCCGCTGAATAAAAACGAATTGAGCTATAATCTGATGAAACTATTTCCCAAAAAATGAATCAGATATTTGAAATTATGGATTCTCACTAATACATAAGAGTAGTTTAACAAACGTGGAATATCTTCTCATTAATCATATGAAATATGTGTAAGGAAATAAGGAGCAATATGAGGTTTATTGTTAGAACACTTTCATGGATGGGTACAAGAAGTTATTTCGAAGCCAAAACAACGGTGAAAACGAAACGGGTGATTGATATTACCATTGTATAAAGATATGCAATGATATTACTAATGGATTATATTGGATAGTTTGGATCTCCCTTAAATTTTGTATGTACTGTTAATACAAATTCAATTCAAAAGTTATGAATTATGTTAAATCCCCACTTATGCAAATATTTGAAGGAAATGTTCATGTTTATTATTGTTGAAATTGATATATGAATTTTCACTTTGCTGTTCATGTTCATACTAATTTACCAGACAAATTAATTGTAGTATCTAGCGTTCCAAATGATTTCTTGTGGTATTTTTGAAAACACAACTCTGGAATGCTTCCTTATTTCCATGAACTGAATATTGAGATAATAAATACCTCTTGTAATAAGCAGGTATTCAAAAATATCAAGTTGCAGACTTGTGTATTCAGAGACGAAGGATATAACCGCCATTCTGACTGAATGAAATGGATAATCATAATTTAAATTCGTCAAAATGAATTTATTATCTGGAAAATAATGTATGGTCCAACTCAGAAAATCAGGAAGAAGTTCTGATTTGACTAGTTTCGATATGATAGGTCGGTAACTTTCGTAAATATTTCAGATTTTAAATGGCAGATTTTTCTCTGCCGGCATTTATCGGCGAAAACTGAAGTAGGGCAACAAAGCCGTATTTTGACAACGCTTGGGCCTCATATATTGCGGACCCAAAATATGGCAAAGAGTGTCTGCACCACAGAACATCAAAATATAAGAAGTGCAACCTGCCTTGTAAACTATGCGCAACAATTGTGACATTTCTCCTGTCATAAAATAAGTGGGAATATTCCATTATGGTTCTAGGGGGTGTCTGCCAGTTGAAGTATATGTCATTTTTCTCTAAAATTACATTGGTACTCTGTGGTTCAGTTAATATTTCTGATTATTCTGTGTTCTAAATTTAAATTGAATGGAGAGGAATTTTTGTCTTCAATTAGAAGAAAGCTTTATAAATAATAGTTTATTTAATACAATAATTTTTGCAATTACATGTGTGTGAAAAACTGAATTGTAGGATAAACAAGTATCTGATATTTGTCTTTTACCTAACGAAATATGAATACTTATAACATAGGTTGCGCTTTTCTGGACCAAACAAATACAATTAGCTCCTAGAGAAACCAAATAAATCCATAAGGGTTGAATAAATATTTGTGAGAAGGTTAGCACTGATTCACAACAATCCTAATGTTGTCACAAAGATTAATATATTCACTTCACTAATTTACAATAACACTGATTCATCAAGGGAGGGGAGCGGCATCCAAAAATCCAGAAAAACTGCCAAAATCATGTAGAAATCTTCAGTCCAAGTCCTCCCTGGCAATACCACTTTTCTAGAAAATCAATCAACAATTAGACCATGAATATTGAAATAAAGATTAACTATAAATACTCCGAATCAATCTTTCAAAGATAAGACTCCCAATAAGATAGTTCCCTGAATGAAGTTCATTAAGTAGTACTCCACTATGCTAGTAGAATATTCACACGAATTGAATTTATGAACTGTGAGAATAAATAAGTGATATAATCCCAAAAATATATTCAGAGATCAGTTAATAGGATCACAGTTATAAAGGAGTATGATTAGGTGTTGAATATTTTTAGATAAAATAACTTAAAATAATTTATTTACCGTCGTAAGCCTTAATGGTTGGAAAGGATCTATAATATAATCATCATTGGTAAAACTTTCGCACCCGGCCAGTAATTATTATTCTTAGAATATATTATGTTTCTGATGGATCAACTGAATAGATTTTTAGGCTGGAATTGCCGAATATACATACTCCTAATAACATATCAAATTAGGTCTATGCGTATATTCAATGTCCAAATTAATTACCTGACATTATGCCACAGCCTTTGTATTAAGATGGACTTTCATACTGTTTTCACTAGAATCTAAGATTGAAAAATTGCGAATACACATGCCTAAATGATGTATTATTTGTACTGCATAGGTAATGATAGTCAAAGTAATTACCATTTTTTTTATCTTATCATGGTTAAAAATAAGTGCTTGAGCTCATACATAAATGATTCCTCCGAATTCAACATTATCTGAATCCTGAAAATAAATATGGTTACACATATTACACCTGAAAAGATATTAACTTCATATTACATGGGTATTATTTTAATTTCATTTTTGAGTAACAATAACAAACTGCCACAAAACACGCTAAAAATGAAATTGGCATATCATTTGACATAATGTCATGTCATTCTACCATTTCGATATATCCGCGACATACGTTTCTGACAGATAAAAATAAGTGGAAACGTATGTCCTTGTTTCTAGTTTTTCTACCGTCGCTTCACCCCCCTGCATAGACCTAAAATAATGTTATTTTAGGTCTATGCCCCCCTGGTCTGCACCCACAGAATACAAATATATAAGAAGTGAAACCTCCCTTCAAAACGACGGAAACAAAATACGCCCTCACCGGGGATGGCACGAACTAACAAGTTGCACGGTATTATAGAAATTCAGAGAATTCTATACCGTGAATCTGGCTGGCGATCCGTTGGCGGGAAAATATTGCATTTCAAATAATTGTGTAATGTACATTTTTGAATCCAAGTCCAGATTTTGAGAAAGAAATTTATTTACAGATCAATAGATACACCAATTTCACAATACTATTCGAAGTACAATGATAAATAAGTATTTCTGACAGTATATAAAATTCAATATTGAAGGAAATAAATACCCAGACCTCTTTGTCTGATGCCAAGATTCTGAACAAAGCTTCACCCCCCTGTCTGCACCGTAGATAGAGGAAAGAGAAGATGCCGCATTCCCCTTCATCCTTCACTCAATGTTTGCAGTTCTGTGGTTTGCAGCCAACATCTCTTGTGTTTGTTATCAAATATTTGTTTACATTTCTCTACAGCGATCATTGGCGTAACCCCCATGAGGTAGAAAGGAATCGGACTAGTTAACGAAATGATAATATAATTGTATAAAGAGATTTATACAATGATAATATTGAGCAGTTCTTTGGTGGTATTCAACCCGAAAACTTGCTTTTTCCACTCGAATTACAAGAAAAATGCTTCAAGAATCTGATTTAGGTTAATATTTCAGACGAAACTGATGAAGTCTGATGAGTTTCTCTCCTGAAACCAAAATATTTTCATTCCTTTCGATAAAATTCAGGAAGTGGATCGAATAAGCAACTATATTCAGATTGCTGGATAACGTCTTATATCAATGCACCCAAATTATTGAATGGTTTCTAGATACATTTCATGGTCGTATATTGTTTATATTTGAAAAGAGATAATTGTATGGTTTCTTGAATTAATATAGGTACATTGAATACGGAAAATCCTCTGAGCTAATATCCAAGTAATAATACCTTTAAATATTGAACTCCTCCCTCGGACAATACAATATTTAATAAAAACCAATAAGTGTCCAATTCACCGAGGAAGAGACTATGCTAACTATTTACTTTCATTCTACAGATTCGGAAGAGATTCATAATATTATTGAAAAATTGTAAGGAAACTCATCTCCTGGTGAAGATCAAGCCACAAGAATAGTTCATTATATTGGTGCTATGAGAAGATTTGCTGTATTTTTGAACAGAAGATCCAAGGATCTATTGAATAACTCATTAATTACGTATATCATACATTGCTGGGGAAACTTCCTAAACGACCTTTTGATCCAAAATAAAGGAAAATAATATGCTGTTTAAGGATCATAAATAAATCTTTAAATAAATAAATATTGGTATCATTTTGTATTGGATAAAATTGTATATTTCAGGATAAGGTGCTTATAAATAATGTTAACAATTTTCTCTCATTTATACAGTCATAGTAGATATAATTGTTTATTGAAAACGAATCGTACATATAAATATATCAAATATAATGCAAAAAAAAACATACATACGAGATGGTTCAAGAATAAATAGTTATATTATTGATGTCTGAATAATATATCTGCCTCCAAAATATTGACGACGTACGCCAATGGCGGGGAAAGCAAAATACTAACCTTTGCACGGAACGATTATTTTCCTTTTCAGCATATTTACCACAAACTATATACACACTTTACTGGCATACTTAATACTATATAATTGTATTACATTTGAAAATATTCAACTACTACGATCGAAATATCACAAATAACTGAATAAACAATTTCGACGTTTTGGGGAAATGTAAATATAAACACAGAGATGTTTGCCACGCTTTTCTGTGTTGTTTACTTCATCTTCTCTTTCCTCAATCTACGGTCCGTTGTATTCTGTGGTCCGCACCTTATGTATATTCTATGCATCTATGACCAGCTCTTCGTAAAATCCCCAAATAAAAAAATCTATGAGGTTTAGGCCTAGCGGACGCGCAGGCCATTCGATCAGCTTTGCACGCCCAATCCACAATGTAAGAATAACACTTATAGTTACGATTATTTTACAGGCATTTCAATAAAAATTAATCGAAAGTCACATTTTCAGGTGATCCCCCTTGATCAGAGCAAATTATCCAAAAAAAACATCTTCACCGAAGGACCGGATCCAAGGAGAATGACTACAGCTTTTTCACAGTTATAAATGATCCTCAGGTCAACTTACCTTGAATAAAACCGCAGAGGGAATCTCGATATTTGTCACCTTTCAGATGGACCGCTGCAGTATGACTAAGTACAGCGCGCCATCTTCCAGGAGCATCTTGCGAATCCCACCTTCGAGTGCAGAATACTCTGATCGATGTGCATGACGTTCAATCCTTTAGTCGCATCAGGTCGCTGTATCATTGTATAATATATATCTTTATACAATGGCTGTATTTGCGATATTGCAGATTTACAAACACCGTCCCCACATTGGAAACACTCCGGTTCATGTGGCTAATAATAGACGATTTTTTTTCTTATGATTTTGGTAGTTTAGAACCGTGCGGAGTTTTTAAACTCATCACCCAGAAGCTATAAAAACTACTTTTTGTATTTTTAAATTGAATTTGAGTGTTTGAGTGGATCCTACTTGAAATTTAAGTTCTGAATTTCAAATGCCTTATTTCAGCAACTTTTAGTGATTTCAGGAACCTCAGATTTTTTTTATTGAAACATTATTCAGGAAATCATTTCACAAAAAAAAACTCCGCGTCACTTACTACTTGGATTACCCTGTATATTCCTGAGGATAAGCTTACAAAAAGAAACAAATCCATATTCCAGCATGTTCGTCGGCCTCAATATGTGCACCATAACAACAATCGGTACATATCAATATCCTTTCATAAACTAACTCTGAAATATTTACATCCAAACAAATTGACATCAAATGCAAAGCACCGACATGTATAATCTTACATATAAGTTTTTGTATATATTACGAAACGAAATCAAAATAAATTTTTCTATTAATTTTGAATAATGGCTTTGCTTTGAGTTCCGAGTCCGAGTATCGATATCAATCAGCATAAGCTATTATAAACCTTTCTCAGATGTTGGACGTCTTCCTCTGAGTTTACTGTGTTATTCGATATTATATGCGTATCGTATCATCATTGTATATTATATACATATACATACATACATATACATTATACAATGGTATCATATCGCTCATGAATCTCCTGCTGTAATTAGGTTCTCGATCCAAAATTTGAAGGTCCTCAAATCTGAATTTATCAGTGTACTGCTTAGTGAAAGCAGTTTTATATGTGTTATTCAGTTTTTTTTTGTGATTTATATGTTCTTTTATCATTGATAAATGTACAATGGTTTTATTCAGTTTGCCCTTCGTAACATTTCTGACAATTTCCACAATCCATTTTGTATACTCTTATTCTGACTGTTTTGAAATCGACGTTTTGTCTTTCAATCTTGTGTATTCCTATTGTCCACTGTATTGAAGTTGTACAGTTATATTCTGTTTATCTTATATAATAAAAACCAGGGTTAAATACCAGCTTTAAATATTTTTTAGGTGTTGTATTTTGTTGTCCTCTTATTAACTGTGTTACGTTGGTCATGTTTTGTGCATTCTTGTTGATGCTATTTCTGTTCAAGTTATTCATACATGTTCTAATGTTTGTGTTCTGGGTAATTGTTTGCACCTAGTTGCGTGTAGGTAATCTCCACCTGATTACGAGGTTTCAATTCCATTACATTTGTACTTCTTGAGATATTGCGGAAATACGTTAAAATCCCAAATAATCCACACGAAACTGAGATGTTGAGAAAATGAGCCAAATCAATTAATATACAGGGTGGTTTAGAACTGATTTAAGGAAAATTGTTAAGAATAAAACACCTTTGTTTCAAAAGATATCGAGAAAGTTTATTGAGAAAAGTTGTTTAGAATCAAAAGACACGGCTAAATCTCGAATTTCAGATAAATCGATCAACTTTGATTTTGTAAGTAGGTTATGAAAATATTTGATAATATCCATGGTTACAAATGCCAGACGTGACTTGAAACGTAAATTTTATTCGTCATAAACGAAAATTTTCCTGTTAAAATCATGCTTACCATAGAACAAAGTGTGTTTATTGTGCAGTGCAACGGCTTAGGTGCAGACAGCTCGAAAAATTTTCGAGTTAGACTCTGATATTCTGGGAATCGCTCCTGCTTGGTCTCAAACTAAGATGTTGAGAAAATGAGCCGAATAAATTTATATACAGGGTGGTTCAGAATTGATTCAATGAAAATTGTTAAGAATAAAGTAGCTTTGTTCTAAAAAATATCGAGATAGTTCATTGAGAAAAGTTGTTCGGAATGACGAGCTGCTCCAGGAACTCAAGTTACAGATAAATTAGCCTACCTGCTTGACTTAATAAGTTGGTCATGAACATTTTGTATACAAGAGATTTTTGTCATGATCAAAAATTTAAATTTTGAAACTATTTTTTTAGCAGGGTTACGTGGTACCGCAACATTTGGCCAGCGTCAATGGAATTGTCTTATTACTCCCTGATACGAAATGTCTGCACCTAAGCCGTAGCACTGCACAATAAACACACTTTGTTCTATGGTCAGCATGTTTTTAACAGGAAAATTTTCGTTTATGACGAATAAAATTTACGTTTCAAGTCACGTCTGGATATTATCAAATATTTTCATAACCTACTTACAAAATCAAAGTTGATCGATTTATCTGAAATTCGAGATTTAGCCGTGTCTTTTGATTCTAAACAACTTTTCTCAATAAACTTTCTCGATATCTTTTGAAACAAAGGTGTTTTATTCTCAACAATTTTCCTTAAATCAGTTCTAAACCACCCTGAATATTAATTGATTTGGCTCATTTTCTCAACATCTCAATTTGAGACCAAGCAGGAGCGATTCCCAGAATATCAGAGTCTAACTCGAAAATTTTTCGTCATTTACACCTTACCGGCACCCAATCCGTGGACACACTGTAGATTACATTACCCTGTCAGTTCTATGATTTTTCATAGGCGTATAACTTTTCGTTTGGGCTTGTACTTATGAACTTATAGGGTTAATAAAAAAGCGGATCAGCTCAGTTCCTTTCTTGTTGCCTAATAGTTGTGTACCATTTCGTATTTTTCAGTGTGGTTCATATCTGGTAGTTCCATGGGATGTTCTAACGATTATTCAAATCGTTCGTTGGTTGCAGCGTCCCATTTCCTGACAAGTATGCATGTTTTTGGATCCCACGATTCTGTTTCTGTTCCCATTATCTTGACAGCCTCCAGGCATTCTTCGATTCTGTTATAAACCTGTTTTAGGATTCTCAATGATTCGGGTGATGTTCCAGGTACATCCAGAGGATTTGGTTAATCATTTTTGATCGTCTGTTATTAAACCTCGTGTGTAGTTGAGACCAAGCTGTGATGTAGTTGGCTTCACTTACGTAAAAATATTTTATCGTTTGGCTTGCCTCTCCAGTGACGTGGGTCTTCAGGTACTACATTTTCTCTGCATACGTAATATCATAGTTTAATCATTCCTTAAACAATGGTAATACTGGTGTTCTCATGAACAACTTTTGTGAAGATATCTTGAAATGTGATCGTGTTTTCGTATCTTCCATCGAATGTTGGTATTTAAAGTATTTGTATACATGTTTTGTTCGCAACTTTCAGATTGCTCTCTTTCCATTGTTTTCTAATTGAAGAAACCTCTGATCAATCTCGTTGGTAACCAATAAACGATTGATTCAATTTCGATATTCAATTGGGAAATTGTCGCCCATTGATCATTAATTATATCCAGAAGATATTTTTCGTTTGCTTCATCTAAAATTTTTTCTAGCTCCTTCATGTGGATTATTCGTATAGTTCTCGCAGTAGTTATGGGGTGTGGATAATTTGCTGACCAAAATATAATCCTCTGAATCACGACCTAAAAGAATATTTAATTGAACCAAACTCTAAAACTGAGTTGAGCACATTGAGATGTTCGTGCCACCACATTCAAAATTCGAACCCATCCCAAATTGGGGGTAGTTTATTCCTGTAATTTTTCAAAATAATTTGCTGACCGGAGGTTTCCAGTCGAGATATGTTATCGAAACGCTATATTATGGTTAAATATAGTATACTTTTTGTGCCAACATAAAAAAAATTCAGATCCGCCCCCGTTTAAGGGTAGTTTATTCTTGTGATTTTTTAGAAATCCTTGCTGATTGGAAATTTCCCGAGGAGATATTTTCTTGAAACGATGTATTATGACTAACCGTAGCATACTCTTTGTGCCACAATAAAAATATTCAGATCCACCCCTTATTAAGGGTAGTTTATTCCTGTGATTTTTCGGAAAACCTTGGTGATCGATATTTTCCAGTGGAGATATTCCATTGAAACAAAGTAAAATAATTGCAAATCGGATACCCTCTGTGCCACAATACGAAAATTTCAGGTCCGACTCGTTTAAGGGTAGTTTATCCTCGTAATTTCTCGGAATACTTTGCTGACCGAAAATTTTGAGTGGAAATATTTCATTGAAACAACGTATTATGACTAAACGTAGCATACGCTTGGTGCCACCGTGGAAAAAATTCAGACTCGAACATGTTTAAGGGTAGTTTATTCTTGTGATTTTTCAGGAGTCCTTGCTGATCGGAAATTTCCCGAGGAGATATTTTATTGAAACGATGTATTATGACTGACCGTAGCATACTCTTTGTGCCACCATAAAAAATATTCAGATCCACCCCCTATAAAGGGTAGTTTATTCTTGTGATTTTTCGGAAATCCTTGCTGATCGATATTTTCCAGTTGAGATATTTCATTGAAACAAGGTTAAATAATTGCAAATAGGATACCCTCTGTGCCACCATACAAAAATTTCAGGTTCAACCCGTTTAAGGGTAGTTTGTCGTCGTAATTTCTCGGAATACTTTGCTGACCGAAAATTTTCAGTGAAGATATTTTTTTAATAATGCATTTTGACTGAACGTAGCATACACCTGGTGCCACTATACGAAAAATTCAGATCCGCCCCTGTTTAAGGGTATTTTATTCTTGTGATAACTCCAATAAAAATCCTTGTACAGAATTCCCCCAATCACCAGTTTTACGAAGAATTACATACACCTATTCAAGGTAAAAACAATAATGCATTGTTTTGATGAAATATTTTTACTGAAAACGCCCGGTCAGCAGGCTATTCCGAAGATTTTCAAGAATAAATTTCCCTCATTAGAGCAAAGAATTCCTAGAAATTACGAGGATAAACTACCCTTGAACGAGTAGGACCTGAAATTTTTATATGGTGGCACAGAGGGTGTCCGATTCGCAATTATTTTACTTTGTTTCAATGAAATATCTCCACCGGAAAACATCGATCAGCAAGAATTTTCGAAAAATCAAGAGAATATACTACCCTTAATAGGGGGTGGATCTGAATATTTTTTATGGTGGCACAAAGAGTATGCTACGGTTAGTCATAATACATCGTTTCAATGAAATATCTCTACGGGAACTTTCCGATCAGCAAGGATTTCTGAAAAATCACAAGAATAAACTCCCCTGGAACAGGGTCGGATCTGAATTTTTTTCGCGGTTGCAACAAGCGTATGCTACGTTTAGTCATAATACGTTGTTTCAATGAAATATATCCACTCAAAATTTTCGGTCAGCAAAGTATTCCGAGAAATTACGAGGATAAACTACCTTTAAACGAGTCGGACCTGAAATTTTTGTATGGTGGCATAGAGGGTATGCGATTTACAATTATTATACTTAGTTTTGTTATAATATCAATGGTCAATCCTACTAATGTTAAAAGAAGAAAAACTTTAATTTGTTTCTGTGGATACAGACGCCAAAGTTATATAGACTCGAAAAACTCTGTGTGTAAGATCTATGTATGAAAAGGTTCCTCGTGTGTGACTATAAAAATCTAGAAGCACTGTTAAGTTTTTTATTTCAAGTTGTAGATCAAAGTTATAATAAAACTTTAGTGAATTCTTCTATTTTCATGTGAAACAAATACATAATCATAGGTTATGGGCCCAGGCACCAAAGGAAAATAGAAGAAAGTTGAAATAAGAATCGCCAGGTAACTTAACAAAGGACAGCCATTTTGGAAAATTCCTGAACGTTTTTTAAGTACTATCAAGATGGAACAAGCAGCAATACCGCTGATCAAACTCAACGATGAAAATTGGGCTACATGGAAATTCCAAACAACCGTTATGATGAAAGGGCGAGAACTTTACAAAATTTTAACGGGAAGCGTTCAAAAACCCGATAGTGGTGCGAAAGAAATCAATGAATGGGAAAAGAAGGATGCTAAAGCCCAAGAACTAATAGTATCAAGAATGGATCAAGAACCAATTACACATATTTTATCATGCGATACTGCGAATGAAATGTGGGAAAAGTTAAAGTCGGTCTACGAAAAGGAGTCCGTTGTTAGCGTCCATTTACTTCAACAGAGGTTTTTCTCAATGGAATTTGGAGATGGTACAGTGTCAAAGTTCATATCTCAGATAGAGGACATCAAAAATAAGCTCAAACAGGCCAAAGAAGAAATTTCGGAGAAGATGATAATGACGAAGATCTTGATGTCTCTTCCAGACAGGTTCAAACACTTCAGATCTGCCTGGGAATCGGTACCTGAAACAAATCAAACGTTAAAAGAACTAACCTCGAGACTACTTATTGAAGAAGAAAGAACCAAGTCAAGCGAAGAAAATACAACAGCTCTAACGAGTACAAGTCACAAAGGAGAAATCAAAAGTAATAAAACTGGAAAAGTTATCTGCTATAAATGCCACAAGGCTAGAAACTGCTATATTAGAAAACCAAGGATTTGCACATACTGCAAGAAGACAGGACATGATGCCTCTATATGCTGGTTCAAAAAGGGCAAAGAGGAAATAAAAGGGAGACCCAATAATGAAGAGAGCTCTAATGCATTCATTGGTGAGTCAAGCAGCAAAATGAAACCGAACGATTGGATAATGGACTCCAGAGCGAGCGAACATATGTGCTGGGATAAATCGTTATTCAATGATATTATTGAAGAATCGGATAAGACAGTCAAGGTAGGAAATGGAAATATATTGAAGGTAAGAGGAAAAGGAAAAGTTAAATTGTTTGCAATAATTGGTGGAAGATCAATAGAAACTACTCTCATAGATGTTCTATATGTGCCACAGTTAAAGTTCAATTTATTCTCAGTAAGTACTGCTTTAGATAAGGGATATAATATAGTTATGAATAATGAACATTGTAAAATCCTTAAAGACGGAAACACTAGGGCATTAGCAACAAGAAGTGGCAAACTATATAAAATGATTTTTAAGAATTGCACCGAAACAAGTAACCCTAATATCCCTTTCTCTAGTAGGTCAAATGATCATGACGTTTCAGACTGTCAAGTAGTTGAGTCAGTTGAGGATGTAAACATTTGGCATGAAAGGATGGCACATCAGTGTATTTCGCATGTTAAGAGGATTCTGATTAACAATAATATAAAATTTAGAGACGAACAAAATGGTCGTGTAGAAAGAGAAATGCGAACAATTGTTGAGGCAGCCAGATGTATGATTAAAAATCAAAATAAAAATCTATGGGCAGAAGCCGTAAATACTGCTGTATTCGTTATAAACAGAACAGGTCCTAGCAATACACCGAATAAAACACCTTTTGAGCTATGGTACAAGAAGCAGTACAATATTAAAGACCTCAAAATATTTGGATGTAAAGTATCAGTTCATATACCGAAACCAAAACGTTTAAAATGGGATGCAAAAAACAAGTTAGGTATATTCGTTGGATATGGTGAAAATGTCAAAGGCTTTCGAGTATTATTTCAGGACAATGAGAAAGTTGAAATTCATAGAGATGTCATATTTTTACCAGAAGCCACTATTGAATATAATGTTTTGGAACAGTCAGAAATGTATGTAGAATCACCAGAGGAAGAAATAGTTACTGAAGAAAACCAAGATAATGATGTTAACACAGAAGAAATTCAAAGTCCTGATGAACAGGTTGAGGAAACCAATCCAAGACTCTATCCTCGACGAAATTGTAGAAGACCAGGATATCTTGATGACTACGAATTGGATCCTGACACAGTTCTGCTGACCTTATGCTCAGATGACGACCCCAAAACTTATGAAGATGCAATGCAGAGCAATGAATCTTCTAAATGGAAGGAAGCAATGGACAACGAAATAAAGGCTTTAGAAGAAAATGAGACGTGGACCAACGTAAATAGTGAAAGTGATAATGTGAAAAAGGTCATTCAGTGTAAGTGGGTATATAGAAAGAAAGTTAATCAACAAAATGAAGAAGTAAAATTTAAAGCTCGCTTAGTTGCTAGGGGCTTCCAGCAAACTGATCTATCAGACTTTGATCTTTATAGTCCTGTTGCAAAATTACCATCAATAAGAATTTTCTTAGCAGTATGTAACAATATGAATATTCCAATTTTCCAATTAGATGTATGTAGTGCTTTCTTATATGGAGATATTAAGGACAATGTGTTCATCTCAATTCCTAAAGGTTTTAAGCAACGACAAGGCACAATTTTTAAGCTAAGAAAGTCCTTATATGGTTTGAAAAATTCTCCTAAGAACTGGAATGAAAAATTTCATAAAACAATGGTGTCATTGTCATTCCAGAGATCTGAATCTGAATATTGTCTTTATGTCAAAAATGTTGAGACTTGTAAATTATTTGTGCTGATTTATGTTGACGACTTATTGATAGCAGGCACAGATACTGGTCAAGTACAGAACATCAAACACACTCTGTCAAAAATTTTCAAGATGAAAGATCTGGGTTTAGTAAGAAATTTTTTAGGTATGGATATCATACAAGATATTAATCATTCCCGAATAATCATTAATCAAAGTAGCTATTTAAAAAATGTTTTAAAGAAGTTTGATATGCAGGATTGCAATTCAATGAGAACTCCAATGGAAAATAACTTTCAACATGATATTCTAAAAAGAGACAGTTCAGAAACTCTTGAAATTGAAAATAAATGTCGCAAAGTGATAGGCTGTCTTATGTATGCAATGTTGTGTTCAAGACCAGACTTATGCATTTCAATTAATATTTTGAGTAGATACCAAAGTTGTGCCAGTGATGATTTATGGAAAGCTTTAAAGAGAGTGCTCCGTTATGTACAGGGTACTCTCGATTATAGTCTGACCTATGACAGAAATGATATGTCTGTCATAGGATACGCTGATGCAGATTGGGCCGGAGATAAGCTGGACAGAAAGTCCACCTCCGGATATGTTTTTAAAATTGATAATTGTACGGTTTCTTGGTTGTCTAGAAAACAATCCTCTGTTGCAGTTTCATCAACTGAAGCAGAATATGTATCTCTCAGTTTGGCTGTAAGTGAAGCCTGTTGGTTAAAGGCACTTTTAAAAGATTTCAAAATAATTAATGAATCTCAGTATATTATAATTTATGAAGACAACCAAGCAGCTATTAAAGTAAGTAAGAATCCCGAATTTCATAAACGACTCAAACATGTTGATATAAGGTTTCACTTCATAAGGGACAAAATAAGGCAAAATTTTGTACATATAGAATACATTCAATCTAACGAACAGTTAGCTGATATGTTTACGAAGCCATTGAGTCGTATCATGTTTGAAAAACACTGCAAAAATATAGGTTTAGAGCGGATTCGCCATTGAGGGGGAGTGTTATAATATCAATGGTCAATCCTACTAATGTTAAAAGAAGAAAAACTTTAATTTGTTTCTGTGGATACAGACGCCAAAGTTATATAGACTCGAAAAACTCTGTGTGTAAGATCTATGTATGAAAAGGTTCCTCGTGTGTGACTATAAAAATCTAGAAGCACTGTTAAGTTTTTTATTTCAAGTTGTAGATCAAAGTTATAATAAAACTTTAGTGAATTCTTCTATTTTCATGTGAAACAAATACATAATCATAAGTTTCAATGAAATATCTCTATTGTAAAATATCGATCAGCAAGGATTTCCGAAAAATGACAAGAATAAACTACCCTTAATAGAGGGCGGATTCGAATTTCTTACACGGTGGCACCACAAAGTATGCTACGCTTAGTCACAATGCATAGTTTAAATAAAATATCTCCACGGGAAGTTTCCGATCAACAAGAATTTCTGAAAAATCACAAGAATAAACTACCCTCAAACGGGGGCGGATCTAAATTTTTTTATGGTGGCACAAAAAGTATGCTACATTCCATCATAATGTAGAGTTTCGATAAAATATCTCGACTGGAAACCTCCGGTCAGCAAATTATTTTGAAAAATAACAAGAATAAACTACCCCCAAATTGGGGTGGATTTAAATTTTGAATATGGTGGCAAGAAGGTAATCCTCGATAGATATCTGGTTTGCACTATGAGTCTCATATTCTTACTAGAAGGCTGTAATTAACGGTATATAATTCTATTTCAGTCAGCAAAGTATTTTTACCCGTAGTTGTGGGCCTTCATGTTCCTGATCTTACCCCAGTCTTTCTTGATTAAGTTTTTGAGCCAAGCGTAAACAGTAAACGAGTGTTGTATCCAGAGAAAATGAGTTATTTTAATGGAGAATTCCTACTTGATGAAACATTGGTTATCTACAGTAGAAGAACCTCTGAATAAAGAAGGAAATTATTGAAGAATTTAGCAATCTTTATGATGAATCAGAAAACCCCTCAAATCTTTATAGATTATTATTGTATGCTCAAACAAAATACTGGAATGCAATGTACATGAATAGTATCGAAAACAGGCCATTGGTAAACATTACATGACAACTGTTAATAGGTGAATCTTTACCATCATACACTGTATATAGCTTGTAAAAAAAAGGGATAGTGTTTGTTCTACAAAAGACGTGGTTATTTTGTGACCCAAATGATCATTCACCAAATAAGAATGACTTGACGACAGTTGGAGCATAACAGTGTATGAACGACTTTCTCTAAATGAGCCTAAGGAATAATGTTTGCTCTGAAGAAGCAGAAATGTACTGAAATGCTGTTTCAGTTCAAAAAAAAAAAATCAACAAATATGCGTTTTATTAAACTATATAGCACACAATGGATTTTCTTCAAGTAACAGCCCATTCAAATTATGAATAAATTGATAGCAAATAAGCAACAGTACTGAGTATAACTTTTATTTATATAGGTAGGTTGAAAAATACTGCTAAAATATACATATATTAATTACATAATACTTCATTTCCTTACTATAAGTAAAAGTCGACTAATTTATCTTCAATAAATAGACCTAAACTATTAGATAACATTGCATTAACACAACAAGAACTCAAATAATCATAATGAATGGGTTAATAACTACGACAAAATATTTTATACTATCTTCGCTGGGTATGAACTTTTTTATAGGGATATGTCCTTCTCAAATCTGGAATTTTTGATTTTAGTTTGTTTGGCACTTTGTTTTGCTGATAAAGAGCAATAACTGGAGTTTTAGTGGCTACAGTGTCATTTATTCTCAATTCATCTATAGATTTCTTCTCCATTAATTTCAACTTCGCTTCAATCGCCTGTATTTGAGATTCTCTATCGTTTTTAACCATTGGCTTTGCCATAGCCAAGGCAGGAATATTTATTTGTGGTCTTGGTTTTGAGATTTCTTCCTGAAGATAAATTTTTAACTGACTTGTTAATCTGAGATATTCATGTGTAAACTTACAGTATTTACAATTTGTGCCCAAGTTACATTGATTCGTTTCTGTCCAACTAACATATTATGTAATTTTTCTTTAGCATTCAAGGCATCTTCCTCTTTCAAGTAGGTGACAAAAGCATACCCTCGAGGTTGTCCTGCTTGTGGGCCAGTCCGGTGGAAAAGGAGGTCAAACTTTACAATATCACCATATTTTTGCACAAGTTTAAGAAGTTGATACCAGTTGAGAAAAGAACAGTTTGTTTTAATATTAAGTTCACATCATATTATTTTGGAGATATTTTGGTAATACTAGATACTTACTCAGTTATACGAAAATCTAAATTACCAATCCATAATCTTCTATCTACAGTTTGAAGATCAGATTCTTCAGTTTCCTGGGACATTTTCACAAAATAATAGATTCCTTAAAGTTACTTTTGTTGAAAAAATCAATATCAATATATATCCAAGTTCATTTTGATAACGTAACCTAAAAATCTAATTCTAAATCTAACTCCATAGACCATAGACTTATATTAATTTTCTATGTCTATGTCTAAGTCTCTGAACAACAGGAAGGAGCATAATGCCTCACAAAGACCAATGTGAAGTTGGCAGGCAAAGTTCCGGAGATGCCCGAACGGCCAGTGGCGTCGTAGAAGTCGAATGCTTCCGCGAATTCGATGAGATCCACTCAGCTTATGTTCAATATGATGGAAGTTATACCTAATACCATTGTTTAAAGATCCTCCTTAAACAATGCTAATACGAACTGACGGAATATATCCGAACAAATTATTTCGCTACTCAGCTACACAAGAACTGTACTTGCACTCAATTGGGAAAAGAATTCTTTTGTCTTCTGTCGGACTGACCAAATTTGTATGAATTTTTTTAGGTATTTATGCCCACAGCAGCTGCGATGAAATAAATACAGACGATTTCTAATGGCTAAGGAGAGCACGTTTTTCATAAAATAATCACTTGCACTTGATTGGGGAAAAAATACCAGGGTCGGACTGAACAAATTTTCATGAATTTTTTTAGGCACTTTTGCCCTCAGCAGTTGCGGTCAAATGAATGCAGATGCTTTCTAACGGCTAAGGAAAACACGTTTTTCATGAAATAATCACTTGCACTCGGATGGGGAAAAAATACGAGAGTCGGAGTGAACAAATTTTCATGAATTTTTTTAGGTAATTTTGCCCACAGCAGCTGCGATGAAATAAATACAGATGCTTTCTAATCGCTAAGGAGAACACGGTTTTCATAAAATAATCACTTGCACTTGAATGGGGAAAAAATACCAGAGTCGGACTGAACAAATTTTCATGAATTTTTTCAGGTATTTTTGCCCACAGCAGCTGCGATAAAATGAATACAGATGCTCTCTAATGGCTAAGGAGAACACATTTTTCGTAAAATAATCACTTGCACTTGATTCTGAAAAAAATAACAGAGTCGGACTAAACAACAACAAATACAGATGCTTTCTAATGGCTAGGGAGAACACGTTTTTCATAAAATAATCACTTGCACTTGATTGGGGAAAAAATACCAGGTTCGGACTGAACAAATTTTCATGAATTTTTTTAGGTACTTTTGCCCTCAGCAGCTGCGATGAAATAAATACAGATGCTTTCTAATGGCTGAGGAAAACATCTTTCCATTAAATAATCACTTGCACTCGATTGGGGAAAAATACCCCAGGGTCAGACTGAACAAATTTTCATGAATTTTTTAGGTACTTTTGCTCTGCATAGCTACATTGTAATTTACCTTCATAAAAATAAACATCTTCAGAGAAATGCAGTAAACATACTTTCATGTATTTCGTGACCTCTTTTCCAATCTTCAATTTCTAAATCTAGACCTTTCATTGACTTCCATCATATTGAACATAAACTGAGTGGATTTCATCCAATTCGCGGAAGCATTCGATTTTTACGACGCCACTGGCCGTTTGGGTATCTCCGGAAGTTTTGCCTGACAGCTATACCTATTACCTGCCAACCTGCCAACTTCACATTGGTTATTTTTGTTTTGACTTTTGACATAATTGTCAACCTCTAAAATAGTCCAATGTTGTCAGATTACTCAGATTTTGAACCCATGAAAAATGAGATATTAAAGGATGATTAGAATCTTTGAATAAAGAGATTAGAATAACAACGTAGATATTTAAGAAGAGGGTTTTCAATTGAATGTTTGTAGGCATTGAAGATGATTTGCCACGAAGCGTATGAAATATATCCTCTTGTCTCATTATCTAGTCAAGTGGAATCTGTAGCTGCTTACGGTTTGTTGCAATCGATTGTTTTCTTCTGAAACAACTTATATAGTATATTGTTCTTTCAGATGATAATCTGCTTATTGGTACTCGACAGGGATTTCTATTTATGTATAATGTTGAACCAGGAACTGAGGAAAAATATAATGTACAGCTTATGCGATTGAATAAATCTTTCAGTAAAAAACCAATTTCACAATTGGAAGTTATTCCTGATTATCAGCTTCTAATATGTCTCACAGGTAGGGACTTTTTCATATTGAAATAGTTCTATATATTAAACTGTGTTATCATTTCAGATAATATCATACAAGTTCATGATGTCAATTCCATAAATTTCAATTTATTGACACAAATAAATCGTACTCGAGGTGCTACCTATTTCACATTGAATATAAGAGTGAGTTGGAATGAGGAGATTTCGGCAATGTTTTCAAAACAAAATTTTTCAGAAGGAAAAATCACTGACTGGTGGAGGCGCAGTTCTTGTCCGGATGGCAGTAGTAGTTAAACGAAAGCTTCAACTATATTATTTGAAAAACAATGAGTTTATGCAGTTAGGAGAGGATATAAACTTAAGTGAAGTTCCAAGAAATGTTATTTGGTCTCAAGAATCTCTTTGTATTGGCTATAAGGGGGAATATGCTTTGGTAGAATTAACTGATAATAAACATTCTGAATTATTTCCAACTAGTGGTAGTCGTTCAAGTGATCCTTGTATGGTTAAAGTGTCAGAAAGAGCATATGCTCTTTGTAGGGATTCCCAAACAGTTTTCGTAAACGTTAAGGGTGAAACTGAAATAACTACTGCTCTGCGCTGGTCAGATGTACCCCTTGCATTAGCATGGGATGAACCCTATGTTTTGGCTGCACTGCCTGATAAGGTTGAAGTTAAAACTCCAGATGCAGCAGGACTCACACAAACTTTGAATGAACTGAGTAAGTGATATTGAATTTGTATTTATCCTGACTTGAATCATAGATATCCGCACAAGTGCTCCCGAAGGAAGTAAAGTGGAACCCCGATTATGCATTCTATCATTATCCAGTTAACTTGGTAACCCGTGCCAGCTGACGTTTTTGCTTATCCCTTTTACCAAGCAGAAACGGGCTCGTCATCAAACGGACATCAACTGATTATCCGGGATGAATTCATTACGCATGCGCTAGAGTACTAATAGAGCGTCCCGACATCAACATTACTTGTGCTTTCACGAGCACGAAACATTATAAGCGTATGGTTACAATAATAATAATACTAATAATGTTTATTCATGTTAATATCTTTCGATTTACATTCGTCATGATTACAAATTTACTATTACATCTGCTTAGCAAAGAATTCTTCCATTGAATAAAAACTATTATCAATAAGATATTTCTTAATACCAAGGCGGAATTGTTTCTTTTGGTTTCTCATTGAATGAGGCAACTTATTATATAGCTTATATGCCCAGAAGTTCGGACCATTTTTTGTTTTAGATAATCTAAAGAATTCATATCTGATATCCATACGTGCTCTCGTGTTATGACTGTGAACATCTGCATTTAGGAGTTGTGTGTTGCTTTCATGAATATAATTCAGACATTCGTAAATGAGCACACTTGGAACGGTCAGAATTCCAAATTTTTTGAAAGAATTCCTGCAATCTGCTTGATAGTCTAAGTTATCCATAATTCGGATAACTTTTCTTTGTAGTGAAAAAATTTTTCCTGCATGTGTGGTGTGACCCCACAGTAAAATGCCATAATTCATTAGAGAGTGACCCAGTGCATGGTAGGCTGTCAGCAATGTTTCAATCGAGACTTTCAGTGCAAGAGTACGGATAACAAAAATGTTTTTGCCCAATTTTCTAGAGAGTTCCTCACAGTGGACATCCCAAGTGAGCTTAGGATCTAAATGTAATCCTAAAAATTTTACTTTTCCTTTCAAGTTCTCATCTATGGATCTCAGTAAACATACCAAAATATTAGTTTTTTCTTGATTCTGCATCAATTGATTCGAATTGAACCATTTTTTTGCATTCGACCGTATCTCACGCGAGTCCCCTAACAACTGATCGCGCACCGGTCCACCGAAGGAGTGAAGCGTCATCTGCGAATAAAACACATTTTACTTCGGTTGTTAGACATGATGGAAAGTCATTTTTATAAATTAAAAACAAGATTGGTCCGAGGACCGAACCTTGAGGTACTCCTAATGTGATAGTCTTCATATCTGCAGTGCAGTGTAGAGTTCTGCTGTACACAGCAATCTAATTAGAACATGAATCAAAAAAGGAAGAAGGTAGTTTTGCCCATTTAGTTATAGTTTATAGTTTGGTAAGGGATTCCACTGCTAACTTAAGGTCTATCGTGCCCCCCTGTCTGAAGTGTTTTCGCACTGTGCTACAGCTCGCCGTCCAGCCGTAGAGCTCTAATGAACTCCAATATCTATGGGGGCTTCAAGGAGGCTAAGTTTAAATTCCTCCTCTAATTAATTCTCCTGTCCAAGACATTCCTTTTGCAGGCTCGCTATAGCAAGTCATTCTGTCTTCAGGTGAACAGGAGTTTCCTCTTCTTCAATACAGAATCTACAGTTTCTGATAAGCCCATCCTCATCATATGGTTCTGTAGGCAACAGTGTCCCTTGAGGAACTTTTTGGAATGATCTATTCCTGTAGATTCCTTCAGAGTGCTACTCTTTCATTTTTTTCCTTCTCCAAAAATTCTTTCTTATAGGTGCATTTCTCTATGCCACAGAAAGGTTCTTGGTCAGTAAGTGGCGTTTGTGCTCCCTTTCTGGCTAGTGTGTTAGCCTCTTCATTTCCTTTGATTCCTGAGTGCCCAGGAACCCCGATCAAGGAGACCTTGTTGTTCTTGCCTACTTCATTGAGTTTTCTTTCATATCAGCTTTGAGTCGATGATAAAGGAGTTCGCAGCTTGACTATCAGAATGGATCACTATGTAACATACTTGATAGTTTCTTTTTAGGTTTATGTCTATGCATCTTTCGAATGCAAGTATTTCAGCCTGAAAAACACTCAAGTAGGAGGCTAAAGATAGTGTACTCTTGGTTCTTGGCCCGTATAATCTAGCGCCTGCCACGGGTGTGAAGGCACCGATGGATTTTGTCGTCTTGGGCCATATGGTAACGTTGCCGGCAAAGCAAGGGTGCTACGTCGAGGGGCTTGGGCCCGTAACTGATATGCTTTCTACAAACGACTTCTTTCCAATACGCGTTGAATGGAATGAAATTTTATCGGATGGAAAAGTGCTAATAGTAATCAGATAATTTCGAAAATCAATTGTTCATGGTTATAAATCACCACAAACAATGCATTTTGAAAGTCATTGCCGTTGTGTGTAGTGCAAAGTATGAGGAACATTCTTTTCTAATATTCGTTAAAATGATATCCATCAGTTATCATTACAGTATCAGCGTTTTCAATGGGAAAGGTTTAGTCCTCGCTGTTGGAAAAACAGGAAAGGCCAACTGAAAATAGAGGGTAGGAAAATTATGGAAAAAGCAAAACATATTCTGATGGAAGGCAAAGTTTGGGCCTGAATAGATATAATTTATAATTACTTCTCTTTGCTTTTTGAAAAGGCAAAAATAGTGTTAGTATTCAGTCGATCCGGTGTGGCGGAGTTTATTTTGTAGGAGGCGAAATTTCGAGTATACGTCAAAAGTTATGGCTCTCAGACGAGGTAGAAGTACAAACGGAAAGTATTTCAAATGGCAATCAAAAATCAGAATCTGTCGTTAAAATTTTGTTTTCAGTTACCAACCCAAAAAAAACTTCCCCCAGATATTTGGTTTAAATTGCACCCTTATATTTTTTTCACTTTCAATAATTCCCCAGTTATGGTAAAATACAACAGAACAATTTTTATCATTTCACGTGAAATTAGAGTGAAATAAATATAAGGATTCAACTTAGAAAAAATATCTGCGGTACAATCCGTCGGTGAGTTCACACACGTGCGCCAGCCCCATTTTCAGAACCATTGGTATAATACCATTTAACGGTAGCAGGGCTGGGCAGTATTTCAATTACTTGTAATTGAAATACGTATTTGAAATACAAATACGTATTTTGTATTTGTATTTCAATTACTTCTTGAAAATGTATTTTGTAATTGGTATTTCAAATACCTGTCGCTGAAGTATTTTGTATTTCGTATTTCGATACTTTTGTCTTCGAAATACTTTCGAACAAATACATTCAGCGCTGAGTGCTCTAAAGAAAATAGTCCCTGAATCTCCCTTCAGATGGCGCGACGTTCATCTTCTTCTAGTTCTTTCGCTAGCAATCGTATTTTCGGCAAATGGAAAGGTAGAAAAGGTCCTACGCAATGGTCATTTCATCATGGAGTTAGAGTTAGTCAACTTCTAAAAACGACAAGAGTAAAGAGCTTACCATCCTTGAACATTATCCTAATATAAAAAATGTGTTCATACAATATAACACATATTCTGCTCATCAGGACCTGAAGAAAGATTGTTTTCTTTAGCAGTTTTTATTCATTCCCCAGCAAGAGCCTGTTTGTCTGATACTACAATTAAAAGTCTTGTGTTTCTGAAAGGAAATTCTTTATTTAGCGCTAAAATAGCTGACCTGAATTAGTTGTACTCTTTTCACATTTCACGTAACACCTGAATGTATTTTGTAATTTGTATTTCAAATACAAATAGTTAAAATACTGTATTTTGTATTTCATATTTCAAATACCCGACTTGAAAGTATTTCGTATTTTGTATTTCAAATACCTGCGAGAATGTATTTTGTAATTTGTATTTCAATTAAGCCAAGCATGTATTTTGCCCAGCCCTGAACGGTAGTTACTTTGAAGTTTTCGGTGGTGTATTCCTTTTCCTATTTTTACTTTTTACATAGCCTTAAGTTTAAGTTCTTCTCAATGCTTATTTTTTTTAATCATAACATCACTAGATAGGTTAGCCGATGAGATAGATGTACTTGTTCAGAGAGGACCAGGCTATATGACTTTTAATTCTCTCATTACCTTTATCTACCCTAGATATTTCAAGAATAGCTTCATGGGCTACCCGATTGATCACTAGATGTAGAATATTGACATCTTTGATGATCTCAAGTGCTCTAGTCGGGCAGCCTTTGTACCTTGTCTAGTATTTTTCTTGTGTTCGTATGCCCTGCTTTAGCAAACCAGACTGCTGCCCCATAAGTTATTGGTTTCACAATCATGACTTACATCTATCGCAGTATTTTAGAGTTTTAGTTTTACCAGATAGTCTTCTGCACGCCATTAAAGCCCTTGTCGCTTTACTAATAGTAATTTTATCATGCTCATTCCACAGAAGCTCACTTTCTAGGGTGATTCCCAGATATTTAACTTCCGACTTCCATCCTACAACATCTCCATTTATTGAAATGTATTTCATAGCTGGAAGGTTTCTTTTCCGAGTAAGAGAATTACTGTGGTCTCGGCTAAGTTGTTGTTGTGCACTACTGCTCAATAACTCTGAAGCCCCTGTGCAACAATTCGCAGAGGGCACCCTCGAATTTGCCTATTACTATTAGGACTATTTCATCGGCATGGCCTATACATTAGAAGCCCAGCTCCGTTAGCTTGTGCAGGAATTCATCAACTACAAGTCTCCATAGGAGGCGTGATAATACTCCTCGTTGGGGTGTTTTAACAGAGATGGTTTGATTGTCTTGTTCCGACCATTAAGGAAAACTTGAAATGAATTGAACAACATGAAAAAGGCCATAACGTTCCATTTTTGGCAAATTCATATAATATTGGATTGTAGACAGTTTATGATATCTTAAAACAGAAAAAAAGCTTCTTCAATTTGCTTCTATGTCCGATTCTCTCAAGGAGACAATGTCTGATAAAACTACGAAAAAATCAACTTCTGTGGATTGAAATGACGCAGAATGGAGGTGGAGGCCGATCCAATATCGGGACCATTAATTTTAAAGAACGCTAAATGGCTCCATACGGAGATGAAGATTGAGAAATATTTTCAAGCTTCACAAGGATGGTTACTTCGATTCAAAACACGTCATGGTATACGACCATTGAAAATTCAGGGTAAAAAAACTGTGAAACTGTGTGCTGACAATGAAGCAGCAGTGGTTATCCTCGCCGGACGTAAGCGTTTAATAGAACGTTCCGAATAAGTTTTATTATGCGAACGAGACCGGACTGTTTAGGAAATCATTACCATCTAAAACACTTGAAATGCCAAACGAAAAATCTGCTTCTGGTCATAAGTGTACTTAGGAGAAGATAACATGTATGCCTTGCTCCGATGCCAGTGGAAACCACAAGTTACAGTTGTTACGCATTGGTAAATCGAAAACTCCTAGATCATTCAAGGGAACAGAAATGAAAAAGATAGGAACTAATTCATGGAGAAAACAGAGCTCCAGTAGTAATACTAACATAATCACATGGATGAATATCTGTCGGTAAATCAACAAATATTCCACCTTGATCAGAGCTAATCATTCAATCAACTGGAGCACTCTTTACTCCATGAACCAATACCTATCTTTGTCAGTTGTTGGACGTTATAGTCTTGTGGGAAAACCACATGAACCGAGTGTTTCCAAATTCGTGACGATCGTTTGGGACTGCAAATCGCAGTTGCAGCAACCTTATACGACAAAAGGATGAACGTCATGCACATCGATCAAAGTACTCTGCACTCGAAGGTAGGATTCGCAAGATGCTCCTGGAAGATGGCGCGCTGTACTTAGTTATACTGCAGCAATCCATCTGAAAGGTGACAAGTATCTCCTTCTGCGTTTATCCAAGGTAAGTTGACCTGATGATCAGTAATAACTGAAAAAGCTGTAGTCATTCTCCTTGGATCTGCTACTTCGGTGTAGATGTTTTGGTTGATTGGATAACTAGCTCTGATCGAGGTGGAATATTTGTTGATTTATTAACAGATATTCGTGCTTATGATTATGTTAGAAATGAGAAAATTCCCTGGTAGATATCAAAACCACCCTAAAGCATGGCTGAATCGACAAATTTTCAGAGAATGTTTTTTCGATGATTTTGTTCCTTCGGTTAGAGCCTTAAAATCCAATAATTTGCAGCAAAAAGCAATGCTCTTATTAGAGAACGCTCCATCGCATTCAAATGAAAATGAGTTCGTTACCTTCCACCAAACGTGACCTCATTGTTGTACCCCATGGACCAGGGACTATAAGAGGCATGCAAGCGACGTTTCAGAAAAATAATGTTACGGCTCCTTTTGGGTCCCGATTGTGGTCTAAAGGTAATTCTATAAAAGGTGGAAGATTAAGGATGCGATTTTCGCAGCAGCGGAAAGCTGGAATGGCATTCCAGCTGTGACTTTGCAGAGATCCTAGTTCAATTTGTGGCCTTCCTAAATAAATGAATTGAATAATAGTAAAAGATCTGAAGAAAATTCAATATTATCAACGCAACTTTTGAATAGTATACAGAATTTGGTAGAATTCGAAAATGTTCCAGTTGATGATTTTGAGGAATGGGTAAATTGGGATTTAAATGAACCCAACTATCAGATGCTGGATAATACCGAAATTGCATCGACTCTCGCTCAACCTAACCCCTGTATCGATATGGATAGAGACGAAGATAGTAATTTCCTTACAGGAGAACACTATTTCTGTCGAAAACGCTTGAGGATTATTCGGACTAATATTTGGCTCAAGATAAATTGGCGTCTGAATTTGAGATTGCAGCGCCACTGTGGCCAGTTTAAGAACCTTAGGTAGATGGAAAGGAGCTAGGTATTCAAGTGTTTGCTTGTATATTTGATTCTTTAAAATTCGATTTTACAATTTGTTGAAAGATTTCTTCAATCAGCAGAAGTGATTCTGTGTAAACATATTTCATTTTTATGAAAGAGTTATAAATCATCTATTTTGAATCAGAGTAGCAATGCTACAATTACTGTTGGAAGTATTTTAGCATCAACTTATTTCAACTCCAAATAGCAACATTATTTTCAAATTATTCGGAGTATCTTGAATGCACAGAAGCTAGTGTTCAGGAAGATGCATGTGATATTATGTTGCATGTTATTTGCAAAACTAATAAACTTTCATCCTTTTCTCCTACCCAACTTGATTATTGATCAAATACCCCCTCAGATCTTCTGCTCAAAAAGTTGAGAAACAGATATTCATAACTTTACTATTTATATAGGGAAGGACTCGAGTTACTCAATATATTGTGAATAAAATGAATACATTCACATAAAACTAATGCTACTTGTACTGTAAGCCTTATTCATTATAGATTGACAAATGAATCCTTCCAACACTCATATGATTGGTCTTGAAAGAAAGCTGTAATAAATAAGCCTTGTACACCTTCCATTTCATCGGCAGAAGCACTTTGAGCAAAGAGTATTCATCACCAGATATTTCCTTGTTGAGACTCTTTTGTTTCAGTCGGTCAGTTTTATCACTGAAACAGGAAGATTTCTGGAAGGTATAGCATTCTCTTAAGTAACTTTCTCTGCTTGGATTAGGGACCTGGAAAACAGTTGTCTTCATGAATGTGATGTAATATTTCATGAGCAATTAGTGCCTACCTCTATAAAAATGATCATCATCGATAAAATACAGGTAAAAGACTGTCATAAATCTTGTTAGTTGGTTTACCTATTTTTAGTTACAAGTTGCCAAGGTTTTTATCGGTTCTTCAACACTTCCGACTTGTTAAAGGAAGTGCCTTTCACCTGAAGTTCAAATTTTTATCCGTGATGGGGAAATCTATGTGAAGGGACATTTGAGTTTGCTTTTTTCTAGGTAAAAACACTTTTCGACAACAGTAAAAAAGACAAACAAAAATTACAGCCTTTTTCGAATTATAAAGAATGTACCTACCTGAGTATTGTGATATACCATTATTTTTTTTGCAATTTTTTGTTTTTCATTTGTACATATAGATATATGTTTTATCAACTTGATGAATAATGTACACATATATAATGTGATATATACCTATAACAAAACAGTGTGCAACTACTCTCTTATCCACTGACACTTTCTGCGTCTAACGCACGTTTCGGAATTTAATATTTATTTTTTTGAACATTTTCAGAAGTTTCTTGTAGGTTTCAGGGTGATACCCTACAAGAAACTTCTGAACATTTTCAAAAAAGTAAATATTAAATTAGCTTTCACAACCGCCACGAAAACCAGACAACTTTTCGGAAATACGTTTGATAAAATTCCGGATGAATTAAAATCGGGCATATACGAAATAAACAAATCGGCGGTCGCGAATCACGTTTTAACAGCCGGTCATTTAATTTCAGAAAAATCCGTAAAGCTATTAAAAAGCTTGGGAAAAATTTACTTAAATGCTCTTGAAATTATACATATGTTCAAGAGAGAAGACAGATTGCTAAACAATGATCTCACCCCCATTGGTAACCCATTATTCCAAATATTCACCTGACTCATCCTTGATAGCCCAGCACTACCGTAATGACCTTAACAACCCTTTCCCATTGGTCCTGTATACCATCCTCTCACTAGTGCAACAGGTACGCTTGTAATGTAGTTAGTAACGATATGTCTTTGACAAAGGAAATTTGGTTTCCGAAACGTGCGTTAGACGCAGAAAGTGTAAGTGGATTAGAGAGTAGTTACACACAGTTTTGTTAACAGTTTTCTATCCACAGTGAACTCAAATAGTTATTAGTACCTACCACTCTTTTGGGATTGTTTTTTTTCATTTTAACATACATACATGAATTTATGTTCTGTTGCATTTGATATTTTACTCAATAAATAAAATTTACACCTGATACTCGTTTTTTGAGAGATTTCTATTTTCCGTGATTTTCGATTATCCGTATACAGTTTCCCCTCCATTAGGCCGGGTGATCGAGGTTTTACTGTAGTTACAGTACTTCCAGAGACTATCAATAATAAATATATTACATATATGGAAAAAATTCGAAAATCTGCTTGTCTACTAATTTCTTCTATCTTTATGATTTTTCTCATTTATCCCATGAATCAAACTCAATTTCAAAAGGAGGTGCCTGTTTGAAAAATAAATGAGAACAATAATTTCATAACATTTATTTATCTCAGAAACTGTCCTTCAGGACCCTTGTCAAGCAAGTATTAGATATTGGTACATATCCAATTATTTTGAATACAAGCTGGATTTTTTCTCTCTATATCCCTTCCAATCGAATTTCTGGTTGTCCGGTATTGACATGCAGACTTATGGGATGTTTCGTGGAGATTTTATACCAAGAGCAATTGTAAAAAAATTAAAATTTTCATATCCCTGCAAACATCTGTCTGGACTTGATTTCACATCAATTGAATTTGCATATTTGAAAATAAAAGAAGAATAAAATTCTTAATGGGTGTATTGACATTGTTTCTACGGAATTATTGGGTGAATTTTACCTATTCAGGAATTTGGTCTTCTTCATTGAGATCTAAGACTACATTACAATAATCGAGTCCTTAATTAATATTTTCCGGGAATTATTATGTTTATGATCGGTCGTTATTTCAAGTCAGTATTCATGATCTTCTCATGTAAAAAAATTTGCAATATTGAGATTTGATTCTAAGATTTTTTTCCTAGACAAAGTACGATTTTTGGTTTCGTGCAGTCAAGGTCGAGTATATGCTGCCAATTTGAGTCAAGTTTGGGCTATAACTGGTGTGAATATCGCTAAGCAAAGAAAGCTATTACTGGAATCTAAACAGTTTCAGTTGGCTCTCAAATTAACGGTGAGTATTCATTTTTGGTTGTGGTTATGTGTGTCCCGACCCCAACTCGTAAAAACATTGAACTCCAGAAAATACCTGGAGAATCTGAAAAAATAAATAATATATGATTTTCAATTTTATAGGCGATTTCTGATGAGTGTGAAGAAGACAAAAATGAAAAAGTCCATCATATACAGACTCTTTTGGCCTACGATCTTTTTTCCAATAAACAATTCCACGAGAGCATGAAAGAGTTTCAGAAACTGAAGACAGATCCTTATGATGTTATAAGACTTTTCCCCGAACTGTTGCCTCAACAAACTGGGGAGAATAACCCCTTAGCTGGCCCACCTTTGGTAGGCAAGGACTTGGAAACTGGGTTATTGGCTCTCATTGATTATTTAACTGATATAAGACATCCTTTAAAATTAGAAGTAGCAAATAATAACGATATAAAGAGTAAAACTGCACTTCATTTACTACAGATTATAGACACCACATTGCTGAAATGCTATTTGCAAACTAATGATGCCCTTGTAGCTCCTCTATTGAGACTCAACTATTGTCATTTATCAGAAGCTGAAAAAGTGCTGAGAAAAATGGGAAGACACAATGAATTAGTCATACTATATCAAACTAAAGGACAGCATCGTAAAGCTTTGGAACTCCTGAAATCTGAAAAGGCAATTGAAAGGACAATTAAATATTTGCAGCATCTTGGTCCAGATCAGGTTAGTTTCAATAGGATATCACTCAGATTTATATTTTGTTTGTTCAGACTGATACTATAAATTGTAAAGGCCAGCGCTCACTTATCGGCAACAGCCCGCGCCACTGCATACCGGGGCTGACCAGAATTTTTTCCTCCTGCGCGCACTTATGGCCGGCAAAGGGGGTTTTTCCTGAATTTGGGTTATTACTGCAAATGCAAATTTGAACATAACTATTATGGGTTTGATTCATCATTGTCCCAAATTACCTTTAGAAAGTATTCAAAATCAGATTTCAAAATTGGGGTTTGGGGTTTGCCAGGCAACAGTGTTTAGTAGAATAGCTTTTTCTGCTATAGAATAATGAAATATTTATTCCTATTCTGTGGTACACACGTGTTCTTTGTCAATATAACCAAACAATTTTCGTTTGCGATTTGTCAGTAATATGACAGTATAGCACTCTGTGCTCTTCTTTTTTTATTCCTTGGTCGTTGTCTTCTACTCTAACCAGATCGAGGTATAGCTATCTCTGTTTTCCTAAGCAAAGTAACACATTTGACCTCCTTTTCTTTCCGAGAAAGCTGAATTCGACGTTGCATTATAGTGCACTCAAGACAAATCCCTTTAAATGCAAATCCCCATTTTTATTTTTCAGTTTTAGGTGATCAAACATTCTTTTAAAAATTTATCATTGAAATAATATGTTTGAAATGTGATGTTCTAAAGCTTTTTCATGAAAATTACTGCATTTTCGTTTAAAGGAAAAACCCCCATTTTAGTCAGTGTCGACGGAAACTCTACCGAAGATGCACGCGAATGTAGTTATAGTACGACAGGGTTTCAGAAAGTCGGATTAAAGAATATATGTTGTAACATCTCACTATGAAATTTTTACTTCCTTTGAAAATCACGTGAATGCATTCACCAAGTGTGTATAATTTGATAAAAAATATCCCTACCGACCAGAATCTTAGAAAAAATATATTCTTAGTACATCCTCAATAAGAGGTGGTTATTATTATTTTTTTTTTTAATTTGGCCGATCGAGATTGTCCAGTGAAAGTATTTCATTGAAACAGTAAATTGTGATGGTCCAAAACATACTTTTTGTCGACATGAGATAATATTTCATGAAGATGCTTCTTTATTTGTGGGATTTTCCAAATGGGGGTCTCAAAAGAAAATATTCAATTGAAACGGTAATTGCCCGATATGTGAGAAAATTCAAATCGACTGCTTCTTTAGTTTTGTTTCTACTTCTTTTCAAAAAACTTTTCTCACGAAATCATAATTCAATGTTTCAGTGAAGTATTTCTCCAATAAAAACAAGCATAAATATGAATAGTATAGTAGCAAGAAGAGTGTACTATGTGTAATCATAATCTAATTAGATATCTTCACTTGAATGGCGGTAGATTCCTCCACAGACATCTTATTCGCATTCTGATGTCGATTTGAAATCAACGGATCATTCGAGGAGGGTCAGCAGAGAAATTTCAACCGAACTTACCTGGTTGGTTTATCAGTTCCCCAATTTCCTTTCAACAATTATTTTTTTCCGTTGATTTGAGAAATGTTTATCACTCAAATCATACGATTCTCGTGATCCGCTGACTAGAAGAATTAGCTTTTCCTCATTCATTCCGTTTTTCCTATTCATTACTTCAGAAGACGACAACACTACTCCCCTGCAGAACGCAATGTACTGACATTCGCGACTACAGCTTACAGCTGATGATTACATTATCGTACACAATAGTGCAGGGCTGGGCAGTATTTCAATTACTTGTAATTGAAATACGTATTTGAAATACAAATACGTATTTTGTATTTGTATTTCAATTACTTCTTGAAAATGTATTTTGTAATTGGTATTTCAAATACCTGACGCTGAAGTATTTTGTAATTTGTATTTCGATACTTTTGTCTTCGAAATACTTTCGAACAAATACATCTAGCGCTGAGCGCTCTACAGAAAATAGTCCCTGAATCTCCCTTCAGATGGCGCGACGTTCATCTGCTTCATCTAGTTCTTTTGCTAGCAATCGTATTTTCGGCAAATGAAAGGAAGAAAAGGTCCTGCGCAATGGTCATTTCATCATGGAGTTAGAGTTAGTCAACTTCTAAAATCGATAAGAGCAAAGAGCTTACCATCCATGAACATTATGCTAACATAAAAAATCTAGAGAAGCACTGACTTGAAGTAAGCAGCTTTTACGCGCTTGTTCACATTGCGAAATGGTGACTTGGAAATTTCAATGAAATAGGAAAATTAAAAAAAAAATTCAGAAAAAAATAATTTTTTTTTCGAATTTTCCCATGGATAAATCTTCTTATTGACACTATTCATATTCCAACCAAGTTTCATTCCGATCAGATGAATATTTTTAGAGTTATTGAAAAATCAAAATTTCAAATGGCTGTAGCACAAAAACCATTTGGCAGATTTGGCCCATCAACGAACATTATGGAGATATTTAGGATCTCAACCTAACCTGAAAATTTCAAGACTCTAGGTCCTTCCTTTCGAAGGTTACAGCGCACACGGCCAGACGGACAGAATCAATTTTGACCACGGATTCTTCATCAGTGAGTCCAACCCAGTCGTTTGAGACCAATTTTGGCTCAATATTCGAAAATTACGGACATTTCCCAACAAGAGGCTGTTTGTCTGATACTACATTCAAAATTCTTGTGTTTCTGAAAGGAAATTCTTTATTTAGCGATAAAATAGCTGAGCTGAATTAGTTGTACTCTTTTCACATTTTACGTAATACCTGAATGTATTTTGTAATTTGTATTTCAAATACAAATAGTTAAAATACTGTATTTTGTATTTTATATTTCAAATA
The DNA here is from genome assembly GCA_958510865.1 of Myrrha octodecimguttata. Classification (NCBI taxonomy): domain Eukaryota; kingdom Metazoa; phylum Arthropoda; class Insecta; order Coleoptera; family Coccinellidae; genus Myrrha; species Myrrha octodecimguttata. The sequence goes on from OY294057.1 coordinate 35,507,749, forward strand.
CCCGACTTGAAAGTATTTTGTATTTCAAATACCCGAGAGAAAGTATTTTGTAATTTGTATTTCAATTAAGCCAAGCATGTATTTTGCCCAGCCCTGCCATAGTGTCAGGAGTGGAGATGCCGGCAACGGCAAAATTATTCTCTCCAGAGAATCCCAGCCGCGGCGACCGGCTCTATCGGGGTCCGTAGCGGTCAAGTGCGCGCCGTGCCATTCAGTTATATAGAAAGAATAAAATTCCGCTAGGCCCCGGTATGCCGTGGCACCGGCTGTTGCCGATAAGTGAGCGCTGGCCTTAAATTGTTCTTCCATCAAACTCCTATAGTGGGTCATTTTGAAGGCGAGGCTCTTTTACTGGATAGCAGTGAGGGCACTTAACCTTTTTAAGAGTCACGGAGCAGAGTGTAGATATAAAGCATAAACATTTGAAATAACTTAAAATAGATTTTCCTTGAATTTGAAAAGTTTGGAATCAAGAAATTTGTAATATATAAAAATCAGTGTAATGATTTTTGTATATTAAAAATGGTTGATAACTTTATAATTTTTGTTAAAGGTTTTGTACCGTTCATTAAATAAATGAATAGAGACTACTTGTACTGGTGCTTGTCATGCTTGCTAGGTCCGCTGTCTGTCTGGACACAAACCAGATAAGAACGACATGAAGCTTGACAAGGCGCCCAGACTACTCGTACTCATGTCCGTGCTCGGGTACTTAGAAGTATCGCAAGCACAAGTACAAGTAGTTTGAACGCGACTGTGTACTAGTGTGTAGGACATTGGCCCCATGATCGTAAGGTCAGGAGGTCAAGCTCCAGGCTGGAAAAGTCATTTCAGGGTTATCAAGGGACCGACAAACCATTTGTTGTTGGCTCAGTTCAATAGGGCAATTCCTGACATGGCGTAATGAGACAGAAACTGAGCCTACACAGAAAACACCCGATCTCCTAGCTTCTGAGTAGTTTCCACGAGAAGTCTATGAGAATCTAGTGAAGTAAATATCAATGGTTAAAAATTGTTCCTCATCAAAAAGTACACACACAGAAGAGTATATAAAATAGCCGGTTTTCCACCAATATTTATCACGGAAGTTTTTATTGAAGTTTCTTTTGAGATTTTTTACGTGACTTGTATAGCACTTATTTGAATCAGGGGTTAATGATTAACCTTGAAGAGTTCTTATATTTTTGAAAATTCTGGCCTTCAGTCCCATAATAATTCGACTTGTTATTGATAAGCTTGCTATCAGAATGCAGAACTATGTAGCGCCGTCTGCTGTTGGTTTACATTGTATCTTAGCTTGCAAAAAGCATGTGGAATACTATGGTAGCATGCAATTAGATCAGAGAAATTCACGATCTTATATAGCCATTTTCCATAACTTGAGTCGGTATTGGTGGAGGTAGAGCTTTTGAAAATATTTAGAGAGAAAGTGAGATTCGGACATCGAACTCTTCTGTAAGACAAGAGGACAGATGTCTCAGAAAATACAAATATTAGTTCAGAATATCTTGTCTATGGTTTCAAAGTGTACTTGCATGAATCACGTGAATAACCCCATTCCCAAGTTGGATTTTGCCGTCATGTTCTGGGGAACAGCGAGCTATTGTTTTGTCCAGATTTCAGTAATTTTCGATTTTTCTCCGAAAAAGGGTTTGACTCACTAATGAAGAATCCGATGTCAAAATCGATTCTGTCCGGCCGGCCGTTCGTTCCCTCTATAACTTGAGAACTGAACTAGCGACTTTAATCTTCTAAGGGAAGGTTGCGTATAAAAATACGCTGGGTATGTTCGTTAATGGCCAAATCAGCCAAACAACGGTCTCGGAGTAATACTAATTCAAATTTTTAGGTTATTTCTTCAGTATCTCAAAACTTCATACGTGATCGGATTGAAATTTGATAAGTCGTTACAGAACACCGACGGCAACTGCTTGCAAACTTTTGTTGGGATCGTATAGTTTTTTCCGGTGACTATTCGTCAGATTTCAATAAAATCTGCACACTTTGGGGTTTATATTTTAAAACAGTGTACCAAATTTCAGTTTTGGTCCAATTTTAATTTTCGGAGATATTTGGAAAAAAAAATATGTAAAATTTCGTTGTTTTTCGTCCGTATTTTTATTTTTCTGGGATAACTCAAAAGATACTGATTCCATCGTGATAAAACTTGATGACTAGTTGCTAAATGGTGATGCATAATTCTGTGCGAAATTTCGTGACGATTCTGTGTTTGGTACAATTTTAAACAAATTCAATTTTTTTCGCCCACGAATTTGCTCGCAAAAGCTGCCTGACTTACGTCAGTGCTTCTCCAGAATTTTTAAGATTAGAATACAGAAATTAAGTGATACTGTCCTGAATTTAATTAACCTTGGACTGCGGTTTGATGAAAAAGATGATAAGATATGTGTGGAAGCATTGGATTTGCCTGGGATATCTAACCTTCAGTCCCGTAAAGAACCAGAATCGATGCTTACCAAATTTTCGGCCATTCATCCCTCTGAATATCCAACTTCAATATGCCTTATTATACCTAAAAGTGAATATTTAACATATCTATTGGAGCAGGTTGGCCTCATCCTGGAATTTGCCAATTGGGTACTAACCGAAGCTCCTGAAGAAGGGTTACGCATCTTTATTGAATACAATCCTGACGATGAACAACCGCCAAAACCCAGAGTTCTTGATTTCCTTTTGAGATCCCATCCAAGTGTTGTGATCCCTTACCTGGAGCATGTTGTTCATGTTTGGAAAGATACAAATCCGTTATTTCACAACGCTCTGGTGCATCAGTATAGAGAGAGGTCCATGATTGAGCAAACAGATGTTTCTAGACGGTTGCTGTTGGAATTTTTGGAAAAGAGCCAATATTATGTTGCTGAGTCTGTTCTAGCCCAGTTTCCTAATGAAGGTTTCCTCGAGGAGAGGGCTGTGATTCTAGGGAGGTTAGGAAGGCATGATGAATCACTCGCAATTTACATAAGAGTGTTGGGAGATATCGATAAAGCACTGAAGTATTGTGATAAAGTGTATGACCCAAATAATCTCAAAAGCAAAGGGGTGAGTAAGTAAAATACATTTTTTATTACAACAAAAATAATATACATAGGAACATTTTTCACAACTATTTTCATACAACAAATACGTAAAGTATATCAACAATAATCATAATTGTTTGTTTGTCAAATTTCTGAAAGGACGGTAACATCAAGTTACATCAGACTTATATATCCCTATACTCCATTCAGTTTTATATAGTCAGTGTGTAGGCCTTGAAACGGGTCCATGAAGTTTTTTTTATAACTAAAACTGACCCAGGTTGGCACTAGTGAAATGTCAAGGTCAAAAAAATTCGACGGGACGTTGTCGATTCCTACATATTTTTATCAATGACTCTATGGTTTGGTTTAGTCATCTACGACAATGCCGGGTAGATATCTGACAGAAAAGTTATATAATGTAACATTTTTAAAGTATACAGAGGGAAATGTCTCAAACTTCCATGTCCTACCACCTGACTCAAAAGTTAATGTATACACAAGGATATTCATCGAATTCGTTCCTAATTTATAAATATGATTTGAGGACTTATCACTTTTTGACTCATTTGAACATATTTAACAATACACAATGAAAATTCTGAACCTATATGTTGATCTATTCTCACATTAGTATTTTTGCGCTTTACTACGTTATTAAGATAGGACTCATCGATGATGTAGCCAGATTTTTATGTAGTTTGTGTTTTGAGCAGGCAGTGAAGGCATCACAAAAGATCTCTTATTGCTTTAACTGTCACAGCATTAAATATTCCATAAAGGAAATTCCGTCAATAAATCACCATATTCCACTTTGATCTGGGCTAATCATACCATCATCAACCATCGTCTAAAGAATTACTGTACTGCAGTTTTATGTTACTAGTACAACTTGCCTTGTCAGAAGCCGAAACAGTATTCGGTACTTCTGCCTTATTGTATGTTGACCTTGTAAACTAAATTTCATTAGCGCCATCTTAGAAGCATCTCAAGAACCCTGACCCTTGAGGGCAGAAAACTTCATTTAACGCATTCCGTGGATGATGCTTCCTCATTGTACGTTTACATTGGTTTTACCATAATTTTCTGCATTCAGGTTTACGTTTCTCTCATCAAACAAATTTTGGACCCAGATTCCTGCCCCCCACCTAGCAGCCTTTTATCACCAAAAACTGCTACACCAGACGTCGAATTAGCATTGAAAATTATGGAGGATCATGCCATCCATTTGGATCCCCTCGAAACCCTCAATTCTTTACCTGAAAATGTACCCATAGGCAGAATACAATCGTTTTTGTTGAAGGCACTCCATAAGTCCATCTCGGAGAGGAGAAGGGCTCAATTACTTAAGGGACTCTTATATGCAGAGCATTTACAATGCCAAGAATTGAGATTTAGGTTACAGGCTCAAAAGGTCCTGATCACTGAATTGAATGTCTGTCCAGTTTGTAAGAAGAGGTTTGGGAACCAGAGGTATGTACTGAATTGTAATTTACATAGGGATTGTGTAACAATGTATGTGGTCTAGATATTTGGTTTCATTGATGATGCTTGGTTGGGCTTGAATCACAACTTTCTATGTTAGGATTATAGAGTGTATCTAGATTTCACTGTTCACATTCAAGAATTTATTATTGTATTATAACAGTTTCGCAGGGACACAGGAACAATTCAGTTTTCACCATCAAAGATTTGCTCACTTAATAACTATACTGAGTCTCAAATAAGGACTTCATTTCTTGATGAAAATTAGTGAGATTACTTCAGATAATGTTTTTTGGAAATCACGCTCTTAAAATAACCCTTGAAGGCGTTGACAAGCTGACGGTTTAAATTTTTTTAAGGGGTTCTGAAATACATTGTTATTAAACTCTACATATTCTGAAGGCCCTTTAACTTCGTTATTAGGGGTCGAAAATAACATTTCCATCTGATTTTTCTGCGATATTTTTTTGTGAGAAAAAAAATCGATTTGTTAGGTTTTTCCTGGGTTTTCACTCCCAATATCTGAAACAGAACTATTATTATTATTCTTCATGAAGAAGCAATTTTATTTAATTTTAATAGTTCTGTTACAGATATTGGGAGTGCAAACACTCCCAATATCTGAAACAGAACTATTATTATTATTTCTCAAGAAAAAACAATTTCATTTAATTTTACTAGTTCTGTTTCAGATATTGGAAGTGAAAACCGGGAAAAAACCTAAAAAATGATGCGAAATCCTCCCAAAATAAGCTTTAATCGATAGTTAAAAGTATCGATTGTTTCGAAATTTCAAAAGCGCCATTTTTTTCTTCAGAATTGAATGGGGATCACAAACAAAAATTTTTCAAATATCTCCCTCACAAAAAAACTTCCTGAAGAAGATCAGAAAGAGGTTGATATCTCCAACCTGTAAAGTAAAGGTGTTTACAAAATTATGTGGAGAACATCAACATTTAGTGCTCCACAATATGTAGACTTACATTACTCAATGTTTTCCAGAACCCGTTTAAAAAATTTAAAATAGTCAACACGTCAACTCTTTTCAGAGCCTTTATCTTGAAAGGATGGGTGATTTCAAAAAATGTCTATGCAGTACACCTACTAGTTTTCATAAAGGAACCAAGTGTCTAAGTCCTTCGCATCTATTTACAGACACCCTATACAGGTTGTAGCATAATGAATGGAATGGAATGGTAGCAGCGGGTAGTGGACATTGTGGAGGTTCAGAAAATTTTTTTCATGATGTAAAGGGTTTTTCAACAAGAACTTTGTTTTTTAAAACAAAATAAAACAAAGAATTTAGTGGAAAATGAATAAAATTTTTATTGTATTACAAAGAGAAAAGTTCGGCAATTATGAATGAAAAATGATATCTGACAAATGTCCACCACGACCACGCTGACAGACGTTGATTCTTTCATCAAAATTTTTAATCACTTTTTGGCAAGATGGAGGGTCTATTTCGTTAATGACATCACGGATTTTGAGTTTTAAGGCTGCAATCGATTCGATTGGCTCCGTATAAACTCTGTCTTTAACATAGCCCCACAAAAAATAATCCAGTGGTGTTAAATCACACGATCTGGCCGGCCACTTAACAGCTGAATTTCGCGAAATTATGCGATCGGGAAATTTGGTTTGCAATAAATTGATCGTTTCATTGGCTGTGTGACATGTGGCACCGTCTTGTTGAAACCACATTTCAGTGACATCCATGTCATCAATAATAGGCCAAAATTCAGTTGTTAACATCTCGCGATAGCGTGATCCATTGACTGTTACCGGATTTCCAGCCTCATCTTCGAAAAAAAACGGCCCAATCACACCTCCAGACCACATAGCACACCACAAGTCAAGGCCTAATTCAACGTAAACCATTTGACACATTTTTTTCCAATATCTCCAAAAATTATAATCGCATCATACTTAAATTGGGTACACTGATGTCCTGATGTGAAATGTAGAGTTGAAAGTCTGTGCAAATTGTTTTCCAAATCTGATGTATAGTTTCGAAAAAATAATTATAGATGAAATAAAAGTCATAAATATTTTTATGCACGATTCTTGACTTTTGTAATTTTATTAGGTTAGGGTCCTTGTTGAGCACTACCTCAAGTGATTGATCAAATATAGCACTTGATTACCAGTTTCACTTTTTACCAGAACTAAATTACCAATATTATGTAAATTGGATTGGCAGTTTCTCTAATAATGATAATAAGCTTTATTTTGAATGATCTCCACATATAACATCTAGAGTCATGAGCTACACCTAAACATCAAACAAAATATCGTAAAAAATTACATATTTGTTCACCATTTATATTTCTTACACCAAAATCAGAACTCATCTTGAAAAACCCTTTTCAGTTGTAGGGTTCTCATTTCAATAATAGTGTTTTTAACCTTTTAACAAATTGCTTACTATTGCTAATCTCTTTAATTCCATTTGTAAGTTTCTTAAAAAGTTTCATGCAAATATATGAAAGATTCCTTCCTCTCTGAAAGAGTTATAGAGTGTACTAGTAAAATGAAATCGAGAGTTCTTGTATTATAATACGATTTCATACTGTTTCCTGTGAACCTCTCCTTGTTTTTACTTAAAAAAGTTAGGCAATCGAGTATACTCAGACCAAAAACCGTTAAATATATTTTTCCCTGAACAAGCCTCAGAAAGATTTTTTTAAGGGTTACTTATAAATTATTCTCATGGCTCGTTTTCGGACAACAAATACATCTTCCAGGTTGTATTCCATTCCCCAAAATATGTCACCATATTTTAGAACTGACTCAAAATTGGCGTGGTATAAAATTTTCAGGGTTTTCTCATTCATGTATTTGTACATACTGGTTGTTCGCACTGCAAAGTTGAATTTATTTACTTTCTGTTTTACAAAATCAGAGTTTACTTTCCATTTCAAAAAGTTGTCGATAAATATTCCCAAAAAATTTCAATGTTCTGAAAATTGACATTCTTCACCGTGTAATGTTATGTTGTTGAAGTTTTATTTCCTATTTCTGTCTGTTCTGAAGATTGCAAAATCAGATTTCTTTGCATTTAATAGCAATTTATTTCTAGCAAAACATTCTTCTGCTTTGGTGAAAAAGTCTGTTCCCACTCAAATTAATTCATCTTTTTCTCTTGCACCCACCGCTAAGTTAGTATCTTCCGCAAAATCTCCAACATTTTGTTGTATTCTACATAAGTCATTTAAATGAATTATAAATAAAAGTAGCCTAATAACACTTCCTTGGGCTATCCCAGTTTTTTTTTGTTAACTAAAATCACAGATTTCGTAGTGAGACCATTTTTAGTTATTTTAACTCTGTGTTCTTTCAGATACATATGACCAGACACTCATTAACTTTTCCCCATATATCTCTAGTTTTTGTACTAAATATTCCTGATTGATTGAAATATATGCTTTTGGAGAAATCTTACAACATTGCTAACACCATATCATTATTTTCTATTAAATCCATTTTACTTTTGGAAAACTGAAAGATGGCTCTTTACGGTGATTCTTTTAAATAACCGTGTTGACTCTCCACCAAGAAGTTGGTTCGATGTAAAAACTCTATTACCATTGAACTCATAGCAAGCTCAAAGATTTTAGAGAAGCCCAAAAACAAACAGATTGGTCTGTAATTTTAACAAGTTTGTGATCACCACTTTCGAATAATGCTTTGATTAACGCCCCCTTCAACTGTTGGGGAAATATGCCTTCTCTAAAAGAATTATTTATAATATGGGACAATATTTTATTTGTATTTGTGATAGACATCTTAACTAAACTAACCGGTATTTCATCTTTACCACAACCGAGCTTATTTTTCAAGGATCTTGCTAACTCTATTAATTCCATTGGTTCAGTGGGTCGTAAGTACATTGATCGGTGGTTCTCCCTCTATTTGAAAATCATTTTGCAGTTCAATACTGTCTTTTTTTCCTTCTTAGAAGTTAAAAAGTTATCTCTAGCACCTTTAAATGCTCTTTGGAGTGATTTTTTTTCTAGTGGATAATTATCAAAATTGTAAAAGCGATTGATGTTTAGCTCTCAACTACTCGGAACCATGCATGTTTTGCTGAAGAATTATGTATGTATGAATACAAAGTCAATAGGGTATTCATGAGTTTCAGTTCTAATTTTCATTTTCTATTTGAAAAGTTGCTTAGCACTTTATATGAATACTCCAATACTTCATCATGATGATATGATGTTGAATTGATTTGTTTGGATCTTCTTAATTTAAAAAATGTTTACCATATTAAATGGCCGAGTTTTTTAATTCACCAAATTGGTGTGGTGGAAGGATGATGGATCCACCAAATAGTTTTTTTATTATTGGTTGAATGAAGTAACTGTCAAATTATCTATTCCAGTATTCACCATTTGTATTTTATGTCCACCATACTTCACCACAACCTCATTACGTAAATGCTATGAATTCACAACCTTGATCGGTTGACATTATTTTGTGAATTCGGGTTTAGAGGAAGGCGTTTTTGAAAATATTTGATGAAAAAATGAATGCATTTTTCAAATTCGAATGTTATTCTTCAACAAACATTGGACTGTTGGAATATGAGAAAAACCTTGGGGATGAGTTGATTCGTCTCATACTGCACCTAAATTCTAGCAGATTCATTCTTTTAACAGTGAACAGTTGTGTGATCCACTGGCAACTGGTAATTTGGGATTTCAGTTAGCATCAGACTTGAGTTCATGAAATAAAATCTTCAATTTATCATACATAAACTTTCCTTGTGGAGCATTATTTATCATCTATGTTCGAATGATTATCCTTGAAGAATGCATGCATGCTAATCTCTGCTTGTTTTTTTGGCCAACTTACGAGTTATTTTCACCAAAAATGGGAAAAATATATTCTTAAAAATATTTTTATTTTTCAGCGCACTGGTGAGATACCCAAACGGCGATGTTGTTCATTATTCGTGTCAAGAAAAAAAATTGCAACCACTCAATATGAATTCCAGTGCAATTTCAAAGAATACAGCATAGTCATTAAAATTATTTATTCATAAACATATATAAACAGATTATTATCTACAAATATAATAAGTAGTCAAACGTTTTTGATTGTTACTGGCATGAACATGAGAACAAAAAAATATATTTGAGACATTTAATGGTAAAATTAAAATCATAAAAATCAGCTAAAATGACAGCCGTTCAAAGAAACCATATTGATGCACCGGGAAATTTGCGCATTTAGTAGAATTCCAAATCATTTTTGAGTTTCATGTCTGTTTAAAGATTTGAACCTCAATTTTCAAATTTTAGAGGAAATTGATATTCTTAAATGTTCCTATAATCTTTATATGGAACGAACATTATTTTTGTGTTGAGTTTGAAGAATTTCTTGTCAGCTGGATGAGAAATTATCTGGAAATAATAAATCAACATCAATTTCTCCCTTCCAACCTCTACTACTTAATTAACCTGATTTATAGTCGAAATTTATGGCAACTCATAATACTTAGGATTCAATATTCTAGAAATAATTTTACACCTAAATATTCTATAACTGACCATCAAGAATCATTTTCTTCATAGCAACTTTTTTGATTTTTCCAGTTGGAGTTTTAATCATTTCGTCAACAATTTTTACGCCAGCTCTTATTTTATACCTGTCAGAGGGCACTCTATCATTGACAAAATTTACAATTTCTTCTGGTGTTACCTTCCCATTTTGATTTTCTTTCAGTTTAACTACCCCGATTGGATGTTCATTATCTTCAAGGTGAGGTATGCCTATCACTAGGCACTCGTGAACTGAAGGATGCTGCGCGAGAATGTCTTCTATAACAGAGGGTCTGATGTTGTATAGAGTGTAGAGCAGAATGTCCTTGAGTCTATCTACTATTACTAGACAGTTATCATTGTTTATATATGCCAAATCTCCAGTCTTGAACCAACCATCTGGGTCAAAACAGGATTTTGAATCCATTTTGTAGTAGCCATTCATGATGTAATCCGTTTTGACTCTCAGTTCGCCTTGTTGGTTGTAACCACATAGTTGTTCTGTGTCCACATCGACAATCTAAATTAGAGAAGATTCACCCATTATAGTAAATAATATACTTATTGAGTTAGAACTTGATTGAAATAATCTTCACGAAATTCTGCACAAAGTTGTGCATCAGCATTCATCAACTAGTTACAAAGTTTCATCAAGAATGGATCAGTATTTCCTGAGTTATTCCGGAAATACCAACGATACCAAGGAAAAAAACACGAAATTTGAAATATTTTTTCCCTGATATTAAAGTTCCATTCAGACGATATCACACGTTTCTATACCTAAATTATAAGGTTTTCTAATCAAAAAGCAAGTTTTCATCTCAATGGTAAGACGTGAATCAATCAATTACTCGAAAACTGCTAGAGATAGGAATAAGGTATGATACAGAAATAATCAGGAGCCTACTGCACGTCGGAGAAACCAATAATATAAAAGTTGTTCCAGTTGAAATATCAAAGTTCTTATTACTTTTTGTTATAAGCGGCAACACCGAAGCACCGAAAATATTTTATACAGATAAGCCCAAGAAACCAAATTTTCGATGAAATGAAAATGTTAAGGGTACCATTGACTATGGCCACTCTTTATATTTCTAGTTCCTGAAATGCAGAAAGAAAATTAATTCTTCAAAATCATTCAACAGGCCCCAATAAATTGGCCAACCGGCCTACCTTGAATGATGTCCCTTCAAGTATTTGACCACAAGATTCAGGATACTTCATCTGCAACTCCAGGCTTTTTGGATCCCTAAGGTTGAAGGTAGCAGTGAGGCCACTTGTTTCGGTCATACCAAACACCTGGAAAGTGGCAGATTTTGGGAACATCTGATTTAAGTAATCTAGATGATAAGGCCTGACTGGACCTCCTCCAGTTATAAATAATCTCAAATCATCACTAGCTGTATAATGGCATTCTTTCCACTTCAAGTACGCGTCAACAAGTTGACCAGGTGGTAGGAATATGACGGTTGGCTGAAAAATAATGATGAACTGGTTAGCCAAACACAGAACACGGGCTGACAGGCGTCTCGAGCTAATGAACATTATGGGGTGGTGGAGTGTACCTGTACTCTATTCACTTCTATAAAGTCAGTCGGTAGGCCTTGGAATAGTTTTATGAAGATCATTTTACCTGAACTGAGCCAAGTTGGCACTAGTGTGATGACGTCAATGTCAAAATAATTCGGCGGACGTTGTCAGTTATTGCATATTTTTATAAAAGATTCTATCCCAGGCAGCAGAGCGACGCCTGAGGGACCCCGAATTGACGTCGAAATATCACATCCATAATACGTCATAGTGACGTCTTGAAAATGACGTTGACGACGTATGAAATGAAAGCAAATTAAAAAAAAAACTTAGAAAAGCACTGCCGTGAAGGCAGCAGCTTTTGCGCGCATGTTCAATGGAGATGACCGCTTTGGCAACGGATTTCAACATGCGCGCAAAAGCTGCGGCCTTCACGACAGTGCTTTTCTAATTTTTTTTTTCGATAAAGTACTGGATTTCAATTCGATCTTATTTGTATTTTTGGAAATATTGAGAAAATAAAATTTTGAAGGGGTATATCTACGGAATCATTGGGCGGATTTTACCCATTCACGAATTCGACCTTCGTAATTAAGCCCCAAATCTTCTCTACAAATATCGAGTTTCTTAGTCATTTCTTCAGGAAGATATTGTGTTTACGGTCGGCCTAACGGCCGATTGGATCGAATTGACATACAGTACTTTATCGAAAAATGACAGGTTGAAGATTCATACAGAATTTAATGAGGATAATATATATAATGAGAAGATCACAGAATATTGAATGCTTGAAAAAAAATTGAATTTTTTTTCAAATTGTTCTAATGACACGATCATCGCGAAATTTTGCACAATGTTGTCCTTCAACATCTCTGAACTGGCTGCGAAGTGTCATCGCGATTGAATCAGTATTTCTTAAGTTATACCGAAAAAACGACGATATCGGAGAGAAAAACACGAACTTAACCTTCGTATTTTGAAATGCAACCCTTCCTGAAATTTTCAAGTTGATAGAATCCTCCGTACGTCCGTTATCGTGGTGACGGCCTGACAGAATCGATTTTGACACCGGATTCGTCATCAGTGAGTCCAACTTAGTCGTTTAAGACCATTTTCGGCTCAATCATCGAAAATTACAGACATTTGGACAAACGATAGCTCGCTGCTCCCCTAGAATATGCGCGCAAAAATCAACTTCAACACAGATATGGTTATTTCCACGGGCCAGGTGGCAATCTATAGTCTATGGAGATACTTCATGACATAATTCGAACCTGGGACCTCCGCATTACCGCCCCAGAGTTCAGAGCACTAGTCTTCATAGATAGTTGCTATTTGGTGATTTTCGTTCGGAGAGAAATCAATCGGAGTGTGAACAAAGGCAGTATTATTATGCAGAGCTGGGATAAAGTATGGAACCAAGTAAATATCTTTTGAACGAGAAGGACAATATTTATGAAATTTTGCAGTTCGGTGCAACGGCGCAAAATTCATCTGATGTACAATTTCTTCTTGATAATATACTTCCGGTTGAACCGGAAATAAACTCAACTTTTTTGATTTAAATGGGACCTCCTGTATATCTTTGCAGATGTTGAAAGTGCTTGGGATTAAGAATGCGCACATACTGAGTTTAGTGTAAAAAATCTATAAAAGCGAGGAATTATCGCAAGTTAATCAATTCCTTTTGAGTTTTTACATTACCGTAAAAAAACGTTCAGATAAACAAATTGATGTTGTGTGTATACATAGTATACATATATAAGTAATAAATGAGTACGATCTAGCGATAACTGTTGCCCAATTTTCAAATTCGAATTCACATGAATTCAATTGTACAAAATAAATACGATCTCTTCGACTTTATTGTACAATTGAATTAATGTAAATTCGAATATGACGCTTGGGCAGCAGTTACCGCTAGATCGTACCATGCATACACATTACACACAGCATCAATTTGTTTATCTGAACGTTTTTATGTTAATGTAAATAACTCAACAAAAGTTGAATAACATGGGATAATTCCTCGCTTTTATAGATTTTTTACCCTTAACTTAGTATGTGCGCATTCGAATTCCCAAGCTCTTTCAATATGTGCAAGGATATACAGGATGTCCCATATGAATTAAAAAGTTTAGGGTATTTCCGGTTCAACCGGAAGTATATTGTCGTAAGTAATATCATAAGGGCATCTGATTTTTCCAAAAAAATCGAAAAAACACGTTGCTAAGTGATATTTTAACAAGAAGCATGAGTGCTGGAGGCAACAAAAATCCGAGTCGAAGACGAGGATTTTTGCACCTGCACGATTTTTTTCACAGGAAAAATTAGATGCTCGAATGGTATTTGACAAGACTATTTCATGAGTAACAGATTAACAGGTATTAATTTAAAAACTGAAAAACATGTACCTAATTTATTTAATAAAAAATACTACAAACTTAATTATTTATGGTGGTACAATTAAAATATAAATTGCAATTTTGGTACGCGGTAGGGGTATTGTTTGAAACTTTTGTTGACAACAACTGTCAAGTTCTGCCGCGGGTAAACTCGAATAAACTGCTGACAGCTCCTGCCAAACGGTTTCGTTTCTGATTGGTGGGAATTACGACGAGGGAAATAGTGAACAAAAAATTGTTCATCAGATGCATTTTGCGCCATCGCACTTACCTGCAATATTCTATAAATATTGTCTTTTTCGTTCAAAAGATATTTACTTGGTTCCATACTTTATCCCAACCCTATTCAAGAACACGACTAATATTAAGATTCATACTTATTCCAAATGGGAATGAAATTTAGTATGGAAAATGAATGGATGGAAAACGAGGAATTATTTTTCAGGTATTTGCTTATATAAAGATCTATTCTTGCCCTTATATGTATAAATGAATATATTTTGTGTACCACGGAAACGGATCTAACGACTTTGATGAAACTTTATATTCAGTTAGAATTCGAATTTTTGTTTTTTTTTTATTTTTTCGTTGAAAAAATTCGCAATGCATACTTCACTCGATATCAAGAAGGTATTCATAAATAAATATCATTCTGAGAACGAAACATTGGCGTAAAACGTTCAGTATAGTCAATAGAGAGATATTGCAACTTTCGAATAGCGCAAACGTTATGTTTTTACGGTTACGCTAAAAATAACCTTTAGGTTTTAACGGTCATTCCAAAAGTAGACATATTGCTACAGGCTTTTGTTATCGTTGCATTAGTTATCAGTTTGTTTGGTTAGGTTATGTGAGACGTCAGATTTTTGTGTTACAAAAGTTTAATCATTTGCATTGCTACATTAGTTTTTTGATTCTGGATAAAATGAAAAAGGAATATATCGGAAGCGGTGATTTCAGCTGGTGCTATTGCAGAAGAAGTGGTACTAGTTATATATTGAACAATATAAATGGCGTGGTTCAAACTATTCCTAAGTTCAAACACCTCATGTTGCTTCCAAAAGTATTTTTCGGTCAATAATGTGACATCTTTTATATAAATTGGTGACGTCGTGAACGTTAAATGACGGAAAACTTACGTAAATTGAACGTCATCTTAGGTCAGTCTGATACCTGGAAGGGTTGTATTCAGTTGCATTCGTAATTACTACGACTTCTGTGTAGAATAGAAAACGTGGCGTAGTTACCTGACAGAAAAATACTCTATAACCTAACATTTTATTATTATACTGAGTGGAATATGTCAAACTTCCATGGCCTACTGACTTTTAAAAGTGTATGGAGTATAAAGTCAGAGTGCCGGACATCATTGTTGCTCAGGGCCCGGATCTTTTAGTGGACCATGGGTGCGGTTATCCTGCCTCCTACTCTAATACAATTCAAACTTATGTTGGATGTTGAGTTCCCCCACTGACTTTAAGTTACTGTTAGATAGTGATAATACCTGTTATGTCACAGAACATACTTTAAATTTGTGGACCGCCTGCCAGAATTGATCACTGCTGAAGTTCGCTCCGTATGTTCCTGTCGTTCCATGTAAAGTTGACATTATTACAAAAGCCACACCTGAAATCCAGTACATCGGAGAATATGCCAAAGAATTAGAGTATCTGTCCTCGCCTAATTTCAAGTTGTAGTTGCTGAGATTAAAGGTTCCTGTGGAAATGATAATCGTTTCAAATCTTGAGATCTCAAGAATATTCATTTGAAACGCATTCCAAAATTAATGCAACATTTGAATTGGCTATCATTTGTGCAGTAAAATCTTGGCAACCCCGAACAGAAACCAGTTTGACACCTCACTCTGCTGACAGTTGAGGGGTTTGTAAAAATTGAGCATGGGGATGGAACACATGCTTTCATTCCTTTAAAATATCTCAAAAATAATGAAAGTTTGCCGGTCGCTGTTCGAATTTCTTACAGAATATGATCCGAATAGTGTTTCAACTTTGACAACTATGAAGGGATTAATTGAAAGATTCAGAGGGACCAGATCAATTGGTTGAGCTTAACACACTATGTTCGTTCAAAAACAAGCCGTTCAAATGTATAAAGGGTTGTCCGTGAATAATGTATATCGTTCGATGGTGAATAGGTATATGAAACCGTACCTTGGGAAGTCAGAAAACTACATTTCAATATGGGCTGAAGCTGTTTGCTTCTGAGATACAGAGCGATTTATTGATTGATGGCGAGACTTTTGTATGACCATAACACTACTGCACCGTTCAACGAATTCGCTTGAAATTTGGCAGGTATTGTCATCGCAGGCCACCGTCTGTTGATATGAACTTCAGTGGAACGTTCTATAACGGACACCCCTATCAAGCGGACACTTTTGCTTGGTCCGGGCAGACGACCATTTAAATAACGTTGAGGGAGCTCTCTTTTGAGCGGACTCTCTTCCGGACGGAGGCCGACACGGAGAATACGATAGTATGGCGTCATCTTCTTCTTTTGAACGGATGCTTCAAATCAAAATGTACACCTTTTTTGCGGAAGAGAATGAATTTTTTCAGAGCTTCCACTCACAAAGAATGAAAAATGCACTGGTGGGAAATAGAGAATAGAGTAACTGTTTTTATGGAATAGAGTATTTTTTTTTATGGAGCAAATTTGGCTCGTGATAAAGAGAAGCTTCTGGTCATTGGCAAATCAGCTATACTAGGGGCCTTCAAAATATAAAGTAATTGGCCGTGTAAGGTGGAAGGCTCTATTCGTTAGCCATTCGGTCAATGAATCATTATAAATTTTTGAGACCACTGCAAAACTATGAAGATAAGGTAGATAGTGCATCTTTTCGAATATTTGTTATATAATTTCTTACTATTAAATAAAAGTGAACGTATTTATATTGTTCTTTAATGATCATTTCATGTTATATTCCTTCTTTTAGAGATTTGAGGTTGTTCAATCAGGATAAATATTAAATTTCAGCCTTTCAATTACTTTGACAGGATACCTCTCTTGTTCGGACAAATATTATTTGCGCTCCCGTTGGTGTCCGTCCATAAGAGATTTCACTGTATATCGAAATAGTACAGTAATAAAACACCCCCTGTTTATGGGAAATCAATTTATCCTTGATATCGTCTGATTTTGTTTTTCCTTCGAATATAGCTGTTTTCAACGTGAACAGCACACCAAATGTTAATTTTTTTCTAGAAAATAATTTAAAGCTTATGACTTTAAGAGCCCTTACGGCTCTGCTTAATGTAGTAAGATATCCGTGATATTGAATTTGTTTATAAAAACATTGTTCATTTCGAAAATTGAACTCTACTTATACCATTAAATCTCAAACAATGTCCGAAAATGAAGGCTTAATTCATAGGAAACATTTCAGAATCTAACAACAGCAACAAAAACGTCCATTTTCGAGAGAAAGAATGAACAGTTAGTTCTTTTTCACGTGAAAAACAATATTCAAAAGATGAATCTATGCATATTCAGATGATATTTACGACAAATTGATATTGTTACACTGTGTTTTATCAGGAAGTAAATATCAAAATTTCCGAGTGCTGGTCTGCACTATTTCGGCATGGTTCATACGAACAATTTGATGGCCTGAAATGAATGATAATACCTGCAAATTTGAAGCGAATTCATTGAACGGCTAAGGAGTTATAGCAATTTAAAAGTTCTGCCAACCATATTCAAATCTTGTTTTCTGACTCCCTAAGGTACCATCTATTCACCATCAAACGATGTACCGGGTGATTCATTAAGGATGGCTACCAGCTATATCTCGGAAAACGGTCATCTCATAACTTCCGGTAAATAATTTAAATTTTTTTTGGGACCTTTTTGTCCGGAAGTTATAGGATAGCCGGTATCCGAGATACGACAGTTATTCGAGGACTACCCTCTATGTATATATAATATATGTATATAAAAATCTAGGATATGTTTTCTTGCTAGCAAAATTCAAACAATACATAAAGAAGCCTTATGATTATGCAGAGTGAAGAGAGTTTGTTGAATGGATTATTGAACATCAACCTGCAAAGCCTGATTTTTCGAGCCAAATCATATACTTAGCGATGAAGCACATTTTTATTTTGATGACTTTGAGGATCGCCACAGCATCGTTAGATGTTCGGAGATTTGTCGAAAAATAATTGCTTTTACAACGTGTCACTGTTTGGCCACCCTTTTTCGAAAATGAATCTGATTAAGCAGTGCCTTTTATTGGTCCTTTATATGGCGACATGATAAAATAGTTCTTTCTCCCAAAATTGAATTATATTGCTGTGGCCGATATGTTCTATCCGGGTCGTATAGTGTCCAGTTTTGATAATGAGAATGTGACCTTAGTTTTTTAAATTTTAAAACCATTAGATCTCCTTTTATAATTAATGAATTATTTGGAATAAAATGTCTATGCCATCGACAAAGGAGGAATAATGTCCCTATATCCTGTATGTACTATATGATTTGATTAGATAAAATAATCTGATGACAAAAAGTTGTGTTTCTTATTCAATTCAAATCTCGCTCTAATTCTGGGACACCCTCGTGAAATATGTATTCAAAATATTTACCTGAATCCACTAAATGCTCTCCTACATTGACTACTCTCCCCAACAGAGAATAATGATTGACACAGATTCCCTTTGGTTTACCAGTAGTTCCACTGCTGAAAAATATAACAGCAGTTTCCTTGGGATCGTCGATAATGACAGGAGAAAATTCTTCTTCAGGAATTTGCGAGATGATTTTGTTGAAAGAAAGGTTTTTTTCACTGTCTCCCAAAATGATTACCTTAGGTTGAATGTTTATCCTCTTCAGGCATTCATCAATTTTATCTTCCACATTTTTCGCAACGAAGATAACCTGAATGAAAGAAGTTGCTAATCAAAACAGTGCCGATTTATCCACTGAGAGCTTGGGGCGGGCGCCTAGGGGCCCGAGGTCTTAAGGGCCCGGAAAGTCAAGAAGGGCCTGTCAGTCTTCTGCGCCCCAGTCCCGAAAATACCTCAAAGACCAACGCTCACTTATCGGCAGCAGCCCGGACCACGGCAAAACGGAAACTTCTTTCCCTACCAATTTGCCGTGTTCTGTAGCGGTCAAGTGCGCTGTCTCATTCACAGAAAGAATAAAATTCCGGTGTTCCGTGGGCTGGGCACTTGCCGATAAGTGAGCGCTGACCTTGAACCGCCACAGTACCAGAGTTCTCTTTTGAATACAATAACGATCACGATATAATTTATACAGGCTGTTTCAAAAAAAGTCTCTAGGATAGGTAGAAAAATAATTGGGAAATCCTCTGTGAAAAAATGTTCGTAACGCCATCCGTTCTCAAGATAAAGGGCCTTGAAGAAAAAATAACATACACTTCTTTTTACTATTTCCCCTAAAGTAATGGCAACATTGTAATAAAATTTTATTCGAATATGTTTTGGAAGCTGATACATCCCATGAATTTGTTTTTGTTTAGTTGTTACAAGGTTCGTACCAAGTAGTATTGAACATAAATTTTTTAAGGTTAGATCTATTAATCAACATTTCAAGTGAACTGAAACATCTTTCAATTTATAGCAAAATAGTACCCTTAATCAAACTCGATACTGTGTACCGTTTTCGGAATATTTGGATTTGAAAATAATCCTATGCTGGTACAAAAAAATGGCCGTGTTTCATTGCAGAATCAATAACGAAAAAAAAATTAAAATAAAGATATTTGCTCGGAATTAAATTTTATTTTATGTTCTTAGTCTTGGTATTTTAATTTTCTCGTGATTTTTTGTTCAATTAATGACTTTATCACTTCTTTATACCATCATCGGTTATTACTCCATAAATTTCAAATCAAAATATTACGAAAACTGTAAACAGTATGGAGATTGACCAGGAGTAACTTTTCGCTGTGAAATTGAAAGATGTTTCTGTTCACTCGAGATTTTGATTAATAAATCTAACCTCAAAAAAGTTATGTTCTACTTGGTACGATCAGAGTAACTAGCGCCATCCAAGAGAGTCAGATATAAAAACAAATTCATGGGATGTATCAGCTTCGAAATCATAATCGTATAAAATTTTATTGCAATCTTGCCAGTGGTTCCGGCGGAATCGTAAAAAAGTGTATTAATATTTTTTAACGCCTTGACCATCTTGACCAGGGATGGCGTTACGAAAACTTTTTTTCGCACAAAACCAAAATATTTTTCAATTTTCCACCTATCCTAGACAATGCTTCCAAATGCCGCAGGGTGCCTTATTTGATGAGAGTAGCACCATGAAGAGGGGAGACAAAAGAAGCAGCATACAAATGTAATAAATGAAGTGCTGGGAATCATGGATTTATTGCAATTCACAATGCAATTATGCAATGCGTTACAAGGCTGCCATTTGGAGTTCGTAGACCTGGCTACCAGGAACGCGTACGCGTTCCAGAAACTGACGTTAACATTTTGCCGTGGCCACCCCGTTCGCCGGATTTAAATCCCATTGAAAATGTGTGGGATATGTGGGCAGCAGGAGACTGTCCAATTAGCACCAACCTCCACAGTTAATTCACGAGGTTCGAGTTGCTTGGAACGAGTTGTCGAAGAAACATAGAACATCTTATTTAGTCGTTGCCTAGGATGTGTACAAGAAAATATTCAGTTACAAGGTCATCGAATTGACTTCTTTCATACATTATTAATATGTCATAAGGGATCAATAAATATTATTATTATTGATGCCAGCCTTTTAATCATTCAACAGTCAAATGAAAAAAGGGAAAAAGAATGTTGCTTCTTTCCTAGGGTCATTTTCAAGCGAATTACGACATATGCTACATTTTCAAAAATTCTCTGAGGAAAAAAAAAAAAAAATCCCTCCAATTATGACTTACATTAAAGAAATCAGACAGTCATATATTATATATTCTGATTGGCGGAGTTGGTAGATTCAATCCAAACACCATTAAATCACTCATTGAAGTGCCTCTAGCAGTAGATTTCCAAGCGATTTCTCTCGCGATATGTTTTGGCAATAGCGGACGACTAAATTGCGTCAGCACTTTGATTGATTTTTTCTTTGCTTTCAATTCTTCATATAGGATTCTGGCTGATTCTTTTCCAGGCATCGTGTACTTTGTGTTTGAGTTAATGGGTTGTGTCTGTACAGTCCCATAACACACAAATAACTATTTGAGTTTACTGTGGATAGAAAACATATCACAAAACAGTGTGTAACCACTCTCTAATACACTTACACTTTCTGCGTCTAACGCACGTTTCGGCAACCAAGTTTCCTTTATCAAAGACATATCGTTACAGTAGCGATATGTATTTGACAAAGGAAACTTGATCTCCGAAACGTGCGTTAGACGCATAAAGTGTAAGTGGATTACAGAGTGGTTACACAGTGTTTTGTGACCCATAACACACCTTCACGTTCAAAATCTGCTATAATCGTGATTATTTTTTCGTTACCTACTTTTCTCAGTCGGCATCTGATTTGGAATTTTTCACAACAATAATTACAACTAAGGCAGATTTTGTTTTCACAGGATCGTAGCTAGGCTGGATGTAATCACTTCTGGCCTATGCCGTTCCTTTGACTTCCTGCCGTGGAAGTGAGCTGAGGGTAATTGACAATGTGAGCAGGTTCTGTGATCAGACTTCGATTAGTCAGAAATAAGGAGCTGAAAATGTGTTATCCCACCAAACACCAAAACGAGGCAAGGTTACAAACACTGTTCAGCGTTGCTGCACTTGAAGTGCAGCAATGGTGGTGTAGTAACTGAATCGAAACAGTATATGCCCCGCTGAACTGCATCGAACTGTACAGATCAAACTGCATTTAAAGGAAAGCCACTGTGCAGCAGCCATGCCACTTCGTAATGCAGTTTCTGCGCAGCATTAATGCAGCAGAAGCTCGGCTGTATAACGTGACTCACAGGAATAAGGCTCACTCCCGAAAAATAATTATATTTTAAGAGATTGAATTGAAACTTTGCATATTGATACTAGGTTATTGACCATCGGCAGATGTGAAAAAAGTGAGTTTATCGGGAAATTGCCGAATAAATTTTGATTTTCTCATATGATGTGATGTGTATATTGTTGCATATTCGAATTCTACTCTTTACGGTAGAAAAGAAACTGCATTGTTTCCTTTATCTAGATACTGATTGATCTTCAATTTATATCATTTTCCACAACGTTTCACTTAAAATTCAGCATGGAATTCTACTATAATATATTAAATATACACAACATTGTATGGGAAAATGAAACGTTCCGATAAAACCAGAAAACCTAGAATTCCCTATCTCACTTCAGTCGATCAAAAACAGTATGTAGTATGGAAGTCAATTCGATTTCATGAAAAATAAAGGTTTTTCGGAGGTGCGCATGATTCCTGGAACATACTGGCTGTCTCAGGAATGCGGCTTACCGAGTTTGTATTTAGCATATAACATGAAAAATCATAGCAAATTCAACTACATGAAAAAAATTGCTCTAGGAACATTACTTTAATAGGAAAAAACTAGAATTTACAGAAATACCGGCCATCAAACATTATACATAATATAATATATAATTGGGTGACTCTCTCTCGTTCCTTCCTAATCCCTCTCACATAAGTACATATTTCTCAATCATACTTTGATGGTTGTTTCAATATCGGATTGTTAATCATTTTTGCTCCCTTTATTCTTTCGTACAGTAACTTAAAGTGGAGAAAAATGAATTAACAAAAAATGTGTTACCTTGTTTGAATATAATACCTAAAATTACTTCAGTGATTGAAATTCTGATTTCTGTTAGCCCTGTCCGGTTTAGGTAGAGACTCGGATGTTTTCCACTATTGTATATTCCAGTTTCGAAAGAAACGGCATCATCTAAATATTAAACTAAGAAACACAGATCAGTCTTATTTGCTTCATTTGGTTTTTTCGGGGATGCATGATGTCAATATACAAGTTTTTCACACTTGCAACACAGTCAACTCGTAACAAACAGGCAGTTCAAATAGCGCAATTGACTTAGAATCGAAATTCACAACACAACACACACATTTCAGTTACAAAATAGCATAATAACCGACAGGCCGCCGACGAAGATTGACAACGGTCCTCTAAACCAAGACAACATTGTCTTTATACATTGTCTAAACGTTCTGGGTACAATGGCTGAATATTAGAACGAAATATAGCATCAAAAACAAAGAGCGTTGTCTCATACAGCCTTTCGATTTTGTTATACAAAAGCTGTACAGCAGCTGTATATAAAAAACTCCATTTTTAGAAAAGCAGTGGACTGTGCAGTTTCAATACTACACTTTATGTGCTGCATTCTGATGGCACTTGTAATGCAGTAATTGTACAGTTGGTGTATGTTGTGTTTGTTGGGATACTTTTTTTAGCTCCTAGCTCACTAGACAACGAAGTTTGCCCACTCAATACCAATAGTCGATAGCTAGTTGTAGATCAGACAGTACGGCAAATGAAACAGCTGATGTGTTCTATGATTTCATGCTTACCTTAGGTCTTGTGTAGTCGAATAGATATATTAGATCCTCCTTCGTCATGGTAGGCTCTATTGAGGCATACCCGACGTCGATAAATTTAGCTGCATAAAATGGAATTGTCGAATTGAGCTGATTGTGGCTACAGAGGCAGACCACGTCATCTTTCTTGAGATTTTGGGATTGGAGATATATAGCTAATTTTTTACTCTTCTGTAGAAGATCTCCAAATGTACACGATTCTCCACTTTCAATTATGTACTGCAAACAACAAACGCGATTATTTGACCATGAAAACAGATTGGACTTAAAGGTCAGTACAGAAAGAAATAATTTGTACGTAATGACTTAATTATAGTATTCATTGTATTTCTAATATATTGAAGTACAGGCATAATAACCAATTATAACAGTTATTTATTGGAAGAGTTTATACAGATTTCAAACAAACAAAAATTTTGAAGGAAAAGCACTGCCATCACGATTTTAAGACTTTTAGTAAAACATAATTTATCAACGGCATTCTCGGTGAGATATGTTAATAAGTTCTCATAGATATGTGGATGAGGCTATTTAGAAAGCCTGTGAAATAATTCGTTTCGCTCAATATGGTTTCATAATCAGTAAAAGTACAACTTCTGCAATTTTTGAACGGATACATATTGCTTTTGTAGCGGTTGAAAGGTGATAATACCAGATGACGAAAGCTGTTTGGTGTGTATTGATTCTGCTGAATATAGAAGCTGAATGGCTGGCCAGAAAAGGGGGAGACCTCATTGAGCCAGAGCCATTTTGCGGGTTCACAGCTAGCTATCAGTTCATGGAAATTGAGGAATGCGAACAAAAGAGGAAGTTTGCATCCTGGTGGAAGGTCAGTGGAAGGAGACAGACCAAGTTAATACTCTTCTACTCGACCAATTAGACCAGAAATTAGACTTGTGTGCTCACGAGACTGCACTGTGAATTATCATCTGCGGAACGTAGGAAAGTTCCTCGATGATACTTGTTGATTATGTCAAGAAGCCACTGAAAAATCTTCTTTGTGATTATGAATTAAGCTATCCATAAGAAAAAGTTACTACAACTTGGCTCGTGACTCCTGAAACCGCAACAAGTGATGGACGTGGCAACCAGAAATGTGGTTAAGTTCATTGAGACTTCACTGACCGAATAGTAAACAGCGCGAGGCTTTACAAAAGATCTGTTGAACTGTTTTCGAGGTTTACAAGGCATCATCGCTCCTCCTAAATTCAAATCTAATTCAATCCATATAGAAAATACGTGATAAGAGATAAGGTGTTGCAATAAACAATGGATCTTTGATACAGGGAACAATAAGGATAGTCTTTAGCTACCTTCTGGTAGTATTTTCGGTCACCTTTAATTATTATTTACATAAACGATATTCCATTCAATATCGAAACAGTGGCTCAATCAAATAATTTTATATTGATCATACTGGTAAAACTATCATGAGAATCCTTAATTATGTCACCCAGTTGATGGGATAGCTTAAAAATGTCTCCATAGGAGTAAAGAACTGGTGTTCGGTAAACACCGAGCTCACGTTCATGAATGACAAAATAAAAACTATACCAACTCTATAGAGGAGTTATAAAATGTCATCTTAACCTTGAACTCATAAAGATTTTTGAAGGCAGTTTTCAAACACAGCTAATTTGTCAAAAAAAGAAGAAGTTGTGGAATATATATTGTTCTATGCATAAATATCATGAGGATCTCGTCCAAGTGACTAAAAGGTTTTAGATTGAACCACTTGGTAAGATTCTGCATTCAGTGGAACATAGATACTACCGATGATTCTGAATTGTAAGATACGGATCAAACACTGTGTCAAGTGAGGTTTCAATTTTAAATGTAAAGTATGTAGACTAATAATTTAAATTGGAAAATTCCTATTGGATTTCAATAACCTTTTAAAATATAAGTGTGAATTCATTTCTTATTGTAAGTGCTTTTTCGCACTATTAATGCTGGATATTGACTGCAAACAAAGTGTTGGGATGTGTTTCGTGCTAACAATATTCCTGCTTTGCGAAGCCTGTACATAAAATAATAAAGGTTTATAATTTGAAAAGACGAAGGCAAGATTCATAGATGTGACAGGAGCTTTAGATTGAAACTGATCATAACACGAACACAAGGACGAATATTCAACAATAAATCAACGAACATCACTCCTATTTTGAGCTAATCATATCATCGTCTCTACAAAAAGGAATGTGCATCTTGGTGATTTTTTCACTTATGTAGGGAGCCATAGAATGAGTTCAATTGGATATTGCTACAAATTGAAACGTTTTCGTCATGAACCTTTTCGATCCTTCTTCCTCATCTGAACTGATCCTCATCACCCATAGCATCAACAAAGAAGAATAAACTGCCATATAGAGCAGCCCCGTAGGTACGGGTTCCATGGTTATTATCATCAATCATCAGTGAAGATCCAGTTCTGAACAGGTTATCTGACCAGCATCATCTAGAAGGACCATTAAGAATTCCTACCCTGTGGGATGCAGAAACCTTTAGCGATGTTTTATGACTTTCGTCTATTCATCGTAGCAGGGAGCTGTCACTGCTATTGCCAATCATAACTCGAAATCGCTCAGTTGATGTGGTCGAAATAAAAGTGTTTATGGAAAGCAGAGGTTCTGAGAAAATTATCAACATAACACAAGGAAGGATATTCATCAATAAATCAATGAAAATATGTGCCAACTAGAGCAGCGACATAACGGTTTCATAGTTATAATAACTCCTTCGAGTCATAGTGCTAAGCTTCGCTGATGACTGGAGATAAGTATATAAAAACCCTTTCTAGATGCTATGTGAGGGCATGACTGGATTTGATCAAGAAAGAATATTTTTTGATTTATCGATGAAAATTCGCCCTAGTGTGTATGTTATTTATTATCTGATAACATGAAAAACTACAAAGCCTTTATGAAATAGTGGAAAATATAGTTTAAAGAGAGAACTCAGAGAATTAAGAAAAATTTTGAAGAAAAGTTTTCAATTTGTAACAATTTTTATTCGAAGTGGTTTCATAGGCTACAGAAGTGAAAAAAACACTATTTGTGAAAGGTGTGATTATGAAACTGATCAGGCGAGTTGATTTACCAGTAGATTGGGACAGAGTTTTAATCGGGAAGATATAATGAGATGCGAGAGGTTCAATCATTCGTCACGAACGTCATGCCCCTCAGACTATTGAATTCCTTGATTTGAGTAATGTCTGTGATTTTTAATGATTGTTATTCTCATTCATTCCGTCTTTAACAGCCTCTGAAAATGTGACGCAAAATCCACAGCGATAATAGGAAATAACAAATATGATTGTTCTCTTTTCACTGCGGGTTATTATTGATAAATTCTTTATTTTGCATTCGTGATGCATATAAGGGGTCATAAACAAACAACATCGTAATTTTACTCTCCTATCAACACTAACCTGTGCTAGTTTATCTTTGTGCAGCTCCAGTGAACGAAACAACTCGAATCCTAGACCTCCTCTGCCTGGCACATAGCGTGGTTGTGGTCCATGTAATATCACGGGTTCTAAAAGTCGGTAATTTTAATACCTAGTTAATTTTTCTGCTGAAAAAATTCAACAAAAGTATCAACTCTTGAAAATTTTAGCGATAGTTGACAGTCATTATTGAGGAGGAAAAGGGTCGTTAGGAAGCTCTTAGATTCTCGATTTCAGATCTCTAGATCAGAACACAACGAGAAAAAGTTCCGCACATCGATATCTCACCAACATATCGAAAATAGAATTGAGGTAATTTCGGAAAGGTGCTACACCACTACCATTGAGAGTGTTTCTTTTCATTGTTCACATGAATTTGAAAGACGGGGAAAAAACATTTATTTTTTTTACCCCCTTGTCTTGAAAAATGAAGAAAAGCAGTCACCCAAATATCTAACAAAAATAAGGAATAATTAGGTGTTCCAAAATGATTGAAGATTCCTATAATGACTCAGGATAAACTTGATATGTATTCTAGTTGCTAATTTCTTGAAGTTTCCTGAATCGGCGAGTCATTACATGACTCGGAAACTGTTTGAAGTGGAATGAAACCGATAATTGAAGAATTTTCGTCATATACACAGAAAACTTCACACCAAAATTCATTTCAGTCGGAGTAACCATTTCAAGGCTACGAGAAAAAGAATCATTTTTCTTTAAAATTTCAACTTGTATCTTTTCACCGGAGCCGAATCTGGAAAAATGGTGAACGAAAAAAGTGTTTCATTTGATGAGGGGGATTTATGGTTGAAATCAATGTTCAATTTGAGGACCCTGTATAGTTTATTCATCTTCTAAAAATCAACTGTCGAATGGATTTGAGCTCAGGAGACATTCATCCAACGAAGAAAGGTTTCAGATCTCTTTGAAATGTACAAGAAACAAATAAATTCAACCTGACTGCAGGTCAGTACTGTTTTTCTAAAAATTCTGGGTAAACTACGGTTTCTCTCGTTCGAAATTCTCAATACGAACATTCACACCTGTTTTGTATATGTTGAACATCAATTATCTTTATGAGCGCTCGTTGTGGGAAACTGCGCGTTATCGTTTCGCCATAATGCCTGTAATGATCGAATTTTGGGCCTAAAATGGTCTTATTTTTCCATTTTTCAATGCAGTTTAGTTCTATTTTCCCGAAAATTTGTGAATTTGAAAAAGTGGCAACATTACGCATTCTTACAATTTTTTTCAACACTTTGCACGCAAAAAATTTCTTGAAAAAAAAAACGAACTCGGGCCACGTCACCACGTTTTATTCGAGGTATTGTTTGCTCTCAAGCGATTAGGTTAGAATTCCTGGTGAAGAATCCTGGGTCGAACTCAATTCTGTCCTGCTAACTGGCCGGCCGTTTGTGCTCTAATTTTCGAAGGAAAGAACTTAGAATCTCGAAATCTGCAGGTGGTGTTTGAGGTCTAAATATATCCAATAATTTCGTTAGTTGCCAAAATCGGCAAAATAGTTTCGGAGGTATAGCAAACTGGAAATCTTGTGGTTACTTCCTCAATATCTCCAGAAAGAATAGCGCGATCAGCTTTAAACTTCGCGTAGATAGTTGAATCAATACCGATGCGCAAGTTCCTGTGAATTTCGTGAGAATTTCACAGATAGAAGATCAAAAAAAAATTGTTTTTCGAAACTTCATCATAGCATAGACTCTGTCACTATGCACCAATAGTGTTTGAAATTTTAGTTTGATATCATATCAAATTTCGCAGTTATTGGAAAAAGCATGCGTCAAATTTCTTGGTTATTTCCTTGGCATTGTTGTTATTTACATTATGGGCTTGGGAAGTTATAGGCCGGTCGTAAAAAAATTATCTCCGAAAAAAAAACTACTTGGACTAGATTTCTGTAAAGTAAGTTTTCGGATTGATTACGAAGGTCGTATTCGTAAATGGCTTCAATTCTCCCAGTGATTCCGTAGATAAGAGTATTTCAAAATTTGATATATCAATATTTCCAAGAATGAAGATAGGATCGAATTGAAATCTAGAACTTGATCGAAGAATGATAGCTTGAAGTTAATGCAGAATTTCGTGAGGGCTATATGAAAAAAGATAGCCAAATATTTTCATCAGTAAGTGTAGATGCGTTTGGCGGGGTCAATCCATGAATGCTTTTCTAGAGTTTTGCATTTTTACTTGCAAACAAGTCCCTGCTGTTGTCCATTTGCTCCACACTATAATATACAGTACGCGTCAAAATTATGGAGCAAATTCATTCCCTCAGAAGAAAAATATTTTGCAACAAAATCCTGAAACAGGTCAATTTTGTTTCACTTTTACCAAATTTTTATGCATTTTTGAAGGATTTTTGTTGCACCCTGTGCCATCCCCATCAACCCCCTAAATTTTTTGAATAGGGGAAGTGGGTCATGTGGTATTTTTTTGGCAAGGTCTTTGTATCTTCTCTAAAGGCGTGCAGAAATTTTCAAGAAAAAATTTTTTTTTTGAAAAAATTAGTTTAAAGAGGTTTTCAGTATGTGAACTTTGTCATGGCTCATTAATTTTGAGACGATGCTAACTGATGAAATTTGTCACCGAATGAAAGTCGACAATTACAGTTTTGTTCATGCACAAGTTTCAACCCCCTCACGTGAAAACATTTTTTTCCTCCATTAAAGGGTTCATAGGGGTTGAAAGTTGTGCATGAACAAAACTGTAATGGTCGACTTTCATTCGGTGACAAATTTCATCAGGTACCATCGTCTCAAAGTGAATGAGCCATGACAAAGTGCACATACTGGAAACCTCTTTGAACTAACTCATTTTTCAAAAAAAAAAATTTTTTTCTTGAAAATTTCTGCACGCCTGTAAAGAAGATACAAAGACCTTGCCAAAAAAGTACCATATGACCCACTATCCCTATTCAAAAAATTAGGAGGGGTGATGAGTATGACACAGGGTGCAACAGATATCCTTCAAAAATGCATAAAAATTTGGTAAAACTGAAACAAAAATTGACCTGTTTCAGGATTTTGTTGCCAAATATTTTCTTCTGACGAAATTAATTCGTTCTATAATTTTGACGCGCACTGTATATCCCATAATAGCTTTGAGGATAAAATAGACATTATTCGAAATTTTTCTCGATTTTTCATTTTGTGTTCAGGTTGCGTAAAAACAGCTCAGTGGACTCAAAATCTGTTGGCTGTAAAATATGAGCTTTTTACAGGGTGAAATTCATTTCTCTGACTGTTCATTGAAGATTTTCCTGTTTAGTTATTATTGGTTAATAAAAAATATTATTATTTTTATAATTTAAAATTACTAGAAATCTTGCGCCTAGGCATAAAAATCATTCTTGACTTATCATTATCAATACTTCTGTTGTAATGTTGCAATAGTTTTCCATTCACTGTTTTTTTGTGGACTTCCTAAAAACAAATATGATATTTACTTCGTAATCGATAATTATAATATATTTTCCTTTACTTGTATGGATACGCCTATGGAACGTATCACATTTTCACGTTCCGTTGAATTATAGAAAGGACGATTTTCTTATCATATGTGAGAAATCATAATCGATTTTATTTACCGCATAACTATGGATATTGTAATAATATACTGTAATGAAAGAAGAGAACGATACCTCATAAGGAGATTTCAAGAGATCTACATAATTGCAATTTTTGACCTTGTTTTCGAACTTCTTTTAAGATCGAATTTTGAATTGGAAGTGCTAATCATTCGCTGATGTTGATTGTTGAAGTAAAACAATATATTAAATGAGTTAAAATAATAGGCACATTTGAATATTTTTTCTTTCCAAAGCGTATGGCCGAGAGAAATTAATAAAGCAATGAAAATCGCATATTATAAATACAACACATAATTTGGAAAAACTCAGTAACATTTAATTTTTTTTGTGAAATTAGCTACTGCGCTACATCGTAGATGTTTACATCATGTACTGGAAAAAAAGTGTAATCAACATTAATCAAATTTTGCGACAATTTTAACAACTGTATTGATCCTAGCGACTTCGAATGAATGAATCTAAAGTAAAAGCATGTAAACTTATACAGGTACCTATCATTAAACATTTCAAAACATTTGGAAAATGATCTGTCTAGCACTAAACCAACTTATCAATCAACTAATCAATATTAAATCAATTTGAAAAACAAAACAAATATCAACGAAATATATCTTGGACTCACCTGAATTCATGGTTCTTTCAACTTAGAAAGCAACACACACACTGCTGTTCAGTTCAACTTGAAGGTATTTACGTCTCACACGTGCAATCTACTACTACTACACTCTATTATATAATGATACTCGTCCTGTATTCAAGAGAGGTATAATTTGCACTTCTTAACTGATTCGAAAAATTAAAATCCTTGTCCAGATTCCTCACATTACTTATATTACTAGATAAAACGATAAAAAAAATTTGATTGCGTGCCGAGACAATATAAATGACATACCAACAATATTTTTCATTCTCTCCTTGTTCATCCCCTGACTTCTTCGTAGGTTCTCCCAATTGAAAACAATTCGCGTGTGCGAATGATGGGAGAGGAACTATACTCGGACTTTGGACTCGGTGATCAATTATATGATTCTGAAGTTGAGGATTTTTGAGATTCGCACTGCTATAACCTTGATTTGAAAAATAATTCACACATACAGGATGTTCGTGAATAAGTGCGTCGAACTTCAGGGAAGAATTGTGCATCAGAAAATAATGACAGGTTGCTGTATATCTGTGAAAGTCCGTGTAGTCTTGATTTCAGCAGAAATGTATTGCACTTTCAATGTGATAGTTGCTGTGAAATATTTTCACATGGTTATTTTGGTAATCATTACAGTGATTTCGGCGTTATTTTATCATGGTAACTCGTCCATTTTTGTCTGTACAATTCTATATACGCATAATTTTTTTTTCACCTTTTCTTCCGTTATTTTTGTATTTACAATAATGCATCCATCTAAATTTCAATGAGAATATTTTCAAGCGGGTTATCTCATAGGTACCTATACATTACATGCACAAAATTCACAAGAATACTAATATTTAACATATACACGCATAATTATGTTTTTTTTACATCAACTCTTTCTTCCCGCAGTACGTCTCTGTTTAACGCAAAATTCAACCACAATATAGATTATTTCATATAATTCTCTCATAGAGCAAAAATATTTTATAAAATCTCTCAAAGTGGTAAAAGTAACATGGAAGCCATATTTTGTGTTGTTCTAACATAACTTTACGGCAGCCATTTTCAAGTGCATTACAATAAATCATTTTTTGATGGTTAAATGCATTAAATAACTACTCGAATATTTATAAAGTGGTGAAAGATGCATCCTATGAAATATTTCATTATGATACAGGCCAAAATGAGAGAAAAGTACACGCAATTACATTATTAACCTTTTCTCCTGAAACTCAATAATAACTAATATATTTGAGGCGCTGTGTCATATAGGTATATCTTATATATTATACAGAAAAATTTCTTTCGCAGTAAAATCAACCATATGAAAGCAAATCGAATTTCTGTCTTTCTGGTATTGGTTATGTATTATATATCAGAACTAAACGTAATATGGCTGACGTATTAACAATAACTCGGACATATCTTATTTGTTGGAGAAGACGTAATGGTTGCCTTTTGTTTTCTTAAGTATCGTTAAAAAATGAATTATATTTCAGCGGGTACACAAAAAGCTTGTACTTTTAGTGTCAGTCGAAACAAATAAGCAATGTAATTGTAATAGCAATAAAATAATATTTAGCCCTACTGTTTACCATAAAACTGTTTTATAACTGTTGCAAACTATGTTTCATAATTATTTTGTAGATGTTTACACAATTACCCGTTAAGAGCTGTGGCAGCCATAATAAAACAAATCAAAGAACCAAATTGCTGCACAGGAGTGCGCCCTTTTGGATTTATAGGCTTTGTATAAACGTTGTTAGAACGTCTATAGCGACATTGATATTTTATAAAAATAGTGCTGTGAACGTTGTTGGGCCATTTATAACACATAAACTGTTAGTTATGGGAATCTAACTTTTGTCCGAAAATATTTTTTTTTTCGTGATACGGGGTGTTATGGATTTTCTTATAGACGGTCCTTTAATTATTGCTCTGGAACCGGTCGAGATATGCAAATGAAATTTGGCGGATTTAAGAGGTGGTTATTGTGCATTTTTTTCACATGTTATTGAAACTTTATCTTTATCATCAACGTACATACTGGTATTGATCTCAATTTTTCAGAAGGAAAAAATGGAACGCAACTGAGATATTTCGAATGAAGAATCATTTTTTAATTTCTCGTTCAATTTGTGAACAAAATTTTCCATGCGTTTTTTTCGTATGGATCGCGTGCTTTGTTTTTTTTCCGAAATAAAATTTCGTGGTGTAAAACACCATGGTTTAATTGTTTACCAACTATTACTGAGATGTGACCAAATTGCACTGTTTCAAATTTCACGTATAAATTACCAAATTCATTAGAATATTGCTCTAAGTTGATACTAAATACCTTGTATCTTGCTTATGCTTAGAAACCGGGGTATATTTCATAAGGAAAAAAATGGTCTCCCAATGTCATTTACAAGTTTGTATAAAAAAAGTTGAGTTTGAATTTTGAAAAAATTTTTTCACGGAAAATCTTAGAAAATTGAGTAGGTACATTGAAATAATGCTATCCAATTTGGCAATCGAAAACAGAAAATTCCAACTTTGTAGGTTTTCCGCCATTTTGAAATATTTTTTCCCGAATTTTACACAACAATTGAATTGACCACCAAAAAATACTAAGATGTGACCAATAACCGTTATTTAAAAGGTCACGCATAACTCACCACAGTTATCGGAATATTGCTCAAAGTTGACATTAAACACCCTGTATCTCGCTTATGCTTCGAAAACGGGGTATATGTCATAGGGCAAAAATGACTTTCCTAATGTCATCTATACGGCTATATATGTTTGACCAGGTTATGGTGAAAAACCCTGTATATCTTGTTCAGTTTATAATGAAACACCCTGTATACTCCTAATAGAAGTATTTGTCGACTTGGTCTGTACGGATTGACAGTAAAGTATTAATTCATTATGACTCTGAGAACATTGGATGATGTAGATGGGGAAGTTTCTCGGTATTCATGTGGACGCTGCACGGAATTCACATGTTGACAACCTCCTAAACAGGCTCAGCCGAAATATTTTCGTCCTGAGAAATTTGTCGTTTTCCCTAACACCAAGTGTGTTGGTTGCTGTGTACTTTGCACTGGTTGAATCCCATCTGAGATATGGCATTTTCCTGATTTTGCTGTGGGGATGGGGAGGTAGCGCTCATCGTGAGGCCGTTTATAGACTGCAGAGACGGGCAATAAGGATTCTGGGAGGTCTGTGGTATCGGTACTGCTGTAGAGATACTTTCGCTGATCCTTTTGGAGAATTTAATCTATGTTAATGAATATTATTCAATTGACGAGTTATTCGGTTTGACCCTGGATAAGACTGATTTTATGTGATCCTCTTCTGGAGCGGAATTTATTATTATCTTTTAGTGAGATTTCTATTTTCCTTACAATGACGTGTGAAAACAATGTATTATTTGTAGTAATCACCAAATAATCTCTCTGTCTCTCTCTCTTATTTATTGCTCTCTCCAGAAATCTACAGGGTGATATCCTAAATTCATGGAAATATTTCAAGCTGATCGACATAATTTATTTGAGCTCAGAACGTTGTTCGCAATTGTTGAACAGAGCGAAATATTTATTGTTCTCCCCATTGCATTCGTTAATGCTTTTCATTCTGTCCGGCAACCTAGAATGCAATCATAAGAAAAAAAGAAAGCTCTTAACGTCGATACCTCATTCATAAGAATCGAAGAGTTTCAAGATACTGAAGAAATTCTTAAACTTGACGAATTTTGCGAAATTTCGTCAGGTGGACTATCTCGAAACGGCAATCTCGGAAAGCAAAGGTTCTCGGATACGACCGTGGAGGGGAAAAAGAATCTTCAAGGACCGAACCGGCCCTCGTGGGTTTCTCATACCTAGCAAGCGAACGGAAATGTACGAAAAATTCTAATGAAAGTTGGTAATTTATTGCCTTTTTTCAAGTTGCCGAAAATTTATGACAGGTCATCGAATATGATATGTGAATTCACGGGTCTGACATTCAAAGAAATTCTCGATTATTTTATATTATTATTTGAAATTTAACTAGGTTGAAGGCAAATCTATGTGCTAGGATCGCTCAGAGTAGCACTAGTAGTATAACAACGTGGCCGCGTGAAGTTGGCGAAAAAGTTGATAAAACAAATTCCGAAACAGAGTTCAATATTTAGTTCCGAATTTGTTTCAGTTTGTTTTGTATGAAACTTTTCATGCACCATCCCAGTTTTTGAATAAATCACATTTCAATCATTTGGTGGACTTAACAATCCGCACCAACATTTTCCAGTTTGAAAAATTTTGATGCCAATAATTAGTAAGCAATTTGTTTTCATTTGTTTTGGTGAAAAAATCCCAATATCTTCAGTAGATGTTTTTTCTTTCGCATTCATAAGCATTACTGCCAACTTCACGCTCAACACCAAAACTTTCTAGTTTCGAAAATAATTCCGATGTCAATACTCGGTAACGAATTTGTTTCAATTTGTTTTGCAGAAATTAATTCAATATCTGCTCAAGTTTCCGAGTAATTCACTCTTGTTTTCAATGAAGCGTGAAGTCAGCGAAAAGCGTTCACTTCTTCTACCTTTTTTCACTTTTTTTTGCACCAATAATTTGTAATCAATTTGTTTCAATTTGTCACGTCGGAATGAGTTCCTGAACATCGATAACTTTTGAGTTATTAACTATTTTGTATTTCACACTCAACGCCATCTATGAAAACCAATCCGGCATTCAGTTATCAACCCTACATGGGTTCACAGCGGCTCTTTCAAAGAAAGGATGATTATATCGTAAACATAGTTTTGGGATAATAGGAATATGATCGTGAATCAGATGTGACAAGTGTTCGTTGCTTATATTAAATAGGAAGCAAGTTGACAAACGTGTGTTCTTTATGTTATAATCCCAGATTGAGATTCGGATCCGTCAAAGTTAATTTGTTTCATTTTTTATTTTGTGAAAAAGAGACTTTAATTTGATATATTGATATGTGAGCCAATCCCACATTTACGTTAAAATATAGAAATACATAATATTGCATGACAGCATCGACAAGGCATAGACCACTATCTTACTGCTGAATCAGCATTTATTATGTAAGACAATATTCTAATCAAATCCGACAGATACCAGTTGTGTAGAACGAATATAGCATTTTCTGAATAAACTTCTCTTTATATTTTCTAAAGAGTGGTTTTCCAAGAGTAAAATCATAATTATTTAGAAACCAAAGAAATATTTCATATTGTGATTTATTCATTTTGATCACTCAAAATCCATTTCAAACGTGATAACATGAACAGGTACTTCTATTGAAAAGTAATAATAGTCAGTTTTTAGACCGATAAATAAATTCGGCGATTTGACAAATTCGAATAAATGAGGTTCTTTACGCGGAAAATCCATGGCCAAAAAGTCAAAAATGTGATTCGATCCTGCTTTTTTGATGATTTCATATACAGGTTAATGAAAGAAAAAACAAACTAATTTTGACGAAACCGAATCTCAATCTGCGAATATATCATGAAAAAAACACGTTTGTCGACCTGCTTCTTATTCAATAAAAGCTACGCACACTTGTCAATCTGATTTACGATCATATTCCTATTATACCAAAACTATGTTAACGACATGATCGTCCCTTCTTTGAAAGAGCCGCTCTGAACACTGCCATAGGGGGTTGATAAATGAATTACGGATTGGTTTTCATAGATGGCGTTGTGTGTAAAAAACAAAATTGTTAATAACTCAAAAGTTATCGATGTTCTGGAACTCGTTCTTACGTGAGAAATTAAAACAAATTGTTTACAAATTATTGGCGCAAAAAAAGGTAAAAAAAAAGGAGAAGAAGTGAACACTTTTCGCTAACTTCACGCTTCATTGAAAACAAGAATGAATTACTCGGAAACTTGAGCAGATATTGAAGTAATTTCTACAAAACAAATTGAAACAAATTCGTTACCGAGTATTGACATCGAAATTTCTTTCGAAACTAGAAAGTTTTGGTGTTGAACGTGAAGTTGGCAGTAATGCTTATGAATGCGAAAATAAAAACATCCACTGAAGATATTGGGATTTTTTCACCAAAACAAATGAAAACAAATTGCTTACTAATTATTGGCATCAAAATTTGAAATGAAATATGTGAGAATTGACAACTTACGTCAAATTATTTCGACCTTGAAGACATTTCACTTGTGCCAACCCGTCTCAGTTCAACCCCTGATAATTTTTGTGAGATGCAAGGAAGAGGTTGTAATTTTCATCCCCATGAGGGAGAGGGGAAGGATCGAAAATAATTGAGGAACGTCTTTTAAAAAGAATACCAATGATAAATAGGGTTCCGGTAGGATCATTATTTTTAGGAAAAAACAGAATCAGTTAATAAGTCTTGGTATTTTAGAGGGTGTAAGCCCCCATTGGTTAAGAATTGGAAAAAATTCAGCATAAAATTGTCTTATTTCTGGTTGGAGAATCTGCTCTGCACATTTGTCCGTCTATCTGTAAATCCCCTGTATTTTATTTAACATAGGTGAGCAATAAACATTCTACTGAAATTAACCTATTTGTAGAAACAGATAGAACAAATCAACTTCGTTCGAACAATTCAGTACTTATTTTCCATTAACTAAATCTAATTATCTATATTTATCTATTTTTTCAGAAGATAAACATCAATGACAATGGTAATTTCTGTATTTTCGTTAATAATGGCAAATGATGTCCTCTGTATTCAGCAAATATTTACTTATTCGATAAACGTTATTGGCATCACATGTATCATTTTGGAGATTTGTCCAAAAAATATTTTGATCGAATTTGAATACTTCTTATCAAGATAAATGGAGCGATTGAACTCATTTTATAAATAATCAAACTCAGTTTCCTTATTGCAGGTAGTTATTCACGACATTTTCTCCCAATAATTAGGCATCCACAAATATTAAATACACAGTATTTTCTAGTTCAGTCTTAACCGTAGAAATTCTCACTAGAACTATTCGACCACCTAGCCACTTTCGACTTTCTTTTTTTGGATTTCGTAGAACACAGAGGGTACCCCTGAGGAACACAGTTTCTGACGAGCAGGGTTGCAGTCTCTCTATTGTCATTTTTTACTTTGGTGACGGTCACTGTTGTAGTTTCGTAAAGCCTCTTTCGTGTGTAATGAGGTAAAATCGTTTCAAGTTGATCCAGGCGATCTTCGATCAACAAATCATTGATTTCTTCTTTGGTTAAAGATGGAGTATAAGATTGTTTCGAAAATGGTTTGGGATCTTCACTGCCTTCTACGTAAAGGTCTAGGTTGTTTTCGAAAGGAGATATCAATTTGTAGTCGTAATTCGTTGTTGGTTGGAATATTGAGTCCTCACGATTTTTTCGTTGATGGCTCTGGTTTTTCACATAATATCCTTTGGTTATCGTGTATTCTATATTTGTATCCTCGGAAACTTTTTCACAAGCTGATTTTTTACCACTTATTTTCACACAAACTGGATTTTTATAAACGTACTTTGTAACTATATTGAACACTTTGGTCTTGACAACTTTTGTTGGTTGCACTAGTTGCGGAAGATGCATCGAAGGTATAGGTAAATCACTGATGTATCCCAAAGAAAATGTTGGTATTCTTTGCATGTACGTGTTGGAGTCGTAATGTATTTCGCGATTTTTTTCAGCGGAATTCGAATCAACGAAAATCGCGATTAAAAGTAGCAGAATCATATTTCACGTTCTGAAGTAGATTAAAGACTAGTATGAAGAAGTGGAGTAGAACCTCTTTTATAATAATGCATCGAAGAAGTGGGTAATACGCCAGTTGCTGTATGGAAATCATTTTGTCGTACTTCACGATTCTTTGTACCTTTGATTAATTTGATTCGATGCATGGGTATCGTGCTTTGAAAGTGTGAGAACACCCAATTTACTTTTTGTAGCGAAACCTAATTTCGATTGAGTTCGCCCCAGGTAATCGGTATCTTTCACTACTGCTCAGGGCAGGATCGAGTTATTTGTGACATTCACTGATTAAGGTGACATTGAACATTTCTAGAAAAGCACTACCATGAGGTCAGAATATTTTACGCGCTTATTCACTCATTCACGTATAGACCTAGCCAAACGCAGCTTTACTTCCTGATTGCAAGATTTAATCATCTTTCGATATGGTTCACCTTTAAGCTTTCATTTTTAACTTAATTTCAGTTCGATCCGATTTGTGCTTTTGGAAATTGGAAAATAATAATTTGAATGGGTATTTCTGCGGAATCATTGGGTTGATTTTATTCATTCACGAATTCGGTCTAGGGAATTAAACTTCAAACCTTCTCTCTAGGTGAATATCGAGTCCTTGAGTCGTTCTTTTCGAAATTTGTGTTCACGGCTAGTCTAGCCGCCGATTTTAGGAACAGTAGTACTTAGGGACTTGAGCAGGCCGAATCCGCTAACTGGTGGAAGCTACCTCATGATTTCGCAGATATACCTACCCTTTCAAAATTTTATTTCTCCAATAATTTCAAAAATACAAATTTAATCGAATTGGAATCAAGTACTTGATTGAAAATGACAGCTTGCAGGTTTTTTCAGAATTTCGTGAAGACCTTATGACGGACGGCCGAATGGAATTGAATTTGACCACGGATTCTTCTCCAGGGAGTTCAACCTAATCGTTTGAGAGCATTTTCGATTCAAAATTTGAAAACTACAGACATTTGGGCAATACGATAACGCGGTGTTCTCTGGACCGGGCATGTGAAAATTTGAGGGTTGCACTGACTGACGTGACAATAAGAGTTTTATATTTTTAATGTTCTCTAAATAGACCACTGTCCTCGATTTAATTCGAGGACAAGGTCTCACAACATAAACTGTGAATTCCACACAACTGCGAGATAGTATCGATTGAGGAATATTCTGGGAGGATTCTGAACTATTTTCAGGTTTGGTTTTAGTTTTCACTTCCGTTGAAGAAAATTTCATAGTTGCGCGAATTGCGAAATGAAATTCGACATTAATTATTTATATATCTCCGGAATTGAATATCGTATCGAATTGAAATCTAAAACATCCTTGTTGAATATTTCTTTGAGATCTGTTCAACGTTTTCCGAGAAAAATAAAATTTTGCCAAAAATTTCAAACATTTTGGAATAAACATTTTTTGAATTTTCTAACAATTGGACTCCTACGAAATTCTGCAGTGAGTTTCGCCATGGTATTTTCCAGATAAAAACGAAGTTTCTATCTGATCGCATTTGTACTTCTTGAAATATTAAGGACATAACGCCAAAATTTCAAACGACAACGAAATTTTACATATTTTTTTCCATATATCTCCGAAGGTTAGTATCGTATCGAATTGAAACTTGAAACATTGTTGAAGGAGAAGGATTCTGCCAAATTTCTTGAAATCTTATCAACACTTTCCCAGAAAAAAAAAATTTTCAACAAGAATTTCAAAAATTTTCGAATAACATTTTTTTAAGGTTTTCTAACAACAGGATCCATACGACATTCCGCACTGAGTTGCGTCTTGGT
Source organism: Myrrha octodecimguttata (assembly GCA_958510865.1). Taxonomy (NCBI): domain Eukaryota; kingdom Metazoa; phylum Arthropoda; class Insecta; order Coleoptera; family Coccinellidae; genus Myrrha; species Myrrha octodecimguttata. The sequence continues at coordinate 35,548,535 of OY294057.1, forward strand.
ATGCAAGAACTAATAACAAAGTTTTAATCCGACCGAATCATTACTTCATGAGATATATATATATTTAGGCAAAACTACGAAACTGTTTGACCGATTTTGCCCACTTACTAACTCAAAACAGATTCTTCAAGAGTGAGTTCAACCTAGTCGTTTGAGACCAATTTCAGCTCAAAATTCGAGAATTACAGACATTGTAACGAAACGATAACGCGCCGTTCCCCAGAACAATCGCGTAAAAAATGAAACATCCGTTTGCTATTCGCATTGTATTTATTCAGTGTACTTGAGGACACATCAGGACGTTTGCTATTCGCATTGTATTTATTGAGTGTACTTGAAGTCACATAAATTCGAATCAAATTTTCAAATTTAGTGCTATTTCCTCCATACAATAATTATTTTATGGAATGCGAACAGCAAACAGATATTTTGTATTTTGGCTAAACCCTTGCTCTGACAATATCGACCAAGCCATTTCTACAAAGGAAATTTGAAGCCTTAAAACATGAGGTACATTCGACCCCTGTACCCTATTCAAATCCTTGGGGTTACAACGCAGTGCCCCTCATCGTGCATCCACAGTACAGTAACATGTGTCCCCCTCCGAGCATTAGTGAACTTATTCATGTAAATTCTTCTATGTATTAAATTATGACAGATATCGAGGTGGCTACTTTTCATTGGGACACCCTGTATTTCGGCCAGTCGATAAGCTTGTTCAAATGGATTTTTCCCTGCCTGCATACAACTACGACCTCCACCAAGGAGAAGTTCTCGTATATTATGCAACAGAAGCCTTCGTATACCTTCAATTCACTACAAATTCGGCCTTAAGGTTTCATGAGTGAATAATGATTGGACTTTGTTTGACATCAGGCTTGTTTTGGTTTCGAGTTCAGAACTGTTCTGGAACGGTTCCGCATGCGCGATTGCGATTTTGTGGTTTGGTTCATTTCAGAACCGGTTCAGGATTTGAGTAATTCTGTTTTGGTTATTCTCAGAATCGATTCCGAACTGTTCTAGAACTGTGAGAGGAGTTCCGACGTTAGAGTCCGAACTGCTTCAGAATTGGATAGTTCGCACAAGCGTAGAGTGACTGCCAACGATTTAAATGGTTTACCTGACTTTTTCGACGTCGTGTTGATGTGGTTTTTGACTTGATTGTTGTATTTGTTGAGGAAATGATTAACTGTTAAAAATAAATTTTTGTTATTGAGGATAACTCCTTCGCTACGATCTCCCAGGATAATCTAATGGATTTTATTTCCATTGTTCACACTTGGGATGTCTATTTCTATTTAAATAAATCTATGAATGCAAGAGTCCTCTTCCTCTATTGAATAATAATAATGTTTCGAATGAATTTTTTTCTGAAAAGCATGTATCTGAAATACTTTCATCATTAAATTCATTATTATATCAATCAATAATTTGTTGGTTCATTTTGAAATATAGTTGAAGTAATGGAGAAAGTTCAGAAAACGATTTTTCCAAGAAAAGATTCATTTCATTAAATTCATTTATATATCAATCAATAATTTGTTGGTTCATTTTGAAATATAATTTAAGTAATGAAGAAAGTTCAGAAGTATCCCCAAAAATATTTATATATTATCTACATAGTGTGACATGGACTTTCGCATATTTCTAATTAAACCACAGGCAATATATAAGACCTAATTAACATCCATCTTTTCTGTCAATTCAAACGGAAGTTTCTCTTCCTTTGCAATCCGGATGAGAACCCGAACTTGATTCGTGTTTTGGTTTCATCGCTTTCAGAACTGTTCTGGGATAGTCCAGAATCGGACTTCAACAGCGCATCGATTCTATGCAGTTCTAGAACTGTCCTAGGACAGTTCTGAATTTCGCAACCAAAACAAACCTATAATATACCCAATAAGTAAACAAAAGTAGCCGCTTTTCACTTCGATTCCAAAAGTGAAAGACGATAGAGAGTGAAAATGATTCTGTCCCAATTTCCCTTGTATCATAAAAAAATTCCCATTACTCATTTCGTACCTATTAATTTCGATGTAAAGAACAAACATTCGTTCTATGAGAATCGTTCTGTATTATTCGTTTTATAACAGACCTGATAATGGAAAACAACGATAATTCGAGTTTCACCCAGATGCACCATGGATGTAATTTGTGCTCATTGCAATTGTTCATTTTATTGTTCTTTTTTCAGATAAGATCGATCGAATGGAAGATGAGCTTAATACTGATTCATTAGCATCGGATTTTAATTATGAATCTTCCAAGATTTCTTCCGATTCTGTTTTCCCGAAGTACGGTGCCTAGCCAATTTATTAGAAGCACCATAGATTTTTGATATTCACTCGTATTGCCGAGAATAAAAGCAAAGTATTTGAATTTAAAATTCACAGAGTACATACCATTTTTGCGCTCATGTTCTAGGGGAACAACAGCGTGCTATCGTTTTGTCCAAATGTCTTTAATTTTCGATGATTGAGCCGAAAATGGTCTCAAACGTCTAGGTTGGACTCACTGATGACGAATTCGGTGTCAAAATCGATTCTGTCCGGCCGGCCGTCACCACGATTACGGGCGTACGGAGGATTCTATCAACTTGAAAATTTCAGGAAGGGTTTCATCTCAAAATACAAAGGTTGAGTTCGTTAATGGGCCTAATCGGCTGAATTGTTTCGGAGTTATAGCCATTTGAAATTTTGAGGTTGATTTCCTCATATTCCAGGAACTACGGGTGCGAAGTTGAACAAAATTCCGTTGAAATCGTATGGTTACTCAATTTGAAAAAAAATTTTTTTTCTGAAACTCTTGTTCTATTCGAGAAAAATTTCAGTTATATCTTGAACTTCATATTTCACAGTAGTGTACCAAATTTCAATTCGATACGGTTATTAGTTTTGGAGATATGGGAAAAAATATGTAATATTTCGTGGTTTTCTTCTCGATGTCTTTTTTTTTCGTTATAACTCAAAAAATACTCATTCAATCGTGATGAAACTTCGCAGCGAGCTCGAAGATGTTGAGGGACAACATTGTGCAAAATTTCGTGATGATCGTGTCATCAGAACAGTTTGAAAAAAATTTCAAATGTTTTTTTTCAAATATTCAATATTCTGTGATCTTCTCATCATATTATCCTCATTAAATTCTGTATGAACCTTCAAACTTTCATTTTGAGTACTGGATTTCAATTCGATCTAATGTGTTTCTTTGGAAATATTGGAAAAATAAAAGTTTGAATGGGTATATCTGCGGAATCATTGGGTGGATTTTACCCATTCACGAATTCGGCCTTCGTAATTAATGTCCAAACCTTCTCTACAAATATCGAGTTTCTAAGTTGTTTCTTTCAGAAGTAATTGGGTTCACCGTAAACACAATAACGTCCGCAATATTTTTGGAACCATCGAACCGATCTAATTTAAACTTGGTAGTTAGTTGTAGCGTAACTCCTTGCAAAATTTTGTTGGGATTGTATGATTAGTAATTTTTAAAAACATTTTTTTCCTTTCGTAGTTTATTCATGTAGTTGTTTTTTGTAGAAATGCATTTTTTCTATTACACTCAAAATTACTACCCCACCATCTTATATATATTTTTCAGTTCAAGGTAGTGCTCCGTAGATGTAACTGTTAACAATGTTAACTTAATAGTATTCCTTGTCCGAAAGTTAGGTAGGTATATGAATTTGCTTTAAACAAAAATATAACGCTTGTTCTTGGGAACAAGAACGTTATGGTATTGCCCAGTGTCTGTAATTTTCAAGTTTAGAGTCAAGAATAGTCCTAGTCAATTAAAAAAATTCCGATTTTTTTTTTAAATTGATCAAGACCATTCTGATGAAGTGAGTTTGTCGAAATTGAACTTCTTTTACAGTAATACCAACGGTAAGTTTCGAGATGTTGTTGAAAAATTGTTTTTTCGAAAAATATTCATGACCTTGGCATAGACCTTCAGAAAACTATTCAACAACAGTATATCGAATTCGAGTTTGGTCGGATATGCATCTTGAGAGATGTTGGGAAAAAATGTGTCGAATTTCGTGGTGATCCCATCGATATCATTTTTAATTATTTCCGAAATAACTCAAAAAATACCTATCCAATCATCCATTGAAAGGGTTTATATATCTGCGGAATCACAGGATGGATTTCAAGAATTCGGCCTTCGTAATTAAACTTCGAACCTGCTTCAAAATTATTAAGTTTCCAATCAGATTCTTTCGGCAACTATTGTGTTTACGATCAGCGGTTAGTCCAGAGGTAAAGATATTAAATATGGCAGCCGAATTCTTGAATTTGACCAAGCGCGTTGAAGCTCCTGACTTCACGACATTGCTTTTCTAGATTATTATTATTATTTTGTGTTGAAATTGTGCAGCTAGGTTGACTGTCAACACAATAACTTCTGGAAGTTATTACATAGAAGCTTGATATTTGTATATTCATTTGTAGTTTTATAAATTTTTTAAAATTTTTCAAATTGTAAATTTACTTTGGGAAAATAATGAATTTAAGAAAATATTATGTGAATTCAATAATTCCAAAGACCTGGCGAATGTTGAAGAAACATTTTTCTCTGTTAATATTGCACATATTTCACATTTATAAACATATGGTTGGAAGATTCAGTTACGCTATTTTCTAGTAGGGAAATCAAGAATCGAGTGTTGAAATTTTACTGAAAGATAATGGATAGAGTATTCCGTTACTTTGTGATAGTTCATTCGAAAAAAAAATAAAAATACTCTAATAACCCCGCAGTAAAACTTCTTATCTAACAAACAAACCTATGCAATTCCCTACTTTTCGAAATTCTCAAGAAATAAGTCTACAGAAGACATTTAGATACCTTGTTGCACAACTTGAAATACTCCAGTATAAAAATTTAGTAGTACTACAAAACCTGTATCACCTTGAAAGAACTAACTCAATTCACAAAATTCTTGGGAATCTATGTGAACGATACAGTGGGTTTTCACTCACATACGTCGAAAATATTGAATAGCTTGTGACGAATTATTGATTCCAAATTATCCGGGTTACTGTCACAAAAAGCAGATTTCAATTCTATATAGCACTTCCTGATACATTGTCCCTGCTTCTTCAAAACTACCTTCGGCATTTTTAGCTTCCAAGCTTGATGATTATATTGAGATTGAGAGTAGAAATTAGCATTGGCAACGTTTCTGAGAATTATTTTGACATTGCCGATATTTTATGAGTGCCAACCTGCGTCAGTTTTGAGTAAAAAAACTTGATAGACCTAAATCATGGCCAAACGGGATAGTTCATTAAAGTGAATGTATTGGGAACTTCTGCGAAGATGCCAGCGCCCTAACGGTTAAATTTGGAACGTGTCCAAGCTAGTAGTTTTATGTTAACAAACCGTAGAAATGTGGTGGAGAACGAATATTTATTAAGCAGAGCTAGAATATTTAGGGAAATTATTATAATTCTGTGTAGGGTTTCTTGAGAAGGAACTATTCGTTTGGATCACGATATAAAATCCTGCTTTAAATCGTTCCTGGGGGATAATTTCGATGCTTTTTTAGTGTCTGTTGCTTGGTGGATCAAAATAAACCAATATCTAAGTTTACTTGAATATCTGGAAAAAAAGGCACCTCAGCAAGTAATGCAAGGACTCTTGTTAATGTGAAGAAGTGCAGAATGCAGGCAATATTATGTGGTAAATCTAGAATCAGTCCAAATGATACGACTTGCTCTCTTTGTTTAGAAACGAGTGAATCAATAAATGGAAAAGATAGCTTTTCTGCTTTAGTTAGTAATAGTAATAATTGAATTTATTTTTATATCACAGCAGCTCAAGATACACATAAGAAATGAAATGTCACAGCTGGTTCAACCTACCTACCTATATAGAAATGAAAAATATTAATGTATTTATATTATCTGTCACATTATCCATGTTGGCTTTCTTGATAATTAACGAAGGGGGTAAAATGTCTACAACCAACAGTTCTTTTATTAATCTTTATTAGATCATGGGACCGGTTTCGGAATACTTGATTCCATCTTCAGCCAGAGAACTTAAAATACATGTAAGACGTCAAAACAATAAAACAAACATTAAGACAAGAGTCCAACAATAATCTCAACTTTTCACAATTACTATACTAAATAATACCATTTATCACAATCAACTGATTCCGAAACCGGTCCCATAATCTAATAAAGATTACTAAAAGAACTGTTGGTTGTAGACATTTTACCCCCTTCGTTAATTAATGTATTTATATGAATAACTTCAGCTATTATCAACTATAACAGTATCCGTCGGTTTCACAAAACTTTTGACTTCTGATCAACTCGTTGATTAAGGTTTGCATTCGATGGTTGGGTTGAAAATGAACTGAAATCGAGCACAGAATTTACTTTTGACTGACAATCAAGCCCTTGATCTGGCAATCAAAGTTTTGTGAAACCGGCCGTATATCTAGTTTTTGTCGGATTTTTCAACCAGATCACTCTCTTTGAATATGATTTTGTGTGGTATGTGAAGTAGTTAGCTGCATATAGTGCTCGGTAGCATTTGTCATCAGAATTCTCTCACTTTCATTCACACCTAAAAACATCTGGACATAAAGTTGTTTCGAAATGAATACATTGTAATTTACCTTTATGAAAATTAACATCTTCATGCAGAGAAATGAAGTGAACATACTTTCATGTATTTCGTGACCTGTTTTCCAATCTTCAATTTCAATATCCAGGCCTTTCTTCTATCATTGAGTTCCCTTCCAAATGCTGTTTCCAAATGAACTTTACTTTCATATGGCTTTGGAAAAAATGACAACTTGAGGCAGTACCTATAGATGATTCTTTCTTCTTTGACCATGAATAACATTGAGCTGAGGCACACAACAATAGTCATTTCGAGAAGATGCCATTCGAATTAATACAATCGAAAATTTCAATCGGAAAGAAAGGAATCGTTTGATGAATATTACAAACACTTTCACGAATTCGACCGTTTTAATCTTGGGGCTTTATCACGAAGGTCGAATTCGTAAATGGGTAAATTCTGCCCAACATTCGAAGTATTATCTAGCGTGCAAATGCTCCTGACTTCCTTGATTTTTGGTACTGAAAGTTTGACAATTCTCGAATTTTATTTGTTCATCCTGTAAGCAACTCGAAACGAGAGTTTCACTATTATTTCCGTCAACGAACATATTGTCGTCACATTCGTTTCAACTGACTTAAATGGCCAACCATGCCTATCAGATAGTATCAATAATTTCCCTTTAATGATGATTATTTTTATTGTTGATTCTTTTCGATGAATTATTATTAACCCCGTTATTCACGCAATGTGAACACATATGTCCACTCCATTCAGAAAATACCAAGTGATTCGTGATTTGAAATGGACTTAGCTGCACCTTTTGCTGGTTTCATAACAACAGTTACAGTTGTAGCAACTTTGTTATGTGAGTGTTATCTTTTCTTATTAACTTTATTCTTTTTGGATAGAAAGGTGAATCATGCCGCAGATGAGGTTTTTTCATCGAATGCTAATATATTATTTGTAATGACAGAGTGAAGTTTTTATAAACTTATAATTCAACTGTTGTTAAATAATTTTCTAATCGATTGCTACTTTGAAATGGTACAGAAAAAGGTTTGTCATTCGAAAAATTATGGAGCGCAGATTTGTGCGTATGTTTTAGTGAAACAGCGTCTTATCGTTTTGTCCAAGTGTCTGTAATTTTCGAATTTTGAGCCGAAAATGGTCTCAACAACTGGATTGCACTCACGACGAATCCGGTGTCAAAATCGATTCTGTCCGGCCGTAGGCACGATTACGGGCGTATACGAAGGAATCTATCGACTTGAAAATTTCAGGGTTGGTTGCATTTCGAAATGAGAAGGTTAAATTCGTTAATGGGCAAAATCAGTCGAATGATTTCGGAGTTATAGCTATTTGAAGTTTTCCATTTGAAGTTTTGAGGTTATTTCCATGATATTTCGAGAACTACTGAAGCGATTAAACTGAGACTTGGCAGTTATTCAGAGCGTAAGAACTTGCAACTTTTGAAAATTTTGTTGAGATCGCGTAGTCAGTAAATTTTGAAAACTTTTTTTTCGAAATTTTTTTAGAAAAACTCGGAAACTGTGGATTACATTCGGAGAAAATTTTGTTCGTTACTTGAGCTTCATATTTCACATCATCGTACCTAATTTAAGTTCGGTGCGGTCATCATTACTGAAGATATTGTGCAAAAATATGTAAAATTTCGCGTTTTTTTCGAGATATCGTTATTTTTTCCGGAATAACTCAACAAATACTATTCCAATGATGATGAACCTTGGTAGATAGTTTGAAAATGCTGATGGACAACTTTGTGCAAAATTTCGTGATCATCGTGTCATTCGAACAAGTTGAATTTTTTTTTTTCATTATTCCATATTCTGTGATCTTCTGATCATATTATCTTCATGAATTTCTGCATGAACATTCGAACTGTTATTTTCTATAAAGTACTGGATTTCAACTCGATCTGAAGTGGATTCTTGGAAATAATGGAAAAATAAAATTTTGATGGGTATATCTGCGGAATCATTGGGTGGATTTCAACAATTCACGAATTCGGCCTACTCTAGACATGTTAGGCTCTGTTCTTATTCTTGGAAATAATGGAAAAATAAAATTTTGATGGGTATATCTGCGGAATCATTGGGTGGATTTCAACAATTCACGAATTCGGCCTACTCTAGACATGTTAGGCTCTGTTGAAGCGCTGTCCAAAAAAAGTTGATTACTGATCATCAGACTGACTCGCCACGGAAACGCAGTGAGGGTTCTAGATATTTGATGCCTGTTGGACGACTCAAGGGTATCTAACGAATCGTTACTTTCGAGTGTAGAATACTTTGAGCGATAAACATGACGTTCGTCCTATTTTCAATACAGGAAGCTGTATCTGCGATTCACCAACCTTTACAGTACCCGAACAACGAGCAAACACCCGGTTATGCGATTTTTTTTCAGGACGGTGACGTCTTACATCAAACAAAGGAATGGTTCACGAAAAAGATATAACTCCAGTAATAATAAACTGAAATAAAGACAACACATACTCCTCCTCGACCTGAGCTGATCATCCAATAAACCAAAGCCTTTACACTGAAGAAGCGCTGTTCAACGAATTCGGATAGTTTATTATTACTAGAGCTTTTTCTTATCCAAGAACCTTTCCTGTGTCTGTACGGGGTGATTCGTTATTATAACTTCCAGAAAAAAAACTAATGACAAAATCGGCCTCTAGAAAATGATTAAAAATATTTTCAAGTTCGTAGTTCCCCACTACGCAACCCATCACTTGTAAAATATAATCTTATTTTTTACGAAATATTCTCCAGCTAACAGTGGTGAAGAATAATAATCTTTTGTTTCAGTAACTTTTGTTTCAGTAATTTTACTATATTTCCTATTTTTTAGTGATGGGATGGATAAACTTTTCTTTACAAAAAAAACACTCTTACTTCTTATGCGTGAACCGATTTTCACGTGATTTGATTTCATTCGAAGGCCATCAAAAGCAGATCACAGAGAAATATGACAACAACATACCGGGTGTTCGTTTTACTGGAGAATTATCACCTAATGACTTGTTAAAACAGATTTCTTCGGTCATTTCGAAGATATTAAAATGTTTCTAAATTTTGTTGATCAACCCTACGAAATTCAGGAGGAATCGAGTTGTTCCATCATCTAAACACTTAGAGGAAAGGAAAAAACTTATCAAAAATATATGTCACTCACATCACAAGCTTAAGTTGATTCACTAAGCTTTGGCATTACAGTTCATTTTCGGTTTCTATAGCTGTAAAATTTATACCAACCCATATTGGAAAAGGGAAGTCAATAATCAGAACCGCTGGAGTGTTTACGTGTGATGTGGAAATTTTGATGGAACAGTTGTCGGACCATTTTTCTTCGATAGTATCTTAACGGGACAAAAAAACTGGAAATTTTAACGGAAGATCTTCCAATTCTTTTGGAAGATATTTTTATTCAAACCAGGTTAGTGGTATGAACAAGATGGTTGCCCGGCGCATTATGCTGCTAATGTTAAGGAATATTTAGATACCGTCTTCTCAAAGAGGTGGATTGGACAAGGAAGTATTTTTCCATGGCCAGCAAGTATTAGATTTTTATTTTTAAGGGAGAATAATGACTAGGTTTTCCGAAAACTTCCAACTACAAGTGAGGATATGAAAAATAGATTTCGAAAGGCAGATGGAACTTTTTTTCTCATACTGAAATTGTGGCCAGTGTCAACGAAAGAAAGACTTAATCTTTGTATAGAAAACAATGGTAGACATTTTGAATATTTGAAATGATTAGGTGTAAGGGTTGTTTTTTCGTTCAAATATTTTCGTTGTTGCTAATTTGTTTCATTTTATCGTATTATTGTTATTTCATGTGTGTTGAGTATTTTGCTGCGTGGTCATGACGAATAAAGTCACTTCCTTGTGTTTTCAAGCTCACAGAGATGATCAACATTGATCGAAATTTACAAAAATGTCAATATATTTTAAATGACGGACGATATCAGTCAGCGGTTCAAACAATTCAAGAGGTGACGTTGCTTGGCTTGTTCTCAGTCGGTTAGAATTATAGCATCGCATCTGAAATTCTCCAGTAAAACGCATTAATAGGATGAAGTGACATAAAACAACCTGTACTTTTTATTTGGATTACTCGGTATGTTGTTGTCATATTTTTCTATGATCTGCTTTTGATGGCCTTCGAATTAAATCGAATTATGTGAAAATCGGTTCACATATACAGAAGTGAGAGTGTTTTTTTTGTGAAGAAAAGTTCATTCATCGCATCATTTAAAAATAGGAAATATGGAAAAATCACTACAACGAAAGTTGTTGAGTAGATAGAGTAGATTCTTATTTTATTATTCTTCACCACTGTTAGCTAGAGAATATTTCTTAAAAAATGAGATTGTATTTTACAAGTGATAGATTGAGCCCTCTAGTGAGTGAACTTGAGAATATTTTCAATCATTTTTAGGGGGCCGATTTTGTCATTAGAATTTTTTTCCGAAAGTTATAGGATGAATGGTTTCCGAGATACAGCCGGTGGCCACCCTTAATGAATCACCCTATATAATGTTTTTATTTTAATTTTATAGTACGAACGTAGATAATGACGAAAATAGAAATTGCCGAACATAAATTCTGGCTAGCAAATTGCAAAAAAAAAGATATAGGTATACAGTCGATGGTATGTTGACTTTTACTGAAAGGAATGACCGCAACGTGACATTCCTTTTTCTCTACCTTTTAAGCCACCTTTTGTGCGAGGGAGATTCGGGTATTTGGGTAATCGGGGATTCTTTCCTATTGGCCGACGACGATCATCGTCAGCCAATAGGGTGATTCTAACGGCCAATAGGGTGAATCTCCGATTAACCAAATACCCGCATCTCCCTCGCACAATAGGCCCCTTAAGGATTGGAAAGTTCGAGTTCGGGTATTTTGGTCACCATGAAACACCCTGTACGCTCAAATTATGTTTTCAACTTACACAGGGCGTCTGACAAATGCATGATGCTAAATATATTTATTTCATTAGATATGAATGGATATTTTCAACAGAAAAAATTTGAAGACAATTCTACCATCACTGATGGGAACAGCGGCTTAGATCCAAAGGGACCTGATGTACAATTTATACTCCACAGAAGGTGAGTTAGGATGAATTGATCTTTCTGTAAACTTTTCTACCGATTTACATTTTTCTTATGAATCACCGTGTTTCTAATCATTTTGTATTAAAAAATCTAGGAAAGCACTGACGTGAGGTCAGGGGCTTTTACGCGCTTGTTCGAATTATAACTATTAGGTCAACACTTAATTTTGCACCTGGTTGCGTGTTGATAATCTTCACCTGATTACGAAGTTTCAATCTGATGGCATTTGTACTTCTTGAGATATTGCGGTAATAACGTTAAAATTCCAAATAATAACGAAATTTGGCACATATTTTTTCCTTATATCTCCGAAAGTATATATCGGATCGAATTGAAATTTGAAAAATTGTTGTTAAATACTGACTTTGAGGTTTGTACCGAATTCCATTGAAATCTAATCAATATTTTCAGAGAAAAAGGAATTTTTCATCAAAAATTTTGAAAATTTTCGAATCGATTTTTTTTGAATTTCTAACCACTGGATCCACACGAAATTCTGCTCTAAGTTGCGCGTTGATTCTCCAAAATTGTCCACGAAAATTCAATTTGATCGAATCAATACTTCATGATATATCGAGGAATTAAGCCCAAATTTCAAATGGGCCTAACTCCGGAACTATACAACCGATTCCACTCATTAATGAACTTAACCGAGTTATTTGGACTCCAAACCTAATCGGTCAATTCGCCGAGTCTTTTCCTTCGAAAGTTAGAGCACATACGGACAGAATTGAATTTGACCACGAATTCTTCTTCAGGGAGTTCAACCCAATCGACCATTTTCGGTTCAAACTTCGAAAATTACAGATATCGTGACGAAATGATAATGCACTGTCCCCTAGAACAAGCGCGTAAAAAGCAATTAATTAATACATATACAGAGTGCGGCGACAGTGGTGTTGTGGTCCATAATTCCGTTTAGGTGAAAGAAACACTATTCTCCATAATGTTACCTTATTGTTTGAATACGACGAAATAAAATTGATAAAAAGACTCTTTGCCCAAAGAAATATCTGTTCATGGAGCGATGGTGAACGAAACTTTGGCAAATTTATTTAAGATTTGGAAACTTTCAAAAATCTTTCCAAATTGCTATTGTCATTTAATAATGTTGACTATCCAAGCAATTACTGACCAGATTATGGAAGATTCTCTTTCTCAGGCAGATTTTTTTTTTTTTCAGGAATCGTCCACCATTCAACCTAGTGTTGTATGACCAGAATAAATTCGATATCTCCAAATTCAACAAAACAGCAAGTACCAAAATAATAATACACGGATTCCTCAGTAGTATCAAGGAGGAAGTGTTCACACTCAACAAGGATGGTGAGATATTTTTTTAATTTCCCGAAAACTATTCCCAACATTATTTGTACAATTTTGGATTGATATTTTTATTTACTCCCAATTCTATCCATCTCCACATGCTGAATGTTTGGCGTATAAGATGTTTCTGGAGAACTGGACAAAAGGTCTCTTGCATGTATCATTGGAATCGAATATTCCATGGATAAGAATAGTGAAAAATTCAATCGCCCTTAAAAATTTCAATTTTCAACGTGAAAACTATCTTTCAAATTTGGCCCCACATATTGGCTGTTTGAACTGTCGAAACTTTGCGCATTCCTTGACGTATCGGGTTATATCCACTCTCTCTCTCTCTCTCGCGTACCTTTCTCTCTAGCAAGCCAATTGACAGTGCCCATTGTTTCAATCGTAGAATCGTGGTATAACGAGGAGCGTAGGAGGCGATATACCTACCGCGTTGCATCCAAATGGAAGTTGATTCCGATTTTACCGTTTTTAATAACGAATTATTCGAAATTCGTAAATTGTTGAAGTGTGATAGCATACATTATGATTTTGTACCGAAATAAATTGAGAAAAACATAAAATATGATAATTCTTGTTACATGCAAGAGACTTATCATCTTTGAACTATAATGTTTCTTGCGAAATTATATACAAACGTTTTGCAAGACAGTATCGGATTATGGGATTTGTTAGATTATAGAGGACTGTCACAGGCCCCCTGTAGTTCGAGTATCATATAAAAAATAAGTAGGTGATTCGCCAAATGATATATGAAAATATGAAGATGTTATATAAAAGGTAGCCACTATTGAAAGTTTGGTATATGTGGTAGAAATACTGAACTAATAATAACCCATGGAAGGAGTAAGGAGTCTAAGGGCCAATTGCACCGTTTTCGTCTTAAGCTTCAGTTAGTTAAGCGACGATAAACTTATTAAGCTCTGATTTAAATATTCGGCTTGCACCGAGGCTGAATGTAACTAGATTAAAGTTAATCTACAAATCTGGTTACTTTCTCATGAATTGGTACTTGTGACTAGCTTCATGTTGTTTATTTTAACCCTAATTGATGATATGATCATTGTTTAAGGAGAACAATGATATGATATGAAAAATCAAGATGCATCTATTGAAAAACCCACCGAAAAAATATATCTGACAGACTTTATAGCTTCCGTAAAAATATTGCATGTAACGTTCCCGACTTGTTTATTATCATTAAGACTAGGGATCTCTTACTACAGACCTGTGCTCTTACTTCTGCATTAGGCTTTAAACATTATTCAAATTTATAGTTATATACTCAAGTAAACTTAAATTTTGTAATATCATAAGATTTGAGCTTCTGCATGGAATTACAATCCTGGCGTTTGTGAAATGAATAAATAATTATTTATTCATTTCACATATCACAATAGTATTGATTTATCCGAAAAGCTTTCGGATAAGGAACGGCTTACCATGGATAGACTTTCTATTGAATTATTCTGTTTGTAATAAGTATATTATGAATTAAGTTAATTTTTGGTCGAATATAATGAAAACTCTAATGTGAGATCCGCAAAATAAAAAGTATTCTATATAAATATTGAAGTATCATGTATGGATGGATTGACGAAGGTGCAATTTCTTTTACATTAATTCGTTTGTAGTTATATTTTGAGTCCAGTTAATATATAATCGAGGAGAATGATAGCACAGAGACAGCACCTGCACAATAATAAAGTAGTATATGATAGCTTTCCACGTAATACATCACTTTATAAAATAGTACAGAAGAATCTTCATGAAACTATGCTTTTTCATTCCAAATATGTCTTCGATTTCATTCTGCTATTCGCTCTTGGAAATAAATAAGCACATCATTGTAACTTTATCATTTCAAATAGTTGAAGGCTTATAAGAAATACCATTGAGTTTTCGAACTCAATGGAAATACTGATGTTAATTCTTCATGCTTTAAAAGATACGAATCAATGCCTACTGATGTCATTATATCTCTATATCATTTTTCATCAATATCATCTGAAATTCAATAACTTTTAATCAAAATTTGATTATCAAATCCATTAACTCGTACGAGTTCTTCATGAATGTCCAATGTAAACAAAAAAAAATGTAAACTAACTGGAGGTTACGTCCAGAAAAATGTCAAACTTGTACGAAATCGCTCGAAAGTAGGGTTAGATTTCGAAGCTTACCATTAATCTTTCTTTTAAGCCCCCAAATTCCAGGGTTTAAATTTAATAGTCAGTCAAGGCCATTAAACGTGGATTACGTAACGGTGAAAGATAATTTTTTACCTAAACCTTGGTTATGGTCTTAATCTATGGTTTTGTAATACGGTGCAAATGGTCCTAACCGTCTGATGCGGTGGTAATACTGGTAACGCAGATTAATGTCACGTGACTCGGGGCAAGAAACTGGGCGGTTGAACTGAATTCATGGCGATTTTTCTTCAATTTCAAATATTTATACGTATATTTCGACGTAGCCACTCATTATTTTTATACGTAGACTTCTAGAAATCAATAATTCCTTGCAATATTTTGAAGTTAGGCTAAGTGTTCGATAATAAAAACGTATTAATTTATGTTGAATTAATTTGTTTCCGAATGAAAGAGAAGCTTTCCAAATTTAATAAGTTCTAAAAAAATTAAATTAAATATTATATTCAAAGGAATTATCAAGAATTTGAGTTCCTAATAATTATTTTTTTTTGAAAGAGTTAATTTTGAATATTCGTCCAACATGCGTTCATTCTAAATCAATGGTTTATTAATCTTTTTATGTATTCTTAGATTTGTATCTCAAAAGAACTTTTGAAGTATTGTACATGACTTGAAAGAGGATATTCGAAGGTTCTGATCAAAAATTGGCTCATTCAAATTAAGGAAAGATCAGAATTAACAGTTAGCATCGATTTTGCGTGATTTTTCTCAGGGACAAGTGCTTTATTTTTTTGCCCGAACCATATTTTTGGATTGAGTTAAAATCAGATGGGCACACCAACTCGTCATTTCGGTCATTTCGAAATTATACTTTCAATATTGATAATACTAAATACTATGTATTTTCGTGATAGGTAAAGGTGGTTGTTGAAAGATTACAAAAATCATTAAAATAAATTCAAATGAATAATAAATAAATTCAGTGGGTTCTGAAGGAATAATTTAAGTTGAATTACAAATCTGAATAAATCATTGTTATAACCTTGCTCTGTAATTTATATTTTTGCGCGTAGCTTATTATTTTCCTTTCTCATTTCAGCTTCTGCAGCTTTCAAAGATTATTTCATATCCCCAAAACAATGCCCCCTTCTGCAAACTGTTTATTTAAAGCTACTGAATAGACTATAGGATAGACAAAAATACCATGCATTCTTTTGTATCGGATGTTTTTGAGAACAATCTCGGGTAACAATTTTTCCAATCTCCTAGCTGTTTTCATAACTGAAATAAATCAAACTTGGATATAAGAATACTGCACAATTAAAAACAGGTAGCAACCTAGTTGAAGGAAGATCCAGCTTCAGCTTCTTCTCAACAGAAGTAGATTCTGCTTCAAGATCCTTCTTAGCTAATCCTTTTGTGATGATCTTTGGCGGGTGATTCTTGCTTAAGTGTTCAGGATAACCAAAACTTGGTGGAATTTAGCCTTCTCTCAGTTTGATTTGACCGAATTGTCTTATTACAATACTTTAAGAAAGTGTTTAGTACATAAATATATGGATATTTTTTCAATTCAAGAGTTATTTTACAGTACAATAAAATCGAAATTCGTCAAAACATTGTTTACTTACAGAAAAAAAAATCAGAGAATGAAGAATCTGTTTGCTCAAACCCATGGAGATCTCAGTTATGAATCTCTGGGAAACCTACAGAATTCTTAATATTTATATGATAATTCAAGACCCATAATTTATCAGTAGAGAAACTCACGAGAAAAATGAAATTCTGCTGCCTTTTGTGTACCTTTGTGTGCAATGCCAAACATGACTTCACCATCGTGAAAAATCAGAGGTTAATAATTATTGCAGTGCAATAACGATAGTATTACTCACAAAAATTCTCCAATTCACGTATAGACTCGAGAGAACTTGTGTCTATGTTTTACCACAGCCTTCTTTAATGCACTTCCAGAGAAGGCTGTGGTTTTACCCCGTTTCAGCTGATTCTGATTGCAGATTATCTTCCATCTAACAAACGTTACCGTGAGTCACTCTCCACACTCCTTCCATGGGTTCAGTAGGTAGAAACCACCACCGATCTAAAAGAATTTCGGCGCTGCGGCGTTGTATCTTATTCAACAAAATACTGAAAACCGTGATATTTCAACTTGAACAGGCTGTATATTATTGTTTTTGCGATTTGTCGTAACCCGCTAAACTTTTCTGAATCATTTTCTCATCCCCATCTCTAGCGATTTTTGAGTAATTAATTGATTTACTTTGTATGACCGCACAATAATGTCATGTCATGGAAACTTGCTTCTAATTCGAAAACCTTCAGATATAGTTATCTAAAGGATGTTGTGATATCGTTCGAAAGGAAATTCAATTATCTTAAACGCATCCTATGATATACAGTTAACACCATATAAATAGCGCAATTTCTATCGTTTAAGACTGTTTTGAAAATAACCCGACTTTCGAACAACCATGTACGACTTGGGACATCTTTCATTATACGTGAATAATAGACGTCATATTGTTTATCCATCCCAAAAGTTCAGCTGCTTTCTAGAAAAGTACCGAAGTAATAAATGCTTGAATGAAGTTATGCTTTGCACGAAAAATGAAATAGATCAGTAAATGACTTGGAAACCGCTAGAATTAAGGAGGAGAAAGTTGATACAGAAATAATTAGGAGGTTACAGGCCTTTCATTGGAAATATTAATGTTTTTATTACTTTTCGATATAAGCGGCAACACCGCAGCGCTAGAAATATTCTTGCTCGATTAAGCAGTGGATCCTACCCCTATTATTAGATCATTGATCCTACCGAAGAAACAAAATTTTCAATGAGATAGTACGTCCCGATTTCCGTAGAATTCCACGGTACTATCGACCGTTGGATTCTTGCCTTCTTTCTTTTCATACAATAACACTGCTCTCGGAATTCTCTCTGTAGCTTTTCATTTCTTCTGTAACTTTCCCTTTCTTCGAGGAAGTGAACAACAGTTTTCCGTTGAATTACGAAGATTCAAAATTAAACTCTTTATATGTCCAATTTTAAACAGGATGAAATGTGTTATTGGATACCACATCACGGTTGGCCAAATACCCATAATAATACATTCTTCAGGTCGAATTTTTTGCATCAACAGCCATTTAATGGATGGAGAATTGAAAAACTAAATTAATTGTTACTTCTGCCTGTCGAAATGCGTACCCAATAGGTGATTTATTGTATTACTCGGGATACACTTTGATCTAGCCCCAGATTTAAAATAAAGTTCGGTGTAACCGAAAGGGTTTCAAAGAAAGCATTTCGCATCTTTCACGATTTTCTTCCCAAGCATTCCTTGAATTGACCCCTAAATGCGGGGCTTTACCCGAGTAACAAGGATTATCTAGAGATATATCTGAAAGGTACTAAACAGGCTTCCATTCGAATTCTTATTGTGACTACCTGAAGTGGCCTCATACACAACATACTTTGGGAATTCGCCTTGTTATCTCTTTAAGTTATAGCAGACGAAACTAGAATGGGAAATTCACAGTGCTCGTTCCTTAAGTCATCCCGAATGTAGCCATAATGTAAAATTCCCCATGCAAGGTCTATAGCTCATCGCAGACGTACCCAGAATGGTTAATTCGCCCCGTTTGGAGCTCATAAAGCTATCGCAGTTGAAGCCAGAATGGGAAATTTCTGCGGTTTTGTTTCCCTTCACTGCTGAATTGTTCAGGTTGTGCTAGGGGGTTAAAACTCCTTTTTTAGCTAATGTATTGGCTTCCTACATTTTTCTGATTCCTGAATCCGGGAATCCATCCCAAAGAAATCACATTTTTTATTGCCTTGCTCGTTAAGCTCATCTAGGCACAATCATTAGAGATATTTCGCATCTCTGAAGCCACTGTTTCAGTTCTTGATCCTGTGTTGAGTTTCGAGTCTGTATACTATCCGATGAGTTCTCTCTGAAAACATTAGTGGAGGATTATTCTCCCAAGTCTTCCCTGAGAGATTGTCAGAGCTCTTGGTTTCAATAGGTCTCTTGCATGTAACGCGAATTATCACATTTTTATGTTTTTCTCATTCTATATCGATACAAAATAATAATGTATGCTATCACACACTTCAATAATTCATGAATTTCGAATAATTCGTTACGAAAAATGGCCAAATCGGGACTCAAGGTCGAAGCGGGAGAAACGCGTCAGATCGCCTCTACGTCACTCGTTATTGTACGATTCACCGATCGATACAGCCCGACGCTGTCTATTGGCTTGCTAGAAAGAAAAGTACACGAGAAGAGGGAGAGAGTGGATGTATCCCCATACGTCACGGAAACCGCGAATTCTCTTCCGTTTGAACAACCGACATGCGGAGCCAAATTTAAAAGAGCATTTTCTCGTTAAAAATAGAAATTTTTTATGGCAGTTAAAGTTTTTCAGATGTCTTACATGTAGAATATTTGATTCCAATGTTGAAAAAAATTCATGCAAGAGACCTATTGTCTCTTTGCTTGTTATATCAAGATATTTTAAGAATCCTTTCATAGAGCCTTCTGCATTCGTCCAGTGCAGAGACGCGGCATCAGTGATTATCCCAAGTGTCCACGTCGAACATGATCTCATAACTCGAGTGGATGATATTCCTGCGACTCTTTGCAGTTACCTACACAGACATAGCTTCTAGTTTATTTCAAATGCATAGGAATAAATTCAACAATTCTAGGATCTCTCTGTTCAGATAAAGGGGCTTCGAAGCTGGGGGATTCTATTCTCGAGAAAATGGTTATGGTTATTGGATGTGTATGTAGTAGTTTTCTTGGATTTGCGGTTTCACAAACCTTTTATCGGCTCAACCACTAATTGATTCCAGATTGAATTCGATGGTTGAGTTGAAAAGTGACTGTACCTACTTGAGCACAAAATTGACTGTTGAAGGACAATGCAACCCTTGATGAAACAATACATGTATACTGAACCCGGCTGTTATGCTCAATCCGACTGCTTGATTATTAGAATGCCTTATTGTGCGGGGTCACAGAAATAATCCTCGACTCTAACTTGACTATAAGGAAAATATTGTCTACACAGCCTATACATTCGAAGCCAAGATCTAAGTCCACTACTAGTATAGGTTCCACATATGAAGTTTAAATAACTATCCATAAATTTTGATGGTTGATGTCTGATTACAGACCGCTAGGCTAAGCGCTTCTCGGGTCGTCCATAAATGACACATGCATTGTGTGAGAATGCACAAATTACTGTTTCATAGTTTTTCAGAGTGCCTGGATGATTGAACTAAGCTGATACAGAGCAAACTCAGTTTTGGCTATGTATTTACAGTGCGAACAGCGCACGACGCCCTATTTTCAATTTTCAACAATGAATAGCAATGATTGGCTCAAATATAGCGAAGCAAACTTTTTCCTTCATTCGCCAAAATACAGTCTTTGTTTTGAATTACCGACTCAAAAATTTCTTTTCCATTCAAAAAAAGATTTTTTTTCGGAAACTTTCCGTTATATCGCGCTGAAATTGTGCATGAATCTTCAAACTGCAATTAAATACCAGAGATCTAAATAGGTATCTTGCATGTACCACGAATTATCATATTTTCATGCTTTTTCATTCTATATCGGTACAAAATCATAATGTATGCTATCACACTCATCAAGAATTCGCGAATTTCAAATAATTCCGTATTGAAAATGGTCAAATCTTCTACGTCACTCGTTATTGTACGATTCACCAATCGATACAGCCGACGCTGTCTATTGTGGTACGGCACCTGTAAGAAATAGGAGCCACCATAGAGTACTGACGATTTGGAAATTCTGACGTTTAAAAGACTTTTCTGTAATTCAACAGCTATGTTAACCTTCATGTTCATTTTGTTGATTTCAAATCATTAATTTGGCTGATTTTGGAATATTTGAACTTGAACAACTGAGCAAGTTTTTGATTCCCCCTTATATTCCTTATTTTCTTGAAAGGATCAGATATCAGAGGCTCCATCTTATCGTTATGTTATCTTGAATAACTATGAATTCATGAGAATAATTTAATTAAAAATCTTTTTCATACCCATTAAATGAACGATTCATATTGTTCCATACAAATCAAATATTGTATTTGTCTTATATGTTTCTGTTCCAACAGGAAAGTAAGTAATAGAAAAGTGTTCATCTTTCATAAAACTCATACTGTAAAGGAAAGCTCTTCACCAAAATTTTCTTTACTTCATCATTGAAGTACACCCATTTCATTTTAACTCTGAAGGGAAAACATTTTTTTAAGCCACAAAAACAACAATCTTGATCTTACTCGATGAAACTTCATCTTTGTAATCAAAAGTAAAATAACTCAAATCAAAAGGTTTTACTTCAAATTGTGTGATATTATGGTACATGTTCCATTTGTTACGGATTTACATAAGTAAATCGTGTCTAACTCCAAATGTATCAATATTTATTATCAAAGTTTAAAGAACTTGTGAGTTTAAACAATGATATCACTTTGTAATAACAGAGTTGGTAAATATATCGACTTTGACCTGATGTAAAGGACGAAAATCTCATAATGCAGTTTATGATTACATCAGAAAGCTTTCCCTCGTCAAAGTCAGGAAGGTAAACTTTTATGTATGAAAGTTCTGGTTTATCTTGTTATGCACAAGATTAAATGAAGAAAGATTTGCATTTGAACTTTCTTTAGGACCATACTGAATTATGCTGAAAAATCTCGTGTAAGCACCAGTAAATGAATTACAAGTTTTCCTCAATATGAATGCTTCGAGTACAACTATTAAACGAAAATTGTAGCAGAAGGGTACAATTCATAAATAAAAGTTATGCTTTATTTTGTTATGCACAAGTTTGAATAAAGAAAAATTCAAATCTAAATTATTTTTAGTAAAATAATGAGTTTGCTAGACAACCTTAAAATATATGGGCATTTTGTCCTTCTGTCTGAAAGCTTTGCAGAATAGGAATTGCATGTTTTCTCCACTATGAATTTTTCGATTTCGAGTACAACTAGTAGGCAACGATGGCATATATACAGCCTCTTATATATATATTCCTTTTTAGGAAACAACGAATATAAGAAATCAAAAACTTGTTCACAATTCCGAAATCAATAACCAAAACAAACATGAAGGTTGACAGCACTTCAAGCACAAAGAAGTCTCATAAACGTCAGAATTTCGGCATTGTCATTATTCTATGGTGGCTCCTATTTCTTTCAGGTGCCGTACCGTGTCTATTGACTTACTAGAGAGAAAAGTACACAGGAAGAGAGAGATAGTGGATTTATCAGGGTACGTCACGGAAGGCGCGAAGTTTAGTCTGCTTGAACAGCCAATATGGGAGCCAAATTTAAAAGATCGTTTTCTGGTTGAAAATTGAAATTTTGACGATGGTTTAAGTTTTTCAGTAGTCTTACTTCTTCATTCTTCGTCTTTCTTCATTTTCTAAGGAAATAACATGAAATTTTTCAGCATTTTTGGAAACAGGGGACTACAATGTGATAGGCATGGACTGGTCGGCCCTGTGTGAATTCGAGTACCTTTCTGCCATGCGTGGTGCCCGCATTGCGTCAGAGTACTTGGCTCAAATGATAGAATGGTTGGTAATGCAAGATGTCTCTTTGTCGGATATCCACCTTATCGGACATAGTCTGGGAGCCCATGTGGCCGGGATGGCAGGGAGCAAGTTGATATCAGGAAAGGTTTCCAGAATAACAGGTAATTGCTGCTTTGATCGCCTTGAAGTAACTAGAAGTCATGACATAAAAGTTTCTTTGGGAGAAATCGGGTTTATGGTAAATATTTGTTTCGTAGTCTTGAGTGGTCCTAAAAGTCACATTTGTAACTGAATTGAACTCTTTCTTCACCCTCAAAATTTATTCAGATTACATAAATGTGTGATTCCCCCAGTCTCCATGTACCAAGCATAGAAGAAGACACGAAATTCGCTACTAAAACCTTGCTAAGTGCAAGAGTATACAGGGTGAGTCTTTAAGTTGTACATAAATTTTAACCATAGATTCCTCTCATCAAATAAAATACTTTTTGCGGGCTTGTTTTTTATTTAAGATTTTTCCAGATTCGGCTCCAGCAAAAAGATATAGGCTGTTCAAATTTCCAAGAAAATTCAGTTTTTCTTTTGTAACTTTGGTATGGTAACTCCGAATGAGATGAATTTTGGTGTGGCGTTTTCTATAACTATAACACAGATTCTTCAGTTATCACTTTCATCCTACTTCAAACAATTCCCTAGTTATAGACTCGCCGATTCATTAAACTATACGAAATTAGCATGAAAAATTCAGATAAACTTTGTCATTTTAGGAATCTTCAATCATTTTAAAATACTTGATTAATCTTTATAATTTCTCCTTAAGCCCACCGTTTTGAAAATATTCAACGTTGAATATTATAAAATCGGATGAAAATTCGAAAAATTACCTTATATTCATGGATCCGCCCCTAATCTAGTGAAGGAAGTAAATTAAGCTGCGTTCACGTTTATCCGGACTATAGAATACACAGTAATATTCATCTATTTCACATAGAACTAGTATAACGTATATGCTATTTCGTGACCAGATCACAGATATAGTCCCTGTCTATGGACTAGACTTTCCATTTCCATAACATTAAAGAGAATGTTTTTTGGGTCAATTGATTGATTCCATATAATAAATTTATAAATTTCGCGAAAAAAATATAATTATGGAGTTTTCAATATCAGAATGGGCGAGGATGGAACTGTGTATAATCTTATTGGCGAATGGGGATAAGCGCTTCTCCCTCTGGTGGCTATCAGAGTAACCCGAGGTACAGACATTATCATTGACAAATTAAAAGAAATGTCGAGAAAATGAGAAAGTTTATGCATTTTTTGGCGTTTGTGTGATTTTACAAGCGTTTCTATTGAGAAAGAGCAAACTCAAATGTCCCTTCCCATAGATATCTACAGCCCGGTGAAAAATTTCGAGTTTGGGTGGAAGAAACTTCCTTTAACAAGTCAGGCCTGGAAGTGTTGAAGAATCGATAGAAACCTTGGCAACTTGTAACTCAAAATTGGCAAACCAACAAACAAGATTTATGATAGTCTGTTCCCTGCATTTTACCGATGATGATCTTTTTTATAGAGGTAAGCACGAATTGCTCATGAAATATTAGATCACATTCTTGAAGATAATTTCTTCTACCTAAAAGGAATGCTGTGCCTTTCAGAAATCTGCCTGTTATACTGATCATTAAGGAACAACTTGAATGTTTTAGTGATAGAACTAACCGATTGTAACAAAAGATTCTGTACAAGGAAATATCTGGTGATGAATACTCTTCGCTCAAAGTACTTCTGCCGATAAAATCAAAGCTGTACAAGAAGATGCATGTGATATTATATTGCATGTTATTTGCAAAACTAATAACTTTTCAACCTTTTTAATTTTTGGAATAATAGACAAATACTCATAACTTTACTATTTATATAAGGAAGGACTGAATTCACACAATATATTGTTAATAAAATGAATACATTCACATAAACCTAATGCTACTTATACCATAAGCATTATTTATTATGGATTGACAAATAAATTCTTCGAACACTCATATGATTGGTCTTGAAAAAGCTGTAATCAATAAGCCTTGTACAGCTTTGAGTTCATCGGCAGAAGCACTTTGAGCGAAGTATTCATCACCAGATATTTCCATGTTCAGACCCTATTGTTTCAATCTATCAGTTCCTAATGATCAGTTCAACGGGCAGATTTCTGGAAGGCATAGTATTCCTCATAAGTAACTTTCTCTGCTTGCATTAGGGGCCTGGAAAACGATTGTCTTCATGAATGTGATCTAATATTTCATGAGCAATTCGTGCTTACCTCTATAAATATGACCATCAACGGTAAAATGCAGGTAACAGACACTCATAAATCTTGTTTGTTGATTTGCCAATTTTGAGTTACAAGTTGCCAAGGTTTTTATCGATTCTTCAATACTTCCAGGCCTGACTTGTTAAAGGAAGTTTCTTTCATCCAAAATCTAAATTTTCCACCGAGCTGTGGAAATATATGGGAAGGGACATTTGAGTTTGCTTTTTCTAGGTAGAAACACTTGTGAAATCACACAAACGCCAAGAAAAATGCATAAATTTTCTCATTTTCTCGACATTTTTCTAACTTGTAAATGATAATGTCTGTACCTCGGGTTATTCTGATAGCCACCAGAAGGAGTAGCGCTTATCTTCATTCGCCAATAGTGGAATAAAATTTTATATTGCATGAACATCAAGTTGAAGATCAGTGTTGCAAGTCCAGTGTAGTGAAATGTTTTCCTTGCGATAATATCGCAAAAAGCACCAAATTATAAATAAGAATTAAGTGAGTAAAATGAGTTTTATCAATCTTGTTTCTATGAATTTCGAACCTTGGATTGGTTATTCTGCAAAAGAGATCACCGTGAGAGATATCTATGGTGAACAAGCAAACAAAACGCAGGAGTGTATTAGCACATTGAGAAATATTTCTGGAAAAATGGCAAATGAAAAAAGTGTTTTATTTGATGAGAGGAATCTATGTTTGAAATTAATGTTCAACTTAAGGACTCACCCTGTATATGTAGGTAGGTACCTAACCCCAAATCTCTAACTAGGCATTGATTGGCGTAAGCAGCTACACGTAGTAAGCCAACGGAACATACGGAAGCACTGACGTGCTATTACGCGCTTGTTCAGAGTTGAAGCCGAAGTGGTCACCCATTCACGTATGATATCTGCCAAACGCAGCTTTACTTCTTGATAAAATGATTTTGAAAGGTTCTAATCATATGATCCTCTCAAAATTTTCCACGGACCTTGACGCTTCAATTTATCAACTGAATACTAGGGTTCAGTACGATCGGCCTAGGAAAGACATTTTTTCGATTTCACGGTACCGGCCGCCGTTCACTGTTCGGTCGAAAATTAACAGTGCTGTGCCTAAAGTGACACAGTAACGAAGCCTACACAGAACACAACCGATATCCTCACTCGCACGAGTTTCAAGCTTCTGAGGGTTTTTTTATGAAGCCCATAGGATAATCGGAAAATACGAATACGAATCGACGGAATCATTGGGCGGATTTTATTCCTTCACAGATTATGCCATAAATCTATCCCAAAAATCGATTCACTTAGGAGTTTCGATATAAAGAGAAGAAACATATAATCCATGTTTGGAGCCTAATCACGAAGGTCAAATCCATGACTGGATAGCTGGATACGATCCACTATGATTGGCAGATATAGATACCCAATATTCATAAAGGACCGAATCCATTTGAATGGAAATTTGATACTTGGTTGAAAATAAATACTTGAATTAGATCGAATTGGTAAGTCAAAAAAAATCAAACCCTAACTGGGAATTAATCTTGTATCTCATATAACTACTCATTGGATATATTATTTTCACAATAATTCCAATTACAATTACTATTAGATTCCAGCTGAAATCAGGCACTCGAATTCGAAATGGGATTTTGAAGGATCATATTAAAAAACAGAGATATCTAGTTGATAAATTCTGACTTTAAAAACTTTTGAATTGTTTTCAGTTTCTCTATCGATCGGATCAGCATTTTCGACATAGTAGTAGAAAGAGCAGTTAGTGGCTCTAGCTTCGAAACTGTTAGTCGGATTTCGCTCTACAACGAACTCAACTCAGATATTTAGGCAACGAACCTGCCCTGAAAATTAAGTCTTTCGAGACTTATCGGGTGAGATGAAATGTTCCTATACTGGCCCATAGATGGCGATTCTAGTATTGAATCCATTCTAGTTAGCCCTATATATCCTTCATAAGACACGTGAAAAAATTTGACAGCTTTTGCTGTATTAGTGTGTGAGTTAGGTAAAGCATTTTTAGTGAAGCAACTTTTGTTAGTTTGAACAGTTGGATAGCAAGGAATTTCATGTGTAAATAGAGCGTCGCTTTTTGGTGAAAAAAAAAATACCATTGCATTCAAAGCTTGTCTTGATAAACATCATACCGGCTTCAAACCAGGAAAACCAGCCGGTGATAAGTGAAATGAGCACCGAGAACGATGCTTGCAGTGGACGCCCCAAAAGAGGATCCTAACGAAAAAAACACAAAAGTCCACAAAATAATCTCTGATAACGGTAAAGTGAAGTTGAGTGAGATATAAGAAACCCTAAAGATATCAAAGTAACGTGTTGGACATATCGTTAATGAATATTTGGTTATGCGCAAGCTGTATTTGAAGTGGGTGCCGCGCGAGCTCACAGCAACCAAAACCGAATTGATGATTCTAAGTGTTTGGAGCTGATGGTCCGTTGTAATGAAACCAAATTTTTGCTCGTTAATGTGACAATGGATGAAACATGGCTTCATAGATTTCACACCGGAATGGTGGAGTCCAATCCACAGTCAGCTGTGTGAGCTATACGTAATGAACAGACTCCAGAGAGTGGGGAGGCGCAAAAGTTGGCTGGCAGAGTTATTGCATCCATATTTGGGGATACGCATGGTATTATAAACAGCGACTATTACGTAGCGTTAATGGGGACGAAATCGCGAAACAACGGTCTCATTGGAAGAAGAAGAAAGTGTTGTTTCATTGTGCCACGAATGTATGTAAACGATGGCAAATTTGCATGAATTGGGCTTCAAATTGCTCCCACATCCACTGTATTTCTCCAGATAAGGGGTAATCGGTGGAACTGAGGACTATTTAGAGGTTATAAAAACAAATCGAACTTTAAAAATGGTATTGAAAACTTTATGACCACTATGATCGTTTCATCGCCCTCGAAGGCAACTATATTGGATAATAAAATCGAATAAATTAATTTTTCCGTGCTAGCCTAATTGTTATCAAGGGTCAAAATTCCCATGTTTCAGACAGTTAGACAGAATAATAACGCTCTTTTGTTAGCTAGAACAATTGTATACAATGCTAGAACAAGCACGTAAAAGCTGACTCGCGAACTGGCGGAGCGTCACATCTGTATAATATCAAATGTTCAAGGTTTGGACCCAGCCCTACCTGGCTACAATGAGAGAGGTCCTCACGTCAAGCTAGATCCAGGTGACGCAGAGTTGGTTGACGTTGTGCACACATATATGAAGATACTTGGTTATGCTCAGCCTTTGGGACATATTGATTTTTATGCTAATGGTGGGAGACACCAACCAGGATGTCCAGATATATACGACATTTGTAAGTTCTGGAGTAGTAGGTACTGGATTATTATAGTTGATAAAAATCCATAGTATATAGTAGTAGCATTGTATAAATTGTGTAAATTTATACAATGGTAGTAGTAACGAATGAAAAACTCATGGCGTTAAATCTTCAATTGATCTTTTGAAATAAAAAGTAGTCTTCTAGATTCTAAAAGTTTATTCTTGAATTGTGCGCTTGTTGCAGAGAGTGATATGTGTTACAAAAGAGAAAACATCATTGATCAAAATATCAGCACACCAAAGATACTATCAATAATTTTATTTCTCTCAAATTGAGCGATTGTCATCGCATATAATCTCAAGCACTAAAGGTGAAATGGTGACCAATCATAAAAAGCTCAGTTGAAGATAGAGTCGGTGAATAAATCGCTTCAAAACTCTTGATTTCGATGAATATATTATTTTCCGAAAATTGTAAAAAATTGAAAACTTCTCTGACTTCAGAAGTATTCAATCGATTTCGATTTTATAACAATTGGTGGCATAATTTGAATTTATTTCCTGCTGGAATTCCAGTTATACATTATCAGAAATACAGTTCTTCGTGAAAATTCTGAAAATCAACACTATATGCTAGTTATTGTTCGAGAATATTTGAGTCCAGATATCAAAAGAATTGTTCTGCTCTCACATCAATTGACCAGATCTTTTCCGCTTTCTTATTGCACAATCCTCAAGAAATTCGGTTTGAACCTTCGTTTTGAAATTGTTCGTCCCTGTATTCTTCAATGTTTGAAAAATTATAATTCTTTTCATCAGAAAAATAAAATTTCGAATTTCTACTACTTATCTACAGAATAGAAATTATTCTGCATAAAATTAATATAATTATTATATTAATTTTATGCCCATTCGTTCATTTTAATCTCATCAAATCATTTCTTAATATAAAGATATTGTGAGTGTGAAATAGTCAGTATATAAAATAAAGGAGATGCAAATAAAGGAGAAAAATAATGAAAATATGAATCTAGAATTTTTGGTAGCTTACCTAGGATGTCATATTCCTGTTTATTTGATAACTGCGAAAATTCATATGTCAGAATAATCGTTCTTGATTTCAGTCCGTAATTTGAATGCCTTCACTGTTTATTGTCATTTTGTAATCTTGTAACTATTTTCGCCTTTCAGCATTTCGGAATTTGATCGCCTCTTATAGTTAAATTCGCTTTTTTTTAAAATTGTATCAATCGAACGCTACAAGATTATATCTACTGTGGAATAGTTTTTTCTATGGTAGGTCCTAGTCCACTCAGTAAATATGTAAAGTTTCATCTGATATTTGTAGCAATTGTAGGCTTGAAGATACAGAAGGCAACTTCAGCGAAACGTTGCCTCTGTGGTAATTAGATTTATAGATATTTTTTATTGCATTATCCAATTTCCTAATGTTACTGAATACTATACTAAAAAATCCTGAATTATTGCAGTTTGAAGTTTTATTTCTCAGAAAACTTCCCTAAAACTAAAACATCAAACCTGAGGAAATTTTGAATATTTGTACAGATAGGTCGAGATATATTCTAGAGAATATTCTTCGATTTATAATGTCTCAGTTCAGAAAAAATGTGTAGGTTTGTTTTCAGTTGTTAAAACTTGGGGTTGATAATTTTATAATTGCCAGGGCAAATCGGAGAAAGTTTACACTGCAACCATGCAAGGTCTTATCAGTACTTCGCTGAGTCCATCCTGAATCCTAAAGCCTTCAGATGCAAGAGATGTTCTTCAGTTGAAGAAGCGCTAGGTGAAAATTGTTTTGAAGGCACTAATATCTATGTGGGTCAAACCTCTACTTATGGGTAAGTTTGGTAATACTTCGATTCAAAAATTCTTTAAATTTTACCTCTATGGATCCGTGAAAACATATATTATTTCCATGTTGTGAAGACATTCGTAAATATTTTTACGAATGAATATGATTATTGTGTGAAATCATTATCGTTTCAATTTTATTTACAATATTCGCTTTTTTCAGGAATGGGTTATATTTTTTCCGAACCAGGAGCAGTTCACCTTTTTCACCTCCACCATAATGTACTCCAATATCATTCCTTTTATTTAAGTCAGTTCACTCCATCTTTTATCCAATAAAAAAGATAATTAAAATACATTAGATAGTATTTATGGAATATAAAATCATGTTCTATTTTCTTCAACCCATTACTGAGATAAAACATGAATGTTTTCAATCGGGAATTTTCATCAGCATCCACCATATAGCAATCTTTTCACTGATATCGGTTCTACGTAATTTTTTCGCGCACGTTATATAAGGGTAAATCGTGCTTTTTTCAATATCGGCCATTCTCTGCTTAAGATTTCTTCACCTTCAATTGTGGATTATTACTCTTCGTCCTTCGACGTATATTTCATTTCTTTAATTTCTTTTAATTATTAAGTACTTCTACACTTCAAGTAGCAGTAGGCTAAATTATTTGGTATTTATTGATCTGATCCATCTTTTCATTGAGTCCTTATTCATTAGTTCCAGCCGAAACGAACGTTTCGCCTGTGAAAAATCATACGCGTTGTCAGACCCCTCATTCAAATTTGTTATAGCCTCGTTTACAGTAAACTTTTTTTCAGTATTCTATTCTGGGGTGGCTATGTGGATTTTCCAGAGTTCTTTATGCTCAAAAGTGAATAATTCGGTAGATTTTCAAGCTTGACTGCTGCTCATCCTTTAGACCATTTCGTAACAAAAAAAAAATAATAAAATTTCCTTACCATATATGTGTACCATTAATATTTTTAAGTGTTTGGTTTATGTCACAGAAAATGAGATCAAGTGTACTAAGTTATCAAAAATACCTATACAGGAAACATTTGGAACGATAGTTACTACGATTAATTTTTCGCGTTTGAAATTCTTCTGATAAAATCCTATGAACATGAACAGCAAATGTGAATAACTCATATTTCAACAATAATAATCCTGAACATTTTTTAAAAAATATTTTCACAAGGATGTAATGAATTTATAGGTACTTACCTACTCACAAAATTTATGAAGCATATTTTTATGAAAGAAAACCCCAACTATTCAAGAAAATTCATGACCAATATCCCGTATTTACGGTTGTTTTGGCTTTGAAATGACTTATTGTATTCATGAAAGTCTGCTAACAATACACCTCATATTGCTCCCTTATTCCCTTATACATATTTCGTATTTTTAATGAGTAGATGTTCCACATTTGTTATACTCCTCTAATATATTAGAAGGAATTTATCATATTAAATATCTAATTCATATTTTGGGAAATAATTTCACCAGATCTAATAGATTATAGCTGAAACCATTTCTATAAGGCGAAATTAATTTTATGGGCTTGACAAAGCGACCTTAGCGCCATCATCGTTTACAGAGCCAAGTAATACAATAGTACAATTCTAGGACCGTGCTTTGGACCCAAAATTTTAGTGAGTAATAGTATTAAAATGTCGACACCTGATATATTCTATGCATCTAGCTATCCACTCATACTAATTTAATAAGGTGCTAAGGTGCCATTTTGCAACTCTATATACTTGGACTACTTGACTCTTGTCCCAATTAATCTGTTGAAATAGGCGAGTCTATTTCTGAGAAGAATCGATAGCCCTCACTGGTTGCGGAGCTAATCCTGTTCAGATGAATCTAAGTAGCATGTGGATTTGCATTGAACTCACCGCACCTACTGATAGCTTAGTGCGCCCTGTCTACCGAGGAGGTTCACACTTGATTCTTGATATTTAAACCACTCAGGTTATTTGGCTCAGAATGGATCAACTAATCCCTGTAATTATAGGCCTGGGCTGATTGCAGGAAGCTACGGCTGTCTGCCTGGTGTGAGTTGGAGGTCCTGGTCTTATTCCGATCCAGTAAAGTTACAAGATTTAAATTCATGTAAATACGTGTATTGAGAAAATAAAATTTTTAATGAATATATCAGCGGAATTATTGGTTTGTTATTGCCCGATAATGCATTTTGTCTTTGTAATTAAGATTCGCAGAATCTTATGAATATGTTAGTTTATTATTACTGGAGCTCTTTTTTCTCCACGAACCAATTCCTATCTTTGTCAGATGTTTAACGTTATCGTCTTGTGGGAAAACCACATGAATCGAGTGTTTCCAAGTTGTAAAACTGCAATATCGCAGATGCAGCGACCTGATATGACAAAAGGATTTACGTTATGAAAATCGATCAGGGTATTCTGCACTCGAAGGTGGGATTCGCAAGATGCTCCTGGAAGATGTTGACAAGTATCTAGATTCCCTACTCGGCGGTCTTATCCAAGGCAAGATGGCCTGACGATCAGTAATTCGAAAGAGCTGTACATCTGTATTCATTCTCCTTGGGATGATTAGCCCTGATCAAGATGAAATATTGATTTATCGACAGATATTCGTCCTTGTGATTAAATAAGTAAGTGCGAAGGTAGTTATGAGAGCCAACCCATTGCAGTTTTTGAAAATTTCGTGATTCATAAAATCGTATTTTGTTATCTGAAAGCCGATACGCATTGGACGGAAACAATACCTGGATAGGTAACCGCTCCGTAACGAATAATTAACTTGCAACTTTATTAAAGGCGCAAAATGGACAATTGATGTGAATCTTGACTTCACTTAATGTGTGTTTTCGATTTAACTTCCATTATGCTTTTTAATTGTCATTTGATTAGTGAGCATATTGCTGTATTCGTGGATTATGAATTTTCGTATCACGATTTTTGTATAGTTTCAAGTATTGTTCCAAATTTGTTATTTGGTTTTTCAATAATTCGTTGTCTTACGTGTTGAGCTTGATAAGATAATTTTTTTCATCAATCAATTTTCGAATTTTCTAATATAATCTGATGAACACGTGTATTTCACGTGAAATATAAAGCAAGTCGTTTTTTATCTGTGAAACGTTTTATGAGATTTTTAGTCCAGCAGAATTGAATTTGTACTCATCTCATTCAGCATCGAGTCTAACCTGATCATTTAAGAGCAATTTTGGCTCAAAATTCCAACAGTAATGACATTTGGGTAAAATTGTTGCACGATATCTGCCTTAAGACATGCGCACCAAAGATCATCAAAAGTGCAATATTTATAGCCCCATGCTCAAAGGGAGCGGAAGTCGAACATCCATCCAGATCAGCATGATAATTTCGTCCTTCCAAATCTGAGAAATTTTCAGAATTCTCATCAATTTCGGAAAAAAAACTGTATCAGAATTAATCAATAATTGAATCATCGAATGAATTAATGAGAAAATCAGATGGGATAACCAGCAAGTTGAAGTCAACCTAGAGTGTACGTTTGTGAATAGAATCATTTTTATATAAAATTGAAAATGAAATTGAGAAGTAATTGAATTTCAATTAGATTTATTTTTTGTGTAAATACGAGTTCTAAAATCTGTGGGAAGCCAATTTTCATTTCGATTAATGATAACAATATAAATTAATGTATTATTGCTTTTTATGTAATAAAAATTATAAATATTGAGATTATGATTTGTGGGCCAATTCTGAGAAGAAACTGATAGATTCGTTGAATATCTTGCTGATTTGAACCCAAGGAACAAGGATCATCATATTGATACATTTTGAATTACTTGTAATATATATTTTAATACATGTATACTTTTAATTTATTAATAATAATCTCTCACAAATATTAACAATTGGCACAGATATTCATATATGTAGGTATACAATATTAATAGCTTACAAATAATCATAAATTATACGAATGGTTCTATTCTTCTGGAGGAAATAATTAATTCCAGTTGAGGAAATGTGGAATAGTAAATATGACAAGACATAGAAGAGCAACTTTTCGATTATGGTGAAGTGGTAGCTGAGGTAGGCGATGAAATGTTTCGAAGAATAAAACCAATTCTTCCACGCACACGCAATACACTAGACTAAAATAAAATATAACCAATAAATTAGATATAATATTACACAACCCTCCAACTTGGAGG
The DNA here is from genome assembly GCA_958510865.1 of Myrrha octodecimguttata. Classification (NCBI taxonomy): domain Eukaryota; kingdom Metazoa; phylum Arthropoda; class Insecta; order Coleoptera; family Coccinellidae; genus Myrrha; species Myrrha octodecimguttata. The sequence goes on from OY294057.1 coordinate 35,582,986, forward strand.
AGCTCGTATCCTCTTGAAGTCATTATTTGTATTGGCTAACTGAGAATCAGCACCCAAATGGTTCAAAGATAACACTTTGGAAACGATATTGAGATTTTCTTGCTGCTTACCTTGGCCTAAACCAGTTTGAAGAAGAAGATTATTAAACCTCTGATTCAAAAAAGGCTGGTCGACAGAGTACTGCACTGTATTATATTGGAAATTGTTCGGATTGCTTATGCCGAAGCTTCCTCTTGGTGACTGTAACGTTTGTGGTAGTGGTTGTGGAGAGAAGAAGTTGCTGTTGAACCTATGATCCCTCAACAAGTTGCTACTGGTATCCTGTATATTGTATCGGTTGTTGTTTACAAAGTTTCCAGTGCCTGACTCTTGTCTAAGACTTCTGGTACCATGGAATGGAGATACCGCTATTGAACTTCTGAAAGGAACCGATTGCGTTGATACAAAAGGAAGATTCTGATTGCCCGTAAATATATTCTGATTTATTGGTGATGGTTGGTTGAATGTCCGAAGAAGCTGGGTGGAAGGTAAGCTTTGAAATACATTTTGAGCAGTGCTAACTGAAGGCACTATGGAATTCTGAGCTGTGTTGATTGAGGGAACTATGGAGTTCTGAATAGTTTGCAATGGAAATGAGGCAGAATGGGTTCTTGTGAAGACAGATTGAGCGGCTCCAATTGGTCTGGACTCTGTACCAATATTGTTGTGGACTTCGAATTGGTTGAAAGTTTGGGGATAAGGTGTTCTGAAATCCACGGAATTTTTTATCGGTAAAATCTGTGCGTTTTCCGGTAAATAACTCGAAACAGATTGAACGAAACCAACACTTGGTTGCACTGAAATAATTGTACCCGCATTTCTTGACCTACTTCTGAAATTATCATTGATATTAGTTTGCAACACAGGTTTACTCGTGGTTGTTATGGAAGGTATGGAATTGAAGGATTGAACATTCAACAACCTTTGATGTTCATCCAACAATTTCTTCTGTTGCTCCAACAACTTTTGCTCGTAAATAATCTTTTGTTGTCTGATAATTTTTTCTTGCTCCTCCCTCAGTTTGGTGAGTCTTTGGATTTCCTCTTCAAGTTGTAATTGCTTAGTTCTCAATTCGATTTCTTGTCTGGCTTCCAGTTCCCTTTGTTGTTTCAATACTTCTCTGTGGAGATCTTCTGGATTCTTCACACTGGTTTCCTGCAGTTTTTCCGTTGTACTCGTCACAACTTTTTCTTGGTTATAAATTGAGACAACACTCTTTGGTAAACCTGCTTCGTCCTGATGTACGGTGAAAGCAGCTACAAGTGGTGCTGAGAAAAATTGAAGGCTTTCAACATTTGCTTCACTTTCTTCTGTTGAGGATGTTGGTCTTATTGTGGTGGTTTGTTCAAACTTCGATTTTTTCGACTTTCCCCCTGCAGTGAGAGAATTTTGTTGTGCCCCTCCACTTATAGTTTTAGATTTTTCCGATTTGGCAGAAGCGAAGCTATTGGAGGCGCTTGCTATTATCTGCTCGGGACTGTCAGAGACGTCTAGATCACCAATCGGGTATATCTTTTTTTGGGTGCTTCTACTTTTTTGGATTACAACGCTTTGCTTCGGTTTCGACGTGGTCTTCTTCACGGTTATGGTCATATTGATTGGTTCATCACGGGTGAAGAATGAGAGTGACGATGCTGAGGCTTTCTGGACGTTTTTACTCTCGCTGTCCAGATGGGTTATTATGTTGACGTAATCATTTCTAGTGAGGTTTTCTTTCTCCTCAGTTTCCAATTCGACGAGTGCTTTTAGTAAGGCCTTGCGAAGGTTTGTGTCTAGGTTGTGAGGTTTTTTTGTAGAAGATGGTGCGATTATGACCTCGTTGCTTTCGTCTTCAGATGAAAACCCTGCTCCAATGAACGAAAGGAGTATAACCAAAGTCTGAAAAAAAAAGAAAATACATCAATTTTGACCATGAATGAAAGTTATTGCCGATGATTAATTATTTACAAGAATTGAAAGAAAAGAATTGCTCTGATGTGAGGTCAGAAACAGCTCTACTTCCTGATGGAAAGATTTAGCGGTCTTCTTTTCACATGATTTTGCATAAACCTCGGAAATACCGAGATCCTAGTATCGAATTTAAATCTAGGAGCCAAATTTAATTTTCTGATTCATCTAATGAAATGATCATCACAAATATTTGCACAATTTTGTGCACCCATGTGAGACAACTAGTTAACAGTTAGTTACATCAGGATCGAATCAGTATATTTCATCTCTTGTAAATAACAACGATACCTAGGAAATAACACAAAATATGACATACATTTTCCCAGGATGAATAAATGAATAAATTTCACAATGGTTCAATGGTGTTTCCAAGGTCTGTGACATATTTTATTGGAGTCTGAGGAAAAATTTCCGAGAGAACAATTTATTCAACAAAACTCTGGAAATTTTCGGAAAATTTTTTTTTAATCATGGATGTACGATCTCCACGAAATTTTTCGCATGAAATTGCGCGTCAGTATTCCACAATCAACGATGTAGTGTGAATTGACAGTGTCAGTTCTTGTTCGAAATTTAAAATTGACGAGATTTGACATTTTGTTTCTTGATTTCTCCGAAAATAAATATCAGTTCAAATTGAAAACTGAAAAACAAATTATTATGAAATGAGTCGAAGGTATTTGCAAATTCAATGGGGAAATGATTAATATTATCCGGGAATTTTTTCTTCACGAAAAATATGGAAGTTTCCGAAATTTTTTTGCGTGCATGTTCTAGGAGAACAGCGATTAGGTATGACTCACTGATGGCGAATCCGGTGTCAAACTCGATTCTGTCCGGCCTGCCGTCCTTATGCACGATTGCGAGCGTACGGAGAAAACGATCAATTCGGTTTTTAAGGGTAGGGTGTATTTTAGAATGCGACAGTTGAGTTAGCTAATGGGCGAAATCGGCCAAGAGGTTACGGAGTAATAGCCCTTTGAAACTTCGTGGTTATTTCCGTGATAACTCGGAAAGTACCGAAACGATTAGATTGAACTTGGCAGTTACTTGAAGTATAACAACGCGCAACTTTTTGCAGAATTTTGTTGAGATCGTACGGTCAGTGAGTTGTAAAAAATTTTTTTCGAAATTTTTTCGAATCAATGTCTTTTTTCCGAAATTGTTTATTATATTCGAAAAAAATTTTTGCTGAGGCCTTGAGCTTTATATTTTGCAGTAGTGCAGGAGATTTCAATTCGATCCGAATCTGAGTTTTGGAGATATTTCGAAAAAAATATGCCAAATTTCGTGTTTTTTTCCTGGATATCGTTGTTTTTTATGAAATACCTCAAAAATTCCTGATTCAATCATGATAGAACTTGACAGCTAGTTTGAAAATGTTGATTGACAACTTTACACAAAATTTCGTGATGATCGTGTCATTAGCACAGTTTGAAAAAAACATTTCAAATTTTATTTTCACATATTCAATATCCTGTGATCTTCTAATGATATTATCATTATGAAATTCTGAAAAAACCTTCGTACTGATATTTTTCGATAATTAAGTGGATGTCAATTCGATCTTATATGTATTTTTGGAAATATTGAGAAAATAAAATTTTGAATGAATATATGTTTATGCGGAATCATTGGGTGGATTTTAGCCATTCATGAATTCGGCCTTCGTAATTAAGGTCCAAACCGAGGTCCAAACATACTTTACAAATATTCAGTTTTAAGTTGATTTTCGGAAGTTATTATGGTCGGCCTTCAGGCCAACCCTGAACACAATAACTTCCGGAAGAATCTGAATATTTTTGAGGAATTTTTTGGCTTCATTACGAAGGTCGAATTCGTAAATGGATGAAATCTGCCCAATGATCCCGTAGATATACCTATTCAAAATGTCATTTTTCGAATATTTCCAAGAATACATACCAGATCAAATTGGAATCCAGTACTTTATCGAAAAAACCTAGAAAAGCACTGACGTCAAGTCAGCAGCTTTTGCGCGCATGTTCAAATGACACAAGTTAACTTGCGCACAAAAGCTGCTGACGTCACGTCAGTGCTTTTCAAGTTTTTTTTAACGATGAGGTTGAGTTGATAATGATATTTTTCAACTCATTTTGAAGCTTCAATTCGATAATATCCTACTTCTATTGAAGAACCAAACTAAAAAACTCAGAGTTGTATTACCCCGAAATCATTTGTTCGATTTTGCCCATTAACAAATTGAATTGATATATTCAGGCTCCAAACGTCAACTATACCTTCAAAAGAATTTGATCATATGGACTCCTGTTCGGGGAGACCAACCTAATTGTTTACAACTATTCTCGGCTGAAAATTCGAAAATTGGAGACATTTTCGTCAAAATTATGCGCTGCTTATCCCCAGAATATGCGCGTAAAAAAGCAACCTATCTTCTGAACAAAACATATTTTTGACGAACAGCCCAGTCGTCAGTCACCGGTTTCCTAAACATAAACCAGATTTTCATGCTCTCATACATGTAGGCACGAAAAGCTTTTCAATCAAAAAGTAGTAACTTTGAATTTAGAGGAAACCATTCCGAACTCCAAAACTAATACAATTTCATGAATCGGTAATATTTACCATCGTAAAATATGATCTCTAACCCAATGTTGCAATACAGTGAAAATCATGTAACTAGTAATTAACAACCATTCCAAATCAATTATTGCTCTCTTCAACTTTTATCACTTTTGCTTTATTATTCTCTGAAAAACGAATACAAGTTTTCCTTATTTACACTTTAAGATTTCTTTATAGAAATGTCATCTTCTAAGAGCCACGAAAACAACGGTAATCTGCCAGTTGATTAGAGAAAGCTGGTCTACGGAAGAAATATAGAATTCTCTCCGAATGTCAGATAGCACAAGTATCATAATAGAAGATTTGCTCACAATTAAAACTCATCACCTATTAAGAATTATATGGTATTCATGAATCTGCATCGTTTTCATTTATGCTAATACTATAAAAGTATAAATAACTAAAGATGCTCAGGACTATTTTCACATAACTTTCCCTTGTTGATCTATACATATTTGTCGCTTCTTGGCTGCGACCTAGACCAACAACATAATGAGCCAATGTCGTGTGACTCGCATAAATTATTTTGTTAGACTATAAAGAGTTATGCTAATACATATTCATGAAAATATCTTCAGAGGATTGTTTAGTTATGAAATATGATACTTAGGGTACACATTATATGGGTGAAAGAGGAAGTAGAGATGATTCATCCCAAAAGTCGTCCCATTAAGTAAATTACTTGGAGAAAATTGAGTATCTTCATTGAGTATTAAAATTAAAAGTGTTTAATACTCAATGGTATCTTTTAAAACTGATATCACTGAATTTACTGATCATGAATTCTAAAGTTTGTTTAGTGGGCTGTGATATTTTAATATTCTTCGTTCATTTTCAATTTAATGAGCAGTACTTATTAATTGACGAATGGTCCATAAGAAAGCATTTGGGCCAAGTTGAAATACAGTATTTTTCAGGTTCTTTCTAGGTTTACACTCCCAAAATATTAGAGAATGAACTTTTTAGAATTGAATAGAAGTTATTTATAGAAAACCCCCTTGAGGATTTCTGGATTCAAACTCTTTTTTGAAAGGTACTGAAAGAGGCTAGAAAAGCACTGAAGTGAGTCCGCAGCTATTGCGCGCATGTTCACTTTTGGTGATATCCTTTGAACATGCGCTCAGAAGCTGCTGACTTGACGTCAGTGCTTTTCTAGGTTTTTTTCGATGAACTGCTGGATTTCAATTCGATCTAATCTGTATTTTTGGAAATATTGGAAGAATAAAATTTTGAATGGGTATATCAACGGAATGATTGGGTGAATTTAAGCCATTCAGGAATTTGGCCTTCGTAATTAAGGTCTAAACCTAATCTACAAATATAGAGTTTCAAGTCGTCTCTTCCGGAAGTAAGAAACTCGATCTTTGTAGAGTAGGTTTCGACCTTAATTACGAAGGCCAAATTCGTGAATGGGTAAAATCCACCCAATCATTCGGCAGATATACCCATTCAAAATTTTATTTTCCAATATTTCCAAAAATACAGATTAGATCGGATTGAAATCAAGTATTTCATCGAAAAATGAAATTTGGAAGATTCATGAAAAATATCATGAAGATAATATGATCAGGAGATCACAGAATACTGAATATTCGAAAAAAAAAATTGAATTTTTTTTTTCAAATTGTTCTTATGACACAATCAGCCCGAAATTTCGCACAAAGTTGCTCATCAGAATTTCCAAAATAGCTGCCAAGTTTCATTTCGATTGAATTAGTATTTTTTGAGTTATTCCAGAAAAAATTACGAAATTTTACATATTTTTTCCCAATATCTCCAGAAACTATATTCGTATCATAATGAAAGTTGGTACACTGCTGTGAAATATGATGTCCAAGGTATGAGCAGAATTTTTTTTCGGATTCAATCTACAGTTTCCGACAAAAAATTTTTTCGGAAAAAATTTCGAAAAAAAGTTTTTAAACTTAACCGACAGTGTGATTTCAACGAAATTTTGTGGAAGTTATGCGTTATTATACATTAACTAACTTTCAAGTTTCAATTCAATCACACATGGGTAGTTTCTGAACTATCAGGGAATTTATCTTAAAATCAAATGACCATAACTTCGAAACTTTTCGAACGATTTGTCCCATTAACGAACTTAACCGCCACATACCATCATACCAATGCGCTTCCTAATCTGAAAATTCAAAATCACTAGCTCGCTTCTTTCGACAGATCATGTCGTCGGCCGGCCGGACAGAACCGATTACGAAGGTTCAATCTGATTTTATTTGTACTTCTCGAGATATTGCGGAAATAACATTGAAATTCCAAATAACAACGATATTGGGCATATTTTTTTCCTTCTATCTCCGAAAGTAAATATTGTATCGAATTGAAATTAAGAACATTGTTGTTAAATACTGACCCTAAGGTTTGTGCCAAATTTCGTTGCAATCTAATCAAATCAGTACTTCATGAAAATAAATTAACCTGAAAATTTCAAATTGGCCTTACTCTGAAACTATTGGACCAATTTCACCCATTAATGAACTTAACCGAGATATTTGGACTCCTAACATAATCTGACCATTACGAATCGCTTGGTCATTTTCTTTGAAAGTTGAGTACATACGGACAGACGGACGGATCGAATTTAATTTGACCACTGGTGTTCAGCCCACTCTTTTAATACCATTATCGGCTCAAAATTCGAAAATTACAGACATTGCGACGAAACGACAACGCGCTGTTGCCTATAGAACAAGCGCGTGAAAATGACAGCTTGAAGAATCATACAGAAATTCATGAGGAAAATATGACCAGAAGATCGCAGCTTCTCCAAATATTCAGTATTCTGCAACTGAATATTTGGAGAAGAAAACAAAAATTAATGACACGATCATCACGAAATTTCGCTCGAAGTTGTTCAGCACCATTTTCAAACTAATTATCAAGTTTCATCATTATTCGATCTGTATGTTCTGAGTTATTCATTCCGGAAAAACAACGATACCGAAAAAAAGACCACTAAATTTGACATATATATATACATAAATATATACGAGAACAATGACCGTATTGAATTTAAATTTTGGAATCCGTTGAGAATCATGGATCTTCAGGTATGAGCTGAACTTTTCTCGAATATAAGAAACAATTTTCGAAAACAAAAGAATTTCCAACAAAAATTGAAAAATAATTTATTTCGAATTAAGTGTCGGTACGATTAAAATTTCGCAAGAGGCTGTACGTCGTTATGCTCCAGCCAACTGCCAAATTCCAATCCAATCGCTACAGTAGTTCCTGGAATATTAGGGAAACAACCTTGAAATTTCAAATGGCTATAACTCCGGAACCGTTCGAACGATTTTTCCCATTAATGAAATCAACCGGAGCATTCAAGAATGCAACCTACCATGCAAGTTTCTAGTAATCATTCATACGGACGGCCGGATTGAATCGATTTTGCAACGGATTCATCATCAGTGAGGCCAACCTAGTCGTTTAAACCATTTCCGGCCCAAAATTCGAAACTTACAGACATTTGGACAAAACCCTATTTACGTCGAAATTTCATGAATTTTGATATTTCTCGCTGCTATTGGAACCGATTATGCATGAAGACCATGGGCCGGTTCCTGAGATATTTACGAGGTTTTATGAAACTTGAATGGGCCTGTGTTACTGAGACCCAGGAAACTGTAATTTACCAGTCCGCGTCACTTTTTGCTTCTGAGACCATTTTCGGCTGAAAATTCGACAATTATAGACAATTCGACAAAATGCCGTTTTCCAAAAACAAGAGCGTAAAAATCACATAAGTATCAATGACACTCACGTCGATTCTGTTTGCACATAGCAATATTGCTAGGAAAAAGATATTGCTATCATAACGATATAGAATTGTTAGAATTATTGGTATTCTGATCAATATGATCTGTCACTTTAACAAGGATCTTGCTATCAATGTTGCTCTCTTAGTAACCTCAAAATAGTCAGGTCGATTCTGTTTGCGTATTGTTATGAACCTTCCTATTCTAGTCACATTGCTATCACTCTAATTTATAGCAATATGGCCATGATGTTACGTATTCTGTTCCGAGTGTTATAGCAATGTTTGTTATGAATTTTGTTATAGCAAAATTGCTATCATGGACTTCCATAATCGGTGATTTTAGAGCTGACAACGATGTATTTTGTGACTTTAGAGCTACAAGGAAGAAGAAAATAACCTTACTTCGTGAGTTTTTTCATGATTTCGCATACATAACCTCTATCTACGGCTTTCATTATTCATGTAAACATCGACATAAAAATGTTAGAACAAAAAGAGTTAAATTGACCAATAACCAATTTCCTGAATACCAATAGAATATTGGTTATGGTTACCAGAAATAAAATGCAGCAATTTTATTCAGGCGCTAGTAATTCGAAATTCGCTAAACTTTTTCGTTGGCACCTCAAAGGGATTGCTATTGTTGAAATGATAAAAATAATCATCTCAGCTGTTGTCTAAGAATTTTCCTTGAAATTAAATATTCTAGATAACCTTGAACACACTTACATTAGCATATACTTTTTTTATTCATGTGAACATCGACTTATTGAAAAATGTTACGAAACAGGAAAACCAAGTCAAGTTCATCAATTTCCTGGATACCAATAGAATATTGGTTTCCAGAAATTAAATGCAGCAATTTTATGCAGGCGTCAATGATTCGAAATTCGATGAACTTTTCGGTTCGGCTGCTGTTGAGATCATTAAAATATTCATCTCGGCTGTTGCTTACTATGCCGGTATTTTAGTCTAAGAATTTTCCTTGAAATTAAATATTCTAGATAACCATGAACAAATTTCTATCAGCACATACTTCTCTATCTTCAATATTTTCGAATTCTTGGAAGAAATAATACCGAAACAAATGGATTTTTGTAAGATTCCCTTTCTAACTTATATGGATATCAAGCAAAGCAAATACTATTTTGAGGTTGCTAAGATAACAATATTGATAGCAAGATTCTTGTTAAAGTATCAGATCATATTTCTCAAAATCGTTGATCAGAATACCAATAATTCCAATCTTGTTATGATAGCAATATCTTTTTCCTAGCAATATTGCTATTTGCAAACAGAATCGACCTGAGTACTTGCTATGCTCGATAACAAGATAGGTTGAAAAGGGAATCTTGCCAACATCCATTCGTTTCAGTATTATTTCTTCCAAAAATTCGAAAATATTGAAGATAGGAAAGTATGTGCTAATAGGAATTTGTTCAAGGTTCTCTAGAATATTTAATTCCTACGAAAATTCCTAGACTAAAATACCGGCATAGTAAGCAACAAATGACATGATTTTTCTTATGATCTCAACAACAGCCATCCCTTTAAATTGCCAACAGAAAAGTCCATCGAATTCGAATCATTAACGCCTGCATAAAACTGCTGCATTTGATTGTTGTAAACCAATATTCTATTGGTATCCAGGAAATTGGTCGATTTGATTTTAATTGGTTTTTGTGTTTCGTAATATTTTCGAATGAGTCGATGTTTACATGAATAAAAAAGTATGTGCTAATGGAAATGTGTTTAAGGTTCTCTAGAATATTCAATCTCAAAGAATATTCCTAGAATAAATAAAATACAGACATAGTAGACAGCAGCTGAGATGATTAGAATAATCATCTCAACAACAGCAATCCCTTTAAGGTGCCAACGAAAGGTTTATCGAATTTCGGATTATTAACGCCTGAATAAAATTGCTGCATTTGATTTCAGGTAAGTATAGTATTCAGGAAATTGGTTATTGGTCAATTTGACCCTTTTTGTTTCCTAACATTTTTATATTCACATGAATAATGAAAGCCGTAGATAGAGGTTATGTATGCGAAATCATAAAAAACTCAGGAAGTAGGGATATTTCCTTCTTCCTTGTAGCTCTAAAGTCACAAAATACAGTGTTGTCAGCTCTAAAATCACCGATTATGGAAGTCCATGATAGCAACATTGCTATGACAAAAATCATAACAAACATTGCTATAACACCTGGAACAGAATACGTAACATCATGACCATATTATTGCTATGAATTAGAAATATAGAAATATGACTAGAATAGCAAGGTTCATAGCAATACGCAAACAGAATCGACCTGACTGTCCCCTATTTATCTTGTACAACTAAATCCACTGAATTTTATCACACATCACCAAAATCTCGAACACTGCAGGTTATCCTTGGAATGTCAATTAGATCCTATTCAGATCCGATACAATGATATTTAAATCGTTTTGTTTTCACCTACCTACTGAAAGTCATACGGCACGATTTATTGCCGCGCATTTCGAGGCTCAAAGATCGACCTAGACATCGTGGAGAAAGTGTGAATCCTGCTATACGCGGAATTTCTCTCATACGCATACTGGATATTGCCTAAGGGCACGATCAATTTCATTGATGTTCTGCGAACCTGTCGAAGGAGATGATGCAACTGAGAGTCTGAGAGAGAATCACAACAACTGTTTGTCATTGATCAGTGAACAACCTTTTCTACATTGAAATCAATTTTGCCACCGTTTCACACGAAAAAATGGCAAGACAGACTATTAAATATGTTTCATTGATTAGATCAATGATATGAAACTTCACAAAAAAAACCTAGAAAATTGCTATCTGAAGTTTGTCATATGATCAAAAGATTGCGATATTGCTAGTATCAGTAATAGTATTTAAGTATTTTTGAAAATTTTTAACGATTGCATACAAGAACAGTCGATAATCGATTTAATTTTCGAAAAATGTTACCCACATTTTCTTAAAAAAAAAACTGACGTAATGTCAGGGGTATTTACGCGCTTGTTCGCATTCGAAGCCATTTCCTAAAGACATTTTGGCAATATAAAATTTCGAATGGATATATCTACGAAATTATTGGGGGGATTTCAAGTTTTCACGAATTCGACCTTCTCAGTTAACCCCCAAACTTGCTATCGATATCTTAGTCGGGTGTTATTGTGGTTGAGGTCGGCCTAACTGCCAACTGTTAAATGAGAATCCTATTGAAGATTTATTGAACCGGTTCAATTACGAAGGCCGAATTCGCGAATCTGTAAAATCATCAAATGATTCCGAATATACAGGGTGAGTCTTTAAGTTGTACATTCATTTCAACAGTAGATTCCTCTCATCAAATCAAACACTTTTTTCATTCTACATTTTTCCAGATTCGGCTCCAGTAAAAAGATACAGGCTGTTGAAATTTCAAAAAAAAATCAGTTTTTCTTTTTTAGCTTTGATATGGTAACTCCGAATGAGATGAATTTTGGTGTGAAGTTTTCTATAAATATGACACATTTCCTTCAGACATCACTTTCATCCTACTTCAAACAGTTTCTGAGTCATATACTCAAAGATTCATAAAACTATATGAAATAAGCATGAAGATTGCAGATGATGTTTATCTTATGTCATAATAAGAATCTTCAATCATTTTAGAATACTTAATAATTCCCTATAATTTCTCCTCAAAAGCATCGTTTTGGAGATAGTCAACGTTGAATGTTATAAAATCTGATAAAATGCGAGAAATACCTCATTTTTATGGATCCGTCCCTGAGCAAGTAAAGGCGGTAAATTAAGTTCCGTCTACGCTTATCCAAACCATAGAATACACAGAAATAGTTATCTATTTCGCGTAGAACTAATGTACCCATATTAGGTCTATGCTATTTCGTGATCAGACCACAGATATGGAGACTAGGTGTTCATGTCTATGAACCTGACTTTTCATAGAGTAAAATTAATGTGTTTATGCATGATGTAAGGAAAACATGGTTACTTAACTGTGATCTTATTCACCAATGATGACCTCACTTTTTTCATTCAAATTCGAAGCACAGAATGTATATTTCCTTGTATTTCAATCTTGCTGACGTGACTTCTTTTTTTCAGATGAGCACACCATGCTTTTTACATCATGGTGTTTACGTTATTTGTATTTGTATTTGTATTTTTTCTGAATATCCTAGGCTTCAACGAAACCCCTAAGAAGCTTAAAGCTTGTGCGAGTTAGGATTCCGGGTGTGTTCTGTGTAGGCTTTGTTACTAATTCCTTGCGCCACGTTAGGAACAGCAGTGTTAATTGTTTACCCAACAGCCAACAGCGAACGGTTGGACGGTCTTATAAAAACCGGAAAAACTATTTCCCGGCCAAGGGCTTGAACCCCAGACCTCACGATCATGGGGCTTGCGCTCTAACTACTGAGCTACCGCCACTATTGATTGATTTCCTATGATTCATGTATGAATTTGATGAAAATAAGAATAATTATGAAGTTTTAAATATAAGTGTGGACGAAAATGGAATTGTATATAATTTTATATTGGAATGAAACTGAATACCTCAAGAATATCAAGTGAAAAATAACTGTTTCGATAGTCGAGTGTAGTGAAATGTATACCTAGCGATAATATCGCAAAAAGCGCCAAATCATAAGGATCAAGTTAGTAAACGAGTTTTTCAATCATGTTTCTTTGAATTCCAAACATTGGATTGTTTAATCTGCCAAAGAGATCACCGTAAGAGATACCTTGGTGAACTTGCAGAGAAAGTGCAAGAGTGCTTATAATTTTTTACATGAGCCGAATCTGGAAAAATGGCAAAGAAAAAAAGTTTTTTATTTGATTAGAGGAATCTATGGTTAAAATTGATATACAACTTAAAAACTCACCCTGTATATCCAAGAAATTTCACACATTTTTTTTTCAATACCTCCGAAGAAGAACACTTTTGGACAATACTGAGTCAATATTTCTGCCAATTTTATTGAAATCTGATGAATAGTTTACGGTAAAAAAATATTTTCAACGAAAATTCTCAAAATTTTCGAATTCCTTACAATTTTCTACAACTACATTCCTCACAAAATTCTGCATTAAGTCGTGCGTTAGTATTCTTCAACTACATAGGTTAAATCTGATCGGATCTATTCTTCTGGAGACCTTGAGGAATAAATAGCCTCAATCTTTCAGTATCTCCGATAATGAATAATGGATCGAACTGAACACTGTTTGAAATATTGATTTCAAGTTATATCCCAAGATTCAATCTGATCGTGTCAATAGTTATCGAGATATTGAGGAAATATTCTGAAATTTTCAAATAACAACGAAATTCGACATATTTCTCTCCTTTTATTTTCAGAATCAAACATCAGGTCCAATTGAAATTTGAAAAATTGTTGTGGAATATTAACTTCAAAGAATGTGCTGAATTTCATCGAAATCTGGTCAAACCAAATAAAACATTTTTTTCCGACAAAGATGTGGACAATATTTTCGTAGTTGCGCGTTGATAATTTTCAAATTATTACAAAGTTTCGATGTGATCGCATCTGTAGTTTTTGAGATATTGAGGAAATAACCTCAGAATTGCAAACTTCCAACGAAATTTCACATATCTTTTCATGAATCTCCGATATTAAATATTGCATCGAATTGAAATTTGAAACATCGTTGGTGAATATTGATTCTAAGGTCTGTGCCGAATTCTTTTGAAATCTGATTGATATTTTCAGAGGAAAAGAAAATTTCTCCATAAAAATTTCAAACATTTTCGAATAAACATTTTTTTTCAATTTTCCAACAATTGGATCCATACGAAATTTTGCAATGAGTTGTGCCTTGGTATTTTTCAAATAATAACGAAGTTTCGATCTGACAGAATCGAAATTTACCACGGATTCTTCACCAGTGAGTCTAACCTAGTCCGTCTGTCCGTCTATTTTGATGTTGAGGGGATACATTTTTTTACATGGAATACTTGCATCATCATTTCATCACTACAATGCAAACTCAAATCCTAAAATTTTAATAGGGAATATGGGATCGTGCAATATGTTGTTGTATTTGTATTTGTGTGCGTTTCTTCTGAAAATGACAGTTAACATTTCTTGACATTTGATCGATCGTTTACGTGATATTCGACCCTGGAAATGAAATATCACCCAATTCACTTGGAGCAGAAAACGATAACAAATTCCAAAGAGACAATGTAGGAGCGAAAAATTCTTACAGAAAAATCTAGACAAGCACTTTGGTGAATCCAGCAGCTTTTGCGCTCATGTTCCAATTCGTTGCCAAAGTGGGCATCTTCTCACGTATTGACGGCCGCCAAACGCACTTTGTCTACCTTGAAAGCCTTAATGAACCTTCAAGCTGTCATTTTTCAATCAAGCACTGGATTTCAATGCGATCCAATCTGTATTTTCGGAAATATTGAAATAATATAAATTCGAATGGGTATATCTACGGAATCATTAGGTGGATTTCACCCATTCACGAATTCGGCCGGAGTTATTAAGGTCCAAACCTACTCTAAAAATGATGAGTTTCAAATTTTTTTTTCTAGAAGTTATTGTGTTCACGATCGGCCGTTAGGCCTCACGGCCGAGCGTAAACACAATAACTAACTGCTAAGCTTCAATTAAATACCTCAAGTGGTTCTAATGACACGATCATCACGAAAATTTGCGCAAAGTTGTCTATCAGCATTCTCAAATTAGCTCTGCCAAGTTTCATCATGATTAAATCAGTCTTTTTTGAGATATTCACAAAAAAACAACAAAAATTTTTTCCAAGAGTTACTGAGAGTACGATCTACACAAAATTTCGCGAGAAGTTGCGAATGCTTATGTTGCAACTAACTGCCAAGTTTCAATTCAATCGCTCCAGTAGTTCTCGAAATATAAGAGAAATAACCTTAAAACTTCCAATAGCTATAACTCCGAAACCATTTGACCTATTTTACCCATTAACGAACTTAACCTTCGCGTTCTGAAATGCAACCTACCCTGGAAGTTTCAGGTCCATAGGATTCTACGTACGACCGTAATCATGCATACGGATGGCCGACCGGACAGAATCGATTTTGACACCGAATTCGTCATCAGTGAGTCCAACCTAGTCGTTTGAGGCCATTTTTGGCTCAAAATTCGAAAATTACAGACACTTGGACAAAACGATAGCACGCTGATTCCCTAGAGCATGCGCGCAAAAATATGTCAAATTCCTAGAATTTTCCATTCAAAAACAAATTTGATATCGTTACCCTTTTTGACGGGTGGTTATTGGGTAAAAAATTAAAATGAACTATAGGAATGGTCAAACTCCAACGAATCAACTAAGTTCGTCTCAATGATAACGAGGCAAACAATGTTGATCATGAATCATTAAAAATGTTCTTATTTCTTTACGCGATTGTGTTTATTTGAAGAAATCGCAGAGGCGTGCATAATATTTTTCCAAAAATGTTCATTCGGCATATCTCACGAACGCCTATGGTTGAAACATTGAAACATCTTAGCTAAGGTGCCTTATTTCATATACATATCTGGGAAGATAGTTGAAATGAAACAACAATTTTGTCCGAACAAAGTTTGTCCGAACTTTTCTTTTTCGAAGCAACTAAAGATTCATACCCTTAAAGATAATCGTCTCATTTTGAAACACCCTGTATGGGCAGTTTTTCGAGAAAAACTTGATTTCTCTGCTGAGATTAAATGATGGTTTTTTTATTATTCGGTATCAACATTATACTTGCTCAAGATCTATCCGCATAAATTTCTGGGATGTGTTTAAATGTTATAAATTAGCGGAAAATCGTATCCTCCGATTATCAAACTTACGCTTTCTTTCCCATGACATTCAAATTATGTTTCATATTCATGAAACATTAGTTGGCAATATTGGGTGTATTCGAAAAATCGTGTTGGAATTCATGTCTGACGGCATTTCGTTCTTTCTTTATTCATTTTCATAAGATCACGTTTGACCCTTGTGAACTAACACAGTAATTTTCTACAGGACACACCCTATATATAGTTAAAACAGAATTAGACGATTCAAACAAACTTTGTCATATTCGTAACATCGCTTCAGGTCGAGTGAAAGTTCAAATGACTTGTTTGTTCATTCTGAGCCGTCAGAGCATTTCATTGAGCATTATATGGATATGGCTGAAAGAAAAAGATTAATCGAAATATTTCATCGAAAGACGTAAATCAAACATACTTAAAAAGATGTTCTTCGATGAGTTTGCGAGTGGAGTCTACTACGTTGTAACGTCTTCAGATGCTATTAAACCACCTGATTCAAGAATTATTTTCAAATTTTATTCAAGGGAATTTCGGGGGTTTGAATACATTATATCTCTTTTATTTATTGAAAACTCCACTGGGCTCTATAATCGAGGAATTAGACTAGGAAAATTTATATCACGAATATAAATCTATAAACTAATAACAGTAATAACAACCAATAATAGTTATTCACCATCAATAATAGATGGTCTCTAAAAATCAATAAAGATTGCTATTTTTGAGATGTACCCCAAATCGTAAATACAAAAAACATTCAACTCCGTCAGCTATTTTGGTGAACCATCTGAAAAAATTCTTGACCAAAATAACATCAATATATCCTTCAGGAGCAATATCTAGGAAAAATTTTAATGAACTTTTAATTCGTAATATATAAAACATAATTATTAGGTGTTCGCCAATTATTATGTGGTAGGTTCCTCCACAAAAACTTATATCGGACAAACAGATCGTTCTTCTAATACTAGAATCAAAGAACATAGGAAATTTTTCCTTTAATAAGTTATACTCCAACATTTCACACAGAAAAAACAGAGGACTGAAGCTGAACTTATACACTATATACAGGGTCTGATTCGACCGATTTCACTTTTATTAATAACTTCTCACTTCTTCTAACTAATTTAATGACTTTATTTTCGAAAAATACCTGAAACAATATTATTTTTATGCCCTACTTGGTCAATAAATCGAATAGCAGCGTTTATTTCTTCTAAATAATCGTGAAATGACGTTGAAACTCGGGCAATGACAATAAAGTTGTTATTCAATTTATTGTTCAGCAAGAACCAGCGGGAATGTGTAGGGCCATTTCTTGCCAAAATAACATAAAATTCTCGAAATGGAAGTATATTCTAAAACTTAACAATGGACATTTGTTCGATTAGGGCGAATGAAACGTTGACATAATCGAATTAGAATTTCTAACTTTTGTTTTTCATCAGTGGTGAATTTCTACTATCTCCCAGATTTTTCCGCTTTTATTTTTTTTTCAGCGATCACGTTATTATTTCTATTTTTGACGTAATTATTCAGGAGTAAATTGGCGAGAATTGAATAGAGTGAATTAAGAATAAATTTCGAATTCAAACCACATCTACAAGTTTCTATGAATTCTGAATAATAAAAGTCCATCCTGAAACATCGATATTCATTGAATAATCATCAAGAAGATCCTCAAGATTTTTAATAAGATCGGAACTCATAAATGTTTCTATTTCATTTGAATTCCGAGAAATATCCGCATCTCTCCTGTACTATGTATCTGTTCTTGCTTAAAGAGTCGGTTTCGACAGGTATGATGGTGAATTTGGAGAAATTTCTGGAACTGCGGTTTCTTTCAATTTCGGTTATCTCAATAATGACGGTTTTATTGTACCACCAGCTTGTGAATGTTTATCATACCGAATTATTTCGTTCTCTTCGAAGTGTTTCTCGTAAATTCTATACTATAACTATAAGGACTTGGAATGAATTTTTTCGCGGGATGCATTTTATCCATAAAAGCATTCTTTCTTCATTCTTCGGAAAACCGAACCAATTAAAAGTAGGTACCTTTTTTTTGGTACATTTATAATTACTTTTACAGGATGGGACGCAACACATCCTAACCATTTTCCTAAGTTTATGGTCTCAAAACGATCCTCACAAGAAAAATCACTTTTTACAACTCGATACTTGATAATATTACAGCACTAAAACACCTGCTATTGATTATTGCACTGATTCCGAAGATTTGAACACTTGTTGCTCTCGCGAAACAAACGAAACAACATCGGCTTGTTCATTAAAGACGGCTGTGGTGTGGCTCATCCGATTTTGATGAAATTTTCATCGCAGCACAATATGAATAAGCAAATTCAAAAATTCTTGAAATCTTTTCGAAATACGCTGTTGTTATTTTGGTAATTTCAGCTTGGTTGTTCAGGTTGAAAAAAAACCCTCTATATTGCGTTTCTGAAACTTCGCTAAACATTTCAGATTCTACCATAACGAGTCATTATTCAGGTGTATTTGATTTTTTTGGCACAACTCCGTTTTCTGAACCACATTTTTCAATAAAGGAAAATTTCGAAATTTCACACCAACCGATTTAACTTTTTTTTTATAACTTTGGTATTGCTCATTCAATTTGGATGAAATTTTAAGTTTGGTGCAATATGAATGAGTATATTCAATAGTTCCAACATTTTCCCAAAATGATGGTGTGTAATTGAGATAATTTGAAATTAATTGTGCGAACAAAAACCGGTCGAGTATCGACAATTCAGTTATAATAAGTGTTAAAAATGACTGCCTTCAGCTTGAAACAAGCATTTACTCTTCTCCCCATTGAAATGCGTATGCGATGAAATATTACGTCTGCTGCTTGTTCTAGGGAACAGCGCGTTATCATTTCGTCAAGATGTCTGTAATTTGCGAATTTTGAGCTGAAAATGGTTTTGACCGATTGGGATGACCTCCCTTACGAAGAATCCGTGGTCAAATTCAATTCTGTCCATCTGTCCGTCCGGGCTTCCGTCCATAGGTGCTTTCAAAGGAAAAGACTTAGCGACTTCAAATTGTCAGATTAGGTTTGGAGTGCAAATATCTCGGTTAAGTTTAAGAATCAGTTGGATAGTTTCGAAAATTTTGATATCTCATGTACAGACTTGATCAAATTGAAACTTCGTTTTGGAAAACCATCGCGTAACTCAAAACGACATTTTGTGTGGATTCAGTTATTAGAAAATTGTTGAAAATTTTTTTTTTCTCTAAAAATATTGATTAGATTTCAATGGAATTCGGCACAAATCTTGGAGTAAGTATTCAATAACAATGTTCCAAATTCCAATTGGATCCGATATTTACCTTCGGAGTTAAAAGGAAATAAATTGTGCCAAATTTCGTTGTTATTTGGAATTTTAATGTTATTTCCCTAATAACTAAAGAAATACAAATGCAATCAGATTGAAACTTCGTTATCAGATGGAGATTTTCAACACACAACTAGGTGCAAAATTTCGTGTTGATCTAATAGTTGAACAAGCGCGTAAAATCTCCTGACCTCACTTCAGTGCTCTTCTAGATTTTTTTCAAATGTTTTGGTGGATACTCTTTTGGGTTATTCCTGTTTGTGTTCCTCTCCAATAAATGAGTAAACAAATAAATAATACCCATAATAGCACGTGATTCCGTTTGTAGATAACAATTTGTTATTTTCATTGTTTTTTCGTTCAGATGATTCAAAATTTCCGTACAAATGCGCAATGTTGACATAAAGATTTAAAATCGAACAAAAATTTATATTCTGCTTTCTTACTAGAAAAATAGTAACTTAATTTAAGAGAAAAAACTGCAAAGAAATCAATCCGTTGCCTTCAGATTACACTATATTTGTTTGAGTTTTTCCTTGAATTTACATTTACATTTCAGTACCCAAAATAATACTGGGCTGCTAAATTCAATAAATGGCTAAATTTACGTCTAAATTACCGAACGCATCAATCTCAAATCATCAATTTCACTCACTGACGACTGCTCACTCCCAAACCACACACATTGACCTTACCCGAAATGACAGAATTTAAAATCAAGTTATGACCAAGACTATTTTCACGAATGCAAAATAGATTCATTATCATTAAATCTTCAAATATGCCATAAAATCTTCACTGGGAAGTGAAATAACCATTTAATCATCTGGCACTTCCTCAATCTAATCAATTAAGAATTTTTTTCTCTCGAATATCGAAATTTTGTTTTGGCGATCAGTAAGATTTTTCAGATGAAAGTTTATTGCTTTCACTGCGCCAGTTGAGATTGGTACCATTAGAGGTCGAGAAAAAGATACAGTTTCCTGCAATTACCTCCATAATATCTCAAGCTATATGTTATAATTGGACTGCTTGCTTACAATTTATTTTCTCAGAATTGAAGCTTAGGTAGAGAACGGGTGAAATAGAAATTAATTGTGGAATTCTCACAGCTGCTACGTGTTAATAGTACCCCTCTGCTACAATTAGATCAGATGGAATAATTATTGAATTTTCACAGTGGAAAAAATGCAGAATATTATCTTTCTATTGTGCACTTGTTCTTGGGAAAAGCGCGTAAACAAGCGCGTTATACATTTTGCCTAATTTTCTCATATCGAATATCTTGCCGAAAAATTCCTCGAACGACTAGGTTGGACTCATTGATGAAGAATCCGTAGTCATCCTCAATAGATCTTTTGGATATATTTATCAGTGGAATCGAATATTCTATTCATAAGTCAATGGTCGTCAAAAATCTAAATTTTTAACGAAAAAATGTTCTTTTGAATTTTTTTTCTGTAACTGTTTATTGATTACTCTTCAAAAAAAAAACCTAAAAAACATTGACGTGAGGTCAGGAGCTTTTACGCGCCTATTCACATTCACATTCGAAGCCATTTTTTCGAGACTTTTTGCATGAACCTTCACGCCGTAATTTTTTAAGTGCAGAATTTCGATTCGATCACATCTACATTATTGGTAATATTGGAAAATTAAAATTTCGAATGGATAAGTGTTTTACCATAAACTGGTCAAACATATACAGGGCGTTTCATCATAAACTGGTCAAACATATACAGGGTGTTCTACAAGCTCTATGACAAACTTTGACAGATGGTAGCTGTACTTATTCTGAACATTTTTTTTTCCTATGAACATGGGTCTGATTCGTTCTCGTTTCGAAGTTACAAGCATTTGAAAAAAATCATTTCCATGTTTTTATCAAGTAGACCGACATAAAATTTCGGTTGATATGGTAATTGACGTTATTTTAATTATTCATTTGGCACTTGGTGTACGTTCTGAATATCAATGCACTCTTTCACGACTCAGGAATATGCAAATATTGTATTTGAATATGGGCATTTTAATGGTAACTCCAGAAGAGCAGCTCGAGAATACTGAAGAAAATATCCTAATAGACAACCTGCTCACACAGTATTTTGTGCATCATTTCGAAGACTTCGAGAAACAGGCAATCCTGCTCCAAAGAAAGCCATTCGGCCAACTGAAGTGAATGTACAAAATAAGGAAAATGTAATAGATGCTGTCCGTGGCAACCCTTCGATTAGTGTTCGACGAATAGCTACTAATCTTCATTTATCACCAAATTTCGTATGGCGTGTTTTGAAAGGAGAAATATTGCATCAATTTCATAGACAAAATGTACAAGCGTTACATGCCATTAGACAAAGACGATTTCAGCAACGTTTCAGTGTAAACGTTTGGGGTGGGATTTTCAACAATGATTTGATGCCAGTACATGTTATAAATGACCGTTTAAATGCAGATTTGTATAAAATGTTTTGGAGCACAACCATTTTAACTTCATTGATGACTTAGAGCTGAACATTGTAGGAAATATGTGGCATCAGCACGATGGTGCACCACAACATAGAGGGAGACAAGTAGTCAGTTGTCTGAATGAGCAATTCCCGAATAAATGGATAGGTCAAGAAGGACCAATAGAATGGCCACCTCGTTCGCCCGATCTGAATCCCTTAGATTTTTATTTATGGGGACATATGAAGCAGCTTGTTCATCATGTTGTAATCGATTCTCATCAACAATTACTTGATATAATTCAAAATGCAGCAATCAAAATACGAAACGACCCAAATCTGATCCGCCGAGTAACGGCATCTTTAGTTCGTCGATGTGAAGCTTGCATTCAAGCCGAAAGTGGACATTTCGAACAATTTTCATGGTATCAAAGTTTCTATTTATAATTATGATTTGAACATGAAAATATAATTTTTCAAATGCTTGTATCTTCTTAACAAAAACGAATCGAATATATGTACATAGGAAAAAAAAAAGTTCAGAATAAGCACAGCTACCATCTGTAAAGTTTGTCATAGAGCTTGTAGAACACCCTGTATAGCCGCATAGATGACATTGGAAAAGTCATTTTTTCCTTATAACATATACCCCGTTGTCGAAGCATAAGCGAGATACAGGGTGTTTAATTTCAACTTTGAGCGCTATTCTAATAACTGTGGTGAGTTATTCGTGAACTTTTAAATAACAGTTTTTGGTCACATCTTAGTATTTTGTGGTGGTCAATTCAATTGTTGTGTAGAATTCGGGAAAAAATATTTCAAAATGACGGAAAACCTACAAAGTTGGAATTTTTTGTTTTCGATTGCCAAATTAGATAGCATTATTTCAATGCACTCAATTTTCTAAGATTTTCCGTGGAAACATTTTTTTTTCAAAATTCAAACTCAACAAAAAAACAAAATTTCACCCAAAATTGTTGAAATCTTTCGAGGTTGAACTTACCCCTATTCTGAACACTGGTATTAAAACAGAATGCAAAAATAGCCATTGGTTTTCATTTTATAGCCTTCCAAAGATTCCGCTCGGAGTACTTGAATAATTTTTATTTAAGAAACTGCCTACGGAGACCAAAATTGTGCTAATGGCCCCCAGAATGACCTGGATAGAAATATGAATTCATCAAAAAAAATAATTTTTTCAAAAAAACTTTGATGGATTCGAACTCGCGCCACTTACGGACAATATAGGGTCGCGTATAAATTGGATTTATTCTGATTATAATGACGTCCGTTACCAGGCAACGGTAGTTCATCGAATTTGACGATATTTTCCGAATGCGGAGAGAGTTCGATTCCTACCTAGGTTTTTAGGAACTATTTTTTTTGATAAATTCATATTTCTATCCAGGTCCTTCTGGAGGCCTATTAGCATAATTTTGGCATCTGTAAGGCCACCAGTTTCTTAAATAAAAATTATTTAGGTAGGTACACCAAACGGAGTCTTTGGAAGGCTATAAAATGAAAACCAATGGATATTTTTTCATTCTGTTTTCACCCCAGTGTTCAGAAGGAAGGTGAGTTCAACCTCGAAAGATTTTCTCAATTTTGGGTGAATTTTTTTTCACTGTAGACATGTAAAAAGTTGAGTTTGAATCTTGGAAAAATGTTTTCACGGAAAATCTTAGAAAATTGAGTACATAGAAATTATGCTATCGAATTTGGCAATTGAAAACAAACAATTCCAACTTTATAGGTTTTCCGCCATTTTGAAATATTTTTTCCAGAATTCTACAGAACAATTGAATTGACCACCAAAAAATACTAAGATGTGACCAAGAACTGTTATTTCAAAGGTCACGTATAAATCACCACAGTTATCAGAACATTGCTCAAAGTTGACATTAAACACTTTGTATCTCGCTTATGCTTCGAAAACGGGGTATATGTCATAAGGCAAAAATGACTTTCCCAATGTCATCGATACGGCTATTATATGTTTGACTAGTTTATGGAGAAACATCCTGTATCTACGAATTCATATCAAGTTTTCACGAAAACGACCCAAACCTGCCTAAAAAAAATATCGAGTCTCTATGCCTAACTGTCAACCGTAAAATGAAAATCCATTAAGAGACTGGATATTCGTTGAACCTGTTCAATCACAAAAGCCGAATTCGTGAAATGGTGAAAACATTCCATAATTCCGCATATAAATATATCCATTCGAAATTTCATTATTTCAGTGTTTTTTGAGTTGAAATAACCAAGAGATTTGAAACATTTTTTCCCAATATCTCCGAAGATGAATATCGAATCAAACTGAACTTTAAAACACTGTTGTAAAATATTGACTCGAGGTATTCGCCAATTTTATTGAAATCCGATGAATAGTTCCCGGTGAAAAAAATTTCGAACAAAAATTTTCTAACAGTTTTTTCACAATTTTCTACCTCTGCGATCCTCACCAAATTTTGCATTGAGTCGTGCGTTAGTATTCCTCAACTAACTACATAGTTTAAATCTGATCGAGTCTGTTCTTCTCGAGATATTGAGGAAATAGCATCAATATTTCAATATCTCCGAAAATGAATATCGACTCGAACTGAAATTTGAACCATTGTTTTAATATACTAACTTCAAGGTATATCTCAAGTGTCAGTCTGATCGCGTCAATAATTATCGAGATATTGAGGAAATATTGTCAACATTTCGAATAATAACGAAGTTTGACATGATCTGATCAGATCGATATTTGAATAACTCTTGTGAAAAACTAACTTCAAGGTCTGTGCCGAATTTCAAGGAAACTTGGTCAATGAATTCAGAAAAAAATATTTTTTTTCGATAAGGATCTGGATAATTTTCGAAAAACAATTTTTCCAAAATTTTTCAACAATTGGTTTCGCACCAAACTTCGCAGTAAGTTGCGAGTTGATATTCTTCATGTCAAATTGAAATTTGGAACGTTGTTGCTGAATACTGATTTTGAGAGCTGTGCCAAATTTCATCGGAATCTGATCAACACTTTCCGAGAAAAAATAACTTTTCACCAAAATTCCAAAAATTTTCTAATGAACATATTTTTTAAATGTTCTAACCACTAGATACATACATTGCACTGAGTTGCTCGGTATTAAAAAACTAATTGCAAAGTTCTAATTCGATCCGATCAGTACTTCATGAGATATCGAGGAATTAACCTCAAAATTTTATATGGATATAACTCCGAAACTGTTCGGCCGATTTTGCCACTAACGAAATTAACCGAGATATTCAGGCTCCAAACCTTACCCAAAAATTTCAAGACTCTAGGTTCTTTCTTTCGAAAGTTGGAGCGCACACGGCTGGCCGGACGGATAGAATCAAATATGACCACGGATTCTTCATCAGTGAGTCCAACCTAGTCGTTTAAGATCAATTTCGGCTGAAAATTCGAAAATTACAGACATCGTGACGAAAATATAACGCGTTTTTTCCCAGAACAATTAAGAGCGTAAAAAACGAAAAATACCTTGAATTGAACAACAACAGTCTACCAAATATCATCGCATCCCAAAATTTATATTCGAAAATGTTGGGAAGAATATCACTGTCATTTTCTCCAGTATCGTTGTTATTTCCTGAATTTCTCAGACAACTTATCCGATCAAGATAATACCAACTTTACAAATACTGAAGTACAAACTGACGTGATGATTGTGTTACATATTAGAAAATTTCAAAAAATTTAGAAAAGCACTGAATTGAAGTCAACTGCTTTTGCACTCATGTTCAAATTCGTTCCTAAGCGGTAATCTTCTCACGTATTGACCTCGACAAACGCATCTTTACTTCGCGATAGAAAAATTTGGCGATCTTCTCTATAATATGGTCCTCATGAAATTTTACATTAACCTTTGAGCTATCATTTTTCAATCAAGTCGTAGAATTCATTTCGGTACAATCTGTATAAAAAATAAAATTTTGGATGGGTTTCTTTGCGGAATCATTGGGTGAATTTCACCCATTCCCTAATTTGGACTTCATAATTGAAGTCCAAACGTACTCTACAAATATCGAGTTTTAAGTTTTTCCATTCGATATACCGTTGAGCCAATTCCAAAATACTGATTGAATCAAATTAAAATGTAGTACTCGATAGATGATAGGTAAAGCGCTGAAGGTTCGTGCATAGTTTTATAAGTACCATATGAAAATAATAAGATCGCCAAATCTTTCAATCAAGAACTGGCGTCAATATTTGAATGACACAGTTACCACGAAAGTTGACACAACGTTCTGCATCAGCATTTTTCAACTATACTTCAACTTCAAACTGAGACTAAACACATTCAAATTGAGAATAATCAATTTCATATCGGTGCAACATTCGTTCTTGTGTGTATTGGAGTTTTATAAGCTTCTTCAATTCGAACTATATATACTCCTGCTATTTCGTTGGCATTTTCCTTTTGTTTTTTTACTCACCTTAGGGCGGTTGACTTCTTGATACCCAAAGATTAGCAAGTCCTTTTCAACAGCCGTTTTCATCATGGACTGGCAAATCTTTGCTTTTCAATTGATTCCGACTCTCTTTTTTTAATATTTTCGAATTAAAATCTGGTTTGCCGTTATTCAATACTCTCCTTCAAAATTAACGGGTTAATTTTATAAGGTAATCAAAAAATCCGATTCAAAGAGCAACTAAGGTTGTACCCATATTTAACTGATTATCACCAATTTGAAATATATATATTTCAAATTGGGAGTAATCATCTTCACATGTTTACCATTTTGATATATATATCACAAATTGGTGATAATCAATTCAATATGGGATAACATTCGTTGCTCTTTGAATCGAATGTTTTGATTACTTTGTGAAGTTTACACTTTTATGTTGAGGGAGAGTATTTAATGAGTGCAAACTAGAGTTTAATTCGAAATCATATCCCATATTGAAAAGCAGGAGCCGGAACCAGTTAAAAAGCAAAGATTTGCAGTCCATGAAAAAAACGGCGATTGGAAAGGACTTTCGAATCTTTGGGTATCAAGGAGTCAACCGTTCTAGGGTGGGCAAAAAAACAAAAGGAAAATGCCAACGAAATAGCAGGAGTATATATAGTTCAAACTGAAGAAGCTTATAAAACTCCAATTCACACAAGAACGAATGTTGTACCAATATGAAATTGATTATTCCCAATTTGATTTTGTTTAGTACCAATTCGAATATGTTTATTTCCAATTTGATTTCGTTAGGTCTCAATTTGAAGTTGAAAATGATTCTAAATGTGATTAAGATTGGATCAGTATTTTTTTAGTTATTCCGGAAATAGCATCAATACCGAGGAAAAAATTTGACGAATGTTTTTGCAATATCTCCGGAAACTGAAATTTTATATACCTACTGTTGTGAAATATGAGGTTCAAGATCTGTCCAAATTTATTCAGAATCTGATGATTTTTTTCCAAAATAAATACATTGCTTGCGTTGACACTGATCGTGTCCTCGGCTGGCAGGTCAGACAGAATAAATTTTGTCACCGAATTCATCATCTTCGGCTAAAAATACGAAAATTACAGACATTTCCACTCAACTTTGGTTCACCGGTTCCCAGAACAAAATTAAACTTCAAATATCATTAATGCTGTTAATTTTCCTCGACAACTCTGATCGAATTGGAACTTAATAATTTGTTTTGATATGCATCCGCGGCACGGAAACTTATTCAAAATTTTGTGAGCATCGTATAATTAGGATGAAGAAAATCACAATTTTACTCAAATTTTCACATTCAAGGAATTTTGCAAGAACTTTCAAGTGCCGTTGCTTAACCAAGTACAGGTTTCAGATTCATCGTCCATGTATCTTCATAATTATTGTGAAAATAAAATAACCAAATTCGATAAACAGCAGCAGATACAAGAGATCTATCCTGCACGTTCATCACTGCAA
The DNA here is from genome assembly GCA_958510865.1 of Myrrha octodecimguttata. Classification (NCBI taxonomy): domain Eukaryota; kingdom Metazoa; phylum Arthropoda; class Insecta; order Coleoptera; family Coccinellidae; genus Myrrha; species Myrrha octodecimguttata. The sequence goes on from OY294057.1 coordinate 35,610,918, forward strand.
TATATCCAAGCTATTTTGAAGAACATTAAATTGCAATATTCTCAGAACTTTCTCCAACACATTTGAACTTCAAACCACCATGTCAAGTTCCTTGATCTTCTGCGTCTGGGTGGGTGGAAGAACAAAATTATTATGACATAAATTCTTCATCAGAGACAACCTATCATTTATTAAGATCATTTTCGGGTCTAATGAATTCGGAAATTACATACATTTGGGCAGAATGATAGCTTTCTTCTCCAGGGACAAGCTATATGGGATCTGAAGAGTGATACAGTTCAAAGTAAGTCCATAATAGAGAGTAGTTCAGTTTGATTGACAAATGAAACTGAGATGAATATTCTCATCAATTTTACACCTCTTGTTCTTCATATTTGAACTTTTTGAAGGAGTGAGTGGTTCTATGGATTAGCGAGATGCAAAAAGCTTGGAATTACGATTATTCCTAAGTGACTTGTTTGAGCATGATTTGATTTTGAAATGTATACATTAGATGAAATGCGAAAACACAATACAACGGTATTCATAATTGAATAATATTCGAAACCAAAATTGAAATTTTACTGATTTCATTAATTTCAAACTTAAATGAAAAAAACGCATTATCAAGTAAGGTCAAGTTTATGTATTTCTTCAGAAATCGGGTAGTCATTTCCTGCTTTGTGGATCTCGGCAACATAGCCACATTCAAGATTTCATCAAAATATCAAGTTCAAGGTACAGGCACTCACCAACGGTCTGCGTGCTGCAACAATGCCTACAGCAGCGAGAAATATTGGATTGCGTGAAATGTGATGAATCTCGACGTGAGTAGGAGAAAACTGGGGGACGATTTGCAGGCTTAATTGATCATTGAAGATATTTTTTGGGATGTACTTAATTCTTTTGTGAGAATGCGTCATCTTATTCATTTTTCCATTATTCTCTCCATTTCAGTTTTTATTTGACGAAAAATTCTTGAAAATGAAAAAGTAGCAACATTGCGTATTCTCACTATTTTTTCCAACCATATTAGCACCCATATTTAATTTTTGAAAAAATTAACTCTGGCCTCCAAACTGTTTCCTTCGAGGTACTATATGCTACTAAATTTGAGGATCAAAAATAAAGAATTATTCCATTTTATATTGACCAGTTGGCTCTCCTGTGAACGAAAAAATGTCTGGTACGTAATGAATTTCTTTTGAGGAATCATGTATATTTTGCACTGATTCAGAAATCTATTTTTCGCGCTCATGATCCGGGGAACAGCGTGCTATCGTTCTGCCCAATTGTTTGTCTTATTTCAGGAACTACTCATGCAATTGAATAGACGACTTCGGCCCAAGTTGCCAACCCACAATTTTCTTCACAAATCTACTATCACTGGGAAACGGGAATTTCAGGACAAATTCGACATGATAAGGTTCGCGTTATTTATGAATATCCGTACAAGATGCCTTGGCTCCTCAAACAAGATAATTCCTTTCAAATATGGGGTTTTGTTAAGATCATCTCTGATTGGCTGAAATTTAAGTTGGTTTTCCTGATTTCATGTTAATAGTGTCAAATTCATATAGGATATGTTCCGCTTGTTGTTCAACTTGTATATTTTGGTTGCTGGATTTCCATTCCGTAGAACTGAAATATTCGGTTGGTTCCTGAAAAAAAGGTTAATTTCGGAATTTGATTGATGAAAAAACGTACTTTCTGTCACCAGAACGACAGTCAATTTTCTATGGTAACATATCCATAGCATAGAACAATCTTTATTTACTTCATGATCCATAGAACATAGAAGAGACAACAATCAACAATGGAAAAATTACTAGGTATGGTCTATGGATCATAAGGTAACTAAAGATTTTTCTATGCTGTGGATATGTTACCATAAAACATTGATTGGTGCATAGACTTAATATGTCTATGTTCTGGTGACAGAAAGATTGCTTTTTCATCAGTCAATTTCCGTAATTAACTTTTTTTTTTCAGGAACCAACCGAATATTTCATATTTACAGAACGGAAAACCGGCAACCGATATCACCAAGTTGATTTGCGGAACATATCCTTTATAAACTTGACACTATTAACATAAAATCAGGAATCCCAACTTAAATTTCAGCCGAACAAAAACCTATATTTGGAGGGAATTATCTTGTTTGAAGAGCCGAGGCAACTTTTACGGTTATTTATGAATAGCGCGAACCTTATCATGAGGAATTTGTCCTGAAATTCCCGTTCCTCAGTGATAATAAATTCGTGAAGAAAATTGTGGGTTGGCAACTTGGACCGAAGTCGTCTATTGAAACTTGACAGTTAGTTGGAGCATAACAATGCACAACTTTTCACGAAATTTCGTTGAGATCACAGTCAGTAAATTTCGAAAAAATTTACAGTGTTTCGAAAATTTGTTGTTTCGGAAACTGTTCATTAAAACCGAAAATCTCTGCTCATACTTTGAACATCAATTTTTACAGCAGTGTAAATCTTATTTCGATACGACCATAATTTCTGGAGATATTGGGAAAAAATATGTAACATTTCGTGGTTTTTTTCTCGATATCGTTGGTTTTTTCCGAAATAAATCAAAAAATACTTATTCGATCATGATGAAACTTCGCAGCTAGTTTGAGAATGCTAATAGGCAACTTTTTGTGGAATTTCGTGATGATCGTGTTGTTAGAACAATTCGAGAAAAAAATTTTAAATTTTTTCTCTTTCAAATATTCGATATTCTGTGATTTTCTGATCATATTATCCTCATGATATTCTGTATGAACCTTCGAGCTGTCATTTTTCGATGAAGTACTGGGTTTCAATTCGATCTAATCTATATTTTTGGAAATATTGGAAAAATAAAATTTTGAATGGGATATCTACGGAATCATTCAAGAATTCGACCTTCGTAATCAATCCCCAAACCTACTCTACAAATATGAGTTTCTAAGTTGTTTCTTTCGAAAGTTATTGTGTTCACGTCGAATTCATGAATGGGTAGAATCCGCTCAATGATTCCGCAGATATATTTATTCAAAATTTTATTTTTCTAAAATACAGATCAGATCGAATTGAAATCCAGTAGTGTTAAAAAAAACCTAGAGAAGCACTGACGTGAAGTCAGCAGCTTTTGAGCGCATGGTCAAAGGATATCACAAAAAGTGAGCATGCCCTCAAAAGCTGCGCTGACTCCACTCAGTGCTTTTCTAGGTTTTTTAATTCAATTCTGAATAAAATGTCCCTTGTTAGCTGAATATAGTTTCAGAAGAGTATCATGTACCTATGTATATTTTAGAAAAGTGTGTCTTCTCAGTTTCACTATCGATACATATGTGAAATATGGTTGTTGATGACATCACTGTTAAAGAAATAGAAATTTTATGTCGGTGTGTTGTCGCTCATACAGGTGTGTCAGGTCTTGGAAATACGACTTTCAGTTTCCCCAAAACCAAATATAGCATCCGCCATATGTAAGATTTCTCGATTTCCAATCTGCACGAGAAGTTACGGGAACAATATAATAAAAATTCATTTATGCTTGAACGGAGTTGAAATACCTGAAGTTCGGTTCCTGAATTTATTCCAACATCAACTTTCTGTTCAATCAATCAATTTGACTTCGTAATATAATAAATCTTCATAACTTCATTGTTAACAATGGATTATTGATTTTGTTTTTGGTCTATATCGATACAATGTCTTCCTGTTTCAAATATTGTATATTTCTTATAAGAGGTTTTTCAACAAAAACTTTTTTTTCACTATGGCCACAACAGAAGTATATGACAGTTTTGACATTTGGTTTTTTGATAAATCCATTGTGGAAGCTTGGGCAATTTTTAAAATGAATTCAGTTTCACTGTAGAAAATCGTACTAAAATGTTAAAAACTAGTTATGAAAATAGTGAATCTTCAAAAATTATAATATGTAATACTCGGAATGTTTTCGTTCAACATAATCGCCCTCCTATTAAGGATTGGGTCAATAAATTTGATTCGAAAGCGCGGTACACATTACTTGAGTTCCGATATTCCTGGCCAGTAAATTTTGACAGTCGATTTTACTGGCACTGCTTCGATAATTCTCCGTACCAGTACGAAGTGAAATTACTGATACTGGCCAATACTGATTGGGAATATAGGAACGCAACAATAATGTGCCAACTAGTGCTGTTGTTTTGTAATCGATGGTCGATGTTTTCAACATCGATGTTAGAGTTCACAAACATCGATGTAAACATCGATGTTATCCTATGGATGTTCCATATATTCAAAATAACGGCTTTGAATATAACATTTCTTTAAGAGAGTTCCTTTTTTTCACCCAAAAATGGCACTACCCCCCCTTGGATCTACCCGGGTCCCAAATGTAATTTTATTGCCCCTTGTTCACAATTCAAAGGTTTGTCACGTATCATTTGTCGATGCAATTTCTTCATTTGAACATTTAGATATGTTTGTTAATCAGTCTGTAAATGTTTTTATCAATAATTGTGATAACATTTTTATCATATCGTAATAGTTCCCAAATAAAAGCTATGAGCTCAGTGTGGCGGCATATCTGGTACTCGAACTTAAGGAGTACCTGCATACAAGATGATGATGCTCTCGTTTTACATTGAATGGAATTTCGCACAAATAGCTTTTAAGGGCCCGTACTATAAAACTTATTTGGACCAAAGAGAGCAGTTGACTCTCATTTTTGAACCAGATTTTACGGGTTAACTTCTCGTTATCTGTCAAAATAGTTTTATGATACCCGCCCTAAATGGCCTATGATTTTCCATTCTTTTAATTTTTGCATGCATGTCCTGGGCAACAGTGTGCTATCGTTTTGTCCAAATGTCTGTAATTTCCGAATTTCTTCCTGAGAATGTTCCCAAACGACTAGGTTGGACTCACTGATGAGATAACGAACCCGCTATCAAAATCGATTCCATCTGTCCGTAGACACGGCTGATGGCATACGAAAAAGCCTATCAACTTGTAACTTTCAGAGTAGGTTGCATTTCAGAATGCGACGGTCGAGTTAGTTACTGGACAAAATCCGCCAAACGGTTCAGGGGTTATAGCCATTTGAAAATTTAAGGTTAATTTCCTGATATTTCAGGAATGACTGGAGCAATTGGATTGAATCTTGGCAGTTTTGGGGCATAATGACGCGGAACTTTTTGCGAGAAGTTGTTGAGATCACTTTAGGAACTCGCATTGCGAATTTCCTATTCTGGTTATGTTTGGGATAACTTTAGGAACTCGCATTGCGAATTTCCTATTCTTGTTACGTCTGTAATGACTTTAGGAACTTGCATTGCGAATTTCGTATTCTGGTTACGTCTGCGGTGACTTGAGGAACCTGCATTGTGAATTTCCCATTATGATCATATTCGGGATGACTCGCAATGTGAATATCTAATTCTGGTTACTTATGCGATAACTTTAGGAGCTCGCATTGCGAACTTACAAATCATGTTGTGTTTGTGACCACTTTGGGAAATCATAATATAAGTTCGCATGAAAGTTGGATTAGGACCTCTCAGATATCTTGCCGGGAAGTTTGTGTTGCTAGTGAATTGGCATGGTTCAAACTATTCCTAATTTCAAACCCGTCATGCTGCTTCCAGAAGTATTCCTTAATCCGTGAAAAAGTAATAAATATCTATATATGGAAAAAATTTGCTGTGGTAGCACTAATAAATCTTCATGTCTAATATCAGTTGTGTGTGAAAGGTATTATAAAATAGATTCAAAAAAAATCTGACGAAGTTGTGTATCTATTTAACTCCAGAAAAAATATTAACAAAAAGCTTTTCTACGACAGTGATCGAAGCCGGAAGGACCCGAAGCTTAACTAATCCTTCCGATATAGAATAATCCAACGTAAATTGCGGCTCCCAATTTTCGTAAATAACGATAGACACTAACGCTATTAAATTTGCTTTATTTTGAAACTGAATCTGCGCATGCTTAGATGTCAAAAATAACGTTTGCTATAATAACGTCACACAAATTTGACACTGCAATATCTCTCCATTAACTGCTGTATATTTTTGCATATTCGAATTCTAAGTTGAATTTCGAGTGGCAAACCGTCGACTTCGGTTTGATTATAATTCTGCATATTCTAAAATCCAAATTAATCAACTGATTTTAGTTTTACTACTATAATGCTACTATGGATAATGATTTATTTTATTTTTAGTTCGTAGAATTGGTTAAGTTTTTGCATTACAATGTGACTTTGTATTGTATATATCAACAAACTGTGAATACTTCATTGGGTTTTACATGTTTGTATTCCTTTTGTCTCAAATAAATAAATAAATATATCAACTCTCGTTGTTATCACAAATCAATAATTATTTCCACTCGTAATCTAGTACTATATGGTAGAAGTTACAAGTATTAATAAAATTTAGTCTCTTGCGAGGGATGAGCCTTCTGCTCTAGCTCTAATTATACTGTGTCTTAGTTTATGGGATTTTGCAAGCCTACTCTGTGATCATGCAGTACGGGATCCGGCTGCAGAAATAGTGCGCTCATCGAGTATTTGCTTGAAACGAATTTTTTACATACATTCGTTGATAGGAGAATATATATCTACAGGGTTTCCCATCAAAATGTGGCCGCAAGTATTTTTGAATAATATATCCATTTCATAGCTATACAGGGTGTTTCATCATAAACTGGTCAAACATATATAGCCGTATTGATGACATCGGGAAAGTAATTTTTGCCTCATGACTAATACCCTGTTTTCTAAGCATAAGCGAGATACAGGGTGTTCAATGTCAACTTTGAGCAATATTCTGATAACTGTGTTGAGTTATACGTGACCTTCGAAATAACGGTTTTTGGTCACATCTTAGTATTTTTCGGTGGTCTCTTCAATTGTAGTGTAGAATTCTGGAAAAAATATTTCAAAATGGCGGAAAACCTAAAGAGTTGAAATGTTTTGTTTTCGATTGCCGAATTGGATAGCATTATTTTAATGTACTCAATTTTCTAAGATTTTCCGTGAAAAAATCTTTTTTTTTACATGTAAAAAAAAAATCACCCAAAATTGTTGAAATCTTTCGAGGTCGAACTAACCTTCATTCTGAACACTGCTGTGAAAACAGAATGAAAAAATATTTATTGGTTTTCATTTTATAGCCTTCCAAATATTCCGCTCGGAGTACTGAAATAATTTTTATTTAGGAACCTGGTGACCCTACGGAGGCCAGAATTGTGCTAATGGGCCCCCAGAATGACCCGGATAGAAATATGAATTTATCAAGAAAAAAATATTTTCTAAAAAAACTCTGGTGGGAATCGAATAACTCTCTCCGCACTCGGAAAATAGGCCCAAATTCGATGAACTACCGTTTCTTGGTAACGGACATCTTTATAAGCAAAATAAATCCCATTTATACTCGGACAATTGTCCGTAAGTGGTGCGAGTTCGATTCCCATCAAAGATTTTTTGAAAAAAAAAATTTTTTTTTTGAATTCATATTTCTTTCCAGGTCATTCTGGGGTTCCATTAGCACAATTTTGGCCTCCGTAGGGTCACCAGTTTCTTAAATAAAAATTATTTCAGTACTCCGAGCGGAATATTTGGAAGGCTATAAAATGAAAACCAATAGATATTTTTTCATTCTGTTTTCACAGCAGTGTTCAGAATGAAGGTAAGTTCGACTTCGAAAGATTTCAACAATTCAACAGTTATCAGAATATTGCTCAAAGTTGACATTAAACACCCTGTATCTTGCTTATGCTTCGAAAACGGGGTATATGTCATAAGGCAAACATTACTTCCCCAATGTCATCTATACGGCTAAATATGTTTGACCAGTTTATGATGAAACACCCTATATATGTGAGGACTGAAAAATCATGACTGCTGTTGCGCACTTGAGCGCACCTCTTCTCAACCAGATGTGAACAGATACGATTTTGTTAATTTTTACCTTCATAACGTACACCTTTCATTTATATATCAAATCAAAGCTAATTTTTTTCTATGTACGATGACATAGAGTTGCCTGAGTAAATCTAGCCAAAAAAAATTGCTGCCTGTTGAATATGATGCGGCCAAATTTTGATAAGCAACCGCGAGATATATATTCTCCTATTAACGAATGCTTCTGAAAAAATATAGTTTCAAGCAAATACTCGATGAGTGCACTTATTCCGCAGTGGGATCTTAGACTACAATATCTGTATAGATAAATAATTTCAATAAAAAATTATTTATCTAATGATTGTGTGATTGGAGGGTATGAGTACAAAATTTCATGAACTTAAACGCAGTGTTCAGATTTAGAGCAGAAACCTTACCCCTCGCAAGATGCTGAAACCAAATACGGGAGAATTCTGCCCAAGTTGTCAATCTTCAGTGGAAAAAATTGAATTGTTCTTAATAACGGTAAAATTGATATATCCAGAATTCCAATCGATTCGAGGTCAAAAACAAAAAAAAACTGATTAAAATTTTTTTTTTCTTAAAGTTCTTCTTTCGACGACATTCCACTCAAAGTTTATCGTACAATTGGAATATGCAAAAACAAGCATCAGTTTCTTTGAGAAAATCCGGAAGCTACGTCGATTTCCGATTTTTTGACTTAGGAATCGTTGACTCACCTTGCGTATCTCAGTTGATGGAAATCAATCTTTAGTATCAACGTTCAAAATGTCAATTCTATATCTTAAAAAATTAAGATTTTTTTGGGGGTGAACCTGATTTCTCTGACACCCGGTATATCAATTCTGTGTTTTGGTGGCCTTTTTTACCTTACCCATTATGGTTCTAGGGAATTGAATCGTTTCCAAATGCTTGTAATTATAGAATTAAATCGTTCTAAAAAGAAAAGTTGGACACACTGATTAAAAATCCGAGGAAAAAATTAAATCTGTCTGGCCGTGCGTATTTGCTGTAACTTCAGAAAAAATTTCCCAATGATTTTTTTTAGGGTTGGTTTGGATGTTAAATATCTCGGATGAATTCGTTTATAGGCAAAATCCGCTAGACGGTTTCGGAGTTATATCCATTTGAAATTGCCAGGAGTTTTCCTCTATGAGATACTGGCGCAATCAGATTCAAACTTGGTAATTAGTTATGAGAGGCTGACGCTCGAACCTTTACAATATGAATAAGGGATCTTATCATCAGAAGATTTCAGAAAATTGTCAGATTTCGATGATTGACATTAAGATTGTTTTCACAAACACTTTGGGTTAAGCTGTTTTTTTTTTGGAATAGCCCTAAAAACTGAATTTTCTAAAAGGAATTACTCGATATTTGTAGAGTTACTTTTGATAATGAAGCTAGCATATAAATGGAACAAATCTTATGACTGTTAGGGCCACTTGCACCGTATTAAAAAACCATAGATTAACACCATAACCAAGGTTAGGTGAAAAATTATCTTGCACCGTCACGTAATCCACATTTAATGGCCTTAACTGACTATTAAATTTAAACCCTGGAATTTGGGGGCTCAAAAGAAGAATTAATGGTAAGCTTCGAAATCTAACCCTACTTTCGAGCGATTTCGTACAAGATTGACATTTTTCTGGACGTAACCTCCAGTTTATTTACATTTTTTTTGTTTATATTGGACATTGATGAAGATCGCGTACGAGTTGATAATCAAATTTTGATTGAAAGTTATTGAATTTCAGATGATATTCATGAAAAATGATATAGAGAGAAACTGGCTTCAATTGGCATTGATTCGTATGTTTTAAAGCATGGAGAATTAAAATCAGTATTTCCATTGAGTTCGAAAAGTCAACTATTTCAAATGAAAAAGTTACAATTATATGCTCATTTATTTCCAAGAGCGAATAGCAGAACGAAATCAAAGACATATTTCGAATGATAAAAACATAGTTTCATGAAGATTCTTCAGTACTATTTTCTTTAGTGACGTATTACGTGGAAATCTATCATATACTACTTCAATATTGTGCAGGAGCTGTCTCTTTGCTATCATTATCCTCGATTATATATTAACTGGACTTAAAATATAACTACAAACGAATTAATGTGAGAGAAATTGCATCCTTGTGTTAGTCGGTCTTTAAACGTACACCTTCGTCAGTACATCCGTACATGATACTTCAATATTTATAAAAAATACATTTATTCTGCGGATCCCACATCAGAGTTTTCATTATCTTCGACCAAAAATTAACTCAATTCATGATATACTTATTACAAACAAAATAATTCAATAGGAAGTCTACCCTTGGGTAAGCCGTTCCTTACCCAAAAGTTGTTTCGTATAAATCAATACTATTTATTTTTTCGTTTTACGAACGCAAGGATTGTAATTCCCTGCAGACGCTTAAATCTCATGATATTACAAAATTTAAGTTTACTTGAGTTCATAACTATAAATTTGAATAATGTTTAAAGCCTGATGCAGAAGTAAGAGCACAGGTCTGTGGTAAGAGATCCCTAGTCTTAATGATAATAAACAAGTCAGGAACATTACATGCAATATTTTTATGGAAGCTATAAAGTCTGTCATATATTTTTTCGGTAGGTTTTTCAATAGATGCATCTTGATTTTTCATAACTTATAGAAATACGGTAGTGGTAACCCGTAACCCATAAAAATGGGTTTCATCTTTTGAATTGAAATATTTCATCAATTAGGGTTTAAATAAACAACATGAAGCTAGTCACAAGTACCAATTCATGAGAAAGTAACCAGATTTGTAGATTTATTTTAATCTAGTTACATTCAGCCTCGGTGCAAGCCGAATATTCAAACCAGAGTTTAATAAGTTTATCGTCGCTTAACTAACTGAAGCTTAAGACGGAAACGGTGCAATTGGCCCTAAATACTATGTTGTATGATATGATATATATATATATGCATAAAATAAAGGTTACCAAAACTCATATCCCATATTTATGAGTTAAATTAATTGAGAAATTATACGATTCTGAAATGATTGGATTTTAGGAAACATAGGGCAATATTGAATTGCCTTCATATAGTCATGGTGCAGGGAAAAAGGAATATTGGTGGCCAGCATAGTTACGGAATTCCTAGGTAGAGATGCCTTGAATGATTTCAACTTCGTGTACTGGAAAATAATAGTAGTACTTTCTACCCACAACTGGAGTTTTACATTTCTCATTCAATTCTTTTCGGTGTACCTATGATCAGCGAGAAATCATGTTTCACAAAGTTTCGACCTGAAATCCCTATATTCGATTTTTATGAGTTGTGTCTGATAGTCTGATATCATGCTCTTTTTTTTTGTTACACGAGTATGCAATAAAGGCCTACACAAACTAACGCAGTCGCATTGGCGATCAGGAGGCGGTGGCGATCTCTATCAACTGAAACACATGCATTTTCCTGCAATCAAAATTATAACTCCGAAATTTTGGGCGATTTTTCCATCAATGAAATCAACCGAGATGTTTAGGCCCCAAACTTACACTGGAAATTTCAAGACTCTAGGTCCTCTGGACCTCTGTACGTTAGCGAACATACAACCGGTCAAAAAGACAGAATTGAATTTGATCGAGGGTTTCTCATTAGGGAGTCGAACCTAAAAGTTTAAGACCATTTCCGGGTCAAAATTGAAAATTACTCACATTTCAAAGCAATTATAACTTCCTCATTGTGTCCTAGAATATTACGTCAAAATAGAAACTTCAAATTGTGGGAGAAAAACTGTTATTCTTCTACGGTACATTTAAGGAGAGGCAGTAACGCGTCATCAATTCGAAAAAATTAATAATTGAGATAAATGCATGTAGGATCTTATTCGTGAATACAACCATTTATGGACATTTGGTAAACAATATATTTTGGGTGTGGAAATAAGAGGAATGAATGTAAATGTATGGTAGAGGTTGATTTTTTCCAAAAATCTTTTTCATATTTGAATGATCTTTTTTGTTGGTGATCGACGTATTATAGTGGTCTGTCCTTCTATGCTTTCCTGTGATTTCTTGGAAGTTTGATCGGTACTTCCCCGTAGCGCATGAGCAGTGTGTCGGAATTGTCTATGCGATCTGATGCTGATGCTAGACGATACTGCCCAGTGTTGCCACCTCTACCGATTTTTCGGTAGATCTACCGATTTGCTCCTCAATCTACCGATCTACCGAAAAAGCATATAAATCTACCGAAATTTGATGGAGTGAATGTATCATCTGGTATCCTAGGAAATCATGACTTTTACGATATTATTTTGAAGGTTTCCTTACCATTACATATTTTGATACATAATTTAAGTTCTAAATGGTTATACATCGCAGATCTATAACGCAAAGCATGCCACACGTAATACAGATTCATGTATTAATAAATACCTCGCTCAATACTGGGAGCAGTTTGTGATTCCCCTTCATAAATTTTGTGAATCCCCAATGAGGGCATGTCACCATATTTATTTTTTTGCATATTTGTTGTTTCCAATAGGTATTAGTTTTTCTGATACTCATTTATTTGTTATAATATTGATTTTTCGTTCACAAGTTTAATTTTTCAAATAATGATTTTTTAATTAATAAAATCTATTTTTAATATTGCTTCATTAGTAGTAAATTTCATGCCCAATATTTCGGATAAATGGTATTTAGACTAAATAAATAACCCATACATGGTGAAAAGTTATGTTTTTCAGAAATCTACCGAAATCTACCGATTTTTTCCGAACTTTCTACCGAAACTGTCGGTACGGAAGGTGGCAACACTGATACTGCCATACTGTCTGCCACAGACCTTGAGGTCACTTCTTAACAACACAGTTTCAAATCTCAGCTTGATCGGATTTTCGTTTTGGGAGATATTGAAAAAAAATCAGTCTGTTTTGTTCTCATTTCCTCATAATCATTGATATTTCCGAAATAACTCAAAAAATATTGATTCGATCATGACGAAACTTGAAACTATGTAATTGGGAAATGTTGATACGCAAATTCGTGCAAATTTTTTCGATCATGTCATCGGAACAATTAAAAATGTAAAGATTCAGTTCATAAATATCTTAAATCTTATAATCATATGGTTCTAGGCAACAGTGCGGTATCGTTTCATCATAATGTCTTTAATTCTCTAATTTAAAACCCAAATTGGTCAACGACTAGGTTGGAGTTTCTGAAGAGGGATCCGTGGTCAAACTCAATTCTGTCGGCCGTGTGTGCTTTAACTTTCTAAGGAAAAGACCTAGAGTCTTGAAATTTTCAGTTTATGTTCGAGCCTGGAAATCACGCCTGAGTTCGGTAATGGGCGAAATTGGCCGAAAGGTTTCGGAGATATAACATTTTGAGGTTTGTTCCGGAATTTATTTTCGCGATCAGATTGGAGCCTCTTAATGAGTTGAGGAATAACAAAACGCAATTTTCTTTAGAATTTTGGGACGATCATACCATTAAAAAATTTTCAAGCAAATGTTTTTCGAAAAATTTCCAAATGTTTGCAGAAAACATTTTTTTTCAGAGACTCCTATCTAATCAGATCAGGATGAAATTCGGGACATACCTAAAGTGAATATGCAAAAAAATGTTCGAAATTTCAACTCGATCAGATATTCACTTCATAAAACATATTGAGCAAACAGCTCTTCTCTTTCTTTACGCGCTCCTCTAGGGAACAAAAGCGTTATCGTTTGGCCTAGTGTCTGTGATTTTCGAGTTTTGAGCCAAAAATGGTTCTTATCGATGAATGATTTTTTTTCCGAAACATCTTCGTCAGAATTCAATGAAAACTGGCACAGAAATTGAAATCTAAATACAACAAGAGTGCACCAAATTTCAGTTTTAGCGAATATTTATTTGCAGAGGAATTGGAAAAAAATATGTCAAATTTCTTGGCTATTTCAAATTTGGAGATTATTTCCTCAATTTCTCAAAAAGAAGTGAGGTTGCCAAAATTAAACTTCTTTTGTAGTAATGCCAACGCATAACTTTTGAGATTTCTGTTGAAAAAAATGTTTTTTCGAGAACTATTCATAACCTTTCCATGGAGTTTGGCACAGACCTTGAGGTTAATATTTTACAACTGTATATCAAATTTCAGTTTGATCGGATCTTGGACGATATTTGGAAAATATATTTCCAATTTCTTACTGATCTCATCGATATCATTATTAATTATTTCCGAAATAACTATGTATATATATGACTATCCAAAAAATCCATGGAAAGGGTATTTATATCTGCGGGTCCACAACATGGATTTCAAGAATTCGGCCTTCGTAATTAATCGTCAAACCTGCTCTAACATTATCGAGTCTCTGAGCAGATTCTGTCAGTTCTCATGGTGTTTACGATCAGAGGTAAGGCCATACGTAAAGAGATTAATTATGGCAGCCGAATTCCTGAAATTGAACAAGCGACTAAATGCTCCTAACTTCATTTCTGATGTGCTTTTCTAGATTTTCAATAGTTCTATTTCAGGTATCGAGAGTGAAAACCAATGAAGTTACGAAGAACCTGAAAAATATTGCAAAATCCTCCCAGAATATCCTTTGATCTATATTCAAAAATTCTAATGTGTTCTCTAGTCGAATTTTAATCATTTTAAAAAAGAGTTTCGAAAAATGAAGATTGTAACCTACAAACGAAACCCCGTGTTATTCGCGTTATTGTATGCTCTCAAGAGCAAGGGATCGCTACGAAGGAATTCCTCAAGATAACACTGACGCATCCATGTAGGGAAGTCGAAGAGGAGAAAGTCAGGTTGGGCAGGTTTTGTTATACTCATTACCAAATTTATCGAGCACCATCGGCACAGGAAACGCAATGGAGATTCGGTAGAAATTCCTTCGGAATTGACACTTTTGAACAGATAATTGGATAATTCTTTAGGCAATTTTCCATGTGTGAAACGGCTGTGTTGAAAGTGAAATCAAGCTTTATTCATATAATCTCCAATTAATTTTCGGTCTATTAGGGATAAAATAGGTCCTTTGTTGGAGATCTATCGTAATATTCAATATAGAATATAACCGTTTTGAAAAATCTGCTTTTTATGCACTTGTTCTAATAATATAAGGAAAACGAGCTTTACCATTTTGAACTGTTTCAGCAGTTACTATTTGGTAGTTGTAGTTGATCATAATTAAAACAAATTATTATTACTATCCTTTTAAACGACAATTATGAGATGTTAAACAATATACAGTGCGCGTCAAAATTATGGAGCTTATTCATTTTCTGAGAAGAAAAATATTTGGCAACAAAATCCTGAAACAGGTCGATTTTTGTTTCACTTTTACCGAATTTATTTGCATTTTTAAAAGATTTTTGTTGCACCCTGTGCTATCCCCATCAACCCTCTAAATTTTTTGAATATGGAAAGTAGGTCACGTGGTACTTTTTTTTGGTAAGGTCTTTGTATCTTCTTTACAGGCGTGCAGAAATTTTCGAGAAAAAAAAATTCTTATTTTGAAAAATTAATTAGTTCAAAGAAGTTTTCATTATTTGCACTTTGTCATGGTCATTTACTTTGAGACGATGGTACCTGATTAAATTTGTCACCGAATGAAAGTCGACCATTACAGTTTTGTTCATGCACAACTTTAAACCCACTCACGTGAAATTTTTTTTCTCCATTATAGGGTTCGTAGGGGTTGAAAGTTGTGCATGAACAAAACTGTAATGGTCGACTTTAATCCGGTGATAAATTTCATCAGATACCATCGTTTCAAAGTAAATGAGCCATGACAAAGTGCACATACTGAAAACCTCTTTGAACTAACTAATTTTTCAAAAAAAAGAAGATACGAAGACCTTGCATAAAACGTACCACATGACCTACTTTCCCAATGCAAAAAATTTAGAGGGTTGATGGGGATGACACAGGGTGCAACAAAAATCCTTCAGAAATGCATAAAAATTTGGTAAAAGTGAAACAAAATCGACCTATTCCAAGATTTTGTTGCCAAATATTTTTCTTCTGAGAAAATGAATTTGTTCCATAATTTTTACGCGCACTGTATAAGATATACATTTTTGCGACTTGTACCGAAGTTTCGTTCATCTTCAGAAAACTGACCCCTGAGCACATGGTACACGGTATTTATGCAGATTCACTTGAAACGAAGTGATGAAAAATAGTGACAGGAATTTTTTCTGTAACAGATGTTGGAAAACATACATTTTTTTGGGGAATTAATAGGGTGTAGAACGAATGTATCTTTGGAAAGTATAAATAGTTTGAAAATTACAGAGTTCCGCTTGGTCGTTTATTATTTCAAGCATATCTTTCAGTGCTAATTTATAAATGTTGATGGACTGAAGATGTTAAGTTTCGTTCCTTTTATTCTTCATTGTCGATTTTTGGGAATGGGTGGCCATTCTGGATTCAAATAACATTTTCGAAAAGAATTGGTAACATCGATTGAATCGATATTTTGGTGATATTAGGAAATCTACATGCCGCTGGTATATACAAGATGTTCCTTAATTTGAGGTACTGAAGAAGATGGGAGATTCTTTGCATAATTTTAAAGAGAAAAGTTCTATAATATAGGACCACAAACGTTTTGTTTTCTAGATAGAGGTTGTAAAAGTTTCAATTATTTTCAAGATTTTTTTCATGATATCTGCACTTCACAAGAAGATTATACGTGTTTATGGAATGTTTATGAATTATTGCTATATATCCTCATGATGAATTTATTCACCACTGCTTACTTACTGGCTTTCTATGACATTTTTCATTTGTCCTTGGATATCGAGGGAATCGTTCAAAATTTTTTTCCTCGGAATCGGTAGTAGATACGCAAAACCTACAAAAAACTATTAAGTCTAGTATAACGACATAGCTTCTTTTCAGAATTTGTCAAACTTACATTGGTTCACCAAAAACAAGTTCTAGAGTAAAACAGGGCACAGAAAAAATATCCACCATGAACATTTGCAATCGAAATTGGCATGTGACATGGTGTGAACTCCGAATTGTTTTACCTATGTATGCCAAATTTCAGTTGAATATCTTGCGAAGTGCAGAAACTACGAGAAAAAACTTCAAAAAAATCAATCACCCTGTATATCGAAAAAAAATATTTGCGGTCTTATGGTTTTGGAACTTCCTTTTTGCGCGCATGTTCTAGGGGAACAGCGTGCTTTCGTATTATCCAAATGTCTGTAATTTTCGATGATTGAGCCGAAAATGGTCTCAAACGACTAGGTTGGACTCCCTGATGACGAATCCAGTGTCAAAATCGATTCTGTCCGTCCGGCCGGCCGTGGACACGATAACTGTCGAACGGAGTGAGTTAGCGACTTGAAACTTTCAGGGTAGGTCGCGCATTGGAATGCCGTGGTTAAGTTCGTTAATGGGCCAAATCGGTCGAACGGTTTCGGATTTACAGCCGTTTGAAGTTCTGAAGTTATTTATGTTTATTTCAGAAACTACCAAAGCGATTAGATTGAAATTTTGCAGTTAGGTGGAGTATAACGACGAACAATTTTGAGCAAAATTTTGTCAAGATCGTACTGTCAGTAAATTTCAAAATTTTTCGCAAACCGTTTATCATATTCAAAAAAAATTCCACTCAGACGTTGAGCATTATATTTCACAGCAGTGTAACAAATTTCAGTTCAATACGATGATAAGTTTTGGAGATATTGGAAAGAAATATGTCAAATTTCGTGGTTTTCTTCTCGATTCGCTGTTTTTTCGGTGTAACTCAAAAATACTGATTCAATCATATTAAAACTTGCTGAAGGACAACTTTTTTCAAAATTTCGTGATGACAGTGTCATTAGAATCTGTATTTTTGGAAATATGGGGAAAATAAAATTTTGAATGGCTATATCTACGGAATTATTGGGTGGATTTTACTCATTCACGAATTCGGCCTTAATTAAGGTCCAAACCTCCTCTACAAATATTGAGTTTTTAAGTTGTTTCTTCCGGAAGTTATTGTGTCTAAACACAATAGAGAAGGTTTGGGGCTTAATTACGAAGGTTGATTTCGTGAATGGGTAAAATCCGCCAAATGATTCCGTAGATATACCCATTCAAAATTTTATTTTCCCAATATTCAGAAAAAACACAGATTAGATCGAATTCAAAGTCAGTACTTCATGTACTCCATTGAAAAAGCAGCTTTTGCGCGCCAAAGCGGTCATCTCCTTTGAACATACTGCTGCCTTCACGGCATTGCTTTTCTAGGTTTTTTGAAATTATGCGAGGAATCTCCCATCTTCGTTTGTATCCCCAATTTTGGGAACACCTAATCGGAATTCCCAAAATTACCAAAAATACAGATAAAATCGGGTAAAACTAGTACTTCGTTTTAAAATTGAAGCTTGAAAATTTCTTTGGCATTTCAAACTCATCTGATATACAGTTTCTGATGAATCACATAGAATAAAATGTTTCTTGATAAGATCTTCACGACATATCACAATTATTATTTTATTATTATATTATTATTATTATATTATTAACTATTGACTTTCAAACTATCAATTCGATGAATGAGTGTTTCTCAAATTATTGTGAAACAATTGCGCTCAAACACAAATTTTCAATAGATCTAACGCGAAGGCTTTTAGTTAGACAGATGCATTTTCGGGAATTCATTATGTAAAAATACCTCATATTCATAGATGAAATCAAGCAAAGAATAAGGCCCACGCAATTTAAAGATTGGCCTACATGAAATGCTCTCACGGTACGCCTAAATCTTGTAATTAATCAGATTTTATGTAATTCGCCCATAATGTCCAATAATAATCATACGTTTGAACTATTGTTGGTGAATTTCTCAAGGCGACACAGAACTGGGAGAATAGCAAATTAATGGTGAAGACATAAATGTCGAAACAACATTTTCGAGACTATCGAAATTACCCATAGCTTGATAATTATGTTCATCACCGTGTATAAAGGATAATATTTTACGATATCTTTGACTGAATTTTATAAGCTTATTATGGTGCTAAAATTAAAATTAATGTCATAGAAATTTTCACATCGGATCAGTAGTTTCACTTTCATCTTATATTTTTTCATTTCGTATAATACAGCAGAGGCTTAGCACATGTCTCTTAGCATAGTATACTATGCTTTCAGTGCTCAAAAGTTAAAAATAATTTTGAGAGACACACTCATGCGAGGAACATACAGATCATTCAATCGTTGAATGCAGATTATTGATTGAAACATTTTCTAACTGTCAATTCTATGAATGAGTGTTTCTCAAATTATTGTGAAACAATTGCGCTCGAACAAAAGTTTTCGAAGAATCTAACGCGATGGTTTTTAGTTAGACTTTAGTTAGCATTTTCGGGAATTCATTATGTAAAGATACGTCACATTCATAGACGAAATCAAGCAAAGAATAAGGTCCACGCAATTTAAAGATTGGCCTACATGAAATTTTGTATAATACAGCAGAGGCTTAGTACATGTCTCTTAGCATAGTATACTATGCTTTCAGTGCTCAAAAGATAAAAATAATTTTGAGAGACACACTCATGCGAGGAACATACAGATCATTCAATCGTTGAATGCAGATTATTGATTGAAACATTTTCTATTTTTGCGCGCATGTTCTAGAGAACATCGTGCTATCGTTTTGTCCAAATGTCTGTAATTTTCGATGATTGAGCCGAAAATGGTCTCAAACTACTAGATTTGACTCACTGATGACGAATCCGGTGTCAAAATCGATTCTGTCCTGCCGGCCGTCCGTAGACACGATTACGGTCGTACGGAGAATCCTATCGACCTGAAACTTTCAGGGTAGGTTGCATTTCAAAATGCGACGGTTAAGTTCGTTAACGGGCGAAATCGGCCAAACGGTTTCGGAGTTAGAGCTCTTTGAAGTTTTGACTTTATTTTGGCGATAATTCAAAAACTACTGCAACGATTGGATCGAAACTTGGCAGTTAGTTGGAGTATAGCATGGTGCAACTTCTCGCGATTTTTTTTGAGATCGTATGATCCGTAAATTTTGAAAACATTTTTTTCAAAATTTTTTTTCGCGAACTGTTCATCACATTCCAACAAAAATTCAGTGCAAACTCTGAGCTCCATATTCCATAGCGGTGTGCCAAATTTCAATCCGATACGGTTATAAGGTTTAGAGATATTGGGAAAAAATATATGAAATTTCTTAGTTTTCTTCCCGATATCGTTCTTTTTTGAGGTATAACTTAAGAAATACTAATTCAATCACTATGAAACTTCGCACCTAGGTTAAAGATGCTGAAACTCAACTTTGTACAGAGTTTCGTGATGATCGTGTTTTCAGAACAATTCGAAAAAAAAATTCGAATTTTTTCTTTCGAATACATATTCAATGTAACATAATCACAAGGACAAATATTCCCCCTTGATCAGAGCTAATCATCCAATCAACCAAAACACCTACACCGAAGAAGCGGATCCAAGTAGAATGACTACAGCTGTTTCACAATTTTTTTGCGATACAATCTTAACGAAATTTTGCAGAGTGAGATAGCATTTAACATATACTTATTTCAATTCGATCATAACGGTACTTTTTGAAATATTGAATGGCTCTAGCTTCAAAACCGTAAGGTGGATTTGGCTTATTGTAGAACTCAACCCTCGCGAACTACCCAGAAAGATTCAAGTCTCTCGATTTCCTCCGGAAGTAGGGGTGGGGTGTTGACGTCTGACACGACTAGGAAATTATTATAAGACACTCCCTTGCGCGAAAGATTGAAAATCTATCGTGCCAAGAATATTTTTCCACCTTGACCAAGTCGTGTATGCATCAAGAAAACTATATAAATGCATTCGATATCACCATAATTCAAACTTCGAACATAAATAGGTTTATTTATCAGCGTATAATAGAACCTCGGTATACCGCAAAAGTATTTCGAAGTTTCATTTTGTTTTATCTGCATAGATTTTGAGATGGAAAATTTATGTAATTTTTTATTTCTCAGGGAACAAGCAAGCAAGTATATTTTACATGGTTTAAACTCATGAGAGTTGAAGCTCTCAAGTGAGAGTCATTGAAAAAAACCGGGAAGATATTTTGAATTATATTTTAACGTTTGGTCGGCATAGAAACAATTTTCTATTCAACCATTACAGTGTTTTTGCGCGCATGTTCCAGGGAAACATCGTTTTGTCCAAATGTCAGTAATTTTTTAATATTGAGCCTAAAATGGTCTCAAACGGCTAGGTTGGACTCACTGATGACGAATCCGGAGTCAAAATCGATCCTGTCCGGCTGTACGTCCGTAGGCACGGTTATGGGTGTACGAAAAATCCAATCGACTTGAAAAAGTTGGTTGCATTTCAAAATGCGAAGGTTGTGTTCGTTAATGGGTAAAATCGGTCGAATAGTTCCGGAATTATGGGTATTTGAAGTTTTGAGTTTATTTCCTTGATATTTCGAGAACCACTGGAGCGATTGAATTGAAACTTGACAGTTAGTTGAAACATAAGGACCTGCAACTTCGCCAAATTTTGTTGGGATCGTGCCGTCAGTAATTTTTTTCAAAAACAATTACATTCGGACGAAATTCTGGTCATACTTCGAGCTCCATATTCCGCAATTTCAGTTCGATGCGATAACAATTTTTGAAAATATTGTGAAAAAATATGTCAAATTTCGTGTTTTTTCTCGATACCATTTTTTTTTTCGGAATATCTCGAAAAATACTGATTAAATCATGATGAAACTTGGCAGCTAATTTGAGAATGCTGATGAACAACGTTGCGCGAATTTCCGTGATGATCGTGTCATTAGAACAATCAGAAAAAAAATTTCGAGTTTTTTTCTGTAATATAGTCAATATTCTGTAATCTTATATTCAGACTATCCTGATGAAATTCTGTATGGACCTTCGAACTGTCATATTCCGATGAAAATCTGGATTCCAATTCGATCTTATTTGTATTTTTGTAAATATTGGGGAATCATTAGGACGATTTTACCCATTCACGTATTCGACCTTCGTTATTAAGGTCCAAACGTACTCTACGAATATCGAGTTTCTATGTCGTTTCTTCCGGGAGTTATTGTGTTTACGGTTGGCCGTTAGGTCGTAAAGCCAACCGTAAACACAATAACTTACAAATTACAAAGGTCGATATCGAGAATGGGTGAAATCCGCCCAATGATTCCGTAGATATAACCGTTCAAAATTTTATTTTCTCAGTATTTCCAAAAATACAGATTAGATCGAATTGAAATCCAGTTCTTTATCGGAAAAAACCTAGAAAAGCACTACCGTGAAGACATCAGCTGAGAAGTACAACTGCTGACCGTAAACACAATAACTTTCGGAAGAAACGAAATAGAAACTCGATATTTGTAGAGTAGATTTGGGGCTTAATTACGAAGATTGAATTTGTGAATGGGTAAAATCTGCCTAATGATTCCGTAGATATACCCACTCAAAATTTTATTTTCCCAATATTTCCAAAATACAATTAGGTCGAATTGAAATCTAGTATTTTATCGAAAAAAAAACCGAAAAAGCACTGCCGTGAAGGCATGTCCAAATTCGTTGCCGAAGCGGTGATCTCCATTGAACATTCGCGCAAAACCTGCTGCCTTCACGGCAGTACTTTTTAAGGTTTTTCTAGACTATATTGCAAAAAACTGTACATTCCGGTAAATTTCTCCGATTTGTGAGCTTGACCTTCGTTTGTACTCTTCAAATTCACGATGAACCGACACACGTCAATAATCGAAAGTGCTGGGTAAACCTTTTTCGAAAATCTTTCTTTTTTCGGTGGATTAGCAGGATTTTCTTGAAAATTTTAACGGCACAAGTTATCTCACGTGAAGCACTATTTTTTTCATATGTTTTCATCAAGAAAAAATGGGGCTTTCCATTAAGATCCGACGCATTTTCCGTTGAAACCCACTTTTTCGAAACGCACACTAGATACATTTTGATAAATATCCTGAAAACTGTATGAAATGAAAAATTCAAGGTACAAAGCAGCACAAACCTAACACAATTCAGCACATTTTTTCCAAAAATTAATAGTACTGGGCTCGCATCACACAAATAATGTTTTTTCGCATTTATTCGGTTTTGAGGATAACCATTCGGAAATAAGTGAATGAAGTATGTATAAATATTTTCACAACAAAAATCCAAATTTCTGTGCAATTGTTATCAAAATGTTACCGGAAGATCACTGCTGCCTGTGCAAAATTCAGAGTACCGAAAGAAATTACAAACACCGGAAGAATTCGAACAGCAGGAACAATAACCGAATCGCGAAATGAATCGGTAAGAGCACGACAATAACACCATCACCAGGAAGAAGACAAATTTCATGGGATAATTACCCATCTCATTTCGACGACTCTTGGGAATAGCTGCAAAAAATCACTGGTGCGTTGACACTGGCACTGCTAAAAGAAGACTGAGGATCGCGACGAAGAAATTGAATAGATCTCGCGAAATTTCTCCGACTTGGTGCCGTAGCATACCGGAGAAATGCATTCCACGATGGGTACTTACCTCCCGTACCATCATCACTTGCGACTTTGTTATTGCCGGAGTTGCCACACCTTTTGACCTTTTATCGATACCCAGTTCCGATTAAAATCGCGTGTAGACGGTGAGCGAGTACCCCGAGCATCTTGGTTCTACCGTATGTTACCGGTGAATACACATTATTTCTATATACATTGTATAAATATAACAAACTACATGGATGTGTATTTCTATAATTCGCTCTACATGTTTCTTCAGGAGCTCTATAAGTTGAGAATAATATAATGACCGGTACGGCACCTTAAAGAAATAGGAGCCACCATAGAGTACTGATGATTTGGAAATTCTGACGTTTAGAAGGCTTTTCTGTGATTTAACAGTTGTGTTAACCTTCAAATAATAATAATTAACCTTCATGGTCATTTTTGTTATGATTTCAAATCATTGATTTGGCCGATTTTGGATATTTGAACTGAGCAAGTTTTTGATTCGCCCTTATGTTTATTATTTTCTAAAAAAGATCAGATATCAGAGGCTCCTTCTTATCGTTATGTTATCTTAAATAACTATGAATTCATGAGAACAATTTAATTAAAAATCTTTTTCATACCCATTACAATGTTCTACGATTCATATTGTTCCATACAAATTAAATATTGTATTTGTCTTATATGTTTCTGTTCCAACAGGAAAGTAAGTAATAGAATAGTGTTATCAATATTGAAAAATCTTCTTTCGTAAAACTCATACTGTAAAGGAGAGCTCTTTACCAAAATTTCCTTGACTTCATCATTGAAGTACACATTTTATTTCAATTTTAACTCAGAAGGGAAAAACATTTTTTTTCGAAGCCACAAAGACAACAATCTTGGTCTTACTCGATGGAAATTCATCTTTGTGATCAAAAGTAAAATAACTCAAATCCAAAGGTTGTACTTTATATTGTGTGATATCATGGTACATGTTCAATTTGTTACGGATTTACATAAGTAAATCGTTTCTTACCCCAAATGTATCAATATTTAAATAACAGACTTGGTAAATATATCGATTTTGACCTGTAAAGGACGAAAATCTTATAATGCAGTTGATGATTTCATCAGAAAGCTTTCCCTCGTCAAAGTCAGGAAGGTAAACTTTTATATATGAAAGTTCTGGTTTATCTTGTTATGCACAAGATCTTCAGGACCATATTGAATTATGCTGAACAATCTTGTGTAAACACCAGTAAATGAAGTAAAAGTTTTCCTCAATATAAATGCTTCGAGTACAACTATTAAACGAAAATTGTAGCAGAAGGGTACAATTTCATAAATGAAAGTTATGCTTTATTTTGTTATGCACAAGTTTGAATGAAGAATAATGCAAATCTAAATTATTTTTAGTAGAATAATGAATTTGCTAGACAACCTAAAAATATAAGGGCATTTTGTCCTTCTGTCTGAACGCTTTGCAGAATAGAAATTGTAAGTTTTCTTCACTATGAATGTTTCGATTTCGAGTACAACTTGTAGGCAACAATAGCATAAACGCAGCCTTTGTATTCCTTTTAAGGAAACAACGAATATAAGACATCAAAAACTTGTTCAAAATTCCGAACACAAACTAAACCAAGATGAAGGTTAACAGCTGTTCATGCACAGAGAAGTCTCATAAATGTCAGAATTTCGGCATTATCATTATTCTATGGTGGCTGCTATTTCTTTCAGCTGCCGTACCGATATAATGACATGTTTTCTTAACATTAAAAAGACCTATTCATCCAAACTTACAGACTAAATGCAACATTCACTCTCTGTCTCTCTGGTCATATAAAATTGAATTAACTTTAGTTAAAGCTATTACATCAAATTGACTATAACGTATACGGTATGTATGCACCAGTTGGGGTGTGGGTAATTTGCTGACCAAAATATAATCCTCTAAATCACTACCTTAAAGAATATTTAATTGAACCAAACTCTAAAACTGAGTTGTGTACATTGATATGTTCGTGCCACCACATTCAAATTTCAAACCCACCCCAATTTGGGGGTAGTTTATTCTTGTAATTTTTCAAAATAATTTGCTGACCGGAGGTTTCCAGTTGAGATATTTTATCGAAACGCTATATTATGATTGAATATAGCATACTTTTTGTGCCACCATAAAAAAACTTCAGATCCGCCCCCGTTAAAGGGTAGTTTATTCTTGTGATTTTTCAGAAATCCTTGCTGATCGGAAATTTCCCGTGAAGATATTTTATTGAAACGACGTATTATGACTAACCGTAGCATACTCTTTGTGCCACCATAAAAAATATTGAGATCCGCCCCCTATTAAGGGTAGTTTATTCTTGTGATTTTTCGGAAATCCTTGCTGATCGATATTTTCTATTCTATTGAAACAAAGTAAAATAATTGCAAATCGGATACCCTCTGTGCCATCACACAAAAATTCCAGATCCGTTTCGTTTAAGGGTAGTTTATCCTCGTAATTTCTCGGAATACTTTGCTGACCGAAAATTTTCAGTTGAGATATTTTATTGAAACAACGTAATATGACTGAGCGTAGCATACGCTTTGTGCCACCGTGGAAAAATTTCAAATCCGCGCCTGTTTAAGGGCAGTTTATTCCTGTGATTTTTCAGGAATCCTTGCTGATCGGAAATTTCCGGTGGAGATATTTTATTGAAACGACGTATTTTGACTAACCGTAGCATACTCTTGCTGCCACCATAAAAAATATTGAGATCCACCCCCTATTAAGGGTAGTTTATTCTTGTGATTTTTCGGAAATCCCTGCTGATCCATATTTTCCACTAGAGATATTTCATTGAAAAAAAGTAAAATAATTGCAAATCGGATACCCTCTGTGCCACCATACAAAAATTCCAGATCCGACTCGTTTAAGGGTAGTTTATCCTCGTAATTTCTCGGAATACTTTGCTGACCGAAAATTTTCAGTGGAGATATTTTATTGAAACAACGTATTATGACTAAACGTAGCATACTCTTGGTGCCACCGTACAAAAAATTCAGATCCGCCCCTGTTCGAGGGTAGTTTATCCTTGTGATTTTTCAGGAATCCTTGCTGATCGGAAATTTCTCGTGGAGATATTTTATTGAAACGACTTATTATGACTAACCGTAGCATACTCTTGGTGCCACCATAAAAAATATTGAGATCCACCCCCTATTAAGGCTAGTTTATTCTTGTGATTTTTCAGGAATCCTTGCTGATCGGAAATTTCCCGTGGAGATATTTGATTGAAACAACGTATTATGACTAAACGTAGCATACTCTTGGTGCCACCATACAAAAAATTCAGATCCGCCCCTGTTTGAGGGTAGTTTATCTTTGTGATTTTTCAGGAATCCTTGCTGATCGGAAATTTCCCGTATAGATATTCTATTGAAACAACGTATTATGACTAACCGTAGCAAACTCTATGTGCCACCATAAAAAACATTCAGATCGACCCCCAATTAAGGGTAGTTTATTCATGAGATTTTTCGGAAATCCTTGCTGATCGATATTTTCCAATGGAGTTATTTCTTTGAAACAAAGCATAATAATTGCAAATCGGATACCCTTTCTGCCAACATTCAGAAATTTCAGGTCCGACTCATTTAAGAGTGGTTTATCCTCGTAATTTCTCGGAATTCTTTGCTCTAATGAGGGTAATTTAGTCTCGAAATTTTTCGGAATAGCCTGCAGACCGGGCATTCTCAGTAGAAATATTTCATCAAAACAATGCACCTTGAATAGGTGTATGTAATTCTTCGTAAAACTATGGTGATGTTGGCTGATTTCTCCGGAATCACTTCCAATACAATTAATTCACTTCAATCTTCGGTGACGGAAAAAAAACACCCAGTTCCCTCATAATAGTACCTGGAATTCTCGTTCACACATGGAAAAAAAGGGATGGGAAAATATGTAAAACTCCCAAGAAGTGAGACAGCTTTCAAAAAATATTATAAAACTGAACATCCAGAAATCTACGTGGAGATTTCCCAAATTCACGGAAATACCCATCATCAAAGCTAAATTCGAAATTCCATAGAAAAAATTGTGAATGATACAACGCATTAGACCTGCAGTTATGCTCTTTTCAAAAAGTAAACACAAATTCAGTTTCGATATATAAGGTGATAATTTAACCCTGTACACGATTTATGAGTCCGGTCCTGGAATACCAAATAGGGAACATGAGTTTGATTCACACAGTCCTGATATAACTTTCATGGAGATATCCTTGCCGGAAATCCTTCGTGCAATTCTTCGGGAACTTATAGGAGTAAACTACGCTAGAAAGGCGGTCACAACTGGAATTTTTCTATGGTGACACAGAGGGTATCCGATTTTCAATCATTTTACTTTGTTTCAATGAAATATCTCCACTAGAAAATATCGATCAGCAAGGATTTCCGAAAAATCACAGGAATAAACTACCCTTAATAGGGGGTGGGTCTGAATATTTTTTATGGTGGCACCAAGAGTACGCTACGGTTAGTCATAATACGTCGTTTCAATAAAATATCTCCACGAGAAATTTCCGATCAGCAAGGATTCCTGAAAAATCACAGGGATAAACTACCCTCAAACAGGGGCGGATCTGAATTTTTTGTATATGGCACCAAGAGTATGCTACGTTTAGTCATAATACGTTGTTTCAATAAAATATCTCCACTGAAAATTTTTGGTCAGCAAAGTATTCCGAGAAATTACGAGGATGAACTACCCTTAAACGAGTGGGATCTGGAATTTTTGTATGGTGGCACAGAGGGTATCCGATTTGCAATTATTTTACTTTTTTTCAATGAAATATCTCTAGTGGAAAATATGGATCAGCAAGGATTTCCGAAAAATCACAAGAATAAACTACCCTTAATAGGGGGTGGATCTCAATATTTTTTATGGTGGCACCAAGAGTATGCTACGGTTAGTCAAAATACATCGTTTCAGTGAAATATCTCCACGGGAAATTCCCGATCAGCAAGGATTCCTGAAAAATCACAAGAATAAATTACCCTTAAACAGAGGCGGATTTGAAATTTTTTCACGGTGGCACGAAGCTTATGCTACGCTCAGTCATAATACGTTGTTCCAATAAAATATCTTCACAGAAAATTTTCGGTCAGCAAAGTATTCCGAGGAATTACGAGGATAAACTACCCTTAAACGAGTTGGATCTGGAATTTTTGTGTGGTGGCACAGAGGGCATCTGATTTGGAATTATTTTACTCTGTTTCAATGAAATACCTCTACTGGAAAATATGGATCAGCAAGGATTTCCGAAAAATCACATGAATAAACTACCTTAATAGGGGGTGGATCTGAATATTTTTTATGGTGGCACCAAGAGTATGCTACGGTTAGTCATAATAAGTCGTTTCAATAAAATATCTCCACGAGAAATTTCCGATCAGCAAGGATTCCTGAAAAATCACAAGGATAAACTACCCTCAAACAGGGGCGGATCTGAATTTTTGTACGGTGGCACCAAGAGTATGCTACGTTTAGTCATAATACGTTGTTTCAATAAAATATCTCCACTGAAAATTTTAGGTCAGCAAAGTATTCCGAGGAATTACGAGGATAAACTACCCTTAAACGAGTTGGATCTGGAATTTTTGTGTGGTGGCACAGAGGGCATCTGATTTGCAATTATTTTACTTTGTTTCAATGAAATACCTCTACTGGAAAATATGGATCAGCAAGGATTTCCGAAAAATCACATGAATAAACTACCCTTAATAGGGGGTGGATCTGAATGTTTTTCATGGTGGCACATAGAGTTTGCTACGGTTAGTCATAATACGTTGTTTCAATAGAATATCTATACGGGAAATTTCCGATCAGCAAGGATTCCTGAAAAATCACAGAGATAAACTACCCTCAAACAGGGGCGGATCTGAATTTTTTGTATGGTGGCACCAAGAGTATGCTACGTTTAGTCATAATACGTTGTTTCAATCAAATATCTCCACGGGAAATTTCCGATCAGCAAGGATTCCTGAAAAATCACAAGAATAAACTACCCTTAATAGGGGGTGGATCTGAATATTTTTTATGGTGGCACCAAGAATATGCTGCGGTTAGTCATAATACATCGTTTCAATTGAATATCTCCACGGAAAATTTCCGATCAGCAAGGATTCCTTAAAAATCACACGAATAAACTACCCTTAAACAGAGGCGGATTTGAAATTTTTTCACGGTGGCAACAAACGTATGCTACGTTCAGTCATAATACGTTGTTCCAATAAAATATCTCCACAGACAATTTTCGGTCAGCAAAGTATTCCGAGGAATTACGAGGATAAACTACCCTTAAACGAGTTGGATCTGGAATTTTTGTATGGTGGCACAGAGGGTATCCGATTTGCAATTATTTTACTTCTTTTCAATGAAATATCTCCAGTGGAAAATATGGATCAGCAAGGATTTCCGAAAAATCACAAGAATAAACTACCCTTAATAGGGGGTGGATCTCAATAGTTTTCATGGTGGCACCAAGAGTATGCTACGGTTAGTCATAATACGTCGTTTCAATAAAATATCTTCACGAGAAATTTCCGATCAGCAAGGATTCCTGAAAAATCACAAGGATAAACTACCCTCAAAAAGGGGCGGATCTGAATTTTTTGTATGGTGGCACCAAGAGTATGCTACGTTTAGTCATAATACGTTGTATCAATAAAATATCTCCATTGAAAATTTTCGGTCAGCAAAGTATTCCGAGAAATTACGAGGATAAACTACCCTTAAACGAGTCGGATCTGAAATTTTTGTATGGTGGCACAGAGGGTATCCGATTTGCAATTATTTTACTTTTTTTCAATGAAATATCTCCAGTGGAAAATATGGATCAGCAAGGATTTCCGAAAAATCACAAGAATAAACTACCCTTAATAGGGGGTGGATCTCAATATTTTTCATGGTTGCACCAAGAGTATGCTACGGTTAGTCAAAATACGTCGTTTCAATAAAATATCTCCACGGAAAATTTCCGATCAGCAAGGATTCCTGAAAAATCACAAGAATAAACTACCCTTAAACAGGGGCGGATTTGAAATTTTTCACGGTGGCACAAAGCGTATGCTACGCTTAGTCATAATACGTTGTTTCAATAAAATATCTCAACTGAAAATTTTCGGTCAGCAAAGTATTCCGAGAAATTACGAGGATAAACTACCCTTAAACGAGTCGGATCTGGAATTTTTGTGTGGTGGCACAGAGGGTATCCGAATTGCAATTATTTTACTTTTTTTCAATGAAATATCTCTAGTGGAAAATATGGATCAGCAAGGATTTCCGAAAAATCACAAGAATAAACTACCCTTAATAGGGGGTGGATCTCAATATTTTTTATGGTGGCAGCAAGAGTATGCTACGGTTAGTCAAAATACGTCGTTTCAATAAAATATCTCCACGGGAAATTTCCGATCAGCAAGGATTTCTGAAAAATCACAGGAATAAACTACCCTTTAACGGGGGCGGATCTAAATTTTTTTTATGGTGGCACAAAAAGTATGCTATATTTAATTATAATATAGCGTTTCGATAAAATATCTCAACTGGAAACCCCCGGTCAGCAAATTATTTTGAAAAATTACAAGAATAAACTACCCCCAAATTGGGGTGGATTTTAATTTTGAGTATGGTGGCAAGAAGGTCATCCTCGATAGATCTCAGGTTTGCATTATGAGTCTCATATTTTCACTAGAAGTCTGAAATTGACGATATAATTCTATTTCAGTCAGCAAAGTATTTTTACCCCACCAGGGGTGTATATCAAATGTCATGTCACGTTTTATCAATGTCTAATCTGTCGACTGTATCCCAAAATCTGACGCTGCCACTTTGAATATTCAGAAATTCCTAGAATGTATACCGTGTACGTTATGGTCATTTGATATAATAGCTTTAACTTAAGTTAATTCAATTTTATATGACCAGAGAGACAGAGAGTGTATGTTGCATTTAGTCTGTAAGTTTGGACGAATAAGTCTTTCTAATGTTAAGAGAACATGTCATTATATTATTCTCAACTTATAGAGCTCCTGAAAAAACATGTAGAACGAAGAATAGAAATACATATCCATTTACGTACGATCATTCCTGTAGTTGTATATATTGAAAATGGATTATGGTCGATTGGTTGGTAGTTTGTTATATTTATACAAACATTCAACTTCAATTTAAAAATACAAGAAAGAGTTGTCATAGCTTCTGGCTGAGTTCAAAAACTACTCATGAACCTAAACTACCAAAATCATAAAAAAAAATAGTACTTTATAAGCTTCTTTTTGCTGTAATCGGCCTTAGGAGGCGGATATGCTAAAAATCATTGAAACACGATTAAAGTTATTTTTCTCCTTTTTATCATTCCTGTGGTAAATTGAACTTGAAAATGTGTTTTTAGATGGATTGCGCGTGCAGGACGTATCTAATGGTCTGCGCGTTCGCCAGACCTAAACCCCATAGATTTTTTTGGGGGGGATTTTACACAGAGTTGGTATGAGCGACGGAACGCAACAACGAAACAGAATTAAGACCGAAACTTTTAGAAGTGGAAAGAAAAATAAAACAAAAAACGTTGACGATTATTTATTTGAGTTGAAAGAAGGGATTTTGAAGATTTATCGTAGTGAATAGTAATTTTTCTGTGATTTGTGTTTTTTATTCATGAGCCGAAAGCAAGTAATTTCACAACTACTAATTTTGAAATATGCTCACTTTTTCAATCAGTTGTGACACAAAAATT
This sequence comes from Myrrha octodecimguttata, assembly GCA_958510865.1. Taxonomy (NCBI): domain Eukaryota; kingdom Metazoa; phylum Arthropoda; class Insecta; order Coleoptera; family Coccinellidae; genus Myrrha; species Myrrha octodecimguttata. The sequence continues at coordinate 35,643,070 of OY294057.1, forward strand.
CTTGTGAAAATTATACGGCATAAAGTTAGTTTAAAGGAATCTCAATTGAAATCACTTCAAAATCACATTTTCGAGTTTAATTAACCATGAGAGTAATAAAAATTAGAAAAATAACTTGAATCGTGTTTCAATGATTTTTAGCCTATCCGCTTCCGATAAAAAACAAAAAGCTAATAAAGTACTGTTTTCTTATGATGTTGGTAGATTTAGACCGTGCAAAGTTTTTAAACTCAACCAGAAGATATGAAAACCCCTTTTTGTATATTTTAATTGAAGCTGGATGTTTGAGTGGATCTCACTGAAAAGTAAAGTTCTTACTTTCTAGCCCTTTCTGAGTAACTTCGAGTTATTTCAGGAAGATCATATATCGCATAACATACACATGGGGTATTTTCGGATATCCGCAGGTTTGAGGAACCAAAAATAATATTGACGCCACTACCTGAACCATCCTGCATATAACAACTTTCAGTTCGAATTTAATCAGAACAATCTCAATCTCATATGAGACGTTAACGAAAGTCGCTTAAAAATGTGGAAATTTGTTAATTCCCTATATAAATTTTAGGATGTCGTGCATATTTCTCAACCTTTATATCTAAAGAACAAATCCGATTACACAACAATGGCTTGATTAACAAACACATTCGTGCAAGTGCATTCACTCGACAAGGAAAAATGCAGTTCTTCGTTAAATCTCTTAGAGTGTTTATATTGTTTTGCTTTTAGTGATGATGATAGGTTTTCCTGTTGCACTGTTCTGATAATTATTCGTAGTTGTTTGATGGAAGGAAGTATGTTCAATTTACCATTAACGGTGTAATGGCCGAACTATTTGTTTATTCAGATTTTGATCTAACATTCAAAATGTTATCTCATTAAATCCATTCAATTTAGAATTTTCATAGCGAAGGAGAATAATCATTCGAATGAGGTTAGCAGGTTTAATGGATTTGAAACAGAATTTTAACGGATATGGCTCCCGTAAAACAATTAACAAAATAGTCCATCTTAGTCTGAGTTAGAGCTAGTCATACCACCACCCAAAGCATCAAGAACGAGAAAGTATCGATCAAGAAATGGTGTGGGACTATGCAGTTTCCCGGTTCAACTAATTATAAGCACGACTCTCCTTATGATGGTACCGAAAGAGTTCTAGGTACTTTTGCCCTAGTAATTTTATGATTTCTGTTTATCCTTAATTGGTTTGGATTAAATTCGTTAATTGCCTATATTGTATACTAACTGACAAAGAAACTGCAACACCCAAAAGGAGCTGTTTAAATTTCAAATTTTTTTTTGGAAAACACAGATAGTATAGCAAGGAGTAAATGATTAAAATTTGGAGAAAAAAAACGGAGGGATTACAATCTTTTTCATTTAATTTGTTAATAATGTGTTTTTCCACCGCGGATATTTATACACTCCCCAAACACGTCTTGGAATTGATGCAAGAAGATGGTCTATTTCTTCTTGAGGGATACTATCTCTTAGCTATCTGTACTTCATGTCTCAGAGCCGCCAAAGGTCGTGGGGGCTGGGGTAAATATCCAAGCCTTCTACCCATGATGTCCCAAACATGCTTTATGGGCGGAAGATCGAGGGATCTGGGCGGCCATGGCAAAAGATTTACATGATTCGTTTCAAAAAAGTTTAAACTATCTCTGGCAACATGATAACACAAAATTTTGATTGGGTATATCTACGGAATCATTGGGCGGATTTTACCCATTCACGAATTCGACCTTCGTATTTAAGCCCCAAACCTACTCTACAAATATCGAGTTTCTAAGTCGTTTCTTCCGTAAATTATAGTGTTTACGGTCAGTCTAACGGCCGACTGCGTAAACACAATAACTTCCGAAAGAAACAACTTAGAAACTCGATATTTGTAGAGAAGGTTTGGACCTTAATTACGAAGGCCGAATTCGTGAAAGGGTAAAATCCACCCAATGATTCCGTAGATATACCCAATCAAAATTTTATTTTTCCAATATTTCCAAAAATACAGATCAGATCGAATTGAAATCCATTACTTCATCGAAAAATAACAGTTCGAAGTTTCATACAGAATTTAATGAGGATGATATGATAATAAAATCATAGAAATTTTTTTTTTCAAATTGTTCTGATGACACGATTATCACGAAATTTCGCATAAAGTTGTCTTTCAGCATCTCAAAAGTAGCTGTGAAGTTTTATCAGGACTGAATCAGTATTTCTCGAGTTAAACCGAGAAAATCAACGATATCGAGAAGAAAACCTCGAAATTTGACATATTTTTTCCCGATATCTGCAAAACTCATGATCGAATCGAACTGAAATTTGGTACATTGTTGTGAAATAAAAAATAAATAACTTCAAAACTTCGAGTGCCGATAACTCCGAAACTATTCGACCGATTTGGCCCATTAACGAACTTAACCGCGGCATCCTGATGCGCAACCTATCCTGAAAGTTTCAAGTTGCTTGCTCCCTTCTGTCCACAGTTAGCGTGTCTACGGCCGGCCGGCCGTCCGGACAGAATCGATTTTGACACCGGATTCGTCATCAGTGAGTCCAACCTAGTCGATTGAGACCATTTTCGGCTCAATCATCCAAAATTACAGACATTTGGACAAAACGATAGCACGCTGTTCCCCTAGAACATGCGCGATAAAAGAAATATTTCAGAGATGGTTTATATTAGTTTATTTGACTCAATGAATTATAGAACGGATACTGAGCATTCAGCTAAACATTACAATTCTATGATTCGAAATACAAAGGAATGAAAATGATAGCATAGAAATAATTGTGATAAAATTATATTCATGTTAAGGTTGTGAACAGTCAACTGTTTGTACTCTTTGAAAGAATGTCTGGTTGCTGAAGATTCAATCATTGAATGTTTAAATGTGTCGTATGCGTGATCGAAAGGACATGGTATGTTACATTTTTTTTTTTTTGAAGAATCTTTTCCTCGATAGTTTTCTTGCGTACTTGGCGTACTATGTGCCCGGATATGTGCAATTACTGTTGAGTTTTACGTTATTTGGTAAGTCAGAAAACATTATGAAGGGAAAAAAAGAGCAAACCTGTAATCTGTACATATTTCAATAAATTGCAGGCCTGAAGAAGCAGAGGGACACTTTTGCGAAACTTCGCCTCGTATATAATAAAATTTCAACATATTCATTTGTATTTATGTCCTATTTCCTGCTACAAATTTATGTCCTATTAGTTAGATGTCAAATACATTCGGCACTGACCTCGAAGTCAATATTTAGCAATAATGTTTCAAGTTTCAATTCGATCCGATATTTATCATCGGATATATGGCTCACTCATGGACGCGTCAAAAAATAAAAATTGCTCGATTTGTACGCCCAATGTCAGTAATTTGTGGCTGACATATGTCATTAAGAAAACGCGCGATTGTTCATGAAATATCACTTTTCAAATTGTATGAATTTATTTCAGCGTGGATCTGGTTCTTCAGCAAGTATAGTAATTGTTTTTATTCCTTTATTTTTCAAGGGATTGATTGAATTAATAGAAGCTTTTGATTTATTGCGCATGTACATAGCTATCGGATAGATTGTTTTTGCCTGAGTCAGTTTGTTCTGCAGAAATGATTATTTCAGATAGCTAAATCAATTTAATAATTTATCATAAGAAAAGACATTTTATTTTCGTCTTGATTTTGGAAAGACATTACATTACATACATATTTCAAACTGTGATGAATATATCGTCACCATATGATTGCAATTGAGTACATAAATACATAATTCCTTTGAAACAATAATAGCTGAAGATATTCTCTTCAATATACCTAAAATTCCTCATCCATTGTATTAATAACTACTTATAATCATGACCGACGAGTATAAACAATCTCTTGAATGTTTTGAATATCCCGCCATTTTCTTGGAGTTGAAATTATTTGACTACAAAAAAGGAATCGCGCGATTTCGGCGGGAGAGCATTTGACAACTCAAATGTCATCGCTTGGGCGACAAACGCGTCCATCAGTTTGCGCCTATATAGTGGAAAAATATGTATAATTTCGTTGTTATTCGTAATTTAGAGTATCTTTCCTCAATATCTAATGTCCTGCGACGGATCAGATTGAAACTTTGTGACTAGTAAGAAAGTCTTAATGTTTTCAATGGTGAAAAATGTGACATATTGCAAAATTTCGTGAGGGTGCTGTAGGTACTATAAAAGAAAATTAATTTTTCAAATGTCACTTTAATAATTTTTTTCGGGAAGCTATGCATCAGATTCAAATGAAATTTGTTGGAACTTTGAAGTTGAAATTAATCGAAAGTGCTTTAAATTTCAGTTCGTACCGAGGTATTCGAAAAGAATTTAAAATTTCTAGGCTATTTGAAATTTTGAAATTTTTTCGTTATATTGCGAGCCGAACTGATGCTATCGAAACTTCATTGTTAGCTGTAGAATACCGACACGAAACTTGATAAAATTTTTTGTCAGTATCGTGCAGATAAAAAATTTTGTTGGAATGTTTTGTTATATCGAGAAATATTCATGAGCTTGTGATGAAGTTTGGCACATACTTTGAGATCACTATTTAACAACAGTGTTTGAAATGTCAGTTGGATATAATAATTCTTCGGGGATATTGGAAAAATAATTAAATTTCGTGATTATTTCCTCAGTATCATTGTAATTTCCGGAATAACTAAAAAAATACTAATCTGATCAGAATACCACCTGGTAACCAACTTTCAAATGCTATCTTTTAATAGTTTGCTCCTCAACAAATTCTGTATTTTTGGAAATGTTGGAAAATAAAATTGAACCAACTCGCGAATTTTGCCTGCTCCATCGATTCTCAAAGAAAATTTTTTCGGTAGTTATTGTCTTTACGACCGGTAGTTAGGACAGCCGTGAACACAATAACTTCCGCTAAAAATGACTTAGAAACTCGATATTTATAGACAAGGTTTGGGGGTTTATTACGAAGGCCAAATTCTTGTGTGGGCTAAATCCACCCCATCATTCGTAATATATAAAACTAAACAATTTTTATTTTTCCAATATTCCCAAAAATACAGATCGGATCGAATTGAGAACTTGTATATGAAAGAAAGGTAATAGCTCTAAGGTTTTTGCAGAATTTTGTGGGGGCCATATTAAAAGTAGTTGATTCCATTTATATCTCATCTGCACAATATTTATAAATTATATTTGGAAACTGCAAATCTGGAAGGATTCAACCTTGACCACAATAACTCGCGAAAAAAAGCAACCGAAACAATCGAAATTTGTAGAGTAGGTCTGGAACTCATGCGAAATCATAAGAGGCCATATCAGCTGAACGATTTCGTAGATACCTATATTCATTCGAAAATACTAATCTGAACGAATTGAAATCTTATACTCGATTAAAATTGCGGATTTCAGGATTAAACTAGTTGTCAAGGGCAGTTTCTAGGAAAAAAAATTGTCTAATGTACAATACTGGAAAAATTCAAACTATCAACAAAGTGCTACGGTTCAGAGACTCCTTCATCAGACAAACGAGAAAATTGTCAAAATTACTTTCTTTCGATTATTTTCGTTTATTGAGACTTTTTGCGCGCATGTTCCAGAGGAACGGCGTGCTATTGTTTTGTCCAAATGTTTAGGGTAGTTCGCGAATCGGAATACCGCGGTTGAGTTCGTTAATGGGCCACATCGGCTGAATGGTTTCGGAGTTATAGCCATTTGAAGTTTCGAGGTTATTTCCCTGATATTTCAGGAACTACTAGAGCGATTGGATTGAAACTTAGCAGTTAGTTGAAGCATAACGACGCGCAACTTTGTGCAAAATTTTGTTGGGATCGTATGGTCAGTCAATTTAAGAAAAAAATTTTTTTTCGAAAAAAAATTTTTTTCAGACACTATCGACCATATCCAAAAACAATTCAGCTCATATCTTAAGCTGCATATTTCACAGCGGTGTATTCGATGATTGAGCCGAAAATGGTCTTAAACGACTAGGTTGGACTCACTGATGATGAATCCGGTGTCAAAATCGATATGTCTGACCGGCCGTCACCACGGTTACGGGCGTACGGAGGATTCTATCAACTTGAAAATTTCAGGAAGGGTTGCATTTCATAATACGAAGGCTAAGTTCGTTAATGGGCCGAATCGGCCAAATGGTTTCGGAGTTACAGTCATTTGAAATTTGTAGGTTACTTTCCTCATATTTCAGAAACTATTGCAGCGATTGGATTGAAACTTTGCAGTTAGTTGAAGCATAACGACGTGCAACTTTTAGCGAAATTTTGTTGAAGTCGTATGGTTACTCAATCAAAAATCATTGTTTTCAAAATTTTTTTCGAAAAAAATTTTTTTTTAAACTTTTGTTCATATTCGAGAAATATTTTAGTTATAACTTGAACTTCATATTTCACAGCAGTTTACCAAATATCAATTCGATACGGCTATTAGTTTTGGAGATATTGTGAAAAAATATGTCAAATTTCATGGTTTTCTTCTCGATATCGTGGTTTTTTCGTTATAACTCAAGAAATACTGATTCAATCATGATGAAACTTCAAAGCTAGTTTGAAGATGCTGCAGGACAACTTTGAGCGATAAAGTACTGAATTTCAATTCGATATAATCTGTATTTTTGGGAATATTAAGAAAATAAAATTTCAATGGGTATATCTGTGGAATCATTGGTTAGATTTTACCCATTCACGAATGCGGCCTTCGTTATTAAGGTCCAAACCGACTCTACAAATATCGAGTTTCTAAGTTGTTTCTTTCGGAAGGTATTGTCTGTACGGTCGGCCGTAAGGATATTTTCGAAAATAAATATCTGATCGAATTGAAATCTTGGGTACCTATAAGATTCAAATATGGCATCTTAAGGTTGATAAGAATTTTACACAACTTATTTTTATCAGTCAAGCTCCGTTCGAGAGGCTCAACACCTGGGTGGTGATCTACTCTGACAAAGAATTTTAAAAATCGCGTGAGATCTCCAGTGTTGTATGGAGTTTTTGCACGTATGTTGTGTGGTTAAGCGTGCTATCGTTTCGTCCAAATGTCTATAATTATAGAGTTTCGAGCAGAAAATTGCCTTAAACGACTTAAACACTGATGACAAATCAGGTGTCAAAATCGATTCTGTTTGGCCCTTCGGATGGCCAGAGAGGGCACGAAAACTGTCGAACGGAACATGCTAGCGCCTTGAAACTCTCTGTAGATCGCGCATCAGAACGCGTTGGTCAATTTGGTAAATGGGCCAAATCGGCCAAACGGTTTCGAAGTTATAGCCATTTGAACTTTCGAAATTATTTCCTCAATATATCAGAAAATATTTAAGCGATCTTATTGAAACTTGATGGTAAGTTGATGCGAACTGACACGCCACAACTCGAAAGATTCTGTTGGGATGTGCGGATGGTGAATTTCAAGGAAAAACATCGTAATTTTTTCAGAAAACTGTTCATTAAATTCCAATAAAATGTCACACAGATTACAAACTACACATATAAAAAAACCTATAAAAGCACTGCCGTCAAGGCAACTGCTTTTGCGCGCATGTTTAATGGAGATGACCGCTTTTACATCGAATTTGAACATGCACGCAAAAGCTGCTGCCTTCACGGCAGTGCTTTTCTAGGTTCTTTTTCGATGAAGTACTGGATTTCAATTCGATCTAATCTGTATTATTGAAAATATTCAGAAAATAAGGCCGACCGTAAACACAATAACTTCCGGAAGAAACGACTTAGAATCTCGATATTTGTAGAGAAGGTTTGCGGCTTAATTATGAAGGTCGAATTCACGAATGGGTAGAATCCACCCAATGATTCCGCAGATATACCCATTCAAAATTTTATTTTCCCAATATTTCCGAAAATACAGATCAGATCGAATTGAAATCCAGTACTTCATCGAAAAATGACAGTTTGTAGGTTCATACAGAATTAAATGAGGATAAATATGATGAGAAGATCACAGAATATTGAATATTCGAAAAAAAAAATTGTTTTTTTTCGAATTGTTCTAATGACACGATCCTCACGAAATTTTGCACAATGTTGTCCTTCAATATCTTCGAACCAGCTGCGAAGTTTCGTCACGATTGAATCACTATTTCTCGAGTTATACCGAAAAAAACAACGATGTCGAGAAGAAAACCACGAAATTCTACAGAGTTTTCACAGTATCTCCAGAATTAATGGCCGTATCGCATTGATATTTGGTACACTGCTGTGAAATATAAAGTTCAAGGTATTACTGAAATTTTTCTCGAATATGAACAACAGTTTAAAAAAAAAAATTTTTTTGAAAAAAATTTTGAAAACAATTTTTTTCAATTGAGTAACCATACCACTTCAACAAAATTTCGCTAAAAGTTGCGCGTCGTTATGCTTCAACTAACTGTCAAGTTTCAATCCAATCGCTGCAGTAGTTTCTGAAATATGAGGAAAGTAACCTACAAGTTTTAAATAACTCCGAAACCATTTGGCCGATTCGGTCCATTAACGAACTTTGCCTTATTTTGAAATGCAACCCTGCCTGAAATTTTCAAGTTGATAGAATCCTCCGTACGCCCGTCATCGTGGAGACGGCCGGCTGGCCGAACAGAATCGATTTTGACACTGGATTCTTCATCAATGAGTCCAACCTATTTGTTTAAGACCATTTTCGGCTCAATCATCGAAAACAACAGACATTTGGACAAAACGATCTGACGCTGTTCCCCTAGAACATGCGCGCAAAAAGAATGCGCAATAATGACGGTGAATTGAATATTGCATGACAGTGTGTCAAATTTCAGTTCGATTCGATTCCTTGTTTCGGAGATATGGGAAAAAAATACGCAAATTTTGGTAGTGTTGTAATTTTGGACTAACTCAGAAAATACTTATCCAATCATCATAAACTAGCTGAAAAATGCCGATGTATAAGTTTGTGCAGAATCTCGTCATTAGAGCAATAGAAAAAAATCTTAAAAAACATTTTTTCCGGATAAATTTTGCACAAACCTTGAACCCCACATTTCACAACAGTGCACCCCATTTCAGTAAGATCTGATTCAAATTTTTGGGGGTATTGCTAAAAAGATATGTCAAGTTTTTATTTCGGGAATAACTCGAAAAATACTGATCCAACAATAATCTTAATTTCTAACTTATTGCAAAATGCTGATGCGTGAGTTTATACAAAATTTCATGATGATCGTCATTTTCAAACTCGTTGCAAAAGTCATCTTTTCACGTATATTGTTCCCGCCAAACACACTTTTACCTACTGATGGAAAGATTTGGCGATCTTTTCCCCATACGGTCCTCATGAAACTCCGCATAAACCTTTCAAGCTATCAATTTTCAATCAAGTAATAGAGTTGAATTCGATCAAACCAGCATTTTTGGAAATATTGGAAATTTTACCCATTCACAAATTCGGCCTTTGTAATTAAGCTCCTGGCCTACTCTATAAATATCGAGTTTCTGACTTGTTTCTTTCAGAAATTATTGCGTTTACGATCGGCCGCTCAAGATTAAATACGAAGGCCTGATTCGTTAATGGGTAAAATCCGCCCAATGATTCCGTAGATATGCCCATTGAAACCTGCACTGACGTGGAGTCAACAGCTTTTGCCCGAATGTTCACTTTTGGTGATATAATAATAATAATAATAAATTTATTGATCCAGTTCGACATGAAAATGTAAAGGACAGGTTAGCGTTACCTACCTATCAAGTGTGAAGTAAACTACATAGTAAACAATAATGTTAATATTACATAATTACTCGTTAATGCTGTAATATAATAATAATATCCTCTGAACATGTGCTTGAAAGCTGCTGACCTCACATCATTGCATTTCTAGGATTTCTTCGATAAAGTACTATGGATTTCAATTCGTTCTAATCTGTATTTTTGGAAATATTAGGCAGGTTTTACCCATGCCCGAATTCTACTTTCGTAAGTGAGCTCCAAACCTACTCTTCAAATATCGAGAAAAAACACGGAATTTGATATATTTTTTCCCCATATTTCCAACAATTATAATCGTATCGAACTGAAATTTGCTACACAGATGAGAAATATGAAATTCAAGGTCATAGTAGAAATTTTCCGAATATAATTTATAGTTTTAGAAAAAAAATTGTTTTCGACGAAAGTTTCGAAATATTTTTTTTATATTTATGTACCTACTGACAGTACGACCTGAACAAAATTTCGCAAAAAGATGCGCATCGTTATGCTTCAATAACTAACTGCAAAGTTGAACTCACTGAAGAACTCAACCGAGGCATTCCGATGCGCGACTTATCCTGAAAGTTTCGAGTCGCCAGTTTTGTCCGTTCGACCCATAAACCCATAAAAACAGAAGTGTGAATAGCGAAACAAAAACTTTTGACCCAAAAAAAAATAATTGTCTTATTACAAGAAAAAAAATTCAAATGAAAATCTAAACAAAACCGGTGGTGAACGAAAAAAAGAAACTAGCGATCTTGGGCACTCCTACTAGAATCGTTTTCGCCTGATGACCTTCCTAAAAGAGAAATAAGACATTTTTTCAAGTCAGAGTTGTAAACAAATAATATAAAACAATAAAAATAGATTTCCGCACAATAACAGCACTCACCACAGTCATAAAATTTCTCCTTATCCTACGACGAACGAAAGACAGAGTAGGTACTGGTAAACGGTGTTTCAACTATAAATTTCATTATCCCAACTATTGATTGCCTAAAATTTTCCGATAAGACTGCAGCAAACAATTTGATGGAAATGTCGAGCAGAATTTCACATGGAAAACTAATTAAATGAATACCAACATATTTCTACGCGCATGTTTCAGCGGAACGACGTCATTTTGTCCAAATATCTGTAATGTTCGAATTTTTTACCGAAATTGGTCTCAAACGACTAGGTTGAACTCACTGATGACAAATCCGATGTCGAAATCAATTTTGTCTAAATAAGACACGATAACTGTCGAAAGAAACGAGCTAGCAACTTAAAGCAATTCGCTGGCGAACTGCAATTTCAGCACGAAATTGGCCATTCACAATGAAATCCGAGATTCTTTCTGTTCGTACCAAAAAACTTCTAGCTTGAACCCAGTGGCCAAATTCTTTCCTGTGGTTCTGCACCTTTCGACACTATCAATATTTTCGGATTTTTTCGGGATTTTTTTATAGTACCTCTCGATTTTTCCGCAATTAAAGATCAACAGGACAGGAAAATTCGGAACTTCCTCTTTCTAATCATGTTTAGACAGCAGGACAAGTCTTCCTAGAAATATCAGAAAAATTCTCATTAAAATTACCGTTTTTAAGTAAAAGTTTTTCTTGATCTCCTGCAGTGGTTTCAGCGGTATTGCCTGTAACGCGTTTAGTATTATTGATAATAATTGAAAGACAATTGGTCTCTTGCATGTAACACGAATTATCATATTTTCATGTTTTTCTCATTCTATATCGATGCATAATCATAATTTATGATATCACACACTTCAACAGTTCGCGAATTTTGAATAATTCGGTATTGAAAATGGTCAAATCGGGACGCAAGGTTGAAGCAAGTGAAACGCGTCAGGAGCGCTATTCTTGAATCCTGGGAAGAGAACAAACATGAACAAATGGGTTGCACCGTTTGCGGACTGCTTGAGGACCTTGAATCGCGTTTCCTAGCTGCAATGTGATTGGGCAGTTTGGGCACACCAACGAACCCCAAAATATTTGTAGTACCTATACGGCTATACGCTCGATTCACAGTCATGGAGATAATATAATCAAAAGATCACAGAATCTTGAATATTTGAAAATAAAATATGAAATTTTTTTCCAAATTGTTCTAATGAAAATGAAAATAATAACCGTATCGAATTGAAATTTGGTAGAGTGCTGTGAAATATAGGGTTCAAGGTGTGAGCAAATCGCCAATTCGATGAATAGTTCCGAAGAAAAATATCCAACAAAATTTAAAAAAAAAATTTTTTTTTCAAATTAAATTTTTGATTCAATCGCTGCAGTAGTTCGTGAAATATCAGTAAATAAGCTCAAAATTTCAAATGGCTATAATTCCGAAACCATGCTGTCGAGTTTGCCGTACGAGCGTAATCGTGCACACGGACGGCCGTCAACCGGACAGAATCGATCTTGACACCAAATTCGTTATCGATGAGTCCAATTCGAAAATTACAGACACTTACAAAACGCTGTTCTCCTGAATCATGGGCGCAAAAATGAAAATAGAATAAAAGCACCATTGTTCCATTCATCCCTGGTTGAACCCATGATGTTAAAACCACAGAACATCAAAATATAATAAGTGCAACCTGCCTTGTAAACTATGCGCAACAATTGTGACATTTCTCCGGTCATAAAATAAGTGGGAATATTCCATTATGGTTCTAGGGGGTGTCCGCCAGTTGAAGTATATGTCATTTTTCTCTAAAATTGCACAGGTGCTCTGGGGTTCAGTTAATTTTTCTGATTATACTGTGTTCTAAATTTAAATTGAATGGAAAGGAATTTTTGTCTTCAATTAGAAGAAAGTTTTATAAATAATAGTTTATTTAATACAATAATTTTTGCAATTACATGTGTGTGAAAAACTGAATTGTAGGATAAACAAGTATCCCATATTTTTCTTTTACCTAACGAAATATGAATACTTATAATATAGTTTGCGGTTTTCTGGACCAAACAAATACAATTAGCTCCTAGAGAAACCAAATAAATCCATAATACGGTTGAAGAAATATTTCTGAGAAGGTTAGCACTGATTCACAACAATCCTAATGTTGTCACAAAGATTAATATATTCACTTCACTAATTTACAATAACACTGATTCATCAAGGCAGGGGAGCGGCATCCAAAAGTAAAAAAAAACTGCCAAAATCATGTAGAAATCTTCAGTCCAAGTCCTTCCTGGCAATACCACTTTTCTAGAAAATCAATCAACAATTAGACGATGAATAATGAAATAAAGATTAACTATAAATACTCCGAATTAACCTTTCAAAAATAAGACTCCCATTAAGATAGTTCCCTGAATGAAGTTCATTGAGTAGTACTCCACTATGCTAGTAGACTATTCACACGAATTAAATTTATGAACTGTGAGAATAAATAAGTGATATAATCCCAAAAAGGTAAAATTTTCGCACCTGGCCAGTAATTATTATTCTTAGAATATGGGAAATATATGTTATGTTTCTGATGGTTCAACTGAATACATTTTTAGGCTGGAATTGCCAAATATACATACACCTAATAACATATCAAATTAGGTCTGTGCGTATATACAATGTCCAAATTAATTACCTGACATTATGCCACAGCCTTTGTATTAAGATGGACTTTCATACTGTTTTCACTAGAATCTAAGATTGAAAAATTGTGAATACACATGCCTAAATGATGGATTATTTGTACTGCATAGGTAATAACAGTCGATGTAATTACCATTTTTTTATCTTATGGTTAAAAATTAGTGCTTGAGCTCATACATAAATGATTCCTCCGAATTCAACATTACCTGAATCCTGAAAATAAATATGGTTACACATATTACACCTGAAAAAATATTAACTTCATATTATACGGGTATTATTTTAATTTCAATTTTGAATATCAATAACAAACTGCCACAAAACACGCCAAAAATGAAATTGGCATATCATTTGACATAATATCATGTCATTCTTCCATTTCGATATATCCACGACATACGTTTCTGACAGATAAAAATAAGTGGAAACGTATGTCCTTGTTTCTACTTTTCCTACCGTCGCTTCAACCCCGTGGTTAAAACATGGTGTGCTCATCTGTGATCGTACGTACAAATGATGACGTCACTTTGTTCATTAAAATTCAAAGCACAGAATATATTTTTCCTTGTATTTCAGATGAACTTTGATGTAAAAACATGGTGTGCTCATCTGTGAACGTACGTACAAATGATGACGTCACTTTGTTCATTCAAATTCAAAGCACAGAATATATTTTTCCTTGTATTTCGGATGAACCATGATGTAAAAAACGTGGTGTGCTCATCTGAAAAATGAGTGACGTCAGCAAGATTAAAATACAAAGAGTTGTATATTCTGTGCTTTGAATTTGCATATTAATTCAAAGCACAGAATATACAACTCTTTGTATTTTAATCTTGAATTTGCATGTTAATTCAAAGCACAGAATATACAACTCTTTGTATTTTAATTCGCAACTACTGCTAAGCGATACGCCCTCTGGTGATAGAAATTCGAACACTTCCAAGCTAGTAGTTTTTCGACGTGCCTGTTATTCTAACGTAATTTGATCACTTTTGGAGTTCATTTTCGAGCTTTTGTGTTGTTCTCCGAGTTGAAATTTTGGAATACCGAAAGTGTTTGTAATATTCATCAATCGATTCCTTTCTTTCCGATTAAAAATTTCGATCGTATTAATTCGAAATGGCATCCTCCCGAAATGACTATTGTTGTGTGCCTCAACTCAATGTTATTCATGGTCAAAGAAGAAAGGATCATCTAGTGCCTCTAGTTTTCATTTTTTCCAAAGCCAAATGAAATTAAAGTTAATTTGGAAACAGCATTTGGCAGGGAACTCAATGATAGAAGAAGGCCTAGCTTTAGAAATTGAAGATTGGAAAACAGGTCACGAAATACATGAAAGTATGTTCACTGCATTTCTCTGAAGATGTTTATTTTCATAAAGGTAAATTACCTACAATGTATTTATTTCGAAACAACTTCATGTCATGATGTTTTCAGGTGTAAATAAAAATGAGAGAATTTTGAAGGAAAATGCTGCAGAGAAACTACCGAGCACTTCTGCAGCTACCTAATTCACATACTACACATAATCATATTCTAAAAGAGTGATCTGGTTGAAAATCTGACAAAAACTAGATATACTGTTAGAGTTGATAATAGCTGAAGTTACTCATATAAATACAGCAATACTTTTCATTTCCTTATATAGGTAGGTTGAACCGGCTGTGACATTTTTCATTTTGTATGTGTATCTTGAGCTGCTGTAATATAAAAATGAAATCAGTTATATGTCTATCTGTTTCCTTTTCTTTAGAAATAAGATGCAAAAGAACTAAAGCAGAAAATCTGTTTTCATTTTATTGATTCCTTCATTTGTAAACAAAGAATAAGTCATATCATTTGAACTGATTCTAGATTTACCACATAATATAGCCTGCATTCAGCACTTCTTCACATAAATAAGAGTCCTTAAATTACTTATTGAGGAGCCTATTTTTCCAGAAATTCAAGTAAACTTAGATATTGGTTCATTTTGATCCACCAAGCAACATACACTAAAATAACACCGAAATTATCCTCCAGGAACGATTTAAAGTACGATTTTATATCGTGATCCAAACGAAAAGTTCCTTCTCAAGAAATCTTACACAAAACTATAATAATTTCTTCAAATATTCAAGCTCTGCTTAATAAATATTCGTTCTCCACCACATTTCTAAGGTTTGTTTACATAAAACTACTAGCTTGGACAGGTTCCAAATTTATCCGTTAGGGCGCTGGCATCTTCGCAGAAGTTCCCAATCTTGCTGACGGCACTCATTTTTCAGATGAGCACACCACGTTTTTTACATCATGGTTCATCTGAAATACAAGGAAAAATATATTGTGTGCTTTGAATACAAAAAGTTGTATATTCTGTGCTTTGAATTTGCATGTTAAGTCAAAACACAGAATATTCAATCTTGCTGACGTCACTCATTTATCGGATGAGCACACCATGTTTATCACATCACGAGATGAACTAGTTTTCAGTTGAACAGTTTCTTTCAAACGAAAATGCAGTCATTTTCATGAAAAACTTCTAGAACATCACATTTCACACATATAATTTCAATATTATTTTTAAAAAAATGTTTGATCACCTAAAACTAAAAAACAAAAATGGGGAGTGGCATATATAGGGATTTGTCTTGAGTGCACGATATGGAAGCGTCGAATTCAGCTTTCTCGGAAAGAAAAGGACGTCAAATGTGCTACTTTGCTTAGGAAAACAGAGATAGCTATACTTCGATCTGGTTGGAGTAGAAGTCAGCGACAGGAATAGAAAAAGAAGAGCACAGACTTTCATATTACTGACAAATCGCAAACGGAAATTGTTTGGTTATATTGACAAAGAACCTTTGAATAAAGAACAACAGGAAGAAGCATAACGCTTTTCTACTTCGTATATCAGGGGGACATCGGCGCCCATATTGAACCTCCAGGTATGACTCATGTTAGTTAGTTTCTTCAGACAAAGAAGTCTCGGAACAAGTTGTTCTCTCTTCAAAGTGAAAGGAAAGTCGGCCATATGCAACATCCATCCCGGACCCACTTTGTGAGGCATTATGCTCCTTCCTTATGTTCTTTATTCAGAGCAAAGAACACGTGTGTACCATAGAATAGGAATAAATATTTCATTATTCTATAGCAGAAAAAGCTATTCTACTAAACAACGTTGTCTCTTCGTGCTTGCCTGGCAAATTCCAAACCCTGATTTTGAATACTTTCTGAAGGTAATTTGGGAAAATGATGAATTAAACCCATAATAATTATGTTCAAATTTGCATCTCCAGTAATAACCCAAATTCAGGAAAAACTCCCATTGTGTAGATACTCAGATACGTTTGAATGGGTCCCTTTTGTATTCTGTTTGGACAGTGCAGATGTATATAGAAATGTGTTCAAATCAAAAAAGAATCCTATTTATAGATGGTTTGAACTTGATGATACTGGGAAGCATATCGTTCTTTTCTTTTCATGATTGTTTGTCAATCATATTCACCAGTCAAGGATCGAGTTAACAACCCCCAATTATAAGCATATCATTTTTACTATTGAATGTGTTTTGTTTTTCGTGGTTCTTTATTGAATATTCATGGGTTGTTTAACAATTTTCATTGTTACATGCTACTACCAAGGGCTACTAGAAAAGCTCAGTTTTCTAATCCGATGAAATAAGCTCAACCATTGAATGAAACACCTATTTTCTAATTGGAATCCTTATGAATTTAAATGGGAAAGAACTCAAATTGAAATGGTTTAGTATTATCGCCTATTCAAAGAGGTTTTATTCTCTGTGAAACTCCAACTCTTGATAGGTATCAGTCTGACTCAAAGTAAGGATGATGCTAGTTCAGTATCAACTTCCATAAACTTCTCGCCGCTTTACCACATTCCTGTGTATATGTCCACAATCTGGAAAAAATATTAATATATTTGAACTTTCATGTATTACGTGACCTGTTTTCCAATCTTCGATTTCAAAATCCAGGCCTTTCTTCTATCATTGAGTTCCCTGCCAAATGCTGTTTCCAAATTAACTTTACTTTTCATTTGGCTTTGGAAAAAATGAAAACTTGAGGCAGTAGATGATCCTTTCTTCTTTGACCGTGAATAACATTGAGTTGAGGCACACAACAATAGTCATTTCGGGAGGATGCCATTTCGAATTAATACAATCGAAAATTTTGATAGGAAAGAAAGGAATCGTTTGTTGAATATTACAAACACTTTCGGTATACCAAAATTTCAACTCGGAGAACAACACAAAAGCTCGAAAATGAACTCCAAAAGTAAGCAAAATACGTTAAGATAACAGGTACGTCGAAAAACTACTAGCTTGGAAGTGTTCGAATTTCTATCGCCAGAGGGCATATCGCCTAGCAGTAGTTGCGAATTCAGTTCTGACGTTCTGTTGCCCGACGACCGGTCGTAATTTCCAAATAGCGCCACCTTCAGTGAAAAAAACGAATTCTACTGATTTCCCCAGCATTGGCGAAACACAAGCGCATCTTTGAATTCACCTCATCTTCTATACACCTTAGTGCGAGTCCACAACGGAGCACCAAGCACTGACCATGGCACCGACCATCGCAAATTCACGAATATAACCTATACAAAATATTGATTTGCTTGTAAAAAAACAAAATGAATTTTAAAGGTGAAAGCTGAAATTAGTTCTATGGTCAGTACAACGGTCAATATCATGAATCGAGGTTGTTTGCTTTTAAAAACAAGCTGTAAAGTTTTCTCGGTGCGGTGCTTAGTTCGATACTGCGATTTGGTTCGCCGTTGTGGATGCCTACTTAGTTATCGTTAATAAAGTTAACGGAGCGGAAAAACCCATGTGCGCTTGCTCAGAATAACGATAACGAAAGATAAGATTAGATGGCTTAGGGCCGGTATTATAAAACTTAACTTTAACTGCCCATTTTGACAGTTATGTCCTACAACAACTGTCAAAACTGTCAGTTAAAGTTAAAGTTAAGTTTTATAATACCGGCCCTTTAAATAAAATAAAAACCACAGAATACAAATATATAAAAACCACAGAAATCACAGAATATGAATATAAACTCTATTTTATTTTCACTATTTTGACTTATTCACTATTTTCAGGTTTTCTTCAGTAATAGTAAAGTGCAGTTCAAGGTTTCTTTTGAAATAAAGCGCAGAAGTTTTGAGGTAGGTAAGGGGATTCTTTATACAGAGAATATTTCCAATTACAACTTGATTTCTGATTTAAGTTTCGAAAATGCCGAGAATAACTGAAGGAATAGATCTTCAAAAACTCATCGAAGGAGGTGCAGAGTTCGAAATTAATCCTGCAGACGATGATGTGGATGATTCAGATATCGAGGATGAAAGCAAAGTGAAAGAGGCAATGATTCAGTTTTCTAATATGGATTGCATGGGTTCAGATGAAAACTACGATGAAGAACCTTTCCAAATTATCGCTCAGCAAATGACTGATGTTACTCCTGATGGTGGAGTGAAAAAAAAGGTCCTGAGATCCGGTTATGGCCCAACCCCTCAAAATTTGAGTCACGTAAAGGTGGATTATAATGCTTATGTGGAATATGAGGCAGAACCTTTTGACTCAACTTATAGCCGAAATAAGAAGCAGGAATTCATACTGAATAATGGTGAAGTTATTTCTGGCTTGGATGAGGCTGTTAAAACAATGCAAATCACAGAGAAATCCCAATTTTTATTCACTCCACAGTATGCTTACGGCCCATTAGGTTGTTTGGGCCGGGTTCCTCAAAATTCAACTGTACTCTTTGAAGTAGAATTACATGAGGTCATTAATAGTGGTTCTACAATATCTTATGAAAAGTTATCAGAAGAAGAGAAGAATTCTTTCAAGGAAGTATATGCATATTGCTTATCTCTATGTGAGAGAGGTAAAGATAAATTCCGTAAAAACGTAAGAGAGGCACTTAAGGACTACAATACTGCTGCTTCAAAATTAGAAATGGTTCAACTGGCAGACTATAGTGAGCAGGAGAAGCAGCAAGAACTGCTCTTGAGAGTATTGGGAAACGTTCTGGTTTGTCAAACCATTTTGGAAAATCCAAAAAAAGGCTGCATTGCAGCCAACAAAATTTATAAAATCGTTACAGGCACTACAATGAAAGTATCTGCAAAAACCTACTTCTCTCATGCAAAATGTTTGAGGATGTTAGGCCAATTCGGGCACGCAAGAAATAAATTGGAGCTGGCTCGTAATTTGGAGCCAAGAAATTCGGACATTGCTAATGAATTCATAGCTCTGAAAAAAGAACAGGAAAAACATAAAAAAGAAGAGATAAGATGGAGTGAAAAGTTTGTTCAGTCGCTTTCAGACAAAAAGAATTAATCATTTAACTGTTGTGAATTTCATTATGTATTTCGAAAACCATTTTGTTCTGATATTTTTTACTACTAAGAATCGATAAAAGCTTTTTGGAAGGATTTTGGATTATTTTTCAGGTGTTTTCTGGGACTTGAGTCCCAATATCTGGAAAGGAACTATTAAATATTAAGTTGAGGTGTTATTTATAGATACCACTCTTTCCGATTGCAGGATTGAAACAATTTTCTAGGCAAGGTTTCTAGGAAATAAGTTGTCTAATGAACGATATTGGATCAATGCAAACGATCAACAAAGTGAACCATAATGTTTCAGAGTCTAAATCTGACTCCTTCATCAGACAGACGAGAAAATAATACTGCAAACTTTTTTGTTTCTCTGATGGAGTCAGATTTAGACTTGTTACATTTCACTTTGTTGATCGTTTGCATTGTTCCAATATTGATATTAGGCTAGAAACTGCCCTTGACAAGTGGTGTCAATCTGCAAGGTTATCTTTAAATAACAATTTTTTATTTGATTTTCAATAGTTCCTTTTCAGATATACAAAATAATTTTTTACTACTTTTGACGACCTAGAAAAAACTCAAATTGACCAATGTACTTAATCTAGATATTTTTAGAGACTTTATTATGTTAAAAAGTGACTGCATATTGGACAAATAATTCGATCAGTTCCCAGAGTTGCATTATATTTTTTTGTTTCTGGCAATATTCTTAACCTATTTTGTTTATCAGATTTTATTTCATGATAGTGTTATGGCCTCATCTCAAAGACTGTTCAACATTCCTGAAGAAGGCTTGTACTGTTCCATATATTTTAATAAATATAGTTTAGGTTAATGCTTTTTCTTCTTTGAAACCGAATGGCACTATAGGGACCTGTGGAAACTGTTTTTAGATAAATTTTCAATTGTTTCAACCTTCAGAGAAGACATAGTGAAAGTTTCCGAAAGTCTCTACACAGCAAAACCGAAGCAGTGCTCCACGCCTGAAAAGGTTTGGCACTCAGGAAAAAAAGTAAACACAATTCTTCCTTTGCTGGGAAAGCAAGGATTTTCAGGGTCGTATTTATAGTAGCTCCTTGACGCTTCCTTTTATGTCATTTCTGTTCTACAGACACCTAAGGTTGCCTTAAGTGCTCCTCAAATGCAAGGAAAGTGATATTTTGAACTATAGAAAATAAACTTTTAGGCGACCTTTGGCAGGGAATCCTTGAGGAAGTCTTTAAGGAGCGACTATAAATACGATCCTTAATGCATGATAATAATTAATTTCTGTTCTAATATTTTCAGCTTCCAAGAATAACATGCGTATCCCTCAAGTCATAATGAATTATTTGATAATTTGGGTCTCTACTTGATGGAAATCCATCTTGAATATGCAAAGTATTTGGAATAGTAATACAGTAATCCAGACTTTCCTGATGTTGCCTTAAATCTCCAATTTAGAAAAATTAACTTACCTTTTCTGAAAATCCGTATTTTTTATTGAAAATGCATTAGTTTTCTTATTAATCACATTGATATCCCAGGAGTTTTTCATCTAACTCAGATCAGTTTATTCTGATGTTGAATACTGTAGTTACTCTCTACTAGTGGATGCATCTCAGCCAATCAGAAAACTGAAATCTTTGACCTCCACTCTTGAAGTAAATTATAGTATGGTATGGTATGTAACGCTTAAAATCTCAAGGAATTCTTAAATCTGTTTCTTGATTTCGAAAGTGCCTCTAAAACTAAGTGTATTTCTTCCATAACTGATTTCTGCTGGCTAGAAAAATACTTGAACTTGTACATAAAGGGTGCTCCTGAGAAACTGATGATAGTTCAAAACATATATTTACTGTCTATCCAAAATAAACTGGCTATTTCTTTAGAGGATTTTTTATCACTTTCATGAACACGGGTAAAATTTTTTGATATGGATAGACATTAAAATGAGAGTCGTAACTTAGCTAGTTTCAAAGGGATGATTTCACTCGTTTATTCAATCAACTACATATCCAATGTCAGTAAAACTCGGACATAAAAGTACACACTACAGGGCGCGCGTTTCCTATCAACCGGTGCCAAAACTTCAGTGATTTGTTTCGAAAGAACGAGTATATCTTGTCTATGGATGCAAACAGAACAAGTGGGTCGCGGTCAATGTCGACATCCATGTGAATTAAATACATTGAAGATAAGGGAACAGAACAGGTGTGTTCCATGAAGGTTCAGAGCGATGCCATCCAGGAGGATTACATCGATACTTTTGAAATCAAATAATTTGTTCAACATAGATATCTACCAGCACGATCTGCAAGAATGATTGCCTGTGATTATTGCCTTCAAGGCCAAGTTGCCATTCACTTCAAAAGCAACTCGCAGAGAATAATTACATGATGTGTTTTCTGGGATATTCGGGATTATGCCAGTTTACTAGTTCCAAACTAAATATTAATTCACAATAACAATTCGTCTTGACACCTGCTGGTTCAATAGAAGAATGTTATGGAACCTCTCTTGAAAAGTAATTAACCTCGGGGTAAGTATAGAAAATTTCACCCCCTAACGTTGGGCTAGGTCCTCAAATTGAAAGGAAGGAGTCGTATATTGTACACTTTGAATGTTCACTGATGACCTGTGATAGCTGACAATTTACTCACTAATAGACCTCTACTCGCATGCAATGAAATTTCTCACAAATGTGGATAATTACTCAAAAATTGGCAATCTTGGACCATTTCAGGCTGGACTAAGCATCAAAAGGTACGTAGCCTCCTTGTTATGTGCCTGCCGACATCACCCTCGACTTAACTAGTAGCATCGATTATTAAGTAGGTTTTTTTTAGTGATTTATTTAATAGAACATTTGGAATACAATGGGATAAACCCATAAATGTTATTCACAAAATATTCTAGAAATAATATAGCTAAACGATACATGAACACATAATGCAAATGAAACTCAACCTCTATTTAAGGATAATCTCATACACCTCAAAACATACATATAGAGAAAAAAAGAATCATCTACCATCAAGACCCCCAAGAACCTGTTTTTAGAATGCACTTCGCGACTGTCGGACACGCCGCAAAAATATTGAGTTTGAGGCTTTACACCTATAAACCTAATAGTAAAACAAAAAAATG
This sequence comes from Myrrha octodecimguttata, assembly GCA_958510865.1. Taxonomy (NCBI): domain Eukaryota; kingdom Metazoa; phylum Arthropoda; class Insecta; order Coleoptera; family Coccinellidae; genus Myrrha; species Myrrha octodecimguttata. The sequence goes on from OY294057.1 coordinate 35,665,864, forward strand.
GGCACACTCGAAAACTTATAATTATAAGGACACAAATCCACAATTGTATGGAAACGTATGTGAACCGCAATAAGTACCCGTATACGGTCGAGTTACCAATCATCTGTCGAATCCGATCTTGAAGGTATTAACCAACACCGCATTAACTTACATCTCTCGGACATTCTTTATTCAATGGTACATTATATAGTCATTGGAAATTTTGGGGATATTTCCATGATATTTCAGGATTTACTTAAGCGAACTTGATTGAATCTTGACAGTTAGGTATGGTTATAGCATTGTATAAAGATATACAATGGTTATAGTATATTTTGAAAAAATAAATCCGGATTTTTTTCGAAAACTATTCATCAGATTTGAATAAAAACGCACCGGTCTTCATGAAATCCATATTTTACAACGTGTACCAAATTTCAGTTCGATATTCAATTACAATTTTCGGTCATATATTGGGACAAAAAATATGTTAAATTTTGTGATTTTTCCTCGGTATTGTTGTGCCACATGGCACAACAACACAAGAATAATTCGAAAATAAATTGTTTTACAATATTCTATGTATATTCTGCGCGAGGACGACCTCAGACACAATTACTTGTTTTTTTTTAAATATCGTTTTTTTTAAGTGTATCTCAGAATCGAAGCAACTCCGAACATATGATTCTTAGGAACCCTTTCTTTGAAATAACTGAATGAATCACCTTCGAAAGTTTCATACCATAGCTCTGAACACCTTCTATATTAGGACGTTTGAACAGTCGCCGTTTTTAGACATATCAAGAAAATATGATTAGAGCTTATTGTCACTAAACCAAAGAACAAACATGTTTTGATGAGTTATTGTAAGATAATCTTCTGAACTTCTTCGGAAAAAACCTTCAGCAGAAGCATAATTGTCAGTGTGAAGATGATTCGCCAAAAATAACATGTGTATAATTGATTCATACTGCAGAATCAATGAGCGCGGTTTTTACTTTCATCGAATCACTTCAATGGAAAGATGAACACACCCAATATTTCACATTCAACAGTGAGACCCATAGCAACAAATATGACATAATGAAATTTCCTTTATTTTCTAATATCACTTTATTGAAGTTTGTCTGTAATGTTTCAGAGTTGTTTGTTGCATGTCTGTTGCAAGTATATATTATTCCAGGAATAAAAACATCATTTTTTAAATTCCTTTATTTAGTTGAAAAACTGTAAAATCTCAAGAAAGAAACGTGATGTGAATCTACTTTATTTGATTTTCAATTTAATTGTTTATAATTTTCAGATAAAAAAAAACAAATCATAAATATACCACATTTTTACAATCTAGAAGATTGACCTAAAATAAATAAGACAAAGATATCAGGAATAAAACTGATTCCTTATATACTTAGGTATCTATTGCATGTACACTCAGAGAAACGAAATAACATAAGGATAGGGCAGATTAGAAAATAGAGTCTACCAGGATAATCCAACTACACAACAGTTATAACCCTACACCAGTTATAACCTGCCCCACCGAAGACACATGTAAGTTTAACATTACAAACACATTACGGTACTGGAGCTGGAAATGCACCCAGAAGATTAATTTCATCTCAATCAATTCGATAAAAACTATCATCAAAGACAGGTAGGCCATCTAATGAATACCATTTTCGAATAAAATCAACATATTTAAAATTTCAGAAAGTACTCTTGTACTACATTCATTTAAAAGCTTTAAACAATTTCCATACAATCAAATAAAAAATCTTGTTGAAAATTCCGGTAATATAAATATTGGTTTACATAAAATTATACAATAATCTTCTTCTTGGAGAAGAAACTTGGGGTTTTAAGTACAAAAACTGGGATGAGGGTTCTCGACAATAACTGAGCAACATCGAAATGAAAGGACAAAAGAAATGAACCAGTCGTGGAAAACTTATTGCATGAAGTATTCAGGGTGATCAGAATCTTTCTCAAATCTTTTAGCTTCCTCTTGCATGCTTTCTTTGATTTTTAAAATAGCAGCCGATTCTCTATGATCGTTTTCACCGGGACCTCCGAATCCTCCCAGGTTATAGTCCCCCATCCCTCCACCTCCATCTTCTCTTGGTGTCCCTGGCCCATTTGCTGGTGAGTTCTTCATGCCTTCCATTCCATCGCTGTTCATCACTGGACCCATAGAATTCGGACCCATTGGGCCCATAGGACCTGACCCATCAGGACCGCCACCCATAGGAAATTCTCCAGGCATATTATTACCAACAGCTGGTTTCATCATGGTATACATATTTTCACCACCGGAATTCGAGGAATCTTGAGGACTTGGCATGATCGGTGTACCAGGTCCTGGAGGTCCTGCTGAGCCTGGTGGTCCCCCATAATTACCTGGAGAAGATGTAGAGTAGTTCATGGGTGTCGATGTGTTTGGCTGCCATTGGGGAGGACCTCCAGGTCCTGTCATAGACATTGGAGGCATTGGTCCTCCTCCCATGTTACTATTTGGAGGTGGACCTCTCATTCCTGGACCGTAACCCCCAGGCCCCATTGGACCCATTGATGGTCCTCGAGGAGGGTTCATCCTATTCATGGGGTTCATTCCTGGGGGACCCTGTCGTGACGGATCCATGTTATTCGGCATCATGGGTTGACCTCCTGGACCATTGAAATCACTGCCCATTGGCATTCTAACACCTGGTCGTGGACCTCCTGGATACCTAGGACCCATAAATGGTTGTGATCCCATTAGTTGTGAATGAGGGGTAGGGGGTTGGGAATGAGGAGATGGTTGACCAGCTGGATGTGTTGGAGGGGAGGGGCGCATGCCAGCGTTGGGAAAGAAACCAGGGGGCAAAGGCCCTCCGGGCATTCCATCAGCTGGAGGCATCTGCCCCAATGGACTAGGTGCTGGACCAGCATTATGTGCCATTCCATTGACCCCAAACCCAGAGTTAACAAAACCATAGTCGTGGAATGCCTTGGCCTCTGACGAATGTTCACATGTGTCTCTTCTTTCTGGTGCCGCACAGTAGAGATCCCAGAACACACACCACCATGAGTGCAGAAATCCTGGAGGTTCACCGAGAGTAATATTTTTTTCCCACCTTATTTCTGATAAAAATGTTTGCGCTGCCTTTTGTGCACCAACATGAAGTAGATATTCATATACATATAATGCCAACTTCTCTCTTGCTTGAGCATCTGACGGCACAGTTGATCCCTTTCCTTTGGCGTACATATCAAAAAATAGCATAGCCTTCCTGGAAAAAAAATACTAATTTAGGTTCAGCAAGAAATACATTGTCATAGCTTTATTTTTCATTTTCTGTTTTGTTCTAGCATTGATGTTATGATAATAATCAAAGGGAATTATAAATTACACATACAACATATACACATAATTTACACATTGGATAAACAAATTTCAATACATTACTAATTTATGAATCACAGTCTTAGTCTCAAGCATAGACACAGTCTTAAGATAGTGCTTATATGTTAACACTAAGGCTAATGCATAAATACTCCCATTGGAGTGCTCAGGTTCAATGCGGATTTTATGCTGTAATGCATAAACTGACTGTCAAACATGAGAAAATATTACACCGGTGCATTTATGAATCATAATTATAGCCAGTCTGTGCATGGTTACAAGCATAATAAAGAAAAAAATTGAACCCATGCATTTCAATGGGAGCAATTATGCATCATAGTAATAATCTCAACAAATTAGCACCAACTTATACTATGATATGACAATGATTATGCTTATGATGGATAAATTAGCCCTTGGTCTTAACAGATTAGTACTAGCTCATGAATATACTATACTCAAGACTAAGACTTCGATGTATAAATTGACTCTTATATATAAAAGATTGAACTCTTTAAAATTTTATTTCTTTGCTTCCTCTGCTGAAGATATCAAATTGATAACTCATATTACAATGAACGCAGTTATTATTCAGTTGGTAAAGCTCCCATTGTATAGATGTTTTCTTTCCCTAGACATAATACTTGTTACCCAGTATCACAAAAAACATGATAATTAATCATATTCATTGATTCACACAATACAATGTGTATATTGGGTATGTGGGATTCACAAAATGATTTGCTACATTGGAATACAACCAAGAAAAATTGATTGTGTCACTTCCCTCTCTATAGGAAATAATTCATTTCAGACTTTGTAAAGGTCATTTAGCTGAAGGGATGAAATTACTTGATAATTCATTCATGAATTATTTCAAAATACTATCGCAAGACTTTCATTCAAATAAGTCTAAATGTATACTCACCTACATCCCTAACAAAACATACTCAATCAATATAAAGCGTCCAATATATTTTCGAGCACTTTGTCTAATACTTTTCCCTTATTTTCTGAATGAAATGGCTTATATTGAAGTTATACTTTATCCACCTGGAATTCGCTATGATTTACGACTTTTGCATATGAAATCCAATTCAGTGAGAAAAATTTACTAGCTCGTCCTCCATTATAAATAAAACATAAACATAACCTCCAACGACATACGACATTTGACTTCGACCGTAGCAGCCACAGAACATCAAATATAGCATCATTCATTCATTCATCTTTCAAACTTATTGGATTCAACCTGTGGTTATGTGCCCAGTCACGAATTCATTATTTATATTTTCACACATTTATTCAGATTCATACTTCAATCATTGTATAAAGACAACATAGTAGGACAACCTCCCTGCTAATATCGTTACCCGAAAAAGATACTCGACGTCAATAAGGTCGAAAATCGCATGCTATAGTATCACAGGGCCGGCAGACTGGAGATTCTGAGAATCTTGGTTTTCGGGTAGGCAATACTGGCAATAGCCATTTGATATAACGAGTTTAGACTTGAGTCTGTTTCTTTTCCGTCGCTTACTGTGAACTACGTATCGTTAATACGATTTTGAAGTTTATGGGCAATATTTTGTAGATTTTGAGGTTCGAACAAGAGGAAATATTTCTTGCTGATCACCTCTAAAATAAAAATTTTAGAATCTTGGATTTCGGGAAGGCAAATACCATTTGATTAAACGAATTTGTCTATAGTCCATTTCTTTTCCATCGCGCACAGTGAACTTCGTATCGTTAATATGATTTTGAAGATTACAGGCAAAATTTTGTAAGTTTCGAATATTGAAAAATATTTTATTTTTCGCTAATCACCATTGGAATGAAAATTCTAGGCAAGTGCTGACGTGAGGACAGGAAATTCTCCTCTTTTAAAATTTTATTTTGTTTTTTCGAAAATACAGATCGAATTGAAATCGAGTAGGTAGTTGATTGAAAAATGACAGCCAGAAGGTTCATGAAAGATTTCGTGAGATTCATTATATTATGATAGAAAGATGAATATATGATAAGTATTTTAAAAAAATTTTCTACGCGTTGGTTCTGGGGAACATCAGCGCGTTATTGTTTTCTTAAAATTTTTTTAATTTTCGAAGTTTGAGCCGAAAATGGTGTGAACTACTCTGAACGATTAGGTTGGACTCTCTGGAGAAGAATCGGTGGTCAAATTCAATTCTGTCCTGTCGGCCGTCTGTTTGTATCTACTGTAACTTATTTCCAAGGAAACAACTGAGCGACTTTGAAATTCTCGAATTTTGTTTGTAGTCCAAATATCTCAATTTAATTCGATTATAGGTGAAATCAACCAGGCGGTTTCGGAGTTATACCCATTTCAAATTTTGGAGTTTTTACGGGCTTGTTCTAGAAAACAGCACGTTATCATTTCGTTACGATGTCTGTAATTTTAGAATTATTTTCTTAAATATCTCGAAACGTACTAATGCCAGCTTGAATCTCCGAAATTAGTTGACGAATACCAACTTGGTGCAGAATGTTATGGGTATCCACAGGCTAGGGAATTCAAAAAAATCTGATTTTTGTTGAAAAATCCCGGGTTTTCGGAAAGTGAATCAGATTTAATTGGCACATACCAATTTTCAGTTCGATCCGTGATTTATTTTCAGGAATGTCAAATTACGTGGATATTTGAATTTTAACATAATTTCTTGAAATCTCTGTATGAAATGACGCTAATCAAGTTAAAACTTCATTATTAGTTCGAAAATACCGACGGGTAGAAAATGAAAAAAAAATGGTCTTCGGAGAATTTTCCATATGTTTGTTGCAACAAACTGTTCTTTTGAAAAACATTCACTCGGCTGCCATAGAGTTTGCCACAGACCTTGAGGTGTTCAAAATTTCAGTTTGATTGGATATTTGATTCTCGGAGCTATTAGGAAAAAATATTTCAAATATTTTGCTGATGCGCAAACTTGTGCAAAATTTCTTGATGAACGTTTCATCAGAACAATTCATAGGAAGGACTAATTCCAAAATTTTGTTTTCAAGTATTATATATTTTGCGATTATATTATATATATATTCTTTTGAGAACGAGCATTACAATTCTAAGATATATCACAGTGTTAGCAGAGGAAATGTAAACGGGGTACCATACATATTTGCGTATGATACAAGAGCACAGATAAAAACCTCAGGAAAAATTCTGTTTCCCCGCATAAGTGTAGTAATTTGTTTATAGAAGATGGATGGCATCTTTTTCATTTGAAAATAATTTTTTCGTCATCTTGAATTCATTTCGACAAAATATCCTGACATAATATCTGAAACAGAAAGAGGGACAGAAAACCAGAAGGAAGCAGTAAATAATATTACCTACATTTGCTCATGACCGAGAGGGTCTTTCGACCAGGTTCAGTCCTCCAAGCGATGATTTTCAGATCCTCAGATAAACGAAGAACGCTACAGGCCCCTTTATTGGGGAATCATCTCCCATAGATCCATAATTGTTCATTTCGAACTAGAAATCTAATAAAATATCGGGAATAAAGTAAAAACTTGCGATTATATTAGATGGTCCTCACGAAATTCTGCAGCAACCTAAACGCTGTCTTTTTGCGCGCATGTTCTAGTAGAACACCGTGCTATCGTTTTATCCAAATGTGTGTAATTCTCAATGATTGAGCCGAAAATGGTCTCAAAGGACTAGACTGGACTCACTGATGACGAATCCGGTGTCAAAATCGATTCTGTCCGGCCGGCCGTGGACACGATAACTATCGAACGGAGCCAGCTAGCAACTCGAAACTTGCAGGGTAGTTTGCGCACGGAATGCCGCGGTTAAGTTCGTTGATGGGCCAAATCGGCCCAATAGTTTCGGAGTTATGGCCCTTTGAAATTTTTAGGTTATTTCCCTCATATTTCAGAAACTACTGGAGCGATTGGATTGGAACTTGGCAGTTAGTTGAAGCATAACAACGCGCAACTTTCAGCAGAATTTCGTTGAAATCATTCACTCAATTCAAAAACAAAAAATTTTCCAAATTTTTTTCAAAAAATTTTTTTTTCTGGAACTTTTGTTCATATCCGAGAACAATTTCAGTCATACCTTGAACTTCATATTTTACAGCAGTGTACCAAATTTCAGTTCGATACGATCATAATTTTTGGAGATATTGGAAAAAAATATGTCGATTTTCGTGGTTTTCTTGTCGATATCGTTGCTTTTTTCGGTATAGCTCATACTACAATACTTATTCTATCGTGATAAAACTTCGAAGCTAGTTTGAAGATGCTGGAAGACAACCTTTTGCAGAATTTCGTGATGATCGTATCATTAGAACAATTTTAAAAACATTTTCAAATGATTTTTCTGTTCGTATATTCAATATTCTGTGATCTTCTTATCATATTATCCTGATTGAATTTTGAATGAACCTTCGAACTGTCATTTTTCGATAACGTACTAGATTTCAATTCGATCTGATCTGTTTTCTTGGAAATATTGGGAAAATAAAATTTGGAATGGGTATATCTGCGGAATCATTGGGTGGATTTTACCCATTCACGAATTCGGCCTACGTAATTAAGGTCCAAACCTTCTCTACAAATATCGATATTCTAAGTTGTTTCTTCCAGAAGTTATTGTGTTTACGGTTGGCCGTTAGGCTTAGGAACTCGATATTTGTAGAGAAGGTTTGGGGCTTAATTACGAAGGTCGAAAACGTGAATGTGCAAAATCCGCTCAATGATTCCGTAGATAAATTTTTTTTCCCAATATTTCCAAAAATACCGATTAGATCGAATTGAAATCCAGTACTTTAGCAAAAAAACCTAGAAAAGCACTGCCGTTAAGGCAGCAGCTTTTGCGCGGTTTTCCAAATTCCTCACCAAAGCGGGCATCTCCACTGAACATGCGCGCAAAAGCTGCTACCTTCACGGCAGAGCTTTTCTAGGTTTTTTCAATCAAGTACTTGATGTCGATTCGAGCCAATCTGTATATCGGAAATATCGGGAAAATAAAATTTTGAGTTGATATATCAGCGGAATCATTGGGTAGATGATTCGCCAATTTTTTCTTCTTAAATGAACTCCTGACAACCTCTTATTAGTAAATTCTATCGGTAGTTATTGCGTTTACGATCGGTGTTAAGCAAAGCCTTAAGCACAAAATTTCGAGTTCCGATTTTTATTTATAGACAAGAGTATGCTTAGAGGTTGATTACGAAGCAGAATTCATGCGAATGGGTAAAATCCACCTTATGTTTCGTAGAGACATTCTTATTCAAATTGTTAATTTGAATTAATTAATTTTTGTCAATATATCCTGAAGTACACAGATCGGATCGAATTGAAATCTAGTATCGGATTGAAAAATGATAGCTTGAAGGTACATGAAGAATTTCGTGTGGAATAGATGAAAAGAATAACGTCAAATATTTCCATCAGTAAGTAAAAAATCTGGAAAATTTCAATAATTTCTTTGGAATTTCGTTTAAACCTCTGAACTAATATTCGACAACAGCGTCGGCTTGTTCCGATATATATTTTCGGGATATTGGACAAAAATTATTCCTATTGAACAAGCGCCTGAAAGCTTGAACTGACGACAAGATCCTCATGAAATTTCGCATAATTTAACGCATTTGCCGTTTGATTATGATAAGATCAGTTTTTTTTCGAGTATATTTTGGAAATAAACAACAATACCGAGGAATATGAAAAAATTTTTTTCATTATCTCCGAAAATAGGGAAACACCAAATTTCAATAGAATCAAGTTTTCAAATTTTTTTACTTATTCAAAATGATCGAAAAATACCGATGCCACGATGTCGTATTCATTCAAATAAATATCATGTGACAAAGTTTCATTTATACGTGAAAGACTTCAATGGAAAATTCACCATGTGAACTATTCCGAATTAAATAATTCCAAGAAAAATTGGACCGAAAAGCAATTCAGAGCGATTGCTGTTATAACAAAGAAGGATGGAAGGGCTTTTTCTATTTACATTCACTAGGCTTACATAATGAATAAACCCGTTTAAAGTACGTGCACGTGAGCTCAACGCCCCTGTTTGTCAGATCCCCGGGAATCAGAGAATTATCCGTCTGACTTGAACGAAGATCAGATCTTTCCACAATGACCTAACTTAGGTAAAATAAGTGGACCGAAGTTCCAAAACACTTCCGAAACACCTTACCCAGCAGGTATTGGACGCATGATATTTCTATTGAGGATGATTGAGGAAATCTAGAATATCTATTAAAAAATTTGCAGTTTCGATCTGTGAAGAGAGAATTAGTGTTATTTCTGTTTGATGTGGAAATAACAAGCCATAGAGAATAAAAGACACCATCTTTCTGTTTTTATTTTCGTCACATTTATCATCGGTAAATTAATTATTTGGGAAAGGCCGAAGTCAAGAAATTATAAAAGAAAATCGATAAAATCGCTAATAAAAGGTAAGAAACGAATACTTGACAATATTAAAGAATATATTTTGGGTAATATATTCCAAGAGTTGTGGTAAAATAATTGCTTGCACGAATGTATCCTAAACCCCCTATCGGTACAGAATATATCCTCAAGCCAACCCTGGATTTTCTAATGCTTTTCAAATGAATTTATAACGAGGGCGCCTCTGTACGGGCTCTTATTTCAGAGATTTCAAATATTTTCGCTAGATGTCGCTTGAAAACGTATGAAATCGTTTTTCCATAGGGTTGTCCTACTATGTTGTCTTTATACATAATGCTTTAATAGAGATATTTTTCATTATTAGACACAGGTAGGAAAATAGTGATGGGGGAATAACGTTTGAAAAGTGTCGTGCAGTTTTGGGAACCTTCTGTGAATTTACCCATACCAATATGGCCGACTTTGAACTGAATATTTTTATCTCATTTGCTGTACACCACCGAATACAAATATTTACCCTTGTAGTTTTCGGCCATATTGGTATGGGAAAATCCACAGAAGGTTCTCAAAACTGTACTACACTTTTGGTACAAGGGAAATATAGGATATGCTCCCTCCCCTTCTTTTACCTTCATGATTAGACACACAAACATATACCTTCACCCTAAACTTACACAACATCCATGGCCTCGCCGGGATTCGAACCCAGTACCTCCAGCATCCTAGTCCACCTCTTCAGCCGACTAGGCTTCCGAGGTAGTCATCAAATATAGCATATAGCAGCTAGCAGCACAGACACTTCTGTGGTAGCAGATTGAGGGTAGGTCCCACGATAATCACAGAATACAAATACGATAATGGAGAATCGTCAGAATTGTCGAATGAAGATAAGCGCTACTCCCTCTGGTGGCTATCCGAGTAACCCGAGGTACAGACATTATCATTGACAAGTTAAAAGTAATGTTAAGAAAATGAGAAAGTTTATGCATTTTTCTTGGCGTTTGTGTGATTTTACAAGTGCTTCTACTGAGGAAAAGCAAACTCAAATGTCCCTTCCTATAGATTTCTACAGCCCGGTAAAAAATTTGGAGTTAGGGTGAAAGAAACTTCCTTTAACAAGTCGGGCCTGAAAGTGTTGAAGAATGTATAAAAACCAACAAACAAGATTTATGAGAGTCTGTTACCTGCATTTCACCGATGATGATCATTTTTATAGAGGTAAGCACGAATTGCTCATGAAATATTAGATCACATTCATGAAGACAATTTTTTTTCAGGCCCATAATCCAAGCAGAGAAATTTATGATTATGTATTTGTTTCACATGAAAATAGAAGAATTCACTAAAGTTTTATTATAACTTTGATCTACAACTTGAAATAAAATTTAACAGTGGTTCTAGATTTTTATAGTCACACACGAGGAACCTTTTTTCATACTTAAATCTCACACACAGAGTTTTTCGAGTCTATATAACTTTGGCGTCTGTATCCACAGAAGCAAATTAAAGTTTTTCTTCTTTTAACATTAGTAGGATTGACCATTGATATTATAACACTCCCCCTCAATGGCGAATCCGCTCTAAACCTATATTTTTGCAGTGTTTTTCAAACATGATACGACTCAATGGCTTCGTAAACATATCAGCTAACTGTTCGTTAGATTGAATGTATTCTATATGTACAAAATTTTGCCTTATTTTGTCCCTTATGAAGTGAAACCTTATATCAACATGTTTGAGTCGTTTATGAAATTCGGGATTCTTACTTACTTTAATAGCTGCTTGGTTGTCTTCATAAATTATAATATACTGAGATTCATTAATTATTTTGAAATCTTTTAAAAGTGCCTTTAACCAACAGGCTTCACTTACAGCCAAACTGAGAGATACATATTCTGCTTCAGTTGATGAAACTGCAACAGAGGATTGTTTTCTAGACAACCAAGAAACCGTACAATTATCAATTTTAAAAACATATCCGGAGGTGGACTTTCTGTCCAGCTTATCTCCGGCCCAATCTGCATCAGCGTATCCTATGACAGACATATCATTTCTGTCATAGGTCAGACTATAATCGAGAGTACCCTGTACATAACGAAGCACTCTCTTTAAAGCTTTCCATAAATCATCACTGGCACAACTTTGGTATCTACTCAAAATATTAATTGAAATGCATAAGTCTGGTCTTGAACACAACATTGCATACATAAGACAGCCTATCACTTTGCGACATTTATTTTCAATTTCAAGAGTTTCTGAACTGTCTCTTTTTAGAATATCATGTTGAAAGTTATTTTCCATTGGAGTTCTCATTGAATTGCAATCCTGCATGTCAAACTTCTTTAAAACATTTTTTAAATAGCTACTTTGATTAATGATTATTCGGGAATGATTAATATCTTGTATGATATCCATACCTAAAAAATTTCTTACTAAACCCAGATCTTTCATCTTGAAAATTTTTGACAGAGTGTGTTTGATGTTCTGTACTTGACCAGTATCTGTGCCTGCTATCAATAAGTCGTCAACATAAATCAGCACAAATAATTTACAAGTCTCAACATTTTTGACATAAAGACAATATTCAGATTCAGATCTCTGGAATGACAATGACACCATTGTTTTATGAAATTTTTCATTCCAGTTCTTAGGAGAATTTTTCAAACCATATAAGGACTTTCTTAGCTTAAAAATTGTGCCTTGTCGTTGCTTAAAAACTTTAGGAATTGAGATGAACACATTGTCCTTAATATCTCCATATAAGAAAGCACTACATACATCTAATTGGAAAATTGGAATATTCATATTGTTACATACTGCTAAGAAAATTCTTATTGATGGTAATTTTGCAACAGGACTATAAAGATCAAAGTCTGATAGATCAGTTTGCTGGAAGCCCCTAGCAACTAAGCGAGCTTTAAATTTTACTTCTTCATTTTGTTGATTAACTTTCTTTCTATATACCCACTTACACTGAATGACCTTTTTCACATTATCACTTTCACTATTTACGTTGGTCCACGTCTCATTTTCTTCTAAAGCCTTTATTTCGTTGTCCATTGCTTCCTTCCATTTAGAAGATTCATTGCTCTGCATTGCATCTTCATAAGTTTTGGGGTCGTCATCTGAGCATAAGGTCAGCAGAACTGTGTCAGGATCCAATTCGTAGTCATCAAGATATCCTGGTCTTCTACAATTTCGTCGAGGGTAGAGTCTTGGATTGGTTTCCTCAACCTGTTCATCAGGACTTTGAATTTCTTCTGTGTTAACATCATTATCTTGGTTTTCTTCAGTAACTATTTCTTCCTCTGGTGATTCTACATACATTTCTGACTGTTCCAAAACATTATATTCAATAGTGGCTTCTGGTAAAAATATGACATCTCTATGAATTTCAACTTTCTCATTGTCCTGAAATAATACTCGAAAGCCTTTGACATTTTCACCATATCCAACGAATATACCTAACCTGTTTTTTGCATCCCATTTTAAACGTTTTGGTTTCGGTATATGAACTGATACTTTACATCCAAATATTTTGAGGTCTTTAATATTGTACTGCTTCTTGTACCATAGCTCAAAAGGTGTTTTATTCGGTGTATTGCTAGGACCTGTTCTGTTTATAACGAATACAGCAGTATTTACGGCTTCTGCCCATAGATTTTTATTTTGATTTTTAATCATACATCTGGCTGCCTCAACAATTGTTCGCATTTCTCTTTCTACACGACCATTTTGTTCAGGAGTGTACATTACCGACTTCTGATGGCGAATTCCTTTTCGTTCTAACATATCTTTTAAGTTATCATTGCAGAATTCTGTTCCATTATCGGTTCTCAGTACTTTCATTTTATGATTTGTTTGTCTTTCAGTTGACGATATAAATTTTTCAATGTTACTTCTAACTTCTGACTTAACTACTTGACAGTCTGAAACGTCATGATCATTTGACCTACTAGAGAAAGGGATATTAGGGTTACTTGTTTCGGTGCAATTCTTAAAAATCATTTTATATAGTTTGCCACTTCTTGTTGCTAATGCCCTAGTGTTTCCGTCTTTAAGGATTTTACAATGTTCATTATTCATAACTATATTATATCCCTTATCTAAAGCAGTACTTACTCAGAATAAATTGAACTTTAACTGTGGCACATATAGAACATCTATGAGAGTAGTTTCTATTGATCTTCCACCAATTATTGCAAACAATTTAACTTTTCCTTTTCCTCTTACCTTCAATATATTTCCATTTCCTACCTTGACTGTCTTATCCGATTCTTCAATAATATCATTGAATAACGATTTATCCCAGCACATATGTTCGCTCGCTCCTGAGTCCATTATCCAATCGTTCGGTTTCATTTTGCTGCTTGACTCACCAATGAATGCATTAGAGCTCTCTTCATTATTGGGTCTCCCTTTTATTTCCTCTTTGCCCTTTTTGAACCAGCATATAGAGGCATCATGTCCTGTCTTCTTGCAGTATGTGCAAATCCTTGGTTTTCTAATATAGCAGTTTCTAGCCTTGTGTCCTGGCTTGTGGCATTTATAGCAGATAACTTTTCCAGTTTTATTACTTTTGATTTCTCCTTTGTGACTTGTACTCGTTAAAGCTGTTGTATTTTCTTCGCTTGACTTGGTTCTTTCTTCTTCAATAAGTAGTCTCGAGGTTAGTTCTTTTAACGTTTGATTTGTTTCAGGTACCGATTCCCAGGCAGATCTGAAGTGTTTGAACCTGTCTGGAAGAGACATCAAGATCTTCGTCATTATCATCTTCTCCGAAATTTCTTCTTTGGCCTGTTTGAGCTTATTTTTGATGTCCTCTATCTGAGATATGAACTTTGACACTGTACCATCTCCAAATTCCATTGAGAAAAACCTCTGTTGAAGTAGATGGACGCTAACAACGGACTCCTTTTCGTAGACCGACTTTAACTTTTCCCACATTTCATTCGCAGTATCGCATGATAAAATATGTGTAATTGGTTCTTGATCCATTCTTGATACTATTAGTTCTTGGGCTTTAGCATCCTTCTTTTCCCATTCATTGATTTCTTTCGCACCACTATCGGGTTTTTGAACGCTTCCCGTTAAAATTTTGTAAAGTTCTCGCCCTTTCATCATAACGGTTGTTTGGAATTTCCATGTAGCCCAATTTTCATCGTTGAGTTTGATCAGCGGTATTGCTGCTTGTTCCATCTTGATAGTACTTAAAAAACGTTCAGGAATTTTCCAAAATGGCTGTCCTTTGTTAAGTTACCTGGCGATTCTTATTTCAACTTTCTTCTATTTTCCTTTGGTGCCTGGGCCCATAACCTATGATTATGTATTTGTTTCACATGAAAATAGAAGAATTCACTAAAGTTTTATTATAACTTTGATCTACAACTTGAAATAAAATTTAACAGTGCTTCTAGATTTTTATAGTCACACACGAGGAACCTTTTTTCATACTTAAATCTCACACACAGAGTTTTTCGAGTCTATATAACTTTGGCGTCTGTATCCACAGAAGCAAATTAAAGTTTTTCTTCTTTTAACATTAGTAGGATTGACCATTGATATTATAACAAAATTCACTTAAGAGGAAAGCAATGCCTTCCAGAAATCTGCCTGTTGAACTGATCATTAAGGAACAACGTAAATGTTCTAGTGATAGAACTGACTATTGAAAAAATTTCAAAAAGCACTGCCGTGAAGGCAGCAACTTTTGCGCGCATGTTCAATGTAGATGACCGCTTCAGCAACGAATTTGAACGTGCGCGCAAAAGCTGCTGCCTTCACGGCAGTGCTTTTTGAAATTTGTTTCTTATAAATTACTGGATTTCAATTCGATCATATCTGTATTTTTGGACATATTGTAAAAATAAAATTTTGAATGGGTATATCTACGGAATCATTGGGCGGATTTTACCCATTCACGAATTCGACCTTCGTAATTAAGCTCCAAACCTACTCTACAAATATCGAGTTTCTAAGTCGTTTCTTCCGGAAGTTATTGTGTTTACGGTCAGCCTAACGGCTGACTGCGTAAACACAATAACTTCCGAAAGAAACAACTTAGAAACTCGATATTTGTAGAGAAGGTTTGGACCTTAATTACGAAGGCCGAATTCGTGAATGGGTAAAATCCACCCAATGATTCCGTAGATATACCCAATCAAAATTTTATTTTTCCAATATTTCCAAAAATACAGATCAGATCGAATTGAAATCCAGTACTTCATCGAAAATAACAGTTCGAAGTTTTATACAGAATTTACTGAGGATGATAGGATGAGAAAATCATAGAAATTTTTTTTTTCAAATTGTTCTAATAACACGATTATCACGAAATTTTGCATAAAGTTGCCTTTCAGCATCTTGAAACTAATTGTGAAGTTTAATAGGGACTGAATCAGTATTTCTCGAGTAATACCGAAAAAATCAACGATATCGGGAAGAAAACCTCGAAATTTGACATATTTTTTCCCAATATCTCCAAAACTTATGATCGTATCGAACTGAAATTTGGTACACTGCTGTGAAATTGTGAGGTCAAAGTGTGAGTATAATTTTTTTTGGATATGATGAATGGTTTCCGAAAAAAAAATTTTTTTGTAAAAAAATTTCGAAAAAAATTTTTTTTAAAATTTACTGACAATATGATCTTGAAGAAATTTGGCTCAAAGTTGCGCGTCATTATACTCCACCAAACTGCCAAGTTTGAATTCAATCGCTTGATTAGTTTCTGAAATAAAAAATAAATAACTTCAAAACTTCAAGTGCCTATAACTCTGAAACTATTCGACCGATTTGGCCCATTAACGAACTTAACCGCGGCATTCGGATGCGCAACCTATCCTAAAAATTTCAAGTAGCTAGCTTGCTTCTGTCGACAGTTATCGTGTCTACGGCCGGCCAACCGGCCGGCCGGCCGGACAGAATAAATTTTGACACCGGATTCGTCATCAGTGAGTCCAACCTAGTCGATTGAGACCATTTTCGGCTCAATCATCCAAAATTACAGACATTTGGACAAAACGATAGCACGCTGTTCCCCTAGAACATGCGCGCAAAAAGAGTCCCAACAAGGAAATATCTGGTGATGAATATTCTTTGCTCAAAGTGCTTCTGCCACGATGAAAGCAAAGTTGTACAAGGCTTATTTATTACAGCTTTTTCAAGACGAATTATATGAGTATCATTCCCTATAAAAATAGTTAAGTTATGAGTATTTGTCTATTATTCCAAAAAGTATGTTTTACAATACTATCTGTTTTTCAACTCTCGAAACAGCCTAAGAAATCCACCAAAGTCAATCTTGCCATTTGGATCTGAAAAAAAATAATATTAAAATACTGTATAACTTTGGAGATATCCCCATAATTTTAGAGTGAAATCGTGAAATCAAAAATTATCAAACCAAACACTAACAAACAGTACAAAATCGACTATCAAAACAAAATCTATGTCTGTATGTAAGGTTCTAAAACTGGCCACCGTGGCGCTGCAATCTTAAATTCAGACGCCAATCATGATGTAAAAAACATGGTGTGCTCATCTGAAAAATGACTGACGTCAGCAAGATTAAAATACAAAGAGTTGTATATTCTGTGCTTTTAATTAACATGCAAATTCAAAGCAGAGAATATACCTTTCTTTTTAATTTAATTTTACTTGAATTAACATGCAAATTCAAATCACAGAATATACAACTCTTTGTATTTTAATCTTGCTGACGTCACTCATGTTTCAGATTAGAACACCATGTTTTTTACATCATGGTCAGAATGATGATGTAAGCAAAACATGGGGTGCTCATCTGCTCATCTGTGATCGTATTTACTAATGATGACGTCACTTTTTTCATTCAAATTCAAAACACAGAATATACAGTGCGCGTCAAAATTATGGAACAAATTCATTTCCTCAGAAGAAAAATATTTGACAACAAAATCCTGATACAGGTCAATTTTTATTTCAATTTTACCAAATTTTATGTATTTTTGAAGGATTTTTGTTGCACCCTGTGCCATCCCCATCAACCCTCTAAATTTTTTGAATCGGGAAAGTGGGTCATGTGGTACTTTTTTGGCAAGGTCTTTGTATCTTCTTTAGAGGCGTGCAGAAGAATTTTTTTTCGAAAAATTAGTTAGTTCAAAGAGGTTTTCAGTATGTGCACTTTGTCATGGCTCATTCACTTGTAGACGATGCCACCTGATGGAATTTGTCACCAAATGAAAACAAAATTTTCACGTAAGGGGGTTGAAAGTTGTGCATGAACAAAACTGTAATGGTCGACTTTCATTCGGTGACAAATTTCATCAGGTACCAAGGTACCATCGTCTCAAAGTAAATGAGCCATGACAGAGTGCACATACTGAAAACCTCTTCGGAATAACTAATTTTTAAAAAAATAATTTTTTTTTCTTGAAATTTTCTGCACGCCTGTAAAAAGATACAAAGTCCTTGCCAAAAAAGTACTACATGACCCACTTTCCCTATTCAAAAAATTTAGAGAATTGACAGGGATGGCACAGGGTGCAACAAAAACCCTTCAAAAATGCATATAAATTTAGTAAAAGTGAAACAAAAATTGACCTGTTTCAGGATTTTGTTGCCAAATATTTTTCTTCTGAGAAAATGAATTTGTTCCATAATTTTAACGCGCACTGTATATTTCCTTGTATTTTAATCTTGCTGACGTCACTTTTTTTTTCAGATGAGCACACCGTGTTTTTTACATCATGGTCAGAATCAGATTCTCCTTCGCTGAGAAGTATATTGTTATTCTATGCTGAGAAGATGTTGCTATTCTATGAGAAAACAATAGCATTTGCTGCGTTCGTCAATTGCATTAGAGAGGCTACGGATTTTTTGGTCACGGAAACGAGATCTCGTTCCTCTATCTACGAAGTAAACGAATGGCCCAGACGAAAAGAGAACCACAGTCATAAATATAAATCTTTGATATCTTCTTATTCTATTCTTTACAATGTGCTTAGTTTTATACCATTTACACATGGAACAAACGGGAAGATAGTGGACAGGCAGGTGGCCAAATCCGTGTATCCATCAAAAGTGTCTTCCTTCTTGGAAATCACAAGTCTCTTCATCACTTCATTTGATTTTAGTTTTTTTCTTATATAATTCGGAGGATTCACCCACACAGGAAGCATAAGGAGCATGCCATCATATACAAAAATCTTGAAACAGCGATAATAAGGAGTCAGGGCTAAAGGGAAACAAACATTACAAAGGCCAAAAGTCAGTTATATCATCTCTAGTGATCGCAGATCTATCAATACCTTGTTTTGCAAGATGATATTAAATGATGAATAATATTGAATTTTTTCTTAAGTTCTGAGAGGTATTTTCTTTGTCTGAAGTTATTCCAAATAAAATTCTTCACACTTAATCTTTCTCCTGAGGCCTCGAGCAACGTAGGTAACCTGCGATAAATTCAGAAAATGTAAAATAATGGAAAATTCCGTCATCGATCATCATATAATCTCCTCATTTTAGCCTAGTTGATATTTAATCATCCAATTAGACACAGATGAATGAATGAAATAACATTCGAACAATTCAATACTTTTTAAAAAACTTGACACATTCGAAGATTTTATCAAAGGAGATAAACGATTGTACAGGACAATGCTGTGATATTTTGCTGATGTTTCTTACTCAGCTTTTCTATATGTTCTGAAACGAGGGGAATGGATATTTTTTTTGAGATTCTCTTTTCGTAAGGCAGAATTAATTTTTTGAAATTTTCTTCTAAATCATGTTCTGATAAAATTAAAGTCTGTTCCTGTAATTCTTCAACAATGTCTTTTGATTATTTTTTAGTGTTTTTCAGGGTTTTCACTCCCAATTTCTGACACAGAACTATTGAAAATTGAAAAAAAATTGATTCTTTATGAAAAATGCCCTTGATGTGGATTGAAGGATTGTAGAAAATATTTGTCAAGGGCAGTGAATCGATACTTAAATGTATTTTAAATTAGCGATTTTCGTTTCAACTGGTTTCTGTTAAGTATTTCCGAGTTGTTCTGAGGTAATTTCCAGATCTGATTCAGCTATTTTTCTGCTATTGGAAAAATAATCGGAGGGGGGCCACGCTTCAAAACTCTCCTTGAGGATTTGGAAGATATCGATGGCTGTTTATAAGGCGGCACTGCGGGGAAACCGATGGAACAGCATTTTTCTCTTTAAGTGCCTATGGAAAGGAGATTAATTATTTTAATCATTAATTTTCTTCAAACTGGCCACTCCAAATTGCTAGAATCGATTTTTCCTTGAATTCGTGGTCCTAATGGAGGCGATAAAGGGAAAAGTTTTTTTTACCTCGGTATACTTGCAATTTTCCTATTTTTCTCCCTGTTATTGCCTTCAAAAGCCTTCTATTGAAATCCATACAAACAAAAAGGGTCAAAAAGATAAAGCAATTACACCTCAGAATGATGCAATTCTAATAAGAGCCCGCATAGTACGAGTCAGCTAGTAGGGCACCAGAGAGTGGGGGAAGCTTGACATACCGCCAGTATCTGGGTGGCAGCATAGAACAAGTATATATTTACTTAATAGGTGGCAGCTCTAGTTAATTGTATTCTCAGTGGATGGGCTACGACAAAACGTACAGACACGGGAGCAGAGCTGCTCATGAGCAGCTCGCGAAAAAATAGACACAGCGAGGCACCCTTGAGCGAGATGTGAGGCCAAGTCGAGCCGCAGTGACTCGTGAGCCCCTTCCCAGTAGACCGTACAGCAGCGTAGTAAAAAAGACGTTGATTATTTTACGAGAATTCATATGTGTCAACGTGTACTGATATGACGAATGAGAATGATGCTAAATATAAAAATTATTTAATGGGCATGATTGGGAATCTATGTTTTCATGGAATGTGGTTGGAGATACGGAAAATTGATTAATGATCAAATTATTCCATAGGAATATTGAAAATTATGAGCTTATTCACAATGATTTGACAACGAGATATATATCCACATAGTGAATCGACCGGAAAAGACAAGAACAGAATTCGTTCAACCCTTTGATTATTCAAAGTAACTGACGGGCCCCACGAAGCTCATGCTGAATTGAAAAGTTAATCAGTATTATATTATTCAAAACGCTCTTATCTATAATCACTCACAACTGTTTCAATTTTCATAGTGCCCTGACGCTTTTTTCAAAGGCTAAAATAAATTTAACTGTCTACACTATCAGAAAAATAAATTGCAACTACAGTTGCTTTTCCCTGTTTATTTCGTTAACTCTAAGTTTTTACGGCGCAAATTTCGAATCACCTTGGGTTAATAAATCGACTCAAAGTAGGTAGGTTCTACGTTGATGAATACGCTTATAGAAAAATACTAGAGACAAATCTGCCGAAACATTTCATTACAGTCACATTCCAAAAAAAACGCGATCACTATTATATACCTAAAGATATTTTTCATCTGATAAACAACCGACCGCGAAGTAATTATTATTATTTTCAATATGTATAACTCTTCGAGAATCGTCTGTTTTTGCCTCTGGTTATAGATTATTGGCAGGATGAAGAGTAACGAATTACCTATGCATTATATCTATTCTTCCACGATTCTTACACGATCGAATTCACAAAATATATCTCACGACTCGATCCGCATTTTTATTGAAATGCTATTTCATTAGCACTATCCCATACAAACGATACGCCTATGAATAACATCAAGACGGGCAGCTTCACGAAACGCAGCTGTGTGCTCTAAACATCGTAAAAACATTCCAGCGCTACTTGTTTGCTGTCCAAACTGAGCCTGAGGAATCCGTTTGCCTCGCCGTAAAAACCGACATCGGATGGATCAAGTTTAGCGGCTCTCGAACCGCTCTGCACCCGCTCAAAACATCGTCTACACTTGCGAGGCAGCCCAGTAGAGCACTAGCAGCACTCTATGGTTCAGCAAGATGAGACGTCAAAATCAGCTGCTGGGGGGAAAAACAAAGAGATTTCCCATAAGAGCGAATGTTAACGTTTGGTGTATTATCCGAGTGGAAAAACATTTTGAGACTGTTTTTTTCAGTTAATTTTGATCATTGAACCGTTTTGAATACCTTCAGATAAGAGAATAGTTTGCAATGGTGATTTAAATAAAGATTTTTTCAGCTTAAATATACTCACTCCTGTTTGTTACATACATTGTTTTGTCTCCTTTTCAGATTAAATTCAACTATGGAATTTTTTTCAGCTGTGAGCTGTAGTCATCGACCCAATACTGATAATCACACCCATTTTTTTTAGATTTTTGTCGTTGAAAACTAAATAGAAGCAGGTAGAACCTGCCAAGGTGGAAAAAGGAAGAACGCTTGCTTTTATCTCTAACTGGGATTACTTCCCCGATTCTTAAGTGCAAAATTCTTTTATTTTCTGCATTATTTTTAACAGGTAATGAACTAACAGTTACTTAACATATTTATGGATAAATATCCATTTCAGGACAACCTTTAAACGAACTTGGCATTGGAATGATATTCAAGATACAATAACAATTATAAATTTATATAGTTACCATAAGCATGGCATTCTGAAATCATAAACAGAAGATAGATGGTAACAGAAGTAAAACACACAACTGTGAAAATTTTTGTAGCATTATTTTCTTGATGAGAATATGTCTTCCGACAGGAGGCTCACGTTGAATCTATAAATCCTAATATAATTCCAGTATTCTCTAGGAGGATCTTAGACCTTAAAATTTTGTGAAAATACAGACCAATCATAGGATATTGTCACATACTCTAAGTTGATGCCAAAACATTAATATCGGCAAAGTCTCAAACAATCAGTTAAGCCTAAAACATACTTTATTGAATGAAAATATTGACTAGAGTTCATTTTATTGTATTACAACCATTGTGAAAATAAATACATATTCATCTCATGTTATTATTCAAATATAGAACTCTTAACTACAAATTGTTGTTCACTACTCGAAGATATGAAATCATCTATTTTCCTGGATTATGTTAATCTCAAGCCTCCAAAGTTTGCCAACAACTTAAATTTAACAGGCAAACAACCCAAACTCATAAAATGGACAATAATCTGCAACAGCACAACAAATGTCAGTTTACAATAACAATAACAAACTCTTTGTTTGTCCCCCCAGCGGCCATGTTGTGATGTCACCTGCTAGTGCTTTATTACAGACAGACGCGTACAGGTAAGAGAGCTGAGCGGCTTGCTAGGCAGTTAATTGGGGTGCCTCGCAAGTGTAGACGATGTTTTGAGCGGGTGCGGAGCGGTGCGCGAGCCGCTAAACCTGATCCATCCG
Source organism: Myrrha octodecimguttata (assembly GCA_958510865.1). Taxonomy (NCBI): domain Eukaryota; kingdom Metazoa; phylum Arthropoda; class Insecta; order Coleoptera; family Coccinellidae; genus Myrrha; species Myrrha octodecimguttata. The sequence goes on from OY294057.1 coordinate 35,688,929, forward strand.
ATGTCGGTTTTCACGGCGAGGCAAAAGTATTCCTCAGGCTCAGTTTGGACGGTAAATAAGTAGCGCTGGAATGTTTTTACGATGCTTAGAGCACACAGCTGCGTTTCGCGACGCTGTCCGTCTTGATGTTATTCATAGGCGTATCGTTTGCATGGCATTTCAATAAGAATGCGGATCGAGTCGTGAGCTGTATTTTGTGAATTCAATAGTGTAGGATATTTCAACGAATAATTCTATACTATACTAATTGAATAAGACTAGGTCTTTTACCATTGTATAAATGTACAATACTTTTACAATGCTGTCTCTGACATTTAGGAATAGGCGAATCTATCTCTAAGGAGATTCGATGGCCTAGGAGATTCGATGGCCTACACTAGTTCTTACTGAAAGAATAGTTATAATGCATAAACGTCACTTTTCATCCTGCCAATAATCTATAATCAGAGGCAAAAAACGTCGATTCTCGCAGAGTAATACATAAATAAAATAATAATAATTACTTTGCGGTCGTTTGTTTACTAGATGAAAAATATCTTTATAGGTATATAATAGTGATCTCGTTATTTTTGGAATGCAACTGTAATTAAGTTTTCCGGCAGATTTGTCTTTGGTATTTTGCTTGTGCCGTTTAAACTTAGAGTTAACGAAATAAACAGGAAAAAGCAACTGTAGTTGCAATTTATTTTTCCGAGGGTGTAGGCATTTATATTAGCCTTTGAAAAAAACGTCAGGGCACTATGAAAATTGAAACAGTTGTGAGTGAGTATGGAAAACAGCGTTTTGAATAATATAATACTGTATAACTTTTCGATTCAGCCTGAGCTTCGAGGGGCCCGTCAGTTACTTTGAATAATCAAAGGGTTGAACGAATTATGTTCTTGTCTTTTCCGGTCGATTCACTATTATTATACTATAATTGGTCTCAAACGACTAGGTTGGACTCACTGATGAAGAATCCGTGGTCAAAATTGATTCTGTCCGTCCGGCCAGCCGTGTGCGCTGTAACTTTCGAAAGGAAGGATCTAGAATCTTGAAATTTTCAGGTAAGGTTAAGATCCTGAATATCTCGGTTGAATTCGTTAATGGGCCAAATCTGATAAATGGTTTTTGTGCTACAGCCATTTGGAATATTGATCTCTCAATAACTCGAAAAATATTTATCTGGTCGAAATGAAACTTGGTTGGAATATGGACAGCGTCAATATGAAAAATTATCCATGGAAAAATTTGAAAAAAAATTTTTTTTTTTGAAAACTTTTTTTGAAAATTTTTATATTTCATTGAAACTTCACTGAAATTTCCAAGTCATCATTTCGCAATATGAACAAGCGCGTAAAAGCTGCTGACCTCACGTCAGTGCTTTTCGAGATTTTTATATTTAGCATCATTCTCATTCGTCATATCAGTACACGTTGACACATATGAATTCTTGTAAAATAATCAACGTCTGTTTTACTACGCTGCTGTACTGACTACTGGAAATAAAGCGCTCGCGAGCCACTGCGTCTCGACTTGGCCTCACATCTCGCTCAAAGCTGCTCAGAAGCAGCTCTGCTCCCGTGTCTGTACGCAACTTTTAAAGAAAGAATTAAATTTCGTTTCCCCTATGGTGGAAATAAATTTCCACCATGGTTCCGCCCTGGAGTCAATCATTGGGTCCATCGAATGAATTAGTAAAAGAGCTCATTTTAGTTATGAGCCTTCTTTGAGAAATATTAATATTATCACCATTATCTTTATACAATCGTATTATGACCATGTTGTGTTATTCCTGTTAGATGTCACTGCAAAACGAGTGAATTTCCGAATACCGAATTACCAAATAAATTGACGAAAAAACTCAAGGATTTCTTTCACACTAATTATCCACCAATTATCAATTATATCAACTAGTATTCAAATATACTCGTAAGAATATGGCGGGATCTATAAGCGAATATTGAAGGAGAACAGCCCTTTTGACGTTATTCGTGCCGCTTTTTCTATTAAAAATGTATCAAACAGTTTCCGTATCATACAAGGGTAGGAAACTTTGTCTTTTTCGTCAGGAGGACTAGTTTGTGAGGGTATATTTGTAAGATTACAATTCGGTATGGAACGAATATGATTGCATCTGTAAACAATGTTTTATTTATGTTATCGAAATAACAAAAATGATATTAATAAACCTTGAATTGAATCAAACCTACCTGTAAACAATGAAATCAGAAATATAAGTCAATTCGAACAGGAATCGCGAAATCTCTAAATATCTGTCCTATACGGCTATTTACTCTAATGACAACTGTCAAGCAATCATAGATTGTAATTATAAAAGAAATAGAACATAGATAACTGAAATGTAGTAATCTGAAGTACGGTAGTATCGTACTATACATGTTTATTCCTCGGAGGCTCGAATTTTGTTTGAAATTATTGAATCAATTGATTTATTTTAGTAGAAGATAAAGATCTGATTGTTTCGAGAATATTTTCTATTTGAGGAATCGTATGAGGCAGCAAAAAAATATCATTCATAACCTATTTTTGAATCTTAAATATCAAGAAAATGCATCTCGGCAGATAAAATGATAAAACAATCTCGAGATGTTTCCAGATTTCATCTTGATTAACTATGAAGTGCTGAGAAATCAACAATGTAAAAACCATTAAATAATATGTGTAGTCGCAACTACCTAACCCTATTGGGCATCGCATCATTCCAGGTTGTATTTCATAGGCCGATCATTTGAAAAACTTCAGAAATTTCCCAGGCAGCAGAGACAACTAATGGACCTCAATTGATGGTTATTGTGTTTACGATCTTCCTCACGGCCGATCATAAACATAATAAGGAAAGGAACAACTTAGAAACTCGATATTTGCATAGTAGATTTTGACCTTATTTACGAAGTCCGAATTCGTAAATGAGTTAAATCCACCCAATCATCCCGCAGAAATACCCATTCAAAATTTTACTTTCCGAACAGGTTCGAAAACACAGATAAGCTCGAAAAGTCCAGTACTTGATAGAAAAATGACACTTTGAAAGTACCTACATATAGAATTCATTGAGTATAATATGATGAGAAGATGGCAGAATATTGAAAACTATTCAAAACCTAGAAAAGCACTGACGTGAAGTGAGCAGCATTTGGGAGCATGTTCATTTTTGCGCGCATGTTCTAGGAGAACAGCGTGCTATCGTTTTGTCCAAATATCTGTAATTTTGGATGATTGAGTCAAAAATGTTCTCAATCGACTAGGTTGGACTCACTGATGACGAATCTGGAGTCAAAATCGATTCTGTCCGGCAGGCCGTCCGGGGACACGATAACTGTCGACAGAAGCAAGCTACCAACTTGAAACTTTCAGGATTGGTCGCGCATCAGAATGCCGCGGTTGAGTTCGTTAATGGGCCGAATCGGTCGAAAAGTTTCGGAGTTATGGGCACTTGAAATTTCGAAGTTATTTATCTTTTATTTCAGAAACTACTCGTGCAATTGTATTCAAACTTGACAGTTAGATGGAGTATAACGACGCGCGACTTTGAGCCAAATTTCGTCAGGATCATATTGTCAGTAAATTAAAAAAAAATTTTTTTTCGAAATTTTTTTCCAAAAATTTTTTTTTTCGGAAACCATTCATCATATCCAAAAAAAATTCCACTCACACTTTGAGCTTCATATTTCACATCAGTTTACCAAATTTCAGTTCGATACGATTATAAGTTTCGGAGATATAGGGAAAAAATATGTCAAATTTTGAGGTTTTCTTCTCGATATCGTTGTTTTTTTCGGTATAACTCGAGAAATACCGATTCAGTCCTGATAAAACTTCGCAGTTAGTTTGATGATGCTGAAAGACAACGTTATGCGAAATTTCGTGATAATCGTGCCATTAGAACAATTTGAAAAAAAAATTTCTGTGATTTTCTTATCATATCATCCTCATTAAATTCTGTATGAACCTTCGAACTGTAATTTTTCGATGAAATACTGGATTTCAATTCGATCTGATCTGTATTTTTGGAAATATTGGAAAAATAAAATTTTGAATGGGCATATCTGCGGAATCATTGGGTGGATTTTACCCATTCACGAATTCGGCCTTCATAATTAAGGTCCAAACCTTTCTAAGTTGTTTCTTTCGGAAGTTATTGTGTTTACGCAGTTGGCCGTTAGGCTGACCGTAAACACAATAACTTCTGGAAGGAACGACTTAGAAACTCGATATTTGTAGAGTAGGTTTGGGGCTTAATTACGTAGGTCGAATTCGTGAATGGGTAAAATCCGCCCAATGATTCCGTAGATATACCCATTCAAAATTTTATTTCTCCAATATTTCCAAAAATACATATTAGATCGAATTGAAATCCATTTATTTATCAACGAAAATTTCAAAATGCACTGCCGTGAAGGCAGCATCTTTTACGTGCATGTTCAAATTCGTTGCTGAAGCGTTCATCTACATTGAACATGCGCCCAAAAGCTGCTGCCTTCACGGCAGTGCTTTTTGAAATTTTTTGGTGATATCCTTTAAACAAACATGCGCGCAAAAGCTGCTGACTTCACGTCATTTCCTCTGCTTATACTGTGATAACACATATTGTAAAAATGTTAAAAAAATTTACTGCTCATTCTCAAAACAGAATTTCGCCAAAAACGAAATATTTGAAAAAAATCCGAATTATTGTTTTGATCTAATGCACAAATATCAACATCAGCATTTGCCAGATAGTAATGATCGGATCAGTATTTTTTGAGGACATAACAAAAATACCTCAGAAATAATCAAGAAATTTGACATAGTTTTTCCAATAACTCCAAAGATCAATATACGAACAAACTGAAGTTTTGAACAGTGTTGGTTAATATTGACACCTAGCTCTGAGACAAAACTTTTGAAATATGATGAATAGTTTCCGAAATGCGAATATTTGAAATAAAATTAAGAAATTTTCGAGAATATATTTTTTGTACCACCCTCAAGAAATTCTGCAAAAAGTTGGGCATCTGTACTGTACAACTAACTTGAGATATTGAGGAAATATTCCAAATAATTTCAAATGGTCATGTATTTTTGACGTATTTCTTTTCCAACATCCACTAAAATAAAACCCAGCTCAAACTGAAATTTGAGATTGCCTTGAAGGTTTGTGCCAAGTCAATCGTAATCTGATGAAAGGTTTCCGTAAAAATATTTTTTGGAATTTTTTTCAACAAGAATTTTTTTTCGCATTTTTCATTTTTACAGTCTTTCGAAAATTGTGCGTGATGTTGTGCGGCAGTCTTCTTAAACTAGTTACAAGGCTTCAATGTGATCGGACATTACTTCTTGAAATGCTGAGAAAATAGCCTCAAAATTTCAAATAACAACGAAATTTTACATTTTTTTCTACAAATATCGAATCGTATTGAGAATCGAAACACTATTGAAATATTGACAGCAAGATGAATTTTCAACAAAAATTTTAAAAATTTTCGTATATTTTTTTGATTATTTGACAACAAGATACACACGAAATTTTGTGTCAAGTTGCGGGTCGCGGCTGGTTTTGCCCACAAGCGATCTCTTACGGTAGGTATATTCAAGCACAGCCGTCTTTAATGCACTAGAGACGGCTGTGATTCAAGCTCGAAATCTTTTCCTTCGAACTGATGGACAGAATCTATTTTGACCACTTAATCAGTCAGTCACAGTGGATACCAAGTGGAGAACAAGGGATTTTTCAAATATCTGTATCATTTTTCATTTTTAAGAGGACACCTGTACGTATAACAGATAAATTCTCAAAGAAACGATTTAATTTACATACAAATAGATATTTTCAGATAAAAGATACAATGCAATCAATATAAATTGAATATTTCATTGATAGTTTGATATATTTTCGCGATGTTCTCTTACTTCCTCTGTCTATCTTTTTTAGGGCTAGCAATTGCTAGTCCTTTGGTGTCTAACCCTTCCATACATATTGACAAAGATGATTTGGAAAAATTGAAAATCCAACTGGAAGAAGGTCAGAAGTGAGTATTATTTCTAGTAATAGAAAATGGTCTCGAGTATAACTAAGTGTACTTATATAAATATTATGAATTAGAACACATGTTGACATGGTATATTTTTTACTCTTTTTCGCGCTTGTTCTAAGGAACAAGCTGATCATCATTGTCGGTTCGTCACAATGTCTGTAATTTTCGAATTTCGAGCTGAAATTGGTCTCAAACGACTAGGTTGGATTCACTGATGACGAATCCGGTGTCAAAATCGATTCTGTCCGTCGGCCGATCTTCTCATCATATTATCGTCATTAAATTCTGTATGAACCTTCGAACTGTCATTTTTCGATAAAGTACTGGATGTCACTTCGATATAATCTGTATTTTTCGAAATACTGGGAAAATAAAATTCTGAATGGGTATATCTGCGGAATCATTAGGTTGATATTACCCATTCACGAATTCGGCCTTCGTAATTAAGGTCCTAACCTTCTCTACAAATATCGAGTTCCTTAGTTGTTTCTTTCGGAAGTTTTTGTGTTTATGGTCGGCCGTTAGGCATGTTAAACACTCCATTTAAATAAAAGGTAGCTTCCCAATAAAAGAGAATGTTGAATGGAAACCCCATATTCTCGTCACAGCGCCTCATCATTTTCTCACAAAATTGCAAACGCCTATCATGGTCATCTTCCAAAAGCTCTTGGACAAGGGGCACCTCATAAGGGTGATATTGTTCAGCTTTCAAAAACCTCCCAATCGTACGTCTAGCCGCAGCATGATTTTGGGCCAATGAAACCGTTGACACATGCGAATTTTTCTGCAGAGATGAGGCAATATCCAATTTTGATCCTCGTCTAAAACACGTGGCCGACCACTTCTGGGCAAGTCTTTGGGAAATATGATTTCCGGATAATTTGCATTAAGTAAAGTACACACTTTACTTTGACATCTCATTTTATCCCCACATCTTAGCAATTTGAAGACTTCGATACGAGGCCTTTTAAACAATACTATTTTTGATAAACAAATTGAAGAGAATTCTTTGAAGGTACAAAGATTAATAAACTGGACATTTCAATTTTATTTCACAACGAACTACAATTTCGAAATATTGAAAAAAAGGATTATTTATCGAGGCAATAAATATGGCACAAAAAATACAACGATATATTTATCTTCTTGAAAAACACCATGTGCCGAATACCTCCTCGTTATTTTGAAGATATAACATCTCATTCAGAATGAAAGATAGCATACCGATAGCAGGTATAATTGGGTTTTTGTTTTTCAAAGAGTTTTGTCTTATTTCCTAATAACCACATAAGTAAAATAAAAAATAATATGGTAAGATTCCATCTGTCATGAGCTTTCCAACGAGCCCACACACGATATATGTTTGCATTCGAAAAAAAGTTAGATGAGGTTGCAGCTTCCGAAAAAAACCACTTAGAAACTCGATATTTGTAGAGAAGGTTTGGACCACGTGAATGGGTAAAATCCACCCAATGATTTCGCAGGTATACCCATTACAAATTTCATTTTCCCAATATTTCCAAAACTACAGATCAGATCTAATTGAAATCCAGTACTTCATCTAAAAATTACAGTTCGAAGTTTCATACAAAATTTAATGAGGATAATATGATGAGAAAATCACAGGAAATTTTTTTTCAAATTGTTCTAATGACGCGATCATCATGAAATGTCGCATAAAGTTGTCTTTCAGCATCTTCTAACTAGATGCGAAGTTTTATCAGGATAAAATTAGTATTTCTTGAATTATTCCGAAAAAAACGACGATATCGAGAAGAAAACCTCGAAATTTGACATATTTTATCCCAATATCTCTAAAACTTATGATTGTATCGAACTGAAATTTGCTACACTGCAGTGAAATATGAAGCTCAAAGTCCGAGTAGAATTGTTTTTGGGATATGATGAACGGTTTCCGAAAAAAAAAATTTTTCCGAAAAATTCTGAAAAAAAATTATTTTTGAATTTACTGACTGTATGATCCTGACAAAATTTGGCTCAAAATTGCGCGTCGTTATACTCCACCTAATTGCCAAGTTTGAATCTAATCGCTCAAGCAAATTCTGAAATAAAAAATAAATAACTTCAAAATTTCAAGTGGCTATAACTCCGAAACTGTTCGACCGATTTGGCCCATTAACGAACTTAACTGCGCGACCTACCCTGAAAGTTTCAAGTCGTTAGCTTACTCCGTTCGACAGTTAGCATATCCACGGCCTGCCGGCTGGCCGGCCGGACAGAATCGATTTTGACACCGGATTCGTCATCAGTGAGTACAATCTAGTCGTTTGAGACCACTTTCGGCTCAATCATCGAAAATTGAGACATTTGGACAGAACGATAGCAACATGCGCGAAAAAAAGTGACGTCAGCAGGATTAAAATGCAAAGAAATATATATTCTGTGCTTTGAATTTGAATGAAAAAAGTGACGCCATCGTTGGTAAATACGATCAAGTTTAGCAGATGACCACATCATGTTTAACTTACAACATGGGTGTGTATCATGATGTATGCAAAACATGATATGCTCATCCGTGATCGTACATACAATGATGACGTCACTTCAAATTCAAAGCACATATATTTTTCCTCGTATTTTCAACTACCTGGCGTCACTTTTTTTTCAGATAAGCACACCATGTTTTGCTTACATCATTGTGTGTATGATGAATATTGAAATTGATATGTCCATAAAGTTAGCAGAGCCACTTACACGGAAGTGAATGAAAACCATCTCATTAATTGTCGTATATTTGTCGAGAATTTGTCGTGAAAGAAAAAAATTTGTCGCGCTTCTAGTTTTTTTTTAGGGGTGGCTCTGCTAACTTAATATTAAGTGAGCAGAGCCATTCTTAAATATGCATCGAATTCGATCAGAAATGTTATGAATAATTGTCGAGTATTTGTCGCAGACCATCTAACCTGAAAAAACCAGAAAAAATCATTTTTTTATCTCTCTTTTATAGGTTTTAATGAAATGTTCTGGTTTCTTAGGAAATTTGTCATATTCGTCAACACTGCATTGGTAAATTGATATTTCAGGTATGTTTTCCGTATCATTATTGACTGATATTGGGTTGTTTATGTTAAATCTTTTATTTCCCGAGATGAACAATTTTCGTTCCAATGCTGAATAATGGAAATATTCCATTCTCAAAGATATACATCGACGTAACTTTGTGATGCAAGAAAGTTAATTAGATTACCATTTTTTCTTCCGGAAATGAGCTGAACGATTGAAGGACGACCAAAACATATTTGTCGTGAAAGAAAAAAATTCGTCGCGCTCTTTGTTTTTTTTAAAAGGGGTGGCTCTGCTAACTTAATATTAAGTTAGCAGAGCCATTCTAAAATATGCATCGTATTCGATCACAAATGTTATGAGTAATTGTCGAGTATTTGTCGTAGACCATCTAGCCTGAAAAAAACAGAAAAAATAATTTTTTATAACCTTTTTATAGGTTTTAATCAAATGTTCTGGTTTCCTAGGAAATTTGTCATATTCGACAACACTGCATTGGTAAATTGATATTTCAGGTATGTTTTCCGTATCATTATTGACTGATATTGGGTTGTATATGTTATATCTTCTATTTCCCGAGATGAATAATTTTAGTTTCAATGCTGAATAATGGGAATATTCCATTCCCACGGATATACATCGACGTAACTTTGTGATACAAGAAAGTTAATTAGATGACTGTTTTTTCTTCCGGATATGAGCGGAACGATTGAAGGACGACCAAAGCATATTACATTGAGTTAGCTTAATATTAAGTTAGCAGAGCCACCCTTTTAAAAAAAACAAAGAGCGTGACAAATTTTTTTCTTTCACGACAAATATGTTTTGGTCGTCCTTCAATCGTTCAGCTCATTTCCGGAAGAAAAAACGTTCATCTTATTAACTTTCTCGTATCACATGGTCTACAACAAATACTCGACAATAATTCATAACAATTCTGATCGAATTCGATGCATATTCAAGAATGGCTCTGCTAACTTAATATTAAGTTAGCAGAGCCACCCCTAAAAAAAACTAGAAAATACAAAATCTATAAACCACATTTTTATGAAAGGAGATCCAAACTATTCGATAAAATCCATTATAGTTATAGTAATCTACAGTTCCGTTTTCAACGTTGTTTTGGCTTCGAAATAACTTCTTGTATCCATCCATTAAAGGAAAGTGTTCTTACAATAAACCCCATATTGCTCCTTATTCCCTTATACATATTCCATATTATTAATGAGTAGATGTTCCACATTTGTTAAACTCCTCTTATATAGGGTCTTTCAATAGGGACGGGTCGATGTTGGCAGCCTGTGGCGGCCATGTTGTTTTAACGTCGTCTTTCTAACCTATATTTTTTTATTCAGTTAGTAATGCCAAATCACCATGGCAATCACCTAACCGCCAAGTTTGAATCCAATCGCTCAGGTAGTTTCTGAAATAAAAAATAAATAACTTCAAAACTTCAAATGCCTATAACTCCGAAACTATTTGATCGATTTGGCCCATTAACGAACTTAACCGCGGCATTCCAATGCGCGACCTACCCTGAAAGTTTCAAGTTGCTAGCTCACTTCGTTCGACAGTTATCGTGTCTACGGCCGGCCAACCGGCCGGCCGGCCGGCCGGCCGGACAGAATCGATTTTGACACCGGATTCGTCATCAGTGAGTCCAACCTAGTCGATTGAGACCATTTTCGGCTCAATCATCCAAAATTACAGACATTTGATTTATTTCATGTCAAAATCGACCCGTCCTTATTGAAAGACCCTATATATTAGTAAGTATTTATAATTTCAAATGTCTGATTCATCAGATTATAGCTCAATTCATTTTTATTCAGCGGAATTAATTGTATGGAATTGACAAAGCGACCTCAGCGCCATCATCGTTTACAGAGCCAAGTAGGACAATATTTGACAATTCTAGGACAGTGTTTTGGACCCAAAATTTTAGTCGGTAATAGTAGGAAAGTGTTGACACCTGATATATTACATGCATCTTGAGTGAGAATCAATCTATCGTACACTGCATGCATTTAGATCACATAAAAGTTTCGACGTTTTTCGTAAGCTTGACAGTTTCCAGTATTCACAGAGAATAAAGTTTAGCATTCTGACAACTCTATTGTAGGTTCTTCAAAATGCAGAATTGATCCAATCTTAATAATGAAGTCTTAGACAAAGTATAGTCTTTAACTCGCATATAATTGCTATTATTCACTTGGGTGCAAACTTCACCCACGTGAATAATAGCAGTCATTATATGCTCGAATAATATTCTATTAAATAATTTCTACTAACTACCGAATTAATTCGATTTTTGATTAACTTTCAGATTGAGCGACGAAGGAGATGACATAGTTATAACAGCTATAATCAACAAATATGCTGACAAAGTGCTCAATAATATTGATAATTACATGACCAAGCAGAAGTTCGATCCTATGGCTATGCCAGATATCTCCGAAAAATTCCAGAAGGTCTGTGCATTTGGTAACTTTCATCATTCAAATGGAATCTACTGGTTGCGTATACTTTAAGGCTCCGAACAAACAAGTGAGTCGCTGTCGGGGTGGATGTCGAGGTCACGGCCGATGTCGACATCCATGTGAATCAAATACATTGAAGTGATGGAGGTTTGAGGTGATGCCACCCAGGAGGTTTACATCGATGCTTTTTAAAATCGAATAATTTGTTTCACATGGATGTCTACTGCACGGTCTACATGGATGCTTCCCTGTACGTTCACGGCGTAGTTGCCATCCCCCAACTCGCATGGAATGATGTGTTTTGTGGGCCATTTGAAATTATAGCTTACAAGTTTCGAACTGAATGCAAATACTACATCACTGGAACGGCTTATAATGAAAATGTCATAAAAAATCTTCTGAAAATCTGGAAAGATTTCAAGATAGGGATAGTCGATAGGCCTTGGAGTAATTAACTCCGAAGTGAATATAGAAAATTTCACTGCTTAGCATTGAGCTAGCTGCACAAATTAAAAGGAGTTAGACCTGAGGGCCGATTCTTGAATCTCGATCAAGAATTGAAGAGTATGACAATAGGTCTCTTACATGTAGCACGAATTATAATATTTTTATGTTTTTCTCCTTCTATATCGATACAAAATCAAAATGTATGCGATCACACACTTCAACAATTCGCCAATTTTGAATAATTCGCTATTAAAAATGGCCAAATCGGGACTCAAGGTCGAAGCGGGTGAAACACATGTGATCGCCTCTACGTCACTCGTTATTGAACGATTCACCGATCGATACAGCCCGACGCTGTCTATTGGCTTGCTAGAGAGAAAAGTACAAGAGAAGAGGGAGAGAGTGGATATATACCCATACGTCACGGAAACCGCGAAGTTTTGTCCGTTTAAACAACAGACATGCGGATTGCGGAGCTAAATTTAAAAGAGCATTTTGTCGTTAAAAATTGAAATTTTTGATGGCGGTTAAAGTTTTTCAGTGTTTTCACGGATAGAATATTTGATTCCAATGATAAAAAAAATTCATGCAAGAGACCTATTGCCATACATATTATGTTTTCGTCGATTTTCTTAGTTAAATATAAACAACAAGTAGACATGAACTGCGCATGCAACCGAATGTCACTCGACAATCGAATGTTATATCTCCTATACTCTGTACCACTCGTTGCTAAGTCGAAAGAAACGGTGATAAGGTTATATGTTTATATTCAAATTTGAAATTCCTCTTAGAAAATCGACATAAACATATGACAATTCTCATACTCTTCAATTCTTGATCGAGATTCAAGAATCGACCTGTATTGTGTACTTTGAATGTTGACTGACTTGTGATAGCTCACAATTAATTCACAATAATCCTTTACTCATATGTAATGAGATTCCTTACAAATTGGCAACCATGTAGTATTCCTAGCTGGATGGAACATCGCAGGTAACCTCCTTTTTAGGTGCTGTAACATCGACAGCGACATAACTAGCAGCATCGACCTCGACCTCCATCTGGACTGCGACCCACTTGTTCTGTTAGCATAATGTTACTCGGTAAAGACGTTCAAATTAGTTTTGGGCATTGTATAAAGAAGTATACTATGGCTTGGGCACCAAACTTCTGGGTGTCATGTGACCATAACTTATATAGGACATTGCACTTATATCAGAAAGCTTTGCGATATAAGATCGATCTCCAATAAGGAAGATATGACTTTAAAATGAAAAACCTAGAAATGCAGCAGCTTTTGCGCGCATGTCCCCTTTTGGTGTTATCCTCTGAACATGCGCGCAAAAGCTGCTGACTTCACGTCAGTGCCTTTCTAGGTTTTTTTAAAGTTATTCCGGAACATGCGCGCAGAAAAAAACAATGCCGAAGAAAAAACTACTGAATTTGAAATTTTTTTTCGAATATCTCTGGAAATTATGATTGTATCGAACTGAATTTTCAAAATTGATGAATAGTTTCCGAAATAAAATTTTTTATTCTAAAAAAGTGTTGAAAAAATTTTTTATTCTAAAAAAGTGTTGAAAACATTTTTTTAAAATATACAGACAGTATGATATCAACGAAATTTCGCTAAAAGTTGAGCATCGTTATACTCTAACTGCCAAGTTTTGATTCAATCATTCCAGTAGTCCAAATTATCACGGAAATTACCTCAAAATTTCAAGAGGCTCTAACTTCGAATCGATTTCGACAGCTGATTCGTCATCATTAAGTCCAACCTGGTCATTTGAGATCATTTTCGGCTCAAAATTCGAAAATTACAGACATTTGGACAAAACGATATCACGCTGTTCCCCAGAACATGCGCGTAATAAAATGTAAGTATGAGATCCGGCTACAGAATTAGTACGCTCATAGAGTATTTGCTTGAAACAAATTTTTGCGTGCATGTTCTAGGGAAACAGCGTGCTATCGTTTTGTCCAAATGTCTGTAATTTTCGAATTTTGAGTCGAAAATGGTTCCAAACTACTTAGGTTGGACTCATGGCAGGCCGGCCGTGGACACGATAACTGTCGAACGGAGCGAGCTAGTGACTTGAAACTTTGGGGGTAGTTTGCGCATCGGAATACCGCGGTTGAGTTCGTTAATGGGCCAAATCGATCGAATGGTTTCGGAGCTATAGCCATTTGAAATGTTGAGGTTATTTCCCTGATGTTTCAGGAATTACTGGAACGGTTGAATTGAAACTTGACAGTTAGCATAACGACGCGCAACTTTTAGCAAAATTTTGTTGAGATCGTATAGTCACTCGACTGAAAACATTTTTTAGAGAGGATTTTTTTTCGGCAACTATCTATCATAATCGCTCATACCTCAAGTTCTATATTCCACAGCAGTGTACCAAATTTCAATTCGATAAGGTTATTATTTTAGGGATATTGGAAAAAAATATGTGAAATTTCGTGTTTTTTTGTCGATATCGTTTATTTCTCGGAATAACTCAAGAAATACTAATTCAATCATGATCAAATTTGGCAGCTAGTTTGAAAATGCTGATGGACAACTTTGTGTCAGATTTCGGGATGATGATTATGTCATTAGAACAATTCGAAAAAAGATTCAAATTGTTTTTTTTTCAAATATTCAATATTCTGTTATCTTCTGATTATATTATCCTCATGAAGATTCTGTTTGAACCTCCGAACTGTCATTTTTCGAAGTACTGGATTTCAATGCGATCTCATTGTATTTTTGGAAATATTGGGAAAATAAAATTTTGAATGAGTTTGTCTGCGGAATCATTGGGTGGATTTTACCCATTCACGAATTCGGCCTTCGTAATTAAGCTCCAAACCTAGTCAATAGGTATCGCGTTTCAAATAAGCCATTTATTCCGTGTTTCATGTGATTCATACGATAAGGCATACCGTAAAATCCGCCCAATGGTTTCGTGGATACAACCATTAAAAATTTTATTTTCCTAATATCACCAAAAATACGGATTAGATCGAATTTGTATTTGCAAAAAAAAAGAGCTCCGTCGTGGTTATGGACCAAATACTCAGTGATTCGCTCGATTTCAAAATACGGCAAACTAACGAGCTTTTTGAGAGCAAATCACAGCGATAAAAACCAAAGAAGTCCAAGACATTAGAACGACCTAAAATAGGGAAGTTTTTGAAAGAAGCTCCCGACGACGAGTACTTGTTGATGAAAGTGTCTTTGAAAATGCGATGAATTGGTCAATTCGAAAATAGAAGATAATCAAGACAAATGGAAATAATTTAACGTAGTTTATCCGGACACCAAAACTAAGAAATTGAAAAGTTCCACCATACTTTGAGAAGGATTTCCAGTCAACCTGTGTAAAAAATACATGTCTTTGAGACCGAAGGATACTAGTTCAAGCCGCTTTTAATGTTTTTCACAAAAATGTGAGTTGTACCAGCCAGTGTGTAGGAATAAATACGTTGTCGAAGATACTTTCAAGATAATGTTTGTGCAATGTTTTTGAAACTGGAGGAACCAGCGTCTACACCTGTCACTGGCTGAGAAGGTCTTCGGCGACTCTTTTCGCCAATGCAGGGGCTAACATGACTACTTTTAAGCGTCGAGGAGGATAGAAGTCCTCGACAGTAGCAAAAGGCGGCCGTTAGGCCCACCGTTAACACAATAACTTCCGAAAGAAACAACTTAGAAACACGATATTTGTAGAGTAGGTTTGGACCTTAATTACGTAGGCTCAATCCGTGAATATTGTTATTGGGATCTTAATATTAACACTCTCGGTAATATTTAATATGATTTATTATATCCAACTTATATCTCGATACAACATGCACGCTACAATCTCTTCTCATCGTATAATTACGCTTACACCATACTCTTTACGTCACATGCATAGATATATGTGGAATCATAGAAAATTAACTCTTCTTATTTTAGCGGGTTACAACACCCCCCCTCGCTAAAATCTTTCAAAGCCAACATATTTCTAAACTTGACAAATAGGCTTGTTGTTAAACCTTTCGTGAGGAAATCAGCTTGCTGATTGGCTGAATCTACATAAATCATTCTAATTGTTCCCTTCTTTACATTTTCAGATACAAAATTAAACTTTAAGTCTACATGTTTGACCCTTCTATTATTTGCTGGGTTTTTAATTAATGCTAAGCATCCTTGATTATCCTCATAAAAGCTTATACAACCGAAATTAACACCCAAATCCAAAAATAGTTTTTTCAACCATAATCCTTCAGAAACAGATGAACATAATGCTACTAACTCTGCTTCTGTTGTAGAAAGCGATACGCTAGTTTGCTTTTTTGTTGTCCAACATAAAGTGTTGCCAAATATTTTAAAAACATATCCAGTGATGGATTTTCTGTCCAACGTATCACTTCCCCAATCTGCATCCACAAAACAACAAAATTTATTACAATTGTTTCTCTCATATTCTAATCCAAAAGAAATTGTAGATTTTAAATATCTCAAAATTCGTTTTAAATGATTATATGCTTCATCTGTTGCCTTATCTTGAAACCTACTGAAATAATTTACAGCAAAACATATATCGACTCTAGTTCCTAACATTAAGTACATCAGACAACCTACTAATTCTCTGAAGGGTTTTGATGTCTTATTTGTATCATTACAAAATTCAATTTTAAGATCTTTTTCAATAGGTGTTGAACTACCATTACAATTCTCCATGTTAAATTTCTTCAAAAGTTTCCTGATATAATTCGTTTGACTAATCCTTAAAATTCCATTTTGTTTGTCATAATCTATTTCTAATCCTAGAAAATACTTCAAACATCCCTTATCTTTCATTCGAAACCTATCCATTAATTTTGACTTGATATAATCTAATTCAGTTATACTTGGTCCACACAAAATTATATCATCCACATAAATTAGTAAATAAATTTTATGTCCATTAGATTTATACAGTATATAAAGGCAAAAATCATTTTCTGAACGACAAAACCCGATGTCCAATAAAAATCTATTAATTTCGTCATTCCAACACTTTGAAGATTGTTTAAGACCATATAGCGATTTCTTCAATTTCAGAACTTTATTTTCAGGTAAGTTTATTCCCTTTGGGGGATAAATGTATAAATCTTCTTTCAAAATACCATTTAAAAACGCAGTCTTTACATCTAATTGCTGAAAAATGTAACCAAATTGATTTCCCAAAATCAACAGGGCTCGAATAGATGTCATTTTTGCTACAGGTGAATAAATTTCATCATACTCTTTTTGTGCGAAACCTCTCACCACCATTCGTGCCTTAAATTTATCCATCTCATTCTCTTCCATTGATTTATATGAAAACACCCATTTTGTGTCCAAAATTTGAATACCTTTAGGCTTATCAACTACTTGCCATGTCTCATTTATTTCTATTGACTCAAGTTCTCTTTCTACAGCTTTCATCCAATTATCCCTATCTGTTCTATTTTCTATTTCATCAAAATTTTTAGGCACATTCTCAATAAAACTACATGCATCAAACGCCATATATAGTTCGTAATCATTGAACCTTTCAGGAATTTTAACTTGTCTCTTATTCGCTGGTCTATCTACGGTATCTCCTTCATCCCCTTTTTCACATACTTGTTCATCATCATTTATTTGTCCACTCACATCATTCTCATCGAACCACTGACTCTTATTCATGCATTCATCTCTCTCGAACCCAAATTCATCTTCATCAAACACAACATCTCTCGCAACTATCAATTTTTGATTTTCTAAGTCCCACAGTCTATATCCTGTCTGAGCATAACCCATCATTATACACTTTTTTACTTTTGAATCAAATTTTCTTCTGCACTCTTTAGGTATATGACAATAACTTGTACAACCAAAAATTTTAAGATTACTAACATCTGGTTTCTTACTGTACCAGATTTCTGCTGGCGTTTTATCAAGTTTTGATGATGTTCCCCTATTCATTAAATAATTTACTGTCAAAATAGCTTCTCCCCAGAATTTTTTCGGCACCCTTGACTCTTCCAAAATTGCCCTTGCTCTCTCAACTAAACTTCTATTTTTACGTTCGGCTTTTCCGTTCTGTTCAGGAGTATATGGTACAGTGTAATCCATTAGGTAACCTTTTTCAACACAAAATTGTTTGAACTCATTAGAAATATATTCCCCACCATTGTCGCATCTCAATATTGCAATTTTATTGTTAAATTTATTCTCAACCATACTCGCAAACTCTTTAAATTTTTCGTAAACTTCCCTTTTTTCTTTTATCAAATAAACTACACAAAAATTGGAATAATCATCAATGAAAGTTACAAAATATTTGCTGTCATCATGATTTAGAGGAGTTATGGGGCCACAGACATCCGAATGAATTATTTCTAAGATTCTTTTACTTTTTGTTCTTTCTTTAAAGGGAAATCTACTCATTTTTCCACTCACACATGACTTACAAAATTCAATCTCTTGCATTCTCACATTTCCTAATCCTTCAACCATTTGTTTTCTAATAATTTCTTTAAGTCCTGAAAACCCGATATGACCATACCTACTATGCCATTTCATAAAATCATTTTCATCTTTTCCCACATTCATACATTCTTCACTTGCTCTAAAAAACTCTATCTCATACAAATTCTCTCTTGTACCCATACATAATATTTGCCCTTCTCTACTCAATATTTTAACACAAGCATTTTCAAATAGTATTTTCTTATCAGATATCTCTAATTTTTTGACGCTCAATAAATTTCTTCTCAAATTTGGCACATATAAAACATTTGTTATTATACAATTTTCTTTCTTCTTTCCTACTTTACTTGAAACTTCAATATTACCAACACCTATGGCCAACAAAAATTCATTGTTCTTTGCAACAGCAATCTTTATAGGATCTTTCAACAAAATTAAACTAGAAAAATATTCCTTCTTGTTAACCATATGATCAGTACAACCTGAATCAATAAAAAACTTAATTACCCCTAGTTGGTCTTCATTTTTCTCCATTCTTCTTTCCCCTAGGAAACATACACTTTTGTCCACTTGGTTGCTTGTTTCTGTCCCTTGTTCTACTAGATTATTATCCACATTTTGATTTCGACGAAAGCTATCTGGTCGAAAACCATGGGAATAACCTCTCTGGAAACCTCTGCCACCTCTCATCATGAATCCATTACCTCTAGATCCTCTTCTTGAACCATTGAATTGTTTATGTGAAGATTGACCTGCCTGTGAATTATGTTGCAATTGACCCTGTGGACAGAATCGTTGAATATGACCTAGCAAACCACATCTGAAACATTTAAACTTTTGATTTTTGGTGGATAAAAATGCTGTCTGCCCAAGTGAGCTACTTGTTGGATTGTCAGTGAAGAGTACTCTTTTCTCACTTTCTCCTAGCAGCTTATTTTTAGCTTCTTCATAAGTTAATTCATTAGAATTTTCAATAATAGCACTGACAGTTTCATAGGATCTTGGCAACGTCAGTAATAGGCTACCAATTTTATCGGAATCCTTCATGTCACATCCAGAAGTGCTTAGTTGTCTTATAATGTTTTCAAATTCGCCAATATGTTTTTCCAAGTTATCATTTTCTTTCATTTTCAATGATAAAAGTTTTTTCTTCAAAAATATCTGACCTGGCAGTCCCTTCTTTTCATACCTGTCTTCCAGGGCTTTCCACATCTGAAAGGCATTTTCCTTGTTCCTAACTACATCCAACTGACCATCATCTAAGCATTGTACAATAATAGATTGACACAAATTGTCCCTCTTCTTATCCTGGTCTCTCTTCGTAGAATCAGTGTAGTTCAGTGGAATGAATGGGTTTTCAATACATGTAGCTATACTTTTTTCTTCGAGTAATACTTTCACCCTAAACTTCCAAGCTGCATAATTAGCTCCATTTAATAATTCGACATTGAAACTGTTTTTCGTCGCCATCCTTCTGGTTTGGTACTTTGGTTTCTAATCTTCTTATTTCGACTGAATCTTCCTTGGAAAATACACTGGGCCCATAACCTATTGTTATTGGGATCTTAATATTAACACTCTCGGTAATATTTAATATGATTTATTATATCCAACTTATATCTCGATACAACATGCACGCTACAATCTCTTCTCATCGTATAATTACGCTTACACCATACTCTTTACGTCACATGCATAGATATATGTGGAATCATAGAAAATTAACTCTTCTTATTTTAGCGGGTTACAACAGTGAAAAGGTGAACTCCACCTAATGATTCCACAGATATATCTATTCAAAATTTTATATTTCCAATATTTCCAAAAATACATATTAAATCAAATTGAAATCCAATATTTTATCGAAAAATTACAGTTCGAAGGTTCATACAGAATATCATGAGGATGATATTGAACGTTTTCTTAATTTATCAAAACGTTCAGAATGATTTAACTATTTATTTACACTTATTCACACTAATGAACTACTACTACAACTATCTCTATCAAAGTCTGTACACAATTTATTTCCACAATTATTTATTTTCACTGCTCACTTTCCGCTTCGAATAACTCTGCTGAATTGGTCCCTGGGCTGCTCCGCGCTTGCCCTTATATCGCTCGTGCAATTTTTAGCGATTACCGGAAGACTCTGGAGAGTGGGTGACTCATATGCGTCTGGAGTGTTCGGCAACATTCTAGAATAGACAGGGCCGTACTCGTCACACTGTCCCCTCCTTAAGCCTGTTCTGTCCCAGAACAGATTCCATGAATTCCTCAGAGGACCGTGGTGAAATCTGCAATCGTCACCATTTCTACAGAAGCCCCTCTGATGGAAGTAGCAATCTACGGTTTTGCTGGGCTTTCCGTTTTGCTTCGGGTTGAAATTGCATACCAAAATCTCTATACCTGTCTTCTGAAACACAACTTCCAGCATACTTCGCACAACCCGCCAATTCAGTTGATCCAGTCCACAACCTAGTTTGGGGACAGCTGATTTCCTAACCCCAAAGCATTGAAGGTCTTCTTTCAAGCCATGTAGTGCTGTCCATAAATTCTGGTAAGTTGGCTTCTGATAGGAGTACTGTTTCGTGACTACGTAATAAATGAACCGACCATCTGACTTCAGTCTCAGGCATTTTCCGATTCTGGGCTGTTGTCTCATCAGTTCCTATTGACATCCAAATTTATTTCTGAATACTCTTGCTATTCCCCTGCTCATCTTTAGATCGGCTGCTACACAATGAGCAAGAGAGTATTCCTCGGGAACTGTAAACAGGTCTTGATTAACTTCCTGTGTGACGGCAAACCGTGCAACTCTTGTTCCCCCATAGCTATTAATGAACTCATTCCTTCGCCGGAACCTCGATGAGACGTACTTCTTCGTCACCCTGTGTTGACGCGTACGGAGCTAGCCGGTTGAAATGGACGACCTTCGGTTTTCCTCTGGGAAGCTTCCGTATCCGGTAAACTACATCATTTATCCTTTTCACAACTTCATACGGTCCTTCCCACTGTCTCTACAGCTTCGGTGAAAATTCTCTTCTTCTTTGCGGATTATATAACCACACCAGATCTCCGCGGTGAACCCTCCTTCAATGGCCTTGATGTCATAGCGCATTTCATCCGATCACTTGCTTGCTTCATTTGATTGCGCACCTTGACATGAATGTACTCTAGCTTACTTCTCAATTTACTGACGTAGTCCTCCCCGGCTACATCTTCTCCAGGCTTAGAACCAAATTCTAGGTCACAAGGTAGTCTAATTTCCCGGCCGAACATTATATTGGCTGGAGTTTCCTTGGTAGACTCTTGAATCGCGAATCTATATGCCATGGTGAATAGATGCAAATATTCGTCCCAGTTCCGCTGGTGATCGAAGACTACCTTGGCAAGATGTTTTCCCATGGTCCTATTTATTCGTTCTACCATGCCATCTGTTTGGGGATGTAGAGGTGTTGTCCTTGTCTTATTAATCCCCAATTTCCTACCAACTTCTTGGAATAACGTCGACTCGAAATTTCGGCCTTGATTACAATGCAGCTCTAGAGGTATTCCAAATCTGCAGAAGAATTCTTTGACCAATTTATCAGCAACCGTACTCGCCTCTTGATTAGGAATACCGTACGCTTCCACCCATTTGGTAAAATAGTCCATCGCCACCAAAATGTACTTGTTTCCGTGATCTGTTTTGGGAAAGGGGCCCGCGATGTCGATAGCTAATCGTTCCATGGGAGATCCGATGTTATATTGCTTCATTGGAGCCTTTCCTTTGCCATAAGGGCCGTTATCTGCAGCACAAGATTTACATGTTCTACATCAGTCTCTAACGTCTTTCTTGCAGTTAATCCAATAAAACCGCTGCTTGACTTTCTCCAGCGTCTTAGTAATCCCAAAATGTCCACCTGAAGTTCCATTGTGTAGTCTAGTCAAAACTTCTGTCACTCGACTCTTCGGCACAATCAACTGGAGCCTCTGTTCAGATTATCGCCATTCTCCCAACAACGTTTAAGAAGCCCTCTATCGATCCTCAACGTTTCCCATTGTGCCCAGTACGACTTCACATTTTGACTCAGTCTGGATACTTCTTCCCAAGTAGTTCTTCTACCATTCTCCTTCCAATTCAGGATTACTTTCAAGTCTGGATCTTCTTCTTGTGCTCGTTGTATCTCTTGGGGTAGCCAGTCATCTTCAATTACTGTGGTCCGTCTCACATCGGCCTTGTCTTCCACACGTGAGCAATGGCTGTTATTCTCGGGGCATGGTCTTCTTAATAAAACATCTGCATCTTCCTTGATCTTGTTCGAGGCAACTGTGCTCATCACTTCAGGGGCATTTTCAGCTTGAGTCGGTTTATGCCCCTTATCACCGACCCTTTTCAGTTTCCCTGCTCTGGCTCTTTTTCTGCTTTTAATATGCCCACTTTCATTACAATACCCGCACACAGCATCTTTTTTCTCAGTGCTCAATAATCTGCTGACTTCTTCTCTGATGATTTCTTCAACAGGTCGGTCCATTTCTTGAACTTGTCTCACACGAACGTGTCCTCTATGCGATGCCTGCTTCGCTGCCTCGAATTCTAAAGCCTGGGCTAAAGCATCATCCATGGTTTTAGGGCGTGCAAGTCTTAAGGCTTGTTGTATTTCACTGTCCTTGATTCCATCTACAAAGGTTTGGATTGATAGCTGTTCAAGGAAGCTGTCTGGAGCTGTTGGGTAAGCCAGCCTAACTAACCTAGCCACATCTGCTTCAAACTCCTGGGGATTATCTCCTGTTTTCTGCACCCGGTTCTTGATTTGGGCATGATGAACTTGTTGTTAATGAGCATCACCATATATCATCTGAAGTTTCGATGTTCAACTTCATAACAGGCTTGTTGGCTCTCCGGAATCGTTTGCAGAATGTTGAGTGCCACTCCTCGTAGAGCTATTATCAATGCTGTGGCTTTTTCGTTATCGCCCCAACTGTTTTCCAGTGCAGCAGCTTCAAATTGTTTTTGATATGTCGACCATGGGACTTTTCCATCAAATGTCGGAGGCTTGATCTTCATTTTTCCACTTTCGCCGTTTTTTTCCATTTTCACGTTGCCATAGGGTGATGAAGCCGTATAATCTTTTCCATTTGACATTCTTTTTAGGGACTCTATTATTTTAGAATGCTGTTCAATTATTCCTGTTATTTCTTCGAATTTTCCGTTAACTTCTTCATATACTTCGTCAAAGTTTCCGTCAACTTTTTCATAAACTTGGTCAAATTTTTCGTCAACTTTTTCATAAACTTGGTCAAATTTTTCTACAACTTTATCGAATTTTTCATTCACCTCGTCGATTCCTTTCCTCATTTCATCTTTTATAGTTTCCATTTTCTCATCCAATTTGCTTGCAAATTGACTCACCAATTCATTGCTATTCCGAAAATTTTTCTCCATTTTCCGTGAGTTTTCTTCCATTTTCTCATTGATTTCCTGAGAATTTTCTTCCATTTTCCGTGAATTTTTTTCCATTTTCTCATTGATTTTCTGAGAATTCTCTTCGGCCTTATTCTCCAGTTTATCCATCTTCTCATACATTTTACTCAAAAATTCCATGATCGCCTGCGTCTCCATTGCTTTCTGAAGTCTTGTAGTCATTGGCATAAATTTGAATCAATAGAATTCATTTATTCAATTCGAGCGATGTCGAACCGCACACTTGACACCAATGTAACGTTTTCTTAATTTATCAAAACGTTCAGAATGATTAAACTATTTATTTACACTCATTTACTCTAATGAAAAGTAACTCAACAACTATTTCTATCAAAGTCTGTTCACAGTTTATTTCCACACTTATTTATTTTCACTGCTCACTTTCCGCTTCGAATAACTCCGCTGAATTGGTCCCTGGGCTGCTCCGCGCTTGCCATTATATCGCTGGTGCAATTTCTAGCGATTACCGGAAGACTCTGGAGAGTGGGTGACTTATACGCGTCTGGAGTGTTCGGATCAGAAGATCACAGAATATTGAATATTTGGAAAAATAAATTTGAATTTTTTTAAAATTGTTCTTATGACACGATCATCACGAAATTTTGCACAGAGTTGCCCATCAGCATTTACGAACTAGCAGCCAAGTTTCATTCCGATTAAATCAGTATTTTCAGAGTTAATCCGGAGAAACAGCGATATCGAGAAAAAAAATTTATATATTTTTTTCAAATATCTCCAGGAATTATGGTTATATCGGAATGAAATTCGGTACACTGCTGTGAAATATGATTTTCAAGGTAAAAGGAATGCAATAGAAAGTTTTCGAAAAAAAAAGATTTTTCGGGAAAAATTTCGACAAAAATTTGTTCAAAATTTACTGACGTTGTGATTTCAACGAAATTTCGTGAAAAGTTGTGCGTTGTTATGCTCCAACAAACTGTCAAGTTTCAATCCAATCGTATGAGTAGTTCCTGAAATATCAGGAACTTAATCTCAAAATTTCAAATGTCCATAACTCCGAAACCGCTGAACCGGTTTTGCCCCTTAACGAACTCATCCTTCGTATTTTGCAATGCAACCCACCATAATATTTTCAAGTTGATTAAATACTCCGTACGCCCGTAATCGTGGTGACGGCCGGCCGATTGGCTGGCCAGCCAGAATCGATTTTGACACCCGATTCGTCATCAGTGAGTCCAGCCTAGTCCTTTGAGATCATTTTCGGCTCTAAATTCGAAAATTACAGACATTTGGACGAAACGATAGCACGCTATTCCCCTAAAACATGCGCGCAAAAATGGCACAACCAATTTTCCTTTCATTCGCACCGTTGAGTAGGTAATAACCTTCATTTGATGTATCAGAATCCATATATTCCCATTTGAAACAATAAAGTACGGGGCGTAGGGAGTGAGAAATATCAAATTCAAAAAAGCATACGATAAATTGCTTATGAAATTAAAAATCTACGAGTGTGAGGCTTTTCCTTGATAAGTCTCCGTACAAGAATTATTGACGAGTTACGTTACTCTTTTGGCACCCTGTATACTAACCAATGATACAAATACTTACTTCTTATTTGTATATATCACTAAGCTTTCTTTGCAATTCGACTGAAAATATTATATCCAATATACATCAAGACCTGAAATTGTTAATTTTGCGGCATAAGTTAACAGATTCAGGCCTAAGTTACAAGTCAGTAAAACCCAACCTTAAATTTGATCACTACGATGTATGGAGTAACACTAAACACCATTTCTTCATTGTGAATCATCGCCACGATTGTTGAATGAGCGAGTGTGATGTCATGGTGAAACATTTCTGTTTTTTCACCTCATACCATATACATTTTAAACTATAGAGCATTTGCTCCATAGTTATTCAATTTTTTTCATCTTTTATATTTTTAGCTTTTGGTGAGTGGAGAGTTCACACTGTCGGGAGGAGTTATGACTGATGCTTCAACACTACACAGAGATGGAGCCTGCACGGTATCATATAACAAATCTTCAGAACTATTGACCATTAATATCCCCCTCGCTTTTACCGATTTAAAGGTGAGATGATTATTGAAATGAATGGAGAAATTCATTCCTCATTTTGCTCTGGTATTTTGGCTCAAGTGCCTGAAATTTTAGCCGAGATAGATCCAAAACTATTAGGTTGGGCTCAATGATGAAGTTTTGGTAAAATTCAATCATGTCCACGCTCATACCAGGGCGCAATCATATCATCCAATTTCCGTAGTTTCAACATTTTGGAATGATTCGTGCTCCCATGGGTAGCCATACGTCCGTGAACGCAATAGTCGATAATTTTGAAAGATATAACTTAGAGAATTGATTAGTGAATTTATGGGGCCGTTCATTTTCAAAATCCGCCCCCAAGCAATAAAATCCTATTGCCGACTCCGAGCCATCGTTCTCATCATTTTCAACCGATCTCAGAATCATTTGAACGGTTTAGCCTACGCGCACGAACCGGCGTTTTTAAACTTCGAACCAGTCGAAGCTAAATGGATAATTTCACATCGGGTTTGTTTTGGTTCCAAATTCAGAATTGTTCGGGACGGTTAGAGTATGCGCGATTGCGATTTTTCAGACTCAGAATGGCAATTGCGCATACTTTAACCGTCCCAAACAGTCCTGAACTGGTTTTGAAGTCGGAACCAAAACAAAGCTATCATTGGGATTTATCTTTAGAATTGCCGTATCTAGGCCGTGGCGAAGGAACCATTTGCCAAGGGCGCAAACTAACTAGGGGCGCAAACTAACTAGGGGCGCAAACTGTGATTTTTTCCTTCGAACTTTATATTTCAGAGCGTTGCTGTGATGTATTTACCCTTTGCACACAATGATACAATCCCAAATAATAGTTTTTCCACTTGTCGGTACACAAAATGACTGCTTGGTTCGTCGTTATTTCGGAGAGAGACTTATCAAATCAACTTACTTTTTTCTTCAGGAATCAGGAATCAGGAATTTTAAAAGAGTATGAATCATAACCGGCGTTTCGTTTACTCTACTTTATAGGTTATTTTTCCGACCATCGAAAAATCAACTGTCCCTTCTACATATGATTGAATCACGGTGCAACACATAGGCGTTACATTCAGATATGGGAAAATATTATTATTCAGAGCCTGGTTCAGTACAGAACTTAAAACGAGTGATTGCAATTTGGATATTTCAGTTGATAATGGTCCCGAAGGACTGTTTCGAACTCACCGACCAAGAATTCTTGGTCAAATTATATTTTTTCTGGATAGTCATTCCCTCGTGAACCGGATTGCCGATAATTTTTGAAAGATATAACTTATAGAGTTCAAATTTATGAGGTAGGATTGTGCTGTGAATAATTCAGCTCAGTTCAGTAATGAGCAGAATTTGTCCGATGAGCTCGGAACTTTCATAGTTGGAATTTTTTTTCTGACTTTTATCATCCTCTCCCAATACGTCTGTAAGTCTCATTCATTACCTTATACAAATATGCGAGATTAGTAGAAATGAAGAAGTTCTTAGAAATGTAATGTCTATTTAGTTATTGAGAACTAAATTTACCCAAGTCCGCATTGCATTCGACCACGAATTCTTTCTCATTGAGTCTGTTGTTGTACAAACATGAATGAAACAATCTTATCTCTTCTAGTTCAAATATGACTACAGAGTGAAGTATATGAAAATTGGGCCAACAGGATCGGCAGATGGATCAGTCACGAATTTGAGAATGAAGGTCATACTGTCTGCAGATTTGAACACATATTTGTTGAAATTAAACAAATATGAAATCGTTAATTTTGGGTAAATATCATGAAACATCAGGAGGATTTTTGCTAAGTCATTTTTTTTTTTCAGGAAAATGTCCCTGAAATTTCACGGTAATTTGATTTACGATTGGTTGCTCGATTTGATGACTAAAGCAACCACAACTGCCTTGAAACCTATTATTTCAGGGCTGGTGGAAATTATTGTTGAAGGAACTCTGAAAAAACTTGTCGATACAGTTAATACTATGATTCAAGAGTTATTAGGCTCAGGTAGTCTAACTATGGTACTCAATAACTCAAATTTGTTGTAATTTATATTGAAATTATTAAATGAACATTACAAGCTGATAGTTAACAATTGGTGATCACAAACTAGTCCACTCCTTTTTTCTGCAGCTAAAGCCGGGTCCAGATGAGTGTAATCCAAACAGCGAATGCAATAAAATTTGATAAACGATTCGGCGAAAAGTGTGGACGGCACTCGAGTTCAGCTTCGAATAATGCATTCAAATGCATCGTTCGAGTTTAAAACCGAGTCCTGACAAAGCAGAAAGAACGCTACTTCGGACCATAAAACTGTCTGTGATTTATGGCATTCGCTGTTCGCATTATACTCATCTGGACCCGGCTTAATGCTGGCCACATACGCTCCGGTCTACAGGAGAGGTTGACCTGTGTAGGTTTCAGGCCTGACGCCGTTACATGTATGTGATGGTCGCATGGTGGAAATCACAGAATACAAATATATAAGAAGTGCTAACTCCCTACTAAACCAGAGAAACAAAGTGTCCGCCATTTGTTGGTGTCATGGCGGGAATAATTTCGAATTACGGCGGGAAACTAATTTATTTGAATTATTTAACAGTAGTCATATTTTAAAATTAAACGAAAAGTTTTATTTCAAAAATGTATTGAAGTCATCGTATCTTACATATTTGATATAAAATGATGATTACAAATAAATCCATTAACAAATTATGGATTTATGACATAAAATTTTATATTTAATAATTGATTCCCTATCAATACAAAAGATTTTATTTGAATAACTAGTGTCCCACTTAAAAAATGTGTGAAATTGATTTTGGCTTTCTGGGCATTGATGAAAAACAATAGTTTTAGTTTGATTGAACACATAATCATGAAGATATGAAATCTAACTACAATAGTGTTGGAAGGTTTCAGTGCTTGAAATAATACATATATGCAGCTGTTTCCGTAGTGTATTCCATATGGATCTTCAAGGGATTATTGCACAAAGCATTTTGAAACGAAAAACCTCTATGAACCTTTTCCCACAGAATTTCAGAAAAAACAGTTATTAGTCTAATTCGACAAATTATTTATGGACCTGAAGAGATTTTTACCTTCATGTTTATGGAATACTTTCAACAAGCAAAGATATTACATGAAATTTTTCATTATTTAAAGGTCCATGGTATTCAAAACTCCCACAGATTCAGCAAAAGTATACCACTTTAGGTCATGTAAATCACTTTGGAAATACCTACATATAATAAAGATCTACTCAAAATAACAAAATGAATCATCTCTTCAATAAACTATTAATAAAATACATAATGATCCTAATAAAATATAGCTTCTTTTAAAAATAATTCCTCAGGTACCTAATTTCCGGCATTCCATGTGATGAGTTGGAGTATGAAACAAGAAAAATATATTAGTCTTATCAATCAAGTCTGAGTTTTTTCTCTACATAACTATCAGAAATAACCCTGAACTCAAGGATATCGCATCAAATATGAGAGCACAATATAAATCATCTATTCAATCAACTTGGAGTTTAAAATGTTGTGAAACAGGTTAAAGAGGTCGATATAGAAGTGGTATTGATTCCTTAACTGTTTGTAAAGCCCTGGGCGATGGAAAAATAATCTGAGGTAGTCCCATAAGTTAGTACTTCTCCTAAATTTGCTTCAATAAACTCAAATCTGCCATCTGGAAATGAATTTAGCAAAGAATTGAATACGTTCAATCCTCAACACTGATTTTAGTTCAAATAATTTTGAAAATATATTCTTCTGAATTTTTTACATAGAATCCTGATTTTTTCGCTGCTGAAACGATTAAGTTTCCAAATTACTAGTTAAACCTGTTTCAAAACAAGATCTCCTCAATGCTATCTGATACCCCCCATATCAGATAGCACCTGAAACTCCCTTTCAGAAAAAGTCTGTTTAATTGTTGAAGGATACAGTGACACAAGTTCTGCATCACGTTGATGATTGTTGTTTAAACCATCAATAATGTTCCCATGATTGTCAAACTTAGGCGCTATTTTGGAAGCACACAAATCCATGGTCCTCTTGAGTTTCATGCTTTGACAGACAGGAAAGAACATTTAAACGTAATCATATTATCAGTTTTTACTTGAACTAAATAGCAGAGTTTCTTTTTAAGTCAATAATTGGGATAGTTCTTTCGGAAGAATCTGATTCGGTAATGTTCATTGGGTAGATTATGGGATATAAATTTGATCCAATATTCCAATCGTAAACAGAGGCAACCTTTGTAATTCCTGATATACAAATAAATTTAAAAATAAATGCAGGAAACTACCAGACGAATTATTTCCAGCAGCTGTTACCTAAAATCAATATATTATCACAGATCAGGTCTATGATATTATTAATTAATTATTATATGCTAAAATAATCACAACTCCACAGCAAACAACCGCCATCATGACAACTTTCAGGTTAAGAATTTTTTAGATTCTCAACGCTGATTGGCTTGATAATGCAGATCAAAAGAGTATACCGTGATTTGCATACCGTGAATTGTTGGTGTCGTTTGACGTTTCTTGTTTCCAAGATTCGCATAGAAGTTTCACCCCCCTGGTGGAAATTAACAATGTGTGTTCTTGCGCATGTATTCGCAACTACTGCTAAGCGATACGCCCTCTGGCGATAGAAATTCGAACACTTCCAAGCTAGTAGTTTTTCGACGTGCCTGTTATTCTAACGTAATTTGCTTACTTTTGGAGTTCATTTTCGAGCTTTTGTGTTGTTCTCCGAGTTGAAATTTTTGTATACCGAAAGTGTTTATAATATTCATCAATCGATTCCTTTCTTTCCGATTAAAATTTTCGATTGTATCAATTCGAAATGGCATCCTCCCGAAATGACTATTGGTATGTGCCTCAACTCAATGTTATTCATGGTCAAAAAAGGATCATCTAGTGCCTCTAGTTTTCATTTTTTCCAAAGCCAAATGAAAGTAAAGTTAATTTGGAAACAGCATTTAGCAGGGAACTCAATGATAAAAGAAAGGCTAGCTTTAGGAATTGAAGATTGGAAAACAGGTCACGAAATACATGAAAGTATGTTCACTGCATATCTCTGAAGATGTTTATTTTCATAAACGTAAAGTACCTGCAACGTATTCATTTCGAAACCACTTCATGTGATGATGTTTTCAGGTGTAAATGAAAATAAGAGAAATTTGAAGAAAAATGCTGCAGAGAAACTACCGAGCACTTCTGCAGCTACCTAATTCACATATTACACAAAATCATATTCTAAAAGAGTGATCTGGTTGAAAACCTGACAAAAACTAGATATACTGTTAGAGTTGATAATAGCTGAAGTTATTCATATAAAGACATTAATACTTTTCATTTCTATATAAAGGTAGGTTGAACCAGCTGTGACATTTTGTATGTGGATCTTGAGCTGCTGTAATTTGAAAATGAAATCAATTATATGTCTATCTGTTTTCTCTTCTTTAGAAATACGATGCAAAAGAACTAAAGCAGAAAATCTGTTTTCATTTTATTGATTCACTCGTTTGTAAACAAAGAACAAATCATATCATTTAGATTTACCACATAATATAGACTGCATTCAGCACTTCTTCACATAAATAAGAGTACCTATTTTTGCAGAAATCCAAGTAAACTTAGATATTGGTTCATTTTGATCCACCAAGCCATATACACTAAAATATCACAGAAATTATCCATTCAAAGTACGATTTTATATCGTGATCCAAACGAGAAGTTCCTTCTCAAGAAAGCTTACACAAAATTACAATAATTTCTTTGAATATTCAAGCTCTGCTTAATAAATATTCGTTCTCCACCACATTTCTAAGCTTTGTTTACATAAAACTACTGGCTTGGACAGGTTCCAAATCTATCCGTTAGGGCGCTGGCATCTTCGCAGAAGTTTCCAATATACCAGCCCTTGTTGGTCGCTATGACGTCAGTCTGGTAAAATTCTTCAATCGTTTGAACGTTCGCAATGAATTTTCGATGTAATTTACAATTTTGCTGGTTCTGAATGATTTGAATATCTTCTATGAAATACGTATGGGGTCCAATAAATCTATATTTTCGAACTACGTTGGCGGAAAATGGCCAATATTGGATAAAGTAGAGGAAAATAAATCGGTAGTATAGGAACCCAAAATAAATTTTTACGAGTGTACTTCATTTCTAAAAACGATAAGTTAGGAAAAGAAGTATTTACTGAACCCCAGAGATTCTCTATTCTGGAAAAAAATCTAAAAAACTGAGCGAGAGTGCTTGAAAAAATTCAAAAAAGTAGGACCAACATGGCATTCATTTCAGAGTTTGTAGAAATATTTTTCAACTCAATTCTTAACAAGCTGATAGGAGAATTCCCTCTTATATTCATTTATTTTCATGAAAGGATTGAAATATTTGAATAATTTTATTTGAAATTAATATGACCATATTAAATTCAGTAATATTATTCTCTGAAATTTGATATGAAAGTTTTTCAACAAAGCTTCAGATACAGTTGAAGCACAATCATCAATATGTTAAATAGTAAATTTTTGAAGAGACATAAGGAAAGTTTTATAGAAATCTTCAGAGTTTTTTGGTGATCTGTGTTCAGAAACTCTAACGCAATGCCTGATTATTCATGAATAAAGGCTATTCCATGATATTATATCTCAAAAACGACATAATTGTTAGAAGGGGATGTTGAAATAAAATTCAGTGAATTTATTTTTACAATTAGTGAATTTTCTCATTTCATTTTCCGAACTTTTATAATAGATTTCAAAAGTTATCTTTTTATTTAGGTTTCGCAATCCAATGAAACTTTCTAAAGAAAGTTTCATGTATATATGTATATATATATATGGCGCGTACTATAGTACGCGCCATATACACCACGCATGCTAACATTCACTCTAATAAATTCAGGATTGTGCCAATCTACCTACATCAATTAGGTTTATGAAAATAAATTTTTCTTTGTTCGTAAAATTCCCAAGAAAATGGGTGAACTCACTTTCCATAATGTGAATATTTTTCAAATGCCGAACGCCAAAATGCCTTTAAACAGTTGGAAAAGGGTTCGGTTTAATCTAAGGTGGTGGCGATTAATCAGTATTTGTTCCTTTTCGAACTGTCCTGACACTGTACAGCGACAGCAGTAAAACACTCAGAATATATGTACAACTTTAATACAATATTCACAAATGATGTACACAGACACTGCATGAAGGCAGTGTCAGGAAAATTACAGCAATATATGAGCAGTAGACGGTCAGTAATAAACACACTCTGTCCCGGTGAACAGAACACCATAATGGACAGCAATAATCGATCATACTGAATATGAATGTGTATCAGTGTCAATAACGGGAAAAGATTGTACAAAAAGTCAACCTCAGAAATATTTATTGGTGATTTCATTATCATGTGATATTCCTAATGTTTTGAATTCAATTCAAACTTTTATGATTTAATTATTCAGTGATCTCTGATTTTTCTTCTTCCGAATTATTTTTTTTGTATTATATTATAATCAAATGTTAAATCATCTATAGAAGAATCTTGGGTAATATATTGGAGGTTTCTGTTTCGTATAAGCAAACTGAACTTGAAATTCATAATTTTGTTTTATTATTTGAAACAATATAACATTATTTTTAATATAAATTGGTGCACACAGATGAATCAACTACAAAATCTAATATCCCATCTCACGAAATTCTTTGAAATAGAAAAATCTGAAAATGTTTTGAGATTACACTTAATGTAATTATCGACAATGGGATGATATCAGCTCAATTAGAAGGAAATACACGGTACTTCCACTGAGTCGCTTTTGTTACCACTGGTTTGCCTCCAAAGACTTCTCACTTGATTGATTATTATGAAAGCGCTACGTGTTCGACTTTGAGTTTCTTTCACCATATTCATGTACCTCCAATGCATCTGCGTTTCTCTATTTTCCGTCGAAGATTTCAGACCAGTCCAAAAAAAACAAGTCCTTCATTTATTCCCAATTCAACAAAACGCTCAACTTCGGCCATGGACAATAATGATGGAGTCCTAATTCTGTTAAAACATGTCTGCACATACGGGAAACTTCCCTCGTACTTCATGATCGTGAAAGGTGGAGCGAGATATGCGAAACCTTAAAATAAAAAGTAATTAGGTAGAATTCCCGACTTCGTTGGAAATTAATATATCGTTATCGGGAGAGAAGTCGAATAAATTAATAAGGACTACAAGTTTATTCTTTATTGATATATCCTTGCTTTCGTTCCTACTTTTGGAACTTCTTCAGGGACTGCAAAACAAAATGATATGTTACTTGAAATGAGCATTCACATATAGAGGTGCTAAAAAAAACTTACATTCAATGTGAGTTTTAAATACATAGGACCAATTACTATCTACCATATAATTTATGGTTTCATTATTAGTTGTAACTTCTGAACCATAATTGGTTTTACAACATCAACTGATACAAGCTCAAATGCAATCTATAAAAATTTTTGTATCTGTACAAAACGACTGGAGGAGTGACTTAAAAAGCCGAGTCGTCAATGTAAACAATGCGAATCCGTGATATGTTCTTATTGTTCTTCGTTCGATTCTTGATATTCCCAGGTTTCTCGATGTTCAGTCCTCTTCTTTTTCAGAAGTTGTATTATATTACAATAATTCATGTAATTCGAGTCCGTGTTTATATTAATGTTGGTTGGACACATAACACATATTGATTTCTGCGGACTCTAAGAAGAATCTTTTGTTTATTACCTTCAACCTTTCTCAATATAGTCACATTTTGGAAGCTCATTATGTGACCAGTTTCAATTGTATGTTTAGACAGACCTGTTGTTTGTTTGAGGTATCTAGTATCTCTTTGATGTTCCTCTATTCTGGTTTTCAATCTTCGTCCTGTTTGACCTATATTTGATGCCTCATAAGATCTGCAATTAATCTGATAAATGGATTGATATTATTGGGTAATTCTTCCTTGTCTTTCAGTTTGGAAAACACAAAGTTTTTCAACTTATTGGGGACAGTCTTAACGATTTTCATGTCATCTATTCCATTGAAAATTGAAACAATTTTAGGTGTTATTTTGTTATACTTATAATACCTGTAGTGCAAAATAATTGTAACAGAGTTAATTGGTTCGTTTTCTTGCAGAACTGCATCATTCAATACTGGTGTAGTATTGTGAAAGATTCTATTGATCAACTTAGGTATGAGTTTTCTATCAGTGTAATCTCTAATATACAGAGTGTAACAGCCAAATGGAATAAATTCCTTAACGAATAAATGAGAGGGTGTTAGGAAGAACGCTCGGACACGTCGATTTGTAATTTTAAATGCGCATAGTTTTCAAGAAAATAAAATTATACAGGGTGTTCCATGCGACCGTGGCCTATACCAACTTTCTTATTTCAAATGTAACCCCCTGTATATTATTTATTTTTTGGATTCTCCAGAAAATTCTAGACATAATTCATGTACAATGTCCTATACCTATCTTCAACTTTTTCGGAAATATTAAGTGTTTTCAGAAATGTTGAGTAACGTTAGAAGACAATTCTACACCAGATTAGAATGTTGCCAAGACGTTCGCGGTGAGCATTTTGAACATTTCCTACATTGACATTAATGTTTTTTTTCGTTTTTTTCAATTATTAAGAAATAATCAGTATTACTTATTAGGTTTTAAGTGTAATGTACCGAATTTGTGAAATAAAATAATTTTTTTTTCAAAACGTTGATTTTTGAACTAAATCTGAAAACACTTTATATTTCCGAAATAGTTAAAGATGGGTATAGGACATTGTGCATGAATTGTGTCTAGAATTCTCTGAAGAATCCAAAAAATATATAATATACAGGGGGTTGCATTTGAAATAAGAAAGTCTGTACTGGCCACGGTCACATGGAACACCCTATATAATATTATTTTCTTGAAAAATATGAGCATTTAAAATTACAAATCGACGTGTCCGAGCGTTTTTCCCAACACGCTCTCATTTATTCGTTATCGAATTTATTCCATTTGGCTGTTACACTCTGTATGTAGTGCATCATTGTATTTGGAAGTATCACAGATATTATTTCCTCTATTTTCCATGCCAGTTACTAAGTTTAGTTTATGTTTCATTTCATGGCTTGAGTAAAAGTTTAGGTATCGGTTAGGTACATTGAATGTAATTTTTTTTTAGCACTTCTATATGTGAATGCTCATTTCAAGTAACATAATTTTGTTTTCAGTCCCTGAAGAAGTTCCAAAAGTAGGAACGAAAACTAGGATATATAAATAAAGAATAAACTTTTAGTCATTATTAATTTATTTGACTTCATTCCCGATAACGATATAATAAAAAGTAATTATCTTTGGAAAAACCAAAGATGTGAAAACCAGTGTTAATCTAACGGGGGTCAGGATAAAATGGATCAGTAGAAGAATTAAAAACACAGCGCGATACGATATCGAAAAAACGACTGTTCTCTTGTAGTTGTAATGGCGGTTTTAAAATGCGTGGTGGGGGCTGCAGACCACAGACGACTCTAATAAACGCCGGTTCCCCGTGAATATTCGGCAATTTCCGATGACAGTCGGTACGTTGACAGAAAAGGCGAGATTCCAATTTCACTCCAAAAGTGATAAATGATAAACATAAACAGTGAGATGAGAGTGAATTCTGAACATTCTGAATTCATTAATTTGATCGCTGTGGTCCATCTTCAGAGAACAAAAATTTTTTTATTTGCGTTTTATTGTGCAGAATGACAGATTTGAAGAGCCAGATAAAAGTGTGTGCACTTTGAGGCATGGAGTTTTCGACTATTTCAGGAAAAAAAGCATTTGAGGAATATCCATGAAGAGTTGAATGCTATATCGACATCGAAAAATTCTCGAATTTTTCGTCGACTGCGTACTGATAGAGAGTTCAAATGTGCTACGTATAACAAATTGGAAAACTATTTGGAAAAAGAACATCAAATAAAATTGTTGAAGCAAATCGTTTTAAATCATTTTGCTTACCATCAAAGTTACGAAAAATGGCTTCAAAAAGAGAAATTACAGAAGATCTATGCTGTTAGTTGGAGTAGAAAATACAACGATTATGTGGAAAATCTTATAATTGGAACCGAAGCAATTTTAGTGTTAAATATGAAGTCTATATATTTTCTCATTTCATACATTTTCTAGTATGAAATTGGCTCTCCATAAATCCGCGATGCATTTTAAGCGGAGGGCACATATACGCGATCACGATCACGGTGGTGTTCACGATGGCGATGGTGATCAGATAAATCAGTGGAGCAGCACACACTTGTCGCGATCTACCTGCGACCTGGCAGCGTTCCGACGGGATCGCAATGAAAATGTTAATGAAGCACAATGTCGTTTCTGTAGAGAATTTGACAGACACTGAGAAGAAAGTTCGCGATCTGATCGCATATATATGCTTCGGGCAGAACGTGACCGCCATCGTGAATGCCATCGCGATCGCAGTCGTGAACGAGATCGCGTATATGAGGCCTCCCCTTAAAGCGGTACGTGATCGAACAAAGCGCTTGCCTTGCCAGTAGGCAGTAGCGTTAGACCACATCAGCTGAAAATAAATACGAAAATTTAATTCTATTTTGAATAAGAGGAATTCATTTACCACAATGAATGACTCAAACTCGAATGATTTCCTCTGTGAAAATTAGTATTTAGCTTCTTTTTCGCCCTAACTAGCGAAATTACTTTTACGAAAGTAAAAAATTTAAAAACGAAAATAATTGTCTCTTGATTATCCACCAAAATACCATTTTATGATTTGAATTTTTCTTATGCATTAAAAATTTACGAGTAATCCTCTTTATTTTTTTTCCGGAACCGCACCTCCTGTATGAAGAGCTACGGCCTACTGGCAAGCGCTTCCTTCGATCGCGTATCCCCCCCCACACACATTTTTAATCTGCCATTGCAACAGAACAGGTGTTTATTCGATAAGGCATCGCACTGTGATTTCGTTTCTTCCAATGGTCGATTCTATTCTGACCCTCGTTAGATTATCACTGGCTTTCGCATCTTACCGACTGTCTTTTCCATACCTGTATAAATGTGAAAACGTGTCATACTCATACGTAAATAACAATTGGAATGGGAATTTTCGGTACCAAAATAAAATCATCAATCGTAATCGTAATACGGTAGTTTATTTTCTTCCTAAGGCCTAAAGTGCAATCATTGTTAGAGGTGTATATATGAATTTGCTGAATTAGCAATACAAATTACGAAGAATCAACAAAACATACGAATCCACTGCAATATTAAAATTAAATAATCAAAATGTATGAAGCTGAGAACAGACTACAGCTCTCATCTTAATACATATATTATTTATATATAATATCGTAATCAATTTGGAAGGAATACATACCCATACGACTAAATCAACACATAAAAAATCATTTGTGTATGTCGATAATACGGCTTTAAAATCATGAACAAATAATATCTTTACTAGTCCACATATCATCTAACATACCTTTAAGAAAATCGATCGATCTCGAATGTCAACCATCATTAAATTCAGGGTGAAAGAGTTCAACATATTCATTTAGAATTCACATCAACACATCAAAGTGAAACAAAAATTTACCTGTTTCAGGATTTTTGTTGCCAAATATTTTTCTTCTGAGAACATGAATTAGTTCCATACTTTTGACGCGTATACTGTATGTTACGGGTAAAGTTAGATTGACGAGTAAACCTGGGTTTACCTGGGTAAACCGCGTTCCAGCCATTTTCAATAGGTTAAAGTTGGGTGTAACAAAAAAAACAAAGTTAGAAATGTTTGAAAACACTATTTCTGAATAGTCAATCTACGAATATAGGTGAAAACATAAAAACTATGTTCTATCAAAGTTAAGAATACTATCATTAATTTGTTCGATCAAGATAAGATTTACATAAAATTCCACTGACGCATTTTGCTTTATAGTTTCAACGTTTATAACCTTGACCTTCTAAAAGTAACTGTTCATTTGCAAGCTGTTGTAAACTTTCTTCCGAATGAACAATTTCCAGATCTATAAATTTCTCACTACACGCAGAAAATTCATTCCCGATGAACATTTCCTCGATAGTTTCTGTCTTGTTTCCTAGTTATAAAAATGGTCGTCAGTTTTCTCGATAACTATCATGAGAATGTTTCTGAAATCGCCCCTCCCTCGATTAACATCTGGAACTTTCACTCTGACTGTATCTCCAACGGAACATGGAGGGAATTTTGATTCGGATATGGTTTTCATTTTCCTTGCTTGATTTTCTAATTTCGTTTTGCTTTTAGTCTGTTCGAAAGTATATTTTTTTGGCAGAGTTCACACCTATATGATTTACATGGCTCATCACAATCTGCACATTTGGTCTGATTTTCTGAAGTTTCTATATTATTGGTATTTTCTCCATTATTATTGTCGATATTTTCTTCTGCATTGTCAACTTCAGTAATATCTTCGAGCAGGTTGTCCCTTCGAATTGTATCATTTTGCAGGATATCTATTTGTCACTATACATCGGCTGGTCTTTGTTTTGTTCTTCTTGAGACTGATCACCCACACCAAATTTCCTGACGACTCTCTCAAACTCATCTTCGGTTCTTAGATTTTCAATACCTCCTTTTGGAAAAGCTGATGTCGATAGGCATGCGTAACATCATGCCCAAACATGGCGACATAAGGAGCTCTGGTTGTCATTAACTGGACAAAGCTAACACCTTCTGACCATCGTTTGCAGTTTCCATCATCCATCCACGTTATGAGCATATTTTGTATTTTGTGTGACTGACTGTGTGGCGCCGTTTGCCATGGTCTATTTTGAGGCCACTCCATCAGAAGGAACATAACTCTTCAATGACACGGTTTGCAAATTCCCGGCCATTGTCTGATAGATGGAGCACCAAAAATGCAAAATATGTCTATAAGGTTCTTAGTAACCGCGCCACCCCTTTTCGATTTTAATGTTGGTATTGAACAAATTTTGTTGAATGGTCTTGATATACCATGATGAATTTTTATTCTTTTTCTGAATAGGACTGCAAAACAATCAGATCTACTTGAGAACGAGTGTTCATTTTCGAAAACACCAAAGCTCCTTTGTTGGCAGATTTCAGTTTCTTTTGGCAACCTTCACACAAACAGAGATATAATTTGATAACTTATTGTTTTATATTTTTTTTTTCGCATTCACTTTCCATACCGATGTTTTCCAAAATATCCAATGGCCAACGGTGCATCACGCGAAATGTCGAATATTCCATCGTTTGAAACGTAATACTTGATACTGGATTCACCGGATGCTACACGAGCAATGAGCTTTTCAACACCTCCAACAGAACATTTATGTCGAATCCCTTCAAACTTCGATATTTGAGAGTGGTCTTGGTTTCAGCATTTTTTGACAACTGATTATAATTTTTCTTGGTATTGTTCATTACTAAAATGATACTATCTGCACTTTTGGAAGACACTAATCCAGTGAAAATGTCATTGAACCGCTGTATTAAACGCGCACGTCCTCTCCCTTCGGTTGCCATTTTCCTAACTGACTGCACGTGGTGACGTGGTGAGAGATAGCGTAATAATACTTCCTACACCGCTACACCCAACTTTAACCAAACAAAATCGGATAGAACACGGTTTACCCGGGTAAAGCCCGAAAAAGCTAAATGTCGGTTATATTTCAGATTTTACCTATGCAGCCGGTTTTATTCATTCCCCAACAAGAGGCTGTTTGTCTGATACCACATTCAAAAATCTTGTGTTCCTTTCTGAGAGGAAATTCTTCTTTCAGAGATTAATTGGCTGAGCTGAATTAGTTGTACTCTTTTTACATTTTACGTAACACCTGAATGTATTTTGTAATTTGTATTTTAAATAGAAATAGTTAAAATACTGTATTTGTATTTTATATTTCAAATACCCTACTTGAAAATATTTTGTATTTTGTAATGCAAATACCTGCGAGAAAGTATTTTGTAATTTGTATTTCAAATAGAAATAGTTAAAATACTGTATTTTGTATTTTATATTTCAAATACCCTACTTGAAAATATTTTGTATTTTGTAATGCAAATACCTGCGATAAAGTATTTTGTAATTTGTATTTCAATTAAGCCTAGCATGTTTTCTGTCTGATTGAAGATTGACTGTATTATTAAATTTCTTTATATAAATATAGAGTATTAAACCACTGCTGGTTTAATTCTCAATGATATAAATCAACCTAAAAGATAAAGTACCGGATTCATTACACTCAGATTTAGTTAACAAGATCAATTACTAACTATATAGTTCGGTTTACGTGGGAGAGACGACAGCTTATTTGAAATCCAGGTTGAGACAGCATAACAATGATTGCATAAGGGTAACACGGGGTTGCCTTAATATCATGAAGAAATAGGGCGCAATTTTTAATTTGAGGATCCCGTGGATTTAACTCAAGAGACAAATCTGGGCAAGAGCCATCTAAGGAGATGATTTGTATAAAGAAGTTCAATGATACAGTTAATCTTCAATCAGACAGGGAAAATATGAATGGTATATACCTGTACCCGATTGTAAATATTGGTGTGAATTCTAAATGAATTTGTTGAACTTTTTCGTTCCGAATAATGGTTGACAATACACCTTTACCAAGGTAATAATTCATATCTAACCAGAGGAAGGTGAAAAATAAACTACCGAAACGTCGCCTTACGATTTAGGCCTTTCATCTGATTGCTTTGTCCGAAAATTCTCACTTCATACCTGATTATAAATAATAATTGTTGCAAAATATAATATATTAATGAATGCAATAGAAGGCATATTTCCGGTGTTGTGAATTCCCCGCCGAAGTCCTACGCACCGTTAGGATCTGGCGTCTAGGAGGTTCGAAAGTTTTCAAAATCAAACTGAACGGTTAAAGAAAAACACACTTTAATTCGATTCCTAGTTGTAAAATGAATATACTAGACTAGTGCCGATACGAAATAATCTATCGTGTGAAAATATGAACAAAAACGTAAAAAACCTATTTTAAATATTTGAGCCGAGCCTCGGCGTTTTCGACCTTAAGCTTATCGCTTCGAATTCCGATCCCGACTGACTTTTTTCTGGAATTTCCCAATATCCTCAAGAATAAATCTGACGGGCTCAAATATCTGTACCACTTGGAGGGCGAATCGCCTAAGCTCGCTCGAAAAGTGAAACCAATGCAGGTGGCCGCACAGGGCCGTATTCCCTAATTATCTGGGGACAAATCTGTCGAGTTACGACATCCGGAGTAATTTTATGTTACTTACCTCCAATTGGTAAGCGTGAAGAGCCTGTCAGAAATTGCAGGAATTTTGCACGATTCTTAGTGTTCAGCCTAGAAATTACAGAAAAAAAATTCTTAACAACTGGGCTTCTCTGTTCGAAACCATCAAGTTTGGTGTGTCTCTTCAGATGTTCAATAGACCAGTATTGGTCTGGTTCTTCTCCACATAGTAATCTCTCTAACTCCTCAGGTGCAAACATACGGAAGCCATCAATATCAATCATGCTATGTAGGCCCAACCTCAAAGAACACATCTGCGTTTTCACCCCTTTGTTCAGGACGAAATATGTCAGTTTTTCTATGTAGGATCGAGCGTTCTCCATAGTAACTTGAACATTTGATCCATTAGGGATCAGCTCTGTAAGAAACGATACAATATAATTATTACGAAATATACTGGGGACAGTGGAATTTTATTGCACATAGAAAAATGTAATTTTTCACTACATTCACGTGGAATATGAGAGCCTAGGATAAGAAACGAACCGATATTCCTTGCGAAAATGGTATCAGTATTTAATCCGAAAAAACTATAATCTGTTAACGAAAAATTTCTCAGGTATTTGGATAGTTTGTATATTAATCGATTTTCCTCTTTACATCGAAATCACCGACGTTTCGGTCTCAAATCGGACCTTTTTCAAGGATTAATAATTTCACAGGAATCGAGTCATCACAATAAAATATATTAATCTGTTCCACCGTATGCTTGTTTTTTTCCCTCTCAAAATCCTACGTATAGTTTTATTTCTTCCCCTGTATACTATTATCTATTATATTATAACATTACATTGGGGTAACGAAATATTAACATGTTGATGATGATCTCGCACATTAACTTTGTGACGAATCGACATAGGGAATATATTTGTACAGTAGGTTTTCAGTTTAATTAGGAAAGGTCGAATGCTCAAATGGGTTGAATTCACCAATTATTCTTTAGATAGTTATACACATTCAAAATTCCTGATCGAATTGCAATCTATTACTTGATAGAAAATTATAGCTTGAGGTTCATGTAAATTTCGTGAGGACCATATGAAAAAATCTGCGTTTGGCAGGGTCAATACTTGTATAGATGACCACTTTGGCAACGGAACAAGCGCGTTACAGCCCTGACCTCACATCAGTGCTTTTATAGGTTTTTTTCAATCCATAAAGACCATGTTCGGCTCAAAACTTGAGAATCACAGATACTGGGCGCGAAATTATAGAAAATAACTTTTTGCTCAATATGTTTCATTTAATAAAATGAATATCTGATCGAGTCGAAAAGTTGTTAATTATTGACTTCAATATCTACCAAGAAGAATATCAGATCAAGCTGAAATTTGAAACACTGTTATTAAGTAGTGACGATTCCAATAAACTGCTCATGCGCTACGGGGAAGTACCGATAAAACTTCCAGGGAATCACCTCATGAAGCAG
This sequence comes from Myrrha octodecimguttata, assembly GCA_958510865.1. Taxonomy (NCBI): domain Eukaryota; kingdom Metazoa; phylum Arthropoda; class Insecta; order Coleoptera; family Coccinellidae; genus Myrrha; species Myrrha octodecimguttata. The sequence goes on from OY294057.1 coordinate 35,732,658, forward strand.
AGAGTGTGAACAGACGCCGCTGTCTCGCAAAATGTGACAGTAGGATCCAGTAAATGCTTCGGCTATTCACCAGTCGGCAGTCGGCTATTCAACTGTCGATGCAGAGGAATATCTTATGTTTCGGAAAATTCAAAGAATAGACTGTTCAGACTGAAACCGAGTCTTCGAGTTTTTGCTATCGATTAGAGTGAAAGTTTTGGCACATCACTTCTTTTCGAGAAATTGAGGAAATCATCTCAAAATTTGAAATAGCCAAGAAATTTGACACATTTTGGTTTATTATTTGATAAAATCGAATAATAAACATTCAGAGTTTACATTTCGAAATTGATGAAGTATGTAGATTTGAATGAACTAATAAAAAAAAAATCCGTCCGTCCGCCGTCCGTTATCCGGGGCTTTTCCCTGAAAGTACAGAACCGAAATCCGTGAAACTTGGTAGAAAATTCGTGGGTCGCTCGAGATTGATACTCTAAGCTTTTGGGCAGGATCGGTGTACCCTATGAGCTGAAAATTGGGGGTCGAATGGAAAAAAAATTATTTCTCGAAAACTTACCACCGAATTGTGATGAAACTATCAACATCGATTACTGTTGCATAATTCAACTTAAAAAATTCGGATAATTTCCGACGAGTGGTCCCTGAGTTATAAAGAAAAACGCTGCAAATTTCCTAAAATCCCGAAAATGAATCATCGCATTCGGTTCTGAGATTGGAATCCAGTGGAATAATAGTGTGACGAGTATGGCCCTGTCTATTCTAGAATGTTGCCGAACACTCGAGACGCGTATGAGTCACCCGCTTTCGAGAGTCTTCCGGACATCGCTGGAAATTGCACGGGCGATATAAGGGCAAGCGCGGAGCAGCCCAGGGACTAATTCAGCAGAGTGATTCGTAGCGGAAAGTGTTCAGTTAAAATAAATTAGTGTGGAAATAAATTGTGAACAGACTTTGATAGGAATAGTTGTTTAGTTGTTGGAATAGTAGTGTGGTAATGAGTGTAAATAAATAGTTTAAATATTCTAAACATTTTGAAAACCAAGAAAACGTTACATTGGTGTCAGGTGTGCGGTTCAACATCACTCGAATTGAATAAATAAATCCTACTGATTCGAATTTATGCCAGTGACTACGAGACTTCAGAACGCAATGGAGACGCAGGCGATAATGGAATTTCTGAGTAAACTCAATGAGAAAATGGATAAGATGGAAGAAAATTCTCAGAAAATTAATGAGAAAATGGAAGAAAATTCTCAGAAGATCAATGAGATAATGGAAGAAAATTCTAAGAAGATCAATGAGAAAATGGAAGAAAATTCACGGAAAATGGAAGAAAATTCTCGGAAAATGGAGGAAAATTCTCGGAATAGCAATGAATTGGTGAGTCAATTTGCAACCAAATTGGATGAGAAAATGGAAACCATAAAAGAAAAATTCGATAAAGTTGACGAAATATTCGACGAAGTTTATATGAAAGCAAATTCGAAATTTGATGTTTATGAAAAAGTTGATGGAAAATTTGACAAAGTTGACGAAAAATTTGAAGAAATAACAGGATTAATTGAACAGTATTCTAAAATAATAGAGTCCCTGAAAAGAATGTCGATTGGGACTATCCGGCTTCATCACCCTATGGCAACATGAAAATGGAAAATAACGGCGAAAGTGTAAAAATGAAGATCAAGCCTCCAACATTCAATGGAAAAGTGCCCTGGTCGACATATCAGAAGCAATTTGAAGCTGCTGCGCTGGCAAACAGTTGGAGCGATAACGAAAAAGCCACAGCATTGATAATAGCTCTAAGAGGAGAGGCACTGCATATTCTTCAAACGATTCCGGAGAGCCAACAAGCATGTTTTGAAGTTCTTACATCGAAACTTCAGATGAGATATGGTGATGCTCATCTACAACAAGTTTATCATGCCCAAATCAAGAACCGGGTGCAGAAAACAGGAGAAAATCTCCAGGAGTTTGGAGCCGATGTGGCTAGATTAGTCAGGCTGGCTTACCCAACTGCTCCAGACAGCTTCATTGAACTGCTATCAATCCAAACCTTTGTAGACGGAATCAAGGACGGTGAGACACAACAAGTTCTGAGACATGCACGCCCTAAAACCATAGATGATGCTTTGGCTCAGGCTTTAGAATTCGAGGCAGCGAAGCAGGCGTCGCATAGAGGACACGTTCGTGTGAGACAAGTCCAAGGAATAGACCGGCCTGTTGAAGAAGTCATAAGAGAAGAAGTCAGCAGATTATTGAGTACTGAAAAAAAAGATGCTGTGTGCAGGTACTGCAATCAAGGTGGGCATACTAAGCAGAATGGCTCAAAAAGTAGGAAAAGAGCCACAGCAGGTAAACGGAAAAGGGCCGGTGATAGGGGGCATAAATCTACTCAAGCTGTAGATACCCCTGAAGTGATAATCCGAGGAATTATGTCCACAGATTTATTCAGCATAGTAGTTCCCGGAAAAATAAATGATCGAAATGTGAAAATCCTGGTAGACACTGGATCGACCAGAACCATTGTGCGTCCAGAAATAGCTAAAGGGTCTAAAATTCGTCCAGTTATGATCAAACTTCGAACTGCGTCTGGACAGGAAATACCAACTTATGGATCGGTCCTCTCCACTATTGAATTGGGAAATACTACAGCAAGGCACGAAGTTCTAGTGGCTGAAATCACGGAAGAAGTTATCCTGGGATCCCAGATAGCACAGGACGTCCTAAGGACGTCCATTACATGTCCATATTTGGTCGGAACGTCCAGGACCAATTCTGGACGTTTTAAGAACGTCCAGTTCGTTAAATCCTCAGAACGTCCAGAAAGCGACCTCCTTAGAACGTCCATTCTACGTACGAAGATCATGTCTTCGAATTGTTCATTTGTGTGATTACTGGCATTATTCAGATCGAGTGTATATTTTGCTATTGGATCATGACAACAAACAATTCAATTTTATACAATGTTAATACCATATCCTCGGAATTAAGAATAAGGAGACGGTTATTGTGGTTCTGTGTTCTTTTGTGAAGTGTGACCGTCATGTCAGATGTCAATGGTTGTTAAATTTTTAGCGGGACGCCACAAGAAAGATAGAAATGAAAATAGCTAAGGAAAATATATTATTACAGAGACATTGTCTCCGATTATTATTCAGATCATCAGATCAGATTAGATTCTCAAAGGATATCAGTGATTTCAAGCAATATTGAGATACCGAAAGGTTAGTAAACATTATAATGTCTTAACTAAGGAAACTTAATCACCCATTTCCACTTGAGTTTCATGAACCTATATTACATCATTCCTTTTTCGTGCCTATTTGTCTGCTGACTGACGGTTCATAACAAATTTGTATGCGTTCTAGCCGGTTTTGTTAACGTTTTAGGTTTCCCCTGAAAGCAGGCTGACAAAAAGGCACAAATAAAGTATTCAAGTGGTACGAGTTCCAATCATTTCATTTTTCATAATAAATTCAATTACAGGATATTGAGTAACTGATGCAACTCATTCCAAGAACTTGCTCCACAATGTTGTTGTATGTTCGATATTTCATATACCGTTGAAAGCAAGAACTGCTGAAGAAACAAGTGACTTGGAATCAGAGTTCAAGTCAAAAACCAATTCTTTCTTTAACGAAGAATCAATAGGTGATATAAGTCTTCTTCCTTCTCTTTAAATAAAAAAATAGTTACTTATAGAATTTCTAAACAACATACACATACACCATGTTCAATAACATATTCTTCATTTTACAGTTAATGAGACAGTTTCAGAGCCTAAAAGTATTAATGGTGAGCTAAGTTTTTATTATATACGATTGAATAACTGTTTTCAGAAATATATTTGAATATATCTAATTTTTTCTTTATAGGTGATTGACAAGATGGTAAATCATCTGAAGTTGTCCAGGATATGTTGGACTCTTCCGTCCATTCTCATACTTCCTTCCATTCAACGGAGTCTGATGGAATTCACAACGATGAATATAATTTAAATTTTCCTTTCGTTCGTAATACATATTATAATGTTGCTTCGAATCATGAGAATGAAGAGGGTTTTTGTGATGAATAAGAAAATTACTTTGCAGGTGAATAAATGCAAAAATAGGAGGTACAAACAATTATAATATGGTGAAGCAAATATTGATTTTATTGATCACTAATGATCAAACAAGTAGTTGGTTGGGGCCAAAAGTAAAGAAGCCATGTATCATGAAAGTCACTGAGCTAATCATAAGTGAGTATTTTGTAGTCACTGCCTGTACGTTGAAGTAGATATCACAATATATTAGGCACCAAAATTGATATTCACCTTGAAAAATAGGGGTATTTGAAAGAATGTTTTATTAATTTTTTTATAGGTTAATGTGAACACAGGTGCTTACATTTTTCCATATAATTCTCACACACCAGAGATTTTGAATTATGATTTTCTCCAAAAAAATAAAAAATAAAAACTGCTTTATAATGATCAATACTGAAGAATTTGGAATTGCATCTTGATCTGCCATTCAGTTTGGATAAGCAATTTAAATTATTTTCAGGTTTAGCTGAGAAGCCAGACAGGACCAAGAAAAGAAACTGAATCGTCAATTCTGGCATGGTTGAAAAGGGCAGAGGAGAGGAAAGGTGTGAACTCAACAAGTTTTGATATCAAACAACTTATAAATATTGTTTGGAAAAAACTCCTTCTAAATAAAAAATTATAAATTATTTTCACTTATTTCCTGGAGGAATTCTGATGAATAATGAATCAATTCATTTCATTTGAAGGAGACAGGACATGGATATATACAGTGTGTCAATGTGAAAAGGTACAACACTTATTATTTCTGCTCCTATACAAAATCAGTAAATATGCAGTAAACGGTAATCTTTGGTTGGTTGGGCGGATATTTTGAATTGGTTCTAATCAATTTTCATAAACCCTGTGAGGCTGATGACAGCAACCTCTATAATGTTACATGGGAAGGGGTGTTGAGGGACACCTTGTTTCGAAAGTAATTCGATTGTCTTCCAAAAAAAATACATCTGACCTTTTTGTTAGTACTTCCGAAAAATTGATAGAAAAAGTTTCAATGAAACATGAAAATGTTGAAAAGCACTTTCGAGTTTCATTGCAACTCTTGCTATCAATTTTTCGGAAGTACTAACAAAAAAGGCCAGGTGTATGGCTTTTTTAGAAAGATGATCGAAGAAAGTGTCACTCAACACCCCTTCCCATGTAAGATTGCTGTCATCACCCTCACAGGGTTGATAAAATTGATTGGAACCAACTGTATAAAATGTCCCTGTACAGACAAAAGTTTAACAGTTTTTGCATTTTTTCTGATTCCGCATGGGGCGAGATATAAAGGTGGTGCCTCTTGAAACTGACACACTGTAGAATAACCCCTCGATATCTTCATGCGCACCCAACTATGTCCATGAAACGTCCTTAAAAGGACGTCTGTAAGACGTCCTATGAATGTCCATTTTAAATCCTGAAAGGCTCTATTATGGACGTCTTGAGGACATCCTGATTAGTAACATTGGACGTTCTAAAAACGTCCATAAGACGTCCACGTCCGTAAAATGGACGTTTTGAGGATGTCCCGAATGTCCGAGCTGGACGTTTTAAGAACGTCCCTAAGACGTATTTGTGCTATCTGTGATGTACTTCGACTGGGAAATGAAGAGATCCCGTTCAATGATGTGGATGATAAGGTATATCGGATTCGATTGGCCGAGGACATCACGTTGCCAGGTCGAACTGAAGGCATAGTGAGTGGTATATGTGATGACGTTACGAAAAAAGGCTGCGTTAAAGTGATCGAACCTTGTGACGATGCAATCCTAGCTAAAGGAATGTTACTGGGAAACTGATTCAGAAATTCTCCGACGTTTTCGCCACTGACGAAAGAACAGGGAAGACCGATATTGTGCAGCATAAAATCAATACTGGTGATGCACAACCCATCCGACAGCACCCTAGACGTCTTCGTCTGGCAAAAAGAGAAGAGGCTGAACGGATTATTGAGGACATGGCGAGAAAGGGTGTCATTGAACCATTCGATAGCCCCTGGAAGTCGCCTGTAGTGTTAGTGAAGAAAAAGGACGGGTCCACCAGGTTCTGTGTAGACTATAGGCAGCTCAATCAAGTTACGAAGAAGGACAGCTATCCCCTATCGAGAATCGATGATACACTGGATACACTCTCGGGATCACGTTGGTTTTCCACCTTGGATTTGAAGAGTGGGTATTGGCAGGTTGGCTTGGATCCAAGAGACAAAGATAAAACTGCCTTTAGTATTTAAACGGGTCTGTGGCAATTTGAAGTGATGCCCTTTGGTTTATGCAACGCTCCGGCCACATTTGAGCGTTAAATGGAAACTATATTGAGAGGACTCTCCTGGAAGACTTGCCTGGTGTACTTAGATGATGTAATAGTAGTGGGAAAATCATTCGAAGACCAACTTCACCACCTATCCGAGGTTTTCCAGCGACTTCGTGAAGCTAACCTAAAGCTGAGTCCGAGGAAATGCAATTTATTCCGAACAGAGGTGAAATATTTAGGACTCGTAGTTTCTCGAGGGGGCGTGAAAGTTGATCCGGATAAGATCAAAGCAGTACAGGAATGGCCTATACCGAGAGACAAGAGTGAATTGCGAAGTTTCTTAGGCTTATGCACCTATTATAGAAGATTCGTATCTGGATTCGCCAACGTTGCCACACCTCTAACAAAATTAACAGAGGATGGACAGGAGTACATATGGTCCTATGATTGCGCTGAAGCTTTCGCACAGCTGAAGAAGGCTCTGGTCACAGCTCCAGTTTTGAGCTACGCAAGAGCTGAAGGCAAGTTTGTGCTCGACACGAATGCTAGTAATTCAGCCATCGGGGGTGTTCTATCACAGGATGGACAAGAAAGAGTTATAGGGTATTTCAGCAAGGTCTTATCAAAACCAGAACGGAATTACTGCGTGACTAGAAGAGAACTTTTAGCAGTCATCAAGTCCGTAGAACACTTCTACAAATATTTGTACGGAAGGAAATTTCTGCTGAGAACGGACCACGCTGCTTTGAAATGACTCCTGAACTTTAAGAACCCGGAAGGACAAGTGGCCAGATGGATTGAAAGACTGCAAGAATATGACTTTGATACCGAAAATAGAACGGGAGCTACCCATCGCAATGCCGATGCGTTATCAAGAAGTCCTTGCCCCGAGGATTGCAGCCATTGCTCACGTGTGGAAGATAAAGCTGATGTGAGACGGACCACAGTAATTGAAGATGATTGGCTACCCCAAGAGATACAACGAGCACAAGAAGAAGATCCAGACTTGAAAGTAATCCTGAGTTGGAAGAAGAGTGGTAGACGACCTACTTGGGAAGAAGTATCCAGTCTGAGTCGAAATGTTAAGTCCTATTGGGCACAATGGGAAACGTTGAAGATCGATGAAGATCTTCTGAAGCGGTGTTGGGAGAATGACGATGGATCTGAACAGAGGCTCCAGTTGATTGTGCCGAAGAGTCGAGTGACAGACGTTTTGACCAGACTACATAATGGAACTTCAGGTGGACATTTCGGGATTATTAAGACGCTGGAAAAAGTCAGGCAGCGGTTTTATTGGATTAACTGTAAGAGAGACGTTAAAGACTGGTGTAGAACATGAGGAGCTTGTGCTGCAGCTAACGGTCCTTATGGCAAAGGGAAGGCTCCAATGAAGCAATATAACGTCGGATCTGCCATGGAACGAGTAGCTATCGACATCGCGGGTCCTTTTCCCGAAACAGATCACGGAAACAAGTACATTTTGGTAGCAATGGACTATTTTACCAAATGGGTGGAAGCGTACGGTATTCCTAATCAAGAGGCGAGTACGGTTGCCGATAAATTGGTCTAAGAATTCTTCTGCAGATTTGGAATACCCCTAGAGAACATTGTGATCAAGGCCGAAATTTCGAGTCGACATTATTCCAAGAAGTTTGTGGGATATTGGGGATTAATAAGACAAGGACAACAGCTCTACATCCCCAATCAGATGGCATGGTAGAACGAATGAATAGGACCATGGGAAAACATCTTGCCAAAGTAGTCTCCGATCACTAGCGGAGACTGGGATGAATATTTGCATATAGATCTTCGGTTCAAGAATCTACCAAGGAAACTCCAGCCAATATAATGTTCGGCCGAGAAATTAGACTACCTTGTGACCTAGAGTTTGGTTGTAAGCCTGGAGAAGATGAAATTGAGGAGTAAGCTAGATTACATTCATGACAAGGTGCGCAATCAAATGCAGCAAGCAAGTGATCGGATGAAAATGCGCTATGACATCAAGGCCATCGAAGGAGGGTTCACCGCAGGAGATCTGGTATGGTTGTATAACCCGCAAAGAAGAAGAGGATTTTCACCGAAGCTGCAGAGACAGTGGAAAGGACCGTATGAAGTTATGAAAAGGATAAATGATGTAGTTTACCGGATACGGAAGCTTCCCAGGGGAAAACCGAAGGTCGTCCATTTCAACCGACTAGCTCCGTACGCGTCAACACAGGGTGACGAAGAAGTACGTCTCATCGAGGTTCCGGCGAAGGAAAATAACGATTTTCAGAAGTTCATTAATAGCTATGGGGGAACAAGAGTTGCACGGTTTGGCGTCACACAGGAAGTTAATCAAGACCTGTTTACAGCCCCCGAGGAATACTCTCTTGCTCATTGTGTAGCAGCCGATCTAAAGATGAGTAGGGGAATAGCAAGAGTATTCAGAAATAAATTTGGATGTCAAGAGGAATTGATGAGACAGCAACCCAGAATCGGAAAATCCCTGAGACTGAAGTCAGATGGTCGGTTCATTTATTACGTAGTCACGAAACAGTACTCTTATCAGAAGCCAACTTACCAGAATTTATGGACAGCACTACATGCCTTAAAAGAAGACGTTCAATGCTTTGGGATTGGGAAATTAGCTGTCCCCAAACTAGGTTGTGGACTGGATCAACTGAATTGGCGGGTTGTGCGAAGCATGCTGGAAGTAGTGTTTCAGAAGACGGGTATAGAGATTTTGGTATGCAATTTCAACCCAAAGCAAAACGGAAAGCCCAGCAAAACCGTAGATTGCTACTTCCATCAGAGGGGCTACTGTAGAAATGGTTACGATTGCAGATTTCACCACGGTCCCCTGAGGAATTCATGGAATCTGTTCTGGGACAGAACAGGCTTAAGGAGGGGACAGAGTGACGAGTACGGCCCTGTATATTCTAGAATGTTGCCGAACACTCGAGACGCGTATGAGTCACCCGCTTTCGAGAGTCTTCCGGACATCGCTGGAAATTGCACGGGCGATATAAGGGCAAGCGCGGAGCAGCCCAGGGACTAATTCAGCAGAGTGATTCGTAGCGGAAAGTGTTCAGTTAAAATAAATTAGTGTGGAAATAAATTGTGAACAGACTTTGATAGGAATAGTTGTTTAGTTATTGGAATAGTGGTGTGTAAATAAGTGTAGGTAAATAGTTTAAATATTCTAAACTTTTTGAAAACCAAGAAAACGTTACAATAGGTTAACTTTTCATCCAGAATCATTTATCTAAAAGTAGATGAAAAAATTTATTACCAAATTTTCAACACATGAGTTTTTGTGTTTGTGTATAATATGTGATATAAAACTTTTATTGAAGATATCAATGGTATTGGGTTATTTAACTGAGAAAATAATAAATCCTTGTGTATTCGCAGCGTTTTTCCAATTTCGCTGCAGATAAAATTCGCTAAAATTGAAATTTGGAGCACTATAGTTATATTTTGACTTCTTGAGTTCTGTGCCAATTTTCATTGTATTCTGATGAATATTTTTCGGAAGAAAATCGAAATTTTTTTGATCCATAAAGATCCTTTTGGCTCAAAACTTGCAAATCACAGACACTGGGCAAAACCAAAACATTTGTTTGAAATTTGGTTAACGGTTAGATCATCTCAAAATTGTGAACAGGTTGCGCGTTGGTATTCTTCAACTTATTACAAAGCTCCAATCTGATCGCATCAATCAATTCTGGAACAACAGCTCAAAATTTAGAATTGTTATGACTCCGAAACCTTTCGGACAATCCCATTAACGAACTCAACCGAGATTTTCGGACTCCGAATATAAACTAAAAATTTCAAGACTCTAGGTCTTTTCCTAGGGAAGTTAGAGCACAGACGGACAGAATTTAATTTGATCACGGGTTCTGCGTCAGGAAATCCAACCTAATCGTTTAGGACCAATTTCGGTTAAAAATTCGATAATTACAGACATTGTGATAGAACGATATCACGCTGTTGTCTAGAACATATGATAAGGAGATATAAGATATTTATAAACTAAATCTTTAAATTTTGAATTGTTTCACTGAAATGACCGAGAAATTTCGCACGAATTTGCGTATCAAGTTCCAAGTTTCGTCCTGATCGGACCAATATTTTTTGAGTTATTTCGAAAATATCAATTATTCTCAGGAAATCAGCACTAAATCAGATATATTTTTTTTCAATATTTCCCTAGACGAATACCCGATCAAGCTGAAATTTGAAACACTGTTGTTAAGTAGTGACGATTCCGATACACTGCTCATGCGCTACGGGGTACCGATAAAACTTCCAGAATCACCTCATGAAGCAGAGTATGAACAGACGACTATAATAAGTCGATTGACGATCTATATGCGCCGCTGTCTTGTATATAGTCTGTAGGATCCAGTAAATGCTTCGACTATTTACCACTAGATGTCGTGGGTTGATGCAAACAAATATTCTGAACTTATTATAAGGAAAATTCAAAGAATCTTCAGAGTCTTCGGTGTCGATTAGAATAAAATTTAAACGGAATCGGAGATATGCTTTTTGAGATATATGAATTTCTAAAATAAATTCCCTAAATTTTTCTATCGATTTGTTCCTCAGAAAATCAGGAAATCTGTTTGGACTGAAATGAAGTACTCGGTTATGAAGTGGCGGTTCGAAGATTTCAGTGAAATTTAAATGAAATACGAAAAAAATGATTTTTCTCGAATTCTTCTACGGATAATTCTTCATATTGGTACTGTACATTAACCAACCAAGTTTCATTTTTATCAGATAAATATTTTTCGAGTTATTGAAGAATCGAAATTTCAAATGGCTGTAACACGAAAACCATTCGGCAGATTTGGCCCATTAACGAACTTAACCGAGATATTCAGGTCAAAACCTAACCTGAGAATTTTAAGACTCTAGGTCCTTTCTTTCGAAAGTTACAGCACACCTAGACAGACGGACGGAAAATATCAAATTTGACCACGGATTCTTCATCAATGAGTCCAACCTAGTCGTTTGAAACCAATTTAGCTCAAAATTCGTAAATTACAGACATTTTGACGAAACGATAACGCGCTGTTCCCAGAACAACCGCGTAAAAATGGAATAAAACTCACCTATTTCGTCATGACCAGGTACCACGAAAGTGAGATCATATGATTCAATAGAACAACCCTTTATGGTCAGGCTTTGTGCTAAACTTTGTTTCTCCTCAGTTGGAATTTTTGGATCGGCCAAAATGCAATCATATTCTATAAGCATATTGTTGATATCTTTCAACACTTTATACACATTTGGTACCACATATTTGAGGTCTTCTAAGGACAAAGAAGTTTCTTCATTCAGCAACCACTTGAAAAAGGGCAGAGCGAAGGGAAGATCGAGTAATTCTCCTTCCAACAGAGCTTTTCCTAATAATTGACCGATGGTCCAGAATTTCTTCACCAACGATGCATTTTTGAAGCCCCCACCATCCACTCCAAACTGAGTTGGCAGCTTGATATCAGGATAAAGTCCTGCTTCCAGACGAATATATTTCGTTTCGGTCTCTTCTGATGCGATCCAGATTTTAAGGTCACTTGACTGTAATTCCCTGCTAGCTAATGTGAATAATTCAGATTCCAGACCTCTGCCAGAACCGATTTCTCCCTTGAATGTAACATTCCAGTAAGAAAGCGAGCGTGTTTCCTCGAGGGCCTGAAACAACATTTATCATGTGTAAAATATTCGAAACAAACCACGTTAAATATCAAATTCTGACAGCTTTGGGAAGGCCGTGCACTGGTGAATTTTTGTCACCGTAGCATTTTGTTACCGTCACTGAGTCTTGGTGAAGGTGCATAGTCTGCATAGAAGATAAGGTAAATTCAAATATGCGTTTCTGTTTCGCCAATGCTGGGGAAATCAGTAGAATTAATTTTTTTCACTGAAGGTGGCGCTATTTGGAAATTACGACCGGTAGTCGGGGTAAAAGTCTGTCAGAACTGAATAGACGACTTCGGCCCAAGTTGCCAACCCACAATTTTCTCCACAAATTTACTATCACTGAAGAACGGGAATTTCAGGACAAATTCGACATAAAAAGGTTCGCGTTATTTATAAATATCCTTCCTTTCAAATATAGGGTTTTGTTGAGATCATCTCATGTCGTACTCCCTGAAATCTCGCGATGGGAAGTATTTGAGAATTTCTTAAGCTCTTCGCCATGAGACTGTGTGAGCGAATTTCCTATAGACCTCCCATTGTGGGAAGTTTGAGAATTTCCGCATGCGATATCTTCAGGATCTCTACGAGAATATCGCTGTGGCGGACATTTGGAGGAAATATAGCACTCCCTGTGACTTCTTAGAGAAGTAGAAAATGTACTCTCAATGTTCTGAGAAGATATCGCCGGGATATCTTTAAAACTTCTCTGTGTTGCCTGGGTATGCATTATCGGTTCGAGAGCTTATATCTTTTCTATTTTTCTCTTCGATAGCATTTATTTTTTATTGATGTTAAACGCTTCAGAATCTAGAATAATACCTATCTGATGGTAATCTTTTGGAACTCAGTAATACAGCTCCTCCTCGTGGTGGGTTCTGGATTATTTACGATAATGGATTATTAAACTAATCAGAAATAAACGAAATGCTGTGTATTTTTTTTTCACGAAAGGTTCTTAGTGATATCACCTTAAAAGCATTTCGAAAATCACACCGTCAACTGTAAAGTGACTATAACATCGGTGCTCAATCTCCTTTTTTCCCTGCTTCGTGACACTCCTTTGTAACAACGGCAACATCTAACCTTCCGGCCTGTTAATTCACGTAGGCCTCGCCCCACAGAACACACCCGGTCACTTAACTCGCGCAAGCTTTAGCTTCTGAGGGGTTCCATTATTTTTTGAAAATGTTTTTTCTGGGATGTACTAAATTCTTCGATGAGAATGTGCAATGTTGGTCATTTTTCCATTTCTCACTGCATTTCAGTTTTTTTTTATTTTCCCGAAAATTCTTGTATATAAAAAAGTGGCAGCATTACGCATTCTCACAATTTTTTTCAACCATTTGCACCCAAAAAATTCTTCGAAGAAAACGAACTTCGGCCTCCAGAAGTCACCCCTTTTTATTCGAGGTATTGTTTGCTCTTAAGTCGATATCTTGTAAGTAATTTTCTGTGCAATCCCGCTAATGACCAATCGGTAAACTTATAAATAAAATTAATAAATCATTCGTTTATAAATGTGAGTTTAAGCTGAGCCATGAAATATTGGTGACTTCTCTGTGGAAAGCGTGAGTACTTTCTTTCTTTGTTTAGTTCCTGAACATCTCGGGAGCCCACCTAGTACACCCTGGTACCCCCACAGTAACCCATTGTGAATTCTTACCTTTCTGATATCCTGAAGAACAGATGCCCTCCTAAATACTAGATTTGCATAGGTATTGGTGAAAAATATTCCACTAGAATATTTTTTCGGCAGTACCTTCATCAAAGCTCTATGTCTATCCAAATATTTAATTCCGAAGGCGGAGAGGCGTGTACTTGCTGAGAAAATAAAAGGACAAATGTCCAATATTTCTAACCAATGAGGCAATTTTCCCGTTAAAACCTTGTATGGATCTAAGAAAACTTTCACTGCTAGCTTGTCCAGCTGAGGTATCACGAATTCTTTTGGATTTACCAAGTACTGATGGTCGGCATACTTGTACAACGTCGACCAATGTCTGTTGAGCCCGTGAAGAATATGAATAATACGTAACGCTAGTTCCCCATGCTCGAAGTTTTTGGCGATGTTCTTGCAATTGGTGCTTCTCGTTGATAGGTAAGCATCAAGATGATTTTTCTGCCAATTGAAATCTGAAAAAAAAATTTCAGATGATATTTTTCGTGAAAAATACAGATAAGGATACCTTCACATAATATCTTTCGATATCGCACGATATATTTTTATCGCCTTCAATTTCATTGACATATGCATATGTCAATTGCTATAATAATTAAATTTGTCATTCATATGTAGTACATTGAAGACAATAAAAGTATATGGCAAGCTATATTACTATCGAAAGATATTATGTAAAGGTATTAAAGAAAAATCCGTATTTTTTTATGATGTATGTAGGTATTTATAACCTTTATCAAGAAGACTCATCTCAATTTAATGTTTGAAATAAAACAGATAGTTTCATGGAGTCGGTATCAACTGTTACATGATTTTAGAAGTTTGCAAGATTTTTGAAAGTGTTGTTTAATACATTTCATTTATCAAAGGAAGAAGATGGTTTGGAATGGTTTCAAAATTGTTCTAAGCACCAATATTCACATTTGACAAGCTTACAAGAGGATCTAAATCAGCTGGGTCCGTTGGTAATCAGTTGTCAATTTGGAAACTTCCCACCCCTATTATTTCGAAACGGGTTAGCGTTTTATGAAATCGCTAGGACACATCAATTTTATTTTCGAGGGAAAACAATTTTTATGTAGAAATCACTTTGCCTCTTTCAACCCCCTACCCCCCAGAACCTCCCTCTCGAAAATCTTAAATGGCAATAGGGGTTGAGTGATACGTCATTTGAAGAAACTTTTTATTCTCTACATTTTGGCACCAATATTTTCAAATTTGAGTGCTGCATTGCCAAGTTAGGGTTATTTAAAGACTGTAAATTACTCATTATTAGACATTATTCCTGTAAGTGCTTTAATTACGTTAAAGCTAAGATTTTTATTGGAACAGATTTTTATTGGAACATATATTTTCAGGTAAGTAAATTGTTTTAATACACCAATAAATCATTTTACTAACCTATTGACTTATTGTTTTTATACATGACCATAAAGAGAACAGGAGCATTTATCACTGAAATTTTTATCAATCCGATTAATTCTTTTGGTCATGAAAGAAAAACATTTAATTTAAATTTTTTTCATTTATTTCCGTTTGCAATGAATTCGTTTCAATACAATTTGATATTATCCGAAATTCAAAATAATTATTCAGTGAACTTTCCTACCAGTAAATATCACAAAGTATTCAAATCAGTTGAAATTTATTGCGATAATTTGTGTGTTATTGTTAGTAACTATAGTATAGATATACACGCTCAGACAAAGAATCGAAATGATTTTTATTTATGGTGAGGAAAGGGGATGCGCAAGAAGAATTTATTATTATACAAGAAGGTATTGACTGGTAGGAAAGTTCACTAAATAATATTTCAAATTTCGGATCATATCATCAAACTGTATTGAGACGAATTCCACTGCAAACGAAAATAAAAGAAAAAAATTTAAATGTTTATCTTTCATGATAAACACTTTCAGTGATAAATGCACTTGTTCTCTTTATGGTCATGTCAATAAACAGTAAGTCAATAGGTAAGTGAAATGATTTATTGGTTTATTGGAACAATTTACATACCTAAAAAAAACATGTCCAATACAAATCTTATCTCAACGTAATTAAAACAATTAGGTACAGGAATAATGTCTAATAATGAGTAATTTACAATTTTTAAATAACTCTAACTTGACAAGGCAGCAATCAAAGTTAAAAAACAATGCCAAAATGTGGAAAATAAAAAGGTCTTTCAGATGACGTATCACTCAACCCCTATTTCCAGATTTTCGAGGGGGAGGTTCTGGGGGGTAGGGGGTTGAAAGAGGCAAAGTGATCTCTACATAAAAATTGTTCCCCCTCGATAATAAAATTGACGTGTCCTGTCCTAGCGATTTCATAAAAACGTAACTCGTTTCAAGATAATAGGGGTGGGAAGTTTTCAAATTGACACCCTGTAGAAAAGATGCTACTGAGGATTTTATATCGAAAGAAAGGAGAGGAAATACTTTGTCTAGTATTAATTTTGTATTGTATTTTATAATGTTGCCGTTTTCTCAAGACTTCAATCATATGTCAGTTGATGGAATAATTAAATTGGTCATCCATACGTATAGTAGGTTGAAGACAATAAAAGTATATCGTAAGATATCAATATCGAAAGATATTATTATGTTGACGCATTACAGAAAAATCTGTATTTTTTTAATGATTGTATTAATAACGTTTATCAAGTAGACTCGTCTTAATTTAATTATCTTTTGTATTCCTGAATTCAACTTTTAATTAAACAAGTCCGATAGAAATTGCCACATATATCGAAATGTTAGTATCTTATACAGGGTGATCTACGAGTTGTACATCGTTTGATGATGAATAGATGATACCTTGGCAGGCCAGAAAAGAATTATTAAATATGGGCTAAGGCCATTCGTTTCTGAGATACAGGGTGGTTTATTGATTTTGGCTGAACTTTCAGATGGCTATAATGTTAAACTATTCAGCGTATTTGCAATTATTATACCCCCATAACTTTTGGGTAAATTATAGCTATCCGTGAATTTCAGTTTCATAGTTAAGGCTCCATCTCACTTCATAAACATCTAGTTCACAGTGGGTTTTTGGGATACTATATTATATTTAAAATTATCCTTCAGGCTATAATCTACCCGTAGATTACCCACTTCCAAATTTTAATTTACCGCCCTCACCGAATATACAGGTCTAATCATAAATATAGTTCTTGGGTGTCTAATACTTCATACAATATTCGTGTTAGATATTTAAAGATCATTATAGAGTTCCAGTGGGATCAAGACTATCTTCTTGAGAGCGAGAGGAAGCTATCTGGCCCTAAAGTATTATAGATAGGAGCAGATTTTAATTCTCAAAAATCACTTCATGGACTATTTCCGATATTAAGAAAGTTGTGACAAATAGACTTATGGCCTTCCAAGATATAGAATGATCAATAGGGGGAGACCGGTTTGTCACTTACAAGGAGAAATCGATTTCGGGATGCAATAGACGACTTCGGTCCAAGTTGCCAATCCAGAATTTTCTTCACAAAATTTCTATTACTGGGGAACGGGAATTTCACGACAAATTCGACATGATAAGGTTCTCGTTATTTGGAAATATCAGTAAATGATGCCTCGGCTCCTCAAACAAGATAATTCCTTCCAAATTTAGGGTTTTTTAGAGATCATCTCTGATTGGCTGAAATTTGGGTTGGGATTCCTGATTTCATGTTAATAGTGCCAAATTCATTTAGGATATGTTCCGCAAATTAACTTGGTTATTTCAGTTGCCAGTTTTCCATTCCGAAAATATGAAATATTTGGTTGGTTCATCAAAAAAAGGTTAATTACGGTATTTGATTGATGAAAAAATGTTCTTTCTGTCGCCAGAACGACAGTCAATGTTCTATGGTAACATATCCATAGCATAGAACAATCTGTTTTTACTTTATGACCCATAGAACATAGAAGAGGCAACAATCAACAATGGAAAAATTACTAGGTATGGTCTATGGATCATTAGGTAAATAAAGATTGTTCTGTGCTATCGATACGTTACCATAAAACATTGATTGTCGTTCTGGTGCATAGGCTTAATATGTCTATGTTCTGGTCACAGAAAGATTGCTTTTCATCAATCAAATTCCGTAATTAGACTCTTTTTTCAGGAACCAACCGAATATTTTATAATTACAGAACGGAAAACCGGCAACCGAAAAACCAAAGTTAATTTGCGGTACATATCCTTTATAAACTTGACACTATTAACATGAAATCAGGAATCCCAACTAAAATTCAGCCTAACAAAAACCTATATGTATTTGGAAGGAATTATCTTGTTTGATAAGGCATCTTTTACGCATATTTATAAATAACGGAAACCTTATCATGTCGAATTTGTCCTGAAAGTCCCGTTCCCCAGTTATAGTAAATTTGTGAAGAAGATTGTGGGTTGGCAACTTGGGCCGAAGTCGTCTATTGCGCAGTCCATTTCTCGATGTCTATGATAGTAGCATGATGTAAAAAACATGGTGTGCTCATGATGTAAAAAACATGGCAGAAAATACAAGAAGTTATATATTCTGTGCTTCGAATTTGCATGTTAATTCAAACACAGAATATATCACTCTTTGTATTTTCTGCTAGCTGAAGTCACTCTATTTTCAGATGAGCATACCATGTTTTTTACACCATGGATAGTAGCGATCTACTAGGAGAAGGGCAGGAACTGGGAGAAAATTGAGCCCATTCTCTTCAAAGAGGTGGATAATTTTAATTATCTGAGGTAATTGAGCTGCAATGTCGGTCTGAGATAATCATACAACATAATTGCGAAAACTTTTGAGAACAACAACTAAATACTAACCTCTGACAAGATCTTTATGTCGGTCCACTACCTCAAATGAAAATATATGAACATTGTCGAAAATTCCATCCTCCTGAAATTCATCCTGGAATTTTTCAATAGCTTCATAAACTGTGTATGTAGAAGGAATATGCCATCCGTTCATATAAAACTGAAGTCGCTTAGATTTGTTTGTGTAGTAGCCTTCTCTATGTTCATTTGAACTTGTGAGCACGGAATAAAGAAGAATGTTCTCCAAGTACTCTATGGTAGTAAAGGGATGAATTTCATGATGTAGTAGTAGTGCCTGATCAAGGCAATCAAAATAGATCTGAAAATAGTACAAGAGTGGAAAAATATTATTGAAATATAAAAATGGTAAATGGTAGAATTGGTTTTCTCCTTATGCCTGCCGTCCGCACGCACGATTACGGGCGCACCAAAGAATCTATCGACTTGAACATTTTAGAGTTGATTGCATTTCAAAATGCGGAGATAAAGATCGTTTATGGGCAAAATTGGTCGAATGGTTTCGGAGTTACAGCCATTTGAATTTTTCAGATTATTACCCTGATATTTCGGGAATTATTCGAGCGATTGAGTTGAAACTTGGCAGTTGGTTGTAATGTAAGGACTAACACTTTTTTGCGATTGTTTTTCGGAATCGTGCTGTCGGTAAATTTCGAAAGAAGTTTTTTCAGAAAAAAAATTTGGTCGTAACTTGAGCTTCAAATTTCACAGCAGTGTACGAAATTTTAATTCGATACGATCAGAATTTTAGATGATATGGTGAAAAAATATGTCAAATTTTGTGGTTTTTTTCAAGATTTCGGTATTTTTTTCCAAAATAACTCAAAGCATACTATTTCATAATCAAACTTGGCAGCTAGCTTGGAAATGCTGATGGACAACTTTGCAAAATTTCGTGATGATAGTGCCATTAGAACAATTTCGAAAAAAACGTCGTTTCGAATATTCAATACTCTGTGATTTTCTGATCATATACTCATTAAATTCTGTATGGACCTTGGAACTGTAAATTTTCGATGAAGTCCTAGATTCAAATTCGATTTATTCTGTATTTTTGGAAATATTGGGTCGTTAGGCCGACCGTAAACACAATAACTTCCTAAACGACTTATGAACTCGATATTTGTAGAGTAGGTTTGAGGCTCAGTTACGAAGGTCGAATTCGTGAAAAATCCAGTACTTCATAGAAAAAACCTACAAAAACATTGCCGTGAAGGCAGCAGCTTTAGTGCGCATGTGCAAATTCGTTGCCGAAGTGGTCATCTTCATTAAACATGCGCGCAAAAGCTGCTGCCTTCGCGGAAGTGCTTTTCTAGGTTCTTTTTTACTGACAACTCTCCTTGAAGAATACGATAAATATAACTCGAAGTGCAACATTCCCACTTTGCAGTTTCATATAAATTGCAATCAATCGTTGCTGTATACAATATTTAATCGAAGGAAATGACAGGTTCTGAGGTCTCATTATGAAGAAGACCAATTATGTATAGGCCGACGTTTCGTTTATTTTTATAAACATCCTCAGAGCAATGACAATAAAAACTTTTTATGATTTCTGTAATGTACCAACTTCTCATTCAATCTCTGCCACAACTTCATCAGCTCTACTACCCTCTCACCATAAGTTTCTTTTATGCTGTTGTAGAATTCGTGATTTGTGCTCATTGTATAGTCAACTGGTTCCTGAATAATCACTCAAGTTGTGTTTACGACCTTGAAATAAACGAAACGTCAGCCTATACATTTGTACAAAAACAGATTAAAGTTTGTTTTTCAAGTCAATGATAGATGCCCTATGAAATCCAGGATTCTTCATTATCCAGTACATCGTCTAACTCTAACAGAGAAGCATCCACACTATATGTGCATAAAATTGTTTAACTATCTACCTCAGCAGCTGGAAGTATTTGGGTCTTACAAAAGTATGTCCGGGACATCAAGGGTTTTTTGATGAAGTTGGAACCATATTCTCTGAGTGAATTTTTCAACAGATATTAGAAATTATTGAATGTTTGACGCCACTCTTTCGTATCTTATGTAATGTGGATTGCAATATGAAATAAAGGATTTATTATTAGTATTATTACATAATTAGCGGCGGTAGCTCAGTGGTTAGAGCGCAAGCCCCATGATCGTAAGGTCTGGGGTTCAAGCCCTTGGCCGGGAAATAACTTTTCAGGTTTTTAGGGGACCGTCCAACCATTCGCTGTTGGGTAAACAATTAACAGTGCTGTTCCTCACGTGGCGCAAGGAATTAGTAACAAAGCCTACACAGAACACACCCGGTATCCTAACTCGCACAAGCTTTAAGCTTCTGAGGGATTTCGTTGAAGCCTAGGATATTCGGAAAAAAATACAAAAAAAAATTAAAATACAAATAATTGGTTTTCTCGATAATTAGACCTCAAAACCTGTAATTTCCTTCCATTGTACATACAAGGTGGCACCATTGGTGATGTGACCCTTTCTCGGGTTGTTTCTACTAATATGTATAGCATGGAGAATTTATCCACGTTCAAACAGAGTGACCACTGGTCACACCAAATACCAATCTCATGTAGGTCCTGTTGGGGTGCGTCAAGGTTTATTGTCATCCGCTGCTAGCATTGAGCAAGCTAAGTGGAGTGGAAGGAAATCGGAGGTGTGGATGTCTCCGTTTGCATACAGGTCCAATAAGGATCCTATAGTAACGCTCAGCATAGCCACACTGCTATTAATTACTTATGCTGCTACCTATTTACTATTTCTATACAGGGTGATTTCGGAGGAGACCGTCCGATTTTGGGATAAGTTTACACTAGTCAAGACCGAACCAATGTTTGGTTTATGGTTGGGGGTCTCTATTGAGAATATACAGGGTGATTTGTCCGATTCGACCGATTTTACTTTTATTGATAACTTTGGTATGGCTTATTCGATTTTAGAGAAATTTTCCCCCAACCATAAACCAAACAGTGTTTCGAGACTGTCTTGACTCGTGTAAACTTATCCCAAAATCTGACGGTCTCCTCCGGAATCACATATGTGGTTCGCAAGAAAAACTTATCTGCTGAATGACCTTCGTGAATTCTTGTTTCATTCATTAGACATTGGATCTACCCTGTTGCCTGTCACTATTGTTTATGTTAAGTTCTCCCAAGGCATTTTTTGTGTCCTCCAAAAAAACCGCACCAAATTCCCAGAATGATGTTTTATTCATTCTATAGTGACTGTTCAAAGTTCTGAACAGGTATAGTTCAATAATTCAATTCAAATCATACATAAATAATTCTATAATATAATAGATCTCAGATTTTCTATGAGAAATTATTGAAAGTCATCTGTCAACTTCATGAAGCAATCGAAGGCCAACTACATGGCTTTTTAAGCGTCATATTCAGGTGGCCAAACAATAACTCATCACTAAAGTAACGTTACGATATAAACTTTGCATAGTGTGAAAAATTTTCCGATTGGCTTTATAAAAACGTGATGCCAAGATCAATAGAACTTTCATATTCCAGACTTTCTTTAAAACGTTTGGATGTCGAGTCGTTCAGTTTCATCCACAACATCATTATACTTTCTAATTCAAAATCTACCAAAGATTGCTAATTATGAACAATGTCATTCCCTTCAATCTTCTCTTTGTCATTCCCCGAAAATAAAAGTATTTCGGGTTGCAAACACAACGAAGAGTCCTATTCAGTTTATGAGACGATCACAACGTATTCGTCATGGGTGGGTTTTGAGTGTAGGGTAAGGAGTTTAAAAGGGGGGGAAAGGGTAGAATGAAGGAGCTTATTTCTAGATAATTCAATAAGTCTTATTGAATTCAAGTCATTATAGAATGGGCTGTGGGCCACGTACTCAGTTATACTTGTGATAGTTTTGACCTAGTCGGCCCAAGATAAAAGAAATAAGTTTATGAATTGTACTCACGCTGAAAAATCTAGAAGCTATGTTTTCAATAGTTTTCATTCCTGATGAACGAATTTGTTCTATTGTGATCCAATCCGAATACTGTTCGAAATTCGAAAAATTAAGCACTATTTTCTTGAGATGTGTCAACAGCTTTTGGTAGGGTTTTCGTCGAAGATCGATACAGGCGACATTTCGGTCCAAGGGTAGGTTGACAAATACGTTCAAAAAAGTTTTCAATCGAGAATTTCTTAACTCTTCGTCGTCATCTGGCGTTGTCAAATAGTTAAGAAGGTTAGAAAGCACATTTGAATTGAAAAATGTGGTCTTTGTTACTGTTGGGTCGAATAAGATTGATCGTACTTCCACCAACCAATCCCTGGCCGTCAAAGGACCAATAAGGCTTTTTTGCTTTGGAACCTTGCTGATCCGATCTGCCTGTTTGAGATATATGATGATTTCTTGAACCTGCAAAAATAATATTATAAAATTATTGGCGTGATTACAGAGGAAGCTTAAACCGGGTCCTGATGAGTGCAATCCGAACATCAAATGCAATAAAATTTGATAAACGATTCGGGGAATGGTGTGGACGGCACTCGAGCTCAGCCTTGAATAATAAACTCGAATGCAGGGTTCGAGTTTAAAACCAAGTCCCGACGGAGCAGAAAGAGCGCTACCTCGAACCATAATCCTCCCTGTGATTTATTGCATTTGCTGTTCGCATTACACTCATTTGGAGCTGGCTTGATGCACTGTTAAATTTATCTCATAATCTTGAATAGTATTCTAGACATACGATGCTCAAGTTCACTGTTCTTAATGCCTGAATCTTAATGGCTGAATTCTAGAATTGTACCCAGATTTTGACATTTCCAGAGGAACATCAGATTTTCCTTTGTAGCATTGACTTGGTTTCTCTGAATTAAATGAATTTCCTTGTGAGTTTCTCTAGCTAAGGCACAGATTTTTCAATAAGCACTTCATTCTACTTGAGAGGGTTTCTCCATTCATTTAAAAATACTAAATAATTCATCATAATTTAGTGGAATAATTTCGTTACAATAATACAACATACGATAAGCACCGAAAATAAGACTTAAGTGATAAAATATTTTCTCACTCAAGTTTCTTCGAATTTCAATGAGCTGATTGGTTGTTTTGAAATACGGATTATAGTAATGGATATCTGTGTTGAACTCGCAAACAAAGCGCAGGCGCAGGAGTATATCAGCAAATTGAAAAATATTCAAAAGCTTATAACTTTTTACTTAAGCCGAATCTGGAAAAATAGCAAAAAAAAAGTGTTCAATTTGATGAGGGGTATTTAAGGTTAAAATGAATGTACACCTTAAAGACTCATTCTGAATACAGGCTGTTTCACCATAAACTGGTCAAACATATATAGTCGTATAGATATGACATTGGGAAAGTCATTTTTGCCTTAGAGGGTGTTTAATGTCAACTTTGAGCACTATTCTGATAACTGTGGTGCGTTATGCGTGACCTTTGAAACAACGATTTTTGGTCCCATCTTAGTATTTTTTGGTGGTCAATTCAATTGTTGTGTAGAATTCTGGAAAAAATATTTCAAAATGAAGGTTAAAGTACAAAGCTGGAATTTGTTGTTTTCGAATGTCAAATTAGATAGCATCATTTCAATGTACCCAATTGTCTAGATATGCAGTGAAAAAACTTCTCCAAAATTCAAACTCAACTTTTTTAACATGTCTACAGCAAAAAAAAAATTCACGCAAAATTGTTGAAATCTTTCGAAGTTGAACTTACCTCCATTCTGAACCCTGGTGTGAAAACAGAATGAAAAAATGTCCATTGGTTTTCATTTTATAGCCTTCCAAAGATTCCGCTCAGAGTACTTAAATAATTTTTATTTAAGAAAATGGTGGCCCTACGGATGGGCCCCCAGAATGACCTGGGTAGAAATATGAATTTATGAAAAAAAAATTCAAGAAAACTTTGATGGGAATCGAACTTGATCTACTCACGGGCAAAAGGGTCGCGGTACCACTCGAGTATAAATTAGATTTATTCTGGATATAATGATGTTCGTTACTAAGCAACGGTAGCTCATCGAATTTGACCCTATTATACCGAATGTGGATAGGGTTCGATTCCTACTGAAATTTTTTAGCTTACTTTTGGCATCCGCAGTGTTTCCAGTTTTCCGAATAAAAATTATTCAAGTACTCCGAGCGGAATCTTTGGAAGGGTATAAAATGAAAACCGATGGATATTTTTTTAATCTGTTTCCACACCAGTATTCAGAATGAGGGTAAGTTCAACATCGAAAGATTTCAACAAATTTGGGGGAAATTATTTTTCCACTGTAGACATGAAAAAAAATTAAGTTTGAATTTTGGAAAAATTTTTTCACGGAAAATCTCAGAAAATTGAGTACATTGAAATAATGCAATCCAATTTGGCATTCGAAAAAAAGAAATGCCAACTTTGTAGGTTTTCCGCCATTTCAGAATTCTACACAACAATTGAATTAACCACCTAAAAAACTAACATGTGACCAAAAACCGTTATTCCAAAAGTCACGCATAAATCACCACAGTTATCAGAATATTGCTCAAAGTTGACATTAAACAACCTGTATCTCGCTTATGCTTCGAAAACGGGATATATGTCATAAGGCAAAAATGACTTATCCAAAATGTCATCTATACGGCTATATATGTTTGACCAGTTAATGGTGAAACACCCTGTATATACCTGGGCTTTCGGTATACATGAATGTTTTTGACCGTTTAAAAGTAGAACACGATGATATGTGTTGTAACAGAAAAATTTCTTTCACAATTCAAGAATGTCGTTCTTCAATTGAAAGATAGAAACGTGGAAAAGATCTCTTTCTATACAGAACCAGTTGTCCCTAAGTTATAAACAAAAATGCTGCAAATTTTGGGAAAACCAATGGGTTATGAATAGTATATAGGTTTTATTTAAGATATCAATGGTATTGGGTTATTGAACTGAGGACATAATAAACCCTTGTGTAGCATTTGCAGCGGTTTTTTTCAATTCTCTGAGGCAGCCGGTCTCAGGACGTATAAGTTAGCTCCAAATGATTTATTCTTCAATTTTGTGCATTGAATGGTCGCAAACCATAAGAATGAACTAAATAGTGAAGAATTCTGGGCGAAATTAATTTATACGCTCTGATACATATATACTTAAATTTTTTCAACATTCTTTGCAAATTACTGCATTTTTTAAGTTTTCTGCGAATACGGTACCAAAATATTATAGTTAGACTTATTGATGAATGACGTTAGTTTTCGAATTGAAATCTGCTCATTTTCCAGCAACGATATGGTTGGTCGATGTGAAACTAAAAGTTGATCATGAAAGCAAATTTCGCTGAAAAATTATTTTACATATTCTATCCAAACATGAATATTTTCGTTATCAACCATCTCCTCCTTCAATTAAAGGCATAACAAGAATTTACCATTATTCATTTGATCTAATTTGAAATCAAAGAACTTAAATATTATCCGAAAAGCTTATGGAAACGCAAACAACACGAAAGTTATATCTTCTTTGCAGTCTATATAATCTAATTCAAAATGGAATAACATAAAATATGCTGTGAAATACTTCCGAAAACACAAATATTACTTTCAAAACTTTTGAAAAAAATGTTCCAAACAGATCTGTCCTGTTTTGCTGTATATGGATTTGCCCGAACTAGTTCCATCCTTGTGTCCTCGGTTCCTCTCTCGTTCCTCTCTCTTTTCTCTCTCTCTCTCTCTCTTTCTCTCTCTCTAAGCCATATCTCTAAAGCTTTATAAACCTATGAGTTTACCCTTGTTAGTAGAATAAGAATATCGACGCGTAGCCTAATGCTAATTGTCCGAATCGTACCGTTCGAAATTTTAATTTCACTGAAAATTTTTCCACAAGTATAGGAAGTTGAAGAAAAATAAATAAAAGATAAAACATTTCGTATCGTTATCATTAACACCATACTACCGTGTTCTTCGACAGTGATGATTTTCATATCCAATGAAATTATGTTCATAAGTTATAACTTTCAGTTATCCGGAGTATGTTCAGTCATATGTTTAAATCTTCATTCTATTTTATGGAATGGATGATGCTTATTGTAGAGATGTGAAAAGGAAATGATCTTACCTGATGTTCAATCCATTCATTCATCTCAGACTCGATGGAATCTGATGATGGTTTCGAGGTCTCATCTGTCGAACTTATAGAATCCTGGAAATATAAGAACGGGTGAAAGAAATTATGAAGTGTACAGTGTATCTAGGTTAGTAGCAACAATACTTTAAACGTATATTCTCTGGTGGATTTCAAACGTAAAAATTCATATATGGTAGTTTCCTCCTCACCCCCTCCAAGTAACCTTTGGCCAGTTATTGCTACACTTCAATAACATCTAACTGGTTAGTTTGCAAAAAGGCATAATTTTGATAATCGTCGTTATCGATAAATGGCTCGAGGTACAAGCCATCAGAGCAGTGTCAAAAAATCAATAATCAAATGATACCGAATAAAAAATATACGGATGAAATCATTGTTGAATTGCAGTTTTTTCAAAATCACAGAGAAAATGAAGCAAAAACAGCGAAAGATTGTAATATCCATAACTCCATTAATGTGTTTTCATTCAAAGTGTTTTGAAAATTAGTAATTCCGATATTTGTACGCGCTTGTTCTAGGTAACATCATTTCGTCACGATGTCTGAAATTTTCGAATTTTTAGCCGAAAATGGTCTTAAACGATTGGGTTGAACTCCCCGAAGAAGAATCCGTGGTCAAATTCAATTCTACCCGTCCGTCCGTCCGTATGTGCTCTAACTTTCGAAGGAGAAGACTTAGCGACTTCAAAGTGTCAGAATAGGTTATGGGTGGAATCGGTTGGATAGTTTCGGATTTAGGCCCATTTGAAATTTTGAGGTTAATTCCTCGATATCTCTACAAGTATTGACGCGCTCAAATTGAAACTTCGTGGATAGTTTCGGAATACGAACGCACAACTTAGAGCCAATTTCCTGTGGACACAGGAAATTTTTGATGAAAAGTTTTTTTTGTCTGAAAATATTGATTATCTATATGTAATGGAATTCGACACAAACTTTGGAGTCTGTATTAAACAACAATGTTCCAAATTTTAATTCGATCCGATATTTAGTTTCGGAAATATAAGGGGAAAAAATGTGCCTTATTTAGTTGTTATGTGGAATTTTAACGTTATTACGCAATATCTCAGGAAGTACGAATGCAATCAGATTGAAACTTCGTCATCAGGTGGAGATCACTAACACGCAACGAGGTGCAAAATTTCGTGTTGATCTAATAGTTTGAATTTGAACAAGCGCGTAAAAGCTCCTGACCTCACGTCATCGCTTTCCTAGATTTTTTCAAGTTTGTCTTTTTAGCCAAAACTATTCATAATGTCTACTTGGATACTGACATTTTGAGCCTATATGAGAGGTTTCTATCACATTCGACAATTTTTACAATGCTACAGAAGAATAAAGATTTCGATATAGTAGTAGTAGTAAAAAATAGGTATGGGACATCGATAGCTCACCATCGATGTTAAGTGAACATCGATAATTGAACATCGATATTTGTGAACATCGATGTTTTCATAATTTCAATGATCGAGAATATTAGTTGAGTTCCGATATTCCTGGCCAGTACTTGTCAGTGAATTTTGACAGTCGATTTTACTGGCACTGCTTGGGTAATTCTTCGTATCAGTACGAAGCGTTTCGAAATTACTGATACTATCCAGTATTGATTGGGAATATCGGAACGCAACAATAATATTAATATCTTCGATTCACATAATATCGAATAGACGACTTCGGCCCAAGTTGCCAACCCACAATTTTTCTCACAAATTCACTATCACTGGGGAACGGGAAATTCAGAACAAATTCGACATGATAAGGTTCGCGTTATTTATAAATATCCGTAAAAGATGCCTCGGCTCCTCAAACAAGATAATTCCTTCCAAATATAGGTTTTTGTAAGGCTGAAATTTAAGTTTGGGTTCCTGATTTCATGTAAATAGTGTCAAGTTTATAAAGGATATTATCCGCGCACATCAACCTGGTTATTTCGGTTGCCGGTTTTCTGTTCTGTAAATATGAAATATTCGGTTGGTTCCTGAAAAAAAAGGTTAATCACGGAATTTGATTGATGAAAAAGCAATCTTTCTGCCACCAGAACATAAACGTATTAAGTCTATGCACCAGAACGATAATCAATGTTTTATGGTCCATAGCATAGAAAAATCTTTATTTACCTTATGATCCATACACCATACCTACTAATTTTTCCATTGTTGATTGTTGTCACTTCTATATTCCATGGATCATAAAGTAAATAAAGATTGTTCTAAGCTATGGATATGTTACCGTAGAACATTATTGACTGTCGTTCTGGTGACAGAAAGAACGTTTTTTCATCAATCAAATTCCGTAATTACCCTTTTTTCAGGAACCAACCGACTATTTCATATTTATGGAACGGAAAACTGGCAACCGAAATAACAAAGTAGATTTGCGGAACATATCCTATATAAATTTGACACTATTAACATGAAATCAGGAATCCCAACATTAATTTCAGCCAATCAGAGATGATCTTAACAAAACCCTATATTTGGAAGGAATTATCTTGTTTGAGGAGCCGAGGCATCTTTCACGGATATTTATAAATAACGCGAAGCTTATCATGTCGAATTTGTGCTGAAATTCTCGTTCCCCAGTAATAATCAAGTTTTGAAGAAAGTTGTGGGTTGGCAACTTGGGCCGAAGTCGCCCATTGAATTTCAATTTCTACTGAAACTGGTAATTTTTCGAAGAAAAATAGAATTAACTCAAACATAAAATGGAAACCCAAGAAAGCATGAAATAAAAATAAAATCGAATGAAAAAATCCAGAAAAGCACTGACATGAAGTCAGCCGCTTTGGTGCGCATGTTCAGATTAGTTGCCAAAGCGGTCATCCTTTCGCGTATGGACCCCGCCAAACACACCTTTACTTCCTAATGGAAAGATTTGGTGACCGTTTTCTAATCATATTATCCTCACGAAATTATGCATGAACCTTGAAGCTATCATATTAAATCACACTGGATTTCAAACCAATCCAATCTGTAAACATCGATGTTTATATCGATGTTATTTGTCACTGACATCGATGTTGAAAACATCGACATCGATCATGAAACATCAATGTTTAATAAACATCGATGATGTCCGATCTCTAGTAAAAAACTTTATTGAAACCATATTTCAAAGGTATTACGACCTAGGTCTTCGATTTCGATATATTTCTCTCGAATGGAACTGATAGGAAAATGACTATAATCTAACATTCTCAAATTATATATGGTGAAATCGAAATGTGTCAGAATGTCGTGGCGAACCGGGATAGTTTATTAAAGTGAATGGAGTATACCTACATGAACGACATCACTTACCTCATTAGGTTGAACCAACTGTTCCATGAGGGTTAGCACTACATTCTTCAGGTAAACGTTCTCAAAAGATATCGTTTTTCGTTGCATCAACTTAAGAAGAATTTGTAATGTAATTACTTTCACATAATCAGAAGGTGACGACAACCCATGAAACACCAATTCTATCAGTCTGTCGCTCTCTGATAAATCTCGATCTGGAGTATTATTGAGGAAAATTCTTGCATGATCTTCATCTTTCATGAATTCTAATAAAGTCAGTATAGACTCTAAACAGTAATATTGTACCTGAATATAGGGATTCTGGTAGTATAACCTCAACAGAACTTTGTAAGTGACAAATACGAAAATAAACGGTATATTGAATGATTTCGAGGTGTCCCGCAATTTGTTCAACTTCTCTACAGAATGTATTCCATTATATAATTTTTCGATTTTACTGAAATGTCAATAAATCAAATTGTATTGTAAAATCAAGGTGAAAACGAAAAACTAGATCATTTAAACCTTACTTACCATCGCTCAGATGAGGACTCGTCTATGGATATCATTTTTTCGAAGTTGATGGTATTGATAACTCCTTTATCTATGTATGTAAATTGCTCAACATCATTTTCAATTTGAGCATCTATTACATAGTTGAGCCAGGGGACTAAAGGTACCCAGTCACCTGTTTTGTTCTGTTTACACCACACCATTATATCGATATTTTTGATGACCTCTTCACGCATCTTTTCGTTTATGTCATACTTCTGTATTTTGGGTAAGGCTGGCATAAGGGCCCAAAGAAGGGAAGACACGGAAATCATCGATTCCTGGTCGCTGAAATGGAAATAGTAAAGTGAATATTCTAGCCTTTCAGATGCATATTCCTGATAGTATAACATGATTGATGAGGTATTAACTACTGATCGTATAAAGAAATAGTTAGGGACCTTTAAAGCTGCCCGTTCCTCCGCTATAGAGCGGTCTGCCAGGTCGGCACCACTGAAAATATAATTAACTAGAGCGGCCACCCAGATACTCGAAGTATGTCAGGCTTTCCCCACTCTCTGGTGCCCTACTCGCGACTCGTACTAGGCGGACTATCATAAGAATTGCATGATTCTGAAGTGTAAGTCGTTTATCTTATTGACTCTTTTTGTTTTGATTGTTTGCAATAGAAAGGAGAGGCCTGTCCATCGCTTTCGAATGCAATAGCAGGGAGAAAAATAGGTAAATCGCAAGTACCTAGGTAAAAAAAATTCTTTTTGTCGTTTCCCATTAGATCCCTAATTCGAAGAATTAGAAGATTCTAGCGATTAGGAGGGATGATTGGAAACGAACCAATCGAAGTCTGAAGTGTTTTAAGTGGCCAGTTTGAAGAAATTTATTATGATAATTAATCTGCCTTTCGTAGGCACTTGAAGAAAAATGCTGTTCCATCAGTTTTTCCCGCATTTCCGTCTCATTTACAGCCATTAACAACAATGAGAGTTTAAAAGAGTGGCCACTCTTCGATTATTTTACCAATAGCAGAAAAAATGGCAAAATCTGATGTGGAAATAACCTCAGAACAACTCGAAAATACTAAACAGAATAAGAAGAATCGTTGAACCTTGAAGCAGAAGAGATTGAAATTGAAAACAGAATTTCATTTTATCAGAACAGCGTGATTTACTCAGGAATAATTCAAAAAATTATTTCTGCCTTACGAAAAGTGAATCTCGAAAAAATATCCATCCTTCTCGTTCCAGAACATAGAATAGTAAGAAATATTAGCAAAATATCATAGCATAACACTGTAAAAACATTTATCTGCTTAGATAAAATCTTTGAATGTGTCAAGTTTTTCCAAATGTATTGAATAGTTCAGATATTATAATGGCGTTGATGAAATTCTAAATGATAATTGTATTTAGTGATTTGTTTGATTAATTTATGACTTGTCTTATATACTGCATGTGTTTCTAATTGGATAATTAAACATCAACTATCCTAAAATGAAGAAATTATTCGATGATCGTTCACGATATTTTGCCAATTTTCTGAACATATTGGATACCTACGTTGTTCTAGGTCCCAGAAGGAAGTGTGAAAATTTTATTTTCAATTTCAGACGAAGAAAATACTCCTCAGAATTCAACCACGAATTTAATATCATTCAAAACAACCGTCATCAGATCTGAACCGGATTTATATATAATCTGTGAAGAAATATTCAAAGCATAAGTTTGAAAAAAACAAAATCAATAGCAACATAACCAATTACACCAATGATTTACTTGCGGACTTTTTGAGTATGAAGTTTTTGATAAAATGAAATCATTTATCAATCAATGGAGAAGACCACCATAAGAACTAGTTGATTGAAAGTATAGAGAAAGTATATTTCACCATTAGACTTTAAAAAAAACCGGGACCACAACCAGAGCATCGAACTTGAGAATTATTTCATTTATAAGGACAGTTATCAATATTTCGTTTTCTTTCAGTGATTTGGATTGATTCACAAATTTTCGGATTTCGATATGTTTTAATAAATTTGCCATAACCATATTGTATAATCAATTGTCATCCATTCAGTACTAAAATAAAAACTTGACAAAAATAAGAATCAATGCGAATATCACCTTCGAAAGCAGTAGAAATCATGAATATAGCGAGCCCGATGAAGAGACGGTAGGGCAACAGAGAGTGGGGGAATAAGAGCACATATTCGGTAGCGCGTTCGCAAAACGGTAGCCGCTCTAGTATATTCTATTCTCTCTGGTCGTCACTTAGTTCTCGGTTGAGTCAATGTATTTTCTAGAGATGGGTTCGTCATTTCAGTACCTATGATTTTGGCCCTGTGACTGAACTGCCACAGGAAGTTCAGTCGGCTTCCAACAATTACTTCTCTAGAACTGTCAGGAATTTGCACAGTAGAGTTGGTCACGTCCGGTTTTGTCGAACTATTTTAGGACCGACTTGATTTTTTTCTTCATACTCATCTGGTTGGTCGAGAGATTTGATGACGTTTTGTCAATTATTTTCTCATCGCCAGATTGAATTCATTTCATTACTGAGCTGATTTAAATAAAAAATTGATTCTCCTCTCTCTCTTTCTGTCCTTAATTCTGTTCGGGTTTTCATGTAGTTTGAACTGTCTTAGAATAGTTCTAGGACTCGAAACGTCTGCTCATCGGTTGTGCGCCTTTCGAGAACAATCCTAGGATAGTCTGGAAATTCAAACCCGAATGAAGCTAGTAGGTCACAGAGTACAAATCCTGTCAAAACACGTCTCTAGTATTTACTTGTCAAGCCTTGTCGTATGGTTCCGGAACTCAACTCCGTCCGAGCGCCGACCGCGTAGTGCAGCGCTGTGCAACCGACCAAATTGACGGACCTATTTTCGTTTTGATTTAGATGACATATATCGATTGGAGGATATTTTGGAATCATTTTGCATTATTTTTCAGGTTTTTCCCAGGTTTTCACTCCCAAAAATTGTTATTTGTTGGAAACTCCCTATCGGATTGCTGGATTCAAACTCTTTGTCAATGGCAGTTCCCAAAAAAATGTTGCCTAATGAACAAAATCGGAAAAATGCAAACGATCGATGCAGTGAACTGTAACGTTCAGATATCGATATCTAACCCCTTCATCAGACACTTACAAGAAAATTTTCAGAATAAATTTTTCGAATAATTGCGTATTTTGACATTTTCAAGAAACTACAGCATCACATTCACTTCCAAAATTTCTTCTACTTCCGTCATAGGTATCTTGGTCATTATTTCAATCCTATCAAGTGATTTCCAATGGTCGAACGAACATGAATTGCTATTTGATATCTTTCGTATGTCTCAATTCCTTAGGTTGTTTTTGTGTTCTGGTTTCTTGATGTCTTACTGCATCATTTTAAGATTTCTGTGCCTCGTGTCTTGGTTTGTATTAATTGGTTTGTAGTAGAGATCTCGAAAAAACGGTTCAAAAACTGTTCTTATATTGAATTAATATGCATATAAATTAAGGAGAAAACGGGATGTCGTTCTGTAGGCTTCAGTGCTTATTTTTTGAAATTTTTTTTTCGGGATGTAGGTTCTTAATTCTTCAATGGAAATACGCGATAATAGTTATTTTTCCATTTTTCACTGCATTTCAGTATTTATTTTCCCGAAAATTCTTGAATATAAAAAAGTGGCAACATTGCGCATTCTCACAATTTTTTTCAACCCTTTGCACCCAAAAATTTTCTGAAGAAAACGAACTCTGGCCTCTTTAGGGACCAAAACACAACAACAAAAGAAGCCTATACAGGGTCCCGCAACAGAGACACGGAGTTCCATATCTCTAGTTAGGAAACAGAGAGGTATCTGCTTTTCTATGATTTTACCCTTATTGCTCGAACTCGACAAATTCAAAATGTTTTCAGTAACTACTTTATACATATCTTAAACCCAAAAATATCAATGATTTTCGAGATTTTCTGCCTGACTTGCCTTTCTTTCAAATATTCGTCATTCAGAGTATTCGAAATTATTTAGTTGTCCCATTGGAATTTATTTCTGGTCAAATATTGTACATTGGTTACTCTCTCAACCAGTATATCTGAAATCGAACTGGTATATACAGGGTAAGAAAAACAGACACATCTTGGAATTAAAAATTGGCAGAATCTTCCTTATTTCAAATGGAACACCCTATATTTTATGAATCCATAAGAATCACCGAAAAAAGCTCTACAAATTTCGTCCAGTAGTCCTTATGGTTAAGTTCACTAGTTTTACTTTAAACAGCCCATTTTATGAAAAAGCGCAATCATTCTTATTTCTTCGCCATGATTTCGTTCAACGACTTGATATTGATATGATAGTTTAAACTGTGGTGGCTCGCAAGTTCACCTGATTCAACAAAACCAGTTTTTATGGGGATGCCTAAAATATGGTTCACGTCGAGCCACCAAATTCTTCCGAAAAGATGCGGCATAGAATAACGTATTCTCTCCGCAGATTACAAAAGCTATCTTGCATAGGGTAGAACAGTCAGTCTTTCGAACATAGACTTCATTCAAGAAAATGGATCACATGTTGAACATATGTTTGAATATCAACTTTCATCAAACTTATGTACTGTTAGCGATAGATAACCTTTTTCGGACCGATGATTTGAGATGAAGGTGCAAAAAACTAGTAGGTAAAAGAGATTTTGGAGTTGCAAAAGAGAGCAGGAGCCGGGATCGATCACTGGCTTCGTCGGTTTTGAGATTTTTTTTTTAAATACTCGGCAAAGTCGAAACCTCACGTTTCTTGGGCTGCTGGTTAGCATTTTCTCGCAAGTTTCTCCCAAAGAACTCGAAATGTCATCCGAATTGTTCTCTTTCGAATTTAAGCTCTCCACGATTCACATCTTATTCAAATAGTAGGTATTTTATGGAAATTATCTTCAGAAAAAAGAGCTGTTTTGGGGATAACTAAAGGGTTTTCCAATAAGAGGTGCTATTTTGAATAGCCCGCTATTTCGGTAGTTGTCACTTTTGAAGCTGTCATTTTTTGACATTTGACAAGTAGAAACTACGCCATTAATGAAAATGGAACGATACACGCTTCAACAACGCATTGAAATTATTAAAATTCACTATAAAAATGTTGAAAATTTGGCAGAGACGGTTCGTAAAACTCGAACATTTTCATGAAGCACCTTGTTGGACCGCAATAAAAAAATTGGTGGGAAAATTCGAGCTGTTGGGACAAGTTAGTGATGTAAAGAATGAAACCCGTGCACGTCGCTCAAGAACAGCCGAGAATATGGCTGCTATAGCCGAAAGTGTTGAAGAAAACCCAGGTTTGTCCATTCCTAGTCGTTCTTTGGAATTAGGCATTCCACAAACGTCATTACACCGTATTTTGCATGAATATTTGGGTCTTAAGGCTCATCAAGTTCAGTTAACACAAGAACTCAAGCCGGCCGATCATCAACAACGTCATGTCTTTGCTGATTGGGTCGTTGAAATGCATGAAAATGATCCATAGATCCATGGAAAAATCATCTTGAGTGATGAGGCCCATTTCCACCTCGGTGGCTTCGTCAACAAGCAAAATTGTCGCATCTGAGGCTCGGAAAACCCGAGAGTTATTGTTGAAAAGCCTCTCTATCCTCAACGTGTGACTGTTTGGTGCGGTTTATGGTCCGGCGGAGTCATTGGAACTCACTTTTTAGAAAATGAGGCTGGAGCAACAGTTACGGTGAATGGATTGCGCTATCGAGAGATGATTAATGATTTTTTATGGCCGGAATTGGATGGTATTGATCTGGACATCGTTTACTTTCAACAAGACGGCGCTACGTGCCACACAAGCAACGAAACCATTGATCTTTTGCGGGAAAAGTTTCTGGACCGTGTTATCTCTCGTAGAGGTGATCACAATTGGCCACCGAGATCTCGTGATTTAACACCTTGCTACTTCTTCCTTTGGGGCCACGTGAAAGAGAAGGTCTACGCCAATAGCCCAGCATCGATTCAAGACCTCAAAGATGGAATTCGTGAGGCTATCGAGGACATAGGGCAGCCACTTTGCGATTTGGTTATGGAAAATTTCATTAAAAGGATATGGTCCTGTAAGGGTGGTCGTGGTGGTCATTTGCCTGATGTTATTTTCCACTATTAACGGCATAGATTCTTCTTTATAATGAAATAAACATCAGCATATTTCTTTAAATATCAGAATAACACCTCTTATTGGAAAACCCTTTAGTTAAATTACCCATAAGAACTACAATACGAAATGTGTAAAGCTTTTTTTGGAGCTTCTTATGGATCTACAAAATATAGATGTTCCATTGGAAATAAGGAAGATTCTGCTTGACCAGAAATAAAATCCAATGGGACTTGGCACAACTTAATAATCCCAAATACTTTAGTAGAGTGACGAATATTGAAAAAAAAGACGTGCCAGGCAGAATATCTCGAAAACCGTTGATATTTTCGTGGTGAAGATATGTTTAGTATGTATTGTATTTTTCATGTGGAAACCGAAAAAGTATTGAAAATACAAGTAGCTATTTAAATAAAACGAAGTTGGGACCTGACCAGAAGAAATGAAACACCCTGTGTGACCGAAAACATTTTAGTTAGTCGAGTTCAAGCAATTATCAAACATCATAGTAAACTAGATTCCTTTGTTTTTCCTAAATAGAGATGTAGAACACCGCGACACTGTTGCAGGACCCTCTATAGTAAAATTACTCGCATAAAAAAGATTTCAACATTTCAATCATTTAAGACTTCCAATTATTTTGAGTATGCTGGCTGAACTGTTGAAAACAACCTCATAGAAAAAAACACCCATAAAATAAATACAGATAGGTCCATATAAAGATATCATTGCCTTCAGGAAAACCATTCAGAACGGTCCAAATTGAAGTTCAAGTGACGGAGCAGAAGGAGAAAATTTTGAGAATTTTTATCTTTTCGTTAGTCAAGAACCATCAGACACTGCGAAAGATTCTTGCAAAAAGTAACTAACTAGCTTTGTATTGTGTAATGGCTTACAAGGATACGACGAAACAACAAGGAAAATACAAGAGATTTCGAGATTCTAGCAAACCAAGTACTAATAGAGTAAAGAATCTCTTCGAGAAATTTTATCAGGGTAATGGGAATAAGCAAGGTAATTTCTCTCGCAGGAAAAGGTTACTCTACAAGGGTTATTTCATTCTTGGACGTCACTCTATCTACTTTTGAGAACTCTAGATGTATGATAAAAAAATCATAATTACCTTAGACTGTCCCTGTGGCAATAGTCAAACACCGTTTCTGCTATCCCCAAATCTATCAAAGCCATAGGCACTGTATCAATATTAATTGAAAGTATTGCCAAAGTTTGCATCAATTTAGACAGATAACGGGACTTTGGTCCTCCCATCTCGGTCTTCAGCAGCTTGTCAAGTATTGAAATCATTTCTGGACAGGTGAAATGTCTGATCGTTTCTGGGTCATTTATAATTCCTGAATAGAACTTGCATAGTTCAAGTATCACACGATCAATGAAATCCTTATCTACTTTTTGAGCACTCTTGATACATTTTTCTAAGAATATGATTGTTACTCTTGACCGTTTTTCTGGGTCTAT
Source organism: Myrrha octodecimguttata (assembly GCA_958510865.1). NCBI lineage: Eukaryota > Metazoa > Arthropoda > Insecta > Coleoptera > Coccinellidae > Myrrha > Myrrha octodecimguttata. The sequence continues at coordinate 35,770,661 of OY294057.1, forward strand.
TTCTTCGCAATGCAGCAATAACAAAAGAATTGCCCTGCGGGTTTTCTCAGAAATGTATTTGAAATTTAGTATACAAAAAAAGATTGTTTCCATCGCCTGCCAATTGAAATGATTTATCAATTCAAAAGACACTCTCACAGATAGATTTTGAATGATTAACGGCTGGTTTCACAAAGACTCGATCACTGCTGATCGAGCAATCAAGCTCTTAATCAGTCGAACAACACCGTATTCTATGCTCAATATTCTAATCCGATCGGCGATTAAGGATTTGACGGCTCGATCACCAAATGGTCGATAAACGGCAGTCGATTGCCGATCAAGCACTATTTGTGTTTCACAAAACATTTTTGAGTACTAATATAAAAACTTCACTTGACGGTCGATCAAGTTGATTGGACGAATTTGGGCAATCAAGCCAGCTAATTACACTATTGAAGTTTAATTTACTAGATCATCAGTCTATTTTGGAATGTTTCGCAATATATAATTTCTCCGTAAATTTCATCAGAAGGAAATATTAATGTATACAAAATCATCAGAGTTATCGAATTGTCTAAAATTGGTACAGAATTTGAACCGAGTAATGAGAGATGGCAGATATTAGTTGCTAAAACTTTTCCAGTTTATTTCAGCGGATCATAACAATAATTGAAATTATTTTTGGTGAGATGAACTCACGACTGAAAAGTGATTTTCAACAAAATTTCAGGTGAACTGTGGTTTTGCAAAATAACGGTTGTTGATTTCTATATACAATGTGACCCTTTCAACAGATATCTACATTCCCAGTCAACACAATAAAGTTTCAAAAAAAAATTAGCTCAGGCATATATTAGGAGTCAATGAACTTGTGAAATTGAAACAACCCATTTTGGACCCTTCGGAATACAGCACTCCTGTTGTTATGACCCTGTATCGATATTTGGAAATATAATGATACTTGCAATCTGATATTGACTATCATCTATAATTCCTGATGGATTAATTAATTACTTTCACTTCATGGGTTGTGCAAAATCGGATTTTAATTTGTGGAGAATTCTGAAGATAATATGCAGATGAAATTGGATCAACATTCACAAGAAATAAAATAAATTTCAATATGAATAACAATTTATTATCAAATAATTCACCATCTTCGTAACTTCCAAATTCCATATCGAAACAAATCGTGAAAGTTCTGCTAACTTCAATCCAATACTGCCTTTGAAATATTTTCTCAGCAATTCCACATTACATTTTATTGTGAGCTAATGGATATCTTCCAATTTCTTCTCTCTTTTCTATCATCAAATTCGTTTGAAAATCACATCACTTTGAATTAATTATGAAATGACACAGTCAACAAAAACAAGGCAATGAAGTTTTGTGGAACGCAAATTCGTTGATTCGCCGATCAAATTTGACGGAACAAGCTGTTGATCGTACCATCATCGTATCTTTGTGAAACCCAGGGTTAATCCATGATGGAAACAAATATGGTGTGCTCATCTGAAGAATGAGTGACGTCAGCTAGCAGAAAATACAAAGAGTTGCATATTCTGTGCTTTGAATAAACATGCAAATTCGAAGCACAGAATATACAACTCTTTGTATTTCAATCATGCTGAGTTAACTCATTTTTCAGATGAGCACACCATGTTTTTTACATCATGGGTTAATCCTGTACAAACAGAGTACCAGAGCTAGCGACACTCAATCGATTAGTCCATTAAAAACAGAATAGCAACCGAACAATTCAAATCGAATGGGCCTAAAATGCTATAATTGTGCAATTTCACAATTGAACGTATTGATAATACTTTTAGTTATTATACAGGGTGTTTCACCATAAACTAGTCAAACATATATAGCCGTATAGATGACATTGGGAAAGTAATTTTTGCCTTATGACATATGCTACATTTTCGAAGCATAAGCGAGATACAGGGTGTTTGATGTCAACTTTGAGCAATATTCTTATAATTGTGGTGATTTATAAGTGACCTTTGAAATAACGGTTTTTGGTCACATCTTGGTATTTTTTGGTGGTCAATTCAATTGTTCTGTAGAATTCTGGAAAAAATATTTCAAAATGGCGGAAAACCTACAAAATTGGATTTTTTTATTTTCGATTGCATTGTTTCAATGTACTCAATTTTCTAAGATTTACCGTGGAAAAATTCATCCAAAATTCCAACTCAACTTTTTTTTTACATGTCTACAGTGAAAAAAAAATTCACCTAAAATTGTTGGAATCTTTCGAGGTTAAACTCACCTTCATTCTGAACTTTGGGGTGAAAACAGAATGAAAAAATATTCATTGGTTTTCATTTTACAGCCTCCCAAAGACTCCGCTAGGAGAAGTTAAATAATTTTTTTCAAGAAACTGGTGGCCCTACGGATGCCAAAATTATGCTGATAGGCCACCAGAGTGACCTGAATAGAAATATGAATTCATCAAGAAAAAAAATATTTTCTAAAAACTTGGCTAGGAATCGAACTCTCTCCGCATTTGGAAAATAGGGTCAAATTCGACGAACTACCGTTGCTTGGTAACGGACGTCCTTATAATCAGAATAAATCCAATTTATACGCGACCCTATTGTCCATAAGTGGAGTGAGTTCGAATCCCATCAAAGTTTTTTTGAAGAAAATTTTCTTTTGATGAATTCATATTTCTATCCAAGTCATTTTGGTGGCCTATTAACATAATTTTGGCATCTGTAGGGCCACCAGTTTCTTAAATGAAAATTATTCAAGTTCTCCGAGCGGAGTATTTGGGAAGCTATAAAATGAAAACCAATGGATATTTTTTCATTCTGTTTTCACCTCAATTTTCAGAATGAAGATTAGTTCAATCTCGAAAGGTTTCAACAATTTTGGGCGAAAGTTTTTTTTCACTGTAGACATGTAAAAAAAAAGTTGAGTTTCCGCCATTTTTAAATATTTTTTCCAGAATTCTACACAACAATTGAATTGACCACCAAAAAATACTAAGATGTGATCAAAAACCGTTATTTCAAAGGTCACGTATAAATCACCACAGTTATCAGAATATTGCTCCAAGTTGACATTGAACACCCTTTATCTCGCTTTTGCTTCGAAAACGGGGTATATGTCATAAGGCAAAAATGACTTTTTCAATGTCATCTATACGGCTATATATGTTTGACCAGTTAATGGTGATACACCCTGTATAATTCACATGGATATTCGATTAAATCTACGAAAAAGAAAGAAAGAAAAAAACATACAATTCCACATAAAATTAACTTTACAATTACAAATTAACACTGTCAAGCACGTCTTTATTTTCAATCTGAGGAGGCTCATAGTTCGAGTATACCGCAATATTGCCTGTCATGCTGTGTACCCGATCCAAGGCCCCTCCCTCATGAGGCATCCACGATGTTCCATGACTCCCAGGGATGCATGGGGAAACAGCATATTGAATCAACGCAACATTGTTTTGGAATTCTTTATCTGCTATACCTCTGCTATCTTCGGTATTCCATGAAATATTTCTGGGTAGGTCATTATGTATTCTCTGACATGCACGTTGAATTTTCTCAGTTCAGACATTCGTCAGATCTCCAACGGAACAGAATTGTAGAAACCGAGACCGAAGAAAAAGAAGGATCTCTGCGTCAGCGATTTCCTGAAAGTTCTGACGAAGAGCTCCTCGTTAGCAGCCGTTCTGGTATTTTGGCTTTCACATATTTCAAATTTTTCCTGGCATATGTACACTCTCCTTATACAGTGATAGGTGAAAAGTAGGTTGATACTGAGCACTTGGGCCTCCCGATAAAGCATACTATTGAGATACAGTTTCCCTTTTTTGCGCGCATGTTGAATATAGTCAGTCCACCGTATGTGTCAGTCTATAATAATTACTCCTAGGTATTCCACAGAAGAAACCCTCCCGATTGAAATGCAGTTACATTGGGCTCTGTTGCAGTGTGTATAATGCAGTCTTATCGAAAAGTCGGATGGCTGATTAACAGCAGTCGGAGTAAATGATCGAGATTTGTTGTCTCGGTCAATTTCCGATGATAATAATATAGGTTGATATTGCACAATTACGAAGTGAAATGCGATGTCTTACCTGAATGGGTTGAAGGTGAAAAACTAGGCGAATTACCACTGGTCTGGTAACAAAAGGTACAGGTAAAGGGGAGGGACTCAAGGATGTACCTTTCCTTCTGCTCAGCTTCCTCGGCTTTCACCTGATGGAAATAAAACCACAAGACACTCCACTCCAAATTGTCAATATCACTTTGCAGTGGGTTTTACCCGTATAGGCAAATAGACGAAATTATATATGAATCAGACGAACAATGCGGCGAAATAATGCGACGATAGATTAGCGATAATTGCGTCTTTCTTTAGAGGTTATCTCTTAATACGTGAGTAATGACTCCTGCGACTCTAGACGAGTAACTAACTGTTGACAGACGATTCCGGCAAAAATGCGTTTCACGCCCAACACAACCCGAGTTAGGCAATCCAACATACACGTTGGCTCAACTCGACAAAGTGTAATAAAAAAAAAGGTTCGCGACTTGACACGGAGTAAGAGCCAAGTATTTAGTCTTTTCTGAATTCAGGGTGAGTTCGTTTGTAGTAAGCCATGAATAAATTTTTTGAAGATCGGATTCAGCAGTGTGTTGGATATCCTCCCACTTCGCCTCAATTTGTATATGGACAGTATCATCTGCGTAAAGGTTGAGGTGTCCTCTTTGGCCCTCTATCTGGGCAATATCATTAACATACATTGAGAATAGCAGAGGTCCCAAAACCGTTCCTTATAGTTGTAGCATCGCTTACTTCTACCCCTTTCTTGACTCTTTGTTTCCTGTCTCGCAAATAATCTTTTGTGATCCATCCAATGCGTCCACCGTATGCTCCAGAATGTCCATGACCGCATTTTCCGTATTGGAGTTCTGGATGAAACCGTATTGTCTCCTTAAAATCACCTTATGAACGTCAATGAAGTCTGTCAGTCTCTTTTTGATTACCTTCTCAAAAATTTTGGTAGAATTATTTATTGTTGAAATAGGTCTATAGTTGCTTAGACACCTACGATCACCTGTTTTATGAACTGGAGTGATAATCGATTCTTTCCACTGTGCTGGGATCTTTCCGCTAAAAAGGCACGAGTTAATAATATGTGTCTTTTGAATTCATGTATTATCTTGATGGTCTTTGCGCCAATTTCATCTAGACCAGCAGAACTCTCGGGTTTCAAGCTGGATATGAGTGAAATCATTTCAGTTTCATTCACTGGTCGCAAAAAGATGCTATTGTCATTTCTATCGTTTTTCAAAAATCGATTTACTCCACATATCATTGCCTATCGCAGTAAAATATCTGTTGAACGTGTTCGATTTGACTTTATTATCTGCAATATTATGGTCATCTGAGTTGAGTACTTTTGTATGTTCTATACCGTTATTGGACCTTTTCCTGTTTCCCGACATGTTGTTTACAATGTCCCAAATTTTCTTACTCTATATCCAGCCTCGGTTATTTTGATCCCAGAATATTCATTCTTTGTTTTTTTATTAGTGAGTTAAGCCTATTCCTGTGAGCCTTGTACTCTCTTTCTGATTCCTTATCATGCTCTTCTTCAGAGCATCGCGGTGCGCAATAGAAACTATGAGCCCCCATTGTGTTTTAGCTTTTTATATCTTCTATTTTTATATTTTTTTATATTTGTGGCCTCGGCTATGTGATCATTTAGGGTATTAATGAAATTTGGGTATGATATCTGAGGATCATCCGAGTCAAAAACCTGAGTCCATTCCACTGTAGCCAGCAACCCCCCCAATTTTTCAAAATCAATGTAGAATATCTCATCACTGACAACAGTCTTTAGACAGCAAATATCGGCGGGCGACAAGCACTTAATGGGGAATAATGATCTGTCATATTGGTATAAAATATTATCGGATCAATTTCAATTACATCGCATTATTGGGAAGTTTTTTTTGATTTGGGTTTACTGCATGTATTGTAGGGTAGTTTCCGCGTAACATAATTATACAGGGTGTCACAGAAATCAGGTTCGCCCCTGAAAAAATCTTGATTTTACAAGGAATCGTATTGAAATTTTGGACGTCAACACTACAGATTGTCTTCCGTCGATTAAGCTAAACAAGGAGTCTCTTTGACTTCCTGTTTAACTGGAAATAGACGTAACATTAGATTTTCATATGAACTGATGCTTATTTTTGCATATTCGGATTATAGGTTGAATGCTGAGTATGTCTCCAAAACAAAATCTAGAAAAGCACTGACTTAAGGTCAGGCGCTTTTACGCGCTCGTTCAAATTTTAACAATTAGATCAACACGAAATTTTGCACCTAGTTGCGTGTTGGTAATCTCCACCTGATTACAAAGTTTCAATCTGACTGCATTTGTACCTCTTGAGATGCGGAAATGACGTTAAAATTCCAAATAACATAAAAATTTGGCACATCAAAGTTAGAATCGGATCGAATGAAAATTTGGAACATTGTTGTTGAATACTGGCTCCAAGGTTCGTGCCAAATTCCATTGGAATCAAATCAATATTTTCAGAGAAAAAAAAATTTTTCATCAAAAATTTTAAAAAATTTCGAATAAAATTTTTTTAAATTTAATACCGTTAACGTACTTAACCGAGACATTTGAACTCCAAACCTTATCTGACAATTTGAAGTCGCTGAGTCTTTTCCTTCGAAAGTAAGAGAAATTTGGAACATTGTTGTTGAATACTGGCTCCAAGGTTCGTGCCAAATTCCATTGGAATCAAATCAATATTTTCAGAGAAAAAAAAATTTTTCATCAAAAATTTTAAAAATTTTCCAATAAAATTTTTTTTAATTTAATACCGTTAACGTACTTAACCGAGACATTTGGACTCCAAACCTAATCTGACAATTTGAAGTCGCTGAGTCTTTTCCTTCGAAAGTAAGAGCACATACGGACGGACGGACGGACTGAATTGAATTTGACCACGGATTCTTCTTCAGGGAGTTCCACCCAATCGTTTATGACCGTTTTCGGCTCAAAATTCGAAAATTGCAGTCATCGTAACGAAATGATAACGCGCTGTTCCCTAGAACAAGCGCGTAAAAGTAAAATGAAAAAAAAAATTTTGATCGAAATTTTTTTTTTCGGGGTGTTGCCATCAGATCGATTGTAATTTCAGATAAATAAATTCTCATCGTAATCAGAAATCATTGTAACAGTTTTCAATAAAAATTTACTTTTTGGGCAGAAGTTACGGTAATTTTGTTTCAGTCACGAGCCAGTAGGGGTGATGATATTCCTGCTCTAGCTTCAATAAGACTGCGGCTAGTATTTTGAAATTTTATACAGAAATTGTATAGAGAAAAAATTTCAGTAATTTTCGACCTACGATTTTGTGGAAAGAGTTGAAAAGACGAATGCTTCATCGGAATGTGGGAGAATGTCCTGTATAATATTGCTCTATGGTTGGGAAATATACGAATATATTTCTCTATCCAGAGATCGTATGATCAGAGCATGCAAGCAAAATTTAGTGAACCTAAGCCAGGGCTGGGCAGTATTTCAATTACTTGTAATTGAAATACGTATTTGAAATACAAATACGTATTTTGTATTTGTATTTCAATTACTTCTTGAAAATGTATTTTGTAATTGGTATTTCAAATACCTGACACTGAAGTATTTTGTATTTCGATACTTTTGTCTTCGAATTACTTTTGAACAAATACATTTAGCGCTGAGCGCTCTTCAGAAAATAGTCTCTGAATCTCCTTTCAGATGGCGCAACATTCATCTGCTTCATCTAGTTCTTTTGCTAGCAATCATGTTTTCGGCAAATGAAAAGGTGCTGCGCAATGGTAATTTCAACATGGAGTTAGAGTTGGTCAATTTCCAAAAACGATAAGAGCAAAGAGCTTACCATCCTTGAACATTATCCTAATATAAAAAATGTGTTCATACAATATAACACAAGTTTGTGCTCATCAGGACCTGTAGAAAGATTGTTTTCTTTAGCTTGTTTTATTCATTTTCCAAGAGGCTGTTTTTCTGATACTACATTCAATAATCTTTTGTTCCTGAAGGGAAATTCTTTATTTAGCGATTAAATGGCTAAGCTGAATTAGTTGTCCTATTTTCACATTTTACGTAACACCTGAATGTATTTTGTAATTTGTATTTCAAATACAAATAGTCAAAATACTGTATTTTGTATTTTATATTTCAAATACCCGACTTGAAAGTATTTGTATTTTGTATTTCAAACGCCTGGCGAGAAAGTATTTTGTAATTTGTATTTCAATTAAGTCAAGCATTTATTTTGCCCAGCCCTGACCTAAACTCAGTAAAATTAGCGTTGGAGAAGTACGCTCACCACTCAAAAGCGACGCAAAATACGTGTAACTTTTGCCCAAGTGGTCAATTTCTGATGGCAATCGATTTTGATGATTTATAGTGACGGCAAAAATTCATAAATCAAGCATAAAAATCGAACTGAAGTCAAAAACAAAACCGAAAATTCTATTCGAATGTTTTTTTAAATTTTTTTTTCTCGAAAATTCGCCAATCCATATCAAACGTAGAATTCGAATATGCAAAAAATACCCCAGATCATATCAGATAAGTTTCGTCCAATTCCGGTCAGACCGGAAGTCGTAGACACATATTAATTATACTTCAGTGGATGGGAAACAATATGTAGTAAGAATGTTCAGAATTTCAATTCGATATATTGAAAATTTTTAGATTTTTGTGGGGGATGAACCTGATTTCTGTGACACTCGGTATATGTTTTACTCTATTTTTCGTATTTAAATGACAAGTTCTAGCTCTGGGGAAGTTGGAGTGGGGGAAGGTACAACTCAGTTGAATGAAAGTATAGAGAATTAAAGTGTTGTGCAACTTTTATTGAAAGAAAGCTACATATGAATTGAATTTCGAATTAAAATAATAATTTATTCATTTGTTATATGATCTGCTTCCAGAGTATCCAACCATTTCCAACCCGGTTTGAACTTTTATATGCATAGTACCATCAAACTAACAAAAGTATAGGGTTGAAATATTAGGTATATTCCTCAGAGTTAACGAATGGCGTTATACGTCAAAAAACTCTGTATGTGTCGCTAGCTCTTTACTTGGACTTCAAGAATATAAATACTATACGACTTACCATATCATTGTCCCTTTTACTGATTCTATTGTATATCAGGTTCAATAATGGATCAACATGAATGAATTTACGATATCCTGAGGGTGGACGTTTGATAAGGAAATGCAATATTTTCAAATTCTTCCTCACTTCAACATTTCTTCGAAGGTTGCCCATGATTTTATTGAGATAGGAAGTAACTGGAAAGATCATAATTGGCAATATACAGGGTTCTGCAATAGTGCGTTAGGCTTCCATAGCTGCCAAGCCAGACGTTTTAAAAATTTAGTTGGAAAGCATTCCCTTTGTACTTTCAATTCTGCATCTCAGGAAATTATTTTCTAATATACAGGGTGTTCTCAAATAAAATTATTCAACAAATGAGTGATTTTTTACATGGAACACCCCTTATATTTTCACATATTTTGGATGCTCTTCTATACCTCTATCATGAGGCAAAATATTAGGGATATTTTTTCAACGGTACGGATCTTATTCAGAAAAAACTGCAAACTTTTTACGAAACAGTAGCCCTCTTCCGATTTCCAGAAGCGATAGAAACATGAATTTGATCAGAATTTCTTTTAACTTGAGACTTTACCTAGTCATCGTTCCTAAATGATCAACCTCTTTTATACAGGGTATCCGTTATCAATGTCTAAATATGAGGAATTTCACATTGTTTTTTCTCGATTTTTTCAAATGTAACACCCTGTAGTCTTTTCCATGATGATGTACACAGCTTAAAACCTTACATTTTTCCAGAAGTAACCTTAGGATTATGTTCACCCCTGTGTCCAGCAGACAGGAAAAATGACATTTCAACCAACAATTTCAGGAATAATGAACATAATAAATAACAGATATTTTAAATTAGTCACACAATGAAACCAAACTGAATGACAAATTTTCGAAACACTTTAAAACCCTTCCAAAATCATAATCCTTGAAGTTCAACATGAAAATGATAATGTTTGTCCGAATAAGTAACACATACATAGGTATTCTTGGTAACTTGTGTATTCTAACGATTACAGAGTTTTATCGGCATCCAAAAAAAAATATTATTCATGAAATGGCTCATATGATTTTCAAGTCGGAGCAGTGCTACAGAAACTGTTATCAAGTACATCGATTATTACTATTGATCAAAATATTGTTATGCAGAGCTCAAATTGTTGTTTCCGAATACAATACATTGAGATGAATTTTGGTAAAGATGAAATGGTTGATAGAATTTTATGTTGGGGCAGTGCCACAGAAACTGTTTATTAACCAGTAGATCCTATGCTGTCGAATATCCCGAAAGAAGAAATGCACATGAGTCGAGTTTTCGGGGGCTTTTAAACAGATTTGTAGAGACAGGAGATGTCAAGTATAAAAGGAAGAGAATATAAAATCGGCCAATAACGAAGACAAGAAGCTCGAGGCTTTACTGCATGTAACTGAAAATCCACACACAAGGCAAAGGGAGCTTGGTGTAGCCTGTAGTATAAGTGAGCATTCAGTTCAAAGAATCCTCAAAAAGAATAAGTATCATGCCTACCACATTCAGATGCATCAGGCGCTTACCGATAGCGATTTTAAAAACAGTCTGAATTTCTGTAACTGAGCAAGTTTTCAAATTGAACAGAACCCTACATTTTGAATTTGTTTTATTCAGTGATGAAGCAACCTTCCACAATTCAGGAGCCGTCAATAGGCACAATTTTCATTATTACTCTGCAGAAAATCCAAGAATTATAAGGGAAATAGACAATCAACACAGGCGGTCATTGAATGTCTGTGGAGCAATAATCGGCAATCGTGTGATAGGCCCCTTATTTTTTCGAAGGAAATTTAGATGGAGCTGCATATTTGAATTTCATTCATGAATTTCATTCCTGGAATGTTAGCAGTGTTACCTACGGAAGTACGAAATGAAATATGATCGAGGACCCGCTCATTATTCTCGTCCTGTGAGGGATTTACTGGACCAACAGTTTCCAAATAGATGAATTGGTAGGGGCGAACCGACAAGATGGCCTGCTAGATCACCGGATCTCACCGAAATAGTGGATACTTAAAGGGGATGGTGTATGATGAAGTTCCAACAACAGCTTCCAATATGCGAGAGAGGATTGTGACTGCTTTCCGAAGCATTACTCCAGCCATGCTGATGAGGGTTAGTGTGTCGGATCGCTTTGTGTTCTAGAGAAGGCGAACGACACTTTGAACATCTCTTGGATCATTAACACAATTTTCCTTCTTTTTCAACGCCCGTTTGTTTTTATATCCAATATTTGAATAAAATTTTACGTTCTGATTTAATTTTTCGTGCCTGCTGGACACAGGAGTGAAAATAGCCCATTGGTTACTCCTGAAAAAATGTAAGGTTTTAAACTGTGTACATCATCCTGGAAAAAATACAGGATGTTACATTTGAAAAAAAATCGAGAAAAAACAATTTGAAATTTTTCATATTTGGACATTGATAACGGACAGCCTGTATAAGAGAGGTTGATCATTTAGGAACGATGACTAGGCAAATTCTTAAGTTGAAAGAAATTCTGATCAAATTCATGTTTCTATAGCTTCTAGAAATCGGTAAAGGGCTTTTACCGAACTACTGTTTCGTCGAAATTTTGCAGTTTTTTCTGAATAAGGTCCGTACCGTTGGCAAAATAGCCCTAATATTTTGCATCATGGTAGAGTTATTGAAGCGCATTGAAAATATGCAAAAATATAAGAGGTGTTCTATTTAAAAAATCACTCATGTGTTGAATAATTTTATTTGGGGACACCCTGTATATCAGATAATAATTTCCTAAGATGCAGAATGGAAAGTACAAAGGGAAGGCTTTTCAACTCAAATCCTAAAATGTCTGGTTTGGCAGCTATTGATGCCTAACGCACTATTGCAGGACCCTGTATATCAGGTAGGTATGTATGAAAACATGCATGCAACATTAAATACAGGGTGATCCAAATTAGACGTGAACCTTGAAAAAGTTGTTAGTATGACTGATTTGGTGTCATTTGAGCTATTTTTGTTGATAACCGAAAATCAAGAGTTTTCAAATATTGGAATTTTTCTGATTTTTAGAAAAATTCTCACCTTAGTTTATTTTTCGTCAATTTTTTCTACGTTGATCTACTTTGATTATGATTTTGGATCATTTTCATTAGAAAAGCATATAATATATATGAGAAAATCAAAACTATGCTCTAGCTATTGAATGAGAATTAGTGTGATTCAAAAGTTAATATATATATAGAAAAAAATATCCATTGCCTGAAACATTCAAATTCCACAATTCATGTACGCCGCCATTCTTTTGAAAACTTCCCAAATTCCTTCTTAATTTCCTCAGCAAGTTTTCTTTAGAATGCATTTACTAGTTTCGGTTCGGCAGATTTTTTATAGGCAACCGTTCGAATGTCTGGCATAGAAATTATGAATATTCATAATCAAAAAGGATCAAGATTCCAAGTATAATCATAGGCAAGTGTTTCAATGACAGATGTATACTCCATTCACTTCTATAAACTATCCCGGTTGGCCATGATTTAGGTCTATCAAGTTTTTTTACTTAAAACTAACGCAGGTTAACACTCGTGAAATGCAATGCCAAAATAATTCTCAGCGACGTTGCCAAATGCCAAATGCAAATGCCAATTTCTACTCTCAACTTCAACATAAGCATCATGCTTGGAAACTAAAAATGCCGAAAGTAGTTTTGAAGAAGCACGAAGCAGAGACAAAGTATTAGGAATTGCTATGTCGAATTGAAATCTGCTTTTTCTGATAGTAACCCTGATAATTTGGAATCAATAATTTATCACAAGCTATCCAACATTTTTGACGTATTTGAGTGAAAACCCAGAGTATCGTTCACACAGATTCCCAAGAACTTTGTAAATTGAGTTAGTTCTTTTAAGGCGACACAGGTTTTGAAGTACTACTACATTTTCATACTGGAGTATTTCAAGTTGTGCAACAAGGTTTTTTAATGTCTTCTGTAGACTTATTTCTTGAGAATTTCGAAAAGTAGGGAATTCCATAGGTTTGTCTGTTCGTTCAGAAGTTTTACTGCAGGGTTATTCGAGTCCTTTTATTTTTTTTCAAATGAATTCTCACAAAGTACCGACTACTCTATCCATTATTTTTCAGTAAAATTTTAACACTCGATTCTTGATTTCCGTACAAGAAAATAACATAACTGAATCTTCCAACCATGTTTATATACGTGAAAAATTTCCAGTGTTAACAGAGAAGAAAGTTTCTTCAACATTCGCTAGGTCTTTGAAATTATTGAATCCACATAATAATTTCTCAAATTCATTATTTTCCCAAAGTAAATTCACATGTTGAAAAATACGTAATTACTACGACCTATATGTATAGAGGAAAACGTTGTGTAGTTATCTGACAGAAAAATGACTATAATCTAACATTTTCAAAATATACACGGTGAAATGTGTCAGGATGTCATGGCCAACCGGGTTAGTTTATAAAAGTGGATGGAGTATATTTAACAATTCGACTTATTGAAAACATTTTCTAATTATTGACATAATTTTTCTATAACTTATAGAGTAATTATCTATTTTCTAAGAGATTATGTACCTATACTTTTACTAATGCTGAATATGCAGATATTTTTTTTGTGTATGGATACAGCAATGGAAATACTTTCGAAGCACAGAGTAAATACCACTTTAGATTCCCGAACAGGTGTATTCCTCACGTGAGTGTCGTTTCATTGGTTCAAGGGTTGAGTTTCACCTTGTTTTGAAGTTAATTCGATGGCCCTCAAAAACGCCATTAACTCGACTGGGGTGACGGGTGTTTTTCGAAAAAGTTCATTTTAGAAATATTGTTGTATCTTTCCTTAAGTTGAAAATTTTTCATTTCTGTGAAAACATTCTCGTGGCAACTTCTTACGTAGAAGTCAATGACGTTATTTGAATTTTCTGCGAACTGATAATTTATGAGATATCCCCATGAAAATATTTTCTTAAAATGGGACCCCCAGTATATTTTTACATATTTCGAAAGAGCTTGGAATTACCTTTTCAAAAACGTAACATTCTTAATATTTTTTCGAATCAGGTTCGAAGTATTGAATTACAAATTTTATCGCTTGGATATAAATAATAGTAAGCTTCGGACTGTGCGGCGGTGGAAATAAAATAATGCGAATATTGAATATTGATTGATTTATCCAAGAACAAAACTCAATACGGCATTTGAAATCTCCGGACATGAGGTGATGAACACTTTTGGCTCTATGAAGTTTAAACTCCTTCTGATATTCGTTCTTGGTACCTGTGAGTTCTTCTGTGATACAAGTTGATGTTCTTGGATGGATTTCGATAGATCAAAAAAAAAGTATTCTTCAGATATTTCTTCAATCTTTTCTTTTCAAATTGATCTTCATTTATCAAGTCGTGACGCAATCTTTATCGGTTGTCTTCTTCCTGAATATTTTCACGATACGAATCACTTGCTGCCTCTGCATTTTATCCGTTCAGAGCTGTCAAAGATAATTCGGTAAAGGATCTAGATACTAGATAAGGTACTTTTTGATTGATTATCCGAAGTTACTTTGAGTATCTAGATACTCTTCAAAAAATTCGAAAAGCACTGCCGTGAAGGCAGCAACTTTTGCGCGCATGTTCAATGTAGATGACCGCTTCAGCAACGAATTTGAACGTGCGCGCAAAAGCTGCTGCTTTCACGGCAGTGCTTTTTGACATTTTTTTCTGATAAATTACTGGATTTCAATTCGATCATATCTGTATTTTTGGACATATTGTAAAAGTAAAATTTTGAATGGGTATATCTACGGAATCATTGGGCGGATTTTACCCATTCACGAATTCGACCTTCGTAATTAAGCCCCAAACCTTCTCTACAAATATCGAGTTTCTAAGTCGTTTCTTCCGGAAGTTATTGTGTTTACGGTCAGCCTGACGGCCGACTGTGTAAAAACACAATAACTTCCGAAAGAAACAACTTAGAAACTCGATATTTGTAGAGAAGGTTTGGACCTGACGGCCGACTGCGTAAACACAATAACTTCCGAAAGAAACAACTTAGAAACTCGATATTTGTAGAGAAGGTTTGGACCTTAATTACGAAGGCCGAATTCGTGAATGGGTAAAATCCACCCAACGATTCCGTAGATATACCCAATCAAAATTTTATTTTTCCAATATTTCCAAAAATACAGATCAGATCGAATTGACATCCAGTACTTCATCGAAAATAACAGTTCGAAGTTTCATACAGAATTTAATGAGGATGATATGATGAGAAAATCATAGAAATTTTTTTTTTCAAATTGTTCTAATAACACGATTATCACGAAATTTTGCATAAAGTTGTCTTTCAGCATCTTAAAACTAGCTGTGAAGTTAAATCAGGACTGAATCAGTATTTCTCGAGTAATACCGAAAAAATCAACGATATCGAGAAGAAAACCTCGAAATTTGACATATTTTTTCCCTATATCTCCAAAATTCATGATCGTATCGAACTGAAATTTAGTACACTGCTGTGAAATTAGAAGGTCAAAGTGTGAGTATAATTTTTTTTGGATATGATTGATGGTTTCCGAAAAAAAAATTTTTTTGTAAAAAAATTTCGAAAAAAATTTTTTTTTAAATTTACTGACAATATGATCTTGACGAAATTTGGCTCAAAGTTGCGCGTCGTTATACTCCACCAAACTGCCAAGTTTGAATCCAATCGCATGAGTAGTTTTTGAAATAAAAAATAAATAACTTCAAAACTTCAAGTGCCTATAACTCCGAGACTATTCGACCGATTTGGCCCATTAACGAACTCAACTGCGGCATTCTGATGCGCAACCTATCCTGAAAGTTTCAAGTAGCTAGCTTGCTTCTGTCGACAGTTATCGTGTCTACGGACGGCCGGCCGGCCGGCCGGACAGAATCAATTTTGACACCGGATTCGTCATCAGTGAGTCCAACCTAGTCGATTGAGACCATTTTCGGCTCAATCATCCAAAATTACAGACATTTGGACAAAACGATAGCACGCTGTTCCCCTAGAACATGCGCGCAAAAAAAGGAACTTAGATACGTATCTCAAAGTTTCTTTTTAAAAAAGATAAGATACTTTTTAAGTTCCTCTATATAATATAAGGTTGGAGTTTTTGTTTTCTTGACCTAATTAGTTTAGAGAATAGGAGAATTTGTATGCTCAAATTTCATTGACGCCAGAATTGTAGATTGGAATTTTTAAGTAAGAAAAGCCTAAAAGCAACCTCCTTAAAAAACAAAAACCTCAAACAAACAATGAATGATCTATAGAGTTTTAGAAAATAGTTCATTTATTTATTCAAGACAAAACTGATTGTTTTCTAATTCTCTCCATACGAAGGAAAAGTGGAAAGTTTTTTCTGGAAGTCTGACCGGCACAAGTCAGTATAAATGTAACACAACTATATTGAACAATTTAAGACACCTAAAAGCGAAAGTTATGAGCTAACTTTTTTCAAATTTTTTTTTTCGAAAAATTAGCCGGATTTTCGTGAACAATTCAACGGCAAGAATCATCTTACGTATATCACAAGTTTTGGCATAAATATTTGCTGGACTGATTTTAGTTTCAGTTTCGCGATTTCTCGAGAAACCCAAAGAAATTTCATGAAAATATTTACGGCACAATTCAGCACAAATGTTCCACAAATTTTGTGAAATATCTTGATAACAGTAGTAAAGAAAAATTCCAACGGAACAAAGCAGCACGAACCAAGAACAATTCAGTACAAAAAAATGTTTTCGACAGCTCTGTATACGTTTTGTATAAAACAGACACACATATCCCACTTCTCATATATTTGATTGCATAAAGTTGAGCAGAAGTTACGACTGAACAGAACTCATATTATTTCAATAAACTTTGGATAACTAAGGTTGCCATGGTTTCGATCACCATCGCATCCTCCAAAGCCTACTTTTCCAAGAGAAAAAAATTCAAAATTCAATATTTCGAACATGACTTCAGAAAAATATCAAGTACGCTATATTTTTGAAATGGCGATTTCAAGCTCTATCGACATTTGTGAAAATATACGCGGGGTCCCATTTGAAAAATATATTCATAGCGATGACTCATAAATTATCAGTTTGCAGAAAATTCAATTAAAGTCATTGAATTCTACGTAAGAAGTTCATACGAGAATATTTTTACTAAAATGAGACATTTTCAACAGAAGAAAAGTTAAAGCAAAATTTCTGAAATGAATATTTTCGAAAAAACAGCCAGTATGTATGTAACGGTGATAGCTATGGAGTTCTGGTTTTCGCAAATGAGTTTTCCATGAAAATTGGCCCCTCAGACATCAGGTTTTTGGTCCATATAGAACACAAGTAGGACTTCCCATTCAAAAGTGTCCAACTTGGCCCACCCTGTACATAACTTTACAAGGACATGAAATAAATATTAAATCAAATAGAAAAAAAACAATTGAATAGAATCGATTACGAAGAACATAAGTCTGTAAGTTACACAAGGCGGAATTTCCGAAGAAGAAATCGTAAGCACATAGCTTGAGTAGTTAAAGCATTATTGGTAGAGAAAATTTAGTACGCATATTGTGTGCTCGTTTCTTCAGAATAATGAAAACTACCAGTTGATATCTCGAACTGTTTACGAACAACAGAGTGAACTTGGAAAACATATGCGTAATATTATCATTGGATATATCATTATTTCAAACTAATGGCTTCACAAATACAGAACATTGCCTATTTTGTAAATTCATTTTTGCTTTTGCATTTCCTTTCAAAATTTTTGCCTCACGCATTGAGGTTATACCTTCGAAGAGACAATTATAATAAAAGGCACAGATGTCCTAACCAGGGAATACTATCCTCAAAAAAGTTTAAAAAAGTGCCTTTATTCGAAACCTCTTATCATCACATTGAACGAAGACATTATGATGGTTTTTGGAAAAACAATAATCTTTTTCAATTTTCCCTGCAACTCGGAAAAAGTTTGAGATGTTAGCATAAGGTTTTTTTTGGACATTTATGAATAATCTATTCCTAATATGTCTACCGGATTTGAGCTATCGATGCTGAAAATGTTGGAAATCCATTGTATTCGGACTACCATGTAAGTCCAGATCCAGGGATTCTCCTCCCGAGCAATTAGGAAAAAAATCATGAAATTGTTGAAAATGTTGAATTACTCACCAATGACATTTTTTCTGTTGAATAAGACTTATATCTTCTGAGCTTTGAAACGTTCGAAATTTAAAAGGAACTAACATATACACAGATATAATAGTGAAGAGTCTTAATCATGGACGCGATGAGAACTAAAAAATCTCGTTTTTTATCGGAACGATGTTATTTGCTCGAAGTTGAAAATAATTGCAAATTTTCTCCATTACTTAAAGGAACGCTTGACCGTAAACATTTTTAAGCAATTCTCTGTGGAGTTCACATTGTTCATATCGATGACATAACTTACAACTTTCTTCGCTTTCCATCATCTCACGGCACACGTTCATATCGTCCTGGGCTGAAACAAAAATCGAATTGAAATTTCCAATAATTTTCAGTATGATCTAATTTATCCTCCACAAGTTAATGCGGTTTCGAAATTATTTCAAAATTATTGTTTGATTATCATCCATTATCAATTATTTGAAAGAAAATATTGGGAATATTGGACACTATTTTATTTTACTGTTTCATTAGTAACAACGCCGACGTTTCGAAACTGTTCGTTTCTTTTTCAAGGCTAGTTACGGTGAACAATATTGTACACTTATTAAAAACATTTAGACATTTAAGGAATCGAACCGAACAAACAGGCACGCGATATAAACGTCATTAATCACATTCAACTTGACCATGACATTAAGGTTACCCCTTAAATGTCTAAATGTTTTTAATAAGTGTACAATATTGTTCACCGTAACTAGCCTTGAAAAAGAAACGAACAGTTTCGAAACGTCGGCGTTGTTACTAATGAAACAGTAAAATAAAATAGTGTCCAATATTCCCAATATTTTCTTTCAAATTATTTCAAAATTTTATGTTTACTTCATTCGGTTTTATCAGGATGTAAGTAAAAGTGCTCTTCTGTTTTTCTGTTATCGTTCGTACACGTGATGACGTATTGAGAAAGGTTGGAGAAAAGGATGTTGTGTGTTTTTTGAACCATAATGGAAATGATCTCCTGATTATAGATCATTCCGATGCTTTTTATTATCTCTCTACACAAGCAACACAGATAAGTTAATTTTTTTGTGTTTTCTCACAAATTCAGTATGAATCGGAATGACATTCCTCCCTAATTAAGTTTCATGTTCATCTTTCATATGTATCTGAAACAGGAAAAATATACTTAGGAAACTATAAAAAAATCTAGAAAAGCGTCCATACGTGCTTGTTAAAATTCGATGCGAATGCGTTCATCTATTCACGTATTAACCTGACAAACGAAGCTTCACTCCGTAATGCGTAATGAATTGGTGGTCGTTCGGATCATAAGACTAAATATCGCAATATTTTTTATCGATATTTGCAGCGCAGGACTTGTGCATAATTGCGAAAGTCAAATTTATGAATGGTTATATTCCACCCAATGATTTCCACAGAAATACCCATTCGAAATAGTATTTGCCATATTGACAAAAATAGAAATACGATCAGATTAAAACCCGGTTCTTTGTTGCAAAATTTTTGAGGAATCTTAGTGATGGTTTCAGAATTTTTTTGAAATTTTCCTATAGCGATAAGATTGACGTGAATCTTTTCGTAATAAGTCTGCGTGCCAATATCAAAAAATTCTCTACCTAGTTACAATTCCATCGTACATGTTATTCAGATAAAATCATAAATACCAGTTTGAATTGCTTGGGATATCCACAAATTTAATAATCTCATATCTATCGAGATTTCAATTTCAAAACTACTTATGCAATCGACCTGAAGATCAAATACTTGGTTGAAAAATGATGTATTAAAAATATTTGTAAATTTCAAACTAATTTCGATATGTAATTTCTGGCCGAAAAATATCTTTGAATTTTTTCTTTTCAGTGATACGATTGTGGAGATTGTTGCACGTTCACTTTGCACATTTAACAACCATGTCAGCAGTTCTCGAGATATTGAGTAAACAATATTCAGATAGCTGTTTCGATTCTGTCCGGCCGGCTGATGACACGATAACTGCCTAAAAGGAGCCAGCTGGCGACTTGAAACTTTCAGATCAATAATAATATAAATATATCTTGTATTTTTCAAGAGTAGGTCGCGCATTGGAATGCGCCGGTTAAGTTCGTTAATGGGACGGCCGAATGGTTTCGGAGTTATAGCCATTTGAAGTTTTGATGTTATTTCCCTGATATTTTAGGAACTAATGCAGCGATTGGATTGAAACTTGGCAGTTAGTTGAAGCAGAACGACGCGCAAATTTGAGCAGAATTTTGTGAGGAACGTATGGTCACTCAGTTTAAAAAAAAAGTTTCAAAATTTTTCTACAAAAAATTTTTTTCAGAAACTATTAATCGTATTCGGAAACAATTTTGCTCATATCTTGAACTTCACATTTCACAGCAGTGCACCAAATTTCAATTCGATATGGCTATTAGTTTCGGAGATATTCGGAAAAATATGTAAAATTTCTAGGTTTTCTTCTGGATGTCGTAGTTTTATTTCGGTATAACTCTAAAAATATGGCCTGAATCATGATGAAACTTTGCAAATAGTTTGGAGATGCTGGAGGACAACTTTGTGCTAAATTTTGTGACAATCGTGTCATTTGAACAATTAAAATCTATAATTTCAATATTCAATATTCAGTGATCTTGTTATCATATTATCCCCATTAAAAATTGGCATAGACCTCAAAGTCAAAATATAACAATAGTGCTCCAAATTTCAGTTTGAGCGAATATTTATCTGCAGAGAACTGGAAAAAATAAGTCGAATTTCTTGGCTATTTCAAATTTTGAAATGATTTCTTCAATTTCTCGAAATGAAGTGAGGTTGTCCAAACCAAACTCCTTTTATAGTAATGCCAACGCATAACTTTCGAGATTTCTGTTGATAAATTGTTTTTTCGAAAACTATTCATAACCTTACCATGGAGCTCGACACAGACCTTGAGGTCACTATTTAACACCAGTACTTATATCAAATTTCGAAATCTGATCGGATATTCATCTTGGGAGATATTGGGAAAAAATATGTTCAATTTCGTGCTGATTTCATAGCTGTCATTGTTTTTTTATTTCCGAAATAACTCAAAAAAATACCTGTACAATGCGCGTCAAAATTATGGAATTTCTCATCTTCTCAGAAGAGAAATATTTGGCAACAAAATCCTGAAACAGGTCAATTTTTGTTTCACTTTTACCAAATTTTTATGCATTTTTGGCACCCTGTGCCATCCCCATCAACCATTTACTTAAAGACGATGGTTCCTGATAAAATTTGTCACCGAATGAAAGTCGACCATTACAGTTTTGTTCATGCACAACTTCCAACCCCTTTCAACCCTCTCCATTTTTTTTCCCCATTAAAGGGTTCGCAGGGGTTGAAAGTTGTGCATGAACAAAACTGTGATGGTCGACTTTCATTCAGTGACAAATTTCATCAGGCACCATCGTCTCAAAGTAAATGAGCCATGACAAAGTGCACATACTAAAATCCTCTTTGAAGTAACTAATTTTTCAAAAAAAAATATTTTTTTCTTGAAAACTCTGCACGCTTGTGAAGAAGATACAAAGACCTTGCCAAAAAAGTACCACATACCCACTTTCCCTATTCAAAAAATTTAGAGGGTTGATGGGAATGGCACATGGTGCAACAAAAATGCATAAAAATTTGATAAAAGTGAAACAAAATTGACCTGTTTCAGCATTTTGTTGCCAAATATTTTTCTTCTGAGAAAATAAATTTGTTCCATAATTTTGACGCGCACTGTATATCCGATCATCTATTGCAAGAGTATGTATATCTGCGGATCACAGGATGGATTTGAAGAATTTGGCGTTCGTAATTTAACTCCAAACCTGCTCTACAATTATAAAGTCTCTAAGCATATTCTTTTAGTACCTATTGTGTTAACGACCAGCGGTTGGGCTTGACGTAAAGAGATTAATAATGGCAGCCAAATTCGTGAGATTGAACAATGCGTAAAAGCTGCTGACTTTTTTTGAATTATATTATGGGCAAATTCAGTTGAGTATTGTCACTTTGACAATCTACAATCATCAATAAGCTTTCATCACAAAGACAATGGCTATCTTTATATTCCTACACAGCATTGACAAATAACTATTTCAGTTTTTTGGATAATTACCTATTTTGTGGTTTAATTCGCTGCGCTCTTTCTCCCAATTGTCTTCGATCGGTAAAATGGCCGTAACGTTCTCGATAATTAAAATAGTATTTCATCTAGTGATGAACTATTTCATCTAATCAATGAGTTCGATCATCAAAATATTCCCTTGCTTTCATTCTGGGATTTATTGTCCCGCAAGTTGCGAGTAGACGTTATTCTGGTCCAGACTTGAATACTTGAAGCTGCCTTTTGTGCAAGGGATATCCGTAAATTTCGGTATTCAGGTAGTGACCAGCGATGCCAGATGTCAAATATGAAATTATGGCGCAGCGATGCCAGAATTGTGGGTTTTCAGATTTTCTGAAATTATGGTACGTTACATTTACTACAAATAAACACTAATTCGAATTCCCTATGTTGAATTGATGAATTTAAAATGTGAACCACGAACGATATTAGAAGTATGTGAAACATTCAAGATATATTAGATAATATTACGATCAGAAAAAGATGACTTTTTGAATTGAAATGAATTTTCATCACATTCATCCAAAATTATCGAAAAACCCAACTGAAATAATTCAAATATTAAATTCAGAGATTTCAACATATAATGTAGAATAATGCTATTGTTGATTCTAAATCGAAATATGAAAGATGAAACACTGTGTTTAGTATTAATTTTGTATTGTATTTTATTATGTTACCGATTTTCTAAGTTTTTGGCTTCAATAATTATATGCCAGTTGATATAATAATTAAATTTGTCATCAAGACGTGGTACGTTGAAGGCAATAGAAGTATATCGTAAGATACCAATATCGAAAAATATTATGTAAAGGTTTAACAGAAAAATCTGTATTTTCAATGATTGAAATAATTCATATCAAAATAATATTTATTTATTAAAATACACTTCCACATCTTCCTCGTCATCGAATCTCTTCTCAGTTCTGACCTCCATTGTTTATATCTAAGAATTTGATACATCGAATGTGTAGCCTTCCTTATTTTTGCTATGAGATGCTGATAGGAATCTATTAATCGAATTTTCACAAATCCGATTTTGAACATTAGTTTTTATCAAATTTGCTTCGGACAAAAACTACTTTTAGCTCAAAAGGTCGTCGAAAACAGAAAAACCCAACTATTTTGAATTGTGCGTGTCTAACAGATATTTCAGGTATATTAAATCTGCCTAGGTAACCGAGCAAGGTATATTATCCTATTGTTGAGTCTGTACTATACTGTGAGAGTGTCATAAAATCGATGTCTTCAAGGAGAAAGGTCCATAAAAAGAGCCTGAATAATGATTATTTTGAAAGGAGAATAGAAGTTACTTTCGGCTTCGAAGCTGAACCTATGTAAAAATGTTCGCTGTACAGTGAGTGGAATGGTCTTCGTTGTCTCGAATCTACCATGGAGGTAAAAGAAGGGGATGGAGCATATCCTATATTTCCCTTGTACCAAAAGTGTAGTATAGTTTTGAGAACCTTCTGTGGATTTAACCCTACCCATATGGCCGACAAATACAAGGTGAATATTTGTATTCTGTGGTGCAGGGGCGCAGCCAGGGGGGTGCCCGAGTAGAATACTCGTTATTTTAGAGAAAATATGCTACGTGCCTGTCGTGTAAATTGTTACTTGTTGTTTTATTTGAACAGGTCCCTTATTGGATGTTTGTAACTAGTAACGTTCCAAATTTCAATTTATCTGATATTTAGTTTCGGAGGTATCAGGAAAAAATATATATCAAATTTCGTTTGTATTTGAAATTTTGACTTTATTTCCACAATACCTCAAGAAGTACTGAATACGATCAGATTGAAACTTTGCAATTAGTTGGAGAATACCAACACGGAACTTAGCACAAAATTTATATGGGTCTTTTCGTTACATTATTATCAGAAAATTTGTATTCGACAAATTTCCGAATTATTGTTGAAAAATTATTCTCGGAAAGACTATTGGTCAAATTACAATGAAATTTTTAGCAACTGTGGTGGAGTTGGAGGCGGCAGCTTGTTAAATTGCTTCTGGATCCTCGTTTGGGTGGATGAAATGATGATCTCCATAATTATCTACATACAGGATGTTCCTGAATTTCGGGTACAAACGAAGAGGAGAGATTCATTGCACCATTTCAATTAAAAAAGTCTCATATACATGCGACTGCAATCGTTTCCTTTTCAAGATACAGGGTTCGAATTCTTTTCAATGTTTTTTCTCATAATCAGGTCGATTCTGTTTGCAAATACAATATTGCAAGGAAAAAGATAGTGCTATCATAACAAGATTGGAATTATTGGTATTCTGATCAACGATTTTGAGGAATATGATCTGTCACTTCAACAAGAATCTTGCTATCAATATTGCTATCTTAGCAACCTCAAAATAGTACTTGCTATGCTTGATAACAAGATAGGTTGGAAAGTGATTCTTACAGAGGTCCATTTGTTTCAGTATTATTTCTTCCAAGAATTCGAAAATTTTGAAGAGAGGGAAGTATGTGCTAATAGAAATTTGTTAGAGGTTCTCTAGAATATTTAACTCTAAGGAAAATTCTTAGACTTAAATACCGGCATAGTAAGCAACAACTGAGATGATTATTCTAATGATCTCAACAATAGCCATCCCTTTGAATTGCCAATATTCTATTGGTATCCAGGAAATTGGTCAGGTTGACTTTAATTGGTTTTTCTGTTTCGTAACATTTTTTGAATAAGTCGATGTTTACATGAATAAAAAAAAGTAAATGCCAATGGAAATGTGTTCAAGGTTCTGTAGAAAATTTAATTTCAAGGAAAATTCTCAGACTAAAATACAGGCATTGCAGCTGAGATGATTATTCGAATCATCTCAGCAACAGCAATCCCTTTAAGGTGACAACGAAAATGTTTATCGAATTTCGAATTACTAAAGCCGAAATAAAATTGCTGCTCTTGATTTCTGGTAACCAATATTCTATTGGTATCCAGGAAATTGGTTATTGCTCAGTTTTGTTTCCAAAAATTTTTATGTCGATGTTAACATGGGTAATGAAAACCGTAGATAGAAGTTATGTATGCGAAATCATAAAAAAAACCTCACGAAGTAGAGTTATTTTCTTCTTCCTTGTAGCTCTAAAGTCACGAAATACAGTGTTTTCAGTCCTAAAATCACCGATTATGGATAGCAATATTGCTATGACAAAATTCATAATAAACATTGCTATAACACTCGGAACAGAATACGTAATATCGTGGCCATATTGCTATAAATCAGAAAGATAGCAATATGACTAGAATAGCAAGGTTCATAGCAATACGCAAACAGAATCAACCTGATTATCTGCATTTCGCAAGATGATTTTACGAGATTAGGAAAATACTCATGAAATCGGACTAGATTTTTTTGACAATACGGAGTTTTTGAGGTCGAGAGAATCGTTTAGATTTTTTCCCCGAAATCGGTAGTTGATACGACAGAATAACAAAACACCATGAAGTTCAGAAAAACAATAAAGCTATTCTTTACAGTTTTTCAAACTAACAGAGGCTCACCGAAAAAAGGTCTGGGACCTGATAATCTGGAGCAACCTATACTCATTTTGCTGAATAATGAACGTTAAACAACTGTTTTACCTTTTGTCGTGAAATTCATCAGGTAGAAAATATTTCAAATAAGCGTATACGCTAGCCCCTTACTAACAGACAAAATGCAGTTAGGTCTTTCTTGAAACATTCCCTAGTTTCTAAATCAATTATAATCAAGTACACCTTTCAAAGAAATATAATGTCGTGTTTACATGGAGAGAACTGATGATGCTGTTAATCATCGTTGTGATTGAGAAATGGTTACCTACCTACTGGTATTATTGAAGGGAATAATTTTTGCTTTGTGATTTTCATTGCAAAATTTGTAAGTACTGATTTTGTCATGAAATTTAGAGCGTTATGCGATGTCCTTAACAATTACCATGCGACTATTCGGAATGACAATTAAGAATAACGAATTTGTTGAAATGGTAGCAAAAACATAGGTTTCCAAAATACTCATAAATCCCTGACTAAGCATTATTCATGATTTCTTTTATTCATAGATGAATCAGTCTAGTTCTAATGGGTCTATTATAATTCAACATACAAGTAAACACCCTTCTGAAAAAAAAATAAAATGCAAAAAAACATCAATTCTACTCACTCAGCTTGTTTGTTTCTATGTTAAGTATGTTTACTTGACCCTGAAATGTTGTCAGATCAGAGACATCAATAGGTTTAATCACAGATAGATTCCAAGAAAAGTTCTCACACTGGTCCAAGTATAAAATTTTTCGAATTTCTGAATACTCGCTTTCAGGAAACGCAAATTTATAACCAGGAACATTTCTCAATTGTGGAAAGGGTGAACTGATAGCGATATCTTGTCCCAAAATCATTTTCTATTTTTTTTAATTGTAAGTTAAAAAAATCACTAGTTGGTTTCGAATCCTCGAGTACTCTTCGACTTATTGACTCTTGGGGGTATTTTCAAGTTATGGTCATTATTTTGCAGAATACATCCGAAATGTGTATATCTAACATTTCAGAGTGGGGATTCAGGCGAGTTGCGCACTTGGTCACTCCCTGCTACCCCGTCATTTCCAAAATATCCCTGAGCTTCAATTTTGAAACCCTATTATGTCGGCCACTTCGGCCTTCGACTCTTCGATTCGTTGCGCCACAGATCAACCAGAAACAGTGGTGCCAGATCTCCTGTTTTAACAGGAGATCTCCTGTTTTTGGACGCAATCTACTAGCTGCTTTCCTGTTTCGGCTCTGAAATCTCCTATTTTTGCGCGCATGTTCTAGGGGAACAGCGTACTATCATTTTGTCCCAATGTCTGTTATTTTCGATGCTTGAGCCGAAAATTGTCTCAAACGACTAGGCTGGACTCACTGATGACGAATCTGGTGTCAAAATCGATTCTGTCCGGCCAACCGACGACACGATACCTGTAGAGCTCTCGTCATAAATTCATGTGGAAAGCGTTAGAAAATCTAGGTATGGCTTGAGGATATGTTCTGTCCGTATAGTGGGTAAAAGATACATTCGTGCAAGCAATTATTTAAGCACAACTCTTGGAATATAGTACTCAAAATATATTCATTAACATTTTCAAGTATTCGTATTTTACTTTATAGAGACTTTATCGAATTTCTTTTATAATTTCTTTACTTCGGTCTTTCCGAAATAATAAATTTACAGATGATAAATGTGTCAAAAATAAAAACAGAAAGGTGGTGCCTTATATTCTCAATGGCTTATTCTCTCCACATCGAACAGAAATAATACTAATTCTCCCTTCACAGCTACAAACGGCAAAATTTCTAATAGATATTCTAGATTTCCTCAATCATCCCCATTAGAAATATTATGCTTCCAACACCTGCTTAGTAAGGAGTTTCGGAAGTGTTTTGGATCTTCGGTCCACTTATGTTACCTAAGTTAAGTCATTGTGGAAAAATCTGATCTTCATTCAAGTCAGACGGACTGATTCCCGGAGATCTGACCTGTTGAGCGCACGTGCACGTATACTTAGGACGGGTTTATTTATGTTGTAGGCCTAGTAAATGTAAATAGAAAAAGCCATTCCACCCTTCTTTGTTATTACAGTAGTCACTCTGAATTTATTTTCGGTCCAATATTTCTTGAAATCATTAATTCGGAATAGTTCACATGGTGAATTTTTCAGGTATAAATGAAACTTTGTCACATGATTGAATGATTTTGTTGAAATTAATATTCGATCGTCAGTTTGTTCTGATAAGTATTTTCGGAGATAATGAAAAAAAAAATTATATTCCTCGGTGTTGTTGTTCATTTCCAGAATATACTCGAAAAAACTGATCTTATCATAATCAAACGGCAAATGCGTAAAATTTTGCGAAATTTCGTGAGGATCTTCCGTCAGACTAAGCTTTCAGGCGCTTGCTCAATATGAATAATTTTTGTCCAATATCCCGAAAATATATATCGGAACAAGGTTGAATAAGAATGTCTACGAAACAATAGGTGAATTTTACCCATTCGCATGAATCCTGCTTCGTAATTAACCCCTGAACCTACTCTTATCTATAAATATCGGATCTCGAAATTGTGTGTTTGAGGCTTTGCTAAACGCCGATCGTAAACGCAATAACTACCGGTAGAATTTACTTACAGGTTGTCTGGAGTTCAATTAAAAAGAAAAAATTGGCGAATTGCTAACATCTTCCCGATGATTCCGCAGATATATCAACTGAAAAATTTATTTTCTCAATATTTTCGAAAATACAGATTGGCTCGAATTGACATCAAGTACTTGATTGAAAAAAGACAGCGTTCAGGTTGCTGCAGAATTTCGTTAGGACCATCTATTATGATAGCAAAATATATAATACTTGAAAACAAAATTTTGGTATTCCTCTCTGTGAATTGTTCGGATGAAACGACCATCAAGAAACTTTGCAGGAGTTTGCGCATCAGCATTCGTCAATGAGTTTCAAGTTTGATCAAGATCGGAGTAGATGTGCAACACGGGTTCTGGCCGGAATTCCCTACTAAATTGCCTACTAAAATTCTAAGGTCGATTTTGCAGAAATTGTTCCTTTTTCGAAATTTTTCTAAGTCCCAAATTTTTTCTAAGTCCGAAATGTGTGAAATTTTTTCAAAGTCCGAAATGTGTGAAATTTTTTCTAAGTCCGAAATGTGTGAAATTTTTTCTAAGTCCGAAATTTTTTCCAAGTCTGGAGGCCTAGGGGGGCAGAGGGTGAAGGGTGAGGGGGCGAGGGGCGAGGGGGCGAGGGGTGAGGGGGTGAAGGGTGAGGGGGTGAAGGATGAGGGGGTGAAGGGTGAGGGGGCGAAGGGCGAGGCGGTGAAGGGTGCGGGGTGAGGAGGTGAAGGGTGAGGGGGTGAGGGGATCCAGCGTAAAACTTTTTTGTATTTTCATTGGGATTCGAACCCAGGATTCCTAGCTGTGAGATAAGCACTCTAACCATGCGGCTATCTAAGGTATTGGGTGTGAGTGTAGAAATGTTGTATAGAAGGAAATGTAACCTCAAAATAAAGATAAGAACATATTACAGTAAGATGATGAAAACAGGAAATATAACCTCAAAATATAGATAAGAACAAACGGGGATTCCGTCGTCAATTCCAAACATTATATGATTTCAGATTATTGAAGTGGGAAATAAAAGACCATTTTATTTTATATGAAATATTATATTATATAAAATACATCATTTCTCTAACATAAGAAGTTTCTTTATAAATTCATAATAGTATGTTTTTTTTTTTGTGAAGGTCCTATATTCCCAGCATGATCGTCATCCATCAAACCTCCTGATATTCCTTTATCCACCATACTTAGAATTTCCTTATGGTTTTTATTGATCTCAGGATCAAATTTGAAATTAATTCTACAAATCTTAAATTGTCTCAACATGTAATGAATAGTTATGAAATTCCCACAATATGCTGCTAACCTAACCATTTCGTCCAGAAATGAATTCAATTTTTTATATCCATCCCAAATATTATTTTTAGAAAAGCGTTTTCGAAAATCTGGTATGTCTTTAGATGATCCACACAACAGCATCTGAATATTCATTATATCATAGGATGACACATTACCAAAATTATTCAAAATCAATTTCACTTCATTCAAAGTCACTTCATCTTTATTAAAAGATGATTGGATATCTTCGATGAATGCGTCATTATTCTTTTTATGCTCAAATACTTGATTTATAATAGCTTGTGGGGCCTTGTATTGAACTAATTCTAGGAAAATTTTGTTTGGAGTAAATATTCCTAAATCTGATAGACATGTTGAAAATTTCTCAATATTATGATATAACAAAGCAAAATGTAGTTCTTGGCAGAGATAATTATAGAATTTCTTCGATTTATTGAACTCGTATACCTCCATTATTAACAGTTTTAACTACTGATTGAAGATGATTTAAAAATCATATTTATATATCATCATCCCCACTCCATCTAATTTGTGTTACTCTTATCAAACTCGACCTATTGACATTATTCAATACTCTAATATTGTCATAATTGAGAACAATATTAATACTGTTCCATAGGGATTCTCCCCCCATATATGATTTATAATATTATTTGTAATAAATAAAAAACAATTTATTTTAATACATATTTTATTGTCCTATAACCAAATATTCCAATAATCATTTGAATATTTTACATACTTATTTCATTCTAACTTAATGAAAATGGAGATGTTGGATGGAACTTCCTCCTCGAATCCAGGCCGGAAATTGACAATCGTCCGAAACTTCTTATCATCTTCCGTCTAGTTTCATACTCATGAATTTGTTTCTTCAAATCTCGAATATTCTTGAGATGCTTATCCAGTATATCCATTTCGTTGTAGAATCAATTCTAAAATATATTTATCGAATCAATCCAAGAGTCGTGTGACTTGTCCAAGCCCAACCAACGAACTAAGACTTTCTTTCCCTTTCGACGAAGGACCTTTTCCACCAAAAATACGTCTGGATATTTCACCTTTTGTAACTCAAACTCATAAAAAGCGCCCCCTATAGGAAGATTATTCAAATCCTCAAGAAGATATGTTACAGGATTGGTTACTTGAACTTTTTTTATTTTAAAAATCTCTGTGGTCCAGTTGGGCGTGTAACCTTTTGAAAATACATGTTTGGCTTTACTGATCCTCACCATATCATTAACCTCGAATTTTCCCTTTCCAGCGATCTTGATATGATTGTATCTAGTTTCCAATAAACTTTGCTCATTTTTCTTATTAACATCACATGGTTTCATTCCGATAGTACGATGTTTCGTCTGATTATATTCATTGACAATACTGGATAAGTTATCGATCCATTTATATGTTCCATGCAAACTGAAGTATTTGAATAATTTTTCCTTAATAGTTCTTATAACCCTTTCAGCCATAGAAGCTTTGGTTTTGGAATAAGAACAATAATGTCTTATGTCATTTTTCTTCATAATAGATTGAAAATTCGCATTGAAGAATTCCTTCCCTTGATCAGTTTGAAGATTTCTCGGTGTAACTCTGCTATCAATCAAAATTTTCTTGAATGCATTTGATACTTCTATACCAGTCTTTGTTTTAAGTGCCATCACTCGAACGAATTTGCTAAAACAATCTATAACTACTAAAATATATTTGAAATTTTTATTTTGCTTCGCGTAAAGATCCATTTGTGCTAAATCAGCTTGCCACAGATCATTTAATCCTTTAATTATGGTTCTTCTCCGAGGGAAGTTTTTGCGAATTGGTTTGTGTAGCTCTCGAACCAGTTGTATTTTCTCCTTCGTCTGCATGATTGGGATATTTGTTATCCAATAGCTTGATTTTACTATTCAATCTATCTAATGCTCCAATTACTTTATTTTGAAGTGAGAGCAATCTATCGTCCTGGGATTGTAGAAATGCTTCAAGTTCTAGTTTGTTATAATATTCCCTCGAAAGTGAAGTCCTTATGTGATTACTTACTTGTTTCAAATACTCAAACTTTTGTTCAATTTTTTCATCAATTTTATCTTGTTCAATGTGAAAATTATCTAATCTATTATTAACTTCACCCTTGAATTGATAAAAAATCAGTCCTAACTTCCCAAATTCTGTGGTATTCAATTTGATTTGATTATGTATTGTATCGAATTGAATATCTACATATTCTTTATTAGCGCTATCGGAATCGACTAAAGGTTTACCCACATTGCATAATTTTCGGTTGCCGAAATCAAAGTCACCATCTGAGGTTCGCGGAAAGATAGGGATAGTTGATTGAATATTTCTTAATTTACTTCTATGAGTTGAAGAACGTCCGAACTTATCGAGAGACATATTGAATTTATCGCTTTGCTCTCAATACAATTCAATATATAACTTTTTCTTCTCGAAGCTCCTCGACTATTGACTCTATTTCATTATCAACAGACGTATTTCCAGCCATTTTGGATGCATAGAGTAATCGAAGTCTATTAACAATTTCATTCACATCATTCCAATAAATATACTCAATAGGATTTTCGTTGAATGTCATTAATCCATGACCAGTTGATGGTTTTATGATTTCACGATATTTAAATCCTTTATTCGCTTTAACAGGATTATTAGAATTGAATTCTCTCCTATGAACATTGGTCATTTTCAGTATTTTATGATAATTTTCTAAATCAGATTTATTATACTCTTGTGGTTCTTTTTTGAACAGCAAATTATAAAGCCCATCTGTACCACTAAATCTTTCATTACCAATCAGTAAGTCACCAGTTTTCTGGTGAAAGTCTACAGTTGTTTTACCTAAGGTCCATTTTGAAAGTTTATGATTATATTTAGGTCCGTAAGCATGATCATAGCTATCTCGTTGTGTTAAAGCCGAATAAACATAATCTCGAACCCTTTCTGGATATTGTTCTAAATAAGTTTCAGCATTATGGTAATTACTCAATTCATTGACGAACTGTTCAGATTCATTATTGTCTCCATCAATGAAAACCGAATCATTTCCCCTATGGTCATCATTATCATCATCATCATCATTTTTTGATATAGCAATTTCTTTTGTAGGTAAATAATTTACTAATTGTCGTTTCAAACTGATTTTTTTCGGTTTTTCAAATTTCATTATCGGTGTAAATGGTGAGGACTTATATTCTTCTTCTTCTTCTTTTTCATCATCAATGTCAATATTTTCGACCTTTTCTTCTCCTTTTTTCTCTTCAGGTGAACGGAAATGTGACGGTTTCATAATGGTACTCATTCTCTTATATGGCTTAAAAGGTATCTCTTGACTCCTTTTATGAGGAAAAACTCTATTATCTGGTGTTGATGAAAATTGTGGTTTTGGAATCTTTTCAGATAAATTCTTCAAATCAATAGTTTTGCTATTTTTTTTACCGAGTTCATCTTCTATACGTTTGAGTTGTTTTGTGATTGGTGTATAAAGTCTTTCCAATGTTTCATCACCCGCAATTTTCCCCAGTTTGAGTCCGGCATATTTTTTCCTAATATTTCGTATGAGTTGTTGAATAATAATTTTTCTATTTCGATCTGATTTGGTCTTCATGTTGGAAAGCATCGCATTCGAATGACTATCAATCATCCAGCGCTATATATTTATCGAAACCTAATCGATAGCGTCCATTGTTCAAATCAAAGTCTTTAACAATTACCAAAAATCCAAAATTATCATTCCAACATATTCTACAAATTTTTTTAAATGTTTCATAGGTCATATCCGGTGATACATGCTCATCGAATATATGTTTAAGATTCACATCATCTTGTTTGAATATGACTAATATATTAGCATTATCTCTAATGATATGTTTTTTGGCTGCAACATATGTCTGACATAAAAATGCTACATCAATCGATTTATGTCTGCCCATAGCATAATATGATTTGATTTTATCTTGATTTTCACCTATGACGTCATCAAAAATAAAAATAGAATTTGCTTTCGCATCGTTCGGTTCATCAATTTCAGCATTCTCCTTGAATGGGAAATAACCCACACCATTCACATTACTTAAAATATGTTCTAAAATTTGATATTTCGATTGGTATAGACTCTTTGAGTAAATGTATACGTTTTCAAAATTCAAACCATTTAAATCGAAAATTAAACTCAATAACGCATTTGACTTTCCACATCCACTTGGACCTGCAAATATGAATCTACAACTGTTTGGGAATAGATCACCATGTTTTCTACTTTTTTCAAGTTCAAATTTTTCATCCAGGTAATCTAAATTCTGAACTGGTAACACAGCATGATGTTGTTCAATTCGTATATTCTTCATTACTAAACAGAAATCCATATAGATAGGACTATAAATATTAAATTCTTTATGCAATATTATCATTATTATGTTATCATTCGAAGGGGGCGGTCTAGTGAATTCAATAATTAATAAATTACCTTTCGAGTTACATTTACCTGGATATCATTATTGTGGCCCTGGAACAAAACTCGAAGAACGTCTTGCTAGAAACGATCACGGTAAAAATAAACTTGATGAAGCTTGTAAGGAACACGATATAGCTTATTCCAAACATACTGAATTGTCTGATAGACATATTGCTGATAAAATATTAGAAGACAAAGCTTGGGAACGAGTGAAGTCCAAAGACGGTACATTTAAGGAGAAAAGTGCCGCCTTGTTAGTCACCGGAGCAATGAAAATGAAACGGAAGATGGGTATGGGTCTTCGAAATAGTCAAAAATCTTTCAGAAGTTTTGTCTTGAAACCAACTCATAAAATTTTGAAGAAATCAGGGGGCAATGATTTGAGAAAATCAACGTTGATTGCCCTCAAAACAGCTCGAACTGCAATTAAGAAAGCAGGTGGAAAGAAAAATATTAAAATTCCACGCATCATACCATTCGAATCAAAATCTGGTGGAATTCTACCACTCATACCCATATTCGCAGGACTGTCAGCATTAGGAACCATGTTAGGTGGAGCTAGCGCTGTTGCAAAAACGGTAATTGATGCTAATAATGCTAAGAAAAAACTGGAAGAAGATCATCGACACAACAAAGCGATGGAGTCCATAGGACATGGGCTTTTCATAAGAAAATCTAAACGTGGATTTGGTTTATATATTAGAAAACAGTCAAAAAACTAGATAAGCTGCCCAAACGGGCCCTTTATGATTATGAAATCGAATCTTTTGCGAGAGAAATGAAAATAAAACATTTCAGAGGTGTTTTCATGAGAAATACATTACCAAAATTCCCAAATAAAAATGAATGTGCAATTCTCAATTTAGATTCAGTTGAGGGTCCTGGAACGCATTGGGTAGCATATAAAAAGTATGGTAATGAGGTTGAATATTTTGATAGTTTCGGAAATCTCAAACCTCCCAAGGAACTAATTCATTATTTAAAATCCTGCAAAGTGAAGTACAATAGAGATACTTATCAACAAATCAATACATCCAATTGTGGTCATTTATGTTTGAGATTTCTGATTCAATAAATTAATAGGATTGAAGAGATTTTTCACAGTATATCAGTCATGTCGATGTTGTTCACACTTAAAAATCGATCATCAATTTTATCGATTGATTTTGCTGTTCCCATAGAGCTGAACAGTAATTTCAACTATGGTTTGGCTTTGATAGGATTCTATACATATAACACTATCCCGAATGTTGAAAAATATAATAAATTATATTATTCCCTGGATGGTGAAGATAAAGTTTTAACCTTTCCAATTGGAACTTATGAAATATCAGATATGGAGGAATTCATAAGAAGAAAACTTGAAATAAAAACTTCTGATAAAGGGCAATCTCCTTTCTTCTTGAGACCTAATAATAATACTTTAAAGTGCGAAATATTTCATGAAAAATATGATATTGATTTTGGACCGAAGGATTCTATTGGTGCTCTATTAGGATTTTCATCGAAAATTCTCAAGGCAGGTAAAGTTCATGAGTCAGATTTACCAGTGGATATCATCAAAGTTCGAACAATAAATATCGATTGCAACTTGATAGAGGGTTCATTTATCAATGAACTCCCATCTCATTCACTTTATGGATTTGCGATTAATAGTGATCCTGGTTACGGAGTGAACGAGATCCCCAACAAGGTGGTATACTTACCTATAACAACACATCGAATACATAATATCACAGTGAAAGTTCTTGATCAAGACGGTGAATTGGTAAACTTTCAAGGCGAGGAGATAATTATAAGATTACAATTGAAACGATGCCCTTAGTCGTTCCATATAAATATCAAACTACATACTACAATCAATCAGTTGATAAACAACAACTATCAAAACCGCACAAACATCTTTCTCACGAAAATTGGATTTTCCTACAATCAATTGGTCATGTTGTCCAATCACGTTTTCAACCTCTATCAACCCGTAAACACCGATGAATCTATAGTAAAAATTGAAAGTCGAACCTATTTACCATTCGTTAAATCCTTCAATCATTCCGATGTCGTTGAAATCACGATAAATCGAACAGACTGTTGGCTTTTGATGTATGATGCTGCTATTATCATCAAAGGAAAATTACAAAAAACAAAAGGTAATGGAGATGTTAAACTAGTTCAAAATGCTGGAGCATTTCTTTTCGATTCAATTATTTATGAACTCTGCGGTATGGAGATAGAGAATGTTCGAGATCCAGGTATTATATCAACAATGCGAGGATACCTAGTTTATGAGGAGGATGATTCAAAACTACTCGAAACGGGAGGATGGAACTACCCGAAATCGCCAACCGTGAACACAGATGGAAGTTTTATATTCAGAATACCACTCTATCATTTATTCAACTTTTTCAAAGATTATCAAATGGCTATGTGCGGTAAACAAACGTTTCGATTCTTCAGAGCACAAAACGATAATAATGCGATAAAAATAACATCGTCTGATCCTAAGGATCATACAGAAGCAAAAATCATCATTGATAGTATGGAATTGAAGGTGAAACATATTTATCCGAATGATATTATAAAGATGGATTTATTGAATGCTATAAGGTCTAATAAACCTATATTAATGCCATTCAGGAAGTGGGAGATTCATGAATTACCAACATTACCACATGGGGGTAATAAGGAGATTTGGGCTGTTAAAACATCTACAGAAATCGAGTGTCCAAGATTTATAATTTGTGGGTTTCAAACTGATAAGAAAAATAATAGTTCTATGGACATAACCGAATTCAATCATATGAATATAACAGATATACGTGCATTATTGAATTCGGACATCATTCCACAAGAAAATTTACGTTTGAATTTCGATAAGAATGAATATGCTGAAGCTTATCAGAATTACACACAATTTGCTCAGAGTTACGGAATATTTAAGAAATCCCCACTCCTGACTTTCAGTGAATTCAAAGAAAAGCCCGTTTTTGTACTGGACTGTTCCAGAAGAGATCAGACATTCAAAGCTGCAACAATTGATGTGAAACTAGAAATAGAGTCCTCGAAGGGATTTCCAAATAATACGAGAGTTTTATGTATTATAGTACATGATTGTATTATAGAATTCAAGCCGTTAACAGAAGAAATTACGAAAATTACAAATTTGTGAGGAAAAATGCGTATAATCATATGTGATATTCAAGGGTTTTCGATAGATGGAGAATTCTGTGTAAAGGAGCTATCGTTTGCAATGGGAAATAAAATGTCGCATTTCATTATGATGCCTCCAAAAGAATTTTCATCTCTAAATGTCAAGGATAAGAAAAGTGTAAGATTTTTGGAAAGAAAACATCATGGATTGAGATATACATCAGGACACATTGAATATGGAAAATTATGTGAGATTTTGACAAGTATTTTACAAAGTGATGATATCATTTACGTGAATGGGCATCAAAAGTATGACTTTTTGAAAAAAATGGTGAAAGATGTACAAGTACTGAATGTGGAAAACTATGGATGGAACCCACCAAAATTCGAGAAGAAACCCCCAAAGTGCATGAGTCACATTCTAAATCAATGTATGTGTACTGTCAGTAATTGTGATGATCTATATAGATGGGTGTGTTCATACTTACCAGAAGTAGACACTTTAGTTAGTAGACATCTGGTGTACGATGAAGTCAACAATGGATAAACCATATAATGATAAATGGAATGATGTTTTTAATAATGCTAATAGATTTAAAAATTTGAAATGTAAGCCTAGATATATTCATCTTGTAAAATTTGGAATTTTTTATAAACTATGTATAAATGAATAAAACACTTATTAAAAAATCATTTTTTATTTACATTTCATCATCATCTGATAAAATCACCACTTCATCGTAAGGTGGTAGTATGTCATCATACCCCTGATTCATATCTGGCATCTGGGGTGACAGATCATCATCATCATCTGATAAAATCACCACTTCATCGTAAGGTGGTAGTATGTCATCATACCCCTGATTCATATCTAGCATCTGGGGTGACAGATCATCATCATCATCTGATAAAATCACCACTTCATCATAAGGTGGTAGTATGTCATCATACCCCTGATTCATATTGAGCTGGTGTGGCATCTGGGGTGACAGATCATCGTCATCATCATCTGATAAAATCGCCACTTCATTATATGACGGTGGTAGGTCATCATAAGAGATCTGATTCTGTGATGATGATGATTGTGCTTCATATTGCATTCGCAACATCACTTCATCGTATGGTGGTAGTATGTTATCATACCCCTGATTCAAATTGAGATGATGTAGCATCTGGGGTGACAGCTGGAACTCACCACCCCAATTCTGTGGCAATACTTCTATGGGTATGGGAACTTCTATGGGCACTTCTGCAGCCACTAGTGAATCATGCCAGTGATCGATTATGGGATTACAGTCAATCCCATTCATACGTAGTACACGTAGTATATTAATAACTTCACAATACATTTTTAAGGTGGAATAAAAATATCTGAGATTCTCCTTTTTTTAAAATGGGATTCATGAAGGAAGTGAAAAAACCGCTTTTTATGATAAATTTCAGGAAGTCTGTGGATCAGTATTTTTTATTTGAAAATCGTAAGACGTAAACATGTAAAGATTGCATAACACCGCGAGTTGACGATATTGCAATAAAAACCGCATCGTACGCAGTTGAACGATGTGGCCATCATATCTAATCACATTGAGATAAAATATACACAATGTATTCAATGAATAACACCTGAAGTCGAACGGAGTGGTTATCATATCTGATGCTGAAATTTGAATAGGCTGTCCGACAGTCTGTTAAATGAAGTGAAATTTTGGAATATCGATCATTATATTGATGAATTCCATCGGTAATATATCATGGAAGAAATAAAGAGACGACATGATAGAGATAAGAAAGTTAAGTTTGCTGAAGGACCCAAGTTATGTACAGTTCACCTGTTGGTGAAATGGTCGTTTGCTCATAGAGAAGCAAGAAAAGGACCTTGGGAACAATTCGCAAGGGATAGTGAAAGGTTTAGGTACAGAGCGAATCATTTTGAAAATATAATATGTGAATTTCTTCAGCCCGAACATCGTCACAGAGTATATGTAGAAAGATTCAAAGACGTTTAAATACATCGAGATTCGAATATACTTATCAGTATACAGTTTAATTTCATTGATATAGGACGCAATGTTCCTCACAGTAGCTTTTTTGTCGATTTCATTTCATTTTACATCATCGAATGATGAGATGGAAATTGCTAAATCATATTTAACGAAGTATGGATATCTTATACATAATAACCATTCAGAAACAGAAGTGTCTGAAGGAACACGATTAACTGATTCAATCTTGAAATTTCAAGAGTATTTTAAACTTTCTGAAACTGGTACCTTGAATAGTGAAGTGATCGAACTAATGAAAAAGCCAAGATGTGGCGTTGCTGATTTCTTTCAATCTTATGTAGTTACGGGTAAATGGACGAAAAAAAATATTAAATGGAAATTCCAAAGAGGTAATCAAGATGATTTGTATATAGCATCTAAATCGTTCGAAATTTGGAGTGAAAATTCAGGATTAACATTTACCAAAAATGATTATAATCCTGATATTCTCTTAAAGTACAGTTTAGGTAAACATAACAAGACTAATACTTGTCGCGGTAATGATGAATGTTGGACGTTTGATGGCCCTGGAACTGTATTGGCGCATGCATTCTTTCCCGATAATGATCGGTGTGTTGAAATCCATATCGATTCTGCCGAGAGATGGTTTAGAAGATTAGGTCTCCCACCTTCAGGATTCACCTCTCTATATTTAGTTTTAATTCATGAGATTGGACATGCCTTAGGATTAGCACATTCTGCAGAGAGCAATGCTATTATGGCCCCTTATTATGCGGAATATGATATACAAAATAATATATTACCGCAAGATGATTTGAATGCGATTCAATCATTATATGGATTCTCAAATAGATCAACTACAAAATCTACAATGAAAACAACTCAAACCACAACGGCATGAACAACAACGAAATCGAGTCCAACTACTGAGAAATCTATTGAAAATTATGTAAAACCTAATTTGTGTGAAGTAAAGAACAAAATTGAAAGGATCACCATTATCAATAATCATATTTATCTCTTATATAATGGTTGGGTATGGACAATTTCCCTCAATGATAAGAAAATACACTCTCCATTGAGAGCTATAGAGTATATACCCTTAGGTAACATAGATTTCAGGAACCATTCCATCCAAATATATCAAAGACCGAATGATGAAATCGGAATATTCCATCTTAATAGGCTATATATAATTGATCCAAATAGTTTTGCTGTGAAACAAATGCATGATTATCGTTATTTAGGTCTACCTCATGGAGCAAAAATTCATGGTATTTTCAATAGCTACAAAGGAAAAACATATATCTTTTATGATAATAATTACTGTATGGAAATTGACGAATGTGAATTAAAGAGGAAGTCTGTAAAATTTATAAGCGAAATATTTCCTGGAATACCTAGTAAT
Source organism: Myrrha octodecimguttata (assembly GCA_958510865.1). Classification (NCBI taxonomy): domain Eukaryota; kingdom Metazoa; phylum Arthropoda; class Insecta; order Coleoptera; family Coccinellidae; genus Myrrha; species Myrrha octodecimguttata. Next base: position 35,811,637 of record OY294057.1, read on the forward strand.
TTTTCATCTGTATTCAGATATATTGATGGAATAATTTACTTCATTAAAGATGATATGATATATGAATTCAATGAATTCCTCAACAAAGCAACTGGATCATATAAATTTGAAATGGAGACATTACTGAAAATACCATGTCAATCGGATGGATTACTTCAACAATTAAAAAATCTTTTGAGTATGATCATAACAAATCAAATCATTATCAGTAATACTGATTAGATGGAGTGGGGATGATGATATATAAATATGATTTTTAAATCATCTTCAATCAGTAATTAAAACTGTTAATAATGGAGGTATACGAGTTCAATAAATCTATAGCATTTTATAGTTATCTCTGCCAAGAACTACATTTTGCTCTGGTATATCATGATAGTGATAAATTCTCAAAAGTTCTAAATGATCTGGGGTTATTCACACCATCAACAATTTTTCGTGAACTGGTGATATATCGGGCGCCACAGGAAATTATCAAGAAAGTGTTCAATCATAAGAAGAAAAATGACGCACTCATCGAAGATATACAATCATCGATAGACAACCAAGAAGTGTCATTGAATGAGCTGAACTATATTTTAGAAGATTATGGGAATCTATCATCCTATGATATAGTGAACGTACAAATGTTGCTGAATGGATCATGTGAATCGTTGAAAAGTTCAGATGCGTTACATATTTATTATTCAATAAGTAATATTTGGTCGAATTATAAGCCGCTCCATGCATTTGTAGATGAACTCATAGCATCAGCATCATATTGTGGAGAGTACATCTTGTTATGTAATTTATTAGAAGAATTTGAGCAACATGGAATTAGCTTTAAGTTTGACCCTTTTAATAATAGCTATCATAAGAACATTTTAGATAATTTAAATCGAGGAATAACAGGCAAATTGCATTTTGATAATCAAATAGGATGTATAGGATCTCATTCTGATCCGACTGTATATAAATATGTAAAACAACTCTTACTTCAAATGTGATTTTATTGAATTGAATAAACATATTATAAGTAAATGGTCTTTTTCTGAATTCTGAAATCATAAACCATTTCCGGATGGGTGCAAAACGTTCACGATATGCTATCTGGACTCCACGAGCTTATTAACCGCAAGGTCAATTCATAAACGTGTGCCGTGTCTTCCGATGATACGGGAAAATATTTATACAGGGACATACCCGTAACGTTCGCTCAGGCTTGATCTTTCGATTTTTTCATACAGATATGGAAAATATCGATTTTTATTCACGACTACGCTCATTGTGTTATCTAGGCCATTTCGGATTATGTCCTCAGATTTTTCGTACCTACACGACTACGGCCATTTTGATTTACTCTCTGACCTTCAGAGATGAATAAAGATAATTTTAAGTTGTCTTCTACTTCATCCATTTTTGCCGTGATTTCATATCCTTTATTCAGAAAGTTCTTATCTATATTTTGAGGTTATATTTCCTTCTATACAACATTTCTACACTCACACCCAATACCTTAGATAGCCGCATGGTTAGAGTGCTTATCTCACAGCTAGGAATCCTGGGTTCGAATCCCAATGAAAATACAAAAAAGTTTTACGCTGGATCCCCTCACCCCCTCACCCTTCACCTCCTCACCCCGCACCCTTCACCGCCTCGCCCTTCGCCCCCTCACCCTTCACCCCCTCATCCTTCACCCCCTCACCCTTCACCCCCTCACCCCTCGCCCCCTCGCCCCTCGCCCCCTCACCCTTCACCCTCTGCCCCCCTAGGCCTCCAGACTTAGAAAAAAATTTCAAACTTGGAAAAAATTTCGGACTTAGAAAAAATTTCACACATTTCGGACTTAGAAAAAATTTCACACATTTCGGACTTTGAAAAAATTTCACACATTTCGGACTTAGAAAAAATTTGGGACTTAGAAAAATTTCGAAAAAGGAACAATTTCTGCAAAATCGACCTTAGAATTTTAGTAGGCAATTTAGTAGGGAATTCCGGCCAGAACCCGTGTTGCACATCTACTGATCGGGTTAGCATTAGTGAATGATTCTGGAAAAAACTTTGATACGAAGGAAATAAGCAAAATATTTGAAATATTTTTCCCAATAGCTCCGAATATCCAATCAAACTGAAATTCTGAACACCTCAAGGTCTGTGCCAAACTCTATCGCAGCCGAATGAATATATTTTAAAAAAAGCAGTTCGTTACAACTAACATATGGAAAATTCTCCGAAGAACAATTTTTTTGTTACTTTCTATACCCGTCGGTTTTTTTGAACTAATAGTGAAGTTTTAACTTGATTAGCGTCAGTTCATTCAGAGGTTTTAAGAAAATAATGTTAGAATTTCAAAAAGCCACGTAGTTTGACATTCCTTGAAATAAATTACGGATGGAACTGAAAATCGGTATGTACCAAATTTCATTGTAACCTGTTCACTAAACCGAGAACCCGGGTTTTTCAACAAAAATCAGACTCTTTTTTCAATTTCCTAGCCTGTGGATACCCCATAAAATGCACCAAGTTGCAAGTTGGTATTCCTCAACTAATTTCGAAGATTCGAGCTAGCATTTGTACGTTTCGAGATATAGAAGAAAAAAATTCGAAAATTACAGATATCTTGAAGAAATGATAACGTGCTGTTCCCTAGAACAAGCGCGTAAAAAACCCAAAATTTGAAATGGGCATAACTCCGAAACCGCCTGGCTCATTCCACCTATAATCGAATTAAATCGATATATTTGGACCACAAAAAAGTCAAGCCGCTCAGTCGTTTCCTTGGAAAGTTAAAGTAGATACGGTCGGCAAGACAGAATTGAATTTGACTACCGATTCGGCTCCAGAAGGTCCAACCTAATTGTTCAGAGTTCAGACCATTTTCGGCTCAAACACTTCGAAAATTATAGACATTTTGAGGAGACAATAACGCGCTGATGTTCCCTAGTACGAACGCTGAAAAAATATATTTTTTTAATATTATCTTTCTATCACAATAATATATGAATCTCACGAAATCTTTTATGAACCTTCTGGCTGTCATTTTTCAATCAAATATAGGTACCTATACTCGATTTCGATTCGATCTCTGAATTTTCGGAAAAACAAATAAAATTTTAAATGGGCAAAATCTCCTGACCTCACGTCAGCACGTGTCTAGAATTTTCATTCCAATGGTGATTAGCAAAAAATAAAATATTTTTCGACCTTCGAAACTTACAAAATATTGCCCATAAACTTCAGAATCATCTTATCGATACGAAGTTCACAGGCGCGATGGAAAAGAACTGGACTGAAGACAAATTTTGCCTACCCGAAATCCAAGATTCTAGAATTTTCACTTTGTAGGTGATTAGCAGGCAAAATTTCCTGTTGTTGGAACCTCAAAATCTACAAAATATTGCCCATAAACTTCTAAATCGTATTAACTATATGTAGTTCACAGTAAGCGACGGAAAAGAAACGGACCAAAGCCTAAACTCGATATATCAAATGGCTTTTGCCTACCCGAAAACCCGATTACAGAATAAAACCAAGATTCTCAGACTCTCTAATCTGCCGGCCCTGTGAGACTATTGGTGTCTGAATTTAAGATTGCAGCGCCACGGTGGCCAGTTTTAGAACCTTAGATACAGACATAGATTTTGTTTTGATAGTCGATTTTGTACTGTTTGTTAGTGTTTGGTTTGATAATTTTTGATTTAACGATTTATTCAAAGACTTTTAAGACTTTTTTAGTTGACGAGAGTATTACTGGGAGTACATATTCCATTCTTATAAAGTAGGTATGTATCATCCTTCAATCTAATTGAGTATAGCAACTCTAAAATTAAGGGGATATCTCCAAGGTTAGACAGTATTTTAATATTATTTATTTTCAAATACAAATGGGAAAATTGACTTTGGTGGATTTCTTAGGCTGTCTTGAATGTTGAAAAAGAGATAGTATTGTAAAACATACTTGTTGGAATAATAGACAAATACTCATAACTACTACTTTTATAGGAAGGACTAAATACTCAATATATTGTGAATAAAATGAATACATTCACATGAAACTAATGCTTCTTGTACCGTAAGCCTTATTCATTATGGATTGACAAATAAATTTTCCAACTCATATGACTCACTGTAACGAATAAGCCTTGTACAGCTTTGCTTTCATCAGCAGAAGCACTTTGAGCGAACAGTATTCATCACCAGATATTTTCTTGTTGAGACTCTTTTTTTTCAATAGTCAGTTCTATCACTAGAACATTTACGTTGTTCCTCAATGATCAGTTCAACAGGCAGAGTTCTGGAAGGCATAGCATTCCTCTTAAGTAAATTTCTCTGCTTGGATTATGGACCTGGTAAAAGATTGTCTTCATGAATGTGATCTAATATTTCATGAGCAATTCGTGCTTACCTCTGTACCTAAAATGCAGGTAACATACTCTCATAAATCTTGTTTGTTGGTTTTTATCGATTCTTCAACACTTTCAGGCCCGACTTGTTAAAGGAAGTTTCTTTCACCCTAGCGCCAAATTTTTTACCGGGCTGTAAAAATATATGGGAAGGGACATTTGAGTTTGCTTTTCCTCAGTAGAAGCACTTGTAAAATCACACAACCGCCAAGAAAAATGCATAAACTTTCTCATTTTATTAACATTTCTTTAAACTTGTCACTGATAATGTCTGTACCTCTAGTTACTCGGATAGCCGCCAGAGGGAGTAGCGCTTATCTTCATTCGCCAATAGCATGCAATTTTCGACCGTATTGACGTCGAGTATCTTTCTACGTAACGCCATCTAGTTCGAGTATCTTTTTCGGGAAACGATATTAGCAAGGATGTTGTCCTATTCTGTGTTGTCTTCATACAATGATAGAACAATGGTGCTTTTATTATGAACTTCATGATACTCAGGAAGCATATCATTCTTTTCATAATTGTCTTTCAATCATTTTAATTATTTTAATTTAATTTCAAATTATTTTTACCATTCAATGTGTTGTATTTTCCTCGGTTTTTTTATTGAATATACATGAATTGTTCAACAATTTTCATTTACTTGAAATTGAAATTTAATAATATATGCTACTTTCAAGTACCACCTGAAAACCTCAGTTTTCAAATCTGATGAATAAAATCAACCATTGAATAAAACACCTGTTTTCTAATTGGAAATCCTATGAATTCAAATAGGAAAGAAGTCGAATGGAACTGATCTAAAAAAATGGCCTATGCATGAGTTTTTGTTCTCGGTGAAACAACTCTTGATAGGTCTGAGTCTGACCTAAAGTAAGGAGGATGCTCGTTCTGTATCAACTTCCATAAACTTCCCGCCGTTTTACCACATTCCTGTGTATATACATTTCCAAATTCAACCCTTAGGCCGCCCTAACAGTTAAATTTGGAACCTGTCCAAGCTAGTAGTTTCATCATTGTATAAAGAGGGATAGTAATAAGCCAACCATACGAGATTAAAATTTGACGCAGTGGATTTCATCAATAGATGTCGCTGGGCAGATAGTATCCTTTTCATGTCTTGGCTTACTTCAGAATGAAGTATGTCGTAACTTGGTTCTGGTACATTCTTAGATTTGGGACACGACGTACCTCAATAACAGATGGTGCTGACCTTTGAATAAAGAACTACATGAAGAAGCATAACGCTTTTATACTTCGTATATCAGTGGGAGTAGATTGGCAATTGTGTCCCACAAGGGAGCAATTTAGAGCCTCTACTATTTTTAATTTTTATGAATTCTTTGCCTGAATGTTTGAGATTCTGTCTGTGTCTTTTCAAGCTTGTTCGCACTCCTAATGACTGTGAAGAGTTGCAGAAAGACCTTAACTCAGTTGTGGAATGGTTTCGAGATCACAATATGATATTACACATAGAAAAGTGTGGTACGTGTTATTTCATTTACATGTAAGATTAACTTTATTGAAGTGAATACACGATTGATAATCAAACCTTAATTAGAATGACCAAATGTAAAGATCTCGAGGTTCATCTGCAGCCTAATATGAAGTTTAATGATCATTACATAGAAATTGCAAATTAGTCGTACAAAGTTCTTGGATTTGTAATCAGAAATTCTAAACGCTTTAGCATTGTAATAACAATTAGATTATATAATTCCTTAGTAAGACCAAACCTTGAATATAGATCTGTGATATGGGCTCCTGAAGCTGAAAGCAATAGCAATTTTATTGAAAAAGTAGAAAAGAGGTTCCTTAGGTATTTAAAAAAAAAAACATGGTGTATATCCTTTCATAACGCCTACCTATAACTTGCTGGAAGAATTTAACATGCAGTCTCTGCAACACAGAGGAGACATATGCAATATGCACTGTGTTGTTTTTGTATATGAAATAATTAACAGCATCAAATATAGAAACTGTGATTTGATGAACTTTATAATGTTCCGTGTACCAAAGATAACATTAAGAATGGTTAATTGTGATATAATCCACGTTAGTCCTTTCAGTACTTCCCCCATGAACCATATGCACAGGCAGTGCAATATATTTTTGAGAAAAAATAATAAAGATTTATTTAATTGTAGCATAAGAGATATAAGAAACTGTTTTCTTTCTATAGAGTGATTTGATGTTTTTTCCTTTTTTTGTTGTTGTTTTCTTGGTGTGAGAACTCTTACATATGTTATTACTGCTTAGGTGGTATTTGTAAGATTTACCTATTAAATAAATAAATAAATAGTGTACGGTTCAAGCTTGATCAATAATCTGAAGATTTTACTTTTATAGATTTGGTTCAGTTCTTATACTTGGTGGAATCTTGTTGAAGTATCGTAAACTGCTGTATTCAGGTCCTGTTTCGTTAGTGCTTTTCTGCGCCGAGGATATTTCAGAAGTGTGGTGCGTGTCCCGTAGTTATAGTGTTTGTCTTTTCTTCGAGCAGATGTCTATTTTTGAAGACCAAGAGCAAACATTCCTGGATGTGTATCGCTGCGGCTGTTACGAGGTTGTTTTCTCGAAATTTGCCCCTACATGATTGTCCAACCTTAATTCCTATTAATCAGAGCGCATGATACTATCAATGGTAATTCGGCAATTGACATTTTGAATTTATTTGTTTTCTCAGAGAGTTCGTGAAATCTTTTTGTGTTAGCTTCGCAGAATTATGTAGATCTTCAGATACTTTCAAATGGGTCCCTTTTGAATTTTGTTTGGACAGTATTCAAACGAAGAAAGAATCCTATTTATAGAAGGTATAAACTTCATGATACTCAGGAAGCATATCATTCTTTTCATAATTGTCTTTCAATCATTTTCACTGATAGAGGATCGAGTTATCAACCCCCAATTAAGCAAATTATTTTTACTTTTCAATGTGTTGTATTTTCCTTGGTTCTTTATTGAATATGCATGAATTGTTTAACAATTTTCATTCACTTGAAATTGAAATATACTTATATTTGCTTCTAGAAAATCGCAAAAATTACTGATCCAATTGAATGCCGATGTTTATACTTGTGCGAAATTTACCGAGGAGCGCATAGTTAGAAATATAAAAAGAATTATTTCGGAAACTATTCCTTACATTGGACAGTCAGTGTTTATACCGAAGAAGATATTTAAATTTTGTGGTTGGCTAAAAATGAATATATTCTATTCATCTTCATTATCCTTACATTATAAGTATTGTTTGAGGAACAGTGCCAATACGGTTAACCGCAATGCCTCTATACTTCCTGATTAAAGGATTTGGTGACCTTCATCCAATCATATTTATCCTCACAAAATTCTGCATGAACCTTCAAGCTGTCATTTCTGAATGGAGTACTGGATTTCAATTCGATCTAATCTGTGTTTTCAGAAATATTGGGAAAATAAAATTTGTAATCGGTATATCTACAAAATCACCCGAGGGATTTCACCTATTCACGAATTAGACCTTCGGAATTGAGCTTCAAACCTACTTTACAAATATCGATTTTAAAAATAGTTTTTTCCGGAAGCTATTGTGTTTACGGTAGGCCTAACGGCGATCGTAAACAACTGAAAAACTCGAGTGGGCTTGGACCTTAATTACGAAAGCCGAATTCGTGAATGGGTAAAATTCACTGAATGATTCCGCAGATATATCCGCATTGAAACTTTTTTTTTCCGAATACAGTAAAATCTCTTCTGGATGAACACCTTTCGACTTTAGATTATTTTTTTGTATAATTGGGAGGATTCACCCACACAGGAAACATAAGTATGCCATCATATACGAAAAGACTGAAACCGGAACAATAAGGAGTCAGGGCTAAAGGGAAACAAAAATTACATAGGGAAAGACGAAAATAATATGTCACACCACACCGCTCCCAAATTACAATTTGATTTTTGTAGCCAATAAAAAGGGGTATATTAACTTGTAGATTATAATATCAATTGAAGAAAAACCTCAATCAATGAATGATGTATAGAGTGATAAATAATAGTTTATTCAGCTATTCAAATTGAAACTGTTTTTTTTGCGCGCATGTTCTGGGGAACAGCGTGCTATCGTTTTTTCCAAATGTCTGTTTTTATCCCGAAAATTGTTTCATACGACTAGGTTGTACTCACTGATGTTAAATCTGGTGTCAAAATCGATTTTGACATTTGAAATTTTGGGATTAATTTCCTGATATTTCAGGAACTCCTCATTATTATAACAACGCACAACTTTTCACGAAATTTAGTTAAGATCACACAAATTTTTCCACCCTATTTCGAGAGGAAAATTCCTCATTTATGATTAAAATTTTAACGACACAAAGCAGCACAAACCAAGGACAATTCAGCACAAAAACTGAAAAGAAATGTACCAACTTCACACACATTCGTCTGAAAGATCTTTTTTTTCAAGTAACAATTAAGATACAGTTCCTTCTGAAAAGTATATAAGATACTAGTTACTTTCGCCAACAAAAAAGGAACTAAGATATAGTAAAACTTAGATACTTTAAAGTTAATGTAAAGAAACTAAGATCATTTTTCTGACAGCTCTGTCGGCGAACAAGCGAAAAATGTATGCATAATGTCGCCCTTGCCTCCACAACTACACAGGTCTGTTTCGGTTACATGTATCCGATTCAAATGTGATGGGGAGCAACAGTGATTTGATCTTAATCGATTAACGGTGACTATATTGCCTATTGGGAGATCCACCCCTAGAAACCAAGGCCTGACATCCAGGTCGTCTTGTCTTGTCCAGGCATTGAACAGAACTTCATAATTCTCCTTTTTGAGTTTCTATTCTCTTGTCATATGTAACCAATCTGTCATGATCTCAGGGACCCTATATTATTGAGTATGATGGCCTATTTTCTCCCTTCCCCGATTCAGGAATAAGGGACCCAGATGTCATCCCAGCCTTGCAACGAAGCATTTCTTTATTTAATTCTTGTTCCGCTGAATCGGAGGAATACTGACACATATGTATGTGCGGTATGTCGCGAGTACCTATAGTGAACAGATGGGCGTGGTAAGGCTCAGCAGTGCTGGCGGGTATAAATTCGCGAGCGTAATTAGGTCAAAGGGAAGTCGTTGAAGCGACAGTGTGCCTGCCAGACCACCGATCCGACACCGCCGAAGAAGTTTGTAACCCCAGAGGTTCCGCATGGGCAAGGTATTAGGGTAAGACCATATATTTTCTCTTTGCTGGTATTATTGTATTATTCGCCTCTATTCTTCCTCACCTTTTCCTATCCTGCATTGCTCAAGGCCTTCGAGGTCGTGTAGTAGCTTGAAACGGCCTACATGACTTAAGGGGTCTTAGAGTGTGCAAGGGTGTGTATGTTAGCTTGAAACGGCACATCATGCACCCTTGTATCGTTCCTACCAGCCACCCGAATTCCTCAGGATTGTGTAGTAGCTTGAAACGGCCTGCATGACACTTTGGGTTTCGGGATATACAAGGGTGTGTATGCTAGCTTGAAACGGCGCATCATGCATCCTTGTATCCTTCCTACCAACCGACCGACCGAGTTCCTGAGAGTTGTGTAGTAGCTTGAAACGGCCTGCATGACTCTCCGGAGTTCGAAATATACAGGGATGTATATGCTAGCTTGAAACGGCGCATCATGCATCCCTGCAGAATTATTTCCGTATCTTCACCTACCAATCCCTTTTAATTGTGCCAGCAGGTTTTAGGATCATTTATTTACAGTTGTCATATATTTTGCCCATGTTAAACCTACCGCTTGTTATTACCGTAGATTGCTTTGTAGCTATTTTCCGCACGCACTTTCGCTTCATCCCGGCTTGCACCGCATGATTCCGCATTTAACTTTGCATACTTTACCATTTTCACTAATTCCGTAGATTTCTAAAGGTTCGTACCCAGGCACCGTTTTAAATGCATGTTACATCCCGCTTCTGCTTCTGCACCGTTTGCTCACCATTTCACCCTGCATACCATCAGTGTTGTGAATTCCCTGCCGAAGTCCTACGCACCGTTAGGATCTGACGTCTAGGAGGTTCGAAAGTTTTCAAGATCAAACTAAACGGTTAAAGAAAAACACACTTTAATTCGATTCCTAGTTGTAAAATGAATATCCTACTAGACTAGTGCCGATACGAAATAAGCAATCGTGTGAAATTATGAACAAAACGTAAAAAACCTATTTTAAATATTTGAGCCGAGCTTCGGCGTTTTCGACCTTAAGCTTATCGTTTCGAATTCCGATCCCGACTGACTTTTGTCTGGAATTTTCAAATATTCCCAAGGATAAATCTTACATGCCTAAATATGTCTATGTTTATACTAACGCAAACCACTTGAAGGGCGAACCGCCTTAGCTCGCTCGAAAAGTGAAACCAATGCAAGTGGCCGCACAGGGCCGTATTCCCCAATTGTCTGGGGACAAATCTGTCGAGTTACGACATTCCCCCACCTGAGAAATAAGTTCACTTTAGGAAAGTTTTCTCACAAACATTTCCTAAAACTAAACATAATTGTCAAATCTCTGTGGTCTCTTAACAACGCGTCCACTACGGGTTACTTTAGAACCATCACTACCGGGAGCACATTTCGATTCGGATTCATTCACCCGCGTCACTCGCGGATTACTATCTTCCTCCTTGTTCACCATCTCCCCATGAGATGATTTGTTACATTCCAAGGGGCTTAAGCGTTGAACAGGACGTAACGAATCCTTTTTTTTCGAAAAAACCCTCCCACCACGAGGCCGTTGGGGGGTTAAACTTCCTCGATTTTTCGAGGTCGATGTGGCATGGGAAAGTATCCTTGCTTTCCTACCTATTTCCATTTCCATTGTCCTCTCCGTGGGATTATGCATATCTCGGGGACAATTTCCTGTGCCTTGCGGGTACTCTTTCGACTTTGTAATTCTTGACACATTAATGAAACATGCGCCCCACCGCAGTTAACGCAATTCCAACGAGTCTTGCATTTACGAGACATGTGACCAAATTTCAAACATTTGAAACACGCCTTTTTCTGCATCAAAATCGATTTTCTTTGAACAAGAGTCATGCTTCGAGCCTTAAAACACTTTTTACTTGCATGTGCTCTAGTGCAAAATACACACTTGACATTATCGATTTCAGAGTTCAATAGACTCTCGATAGTCATTTTCCTCGAGTCTGAAGGTAGTTCCTGTCTCTTTTCAGATACTTCAGCTGCACCTGCCGATTTTGTCAAACCAAAACCTTCACTAGCCAATGCTAATCTCTCTTCATTCTCGACTTCTGACCTCACGAAACGCAGGAGGTTCTTGAACCTATTTTCCAATGATGCCTCACATTCATTGATTCCGGCCGTATTACGATTCTCATGCAAGATGTCCAAGCTTGAATTGAAAGGAGATCTTTGGCAAATTCTCAACAACTCTTGTGACAAACATGATTCGATAAGTGGAAATAACAGTGCAGAGTACTTATCCGAATTGATTCCTAGTGAATCCAGTGCCCTGACTTGGGTCTCAATATTATCATACAACTTGCATAATTCGAAATGTTTATCTTTGTGGGTTTGTACATTTGAAACCAACTTCAATAATTGTCGAACATAGAATTCAATTTGTAGGTCATCCCGCCCAAATCTTGTTCGCATGCATTCAATAATTTTCACATAATTTTGGTCAATGCAAGGGAAACTCTCAACAATTTGATGTGCTCGACTCCTAGGAACAGTGGCCTGCAGAAGGTATTCAATCTTATCACAGTGATCAATCTCTTCATCCGAATGAATTTCTTTGAACTGTGACCAGAATCCTAGCCAATCCTTGATGCTGCCGTCATATTGTTTGAATTTAATTTGGGGTAATATGAATTTTCTCCTACCTTGGTTCGGGTCTAGCCTACCCGAACAACAACTTTCCGAGCGCACCTCCAAAGGTTTCTCCATGAGCTTTTCCACTTTCACTCTCAGACCTGTGAATCGCCTCATGTAGACTTCGCGCTGCTCCATTTCTTCCATCAGGTGTTCCTCCGTAGCTTCGTCCTCCAACATCAAACTGCAGACTTCACCATCACAAACATTTAAACTGTCCCACTTGGGCTTGAAACACTCCCATGAGATTTCCACATCACTTAAGTCCAAAGGAACTTGTTTAATATGTCCGTCTAAGTCATTAGCCGATTTGGTAAAGTACATACGAAGTACCTTCCTATTCTTCTTAGTGATTTCGAGAACGCTCATTTTTACCCTTTTGTAAATACTCAACCGAGAAACTGAACTCGCAAACACACTAAACTTTTACGTGGGGCTACTTTACGTTGTTCAACCGAATTCCACGATTTTTCTTATTCGTAACGCACTACTATATTGTCTTTTTAACAACTGTCCTGTCACGGTCGCCAAATGTTGTGAATTCCCCGCCGAAGTCCTACGCACCGTTAGGATCTGGCGTCTAGAAGGTTCGAAAGTTTTCAAAATCAAACTAAACGGTTAAAGAAAAACACACTTTAATTCGATTCCTAGTTGTAAAATGAATATCTTACTAGACTAGTGCCGATACGAAATAATCAATCGTGTGAAATTATGAACAAAACGTAAAAAACCTATTTTAAATATTTGAGCCGAGCCTCGGCGTTTTCGACCTTAAGCTTATCGTTTCGAATTCCGATCCCGACTGACTTTTGTCTGGAATTTTCAAATATCCCCAAGGATAAATCTTACATGCCTAAATATGTCTATGTTTATACTAACGCAAACCACTTGAAGGGCGAACCGCCTTAGCTCGCTCGAAAAGTGAAACCAATGCAAGTGGCCGCACAGGGCCGTATTCCCCAATTGTCTGGGGACAAATCTGTCGAGTTACGACAATCAGCATGTAAAAAAATTCACCCAATAGAGGTTTTATTATTATTATTATTATTGTGTGTTTTATTTTCCTGGATGACATCTTGACATACCTACTCAGAGACAAAGGACTACTCCGACTTCTGCGAACATCCGAACCCTGGACATAACCTTCTCTGATTGTAGCTCCTGGACCCCTGTGGGATACCACCCACAGGTACCGAGTCAGTATAAACTAGAGGTGGCGCCCGAGGTCTCTATTTTCGGAGGAAAAGTTGGCAACAAATGGAGACACTGAGGGAAACGGACGTCACAGCCTTCACATTACACGAGCAAGTAATTTCTATTTTTGAAGACCCTTAGTATAGCTGCGTGTTGTCAATGATCAGAAGCTTTTCTTTATCTCGAGACATATTTGCGCAATATCAAATTGTTACTTTATCTTTATAGAGTGTCCTACCAGTTCATTTTCCATTCTTTAGGAGTATGTTATTCTTGAAAGCTTTGAAGAAAAGGACAGTCTCTTCGGCAAAAAACGGTGTACATTTTGATTTGTAGCGTCTGGCAATACAAATTGTCTGTTCAAAAGAAGCTGAGGCCCCCATACTATCGTATTCTATGTGTCCGAGTCCGCTCAAAGCTAAGATTGTATATCCCTGATATAATCTAATAAGGTTCAGAGGATACAAGGCATATACGAGATATATATTGTAACGTTTTCTTGATTCAACAAAACGATCAGAATAATTAAACTATTTATTTACACTAACAACAAATAACGCAACCTCTAAATTCTATCAAAGTCTGAGCACAATTTATTTCCACACTATTCATTTTCACTGATCACTTTCCGCTTCGAATAACTCTGTTGAATGACTCCCCGTGCGGCTCCGCGGCCCGCGCCCGTCCTTATATAACTCCTAGAATTTCTAGCGATGGCCAGAAGATTTTAGTAGTCAGGCGGATGACGCAGAGACATCCGGAGTTTTCTAGAAGACTCTCGCACAGACAGTTCCGTACTCGTCACAATGTCCCCTCCTTAAGCCTATTCTGTCCCAGAACAGATTTCATGAATTTTTCGGAGGACCGTGGCGAAATCTGCAATCGTCACCATTTCTACAGTAGCCCTTCTGGGCTTTCCGTTTTGCTTTGGATTGAAATTGCATGCCAAGATCTGTATACATGTCTTCTGAAAGACTACTTCAAGCATGCTTCGCACAACCCGTCAGCTCAGTTGATCCAGTCCACAACCTAGCTCGGGAACAGCTAATTTTCTAATCCCAAAGCATTGAAGGTCTTCTTTCCAGACATGCAGCGCTGTCCATGAATTTTGGTAGGTGGGCTTCTGATAGGAATACTGCTTAGTAACTATATAATAAATGAACCGACCCTCCGACTCCAATCTCAGTCATTTTCCGGTTTTGAACTGCTGTCCCATCAGTTCCTCTTGACGTCCAAATTTATTTCTGAATACTCATGCCATTCCCCCTTCTCATGTTAGATCTACTGCTACACAATGAGCAAGAGAATATTCTTCGGGAACTCTAAACAGGTCTTGATGAACTTCCTGTGTGACGCCAAACTGTGAAATTCGTGTTCCCCCATAGCTATTCATAAATTCCTTAGCCGGAACCTCGATGAGACGTTCTTCTTCTTTAACCCGTGTTGACGCGTACGGAGCCAACCGATTGAAATGAACGACCGTCGGTTTTCCCCTGGGGAGCTTCCGTATCCGGTAAACTACATGATTTATCCTGTTCACAACTTCATTCGGTCCTTCCCACTGTCTCTGCAGCTTCGGTAAAAATCCTCTTCTTCTTTGCGGGTTATGCAACCACTCCAGATCTCCTCCGGTGAACCCTTCCTCAAGGGCCTGCTGTCATAGCGCATTTTCATCCGATGACTTGCTTGCTGCATTCGATTGCGCACCTTTTCATGAATGTAATCTAGCATGCTTCTCAATTTGCTGACGTAGTCCTCCTCGGCTACATCTTCTCCGGCCTTACACCCAAACTCGAGGCCACAAGGCAGTCTAATTTCTTGGCCGAACATTATATTGGCTGGAGTTTCCTTGGTAGATTCTTAAACCGAAGATTTATATATATCGTGAATAGATGCAAATATTCGTCCCAGTCCCGCTGGTGATCGGAGACTACTTTGGCTAGATGTTTTCCCATGGTCCTATTCATTCGTTCGATCATGCCATCTGAATGGGGATGCAGAGGTGTAGTTCTTGTCTTATTGATCTCAAATTTTCTACAAACTTCTTGAAAGAACGTCGACTCGAAATTTCGGCCTTAATCATAATGCAGCTCTAGGGGTATTCCAAATATTTGACCAATTTATCAGCAACCGTACTTGTCTATTGGTTAGGACTTCCGTACGCATCCACCCATTTGGTAAAATGGTTCATCGACACCAAAATGTACTTGTTTCCGTGGTCTGTTTCGGGAAAGCGACCCGCGATGTCGATAGCTACTCGTTCGGTGGGAGATCCGACGTTATATTGCTTCATTGGAGCTTTTCCTTTGCCATAAGGGCCGTTAACTGCAGAAAAATCCCTACATGTTCGACACCAGTCTTTAACTTTTTTCTTATAGTTAATCCAATAAAACCGCTGCCCGACTTTCTCCAGCGTCTTATTAATCCCAAAATGGACACCTGAAGTTCCATTATGTAGTCTACTCAAAACGTCCATCACGCGAATATTCGGCATAATCAACTGAAGCATCTGCTCAGATCCATCTTCGTTTCACCAACAACGTTTCAGATGACGTTTATCGATCTTCAACGTTTCCCATTGTGTTCTATACGACTTTACATTTTGACTTAGTTTGGATACTTCTTCCCGAGTAGGTCGTCTACTACTCTCCTTTCAACTCAGGATTACTTTCTTCTTATGCTCTTTGAATTTCTTGGGTTAGCCAGTTATCTTCAATTACCGGTCCGTCTCAAGTCGGCCTCGTCTTCCACACGTGAGCAATTGCTGCAATTCTCGGGGCATGGTCTTCTTCACTGACACTACTGGCGATGTCCAGGGGCTACTGGATGGTTCAATGACACCGCCTCTCGCCGTGTCTTCAATAATCCGTTCAGCCTCTTCTCTTTTTGCCAGAGGAAGACGTCTAGGATGCTGTTGGGTGGGTTGTGTACACTGGTACCCCGTGTCCAATCAAGGTGTTCTTCTTCAGGGTGGAAACAAGTTCACATTGAGTAATCAGATGGGAATACTGTCTATTAACCTTACCAATGTCTTTTCAAGCAGCAGTCCTTGAGCTAGTATTGAATCGCCACAGGGCTCGATCACTTTAACGCAGCTATTTCTCGTTACGTCACTATGCCTTCTGTTTGACCTGGCACACACATCATTACCGAAGACAATGCCATAATTTTTTCAATATTATCGAATGTCCCTATCAGATTCGGCGTCAGAGCTTTAACAGAACCGGGAAAATTTGAAAAACTGGCTTTAACGCAGTTAAAAAAGTCAAAAAATCAATAAAGTGCCATAATTCTGGTTCTGGATTCGTGGACGGAAAAAAATTCAAAATTTTTGTTTCGATTGTTCAAACGACCTGATATTCACGAAATTTTGCAGAAAATCCCCCAGGAGCATTTGCAAACAATAATCTAGTAACCTAGTTTCATTATAATCAAATCAATTTTTTTTTTAGTTATTCCAGAAAAAACAACGATAGCGGTGAAAAACCTAGAAAAGCACTGACGTGAGGTCAGGAGCTTTTACGCGCTTGTTCCGTTTGCCAAAGCGGTCATCTATACAAATATTGACCCTGCCAAACGCAGATTTTTTTCCTCACAAAATTCTGCATAAACCTCAAGCTATAATTTTCGATCAAGTACTGCTACATTGCAATTGGATCCAAAATTTTGAATGGGTATAACTATCTAAAGAATAATTGGCGAATTCAACCCATTCAAGCATTCGACCTTCTTAATTAAACTGAATGTCGATTTTTCCTAAAGTTAATGTGTTTTCGGCCAGCCTAATCACTGATAGTGAACAAAATAACTTCCGGAAGAATCTACTTAATAGCTTCATAATTGTAGAGTAAGTTTGGAGTTTAATAACGAATGCCGAAATCGCGAATTAGTAAAAACTATCGAATGATTCCGCAGATATACCCTTCCAAAATTTCAGTTTCCCGATATTTCCAAAAACATAGATCGAATCGCCCTTCAATGAAAATTGCCACCTTGAAGTTTCAGCCAAAATGGGTCTACAGAATGTCCTTGGTCAATCGAATCCGAATATTTTTGTTATCCACATCATTGAACGGGATCTCTTCCCTTCCCAGCCGAAGAACATCACTCTTCATATCCAGTTGGCATCCAATCCAAGGATAACTTCTTCCGTGATTTCAGCTACAATGATGTGTTTCGTAATTCAATAGTGGAGACGACCGATCCATAAAATGGTATTTCCTGCTTAGACGCAGTTCGAAGTTTGATCATAACTGGACGAATTTCAAATTCTTCAGCTATTTCTGGACTCACAATGGTTCTGGTCGATCCAGTGTCTATCAATCACATTTATATTATTTATAATATCTTTTCACATTTCTATTATTCATTTTTCCGGGAACAATAACTATGCTTGATGAATCCGTGGGCATGATTCCTCTGATTATCACTTCAGGGCAGATTCAGCTTGAGTCGATGTATGCTCCTTATCACTGACCCTTTTCAATTTTCTTGCTGTGGCTCTTTTTCAATTTCGAGGCAAGTTCGCTTAATATGACCTCATTTATTACAATACCAACACCCAGCATCCTCTTCTTCTCAGTACGCAATAATCTACTGATCCAACAGGTCGGTCTATTTCTTGGGCTTGTCTCACCCGAAAGTGTCCTCTATGCCGGGCTGGGCAAAATACATACTTGGCTTAATTGAAATACAAATTACAAAATACTTTCTCGCAGGTATTTGAAATACAAAATACTTTCAAGACGGGTATTTGAAATATAAAATACAGTATTTTGACTATTTGTATTTGAAATACAAAATACAAATTACAAAATACATTTAGGTGTTACGTAAAATGTGAAAAGAGGACAACTAATTCAGCTCAGCCATTTTATCGCTAAATAGAGAATTTCTTTTCAGAAACATAAGATTTTTGAATGCAGTATCTGTCAAAAAGCCTCTTGTTGGGGAATGAATAAAACCTGCTAAAGAAAACAATCTTTCTACAGGTCCTGATGAGCACAATTTGTGTTATATTGTATGAACACATTTTTATATTTGAATAATGTTCAAGGATGGTAAGCTCTCTGCTCTTATCGTTTTTGGAAATTGACTAACTCTAACTCCATGTTGAAATGACCATTGCGCAGGACCTTTTCTTCTTTTCCATTTGCCGAAAACATGATTGCTAGCAAAAAATCTAGATGAGGCCGATGAACGTTGCGCCATCTGAAGGGAGATTCAGAGAATATGTTCTGTAGAGCGCTAAGCGCTAAATGTATTTGTTCGAAAGTATTTCGGAGACAAAAGTATCGAAATACAAAATACTTCAGCGTCAGGTATTTGAATTACCAATTACAAAATACATTTTCAAGAAGTAATTGAAATACAAATACAAAATACGTATTTGTATTTCAAATACCAGCCCTGCCTATATGCGACGCCTGCTTCGAATTCTAAAGCCTGAGCTAAAGTATCATCTAGGGTTCTAGGGCGTGTAAGTCTCAGGGCCTGTTGTATTTCACTGTCCTTGATTCCTTCTACAAAGGTTTGGATTGATAGCTGTTCAAGAAAGCTATCTGGAGAAGTTGGGCATGATAAAATTGTTGTAGATGAGCATCGCCATATCTCATCTGAAGTTTCGATGTTAGAACTTCGTAACTGACTTGCTGGCTCTCCAGAATCATTTGCAGAATGTTGAGTGCCTCTCCTCGTAGAGCTATTATCAATGCTGTAGTTTTTTCGTTGTCGCTCCAACTGTTTGCCAGTGCAGCAACTTCAAATTGTTTCTGATATGTCGACCAGGGCACTTTTCCATCAAATGTTGGAGCCTTGATCTTCATTTTACCACTTTCACTGTTACTTTCCGCTTTCAGGACGCTAAAGGAAGATAAAGCCAGAAAATCTTTTCCAATTGATATCATTTTTAGGGTTGTATTACCTTTAGAATGCTGTCCAATTATTCCTTCAAGTTCTTCACCAACTTCATCAAATTTTCCATCGACTTTTTCATAAACTTCTCCGAATTTTTCAACTTTATCAAATTTCTCATTTACTTCGTTCATTCCTTTCTTCATTTCGTCTTTTATGGTTTACATTAACTTCCGAAAATTTCCTTCCATTTTCTCATTGATTTCCTGAGAATTTTCTTCCATTTTCCGAGAATTTTCTTCTGCCTTATTTTCCATTTTATCATTAATTTTCTGAGAATTTTCTCCTGCCTTATTTTTCAGTTTATCCATCTTCTCATCAATTTTACTTCAAAATTCCATAATCGCCTACGTCTCCATTGCGTTCTGTAGTATTGTGGTCACTGGCATTAATTTCAATCAATAGAGTTTAGTTATTCAATTCGAGCGATGTCGAAACGCACACCTGACTCCAATGCAACGTTTCCTTGATTTGTCAAAACGTTCAGAATAATCAAACTGTTTACTTGCACTAATAAAAAATAACTCAACAACTAATTCTATCAAACTAATCAACACTATTTATTTTCAATTTCCGCTGAATAATACTTCGAATAACTTCGGTGAATGACTCCCTGTCCTGCTCCACGCTCGTCGTTATATACTTCGTGGAACTTCTAGCGATTGCTAGAATTTATCCAGAAAGTTCCAGTCACGTTCGGAGATTACTAGAACAGTCTCGCACAGATACTTGTCACAATATGATACAAGGATATTCCGCTCGAAAGAGTGCTCCTTGAACGTTATATGTAACGTTATATGTAGATGATTGTTTCGAGACATTTTTAGATATTATTCGAGACACTTTTGAATTTTGCTGCC
This sequence comes from Myrrha octodecimguttata, assembly GCA_958510865.1. Lineage (NCBI taxonomy): Eukaryota > Metazoa > Arthropoda > Insecta > Coleoptera > Coccinellidae > Myrrha > Myrrha octodecimguttata. The sequence continues at coordinate 35,831,862 of OY294057.1, forward strand.
CACTCATAAGGGGTACCAGTTGTGCTCAACGTGGTAAAAAGTGGATTACTCCAGAGATTGTTTCAGCTAAACATAAACTGAACAATCTCCATTGGTTACATAGGAATTTCACTAGTGTATCCACGCATGAATTATATAAGAATGCCAAGTCTTCGTATCATTCTTTAATCAGATCTGCGAAATTCAATTTCTATAGTGAATTCATAGAGAAATCTGATAATAAAAATAAAATAGTGTGGGACATGGTAAATACTATGACAGGTCGAAAGAGTAAGGATCAAGGATCCATTGTGCTTGTTGTTGATGGCGTTTCATTCGATGAATCTGAGATTGTAGCGGAGATTTTTGCCGATTATTTCACCTCAGTTGCGGAGACTGCTCTCGGCAGCTATTATACTGGTTCATTGTCCACATCCTGTACCACTTCATGTATTTTGAACACAAATTTTTTTTTTCATCCTGTTCTGGAGCATGAGGTGGTGGAAGCATTGAGTAAGCTAAGAAATAGTAAGAGTTCAGGAGCTGATTCCATCTCTGCTCGGATTCTGAAGTTGATAGGTTCAGAGATAGGTCGACATTTTGCTCATATCATCAATTTGTCAGTTAGCACGGGAGTGTTTCCTCAACTCCTCAAAAAGGCTATTGTTATTCCGGTCTATAAAAAAGATGATGAGGGCGATGTTTCGAATTACAGGCCTATTTCTATCCTCAGTGTCTTTACTAAAGTTTTCGAGCGAATAGTGTTTGGTAGAGTGATGAAATATCTAGATAAATTTCAAATTCTGGATACTGCACAACATGGTTTCAGATCAGGCCGCTCAACCCAAACTGGAGCAATACATTTTGTTAAGTTTGTTTATGAAAGCCTGGACAATGGGTCATATGTCGCCGGACTGTTTTTTGACTTGTCACGAGCATTTGACAGTCTCGCGTACGAGTTTATATTGGACAAGTTGTATAATTTAGGATTCAGGGGCGTGTTTCTGAACTGGATTAGAAGTTATTTAGAGGGTAGGGTCGCGTCCGTTAGAATTCATGACTCCTTTTCTAGTGAGCATAAACTTAGGCTAGGAGTGCCTCAAGGCTCTGTTCTGGGTCCACTCTTGTTTTTGTTATTCATTAACGACCTTCCTACAAATTTGAAAAAAATTTTCTTCAAGTTATTACAAAATAATTTGTTAACCCAAATAATCCGCATACTCCTGTTTGCTGATGATGCCTCAATAGCGGTTATTGCAGACACCCTGGAGGAGCTACAGAAGTTGTGTGAACTGTTGGTGAAGAGTTTTATGGAGTGGTGCCGTTCAAACAAAATTTTAATGAACGTCAAAAAAACGGAGTGCATTCACTTCTCACTCTCCAGTGATGGTCAGAATGAGTTGATTATTCGGCATCTGGATTTCATCATTCCTACCAAACACTGCACTAAGTTTCTTGGTATCCACATCGATAGACATCTGAGGTGGAATTCACATATTGACGCTGTTTGTAAGAAGCTAAATAGTTCTTACTACGCAATAAGTAGAGTTAAACGTACACTTCCTTTGAAGTCTCTTGTTAACGTCTACTATAGTTTGGTGTATAGTCATTTGTCATATAATGTTCTATTATGGGGGAATTCCTCTGACGTCGGCAGAGTTTGTATCATTCAAAAAAGAATTCTCCGCATGATATTCAACGCCACTCCGCGGTCTTCCTGTCGACCTCTTTTCGTAGGAAATAATATCCTAACACTGGCCTCTATATTTATTTTGAGATGCCTTGTGTATGTTAAGGAGAATGAGGGCAGTATTATTCTCACAACACAAGAAATAAGTATATATTGGAGTTTCCTATACACAAAACGTCTAAGTTTGAAATGTCTCCGTTATATCAAAGTGTCAAACTTTTTAATCATCTTCCACGAAGTATACAGTCACTTAATATAAGTCGGTTTAAGAAAATAGTTAAGTCCTTATTACTGAGTAAGTCTTTCTACAGTGTTAATGAGTATCTCTGTGATAATATCCAAAATTATTGAATGTTTGATTATTTCTTTCTTTCTTTTTTGACCTGTCCTATACATAAATGTTATGTCTGAAAGGATTAATAAAATTATTATTATTATTATTTCACTGGACTTCTGCCAGGACCAAGCAGAAGAGTCCGCTTGTGGTATCCGCTGAATATGGGATTTCACTCTGTACTTCAAAAAACACAGATAACATCGAATTGAAATCCAGTACTTCACTGGAAAATAACAAGCTAAAGGTTCATACAAAATTTCGTGAGGATAATACGATCAGAAGATCGCAGAATATTCAATATTCAAAAAAAAAATAATTTTTTTTTCAAATTGTTCTGACACGATCATCACGAAATTTTGCACAAAGTTGTTCATCCGTATTTTCAAACCAGTAACCATGATTTTCCTCATGATTTTATCCGTATTTTTTGAGTTATTCCAGGAAAAACAACGATACCGAGGAAAGCACCACGAATTTTGACAATTTTTTTTCCAATATCTCCGAAAATTATAATCGTATCGAGCTGAAATATACTGTAAAATATGGAGCTCAAGGTATCAGTACGGTATTTTTTCAAATATGATGAATACTTTGCGAAAAAAAATGTTTTCAGAAAAATTTGGAGACCACAGTTCCTTTTCTGTAATGGTAAGAACGCGCAATGTTGCCATTTTTCAATTTTCCAGATTTTTTCAGCAATAACAACTGAAATGGAGTGAAAAATGGAAAAATAGATAACATTGTGCATTGTCGCTAAAGAATTAAGTCGTTATATCCCAAAAAAAATTTTTCAAAAAATAATCACTGAAGCCTGCAAAACGACACCCCTCTTTCTCTTATTATCGTCGAGTTTTATAAAATTTTACGCATCGTAATATTTCCCGCTGCTATTGGCATCGTTGCATCATGCAGCCGAAAAGTGTATACCTGGTGAACTGGAGTTGGGCAATCTTTTTTGTGATATCTTGACTTAAAAAATCCAATCCATGGGGTGTCATTCTGTACGTTTGTTTTCATGAACTTCATGACGCAGATGTGAATTCATTTTCTGATGGTACATTCATTGATTGATGGGTTTTTTGTATGGTTGTGTTGAAGATTTTGTAATTTTGGTGATATTCTTGTGGTAATGCATGGAACAATTCGAGTATGAAATCAAATAAATCTCAAAATCAGATGCCAAAATCAAATTTTACCACATATACAATTTATAAGTACAAAATATTCAAGACAAGGATTTTTTGTTTGAAAGTTAAAAATCAGGTACCTAGTTCACAAAATTTATTTCGATTCAAATATGTACATATGTAAAGCACCATGGCAATTTTCAATTTTTCAACTCATGAAACTCCCAGCTAATATACTATTCTATAGAGAACTAAAACCAAATAAAATTATTGGCACCCTACATCTCCAATATTGTCTACTTTTTACTGAGGTAAAACATGTTATGTCTTCATGTTTAAGCTTTTGTAGTCACTTTTAACCACTATTTTCACACCTCACATCGCATCAACACCTGTGAAACTACTTGGTTGATATAAGAACAAACTGTAATTTCAGATATGTCTACCTTTTATTCAGCATCAGTTTCGCATCACCATGTAATACAATTCTTTCCTCACTTTGCACAACACACCTGAAATTTACTTCAACAATCTTCCTTACTTTCACAATTTCAACAATGGTAGTAATTGTTTCATCACAGTAGCATTTATTCGGAAAATTCAAAGTCTGCTTCAAGACTACAGTACCATGTCCAGGAAGTTCTGTACCTATCACACCAGATACTAAAGCATTCAAAAATGCACCATGCACAACTGGTTTCTCAGCAAGGCTTGAATGAATGATATTATTATCCCCTGATACAATTGAGAATTGATCAATATCACTTTTTGTTACTTTCCTTGTTCTAGAGATCGTATCACCAACCTGAAGATTCTTGAATCTTGAGTGGCCTTCTGAATGATTTCTCCTAGGGAAATGGTGGATCAGCGTCAACTTGAATAGTTTCAATATATTTGCCATTTTTTTAGACATATGTTACTCATATTTCGCAATCTAATATCTTCATGGTGTTGATATTGCCTAATATCATTGACTACACTGTTGTTGATCAATTCTTTAAAATTCAATCCATCGGTTAAATAATACAATGATGTAATAGCATCAAGTACTATTTCCTTTCTTTGTTGATTAAGCAATGCTGATATCAAGAATATGCCATTCAGGGAGATTATGTAGTCACGAAATTCTGGATCTGCGAAGAAAAAGTGTATCATGCAAATTTCCTAGTGCGTTTCAATGGCAGCATTTATACTACATAGTCAGAAGGGATATGTATTACTTACATAATTGACCTCAAGATCTAAATCAACTTACCTGGACTCAGATTACACACACCAGTTAATCCAAAATGAATTAGATCTTCATTGTCTTCAGAAAGTTGAGCCAAGAACAAGTCAACAACATGCAACTGTTTGAAATGTTCGTAATTGATAGGATCATATGCGAAATTAGCAAGATTTGCTAATGTTTGTTTCCTAGCCTCTAGAAAAAAACAGTCAAATATAGTTTTACTTTATGATGGAAAACAACTTAGTAGTTACCCAAGGATCTTGTTGTAGTATATTCTGTAATTAATTGTTTCAGATAGTCATAACGACCTACACCATCGGGTCCGGTTTTTTTCAAGAGTTGTTGTTTTGTGCTGAACATACTATACAAAGAAAATAAGATTTATCCTTACCATAGATATAACAAACCATGGATGAGGCCTGTCAGCTTGCACTGTGTAATCATATGTTGCCGAGAGAGATAGAGCTAGTGGTGGCAGAAAGCCCGCGTATTCCATTTAAAAAGCATTAAATGCGAATGAAAATTCTGTTTTTTATGCGTTTTTCCTGAGAATTTTCGGAGCAAATATGAAAATAATGAGAGCTTACATTGGCTAAAGGATTATTTGTTTTTAAAGCTACAAAAATGGATTACTGAAAATAGCAGGAATTAGATAAAAATGATTGATGTAGGTACTTTTTTCTTGGCGCAAGCTTTCGAGATTTTATTATTCCTTCATCAAGAGAACTAAAAATTTACAATGCAGTAGGAGCATTAAAATGAAAGATTATTTTATGATACAGAAGTATTATATTTGACATCAATGATAATTAGTAGGTGAAAATATTGCTGAAAAATATTGACTTTAAGTCGAAATGATATTCTATATTCATTTCTTGATTCAGGGATATTGATTAATCAGAATTTATAAAATCTAAATGAGTCATATGAAAAAATGGAGTTGAGACCACCTCTTCTTGAATTCATTCTTTTTTCATTTCGTGCAATTCTTTTTTTTTAATATCTTCTTCGAACTCTGTTATTTTCTAATAAATTATTCTCGAAATTTGGTTCATGTTGTTCTTTGTTCTGATATCACAAAAATGTACTAAGCAGGTACTTAAAATTTCAAGGATATCACGAAAGAAAAATAAAAAACCTATAGCGCAGCACTGACGTGAAGTCAGCAGCAAATAAAACACCAAAAGGAAACACTCGCAAAAGCTGCTGACTTCACTTAATTGCTTTTCTAGGTTTTTTTCGAGTTATTCTGGAAATTATTCCGGAAAAACAACGATACCGAGGGAATATCCACGAAATTTGACATATTTCTTCCCAATATCTCAGAAAATTATAATCGTATCGAATTGAAAATTGGTACACACAGATGTGAAGTATGAAGGTCAAGGTCGGAGCAGATTTTTTTGGAATAAGATCAATAGTTTCCGAAAAAAAAAATTTTTTCGAAAAAATTTCGAGAAAATTTTTGTTATATCTACTTACAGTACGAACTGAAAAAAAATTCGCAAAAGTTGCGCGTTGTTTTGCTCCAACTAACTGTAAAGTTTCAACTCAATCGCTTCATCAGTTTCCGAAATATTAGGGAAATAACCTCAAAATTTCAAACAGCTATAGCTTCGAAACCGTTTCACCGATTTAGCCCTTTGACGAACTTAACCACGGCATTCTGATACACGGCCTACCCTGGAAGTTTCAAGTCGCTAGCTTGCTCTGTTCTATCGTTATCGTGTCCACTGTCGGACGGCAGAATCGATTTTGACACTGGATTCGTCATCAGCGAGTCCAACCTAGTAGTTTGAGACCATTTTCGGCACGAAATTCGAATATTACAGACATTTGGCTGAAACGATAGCACACTGTTCCGCTAATACGAACATGCGCGCAAAATGCCGATTGATATCGCCGGTGATGTTCAATTAAATAAACTTTCAATCAATCCAAAATCCAATGTTGGAAGAATTATTCAACATTTATTAACATTTGTGATTCAATAACTTGATTCATTTGAACAAAATTTCATTTATACCAATGTAAATAATAATTTTGAACAAAATGCTTGCTGCAAATTGAAATGGTGTCCGTGGGAACAAATTTTTTTTTCGTACTCCCACTTACCGTCTTTTCCTCAGGACATTAATTGTCCTTTGAAAATCTGTAATATATAGAAAGTCTTATCTCTTATTCAGAAATTAGGAAAAAAATAAAACAAATCAGTTTTAAATAAATAAAAACCCCTTGTGAAATTTGATATTTTGGCCTTTTACAACCTGTTTGTGCAATTTACGGCTGATCAAGATTTAACCATGTTCTGTATCTAAAATATACACACTTCAAAAAGAAAACTCTTTGAAAAATCTTACAAAAAGCCTGAAATAAGATGCTTTTGAATGCGATTTGGTGGCTTCTTGCCACTCCTAGCTCTATCTTTCTCTAGACAACACGTTTCTCTTTCCCTCACCGCTTCCATTGTTATAAGTTCTATGATCCTTACCTTGTTATCTCTTCATCCATGTATCTTCCAGATAACAGAAAAGTGAGGTTAAGCCACAGAATACAAATATAGCTAAAGTCGAAGATTAATCTTAGCATTGTTTAAGGACTCCTTAAACAATGATCTTAGGTATTGGCGTCTGAATTTAAGATCACAGCGCCACGGTGGCCAGTTTCAGAACTTTAGATACAGACATAGATTTTGTTTTGATAGTCGATTTTGTACTGTTTGGTTCGATAATTTTTGATTTCAGGATTTATTCAAAGACTTTTATAGTTGACGAGAGTATTACTGGGAGTACATATTCCATTCTTATGAAGTAGGCATGTAGCAGTCTTCAATCTTATTGAGTGTAGCAACTCTAAAATTACGGGGATATTTCCAAGGTTAGACAGTATTTTAATATTATTTATTTTCAGATCCAAATGGCAAGATTGACTTTGGTGGATATCTTAGGCTGTCTTGAGAGTTGAAAAATAGACTTATAACTTCACTATTTTCATAGCGAAGGACTAAATACTCAATATATTGTGAATAAAATTAACACATTCACATAAAACTAATGCTACTTGTATCGTAAGTCTAATTCATTATGGATTCACAAATAAATTTTCCAACACTCATATGATTGGTCCCGAAAAAGCTGTAATAAATAAGCCTTGTACAACTTTGCTTCTATCGAGCGAACAGTATTCATCACCAGATATTTCCTTGTTGAGACTATTTTTTTTCAATAGTCAGTTCTGTCACTAAAACATTCACGTTGTTCCTCAATGATCTGTTCAACAGGCAGATTTCTGGAAGGTATAGCATTCCTCTTAAGTAACTTTCTCTGCTTGGATTAGGGGCCTGTAAAAAAATGTTCTTCATGAATGTGATGTAATATTTCATGAGCAATTCGTGCTCACCTCTATAAAAATGATCATCATCGGTAAAATGGAGGTAACAGACTGTCATAAATCTTGTTTGTTGGTTTTTATCGATTCTTCAACACTTTCAGGCCCGACTTGTTAAAGGAAGTTTCTTTTACCCTAACTCGAAATTTTTCACCGGGCTGTGGAAATCTATGGGAAGGGACATTTGAGTATGCTTTTCCTCAGAAGAAGCACTTGTAAAATCACACAAACGCCAAGAAAAATGCATAAACTTTCTCATTTTCTTAAAATTTCTTTTAACTTGTCAATGATAATGTCTGTACCTCGGGTTACTCGGATAGCCACCAGAGGGAGTAGCGCTTATCTTCATTCGCCAATATATATATATATAGTCCATGATGTAAAAAACATGGTGTGTTCATCTGAAAAATGAGTGACGTCAGCTAGCAGAATATACCACTCTTTGTATTTTAATCTTGCTGACGTCACTCATTTTTCAGATGAGCACACCATGTTTTTTACATTATGGGTAGTGCCATGATGTAAAAAAACATGGTGTGCTCATCGGAAAAAAATGTTACGTCAGCAAGATTAAAATACAAGGAAATATATATTCTGTGCTTTGAATGAAAAAAGAGACGTCATCATTGGTAAATCGATCACATATGAGCAGACCATGTTTTACTTGCATTCATGATGTATATAGCAGAATCCAGCAAACGATAACTTGAATTGTTTTTTGGTCTGTTCTGTAGACGCGACAGATTCAAATCACAAACCAACAAGACAAATCACTCTACCGTTTGCGGGCTTCGCTGTCTGCCGACCTAGAATTCCCAGCTGTAACGTGATTGGGCAAAATGCTTGTAGTACGCGGCCGACCGTAAGCACACTAGCTTCCGAAAGAAACAACTTAGAAACTCGATATATGTAGAGTAGGTGTGGACATTAATTACGAAGGCCGAATTCGTGAATGGCTATAATCCTCCCGATGATTCCGCAGACATACCCATTCAAATTTTTATTTTTCCCATATTTCCAAAAATACAGATTAGATCGAATTGAAATCTAATACTTTTGCACACAGTCGTCGATCAGCATTTTCAAACTAACTGACATGTTTCATCATGATTGAATAAGTAATTTTTGATTTATTTTATGAAAAACAACGATATCCAGAAAAAACAACGAAATTTGACATATTTTTTTGAAATACTATATCTCCAAAACTAATTTTCGGGTCGAATAGAAATTTGGTATAATACTGCGAAATATGAAGCTCAAGGCCGGAGCAAAAATTTTTTCCGAATATAGTGAACAGTTTTCGAACAGTACGATCTCGACAAAATTCTGCAAAAAGTTGAGCGTTATTATACTCCAACTAACTGTCAAGTTTCAATTTAATCGTTTCAGCAGTTTCACAGAAATAACCACAAAATTTCAAAGGGCTCTAACTCCAAAATCTCTTGGACGATTTCACTTATTAACGAACTTAACTGCCGAATTTTGAAATACAACCTGAAATGCATACGGACAGCAGGATAGAATCGCTCAAAATTACAAACATTTGGACAAAACGATAGCATGCCATTTCCCTAAAACATTCGCGCAAAAAGCGAGAATCGTTAATGAGCACCTACTGCCTGTATAGGAGGAAAATAAGTGAACCTACCGGTTCTGATGTGTCCAAGAAAAATTTTAAACCCATGAGCTAATGGACAGCTTTTTGGCTCTGATTGATGACAAATCAGCTGGTGTCACTTTCAACACAGAGGTATGTTAAATATTCCCTAAATTAATACCTTCATTTATTTACTAATTCATTTACAATCTCACTCAAACTATGACAAATACATTCATGTTATTAGACAAACAGTTCCACATCCCGTGAATATTAATGAAAACGTTTAACCCTAACTTTTGGTCGTGAAAGCTTAAAATCATAAATTACACAAATATCTAATATGTGTGGATATTGAAAAATTATCATCCCAATTTTGTGGATAGATGGGTATTTTATGTGAGTTAGAAAAATATGCATAGTCAATTCATATTTCTTTAGCATTTTCTGTTGTTTTTATCTTTATTTGATCAAATGATCCTAATTCATGCCTTTCGAAACATCATTTATGTTACCCTATGGCAGTTGGCTTTTTTCAAAAAATCATGAAGTGCAAAGCGAAGTGAGTGATACGATAGATGCTTTTTCGGGTTTAAGCAGCATATTGGTTTTCAACATTCCAAAGTCATTATTCTGAGAACCAATTCAATCACAACACAAGCATGTGAAAGTTGATTATTAAATTTTTCATCTTGTGATCCAGTTTTTGGTGTGCTAGGGAAATGTTTTTTGATTATTTTAGACGGTTATTAGTTTCATTTGGAAAAATCTAATTAGGTCCATAAATTTTGTCATGAATTATGCTATCATTAAAAACTCCACCATAACTCGAATGTATATGTCGTCTTCTGATGTCCACAAAAAAAAAATTGTAGTCACTATCAGTTACTGCTAGTAATCGTATACTGCAATAATGTATATAGTTATAGAACTCTGATCCACTATTGGGTGACTGTATTTTGATGTGTTTGTCATCTATAGCACCCAAACAACGTGTAGATTGCCACCTCATTTCAAATTCCTAGGCAACCTAAGCCATTCTTCTTCAGTTTGGGGCATCTGAAACAGAAATATAGTATTTATAACTATACAATCGTCGATAATCTGAAAAGGCGTTGAAAATTCACCAACCTGGTGTGGTTGTGGTGGAGTATGGTGGACATAGAACATAAATGGTGGATGTTGGACTAGATAATTTGACATTTACGTCACTCAAACAACAATAAAAAAACGATTTGGTGGATCCATCACTCTTCCACCACACCAATTTGGTGAATTAAAAAACTCGGCCTTTGTATAAACTAATATGACACAAGGAATATGAATATCTGTCTATAAATCAACAAATATGCCTCCTTGATTCTATACTATAACTAATTGAATAAGATGTGAATTGTCATGAGCTTGAACACACTTTTCCAAATAGGCACATTCAGCAAACGATGCCGACTCCTGCACCATGTTTGGTAAAACTACTCTAGTAAAAAGTGATGGTTCATAAACTTCTACATCAGTCAAAAACGACGAAAATCAGAAACTTCAGAGGTACGAGCTCAAATTGACAGCTGTAAATGTCTTTAAAAATATCCCGTTACGGCCGTGAACTGAATTGGATGAGGCAGAAGTCTGTCAAAAAAATTAATGAGCAACAAAGGAAGACTGTAATGCATGATGTAAAAGAACTTATTCATTCATCTAAATCTCATACATGGTATCCCAAAAAAATAGTGTCAAGCGGAAGTCCTGAGTACCAGTTGAGGTACACCATTCACCCACATGTATTTTCTGAAATGTTTCATAGTTTTCGAGTTACAATTTTTTTTCTGATATTTGAGGTTTTTCGACCTGAATAACTTGAAAGGTTTCTAAAAAAATCTAGAAAAGCACTGCCGTGAAGGTAGCAGATTTTTCGCGCATTTTCAATGTAGATGACCGCTTCAGCAACGAATTTGAAATGCGCGCAAAAGGTGCTGCCTTAACGACAGTGCTTTTCTAGATTTTTTTTCGATAAATTACTGGTTCAATTCTATCTAATCTTTATTTTTGGAAATATTGGAAAAATAAAATTTTGAATGGGTATATCTTCCGAATCATTGGGCGGATTTTACCCATTTACGAATTCGACCTTCGTAATTTAGCCCCAAACCTACTCTACAAATATCGAGTTTCTAAGTCGTTTCTTCCGGAAGTTATTGTGTTTAGAAACACGACCGTAAATACAATAACTTCCCGAAGAAACGACTTAGAAACTCGATATTTGTAGAGAAGGTTTGGACCTTGATTACGAAGGCTGAATTCGTGAATGGGTAAAATCCACCTAATGATTCCGCAGATATACCCATTCAAAATTTCATATTCCCCATATTTCCAAAACATCAGATTAGATTGAATTGAAATCCAGTACTTAAAATGACAGGTTTGAAGGTTCATATAGAATTTAATGGGGATTATTTGATGAGAGGATCACAGAATATTAAATATTTGAAAAAAAAAATTTGAAATTTTTTTTCAAATTGTTCTAATGACAAGATCATCACTAAATTTTGCACAGTGTTGCCCCTCAACATCTTCGAACTAGCTGTGGCTGTGAAGTTTCATCATGATTGAATCAGTATTTTTTGAGTTATACCGAAAAAAATAACGATATCGCGAAGAATACCACGAAATTCTACATATTTTTTCCCAATATCTCCGGAACTAATAGCCGTATCGAATTGAAATTTGGTACACTGCTGTGAAATATGAAGTTCAAGGTTTAACTGAATTTTTTTTGGATATGAGCAATAGTTTCAGAAAAAAATTTTTTTTTTTAAATTGAGTAATCATACGATTTCAACGAAATTCTGCTCAAAGTTGCGCGTCATTATGTTCCAACCAACTGCCAAGTTTCAATCCAATCGCTTCGGCCGGCCGGACAGAATCGATTTTGGCACCGAATTCGTCATCAGTGAGTACAACCTAGTCGTTTAGGACCATTTTCGGCTCAATCATAAAAAATTACAGACATTTTGATCACGCTGTTTCCCTAGATTATGCGCGCAAAAAGGGGAAAATCTTCTCGAGATTTTTTTTCGTAGCTATATCTTCACGAGTACTTTCATGCATAAAACAATCAGCTTTGTAACTGAATGAAAATTAAACATCGGTGTAAAGTGAAAAATTTACGTTTTTTGAATTATTACTTAAATTTTGAACTCTTAGTTGAAAATCTAATCAAGTAGTTCCTTAATAGGTCTCAAAAATTCTCCAACCTCTCAGCTTTCAAAATCATCAAAAAAGGCGTACTTAACATGCTATTTGGACTAAAATCGGTAATTTTTAAGAATTTTCTCATGTCTTGGAAAATCGATTTTAGCCAATGAAGCAAGAAATTGAGAATTTTTTTCCAATGGTTATGAAAGTCTGAGAGTCCGGAAAATTCAGAACCACTGAGGAACCATATTTCGATATTTAATCAAAAGTTGCAAATTTAAGTGATAATCCACAGGAAGTACATTTTTCACTTCATTACAACTCATGAAGATACAGTTGCAAAAAATCTCGAAAAAACATTTTACTTCTCTTTCTAGAAACTTTTAAGTAGTTCAGGACGAAAGTCAACTACCCCAAGTGGTACTCTATCTCTGGACTCCCATTTGACACTATTTTTTGGGACCATCTGTATAGTCCTGCACATACTTGTATGTGAGGTCTACCCTGGATTCTTTGCGTTATGGACGTATAACATCCCCTTCATCTCAGGTGTTGAGAAGACCTGTATCTCAAATTGCAGGTGATTCTACAATTGTATAACAGACATAATATGTGATAGATCCACCCACCTCCTCCAGCTCTACTCAAAAAGTGTCAATTATACAGGGTCCTGCAATAGTGCGTTAGGCTTCCATAGCTGCCAAACCAGACGTTTTAGAAATTTAGTTGTTTTGTTATTCAACAAATGAGTGATTTTTAAAATGGAACACCCCTTATATTTTCTCATATTTTGAATCCTCTTCAATACCTCTATCATGACGCAAAATATTAGGGATATTTTTCCAACGGTACGGATCTTATTCAGAAAAAACTGCAAAATTTCTACAAAACAGTAGTTCAGTAAAAGCTCTCTACCGATTTCCAGAAGCGATAGAAACATAAATTTGATCAGAATTTCTTTTAACTTAAGAATTTGCCTAGTCATCGTTCCTAAATGATCAACCTCTTTTATACAGGGTGTCCATTATCAATGTCCAAATATGAAGAATTTCAAATTGTTTTTTCTCGATTTTTTCAAATGTAACACCCTGTATTGTTTTCCATGATGATGTACAGTTTTAAACCCTACATTTTTTCAGAAGTAACCTTAGGATTATTTTCACTCCTGTGTCCAGCAGACACAAAAAATGACATTTCAACAAAAAGTTTCAGGAATAATGAATATAATAACTAACGGATATTTTAAATGAGTCACACAATGAAACCAAACTGAATGACCAATTTTCGAAAAACTTTAAAACCCTTCCAAAATCATTATCCTTGAAGTTCAACATGAAAATAATAATGTTTGTCCGAATAAGTAACACATACATAGGTATTCTTGGTAACTTGTGTATTCTAACGATTACAGAGTTTTATCGGCATCCAAAAAAATCATTATTCATGAAATGGTTCATATGATTTTCATGTCGGAGCAGTGCTACAGAAACAGTTATCAAGTACATCGATTATTATTATTGATCAAAATATTGTTATTCAGAGCTTAAAGTTATTTCCGAATACAACGAATTGAGATGAATTTTGGTAAAGATGAAATGGTTGATATGATTTTCATGTTGGGGCAGTACCACAGAAACTGTTTATTAGCCAGTAGATCCTATGCTGTCGAATATCCTGAAAGAAGATATCCACACGAGTCGAGTTTTCGGAGGCTTTTAAACAGATTTGTAGAGACAGGAGATGTCAAGTATAAAAAAGAAGAGAGGATAAAATCGGCCACTAACGAAGACAAGGAGCTCGAGTAACTGCATGTAACTGAAAATCCACACACAAGCCAAAGGGAGCTTGGTGTAGCCTGTAGTATAAGTGAGCGTTCAGTTCAAAGAATCCTCAAAAAGAATAAGTATCATGGCTACCACATTCAGATGCACCAGGCGCTTACCTATAGCGATTTTGAAAACAGTCTGAATTTCTGTAACTGGGCAAGTTTTCAAATTGAACAGAACCCTACATTTTTTTAATTTGTTTTATTCAGTTATGAAGCAACCTTCCATAATTCCGGAGCCGTCAATAGGCACAATTTTCATTATTACTCTGTAGAGAATCCAAGAATTATAAGGGAAATACACAATCAACACAGGTGGTCATTGAATGTCTGTTATAGGCCCTCATTTTTTCGAAGGAAATTTAGATGGAGCTGCATATTTGAATTTCATTCGGAACATTCTTCCCGGAATGTTAGCAGTGTTACCTTTGGCAATACGAAATGAAATATGGTTTCAGCATGATGGAGTACCCGCTCATTATTCTCGTCCTGTGAGGGATTTACTGGACGAACAGTTTCCAAATAGATGGATTGGTAGGGGCGAACCGACAAGATGGCCTGCTAGATCACCGGATCTCACCGAAATAGTGGATACTTAAAGGGGATCGTGTATGATGAAGTTCCAACAACAGCTTCCAATATGCGAGAGAGGATTGTGACTGCTTTCCGAAGCATTACTCCAGCCATGCTGATGAGGGTTAGTGGGTCATTCAACGATCGGATCCCTTTGTGTTCCAGAGAAGGCGGACGACACTTTGAACATCTCTTGGATCATTAACACAATTTTTTTTGTCTTTTTCAACGCCCGTTTGTTTTTATATCCAATATTTGAATAAAATTGTCCGTTCTGATTTCATTTTTTGTGCCTGCTGGACGCAGGAGTGAAAATAGTGTTACATTTGAAAAAATCGAGAAAAAACAAATTGAAATTCTTCATATTTGGACATATAATAATAACGTGATAACGTACACCCTGTATAAGAGAGGTTGATCATTTAGGAACGATGACTAGGCAAATTCTTGAGTTAAAAGACATCCTGATCTAATTTATGTTTCTATCGCTTCTGGAAATCGGTAAAGGACTTTTACTGAAATACTGTTTCGTCGAAATTTTGCGGTTTTTTCTGATTAAGATCCGTACCATTGGAAAAATATCCCTAATATTTTGCCTCATGGTAGGGGTATTGAAGAGCATTGAAAATATGCAAAAATATAAGGGGTGTTCCATTTAAAAATCACTCACTTGTTGAATAATTTTATTTGGGAACATCCTATATATCAGAAAATATTTTCCTGAGATGCAGAATTGAAAGTACAAAGGAAATGCTTTCAACTAAATTCCTAAAACTTCTGGTTTGGCAGCTATGGAAGCCTAACACACTATTGCAGGACCCTGTATATTATGTGTCAGTTACTCAATGGTAGACCGTCGTACTCGTGATCGAAAGGTCTCGGGTTTTATTCCGGTCTAGGATAAACAATAATTACAATAATACGGTACCAACCACCATTCACTGTAGGCTCAAAAATGGATGATTGGAAAAAATCAATACAACCTGAAATGGCATTGTCATTGGTGCTTTCAAAAAACAAGAATTGAATGTTAATGCAAGAAATCGATTGATTTGTATTTTCTTCTCAATAAACTTGTTTGAATATTATTATTGTTCATTCTGCAAAATATACAAAGAATAACTTACCTTCCCCCAAGAACGCAATGACTAACAGCGCTTCACATACTTCCTGCAAGATCAATGATATAACTTGAGGAGAAATCTTGAATAAGTAATGAAGACTTTAGAAAGAATCTCCAGTTGCTAAAAATCACTGCAAAGCGTACATTGGCTGATATTGATTCTCTGAATACTGTGTCCTGTTTTTACGCTCTTGTTGTATTCTTGGTCCAATCCACTGTAGAAGGTATTCAAAGTCTATTGAAATATAATACAAAAGTTAAAAAAATGCTCTGAGGAAATCAAATTATTTAACAATTGGGTTCCATTGAAAAAAAAAAAATTTATTATTTACATATAAATAGACAATTCAATATCTACAATTATGTCAGCCGTTGTAGTTACAAGATGCAACTACTGTTATAACTAGTTTTTTATCAATGATGTCTGTCTTTGTCTTTGACTCACATGTTCCGTGTTTTATGTTGTGTGAACATCCACCATCTTCTATGACATGGCTTTCTGTTTTTTCCAACAAATATAAACTCTGGCATGCACTCAGTACTGTAGTAGCGCTTAGCGACACTCCTATGTCTGAATCAGACATCCTAACGTTGTGCCAACAAGTGTGTACCTCACCAAATTAACTGACCAACATTGGCACCAGAGTTGAGACCAACTTGTGATTAACCGATCACTAACAAAGCAAAGGTGATATTTATGTGAAAGTATAAAGTATTACAAGATGTTATGACCTTATCTTATGGAGATAAGTTTACAATGAAGGAATCTTTTTAGATCTTAAAAAAAAAACTCGTGGAAACTACACTTTCACCAAGAACACCACTATAATTCTCAGTTCGTCATTAGATGACAATGATAATAGTTCATGAAATTAACATCCTATTTTTGATGGTCTCAACAATGAACATCTCCTAGTCATAATAAATGAAGAGCATTAAGGTCTAAAAGATTTCATCTTGGTATATTCATGAAATGCAATGATAATGAAGACTATCAGAGTCTGAGTTAACAAACCAACTTGCATAGGCAAACAAAATTACTTATTATAAGAGTTCCTTAGGCCCAACTTTGTTAACTTGTTCTAACACATTCCATCATCATGTTATATCAGGTGCAAAGAATGATATGGTTAGAAAAGTTATCCAGCAAAGACCACGGGAAGGTGTGGGCCGTCTCTGCCAGGAAAGGAGAAAGGAAAACAGGAGCATTTGGGTTATGGAGTGGAGAAAGGAAATTTTAAAACAAGCAAGAATAACCTGAACTGCGAAATGTCAAACTAAAAGAAAACTGTAGTAATAATAGAAAATAAAAACCTAGTATAAACATAAAATCCAATTTGGAAAATGAACACATTGAACAATATCTAAAGCAATTTACTCATCCTCATCATGTGAACTATCTGTGGAAGGATAGACTTCACTTAAGTATTTGAAGAATTGGTGAAATCTATCTGTGTGGTCGGGGTATTGTCGGTGAAAATAATATTCAGAGAGATAGAATACAAAATGTTCTTCTCGTCTTCCAAACCTTGGAATGTCAGCCCTTATATCCCTCCACAGTTGCTCCACATTCTGAGTATGAGTCCTTGTATCAGGATCAATGAAATTCATGCTGTGACTGACAGTCAGATGTTGGAAACCCTCATGATTTGAACAATCATACGAGTTCCAACAATCTGACATCACAGTGGTTCCTGGAAGAATCCACTGCTTTATTAGGTCCAACAAAGTATCCTGACTCCTATTAGGAAAGGGAACCATGAATACTTCATTGGAATCCCTTTCAATTCCACCAAAGAGCCATTCACCCTCAATGATTCCACCCCGCTTATATTTTCTTCTTCCAAATTTTGCTTCATCAATTTCAACTATTTTCCCTTCCCCTCCTAAGGGTTTTGAGTTATTACTAACTATAACAAAGCATACTTCTCTACAGAAGCTGATCCAATCTACAACCGTGGGCCTACTCCATGACATTTCCCGTTCAAGTTGCTCCTGCTTAGCACCAAATATCCAAATTGCAATGAACCGGCAGATATCCTCTATTGACTTTTTACTATTGGAAAAAAATGTACCTTTTTTAATGTAGTGAACGAAACCGCATCGTTCGCGAATTTTTTTTTTATGCTTGTTAATAACTATCCTTGTAGTATTACAAACAAATCTTGAATGATCTTTATAAAATGTGCATGATTTATTGCATTTTGGGCAAATCATTTCTTGGGAAAAGTCAATCACACCATGCTGTTTTAAAAAATTGTGCAGTGTACTCTTATTCATAATAATCCCAAAAAATGCGAACAACGAGTATTTACAACCTTCACACTCCATAATTAACAGTTTTCACAATTAAAGGATTAATAAAATTTCACTAATACTTTATATCGCATAAGACTCAAGAAAAACTAGCAATAATAAAAAATTCTGCTCGTCTTCTAAAATCGATTCTCAAAAAGGGCAATGATTAACGATCATACATCATAGAAGAACAAAAACCTAATAACCACAGAATACAATGCATTTTAGGTTATTGTTGGTCCTCCAGTCTCTCCCAACTGTCAAAACTCAAAACTGCTCGTGACATTCACGAAGAACCGAAGAACTCGTACGAGTTAATGGATTTGATAATCAAATTGTGATTAGAAGAAAGCTTGAAGAATTATCATCAGTATTCTATTGAGTTCGGAAACTCGATGGTATTTCTTATAAGCCTTCAACTATTTGAAATGATATGCTCATTTATTTCCAAGAGCGTATAGCAGAATGAAATCGAAGACATATTTGGAATGAAAAAGCATAGTTTCATGATGATTCTTCAGTACTATTTTATTTAGTGATGTATTACGTGGAAAGCTATCATATACTACTTTATATTATTGTGCAGGTGCTGTTTCTGTGCTATCATTATCCTCGATTGCTCGATTATATATCAGCTGGGCTCAAAATATAACTACAAACGAATTAATGTGGAAGAAATTGCATCCTCGTGTTAGTCGATCTTCAAACGTACACCTTCGTCAATCCGTTCATACATGATACTTCAAAATTTATATGGCATATATTTATATGCGGATCTCACATCAAAGTTTTCATTATATTCGACCAAAAATTAACTCAATTCATAATATACTTATTACAAACGGAATAATTCAATAGAAAGTCTATCCTTGGGTAAGCCTTTCCTTATCCGAAAGTTGTTTCGGATAAATCAATACTCTTTATTCATTCATTTTACAAACGCCAGGATTGTAATTCCATGCAGAAGCTCAAATCTTATGATATTACAAAGCATAAGTTTACTTGAGTATATAACTATAAATTTGAATGATGTTCAAAGCCTATTGCAAAAATAAGAGCACAGGTCTGTAGTAAGAGATTCCTAGTCATAATGATAATAAACAAGTTGGGAACATTACATGCAATATTTTAATGGAAGCTATAAAGTCTGTCAGATATATTTTTTCGATGGGTTTTTCGATAGATGCATCTTGATTTTTCATATCTTATGGAAATATGGTAGAACCCATAAAATAAGATTCATCTTTTGAGTTAAAATATTTCATCAATTAGAGTTAAAATAAACAGAACAGATTGAAAGATGCGCCACAGAATAGAGAAGTATAATCACAGACTGTGGTCTGTGGTATCATTCGCAACTAGTGCTAAGCGATACGCTCTCTGGTGATAGAAATTCGAACACTTCCAAGCTAGTAGTTTTTCGACGTGCCTGTTATTCTAACGTATTTTGCTTACTTTTGGAGTTCATTTTCGAGCTTCTGTGTTGTTCTCCGAGTTGAAATTTTGGAATACCGAAAGTGTTTGTAATATTCATCAATCGATTCCTTTCTTTCCGATTGTATTAATTCGAAATGGCATCCTCCCGAAATGACTATTGTTGTGTGCCTCAACTCAATGTTATTCATGGTCAAAGAAGGAAGGATCATCTAGTGCCTCTAGTTTTCATTTTTTCCAAAGCCAAATGAAAGTGAAGTTAATTTGGAAACAGCATTTGGCAGGGAACTCAATGATAGAAGAAAGGCCTAGCTTTAGAAGATTGGAAAACAGGTCACGAAATACATGAAAGTATGTTCACTGCATTTCTCTGAAGATGTTTATTTTCATAAAGGTAAATTACCTACAATGAATTCATTTCGAAACAACTTCATGTCATGATGTTTTCAGGTGTAAATGAAAATATGAGAATTTTGAAGAAAAATGCTGCAGAGAAACTACCGAGCACTTCTGCAGCTACTTAATTTACATACTACTCAAAATCATATACTAAAAGAGTGATTTGGTTGAGAACCTATTAAAAACTAGATAACTGTTAGAGTTGATAATAGCGGAAGTTGTTCATATAAATACATTAATCCTTTAATTGCTATATATAGGTAGGTTGAACCAGCTGTGACATTCTTCATTTTGTATGTGCATCTTGAGCTGCTGTAATATGAAATCAATTATATGTCTATCTGTTTCCTTTTCTTTAGAAATACGATGCAAAAGAACTATAGCAGAAAATCTGTTTTCATTTTATTGATTCACTCGTTTGTAAACAAAGAACAAGTCATATCATTTGGACTGATTCTAGATTTACCACATAATATAGCCTGCATTCAGCACTTCTTCACATAAATAAGAGTCCTTAAATAACTTATTGAGGTGCCTATTTTTCCAGAAATTCAAGTAAACTTAGATATTGGTTCATTTTGATCCACCAAGCAACATACACTAAAATAACACCGAAATTATCCTCCAGGAACGATTTGAAGTAAGATTTTATATCGTGATCTTAAGGAAAAGTTCCTTCTCAAGAAATCTTACACAAAATTATAATAATTTCTTTGAATATTCAAGCTCTGCTTAATGAATATTCGTTCTCCACCACATTTCTAAGGCTTGTTCACATAAAACTACTAGCTTGGACAGGTTCCAAATTTATCCGTTAGAGCGCTGGCATCTTCGCAGAAGTCTTTGAATAAAGAACCTTTATTTAAAGATAGAACTATTGGGAACTTCTGCGAAGATGCCAGCGCTCTAACGGAGAAATTTGGAACCTGTCCAAGCTAGTAGTTTTATGTAAACAAACCTTAGAATGTGGTGGAGAACGAATATTTATCAAGCAGAGCTTGAATATTTAAAGAGATTATTACAGTTTTGTGTAAGATTTCTTGAGAAGGAACTTTTCGTTTGGATCACGATATAAAATCGTACTTTAAATCGTTCCTGGAGGATAATTTCGGTGTTATTTTAGTGTATGTTGCTTGGTGGATCAGAATAAACCAATATCTAAATTTACTTGAATTTCTGGAAAAATAGGCAATTCAATAAGTAATTTAAGGACTCTTATTTATGTGAAGAAGTGCTGAATGCAGGCTATGTTATGTGGTAAATCTAGAATCAGTCCAAATGATATGACTTGTTCTCTGTTTACAAACGAAGGAATCAATAAAATGAAAACAGATTTTCTGCTTTAGTTCTTTAGCATCGTATTTCTAAAGGAAAGGAAACAGATAGACATAGAATTGATTTCATTTTTATGTTACAGCAGCTCAAGATACACATACAAAATGAAAAATGTCACAGCCGGTTCAACCTACCTATATAAGGAAATGAAAAGTATTGATGTATTTATATGAGTAACTTCAGCTATTATCAACTCTAACAGTATATCTAGTTTTTGTCAGATTTTCAACCAGATCACTCTTTTAGAATATGATTTTGTGTAGTATGTGAATTAGGTAGCTGCAGAAGTGCTCTATAGTTTCTCTGCAGCATTTTCCTTCAAAATTCTCTCATTTTTATTTACACCTGAAAACATCATGACATGAAGTTGTTTCGAAATAAATACATTGTAGGTAATTTACCTTTATGAAAAATAAACATCTTCAGAGAAATGCAGTGAACATACTTTCATGTATTTCGTGACCTGTTTTCCAATCTTCAATTTCTAAAGCTAGGCCTTCTTCTATCATTGAGTTCCCTGCCAAATGCTGTTTCCAAATTAACTTTAATTTCATTTGGCTTTGGAAAAAATGAAAACTAGAGGCACTTGATGATCCTTTCTTCTTTGACCATGAATAACATTGAGTTGAGGCACACAACAATAGTCATTTCGGGAGGATGCCATTTCGAATTAATACGATCGAAATTTTTAATCGGAAAGAAAGGAATCGATTGATGAATATTACAAACACTTTCGGTATTCCAAAATTCCAACTCGGAGAACAACACAAAAGCTCGAAAATGAACTCCAAAAGTGAGCAAATTACGTTAGAATAACAGGCACGTCGAAAAACTACTAGCTTGGAAGTGTTCGAATTTCTATCACCAGAGAGCGTATCGCTTAGCACTAGTTGCGAATGATACCACAGACCACAGTCTGTGATTATACTTCTCTATTCTGTGGCGCATCTTTCAATCTGTTCTGTGCATCCTAGTTTGCTGTTTCTGTGGCAGTGGCGTAAATGTCATCGTTCAGCAGAAATAGCAATAGCAAATCTAAATAACAAATATATGTATACCTCGATATTTGGCTAAAATATTTGAATATTCTGATTTTAAATTAAAGGAAATTTTTCAGTTGAAACCTCTCTCATTTTTATCAGGTCATGGGATTGAACGACTACGTATATTCAGTTTTGGACAATCCTATTTGCAAATACGTGTTATATGAAAATCCTGTCTCACAAACTGTAAAATCTATCATCATGACTGTGAGTGGTGTAAATTGTTCCATTATTGGATTAATTCTTATTGGATATTGCAGGAAAAAAGTTTTGTTCCATCAGCAAAACAAATTACAGTGATAACAGAGAAAACCCCTTTGTGGAAACTGGCCAGGGAAAATGGCTCTTTTATTAGATTGGCCAGTGTTATGGGCGCTTCTGCTGTTGCTTTAGGGGCGTATGGGGCTCACAGGAAGTACCCAGAAGGTAAAGCAGACCAACTGAAACCAGTATTTGAGACAGCCAACAGAATGCATTTTTTTCATTCTCTAGCACTGTTGGGTGTTCCCATGTGTAGGAATCCTGCTGTGGTTAGTATACTGAATTCATAAGGATGGTAGGGTAAGCTGGTGAATGTGACAGGAGATGATCTTGCTAGATTTAACTGAAAGCATCTGTGAAACTTTGTAACTATACAGGCTGTTCTACAAGCTCTGACTACTTCTGGCTGATCATAATTGAGCTTATTCTTAACATTTTTTCCTATGCCATCATTATAGTTTTCGTATCCTTCAATTTTAGTGGAAATAATAGGTTTGAGGCTAGAGGAATGAGCAAATCAAATGAATCCTTAATGAATCATTGACTTTGTATCTGGGTTTATATCTTTTTCCAGACTGAAACATTTAGTTGTGAGTTAATATCAATCTTGACATGAACATTATGAACAATAAACTGTATATATACTATTTGGTTTGGTAATAGTCGTGATAATATAGAATCTTCGGTTAAAGGCTATTCGACTTGTTGGATGTTAGGGGCAAAATGAAATGTCAATTTGCTCTTATACTCTATATTTCGTCCCTAGTTTGGGACATCTTCAGGATCAACTACAAAATAAAACATTACACCTGTAGATGATATTACTACAATTAGTGTTTTTTGACAGGACTTACGAAGCTATGACACAAATCTACTGGCCAAAGAGATATCTAATTGTGGTCCTATGGTAATATTCATCTCATAGACTTAAAATAAAAACATTAAGCAACAAAAAGCAGTACTTGACAACAACATTCAGAGAAGTTAGCTGACAGACCGTCAACGACAAGATGACACAAATAATTATGACGGATGCTTTTCTTCTTCTCCTCAAGAGACTATGGTAAAATCTATTACGTGAGACAGCCAGAACCAAATTACAAGATTCATTGGGCAGGAGATTGACGCTTCACAGATGTTATAAGTGATTCCATTCTGAGACCAGAACTCTATGCTCTCGCAAAACATGTGAATATCACAGGTCACATAATGGATTTTGGAGGTACCGAAATCTTGAATAAAGAAAAAACTGTAACTGCGTATTTTCTTAGAAATGTGTCACATTAACGAAAACTGAACAATGAACAACAGATCTGATGTTAGTAATTTAAGTAACAGATACAGTTTTCTACTCATTTGTGATAAAATCCAGCCGAGGACTGCAGCGGCATCTCCTGTCTTATAATGTAATATTTTTTTATGCGTGACATTGTTGATTTTTGTGTGAATTCTTTTGCCTCTATGGGTTAGCTTAGATATTTCCATCTGAATCTTTTAAATTGCTTCCTGCTATTTCACGTAATAGATTTTACCATAGTCTCCTGAGGAGAAGAAGAAAAGCATCTGTCATAATTAGTTGTGTCATCTTGTCATTGACGGTCTGTCAGCTAACTTTTCTAAATGGTTTTTGTCGAGTAATGCCTTTTGTTGCTCTTAATGTTTTTATTTTAAGTCTATGAAATGAATATTACCATAGGACCATAAGTCCTGTCAAAAAACACTAACTGTAGTAATATCATCTACAAGTGTAATGTTTTATTTTGTAGTTGCTCCTGAAGATGTCCCAAACTAGGGACGAAATATAGAGTGTAAGAGCAAATTGACATTTCATTTTGCCCCTAACATCCAACTAGTCGAATTGGGCTTAGGTGTTAGTTCGATCAAAAATATGTCCTGGCGTGTTCTGTGACGAACTCCTAAGGGGCTTACATTGGTAAGCCCCTTACGAGCTCGTCATAGAACACGCCAGGACTGAACTGATAACCTTTGCAAAAAGTTGGCAGGAAGTCTATATACTGTCTAACAGGTGTTACTTATGGTTGGGGAAGTCGAGGCACTGATTGCTTATAATGCCACATAGCAGAAGATTGCATGGAGAATAGTAGCAGGTGTCGCACCAAGAACTCCCTCTAAATACCTTTTTTGAAAAGTATGAAATACTCACCATATCAATTAGTTATATGTATGCGTGTCGATCTGGTTCTTTGAACAAAGATCATACCTTCCCAAGCACTCTCAGGTGCACTCCCACCTCACGAGATCCGGGGACAACTTCATCCTGCCGAAACACCGTCTGAAGATGACTCAGCTATACTTTGGATTTCTAGCCACTAAACTATTCAATCACAGGGGCAGGGTCTTCAGGCGTGAGATAAATTAATTTTTAAGGGATTCTGCGTTTTATTGCTTGGAGGAGTACTTCGCTACTGATTTCAGTCAATGTTGTGACATAGTTGATAGTTGATAGTTGGTAAGGGGTTACGTTCCACTGCGACCTTAAGGTCTATTGTGCCCCCTTGTCAGAGCTGTTTTCGCAACCTACAGCTCGCCCTCCAGCTCAAAAGCTCTGATGAATTATAATATCTGTGAGGGCTTCAAGGAGGCTAAGTTCTCATTCCTCCTATAATGCTCCTGTCCAAGGTATCTTTTGCGCAGGCTCACAATGGCGAGGCATTCTGTGATCAGGTGAACAGGGGTTTCCTCCTCCTCCCCACAAAATCTGCACTCGTCAGTTTCTGATAAGCCCATTCTCATCATGTGCTTCCTTAGGCGACAGTGTCCTGTGAGGAAACCAGTGAGGAGGCGTAACTTATTCTTACTGAGATCCAGATGATTTTTGGATCTAGCAATTTCAAAGTTCCGAAGGAACTTTTTAGAGTGTTCCATTCCTGGAGAATTCCTCCACAGTGCCCCTCTTTCATTTTCTTCTTTCTCCAAAAACTCTTTCTTATAGGTACATTTGCCTATACCACAGAAAGGTTCTGGGCCAGTAGGTAGCGTTTGTGCTCCCTTTCTGGCTAGAGTGTTGGCCTCTTCATTTCCTTTGATTCCTGAGTGCCCAGGAACCCAGACTAAGGAGACCTTGTTATTCTTGCCTACTTCATTGAGTTTCCTTCGGCACTCCCATATCAGCTTTGAGTCGATGACATGGGAGTTCAGTGCTTTAATAGCAGCCTGACTATCAGAATGGATCACTATGTCACACCCTTGATAGTTTCTTTCCAGGTTTATGTCTATGCATCTTTCGATAGCAAGTATTTCTGCCTGAAAAACACTCGAGTAGGAGCCTAGCGATAGTGTACATTTGGTTCTAGGCCCGTATACTCCAGCGCCGGCCCCCGTCGTGGTTTTAGAACCATCTGTATACCATTTAACGGTATTTACTTTGAGTTTTTGGGTAGTGTATTCCTTTTCCCATTCTTCCCTTTTACATAGCATTGAGTCAAAGTTCTTCTCGATGCTTACTTTTTTAATGTTGTGACATTGACTGTTGATTGTTTCTTTCGTATGTTTTTATGGTTGAATTACTATAGCTGACATGTCATGTATGTGTATTGATGACAAATAAGTAAATGAATATGCCAGAATCTTTTTGTGAACACTGTTGAATGCTTCCACTACCTCAACTGTTCATCCTTTTGGTATCTGCAAAGTGGTGTCATCAACATATAATTTCAGGAATGAGCTGATGAAAGTTAACTTTTCTATGCTGTTAGTGATCACGCGATTCATAACGACTTTAGCAAGAGTTGGGCAGGCTGGATTACCAATAGCTGTTCCTTCAATCTGTTCATTTATTAAAAGTAACTCGATTCGAAAATGAACTCGATTATATGTAGTTAAGCTTCTTTCGATATCAGTGTAAGCCGAAATACACCTCCAATTGGTTCATATTATGTCAAGTAAAAGTTTTTTAGGTATATTAGTGAATAAGGAAGTTGAACTGTTCGAATAAACTCAACAAACTACTGAATTATTCAAATTATAATAAAATGCGGTTGTCCATGGTGCTAAAATTTCATGGACCAATAACGATAAGTTGTACACTGATGAGTCTAGAAAACTGACTAACAACCTTAAACATATGGTTTTTCTCAGATCGTACGTGATGACGGCGCCTCTACTGAAATATACTGCACCGTTTATTAAGAAACCCTTATGCAAAATTCTTAATGACTCGATCTCCGAAGGCATTTTCCCCGATGAGCTTAAAATAATAATAATAATAAATCGTCTTTATTAGGTGAAAGTTTAGCTATAAGCTATTCTTACACTTTTACCTATCAAAAATAATACCTTAACCTAAAAAAAAAAACAAAAATACAATGCACTCAACGCAACAAACCTCATGTTAACAATTACATACATAATTATAGCAAAGTAAATATATCCTAGTGAGAGTAAGCATTACTCACACCGATTCCAAAAGAGGGAAATGCAGAAGACTGCTCAGATTACAGACTGATATCTATTTTACCTGTCATTTCGAAAATTTTCGAATTAGTGCTGAAAAATCGCTTAGTAAATCATTTGGAGAAAAAAATACATCTGAATGAAGCGCAGCACGACCGTTACAGCTATGATCGACGTGCTTGAAACAATTTTGGAAGCATATAACAATGATGTAGAGGTGGAAATGTCATGTGTTGATATGAGCAAGGCTTTTGTCTGCCATCAACTCCTTTTGGAAAAGCTACATCCATGTGGCGTAATGGAGAAGGCATGGAAAATTGAAGTGATGAACTGGTTTTCAACTAATAGTTGCAAATGAATCCCAAAACAGAAAATCTTGTTTGGCGATAAACTTGCCCTAACTTTATCGATTAAGTATTTGAGATTGGAATTTTAATGGGATTTGAATTGGAGAATTCATGTAAGCAAGCTCTGTAAGAAGTTACCAACATCAATATTCATGATAAGAAGAATAAGGCAAATTTCCAACTTGAAGGTTGCTAAAGTGATTTATTTCTCATCCTTCCGTGGACTGGATTTACTAGCTCACTGACAAGCTCATTATTCTTGAGTTGAAACTTTGCAGTGTTATCAGTTGTTATGACCCTATATGTTGTTTTATCATTGTCAGTTGAATTTCTCTATGTACTATGTGTTTTGGTATTAGTGAAGATATATTTATACAGTCTATTGTTCAAAATAATATTTATTTACAGTTAAATCTTTTAATCTTGAAAAAGATCCAAACTCCTATCAACAGGTCGATGCTTCATGAAGGATTTCCCTGATTTGCCCTGTCCTCTATAGCCACAAACCTATTATTTCCATTTCCATTTTATCCTATGAACATTGGTCTGAATCGTTTTGTTCAGAAAATATTGATAAAAAAAATTGATAAAATGTATTTTCATGTTTGAATTGAAAGTAGGCTGAGAAAGGAAAATGCTAGTTGGTGTGATAACTTGTGTTATTTTAATTATTAAATGGACAATTGGCTTATGTTCTGAATTATCGATGAATACTTTCTGAACTCAGGAGTTTGCAGATATTGTGTTTGTATTCCAATGGAAACTCTGAAAAAGCAGCTCAAGGATATCGAAGGAAGTATCCAAATAAACATCAACCTCCACTAACAATATGTAGTGCATCATTCAAAAGTCTGCGCAACACAGGCAATCCTGCCCAAAAAAACGCCAATTGTCTAACTGAAGTGAAAAAATAGTATTAGAAGCTGCTAGACAAGTCTTCAGTTAATGCTGAGCGCTTAACTACTCGTCCTCATTTATCACCAAAATTTCGAAGCAGAGGAATGTTGCATCGATTTCATAAACAAAATGTATAATGTTTACCTACAGTAGATGCCCCACCACAATTATTAGAATTCAGTCAAAGATTGCTTCAACCGCATGCCCCAAATAAACAACCATATGAAAGACAATAATAGGTGCATGCTGCAATTCTGCATTTTGAAGAACCTACAATAGAGTTTTCAGAATGCTAAACTATCACTTGATCTATGCAGGGAGTGCATATATTCATTATACACACCTATTATCCACGACTTGATTAATGACTGTCATTTTCCATCAACAAAATCGAAATATATGAATATATATATATATATGTATATATATAATATGCAATGGTCGTGGACAAATTTATTTTTCAAATGCTTTAAGTTTCCAAATCTGAACAAAATCGAATTCGACCAATGTAAATGGGAAAAAAATTTTTAAAATAAGCAGAACTAACATCTGCCAAAGTTTGTAATAGATCTGTCATCCTGTTGAGATAAGGGCTACTTCTGTAGGGTCTATCACCATTCTACTCAACCATTCTTGTGACTTTGAACTTAATTTTTTAAAATAGCCTGACCTTTTGGTTTTTAGGCTGGATCATTGTTTTTGATGGGGACAATTTTGTTTTCTGGTCCATGCTATTATTATGCCTTTACTGGAGAGAATAAACTAGGAAAATTGGCGCCTGTCGGTGGTACTATATTGATTATAGCATGGCTCTCTTTAGCTTTCTAATTTTAAGGTACAAGGATCTAATGAATGAGAATTATCAAATTTGTTTTTTTGTGATATATTTTTTTGTTGAAGATTGTCTTACACTCATGTGAATATGGCTTTCCCATATTTCTTCATTCTTAAGTTGAAAGAACTGAAGGGTGTACTCTATTGGGTGTTGTGTTGATTGATATGTAGTTGTCACTCAATTATATTTGAAAAATATTATGCCAATACCCCAACCTGTGTAAATCAGAAATAATATTGATGATTGAGTTGGGTTTGCTGACGTATATAATGCAAAATGAATCATAAATTTCTAAATTTTGGTTTACCTGTTAGTCTAGTTGACAAGTTGAGTTATACATATAATTGTATACAATTGCCAAATGAATCACACTGGGAGAATTACAATTCAAAGATCTAAATCCAGGTGTTGACTTAAGATCGAAATTCTTTTCCAATCCCAATGCTTATAAACAGATTGGTTCCAGTTGGCACTTGTTCTGTCTGCAGCTTATTAGTTCATTGGATTTTCAATGACATTTCAAAATGGAAAAAATTTCAAAGCCTGTGTATAATCAGTTTCAGAGCTGTCAACAATTAAAAATTTCCAGTAAAGTGAGTTTTTGCCCATATAATGCCTGATAACTTTCAATAAAGAAGCACTCAACATGAAATAGGTATCATCTGCATGATTATAAATAACTTTTGATTGATAGAACGTATCTACGTTGAAATCACACTATATATATATATATATATATATATATATATATATATATATATATATATATATATATATATATATATATATATATATGCAGGGGAGCGCAAGCTTTCGGGGAGTGACGCCCCCGCATACCCGAGTTAACCAGTGAAGAGGGTTAGCAGCCCCATCACTGTGATGTATACATGCTTTCGACACAGTAAACGAAGCCTCGGATACCGCCCCCGGTGTAGGGATTGCGCCTGGGGGAAGACCGATACAGTCCCTAGTAGAGGAAAGTGGAGCAAGTGGCACTACTCTACGAAACGGTACCACAAGGCCTCGCAGATCAGATAGGACTGAACAGGGCGATAGCTTGGACACGTCGAGTCGTGACACGCTCACACAAGACAATCCCGCTTTAACCCAAAGAAGAAGAAGGCAGCATTGGACGAGAGATATGAACGTTAGTCTACTCAATGCATATTTTGAAGCTACGGAGGGAGAAACGAACACCAAAAAATACGCGGCAAAACTGGCTGAACGTTGGGCGGAACAATACCCAGAAAAAATATTTACAGGAAAACACCTGGTCGCCCAAATTAAAAACATTAAGACCCACAAACTACTGGCACCAGATGAAATTGAAGCGCTGAAGGCTAATGCAATAAGATCATCGACAGGTAGAACCATCCAAAATTTAAGGCGGAGCATAAACAGAAGAAGCACGGCAGCGTCACGACAAGAACCCGAAGAAGAACATAATGAAGAGGAATCACAAATAATAGTAGAACAACAAAATGAACATACGACAGAAATAAGAACAGTCTATGAACAAGTCAACCTGAAGTGGGAAGGTATACAGATGGATGTGAGGCCCAAAATCACCAAAATCAAACAAAACAAAAACACCAAAGAAATAATCCAAGCCATAAACACCGCTCTAAGACCAGCATTCAATAAAGCAACCAATCTCGAAGAACTCTGCCACACAACATACTGTGCAGCTACTGTCGCGAATATCATCCTAGAAACAAAAACCGTGAATCCAATTAAAGAAGGACAGAACCAACGGAGACCACCATGGGAGGTGAGAATAGAGAATAAAATAACAAGTCTGAGAAAAGAAATAGGTATTCTACACAACTACTTGAACACCAAAAACCCTAGCAAAAAAATTGAAAGAAAGGTGAACAAATACACCGACAAGCTTAAAATGAAAAGAAAAAAGAAAATAGAATACGAGGAACAACTTAAAACCCACACAGAAACACTAAAGCAAAAAATAGCAGCGCTAGGAAACAGATTACGAAGATACCATAAGCGGACCCAAAGACATAAACATAATAACCTATTCTCCAACAACCAGCGACAGTTCTTCAGAAGTCTGGAAGAAGAGAAAAGTGACGAAACGGTAACCCCCCCACACCCTACGGACATGCAACAATATTGGGCGAATGTCTGGGCAGATAAAGGAGAACACAAGAAGACAGCAACATGGATAGAGCGCGAAAAGAAAGAACACGCCAATGTGCAAGAGATGCCCGAGACAACAATAACGGAGGAAGATGTGAAAGAAACGATCAAAAGGATGAAGAGCTGGACAACGCCGGGCATCGACAACAAACAAAATTACTGGTGGAAATCATTTACACACACTCATCAAGTACTAGCTCGATTAATGAAAAAGGCAATAGAAGACCCTCGAACCATCCCAGAGTATTTCACACGAGGCACCACCATCATGCTTCCAAAAAAAAGGTGATCTTTCGCAGCCGAAGAACTATAGACCTATAACATGTTTGCCGTCAGCGTATAAAATACTCACCTCGACAATCGGCCATAAAATCCGAACCCACCTACTGAAGAACAATATAATGGCATGGGAGCAAAATGGGTGCAGGGAGAGAGGACGAGGGAGCAAAGAACTTCTGGTTATCGACAAGATGCTCACAAAACAGGCAAAAAAAAGATCTAAAAACATATCGATGGCCTGGATCGATTACCAGAAGGCATACGATTCGGTACCGCACACTTGGCTTCTTGAAATCCTGAACGTGTACAAGGTGAACGGAAAGATAATAGAACTTGTGAAATCCCTGATGTCAACATGGCGCACAACATTATCTGTTAAAACCAAGAAAACCACGTACAGGACGCAAGAAATAAAAATAAAGAACGGTATATTCCAAGGAGATGGATTGAGCCCGCTGTTGTTCTGCCTCGCTTTAAACCCCCTCAGCAACATGCTAAATAGATCCGCGTATGGCTACGCAACTGACGATCGCACCAAAATAACTCATCTCTTTTATATGGACGATCTGAAGTTGTTTGCTAGGGGAAAACAACAACTGGAGGGGGAACTGGAGCTGGTTAGAGGGTTCAGTACAGACATAGGAATGTCATTTGGTCTAGAAAAATGTGCCACGGTGGAGGTGAAGAGGGGAAGGCTGATGGAAACAGAAAATATTACATTGGCGGATGGACGAGAGATAGCAAGACTGGGGACAGAGGACACATACAAATATTTGGGGATACAGCAGACGTATGAACTAAAACAAACAGAGAACAAGATCGCCACAGAAACCGAACTCATCAGAAGAGTCAAGAAAATAATCAACACGCAACTGTCAGCAAAAAATAAAATCGCAGCTATTAACATCTGGGCCGTACCTACATTTACGTACACTGCTGGAATTCTCAATTGGTCCAAAACAGATCTAGAAAGACTGGACAGGAAAATACGAACAACATTCACTCAACATGGCATGCTACATCCGAAATCGGCAATTGAGAGGATATACTTACCACGCAAAGAGGGAGGACGTGGACTCAGCAACCTGGAGCACATCTGTCTGAAAGAGGAAAAAAAGATAAAAGATTACTTTGGAAAGAAAAACTTACCTGTACATCAATGGGTAGCCGCTCAATGCACAGCAATAGACAGAAGGTGCAACGATCAAGGAATAGAAGAAGATCTACCTGGAAAGTTGATACAAAGCTGGAAAACCAAGGCCTTGCACGGTAGATTCTACGCAAGCTTACACCAACCAGACGCAGATATTCAGAGCTCTAATACTTACCTGGTGCAGGGCTACCTCTATCCCCAAACGGAAGGAACATTCCTGGCCATCCAAGACCAGGTGGTTCCAACCAGAACATATGCAAAACACATTCTTGGACAACAGGTGGAGACTACGAAATGTAGGATGTGCCACACCGCCGAGGAAACAATCCAGCACCTAACCTCGGGTTGTTCCACAATTGCAGGCACAAGATATCTAGCCCGCCATAATAATATGGGGAAAGTCGTTCACCAGCTGCTGTGTCTCCAAAAACGAATTATCCATCATTTCACACCTCACCACTTATATACTCCACAAACCGTAATGGAAAACGAACAATTCAAGATCTACTGGGACTTGACCATCATAACAGATGGAGGTGTTGAACACAATAGACCGGACATGGTGGTATGGAAGAAAACAAAAAAGACCGCCTTAATAATTGACTTTGCTGTGCCGCAAGACAACAACCTAACGAGAAGTTATGCCGAAAAAATATCGAAGTACGAGGCACTGGCACAGCAAATGAAAGACATGTGGCGCCTGAGAACAGTGACGATAATGCCGCTTATCATAAGCGCGAACGGCATCGTACATCGGAAGACAATCCAACATTTACGCGAACTGGACTTGCCAGAGAACTCCATCACCTGGATGCAGAAGGCGGTAATACTGGGAACCGTCAGCATTGTCCGGAAGATTATCTATCCTCATTAGCACACGTTGTTACTCTTGGCGCTTGCGCCCGGGTAACACGGATACCACGAGAAGTGTGAAAGAAAAAAAAAAAAAAAAAATATATATAGGGTATAGGGTGTTCCTCAACTGCAGGTACAAGCGAAAAAAGAAATATTTGAATTAAAGGAAAAAAGTGGTCGCAATCGTTTCGTTTCAGAGATACAGGATGTTATATTTTGAATTTTTTTTCTCATAGTATCTGCACTTCACAAGATGATTTAACGAGATTTTAGAAACTTTATGAATCATTAAGATCACAGAATACCCATAAAAACTAACAATGAATTTATTCACCACAGCTTACTAACTGGATTTTATGAAAATTGGGAGTTTTACGAGGATTCCGAAAGAATCTAATTCTTTTCTCAAAATCGGAATCAGATACGATAAAATACAATGGGCCATAAAGTTTTGTATAAGAAAAGGAAAATGCCAACCGAATAGCAGTAGTGTATATAGTTCAAACTGAAAAAGCTTATGAAACTCCAATTCACACAAGAACGAATGTTGCACCAACATGAAATTTATTATTCCCAATTTGAATGTGTTTAATCTCAATTTGATTTTGTTTAGTACCAATTTGAATATGTTTATCCCCAATCTGAATGTGTTTGGTCTCAATTTGAAGTTGAAAATGCATAGTAGAAGTGTGTACGGCGGAAATCATTAACTGATTTTGATTCAAAATTTCAGGCTACTAGTGGCCTTTACAAAAATTTCACCAATGTCCCCAACAGTCTTCGAATACTCGTTTAATTTAATGGGTCAAAAAATACCGTACCATGGCTCTTTTGAATTTTGACTTTCTCTCTTAATAGTAGATTCTTTAATCCACTCCATAATAATAGCATTGTATAAAGATAATAGCGATGTCTTAAAATAAATAACCGAAAAATACATCGCGACTGCGTACTGCACCCGTCCACACATGCTAACAAGTGGTGCAAGTGTGCAACATCCACAGATTACAAAGAGATATTCTATTCTAACATCTGTAGTCTGTGACAACATCAGAGCGTATCATTTCTTTGATCCGGTTTTCAAAAACTGACAACCTACGGGACGCTCCGATGTAACGCAATGCCGTCCAGGGGGTCGATTCGATTCTCGAGACTTTTCGTTGCGAAACGTGTACGAGAGTCGACGAGCGACGCCACATAGAGTTTAGCGCATGGCATCTATTGGATCAATTCTAGAAACTGTTGGCGTCGTATACTTAACTGAAATATGTGATTCCAACGAGTGATCTTGGCAACACTAAAAAACGCTGCAAATTTTACACAAGGGTTTATTATTTTCTCAGTTAAATAACCCAATATACCATTGATATCTTAAAAAATATATTATGCATAAATTATTGGTTTCTCACAACACAGAAACCAATTCCATGAAATAATTCATGCGAACATAGAAATCTCAATAAATACACTAGTATAATTGAATAACATTTCCACATGCAGAACGCTAACTGAGTATCAAAATTTAAAATAATATTTTGAATGAGAAGAGAAGTTCCACAGTCGTTTAAACTCTTTGAAAATCTAACTATTTTCCACAATTATTGAATTTCGTGTCGGTATTCTACAACTGAAAATGAACTTCAAATCAGATAGGGTTTGCCCTTTTTGAGATATTAGGGAAATAACCTCAATATTCAAAATGGTCACGAAATTTTTTGCCAAATGAATATCGGTCAAAACTGAAATTTGAAACACTGTTTCTAAATGTTGACTCTGAAACCTGTACCAAATTTCATTGAACTTTGATGAATATGTATTCGAAAAAAAAATGTTCGAAAAAAATTCGATTTTTCCACTATACAATTCTCACGAAATTTTGCATTAAATCGAGTGTCTATATTTCACAATTAGTCATGATGTTTCAATCCGAACGCGTTCATTTTTCTTGACACTGAGGAAATAAACTAAATCTTTCAAACTAACACCAATACTTAAAACAAAATTCAAGACTTTTCGCTGATATCAAATGTGTAGATGTGATTTCTACTTGGATTCAACTTTGTTCTGAAAAATATCAATGAAATGAAAAAAACTCAACCTTCCTGTGCAATTGATCTGAAAAAAAAATTTTTCCTCAGCAGATATCCGATTCACTTGATTCACAAAGTATTCATCACACAAACTGAAAAACTAAAGTTATTTTCAATAACATTTCTGTAACAATTAAATATATCGTGAACCTCATCAGGTTGAACTCGAAAGAATAATTCTAGATTATAAATTTCGTTCGTTGTTATCGTCGTCAGATACTCTCAACCAAGAGGGTGTCAAATCCGAAAGACATGCGGTATATTTTTGTCTACGCTATATCCCTTGTCTTAGGTCTAGACCCGGCACAGTCCCCATTCAGAACAGGTAGACAGATGATCGGCTCCTAAATTCAGTCTAAGGCTCCAACCCTCAGTATTAGATTATCGACAATTGATGAGATTTGCGATTTGTTATTCATCATTATATTTATCATATAAATGCTCATTATTTTTTATATTCACGCTTATTTCAAACTATCAGTACGAAAGATTTTGGATTTCGATTGAAACCAGTACGGATATCCACATGTTGACGATAATCGTACTACGCAAACCGAAATTGATGGAAAACTCCGACCAACCGAATTTTTTGGAAATCTGCATTATTTTAAATTACGCTACTTAATTCGCGTTCTGCATGCAAAAGTGTCATTCAGTTATAAAAGAGTATTTATTGAGATTTCAATGTTTCAAATGAATTTTTTCATGGAATTGGTTTTTGTGTTCTGAAAAACCAATGATTTATGAATAAAATAAAAGTTTTATTCAAGATATGAATGAGCTTCATGAAGAAATTTAATCTTAAATTCCGTAATCCGCAGGGTGATTTCTATAAATAATAATTTGACCCGATTTTCAGTAGTTATGTTTAAGATATTGGAAGAGAAAAACCGAAAATATTTAATCTGAACTTCTTACGATTATAAAATTGTCAAGAACATCGATGGGGCATTTGCAAATTGTGTTTATAAAATAATAACACATCCATCAAAAATTTCTCGATATGTGTTGAAAATTTGGTAATCAATATTTTCATCTACTTTTAGATGTATGACTCTGGATGAAAAGTAAACCGATTATTTCAGTGAATTCCAATCTTAGAACCGAATGCGATGATGTCATTTTCGACATTATTGGAAATTTGCAGCGTTTTTCTTTATAACTCAGGAACCACTGGTCGGAAATCATTCGGATGAAACTTTTTTGGTTTAGTTTTGCAACAGTAATCAACGTTCAGAGTTTCATAAAAATTCGGTGGTAAGTTTTCGAGAAATAATTTTTTTTCCCCCCAACCCCCCATTTTGAGCCCTTAGGGTACACCGATTCTGCTGAAAAGCTTGGAGGATCAATCCCGAGCGACACACGATTTTTCTACCAAGTTTCACTGATTTCGGTTCAGTACTTTCTGAGAAAAGCCCCGGACAACGGACGGGGGACGGCGGACAGACGGATTTTTTTTTATTAGTTTATTCAAATCTACATACTCCAAAACGTAAACTGTGAAATTTTCAGGGGGGGTTAAAAATTTTTTTTTTTTGGTCGATCACTAAGGTTTATTATTTGATTTTATCAAATAATAAACCAAAATGGACGAATGGATTGCTAGAATAGGTTCAATGCGCCGGTCAATAGTATGTACGGTCCTAATTTAGGACTTACCATTTCTAGAGGCCAAAATATTATATGGATTTTCCAAAAAAAGATCGACGAGAAGTTTTTATCTTGTGTTAACAAGCATGCTGTATAATGTGCGGTAATCGTTCTTCAACATACCCAATAAATAAAAGTGGTTGTGACTATTTCTGTGCAAATTTAAAAAAGCAAAAATTTGTGAATGCCTCCCTTATGAAAACCATAACTTTAATAATACCAATTGCACATAGATAGAATGTTAACCCCTCCTATTAACTTATACAGGGTGTCTGGTAAACCTTAAACAATATTTGTACTGGTGATAGATTAGGTCATGACCACACAGAATATCGAAAAATTTGTAGGTGAACTTTTCACCATTTTCGAGACAATGGGTGTTTCGGAAATTCATGAAATATTCCTACCTTTCCTCGATGTTTTGGACATCATGCATGTCTCTGAATTGGTACTGATTCGAAATATTTTTTTACTGAACATTGCTATCATTCAATCAATATAACTCACAACACCTGGAAATCCGTGGATTTGATAGAATATGCAAAATAATTTATCTCAACGAGGGTCACTACTTAATTTATTTACAGCTTTCCCGTTATGTGACTGGTTCAAAATAAATGAGTAGGTAGAATGTTTTACCTCGACTCGAGTATCTATACGACGGAAAATCTCGACGGTTGGGTTATATGATTAGACACAATATCTGTAAGAAATCTCACCAAATTCTTCGACAATCTTTCGTACATGAAATATTCGAGGAGCGGTCTCCGCTTGGATTTCTGCCCCCTCTAGAACTTCCACTTCGTGAAATAACACGATTTCATCCACCGGTCTGCGACATCTACCAACGCGCCAACGGAATGATGCTCCCTCAATTGGATGTTTCATTTTATTTTCCTTATAATTAAAAAAAATACTGATCTGATAGGGCTGAAATAAGGTACTATATTATGAAATGGCGATTTGGAGATTTCAGTGACATTTAAATGAAATATGAAGTTTAAAAAAAAAATTTTCAAATTTTTCTATGGATAACTCTTCTTATTGATACTGTTCATCTACCAACCAAGTTTCATTTCGATCAGACGAATATTTTTCGAGTTATTCAAAAATCAGAATTTCAAATGGAGCACAAAAACCATTCGGCAGATTTGGCCCATTAACGAACTTAACCGAGATATTCAGGACCTCAACCTCTCTCGAAAGTTACAGCGCATACGGCCGAAAGGACAAAATCAAATTTGACCACGGATTCTTCATCAGTAAGTGCAACCTACTCGTTGGAGACCAATGTCAGCTTAAAATTCGAAAATTACAGATATTGTGACGAAACGATAAAGGACTCTGCAAACCAACGTGGCCGCGGTGGCGATTAGGAAGCCATCGCGATAAGAACAAACACACGCCTAAGCATATGGGAACTCAACCTGTCGCGGCCAGAGAGGCGGCTTGTGCAGCATTCAGTTGGCGATCACTGCGCGGTAGGGGTAGGATTCGACATGCTGGATCTGGCCGCGGCGATAAGCGTTGTTTTTGTGGTGCCAGTAAATAATTTTCACGTTTTTTACGAAATAATGGATTTTGACTGCAAAGTTAATTGAGTGTGTCAAGGAACATTCAATACTGTATAATTTGTCTCATCCAGAATACAAAAATATGAGAAAAAAAAATAAAGTATGGGATGAAATAGGAAAACCTCTTGGAGTTGACAGAATATATATTTTGTAATGATAGGAATTGGTTCGTGGAGAAGATAGAGCTCCAGTAATATTAAAATAACATAATCAAAAGGACGAATATCTGTCGATAGATCAACAAATACTCCACCTTGATCAGAGCTAATCATCCAATCAAGCAAAACATCTACACCGAAGAAGCGGATTCAAGGAGAATGACTACAGCTGTTTCACAGTTATTACTGATCGCCAGGTCAACTTACCTCGGATGAAACCGCAGAAGGAATCTCGATACTTGTCACTTTTCAGATGGATCGCTACAGTATAACTACGTACAGTGTGCCATCTTCCAGGAGCATCTTGCGACTCCCACCTTCGAGTGCAGAATACTTTGATCCATATGCATGACGTTTATCCTCTTGTCGCATCAGGTCGCCGTATCTGCGATTTCGCAGGTTACAAACAACCGTCACGACTTTTGGAAACACTCGGTTCATGTGGTTTTCCCTCAAGACGATAACGTCCAACATCTGACAAAGGTAGGAATTGGTTTTATTCGAGGTATGTTGACCTGACGATCAGTGATAAATGTGAAACAGCTCTAGTCATTCTCCTTGGATCCGCTTCTTCGGTGTAGGTGTTTTGGTTGATTGGATGATTAGCTCTGATCAGGGTGGAGTATTTGTTGATTTATCGACAGATATTCGTCCTTGTGATTATGTTTTTTTTAATATGACTGGAGCTCTCTTTTCCCCACGAAGCAATTCCTATCTTTGTCAGATGTTGCACGTCATCGTCTTGTGGGAAAACCACAGGAACCCAGTGTTTCTAAAAGTCGTAACGGTTGTTTGTGATCTGCAAAATCGCAGATGCGGCGATCTGATGCGACAAGAGGATGAACGTCATG
Source organism: Myrrha octodecimguttata (assembly GCA_958510865.1). Taxonomy (NCBI): domain Eukaryota; kingdom Metazoa; phylum Arthropoda; class Insecta; order Coleoptera; family Coccinellidae; genus Myrrha; species Myrrha octodecimguttata. Next base: position 35,871,955 of record OY294057.1, read on the forward strand.
CACATCGATCGAAGTATTCTGCACTCGAAGGTGGGAGTCGCAAGATGCTCCTGGAAGATGGCGCGCTGTACGCAGTTATACTGCAGTGATCCATCTGAAAGGTGACTAGTATCGAAATTCCACCTGCGGTTTTATCCGAGGTAAGTTGACCTGACGATCAGTAATAACTGTGAAACAGATGTAGTCATTCTCCTTGGATCCGCTTCTTCGGTGTAAATGTTTTGCTTGATTGGATGATTAGCTCTGATCAAGGTGGAGTATTTGTTGATTTATCGACAGATATTCGTCATTGTGATTATGTTATTTTAATATTTTGTAATGTTTGTATTTTCTCTCTACGAAATGGGTTATATAGTGTTGGGTATGACATGACTTCAAAATGACTTTGTAAGAGTAGCTCAATTTTCGAACTGAGCCGGTACAGTGAGCCGCTTCAAATGAGCCGGACAAATTTTAACCCGATAGTTCAATGAAGCGACACCTACATTTCAGTGGGTCTCTTACAAACTATTCAGAAGATGCAGTCTTACTAATTCGTTATTTGTGTGGTTGATTCGGAATTCGGATCTTAGATCATGACATGACAATAATACATTGCAGGATTTAAATATTATTGATGATTTTTTTATTTAATGATAATTAATATTGAATGATCAAGGTGAAAACACATTATCTTAAAATTTCAGAATCGGAAGTATTAATTCATATTCATTCCAATAATAAGCCTAAATGTCCTAAATGGTCATATTGAATTGGTTCGATATACATTGAATTAAAGGGTAGAACGACTCGATAACTTTGGGAGAAACCCAATCGTTTAAATCACTGTATACCTTTATATTCTCTGCTAAGATTTAGAATTTTTTCAATTCATTCTTAGAGATCCCGAAATACAACATAACCTCACATTGTTGAACTCTTTCATCTTACGTAAATATCAACACAGAATTCTGTAATATCGACTAGATGACTCGATCAAAGAAGTAGGTGAAATGACAAGGCATGACAGGAATAATCTTTCATGACAATGTGACCACAGAGCAACCAATCAATGATATGACATTTGGATTGAAGTCTTACATTCATGAACGGTGAGGCGATCTGACATATATTTGTATTCTGTGTCTGACATTTCTGTGTCTAGGGTTATAGAAAAATATTAAAATATTCAATTTAGAATTTATTGACCTCTATTCACTGAGAATATCGACAAATTTTTCTCGTATATGAAAAGCATAGTTACCGGCCCTTTGTCCATCAACTGGTAGATCAACAAGTAACTCTCTTGACGAGGAAGCTTCTTGTTCTAATAAATGTTGATGGTCTCGATCTGAATTCTTCGAGCATCAAAAATTGTGAAAAATGCAAGCGGCTTTCACAATTTTGATGGAAGATTCTACTTTCATTTCCATAGGTCTGAAAAATACACGCCACCTTTGAGACAAGATGCCAACTGTATTTTCCACTACACGCTGAGCTAGACATAATCTGTGGTTGTAATTTTCCTTTCTTCTGTCATTTCCTGTTTGTCTATATGGAGAAGGCCTCATTAAATAAGGGGTAAGAGGAAAAGCTTCATCACCTATAAGGACACATGGTGTTAATTCATTTTGCCCCTGTAATATTCTGTCCGCAGGAACGTTCATTGTTCCATTCCTAAACTTTTTTTCAACAACAGAATTCTCAAATATACCGTCATCACTGTTTTTGCCATAACCACCAACGTCTATGCAAATGAAGTTATAATCTGACCCAACAACAGCCATTAGAACAATGGAAAATTTTTTCAAATAGCTGAAATATGTAGATCCCGATTTTTGAGGACATTTTATCGTCACCTGTTTTCCATCAATGCTACCTATACAATAAGGAAAATGCCAGGTCTCATCGAAATCACTTAGGGCACGGCACTGTTCCATATCTCAGCAGTTGGTTCTGGCATGTACATTGGCTGCAACAGTTTCCAAATGGCCTCACATACATCGGCAACTTTTGAACTCACAGTACTGAAACCCATTCGAAAACTGTGGCCGATTGTATTACAAGTATCTCTCGCAGCAAGAAATCTGAAATACAAAGATGAGAATAGAAAATTTTGTTTCAGGTGAAACTACAAAAAAAAGTTCAAAAATTTACGTGATTGCTATGCAAAACTTTCACGGAGTGAAAAAACCCATACCGAGCAATAAACAAAATTCAACTATCGATACAAAATGTGACCGTGGGCCGAGCAGATGTCCTATCTCAGACCATTTCTGGCATTTGCTCGAACTCAATCAAACATTTCTGATACAGATAAAATAGATGAACATCAATCGGCTTCACCACGGTGTAACGGAAACAAATTCTTCTAGTCATACACCTATTGCTGTTGATAAAGTTTTAAGTTACTTGAACAAAAGTGACAGCATGCAGCAAAATTATGATGACCTAGATTTGATCTTTCTAGGGTAGGTACGCGAAATCTTTGAAATAAATGGAGCCACATTTACAAACCCTAACTCAATTTAAAAAAGCACAGATGATAAAGGAAACTGAAATGAAACATCTCACAGGAAATTTGATTTGGAGCGAATACGAACACGAAATACAGTTCCGACATATTCCTCGCCTTCAGATTCCCACTCAGTTCTTCCATCGAGTTTTCCAAATTAAATTTTGCATTCCGAAAACTCCAATGCTACTACCTGGTATGAAGAATTATCTCGAACACAACTTTAGTGGAATAAGTTTTCATGATATACAGGGTAATTCCGGAGGAGACCGTCAGATTTTAGGACAAGTTTACACTAGTCCATACAGTCTCGAAACAATGTTTGGTTTATGGTTGGGCGTCTCTATTGAGAATATACAGGGCGATTTGTCCGATTCAACCGATTTTACTTTTATTGATAACTTTGGCATGGCTCATTCGATTTGAATGAAATTTTCAGCGAAGTACAATATTGATGATCACATTCATTAATTCCAAATTTATTTTCCAAAATGACCTGTTGTTATGGTGATAATTCCAGATTAATTGTGCAGGTGGAAAAACACCCTGTACATCGCGTTTCCGAAACTACGCTATCTGTTTACGATTTTGATGAAATTTGCAGTGTAGAACAATCTGAATGAGTACATTGAATAATTGCAACAATCTCTCAAAATACAGGGTGGTAATTGTGATCATTTCAGAATTTCAGATTAATTGTGCAGTTGAAAAAAAACACCCTGTACATTGCTCTTCCAAAACATTCATATTCGTTTTAGATTCTGTCATTATTCAGAGGTTTTCAATTTCTTTGGCACACCACCGGTTTTCCGAGAAAAAATGTTTGAAGAAGCCCATAATCGAAATTTGGCGGAAAAGCAGTGAGAAAATTCTGCACGTAGTAAAGCTGTATATTCCAAGGATGCAAACCAGTTCTTTAGTTCTAAGATATTCTTTTCAAATTCCAAATTCATATTTAATTGCTCATATTCTGTATGAAATCATTTCAATTTCGAATATATTTCGAATTTGAAAAGAATGTTTTAGAAGTGACGAACTACTTTGCATCCTTGGACAATACAGCTTTCCTACCTAGTGCGGAATACTCTCACTGCTTGTGAGCCAAATTTCGATTATGCTCTTATTCAAACATTTTTTCTCGGAAAACATTAAAAACCTCTCAATAATGACATATTACTGTAGAATCTGAAACGAATAAGAAACTTTTGGAAAAGCAATGTATACAGGGTGTTTTTTCTTCAACTCCACAATTAATCTGAAATTCTGAAATTATCACAATTACAACCCTGTATTTTGAGAGATTGTTGCAATTATTGAATATACTCAATCAGATTGTTCCACACTGCAAATTTCATCAAAATTAGATGAGCCATATCAAAGTTATTGATAAAAGTAGAATCGATTGGGGCGAAATTTCGACATTGTCTTTTTTTGAAAAAGTTTTCTCGGCAAACTAGAAGTGTGCCAAAAAAATTGAAAACTCTCTAAAAATGACTTACTATAGTAGAATTGTAAGCAGATAGCGTAGCCAAGGGAACGCGATGTACAGGGTGTTTTTTCAACCTACACAATTATTCTGGAATTATCACAATAACAACCACTTATTTTGAAAACAGTTTTGAAATAAATGAATGAGGTCATCAATATTGTACTTTGCTGAAAATTTCATTAAAATCGAATAAGCCATACCAAATTTATCAATAGAAGTGAAATCGGTCGATCGCACAAATCCCCTGTATATTCTCAATAGAGACCTCAAACCATAAACCAAATATTGTTTGAGATTGTCATGACTAGTCTAAACTTATACCAAAATCTGACGGTCCCCTCCGGAATCACCCTGTATGCCTGTACATGTATTCTTAGAATAAACCTTCATTTTCATAATAACATAATTATTCATTTCACGTCAATGTCACTGCTAGACGTTCACATGGTGAAATCGGTTCTCAATAGTTGGTATGCTATTTCAGAATATTATCCTTAATACTAGCAGTTCATCAAAACTTTCCGTAGTCATTCTGAAATAAATGTAGAATCTCGATTAGTCCAGTCGCAGATCTTCATATAATGTATGAGATTCTCCTTGCTTCTCACGTGTCTTATTGATTTCCTGTATCCAAATTCTGTTTTTTTTTTCTGAAAAATTTGAAGTTGATTTGAGGTAGGTAATTAGCCGATTTCTCTTACCTTTCCAGCTCCACCAAGAAGTGCTGCTAAGAGCAAGGCTTCTTTTTGGTTCCTTTTCAACTTAATAACGTTTAATATATCACAGTTGATCACGACAGCTACCGCGTGAGTGTGTGATGATTTTGATCGCGTCTAGTACCGCTTTCATTAGGTTTGTATTGGTTCCGAGTTCAGAACTGTTCTGGAACGGTTCCGCATGCGCGATTGCGATTTTGTGTTTTGGTTCATTTCAGAATCGGTTCAGAATTTGCCATATCCTGTTTTGATTATTTCCAGAATCGATTCCGAAGTGTTCTAGAACTGTGAAAGGAATTCGGACGTTAGAGTCCGAACTGCTTCAGAATCAGGTAGTTCGCACAAGCGCAAAGTTAACCTGAATTTTTCCTCATCGTGTTGATTTGTTTTCTAATTGTATTTGTTGAAGAAATGGTAAATACTGTTAAATTTAAACTTTTGTTATTTACCTTAGTTGCTTCGATACGACCTCCTAGGATAATCTAATGGATTTTATTTCCATTGTTCACAACTGGGAAGTACCTATACTTCTTAAATAAATCTATGAATGCAAGAGTTCTCTTCCTCTATTGAATATAATTAATGTTTCTAATGAATTTTTCTCTGAATAGAACAAATCTGAAATACGTTCATCATTAAATTCATTATTATATCTATCAGTGAATTCTTGGTTCATTTCGAAATATAATTGAAGTACTGAAAAAAATTCAGAGAAATGATTTACAAAAAAAATTGAGTGGACGCAGGTATCCCCAAAAATATATATGAGATATGTCCATCATTAAATTCATTATTATATCAATCAATTATTTGTTGGTTCATTTCTGAACATGAGGAAAATTCAGAAAAACGATTTTTGCAACAAGAAAAAATTAAGTAGACGCAAGTAAACCCAAAAATATTCATATATTACATCGTGTGACAAGGACTTCCGCATATAATTTTTTTAGTTGAACCACAGACAATATATGAGACATGATAAAAATTACTCTTTTCTACCAACTCAAACGGAAGTATTTCTTCCTCTACGATCCCGATGAGAACCCGAACTTAATTCGTGTTTTGGTTTCATCGCTGTTAGAACTGTTCTAGGATAGTTCAGAATCTGGCTTCAACAGCGCATCGATTCTACGCAGTTCTAGAACTGTCCTAGGATAGTTCTGAATTCGGGAACCAAAACAAACCTATTGTATCGCAAACGCCACCGCGGCCGCGTTGGTGTGTAGAGTCCTTAACGCGCTGTTCAATGTTTACACTGTTCGAAGTCGTCCATATTGCTATTTGTGAATCTCTCTTTTGTTTATGTGACACTTTTCAAACATTATGCCTCCTCCACTCTTTTCCCACTTCCATGGTAGTACCACAGGCCAACCAGATAAACCACTCGCGTTATTTACTTGGAAATCTATGTTAATGTGAATTCGATCTTCAATCGAGCTAATCAGAATTTTAGCATGCGTTTGGGATGCTTTGGGGTGCCAATCAGATTGCAGATATAAGATTACGTCACTCCCGCCGCGTTTGAACTTGCTTGGAGAGGTTATTGATATGTAAACAAAATGAAACGAAATTTTTGTCATATTTACTTTATGAATAATTTCTTATCTCTTTCATTGTAGAATAAAACTCAAACAGTTTTTACAACAGAATCAATTGTGTAGTAATATCTGAGGTTCTATTTTATAGTGACAGTCCTGATTATATGATGTTTTAACTTCACAACAACAAGAATTGGAACCGAACATAGGTGGACATAATATAATATAAAGGGATAGCAACTGAAGTGAAGGAATTACAACCTCCATTATTTAATTAAGACGATGATATGGCTAATGAAATTGTATGTGATCGCACAACCACAAGGATTGGAATCAAACAAAGTTGGTTTATTCAAATATTGATTTTATATGAAAATGAATCTTAATTGATGTGAAAGTATCACAACCAAAATATTTTCCAGTTAAAACAATAGTATATATCTGATTGCAATGAAGATGTCGCACAATAAATTAATTTCAAAGAACGCAAGTTTTCGCCAAAAAAATACCTCTTCTATTAATGAATGACAGTAATATATCTTCTGTATTGATGAAACAATGATGTAAATATACATTGTACTCAGCTTGCTGAATTTATTCATATCAAAATCTGTGTCTGAAACAGTTTGGTAGACTTCAGGTAAACATGGTAAATGTACAACAATATAGGTACTGGAAACTTATCGAATAATATATTTATATAAGTAATTATTAATGGTGTTATAGAAAAGATAAGGCAATGTAAAATGTTTCTATTTCTTGTTTATCAATTTTTAAAGTTTCTTCATTCCTTACACATTAATCCGATTGGATCCACAATTATTAGAAAAGGGCTTGCAATGAAATAGAACACACCCGAACCCTTAACCCCCACAAGCTTTTGAGGGGTTTCCTAGAGACCTATAAGTATCAGTCACTACAAAGATCGAAAGGTAAATGCTGATGATTCTTTTGAATCGTCTCTCAATAAATCTCCTGTCATTTTCTCCACTGTTTCAGATGCTCATTTGACACGGAAAATTTCATAATTTGTACTTCCCTACAGCTTTTCAGTTGGCTTGGAGCAATAAAGTGAAATCAATTTGGTTGAATCCATTTGCCTCTTGTAACATATAAGAGATATCTAAAGTTTTCCTTCGATGGATTTATGTCAACTTTTCAAAAGTTCTCAAGTCAGAAAACTTCTATGTCATATATATTTTCACCTTGTCTGATTAAGGAAATGGGGTCTTCCATTTACTCCAACAGAGTTCTTCAACTTATTTTCGAAGGAGTTTAACATATGACGAACAACTTGCTTTGGTATTCAAAATTTGCTTTTCAAATCGTTTCCTGTTCCATCGAAAATCATAGTCTCATTTAAATCTTGTGATTCCTGAATCCCGACAAATCCATTTATACATTTCGATTCAATATATTCGAAAGTCGAGCTGTTTTTAGGAAGAAAAAAATGTGGTTATGTCTGTTAATTTTCTCAAGGTCACAAAGACGCGATTCCCGCAAACGTTGAAGTGATTTATCTTGTTGGTCTGAGGTAGTACTACCCTTACGGTTAGTGGTTTTCGCTTCTATCTTTGTGCTATCGGAATATGTTCGAAATATGAGTTTGCGGAAAAACTCTTAATTAATACCAAGGTTATCAAAATTTTTTTGTTTCTATAGGTCCGCTATCGAAATTTGATCCGAATGAGAAAAATATCTTCATTGATAGTAGCTTTCTAACTAGCGTTGTCTTAGTAGGCATCCAAAACGGTGCATCAAATCGTAGTATCGAACCAAGCACCGCACCAGTAAAATTTTATGGCTTGATTTTAAATGCAAAATAACCTTTATTCAAGTAATCTTTTTCGTGTGTTTTCACCATCATGTGATATTTCAAATGTTTTGAATTCAATTCATTTTTTGGTTTATTATTTGATGAAATCAAATAATAAACCTAAGTGATCGACCAACGAAAAAAAATGTTTAACCCCCCCTGAAAATTTCACAGTTTACGTTTTGGAGTATGTAGATTTGAATGAACGAATAAAAAAAAATCCGTCCGTCCGCCGCCCGTTATCTGGGGCTTTTCTCTGGAAGTACTGAAAGGAATTTCTTGAAACTTGGTAGAAAAATCGTGTGTCACTCGGGGTTTATCCTCCAAGCTTTTCAGTAGGATCGGTGTACCCTAAGGGGTCTAAATGTGGGGTTGGGGGGAAAAAAAAATTATTTCTCGAAAACTTACCACCGAATTTTCATGAAACTCTGAACGTTGATTACTGTTGCTTAACTAAACCTAAAAAATTTTACCCGGATAATTTCCGACCAGTGGTTCCTGAAATATAAAGAAGAACGCTGCAAATTTCCAATAATATCGAAAATGAATCATCGCATTCGGTTCTTAGTTGTTCAAGATATCAACGTTATATTGGGTTATTCAACTTAGAAAATAATAAACCCTTGTGTAAAATTTGCAGTGTTTATAATTTTATTATGCAATGATATGTGATTCTTCTTCTGAATTTTTCTCGAATAAAATCATTTTTGAATGTTTATTCGTCTGCAAAAGACTGGTTTGTAAGTTAATTTTTTGAAGGTTTTGGTTTGAGTAAGTACAATGACCTCGAAATTTATAGTTAGTTTTATTATTCGAAACAATATAACAGGTTTTTTAATAAAAATCGATCCACGCGGGTGGATTGACTATAAAATGTATGACCCAATCTTATGAAATTCCTCGAAATAGTTTGTTACCCATTTTGTGTAGAGGTGAAACTGAAAATGTCACAAATTTTACCCATCTAAAATAGGATGATCCCTGCCTAGAGAAGGCAATACTCAGTACTTCCACTGTTTTGTTACCACTAGTTTTCCATTAAGAGTTCTAATTCTCACTTAAGAGCAAACAATACCTCGAATAAAACGGGGTGACTTTTTGGAGGTCACAGTTTTTCAGAAAAACTTTTGGGTGCGAATGGTCGAAAAAAATTGTGAAAATGCGTAATGTTGCCAACTTTTTTATATGCTAGAATTTTCTGAACTGCAATGAAGTGAAAAAGGGAAAAATAACTAACATTGCGCATTGTCATTGAAGAATTAAGTACTACATCCCAAAAAAAATTTTTTTCAAGAAATAATCACTGAAGCCTGCAGAACGGCACCCCGTTTTCTCCTAAATTTCCCGCATTTCCAATATTTCTCTCGGTTATGGAAACGTTAGGCAGACAGCGAGAAGGTATATTGACGAGGTTTGATGAAAATTGCCTGCTATGTTGCCAAGCTGTAAGTTACCAATACGTAGTAATGTTTGCTCTTGAATGCCTGCCTAAATCAGCCATATCAAGCCTAACGAAAGCGTTTTCTTCGAAGATTTCAGACCAGTCCAAAAAAATCAAGTCCTTCATTTATTCCCAATTCAACAAAACGTTTAACTTCGTCCATGTTCAAAATAGGAGTTCTTATTCTGTTGAAACATGTTTGCACATACGGGAAACTTCCGTCGTACTTCATGATCGTGAAAGGGGGAGCGAGACATGCGAAACCTGGAATAAAAAGTAAACATCTTTGGAAAAAACAAATGCAAACTATATTTTCAATTCTGTATGTGGGTAGCCTATTCAGGTACAACGCAGAGCTGCACAAGAGGAAAATCGTCATATTTCTCGCTACTTAGGACACAAATCTAATTTTGGTATGGAAATGAAAAATAGTGTCAAACTTTCACTTAAGAGCAAACAATAGCTAGAATATAACGGGGTGACTTTTGTAGGACAGAGTTCGTTTTTTTTTCAAAAATTTTTTGGGTTCAAATAATATTGAAAAGAAATCGTAAGAATACACAATGTTTCCACTTTTTTATATTCAAGAATTTTCGACAAAATAAAACTGAAATGGAGTGAAAAATAGAAAATAACTTACATTGTGCATTCTCGCAAAAGAATTAGGTACATCCCAAAAAAAAAATTCAAAAAATGATCACTATGAAGCCTGCAGAACAACCCGCTTTCTCCTATTAACGTCGAAATTGCTAATATCTCTCGCGGCTATTGGCAACGTTGAAGCATGCAGACCGTGGCCAGGTGCCTGACCTTGAGATCTCAACGAGATTTAATGAAACTTGAATGTGGCTGAGTTGCCGAAAATGTGAGAAGCCGCAACTTAACAGTATTGTTTGCTCTTAAATAGTAATGATTGCAAAATATAATGTATGATTAGATCGACATGCAAATAAGGGATATCTATTTCCAAATAAATCTAATTTCAGCAAAATAGAGATTTTTTTACTAACCTCCAACTGGCAACCGTGAACAGCCTGTAAGAAATCGCAGGAATTTGGCACGATTCTTAATGTTGAGCGTAGAAATTACAAAAAAGAAATTCATAACAACTGGGCTATTCCGTTCGAAACCATCGAGTTGAGTGTGTCTTTGTAGATGTTGAATAGACCAGTATTCGTCTGCTTCCCCTCCATATAGTAAACTCTCTAACTCCTCAGGTGCAAACATACGAAAGCCATCAATATCTATCATGCTGTTAAGCCCCAATCTCAAAGAGCATAGTTGCGTTTTCACGCCTGTGTTCAGGATGATTTCTGTCAGTTTTTCAATGTAGGATCGAGCGTTTTCCAAAGTAACTTGAACATTTGATCCATTAGGGATCAACTCTGTAAAAAATGACACAATATAATTGATACGGAATAATCTGGAGTCAGTACGAAAGTATTGCATTTATAAAAGGATTAATTTTAAACTCGATTTCAGTGGAACATGATAGCCTGAGATCAAGCATGAATCGATATAATTGTCAATAAATATTTTAAGCATTTGAACTTCGAGGATTAATAGTTACAAAATTTATTCGAAACTGTGCAAAATGGACAGTCTCCTTCTGATGATAGTCCCGCACTCATTCGGCAGAATTTGAATCCTGTGAACGAGGTGTCCACGTGTCACTCTGATAAGGGAAGTTTGAACGACCAAGCAGGATAGGCAGTGAAGTGAAGTGGTTTAGAGGACAATACATAACGTGCTGCTATCTTGAATTGAGAGAACTATAGGGATCTGCTTGAATAAGCAAAAGTAGTCGAAAAAACCATCATTACTTCATCCGCCCCAAGTAAATGCCTCTGCATAATCCCAGGCAACACATGGAGGTTTTAAAGATATCCCGGTGATACCTTCTCAGAACATTCAGAGTACTTTTGATACTTCTCTTAGAAGTCACAGGGAGTGCTATATTTGCTCCAAATGTCCGCCACAGTGATATACCTGAAAACATCGCATGCGGAAATTCTCCAACTTCCCACAATGGAAGGTCTATGGGAAATTCGCTCACACAGTCTCATGGCGAAGAGTTTAAGAATTTCTCAAACACTGCCCATTGCGAGATTTCCGGAAGTACAGATATATAAACATGTATATAATATTTCTGGATTCCTGTAAATGATTTTGTGATGAGTTATGCGGACTTGGTATGTGAAAATAGCAGAAAAAGCAGACATCACCTCTGCCGACAGATATCATAAATCCTTACGAATAGCATCAAGGATTCACAGATCCAGAGATTCGCGAGATGGCGAGATCCGTGGACAAGACATACCCGACATACCCGACGAGATCGAATTAGGAGCGCTTGGATTGGCGGTTCTTACGTCTGATGGTTAGATGACTTTGAGTATTGTTTAGTGCGATCGGAATTGATATTCGGTATTTCGGATATGAATGAGATCCTAGAGATAGCGAGATTCGTGAACTAGATTAACCAGACGAAATCGTAATATGAGCGCTTAGATTGTCGGTTCTTACGTCTGGAGGTTAGATGGCTTTGATGAATATTGATTTGTATTTCGGGAATGAAGGGGATTAATTATCGGTTCTTGGAAAAATATATCCATTTTACTATGATGGGTATATGGAAACAAAATATTGATTTGGAATCCCTGTTCGTATTTGAATGAGAAATGTATTGATGATTTCTTGAGGAAAAACAACGGATCTCAGATTGGTAGATATTCTGATGAATCTTTTGTGAAAAATATGAAGCAGTTTCGATTAAATTTTGGATATTCTGTTCTTTTCCGAGAATTCTCGAAATTCTTCAGATTTGAGAACGTAATTTCCACTCGCATAATGTTGCACAAGTTTGCCGTTGTCTAACCGATATACTGGTAGTGAGTTTTAATCCAGAAATATGATAATGTCAAAAATATAATTTTTGCGTTGAATAAAGTCATAAATGCTACTTAATTAGGTTCGTTTCGTTCAACTAGTAAACTAGTCGATAACTAGTTTTAGAGTGAAACCATTGTATAAAGAAGGTCTTTATTCAATAACAGAACTATACATTTGCTAGACACTTCTTTCTTGTTAATACAGGTTTCAATCGGAGTTGCATTTATTCCTCCACCGAATGTATAAAAACGCCGTGATTTTGTACCACGAAATTTTTCATCATAATCTTTCGGGAAATCCGGCCCCATGACAACCAGTAACCAAATAGGATTCAATGTGGAATATGTTTTAACTGATGTGTTGTAGGTATGTTTGCCGATTATCCTATAAGTTTCTAAGTCTCTCCGGAGTTATTTATTTGGTTCTTATGAATGCAACACATATTTATGTATAAATAGTGGATAACGAAATGAAACTATCTGCAATTTCTTTTCGTTCAAACTGCGCACGAGGGATATCGTAAAAAATTCTGCCTTATATTCGGGATAACTTTAGGAACGCAAAGGCAATTTTCAATTGTTGTTACACTCGAGATGATCTTTGGAGCCCGCATTGCGAATTTCCTACATTCTGGTTGCGTCGGTGATGACTTTAGGAGCTCGCATTGCGAATTTCCTATTTTGGTTACGTTTGTGATCACTTAAGGAACTCGTTGTGGGGTCGTTCGCGATCTGTCGTTGAAGAAGACATTTTGCTATTTTAACTCCGAATGCTGCCGTTCTCAATAGGTTTCTTGCATGTAACAGGAATTATCATATTTTTATGTTTTTCTCATTCTATATCGATACAAAATCATAATGTATGTTATCACACACTTCAATAATTCGCGAATTTTGAATAATTCGGTATTAAAAATGGCAAAATCGGGACTCAAGGTCGAAGCGGGAGAAACGCGTCAGATCGCCTCTACGTACCTCGTTATTGTATAATACAATTCACCGATCGATACAGCCCGACGCTGTCTATTGGCCAGCTGGAGAGAAAGGTACACGAGAAGAGGGAGAGAGTGGATATATCCCCATACGTCACGGAAACCGCGAAGTTTCGTCCGTTTGAACAACCGACATGCGGAGCCAAATTTAAAAGAGCATTCCCTCGTTAAAAATTGAAATTTTTGATGGCGGTTAAAGTTTTCAGTGGTCTTATGGATAGAATATTTGATCTCAATGATAAAATGAGATATTTAGATGAAAAACTTAGATTCAATAAAACATTTATAGAAGCTAATTGAGAGGTCATATTATGCCTCAAGATAATGATACAGCTGCATGTTCCAAACGAATCTGAAAAAACTTATGTGAGACTCAAATGTCATATAATTGAACGTTTTGTGACTATGTTCATGAAAACGGGACTACGTTGTCGAGTTTGGCTGTGCTAAGCGTAAATTCCATCACATCTCGAATTGAAATGATGATATGGGCTAGTTTAGGATGAATAAGCGGAGAATGCTTCATTTTTCCACTTTTTTGTTGAATATAATTGATAGCCCTTCGTCACCCTAAACTTTTCTAGGTACTTACAACCCGATTAACCTTCAAAAAATCTGAATTATGTTTATTGAACCAAAATAACTTAAGGTTTTAGTTTGGTTCAGTTTGAGTAGCTAGGAACAAGACTAGCGGCCAAACTCGAATCAATTAGAATGAATAAATTGTTTCTTTATGTATACTTTTTTAAATGTTGCTTGCTTCGATCTAGGTTTGGTTACTAAATACTCCATTAAAACTACTACTACTAGCCTAGTCCGAACTAGGCGGAGAGCTAATGTCTAATACGCCCGGCTTGATTCTCTACAATACGTAAATAACAATTAAGAACGGCTACCAATTTAGTGTTATGATAATCCAAAAATCAAGAATAGGGAACAATTCTACTCCATACCAATATCGCTAACATGATGTAAATCTGCATGTTTTCTATATCTAGGCGTCTAGGCATTTAGATTTATAGTGCTCCCTCCTAGACAGAAACTAAATTATTAAAATTTCACAACTCTTTTGAAGTCACTCCTTCATAAAAAATCAAGAATAGCATATTGCGCGTAAAATTTCTGGAGATGAGAACATTGGTTTCAAAGCCATTCTTTGAATATAGCTCTGTGTCGCGGGATTATTCTTTATATGTCGCGTGCATTCGCTTGCCTGAATTTCACCTTAATTTTAGACAAGTTGTACAACATTGGCTTCAGGGGAGTATTTCAGAATTGGATCCACAGTTATTTGATGAATCGGCATCTGTTCTTTCGTGTCTGACTGCGAGATTCTGAGGAGTACCCTTTGGAGATGGGTGTACCTCAGGGGTCTGTGATGGGTCCATTACTATTCATTTTATTTTTGAATGATACTATTCGCGTGCGCTTCATTATAGTTTTCAATGTAATAATCGTGTTGTTTGCCGATGATGCGTCTTTCATAGTTATAGCATCTAACCAACAGAAACTCAAGTCAAGGTTTGAGCTACTAGTCGGGTACTTTTCGGACTTGCGTTTCGAAAATTCGCTGATACTGAACGTGAATAAGACTGACTTCGTTCATTTCCAAGCCCGTAACTCTGCTGAGCGCCTAATTCTCGACCTTCCTCGTGGATGCCTAAGGTCTTCGCACTGTGTGAGAATGTTGGTCTTATGGGTAGATAAAAACTTAAAAAGGCAAGAACATTCTGATTCTGTCTGTGAAAGGCTGAGCAGTGGATATTACGTTAAACGTCTGAAACATGCATTGCCTACAGAGTGTCTGGTTGGAATGTACTATTCCCTCGCATATGCGCACATGACCTATAGAAGTATGTTGTGGGGTGGATCATCAGGCAGTAATTCAGTATTTGTTGCACAAAAGAGACAGATACGTTTGAGATTCGGTCTGAGACCCCAGGAGTCCTGTAGGCAGATATTGAAGAAGTACAAAATTGTAAGCTTCCCATCTATTTATATTTTTAATTGTTTATTTTACACTTGGAGGAATGTTCGCAGTCTCTCAGGAAGTGCTTTCAGTATCATACATATGGAACAAGGCACAAGGACATCATATCCATACCGTCCCACTGGACATCAACATTTGAGAATTCACCTACATTCCGTGCCATTAAAATGTTCAATCATTTTCCTGGAAACCTGACAGTTCTGGAGTGTTCAAGTTTTAAAACGGAGGTCAAAGAGCTCTTGATGGAAAGGAGCTTTTATAGCAAAACCGAATACCTGAATGCTATGATATGATGTAAATCATGTCTTGAGGTCCCAAATAAATTATTATCATCATTATTATAAATAATCATATAATCATTCTGCAGCCAAAAAATTAAGTTGAAAAGATTAAACCTTCTAGTTTTTGATTACTCCCGACTGACTCTGAGCATTCTTATATTCAGATTTACTTTTATTAACTCAAGATCTGCATTATATGAAAAAAACATCACTAAGCTAAAACTCACCTATTTCATCATGACCAGGTACCACGAAAGTGAGGTCATATGATTCAATAGAAAAACCACTTATAGTTTGTATTAGAGTTTGTTTCTCCTCAGTGGAAACTGTTGGATCTGCTAAAAGGCAATCAAATTCTATAAGAATATTGTTGATATCTTTCAGCACTTTATACACGTCTGGTAATACATATTTGAGATCTTCAAAGGACAAAGAAGATTCTTCATTTAACAACCACTTGAAAAAGGGCAAAGCGAAGGGAAGATCAAGTAATTCTCCTTCCAACAGAGCCTTTCCTAATAATCGACCAATGATGCAGAATTTTTTCTCCAACGATGCATTTTTGAAGTCCCCATCATCCACTCGAAACTGAGTTGTCAGCTTGATATCAGGATAAAGTCCTGCTTCCAGACGAATATATTTCGTTTCGGTCTCTTCTGATGCGATCCAGATTTTAAGCTCGCTTGAATGAAGTTCTCTACTAGCTAATGAGAATAATTCACATTCAAGGCCTCTCCCAGAACCGACTTCTCCCTTAAAGGTCACATTCCAGCCAGAGAGGGGGCGGGTTTGCTCGAGGGCCTGAAACAATATTACATAATTTATGGGGTTGGTGAAATGAGCCTTTATCATAAGCTTATAGATATAAAGTATCCGGAGGATATTCAGATTGATAAAGGTATCAAATTGAGCCGTCTGACACAGAGATTCAAGTGATTAATTAATTTATTGAATTAAAATTGTGGAGTTTAAAGGCTTTTACTGACGTAAAGTTATCTGTTGCAGCTATAGGGGATAAGGCGACCTCCAGAGGGGTACAGAGCGCTTTCAATGTGCAGATGCCTTTAAGTGAGAAGGTTCATCATCTTTATGATTTCATGACTATATTCATGCACTATACATGCTTGATTAACAATGGCAGAACATTCTGTAAATTATTATCAATGCGTCCCTACAGAATATCATTTACTGCTGAAAGTAATCTCCCAAGCTCTGAGACGAAAATGAATATGAATAAGCCTGCCAGAATCTGAAGAATGATTTTGCTGAAATTAAAATATGGCTACGTTTTTACGCGCTTTTTCTGGGGAACAGCGCGTTATCCTTTCGTCACAATGTCTGTAGTTTTCGGACTTAGAGCTGAAATTGGTCTCAAACTAGGTTGGACTCACTGATGAAGAATCCGTGGTCAAAATTTGATTCTGTCCGGCCGTCCGGCTGACCGTGTGTGTTCTAACTTTCGAAAGCAAGGACCTAGAGTTGAAATTCGCAGGTTAGATTCCGATCCTGAATATCTCGGTTGAGTTCGTTAGTGGGCAAGATCGACTAAACAGTTTCGGAGTTATGTCTGTATTAAATTTTGAGGTTAAGTCCTCCATATCTCATGAATTACTGATTTGATCGAATTAAATCGCAACTCAGTGCGGAATTGTGTATGGACCCCGTTGTTAGAAAATTGAAAAAAAATTATTTATCGAAAATTTTTGTTGAAGAAATTTTTTTTCTCGGAAAGTGCTAATCAGATTTCAACGAAATCTGGCCAAGACTTCAGAATAATTCTTCAACAAAAATGTTTCAATTCAATACGATATTTACTTCTGGAGATATATGAAAATAAATTATTCCTTTCTTGCATGGTTCCTGGGCATCTTGTGAAGCACACAAAGTATAGAACCCTCACAGTAACTCGTAGTAAATTCTTACCTTTCTGATATCGTGAAGAACAAATTCCCTCCTAAAGATCAAATTTGCATGGGAATGGGTGAAACAAATTTCTCTAGAATATATTTTCGGCAGTACCATCATCAAAGCTCTATGTCTATCCATATAGTTAATTCCAAGAGCGAATCGCCGTGTCCTTGTTGAGAAAATAAAAGGACAAATGTCCAGTATTCCTACCCAACGAGGCAATTTTCCCGTCAAAACCTTGAATGGATCCGAGAGAATTTTCATTGTCATCTTGTCCAGCAGAGGTATTACGAATTCTTTTGGATTTACCAAGTACTGATGGTCGGCATTCTTGTACAACGTCGACCAATGTCTATTGAGTCCGTAAAGAATATGAATAATACGCAATGCTTGCTCCCCATGCTCGAAGTTTTTGGATATGTTCCCGTGATTGGTGCTTTTGATTGAAAGGTAGGTATCAAGAAGATTCCTCTGCGAATCGAAATCTGGAAAAAAAAATTCAAATATTATAATTCGTATTAGTGAATCCAACTTTCTATGGAGCAAGTCTGACTGAAATTGTCCTATAATATCGAAAACTTAGTATCCTGAGAAGAAGTAAATGTTTTTTCCAAAAAGTGCTTTGAACACCTGAAGTATAAGTCGACACTGTTTCGAGGCAAGCAAAACATGCCGTTATTATTTGTGTTAACGCCCGCGTTAAACATATTTTTTGTAAATTACAAAACTTGTATTTTTTGTGGACTTTCCATCCATTTCAGTAGAATTAATCATTTTATTTTCAGTTAAGTACTTTTTCAATGTTTCCTTTGCTGGAATAAGTTTTGGATATTTCAGTGAGAATAACCCTGAAATAGTTAAACCCTCTCTGTTGTTTTGTTTTCTTTCTTTTTTTTAATCGCTCGGTCGTGGAGTCGATATACCGTGCCTACCGTGAAGATCTACACACATGGGCGAACACAATTCTGGTGAATATACCCAAAAATTCAATCCTGCTGTGTCACCCCTAACCACAAGAATACAGTCCGCTACCAACCCTCAGGAACGAAATATCGGTATCCCGTGGGAAGCCTGCGAGAAGAATACCAGGTAGGTGCGAGAATTCTCGATTCTTTCGACTAGCGACCATATCCTTCCATTATTTTAGTGTGAAGTCAACAATTTGATTACCTCTAATGATACGAAGTTGATGGATGGGTTGATTTTGAAAAAAATCAATGATCTCGAAGTGGAGAGCATTTGCATGCTTTCTAAAATTCATAAATAGCGGTCACCTATCTAACGCTGTTTGGATTATTAATTTACATGTTGCCATCTTCTGATCGCATGTTGGAACCTGTCTTACTATTTCATGAAACTTTAGAGCCACCTATTTACTATTTTGATCTAGACCCCTACTGGATCTTATCTATATTTTCGTATACATGTTAGGATTGTGATATTTATCATATCACATTAGATGTCAAAGTGACAACCGAATTAAAATAATTGTAATTTTGAGTAGAAAGAAATATTTAGTTGAGTTGTTTTGAAGAAAAGATTGAATAATTAACATTGAATGTTGTTTCTTTGATTTTCAGGTAGGGTTTTGGATTGTAAGAATTTGTATTTTGTATGAAGAAATAAAATTTACTTTGGTTTTCAGATAAACAATTCTACAAATTATTCAAGATTGGAAGATTGACATTATACAGATATAAAAAAAATTATTAATTATGGACATATTCTCTTTCGGTAGAAAATTCCCCATTTATGTGCTATCGAATGACATATCAACTTTTGTACTAGCTACTTGTTCTATGCTATAATATCATGACCAACAAGATTACAACGAAAAAGTCGAAAATTTCAAACCTACATTTGCTCTACCTTGGACTATGATTGAATATCAAAGTAAACATTGAGTTTCTGTCACCTAATAATTTTGCTCATTAGTGGTTTCCGAATGAGAGAAGCTGGTCGAAATGGACATCAAGGCCAGCATGCGCCTGCTATACTTTGAGATGTCCGGAAGGACTCTCCCTGCGTTCCGATATTACCGGCAGTACTGGCCATCAGTGAACAACAGTAAGCAATATCGGAACGAAATCTGATCCAGTACACTACTTTTGAAGGAAAATATCGGAATGGGTATCAGTACTATCATCAGTGAATTCGAATGACGTTGGCGGCAAATTCAAAATGAATGTGTATTTGTACTGCCAGTTGAGAGGCTCTTGTTTATTGTGATATTATCTTTTTCTTAAGACGATAGCACCGGATATATTGTAGTATTGATTTCATATTTGAATGTTCGTATCACTTTTTCTGTCATTATAAGAAATAGAAAAATATGTGGAATTTCCTAGAGAAGGCAAAAAGTCTGGAATTGAGCTGCAATGGAAGTAAAATTGTGTTGATCTATGTATTTATTTAGGTCTATATATTTTACTCAATCATAACGAGATCACCATGATAAAAATAATTTTTATTTATTATACACTTTTCAAAAAAAATTACCCAATGTTGTATGATACATACTGATTGGGAATCACCTCGCCATAAATATGGTATATGAAACCATCGATACAATATAATGAATGAAAGATATAATATATAAAAAACTATTATATGTATTTTATGTAGAAAAAACAGAAGAGGTATCCACCCAGTTAGGTATCGACTATTTCAGGGATTCAATTAATTTTGCATTATTTTGTTTGTTGAATATTTATTTTTATTCTTGTTTATATTTAAATGGAAATCATTGACATGGCATCTGCAGGATAATGAATACAGATGAAGAATCTGTGGTCAAATTTGATTCTGTTCGGCCGGTCGTGTGTGCTATAACTTTCGAAAGGGAGGACCTAATATCTTGAAATTTTCAAGTTAGGTTTTGATCCTGAATATCTCGGTTGAGTTCGGTAATGGGCCACATCTGCCGAATGGTTTTTGTGTTACAGCCATTTGAAATTTTGATTTTTCTAGTTCGAAAAATATTCATCCGATCGAAATGAAACTTGGTTGGAAGATGAACAGTGTCAATAAGAAGAATTATCATCCATGCAATATTTGAAAAAAAATTTAATTTTTCATTGAAAATTGTTATATTCCATTTAAATTTCACTAAAATTTCCAAGCCTCCATTTCGCAATGTGAACAAGCGCGTGAACAACTAGGATTTATTTGAGGTTATTGACCTTCAATAATCATACAACGTAATGTGGATATGTTCGTGTACTAACTACAACAAGGTACTAACATTATATAAAGACAATGGTACTAACCTCTCGCAGGATCTTTTCGGCCCACTACCTCAAAGTAAAATTTGTGATCAATATTGAAAATCCCATCATCCTGATCTTCATTCTTTAATTTCACTATAGCTTCATAAACTGTATATTTAGAGGGAATAAGCCGTCCATTCATATAAAATTGAAGCCTTCTGTATCTATTCGTGTAGTACCCTTCTCTATGTTCATTTGAAGTTACGAAGGAATAAAGAAGAATGTTCTCCAAGTATTCTATGGTAGTGAAGGGACGTACAGTATGATGTAATGTCAGTGGCTGATTCATGCAGTGAAAATTGATCTGAAAAAAGAATGAATGTAAGAAAATATGGTTGAACTATAAAAATGGTAATATGTGTCTTTCAGAAACGCTTTTTACGCCCTTGTTCTAGGGAACAGGGCGTTATCATTTCGTCACGATGCCTATAATTTTCGAATTTTGAGCCGAAAAAGGTCTTAAATGATTATGCTGAAATCCCTGAAGAAGAATCCTTGGTCAAATACAATTCTGTCCGTCCGGCCGGCCGTGTGTGCTGTAACTTCTGAAAGGAAAGACCTAGAGTCTTGAAATTTTCAGGTTAGTTTTTGATCCTAGTTATCTCGGTTGAGTTCGTTAATGGGCCGAATCTGCCGAATGATTTTTGGGTAATTGTCTAGGAGATCGCATAACGCTCTAAATTTAATGAAAAAATCAGTACTCACTAATTTTGGTATAGAAATCACGAATCCGAAGTCAAAAAATGTCGCTCGCTTCTAGTTTTTCCAAAAAAAATTCACAAAATTCTTCGAGGTCACTGAACTTTTCTCGCCGAATTTCGCTAATACACTCCATCTCGAACTATTCCCTTGATGGATATTGGTTATAAATGCATCAATATAAAGATTTAAAGCAATTTTCACTACAAAAATTGCCAGGAATTGTGAAATTACATTCATTTGCTCATTGTTTATTTTCGGCATATATTCGGCCATGATGGTTTTGAAGTTCGGAAGAACGACATCTGACAGCAACTTCAGTCTACTACTTTACAGTGTTGCCGGATCGAAAACATTCCCGATTAGACTGAATAGGAAAAATTCCCTAGGCCCAACTTAGTGAACAGTGAACTTGTTCCAACACATTCCATCATGCAATTGTTTTATTATATTATGTACAATTTATGAGATGGTTAGAAAAGTTATTCAGCAAAGATAACGAGGAGGTGTGGACCAACTCTGCCAGGAAAGGAGAATGGAAAAGAGGAAAGTTTGGGTTATGGAGAGAAGTTGGAACACAAGATTCTTGCGGTCGCCCCGCCATGGGTGAAAGCACACAATGGAAAAATAAGGTTAATGTTAATGTACTTGGTTAGGTTAGGTTAGTTTAGAACAGTGCCAGTTCGAATCAGTAGAGTTAATTAATTTACTCTTCAGATTCGAACTGGCACTGTCCTAAACTAAACTAACCTAACCTAACCAAGTAATTAATATCTTCTGAACTAAACATTTTTATTAGTTATTAAACCACCTGTGACTAACGCGAATGTGTTCACCCATGGCAGGGCGACCGCTAGAATTTAGTATTTCGAACCAAGCAAGAATAACCTGAACTCGGAAATGGAAATTTGGAATATAATACTTAAAGAAAACTATACTTTAACAACTTATATTGACTAAAAACCAATTTTGAAAATGAATATCCTTCAAAATTTCCCCGGCATAATAGATTCAGGAAATTGACTGGCACTGGCAACCCTGCATGATATAGTGCTGTACGCGTACCCGCGTACGTCAAAAAGGGAAATTGTAAACAATGAGGATATCAATTTATTTTAACAATTCCTGGTAATTTTTGTAACGAAAATTGCTTGAAATCTTTATATTGATGCTTTTATAATCAATAGCTATCAAGGGAATGGTTCCTGATGGAGTGTAATAGCGAAATTCAGCGAGAAAAGTTCAGTGACCTCGAAGAAGTTTATGAATTTTTTTTGGAAAAACTAGAAGCGAGCGACCTTTTTTGACTTCGGATTTGTGATTTTCATACTAAAATTAGTAAGTACTGATTTTTTCATGAAATTTAGAGCGTTATGCGATCTCCTAGACAATTACCGATTTTTGTGTTAGAGCCATTTGAAATTTTGATTTTTCAATAACTCCAAAAATTTTTATCTGATCGAAATTAAACTTGGTTGGAAGATGGACAGTATCAATAAGAATTTTCTTTGGAAAAATTTGAAAAAAAAATTTTTTATTTGAAATTATTGAAATTTCCAAGTAGCCATTTCGTAATGTGAACAAGCGCGTAAAAGCTGCCGACTTCACGTCAGTGCGTTTCTAGGTTTTTTCTTTCTCCTGCTAACGATTTTCAACTAAGGATATTTTACCTTTTAATAGAAAACGATATCAAAATTTTCTACAAATATCGAAGAAAAAATATTTAGAAGAGCACGAAAGCAGGAGCTTTCACTTGCTGGTTCGAATTCTTTGCCAAAGTAATTACCTATTCACTTTTCAAATCTACCTAACGCAGCTTCACTTTATTATCACACGATCTTTCCTAATCATATGATCCTCAAGATATTCTGCATGAACCACCAAACCGTTATTTTCTAGCTAATGAGTTATAATTCCAATTAGATTCTATCTATAGTTTCGAAAATATTAAGAGAATAAATTTTAATTGAGCAGGCCTGGACCTCAATCACGAAAGCCGAATTTGAGCATGGGTAGAATCCCCCTAATTATTTTGCAGATTCCAAATTTTATTATCCCGATATTTTTAAGAATAAAGATCAGTTCGCTATGAAAGTACCACTTTCTTGAAAAAAATCAATTGGAAAAGTTATGTCATCACAGCGAGGGTTCGAAATCTGAGACGTCGTGCACTCCACGAGGGCTGTATCACCCCTAATTCAAGTGACCTATTGGAATCTTCAAAATCGGAGTAACCTCATACTACACAAAAAATAACCGCTTGAAGGTTCACGAGAAATTTCAGCGGAATTTAATGGATACTTTCGGAGATATAACACATTTGAAAAATTTTTTTTCATTTATAGTATTCTGACGAAATTTTGAAAAAGTTTGCGCGCAGGCATTTATCAATTTACTACCTACAAAGTTTGAATACAATTGAGTTATTATTTTTTTAAATATGGAATGTTTGAGAAAACAACGATATTATTTTGTTTCGTTGAGATTCTTGCAGTTTTCAACGGCAAGACTTAAGTTGTCTAGGTCACAACGTTCTCACAGCAGCGCTCTTTCTCCGCTTCTTGTTGCTGAATGGGGGATTTTCCTTTAAACGAAAATGCAGTAATTTTCATGAAAAACCCTTAGAACATCACATTTCAAACATATAATTTCAATATTTTTAAAAAAATGTTTGATCACCTAAAACTGAAAAATAAAAATTGGGATTTGCATTTAAAGGTATTTGTCTTGAGTGCACGATATGGCAACGTCGAATTCAGCTTTCTCGGAAAGAAAAGGACGTCAAATGTGTTACTTTGCTCAGGAAAACAGAGATAGCTATACTTCGATCTGGTTAGAGTAGAAAACAACGACCAAGGAATAGAAAAAGTAGAGCACAGACTTTCATACTATCATATTGCTGACAAATCGCAAACGGAAATTGTTTGGTTATATTGACAAAGAACACGTGTGTACCACAGAATAGGAATAAATATTTTATTATTCTATAGCAGAAAAAGCTATTCTACTAAACACCGTTGTCACTTCGTGCATGCCTGGCAAATCCCGAACCCCAATTTTGAAATCTGATTTTGAATACTTTCTGAAGGTAATTTGGAAAAATTATGAATCAAACCCATAATAATTATGTTCAAATTTGCATTTGCAGTAATAACCCAAATTCAGGAAGAAACCCTCAATGGGGGTGTTTCCTGAATGGTCGCTCGGTCTTGTGCCGGTTCAAGAAGTACCATACGGTGCAACCTGTCTGGGACTTGTTGGTATCACAGTGGGATACTACTTTCCGGTGATTTCATTTACTTGTGTTGACCGATGCATCGTGTCTCTTGAGGTTTTCCACGTCAAAGGGTTGGCTAGGTCACAACGTTTTTACAGGGGTGCTTTTTGGTTGTCGAATGCCAACGGAGCCGATGGCTATCGTTCAGCTTCTAGGAACTCATACACAGTGGTACCGTTATTTTGCGTTTCACACTTTATGACTTAACCTTGCTGTGGCTTACCTAGTGATCAACTGACGCTTATCTTATTCAGACGTGCTTTCCTCCACACTCCCGTTTAATAGTTCTCTGCTCACTCCATCTTAACCATTTGTTACTGCGTTACAACAGTGTAGAACCTATAAGCTTTGTTTTGGTTCCGACTTCAGAACCAATTCAGGACTGTTCGAGTATGCGCGGTTTTTAGTCGGAAAATTCACAATCGCGCATACTCGAACCGTTCCGAACAGTTCTGAATTCGAAACCAAAACAAACCCATTGTAACTGGTGTCGTGTAATCTTCACCGTTAAGCGGTGGTCAGGACCAGAAGGCGTTACGTTCACCTGTAAACTACCTCGCAGTATTAAATCGAAATTTCAACGGAAATTGGTTCCTTCAGAAAAGAAAGCATGACATCCCAACTTTGGAAGATGAAGCGGATTTAATTAAACAATTTCAAGAATTTTCGTGGTTAAAGGGAATATTTAAAAGATATTTTCAATCGAATTGTATGTTGAAAAATTATATAATTCGAATGGAAGGTAATTCCCCGTTCATTCAGAAAGCCTCATTGAATTCGAGCCATTATATAGTGAGCTTTGGGCCTCATGGTCAGTTCTATTCCCGAAGCCTTTATATATGTAACAGTTTTGTCGTCCCAGAATCAACGAAGGGAGTTCAGAAATTGTAGGTACTTACGCTAAAAGATTTATCAGCTATGTTCTCAATAGTCTTCATTCCGGCTGAACAAATATTTTCCATGGATATGCAATTCAAATGAGGTTCGAAGAAATCCGAGAATGTGAGCACTATTTCCTGTAGTTGTTTCAACAGTTTTCGGTAGGGTTCTTGGGAAAGTTCGAAATAGGCGACATTTGAGTCCAACGGAAGATTTGCAAATTCGTTCAAAAAGGTTTTTAATCGAAAATCTCTTAGTTCTTTGTCATCACCTGTCTCTGTCAAATAGTTGAGAAGATGAGAGAGCACATCTGACTCGACGACTTCGTTATTTGTTATTGTTGGGTCCAACAAGATTGATCGTACTCTAACTAACCGATCGCTAAATGTTGGGGGACCAATCAGGCTCCTTCGATTTGAAACGTTGCTGCTCCGATCTGCCTTCTCGAAATATCTGAGAATTTCTTGAACCTGTAAAAATAAATTTGAAGGTGTCATAATTATCGTCTTCATGTCCCTAAATAAATCGAAAATAATATGTTTGTGGCTAGAGAACTTGGCAAATACAAACACACAGAACATGAAAACATTCAATTGGCAATAACAAAAATATTAAAATTTCGAATTCTCATCGAAGAAGTAGACTGATCAATAATTTTTCATCCAATAATTAAAATTAACTTAACCTTTTCATATGGATATGAAATCTATAGATCATCTTATATAAAACATATAAAATCAGAAACTAATCATTCGTCTCGGAAACCAAAATTCAAACAGGAGATCTACCGGATGAAACATAATACGAGCTCTATAATTGTTGTTGTGTCAACTTTTTATCTACATCGACAAATGCGGAACTACTGGTGAAATGCACAATTCGGACAGATTATTTATTTCGAATTTTTGTCAATATACAGTGCGCGTTGAAATTATGGAACAAATTCATTTTCTCAGAAGAAAAATATTTGGCAACTTCTACCGAATTTTAATGCATTTTTAAAGGATTTTTGTTGCACCCTATGCCATCTCCATCAACCATCTAAATTTTTTGAATAGGGAAAGTAGGTCATGTGGTACTTTTTTGGCAAGGTCTTTGTACCTTCTTCTCAGGCGTGCAGAAATTTTCAAGAAGAAATTTTTTTTTTGAAAAATTAGTTTGTTCAAAAAGGTTTTCAGTATGTACACTTTGTCACAGCTCATTTACTTTGAGACGATTGTACCTGATGAAATTTGTCACCGAGTGAAAGTCGACCATTACAGTTTTGCTTCATGCACAACTTTCAACCCACTCACGTGATTTTTTTTTTCTCCATTGAAGGGTTCGTAGGGGTTGAAAGTTGTGCATGAACAAAACTATAATGGTCGACTTTCATTCGGTGACAAATTTCATCAGGTACCATCGTCTCAAAGTAAATGAGCCATGACAAAGTCCACATACTGAAAACCTCTTTGAACTAACTAATTTTTCAAAAAAAAAAATTTTTCTTGAAAATTTCTGCACGCCTGTGAAGAAGGTACAAAGACCTTGCCAAAAAAGTACCACATGACCTACTTTCCTTATTATTATAAAATTTAGAGGGTTGATGGGAATGGCACAGGGTGCAACAAAAATCCTTTAAAAATGCATATAAATTTTGGTAAAAGTGAAACAAAACTTGACTTGTTTCAGGATTTTGTTGCCAAATATTTTTCTTCTGAAAAAATGAATTTGTTCCATAATTTTGACGCGCACTGTATTACTATAAACAACACTGAGGGATTCTACATCAATCTCAGATTCATTGTATCATTTATTCATATCTGAATCATCTCACTTATACATCGCTCGAAATAATTATTTTCCCTGTCCAATATTCTCATATTTCCAAAATCAAAACCATGACCATACTCGAAGGGGTGGGCGGCTTGCGCTGTTTTCTCATTTTTATCTTTATTGCTTTCTCGACAATTATAAGTGTGTTGATGAATTCTCTTTTCAAATATTGTTTTGTCATACCGACATACATACCACTACAATCCTTACATTCTATTGAATAAACCAAATTTGATCTCAATGAAAGAGGTGTTGGATCTTTAAGCTTACTGAAAATGCTCCCTCATGTTTTGAGTGGATAGAAGGCGAGTTGACAGTTAAGTACCGACATTTTTATCAGTTTATTCAACTTAATAGATAAATCCGAAATGGACGGAAATCTATAATTCATTTGGTCGTTTTTTACTTTCTTGGTTTCCGATGAATTAATTTTATGTTTATAAATACATTTATAAACTTATAGGTTGATTGGCGAGACTGTTAAATACATATGATGAGCTTGAAGAGTATCCAGGAAATACGATGCTGAAGCTCACTGTTCTTAGTGCAATATGCAGGGTGAACCTATAAGTTGAACATTAATTTTAACACTAGCTTCCCACTCATCTAATAAAACACTCTTTTCATTCAATATCATTTTTTACGCGCTTGTTCTACGTAACAGCGCGTCATCGTTTCGTCACAATGTCTGTAATTTTCGAATTGTTGAGCCGAAAATGGTTTTGAATGGGCGGAACTCTCTGAAGAAGAATCCGTGGTCAAATTCAATTCTTTCTGTCCGGTCGTCAATACAGATAAGATAGAATTGAAATCCAGTACTTTATCGCAAAATGACACTTTGAAGATTCATACATAATATAATGGGGATAATATGATAAGAAGATCACAGAATATTGAATATTTAAAAAAAAATTTGAAATTGTTTTTTCAAATTGTTCTATGACACGATCATCAAGAACTTTGAGCAATGTTGTTCAGTATCTTTGAAGTAGCTGCGAATTTTCATCACAATTGAATCAGTATTTCTTAAGTTATACCGAGAAAACCTAGAAAATCACTGACGTGAAGACAGCAGCTTTTACGCGCTTCTTGTTCAGATTGCGAAATGGCTACTTGGAAATTTCAATGAAATTTAAATGGAATATGAAAATTTCCGAATAAAAAATTTTTTTTCTCAAATTTTTTCAAGGATAATTCTTCTTATTGATACTGTCCATCTTCCAACCAAGTTTCATTCCGATCAGATAAATATTTTTCGAGTTATTGAAAAATCAAAATTTCAAATGGCTGTAACACAAAAACCATTCGGCAGATTAGGCCGATTAACGAACTTAACCGCTAGGTTGCTCCGTTCGACAGTTATCGTGTCCACTGCCTATCGGACAGAATCGGTTTTGATACCGGATTCGTCATCAGTGAGTCCAACCTAGTCGTTTGAGACCATTTTCGGCTCAAAATTCGAAAATTACAGACATTTGGACAAAACGATAGCACGCTGTTTCCCTAGAACATACGCGAAAAACTAGGAGATATTTCATTGAGCTTCTTTCAAATACATTTTTTTCCTTTAATGAATTCACTATCCAGTCATCATCTAAAATTTTGCACTTTAAGAAAGCAGTTATAGCCTAACAACCATCAACGACCAATTGAAAAGGACA
Organism: Myrrha octodecimguttata; assembly: GCA_958510865.1. Lineage (NCBI taxonomy): Eukaryota > Metazoa > Arthropoda > Insecta > Coleoptera > Coccinellidae > Myrrha > Myrrha octodecimguttata. Next base: position 35,901,111 of record OY294057.1, read on the forward strand.
GACGGAGATACAAAACACTGAGGGGCTCGTAAAAGTGATTGGTCTCTTCTTACAAAAACAGAAATGAGCCAAGTAATGGTAGTTCCCCGAGGCTATAATAATAGAATATTTCAGATAGCACGTAATAGTTTCATTAACGATTTCAACGTCTCGATTGTTGTTCTAAGTTTTCGAAAGGCTAAGGGAAATTTCTGCATAATTTTGTGTATTAAGATCTAAAACAATAAATTGAAAGTTTAGGATACTTTGAGAAATTTCCAGTTCAGAACTGATTAAACAGGGTGTTCCAAAACTAAGATTACATTGAATTGGGAAATTTTCATAAGCCGGCCTGGAAACGGCACTGAATTTAAAGAAAAGCTGTATGATGTGTAAATATGATTCTTCTTTTTGCACCTTATACTGAATTCAATGAGAAAATCGTTATTTAAAGCTAAGCGAAAATAATCTCTGAAATTCATAATCATTATGATTTCAATATTCCTCATAAAACATAGAAAAAAGCATACACAGGGTGAAATTCGTGCGAAACACCAAAACAACAAAAATTTTCAAAGCCGGACCTGGATTTTCCGAATTACGAACGAACTGGTACCTGAAAGTCCTTAAGAACAATATTCCTTGAAAATTTCAATCGATTCGGGATAACCATTCAAAAGTTATGACGGGTTGAAGTTTTCGGTAAAAACCGAAAATCAGCTTGTATAAAATTTATGAAGAAAGGAAGACACTTTTAAATAGTGTTTTGATTGTCACCTGAGTAGTCTCTATACGACTATACGTGGTAGAGATATGTACAGGTCCTCGTGACTCACCCTGCATAAAGAAGATGAACATCGGATCAAACTGAAACACTACTGTGAAATACTGCCTAGGTTTTTGCCAATTTTGTTGAAATCTAATGAATAGTTTCCGGTATAAAAGTTTTCTACAAAAATGTCTGAAATTTTCGAATTATTTTGGACAATTCTCTTCACCTATAAGAATGATCCACACGAAATTTTGCATTAAGTCTTGCGTTGGTATTCTTCAACTTACTACATAGTTTGAATCTGATCGCGTCTATTCTTCTTGAGATATTAAGGAAATAACCTTCACCTTTCAATACCTCCGAAAATGAGTCCAACCTAATCGTTTAAGACCATTTTTGGCTCGAAATTCGAAAATTACAGACATTGTGACGAAACTATAACGCGCTGTTCCCCAGAACATGCGCGTAAAACTGAGTAGTTTACCTTAGTTGTAGAACATCGACGCGTAACAATGCAAATTTAGCATGGATACTACCGTTAGAAGTTTCTTTTCTAGTTTTTATTGTAGGTAGATGAAGTTGTGGAAATATAACTATTAGGGCATGCAGTCATCTTGTAATTTTCAGAGGGATTTACGACGACTGGACTCTTAGTTCGTACATTGTGGTTTGCATGAGATTGGTGGTTCAGATTAAGGAAGTTGTATTGTTGCATGCGCTGTTATCGCCATGGAAGATTCCAAAGACGAATGCAGAAAATTATCGCCATGGAAGATTCCAAAGACGAATGCAGAAAAAGCGTATGGCCTAAAAATTGGCTGGCTGACAGGGACAATCGCCACATGTTACTGTTTAGTGAATTGAGGGAGAATGATCCTGATGATATCTCGATAAGATTCACAAAATCAGCCATGTCTCATGATCCAATTTTGTCTCCAAAGTTATTATAGAGAAGCGTACCCTGCAATGGCACTGGTAGTGAACGAGTGGTAGCATGGAACGGTTCGCCACACTCCAGATAAAATCATCTCTTAATCTCCTCCCGTTCGGTCATGGCGAGCGCAGCCAGTCATATACACACTTTCTATCATTCCGTAAGGCGTGTCATCCTCAAAATAATCTTGTAAATAACCAGGGGTCCAGATGAGTGCAATCCGAACAGCGAATGCAAGTTTTAAGGTGGGTATTCATTTGAGCAAATCTGCGCGCACGCTGTTCTCGCATGTACATAGAGCGTGCGCGACCACCCAGCGTCCGTGTAAAAATGCTCAGTATAGACGTACGCCAACGCGACAAATGACCAAATTTTCGCAGCACAGCTATGCGTGCGCGCACATTTGCTCAGATGAATACCCACCTTTATGGTTCGAGGCAGCTCTCCCTCTGCTCCGCCCGGACTCGGTTTTCAACTCGAATGCTGCATTCGAATTTATTATTCGCCGAATTCTTTATCAAATTTCATTGCATTCGCTGTGCGGATTACACTAATTTTGACTGGTTTAACGTCCGTGTATGCCCAGCTATTGTGTTTGATTTACCTCCACCGCGGCGCACCTGTTCTGTTCTTACCCTTACATTTCCTAGCGTTAATATGATTATACCGACTTCGTCTACGGCCGAAATCGAAAACAGATTTCATGTTTTTCATATTCAACGTAAAAATTATGTACATAAATAAGTACTTTCAGTTATTCTAAGTATGTTCATTAATATTTACAACTTCATTCTTATTGAAGAAATATGTAAATGAAATTATCTTACCTGATTTTCAATCCATTCATTCATCTCAGACTCGATGGCCGAATCTGATGGTGGTTTGGAAGTCTCATCTGTCGAACTGTTAGAAGCCTGGAAATATAAGAGCCGGTTTAAAAACCATGAAATATATAGCAAAGGTTGATATCAACACTTTCAAGGTAAATCCTCTGGTTGATCCTCTTCCTCCTATCCAAGTTACCTTCAGTTAATTATTGATATAGTTTAACAGCTGAGTAATTAGATTGCACAAAGGCATAATTTTGGTTTCGACGATTGACTTGAAAGATAAGCCACCAGAAAAGCGTCAAAGTAATCAATTATTTTTTCATTTGAAAAAACTGCACAATGATTCATTATTTTCTCAGCATAATGTGCAACTGCTTTAGCGATATTCTTCACACTTTCATCATCGTAGTACAAATGAGAGATTTGATAGTGAAAGAACACATTTTTTAAAATTGCCTGTCAATATCATCGATTAAATATTTTTTACGAGAGAGATTCAAAGTTTTTCTGAAAAAATTTTGAAATCCACATCAAGCCTCTTGCATTTCAGAATATTCATCCGAAAAACTGCGATATTGGTGAAAAAATCGTTACACTGTTTCGTTTCATTTTTTTTTCGATTCCTATATATGGCTGGAGAAATTAGAGCTAGGGCCAAGTGGTGTAAAAACGAGACTAGCAAAACTTTGGGTGAAAACGAGACAATGGTACAAATCATAATAAAATACATTCAATCAAAATGAAAAAATCTCATGAACGAAGTTTAATATTTCCGTTATATTTTCCCATATTGAAAGGTTGTGAAAAAAACTAAAACCAATGTAATGAAAATTGCACCAATAAACTCTGCAAAAAGTGACCTTGAAAATTTACAGCGGCGACTGCAAACTTTACTCACAGCGCGAACACTCGAAGTCGGGTACGGTCGGCGTTAGTGGAATCCCTGCATTATATAGCCTCGTATTGAAGGCGAATTCAGAACATTGCCAAATTTTGTCGCGTTCATGTGCCAGATGTATCAGTAATAAAGGCAAAAAAGGAGACAAGTGGTGGTCGAGAAACGAGACAACAGTGGGTAAATAAGGAGACAGTGAGAAGTAAAAATGCCAAGGGCCTATGTTAAGAAAGTACGACCGTACACTGAAGAAGATATCAAAAAAGCTTTGGAGTTGATTGAGAAAGGCAAGTTAACATTTTGGGCGGCCAGCAAAAAAAAAAGAAGGCACAGTATTAACATCTACGGAATTTTTAAGTTAAATTGAACAAAAGAACAAGAAAAATGTTCCAGAAAAGAAGGTTAGCAAAAAAATCATCTGTGACTGAAAGTGAAGATGAAGAGGACTTAGAAAGCCTTTAATTAAACGATGAGAGCGAAGATACCAAAGAAATGAATGAAGGTGACTTGTTGAGATTTGGAACAAAGTCCAAGACTGTTTTTTATGTGGCACAAATTGAACAGCTTGGAGAAGGAGAAGTTGATGTTAGATATCTTCGACCCAACGGTAACAAATTTTTGGAGCCAGAGATCGCAAAAAAATATTCTGTACCCATGACAGACACAGAATGCCAACTTCCTGCTCCAACTGTTCAAGGAGGAACACAACGTCCTGCTAAATAGTTCCAATTCAACATAAATTTGGATGAATATAATGTTAAATCATTAAATGAAGTTGATGAATTATCTTTGATTACTTTCATGCTAAAAAAATTCTTATTTCAGTTTTTATAGTTCTGTAAATTAGAATCAACTTTGTGTTATGTTACTCTTATCTATAAGGGTCCAAAATTTCGTTTATTTTTCAGAATACAGAAACAAAAATATTCACAATTACTTATTCATTTAACCTCCTATGTCTTGAATTTAACCCAACCTTCTAAATAGATTCAATGCACGTTAAAGAAACACGTCTCGTTTTTTGCCTACGTTGTCTCGTTTTTACCCAAAACGCAGGCTAAAAACAAGACAAGCAATTTAAATTTTTGTCACAGATTTTCCAACAATTTGCAAAAATTACCAACTGCTTTAAGTTGTACATGTATGATTGTATATCACAAAAAATTTTTGAACCGTTTGGACTACTCCTTTTATTAAAAAATTTCAAAAAGCACTGCCGTGAGGGCAGCAACTTTTGCGCGCATGTTCAATGTAGATGACCGCTTCAGCAACGAATTTGAACGTGCGCGCAAAAGCTGCTGCCTTCACGGCAGTGCTTTTTGAAATTTTTTTCTGATAAATTACTGGATTTCAATTCGATCATATCTGTATTTTTGGACATATTGTAAAAATAAAATTTTGAATGGGTATACCTACGGAATCATTGGGCTGATTTTACCCATTCACGAATTCGACCTTCGTAATTAAGCCCCAAACCTACTCTACAAATATCGAGTTTCTAAGTCGTTTCTTCCGGAAGTTATTGTGTTTACGGTCAGCCTAACGGCCGACTGCGTAAACACAATAACTTCCGAAAGAAACAACTTAGAAACTCGATATTTGTAGAGAAGGTTTGGACCTTAATTACGAAGGCCGAATTCGTGAATGGGTAAAATCCACCCAATGATTCCGTAGATATACCCAATCAAAATTTTATTTTTCCAAAATTTCCAAAAATACAGATCAGATCGAATTGAAATCCAGTACTTCATCGAAATTAACAGTTCGAAGTTTCATACAGAATTTAATGAGGATGATATGATAAGAAAATCATAGAAATTTTTTTTTTCAAATTGTTCCAATAACACGATTATCACGAAATTTTGCATAAAGTTGTCTTTTAGCATCTTAAAACTAGCTGTAAAGTTTAATCAGGACTGAATCAGTATTTCTCGAGTAATACCGAAAAAATCAACGATATTGAGAAGAAAACCTCGAAATTTTACATATTTTTTCCCGATATCTCCAAAACTTATGATCGTATCGAACTGAAATTTAGTACACTGCTGTGAAATTAGAAGGTCAAAGTGTGAGTATAATTTTTTTTGGATATGATGAATGGTTTCCGAAAAAAATTTTTTTTTTAAATTTACTGACAAAATGATCTTGACGAAATTTGGCTCAAAGTTGCGCGTCGTTATACTCCAACTAACTGCCAAGTTTAAATCCAATCGCTTGATTAGTTTCTGAAATAAAAAATAAATAACTTCAAAACTTCAAGTGCCTATAACTCTGAAACTATTCGACCGATTTGGCCCATTAACGATCTTAACCGCGGCATTCGGATGCGCAACCTATCCTGAAAGTTTCAAGTAGCTAGCTTGCTTCTGTCGACAGTTATCGTGTCTACGGCCGGCCAACCGGCCGGCCGGCCGGACAGAATCAATTTTGACACCGGATTCGTCATCAGTGAGTCCAACCTAGTCGATTGAGACCATTTTCGGCTCAATCATCCAAAATTACAGACATTTGGACAAAACGATAGCACGCTGTTCCCCTAGAACATGCGCGTAAAAAATGAAAAAATTTGAAAAGTCTCTCGTTTTTACACCACTTGACCTTATCAGAAATTTGTATCATAGAACTTCAGAAGAAATTTTCTAGTATTTTTAATTCTAAATTTGAACTGGCTAAAAAAATTGGAGCAAGCAAAGAATTGAATCATGGAATAAAAATAATCCACAGTGTGGCGTCAAAGCTGACGAGAAGACTATGTCGACCCGATATCCCAACTCGAACAAGTTGAAAGCCTCAGAATAAAATAACATACCCTACAATATGACCAAATGTAACGGAAGCAAGCCATCAAGATGAAAAGTCTAGAGAAGCACTGAAGTGAGAGAAGGAACTTCTACTCGCTTGTTGAAATTCGTTGCTAAAGGGATCATCTATCAGATCTTATTTTCATATGACACTCACAAAATTCTGCTTGAACCTCAGGCTATGAATACCAGATTGTATTGAAACTAAGAGCGCTCTTGTTGAATTTTGACCCAAACGTTTAATATCTGGTGAATTATTTCCAAAAAAAACTATTTTCTTTAACAAAAATTTCGATAACTTCAAAAAATTTTTTTTAACATTTTGCGTAATTATGCGGTGGTATTCTTCAACTGAAACATGAACAACGAAATTTGACATATTTTTATTCACTATCTACGAAAATAAATATCGAATCAAACTGAAAGTTCGAGCAGTATTGTTGAATACTGAATTGAAGGTATGCGCCAAATTTTATAGTATTCTGATGAATGGCCTCCAAGAAAAAAAATGTTATCAAAAATTCATTGAATTTCGAATACCAACGAAATCTAAAATATTTTTTTCCTATATCTCCAGAAATAAATATCTGATCGGATTGAAATTTGACACACTATTGACAAATGTTGAGTTCAAGGTCTGTGCCAGATAGATCAATAGTCTCCGAGAAAAAATATATTTCAACAACTGTTGCATATGTATTTTATGCAATTAATAACACTTTTGATTTAATTTATATATCTCTATTCAACATCCAACTATAATCAATGATTCGTCTGAATAACAACCTCTAGCTTAGTCTGCCTCGGTGGTGCAGTGAGTTAATAGTTTGCTTTAAAAACGGGAAGGTACTGGGTTCTAATCCCGGCGAGGACATGGATGTTGTGTCTAGGTGGTGGTGGTTTGTAAAGAAACTCAAGGTAAATGATATGTTCGATCTGTCGATGGACCTAGTGGCCAACCATAGCAAAAGTTAGGAAAAAGTCTAACTCTGACTCCCATCATATTGGTCATCAGTTCCGTACCTCTTGTAGCGTTATACGAACACAACCTCAATCCTTACGTACGATATATTCTTACTCTCAGTTATGCATCAACAACTGTACTGAGACGCGCATCGATAATCTCCACCTTATTACAAAGCCTCAATATGATTGCATCAGTATTTCTTGAGATATTGGGAAAATAACGTTGAAATTTTAATTATCAACGGAATTTTACATATTTTTTCCTTATACCGGGTGTACGGTACACCTTAAACAATATTTGTACAGGTGATAGACAAAGTCATGGCTACTCAGAATATCGAAAAATTTGAAGGTAAAATTTTCATCGTTTTCGAGGTAACGGGCATTTTGAAAATGCGTGAAAAATATCCACCTTTCCTCGAGGTTTTATAGAGATCATGTCTTTAAATTGGTACTGATTCGAAATATTTTTTTACTAAACATTGTTGATGATTGCTGCTTTTCGTATGTATAAAACAATTTTCAAAAATTGATATCATTCTGCGAAAGATGGGTATAAAATGACATATTCGGATTCTCGTAACTTTGACCCGATTTTCTGAGAAAACCTATAACCACATGACTGTGAACATTTACTACCAAAATATGCGCAATTTGTCCACTCTCCAAAATTGTATCAAACATACTCTGCTTATTTCTGAAAGGTGTGATATTTCCCTCGCAAGAGGATGGGGAGATATTTTGGTTTATATTCTCCACTTTCCCAATTTTGGGCAGAAAAGTCTTCTGTTGCGAATTTTACGAAATGAAATTATGGAATAATGATTAATAATGATGAATTCATCACCAAATTTTTCCATCAGAATGTTGAGCTGCGTTTATCGGGGTCAATACGTGAACAACTGACTCCTCAAGCAACGAATTCGAACAAGCGCCTGAAAACTTTCTTACGTCAGTGCTTTTCTAAATTTGTTTCCCTTTCAAATTCTCATTTCGAGCCCCTAGGGCACGCCGTTCCTGCTCAGTGGCGGATGGAAGATTTCCAGGGCCCTACACTTGGAAACTTTCGGGGGCCCTTCTCTACTCTCTTAATTTCTTCAAAAAAATTTTTAATCGGAGTTCGGTTTTTTCAACACAAACATAACATTCATCAATTCAAATATAACAAATGAATTGTAATCAACACAAATGTACAGAATTTAACAGGAGTATATCAGGTGAAACGTACAAAACAATATTCCTTTTAACAAAAAATATAACAAATGAATATAAAAAAGTAGTGAAAACTAAAAATAATATGAAATTCCGAAAAACTTATCAAGTAGAAATTTTTTCCAAATAATTCAGACTTTTCGTTATATCACTCCCAACGGCCGATCGTAAACACAATATTTCTGAAAAAACAAGTTGGAAACTCGTTTTTTGTAGAGTAGGTTGCTTCTTAATTAAGAAAGCAGAATTTTTGACTGGGTGAAATTCACCCAATGATTCCGCTAATATACCCATTAAAAAATTTTTCGCAATATTTCCAAAAGTACATATAAGATCGAATTGAAATTCAGTTATAAATTGAAAAATGACAGTTGGAAGGTTCATACAGAATTTTGTGAGGAAAATATGTTCAGAAAATCGTTCTGATGACATGAGATCACGAAATATTGCACAAAGTTGTTCATCAAAATTTTCGAACTATTTACCAAGTTTCATCATGATTGAACTAGAATTTTTTGAGTTATTCCGGTAAAAACAACGATACCTAAAAAAAAACTTGGAAAAGCACTGCTAAGTGAAGGCAGCTTCTTTTGCGCGCATGTTCAATGGAGATGACCGCTTCGGCAACGAATTTGAACATGCGCGCAAAAGCTGCTACCTTCACGGCAGTGCTTTTCTAAGTTTTTTTTTTCGATAAAATACTGGATTTCAGATAAAATTTTGAATAGGTATATCTAACCTAACGGCCGACCGTAAACACAATAACTCGATATTTGTATAGAAGATTTGGATCTTAATTACGAAGGCCGAATTCGTGAATGGGTGAAATCCACCCAATGATTCCGCAGATATACCCATTCAAAATTTTATTTTCCCAATATTTCCAAAAATACAGATTAGATCGAATTAAAATCCAGTACTTCATCGAAAAATGACAGTTTAAAGATTCATACAGAATTTAATGAGGATAATATAATGAGAAGATCACAGAATATCGAATGATTAAAAAAAAAATTGAATTGTCCTTCAACATCTCCGAACTAGCTGCGGAGTTTCATCGCGATTGAATCAGTATTTCTTGAGTAATACCGAAAAAAACAACGATATCGAGAAGAAAACCACGAAATTCTACATATTTTTTCCCGATATCTCCAAAACTGATAGCCGTATCGAATTGAAATTTGGTACACTGCTGAGAGATATGAAATTCATTTTTTTTCGAATATGAACAATAGTTCCAGCAAAAAAAAATTTTCCGAAAAAAACTTTTGAAAAAAATTTTTTTTTGAATCGAGTAACTATACGATTCCAACGGAATTTTGCTCAAAGTTGCGCGTCGTTATGCTCCGACTAACTGCCAAGTGTCAATCCAGTCGCTTCAGTAATTTCTGAAATATGAGGAAAATATCCACAAAATTTCAAATGACTATAACTCGGCAACTAATCGGCCGATTCAACCCATTAACAAACTTGACCTTCGTATTTCGAAATGTAACCCTTCCTGAAATTTTCAAGTTGATCGAATCCTCCGTTCGCCCGTTACCGTTGTGACGGCTGGCCGGCCGGAGGGCAAGCCGGACATGATCGATTTTGACACTGGATTCGTCATCAGTGAGTCCAACCTAGTCCCTTAAGACCATTTTTGGCTCAATCATCGAAAATTACAGACATTTGGACGAAACGATAGCACGCTGTTCCCCTAGAACATGCACGTAAAAAACACGAAATTTGACATATTTTTCCGCGATATCTCCAAAAATAAAAACTGTATCAAACTGAAATTGGTTGTACCTACTCCTGTGAATTATGGAGCTCATGATATGAGCAGAATTTTTTTCGAATATGCTGAATAGCTGCCGAGAAAGAATGTTTTCAACATTTTTTTTTATTTATAGGCAACACAATCCAAATACAATTAATTGCGCATCGTTATGCTTCAACTAAGAGCCAAGTTTCAATTCGAAATGCCCCCCTGATCCTCCGCCCGCCCGTAATCGTGCATACACCGGATGTCCGACGGCCGGACAGATTTCGATATTGACACCTGATTCCATATCAGTGAACCCAATCTAATCGCTTCAGACTATTTCCGGAACAAAATTCGAAAGTTACATTGACGTTCGGAAGAAACTTTCTCAAATTCTTTCTATAATTGTTTTCCAAATAACTGTAATCCTAGAGTATTCTGAATGCCAAGCAATTGTCATGCACTCAGCACCCCCCGCTCCACACAATATATTATGTACCTAGATTTCAAAGGGAGGCCGACAACTTTACTGCACCCTTTCGGGAATTTATTGCAGGCATATAAAGCCGGGTATAGACACGAGAGCTGAGCGGCTTGCGAGGCAAGTTAACTGGCCTGCCTCGCAAGAGTGTACGGTGTCGCGAGCCAATTCAACAACGCGAGGCAGCCTCACAAGTGCCTCGCAACTGCCTCAAAAGCCGCTCAGCTCTCGTGTCTATACGCGGCTTAAGAATTATTGGAGAAAACATGCGGGAGCGGAACCCTGCATTTGTTGTTATTGATTTATTATTCGATAAAATCAAATAAATAAACCTTAGTGATCTACCAAAAAAAAAAAAATATTTGCCCCCCTTGAATATTTTACAGTTTACGTTTTTGCGCGCATGTTCTAGGGGAACAGCGTGCTATCGTTTTAATCAAATGTCTGTAATTTTGGATGATTGAGCCGAAAATGGTCTCAATCGACTAGGTTGGACTCACTGATGACGAATCCGGTGTCAAAATCGATTCTGTCCGGCCGGCCGGCCGGCCGTAGACACGATAACTGTCGAACGAAGTGAGCTAGCAACTTGAAACTTTCAGGGTAGGTCGCGCATTGGAATGCCGCGGTTAAGTTCGTTAATGGGCCAAATCGATCGAATAGTTTCGGAGTTATAGGCATTTGAAGTTTTGAAGTTATTTATTTTTTATTTCAGAAACTACCTGAGCGATTGGATTCAAACTTGGCGGTTAGGTGGAGTACAACGACGCGCAACTTTGAGCCAAATTTCGTCAGGAGTATATTGTTGGTTATTTTTAAAAAAAAATTTTTTCGAAATTTTTTTCCAAAAAAATTTTTTTTTCGGAAACCATTTATCATATCCAAGAAAAATTATACTCACGCTTTTACCTTCTAATTTCACAGCAATGCACCAAATTTCAGTTCGATACGATCATAAGTTTTGGAGATATCGGAAAAAAATATGTCAAATTTCGAGGTTTTCTTCTCGATATCGTTGATTTTTTCGGTATAACTCGAGAAATACTGATTCAAGCCTGATTAAACTTCACAGCTTAAGACGCTGAAAGACAACTCTATGCAAAATTTCGTAATAATCGGGTAATTAGAACAATTTGAAAAAAAAATTTATATGATTTTCTCATCATATCATCCTCATTAAATTCTGTATGAAACTTCGAACTGTTATTTTCGATGAAGTACTGGATTTCAATTCGATCTGATCTGTATTTTTGGAAATATTGGAAAAATAAAATTTTGATTGGGTATATCTACGGAATCATTGGGTGGATTTTACCCATTCACGAATTCGGCCTTCGTAATTAAGGTCCAAACCTTCTCTACAAATATCGAGTTTCTAAGTTGTTTCTTTCGGAAGTTATTGTGTTTACGCAGTCGGCCGTTAGGCTGACCGTAAACACAATAACTTCCGGAAGAAACGACTTAGAAACTCGATATTTGTAGAGTAGGTTTGGGGCTTAATTACGAAGGTCGAATTCGTGAATGGGTAAAATCCGCCCAATGATTCCGTAGATATACCCATTCAAAATTTTATTTTTACAATATTTCCAAAAATAGAGATCAGATCCAATTGAAATCCAGTACTTCATCGAAAATAACAGTTCGAAGTTTCATACAGAATTTAATGAGGATGATATGATGAGAAAATCATATAAATTTTTTTTTTCAAATTGTTCTAATAACACGATTATCACGAAATTTTGCATAAAATTGTCTTTCAGCATCTTAAAACTAGCTGTGAAGTTTAATCAGGACTGAATCAGTATTTCTCGAGTAATACCGAAAAAATCAACGATATCGAGAAGAAAACATCGAAATTTGACATATTTTTTCCCGATATCTCCAGAACTTATGATCGTATCGAACCAAAATTTGGTACGCGCGCACGTTCAAATTCGTTGCTGAAGCGGTCATCTACATTGAACATGCGCGCAAAAGTTGCTGCCTTCACGGCAGTGCTTTTTGAAATTTTTGAGTATGTAGATTTGAATGAACGAATAAACAAAAATTCGTCCGTCCGCCGTCCCCCGTCCGTTGTCCGGGGCTTTTCTCTGGAAGTACTGAACGGAAATCCTTGAAACTTGGAAGAAAAATCGTGTGTCACTCGGGGTTGATTCTCCAAGGTTTTCAGCAGGATCAGTTTGCTTCAGGGGCTCGAAACGAGGGGTTGAAAGGGAAAAAAAATATTTCTCGGAAATTTATGATCGAATTATCATGATTTTCAACGTTGATTACTTTATCAGAACCTAATCTAAAAAATTTTACTCGAATGATTTACGACTAGTGGTTTGCGAGTTGTAAGGAAGAACGCTGTACATTGTCATATCCCGAAAATAAATAATCACATTCGGTACTAAGATTAAAATACGTTGGAATTCAGTGAAATAATTTTTTTCATCCAGAATCATATATCTTAATGCAGATGAAAAGATTGATTAACAAATTTTTAATACATCGAGAAGTATTCACCTGAATGGTTTGAAAATTTGTGTACCTGTAAGTTTATACGAATCTATTTACAATAATCTTATTCTGGATAACCTTATGAATTTGAGTTAATTTCCTACCCTACTTACTCATTAGCCGCCTGCAAAAGACTTATGACTTAGAATGATTTTGAATTTCATAGAATCTAACACTGTGCCTACACATACCTATTTCTTAAAATATGCGTGATTTTGGTTTTAAGCATAAAAGTGGTTATCAAATCTCATTCAATCAGAGTTATTATTGGTTCTTTGAAATAATGCCATGTGCATATTATCAAGAATGCTTGACTTGCCTTCTATCATTTATTGGTTATTGGGATTGAATATCTTCGTTAATCTTATATTTTTCGTCGATCTTCAAAACTTCAAGATGAGCCCTCTTCCCGAACGACGATACTCAGGGGCGTAGCTAAATTAAGATATAGGTGGCGTCATCGATAGGAATGAAAACTGTTTATATCGTTAATAATGAGACACTTCAAGTCTCATGTACATCGCAGTTTGGTAATTTCAGCAATTCTGCATTTTGTAGAACAATATCCGAGGAATGGAAAAAACCAATTGAGGAGAATTAACTCTGCACTTTCTCACCCTTTTCGTGAATAGGTCACGACTAATCGCTATAAAGAGTTCACGTTTGAACACTTAACACCCTCTGGAGTGTTTCTGACAACGATACGCAACGAAATTCCTCTTTCAGTGTTATTCATTCGATTTAAACTTTCCTTAGATTTGCTCATATTGAATGGTATTTCATTTTGTTTATTATGCCTAAGCTTATAGTTTGGGGTAAAAATACTTTGATGACTGAAATAGAATCATACCGTCCATTTCATACTTCTAGTAAGAATATGAGACTCATAATGTAAACCTAAGATCTATCGAGGATCACCTTTTTGCCACCATATTCAAAATTAAAATCCACCCCAATTTGGGGGTAGTTTATTCTTGTAATTTTTCGAAATAATTTGCTGACCGGAGGTTTCCAGCCGAGATATTTTATCAAAACGCTACATTATGATTGAATGTGGCATACTTTTTGTGTCACCATAAAAAAAATTCAGATCCGCCCCCGTTTGAGGGTAGTTCATTCTTGTGATTTTTCAGGAATCCTTGCTGATCGGAAATTTCCCGTGGAGATATTTTATTGACACGATGTATTATGACTAACTGTAGCATACTCTTTGTGCCACCATAAAAAATATTCAGATCCACCCCCTATTAAGGGTTGTTTATTCTTGTGATTTTTCGGAAATCCTTGCTGATCGATATTTTCCAGTGGAGATATTTCATTCAAACAAAGTGAAATAATTGCAAATCGGATACCCTCTGTGCCACCATACAACAATTTCAGGTCCGACTCGTTTAAGGGTAGTTTATCCTCGTAATTTCTCGGAATACTTTGCTGACCGAAAATTTTCAGTGGAGATATTTTATTGAAACAACGTATTATGACTAAACGTAGCATAAGCTTGGTGCCACCGTGAAAAAAATTCAGATCCGCCCCTGTTTAAGGGTAGTTTATTCTTGTGATTTTTCAGGAATCCTTGCTGATCAGAAATTTCCCGTGGAGATATTTGATTTAAACGATGTATTATGACTAACCTTAGCAAATTCTTGGTGCAACCATGAAAAATATTAAGATCCACCCCCTATTAAGGGTAGTTTATTCTTCGGATTTTTCGGAAATCCTTGCTGATCCCTATTTTTCACTAGAGATATTTCATTGAAACAAAGGTAAATAATTGCAAATCGGATACCCTCTGTGCCACCATACAAAAAATTTCAGGTTCGACTCGTTTAAGGGTAGTTTATCCTGGAAATTTCTCGGAAGACTTTGCTGACCGAAAATTTTCAGTGTAGATATTTTATTGAAACGATGCATTTTGACTAAACATAGCATACCCTTGGTGCCACAAGACAAAAAATTCCGATCCGCCCCTGTTTGAGGGTAGTTTATTCTTGTGATTTTTTCAGGAATCCTTGCTGATCGGAAATTTCCGTGGAGATATTTTATTGAAACGATGTATTATGGCTTAACGTAGCATATTATTTGTGCCACCATAAAAATTTTTAGATCTACCCTCTATTAAGGGTAGTTTATTCGTGTCATTTTTCGGAAATCCTTGCTGATCGGAAATTTCCCGTGGAGATATTTAATTGAAATGATGTATTATGACTAACCGTAGCATACTCTTTGTACCACCATAAAAATATTCAGATCCGACCCTGTTTGAGGGTAGTTTATCCTTGTGATTTTTCGGGAGTCCTTGACGATGGATATTATCCGGTGGGGATATTTCCTTTCAACAAAGCATAATTATTGCAAATCGGGTACCCTCTGTGCCAACATACAAAAATTCCAGTTCTGACCGCCTTTCTAGCGTAGTTTACTCCTATAAGTTCTCGAAGAATTGTACGAAGGATTTCCGGCAAGGATATCTCGATGAAAGTTATATCAGGACTTTGTGAATCCAACTCATGTTCCCTATTTGGTATTCAAGGACCGGACTCATTAATCCTCATAATTTTCAATAAAATATCTACACTGAAAATTTTCGGTCAGCAAAGTATTCCAAGAAATTACGAGGATAAACTACCCTTAAACGAGTCGGATCTGAAATTTTTGTATGGTGGCACAGAGGGTATCTGATTTGCAGTTATTTTACTTTGTTTCAATGAAATATCTCTACTGGAAAATATCGATCAGCATGGATTTCCGAAAAATCACACGAATAAACTACCCTTAAACAGGGTCGGATCTGAATACTTTTATGGTGGCACAGAGAGTATGCTACGGTTAGTCATAATACATCGTTTCAACAAAATATCTCCACTGAAAATTTTCGGTCAGCAAATTATTCCGAGAAATTACGAGGAAAAACTACCTTTAAACGAGTCGGACCTGAAATTTTTGTATGGTGGCACAGAGGGCATCCGATTTGCAATTATTTTACTTTGTTTTAATGAAATATCTCTACTGGAAAATATGGATCAGCAAGGATTTCGAAAAATCACAGGAATAAACAACCCTTAATAAGGGGTGGATCTGAATATTTTTTACGGTGGCACCAAGAATATGCTACGGTTAGTCATAATACATCGTTTCAATCAAATATCTTCACGGGAAATTTCCGATCAGCAAGGATTCCTGAAAAATCACAGGAATAAACAGCCCTTAAACAGGGGCGAATTTGAAATTTTTTTACGGCGGCACGAAGCGTATGCTACGTTTAGTCATAATACGTTGTTTCAATAAAATATCTCCACTGAAAATTTTCGGTCAGCAAAGAATTCCGAGAAATTACGAGGATAAACTACTCTTAAACGAGTCGGACCTGGAATTTTTGTATGGTGGCACAGAGGGTATCCGTTTTGCAATTATTTTACTTTGTTTCAATGAAATATCTCCACTAGAAAATATCGATCAGAAAGGGTTTTCGAAAAATCACATGAATAAACTACCCTTAACAGGGGGTGGATCTGAATATTTTTTACGGTGGCACAAAGGGTATGCTACGGTTAGTCATAATACTTCGTTTCAATCAAATATCTCCACGGGAATTTTCCGATCAGCAAGGATTCCTGAAAAATCACAAGAATAAACTACCCTTAATAGGGGGTGGATCTGAATGTTTTTTATGGTGGCACAAAGAGTATGCTACGGTTAGTCATAATACATCGTTTCAATCAAATATCTCTACGGGAAATTTCCGATCATCAAGGATTTCTGAAAAATCACAAGAATAAACTACCCTTTAACGGGGGCGGATCTGAATTTTTTTATGGTGGCACAAAAAGTATGCTATATTCAATCATAATATAGCGTTTCGATAAAATATCTCAACTGGAAACCTCCGGTCAGCAAATTATTTTGAAAAATTACAAGAATAAACTACCCCCAATTTGGGGTGGATTTGAAGTTTGAATGTGGTGGCACGAACATATCAATGTACACAACTCAGTTTTAGAGTTTGGTTCAATTAAATAATCTTTAAGGTCGTGATTTAGAGGATTATATTTTGGTCAGCAAATTATCCACACTCTATAGTTTGTTCAAGTTAGTATATCGGGTGCGTTCTGGGTAGAAATTGTAACTATATCCTTACGCCATCCTCGACATAGCACTGCTAATAATTGACCTAACATTAAACTTTGGCCGTTCCGTCTAACTAGGAAATTTCTTTTTAAGTTCTCTGATTCAATTTTGGAAAGCTTTAATTTTTCCAGCCAGGTAGGAATTGAAATAAGAAATTAAATGAATGAATATTCCGAAATGCAAGAGGCTTGATACGGTTGATCGCATTCCAGAATTTCTTCAGAAAAACTCTGAATCCCGCTTGTAGAAATATTATTTACTAGCTAATATTGGCGGACAATCTTAGAAATTGTTTTATTCTACTGTAAAACTTCTCACTTGTGCTACTCGCGATGACAAAGTGTGATAAATATCGCTGAAGAATGTGCACATCAAGCAGAGAAAATAATAAACCTTTGTGTAAAATTTGCAGCGTTTTTTTACAGACAGCTGAATTTTGCTGTGGGTCTCGTTGCGTTACATGTGACTGACAATTTTCACGTAATTCGCGACTTCCACTTGCACGACGATTTTTGATTTTTCAAAAATGTTCATTTGATCGGGGGACCTCGGGGCCCTACGCTTACTACGCCACTGTTCTTGCTGTAATGCTTGGAGGTCCATTGCTGAGTAACATTCGATTTTTGCGCAGTGGTGCTGGTGAAGAGCGCGTTATCGTTTCGTCACGATGACTGAATTTTCGAAT
Source organism: Myrrha octodecimguttata (assembly GCA_958510865.1). Classification (NCBI taxonomy): domain Eukaryota; kingdom Metazoa; phylum Arthropoda; class Insecta; order Coleoptera; family Coccinellidae; genus Myrrha; species Myrrha octodecimguttata. Next base: position 35,919,040 of record OY294057.1, read on the forward strand.
TTTGAACCGAAAATGATCTTGGACGATTAGGCTGACCGTTTATCCGCAGGGACTCTAACTTCCAAAGGAAAGGAGGAAAAGGAGGGAAGGTGTTGAAATTGTAATATTTGGTTTGGAATCCAAAAATCTCGGTTGTTAACAGGTAGAATCGACCGAACGTTTCGAAGTCATACTCATCAGAAATTTTGAGTTCAGTGCCTTATTATCTCAAGAAATTCTGATGCAATCACTTTGAAACTTCCTAATATACATATTTCGATTATCAATTTGAAACTTCCAACTTAATAGATATAATAGATATATAATAGATTCTTGGATGGTTTTAAAAAGCCTAAGTCTTGAAGTCCATCTGTTTATAATAACTTTCTTCCAGTTCTGCCTAAAAAACCAATATTTCCCACCAGAATGGAAAAAAGAGATATAATAGTCATACCCAAATCGAATAGTAACCACAAGAAAATAAACAATTACAGGCCAATAACCCTGCTGCCAAACATTGGAAAACTATACGTAAAAAAAGTTAAAACTAAACTCCTGAAAGCAATCACAGAAAGCATTCCGAAGCACCAGTTTGGATTCAGAACACATTGCTCAACACTCCATCCACTTACAAGACTGACATCAAACGTAGCCGTAGCACCTTAAATCCGGCGCCTTGTTTTTGGACATTTAAAAGGCTTTTGACAGTATGTGGCACAAGGGGTTACTCTTCAAGGTTAAAAAACTAAAGGTCCCCACATATTTAATAAAAATCATTAGGGAATTCCTGTCGGACAGAACATTAAGGGTAAAAATTGGAAACTACACATCCCAGACCTTTACCATTGCAAAATTCTTCTACAAGGCTCACAACTTTGGCCACTACTCTATAGCATTTACTGCCATGCATTCCAATTCAAGAGTAAAATAGTCAAAATACTTTCTTAAAACAATCAGGGAACATCTCGAGGAGTTTAGGAACAGTCCTGCCCACGGAGAGACCATGCAAGTTGCGGATGTTCACTACTTCAAGTCATTCAATTAATTATTTCGCCTCCACTATTATGAGTTCTTTTTTTCAACCTAATATAACTTGAATTTTCAAATTATTAATTCACATACATTTGTGAATCTGAATATATCTTCTGTTATAAATTTACCTGATTGTAAGACTAAACTGTCGATGGCCAATTGGCCTTTGGTCAATAAATTGCATTCATTATTATTATTATCATAAAAATGAATATTCTTCTACAACATATAAGTATATCGACTCAAAAATAAATTGTCGCCCACTCCAGTGCGCGTCAAAATTATAGAACAAATTCATTTTCTCAGAAGAAAAATATTTGGCAACAAAATCCTGAAACAGATCAATTTTGTTTCACTTTTACCAAATGTATGTGCATTTTTGAAGGATTTTTGTTGTACCTGGTGCCATCCCCATAAATTCTCTAAATTTTTTGAATAGGGAAAGTAGGTCATGTGGTACTTTTTTACAGGGGTGCAGAACTTTTCAAGAAATTTTTTTTTTTTTAAACATCAGTTAGTTAAAAGAGGTTTTCAGTATGTGCACTTTGTCTGGTTCATTTACTTTGAGAGGATGGCACCTGATGAAATTTTAGAATGTGTGAAATACTGCGCTTCAGTTATGATCTTAAGTAGGTATGTTATTAGTACGTTTCTACTGAAGTACTGAATAACTCCAGAAACTCTCCAGAAAGTACAGGAAACATGTGTCAAGCGCTGTGATTATTGCATCCAGAACAATGGTGGTCAATTTGAACGTTTAATTTAACTTATCTTGTAATGCACAATGACTCTCCGGATGGTACTTCCAATGTCACTCCATTTTTTTTCTCCATTAAAGGATTCGTAGGGGTTGAAAGTTGTGCATAAACAAAGCTGTAATGGTCGACTTTCATTCGGTGACAAATTTCATCAGGTACCATCGTCTCAAAGTAAATGAGCCATGATAAAGTGTACATACTGAAAACCTCTTTGAAGAAACTAATTTCTCAAATAAAATTTTTTTTCTGCACGTCTGTAAAGAAGAAACAAAGACCTTGCCAAAAAAGTACCATATGACCCACTTTCCCATTTCAAGAAATTTAGAGGGTTGACGGGGATGGCACAGGGTGCAACAAAAATCCTTCAAAAATGCATAAAAATTTGGTAAAAGTGGAACAAAAATTGACCTGTTTCAGAATTTTGTTGCCAAATATTTTTCTTCTGAGAAAATGAATTTGTTCCATAATTCCGACGCGCACTGTATATCAGAAAAAAAAAAGTTTCCTGTTCGCTAACAAAACTTGCCGACTCTGTTCATCTGTCTGGTTGATCATAGATTCGTCCCTAAATATACATGAATGAGCATCGATAAAACTTACCTCACATTGTTGGACCAATTCTTGCATTCCGTTTTTAGTGCATATTTCCTCATACATTTTTGGTTTTTTTTGCATCAACGTGGAAATTATTTGTAATGCAATTACTCTTTCATAATCAGAAGTTGACGACAACCCATGGGATACCAATTCCATCAGCTCGTTGCTTTCTGATAAATCTCCATCTTCTGTATCATTGAGAAAAATTTTTGTATGTTCTTCATCCGTCATGAATTCTAGTAGGGTTAGGATAGTCTCCAAACAGTAATATTGTATCTGAGGGTGGGGATTCAGGAAGAACATTCTCACAGAAATCTTGTAGGTGACAAACACGAAAGCAAACGGCATACAGAATGATTTTGTGGTGTCTTTCAATTTGTTCAACTTCTCTACGGAATACTTTCCCTGATGTCGTTTTTGGATTTTACTGAAATTTTAATGAATTAAATTGCATTGTAGAAGTAGAAACCAAACATCAGACGATTTCAACCTAACTTACCATCGCTCAGATGAGGACTCGTCTATGGATATCATTTTTTTGGAGTTAATAGTATTGATAACTCCTTTATCTATGTATATAAATTCCTCATCACTTTCAAGTTTATCTATTGAATAGTTAACCCACGGAGGTAAAGGTATCCAGTCGTCTGTTTTGCTCTGCTTACACCATACCATCAAATCGATATCTTCAATGACCACTTCACGCATCTTCTCATTTATGTCATACTTATGTGTTTTGGGTAAAGCTGGCGTAAGAGCCCAAAGAAGGGAAGATAAAGCAATCATCGATGCCTGGTCCCTAAAATGAGAATAGTGAAGTAACCATTTCAGATGACATATTTCGGGTTCGAAACTAGATATATAGGTCTACCAGATATTAAGGGAAAGTCATTTGCCTCATGACATATACCCTATTTTCGGAGCATAAGCGAGATGAAGGGTGTTTAATATCAACTCAGAACAATATTCTGATAACTGTGGTGAATTATACGTGACCTACGAGACGGTTTTTAGTCACATCTCAGTATTTTTTGGTGGTCAATTTAATTGTGGTGTAGAATTCTGAGAAAAAATGAAAATTGCGGAATACCTGCAAATTTGAATTTTTTATTTTCGATTGCCAAATTGGATAGCATTATTCCAATTCACTCGATTTTCTGACGTTTTCCTTGAAAACATTTTTCCTAAATTCGAACTACACTTCTTTTCACATGTCTACAGTGAAGAAAAATTCACCCAAAATTGTTGGAATCTTTCAAGGTTGAACTCACCTTCATTTTCAATACCGGTGTGAAAACAGAATAAGAAAATATCTATTAGTTTTCATTTTGTAACCTTCGAGAGATTCTGCTCAGAGTACCTACTTATAAAATTTTTATTCAAAATACCGTTGGCGTTACGTAGGCCCAAAATTGAGCTGATGGGCCATCAGAATGAACTACATAGAAATATTAATTTATCAACAAAATTATTTTTTTCGAAAAAAATTTGGTGTTTGCTCCACATTCGGACAATAGGATTGAATTCGATGAACCAACAATCAACATTGCTTGGTAACGGACAATGATATGATCACAATAAATCCAATTTATACTCGAGGGATAACGTGACCCTACTGTCCGAAAGTAGAGCGAGTTCGATTCCTATCATAGTTCTTTTAGAAAAAAAAATATTTTTTTTTTTCGAATTTTTCTATGGAGAATTCTTCATATTACTACTGTTCATCTGCCAACCAAGTTTCATTTCGATATTTTTCGGATTATTGAAAAATCAAAATTTCAAATGGCTGTAACACGAAAACCATTCGGCAGATTTGACCCATTTACGAACTCAACCGAGATATTCAGGATCTTAACCTACCATGTGAATTAAAGACTCTAGGTTCTTTCTTTCGAAAGTTACAGCGCATCAATTTTGACTTTGATTCTTCGTCAGTGAGTCCAACCTAGTCGTTTGAGACCAATTTCGGCTCAAAATTCGAAAATAACAGACATCCTGACGAAATGATAACACGCTGTTCCCCAGAACAAGCAAAAAAAAAGTTGAATTTTGGAACAAATTTTCACAGAAAATCTTACAAAATCGAGCCCCTACATTGAAATAATGCAATTTTGGCAATCGAAAACAGAAAATTCCAACATTGCAGGTTTTGCGCTATGTTGAAATCTTCCCCCCAGAATCCTACACCACAATTACATTGACCACCAAAAAAACTAAGATGTGACCAAAAACCGTTATTTCAAAGATCACGCATAACTTACACAGTTATAAGAGTGGCTCTGAGTTTACACCCTGTATATAGGAGCTATACTTCGAAAACGGGGTATATTTCATAAGGCAAAAATGACTTTCCTTATGTCATCTAAACAGCTATATATTTGTCCAGTTTATACTGAAACACCTTGTATAGCGAAGCACCTCTTCGATCGCTTTTTCGTCAGGGTAATGGGAATACGCAAGGTGATCTCTCTCATAGGAAAAGGTTCCAATACTAGGGTCATTTAATTATTGGACATCTCATTAACTTCTGAAAGCTTCTGATGTATGAGAAGGAATAAATTATATTTACCATAGACTGGTCCTGTGGAAATACTCGAACATCGTTTCTGCTATTCCCGAATCTATCAAGGTCACAGGCACGGTACTAATATTAACCGAAACTATTGCCAATATTTGCAACAATAAAGTCGAATGACGATACCTTGGTCCTTCCATCCCGGTCTTCAGTAGTTTATGAAGTATTGGAACCATTTCTGGGCAGGTGAAGCTTCTTATGGTTTCTGGATCGTCTGTAAGTCCTGAATAGAACTTGTATAATTTACATATCACACTGTCCACGAAATCCTCATTTTTCTTTTGAGCATTGTTGACACATTTTCTCAAGAATGTGACGGCTACCCTCGACCTTTTCTGTAGATCAATTTCTTCGCAACTAAGTAGCAAGCAAAAAATAGCCTCACGGGTTTCCTCAGAGATGAAATTATATTTAAGTGTACAAAAAAAGAATATTTCCATCGCCTGCGAATTGGAATAATATATCATATTAAAATACACTATTACAGTATACTCAAAGCTAGCGACACTCATCCGAGTCGATCCAGTTTGAACAAATAATTACCAAACAAATCGAGAAATTCAACAAGAATCGGTTAGATAATTTACGAGAAAAGGATAATGAACTCCCATTCATAACAGACTTCGTAGTATCTGATGATCATGAAGATGAAACGCAGGTCAGCTCGATGTGCAATCTAACAATTTAAAGCATCGTAACTAACACAAAACTATATGTATGTTTGAAGCACATATAAGATATAAGGTTACTTAGTCTCATTTGTTAGAAATACCTCAAACACATCTGTTTACTGCCCCGCATGTCATTATAAGCCATAACGATTTCCACAAATGATGTGAAACAACTCTCTTATAATGGCTTTTCTCAATGCAGTATCATTTACACCGCAATATTATTATATATCACTATTATAATTGAATAATGGACGCATTCGCCATTTTGCAACATTAGACAATCTAACCCCTAGGTCTTCCAAGGTTGATTCTCACTATACGTTCCAGTATCCATCCCGTAATAGTAGTTTACTCTACAAGGCCAGGAAATGGCTCCTTAAAGTAGGAGTCTAAATCTTCACGAAAGGGCCGACGAAGGAGCCGAGTGTGGAATTTCTAGACGAGTATTTTAATGACATTTCAAGGCCGTGTATCGTACAACTTTTTATTTCATATTGCTCGATATTTTTTTCGAATTTCAAACGAGTCCGGGAAATAGCACATTACAGTATTGACTCTCACTATACGTTCCTCAACCTTCCGGTGTCCCTTCCGTATGATTTACGTCAAAATTTAGTAGGCAAAAATATCAAGTTGACGAAACGTGAAAGGAACGTATAGTGTGCATACATCAATTCATTTACACGTTATAATATTTTACGGGAAGAATACTGGAAGTTTATGGAACGTATACTAAGAATCAACCTTTATAACGTGTGAATGAATATTGATGTATGTACACCTCTAAATAAAGAACATAAGGAAGGAGCATATTGCCTCACAAATGGGTTCGGGATGGATGTTGCATATGTCCGACTTTCCTTTCACTTTGAAAAGAGAACAACTTGTTCCGAGACTTCTTTGTCTGAAGAAACTAACTAACATGAGTCATACTTGGAGGTTCAATATGGGCGCCTATGTCCCACTTTTATACGAAGTAGAAAAGAATTATGCTCCTTCCTGTTGTTCTTTATTCAAAGATGTACACTATACGATCCGTTTACGTTCCGTCAACATGACATTTTTGCCTAACAAATTTTGACTTAAATCATACGTAAAGGGATACTTGAAGGGTACGGAACGTATAGTGAGAATCAACCTTAACAATGCTGTCTTTGACATTTAAAAATTGGCGAATCTTTCTCTAAGGAAATTATATGGCCCATACGACTTATGTATCTAAATAATTAATTCGTCCGCATTGGAGTGGAGTGAAGGCTGATTTATGCTAGACCGTTTCAGGGCCGGGACAGGGTGAAAGAATAATATGAGCAATTTTAATTGACATCTTAATGCTGCACTGGGTAGGACACGTGCCGTGCCGTTATTAAGCGAGCCTGGGTCAAGCCCCGGTGAGCAATGGAGCTGATTCATTCTGGACCGTATTAGTACCGGGCCGGGCCCAGCCAGGACAGGGTAAAAAAATCAAATGAGCCTTTTACGCGTTTGTTCTGGGGAACAGCGCGTTATCATTTCGTCACGATGTCTGTAATTTTCGAATTTTGAGCCGAAATTGGTCTCAAACGACTAGGTTGGACTAACTGACGAAGAATCCGTGGTCAAAATTGATTCATTCCGTCCGGCCGTGAGCGCTGTAACTCTCGAAAGGAAGGACCTAGAGCCTTGAAATTTTCAGGTTAGGTTAAGATCCTGAATATCTCGGTTGAGTTCGTTAATGGGCCAAATCTGCTGAATGGTTTTTGTGCCTCGGTCGGGTCCTGGTCAGCCCTCGGTGATGAAAAAAAAAATTGGATTTTTTAACCGATTTCAAAGAAAGAGGTTCTCAATTCGTCGGAAAACTATATTTTCTTATTAACTCATGTACAATTTCGTAGCTCACGGATGGATTTTGGCCGATTCCTTTCGCGTTCGATTCACAATGCTTCCGGAGAGGAGCTATTCCAAAATAAAATATATAGGATGTTCTGAAAAGTGGTACAATAAGATGGATTTTGTTCATAGACAACTACCATTTTTTTATAGGAAATCTGGAAATAACACATTCGTCTTTGTATAACAAGATTGTTTTAGTGAAATGTACAGGGTGTCAAAAAACCGATATTCACAATTCTCCCGATTTTTAACCACTATGTTTTTTCTCTGTATCCTGTAATTTCAGTGTGGCTTTTCAAAAAATGAAATAAACAGTGCGTCCCAAAAAAATATGATAAAATCGATGTATTCGATTGGCAACTCTTTATATGAAGTTTGGATCACGTTATTTTATAACGACAATATATTTATGGTAACACATACAGGATGTCTCAAAAAATGTACTCCATAATTGTCTTGTGTACAAATCTATTTCAACGATTCCTTTTGCCTTTAGCTTTATTATTAATGAAACTCTTTCAGAGATTTTCTTCACTTCACTGAGCATGAGACTTAAAATTGTGAAATAAAACTTTTCAAGAGAATAAAAGACCGACTTCGAATCATTGAATTGAAAAGCAGAGTATATCTTTTTTCTACAAGAGTTTGATACTTTATTGCAGAATTTGATGAGATCGTGCCGTCAGTTAATTGAAAAAGAATTTCATTTTTTTTCTCGGAAACTTTTCATCACATTGAGAAAAAAATTAGGAAATATATTGAACTTCATATTTCACAACAGTGTACCAAATTTCAATCCGATACTGTTATTATTTTCAGAGTTATTTGGAAAAAATATGTAAAATTTCGTGGGTTTTTCTCGATATCGTTGTTTTTTCGGAAAAACTCAAAAAATGCTGATTCAGTCATAATGAAACTTGGTAACTAGTTTGGAAATGCAGATTGACAACTTTGTGCAGAATTTCGTAATGATAGTGTCATTAGAATAATTTGAAAAAAATTTCAATTTTTTTTTAAATATTCAATATTCTGTGATCTTCTGATCATATTATCCCCATTTAATTCTGTATGAACCTTCGAACTGTAATGTTTCAATAAAGACCTAGAATTAAATTCGATCTAATCTGTATTTTCGGAACTATTGTAAAATAAAATTTTCATTGGGTATAGTTTATAGTTTGGTAAGGAGTTAAATTCTACTGGGACCTCAGGATCTATTGTGCCCTCCCGTCAGAGCTGTTTTCGCACTGAATGGGTTTATCTGCGGAATCATTGGGTAGATTTTCAATATTTTACCAAAATTTCCAAAATACAGATTATATCGATTTTAAATCCAGGAATTCATCGAAAAAAAAACCTAGAAAAGCACTGACGTGAAGTCAGCAGCTTATACGCGCATGTTCAAAGGATATAATCAAAAGTGAACTTGCGCGTAAAAGCTGCTGACTTCACGTCAGTGCTTTTCTAGGTTTTTTTTTGCTTTTCAGTTCCATGATCGGTTGTCTTTTTTCTCGAAAAAATTTAGTTCACAATTTTAAGTGGCATGCACAGTGAAGTGAACAATATCTTTGAAGGAAATTCATTAATATAAGACAGTTATGACTAATATCTTACCATGAATATCTTACCTTAATAGAAGAACATCATCTTTCCCCAATTTTCCAGAAGGTGTGGTTGCCAATCAAAATATCAAGAACATGGCACTTCGACAGCACTGACCAAAACAACTGGCGACATTCTTTATTGTAAGTGAGGCAATTGATAAGAAATTACCGTAGTTGTACTGTTAAACTTCAGCAAAGCATTTGATACCGTGGACTTTGATATTGATTATTGCTAAGCTTAAGGAAATGGGAATCTTTTGCAGCTTTAGGTTGTTCTTCGAATATCATTGAGGGGTCGAAAGAGTTGACCCGGGCATTGAAATTTCGGATTGGGTTCTAACGAGTGTCGGAGTGCCAAAGGGTAGTGTTTTGAGTCGCATGAGGCTGACTTGTCAACAGCTCAGTAAGTTCGGACGATTGCAAAACGCCGACTTAAGATTTATTTATGGACTGAAAAAGTTCGACCAAGTTCGAGTGTCTTTGAGGTCTTGGTAGTGAGTATTATCATTGAGTGTTTAGTTCTCAAATGTATTATTATACCAGGGCTCATTCCAACACTTCTCTCAGAATACCTGCACACACCACTGGCGCAGACCAACAAGACAAATCACTTCATCGTTTGCGTCTTTCTGACCTTGAGAAAAATAACAGACATAACCACAGTTTTTTCTTCCGCTAAAAAAAACAGCTCGACTTGAATCGAAATGTATAAATGTATTCGTCGAGATTCAGGAATCACAAGATTTAAATCAGACTATGATTTTCGATGGAACAGGAAACGAATCGAAAAGCAAATTTCTGATACAAAATTGACTTTTCGTCTTTTCTTAAACTCCTGCGAAAATAAGTTGAAGAACTCGGTTGGAGTAAATGGAAAATTATGGAAAACCTTATTTTCTTAATCAGAGAACCGTAAGGTGAAAATATATATGACATAGAGGTTTTCTAACTCGAGAACTTTTGAAAAGTTGACATAAATTCATCGAAGGAAAACTTAAGATATCTCTTATATGTACAAGAGGTAATTGGATTCAACCAAATTACTTTCACTTTATTGCTCCGAGCAAACTGAAAAGCTGAGGAAGGTACAAACTAAGAAATTTTGCGAGTCAAATGAGCATCTGAACCAATGGAAAAAATGACAGGAGATTTATTGAGGGACGATTCAAAAGAATCACCAGCATTTGTTTTTTTTTTTATCTTTGTAGAGACTGTAACTTATAGGTCTCTAGGAAACCCCTCAAAAGCTTGTGAGGGTTAAGGGTTCGGGTGTGTTCTATTTCATTGCAAGCCCTATTCTAATAATTGTGGATCCAATCGGATTTATGTGCAAGGAATGAATAAACTTTAAAAATTGATAAACAAGAAATAGGAACATTTTACATTGCCTTATCTTTTCTATAACACCATCAATAATTACTTATATAAATATGCTATTCGATAAGTACCCAGGTCCTATATTGTTGTACATTTACCATGTTTACGTAAAGTCTACCAAACTGTTTCAGACACTGTTTTTGATATGAATAAATTCAGCAAGCTGAGTACAATGTATATTTGCTTCATTATTTCATCAATAAAGAAGATATAATACTGTCATTCATGTATAAGTTGTGATACATTCACATCAATTGATATTCATTTTAAAATAAAATCAATATTTGAATAAACCAACTTTGTTTGATTCCAATGCTTGTGGTTGTGCAATCACATACAATATCATTAGCCATCCCATCGCTTTAATAAAAAAATGGAGGTTGTAATTCTTTTACTTCAGTTGCTATCCCTTTGTATTATATAAATAAATATTATGTCCACCTATGTTCGATACCAATTCTTGTTGATGTGCAGTTATAACATCATATAATGAGGACTGTCATCATGAAATAGAACCTCAGAGATTACTACACAATTGATTCTGTTGTAAAAACTGTTTGCATTTTATTCTCCAATAAAATAGATAGGAAATTATTCATAAAATAAATATGATAAAAATTTCATTTCATTTTTTACATATTAACAACCTTTTCAAGCGAGTTCAGAAGCGGCGGGAGTGACGTAATCTAATATCTGCAATCTGATTGGCACCCCAAAGCACCCCAAACGCTTGCTAAAATTCTGATTAGCTCGATTCAAGGTCGAATACACGTCAACATAGATTTCCTGAGTAAATGACGCGAGTGGTTTATCTGATTGGTGTGAGCCACTAGTCTTAAGTCCCACAGTTTCTCGTTGAGATTCTCCCAACTTCAGAATCGTATTCCTGCTCTCATTACTAGAAGTGCAACATTTTTTATCGTTTAGGATTGCACTAAAGAAACATTTATTTGGTACAGAACTGTGATGAATGAAGGTGATTTCATCGACCTGCGCTTTTTTCTTCTCCTCTCCTTTCATTCCTGTATCCGTGTGTACTCTAATTGGTATTATCATTTTGTATTATTGTAAGCTTCAGTTTACGCTACTTGTCATATCTTGTGATTTTCCCCACAAATTTCAGAGTCAGCAAGAAGATATCACTTCGCAATAAGCAATCTTTTGCACTGTGAAATGAATAAATGTATCACATTGTTATGGCAAGTATTATTATTTCATTATACCTCTTTTTTGCGACACCCGAATATTTCACCATAACTATCTTTCTGAAAGTAGAATGACGTAATCCTTCCAATTTTCGAACTCGAATGTAGTTGTTGCCAATTGAAAACATTGTAGTATTTCGAAGGAGAAACCGTGGAGCTATAAGGAATACAAAGAAAGAGAAATCATCGATATTGATTTACAATCGAGAGAACTATGCCTAATGCAATTGCAATAGACGACTTCGGTCCAAGTTGCCGATCCTCCAATTCCTTCCAAATTTACTATCACTGGGCAAGCGGAATTTTAGAACAAAGTCGACATGATAAGGTTCGCGTTATTTATAAATAGCTGTAAAAGATGCCTAGGCTTCTCAAACAAGAAAATTCCCTTCAAATATAGGTTTTTATTAAGACCATTTCTGATTGGCTGAAATTTAAGTTAGGTGTCCTGATTTCATGTTAATAGAGTCAAGTTTATATAGGATATGTTCCGCAAATCAACTTGGTTATTTCGGTTGCCGGTTTTCCGTTCCGTAAATTCGAATTATTTGGTTAGTTCCTGAAAAAAAGTTAATAACGGAATTTGATTGATGAAAAAACATTTTTTCTGTCATCAGAACGGCAGTCAATGTTCTATGGCAACATATCCATATCATAGAACAATCCTTATTCACTTTATGATTCATAGAACATATAAAAGACAAACATCAACAATAAAAAAAAACAACTGAGTATGGTCTATGCATCATAAGGTAACAAAAAACAATAGGAGGGAGCATGGAGGTAGGAAAAGAGTGGAGGGGACATAACGTTTGAAAAGTGTAGTACAGTTTTGAGAACCTTCTGTGGATTTACCCCTACCAATATGGCCGACTTTGAACTGAATATTTTTGTCTATTTTGCTATACACCACAGAATACAAATATTTACCTTGATTAGTCGGCCATATTGGTGTGGGTAAATCCACAGAAGGTTCTCGAAACTGTACTACACTTTTGGTACAAGGGAAATATAGGATATGCTCCCTCCCCTTCTTTTACCTCCATGGGAAGGAGCGTAACGCTTTTCTACTTCGTATATGACTGTGACTTTGACGCCCATATTGAACCTCCAAGTATGACTCATGTTAGTTAGTTTCTTCGAACAAAGAAGTCTCGGAACAAGTTGTTCTCTCTTCAAAGTGAAAGGGAAGTCGGCCATATGCAACATCCGTCCCGGACCCACTTTGTGAGGCATTATGCTCCTTCCTGTTGTTCTTTATTCAGAGGTGCTGACGAAGTCGATATAGATGTCGCTGTATTTCATAGCTGTCCCGAGGTAAAAACCAGTGGCGGGGACTAGAGACGGCTGTGGCCATATGCAACCTTCATCCCAGGTACCCGATGTGAGGCCATATGCCTTATTCAGTGATAAATATAGATTGTTCCATGATATAAGTAAAACATCATGAATTGTTCTATGGCATGGATACATTACCATAGAACATTGACTGTCGTTCTGGTGACAGAAAGATTGCTTTTTTATCAATCAAATTCCGTAATTAACAATTTTTTCAGGAACCAACCATGATGTCAAAAACATCATGGAACCAAGCGTATATTTCATATTTACGGAACGAACAACCGGCAACCGAAATCACCAAGTTGATATTCGGAACATATTCTAAAGGGGCCTTTTGTGCGAGGGAGATTCGGGTATTTGGGGAATCGGAGATTCACCCTACTTGCTGAGAAATTCACCCTATTGGCTGACGACGATCACGTGATCGTCGTGGGCCAAAAGGGAAGAATCTCTGATCACCCACATACCCGAATCTCCCTCGCATAAAAGGTAGCTCAAATAAACTTGACACTATTAACATGAAATCAGGAATCCCAACTTTAATTTCAGCCAATCAGAGATGATCTTAACAAAAACCTATATTTGGAAGGAATTATCTTGATTGAGGAGCCGAGGCATCTTTTACAGATATTTATGAATAGCGCGAACCTTATCATGTCGAATTTGTTCTGAAATTCCCCTTTCCCAGTGATAGTAAATTTGGAAGGAATTTGAGGATTGGCAACTTGGACCGAAGTCGTCTATTACTGCTCACTCTGGCTCGGAAGAATTCATTCTGAAATCAAGCACATCGGCCAGGTAAGAACTGACGATACAGCATGTATGCAGGCTGGCCAGCCCGGAGTTGTCCCGGTCGTGGCCGGACTGGTACCGCCACGGTTCCGGACCGGTAACGACACGAGTAGCATGAATCGGTCTTAAGTATCAAGTGTCGCTAGCTCTTTACTTGGACTTCAAGAATATTATATTGAACGACTTACCGTATCATAGTCCTTGTTACTTACTGTAGTGTATATCAGATTCAATAATGGATCAAGATGAATCAATTCATGATATTTTGGTGGTGAAGATTTAATGAGGAAATCCAATATATTCATATTCCTTCTCACCTCAACATTTATTCGAAGGTTGTTTATGATTCCATTGAAATAGCAAATAACTGAAAATATCAAAATTGCCAATGAATATCAGGTATGCATGGAAAATTTTTCATGCAACATTTCATATACAGGGTGAGACTTTAAGATGTACAGATACGGCGCTGGTAAAAATAAAGGCTGTTGAAATTTCCAAAAAAATTAATCTCTCAATAAATTTTGGTCTTCCATAACTATGGCACATATTCTTCAGTGATCACTTTCATCTTAATTCTATAGGTGTTCTCGTTATAGACTAGCCGATTCTTTGAACTATAAGAAATAAGCATGAAGAATATAGTTAAAGATTATCCTAAGTCATTATAGGATTCTTCAATAAATTTACAATACTTTCCCTTCATAAGGTCTCCTGTAACTGTTTCTTTTGTGTTAACGCTAATTCAGTGATTTCATATAATTCAGTTATGAATTTTATGAAAAATTTTCAATATGAGAATGGGCAAGGATAAAATTATATATGATCGTAAGGGGAAAACAATCAGATATTGCATGAATATCGAGTGGAAGATTAGTATTTCAATGCACAAGTGCAGTGGAATTCTTTCTTTACAATTATTCCGCGAAAAATACCAAATCATAAAAAAGGTGAGTGCATCAGTTTTTTCAATCATGTATCTTTGAATTTCAAGCAATGAATTGCAATACCGATTACCGTTAGAGATTTATGTGTTGAACTTGTGAACAAAGTGCTGGAATGTAATAGCACATTCAAAAATTTTAAAACGCTTATAACTCTTTACCTGAGCTTAACCTGACAAATGGGAGGTGAAGAAAGTGTTTTATTGGATGAAAGGAATCTATGCTTGAAATTAATGTACTACGTAAAGTTTCGCCCCGTATAGAAAGTGCCTTTGAAGATACGTCAGCAGGGCCCCCGCTACAATATGCGCAAAGTGTGCAATGCACACGGGCGCCACCGTTAAGGGGCGCCAAAACCCAGGGTCCAAACAAATATGGAAAGAATTTGCAAAAAAAACGAAAAACAAGAATTTATTTCGATACGAGATTCGAGAAATTGAATGGGATTATGTATAGATACACACGAAATTTCATTTCCAGTTACTGCCGATGTTGCGATGTTGAAGTTTCTTGATTTTTACTTTTCAGACATGAATAATGCCTGAAGCGCTATTAAAGCCATGCATCGCCAGGGGCGTTTTCAATTTTAAACAGGTTCGTTCACTGAACGAATCAAACCGTAAACACAATAATAACTTCCGAAATAAACAACTTAGAAACTTAGATATCTGTAGAGTAGGTTTGGACCTTGGTTTTCCAAAAATACATATCGGATTGGAATCACTTCATCGAAAAATGAGAGTTAGAAGGTTCATATAGAAAATGATTCATTATGTGAAAATCAAGAGTATATTATGATTAGGGCATCACGGAAGATTGAATATTTGGAAAAAAAATTGAAATTTTTTGTCGAATTGTTCTAATGACGATCGTCACTTAATTGCAGGAAGTTGTCCATCAGCATTTTCAAACTAGCTGCCAAGTTTCATCATGATTGAATAAGTATTTTTGAGGTATTTCGAAAAAACAACGATATCGAGAAAAAACCACAAAATTTTACATATTTTTTCACAATATCCTCGAAACGTATGACCGTATCGAACTGAAATTCAGTACACTGCTCAGAAATATATAGTTCAAGGTTAGACTAACTTTTTTCCGAATGTAATAAACAGTCCCCGCGAAAAAAAAATTTTTCGAAAAA
Source organism: Myrrha octodecimguttata (assembly GCA_958510865.1). Lineage (NCBI taxonomy): Eukaryota > Metazoa > Arthropoda > Insecta > Coleoptera > Coccinellidae > Myrrha > Myrrha octodecimguttata. Next base: position 35,934,934 of record OY294057.1, read on the forward strand.
AAATTTCGAAACAAATTTTTCACAAAAAAGTTTTGAAACAATTTTTTTTCTGAATATACTGTTAGCACGATCTCAACAAAATTCTGCAAAAAAAATAAACGTCCTTTTGCTTCAACTAACCGCCAAATTTCGATTCAATCTCTTTAGTAGATCTCGAAATATCGGGGAAATAACCTCAAAATTTCAACTGGCTATAACTCCGCATTCTTTCGACCAATTTTGTCCATTAACGAATTTAACCTTCGGATTGTGTAGTCCAACCTAGCCGTTTGAGACCATTTTCGGCTGAAAACATGAGCGAAATTGCCTTAAGGGGCGCCAAAATCTTTTTTGCACACAGGCGTCAGTAGCCCTTACGGGGGCCCTGTACGTCAGAGGAAGCAGTAATTAGATCAGAGATGACATTTATCTGTCGTCAAAGACCGAATGTTTGACTTTCCTATACTTTTTTTCTGCGAAGTTGGTATGTATGATTCATGAAATTTTGGATACATTAGTTGAGTTCCGATATTCCCAATCAGTACTGGCCAGTATCAGTAATTTCGATACGCTTCGTACTGATACGTTGAATTACCAAAGCAGTGCCAGTAAAATCGACTGTCCAAATTTACTGACAAGTACTCGCCAGGAATATCGGAACTCAACTATTATATTGGTCGCGAATGTTCATTCTCATCTTTTTTCGAGATGAATTGTCCGAACATTGTGGGGGCTACCTTTGGTTGAATATTTTGCTGGGCTACTGGGGCATATAACATCAATCATTCGCTCATTTCATGACATGATAATATATAATTTTATTTTTGAAACATCACTCGAAAATTTGAAAAAAAAATCTAGAAAAGCAATGACGTGAAGCTTTCATGCGCTTGCTTGAATTCGAAAATATTTTCTCCAGATATTTTGCACTAACCGATATTTCTGAACCAAGTACTAAATTTTGAATCGATCACATCTGTATTTTCGAAAACATTGGGAGAACAAAATTCCGAGTGGATATAACTACGTGATAGTTGGGCGAATTACCCTCATTCAAGAACTCGACCTTCTTATGAATGGTGTTTTTTTAGAGGTATAGAACTTTGAAATTGAATAAAACAAGGCTAAATTTTTTAAATTGACATGAAATTGACTTTATACAAAAGATAATCTTTTGGTATTATAATTTAAATATCATTTCTGGCATATGACCGCCATGGCTGGCTCGGACGTAATATAATCTGGAGGTCCAATTTTCACTTTTTCCAACATTTGTAGCCGTATGTCGGCAATAACGCGGCGAATGTTGTCCTCCAAGTGGGGTTGATCGTTTTGGGCTTATCGGCGTAGACTAGCGACTTCACATATCCCCACAAGAAATAGTCTAGCGACGTTAAATCGCACGATCTTGGAGGTCAATTCACGGGCCTGGAAAGTGAAATTATGCGGTTTTCAACCGTTTCCTTTATTAAATCAATTGTTTTGTCCAAATGCCTGCAATTTTCGAATTTTGATCCGAAAATGGTCTCGAACGACTAAGTTGGACTCACTGATGACGAATTCGGTGTCGAAATAGATTCTGTCCGGCCGGCTGGCCGGCCGTGGACACGATAACTGTCGAACGGAGCAAGCCAGCGACTTGCAACTTGTAAGGTAGTTCCCGCATCGGAATCCCGCAGTTAAGTTTGTTAATGGGCTAAATCGGCCTAATGGTAGCCATTTGAAATTCTGAAGTTGTTTCCCTCATATTTCAGGAACTACTGGGACGATTGGATTGAATATTGGCAGTTAGTTGAAGCATAACGACGCGCAACATTGAGCAGAATTTCGTTGCGATCGTATGGTCACCCAAAAAAAAAAAATTTCAAAATTTTTCGAAAAAATTGATTTCCAGAAACTGTTCAACATAACAATTCAGTTCATACCTTGAACTTCATATTTCACAGCAGTGTACCAAATTTCAATTCCATACGGGTTTTAGTTTTGGGAATATAAAAATTTAAAATTTCATGATTTTCTTCTCGATATCGTTGTATTTTTTGGTATAACTCAAGAAAATCTGATTCAACCATGATGAAACTTTGCAGCTAGTTCGAAGATGCTGAAGGACAACCTAGTGCGTCATGATCTACAACTGAAATATCAGGCAAATAACCTCAAAATTTCAAATGGCTTTAACGCCGAAAGAGTTCTGCCCCTTTTGCCCATTAAAGAACCTAACAGGCGGATTTTGGAATGTAACTTACCCTGAAAGTTTCAAGTCGATAGAATCTTCCATACTCAAGTAAACCGACAAAATTACAGAATCGCGCTTTTTATCTAAAGGATGGCATTTGCGCGAGGTTGAAAAATTTCGATTTCTTGTGCACATGTTCTGGGGAACAGCATGCTATCGTCTTGTCCAAATGTCTAATTTGCGAATTTTTCCTGAAAATGGTCTCAAACGACTAGGTTGGACTCACTGATGATGAATCCGGTTTCAAAATCGATTCTATCCGGCCAGCCGACTGCAACACGATAACTGTCGAAAGAAGCAAGCTAGCGACTTGAAACTTTCAGATTAGGTCGCGCATTGAAATACGGCGGTTAGATAATGAGGCAAATCGGTCAAATCGTTGGGAGTTATGGTCATTTAACATTTTGAGATTAATTTCTTGATATTTCAGGAACTACCCATGCGATTGAATTGGAACTTGACAGATAGTTAGAGCATAACAACGCACAACTTGTCACCAAATTCCGTTGAGATCACACTGTTTTTTTTCTAAATTTTATTTCGATACATCCATAATTTTTCGAGATATTAGGAAGAAATATATTGAATAACGGTTTTTTTCTCAATATCGTTGTTTTTTCTGGATTTACTCAAAAAATTCTAATTATTTATTTTTTTTTTCAATTTTCAATATTCTGTGATCTTCTGATCATATCATCTTTATGATAATTTGTATGAACTGTCATTTTTCGATGAAATACTGCATTTCAATTCGATCTTATCTGTATTTTTCGCGACTAAGAAACTCGATATTTGTAGAGTAGATACGAAGCTCGAATGCGTGAATGGATAAAAACCGCCCAATGATTCCGTAGAAATACCCATTCAAAATTTTATTTTTCCAATATTTCCAAAAATACAGATAAGAACAAATTGAAATCTAGTAGTTTATCGAAAAAAACCTAGAAAAGCGGTCATCTCCATTGAACATGCGCGCAAAAGCTGCTGCCTTCACGGCAGTGCTTTTCTAGGTTTTTCATTTTATTATTACTTTTAGGACCGTATTTCAAGCAAATATATAAAATTCTCACATCACTCATTTCGATGATGCTAAATAACTTACAACTATCTTTGTCATCGATCATCTCAAGGCACAGATTTTTATCCTCCTGGGCTGAAACAAAAATTGTATTGAATTTTCAATAATATTCAGTTCGTTCGGATTTATCCGATTGTGAAATTTTATGTAGGATTTATTTATCCTAATCCTGAGTTGTCATACCTGAAACTTTGAAATTTAGGGCATTTGGGTAAATTCAACTTTGTGAGTTATACCCTTTCTACTTGTTGCTATGGTTTTAAAGCTGAGCTATAATATAAAGTTGTGAATTTTCTTATGGAAATGAAAGCCTTTGATTATGATTTTTTATTTCAGAAATATTCAGGGTGTATTTGAATAACACCGAAAAAATTTAAGGGGCGATTCTGTGATGAAATTTAAATGGGTATTTGGTATAAATTTTTTTTGAAAACTCGCTCCGGAAAAATTACACCCCTCCGAAGATTAACAGAAAAATTGTTTCTCTTTTATATTTTTCCTGTATATTGAGCTGAAGACATAAAACTTGGTGAATATAATTTGTCAATAAAACTACCCATTTTAAAATATTTTCAATCTAAAATATTCTTAGAAGGGGCTGAAATTGTCAACAACTAAGATATTTTTTTACATCTTTATTTTGGATACACATTTTCCTTTTAAAACCACATGCCTGAAAAGCCCAATTCATTTACTTCCTTCTTATTTTACAAGTTTTTTCGAAAACTCAAGAATTTACGACAAAAAAATATCGATGATCTGCGAAACCGCAGGGTAGCAGGGCGTGAAACGATAAGAAATTCAGCAGGAGTATTTCATCGCATACGCATTTCAGTGAGGAAAAGAGAAAATGCTTGTATTGAAGCTGAATGCGTCATTTTCAATATTTATTATAATTCTATTGTCGATATTCGACTGGTTTTCTTTCATTGTTCGCTATTGTTTCAGTTGTAGAAGTCTTAGCCTAGTAAAATCATAATTTGGTTGGCTGTTGTTCAATAAAATGCTATTTCAAATGAGTTATGTTTTTCTCGTAAATGCTCGAGTTTTCGAACAAACTTGTAGAGATAAAAAGTAAGTGAATGGATTGGGCTTTAAAGCCATGTTAAAAAAAAATTCATCCAAAAAAAGTTGAAAGAAAAAATAACTTAGGGGATAACTATTTAAACCCTTTCTAAGCATACTTCAAGGTTAAAAGTTTTAACTGTAAATAATCATAAAGTACACCTTTCAAAGAAATATTATGTCGTGTCTACCTGGAGAGAGCCTAGTAGAATCATAATTTGGTTGGCTGTTGTTCAATAAAATACTACATATTTAAAATGAGTTATGTTTTTCACTTAAATGCTTGAGTTTTCGAAAAAACTTGTTGAGATAAAAAAGTTGGTGAATGCATTGGACTTTAAGTCCAATGCATTCAATTTCTAAGCATACTTCAAGGTTAAAAGTTTTAACTGTAAATAATCATAAAAGTACACCTTTCAAAGAAATATTATGTCGTGTCTACCTGGAGAGAGCCTAGTAGAATCATAATTTGGTTGGCTGTTGTTCAATAAAATACTACATATTTAAAATGAGTTATGTTTTTCACTTAAATGCTTGAGTTTTCGAAAAAACTTGTTGAGATAAAAAAGTTGGTGAATGCATTGGACTTAAAAAGCCATGTTTTTTTAAAAAGAAAATTTTCATCCAAAAGAGTTGTAAGAAAAAATAGCTTAGGGGTTGACTATTTCAACCCCTTCTAAGCATACTTCAAGGTTGAAAGTTTTAACTGTAAATAATCATTAAGTACTCCTTTCAAAGAAATATTATGTCGTTTCTACCTGAAGAGAGCCGTATGCTGTTAATGGACTTTGTGAGTCAGGGGCATAGTTACTTGATGGTGTTATTGATAAAAATAATTGTTGCTGACTAATGAAAAACTCCATTGAAATGAAATATAAATTCAATATATAATTTCTAATAAATTATGTGTTTCTCTCTGCCATAGAGTTCATCATGGACCGATTCAGTGGCCGTTTCGATCGATTGAGATCTGCCAATCCTATAGATTTTTTCAGATGGATTATTTATCAATCTTTTGAAAAATGTGTGAAATACTTTTGATGTGCAATCAACTGGAACTATTCGGAATGAAAGAAAATGACAAATTTGTTGGAATGGTAGCAAAAATATAGGTTTCCAAATTAAGGTTAATTCTCACTATACGTTCCGTAATCTACAAGTAAAATATTATAAGGTGTTAAAGAATTGATGTGTGCACACTAGACTTCCCGTTCACGTTCTGTCTTTATGACATTCTTGACTACTAAATTTTTACGTAGCTCACACAGAAGGGACACGGAAAGGTTACGGGACATTTAGTGAAAATCAACCTAAGCTCATAGGCCCCTCAAACCTTGACTGAGCATGATTTTTGACGCTTTATAAAATTCAAAAATGAATCAGTCTGGTATTCATGGGTCTATAATAATCCAATATGCATCTAATCACGCTTCCGAATAAAAGATATAAAATCAAGCAGATAAAACATATCATTTCTACTTACTGGGTATATACGTGTTTGGTCCTACGTCAAGTAGTAACGTGTCCTTTGGTTCGTCTTGCAAAATTGAATCATTAACAGGCTCAGGCTTGATCACAGATATATTCCAAGGAAACCTTCGACTGTTGCTCGAGTATATTGTATTTTGAATTTCTAAATACTCGCTTTGGGAAAATGCAGATAAACTATAATTAGCCATATCTCCTACTTCTGGGAAGGTTATATTGATCGCGATATCTTGCCCCACAATCATTTTCTTAATTTTCTTAAAATTGTAAATTAAAACTTCTTAACTTGTTGACTCTCGGGAGTAATTCTGAGTTATGGTCAGTTCTGAGCGAAATACCTTCGAAATTTGTATGTCTAAGCTTTAAGAGTGGGGATTTAGGATGGCTGCGCAGTGGGCGACTTTCAGCCACCCTTATATTTCCAAAATATCCCTGAGGTTCAGTTTTGAAATCCGCTCATTTTGGGCACTTTGGCACGTTGCGCTATTTAAACACTCGTCGGTTTCTGCCGTCGTCGTCCATACATAATGGTACGCTCATTCACACTTGGCGGCGAAATAATTGACGATATCCAGCAGCGAAAGTCTCTAGCACTGCCATATCTACGTTATTTTTCATCGAACTTTGAGAAACGTTTTTTTCCCTATACTACGCAGTGGTGTGTCGTGGTGTATGAGGTCGGGGGGCGCAAGTAGTAAGGATTGTAGGTTGAGCGTCATGGGTAGGAGGAAAGCTCGACGCCGGCGGCTAAAAGACTTATTTTTAACATATTTGTATCTTTCAAAAAAATTTCAAAAAGCACTGCCGTGAAGGCAGCAACTTTTGCGCGCATGTTCAATGTAGATCACCGCTTCAGCAACGAATTTGAACATGCACGCAAAAGCTGCTGCCTTCACGGCAGTGCTTTTTGAAATTTTTACTGATAAATTACTGAAATTCAATTCGATCAAATCTGTATTTTTGGAAATATTGGAAAAATAAAATTTTGAATGGGTATATCTACGAAATCATTGGGCGGATTTTACCCATTCACGAATTCGACCTTCGTAATTAAGCCCCAAACCTTCTCTACAAATATCGAGTTTCTAAGTCGTTTCTTCTGGAAGTTATTGTGTTTACGGTCAGCCTAACGGCCGACTGCGTAAACACAATAACTTCCGAAAGAAACAACTTAGGAACTCGATATTTGTAGAGAAGGTTTGGACCTAAATTACGAAGGCCGAATTCGTGAATGGGTAAAATCCACCCAATGATTCCGTAGATATACCGAATCAAAATTTTATTTTTTCAATATTTCCAAAAATACAGATCAGATCGAATTGAAATCCAGTACTTCATCGAAAAATAACAGTTCGAAGTTTCATACAGAATTTGATGAGGATGATATGATGAGAAAAATCATACAAATTTTTTTTTTCAAATTGTTCTAATGACACGATTATCACGAAATTTTGCAAAAAGTTGTCTTTCAGCATCTCAAAACTAGCTGTGAAGTTTCATCAGGACTGAATCAGTATTTCTCGAGTTATACCGAAAAAATAAACGATATCGAGAAGAAAACCTCGAAATTTGACATATTTTTTCCCGATATCTCCGAAACTTGTGATCGTATCGAACTGAAATTTGGTACACTGCTGTTAAATATGAAGTTCAAAGTGTTGGTGGACTTGTTTTTCGGATATGATAAATGGTTTTCGAAAAAAAAAATTTTTTGGAAAAAAATTTCGAAAAAAACTTTTTTTAAAATTAAATGACAATGTGATCCTGACGAAATTTGGCTCAAAGTTGCGCGTCGTTATACTCCACCCAACTGCCAAGTTTGAATCCAATCTCTCAAGTAGTTTCTGAAATAAAAAATAAATAACTTCAAAACTTCAACTGCCTATAACTCCGAAACTATTCGACCGATTTGGCCCATTAACGAACTTAACCGCGGCATTCTGATGCGCAACCTATCCTGAAAGTTTCAAGTTGCTAGCTTGCTTCTGTCGACAGTTAGCGTGTCTACGGCCGGCCGGCCGGACAGAATCGATTTTGACACCGGATTCGTCATCAGTGAGTCCAACCTAGTCGATTGAGACCATTTTCGGCTCAATCATCCAAAATTACAGACATTTGATCAAAACGATAGCACGCTGTTCCCCTAGAACATGCGCGCAAAAATAGTACGACAGCACAGAACATTCTTCTCAGGACAAAATGTTAGTTTTTCTCAAGCTCTGCATTAAGATTAATTTACTCTTTAAATATTCCTCGATTCTCAGAGCAGTCTCTTTCATCGTGACCTCTGAGGGCCGAATAAAAAAAGCTACAAAATTTTACGCAATAGATGATTGTTTTGAAACCTTATTATTATGTAAAATAATGCTTTCACTGTATGCAGAGCTAAACTGGAACAAAACATTTACCTCACCAAGTAAGGCAAAGATAATGCAAGAATCGATGTGGTCGCGAGGCGATTATGTTTCCTCATTTTTTCTGGAAAATGGTGTTACTCACATATTCCCTTTCTTGCTCAGTTGGGATCCATTCTTGGATCAACTTTATAAAATAACAAACACGGAAAACAATATAGCAAATCACATATCCAGTTATTTTTTCTGTAAATATCTATTGAAAAACGCCCCGAAAAGATCTGTTTTCGGCTTTTTGTTCACAAGTTTGTGATAACTTTATAACTGACAATTCTTCCTTCCTCAATTTTTAATTAATCGGCTAATTGCAGCTTATATCACGCCAATCAAAATTTAGTTCAAGAATGTTGCTGACTGAATTCATTATGAATCCTAACACAGAAAGAAAATATCAACAAGGTGGAGATTATAAAACATCAACCCGATAAAATAATAAACACGTAAATACACAGAAAGACGTTCGCCGACCCAACGAACACCAGTAATCAGTCAGACCGCACCTGAACTCAAACTGAGGCCGCAGAAATTTCGCGTCCCTTGTGTACTTATAGTTCGCAGTAGATCGGGGTCATTCGAAAGCATTCGCTGGCCAAGTGTCCTCGTATTTCGCGTGCCCGAACTACATCTTCGATATTCCGAGTCAATGAAGACGTATTCTGTTGGGATCGTTAATAAGAATTGATGTTTGTGTTTTCGGTTGGAATATTAACTAATGGTTGCTGTTTCTTTATAAAATATTAATTCTTTCGAGAAGAATTAATTGTGTTGTACGACAATATATTTTTTGGGAGGGCGCGCTTATTGAGCAACCGCCACTGATACTACGGAATTTTCATGTATTCATTCTGAGATGCCATTTGACGATATAATTGTATATAATTTGATAACAAGTTTCAGATCACATATGATTCCAACTTCATAAATTCTGATTTTCGATGTGAAAAACGTGAAATGAAGAAATGTAATTTGGAAACAGATTCGAGAGCCACCATTGAAATCTCTCTAGTTACATGAACATGCGCGTTTTTGTTCAGAATCTAATGTGAGGATAGAAAGACAAGAATCAACAATAGTTATTCATGGCTGAAAAATTAATTTTTTAGGAGTGGAATAAGAAAAATTTTTAATTGCTGAAATATTCAATCGTTCACTCGGCTTGAACACCCATAATCATAACGTGCTTTAAAATGCAGAATTCTCTTTCTATACTGACTTGAACGAGTAAGAGGATAATAATGCAAGTTTAATCACCAGGTGTATATTTTCCTTTGTCGTTGAGATAATCACAGTTGCTTCGAATTTAAAAACACTCTGCGTTTTGCTACAACTGAATATACGGGGTGGTCCAAGTAGTGATGTCAATAAATTTTTTAGATTTCTCACAACTGGGGGCATCCAAAAATACTCCATGTATGTCATGCGATTTTTTGTAGTTTTCGAGTTATAGTTTTTTGTGTTTTTCCGATTTATTATGCCAGCGAGTTTTTAAAAATTCATATCTTTTTATGAAAGGGATATTTTGCAGATTTTTTTTCTGTAACACGATCTAACTGAATGTTGTTCTGATAAAAAAAATAACTCAGCTTCCTGAAATCACTCAAAGTTACTCAAAAAAGGCTTGAAGGCTAGGACTTCAGTTTTCATTAGGATTCACTCAAATTCATAAAAAAAACAAAACGGAGTTTTCATATCTTCTGGCTGAGTTTAAAAACTTCGCACGGTTCTAAACTACCAAGAAAAAAATAGTATTTTATTGGCCTTTTTCGTTGTTATCGGCCTTCGAAAGCGGATAAGCCAAAAATAATTGAAACACGATTCGAGTTATTATTCTACTTATCACTCTTATGGTTAATTAACTCAAAAATGTGATTTTGAAGTGATTTTAATTGAAATTTCTGTAAACTAACTGTAGCTCCTGTAGTTTTCACAATAATTTTGGTCTCACCACTGATTGACAATGAGAGCATATTTCAAATTTGGTTGTTGAGAAATTACTTGCTTTCGCATGAGAAAGAAAAGCACAAATCACTGAAAATTTAATATTTACTACAATGAATCTTCAAAACTTCTTCCTCCATTTTGAATACATAATCGTCCACGTTTTTCGTTTTATTTTTCTTTCCGCTTCTAAAAGTTTTTGTCTCAATTCTGCACGGTCGTAAAATACCAAAATCATAAGAAAAAATAGTACTTTGTGGGCTCAAAGTTGTTCAAAGAAGGCTTGAAAGTTAGAACTTTAGTTTTCAGCTCAACTCAAACATTCAACATCAATAAAAAATACAAAAAGGAGTTTTGATAGCTTCTGGCGGAGTTTACAAAACTTTGCACGGTCCTAAACTACCAAAATCATAATAAAAAAATAGTACCTGATGTGTCTTTTTTTGCTGTAATCGATCTTTGAAGGCAGATAGGCTAAAAATCATTGAAACACGATTAAAGTTATTTTTCTACTTTTAATCATTCTTATGGTAAATTAAACTCAAAAATGTGTTGCTAAAGTAATTTTAATTGAAATTCCTGTAAACTAACTGTAGCTTGTGTAGTTTTTTCAATAGTTTAGGTCTCAACACTCTCTGAAATGTTAGCATAGTTCAGAAGTGGTAGTTGTGGAATTACTTGCAATGGATGAGAAATTAAAGCACAGATCACTGAAAAACTACCATTTAGAACAATAAATTCTCAAAATCCCTTCCTCCATTTTGAATACATAATCGTCAACGTTTTTGTTTTATTTTTATTTGAGCTTCTGAAAGTTTTTATCTCAATTCTGCTTTGTTGTTGCTTTTCGTCGCTTACAAAAGCTCTTTGTAAAATCCCTAAATAAAAAAATCAAGGGTGTTCAGGTGTGACGTACGCGCAGGCCATTCGATCAGCCCTGCACACCCAAACCATCTTACTGTGAAAATAACACGAGTCACAATTAATTTACAGGAATTTCAATTAAAATTACTCTAAAGCCGCATTTTCAAGGTTAAATTGCCATAAGAATAATAAAACGTAGAAAAATAACTTTACTTGTGTTTCAATGATTTTGAGTCTATCCGCCTTCGATGGCCGATTACAGCAGAAAATGGCCAGTAGAGTACTATTTTTTTCTTATGATTTTGGTAGTTTAGGACCGTGCAGAATTTTTGAACTCAGCCAGAAGCTATGAAAACTCCTTTTTCTATGTTTAAGTTGATGTTGAATTTGACTGTTCGAGTGAATCCTACTGAAAACTAAAGTTCTAATTTTCAAGCCTTTTTTGAAGAGATTTGAGTAATTTTAGGAAGCTGAGTTATTCAGAGAGATCATGTTACGAGAAAATTCTGCAAAATACCTTCTACATAAAAAGATATGAGTTTTTGAAACCTCGTTGGCATAATAAATTGAAAAAACACAAAAAAATTATAACTCGAAAACTACAAAAAATCGCATAACCTACATGGGGTATTTTTGGATACCCTAGGTGTGGGGAATCTAAAAAAAAATATTAACGTCACTACTTGGACCATCCTGTATATTCACATCTCAATGGGCATCAATTAACTCATTATGTTCGATTCACCGCCACTACGAACGCGTAATAGTTCCAATGTGAAATATAAAAAAAATGTCAATGGCCAGATTTATTCTTAAATCTGGAAAAGGAATTCCATAAAGGTGAAAGATGAGGAGGGAGTATATCCTATATTTCCCTTTCACCAAAAGTGTCAAACAGTTCTGAGAAAGATCTGTGGATGTACCCATACCAATATGGCCGACTTCGAACTATATTAACGTTGAGTATTTTTGCCTCATTGGCTGATAATTTCTGTACGGTTCGTAGTGAAGAGACATACAGAATTATTTAAAAATGGTTTCTTGTTCGGTATTTGGGTAAGCTGCATTTACATTTCACAGGTCAGTTCCTACTGCTGTGTGTTTGTTGGAAAATTAGTTGTATTGGATTTTTATGATTCCTCATGTTACCCACGAGGCTTATACACAAAAAGTATAGAACTTATTTATCGGCAAATGAGGCATAAATATTCAACGTTAAATAGTTTGAAGTCGGCCATGGTGGTATGGGTAAATCCAAGGAACTTTCCCAAATGTGTGTGACACTTTTCAAACGTTATGCCCCACCACTCTTTTCCTACCTCCATGAGGAATTCATATAAATTCGACAAGTGTCCAGTAGGGGGGTGAACCTCCTAGTATACTCCAAGCACGTTTATAAACTATGCCGGTTAGCCATGATTTAGGTATATCTAGTTTTTTTACTTAAAACTGACACAGGTTGGCACTCGTGAAATATCGGCAATGTCAAAATAATTCTCAGCGACGTTGCCAACTGCCAATGCCAATTTATACTCTCAATCTCAACATAATCATCACGCTTGGAAACTAAAAATGCCGAAGGTAGTTTTGAAGAAGCAGAGACAAAGTATCAGGAAGTGTCATGTAGAATTGAAATCTGCTTTTTCTGATGTAACCCTGATAATTTGGAATGAATAATTTGTCACAAGCTATCCAACATTTTCGACGTATATGAGTGAAAACCCAGTGTATCGTTCACATAGATTCCCATGAACTTTAGCAATTGAGTTAGTTCGTTTAAGGTGACAAAGGTTATGTAGTACTACTACATTTTCATCACAAAGTAACGGATTACTCTATCTATTATTTTTCAGTAAAATTTCAACACTTGATTCTTGATCTCCGTACAAGAAAAAATCATAACTGAATCTTCCAACCATGTTTATATACGTGAAATATTTCAAGTGTTGATAAAGAAAAATTTTCTTCAACATTCGCCAGGTCTTAGGAATTATTGAATTCACATAACATTTTCTCAAATTCATTATTTTCCCAAAGTAAATTTACCGTTTGAAAAATACGTTATTACTACGACTTCTATGTAGAGAGGACAACGTTTTGTAGTTATCTGACAGAAAAATGACTATAACCTAACATTTTCTAAATATACAGGGTGTAATCATAGCCTTCTAAAGTGCTTTAGAAGGCTATGGTGTAATGTGTCAGAATGTCATGGCCAACCGGGATTATTTATGAATGTGAGTATAGAATATGGAAAAAAAAATTCTGTGAATGGCCACGCGAATCTGACGGAGATGAAAGATATGAAAGTATAGATTTCTCCGTCGAGAAAGGATGATCCGAAATGACATTAGGCTTTGAATTTTAAAATGTGCTTTTAATATTTTTGCCGGTAAAATAAGCAGGGATTTTTTGCAAAGATTTGGTATAAATTTCATATCACTAATCCATCTAGATTATTAACCTGGTAATAAGACTGCAATATTGATGCAATTCCCGAATATATTCCGAATGATCATAATTGTGCATGTAGATATTAATATTATAAGTTGAGTTCCGAAGACAGATATAATAGTTTGAGTAATGACTGAGAAAATCACTGATGCCCTCAACATCTGATCAACCTTCAGTAGGAAGCAATGATACAACAAGCTTTTTTCTAGTTCTAAAGTTGCCAAAATTTTACAGGTATAGATAAAAATTCTTATTCAGTTGAAAATAAACCTGTATTTTCATGAAAATTAGGATTACACAATCATATTTGTCCCCTGAGCAGCAGTCCTTGTACGAAATTCATAAAGAACTATTTCTTTCAAATTATTCGAACTTAAAATGAACAGGAGACAAAAAAAAATTAAACGGTTTATAGAAATCGCCTCTGCGTTAACAAAGTCGTAAATACTTTTCGAAGTTTGTAACGCTGTATTGATGCAGTAATGCAGGAGCAATTTCTATTATTGAAAGTTTTCATTATTTTCACTCGTGTTTCAAATGTAGGAAAGCCTACGAAAATTTTCAAGCAAGATTTTTCACTTGGAAAAAAAAGATTCACCACTGTTTCGAGGATGCCAGGATTTAATAAAGTGGATTCTGCGAGGGATTCAGCAACCCTTTAATAGAAGACTCTTTTGGATATATTCTCAGATGACAATATTGATATTATTCTTTCAAATTTTCAACATATAACTTCGTTAATGTTGATAGTTAATGAATTACAAAGGCCTTCTCGTTATTTCTTTAAAGAATGTTGGTAGATTCTGTATATTCAAACGGAAGAAATAAATGAAGAAACGAAATATAATTAATTCATATTACATAGGTAGGTATGTAATTGATTTCACTTCATAATATGTTATATGAAATTAATTTTTATTATCCATCTTAAAGCTAGCTCTAGCAGTTAATTCAACAATTCCAGCCACAAACAAAATACTTTCAACTCTGCCTGTTAGGGTCGCTAGCGAGCTTACCATCCAAAATAAGTTCTTTGTGTGTCCATTGGTGTCGCTAGTAAACGGCCAAGATGACCGCCACTTTGTTTCCACAGATTAGTAGGGAGTTTACACTTCTTATATATTTGTATTCTGCGGTGTCCAGTATATAGTATAGTATGTCTTTGTCTACCTCGGTATCCTAGAGAATGGAGACATAGTCTAGGATGCGGAAGGTACTGGGTTCGAATCCCGGCGAGAATATGGATGTTGTGAAGTGTCTAGGTGGTGGTGATTTGAAAGAATCTTAGGATAGTAGAAAAAAGAAAAAAAAATTAAAGTATATCTTTTCTATGCAAGTGTCCCAATGCGTGTCAGTTCGTGAAGAAGTCTCCAAAATATTTGTAGTTTTGTTCGATTTTACAGTTAGTGAATAATCGATCAACTCATCCGTGATCACCTTTAGTGGGATTAAGTTATGACGAAATATTATTGTTCCATCTCGATGATGTTTTCATAAGTATAAGAATATTGAAAGACGTTTGAGATTACTTCATTTGTTCAGACAAATAAATTAAACGAAGAAGAATGTATTTCAATAGAGGACCCAATTTTTTGTGGCACTTGGATTCTTATGACAAATTCAAACCTAATGGGGTTACTATCAATGGTTGCATCAAAGGATTTTGGCGACACATAATGTGGTTGAGAGCATGCTTCATAATTACATCATTAGTTATCCAAAATTGACTACTTTAGTGAGCGAAATATTCTAAATCAGATCCTATTCATTAATGACAAAAGTACTGCAAATCAACGAATTGAATCATGGTGGGCTATAACGCGGAACAAAAAGTTTTGGATGAATTTATTCTAGAATATCATAGATGCCGGTTACTTCAGTGGCATTTTCTTAGACAAATCACTGATTCACTTCATATTCCTGGATTTGATACAGGCGAGAAAAAACGCTTCAAATCTTAAGAAGTTATAACATATCACTGAAGCCGAGGTGGGTATACTGTCATTTCAATTATATTTGACATATTTTCATCACACGGGGTAAGCGGAATTATTCTATCACATCGATCACTTGGGGCACTTTTTTCGGAAACACGAAAAATGACAGAACGTTTCGATATGATTTTATAAGTCTTTCTCCTTCAACGATCAAGGCACCTGCACATTTTGTATGTTTCAATTATGAGCATATATATAAATTACGATTCAAAAAATTTTCTTGGTTATTTTGCATGGGAGATTTGCGACAAATAATCAAATCGAAGCATTAATAATGCTTCAACTTATACTTATATTCCAATTGCTTAACTGATGTAGCAAAGTGGTAAATCAGTATTTCATTATTTTCGGGTTGTTCTCAAGGTTTCCACTACCAATATACTAAACTGAACTATTAAAAAGTAAATAAAATTCATAGAAAAGTATTTTCGGATTACAGCATTGAAACTTTTTGTCAAGGGTGTACCACACCAAAAGCCGTATTTATAACATTCTTGTAAATCTTTTAAAAAAAGAGTAGGACAGCACAGAACATTTTTTGAGGAGAAAACTTGAATTTTTGTCAAGCTCTGCAGTAAGATTAATTAACTGTTTAAATATTCCTTGATTCTCAAAGCAGTCTCTTTCATCGTGACCTCTAGAGACAAATAAAAAGTGCAACAAAAATTTTCGTAATAGATGATTTTTTTTAATGTGTTTATTTTTTCGACCTTATTATTATGTGAAATAATGCATATTGACATGTATTATATCGTCCCCAAATATTCAGAATGCAAAGTAATATCAGTCCTGAGGAACTAATTCATTAGCTTATTCACCTAAGCGATGTTTCGAGAATCTTTGTTCTCTTCCTCAGGCTTAAAATAACCTGCATAACCTACAGGTATGAATATTCAAAACACAAAATTTCTACATGGAAACAAACAGAATAATAAAACTGAAAATACAATAGTGTAAATTATCAAATTGTGGACAACGAATGCATCAAAAAACATAAACAACCGAAAGAACAATTCCACCAACTCACCTTATAAATAATTAATTGAATAGGTGTCTCGAACAATTCAAATTCGTCAATTAAAATTGGTGGGGACTCGCAAATTCTACTGACGTACCGGTAGGTAATAGATAGGTATTGGTTTATAAATGAGATTGAACAAAGGAATAAACGCCACAACACCGAAATATATGTGTTATCTCTACTTTCAACATCATTAAGAAAATACAAAAAGGAGTTTTCATAGCTTCTGGCTGAGTTCACAAACTTCGCACGATCCTAAACTACGAAAATTATAAGAAAAAAATAATACTTTATTGGCCTTTTTTGCTGTAATCGGCCTTTGAAGGCGGATAGGCTAAAAATCATTGAAAGTAATTTTCCACTTTTTATCATTCTTATGGTGAAAATGTGTTTATTAAGTGATATTAATTGAAAATTCCTGAAGAACTAACTGTAGCTCGTGTAATTTTCACAATCATTTTGGTCTCGCCACTGACTGAAAATGTGAGCATATTTCAAAATTGTTACTTGCTTTTGGATGAAAAATACTACTGAAAAATTACCATTCACTACAAAAAAACTAATGGATATTTTGTCACATAAGTGTTCAGAATGAAGGAAAATTCAACCTTGGAGGATTTCAATAATTTTGGGTGAATTTTTTTCACTGTAGACGTAAAAACAAGTTGAGTTCGAATTTTGGAAAAAATTTTTCACTGAAAATCTTAGAAAATCGTGTACATTGAAATAATGCTATCCAATTTAGCAATCGAAAATAAAAAATTCAAAGTTTACAGGTTTTCCGCCATTTTGAATTTTTTTTCCCAAATTCTATAACACAGTTCAATTGAGCAGCGGAGAATACTAAGATGTGACCGAAGAGCGTTATTTCAAAGGTCACGCATAACTCACCTCAGTTATCAGAATATTGCTCAAAGTTGACATTTACCACCCTGTATTCCCTTATGCGGAACACCCTGTATATCACGAAACTACCAAGAGACTCGAAATATTGTGAAGTAGGTTTGGGGGTAGATTACGATTGTTGAATTCGTGAAAATGGGAAATTTTCCGGATGGTCCCATAGATATTTCTATTCGAATGTTTATATTTCCAATATTTCAAAAAATACAAATCAGATCGAGATTAAATCTAGTACCAAACGGTTGTGAAAATATCCGAAACGACGTGAATGTTCCTGTAAAATATCAAGGAAGCCTGTTTGAAGATCACAAATATGTTTCAATTTGGAAGGTCAACAGCCTAGAGCGCTGTCACCTGAATGATGATCACTCTGGCTAAGAATTTGAATTAGTATAGAAAAAATCCTGACTTCAAGTCAGTTTTCCCAACTTTTACGCCTTTTTGTTCATAGGACAGGCGTGCTTTAATTTTGTCTGTAGTTCTCAAATTTTCTGCCGCGAAATTTATTGAGTATAAGTAGGCTAACCAACTTGGAATTTGTGTATACATTCACAATTGTAGTTTAAAAAGTAAAACACTGTGGTCGATGTGTTAGAGAAGAAACTTATTCTCTGAAAGCGGCCGACATACACAATTGTCGAAAAATCTGCCTCTAACTATTTGCATTTTACAGAACAAGAAAATCTAACAGTTGGATCTAAGAAGGCCAGCTTAGCTGAGCAAGGCTATTCGAAAAGGCGAGTACCTGTTTTGAATATCTTGGGCGCAATTGCCAAGCCCAAACTCTTCAAAAGTAAAACATAATTCCCCCCTAGAAGAATGAACTTCTAGGAACAGCAGGCCCAGAGTAGAGATAAGATACCTACCATTCGTAAAATATTCAACTTGTAGTCCTGAATACTGAGAAAAATATCCGAGGCACATTGTTAAGAAGATACCCTTCCATTATAAAATATTATTGTGTTCATTGCCAAGATTTACAATCGTTCAGCAAAATTGGTTTTTGAGTCGATGTTAACTTTGCACTTGAGAAGACTGTCTTTGGAGGTGTAGGAATGCAATGCAGTAAGATATGAGGTATTTCGGCAACAATCAGGATGGTCGAAATCACCAACACATTTTTAGCAAAAGGTAAAAAGGAAATTTTTATGAACGGGTGGTTTTTTGCTCAAACCCTGCCAATTAAGAAAGCCGTTTAAGCATTATATATCAGGAATGTTCACAGTAAATTCAAAAATAGAATTTACCTCTGCTGTTGGTGAAAGTGAGAATAATTTACTCAGAAATAAACTGTAGACACATTGTATAAAGACCCTCTTTATACAATGGTAGAAATTATCAAATATTTATTCCCTTCTTTTGCATTCCTTGTAGACCAGGGTGGGTAGTTTTTTAACCAAAAAGAAATGATAATAGGAGGATTGGAAAAGGAAGGGAATATAACAAGAGTGCAAGGAAAAATAATTTAGTGGCGATCGGAGGTCGGGAGGTGGAAGGGGGTGAGTTTTTAGGGGTAAAACACGGTTTAGCTCGATTTCCGGCAAAACTACTAGTCCTATGGAGAAATGTTGAACGGCGAAGTTGTAGGTGATAAACCTCAAAGTTCATGTGAGAAATTCAAACAACCAAGTTTTTGGTTTTTATTTTTATTATTCACAGAAAAAGTTTTTTCGCGCAATTTAGTGAAAACTTCTCTTTTTGCGTGCATGTTCTGGGGAACAGCGTGCTATAGTTTTGTCCAAATGTCTGTAATTTTCGACGATTGAGCCGAAATTGGTCTCAAACGACTAGTTGGACTCACTGATGACGAATCCGGTGTCAAAATCGATTCTGTCCGACCGGCAGTCCATAGACACGATTACGGTCGTACGGAAAATCCTATCGACCTGAAACTTTCAGGGTAGGTTGCATTTCAAAATGCGTCGTTCGTTATTGGGCAAAATCGGCCGAACGGTTTCGGAGTTAGAGCCTTTTGAAGTTATTTCGGCGATAATTCTTAAACTACTGAAACGATTGGATCGAAACTTGGCAGTTAGTTGGAGTACAGCAACGCGAAACTTCTCGGAAAATTTTGTTGGGATCATACTATCAGTAAATTTTGAAAAAAAATTTTCGAAAAATATTTTGTTTCGCGAACTGCTCATCACATTTGAGAAAACATTCAGCGCATACTCTAAGCTCCATATTCCACAGCAGTGTACCGAATTTCAATCCGATACGGTTATTAGGTCCGGAGATATTGCGAAAAAATATATGAAATTTCGTGGTTTTCTTCCCGATATCGTTGTTTTTTTCTGTATAACTGAAGAAATACTGATTCAATCATGATGAAACTTCGCACCTAGTTTGAAGATGCTGAAACACAACTCTTCAGAGAATTTCGTGATGATCGTACATTAATTCAAAAAAAAATTTCAATTTTTTTCTTTCAAATACATGTAAAGAAAGTACTTTCTTCATTTGAATAAGATGGCTAGCAGATTTTGAAGTTTCTAGAATAATACGTCAAAGCAGTGAATCAAAAATCAATTTCAAGCGATGGACCAAATGCTCTGGTTATAGTTTCGGTTATCAAAATTGACAGATTATCCTTTGCCTATATGTCAGTTTGGATAACCGTTACTATGACCGGAGCTTTTGGTCCATCGCTTGAAATCGATGAAAAATAATTAGTTAATCAAGTGAATCAAAAGACAGATAATAATAAACTTTAATTGCTGTTTCTTTCGTATTACAGGTAACTTTGAAATTAATGTAAATAGTGTGAATAATAGCTAATAAAGCTTTCGTATTACAGGGAGAAACAAAACTGTTTTATTGTTATCAATAAAGATTTGACATCCTTATAAAACAGCAATTTTGTTTATGATGTCGAAACTACAGTTTGATTTTATGGTAGTGGCCTCACCAAAAGATGCTAAAACCAATGTTATTGCCATAACCTCAATTTGTACACAAGATGGAAAAAGATATGTATTGCCAGAAGAATTAAGATATATGGGAGATCATGTAGAACTGAGAAAAACTAACAATTTCACGAAACTAGCTCATTCGTTAAAGAAAAGAAATCATATAAGGAAAGTGTGGATAACAATGACAAAAGAATTACAGGAGACATGCATAGATGAAGATGGAAATTTACAATTTGGGGATCAATATTTAGAGGAAATAAATGCAGGGAATACAAACCAAACACAAGATCATAATCTGAAAGAGATATTAGAAAAGCTGATAGAAACAACACAAAATAAGAATGAAGAGAAAAACTTAAAACAAATATCAGTAAAACTTTTGATAGGAAAATTTTCAAGCAATAATACTAATTCTGAACAGTGGATGGAAAGCTTTGAAAAAGAGTGTTCTAGATTTCAAATAGATAGAAGTGATGACAAAATTGAATTATTGAAATTATTTTTGGATAAACCAAGTTTAGATTGGCACTCATCTACACTCATTCGGTTGACAGTAAATGCTGGTTGGTTAGAATGGAAAAAAAGATTTTTGGAATGCTTTACAGATAATGGATGGAATAACGTTACTTATGCACTATCATTTAAATATCGAGAAGGTTCGCTAACTGACTATGCTTTGAAAAAAGAGAAACTTTTGATAGATTTCAATAAAAATATGGATATTAGTCACTTATAGCATTGGTTTACCAGAATTTATTTTGAACAGAATTGATAAGTCAGAACTAAAAGAAACAACAGACTTATTCAATGTATTGAGACAATTCGAATGTCTAGTGAACAAAAACAATTCTCAAAAAAAATTCACATTACATTCTCAAAAGAAAAAATATGAAGAAAAGAAACCTTGTAGGACGTGTGAAGATTTGGGTGAAGGTGTGAGATACCACCCTAATGAAAAATGTTGGTTCAAGAAAAATGAAGAATACAGAGAAAAAACACTACAACAAAAAAGGTGAATAACAATTCTATTTTAGATGTAGAAATTTATGCTGAACCAAAAAACGAATAAACACACCACTAATTAAGTTAAATATTGTATTGGAAGGAAAGATTAATATAGAAGGGATCTATGACTCTGGATCTCAAGTTTCATTGATAAATAAAAGAATAATAAAAACTATCAATAATAATATTAAAGATAAGAACCCAATACAATTGAAAACAATTAGTGGTGTAACATTCACAAAAGGATTGACAAAAATAAAATTGCAAATTTTCAATATTGAAAAAGAAGTAGATGTGTTCATTGTGGAAAATGAGGATTTTCATGATTTTTTGATAGGCCTAGATATAATAAAAGAATTCAATTTGAGGCAAGATGAAAATCTGAATATAAGCCAAAAACGATCGCAAAGAGAAGATACGATAGAAATAAATTTCAATGAACACATTGAAGAAAAAGATTTTAAAATAGATTTAAATCATTTAGATGACAATAGAAAAATTGAAATAGAACAATTGATAGAAGAGTATAAAGGAATATTTGCTAAAGACAAATATGATATAGGAACTGTGAAAGACTATGAAGCAAGAATAGATATCTTAGTAGATAAGTTCTGTTATAAACGACCGTATAGATGTACAATAGAAGACAGGAATGAAATAGAAAAACAAGTGGCAAAACTATTAGAAACAAATTTAATTGCAGAGTCATATAGCCCATTTGCTGCGCCAGTGACTCTAGCATTAAAAAAAGGCGAAGGAAAGACTAGATTATGTATCGACTTTAGAGATTTAAATAAAATTGTGACACCACAAGCTCAACCTTTTCCACTTATTGATGATCTAATAGTAAAAGCTAGAAATTGTAAGTATTTTACATCACTGGACATCAACTCAGCATTTTGGTCAATACCACTAAGGATAGAAGATAGAAATAAAACAGGTTTTATAACTCAAGAAGGACACTATCAATGGACTTGCCTACCATTTGGTTTAAAAACAGCACCAGCAATCTTCCAAAGAATTCTATCAAGTATACTAAGAAAATATAATCTTAAGAACTTCACGGAAAATTTTATAGATGACATCTTAATATTTTCAAAAACTTTTGAAGATCATATCATGCATATAAAACAAGTTTTAGAAGCCATAATAAAAGAAGGCTTTAGACTGAAATTAAAAAAATGCACGTTTGCATCCAAGTCAATCAAATATCTCGGTCATATAATAGAAAATAATAAAGTAAGACCAATAAATACAACTTAGTATCCATACAAAATTTTCCTACTCCAAAAACACAGAAGAATATCAGACAATTTCTTGGTAAAATAAACTTTTACCACGAATATATACCGAAAATCTCAACAATACTAGATCCATTACATAGACTGTTGAGAAAAGATGTAAAATTTCATTGGTCTGTAGATTGTGAAAAGTCATTCACATAAATAAAAAAATTATTATGTTCCCAACCAGTGCTAGAAATATTCGATAAAGATTTGCCTATTAAGATATTTACAGATGCTTTAATAGAAGGTATGGGTGCAATACTGAAACAAACACAGCAGGATGGAAAGGAGAAACCTGTGGCCTATTTCTCAAAAAAATTAAATGAGATGCAAAAAAGAAAAAAGGCTATATATTTGGAATGCTTGGCAATAAAAGAAGCGGTGAAATATTGGGAACACTGGTTGATTGGAAGAAAATTTGAAGTTTATTCAGACCATAAACCTTTAGAGAACCTCAACATAAAATCAAGAACAGACGAAGAGTTAGGTGATCTAACATATTACCTGTCTCAATTTAATTTTAATATTAAATAAATACCAGGGAAACTCAACACTGAAGCAGACTGTCTTAGCAGGAACCCGGTATTGGAATCAATAGATAATACTGAAGAAACATTGAAGATAGTAAATGCAATCAAAATTCAAGAAATAAAAAAGATCAAGATGAAAACATTGTATTGAAAGAACTTAAGAAAAAAACAATAGATGAACATGGTATTATATAATTTATAAACAAATTAGGGGTAAAAAGAAGATAGTATTATCAGAGAAATTGAGCATTCAATTAATAAGAAATACACATATAGATTGGTGTCATATTGGCATAAATCAACTGACTAACAGAATATGCCCATATTATACTTCAAAAAGATTAATAGAAAACATAAAGAAAATATGCAAAACATGCTATATTTGTAAAAGAAATAAATCTAGAGGTCAAGCAAAATATGGATTAATGTCACAATTAGGACCAGCAACAAAGCCATTTGAGATAGTGTCGATTGATACGATCGGTGGGTTTGGTGGTCAGAGATCAACGAAAAGATACCTCCATCTTTTAGTTGATCACTACACAAGATATGCACTCATACACACTTCAAAAACCCAAGCTGCAACCGATTTTATAAAAATAGTTCAAAACACACTAGAAATAAGCAAGATAGATACAATATTAACAGACCAATACCCAGAACTCTAAAGAATTCAAAAATTTTTTAGAAAGACAAAATATCAGACTCATTTATACAGCCTTAAATGCACCTTTTTCAAATGGACTCAATGAAAGATTAAACCAAACAATAGTCAATAAAATTAGATGTAGAATCAATGAATCTACAGAAAAGAAGGCCTGGACGACAATAGCAAGAGAATGTGTTGACAAATATAACATAACAGAACACTCAGTTACAGGTTTTACACCAAAATATCTACTAGATGGGACCAATACAAATATGCTACCCGAAGAACTTAAAGAACATAAAAATGCAGAAGATTGGAAGAAAAATAGAAAAATAGCTCTTGATAACACTATAAAATCACACGAATATAATAAAAATCTATTTGACAAAAACAGAAAAGAACATGAATTCAATACAGGCGATTCCGTATACATTGAAAACGGAAATAAATTGAACAGGAGAAAATTAGATGAACTCAGAATCGGACCTTTTAAAATAACAGAAAAAATATCAAATACCATATTTAGAATTAAAACCGGAAAAAGAAACGAAGAAACAGGACTAATTCACATAACAAAATTAATTCCAGAATAAAGTAGCTAATGAAAATTCTCATAAGAATTTTCACAGTGAAGAGGGGAGATGTAAAGAAAGTACTTTCTTCATTTAAATAAGATGGCTAGCAGATTTTGAAGTTTCTAGAATAATACGTCAAAGCAGTGAATCAAAAATAATTAGTTAATCAAGTGAATCAAAAGACAGATAATAATAAACTTTAATTACTGTTTCTTTCGTATTACAGGTAACTTTGAAATTAATGTAAATAGTGTGAATAATAGCTAATGAAGCTTTCGTATTACAGAGAGAAACAAAACTGTTTTATTGTTATCAATAAAGATTTGACATCCTTATATACATATTCAATATTCTGTGATCTTCATATCATATTATCCCCATTTAATTCCGTATGAACTTTCGAACTGTTATTTTTCAATAAAGTACTGCATTTCAATCCTATCTTATCTGTATTTTTTGTAATATTCGGAAAATAAAATTTTGGATATCACTTACGAGTGTCAAATGAAATTATTGGAAACTAATTTTCAGATTTTCCCGAAACCGGTGGGTAGCTCACTGTAACACATTTTGGAAAATATTGAAAACAATTTGTGACTTCGGTTATTCTTAGAATAGATATTCACTTCGTTATTTCCAATAAGTCATCATCTTTTATAATACGCATGTGAAAATATTTTTACGCACTTGTTATGGGGAACAGCGCCTTATCGTTTCATATAAATGTCATATTCAATTCTGCCTGGAGGTCCTCATGTGCTTATTACTTTAAAAGGAAAGGACAAAGGGTTTTGAAATTTTGTTTTGAGCCCAAATATCTCGAGTAAGTTCGTAAGTGGGTAGAATCGGCAGATGAACGGTTTCAGAGTTATACACTAATATGAAAATTCGAGGTAACTTACCTTCAGAAGATATCGAGGAACAACCTCGATATCTCATGAAATATACCGACGCGATTGAAATTGAAACTATGTGGTTGGTTGGATAATACCAACGCAAAACTCAGTACGAAATTCTTTGAGGAAATTAAAAAAAAATTATGCGAACATATTCCAAATATTTGTTGAATTTTTTTTCTCGGAGACTCTTAATCGGATTCCAATGAAATTCAGCACAAACCTTGAAGGTGATATTTAACAACAGCTGTTCAAATTGATATTCAATCCGAAATTAACTTTCGTAGATATAGTTTAAAAAATATGTCAAATTGCGTTGCTATTTGAACTTTTGGGGTTCAATATCCCAAGAATAAATAACTGACGCGATCAGATTGAAATCTTCGTAATAGGTCACTAACTATTTGGATCTGGTAGTTAGAAATTTTTAAAATACTTCATTCGAAAATTTTCCCAATTCACGTGGAGATTTTGTTTGTTGGAAGTCTATGTATCAGATTTCTATAAAATTCAGCACGCACCTTGAATTTGATATTTCCTCAATATCTCAAGAGCTTACGCGATCAGATTTCAGAGATGGATGCAGAATACCTGTACCCAACATGTTGCAAAATTTCGTGAGGATCGTACGGGTAGAAAATTCAAAAAATTATTTCTTCTCTTTTTATTTCAAGAATTTTACTGCGAAACTTTTCATCAGCTTTCAATGAAATTTTGCATAAACTTAGAAGTCACTATTCAGCAACAGTGTTTGAAATTCAGTTTGATTGTGTATTGATCCAAGGAGATCCTGGATATTTCCACCGCGTTGTTAATAATACCTCAAAAAATACTGATTATATTTTGATAAGATTTGGTAACCAGATATCAAATGCAGATGAGTGATAAGATCGATTTAAAAAAAAATTTCAAATTTAAGTTGGTCCTTACGAACATCCGCATGAACCTAACAGGCTGTCATTTTTCATTGGAGAACTGAATTTCAATTCGATACAATCTATATTCTTGGAAATATTTGGAAAATGAAATTTGAGAATTCGTCCAAACCCACCATCAAACACAATTACTTCCGAAAGGAACGACTCGCTATTTGTTGAGTAGGTTCAATGCAGTTCTTCAGGAATTTGGACAATATAATTTATTCGAATCTATTAACACATTGCCAACGTTTCGAACCTTTCGTGTTTCTTTCTCAAGGCTCGTATTTAATTCGATTCGGAATGTGTCTGGCGAAATAAAACATTAATTTTCTCTAATAACTATTTGAGTTCACTGTGGATAAAATACTGATAACAAAAAAGTGTGTAACTACTCTCTAATCCACTTACACTTTCTGCGTCTAACGCAAGTTTCGGAAACCAAGTTTCCTTTGTCAAAGACATATCGTTACGATAACGAAATGTAACGATTAAGTAACGATATGTCTTTGAAAAGGGAAACTTTGTTTCCGAAACGTGCGTTAGACGCAGAAAGTGTAAGTGGATTAGAGAGTAGTTACACACTGTTTTGTTATTAATTTTCTCTCTGCGATAGACAGTCGAGTAACTCCGCTTTGTCTTTCGAGAAGTATTCCGCTGAAATATTCATATAATAAGATAACATAACCACAATCATCATGAAACTGAAAAATTCGAAAAAGCGCTGCAAATTTTACACAAGGGTTTATTATTTTCTCAGTTGAATAACCCAATACCATTGATATCTTTAATGAAACTTATACATTATTCATACCTCATTGGTTTTTCACGAACACAAAACTCGATATGTGTTGAAAATTTGGTAATCAATCTTTTCATCTACTTTTAGATATATGATTCTGGATGAAGAGTTAACCGATTATTCCACTGAATTCCAATCTTAGAACCGAATGCGACGATTCATTTTCGGGATTATTCGAAATTTGCAGCGTTTTTCTTTATAACTCAAGAAACACTGGTCGGAAATCATCCGGGTGAAAATTTTCAGGTGTAGTTATGCAACAGTATTCAACGTTGAAAGTTTCATGAAAGTTCGGTGGTAGCTTTTCGAGAAATGATTCTTTTCCCTCCAAGCTCCAATTTCGAGCCCTCAGGGTACACCGATCCTGTTGAAAAGCTTGGAGGATCAATCTCGAACGACAAACGATTTTTCTACCAAGTTTCACGGATTTCGGTTCAGTACTTTCAGAGAAAAGCACAGGACAACAGACAGTAGACAGCAAATGGACGGTTTTGGTTTATTATTTGATAAATAATGTGATCGACCAAAAAAGAATGACCCCCTCTGAAAATTTCACAGTTCACATTTTGAAGTATGTAGATTTGAATGAACTTATAAAAAAAATCGTCCGTCCACCGTCTGTGGCTTATCTCTGAAAGTACTGAACCGAAAACCGTGTAACTTGGTAGAAAAATCGTGTGTCGCTCGAAATTGATCCTACAAGCCTTTCAGGAGGATCGGTGTACCCTTACGGCTCAAAATTGGGGGTTGGAGGAGAAAAAATTTTCTCGAAAACTTACCACCGAATTTAAGATATCAATGGGATTGGGTTATCAACTTAGAAAATAATAAACCCTGGTCTAAAATTTGAAGTGTTTTTGCGCGCATGTTCCAGGCGAACATCGTCCTATCGTTTTGTCCAAATGTCTGTAATTTCCGAATTTTGAGATGAAAATGGTCTCAAACCACTAGGTTGGACTCACTGATGACGAACAGCGTGACCAATTTTGGTAGCAATCTACTTTTTTGGTAGATTTTCGTTATAATTTCATCATTTTTAGTAGACAGAAGTTGAGCATTAGATTTTGGTAGTATTTCGAACTTTTTAAGTAGAATTCTACTTTCAACTGTTGAAGCAATAGAACGCTTCTGTCTGAGTTGAGAAGTGGTACCATTGTATAAAGACGATCTGTATTTTCGAAAAAACAAAATGAAATTTTAAATGAGGAAAATTTCCTGACCTCACGTCAGCACATGCCTAGAATTTCCATTCCAATGGTGATATTTTTCAATCTTCGAAACAAAATTTTGCCCGTAACCTTCAAAATTATATTAACGATACGGAGTTCACAGTGCGCGATGGAAAATAAATGGACTGAAGACAAATTCGTTTAATCAAATGGTATTTGCCTACCCGAAATCCAAGATTCTAAAATTTTTACTTTAGAGGTGATGAGCAAGAAATATTTCCTCTTGTTCGAACCTCAAAATCTACAAAATATTGTCCAAAAACTTCAAAATCGTATTAACGATACGTAGCTCACAGCATCTTGTCTATGGCTCACAGTAAGCGACGGAAAAGAAACAGACTAAATCCTTAACTCGTTATATCAAATAGCTATTGCCTACCCGAAAACCAAGATTCTCAGAATCTCTAATCTGCCGGCCCTGTGATACTATGGCATGCGATTCTCGACCTTATTGACGTCGAGTATCTTTCGACGGTGACGCCATCTAGTTCGAGTATCTTTTTCGGGTAACGATATTAGCAGGGAGGTTGTCCTACTATGTTGTCTTTATACAATGGTGGCACCATAAAGTAAATATATATATATATATATATATATATATATATATATATATATATATATATATATATATATATATATATATATATATATATATATATATATATATGTGTGTGTGTTCTGTGAGTGGCACAACCTTTGAATAAGGAACATGTTCATTATTCAGAGGGCACAACCTAACCTAACCTAAATATAATTGCATGAATTATATGAAAAAATAGCACAACTCATATAGATGGCTCTGACTGACATTGGGGTATTTCTTTAATCCCGCCACACTCAATAAGTATATCGTATTGCCCATCATAGGTGCGTGTGTGCGCTACATTTTCCCGCATTTTCATCGTTTCCATCCGAAGCGAAAGAGCCTTTCATTTAGGTGAATATATAAGAATATCTGCGGAATCATTGGGACGATTTTACCCATTCTCGAATTCGGCCTCCTTAAAAGGTCCAAATCTTCTACACAAATATGGAATTTCCAAGTTGTTTCTTTCGGGAGTTATTGTGTTTACGGTCGGCTGTTATCTTCTGGAAGAAACGACTTGGAAACTCGATATTTGTAGAGAACATTAAGGGCTTAATTACGAAGGTCGAATTCGTGAAAGGGTAAAATCCGCCCAATGATTCCGTAGATATACCCATTCAAATTTTTATTCTCATTTGTATTTCTCATCTGTATATTTATACAGATTAGATCGAATTGAAGTCCAGTACCTTCCCAGATAGCACAAATACGTCTTAGGGACGTTCTTAGAACGTCCAGCTCGGACATTCGGGACATCCTCAAAACGTCCATTTTACGGACTTGGACGTCTTATGGACGTTTTTAGAACGTCCAATGTTACTAATCAGGATGTCCTCAAGACGTCCATAATAGAGCCTTTCAGGATTTAAAATGGACATTCATAGGACGTCTTACAGACGTCCTTTTAAGGACGTTTCATGGACATAGTTGGGGGCGCATGAAGATATCGAGGGGTTATTCTACAGTGTGTCAGTTTCAAGAGGCACCATCTTTATATCTCGCCCCATGCGGAATCAGAGAAAATGCAAAAACTGTTAAACTTTTGTCTGTACAGGGACATTTTATACAGTTGGTTCCAATCAATTTTATCAACGCTGTGAGGGTGATGACAGCAACCCCTATAGCCTATAATCTTACATGGGAAGGGGTGTTGAGTGACACTTTCTTTCAGAGGTAATTCGATCATCTTTCTAAAAAAGCCATACACCTGGCCTTTTTTGTTAGTACTTCCGAAAAATTGATAGCAAGAGTTGCAATGAAACTCGAAAGTGCTTTTCAACATTTTCACGTTTCATTGAAACTTTTTCTATCAATTTTTCGGAAGTACTAACAAAAAGGTCAGATGTATTTTTTTTTGGAAGTCAATCGAATTACTTTCGAAACAAGGTGTCACCCAACACCCCTTCCCATGTAACATTATAGTGGTTGCTGTCATCAGTCTCACAGGGTTTATGAAAATTGATTAGAACCAATTCAAAATGTCCGACCAACCAACCAAAGATT
Source organism: Myrrha octodecimguttata (assembly GCA_958510865.1). Lineage (NCBI taxonomy): Eukaryota > Metazoa > Arthropoda > Insecta > Coleoptera > Coccinellidae > Myrrha > Myrrha octodecimguttata. Next base: position 35,965,261 of record OY294057.1, read on the forward strand.
ACCGTTTACTGCATATTTACTGATTTTGTATAGGGGCAGAAATAATAAGTGTTGTAGCTTTTCACATTGACACACTGTATATATCCATGTCCTGTCTCCTTCAAATGAAATGAATTGATTCATTATTCATCAGAATTCCTCCAGGAAATAAGTGAAAATAATTTATAATTTTTTATTTAGGAGTTTTTTCCAAACAATATTTATATGTTGTTTGATATCAAAACTTGTTGAGTTCACACCTTTCCTCTCCTCTGCCCTTTTCAACCATGCCAGAATTGACGATTCAGTTTCTTTTCTTGGTCCTGTCTGGCTTCTCAGCTAAACCTGAAAATAATTTAAATTGCTTATCCAAACTGAATGCAGATCAAGATGCAATTCCAAATTCTTCAGTATTGATCATTATAAAGCAGTTTTTATTTTTTATTTTTTTGGAGAAAATCATAATTCGAAATCTCTGGTGTGTGAGAATTATATGGAAAAATGTGAGCACCTGTGTTCACATTGACCTATAAAAAAAATTAATAAAATATTCTTTCAAATACCCCTATTTTTCAAGGTGAATATGAAATCAATTTTGGTGCCTAATATATTTTGATATCTACTTCAACGTACAGGCAGTGACTACAAAATATTCACTTATGATTAGCTCAGTGACTTTCATGATACATGGCTTCTTTACTTTTGGCCCCAACCAACTACTTGTTTGATCATTAGTGATCAATAAAATCAATATTTGCTTCACCATATTATAATTGTTTGTACCTCCTATATTTGCATTTATTCACCTGCAAAGTAATTTTCTTATTCATCACAAAAACCCTCTTCATTCTCATGATTCGAAGCAACATTATAATATGTATTACGAACAATAAAGAGCAAACATATTAAATCAACTCACATTTTCATTTGTTTCAATATTGAAAATAGCATCGAATTCAATTATTTCTTGTTCTGAAATCAAAGGAAAATTTAAATTATATTTATCATTGTGAATTCCATCAGACTTCTTTGAATTTAAGGAAGTATGAGAATGGACAGAAGAGTCCAACATATCCTGGACAACTTCAGATGATTTACCATCTTGTCAATCACCTATAAAGAAAAAATTAGATATATTCAAATATATTTCTAAAAACAGTTATTCAATCGTATATAATCAAAACTTAGCTCACCATTAATACTTTTAGGCTCTGAAACTGTCTCATTAACTGTAAAATGAAGAATATGTTATTGAACATGGTGTAGGTGTATGTTGTTTAGAAATTCTATAAGTAACTATTTTTTTTATTTAAAGAGAAGGAAGAAGACTTATATCACCTATTGATTCTTCGTTGAAGAAAGAATTGGTTTTTGACTTGAACTCTGATTCCAAGTCACTTGTTTCTTCAGCAGTTCTTGCTTAAGATCTTGCTTTCAACGGTATATGAAATATCGAACATACAGCAACATTGTGGAGCAAGTTCTTGGAATGACTTGCATCATTTACTCAATATCCTATAATTGAATTTATTATGGAGAATGAAATGATTGGAACTCGTACAACTTGAATACTTTATTTGTGCCTTTTTGTCAGCCTGACTTCAGGGGAAACCTAAAACAGTTAACAAAACCGGCTAGAACGGATACAAATTTGTTGTGAACCGTCAGTCAGCTGACAAATAGGCACGAAAAAGGAATGATGTAATATAGGTTCATGAAACTCAAGTGGAAATGGGTGTTAGTTAAGACATTATAATGTTTACTAACCATTCGGTATCTCAATATTCCTTGAAATCACTGATATCCTTTGAGAATCTAATCTGATCTGAATAATAATCTGAGACAATGTCTCTGTAATAATATGTTTTCCTTAGCTATTTTCATTTCTGTCTTTCGTGTGGCGTCCCGCTAAAAATTTAACAACCATTGACATCCGCCATGACGGTCACACTTCACAAAAGAACACAGAACCACAATAACCGTCTCCTTATTCTTAATTCCGAGGATATGGTATTAACATTTTATAAAATTGAATTGTTTGTTGTCATGATCCAATAGCAAAATATACACTCGATCTGAATAATGCCAGTAATCACACAAATGAACAATTCGAAGATATGATCTTCGTACTTAGACTGGACGTTCTAAGGAGGTCGCTTTCTGGACGTTCTGAGGATTTAACGAACTGGACGTTCTTAAAACGTCCAGAATTGGTCCTGGACGTTCCGACCAAATATGGACATGTAATGGACGTCCTCAGGACGTCCTGTGCTATCTGGGTTATCGAAAAAAAACCCTAGAAAAGCACTGCCGTGAATTAAGGCAGCAGCTTTTGCGCGCATGTTCAAATTCGTTGCCAAAGCGGTAATCTCTATTGAACATGCGCGTAAAAGCTGCTGGCTTCGCGGCAGTGCTTCTCTAGCTTTTTTTGCTTAGCGAATGTTATTTGCTGCGATATTTTTTCGAATTGCACAAAACATTAAAGTTTTCTACTTTCCTTCCAACATGAAGTGCTAAAGACTGTTCTTAGGTAGCAGTAGATTTTTAGTAGATTTCTGTAATTGACTTTGGTAGGAAAAAGTAGATTTCTACAGAAGGTTTGGTAGATTCTGAAAAAAATTATTGGTCACGCTGATGACGAATCCGGTGTCAAAATCGATTCAGTCCATCCGGCCGTGGACTCGATAACTGTCGAACGGAGTGAGCTAACGACTTGAAACTTTCAGGGTAGGTCGCGCATTGGAATGCCGCGGTTAGGTTCGTTAATGGGCCAAATCGGTCGAGCAGTTTCGGAGTATTAGCATCGATAAAAGCTTATTTTAGGAGGATTTCGATAATTTTTTAGGTTTTTTATGGGTTTTCACTCCCAATATCTGAAACAGAACTATTAAAAATTAAATAAAAATAGGGTAAACCCGCAAATTTCCCCGCCGCGAAGATATCAATAAGATTCTTACATCACTGTATGCAGTTCGTTTTCCTGAACAAAAAATCTGAAGCCGAACATAGGCGGTCTCTCTTAGTTTGGAAGATATGGGCCCCCAAAGTTCCAAATTTGCACATTTTCAGCTTTCTTTTTCCACCATAAGAACAATCACTCACTTCTTCAATATAGTTCACATATCATCTTTGAACCTTCAACTAACGATTAGCGACACTTTCTCTCAAAATTAATCAATATTTCATGGAAAAAATACAAATTATTGGACAACCACTTAACCTCTATTTCTACTGACTTCCACTCAATCGAAAAGTGAAGTTTGGCATTGCCGCCAATTTCATCGTTTGGAATCGTGCTCTCGTGCGAATTCGTCGATGACAGATGATTGTTTGCCGGCGCGAAATTCGAAATATGTTCTTTAATGCGATTCTCTAAATCAGCTGATAGTAAACATGGGACTTCGATTTTATTGAAATCTACAAGTATGAAACAGACGCATAGTAGTTAGATGTGAATATATGATGTGTAAGTATACAGGGTCTTTCACGAGGAACCTCACCCATATTTATACGGGAAACTACTGAACGTATTTTCATGAAATTCAGCACTTATAAGTATTTCACGATGCTGATGAAATCTAAAATATTTTCAAGGCATGAGCATCTCCGGTTTTTCCGGAAATGACGTCAACTTCCGTTTTTCAAATTAGAACACCATTTTTTTATTGCAGAAATAGATTCCTTAGAAAATTTCAATTTATTTTGATGTAACATTTTTCAGTTTTGGTTGGAAAATTCTCTCTGAGCGGGAAAATTCGAAAAAAAAATCGAAAATAGAGCTCCGCTGAAACAAGAATAACTTCGAGGTTTTTGGATGGAAAATTTTCATTTTTGAGATTTTTCAAGATGTAAGATTGATGTATCCACTTTGAAAATCGAAATTGCGATTCATGATACAGGGGGTGAAAAAATCGCTTTCAAAGTTAGGGATGACAAAATCGTGAAAAATCAATTTTTTCAAATTAGAACCCCATTTTTTTATGGCAGATATTGAATCTACGTTAAAAAATAATGTGAGTGTATGTATCACACCCTAACCCTAAAGTGGATATTTTCTGAGTTATTCACAAAAAACTGTTTTTCGTCTTGAATTTTCAGCTATTTCTTTTCCCTTCACGCCAAAAAGATGACATTTTCAGGAACTGTTATTCGAACCATGCTGTGGATTTTTCACCCCTTCTTGAAACCGACTTCAAGTTACTATTAGGAGAACCATGGCAAACTCTCGCAGTTATAACTAGAGAAGATGCTCAAAGTTTTGACCGTTAATTTCTAGACATTTATTTATACGTCTCAGGAATGCTTCGTGCGTTGCTCTTCTTATTTCATCGGGAGGAAGAGATCTGCAAAAGTGTTTAAAAACCAAATTGAGTTTCAAAACTATGAATCTAAAAATCTAAACAAACCTGAACGCATTTCTGACTCGTTCTATGCAGTCCTCTTTATCAGTCAGGGGAGTTGAGTAGACAATATTTTTTATCCTACCCCAAACATAATAGTCTAAAGGAGTTAAATCGGGAGAACGTGGTGGCCAAAGATGTGGACCATTGTTCGCCAACCATCGATCTTCAAATAGCCTGTAGAGGATATTTGACACATTGAGTGAATTGTGTGGAGGCGCGCCATCTTGTTGATACCATAAGTCATTATGGTTCTGTACTAGCGGCTCAATTATTTGAGTTAATATGTCAGAATATCTATCTCCTAAGGGAGAACATTCTTTAAATAATGCAAACATGTGTAGTGTTCTATCTTACCAGTTAAAGTCCCATCATAAATGTGAACATCGAGAATTGCATTATTTTTGATGGCGCAAAAAACATTGAAACTCCAGGTCTCTTGAAAGTTCCATTGTCTGAAGTGGTGGTTGTTCTCTTCATCCCAATAATGACTGTTATGCCTATTGAAAGAACCATTCTTTGTGAATTTAGATTCATCTGTCCAAATTATACAGTCCAAAAAGTTTTCATTCTCTTGAAATCGAATCATCATAGCTTCGCAAAACTCTGTTCTCCTGACGAAATCAGTTTCTTTCAAATGCTGTACCCTATTGAATTTATATGGGTGCATTTTATGTTTTTTTAATATTCTCCAAACACTCGATTGAGATAATCCCAGATCAATCTCGGCATCTTTGAGAGAATTTTGAGGATTCACACGAAAATATGCAAGAACTGTAATTTCGTTGTTCTCATCTTCTACTACACTTTTTTCTCTGTGTGTAGTTTTCTTAACGAAAGATCCGAGATTTCTCAAGTTTGTCATGGTTCTGTTAATGGTATCTCTCGTTGGTCTGGGTCGGTCAGGAAACCTCTCAATGAACAGTCGAATCGTTCTATCTACAACTTTATTACATTCTCCATGAAGTAGAATGAGATTTAAATAATCTTCATTGGTAAAATTAGGCATAGTGATCGATTTTATAACTTAATACGAATTATCACCAAATTAATAGTAAACACAAAATGCTACTGAATAAAGAGGAATTTGGCAGATGTAATTAATGATATCTATCATTAAAAAAAATAATGTAAAACATGGTAAGTTTTTGCATATGGTTCATAAGGAATTATTTATTTATCACTGGAGAGAAAACCGATGGCCGATTAGTTGAAATAAAGAGGTTTCCGATACAAATTCGAATCCAAATTCGCCATCTATTTAGGAACAACCTGTAACTTTTTTCTCTTGCATATTAGGGTAGTAAAATCTACAGCATGGTTCAAATAACAGTTCCTGAAAATGTCATCTTTTTGGCGTGAAGGGAAAAGAAATAGCTGAAAATTCAAGACGAAAAACAGTTTTTTGTGAATAACTCAGAAAATATCCACTTTAGGGCAAGGGTGTGATGCATACACTCACATAATTTTTAACGTAGATTCAATATCTGCCATAAAAAAATGGGGTTCTAATTTGAAAAAATTGATTTTTCACGATTTTGTCATCCCTAACTTTGAAAGCGATTTTTTCACCCCCTGTATCATGAATCGCGATTTCGATTTTTAAAGTGGATACATCAATCTTACATCTTGAAAAATCCCAAAACTGAAAATTTTCCATCCTAAAACCTCGAAGTTATTCTTGTTTCAGCGGAGCTCTATTTTCGATTTTTTTTTCGAATTTTCCCGCTCAGAGAGAATTTTCCAAGCAAAACTGAAAAATGTTACATCAAAATAAATCGAAATTTTCTAAGGAATCTATTTCTGCAATAAAAAAATGGTGTTCTAATTTGAAAAACGGAAGTTGACGTCATTTCCGGAAAAACCGGAGGTGCTCATGCCTTGAAAATATTTTAGATTTCATCAGCATCGTGAAATACTTATAAGTGCTGAATTTCATGAAAATACGTTCAGTAGTTTCCCGTATAAATATGGGTGAGGTTCCTAGTGAAAGACCCTGTATAGGTAAAGGGTGTTTTCGTGAGCTCTACAAATTTAATGTCAAACGGAATTATGCGGGGGGAAATTGGAGTGGGATTTACTCGACCCCCCCCTACCTAATTTCATCCCTGATCTGATTCTGATCATCTGATCGTCAGTTGAGATAGAAGGGGTTATACCAAATTTTTCATCGAATATTTAAATAAAAATAATGAAGTGGCACGAAGTATTCAACTTAATAAGAGTCAAATTGGCTCTGGTGAATTTTTTAATTGGGTTGGGTATTTTTAAACCCACCATTAATTGCACCACTTGTAGTGCAATTTTTTTGTTGAACAAGAAAACGTTGTTGTATTCGTGCGGCCGGCACCGACGAATAAGCCGACCAAAAAAAAAACCTAAGATCGAAAAATGCCATTTCGAAAAGTCGGCAAGAACAGGAACTTTCTTTCGTTCAACCTTGCCTGTACAAAAAATCATGCAAATTATAGCATTTTTCTGTCTACAACCGCATCCCCGGCTCTCTGCGATGTGTTATCACATTGACATCTCGGAAAATACAGCGTTGAACTGGAGCAACTTCTGTCGAGAGGTAAATATATGATCGAAAAAGTAGAACGAAATGAATCAGTTTGAAAATGTTCACAGGTTTGTTTGAAATGGCTTCAGAGTACGCCCAGAAAGATCGGAGGACCGGGAAAGGTTGTAGAGATCGACGAGGCGAAGTTCGGGAAGAGGAAGTACAACCGCGGTCGAATTTGGGATGGACGATGGGTGTTCGGCGGGATTGAAAGGAGATCCAAACAAATTTTCCTGGTTCCTGTACCCGACAGGACGACGAATACGTTATTGAATGTTATAAGGGAATTTGTAGAACCCAGAACGACAATAATGTCGGATTGCTGGAGGGCCTATAATATTCTAGACCACTCAGAATATGGGCACCTCTCAGTTAATCATTCCTACAATTTTGTAGATCCCGATTCAGGTGAGTCATCAGATAGACAAAAAACTGTATGCAATGTCTTAACATATTATTTTATATATATTTTAAGGAGCTCACACCCAAAATATCGAACGGTTATGGCGCGATGTTCGACATGGGATCCCAAGATTCGGCCGGGTGGAGCGGCATTTCCGGGGATATTTGGCAGAATTCCAATTTAAAAGGGAAATTCCAGCACCAAGAAGGATTGTCGAATTTTTGAGAGCAACTATTGATGACTAGTCTTTTGATAGTTGCTCTTAAATATTCTTCAAACATATCTCATCATCATTACACATGGAAAGTTTTTCGTAGAACAGAATTCCCCTTTATTTTTAAACCTCTTTCATTTTATTTTCCATGATTTATTTTATTTATATGGTATATATTTTATGTTTGTTTTTTTATTGAATATATTTTTGTTTTTTTGGTGTTTCAGTTCGTGTTCTTTGCGAATTTGGTAACCTTACGAAAACACCCTTTACCTATATAGGTAGATCTAAATAACTATATACTTACACATCATATATTCACATCTAACTACTATGCGTCTGTTTCATACTTGTAGATTTCAATAAAATCGAAGTCCCATGTTTACTATCAGCTGATTTAGAGAATCGCATTAAAGAACATATTTCGAATTTCGCGCCGGCAAACAATCATCTGTCATCGACGAATTCGCACGAGAGCACGATTCCAAACGATGAAATTGGCGGCAATGCCAAACTTCACTTTTCGATTGAGTGGAAGTCAGTAGAAATAGAGGTTAAGTGGTTGTCCAATAATTTGTATTTTTTTCCATGAAATATTGATTAATTTTGAGAGAAAGTGTCGCTAATCGTTAGTTGAAGGTCCAAAGATGATATGTGAACTATATATATAATTTTTTTTTTCTTCTTCTGTTTCAATAAAGGCACTATTATTATTATTATTATTATTATAACTGTATTGAAGAAGTGAGTGATTGTTCTTATGGTGGAAAAAGAAAGCTGAAAATGTGCAAATTTGGAACTTTGGGGGCCCATATCTTCCAAACTAAGAGAGACCGCCTATGTTCGGCTTCAGATTTTTTGTTCAGGAAAACGAACTGCATACAGTGATGTAAGAATCTTATTGATATCTTCGCGACGGGGAAATTTGCGGGTTTACCTTTCAGGCTACTAGTGGCCTTTACAAAAATTTTACCAGAATGTCCCCAACAGTCTTCGAATACTCGTTTAATTTAATGGGTCAAAAAATACCGTACCATGGCTCTTTTGAATTTTGACTTTCTCTCTTAATAGTAGATTCTTTAGTCCACTCCATAATAATAGCATTGTATAAAGACAACTTTTGTCTTTATACAATGATAATAGCGATGTCTTAAAATAAATAACCGAAAAATACATCGCGACTGCGTACTGCACCCGTCCACACATGCTAACAAGTGGTGCAAGTGTGCAACATCCACAGATTACAAAGAGATATTCTATTCTAACATCTGTAGTCACCTCGGTAGACTAGAGGGTGGAAACATGTTCTAGGATGCTGAAGGTACCGGGTTCGAATCCCGGCGAGGTCATGGATGTTGTAAAGTGTATAGGTGGTGGTGATTTGGAAAGAATTTAAGTAAAATACTAGAAGATGTGTAGATGGACATAGTATCCCGGTACATATAAAGGAAAAAAAAAAAAAAAAAAACATCTGTAGTCTGTGACAACATCAGAGCGTATCATTTCTTTGATCCGGTTTTCAAAAACTGACAACCTACGGGACGCTCCGATGTTACGCAATGCCGTCCAGGGGGTCGATTCGATTCTCGAGACTTTTCGTTGCGAAACGTGTACGAGAGTCGACGAGCGACGCCACATAGAGTTTAGCGCATGTCATCTATTGGATCAATTCTAGAAACTGTTGGCGTCGTATACTTAACTGAAATATGTGATTCCAACGAGTGATCTTGGCAACACTAAAAAATGGACGAATGGATTGCTAGAATATGTTCAATGCGCCGGTCAATAGTATGTACGGTCCTAATTTAGGACTTACCATTTCTAGAGGCCAAAATATTATATGGATTTTCCAAAAAAAGATCGACGAGAAGTTTTTATCTTGTGTTAACAAGCATGCTGTATAATGTGCGGTAATCGTTCTTCAACATACCCAATAAATAAAAGTGGTTGTGACTATTTCTGTGCAAATTTAAAAAAGCAAAAATTTGTGAATGCCTCCCTTATGAAAACCATAACTTTAATAATACCAATTGCACATAGATAGAATGTTAACCCCTCCTATTAACTTATACAGGGTGTCTGGTAAACCTTAAACAATATTTGTACTGGTGATAGATTAGGTCATGACCACACAGAATATCGAAAAATTTGTAGGTGAACTTTTCACCATTTTCGAGACAATGGGTATTTCGGAAATTCATGAAATATTCCTACATTTCCTCGATGTTTTGGACATCATGCATGTCTCTGAATTGGTACTGATTCGAAATATTTTTTTACTGAACATTGCTATCATTCAATCAATATAACTCAGAACACCTGGAAATCCATGGATTTGATAGAATATGCAAAATAATTTATCTCAACGAGGGTCACTACTTAATTTATTTACAGCTTTCCCGTTATGTAACTGGTTCAAAATATGAGTAGGTAGAATGTTTTACCTCGACTCGAGTATCTATCTATACGACGGAAAATCTCGACGGTTGGGTTATATGATTAGACACAATATCTGTAAGAAATCTCACCAAATTCTTCGACAATCTTTCGTACATGAAATATTCGAGGAGCGATCTCCGCTTGGATTTCTGCCCCCTCTAGAACTTCCACTTCGTGAAATAACACGATTTCATCCACCGGTCTGCGACATCTACCAACGCGCCAACGGAATGATGCTCCCTCAATTGGATGTTTCATTTTATTTTCCTTATAATTAAAAAAAATACTGATCTGATAGGGCCGAAATAAGGTACTAGATTATGAAATGGCGATTTGGAGATTTCAGTGACATTTAAATGAAATATGAAGTTTAAAAAAAAAATGTTCAAATTTTTCTATGGATAACTCTTCTTATTGATACGGTTCATCTACCAACCAAGTTTCATTTCGATCAGATGAATATTTTTCGAGTTATTCAAAAATCAGAATTTCAAATGGAGCACAAAAACCTCGACAAAAACCATTCGGCAGATTTGGCCCATTAACGAACTTAACCGAGATATTCAGGACCTCAACCTCTCTCGAAAGTTACAGCGCATACGGCCGAAAGGACAAAATCAAATTTGACCACGGATTCTTCATCAGTAAGTCCAACCTACTCGTTGGAGACCAATTTCAGCTTAAAATTCGAAAATTACAGATATTGTGACGAAACGATAAAGGACTCTGCAAACCAACGTGGCCGCGGTGGCGATTAGGAAGCCATCGCGATCAGAACAAACACACGCCTAAGCATATGGGAACTCAACCTGACGCGGCCAGAGAGGCGGCTTGTGCAGCATTCAGTTGGCGATCACTGCGCGGTAGGGGTAGGATTCGACATGCTGGATCTGGCCGCGGCGATAAGCGTTGTTTTTGTGGTGCCAGTAAACAATTTTCACGTTTTTTACGAAATAATGGATTTTGACTGCAAAGTTAATTGAGTGTGTCAAGGAACATTCAATACTGTATAATTTGTCTCATCCAGAATACAAAAATATGAGAAAAAAAAAATAAAGTATGGGATGAAATAGGAAAACCTCTTGGAGTTGACAGAATATATATTTTGTAATGATAGGAATTGGTTCGTGGAGAAGATAGAGCTCCAGTAATATTAAAATAACATAATCACAAGGACGAATATCTGTCGATAGATCAACAAATACTCCACCTTGATCAGAGCTAATCATCCAATCAAGCAAAACATCTACACCGAAGAAGCGGATTCAAGGAGAATGACTACAGCTGTTTCACAGTTATTACTGATCGCCAGGTCAACTTACCTCGGATGAAACCGCAGAAGGAATCTCGATACTTGTCACTTTTCAGATGGATCGCTACAGTATAACTACGTACAGTGTGCCATCTTCCAGGAGCATCTTGCGACTCCCACCTTCGAGTGCAGAATACTTTGATCCATATGCATGACGTTTATCCTCTTGTCGCATCAGGTCGCCGTATCTGCGATTTCGCAGGTTACAAACAACCGTCACGACTTTTGGAAACACTCGGTTCATGTGGTTTTCCCTCAAGACGATAACGTCCAACATCTGACAAAGGTAGGAATTGGTTTTATTCGAGGTATGTTGACCTGACGATCAGTGATAAATGTGAAACAGCTCTAGTCATTCTCCTTGGATCCGCTTCTTCGGTGTAGGTGTTTTGGTTGATTGGATGATTAGCTCTGATCAGGGTGGAGTATTTGTTGATTTATCGACAGATATTCGTCCTTGTGATTATGTTTTTTTAATATGACTGGAGCTCTCTTTTCCCCACGAAGCAATTCCTATCTTTGTCAGATGTTGCACGTCATCGTCTTGTGGGAAAACCACAGGAACCCAGTGTTTCTAAAAGTCGTAACGGTTGTTTGTGATCTGCAAAATCGCAGATGCGGCGATCTGATGCGACAAGAGGATGAACGTCATGCACATCGATCGAAGTATTTTGCACTCGAAGGTGGGAGTCGCAAGATGCTCCTGGAAGATGGCGCGCTGTACGCAGTTATACTGCAGTGATCCATCTGAAAGGTGACTAGTATCGAGATTCCACCTGCGGTTTTATCCGAGGTAAGTTGACCTGACGATCAGTAATAACTGTGAAACAGATGTAGTCATTCTCCTTGCATCCGCTTCTTCGGTGTAAATGTTTTGCTTGATTGGATGATTAGCTCTGATCAAGGTGGAGTATTTGTTGATTTATCGACAGATATTCGTCATTGTGATTATGTCATTTTAATATTTTGTAATGTTTGTATTTTCTCTCTACGAAATGGGTTATAGAAAAATATTAAAATATTCAATTTCGAATTTATTGACCTCTATTCACTGAGAATATCGACAAATTTTTCTCGTATATGAAAAGCATAGTTACCGGCCCTTTGTCCATCAACTGGTAGATCAACAAGTAACTCTCTTGATGAGGAAGCTTCTTGTTCTAATAAATGTTGATGGTCTCGATCTGAATTCTTCGAGCATCAAAAATTGTGAAAAATGCAAGCGGTTTTCACAATTTTGATGGAAGATTCTACTTTCATTTCCATAGGTCTGAAAAATACACGCCACCTTTGAGACAAGATGCCAACTGTATTTTCCACTACACGCTGAGCTAGACATAATCTGTGGTTGTAATTTTCCTTTCTTCTGTCATTTCCTGTTTGTCTATATGGAGAAGGCCCCATTAAATAAGGGGTAAGAGGAAAAGCTTCATCACCTATAAGGACACATGGTGTTAATTCATTTTGCTCCTGTAATGTTCTGTCCGCAGGAACGTTCATTGTTCCATTCCTAAACTTTTTTTCAATAACAGAATTCTCAAATATACCGTCATCACTGTTTTTGCCATAACCACCAACGTCTATGCAAATGAAGTTATAATCTGACCCAACAACAGCCATTAGAACAATGGAAAACTTTTTCAAATAGCTGAAATATGTAGATCCCGATTTTTGAGGACATTTTATCGTCACCTGTTTTCCATCAATGCTACCTATACAATAAGGAAAATGCCAGGTCTCATCGAAATCACTTAGGGCACGGCACTGTTCCATATCTCAGCAGTTGGTTCTGGCATGTACATTGGCTGCAACAGTTTCCAAATGGCCTCACATACATCGGCAACTATTGAACTCACAGTACTGAAACCCATTCGACAACTGTGGCCGATTGTATGACAAGTATCTCTCGCAGCAAGAAATCTGAAATACAAAGATGAGAATAGAAAATTTTGTTTCAGGTGAAACTACAAAAAAAAGTTCAAAAAATTACGTGATTGCTATGCAAAACTTTCACGGAGTGAAAAAACCCATACCGAGCAATAAACAAAATTCAACTATCGATACAAAATGTGACCGTGGGCCGAGCAGATGTCCTATCTCAGACCATTTCTGGCATTTGCTCAAACTCAATCAAACATTTCTGATACAGATAAAATAGATGAACATCAATCGGCTTCACCACGGGCAGATGATCGTGTAACAGAAACAAATTCTCCTAGTCATACACCTACTGCTGTTGATAAAGTTTTAAGTTACTTGAACAAAAGCGATAGCATGCAGCAAAATTATGATGACCTATATTTGATCTTTCTAGGGTAGGTACGCGAAATCTTTGAAATAAATGGAGCCACATTTACAAACCCTAACTCAATTTAAAAAAGCACAGATGATAAAGGAAACTGAAATGAAACATCTAACAGGAAATGTTGATTTGGAGCGAATGCGAACACGAATTACAGTTCCGACTTCTCCTCGCCTTCAGATTCCCACTCAGTTCATCCATCGAATTTTCAAAATGAAATTTTGCATTCCGAAAACTCCAATGCTACTACCTGGTATGAAGAATTATCTCGAACACTACTTTAGTGGAATATGTTTTCATGATATTCAGGGTGATTCCGAAACTACGCTATCTGTTTACGATTTTGATGAAATTTGCAGTGTAGAACAATCTGAATGAGTACATTGAATAATTGCAACAATCTCTCAAAATACAGGGTGGTAATTGTGATCATTTCAGAATTTCAGATTAATTATGCAGTTGAAAAAAAACACCCTGTACATTGCTCCTCCAAAACATTCATATTCGTTTTAGATTCTGTCATTATTCAGAGGTTTTCAATTTCTTTGGCACACCACCGGTTTCGAGAAAAAATGTTTGAAGAAGCCCATAATCGAAATTTGGCGGAAAAGCAGTGAGAATATTCTGCACTAGGTAGTAAAGCTGTATATTCCAAGGATGCAAACCAGTTCTTTAGTTCTAAGATATTCTTTTCAAATTCCAAATTCATATTTAATTGCTCATATTCTGTATGAAATCATTTCAATTTCGAATATATTTCGAATTTGAAAAGAATGTTTTAGAAGTGACGAACTACTTTGCATCCTTGGACAATACAGTTTTCCTACCTAGTGCGGAATACTCTCACTGCTTGTGAGCCAAATTTCGATTATGATCTTATTCAAACATTTTTTCTCGGAAAACATTAAAAACCTCTCAATAATGACATATTACTCTAGAATCTGAAACGAATAAGAAACTTTTGGAAAAGCAATGTACAGGGTGTTTTTTTTCAACTCCACAATTAATCTGAAATTCTGAAATTATCACAATTACAACCCTGTATTTTGGGAGATTGTTGCAATTATTGAATATACTAAATCAGATTGTTCCACACTGCGAATTTCATCAAAATTAGATGAGCCATATCAAAGTTATTGATAAAAGTAGAATCGATTGGGGCGAAATTTCGACATTGTCTTTTTTTGAAAAAGTTTTCTCGGCAAACTAGAAGTGTGCCTCAAAAAAATTGAAAACTCTCAAAAAATGACTTACTATAGTAGAATTGTAAGCAGATAGCGTATCCAAGGGAACGCGATGTACAGGGTGTTTTTTCAACCTACACAATTATTCTGGAATTATCACAATAACAACCACTTATTTTGAAAACAGTTTTGAAATAAATGAATGAGGTCATCAATATTGTACTTTGCTGAAAATTTCATTAAAATTGAATAAGCCATACCAAATTTATCAATAGAAGTGAAATCGGTCGATCGCACAAATCCCCTGTATATTCTCAATAGAGACCCCAAACCATAAACCAAATATTGTTTGAGATTGTCTTGACTAGTCTAAACTTATACCAAAATCTGACGGTCCCCTCCGGAATCACCCTGTATGCCTGTACATGTATTCTTAGAATAAACCTTCATTTTCATAATAACATAATTATTCATTTCACGTCAATGTCACTGCTAGACGTTCACATGGTGAAATCGGTTCTCAATAGTTGGTATGCTATTTCAGAATATTATCCTTAATAAGAGCTAGCAGTTCATCAAAACTTTCCGTAGTCATTCTGAAATAAATGTAGAATCTCGATTAGTCCAGTCGCAGATCTTCATATAATGTATGAGATTCTCCTTGCTTCTCACGTGTCTTATTGATTTCATGTATCCAAATTCTGTTTTTTTTCTGAAAAATTTGAAGTTAATTTGAGGTAGGTAACTAGCCGATTTCTCTTACCTTTTCAGCTCCACCAAGAAGTGCTGCTAAGAGCAAGGCTTCTTTTTGGTTCCTTTTCAACTTAATAACGTTTAATATATCACAGTTGATCACGACAGCTACCGCGTGAGTGTGTGATGATTTTGATCGCGTCTAGTACCGCTTTCATTAGGTTTGTATTGGTTCCGAGTTCAGAACTGTTCTGGAACGGTTCCGCATGCGCGATTGCGATTTTGTGTTTTGGTTCATTTCAGAATCGGTTCAGAATTTGCCATATCCTGTCTTGGTTATTTCCAGAATCGATTCTGAAGTGTTCTAGAACTGTGAAAGGAATTCGGACGTTAGAGTCCGAACTGCTTCAGAATCAGGTAGTTCGCACAAGCGCAAAAGTTAACCTGAATTTTTCCTCATCGTGTTGATTTGTTTTCTAATTGTTGTATTTGTTGAAGAAATGGTAAATACTGTTAAATTTAAACTTTTGTTATTTACCTTAATTACTTCGCTACGACCTCCTAGGATAATCTAATGGATTTTATTTCCATTGTTCACAACTGGGAAGTATACTTCTTAAATAAATCTATGAATGCAAGAGTTCTCTTCCTCTATTGAATATAATAATGTTTCTAATGAATTTTTCTCTGAAAAGAACAAATCTGAAATACGTTCATCATTAAATTCATTATTATATCTATCAGTAAATTGTTGGTTCATTTCGAAATATAATTGAAGTACTGAAGAAAATTCAGAGAAATTATTTACAAAAAAAATTGAGTGGACGCAAGTATCCCCAAAAATATATATGAGATATGTCCATCATTAAATTCATTATTATATCAATCAATTATTTGTTGGTTCATTTCGGAACATGAGGAAAATTCAGAAAAACGATTTTTGCAACAAGAAAAAATCAAGTAGACGCAAGTAAACCCAAAAATATTCATATATTACATCGTGTGACAAGGACTTCCGCATATAATTTTTTTAATTGAACCACAGACAATATATGAGACATGATAAAAATTACTCTTTTCTACCAACTCAAACGGAAGTATTTCTTCCTCTACGATCCCGATGAGAACCCGAACTTAATTCGTGTTTTGGTTTCATCGCTGTTAGAACTGTTCTAGGATAGTTCAGAATCTGGCTTCAACAGCGCATCGATTCTACGCAGTTCTAGAACTGTCCTAGGATAGTTCTGAATTCGGGAACCAAAACAAACCTATTGTATCGCAAACGCCACCGCGGCCGCGTTGGTTTGTAGAGTCCTTAACGCGCTGTTCCCCAGAACAAATTCAATGTTTACACTGTTCGAAGTCGTCCATATTGCTATTTGTGAATCTCTGTTGTGTTTATGTGACACTTTTCAAACATTATGCCTCCTCCACTCTTTTCCCACTTCCATGGTAGTACCACAGACCAACCAGATAAACCACTCGCGTTATTTACTTGGAAATCTATGTTAATGTGAATTCGATCTTCAATCGAGCTAATCAGAATTTTAGCATGCGTTTGGGATGCCTTGGGGTGCCAATCAGATTGCAGGTATAAGATTACGTCACTCCCGCCACGTTTGAACTTGCTTGGAGAGGTTATTGATATGTAAACAAAATGAAATGAAATTTTTGTCATATTTATTTTATGAATAATTTCTTATCTATTTCATTGTAGAATAAAACTCAAACAGTTTTGACAACAGAATCAATTGTGTAGTAATATCTGAGGTTCTATTTTATGGTGACAGTCCTGATTATATGATGTTTTAACTTCACAACAACAAGAATTGGAATCGAACATAGGTGGACATAATATAATATAAAGGGATAGCAACTGAAGTGAAGGAATTACAACCTCCATTATTTAATTAAGACGATGAGATGGCTAATGAAATTGTATGTGATTGCACAACCACAAGGATTGGAATCAAACAAAGTTGGTTTATTCAAATATTGATTTTATATGAAAATGAATCTTAATTGATGTGAAAGTATCACAACCAAAATATTTTCCAGTTAAAACAATAGTATATATCTGCTTGCAATGAAGATGTCGCACAATAAATTAATTTCAAAGAACGCAAGTTTTCGCCAAAAAAATACCTCTTCTATTAATGAATGACAGTAATATATCTTCTGTATTGATGAAACAATGATGTAAATATACATTGTACTCAGCTTGCTGAATTTATTTATATCAAAATCTGTGTTTGAAACAGTTTGGTAGACTTCAGGTAAACATGGTAAATGTACAACAATATAGGTACTGGAAACTTATCGAATAATATATTTGTATAAGTAATTATATAAATATATCATTTTCTCCACTGTTTCAGATGCTCATTTGACACGGAAAATTTCATAATTTGTACTTCCCTACAGCTTTTCAGTTGGCTTGGAGCAATAAAGTGAAATCAATTTGGTTGAATCCATTTGCCTCTTGTAACATATAAGAGATATCTAAAGTTTTCCTTCGATGGATTTATGTCAACTTTTCAAAAGTTCTCAAGTCAGAAAACTTCTATGTCATATATTTTTTTACCTTACGGATGTCTGATTAAGGAAATGGGGTCTTCCATTTACTCCAACAGAGTTCTTCAACTTATTTTCGAAGGAGTTTAACATATGACGAACAACTCGCTTTGGTATTAAAAATTTGCTTTTCAAATCGTTTCCTGTTCCATCGAAAATCATAGTCTGATTTAAATCTTGTGATTCCTGAATCCCGACAAATCCATTTATACATTTCGATTCAATATATTCGAAAGTCGAGCTGTTTTGTTTAGCGGAAGAAAAAAGTGTGGTTATGTCTGTTAATTTTCTCAAGGTCACAAAGACGCGATTCCCGCAAACGTTGAAGTGATTTATCTTGTTGGTCTGAGGTAGTACCATTGTATAAATATATATATACAATGGTAGTACTACCCTAACGGTGAGTGGTTTTCGCTTCTATCTGGGTGCTATCGGAATATGTTCGAAATATGAGTTTGCGGAAAAACTCTTAATTAATACCAAGGTTATCAAACTTTTTTTGCTTCTATAGGTCCGCAATCGAAATTTGATCCGAATGAGAAAAATATCTTCATTGATAGTAGCTTTCTAACTAGCGTTGTCTTAGTAGGCATCCAAAACGGTGCATCAAATCGTAGTATCGAACCAAGCACCGCACCAATAAAATTTTATGCCTTGATTTTAAATGCAAAATAACCTTTAGTCAAGAAATCTTTTTCGTGTGTTTTCACCATCATGTGATATTTCAAATGTTTTGAATTCAATTCATTTTTTGGTTTATTATTTGATGAAATCAAATAATAAACCTTACATAGTGATCGACCAACGAAAAAAAATTTTTAACCCCCCCTGAAAATTTCACAGTTTACGTTTTGGAGTATGTAGATTTGAATGAACGAATAAAAATATACTGAAAGGAATTTCTTGAAACTTGGTAGAAAAATCGTGTGTCACTCGGGGTTTATCCTCCAAGCTTTTCAGTAGGATCGGTGTACCCTAAGGGGTCTAAATGTGCGGTTGGGGGGAAAAAAAATTATTTCTCGAAAACTCACCACCGAATTTTAATGAAACTCTGAACGTTGATTACTGTTGCTTAACTAAACCTAAAAAATTTTACCCGGATAATTTCCGACCAGTGGTTCCTGAAATATAAAGAAGAACGCTGCAAATTTCCAATAATATCGAAAATGAATCATCGCATTCGGTTCTTAGTTTTTCAAGATATCAACGTTATATTGGGTTATTTAACTTAGAAAATAATAAACCCTTGTGTAAAATTTGCAGTGTTTATAATTTTCTTATGCAATGATATGTGATTCTTCTTCTGAATTTTTCTCGAATAAAATCATTTTTGAATGTTTATTCGTCTGCAAAAGACTGGTTTGTAAGTTAATTTTTTGAAGGTTTTTAGTTTGAGTAAGTACAATGACCTCGAAATTTATAGTTAGTTTTATTATTCGAAACAATATAACAGGTTTTTTAATCAAAATCGATCCACACGGGTGGATTGACTAAAAAATGTATGACCCAATCTTATGAAATTCCTCGAAATAGTTTGTTACCCATTTTGTGTAGAGGTGAAACTGAAAATGTCTTGTGGGTACACAAATTGGATGATCCCTGCCCTAGAGAAGGCAATACTCAGTACATCCACTGTTTTGTTACCTCTAGTTTTCCATTAAGAGTTCTAATTCTCACTTAAGAGCAAACAATACCTCGAATAAAACGGGGTGACTTTTTGGAGGTCACAGTTTTTCAGAAAAACTTTTGGGTGCGAATGGTCGAAAAAAATTGTGAAAATGCGTAATGTTGCCAACTTTTTTATATGATAGAATTTTCTGAACTGCAATGGAGTGAAAAAGGGAAAAATAACTAACATTGCGCATTGTCATTGAAGAATTAAGTACTACATCCCAAAAAAAATTTTTTTCAATAAATAATCACTGAAGCCTGCAGAACGGCACCCCGTTTTCTCCTAAATTTCACGCATTTCCAATATTTCTCTCGGTTATGGAAACGTTAAATTAGGCAGACAGCGAGAAGGTATATTGACGAGGTTTGATGAAACTTGCCTGCTATGTTGCCAAGCTGTAAGTTACCAATACGTAGTAATGTTTGCTCTTGAATGCCTGCCTAAATCAGCCATATCAAGCCTAACGAAAGCGTTTTCTTCGAAGATTTCAGACCAGTCCAAAAAAATCAAGTCCTTCATTTATTCCCAATTCAACAAAACGTTTAACTTCGTCCATGTTCAAAATAGGAGTTCTTATTCTGTTGAAACATGTTTGCACATACGGGAAACTTCCGTCGTACTTCATGATCGTGAAAGGGGGAGCGAGACATGCGAAACCTGGAATAAAAAGTAAACATCTTTGGAAAAAACAAATCCAAACTATATTTTCAATTCTGTATGTGGGTAGCCTATTCAGGTACAACGCAGAGCTGCACAAGAGGAAAATCGTCATATTTCTCGCTACTTAGGACACAAATCTCATTTTGGTATATAAATGAAAAATAGTGTCAAACTTTCACTTAAGAGCAAACAATACCTAGAATATAACGGGGTGACTTTTGTAGGCCAGAGTAGGTTTTTTTTCAAAAATTTTTTGGGTTCAAATAATATTGAAAAAAAATCGTAAGAATACACAATGTTTCCACTTCTTTATTTTCAAGAATTTTCGACAAAATAAAACTGAAATGGAGTGAAAAATAGAAAATAACTTACATTGTGCATTCTGTCAAAAGAATTAGGTACATCCCAAAAAAAAAATTCAAAAAATGATCACTATGAAGCCTGCAGAATAACCCGCTTTCTCCTATTAACGTCGAAATTGCTTATATCTCTCGCGTCTATTGGCAACGTTGAAGCATGCAGACCGTGGCCAGGTGCCTGACCTTGAGATCTCAACGAGGTTTAATGAAACTTGAATGTGGCTGAGTTGCCGAAAATGTGCGAAGCCGCAACTTAACAGTATTGTTTGCTCTTAAATAATAATGATTGCAAAATATAATGTATGATTAGATCGACATGCAAAAAAGGGATATCTATTTCCAAATAAATCTAATTTCAGCAAAATAGAGAGCTTTTTACTAACCTCCAACTGGCAACCGTGAACAGCCTGTAAGAAATCGCAGGAATTTGGCACGATTCTTAATGTTGAGCGTAGAAATTACAAAAAAGAAATTCTTAACAACTGGGCTATTCCGTTCGAAACCATCGAGTTGAGTGTGTCTTTGTAGATGTTGAATAGACCAGTATTCGTCTGCTTCCCCTCCATATAGTAAACTCTCTAACTCCTCAGGTGCAAACATACGAAAGCCATCAATATCTATCATGCTGTTTAGCCCCAATCTCAAAGAGCACAGTTGCGTTTTCACGCCTGTGTTCAGGATGATTTGTGTCAGTTTTTCAATGTAGGATCGAGCGTTTTCCAAAGTAACTTGAACATTTGATCCATTAGGGATCAACTCTGTAAGAAACGACACAATTAGTACAAATGTATTGCATCTAAAAGGATTTATTTTTATCTCGATTTCAGTGGAATATGATAGCCTGAGATCAAGCATGAACCGATATAATTGCTAATAAATATTTTAAGCATTTGAACTTCGAGGATGAATAACAGTTACAAAATCTATTCGAAACAGTGCAAAATGGGCAGTCTCCTTCCTATGATATTTCCGCACTTATTCGGCAGAATTTGAATCCTGTGAACGAGGTGACAACGTGTCACTCTTATAAGGGAAGTTTGAACAACCAAGCAGAATAGGCAGTGAAGTGGTTTACAGGAAAATACATAACGTGGTGCTATCATTCTATCTTGAATGGAGAGAAGTATAGTGATCTGCTTGAATACGCAAAAGTAGTCGAAAAAACCATCATTACTTCATCCGCCCCAAATAAATGCCTCTCCATAATCCCAGGCAACACATAGAGGTTTTAAAGATATCCCGGTGATACCTTCTCAGAACATTGAGAGTACTTTTGCTACTTCTCTTAGAAGTCACAGGGAGTGCTATATTTGCACCAAATGTCCGCCACAGCGATATTCCCAAAGAGATCCTGAAGACATCGCATGCAGAAATTCTCTAACTTCCCACAATGGAAGGTCTATGGGACATTCGCTCACACAGTCTCATGGCGAAGAGTTTAAGAAATTCTCAAATACTGCCCATTGTGAGATTTCTGGGAGTACGACATGTGATATTTTCAGGAAATGTGCCTAGCGAAAATATCCGGAAGTACAGATATATAAACATGTATATTAAATTTCTGGAAAGATTCCTGTTGATGATTTTGTGATGACTTTGCGGACTTGCTATGTGAAACTAGCAGAAAAAGCAGACATCACCTCTGCCGACAGATATCATAAATCCTTACGAATAGCCTCAAGGATTCACAGATCCAGAGATCCGCGAGATGGCGAGATCCTTGGACAAGACATACCCGACGAGATCGAATTAGGAGCGCTTGGATTGTCGGTTCTTACGTCTGGTGGTTAGATGACTTTGAATATTGTTTAGTGCGATCGGAATTGATATTCATTCGTATTTCGGATATGAATGAGATCCTAGAGATGGCGAGATTCGTGAACAAGATTAACCAGACGAAATCGTAATATGAGCGCTTAGGTTGTCGGTTCTTACGTCCGGAGGTTAGATGGCTTTGATGAATATTGATTTGTATTTCGGAAATGAGTGGGGATTAATTATCGGTTCTTGGAAAAATATATCCATTTTACTATGATGGGTATATGAAAACAAAATATTGATTTGGAATCCCTGTTCGTATTTGAATGAGAAATGTATTGATGATTTCTTGAGGAAAAACAACGGATCTCAGATTGGTAGATATTCTGATGAATCTTTTGTGAAAAATATGAAGCAGCTTCGATTAAATTTTGGATATTCTGTTTTTTTCCGAGAATTCTCGAAATTCTTCAAATTTGAGAATGTAATTTCCACTCGCATAATGTTGCACAAGTTTGCCGTTGTCTAACCGATATACTGGTAGTGAGTTTTAATCCAGAAATATGATAATGTGAAAAATATAATTTTTGCGTTGAATGAAGTCATAATAGCTACCTAATTAGGTTCGGTTCGTTATCAACTAGTAAACTAGTCGATAACTAGTTTTAGTGTGAAACCATTGTATAAAGAAGGTCTTTATTCAATAACAGAACTATACATTTGCTAGACACTTCTTTCTTGTTAATACAGGTTTCAATCGGAGTTGCATTTACTCATCCACCGAATGTATAAAAACGCCGTGATTTTGAACCACGAAATTTTTCATCATAATCATTCGGGAAATCCGGCACCATGAAAGCCAGTAACAAAATATGATTATGTGTATGTGGATGTGGATTATGTTTTAACTGATGTGTTTTTGGTATGTTTGCCGGTTATCCTATAAAGGTTTCTAGGAAGTCTCTCCGGAGTTATTTATTTCGTTCTTATGAATGCACCACATAAAATAAATAAATAGTTATATAATAAATATAAATAGTGGATGACGAAATGAAATTATCTGCAATTTCTCTTCGTTCAAACGGCGCACGAGGGATATCGTAAAAAATTCTGCCTTATATTCGGGATAACTTCAGGAACGTAAAGACAATTTTCGATTGTTGTTACACTCGAGATGATCTTTGGAGCTCGCATTGAAAATTTCCTATTCTGGTTGCGTCTGTGATCACTTAAGGAACTCGTATTGCGAATTTCCTATTCTGGTCTGGAATGACTTGAGGAACTCGCCTTGCGAATTTTCCTTTCTTGTTATGTCTGTGATGACTTTAGGAACTCACATTGCGAATTTCCTATTCTGGTTACATCTGAGATGACTTCAGGATCTCGCATTGTAAATTTCCCATTATGGTTACATCTGGGATTACTTTAGGAACTTGCAATGTGAATATCTAATTCTGGTTACGTAGGCGATAACTTTAGCAGCTCGCATTGCGAATTCCCAAAAATCCATCTTCCAATCGTATGTTAATCCCCACCAAGGGTGTGATGTTACTAGGTGATTTCTCAATAATATTCCTCTTTAGGATCGTATATTCAGTACTGATCATTCTTAGTTTTTAGTTCGACATATAAAGATTCTTGGTCAGATCTGCGTAATTGTATCATGCCTTCCTCCAGGAAAAATTCGATTTGTATTCGAGTGCAATTGTGCATACCTTGACTAATCGCGACCTGTCGTTGAAACCGCGAAGTTTTGGTCCGTTTGAACAACCGACATGCGGAGCCAAATTTAAAAGAGCATTCTCTCGTTAAAAATTTTAATTTTTGATGGCGGTTAAAGTTTTTCAGTGGTCTTACGGATAGAATATTTGATTTCAATGAAAAAAAAAATTCATGCAAGAGACCTATTGTGGTGAGGAACCGTCAACGGATAGAAACTCGAACAAAAGAGGCCTGAATGGTACTGATGTCGCAATTTTTCAGTTTCTTTCTTGATTATTGTAGTTAACTTTTTATCGATACAGTGGTGTATCCATTTATGATGGCCGGTTCGACAAATTTTCTATCCTTCTAGTTGAATGACCGCGTTCTGAGTATCCATTCTGCTTTATCAACAATATGTTTGAGAAAATACGTATCTATCACCTATGTATACTCTATGAGCGAATGTTTGCAATTGTATATGAAGAACAACGTTATTTCTTTATTCTACATATGGTTATTCGCGAAGGAATTGGAAAATTGATAGATTTTACAAGAACATTCGATACCGTTGTTCATTACCTGAAGGGATCAACTTCAATATTATCAGTACGGTGAAGGTAATTAAAGCTTATTTGAAGGTTCTGTATAATAAAGAGGGAGTCTTCAACTTGCAAATTAATTTTAACCATCATGACTCGCCGATCCATGAAACTAGGAAATTAGCATGAAGAATTCAGATGAAGTATATCTTATATCATTATAAAAATCTTCAATCATTTCAGAACACCTAATTATTCTTTATAATTTCTCCCCAAACGCACAGTTTTCGAAATATTCTACGTTGAATGTTATTAAATCTGATACAATTCGAGAAATGACCTTATATTTCGATATATCGGCCTCTGAGCTAGAAAGGGCCGTGAATTAGGCTCCATCCACATTTATTCGGATCATAGAATACACAGAAATATTTATCTTTTTCGCGTAGATCTAACCTTATGTTAGGTCTGCGCTATTTCGTCTATGGACCAGACTTTTCATAAAAGTCAAGAGTTAAATTGATATGTTTAGATTTGCTGAGTGATTTCATATAATCCCTTAATAAATTTGATGAACATAAGAGTAACTATGGAGTTTTCAGAATGAAAATGGGCGAGAACGGAATTGTGTATAATCTTATGGTGGAAAGGAATTGGATATTGCATGAATATCAATGTGAAGATCAGTGTTTCAATATATAGTCCATTGTAGTGAAGTGTTTTCGTTATGGACAATAATATCACCAAAAGCACCAAATCATAAGAATTAAGTGAGTAAATGAGTTTTCTCAATCATTTTTCTTTGAATTTCAAACAATGGATTGGTTATCTTCTGCCAAAGAGATCACTGTAAGAGATAGCTGTGGTGCACTTGTAAAGATAGTGCAGGAGTGTATTAGCACATTGAGAAATATTTAACTCCTTCCTTTTTACCTGAGCCGAATCTGGAAAAATGGCAAATGGAAAAAGTGTTTCATTGGACGAGAGGAGTCTATGCTGGTTGAAATTAATGTACAACTTAAGTCTCTAAGTTGTAAGGGTTGTTTAAGGGTCTCCACCCTGTATAATTGATGAAATTGAAAACTGCTTAATGAAGCTGCCACAACATAAGTCAGTTTTCCAAGTTTTAAACTTCAGAACGTAATACCGATGCGTCCAATTATATCATTTTTGGAGATAGTAATAAGTTTGTTCCTACATACTCTGGAACTAGTTCTGAATCGGGCGGAGTGTGTGCAAATCGATATTAGCGTTTCAAGAAAGTTCGAACTGATTCTGGAATTTCGAACCAGCGTAAAATGAATTATTGTCAGACTGATTCTTAGGAGGTGAATTCAGTTCTTGATTGTAGGCAAGAATTGAGAGTTTCAAACTGAAACGGTCAGCTGTTATATTTCATTTGCATGCAGAATTGTGGACAAGGGGGCAATAAAACCACATCTGGCATAGACAGGCGTCACTTTCAGGTGACAAATAACCCCTTGGCTATAAAAATGGATTAATAAAAATTGTTCGTTTGAAATAAAATATAACAGATACCTTATTAGTATATCTATTCAATATTTCAATACTGTATGACTTATCAACCTATACGGGTGTGACGACGAGTGTGACTATTATCTGCACAAGAATAACTTTTTACGTATTTACCTATTATAGCTTTGATTTGGTTCCGACTTAGGAACCAATTCAGGACTGTTCGGGACGGTTCGAGTATGCGCGATT
This sequence comes from Myrrha octodecimguttata, assembly GCA_958510865.1. Taxonomy (NCBI): domain Eukaryota; kingdom Metazoa; phylum Arthropoda; class Insecta; order Coleoptera; family Coccinellidae; genus Myrrha; species Myrrha octodecimguttata. The sequence continues at coordinate 35,991,738 of OY294057.1, forward strand.
GCGGTTTTTCAGACTCAAAATCGCCATTGCGCATACTCGAACAGTTCTGAACTCGGAACCAAAACAAACCCTATATGAAAAACTCTACCTCTTTAGGCGAAAACGATGAAAATTCCGATATTAGTAGCCTACAGATCCATCTAGGCGTAGGGCTCCACCAATTAAATTCTGTTTGTGTTCCAACACTTTGATGTATTCAGAATTAGTTCCGATCTAGGATGAGCGCAGGCGTGTGAATCGATTCAGTTCTGAATGAGTTCAAGACAGCAACAGAACTGGGCGTCGGAACAAACTTAATAACACAGAATTTCTCGAAAATAATTTAAATATGATCATATACGGGGTGTTCCAGAATTGCAGGTTCAAACGAAGAGGAGGGAATTCCTCGCATACATTTTAGGGAAATAAGTCCCATAATCATGTGGCCGCAAACGTTTTTTTTGGAGATACAGGGTGTTAAAGTTTTTTTCTCATAGTATCTGCACTTCGCAAAATGATTTTACGAGTTTATAGAATATTTATGAATCATTTTGGTACAGATCAGAAAATATCCATAAAAACTAATGTTGAATTTATTCCCCGCATCTTGTTAACTGGATTTCATGACAATTCGAAAAATTCCGAGATTTCCAGGAAATCGAATTTGTTTTCTCGAAATCGGAATCAGAAACTATCAAATTACAAACGACCATAAAGGTGGGTAAAACAGTAAAGCTTCCTTTAAAAATTTTCCAAAATAACAGTGGGCCGCCAAACTAGTTTAGGAGGATAACGGGGCACAGTATTCTGGAAAAATTATCACCCTGTAGATTTGCAATCTGAATTGGCAGGTTGTCTAGTGGGAACTTTATAATGTAATATCTATGCTGAATTCTGTTGAATATCTCGGAAAATGCAGATGCTATAAAAAAAAACTTGAAAAAAATTCAAATTGCAACACCCTGTATCTCGAAAACAAAACGTCTGCGGTCCCAGGTTTATGGGAAACACAAATTACACAAGGAATCTTTAATCTTCGTTTGTATCTCCAATATGTAGTTCAAACTGGATCTATATATTTCAGAAAATAAATTAGAGATATTTTGATGAAAAACTTAGATTCAATAAAACATATATAGAAGCTAATTGAGATGTCATATTATGCCTCAAGATTATGATACAGCTGCATATTCCAAACGAATCTGAAAAAACTTATGTGAGACTCAAATGTCATATAATTAAACGTTTTGTGACTATGTTCATGAAAACGGGAATACGTTGTCGAGTTTGGCTGTGCAATGCATAAATTCCATCATATCTTGAATTGAAATGATGATATTGCCTAGTTAAGGATGAATAAGCGGAGAATGCTTCATTTTTCCACTTTATTGTTGAATATAATTGATAGCCCTTCGTCACCCTAAACTTTTCTAGGTACTTACAATCCGATTAACCTTCAAAAAATCTGAATTATGTTTATTGAACCAAAATAACTTAGGGTTTTAGTTTGGTTCAGTTTGAGTAGCTAGGAACGTAGGATACGTAAATAACAATTAAGAAAGGCTACCAATTTCGTGTTAGGATAATCCAAAAATCAAGAATAGGGAACAATTCTGCTCCATACCAATATCGCTAACATAATGCAAATCTGCATGTTTTCTATCTCTAGGCGTCTAGGCATTTCGATTTAGTGCTCCCTCCTAGACAGAAACTAAATTATTAAAATTTCACAACTCTTTTGAAGTCACTCCTTCATAAAAAATCAAGAATAGCATATTGCGCGTAAAATTTCTGAAGATGAGAACATTGGTTTCATAGCCATTCTTTGAATATTGCTCTGTGTCGCGGGATTATTCTTTGATATGTCGCGTGCTTTCGATTGTCTGAATTTCACCTTTATTTTAGACAAGTTGTACAACATTGACTTCAGGGGAGTATTTCTGAATTGGATCCTAGTTATTTGATGAATCGGCATCTGTTCTTTCGTGTCTGACTGCGAGATTCTGAGGAGTACCCTTTGGAGATGGGTGTACCTCAGGGGTCTGTGCTGGGTCCATTACTATTTATTTTATTTTTGAATGATACTATTCGGGTGCGCTTCATTATAGTTTTCAATATAATAATCGTGTTGTTTGCCGATGATGCGTCTTTCATAGTTACAGCATCTAACCAACAGAAACTCAAGTCAAGGTTTGAGCTACTAGTCGGGTACTTTTCGGACTTGCGTTTCGAAAATTCGCTGATACTGAAAGTGAATAAGACTGACTTCGTTCATTTCCAAGCCCGTAACTCTGCTGAGCGCCTAATTCCCGACCTTCCTCGTGGATTCCTGAGGTCTTCGCACTGTGTGAGAATGTTGGGCTTATGCGTAGATGAAAACTTGAAAAGGCAAGAACATTCTGATTCTGTCTGTAAAGGGCTGAGCAGTGCATATTACGTTAAACGTCTGAAACATGCATTGCCTACAGAGTGTCTGGTTGGAATGTACTATTCCCTCGCATATGCGCACATGACCTATAGAAGTATGTTGTGGGGTGGATCATCAGGCAGTAATTCAGTATTTGTTGCACAAAAGAGACTGATACGTTTGATATTCGGTCTGAGACCCCAGGAGTCCTGTAGGCAGATATTGAAGAAGTACAAAATTGTAAGCTTCCCATCTATTTATATTTTTAATTGTTTATTTTACACTTGGAGGAATGTTCGCAGTCTCTCAGGAAGTGCTTTCAGTATCATACATATGGAACAAGGCACAAGGACATCATATCCATACCGTCCCACTGGACATCAACATTTGAGAATTCACCTACATTCCGTGCCATTAAACTGTTCAATCATTTTCCTGGAAACCTGACAGTTCTGAAGTGTTCAAGTTTTAAAACGGAGGTCAAAGAGCTCTTGATGGAAAGGAGCTTTTATAGCAAAACCGAATACCTGAATGCTATGATATGATGTAAATCATGTCTTGAGGTCCCAAATAAATTATTATCATCATTATTATAAATAATCATATAATCATTCTGCAGCCAAAAAATTAAGTTGAAAAGATTAAACCTTCTGGTTTTTGATTACTCCCGACTGACTCTGAGCATTCTTATATTCAGATTTACTTTTATTAACTCAAGATCTGCATTATATGAAAAAAACATCACTAAGCTAAAACTCACCTATTTCATCATGACCAGGTACCACGAAAGTGAGGTCATATGATTCAATAGAAAAACCACTTATAGTTTGTATTAGAGTTTGTTTCTCCTCAGTGGGAACTGTTGGATCTGCTAAAAGGCAATCAAATTCTATAAGAATATTGTTGATATCTTTCAGCACTTTATACACGTCTGGTAATACATATTTGAGATCTTCTAAGGACAAAGAAGATTCTTCATTTAACAACCACTTGAAAAAGGGCAAAGCGAAGGGAAGATCAAGTAATTCTCCTTCCAACAGAGCCTTTCCTAATAATCGACCAATGATGCAGAATTTTTTCTCCAACGATGCATTTTTGAAGTCCCCATCATCCACTCGAAACTGAGTTGTCAGCTTGATATCAGGATAAAGTCCTGCTTCCAGACGAATATATTTCGTTTCGGTCTCTTCTGATGCGATCCAGATTTTAAGCTCGCTTGAAAGAAGTTCTCTACTAGCTAATGAGAATAATTCACATTCAAGGCCTCTCCCAGAACCGACTTCTCCCTTAAAGGTCACATTCCAGCCAGAGAGGGGGCGGGTTTGCTCGAGGGCCTGAAAAAATATTACATAATTTATGGGGTTGGTGAAATGAGCCTTTATCATAAGCTTATAGATATAAAGTATCCGGAGGATATTCAGATTGATAAAGGTATCAAATTGAGCCGTCTGACACGGAGATTCAAGAGATTATAATTGAAATTGTGGATTTTTAAGGCTTCTGCTGACGTGAAGTTATCTGTTGCGGCTATAGGGGATAAGGCGACCTTCAGAGGGGGTACAGATCGCATTCAATGTGCAGACAGATGCCCCTCTATGATTTCATTACTATATTCATGCACTATATGCTTGATTAACAATGGCAGAACATTCTGTAAATTATTATCAATGCGTCCCTACAGAATATCATTTACTGCTGAAAGTAATCTCCCAAGCTCTGAGACGAAAATGAATATGAATAAGCCTGCCAGAATCTGAAGAATGATTTTGCTGAAATTAAAATATGGCTACGTTTTTACGCGCTTTTTCTGGGGAACAGCGCGTTATCCTTTCGTCACAATGTCTGTAGTTTTCGGACTTAGAGCTGAAATTGGTCTCAAACTAGGTTGGACTCACTGATGAAGAATCCGTGGTCAAAATTTGATTCTGTCCGGCCGTCCGGCTGACCGTGTGTGTTCTAACTTTCGAAAGCAAGGACCTAGAGTTGAAATTCGCAGGTTAGATTCCGATCCTGAATATCTCGGTTGAGTTCGTTAGTGGGCAAGATCGACTAAACAGTTTCGGAGTTATGTCTGTATTAAATTTTGAGGTTAAGTCCTCGATATCTCATGAATTACTGATTTGATCGAATTAAATCGCAACTCAGTGCGGAATTGTGTATGGATACCGTTGTTAGAAAATTGAAAAAAAAAATATTAATTGAAAATTTCTGTTGAAAAACTTTCTTTCTCGGAAAGTGCTAATCAGATTTCAATGAAATCTGGCCAAGACTTCAGAATCATTCCTCAACAGAAATGTTTCAAGTTTCAATTCTATACGATATTTACTTTTGGAGATATATGAAAATAAATTATGTAAATTTTCGTTGTTGTTTGAAATTTTGACGTTATGTCCTCAATATCTCAAGAAATAGAATGCGATCAGATCGAAACTTCGTAATTATCTGGAAAATACCAAGGCAAAACCTATTGCAGAATTTCGTTTGGATCCAATTGTTGGAAAATCTTAAAAAAATGTTCATTAAAACGTTTGAAATTTTTTTTTCTCGGAAAAATATTTGATATGTTTCAACGAAATGTGGCACATAACTTAAAATCAATATTCAACAACGATTTTTCAAATTTCAACTCCATACGATATTTACTTCCGGAGATATATGAAAAAATAATGTCAAATTTCGTTGTTTGTAATTTTGAGGTTATTTTGCTCTACAGAGTGTAACAGCCAAATGGAATAAATTCGATAACGAATAAATGAGGGGGTGTTAGGAAAAACGCTCTGACATGTCGACTTGTAATTTTAAATGCGCATAGTTTTCAAGAAAATAAAATTATATAGGGTGTTCCATGCGACCGTGGCCAATACCAACTTTCTTATTTCAAATGTAACCCCCTGTGTATTATTTATTTTTTGGATTCTTCAGAAAATTCTAGACATAATTCATGTACAATGTCCTATACCTATCTTCAACTTTTTCGGAAAAATTAAGTGTTTTCAGAAATGTTTAGTAACGTTAGAAGACAATTATACAACAGATTTGCATGTTGCCAAGACGTTCGCGGCGAGCATTCTGAACATTTCCTATATCGACATCAATGTTTTTTTTTTGTTTTTTTTTTAATTATTAAGAAATAAACAGTATTACTTATTAGGTTTTAAGTGTAATGTACCGAATTTGTGAAATAAAATAATTTTCATTTGAAACGTTGATTTTTGCACAAAATCTGAAAACACTTAATATTTCCGAAATAGTTAAAGATAGGTATAGGACATTGTGCATGAATTGTGTCTAGAATTCTCTGAAGAATTCGAAAAATAAATAATATGCAGGGGGTTGCATTTGAAATTTGGTATTGGCCACGGTCGTATGGAACACCCTATATAATATTATTTTCTTGAAAAATATGCGCATTTAAAATTACAAATCGACGTGTCCGAGCGTTTTTCCCAACACGCCCTCATTTATTCGTTATCGAATGTATTCCATTTGGCTGTTACACTCTGTATATCTCAAGAAGTATAGATGCGATCACATCGAAACTTCTATCTATCGAAAAAAAGTAGCTTTTCTGATTTATTGACTAGATTTCGATGGAATTCAGCACATACCTTGAAGATGGTATTCGACAACAGCTTTTTAGATTTCAATTTGATCTGATGTTAGTTTCCGGAGACAAAAGGGAAAAAATATGTAAAATTTCGTTGTTATTTGAAATTTTCAGAATATTTCCTCAATATCTAGACATCTATATTGATACGAACAGATTGAAAATGGGGATAACTTGAAATCAATATTTCAAAACAGTGCTCTGAATTTCAGTTTGATCCGATATTCATTTTCGGAGATATTTAAAGATTGAGGTTATTTCCTCAATATCTTAAGAAGAACAGACGCATCAGATTTAAATTATGTAGTTAGTTGACGAATACCAACGAACGAATCAAGGCAAAATTTCATGAGGATAGTAGAGGTAGAAAACTGTAAAAAAGTATTCGACAATTTTGGAAATTTCTGTTAAAAACATTTTTTTACCGAAATCTATTCATCAGATTTCAATAAATCGGAAGAATCCTCGAGTCAGTATTTTACAATATTATTTCAAAGTTCAGTTTGATCGGATAATCATCTTCAGAGATAGTGGGAAAAATGTTTAAAATTCCTTGGTATTTCATCGGTATTGTTGTTTTTTACAGAGCAGCTCAAAAAATACTGAAATAATGAAAATTCGTATGGATATATAAATGCAGATGATGGATGATTTTACCAATTCACGAATTCAGCTTTCGTAATTGAATCGATTCGACGAATATCAATATCTCAATGCATTCCCAATATACGGCTGGCAATTAGGCCAACCTCAACCAGAATAAAATCCGTAAAAAACGACTATAAGAGACTTCATATTCTCATAGCAGGTTTGGGGGTTAATTAAGAATTCGTGAAAACTTAAAATACCCTCAATAATTTCGTAGATATATCCATTCGAAATTTATATGAATGTAAATGTGAGCATAGCCATAAAATATTGGTGAAATTTTTGTGGGAAATATAAGGGCTTCCTCTCTTGCATGGTTCCTGGGCATCTTGTGAAGCACACAAAGTATAGAACCCTCACAGTAACCCGTAGTAAATTCTTACCTTTCTGATATCGTGAAGAACAAATTCCCTCCTAAAGATCAAATTTGCATGGGAATGGGTGAAACAAATTTCTCTAGAAAATATTTTCGGCAGTACCATCATCAAAGCTCTATGTCTATCCATATAGTTAATTCCAAGAGCGAATCGCCGTGTCCTTATTGAGAAAATAAAAGGACAAATGTCCAGTATTCCTACCCAACGAGGCAATTTTCCCGTCAAAACCTTGAATGGATCTGAGAGAATTTTCATTGTCATCTTGTCCAGCAGAGGTATTACGAATTCTTTTGGATTTACTAAGTACTGATGGTCGGCATTCTTGTACAACGTCGACCAATGTCTATTGAGTCCGTAAAGAATATGAATAATACGCAATGCTTGCTCCCCATGCTCGAAGTTTTTGGATATGTTCCCGTGATTGGTGCTTTTGATTGAAAGGTAGGTATCAAGAAGATTCCTCTGCGAATCGAAATCTGGAAAAAAAAATTCAAATATTATAATTCGTATTAGTGAATCCAACTTTCTATGGAGCGAGTCTGACTGAAATTGTCCTATAATATCGAAATCTTAGTATCTGGAGAAGAAGTAAATGTTTTTTCCAAAACGTGTATTAAACGCCTGAAGTTTAAGTCGACACTGTTTTGGGGCAAGCAATATATGCCGTTATTATTCGTGTTAACGCTCGCGTGAACTATATTTTTGTAAATTACGAAACTTGTATTTTTTTTTCTTTTGTGGACTCCCTATACATTTCAGTAGAATTAATCATTTTATTTTCAGTTAAGTAGTTTTCCAGTGTTTCCTTGGCTGGAATACGTTTTGAATATTTCAGTGAGAATAATCATGAAATAGTTCTACCCTCTCTGTTGTTTTGTTTTGTTTCTCCTTTTTTTGATCGCTCGGTCGAGGAATCGATATACCGCGCCTACCGTGAAGATCCGCACTCATGGGAGAATCAATTGGTTTGTTTCGAAGTCACGAAAACGAATGTTTCTACGCTCCGCTCTCTCTATACAAAAACCAACACAATTCTGGTGAATATACCCAAAAACTCAATCCTGATGTGCAAGCCTAACCACAAGAATACAGTTCGCTATCCGACCCTCAGGAACGGAATATCGTTATTCCGTGGGAAGCCTACGAGAAAAATACCAGGTAGGTGCGAAAATTCCCAATTATTTCGACTAGCGATCATATCTAGTTCATTATTTTAGTGTCAACAATTTGATTACCACTAATGAAACAAAGTTTATGGATGGCTTGATATTGAAAAAAATCAATGATCGAGTAGTGGAGAGCATTTGCATGCTTTCTAAAATTCATACATAGCGGTCACCTATCAAGCGCTTTTTGGATTGTTTATATCCATTTTGCCATCTTCTGACCGTATGTTGGAACCTCTCGAATTATTTTATGAAATTTCAAGCCCCCTTTTTACTCTTTTGATCTAGATCCCTACTCGATCCAATCTATATTCTCGTATTTATAGGGTGAGTCTTTGAGTTGTACATTATTTTTACCAAAAATTCCTCTAATCAAATAAAACTTTTTTCCTTTGCCATTTTACAGATTCGTCTCAGGTAAAAAGTTATAAGCATTTAAATATTTCCCAATGTGCTAATACACTCCTGGACTTTCTTTGCAAGTTTACCACATATATCTCTTACGGTGATCTCTTTGGCAGAATAACCAATCCAATGTTTGAAATTCAAAGAAACATGATTGAAAAACCCATTTACTACCTCACTTCTTTTTATTTGGTGCTTTTTGCGATATTATCGCAAGGTAAACATTTCATTACACAGGACTATTGAAACAGTGATCTTCCACTTGATGTTAATTCTTGAGGTACTCAGTTTCATTTCACTATAAACAATACATAATTCCATCCCCACTCTCATATTTAAAACTTCATAATTATTCTTATTTTCATTGAATTTATACATAAATCATATGAAATAATCAACTAACACGAACACATGATGTGAAAAACATGGTGTGCTCATCTGAAAAATGAGTGACGTCAGCAAGATTAAAATAAAGAGAGTTGTATATTCTGTGCTTTGAATTAACATGCAAATTCAAAGCACAGAATATACAACTCTTTGTATTTCAATCTTGCTGACGTCACTCATTTTTCAGATGAGCACACCGTTTTTTTCACATCATGCATAAACACATTAATTGAACTCTATGGAAAGTGAGGTTCATAGACATGAACACCTAGCCTCCATTACTGTGGTCTGATCACGAAATAGCATAGACCTAATATGGGTACATAAGTTCTAGGATGCACAGAAGATATCTTCTGTGCATCCTAATTAGTTCTATGTGAAATAGATAAATATTTCTGTGTATTCTATGGTTCGGATAAGCATAGACGGAACTTAATTTATCGCCTTTACTAGCTCAGAGACGGATCCATAAAAATGAGGTGATTTTCGAGTTTTTATCAGATTTTATAACATTCAACGTCGAATATCTCCAAAATGGTGCGTTTAAGGAGAAATTATAAGGAATAATAAAGTATTCTAAAATGATTGAAGCTTCTTATTATGATTATATAAATTTAATCTGCAATCTTCATACTAATTCCAAATAGTTTTATGAATTGTTAAGTCTATAACTCGGAAACTGTTTGAAATAGGATGAAAGTGATTACTGAAGAATATGTGGCATATTTATAGGAAACTTCACACCAAAGTTCATCTCATTCGGAGTCACCATATCGAAGGTAAAAAAGAAAAGCTGATTTTTTTCGAAAATTCAAACAGCCTGTATCTTTTTACTAGAGCCGAATCTAGAAAAATGTTAAATGAAAAAAGTGCTTCATTTGATGAGAGGAATCTACGGTTGAAATTAATGTACAACTCAAAGACTCACCCTGTATACGAAAAAAATTTGCATATGTTTACACAGGGTGTGTAGTTTTAAGGGCCAACCTTCAAAGATAGATCATACATGTGATGTAATACACATGGTCGAAATATTGACGGAATTTAACTTTTCTTGATTTCACGAAATATTTCTTTTTCTATAAAACCAATTATACTTGAGTTATTTCTGTAGCGTCATCAAATTCGACCAAATAGTTGGGAATGATAAGATAACAACGAAAAAGTCGAAAATTTCAAACCTAATTGTGATCTACCTACTGTGATTGCATATCAGAGTAAACATTGAGTTTCTGTCACCTAATAATTCTGCTCATTTGTGGTTTCCGAATGAGAGAAGCTGGTCGAAATAGACATCAAGGCCAGCATGCGTTCCGATATTACTGGCAGTACTGGCCAGGCCATCCGTGAACAACAGTAAGCAATATCGGGATGATATCTGATCCAGTAAACTACTATTGAAGGAAATTATTGGAACGGGTATCAGTACTATCATCAGTAACTTTGAATGACGTTGGCGGCAAATTCAAAATGAATGTGTATTTGTACTGCCAGTTGAGAGGCTCTTGTTAATTGTGACATTATTTCTTTCTTAAGACGATAGCACCGGATATATTGTAGTATTGATTTCATATTTGAATGTTCGTATCACTTTTTCTGTCATTATAAGAAATAGAAAAATATGTGGAATTTCCTAGAGAAGGCAAACAGTCTGGAATTGAGCTGTAATGGAAGTAAAATTGTGTTGATCTATGTATTTATTTCGGTCTATATATTTTACTCAATCATGACGAGATCACCATGATAAAAATAATTTGTATTTATTATACACTTTTCAAAAGAAATTACCCAATGTTTTAGGATGCCCAACTCTGGCCTTACGTATGAAACACATACTGATTGGGAATCACCTCGCCATAAATATGGTGTATGAAACCATCGATACAATATAATGAATGATAGATATAATATATAAAAAACTATTATATGTATTTTATGTGGAAAAAACAGAAGAGGTATCCACCCAGTTAGGTATCGATTTCAGGGATGCAATTCCTTTTGCATTATTTTGTTTGTTGAATATTTATTTTTATTATTATTAGATTTAATTGGAAATCATTGAAGCATTGACATGGCATCTGCAGGATAATGAATACAGATGAAGAATCTGTGGTCAAATTTGATTCTGTTCGGCTGGTCGTGTCTGCTATAACTTTCGAAAGGGAGGACCTAAAATCTTGAAATTTTCAAGTTAGGTTTTGATCCTGAATATCTCGGTTTAATTCGGTAATGGGCCACATCTGCCGAATGGTTTTTGTGCTACAGTCATTTGAAATTTTGATTTTTCAATATCTCGAAAAATAACTATCCGATCGAAATGAAACTTGGTTGGAAGATGAACAGTGTCAATAAGAAGAATTATCCATGGAATATTTGAAAAACAATTCAATTTTTCTTTGAAAATTTTTATATTCCATTTAAATTTCACTGAAATTTCCAAGCCTTCATTTCGCAATGTGAACAAGCGCGTGAACAACTAGGATTTTATTTGAGGTTATTGACTTACAATAATCACACAACGTAATGTGGAAATGTTCGTGTACTAACTACAACAAGGTACTAACATTATATAAAGACAATGGTACTAACCTCTCGCAGGATCTTTTCGGTCCACTACCTCAAAGTAAAATTTGTGATCAATATTGAAAATCCCATCATCCTGATCTTCATTCTTTAATTTCACTATAGCTTCATAAACTGTATATTTAGAGGGAATATGCCGTCCATTCATATAAAATTGAAGCCTTCTGTATCTATTCGTGTAGTACCCTTCTCTATGTTCATTTGAAGTTACGAAGGAATAAAGAAGAATGTTCTCCAAGTATTCTATGGTAGTGAAGGGACGTACAGTATGATGTAATGTCAGTGGCTGATTCATGCAGTGAAAATTGATCTGAAAAAAGAATGAATGTAAGAAAATCTGGTTGAACTATAAAAATGGTAATATGTGTCTTTCAGAAACGCTTTTTACGCCCTTGTTCTAGGGAACAGCGCGTTATCATTTCGTCACGATGTCTATAATTTTCGAATTTTGAGCCGAAAAAGGTCTCAAATGATTATGTTGAAATCCCTGAAGAAGAATCCTTGGTCAAATACAATTATGTCCGTCCGGCCGGCCGTGTGTGCTGTAACTTCCGAAAGGAAAGACCTAGAGTCTTGAAATTTTCAGGTTAGTTTTTGATCCTAATTATCTCGGTTGAGTTCGTTAATGGGCCGAATCTGCCGAATGATTTTTGTGTTACAGCCATTTGAAATTTTGATTTTTCAATAACTCCAAAAATTTTTATCTGATCGAAATTAAACTTGGTTGGAAGATGGACAGTATCAATAAGAATTTTCTTTGGAAAAATTTGAAAAAAAAAAATTTTTATTTGAAATTATTGAAATTGCCAAGTAGCCATTTCGCAATGTGAACAAGCGCGTAAAAGCTGCCGACTTCACGTCAGTGCTTTTCTAGGTTTTTTCTTTCTCCTGCTAACGATTTTCAACTAAGGATATTTTACCTTTTAATAGAAAACGATATCAAAATTTTCTACAAATATCGAAGAAAAAATATTTAGAAGAGCACGAAAGCAGGAGCTTTCACTTGCTGGTTCGAATTCTTTGCCAAAGTGATTACCTATTCACTTTTCAAATCTACCTAACGCAGCTTCACTTTATTATCACACGATCTTTCCTAATCATATGATCCTCAAGATATTCTGCATGAACCACCAAACCATTATTTTCTAGCTAGTGAGTTATAATTCCAATTAGATCCTATCTATAGTTTCGAAAATATTAAGAGAATAAATTTTAATTGAGCAGGCCTGGACCTCAATCACGAAAGCCGAATTTGAGCATGGGTAGAATCCCCCTAATTATTTTGCAGATTCCAAATTTTATTATCCCGATATTTTTAAGAATAAAGATCAGTTCGCTATGAAAGTACCACTTTTTTGAAAAAAATCAATTGGAAAAGTTATGTCATCACAGCGAGGGTTCGAAATCTGAGACGTCGTGCACTCCACGAGGGCTGTATCACCCCTAATTCAAGTGACCTATTGGAATCTTCAAAATCGGAGTAACCTCATACTACACAAAAAAAATGACCGCTTGAAGGTTCACGAGAAATTTCAGCGGAATTTAATGGATACTTTCGGAGATATAACACATTTGAAAAATTTTTTTTTCATTTATAGTATTCTGACGAAATTTTGAAAAAGTTTGCGCGCAGGCATTTATCAATTTACTACCTACAAAGTTTGAATACAATTGAGTTATTATTTTTTTAAATATGGAATGTTTGAGAAAACAACGATATTATTTTGTTTCGTTGAGATTCTTGCAGTTTTCAACGGCACGACTTAAGTTGTCTAGGTCACAACGTTCTCACAGCAGCGCTCTTTCTCCGCTTCTTGTTGCTGAATGGGGGATTTTCCTTTAAGAAAATGCAGTAATTTTCATGAAAAACCCTTAGAACATCACATTTCAAACATATAATTTCAATATTTTTAAAAAAATGTTTGATCACCTAAAACTGAAAAATAAAAATGGGGATTTGGATTTAAAGGTATTTGTCTTGAGTGCACGATATGGCAACGTCGAATTCAGCTTTCTCGGAAAGAAAAGGACGTCAAATGTGTTACTTTGCTAGGGAAAGCAGAGGTAGCTATACTTCGATTTGGTTAGGGTAGAAAACAACGACCAAGGAATAGAAAAAGTAGAGCACAGACTTTCATACTATCGTATTGCTGACAAATCGCAAACGGAAATTTTTTGGTTATATTGACAAAGAACACGTGTGTACCACAGAAAAGGAATAAATATTTCATTATTCTATAGCAGAAAAAGCTATTCTACTAAACACCGTTGTCACTTCGTGCATGCCTGGCAAATCCCGAACCCCAATTTTGAAATCTGATTTTGAATACTTTCTGAAGGTAATTTGGAAAAATTATGAATCAAACCCATAATAATTATGTTCAAATTTGCATTTGCAGTAATAACCCAAATTCAGGAAGAAACCCTCAATGGGGGTGTTTCCTGAATGGTCGCTCGGTCTTGTGCCGGTTCAAGAAGTACCATACGGTGGAACCTGTCTGGGACTTGTTGGTATCACAGTGGGATACTACTTTCCGGTGATTTCATTTACTTGTGTTGACCGATGCATCGTGTCTCTTGAGGTTTTCCACGTCAAAGGGTTGGCTAGGTCACAACGTTTTTACAGGGGTGCTCTTTTGTTGTCGAATGCCAACGGAGCCGATGGCTATCGTTCAGCTTCTAGGAACTCATACACAGTGGTACCGTTATTTTGCGTTTCACACTTTATGACTTAACCTTGCTGTGGCTTACCTAGTGATCAACTGACGCTTATCTTATTCAGACGTGCTTTCCTCCACACTCCCGTTTAATAGTTCTCTGCTCACTCCATCTTAACCATTTGTTACTGCGTTACAACAGTGTAGAACCTATAAGCTTTGTTTTGGTTCCGACTTCAGAACCAATTCAGGACTGTTCGAGTATGCGCGGTTTTTAGTCGGAAAATTCACAATCGCGCATACTCGAACCGTTCCGAACAGTTCTGAATTCGAAACCAAAACAAACCCATTGTAACTGGTGTCGTGTAATCTTCACCGTTAAGCGGTGGTCAGGACCAGAAGGCGTTACGTTCACCTGTAAACTACCTCGCAGTATTAAATCGAAATTTCAACGGAAATTGGTTCCTTCAGAAAAGAAAGCATGACATCCCAACTTTGGAAGATGAAGCGGATTTAATTAAACAATTTCAAGAATTTTCGTGGTTAAAGGGAATATTTAAAAGATATTTTCAATCGAATTGTATGTTGAAAAATTATATAATTCGAATGGAAGGTAATTCCCCGTTCATTCAGAAAGCCTCATTGAATTCGAGCCATTATATAGTGAGCTTTGGGCCTCATGGTCAGTTCTATTCCCGAAGCCTTTATATATGTAACAGTTTTGTCGTCCCAGAATCAACGAAGGGAGTTCAGAAATTGTAGGTACTTACGCTAAAAGACTTATCAGCTATGTTGTCAATAGTCTTCATTCCGGCTAAACCAATATTTTCCATGGATATCCAATTCGAATGAGGTTCGAAATCCAAGAATTTGAGCACTATTTCCTGTAGTTGTTTCAACAGTTTTCGGTAGGGTTCTTGGGAAAGTTCGAAATAGGCGACATTTGAGTCCAACGGAAGATTTGCAAATTCGTTCAAAAAGGTTTTTAATCGAAAATCTCTTAGTTCTTTGTCATCACCTGTCTCTGTCAAATAGTTGAGAAGATGAGAGAGCACATCTGACTCGACGACTTCGTTCTTTGTTATTGTTGGGTCCAACAAGATTGATCGTACTCTAACTAACCGATCGCTAAATGTTGGGGGACCAATCAGGCTCCTTCGATTTGAAACGTTGCTGCTCCGATCTGCCTGCTCGAAATATCTGAGAATTTCTTGAACCTGTAAAAATAAATTTGAAGGTGTCATAATTATCGTCTTCATGTCCTTAAATAAATCGAAAATAATATGTTTGTGGCTAGAGAACTTGGCAAGTACAAACACACAGAACATGAAAACATTCAATTGGCAATAACAAAAATATTAAAATTTCGAATTCTCATCGAAGAAGTAGACTGATCAATAATATTTCATCCAATAATTAAAATTAACTTAACCTTTTCATATGGATATGAAATCTTTAGATCATCTTATATAAAACATATAAAATCAGAAACTAATCATTCGTCTCGGAAACCAAAATTCAAACAGGAGATCTACCGGATGAAACATAATACGAGCTCTATAATTGTTGTTGTGTCAACTTTTTATCTACATCGACAAATGCGGAACTACTGGTGAAATGCACAATTCGGACAGATTATTTATTTCGAATTTTTGTCAATATACAGTGCGCGTTGAAATTATGGAACAAATTCATTTTCTCAGAAGAAAAATATTTGGCAACTTCTACCGAATTTTCATGCATTTTTAAAGGATTTTTGTTGCACCCTATGCCATCCCCATCAACCATCTAAATTTTTTGAATAGGGAAAGTAGGTCATGTGGTACTTTTTTGGCAAGGTCTTTGTACCTTCTTCTCAGGCGTGCAGAAATTTTCAAGAAGAAATTTTTTTTTTGAAAAATTAGTTTGTTCAAAAAGGTTTTTAGTATGTGCACTTTGTCACAGCTCATTTACTTTGAGACGATTGTACCTGATGAAATTTGTCACCGAGTGAAAGTCGACCATTACAGTTTTGCTTCATGCACAACTTTCAACCCCCTCACGTGATTTTTTTTTCTCCATTGAAGGGTTCGTAGGGGTTGAAAGTTGTGCATGAACAAAACTGTAATGGTCGAATTTCATTCGGTGACAAATTTCATCAGGTACCATCGTCTCAAAGTAAATGAGCCATGACAAAGTCCACATACTGAAAACCTCTTTGAACTAACTAATTTTTCAAAAAAAAAATTTTTTCTTGAAAATTTCTGCACGCCTGTGAAGAAGGTACACAGATCTTGCCAAAAAAGTACCACATGACCTACTTTCCTTATTCAAAAAATTTAGAGGGTTGATGGGAATGGCACAGGGTGCAACAAAAATCCTTTAAAAATGCATATAAATTTTGGTAAAAGTGAAACAAAACTTGACTTGTTTCAGGATTTTGTTGCCAAATATTTTTCTTCTGAAAAAATGAATTTGTTCCATAATTTTGACGCGCACTGTATTACTATAAACAACACTGAGGGATTCTACATCAATCTCAGATTCATTGTATCATTTATTCATATCTGAATCATCTCACTTATACATCGCTCGAAATAATTATTTTCCCTGTCCAATATTCTCATATTTCCAAAATCAAAACCATGACCATACTCGAAGGGGTGGGCGGCTTGCGCTGTTTTCTCATTTTTATCTTTATTGCTTTCTCGACAATTATAAGTGTGTTGATGAATTCTCTTTTCAAATATTGTTTTGTCATACCGACATACATACCACTACAATCCTTACATTCTATTGAATAAACCAAATTTGATCTCAATGAAAGAGGTGTTGGATCTTTAAGCTTACTGAAAATGCTCCCTCATGTTTTGAGTGGATAGAAGGCGAGTTGACAGTTAAGTACCGACATTTTTATCAGTTTATTCAACTTAATAGATAAATCCGAAATGGACGGAAATCTATAATTCATTTGGTCGTTTTTTACTTTCTTGGTTTCCGATGAATTAATTTTATGTTTATAAATACATTTATAAACTTATAGGTTGATTGGCGAGACTGTTAAATACATATGATGAGCTTGAAGAGTATCCAGGAAATACGATGCTGAAGCTCACTGTTCTTAGTGCAATATGCAGGGTGAACCTATAAGTTGAACATTAATTTTAACACTAGCTCCCCACTCATTTAATAAAACACTCTTTTCATTCAATATCATTTTTTACGCGCTTGTTCTACGTAACAGCGCGTCATCGTTTCGTCACAATATCTG
This sequence comes from Myrrha octodecimguttata, assembly GCA_958510865.1. Taxonomy (NCBI): domain Eukaryota; kingdom Metazoa; phylum Arthropoda; class Insecta; order Coleoptera; family Coccinellidae; genus Myrrha; species Myrrha octodecimguttata. The sequence goes on from OY294057.1 coordinate 36,009,204, forward strand.
TAATTTTCGAATTGTTGAGCCGAAAATGGTTTTGAATGGGCGGAACTCTCTGAAGAAGAATCCGTGGTCAAATTCAATTCTTTCTGTCCGGTCGTCAATACAGATAAGATAGAATTGAAATCCAGTACTTTATCGCAAAATGACACTTTGAAGATTCATACATAATATAATGGGGATAATATGATAAGAAGATCACAGAATATTGAATATTTAAAAAAAAATTTGAAATTGTTTTTTCAAATTGTTCTATGACACGATCATCACGAACTTTGAGCAATGTTGTTCAGTATCTTTGAAGTAGCTGCGAATTTTCATCACAATTGAATCAGTATTTCTTAAGTTATACCGAGAAAACCTAGAAAATCACTGACGTGAAGACAGCAGCTTTTACGCGCTTCTTGTTCAGATTGCGAAATGGCTACTTGGAAATTTCAATGAAATTTAAATGGAATATGAAAATTTCCGAATAAAAAATTTTTTTTCTCAAATTTTTTCAAGGATAATTCTTCTTATTGATACTGTCCATCTTCCAACCAAGTTTCATTCCGATCAGATAAATATTTTTCGAGTTATTGAAAAATCAAAATTTCAAATGGCTGTAACACAAAAACCATTCGGCAGATTTGGCCGATTAACGAATTTAACCGCTAGGTTGCTCCGTTCGACAGTTATCGTGTCCACTGCCTATCGGACAGAATCGGTTTTGATACCGGATTCGTCATCAGTGAGTCCAACCTAGTCGTTTGAGACCATTTTCGGCTCAAAATTCGAAAATTACAGACATTTGGACAAAACGATAGCACGCTGTTTCCCTAGAACATACGCGAAAAACTAGGAGATATTTCATTGAGCTTCTTTCAAATACATTTTTTTCCTTTAATGAAGTCACTATCCAGTCATCATCTAAAATTTTGCACTTTAAGAAAGCAGTTATAGCCTAACAACCATCAACGACCAATTGAAAAGGACAGACGGAGATACAAAACACTGAGGGGCTCGTAAAAGTGATTGGTCTCTTCTTACAAAAACAGAAATGAGCCAAGTAATGGTAGTTCCCCGAGGCTATAATAATAGAATATTTCAGATAGCACGTAATAGTTTCATTAACGATTTCAACGTCTCTATTGTTGTTCTAAGTTTTCGAAAGGCTAAGGGAAATTTCTGCATAATTTTGTGTATTAAGATCTAAAACAATAAATTGAAAGTTTAGGATACTTTGAGAAATTTCCAGTTCAGAACTGATTAAACAGGGTGTTCCAAAACTAAGATTACATTGAATTGAGAAATTTTCATAAGCCGGCCTGGAAACGGCACTGAATTTAAAGAAAAGCTGTATGATGTGTAAATATGATTCTTCTTTTTGCACCTTATACTGAATTCAATGAGAAAATCGTTATTTAAAGCTAAGCGAAAATAATCTCTGAAATTCATAATCATTATGATTTCAATATTCCTCATAAAACATAGAAAAAAGCATACACAGGGTGAAATTCGTGCGAAACACCAAAACAACAAAAATTTTCAAAGCCGGACCTGGATTTTCCGAATTACGAACGAACTGGTACCTGAAAGTCCTTAAGAACAATATTCCTTGAAAATTTCAATCGATTCGGGATAACCATTCAAAAGTTATGACGGGTTGAAGTTTTCGGTAAAAACCGAAAATCAGCTTGTATAAAATTTATGAAGAAAGGAAGACACTTTTAAATAGTGTTTTGATTATCACCTGAGTAGTCTCTATACGACTATACGTGGTAGAGATATGTACAGGTCCTCGTGACTCACCCTGCATAAAGAAGATGAACATCAGATCAAACTGAAACACTACTGTGAAATACTGCCTAGGTTTTTGCCAATTTTGTTGAAATCTAATGAATAGTTTCCGGTATAAAAGTTTTCTACAAAAATGTCTGAAATTTTCGAATTATTTTGGACAATTCTCTTCACCTATAAGAATGATCCACACGAAATTTTGCATTAAGTCTTGCGTTGGTATTCTTCAACTTACTACATAGTTTGAATCTGATCGCGTCTATTCTTCTTGAGATATTAAGGAAATAACCTTCACCTTTCAATACCTCCGAAAATGAGTCCAACCTAATCGTTTAAGACCATTTTTGGCTCGAAATTCGAAAATTACAGACATTGTGACGAAACTATAACGCGCTGTTCCCCAGAACATGCGCGTAAAACTGAGTAGTTTACCTTAGTTGTAGAACATCGACGCGTAACAATGCAAATTTAGCATGGATACTACCGTTAGAAGTTTCTTTTCTAGTTTTTATTGTAGGTAGATGAAGTTGTGGAAATATAACTATTAGGGCATGCAGTCATCTTGTAATTTTCAGAGGGATTTACGACGACTGGACTCTTAGTTCGTACATTGTGGTTTGCATGAGATTGGTGGTTCAGATTAAGGAAGTTGTATTGTTGCATGTGCTGTTATCGCCATGGAAGATTCCAAAGACGAATGCAGAAAATTATCGCCATGGAAGATTCCAAAGACGAATGCAGAAAAGGCGTATGGCCTAAAAATTGGCTGGCTGACAGGGACAATCGCCACATGTTACTGTTTAGTGAATTGAGGGAGAATGATCCTGATGATATCTCGATAAGATTCACAAAATCAGCCATGTCTCATGATCCAATTTTGTCTCCAAAGTTATTATAGAGAAGCGTACCCTGCAATGGCACTGGTAGTGAACGAGTGGTAGCATGGAACGGTTCGCCACACTCCAGATAAAATCATCTCTTAATCTCCTCCCGTTCGGTCATGGCGAGCGCAGCCAGTCATATACACACTTTCTATCATTCCGTAAGGCGTGTCATCCTCAAAATAATCTTGTAAATAACCAGGGGTCCAGATGAGTGCAATCCGAAGAGCGAATGCAAGTTTTAAGGTGGGTATTCATTTGAGCAAATCTGCGCGCACGCTGTTCTCGCATGTTACATAGAGCGTGCGCGACCACCCAGCGTCCGTGTAAAAATGCTCAGTATAGACGTACGCCAACGCGACAAATGACCAAATTTTCGCAGCACAGCTATGCGTGCGCGCACATTTGCTCAGATGAATACCCACCTTTATGGTTCGAGGCAGCTCTCCCTCTGCTCCGCCCGGACTCGGTTTTCAACTCGAATGCTGCATTCGAATTTATTATTCGCCGAATCCTTTATCAAATTTTATTGCATTCGCTGTGAGGATTACACTAATCTTGACCGGCTTAACGCCCGTGTATGCCCAGCTATTGTGTTTGATTTACCTCCACCGCGACGCACCTGTTCTGTTCTTACCCTGAGAGTATTATACATTTCCTAGCGTTAATATGATTATACCGTCTTCGTCTACGGCCGAAATCGAAAACAGATTTCATGTTTTTCATATTCAACGTAAAAATTATGTACATAAATAAGTACTTTCAGTTATTCTAAGTATGTTCATTAATATTTACAACTTCATTCTTATTGAAGAGATGTTGAAATGAAATTATCTTACCTGATTTTCAATCCATTCATTCATCTCAGACTCGATGGCCGAATCTGATGGTGGTTTGGAGGTCTCATCTGTCGAACTGTTAGAAGCCTGGAAATATAAGAGCCGGTTTAAAAACCATGAAATATATAGCAAAGGTTGATATCAACACTTTCAAGGTAAATCCTCTGGTTGATCCCTCCTATGGGGTCTCCTCTTCCCCCTATCCAAGTTACCTTCAGTTAATTATTGATATAGTTTAACAGCTGAGTAATTAGATTGCACAAAGGCATAATTTTGGTTTCGACGATTGACTTGAAAGATAAGCCACCAGAAAACTGCTTTAGCGATATTCTTCACACTTTCATCATCGTAGTACAAATGAGAGATTTGATAGTGAAAGAACACATTTTTTAAAATTGCCTGTCAATATCATCGATTAAATATTTTTTACGAGAGAGATTCAAAGTTTTTCTGAAAAAATTTTGAAATCCACATCAAGCCTCTTGCATTTCAGAATATTCATCCGAAAAACTGCGATATTGGCGAAAAAATCGCTTACACTGTTTCGTTTCATTTTTTTTCGATTCCTATCTATGGCTGGAGAAATTAGAGCTAGGGCCAAGTGGTGTAAAAACGAGACTAGCAAAACTTTGGGTGGAAACGAGACAATGGTACAAATCATAATAAAATACATTCAATCAAAATGAAAAAATCTCATGAACGAAGTTTAATATTTCCGTTATATTTTCCCATATTAAAAGGTTGTGAAAAAAACTAAAACCAATGTAATGAAAATTGCACCAATAAACTCTGCAAAAAGTGACCTTGAAAATTTACAGCGGCGACTGCAAACTTTACTCACAGCGCGAACACTCGAAGTCGGGTACGGTCGGCGTTAGTGGAATCCCAGCATTATACAGGGTCTTTCACGAGGAACCTCACCCATATTTATACGGGAAACTACTGAACGTATTTTCATGAAATTCAGCACTTATAAGTATTTCACGATGCTGATGAAATCTAAAATATTTTCAAGGCATGAGCACCTCCGGTTTTTCCGGAAATGACGTCAATTTCCGTTTTTCAAATTAGAACACCATTTTTTTATTGCAGAAATAGATTCCTTAGAAAATTTCAATTTATTTTGATGTAACATTTTTCAGTTTTGGTTGGAAAATTCTCTCTGAGCGGGAAAATTCGAAAAAAAAATCGAAAATAGAGCTCCGCTGAAACAAGAATAACTTCGAGGTTTTTGGATGGAAAATTTTCATTTTTGGGATTTTTCAAGATGTAAAATTGATGTATCCACTTTAAAAATCGAAATCGCGATTCATGATTCAGGGGGTGAAAAAATCGCTTTCAAAGTTAGGGATGACAAAATCGTGAAAAATCAATTTTTTCAAATTAGAACCCCATTTTTTTATGGCAGATATTGAATCTACGTTAAAAAATAATGTGAGTGTATGCATCACACCCTTGCCCTAAAGTGGATATTTTCTGAGTTATTCACAAAAAACTGTTTTTCGTCTTGAATTTTCAGCTATTTCTTCTCCCTTCACGCCAAAAAGATGACATTTTCAGGAACTGTTATTTGAACCATGCTGTAGATTTTTCACCCCTTCTTGAAACCGACTTCAAGTTACTATTAGGAGAACCATGGCAAACTCTTGCAGTTATAACTAGAGAAGATGCTCAAAGTTTTGACCGTTAATTTCTAGACATTTATTTATACGTCTCAGGAATGCTTCGTGCGTTGCTCTTCTTATTTCATCGGGAGGAAGAGATCTGCAAAAGTGTTTAAAAACCAAATTGAGTTTCAAAACTATGAATCTAAAAATCTAAACAAACCTGAACGCATTTCTGACTCGTTCTATGCAGTCCTCTTTATCAGTCAGGGGAGTTGAGTAGACAATATTTTTAATCCTACCCCAAACATAATAGTCTAAAGGAGTTAAATCGGGAGAACGTGGTGGCCAAAGATGTGGACCATTGTTCGCCAACCATCGATCTTCAAATAGCCTGTAGAGGATATTTGACACATTGAGTGAATTGTGTTGAGGCGCGCCATCTTGTTGATACCATAAGTCATTATGGTTCTGTACTAGCGGCTCAATTATTTGAGTCAATATGTCAGAATATCTATCTCCTAAGGGAAAACATTCTTTAAATAATGCAAACATGTGTAGTGTTCTATCTTACCAGTTAAAGTCCCATCATAAATGTGAACATCGAGAATTGCATTATTTTTGATGGCGCAAAAAACATTGAAACTCCAGGTCTCTTGAAAGTTCCATTGTCTGAAGTGGTGGTTGTTCTCTTCATCCCAATAATGACTGTTATGCCTATTGAAAGAACCATTCTTTGTGAATTTAGATTCATCTGTCCAAATTATACAGTCCAAAAAGTTTTCATTCTCTTGAAATCGAATCATCATAGCTTCGCAAAACTCTGTTCTTCTGACGAAATCAGTTTCCTTCAAATGCTGTACCCTATTGAATTTATATGGGTGCATTTTATGTTTTTTTAATATTCTCCAAACACTCGATTGAGATAATCCCAGATCAATCTCGGCATCTTTGAGAGAATTTTGAGGATTCACACGAAAATATGCAAGAACTGTAATTTCGTTGTTCTCATCTTCTACTACACTTTTTTCTCTGTGTGTAGTTTTCTTAACGAAAGATACGACATTTCTCAAGTTTGTCATGGTTCTGTTAATGGTATCTCTCGTTGGTCTGGGTCGGTCAGGAAACCTCTCAATGAACAGTCGAATCGTTCTATCTACAACTTTATTACATTCTCCATGAAGTAGAATGAGATTTAAATAATCTTCATTGGTAAAATTAGGCATAGTGATCGATTTTATAACTTAATACGAATTATCACCAAATTAATAGTAAACACAAAATGCTTCTGAATAAAGAGGAATTTGGCAGATGTAACTAATGATATCTATCATTAAAAAAAATAATGTAAAACATGGTAAGTTTTTGCATATGGTTCATAAGGAATTATTTATTTATCACTGGAGAGAAAACCGATGGCCGATTAGTTGAAATAAAGAGGTTTCCGATACAAATTCGAATCCAAATTCGCCATCTATTTAGGAACAACCTGTAACTTTTTTCTCTTGCATATTAGGGTAGTAAAATCTAAAACATGGTTTAAGTAACAGTTCCTGAAAATGTCATCTTTTTGGCGTGAAGGGAAAAGAAGTAGCTGAAAATTCAAGACGAAAAACAGTTTTTTGTGAATAACTCAGAAAATATCCACTTTAGGGCAAGGGTGTGATGCATACACTCACATTATTTTTTAACGTAGATTCAATATCTGCCATAAAAAAATGGGGTTCTAGTTTGAAAAAATTGATTTTTCACGATTTTGTCATCCCTAACTTTGAAAGCGATTTTTTCACCCCCTGTATCATGAATCGCGATTTCGATTTTTAAAGTGGATACATCAATTTTACATCTTGAAAAATCCCAAAAATGAAAATTTTCCATCCAAAAACCTCGAAGTTATTCTTGTTTCAGCGGAGCTCTATTTTCGATTTTTTTTTCGAATTTTCCCGCTCAGAGAGAATTTTCCAACCAAAACTGAAAAATGTTACATCAAAATAAATTGAAATTTTCTAAGGAATCTATTTCTGCAATAAAAAAATGGTGTTCTAATTTGAAAAACGGAAATTGACGTCATTTCCGGAAAAACCGGAGGTGCTCATGCCTTGAAAATATTTTAGATTTCATCAGCATCGTGAAATACTTATAAGTGCTGAATTTCATGAAAATACGTTCAGTAGTTTCCCGTATAAATATGGGTGAGGTTCCTCGTGAAAGACCCTGTATAGCCTCGTATTGAAGGCGAATTCAGAACATTGCCAAATTTTGTCGCGTTCATGTGCCAGATGTATCAGTAATAAAGGCAAAAAAGGAGACAAGTGGTGGTCGAGAAACGAGACAACAGTGGGTAAATAAGGAGACAGTGAGAAGTAAAAATGCCAAGGGCCTATGTTAAGAAAGTACGACCGTACACTGAAGAAGATATCAAAAAAGCTTTGGAGTTGATTGAGAAAGGCAAGTTAACATTTTGGGCGGCCAGCAAAAAAAAAGAAGGCACAGTATTAACATCTACGGAATTTTTAAGTTAAATTGAACAAAAGAACAAGAAAAATGTTCCAGAAAAGAAGGTTACCAAAAAAATCATCTGTGACTGAAAGTGAAGATGAAGAGGACTTAGAAAGCCTTTAATTAAACGATGAGAGCGAAGATACCAAAGAAATGAATGAAGGTGACTTGGTGAGATTTGCAACAAAGTCCAAGACTGTTTTTTATGTGGCACAAATTGACCAGCTTGGAGAAGGAGAAGTTGATGCTAGATATCTTCGACCCAACGGTAACAAATTTTTGGAGCCAGAGATCGCAAAAAAATATTCTGTACCCATGACAGACACAGAAGCCAACTTCCTGCTCCAACTGTTCAAGGAGGAACACAACGTCCTGCTAAATAGTTCCAATTCAACATAAATTTGGATGAATATAATGTTGAATCATTAAATGAAGTTGATGAATTATCTTTGATTACTTTCATGCTAAAAAAATTCTTATTTCAGTTTTTATAGTTCTGTAAATTAGAATCAACTTTGTGTTATGTTACTCTTATCTGTAAGGGTCCAAAATTTCGTTTATTTTTCAGAATACAGAAACAAAATATTCACAATTACTTATTCATTTAACCTCCTATGTCTTGAATTTAACCCAACCTTCTAAATAGATTCAATGCACGTTAAAGAAACACGTCTCGTTTTTTGCCTACGTTGTCTCGTTTTTACCCAAAACGCAGGCTAAAAACAATACAAGCAATTTTAATTTTTGTCACAGATTTTCCAACAATTTGCAAAAATTACCAACTGCTTTAAGTTGTACATGTATGATTGTATATCACAAAAAATTTTTGAACCGTTTGGATTACTCCTTTTATTAAAAAAATGGAAAGATTTGAAAAGTGTCTCGTTTTTACACCACTTGACCTTATCAGAAATTTGTATCATAGAAGAAATGTTCTAGTATTTTCAATTCTAAATTTGAACTGGCTGGAAAAATTGGAGCAAGCAAAGAATTGAATCATGGAATAAAAATAATCCACAGTGTGGCGTCAAAGCTGACGAGAAGCTAGAGTAACTAAGTCGACCCAATATCCCAACTCGAACAAGTTGAAAGCCTCAGAATAAAATAACATACCCTACAATATGACCAAGTGTAACGGAAGCAAGCCATCAAGATGAAAAGTCTAGAGAAGCACTGAAGTGAGAGAAGGAACTTCTACTCGCTTGTTGAAATTCGTTGCTAAAGGGATCATCTATCAGATCTTATTTTCATATGACACTCACAAAATTCTGCTTGAACCTCAGGCTATGAATACCAGATTGTATTGAAACTAAGAGCGCTCTTGTTGAATTTTGATCCAAACGTTTAATATCTGGTGAATTATTTCCAAAAAAAAACTATTTTCTTTAACAAAAATTTCGATAACTTCAAAAAATTTTTTTTAACATTTTGCGTAATTATGCGGTGGTATTCTTCAACTGAAACATGAACAACGAAATTTGACATATTTTTTTTCACTATCTGCGAAAATAAATATCGAATCAAACTGAAAGTTCGAGCAGTATTGTTGAATATTGAATTGAAGATATGCTCCAAATTTTATAGTATTCTGATGAATGGCCTCCAAGAAAAAAAAATGTTATCAAAAATTCATTGAATTCGAATACCAACGAAATCTAAAATATTTTTTCCCTATATCTCCACAAATAAATATCCGATCGGATTGAAATTTGACACACTATTGACAAATGATGACTTCAAGGTCTTTGCCAGATAGATCAATAGTCTCCGAGAAAAAATATATTTCAACAACTGTTGCATATGTATTTTATGCAATTAATAACACTTTTGATTCAATTTATATATCTCTATTCAACATCCAACTATAATCTATGATTCGTCTGAATAACAACCTCTAGCTTAGTCTGCCTCGGTGGTGCAGTGAGTTAATAGTTTGCTTTAAAAACGGGAAGGTACTGGGTTCTGATCCCGGCGAGGACATGGATGTTGTGTCTAGGTGGTGGTGGTTTGTAAAGAAACTCAAGGTAAATGATATGTTCGATCTGTCGATGGACCTAGTGGCCAACCATAGCAAAAGTTAGGAAAAAGTCTAACTCTGACTGCCATCATATTGGTCATCAGTTCCGTACCTCTTGTAGCGTTATACGAACACAACCTCAATCCTTACGTACGATATATTCTTACTCTCAGTCATTGTATAAAGAGGTTTATACAATGTCTCAGTTATGCATCAACAACTGTACTGAGATGCGCATCGATAATCTCCACCTTATTACAAAGCCTCAATATGACTGCATCAGTATTTCTTGAGATATTGGGAAAATAACGTAGAAATTTTAATTATCAACGGAATTTTACATATTTTTTCCTTATACCGGGTGTACGGTACACCTTAAACAATATTTGTACAGGTGATAGACAAAGTCATGGTTACTCAGAATATCGAAAAATTTGAAGGTAAAATTTTCATCGTTTTCGAGGTAACGGGCATTTTGAAAATGCGTGAAAAATATCTACCTTTCCTCGAGGTTTTATTGACATCATGTCTTTAAATTGGTACTGATTCGAAATATTTTTTTACTAAACATTGTTGATGATTGCTGCTTTTCGTATGTATGAAACAATTTTCAAAAATTGATATCATTCTGCGAAAGATGGGCATAAAATGACATATTCGGATTCTCGTAACTTTGACCCGATTTTCTGAAAAAACCTATAACCACATGACTGTGAACATTTACTACAAAAATATGCGCAATTTGTCCACTCTCCAAAATTGTATCAAACATACTCTGCTTATTTCTGAAAGGTGTCATATTTCCCTCGCAAGAGGATGGGGAGATATTTTGGTTTATATTCTCCACTTTCCCAATTTTGGGCAGAAAAGTCTTCTGTTGCGAATTTTACGAAATGAAATTATGGAATAATGATTAATAATGATGAATCCATCACCAAATTTTTCCATCAGGATGTTGAGCTGCGTTTATCGGGGTCAATACGTGAACAACTGACTGCTCAGGTAACGAATTCGAACAAGCGCCTGAAAACTTTCTTACGTCAGTGCTTTTCTAAATTTGTTTCCCTTTCAAATTCTCATTTTGAGCCCCTAGGGCACGCCGTTCCTGCTCAGTGGCGGATGGAAGATTTCCAGAGCCCTACACTTGGAAACTTTCGGGGGCCCCTCTCTACTCTCTTAATTTCTTCAAAAAAATTTTTAATCGGAGTTCGGTTTTTTCAACACAAAAATAACATTCGTCAATTCAAATATAACAAATGAATTGTAATCAACACAAATGTACAGAATTTAACAGGAGTATATCAGGTGAAACGTACAAAACAATATTCCTTTTAACAAAAAATATAACAAATGAATATAAAAAACCAGTGAAAATTAAAAATAATATGAAATTCCGAAAAACTTATCAAGTAGAAATTTTTTCGAAATAATTCAGACTTTTCGTTATATCACTCCCAACGGCCGATCGTAAACACAATATTTCTGAAAAAAACAAGTTGAAAACTCGTTATTTGTAGAGTAGGTTGCTTCTTAATTAAGAAAGCAGAATTTTTGACTGGGTGAAATCCACCCAATGATTCCGCTAATATACACATTAAAAAATTTTTCGCAATATTTCCAAAAGTACATATAAGATCGAATTGAAATTCAGTTATAAATTGAAAAATGACAGTTGGAAGGTTCATACAGAATTTTGTGAGGAAAATCGTTCTGATGACAAGAGTATCACGAAATATTGCACAAAGTTGTTCATCAAAATTTTCGAACTATTTACCAAGTTTCATCATGATTGAACTAGAATTTTTTGAGTTATTCCGGTAAAAACAACGATACCTAAAAAAAACTTAGAAAAGCACTGCTAAGTGAAGGCAGCTGCTTTTGCGCGCATGTTCAATGGAGATGACCGCTTCGGCAACGAATTTGAACATGCGCGCAAAAGCTGCTACCTTCACGGCAGTGCTTTTCTAAGTTTTTTTTTCGATAAAAAACTGGATTTCAAATAAAATTTTGAATAGGTATATCTAACCTAACGGCCGACCGTAAACACAATAACTTCCGCAAGAACAACTTAGAAACTCGATATTTGTATAGAAGATTTGGATCTTAATTACGAAGACCGAATTCGTGAATGGGTGAAATCCACCCAATGATTCTGCAGATATACCCATTCAAAATTTTATTTTCCCAATATTTCCAAAAATACAGATTAGATCGAATTAAAATCCAGTACTTCATCGAAAAGTGACATTTTAAAGATTCATACAGAATTTAATGAGGATAATATAATGAGAAGATCACAGAATATCAAATGATTGAAAAAAAAATTGAATTGTCCTTCAACATCTCCGAACTAGCTGCGGAGTTTCATCGCGATTGAATCAGTATTTCTTGAGTAATACCGAAAAAAACAACGATATCGAGAAGAAAACCACGAAATTCTACATATTTTTTCCCGATATCTCCAAAACTGATAGCCGTATCGAATTAAAATTTGGTACACTGCTGAGAGATATGAAATTCATTTTTTTTCGAATATGAACAATAGTTCCAGCAAAAAAAAATTTTTCTGAAAAAAACTTTTGAAAAAAATTTTTTTTTAATCGAGTAACTATAAGATTCCAACGGAATTTTGCTCAAAGTTGCGCGTCGTTATGTTCCGACTAACTGCCAAGTGTCAATCCAGTCGCTTCAGTAATTTCTGAAATATGAGGAAAATATCCACAAAATTTCAAATGACTATAACTCGGCAACTAATCGGCCGATTCAACCCATTAACGAACTTGACCTTCGTATTTCGAAATGCAACCCTTCCTGAAATTTTCAAGTTGATCGAATCCTCCGTACGCCCGTTACTGTTGTGACGGCCGGCCGGCCGGAGGGCAAGCCGGACATAATCGATTTTGACACTGGATTCGTCATCAGTGAGTCCAACCTAGTCCTTTAAGACCGTTTTTATCTCAATCATCGAAAATTACAGACATTTGGACGAAAGATAGCACGCTGTTCCCCTAGAATATGCACGCAAAAAAACGAAATTTGACATATTTTTCTGCGATATCTCCAAAAATAAAAACTGTATCAAACTGAAATTGGTAGTACCTACTCCTGTGAATTATGGAGCTCATGATATGAGTAGAATTTTTTTCGAATATGCTGAATAGCTGCCGAGAAAGAATGTTTTCAATATTTTTTTTATTTATAGGCAACACAATCCAAATACAATTAATTGCGCATCGTTATGCTTCAACTAACAGCCAAGTTTCAATTCGAAATGCCCCCCTGATCCTCCGCACGCCCGTAATCGTGCATACACCGGATGTCCGACGGCCGGACAGATTTCGATATTGACACCTGATTCCATATCAGTGAACCCAATCTAATCGCTTCAGACTATTTCCGGAACAAAATTCGAAAGTTACATTGACGTTCGGAAGAAACTTTCTCAAATTCTTTCTATAATTGTTTTCCAAATAACTGTAATCCTAGAGTATTCTGAATGCCAAGCAATTGTCATGCACTCTGCACCCCCCGCTCCACACAATATATTATGTACCTAGATTTCAAAGGGAGGCCGACAACTTTACTGCACCCTTTCGGGAATTTATTGCAGGCATATAAAGCCGGGTATAGACACGAGAGCTGAGCGGCTTGCGAGGCAAGTTAACTGGCCTGCCTCGCAAGAGTGTACGGTGTCGCGAGCCAATTCAACAACGCGAGGCAGCCTCACAAGTGCCTCGCAACTGCCTCAAAAGCCGCTCAGCTCTCGTGTCTATACGCGGCTTAAGAATTATTGGAGAAAACATGCGGGAGCGGAACCCTGCATTTGTTGTTATTGATTTATTATTCGATAAAATCAAATAAATAAACCTTAGTGATCTACCAACAAAAAAAAAATATTTGCCCCCCTTGAATGTTTTACAGTTTACGTTTTTGAGTATGTAGATTTGAATGAACGAATAAACAAAAATTCGTCCGTCCGCCGTCCCCCGTCCGTTGTCCGGGGCTTTTCTCTGGAAGTACTGAACGGAAATCCTTGAAACTTGGTAGAAAAATCGTGTGTCACTCGGGGTTGATTCTTCAAGGTTCTCAGCAGGATCGGTTTGCATCAGGGGCTCGAAACGAGGGGTTGAAAGGGAAAAAAAAATATTTCTCGGAAATTTATGATCGAATTATCATGATTTTCAACATTGATTACTGTATCAGAACCTAATCTAAAAAATTTTACTAGAATGATTTACAACTAGTGGTTTGCGAGTTGTAAGGAAGAACGCTGTACATTGTCATATCCCGAAAATAAATAATCACATTCGGTCCTAAGATTAAAATACGTTGGAATTCAGTGAAATAATTTTTTTCATCCAGAATCATATATCTTAATGCAGATGAAAAGATTGATTAACAAATTTTTAATACATCGAGAAGTATTCACCTGAATCGTTTGAAAATTTGTGTACCTGTAAGTTTATACGAATCTATTTACAATAATCTTATTCTGGATAACCTTACGAATTTCAGTTAATTTCCTACCCTACTTACTCATTAGCCGCCTGCAAAAGACTTATGAATTAGAATGATTTTGAATTTCATAGAATCTAACACTGTGCCTGCACATACCTTTTTCTTAAAATATGCGTGATTTTGGTTTTAAGCATAAAAGTGGTTATCAAATCTCATTCATTCAGAGTCATTATTGGTTCTTTGAAATAATGCCATGTGCTTATTATCGAGAATGCTTGACTTGCCTTCTATCATTTATTGGTTATTGGGATTGAATATCTTCGTTAATCTTATATTTTTCGTCGATCTTCAAAACTTCAAGATGAGCCCTCTTCCCGAACGACGATACTCAGGGGCGTAGCTAAATTAAGATATAGGTGGCGTCATCGATAGGAATGAAAACTGTTTATATCGTTAATAATGAGACACTTCAAGTCTCATGTACATCGCAGTTTGGTAATTTCAGCAATTCTGCTCTGACATTTTGTAGAACAATATCCGTGGAATGGGATAAACCAATTGAGGAGAATTAACTCTGCACTTTCTCACCCGTTTCGTGAAGGTCACGACTAATCGCTATAAAGAGTTTACGTTTGAACACTTCACACCCGCTGGAGTGTTTCTGACAACGATACGCAACGAAATTCCTCTTTCAGTGTTATTCATTCAAATTAAACTTTCCTTAGATTTGCTCATATTGTATGGTATTTCATTTTGTTTATTATGCCTAAGCTTATAGTTTGTTCAAGTTAGTATATCGGGTGCGTTCTGGGTAGAAATTGTAACTATATCCTTACGCCATCCTCGACATAGCACTGTTAATAATTGACCTAACATTAAATTTTGGCCATTCCGTCTAACTAGGAAATTTCTTTTTAAGTTCTCTGATTCAATTTTGGAAAGCTTTAATTTTTCCAGCCAGGTAGGAATTGAAATAAGAAATTAAATGAATGAATATTCCGAAATGCAAGAGGCTTGATACGGTTGATCGCATTTCAGAATTTCTTCAGAAAAACTCTGAATCCCGCTTGTAGAAATATTATTTACTAGCTAATATTGGCGGACAATCTTAGAAATTGTTTTATTCTGCTGTAAAACTACTCACTTGTGCTACTCGCAGTACTCGCGATGACAAAGTGTGATAAATATCGCTGAAGAATGTGCACATTAAGCAGAGAAAATAATAAACCTTTGTGTAAAATTTGCAGCGTTTTTTTACAGACAGCTGAATTTTGCTCTGGGTCTCGTTGCGTTACATGTGACTGACAATTTTCACGTAATTCTCGACTTCCACTTGCACGACGATTTTTGATTTTTCAAAAATGTTCATTTGATCGGGGGACCTCGGGGCCCTACGCTTACTACGCCACTGTTCTTGCTGTAATGCTTGGAGGTCCATTGCTGAGTAACATTCGATTTTTGCGCAGTGGTGCTGGTGAAGAGCGCGTTATCGTTTCGTCACGATGACTGAATTTTCGAATTTTGAACCGAAAATGATCTTGGACGATTAGGCTGACCGTTTATCCGCAGGGGCTCTAACTTCCAAAGGAAAGGAGGAAAAGGAGGGAAGGTGTTGAAATTGTAATATTTGGTTTGAAATCCAAAAATCTCGGTTGTTAACAGGTAGAATCGACCGAACGTTTCGAAGTCATACTCATCAGAAATTTTGAGTTCAGTGCCTTATTATCTCAAGAAATTCTGATGCAATCACTTTGAAACTTCCTAATATACATATTTCGATTATCAATTTGAAACTTCCAACTTAATAGATATAAAAGATATATAATAGATTCTTGGATGGTTTTAAAAAGCCTAAGTCTTGAAGTCCATCTGTTTATAATAACTTTCTTCCAGTTCTGCCTAAAAAACCAATATTTCCCACCAGAATGGAAAAAAGAGATATAATAGTCATACCCAAATCGAATAGTAACGACAAGAAAATAAACAATTACAGGCCAATAACCCTGCTGCCAAACATTGGAAAGCTATACGTAAAAAAGTTTAAACTAAACTCCTGAAAGCAATCACAGATAGCATTCCGAAGCACCAGTTTGGATTCAGAACACACTGCTCAACACTCCATTCACTTACAACACTGACATCAAACGTAGCCGTAGCACCTTGAATCCGGCGCCTTGTTTTTGGACATTTAGAAGGCTTTTGACAGTATGTGGCACAAGGGGTTACTCTTCAAGGTCAAAAAACTAAAGGTCCCCACATATTTAATAAAAATCATTAGGGAATTCCTGTCGGACAGAACATTAAGGGTAAAAATTGGAAACTACACATCCCAAACCTTTACCATTGCAAAAGTTCTTCTACAAGGCTCACAACTTCGGCCACTACTCTATAGCATTTACTGCCATGCATTCCAATTCAAGAGTAAAATAGTCAAAATACTTTCTAAAAACAATCAGGGAACATCTCGAGGAGTTCAGGAACAGTCCTGCCCACGGAGAGACCATGCAAGTTGCGGATGTTCACTACTTCAGGTCATTCAATTAATTATTTCCCCTCCACTATTATGAGTTCTTTTTTTCAACCTAATATAACTTGAATTTTCAAATTATTTATTCGCATACATTTGTGAATCTGAATATATCTTCTGTTATGAATTCACCTGATTGTAAGACTAAACTGTCGATGGCCAATTGGCCTTTGGTCAATAAATTGCATTCATTATTATTATTATCATGAAAATGAATATTCTTCAACAACATATAAGTATATCAACTCAAAAATAAATTGTCGCCCATACCAGTGATCGTCAAAATTATGGAAAAAATTCATTTTCTCAGAAGAAAAATATTTGACAACAAAATCCGGAAACAGATCAATTTTGTTTCACTTTTACCAAATTTAGGTGCATTTTTGAAGGATTTTTGTTGTACCTGGTGCCATCCCCATCAATTCTCTAAATTTTTTGAATAGGGAAAGTAGGTCATGTGGTACTTTTTTTACAGGCGTGCAGAAATTTTCAAGAAAAATTTGTTTTTCGAAAACTCAGTTAGTTAAAAGAGGTTTTCAGTATGTGCACTTTGTCTGGTTCATTTACTTTGAGATGAGACGATGGCACCTGATGAAATTTGTCACCGTATAAAAGTCGACCATTACAGTTTTGTTCATGCGCAACTTTCAACCCCCTCACGTGAAATTTTTTTTTCTCAATTAAATGGTTCGTAGGGGTTGAAAGTTGTGCATGAATAAAACTGTAATGGTCGACTTTCATTCGGTGACAAATTTCATCAGGTACCATCGTCTCAAAGTAAATGAGCCATGACAAAGTGCACATACTGAAAACCTCTTTGAACTAACTAATTTTTCAAAAAAACATTTTTTTCTTGAAAATATTTCTACACGCTTGTGAAGAAGATACAAAGACCTTGCCAAAAAAGTACCACATGACCCACTTTCTCATTTCAAAAAATTTAGAGGGTTGATGGGGATGGCACTGGGTGCAACAAAAATCCTTCAAAAATGCATAAAATTTGGTAAAAGTGAAACAAAAATTGACCTGTTTCAGAATTTTGTTGCCAAATATTTTTCTTCTGAGAAAATGAATTTGTTCCATAATTCCGACGCGCACTGTATATCAGAAAAAAAAAGTTTTCTGTTCGCTAACAAAACTTGCCGACTCTGTTCATCTGTCTGGTTGATCATAGATTCGTCCCTAAATATACATGAATGAGCATCGATAAAACTTACCTCACATTGTTGGACCAATTCTTGCATTCCGTTTTTAGTGCATATTTCCTGATACATTTTCGGTTTTTTTTGCATCAACGTGGAAATTATTTGTAATGCAATTACTCTTTCATAATCAGAAGTTGACGACAACCCATGGGATACCAATTCCATCAGTTCGTTGCTTTCTGATAAATCTCCATCTTCTGTATCATTGAGAAAAATTTTTGCATGTTCTTCATCCGTCATGAATTCTAGTAGGGTTAGGATAGTCTCCAAACAGTAATATTGTATCTGAGGGTAGGGATTCTGGAAGAACATTCTCACAGAAATCTTGTAGGTGACAAATACGAAAGCAAACGGCATGGAGAATGATTTTGAGGTGTCTTTCAATTTGTTCAACTTCTCTACGGAATACTTTCCCTGATGTCGTTTTTGGATTTTACTGAAAGTTTAATAAATTAAATTGCATTGTAGAAGTGAAAACCAAACATCAGACGATTTCAACTTAACTTACCATCGCTCAGATGAGGACTCGTCTATGGATATCATTTTTTTGGAGTTAATAGTATTGATAACTCCTTTATCTATGTATGTAAATTCCTCATCACTTTCAAGTTGGATATCTATTAAATAGTTAACCCACGGAAGTAAAGGTATCCAGTCGTTTGTTTTGCTCTGCTTACACCACACCATCAAATCGATATCTTTAATGACCACTTCACGCATCTTCTCATTTATGTGATACTTTTGTGTTTTGGGTAAAGCTGGCGTAAGAGCCCAAAGAAGGGAAGATAAAGAAATCATCGATGCCTGGTCCCTAAAATGAGAATAGTGAAGTAACCATTTCAGATGACATATTTCGGGTTCGAAACTAGATATATAGGTCTACCAGATATTAAGGGAAAGTCATTTGCCTCATGACATATACCCTATTTTCGGAGCATAATCGAGATAAAGGGTGTTTGATATCAACTCAGAACAATATTCTGATAACTGTGGTGAGTTATACGTGACCTACGTGACGGTTTTTAGTCACATCTCAGTATTTTTTGGTGGTCAATTTAATTGTGGTGTAGAATTCTGAGAAAAAATGAAAATTGCGGAATACCTGCAAATTTGAATTTTTTATTTTCGATTGCCAAATTGGATAGCACTATTCCAATTCACTCGATTTTCTGACGTTTTCCTTGAAACATTTTTCCAAAATTCGAACTACACTTTTTTTTCACATGTCTACAGTGAAGAAAAATTCACCCAAAATTGTTGGAATCTTTCAAGGTAAAACTCACCTTCATTTTCAATACCGGTGTGAAAACAGAATAAAAAAATATCTATTAGTTTTCATTTTGTAGCCTTCGAGAGATTCTACTCAGAGTACCTACTTAAAAATTTTTATTCAAAATGCCGTTGGCGTTACGTGACCCAAAATTGAGCTGATGGGCGTTCAGAATGATCTACATAGAAATATGAATTTATCAACAAAATTATTTTTTTTCGAAAAAAATTTGGTGTTTGCTCCACATTCGGACAATGGGATTGAATATTTTTTTTCAAATTTTTCAATGGAGAATTCTTCATATTGCTACTGTACATCTGCCAACCAAGTTTCATTTCGATCAGATAAATATTTTTCGGGTTATTGAAAAATCAAAATTTCAAATGGCTGTACCATAAAAACCATTCGGCAGATTTGGCCCATTGATGAACTCAACCGAGATATTCAGGATCTTAACCTAACATGTCAATTTGGAGACTAGGTTCTTTCTTTCGAAAGTTACAGCGAATCAACTTTGACTTTGATTCTTCGTCAGTGAGTCCAACCTAGTCGTTTTAGACCAATTTCGGCTCAAAATTCGAAAATAACAGACATCCTGACGAAATGATAACGCGCTGTTTCCCAGAACAAGCAAAAAAAAGTTGAATTTTGGAAAAAATTTACACAGAAAATCTTACAAAATCGAGTCCCTACATTGAAATAATGCAATTTTGGCAATCGAAAATAGAAAATTCCAACATTGCAGGTTTTGCGCTATGTTGAAATCTTTCCCCCAGAATTCAACACCACAATTACATTGACCACCAAAAACACTAAGATGTGACCAAAAACTGTTATTTCAAAGATCACGCATAACTTACACAGTTATAAGAGTTGCTCTGAGTTGACGTTAAACACCCTGTATCTAGCTTATACTTCGAAAACGGGGTATATGTCATAAGGCAAAAATGACTTTCCCAATGTCATCTAAACGGCTATATATGTGTGAAACACCCTGTATAGCGAAGAACCTCGTCGACCGCTTCTTCATCAGGGTAATGGGAATAAGCAAGGTGATCTCTCTCACAGGAAAAAGTTCCAATACTAGGGTCATTTCATTATTGGACTTCATCTCATTAACTTCTGAAAGCTCCTGATGTATGAGTAGGAAAAAAATTGTATTTACCTTAGACTGTTCCTGTGGAAATACTCGAACATCGTTTCTGCTATTCCCAAATCTATCAAGGTCACAGGCACGGTACTAATATTAACCGAAACTATTGCCAATATTTGCAACAATAAAGTCGAATGACGATACCTTGGTCCTTCCATCCCGGTCTTCAGTAGTTTGTGAAGTATTGGAACCATTTCTGGGCAGGTGAAGCTTCTTATGGTTTCTGGATCGTCTGCAAGTCCTGAATAGAACTTGTATAATTTACATATCACACTGTCCACGAAATCCTCATTTTTCTTTTGAGCATTGTTGACACATTTTCTCAAGAATGTGACCGCTACCCTCGACCGTTTCTGTAGATCTATTTCTTCGCAACTAAGTAGCAAGCAAAAAATAGCCTCACGGGTTTCCTCAGAGATGAAATTATATTTAAGTGTACAAAAAAAGAATATTTTCATCGCCTGCGAATTGGAATAATATATTATATTAAAATAAACTATTACAGTATACTCAAAGCTAGCGACACTCAGGTCAGCTCGATGTGCAATCTAACAATTTAAAGCATTGTAACTAACACAAAACTGTATGTATGTTTGAAGCACATACGAAATAATATAAGGTTACTTAGTCTCATTTGTTAGAAATACCTCAAACACATCTGTTTACTGCCCCGCATGTCATTATAAGCCATAACGATTTCCACAAATGATGTGAAACAACTCTCTTAAAATGGCTTTTCTCAATGCAGTATCATTTACACCGCAATATTATTATATATCACTATAATAATTGAATAACGGACGCATTCTCCATTTTGCAACACTAGACAATCTAACCCGTAGGTCTTTCAAGGTTGATTCTCACTATACGTTCCAGTATCCATCCCGTAATAGTAATTTACTCTACAAGGCCAGGAAATGGCTCATTAAAGTAGGAGTCTAGATCTTCACGGAAGGGCCGACGAAGGAGCCGAGTCTGGAATTTCTAGACGAGTATTTTAATGACATTTCAAGGCCGTGTATCGTACAACGTTTTATTTCATACTGCTCGATATTTTTTTCGAATTGTTTGGTACAAAAATTGAACTATTCTATTCAGATAGTTTGATGGTGTCAGAAATATGTCAGTACATGATGTAAAACCATCCATTACTATAGGGTGATAATGTAGTATGCTTTGAATCGGTTGCTAACAGTAACAAAGATTTTTTTTGTTGATTGTCTTCCTGTCAGTTCAGAATCGTTTTGAATTTTTGGTTTTGAATAATTTCAAATAAAATGGATGCAGAGATTTCGAAAAAAAGTTCTGAAGCGACGGCGAAACTTATACCGGCAAAGTCTTCCGGACGATATCAAAACGCATACGAGATATTCTGTGAATGGCGCAAATATGGATATGAATCCTAAATGAAAACATAATGTTGGCTAACTTCTTCGATGCGGTAAGAGTGTATTTCTTTTTTATGCTAAAATTGTAATAAAAATCGTTCATGTGTTATAATATACCAGTCCGGTAAAGTTACTTTTCCGGCCTAGTGATCTAGTGTATCATTTCTCAGACTCAAATGAGTCCGGGAAATAGCACATTACAGTATTGATTCTCACTATACGTTCCTTAACCTTCCAGTATCCCTTCCGTATGATTTACGTCAACATTTAGTAGGCAAAAATATCAAGTTGACGGAACGTGAACGGAACGTATAGTGTTTATACATCAATTCATTTACACGTTATAATATTTTACGGGAAGGATACTGGAAGGTTATGGAACTCATAGTAAGAATCAACCTTTATAACGTGTGAATGAATTGATGTATGTACAACTATGAGTAAAGAACATAAGGAAGGAGCATAATGCCTCACAAAGTGGGTCCGGGATGGATGTTGTATATGGCCGACTTTCCTTTCACTTTGAAGGGAGAACGACTTGTTCCGAGACTTCTTTGTCTGAAGAAACTAACTAACATGAGTCATACTTGGAGGTTGAATATGGGCGCCTATGTCCCACTTTTATACGAAGTAGAAAAGCGTTATGCTCCTTCCTGTTGTTCTTTATTCAAAGATGTACACTTTAAGATCCGTTTACGTTCCGTCAACATGACATTTTTGCCTACCAAATTTTGACTTAAATCATACGTAAAGGGATACTTGAAGGGTACGGAACGTATAATGAGAATCAACCTTAACAATGCTGTCTCTGACATTTAAAAATTGGCGAATCTTTCTCTAAAGAAATTATATGGCCCATACGACTTATGTATCTAAATAATTAATTCGTTCGCATTGGAGTGGAGTAAAGGCTGATTCGTGCTAGACCGTTTCGGGGCCGGGACAGGGTGAAAGAATAATATGAGCAATTTTAATTGACATCTTAATGCTGCACTGTGTAGGACACGTGCCGTGCCGTTATTAAGCGTGCCTGGGTCAAGCCCCGGTGAGCAATGGAGCTGATTCATTCGGGACCTTATTAGTACCGGGCCGGGCCCAGCCAGGACAGGGTAAAAAAATCAAATGAGCCTTTTACGCGCTTGTTCTGGGGAACAGCGCGTTAACATTTCGCCACGATGTCTGTAATTTTCGAATTTTGAGCCGAAATTGGTCTCAAACGACTAGGTTGGACTCACTGACGAAGAATCCGTGGTCAAAATTGATTCATTCCGTCCGTCCGTGAGCGCTTTAACTCTCGAAAGGAAGGATCTAGAGCCTTGAAATTCAGGTTAGGTTAAGATCCTGAATATCTCGGTTGAGTTTGTTAATGGGCCAAATCTGCCGAATGGTTTTTGTGCTATAGCCATTTGAAATTTTGATTCCTCAATAACTCGAAAACTATTTATCTGACCGAAATGAAACTTGGTTGGAATATGAACAGTGTTAATAAGAAGAATTATCCATGGGAAAATTCGAAAAAAAAAATATTTTTTTTTGAAAATTTTATTTGAAATTTTTATATTTCATTGAAATTTTACTGAAATTTTCAAGTAACCATTCCGCAATGTGAACAAGCGCGTAAAAGCTGCTGACTTCACGTCAGTGCTTTCCTAGATTTTTTGATAAACCCATTCAAGCTGCACCGGGTGAGACACGTACTGTGCCTATAGTTTCAATTCAATGTGCCTCGGTCGGGTCCTGGTCAACCCTCGGTGATGAAAAAAAAAATTGGATTCTTTAACCGATTTCAGAGAAAGAGGTTCTCAATTCGTCGGAAAACTATTTTTTCTTATTAACTCATGTAAAATTTCGTAGCTCACGGATGGATTTTGGCCGAATCCTTTCGCGTTCGATTCACAATGCTTCCGGAGAGGAGCTATTCCAAAATAAAATATATAGGATGTTCTGAAAAGTGGTAGAATAAGATGGATTTTGTTCATAGACAACTACCAATTTTTTATAGGAAATCTGGAAATAACACATTCGTCTTTGTATAACAAGATTGTTTTGGTGAAATGTACAGGGTGTCAAAAAACCGATATTCACAATTCTCCCGATTTTTAACCACTATGTTTTTTCTCTGTATCCTGTATAATTTCAGTGTGGCTTTTCCAAGAATGAAATAAACAGTGCGTCCCAAAAAAATATGATAAAATCGATGTATTCGATTGGCAACTACAGTCTCTTTATATGAAATTTGGATCACATTATTTTATAACGACAATATATTTATGGTAACACAGTCTCAAAAAATGTACTCCATAATTGTCTTGTGTACAAATCTATTTCAACGATTCCTTTTGCCTTTAGCTTTATTATTAATGAAACTCTTTCAGAGATTTTCTTCACTTCACTGAGCATGAGACCTAAAATTGTGAAATAAAACTTTTCAAGAGAATAAAAGACCGACTTCGAATCATTGAATTGAAAAGCAGAGTATATCTTTTTTCTACAAGAGTTTGATACTTTATTCCAGAATTTGATGAGATCGCGCCGTCAGTTAATTGAAAAAGAATTTCATTTTTTTTCTCGGAAACTTTTCATCACATTGAGAAAAAAATTCGGGAATACATTGAACTTCATATTTCACAACAGTGTACCAAATTTCAATTCGATACTGCTATTATTTTCAGAGGTATTGGGAAAAAATATGTAAAATTTCGTGGGTTTTTCTCGATATCGTTGTTTTTTCGGAAAAACTCAAAAAATGCTGATTCAGTCATAATGAAACTTGGTAACTAGTTTGTAAATGCAGATCGACAACTTTGTGCAGAATTTCGAAATGATAGTGTCATTAGAATAATTTGAAAAAAATTTCAATTTTTTTTTCTGTGATCTTCTGATCATATTATCCCCATTTAATTCTGTATGAACCTTCGAACTGTAATGTTTCAATTAAGACCTAGAATTAAATTCGATCTAATCTGTATTTTCGGAACTATTGTAAAATAAAATTTCCATTGGGTATAGTTTATAGTTTGGTAAGGAGTTAAATTCCACTGCGACCTCAGAATCTATTGTGCCCTCCCGTCAGAGCTGTTTTCGCACTGAATGGGTATATCTGCGGAATCATTGGGTAGGTTTTCAATATTTCACCAAAATTTCCAAAATACAGATTATATCGAATTGAAATCCAGGAATTCATCGAAAAAAAACCTAGAAAAGCACTGACGTGAAGTCAGTAGCTTATGCGCGTATGTTTAAAGGATATCATCAGAAGTGAACATGCGCTGACTTCACGTCAGTGCTTTTCTAGGTTTTTTTTTGCTTTTCAGTTCCATAATCGGTTGTCTTTTTTCTCGAAAAAATTTAGTTCACAATTTTAAGTGGCATGCACAGTGAAGTGAATAATATCTTTGAAGGAAATTCATTAATATAAGACCGTTATGAGTAATAACTTACCATGAATATCTTACCTTAATAGAAGAACATCATCTTTCCCCAATTTTCCAGAAGGTGTGGTTGCCAATCAAAATATCGAGAACATGGCACTTCGACAGCACTGATCAAAACAACTGGCGACATTCTGTATTGTAAGTGAGGCAATTGATAAGAAATTACTTACCGTAGTTGTACTGTTAAACTTCAGCAAAGCATTTGATACCGTGGACTTTGACATATTGATTATTGCTAACCTTAGGGAAATGGGAATCTTTTGCAGCTCTAGGTTGTTCTTCGAATATCATTGAGGGGTCGAAAGAGTTGACCCAGGCATTGAAATTTCGGATTGGCTACTAACGAGCGTCGGAGTGCTAAAGGGTAGTGTTTTGAGTCGGATGAGGCTGACTTGTCAACAGCTCAGTAGGTTCGGACGATTGCAGAACGCCGACTTAAGATTTGTTTATGGACTGAAAAAGTTCGACCAAGTTCGAGTGTCTTTGAGGTCTTGGTAGTGAGTATTATCATTGAGTGTTTAGTACTCAAATGTATTATTATACCAGGGCTCATTCCAACACTTCTCTCAGAATACCTGCACACACCACTAGCAAAGACCAACAAGACAAATCACTTTATCGTTTGCGTCTTTCTGACCTTGAGAAAAATAACAGACATAACCACAGTTTTTTCTTCCGCTAAACAAAACAGCTCGACTTGAATCGAAATGTATAAACGGATTCGTCGAGATTCAGGAATCACAAGATTTAAATCAGACTATGATTTCTGCTACCAAATTGACTTTTCCGTCTTTTCTTAAACTCCTGCGAAAATAAGTTGAAGAACTCGGTTGGAGTAAATGGAAAATTATGGAAAACCTTATTTCCTTAATCAGAGAACCGTAAGGTGAAAATATATATGACATAGAGGTTTTCTAACTCGAGAACTTTTGAAAAGTTGACATAAATCCATCGAAGGAAAACTTAAGATATCTCTTATATGTACAAGAGGTGAATGGATTCAACCAAATTACTTTCACTTTATTGCTCCGAGCCAACTGAAAAACTGAGGAAGGTACAAACTATGAAATTTTGCGAGTCAAATGAGCATCGACTGAACCAGTGGAAAAAATGGCAGGAGATTTATTGAGGGACGATTCAAAAGAATCATCAGCATTTGGGTTTTGATCTTTGTAGTGACTGATACTTATAGGTCCCTAGGAAACCCCTCAAAAGCTTATGAGGGTTAATGGTTCGGGTGTGTTCTATTTCATTGCAAGCCCTTTTCTGATAATTGTGGATCCAATCGGATTTATGTGCAAGGAATGAATAAACTTTAAACATTGGTAAACAAGAAATAGAAACATTTTACATTGCCTTATCTTTTCTATAACACCATCAATAATTACTTATATAAATATGCTATTCGATAAGTTTCTAGTACCTATATTGTTGTACATTTACCATGTTTACGTAAAGTCTACCAAACTGTTTCAGACACTGTTTTTGATATGAATAAATTCAGCAAGCTGAGTACAATGTATATTTACTTCATTATTTCATCAATAAAGAAGATATAATACTGTCATTCATGTATAAGTTGTGATACATTCACATCAATTGATATTCATTTTAAAATAAAATCAATATTTGAATAAACCAACTTTGTTTGATTCCAATGCTTGTGGTTGTGCAATCACATACAATATCATTAGCCATCCCATCGCTTTAATAAAAAAATGGAGGTTGTAATTCTGTTACTTCAGTTGCTATCCCTTTATATTATATAAAATAAATATTATGTCCACCTATGTTCGATACCAATTCTTGTTGATGTGCAGTTATAACATCATATAATGAGGACTGTCATCATGAAATAGAACCTCAGAGATTACTACACAATTGATTCTGTTGTGAAAACTGTTTGCATTTTATTCTCCAATGAAATAGATAGGAAATTATTCATAAAATAAATATGATAAAAATTTCATTTCATTTTTTACATATTAACAACCTTTTCAAGCGAGTTCAGAAGCGGCGGGAGTGACGTAATCTAATATCTGCAATCTGATTGGCACCCCAAAGCACCCCAAATGCTTGCTAAAATTCTGATTAGCTCGATTCAAGGTCGAATACACGTCAACATAGATTTCCTGAGTAAATGACGCGAGTGGTTTATCTGGTAGGTCTGTGCCACTAGTCTTAAGTCCAACTGTTTCTCGTTGAGATTCTCCCAGCTTCAGAATCGTATTCCTGCTCTCATTACTAGAAGTGCAACATTTTTATCGTTTAGGATTGCACTAAAGAAACATTTATTTGGTACAGAACTGTGATGAATGAAGGTGATTTCATCGACCTGTGCTTTTTTCTTCTCCTCTCCTTTCATTCCTGTATCCGTGTGTAGACTGATTGGTATTATCATTTTGTATTATTGTAAGCTTCAGTTTACGCTACTTGTCATATCTTGTGATTTTCCCCACAAATTTCAGAGTCAGCAGGAAGATATCACTTCGCAATATGCCACCTTTTGCACTGTGTAATGAATAAATGTATCACATTGTTATGGCAAGTATTATTATTTCATTATACCTACCTCTTTTTTGCGACACCCGAATATTTCACCATAACTATCTTTCTGAAAGTAGAATGACGGGATCCTTCCAATTTTCGAATTAGAATGTAGTTGTTGCCAATAGAAAACATTGTAGGATTTCGAAGGAGGAACCGTGGAGCTATAAGGAATACAAAGAAAGAGAAATCATCGATATTGATTTATAATCGAGAGAACTATGCCTAATGCAATTGCAATAGACCACTTTGGTCCAAGTTGCCGATCCACCAATTCCTTCCAAATTTACTATCACTGGGAAAGCGGAATTTCAGAACAAATTCGACATGATAAGGTTCGCGTTATTTATAAATAGCCGTAAAAGATGCCTCGGCTCCTAAAACAAGAAAATTCCTTTCAAATATAGGTTTTTGTTGAGATCATATCTGATTGGCTGAAATTTGGGAGTCCTGATTTCACGTTAATAGAGTCAAGTTTATATAGGATATTTTCTGCAAATCAACTTGGTTATTTCGGTTGCCGGTTTTCCGTTCCGTAAATTTGAAACATTCGGTTAGTTCCTGAAAAAAAGCTAATAACGGAATTTGATTGATGAAAAAACATTTTTTCTGTCATCAGAACGACAGTCAATGTTCTATGGTAACATATCCATAGCATAGAACAATCTTTATTCACTTTATGATTCATAGAACATATAAGAGACAACAATCAACAATAAAAAAATTACTAAGTATGGTCTATGCATCATAAGGTAAATATCTTTGAATAAAAAACAACAGGAAGGAGGTTCAATATGGTTCTCTTCAAAGTGAAAGGGAAGTCGGCCATATGCAACCTCCATCCCAGGTACCCGATGTGAGGCCTTATGCCTTATTCAGTGATAAATATAGATTGTTCCATGATGTAAGAAAAACATCATGAATTGTTCTATGGCATGGATACATTACCATAGAACATTGACTGTTGTTCTGGTGACAGAAAGATTGATTTCTTATCAATCAAATTCCGTAATTAAAATTTTTTTCAGGACCCAAACATGATGTCAAAAACATCATGGGACCAACCGAATATTTCATATTTACGGAACGAACAACCGGCAACCGAAATAACCAAGTTGATTTGCGGAACATATTCTATATAAACTTGACACTATTAACATGATATCAGGAATCCCTACTTAAATTTCAGCCAATCAGAGATGATCTCAACAAAAACCTATATTTGGAAGGAATTATCTTGATTGAGGAGCCGAGGCATCTTTCACGGATTTTTATAAATAACACGAACCTCATCATGTCGAATTTGTGCTGAAATTCCCCTTTCCCAGTAATAGTAAATTCGGAAGGAATTTGAGGATTGGCAACTTGGACCGAAGTCGTCTATTGCTGCTCAATCTGGTTCGGAAGAATTCATTCTGAAATCAAGCACATCGGCCAGGTAAGAACTGACGATACAGCATGCATGCAGGCGGGCCAGCCCGGAGTTGGTCCCGGTCGTGGCCGGACTGGTAACGCCACGGTTCCTGACTGGTACCGCCACGGTTCCGGACTGGTACCGCCACGGTTCCGGACTGGTACCGCCACGGTTCCGGACTGGTACCGCCACGGTTCCGGACCGGTAACGACACGCGTAGCATGAATCGGTCTTAAGTATCAAGTGTCGCTAGCTCTTTATTTGGACTTCAAGAATATTATATTGAACGACTTACCGTATCATAGTCCTTTTTACTTACTGTAGTGTATATCAGATTCAATAATGGATCAAGATGAATCAATTCATGATATTTTGGTGGTGAAGATTTAATGAGGAAATCCAATATATTCATATTCCTTCTCACCTCAACATTTATTCGAAGGTTGTTTATGATTCCATTGAAATAGCAAATAACTGAAAATATCAAAATTGCCAATGAATATCAGGTTTGCATGGAAAATTTTTCATGCAGCATTTCATATACAGGGTGAGACTTCAAGATGTACATTTATTTGAACCATAGATTCTTCTCATCAATAAAACAATTTTTATTTGCTGTTTTTCCAGATTCGGCGCTGGTAAAAATACAGGCTGTTGAAATTTCCAAAAAAATTAATCTTTCAATGAATTTCGGTCTTCTTCAGTAATCACTTTCATCATACTTCTATAGGTGTTCTAGTTATAGACTAGACGATTCTTTGAATTATAAGAAATAAGCATGAAGAATATAGTTAAAGATTATCCTAAGTCATTATAGGATTCTTCAATAAATTTACAATACTTTCCCTTCATAAGTTCTCCTGTAACTGTGTCTTTTGTGTTAACGCTAATTCAGTGATTTCATATAATTCAGTTATGAATTTTATGAAAAATTTTCAATATGAGAATGGGCAAGGATAAAATTATATATGATCGTATGGGGAAAACAATCAGATATTGAATGAATATCGAGTGGAAGATTAGTATTTCAATGCACAAGTGCAGTGGAATTCTTTCTTTACAATTATTCCGCGAAAAGTACCAAATCATAAAAAAAGTGAGTGAATTAGTTTTTTCAATAATGTATCTTTGAATTTCAAGCAATGAATTGCAATACCCATTACCGTTAGAGATTTATGTGTTGAACTTGTGAACAAAGTGCAGGAATGTAATAGCACATTCAGAAATTTTAAAACGTTTATAACTCTTTACCTGAGCTGAACCTGACAAATGGGAGGTGAAGAAAGTGTTTTATTGGATGAGAGGAATCTATGCTTGAAATTAATGTACTACGTAAAGTTTCGCCCCGTATAGAAAGTGCCTTTGAAGATAGTCAGCAGGGCCCCCGTTACCATATGTGCAAGGTGTGCAGTGCACACAGGCGCCACCGTTAAGGGGCGCCAAAACCCAGTGTCCAAACAAATATCTAAAGAATTTGCAAAAAAAAACGAAAAACAGGAATTTATTTCGATATGAGATTCGAGAAATTAAATGGGATTATGTATAGATACACACGAGATTTCATTTCCAGTTACTGCCGATGTTGCGATGTTGAAGTTTCTTGATTTTTCCTTTTCAGACATGAATAATGCCTGAAGCGCTATAAAAGCCATACATCGCCAGGGTCGTTTTAAATTTTAAACAGGTTCGTTCACTGAACGAATCAAACGGTAAACACAATAATAACTTCCGAAATAAACAACTTAGAAACTCGATATCTGTAAAGTAGGTTTGGAACTTGGTTTTCCAAAAAAAACATATCGGATTGGAATCACTTCATCGAAAAATGTGAGTTAGAAGGTTCATATAGAAAATCATTCATTATGTGAAAATCAAGAGTATATTATGATTAGGGCATCACGGAAGATTGATTATTTGGAAAAAAAATATTGAAATTTTTTGTCGAATTGTTCTAATGACGATCGTCACTTAATTGCAGGAAGTTGTCCATCAGCATTTGCGAACTAGCTGCCAAGTTTCATCATGATTGAATTAGTATTTTTTGAGCTATTTCGAAAGAACAATGATATCGAGAAAAAACCACAAAATTTTACATATTTTATCACAATATCTTCGAAACGTATGACCGTATCGAACTGAAATTCAGTACACTGCTCAGAAATATATAGTTCAAGGTTAGACTAACTTTTTTTCCGAATATAATAAACAGTCCCCGCGAAAAACAAATTTTTCGAAAAAAAAATTCGAAACAAATTTTTTACAAAAAAGTTTTGAAACAATTTTTTTTCTGAATATACTGACAGCACGATCTCAAAAAAATTCTGCAAAAAAAATGAACGTCCTTTTGCTCCAACTAAGCGCCAAATTTCGAGTCAATATCTTCAGTAGATCTCGAAATATCGGGGAAATAACCTCAAAATTTCAACCGACTATAAATCCGCATTCTTTCGACCACTTTTGCTCATTAACGAACCTAACCCTCGGATTGTGAAGTCCAACCTAGCCGTTTGAGACCATTTTCGGCTGAAAACATGATCCAAATTGCCTTAAGGGGCGCCAAAATCTTTTTTGCACACAGAGGAAACAGTAATTAGATCAGAGATGACATTTATCTATCGTCAAACACCGAATGTTTGACTTTCCTATACTTTTTTTCTGTGCAGTTGGTATGTATGATTTATGAAATGTTGGATACATTAGTTGAGTTCCGATATTCACAATCAGTACTGGCCAGTATCAGTAATTTCGAAACGCTTCGTACTGATACGTTGAATTACCAAAGCAGTGCCAGTAAAATCGACTGTCCAAATTTACTGACAAGTACTGGCCAGGAATATCGGAACTCAACTATTATATTGGTCGCGAATGTTCATTCTCATCTTTTTTCGAGATGAATTGTCCGAAAATTGTGGGGGCTACCTTTGGTAGAATATTTTCCTGGGCTACAGGGGCATATAACATCAATCATTCGCTCATTTCATGACATGATAATATATAATTTTATTTTTGAAACTTCACTCGAAAATTTGAAAACAAAATCTAGAAAAGCAATGACGTGAAGCTTTTACGCGCTTGCTTAAATTCGAAAATATTTCCTCCAGATATTATGCATTAACCGATATTTCTGAACCAAGTACTAAATTTTGAATCGATCACATCTGTATTTTCGAAATCATTGGGAGAACAAAAATTCCGAGTGGATATATCTACGTGATAGTTGGGCGGATTTCCCTCATTCAAGAACTCGACCTTCTTATGAATGGTGTTTTTTTAGAGGTATAGAACTTTGAAATTTAATAAAACAAGGCTAAATTTTTGAAATTGACATGAAATTGACTTTATTCAAAAGATAATCTTTTGATATTATAATTTAAATATAATTTCTGGCATATGACCGCCACGGCTGGCTCGGATGTAATATAATCTGGAGGTCCAATTTTCACTTTTTCCAACATTTGTAGCCGTTTGTCGGCAATAACGCGGCGAATGTTGTCCTCCAAGTGGGGTCGATCGTTTTGGGCTTATCGGCGTTGACTAGCGACTTCACATATCCCCACAAGAAATAGTCTAGCGGCGTTAAATCGCACGATCTTGGAGGTCAATTCACTGGCCTGGAAAGTGAAATTATGCGGTTTTCAAACGTTTCCTTTAGTAAATCATTTGTTTTGTCCAAATGCCTGTAATTTTCGAATTTTGATTCGAAAATAGTCTCGAACGACTAAGTTGGACTCACTGATGACGAATTCGGTGTCGAAATAAATTCTGTCTGTCCGGCTGGCCGGCCGTGAACACGATAACTGTCGAACGGAGCAAGCCAGCGACTTGTAACTTATAAGGTAGTTCGTGCATCGGAATCCCACAGTTAAGTTTGTTAATGAGCTAAATCGGCCTAATGGTTTCGGAATTATAGCCATTTGAAATTTTGAAGTTGTTTTCCTCATATTTCAGGAACTACGGGGACGATTGGGTTGAATCTTGGCAGTAAGTTGGAGCATAACGACGCGCAACATTCAGCAGAATTTCGTTGCGATCATATGGTCACTCAATTGAAAAAAAATTCAAAATTTTTTCGAAAAAATAGTTTTTCCAGAAACTGTTCGGCATATTCGGAAACAATTCAGCTCATACCTTGAATTTCATATTTCACAGCAGTGTACCAAATTTCAATTCGATACGGGTATTAGTTTTGGGAATATATATATTTAAAATTTCGTGGTTTTCTTCTCGATATCGTTGTTTTTTTCGGTATAACTCAATGCGCACAAAAAATCGAAATTTTTCAACTTTACTTTATTTTTGTCGGTTTACTGGAGTACGGAAGATTCTATCGACTTGAAACTTTCAGGGTAGGTTGCATTCCGAAATTCGCCTGTTAGGTTCGTTAATGGGCCAAATCGGTCGAATAGTTTCGGAGTTATAGGCACTTGAAGTTTTGAAGTTATTTATTTTTTATTTCGAAAACTACTCAAGCGATTGGATTCAAACTTGGCATATTGGTGAAGTATAACGACGCGCAACTTTGAGCCAAATTTCGTCAGGATCATATCGTCAGTAAATTTAAAAAAAAATTTTTTTCGAAATTTTTTTACAAAAAAATTTTTTTTTCGGAAACCATTAATCATATCCAAAAAAAATTCTACTCACACTTTGACCTTCTAACTTCACAGCAGTGTACTAAATTTCAGTTCGATACGATTATAAGTTTCGGAGATATCGGGAAAAAATATGTCAAATTTCGAGGTTTTCTTCTCGATATCGATATTGATTTTTTCGGTATTACTCGAGAAATACTGATTCAGTCCTGATTGAACTTCACAGCTAGTTTCAAGATGCTGAAAGACAACTTTATGCAAAATTTCGTGATAATCGTGTTATTAGAACAATTTGAAAAAAAAATTTCTATGATTTTCTCATCATATCATCCTCTTTAAATTCTGTATGAAACTTCGAACTGTTTTTTATTTTTACAATATGTCCAAAAATACAGATATGATCGAATTAAAATCTAGTAATTTATCAGAAAAAAATTTCAAAAAGCACTGCCGTGAAGGCAGCAGCTTTTGCGCGCACGTTCAAATTCGTTGCTGAAGCGGTCATCTACATTGAACATGCGCGCAAAAGTTGCTGCCTTCACGGCAGTGCTTTTTGAAATTTTTCTGAATTTTATTTCGATACATCCATAATTTTTCGAGATATTAGGAAGAAATATATTGAATAACGGTTTTTTTCTCAATATCGTTGTTTTTTCTGGATTTACTCAAAAATTGCTAATTTTTTTTTTTTTTTCAATTTTCAATATTCTGTGATCTTCTGATCATATCATCTTTATGATAATTTGTATGAACTGTCATTTTTCGATGAAATACTGCATTTCAATTCGATCTTATCTGTATTTTTCGCGATATTGAAAAAATAAACACACTAACTTCTGGAAGAAACGACTAAGAAACTCGATATTTGTAGAGTAGATACGAAGCTCGAATGCGTGAATGGGTAAAATACGCCCAATGATTCCGTAGAAATACCCCTTCAAAATTTTATTTTTCCAATATTTCCAAAAATACAGATAAGAACGAATTGAAATCCAGTAGTTTATCGAAAAATCCTAGAAAAGCGGTCATCTCCATTGAACATGCGCGCAAAAGCTGCTGCCTTCACGGCAGTGCTTTTCTAGGTTTTTCATTTTATTATTACTTATAGGACCGTATTTCAAGCAAATATAATAAAATTCTCACATCGCTCATTTCGATGATGCTAAATAACTTACAACTATCTTTGTCATCGATCATCTCAAGGCACAGATTTTTATCCTCCTGGGCTGAAACAAAAATTGTATTGAAATTTTCAATAATATTCAGTTCATTCGGATTTATCTGATTGTAAAATTTTATGTAGGATTTATTTATCCTAATCCTGAGTTGTCATACCTGAAACTTTGAAATTTAGGCCATTTGGGTAAATTCAACTTTGTAAGTTATACCCTTTCTACTTGTTGCTATGGTTTTATTGCTGAGCTATAATATAAAGTTGTAAATTTCCTTATGGAAATGAAAGCCTTAGAATATGATTTTTCATTTCAGAAATATTCAGGGTGTATTTGAATAACACCGAAAAAATTTAAGGGGCGATTCTGTGATGAAATTTAAATGGGTATTTGGTATAAATTTTTTTTAAAAACTCCCTCCGGAAAAGTTACACCCCTCCGAAGATTAACAGAAAAACTGTTTCTCTTTTATATTTTTCCTGTATATTGAGCTGAAGACATAAAACTTGCTGAATATAATTTTTCGATAAAACTACCCATTTTAAAATTTGTTCAATCTAAAATATTCTTAGAAGGGGCTGAAATTGTCAACCACTAAGATATTTTTTTACAACTTTATTTTGGATCCACATTTTCCTTTTAAAACCACATGCCTGAAAAGCCCAATTCATTTATAACCTTTTCATTTTACAAGTTTCTTCGAAAACTCAAGAATTTACGACAAAAAAATATCGATGATCTGCGAAACCGCAGGGTAGCAGGCCGTGAAACGATAAGAAATTCAGCAGGAGTATTTCCTCGCATACGCATTTCAGTGAGGAAAAGAGAAAATGCTTGTATTGAAGCTGAATGCGTCATTTTCAATATTTATTATAATTCTATTGTCGATATTCGACTGGTTTTCGTTCATTGTTCGCTATTGTTTCAGTTGTAGAAGTCTTAGCCTAGTAAAATCATAATTTGGTTGGCTGTTGTTCAATAAAATGCAATTTCAAATGAGTTATGTTTTTCTCGTAAATGCTCGAGTTCTCGAACAAACTTGTAGAGATAAAAAGTAAGTGAATGGATTGGGCTTAAAAGCCATGTTAAAAAAAAATTCATCCAAAAAAAGTTGAAAGAAAAAATAACTTAGGGGATAACTATTTAAACCCTTTCTAAGCATACTTCAAGGTTAAAAGTTTTAACTGTAAATAATCATTAAGTACACCTTTCAAAGAAATATTATGTCGTGTTTACCTGGAGAGAGAGCCTAGTAGAATCATAATTTGGTTGGCTGTTGTTCAATAAAATACTACATATTTAAAATGAGCTATGTTTTTCACTTAAATGCTTGAGTTTTCGAAAAAACTTTTTGAGATAAAAAAGTTGGTGAATGCATTGGACTTAAAAAGCCATGTTTTTTTTTAAAAAAAATTTTCATCCAAAAAAGTTGTAAGAAAAAATAGCTTAGGGGTTGACTATTTCAACCCCTTTTAAGCATACTTCAAGGTTGAAAGTTTTAACTGTAAATAATCATTAAGTACTCCTTTCAAAGAAATATTATGTCGTGTCTACCTGAAGAGAGCCGTATGCTGTTAATGTTGCTGTTAATGGACTTTGTGAGTCAGGGGCATAGTTACTTGATGGTGTTATTGATAAAAGTAATTTTTGCTGACTAATGAAAAACTCCATTGAAATGGAATATAAATTCAATATATACTTTGTAATAAATTATGTGTTTCTCTCTGCCATAGAGTTCATCATGGACCAATTCAGTGGCCGTTTCGATCGATTGAGATCTGCCAATCCTATAGATTTTTTCAGATGGATTAGTTATCAATCTTTTGAAAAATGTGTGAAATAGTTTTGATGTGCAATCAACTGGAACTATTCGGAATTAAAGAAAATGACAAATTTGTAGGAATGGTAGCAAAAATATAGGTTTCCAAATTAAGGTTGAGTCTCACTATACGTTCCGTAATCTACAAGTAAAATATTATAAGGTGTTAAAGAATTGACGTGTGCTCACTAGACTTCCCGTTTACGTTCTGTCTTTATGACATTCTTGACTACTAAATTTTTACGTAGCTCACACAGAAGGGACACGGGAAGGTTACGGGACATTTAGTGAAAATCAACCTTAACTCATAGGCCCCTCAAACCTTGACTGAGCATGATTTTTGACGGTTTATAAAATTCAAAAATGAATCAGTCTGGTATTCATGGGTCTATAATAATCCAATATGCATCTAATCACGCTTCCGAATAAAAGATATAAAATCAAGCACATAAAACATATCATTTCAACTTACTGGGTATATACGTGTTTGGTCCTACGTCAAGTAGTAACGTGTCCTTTGGTTCGTCTTGCAAAATTGAATCATTAACAGGCTCAGGCTTGATCACAGATATATTCCAAGGAAACCTTCGACTGTTGCTCGAGTATATTGTATTTTGAATTTCTAAATACTCGCTTTGGGAAAATGCAGATAAACTATAATTAGCCATATCTCCTAATTCTGGAAAGATTATATTGATCGCGATATCTTGCCCCACAATCATTTTCTTAATTTTCTTAAAATTGTGAACTAAAACTTGGTAACTTGTTGACTCTCGGGAGTATTTTGAGTTATGGTCACTTCTGAGCGAAATACCTTCGAAATTTGTATGTCTAACCTTTAAGAGTGGGGATTTATGATGACTGCGCAGTGGGCGACTTTCAGCCACCCTTATATTTCCGAAACATCCCTGAGGTTCAGTTTTGAAATCCGCTCATTTTGGGCACTTTGGCACGTTGCGCTACACTCGTCGGTTTCTGCCGTCGTCGTCCATACATAATGGTACGCTCATTCACACTTGGCGGCGAAATAATTGACGATATCCAGCAGCGAAAGTCTCTAGCACTGCCATATCTACGTTATTTTCCATCGAACTTTGTGAACTTCGTTTTTTACCCTATACTACGCAGTGGCGTGTCGTGGTGTATGAGGTCGGGGGCGCAAGTTGTAAGGATTGTAGGTTGAGCGTCATGGGTGGAAAGCTCGACGCCGGCGGATAAAAGACTTATTTTTAACATATTTGTATCTTTCCAAAAAATAGTACGACAGCACAGAACATTCTTCTCAGGACAAAATTTAAGTTTTATGTCAAGCTCTGCAGTAAGATTAATTTACTCCTTAAATATTCCTCGATTCTCTCTCAGAGCAGTCTCTTTTATCGTGACCTCTTAGGGCCAAATAAAAAATATACATAATTTTACGTAATAGATGATTGTTTTTGAATGTGTCTATTTCTGTCGACCTTATTAGTATGAAAAATAATGCTTTCACTGTATGCAAAGCTCAACTGGGACATAAAATTTACCTCACCAAGTAAGACAAAGGTAATGCAAAAATCGATGTGGTCACGAGGCGATTAAGTTTCCTCATTTTTTCTGGAAGATAGTGTTACTCACTGATTCCTTTTCTTGCCCAGTTGGGATCCATTCTTGAGTCAACTTTATAAAGTAGCAAACACGGAAAACAATATAACGAATCACATATCCAGTTATTTTTTCTCTAAATATCTATTGAAAAACGCCGCGAAAAGATCTGTTTTCGGCTTTTCGTCCACATGTTTGTGATAACTTTAAAACTGACAGTTCTTCCTTCCTTAATTTTTAATGAATCGGCTAATTGCAGCTTATATCACGCCAATCAAAATTCAGTTCAAGAATGTTGCTGACTGAATTCATTATGAATCCTAACACACAAAGAAAATACCAACAAGGTGAAGATTATAAAACATCAACCCGATATAATAAAAAAAAAGACGTTCGCCGAACCAACGAACATCAGTAATCAGTCAGACCGCACCTGAACTCGAACTGAGGCCGCAGAAATTTCGCGACCCTTGTGTACTTATAGTTCGCAGTTGATCGGGGTCATTCGAAAGCATTCGCTGGCCAAGTGGCCACGTATTTCGCGTGTCCAAACTACATCTTCGATATTCCCAGTCAGTGAAGACGTATTCTGTTGGGATGGTTAATCAGAATTGATGTTTGTGTTTTCGGTTGGAATATTCACTTACGGTTGCTGTTTCTTAATAAAATATTAATTCTTTCAAGAAGATTTAATTGTGTTGTATCACAATATATTTTTTAGGGAGGGCGCCCTTATTGAGCAACCGCCACTGATACTACGGAATTTTTATGTATTCATTCTGAGCTGCCATTTGACGATATAACTGTATATAATTTGATAACAAGTTTCAGATCACATATGATTCCAACTTCATAAATTCTGATTTTCGATGTAAAAAACGTGAAATGAAGAAATGTAATTTGGAAACAGATTTGAGAGCCACCATTGAAATCTCTCTAGTTACATAAACATGCGCGTTTTTATTCAGAATCTAATGTGAGGATAGAAAGACAAGAATCAACAATAATTATTCATGGCTAAAAAATTAATTTTTTAG
Source organism: Myrrha octodecimguttata (assembly GCA_958510865.1). Lineage (NCBI taxonomy): Eukaryota > Metazoa > Arthropoda > Insecta > Coleoptera > Coccinellidae > Myrrha > Myrrha octodecimguttata. Next base: position 36,048,414 of record OY294057.1, read on the forward strand.
GAGCGGAATAAGAAAAATTTTTAATTGTTGAAATATTCAATCGTTCACTCGGCTTGAACACCCATAATCATAACGTGTTTTAAAATGCAGAATTCTCTTTCTATACTGACTTGAACGAGTAAGAGGATAATAATGCAAGTTTAATCACCAGGTGTATATTTTCCTTTGTCGTTGAGATAATCACAGTTGCTTCGAATTTAAAAACACTCTGCGTTTTGCTACAACTGAATATACGGGGTGGTCCAAGTAGTGATGTCAATAAATTTTTTAGATTTCTCACAACTGGGGGCATCCAAAAATACTCCATGTATGTCATGCGATTTTTTTTAGTTTTCGAGTTATAGTTTTTTGTGTTTTTCCGATTTATTATGCCAGCGAGTTTTTAAAAATTCATATCTTTTTATGAAAGGGATATTTTGCAGATTTTTTTTCTGTAACACGATCTAACTGAATGTTGTTCTGATAAAAAAATAACTCAGCTTCCTGAAATCACTCAAAGTTACTCAAAAAAGGCTTGAAGGCTAGGACTTTAGTTTTCATTAGGATTCACTCAAATTCATAAAAAAAAAAACAAAAAGGAGTTTTCATATCTTCTGGCTGAGTTTAAAAACTTCGCACGGTTCTAAACTACCAAGAAAAAAATAGTATTTTATTGGCCCTTTTTTGTTGTTATCAGCCTTCGAAAGCAGATAAGCCAAAAATAATTGAAACACGATTCGAGTTATTATTCTACTTATCACTCTTATGGTTAATTAACTCAAAAATGTGATTTTGAAGTGATTTTAATTGAAATTTCTGTAAACTAACTGTAGCTCCTGTAGTTTTCACAATAATTTTGGTCTCACCACTGATTGACAATGTGAGCATATTTCAAATTTGGTAGTTGAGAAATTACTTGCTTTCGCATGAGAAAAAAAAGCACAAATCACTGAAAATTTACTATTTACTACAATGAATCTTCAAAACTTCTTCCTCCATTTTGAATACATAATCGTCCACGTTTTTCGTTTTATTTTTCTTTCCGCTTCTAAAAGTTTTTGTCTCAATTCTGCACGGTCCTAAAATACCAAAATCATAAGAAAAAATAGTACTTTGTGGGCTCAAAGTTGTTCAAAGAAGGCTTGAAAGTTACAACTTTAGTTTTCAGCTCAACTCAAACATTCAACATCAATAAAAAATACAAAAAGTAGTTTTGATAGCTTTTGGCGGAGTTAACAAACTTTGCACGGTCCTAAACTACCAAAATCATAAGAAAAAAATAGTACCTGATGTGTCTTTTTTTGCTGTAATCGATCTTTGAAGGCAGATAGGCTAAAAATCATTGAAACACGATTAAAGTTATTTTTCTACTTTTAATCATTCTTATGGTAAATTAAACTCAAAAATGTGTTGCTACAGTAATTTTAATTGAAATTCCTGTAAACTAACTGTAGCTTGTTTAGTTTTTTCAATAGTTCACAGGTCAGTTCCTACTGCTGTGTGTTTGTTGGAAAATTAGTTGTATTGGATTTTTATGATTCCTCAAGTTACCCACGAGGCGTATACACAAAAAGTATAGAACTTATTTATCGGCAAATGAGGCATAAATATTCAAAGTTAAATAGTTTGATGTCGGCCATAGTGGTATGGGTAAATCCAAGGAACTTTCCCAAATGTGTGCGACACTTTTCAAACGTTATGCCCCATCACTCTTTTCCTACCTCCATGAGGAATTCATATAAATTCGCCAAGTGTCCGGTAGGGGGGTGAAACTCCTAGTATACTCCAAGCACTTTTATAAACTATGCCGGTAAGCCATGATTTAGGTCTATCTAGTTTTTTTACTTAAAACTGACACAGGTTGGCACTCGTGAAATATCGGCAATGTCAAAATAATTCTCAGCGACGTTGCCAACTGCCAATGCCAATTTCTACTCTCAATCTCAACATAAACATCACGCTTGGAAACTAAAAATGCCGAAGGTAGTTTCGAAGAAGCAGAGAAAAAGTATCAGGAATTGTCATGTAGAATTGAAATCTGCTTTTTCTGATAGTAACCCTGATAATTTGGAATGAATAATTTGTCACAAGCTATCCAACATTTTCGACGTATGTGAGTGAAAACCCAGTGTATCGTTCACATAGATTCCCATGAACTTTAGCAATTGAGTTAGTTCTTTTAAGGTGACAAAGGTTATGTAGTACTACTACATTTTCATACTGGAGTATTTCAAGTTGTGCAAACAGGTATTTAAATGTCTTCTGTAGACTTGTTTCTTGAGAATTTTGAAAGATAGGGAATTCCATATGTTTGATTGTTTGTTTAGAAATTTAACTGCAGGGTTATTCGAGTATCTACTTTAATTTTTTCTTCTAATGAACTATCACAAAGTAACGGACTACTCTATCTATTATTTTTCAGTAAAATTTCAACATTTGATTATTGATCTCCGTACAAGAAAAAATCATAACTGAATCTTCCAACCATGTTTATATACGTGAAATATTTCCAGTGTTGATAGAGGAAAATTTTCTTCAACATTCGCCAGGTCTTTGGAATTATTGAATTCACATAATATTTTCTCAAATTCATTATTTTCCCAAAGTAAATTCACCGTTTGAAAAATACGTTATTACTACGACTTCAATGTAGAGAGGAAAACATTTTGTAGTTATCTGACAGGAAAATGGCTATAACCTAACATTTTCTAAATATACAGGGTGTAATGGGTCAGAATGCCATGGCCAACCGGGATAATTTATGAACGTATGGAAAAAAAAATTTCTGTGACTGGCCACGCGAATCTGACGGAGATGAAAGGTATGAAAGTATAGATTTCTCCGTCGAGAAAGGATGATCCGAAATGACACTAGACTTTAAATTTTAAACTGTGCTTTTAAAATTTTTGCCGGTAAAATAAGCATGGATTTTTTGCAAAGATTTAGTATAAATTTCATATCACTATTCCATCTAGATTATTAACCTGGTAATATGACTGCAATATTGATGCAATCTCAACATCTGATCAACCTTCAGTAGGAAGCACTGATACAACAAGCTTTTTTCTAGTTCTAAAGTTGCCAAAATTTTACAGGTAGATAAAAATTCTTATTCAGTTGAAAATAAACCTGAATTTTCATGAAAATTAGGATCCCACAATCCTATTTGTCCCCTGAGCAGCAGTCCTTGTACCAAATTCATAAAGAACTATTTCTTTCAAATTATTCGAACTCAAAATGAACAGAAGACAAAAAAAAATTAAACGGTTTATAGAAATCGCCTCTGCGTTAACAAAGTCGTAAATACTTTTCGAAGTTTGTAACGCTGTATTGATGCAGTAATGCAGGAGCAATTTCTATTATTGAAAGTTTTCATTATTTTCACTCGTGTATCAAATGTAGGAAAGCCTACGAAAATTTTCAAGCAAGATTTTTCACTTGAAAAGAAAAGATTCAATTTTAAATTATTTGAAATATTTTATTTCTAGGTTTTCACCACTGTTTCTAGGATGCCAGGATTAAATAAAGTGGATTCTGCGGGGGATTCAGCAACCCTTTAATAGAAGACTCTTTTGGATATATCCTCAGATGACAATATTGATATTATTCTTTAAAATTTTCAACATATAACTTTGTTAATGTTGATAGTTAATGAATTACAAAGGCCTTCTCGTTATTTCTTTAAAGAATGTTGGTAGATTCTGTATATTCAAACGGAAGAAATAAATGAAGAAACGAAATATAATTAATTCATATTACATAGGTAGGTATGTAATTGATTTCACTTCATAACATGTAGTATGAAATTAATTTTTATTACCTTCCATCTTATAGCTAGCTCTAGCAGTTAATTCAAAAATTCCAGCCACAAACAAAATACTTTCAACTCTGCCTGTTAGGGTCGCTAGCTAGCTTACCATCCAAAATAAGTTCTTTGTGTGGCCATTGGTGTCGCTAGTAAACGGCCAAGATGGCCGCCACTTTGTTTCCACAGATTAGTAGGGAGTTTACACTTCTTATATATTTGTATTCTGCGGTGTCCAGTATATAGTATAGTATGTCTTTGTCTACCTCGGTATCCTAGAGAATGGAGACATAGTCTAGGATGCGGAAGGTACTAGGTTCGAATCCCGGCGAGAATATGGATGTTGTGAAGTGTCTAGGTGGTGGTGATTTGAAAGAATCTTAGGATAGAAGAAAAAAGAAAAAAAAATTAAAGTATATCTTTTCTATGCAAGTGTCCCAATGCGTGTCAGTTCGTGAAGAAGTCTCCAAAATATTTGTAGTTTTGTTCGATTTTACAGTTAGTGAATAATCGATCAACCCATCCGTGATCACCTTTAGTGGGATTAAGTTATGACGAAAAATTATTGTTCCATCTCGATGATGTTTTCATGAGTATAAGAATATTGAAAGACGTTTGAGATTACTTCATTTGTTCAGACAAATGAATTAAACGAAGAAGAATGTATTTCAATAGAGGACCCAATTTTTTGTGGCACTTGGATTCTTATGACAAATTCAAACCTAATGGGGTTACTATCATAATGGTTGCATCAAAGGATTTTGGCGACACATAATGTGGTTGAGGGCATGCTTCATAATTACATCATTAGTTATCCAAAATTGACTACTTTAGTGAGCGAAATATTCTAAATCAGATCCTATTCATTAATGACAAAAGTACTGCAAATCAACGAATTGAATCATGGTTTGCTATAACGCGGAACAAAAAGTTTTGGATGAATTTATTCTAGAATATCATAGATGCCGGTTACTTCAGTGGCATTTTCTTAGACAAATCACTGATTCACTTCATCTTCCTGGATTTGATACAGGCGAGAAAAAACGCTTAAAATCTTAAGAAGTTATAACATATCACTGAAGCCGAGGTGGGTATACTGTCATTTCAATTATATTTGACATATTTTCATCACACGGGGTAAGCGGAATTATTCTATCACATCGATCACTTGGGGCACTTTTTTCGGAAACACGAAAAATGACAGAACGTTTCGACATGATTTTATAAGTCTTTCTCCTTCAACGATCAAGGCACCTGCACATTTTGTATGTTTCAATTATGAGCATATATATAAATTACGATTCAAAAAATTTTCTTGGTTATTTTGCATGGGAGATTTGCGACAAATAATCAAATCGAAGCATTAATAATGCTTCAACTTATACTTATACTCCAATTGCTTAACTGATGTAGCAAAGTGGTAAATCAGTATTTCATTATTTTCGGGTTGTTCTCAAGGTTTCCACTACCAATATACTAAACTAAACTATTAAAAAGTAAATAAAATTCATAGAAAAGTATTTTCGGATTACAGCATTGAAACTTTTTGTCAAGGGTGTACCACACCAAAAGCCGTATTTATAACATTCTTGTATATCTTTTAAAAAAAAGAGTAGGACAGCACAGAACATTTTTTGAGGAGAAAACTTGAATTTTTGTCAAGCTCTGCAGTAAGATTAATTAACTGTTTAAATATTCCTTGATTCTCAAAGCAGTCTCTTTCATCGTGACCTCTAGAGACAAATAAAAAGTGCCACAAAAATTTTCGTAATAGATGATTTTTTTTAATGTGTTTATTTTTTCGACCTTATTATTATGTGAAATAATGCATATTGACATGTATTATATCGTCCCCAAATATTCAGAATGCAAAGTAATATCAGTCCTGAGGAACTAATTCATTAGCTTATTCACCTAAGCGATGTTTCGAGAATCTTTGTTCTCTTCCTCAGGCTTAAAATAACCTGCATAACCTACAGGTATGAATATTCAAAACACAAAATTTCTACATGGAAACAAACAGAATAATAAAACTGAAAATACAACAGTGTAAATTATCAAATTGTGGACAACGAATGCATCAAAAAACATAAACAACCGAAAGAACAATTCCACCAACTCACCTTATAAATAATTAATTGAATAGGTGTCTCGAACAATTCAAATTCGTCAATTAAAATTGGTGGGGACTCGCAAATTCTACTGACGTACCGGTAGGTAATAGATAGGTATTGGTTTATAAATGAGAGTGAACAAAGGAATAAACGCCACAACACCGAAATATATGTGTTTGAAAAACTATATGTGAATTTCGTTTATCTCTACTTTCAACATCATTAAAAAAATACAAAAAGGAGTTTTCATAGCTTCTGGCTGAGTTCACAAACTTCGCACGATCCTAAACTACGAAAATTATAAGAAAAAAATAATACTTTATTGGCCTTTTTTTGCTGTAATCGGCCTTTGAAGGCGGATAGGCTAAAAATCATTGAAAGTAATTTTCCACTTTTTATCATTCTTATGGAGAAAATGTGTTTCTTAAGTGATATTAATTGAAAATTCCTGAAGAACTAACTGTAGCTCGTGTAATTTTCACAATCATTTTGGTCTCGCCACTGACTGAAAATGTGAGCATATTTCAAAATTGTTAGTTGTGAAATTACTTGCTTTTGGATGAAAAATACTACTGAAAAATTACCATTCACTACAGAAAAATCTTCAAAATCCCTTCCTCCATTTTGATTACATAATCGTCAACGTTTTCGTTCTATTTTTCTTTCCGCTTCTAAAAGTTTTTGTCCTAATACTGCTCTGTTGCTTACCATTCTATTCTGAATTTGAATAGATCATTTTTGCTTGACTCAAAATTCGTTTGAAAAAATTATGAAAAATATTCGAAATATTTGGAATAAACTGTCGAATTCGATGAACTACTGTTGCTTGATGACGGACATAAATAAAACCGAACAAATTCAGTTTATACTCGAGAGCTAGCGTGGCCCTACTTTCCGTAAATGGAGAGGGTTCGATTCCCATTTTCCATTCCCATAAGTTTTTTTGAAAAAATTTTTTATAACTTCATATCCCTATCCAGGTCATTCTGGCAGCTTATTGGCCTTGGTGAGGCCACCAGTTCTTCATATAAAATTATTTAAGTACTGTGAGCGAAATCTTTGCAAGGCTATGAAAGGAAAACTAATGGATATTTTGTCATTCTGTTTTCACATAAGTGTTCAGAATGAAGGAAAGTTCAACCTTGGAGGATTTCAACAATTTTGGGTGAATTTTTTTCAATGTAGACGTAAAAACAAGTTGAGTTCGAATTTTGGAAAAAATTTTTCACTGAAAATCTTAGAAAATCGTGTACATTGAAATAATGCTATCCAATTTAGCAATCGAAAATAAAAAATTCAAAGTTTACAGGTTTTCCGCCATTTTGAATTTTTTTTCCCAAATTCTATAACACAGTTCAATTGAGCAGCGGAGAATACTAAGATGTGACCGAAGAGCGTTATTTCAAAGGTCACGCATAACTCACCACAGTTATCAGAATATTGCTCAAAGTTGACATTTACCACCCTGTATTCCCTTATGCGAAACACCCTGTATATCACGAAACTACCAAGAGACTCAAAATGTTGTGAAGTAGGTTTGGGAGTAGATTACGATTGTTGAATTCGTGAAAATGGGAAATTTTCCGGATGGTCCCATAGATATTTCTATTCGAATGTTTATATTTCCAATATTTCAAAAAATACAAATCAGATCGAGATTAAATCTAGTACCAAACGGTTGTGAAAATATCCGAAACGACGTGAATGTTCCTGTAAAATTTCAAGGAAGCCTGTTTGAAGATCACAAATATGTTTCAACTTGGAAGGTCAACAGCCTGGAGCGCTGTCACCTGAATGATGATCACTCTGGCTAAGAATTTGAATTAGTATAAAAAAAATCCTGTCTTCATGTCAGTTTTCCCGACTTTTACGCCTTTTTGTTCATAGGACAGGCGTGCTTTGATTTTGTCTGTAGTTTACAAATTTTCTGTCGCGAAATTTATTGAATATAAGTAGGCTAATCAACTTGGAATTTGTGTATACATTCACAATTGTAGTTAAAAAAGTTAAAATTGTGGTCGATGTGTTAGAGAAGAATCTTATTCTCTGAAAGCGGCCGACCTACAAAATTGTCGAAAATCTGCCTCTAACCATTTGCATTTTACAGAACAAGAAAATCTGAAAGTTGGATCTGAGAAGGCCAGCTCAGCTGAGCTAGGCTATTCGAAAAGGCGAGTACCTGTTTTGAATATCTTGGGCGCAATTGCCAAGCCCAAACTCTTCAAAAATAAAACATAATCACTCCCTAGAAGAATAAACTTCTAGGAACGGCAGGCCCAGAGTAGAGATAAGATACTATTCGTAGAATATTCAAGTTGTAGTCCTGAATACTGAGAAAAATATTCGAGGCACATTGTTAAGAAGGTACCCTTCAATTATAAAATATTATTGTGTTACCAAGATTTACAATCTTTCAGCATAATTGGTTTGTCTTTGGAGGTGTAGGAATGCAATGCAGTAAGATATGAGGTATTTCGGCAACCATCAGGATGGTCGAAATCACCAACAGATTTTTAGCAAAAGGTAAAAAGGAAATTTTTATGAACGGGTGGGTTTTTACTCAAACCCTGCCAATTAAGAAAGCCGTTTAAGCATTATATATCAGGAATGTTCACAGTAAATTCAAAAATAGAATTTACCCCTGCTGTTGGCGAAAGTGAGAATAATTTACTCAGAAATAAACTGTAGAAACATTGTATAAAGACCCTCTTTATACAATGGTAGAAATTATCAAATATTTATTCTCTTCTTTTGCATTCCTTGTAGACTAGGGTGGGTAGTTTTTTAACTAAAAAGAAATGATAATAGGAGGATTGGAAAAGGAAGAGAATATAACAAGAGTGGAAGGAAAAATAATTTAGAGGCGATCGGAGGTCGGGAGGTGGAAGGGGGTGAGTTTTTAGGGGTAAAACACGGTTTATCTCGATTTCCGGCAAAACTACTAGTCCTATGGAAAAATGTTGAACGGCGAAGTTGTAGGTGATAAACCTCAAAGTTCATGTGAGAAATTCAAACAACCAAGTTTTAGGTTTTTATTTTTATTATTCACAAAAAAAGTTTTTTTCGCGCAATTTAGTGAAAACTTCCCTTTTTGCGTGCATGTTCTGGGGAACAGCGTGCTACAGTTTTGTCCAAATGTCTGTAATTTTCGACGATTGAGCCGAAATTGGTCTCAAACGACTAGTTGGACTCACTGATGACGAATCCGGTGTCAAAATCGATTCTGTCCGGCCGACCGTCCATAGACACGATTACGGTCGTACGGAAAATCCTATCCACCTGAAACTTTCAGGGTAGGTTGCATTTCAAATTGCGTCGTTCGTTATTTGGCAAAATCGGCCGAACGGTTTCGGAGTTAGAGCCTTTTGAAGTTATTTTGGCGATAATTCTTAAACTACTGGAACGATTGGATCGAAACTTGGCAGTTAGTTGGAGTACAGCAACGCGAAACTTCTCGGAAAATTTTGTTGGGATCATACTATCAGTAAATTTTGAAAAAAATTTTTCGAAAAATATTTTGTTTCGCGAACTGCTTATCACATTTGAGAAAACATTCAGCGCATACTCTAATCTCCATATTCCACAGCAGTGTACCGAATTTCAATTCGATACGGTTATTAGTTTCGGAGATATTGCGAAAAAATATATGAAATTTCGTGGTTTTCTTCCCGATATCGTTGTTTTTTTCTGTATAACTCAAGAAATACTGATTCAATCATGATGAAACTTCGCACGTAGTTTGAGGATGCTGAAACACAACTCTTCACAGAATTTCGTGATGATCGTATATTAATTAAAAAAAAAATTTCAATTTTTTTCTTTCGAATACATATTCAATATTCTGTGATCTTCATATCATATTATCCCCATTAAATTCCGTATGAACTTTCGAACTGTTATTTTTCAATGAAGTACTGCATTTCAATCCTATCTTATCTGAATTTTTTGTAATATTCGGAAAATAAAATTTTGGATATCACTTACGAGTGTCAAATGAAATTATTGGAAACTAATTTTCAGATTTTCCCGAAACCGGTGGGTAGCTCACTGTAACACATTTTGGAAAATATTGAAAACAATTTGTGACTTCGGTTATTCTTAGAATAGATATTCACTTCGTTATTTCCAATAAGTCATCATCTTTTATAATACGCATGTGAAAATATTTTTACGCGCTTGTTATGGGGAACAGCGCCTTATCGTTTCATATAAATGTCATATTCAATTCTGCCTGGAGGTCCTCATGTGCTTATTACTTTAAAAGGAAAGGACCAAAGGTTTTGAAATTTTGTTTGGAGCCCAAATATCTCGAGTAAGTTCGTAAGTGGGTAGAATCGGCAGATGAACGGTTTCAGAGTTATACACTAATAGGAAAATTCGAGGTAACTTACCTTCAGAAGATATCGAGGAACAACCTCGATATCTCATGAAATACCGACGCGATTGAAATTGAAACTATGTAGTTGGTTGGATAATACCAACGCAAAACGCAGTACGAAATTCTTTGAGGAAATTAAAAAAAAATTATGCGAACATATTCCAAATATTTGTTGAATTTTTTTTCTCGGAGACTCTTAATCGGACTCCAATGAAATTCAGCACAAACCTTGAAGGTGATATTTAACAACAGCTGTTCAAATTGATATTCAATCCGAAATTAACTTTCGTAGATATAGTTTAAAAAATATGTCAAATTGCGTTGCTATTTGAACTTTTGGGGTTCAATATCCCAAGAATAAATAACTGACACGATCAGATTGAAATCTTCGTAATAGGTCACTAATACTTTATTCGAAAATTTTCCCAATTCATGTGGAGATTTTGTTTGTTGGAAGTCTATCTATCAGATTTCTATAAAATTCAGCACGTACCTTGAATTTGATATTTCCTCAATATCTCAAGAGCTCACGCGATCAGATTTCAGAGATGGATGCAGAATACCTGTACCCAACATGTTGCAAAATTTCGTGAGGATCGTACGGGTAGAAAATTCAAAAAATTATTTCTTCTCTTCTTCTCTTTTTATTTCAAGAATTTTACTGCGAAACTTTTCATCAGCTTTCAATGAAATTTTGCATAAACCTAGAAGTCACTATTTAGCAACAGTGTTTGAAATTCAGTTTGATTGTGTATTGATCCTCGGAGATCCTGGATATTTCCACCGCGTTGTTAATAATTACTCAAAAAATACTGATTATATTTTGATGAGATTTGGTAACCAGATATCAAATGCAGATGAGTGATAAGATCGATTTAAAAAAAAGTTTCAAATTTAAGTTGGTCCTTACGAACATCCGCATGAACCTAACAGGCTGTCATTTTTCATTGGAGAACTGAATTTCAATTCGATACAATCTGTATTCTTGGAAATATTTGGAAAATGAAATTTCGAATAGGCATAACTGCGGAATCATTAGGTGGCTTCCACCACTTTGAGAATTCGTCCAAACCCACCATCAAACACAATAACTTCCGAAAGGAACGACTCGCTATTTGTTGAGTAGGTTCAATGCAGTTCTTCAGGAATTTGGACAATAGAATTTATTCGAATCTATTAACACATTGCCAACGTTTCGAACCTTTCGTGTTTCTTTCTCAAGGCTCGTATTTAATTCGATTCGGAATGTGTCTGGCGAAATAAAACATTAATTTTCTCTAATAACTATTTGAGTTCACTGTGGATAAAATACTGATAACAAAACAGTGTGTAACTACTCTCTAATCCACTTACACTTTCTGCGTCTAACGCAAGTTTCGGAAACCAAGTTTCCTTTGTCAATGACATATCGTTACGATAACGATATGTAACGATTAAGTAACGATATGTCTTTGAAAAAGGAAACTTTGTTTCCGAAACGTGCGTTAGACGCAGAAAGTGTAAGTGGATTAGAGAGTAGTTACACACTGTTTTGTTATTAATTTTCTCTCTGCGATAGACAGTCGAGTAACTCCGCTTTGTCTTTCGAGAAGTATTCCGCTGAAATATTCATATAATAAGATAACATAACCACAATCATCATGAAACTGAAAAATTCGAAAGAGCGCTGCAAATTTTACACAAGGGTTTATTATTTTCTCAGTTGAATAACCCAATACCATTGATATCTTTAATGAAACTTATACATTATTCATACCTCATTGGTTTTTCACGAACACAAAACTCGATGTGTTGAAAATTTGGTAATCAATCTTTTCATGTACTTTTAGATATATGATTCTGGATGAAAAGTTAACCGATTATTCCACTGAATTGCAATCTTAGAACCGAATGCGAGGATTCATTTTCGGTATTATTCGAAATTTGCAGCGTTTTTCTTTATAACTCAAGAACCACTGGTCGGAAATCATCCGGGTGAAAATTTTCAGGTTGAGTTATGCAACAGTATTCAACGTTGAAAGTTTCATGAAAATTCTGTGGTAGGTTTTCGAGAAATGATTCTTTTCCCTCCCCGCTCCAATTTCGAGCCCTCAGGGTACACCGATCCTGTTGAAAAGCTTGGAGGATCAATCTCGAACGACAAACGATTTTTCTACCAAGTTTTGTGGATTTCGGTTCAGTACTTTCAGAGAAAAGCACAGGACAACAGACAGTAGACAGCAAATGGACGGTTTTGGTTTATTATTTGATAAATTCAAATAATGTGATCGACCAAAAAAGAATGACCCCCCCTGAAAATTTCACAGTTCACATTTTGAAGTATGTAGATGTGAATGAACTTATAAAAAAATCGTCCGTCCACCGTCTGTGGCTTATCTCTGAAAGTACTGAACCGAAAACCGTGTAACTTGGTAGAAAAATCGTGTGTCGCTCGAAATTGATCCTACAAGCCTTTCAGGAGGATCGGTGTACCCTTACGGCTCAAAATTGGGGGTTGGAGGAAAAAAAAATTTCTCGAAAACTTACCACCGAATTTTCATGAAACTCTCAACGTTGATCACTGTTGCATAATTCAATCTAAAAATTTTCACTCGGATGATTTCCGATCAGTTGTCCCTGAGTTATAAAGAAAAACGCTGCAGATTTCCAGTAATCCCGAAAATGAATCATGCATTCGGTTCTAAGATCGGAATTCAGTGGAATAATCGGTTAACTTTTCATCCAGAATCATATATCTAAAAGTACATGAAAAGATTGATTACCAAATTTTCAACACAAATCGAGTCTTTGTGTTTGTGAAAACCCAATAAAGTATGAATAATATATAAGTTCTATTTAAGATATCAATGGGATTCGGTTATTCAACTTAGAAAATAATAAACCCTGGTCTAAAATTTGAAGTGTTTTTGCGCGCATGTTCCAGGGGAACATCGTCCTATCGTTTTGCCCAAATGTCTGTAATTTCCGAATTTTGAGATGAAAATGGTCTCAAACCACTAGGTTGGACTCACTGATGACGAATCCGGTGTCAAAATCGATTCAGTCCATCCGGCCGTGGACACGATAACTGTCGAACGGGGTGAGCTAACGACTTGAAACTTTCAGGGTAGGTCGCGCATTGGAATGCCGCGGTTAAGTTCGTTAATGGGCCAAATCGGTCGAGCAGTTTCGGAGCATTAGCATAGATAAAAGCTTATTTTAGGAGGATTTCGCATCATTTTTTAGGTTTTTTATGGGGTTTCACTCCCAATATCTGAAACAGAACTATTATAATAAAAATTAAATAAAAATTGTTTTTTTCTTGAAAAACGCCCTTGCGGATTGCAGTATCAAACTATTTGTCAAGGGCAGTTTCTTGCTAAACAGATTGCCTAATGAACAATACAAACGATAAAGAAAGCGAACTGTGACGTTTCAGAGTACAAATTTCAACCTTTCATCAGACAAAGCAGAAAATTTCAAGACTGATTTTCTTTCGATTCGAAACTTTTGTCTAATTGACAGTTTTGAGAAAACACACCAACAAAAAGTTTTTTAATTCTTCCTCTTTTTCAAGTAAATTCAGCCAAATAGGGTCTATTTCTACCGAACAATGAGCAAAATTTCTTTGTCCATTCAACTAAATGCAAGAGGACTCTTTGATTTTTCTTTTCAAATTATCTGATGTTGGAATTCCAAAATCAGTATTTTTGAATTGATTCAATTGAATTACATCAAATCGTTTCTTGAAGTAAATGGATATCTGAGAGAATTTATGAATAGAACCTTTTCAAATTTAGACAGAAAATTTTCTTCTAATTATAAACCCATGCAGACCCATGTCACAAGAAGGGTGATGTTTACGATTTTGCAAATTATAGACCCATTAGTCTCATAACTTCTTTTGCTAAAATATTCGAAAAAATTCTCGTAAACGACTGCTGAAATTTTTCAGTAAATTCAAAAAACAGCATTGATTCATAAAAGGTAGAAGACTGCAATTTTTGAATTCCTCCAGAGGATAATATTCTCTCTTGAAAAAGGAGAAATACCTGCAGGACTCTTTATAGACTTTTCAAAGGCCTTTGACCGCGTGGACCATAATATCCAGCTATCGAAACTTGAAAGATGTGGTATCAGGGGTATTCCACTGAAACTTTTTGAGAGCTATCTCAGAGATAGAAAACAGGTTGTGGTTTTACAAAGTGAACATGGGTGTGACATATCGTTTGAGAGGACTATTGGAATAGGCGTGCCACAAGGTACATTGTTAGGTCCCGTAATTTTCCTAGTCTATATCGATGATTTACCAGAGATATTTCAGTCAATAGAAGATCCAGAGCAACTGCTATAAAACCTGGTAAAATTATTCACATCAACTAGTGTTAGTAGCCATAAATTACCAAACTGCAACTTGGCAAACAACAACTCTCAAAACCCAAATCCAGTGAAACTCTTGGCGGAGGCGGTGATAGAAGCATATCTCTATGCAGATGATACTAATATTACGGTATCATCCAGGGATATTCAGGGAGTGGTAATCAATTTAAGGCGATCCATGTCATTAGTTGAGAATTGGTGCGCCGAAAATGGCTTTTCTCTCAACAGTGACAAACATTTTAATATTTTCAAATAGCAGATCAAATTTCGCATCTAACAGTATTGAATTTAGTTGTGGTACAGTTCAGACAAGTTCTCACACGAAACTTCCGGGTGTACAAGTTGATGGCCATTTGAATTGGTCGGTACACTGTGTTATGTGCAAGCTAAATTCTACTATATGTTTGTTGAGAGCTTTGAAAAATCAAGCAAACACAAATACTTTAATGATTGTTTATTACCATAGACAAAGGTCTAAGTCTATTACTCTAACTTTCAGTTTGTAATGTCTCATGGAATAGTTTTTTGAGGGGGTAGTACATCAGCAGAACAAGTATTTAGAACACAGAAACTGGCCATAAGGACCATGTTCAGTATGAGGTATAGAGTCTTGTCGAGATGTATTCAGAAAGAATAACATCCTTACAATTTCTGGCTTATACATATACAGTTTTATCATTTTTTTAAAAGAACATTAATTATTTTCAATCCTATAAAAATGTAAATGCTACAAGAAGAATGAATGATAACTTTTTGGCCTCACAAATATTCAATTACTGAACAGAGTACTTTCTATATGAGCATAATATTATTTAATTACTTCTTACCTAAAATGATAAGAAATGTAAATGAATTCAAAATTTTCAAAAAAAAAGTATTTTCAATCATAGACGAGTGTGAACCTTGTACACTACTTGAATAGACGACTTCGGCCCAAGTTGCCAACCCACAATTTACTTAGCAAGTTTACTTTCACTGGGGAACGGGAATTTCAGGACAAATTCGACATGATAAGGTTCGCATTATTTATAAATATCTGTAAAAGATGCCTCGGCTCTTCAGACAGAATAATTCCTTTCAAATATAGGTTTTTGTTAAGATCGTCCCAGATTGGCTGAAATTTAAGTTGGGATTCCTGATTTCATGCAAACAGTGTCAATTTTCATAGGATACGTTCCGAAAATCAACTCTGTTGTTTCGGTTGCCGATTTTCCGCTCCGTAAATATGAAATATTCGGATGGTTCCTGGAACAAACGCGTGAAAAAGGTTATTTACGGAATCTGGTTGATGAAAATGCTGTCGATTTACTGTCATCAGAACGATTTTCTATGGTAAATATCTATAGCATACAACAATCTATGTTTACTTTAGGTTTGTTTTGGTTCCGAATTCAGATCTGTTCGGGACGGTTCTAGCATAGACCAATAGTCTGTGGTTCTGAACTCGGAACCAAAACAAACCTAAATCGATTTCAAGCGATGGACCAAAAGCTCCGGTTATAATTTCGGTTATACAAACTGACATATAGGCAAAGGATTATCCGTCAATGTTGGTCCATCGCTTGAAATCGATTCTAAATTAACATGATTGTTCTATGCTATGGATATTCACCATAGAAAATCGTTCTGGTGACAGTAAATCGACCGCATTTTCATCAACCAGATTCCGTAAATAACTTTTTTCACGGGCTTGTTCCAGGAACCATTCGAATATTTCATATTTACGGAGCGGAAAATCGGCAACCGAAACAACAGAGTTGATTTTCGGAACGTATCCTATGAAAATTGACACTGTTTGCATGAAATCAGGAATCCCAACTTAAATTTCAGCCAATCGGGGACGATCTTAACAAACACCTTTATTTAGAAGGAATTATCTGGTTTGAAGAGCCGAGGCATGTTTTACGGGTATTTATAAATAACGCGAACCTTATCATGTCGAATTTGTCTTGAAATTCCCGTTCCCCAGTGAAAGTAAACTTGCTAAGTAAATTGTGGGTTGGCAACTTGGGCCGAAGTCGTCTATTCAAAAATTACTGCAGGGATCTATAATTTTTATGTTTTCCCCTGTAAAAGTTTGTTTTGACTTGTTTCTTTTGTTATTGTAGCAAATTTTGAAAATATATATATATATTATTATTATGAATTTTTCTACTTATTTGAGGTTAATGATCGGCTCCCATAATAATGACAAGTTATTTAACACCTGTATATGGACAGGTAAAGAAAATAACAATTTTGAAGCAATTTTTTCTCTAATAAATATGCGTTAGAATAGTAAAAACAATTCAAATATGAAATCAATAGTTAAAGCCAAATCTTTCGTATATAAACCAAATTCCAGTTGAATCCATTAAGATCTTTCTAATTAATGAGAAAAAAGGATGTAACAGAAGGATATTTTATTAGGAATAGAACAATAAAATATAAAGAAAATCTTATGTATACAAATTTATTGAAACATATTTTTGGAAGAAACCTACATTCTGATAATGAAATATAATATGGCTGTTTTCCAAATTGGTCGGACACAACGTAGTGCTTCACAGATTTGGTATGAGTCCGAAAAAATTCTACAGTTCGTTGCACGACACTCTTTGAAAAAACCATTTGTGTCCATTGCACTCATCAGTCAGGATTGCAGCATATTATCACTTTTTCACTTCAAATCTTCTAGTCCTCTGCCCTTGTATAAATCAATTTTCATTCTTTACTTTAATATATTTAGTGTATAGGTAATATTTAATATTAATTTTAGGCATTTCAACATTTCATTCTGAAGTTTTAATCACAAACTTAATAGTGCCAGTACTCATAAAAAAATAACATAAATTTTCAGTTTTTTTCAGAATAAAAGCAATTGTATCAGGAGACACCATTATTTACGGGGGCTACAGTAAGTTCCTCTATTTTAAAGTGTTTCAGTGCCCCAAACTATGAACCGATGAAATTTCATCAAAAATAAAATTTGGTAAGAATAAAATATGTCCAAGAAATATCACTCACTTTCAGAATTAATCAAATCTCGCCGGTATATGCTGGGGACACCCCTCTCACAAAGATCAGATGGTTCGCAACCATTAGTACTGATAATAAATAACACTTGTATTCACACGATGTCTATCATTGGATTTCGTAGAAATGTTTATGACAAATGGAACGAATGCTGTCCTTCCGAAGCAGCCAATTTCAGTTTTTCACGCATCACTTCGATACTTGAATAATCAGGTAACTTGAGGTAGTTCACACAGGTCATCACAGATGGTAGGAAATCGTCAGGGTTCATGTTGGGCTCCAGTGTTTTCCGCACCACAGTCAACGGTGGAGAAAGCGACTTGAAACCTGTAAAGAGAATCATTCAATACTACTATACTAGGTTTCCATCATAGACATATTAAACTCTCTGGACACGGCGTACGAATCCATTTCTGAAGAGTTGAATGGGGATAATGAACCAAGTGAGAGGTCCGAGAGAGAGATGGAACTGGATCGGGCAGACCATAGAAAAGATACACGATTAAAATAACATGCGACTAGTGACAGGGACATGAAGGAAATCGACCAATCAGAGAAAACACGGAATGGCGGTAATTTTGAACTTCACAACGTGAATGATGTTTGTTCTATATGGTGTGTCTTTGGTTCCGTGCAGTATTTTATCTCGAACTGATATTCCTCATTGATTTTGATCATCAGAGTGTAGCTTTCGAGTAATTATGGAAAAACAGATGATCAGCCGGCCATAACTCCGAAATCTTAAGGGAGCATGATATATGTATATGATTAACGAAACTTCGGACCAGTAATATAAAAATTATTTTGACCCCTAGAAGCAGTTGAGTCCCATTTTTCAACCACAATCAAAATAGTTCTTCGGGGATTTAGTTCGTTAACGAACATAAAACCAAGACCGCAGACCTGCCAGGCGGACGGACAGAATCCAGTTTGATCACAAATTTTTCATCAGTAAGAAAATTTTTTGCTCAAAAAATACTGACATTGTAACGGAAGGCATTCGCGCTCTTCTTTCCATTCAAAAACTTACGAAAACACAAAAAACGAAAACAACACGAAAATTATATCTTACATACAGTCTTTATACTATAATTCAAAATGAAATAATACAAAATCTGCTTTGAAATAATTTGTAAAAAACAAATGTGACTTTCAAAACTGTCGAAAAAAATTTATTTCAAACATAGATTCATAATTATAGTCTATGGCTTCAAACTGATCTGTCTTATTTATGCCGTATTCTATGATGGTTTGGCCCGCCCTAGTTCCCTCTTTGTCGGCACGCTTCCTCTCTCTATAAACCATGTCCATATAGTTTTATAGGTCTATGGTTTCCATTCATTATTTCTGAACCACTTCATAGTAATCAATGTTCATTATAGTTAATCTATATCTTCTCTTAACAAAATGCAAATCTCTTGAAAGAATTAGTTTTCAAAAATGGAATACATTTTTAAAAATTACTGCCTTTAAAAATTGATTCCCTTTGAAATGAACATAAACTGCCAAAAGAAGTTTTATGCCCAAAACCCAAACATTCACAAGTCCCTATTCATTGTCGACTGCAGATCTAGAGAAAAGAATGAGGCCAATGCATTTATTGAAAATTGTCTCAAATGTTATAATTTAGGACCACATGCAAATATTCGAAATTGAAATGTGCCTTTATATCAAATGTGAATATAATTAATTACTATGATACTCCTCAAATCAATAAAAAGAACCATTGATGACCTCTGCTGAATAAACAAACAATGTTGGGTGCAAAACCTGTTTATGTTTGAAACAAAGCAAAAACCAGAAAAAGTCAGTCAACGTTGCAATATTGCCAAGAATAAGAAAATGTATGGTTATTACTCACAATTTTCCAGATTGCCAACTATTTTTATCAGTTGGAAACGATATTATATTATTTTATACAAGGACTCGATATTTTGTGGAGGAATTTGTTGGGGTATTTATATTATTTACAAAAATAAAGACAAGATCAGATCGAATGTACCATTACGATGAGGTCTCATTCAAACTTCAAATCCATGGATCAAAACAAAACACAAATTACGTAAAGATATCACTACCTAAAATCGAGATGCCAATTTTATCTATCAGAATCACTAAAAAAACCTACTAATACATAAAGAAAAACTTAACGCCTTGGCTACGAATTTGAAGGTGTATGCCAAATCTACTGAGTTCACATTTAGATTAATACTTAAACCGAATTAATCAATGGAATGACAGATTAAAGCTTATTTTGAGAGGATTTTGCATAATTTTTGCGCGCATGTTCTAGGGGAACAGCGTGCTATCGTTTTGTCCAAATGTCTGTAATTTTGGATGATTGAGCCGAAAATGGTCTCAATCGACTAGGTTGGACTCACTGATGACGAATCCGGTGTCAAAATTGATTCTGTCCGGCCGGCCGTCCGTAGACACGATAACTGTCGACAGAAGCAAGCTAGCTACTTGAAACTTTCAGGATAGGTTGCGCATCAGAATGCCGCGGTTAAGTTCGTTAATGGGCCAAATCGGTCGAATAGTTTCGGAGTTATAGGCACTTGAAGTTTTGAAGTTATTTATTTTTTATTTCAGAAACTACTCAAGCGATTGGATTCAAACTTGGCAGTTTGGTGGAGTATAACGACGCGCAACTTTGAGCCAAATTTCGTCAGGATCATATTGTCAGTAAATTTAAAAAAAAAATTTTTTCGACATTTTTTTACAAAAATTTTTTTTTTTCCGGAAAACATTCATCATATCCAAAAAAAAATTCCACCCACACTTTGAGCTTCATATTTCACAGCAGTGTACCAAATTTCAGTTCGTTTCGATCATGAGTTTTGGAGATATCGGGAAAAAATATGTCAAATTTCGAGGTTTTCTTCTCGATATCGTTGATCTTCTCGGTATAACTCGAGAAATACTGATTCAGTCCTGATTAAACTTCACAGCTAGTTTTAAGATGCTGAAAGACAACTTTATGCAAAATTTCGTGATAATCGTGTTATTAGAAAAATTTGAAAAAAAAAATTTCTATGATTTTCTCATCATATCATCCTCATTAAATTCTGTATGAAACTTCGAACTGTTATTTTCGATGAAGTACTGGATTTCAATTCGATCTGATCTGTTTTTTTGGACATATTGTAAAAATAAAATTTTGAATGGGTATATCTACGGAATCATTGGGCGGATTTTACCCATTCACGAATTCGACCTTCGTAATTAAGCCCCAAACCTACTCTACAAATATCGAGTTTCTAAGTCGTTTCTTCCGGAAGTTATTGTGTTTACGGTCAGCCTAACGGCCGACTGCGTAAACACAATAACTTCCGAAAGAAACAACTTAGAAACTCGTTATTTGTAGAGAAGGTTTGGACCTTAATTACGAAGGTCGAATTCGTGAATGGGTAAAATCCCCCCAATGATTCCGTAGATATACCCATTCAAAATTTCATTTTTACAATATGTCCAAAAATACAGATCAGATCGAATTGAAATCCAGTGATTTATCAGAAAAAAATTTCAAAAAGCACTGCCGTGAAGGCAGCAGCTTTCGCGCGCATGTTCAAATTTGTTGCTGAAGCGGTCATCTACATTGAACATGCGCGCAAAACTTGCTGCCTTCACGGCAGTGCTTTTTGAAATTTTTTATTTAATTTTCAATAGTTCGTTTCAGATATTGGGGTGAAAACCCAGAAAAAAATAATGGAATGATTTAAGTTAATTAACCTACCTCCAACTGGTAATCGTGGACTTCCTGTAAGGAACTGAACAAATAAGCGTTGTTCCTCTCTATCATACGAACTCAGTACTTCAAACAGGAACCGAATAGCTCTGGAATCTGCATTGTAACCGTGATCCGGCCTACAACACTCCATTAGCGTTTTAACGTCCCATCCGCTCAACGTGTCTTTTGGACTGCCGCAAAACACGGACTCCAGTTCGTCGGGGAAGAAAAGGCGCAAGTTTTGTAGGGGAAAAACTGTCTCGAAACCTTCTCGTAATGATTCCATCTGCCTAGACACGCCTTCGACAAGCGTCCAATGCGTGACCAAGTTAACATATTGATGCAGGTTGTGTATTGTCAGATGGATATTCTTTCCGTTCTTCATCAATTCTGCAAAGACATAATCAAAAATTAATGAAATTTGATGTATTACCCGAAATAAACGGGATATCAAATGAACTGGTCACTTGAAGATTAAAAATATGTTTCAAAAATGATTAACTACACCTACCTAAGTTGTGACCAGGTAACATAAAATCTAAACCAAGATCTGCTATCGAACAGCCATCGAAAGTAATTTTTTCCAATTCTGCTTCAATTTCTTCGTGTGACAAATTTTTGTTCTCCATAATGATATCTCTTTGTCTGACTAAAAGTTGCATCTTTTGCAATGTCCGGTGAACTTCTGGGGCCACGTACCTCAGATCAGATAATGACAAACTGTTCTCTTGTCCTAACAGCCATCGGTAAAAACTTATAGAGAATGGCAGATCCAACATTCTTGAATCCATAACTGCTTTTGCCATGAATTTACCCATAAACCTGAACTTGGTTTTGAGTTTTGTTACATGGCTAACCTTTGCGCTTTTGGGTATGGGGATTGGAAACAGACCGTCTTGATTTTGTACATATTCTTTCTCTTCGTTTCCTGGCGCATTCCATAATTCCAAATTAGACCTTTGTAATTCTTTGGATACAAGAGCATAGAATTCTAAGGTGGGCCCCAAACCGGTGCCTACTTCGTTTTCGTACTGGATTTCCAGAAGGGCCTTCGATGATGCCATGTCTTGCATAACCTAAAAATAAAACACCCTGTTTATTCGAAATTAAGAAAGATAGGCGCGATCGAGAGAGCTGCTTTGACTATACCGGTATACAGGGTGAGTCTTTGACCTTGCAGAATATTTTAACAGTAGATTCCTGAAGCTGAAAGAAACACTTTTTTCCCTTACCATTTTTTCCGATTCGGCTTGGTTCGTAAAATACAGACTGTTGAAAATCCATAAAAAAATTTAATTTTCGATTATATCTCGCGAACGATCTCACCGAATGAGATGATTTTTGGAATATAGTTTTTTATTGATACGATGAATGTTCCTGGATTACAAAATTTCATCCACATCCTCCAGTTTCTTTAATATGACCATAACATTCATAAAAATACCAGAAATTCAAAGAATCATTTTTTAAAAATAATTTGAATGCTATTCAACGAATTTTTGACCATTTTGGAAAGTAAAAGTATTCCTTATTTTTTTTCGTATGATACGCCGTTTTCGAGTAATCTGAAATTCAAAAATAAAAAATATTTGTGAAATTCCGAGAATTGGGTACTTTGGCTGAATGCAACTCTGTTCAAAAAATTCACAGAATTCAATTTTTCCGCGTTGCCACGTCTAAAAGTTGAGAATCGAATCACAGATTTATAGTTCAGTTCAGAACCATAGACTATAAGAGTGTATACATAGAATTAGCATATTGTGTGTTGTTTGATGTCGAAGAGTTCTTTCTTTCTGTTTGTCAATTTGGCAACGTTTGTGTGTTCATAGATAAATTAGGTACATCTGTTTTATTTGTTTATGAAAATGAAAGTTTGATTGGGTTATGTCTAAATCTGATAATTCTTGGAGAAAATGAAATAAACAAAGAAAATTAATAATTACAAATTGAAGATGAATCTCAAAGCTGATATGAGTGATAGCTAGATTAATTCCTCATTATCGAAAATGAAACCAAGAGAAGAATATTCAACTTTTATCGCCCACGAAATTTGGAATACCTAACTTGTTTATTGTACTATAAATACAACTTTTTTCACCAACTGGAATGTAAAAATTAAGTTGACGCTTGATTTCATAACAGAGTTGCTTATTTCGAAGATTTGAATGGTATATCTTAGACTTGGAAAAACTTCAGTGTTCAGGTTTCCAGGGGCGGCTAGCCTATTATGAAAATTTATAATGCCTATATCTTTTTATCTAAGCCGAATCGGAAAAAATGGTAGAGGACCAATGTGTTTCTTTCAGCTTCAAGAATTTTCTGTTGAAATATTCTGCAAGGTCAAAGACTCACCCTGTATAGTCAGCAGCTATAGAAGAATTTGAATTTCAAACCCTAAGAAATGAACCACAAAGCTCAATAGTGCGTTATTTGTTTTCTAAAAATTACGCCACGTTAAGCTGTCAACATGTGCGTTTTGTTTGTCAGCTTGCTAAATCGCTTTTGGACGTTCGACCGCTCGAGGACAGTCCAAGGTGACTGAGGTTCCCAAGATCAAGATTGTAATAAGCAACGGCTCAAAACCCGGCGTCTGATGGTTTATTTCCAGCTAAAGTCTAGCTGGACGAAATGGTAAAGCACCCTAGCATTCAAAACCTACCTGTTCGGCCTGCTTCAATATGTCCTCTCTAGCTATGGTCCTCTTCCTCCTGTCCAACCGAGGGGTCACCCTCTCTTGGGAATCTGAGGAACTTAGTTCTGGCGACATGTCCAATAGCCTCTGTAACGCCCGATCTCTATCGAACGAAGTGGCGTAAAACAGCAACTGTCGGGTTTCGAACGGGAACAAAAACGGGCACACTGTCGCGATCTGCTGAAGCCAGTTGGGCAGATTGCCCGTCATTATCACAAGCGGATCCTGTAGTTGTCTGCTCGCCTTCGCCGCTATCTTGCTGTTGAGAAAGTCGGAACTGGGCAATATAGGCCTATATTGCAGCAATGGGTAGAGGCTGTTCCAGTATGTGTTAAGACCGTGAAGTATCCGGAGAAGACACAGGACTTCTAGTGAGGCGTCCTGTATTGTTACCGATTCCGGCAGCTGCGTCCTGAGATAAGGGGTTAAAGGAGACTGGATAACTGGTGCGATCCCTTCTGAAAAATTGAGGGAGAATTAAATCATAGCAGCAATGTATTCAATGAAGTGTCTTGGGTGGCTGTTTCTTTTCTCTCAGGAGAGAATTGGAAATTGGTGAGATTTCAATCTGAAACTATTAGATGAATAGCAATCCCTTACGGTATTCAATTCATCACAACCTTCTGCAACAGATGCCTTATTGCAGTAGTTAAAAGTGGTGTTCATTCTAACCTTAAGATCAAATTTCTCCAGAGGTCTTTAATTGACTTTACAATTATGTATATGATTAATTAGGTGAATGCTGAAAAATATTAAGGGATATGGAGAAACTTATCGAAGTAAAGACCTCGAAAAAAGTTCTGTTGCCATTTAAATATTAACACGTACCATACATTTATTTCAGCTGTATCTAATGAATGTTTTTGTGATCTTGTTAAAAATTTTAAAAAGATATGATCATGACGAATTCTGTAGGAGAATTCAAAGTATTTTATAATTTAAGACTAAAGTATTTTTTGAAAAAATAATACTGGGTATCACATAGCTTTGATTGTGATAAATTGTCATGATCCATACTGTTTTCAGTTTCAGTTCACTGCAAATTCCAAGTTTCTAAAACATTTTCGCCACAGACAGACTTTGGACTTCACTTAAAAATTTGCACAAAGCAGACAGTTCAATGATATGAAGAACACGCAAAGATGAGATATAAGAGCGATTTAGTCTCATTGACGACAGGAGTTCAATAAAAAAACTTCAAAGACATCGGATATGAAATGGTTTGATTATATCCACAAATGGATGCTGAGGTAAAAATTGATAATAATCACTTAAAGATTCTGAATATATCTTCAAAATACACAATTATTATTTGTGGGTCGGTACTACTCAGTAAAACTTTCTTCCAGGCATTTCACTAGAAGGGAAAAAATTATCTATGACTTTGAAAAGCGACCTTGAAATAAAACAGGATTACGAGGTTGTTTATGGAATTGGCCGTATGTGATAAATAGAAGTGCACACGACCGGAAGCGCCTACTCGATATAATTCGAGTCTTAAACTAAAAATTTTAGTGCAATAGGAGACTTCGGTCAAAGTTGCCAACCCAAAAATTCCGAAAATTATTCAAGCACTGGGATTGAGGACCGAATCGACACCCTGACGTTAAATTTATTTATGAATATCCGTAAACTGCGTCTCGGCTCTTCAAATCAGATAATTGGATCCAAATATCGATATTGGTACACATTATGTCTGATTGGCCGAAATTGTGTTGGGGCCCTTGATTTCAAGTCAATCCGTAAATCAACTCAGATACTTTGGTTGCAGGTTTTCTATTCCCTACATAAGAAATATTCGGTTGATTCCTGAAAAACAAGTGAAATCTATGGAAATGTAACCATAGTAAACAGATGTAGTTCTGTTGAAGTATATCTATTGCATTTTCAGCAACTAAATTCCCCGAATAACCTTCTTTTCAGGAACCAAGCAAATATTTCACTTTAAGGAATGGTAAACCCACACTAAACATCCAAGTTGATTTAAGGATCATATCCTCTGCAAATTATATTGACATTATTCACTTGCAATCAGGAGACCCAACACAATTTAAGCCAATCAGATGATGATTACAAATATCGGTATTTGGATCTTATTATATGGTTTGAACACTAAGGCGTAGTTTACGGATATTTGTAAATAAATACAACCCTATCATGTCGAATTCGTCCTGAGATTTCCCTTCCCTACTTGTAGAAAATTTTCGAAATTTTTTGGGTTGGCAACTTGGACCAAAGTCTCCTATTTAAATTTTTCCTTATACAACGTGCAGGAAGACCTTAAAACTACTGGCCTCCAAACACTCACCATTCCAAAAATCGTCTACTTTTCTCCTGGACACGCTTTTGTTGGAAGATCCCTTACCCTTTCTGCTAGTGTGGCCGCTAGCGCTACCGCTACTACTGGTCCTACCTGTTGGATGCTCCTCCTTCAAAGGTCTGTAATATATCACGTGCGTCTGGACCCAGATAGCTGCGTTGCCCAGCGGCGTTTCGTTGTCAGTGTCCGTCTCCGACTGATCGTTACCGTTATTACTAAATTGCCGTACAGCCTGATAGACCGTCATGTTATAAGGCAACACGTTGTTTCCGATCAGGAACTGTAACTTGTGCCTGGCGCCCGTCTGTGATATCACTACGGCGGCCAAGGTGTCGTCGATGTCGTCGTCTGAATCTGCGTCGTCGCTATCCCCACTATCTTTGTCTCTTAGTCTTCCATAGCCGCGTACAACCAGGTATCTCTCGATGGCCTGAACGAGAGCGAGGGGATCGATCTTGACGGTGCCTCCTTTCCATTGCTTCAGGTTGGTACAGTCCGGATGACGTTGTAGATTGCACTGGAAAAAAACAAAACAATCGTATTAATATTAAGCTTCTGGTAGTATTCCTATTCCATTGCTGAACATTGAAACTCGCCTGAAAGTATCCAAAGCAGTTCCATCAGATTTATATGACACCTTTTCGAACCGACAAATGAACTTTTATCGTCACGAGTTTTCCGAAGTCAGGAAGAAACAAAAACGTAAGTTTCATTCTTTAAAATTCATGTTAGACGCCTTCAACTCCTTTCACGTACGATTACAGTTTACAGCTGAAATTGGGAAAGATAACACAATTCCCTTCTTAGATGTTTTGGTAATGAGAACGGACAACAAACTGCTAACTGACTGGTACCATAAACCAACTTTCTCAGAAAGATTTATTAACTTTAATTTACAACACCCTTTTTCTCACAAATTAAACCTGATATAAAATCTTGAACATAGAGCTATTTCTTTATCTGATGAGAAATTTCACAATGATAATTTGAACAAAATCAAGTCGTATCTTCTGAAAAACAACTACCCCTGTACCATTATCAAAAGTCTTATTCAGCAGAACAAACGATCAAGAAGATCTACCTGAAAATTCAAACGAACCGACCAAATATTCCTCAATACCGTACATTCTAGGGCTGTCGGAGAGAATCCAGCGACTGCTTCAATCAAATACGCCAGCATCTCACTGAGACCCACAAACACAATTAAAAGAAATTTCTTTTCTAAACTTAAGCCACCAACAACTGAATTAATGATGTCAGGTGTTATATATAAAATTCCCTGTCGGGATTGTGACCATGTATACATTGGACAAACGGGACGATATCTAGAAACCAGAATATCTGAACATCGTCGAGACAGTATAAATATAAACAACCCCCTAAAAAAGAAAGAAAATAATACGGCATTAGCGGAACATTCTCCTAAAGAACTACACTCGTTCAATTTCGGTGAAGTGTCCATCATTGGACTTGAAAACAACTTGAAAAAGCGGTTGATACATGAGATGGTTGCAATTAAGCAAACCGACAAATCAATAAACAAAAGAACTGATTTGACGGCCTGAATACTGCCTACTTTAACTTAATCTGTAAATTGAACGAAAAGAGTTGAATAAACAACGAATCCCAGCATCTGTCATATTGGTTGTTTTGCTTGACGTCTCACCTGATCCCTGATGTGTTTGGTTGAGGTTGAACTGCGAGTAGACATGCTTCGCTCCGTGTTTCATACGCATCGTAAGATACGATGCTATTTATCATTTAACGTGACCAAGAAGGGCAACTGAAAATGTAGGTAGCTTCCGATCTGTTTTAATATGTGTGTTGCATAGTTATTTTGTATATATATTGTTCATTACTGTAGTGTAAATGTTTTAGAGCCCCAAAGAAGATTTCAAATAAATCGAAACGTCGGAATTTTTTCCAAAAAAGCCTTTAGTTGTATTGACCTACACCCGTACACTATCGATTTCACTGAAGAAGGTCATCAAAATCTATTTGTAAGTATTCCTAATCTTTGCATAGTAAACAATAATCACTAATGATTTGATTTAGGAAGCTCCTTTCGATTGCATTAAGTGTAGGCCGCATATACGCGATCACGATGGCGTTCACGAAAGCTTTCGCGATGGCGATCACGTTCTTCCCGGCACATGTAATCGCGATCAGATCGCCTGTCATTGTTGCCATCACACTATCAGAATAAACAAATGTCTAGTTCAAAAGAAACGAAAGCTCTGCTTTTGGCTGCTTTATTGGATGATGGAAAACGCAATTGAACTAAAAAGCAGTAAATATTTTCCACAAGTATTTGATACATTTTCGTTGCGCCGTCCAATGGACTTGAGCAATGATAGTTTGTTTGGTAATTATATCGTTTGTTCCATATAAAGTTGAAGTCAGTGCCGAGTGAAGTTTGTATCTATTATTTCAGTGCCTAAGTTATTTCAGATGTTGATTCTTTCGCAAGAGTAATAATGAATATACTTTAACCCTTGGCACTGACAACTAATGAACATTACAACAATAGTATCCCAAACACAGTGGACGCTCAACAAAGAAGTAACAGTTGTAGAAAATGTTTCTTTCTTGCTTTTCAGTTGAATTTTCGAAATCAGTTTCCTTCTTTTTAGGAATTCTCAATTTCACATTTTTTAGTGGCATGATCAGGATACTCAACTTGAAATGAAAAAAATCTTTGGAAGATATTCATTATGACTTTCATACAAACAAAATTGAGACACCCTTTGCACCATATAGATCTTGTAATATATGAATGATATATATTTAATCGACAGCGGTTCAAAACGATAGGCGAATCATCAAATTTTGTTCATAGAATCAGAGAATTATGGGAATTAATATGTGCCTCATCCATCCTGGAGCTATACTCAACCCACAAGAAAAATTGTTGAAATAGGTTTGCTAACAAGAGAATTGTGGGAATATTTTTTTTTGGGCACCCTGTATATCTCAGCAAAAATATTTGGTCAAACACAGAAGAACGTGATCTTTCCAATTCTTTCCCGAGTATTGTGGTCGCCAAGTAAAAACATCAATTTTATTTTATCTATTTTTTGAGACACTCCTTATACTCCATTCTTGACTCAGGCAACCGTGGAGCTATACTGTATACAATGAAAGAGGAATCGTAAAGATTGATCTGTTAACCATTTAATTTCCTTGAAATAGCCTAAATATTTTACTAAATTACCAACTTTTTTTAATATGCAGAAGAATCCAATTTTTCAATGAATAGTTCCCTATGAAAAAAAAACCATCGATATTATATCCCTCTCCTGGAAACGCCTGTAAGTCTTCTTCTGGAATCCGACTACCTTGAAGCCCTATTGGAACAAACGACAAAATAATCATCAAAATCGTCTCATGAGCAACGAAGCAATACCTGAAAAAACATGAAAAAGTTTTTGGCTTATTCAATCGGTTCCGTTTGAAAAGTACATAGTCATTTCTTATTATATTCGCATGTCCGCATCCTCACAATACTCATATGTTCGATCTTTCATTATTGCATCCAAGAATCGCGACCATACAAATTTCTAACGCCACCACTGAATACCGCCCCCAATCGCGTCTGAACGCTGCCAGGTCGCAGACAGATCGCGACAAGTATGTGCTGGTCCACTAGTTCAATGTAATTATCTGATGGCCATCGACATCGTGATCGCATATATGTGACCTCCGCTTTAATATGAAATACCCATGAGCTTTCACAAGCAAATGAAAGCTTATAAATCGAAATTTCTTTTTTTTTGTTCTATCCTGAACATACTTTTACCCAATTGTCTTCCTCAATAGATACTCTTGGAAATCTATAAACATCAAAATTCAATTCAGTGATGTGAAAAATAAGACTGAGACTCTTTATGTTATATAAGTAGTCATTGTATTCTCAGAATACAGTATGGGGTTCTTTCAAAGAAGATTATTCATATAGGTACAGTTTGTCAAAATGAACCATGTCAGGGTAAAAACGGGTATGTTAAAACTACAAAATGAGGAAGAATTCAAACCTGAGTAGGTCATCGACTATTTTCAGCTATAAATTAGTCTTTTTCAGACGATCAATTGAAATGGTAATAGAAGTCCCAAAGAAATCTGAAGTCAGAATCTTTTGAGGGCATGTTCTTATATCTATTTACTCTCCCTACTCCCCGGAAAAGTTTTATTGCGTGCGTGTTCAAGAGAACAGCTTGCTATCAATTTCACCTTCTGTCTGGAATTTTCGAGATTTTTCTCTGTCTCAAACAGCCTGTTTGGGCTCACTGATGAAGAAAAAATCAAAATCAATTCTGTCCCGAAGACGGTCTGCTACCAGTATGACTTGAGAACAGAGGGAGCTACCCACTTGTTTTTAAAATTAACATATACAACTCAGAATTGTTCATAATTGCATTAAAGATCACCATGGACATAGCTAATTATCAAACGCTCTGTCAGGCGTTAGAGGCTTAAGGTTTCATTTCAGTGAAAAATTTATCAAATTGCGCTAAGATAAATTCACTTGAGTTTCTCCCAACAGAAAGTTAGTTATGTAAGCAACAGCATACACAGATGTTTGAATATAAACGACACCTGCTCTAGATGAGCTGTTTTGATTTAGGCCTTGATTAGACACGACAATTTACTTAGGGAAATTGTCATGCGAATTTGGAGGCCTTGAAAAAAAGACATCTGAAAGTTAAGTCCAGAATTTTCTTTTAGAGGGAAATATCGATACACTGACAAGACGACTAAGCCAATAGTTGATGTGTCGTGGTTTTGAGGCGACAGCAAATAATGTAAGGATAGTTCATGATGAATGAGTGATTACTATTTCGCTCATGGTGAGTCTTAAAGTTCTACATTATTTTAACAGAGTCGTTCGCCAAGTTAGGAACACATTAAGAGTAAACAGTACCTTCAATATAAGGGGGGGTGACAAAAATGCGCATTCTCACAAAAGAATTAAGTACATCCCAACAACATTTTTCAAAAAATAATCACTGAAGCCAGCAGAACGATATCCTGTTCTCTCCTATTAAAGTCGAAATTTCACGCATTGTAATATTTCTCGCGGCTTCTGAAAACGTTAAAGTATGCAGACCATGGGCAGGTGCCTGACCTTGAGATACTAACGAGATTTATTGAAACTTGAATGTGGCTGTGTTGCCGAAATCCACGAAGCCGTAATTTATCAGCCGGCGGTACTGTTTGCTCTTTTGTTTATTTATTTTTATTTAATTGATTTAATTCATACACCATTCAACAGCCTAAGCCAGTTATAGTATGGGAACAATCACAAATCGCTTCACAACAAAATATGTCTTCAAATTTCATACATATTACATTTACTCAAGTAAGAAAAAAGCTCATGTCCAGCTTCGACAGCTAACTCAAAACAACTCTCCTTATATCGGAGGGTGTACAATGAAAAATATCAATACTATTCTGAAACAACATATAATCATGACATACTCTATACAGCCGTGAAAAAAGGAGAATATTAGAAAATGGAAAGGATAAGTAAAAGTTATCTGACAGAAAGCCTCAGTACATTGAAATTGATCAACCCTAGCAAATAGAGACAGTCGATAAGTGAACACAAAATGTTCCATAGAAATAAAATGCCCAGATAAACCCGACGCTGCTTCAAGGACTTAACCTGAAATCTACCTAAGATTTTTGTGTGGAGTACTTCGGCTCGGAGGCTCTTAAGGACCATAAATACCTCAGGGTGAACTTAATGGGTCCCACTAGACAATCTTCCGAGATTAGCCACACACCTATCAGTTCGCCATAAGGCTGCCGACATCAGTTAGCAGTAAGGCTGTCGACGTCAGGCCATGTAGACAGATTGTGTGTGGCCAGAGCATAGGAAACTGCCTGACGCCACACATTATCAGACAGCTGGCAGTCATCTGAATCGCATTCAACAAATACTGGGATTAAATGCAGGACAGAATTCACCAGTTGCGAAGTTGATGAATCTCCGGCCTGAAGCTTGTACTGAATCGATTAATCTAATTCAAATGGACAATAACCCACCGTTTATTTGCGCATTTATCGGACTAATCGCCGGACATACCTCTGCGATCGGTTAAAAACCTAGCGAAAAAAGTCTTGACTGTATATTATGGTTAGCACTGCTTAGAATAAGATATTCAAACCTGGTTGCAAATCACAGACCAACAAGACAAATCACTTCATCGTTTGCGGGAATCGCGTCTCTCCGACCTTGAGAAATATAACAGACATAACAACACTTTCTTCTTCCTCTAAACAGCTGTCAAATTGAATACTTGATTTTGGAATATCTAAAATCGAAATGTAAAAACGGATTTGTCGGGATTCAGGAATCACAAAATCAAAATCAGACTAAGATTTTTCGATGAAACCATTTGAAAAGCAAATTTCCAACACCAAAGCGAGTGTTTTGTCACATCTTAAACTCCTGTAGAAGAATTCGGTTGGAGTAAATGAAAATTTTGGAAAAATGTTATGGAAAACCCGTTTACCTTAATCAGAGAATCTTTGTAGTTTCACATCAAATGAGATTCATTTCAATATAAAATCAAACTATGAATAGACCAACTTTGTTCGATTCCAATCCTAGTGTTTGTGCAATCATATACAATTTTATTAGACATCCCATCGTCTTAATTGAATAATGGAGGTTGTAATGCTTTTACTTCAGTTGCGATTCCTTTATATTATATAAAATGAACATTATGAATGAGTCCACCTAAGTTCGATTTCAATTCTTGTTGTATAATTAAAACATATAATGAGGACTGTCATTATAAAATAGAACCTCAAAGATGACTAAACAATTGATTTGGTTGTAAAAAACTGTTTGGATTATATTCTTAAATGGAACAGATACGAAATTATTCATCAATTAATAGGATGAAAAATTCATCTCAGTTTGTTTACATGTTTATAACCTCTTCAAGCGAGTCCATAAGTGGCGAGAGTGACGTAATCCTATTCCTGCAATCTGATTGGCACCCCAAAGCACCCCAAACGCCTGCTAAAATTCTGATTAGCTCGATTCAGGGTCATATCTGCGTTGACATAGATTTCCTAAGTAAATGACGCGAGTGGTTTATCTGGTTGATCTGTGTTGCAAATAGCAGTTTGGTCAGAAAAAAGATCCACAACACCTTTGAAACAAGTTCTATTTTGAGGTTTCTGAAATAAACGATGTCAAGTCCTACCTTGAGCTGATGCGTATTGAAGAACTTCAGAGCACTTGTGCCTCCCCTTCCGTTTCCAGTGGAGGCTGGTAAATCGTGCACTTTGACCGGGAACTGTTCCAATTGTGACACGCATCCGTTCAGTTTGGTCACTAGGGCGCTCATCCAGCCGGAGTTCAACTCACTCAGTTCGACAGCTGTCGAATCCAATGGACAGTTCGAGAAAACGTTCAGCAACACCCGCAATCGTTGGTCCCTGTCCATTGGACCATACGGATCAGCTATGTAGCTCAACAGAGCCTTTATTAGACCGGAATAGTTTACTTCGAAAGGCGAGATGTCAGATTCTATCAGAATGTCCCTGAGCTCTTCAAGGGCCTCGCGGCACTTTATTGTGGGTAGTTTCTCTATTGAGTGTTTGAGACGGGTCAGAACTGTCGTGGCTGGATGCTGGTCTTCTTCACTACCAGAGTAAGTGTCGATGAATTTGGTGGCCTGGAAAAGTAATATACAATTTAGACACGTTATGTCAATTTAGACCTGTGCCTGAGCTCCAATGACAACGTATTCATGAAGTTTAATAGAAGTGGTGTAACACAAATGAAATATTGAGACAGCCTTACTTTCATCACATCAACTTAGGTTGTGATTGGAATGCTTCCAAAACAACAAGTTTTATACTATTATTTGGTATTCGCAACGAATGCAGCCAAAATCGTTTAGGAATGAGGAGGAACCAAGTATTAACAGATTTCAAAAATTATACCTTTCAGTGAATACATGATTAATTAATTGAATAAAATGTTATCAGGTAATTGTCCACTTGCCTGATATCATTTTATTCAGATTCCAAAAACCTTTGCCGTTAAAAATCGATTTCAAGCGATGAACCAAAAGCTCCAGTTATAGTTACAGTTATCCAAACAGGTATTTAGGCAAAGGAAAATCTGTCAATGTGGATAACCGTAACTAAAAAAAAAGTCTTGGGATAAATATCGTTCCTTTCCGAATTTATTCCCAATCATGTCTTATATTCCGGATTCTAAAATTGCTAGATTGAAATCTCGTAAACCTTTATGGATCAACAATTTTCTTCATACCAATAAAAGTGACAAAGAAATTTGGCGTTCGGAATGGAATTCGTGTAATGTTTTTAACAAAGGTTTGATCAGCGATCCTTCAGAAAAAGTTCATGGTTTCAATCTTCCTAGGAAAATTTGGTGCATTTTGAATCGACTTAGAACCGGTCATGGTCGCTGTAATAGTTTCCTCTTCAAATGGAATTCGGTCGAAAGTCCAAGGTGCGAGTGCGGAGAAGAAGAGGAAACAATAGAACATTTAGTAAATACTTGTCCAATATATAAATTTGACGATGGTTTCGAGGCAATTCATTCGGTGTCTGATTCTTTTTTGAGATGGATTGCGAACTTCAAATTACTTTAATGAGTACTAAATCATTTACTAGTTCATATTAGTTTTTTCGTCTCCTTTTTTGTTTTCAGGTATGTTTCCAAGATTTCAACCTGCATCGCATAGGAAGGAGGAAATTTTGTCGATGAAAAAGAAGCCCTTCAATAAAAAACAACAATTTCATTACACTTATACGGGGAGACAGAGTTTTTCCTGAGGTTTTTATCTGTGCTCTTGTATCATACGTAAAAATGTATGGTACCCCGTTTGACATTTCCTCTGCTAATACTGTTATGACACAAATTGTTTGATATAAAAAAAATGTAATGCTCATCTCAAAAGAATATATATATATATATACCGTAACTATAACCGAAGCTTTAGGTCCATCGCTTGAAATCTCTCTGATAAAATAATAATACAGACAGAAGAAATCTGAGTCATGATTATAAGCGATGAAACATTATTATTATCTGGTTAAAAGTATTGACTCTTTAGGTAAGCTTTCAGATTTGTTACTGCTGAAGCTATCTTTATACTAATGCGAATATCAAACTTACCTGATCTCTAATCCATGATCTGGTCTTCTCCTTGTTGCCGGCAGTGATATTCGAGTTTGATACTGATTTGGATAGGTTTGTGGACTCTTTGTTGAAGTTTCTCTCGTGAACCGAGTTCATACTCCTACCCCAACGGGCAGGATTCAAACTCTGTAAGAAACTGTTTCTGGTGGCCGAACCAGTATATCTAGGTCTGCTACTCGAATTGCTAGGTGTTGTGGTCGAACCACTACTGACGCTGTTTTTGGAAAATAAATCTTGAACTAGATTCGGAGGCAAAGGTGCTTCCTCTTGTTTCGTTTTGGCACGGCTAGGCAGTCCTCTTCTCACCCTCTTCCTCTTCAGAACGTCTGTTAGGCGCATTGAGTGGCTGGGACTCTGAGACTGAGCCTGTGGCGACAAAGAAGGGATAGTAAATTATCAGTTATAGCCAGGAAATTTCTCTCTAATTCAATTTCAGAATGAGATTTAGAAAACTTGTCAGAACAACTCACCTCCAGATCCGATGCTCTTTGACTATCAGCAGTGGAAGAGTAATGATTCGAGGATATGGGAGTAGCGACAAGCGGTGTACTTGGCGACGAGCCATTCACACTCGCGCCGCTAGGCGTCTGAGAAGGACCTGGTTGACTATCGATTATGTTCTGAGAGAACGAAGATGAGCTAGAACATGCTTTCGGTGGACTTACACCCAAAGGAACCTGAAGAAAAATAAGGATAATTATGAAACATGAATATTGAGTACAATTAAGTTCAAGTTGGTACAGAAGATAATATAATTCTATTTCAAAGCACATCAAACTAAAGTTGAAAATGGGGACCTTCGTGATAATTACATGACATCCAGGACAAATACTCCATCTTTCTCTGTTATCTCCATGAACCATCCTTATGTAATATTAACGTTCAATGGAATAATCAAGATGCTTTGATGGGCACTCCTCAACAAGGTTTCTCAAAATACTTGAAATTGGAAGTGGTTGAAAGTGTATTTTATAAGCGAAATATGCCCAAAGAATTTATGTAATTTTTCAGATTCTCTTATACACGGTGATCTCAGTCAACAGTTAAAATGTAAGTAAAAAGGTGTTTCCACCGATTTGTTTCAGACCTTTAATGTATGCTAATTTTGAGATTGGTGCCAGTTCATGTTTCCTACTGTAGAGGGCGTCAATTATGAAAATACAGGTTTACTTTTTTTTTTACAAAGTAAAACATTTAAGTATCTCCACTATTTTGCATTTAAATATGAATCGCGTCATAAAAGTTTCAAGATGCACTTTCTGTATCAGTGGAGATAATTTTTTCATCTATTCTTAACATGAGTTTTTATATTTGCTCTTTTTGGGACAAATGTATTGATACATACTCAATATCCGTCATTCCACTGATTTGTTGAACTAGAATATTTTAAAGGAAGTCTTTATTTCATTTAGAATTCAATTTGTCTAAATGTACTTATAAACTGACATACATTCCTGAATCCATAGTTAGATTATGAAAAGAATGTCGAGCCATGCGTATTAAAATAAACAAAAACATATTCAGAACATATCAATTTTTTACACTGAGTTTTTGTAATCGAAACCTATTTTGATGGTAATTTGACATAAGTATCAGGATAGGATGCAGAATCTAATGTTATATTCAGTTCTACTAACAAACTTCGAACTATATTTTCCTAGGTATTGGTAAATGTAAGAAAGAAGATGAAATGAAGATTTCAAATATTATACTAGATATCAATTCCAGTGTGCGAGAAGTGCCGCAAAAAGATGGTAGCCAGGTCTACATGGAAAAAAAAAACAATTTCTCAACTTGCACAAGTTTC
Source organism: Myrrha octodecimguttata (assembly GCA_958510865.1). Classification (NCBI taxonomy): domain Eukaryota; kingdom Metazoa; phylum Arthropoda; class Insecta; order Coleoptera; family Coccinellidae; genus Myrrha; species Myrrha octodecimguttata. The sequence goes on from OY294057.1 coordinate 36,085,806, forward strand.
TCAGAGGTTTCACCAAAACAAAGAGTATCAGCAAAATAAAATAGCTTAACTAATCTCAAAAACGAATAAGGAAAATTATGAACTTGAAAGATAGATTTGGCCAACCAATAAGCATAACATAAAGCCATATAAAGTAGACTAGGATTTGACAATTTAGGCCTAGAGTTATAATCACCATGTTCCAAAAAATATAGCTTCCTGGATACTTGTGAATAAGGGGAAATGACAGAGCCAATATACTAGCTAGAAAAAGGGCTCTTCCTATGACCAGAACATTTCTGTGAAGAATAAAACCAAAAATTTATAAAAAAGAATTATCAGGAGAAAAAGTAACAACTCAGGCAGATTCAGGCAGGTTTGCAGTATTGCAAAAAGATACTTCAGAACCTTGACATAGAGATATTGGTGGACTAAGCAGTACAAAAATATCTTCTCAATAACACAGGCTTTCTTAAGGTCAATTATGCCTTAAAAAACACAAAGTGAGATTAGACAAGCAGAAAAAGTCTAATTTGGATTAGTGCAAAAAGTACTTTCTTAATCCATGAAATCGTGAAAGATAACACAAGCTGATTCCTGCCGCCTTCTGAATGAATCCCTATTTCCACTGGTAACGGTAAGATGCATAGAATATATCAGGTGTGTACACTTTCCTACTATTACCCACTAAAATTTTGGGTCCAAAACGCGGTCCTAGAATAATTGTTAAATATTGGCTTACTTGGCTCTGTAAACGATGATGGCGCTAAGCTCGCATTGTCAAGTCCATACAATTAATTCCACTGAATAAAAAGGAATCAGATATTTGAAATTTTGGATTCTTGCTAATATATAATAGGAGTTGAACAAATGTGGAGCATCTATTCATTAATAATATAAAATATGTATAAGGGAATAAAGAGAAATATGTGGTTTATTGCAAAAACACTTTCATGGATGGATACAAGAAGTAATTTCGAAGCCAAAACATCGGTAAAACGGAACGGGAAATTGATATTACCCATGAATTTTATTGGATAGTTTGGATCTCCCTTCATAAAAATATGGTTTATAAATTTTGTATGTACCTATTAATAAATACCTATTCAATTAAAAAGTTATGAATTTTGTTACATATTTATGAAAATATTTCGATGAAATTTTGCTGTTCATGTTCATACCAATTTATCAGAAGAATTTCAAACCAGATAAAAAAATTGTAGTATCTACCGTTCCAAATGATTTCTTGAGGTATTTTTGAAAACGCAACTCTGAAAGACTTCCTTTCCATGAACTAATATAATAATACCACTTGTAATAAACAAATATTAAAAAAAACACCAAGTTTCAGTTTTGTGTATTCAGAGACGAAGGAAACCTTTATATATATAATCGCCATTCTGACTGAATGAAATGAATAATCATAATTTAAATTTATCAACATGAATTTTTTTCGGAAATTCTTTAAAATAATGTATGGTCCAACAATGAAAATCAGAAAGAGGTTCTGATTTGACTAGTTTCGATATGACAGGTCGGTAACTTCCGTAAATATTTCAGATTTTATATGGCAGATTTTCCTATACCGGCATCTATCGGCGAAAACTGAAGTAGGACAACAAAGCCGTATTTTGACAACATTTTGGACCCAAAATATGTCAAAGAGTGTCCGCACCATATGTATTCTATGCATCTATGGTCACAGTATCATGCGTGCAAGGCTGCACCAATTTCACCATCTCACTTTTTGTCGTGCTTGTCATTGCCAGGTGAAGGCTCTTAAGCAACAAAAAATTAAGTAAGTTTTGCGGAACATTAGAAAACTCGGTAAACCCGCAAGATTTCCCGTCGCGAAGTTATAAGTAAGATATTCGCATCATTGTAAGCAGTGTGAATTCCTGAACAAAAAATATGAAGGCCAACATAGGCGGTCCCTCTTTGTTTGGAAGATAAGGGCCCCCAAATTTCCAAATTGTTGCATTTTCAGATCCTTTTTTCCGCCACAAAAATGATCTCTCACTTCTCAAATCTAGTTCATAAATCATCTTTGAACCTTCAACCAACGAATAGCAACACCTTCTTTCAAGAATATTCATTATTTAAAGAAAGAAAAGTGAAAATGTTAGACAACCACTTAACCTATATTTCTACGAAATACTTCTCAATGTTGAAGCGGAGCTTGGCAACAGCGTCTTTTCATCATGGCCAACGTATTATGACCGAATAGTAGTTGCTGGCGGGAAATATGAAATGATGGACAGTTGAAGGATATAATTGGGAAAAAAATGCTTCTGTCACTGAAGAAAAGGTGGTTATTCTAACATCAAAACAGAATCATTGAGAATATTTGTTCAAGGTTCAACTCTCAATATTTTCGTTTGAACTTCCTTTCTATCCCCTTCAAAATAGGGATGTTGTTATCTACTTCGTTTTTTGTTGTGTCTTCGAGATGGTCCCAGTTTAGAATGAGATTCAGGGTATTCCAATAAAATGGGTTATATAATAACCTCGATTTCCTGTAAATCTGGGAAGGGCGCGACCTATCACATATGAAAAAAAAGTACGTTGTAATATATATTAGGGTGTATTCTCATTCCATTACTATGTGTTTCGACCTTGTAAATTTCATTAGAAACGAATTCCCCTATTGGAAGATTTAGAGTATCGCAGTAAACAGTGAGAACTAAGAACATATTTCATTTTTCTCGCCAGCAATAATAATCTGTCATTCACGAATACGCACGATTCCGACCGAGGAATTCGCGCCATTGCCAAACTTCACTTTTAGATTGAGTCGAAATCAGAAGGAATTGAGATTAAGTGGTTGTCCAGTAATTTCATTGTTTTTTCATTAAATATTGATTATTCTTGAAAAGAAGTGTTGCTCATTGTTGGTTGAAGGTTCAAAGGTGGTTTGTGAACTATAGAGATGAAGTGAGAGATCGTTTTTATGGTGGAAAAAGGGACCTGAAAACGACTCATTTTGGAACTTTGGGGGCCCATATCTTCCAAATTAAGGGAGACCGCCTATGTTCGATTTCACATTTTTTATTCAGAAAAACACACTCCGTACAATGATGAAAATATCTTTTTAATATCTCGGCGACGGGAAATCTTGCGGGTTTACCGAAAACTCAAGAAAACTTAGTGATCACATAAACTTTTCTAATGTAACCTTCTTAGAGCTTTTGACAATATAAACATTGCCAATGTAAACTTAAAATAAAAGAGGAACAAACGCTATTTTCGATGTTATCTTATTCGTCCTGGTAGGAAGACTTTAAGACCCTATCTCCTCCAAAGGCAGACAACTTTGGCCCGGATAGGAAAATTGGTATATTTATGTCGTTGCCAAATCTCCGAGAAAAGTATGATAATCAGCGTACATTCTGTGTTTTTCTCCAGTTTGAACAGCAGTTTCAGTTTGTCATTGCATGAAAATTGTAAAATTCAAATAGTCCTGTTAATGCAAATAATTAGAAGAAAAAAGCAGGAGTCATTCATTTCAAGTGATAGGATGAATAGGCGATTTTTGAAAGAAATTTCATCAGTCTCCCAGATCAATAAATAAACCAAATAAAATTATTGATTTAAATACCCATACTATTACTACTAATATTTTCCAGATTGCAGCATAATTTGTGTTGATTCACAGCTATCTCTTCTGAATAGGATAAACAATTGAAGGCTTAATGAAGTGAAAAGTTGAAGAGTCAATAACTATCACAAAAGGTATGTATGGTGGTTTATCCTTAACACTTTCTGCTGATTTTCAGATTTCACAGCGAAATTTCAATGAAAAGTTTAATCTGTCGGAAGAGTCAGGCTTGACATGTCAACTAAGGAGATAAATAAATTACAATGGTAATTTGTTTGTCGCCTGATTCTAGATTGTAATAACGGAAGTATTCGTATTGACGCCAGTGAACGAAATTAAGAACATTGTATACAGGGTGAGTCTTTGACCTTGCAGAATATTTTAACAGAAGATTCTTGAAGCTAAAAGAAACACATTTGTCCTCTACCATTTTTTCCGATTCGGCCTAGATAAAAAGATATAGGCATTATAAATTTTCTTAATAGGCTAGCCGCCCCTGGAAACCTGAACACTGAAGTTTTTCCAAGCCTAAGATATACCATTCAAATCTTCGAAATAAGCAACTCTGTTATGAAAACAAGCGTCAACCTACTTTTTACATTCCAGTTGGTGAAAAAAGTTGTGTTTATAGTACAATAAACAAGTTAGGTATTCCAAATTTCGTGGGCGATAAAAGTTGAATATTCTTCTTTTGGTTTCATTTTCGATAATGAGGAATTGATCTAGCTATCACTCATATCAGCTTTGAGATTCATCTTCAATTTGTAATTATTAATTTTCTTTGTTTATTTCATTTTCTCCAAGAATTATCAGATTCAGATATAACCCCTTCAAACTTTTCATAAATAAATAAAACAGATTTACCTAATTTATCTATGAACGTACAAACGTTGCCCAATTGACGAACATAAAGAAAGAACTCTTCGAAATCAAACAACACACAATATGCTAATTCTATGTATACACTCGTATAGTCTATGATTCTGAACTGAACTATAAATCTATGATTCCATTCTCAACTTTTAGACGTTGCAACGCGCAAATTGAATTCTGTGAATTTTTTAACAGAGTTGCAATCAGCCAAAGTACCCTATTCTCGGAATTTCACAGATATTTTTCATCTTTGAATTTCATATTACTCGAAAACGGCGCATCATACGAAAAAAAATAAGGAATACTTTTACTTTCCAAAATGGTCAAAAATTCGTTGAATAGCATTCAAATTATATTCAAAAGTTGGATTCTTTGAATTTCTGGTATTTTTATGAAATGTTATGGTCATATTGAAAAAACTGGAGGATGTGGACGAAATTTTGTAATCCAGAAACATTCATCGTATCAATAAAAAACTATATTCCAAAAATCATCTCATTCGAAGAGATCGTTCGCGAGATATAATCGAAAATAATTTTTTTTTATGGATTTTCAACAGTCTGTATCTTACGAACCAAGCCGAATCGGAAAAAATGGTAAGGGAAAAAAGTGTTTCTTTTGGCTTCAGGAATCTTCTGTTAAAATATTCTGCAAGGTCAAAGACTCACCCTGTATACCATAAAAGCATCAGGTTAATAAAAAATATGTTTTGAAACATATACATTTCAATAAATCTTACCTCTGGATCAGCCAGTCTGTTGATTTGATAAATGACACCCTCCCTTCTGAAATGTACACCGAACTCCTCGGGTAACTTAGTCATTAATATCTCGGCCATTTGCAAGGCTCCCACAACGATCCTGAGATCAGACGAAGCCATCATCCCGGCGATATGGCTGCTCACTACCTGATTTTTAAGCACGTCCCTCAGGAGATCCGCGCTCGCGTAATACACCATCCTGAGCAGGGCCTTAAGACACTTACACCTCACGGCGGGTCCCGCGCTCGACGAATACACCTCGTAAAGCACGCTGAATAACGAACGAATAAATGCGGCCGCCAGACCGCGCTCTTCTCGAAGACAGGCTACCCTGGCGTCTCTGCTGGCGGACGCCGGTCTGTGATTGGCTGGCTGAGGCTCGGCGGGCGGAGTAGCTTGAGCTGTAGCCGGGGTGAAACGTCTCTGTACTGGTCTGAAAAATAATAAACATGGCTATAAGTAGGGTTTTTATTCTTATCAAAATTTTTCAATAATCGCTTAACAGATAGCAAAACGTGAGAGCACAAAAAAACTTAAAAAGAGTCAGAAAATACCTGATCGTCTTAGAACATAAAGGAATTCCTCAATAATGAATGAGCTATGATTTTTTTAGAACGCTATTTCTTTTAGTTTCTGTTCTCATATTCGAGAATGTAACTCATTCAGAAATAAAGGAGTATTATTATTTTCTATTGATTAATTGTAAACGTATTGGTGTGTTCTCCGAGTCTATAAATTGCAAGTATTCAAATAGTAGTGGTTTTAAAATTAAGAATACAGATTTTGCTGTATTACTTTTACATAAAATCTTTCGATATTCTTTTATTGTCTTCAAAGTACCACATTTTGAGTGACAAATTTAATTATTCTATCAACTGGCATCTAATGATTGAAGTAAAAAACTTGAGAAAACGGTAGCATAAGAAAATGCAATACGAAAATAATACTAGATACAGTGTTTTATCCTTTAACTTTCAATTTAGAATAATCAGTAGCATCTGTGCTAGATCGATACATTTTTCCAAATTATCGTAAGCCACAACATATTAACTAGTGGATTCAGCTGGTATAGGATCAGTGGCAAATGTCAAATGGAAGTAGCTCATAGAACAATATTGTCACAAATTCTACACCCTCTTCTTCTCTTGATAATTGAAATGCAGTAATGAACACTTTCGAAAATCTTATGACTACAAAAATTAAATGACAGTTGATAGTTTCTCGCCCTGTGAGCTACAATATACACAGGTATCTCATTATTGACGATACCTGCTCTAGTTGTGCTTCTTTACTTTAGGCCTTTAATAGACATGACAATTTACAATGGAGAAGTGCCATGCGAATTTGTGGGCCTTGGATAAATTTTTTTTAAATAGGCTAGTACTATCCATTAATACTAATTTGAATGAATATTCATCAATGTCAGAAAATTTTTCTTCAAACAAACACGGACAAATTACTTGATGAATTTGTTACAATCTGTAGTCAATAGAACTAGAATATAATTTCAATAGGATTTTTTCCTATAATCCCATTTCCTACTACCAATTAACTTTTTCTTAACAAATTCCAAGAATTTAGACATAATAATCAGTTCTAGCAATAGTTTAATGGGTTCTTGATTTCTCATTTACTTGAGACAATTTCAAATCTGATCCCAAGTATGGATGCGTGAGATTATTCAATAATTTACCAGTCCGAATGAGAACCATACCAAAACTGAGAGATTTCTAGAAGAGTATCTACAAGATTTTATTGGATACTGGGCCATACTGTGTTAAGGAATTTCTCAAGTACGATGCTTTAAAGATGAAATTACACAATTTCATTTCAAGTCTGGAACTTTATTTGAAATGAGGACCAGTATTATAGGTACTTCATTTACTTTTATGGAATCAGTCGGTTGGCTATGGCAGTTTTAAACATTCCACACTGTATAATTGTAAAATATTTGGTTAGGTGGTCAGAAAGCTGTGCAACATTGTATGTTCTACATAAAAGTGGTAGTAGTTACATAAGTTACTAAATCTAACTATAGTCTTTGATAAAGACAGTGTCTAGCCGAATTATTTTGATCTTGATGACATTTCACAAATGTCAACCTGAATCAGTTCTAGTGACAAAAACTTGATAGACCTACTCCATGACTTTTCTAACTAGGCAAATCACAGAAATCATATGGTAAGAATTAATCCTTTTTAAATAGTATATGAGCAACGACATACACATATATCTCAATATAAAAGACATTTGCTACAGGCGAGCTATATTGATTTAGGCTAAAAAGTAAAATAACTTATTTCCGCTTTATAAATCTGAAAAAATAGCAAGATATCTAAAGAAAAATAATAATTACCATATTTCATTCAAAACTAGAAACTCATTAGGAAATTTAATAAAAAACAATAAAGATAAAGTCGCTAAAGATAGAAAGTCTGGAGTCTATAAGTTGAACTGCGGTACTTGCCCATATGTATACGTTGGTCAAACGGGAAGATCATTTGGGACTAGGATAGGAGAACACCAGAAAGCATACGTAAACGAAGCTCATAATTCAACATATGCAAAACATTTGTTGGAGACTGGTCATGATTTCGACAGCAATTTCCAAATTTTGCACGTGGAAAATAAGACCCTAAAATTGAACTTCCTGGAAGCAATGGAGATAAATAGGTACAATAAAAAACAGATTCTCCTCAACGACCAAACGGACCTGAATAAATCTCCCTTACTCAACCTTTTTTGAAACCCAGGAATTCCCATAATTTCTTGTATTTCGCACCATATTTTTTCATTTTTTTTCAACTATTTAAAGAACTGTATCCCAAAAATGTAGTCAGTTACCATACTCACCTGATGAAGTCATGTTATCATGACGAAACAATTGTTGTGAAAATAAATATATAAAGCGGAAATAAGTTATTTTACTTTTTAATCATCAAGATGAATTTCCGACAAGTAAAGACTGAGACAATCAAGTATTTGATTTAGGCCTTGACATCTACTAAGGTGAACTGCCATGCGAATTTGGAGGCCTTGAAATATCTGAAAGGTTAAATCTGAGATCTGTTTACTTCGATAATGAATAACATTGATGTTATTCATTAATTAATGAACAACTGATCATGTTGGCATAGGTCTCTTGAATGTAACACGAATTATCATATTTTTACCTTTTCTCATTTTATCTCGATTCAAAATCATAATGTATGCTATTACACACTTTAACAATTCGCGAATAGGTCTCTTGCATGAATTTTTTTATTATTGGAATCAAATATTTTATCCGTAAGACCACTGAAAAACTTTAACCGCCTTCAAAAATTTCAATTTTTAACGAGAAAATGCTCTTTTAAATTTGGCTGCACATGTCGGTTGTTTAAACGGAAGAAACTTCGCGGTTTCCGTGACGTATGGGGATATATCCACTCTTACCCTCTTCTCGTGTACTTTTCTCGCTAGCAAGCTAATAGACACCGTCGGGCTGTATCGATCGGTGAATCGTAGAATAACGAGTGACGTAGAGGCGATCTGACGCGTTTCTCCCGCTTCGACCTTGAGTCCCGATTTGACCTGTTTTAATACCGAATTATTCAAAATTCTTGGATTGTTGAAATGTTTGATAACATACATTATGATTTTGTATCGATATAGAATGAGAAAAACATAAAAATATGATAATTCGCGTTACATGCAAGAGACCTATTATGAAGAATTCGGTATTAAAAATTGTCAAATCGGGATGCAAAACCGGAATGGGTGAAACGAGGTAGATCGCCTCTTAAGTCACCTGGAATTGCACAATGCCCCGATTGATACATCCGACGCTCCCTATTGGCTTGCTAGAGAGAAAGGTACACGAGAAAAAAGAGAGTATGGATATATACGGTACGTCAAGGAGGGCGCGAAGTTTCCTTCATTTTAACAGCCAACATGTGGAGCCAAATTTATAAGATCGTTTTCTCGTTCAAAATCTTTGACGGTGATTGAAGCTTTTCAGTATTCTTACCGATGGAATATTTGATTCCAATGATAAAAAAATACATGCAAGAGACCTATTTAGAGGAAAAACCCAGTTCTACAACATCTTATTGCAAGTAATGCAGTTTGATTAATTAAAGACAAGTCAACATACTTGTTGAAACCCGGTGAAAAAATGAAAGTTTTGTTTGGTTACTTCCCAGACAAGATTTATTGATTGTCAATATATTCGTGTGTCATCATCTATAACTTACCTCGAAGTCCCGGTGTCTTCATTTATCTGAGACATGGAGTGGAAATCAATGGTGTAGATCCTTCCCAATGTATTTAAACTGACTTCGTCATCGCCAGTCATGTGTGCTGCTTCGATTATTCTGCTGTCAACAGCCCCATAGGGCCTCCACAATCCACGATCGTCCCTCCACTGCCACACGAACTGGTCCTTGACTTGAGTGCTGACTTTTTCCAGTAGGGCATCCACAGCGAAAATTCCATCTGTGGGAAGTTTAGGCATCAGTTCGCCTATTAACGCTGTTATTTCAAATTGTTCCTGAGGTTGCCTGTAAAAAGAATATAATATCATCTCAGTTTCAATAGTAAACAGTACATTCAATCTTAATTTACAAATAATTTTACATACGATTGATTGTGCACTGCATGAGGCATATTTCTTAGGAGAAATAGCATCAAATTATTTTGATTAGTAGTGATTAGAAGATTCTACTTCGAGATTTTATTCATCAATGCTTACTTAACACCCTGTCCCCGAAGGTGTAGTCACGGTTTCGATTTCATTTCATGAACTATTGTTGGGCAAAATGAAACCAATGAATATTTCAAAGCAAATGTCAGAGAAGTTTCAAATCGCAGAGAGGCATTTCTTTAGGAATAAAAAACATGTAAAGAGAAGAATAAGCTCATTAAAAACTTATTTATGAGAGAATACAGAATTGAAAACTTGAAATTTTTCGGAATTGGAATCATTATTACGAAGAAATTTGACAAAAGCCCATTGCTATGAAGTCAGGACGTTCCATGTGCTTGCTCAAATTCTTATTCAGAGCCGTCACCCATGTGCTTATTGACCCCATCCAATAGACGACTTCGGCCCAAGTTGCCAACCCACAATTTACTTAGCAAGTTTACATTCACTGGGGAACGGGAATTTCAATGTAAATTCAACATTATAAGGTTCGCATTATTTATAAATAACCGTAAAACATGCCTCGGCTCTTCAAACTAGATCATTCCTTCCAAATATAGGTTTTTGTTAAGATCGTCCCCGATTGGCTGAAATTTAAGTTGGGATTCCTGATTTCATGCAAACAGTGTCAATTTTCATAGGATACGTTCCGAAAATCAACTCTGTTGTTTCGGTTGCTGATTTTCCGCTCCGTAAATATGAAATATTCGGATAGTTCTTGGAACAAGCGCTTGAAAAAGGTTATTTACGGAATCTGGTTGATGAAAATGCGGTCGATTTACTGTCACCAGAACGATTTTCTATGGTAAATATCCATAGCATAGAACAATCTATGTTTACTTTAGGTTTGTTTTGGTTCCGAGTTCAGAACCACAGACTATTGGTTTATGCTAGAACAGTCCCGAACAGATCTGAACTCGGAACCAAAACAAACCTAAAGTAAACATAGATTGTTCTATGCTATGGATATTTACCATAGAAAATCCATCTGGTGACAGTAAATCGACCGCATTTTCATCAACCAGATTCCGTAAATAACCTTTTTCACGCGTTTGTTCCAGGAACCATCCGAATATTTCATATTTACGGAGCGGAAAATCGGCAACCGAAACAACAGAGTTGATTTTCGGAACGTATCCTATGAAAATTAACACTGTTTGCATGAAATCAGGAATCCCAACTTAAATTTCAGCCAATCGGGGACTATCTTAACAAAAACCTATATTTGGAAGGAATTATCTGGTTTGAAGAGCCGAGGCATGTTTTACGGTTATTTATAAATAATGCGAACCTTATCATGTCGAATTTGTCCTGAAATTCCCGTTCCCCAGTGAAAGTAAACTTGCTAAGTAAATTGTGGGTTGGCAACTTGGGCCAAAGTCGTCTATTCAGAATGAATTCACGATACTAAAAATTTTTTTCAGTCACATAAGTTCACACTTAACATCAAGCTAGCACTCTTCAGCAGAGCAGATTTTTATTCCAACAGACCTTACTTTTCGTGAATAATTGTAATATTTCTGAAATATTCTTATTTTGCCGCTTCATATGCATGTTCCCTTTTCCCTCTAGCCCCAGAATAGTTTTCTTAGTGCGTGGCTTTTAAAAAGTTTATTTACCAAGTTTCCATTCGATCAGATTAGTATATTTTGAGTTATAGGAAACCATTAGGCAAATATCACCCATTGCAGTCAATCCCCGGATTTAGAACTCATTTAGTTTGTTCCAAGAGACGAACAGAATTGAATTTAGCAACTAATAAATTATTTAAAAATAGATCGCTGAAGTTTGGTGCTCGATTTGATATATTTGATCTCAATAACGAGGTACTTCTTTCTGTGTATTATTTCAGAAAAAACTTGACAAGAAATGATTATGGAATATCGTTCAAAATTTATCTATCGAATCTGCAATTTTATTAAGTAGGGTTTACATCAACCTAAACAAGAATTGGCATCTTCATAAACCACTTACCTTGGGATAAGCTCAATATCATCGTGATTGAACTCAACAGAACCCGTCAGCAGGTATACCAACGTCTCGGCAATGTTCTGCTTGAGCAACGTCAAAGCCAGGTCTGGACAGTTGGCGCACATGACGGCCAACATTCTCAAGACCGTAATAAAGGTACCGGTACTTATGATAGGCGGCGTAACCACGAGCAACTGCTGCAAATTGGTAAGAAGTTCGGCGCTTGCAATTTCCTGCAGTTTGGCCGGTTCCAACTGGAAGCTATCCACCAGCCGAGAGAATGCGAGGCACACGCTCTCCACGCACTTCTTGTCCTGCTGCGTGAGCCTGCTGGCGAGCAGAGAAAGAGAATCCTGCACATACTGGAACTCCTCATTCGTCAGGTTCTGGCAACAATTTGCCGTGATCGAGAGGGCGTTGCGTTGGGCGCTTATAGAAAAGAAGTCCAAGTACATTAAGCACGCTGAAACGCCTCTCTAAAACACAAAAAAATATTGCATATGAATATGATATTTCACCAGAGGAAGGTTTTCCGATTAGTGGTTTTATTTATTTTGGCTAGTGTCAAATTAGTAGCATTAATTTTTTGATAGATATACGCTTAGATATAGTATTGAAATCGTTGAAATTTAGTACAGTAATGTTGATCATCTTAATGAGACTGATCGAAGAGATAGTCTTATTTGATGTCGTGAAGCTCATTCTCAGCCAGTTATTGTGGTATTAATGCAAAATTCGATCCGTTGGTGCAAGTTAGGCTACGCGCGCACAAGCGATTTTATGTCGCGCGATTGTTTGGTCGCAAAAATGAAACACTTACTTTTGAATACAAATGCGCGCACATATGACAAAATAATCGGACTAAACAGATGCAACCAGTCCCATTTTTGAAGCGACGCGATTGTCGCAAATTGAAATGAATCTGCACGCACTTGCGACTTTTTAATCACGATTGGGTTGTTGTCGAACTCCGAACTTTGAGTGTTAATTTCAATAAAAAATGTCCGACAACGATTCTCCCGCTGAGAATGACCTCCCAAATAGTGTTTTGGACACAGAGAAAATAATGGCAGAAGTGGAGAAGAGGACTGCTCTTATAATAAGCATTTAAAAGAGTATAGCGACCGGAATATAAAAGGAAAACTAAGGGGAGAAGTTTGTGTAAATGTAATATGCAATTGATTGGAATTATCTGGAAAGGAAAAAGGAATAAAAGGTAAGTAAAGTTATGCTGTTTGCTCTAACAGTAGAGCTACAACGCAAGCGTTTTCGGCAAAATCTATGTTGTCACTGAATTGGCCGCAAGTGCGCGCATGGAACATTTTCGAATTGCTTTCTTGGAGATTGAAATTATACAGTCGCTCGACAGAAAATCGCATGTGCGCGCCTAGCCACAGTGATTTGAAGAATCGATCTCCTCTATCAACAACTATCGTGTCTTTGCCTTTGGGCGTTGGGAATTTATGAGAACGAATAGGATTTTAACCAGAAATTTTCAACTTATATATGTCGAACCATTGGTTTTTGGCTTGAAGAGAATCTAAGCTGAGTGATTTCACGCAACATTGCTTTCCATTCGCTGGCCAGATCATGAGATTTAACATCTTTTGAACATACTTATTTGTGGTTATGTTAAAGATAAGAATGAGGCTCAAGATCCTCAGTCAATTCAAGAACTGGAGGGAATATTCACGGATAAAATAGACCCCCAAATGTAAGGAAAATTAAATGAAATATTTCATAATAGAATGAGGTCAACAGTTGACAGTTAACAATTTAGTTGATATTGTTTTTTATTTATAATGACAATCCTTCATTTATTGAATCGAATTGAATTACATACTTGGAAATCCCTATAAACCACTCAACATGAAATTGGTATCACTTACATAGTTGTAAATAACTTATGATTAATGAAACATATCTACTTTAAAATAAGCGACTGTATGACAAATAGGTGCTAATAGTCAAAAGCAACTAAAAAACCACTTATAAAGTATATCGAAAACTTTACGAGGGTAAATTAAAAATTGTGAGAGTTGCAGACATTTGAATATGTGTTGGACATAACATGATCCATTATTCTAGCAATTAAATATCAACAATATGCTGTTCCAATGTATATAATTGAACCATACCGTCAAACAATAAATGTACTTACAGCTTGAAGTATTGCTTTTGAATGCCTCCTCGACAACATGTCTAATGCGGTTAGGGACTGTTCTGCAACATCCATGCATTGAATAACTTGAAGTTTCTCTAAGAACACGGGGACAGCATCTACCACAACAGCTGATGATCTTGGTAATGCTTCCATCATGTAAGTAAGGGCTCGACAGGCATGATTCATCTAAAGAAAAAAAAAAGAGTTAGGTTATTATTTTTACATGGTTAAGCGTAGAATTCAATATTTCATCATTATTAGTAACTTACAATATCGAAATTATGTTCCATTCCTAGCAAGTTTATGAGCGCAGGAACTACATGTTTAACAGGGAAACCAGTCAAAATCTCCTCGTTTCCCATAACCAGTATTTGGCACATTTCAATGACTGCTTGGAGTTGTTGACCTTCATCGCCTATCGCTTGAAGACCCGGTAGTAATGCCTGTGCTTTGGCCACAGCTAGGAACATCATATTATTAAAAACTTGAAAAATGAGTAAGTTAAAAAGATGATTCAGTTGAGGGCAAGTTCATACAGTGTTTGATATCGAAAGTTTATCGAAAATCATTTCTGATCAAAAATTAAAAAAAAAAACACAATCTTCTGCAAATTGTGAACTTTTTGAAGCTGTACTTTGTACCTATCACATTAGTCACATACCGTGAAGTTTGGTATTCTTGACACACTTTTATTCATTTGTATTGTTTTCAGTGGCTCAAAAGATTCGTACTGACCAAATTATCCAAGAAACTCGCGAATATTTCCGCGTGATGTTTTGATAGAGGACAAAAAATGTTCACAAAGGATCCCACACAAAGACATTTAGAACCTTGTTTTCATTTACGTGAAACTGTATAGCTTTATCACAGTATGCACTTGAATATTTTTTCAACAGCCTAAGCCTGCAGAAATTTTCTAATGTGTTTAAATGACAGCGCAGTTATGACGAGAACATTTTTGAAGACTACTTAAGTCTTCTGAGAAAAGATATGAACATGAAATTTTACTGATGTCGATTCTTTTAATGATGAAACTAAATCCAGTCACTTTCATGTAATCAATTATAAAATTGGTATAAAAATGAGCAGGATAGCCGAGCAGAATACAGTTCACTTTCGAGAAGAATATATTATCTCTCTTAACAGGCGTTTGGAACTTACAACTATTGCCGCTCATGCTTCTATGTAAAATGTGCTGCATTCTGGGCCCCAGGGCCCCGAACAAATGTGGAGGCAAACCCCTAGCCTCCAGGAGAGCTTGCAACCTCCCCACTTCATTCTCATCGCTCTCCGAATCTATGCCTAGTCCTAATCCGGAGGGTCCACTTCCAGCAGAAGTTGCTTGTGGACCATCTTGAGGGGAAGGAGGTTCTTCACCAGCTAAGAATAAAAATTCAATTACGCATAAAAACTAAACGACACAAATTTCTTTCATGATTCTCCGAAATTCGAAACTAAAAATAAATATTTCACCAGAAGAATACTCCATCGATGAATCGAAATCTGAACTCAGTTCCATCAGAATAGACAACACTGCACTCATTGTATCTTCATCCTCAAAAGAACTCATATTGCTTAAATCTCTTCAACACAGAATTGAGTAAAGAAACAATCTTCCTTTGAAACTGCGAAATAGTTTGCTTCAATCCATCAAGCAGAGGTCGATTTCTAACAGCCCCGAAAACACCGGAGAATCAAACTCGATATAAACATTCTACACCACGCAGAATGTTAAGAAAATAATAATCGCGAATGGCAATAAGTTCATACGCGATTTTATACAACAATAAATATTTTAAAACTAAACACTACCGAGCGCAAAGCTTGACTTTTTGCCAACAAACTCTGACAGAATACGAATCTAACACCTAGCCAACAATTTGCGATTACAGCGATTCGACGCTCGTTATTCAATCATAAAAATCAGTACCATTCGTTGCGGGTGATCAAACGATAAATATTCTTCTGAAAGTTGTATAATCGAGTATGGAATGAAAATTTCACTTAAACAAATGCCAAAAATGGTCTCAAACGACTTCGGTTGGATCCACAGATGAAGAATTCGTAGATAAATTCAATAGGTCTCTTGCATAAAACACGAATTCTTATATTTTTATGTTTTTTTTATTCTATTAAGATACGAAATCTTGATGTACTCCTTCACATACTTTAACAATTTGCGAATCTTGTGGATCAGAATTCGGAAGATAGTTTTCTCGTTGAACATTGAAATTTTTTGATGTCGATTGATTTTTTTTTCAGTATTCTTATGGAAAGAATATTCGATTCCAATGATAAATAACATACATGCAATGTGCATGATAAGAGTGACCTATTCTGCTAGCTAGCGAATTCCGGCCAATCATAAACACAATAACTTCCGAAAGAAACTATTCAGAAACTCAATATTTGTAGAGCAGATTTTGAACCCAACTACGAAGACATAATTCGTGAAGGAATCACCGAATGATTCCGCAGATATGCCCATTCAAAATTTTTCCTAGTATTTCCGGAAATGATCATTGGATCGAATTGAAATTGAGTACTTGATTCAGAAATAACAAATTTTTGAATTTTTTTGCGCTCATGTTCTAGGGGAACAGCTTGTTGTCGTTTCGTGCAAATGTCAGTTATTTTCGAATTTTGAGCCGAAAATGGTCTCAAACGACTAGGTTGGACCCACTGAAAACGAATACAGTGTCAAAATCGATTCTGCCACGATTACGGGCGTACGGAGGATTCTATCGACTTGAAAACTTCATGGTGGGTTGCATTTCAAAATGCGAAGGTTAAGTTCGTTAGGGGCCAAAAATCGGTCGAACGGTTTCGGAGTTATAGCCATTTGAAGTTTTGAGGTTATTTCTCTGATATTTCGATAACTACTTAAGCGATTAGATTGAAACTTGGCAAATGGTGTGACCATAAGGACTCACAACTTTTCGGGGAATTTCGTTGAGATCGTATTGTCATTAAATTATAAAGAAATTTATTCAAATTTTTTTTAGAAAATGAATTTTTTTTGGAACTATTCATTACATTTGAAGAAAATTTCGGGCATATCTTAAGCTCTATATTTCACAGCAGTGTACCAAATTTAAATTCGATACGGTCATTACTTTCGCAGATATTGAGGAAAAATATGTAAAATTTCGTGGTTTTTTCTTGATATCGTATTTTTTCCAGAATAACTCAAAAAATGCTTATTCAATCATAATGAAACTTGGTATCTAGTTGTGCAGAATTTCGTGATGATCGTGTCTTTAGAACAATTTAAAAGAGTAATTTCGAATTTTTTTTTCAAATATTCAATATTGATGATCTTCTGATCATATTATTCTCATTAATTTCTCGGATTATATTCTCGGAAATATTGGGAAAATAAAATTTTGAATGGGTATATCTGCGGAATCATTGGGTGAATTTCACCCGTTCACGAATTCTACCACACTCGGAATTGCAAGATCCACCGGCCGATAGAGCCGACGCTGCCTATTGGCTTGCTAGAAAGAAAAGTACACGAGAAGAGAGAGAGAGAGATTGGATATATCCTGGTATGTGACGGAAGGCACGAAGTTTATTCCGTTTGAACAGCCGATATGTGGAGCCAAATTTAAAAGAAAGTTTTTCTAGTTGAAAACTAAAATTTTTGACGGCGGTTAATGTTTTTCAGAAGTCGTACGGATAGAATTTTTGATTTCAATGGTGAAAAAATTCATGCAAGAGACCTATTATGTCTGGCAATAAATCTTCAATTTTTGATTTTGGCGAGCATCTTCTAGGGAACCCCTGAACCCTGAATGTGATTTTCGATTTTTTTTTTCCGAAAATGGCCTTAATTTAAAAGACAGTTTTTCTAGTTGAAAATTAAAATTTTTGACGGCGGTTAATGTTTTTCAGAAGTCGTACGGATAGAATATTTGATTCCAATGGTGAAAAAATTCATGCAATAGACCTATTATGTCTGGCAATGAATCTTCAATTTTTGATTTTGGCGAGCATCTTCTAGGGAACCCCTGAACCCTGAATGTGATTTTCGATTATTTTTCCGAAAATGGTCTTCAACAACTAGGTTCGACTCGCTGATGAAGAATCCGATGTCGAAATCGATTCTAACCGGCCTTCCGTCGCCATGATGATCTGAGAACGGAATGAGCTATCGACTCCAAACTTTCAGGGTAGGTTGCGTGTTGAAATGCGACGGTTTTGAGTTAATGGGCCAAAATTGCAGAACGGTTTGGAAGTTATACTCATTTGCATTTTTGAGGTTATTTCCTCTCTCAGGAACTACCAATGCAATTTGATTGAAAATTGATAATTAATTTTAGAATATCGATGGGTAACTTGCCAAATTCCGTTGGGATCGTATCGTTAGTAAATTTGAAAATAATTTTTTGTCGATAACTTCCCACATTTTTTCGTTCTTTTTTTCACGGAAACTATCACATATTTCAATGAAATTTTGCAGTAAAAATATTTAATACTGATCCGATCATGATGAAACTCGGTAACTGGTTGGCAGAAGCTGATGCACAATCTGGCGAAAATTTGGTGAAGACAGTTTCATCAGAACCAGTTGAAAAATAAATATTTTTCAAGCTATATTTACAGCTTTCACCTCAAAGGAGTTGACAATGTTTCGTGGTGCTCGTGCCATTAGTACAATAAAAAATTTAAAATTATTTTTTTGCATCAGTAGGTATATCTGTGTTGTCATTGCTTTTCCAGAATTCAGTTCGAAATAATCTAGGTGATACTGCATTCCAAAGAAATTATCTGCTCCGAATCCTAGCTTTCATACAAGTATTTCGAAGAATACATATCGTTATTTGCAATGGAATCTTTGTCCGTGACGACTTTAGAAAAATTTTACGACGAATTTACATCACCTCCAAGTGGTAGCGAAAACAAAAGAAGCATAGAATTCTGTCATCTTGGGTTTGCGTAAAATCATCTATAATATATTTGTATTCTGTGAGAATCATAAAACAGATTGAACTACACTAAGTCACTCATTCAGTTATCTGTGAGTACACTCAGCTGCACTGAGAATTGAAGTCAGTGGAGTTGGTGTAGTTAGTGTAGTTCATGCAGGTACGAAAAAACCTTCAGCGATCAATCTCGAATTTTTATAAATTTCAAAAATGAAGCCCAATTATCGACTGAAAAGTTTTCTTTTCCTGCAATAAAGAGTTTTTTCCGAAGTATTTAATACGAACAATAAAACGCATTTCAATTATTACCAGTTATAAATCTTGTTATTTCTCAATGGATAGGATTTATGAAGTTGGTGCCCAAATCCGTTACAGAATTAAGGGTCTTACCCCAAAATTCCAGGAAGGCCACAATTTGCATACAAACTTTTCAAGCTCCATGAAATATGGATTTGACGAAGGTAAAACTACAAAATATACATTTCTTGTCTAAGAATTCTTCCAAGAATTCTAGGTATATACAGTGTCCCCAAAGTTCATAAAACGGACTGACTCATTTTCAACGTTCTGGTCATAAATAATAATCGATCCGAACAAGGCCATTATTTTCTGATTCCTTCTCAATTTTCATGATTGAATATATGAAATTAAGTGCGAAATCAGGCTGAGAAATTAGACAACCATTATTTGAACGCACTTAATTATGGTTGATCATTACAAATTAAGTATAACGAATGTATGGTATAAATGTGCATTTTCAACAGAAAATACAAAATTAGGTTCATGCCAATTCAATGAAAAACGAACATTAAATAATTGCGAGGAAAAAATCGACGATCATGTTCATTTATTTTTGAAATATCAAAAAATCTTGAACGTGAAGTTTCTTGGTTATATGGTATCCAACGAAGTCTACGATTTCTATTTAATTTTTGAACCAATTCGCCTTGATTGGAAGAAGCTATGTTACAGGGTAGTTCACTATAACCTTCACCTACAATCCACTTTTTCATTCACTATTCGAGAAAATATTATTAAGCATTTTCATTTAATTTTTGCGAGCATATTCTGGGGAACAGTGTACTATCGTTTTGTCCAGAAGCCTGTAATTTTCGATTCTGTCCGGCCGGCCGTACGCACGACGGGCGTGCGGAGGATTCTATAGACTTGAACATTTCAGGGTTGGATGGATTTCAAAATGCGAAGGTTGAGTTCGTTAATGGGCAAAATCAGTCGAATGGTTTCAGAGTTATAGCTATTTGAAGTTTTGAGGTTATTCCCCTGATATTTCGAGAGTCCGAAGCCATTGAAAGTTGGCAGTTAGTTGGAACATAAAGACTCGCAACTTTTCGCGTAATTCTGTTGAGATCGTGCTGCCAGTGCTCAGAAACTATTCATTACACTTGGGCAAAATTTCGGGCATACCTTGAGCTCTATATTTCACAGCAGTGTATCAAAGTTCAGTCCGATACTGTTATTATTTACGGAGATATCGGGAAAAAATATGTAAAATATCGTGTTTTTTTCTCGATATCGTTGTTTTTTTCGGAATAACTCGAAAATACTGATTCAACCATGATTAAACTTGGTAACTTGTTTGAAATCGATGATGGACAACATTCGAACTGTAATTTTTCGATAAATTATTGGATTTTAATTCGATCTTATCTGTAATCTTGGAAATATTGGGTAAATAAAATTTTGAATGGGTATATCTGCAGAATCATTGGGCGGATATTTCTTTGGCATGGTATACAAGTTATTGAAGACATTCTTGAATTCGATAAATCACTTTCTTTCCTAAGGTTAGATTGATCCGGCCGGAAAGCTTAATGGATACACACACACGATTACTGCACAAAGTTGTATTATTTTCACTTCAGTAATTCCGGATAAAAGGCCACGGATTGAGCACCGATATATGAAGTTTAAATAATTCCATATCAAAACGTTAACTTTTCATGGCATGTTGAATATTTTTTCTTTGGACGACCACTCGAGTAGATTAATAATAAAAAAATAAATGTAATTTTATATTAAGTGAATAGTTATGATTATTCGAATGAACCTTGCACAACAACCGAAATCAAATTATGTTCATTTTCATGAAATATAGATTGCCTAAGTAGATATACAAATTCATCACTAACCCATAATCCAATCTTCCATATTTCTGGATGGACGTCCACTTCTTAATCAGGAAAAATAACTGCCAACGGAATAGTAAAGTTCCACTCATCCCAACATAACCAGTCACACTTTTGATCACGATTGACAACACAAATGACAACACTAAATGGCACAGGTACTATCTCAGAGTTTGAGGTACCTTATCTTGTTCAAGATATAAAGGGGGGGAGAGAGTTAAGAACTCCATCAAATGAAATTTTACCTGCCGAATACGAATTACACCATCGAAAATTAATGCTTAGCACCTGTTTTTGGCCTACGTAAATTTCTCTTATACCATACTTCAAATGATATATTGGAAATCATTTGCCTTCAAAATCATTGTCTAATCGATTTGAAGGTTTTTTCTTGGAAAAAGTGATGGAAATAATGCATTACTAATTATAGTGGTATTCTTTGTACCAAGTGAGATTAAATACTATTCTCACCAAATGTCAATAGCTTAGTGGTATGAAGGTGGAGTTTACAGAAAACGTAAGGAAATATTAATACGATAAATAGAAACTAATAATTGAAGCTTCCATAAAGGAAATGAGAAGAAATAACGATGGTCAACTTTAAAGAATCTAATAAAGCGCATGACCCAAATCGTCTCTTCTCTGTATAGTGCAGTCTTTTCCATTTCTAACCTGAAATTATTTCATTCCAATTATCTGCATAAAACAAGGTATTTTGCTCATTTTTATCGGATAAAAAATTGGCATACATATTGTTTTACTTTCTGATTGCCAATAAAAAGGACGAGATTAATATAAGTTTGGTGAGATTCATATTAGATTTCATTAAAGGCCGGTATTATAAAACTTAACTGGAAGTTATCTTCAAATTTAACTGAAATTTTGACTGCTATGTTAGGACATAACTGTCAAAACAGTCAGTTAAAGTTAAAGTTAAGTTTTATAATACCGGCCCTTAATAAGACTAATTCTTAGCCCCTTGTTCTTTAATTTTGGGTTTGGAGATTTTTTATCTTTCGACCACTCAAGTCAAGTAATTACCTAGGTTATATTCGTGTTCTTTTTGTCAACCAGTAAATCGATTCGTCTCACCTACTGCTAATCTCGGTGGTGAGAGTACAAAGTCAAATTAGGTATATTTGTTATTTATGTTTGAATATCTTTTATTGTGAGAATGAAAGCAATTTTGCTCAGTCAATATCAGAAGCATGTATATTATGACATGAAAATGTCGGTTTCGTTGAAAGTGACCACAATCTACTTATAGTAATTGAAATATTGTGTATCCAAGAAACTGAAATATCCTTTTCGCGTTAGTATAAGGATGTGTATACGGGGACCCGCAACAGTCTTTGTTAACGACCATTGAATAATATATATATATATATTTCGATGGCTCGTGTTGAAGGAAAATGACAGTCATTAATGAAGTCGTGGACAAAAGGTGAGTATAATGAATATTATACACTCCATAAGCGATTTCAAGCCATGGACCTAAAGCTCCGGTTATAGTTACGGTTATTCACATTAAACATTTTCAAGCGGTGGACCAAAGGCTCCAGTTATAGTTATGGTTATCCAAACTGACATATAGGCAAAGGATAATCTGTCAATTTTGATAACCGTAACTATAACCGGAGCTTTTGGTCCATCGCTTAAAATCGCTCATTGACATATTTTCCTTCGCCTATATGTCAGTTTGGATAACCGTAACTATATCCAGAGCTTTTGGTCCATCGCTTGAAATCCAATGCAAAGATCAACTGAAAGTTTTGACGTTTCTCGTAAGCTTGACACTGACAGTTTCCAGCAATCACAGAGAATGAAGTTTAGCATTTTGACAACTCTATTGTAGGTTGTTAAAAATGCAGAATTTACCAATGAAGTCGTGGACGTATAGTATTTAACTCGCATATAATTGCTATTATTCACTTGGGTGATTGCAACACCCGCCTGCGGCCCTTGTTGCAAACTTCACCCGTGTGGATAATAGCAGTCATTATATGCTCGTTGAATAATATACTATTTCGGTCACACAGGGTGTTCCATTTTTTCTGGGGGAAAGCCATACAGACACCACTGGAAAAAATAATGAAACTGTTTGTATATTAGAAAATGTATCAAGATGCAGTGAGAACGTGTACCTATCAAATTTCATAGCAATATCCGCAAAGCATTATTGTGGTTATATAAAAAAAGTTTTTTCTGGAAATTTTACCACACCGTATCTCAAAAGTAAGCAAACTGACGACATAGAGTCATATGATTTTTCCTTCTTGAAATGGCTGCAAGAATCCCCCTTAAGTTATAGCATAACATTAAGGAACACTCGCTATATTAAGTTGCATGAGTAGGACCCATTTCTTTTGGTTTGAAAATGCTTATATATGTCGTAATAACCTCAAAATATAAAAAACGTTTGAAGTTTGCTTGTGTACTCAGAAAGTTTCAGAGTAAATTTGCACCACTATTGAAGAAATAGAAATTAATCTTGTGGTTGTACGGAAAAAAAAATTAACAATGAATGTTGGATGGTATGATATTGAACGACTTTCATTTGATCATTATAGTTTGTTATTAGGAATGCATAAACTTGAATTAGAAAAATACTGGTAGAAAATGAAAGCCTTTTCGCATTCAATGAATAGCCCATGGTTATGAATGAATACAAATTCCAAATAAACAATTTGAAACCCATATTTAAATGACCAAATCTCATCGCTCAAATCATTCGAAAACCATTAACAGATCATCACAAAATAAGGACATCCGTACTGAATGTGAAAGAGGTTCAGTAACTACTCTGACCCGATCACTACACATTATTGAGGGTTCATATAAATTCGCATGAAAAATTCATATTCTTGTACCTACTTTCTTACGACAGACAAAGAAATTCAGTAATATGTTTTCAAGAAAATTGGACAAAAACACTGTTGTCAGGTCAGGAGCTGTTGCGAAAATGCTCATTTTTTCAGTCACGCCTCACACGAAAATTTCGAGTGAATTTATGTGAAACCACCAAAGGAAATCAGGGCCTTTTCAAAATATCAACCAGTGCATTTGAAAGCGCAACCTCCCTTATTGTCAATGCAGTATTTCGACATACGTAGTCCGTAAATGCTTAGAGTTACCATCCTTCAGCAGAAAACTACTATCAACTCATGATACTTCGGCTTCCCATAACACAGGGATCGATCCTGGGAATTTAGGTGTAGCCAAATCATTTCGTGTGACATATTATAGATTCAGGGGATATATTATTACTGTATACAAAAGTGTGACTGAAAATCGTCATTCACCATCAGAAAATAACATTTTCGCAATCTATGAATAAAAAAACCTAGAAAAGCAATGACGTGAAGTCAGCAGCTTTCACGCGCTCGTTCGCATTGCGAAATGGAGGCTTGGTTTAAATGAAATATGTCCATCTTCCAACCAAGTTTCATTTCGATCAGATGAATATTTTTCGACTAATTGAAAAATCAAAATTTCAAATGGCTGTAACAAAAAAAAAACATTCGGCAGATTTTGCCCATTAACGAACTTAACCGAGGAATTCAGGATCAAAACCTAACCTGAATATTTCAAGACTCTAGGTCCTTCCTTTCGAAAGTAAGAGCACATACGGACGGACAGAATTTAATTTGACCAATGATTCTTCTTTAGGGAGTTCAACCCAATCGTTTAAGACCATTTTCGGCCGAAAATGATGATAACCCGCTGTTCCCTAGAACAAGCGGGTAAATATGAGTTGGTATTGAGTATTTCATAAAAAAGATTGTTCTAGTTTTTTAACTAGCAACTCCTTTGCGATGCGAAAAAACACATAAAAGAATGCGATGGAGATATAAATCAAGGAGCATAATTTGTGGAATGTTTTCCCACAATACCAGCTAGGGGTTAAAAAAAATATATCATTTCGAAAAAGAGTGTCAGTGTTCGTCTAAAATGATAGGAACTCACTTTTATAAAGTCAGTCGGTAGGTAGGCCTTGCAATGGGTTTATACAGTTTTTGCAACTAGAAACAAGCCAGGTTGGCACTCTTGAAATATAATCATGGTTAGGAAATGGACGTTACCAAAACTTTTATATCAAAATTGGGGACCTTAGGGTTTGGTTTAGTTACAAACATTATTACGACCTTTATTTAGAAAGGTCAAAGCTGCATAAAAAGCTGACAACATGAACCTAACCCATAACCTGTTAATTCTACAGAGTGGAACGTGTCAAATCTACATGGCCTACCGTTTGACTCTATTAAAGTGGATGGAGAATAAATGAGTTCGGAAAAACTTATATATCTGGATATTTCCAACTCACGTATGGCACTATTGGTGGGTACGTCTGGTTGTTCAGTGGCCATGGCAGCGGCAGCGTGAAGCGTCGGCGCCGTTACTTGACCTGATGTGGAGGTCCCTACTTTTTGCTGTCTTGCTGCCCTTCTTGAGCTGCTGCCGCTACCACTAGCCCCGCTAGAACTCGCACACGAACCCGTTGTTGACGGATGCCCTGAAAGAAATGAAGAATTCAGTGTTATATGTAGTTAACCTAATATAATAAAATTTCAAAAAGCACTGCCGTGAAGGCAGCAACTTTTGCGCGCATGTTCAATGTAGATGACCGCTTCAGCAACGAATTTGAACGTGCGCGCGTACCAAATTTCAGTTCGATACGATCATAAGTTCTGGAGATATCGGGAAAAAATATGTCAAATTTCGAGGTTTTCTTCTCGATATCGTTGATTTTTTCGGTATTACTCGAGAAATACTGATTCAGTCCTGATTAAACTTCACAGCTAGTTTTAAGATGCTAAAAGACAACTTTATGCAAAATTTCGTGATAATCGTGTTATTAGAGCAATTTGAAAAAAAAAATTTATATGATTTTCTCATCATATCATCCTCATTAAATTCTGTATGAAACTTCGAACTGTTATTTTCGATGAAGTACTGAATTTCAATTCGATCTGATCTGTATTTTTGGAAACATTGGAAAAATAAAATTTTGATTGGGTATATCTACGGAATCATTGGGCGGATTTTACCCATTCACGAATTCGACCTTCGTAATTAAGCCCCAAACCTACTCTACAAATATCGAGTTTCTAAGTCGTTTCTTCCGGAAGTTATTGTGTTTACGGTCAGCCTAACGGCCGACTGCGTAAACACAATAACTTCCGAAAGAAACAACTTAGAAACTCGATATTTGTAGAGAAGGTTTGGACCTTAATTACGAAGGCCGAATTCGTGAATGGGTAAAATCCACCCAATGATTCCGTAGATATACCCAATCAAAATTTTATTTTTCCAATATTTCCAAAAATACAGACCAGATCGAATTGAAATCTAGTACTTCATCGAAAATAACAGTTCGAAGTTTCATACAGAATTTAATGAGGATGATATGAAAAGAAGATCACAGATTGAATATTCGAAAGAAAATTTTTTTTTTCAAATTGTTCTAATAACCCGATTATCACGAAATTTTGCACAAAGTTGTCTTTCAGCATCTTAAAACTAGCTGTGAAGTTTAATCAGGACTGAATCAGTATTTCTCGAGTAATACCAAAAAAATCAACGATATCGAGAAGAAAACCTCGAAATTTGACATATTTTTTCCCGATATCTCCAAAACTTATGATCGTATCGAGCTGAAATTTAGTACACTGCTGTGAAATTAGAAGGTCAAAGTGTGAGTATAATTTTTTTTGGATATGATGAATGGTTTCCGAAAAAAAAATTTTTTTGTAAAAAAATTTCGAAAAAATTTTTTTTTTGAATTTATTGACAATATGATCTTGACGAAATTTGGCTCAAAGTTGCGCGTCGCTATACTCCATCAAACTGCCAAGTTTGAATCCAATCGCTCAAGTAGTTTCTGAAATAAAAAATAAATAACTTCAAAACTTCAAATGCCTATAACTCCGAAACTATTCGATCGATTTGGCCCATTAACGAACTTAACCGCGGCATTCCAATGCGCGACCTACCCTGAAAGTTTCAAGTCGCTAGCTCACTTCGTTCGACAGTTATCGTGTCTACGGCCGGCCAACCGGCCGGCCGGCCGGACAGAATCGATTTTGACACCGGATTCGTCTTCAGTGAGTCCAACCTAGTCGATTGAGACCATTTTCGGCTCAATCATCCAAAATTACAGACATTTGGACAAAACGATAGCACGCTGTTCCCCTAGAACATGCGCGCAATAACGAAATGGTATAATTGAAAATATGTTTGTATTTTTTCATCACGAATATCCGATGGTTGTTCGATTTAAGAACCTCTTCACAGAACGTGTGCAGCACTTATTATGCAGGGTTAGGCTTTATGTTGTTCATTAATTCTTACCATAAATTTTACCCATCATATGGAACACTTTTTCCACATTAGGATATTATGTTTCATTCGAAAGGAATCAGTTGATGTTTATTCGAAATGAAATGATTTTTTTGTGGGGAATACCGTTCAAAATAAAGCATATTATTCCCAATTAAGAAGGAAGTAGTAAGCAATAATTAAATGAATCTTCAATAATTTCAGAATATTCAATTATTCTTCATCATTCCTCCTGGTACGCAATTATGGAGATATTCAACGTGGAAAGTTATAAATTATGAAGAAAAATCGAGAAATTACATTCTTCTTCTGGTTCCCCCTGAGCCAATTCAGACAACAAATATAATTCTAGGAAAGCACTGACGTGAAGACAGCAGCTTTTGCGCGCATGTTCAAATTGGTGGTCAGGCCAGTATTTCTTGACTTCTTATTTAGGAAATTATAATGAAGAAATATCAATAAAGTTTGACAAATTTTTCTCCGATATTACTGAAAATAAATCTCAGATCGAACTGAAGTTCAGCACAGTTATGTAACGTATTGACCTCAAGATTTGTGCGAAATTCCATCGGAATCTTATGAATACAAGAAAAAAAAATTGAAAAAATCCGATATGTTGTTTCAAATTCCTAGTAGGTACGATCCGAACAAAATTTTCGCCTCGGAAGTCTACTAAGTTTTAATCCGATCCCATTAGTAGATCACTTAATTTGACATCATATTCTACATCATTGAGTTCAATTTAGTCGTTAGAAACCATTTTCGTGAAAAATTCGACAGTTGGACAAAACGATATTGAGCTGTCCCTTCCACATGCGCGCACAAGTATGCTGTCAATTCTTCGAAATATGGCTAGATTTTGCGCGCATGTTTTTCAGGGGAACAGTGTGTTATCGTTTTTTGCAAATGTCTGTATTTTTTTAATTTTGAGCCGAAAATGGTCTCGAACTAACTTGGGCTCACTGATGATGAATCCGGTGCAAAATCGATTTTGTCCGGCCGACCGAAAGCACGATTACGGGCGTACGGAGTATTCTATCAACTTTCAGGGTTGGGTTGCATTTCAAAATGCGAAGGTTTAGTTCGTTAATGGGCAAAATCGGTCGAACGGTTTCGGAGTTTTGAGGTTATTTCCCGGATATTTCGAGAACTACTGCAGCGATTGAATTGAAACTTGGCAATGAGTTGAAGCATAAGTACTCGCAACTTTTTGCAGAATTTTGTTGAGATCGTGCAGTCAGTAAATAAAAAAAAATCCGAATTTTTTTTTCGGTAGGTAACGATTTTTTACATTTAAATTTTTTTTTGCCATTTTGGCAATACCTTGAGCCTTATATTTTACAGCAGTGTACCAAATTTCAGTTTGATACGATTATAATTTCAGAACATATTGTGTAAAAACATATCAAATTTCGTGGTGTTTCCTTCAGTAATGAAGTTTTTTCCAGATTAACTCGAAAAACCTAGAAAACCACTGAAGTGAAGTCAGCAGCTTTTGCGCGTATGTTCAAATGCGTTACCAACGTGGTCATCTTGTTCGAATATGTGTACAAAAGCTGCTGACTTCACGTCAGTGTTTTTCTAGGTTTTTATTGATCATAACATAACAAACCGCAATAGTTAACTTCCTTCGCGTTTCGCCTTTCAGCTTCACCAAACAATGTATATCATTAATTAACTGGTCTGTGTGAAGAATAATAATCAACAGTTCAAAGCACATTAATTAGTTTGCACTGTAAATGTGGATTTTATGAAACCTGAGCGATGAACGGATCACAATGGAAAGGAGATGAGTATGAAAATATCCTTGATTGATCATTTTTGTTAGCATCATCATACACAGACGTCCCAAGCTCAATGGAGACTGCACCTGTTGTGCTAGATTCAATTTTGGCCTTGAGGACACGCAACAGTTATCAAAAAAATGTCGAGTGAACTTTTGGGCCGGTTTCAATAATCGTCACAAGGAGGATATAATTTTAAGCAATACTCCGAATTAATCACACTTTTGTGTAGATTAAAAGCTTTATGTCGTTTGAGAAGATTTTTGGCTGAAACTATGAAAAGTGCAGGTATTGGGATGGAATATCAGTATCTTCATAAGAAATGGGTAAATGAAACTAGATGTGGAACGAAGTGAATCTGCTCCTCCTTAAACCACCAAAATTCTATGTTACTAACTTTTAATGCATAAGAGGTGTTAGTGAAGGAGTGCGACAAACTCAAGGGGGTGATTGTGCATGAAAAATGACAGACTTATTATTTTTGTAAACTCCATTCACAATTATAAACTATCCCAGCCATGTCAAAATAATTCTCAGGGACGTTGCCAAATGCCAATGCCAATTTTTTCTCTCAATCTCAACATGATCATAACGCCTGGAAACTAAAAATGCCGAAGGTAGTTTTGAATAAGCAGAGACAAAGTATCAGAAAGTGCTATGTAAAATTGAAATCTGCTTTTTCTGATAGTAACCCTGATAATTTGGGATCAATAATTTATCACAAGCTATCCAACATTTCCGACGTATGCGAGTGAAAGTCAGTGTATCAGTGTATTCAGTAAAATTTCAACACTCGATTCTTGATTTCCGTACAAGAAAACAGCATTACTGAATATTCCAGCCATGTCTATATACGTGAAATATTTCCGGTGTTAACAGAGAAAAAAATTTCTTCAACATTCGCCAGTTCTTTGGAATTATTGAATTCAATAATATTTTCTCAAATTCATTATTTTCCCAAAGTCAATTCACAATTTGAAAAATACTCAATCACTACGACCTCTATCTAGAGAGGACAACGTTGTGTAGTTTTCTGACAGGAAAATGACTATTACCTAACATTTCAAAATAAACACGGCCAACCGGGATAGTTTATAAAAGTGAGTGGAGTACCCATATGAAAATGCTTCGTTTTCCGAAATAGGGGGCGTTGAAGTTTGCTTAAAAACTGATTATTATTTATTCATTGCTCTGAATCAGGTCAAGATATGCAAATGAAAATAGGTGGTTTTAAAATGTTCTCATTGCGCATTGTTTGACATAAGAACTTCATGTTCATCATTAGTACATAGGGCTAATTCATCGATAAAAAAGAATTTCACAAACATATTTCACACTAGAATTCATGTTTGAAATCCTCGTTCAAACATCTTAAAGCGCATTTTTCATTTCTTCAATACAATTTTCTAGTGACGGCGCTAGTAGTTCACTAGCGTTGCAGAAAATTTAATACGCTTCGAGATATTTCATTATTCTGCATAAAAACGACGCCCATGCGCAAAGAAGGAAAGAGAGATTTTCTGCCACTAACTGAACGAGGAAATCGAGATGATTTTCAATAAAAAAATATTTCAGGGACGTGCATGTCAAAGGCTACCTCTGAAAACCTACCCAATTTCATTCACATATCTCAGGGCGATAAATAAGAAAAATTTAACAGCCTGTGTCTCTGAAAACGAAGTATTTGCGGACAAAAGTTATGACTCCCTGAAGTTCGTCGCACTTATTCACTCACACCTTATATATTTATGATGGGTTCCAATTCCTGTGATGAATTATTAATCCATAAATTTTGATAACCTGTGAAAATAATTGGAAAGTCTTCTCAACAATTCAAACAAAAAAGTTACTTATTTTGTGATTTTTCGAAACCTGCACATCTTCATCATCTCAAATTGATCACCAATGATCAGTTTCTTTTGTTTTTAATCTTTCAACTTCAACATTCGTAAATCTCCAAAAATATTGAATTGCATAGTATAAATTAAATGGTCTTCGTGAAAGGCAATGCTCGACAGTCCAAATTGAAGAGTTAATTGATTGATAATTATGTTAGCATCATCATACACAGCCGTCCCAAGCTCAATGGAGACTGCACCTGTTGTGCTCAACTCAATTTTGGCTTCGAGGACACACAACAATTATTCAAAAAATGCCAAGTGATCCTTTGGGCCGATTTTAATGATGGTAATAGGACAGGATCCTTTTAAGCGTCTGAATGATCTCGCTGGATTTCGCTATGAAAATATTATTTTTCAAAAATTTTCTGTAATCATTGGGGCGATAATAAAACAGTCGGCGTTCAGCGAAAAAACTGATATTTTCTTGAAATTCGATTATACAATGCTATATTCTCGAAGATTAGGAACTCGAGTACACTTTGACCTGACTTATGTTGCCTGGTGCTATATCGAATAATATTATACCGTTACCAAAATTAAATAAAATGAACAGGAAGAATTCAATAATTTTGCTGATGGAACAGAGAAATTGAGTCGAACTATCAATTGGAAAACTAAACTTCGAAAGTAACACCTATGAATTAACAAACTCTATTCGCTACTTGGAACCATTGTAGGACTCTGACCTCACATAGAGAATGTCCGTATCACGCGAATTTCTCATAAAAACGAGAATTTTCTCAACAAAGCAAATTAATATGTAAGCGCCAACTTGATTCTGAACATCTTCAAGACCATTATGGATTTCTCTTTTTATTCTTTATAGTTGATTTTTCATTACGGTTCAGTTCATACAAATTTGACAGAGAATCAACCAATGAATCTGGAATTATTTGAGAAATTGCAAGTTCTGAAATTTTGCATGAACCTAAAACCTTAACTTTCGAAAGAAACAACTTAAAAGACTTGATATTGGCAGAACAGGTTTAATTACGAAGACCATCGCTCTTCATACCAAATCAAATGCAAAGAATCCCATTCGAAATTTCATTTGGTCAATAGTTTCGAGAATGCAACTTGTGCAAACAATTTGCGGAATTTGATAGGACACTTTTATGTTCATTGAAAAAAAACCTAGATTCCTACAGCTCTCAGCCAGTGGAATTGGTCCATATCCCACTTAAATAGCAGTCTAACTTGAGACCCCCGTTTAATATGGTCTTCACTGAATTCACCATGAACCTTCAAGTTATAAATTTTCCAATACTAGATTTCAATTCGATCGGATTTGTCGAAAATAATGGCAAAAAATTTCGAATGGGTATCTAGGAAATCATTAGGCCTAACCGCCGATAGTAAAAAGAAGGAATTCCGAAAGATTTAAAGCCTATTTTCGAAGTTTGAGTTCATAAATGGATATAATCCAACCATTCAAAATTTTATAATCCCAATATTTCCAAAAGAGCATACTTCATCGAGTCGAAAACTAATTATTGGTTGAAAAATAACGACATGAAGGTTCAAGAAAATTTCCGCTAAAATTATAAATAGGCAGATTCGACACATTCCTAGGTCTATTTTCGTAATCAAACCAAAGTAACTATAGAAGTTTCGAGTATTATATGTAGTATCTTTCAGAAATTATTGTGTTCAGGGCAGACCAAGCGGTCCTTCGTAAACACAATGACTGCCGCAAAATTCTTGGGAAGCGCTGACATAAGATCAGGTGAAATTATGAAGATAGGTGAAAATTTTTTTTCAGCAAAAACTTAAAACCTTCCAAAAATTTTTCATCTTATAACGATATAACTCTCATGAAAGCTTGCACAAGTAGGACATCAGAAAAGTATTTTATGAGATATTGAAATAATAAAATCTTACAATTTCAAATGGTCATCTTGCTTACTATCGAAGCTGAACCGCGATATTTAGTTTCCAAACCTAACCTGAAAATTTCAAGATTTCTGGAAATTGCACATACACGGTGCAAATACACATACGGACGGCCAGCGAGAACTGAATTGTACCCCAAATTCTTCTTCGGGTAGTCCAGGTCATCATTCAAGAACATTTTCGGCTCAAAATATGCAAATAACAGACATGTCAATATAATAATGCGCTGTAAAAAAACAACTTATAAACTCAAAATGGCCAGATATTTCCGAAAATATATATAGAATCGAGCTGCAATCATCTATACGCTTGTTGAATGTTAACCTTGTAATTTAGGCGATATCTGACAGATAGTTGCGAAAATAAAATTTTGATTGTTTTAATCACATTTGTATTTTCACGCGCCTGTTATGGAGTACAGCGCGTTATCGTTTCGACACAATGTCTGTAATTTTCGAATTTTGAGCTGAAATCGGTCTCAAACGACTAGATTGAGCTCACTGATGAAGAATCCGTGGTCAAATTTTATTCTCTCAGGCCGTCCGGCCGGGTGTGCTCTAACTTTCGAAAGGAGGGACCTAGTCTTGAAATTTTCAGGTTGGATTTCGATGCTGAATATCTCGGTCAAGTTAGTTAATGGGCCAAATCTGCAGAATGGTTTTTTGTGTTACAGTCATTCGAAATTTCGATATAACTCGAAAAATATTTATCTGATCAAAATGAAACTTGGTTGGAAGAAGAACAGTGTCGATAAGAAGAATTATCCATGGAAAATTTCGAGAAAAAATTTTCATATTTCATTTAAATTTCATTGAAATTTCAAAGTCGCCGTTTCGCAATGTGAATAAGCGCGTAAAAGCTGCTGACTTCAGGGCAGTACTCTTTTTGAGATATCGAGGGATTAACCTCAACATTTTGAATGCGTATAACTCCGAAACCGTAGCATTGAATTTCACCCAATATTCAACTCAACCGTGATAGGTACGCACCGAACCTACCCCATTTCCAAACTTGGAAAGTTACTGAATACAACCTAATGGTTTGAGGCCATTTTTGGCTCGAAATTCACAACATTTGAGCGTTGAAATAAAGATAACGCGCATTGATCTCACGAAAATAGGGAAATATGTCTAGATGCAAAAGGAAGTATTTCCACTCCAGAACGGAGGGATGGCAACACTGAAAACACCACCAACCTCTATAACAGGATACACCACCATCAAATCCGGTCTTCTAGTGCACCACCACCAGGGGTCGCGTTCATCAGACCCCCCGACACATGGGGATTCTCTACGAACTTTTCCACCGCGAAAGATAGACCGGCGGTAGCGATCGACTCGTCGTCAAACCCGGTCGTCAACATCGTCGTTCGATACAATAGAATTCTCGATTCGTTTCCCCCTTTCGCGTCTTTCGATTATAACCTACAACAATAACCGCACGATCTAGCGATGCATTTTCTCAATTGAGTCACTCTCTCACTTACGCCAAGGTCCGTTGGGTAATCCGTGTAATTTCTTGTAAATCCGAGCGTACGAGGTACAGGGCGCTACCGATAAAATTTTTCGCGAGTATATCGATATTTTACGGATTGTTCCGGATTTATCACGAGATCTCTCAACCGCTCAAGCAGAAACTTGCGTATGGATCTATCTTATCGTTCGGGTCGTTTGCATGTAACACAAAATATAATATTTTTAGGTTTTCTCAATCTATTTCTCTACAAGATCATAATGTGTTCTTTCATACACATTCACAATAGCTCTCTTGCATTACTTTTTTTATCATTGGAATCAAATATTCTATTCATAAGAATTGAATGGCCGTCAAAATTTAAATTTTCCGAGAGAAAACGGTCTTTCTATTTTGTCTCCGCATATTGGCATTTTAAAAGGATGAAACTTCTTGCACTCCGTGGCGCCCGAAATATAATGAGAAAAACATAACAACCGATGATAATTCGTGTTTCATCGGAGCAAGAGACCTATTCGAGAATTCGTAATAAATCTTTATTAAAATGGTAAAATCAACACGCAAGTTCGAATTTAGTGAAACGCCGTAGATCGCCTACTAAGACACACGTCACAGAACGATTCTACGATCGTTACTTCCGACTCTGTCCATTGATTTGGTAGATAGAAGGTACACGAGAGGAGAGACTGAATATAACCCGATTGGTCGCGGAAGGCACGAAGTTTCGTCCATTTAAACAGCCAATATGTGGAACCAAATTTAAATTAATTCCCCGTTGAAGATTGAACTTTAGGACGGCGATTGAATTTTTTCAGTATCCTTATGGAAAGAATGGATTCCGATAAAAAAAAATCGTCCAAAAAGACGTGATTGCGTAATTGTTTCATTCTTTAAATAGGCACGAGGGGCATTCAATGTATTCTCGGTATCGGATGACTTGCTTATAATATGAGTAATCTAATTATCTCATTCACTAATGACACTATCTGAGGGTATAAATTTCTCCTCATTAAGCAGGGAAAAAGTCAAAAAACCATTCATGAAGAGATGGTTGCTGTTTACCAAGACTGTGCCCTGTTGTCCACCGTTCAAAACTTGTCGAGTGAATTCAAAAGAGGCAGAGAGATCATTTAAGACCACCTTCGCTGGGGCGGACCCGTTAGCGGCACCACCGAAGAAAATGTGAAAAAAGCGGAAAAGCTGGTACTTGAAGATGCCAGCATACAAATAAGATGTTATCAAACATGACACACCTATCCGTGGGTACCATACATGCTATCCTTTATGACCATCTTAACCTCTCAAAGGTCAGTGCAAGATGGGTACCGAGAATGCTCCCCGCAACTCAGAAGTAAGTGCGAGTCGAGTGCTGTAGAGTTTTTAGAGCTCTCTGGAGAAGCCCCATCGATTATTTTCAACCGGCTTTGGATGACTTGGGTTCATCACTTTAATCCTGAGAGTAAACAAGAGACCATGAGGTGGATTGAAAAGGGTGCGTAGACCCCCAAAGAAGTTCGAAGTCATCCCATCCGTTGAAAAAATAATGGCTACGGTCCTATGGGGTTCTAAAGGTATTTCAGCGATAGAATACACTAAAGAGAGCGACAGCATCACTGCAGCATCATACGCAACCACTTTGAGTAATTTAAGCGAAGCAAATAAAGGAAACAGCGGGAAAAACACACATTAGGGACCCTATTCTTGAATGTGATGGAATGAACGTTCTCTATCCTTCAATCAAAAATGCGCCGCGCTCCCTCGACAACAGCGTCGACACGCCTATTTTCTCCCTTTCCCGATTCAAGAATAGGGACCCAGGGGTGTTGCTGCTTCATGACAATGCGCCGGTTCACAAGGCCCGCGTGGCGAAGGTTGCTGTGCGGGGATGTGGAGGCGAAGAAATTACTCATTCTCCATACAGTCAACACTTGGTCCCCAGTGACCTATTTCCAAAATTTGAAAAAACATCTTCGTGGAAAGCGATATTCCGACAAGAACTGAAGAATATTCTTACAAGGTTTGGGATTTGGAAAAGCTTATTTCTCGATCCAACGAATGTATTCAAGTTCTAGGGGAATACATTGAAATATGGAATTTTTTTTAACATTTTCTGTTTTCTTTTATGCCTTCATCGAGAATACATTGAACGCCCTTAGTAGTTGCCATAAAAATTGTAATTAAGAGCTTTTGGGAGGTTGCTCTTATTCGAAGCCATAGCGGTCACCCATTCACCTATTGACTCCGACTAATCCAGCTTTATATAGTTACGAAACGAATTTGCGATCGTTTAATCGAATGGTCCAGATGGATTTCTGCATGAACCTCCAACCTCCTAACGGCCAACTGTAGTTGTGAAATCCTAACGAAATTTTTCATAAGTCTTCTTGCCATTTCAGTGCTCTAAATGATAATTTATTAGTAATTATTTTTCCAAGGCACGATAATTCCGAAATTTTGAAAAGTTTGCGCGTTGGCATCATACAACCATATACCAAGTTTCAATTCGATCGGAATCCTATTTTCAGGAAAAACTAAGTTAATACAAGTTCATATGGCCACCAGGTGAATTTTTTCCATCGAATAACTCAACCGAGAAATTTAAGTTCCAAATCTACTCTTGAAATTTCAAGATAGGCCTTGTCCTACGATTTTTTTTTCTTTGGTCGAACCCTGAGGTTTATTATTTGATTTTATCAAATAATAAACCAAAAGCATATTTCATTTTCAAACATATCATTTTCATCCTGTTAGCAGATAAGTGAAGGTCGGCTT
Organism: Myrrha octodecimguttata; assembly: GCA_958510865.1. NCBI lineage: Eukaryota > Metazoa > Arthropoda > Insecta > Coleoptera > Coccinellidae > Myrrha > Myrrha octodecimguttata. Next base: position 36,123,075 of record OY294057.1, read on the forward strand.
TACTCGGTATATTCAGACTTTTTGGTATTTCCAAAGAGTGTTGATGAAACCACATTTCAGCCCTGACGTACGAATGAAAAATAATTTGAATATTTAATTTTTCTAATTATGGTTATTCAACCAACGAATGATTCTCGAATCGAACCGCTTCCTTTGAGGAAACGCACCGAATGGATCACGTACCATTGTGACGCCAGCAGCGTTCTACCACAATGCACTTTCACCTCTCTACCCGTCGTAGCGCGGTATAAGAATAAAGAACCAAACAAATATGAACTTAACATGGATAACCAGTTTTATCTCGGAGCAAGGCCGTCGGTTCGTCGACTGGGTTATTTGTACCTATTCCGTGTATCGCGGAAATTAACGCTTTTTACATTCGATTAGCGCACGGCGGTCAGTTCTATTAACGCTTTTCGCGGATTCATTTTACCGTTGGCGAATCACGCCTCCGCTCCCATCAAGTCAATTGGGTACCAGGTTCGATCAGAAAAAATCTAGAGAAGCACTGACGTGAAGTCAGCAGCTTTTACGCGCTTATTCACATTGCGGAATGGCGACTTCGAATTTCAATGAAATTTAAATGAAATGAAAAATGTTTTTCGAACAGGGTAGTCTATAATAAATTATAGATATAAATAAAATGAAAATTTTCGAAAAAAAATATAATTTTTTTCAAATTTTTTCATCGATAATTCTTCTTATCGATACTGTCCGTCTTCCAACCAAGTTTTTTTTTTCGGATGTTATTGAGGTTAAGGTCGGTCTATCAACCGTAAAATGAAAATACAGTTAGAGACTGGATATTTGTTGAGCCTGCTCAATTACAAAAGCGAATGGTGAAATCATCGAATGATTCCGCATATAAATATCCATTCGAAATTTTATTATTCCAGTGTTTTTTGAATTGAAATAACCAAGAAATTTGACACATTTTTTTCCCAATATCTCCGAAGAAAAATATCGGATCAAACTGAACTTTGAAACACTGTTGTGAAATACTGATGATTGTTGATGCAAAACGGCGATTATTCAAGTCACTATATTTATCTTGCTGGAAATCCAATCTTGCTGATTTTGACTTGGTAAAAAATCTCATCTCATTTAAAATCAAGAATGTTGAAGGAATAACCTGAAATAAACGTTATCTGAATTTTGATCCATTCTTCATAGAACTCCCTGTGCTATTGACATTACTGTTAAATTACCACCAATCGATAGCTATGAATTATATATTAAACAGTTAACAATGTAACGTTGAATGAATTAATTTCATTTGGTATCAGATTATTTGCCATCTGACAATGAAACAATTAAAATAAACAGTAAATGCACTTCAATTATCTGTAGATTCCAGGAAATATTAAAATTTTATATAAATATTACAACTTTCTGACGTTTCTCTTCGCAATGCTTCGGTACCTCATGTCGTTACAATTATGGTTTCTTCTGAAATTGTTTCCCACAAAAGAATCTAAAGTTTTACAAATGCAACTGAATAGAGGAGAGCTTTCAATCAGGCCAGTTGTTTTAGTATATTAAGTACCGAGAACGGTAAGGACATTTTACCAATCGAAGACAATAGTTTAGAGGAACGCAGCGACGAGTAAAATTATTGTCTGACATCGGTAGTTCCTGAACGTTCGAGATACTTATAGCGTTTTGTGCAAGATAGACACACTTTTCACTTGAACTACAAAATAATTATCTAAAATATTTAAATTCGTCAATGCTGTGTAGGAATATAAGGAAAGCCGTTGTCTTGGTGATGAAAGCATATTGATTGTGGATTGTCAAAGTGGCAATAATCAACTGAATGTGTCCATAATGTAATTTAAAAACAAATTTGACCATACGCACAAAAGCTGCTGCCTTCACGACAAGGCTTTTCTAGGTTTTTTCGATAAAGTACTGGATTTCAATTCGATCTAATCTGTATTTTTGGAAATACTAGGAAAATTCAATTTTGAACAGATATATCTACGGAATCATTCGGCGGATTTGACCCATTCACGAATTCGACCTTCGTAATTAAGCCTAATGATTCCGCAGATATACCCATTCAAAATTTTATTTTCCCAATATGTATTTCCGAAAATACAGATAAGGCCGAATGGATATCAAGATTTTCATCTAAAAATGACAGTTTGAATGTTCATGCAGATATCTATAAAGATATTATGATCAGAAGATTACAGAATATTGAATATTTGAAAAAAAAACGAACAGAATCAAATTCGACCACTGATTCTTCTTCAGGGAGTTCAACCCAATCGGTTAAGATCATTTTTGGCTCAAAATTCGAAAATAACAGGCATCTTGACGATATGACAACGCGCTGTTCCCTAGAACAAGCGCGTAAAAACTTTCAAACCAAGTGAACCTGTGTTGCTGTGATTTCATAAAAATGTCAATTCGAGAAAATCGAAAGAAAATAATTCTGAAAAAATTTCTAGTTTGTCTGATGAAAGAGTCAGATTTGTACTCTGAAACGTCACAGTTCACTTTGTTTATCGTTTATATTATTCCTGTATAGTTCATTAGGCAATCTGTTTTCCAAGAAACTGCCCTTGAAAACTAGTTCTATCCTGCAATCCGCAAGGCCGTTTTCTATAAACAAGCGCGTAAAAAACAATTTCTATTAAATGTCAATAGTTGTGTTGCAGATATTGAGAGTGAAACCCCAGAGAACACCTAAAAAATGATGCAAAATCCTCCCAAAGTAAGCTTTAATCGATAAGTGAAAAATGACAGCTTTGGCAACGAGTTTGAACATGCGCGCAAAAGCTGGTAACTTTTTAAACCTTTTCAACTCCTGAAATATGAAGGAAACATCACTTACTTATAACAAGGAATAAATCCTACCTTTGTAATTCCTAGTGCTTCGCCTCAGTACAGGACCACTGCGTGTGAGGCGGGGGGGCTCCTGCTGCTCCTCCCTCGACGCTGTCTGGCTACTGCTGGCCCCCAGCGCTGACGGTTCTTTGCTCTTCTGACCTCCCTGGTTCCTCTTCGGTTGAACTCTCACGGGCGGGCCACTGTCCGTAGAACCGCGACCGTGAGGTCTGCGAGAATGTTCGCTGAGGCCAGACACACCCGGGTTCGCACCCGAGGTACTTGGCCCGGACGGATCTGCAGCCGCTGAGCTACCGGCTGGTGGGTGGTGACGCGGGTTGTTCTGTTTCCTGTGGTATTTGGGTCTCTTGTGTCCCTTGGATCTGGAGGTGTTCTCCCTATCGGTCTGATCGGCACCAGTGGCCTCTGAATCGACCGGTCCTGTAGCCTGTGAATTACCGGGAATCGGGGAAAGGCTTCGGTAGTACCTTTTCCACGGTTTCTTGGCCTGGCGAAGGGGAAAAGGTATATTAGAATCTTGTGTTAACAATTCATGGATGGAATTTATGTTAAATCTTGCAGGGTCTTGCCGGATAAGAAACGATCAGACATACTTTTATATGGAACTAATTTATGATAGCCTGAGTCGACTCCTACCATTTTTCACAGCTTTTCTGGGATATAGCGTCACATGAATGAAAAACACAAATATCCAGCTGTAAAATGATTGTACAGCCTGTTGAAACATGAAGTACTAGGACTAGTCGGAACCTGCTTTGGGTTAAAATGGCACGGAACGGTGGCGGTGCATGTATTTCTTAGATGGCAAGGCATGGAAGCTCTAGAACTTTGTGAGTATACATATCGTTTTTAGGATATAATATAAATTTTATTTATGCCGTGTTCTCACTGGAGATAAACTGAGTTGGGCAGTAGTAGGTGAGGCAAATTGTGCTGTTGATTGGCAAAAGGAACACAAATATAACCTACGTTTTTACTCGAATGCAGTGATGAGTGAGTAAGTGGGACCATAAGATCTACACCTCTACAGTTGTGGTAACCAGTTCTTTCAAAAATAGTACCGCCCTATATTCGTAGACAGGTTGCAGTGATAAAGTCTTGGGGTAAATATCATTTCTTCCCGAATTTATTCCCAATCATGTCTTATTTTCCGGATTCAAAAATTGCTAAATACAAATCTCGTGAACCTCAATGAATTAACGACTTTCATTATTCCAATAAAAGTGACAAAGATATTTGGCGTTCGTTGTGTAACGTTTTCAACAACAAGAATAATTCGAAAGTTTTCAAAATATATTTTTTTAATATACTTACCATACGATCACAACAAAATTTTGAATGCAATGGCAAGTCGGTATCCTGAAATTAATTGCCTAGTTTTAATCGAATCGCGTAGGTAGTTCCTGAGATATTGAGAAAATAACTTCAAAAATTCAAATCGGTATTACTTCGAAACCATTTGGACGATTAGGTTCATTAACAAACTAGAGCTAGATTTCCAAGCGTCATTCGACGGAAGGACAGTACGAAAACGTTGTGATCGGGCAAACTATTCACATTTAAAAGAGAGCAAAAAGCAGCCGAAAGTAACTAATCCGTCACGTAATTTACATGGCCCAATGACCTATCATTTTTGCGAGCATCTTTCAGGGAAGAAAGTGCACAAATTTCAATAATTTTATAATTTTTTCCCGAAAATAGTCCTGAACGACTTGGTTTGACTCATTTATTATTAATTCGGTGTCAAAATCCACTATGTCTGGCCAGCCATTGCCAGGAAAAAGTTCGAACAGAAAGATCTAGCAACTTATGCGTCAAAAGGGCCAAACGATTTTGGAGTTATACTTCTTCGAATTTTTGAGATTTCCTAAATATCCCAAGAACCACTTATGGGATCGTATTGATCTTGGCAATCAGTTGACGAATACCGCAGGCAACTGCTTGCATAATTTTCTTAAGAAAGTATCGTTATTGAATTAAAAAAAAAATGTTTTGAATTTTTATGAATCATTCTTGGAATGCACAAGCCTTGAACAAATCTGAGTTTGTTCAACATAGTTGGTAAATGTTGGTGCACCAGTTTGTGCAACTATTCGTGATGATCTTGCCATTAGAACAATTCATAAAATAATTCCAACCTATTTTTTTGCACCCACGAATTTGAACATGCGCACAAAATATGATGTGTCAGTGCTCCTCTAGAATTTTCAATCAAGTACAGGTTTTCAATTCGAACATAAATTATAAATCAGCGGAATCATCGGATGGGTTCTGCCCATTCACGAATTCGGTGTTCGATTGGGTCGATCGTTAACTCACTAAGTGTTAATGATCGACCAAACGGCCAATTTCGAATGGATATTTTCATGAAGTCATTATTTTTATTATTATTGAGGAAGATCGCATACACAATATGTTGCGAAGTCAAAATATTCCGTAGATACACGAATTCAAAATTCTATTTTTCTGATAGATCTAAATATGCACATCGGTTCGAATTTGAATCTAATACTTGATTGAAAAATGATAGCTTCAAGGTTCCTGTAGAATTTCATGAAAACCATCTGAATATAAGATAGTCACATATTTCCATCAGGAATTCGAGCAGCATTTGGCGGTTCAATACTTGAATTGATGGCCGCTTTGAACAATGGCTCAAAAGCTCCCGACTCCATATTAGTGAATTAGAAAAAAAAAATTAGAAAAGCACTGACGTGAGGTCAGGAGTTGTGCAAATTCTATTAGATCAACACGAAATTTTGCACCTAGTTGCGTAATGGTAATCTCCACCTGATTAAAAAGTTCCAATCTGATCGCATCTGTTTTTCTTGAGAAATTGCGGAAATAACGCTGAAATGCCAAACAATAACGAAATTCGGCAGAAATTTTTTCCTTTTATCTCCGGAAGTAAATATCGGATCGAATTGAAATTTAAAATATTGTTGTTAAATTTTGACTCTAAGGTTTGTGCCAAATTCCACTGAAATCTAATCAATATTTTCAGAGATAAATTAACTTCAATATTAAATATCATAGACCTGGAAATGTTATTGTCACTTTGACATCGATAAAAAAGGTGCATCCTTTTTTATCGGATAAAAACTTCTCTTCCTCAATATGTCAATTAGTCTGTCAGATTTTTGAATTTTGAACATATAGTGCTTTCATTGTTGTTCATCCATATATTCTGTCGTTAATTTATCTTGCCAAAAAACACTCGAGCTTTTCTTTTATCAGATAAATTTCTCTTCAACTCAAAGTTTTACCAATCACTAAATTTGCTCGAAAAACTGACATTAGATAAAATCGCTCCACCTTCGGTGTCGCGATTTTATCATGTCAGTTTTTCTCGTAAAATTAGTGATTGGCAAAACTGTTTCGTTGCAAAGAGAAATTTATCCGATAAAAAAAAAGCTCTTGTGTTTTTACTGTTGAAAAAAAATTTCATCAAAAATTTAAAAAATTTTTTGTTTTAGAATTTTCCAACAACTGGATCCACACGAAATTTTGCTCCGAGTTGCGCGTTGTTATGCCCCAACTGTTCACGAAGTTTCAATTTGATCGAGTCAATATAAATTTTAACGAACTTAACCGAGATATTTGGTCTCCAGACCTAATCTGACAATTTCAAGTCGCTGAGGCTTATGAACGAACAGAATTGAAAATTGACCACGCATTCTTCTTCAGGGAGTTCAACCCAATCGTTAGGGGCCATTTTCGGCTCAAAATTCGAAAATAACAGACATAATAACAACCTCCACCAACACTCAAATGGATAATTACAATTACTTTCACAAATCCCAATATATGAATTGTTCATTGGAAAATACTAGTTTTAACACATGCATTTTTCAAGTAAAACATAGACACGAAAATGCAAATACGAATTAAGACTTTTAGAAATTTGGGAAACTTTAAAATTTATGTACGAGTGAAAATATTGTTCTGGTTCTACAGAATTTTATTAGAAAGTTAACGAAATGGCACCCACGTTTTTCACGAATGCACCTACCCCAGAGAATTGGTCAAAGTTGTTGAACTGCATGTCTTCCATGTTTTTACTCAGTTGTCTCTACTGAATAAAACCCTAGATTCGACTTGTCTCCAAAAGCTTCGAGCTTCCACACAATCTCTTTAACTTCCGATCATTTTATTACGAGGTAGAATCTGCGTAAGCTTCGAAGTTCCATTGTTACAAGAACCAGTGAATTTTGGGAACTGACTTAAGGCACGCACGTACGCACCAAGCACATTGACAGGTAGTGACGCGCAACCGCTGTTGTCAGAAATGGGACGATCTCATTGGAAGGTTTTCAGAGCTTGTTACATTGTTTGGGAACAGCCTTTATGAACAAACAAAATTTCGCACAGACCGTGAAGTCAATATTTGACAACACAGTATCAAATTTCAGTTTGATGATTTTAATTTTCGGAAATATTGCTGAAAAAATACATACATATGTCATTTCCGGAATAAATCAAAAAATATTCATCCGATAATAATAAAACTTGGTATCCAGTTGGTCAATACTTATGCACAATTCTATGCGAAATTTGGTAATGATCGTGTCATTAGAAAAATAAGAGAATTAAAAAAAAATTCTGGAAGCTATAATTGAAAATTTCCATTTGAAGAAAATTTATTTTCCGTCAATCGATAAATTACGATTCGATCGTAATATATTTTATGTTGTTTCCGAAATATCCGATATTTTGGCAATATTGGGATGGCGAATTCTCGCGATGTTATGAAATTGAAAATACATAAAATCGGAGTTTCGATTTTAGGTAGTTATATTCCAACAAAGTACTTGGTGTTTCCATATGATCTGTTCATTTAAATTTTTTCCTTAGAATTTTCATTTCAAGTTCTTAGGAAAATTTTTTTCCCATCAATCAATAAATTTAAACTCGATCGTATTCTGTTGTTTCCGAAATATCTGATAGTTTGGATATATTGGAATAATTAATTCTCGTAATTATGTAACGTATGTCAGACTAAACACTCTGTATAATTATTACTTGAAGACGAGCAAGGTCCAGAGAACCTCGCAGTCTTTATATAAACAATAATAATTCTCACAATGAGCGTAATACGCAGAGAATTCAACAAACTCTTTATTTTTATAAAAAATTTTTAGTCAATCGTGTAAGTCAACTAAAGAAAAAAAATTTCGTCCAAATAAAGAGTTTGTTGAATTCTCTGCGTATTACGCTCATTGTGAGAATTATTATTGTTTATATAAAGACTGCGAGGTTCTCTGGACCTTGCTCGTCTTCAAGTAATAATCATACAGAGTGTTTAGTGTGACATACGTTACAATTAGTAGAACTTAGAAATAAATGAAATTTCAGTTTCGGTATAAGGTTGTGATTTTTACGAAGCACTTGGTGTTTCCACATGAGCCATGCATTCGAAGTTTGAATGAGAGATCATCGTTATGGTATAAGTGCTGAATGTCGAACCGATCGTGTCAGAATTTTGTAAAGAATGGGAAAACCTAAACCTTTAGTTGGATCTAGTCCACTCTGAAATCGATTTTGGTAGGCTTTCAAAAGCTGCCGCCTAGAAGCCATTATTTTCATATATTTTTTTCTATATTCTTGTTCTTTTTATATGATTCTCGTGCAATTTCGCAAGAATTTCATTTGCAAATGAATTTTCGAATCATTGTTATTTCAAGGGCACGAATTTTACTTTACCTAACTAATTCAGGCTCAAAACTTATCAGGCAAATTTCAAATAAAAGAAGTTACTTCCTTTAAGGGTTGTCGTTCTCTTTTCCGATATACATTGCTGAAATTGTCCATAAATTCATTTTTTTCATCAGTACCAGTAACTATGATGAAATCGTTTGAGATCATTTTAGGCCAATTCATAAAAATAATACCAGAACAGGACAAATTGGACTCATAACTATTCATTAATAATAGGGGTTTTTCCTTTAAACGAAAATGCAGTCATTTTCATGAAAAACCTTTAGAACATCACATTTCAAACATACAATTTCAATATTATACTCTTAAAAAAACCTAAACACCTAAAACTGAAAAATAAAAATGGGGATTTGCATTTAAAGGGATTTGTCCTGAGTGCACGATATGGCAACGTCGAATTCAGCTTTCTCGGAAAGAAAAGGACTTCAAATGTGTTCTTTGCTTAGGAAAACAGAGATAGTTATTCTTCGATCTGGTTAGAGTGGAAGACAACGACCAAGGAATAGAAAAAGAAGAGCACAGACTGTCATATTACTGACAAATCGCGAACGGAAATTGTTTGGTTATATTGACAAAGAACACGTGTGTACCACAGAATAGGAATAAATATTTCATTATTCCATAGCAGAAAACGCTATGCTATTAAACACCGTTGTCACTTCGTGCATGCCTGGCAAATCCCAAACCCCAGTTTTGAAATCTGATTTTGAATACTTTCTGAAGGTAATTTGGGAAAATGATGAATGAAACCCATAATAATTATGTTCAAATTTGCATTTGCAGTAATAATCCAAATTCAGGAAAAAGCATTCAGAAAAGCACCGACGTGAATTCATCAGCGTATGTTCGAATTAGTGTTACCAGAGCAGTGTTTCTCAAGAAATTTAGGAAATAATAACGATAATAAGGAAATTTGATTTTATTGAAACCGGATGGATAGTCTCAGGAAAAAAAAATTATATTATTTACGCGGTTGTTCAAGGGAACAGCACGTTATCATTTCGTCACGATGTCTGTAATTTTCGAATTTTGAACCGAAAATGGTCTTAAACGATTGGGTTGAAGAATCCGTAGTCAAATTCAATTCTGTCCGTCTGTGTGCTCTTACTTTTCGAAGCGACTTGAAATTGACGGATTAGGTTTGGAGTCCAAAAATCTCGGTTTAGTTCGTCAATGGGTGGAACCGTTTGGATTGTTTCGGAGTTAGGCCCATTTGAAATTTTGAGGTTAATCCTCGATATCTCATGAAGTATTGACTCGATCAAATTGAAACTTCGTGCAAAGTTTCGGTTCCAACGCGCAACTAAGAGCAGAATTTCGTGTGGATCCAATTGTTAGAAAATTTTAAAAAAATACAGTACAATAGCGCCAATATGAACACGCGATCGTATAAACCACTCCGTAATATGAGCACAGAATTTTTTGTATGGACTTATTTGTAATATGAACGAACTAGAATCTCACTAGTATGAACCTGTTGTAACTTGTCCATTTTATTCAAAGGAATGAATTGGTTTTCACGATTTATCGTCAGATATCCATTACCGATTCGCCCTTTCACTAATTGCCTCGTATTGTTTTTTGACGAGTATACTATAACTAAGAAAATGGTGAAAGTGAGTGGAAAATCAAGATGTTTACTCTTCATGAGAAAGCCCAAGATCTGGAGGATATAAATAAAGGACCGAGTGTTACCTGGCTTTTCTGGATAAGAAATATGGAATTGCCGAATCAACGGTTTGTTAAAAAAAACAAATTCTAGAGAGGCAATTAATTCAAATTGGCCAGAAAAAGAACCCTAAAAAGGCGGAAATGACAGAAATGGATAATCCGCTTTATAAATGGTGGATTTTGCCCAACAAGAAATAAATATGACGGTTTCGGGAGAAATGATAGAACAGAACGCCTCGACTCTTTGTGCTAGTTTGCATTTCTCTGAATTCAAAGCAAGTGAACGATGGCTCCAGTGCTTCAAAGAACGCCATGGTGTGAGATTCTTTAAAAAAAACAGGGGAGAAGCTTTCAAGTCAGCCGGAACTCAATGCTCCATTCAAAGCAGAAATGAATAGAGTCATTCAACACCATTTATTCAACAAACATCAAATCTATAATGCTGATGAAACTGGATTTGACGATTGCTATCAGCAGTTCAAGCTTTGAACATAGCCATCGCAAAACGAAATACTCTGGATTTGACTGAGATACTTGCCCTGAAAAACATACATGAAAAACAGGATTTATCGAAATAAACTGCGAAGAAGACTCAGTCTTGAATAACATCATTCTTCTCCACAAAAAATCAGTCACTATACTTTACAACAATTTATTTGGAAATATGTGATGGCTCTCCTCATTCAATAAACTTTTTGTAACTTTATGTGTATTATTATCAATGATATTCATGTTTCATATATTAAGTTAGGAATACAACCTTGAAAACACATAAAAACATTATTTTTCTGACCTTCAGAAATATGAAGTTCCTATAATATGAATAAGCCAGAATTGTTTGTGTTCATATTAACGCGATTGTACTGTAGTTGAAAAATACCGCCGCGCAACATACGCAGAATGGCTTGAGGTTTGCAACGGTAAAAAATGTTTTGAAAATGTCCTAATATTCCTTGGAAAAAAAAGTTTTTTGGAATAATTCACCAGATTTCAATGAAATTTGACACTGACGTCGATATTCAATAAGAATGTTTCAAATTTCAGCTTGATCTGATATTTATTACAGGAGATATTGGAAACTAAATAAATATGTCAAACGCTTTGGCTATTTCCAAGTTTAAGGTTATTTCCTTAATATCTTCGGAAGAAATGAAGCGATCAAATATAAACTTCGTGAGTTTTTATAGAACAACGATTTCAAACTTGTTGCGAAATTTCGTAAGGAACGTAAAAAGTAGAGAATGGAAAAACCAATTTAGTTTAAAAAATTTTCAATGGAAACTATTCATCAAATTTCAATTATATTTGGCACAGACCTTCAAGTCGATATTAGGCAAAAGAATTCAAAATGTCAGTTCGATCTTATAATATTCTAGATGTTGAGAAAAAAATATGTCAAATTTCTTGGTTATTTCCCAGATATCATTATTTCCGAAATACCGCAATAAATACCGTTCCGATCTTAATGAAACTTGGTAACTAATTGGGAAATGTAAATGATTAAATTTTTGCTGAATTTAGTGATGAACGTTCGATTAGATCAATTTAAAAAAATATTTCAAAATTGTTTTTTCACACATTTTATATTTTGCGATCTAGTGATCATATGACCCTCACGAAATTTTGCACGAACCTTCAAACTGTTATCTTTTATTGTATGGAGTTCATTTCTATTCGATCGGTATCGAATTCGACCTTCGTGATTATACTAGAAACCAACTCTACAATTATCAAGTTTCTGAATGATTCTTCGGGAAGTTATTTTTTATCGGAGGTTAAGCCGATCGTAAACACTTTAACTTCAGGAAGAAACGACTTAGTTATATTTTTTGGGAAGATTTTCGGTTAAATTACGAAGGTCGTATTCGTGAACGTGTAAATCAGCCTTATGATTCCGTTGATAAAGGTTCCTATCCAAAATGTGTATAATTTTTCGAATATTTCCGAAACCAAAGAAAGGATCGAATTGAAATCTAGTACCTGATTGAGAATTAGGTTCAAGCAGAATTTTGTGAGCAACGAATTCAAACAAGCTCATGAAGGCTCGTCACCTCACGTCATTGCTTATCTAGATTTTTTAATTCACCAAATTGGTGTGGTGAAAGATAGATCGATCCACCAACTCGTTTTTACGCGCTTGTTCTGGGGACATCGCGTTATGGTTTCGTCACAATGTCTGTAATGTCCGAGTCGAAATGATCTTAAAAAATTGGGTTCAACACCCTTAAGAAGAATCCGTGGTCAAATTCAGTTCGGTCCGTCCGTCTGTATGCGCTCTAACTTTCAAAGGAAAAAATCTAGTGACTTGAAATTGTCAGATTAGGTTTGAAGTCCAAATATCTCGGTCAAGTTCGTTAAAGGGTAAAATCGGTCGAATAGTTCCGAAGTTTTTTTCCAAAATTTTTCAAATTTTTGAAGAAAAATTTTTTTCCCGGAAAATATTGATTAGATTTATACGGAATTTGGCACAAATCATAGGGCGAGTATTCAACAATGATATCCTAAATTCCACTTGGATCCCATATTTACTTGAGGAGATATAAGGAAAGAAATATGCCAAATGTCGTTGTTATACGGAATTTTAAAGTTATTTACGCAATATCTCAAGCAGTACAAATGCAATTAGATTGATACTTCGTGATCAGGTGAAGAATACCAATGCGCAACTAGCTGCAGAATTTCGTGTTGATCTAATCGTTAGAATTTGAACAAGAGCATAAAAGCTCCTGACCTCAGGTCAGTTTTTCTAGAATTTTTTTTATTATGGGTGAATGGCGAAAATGTCAAATTATTCAGTCCAGCATCCACCATTTGTATTCTATCGGCCAGTTTTACAAAACTTTGACTGCCAGATCAAGGGCTTGATTGTCAGTCAACAGTCAATTCTGTCCTCGATGTCAGTTCATTTTTAACCAAACCATCGAATGCGAACCTTAATCAATGAGTTAATCAGAAGTCAGAAGTTTTGTGAAACCGACGCTTACAGCGGGTTTCACAAAGCTCTGATTAACTTGATTGTTCTGATCAAGACAATTCTATGTTCAATTTCAGTTCATTTTTAGCAATACCACAGAATACCAAGGCGTTGATCAGAGGATTAAGCTTTGTGAAACCCACGGTTAGTCTCCTATACTCCATCACAACCACACCAGTTTGGTGAATAAAAAAACTCGCCCTCGTATTATTCTAATTCAGGAGCAAAAAACCCTCTAAAAACAATCAGGGAACATCTCGAGGAGCTTAGGAACAGTCCTGTCCACTGAGAGACCATGCAAGTTGCGGTTATTCACCACTTCAAACATTCAATTGATTACTTCACCACTGGTTATTATTAGTTTTTTTTTACCCTAATATAACTTGAATTTTCAAACTAATTTACATACATTTGTGAATTTGAATATATCTTCTTTTATAAATTTACCTGGCTGCAGTACTAAACTATCGATAGCCAATTGGTCGTACCCTTCCACATAAATCCCAGAAAAAAACCCTGAGAGAAAACATTTACCTGGTGCGGAGCTTGATGTTCTACTCTACTTGGACCAGCAACGTCGGGGTCGAAACTTGAATTTCCACTATAATTATTGCCCCTGAAGTTACTGCTATTTGGCTGTTTTCTGGTGCTTCTTCGGTTTTCGTTAACACCGATCTCCAGAGTCAGAGTACCGTCTGGTTTAAGTTGTGAATTAGATTTACTGGTGTTCCTGTTGTGATATCTTTTATCTTTGCTTGTCGAGGTACTCGGTACTTCGCTTTGTGAACTTGTCGTAGACGCTTGCTCGGGTTCTGTCTGGTCTGCTTGTTTGCCTTTTGGGTGTTTTTTGGGGTATTTCGCCTGTTGGAGAAAAAACATTTGAATTAACAGAGCGATGCAGCCTCTCTTACCACACATTACATTCAAAATAGTTCAGCTACTGAATTTTTCATGAAGGAGGCAGTTTGGAAATTTGTTATGTAATTTTTAAAATATGTATTGGCTTCCTATTGAAAAATACAAATTTGGTTGCTCTAAATCACTTTACTCTAAATTATCCTTACATCTTCAAAACGATCCCTATTCATAGCAATTTTTAATTCAGACAGGTAGCAACTCATGGTGACCAATCTTTTGGTAGAAATCTGTGCAATTGACTTGTATTCAGGAATGGGCTGCCACACTGTCGTTAAAAGTAGAACAGTTCTGGTGTGCGAGAACTGCCTGACTCCTTCTCAAGACAATTCACAATGAAATAAAAGCCAAAATAAATGAGTTGATCGATTATATAGTTTTTTGAAACCCATCCTACGTCTATGATCGTTCTTGAAAAGTGCATACCAATCGATTAATTAGCTTGGGCTTGAATCATACAAAATGATCTGCAATTCGTATGCTCCATTGTGTAATTTATGACAGAGATATGTCACCTTCAAATAAACATAAATATATTAATTTCAAATATGGATTATGCTACAAAGTTGCGCTGTCGGATAAAAAACCTTATAGTTTTGAAAATTTGCCACAATATTCTTTGGGACTTCCTCTTGAACATATACAAAAACCTCATACAAGGGGTTGAACAACAGGCCGCCATTTTGTAGTTTAGGTCCCCTTTTTGGGCACTTCCACAATATCTCGAAAACTATAAACTTGTTAGGAAATGCTCAAAGATGTAAAAAAAAAAGTTTTTAATTTCCTTCAAGTTATGTATAAGAAGTTTTTTTCTTGCTTCTGCAGTTTGCAAGATTTTGGATAGATAAGTAGAAATCCAGAAACTGTGCCCAACGAGGGGAGAAAAGAGCATCTGAAAGTGGAAGTTGATTTTAATCATCATTTATGGATATCAGTCACTAGAATGGTGTGTAAGTAGGGGGTGATGGAGAAGGTGGAGGAAGAGGGAAAGGACCAAACGAATCATGAAATATACCAAAACTTCTGAACAAAGCAGGTCAGCAAGACTAAGGGCCGGTATTATAAAACTTGACTTTAATTTTAACTGGCAGTTTTGACAGATATGTCCCAATACAACTGTCAAAATTTCAGTTAAAGTTAAAGTTAACTTCCCGTTAAGTTTTATAATACCGGCCCTAAAGCACGCTGTTTGCGTCAGGATAGAGGATAACCTTTCTGCCACCTCCAAATCAGATGTATGATATTGGGGGGAAAGGGGAGAAGAAATGGGTAAATCATAAATTAGAGTATTGAGGAGATGTACAATGAAATCACTGAACATACTCAATAATAAATACACTGAAAAAATTTGAAGATATAAATCTAAATTTATATATATTTATATCGCAAGTTATTTCAGTATATTTATTCAGTTATTGAGTATGTTAAGTTATTTCATTGTATATTTGCAAATACCATAAGTTATGATTCACCTATTTTCCCTCCTTATTCCATCACTTAAAAAAAATCTTCCTGAACTTACTTTATAGGAAGTCCAATGAACCTTAATTTTATACTGAAGAGTATTTTCGAACGAAAAAGTTGATACATCTCAAGATGTTGTGGAAAAACCGAAATGGGGGACGTATATCACAAAATGGCGGTCAGTTTCACACTCCCCTTTTATGGGGTTTTTGGATATGTTTAAGAGAAACCCCCAAAGAACATTTTGGCCAATTCTCAAAACTATAGATTTTTGTTTTTATTGTATCTAGATTGACTGGGCCATATCAGTTCTTTTGATAAAACTATTTGAAAACCAAACTATCCCAAGATATCGTTTGGGAATTGTATGACATTAGTATAATGACTAGAGTTAACCTTCGAATCTTATCTATAGATTCACTTCTCCCAACAGATACATTGAAACAAGGCCAAACAATTAGACTGTCTAATATTGCATAATGGGGACGTAGCTCTTCATTCAAGTAGTATACAGTACATATAGATGATTGATTATACTGAGATTCCTGGTCATATATACACCTCATAGCTTTTGTAAAATCTGTCTGAATTAGAAGAATCAATTGTGTACTGAGGATAATTTTTGAAAATCAAGAAACTGAAATTAAAATGAACAAAGAAGAAAGAATCGAAAAAAAATAATAATACCTCCACAAATGGAATCAACTGTCTCATCATGGACTATGAAAAAAAAAACACTTGCAAAAATCTTAGACCAAGACCCAAAGAACAAATGCTGAAAATAAAGTAAAGGGTAGATAGATAAAATGACAATGCACAAGACAGTAGCAGAAGACAAAACACAATGGAGACAGAAAGCACACTAGACTAAACACAAGCAAGAGTACAGATTGACATGAAAGTAGAAGTGAATAGAACACAAAACAGCCAATGGAGGAAGGGAGAAGAGACCAAAGGAGAAACCATACTGAAGAAGATCGAGACAGACAGAAGGTACCCTCCAACCTCACAATAAAATTGAGGTGATAAATAAAAAACTTAACAGAAGGGTGTAACATGAAAAATAAAGGTACACTTCACTTCTAGTGCAACAATACATTCAGCCATAGAAATATGATTCAGATGAAGACTACAAGGACACAACATGTTCAGATCCCTCAGACTGTGCTGATCTGAGCCATTTGATTATACTGAACACAGATAGTCGATTAGGTGGACACCACTAACTGAGAAGGAATTTGTTCAAAACGAAGTAAAGACAATTTTTCTTCATATCGAATGAAGGTCTGGAATACTTTGGGTCAGTGCATGGACGGTAAATGTATAAGAATATATACTAGAAGAAACATTTTCCTTGTTCTGTTCGGATTAATGTAGGTTTTGTGTCCCACTTGTGTGTTTCATCTGTCGACTTATGCATAATTTTAGCTAGGTGGTGCATAATACTACTATTTTTGGAGAATTTTATACCAGAATGTGCCAGTTTTTTCCTAATTGCAGAAATAAGAGAGAAGCGAGTAAGGGCACGATTTGATACTAAAATATATCAGCAGCTTGTAAAATTCGTAACAAGTTTCACCCAAGAACAACTGCGACAGCAAGTTTTTTCGACTAGATCAAAAGAAAACATCTTTTTTAAGAAAATAACTTGCAAAATTAAGGGATAGACTAAAATGTTCAATGATAAATCTATAGGCACTGTCAACCTGGGTTGTCAGAAAAAGAGGTCGAGTTTTTTAATTCACCAAATTGGTGTGGTGGAAGAGTGATGGATCCACCAACTGGTTTTTTTAATGTTGGTTGAATGACGTAAATGTCAAATTATCTAGCGAAACATCCACCATTTATGTTCTATGTCCACCATACTCCACCACAACCGCACCAGTTTGGTGAATTAAAAAACGCGCCCATTGTGTGTACAAAAAAATTGACAGGCAAGTTTGAAACACATCATCAATTTGCATGATTTGTGTTGGTTCATGATTACCCTTTTTTTACTGTGGAATGTGCAATACTGTTTAATTACCTAACGTTTAAATAAAGAGATTTATATCTTTAATTCAAAGGTTAATTTCAAAGTTATTTCAAGAAAATTATTGTTTAAGTGTATGAAAAACCCTGGTGACATATGTCTGTTCATTGTATTGCTGTTAAGATGACAATGTATTGGTTTTCTTCTATGTTAAAGGAAAAAATAAGTGAAAACTAAACGAATTTTCAATATCAACACCTATTTACTACAATTCATTCAAGTAAAAATAAAAGAAATAAAGGATGCAGAAATACACCTTCACCACACAAATCGTAACCTCCTATTCAATCTTGATCATAAGCTGGAATATACCTGGATATGTTATATTGAATGTTCGAATACCCATGGGGTGAGTTAAACAATGTTTATCTTTTTTCAACAATAGATGAAACAATAAATAGTTACATAATATAATTTCAGAAAGAGTGAAGTTGATAACTTGTTTAACTGGAAATGAATAACTGATGTACTCATCTGCCAAATTTTTGTTTACTTTGAATAGTCATTGATTAAACTGTCATCAGCTTATTAATATAATAATTTAAGGATGGGATGATAGATGATGACTTTGTGTATTCAACATTTGTAAATTACACAATTCAAATTCTGAATAAACAATATATTTCAATCTGGTTTTCATCTCCAAGATAAAAGAGTAATGTTGAATTTCTCTATATTTTACAATACAATATACACTGGTGAGGAATTTGGAAAATTCATACATACCCCAACCAGATAATTCATATTAGCTATCACCACATATAGTGGCAAGATTAATTAGAGCCTTTGAGGATCCTTGAATACCAGAACAGTACATTTTGGACTAATCTGCAAATCCCTATGTTTGTGATAAGAAAATAATTGGAGAAACCACAAATATTTTCTTCATTCTGAAGCAAAACTTTTGTATTCACTGATTAAATGGAAAAAATCTCAAAAATTAAAACAATAGTTGACATTATCACAGAAATTTAGGAATTGTCTATGATCAAAAACATAACAAAATATCAGGCAATCCATGATTCCACAAAATAACCCGAACATATCTCATTTTCATATGAATTGAACTGAAGAATGGTGAACTCAAGCCAACAAGTATATCATCCATCTGTAATTCCTCAGGAGAGACATCACAGTTTCACTTCCTCATTGTGAAAACTTAATTTGGCTTTAGTATCATACTACTGTGGTAAATGTTCAATAGGAAGCAAACTCGTCTACATATTGAGAAAAATTGAAGAATTGCTTATTATTAGAATATCTCACCTTGCGTTTATTTTGTTGTTGGGGTAGTTCAGTGGGTCCTTCCTGAGAAGAAGTACGAGGTCTCTTGGCCTCTGTCCGTGGCTGCTGATGCAGCACACGTTTACGGCGACTTGTGCTGGGTGCAGCGGGTTTGTTAGCTGGATCTGCCATAGACGAAGCGTACTAGGCACTTTAATATATTATTGACAGTCATTACCTTTTAATTGTACTAGCTCTTGATTTTTACGTTGGGCTGAAACAAAGGAAATTTCCTCAGTCATTAATCAATGTTTATGTTTTTAAGGTTATTAATTTGTGCCCAAAGATAAGATTGAACAAAAAATCTTCAGGATTCTTATGAGCCAAGCATCCAGTTATATAGAGTCAAACATAATTCATTGAATTAAAGTATAATACAATGATATTTCAGAGAGAATCTAAATTTAACTATTCACCACGCACCATTTTGTTTTATTTTACATTGTATCAGCTCCATTTCGATCTACAGAAATAAATATAAAGCCCAACCGAACTGAGAATAGAAAAACAATAAAATTGCGATGACTTTACGTCGTTTTAAAAAACTTCAACTGAGTTCAGAACGAAAATATATTACGAAAAATGCTAAATATCACATACCTACACACCATAGCACACATAATTTTTTGAGGTTGTATACATATGATTATGAGGTATGAAATAGGGAAAAAGTACTTTTCTGATATTTCACAACATTCTCAAAGAATAATCCCGATCTAAAGCATCGACTGTCATTTTTGTGAACTCTTCCCTATGTAACTAGCTCGAGAAAAAATCCCGTCCGCACAACACAAAAATCTCTAAACCTGTTCTGCAAACCAGTTAGGGTTATTTTTTGGATGGATCTTAGCTAACAGTTATGTCTTATTCGCATTTAATTCAAAGGAAACTTACTTTTTCAAGCTAATAAACAAAATCGTTCACTATAACATATGATCCATAGTACACCATTTTATTGTTCTGTCTGGGCGATTGTGATAACTAATTTTTATTGTGATTGTATCGAGAACGGTGGCGCTCTCTAGCATGGATTTCTTGAAAATCATCTATGTAAATTCAGAAATCTGACTTTCCAACTGATATGTGCGTGTTCACAGCATTCAAATAGTAACCGACTTTGGAATCAATATTTCGCTCTTCCTAGCCATTTCCCCACATTTCAATACATTTTACTTCGTGTTTTATCCGATAGATGGTGAGCTGGTTGTATAAATTTATATTTAGAAGTGGCTCTTCTTTCGAATGTTATCCGTCAAATCAAACCAATCTCTTCTATTAAAGGCAGGTACTGCTATAAGTGCAACAGACTCTGTATGAAACACGCGACTTTTCAATTTGTAGTAGAAAATTTTCAATTAGAAGAAAATGTTGAAGATCATTCGATTTTATTTTGTACCCCGTCCATTTCCATAAGTACGAGCCTTCAATTCTGGTGTAAAAAATATATGAAAATGGTAAAAAAATCGTTGCCAATTTGTACTCTTAAATTCCGAATTATTTTCATTGAAATTCAAAATGAGGTATACGTATGTGTAAATGTAAAGTTTCGCAATTTTCGAGGGCATATGAAGTAAATTCACACCGCATTTTATTCTTGATAATTATCATTTTGCGCGGCGGTATTTTAGTAGCGAAGTTTCAATCTTTTCACATCAGAACTTCTTAAGATATCAAGGTAATAACCTAAAAATTTCAAATAACAAAGAAATTTTACATATTATATTATTCTCCCCATATATATCTCTCCGGAAATATATATTTGATCAAGTTGGAATATGAAGCACTATATTTTTAAATATTAAATTCGAGGTATGTGAAAAATTTTATTGACATCTGCTCAATAATCTCCAGAAACAAAGTTCTCAACAAAATTTTGAAAATTTCCAACAAAATTCGAAAAATTTCCGAATAGTTTGTTTTTTATTTTCATCAAGGAAGTTTCAATATATCTGATCGCATCATCATTATACTTCTTGAGATAGGCGGTATCGAATTTCAAATAACAACGGAATTTGATCACGGGAAAAAAATATTGGATCGTATTGAAATTTGGAATGCTGTTTTGATAAATAATATCAGCTGAGACATTCAAGCTGCCGACCAAATCTAGAAATTTCAAGCAACTATAGGTCCTTTCTTTCGAAAGTAAGAGCAAACTCCGGATAGACGAACGGACGGCCGGACAGAATCAAATTTAACCAAGAATTATTATCAGCGAGTCGAACCTAGTCGTTCGAGACTATTCTTGTCTCGAAATTCTGGAATAACAGACATTTGCTCAAAATGAAAACTTATACTCTTCCACAGAATAAGCTCGTTTAAATTTTTGAAAAGCAATAATACGAAGTGGAGCTTTTGCGCGCATGTTCAAATTCGTTCCCAAGGCCTTAAGTAATTCTATATCTACTAAGTATCAGGTACCTATGTCTTTTTAAGTGGTTTTGAATTTTTTAGTACCTACTTATAGTGTTTTCATATAATCCACATGGCATACGATGTTTGGATGAGAGTACGATTTCACAAAGCTCTCGAAATTCGAGATTGCTCGTCTCGTCTCGATTTTGAGAGGAGATCGAGATGAGTTTTTTTTTTGAGAAAACACTTAGGAATTTTTTCGAGATCGAGAAATTATTTCGAGATTTCTCCATCTTGAAAAAACTATATATGCTAAAATCATATGATGTAAATAAAACATGGTGTTCTCATCTGTGATCGTATTTACCAATGATGACGTCACTTTTTGCATTTAAATTTAAGGAAATAAATATTCTGTGCTTTGAATTTGAATGAAAAAAGTGACGTCATCATTGGTAAATACGATCACAGATGAGCAGATGAGCACACCATGCTTTACTCACATCATGGCTACAATAACTCACAGCTGTAAATACGCCAGAAAAAAGAAAGTTGAAAAGCATTGACGGGGGGTCAGGAGCTTTTAGGCGCTATATTAAATCTACACGAAAGTTTGCACTCAGTTGCGTGTTGGTCTTATTCAACTGATTGCATTTGTATTTCTTGAGATATTGCAGCAGTAGAGTTGAAATTCTACAAAACGAATTCCTATCTGGCTGGAAAAATTGATGTTTTCCAAAATTGGATCAAGGCACTAAAACCGGTGGATCATCGGCTCCTACCTTAGTCTACAATTGATGAGATTGCCGGTTTGATATCGATTTTTGCATATATCCTCTAATTTGTTCTATCATGTACATGCTCATTATCTATTATATTGACCCTTATTTCAAAGTCTCAGCACGAAAAATATTGGATTTCGATTGAAACCAGTAACGGATATCTACATGTTGACGATAATAATTATCGTCAACATGTGGATATGGTACAATGTAAACCAAAATTTATGGAAACCTCCGATCAACCGATTTTTTTGGAAATCTTCATTATTTTAAATAACGCTACTCCATTCGCATTCTGCATGTTGAAGTGTTTTTCAGTTGATCAAGAGTATTTATTGAGATTTCAATGTTTCAAATTAATTTTTTCATGGAATTGGTTTTTGTATTGTGTGTTGTGTCCCGTATCCTAGACCCAGCATTTTATGATATATTTTCTTTTCTTGATTTTCCAACGTCGGAGTCTGAATTCTTTGGTTCCCAGGAACATGCCCGAAATTCAATATTTTTTGGGTTAAATCAATTAACACCGGCTTCAAGAGCATTTTATCTCAAGCCAACAATAAAGTATAATTTTGCATGACAGAAAACACTCAGATAAAATTCAAGCTCTTAGCATTCCAGGAATCGGAGCTTTGTGGGTGGTATACTTCGGTTATTCAAAGAATCCAGACATCACATGTGACAGTTCATAGAATTTATCGTCTTACACCATTTAGGGAAATTTCCTTCACACGTTTGTGCTCTCTCTACTTCACACCAGCCAATCCGAGGTGTTTTTTCGGATTTTAGAAGGGCGTCGCTTAATTCAAAAAAACCAATCAAAATTTATATTCTCCCTCTACGATGTGAAGAAGGGAATTTTCTTAATTTGGGTTTCGTTAGGTTTTAGACACTCTTCACTTGACCGTTGTATAGTAAACAACAATTCGCTTTCGAATTTACAAACAAGACTTATACGTTAATTCTTGTATTGTAAAAATCGTAACTTCTCATTTGAAAGTCGCTTCGACCTTGCTATCGAATAAGATATAGAAGGAAGATTCTATTGTGCAAATCAATTGTATACTTCGGTCTTGTTATCTAATACAGATACAAGAAAATACATTTTTTGTTACGTGTTAAAAGAGCGTTTTTAATACACCGCAACACCATTTTCGTGTCATAATTGCAACGATATTGATCAACTGGTCAATAAGTTCTTCAATTATCTGCTTATTTTAGAAGCATCAACATTTCTGATAAAGATCAGAAAATATTCGTCGGTAGTGTCTTCATTTTGATAAAGACAGAATTAATCAAGTGCGATTAATTAATCCATCGGGATCCCCAATACACCAGAATAAACCAATTCAGGTCAAAACATTGTGGAAAACCAATGATTTATGAATAATATATAAGTTTGATTCAAGATATAAATGAGCTTCATGAAGGAATTTAATCTTGAATAATCCGCAGGATGATTTCTATAAATAATAATTTTCATCCGATTTTTAGTTGTTATGTTTCAGATATTGGGGGAGAAAACTCAAAAGTATTTAATTTGAACTACCTACGATTATGAAAGTGTCAAGAATATGGATGGGGCATTCGCACGTTGTGTTTATAAAATAATATACGAAATCCGTTAAAATTTCTAGATATGTGTTGAATTTTTTTTATCTACTTTTAGATATATGATTCTGGATGAAAAGTTAACCGATTATTCCACTGAATTCCAATCTTAGAACCGAATGCGATGATTCATTATCGGGATTATTGGAAATTCGCAGCGTTTTTCTTTATAACTCAGGGACCTCTGGTCGGAAATCATCCGGGTTAAAATTTTTAGGTTGAGTTATGTAACAGTAATTCACGTTCAGATTTTCATGAAAATTCGGTGGTAAGTGTTCGAGAAATAATTTTTTTCCCTCCAACCCCTAATTTGAGCCCTTAGGGTACACCGATCCTGCTGAAAAGCTTAGAGGAGCAATCCTGAGCGTCCGGATTACATGGAGTGGTTTCGATTTGTGAAATAAAGCACCTTATGAATTATCAAAAATAAGATTTCTTAATCAACAGTCAAAAAAAAATTTTCCTCATAATAAAACAAAACTGTACGAAACTCCTAAGTACATGTAACAAGTTATGTACATAAACATGTAATTACATACATATAATAATAATATTTTGTGAGTGTAACGGCCAGTTTCACAAAACTTTGATTCCTCGATCAAGGGCTTGATTGTCAGTCAACGGTGAATTCTGTTCTTCATTTCAGTTCAATTTTAACCCAACCATCGAATGCAAACCTTAATCAACGGGTTGATCGGACGTCAAAAGTTTTGTGAAACAGACGGTACGTGTCTTATGTGATTGTTTGACTGGAGCCATTGCGTCCGGCACGCTCAAAAACCAAGTGCACAATGAAAGATACTGCCGCCGCGCTATTTCCAACGAACATGTAGTAACCGTTTTTTACTTATTTGAACAGGAAAATGCACAATGAATGTTTTCGCGCCCGGATTTCAGGGGCAAAAATTTCAAAATGCCCGAATCACAGCAGTGTCCGGATTACTGGAGTGTCCTAGCTAGCGACTGTCCGAAGTATCGGAGTTGTACTGTACTTCAAAATGTAAACAGTGAAATTTTCAGGCGGGGTAATCTTTTTTTGGTCAATCACGAAGGTTTATTATTTGATTTTATCAATTAATATCCCAAAATCCGTCCGTCTGACGTACGCCGTCTGTTGTCCGGAGATTTCTCTGAAAGTACTGAACCGAAGTCCGTGAAACTTGGTAGAAAAATTGTGTTGCTCGGGATTGATTCTCCAAGCTTTTCAGCAAGATCGGTGTACATTAAGGCTGGTCGTCCACAGACGACACTAATAAACGCCGATTCCCCGTAAATGTTCGGCAATTTCCGATGACAGTCGGTACGTTGAGAACAAGCGGGAGGCGGGATTCTAATTTCGCGGCAAAAGTGATAAACAGTGGAAGAGAATTCTGAATTCTATAGTTCAATCGCTGTGGTTAATCTTCAGAGAACAAAAGTTTCAGATTTTTATTTGCGTTTTATTCACATTGTGCAGAATGGAAGATTTGGAGACCCAGAAAAAAGTATGTGCACTTTGTGGCATTGAGTTTTCGTCTATTTCAGGGAAAAATAAACATTTGAGGAATATCCACAAAGAGTTGAATGCAACTTCGACTTCGATAAATTCTCGAATTATTTGTCCACTGTGTAATAATAGAGAGGATAAAAAGGAAATTGTCAAAAAACTAACTGATGGTGTTACAGTTGAAAGGATTATCTCTGATGCACAAAAACTAAACTCGGAGACATTAGAACGAATAAATTTATTGGACAGGAAAGATATTTCATATTTGATGAAGAAACACAATATTATGAACAAGAAACATGAGAATAGTATGATAGCTGTAAGTCTAAAGGTGAAGGAATGGAATGACAATGGAAAAAACTACTGTTTCTTTTCTAAGCAGCAAGGTATTTGCCAGAAACTTTTATTTACTGTACTTTTTGGTATCTGAAGAAAATTATAGATAAATTATAATATACACAGATCAAATAATGTTGAACTCTCAATAATAAACTCATCTGAAAAATTTTCAGGTGAACGTCATCCAGTATTGGATCTGAATGACTTTTGTTTAGGATTTATGAATGATGAAATGAAACAAAAACTGAAAGATTTTTCAAAAATTATTTGTATGGATGGAACACACGGTACTAACCAGAAGGGAATGGAACTGACTATAATGCTTGTGAAAGATGACAGGAATATGGGATTTCCAGTGGCCTTTTTCTTAAGTAATAGAAAAGATCAGATAACCCAAGAAGTCTTCATGCAAGCATTGCGTGAAAAAGTGAAGGATATTATTGAGCCACAATATTTTATGAGCGACGATGACCCAAAGTACCACAATGCATGGGTAAAAGTAATGGGTTCTAGACCAAGAAGACTGTTGTGTACATGGCATATAATCAAAAACTGGATTAAAAACGGAAGGTCCAAGGTTAGAAATAACTCGAGAAAATTACATTTTTCCATGTAGTAAATCTTAAATAATTCATTTCAGATACGAAATGAGCTAATAAAAAAATCGATGAAGGAGGATATGAAGAAAATACTTAATGAAACTGACGTCCATAAATTTGAGATGAAGAGTCAGAACTACTTTATGAAATTGGAGAATTCTGAAGAACACCAATTTTTGAATTATCTCAAGACGTATGTTTATACAAATTAATATAAAATATAAAATAAAATCCTATTTCTAGTTGAGAATCCAATACATATATAAAATTATATTTCAGATATTATTATCAAAGCAAAGAAAGGATAGCCATGTGGGCACATTGTTATAGATTAAATGCAGGAATCAATACAAACATG
Source organism: Myrrha octodecimguttata (assembly GCA_958510865.1). Lineage (NCBI taxonomy): Eukaryota > Metazoa > Arthropoda > Insecta > Coleoptera > Coccinellidae > Myrrha > Myrrha octodecimguttata. Next base: position 36,149,519 of record OY294057.1, read on the forward strand.
GCCCTGGAAAGTTTAAATAACCTTCTGAAAACTAATCATCTGAAGAGAAAAACTAATATAAGGATTGACCGCCTTCTGGAGGAAATTGAAAATTTGGTTGATGGAAAGATGTGGCAGAGGATTTTGAAGGTATGTTAACTCCCCAAATTATTTCTCAGTTTTTCGAATTTGTGCAATTTCAACATATAAATTATTTTCAATCTTTACAGATGCAAAGGCCACATTCCCATAATTACCAGGAAAGGCTTGTAAGTAGAACTCATAAACTTGCGGAAACCTTGCAAGCAAAGAATGATACTGAAGTCATAGACGTAGGATTTGGAGAGTTTTTGGTGAAATCTTCTGATGGTAAAAACTTTTATAAATTAAAATATAACGAATTGTGTGAAAGAGAATGCAGAACCTTGTATTGTAGTGTATGCAAAGTATGTATTCATCGGTATTGTTGTGAATGTCCTGAATATGCCATAAAAACTAACATGTGTAAGCACATACATTTAGTATGCTTGCATGAGCAAAGGTCGGGAAGCAATTCTGTTTTAGGTGATGTTGCCATACAGCTGGCTTTTACCTCTAATGGCAACTTGATGTAAACCTTTGCCCCGATATAGCTTACATATACCACGGGAAAAGTAATTGTGATCTACATAATGCCGTAATGTTTTGTGGCCATGGATATATGAACAGATTTCCAATATGTACAATGACCTTACACTACCTATCTCGGCCGAAAACAGCAAATCCGTGAGATAAAGTCTATTTTTCTTAAATGTTATCTTTAAAACTTTTGTATTATATTCAGTTTATGTAAGCTGTTATATAGATCCATATTCCGTTTATGCTTTATGGAGATGTTAAATTTGTATCAACCTTGATGAACATTACAGGTATATTCTTATTGATGAATGTGTATTAATATAATAATAAATAAAAGTGGTTTAAAAGAAGTCTTTCATTTTTTTCGTAATCGCCTCTCAACTCAAATAATCTGATGATACAAACCTGTGTGGGATTGTTACTTGTCCTTCATCATTCAAACTATCCTATCAAAGTTTGATTTTACAAATTTTAATACTAAAATTAATTTGATGACATTAATGAATGTATCGAAATACCAAATTCCATTGATTTATTTCTTCTGGAAATTCGTGGACTGCAAAGACGTAATCTTTTGTCTGTTCATTCCTCGCATAATGAGCTGAAATTTTATAATTTTTTTTTTATTATCATTAAAAATAATCGAATTACTTCAGTTTTTTAAAATGTCATTCTGAAAAGGAGAAATATATGAATCAACCAATAGAAAATATCCCATGAAATATATGTTGAATATTCCCTATATCACAGTTTCGCGAACTTTGGTCGCCTTCCAGGGGAGCCGTGAGACATCTTAAGAGCATAATTAATCTGTCTGATCACGATTGGATCTACTCGTGTCTTCAAAAATATAAAATAAATGATGCAAATCTATATGAATCATCCAGAAATAAAATTATATTATTGTATTAACATATTCGTGAATCGTTTAGTTCGTATAGTTTATTGAACTTAGTAGATTTTCCATGACGAGTAAATTAGCTAACATGTTTTAAAAAAATTTATATCAGGAATACATTACTCCAATCTATTGAAAACATTCAGCCACAGCGAATTTCAATATCACTTCAATCCCAGGAACATCAAACGTCCATATTTCAAACTTTCCGCATAATTCGAACTACCGACTGTCATCGGAAATTGCCGAACATTTACGGGGAATCGGCGTTTATTAGTGTCGTTTGTCGTCCACTGCACGCGATTTCGAGAGGCGCGATAGGAGCGTAAACGAACGAACTTGCGCGACAGATCCAAATGAATGAATGGAATTCTAGGTACCCTCGTCGACTGGCAGCGAGTTCATACGGGCGTTCTCGAGAGAATTCGAGCGGCGCAATCGTATCCCGATCAGTTTGGATCTGCCGCGTCTATACGCTCGAAAAGAGGAGCTATCCGTCGGCAAGTGAATGTATGGTTTGTGAACGGAATATTTGTTGAAGCTCGCTGTTTATTGTTGGTGAATTTTAGATGGATCAGATTGAAAGGTTAATGAATGTTGTCTTTTTTATTACATTGAACTCACACCCAGAAGTTCTGTAGAAGTTCTATTCGGCAATAATCGGCTGTATAGCATTCCAAATATAATTAATCAAGCGCATTTCGCCATTATCTCGGTTTTATAGCCCTTATTATCTCAAAATCTATCATGACTTTGTTAACTAGTCTGTGGCCAATTTTATTCCGAACATATTTCCATATGCTCGAGGGTTTTTTGGTCCATACGTACTGTAATAATTCAACTACGTTCCAATCAATATGCAGAACGATCCTTTCGATCACGAAATAAACATGGTTTTTTCTTCATCAAACGCTATACGGATTCTTACTAGTTTGATATAAAAAAAATGTACTGCTCATCTCAAAAAGAATATATATATATATTAATAATATATATATTTACTCTAGGAATAAGGGTATAACGACTCGTTTTGGGAGAAATTAAGTCGTTATACCCTTATTCCTAGAGTAAATATTGAAATTCATAGACTCTTAAAAAGCAAAGTTTATATATATATACTAGTGACCTGTTTTCTAAAAAACGCATGCACTTCTTCAAAATATTAGGAATTTCTGAATTTTTGTGTCACCATCATTTCTTTCGATGTTTGCAGTTTTTAAAGTTTCGAAGTCACGTTCTAGATACATTAATAACATATTTGTCATCTGAAGGTGTCTTTTCAAAAATAAAACTCAAATCAGCCTTAATTTCGAAGTTCCACATCCTTTGTTTCCGGAGTACCCAGGTCATCAACATTCACACTTCAACTTTCATTGCAGTTTTATAAATGAGTATACGATAATAATCTGTTTGGCGGTCTTCTGGCAACTCAGTTTAACTACGCCGCCTACATCTGTAAAGTTTTGAAGGTTTTTCCGTTTCATTATCAAGATGGTGAATTTTTTCAGATAATTTCATTTTTTCTAAATTTGAATCTACCTTACCTCAGAAATTTTCCCCATTCATACGCCTGATCAAGTAAGATTTATCCAAGAAATTAATTATTGATTCTGAATCCATCCCGAATTACAATTTCTCCAATGAACACGGAAATCCGAAGTACAAATCCTCTGCTACGCAAGAACAAGAACGAACCGAAACCTCGCGAACTATCTGCCAGTGAACGCGTAGCTCATAAAAGCCCCAAATCGCTTCCAGTGGACGGCCAGGCTAAGAGCTTGAAATTGGGGGTTGGAGGGAAAAAAATATTTCTGGAAAACTTACCATTGAATTTTCATGAAACTGTTAACGTTGATTAATGTTTCATAACTCAACCTGAAAGTTTCCACCCGGATCATTTCTGACCAGTGGTCCCTGAGTCATAAAGAAAAACGCTGCAAAATTCCAATAATCCCCAAAATGAATCATCGCATTCGGTTGTAAGATTGGAATTCAGTGAAACAATCGGTTAACTAATCATCCGGAATCATATATCTAAAAGTAGATGAAAAAGATTGATTACCAAGTTCTTAACACATATCGAGAAATGTTTAACTGATTTCGTTTATTATTTTATAAACACAATGTGCAAATGCCACATTGTTATTCTTGACAATTTCATAATCGTAAGTAGTTCAAATTAAATATTTTTAGGTTTTCTCTCCCAATATCTGAAACACAACTACAAAAAAACACCCTACGGATCACGGGATTCAAGATTAAATTTTTTCATGAAGCTCACTTATATCTTGAATGAAACTTATATATTGTTCATGAATCATTGGTTTTTCACAACACAAAAACCAGTTCCAAGAAAAAATTCATTTGAAACCTTGAAATCTCAATAAATACTCTTGTATTACTGAATAACACTTTTACATGCAAAATGCGAATTAAGTAGCAAAATTAATAATGATGAAGGTTTACCAAAAATTCGGTTGATCGGAGGTTTCCATCAATTTTGGTTCGCGTAGTACAATTATCGTCAACATGTGGTTATCCGTTACTGATGGTTTCCATCGAAATCCAATATTTCGTGCTGAGACTTTGAAATAAGGGTGAATATAAAAGATAATGAGCATGTATATGATAAGATAAATTGGAGGATATATGCAAAAAAAATCAATAACAAACCGGAAATCTCATCAATTGTAGAGAATCTAATACTAATAGTAGGAGTCTTAGACTAAGGTAGGAGCCGATGATCCACCTGTTTTAGTTCTATGATTAAATTTTGGAAAGCTTCAATTTTTCCAGCCAGGTAGGAATTGGAATGAGAAATGACATTAAACATTTTAAGAGATTGCCCGCCAATATCGCAGTTTTCTGAATGATTATTCCGAAATGGAAGAGGCTTGATACGGCTGCTCGCATTTCAGAATTTTCATCAGAAAAACTTTGAATCCCGCTATAATATTTACATCTATATCACTGACCGGTATTAACGACTGACCGGCATTACCGGCTTCTCCTAATTCCAACTTTTGACTTCAATAATTTATTATTAATGGGTACGTACAAAATTTATGAACCACATTTTCATGACACGGAATCCAAACTATTCAATTGAATTCATGATTAATATACAGGGTGGGGCAAATTGGACACATTTGAGGGGAAAGTCCTATTTCTGTATTAGGTGGACATACGAAAACTGATGTCGGTGCCTCAAGGCCATTTTCATGAAAACTTCATTGGCAAAAACCGCCAGTACATAGCTATCACCGTTACTCAGTTACCGGAGGTTTTTCCAAAAATTTTGATTTTACAATTATTGCTGCAGCTTTCTTCTGTTGAAAATTTTATTTCTCAAAACACATTTTCGTAGCAATTTCTCAAGAAGAATTCAATGACGTTAATTGAATTTTCTGCTAACTGATATTATAATTATTATTGTTATTATTATTATTATTATTTTTATTATTATTATTATTATTATTATTATTATTATTATTATTATTATTATTATTATTATTATTATTATTATTATATGAATGGGTAGAGATGAGGCAAAGCCTATTCGAGCTGAAACTACAAAATTAAATTATCGAAAATATGCAACAGTAAATGTGAAAGAAGAATGACAGAGTGAAAAAAAATATTTTTAAAAAGTGATTAAGAAACAAAACTACGGTCAGGCAACGGACAAAATGTTCCAGGTGGAAAAGGAGAATATTCTGTTTGATAAAAAGTGCTGGCGGGAGGTCGTTTAAAAGTACTCTTTGTGCAATTTAAATGCGTGAACTCTCAAGTTATTCGCGTTATAAACGAAAAAAGCTGATAAATCGGCTCCAAACATCTCGTTCATGATTCTGAAGCTCATGATCAAGTCGCCCCTCAAACGACGATCTTGGAAGGATGTTAGTCCCAACATTTTTAATCTTCGCTCATAACGAGGAGTAATAAACCATACATTATACGAATCTTTGCCCTGCTTCTAGTTGTTCTGACTTGAGGTTGGGGCACTAGGCAGGTTCGGCGAATTCAAGTATAGGGCGTTCCTACATAAATCGAATAGATCTTCGCGCATACAGTAGGTGAGCTTTCTTACGTGCTTCGGTCATTTAAATCCGATGAGATAGTTAGTCCAAGATCCTCATGACAATCAGTCGGTGTGAGTTGATGACCACTTAAAAAGTAGGTATATCCGGGTTTTTTCAGATTCAACTGGGTCAACCATTCATCAGACCAATTAGATATCATATTGAGATATGATTCAAGCAACGCCGCAAAATGTGCTGCAGATCAGCAGTATAAATCAATAAGAGCAAGGGTCCCAGCACCGATCCCTGAGGAACACCACCTGTGACGGATCTCAGTGTCGAGTTGGCCTTTGACACCCTAACAGAAAATTATCTATTTTGAAAAAAAGAATTCTATGAGATATTACTACGAAATGCCTTCTCCAAATGAAATACTCCGTATATTTTCACATATTTCCATACAGCTTGAAATTACCATTTCAAAAATATAGAATACTTGATGTTTCATCTTCAACTAGGCTTTGGAGGATACGATGGTGGAATGAAACCATGGAAATGTTAATTATCAAACGCATATTGAAATAATAAAAGTAGTTTCTATACTGTGGTTCAATCAATTGTCTGCAATGAAATACGAAAATTATGAGAAGTGGAACCAGAGAAAATGCAGAGGAAGCAAATCATCATGAAAAAGAGCACATCCTTTTTAAATATATTTTCGCATGATTGCAACTTAATAAATCAATTTTGGAAGAAAAGACCGAAGAAATATCTTAAGAACGAAAATTCGAAAAAAGTCGTCGTTTAAGGAGCGTTTGTAATCATCAATCATAGAACATCAACCTGCATGTATTTTAGAAGAATTTGCTATGTGCTCGAACGTAAATGACCAACTCTCCGAACATCTCATTCTCATTGGATGAAATTAATCGTTTCTCGTTATTTTTAAATGAATGGTCCAGTTTTTATGTTCTTCAAAAACACTTCGGGTTTCCTTTAAAACAATTTATTGTTTGAATCGAACTTCGACAGCCAACAATAAATGTTCGCATTATTTCTTTTCCGCAGTACTTCATCGAATTTGACATATTTTTTCCCGATATCTCCGAAACTTATTTTCGTATCGAACTGAAATTTGATACACTGCTGTGAAATATGAAGCTCAAAGTGTAAGTGGAATTTTTTCTTGGTATGATGAATGGTTTCCGAAAAAACAAATTTTTTGGAAAAAAATTTTCTGAATATACTGACATATGATCCTAACGCAATTTGGCTCAAAGTTGCGTGTCGTTATACTTCACCTAACTGACAAGTTTGAATCCAATCGCTCGAGTAGTTTCTGAAATAAAAAATAAATAACTTGGCCCATTAACAAACTTAGCCGCGGCATTCTGATGCGCGACCTACCCGGAAAGTTTCAAGTTGCTAGCTTGCTTCTGTCGACAGTTATCGTGTCGTCGACCGGCCGGCTGGCCGGACAGAATCGATTTTGACACCAGATTCGTCATCAGTGAGTCCAACCTAGTCGATTGAGACTATTTTCGGCTCAATCATCCAAAATTACAGACATTTGGACAAAACGATAGCAGGTTGTTCCCCTAGAACATGCGCGCAAAAAGACGCATTCGTGAATGGGTGGAATCGATCAGCATTTAATTTCGCACAACTTTGCGTATCAGAGTTTTCCAACTCATTTCCAATCAGGTAGTTCTCTGAAATATAAAATTTTCGAGGAAAAAATCTCAAGAATCATTTTTTTTCTGATAAAATGCCTAGTTTCAATATATGATCTCATCAGTACTTCTTGTGATATTAAGGTATTATAACCGGAAACATTTCGATTAGTATATTACCTTCGAAATTATTTACATTTCGAAAGGCAACCTACCCAGGAAGTTTCAAGTCGATGGCGAATCAAGCTAAGTCGATTAGGACCAATTTCGGCCAAAAAAATCGAAAAATTTTAGACAATTTTGCAAAATTTTAACTCGTTTAAAGTTAAATTTCAGAATTATACATATAGTTCTGCTCTCACGCCCAATTCATGTATAAAGTATTTCAATAATTCGATATTAATTGCTTTGTGATCGCCATGAAGAAAAATCATAATGATGAAAGTCCTATCCACTTCAGCTCTATAACATTATTATTACATACACACGGAGGACTACGAATTCATGCTATTTTGTATGAATAAATACTTTTTTCTATGAATGCATGCTTTTTTTTCTATGAATTCACACTTTTTTCTATGAATTCATACATTTTGTATGAATTCATAGATTTTTTAATGAATTCATACATAAATGTATGAATTCCTCAATAATATTCTACCATGGCCATTCTACGCTTTCGTAACAAAGTATGAATTCATAGAAGAAAGTATGAGTTCATACAAAAATGTATGAATTCATAGATTTTTGGATGAATTCATACAAAAAGTATAAATTTATTGGAAAATGTATGAATTCATACAAAAAAGTATGAATTTCGCAGCCAAGGAGTGTGACGTATTAATGATATTTTCTTCGGACATATTTGACGTATTTTCTTGATTATTTCACTAATGGAAGTTGTTCAATCCAACAGATGTTTCAGAGCGGAAATTGAATTGATTAACGCACGGCAAGGTCGTGTTATCATAATTATTTCTGAAAACTCCATAGCGATTAAAAAAGTCATTTATGTAGCGGACCTAGAATGAACTAATTCCGAATTAATGCAATATCTATAAATGAATTCGGTGCCAAACCAGAACTGCATGCATCTTTCAGAGACCTAAGTTTATTGTTCATTTTACTGATCCTAAACTCGATAACTTCCGATTAGGATAAAACTTAGGGCCGGTATTATAAAACTTATGGGAAGTTATCTTCAACTTTAGCTGACAGTTTTGACAGTTATATTAGGACATAACTGTCAAAACTATCAGTTAAAGTTAAAGATAACTTCCAGTTGAGTTTTATAATACCGGCCCTTAGACTCTCAATATTTGTGAAGCAGGTTTGGACCTTCATTAAAAAAGACGTATTCGTGAATGGGTGGAATCCATCAAATTATTCTGCAGATATACCGATTTGAAAAATATTTTTCCCAATATTTCCTGTACGAAATGAAACTGAAATCCTGTACTTGGATTAAAGCTTGAAGGTTTATATCTAATTTAGTGACAACCAAATGGTTGATTAAGAGAAAGAGAAATATTTCTATCAGGAGGTGAAACTGCTTCGGGAAAGCACTCAGATGGGATATAAAATTTTTGAAAATACATTATTTTCTAGCCATACGATCCGCATTGAATTTCGCACAACTTTGCGCATCAGAGTTTTCAACCTCATTTTCAATCAGGTAGTTCTTCTCTGAAATATAAAATTTTCGAGGAAAAAATCTCAAGAATCTTTTTTTTTTCCTGATGAAATACCAAGTTTCAATATGATCTCATCAGTACTTCTTGTGATATTAAGGAAATAACCTCAAACGTTTCAATTAGTATATTACCTTCGAAATTATTTGCATATCGAAAGACAACCTACCCAGGAAAGTTTAAGTCTATGGCGAATCTAACTAAGTCGATTAGGACCAATTCAAAAAATCGAAAAATTATAGACAAGTGTGCAAAATTTTAACTCGTTTAAAGTTAAATTTCAGAATTATTCATACAGTTCTGGTCACGCTGAATTCATGTATAAAGTATTCCAATAATTCGATATTAATTGCTTTGTGATCGCCATGAAGAAAAATCATTATAATGAAAGTCCTTTCCACTTCAGCTCTATAACATCATAAGTACATACACACACGGAGGACTACGAATTCATACTTTTTTGTATGAATTCATACTTTTTTCTATGAATTCATACATTTTTGTATGAATTCTTAGATTTTTTTATGAATGCATACTTTTTAGTATGAATTCATACATAAATGTATGAATTCCTCAATAAAATTCTACCATGGCCCCTCTACGCTTTCGTAGAATTCTGAATTTTAGTTTTGCTTGTATTTTTTAGAAGATTGATAGTAGAAATGTTATCATGACTGCATATTTCAAAAAAAAATAATTTTAGGGCAATGGTAATATTTCCACACCTACATTATTTTTCAACGTAGATTCCAATGTGGCCATGAAACATGAGGTTCTAATTTGAAAACTGACTATTGCGACAGGAGCATTATTTTTACTTCTCGCGAAAACCTCAAAACGGCATTTTCACAATGAAAAACCTGGGAGATATCCATGTTTCAGCAGAGCACCATTTTCGATTTTTATTTTAATTTCACGTTAAAAAAAGATTTTTTCACAGAAATTCGAAAATTTCACATTACGACAACTCAGAATTTCAGATCTAGTTTCATCATAAAATATTCCCATTTGAAAAACGAAAGTTCTATGACTGAATGATAACGCAAGTTTGGTCAAAATGAATTTATTTTTGGAAATTTTTGAGAATAATGTATGGCCCAACTCGGAAAAACAACAAAAATCTCTCATTTGACTAGTTTTGACATGCCGGTACATCCCGAAGATATTTAAAATATTACATGGCAGATTTTTCGATGCCGGTATCTATCAGCGAAAACTGAAGTAGGACAACAAAGCCGTATTTTGACAACATTTAGACCTCATTTCGGACCCAAAATATGGCAAAAAGTGTTCACACCACGTATTATATGCATCCATCATGCATTGATATATCATGATGCGGACACTTTCTGACATATTTTGGGTGTGAAAAGCAGTCCAAATGTCGTCAGAATACAGCGTCATTGGTCTATTTTCTAGATTTTTTTTCGATAAATTACTGGATTTCAATTCGATCTAATCTGTATTTTTGAAAATAGTTGAAAAATAAAATTAATAAAATTTTGTAAATTTTTCCAATATTTCCTAAAACACAGATAAGATCGAATTGAAATCCAGTACTATATCGAAAAATAACAGTTCGAAGGTTCATACAGATTTTGATGAGGATAATATGATGATGAATTCATCATGATTTCCAAACCAGCTGCGAAGTTTCATCACGATTGAATCAGTATTTCTTGATTCATACCAAAAAAACCAATGATATTGAGAAGGAAATCACGAAATTCTACATATTTTTTCCTAATATCTCCAAAACTAATGAAAGTATCGAATTGAAATTTGGTACCCTGCTGTGAAATGTGAAGTTCAAAGTATAATTGAAATTAATCTCGAATATGAACAATACTCTCAAAAAAAAAATGTTTTTTCGAAAAAAATTTTGTAAAAAACTTTTTTTTGAATTTAGTAACTATACAATTTCGACGAAATTCTGCTTAAAGTTGCTCGTCGTTATGCTTCAACTAACTGCCAAGTTTCAATTCAATCGCTGCAGTTGTTGTTTTCTCCGAAACTATTCGGCCGATTAGGCCCATTAAAGAACTCAACCTTTGCATTTGCAACCATTCCTGAAATTTTCAAGTCGATAGAATCCTCCGTACGCCCCTTATGGTGGTGACGGCCGGCCGGAGGGAATCGATTTTGACATCGGATTCATCATCAGTGAGTCCATCCTAGTCGTTTAAGACCATTTTGGCTCAATCATCTAAAATTACAGACATTTGGACAAAACGATAGAACGCTGTTCCTCTAGAACATGCGCGCAAAAACTAGTCTAATTGGAGCTTTTGTTTGATCTTCCAAGTTGGATCATATTGGCGAATGAAGATAAGCGCTACTCCCTATGGTGCCTATTAGAGTAATCCGAGGTACAGACATTATCATTGACAAGTTAAAAGAAATGTTAAGAAAATCAGAAAGTTTATGCTTTTTTCTTGGCGTTTGTGTGATTTTACAAGTGTTTCTACTGAGAAAAAGCCAACTCAAATGAACCGTTTCCATAGATTTCCACAGCCCGGTGAAAAATTTCGAGTTTGGGTGAAAGAAACTTCCTTTGAAAAGTAGGGCCTGAAAGTGTAGAAGAATCGATAAAAACCTTGGCAATTTGTAACTCAAAATTGGTAAACCAACAAACAAGATTTATGAGAGTCTGTTACCTGCATTTAACCGATGATGATCATTTTTAAAGAGGTAAGCACGCATTGCTCATGAAATATTAGATCACAAAATTTTTCCAGGCCCCTAATCCAAGCAGGAAAAGTTACTTAAGAGGAATGCTATACCTTCCAGAAATCTGCCTGTTGAACTGATCATTAAGAAAAACGTAAATGTTTTAGTGATAGAACTGACCGATTGAAACAAAAGAGTCTCGACAAGGAAACATCTGGTGATGAATACTCTTCGCTCAAAGTGCTTCCGCCGATGAAATCAAAGTAGTATAAGGCTTATTTATTACAGCTTTTTCAAGACCAATCGTATGAATGTTGGATGAATTTATTTTCCAATCCATAGTGAATAAGGCTCACGGTACAAGTAGCATTAGTTTTATGTGAATGTATTCATTTTATTCAGAATATAATGTGTAAATTTAGTCTTTCCCTATAAAAATAGTAAAGTTATGAGTATTTGTCTATCATCCCAACAAGAATGTTTTACAATACTATCTCTTTTTCAACTTTTTGAGCAGTAGATCTGAGGGGACATTTGATCAATAATCAAGGTTGAAAGTTTATTAGTTTTGCAAATAACAAGCATCTTCCTGAACACTTCTGGAAGTGTTTGTACCTTCAAGGTAGCCTAAGAAATCCACAAAAACTGAATCTTGCCATTTGGATCTGAAAATAAATAATATAAAATACTGTCTAACCTCAGAGATATCCCCGTAATTTTAGAGTTGCTACAATGAATTAGATTGAAGGATGATACATACCCACTTTATAAGAATGAAATATGTACTCCCAGTAATACTCTCGTCAACTATAAAAGTCCTGGAATAAATCGTGAAATCAAAAATTATCAAACCAAACACTAACAAACAGTGCAAAATCGAATATCAAAACAAAATCCATGTCTGTATCTAAGGTTCTAAGACTGACCACCGTGGCGCTGCAATCTTAAATTCAGACGCCAATAGCATTACCAAGAATTTCCGAAAAAAAAAAATCGCAGTCCATGTCTTCATGTTTATGCTAACCACGGAGAATAACCTCTATGATTTCACATGCAAATTATCAAAATGCTAATTATTATCGAAATGTTTCTGTGAGATTTTCAGATAATTGTGACCTAGCTACTTGATGTAACCATTATTTCTGGATAGAAACCTAAACTCCTACATATTGATGCTCTCATTTCGGGTCAGTTTCGGATTTTTGAAAATGCAGCGAAGGACTGTCGAAAGATTTTCCTGTGGAAAATCGGGATGAAATCGATCGATGCGGCCGGTCCAGCCAACTCTGCGAGGCGCCGTCGAAATAAGCTCAGCCTGGTTTTCTAGTCAGTGTGTTCGGAAAACTCCTCTCGGCGGATGCGAGCGCTGTTCCAGTTTTCCCGCTTTCCCGGTACCGACTCGGCGTGTTTTCCTCACAGCTGATCTTGCGGAGAGCAACACATTTCTCTGGATATCGAAGGTTACTATCAATTGTTGTGAGGATGTGATTGAATTCAAATTGCAGTATTTTCGACACAGGTTAGTGAACATTTTCTGTGGAAAAAATCGCCAGACGAAAATTTTTGTAATTTATACTATAATTTCTGAAGAAATACAATAAGTTTGGTGGCGATTCGAGAAATTGTCAGGCTGAAGGGAAAAATATTTTGATTTTATGCGTTTGTTCTGGGAAACAAGGAGTTATCATTATGTAAAAATGTATGTAATTTCAGAACTTTTTGCGGAAAATGGTCTTCAAATACTAGGTTGAACTAACTGTTGATGAATCCAATTTTATCCGGCTGGTCGATGCCATAATAACTTTCGAAAGAACCAAACATTCGACTTGAAACTCACACAATAGGTTGCCCTTCAAAATGCGATTGTTAACTCCCTTGATTGGCAAAATTGGCTGAAGAGTTCCAGGGTTATAATAATTTGAACTTGAGGTTAATCTCTCTGTATCCCAAAAACTACTCATGCGATAGGATTGAAACTTGGTTAATAGATGTAGAATATCGACGCATAACTTCACTTAAAATTTCGTGAGGATCGTATCATCAGAAATTCTGAAAAAAATTAACAGAATCTTTAAAATTTTTGATGAATGAATTTTGTTTTCCAGAAATCGCCAAACCATACCTCAAGCTCAATATTCAAGAGGGAGTGTACGAAACTTCTGCTCGATCGTTATTTATTTTCGGTAATATTGGGCAAAAATATGTTTTTTTCTGTGAGGGGAAATAAATTTGACATTTTATCTCTGTTGACAGGTAACAAAATATAACGTTTCACGAAATTATTTTTTTCCCCGGGAAAAAAGTGAGTACTTTCTTCCCGGATACATATACATAAAGATAAAGGAAGATATTTGATTTTAGAATATTTTTATTGAACATAAGTTACATTTCCTTTATATCAAAAGTACGATTATTAAATGTGCATTGCGTGAATGACATGTTCCTTGAAATATTCGGTACAACAGACGAATTTTTTTGTGTTGAAATAATATGTTCTTTCACTATTAAATTTTCTCCCAACGTGAAGCGGCTCGAGCTAAAATCTATTACTTTTTTCCCTTGTACAATAAATAACTATTAATTGTGTTGTTTACCCAGCATTGTTGCAATTTTTGTGCGCATGCTCTAGAGGAACAGCGTGCTATAGTTTGGTCCAAATGCCTGTGATTTCGAATTTTGAGCCAAAAATGGTCTGAAACGACTGGGTTGGACTCAAAGATAACGAATCCAGTGTCAAAATCGATCCTGTCCGGCCGTCCGTCGAAACGATTTCAGGCGGGGAAGATTCTATCGACTTGAGAATTTCAGGGTAGGTTGCATTTCAAAATGCAAAGGTTAAGTTCGTTAGAGGGCTAAATCGGTCGAACGCTTTCGGAGTAATAGCCATTTGAAGTTTTGAGATTGATTTCCTGATATTTCAGGAACTAGTCATACGATTGGATTGAAACATGACAGTGAGTTGAAGCATAACAGCGCACAACAATTCACGAAATTCCGTTGAGATCCCAATGTCAGTTAATTCTGAAAAATTTTTTTTTTCGAAATTTATTCGGGAAAATTAAATAATTTCTGAACATATTGGGAAAATATATAAAATTTCGTGGTTTTTTTCTCGATATCGTTGTTTTTTCTGGATTAACTAAAAATACTGATTTGATCGCTATGAAACAATGCAGCTATTTTGAAAATGCTGATGGCCAACTTTGTGCGAAATTTCGTGATGATTGTGTCATTAGAACAATTTGAAAAAAAAACTAAAACTAGTCTAATCGGAGCTTTTGTTTGATCTTCCAAGTTGGATCATATTGGCGAATGAAGATAAGCGCTACTCCCTATGGTGCCTATTAGAGTAATCCGAGGTACAGACATTATCATTGACAAGTTAAAAGAAATGTTAAGAAAATCAGGAAGTTTATGCTTTTTTCTTGGCGTTTGTGTGATTTTACAAGTGTTTCTACTGAGAAAAAGCCAACTCAAATGTACCGTTTCCATAGATTTCCACAGCCCGGTGAAACATTTCGAGTTTGGGTGAAAGAAACTTCCTTTGAAAAGAAGGGCCTGAAAGTGTAGAAGAATCGATAAAAACCATGGCAACTTGTAACTCAAAATTAGTAAACCAACAAACAAGATTTTTGAGAGTCTGTTACCTGCACTTAACCGATGATGATGTCGTTTTTTCTGGATTAACTAAAAATACTGATTTGATCGCTATGAAACAAGGCAGCTATTTTGAAAATACTGATGGCCAACTTTGTCCGTGATGATTGTGTCATTAGAACAATTTGAAAAAAAAATTTTGAAGTTTTTTTCCAATTAATAAATATTCTGTGATCTTCTGATCATATCATCTTCATAATAATCTGTATGAACCTTCGAACTGTCATTTCTCCATAAAATACTGGATTCCAATTCTATCAAATCACCATTCTTTGAAATATTGTAAAATGAAAATTTTGAATGGGTATATCTGAGGAATCATTGAGTGGATTCAACCCATTCACGAATTCGTGATTAAAATCCAAACCTACTCTTCAAATATCGAGTTTCTGAGTTACTCCTTTCGGGAGTTATTGTGTTTACGGTCGGCCGTTAGAGCGACCGTAAACACAATAACGGACGTACGGAGGATTCTATCGACTTGAAAATTTAAGAGTTGGTTGCATTTCAAAATTGAAGGTTGAATTCGTTAATGGGCGAAATCGACTCAATGGTTTTTTTCTTCGTAAACTTTTGATTGAAAAAAATCCACTCATACTTTGACCACCCATACCATCCGGTTGGTGAGGTAATTGCTACCGTCATGCAATTCAAGAACAAAAAGAGTGTAGGTGCTGATGGTGTTTCGATTAAGGTTCTGAAGGCAACAATAGAAACTACTGCGCCAAATCTAGCCCATTTCCTTAACCTTTCTGTTAGTACAGGTAAATTTCCCTCTGCTTTAAAAATGGCTACAGTAATACCCATCCATATGAAAGACGACGCAAGGGACATTGCAAACTACCGCCCGATATCTGTATTAAGCGTATTTGCTAAGCTACCTTCAGCTATAGGGTTTCCTTATTCATAATCCCCTTTAGAAGTTCTTTATCACCATCAGGTCATGCAGTGCTTGCTGTAACTTCATGAAAAGAATAATGCGCTAGAACACTCACGTATTATTTCACCATGATTGGCATTCAATAAAATATTGGATTTTAGGATTGTTTTATCTTTTCCTCATTATTGCCTGGTAATATATGGATTTATTATAATTTGCTGTATAATTATTATGGACCAAATTATCTTGTTGTTGTCCTCTACAACATTTTTTCCAATTTCCCGTATTGTCAACAATTTAATATTGAGAACCACATAATTGTATTACCTTTTTCTTCATTGAGGGCAAGAGCGTGCCCAATAAAATCCTCTATTTCCCGTCATATACAACAGAGCGGGCCGGATCTTCTGCTGACTTTTATCATCCCATGTAATGGTTTCAGAATGTTTATTTCCAATTGGCCGACACGAACAGCTGATAGCTTCAATCGAAACAAGGAGCAGTGATTGAACCCATTACTACTTATGAGAAAACATTATGACCTCTTTTTCCTTGAATTGAATTCAACGAAAACCTTTCAGAAATAGAAAGTTAAGGCGTTTTCTGCAAGCTTCCTTCCTCAACCTATTAAAATTCTGCACAGAGAAAGAACAAACTGAAAGCCTTTATACCTTTTGAGTGGAGTGATAATTGGGGCTGGAGATCTAATTATGGCCTAGATCATGAATTGAAAAGAGTTAGCTCACGTTGGAGGATTCTCTGAGCGTGGATTGTGAAAATGAGCTTTAAATTTGAATGGAGAATAAGTAACTTTATGTCATTTGGAGTTGCACAGAAGTCAACTCTGAACGAAAAACGTACATGAATTCAACCTTACGATTGGCGTCTGAATTTAAAATTGAAGCGCCACGGTGGCCAGTTTTAGAACCTTGGATAGAGGGATAGGAGCTAGGTTTTCAAGTTTTTGCTTGTATATGTGATTTATTAAAATTAGATTTTACAATTTGTTCAAAGATTTTTTGGTTGACAGAAATGATTCTGTGTATACATATTTCATATTTATGAAAGAGTTATGTATCAACTATTCTAATTCAGAGAAGCAATGCTGCAATTACTGTTAGAAGTATTTTAGTATCAACTTATTCCAACTCTGAATGAAAAGAAGTATTTGGAATATTTTGAAGGCACAGAAGTGTTCAGGAAGATGTATGTGGTATTATATTGCATGTTATATGCAAATCTAATAAACTTTCAACCTTTTTACCTACCCAACTTGATTATTGATCAGATATCTCCTCAGATCTACTGCTCAGAAAGTTGAAGAACAGATACTATTGTAAAACATACTTTTTGGAATAATACACGAATACTCATAAATTTTCTATATATAGGAAAGGACTGAATTTACACAATATTTTGTGAATAAAATGAATTCATTCACATAAAACTAATGCTACTAAGCCCTATTCATTATGGATTGACAAATAAATTCTCCCAACACTCATACGATTGGCCTTGAAAAAGCTGTAATGAATAAGCCTTGTACAGCTTCGATTTCATCGGCAGCAGCACTTTGAGCAAAGTATTCATCACCAGATATTTCTTTGTTGAGAATCTGTTGTTTTAATCGCTCAGTTCTGTCACTTAAACATTTACATTGTTCCTTAATGATCAGTTCAACAGGCAGATTTCTGAAAGGCATAGCATTCCTCTTAAGTAAATTTCTCTGCTTGAATTATGGGCCTGGAAAACAATTGTCTTCATGAATGTGATCTAATATTTCATGAGCAATTCGTGCTTACCTCTATGAAAATTATCATCATCGGTAAAATGCGAGTAACAGACACTGATAAATCTTGTTTGTTGGTTCACCAGTTTTGAGTTACAAGTGGATGTACAAGGTTTTTATCGATTCTTCAACACTTTGAGGTCCGACTTGTTCAAGGAAGTTTCTTTCACCTAAACTCGAAATTTTTCACCGGGTTGTGGAAATCTATGGGAAGGAAAATTTGAGTTTGCTTTTTCTCAGTATAAACACTTGTCAAATCACACAAACGCCAAGATGCATGAACTTTCTCATTTTCTGATATTTCTTTCAACTTGTCAATCAAAGATTAATCTTTGTTGTCAATGATAATCCCTGTACCTCGGGTTACTCTGATAGCCACCAGAGGGAGTAGCGCTTATCTTCATTCGTCAATAATGCAGTTGGACATTAATTTTCAGCCGATGCTCGAGTTCATTGATATAATGTCCTGTTGGTCATTGTTTGATGATGCGCTGTGCCAGCTCATTTGCGGTCCCCCTCAGTATAATATTCCGTGGATCTTTGTCTTCATCTTCTCTTCCTTCCGATTGGCTTTTCGCTTGTGTGACCCCTATCTTTGAAAAGGGAGACAAGCTTTCACCTCATAACTACCGTCCCTTAAGCCTCCTGTCAATCGCTACCAAAATTTTGGAAAGAATAATTAATGAGCAAATTCTGAAGTTTTTCCTCGAACACAAGGTGATACCAGAACAACAACACGGATTTGCTCCGGGGCGTTCAACTGTCACAAACCTTCTCTCCTGCTTGTTTGACTGGACCAAGGCGTGGGACACCGGTCAGCTGGTGGACGTGATTTATCACGACTTTTCGAGAGCATTTGACAGGGTTCCACACGGCCGACTTCTAACTAAGCTCGAACACCTGGGAATCAGAGGAACACTACTGAACTGAATGAAGGCTTTTCTATCAAACCGTTCGTATCGCGTCCGTGTCCGAGGTGAGCTCTCTACAAGGTCTTGGCAGGTTCTTTCTGGTGTACCCCAGGGACCCGTATTGGGTCTTGGTTTGTTTCTCTTGTACATTTCTGATTTGCCAATTCACTTAATATCGACTCTCGCTTTTTTTTGCCGATGACTTTAAAATGTACAATTCTCCAATTACCAACTATGCAACATTTCAAGAAGACCTGGACATCTTGAACAGCTGGTGTAACATCTGAATGCTTCCTCTCAACATGAGCAAGTGCTCCATTCTGCACATCGGAAGAAATAATCCTCGTCGTCCATATAATATAGGTGGTCAGGTTCTGGTACCCGTTTCCCAACTATCCGACTTTGGCATCATTGTCTCGGACGACCTCAGCTGGCGTAGCCATATCGAGCAAAGGCCAAACAACTGACATACGTTATCTACAAATCTTTTAAGGGTTGCAACAACAGAATATTTGGTACCATTTTCAATACCTATATCCACCCCAATCTCGAATACGGAGGTCCGGTTTGGTGGTGTACAACAAGAGGCGAGGTAGACTTACTCGAGACCACGCAAAGATGGGCCACTCGTGTTGGCTGTGGACCAATTCGACCCACAAGCAGTAGCGACTCAGATCTATGGGTCTAACAACTTTCGAGGAGAGGAGAGCTCGCGGGGATTTAATATTCTCATACCGAGTCATACGCTGTTTTCTGGGTGACAGAGTCAGACAATGTTCACTCCTAATAGAAACCATCTCAGAAGCCAAGACTACATACTGAAACGCGAAAACTTCGGAACAATCTCACCGTCAGAATTTTCTTCCCAACAGAGTTTTTGGTGCCTGGAACAGTCTTCCGAACTCCATTGTGTAGGCTCCTTCAGTGAACACATTTAAAAACAGATACGACGGATGGAGGTCGGAGCGGCAACAAGGACACTAATCTATAGTCTGCATATCTATTTATTGTTAACTGCGATAAATTTTTCTCTCTTTTTTTTCGAATACTTAATATTTTTTTCCTTTTTTCATGTTTCTCATCATTGTGCATGCGTACCAGCCTTTGTATTTTTATCTTTGAGTTAATAGGTTTTAAACCTCAACTCTTCTAATTTTGATGATAATAATAATAATAATAATAAAAATAATGTTCAAGGGATTGCATCGATCCCCGAAGAGCATTAAATTCATCACCACGATTTGAGAACCGTGAACATAGTATCAATGATCAACTACATTAATACCAGGTCACGAGTACATCGATCCATCAATAGCAGTCCTCATATCGATGGTCCCAGAGTGTTGAATTATTTATGCATATCAGTCATTGTATCAATGTATTTTGGACATCAACTTATCACTCTCAGCACATCATTGAATGCTCAGGTACATCAACGTGATGTCGAAAAACATCAATTTAAAGACGTGCTCTAGTGGTTAATTTTTTTGATTCGGACCACAAACTTCTATATATTTTTTCAAATGAAACAATATCGAACGAAATAATGCCTTGATATTTACATTTGCAGACTTTTGTTTTGAACGAAATTTCAAATTTTTTTCAATATACTTCAGCTTTCCGAAATATTTTCATATTTTTAGTTGAATGTTTTATTTTTGCGGGGTAGATTCGTAGATTGTGCTTCTTTGATTCCATTGATGTCAACAAGTTTTTTCATCTATACGTCTTATATTTTGCGAGTTTACAGCATCATTTACATACCTCAATTCGTTTTTGTATCCAATAATGGTAGTAAAGATGCCTATTCGCATCTTGATAATCAAGAAAATATGGAACAGAATATAAAATCTTTCTCATTGAGCAAACTGTATTGGGAACATGACTTTGTTCAATGTTGCCAAAAAAATTATAAACCATTGATATCTTTTGAAGAATTTCAACATTCGTGAGAAAATTACACAAATAATGGGTTTTATTTAGGATTTCGGTTTTCGGATTTGAAAGCAGAAAATTAAGTTTCAATGAATGACTGGAACAGCATACTGTTGGGTAGCTCCAATTGGATATGGGTATATGAATTGTTTAAAAACATCTGACAA
Organism: Myrrha octodecimguttata; assembly: GCA_958510865.1. NCBI lineage: Eukaryota > Metazoa > Arthropoda > Insecta > Coleoptera > Coccinellidae > Myrrha > Myrrha octodecimguttata. The sequence goes on from OY294057.1 coordinate 36,170,409, forward strand.
TATTGAAAAACTTAAAATTTATGAACGAATTATGTGTATTATATATACTCCTTGAATTCGCGGAATATCCTCTCCAGCGGCAAGAACAAATGGTTTGATTGCTTGTTTTTCGATTTCAGAAAGTGATTCTGATCTGGAACGCAAGTCCGTATCACGTTCCCTCGTATTATTTTGCTAGACCATTTACACATAACCACATTGAAGGCTCTCAAATATTTCTTTTCACTCTAACCTCACACCGTCCGTGCTTATGCACCCTTCCTTCCATTACTCATCACTCTTATCGTTCGGATCATTCTATTTGATATCGTTCGATACCTACCGTTTAGTTATTCTGTTCACAGTTCCTAATATTACCTTTCACTGAAGGAAGAAGCACAACGCTTTTCTACTCTGTATATCAGTGGGACATAGGCGCCCATATTGAACCTCCAAGTATGACTCGTGTTAGTTAGTTTCTTCAGACAAAGAAGTCTCGGAACAAGTTGTTCTCTCTTCAAAGTGAAAGGGAAGTCGGCCATATGCAACATCCATCCCTGACCCACTTTGTCAGGCCTTATGCACCTTCCTGTTGTTCTTTATTCAGAGACTATTACACTGTTAAAGTCCACCATACACGTCATTGTCATATTAAAATATTGACATTTCTTATATTTTGATTGACATTTCTCATATTGGCATATCTTATATTTCGATTGTAATTGGGTTCATGGTTGTTTCCTGGCTTGACTCTCCGTACACGCTATTTCCGTTGTGCACATCTAAATACGTAGTGTACGCATGCTGCGTTTGTTGGTTGCTGTCTATTTTGGTGTTTTATTCACCAGGATAGAGTGTGTTGATTTCTGACCATTAACTGCACATAAATTGTTATAATTCTCCTGACACTACACTTCCGTTTGGGCAATGCCTTTGATGTCGGTGTATATTGATTTGTAAATAGTCTAATGAAGTTGTACATCTATTTTGAGTGTTTTACTGCTGTAACGGTACAGTGTCAGGGCAGTCAGAAAAGGAACTTCATTGTTGTTGATTTCAGATATATTTTTCGAAATTCATGTTTTTTTTTGAAGTTTTTCAATTATTTGAATATGAACCGTTTAACTTGTATGAGTGAATCATAAGTTTTATACAGGGTGAGTCTTTAAGTTCTACATTAAATCTAACCATAGATTCCTCTCATTAAATGAAACACTTTTTTCATTTATCATTTTTCTAGATTCGGCTCCAGCAAAAAGAGAACAAGCTGTTTAAAAAAAAATTTTTTTTTGTAGCTTTGATATGGTAACTCTGAATGAGATGAACTTTGGTGTGAAGTTTTTTATTACTATTACACATATTCTTCAATAATCTTTTTCATCCTACTTCCAACAGTTTCGGAGTTATTTACTCGCCGATTCATAAAATTATATGAAATTAGCATGACAAATGGAGGTACAGTTTATCTTATGTCCTTATAAGAATCTACAATCATTTTAAAATACTTAATCATTCGATATATTTTCCCCTAAAACGCACCGTTTTGCAGTTATTCAACGTTGAACATTATAAAATCGAATAAAAATTCTAAAAATTACCTTATTTATGGATCCGCCCCTGATCCAGTAGTGGAAGTAAATTAAGCAGGGTTCACGTTTATCCGGAATACCCCTAAATATTTGTCTATTTCGCATAGAACTAATTTTGATATATGCTATTTCGTGATCATACCACAGATCTAACCATAACATTCATAGACATAGAATAACATGTTATTATAAATCTCGAGAATATTTTTAGGTTAATTGATTGATTTCATATAATTCATTTATAAATTTCGTGAAAAAAGTATAATTATATGGAGTTTTCAATATGAGAATGGGCGAGGGTGGAATTGTGTATAATCATTTAGTGGAATGAAATTGGATATTGCAAAAACATCAAGTTGAAGATCAGTGTTTCAAGTCCAGTGTAGTGAAATGTTTTACCTGCGATAATATCGTAAAAAGCACCAAATAATAAGAATTAAGTGAGGAAATGAGTTTCCTCAATCCAGTTTCTTTGAATTTCAAACCTTACATTGGTTATTCTTCAGTGGAAATCACCGTAAGATATATATGTGATGAACTTGCAAACAAATCGCAGGAGTGTATTAGCACATTGAGAAATGTTTAAATGCTTATTACTCTTTACCTGAGCCGAATCTGGAAAAATGGCAAATGAAAAAAGTGTTTTATTGGATGAGAGGAATCTATGGTTAAAATTAATGTACAACTTAAAAGAATCATCCTGTATATCAACAGATTATACTGGCTGGTTCCAAAGTTATGAGCACGTGAAAATATTTTTGGATACAAAAAACACTGTGTTTCTCTGTTATGGAATTGATTGAATCTAGCATATACTCGGTAAGCCTTTAAGTTGTACATTAATTTTAACCATAGATTCCTCTCATCATCTTTTTTCATTTGTCATTTTTCCAGATTCAGCTAGGGCAAAAATATACAGGCTGTATAAATTTCCAAAAAAAAAACCAGTTTTTTTTGTTGCTTTGATATGGAAACTTCAGATGAGATGAATTTTGGTGTGAAGTTTTCTATAACTATGACACATATTCTCTCTTTCATCCTACTTCAAACACTTTCCGACTAATAGACTCGCCGATTCATAAAACTTTACAAAATTAGCATGGAGAATGCAAATAAAGTTTATCTCATGTCATCATAAGAAACTTCAATAATTTTAAATTATTTGATTAATCCTTATAATTTCTCCTTAAACGCACCGTTTTGCAGAAATTCAACGTTGAATATCATAAAATCGGATAAACATTCGAAAAATTTCATCATATTTATGGATCCGCCCCTGATATAGTGAGGGAAGAAAATTAAGCTGGGGTCACGTTTATCCGGATCAAAGAATACACAGAAATATTCATCTACTTCGCATAGAACTAATATTAGGAATATGCATAGATATAACATTAACCTGTACATGGACTTTCCATAACCATAACATTCTGGAGAATGTTTTTAGGTCAGTTGATTGATTTCATATAATTCATTTATAAATTTCGTGAAAAAAGTATAATTATGGAGTTTTCAATATGAGAATGGGCGAGGATGGAATTGTGTATGATCTTATAGTGGAATGAAAGTGGTATTGCACGAACATCAAGTTGAAGATCAGTGTTTCAAGTCCAGTGTAGTGAAGTGTTTTCCTTGCGATAATATCGCAAAAAGCACAGAATCATAAGAATTAAGTGAGTAAATGAGTTTTCTCAATCTTGTTTCATTGAATTTCAAACCTTGGATTGGTTATTCTCCAAAAGAGATCACCGTAAGGGATATCTGTGGTTAACTTGCAAAACAAGCGAAGGAGTGTATTAGCACATTGGAAAAATTTAAATGCTTATAACTTTTTACCTGAGCCGAATCTGGAAAAATGGCAAATGAAATAAATGTTTCATTTAAAGACAGAAATCTATGGTTAAAATTAATGTATAACTTAAAGACTCACCCTGTATAAGGTTTTTGGACTCATCCAGGGTAGCTCTACCCCAGGTTTCCGTATGTTCATTCACCAATGGAACACCCTGTGTATCTCGTTCTGAAATGGGACTACCTCGAAGCCATACTGAACCCGAACCAAAGGAATCATCGAAATCAAGAAGTTTTCAACATACATAAGATATAGTTTTCTAAGTGATTTCTGAGAGTGGAATGCGACGAATTTCGATAGCATACATGACATCATAAAAGTGAATAGAGTGTGATTTGCCTCTCCTGTTGCTCGGATCATAGAAAACGTAATGAATTCGAAATGATCAATGATGCCAACAGGTCATTAAATTTTGTCAGACCACTTTATAATATAAACACTAAGTTGAATCGTTGCCAATTAAGTCTTTTATGTCACGAACAATAAATATGAGTGGGAGAATCCCATTATACCAAAGCGGCATAATGAAGTAAGGTATAAATTATTAACGTTGTTAAATCGGATAACTCAGGTTCGGTTTCACCGCTGTTAACCCTGTTCGAAAATTTAATCGGGCCAGAACCAAAGCTGATGACGTCCCGAATATTTGGTGGAAGCAATAGATACTCAGCTATGTGAACCTGGCAATTGACCTTGAAATTTTCTCGTGAAAATTTTGTGATGGATTGCACCCGGTAGGTACCCGATTGTACCACAAAAATTTTCGTTTGTACCCCTAACGTTTTCTCTATACAGCCATTATAACTTTTGAACCCACCGGCACCCAAAAAAAAAATTCGAAATTTCCTCATGAAAACTTGGTGAAGGATTGTACCAGGTAGGTACCCGATTGTACCACATTTATTTTTGCTGAAATCCCCATGGTTTTTTTTAAACATCAATTCGAAATTATTTTTTTTTGGGTGCTGGTGGGTTCAAAAGTTATAATGGCTGTATAAAGAAAACGTTAAGGGTAGAAACAAAAATTTTTGAGGTACAATAGGGTACCTACCGGGTACAATCGACCACAGAATCTTCACACAAAAATTCCATCAATTATCGGCCAATCACGAGTTGAAGAAAAAAAAAATTCGAATTGATGTGTAAAAAAACCATGGGGATTTCAGCAGAAATAAATGTGGTACAATCGGGTATCTACCTGGTACAATCCTTCACCAAGTTTTCATGAAGAAATTTCGATTTTTTTTCTGGGGTGCCGGTGGGTTCAAAATATATATATATTATAATGGCTGTAAAGAAAAAATGCTAGGGGTACAAACGAAAATTTTTATGGTACAATCGAGTACCTGCGGGGTACAATCGACCACAGAATTTTCATACAAAAATTCCATCAATTATCGGCCAATCACGAGTTGAAGAGAAAAAAAAATTTCGAATTGATGTGTAATTGAAGTACTGGGATATACTCCTACTTTACAATTATCAAGCTGGTTAGGCCTCAGAAATAATAACTTCCTAAAGAAACGACTTGGTATTTTAAGAGTAGGTTTTTTTATTACGAAAGTCGAGTCCATGAATGGAGTAAATCCCCACAGAGATTCCGTAGATAAGAGTACCCACCAACCTATTCAAAATTCGATATTTTCAAGTTCCAGGTAAAACAGATGGTATCAAATTCAAGAAAAAGATTGCCAATTCTTTCTATCAGGAGGTAAAGCTTTATTTGGCGGGGTCAATTCGTGAATAGGTTATCGCTTAGGCAACCAGTTTGAAAAAGTGCGTCAGAGCCCCAAACTTTACTCAGTGCTTTTCTTGTTTTTTTTTTGCGCGCATGTTCTAGGGAAACAGCGTGCCATCGTTTTGTTCAAATGACTGTAATTTTCGATGATTGAGCCGAAAATGGTCTCAAACGACTAGGTTGGACTCACTGATGAAGAATTCGGTGTTAAAATCGATTCTGTCCGGCCGGCCGACGACACGATAACTGTCGAACGGAGCCAGCAAGCGACTTGAAACTTGTAGGGTACTTCGCGCATCGGAATGCCGCGGTTATCGTTAATGGGGCAAATCGACCAAATAGTCTCGGAGTTATAGCCATTTGAAATTTTGAGGTTAATTTACTGTTATTTCAGAAAATACTGAAGCGATTGGATTGGAACTTGGCAGTTCGTTGGAGCATAATGACGCACAACTTTTTACAAAATTTCGTTGAAATTTTATGGTCACTGAATTTAAAAAAAATTGTTTTTCGAAATTTTTTTCGAAAATTTTTTTTTCCTGAAACCATTGTTCATATTCTAGAACAATTCCAGTCATACCTTGAGCTCCATATTTCACAGCAGTGTATTAAATTTCTATTCGATACCGCTATTAGTTTTGGTGATATTGCGAAAAAATATGTAGAATTTCGTGGTTTTCTTCTCGATATTGTTGTTTTTTCGGTGTTACTCAAGAAATACTGATTCAATCGCAATGAAACTTGGCAGCTAGTTCGAAGATGCCAAAGGATAACATCGTGCAAAATTTCATGATGATCGTGCCATTAGAACCATTCGAAAAAAAAAATCAATTTTTTTTCTAAATATTCAATATTCTTTGATCTCCTCATCATATTATCCCCATTAAATTCTGTATGAACCTTTAAACTGTCATTTCTCGATAAAGTGCTGGAGTTCAATTCGATATAATCAGTATTTTTGGAAATATTGGGAAAATAAATTTTTAATGGGTATATCTGCGGAATCATTGGGTGGTTTTACCCATTCACGAATTCGGCCTTAGTAATCAAGGTCCAAACCTTCGCTACAAATATCCAGTTTCTGAGTGTTTTCTTTCGGAAATTATTGTGTTTTCGGTCGGCCGTTAGAGCGTAATTTGAACTGAAGTTCGAGTTTCTGAGTCGTTCCTTTCGTAAGTTATTGTGTTTACGAAAGAAACTACTTAGGAATTTGATATCTGTGGAGTAGGTTTGGACCTGAATTACGAAGGCCGAATTCGTGAATGGGTAAAATCCGCCCAATGATTCCGTAGATATACCCATTCAAAATTTTACTTTTCCAAAATTCCCAAAAATGCAGATTAGATGTAATTGAAATCCAGTAATTCATCGAAAAAAAAATCTGGATAAATACTGCCGTGAATGCAGCAGCTTTCGCGCGCATATTCAAATTCGTTGCGGAAGCGGTCATCTACATTGAACATGCGCGCAAAAGCGGCTGCCTTCACGGCAATGCTTTTCCAGATTTTTAACATTCAAAGTGCAACGGGTAAAACTTCCATAGCCGACTTCAAAAAGTTAATGAATTATAGTTTGTAGTTTGCCTCTCCTGTTGCTCGGACCATAGAATACGTAGTAAATTTGCCCCCAACAGCTCGTTAAATTTTGTTGGACCCCCTTATGTTATACACTGATTTGAATCGTTGCCATTTAAGCCTTTTATATCACGAACAATAAATGTCAGTCTGACATTATACCAAGCCGGCATAATGATGTTAGATCTAAATCACTAACGTCGTTATAGCGGATAACTCACAATCGGTCACACTTTTGTTGTTTGTTGTTGTTCGAGAATATAATCGTTTAAAAACCATATTGATTATTCAATAAAGTTTTGATGGTTGCTCATATAAATAACAAGGATATTTCGATATTTCATTTTCGAACACCTATATATCTCATGCTAAAATGAGTTTACCTCGGAGCCAACCCAACCCAAAATAATCATCGAAATCGGCCCATGAGACAAGATGTTATCAACAAATATAAAAGAAATAGTTTTCTAAAAGACTGGAATGTGATAAACTTCCATAGCCCACCGACTGACTTCATAAAAGCGAATGGATTATAGTTTGCCACTCCTGTTGCTTGAACCATAGAATGCGTGATAAACTCGTAATGATCAATGCTGCCAACAGGTCATTAAATTTTGTCAGAACACCTTATACAAGGTGTCTCAAGAGAAATTTTATTTTTGTTTAGCTTACTGCGTGAACGGCAAGGCATCCGAGGGACGCGAGGATTTGTTAATCGGTGGCCTGGCTCTTGGGAATTTAGTTGTTATGGAGCCATTCGCAGGAGCGGACCGCGCGTTGTGCGTGCGCGAATTTGCAAAAAAACGGTAATACTGCGACTACTGCGCGAAGAAATTTCTGCAAGTTCGACCAAGCATTCCTCTCATTCGGAATTGGGTGAAGAAGTTTGAGGAGACCGGTTCAACACTAGGTAAACCGAAATCCGGAAGACCAAGGTCATCGAGAACTGAAGAGAACGTGGAACGGACTAATCAGTCTGTTCGTGATGATCCGGACCTCTCTATTCGGAAGCGTGCAAGTGCTTCTCACGTGCTTAGCACATCGCTACACCGCATTTGGCACAAAGATCTAAAGCTGCACCCCTATGAAATTCAATTGGTGCAAGAACTAAAATCCCAGGATGCCATTCAGAGGCTATAATAATAATAATGAAATAATAATAGAAATTTATTTCCAGAATTATCATCATTGACAACAAAATGAAAACAGGTCAACAAAAAAACAAGATTATCCCTTATTTCATTTAAAATTCACAAACAAGAATCTCTTAAATTTGTGAGCGAATAAGGCTCACCCTTCAATATAAACAGATATAAGGTCTTACGATATAAATTAAATGTTGATATGCATCTTATGGTCGTGGGAAGTAAGTTATACAACTTGATAGCCATATAGAGAGTATCTCGCTTTGTATTCGAGTACTTATGGATTGGATAGAAATATTCCTGAGTTCTTCTTGTCAGATTTTTGTTTTCATATTTTTCAGAATAGTGAGGATGTTTACGAAAATATAATAATACCTTATAAACGTATAATCCAAAAAAAAGTTAAAATATTGTTTGCTTTGCTAGAACTCGTAAACCAAGCCATTGAGCTCTTAAAATCATTTAACATTTTATTCTCCGATGAAGCTCATTTTCATCTTAATTGGCACGTAAACAAGCAGAGGTTTCTTGGAGTGCAACCAATCCGAAATGTGAGCATCAGAAACCCCTTCATTAGCCAAAAGTGACCTCATGGGCTGCAATATCATCGCGAGGAATTATCGCTCTTACAGTGATTTCAGAGCACTATGTTAGGATGTTAGATGAGTTTTTTTTTTGCTTGAACTGCAAAATTTTCCTGGCTATGATCAACGAACACGGTTCCAGCAGGATGTAGCAACGTCACACACGTCCAATAGGTCTCTGCCACGAGTTCGTAAATTTTTTCCAGGCAAATCAATATCGAGAAGAGGTGACGTAAATTGGCCACCACGTTGTACCGATTTGACTCCTATGGACTTTTTTCTGTGGGGCTTCTTCAAATCTGAAGTCTACATCAATAAACCAACTTCCCTGGACCAGTTAAAACAAAATATTCGCCACAAAATGGGAGCCATCATGGAGCCTACCTGCCAATCCGTCATCAGAAATTTCAACGTTAGATTTAATGAATGTCGCGAACGTGAGAGAAAACATTTAGACATTATTTTCGAGAAATAAATTTCCAAAACGTGTATTTCAATAATTAATAAATATTTTTCTATATACGGCTTATTTTATTTTTTATCGATTTTTGAGACACCTTGTATTATACACCTAGTTAAATCGCTGCCAATTAAGTCTTTTCATCACGAACAATAAATGTCATTTTGAGAATCCCATTATACCAAAAAGGCATAATGAATTAACGTCAAAATTATTAACGTCGTTAAATCGGATAACTCAGGTTCGGTCGCACCGCTGCGCTGTTTCCCCTGTTCGAAAATCTAATCGGGTCAGAACCAAACCTGATGACGTTGCCAATATTTGCTGGAAACAATAGATACTTCAGTCTATGAATATTCAGAACTTACTAGTGTTGTCGCAAATTTGCAGGACCCAGATGGCTAATTATCTAGGAAACTTGTACATGTCCATTTGTTTAGGATGAGATAAGGCGTACTGCAACTTGTCTAACTTTCAGAACTCTGAACAGATCGCGCAAATAATCCCAGAAGTTTATGAAGGAGTGTGTATTTCTTGAGACAAGGAAGAAGGCACGATAGAGTAGGGGTAGCATCGGTAGAATTTTATTGAAAAAATTCCAAAACAGTCAGTAGGTATTACGTGAATCTTTGAATTCTTTGCCCAAGCTAGGGTTGCCATCTTTTAAATTTGAGACAAGACGCGTGAAAACCCCGGACTTTTGAACCCAGAACCCGGACATGTGTTCTTGAATATAGTGTAAAAAATACAGTATGAAATATAACAAATCAGCATTTTTGTATTTTCAGAAATTAAAATTGAATTTAGTCAGCTTTTATCATCATTTTGAATGCACCTAGCAAAACAGAAATCATATAACAGTTTGTTATGAATTTTTCCCATGAACAATTGGTTTTTTTATTCTTAAAATAAAACACAAATTATTAATATACCGTTATGGCAACATAACCTTATTCGAATATTAAACCTAAGAAACTTCAATTATGTTTTTAATCGAAAATCTTAGGAGTACAGGGATCATTTCAGTATTCAGTCTTCAAGGAAACTCTTCAAACTAAATAATAATTATCTTTAAATTTTTAAATCCGGACTACAAATGAAGATCGGCCTGGACGCTCCCCGGACGCTCTCTAAACTTGGACAAACCCGGACGGATGGCAACCTTAGCCAAAGCGGTCATCTTTTCACGTATTGATCCCTCTAAACACAGCTTCCCTCTCTGATGAAAAAATTTCATCATAATACTCATAATATAACCTCACGAAATTTTGCATGAAACTTCAAGCTATTATTTTTCAATCAAGTACTGGATTTCAAATCGATCAAATCTGTATTTTTGGAAATAGTGGGGAAATAAAATATTGCATGGGTATATCTGCGGAATCATTGGGCGGACTCATTCAGGATTCAATCTTCGTGAATATCGTTTTATGGTCGTCCTTACGGCCGATGGTGAACGCAATAACTTCCGAAGGGAATAATTTCGAAACTCGATATTTGTAGATTCCATGTGGATCATAATAAAGAAAGCCGAATTGATGAATGGGTGAAATCCACCAAATAATTCCACAGATATACCCATTCAAAATTTTATTTCTCAAATATTTCCAAGAATACAGACTGGATCTTTCTGAATTCGACAAGATCACAGAATATAAGTATTTGAAAATGATTCTGCATCAGCATTCTCAACCTAATCAATAAGTATCATCATGATTAGATCAGTAATTTTTGAAGTATTCCAGAAATATTAACGATACCGAGGAAAAATACACGAAATTTGGCATAATTTTTCCCAAAATTGCCAAAAGTTTGGATCAGATCGAAATGAAACTTGCTACAATTTAGAGTTTCAGTTGTGTTCCTTCCACATCTTCGCAATTTGTATACAACTCACTAATCATACGACCCCAACAAAATTTAGCAAGAAGTTTCAATTCGAGCGCCCAGTTGTTCCTAAAATATCGAAATCGAAACCATATGGCCAATTTGGCCCATTAACAATCTCAATTTAATGAAGCCTACCATGGAAGTTTCAAGTCTATAGGATTATAATAATCATAATAATAATAATTATAATAATGAGAATAATAAAAATAATAATAATAATAATAAAGGTGCCTTTATTGAAACAGAAAAAAATATATATAATTCAAACATTTGGGGCGGAGTCTAGCTTCAGCTACTCCACTCAACCCCAAAAACAAAAGAAGTACGAATCGAAAGAAAAAAAAATAAATTCAAGAATTCTTCCATTTTCTTCAAATCTGGAAAAGCAAGGACTAGAAGTAGAGATTTTCTATATACTTCAAAAATTATCCCACGAAATATGGCATGAATCTTCTAACCACCATTTTTTGAACGAGTACTAGATTTCGATTCGACTGGATCTGTATTTTTGGAAATATTGGGAGAATAAAATTTTGAATGGGTATATTTATGGGATCATTCGGAGGATTCTACGATTTACGATTTCAACCTTCGTAACTAAGCAGCAAATCTGACCTACAGATATCGTCTCTCTAATTTGTTTCTATTGTATTTATAAATAATCGGCCTCTGGCGCTACCGAAACAATGGGTAATCCATGCTATGATATTTCCAAAATAACAGATCTGTATTATTTTCAATGTGTTTTCTAGGTTTTCACTCCGAATATCTGAAATAGAACTATTAAAAATAAAGAAAAATAATTTATAGAAAACCCCTTTGGTATTTCAGGATCGAAACTATTTGTCGAGAGCAGATTCTAGGAAAAAATTGCCTAATGAACAATAAAGTGAACTGTAACGATTCCGAGTCGAAATCTGACTCCTTCATCAGCCAAACGAGAAAATTTACAGAATTAATTCATACTCTGAAGATAAAATCTCACGAATTATCTAGCAAATTTTGTATGAACTTCTCAGTCATTATTTCACAAATATCCTACATTTCAACGATTACCATATTTCAACTCGGTCGTATTTTTGGAATATTAAAAAAAATTCTTAAATTGTATTCACAGATTGGCTAGCAAGTTGAAACCTGTTACATGGTTGTTAAATATCGTCTGAAAGGTATGAAAGGAAACAATCTTCTTCTTATGGTGCCGTCTCTTCATGGAGGTTGACTATCATTATGGCTATCTTAAACTATGATATTACGGATCCCCAAAATTTGGAGAGATGTACGTTCTTAGGCTTCTCAGCCAGGACATCCGTCTTCCATTATTGGTCTTTCCTGCGATTTTCTCTTCCATTCTCAGTCGTAGCGTACTGTATCATTATCCACGCAGAATTTGATCAAGATATTCTTTCTTATTTTCTAACCTTAATCAAATTCGCTCATTTTCTCTTCTTCCCCACTATGTGCAAAACTTCTATCTCGATTTATCGAGTAAGCAAGGAATATTATAGATAACGCTCTGTTTCTCAGAACAAGCGCGTAAAGAGCAGTGACGTGAAGTCAGCAGCTTCTGCGCGCATGTCCACTTTTGGTGATATCCTTTGAACATGCGCGTACAAGCTACTGACTTCAAGTCAGTGCTTTTTACGCGCTTGTTCTGGGGAACAGCACGTTATCGTTTCGTCAAAATGTCTGTAATTTTCGAATTTTGAGCTGAAAATGGTCTCAAACGACTATTAATTATTAGAAAATATTATTCAATAGATTAACATATTCACAAGGACAAATATCAGTCGATAAATCAACATATATTCTCTCCTGATCAGAGCTAATCGTCCAATCAACCAAAACATCTACACCGATGAAGCGGATCCAAAGAGAATGACTACAGCTGTTTCACAGTTGTTACTGATCTTCAGGTCAACTTACCTTGGATAAAACCGCAGAGGGAATTTCGATACTTGTCACCTTTCAGATGGACCGCTGCAGTTTAACAACGTACAGCGCGCCATCTTCTGGGATCATCTTGCGAATCCCACCTTCGAGTGCAGAATACTTTGATCGATGTGCATGACGTTCATCTTTTAGTCGCATCATGGTCACTGTATCTGCGATATTGCAGTTTTACAAACACCATCACGACATGGAAACGCTCGGTTCATATGAATTCCCACAAGATTATTTAATAGATATATTCTGGCAATGTTCTTTTATGAATATTAGATATGAAAACCATTCATTCCCACTGATCAAGTCTGATTTAAAATACTTACGGCAGTTATGTATGTCAGAGGATGGTGAATTGAATTACTGTGATACAAATTTATAAATTAATGATCAATATGGTTTGGACACTAAAAAGTGTATTATTAACGCTCAGATCTTTGTAACACCAAGAATCCGACAATGTGGTGGAACATGTCGATTGCCGCCCCCTTTTCCTCGCCAGACCACTTTAGGCTGCGAAGGAGGTTATAATCTGAAACCCTAAGTTTTTCAATACAAAAACCGATAATAATTCTGTTACTGTTCGATTGATATTCATATCTATTGGAAAAATATATGTTTTCAGTAAAAATATTAATATTAGCAAAAATTACTCATCTGAAAAAGTATATAATTCAATTGTTGCTCATCATAAAAACTATCTTTCTTCACGGCTAATAAATGCATTCGGTGGATCAATTATTTATTCGCTATTAAAGAAATATGATTTTTGTGTGTTACATTAGAGCCATTTTTATTCCTTCGATAATTTCGCGTTTGTTGGATAATTCGAAATGGCAGTGAGAATGGCAGTTACGCATTTTTTTTGTTTTGAAAAATCATATGAATTGAAAATGTGAGGAATTAATATATTGCGTGGTCTTAAAGGCAAAGTAGAAAGAATTCGTAATCTTCGTTCTTTTTGATGTTCAGCATCAATTTCTATTCATTCCATACATTTCCTCATACTGCTAAAATCCATGGATGGTTCAATGTATGACTGAATATTCCTGAATGAATTAGGGTCCATCGGAGAACTTTCCTGAAAATGCAGTAATATTTTTTATCAATTCTGCGTGTGTTGCTTCAACCATTTTTTAAAAAATTTTTCAGCCAGTAAGGGAAGGGTATACAAAAATAAATGAATTAATCACAGTCTAACTGCACAGTTTGAAGATAATAATATTTCCACGAATTCTGAATTGAGTGGAGAGATTCCAAATATATTTCAGTTTTAAGATTATTGGATGGGGGTGTGCCAGTGAAAATTACGGTTTTCCTATAGAAAAGGGTATCCATCATCCATCTAACATCACATACATTCATCATTCATGTCAAAACCGATTTAATAAGAAGCTTCCTGGTTCTCCCTCACTCAATACGCTATTATATTAAAACTTTTCACTCTCCTTAGTTTCTTTAACTATGTCACCGCTTCTCCAATATCAGGAAGTCATCTATCATGGCCGATACACATTTTTCGTATCAACCGAAACATAATTCCAACTTGAGAGTATCGAAGATTTCCAGAGCTTCAGCATATATTTTGCATTCCAAAACTGTTTACTGTTTGTTTTGTCAACAGCGATCAACATTGAATTCGAATATCCATTTAAATGCTCGAAAATGTAAAGGCTGTTTTTTGGTTTATTATTTGATAAAATCAAATAATAAACCTTAGTGATTGACCAACAAAAAAAAAATTTTAACCTCCCCCTGAAAATTCCACAGTTTACGTTTTGGAGTACGTAGATTTGAATAACCTAATAAAAGAAAATCCGTCTGTCCGCCGTCCGCCGTACGCCGTCCGCCGTCCGTTGTCCGGGGCTTTTCTCAGAAAGTACTGAACCGAAATCAGTGAAACTTGGTAGAAAAATCGTGTGTCGCTCGGGATTGATCATCCAAGCTTTTCAGCAGAATAGGTGTACCCTAAGGGCTCAAAATGGGGGTTGGGGAAAGAAAAAATATTTCTCAAAAACTTACCACCGAATTTTCATGAAACTCTGAACGTGGATTACTGTTGCAAAACTAAACCAAAAAAATTTCACCCGGACGATTTCCGACCAGTGGTTCCTGAGTTATAAGGAAAAACGCTGCAAATTTCCAATAATGTCAAAAATGACATCATCGCATTCAGTTCTAAGATTGGAATTCACTGGAATAATCGGTTTACTTTTCATCCAGAATCATACATCTAAACGGAGATGAAAATATTGATGACCAAATTTTCAACACATATCGAGAAATTTTTAATTTTAATTTTTATTATTTTATAAACACGATTTGCAAATGCCCCATCGATGTTCTTGACTATTTCATAATCGTAAGTAGTTCAGATTAAATATGTTTGGGTTTTCTCTCCCAATATCTTAAACATAACTACTGAAAATAGGATCAAATTATTATTTATAGAAATCACCCTGCGGATTTAAGATTAAATTTCTTCATGAAGCTCATTCATATCTTGAATAAAACTTTTATTTTATTAATAAATCATTGGTTTTTCAGAACACAAAAACCAATTCCATGAAAAAATTCATTTGAAACATTGAAATCTCAATAAATACTCTTTTATAACTGAATAACACTTCTACATGCAGAACGCGAATTAAGTAGCGCAATTTAAAATAATGCAGATTTCCAAAAAATTCGGTTGATCGGAGATTTCCATCAATTTCGGTTTGCGTAGTACGATTATCGTCAACATGTGGATATCCGTTACTGGTTTCAATCGGTTTCCAAAATCTTTCGTACTGACAGTTTGAAATAAGCGTGAATATCAAAAATAATGAGCATTTATATGATAAATCAAATTGGAGGATTTAATATGCAAAAAATCAATAACAAACTGCAAATCTCATCAATTGTCGATTGTCGAGAATCTAATACTGAGGGTTGGAGCCTTAGACTAAAGTTAGGTGCCGAGGATCTATCTACCTGTTCTGAATGGGGTCTGTGCCGGGTCGTGACCTTAGACATATAGCGTATATAGGGTATAGCGTAGACAAAAATATTCCGCATGTATCATCATCTGGTTGTCAGCAAACTACTTGTTTGAATTTCACGTCGTTACATCAAACAGACTTTCGGATTTGACACCCTCTTGGTTGAGTGTATCTGACAACGATAACAACGAACGAAATTTATAATCTAGCATTATTTTTCGAATTCAACCTGATGAGGTTCACGATATATTTAATTGTTACAGAAATGTTATTGAAAATAACTTTAGTTTTTCAGTTTGTGTGGTGAATACTCTGTGAATCAAGTGAATCGGATATCTGCTGTGGAAAAATGTTTTTTCAGATCAATAGCACAGGAAGGTTGAGATTTTTTTAAATTTCATTAATATTTTTCAGAACAAAGTTGAATCCCAGTAGAAATCACTTCTACACATTTGACATTAGCGGAAAGTGTCGAATTTTGTTTTACGTATTGGTGTTAGTTTGAAAGATTGAGTTTATTTCTTCAGTGTCAAGAAATACGAACGCGTTCGGATTGAAACATCATGACTAATTGTGGAATTTAGACACTCGATTTAATGCAAAATTTCGTGAGAATTGTATTGGAAAAATCGAATTTTTTTTTAAACATTTTTTTTTTCGGATACATATTCATCAAAGTTCAATGAAATTTGGTACAGGTTTCAGAGTCAACATTTAGAAACAGTGTTTCAAATTTCAGTTTTGACCGATATTTATTTGTGCAGATATTGGCAAAAAATTTCGTGACTATTTTGAATATTGAGGTAATTTCCCTAATATCTGAAAAAGGACAAACCCTATCTGATTTGAAGTTCATTTTCAGTTGTAGAATACCGACACGAAATTTAATAATTGTGGAAAATAGTTAGATTTTCAAAGAGGTGAAACGACTGTGGAACGTCTCTCGTCATTCAAAATATTTTAAATTTTGCTACTCAGTTAGCGTTCTGCATGTGGAAATGTTATTCAATTATGCAAGTGTATTTATTGAGATTTCAATGTTCACATGAATTATTTCATGGAATTGGTTTCTGTGTTGTGAGAAACCAATGAGTTATGCATAATATAAATATGAGTTTTTTAAGATATCAATGGTAAATTGGGTTAACTGAGAAAATAATAAACCCTTGTGTAAAATTTGCAGCGTTTTTTAGAGGTATAGAATTTTGAAATGCAATTAAACAAGGATGAATTTTCGAAAGTGACATGAACTTGACTTTATTCAAAAGATAATCTTTTGGTATTATAATTTAAATATAATTTCTAGCATATGACTGCCACGGCTGGCTCGGACGTTACCCATTCTTGAGGTCCAAACATTTTCCAACATTTGTGGCCGTATATCGGCAATAACGCGGCGAATGTTGTCCTCCAAGTGGTCGATCGTTTTGGGCTTATCGCCTAGCAGCGTTAAATCGTACGATCTTGGAGGCCAATTCCCGGGTCTTCCTCTACGGTACGCTCTACATCAGCAATGGCTTCTTCTATTCTCACTGTACGACGTCTCTGTGGATGCGTTTTATAACTTAGAGTTAACGTGGTGCGAAAACGGTCCATAGGTAATTTATTGCTCTGATGGACGATTATGTTGACCGTAAGATGGACGTAGAGCGCGATACGTATTTCGAACAGAACCAATATTTTCGAAGTGAATTTGCACAATTTGGAAGCGTTGTTCAGGCGTCTGTCTATTCATGTTGAAATGCCAGACCAAATTAAGCACAAATCAGTTGACAGCTGACAAATTGGCTGCCAGTTAAAACAGTGTTGCCAACTTTAAGTTCTATGCGTCTTGAAAAAACCCTCTAGTCGGAAATTCAAGGATGACGAAGAATAACCACTGCATTGTTTTTTTGTATCAGAGCTGTGTCGAGCAGTCCATGAAGGGCTTAGTGCTTAGTAATCCCGAAAAGTGCTTCAAAGGCGAACGGTGCTCGGGAGCACTTTGCGGTGCTTGGGAGCACTGCGGTGCTTGGGAGCACTTTGCGGTGCTTAGGAGCACTTTTTCGAATTACTAAGCACTAAGTCTTCTCAAAAAATTCTAGAAGCACCAAGCTCTAAGCACCGGCTCAGTAAAGTGCTTGCGAGCACAGTCCTTAGGAGCACAAAAGTGCTTCTAGTGCTTTCACGAGCACTTAGCACAAGGCTTTGGCACAGCTCTGATTTGTATAACGGTTTGTGGGTATATTGTATGGATGTCATTCTTTAAACATACAATTTAAGTCTTATCACGATCTAGGTGCATTGAGAATTTCAAATGAATCAAAGTGGTAAAACTCTTCATTCTGGAATCGATCTTGATGTCCACCATACAGCTCACCTCAGCATTGACGGACTATTTTCGTAGGCATGGTCAAATCAATTGATCTTAGTATTATCTGTAGGAGGAACGTTTTAAAACTGATTTTGGGAGCATTTTGAAGTCTTCACAACCTTGTTGAAATGTCGTGAAAGCCCAGTTTCAAGGGAATCACAGGACCTGAAGTTTTATGGAACTCTACCGAGAGGATAGAATATGATCATACAATCTTAAAGGATATTCACTGAAAATTGAATTCTCTTTATTTGATTATGGTATATATCTGCACATGAGAATGAAACCTAGAATTCCACTCTAAAAAATCATTCTTCCATCAGTCATATCTAGAAAATAGACAATATTATTATGAATGAATAGACATCCGAAAATATGAAGTGATCTGGAACACTTCAATTTTTTCTGATTAATTCGAGAATCGCGAGATCGCGAAAGCTGAGGTAATTCAATAAAGAGTACAACTTGATACTGCTAGCTTACGGACTCCATATAACCCGATATTCCGAAAGCATAAATGGTTCAATTTTCTACTAAATTTCTGAACCCATTGAGATAATATCATCATTTTTTTTTCAAACTAATGACGCGTTTCTGCTCACTCTTAAGTGATGGAAAGTGATATTTGATATTTGTTACCAGAGCTTTAAAGCGAAATCGATGCTCGTTCCGAAAATTTCACTGGATATTAGTTCCTTTATTGATTTTGTGCTATACTGACACGCTATTCATGAGGGTTGATCAAGGAAACTCATCTAATAAACAGAAATTTCATCGAAGTAAAAGTAGCCACAAATCATCTGTAACGATTTCGTGACTGAGCTCATCGAATAAGGGTTTGGACAGTCTTGTTTTGACGACCTATATCTTGTTGGATATACCTTGAAGAAATTTATGTCTTGGATGGAACAAGTTTTTTATTACAAATCGATGGATATATTTCTTTTTCGATCATATTGTGTGAGAAAAACATCCTATAAATTATTGGGGATATCATATTTTCTGAGGTTAGATATGTGGGGAATACTGAATTCATTGCCTGAACTTAATTGAATCTGATTTTAAAAATCCTAGAGAAGTACTGACGTGAAGTTAGCAGCTGCTTAGGGCATGTTCTAATCCGTTGCCAAAGCGGTTGTCTCCTCATATGATCCTTAAAACGCAGCCTTGCGTTTTGGTTTATTATTTCATAAAATCAAATGATAAACCTTAGTGATCGACCAAAAAAAAAAAATTCTAACCCCCCTGAAAATTTCACAGTTTACGTTTTGGAGTATGTAGATTTGAATGAACGAATAAAAAAAAATCCGTCCGTCCGCCGTCCGTTGTCCGGGGCTTTTCTCTGGAAGTACTGAACGAAAACCCTTGAAACTTGGTAGAAAAATCGTGTGTCACTCGGGGTTGATCCTCCAAGCTTTTCAGCAGGATCAGTGTACCCTGGGGGGCCTAAATGGGGGGTTGGGGAGGAAAAAATTATTTCTCGAAAACTTACTACCGAATTTTCATGAAACTCTGAAAGTTGATTACTGTTGCATAACTAAACCTAAAAAATTTTACCCGGATGATTTCTGACCAGTGATTTCTGAAATAAAAAGAAAAACGCTGCAAATGTCCAATAATATCGAAAATGAATCATCGCATTCGGTACTAAGTTGTTTAAGATATCAAAGGTATATTGGGTTACTTAACTAAGAAAATAATAAACCCTTGTGTGAAACTTGCAATGTTTTTTAATAATATTTTTGCTCGCGGCTGATCGTAAACACAAGAACTTCCGAAAGAAACTCGATATTTGAAGATTAAGTTTGGACATTAATAACGAAGGCCGAATTCTTGAATGGGTGAACTTCAACCAAAGATTCTGCAGATAAACCCATTCAAAATTATATTTTCCAAATATCCCCGAAAAAAACAGGTTAGATCGAATTAAAACCTAGTTCTTGGAGGAAAAATGGAAGGTTTTTGCAGGATCTCGAGAGGATAATATGATAAGAAGATCACAGATTATAGAATTTGGCCCATTTTTTCCCATTATCTCCGAAAATTGAAATCTTAGCTTTCTGAAATTTGGTTGTTGTGAAATATGGGGTTCAATGTAAGAGTTTGCAAATCTGATAGATAGTTTCCGTAAAATACATTTTTCTGAGAAAAATTTCGATTTTTTTTAAATTCTTTACTATATACTAATTGAATAAGGTTGACGCTGGGTCAAAGAGGTCGACCCACATATCAGCGATATCCTTCGTAGCCGTTAGAGTTAGGAAAAAGCGGTAAATTCACATAAATATATGAAACATCTCTCCACTTCCCATTGAAAAAAACTATATCTCAATCGAATGGCTAATATTTTTGAAAAAATCCAGAATATGGTGAACATTTCAACACCAATTCAGGTATATTCAACAAATCAGATAACTGTATTTTATGGGCGGGCCCTGAGAAATGACCAAACGTCACGGTTAGTACTGTCATTCGTCTAATACTGTCACTTTTACAGTTGCAAATTCAAGATTTCATAAGACGAATATATGTAATTTGTGAAAATATGCATCGAAATATGTCTTAAATATGTAAATCGGAAGTTTCAAACGTTCTGGATGGATTCATTCGATTGATGAATTGACCTGGAAAATTCAAGTTGGTCAGTTTCCTTTGAAGGAAGGTTAACAAATATGGTAGTTATTCTTGAGAGGTGTATTGGAACGAATTATTCTTGGGAGGTGTATTGAAACGAATGATATAGAACAAGTCTCCAGAGCCTTTCCATATTAATCGATATAAAATATAAGGACAATATCAACCAGGATTAATAATTGCAGCTTTCTGTTATTCAGAAGGAAATCCAGTGTTGAATAAGATTTACCTCTGCATTGAAATGTGTCTGAATGAAGTAAATCGTAAATTTTATACGATATGAAAGCACTAATTAATTCCATTGATAAATTTTCATGACAGATTGAACCTAATTATGTAGAACAAGAAGAATTCTCCAGGTCCTTCCTATATTGACGTACCAAAAATGAAACAGAAATAATAAATGCAGTGTTCTATTATTCAGAAGGAAATCCAGTGTTGAAAAAGATTTATCTTTGCATTGAAATGTGTCTGAATTCAGTAAATCGTAGGTTTTATACGATCTGATCTAATTATTTCCATTGATGAATGGAATAAATGGAGAATTGAAACGAATAATATAGAACAAGAACAAGTCTCCAGGTCCTTCCTATATTGACGTACCAAAAACGAACCAGAATTAGTAATTGCAGTGTTCATTCATTCGAAAGGAAATCCAGTGTTGAATAAATTTTACATTTGCATGAAGATGTGTCTTAAATAAGTAAATGGTAAGTTCTGAACGATCTGAAAGCATTAATTAATTCCATTGATAAATTGACTGACATATTGAACCTTACAATGTAGAACAAGAAAAAGTTTCCAGGTCCTTCCTATATTGACGTACCAAAAATATAAAGAAACTATGAACCAGAATTAATAATTGCAAGGTTCTGTTATTCAGAAGGAAATCCAGTGTTGAGTATGATTTTCCTTTGCATGTAAATCGTGAGTTCTGAACGATCTGAAAGCATTAATTGATTCCATTGATAAATTGACATGGAAAATTGAACCGAATAATATAGAGTAAGAAGACGTGTTGAATCCAACCTGTTATGTTTTTGTATCACAATATGTATTCTATTGAACTATACTTTGATATCATAACCAATAATCGTTAAATAAGAAATTGATTGAATATGCAGTTTTGCATTCATTCTGAATGTAGAACATGATGTCATGATTACTCAATTAAATTTAGATGACAACTGCGAATTGTTCATCTTCATTAATTGAATAGGAAATTTGGATTTTCCTAATGCAGTAATGTTTTACACACGAGTGAAGGAGTTCATCATAATTGCTCTCAATGTGAACAAAATAAATCTCACTATATGATCGATACAAACGACTATGAAGGAAATATTCACCAAAATGAATATTCATTAAACCCTGTTGTATTTGTTGAACTTTCATTGTACAAAAATATGTGTTAGTGAGAATACCAACTGAAAGTTTCATTTTTTTCATGAATATTGTATAAAATTATTCCTCACCGGAGGGTCATATTTCTTCTCTGGATTTTATGAAATTTGTATTAGGGTGATGTTATGATTCATATTAGGTATCTTATCAAATTACCGAAAAAAGAATTGTGAAAAATTCATTAAACCAAGCTGTTCAGATCTATTTAGTTTGTTAGTCGTTTCGATACTTAAAACTGAGTTTTAATATTTATTAAGGATATTTTACACAGTACTGAGTGTTTTCATTTGATCCATGGATTTTGTGTTTGAATGTGAGCACCGTCATCGTCTATACACGGAATGAATAAATACAAAGGTCAAGTTCAGAACATATAACATCCACCTAACAGTTTAGAAGATGAACGCATTTGAAATTTCATCATCTCGATATTTGAAAAAAAATCTAGAAAAGCACTGCCGTGAAGGCAGCAGCTTTTGCGCGCATGTTCAAATGTAGATGACCGCTTCAGCAACGAATTTGAACATGCACGCAAAACCTCCTGCCTTCACGGCAGTGCTTTTCTAGATTTTTTTTTGATAAATTACTGGATTTCAAGTCGATCTAATCTGTATTTTTGGAAATATTGGAAAAATACAATTTTGAATGGGTATATCTACGGAATCATTGGGCGGATTATACCCATTCACTAATTCGACCTCCGTAATTAAGCCCCAAACCTTCTCTACAAATGTCGAGTTTCTAAGTCGTTTCTTCCGGAAGTTATTGTGTTTACGGTCGGCTTAACGGCCGACTGCGTAAACACAATAACTTCCGAAAGAAACAACTTAGAAACTCGATATTTGTAGAGAAGGTTTGGACCTTAATTACGAAGGCCGAATTCCTGAATGGGTAAAATCCACCCAATGATTCCGCAGATATACCCATTCAAAATTTTATTTTCCCAATATTTCCAAAAATATAGATCAGATCGAATTGAAATCCAGTACTCCATCGAAAATTACAGTTCGAAGGTTCATACAGAATTTAATGAGGATGATATGATAAGAAAATCTCAGAATTTTTTTTTTTCAAATTGTTATAATGACACGATCATCACGAATTTTTGCATAAAGTTATCTTTCAGCATCTTCAAACTAGTTGCGAAGTTTTATCAGGATTGAATCAGTATTCCTCGAGTAGTATCGAAAAAAACGACGATATCGAGAAGAAAACCTCGAAATTTGACATATTTTTTCCAGATATCTCAACAACTTATGATCGTATCGAACTGAAATTTGGTACACTGCTGTGAAATATGAAGTTCGAAGTGTGAGTGGAATTTTTTTTTGGTATCATGAATGGTTTCCGGAAAAAAATTCTTTGGAAAAAAATTTTGAAAAAAACTTTTTTTCAATTTACTGACGATATGATCCTGACAAAATTTGGCTTTCGAGTTGCTAGCTCTCTCCGTTCGACAGTTATCGTGTCCACGGCCGGCCGGCCGGACAGAATCGATTTTAACACCGGATTAGTCATCAGTGAGTCCAATCTAGGCGTTTGAGACCATTTTCGGCTCAATCATCGAAAATTACAGACATTTGGACAAAACGATAGCACGCTGTTCCCCTAGAACATGCGCGCAAAAATACAGACACGATTGGGTCGACATTCAGCTCGTGGGTAGACGATGACGGTGGGCTCACATTCGAATATAAAATCCATGGATCATATTATAACACTCAGTACTGTGTAAAATATCTTAACCAAATATTAAAACTCAGGAGGGGGAATATTTGTTGATTTATCGACGGTTATTCGTCCTTGTGATTATGTTATTTATTAAAAGTCAATTTTATGTATTAAAACGACTAACAAAGTCATGGTACTAAATATAGAATCACATAAAGAAACATATTTCAAGACTTTATTATCTGGTTAGAATTATTTTCTTGAATTAATAAATATTTTCATCTATTCAAAATCCTGGATCTATCGTCCTGCAGATCGACCACCTAGGTAGATCTAGCATTAAATGAAATCTATCGCCTAAGTCTATCTTTCACCAAGAGAAATCTGGGCGCACTAGTGCCTAATAATCATACTATCTCAACGAGTTTCTGTGATGATGCGCTTTTTATGCTTCAACCAACTGCAAAGTTTCAATCCAATCGCTGAAGTTCTTCAAGTATATGGGAACAAACCAAAATTTAAAATTTTATTTATTACCTCGAAACCTTGCGGTCGATTTGGCATATTAACAAACTCAACCGCTGCAATTTCATACGCGACCTATTCTGGAAGTTTCAAGTTGCTTGCTCGTTCTTTTCGAAGTCCTCATGTTCTCGGACGGCTGGACAGAGTCGATTTGAACACCGTTCGTTCAAGACTATTTTCATCTGCAGGTTAGAAAATTACAGACATTTGGACGAAACCAGAGCATGCCGTTCGCTAGAACATGCGCGGAAAACAAATGTGCAAAATTAAACTTTTCACAGCTGATTAACGGTCAGAAACCTCAAAAGTTCATGCTATTCGGAGTACACAATGCTCCGGAAATGCTTCATGTCGTTAATTTTAACACCATTAGCGAGAATGCTCTGTAGAAAGATCTAGGACAGCCAAAATTCCCTTATTTACCCCATATGTGAACCATGAAGTTGGGAAAATGCGAACATCTGTTCTGTCCCCAACTACCAAAGAGAAAAACCGGAAAACTCTTATAGGAGCTAATGCGTACAGTGGGAAAACATTTGGAAAATTTATCGCGTTGAATTGGCCTCAAATACTCAATTCTCTGCCCTTCTCATCACCAGTGGTGGTTCAAGATAACTAGGGGCCTTAGACTGAATTTCCATGCGTCCCTTATCCGATTATACGTTTTCCGGAACCATTGATTGGTGGAAATATTCGAATTTGAATTTAATTATCGTACAAAGATATCATTCATTTGATCAGATTTATCCCAAATACAAATACTTCGAATAATGTCATTTTTACGAGCTTGTTCTTGGAAACAGCGGGTTATTGTTTTTCCCAAGTGGGTGTAATTTTCGAATTCTAAGCCGAGAGTGGCCTTGAACAATTAAGCTTGATTCCGTGAATCCATGGTCAAATTTAATTATGTTCGCCTGTCCGTATTGGCTCTAACCCCTAAAGGAAAGGAACTAGGAAATTTCAGTTAATTTCTTTAATTGCAAAAATCAGCCAAACAGTTTTGGCGTTATGTCTAGTTGCAATTTTGAGGTTACTTCTTCAAACTGTAAAGAAGTACCAACGCATTCATTTTGAAGCTTTTCAATTAGTTGAAGAATAGCCACGTCCATAGCTTCATGCAGAAATTCGTGAAGATTTTTACTATTTTTCTGAAATGATTCTTCTCGGGGACCAGTAATCAGACGGCGATTGAATTCGGCACACAACTTGAAATTATTATATCACAACAGTTTCTTAATTCGCATAATTTTTTTTTTAATATGTCAGTTATGGAATCCCATTTAAATTCTGTGGTGGAATTTATAAGAAAACGTAATCCATTCAAAACTCAAAAATGATTCACCTAACGTCATTGATTGGAACAATAAATCAAAGTAGTCATATTCTTCCTGAAAAAAACGTTTTCTACGTATAAATCGAAAGAAGTCGCATTACTACATATGGTAACAAATTTTTCAATTTGTTGGGAAGTAAACTCGTTTATTAAAAAATCTGAATTTCATAACATTTCGACTTTTAAGACTTCGTTTCATTCATCCAATCTCCATTGTTTAATCTTTCCTAGCATTATTTATTTATTTTGAATTCAATTACCATTAAAGCAAACAGAAGAATCTTCGAATTCAAATATACCGAATTCCCGCCACATCTTACCTAGATGCCGAAGAGTGTGTGACACTTTTGATATTTTTGGTTTTTTTTTACCTCCATGGTTCCGATTCATTTAGAATCTGATCATCCGCACTCAGTCCAGTCACAAGTAAGCAAAGGAACTGTGATTTGACTCTGTGATTTTTCCGGCATTATGACATCAGGTTTGTTTTGGTTCCGAAATTCAGAACTGTCCTTAAACAGTTCTAGAACTGCACAGAATCGATACGCTGTGGAAGCCCGATTCTGAACTATCCTAGAAAAGTTCTGAAAGCGATGAAACCAAAACACGAATTAAGTTCGGGTTCACATCGGGATCGAAGAGGAAAAAAACTTCCGTTTGAGGAGGAGAAAAGAGGAATGTTAATCATGTCTGATATATTGTGTGTGGTTTAATTGAAAATTTGCGAAAGTCCTTGGCGTACCATGTAATATAAAAATATTTTTGGGAAGACTTGCTTCCACTTAATTTTTTTTTCTGAATTTTCTTCATTACTTCAATTATATTCCGAAATGAACCAACCAATTGGTTTATATAATAATGAATTCAATGACGAACGTATTTCAGATATGTGCTTTTTAGAGAAAAATTAATTCGAAACATTATTATTCAATAGAGAAAGAGGACTCTTGTATTCATAGATTTATTTAAAAGTATACATCCCAGGTGTGAACAATAGAAATAAAATCCATTAGATTATCCTGGTAGTTCGTAGCGAAGGAATTATCTTCAATAACAAAAGTTTATTTTCAACAGTTAACCGTTTCCTAAACAAATAAAACAATCAAAAATCAAATCAACACGACGTCGAAAAAGTCAGGATAACCATTTAAATCGTTGACAACCACTCTACGCTTGTGCGAACTACCCAATTCTGAAACAGTTCGGACTCTCACGTCCGAACTCCTTTTACAGCTCTAGAACAGTTCGGAATCGACTCTGAAAATAACCAAAACAGGATTACTCAAATCCTGAACCGGTTCTGAAATGAACCAAAACACAAAATCGCAATCGCGCATGCGGAACCGTTTCAGAACAGTTCTTAAGTCGGAACCAAAACAAACCTATTGATTCACAATTCTGTCAACACATCAAGGCCTTCTGTTGCGCTGACGTGTTGATCCATCACTCTTCATCTCTCTTTTCAGGTATGTTGAAAAAATGGGGCACAGATCATATCTCCGTACATTAACGCCGATGACACCCACTGCTCAACTGAAAATATTTTCCAGGTTCTATTTTTTCCTTGGAATTTCCACCCAACTAAATATCCTGCTCTGATGTTCAACGCCCATTTTTTTCTCAATTCAACAGGCGGAAGAGGTTCGAAAATTAAATATAAACGAACGACGTGAAAACCCCAAGCTAAACATGGGGGGAGCTTAATGGAGCATGATGTATGAGGTTGGTTGAACAAGGGGTATATTTCAATTTGGACTCATGGAGGTTAAGAGAAGTTGCTCGAGCACCGAGGATATAGCATAGAAATATATTAGAAATTTCATATCCTATCATTGTTTTTCTTCACCTCAGGTTAGAAATATCATAACATTGAAATTGGACTTTCCTTTTTCAGTTGCCAAGTGCCCTTTTTGTGCACCTGCTCCAGGGAACAGCGTGCTTTTATTTCGTAGAATGTGTTCAGTGCATTTTCGAATTTCTTTACTGGAAATGGAATCAAATGACTTGGTGGGACTTACTGATGACTAATTCGAGGTTCAAATCGGTTCTGTTCAGCCGACCGTAGGCACACTTCGACTTCAGACTTGAGAAAATATGAAAGAATTAAGAAAATCTTAGAAAAGCAGAGATATTTGTAGAGTAGGTTTGGACCTCAATAACGAAGGTCTAATTCGTGAATGGGTAAAATCCATCCAATGATTCCCTAGATATACCCATTCAAAATTTTATTTTTTCAATATTTCCCTAAGAATCGGATTAGATCGAATTGAAATTCAGTATTTCATCGAAAAATGAGAGTTCTAAGGTTTATACAGAATATAATGGAGATGATATGATCAGAAGCTCACAGCCTATCGAAGATTTGAAAAAAAAAATTGTTTTTTCAAATTGATCCAAGAGCAAACATTACCACGTATCGGTAAATTACGGCTCGGCATGCAAGTTTCATTAAACCTCGTTAATATCTGATGGTTAATATACCTTATAGCTCTCTGCCTACTTTAACGTTGCCAATTACCGCGAGAAGTATTGAAAATGCGTGAAATTTAGGAGAAAATGAGGTGTCGTTCTGCAGGCTTCGGTGATTATTTTTTGATTTTTTTTGTTGGGATGTACTTAATTCTTCAATGAGAATGCGCAATGTTAGGTATTTTTCCATTTTTCACTGCATTTCAGTTTTTATTCTCCCGAAAACTCTTGAATATAAAACAGTGGCAACATTGTGAATTCTCACAATTTTTTTCAACCATTTGCACCCAAAAAATTTTTTGAAAAAAACAAACTCTGGCCTCTAAAACACAGAGTTGCCCATTAGCATTTCCAAACTAACTGCCAAGTTTCATATCGATGAAATCAGTATTTTTCGGCTTATTCCGGAAAAACAACGATATGGAGAAAAAATCAGGAAGAAATTTTCGAAAAAAAATTTCCTCAAAATTTACTGACAATGTAATCTGAACAAAATTTCCAATGACCACAACTCCGAAACCATTCGACCGATTTGTCCCATTAACGAGCTCAACCTCCGCATTCCAATGCGCGACCTAATATGAAAGTTTCAAGTCGCTAGCTTGCTTCTTTCGATAGTTATCTACAGAATCGATTTTGACACCGGATGCGTCATCCGTGAGTCGTTTGAGACCATTTTCGGGAAAAAATTCGAAAATGACAGAAACTTGGACGAAAAGATAGCGCGCAAAAACAGCAACATTCAAAATTTATGTTATTTGGTATTTTATGTTATTTATTAGTCGGTACAAATCTATCAAGACTGGTTTTTGGAAAATCAATTGTGCAGTGACATGTTATTCCGAGAAGTCGCGTACGTGGATAAACTTATCAATTTTAATTCTTAATCCACTCAAAAACTATAAACTGGAAACCATAAAATTTTGTCATTATAAGTGCATCATCCATATTTCTTCAAATTAAGTAATAGTATACCGTGTTGAGGTTTTAATATAATATATGAATATATGAATGAGTGTTATGCGAACAGCAAATGCAATAAAATACAGGGAGTTTTATAGTTCGAGGCAGCGGTCTTTCTGTTCCGTTGGGACTCGGATTTCAACTCAAACGATGTATTTCAATATAATATTTGAGAATGAGCTTGAGTGCTGTCCACATTATTCTCTGAATCGTTAATCAAATTTTATCGCATTCGCTGTTCGGATTACATTCATCTGGACGCGCCTCAAAGCAAAGCATGTTTCTTATACTTCAAGCCGAGTCCAGATGAGTGTAATCCGAACAGCAAATGCAATAAAATTTGATGAACGATTCGGCGAAAAATGTGGACGGCACTCGAGCTCAGCCTCGAATAATAGATTGAAAAAGAGCGCTGCCTCGAACCATAAAACTGCCTGTGATTTATTGCATTCGCTGTTCTCATTACACTCATCTGGACCCGGCTTTGAGCTGGGTTCATCAAATTTTATTGCATTCGCTGTTAAAGCCGGGTCCACACGAGGGTAATGCGAACAGCGAATGCAAAAAATCACAGGGAGTTTTATGGTTTAATTTCTTTATCTTGAGCCGGAAATAGTCTTAAATGATCACTTAAACTCCCTGAAAGGACCTAATAGGGACTTGAAATTGACAGACTAGGTTTGGAGTCCAAATAACTCGTATGAGTTTGTTAATGGATGAAATCGGGCGAATAGTTCCGGAGTTTGGCTCATTTGAAATGTTGAGGTTAATTCCTCGATATCTCATGAGCTACTGATTGAATCAGGTTAAGACTTAGCAGAAAGTTGGAGAATATCAACGCGCAACTGAGCGAAAATTTTGTGTGAATTCGATACTCAAAAAATTCAAAAAAAGTGTTCATTCGAAAATTCTCCAAATATTTGTTAAACATTCTTTCTTCTCGAAAACGGTTGATCAGATTTCAACGTAATATGGCAGAGACCTTTAAGTCAGTATCCAACAACTATGATCAAGATTCCAATTCGATCCGATATTTACTTTCGGTGTTATATGAAAAAAATATGCAAAATTTCGATGGTCTTTGTAATTTTAACGTTATTTCCGCAATATCTCAAGAAGTACTGATGCAAACAGATTGAAGGTTCGTTATTATCTAAAGAATATTAACGCACAACTAAGTGCTCTGATTTAGTAGTTAGACAATAAAAAAAATATTCTAAAATTTTGCACATTCTGTTGAAACATTTTTTCCTCGGCGGCTATCGAACAGATTTTTATGAAATTCGGCATATAAATTGAAGTCAATATTGAACAACAATATTTCGAATTTCAATATGATTCGCTATTCGTAGATATAGAAAAAAAATGTCAAATTTCGATGTTAATTAAAATGACGATAAATGATGATAAAGAATTTCTACATGCTACATGATACAAAATTTTTTATGGATATACTCGTAAGAATTTTTTTTTAAATCATTGTTCGAGAATTTTCGCAATTTTTGTTGAAAACATTTTTTCGGGGACTTTTGATAATATTTCAATTAAATTTTGGTACAGACCTTAAAGTCGATATTGACCAACAATATTTCTAATTTCAATTTTATCCGATATCCATTAACGAAAGAAAGTATGTCCAATTTTGTTGTTATTCGAAATGTTGAGGTCATTTCATCAATATCTCAAGAAGTTCTGACGCGATCAGATAAACATTTCGTTACTAGTTGTAGAATACTGCCGGTCAACATTACGAAAAATGTCTTGAGGATGATAATGGTGAAAAATGTGAAAAGGTTTTTATTGACAAAAATTGGTTTTTGGAAACCCTTGATCAGACTTCAATAAAATTTGGCACAAACTTTCGAATCATTATTCAGCAAGAGGGCTTCGTATTCTGAAATATCGATTTGAGTCTTCAGAGCAGGGTATAAAGTAGGCTCTTTATGCCTTTCGTTCCTGAGTGGATGAAGCCAATTTTTGCCCGCATGTTTTGTCCAAATGTCTGTAATTTTCGAATTTTGAGCCAAAATGGTCTAGAACGACTAGGTTGGACTCAATGATGACCAATCCGTTGTCAAAATCGATTCTGTCTGGCCGGCCATCCGTAGGCACGATTACTGGCGTATGCGGAGAACGGTTGGTTGCATTTTGAAATGCGAAGCTTTCGGTCGAAAAATTTCGGAGCTATAGCTATTTGAAGTTTTGAGTTTATTTCCCTGATATTTCGAGAACCACTGAAGCGATTGAATTGAAACTTGGCAGTTAGTTGAAACATAACTACTCGCAATTTTTCGCGAAACTCTGTTGGGTTCACGCTCTCAGTAAATTTGTTTCAATAGAATTTTTTGTTTCAGAAACCGATGATTACACTCGGACAAAATTCTGGTCATACTTTGAGCTTCACATTCCTCAGCAGCGTACTAAATTTCAGTTTGTACGATCATATTTTTTGAAGATATTGTGGAAAAATATCTCAAATTTGGTGTTTTTTTTTCGATATCGTGGTTTTTTCGAAATATCTCAAAGAATATTGATTCAATAGAGCTGACATTTAGCAGCTAATTTGAAAATGCTGATGAACATCTTCGTTCAAATTCTAGTGATGATCGTGTCATCAGAACAAATTGAAAAAAAATTCAAATTATTTTTGTAAATATTGGGGAAATTAAATTTTGAATGGGTATACCTGTGGAAGCATTAGGTGGATTTTACCCATTCACGAATTCGGCTTTCGTAGTTAAGGTCCAAACCAACTCTACAAATATCGAGTTTCTAAGTTGTTACTTCCGGTAGTTATGGTGTAATGGCCTTACGGCCGACGTAGATATTTGTGGAGTACGTTTGAGGTCGAATTCGTGAATGGGTATAATCCACCCAATGATTCCGTAGATATACCCATTCAAAATTTATTTTCCCAATATTTCCAGAAATATGGATTAGATCGGATTGAAATCTAGTAATTTTTCGAACAAACCTAGAAAAGCACAGCCGTGAAGACAGCAGCTTTTGTGCGCGAATTCGTTGCCAAAGGGGTCATCTCCATTGAACATGCGAGCAAAAGTTGCTCCCTTCACCGCAGTGCTTTTCTAGGTTTTTTTCTATTTTCTCATTCAATTCCTCCTCATGATGAGTGCAGAGAAAACTGCCTCCTCGATGTCCAATAGCAATCAAATAAACAAAGACCATCTATTCTCTATGCGAATAAGAAGTATCAATACGAATTAATGAAGTCCGTAATCCGAAGTGACAAAATGTTACCGCAGGGTTACAAAAATTCACTCTGTAATGAGAGGGATTGAGTGACTTGACAGTGACAGTGAATATTCATCGAGGTGAAAAAATTTCACGAGTGCGCAGCCACCCTAAGAGTAATTATCTCACAAGATAATTATCGAAGGTAAACATCATCATCAGATTACTGCATCTTGTGTTCATTCAAAAACAAAAATGATTCTGGCGTTTAAATATGATAAGATAAGTTTTCGGGTTCAATATTAGTAAAATGCAAAAAATATTGTTATTTATTGGAATAAGCACATAAAAGCAATTGAATATTTTAAATAGATTAAGTATATACTCGAAACACCAACAATGGTAGAAAGCAATTTGAGAACCGAAATCGAATAGTCCCAGCGGATATATAAATAAGATGCAGGGTCTGGAATTAAGTTACCTGTTCTCAAGGATACACTCCACTTCATTGCCCAAACTTTCGTATAATATGGAGACATAGAACAGCTTATTGCTATTCCGAGGTATGGCAACACTGAATCCGTGAATTATTCATGAGGAAATCTATCTGCGAGAAGGAATATTTTTCTTGGGGAAATTCTTCCGAAGTGAAATTTGCAAACTGTCACAATGTTTTATCGTAATTGATGTTTGACCCTTTTTGTGTTTCAAAGGCAAACGGCAAAGTTTGGAGGCCTTTAGAAACTGATACCTTCTATGGTTGGAACTCACACGCAGCATCTGTGTATCGGGTTTCGAACGTTTTCATTTACTTAATCGCTGAAAAGGTTCGATGATTGACTTTGATTAATGATTTCCACTCGAATTGGTTGGAACATAATTGTTTCGGGCTTGATGCCGGTTTTCATGGAGCTAATAAGTCATTAGACGTTGATGAAGGTTTTGTTCGTGTACTCGGTGAAACGTCGATTTTATTACACAACGAGTCCGCTGATAAATTTATGTTTAATAGCTGTTTTTCAAGTAGGTGAGAAAAGCCCTGTCGACACGCAATTGACCTTGCTCGTTCGTTATTTAAGTTTTTAATGACCGTTATTTCAGTTTTCAAAGTCTCGTGACTCGTTCGTCCTTAAATGTTGTCTACGGTGGAGGAAAAAAGTTATGTTATAGTACTTAAATTTGATATTAATAAGATAACGAAAAGTTTCGACGTCGTTACATGATTAAGTATATTTGAATGGGCGGTATGAATCCGTAATTATTTAAGAGTTATCTTCGAGAGATAACTGGAAGTGCGGATTGACACGTGCTGCGAACAGAGTTTTCTAGTTTAGAGTACCTCATGGTTCAGTGCTGGGTCCAATCCTGTTGCTAGAATCAAGGACTACTTGGACTCTAGATTGTTGACAATCAATATGCATGGAGCTGACTTCTCAATAAGCCTTTCAGGACTTCTATTGTTGAAACTAATTTTATCATTACAATCTGGTGGATAATTCCATAGCACAATTTCGAAACGGAGTTCTGGCGTTAAACGATTCATGGTGAATTTTCAAACCTAACATAGACAACAATCATTGAAACTTCTCATGGAGCTGATAAAAGTGCATAATTGGGAACTTCTGCCAAGATGCTAGCACCCTAACGGTTAAATTTGGAACCTGTCCGAGATAGTAGTTTTATGTAACCAAACCGTAGAAATGTGGTGGAGAAGGAATATTTATTGAGCAGAGCTAGAATATTTGAATATATCATCATAATTTTGTGTTAGATT
Source organism: Myrrha octodecimguttata (assembly GCA_958510865.1). Taxonomy (NCBI): domain Eukaryota; kingdom Metazoa; phylum Arthropoda; class Insecta; order Coleoptera; family Coccinellidae; genus Myrrha; species Myrrha octodecimguttata. The sequence goes on from OY294057.1 coordinate 36,204,466, forward strand.
TCTTGAGAAAGAATTTTTCGTTCGGATCACGATATAAATTCGTGCTTTAAATCGTTCATGGAGGATAATTCCGATGTTATTTTAGTGTCTGTTGCTTGATGGATCAAAATGAACTAATATCTCAGTTAACTTGAACTTCTGGAATAATAGGCACCTCAATAAGTAACTCAAGGACTTTTATTAATGTGAAGACGTTCTGAACGCAAGCCATATTATGTGGAAGATCTAGAATCAGTCTGACTTACGTTGTCTTTGTTCACAAACGAGTGAATCAATGAAATTAATACAGCTTTTCTGCTTCAGTACTTTTCATCGTATTTCGAATGAAAAGGAAACATATATAGACATATAAATGATTTTATTTTCATATCACAGCAGCTCAAGATACAAGCAAAATGAAAAATATCACAGTTGGTTCAACCAAAACTACCTATATAGAAAACAAAAATATTGATGTATTTATATGAATAACTTTAGCTATTAGCAACTATAACAGTAAATCTAGTTTTTTCATGTTTTCAATCAGATCACTCTCCTTAAATATGATTTTGTGTAGTATGTGAAGAGGGTAGCTGCAGAAGTGCACGCTAGTTTCTCTGAAGGAACAGCATTTTTCATCAAAATTCTCTTATTTTCATTTACACCTAAAAACATATAGAGATGAAGTTGTTTTGTAATGAATATATTGTGGTTTTCCTTTATGAAAATAATCATCTTCAAAGAAAGGCAGTGAAGTTTCATGTATTTCGTGACCTGTTTTCCAATCTTCAATTTCAAAATCCAGGCCTTCTATCAACGAGACTTGAGGCACACAACAATAGTCATTTCGAGAGAATGCCATTTCGATTTAATACAATCGAAAATTTAAATCAGAAAAATTCTAGAAAAGCACTGCCGTGAAGGCAGCTGCTTTTGCGTGCATGTTCAATGTAGATGACCACTTCAGCAACGAATTAGGAAGTGCACGCAAAAGTTGCTGCCTTCACGGTAGTGCTTTTCTAGATTTTTTTTTTGATAAATTACTGGATTTCAATTGGATCTAATTTGTATTTTTTGAAATATTGGAAAAATAAAATTTCGAATGGCTATATCAACGGAATCATTGGGCGGATTTTACCCATTCAGTAATTCGACCTTCGTTATTAAGCCCCAAACCTACTGTACAAAAATCGAGTTTCTATGTTGTTTCTTTCGGAAGTTATTGTGTTTACGCAGTCGTCCCAATATTTCCAAAAATACAGATCAGATCGAATTGAAATCCAGTGCTGCATCGAAAATCCAGTACTTCATCGAAAAATTACAATTCGAAGGTTCATACAGAATTTAATGAGAATGATATGGTGAGAAAATCACAGAAATTTTTTTTTTCGAATGGTTCTAATGATACGATCATCACGAAATTTTGCATAAAGTTGTCTATCAGCATCTTCAAATTAGCTGAGAAGTTTTATCAGGATTGAATCAGTATTTTTCGAGTTATACCGAAAAAAGCAACGATATCGAGAAAAAAACCTCGAAATTTGACTTATTTTTTCCCGATAACTCCAAAACTTATAATCGTATCGAACTGAAATTTGGTACACTGCTGTAAAATATGAAGCTTAAAGTGTGAGTGGAATGTTTTTTTGGACATGATAAATAATTTCCGAAAAAAAAAATTTTTTGGAAAAAAATTTCGAAAAACATTTTTTTTAAAATTTACTGACAGTATCATTCTGAAAAAATTCGGCTCAAAGTTGCACTTCGTTATATTCCACCTAATTGCCAAGTTTAATCCAATCGCTCAAGTAGTTTCTGAAATAAAAATAAATAACTTTCGAGTGGCTACAACTCCGACACTATTTGACCGATTTGGCGCATTAACGAACTTAATTGTGGCATTTCAATGCGCGACCTACCCTGAAAGTTTCAAGTTGCTAGCTCACTTCGTTCGTTAGTTATCGTGTCCACGGCCTGATGGACAGAATCGATTTTGACACCGGATTAGTCATCAGTGGGTCCAATCTAGGCGTTTGAGACCATTTTCGGCTCAATCATTGCAAATTACAGATATTTGGACAAAACTATAGCACGCTGTTTCCCTAGAACCTGCGCGCAAGAAAGGAATCCATTGATGAATACTACAAACACTTTCGGTATACCAAAATTTCAACTATGAGAACAACACAAAAGTTCCAAAATGAACTCGAAAAGTAAGCAAAACACGTTAGAATAACGGGCACGTCAAAAACTACTAGTTTGAAAGTGTTCGAATTTCTATCTCCAGAGGGCGTATTGCTTAGCAGTAGTTGCGAATACACAAGTGAATTTCAATTCATTCTCTATTTCAGAACCAGCCCTCAGTGTAGAAAGCTTCAAAGCGCTCATTCAAAGTCGTTTACGGGGCAGTATTTCCTGAGATATTGGGGAAATCACAACCATGCTGGGGAAATAACAACGAACATTGAAATATATTCTCCCACAAAAGTTGCGAAATGGAATATTGGCTGAAATTTTGTACACTCTTGTTAACTTGTTTAACTTCTGACTATACGGTTTCCATATAATTTAGTAACAGGTTGTGCTTAGGCATTTCACAACCCACTACGACGTTCCTAACTTATGAGGCGCCGTTTGGGATGGATGGCTTATAGATTGTCGATATTGAAAGCAGAAAACTAACTAACCTAAAATATGTTTCTTCAACCGATTTCAAGCTATGGAGCAAAAGCTCCGGTTATAGTCCATTAACATATCTTCCTTAGCCTATATGTCAGTTTGGATAACCTCAACTATAACCGAAGCTTTTCGTTATCTATCTTGTAGATAAGTAGATATTATTATATTAAGGAATCCTAATAGCAGTTAGTTTGTGTCTTTATACTAGAGTACAATTCAATTTATTTGGTTGGTATGGTTGGTAGTTTTCTACGGCAAGAAATGTGAAATGACGATTATGTCAACGGTACTTCACGAAGTGGAATTTTACACAGTGTTATGGCCAATTGATGCACTACTCATTCATAATCCTTATTTAAAACTTTTTGCAGTAGCACAAACCAAAGAGTTAACTTAAACTTGTTATTGTTAGTATTTTTATACAGAAGTTTGTATGGGTGCGTTTTCATTTTCATCGAACTGATTAATCGGTGTATCTCCCTCTCTCTCCTTTTATGCTCTCAACCAAAGAAGAGATAGATAGGGGTTAGTCGATTTATCAATTCGATGAAAATAAAAACGTTCCTAATCTCTTTGTAATCTGCTACAATTATATGGTTATGTTATTTGTATCGTGGTCTTCTAATGCTATTATTTTGGAACTTGAAACCGTGGAGGTAGGAAAAAGGGTAATAGAACTCTGCAAGTTAGATAACTTTCACAACTCTCTCTTACTGTGGGCGACTAATGTAATGTAATAACGACGCCAAGTTTCCAAAAGCTCAGATCTATCCCAAACGCTGCCGGCGCGACCTCTCGTGACGACTTGGGATAGGCCGAATTAATAAATATACTGGTTACCACGAATTTGTATATTTGTGACACCCATCTAATAAATATATTGCGATTCGTAAAAAAAAGTTCATCGGCATACAAAATAAATATATTGCTTCAACTAATAAATATATTGGTTCGAAAATACATATATTTGAAAATACACTTTTGTCCCAAACGGCGCCTCATACAAACTTGTCGTATCGATACTTTTCGAGATATGGAAAATCCAAATCGTTTGGCCAATGTTCTCCACCCATAACATTACCGTCGCATTTTATTGCGCAACCTACCTTGAAAGTTTTAAGTTAGCCCGTTCATATTAAAAGTTATCGTGATAACTGCTGTAGGGACGAGCGGCCAAACAGAATTAAATCTGACATCGGATCAGTGAGTCCAACCTAGTTATTCGAAATTATTGTCGCCAGAACGTTCGAAAATACTGATATTTGGGCGAAATGATATCACCTTAAATTCTCTTATTTTATGAAAGGAATTAATGGTTCAATATAATGTACTACAACTTACAGAATCTCCCCGTATAAAGACGAAATCAACGTGGACAGAACCATTATCATACTCGATAGACGAAATAGCGATAATCCCCATTTTGTTGCATGCTTCAGAGTCTCAATAATTTTCCACATACCATTTCATCTCTGGTGAACCTCAAAAGCAAAGTAGGTCGCTAAATTATTGATGAATAGTGTACCACTCTCTCCCTGATACTGACAGTTCCTTTGATAAATCTGCTTCAAAGGACTGGAGTGTAACCATAAAATAGAGTCCGCTCATATGTTGCGTTCTGCGAATGTCACTTTGGCTGACCCTGAAGCACGATTCACGATGTTTATTCCCATGAAAAATATAGGACAGATATGAAAGCTGATGCCTAGAAAGCGTTAACAGCAACGGCCGCTCGTGCATGTAAAAGAGCTACAATATATGTTATGAAAACTACCACAGCTTTTCTTGTCGTGATCATCTCAACTGAACCATACAGGGTGGGTCAAATTGGACAGTTTTGAATGGGAAGTCCAATTTGTGTTCTAGATAGATGAAAACTGATGTCAGTTTCGAAGGGCTAATTTTCATGGGAAGCTCTTCAGCGAAAACCACACCTCTATAGCTATCACCGTTATAAAGATACCGGCTATTTTTCGACAATGTTCGTTTCAGAAATTTGGCTTCAACTTTTCTTGTGTTGAAAATATCTCATTTCTGCAAAAACATTCTCGTACCAACTTCTCACATAGAATTCAATGACCTTAATTGAATTTTCTGCAAACTGATATTTAATGAGACATCGCCATGAATATATTATTTTCAAATGGGACCCCCAGTATATTTTCACATATGTCGATAGAGCTTGAAATCGCCATTTCAAAAATATAGCATACTTGATATTTTTCTGGAATCGAGGATGTTCGAGATATTGAATTTTCTTTTTTTTTCTCTTGGGTGAATATGGTAAATAGGCTCAAATTCCATGTGAAACATTTAAATCTCAATAAATACTCTTGTATAATTGAATAACATTTCCACATGCAGAACGCTAATTGAGTAGCATAATTTAAAATATTATTTTGAATGACGTTCCACAGTCGTTTTACTCCTTTAAAAATCTTACCCTTTTCACAACCATCGAAGAGGTAGAGTAACAGGCTCGTTTTTCTTCATAACTCAGGGACCACTGATCGGAAATTTTTTGGTTGAGTTATGCCACAGTAATCAACGTTGAGAGTTTCAGGAAAATTCGGTAGTAAGTTTAAAGAAATCAATTTTTCCCTCCCACCCCCAAATTTGAGCCCTCAGGGTACACCAATCTTGCTGAAAAGCTTGAAAGATCAATATCGAGCGACACACGGTTTTTTTACCAAATTCACGGATTTCAGTTCAGTACTTTCAGAGAAAAGCCCCGGACAATGGACGGTGGACGGATTTATGGTTTATTATTCGATGAAATCAAATAATAAACCTTAGTGACCGACCAAAAAAAAAATAAAATTATCCCCCTGTCCGTCCGCGTTCCGTTTATCGGAACTGAACCGAATTCCATGAAACTTGGTGGAAAAAAAATAATTTTTCGAAAACTTACCACCGAATTTTCATGAAACTCTGAACGTTGATTACTCTTGCATAACTCAACCTAAAAATTTTCACGCAAATAATTTTCCGACAAGTGGTCCCTGAGTTATGAAGAAAAACACTGCAAATCTCCGAAAATCCCGAAAGTTTAAATTTTTCCAGACAGGTAGGAATTGAAATAAAAATTTCACAATTTCTTCAGAAGAACTTTGAATCCCGCTATAATATTTACTAGCTGATATTGGCGGACAATCTCAAAAAAGGTTTTTTTACACGATCAAACTTCTCACTTGTGGTACTCGCGACAATGAACGTGTGATAAATATCGCTGAAGAGTTTGCACATTAAGCTTGGAAAATAATAAACCTTTGTGTGAAATTTGCAGCGTTTGTCTCTTTTAGTTCATTGAAATCTACATACTTCGAGATGTAAACTGTGAAATTTTCAGGGGAGGGGGTAATTTTGGTTTATTATTTGATGAAATCAAATAATAAACCTTAGTGATCGACCAAAAAAAAAAATATATTACCCCCTGAAAATTTCGCACTTTATATTCTGAAGTATGTTGATTTCAATGAACTAATAAAAAAATCCGTCCATCCGCCGTCCATGAAACTCTGAACGTTGATTATCGTTGCATAACTTAACCTAAAGATGTTCACGCGGATGATTTCCGAACATTGACCCCTGAGTTATAAAGAAAAACGCTGCAAATTTCTAATAATGAAATAATGAATCATCGCATTCGATTCTAAGATTGGAATTCAGTGGAATGATCGGTTAATTTTCATCCGGAGTCATATATCTGAAAGTAGATGAAAAACCAATGAGTTATGAATATTATTACATAAGTTTCATTTAAGATATCAATGGTATTGGGTTATTTAACTGAGAAAATAATACACAATATTGTGAAAATTTGCAGAGTTTTTTTTTTGTCAATGACTAAGGTTAATTATTCGATTTCATCAAATAATAAACCAAAATTTGGGGGAGGGGAGGTTAATTTCCAACAACTGTTACATCTGATCCGTTTAACATTTTTCATTCTATAAGAACGTTTAAAATTTGATTCTTCTCCCAGAATATTTCAGTGAGATATAGCAATTCGAATGAGATTCTTACTTTGCATTAGGATAATTTCAGTATCTAGTTATAAGAAGCTCTGAAATATGAAGAAAAAGTTTGAACATTTCCTTTTTCTCGTTGTCATCAAGTTCACCATGATATTACGACGGAAGAAAGTAGCTGGTTTGGCAGTTGATATTTCGTGAAAAAGGCTATTAGATGAAGTAGTTTGTGTTGTAAAGAAAACCTCATTAAATTTTATTATTAATTTCCATCCAAACAACAATTGCTCTCTTCAGAATCCTTATAATCTCGTCCTCGCCACACCCCGTTAATAAAGAACATGGTGAGTTGAAGAATAACCGTCAACATTTCGACTACGTGTTTTTATCGAAACTCCACCACTAATTAAATACCAAGTACATTCGCCATTTTGCAACCGGAGTAAATCACACCGTTGGTTCATTCATACTCTGCTGCCTTAATAGATCTGTTGAAAAAGGTGAGTTCACCTCTGCCAATATTCAATGGAATACACTAGTTTTATTCTATTCGCAAAACAAATGTTCATTTTGTCGTTTCTTAAACGTGAAAATATTTTCCAGATGCTCTACCCTACTTAGTACTTGAATTTCCCTAATCTAACTGGATACCTACTACCGTAGTTTTCCACATGAGGTCCATTGTACACGGTGTTTGTGAATCAGTGTCGCAAAATTATCAGGGGGTGACTGTTCATGAAAATATATTGACAGTTTGTCTATAATACTAAACGCGTTACAGGCAACACCGCCGAAACCACAACAGGAGATCAAGAAAAACTTCTGCTAAGAAAGGGTTATTTTCGTGAGAGTTTTTCTGATATTTCCGGGGAGTCTTGGCGTGATATCTGAACGTGATTAGAAAGAAGAAGTTTCGAATTTTCCCGTACTGTTGATCTTTCATCGCGGAAAAATCGAAAGATACTTTTAAAAACTTCCCGAAAAATAACGAAAATATCGATATTTCCCAAAGGTGCAAAACCACAGGAAAGGATTCGGTCGCTGGGTTCAAGCTAGGTGAAGTTTTTAGGTACGAACAGAAAGACGAAAGACGAAATTGTGGCGTAGCGGGACCCTCTTTTTGATTCCCAGTTTCGTATTCTTGCAGGAATGATGGAAAAAAGTGAAATTTCTAGGAAAATCCGGTAAAAATTCGCCATTTCATAATCTTCTGTGGACTCGGCCGAGATCGGCTATCTCCGCCGCCTTCGGGCTCGCTTTGGAGGTAGAATTTCTTGCGACAGTGAATATATGGCAACGTCGAACTTCGAATTTCTGTCGATTTCGCGGAAAACTTAAGCATCGTAGGCTTTGACCGTCGGCAAAGATCGGGTACTTCCGTCAATATTTTCAAGCCGAACCGGCGTTATGTTTATGTCAATTGTCATTAACATCAATTCTAATCTGCCGTCAAAATAGTATTCTATGTGGAAGCTACATTGAAATTGACGAAAATAAAGTTGGTAACGAATGGAAATGCATTAAGAAGTATCAATCATGGTCAATACTGCCTAATTCCAACTCTAACAATGACTATTTCAAGAAAAAGTCGAGTTATCGGTATAATTTTAGCAAGTTATTATAACCTTATGTACGTTCACGAGAGGAAACAGTAAGTATTACCTACAGTTGAAGATACTTTAACTTATCACAAGATTTTCCAACCTGAATATCATGAGGAAATATTTATTTTCAGATGAGTCAAATATTTTAAATGAACTGGACATTGGAAAGTTTCTGTATCATTGAAGTCATAAAGTGAAGAATGTTCAGAATGGGTTCAAGACTACGATAAGAATCAGAATGCTAATCCAGAATTCGTCGAAAAAACATCACATTGCCATAAATAATTGAAATGGAGTAGATTAACTCGACTTCAAAGGTATACATCATAATGTTATTTTCCTTTAGCAGATGCATCAAGTATGATATTTTTGCAGTTTTAGGATATGTGAGGTCGTGTTGTTGAAGTGAAATGCCATCCAAGCATTAAGCATATGCAAAGGAAGAAAGCCTTTAAAGGACTGTAGAATGTTTTATGAATCTCTCAAAAATCTCACTATCGTCCCCCTGAGAATTCAATATATGTTGAACCATTTGAGTTTTATGGTTAACACTCATGTATCCCTTCCATATTGCTACACCAAAATTTGGTTGGCAAAAATGGCATGGGGATGGAACATAACCGAGAAGGATACATCAATTAATTTACACCTTATAATATTTTTCCTAGACAAAATGGGAAGGTTACTGAATGTATAGTGAGAATCAAGCTTTTTTAAGTTGAAATTTATAACCACCTACAAGTAACTACTAATTTTTCTGTATATGGGTATAATTTCTAATGTATGCGTTATATGAAATGAGATGAAATATTCTGAAGTGAAATTTATCTATTCTGCAAGGAAATCTTGATAATTTTGTGTATTTCACAGGATATCTGCCATTTTCTGAAACTATTTTTAGAAAAATTACAAATGAAATTGCACCAACAACATCAAGATAGAAGATGGTATATAGAGGCTTATGCAGATATTGTTTGAAAACAATGTGAAACTTCTTGAATCGTAATATGCAACATACCTGATGAAGGCTATCAACTGATGAATTCTTCACATAAACCCCTGACACACTCCTCTAATGAACAAGTTTACTTGAAGTCATTCATTCAATTATCTTTTCTTGGAATTTTTTTGTATCACCCAATGTATTCTATTGAACTATACTTTATTATCATTATCAATAATCGATAAATAAAAAATTACTTCAATATGCAGTTTTGCATTTGTCCTGTTTGGAAAACATGATATCTTGGTTACTCAATCATATTTTAATATGTCAATTATGAATTGGTCATCTCCATTAATGAAACAGAAAACTTAAATGTTCATAATACCGTAATTCCTTTACAAAATGAATATTACTTCATGCTTTGGTGATTCTTGGTCGAAAAGTGATGTACTAGAAATATTGAAATTCAGAAAATTTGAGACATTGGAAATTCCTGTGAAATGAACATGCATATGTTTAGTGAATATTGAATTGGAATAGTGAAAATTTTCGGATTTTATCCAAGAATTTTTTTTTTAACGTTGTACAATGTTGAAATATGAATTTTTCATGCGATGATATATCTATTTAGTATTATTGGTGTCGTTTTGAGAAATTGAATTTTCATTTTATAGTCAATTTTATGTTTGCATGTGGAGCCACGGTTAGGGTCTATCCTCAAACTGGATTTTGACTAAATCGTGTCTGTATTTTTGTGAATATTGAGATGATGGAATTTCAAATGCGTTCATCTACTGAACCGTTTGGCAGATTTTGTTCATTCCGAACCTAACCTTCGAATTCAAGCTTTAAACCTGACCTGAAAATTTCGAGTGTCTAAGTTATTCCTTTGCAAAGTTATCGTGTTTACAGACGGCCGAAGGCTGGCTCTAAACGCGATAACTTTGCAAAGGAATGACTTAGACAGTCGAAATTTTCCGGGTAGGTTTAAAGTTTGAATTCGAAGGTTAAGTTCGGAATGAACAAAATCCGCCCAACGGTTCAGAAGGTGAACGCATTTGAAATTTCATCATTTCAATATTCACAAAAATACATACACGATTTGGTCAAAATTCAGTTCGAGGATAGACGATTACTGTGATCGAATTTTACATTAGCTACTGATTTTTTGTAAATTTATAAACAGTGTGCTTCGTTTCTAATAATTCAGTCAACTATTCAATTAATCAACTCAAAAAGGCAAATCTACCCGCTAGGTAGATCTGGGCGCTTCCTACGTAGGTATCGTTTAAGTAGATCTACATTAAAGATTGATCTATCGCTAGGTAGATCTGGGCGCGTACTAGTTTTATAACTAAAAATAAAATATTCTAAGAATCCTTCGTTTTCCGAGATGCGTTGAAGTTTTTTCAAAAACTGGCTTTATTGCTCTGAAACTGACAGAGATATGCAAATTAAATCTGATAGATTTAAAATGTAGTTATTGAGCATTTTTGAAATGCTATTCGGAATTATATGTTCATTATTGTCGCGGATATGTCGCGGGTACGGCTAATGATCCCAATTTTTGAAGGAGAAAGTGCTGCTCCACTGAGAAATTTGAAATTATACATTATTTTCGATATAAAACATCATGAAGCGTATTTCACATTTCCTCAATACATTTTTCTAGTAGCGATGTTAGAAGGCTACTAGCATCGCTAATATATATACCCTCTTCAACTTCAGATTGAGACTTTTATATATTTAAATTAAGGTTTTGAATCTTCACAATGAAATCATTCAATTTCATTTCGTTGAAGATAACCCATCTATAAATATAAACATTCAATTTGGCAAACCTTTTTGAGTTCAATCAACACCGGACTACACAATTCCATATTCAACATGAAATTAGACAATTGAGAATTATGAATAATACAATCAATTCGAAATTAATGATTCTCATTTTGAAGTTATTAATTCCTTATTTGAATATGACAGGTCTCAATTTGAATTTGAAAAGGTATAGACAATGTATTGAAAAATGAAAGAAAGAATCAAGTTATTTATTTTTTTTGGATAAAAACAATGCCTCTATGCGAAAACAAGGCAGAAGAGTTTTTGTCAGAAATTGAACGAAGAATTCAAAAATGATTTCGAATTTGAAAGATCTCAGTGCCGCACCTATTTTTCCTCCAAAACCTTTAGATCATTAGCCGCATGCGGGTCAATGATGAATATAAAATTCTTGAAGAATGCGCAATGATTACCTCTCAAAATCCACCATGTCAATCTCATTTCTCAACCAGTTTAGAGCAATAATAATAATTATCATTATTATTAAATTGTCATATTATGAGGAAAACTTGAATACCCCGTATCTCGGAAAACAAAGCATTTGCGGTCAAAAGATATATAACAAACTGTAGTTATTTTTTTATGTAGAATGACCTCCTGTAGAGCGTCAAACTTATTCACTTACAACCTCCATAGTCAGCCAAGGTACCTGAAAAAACATGATTGACCAGAGATTTTTCACTATATTCTTTGTATGCACTTTCCACTTAATATTCTATCCATCTCAACTATTTCCAAATATACTACACAGTTTGCACTGATCGCGGTAATATGAATTTTTCTCAATACCAGACACAAGATTTATAAATGTCGATTAGGTAGTCAAATAACAGGTAAAGATGAAGCTTTTCGATGGCTCTCAATGTGGCTCCAAACTTTTTGGAGTATCACGTTTCGTTCTGGCTCAGTCTGAGGATGCTCATTTTGGGCTTGTGAGAGCAAAGGTACAAGCTGTGGTCGATGCTGCCTACGAAGGCAAATAATTAGGGTACGTAAGACACAAGGAATCAAAAAGAGCCTTTTCAAGCACAAAGCTAGTAGCACGCTCTGTCTTGCAGAATTACTTGAACTTGTCGGAAATCAAGTCATCCAATCTATTTAACAGTTCGGATACCTCTTTTATTTTCACTGAATGTCGAAAAGACACGTTTTTCTGCGAAGTCATCAGTCATCCATGAGAATATGGTTCATAAATTTGTATTTATCTATAAAAAAATATTTGATTAAAAAGTTATGAATAAAAATCGTAATTGTGAAAATTTTTCGAGGAAATGTTTATGATTATTATTATTGAAATATGAATTATTCATTTTGCTGCATGTTCATACGAATTTCTCCGAAGAATTCGAAACCCGACAAATAAATCGTAGTATCTATCGTTCCAAATCTTTCCTATAGGTATTTTTGAACACGCAACTCTGGAAGACTCCATGAACTGAATATTGAAATAACAAATAACTTTTGTATGGTTCAACCCGGCAGATCAAAAATAGTTCTGATTGGACTAGTTTTGATATACCATGTCGGTAACTTCCGAATATATTTCAGATTTTCCATGACAGACTTCTCGATGTCGGTATCTATCGCTGAGAACTGAAGAAGGACAACAGAGCCGCATTTTGAGCACATTTGACCGCATTTCGGACCCGAACTATATCGAAAAGTCTCGGCACTATATATTTTATGCATCTATCATCTAACCATTCTATTGTTTCACTGTGCCAACAGCGAGTATACTCAACCAGTGTTTTTTACAGTCGCTCGACATGCCGGCTGTCACGTGAGACGGTTCATGAACATGCAGGAAGATCCAAGTTGAGCCCGTTGCGGCACTAAGTGCCATGCCTCGTTGAAGAGGGTGTCATGTCTGGCCTTCTGCTTATGGGGTTGTTGGCCTGTACCCGGCTAGTGCTGACACATTATCTGAATAGCTCTCTGCCAGCCTACACTGTGATTCTAACCGAACAGGGCAACTTCGATTGGCTGAAAGAAGAGTTTCAGGAATACAAACTGAAGATAATGCATGTCAATGGTGAGTTTTTCATAAACTTATGCTTTTGAACGCAGCGCCCGAGCCATTCTCGCAAACTCTAACCAGTTCATCACTAATGTTGGACCAGTTTCACAACAGGGTCGAACCCAATAGCGTATATCAGTGTCGTTCTATTACTCAATTAAACCTTAGGTCCAAAACGCGGTACCAGAATTTTCAAATATTGTTCTATTTCTCTGTGTGAACGAAGTTGCCGACTACTTCCCATGTCAAGTCCATTTAGTTTATGCTGAAGAAAAATGAACTTAGCTATAATCTGATGAAACTATTTCTGCAGACATAAATTAGGTATTGGAAATGACGGATCTTCCTTGTTGCTCCGTCTTTGGATTCGCACTTAACAAGATCACTAAGATCAGTAGGAACAACTCCATAACATCTACTGATTTACAATATCAAATACATACATAGGAGGAAGCGATGAAGATTCATTGTAAGAAGACTTAAACGAATAAGTATACTTTCGAAGCAAGAACAACGATAATAACGAAACGATTGATTGGATAGTTTAGATCTAGTTACATTTTGTTAGGAGATTGTAGTTCTGTAGTCCATAAATTTTGTATAAAGGGTCCCGCAACAGTGGTGCAGTGTTTCATATATCTATTAAGGAAACGACTGGAAATCTAGTTTTCTATGATATTTAATTATTGCTCGAAATCAACAAATTCAAAATGTTTTCGGTCACATAGGGTGTAACATTTTTTCAGAGCTGGTTCCAACCTTGTTTTTTTGGAAGGCAACCTGTATTTTTTATCACTTTTCCGGATTCCACATAAAAATAAAATACACTTCAGACATATCTTCACCACAAATATATCAACGGTAGTATTTGATATGATTAAGTTGTACCAAGCCCTATTGGAATATATTTCTGGTCGAATATTGAACATTGATTACTATCTCAAACGGTATATCTGAAATAGAACTGGGATATAAAGGGTACGAAAAACAGCCTGCCAAATATTGGAAATAAAATTTGCAGAATTTTCCTCATTTGAAATGGAACACTATATATTTTATCAATACATAAGAAGCACCAAAAAGAGTTCTTCAAATTTCGTCGAGTAGTCCTTATGGTTAATTTCACTAGTTTTCCTTAAAACAGCTCTTTTTCTGAACAATATTACTATACCATACTATTTAAATAAGATGTTAATCATAGAGAAAAAGCCAATCAGTTAACTCCAAAACCTGAGGTTTTAACTTTGTCAAAAATTTTCAGAAAATTCTCAGATTTGACGAAGCGAGCGATAGTTCCTTGCTCCTGCTCCTTTTCGCAACTCGAATATCTCTTTTACTAGGTTTTTTGCACCTACACCTCAAATGAAAGGTTCAAAAAAGTTTATCTACCACTAAGAGTACATAAGTTAAATGTATTTGGGTAAAGCATCGAAAATTTTCCAACTGTACGTTGAAGGAATAGATAATCGAAGGTTATCCAATGACGTTTATTACTATACAGGGTCTTTCACGAGGAACCTCACCCATATTTATACGGAAAACTACTGAACGTATTTTCATGAAATTCAGCACTTATAAGTATTTCACGATGCTGATGAAATCTAAAATACTTTCAAGGCATGAGCACCTCCGGTTTTTCCGGAAATGACGTCAACTTCCGTTTTTCAAATTAGAACACCATTTTTTTATTGCAGAAATAGATTCCTTAGAAAATTTCAATTTATTTTGATGTAACATTTTTCAGTTTTGGTTGGAAAATTCTCTCTGAGCGGGAAAATTCGAAAAAAAAATCGAAAATAGAGCTCCGCTGAAACAAGAATAACTTCGAGGTTTTTGGATGGAAAATTTTCATTTTTGGGATTTTTCAAGATGTAAGATTGATGTATCCACTTTAAAAATCGAAATCGCGATTCATGATACAGGGGGTGAAAAAATCGCTTTCAAAGTTAGGGATGACAAAATCGTGAAAAATCAATTTTTTCAAATTAGAACCCCATTTTTTTATGGCAGATATTGAATCTACGTTAAAAAATAATGTTAGTGTATGCATCACACCCTTGCCCTAAAATGGATATTTTCTGAGTTATTCACAAAAAACTGTTTTTCGTCTTGAATTTTCAGCTATTTCTTTTCCCTTCACGCCAAAAAGATGAAATTTTCAGGAACTGTTATTTGAACCATGCTGTAGATTTTTCACTCCTTCTTGAAACCGACTTCAAGTTACTATTAGGAGAACCATGGCAAACTCTCGCAGTTATAACTAGAGAAGATGCTCAAAGTTTTGACCGTTGATTTCTAGACATTTATTTATACGTCTCAGGAATGCTTCGTGCGTTGCTCTCCTTATTTCATCGGGAGGAAGAGATCTGCAAAAGTGTTTAAAAACCAAATTGAGTTTCAAAACTATGAATCTAAAAATATAAACAAACCTGAACACATTTCTGACTCGTTCTATGCAGTCCTCTTTATCAGTCAGGGGAGTTGAGTAGACAATATTTTTTATCCTACCCCAAACATAATAGTCTAAAGGAGTTAAATCGGGAGAACGTGGTGGCCAAAGATGTGGACCATTGTTCGCCAACCATCGATCTTCAAATAGCCTGTAGAGGATATTTGACACATTGAGTGAATTGTGTGGAGGTGCGCCATCTTGTTGATACCATAAGTCATTATGGTTCTGTACTAGCGGCTAAATTATTTGAGTCAATATGTCAGAATATCTATCTCCTAAGGGAGAACATTCTTTAAATAATGCAAACATGTGTAGTCTTCTATCTTACCAGTTAAAGTCCCATCATAAATGTGAACATCGAGAATTGCATTATTTTTGATGGCGCAAAAAACATTGAAACTCCAGGTCTCTTGAAAGTTCCATTGTCTGAAGTGGTGGTTGTTCTCTTCATCCCAATAATGACTGTTATGCCTATTGAAAGAACCATTCTTTGTGAATTTAGATTCATCTGTCCAAATTATACAGTCCAAAAAGTTTTCATTCTCTTGAAATCGAATCATCATAGCTTCGCAAAACTCTGTTCTCCTGACGAAATCAGTTTCCTTCAAATGCTGTACCCTATTGAATTTATATGGGTGCATTTCATGTTTTTTTAATATTCTCCAAACACTCGATTGAGATAATCCCAGATCAATCTCGGCATCTTTGAGAGAATTTTGAAAATTCACACGAAAATATGCAAGAACTGTAATTTCGTTGTTCTCATCTTCTACTACACTTTTTTCTCTGTGTGTAGTTTTCTTAACGAAAGATCCGACATTTCTCAAGTTTGTCATGGTTCTGTTAATGGTATCTCTCGTTGGTCTGGGTCGGTCAGGAAACCTCTCAATGAACAGTCGAATCGTTCTATCTACAACTTTATTACATTCTCCATGAAGTAGAATGAGATTTAAATAATCTTCATTGGTAAAATTAGGCATAGTGATCGATTTTATAACTTAATACGAATTATCACCAAATTAATAGTAAACACAAAATGCTACTGAATAAAGAGGAATTTGGCAGATGTAATTAATGATATCTATCATTAAAAAAAAATAATGTAAGACATGGTAAGTTTTTGCATATGGTTCATGAGGAATTATTTATTTATCACTGGAGAGAAAACCGATGGCCGATTAGTTGAAATAAAGAGGTTTCCGATACAAATTCGAATCCAAATTCGCCATCTATTTAGGAACAACCTGTAACTTTTTTCTCTTGCATATTAGGGTAGTAAAATCTAAAACATGGTTTAAGTAACAGTTCCTGAAAATGCCATCTTTTTGGCGTGAAGGGAAAAGAAATAGCTGAAAATTCAAGACGAAAAACAGTTTTTTGTGAATAACTCAGAAAATATCCACTTTAGGGCAAGGGTGTGATGCATACACTCACATTATTTTTTAACGTAGATTCAATATCTGCCATAAAAAAATGGGGTTCTAATTTGAAAAAATTGATTTTTCACGATTTTGTCATCCCTAACTTTGAAAGCGATTTTTTCACCCCTGTATCATGAATCGCGATTTCGATTTTTAAAGTGGATACATCAATCTTACATCTTGAAAAGTCCCAAAAATGAAAATTTTCCATCCAAAAACCTCGAAGTTATTCTTGTTTCAGCGGAGCTCTATTTTCGATTTTTTTTTCGAATTTTCCCGCTCAGAGAGAATTTTCCAACCAAAACTGAAAAATGTTACATCAAAATGAATTGAAATTTTCTAAGGAATCTATTTCTGCAATAAAAAAGTGGTGTTTTAATTTGAAAAACGGAAGTTGACGTCATTTCCGGAAAAACCGGAGGTGCTCATGCCTTGAAAATATTTTAGATTTCATCAGCATCGTGAAATACTTATAAGTGCTGAATTTCATGAAAATACGTTCAGTAGTTTCCCGTATAAATATGGGTGAGGTTCCTCGTGAAAGACCCTGTATATAAGGTGCAATACTTAGAAATGAGCTGGAAATTTTTAAGCTTGTGACGAATAGCCAAATCACCCAACATTTATTGTGATAAAAAGTATGGTACCTTATTAAACAAGTAGTCTATCGAAATGTTTAAAATAGAATAAAATGAAAAAAGCATTGACGTGAAGTCAGCAGCGCTTGCGCGCATATTCAAATTCGTTGCTATATAAAACCGTAATCTTTTCACGAATTGACCCACCGAACACACTTTTGGTGATCCCCTAATTATATTATCTTCACGAAATTCTGCATGAGCCTTCAAGTTGTCATTTTGTCAATCAAGTACTTTCAAGTGGCTTCGATCCAATCTTTATTTTTGGAAATACATATTAAGAAAATACAGATTGGATCGAATTAAAATTCAGTACTCTATCGGAAATGACAGCTAAAAGGTTCATAAAGAATTTCATGAGGATAATATGATCAGAAAATCACAAAATATTGAATAATTGGATAAAAATTGTTTTATGAAAATTTTCTAATGACACGATCATCACGAAATTCAGCTCAAATTTGAATATCAGTATTCACGAATAAGGTGCCAAATTTCCTTATGATTGAATCAGTAATTCCCAAAATGTTCCGGAAAAAATAGAAATAGAAAATTTTTTTTTTCCAATATCTCCAAAACTTATAATCGTGTCAAACTCAAATTTTTCGGAAAATTTTTTTGAAAATTCACCAACAGTACAATCTCAACAAAAGTTCCTCAAAAGATGCGCGTCGTTATGCACCAACTAACTGTCAAGTTTCAATTCAATGGCTGTGGTAGTTCCTAAAAAATCAGGAAAATAATCTCGAAAGTTCAAGCGACTACAACTCCGAAAAAATTTGGCCGTTTCAACCTATTATCGAACCTGACCTGCCCTGATAGTTTCAAGTCGCTAGCTTGCTCTGTTCGACAGTTATCGTGTCATCGGCCAGACGAACGACCGGCGGGCCGGATAGAATAGATTTCGACAACGGATTCGTCATCAGTGAGTCCAACCTAGTTGTTTGAGAATATTTTCGGAAAAATATTCGAAAGTTACAGACATTCGGACTTAACGATAGCAAGCTGTTCTCCAGAACAGCTCTCCCTTCGGGTGGGATCGGTACGTGACTGCCGAGGAGTCCGAATATTGCCGAACCAACAATCTACGCAACGATTGTGTTGTGATCTCTCGAATGATCATTCGAATGAATGAAACCTCTCGGTGTTTCGTCGATTATTGGTCGATGATTCTTCGAAATAATAATCGACGCTAGCGATTCTCTCGCATCTCGGATAACTGTTTTTGATCCCTCGAATATGCATTACTGTTTACGTTTAGTAATTATTTTATTTGACTGGTTATTATGAATAGCTTTAAACGTTTAACATTCAATGCTTGTCACTTGGAGTGAAATGCGTAAGAAATTTGTTCAACTTAGGTCGTTAAATGTTTGATGTTGATTTCAATTTTAGTATTTCGAGAGCGAATACAAGATATAGTTTACCCTACCTGAGAATTGAGACCGGAGAACCCAAACGTGTTTATTGATATTGTATATTATGCACCCTTTTCAAATTTACCCAACAGGTTTAAAGTTTCTCGGATTGGTATTGGATATAGTTCCTATATATATAAAACTAAATCGAAATTGCTGAAATAAGGGTCATTCAAAATTTGGCCCCAAACATTCAAGCCTAAAATATAAATTTCCAACAAAACAAATAATTTTTCGTCTACACTATTTGTGAAGTTAATTCCTCGAAACCTTCAAATGTTCGGGTTCAAAAATCATAAATAAAATGCCTGTAATAAAATTTGTTCATAATTTCTTCATTTTCTCGAAATACAATTTAAGAATAACGAGTGATAGCCTTCAAAGTTTGAATGGCATTATTTATTTCAGATTTCAAAAATCTTTGTCGTTGAAGCATCATCAGAATGCCGGTACTAGAGCAGACCAGTTGGTCTGTGGTACTAGTCAAATAACACGTAACTTGTATCAGATAACAGCATGGTACAAATACTGTATATATTTGCATCATGGGTTACAGTAATTCACCACCATTCACTCAACCCCGAGAGGCGATAATCGAGTTGGACTATTCGAGAGGTGGACCTCGCAAATGATCATTCGATTATTGAAATCTCTCGAATGCCGATATCTCGATTATTGAAATCATTCGATTATGTCCATCACTAGCTTAAATTGATGCTACCAGATGGACTTTGATGACACAGTCCATGCGACGTAACTGACAAATATACAACTAGGTACCTGCTCCGGGTTAACGCAAAGGGAGAAAAATGTTTCAACTTTTCAAACACTTGGTATTGGGATGAACACTATTTATTGCCGGCTATACATATCGCCATATCGGATTAAAAACCATGAGATCTATGTCAACACAAATCACGACATTGTACAGTTGGAGTTATTTCATGTTATCCCGCTCTGCTCTCTCTTCTCTTCATCTTTTCATCCGGTTTGTGGGTTTGTTAAGCACTCACTGATTGCAAACATTATATTTGAAAGATTCAAATTCCTTCATATTTCACAATTCTCTTGGAAATATGTATTTCAACCCCATCCATCGAAATTTTTCTAAATGCTTTGACATTTTGCCAACTCTTTGAAAATTTGCCAACTGCTTTGAAAATTTGCCAACCCAGCTTAACATGGGGGAAAGGATCGTACCCCACCCCCCCTAGGCTCGTCCCTGGGTTTAATTTCTGATCGATTGAATGTGAATTCTCTTCGAATTTTTCAGTTAGAAATGAGAAAAAAGTTTTCCTTTCAAAGTATAATCTTTTTTTTGTCCAGTTCAGCTGTAAATTCTGTGCAGTTTCATAATGAAATCCCATTTTTCACGGGGTGGCATATTTAGCGCCTTCTGTTGGAATATATTTCACAAGAACAAATATCCGTTATTGTTCTACGCCATTTCCGTATTTCACAGTAAATAACGAGTGCAAACTTCCTCAATTGAAGAGATAAATTTTCTTTTTCAAAACGGAAATGGCGTTTCAATCCATCCGCGCAATATAGATCAGCGATACGAAAAAACTGTCCCATTTTCTGGTGCTAGTCGTGCTATTGTTTGTCTCACCCTTGGGGGACAGCAAATGGCGGGAGACGAATCCCGATAAATCCACAGCAAAGCTTGGTACCGACTACCAGAGGTTGAAACAAAGGAACCCCAGAGTTATTATGTACTTTTTCGGGTCTGCAAATAAAATTGATTTCAATTCTAGATACATCGCCAGGGTATATTATCGTAACCACGATTTCATAACTCAAGCGGCTGTCATATCGCGATCTGAACTTTCGAGTCTATTTACTGAATTGGCTTTTTGGTTTTTCCGGGAATCGTTCTTTTACGTTTATCTTGGCGTTATGTTTGGAAGAGAGATGGGTTATTTCGGTACCATTGATGATGATTTTTGTTCGAACTAAGAGTGCATTTGAACTACCCTTTAATACAAGCTACTCTTCAAATACGAACTAGTGATCCATGTAAACCATGTTGTAAAAAACATGGTGTGGTCATCTGAAAAATGAGTGACGCCAGCAAGATTAAAATACAATTCTGTGCTTTGAATTTGCATGCAAATTCACTACCAATTCATTTCAATGATAGATTCTGTTGCTGAATGGAGGGGAACGAACCTGTCGCAAAAATCTTTTTCAACTTCTCAACGGATAGTGTAAATCATTTTTTCGGAATGAATATGATATATTCAGCTTGAACAATAAGAATTACCTGGCTCCCGCCGCGGTAGATTCCTGATTCTGAATAATATAAAAATAATTTTTTCTTTACTGATATTGGTGCTGCTCTTCAGAATTCATAGATATTATATGCTTTGTATGTCTATGTCGGGTGTCATTTTCAGATATTTGATTGAAATTTGACACATTGACAGTATTGACACTGCATATTGTTTGCCATCGATTTGGGTGGAAATTGTATGTCTATGACTTACGGTTCAAGTGTAAATAGACCTAAGTTTCGTTTTGAGTGGAATGCTGTATAAAAATAAATCATATTGAGGTAATGAGGAAGTTTCAATAAAAAAATTTTAGTTTGTTTTTGCTCGCATGTTCTAGGGAACAGCGTGCTATCGTTTTGTCCAAATATCTGTAATTTTCGGATTTTGAGCCGAAAGTGGTCCCAAATTATCTCTAGTTGGCCGGCCGGCCGTGGACGGAGCAAGCTACCGACTTGAAACTTTCAGGGTAGTTGGCGCATCGGAATGCCGCAGTTGAGTTCGTTAATGGACCAAATCGACTGAATTGTTTCCGAGTTATAGCTATTTGAAATTTTTAGGTTATTTCCCTGATATTTCAGGAGCTACTGAAGCGATTGGTTTGTAACTTGGACGTTAGTTGATTTATAATGACGCGCAACTTTAAGCGCTGATATCGTATGGTGACTCGATAAAAAAAAATTTTTTTCAACATTTTTTTGGTAATTTTTTTTTTAGAAAATATCAATCATATTCATGAACAATTTCGCTCATACCTTGAACTCTATACTCCACAGCTGTGTACCAAATTTAAATTCGATTCGGCAATTAGTTTCGTAGATATTGGGCAAAAAAAGTAAAATTTCGTGGTTTTCTTCTCGACATCGTTGTTTTTTTCGGTATAACAAGAAATACTGATTCAATCATGATGAATCTTCTCAGCTAGTTTTAAGATGCTGAAAGACAATTTTGTGCGGAATTTCGTCAGGATAGTGCCATTAGAATAATAAAAAAAAAAATAAAATTTTCTTTCGAATATTTAATTTTGATAATGTAACCGAGGTATATAATAGTACTCACCACAGGTGTTACCTTTGTGAGTCTTCTTTTTTTCTATGGTGTATTTCTCATTAATTTTAGTTTTGAAGATTGTCCACCTTATATATAATATATTTAGTACCAATATTGTAATTGAAGTAAGTTGTGAGAAATATATCTTATCTTATTCAATCTGTGATCTTCTTCTCATTTTATCCTCATTGAATTCTGTATGTACCTTTGAACCGTCATTTTTCGATGAAATACTGGATTCCAATTCGATCTAATTCCAATTCGATCTAATCTGTATTTTTGAAAATACATATTGGGAAAATGAAATTTTCCACGAATTCGGCCTTCGTAATTATAAGGCCCCAACTTATTCTACAAATATCGAGATTCTAACTTCCGGAGGAAATTTTGTTTTCTCATTCATTGAGTGGGTTTTACCCATTCACGAGTTCAGTCTTCGTAATCAAAAGTCCTTACCTAGGTCGAATTCGTGAATGGGTAAAATACGCCCAATGATTCCGTAGATAAAGGTACCCATTCAAAATTTTATTTTCTCAATATTTCCAAAAATACAGATAAGATCGAATTGAAAGCTAGTACTTCATAGAAAAAACGTAGAAAGGCACTGCCGTGAAGGCAGCAGCTTCTGCGCGCATGTTCAAATTCGTTGCCAAAGCGGTCATCTCCATTGAACATGCGTGCAAAAGCTGCTGCTTCACGGCAGTGCTTTTCTACGTTTTTATTTCGGTCAGGCTGTAATGTAGATTCATGAAAATTTTTACGTATACGCTATGGTCATATACTGTATCTGGGTAGAAAAATAATTTTCTAATCGAAAAACAAAATAACAGATGACAATTTTTCCACATTTCTAATGAGTGTTAACGATTTCTGAGAAGTTTTCTTGTGACCTACTTGCTGTATTATTGTAAAGTATATCAGAGTGAAATTTCATAAACCTATCACATCCAAGTATATCCAGGTAAGTCTATGTATTTTCACGGCATAAGCATGTATATCCACGGTATATCCAAATATATCCACAGTATTTCCACGCATTTCGAACTGCTCTGTAGTCGTAATCATAAACACTTTTCTCCACGACTGCTATAGAATATAGCTGTTCTAATATCGAATTTGTCCCCACAATTTCAGTATTCCATCATTTGATATGAAATATTCATAATAAAACACCTAAATCAATTTCAAGCAATTAGCCAGTACTTAATGACCGCGGTTTTGTTCCGTTTGCCCCGAATAACCAACTTGAGCTTGAGTACAATCCTAGTTTCGTGAGTATGTCGACTGAATTTAATTCCATCTCAATACGAAGTATTCATTCCGTAACACTTTTGAAAACAAGGAGAATAAAATCTATCTGTCAGCCGCTCTGATTGTCATATTTATTGCAGTTTTTGAAACTTCAGATTAATTTTTCCGCGCATGTTCTCGGGAACAGCGTGCTATCGTTATGTCTGTAATTTTCGATGATCGAGCCGAGAATGGACTTAAACGACTCACTGACGACGAATACGGTGTCAAAATCGATTATGTCCGGCCGACCGGCCGGCCGTCCGTAGACACAATTACGGTCGAACGGACCATCCTATCCACCTGAAGCTTTCGAGGTAGGTTGCATTTCAAAATGCGACGCTTAAGTTCATTAATGGGCGTAATCGGCCAAACGGTTTCGGAGCTGGAGCCCTTTGAAGTTTTGACTTTATTTTGGCGATAATTCAAAAACTACTGGAACGATTGGATCGAAACTTAGCAGTTCTTTGGAGTATAGCAACGCTCAACTTCTCGTGAGATTCTGTTGAGATCATACTATCAGTCAATTTTGATTTTTTTTTTAAATTTTCTTTGGAAACCGTTCATCCCATTAAAAAAAAATTCATCGCATACTTTGAGTTCTACATTTCACAGCAGCGTACCAAATTTTAGTTAGATACGATCATAATTTCCGGACATATTCGAAAAAAACATGTCAAATTTAGTAGTTTTTTCGTCGTTTTTTCTCGATAACGTTGTTTTTTTCGGAAATACTCAAAAAATACTGATTCAATCATAATGGAACTTGGCAACTGCTTTGAAAACGGTGATTGACAACTTTTTGCGGAATTTCGTGATGATCGTGTTATTAGAACAATTTGGAAAAAAATCAAATTGTTTTTTGTTCAAATATTCGATATTTTGGGATCTTCTGATCATACTGTCTTCATGATATTCATTTTCAACCTTCAACTGTAATTTTTCGATGAATTACTGGATTTTCATTCGATCTAATTTGTATTTTTGGAAATATTGGAAACATAAAATTTTTAATGGGTATATCTACGGAATATTTGGGTGGATTTCACCCATTCGCGAAATCGGCCTTCGCAATTATGGTCGAAACCTACTCTACAAATATCGAGTTTCTAAGTTGTTTATTTCGGAAGTTATTGTGTCTACGGTCAGTCGTGAATGGGTAAAATCAGCTCAATGATTCCGTACATATACCCATTCAAAATTTTATTTTCCCAATATTTCCAAAAATACAGATTAGATTGAATTGAAATACAGTAATTTTTGGGAAAAATACCTAGAAAAGCACAGCTTCTGCGAGCATGTTCAAAATCGTAGACGAAACGGTCATCTCCATTGAACATGCGCGCAAAAGCTGCTGCCTTCAAGCAGTGTTTTTCCAGGTTTTTTTTATCAACTTTCATATTTGAGATGTTTCTTTCAACAGTCGTAGAGGAAGTATAGTCTTTTAATTGGTTAGAATGAAAATACGTATCGGATTTTCAATCTGACCTTCTTGCAAAGTATACTATTATAAATCAATTCTTTGTGATACTTTAGTGATCCCACTAAATTCAAAGAAATAAAAATTCACAATTAAATAAAATCAATCCAACGTTTTCAACTCATACTTTATAAGAGGAATAACATGTATTAAAAAAACTACATGATAAAAACACCACATAAAATAGCGCATTTTGTAATACTTTGGGCCTGAAAATAATTTTAATAGGTAAGTTATTTGCGTTGACCTTATTCACCTTCCAAAATTTTCTCGGTTCTTCCGATTTGGTCTGAATTCAGTTCGTTCTCTGATTCGTCTACCATTGGATGTAATTTATCTGCAGTATCGTTTTTTTCGGGAACTCTCTTTTTCTCCTGTTTCTATTCAATACATGATTTTTGTTAATTTCTTTGGATGTATGCTTTGGCTTCTTGCGATTTTTTAAACAAAGTTCGTCGTTATATTTTTACTCCTGAAATAATATAGATGAAATTGAACTCACCAGTTTAAGATCCAGTTTATTAACAATCAAAGGCAATATAACTACGGAATTTTATCAAATGACAGCCACTGAGCCGCTACACTGAAAGAAATCATGAAACATAACCTCGAACATAACCTATAAAATCACGAGGAAGTGAGCAGGCGCATTTGAATATAAATCGAGGTACATCGATGTATATCCACGGTATATCCATGTATATCCACAGTATATCCTTGCATATTCACGGTATATCCACAAGTTGGTACAAGTGTATCCACTCGTAATTACCCCCTATGCTTTTGTCTTCTTATATTTTACTTGGGGTATATGAAGTTATTATTTCTGGTTTCATAGTACGTTTTCTTGTTCTGATGTTTTTCGTATAGCTTTTCATCCTTGGTGTGGTTAAGACTCTATCAAAAAGACAGTTCAAAATAAAACTAACTTCATTTTTAAGAAACGAGACATTTTATTCAATTGAGGCGTTCTACTCTGTGACAGTAGATGACTCAAATTTTATTTCGAGTTAACTGTAATTCGGGGACATTTCGCGTTGAATAGCCTATATCTATGTTTTGTATACTCTGTTCTCTTTATATGATGTTACACCTCAAAATTTTATTTATACACTATATAGTCCTCATATTATTGTTAATTTATTTTGACTTGTGTAAACGATATTATATTGTAAGACACCAATAAATCCATCTCTCTCTCTCTTCCTCATTCTTCTTAACGAAAATTGCACCTTCCTGTATATAAACCGCATAGATGGTCAGCAATCCCATGCTTTTGAATATACCTCTACAGGATTCATTGTACATTATATTCCTAAGTATCCTTATTTGTTTTTTTTTGTTACACGAATAGAGGTTGTATATTACCAGATCCATAGAATATTATGCTGAATCCCAGTTTGGCTTCTATTGTTGCATGGTACATTGTTTTCAAATTACGTTGACTAACATATTTCGATGTCATTCTGAAGCCATATATAGCTGTTCTGATTTGTTCACAGAGATTTGATATGTGTTCCTCACAGTCAAGCATTTCATTGATTTGAATGCCCAGAAACTTAGTAGATCCCAACAAAGGATATTGTTCCTGATTCAAAGTGATTGTTATACCTTCTTCGTATGCTGAATTATTCGGAGAGTAAATAATATTACCTTGGTTTTCTCTTCATTCAGAAGCAGATTGATACTTCTGAACCATTCATCAGTCCCTTCCATCATACTTTAACATATTTCCTTCATTTCAGGGTATAGATTTTCCACAACAATAAGTAGGTTGGTGTCTTCTGCATAATTAATCGTAGTCGCCCTCTTATTTCTTGAATTAGCCTTCAAATTATAGTCATTTGAATATATTATGAAGAATATCGGTCCAGCTATGCTTCATATCTCAAAAGCAGTTCTTCCATACTTGACTTTATCACTTCTTCTTTTACTTCTATTTCCACCATTTGCTTCTTCAATGTGAAACATAATAATATAATATAATAATTGATGAAAGTGTTGATGTTGTAGTTAAGGAGTCTGCAAGAATAGTAACTTCGGAACTTGTACCTAAATAATCAGAAAAATATCGTTAAAAATATCTATTTCATACTGTACTGTAATGTAATTTTCCGATTCATTTGAGTCCGGGAAATGATACATTACATCACTAGGCCGGTAAAGTACCTTTACCGGACTGGTATATTCTAACTAACATGTTCTCATTGACCATGGCCATTGATTTTATCATGGAGTATTTGGTCCATAATGTAGAGCGGCTGGACATTTTCGACTAAAAATAACCAATTGCATTAAAAACCTAGCGCTGAAGCTACCATAATTTTCACTAGAGCTAATTACACAATTTTAGCATGAAAAAAATAAACTCTTACCGCATTCAAGAAGTAAGCCAACATTATGTTTTCAGTTAGGATTTTCTCCACATTGTAAGTTTTGCGCCATTCACAGAATATCTGGTATTCCTTTTGGTATCGTCCGGAAGACTTGGCCGGGATAAGTTTCGTGTCGCTTCAGTACTTATTTTCAAAATCTCTGCATCCATTTTATTTGAAATTATTCAAAACCGAAAATTCAAAACGATGCTGGACTGGCAGGCAAGATAACTAATAAAAAATCTTTGTTACTGTTAGCAACCGATTCAAAGTATACTACAATATCACCCTATATTAATAGATGGTTTTATATCATATACTGACACATTACTGACACATTCAAACTACCTGAATAGACAGTTCAATTTTTGTAACAAAAATTCGAAAAAATATTGAGCAGTATGAAAAAAATCGTTGTACGATACACGGCCGTGAAATGTCATTAAAATACGCGTCTAGAAATTCCAGAATCGGCTCCTTCGTCGACTCGTCCGTGAACATCTAGACTAGTACTTTAATGAGAAATTTCCCGGCCTTGTAACGTAAATTACTATTTCAACACTGTGTTGAAATTGCTTTCACAACACGTTTTCACGTAAACAACCATTGAAAGTGTCACTTCTAATGACAGTTGTGAAAAAAATTCATTGGGGTATAATGGGAGGTCGTAGCATAGGAATTATCCTCAATATCACGCATTGAGCAAGTGGAATACATAGATAACCAATAAATCTTCATTGTCATGAAATTCAACAAGTACCTCTATTCGATCCTACTCGATTCAGGATATTGAAAGGCCGTTAACTCCTCAAGGATTATCGTCCCGAACGGTACCGGATTCGATTCGTCAGGACAATGGATACCTCATCCACGTTATATTTTTCCATTTCCATCAGACGGATCTTCTACAGGAAATGGGCCCAAGGGATTTAACTCCGTTTGTGCGGCGCCCCTTCAGAGCATCGTCCCTCGAATAGTCGATTCTATTCATTGGGACTCGAAAATAAATGATGATAACGGAAACTATTTGAGGAACGCTGGGAATTTGACAGAAATGCGTCTGAATTCTTTTGTGCATAAGCGCCTCACCCTTAAATAAGAGATTAAATTTTCGTCCAGAAAATTTTCGTAGGCACCAACTTGAATTCAGGATTTTTCTTACACTTGTTAGGGTTCAGCTCCCAATTTAAGTTTTGAATTTAGCGAGATAATTTCAGGGTTCTGGATTGTTCCAAACGAAACTAACCTGAAGGCCCACCATTGCACATAAAAAGAAGGGAACAATATAGGCCAGCCGGACATTCAATATAGCAAATGCAATCGTGCACCTGAAAAAAAATGATTTTTCATGAATCACTATTAGGCGCCAGCGCACAGTCCACTTTTGAGCAACAGTCGCCACGTTTGTGGTCGCTATCACATGCGTGTGTGCGCCAATCTAGCAAATCTGACGCTCGCATGAAATAGCGGCCGCTCAGCGATTAAAAGTCGCCACTCGGCACTCAAAGGGGCCCGCACACATGGTGACTTTTCAGATATGATGTGTATCATCTTCAAATCAACCGATTTTAAGGGTGATTTTTGAATATTTATCAGAAAAAGTATTAATTATATTATTATTTGTTTCATGGTAGGGAAGCATTTCAGAGCTTCTTATTCAAAAACACCTATATACAATAACTGGATACGATATAATTACGATTATTTCGTCTGGTTTCATATTTCTCTGACGAATTCATATGATGATATGAACAGAGAAAAATAATTCATATGTGATTTTGATAAACATATATACCGGATATTCCTATAAGAGTGTCACAAATTGATAACTTTCGAATTCAATATTTATTGATACAAAATTGTTGAATTATTCTGTCAGTGAGTTAGAAAAAAATTTCAGAATATTTTTCGAAAAATTTTATTTTTCGAGAACTATGCCAATTATTCGGGACAAATTTTCTTTATTCTTTGAAATTTATATTTTACATCAGTATCCCAAATTTTACTTTGATATGATTATAAGTTTCAGAGATATTGTGAAAAATATGTGAAATTTTGTAGTTTCTTTCCCGATACCGTTGTTTGTTTCGAAATAACTCGAAACCTACAGATTCGATTTCAATGAAACATGGCAGCTGAATTTTGTGAAATTTCGGGACGATCGATTAGAACAATTAAAAAAAACCTCAAATTATTTTTTTCAAATATTCAATGATAGTTTTGTATAACATACTTCTATACAAATAAAGGGGATCTATGGTCTATCGATATTTCGAACGAGCATAACGTTCAAACTTCTGCACCAAACCGGATAATTTTTTTTCTGTTGTATTTATTATTGTCAGGAGAAGGTTTGTAAACCGGAATATTTCCGAAAAATATATACGGAAAGGATAACAAAGCTATCCTTTTTCCTCCGACCATGGAACTCTATAATAAGCAAAGCCTTCTATCGAGCGTGCACTCATAGAGTACTTTGACATCTAGACAATTAGGTTACGGTTTCTGATATCTGCATAAACATAAACAATCTCTGTTATTTACTGTAAAACGCGTTTCTTGAAAATGCTCAAAATTTAATCATCGTGTTTTATATTAATCGTTGTGTTGTGTATTCGTGTTACTCATTGTCATTGATAAAAATGCCACCAGTGAGGCGTCCAATTATTGGTTGGCGGGCGCGTAACGCAAGACGACTTTTCAATGATCGATTGGATGCCAACAGAATGAAAGGTTCTGAATTTCAAGCAAGATCTGTCCCAGCTCTGGATTAATCCATACTGTCAATCTCAGGCGAGATACAACACAATATAGTATTCAACGAAATCATCAACGTTTGACATTCACATATAGGATCTATGAGCACTATTCGTCAATACTGCAATGCTTTGAGATATTTAGACGAACCTCCAGAATTATGTTGTTATAGAACAGAAAAATCAAATTGCCACAAGTGATAACGCCACCTGAACCTCTGAATACGTCAATTTCAGGGCAAGAACTTCTATCGGAACATTTTCTGCAGAATATTCAGCATTACAATAATATTTTCCAAATAACATCATTTGGTTCAACCCTGTATGAGGAACGAGGTTCAATCCAACTTTTAAGGTATTTTTTTCTTCTTCAAACAAACATATTACACATTGCTTATATCATTACCTACAAACATAAAAGTTCTGCTTAGACTCCTAAACAAAGCTCTTCTAATTTTTTTCAACAGATTCAAGGATAAATTCACCATCGTGGAGGAGTGTTGTTACCGCCAGTTGATGGTAAATACAAATTTCTCTAGATTTATTTCCTTGGAAATTCTGAAGATGAAGTGAATTAACGTTGTGCAATCATCATGTATTTGCAACAACTTTTGCATGAACATACTCAAATGGTAAAATTGTTCAAAATAGCTTTAGAAATGATGCCATCTGACAAACATAAATTAATGGTCAGAGCAGATAAAAGTTCTGCAGAAGAACATAAAAGACGTTGAATGAAATTGCTTGCCATTGTGGTAGTTGAAGAAAATATGGACATTGTAATTGGTGACTACTTTCGACAAATCAGTGATCTACATCGTATGTATGATGCTTTAAAATACCCACTAATATTCTTCCTCGGAGAAGATAGATATCATTTTTTGATAGATATGATGTTTTTTGTGGCTGGTAAGTAGTGATGTAATCAAATTATGAAAAAATGTAGTAAGAATTGATTTCAACAAGATATCCTCAGCGTATAAGGTCCTGAGATTTGTGTACCATTAAATCTTTTAACATAATCACAAGGACGAATATCCGTCGATAAATCAACAAATATTCCCCCTTGATAAGAGCTAATCACCCAATCAACCAAAACACCTACACCGAAAAAGCGGATCCAAGTAGAATGACTACAGCTGTTTCACAATTGTTATTGATCGTCAGGTCAACTTAACTTGGATAAACCGCAGAGAGTTCTCTCGATACTTGTTACCTTTCAGAAGGATCGCAGCAGTATACAACTTACAGCGCGCCATCTGCCAGGAGCATCTTGCGAGTCTCACCTTCGAGTGCAGAATACTTTGATCGATGTGTGTGACGTTCATCCTTTTGTGAGACTCGCAAGATGCTCCTGGCAGATGGCGCGCTGTAAGTTGTATACTGCTGCGATCCTTCTGAAAGGTAACAAGTATCGAGAGAACTCTCTGCGGTTTATCCAAGTTAAGTTGACCTGACGATCAATAACAATTGTGAAACAGCTGTAGTCATTCTACTTGGATCCGCTTTTTCGGTGTAGGTGTTTTGGTTGATTGGGTGATTAGCTCTTATCAAGGGGGAATATTTGTTGATTTATCGAAGGATATTCGTCCTTGTGATTATGTTATTTATTACTACTGGAGCTCTTTCTTCTCCATGAAACCATTTCCTATTAAATCTTTTCTACTATGCTTTCGTAGTATTATTAACAACTTTGTCAGAGTAATTTTGTTTGAAAATTTTATGTTTCGATCCCTAATGGATGTTGATGATTTTCTTGCAGGTCAAGAAACAAACAAGAAGCTCAAACTGCCATTGAGCTTGCAGACTGTAGAGGAACCTACATGTGATATAAGCAAAACGTCAGCAATAGCGAACGTGCTTCAAAATTTTAAAATAATAATTTGGGATGGATGAATGGATAATGGCCCACGAACAGACGTTGGGGGCACTAAAAAGAATCATAAGAGATTTGCGTAACAATCAGAACCTCTTTGGTGGTGCGATGATTCTACTGGCAGGAGATTTTCGACAAACGTTGCCAGTCATTTCCAGATAAACCGCTGCTGATGAGATAAATGCTTGCTTGAAAATATCTTATACATGGAGATATGTTAAGATTCTCAACTTGACAAAAATTATGAGAGTGGCTTTGCAAAATGACATACATATCAGCGGAATTGTTTTGAAAAACATTATTTGACACTGGCAATGTGAAAATTCCTGTTGACACTTCTTATGATCTCATTTCTTTCCACCAAACTCTTGTCAGTGCACATCTTTGAAGGACGAATTAATAATAAAAGTCTCCTCAGATGTTCAAATGAATTAAAATAACATTCTTGGTTGTATGAATGGGGCATTCAGTGCCAAAAATAGGGAATTTTGCAGGTTTTTTCTGGGTTTTCACTCCCAATATCAAATTGAAACCAAAAAATCATTCTTGAGATTTTCTGCTTTGTCTGATTAAAGAGTCAGATTTGTACTCTGAAACGTCACAGTTCGCTTTCTTAATTGGTTTTATTGTTCCTGTATTGTTCATCACACAATCTGTTTTGCAAGAATTTGCCCTTGACAAATAGTTTGATACTGCAATCTGCAAGGGCGTTTTCCATGAAAGAAAAACAATTTTATTTAATTTTTAATAGTAATGTTCATATTGGGAGTGAAAATCCAGAAAAAAACTAAAAAATGACGCGAAATCCTTCCAAAATAAGCTTTAATCGATACTCAAAAATAAGGATGTTGATGAATCGACTTCAAAATAAAATTGATGCATTTTTTTCAGTCGATAGATTCCATTATCGATCCAACCAAAGTTGTGAATCATTCAAGTGACTTCTTGAATTTGTTAGATTTGCCTGGATTTTCTCCACACAATTCGCAGCTGAAGGTTTGCTCAATAATTTTATGATACACAACCTCAATCAGCCAATATTGTGTAATGGAAAAAACTTTATGTAATAAGAGTTTTCACGAATTCGATAGAAGATACTAGCATCATAGGAAAGTTTAAGAGCGACGATATTATTATTCGAAGGATTCTACTAATGCCATATGATTTTCCGTTTGAATTTGAGCACGTCCAGTTTCCAGTGCGACTTGCATTTGCAGCGACAATCAATAAATCGAAAGGTCTATCCTTAAAAATTTGTGGAATAAACCTGTAATTGCCATATTTTTCGCATGGACAGTTGTACATTGCGTGCTGGAGAATTGGTAAATGATCTGCTCTATTTGTTTTCTCTCCAGAAAGGAAAACCAAAAATGTTGTACATAATAGGGCATTGCAATAAAGTATAATTTGAATAGTTGAGTGTTATTTTATTTCATAATATATTTTGTCTCAGTTTTTTTCATTAGTTACACCACCCGTGCGAAGCCATGTCGGACAGATAGTAAGTGATAAAACTCCAAAATTTGAAAATTTGATAATTAAAACTAAGTTTTTTCTTTGGCATAGCATTACAGAGAAAAGAATCAAGATTATTGAAGGAATGTTATTATCTAACAAACTATTCAGATCCCAAACTATATCATTTTAGGGATGTTCATATGATTCAGAATTCATCACGCAAATAATTCACATTATGAATCGAAAGAATAATCCTATATGCCTAACCACTACCATGTCACACATTCGATTTAGAGAATTACTGACCAATAAGCCTTTTGAGTCATCTTTATAAGCTCTTCACTAGAATTGTAACCACACTGCTAGAAAATGAAATTGAACTTCATCAACGTGTAGAACAAGCGCCGCGGATTCGGAACAAATGACCTCCTCCAAAGCATAAAAACACTGAATATAATAGACCCTTGCTATTGGCGTTCATCGACTTCCACACGGCTTTCGATACAGTCCAGTTAAAGGTACTTATGCAAGCACAAGAATGTACAGTCGATTTTCGATACTCCAAACTTATTTACAACATATTTAAAAATGCTACAATGACAGTAAAATTGTTAGAAACCACTAACCGCACACCCATTGGTCGTGGGGTAAGACAGGACAACACGATGTCCCCAAAATTGTTCATAACAGTCCGTTCCATCCATTCAAACGGATGAATTGGGATAAAAAAGTCATAAATATTGACGGCAAATATCTGAATAACTTACGCTTTTCAGATGATATGGTCCTCATTTCGGATAACCTCGGGGAAATAAAAGAAATGATAAATGACTTGAAAAAGGTGTGCGAGGAAATTGGTCTGAAAATCAATTGATGGTTGTGATGTTGAAAGAGTAGAAGCTTCTATATATCTTGGCCACGAGGTTCGTATCTCGAGAGATAATCAGACAACTGAACTGAACAGAAGACTCACTCTCGCATGGGCAGCCTATGGAAGACTGAGGGATATTTTCAGGGGTGATATTCCTATCCATCTGAAGAGAAAGGCTTTCAATAAGTGCGTGCTTCCGGTTTTAACGTACGGCGCCGAAACTCTGACATTAACAACTGCAACTGCCAGAAAACTTCAAGTGACGCAAAAAAAGATGGAGAGGTCGATGTTGAGTGTAACTCTGAGGAATCATATTAGAAATGAAGATCTGCGAAGTAGAACTGACGTAGAAGATGTTATCAGCGTAGTGGCAAAACTTGAATGGAACTGGGTAGGTCATGTCGCACGGATGAGAGGGGAACAGTCGACAAAGTGATTGCTGGGGTGGAGACCACGAGCAGACAAGAGAAGTAGAGTAAGACCGCCTACACGCTGGACATACGACATAAAAAAAATATCCAATAACTGGATTCGGATAGCACAAAACAGAAGTGAGTGGAATAGTATAGGAGGGACCCATGTCCAACAATGGACGCAAAGGGTTGTATGATGATGATGATGACGACCATGTCAATATTGTCAAGTCATCAGCTGTTGGATTTCAAAATTGACACATTAGACCTCGTTAAAAACCGACATCGGATGGATCAACTTTAGCGGCTCGCGCACCGCTCTGCTCCGAGTCAAAAGGCGAGGCAGTCCAA
This sequence comes from Myrrha octodecimguttata, assembly GCA_958510865.1. Lineage (NCBI taxonomy): Eukaryota > Metazoa > Arthropoda > Insecta > Coleoptera > Coccinellidae > Myrrha > Myrrha octodecimguttata. The sequence continues at coordinate 36,239,623 of OY294057.1, forward strand.
TTAACCTGCCTTGCAAGCCACTCAGCTCTCGTGTCTGTACGCGGCTTAAGGCCTACCCACTGACTTCATAAAAATAAATAGAGTATACTTATATTTTCATAACCCTGAGGTAATCGGATTATATCTGGATTATCTATTTTTCTATCTTTCAAGCATTACTTAGGGTGCTGAAAGAAGATAAAAAGAATGCATTCCTGTTTTGAAGTTGGGGTCACACCATGAAAACCCATACAATACGAGTTATTGCCATTGCCATTTATACAGTATATAGGAAGGAGATTACAGCATGAAGAATTCAATAGTCGGAATTTGAAATAGTTCAGTAAAACCCATTTGAAACACGAACATTCCGAATTATTAATCGGAAACGAATCTTGGTTTGCATATCTGAGATAGACGTTATTTTTCAACCAGGTCATACATCGCATGCTTCACGACAATAGTAGTCATCACCAATTTGAAAATATTGATTTCTTATGTAATCGATGTCATGCAAGGCTTAATTACCTGACGTGATAGGTCGGCCCATTAGTCCTTGAATCAATTTTAAATTACAATTCTTTAGTCTTATAGGGATGAATCATACGTTTTGCATTTGGGTAAGAGCGTGCACTCTGGTTCCGCTACTTTGAAATTCAGCATGATGATTTCGGGAATCTGTCGAAAAAGTAACTGTAGATTACGGTTTTATTGCAACCAAAGTTTCTCAGGATAATTTTTCAGGGATTATAGAAATTGTCATAACAAATTGCAGGATTTAAAATATTTCTCAAATGCAGATTCTTGAAAAATTATGTCCTTCATAAACTATCGCCAATCACGAGAGCGATTCTCATAAATAATAATTTTATTCAATTCCAGAAAGTTCTTCTTCAAATTTTGACTAGAGCAGAATTTGAAATAAAAAACTCTCGAAAATATGCAAAATCTGAATGTTCTGTGAAAAATTCAAATACATCATCTTTTCTGCTTTTTCAACGGAAAACGGATTTTTTGTCTTCTACCATGAGAATCAATGAGAATTTGTTGAAATTTATATGGTTCCACATGACCTACTTTCCCTATTCAAAAAATTCAGAGGGTTGATGGGGATGGCACAGGGTGCAACAAAAATGCATATAAGTTTGGTAAAAGTGAAAGAAAAATTGACCTGTTTAAGGATTTGTTGCCAAATATTCTTCTTCTGAGAAAATGAATTTGTTTCATAATTTTGATGTGCACTGTATATTTCCTCCATTTATGTTTCTAAATAGTTGATTCTGATTTTCGAACCAGTATGCCGAATTTCATTTTTAATTTTTACTGATTGTTTCTGATTATAGTCCTAGTGAGACATTGCGCTTGGGGGAATTTTCTATTCCCTCCAGATAATACGAACTGAGTACTTAATCTTCTTTCACTTGACTCCCAATTTCGATTCTATTCGACTGCACACCAGATGTGATGTCGACACTATGTATTAGCCCTTATCATAACTTTTTTTACAATAATGTGTCGAATTTTAAAATGAAATTCATTGTTATGAAAGGAGATATCTATGAAGGGTTCAATTCAATGATTTTGTCTTAAATATGCACTAAGGTGACGAAAATTCAATTTCCTCAATATTTGTGCCTTGAATTATTTCCATATATTCACTATAGTGTTCAATACCTGTACAAATTCTGTACAGAATGAAGAAGTGGATCCTAGCGATATACAATCAATTATTTGAGATGTCAGTGTAAAAAACCTAGTGAAAAATAAAAAGTCACACTCTGAAGTTGCAAAATGGCGCAGGGGAAGGGTCGATTCCTTTCTGTTTCCAGAATACTCGGAATAGTCGGAGGATCACCTTATTTAGCTTTCAACTATTTCTATGTAATAGATCTGTCTTCTTTCACAGCCAGCAGTGTAGAAGACACAACGGTTGAACTGTCTAGTGCTCTAAAATATCGTAGTTAATTCACTACTTATTAAATTAGTTCAAGAAAATATAATGTTGAAGATAACAGACGCTGCGATGATTTTCTACATCCACTGAGCGAGAGTCTTCGATTTTTCTTCCGTCAAGTTGAATATCGTTTGTGAAACTGTTATAAGTAACGATATGTCTCTCGAAAGCACTATCATTTCCAAAACTTAACAGCTGAAGCTGCAATGACCTCTCAAATTATTTGGGTGACTATCACCTATTTCGCCTGAAAAATATTCTACTACAAGTATTGACTAATGAAACTCCATGTACACGGCATAGACAGAGAGTAATTGAGGACGCGACGCAAGATGATAAGGATGAAACTAGTAAGTATATGAAAAATCAGTTCAAAATCAGAAGATTCAAAATGTTTTGGGGTATTGTTACGTTTTTGGAAGATTCTCAAGCAGATTTTGAGTTCCTTCATATTAAATAAAAATATTAAGCCTGGGTAAACATATAATTATGCGTTTTCCTGCGTTTTTCAAACAGAATTGGAATTCTTTCATTTCAAATTCGAGAATAATGAACAGCAATTTTATTCGATTATTATTTTGCGCTATCATTTCGACACAATATCATTCTATATTTCCGAAAGGTTGATTTTATAAATGAATACCAACCATTTACCAATTGCTTCGGTAATATACAGGGTGATTCATTAAGGGTGGCTACCGGCCTCATCTTGGAAAGAAAATCTAATGACAAACTCGGCCCCGAGAAAATGATTAAAAATATTTTCAAGTTCGTAGTTCCCCACTAGAGGGCACAATCTATCACTTGTAAAATATAATCTCATTTTTTACGAAATATTCTCCAGCTAACAGTGGTAAAGAATAATAAAATAAGAATCTACTCTTTATATTCAACAATTTCTGTTTCAGTAATTTTTCTATATTTCCTATTTTTTAGTGATGGGATGGATAAACTTTGCTCCACTAAAATAACATTCTTACTCCTGTATGGGTGAACCGATTTTCACGTAATTAAATTCCATTCAAAGGCCCTAGAAAGCAGATCACAGAAACATATGACAACAATATACCGGGTGATCCAATTGAAAACTACAGACTGTTTTATGTCACTTCGCCCTATTTCTTCGTTTTGCTGGAAAACTTCAAATGCAATGCTATGATTCTAACCGAGTGAGAATAAGCCAAGCATTATCACCTACTGACTTTTTAAAATCGCAGACAGATATCATAGGTCGTTTCGGAGTTATTGACATTTTTGTAAATTTTGATCAATGTTCATCCTTTCTGTGAGCTTGAATAAACAAGGAAGTGACTTTATGCGTCATGAAAACGCAGCAAAATACTGAACACACATGAAATAACAATGATGCGATAAAATAAAACGAAAATTAGCAACAACGAAAATATTTGAACAGAAAAACAACACTCACACCTAATCAATTCAAATATTCAAAATGTCTACCAATATTTTCCGCACATAAATTTAATCTTTCTTTCGTCGAGTTGACACAATTTCAGTTTGAGAAGAAGCTGCCTGTCGAAATCTATTTTGAATGTCCTCCATTGTAGTGGGGGGTGTTCGGAAAACTAAGTCTTCATTCTCCCCCAAAATTAAAAATCTGATACTGTGAGGTAGGGTGATCTTTCTGGCCATGGAAAAATACTCCCTCGTCCAATATACCTCTTTGAGAAGAAGTTATATGAATATTCTCTAACATTAGCAGCATAATGCGCCGGGCAACCATTTTGTTGATACCACATATCTAACCTGCTTTGAATAGCAATATTTTCTAAAAGAATTGGAAGATCTTCCGTTAAAATTTCAAGCACCTTTGTCTTGTTAATAAGCCAAAACTTTTATGATATTATCCTCATTACGGCTTCTACGTTTTCTATTTTTTCTTCCAAGAATTGAACCTTACCAGTTTCTCGCACTCTTCGTGTCGATCTTTTGAATACCCTTTTGGAATGACGACGTCTTTCAGGATATCGTTTCGGGTATTCCCTCTCAGCTACTGCATTTTCTAAACATTCAAAATGAACATTAAGCATATCATATGCTTCTTCGTTTGAATAATGGGGCATCATAAAATAGTGGTTTGCAATCGTCCTAAAAAACATTTACAGCTATAGATACCGAAAATGAACAGTATCGCCAGAGTTAACTGGTTCTAAATCAGCTTGTTTCGTTGTTTCGGGTATTCCCTCTCAGCTACTGCATTTTCTAAACATTCAAAATGAACATTAAGCATATCATATGCTTCTTCGTTTGAATAATGGGGCATCATAAAATAGTGGTTTGCAATCGTCCTAAAAAACATTTACAGCTATAGATACCGAAAATGAACAGTATCGCCAGAGTTAACTGGTTCTAAATCAGCTTGTTTCGTTGTTTTGATGAGTTTTTTCCTTTCATCTAATTGTTTAGAGATGAAATAACTCAATTTCCCCTGCATTTCACAGGGTTGATCAATACTTATCAAAATTTACAAAAATGTCAATAACTCCGAAACGACCAATGATATCCGTCTGCGATTTTAAAAAGTCAGTAGGTGATAATGCTTGGCTCATTCTCACTTGGTTAGAATCATAGCATTGCATTTGAAATTTTCCAGTAAAAAGCACAAATAGGGCGAAGTGACATAAAATAGTCTGTAGTTTTTAATTGGATCACCAGTTATATTGTTGTCATATGTTTCTGTGATCTGCTTTCGATGGCCTTCGAATGAAATCTAATTACGTGAAAATCGGTTCATCCATACAGGAGCAAGAATGTTTTTTTCGTGAAGAAAAGTTTATCCATCCCATCACTACAAAATAGGAAATATAGAAAAATTACTGAAACAAAAGTTGTTCAATAGAAAGCGTAGATTCTTAATTTATTATTCTTTACCACTGTTAGCTGGAGAATATTTCGTACAAAATGAGATTATATTTTACAAGTGATAGATTGCGCCCTCTAGTGGGGAACTACGAACTTGAAAATATTTTTAATCATTTTCTAGGGGCCGAGTTTGTCATTAGATTTTTTTTCCGGAAGTCATAGGATAAACGGTTTCCGAGATACGGCCGGTGGCCAACCTTAATGAATCACCCTGTATATTAAACCCATTCGGAATATTTCAAAAAATCCTTCTCCGATCGAATTGAAATCGAAAATACTTAATTTGAAAATGGAGAATTGAAGATTCATGCAAAGCTTGTTGAGGATAGTATATGACTAACAGTTCTTTTGAACAGTACCTTCATGGTGATTGCCTCCTGACTACGAATATGAACCTGAATATTTTATGTTTTCTTTTGATTCTGGATAATATATTTATGTGAAGATCGTTTGCCGTAAAGTGACTTAAAACGAATCTACCTTTGAATTAAGGTTAATTCAACATCGAACTAAAAAATTACGTATAACATCTGTATCAACAGAACTCATCCATTTCACAGAATGATGAATTCGAACATTACCAAACAAGAATATCGTGCTTTTTCAAATCTCTCGATTCCTCTTATGACATCAAAATAATGCTACTTGAAGCAGAAATCAAGCTCTCTCTAAATAACGCGTGACCATTTTGGTAGCTTTGCCCTTCTTGGATGTCTCTCGACTCATCTTCGTGACTTCTTTCCTCTGTTGATTCATCACAAACTGAGCAAGTGCCATTTTCGATGAACCCACCATTACTGAAAGTCCCTTTCGTAGCTTCGACTCAAACGCGTCATTGCGTTTTATGCTGAAGGCCTGTTGTTCATCTTTCTCTCGTCCGGGTTTCCTCCCCTCTGTTGAGCTCCAGGAAGCAGTAACCTATTCAATATGTCTGAATCAATCTGTTCATTTCACTGAGGAACTGGCTGAGCTTCAAAACCATCTTTGAGTCATCAGCTTTTTCGTGAAGAGCATTGTCTTAGTCGTGTTGAAGATCGCTTTTCAGTTTACTTATTACCATACAGAAACAAACATACTATTCTTCTGCCAAAAAATAATCATCTCACTCATCTGATCCCATCATCGTCTTCTGCACGCCAGTGCTTTAACTACTCTTTCGTGCATTCGTCAACGTTTCTGGATTCTGGACTGAAGAAATGTGGTTAGAAATCGTCTACGCAAATGCAACCGATGCTTCCTGCAAACTCCGTCCTCTGCTATAGCGAATGGGCAATCTTCCACTTGGGCGGCTATCTGCTGATATGACTTTTCCTACCGCTGGCGTTGAATACACCGGTCCATTTGTCTTCATCTGCTCCACTAACGGAGCGGTTTATCTAGAATTGGCATCTGAACTGTCCACCCCAACTTTCATTTCTGCCTATCGTCTCTTCGTTTCACGTCGAGATCATGCCTCCGTTATCTTCTCGGATAACGGGACCAACTTCGTGGATGCACATAACTAGCTCCGTGACCTTGGCACTTATTGTCTGCTACACAAGATTAGCAAAGTCTTGATGCAGACTTCTCTTCCTTAACTGATTCATACACCTTTTCAGTCCTTACTCTGGCGGTTTGGTAGCCGCTGTCAAATCTGCTCAACATCATCTAACTCGCATTATTGTCGAGTAAAAACTCCCGTATGAGGTTTTTTTTACCGTCTGCAACCAAATTGCAGGAATCCTCAATTCTCGCCCTGTGTACCTTCAATCGTCTGACCCCTCTGATTTTGAGGACCTCACACCAGGGCATTTTCTAGTTTCTGTTCTCCCACCACCCCTCCTGATAATGAAGTCAGTTCCGTGGCAACTAGTCCAACGATTTCAGCAGGACTTTTGCGAGCATACCTTGCAGCAATGTCACAAGTGGTTGCATCCCTCTACTCCTAACTCTTTAGGTACCGTTGTCATTCGAGATGAAAAATATCTCTTCTTTGAAATGGTTTGTCATCTGTTTTTCCAGGAGCTGATTGTTGCTTCTGATTCTGGGACAATTCCACGATCAGTCGTCGAATTGTGTTCTCTTCCAACTCAGTGGTTCGATCCTGGCTTCTTTCGTCTATCCACACCTTTCAGCTCATCTTACTGGAGGGATACTTCAGGGCGAGGCATGTTTAGACGTGAAAATGTTCGGTTGCCACACTCGTCGGCGTAAAACCAAGGACAAATCGGTTTGACTGTCAACCGTCATCATCAATCATTAATATTTTCACTGTCCACACACAGAACGGAAAACGCACGTGAATACATGATGTAAGCAAAACATGGTATGCTCATCTGTGATCGATTCATCAATGATGACGTCACTTTTTTCATTCAAATTCAAAGCTCAGAATATATATTTTCTTGTATATTAATCTTGCTGACGTCACATTTATTTCAGATGAGAACACCATGCTTTTTACATCATGCGCGAATATAATCAAATTCAGCCTTACGCCATTGTATTGGGACATTAATTTTCAGCCCATGCTCGAGTTCATTCATATAATGTCCTGTTGATCATTGTTTGATGTTCGAGTTATTGTATAAACCCCTCAAGAGCATTAAATTCATCACCAGCATTTGAGGACCGTTAACATTGTATCAATGACCAACGACATTAATACCAGGTCTCGAGTACATCGATCCATCAACAGCAGTCTTTATAAATTTGATCGCAAGGGATTGAATTCAGGCTTGTCGGGCATTGTATCAATGATGTATTTTGGACAACAATTAATCAGTTCCAGCGCATCATTCAATGCTTAGGTACATTAACGTGATGCCAAAAAACATCAATCTAAAGTCGTGCTATAGTGGTTGTGTTTTGGATTTAAACCACAAACTACCTTTTTTTTAATTTAAAACAATATTGAATGAAATAACGCCTCAATCCACATATATAATTGTTTCGAACGAAATTTCGTAGAATAAGATTGGATTTGAATTTTTCTTCAATATCTATCAGATTTATGAAATATTTTTATATTTTGAGTTGAATGTAATATTTTTTCGGGATTTTGTTTTTATGATTCCATTGATGTCAGCATGTTGTCTTACCTCTACTGTTTATAATTCTGTTTGCGAGTGTATAGGGTCAAACTTTATTGGGAACATGACTTTTGTTCGAAGTCACTGAGATAATAAAAAAACAATGGATATCATCTGAAAAGCTTATTCCACATTCGTTATAGTTCATGGGTTGTGATTTTAGAATCAATAACGCTGATACATTGATGTGATGTATATATAGCATGGATTCATTACAATTGGCAATATCACAAGGTTTCGTGATGATCGCCCGTGCCTAGTATTGATCACTTCCAGGACGTTGATTCAATGTATTTTCTACATTGTCTTGAGGCAAATTTCCTTCAATTGATGTATTTTATCATCAAGACAATGTAATAAATACATTATAGTAATGGCCTAGCGTTCATTATAACGATCAAAATAGTGATTGAAGTTCATTGTTCCGATCAATTTTTGACATTGTCTCAATGTTGAATACATCACAGTAATTTCCATACGGTAAATCACATTTGGTGATTGATATCAGGCTCAGTATTATTTTCTGTGCATCGTCCCACGTTTCGTGAAAGTTTAATATAAACTGGAGGTATCTTCCTAAATCTCCTCAAATTTCGCACCATTTTCCATCTGAATTATTGTAAAATTAAACTACAGTTATATTGAGCAACATCTGATTTTAGTGCATTGGGTTATTTTCATCAACCAGATCACCACAACAACTGCATAGAAAGAAGGTTAAATTTCTCTTTTTCCCTCTCCAATCATCTGAGATTTATTCCAATCGATAATTTGCGATCAGGATCTGATTATCCTATAAATCAATAATTCTAAAATCACAAATGAAAAGTATCGTGTGTTGAAAATGCTTTCGAGTTATGCTCCCTTCATATTTTGCCTGAACAAGATACATCTCTTTCTCAGACCTCTCGCTCGTGGCTTCATCCGTATTCGACTCTTTAGACGCGAATTCGTACGCCGTGTCTTGATATTTTAATATGTCCATGATTACATGTAAGCACACCAAAGTTACAGAAATTTTCACCCCAAATTTTGATTAATCCCTTCATCTTCTTCCAGAGTCCTGGCAACATGAATCTCAGAACTTGTTCCACGTGATGTCGACGGAGAAGCTTGTCGCTGGATTCTTTGAGCCTGAAGTCTGTGCACAGGTTCGTTTCGTGTCTTCCCTGTATAACACGAGTCTCGTCACATGGAATTGCCCACAGGTGAGCTGTAGGAATTAATCGGTTCAGTCCTGCAACATGTTCCTTCAACCAGGTACGATTAGAAAATCCGGTGGGATTGGTAGCGGCAAAAAGATGACAGACGTATAGAAATCTATTCTGAGAGTTTTTATTTCAGCTTCCACAAAATCGATCTTTCCGATACAGTGCTGGATTCAGAGAACTATACTATACTCCATTCACTTTTATGAAGTCTGTCGGTTGGCCATGGATGTTTGACATATTTCAGTCTATACAGGGTATCTACTTCAAAAAGTCCAAAACTTCAAGGCGAAATTCTATTTTCAACAAAAAAAGTCATATAACACCCATGGTCGGTTACTCTTAAATTCAACATTTTGTGGATTTTTAAGTCTAGAACACATTAAAAGAAAAAGTTTATCAAATAAGCGTCCAAACTCGAGATGATCTGATAAATAGAATCAAATTGTGTTGTGCAGAAATGGGTCAGAAACGTTCTGAACTTAGCAGGGTTGCAGATTCAGTAAGAAAAAATGTGTGAAATGTATTGAACAAGGTGGTGGCCAATTTGAACGTTTGCGATGAATTTATAATTAATTTATAGCGAGTTATAACAGCATTTTGTCCTCTCTCTCAACTCCTCTTTTATAATATGTATTAATAAAATTTAGTTTATTCGTTTGACTCGACAGGTGAATAAACAGTTCTACTTAGAGTTACTCCAATATTCAATCAAAAAAACAACTGATTCAATCATTAAGAGCATCAAAACGAAAGAAAAATGTTTGAACTTCTTATTTTTCGTTTTTATCATGTTAGCCATGATATTGAGGCAGAAAAGAAACAGCTAGTACAAAAGTTAATAATATGTCTTTCGGAAGATTACTAAATAGGAAAGTTTTTGCTGAAGAGCAAACATTATCATAATTATTAATTTTTCATCGATAAAACTATTGAAAAAATATCATTGATAATTTTTGCCTAAGAACTTCTATGTTTATTTGCTTACCACGCCCGTAGTAAGGAATTTTTTGTCGCGAAAAAATTCTTGTCTTATAGTCAACTCCATGTTCTTTCGAGATATGTGATCAAATTTGATGAGGCTACAAGGATAACTGGAGTGTGATTGATTCCATGAAAAATTGAGATATTCCGTAAAAACACAAAATGTTGAATTGAAGAATTACCGTAAATATTTCGACCATGTGTTACATGACTTTTTTGTTGAAAATCGACTGTAGAATCTTGCCTTGAAGTTTTGGAGTTTTCAAAGTAGACACCCTGTTTAATTGAAACGTGTTTGGTTAGATTTATTTTCATATTCTCATGTCAGATAACTATTCAATGTTATACGTCCTTCCTAATGGAAGTAGTAGTTACTTATGTAACTGAATAAAACTATAGAGTGTTTGATGAAAATATGTACGACTGAACAATGTGCCACCGAACTATCTTACCTTGACGACTTTTCAAGAGTGCCAATCTGACCCACTTCTAGTTACAAACACTTGCACGACCGACTGACTTGTTAATGAATTATAGTGACAATATGTATCTGGTGCCTCTAATTTTTGGGATGTTAGGGGTGTGTATTTGTTGCAGTCAGAGCTTTCTGATATGAGTACATATATCAGTTACTTCACAGCGACTCAGTTACATTGAAGTACATAATTTACTGTATCTTAGTTACTTCATTTTTTCGGAAAAATGTAACTGGTATCTCAGATGCCTTTTCGGTTGAACATTGTATCTCATACTAAAGTATTTAAAATATCTTGTATATCGAATAGTATCGTGAATACTGACGGGTAGATGCGGGAAGTTATCTCATCGAATACCGATGCCGATCTCAGGGTACGGCCAAACTGCAATCGAATTGCGATATCGCAAGTGCGCTACTTGCTTTAAATTTCGGTGTGGCTATTTGCGAAGATGAGCTCTACTCCCTCTGGTGGATATCAGAGTAACCCGAGGTACAGACATTATCATTGACAAGCAATCATCGAAAAAGCTGTAATCAATAAGCCTTGTACAGCTTCGAGTTCATCGGCAGAAGCACTTTGAGCGAAGTATTTACACAAGATACAGGGTTTTTCAACAAGAACTTTGTTTTTCAATGTGGTAACACCGGCACCACATGACAGTTTTGACATTTAGTTTTTTGACGTATTCGCAGTATATGCTTTGGCAATTGTTACAATGAATTCAATTTCGCTCGAAAATCGCATTAAAATAATTCAAATCCACTATGAAAATGGTCGTTCTGTTAAAGTTACATTTCGTAAAATTCGTGATATTTTCGGACAACATAAACGTCCTTCTGAGACCGCTATCAAGAATTTGGTCGCGAAATTTGAGTCGACAGGCTCGGTACAAAATGTGCCAACACCAACACGTGTTCGACCGGGTCGTTCAACAGAAAACATCGCTGCCGTGAGCCACAGTGTTGAAGAAGATCAAAAGTTATCAATTTCACGACGTTCTCAACAATTGGGGTTATCCAAAAGCACAACATGGCGAATTTTGCGAAAGGATTTGGCTTTGAAGCCTTACAAGATTCAACTGGTGCAGGAATTGAAGCTGACCGACCATTCAAATCGCCGTAGATTTGCTCAGTTCATTCAGGAACAACCTGATGGTTTTTCTCAAAAAATCATTTTTTCAGACGAAGCACATTTTCATTTTTCAGGGTACGTCAACAAGCAAAATTGCCGCATTTGGGCTTCTGAAAATCCTAAAGCAATTATTGAGAAGCCTTTGCATGCTCAACGTGTCACTGTGTGGTGTGCTATGTAGTCTGGAAGTGTGATTGGGCCGTTTTTTTTCGAAGATGAGGCTGGAAATGCGGTAACAGTCAATGGATCACGCTATCGCGAGATGTCAACAACTGAATTTTGGCCTTTTATTGATGACATGGATGTCACTGAAATGTGGTTTCAACAAGACGGTGCCACATGTCACACAGCCAATGAAACGATCAATTTATTGCAAATCAAATTTCCCGATCGCACAATTTCGCGAAATTCAGCTGTTAAGTGGCCAGCCAGATCGTGTCATTTAACACCACTGGATTATTTTTTGTGGGGCTATGCTGAAGACAGAGTTTATACGGAGCCAATCAAATCGCTTGCAGCCTCAAAACTCAAAATCCGTGATGTCATTAACGAAATAGACCCTCCATCTTGCCAAAAAGTGATTAAAAATTTTGATGAAAGAATCAACGTCTGTCAGCGTGGTCGTGGTGGACATTTGTCAGATATCATTTTTCATTCATAATTGCCGAACTTTTCTCTTTGTAATACAATAAAAATTTTATTCATTTTCCACTAAATTCTTTGTTTTATTTTGTTTTAAAAAACAAAGTTCTTGTTGAAAAACCCTTTATTTCCTTGTTCAGACCCTTTTGTTTCAATCGGTCAGTTCTATCACTAAAACATTTACGTTGTTCCTAATGATCAGTTCAACAGGCATATTTCTGGAAGGTATAGCATTCCTCACAAGTAACTTTCTCTGCTTGGATTAGGGGTCTTGAAAACAATTGTCTTCATGAATGTGATCTAATATTTCATGAGCAATTCGTGCCTACCTCTATGAAATTAACATCATCGGTAAAATGCAGGTAACAGTGCCTCATAAATCTTGTTTGTTGGTTTGCCAATTTTGAGTTACAAGTTGCCAAGGTTTTCATCGATTCTTCCAGGCCCGACTTGTTAAAGGAAGTTTCTTTAATCCAAAATCGAAATTTTTCACCAAACTGTAAAAATTTGTGGAAAGAGACATTTGAGTTTGTTTTTCCTCGGTAGAAACACTTGTAAAATCACACAAACGCCAAGAAAAATGCATACATTATCTCATTTTCTCGACATTTCTTTTTAACTTGTCAATGATAATGTCTGTACCTCGGGTTACTCAGATAGCCACCAGAGGGAGAAGCGCTTATCTTCATTCGCCAATTTAGTTTACGCCAACGCGAGAGGTGATTATAGTGAAGGTAGAATAAAGCCGACTCTAGCTGTGTCCACCAAGTACGGTCACAATACATGTGAGATTATGATATCGCGAATCGGCTTCTCGCTTAGTGATAAACCTGTAAGTAGTCAGGTGGTCAATTCTTGAATCTCGATCAAAAATTGAAGAGTATGACAATTTTCTAAGTTTTCCCGAGCATCTGCAAAATTTGTAAGTGTTCTATTCGCCATTTCGACTATGTTTTCAAGCCAATATTTAAGAAACTAACTGAATGCAAGATATCGAGAAATTTCAAATCCGCATATAAACATAACCTTATCACCGTTTCGCAACGAGTGGTACGGAGTATAGGAGATATAACATTCGATATTCGAGTGACATTCGGTTCCATACGCAGGTCATGTCTACTTATTGTTTATATTAAACTTAGAGAAAATCGACGCAAACATATGAAAATTGTCATACTCTTCAATTCTTGATCGAAATTCAAGAATTGACCCCCAGAGTAAAATAAAATCATTCTGGAATATATTAGCTCCAGACTAATCGGCTTCATTCTACCGTCACCATATAACCATCTCTCGCGTTGACGTTACCCAAATAGTCAAAACGAAATATTTGAAAGCAAAACGCGGGCCAGCGATATTGCAGTCTCGATAGCACTTTGGCCGTATCCTAAAATCGGCATTTTGTTTTGTTACCCTGACTGTTTTCAGTTTTTTCACTAAGCGAGAACTGACTCACGATATCGAAATCTCGCGTACACCCTGGCTACGGTCAGAGTGCACGCGATATTGCAATATCGCAAAAACTGTAATTAGTTAGAGAGTATCAAATAATCGGATCTATTATATCTAGACTTCGACTTCCTCTCGCGTTGACGTTACTGTGATGTTTTCGACTTTGCACTAGGTAATAATTGAATAACTCAATAGTATGATTGGTAATGGTAAACTTTATTCGATGCAATTCAATTTGAAACTGGCTTCCTACAGCTGTTGTCATAGATTCATACAGATGTAAAATATTAACATAAGCAAAACATCGATATTAGCTCTCGTATAATGTTTACTCAATTTTCCATTACTACATCAATATATCACACGTTACCCAAGTTCTAAACAAATTCCCGAAAGCGAGGAGCTGACTCGCGATATCAGAATCTCAGCTTCATTCAGATTCCCATTTCCGGACTATCCTAGGATTGTTCTCGAAATGCGCACAACCGATGAGCAGACGTTTCGAGTCCTAGAACTATTCTAGGACAGTTCAAACTACATGAAAATCCGAACAGAATTAAGGACAGAAAGAGGGAGAGGAGAATCAATTTTATATTTAAATCAGCACAGTGATGAAATTAATTCAATCTGGCGATAGGAATACAATTGACCAAACATCATCTAATCTCTCGATAGACCAGATGAGTACGATAAAAAAAACTCTTTTCCATTTTTCATTTCTCAAACAAAATTCTTATATTTAATTTTTATTTTATACAATACACTTCCTTGTCGAATATCCAACATAAAAAATCTATAATTCGATTAAAAACGGAAATCTATCGATTCAATTATGTTGAAAATTAATACACAACTTTGAAATTGTCATCGGAATTTTTCTGATTGCAAGAAAAATATTCTTTTATACGTTAATGATTAGGTAGTCGAGAATGGAAGAAAATAATCACTTTTGAAAACGCTTATTATTTCCCAGTCGTTACCATGTTCACTTGGAGCAAACCCGTAGAGTTGGTACTCTACCACTTTGCGGTAATCAAACCATGGAGCGTGTAGATTGTTGAAGTGTGAAAGCGAACTAAATCGTTTCGATAGAGATTGAATCTGAATTAAACTCTTGAATTTTTTAGGTCTCGAGAGATTCTGAGATACTTGGTGGGGTAAGAACCCTCAGCCCGTCGATTGCGACGATTTCGAAGGCGTTTACCGCCCTGGTGGAAGGTATGAGTTGGAAATCCGTGGCTATCATTTCCAGCAGTGAGTAAATTTTCAATTATCTTAGGAATGGCATGAGAAACATCTTACTAGTTGAAATATGAAAAAAATGTTCTGATGAACTGGCAAATTTCCAGAAACAATGTCAAACCTTACTGCTAATATCGTTCAAAGGATATTTTGGGGGGATTTTGCATTATTTTTCACGTCTTTTCAGAGTTTTACCCCCAATATCGGAAAGAGAATTTTTAAAAATAAATTAAAATTGTTGCATAAAAAATCTAGAAGAGCACTGACGAAATTTTGCACCTAGTTGCGTGTTGGTAATCTCCACTTGATTGCATTCTACTTCTTGAAATATTGCGGAAGTAATGTTAAAATTCCAAATGAAAACGAAATTTGGCACTTTCTTTTCCTTATATTTCCAAAAGTAAATATTGGATCGAATTAAAATTTGAAACATTGTTGTTAAATACTGACTCTGAGGTTTGTGCCAAATTCCATTGAAATCTAATCAATGATTTCAATGTCGCACTGAGTTACATGTTGGTATTCCAAAACGGCTCACAAAGTTCTAATCTGATCGAGTCAGTAATTCATGAGATATCGAGGAATTTATCTCAAAATTTCAACTGGGCCTATCTCCGAAACTATCCAACCGATTCCACCCATAAACGAACTCAACCGAGATATTTGGACTACAAACTTTATTAGGCAATTTGAAGGTCATTTCTTTTGAAAGTTAGAGCATATACGGACGGACAGCTGGGCGGACCGAATTGAACTTAATCACGAATTCTTTTTCAGGAAGTCAAACCTTATCGTTTAAGATCATTTTCGGCTCCAAATTAAAAATTACAGACATTGTGACGGAACGATAACGCCCTGTTCACCAAAACAAGCGCGTGAAAACTAATCCAACTACTTGGAATTGACAAATTGAGTCTGTGATTTGACAGATAAAATTTGTCATTCGACATTTTCAATAATATGTAATTTGACACAACAAATCTGTCAGTTGACAGATTTCATCTCTTAATTGAACTAATGAATGTGTGAAGTAACAAATCGAGAGTGTCATTCGAGAGATTTTATTTTCAACAACTGCACTAATGCGCTGTCGTAATCATCTCAACTTCTGGTGCATTTATCAAGAGTTACAATGGATTATTACATGAATGTCCGTCCCAATTTGAAATTCTTCGTCCCCTGTCGATTTCTTTGGATATTTTTCCGTCTAGAATAAACATTTAATTGTTCGTATTGCGAACAAATCCCAATTATGATTGACAAAGTTCCAGAGTTGGCTTATGCTCGTACGCATAGTCCGATCTAGAACTACTACTTGAAAAATTCTCCGCTGAAACATGCTCAAGTATTGACTCATGCTTAGCAAGGGTTCTATGCATTTAATACACCTTCGGCAATTCTCGGCTAAGTTCATGGATATCGGTAAAATCTAGAATGTTTTCACGTTTTCATGTTTGTCGCACTGAAAACTTGCTATTATATGACAGTATCTCTTCAAGTTGTCAAAGAAGCCGCTCCGTAAAACGAGCCGTAATTCTGTTATATAAAATGCCGACAGATTGGATGATTTATTATTGCATCTGTGATGCTTTAGAGGAAGTGCCTCCCAGCATGATGGTCATTAAGAACAGGGCCACCATGTATTAAGTTCTGCAATTATGATTAATTCGTAGAAAATCATCTTCATTTCCTGAGAGCAATCTGTTTATCGAAAATCATTTGAGCAGTTTCATTAAACGCTTTCGTATCTTCGGACACCTTAGCTGAATTGAATTTTCAAATGGTAGGTCCTTTGAAATTATCGCTCGAAAATATTATCGTAAATAGTGCAGAACAGCAAGATTATAATGAAAAAAAATGCTGGGTTGTAAAAAATCACAGAAAATGAAAATAATCTTCGCTATTTTGTGATTGAGCACGCCTCAAGGTAGGTCGTTCGTAGACTTGAGCAAGCATGCCACCAAGCACTGGCGAAGTAGTGGTAGGATGTCAAGTAACCAATATGAGATGGACGCGTCGACTTAAGACGTTCTCAAGTACGGAGCATCAACTATGCGTACGGGCATTAAAAACGTGCTACTTCGAAGAAATAACGGTTGGATATGCGTAAACCACTATGCAGCAATTGCCCTTCCTATCGATATTTTGTTCTTCTTTACGTCGACGCATTGCGTAGATAAATTTATTTCATTTTATAATACATATTTACTTCCAATACCCTCCATGATACTCGTGGGACTGAATCAACAATTGAACGTCAATTAACGTACATAACTGCCTTGATTTCAATCCAATCGTATTATCACTGGCATGTTTGCTTACTCGACAAATAACGAATCAATTCTTATTCAAATACAACCGTAAACACCTACTTCACAGGGCTCTCTGAGTGGAATGAGGCTTCCGAATTCATCAGATTGAAATGAACTTCTCCAAACGAGACCTTAGGGGGTTCCTCAGTATCATTCGATGCATGAGTATGCTATTGGAAAGTTGCAACACTAATGGATACATAGTGCTGGTGAGCAGAAAGCATTTTCCGGGGTTGGTTGTTGACAGGTACAATTACGAGTCAGAAGATGATATCTGGACTATGATTTATGGAAGGCCAGAGTGCTATGTAGTCGAGTCTCCAACAGAGAAGGAGCTTGAGAATAACCTAAAGTTTCTGAAATATCAGTATAATTTCAATGCTAGAGGAAAATTCTTCTTCATCACAGATAGTTTCTCAGAAATTTTTTTGACTACCTTGGTTTCTGAATTCATAGTGAATGCTGTCTTTGTGGAAACTATCGGAGGAAAAATATCGACCTATTATCCGTTTGAGACCAACACTACTTATGTAGAAATTGGCTCTTGCAAGGAAAACGGTTCAATGCAATTTATAGAAGAACTGTTTACACCCAAGCTCCCAAAGAGTTGGGCTAATTCAACTTTGCATGCCATATACTCATCTATCGCATTCTATGCTATGTGCTCGGATTGCAAACAGAAGGGTTTAGAAATAGAAATATTCACAACGATAGCTGATTATTTCCATATCAATATGGAATTCACCAAAATAGACAACTACACCGAAGAGATTCTTCTCTTCCTTAACAACACAAAAAATATATACTTCGGAGGTCAAGTTATACGAGAAGAATTAGAAAATACGTATCCATATTTCAGAGACAGATTAGCATGGTTTGTACCATCTTCGAAACCCCTGAAGAGATGGAGGTACATCTTCACAATATTTGCGTTTCAGGTTTGGTTGTCTTGGTTTGCCATTGTAGTGATCATCTCATTTGCTTGGATAACGGGCGATGCTCTTTCATCAAGAAGAATCTCATTAAGATCTGCTTTACTAGTTCCCAAAATTATGTTTCGTTGGTTCTTGGAACAGACGCATCTTGTACGAGTTCAAAGTAGCTACCATATCATACTGAAGGTTTGTATTCTTTTCGCTGCGATCATGATGAACTTTCTCTTCAGAAGTAGGTTCACGTATCTCCTGAATGGTTTGAATTTTGAAAAAGGTATAGATTCTGTTGAGGAGATAATATCCAGTAATTTGAAGATCGGATGCACGAAATACGTGTCAACGATAATCAACAATACCGATGAAATGAGCGAGTATCTCAGGATGAATTTTGTGGAGTGCCGAGCTATGGATTGCTTTGAGAGGACAGCTTTCGCGAATGATTTGGCAACAGTGTCATTGAGCGGTGTGGCTCGTTTTGCTGGAAAATCCTTTGCGACGTCTAAAGGTTACCCGCTCATGAAGGAGCTCAATACATCAACATTTACAACCCAACTGGTGACGTTCTTCAACAAAGGACATCCGATGTTTCATTGGTTTGATAAAAAACTTCAACTTCTTCTGGAATCTGGCATAATAGACGAGATAGCCTCTAAATATAATAACTTTCATCACCAAAAGAAAGTAACCTTGAGATCAACGAGAATGTTGAAGTTTGAGCATATTGCTGCGCCGTTGGCTATGTGGGCTATTGGAATTGTTTTGAGTACATCACTATATATTTGGGAATTCAGTGTTGGACTACGTACAAATACGAATTCTTAGAGGATATAAATACAAATAATATTTATTGGAAATTTACATAATTGTCACTGTCATTCTCATTGAATACTGAATATGCTGAAGAAAATTCAACTGGCGCATCATTTTCCAGTTTTAACCATATCCAACAAGCAGACTCCAACAAGAGGCTAAAAAAATATACCTGAAGACGGTATACGTCAATCAATTGTCAGAAAAAACGTCAAAAACCGTGTCCACTAATAACATCAAGTTGTCGTTCAAGAGTAACAATACGGTTGGCAAGTATTTTTTTCTGAACTTAAAGACAAAACATCTCTTATGACGATGTCCTATATTATCTATAAGATCCTCTGTCTACAATGCGATGCATCATATATCAGCTAAACAGGTAGATATTCAAGAAAAATACTAGATGAGTATCTGAAAACGGTCACTGAACCTATAACAAATACTAAGACTGCTCTGGCTGAACACTGCAAAACCACAAACCACAAATTCGACTTTGAGAAAGTTTCAGTCTTAGATAAACAACCACATTTATATAAAAGACTCCTCCGTGAGATGCTTCATACAATGACAAGAAAAAAAGTCAATTTCAGAAGTGATATTCAGAATCAGAATCAAGGCTATCACAATGTTGTAAGAAGAATTCCAATTGTAGTAGGTAAAATACCACCTCAAAGAAGTTGAAGTATGTCAGATGTGTTTATATGTTTATTTTTCAGAAACATTTTTTTTAATTAGTTTTCTAACTTTCGTACTGAGTTTATAGGCTTTGCCTCAACTCTTGTAACCATTAAATGATAATGAATTATAATAATAATATTCCTTACGGATGACAAACACGAATCTTTCACATGATACTTACTGCTTTGTTCTTTCTGGAATCCCCCTCTGTCATATTGAATGTTTGTTTTTGTTTTTATTCATGATTTAGAAGAAACCAAATCAATTTGTAATTATTGAAATCTGATTGTATTTGAGTGAATCAGTAATCAATTATCCGATTATGCAGAATTGTCACAGCCGTCTAGTTGGTTTAATATTTTATTTTGTTGTCAAACCAACTGTGGAAATACTTGTGTTTTTCTATTTCATGTAATATATGTTCTATTCCTATATTTCATTTTACAGTGCCCTGATGGAGACATTAAATATGTCGAAACGTTAAAGGTGTCTCTTTGCCTCTTCGACCTCTCCAGTCATCCTCAAGGTTCTTACTTTCAAGCCTTTTTTGAGTAACTTGAAGTGATTTCAGGAAGCTGAGGTACTTTTGTCATTGAGAAAACATTCAGGGAGTTCATGTAAAATACCTACTACATGAAAAGATATGAATTTTGAATCCTCGCTGGCATAAATCGAAAAACTCAAAAAAATTATAACTCAAAAAGTACAAGAAATCGCATGACATGGATGGGGTATTTTTGTATACCTTCAGATGTGAGGAATCTAAAAAAATTATTGACGTCACTACTTGGACCACCCTGTATAAAGGCTGATCCGCATGTAACTGTACATCGTTTGACGGTGAATAGGTGGTACTTTGGGAAGCCGAGAAATAAGATTCAAATAGGAGCTAAGGCTATTGGTTTCTAAGACACCGGGTGATTTATTAATTTTGGCAGAACTTTGCGATGTCTAAAACACGTGAACGTTTCAACATATTCAAATTTGGCAGGTATTGTCACCTCATTGAACTATGTATATGAACCATACCGAAATAGAACCGTCCAGGACTAGGAAATTTGCATTTCTAGTTCTAGATCTGATAAAACATTCTGTACTTGGAATATAAATTTGTTGTAACTATCCTTTGATTCTGCATATATTTTCTATCGAATACTGTTGTTCACGTTGAACGGCCCACCAACCTTCCATTCGATTTCAATTGAAAATAATGAAACGCTTATGGTTTTTGAGATTTATTAATTTTGGAACAACTTTTGGATGGATATAACTCTCGAATCGTTGAACTACTTGGCATGAAATTTGGTGAGAATTGTCATCCCAGGCCATCAAACTGCTCAACCATATGGCAGTATTGATCTACTCGCATTCGATATGCTTGCCAATAGTTCTATATCGTCTTAAATCAATTGTTAGTGAAAACACGTGGTAAGATATCGGCATAATATAAAATAGAGTTTACTGATGATTTTGAATCGAAATATAAAAGATGAAACACTGCGTCTAATATTATTTATGTATTCTATTTCATTATGTTACCGTTTCTTCAAGTTTTTCACTTCAATCGTGGTTAATGTCAGTTGATATCATAATGTAATTTGTCATTCAAAACGTGGTACGTTAGAAACAATAAATGTATATCTATCTGTACATCGTGAGATATCAATATCGAAAGATATTATGTAGAAGAATAACTAAAATATATGTATTGTTAATATTGAGGTCCTCAAATACTCAAAAGTTCGAAACGAGTTTTCATCATTGTCCAATTTCTTATTGCAACGTTGCACTTGTATTGGAACCAAAAATCTTTGAATCAGAAATTTTTCGATAGACCTGTAACAACGCCTAGGAGTACCAGGATTTTGTGAGACTTAGTTCAATAGTAAGAAATTGCAACCCGCACGGTATACCTACACAAAAACCGGTGAAACTACCACCAAGTTTCAAAAAGTTTCTTTGTACTTGTTCGAGTTGATATATTGTCTGTCACAAGTTACTGCATATTCGATTTATGGGTCATAAAACTGATATGAATTATGAGTTACACATGACATTAAACAAGATTTGTCGTGAAATATACATTCTACCCATTCAAGATTTTGGCCTTCGGTAACATGCTCCAAATCGGATTCAGTAATATCAGGTCTCTAACCTGTAGGCCATCAGGACCAATATTGAAAGAAAAAATTGTTTGAATTGTATTCGATTGAAAAGGAAAGTTTCCTGAGTTAATGGAAAATTAATGCAATATTGAGGGGTTTATCACGTATTATGTCCGAGAGTTGAACATTTGGATGAAACATTCTATATTTCTTCAGAAATTCTCTGGTGGTACGATTCTCAGGAGATTGTGAATGGTTCCTCAAGTTTTAATTTGATTGGGTTATCATTTCACAAAAAATAAGGAAATAAGAGATGGACATAACTTAAAAAACTTTTGGCCGATTATATTCATTAACGAGTTCCACCGGTGCATCAAGACAAAATTCTAACTTTGGGGGAAATCCTAAAATGTATCCAAATATAAATCGATCTTACTTCTTCGCCATTTTGCAGCTGATGTCGGAACCAAATAATCTGAAATGGAAGTCCTCGAGGTATTTGGCTGAATGGTGAAAGTAATTTTACACATTGTTCTGTAGAAATGGATTTTATGCTGCCGTATTCACTGGAAAACAGAATTAAAAAGTTATATACCAAGTGAATCTGTTATGTTGAAATTTTTCGAAAATGTCAATTTTGACGAAAGTCTCAAAAAACACAAATAACCGAACAAAATTTTCTGCAAATTCTTTCGTTCGTCTGATTAAGGACTCAGATTGAGACTCTGAAAAGTAACAGTTCACCTTGTTGTTCGCTTGCATTGTCCCTATAATGTTCATTACGCAATATTCTTCCTAAAACCTATCCTTGACAAATAGTTTGATCCTTCAAGTTGTATGTGCATTTTCTATAAATAAAATTATGATTCAATTTTCAATCGTTTTACGCGCTTTTTCTAGGGAACAGCGCGTTATCATTTCGTCACGATGTTCGTATGTGATCTTACATCCGGAGGAAAAGACTTAGCGACTTGAAATTATCAGCTTAGGTTTGGAGTCCGAATGTGTCGGTTGAGTTCGTTAATGGGAGGAATCATTTGAATAGTTTCGGAGTTGGGCCTATTTCAAATTTTGAGGTTAATTCCTCGACATCTTCTGAAGTATTGACTCGATCGAATCGAAACTTCGTGGACAGTTTTTAAATACCAACGCGAAACTAGGAGCAGAATTTCTTGTGGATTCAGTTGGAAAATCAAATGATAATTTATTCGAAAATTTTGAAAAGTTTCGATGAAATTTTTTTTGTCTTCTGAAAATATGGATTAGATTTCAATGAAATTTGAAACAATCCTTAGAGGCAGTATTCAACAACAATTTTTCAAATTCCGATATTTACTTTCGGAGATATAAGGAAAAAAAGGTGCCAAAGTATAAATGCAATCAGATCAAAACTTCGTGATCAGGTGGCGATTACTAAGACGCAACTAGGTGCAAAATTTCGTGTTGATTTAAGAGTTAAAATTTGAAAATGCGCTTAAACGCTCCTGATCTCACGTCAGTGCTTTTTTAGATTTTTTTTATGATATTGGGTTGTGACAACCCCAAAAACACCTGAAAATAATTCGAAATTACCGTGTGCTCTCAGGGGATCGGGAGATTTTCACTCACACAGTTCTCAGCTTTGTGACATGATCCGTCGCATAACAGGTGAAGCATTTGAAGTTAAACGTAGTTTGAATTTTGGTCACATAGTATTGCTCCTGTCGAAGTGGATTGTATGGGTGGGCATTGTACGGGGCACAATAGGTCTCGTTAGAAGTTGTTTCGGACTCTGTGAAAACTTCGAAATAGAGTCCCCGACAGCCAGGGTAATGATATATTGTTGAAAACTTGGAGAAGAAGGATTATTTGAATATAAATTTGAACGAGCGTTATTTTATATTCCTACTTTTCTGGGAATTTATATTGGGTAAGTTAGAATGGATGAGTCAACACTAAAGTGGAGATACTCAATGGGATATATGTTATACCAAACGTTCATGTTCATAGATAAACAAGATTGAATGTAAGTTATATTACAGATCAATCAGATCTATAATTTGAATGTATTAGGAAAACAAAACTCAGAATTCAAGGAATAATTACGATCATCAAATCTTCTTTCTTATTCGAGCTTCAAACTAGTTCTAAACAGGGTGTCCCTCAATGATATGCTAATATTCAAGGGAGCGATTTTTGGAACGATTTCAAGAGAGCACCTTCAAATGACCGTATGTTGTGAACGTGCTAGCCTTTGAGATACAGTGCGGTAAAATTTCAAGAAAACTTTTTATAACCACATTAATGGTATTGCAGATATTTTCCTGACATTCGGCATACACTGCATTAAGATAATTTCTTGTGATGTACATACAGTATTATTATTTTACTAATAGCTTGCTTTGGGGAGTAGCGCGTTATCGTTTCGTCACGATATCTGTAATTTTCGAATCTTGAGCCGAAAATTGTCTCAAGAGATTGGATTGAACACTCTGAGGGAGAATCCGTGCTCAAATTTAATTATGTCCGTCCTTCCGTCCGGTGGTCCGTCCGCCCGTTCTGAAACAACCATCTACATCTCCTGGCAGGGATGGCAGGAACCCATGGGTAATGGAATTTAGGTTGGAAATCACACACTATCGACGAAAAAATCGTCTGACTTTCTCACTGCATTCTGGATATCTTCTGACTCGCAGTCAACCCTTATATGAGTCAACTGGCAAGATCGCAATGTGATGAGTCAAATGGTAAGATCACCATGAAAGGATGCTACAGAAAATTTGGAAAATGAAAAACTTGAAGAGATACCTTCAGAAACTGTATAAATATTAACTTTGAAGAAAGTGACAAAGTTGGTTAGAAATGTATAAATATAGGATATAGTGAAAAGATGTAAATATGGGATTAGGAATATGAGTACATGAAAAATTTGGTAAATGCTTGGATAAAAGATAATCAACTGAAACGGAAAAAGACTTATGCTGAAACAGTTTTCACAAATTTGATCTATCATCATGTGAAAGTTCAAAGGCGAGGATGTTCTTATTCCAAAGATTCCTCTAATGCCATCTGACATTCTTTTTTAGTTTAACCGTGTCCATTTTCCAGTGCGACTTGCATTTGCTATGACAATCAATAAATCACAAAGTCAATCGTTAGTAATTTGTGGAATCAACCTTGAGCTGCCCTGTTTTCTACGTCGCTTGCTCTAGAGTTGGTAAACCATTTTCTCTATTTGTTTTCTCTCCAGAAAGGAAAACCAAAAATGCCATATATTATAAGGCATTGCAATAAAGTATAATTTGAATATTTGGATGTTATTACATTTCATAATAAATTTTGTGTCAATTTTAATCATTAGTAACACCATCCGTGCGAAGTCGGGTCGGGCAGCTAGTTATTTATATTTTGCGATCTACTAATCATATGGTCCTCACGAAATTCTTCGTGAGCCTTCGAACTCTTTTTTCTCAGTCAATTATCAATATCAATGCGATCCGATCTTTATTTTTGGAATAGGTATATCTGGGGAATCTTTGGGTGTATTTTAGCAATTCGCGAATTCGGCTATGGAAAAAAACTCCAAACGTGCTCAACAATTCTCTAGTCTATCGGCATGATCTTTCAGTTATTGTGTTAACTATTCGTGTTTAGACCGGCCTCAAACTAATTAACCTCTGAGAGAAATGACCTAAAGACTCTATATTTGTAGAGAAGGTTTGGGACTTGATAACAAAGGTCGAATTCGTGACTGGGTAAAATCCGACCAATAATTTCGTAGATATACCCATTCACAATTCTATTTTTTAATAATGTCAAAGATACAGATTAGATTCAATTCGAATCTAGTACCTAATAGAAAAACAATAGCTTGTAGGTTCATTGATTTTGAACTAAAATTCGAAGGCCGAATTCGTGAATGGGTAAAATCCGCCAAATGATTCATAGATATACACATTCAAGAACTGTCACAATTACCACAAGGCACTTTATAAATCAATTCTTATTGATGTTCTTTATTTATTGATCAGAATTGGTTTATAATGTGCATTGTGGTAATTGTGCTAGTTCTTATGTAGGACAGACGAGATAGCTTTTAAAGGACAGACTGAGATGGCGTCGAACTGACGTAAACAACATACAAAACAAAGAAAAACTGCTTTAATATTACATACCTTTGAAGAGGGTCATACATTCAATTCTGATGAAACAACTATTCTTGATAGGGAAATGAATAACTATCGTAGAAATGTAAGGGAAAAGATACATATCACTCTCAAAAAAAATAATTTCAGGGAAGACACACACAAACTGAGTGTTATTTATAATGATTCATTATTACCCTTAAAATTTAATATCATGTTTGCTACATTCTTAAATATAATTTACTCTTCAAAACGAAAAAAAAATTGGCATATTGTTATTTCGGCAGTTGTAAGGTTGAATATGTCCCCCGTTATCTAGTCTTTACTGTTTACATTTCTTGGTGACATTGACTAGGAAGAAATTTTTTGGAATTATTAACATTTCGGCATCTCATATTACATCCTACTAATATTCCTGATTTTCCTTCGATTTCTTGAACACAAGGAAGTAGGTTTTTTTTTGAAGATTACCGAATATCTTTAGTAGAGAATATAAATGAAAATTCTCAAATGAGCCGATAGAGATTAGATAATGAAAAATATGAAAGAACAAATATTAAAAAGCACAAGATTTTGTTGATAATCGTAACGGAAATTGATTTTCAAGTATTTTGGTGTATTAATTTTGTCCTGTGTATGTGTAATTTTATCGAAATATCTAACCGTCGGTTTCAAGAAACTTTCGACGTCCAATCAACTCGTTGATTAAGGTTTGCATTCGATGTTTGGGTTGATAATGAAGTGAAATCGAGCATAGAATTTACTGTTGACTGTCAACCAAGCCCTTGATCGGTCAATCAAAGTTTTATGAAACCGGCTGTAAGCCTTCGTTCATTTCTGAATTAGTAGAGTGATCTTAACGCAGACGATATCGATGCGTTTCTTAAAGGATCATTGAACTGGTTATCTCAGACGAAAGGACTTAAAATTTCAATCATATGCATGTAGTCAGGCATAAGAAATCCCACTATGGATAGTTTTTTTGTGCCATCCAATATAACCGAACCATGACCTTTCTCGGAATATTCAGGTTACACATATTTATTGTTGCATTTGCTCTACTTCGTGTAATTGGAAATGATAAACAGCACCTTCGAATGTGTATACAAACATTCCAGAATGCCTCATAAACAAACAACGTGGTCTCAGGTTATTAGAATGTCCTCAACCCAGATCGAAGAATTGAGTCTAGGATTCGCTACGATATCAAACATGGATTCTAACGTGTTGAAACTAAGTCTCGACTTCGGTATATTGCAGTGCATAAATATGATTTTGAGGAATTATACCAGTGATATGGATGTCATAAGCGTTATAGGCCATGAAATCTATGAGTTACCTGTGATGAGGATGAATCCTCAGATGGAAATGTTTCAGGAGTACAGTTCCAAGAGACCAAGTTTTTACGTTATAGAGGAAATTTATCTGCTGAACGATACCATTGCAAGTCTTAGCCGAGGTTGGACTTTCAACCCATGGGCAAAGTACATGTTGATTTCATTAAATCTTTCATCAGTAGTAACGAATATATTTTCTTCTGAATTTCTACATAACGTTGTTTTTCTAGATATCTTTAGTGGAAGAATTTTCACGTATTTCCCTTATAAAACTGAAATAGGCAATATTGATGAAGAAATCGTCTTTGTGGGATATTGTGCAGATGGTTTCTTAGAAATGAAGGAAAATATTTTTCCTCTGAA
This sequence comes from Myrrha octodecimguttata, assembly GCA_958510865.1. NCBI lineage: Eukaryota > Metazoa > Arthropoda > Insecta > Coleoptera > Coccinellidae > Myrrha > Myrrha octodecimguttata. The sequence continues at coordinate 36,267,312 of OY294057.1, forward strand.
AGTACCCAAACGATGGTCCAACTCAACCTTGCGCATGCTATATTTGCCAACAGAAGTATATGCAATTTGCCATGACTGTGAAAATAAGGGAATTGAAATAGAAATATATTTGATGATAGCAGAATTCTTCGATATAGCACTCGAATTTCTCCCAATTAATAATGACACTAATGAAGGTCCACTGTTCTATTCGAAGGCTCAGAATGTTATTTTTGGGGCACAAGATGCAAAGGATTACTACGAATCCACCTACCCTTATTACTTCGATACACTGGCATGGTTCGTACCTTCTCCACGTTCCCTACCCAGATGGAGGTTCTTCTTTTCAGTTTTCACCGTTCATGTTTGGTTATTATGGTTCTCCATTATCTCGACAATAACTGTTGTATGGAGCATTGGGGAAATAATTCTGAAGGGTAAACTTACAATCGGTAATGTTTTCCTAGCCCCGGGACTGCTCTACACTTGGTTCCTGGAGCAGATGCTGAAAGTTCAGATTTTCACCATTTTTCATGGTATTCTTACGATTTATATACTTCTTTCCTCGCTATTCATGAATTATCTTTTCAAAAGTAGATTTACTTACCTTTTGAATGGACTGAATTATCAGGAGGGCATCAATTCTGTCGAGGACGTATTCTTGAATGGGATGAAGATTGCTTGTACAGATTTTGTAGCTGATAATATTTTACGATCTACCTATCCGGAGGATGAAGAATATTTGAAAGATAACCTTATATTCTGCAGGGGTAAGAAGTGCCTGAACAGAACAGCCTTTGAAGGAGATCAAGCAGCTTTACAGCTTGTCGGTGTTGTTCAACAAGTTGTTAACACTCTTACCGATAGAACCACGGGTTACCAACTGGTGAAACAATTATCAACTCCAGTGTACGTTAAAGGATTGGTTGCCATATTTAACAAGGGGCATCCGATGTTTCCACTATTTAACTTAAATCTTCAGTATCTGATGCAAGCTGGTATTATTGAGAAAGTTGCTTCCAGATACAAGAAGGTTGAGAAAATGAGGGTAGTGACTTTGAGAGCTACGCGAAAACTGAATTTTGATCACATTGTTGCGCCCATCTCAATGTGGATTGTAGGCGTTGTTGTCGGTTCCATAGCGTTAGGTTTGGAACTTGTTACGTATTGCGTGAAATTTTCGAACAGAGTTTATGATGACAAGGATTATAATATATCGATTAGAGTCAAAAAAAGAATGATAGTTCGGAAGTAAATTGGCAGGCTCATGATAACATGTCCAAAAAACTTCGTACCTAATTAACGTGTAATGTAGATATGGAGGTAGGAGATGTCGATGACAAATTTTCTCCTGCACAATTTGTGTTAGACAACTCAAAAGAGCAATAGGTCTCTTGCATGTAACACGAATTATAGTATTTTTATGTTTTCCTCATTCTATATCGATACAAAATCTTAATGTATGCTATCACACACTTCAAAAATTAACGGTATTAAAAATGGCCAAATCGGGGCTCAAGTAGTGATGGGACGAGTCGTCTATTTCTCAACTCGATCAACTCGAGTTGAAAAGATGGCCAACTCGAGTTACAACTCGAGCTGACTCGACTCGGTAGGTTCGCCTTCGTATGTGTCATCGATTCGAGTTGGGTCCCTTCGACTAGACACTGATTCGTTCGCCGGCTCGAGCTCGAGGTCGAAGCCCGATACCTTGATGTCGATCTACTCGGAGTGAGTAGGAATAGAAATTGGAACGAATTGTAGAATCGGGACTCGGAAGTTGGAACTTTTATGAGTCTCGCTAACAGCTAACAGCTAACAGCTAACAGCTGACTCACATATCATGTATTAGATAACATTTCACTTTTATACTAGGAATAATTTAATTGAAGATTAAGGGTTCAAATGTTAGTGCACAACTTAGATAAACATCAGATTTATTGTGAAAAAAGTTTAAAAAAATCAGACTTCTCAAAAATGATTGTCATATAATATTTATAACGAAAAGCTGTCCCTGTCTTGGAACTTGGAACAAAATAACATAATGATAAATAAACGTAACAGATTCATATAATCTTGAGATAAACAACAAATAACAAATTTTTAATCAATACCTCTAGCGGTGTCCAAATAATAAGACATATATATTTTTATACAGAAACGAAAAAACTAACATAAAACATAACTAATTCTAACAGTTCTAATTGAACTGATTCTAACAGTTTCTTTTATTTTCAATAGAATAAGAATTAAGGAATAGTATTCGGTCTACTTTCTTTGGTAAAAGCCTGTTTCTTTTTTGATTTGATAGAAATCCAGCCTTTGAGAAGAGCCTTTCTGATGGGACAGAAGTAGCGGGTACAAATATTTGCACGACAGTTTATATAGTGCTGGAAATATAGTTTTTCGCTGTTCCCAGAATTGCAGTGGATCTTGCTTCCTATCTAAGTACGGAAGATCTGAATATTGCTTCAATATAACCGCCGCTGAAGAAATTGGAGTGTTGCGGGTGTTACATTCACTCACCTTTTTATCGAATAGTTCCCAAAGTTCATCATCATTACCAATTGAACTTTGAGATACTGATGGAGCGGTCAGATCAGGCGATCCCACAGGTTGATGTTGAACTTGATATTCTGCTAGTTCTTCTAAAATATATTTGGTAGCATTTTCAGCATTACTTTACATCCCAAAGGCTTTTTTTTATAACGAGGGTCGAGAAGAGTAGTTTTTGCTGCCATTTTGTTGCATTCGTAAATACTCAATCTCTTTTTAATCACCTCAAGCAACGATTTTTGTAAATGCTTACCTTCTTCAGAGATTGGAGACTTGTTTTTCACACAATTCTCTAGACCTCTTATCAGAGGAATTATAGAGGATAAAGTTGGGTATAGTTCACCCAATAGCATTGACGTTATTTTCTCCACTGGTTGTAGGAACTTACGCAGTCCTCCAAGATCAACCATTCACTCGAATTTAAATTTGGTGGAGGTGAGTTCAGTAAAGGTAACGTTGCAGACAAAGGAATCTTAACCCTTAGTAATCTTTCAAACATATAAAATGTTCCATCTCGTTTGTACGTCTTGCTTGTGTTTCATAACTTCTAAGTTCATTTGACACTGCATATCACGTAGAATATTCGAGGACTTTACGCTCTGTTTAAAGTGTGAAACTATTGCACGACATTTTGCAATCACATTTAATACTTCACTACTTTTCATCCTGACATAATACATGTCACAAGTTTTTCACTTTATTCCCGATATTTTATTAGATGTCTAGTTCGAAATGAACAATTATGGATCTATGGGAGATGATTCCCCAATAAAGGGGCCTGTAGCGTTCTTCGTTTATCTGAGGATCTGAAAATCATCGCTTGGGGGATTGAACCTGGTCGAAAGAACCTCTCGGTCATGAGCAAAAGTAGGTGATATTATTTACTGCTTCCTTCTGGTTTTCTGTCCCTCTTTCTGTTTCAGATATTATGTCAAGATATTTTGTCGAAATGAATTCAAGATGACGAAAAAATTATTTTCCAATGAAAAAGATGCCATCCATCTTCTATAAAAAAATTATTACACTTATACGGGGAGACAGAATTTTTCCTGAGGTTTTTATCTGTGCTCTTGTATCATACGCAAATAAGTATGGTACCCCGTTTACATTTCCTCTGCTAACACTGTGATATATCTCAGAATGTAATGCTCGTTCTCAAAAGAATATATATATATATATATATATACTACTTTTCAAATGATTAGTTTGGGAATTTTCAGTTCCCTTACCTATACAGTCTTTCACTGCCAGGTTCAAGGTGTGAGCAATACAAAAATGATTTTCTTTTAATAAGTAGTCATTAACCGCCTTTTTCATAGATGAGGCGTTGTCAGTTACGATTGTTTCCACTTTATCGAATATTTGCCATTCTATTAGAGCCGTTCTTAAAACGTTAGAGATATTCCAAGCAGTGTGATGTTCACGAAGCTCCATTGTTGAAAGTGAGAATCTTTCATTGAATATAATCATGACTGTTGTTCAATTATTTATTGTAAAGGTGAATAAAGAATATATGAAACCAACAACTCAATTTCACTGGTTGAAAGATAATTGATATAATGGATCGAGGGGGGGATTTATTCATAGATTTCCTCATTTCGTGATATCATTCGTTATGATACTCTAAAATTTCGGTGGCTTGATGTTCTTGCGAGCACAAATAGTTCTGAGCTTAGGCATGCTCTACCGCACGTGTGTCAAAATTGCACTTTCACAGGAAACATCTTATTTGTAGGTTTAATTTTTCAATAACAGTGCAGTTCCTGATAATATACCTCCGACTCAGAAAGGGTGTCCCAGCAAGCAGTCTTACCCTCGAAAAAATCTTTATTTTTCAAGATATCTGATTGAAATTTCGGAAATTGATTCTTCTGATTTTTTCCCATCGACTTTTGTGACGTGAGTATTCTTTTATGATGTGTTGAGAATTTCGCTACATTTGATTGAATTATGGGCAGAGTATCATCGAAAGAGAATAATAATAATAATAATAATTAGTCAGATATATTCATTTTTACTTCTAATCGATTGGAATTAGAAAACTTACAAAAAAAAACATCGGCATCAAATCCATTTTCTAGAGTTGCAAAATGGAACAAGTGCCGGGCTGGACTACTTACTGTGTCGATTTTGAAAATTTTTCAGAAATACTTGGGATCTTTGATTGCTAGCTCTATTTGCCAATCAATTTCGAGAGGAAATGAATTTTGAAGATTCATAACAACGTTAAAATTTGTTGGAGCAACATCCAAATTTTAACGCACTCTTGTTCTGGGGATCAGCACGTTATCGTTTCGTCATAATATTGTAATTTTTGATTTTGAGCCGAAAATGGTCTCAAACGATTGGGTTGAAAAAGAATTCGTGATCAAACTCAATTCTTTCCGTCCATCCTGCCGTATGTGCTCTAACTTTCGAAGGAAATGACCTAGCGACTTGAAATTGTCAGATTAGGTTTGGAGTCCAAATATTTCGGTTGAGTTCGTTAATTTATGGAATCAGTCGAATAGTTTCGGAATTAGACCCATTCGAAATTATGCGGTTAATTATTCGATATCCCATGAAGTACTGATTCGATCAGATCAAAACTTTGTAGATAGTTTGAAAATATCAATGCGCAATTTATTGCAGAATTTTATGTGGATTCAGTTCTTAGAAAATTCAAAAAGATATATTATTTGAATATTTTTCAAATTTTTGTTAGAAAATCGTTTTTCTCGAAAACTGATGATCACATTTCAACGAAGTTTGAGTCAGTATTTTACAATTCATAGTTCAATTTCAATTCGATCCAATATTCAGCTTTGGAGATAGAAAGATAGAAGAAAAAAATATGCCAAGTTTCGTGGTTATTTGGAATTTAAACGTTATTTCCGCAATATCTCGAGAAGAACAGATGTTGTCAGATTGAAATTCGTTATCAGTTAAAGAATACATACCGGCGTGCAATTGAGTGCAAAATTTTGTTTTGATCTAATTTGGAAAATAAAAAAAATTTTCGAAATTTTTGTTGTGAAATTTTTATTCTTGGAAAGTGTTGATCAGATTCCAACGGAATATGCACTGACTACAGAATCGGTATTCAAGGACGGCGTTCCAAATCTCAAACCGATACGATTTTTACTTCCGGAGATATATGGAAAAGATATGTCAAAATTAGGTTCCTCAATATCTCCAGAAGTACAGAAGCCATCACATCGAAACTTCTGAAGTATTTGAAGAATGGCAACACGCAACTTACCGCGAAGTTTTGTACGTCTTCAATCGTTAAGAAGTTCTGAAAAAATGGTTTTTCTAAAATTATCCTCATCCTTATCGAAAAAATGTTTTTTTCTGAATTTATTTACCAAATTCTGATGAAACTCGACACAGACTTGGGATTCAGTCTTCGACAGTGTTTAAATGGTAAATTTGATTCGATGCTTATTTCTGGAGATATTAGGAAAAATGATGTCAAATTTCGTTTATTTGAAATTTTGAGAATATTTCCTCGATATCACTATAACTATTAACGCGATCAAACTGAAACTCTGAAGTCAATATTCAAAAACAGTTTTCAGTTTGATCCGATATTCATTTTCGGAGATATTGAAAGATTATTTCCTCAATATAATATAAATTAAAATTAATTAATTAAAATTAATATAGTAGGTTGAAAATTACCAACGCACGACCTTATGCAAAATTTCTCGAGGATCGTATATAGTGGTACAAAATTATTGAAAAGTATTCGAAAATTTTGGAAATTTCTGTTGAAAAATTTTTAACCGGGAAAAATTCATCAGATTTCAACGAAATTGGCAAAACCTAGAGTCAGTACTGACACTGACACTGTTTTATTTCTCTTTGTAATTATACTGTAACATAGAGTGATTTGAAATAAAGATTATTATTATTATTATAGTATTTTACAGAAGTGAATGAAAGTTCAGTTTGAATCGATATTCGTCTTCGGAGATATTGGGAAAAATATGTAAAATTTTTTGCCTATTTCCTCGATACTGTTATTATTTACAGAGTAACTCAAATAATACTGAAATAATGAAATTTCGAACGGATATCTCATTGGATGATTTTACCAATTCTCGAATTCGGTTTTCGTGATTGAATTGTTTTTTAGAATTTTTAATCTGATATCTTGAAAAATAAAGATGTTACTCAGTATGCAGGACATACTTGGTCGTTCAACGATAGCTTGAAGATTTATTCAGAATTTCAACAAGATCTAACCAATGGTTTTCGAATAATCACGTGAATTGAAATCCGTTGGTTTTTTTCGGATTGTTATTTTTTGCCTGATGTTATTCGCACCAGTGCGGTCAACCATGTACTGACCCGCTCAATGTAGCGTAGTTATGAATTTAATTTTGTGGCTTTTTAACCGCATAATAATTCTTTGAAACTTCTGAGTGTCATTTTTCAGAACATATTTTCAAAGACTATCGCAGATTCTCTATTTGTAGAGCAGGGTTTGGAGCCAAGTAACAGAGGCCCAATTCGTGAATGAATAAAATTTACCCAATTATTACACAGAAAATGCAGATCCGATCAAATTTGAATCTATAACCTGGTTGGAAAATGAATAATTTTTGAAATGTAAATTATCTAGGACAGTTCTCCAATGTAGCAATCCGGATGAAATTTCAAGTCCTATATAGTATAGGTACCTTTACAACTATTTATCAAGTTTCAATTCGACCAGATAGGTATTCTCTACACTGAAAGAAAAATCTCAGTTATACTGAATAAACCTTTGTTTCTTCCGAATTTGTTAAGAATAAGTAAATAATATTCACAATCAATATGGCTGAATCATTAAAACTGTTTGTAATATGTTTTGATATTATCTATAAACAAAGCATTTGTTACAGCGATATTCAGTTATTACAAAGAAAATAAGTTAACGATAAATAATTTGTCCATTACAAAGATTCAAATATTTCTCATCAATAAGTTTTGGTAACTATCAATATATAATGGGGTGGCTATTAATAAATACATATTCACGTTTATTATGATTCGGGGCTGTTCAGAGTCACCTCAGGTCGTGTTCAGACTCGTCGATTATCGTGTGCCTGGTGTCAATAATGTTATAGTATCTGATCGTTCCATTTTTGTGTCTGATTTTTGTATCGAGGCTCTTAGCATTCATAGTGATATTGAAATGGAACATTGGAATTGTTAAAGAAGAGGAAACAAATCAGGTATGTATACACTATTAATTTTTCCTAACCTATATTCGACATGGGTGGTTCGTGCATCAAAAAATTGGTAAATGTAAATTTTGCAAAGGCAGGTCGAAATTTGGTTATACATTGATTATGACTCAGGTATACAAAAGCAGTATTGTAAACCAATGAATATTAAGATAATTGACTCTGATTATATTTGCGAAACATGTTTCAAAAATGATTAATTTTTCAGAAAATGGAATGAATCCCTTCAAACTGCCAAAGGAGATATATGAGAAAGAAGAAAACTGAATGAGATAGTGTCTCGTACAGAAAATATGGTTCAAAAAAGGCTTGAACTCAACGAAACAGATTTCTGGTGTGGATTCTAAGCAATTTGAGTTGATAAGAAAAACCTAATTCAATTCATTCTATATACGAATTCTCAAATATTCTCTTCTGACGTGTTGGAACTATTCTTCAGGAAAAAAGTGAGTCAGTGATTGAATTTATTGTTTATTGTTATTTTCAGAATAGCTCTTATTTCTTGTTGCAATACTGTCATAACATTTTATTCCAAACTTCGTTGTATGTAGTAAATAGGAAGATGTCAGTTAATTATTTCATAAAACATAAATATATGTACTGCTGCATTTATTTAGTAAATGGACTCTTCAATCAATGCATAATATTGTTTCAAGTATAAAAAATAATAATTATTTTTGATTTTGAAAATAAATGATTTGCATGAAAGATATATTGCTTCATTGCTACCAATACCCACATATGAAGAAATCCAGCTCCATGTTTTTTCCACTGAAATAAACATTGATTGATAATCACAAAATATTTGTTCATTACTAATGATAAGTAATTTACTTTCAATATTCGTTAATATCCGAAGAACAAAATTTATTTATAGTTATGCCATATTGAGCATAGTCCACAAAATATTTATTCACTATTAATAAATGAATAATATGATGAAATAAATGTATGATAACCTTAAATAAGTCTTTATTTATCAAGGCGTGAACAAATAATTTATTTATACAAAACAAATATTTGATAAGCCATATTTCAATAACGGATTAGGTGACTGTTAATAATTTTTACTTAATGTAACCAAACTGTTCTTTCAGTGTAAGTAATCGATAAATCAAAATTTTCAAAAATCTCCGAAATATCAGAGCAGATTCAACCCAATAACGAAATTATTCGGTGTGCTTGAACCTTTAACCAACTCTAAAAAATTTTGAATCCCTAGGTCCTTTATGCCAAAAGTAGGTACAAATGCACCCCGGGAACTTAATTTCTGTAACTGAAATGTCAATTAAAAATGGTGTTTTATTTCTAATTGTGATCATTCACTTAATTTCATTGACTTGGATGTCGTACAAACTTGAAATTAATTTGTTATTTATGCTGTTTTGCCGTATTTATGTAATATTCTATTTACAAATACTATTGGATCAGAATTCATGATGTTACATATCAACGCAATGATCATACTAAATATAGCTATGGAATAATAAGATGTTCCAACTAACATATGTGCATTCCAAGTGACATTACACGCATACTTGTCAATTTTCATATACAAACAGCAACTACAACAAACTAAACAAATTATCCGCAGCCGATGTGTATTTGGGAGTATTAGATAAATAACGAATCAATCTGTTTGGAAATACACCACTCAAGTATTGCTTTATGCCATTAATGGAACATTAGAGTGATTGAGGTGAATGGAGCTCCTATCTCCTATATTATCTAACTTGATAACATTCGTGGAGTTTTTGCAGACTGGACTTGACCGACGTGTTCAGGTTGATGTCATCTGCACTGACTTCAGCAAGGCTTTTGATAAAACTGATATCAATGTACATATCTCTGGCCTTGCGGGGGTTGGTGTGGGTGGCAGTATGCTTGGATGGTTTGAGTCATACCTGACCGACAGGCTCCAATACGTTTTGGTGGAGGGTTACTCTTCGGATCTTTTTGAGGCATGTTCCGGTGTACCTCAGGGCTCCCACTTGGGTCCCTTGTTGTTTTTAATATATATCAACAAGATTGCTCAATGTTTCACCAAATGTAAATTCCTCCTCTTCGCGGATGATTTAAAAATAATGAAAAGTATTAGCTCCGAACAGGATTGCCTGGATTTGCAGTGTGAGTTGAATGCTCTTTGTACTTACTGTAGTGGCAGTCAACTATACTTGAACTTGGATAAATGCCGAGTAATCACATTCACACGCAATATAAATAAAATTACTTATCCTTATACTCTTAATGATAGTGTCTTGTCTAGGGTAGATAACATAAAGGATTTGGGGGTAGTTTTTGACTCTAAGCTTCTCTTTGACCGTCATATGGATCAACTCGCTAACTCCTGCTATAGAATTTTGGGCTTTATTACAAGAAAGAGTAGACATTTTATGAATTTGAAAACATTCACCGTTTTATATAACTCTTATGTTTACAGTAAACTCAACTTTGCGTCAGTGGTTTGGAGTCCAAAGTACTCAGTATATATCGACAGGCTTGAGAGAATTCAGAACAGATTCTTAAAGTTTATATCTTTTAAATTCAACTTTCGATTGACACCTAGAAATCCCGAAAACTATATTCTTCGTTTGGCTCAGTTTGGTTTCATTTCCCTTGAAAATAGAAGAAAAATCAGTGATGTCCTGTTCATGTATAAGCTTCTCAACGGTATCTATAATTCCCCTGATCTTCTGTCTTCTGTGACTTTCCATGTTCCATGCCGTTCCCTCAGAAGTGGTGATTTATTTCATATTCCCTTTCGTAACACCAATAGCGCGATGAATTCGCCTCTCTGCAGGATGATGCGATGCTGTAACTATTTAAGTGATGTTGATTTGTTCCATCTCAGCCATAATTCAATTAAGCAAAAATTAAGAAAAATGTATCTGTGTCAATAAGATCTTTGCTTTGTTTTGTTTTCCTGCTGTGCCGGGAGTTTTCTCTTTTTTAGTTGTTTTGCAATATTTTAACACACTTTGAATTTGTAATTAGTGGATACTTTGTTGGGTGGTTCACCTGTTTGTATTCCGAATTGGGTAAATAAAATAAATAAAAAAAAAATAAAATATTACACGATAATGAAATTTTTCATACCAGACCTCAGAAAAATTCTCGGCGTCATACAGTGCGTGACTATCCTACTGAAATATTGCACCATTGATTTCTTTGTGGGATCATGGAGAACTAGAATACTATGTAATTGAAGGTCTTACACAGGTAGAGCTAGGAAACATTTGGATAACCACCAGAAAAAGAATAATTTCAATGCCAGGCGGAAATTTTTGTTCATTACGAATATTTTTTTCAATTCTTGACCCACGAATTTTTAGTGAATGCTGTATTTGTTAAAACTATGAACATATTGACCTATAGTCCTTTTCAAATTCCCATTTTTTATATCAAAATCGGTTCATGGAACAGAATTGGGTCAGCTTCCTGGTGAATGATTTATTTTCAATAAAGATCCCCACAAATTGCTTCAATACAACTCTGCATGCTATATATTCTTCCATTGCAGTCTACGCTCTGTGACATAATTGCTAACAGAAAGATCTGAAAATTGATATATTCGCTTCTTCGGCAAATCAGTTCAACATACATCTAAAATTTCATGAGATCTCCAAATACAGGCGAGAACTTTTTCTCTTCATACAAAAAAAAAAATATTTACTTTGGTGGTCATCTTACTAGAAATAAGTTGCGGTATACATACCTCTATTTCACAGAAGGATTGGTATGGTTTGTGCCAGCACCAACACCTCTACAGATATGGGTGTATACGAAGATTTTCCGGAAAATACGTATAAAAGTAGAATTAGCACTTTATTTCACAATTATTCAGGTATTTTAATATGGTCTCCTTCAAAGTACTTCCCCTGAGACAAGATAATAAATATTTCTGCCTACGCCGTTTCCACTGCTGATACGATAGCTGAAAGTCTGCAGTTGTGAGACTCTTCATTTGCCGTGTCGTTTCAGCCTTGATGGCTTCCACATCCTCCATGTGCCGACCCTGGAGCACCATTTTGCATTTCGGGAACAGGAAGAGGTCGCAAGGAGCTGAACAGGTGAATAAGGCGGGTGTTTTATTACGATGATTGAGCTTTGGGCCAAAAACTCACGCTCAACGAGAGACGCGTGAGCAGGCGCGTTGTAGGGACGAAGGATTCACCTGCCCCTTGCGCCGAAGTCGGGCAACACTCATCAGCTATCATTCTAAGTTTCAATAAACGGTCATTAAGGAGACGAGCACACCACGAATTCGTTTAACATTTACTTGAGAACTGGATGTGTAAAGGAGCCCTGAGCGTTGGTCCTCTTTCACATGGTTCCTTCAGAGCATTGTCGCCGTAAACTTGCTACAAACACTCAAAAATCTCACGACCATTCTCACCTAGCTTTGCAAGAAACTTGATGTTGATGCGCTGTACCTCAATCAGAGAGAGATCCATGCCGACGGCAGGTAAAAAAAGGGTTACTTTTCAGCAAGCAGAAGTAAATCCTACTTACTCGAAGAGCGCAATAACGGCTCGAACTGAGCACTGAGGGGATTGCATAGAGAGGGGGGACCACCAGGCCGCCCCTCCACAACGCCTTGACAGGACGCCCCAAATTTTTTATTCGTATTTTCCGGACAAACCTCATATACTCAGAATGTTTGCCATTCACGTTCGGTTGGCCTGGTTCATCATAGTGATGTTCAACTCCCTAGCTCCGATTTTTGGAGACACTTTATTGTTTAGAAGAGTGTCTTCCGAATAAGTTCTTCTTGTTCCTATTATAATGTTTCGATGGTTCTTGGAACAGATGCATCTAGTACAAGTCAAGAGTTCATACCATGCAGTGTTGAAAGTGTACATCACGTTTTCTTGCACTATGATGAACTTTTTGTTCAGAAGCAGATTCACTTACCTGCTCAATGTCATTAACTATGAGAAAGGTATAGATACATTTGAGGATATATTCTCTAGAGGTTTGAGAATTGGCTGTACGGAATGCAAGATCTAAATTTCATTTTGATCCGGCTATATTTTTTGGAGGACCGGTTGTAAGGCCAACAACCCTTTTGAGCAATAACTTTCGGAAGAAACGTCGATATTTGTAGCTTTGTGGCTTATAGTAACGAAGGTCGAATATATGAATAGGAATATTCGCGATTGAGTAGATAAACGCATTCAAAATTCTATTTTCCCGAAATTTCCAAAAAAACGGATTCGATCGAATTGAAATCAAGTACTTGATTGAAACGTTATAGCTTCAAGGTTCTTGTAGAAGTGCATGGGGCTTATTTGAAAAAAAAATCTTCAAATCTTTTCCTCACGAAGTAACGAATCGTCTGCCGAGTTTAATTCGTGAAATTGGTTTGATCAAAGAATTCGGACATGTGCGCAAGAGCTACTGCTTTTAAGTCAGTGCTTTTCTGGAATTTCTTTGTTGAATCATTCAACATCGAAGATACTAAATGCAAATGTCAACTACGAAGTCGAACAATAAGAATTAAACTAAGTAATAAAAAAACAGATTAAATTTGACCTCATTATTTATTTTATGACGGCAAAAACTATCGGATTAATTTTGGATTTCATTCAAATTTGAAAATTTCAATCAATCACAACGTTGAATTACCTTCGTATCATGGATGCATGGCAATACAGCTTTATAAGTTTTTTGGTAGGCACGCCACTGTACTCCAGCAGGGAAATGAACTGCCGGAGCGTATAGCGCGATGAAACGATTGCGACGCTCCCGAAAAATTAATTCCGGCTTTTCCCCATTCTGGAAACGCATCTGGAAAGGGATTTCCTCTTTCCCCATTGTGTAGTCCCGCTCAATTCTGTCGTTGGAGCGATAAGACTTTTTTCAGGGGATAAAGGGCCGCGTCTGGGTCTGTCGACCGTCCGAATCTCCTTATTGAAACGTCAGCCGAATTTCCGGTAAGTATATCAGAGGTTTCACACTAGTGCGATGGGTGCGCGAATGCGCTCTGATATATGACAGGCGAAGGAACGGCCTGAGATCTTTGCTGGATTCGAAGGGATTTAGACGACTTCTGGGTGGATATGGTCATGATGGATTACGATGGCGGCAATGTGTTACGTGTTCAAATGATTCTTAGATCAATCCCTTAACCATAAGAACATAATTAAGAATTTCCAAGGCGGCAGCTCGCGGCTTTAATGCAGTGGAGAAGAGTGTGGGTACTCAAAATACTTAAAACAATATATGGACGCCAGGTGGTTTGAAGAAATTTACTATATCCCTTGAAGATTAAGAAAGAAACCACCAAAATACTATAAATTAGGGAATTGAAAAAATGAAAAAGCAACTATCGTTGAATTCACTATAATGGAGCTAGTGAAACTTGTAATGATCAATTTGATCAAATGCTTGATGAAAGAAAATAACAAGAAGGGTTTTGACTATATGATTGCATGCATTCATTCACATAAAATATAAGATGATAATATATCTCGAACCAAGCTTTATATCAAATTCAGGAATGTAAGGAAATATGAATGTCCAGTTCTACCTATCTAGATCTTCCTGGTGATTACAACAAGGGATGATACCCCCAGAGTGTGAGCAATTACTAGATGTCGAAAATACCTTGAGGTCCCACTCCTCTGATGTAGAATGTCTCTTTCGTGCTGATTTCAATAGTTATATCAAGATGTGAAATAATAGTCAATAAAAAGCCTATTAAGAAATTTTACAATTACACAATGAATACATGATTTCTTTCCTTCATTCACCTTGGATGTTAGGTGTCTTGTTAAGAACTCTGTAGAACCATGCAATCTGATCCCGTTCAAAACGGAAGTTTCTTCCCAAAAATCCAAAACCAATGAAGAAACTCAACAATTCAAGAAGCAAGTATAAACAATAATTCAGCTCATATAGCCGATTGAAAAATTTTCCAAATGTGATATACTTGTGTTAGTCGTTCGTTCAAACATAAGAATGAAGAAAGAAAACTATTCACGGGCACAAGGATCCTTATATTTTTTTGAAAAAACAAACGTGTGTTGTTGGTAGTCGTTAAACAGGATATACTCCCAGCGCATTAACCGAATTTATTCGCACCCGATAAAATTATTCGTCACAAATGACAACAAATTGGGGTGCATCTTTTAGGTAAATGACAGAGACAGTGCTTCTTTATGGTTTGTTTATCCTGGGGAGCAGAAGACCGGCAGTCCCCCTTGAAGGCCTTAATACTGAAAATTCTGTTTGGAATTAGATCTTTCAGGTCCTTCTGGGTCTGGGTCTCTGGCTTCCCGCCCCAAGCACCCACTGGATAAACCGTCATTGGGCTGGGATCTTGTTTTCGATCATGTGCGTGTATGATTACGGTTTTTCTTGAACTATTCGAGCTGTTTTCATGGTAAGGTTCAAAATAAAATTGCATAAAGACGAAAAGGCTGAGGTTGAAGTCCGTGAATTGAGTCAGTGGGCGCAATCTATCAGATTTATAGGCTCAAATCAGCAAATCGAGAATCTCCGTAATATGTAATAGAATTCTTTTGGTAGTATTTTTTACACGCTTGTTCTGGGGAATAGCTTATTAAGTAGGTATAGTTTTGGCCAAATGTCTGTGATTTCCGAATTTTGAGCCGAAAATGATCTGAACCGATTATATTGTTAAGTTCCTGAAAGAGAATCCATGGTCAAATCCAATTCTTTCCGGCGGGCCATCCGGCAGTCGTACGCCCGTTTGTGCTATAACTCCCGGAGGAACCAACCTGAATCTTTAAATTTACGGCGTAGGTTTGGAGCCTAAATATCTCGGCTAACTTACTTTTGGAGTTATAGCAAGCTTGAAATTCTATCTCCTCAATAACTGGAAAACTGCCGGTCTGATTGAATTGAAACCTAGTTTGCAGTTGTAACGTTTTTTCCTTGTACTTGCATGAAAATATTTTTGTACACTAACTGATTCTAGTGACTTCCACTTTTCAGTGCAGATGAGTGATGCTGTGTGTAGTCACAGATAACCGACTCAGTATTGTCAGTATAGTGCAATATGTTCTATAATAATTGGCCAATCCAAGATGACTTATTCTATGTTTTTTGTTCTCGCAACCATTTCGAAGTCAAATTCATATAGTAAGTTAGTGGTCATGCGGTTTGTCGGAGTTTTTCTGAAATCACGTTGCTTCAATGTTCTCCCCACATCCTTTTTCTGTTACTAGGATTATTCATACTGGGTTGCGTGAAAGTTCTTAATAACATTAATATCTTTCCAATCAGTGACTGGAACACGTGAATTGTTTTTGCATAAAGCGTATTTTTTGGCAATAAATTGAAATATTTCTCTTCAAATCCTTAGCTGCCACCTCACCTAACTTTTTCCTTTAAATGCAAACATATGTCGTGTTAGGCTCGTTTAAAAGCTCGCGACAGATGGAAACTTACCATAAAATTTGTTTTATTCTACTCATGTGGTTAATACAAAATCTCTTTAAAAACCAAAAAAATAATGATACCTTCTTAGTGCTATCTAAGAGTGAATTTAATGTAGTAGATGCTGAAAATGCCCTGCAACCTCTACTGGGCATGCTCCCAGGTGATGTTAAAACTCGTCTTCGGAATTCCGAATAGTCTCAGCTGGTATGTTATTTGTTTCCACTTTAATCCAATTTTTTAGATTTTAGGATTGCCTCTTTTGATAAACTTTGTCTTTGAGACATCCTCAGAGGAAGTATTCTAGTGGCGTTAAGTCGAGGTATCTTGATGGCCATTCAATTGTACCATGCTGTTGAAACAAAATTGTTTCAATAGGGATATCTGGATCTACTTCATTTGGAAACATAACAGCTAGAGCAGGGACCAATTCAAACCTTGAAAAGTCTAAGTAGCGTTCTGCTGTAAGGTTTTCTTTGAAAATGCATGGCCCTCATATTCTATTGATGATTAAACCTGCCCATTTACTTTCTGAAGATGCTGCGTATGAGGTTTATATATCCAGTATGGTTTTCCGTACTCTAGAAACGATAATTGTGTCAATCAGAAAACAGGTGTTCTATTCAATGGTCAATTTATTTATTTCATCGGATTTGAAAACTGAGGTTTCCTTGTACGTAGCACTTGATAGAAGCATATATTAGTAGATTTCGATTTCAAGTAAATGAAAATTGTCGAACAATTGATTTATATTCAATAAAGAACCAAGAGAAATACAACACATTCAATAGTAAAAATAATATGATTAACTGGGGGTTTATAACTCGATCCTCGATTAGTGAGAATGATTGAAAGACAATCATGCAAACAATGATTCGCTGCTGAGTATCAGGAAGTTTATACCTTCTATAAATACGAATCTCTCTTCATTTGAAAACTTATTTCAATTTACATCTGCATTGTCCAATCTAAATACGAAAGGGATCCATTGAAAAGTATCTGAGGATCTACACATCTTCGAAGCTAACACAAAAAGGTTTCGCGCACTTATCAATAACTGAATAATAATCTGAGAAAACATAAACAAACTCAAAATGACAATAATTCCCGAATTACCATTGATATTTTCATGCGCTCTGATTGGTAGATTGGTGGCGTTTGTGTCGGTGGCGAGGGTATGAAATAAAATCAGATTCTCCAGTTTGTTCTAATGATTTAGTAGGAAATCAAATGAAAATAAGAGCACCATATTGTTCTATGTACCTTATACGTAACGTATAGTGAAAATTAACCTTCAAGCTGCATTCAGAATCAATTCGCGGGCGAAGTGCAACTTCAGCACGCAAGTCGGCGCGAAATTGACCATTCACAATGAAATCCAAGATTTTTAACAATGGTTTATGTTTATAGATTAGATCTAATGTACGAGGGTTCAATGAGTTTCATAGCCCTCATCCATATTTCCTTTATTCAGTAGTTAATAATTAATGCAAATATTAGCAAAGTACATGCGAAATGCCCAGAAAACACATCAAACCCTCCACAACAGAAGGAATGCGCATGTGCGATAGTCAGCACGAAGTGTAAGTCGTAGTCGAATTGCAAGCATGCATGAAATTCTGCCGACTTCAACTTGCGTGCTGGCACGAGATTCATTGTGCATAGCATATAGCACGCGTGGCGAAGTCGCAAATTGATTCTGAATGCAGCTTAACTGATCGTGAACAAGTTCGCCGGCAATCGGCGAATTCGAATTGTTAGTTGTCAAACTAGAACAGATTCCGACAGAATGTTAGTGAGAACCGAAATAGAAAGCTTCAGCAACCTTAACCGTGGTTCATAGTCGAATTGCATCACAGATTTTCAATTGTAACGATGTTTTAACCTTCGTCGTCATAATTGAACTTATAATCGGGGAAACGAGTCATTAACGTATACTTGGCCTAAACGCGTTCGGCGTTCACGTGGGGCGAAACTCGAAACGCAATTATTTCCAGGAAACAAAACGTACAACAGTTTCCAATTTAACCGCCCCAATTATCAGAACGTGGTGGCCCCGTCCGTTCTGTCGAACGGATTCATTTGGTAACGAGTGAAAAAAGTTCGCCGAAGTAAATTGCCCTCACTGTTTGCGTTTCGAATTTTGGGAACAGCGCCGTTTCGATTTGGAATGCGGTCTGTGTTCTTGTTGTTTTCGGTCTTTATATTCAATTCTGATTTGACGCTTATGATTGGACTTGAATATTGTTATACCTGAACTAATAAAAGGGGTTTTCCTTTCTGTTTATTTGGGATATCTTCAAATTGGTTTCTATACTGTGGTAGCTACTGCCCCCCTCCCAATTCCCGAACACTCAGATTTAATTACCCAGGTCCAATTCGCTTTAAGGGTTATTATATGATAATAAAATAAACCTTAGTGGTCGACCAAGAAAAGAGAAATTGCCCCCTCTGAAAATTTCACAGTTTACATTTTGAAGTATGTAGATTTGAATGAACTAATAAAAAATCCGTCCGTCCGCCGTTCGCAGTTAGCCGTCCGTTTTCGACGGCTTTTTTCTGATAGTACTGAACCGAAATCCGTGAAACTTGGTAGAAATTCGTGTGTCGCTCGGGATTGATCCTCCAAGCTTTTCAGCAGGGTTGGTGTACCCCAAGGGCTCAAAATTGGGGGTTTGAGGGAAAAAAAATTATTTCTCGAAAACTGACTACTGAATTTTCATGAAACTCTGAACGTTGATTACTGTTGCATAACTCAACCTACAAATTTTCAGCCGGATGGTTTCCGACCAGTTGTCCCTGAATTATAAAGAAAAACGCTGCTAATTTCCAATAAAACCGAAAATGAATTATCGCATTTGGTTCTGAAATAGGAATTCAGTGAAATAATCCGTTATCATCAGGAATCATATATCTGAAAGTAGATGAAAAAGATTGATAACCAAGTTTTCAACACATATCGAGAAATTTTTAACGAATTTCGTTAATTATTTTATGAACACAATGTGCAAATGATCCATTGATATTCTTGACAATTTTACAATCGTAAGTAGGTAGTTCGAATTAACTAAATATTTTCGGGTTTTTCTTCCGATATCTGTAACATAACTACTAAAAATCGGATAAAAATTATTATTTATAGACATCATCGTGAGTAGGTCAAACTAAATAAATATTTTTGGGTTTCTTCCAATATCTGAAACATAACCACTAAAAATCGGATAAAAATTATTATTTATAGAAATCATGCGGATCACGGGATTCAAGATTGAATTTCTTCATGAAGCTCATTTATATCTTGAATTAAACTTATATAACATTCGTAAAACTTTGGTTTCTCACAACACAAAAACCAATTCCACGAAAAAACTTATTTGAAACATTGAAATCTTAAAAACTACTTTTGTATATCTGAATAACACTTTTACATGCAGAATGTGAATTAAGTAGCGTAATTTATAATAATGAAGGTTTTCAAGAAATTCGGTTGATCGGAGGTTTTCATCAGTTTTGGTTTGCGTGGTACAATTATCGTCAACATGTGGATATTCGTTACTGATGGTTTCAATCTAAATCCAATATTTTTCGAACTGTGGCTTTGAAATTTGGGTGAATATAAAAGATGATGAGCATATATATGATAAAACAAATTGGAAGATATATGCAAAAAAACAATAACAAACCAGAAATCTCATCAATTGTAGAGAATCTAATACTAAGAGTATAAGAGCCTTACCGTGGGTTTCACAAAGCTTAATCCTCTGATCAACGCATTGATATTCTGTGGTATTGCTAAAAATTAACTGAAATTGAACATAGAACTGTCTTAATCAGAACAATCAAGCTAATCAGAGCTTTGTGAAACCCGCTGTTAGACTAAGGTAGGAGCAGATGATTCACCTGTTTTAGTTCTATGCTTCAATTTTGGAAAGATTCAATTTTTCCAGCCAGGTAGGAATTGAAATAATATCGATTCGTTATTACCAATTGTCATTTTGAACCCGATAAATGCCAATTTGCATATGACTCTAGGAAACAACTGAGGTGAAGTCCGGAGCATTTGCGCTCAGGTCCGAATTGTTTGCCGATGTGATATTTCTTCAGTAATTTAGGACATACCCTGCGGAATGCCTAATTCAACTAATTTTCTGTCTGATTTAAAATTTTGCCCTTTTTTGTGATCATCGTTTGTTGTAACCTCCCTAACAGATAAGATTTCATCCAGTAATAAGCTGAACCAGCAATTTCATATAGTTTCAACTTCTTCAACAAGTTCTGGTGATTAATGCAGTCGTAAGCATTTGTCAAATCTAGGAACAAGCCCATTGTTAGATCCTTCCTTTCCATTGCTTGTAATGTTGCCTCCGTGAATTCATAAAGAGCATTATTAGTGCTTTTTCCCTTTAAATAAGCATGTTGACCCCCATAAAACAAATTGTTTTTCAGGAAGTAATCCAATAATCTGTCGCACATACACTTCTCAAAAATTTTCGAGAAACCCTGTAGTAAACTTATTGGCCGATAGTTCTCAAAGTCTGTCACACTTCCCTTTTTATGCAACGGTCAGATGGTTGCTAACTTTAAAGCATCTGGGAAGATCCCCATCTTGAAGGAAGATTTGATTGCAAATGTCAGTGGTGCAATGATTTCATTTATATAAGCTTTAATTAGTGAAGTTGGAATTTCATTATCGCCGTAACTATGTTTGTTCTTCAAGTTCTTTACTATGCTCATGGTTTCGGTCTCTGTGATGGGTCTTAGAAATATACATGTATCTACCTGTTCTATATAATCTGTATCTCCTGTAGGCAGTCCAGACGTAGCAGTTGTACAATTCAAAAAGTAGTCGTTAAACTCATTTCCAATTTTCGTACCAACTCCATGCATCTGCATATCTCTGGGGGGTCTGATCCACTTCTGATGTTATTTATGACTGACCATACAGTTTTTGATTTATTATCAGAGTTTTCTATCTTATGCTGGTAGTAGTGGGCCCTCTTATTCGCTAGTATCTTCTCATAGTTCTTTTTTGCTTCTTTATATTGTTGATTGAAATTTGTGTTCACGGAGCTCATCACATATAATACATCTAAATTTCTTTTACTCTCTTCTATTTCTTCATCTGGTGTTATTTGCTTGTGTGTCACTGCTTTCTGCTTTAATCTTTTGATAGTCAAACTGATGTTAAAGTGATGTAAAAACATGCCATGAAAACACTCCCATATCTCGTCTACACCATTTGCCTCATAGACCATTGTCCAATCTGCAAGTTTCAGTCTTTCCTGAAAGATTTCTCTGTTATAATCATTGAAAATTCTTTTGAAACTGTACTCATTCAGGTTTTCAATATGGTAAGTAACTCGCTGAGCACCATGATCGGAAATCAAATTGTGAAGTACTTCGACTTCACATTCTTGGTTTTAGTTTGTAAAGACATTGTCAATTAACGATTTTGATGAAATTGTCACCCTTGCATAGTCTCTAACTAACCTATAAAATGCGTGCAAAAATTTGAATTGAAAACTTCAGAATCCACAACATAAGGCATAAATACTACCGTATTATTTGGAGCAGATCTGGGACAGCATCTACGAAAATTAACGAAGGAGACAAATTGAAGGAATATTAATTGCTTCAGCAGTAACGAATGGCCTTTCCGAAATAGCGAGAATGAGATGCAGTAAAATGCTCGTCGTTCAAAGTTCTGATGATACTGAGATCCCCATCTCGAAACGTTCTTTGTAGAAAACTTTTTTTCGTTACCTTTTCCTAACATTAGGCAGCGACTTCCTAGGAACACGGCGGAATTTTGCCTAATCGAACACAGGACAATTTCCCGGGAGTATAGGCCGAACAATTTCACGGCAAGCGCAGGTATAAATCAAACGTACCGCTCGCGCCAAATCTGCAGCAGGCGGAAGAGAAATGTCGCTTAGATTATGTTGATATTTCTCTTTCCGGGCGTAGATAGCGATGGTGAAGTTGCCGTAAAGTTGGCCATGAGAATCGCATATCGAATATTGCTTCTACTTGCTCACAGCTAGGGGGGTAACCTATACCTTCCGCTTCTGAGATATGAAGGGTGTTTTTTAGAGGTATAGAGCTTAAAGTTGGCAACACTGTTTTAACTGGCGGCCATTTTGTCAGCTGTCAAGCGATTTGTGTTTAGTTTGGTCTGGTCTAGCATTTCAACTGACGCCTGAACAACCCTTCCAAATTGTGCAAATTTATTTTGAAAATAAAGGTTCTGTTCGAAATACGTATCGCGCTCTACGTCCAATTTACAATCAACATAATCGTCCATCAGAGCAATTAATTCGACTAACTGTGGGTCGTTTTCGCACCACGTTTACTCTAACTGATGATGCGCATCCACACAGACGTCGTACAGTGAGAATAGAAGAAGCCAATGCTGATGTAGAGCGTTGCGAGAGGAACACTCGATCTATCCGCCATCGTGCACAGCTATAGAGCAATGAATACTGACTTTTTCGGTCCTCAATTGAAAAACCATGATATGCAGCAGCTGTGGTTCCAACAAAACGGCCCAACATGTCACACAGCTCGTGCCACAATTGATTTACTCAAGGAAACGTTTGATAACCGCATTATTTCACGTTCCGGACCAGTGAATTGGCCTCCAAGACCGTGTGATTTAACGCCACTAGACTATTTTCTGTGGGAATATGTGAAGTCGCTAGTCTACGCCGATAAGCCCGAAACGATCGACCACTGGGGGGGCAACTTTCGCCGCGTTATTGCCGATATACGGCCACACATGTTGGAAAAAGTGATTGAAAATTGGACTTCCAGATTAGATTACGTCCGAGCCAGCCGTGGCGGTCATAGGCCAGAAATTATATTTGGATTATATTGCCAAAAAATTATCTTTCGAATGAAGTCAATTTCATTTCAATTTCAAAAATCCATCTTTGTTTTATTCCATTTCAAAGTTTTATACCTCTAAAAAAAACACTTTTTACTACCAAATTACGAACATACGATATGTAAAAGTTTTTTCAACAAGAACTCTTGCGACATAGCGACATGAAAACCTTCACACTTTTGACATATCGTTTTTTGACATTTCTGTAGTAGAAGCTTGGGCAATTGTTGTATTCATTGGAATTTTACTCGAAAATCACCTCAAAATAATAAACGCTACATATTTAACACAAGGGTTCATCATTTTCTCAGTTGAATAACCCAATACCATTGATATCTTAAATAGAACTCACATAATATTCATAACTCATTGTTGCTCACAAACACAAAAACAAGATATGTGTTGAAAATTTGGTAATCAATCTTTTCATCTACTTTTAGAGATATGATTCTGGATGAAAAGTTAACCGATTATTCCAATGATTTCCAATCTTAGAACCGAATGCGATTATTCAATTTCGGGATTATTGGAAATTTGCAACGCTTTTTTATTTATAACTCAGGGAGGGACCACTGGTCGTTATCATCCGGGAGAAAATTTTAGGTTGAGTAATGTGATCAACGTTGAGAGTTTCATATAATTCATAATAATTTCGATAGTAATTCTTCGAGAAATAATTTTTTTCCCTCCTATTTCGAGCCCTAAGGGTACAGCGATCCTGCTGAAAAGTTTGGAGGATTAATCTCGAGCGACGCACGATTTTTCTACCAAGTTTCACGGATTTCGGCTCAGTACTTTCAGAGAAAAGGGCCTGACAACGGACCGCGGACGGGCGTATTTTTTATTAGTTCATTTGAATCTACATACTTCAAAATGTATCATCATATGTATATAATCTTATCATTCGATTTTATCAAATGATAAACCAGAAAAATTCACTATGAAAATGGTTTACCTGCAGAAGTTACATTTCGTAAAATTCTGGATATTTTCGATCAACATAATCGTTTTTCTGAAGGCCGATATTAGGAATTTGGTCAATGAATTTGATAGTTTGAGTCACCATGAGTTCATCATTTGCCAACATCAATGCTTGTTCACCAGGTCGTCCAAGTGAAGCTCTGAAATTTATTCGACTTCTTTGAACATTTACCACGTTCAACAGTGTCGGATTTTATTTAGAAATTAATTCTTAGACGTTCTCAAACATTGAGGCTCTCCACATCAACCAAATCTCCTGATCGCATAATTTCACGAAATGTATGTGTTTTACAAGATAGACCCACCATTTTGTCAAAATTCTGATGAAAGAATCGCCATTTGTAACCGTGGTCGTGGTGAATATTCATCGGATATCATTTTCCATTACTAATTGCAAAACCTTACTTCACCGAATACAATATAGAAATTATAATTAGTGTCATCTGAATTAATTGTTTTATTTTGATCAATAAAGAAAGTTCTTGTTGAAAATACCTTCATTTTCGTTCTGGAACGCGAAATTCCTAAGTAGTCAAAACTTCATTGATCATTGATAGTTGAAATTCATCTTCACATTTGAATGAGATTAGATGTTTTATTGGTTTGATTTGAGGATATCCGAAATTTAATGAATCCACAAAGTTTAAGCAGGGTGTTTAGAGATAGATGCTGAAAGTTAAGGTTGTGAATTTTAGGTGAATTCAGGAAAAAAAATACGAATTGAATTTATTTCTTGAGTTTCTTTACTTTTGTATATGAGTTATTTCAGTATCTACAATTTCTGAATTTTGAGACGTAAATGTTCTAAATAACTAAGTTTGACACACCGATGAAAAATCCGTGCTCAAATTTAATTCTGTCCTACCGGCCGGCCGTGTGTGCTCTCGAAATTTTCAGGTTATCTTTCGTTCGTGAATATATCGTTCAAGTTTGTTAATGGGCCAAATCCATCGGACGGTTTTTGTATTATAGCCATCTGAAGTTTTGATTTTTCCATTTGTCGAAAATATCTATTCATCGTGAGGAACATATTGAGAAAAACATTCGAAAGAATCATGTCACAAATTTTTGAATTTCAGAAATTATAAATCCGACGTCGTTCAAATTTCATCGAAAATCTTCAAATCTTCATTCTATTACCGATGAGTTCATTTCAGCCTATTCTGATTTGAATGTTTTGGATAATCGGGAAAATGGAATCTTGAATTCATCTAGTGAGATACACCGTATTTACGTACGACAAACCTATAGTTTGGACAGAAATCTTTATTGCTTGACATGACGCAGTTCATTAGAGGATAACATCCAGGAAAGTAAAGGACGAGTCACTTGGTATATTTGAGTGTTTTTTCTGTTCTCCCGAAGAATTCTGTATGAATTTTCACTTCAAACTGTACAAAAATGATCAAGAAATGATACTAAAATTACAAAATTAAAAGTTGAAATAGTTCGAAGTGAACTTGGTGCGAGATTTTAGGTTGGAAATTTCTGACATTTGAGGTGATCCGTGAAACATCAGCATTGTTTCCATTTTCGAAAAACATATAAAATTTAGTGGCTTAACTAGTATCACGAGTGAAATTTTCTCGATGATGGATCTTATTAACATTCAATACCAAATGATAGACATCAAAAACGATATAAAGGAAAAACTGAAGTATTGAATATTGAATCTTGTCTTCTGAAGTCTAAAGAACCGACATCTGGGATATCATTCATTACAAGTTTAACTTTTCTGGAAATGAAGCAGTAAGAATGGTTATCTCTTTTATTCCAAAAAATGAACAGCAGAATGAAATAGAACATACGCATGGGATGAAAAGTACACAGATTGGAGTACTGTTTCGAAAAGTGTTTTATGTCGTGAATTATCACATTACTTCTTTATTATTATTCGGAAGATTTTTAAACCAAATACAAATATTTCAAAAACCGTATAAAATGATGAAGAAGTCGAATATAAATTTCGAATCATTATCGACTTCAAATTCACGAGGCAGAGACTATGCCTTGATGGAGAGCACTAACTTGAAGTTTGCAGCTTGCATGTTCAGAGAAATGACCGCTTTAACAACGAATTGGAACATGTACTCAAAAGCCGCTGTCTTTGCGTCAGTGCTTTTCTAGGTTCTTTCTAGTTACTCTGGAAAAAACGATACCGAGGAAAAAAACACGAAATTCGACATATTTTTTCCCTATATTCCAAAAGTTATAATCGTATCTAACTGAAGTTTGGTAATATGCTGTGAAATATGAAGCTCAAAGTCTGAGCATAACTTTTCTCCAAATATGATGAGCAGTTTCCAAAATATAAATATTTTTCAAAAAAATTAAAAAAAAATTTTTTACTGAAAGTATGATCCCAACAAAATTCTGCAGAAAATTGTCCGTTTTTTTTGCGACTAACTGCCAAATTTCAATCCAATCGTTTCTGCAGTTCCCGAATTATTCCGTTAATAACAAAATTTCAGAAGGATCTAACTCCGAAGCCGTATGGCCGATTTCGCCCATTAACGAACCTAGCCTTCAATATTCAAAATGCAGTCTGCTCTGAAAGTTTCAGGTCGATAGAACCCTCCGTATGCTCGTAATCGTGCCAACGGACGGGAGGACAGAATCGATTTTGATACCGGATTCGTCATCGGTGAATCCAAACTAGTCGTTTGATGTCATTTTCGTCTCATAATTCGAAAATAACAGACATTTGGATAACACGATAGCACTTTGTTTTCCAGAACACGTGCGCAAAATATAATTCATGATGACAGCTGAGGTATTAAATTGATCATTTCAACTTAACGACGTTGTAAAGGAATTCTTCGGTGCACATCGGACAATTTTATAGCATCGACAAAACATGGTTTTCAACTTGTTGCTGGAAACAGAGTAGATGGAGAAGGAACACTGTTTCATTCCTATCTTTATCAATTAACTGCGCTTGTCGTCTTTTACGATTGACGCAAATTAAATTGCGAGGTAATTAGAGCGGAGCGAACACGAAAGACAAGGATTTTATAACTAATTGAAAACCGCAACATATTTTCATATCGTTATTCGCTTCGATTAATAATTAGGTCCAACCCCAACCCTCAGTAATTGATTTTGCGGGTCTCCCTTGCAGGGTTTAAACACCAACGGGCAAAATCCACACAGATTCACATCGCATAACGTTTTACGATTTGTTATCAGTTTAGTTTAGATCATCGAATCCTCTCAGGGCCAATTGCACCGTATCCGTTCTAAGCGTCTGTTAGTAAAGCCACGTTTAACTTTTTAAACCCTGGATTGAATAAACGGCTTGCACCGAGGATAAATGTAACCAGATTAAAACTAATGTACAGATCTGGTTACTTTCTTATGAATTGGTACTTGTGACTACCTTCATGTTGTTTTTTTTAACCCAAATTGATGAAATATTTGAATTCGAAAAAAAACAGAGACATCAAGAAAGAACCTTCAAAAGATGAAACCCATTCTGATGGGGTAAAACTACAATATATCTATAAAATACTGAAAACCATCAAAATGATATATTTGATAGACTTTTTAGGTTTCAAAAAATTATTGCATGTTTCTAATTTGTTAAATAGGGATCTCATGTGTATTAGGATTTTAACTCCATCCAAATTCATAATTATCTATTCAAATAAACTTATACTATGAGATATAAGTCTCTGCGTGTAATTACCATCCTGGTGTTTGTAACATAAATGAATAGTTTTCATTCGTCAGAGGAAACGTTCGTATGAGGATCAGCTTACCCAACGATACAATTTCTTTTGAATTATTTCGATTGTGAAAGGTGTATTATGAATTGGGTTAATATTCGATTGAAGATAATAAAAGCACTGACGTGGGATCTGTAGAATGAAAAAGTATTCTATATGGATATTGAAGTAGTTTATATGGATGGATTGAAGTTGAAGGTGTTCGCTTGAAGGATGCAATTTCTTTTAGATTTTTCGCTTCTATATTTTTAGTCCAGTCAATATATAATTGAGGATTGTGATAGCACCAACATAGCACCTCCAGAATACATATATCACTGCATCGAATAGTACTGAAAAATCTTCGTCAAACTATGTTTTTTTCATTTCAAGTGTGTCTTTCATTTAATTCTGCTATTCGCTCTTGGGAATAATTTCAATGAATGAGCATGACCATTTCACTTTTTCTTTTCAGATGATTATATATATACTTATAATGAAAACTAATATCGCAGTAGTATCATGTAGGGATGGATTCAAGGTGTTCGTTTGAAGATCGACTGACACAATGATGCATTTATTTTACATTATTTAGTTTGTAGTTATATGTTTAGTCCAGTTAATATATAATCGAGGATAATGATAGCATAGATACAGCACCTGCACAAGAATAAAGTAATAGATGATAGCTTGCCACATAATATATCACCAAATAGAATAGTACTGAACAATCTTCATTGAACTAGTTTTTTCCATTCCAAATATGTTTTTGATTTCATCATGCTTTTCGCCTTTGGAAATAAATGAGCAAATCATTGTAATTTTTCATTTTAAATAGTTGAAAGCTTATAAGAACTGATGTTAATTCTTCATGCTTTGAGAGATAAGAATCAATGCCTACTGATGCAATTTTCTCTCTATATCATTTTTCATGAGTATCATCTGAAATTCAATAACATTTAATCAAGATTTGATTACCAAATCCATTAACTCGTAAGAGTTCTTCATCAATGACCAATGTAAACAAACAAAAATATAAACAAACGGCACGTTACACCCAGAAAAATGTCAAACCTGTACGAAATCGCTCGAAAGTAGGGTTAGATTTCGAAGCTTACCATTAATCCTTCTTTTAAACCCCCAAATTCCAGGGCTTAAATTTAAGAGTCAGTTAAGGCCTTTAAACGAGGATTTCGTGACAGTGCAAGATAATTTTGCACCTAAACCTTGGTTATGGACATATTCTATGGTTTTGTAATACGGTGCAATTGGCCCTCAGCCACAGGCTCCCCTTATTGATTAGGTAAATTCAATTCGCAGTGCGAAATACTCAACAGATAAAGGGTGTTTCAAATTGCGCGTTTTTTTAAGAATAAATAAAACACCTAATTTGCAATCATTCTCAAGAACTTTTTATTGGTAATTGAAGTTTCAGTTATGACATTTATATGCGAAAAATTATATCTGTCAAATGGCCTCTTCTTGCAGCTCCATAGACGTCCACTCTTTTGTTAAAGTTTACAATGACATTTTCACATTATTGAGGCTCTATCTCACTAATGACACGAATAATTTCATCATTTAGTTCAGGAATCGATTGTGGATTATTCTTATAGACCTGGCTTTTCACATAACCCCAAAGAAAATAGTCCATCGGTGTCAAATCACATGATCGTCCAGGAAATTTTTGTCTCAAAAAATCAATTTTGTCACTTGCAAAGTGAGGTCTAGCGCTATTCTGTTGAAACCAAATGTTCTCTTGATCAATATTCATTAATTCAGGCCACAAAAATTCGATTATCATCCGACAGTATATCGATCACTATTGACAGTTACAGCTTCACCAGAAAAGTCCAATTACACCACCTGACCATAATGCACACCAAACAGAGACTCGTTTAGGATGCATATGTTTCTCTTGAATAATTCGTGGATTTTCCTCACCCCAGATACGACAATTTTGTTTATTAACAAAGCCACCAAGTTGAAAATGTGCCCCATCGGAAAACTTGATTTTTTGAGAAAAATCAGCTGGTTGTTCATTGATGAAATTGACAAATGAATGACGTTTTAAATGATCTAATGGCTTTAGTTCCTGTGTTGTTTGAACCTTATATGCCTTCAGAGCTAAATCCTTGTTATGTGTAAAATACGCCATGTTTTGGACCCACTAAGTCCAACTTGTTGTGAACGTCGTCTTATGGACATTCCAAGGTCTTCAGCAACATTTTCACGAACCAAATCAATTTTTCTTGTGAACGACCGCTATGACTGTATTTTTCACTTTTTTGATCTTCCACCGAAACGGTCTCCAGAAATTTTCTAATAATTCTACCAATAGTGCTTTGAGATGAACGATTCTGTAAACCATAAAATTCACGTAATTTTCAAAAACATTTGTCACAGAACGCTGATTTTCATAAAATAACTCAACAAATTGAATGCGTTGTTGTATCGTGTACGAAGCCATTTTTGTAAATGTCATACATCATACTTCTTTTATGTCGAAATACCCAGATAAATTCAGTGTGCCATCCAATTTTATTTATTCTTAAAAAAACCGCGCAATTTGAAACACCCTTCACATTCTCTAATGTTACACAATGGCGGGTGAATCAGGGTATATTTTTCACTGGATCGGATTTGGGAATTTTGTGGAATATTCGAAAACTTCGGAAACAGACGTGTACCAAGGTATCCGTTCGTTTCATTCTGCAATTTCCATTTACAATATCAGAATTTCGTCGCCTCTTTTCGACTTCAATAATCTGCTCTGCTTATTTCATTCTTTCTTTAATTAGTATCGATCAGGAGTCGGTAACTTTCGAGACTGGAGGACCAATGGTAACATCGAAGTATATTCATATTTTTCCAAACAATAATTTGAAATGAAAACGCTGAAACCTGTAAGTTGATTTTCAATTTCCTACATTTTTTCTGGCGATAAAATAAGATATCCCTGCAACCCCTTAGATGCAACCAAACCTTTAGTTTTTTCTGCGCTTATTCAGCGGAACAAGTGTGTTATACTTTTCTCGAAATGTCTGTACTGACTTCTCGGATTTTTTGCCGGATATGGTCTTAAACGAAATTGTACGTGATACATATGTCAAATTCAGTTCTATCCGGCCAATTCCGTCTGGCCGGAATGGCCGTCCATAGAGAATTTAATTCGGCATCGAATTCTCTATAAGAGAGTCCAACGTAGTCGTTCAAGACCATGTTCTGCGAAAAATGATGATGACGCACTGATTTTCCAGAACAATCACGAGAAAAAACCACAGTACTGATTTTGCGCGCATGTACTGGGAAACAGCGTACTATCGCTATTTTTCGAAAAATTTTTTTTTCGGAAACCAATTATTGAATCCGAAAAAACTTGAGCCCATACTTTGTAAATCATATTTCACACCATTGTACCCAATTTCATTCTGATACGACCATAATTTCAGGTGATGTTGGGAAAAAATATATAAAATTTCGTGGTTTTCTTCTAGATATCGTTGTTTTTCCGGAATAACTCAAAAAATACTGATTCATTCGAAATGAAAATTGGCAGCTAGTTTGGAAGGGCTGAAGGGCAACTTTGTGCAAAATTTCGTCACCATCGTGTCATCAGAACAATTTGAAAAAAAAGGAAATATTTTTTTTCAAATATTCAATATTCTGTGATTTTCTGGCATCAAAGACATCTATGTTGTCTCTGGTCTTGTTCAACTATCAAGCTAGCAATAACTGGCTTGAAATTGTCTACTTTTTTCATTTGCTTCAATTAAACTTTCAGAATTTTTTTCCGCTACGACCCAAGAAAACTTTTACTGTGAATCAACAAAAACATATAACCCCGAAATGATAGTGAAAATAGAAGACGCATAGACTTCTGTCATCATGGATTTGCGTAAAATCATGTTCCATATATCTTTGTATTCTGTGGAAATCATAGAACAAATTGAACTAAACTAACTACACTCATTCTGTTATCTCTGACTTAAATCAACTACACCCAGCTGCACTGAGAATTGAAAATCAGTGGAGTTGATGTAGTGAGTGTAGTTCATGTAGACGAACAAACCTGATAATGCGCTGTTCCCCAAAACAAGCGCGTAAAAATTTAAAGACATTATGAAAAATGATATATTGGACAGACTTCTCAATGGCTCAAAAGCAGGCCAGTGTTACACATATCCGACATCACAAAGTATCAGGAAAGATGCGAATTGGCAGCCCATGCATCCAATTCTGACCACAGAGCGAATTTTGAGGACGTACGAGTATTAAAGACTGAAAGGAACTACCATAAACGACTAAAATTAGAGATGTTAGAAATAGACAAACAAAAAAAAAACGAACAAGAAAACAGACACGATTAAATCAAGTAACATATACAAATACTTGTTGAAGAAACCGAGAACATAGAATTGACGCGGGGAAGAAAACTAGAAAAGTTTCTATTGTAACTATTTGAATTTTCATATCACCGAAATTTATTAACATATATCTGTGTCCCTTGTGATGTCCGAAAAATTAGTTTCAACTTCAGAGACAAATGTTTACTGCTTCTCAAAATTTCAAAACGTAACCTCAAATTCTGTAAGTGAGAAAAACAAAGTTTCAATGTGAAATTAAATCCATGAATGTATTTCCAGAAGCCCTGAAGAAATATTGAATGAAAATTAGAAAGAATGGCGAAGGATGAAGAGTTTTACTTGAATTCCCCATCAAAAAGTAGTCATTATACCCTTATCTTTGATCTGAATTAAAATGATCAAAGACTCTTGATTTCGAAGTTCATATAATTATATATTCATTTAAAATAAATGAGTAAATAAATGAATGAATATATCTACCACAAACCATATAAAAGTAAATCAGATAGAAAAATAAGATATATGATGCAATAATACATATAACTAATATTTGTTGAAAACTTTCACACCAATGGGAGAATCAGCTTCACATGCCTTTAGTAAGTTTGATTAAATCTGACTTGTTTTGAGTTTCGAGCACTAAAAAAAACATTGTGTTGGGTAGAAAATGTTCACATACATAGATTTGTGCAACTAATGAATATATCGACTGGATAAAAATATATTCACCGACACCCTTTTGTCCCAAACGGCGCTTACTCGTGAGTCAGTTAAGGTCATCAATTAGTTAATGTTATTATGAATTTATTATGAAAAAAATCTCGAATTTCAATGGTGAGGATGAATGCACAATTAACATTCCGTATTTCGTAATTGAGAAGGTTATTTGAAAATTGATCGTACGTTCACAATTAGGTCCCAGTTTCCATAAGAAATTTTTTTCTTCACAGTTTTCATTCAAATCGGTCCTTTTTGCCCAATTAAATGGCTCAGGTGTAGATAAATCAAATAAGAGTTCTTTGTCGGTAGTAAAACCGTTGAAAATACAACTACAATACAAAGTCCTTTGTCACACTTCAAGGGTCAACCAATCCGAACTGAACAAAAGATAACTCTCCTAAGCTCGTCATTCAATTCTACAAATCCCTTTTTGTCTCGTCCAACACAATTTGAACACGTTTTGGGGATTCCATTCTCCATTTAAGATCTCTTTCGGCCACTCCAAGCTTTCTAGTGGAACCGCCGTCTAGGCACAGAGGCTGAAAACTGATGTGATTTCTCTCGTTTTGAGGATGATCATACCGAAAATTCAGGGAGGAGAAACAGAGGTGCGTTCAAAACAGAATTCACATAATTGCATTTAAATATTAAATTCGGACGATTTGAAATAAAACAAAAGTTTTATATAGTCAGTTTCAACTGTCATTCAATTTTTGAAGTTATAGAGTCTTCTTCACTGCATTTCATCAATCAAGGGAAAACGAAAACGATGTTATGATATTGTTCTATGCGCTAATAGCATATGACAAGCTTGCCAGTAGTTCTATACCAACTGAGTCCGTTTATAATTCAGTGTGAAAAAACGTGTAGTATTTTAACGTAAAATATAGAAGAGATGCTATTGTTGGTTCTGAATCGAGAGATGAAAGATGAAACACTGTCTCTAGTATTGTTTCGGTATTGTATTTTATTTTCGATTAATCACTTCAATTATTATTTGCCATTTGATATAATGATTCAATTTGTCACGTGGTACGTTGGAGACGATGAAAGTATATCATAGCATATCAATATCCAAAGATATTTCGTGAAGGTATTACAGAAAAATCTGTATTGTTGATTTAATCTTATGGTGCAATTCAAAGATGCTTCAGATTTCAAAAATTGATTGTTTCTATAGTTATTATTTTGCCGGTGTTTTCTAGGATTTCACTTGCATTATCTGAGAAAAAACTAATTAAAATTGAATGAATGTTGATCGTTATAAAATAGCTATTTATGTAATCATCTCACAAGTTACACAAAATTGCGTTTTCTACCGTATTACAATACAAACAAGATCTAATTTCTTATTTTGAATAAAGCTATAGTAAATATGGAATATTATCGATAAAATTGTGAAAACATAAATAAAGTCTTTTGACTGCTTTCACTTTATCTCAGTTTAACACTTCGTAGATTAATAAGCCAGAACACACGTTTTTTATTGACTTCCACAAAATGAATGTTCTGGAGAGCTGCCAAGCGATGTTGAAGAGACAGCAGGTAATGCTCCTCCATCAGTAATTTCCGATAGGTCGAAGGAAGTTTACGATTTGGCTTACGAAAAATTTTTACTTTTGTGTGACGTGAAGAAGATAAAACACATTAATGGGAAAGTCTTACTTGCATATCTTAGGGTGAGAAAGATCTAAAAGTACCCACATTATGAACACTTTCCTCGAGGTTAAGATCCGGACTAAATCTTAACAAGAATATTGACATTAAAAAATACACACATCTGATAGCGCATATCAAAAGACAATCGGACGGCTACAGTGCTAAGAAGTCAAAAGTTTTCACAAAAGAAGATTTCACCCAATTTTGTTAGAAGCTGATGACATAATACTCAATGGCTAAGGTTGTAATGATTATTGGAATTGCATGAGTTTGCAGAAAGGCAGAGTAAACATTTCTTCCATTTGAAAATGTTATAGATGAAGGAAGCCATTTTCGTGTTGATATCCTCTAGTGACAATGAAACCCTAAACACAACAGATTTTTGTTAAATCTGCACATGGAAAGTGTACCAGAAGTTATTGCACAATTTCTTGGATCAAAAATCCTGCTCTTTAAACTGGCCACTGCTTCAGAAGGAGCTCTGCCACTTATTGGCTGACAGTGCGCTGATATTTTAAAATTATAGAGGCACGGTGGTTGGAAATCAAGCACTGTTGCGGAGGTATATGTTGAGAATTCCATAAAAAATAAAAAACGTATTGCACAAGATACACTTTGTGACAAATCTTATATAGTCTCCCCCACTTCCCAAATAACAGTCAGTGCAAGCTATAACAAGTTTGTCGTCGGGAAATAAATTAAACAATTGCAATAATTTTGTAATCAATATCCATAATAATTATTTATAATTAATGTTTTTATCTTGTGTTATTACAGGAAAATAAATGGAATTTTTTGTCACTAATTGTGTAGTTCATTGTTAAAGTGGGGTATGTCCATATTTCCCTAATTGGTACTTACCCAATTTTTATGATCAATTTCAGTTCCTGGCACGATACCCGGAATAAACCAGTAGCTTCATCTTTGGAATACCACCTCGATTATTGGAGTTGCTTCTCTAGTTTTAACTGAATTTGACAGCAAAACATTGATTTGAAAATATGGAGATATGCCACATTTGAAATAAACGACATAATTGTGAAATCCATTTTTCGTCAACAATTGCATAATATTTTCCTTTGTGCAACTAGTTACACAAAGTAAGATGTTCCGTAACTTCAAAATTAGAAAAAAATGCTTTTGCGGATTGCATTATATGAAATTATTTGTTTTATTATAAGAGCCGTTTATTGAAGAATAATGGGCGGAGTTATTTTCTCCATTCAGCAATTTACAGGAGAACTCTTAAATTTTTCTATTTATCAACTTAATCACTAACATGTTCGAAATGATTTATGATAAGACATTCTCTATCTTTTTCTCCTTCTCTTTCTTTTGTGGATCTCTGCTCCGTACGAGTTTTCATAAAGCTTGAGCTGATTTTGGAATAGGATCCTGAAATAGTTCTAGGGCTCCAAATGTTCAGCAATCAGCTATGGGCAGTTCAGAAATTGAACCCGAATGAAGCTTGATACGGTTTTAAAAAGCCTTGATCACCGTTGAAAGAGCAATCAAGTGCTTGATCAGTCCATAAACACCATACCAAAATCTCAAGTATGCTCAAAATCTATGTACGGGAGTCAACGGTTTGACGGCTCGATCAACAAATCGTCGATCAACGGACGTAAATTTCCGATCATGCACTGTTTACGATTCACAAAGAACATATTTAAATATAATTTATTTTCAGATCCAAATAGCATGATTAATTTCAAATTATTTGGAGTCTCTTAAAGGCTCAAAAGCTAGAAGTGTTCAGGAAGATGCATGTGATATCATATTGCAAAGTAAATAAACTTCATACCTTTTTACCTACCCAACATTATTATTGATCAAATGCCGCCTCAGATCTACTGCTCAAAAGGTTGAAAAACAGATAGTATTGTAAAAATTACTTTTTGGAATAATAGACAAATACTCATAACTTTATCAATTTTATAGGGAAGGATAGAATTCATACAATATATTGTGAATAAAATTAATACATTCACATAAAACTAATGCGACTTGTACCGTAGGCGCCTTATTCATTATGGATTAACAAATGAATTCTTCCAAGATTCACATGATTGGTCTTGAAAAAGCTGTAATAAAAAAGCCTTGTACAACTTTGATTTCATCGGCAGAAGCTCTTTGAGCGAAGAGTATTCATCACCAGATATTTCCTTGTTGAGACTCTTTTGTTACAATCGGTCAGTTCTATCACTTAGGGCCAATTGCACCGTTTTCGTCTTAAGCTACAGTTAGTTAAGCGACGATAAACTTATTAAACTCTGCTTTAAATATTCGGCTTGCACCGAGGCTGAATGTAACTAGATTAAAATTAATCTACAAATCTGGTTACTTTCTCATGAATTGGTACTTGTGACTAGCTTCATGTTGTTTATTTTAACCCTAATTGAAGAAATATTTTAATTCAAAAGATGAAACCCATTATTATGGGTTACTACTACCATATTTCCATAAGTTATGAAAAATCAAGATGCATCTATTGAAAATCCCAACGAAAAAATATATATGACAGACTTTATAGCTTCCATAAAAATATTGCATGTAATGTTCCTGACTTGTTTATTATCATTAAGACTAGGGATCTGTTACCACAGACCTGTGCTCTTACTTCTGCATCAGGCTTTAAACATTATTCAAATTTATAGTCATATACTCAAGTAAACTTATATTTTGTAATATCTTAAGATTTAAGCTTCTGCATGGAATTACAATCGTGGCGTTTGTAAGATGAATAAATAAATAGTATTGATTTATCCGAAACAACTTTCCGATAAGGAACGGCTCACCTAAGAGTAGACTTTCTATTAAATTATTTTGTTTGTAATAAGTATATTATGAATTGAGTTAATTTTTGGTCGAAGATAATGAAAACTCTGATGTGGATCCGTATAATAAAAAGTATTCTATATAAATAATGAAGTATCATGGATGGATTGACACCGGTCGGAAGATAGCTGACAAGTTTGGATTGACAAAGGTGTACGTTTGAAGATTGTCTAACACGAGAATGCTATTTCTTTCACATTAATTCGTTTGTAGTTATTTGTTGAGTCCAGTTAATATATAATAGAGGATAATGATAGCACAGAGACAGCACCTGCACAATAATGTAGTATATGATAGCTTTCCACGTAATACATCACTGAATGAAATAGTACTGAAGAATCTTCATGAAACTATGTTTTTTCATTCCAAATATGTCTTCGATTTCATTCTGCTATTTGCTCTTGGAAATAAATGAGCATATCATTGTAACTTTTTTATTTCAAACAGTTGAAGGCTTATAGAAATACCATTAAGTTTACGAACTCAATGGAAATACTGCTGTTAATTCTTCATGCTTTAATACATACGAATCAATGCCTACTGATGCCAGTTTCTCCCTATATCATTTTTCATAAATATCATCTGAAATTCAACCACTTTTAATCAAAATTTGATTATCAACTCGTAGGAGTTCTCCATCAATGTCCAATGTAAACAAAAAAAAACGTAAACAAACTGGAGATTACGTCCAGAAAAATGTCAAACTTGTACGAAATCGCTCGAAAGTAGGGTTAGATTCCGAAGCTTACCATTAATCCTTCTTTTAAACCCCCAAATTCCTGGGCTTAAATTTAACAGTCAGTTAAGGCCATTAAACGAGGATTTCGTGACGGTGCAAGATAATTTTTTACCTAAACCTTGGTTATGGTCTTAATCTATGGTTTTGTAATACGGTGCAATTGGCCCTAAAACATTTACGTGGTTCCTTAATGATCAGTTCAACAGTCAGATTTCTGGAAGGCATAGCATTCCTCTTAAGTAACTTTTTTCTAATATTTCATGAGCAATTCGTGCTTACCTCTATAAAAATGATCATCATCGGTAAAATGCAGACAACAGACTCTCATGAATCTTGTTTATTGGTTTACCAATTTTGAGTTACAAGTTGCCAAGATTTTTATCGCTTCTTCAACATTTTCAGGCTCGACTTGTTAGAGGAAGTTTTTTTAACCCAAACTCAAAATTTTTCACCGGGCTGTGGAAATCTATGGGAAGGGACATTTGAGTTTGCTTTTCCTCAGTAGAAGCACTTGTAAAATCACACAAACGCCAAAAAAAATGCATAAGCTTTCTCATTTTCTTTACATTTCGTCTTCCTCACCAGAAGGAAATCATCAAATAATAATGGATACAAAAACAGTGTGGTTAAATCATGTTCGGAGTTCGCACAGAATATTTACCAAGTATTGCAAGATTGCATATGTCATTTTATTTTCTTCGCCTTTCCAGTCCACTCAATAGCAAACAATACCTCGAATGTAACGGGTTGACCTTTGGAGGGCAGAGTTTTTTTTTCAAGAAATTTTTTTAGTGCAAATGGTTGAAAAAAATTGTGAGAATGCGCAATATTGCAACTTTTTGGGCAGATGTTCTAGGGAAACAGCGTGCTATCGTTTTGTCCGAATGTCTGTAGTTTTCCAATTTTGAGCCGAAAATGGTCTCGAACAACTAGGTTGGACGACTCACTGATGACGAATCCGGTATCAAAATCGGTTCTGTCCCGTCGGCCGTCCGTATGCACGACAACAGGCGTACCGATAATCCTATCAACCTGACACTTTCAGGCTAGGTCGAATTTCAAAATGCGACGATTGAGTTCGTTAATGGGTAAAATCCGCCAGGAGGTTCCGGAGTTAGAGCCTTTGAAATTTTATGGTTATTTCCGTGATAACTCGGAACCTACAAAAACGATTAGATTGAAACTTGGCAGTTATTTGGAGTAAAACAAGTGCAACCTTTTGCAGAATTCTGTCGAGATCGTACTGTCAATACATTTAAAAAAACTTTTTTGAAAATTTTTTTCGAAAAAATTTGTTTTTATATTCGAAAAAAAATTCTGTTTCGCCCTTGAGCTTCATATCTCGCTCTTCTGGAGATATTTCAAAAAATATTTCGTGTTTTTTTTCCTGGATATCGTGGTTTTTTTGGAATAACTCGAAAACAACTGAACTACTGATTCAATCATGATGAAACTTGGCAGCTAGTTTGGAAATGCTGATAGACAACTTTGTGGGAAATTTCGTGCTGATCGTGTCATTAGAACATTAAAAAAATCAAATTTTTTCACATATTCAATATTCTGATCATATTATCTCCATGAAATTCTTACGGTCGACGGTAAACACAATAACTTCCGGAAGAAACGACTTAGGAACTCGATATTCGTAGAGTAATTTGAGGCTTAATAACGAAGGTCGAATTCGTGAATGGGTAACATCCGCCCAATGATTCCGTAGATATACTCATTCAAAATTTTATTCACTCAATATTTCCAAAAATACAGATGAAATCGAATTGAAAACCACGACTTCATCAAGAAAAAGCTGACTTCACGTCAGTGCAAACTGAAATGGAGTGAAAAAAAACTATTCTGAAAATAATCACTGAAGTCTGCAGAACGATACCCTCTTTTCGCCTATTAACAACGAAATTTCTCTGAATTTTAATATTTCTCGTGGCTATTAGCATCGTTAAAGCATGCAGACCGCGGGCAGGACTCTGACCTTGAGATTTTAACGAGGTTTAATGAAACTTGAATGTGGCTGAGTTGCCGAATTGCACAAAGCCGTAATTTACCTGCATGATAGTATTTGCTCTTAAATATTTTTGGATTGGTTCGTTCCTTGATTCACCAAGAACTAGAAGATTGTACACCAGTGTAGATCGTGTAGCACTAACTTACCACAGATGACCTGAAATTTACTACAAAAGTAGAGTTCTGCCACAGATGTCCATGCTGGGTAGTGTCGTCAAGCACAGCGTGACCAACTGTGGTAGAACTCTACTTTTGTAGTAGATTTCAGGTCATCTGTGGTTGGTAAATCTTTCCCAGTAGATTTTGGTAAATTTCTGTCTTATGCTCCGTTGGGAATTAGATGGCACTACATTCGCAATATAAACCTCTGGTTCCGGTGGATCCCCTGCCTGAAGTAATGATCTCATTCATATACGATGACGATTTCGAGTTCAGAATTCAGATTCGTTAGGTGTTTGTAATGAATAATTTGTTTGTGTGTGTATATTGGAAGATTCATGGTCTGAAAGAATGACTAAAGTAACGTACACCGTAATCAGTGCCATCTGTTATTCAGTACCTCTAAACATATAACACTCACCTGAGATTCAACAAATAGACCTCTGAGCATGCGCAAAACTAAGATGGTAGATTTTAGTAGATTTCTGTCATCGTCCGGGTAGATTCGTTTTTTGAAAGATGGTGGCGCTGGTCTAGCATCAGCATCATAGATGATTTCGATACACCGCTCATGTGCTACGGAAAAGCACCGCGAAACTTTCAGCTAATCACCTCATGGAGCATAGAGTGCAACCAGAAGACTGTAATACGTCGGTTGACGATCTATTGACGCCACTGTCCTGTATGAAGTCACTGTGGGATCCAGTAAATGCTTTTACTATTCACCAGTAGATGTCGTAGATTTAAGTAGATGTCCATCGCGCTGATACTACTATCCTCACTCAAATGAGCAACTTTGTGCGGAATTTTCTTGATGATCGTTCCATTAGATTAATAAAAATTTCAAATTTTGTTTTCAAGTATATATGTGATATTTGGCGATCTACTTATTGTATATTCCTCACAAGATTCCGCATGAAACTTCAAGATGGCATTTTTCATTGGGAGGCGATTCGTTTTATATTTTTGGAAATATCGGGAAAATGAAAGGTAAAAAGGAAATACTGCGGAATCATTCGATAGTTTTTACTAATTCGACAATTCCACCTTCGTAATTAAGTTCCAAACCTCTTCTACCATTATCAAGCTACTGGGAAGGGGTTTTCTGAAAGTTATTCTGTTCATTATTAGTGGTTAAGCTGGCTGTAAACACATAAAATCTAGAAAGAATCGACATAGAGGGACTATATTTGTAGAGTAAGTGTAGTTGAATTAAGAAGGTCGAATGCTCAAATGGGTTGAATTCACCAATAATTCTTTAGATAGTTATACCCATTCAAAATTTTGAATCGAATTGCAATCTATTGCTTGATCGAATATTATAGCTTGAGGTTCATGTAGAATTTCGTGAGGACCATATGAAAAAAGATTTGTCTTTGGCGGGGTCAAAACTTGAATAGATAACTGCTTTGGCAACGGAGAAAGCGCGTAATAGCTCCACCTCACGTAAGTGTTTTTCTAGGTTTTTTCTGAATTCTCTTGAATAATTAAATCCTTTTTACAATGACTTCAAGTTGAATTCATCATGAACTCACTAATCAATTATCAGCAAAAACAAAGCAAGTTCTTTTCACGCAAGGAAATATTCTAATAATATATCCTTTTTTCTGCCGTTAAGTGAGTTAGGTTTACGAAATCCAAGTTCCGCGATCGGCCAGTCAAATTTGACACAGCAATCTGTTGATCCTACGATAACCGTATCTTCGTTAAACCGAGGTTAAGTTGATTGAGACTATTTTCTACTCGAAATTAGAAAATACCGACATATTGGCAAAATAAGAATGTTTTCAAGAACATGAGTGTATATACAGGGTGATTCCGGAGGAGACCGTCAGATTTTAGGATAAGTTTACACTAGTCAAGACAGTCTCGAAACAATGTTTGGTTTATGGTTGGGGGTCTCTATTGAGGATATACTGGGTGATTTGTCCGATTCGACCGATTTTACTTTATTCTTAACTTTTTATGGCTCATTCGATTTTAATGGAATTTTCAGCGGAGTACAATATTGATGAGCACATTCATTATTTCCGAAATTTTGTTTTCAAAATAAGCGATTGGTATTCTGATAATTCCAGATTAATTGTGCAGGCTGAAGAAACATCCTGTACATCAGTTTCCAAAACTACGCTTTCTGTGTATGATTCTACTATAATAAGTCATTCTTTCAGATTTTCTAATTTTTTCGGCACACTTCTAGTATTCCGAGAAAATTCTATCAAAAAAAGGCAATGTCGAAATTTCGCCCCAATCGATTCTACTTTTATCAATAACTTTGATATGGCTCATCCAATTTTGATGAAATTTGGCATGTGGAACAATCCGAATGAGTATATTCAATTATTACAACAATCTTTCAAAATATAGGGTCGTAATTGTGATAAATTCAGAATTTCAGATTAATTGTGCAGTTGAAAAAAAAACACCCTGTACATTGATTGCTTTTCCGAAACTTTCGTATTCGTTTCAGATTCTAAAATAATATATTATTATTTAAAGGTTTTCAATTTCTTTGGCACATCTTCGGTTTTCCTAGAAAAAATGTTTGAAGAAGAGCATAATCGAAATTTGGCGCAAAAGCAGTGAGAATATTCTGCAAAAGGTAGTGAAGCTATATATTCCAAGGATGCAAAGCAGTTTCTAAGTTCTAAAATATTCTTTTCAAATTCCAAATTCATATTTAATTGCTCTTTTTCTGTATGAAATCATTCAATTCAGAATATATTCAGAATTTGAAAAGAATATTTTTGAAGTGACGAACAACTTTGTATCCTTGGACAATACAGCTTGTGAGCCAAATTTCGATTATGCTCTTCTTCAAAAATGTTTTCTAGGAAAAATGGGGGTGTGCCAAAGTAATTAAATACCTCTGAATAATGACATATTATTGTAGAATCTGAAACGAATAAGAAAGTTTTGGAAAACAATGTACAGGGTGTTTTTTTTTCAACTGCACAATTAATCTGAAATTCTGAAATTATCACAATTACAACCCTGTATTTTGAGAGATTGTTGCAATTATTGAATGTTCTCATTCAGATTGTTCTACACTGCAAATTTCATCAAAATTGGATGAGCTATGTTATCAATAAAAGTAGAATCGATTGGAGCGAAATTTCGACATTGTCTTTTTTTGAGAACATTTTCTCGGAAGACTAAAAGTGTACCAAAAAAATTAGGAACTCTGAAATAATGACTCATTAGTTGAGTTCCGATATTCCTGGCCAGTACTTGTCAGTAAATTTTGACAGTCGATTTTACTGGCACTGCTTTGGTAATTCTTCGTATCAGTACAAAGCGTTTCGAAATTACTGATACTGGCCAGTACTGATTGGGAATATTGGAACGCAACAATTATAGAAGAATCATACACAGATAGCGTAGTTTTGGAAACATGATATACAAGGTGTTTCTTCAGCCTGCACAATTAATCTGGAATTATCAGAATAACAATCGCTTATTTTTAAACAAATTTTCAAGATGATGAATGTGCTCATCAATATTGTACTCCGCTGATAATTTCATCAAAATCGAGCGAGACATAAAAAAGTTATCAATAAAAGTAAAATCGGTCGAATCGGACAAATCACCCAGTATATTCTCAAAGAGACCCCTAACCATAAACCAAACATTGTTCCGAGACTGTCTTGACTGGTGTGAACTTATCCTAAAATCTGACGGAATTACCATGTATACATATGTATAGTCAAATATGTTTCGCAGCTGAATGCAGTTGCCATATAGTGCGAATTCCAATAATCTGAAATCTGCATGAAATGGAATCCTCACGGCACCCTATTGTCCATCAGGTTGAATCAATTATGCAGGAGATCTATAGGGAAATAGTATCCCTGTCCCTTGGGGCTGGTGGTTCATTCCGATATCATTAATGCGACTAACTCTAGAGTAAATTATGGCACAGAAATAAACCTAGTTTTGTCAGTTGTCCTCAACTCTTGTATGTCGTTAGAGTTGGATAACTCTCTAGGTAAATGGAACGAAATTACACTGAACTATCACTTACTGGATATTAAACTCTATGTATTCATGGGTTTCGCAGGAAAAATATATTCAGGATTCAGGGGATTTTCAACGTTGTGTCATTTGAATCGACCAAATTGATTGTCATATATTTCTTCTTCATATCA
This sequence comes from Myrrha octodecimguttata, assembly GCA_958510865.1. NCBI lineage: Eukaryota > Metazoa > Arthropoda > Insecta > Coleoptera > Coccinellidae > Myrrha > Myrrha octodecimguttata. Next base: position 36,311,689 of record OY294057.1, read on the forward strand.
AATTGCAATGAAAATTCTCGTGGTGCACTGAATTCACAACAGAAATATCAACTAAAAGCACGAGTTCTGTGCAATATTGTTGGATCCGCTGCATACTAGTTCAACCCATGGGTTTCGCTATTATACCCTATCCTTTTACTATCCTGAGTTATTTCTCGACAAACGTTGACGTGAAAACTTAGGAGGAATCTCATACAATTGATGGAGCCACTACAATTCGGAGATTATTTCGGCGAATTTTCTGGTAGTACCTTCGGTAAAATCAGAGGTTGATATTTGGAGTTTGAGTTTATGGACTACTGTATTGCACCTGTCTCACTCTCACAGGCGACAGAGTTGGAACAAGAGTCCTATTGATGGTAGTATACAGTATTTACTGTAGAGTGAAAGAAAATCAACAAACTTGTGAGTTTACTGTAAATTATTGTTCAATAGCTTCATATTACCGAATGTTAGATAATTCTATCCTGAATGGTATGCCGATTGTTTATTCCGAATTCAAAACAGTATCTCCGCTTTTGCCTTTACACCTGCATCTTTCATCTTGCACTTTCCGAACTGCATCACATGCACCGCGAGTCGACCACAAATCGGCGGTCGCCTGTAGTGAATAGCGAATAAGTAGAGAAACGCATCATATCACTCAGACTGCCAACATTCTGCAGTCCATTGCTACCACAAACAAAACTGTCGCAAATTCGACATCCGAGCGACAGAAAAGTAAGGCAACACCTCCTCAATGAACTCTATATATACCTGGAAGGGACCCGTTTTGAGCGACAAGTGAAGCCAATTCGTTGCTTATGCAACCCGCGAAGTGGACGGGAATCTATCTGTTTCTTCCTCATTGCAGTAAAGGGAACTCTGTCGCATTTATTCTAAATCTTTTTAATTTTTCATTTCAAATTAGGAGAACCTGATTTTTTTTCTGACTAATTCGTGAAGAAGGCAGGATTGTAGAAGATCGCACATGTTCAAGTGAAATTTCAACTTAGTGAGCGGTTTTTCTGGGGAACAGCGCGTTATCATCCTCCGTAAATTTGCGTTTTTTTTTCCGAAAATGGTTCCAAGCAACCAGGTTTGACTCACTGATGAAGAGTTTAATGTAAAATTGAATTCTATTCAGCCGCTAGTTGACACGATAACTTACTACCGAGAAAAGCTATAGCGACTTAAAAAATTCAAAATAAGTTCGTTAATGGGCAAAATTTACCTTATAATTTCGAAGTTATATCCATTTCAAATATATTATTTTATTTCCTCTATATCTCAAGAAGTACTGATGCGATCAGATAGAAACTTGCTAACTGATTGCATGAAGAATCGTTAAAAAAATATTTTTTTCGAAAACTATCAATGAGATTTCGATGAAACTTGGCGCAGACCTTGAAGTCGAATCTGAACAGAAATGTTCGAAATTTCAGCTCGATTCGACACACATTTCCAAAAATATCGAAAAAAAGTATGTCAAATTTCGCATTGGCAATGAATTTTAACCAGCGCTTAAATTTTCCTGACTTCAAGTCAGTGCTTTTCGAGAAGTATTTTCCTATGTTCCTATTATTTAAATTTATTGTAATAATGATGAAACTATCGTCAATCGTCAATGCACAGCTCACACCAACATAATTCTTCACTTTTTGAACCACACGCGGTGAAGGCAGAGAAAGTAATGACATATCAGAGAAAAATAGATATTCATTTTCCAAAATATTGCACTTTCTAAACGATGTAATACCCCAACTACCTGAATTTCCAAATAAAACCAAATTTGAGCCGTTAAACACCATTTACTTCAATGGGTGTGACAAGGAGAGGTTACCGTAATTAGTATGCTCTTGTTTCGTTGCCCCTTGTTACGCTTTAAGCATAGTTGAAGAAGGGTCGTGTCCTTTCCAGGTAGTAATATAGAGTTCTATGCACCTCCTTAGTTCGTTCCTTGTCGCACATAAAGCGCCTCGAAGCGACACCTATCCAGAACTCAAGGTTTTAAGTGCGTAAGGGGCGATAATACTCACTCGGCATGATATTTCTCATGAAGGGAACACGAAAATGAACAGTATTAGAAATTCGCCCGGTGGACCGAAAAATAATTTGTTTTTCCAAATACCCAATGATTCAATCATCACTACAATTTCATGATAACTAAGTGGAAAAAGTTTCAGATTAAAGTGCTGTTTGATTATTAGCAAGCCGAATTATCGTTTGATCTACTGAATTGCTAATAGAGATCATTTTTATATGCTTCTTCAAGAAATTGTCGTCCTTAATTTTAGGGCAGAATGGTAACTTTGATACTTTTGCATGTGCTTGTTCTGGGGAACAGCACGTTATCGTTTCGTCACAATGTCTGCAATTTTCGAATTTTGAGCTGAACTTGGTTTCAAACGACTAGGTTGGACACCTCACTGATTAAGAATCTGTGGTGAAATTTGATTATGTCCGTCCTGCCGTCCGTGTGTGCCCTAATTTTCGAAGGAAAGAACCTAGAGTCTTGAAATTTTCTTAATAAGTTTCGATCTCGAATATCTCGGTTGATTTCGTTAGTGGGCATAATCGGCCGAACAGTTGCGGAGTTATGCCTATATGAAATTTTGAGGTTAATTCCTCGAAGTACTGATTCGGTCGGATTGAAACTTTGTAATTGGTTTTTGCATTCCAATACGCAACTCAATGTGGAATTTCATATGTATTCCGTTGTTAGAAAAGTTCTAAAAAATTATTATTCGAAACTTTTTTAAGTTTTTGTTGGAATTTTTTTTTCCTCAGAAAGTGTTTATCAGATTTCAACGAAGTTTGACACATACCTAAGAATCATTCATCAAAACAACGGTTCAAGTTTCAATTCCATCGATATTTACTTTCAGTGATATATGAAAAAAAATATATAAAATTTCGTTGTTGTTCGAAATTTTGACATTATGACCTTAATAACTCAAGAAGTACAAGTGCTATCAGATCGAAATTTCGTTACTTCCTGAAAAATACTAAGGCAAGACTTATTGCAGAATATCGTGTGGATCCAATTGTTGGAAATTTTTGAAAATTATTTATTCCAAAATGTTTGAAATTTTTTTGCGAAATCTTTTTTCTCGGAGAGTGCTGAACGAATTCCGACGAAATTTTTTTCTGACTAATTCGTGAAGAAGGCAGGATTGTAGAAGATCGCACATGTTCAAGTGAAATTTCAACTTAGTGAGCGGTTTTTCTGGGGAACAGCGCGTTATCATCCTCCGTAAATTTGCGTTTTTTTTTCCGAAAATGGTTCCAAGCAACCAGGTTTGACTCACTGATGAAGAGTTTAATGTAAAATTGAATTCTATTCAGCCGCTAGTTGACACGATAACTTACTACCGAGAAAAGCTATAGCGACTTAAAAAATTCAAAATAAGTTCGTTAATGGGCAAAATTTACCTTATAATTTCGAAGTTATATCCATTTCAAATATATTATTTTATTTCCTCTATATCTCAAGAAGTACTGATGCGATCAGATAGAAACTTGCTAACTGATTGCATGAAGAATCGTTAAAAAAATATTTTTTTCGAAAACTATCAATGAGATTTCGATGAAACTTGGCGCAGACCTTGAAGTCGAATCTGAACAGAAATGTTCGAAATTTCAGCTCGATTCGACACACATTTCCAAAAATATCGAAAAAAAGTATGTCAAATTTCGCATTGGCAATGAATTTTAACCAGCGCTTAAATTTTCCTGACTTCAAGTCAGTGCTTTTCGAGAAGTATTTTCCTATGTTCCTATTATTTAAATTTATTGTAATAATGATGAAACTATCGTCAATCGTCAATGCACAGCTCACACCAACATAATTCTTCACTTTTTGAACCACACGCGGTGAAGGCAGAGAAAGTAATGACATATCAGAGAAAAATAGATATTCATTTTCCAAAATATTGCACTTTCTAAACGATGTAATACCCCAACTACCTGAATTTCCAAATAAAACCAAATTTGAGCCGTTAAACACCATTTACTTCAATGGGTGTGACAAGGAGAGGTTACCGTAATTAGTATGCTCTTGTTTCGTTGCCCCTTGTTACGCTTTAAGCATAGTTGAAGAAGGGTCGTGTCCTTTCCAGGTAGTAATATAGAGTTCTATGCACCTCCTTAGTTCGTTCCTTGTCGCACATAAAGCGCCTCGAAGCGACACCTATCCAGAACTCAAGGTTTTAAGTGCGTAAGGGGCGATAATACTCACTCGGCATGATATTTCTCATGAAGGGAACACGAAAATGAACAGTATTAGAAATTCGCCCGGTGGACCGAAAAATAATTTGTTTTTCCAAATACCCAATGATTCAATCATCACTACAATTTCATGATAACTAAGTGGAAAAAGTTTCAGATTAAAGTGCTGTTTGATTATTAGCAAGCCGAATTATCGTTTGATCTACTGAATTGCTAATAGAGATCATTTTTATATGCTTCTTCAAGAAATTGTCGTCCTTAATTTTAGGGCAGAATGGTAACTTTGATACTTTTGCATGTGCTTGTTCTGGGGAACAGCACGTTATCGTTTCGTCACAATGTCTGCAATTTTCGAATTTTGAGCTGAACTTGGTTTCAAACGACTAGGTTGGACACCTCACTGATTAAGAATCTGTGGTGAAATTTGATTATGTCCGTTCTGCCGTCCGTGTGTGCCCTAATTTTCGAAGGAAAGAACCTAGAGTCTTGAAATTTTCTTAATAAGTTTCGATCTCGAATATCTCGGTTGATTTCGTTAGTGGGCATAATCGGCCGAACAGTTGCGGAGTTATGCCTATATGAAATTTTGAGGTTAATTCCTCGAAGTACTGATTCGGTCGGATTGAAACTTTGTAATTGGTTTTTGCATTCCAATACGCAACTCAATGTGGAATTTCATATGTATTCCGTTGTTAGAAAAGTTCTAAAAAATTATTATTCGAAACTTTTTTAAGTTTTTGTTGGAATTTTTTTTTCCTCAGAAAGTGTTTATCAGATTTCAACGAAGTTTGACACATACCTAAGAATCATTCATCAAAACAACGGTTCAAGTTTCAATTCCATCGATATTTACTTTCAGTGATATATGAAAAAAAATATATAAAATTTCGTTGTTGTTCGAAATTTTGACATTATGACCTTAATAACTCAAGAAGTACAAGTGCTATCAGATCGAAATTTCGTTACTTCCTGAAAAATACTAAGGCAAGACTTATTGCAGAATATCGTGTGGATCCAATTGTTAGAAATTTTTGAAAATTATTTATTCCAAAATGTTTGAAATTTTTTTGCGAAATCTTTTTTCTCGGAGAGTGCTGAACGAATTCCGACGAAATTTGGCACATACCTCAAAATCAATATTCAACAACGATGTTTCAAATTTCAATTTGATACGATATTTACCTTCCTAGAATAATTAAAAATGTATGTCAAATTTCGTTGTTTGAAATTTTGAGATTATTTCTCAAGAAGCATAAATGCGATCACCTCAAAATTTCGTTATTATTTGGAGAATATCAACGCGCAACTACGAAAATTTCTTTTCCGAAAATTATTCACATCTTTATCGAAAAAAAAATAGATTTTCTGATTCATTGACCAGATATCGATGAAATTCGGAACAGACCTTGCAGATAGTATTCGACAGTTACCTCCCTGTTATGTTCTGTCGACATCGACTGCGACATGTCTAGTAGCATCGATCGCGACCTCCACCTCGACCGCGTCCTACTTGTTCTGTAAAAATATGTTAGTTGCTATTCACGATTAATGTTTGACCTCATCTCGAGTACGCTGGTCCTGTCTGGTATCCTTCCATGGCTAACGACCAACTCTTTCTGGAAAATATTCATTATAGGGAACGAACGGAATATGTGCTCCAACGCGACGGTGGAGGTAAAGGTCGCGGTTACTATCGATCAAACACATTGAAGTGAATACAAGAGATAGAACAGATGAGTCACGGTGAAGATTTATATCGAACATTTGAAAATTATTCGTTTCACATGGATGTCTACTGAGAGGTCTAGAAGGATGCTTTTTTGTAATTGGCGCGTTCAAGGCCAAGTTGTCATTTCTTTCCCAATAGCTCGCATAGAATGATATCGTGATGTGTTTTCTTGTAATTGGTGCGTTCAAGGAAAAGTTGCCATTTTTTTCCCAATAGCTCGCATATCATGATGTGTTTTCTGTGAAATTGGAGATTATAACAGTTAACATGCAAGTTTCAAACCGAATATGAATACTCCGTTACATATAATTTTGGCTATACACCAGGAGACAAATTTCACTAAATGGCTATATAAGAATGTTATGGAACCTCATTCCAAATTTTTGAAGGATTTCGAGAGAAAAATAGTCGATAGGCCATGAAGCAATTGATCAGCGTAGGTGTGAATATAGAAAAATTTCACTCCTTAACATTGAGCTCCTCGATTTAAAAGGAAGGAGATGATTAATGTTTATGGCAATAAACTGCATTGATTTTATTATCATTATCACTTTTCAAGTGATCTACTCATAAAATACCGATATTCCAATTTTGAGCACCAAATGAAAATAATAATAATAATAATGATAAACACAGGTTCGCAAGAACTGTTGAAACCACACATTGGTCCTTTCTACGATTTTATCTCAACGACTAACAAAGGTGGGAATTCTAAGAATTCTCGAATATAATTCCCTATCCATTTATAATCTGTCAGCCGCATTACTCGTTTTTTCGGTAGTCCTAACCCGTCGACTAGCCAACCGCGATTAATCGAATTTCGGATCAAATCAGCAGACGTAAAATGCCCGGAAGAATGCCACCGTCTGCTTTCAAGAGCTTCGTCTGGTTCGAGCGTGAAACAGTTCAATTACATGCATCAATCAGAGTTTTTGGGTCGTGTAGCCTACGCGAATCTCGGTGCGGCATATTGCAAAGAACGTTCCTAGATATATTCCAGTAGTAATGCCAGTAGATGCCGACAAACTTTGACCCAGCAAATGGGGTTGCACGTAGCGTAATCGCTCAGCGTTTTATTTGCCAGTTACACGACTCCATGATTTCCGAGAGTGGATATGAAAACCTCGGGGTTTACGACGTACCTGGAGAAATTGCAGATTGAAATGGTAATGTGTCTACAGGCGGAAAAACTTTTAAAGTGGAATTCCTCGAATGATTTGTCATTTGTGCAGTGCATTTCATGAGTATCTTGGAATACAGCGATGATTTTATGGTCTGTTCTGAGCTGATCTTATCAACTTAACTTTTCGTGAGATATTTTATAGCCGTACCTTGCTTCTTCTTGCTGTTCAGTAGCTGTGAAACAATGAAATTTTCCACTCTCGTTTTCCGTACAATAATTCAATACCTAAGGAGAAGTAGAAGAGGTTTTTGACCCAGTCTAGAAATTTTATTGTCTATGCTAACTTATAACGGTTGTCAAGAATTTTTGATGCCTAGTGGTAGATCCAACCACAACCAGAACATCGAGCTAAACCATCTTCGTGAAAATCTGATATACTCAAACTTTTAAAAATAGCGAAAGTAGTCAGTTTCAGAAAATCGCATAAGCTTGTGTCACTTTTGACTTGAAAATTATTTGAAGCCTGTTTCGGGTTCAGTAAGGGTGCATCCTCAGTGTCAGGCAGCTGGCTCAGCGTCTAAAGCCTAGTGAGTCACCCATCGAGTAGCTCATAAAACGAACATTCTAGAACCCTCCGTACTGCGTGCTTGGTGTCAAGCTAGTCGCTTGTCGTGAATCGAAGTGAACACACGTGTTTTTTTCTGTCACTAGGCGCGAGTTACGGACAGGCGTCTTGCTTAGCGCCTATAGCCTATTGGCTTGCATTTTGGCTACTTGCTAGGATGCACAGAGGTTGCACTGAAGGTGGATTGCTAGGTGTCTTTATTATTTGCTCTTCGTCACGTTGACGAGATGGTACTTTCAATATTTGTTCTAAAATTCTTTTCTCCAGGAAATTAAACTTTGAAATATATCATTCTATAGGCTTTTTTCTTGATGTTGGTTTCGTAACATGCATAAGTCACAGTTATGAGTAATAATCGCGGAATTTCAACTAGAAATTCAACGAATATTTGCGTATCGTATGCCCATGAAAATGAAAACATTTGATCTACTCCTCAGTGAAATAAAATCCGGTTTTAGATATTTCTTGTTGTTTATTAAGCTCATGATGAAACACTCGTACGGAATGTCCCAAAGTTTTAGAACGTTCGTTTTACTAAGCTTCTCGCTAGGTAACTCACTAGGCGTTATACGCTGAGCAAGCCGTTTCACTGTGCGGAGGTGGTCTGAGTATCATAGGTGACACACTCAAGTAGTTTTGAACATAACCGTACGTCCACCTGCGCCATGCAAAAATTTGACCCATTCCAATGTTTCCATGATACTTATCGTTTTATATTTTCAAAACCCTGTAGACGCTCCCTCCACCGGTTGGGCGATGAATGATGATCTTCCTTAAGTGCTTTTTCTAGACAGCAGCATGATATCATCCTGCTCAAAATGTCTATTATTCTCGAATTATTGCCGATAATGGTCTTGAAAGAAAGACCTAGCAACTTGAAACTTTTAGGTAAGATTTTTATCAGAATGCGACGGTAATGTTTGTTGACGCGTTTAACGGTTTCGTAGTCATGATTATTTGAAATTCTAAGGCTGGAGATATCGGATGGAAACTCCGTATGAGTTGTAGAGTACAGTTGCACAACTTTATACTTAATTTCTTTAAGATCGTGCCATTGAAATTCCAAGAACACAATCCGAAAATTTTCACTTTACATCTCGAACTATCTATAATTTTATTGAATTTGGTGAAGAACTCGAAGTTTATAACTTTGTGAACTCCATTTTTTAGCACTGTCGTAGTCTTACCTCGAAAATGAATCTATAACATTGCCATGAAGTTTATAAATATTTAAGCGAAAAAAATTATGTGTTTCACAACCCTGTAGATGAATATTCTCTTATGCGCGTCTAGGAAATGACGAATAAAAATGATCGATGTCTGCTCGTGGCAACTCGTTTCAAGCAACTTGAACTTTGTGAATTAACTGAGCCAAAGTCTGTGTAAGTTGATGCAAATTAGACAGTCTCTTCCTCATAATATCTCACACAAAATCGATGGGATTCAAATCCGGTGAACCAGGTGGCCATGGTAAAACGGAAAATCTACTTCTTGAAAACTTCCATTATTAGATTAGCAATATGGGGACAAGCTGGGAAGGGATGTCTGGACTATTATTTGAATGAAGCTGTTTCGTGGTTTGTGCGGAATAGACAACATAACGAGCAGCTGTCAAACTGCCTCGCATGAACAGAAAAGGTGATTGGCTACCATAAGCACATATACATAAACCTGGGAAGAAACTATGAAGGATGTGACATAGCGATCCTTTCTGATAGTCAAGCTGCTGTCGAAGCAATAAACTCCTATGCCTTCGACTCAAAGCTGATATGGGAGTGCCAAAGGGGAATCATCAAAGTGGGCTAGAACAACAAGGTCTCTTTCCTATGGACTCCTGGTCACTCAGGAATCAAAGGAAACGAAGAAGCTTAAACACTAGCCAGAAAGAGAGCACAAACGCCACTTACTGGTCCAGAACCTTTCTGTGGCATATAGGCAATGCACTTATAAGAAAGAGTCTTTGGAGAAGGCAAAAACTGAAAAAGGATCACTCTGGGGAAGTCTTCCAGGAATTGATCATTCCAAAAAGTTCATTCGGAAATTTTAAATTGCAAGGTCCAAAAAGTGTTGGGATCTCCTTTAGAATAAGTTACGCCTCCTTACTGGCTTCCTCACAGGACACTATCTTTTAAGGAAGCATATGATGAGGATGGACTCATCAGAAACTAATTCTATGGGGAAGAGTAAGTAAGTAAGTAAGTAAGTAAATTTATTCATGCTGAGATACCAAAGTATATACATTCGTCAATTTAAACATATAAAACAGAAATATAAATATTCATAAAAAGACATTTAAACCACTGTTCAAAAATTCAAATTTGTCATACATAACCATGTTGCATAAGATCTGCCTCATTTTCAACTTAAAAAGTGGCAGCGACAAATTTCTGAAATTAAAAGGCAACATGTTGTAAAATTTTGGTGATAGAAAGTCGGGTGAACTCTGTGACTTCTTCAACCTATAAAACGGAACACAATAGGAGTCCTTATTCCTAGTGTTGTATGAATGAACATCTCCATTCACACTCCACGATTCAGATTTTTTATGAGCATAAATAAGCAGCTCATAAACTAATAGAGATGGAAGGGTGAGGATCTGAAGTGATCTGAATGCATCTCTACAACAATCCCTATATCCGAGGCCGGCAATCACGCGTACGGCTTTTCTTTGTAACCTAAATACCTTATCAAAATCACTGCAATTACCCCAAACGAGTATTCCGTACCTCACACAAAGCAAAGTATGCTGTCTTGAGCACTCGAGGCGAAACCGCGGAGAGGAAGAAGCTCCTGTTCACCTGATTACAGAATGCCTCGCCATTGCAAGACTGTGCAAAGAATGTCTTGAATAGGAGAATCCTAGGTGAAATAAAGACTTATCCTCTTTGAAGCCCTTACACATACTGTAGTTCATTGGAGCACTAGAGTTCGAGGTCGAGCTGTAGGTAGCACAGTTACGGAAACAGCTCCTGATGGGGGACACAAGAGATCTTAAGATCGCAGTGGAATGTACCAACCACCATCAGCAATAAATCGCCAAAACATAACTCCAATAGTCCTGTGTATACGCATCTGAACAACAAACGCATTTTCATTTCTCTCTCAGCGGCGGCATCTTGCCCTTAATGGCAATTATGCCTACCTAAACAGGATGGCGTTTCATCGCTGTAGACCACATTATGCCATTCTGTCTCCTATTGCAGACGTTCTTTGCATCAGTTCAAATATCGACGATAGTGGTCCGCAGTTAACGGCAGCACTAACTGTGGACGAGATGAGAAGAGTTCAAAGTTCGGGCCTCCGAACGGTTATGTAGCGTTCACAAGGTCTACCATCTCCTCCGAACCATCGATCAATGATTTGCCTCTCAGTAGTCAAACACTCTCGTAGAGCCATTTGCTCGACGTTCTGTGGTTCGTTTTGGTTGACCAGTTGGTCTTTTTTGTGTACCAAAACCTTTGTTTATTATCTTATTATCCATTTACGATACATACGCATTATTGTCATTGCAGTCCAATTAACACGACGGCTCATTTCGCGAATGGACAAACCAGTACCTCGATAGGCAACGACTATACCTGTCAGAATCGCTGACATGGTAAATTTGACATTTTTTAACTCAAGGCATTCGATACCATTATCCGTGACTCAACACAAATCGCAAAAATAGAAATGACTGTACCATTCAGGTTTCATGGACCGCTTTATTCACATAAAATGACAAAAAAATTAAAACGTGGATATCGTTGTCAGAGCATGCTGTTGACTCGTTTCCCGAATTTCTGGGCGACTGGTTGTAAGGCAGTCCCGATATCCGTGGAGGTGCGCCTTGTCGATTATTATCGTGCTATTAAGGAACTATTCTTCCTCCAATTAATGAGAGATCCCTTCATGAATGAAATAAGTATATGCCATTTCGATTCATTCACAAATAAACTGCTCCACATGAGTTAGGGATTTTGACTTCAATTCCAAGAAAATATAGTTAAAATGAGATTTTTGTGATGAAAATTCATATAAATATATTTTCAAGTTGCAAATCAATTTAAGCCTGTAGGTCTGCAGCGTATACAGGGTGGTTAAGAAAAATCGAGTAAAATAACGAAATTTTATTTCCAGAGAATTCAAGCATTTTAAGACTATCAATACAATGTATGGCCTTCACGGGCATCAATAACAGCTTGACATCTTCTTTGATACTACACACGAGGTTGTTGAACATTTCTTGAGGAATTTGGTTCCATAAACGGGGCAAAAGCTCTCTCAGATTATTTAAGGATTCTGGGGTAGGTTGATGATTATATAATCTTCTTTGGAGCATATCCCATGCATGTTCTATGCAATTCAAATCTGGTGAATGCGGAGGTATTGGTAAATGTGGAATACCAAGCTCCTCGTGCGCATTCTCAACTATGGCTGCACGGTGCGGTCTAGCGTTATCGTCTAGAAATTGAAAAGTTTCACCAATAGCAGCGTGAAAATTTGGCACAACATTTTCGATGACATGCTCCCTATAGTGTGAGGCGGTCATATTCCCAGGATAAATGTGTAGATCTGTGCGCCCGTTGAAACATATCCCGGCCCATACCATAACACTACCCCCTCGGAATGGATGGACTTCTTGGACATAGCGACGATTACGGGGTATGCGTGGGATTGTTCATACCCTTATTCTTCGAGAATCTGTAAATCGTCCATATCTGGATTCATAAGTGAAAAGGACACTACGCCATTGATCGTTCCAATTGATATGTTGCCTTGCCCATTCCAGTCTTTGACGCTTATGGTCACGTGTTGATGGAACTCCTCTTAATGGACGTCTAGAACCTAGATTCCCCTCTCTCAAACGTCGTCTGATGGTTTCGATGGAACTTGAACCCCATCTGCATTTTGAAGAGTATTCCGTAGCATTCTACACGTAGATGTAGGGTTTCTTCTCGCCGAAATGCTGATGAAACGATCCTGAGCAGGTGTTGTTTTGCGTCACCCACCAAGCCTTGGTCTTTTCAACACGGAACCTGTATCCCTGAACCTATTCCAAAGTCGAGATATCACACTTTGGCTGATTTGGAGCTTTTCCGCTACAACAACCTGAGTTAGGCCACCCTTTAGCATTCCGATAGCCATATTAGCCTCAGCGTTCGTTAATTTACGTCTTGACATTTTCACAAAACTCGTTTCAAATCGAACTTGATAAACCGACTTCATTTCAAAATAAGAACATTCATGAAGCATATGCAAAGAACCAAACTTCAGAAAAAAGCTGACCAGATTGACGAAATGTCTCATACTGATTTTTATTGGATCGATTCAAGTTGTTATTGAGTTTCAATAATTTTACAGCGATTTTCTCGAAGATTACATACTTTTAAAAACGATTGAATACGATATCCTTAACTCTTGTGGAGCAGTTTAATTCACATATACATCTCTATGTTAGGACGTTTAACCAACTTTCACGACATACACACACAAACTGATGATTTATTTCCGATTAAAACTGATTGCACTTAGGGACGTTTACTAAGCAGAAAACACATTAAACCAGAATCTTCTGAGTGATACTGCATCTATTATACTACAGCTTTAAATGTTTGAAATCATAATGGTCAAAGCTTCTGCAATAATCTACGAAAGTGAATCTCCAACCTTTCAGGTATCCCTACACTTACGAAGGATAGTCACTCATCACAAGAGTTCTGTGAAAAACCTAACCTTCTGAAAGTTCCGATTTTTTTTGATTTTCCTACCTCAAGATCAATACCAAATTTCGCACCTATTTACGCGTTGGTATTCCTCATCAAAGTTTCAGTCAGATTGCATCAGTTATTTTTGAGATACCACGGAAATAACGTTAAAATTTCAAATAACAACGAAAGTTGGATTATTGTGGTAAAATACTGACTCAAAGCTTTGAGCCAAATTTCGTTGAAATTTGATCGATATTATCCGAGAAAAAAAAAATTTTTCAACATAAATTTAAAAAATATATTTTTTTAAAATTTTCTACTGACTGGATCCACACAGAATTCTGACCAAAGTTGCGACTTGGTTTTCTCAAACTATCCACAAAGTTTTGATCTTATCGAATTAGTACTCCATGAGATATCGACGAATTAACCGCAAAATTTCAAATGGACCTAATTCCAAAAATTTTCGAACGATCTCACTCATTCACGAACTTGACCGATACATTTGGACTCCAAACCTAATCTGGAAATTTCAAGTCGCTAGGTCATTTCCTTCGAGAGCTAGAGCACCATGAATGATTCTTCAGGATGTCAATCCAATCGTTCAAGATCATTTTTGGCTTGAAATTCGAAATTATAGACATTGTGATGAAACGATAACGTGCTGTTCCCAGAACAAGCTCATGAAATTGAATTTAGCAAAGCTATTTCCTCTAAATGGAACACCCTGATGTCACTGAGTATATTCAAATCGACGAACATTCATCAATGACAATTTTTCACACGTGTTCAAATCCGATCGGTCAGCTTCGGTCAGCATGTAATATTTCGCGGTCGGTCGACTCTAACCCCATTACCAGTTACACACATCATCAATTGTTAATATGCCGGCACGATACACAAATACCAATTAACCATTCTCTATTCTTCAATGGCAATAATCAATTTCGAGCCCACGCGTTTCCCGGCCTATATTCGCTAACGGCCATTCGGGTATATCAGATATGTGTTATACAAAGCTCGAATATTCGTCATCGTGAATTCATCATCCAAGGGAATAATGGTACATACCCGGAAGTTCCGTCTCGATATTGTTATTCCCACTTGGGCCTGGTACGTATATCAAGGTTGGCATCCAATTGTTTCAAATTCGTGTGTTTTATCATCGTTGCCCATAAGTGAATACAATACAGGGTGAATTCAAATAAGACTTGCACTTGGTGGGAGGTTTAAGTTGACTGATTAGCTTTCGTTAAGTGAGCCATATTTATTGGTTACCGAGATAAAGAGTTGTACTCGACCCAAATTTCAGTAGAATCGACCACGTGGTTCGAGAGTTAGTAAAGATGCTATTTGATGGAAAACACCCTGTATCTCAGTTGTTTCGAATGTCAGATAGTTCATTTTCGGTATGTTGTTCTGAACTGTGAAGATTAGTACTTGACCCAAATTTCAGTCGGATCGACAAATGTCCGTACGCATAGTCCGATCTAGAACTCTTACTTGAGAAATTCTCCGCTGAGACAAGGTCAAGTATTTACTCATACTTAGCCAGGGTTCTATCCATTAAAAACACCTTCGGCTATTCTCGGCGAAGTTCATGGATATCGGTAAAATCTAGAATGTTTTCACGTTTTTAGGTTGGTCGCACTGAAAATTTGCTATTATATGACAGTATCTCTTCAAGGTGTCAAAGAAGCCGTAATTCTGTTATATAAAATGCCGACAGAGTGGATGATTTATGGCATCTGTGATGCTTCCGAAGAAGGGATGTGCCTCCTAGCATTATGGTCATTAAGAACAGGGCCACTATGTATTGAGTTCTGCAATTACTATGATGAATTTGTAGAAAATCATCTTCATTTCTTGAGAGCAATCTGTTTATCGAAAATAATTTGAGCAGTTTCATTTAAGTTTTCAGTATCTTCGGACACTTTAGCTGAATTGAATCTTCAAATAGTAGGTTCTTTGAAATTATCGCACAAAACGATATAATCGTACATGCGGTATCGTACATAGTGCAGAACACCAAGATTATAATGAAAATAGCAACGCTGGGTTGTGAAAAATCACAGAAAATGAATAATCTTTGCTATTTTGTGATAATGTCTTGCTTGAGCACTCCTCAAGGTGGGCCGTCCGTAAACTTGAGCAAGCATGCTACCAAGCACTTTTATACTTCGTATAAAAGTGGGACATAGGCGCCCATATTGAACCTCCAAGTACGATTCATGTTAGTTAGTTCCTTCAGACAAAGAAGTCTCGGAACATGTTGTTCTCTCTTCAAAGTGAAAGGAAAGTCGGCCATATGCAACATCCATCCCGGACCCACTTTGTGAGGCATTATGCTTCTTCCTTATGTTGTTTATTCAGAGGGCGAAGTAGTTCTCGGCTGTCAAGTAACCAATATGAGATGGACGCGTCGACTTAAGACGTTCTCAAGTACAGAGTATCGACTATGCGTACGGGCACAAGTGGTTCGAGTGTTAGTAGAGCTGCCTTTCAATGAGAAACTCCCTGTATCTCTTTGTTTCAAATGTGAGACAGTTCCTTTTAGATATGTTGTTCTGGATTGCAAAGAGTAGTACTTGACCGAAATATCAGTCGAATCGGCTAAGAGGTTCCAGAGTTAGGATAGCTGTCATTTGATGAAAAAGACCCTGCATCTCAGTTTTTTCAGTATGTGTTCTGGATTGTAAAGAGTAGTAATTGAGCCAAATTTCAGTCGAATCGACCGTGTGCTTCGAGAGTTAGTATAGCTGCGATTTGATGCAAAATCACCCTGCATCTCAGTGGTTTCAAGTGTGAGACAGTATACCGGCATGAAACACAAATAACAATTAACCAGTCTCTTTTCTTCAATGGCAATAATCAATTTCGAGCTCACGCATTTCCCTGCCTATATTCGCCACCGGCCATTCGTGAATATCAGATAAATATATTTTATACACAGCTCGAATATTCGTCATCGTGAATTCATCATCCAAAGGGAATAATGGTACACACCCGGAAGTTCCGTTTCGATATTTTTATTCCCACTTGGGCCTGGTACGTGAAAGGCTGGTATCCATTTGTGTCAAATTCGCGTATTTTATCATCGTTGCCCATAGGTGAATACAATACAGGGTGAATCCACAACTTTGGAGGAGGTATATTAGTATGTCTCATTGGCATTCGTTTGAGTCATATTTATTGATAACCGAAAATCAACAGTTTGCGAGATATTTGAGTTCTTGTGATTTGCAAAAGTTATATCTACCACGATTGAAGGGTAAAGGGAAAAAACAAGGAATGTCACAATTTTCAGCAAATGAATTTAATGGCGTCATCTGAAATGTATTGAAAGGATGCTTTTTTTCACAGAAGAATGGTAGATCATTATAACTAGCACTATCAGATAGATATAAAATTTCAAATATCACCACAAAGGATAAAAACGAGAAATGTCCATGCGTGAAGGATAAGAAGAAGGAGGGTCCGTCACAATAACGGTAACCTCAGTACCTACGCATTTCAGTTTCAATCACTACATTTGTTTATGTGAGTTATGGCTCAATAGCAACGAATATTTTTGTGTATTGTCGAGTACTTTCTAGTAGGTACATCAACAGGACAGAAGTACCGAGAACTCTTTCGTAACCTATCAGGACAAGGCAAGAAGTACTGATAATCCGTAAGACTTTGAAACCGCAGTACACGATTTTCTTGGAAGATTATTCCTTATTGAAGATGCTTGGAGTGATAACAGGACTAGCTCAGATCAAAATTGAATATTTGTTGCTTCATTGATGAACAATCATCCTTGTGTTGTTTATGTAAAATCATTTCCTCGCCGTTAACCCTCTTATCATTTCGATAATGTTCGATGCCGTCTCATGGAAAAACCACGTGGACCAAGCAACTCTGACTTGTAATGGAGCTGTACAACTGCAAAGTTGTAAAAATGCAGTCTTTTAAATACAGCTGCTGTACAGCTTGTGTACAACAAAATCAAAATGCTGTATGAGACAACGCTGTCTCTGTCTTTGATGCTATATTTCGTTCTTATAGTCAGCCATCGATGTCCGGTACCACAGACCAACAAAAATACTAAATAAGACTGACCTGTGTGGTTTAGTTAAATATTTAGATTATGCCGTTTATTTTTCGGAACTGGAATAAATGGACAATAGTGGAAAACATCTGGGTCTCTACTTGAGCTAGACAGGGCCAACAGAAAACAGAATTTCGAAGTACATAAACATCAATGAATGAATTTTAGGTATATTCACACAAGATAATTTTTTTTTACTGTTAACTCACTCGACTTCAAATTGCTGTACGAAAGAACAAAGGGTGCAAAATTGATTCACCAACCGATATTGAAACAACCATAAGGTATGATTGAGAATTACGTGCTTATGAGAGAGGAATTAGAAAGTCACGAGAGAGAGTGACCCAATAATATATTATATTATGTATAATGTTTAATATGGCCGGTATTTGTGTAAATTCTAGTTTTTTCTATTGAAGTCATAATCCTAGTGCAATATTTTTTGTATTTAGTTGAATTTGCTATGAATTACTATGTTATATGCTCAATAGAAACTTATAAGTCAACCCGATTCCATCCCGACATCCAGTATATGTTTCAGGAATCAGGCTCACCTTCGAAAAACCTATATTTTTCAAGTAAAGGGATTTAAATTCTGGACATGCATATCAAATATCGATTGAGGCGAAATAGGGAATTCTGTGTCTTCTGGTTTAACCGGCAATGGACGAACTTCAATTTTATTTGTGTATATTTTTATATATTTGTATTCCATGCTGCATTTTTGGTGGATTGTCGGGAAAAATTAAATAACTTCAATATTTTTTTCAAGTCATCAATATCTAGATAAAGAGAAATGGCAGTAATTTTATACGGTAAAGCATATATAATTCGGACATGCAAAATTATATACATCACATCATATGAGATAATCAAGTCGTAGATTCACTTTTTTCATATCTGTCGATGGTAAATAATTTAGCATCAATGTGCAAAGTTTCAATTCAATCTCTTAAAATATAATTATTTTTTCGGGAGTGAGTCTTATTCCTGTTAGTCTCTTTATACAGCCGAGCTTCTGCTGCATTATTGCTGCGTAGAAACTTCATATCGAAGAAGCACAGTTGCTGCTTTATTACTGCGTAGGAAATACAAAACGAAGTGGCATAGCTGCTGCATTTTTACTACATGGAAACTGCAATACGAAGTGATATAGCTGCTGCACAACTGCTGTACACTTGCTGTACTTTGAATGCAGTTTGAACTGTACAGTTTCGTTGCATATCCGCGGGACATATACGGTCCGTTTCGATACAGTTACTGCACCACCATCGCTGCACTTTAAGTGCAGCAACGATGTACAGTTTTTGTACACTTGCTGTGATATAGTGTTTGCTGAGACGTAACCTTTTGAACAGCATGTCTGGTCAAAAGGAATCGAGATCTCCCCTCATACTATTTTTTGTTAACATCTGATATAACAACAAACCGAGAAAGGTACTAACGTGAAGTCAGCAGCTTTTGCACGCATGTTCATTTTTAGTGATATCCTTTGAACATGAACGCAATTATTGCTGACTTCACGTCAGTACTTTTCCAGGTTTCTTTCGATAAATTACTGGATTTCAATTCGATCTAATCTGTATTTTTGGAAATATTGGGAAAATAAAATTTTGATTGGGTATATGTGCGGAATCATTGGGTGCATTTTTGCCATTCACGAATTCGGCCTTCGTAATTTCGGTCCGAACCTATACTCTCAAATATAAGGTTCTAAGTTATTTCTATCGGAATTTATTGTGTTGACGGTCGGCCGTTAGGTCTTGAGCAGTTGAAATCCAGTAATTTATCGAGAAATGTCATTTCGAAGGTCATACAGTATTAAATGAGAATATTATGATCAGAATATCACAGAGTATTGAATATTTGACAAAAAAAAATAATTTTTTTTTTCAAATTTTTTCTGTTAACACGATAAAGGGTTAGATTCATCATTATCAATCACATACAGAAAAATGATTGTAAGTCGGTAATCAATTGATATTTATTTTCGAGTCTACCTTCAATATGAAATTTAAATATTCGCCTGATCTACTCAGGACAAGCGATATCAATGGGTTGATATATAAAACTTAAAAAAAACTGTAGCTTTGAATAGTATTATTGAATGGTAATAGCAGTCACTAGGTTGGCAACATCCGTGTGTAATTTGTCGGATATAAAGGCGTTTTACATTATCCAATCTCAAGTGCCCGGCATTTCGGGTGTCCAATCTGTCGGGTCGGGTGTCGCTTATTACACCACCCTAGATGCCAGCCGCTTCTGTTCTATGGTGATTGAACGCTCTAGGCGTTGCTACGATACTGCCCTATATGCCAAGCGCTAGGAAGCTAGTCAGATTGGGTCCACTCGATCGCCCTAGATCAGGATCCTGTCTGCTGGTTCGTTATTACACTACACGGTCCCTGCCTGCCGGGCCCGGAATATTGGGTATTGTAAGAGGCCTTTCAAATTGCATATATACTAACTGACAAAAAAAAACTGCAACACCCAGAAGGAGCTGTTTGAATATTCTTTTGTAAAACATAGATAGTATAGCACGGAGTAAATGATTTTGAATTTGGAGAAAAAAATCGTGAAGGTTTTTTTAGGTGACATTTTTTGTTACTTAAATATTGTAATCGTTTCTTGCAAATTTTTCAAATTTTAAAACAAACCAGCTGTTCGAAGAGATCCAAAGTCGATGTTTAGTTGTTGTTAATACGCCTAGAGCACGTGTACGGAATTTATCGACAGCAAAGTGAATTCGAAAGAGGTCGAATTATTCGTCTATGGAGGGCAGGGTTATCATTTCGACAAATCGCTAACCGTACAAACAGAAATCCAACTACTGTTATGAGAGGTTGTCAAGCGTGGTTTGATAATGCCCAAATCGAAGAAGAGTTGGCACCGGACGTCGAAGGGGCTCAAATGAAGTTCAAGATCGACGTCTGTGACCTATGGCCATTATAGACCGATTTGCGAGATTCGGCTGATGAGTGGTTAGGAGAACAAGGCCATCCTGTAACTGTCCAAACGGTTTATCACTGTCTTTTGGACAGCAGCATTATTGACCCCATCTTGTGTTACCTCTTACGGTTAAGAATCGCCAGCAACGATCACTATGGTGCAAATAACGACAACATTGGAATGTGGAATGGCTTCAGGTCGTCTTTTCTGACGAATCTCGATTCTCCTCGGGTGCACATGATGGCCGAAGAAGGGTTAGACGACGTCGGGGAGAAAGACGTGACACTCATTTTGATGTTGAGCGTCATGTACACCGGACAGTAGGCGTTATGATATGGAGTGCTATCGCACATGCGAGTAGGTCACCTTTAGTCTTTATTCAAGGTAACATGACAGCGCTGCGTTATCTTCAAGAAACAGTGGAGCCATATGTTCTCCCTTAATTTAACCGGTTCGAGAATCCAATAGTTCAGCAACATATTACTCGACCTCAAGGTCCCAGAGTATAAACTGTAGGTGTATATACGACTGAAAGCAGTGCCCCCTAATATATATTTTCTTTCATTTCAGGAAAAGGCTGGTACCCCTCTCTTGCACAAGCGATCGACCTGGGTCTTCGGGAAATCGGAATCACCCCACGTCACTCCTTCATAATCAGCAAAAACGCATCTTCTAGACAAATCGAGAATAAATTGCGAATTCTAAAAAGGCACTCCTGTACAGGTGAGTATTCAACAGGAGCTCACACGAATGCCTATGGGCCATAAGGGTTGAAAATCGACTGTGCGGGGGAAAGTAATTCGTTGATGACATTGCTTTCTTCCAAACCACTTGCTGAAACATTCTGATTATTAATAAGGTTATGATAACACAAAGTTCAACTCATTTTGTTGACATATCTGGTTCGAGTTTAAGTTTTGAAAATAGGTTGAAATACGAGATATGGATATCAACAGCATAAATTAGATTATGTGGAATTTTAGCCAAGTTTATATGTCATTACCTCAATTATTTGTAACTTGTTGACTTATGAAGCGATTTTCTGGAGGCTAAGTGTTAAATTAGTTTTTTAATTCTGTGTTGGCAAATTCTTCTCTAGCAAGTTGTGGAGGTATAAAGTCCTCCTATGCAGTTCAAATTTGCCAACAAACCAACTAACTTCAAAATTTCAAGTAAGTATATGACTCCGCAATCATTCGGCCGATTCAACCCATTATTAACAAACTTAACCGAGATATTTCCACCCCTAACCTTATCCGAGAATTTCAATTCGCACAAAGTATAATGACGCTTAACTTTCAGAGAAATTTTGTCAAGATCATACAGTCAGTAAATTCAGAAAAAGTTTTTTCTTCAAAATTTTTTTCGAAAAAAATTATTTTTGAACCGTTTATCATATCAAAAAAAGACCACTGAGAATATTATTTCAAAGCAATGTACCAAATATCAGTTCGATATGATCTCAATTTTTTGAGATATTAGGAAAAAATATGTCAAATTTCCTGGTTTTCTTCTCGATATCGTGGTTGTTTTCGGTATAACTCACGAAATACTGGTTCAATCATGATGATTTTTCGCAGCTAGTTTGAAGATGCTGTGATCTTCGTATCATATTATCCTTATTAACTTCTGTATGAACCGTGGCCTATGGGCCAACCGTAAACAGAATAACTTCCGGAAGAAACGACTTAGAAACTCGATATTTGTAGAGTAGGTTTGGGGCTCAATAACGAAGGTCAAATTCGTGAATGGGTAAAATTCGCCTAATGATTCCGCCGAAATATCAGGGAAATAACTTCAAAACTTCAAATGGTTATAACTCTGGAACTATTTGGCCGATTTGTCCCATTAATGAACTCAACTGGCACATTCCAATGCGCGACCTATTCTGAAAGTTTCAAGTCGCTGTCTGGCTAAAGTTATCGTGTTCTCGGCCGGACGGACGGCCGGGTTGGATAGACGGCCGGCTGGACAGAATCGCGTTTGACACCAGATTCATCATCATTGAGTAAAAGCTAGGCGTTCGAGATCATTTTCGGCTCAAAATTCGAAAATTACAGACGGTAGCACGCTGTTTCTCTAGAACATGCGCGCAAGAAAAATCTTATTTTACACACTTATTACAGAAATAATTATTGTTACAAATCATGTATTCAGTCAACGCCAATTAGATGAAAACATTTCATATCAGTTTGGTACAGAAAGCAACACTTTGATGTCGAAAAGTAGTTTTCAGGGCGAAAATTGATGTGAAATCATGACGAAATCCCGCATAATTGCAGAAGTGGAAAACCGCTAGACCATTTTCAATTTCTCCTCTCCAAAACACGCTTAAATGCCTCCGAACAAAAGGAGTCCTGAGTGAATTCGCGGTTACGCTGAACTCAACGGTATTTCGACAAACAATTTAAATTTTCATCGTCTCCTCCTACTTCCCGGGAAATAAGCATTATAGCTTTCCCTCTATTTTCTCTTGGGGAGGCATAATTTTGACGCTCGTCCTCATCTTCGTTCGTTCCGATTTTTCGAGGTATTTTTCGCCGGAATGGCTGATTTATTATTCATTAAACGGAAAAGTAGGGGGTGAGGAGATTGACAGGAAGGACGAGAGATTTTAACGTTCGGGTCGCTATCGTGAGCCCGAAATTTTTTGGATGATAACATGAATATCCTGAAAATGGATTTCGATGGGTTATAGCAAGTCGATTCCAACCAATCGGGCTTTCACAGCATGACAATTTCCAAATCTTCACATCGAACAAACAAAGCATTCATGTAGTAGAGTATACGAAATTCTAGAAAATCGCTAATGTGAAGTCACCAGCTTTTGCACGCCTGTTTAAATTCATGTTTTCAAAGAATCCTGCAGCAGAATTTGTGCTTCAGCATTTGCTGATAAGTTTAGAAGTTTCATTATGATTGGATTAGTTTTTCCTGAGTTATTCTAGAAAGAAGATCGTTACCGTGGAAAAAATCCCGAAATTTTACATTTTTCTCAGTATTCGAAGATCGAAATCGGATCGAACTGAGGTTTGATACACTGATATATAATATGGACCTCAAATTATTTGCGATATTTCATTGACATATGATCAATGGTTTCCGAAATGAAAATTCTTTCTCAAAAATTTGGGAAATTTTCTGAAAAATTATTAACAATACAATCCTAACAAAATTTCGGGAACGAAGTACTCTTCAACTGATTATCTGATCGCAAAAATAGTTCCTGATATATTCAGAATCGACCGATCGTAAACACAATATCTTCCCAAAGAAACAACTTAGAAAATCGTATTTGTAGAGTAGGTTTGGACTTTAATTACGAAGGCCGAATTCGTGAATGCGTGAAATCCAACCAATTATTCCTCAGCTATATCCATTCAAAATTTTATTTTCCCAATATATTTTCAAAAATACATATCACATCGAATTGAAATCCAGTACTTGATCGAAAAACGACAGCTCGACGGTTCAAACAGAATTCCATAGGGATAATATGATCAGAAGATCGAAAAATATTTAATGTTTCGAAAAAAACATTGCTGTTGTTTCGAATCATTCTAGGAACACGATCATCACGAAATTCTGCAAAAAGTGGTACATTAGTATTTTCGAACTAGCTTCGAAGTTTTTTTTGGAATGAATCAGTATTCTGGAAAAAACAACGATATCGAAAAAAATAACACGAAATTCTAATTTGGTACACTGCTGTGAAATATAAAGCTCAAGGTATGACAAGAAGCTTTTTCAAATATGATAATTTCCAAAAAAAAAATCGAAATTCAAACAAAATTTCGTGAGAAGTTGCTCGTTGTTGAGCTTCAATTAACTGTCAAATTTCAATCTAATCGCTTGAGTGGTTCCTGTATTATCTGGGTATTAATCCCAAAAGTTCAAATTACTTTAACTCCGGAATTATTCGGCTGATTTGTCCTATTAACGAACTCAACCGCTGCATTCCAATGCACGACCTAATCTGAAAGTTTCAAGTTGCTAGCTCGCTCCGTTCGACAGTTATCGTGTCGTCGGCTGATTGGACGGTCGGACAGAATCGATTTTGGCACCGGAATCGTCATCAGTGTCCAACCAAGTCAATTGAGGCAATTTTCTGGAAAAATATCAAAAATAACAGACAGTTGGACGCAACGATAGCACGCTATTACCCTAGAACATGCGCGCAAAAAATAATATTCCACTGGTTT
Source organism: Myrrha octodecimguttata (assembly GCA_958510865.1). Taxonomy (NCBI): domain Eukaryota; kingdom Metazoa; phylum Arthropoda; class Insecta; order Coleoptera; family Coccinellidae; genus Myrrha; species Myrrha octodecimguttata. The sequence goes on from OY294057.1 coordinate 36,336,309, forward strand.
CGACCATGGTTATAATTCTTTTCTTGCTATCTTTTTCAGCTATCATTTTATGCCTTCCTGCTGACAAAACAGGAATTAGAGTTCTTCAGTCCATCGACGCCCTCCGCATTGCTCAAGACCACCGGACAGTGACAGTCCTCATGGATTCATCCAACATACCTTCCTGGCAGCAAGTCTTGCGACTCATCGCATCGAACGATTCTTCTCCAGACAACTCCACCTTATTCTTCAACAATAGCATAGGCCCTTCTACGCGCAACTATCTCCTTGTGTTCAGCGACGGCATGAACTTCAATAAATCCGCACAAAACGTCGTCGTCGATAACCTCGTATCTACCCTGTTAATCTGTGATCCTAAATTAAATACTTCCCTTTCATTGGACGATCGAGTCAGTCGATTTCCCTATTGCGACGATGTGTTGGACGACAGATCGTACGATCGGAATTTTTACGTAGCAGACCTCGCGGAAGACGATTCCCTGAGACTCCTGGTGAGATTGCGGAGAGACACGAACTCCTCGAACTTCGATTTGATAACCATAACAGACAATTTGGAAGAGTGGTTGATAAAACACAAACGTGCGGAAGAGTGCGAAGGCTGTGAGAGCGAGATCGCGCGGGTTGTGAGCGTTTTGTTGATACTCGGGTGTTCTTGTTTGTTTCTTGTCGTGCTCTTGGGTGTGGCAACTTTCGCGAGGACCCAGTTGTTGAGGAAGAAGGTAACGAAGGGACCGTATAAGGTGGTATTGACGGCTACCGATTTCGTGTTTCCACAGATCTCGGACGCGAGAAGGGTAAGAAAGGAAAGTATTGTTTTGGTCTATTGCTGCAAGGCAACTTTAGCATTTGCGAAGCACTTAACTCTTTTATTGCAAGTAGGCACAAGCTTTTTCAATTATAAGCAATGCTTGTTTTCACTCGGGAATATGGGAATATTTCAAATGCTAATATCTGTAATACTAGAGATGATGGACGGTCTTTGTCATGTGAATTTCGCTTTTTCTTCACGAGATAGCATCACGATGCATTTTGAAGATGAATTACAGGATGATTCTCCATTCTGAAAATGAAATTATTCAATAATTTGTCAACTGCAGACTTGAATGATCTAATGTTATGGAGACGTTCAGTTGGTAGCACTGAGTACAGAGTGTAGCTATTTTTACTTTTGATTTCAGTGAACTAAATCCACAGAAATATTTGAATGCTGAACAATATAATGTGCTCGAAAAGTTGGATATGTTGAGGAATTATCGATAGAAAAAGACCGCCAATAATAGAATTATTCAAAAGCATCCCTACGTTAGTTTGCTTTGCAGTAGTGGACACATTAGGTGTTTGATATTGGGAAGTAGAGATCTCACTGAAAATATCAATACATAATTTGGATACAGGCAGGATCCTGCATTAATGCGAGAAAAATTGATACGCATTGGAAAAAAATATTTTTTCAACCATGTCTCAATACCTACTTTTCCGTACTGTTTTTTTTTATCTGGGAGCAAGTCATACTGCATCACAAGTGCGTAAAAGTAAATATTTACAAATCATTAAAATGCACAGAGAAAAAGGTTCTCTCAAATCAATTTGTAACCGCATTCGTTTAAGAGAATGGTATTCTTGAATAGGTCCAACCAAATATCAGTTTGATTTTTCGATGAAATACTCTTGCCCCATGTGAACTATGATACTCTTGATTCAAGCGGAATCACGTTGGGTCCAAATGGGAAATCTTACAACAATTACTGAATATGTTTGCTATATTTATTTCATATTTTCATTCGGATATACTATGGCTTTGATACGAATATAAGATTTTTCACTTTTATATTTTAAATATTTTTCTAGAAGATTTCAATTTCTTACACCAAGAGAATATAATATGTTCGCTGCAATTAGCGGCTCTCAAATACTAAAAATATATGGTATCTTAAAAATCCTTTCATAATCATTTTTGAAGATATCAATCATAAATAAGGTGCAAATGGAGGATCACCTTCTTACAAGAAAGTTTTTTAGGAACAGGGTTTCGAAGATCAAAGAGTAGAAGTCTATTGAAACAATTTGCTTGGTTACTATGTTTTCTTTCCCCCTCCAATCTGAAATAAAATTGTGTAGTCTACAGTTCACGAATGTAGGTATACATGTGCAATGTTTGTGCATAACATACATGCATGTAGACATGTACCCACATATTTCAATTCAAACTTTGTTCCCGAGTAATCAAACTCATTCTTAAAACCAACCTTTTCTTCTTGACTTTCAAAACTCTGTTCCCGAAAAACTCCCTTGATGTTGATAAGTAGTTCTCGATCTACACCAAATTCATAATGCACCATCAAACACGCAAACGCACTTGGTCACTATTCTCTATGGCGGCCATGGCGTTGTTTCCTATCTAAATATCCATATGTTCTGCGATTCTACATTCCATACGCGTCTTCAGCGCTAATACCGCTTATTAGTAGAGGGGGTCACGTATAAGTTCTTTCCACACCAGAACACATTAAATAAGAAATGATATTCTTGATCCAATAGAACTATGATTAGCTGAAATGGTTTTCTGAAGTAAAGAGAACGTATGTTTTGGTTCAACTAAATTCGATTCAAGAAAATTCATGTAAACAGGCAAACAACGAAATGAGTTGAGAATAGAAGTATATTGTGCAATTTCAGATTATTATTCTTGAGGGAAGATTATTTAATTCAAGAATATGTTTATATTTGATTTAAGAGATCCTTTTTCTCTGTGTGGAGTCTATAAACACCTATTTTTCAATTGGTCTCACTCCAATACAGCAATTTCAATTGTTCAAATACCCATTAGATCAGGAATGATTTTCACCTCTGAACAGAATTTTGACTTTCGAAATTGGATGCACTTTCATTTGGCTATAACTCAATCTACGAACGCACGTAGGGTTATCATACTCCACAGGGTGTTTCATAATTGAATGTCGATATTTATGGGAATGAATCTTGGGCCCATTTTAAGAAAAAAGATTCATTTGAGCATATGTCCTAAACGTCTTACCTTTTGAGATACAGGGTGGCTAAGTTTTCAAAAATAAATGATTTATTATTAATACCGACAATACCATTCAGATATTTTATTTCATTTCATCTCGTGAATTTTTTTCAGTCCGACGCACGGGTTTCATCTAAAAAAATAAAATCTACGTATGTCTCTGCGTGGGGATATTGTCATATGTATGTATTTACGATATTGTTATGATCATTCAGAGAAACAGTTTTTATTTTTTTAAGCGAAACCCGTGTATCGGATTGAAAAAAGTTGGGTGATCAACTTTGTTTGAAAATTATTGGGAATTTCAAGAATAATGTTTATTCCAAAAAAAATCTGTGATCAATGTCTGCCAAAATAGGCAGATCTAATTATGTATGAACGCCACTGCTGGAAGTTAAAAAAAAGTGATACATTGAAAAATGCCTCTTGATTCATAGTTTATGTAGGTATGATAAATTCCATTAGATATCAATATTAGATGATTTGTTTCATAGAAGAGTTTTTTAACAGAGCTTCAGATAAAGTTCAAGCAAAAGCATCAATAAGTTGAATTGTAAATTACAAAAATATAGAAAATTTTGTAGAAATCTTCAAAGTTTTTGGTGATCTGTATTCAGAAACTCTGATGCAATGCCTAGTTATTCATGACCAAAGGCCATTCCATGATAATACATGCCGAAAAATGTTGAAAGTTGAAATAAAATCGGTAAATATATTTTTTGCAATAAGTATAAGCTTTTCTTTTTTTTCAATCTTCAAACCTTATCTTTTTATGAAGAACATCAGGGATGTTAACATTCAAGCTGATAAATTCAGGATCATGTTAACTACATCGATTGGGTTTTTGAAAATAATTTTTTTTGTTCATGAAATTCTCACGAAAATGGGCCCACAGCACAGGCAGGCACCTTAGACTTAAATGTCTTCAACTCAAAAATAATCCGTTAAAATATACAACGAACAGCTGCATATGTTCCGGCTTAGCCTTAAATGCGAATGAACGACCGGAAAGTTCGATAATTAAAGGTTGTATTTGATGAACGGGTACAAGAATTCCGAATTATTTCTCTGAGTGACGTTATGCGCCAACAAGATGAAAATAAGCCCAAGTTGGGAGCACACCATGTTAAACTTCCACCATGTTTCAGTCTAAAACAAAGCTATGCGGAAGCTCATTTACTGGTGCGCAAGTGCATATGAGTCATTTTTGTACCGTGCAAAGTGATCATCAACCTGAAAAATAAGGCATTTTATCATTTCCCTCCTTTTTCGTGGTTATTGGACTTTTCTTTTAAAGTTCAAAATAATCATTGAAACATTCGAAATTATATAATACAAGTACAAAGTACACTGTGAACACCACGTTGCCAAACTGTCGCCTGGCCGCGAGAGCTCGTAGACGAAATGAGTTCGGATGAATTCGAAAATAGCGCCCCTAATTCTACCTGAGAGCAACATCAGTTGAAAGTGATACGCATAAGTTAAAACTCATATTTTCAAAGAGAACGAAAGTCAACTGATTTTGCATGAGTTAGGAAGTTATACAGCGCTAAATAAAAAGCGCCTTGTATCGTAATAAATTTCAACATCTGTTTGCTGCTTCTTTCAATCCAAGATACCAGAATTTTCTCCGTTCGTTTTACTAAATGATGTCTTGCTGTAAATTCCTCAAGCTAGTAAAATTTTTTTCGGCTGATGAGCCAGCATTATTATTATGATTTACCTATACTCTCACACTATATATCCCAGATTCGGCATTACACTCGACAATCCTGCTGGAAATAATAATAATAATAATAATAATATTGTCTTTATTTCACCAAATTGAACCTCAAGGGGAAGTTCACCAAGAAGGTGCTCTACCACTTAACCCTTGTTACATAAATAATTGAATTCGAATGATCATTGAAAAACAAAAAAAGGAGAATATAATGGAAATGAACAAAATAAAGCAGAACTAAGATAATAATAGAAAAAAAGCATTCAAGACATTGAGTACTACTATAGTTTCTGTAGACAATCAGGAACTTCATACATTTATCGTACGGAAAAGATGAGCCCTGATTTCTTTCCTAAATCTAACCATTGTGAATTTTTTATATTCGGTTGGAACCTCATTGTAAAACTTCACTTTATTATATGAGAAACTTCTTTGAAAGATCGATGTTCTGTGCTGGGGACAAGAAAGCAGATTCCTATGCCTCACGTTCAAGTTATGAATATCAGTTCTATACCTCAGTTTCTTGTGAAGATATGGCGGACACTTCTCAATTATGACTTTGTGATAAGTACACAGGGCATAATATTCAAAACAGGTTTTCATAGGCAACCAACATAACTCCTTCAACTTATGCGAAACATGCTCATATTTTCTGATCCCATATACAAACCTAATGCAGCTATTTTGAACACGTTGAATTCGACCTAATGTCTCTTGATCAAGACAAAAGCTATAAACAGGGGAGCAATAATTAAACTTAGACAAGACAAGACTCTCACATAGAACCCTTTTTGTAGGGATGGGCAAATACGATCTATGCTGGTACAGCATCCTAAGGGCCCCATAAGCTCTCCGAACTGAACACGCCACATGTTCACGAAATCTTAATGAGCCATCCACAACCAAGCCCAAGTCCCGAGCGTGCTCTACAAAATGTATATTATCACCACCAATTACAGGCCTAAAATTATTTTCAACGAAACTTCTTATATTTTTGGAACCAAAGACCAGAGCGAATGATTTTCTTGAATTCAAAATGAGGGAATGTTTCTCCGCTATGAGTGCCAACCGATTCAGATCTTCAATAATTCTCATGGTTGCGGTGTTAAAATCTTCAATGGAGAAATCGAAAAAAAGTTGAAAATCATCAGCAAACATGTGAACTTTGCCGTGACGGATGAACTTGATGAATTGGCTTGTGTATATTATAAATAGAAGAGGCCCGAGAACCGATCCCTGAGGTACCCCACTCAGCACAGACTTAGCAGAAGAGATTTTATCACCCAACCTCACAAATTGTGTACGCCCAGTGAGGTAAGAGCTCAGAAGGCGAAGAGCCTCACCTGACACTCCACAAGACTTCAAAATAGCCACAAGAACATCATGCCGCACAGTATCGAAGGCTCTACTGAAATCCAGCAGGAATAACATTGCACACTTAGAATCATCAATGGACCGAAAAATGTCATCAGTCACATCGAGAAGGGCACCGGTAGCACTGTAACCTTGACGGAAACCTGACTGAGTCGCAGGAAGAATCCCATTCAGCTCAAAATACTCAGAGAGTTGGACTGCCATTATTTTTTCTAGAAGTTTAGATAAACCAGGCAGTATACTGATCGGTCTCAGATCTGAAAGCTCATGTGGACTACCATTCTTTGGGATAGGAGTGACCTGAGCACACTTCCAAGAAGTAGGGAACTTTGAACTCAGTAAAATACTGTTGAAAATATTGACAAGAAATGGAAGAATATGAGGACAACAAATTTTAATGAACGATATCGAGATATTATGAGAACCCGGGGCACTATTCTTGATTTTTTTCAGCTCTGCAATTATATCATTTTCTTCCACCAAGCGGAAACTGAAACATTCAGAACTTATTGGATTGTCTCTGTAGTAGTTAGTAACCGAATTGTCCGAATTGTTACCCGGAATATTCAAAAAATAATCATTAATCTCATCAGGATCTCCAAACTTCAATTCGACATCGGATCGTGACTCATTCAAAATACCTAAAGACTTCAACTCCCTCCATTGCTCCTTAGCAGACGCATTCATAGAAATATTCTGAAAATACTTCCGCTTTTCCCTCGTTATAGCGTGGTTTACTGAATTTCGCAGGCGCTTGTACTCTTCCCACCTTACTCTTGATCTGCTACTCCTATATCCCCTCCCAGCTTTATTCCGCTCCTTCATCATTTCCCGCAACTCGTCAGTCATCCACGGCGCGCGCCTCTTAGAAATTCTTACAACCCTAGGAGGAAAATGTTTATCGAAAAGATCCACCAAAGTCTCAGAAAACAGTCTTACCTTATCATCAACATCAGTCATGTGATATATATTCGGCAAATCCGAATCTAAAATATCATCAAACAATAACTGTTCATTGAATTCTCTACGGTCCCTCAGTGTCAAAATTCTGGGCTTAAACTTTGGTTTTTCAATTTTCACAGTACATCCAATACATTCATGTCGAGAGAAATCAGATGGACAAATGAAAGTAGAACCGATTATTTTGTTTTCATTACATATTATAACATCTATGAGAGACTCGGAACCCGTCGCAATGTGGGTTGGTTCCTGTACTAGTTGTTGCATACCGATAGAAGAGAGCATAGAACTGAAATACTTTACTGACGGTAAACGATCATCAAGAAAATTTATGTTAACATCTCCAACACAGATAACATTTTCACATTTGAGCAATGCATAATTCAAACTATACTCTAAGGCATCAGTAAAAAGTTTATATGACAAGTTAGGCGGCTTATAAACTACACCAATAATCACAGAAATTCCATTATGTTGTATCTTAACGCATAATTGCTCGATATTCGAAGTGTTAGAAATATCAACTATTTCATAACGAAATCTACAATGTATATATAACATAACCCCACCTCCTCTCTCGCCAGTGTTTCTGTCACGTCTTGAGATATTAAAATTAGAAATCATCAAATTCTCCGAACTAATAGAATCGTTTAACCATGTCTCAGATAATGCCACAATATCAAATTTATTCTGCTCATTAAAAACCTTAAAATCATTAAACTTAGGTACTAGAGATTGTATATTCAAATGACCCAAACGAAACATATTTCTACAAATTCGTCGGCAAGCAACAAGTGCCAAAAGATACAGCCAGCCTTAAATCAATTAAACAAAACACCACTCAATTATACACCAGAAATGATTTTCTGAACAACAGACCCAGATTTCACATACACCGCTCCATTAAGCGTCCATACATTCTTGTAACCATACTTTTCAGACGATTCCTTGACCAACTTCAATCTCTCATAAGTTAAATCCTCCTTCATTATGATACTAGATCCCTTTAACGATTTTTTCTTCCTAAAAACTAAATTCTTGAAATCCAAATCCCTGAATACAACAATAAGATGACCAGGTTGCTTCTTATTTGTAGTCCTAGCTCTGTATACGTGAGAAATTTCATCCGTAACCTGCATGTTGAATTTATCAACAAAGAGTTCCTTGACCTTAGTGGAAACATCTTCTCCACGGGATTCCTTGAAGCCGATAAGCCGTATGTTTTTATTTTTTGTTTTCTGCTCGAGAATTTCAACTTTTTGTTCTAGTTTCTTGTGGGAAGTATCCCTGAATTCAACATCGACTTTATCAGAATTTGATTTGAGTAATTCAATTTCTGATTCCAAATTGGAAATTTTAGCTTCATATAGATCGAATTTCTCAGCAAACTTACTGCTGATGGAAATGATGATAGCTTCTGATATTTCCCTTATTACGTTGTCTGATTTGAGAGCTTCAATTAAGGATTTTTCAAATTCACTTTTCTGCCTAGTCGTCATATTTCACTTCACTACTTTTCAGTCAAACAACAAAACTTACCTTAGCAGTTTATAATGATGGTATTCATAAAAGAATATTCAAATTTTGAAATGTAGCTGTATCTCGCAGAGCACTATCAGTCGCGTGTGTTCTTAGCAACGAACATATTGTGAATCTAGTGTCGTCGAGTTCATCAGTTCGTTATTGGAAACTAACGTCAGCCTTCTGCCTCAGGTATGGTCATAAAGTCTTAATATGCCAGAAATAAACACCAAATTGAACGCAACATTAATATATTCAAAATTCTCAATGAATTATAAGTTTGAAGTTGATTTTCTCATAGAAAACAATCATAATTTGTTATATCCTTCTGCCTCAGGTATGATCATAAAGTCATAAAGTTAATATGCCAGAAATAAATACAAAATTGAACGCAACATTAATATATTCAAAATTCTCAATGAATTATAAGTTTGAAGTTGATTTTCTCATAGAAAACAATCATTATTTGTTATATCCTTCTGCCTCAGGTATGATCATAAAGTCATAAAGTTAATATGCCAGAAATAAATACAAAAATTGAACGCAACATTAATATATTCAAAATTCTCAATGAATTATAAGTTTGAAGTTGATTTTCTCATAGAAAACAATCATCATTTGTTATAGTAGCTATTGGAGCTTTCTGTTGAATGGTTGTAATATACCTATAGAATCCCTGTAGTAGGAGCAGCGTTTGAAGTTCAACAATAAGAAGTAAAAGTCGTAGTAAGACCATTCGGTACGTTAGTAACCTGACATTTACGAGACGTTAGTCAAATCACCAAATTCAAATAAGAGGGTAACCCCTTTTTGCCTGCATGTTCCAGGGAAACAGCGTGCTACTGTTTTGTCTAAATGTCTGTAATTTTCGATGATTGAGCCGAAATGGTCTTAAACGACTAGGTTCGACTCACTGATGATGAATCCGGTGTAAAAATTGATTCTGTCAGGCCGGCCGGCCGTCACCACGGTCACGGGCGTACGGAGGATTCTATTAACTTGAATATTTCAGGAAGGGTTCCATTTCAAAATACGAAAGTTAAGTTTGTTAATATGCCGAATTGGTCAAATGGTTTCGGAGTTATAGTCATTAGAAATTTTGACGTTAATTACTTAAACGATTGGATTGAAACTTGGCAGTTAGTTGGAACATAACGACGCGCAACTTTGAGCAAAATTTCGTTGAAATCGTATGATTACACAGTTCGAAAAATTTTTTTTCGAAACTATGGTTCACATTCCAGAAAAATATTCAGTTGTACTTTGAACTTTATATTTCACAGCAGTGTACCAAATTTCAATTCGATACGGCTATCAGTGCTGGAGATATTGGAAAAAAATATGAAGAATTTCGTGGTTTTCTTCTCGACATCGTTGTTTTTTTCGGTATAACTCAAGAAATACTGATTCAATTGTGATGAAACTTCGCAACCAGATCGAAGATGATCGTGTCATCAGAACACTTTCGAGAAAAGATTTTTTGCCAAATATTTAATATTCACGAATTCGGCCTTCGTAATAAAGGTCCAAACCTTCTCTTCAAATATCGAGTTTCTAAGTTGATTCTTTCGGAAGTTATTGTGTTTACGGTTTGGCCGTTAGGCCGATGACTCTTATTTATACAGGGTGTAATGTTAGTAAGTGAACAAACTCGAAAGGGTGATTCTTTGATTTTAAGAGAAAGGTTCATGTATCCAAAGGTCCGGTGTCAACATTTAAAAGAAATTGTTTTGTCGTGAATATCTCAATAATTATTTAGCCAATATTGTTGAAATTTAAAAAAAATTACTTAAGTGAAATCCTCATGTCCAGTGGCTTCTCGAAGGGCAACAAAACAATGTAAAAAAAACTTTTCATTATGTTGTCCCAGCAACATGCATTGAAGTGTTTGGTAGTTTTGCCCCAAGAAAAGCTCGTTATAAAAAGTTTCAGTTAACCAATGCAAAAAATATAAAAATGCAAGAAAATATAAAATTGCAAAAAATCAGTGGCGGACATTTTTTCGGTCAGAAGTATTAGTTAAGTTGCCTTCCGAGGGCATTTGACATGATGATTTCAACCTAGATGTGGCTAAATTTGCCTCTTACCACCGCGAACAACACTGCCAAATTTCAACAAAATCAGCTGATTCACGAAAAAACAATTTTTTTTTGAAAATGTCAATACCCTGTATCCTGAAACCTAAGCATTATCGAACTTTTCGTCTTAGAATCACTCAATGAATTACCCCTTCGGGTTTGTCCACGTACTTACATAACATCCTGTATATAGTAATTTTCTGGAAATTTGCCCATCCAGATGAGACCTTTATATTCTTTTATTGTTATTCCACATCACTGTCCTCATACAGAAAACTTGAAAAGGTAATGAAAAATGATAAAACGGAAGTTTTCCTCATGAGGCCCATAACCTATCCGGACCTTTTTCAGCCGAGCTTTATCTCCTGATGGGCCCCTAGTAAATCTGAAACACCGGCTGTCAAGGCGATTTATTAGGCGTGTTTTCCTCAAATGGTGCTCCACTTCTAGCGTGCATGCCCTGAACGGGGATTACAAGGGTTATCGCCGAAGTAAATGCGCTAGATTTTCATGATTTATGTGCCTACCCGGTCCGGACTACTCTTGATTGTATTACTCTGATATTCTTAAGTTTGCGGGTAACAAAGTTTTGAATGGATCTGTCGTTCTAAGTTTTAGTATCGCAGAAAAATACTAATAATAATAATAATAATAATATCTCTGAAGTTCGTTTTGACTTTTAGAGGTTGTCCTGATCAGTGGCGCTCCTCTAAATTTTTCTTTTAATAATGTATTGGGTCTCCAAATTGTAGAATATTTTCATATTGGAGAAGTTCTGCCGCACCTTAGTTCGGATATCATGTGTTGAGTTATTAGGGATGGGTGACCGAATTCATTCCAGTGAAATACTCTTTATTTTCATTCAACAATGACCACTTTGCTTGGGAATGAAAAGGAAACAAAGATGATATTTCCGAGGATTTTGTGAGAGATTTTAATGGCGATAACATTTCTGAAGAAAATAAATACGTATATATCTTTACTGCAGATATGCAACTCAGAGACCATGATCACAATACCTAACAATAGAGACTTGAGAAAGGCTACAAACAATAGCCGAAACGTCGTCATTGTTGAATAAAAATAAAGAGTATTTTACTGGAATTAATTCGGTCGTCTATATTCAATAACTTAGGTAGATTATTCGCAACCATAGATTCTGGAGAACAACGATTTATAATTTTGAGCAAATGTCTACCATTTTGGAATTTGAGCCGAAAAAGGTCATAAGAGATGAGATGATCAATTTGAATCCTATCCTGCCGTCTGGCTGACCGAGTCTGAAATTCAAAGGACTAAAAGTCCTTAAATTTTCACACAACCATATACAACCACGTACCGATTTTAAATGTTGAGGAGCTTGAAGTACTGAGAAAATAAGATTGAAGCTTCGTGATCATTGTTCAAATACAATCGCGCAACTACATTTAAAATTTCGTGATTTGTAAGAAAATTAAAAGAAAAACTAGAAAAGCACTGTCGTGAAGGCAGCAGCTTTTGCGCACATGTTCAATGTAGATGACCGCGTCGGCAACGAATTTGAATATGCGCGCATAAGCCGCTGCCTTCACGGCAGTGCTTTTCTAGATTTTTTTGAATAAATTACTGGATTTCAATTCGATTTTATCTGTATTTTTGAAAATATTGGAAAAATAAAATTTTGAATGGGTATATCTACGGAATCATTGGGCGGATTATACCCATTCACGAATTCGACCTTCGTAATTAAGCCCCAAACCTACTCTACAAATATCGAGATTCTCAGTCGTTTCTTCCGGAAGTTATTGTGTTTACGGCCGGCCTAACGGCCGACTGCATGAGCACAATAACTTTCGATCGAAACAACTTAGAAACTCTATATTTGTAGAGAAGGTTTGGACATTAATTACGAAGACCGAATTCGTGAATTGGTAAAATCCACCCGATGATTCCGCAGATATACCCATTCGAAATTCGAATATTTCCAAAAATACAGATCAGATCGAATTGAAATCCAGTACTTCTTCGAAAAATTACAGTTCGAAGGTACATACAGAATTTAATGAGGATGATATGATAAGAAAATCACAGAAATTTTGTTTTCAAATTGTTCTAATGACACGATCATCACGAAATTTTGCATGAAGTTGTCTTGCAGCATCTTCAAACTAGCTGAAAAGTTTCAGGATTGAACTAGTATTTATTGAGTTATACCGAAAAAAACAACGATATCGAGAAGAAAAGCACGGAATTCAACATATTTTATCCCAATATCTCCAAAACTTTATGAATATGAAGCTTAAAGTCCGGGTAAAATTTTCGGATATAATCAACAGTTTCCGAAAAAAAAATTTTCTGGAAAAAATATCGAAAAAATTTTTTTTTTAAATTTACTTACAGTTTGAATCTAACAAAATGTAGCTCAATGTTGCACGTCATTATACTCCACCTAGTTGCCAAGTTTGAATCAAACCGCTCAAGCAGTTTCTGAAATAAAAAATAAATAACTTCAAAATTTCAAGTGGCTATAACTCCGAAACTGTCTGACCGATTTGGCCCATTAACGAACTCAACCGCGGCAATCCAATGCGCGACCTACCCTGAAAGTTTAAAGTTGCTACCTCACTCCCTTCGACAGTTCCACGGCCGGCAGGACAGAATCGATTTTGACACCGGATTCGTCATCAGTGAATCAAATCTAGTCGTTTGAGACCATTTTTGACCCAATAATCGAAAATTACAGACATTTGGACAAAACGATAGCACGCTGTTCCCCTAGAACATGCGCGCAATTAGAAAACTTTCCAATTTTTGATGAAATTTTTCTTCTCAGACTATCGATCAGCTTTTGGTAAAATTTGGCATAAACTTGGAGTAAATGCAACATAGATTCAAATTCTCATTTGAATTTATTGGCGAAAAAAAAAAGTCAAATTTCGTTGATATCTGAAAATTTGAGTTCGTACCCAAAAATCTCAGGAAGTATTGACGTGATCAGATAAGAACTTCCTAAATAGGAATTTATGGTAGAACAGGATGCATCCTTGTGAATTCTCTGAATAGAACCGCTATCTATCTATTATATCGTTTGGCATACTTTTCTTATAATGCTGTAGATATCCAGGACATCAGCTTTCTGCATGATCAGACAGATATATTCGCTCAAATGAAGCTTTTATTTGAATATTCAGGTTCTTCGGAATTTCTCCTGGTATTCCCAACACTATCGGATGAAGGGATACTTTCCCTATTTTCCACATCTTTTTCAATTCTGCAGCCAATAGTCGATATTTCATTTCCTCCTTGCATGCTCTCTGCATATTAGCAGCTAACGGTATGGTTATTACTTTTATAATTAATGCCCTCTTTTTGCGAGCATGTTCTAGGGGAACAGCGTGCTTTCGTTTTGTCCAAATGTCGATAATTTTCGACGATTGAGCCGAAAATGGTCTAAACCAACTCTCACTGATGACGAATCCGATGTCAAAATCGATTCTGTCCGGCCGGCCAGCCGTCACCACGATAACGGGCGTACGGAGGATTCTATCGACTTGCAAATTTCAGGAAGGGTTGCATTTCGAAATACGAAGGTTAAGTTCGTTAATGGGCCGAATCGGCCTAATAGTTTCGGAGTTATAGCAATTTGAAATTTTGAGGTTATTTTCCTCATATCTCAGATTCAACTGCAGCGATTGAATTGAAACTTTGCAGTTAGTTGAAGCATGACGACACGCCACTTCAAACAGAATTTCGTCGAACTTGTATGATTACTAAATGAAAAAAAAAATTTCCGAAAATTTTTTCGAAAATTTTTTTTTTTCTGAAACAATTTTTTATATTCCAGATAAATTTCAGTTATACCTTGAACTTCATATTTCACAGCAGTGTACTAAATTTTAATTCGATGCGGCCATTAGTTTCGGAGATATTGGGAAAAAATATGTAGAAATTCATGGTTTTCTTCTCGATATTTTGGTTTTTTTGGTATAAATCAAGAAATACTAATTCAATCGTGATGAAACTTCGCAGCTAATTCGGAAATGTTGAAGGACAACATTGTGCAAAATATCGTGATGATCGTGTCATCCGAACAAAAAAATCAATTTTTTTTCAAATATTTAATATCTGTGATCTTCTCATCATATTATTCTCATTGAATTCTGTATGAACCTTCGAACTGTAAACACAATAACTTCCGGAAAAAACGACTTAGAAACTCGATATTTGTAGAGTAGGTTTGGGCTTAATTACGAAGGTCGAATTCGTGAATGGGTAAAATCCGCTCAATGATTCCGTAGATAATTCTTCCAATATTTTCAAAAATACATATTGGATCGAATTGAAATCCAGTAATTCATCGAAAAAAATCTAGAAAAGCTCTGCCGTGAAGGCATACGCACATGTTCAAATTCGTTGATGCTGAAGCGGTCATCTACATTGAAAATGCGCGTAAAAGCTGCTGCCTTCACGGCAGTACTTTTCTAGATTTTTTCTTCTTTCAGTGTTGACACTCAATAATATGTCGTCACTTAAAGGATATATTTAGCCGTGATGGTCTGGTCCAGTAGTCGCACTTTCTATTATACGTTATTAATTTTTGATTGGGGTCGAATGTTTAGAAATAATGTCATAGTGAGATCAATGCTTCCTCAAATATCCCCAAAATTGATGATGCTATCACGGGTGTTTTTTATGGCATATACTTGTATATAAGAACGATCATTTTTGAGAGGAAAAGATAAGTCGAGCCTTCTGTTCTCAATACTCCAACTTTTGAACTACAGGATGTTAAAACCCATGAATAATAATGAGTGTGCTATAATGAAACACCCTGTATTTCCCTCCACCACAACTGAAATTTTCAGTATTGAGTTTCAAGGGCCCATGTTCTTGCAGGTAGAAGAGGGCATCGAAGCTATGCTCTGCTGCTGGCTGCAACAACTCCAGGAGTTCGGCCTTCCGAACATCGACAAACCCGACCTCCTGCAAGGATCCAGCGCGCCTGGGAGGACCCCCCTGCGAGCGGGAGGATCCAGCCCCAACCTCGCCAAACAAATAATCGTCGACCCTAGGGTCAGGTATAACGTAAGTTGAATTACACGTGTGTATTGAAATTTGGCACCTTGTGGGATATATTTGCAAAAATATTCATTTTCGATGATATATTTATTTTTCGTTCCGAAATTCTACCCAGAACAATATATTCACGCGATGGAGGGAGTTGAGTAACTATTTGAGTTCACTGTGGATAGAATACTGATAGCAAAACAGTGCATTTTATATGAAATTTTTCTGGAGTTCATTTAGATAAAAGAACGTATTTTTTCCAAAAAATGATTTTTTCGGAAATTATTCATCAGATTTCACTGAGATTTGGCACAGTGCTTCACATTTGAGTTTGATCCAACATTTTTTCTGATTCACGGCTTTTTGAAATTTTGAAGTTATTTTTCCAATATCTCAAGGAGAACTAACTCGATTAGAAATGAACTCCCTAGTTAGTTGAAGAATACCGACGAGCAACTATACACAAATTCCGTGGGGATGGTACGAGTAAAAAATTGAAATCAAAAATGAGTAGAAAATTTTTCAACTTTCCAAAAGAATTAATTTGGAAAATTTTCACCAGTTTTTACATAGGGAATCTAACAGACCCTGAAGTCGGTGTTTAAAAACGGTGTTCAATTTCAGTTTGATCCGATATTTATTTTCGGAGATATTGAGGAAAACTATGTCAAATTCTTTAGTGCTTTCCTCGTTATCGCTCTTTAATTTATACTTTGCTATCTACTAATCATATGGTCCTCACGAAATTCTTTGTAAGCCTTCGACTCTTTCTTCATATTCGATCTTCATTTTTGGAATAGGTTTATCTGGAGAATCTTTGGGTGGATTTTAGCAATTCGCGAATTGGGCTATCGATATCAAACTCCAAACGTGCTCAATAATTATCTAGTCCATCAGCATATTCTTTCCTTCATTGTGTTAAGGATTTCAGGTTACACAAGCCGCAAACAAATTAACTTCTGAGAGAAATTACTTAGGGACTCGATATTTGTAGAGAAGGTTCGAGGCTTGATTACGAAGATGGAATTCGGGAATGGGTAAAATCCGCTGAATGATTTCGTAGATGATACAGATGAGATCCAATTTGAATCTAGTAATTGATGGAAGAATAAAAGCTTGTAGGTTCATTGATTTGGGACTCAAATACGGAAGCTGAATTCGTGAAAAGGTGAAATCGGCCGAACGATTAATACATATACACATTCAAAAATTTCCAAAAATAAGGATCGGATCTGATTCAAACCTATTACTTGATTGAGAAATGATAGCCTGGAGGTTCATGCAAAAGTCCGTAGGACTATATGAAAAGGAGATCTCCAAACCAGTCTATTAGAAAGTAAAACTGCGTTTGTGGGGATCAATAAGCAGGTGACTCCTTTGGAAGGAAATTCAAACAAGCGCGTAAAAGCTCCTGAGCTCACGTCAGTGCTTTTGTAGATTTCTAGATTTTTATCATGATGATTCAAACTCCAACCTCGAAATGTTAAGAAAAACCAAGATGCATAGAATATATATGCTGTCGACACTTTCCTCATATAACCCACCAAAATTTTGGGTCCAAACGCGGTTCTAGAATGGGCAAATATTGTCTACTTGGCTCTGTAAACGATGATGGCGCTTAGGCCGCTTTGTCGAGTCCATTCCGCTCAATCAAATCTAGAAAAGCACTGACGTGAGATCAGAAGCTTTTACGCGCTTGTTTAAGGTCCTTTCCGAAGAAGTCACCTGCTTGTTGATCCCTCCAAACGCAGTTTTACGTTGTAATAGACTGATTTGGAGATCTCTTATCATATAGTCCTACGAACTTCTGCATGAACCTCCAAGCTATCATTTCTGAATCGAGTGATAGATTTAAATTCGATCCGATCCTCATTTTTGGGAATATTTGAATGTGTATATTTAAGACTCATTTGACGGACTTTACCCATTCACGATCGCGGCCATCGTATTTGAGTAACAAATCAATGAACCATCAAGCTATTGTTCTTCCATCAAGTACATGAATGAATCTATTATATCCGATGAAATTATTTCCAAAAATATGAACTATATATTTGACATTATATCCGATGAAATTATTTCCCAAAATATGAACTATATATTTGAAATGATAGATTCTTACTATTTTAAAAGAGGAGTTTAACAAATAAGGAAAATATATTCATCAATGTTATGAAATATGCCTGGAGCAATATTAATATGACATTTATTGTGAGAAGAATTTCATGGATACCAGAAGTCATTTCGAAACCAAAACAACGGTAAGAACGAAACGGGAGATTGATATATTACTCATGGATTCTATATTGGATAGTTTGGACATTGTTTAAAAGTATTAACAGAGAAAGAACTTTCTTCAACATTCGCCAGGTCCTTGGAATTATTCAATTCACATGATATTTTCTAAAATTCATTTTTTTCCCAAAGTGAATTGACATTTTGAAAAAAAGTAATTACTACGACTTCTATGTAGAGAGGACAACGTTGTGTAGTTATCTGACAGAAAAATTACTATAACCTAACATTTTCCAAATATACACGGTGAAATGTATCAGAATGTCATTGTTAACCGGGAAAATTTATAGAAGTGAATGGAGTATATGCACACTATAGGTCCTTTCGTTTGCATAGAAAGTGTAGCACTTTCCTGCACTCGGTGTAGATATTCTATAGTATATCTACACCGAGTGCAGGAAAGTGCTACACTTCCAATGCAAACGAAAGAACCTTATAAGTCCGGTTTTCGTTCCGTCAACATGATATTTTTGCCTACTAAATTTTGACGTAAATCATACGGAAGAAATACTGAAAGGTTACGGAACGTATATTGAGAATCAACCTTTATAAGTAATCGCCCGGGGAATAATCAGGTTTCCCTCAAAAATTAATTAGGCGTCGGGAAAGTTGATGGGAATACGGGCGTGTGGAGAAAATCTTCGGGAGTTCTGGGATTAAGTTTCCGGTTATTAGTTGGAGTGTTACCATGATTAATTTGAGTGCCTACTTACTTCCTTTCCGGGGTTTCGCACACGAATAAACTTCGTGAAAATGGAAGCTACCGGCGTGGAGCCAAAATCTTCAGCGACGTTTTTCATTCCTATATTTGGGATCTTTCCACGTTTTTATAATAGACATGGAGTACACTTTCGAGGGGTCAAACTTCAAGTGGAGACTATACAAGTGATTTGCAACAAAAAAGTCATAAACATACACGATCAAATTGTTGCCACTTATTTTTCAATTTAACATTTTGATTTCGGGAAATATTCAATTCTTTTCGAAGAAATCAATTATAACTTAGTCATTTTTGAAATTCAGCTATATATCTCGAAAGAGCAAATTTATTGCAAGATAAAATCTTGGGTGGGCCAAAAATGTTTCTGTGTTGGGAGGTTATTATAAGTATCTGTTTAGTGCGTGGTTTCACGTTTGTCGAACATTGGAGGTAGAACAGAATCTTTTTTCCGCTTTTTCTGTGTATTTCAACAAAATTGATAAAATTCGTGAAGTTCAAGGCCTATTTATTGTGTCCTTGTGAAACTCAACATAAGTGTAACCTTTCCTTGAAATTCTATCCGTCATAAGAAGAAATAGAAAAATAGGGGAATGGTTTAGGGTACGAACAGAACAAGTGGGTCGCGGTTGAGGTGGAGGTTGAGGATGATGCTACTAGCCCAATTATTCCGTAGATATACCCATTCAAAATTTTATTTTTCCAATATTTCCAAAAATACAGATTAAATCGAATTGAAATTCAGTAATTTATCGGAAAAAAATCTAGAAAAGCTATGTCGTGAAGGCATACGCGCATGTTCAAATTCGTTGCCGAAGTGGTCATCTACATTGAACATGCGCGCAAAAGCTGCTGCCTTCACGGCAGTGCTTTTCTAGATTTTTTTACGCTGGTGGCGGAATTATGTTCAATCATTCATTCTGTTTATTTTGTATAATTTGTAATATCATGATGATTTCATAATGACGGACATATTTCCTATACAGGGCGAGTCTTCAAGTTGTACATCAAGTCTAGCCAAAGATTTCTGTCATCAAATAAAACACTGTTTTCATTCACCATTTTTCCAGATTTGGCTCAGGTTAAAAGATACAGGCTGTTGAAATTTTCAAAAAAAACTTTCTTCACTAGTTGTTATGTGGATACTCCGAGTTAAATGAATTTTCGTGTTAAATTTTCTGAATCTATGACAAATGTTCTTCATTACTTTCGTCCTAGCTCAAACGTATCACAGTAAATAAGAAACTCGCCGTTTCAAAAAAAAAGAAGGAATTAGCATAAAAAAAATGCAGTTTATCTTGAGTCATCGTGAGAATCTTCAATCATTTTAGAAAACTCAATCACTCGTTATAATTTCCCATCTTTTTAGAGATATTCGACGTTGATTGTTATGAATATACATTGGATCATAAAATTCGAGAAACTCCCCTATTCTTGTGGATCCGAGCTAGTAATTGCCTTAAATTAAGCTTCGCCCACGAAAATTAAAACCACCGAATACACAGTTATTCAGAGCATAGAAATAGAGATTAGGTTTCATGTCTATAAACGGGACTTTCCATAGAATTCACTTGATATATTTATCAGTCAGCTGAATAATTTTATATAATTAACTAATAAGTTTGGTGAAAATAACATTTCAATCACAAAAACGAGAAAAACAAATAAACATTTGGATATTGGATGAATATCAAGTGAAAGATCAGTGCTTCAATTGTCAAGTGTAGTGCACAAAAAGCTTCTAATTGACGTTATTACAAACCATTTGAATTTATTCGCTTGGAATTGACCACTTGGACACTATTTCGTTTCAGTCCAATGCGGAGTAGGGAAGTGAAGCCTTTTGCTCTAACTCTAATTATACTGGGTCTATAGGTTCATTGAATTTCGCACGCATATTCTTTGATCGTACAGTGTTTGGATAGAGCATTAAATTAATTTATTTTCCAATCATAGAGCAATATTATATAGGACCTTTCCCCACATTTGGATAGAACAATCGATTTCTTATCTCCCTACACAAAAATATAATTCCAAACATCAGTGAAATTAAATCTCTATCCAATAACTGCATCAATATTACCCAACAATCGTGAATATCTTCGAGTTCGCGATCCTCACCACAAAAATCACGGCAGCCCGTCTTTTCGTTTATAATAACACCCTTTCTTGTCCGATATCTGGCGATTCCTTCAAGATCCAATTACCCTAATCGACATCTCCATTCCAGGGCGATCTGGTTCAAATGAAACCCGTCTCTTCTCAGAGCGGCGGCGGCGAGATCAAAGATAAGGCGATTGAATTATTGGTCTTGTTGCACGGCCTCCGGCACGAGAACCTCAACCCCTTGATCGGGTGTCTCGCGGAGCCACCAAGGGCGGCGTTAGTGTCGGAATACTGCGCCAGAGGTTCGCTGCAGGACGTGCTGCAACAGGATGACATCAAACTGGATTGGTCCTTCAGGTTGAGCCTGCTAACGGATCTAGTTAGGGTAAGTGGCACTTGGTAATGAGACCCGTATAATGAGTTAGCCAGTACAAGTAGTCTGTATCTGTAAGGTGAGAGTCTGTTGCTACACGGTAGGCTTGCAAGCTTTTGCAGTCAACTTATGCGTAGATGTGTTTTTTTTTTATTTTCAAGATGATGAAATAAGCGTTTCAGCAATGTGATAAAATGACTTTGATCCAATGGTATGTGGCATGAACATTGCTTTTTAAACAAGTTTATTCTCTGAATTTAACGACGAACGAGTATGTGCCAATGGAAATACTCAAAAATCCATTTAAAGAGTTGAATGGTGTGGTATTAAATTTTGATCGGTATAACGGCCGTACCAGATGTGCATCATTTCGTGTTAAGTACATGTGCATACTTTCACTTCATTCTATACTATACTAATTGAATGAGGAGTAAAATAGAGCTAAAAAAAACAACTAAAGAACGTGATCTTTCGATGATTTTAGGTATTCTCAAGAAATTCTGGAAATCGACACAGTTACGGAGGTCCTGGTCCTGCGCCATTTTGCAAATATATCAAATGGGTTATGCCGATGTATTTCGCTGGGTTTTGCACTGGCATCTCAATTTATCGACCAACCGAAAGTATATCTATCGCTAGAATGTATGATGTATACTCTTCTGAGAACAAGCAATATATTCTTTGGTGCATCACAGTGTTAGCAGAGGAAATGTAAATTGGGTACCATACGTATGATACGAAAGCACAGATAAAAACCTCAACAAAAACTCTGTCTTCCCGTATGAGTGGAGTATTTTCGTTGAAGAACGTGGATGGCATTTTTTTATTGGAAAATAATTTTTTCGTCATTTTGAATTTATTTTGTCGAAATATCTCAACATAATATCTGAAACAGAAGTGGGACTGAGAACCAGCAGGAAGCAGTATATTACCCACATTTCCTCTCTGACCGGGGTTCGGTCTTCAAAACGATTATATTTTAGATCCTCAGATAAAGAAGAACGCTACAGGACCTTTATACTCCCCTAGATCCATAATTGGTTATTTTAACCTGAAAATCTAAAAAAAATAAGAAGAAATTGAAAAACTTGTGACATAAGTATTATGTCGAAATTGATTGCCTTTACTGGTATCAACTCTGAAATTCAATTGCTCATATTCTTCAGAAATGCGGCTCCGTTCCAAGAATAACATTATCATCACCAACAGGTATTTCTACCGCATTAACCAATTTGAGGTTGGGCATAGTGTCTGTAGACTCAAAATATTCAAATTAAAAATTCACGGAGAGCACTGGCGTGATGTGAGGAACCTACTTATCTGACTGTCTACCAGAGCAAGTGTTGAAGTGGAACCATGGTGCAAAACATGGTGTGATCATCTGAAAAAAAATTTAGAAAAGCACTGATGTGAAGTCAGCAGCTTTTACGCCCTTGTTTACATTGCGAAATGGTGACTTGAAAATTTTGGTGAAATTTCAATGAAATATTCAAAGAAAACTAAATTTTTTTCGAATTTTTTCATGGATAATTCTTCTTGTTGACACTGTTCATCTTCCAACCAAGTTTCATTTCGATCAAATAGATATTTTTCGAGTTATTGAAAAATCAAAATTTCAAATGGTTCTAGCACAAAAACCATTCAGTATATTCGGCCCATTAACGAACCAAACTGAGATATTCAGGATCTTAACCTAACCTGAAAATTTAAAGACTCTAGGTCCTTTCGTTCAAAAGTTACAGCGCACCCGGCTAGACGGACCGAATCAATTTTGACCACGGATTCTTCATCAGTGAGTCCAACCTAGTCGTTTGAGACCAATTTCGGCTCAAAATTCGAAAATTACAGACATCGTGACGAAATGATTACGCACTGTTCCCCAGAACAAGCGCGTAAAAAGTGACGTGACGTAGTTGAAAATACAAGTAAGAATGTATTCTGTGCTTTGAATTCGAATGAAAAAAGTGACGTCATCATTTGTATGTACGATCACACCATGTTTTGTCTTACATCATGAGTGGAACTAAATTTGTCAATCATGCGACGTGTATTTTTTGGCCAGTACGTGACGTATTCTCCAGGGACCCAATTCTTGAATGTGATGGAATGAACGTTCTCTATCGTTTCATCAAAAATGCACTGAGTTTTCTTGACAACAGGGTTGACACGCCTATTTTCTCCCTTACCTGATTCAAGAATAGGGGCCCTGTAGTATTTCGATCTACGTGTCATTTCATTGTACTGACGTAAGTACTACTTGGATGGAACGAAAATTTTACAGATAGGTTGAACTCAACAAGTGCATTCGTTTAGGACTTTAAAAGTTGCTATCGCAGTCAGAACAGATGACCATATACATCAAAAATTTCACCTGAACTCTATCATGTCAGCAACCACATTCATATTACTGAGGTTATTCCAATTGGGTTGGACTATAAGCAATTCTATTGAGATTCCTGATCAAATTATGTTAGTAAGTTACATGTCAGGCTGGCTTTTTTATTGAAAGAACGATTATAACACACGTGTGAAATCACCTGACATGAATAAATATCATTTTTCCTATTGAAATTAATATTGGTTTTAAAGCTATTTTCATTGATGTGTATGCAGGAGTTACTAAACGTTATAATAAAATAATTGAAAGTTTTTCACAATAACTATTAACGCTAAAATCATATCTCCATTTAAGAGCATATTTGGTTAATGATTGAGCTCCCTCCTTAAATAATTTTGATTTTCATTATTTTTGAGGAATTCATCATAAGATTTCGAGATGATGCTTCAAATGAATTCTGGATTGAAATCAACAAGGTAATTTTCAACTTCCTATATTCAAGGTATATAAACTATAGATACTCTTTTCAAGCATGTGTTCGTTAGCATATTATGTGTTTATACTTTCACCTTGAAATTCAAAATATCATTTTTCATTAAATGGTTAACACTGTTGATTTATGTGCAAGAAAATGGTATAAATGAATCTTTCCACCAAACAATATACGTGAAACATTTCTAATAAAAACAGAGGAAACATTTCCTTGAACTTTGCCCAGATGTGTGAAATTATTGTGAGAAAAACGTAATTACTAGGAACACTTTGTAGAAACGCCAACGTCGAGTCGTTGTCTTTGATCAATTCATCGAAATGTATGAAAAAATATGTTGGAAATGGAAAAATCATTCTTCACCTGCAAAAAGCAGTTGAATTCGAGTGTGTAATTTATAGGAGTGAAAAATTGATTTTGAAATATTCAGTAACAGGGAAATTATACATCCAACGAGTTATGTTTCAATATCAATATCTCCTAGACAGCGTTATTTTGTTCCTATTTAACTTGACGTATAAAATTGATACGGTTGCTTGTTGCATTTCAGAGCGTTCTTCTGGTAAAATCTCAAAAGTGTATTTATCACTATGAATGTTATTCAAAACACCCTTGGCAACAATTATATTACAATGAACCATTAACAATGAAGAGTGAATATCATGCTGAATAAAAAATAATCTTTTATTAAATTAGAAGCGTTTCAAGCGAACCCGCAAATATTCTTGTCGCGAAAATATTGATTATATACTAGCATCAATGTACTGAGTGTGTTTTAGGGAACAAAAAATCTACTGTGGAAAATAGATGAGGTCTCTCATATTTCAGAAGATATGAGCCGCCGAAGTTTTGAATTGATGCATTTTCAAGTAACTTTTGCCATAATAAAAACGATAATGGTTAATATTCGAAGGAAAATAATTGAACCTCTATTTCTTCATTTACATTTCGGTTTTAAAACGTCTTGCGATGTTATCGGATGCCAAATTTCCACGTCCTTCGATCATTTCACTGATCTTCTGTAAGGTGTCTCTCGCTCATGGCCCTCGATACACCGTCTTTCCACATCTTCCTTGGTCTCCCTATTTTCCTTTGTCCCGTCGGTATCCACTTCATCACTCTCTAAGGTAGTCTTGTGTTCGGCATTCTCTGGAAGGAATACCAGCAGTGCATATAAAAAACGGTTCATAGAAGCTATTCGAGGCCCTCACATGGTGTATAAATCAATATTTGAATGGAGCAGAGATACCCAAGGAACGGAAGAACGCATACATTACATCTATTCACAAGAAAGGAAATTAATTAGATTGCTCAAACTATAGGGGCATAGCAGGAACTAGTACGCTGTGTCCTTAGTATGTAAGATTTATAAGAGATATAATTGAGACCGAAAATGAAGAGGAGGAAGAACAATCAGGCTTTAGGGCTGGAAGATTCTGTAATGACAACATATTTTGCCTAAAACAAATAATCGAGAAGAAATCGGCGATGAATCAGAAATCCCAAATTATGTTCATTGATTTACATAGAGCATATGACACGGTTCCAATAAATAAACTATGGGAAGTGCAAGAATCTAACATCAACCATACACTAATTAAAGCTCTGAAAAACATGTAAAACGGGACAACATTACAAATAAAAGTGGGCAATAAATTATCAGAGAAGTTTGCTGTTGATAAAGGACTGCGTCAGGGTTGTTGCGTATCGCCCACATTATTCAAGATTCTTATTGCAAAAGCCCTAAGTCGATGGAAGCCTAAATGCAAGGGTATGGGAATTGATCTTGGGCAGATGTGTCTATACATAGTGCAGTTTGCAGACGATCAGGTCATCATAGCCAACGATAAAGATGACATAGAGTATAAGGCCAGAAAATTAAAAGATGAGTACCATCGATAGGGCTTGGAAATACCTTCCCATAGGAACTACCCTTTCGAATGTCCAACTGGAAAGTGGAGAGGCAGTTGAAGCATGTAAAGAATACGCCTATCTAGGAGTTATTTTTGATAATACAAGGAAGGACGATAGTGAAATAAAGAAAATAATAACTCAGGCTAGAAACATGATAGGATGCCTCAATGGAATATTTTGGTATCATCTAATAGGAAAACAACGAAAATATCTTATATATGAAACACTCATTGGAGCCGAGACTTGGCGAATAACGGAAAGGAACAGAAGGAAACTCGAAGCAGTGGAAATGGACGTATTCAGGAGATCCTTAGGGATATCTCGTAAAGACAGAGTTAGGAATGGGGAGGTTAAACTGGGAATGGGTATAGAAGGATCGTTGACCACAGAGATTGAGAGGAACCAGCTGATATGGTACGGGCACGTCCAGAGAATGCCGAACACCTCTATTTCCACTTACTCCAAAAGTAAAGTTTGGCACTGGAGCCCTTCAGTCAGTTAAAATTCAAATTTGTCCATGGAAGGCAGACTTCATTTCAAGATTGATTATTAATCTTTACAAAAAGAGGTTTAATAGTTGTTCGGTATTTACACTTCTTTCATTATACAGGTCTCACAATAGTGGCGCGGTATTCCATGTCTCTTGTTAGGAAACAGATGAGAATCTGGTTTTCTACGATGTGACCTTATTGCTAAAACTTGACAAATTAAAAATATTTCCGGTAATACAGGGTGTTCTTTTTTTTCTGGGCGGGTAATAACTTTGTTTTTTTTTAAAGGCAACCTTTATTTTTCATTACTTTTCGGTTTTTCGAGTGTAAGCTCACTACGATTCACATTTTATTTAAATAGTATGGTAAAGAAATATTCTTCAAAGTAAAGATCTGTTCCAGGAAAAACTAGTGAAATTAAGCATGAGGACTACACGACTAAATTTGTAGAGGATTTTTGTGCTTCTCATGGATCGATAAAATATTGGGTATTCCTTTCGAAATAAGGAAAATACTGCTAATTTTTATTCCCAATATTTGTCAGGCTGTTTTTCATACCCTGTATACCCCAGTTCGATTTCAGATAAACCGTTTGAGAAAAAAACCCACGTTCAATATTTGAACAGAAATAAGTTCTAGTCGGACGTGGCACAACTCAATAATGTCAAATACTCTCAGTGATGAATATTGGAAGAAAAGACATGCCAATGAGAATATCTGAAAAACACTTGATATTTCGCGGTAAAAATATTTATGAAGTGTATTTTATTTTCCATGTCGGAACCGAAAACGGAATGAAAAATACAGGTTCCCATTTAAAGAAATAAAGTTGTGACCTGCCCTGAAAAAATGGAACACCCTGTGTGACCGAAAACATTTTTAATTTGTCGAGTTTAAGCAATAATTAAAAATTATTCATTTCATTAGTTTTTGCCTTATGATATATACCCCATTTTCGAAGCATAAGCGAGATACAGGGTATTTAATGTTAACTTTGAGCAACATTCTGATAACTGTGGTGATTTATACGTGACCTTTGAAATAACGGTTTTTGGTCACATCTTAGCATTTTTTTGGTGGTCAATTCAATTATTGTGTAGAATTCTGGGAAAATATTTCAAAATGGCGGAAAACCTACAAAATTGGAATATTTTGTTTTCGATCGCCAAATTGGATAGCATTATTTCAATGTACTCAATTTTCTAAGATTTTCCGTGAAAAATTTCTTCCAAAATTCAAGCTCAACTTTTTTTTACATGTCTACAGGGAAAAAAAAAATCAACGAAAATTATTGAAATCGTTCGAGTTTGAACTTACCTTCATTCCCAACTCTGGTGTGAAAACAGAATGAAAAAATATCCATTGGTTTTCATTTTATAGCCTTCCAAAGACTCCGCTCGTAGTACTTGAATAATTTTCTCTGAAGAAACTGGTGGTCCTTCG
Organism: Myrrha octodecimguttata; assembly: GCA_958510865.1. NCBI lineage: Eukaryota > Metazoa > Arthropoda > Insecta > Coleoptera > Coccinellidae > Myrrha > Myrrha octodecimguttata. The sequence goes on from OY294057.1 coordinate 36,364,204, forward strand.
GAGGCCGAAATTATGCAAATTGGCCTCCAGAGTGACCTGAATAGAAATTTGAATTCATCAAGAAAAAAAAATTTTTCTAAATAACTTTGGTGGGAATCGAACTCTCTCCGCATTCGGAAATAGGGTCAAATTCGACTACCGTTGCTTGGTAACGGACGTCATTATAATCAGAATGAATCCAATTTATAGGAAACTCTATTGTACGTGAGTGGAGCAAGTTCGAATCCCATCAACGTTTTTTTGAAAAAAAATTTTTTTTTGAGGAATTCATATCTCTATCCAGGTCATAATGAGGACCCTTCAGCACAATTTTGGCCTCCGTAGGGCCACCAGTTTCTTAAATAAAAATTATTTAATTACTCCGAGCGGAATCTTTGGAAGGCTATGAAATGAAAACCAATGGATATTTTTTCATTCTGTTTTCACACCAGTGTTCAGAATGAAGGTGAGGTCAACCTCGAAAGATTTCAACAATTTTGGGTGAATTTTTTTTACTATCGACATATAAAAATATAAATGTTGAGTTTGAATGTTGGAAACAATTTTTCAAGGAAAATCTTAGAAAATTGAGTACATTAAAATGATGCAATCCAATTTGGTGATCGAAAACGAAAAACTCCAACTTTGTAGGTTTTCCGCCATTTTGGAATATTTTTCCAGATTTCTACACAACAATTGAATTGACCACCAAAAAATACTAAGATGTGACCAAGAACCATTATTTCAAAGGTCACTCATAAATCACCACAGTTACAAGAATATTGCTCAAAGTTGACATTAAACACCCTTGCTTATGCTTCGAAAACGGGGTATATGTCATAAAGCAAAAATCACTTTTCCAATGTCGTCTATACGGCTATATATGTTGGACCAGTTTATGGTGAAACACCCTGTAGATATGGAACACCGTGCCACTGTTGCGGGACCCACTGGTAATGTTTTTTTGAATGAATCTTCAGAAATCGTTTCCTTGAGGTTGAAACACCATTTGTGAACTGAATAATAGCAGTCAGTGATTAACTTTGATAATATTCTCTGAATAATCTTGATTGTTTTCCCTGCAACATCGTGCCAGTGCTTGTTTTCATGATGAAAAAAGTGAACTGAAGACGTATCTTCTCAGAACTTTGGGGACCTAATCTTCCAAACTATGGGAGACCACCTAGTTTTGACTACAGATTTTTTTCTGTAGAACACACTATATTGTTGCCTATATCTTATCAATGTCTTTGCGACGAAAAACTAACTGCACTCCTTTCAATGAATTGATTGCTAATTTATTTTGACCTTTCCTTCGATACCTTACTTTCGACAAACCACTAGTTTCGTGCTTCGGAATTCCAGAATATTAATATCCTCCAAACAGACTTCTGTTTGCGAGCTCAGCCTTTAGAATCAACACCAGAAGTCCTGTATCTTCCGCATCTACCCAGACATAAATCTACCGAAGGACATGGCGGCTGGTGCGTGCATAATTCATCTGAAACACAACCTTGCTTGTCAGGCCGCCACTTTTTCCACCACATCGGATAACATCGACCGTATCAGACGTTTTGAAATATAACGTAGCGTTGGGAAGATACTTTAACCCCAAGGGAAGCTGTATGTATATGGAACTTCATTCAGGAAGCCGCCTCTAGACGCGAATATTGAATGTGATAAATAAATGAGGTTATTTCGATGTATATTGGAGAGGAATGTTGCTGATATCGTTTTCAGCTTCAGTTCTCCCGAAATATCGTATAGAATGCTGGATATTTGGTGATGAAGAAGACAAGCATCTGCTGCATTCAATCAGTAGGACAATGAACTGATTCAACTCAACTCACCTCAGTCCAAAGAGATAGTAACAAGTGAGCAACAGGATTTGATAATTGAAGAAATAAATTAGATTTCTCTCATTTTTTTTCAAGATTGTTGCGTGATCAGAGATGACGATTGGCTATGAAATAACAGCAATAACACATATAACACGGACTTCCTGGCGAAATCTCCCAGAGGTCCTGACCCGGCTTTTATGCGAACTCCTATTGTGATTTTCCAAAGTGGCCACAAACACAACCTGATTTGAGAATTTTCAATGCGAGCTCCTTAAGTTACTGCATACGTTACCAGAATTAGATATTAAAATTGTAAGTTTCTAAAGTCATCCCAAATGTTACCATATAATGGGAAATTCACAATGGGAGTTCCTGAAGTCATCGCAGATGTAACCAGGATGAAAAAGTTCCAATGCGAGTTCCTAAAGTAATTACAGACCTTAGAAGAACAGAAAATTCGCAATGCGGGTTCCCTTAGTCATCACAGACAAAACTCAAATAAGAATTTCGCAATGGGAGTTCCTGAAGTAATCCAGAATGCAGCCACAATTGAAAATTTTTATAACGTTCCTTTTATCCCGAACACGAGGAAGATTTTTTCACGATATCTCTCGTGCGTAGTTTGAACAGAGATAATATGCAGATAATTTCATTTCGTTCATAGATAGGCATAATATGTTTTATATTCATCAGATCGGACGTTGATTGGCTCTATGGAAATCTTCCGTTTCATTTTTTTATGGCGAAACCTCTTTGACTGATTCCAAGATTCTGAACAAAGCTTCACCCCCGTGCTGAAACTTCTGCGTCGGGGTAAAAACTGGTTACGCTGTAGGTGCATCGAACCTGGACGATCTGGTCTGATCGGTCAGGTTTGGTCTGGTCAACTCCAATGTAGAAAGTAGTAACTGCCTAAAGGTTGGTTCTCACTGTACGTTCCATAAACTTCCCCAGGCAACCTTGTTGTGTCTACAGAAAATAATGTGAGGTGTGAACGAATGGAGATGTTGACACTATCTTTACCGCTTACGTTCCGTTTACATACAATTTTTGCCCGCATAGTTTTTATGGAGCATATATGGGATATGGGAAGCTTACATAACGTGGAATAAGAAATAAACTTAATTTTAACGGAGCATATATGGTAGATATATCGGAAGTCTTCAGAGCGTATAGTTAGAATCAACCTGGAGCTTGGTTGTCCACTGGAAGCGATGGCAAGCTTTCACGACCCAAGCAGTCTCAGGCTTCAGGATTGTCCACTCGCAGACAGTTTTCGAGATTTCTGTTCATTCTGGTTCTTGGGAGGAGTTGAACCTCTGCCGTTGTGAATTCTTTGTGTATGAAACAGGCCACCAGCAAACTCTACAGCGTTTTATTAAGAGATTCATGTTCATTTCGAGGCCAGAACAGATCGTTCACTACATGAGAATGACTTGACCATAGATGAAGAACTACAGTGGGTATGTCTCAGAAACAGTGGAGAGTATGAAAAGAAATTTGAATTCTTCACAATAAATCATATATCAGGGAGGCCATTACTCAACAGAACGCCTGGCTGTGATAAACACGTAATAAAAAAACAACAATCATTAACCTTTCATTCTTCTCCATCTCGAATTCATTTAGAATTAACCACTATCTTGTTTATTCTTTTCGCAGCTATCTGCGTTTCGTCGAATACTTCTCCATATGCAGGAGCAGGGGTGACAGAGCCAACCTGTTCGAGATCCGATTGTGCCGCCCGTCTAACTTTTCTTCCAGCGGAGGCGGCTACCTACAATTCCATTCATTTGGATCTGTCGCGCAAAATCGTGCAGTGGACTATCGCCCTAGAGCAGCTCCTCAGCGACACAAAAATTGGTTTTTCGCATGCCTTCTTCATGATTGGAGTCTTCTTCTTCCTCCTAATTTAGGCCGTTGGGCGTTTATTCTCCAATTCAGCTCTTTCTTATGAAATCAATGTCCAGGAATCTTTCCATCTTTTGGATGTCTGCCTGGAGGTCGTTGGGTCTGTGGTCGACCATCCCGTGTAATTTTAGCTACCCTGCTCAGATCCATTCTGTTAATGTGGTCGTTCCATTCTCGTCGCCACTTTCGTCCCCATCTAAGCACATCTTCGATCTCACATTCCTTTCTCACATCGCTGCTTCGCTTCATTTCTCTGAGAGTGTAGCCCGCTATACTTCTGAGGCTTTTCATTTCTGTTGTTCTCAGGATGTTTTTTGTTTTTCGGTTATCTGCCCGAGTTTCTATTGCGTAGGTTAGTTAAGGTCTTATGCAGGTCTCATAAATCTTGGTTTTAGCTCGGGTATTCATGTACTAGTTATTCCATATCACCTCTCTCAGGGCTCCGGCTATTCTGTTGGCTCTGTATGCTTGATCTCTCACTTTCTTGGTTCTATTCGAGCTGCGGGTAAGTTACACTCCCAGGTATTGAAACTCCATTACTCGCTCTACAGTGTTATCTTCAACTACAAGTTTGCATCTTATGGGTTCCTTAGCGATGATGAGTGTTTTAGTTTTCGTAGTGGATATCTTTATGTTGTATTCAGCCGCCTTCTGGTAAAACGCGAACAATAGTCTCTGCAGGTCATACTCGTTTTCGGCTATGATCACTGCGTCATCTGCATAGCATATGCCAGTAGTAAGCCTGTTACCTCTGCCTGCCTTCTTCACATGAGTGATGATCTCGTTCATGATGATGTTGAACATTTGAGGACTTAGAGAGTCCCCTTGTGTTATTCCCGATGGTGTTGCAATTTCTTGTGTCAACCTCTGGTTCAATCGTATGTGGGTGGTTGTATTGAGATTCAGTTGTTTTATAATATTTACAATAGTCCTAGGTACTCGTTTTCTCTTCAGAATATCAATAACATCTCCCAGTCTCACTCTATAGAAAGCCTTGGTGAGATCGATGAAACACATAAATGCGGGTTTGCCATACTCTATGGTTTTTTTGATTATCTGTCTGACGATGAGGGTAGCATCCATGGTCGATCTGTTCTTCCTGAATCCCTGTTGTTCCTCCAAAATGGTCATGTGTTCACTTAGCATTGTTTCCAAGATCTTAGTTTTTAGATTTCATGGTTGAGCTTAGCCAGTGTTATGCCTCGGTAGTTTTCAGGGAATTTCCTATTGCTCTTCTTGAATACTGGTATGGTTAAACTCTTCTTTCATTTCTTGGGTACCTTTTTTGTTTTCAACATTTTGTTGTACAGGGCAGTTAGTTCCTTCATCAATTCGGGACCTCTGTACTTCACAACTCGTTTGGTATGTCATCTAGGACTGTCGCTTTCCTGTCTTTCATTTTACTAACTGTCTCAATTTTACTGGTATCTCAATTGGGTCAAGGTCTTCCATAGTATCATCACAAATTATATCGACAGGCTAGAGTTTCTGGAGTTTCATTGGAATCGAATATTCTATCCATAAGAATAAGATGAAAATGCCTCTATGTCCACCATAATATACAGGGTGTTTCATTGGTAAATGAACATACGGTAACCTGAGCTAGAGCTATCCTAGGCGAGACCAAAAAACCTATATATGATAGGTCTAATCAATTCCATAACCGAGATACGGGGTGGTTCATGTTTTCACTGATAATTTCAATTTCTCATAACTTTTGAATCACTCAGTATATTCGGTTGATATTTGGAACATATGTTCAAATTTCACAGGTCGATCGATTCATATTCAAATTACCGAAAAATTCCAGGTCCGTATCTGAAGAATATTGGAGTTCTTGCAAGCTGAGATTCAACACTTTGTATATTGAAATTTTGGGATTTGATTGAGATATTCGAAAAGAGCAGAAAATTTTCAATGGGGTTCAGTAGATTCCATCTTCCCGCACGTTATTCTGCTCATAGAAAACTCAAGGGAATGATTCAATTGAATATTCGAATTCCAATAAATTCTTAGAAAATGAGTTCATTGTAATTAAACTGAGAAATTTTTTCTTGAAATGATTGAATATTTGTATTTTCCGATATTCTGAGAATTCCAAAAAAAAAATTAAAAATTGAATTGTGAAAAATTAATTTGTATTGTATCCCACAAGGGATTTTTCGAGTAGACTGCGGTTCAAGGTATTATTTGTCTGTGTTAGTTTTTATAAAATCCATATCATCATAATGCCTCATGAATTTTCGAATCAAGAATATGCTTATATTTTTCTCGTGTATGGTTATTGTGACGGGAATGGTAGAGCAGCTGTACGGGAATATCAATCAAGATTCCTCAATTAATGACTACCATATCATAGAACTTTATCTACAGTTTTCAATTATGTTCGCGAAAATGGCCGGTTTCCTACATCGATAGTGAATAACACACAAGAAAGGCGACACCTTGACATCGAAAAAAACATCCTTGATATGGTAGGGACACATCCAGAAGTTATAGCACTAGAAGAATACGAATATTCAATCATTTCAAGAAAAAAATTCTCACTTTAATTACAATGAACTAATTTGCTAAGAATTTATTGGAAGTCAAATATTCAATTGAATCTTTCCCTGAAGTATTCTATGAGCAAAATAACGTACAAGACGATGAAATCTACTGAACCCCATTGAAAACTTTCTGCTCTTTTCGAATATCTCAATCAAATCCCAAAATTTAAATATACAGGGTGTTGAATCTCAGCTTGCAAGAACTCCAATATTTTTCAGATACGGACCTGGAATTTTTTGGGAATTTAATTATAAATCGATCGACCTGTGAAACTTGAACATATGTTCCAAATATCAACCGAATATACTGGGTGGTTCAAAAGTTATGGGAAATTGAAATTATCAATGAAAACATGAACCACCCTGTATCTCGGTTATGGAATTGATTAGACCTATCATATATAGGTTTTTTGGACTCGCCTAGGGTAGCTCTAGCTCAGGTTACCGTGTGTTCATTTACCAATGAAACACCTTGTATATCGTATCACTTAGTCACATAAAAGTTATCGTCAATATCCGCAAGAATCAATTGTGAAAGGATAAACACCATTAATAAACAGATTCCGATTTACATTGTGTGAACGACATCTGAAATATTCATTCGGCATTATAAATAGTACGATAAATTGTGTTTATATCGCCTACTAACATTCCCCTCCAGGCAAAAAAATGAATATTCTCGCCGAACTGTGTATATTTGGCGCTCTTTAATGATGAAGATATCCTATAAGGTCTCAAAATCCGGAAAATTATTACTGTTGTCTGAACTCACAACAACGTCCTCAATAAAGCAGGAGACATAATCTGCGCCGGGTGGCCATACACTGCCGGATTTATCGTTGTGTAACGCCATCCAAATTATGCTTATTATTCTCCTTTCACTGTTAATTTTTTCAGGGTATGAAGTACCTCCATTCTACCCCTATCCGTGTCCATGGCTACCTCACATCCAGGAATTGCGTCATAGACGCCAGATGGGTCCTGAAAGTCACTGATTACGGTCTGCCTGCTTTCTATGAAGCTCAGGGAATCTCGCCTCCTACCAAGACAGCTAGAGGTAATTATATTCTCGGATATTTCATGTCTAGAATTGATTCATGTATTCAATGCAACAAGTGTCTTTTTGCGTCCTTGTTTCATGAAACGAAAGCGTTATAATTCTTTTTTTTCTTTCCAATTTTGATCCGAAAATCGTTAAACACGATCGGGCCGGAATAACTGATGGATAATCCCCCGAAATTCCCAGACTGCAGGTCTTTTTCTTTGAGTTCTCATTGCATATGCCAGACAGACGGCCAATCGGATAGAATTGAATTTCACTCGAATGATATCGATCCTTCAGCAGTGAGCCCAACCCAGTCGTTTAACAAAATATTCGGCAGACATTCGGCCGAAACTATGAGCTTCTTGTTACCTTGAACATGCGCGTAGACATGTTCATCTTGCCTCCGATGAAGGGGGTTCAAGACTTCTTGCGTTGTGTTTATTTTAAACGAATTACTTCAACATAACTGAATGATATAGACAGGATGAGTCAAGTTTCACATTAATTTCAACCATAAATTTTCCTCATCGAATAAATTCCCTTTTTGCGCGCATGTTCTAGGGGAACAACGTGCTATCGTTTCATACAAATGTCTGTATTTTCGATGATTGGACTACCTGATGACGAATCCAGTGTCAAAATCGAGTCTGTCCGTCCGACCTTGCTATTGCTGTGCAGTTGAAGGTTGCTTACCTTCCACAATTCCGGAGCCGGCCAAAGGCACAATTTTCATTATCACTCTGTAGAAAATTCAAGAATTATAAGGGAAATAGACAGTCAACACAGGTGGTCATTGAATGTCTGAGGAGCAGTAATCAGAATTCATGTGATAGGCCCTCATTTTTTCGAAGGAAATTTAGATGGAGCTGCATTTCTGAATTTCATTCAGAACATTTTTCCTGGAATGTTAGCAGTGTTACCTACAGAAATACGAAATGAAATGTGGTTTCAGCAAGATGGAGCACTCGCTCGTTATTCTCGTCCTGTGAGGGATTTACTGGACCAACAGTTCCCAAATAGATGGATTGGTAGGGGCGGACCGACAAGATGGCCCGCTAGATCACCGGGTCTCACCAAAATAGATTTTTTTTGTGGGAATACATAAAAAAATCGGGTATGATGAAGTTCCAACAACAGCTTCCAATATGCGAGGAAGGATTGTGACTGCTTTCTGAGGCATAAATCCAGCCATGCTGATGAGGGTTGGTGGCTCATTCAACGATCGGATCGCTTTGTGTTCCAGAGAAGACGGACGACACTTCAAATATCTCTTGGATCATCACCACAATTTTTCTTTGTCTTTTTCAACGCCCGTTTGTTTTTATGTCCAATAAAATTTTTCGTTCTTATTTAATTTTTCGTGCCTGCTGGGCGCAGGAGTGAAAATAGCCCTTCAGTTTCTCCTGAAAAAATGTAAGGTTTTAAATTGTGTAAATCATCATAGAAAAAAATACAGAGTGTTACATTTGAAAAAATCGAGAAAAAACAATCTGAAATTCTTCATATTTGGACATTGATAACGGACACCCTGTATAAGAGAGGTTGATCATTTAGGAACGATTACTGGGCAAATTCTTGAGTTGAAAGATATCCTGATCAAATTCATGTTTCTATCGCTTCTGGAAATCGATTAAGGGCTCTTACCGAACAACTGTTTCGTCGAATTTTTGCAGTTTTTTCTGATTGAGATCCGTACCGTTGGAAAAGTATCCCTAATATTTTGCATCATGGTAGATGTATTGAAGAGCATTGAAAATATGCAAAAAGATAAGGAATGTTCCATTCAAAAAATCACCCATTTGTTGAATAATTTTATTCGGGAACACCCTGTATATCAGAAAATAATTTCCTGAAATGCAGAATTGAAAGTACAAAGAGAATGCTTCTCAACTAAATTCCCAAAATGTCTGGTTTGGCAGCTATGGAAGCCTAACGCACTATTGCAGGACCCTGTATATTTCAGCAATAATTTACTTAGATGATTAACCAATTGTCGCAACTCCTGGATGGTACAAACTGAAAAGATCAATTCGGAAAGGCAAAGCATGCGAATATATACAAACAATACATATAGGACCGTTCGAAAACGTATGATACCATTCGTCGATTGCCGGACGGCCACCACGCGTTTAGGTCTGAACAGATAATATATTGAATTAGATTGAAATGGAACCACGCGGGTCCAAAATCTTCACAGAGAACGCCGTTTCTGTTCAAATCTTAATGGTAGAGGCCACACATACGCGATCACGATCACGATGGCGATGGCGATCAGATAACTACATTGAACTATAGTGGAGCCGCACAAACTTGTCGCAATCTGTCTGCGACCTATCAGCGTTCAGACAGGATCGAATGACATTAATGAAACATACTGTCGTTTTCATAGAGATTTTGACAGACACTGTGAAAAAAGTTCGCGATCTGATTGCATATAAAGGATGGTCATCAAGTTGTACATTAATTTCAACCATAGATTCTTCTCATCAAATAACACCTATTTTTCCTGTGCATTTTTCCAGTTATAAGCATTTAAATATTTTTCAATGTGCTAATACACTCCTGCACTCTCTTTGCAAGTCACCACAGATATATCTTACGGTGATCTCTTTGGCAGAATAACCAATTCAATGTTTGAAATTCAAAGTAAAATTATTGAAAACTCATTTACTTAATTGTTATGATTTGGTGCTTTTTGCGATATTATTGCAAGGTAAACATCAAACAATCGATCAACAAACCTGAACACATTAATTGAACTCTGTGGAAAGTCAGGTTCATAGACCTGTCACCTAGCCTCCATATCTGTGGTCTGATCACGAAATAGCATAGACCTAATATGAGTACATTAGTTCTATGCGAAAAAGATAAATATTTCAGTGTAATCTATGGTTCGGATAAGTGTAGAAGGAACTAAATGTACCGCCTTTGCTAGCACAGTGACGGATCCATAAAATGAGGTGGTTTTCCTAATTTTCATCAGATTCCATATAATTCAACGTTGAGTATATCCAAAGCAGTGCGTTTAAGGAGGAAATTATAAGAATTGAGTATTCTAAAATGATTGGAGATTCTTATCATGACATAATATAAACTTCATCTGCAATCTTCATGCTAATTCCATAAAGTTTTATGAATCGTTGAGTCTATAACTCGGAAACTGTTTAAAGTAGGATGAAAATGATAACTGCAGAATGTGTATCATATTTATAGATAACTTCACACCAAAATTCATTCCATTTAGAGTTAGCATTTCAAAGCTAAAAAAAACTGATTATTTTGGGAAATTTTAACAGCCTGTATCTTTTACTGGAGCCGAACCTGGAAAAATGGCAAATGAAAAAAGTGTTTTATGTGATGAGAGGAATCTACGGTTGAAATTAATGTACAACTTAAAGACTCGCCCTGTATATGTTCCAGGCAGAAAGTGACTGCCATCGTGAACGCCATCGTGATAACCATCGTGAACGCGATCGCGTATACAGGGTCTTTCACGAGGAACCTCACCCATATTTATACGGGAAACTACTGAACGTATTTTCATGAAATTCAGCACTTATAAGTATTTCACGATGCTGATGAAATCTAAAATATTTTCAAGGCATGAGCACCTCCGGTTTTTCCGGAAATGACGTCAACTTCCGTTTTTCAAATTAGAACACCATTTTTTTATTGCAGAAATAGATTCCTTAGAAAATTTCAATTTATTTTGATGTAACATTTTTCAGTTTTGGTTGGAAAATTCTCTCTGAGCGGGAAAATTCGAAAAAAAAATCGAAAATAGAGCTCCGCTGAAACAAGAATAACTTCGAGGCTTTTGGATGGAAAATTTTCATTTTTGGGATTTTTCAAGATGTAAAATTGATGTATCTACCTTAAGAATCGAAATCGCGATTCATGATACAGGGGGTGAAAAAATCGCTTTCAAAGTTAGGGATGACAAAATCGTGAAAAATCAATTTTTTCAAATTAGAACCCCATTTTTTTATGGCAGATATTGAATCTACGTTAAAAAATAATGTGAGTGTATGCATCACACCCTTGCCCTAAAATGGATATTTTCTGAGTTATTCACAAAAAACTGTTTTTCGTCTTGAATTTGCAGCTATTTCTTTTTCCTTCACGCCAAAAAGATGAAATTTTCAGGAACTGTTATTTGAACCATGCTGTAGATTTTTCACTTCTTCTTGAAACCGACTTCAAGTTACTATTAGGAGAACCATGGCAAACTCTCGCAGTTATAACTAGAGAAGATGCTCGAAGTTTTGACCGTTAATTTCTAGACATTTATTTATACGTCTCAGGAATGCTTCGTGCGTTGCTCTTCTTATTTCATCGGGAGGAAGAGATCTGCAAAAGTGTTTAAAAACCAAATTGAGTTTCAAAACTATGAAACTAAAAATCTAAACAAACCTGAACGCATTTCTGACTCGTTCTATGCAGTCCTCTTTATCAGTCAGGGGAGTTGAGTAGACAATATTTTTTATCCTACCCCAAACATAATAGTCTAAAGGAGTTAAATCGGGAGAACGTGGTGGCCAAAGATGTGGACCATTGTTCGCTAACCATCGATCTTCAAATAGCCTGTAGAGGATATTTGACACATTGAGTGAATTGTGTGGAGGCGCGCCATCTTGTTGATACCATAAGTCATTATGGTTCTGTACTAGCGGCTCAATTATTTGAGTCAATATGTCAGAATATCTATCTCCTAAGGGAGAACATTCTTTAAATAATGCGAACATGTGTAGTGTTCTATCTTACCAGTTAAAGTCCCATCATAAATGTGAACATCGAGAATTGCATTATTTTTGATGGCGCAAAAAACATTGAAACTCCAGGTCTCTTGAAAGTTCCATTGTCTGAAGTGGTGGTTGTTCTCTTCATCCCAATAATGACTGTTATGCCTATTGAAAGAACCATTCTTTGTGAATTTAGATTCATCTGTCCAAATTATACAGTCCAAAAAGTTTTCATTCTCTTGAAATCGAATCATCATAGCTTCGCAAAACTCTGTTCTCCTGACGAAATCAGTTTCCTTCAAATGCTGTACCCTATTGAATTTATATGGGTGCATTTTATGTTTTTTTAATATTCTCCAAACACTCGATTGAGATAATCCCAGATCAATCTCGGCATCTTTGAGAGAATTTTGAGGATTCACACGAAAATATGCAAGAACTGTAATTTCGTTGTTCTCATCTTCTACTACACTTTTTTCTCTGTGTGTAGTTTTCTTAACGAAAGATCCGACATTTCTCAAGTTTGTCATGGTTCTGTTAATGGTATCTCTCGTTGGTCTGGGTCGGTCAGGAAACCTCTCAATGAACAGTCGAATCGTTCTATCTACAACTTTATTACATTCTCCATGAAGTAGAATGAGATTTAAATAATCTTCATTGGTAAAATTAGGCATAGTGATCGATTTTATAACTTAATACGAATTATCACCAAATTAATAGTAAACACAAAATGCTACTGAATAAAGAGGAATTTGGCAGATGTAATTAATGATATCTATCATTAAAAAAAAATAATGTAAAACATCGTAAGTTTTTGCATATGGTTCATAAGGAATTATTTATTTATCACTGGAGAGAAAACCGATGGCCGATTAGTTGAAATAAAGAGGTTTCCGATACAAATTCGAATCCAAATTCGCCATCTATTTAGGAACAACCTGTAACTTTTTTCTCTTGCATATAAGGGGAGTAAAATCTAAAACATGGTTTAAGTAACAGTTCCTGAAAATGTCATCTTTTTGGCGTGAAGGGAAAAGAAATAGCTGAAAATTCAAGACGAAAAACAGTTTTTTGTGAATAACTCAGAAAATATCCACTTTAGGGCAAGGGTGTGATGCATACACTCGCATTATTTTTTAACGTAGATTCAATATCTGCCATAAAAAAATGGGGTTCTAATTTGAAAAAATTGATTTTTCACGATTTTGTCATCCCTAACTTTGAAAGCGATTTTTTCACCCCCTGTATCATGAATCGCGATTTCGATTTTCAAGGTGGATACATCAATCTTACATCTTGAAAAATCCCAAAAATGAAAATTTTCCATCCAAAAACCTCGAAGTTATTCTTGTTTCAGCGGAGCTCTATTTTCGATTTTTTTTTCGAATTTTCCCGCTCAGAGAGAATTTTCCAACCAAAACTGAAAAATGTTACATCAAAATAAATTGAAATTTTCTAAGGAATCTATTTCTGCAATAAAAAAATGGTGTTCTAATTTGAAAAACGGAAGTTGACGTCATTTCCGGAAAAACCGGGGGTGCTCATGCCTTGAAAATATTTTAGATTTCATCAGCATCGTGAAATACTTATAAGTGCTGAATTTCATGAAAATACGTTCAGTAGTTTCCCGTATAAATATGGGTGAGGTTCCTCGTGAAAGACCCTGTATATGGCCTCCCTTTAGAACATATCAACGAAGTTATGGATTCCTCACGCAAAGTTGCTGGTATGCGAGCATGGCGGAGCATATCCACCCTTCATGCGGTAATTTTATAAATGGAAAATCCGATATCGATTATTAGTTCCCATGGTCCATGTAAAGTTTTCCGGTCGACGCTAATTAGGAATTAGCAGCTCGACATCGTTTCGATCCTATGTTCCAGACCTCATAATACCTGGATCTACCTGACTACACGATGCTATTGGGGATGAACTCAAAGCGGAATATGAGGTTCGCCATGTTATTAGCTTGGGATTAGCGAATTATTTATCCTTTACTGAAGCCTGCATTTTTGATAGGGACTAGGGAATATCTGGGATAGTTCAGTTTCATTACTATAATTTTGTGTTGAATCCCCTTATTTTCTTTTCATATAAAAATTTTTCCTCGAGGATTTCGACATTCAAACTATTTGTCAATTTTTTTCCTCATGAATATTATCGGGACAACAGCAATTAAAACAGCATGAGCAATTTAATTTATTAAATTTCATCTCTTATATAATATAAATGATCTTTCAGAAAAAATCAAAACATTGTTTCCATAACGATAACGATCCAGATGGCTTTCACGGTGGCAATTGCGCTCAAATAATTACACTATTAGTGGTTGTCGCGACCTCTAGGCGACCTGGAGCGTTTTTTTTATATTTCCATGAAGTTAGTGACATATCTTTGAGTCAATATTTGACAAAGGCATTTGAAATTTCAATTAGATCCGATGTTTATTATTGGAGATGAAAAATAATATGGTTTCGTGCGTCGTTTGACATTTGTCATACATTGGAGGTGAAACAATCTCACTTTCCCGCTTTGTTTATGTTATGAAGTACCTACAGCATTGTCAACAATTTCAGGATAAATTCACAAGTTGAAATGATTTATATTGAAAGAATTGGTGAAGAACTAGGCCAAGTTAGTTTTTCGTAGTGAAATGCAACATAAATACACCGAGGGACGATGGAATACGATTTTTCATATATATTGTGGTGTAGACTTAAATTTGAATATTTGCATCTTTTACCCATTCCCCAAAATTTATCTGGTATTGGAAGAAATAGAATACTATGTGAACTATCCCAGAGAAGGCAAACATCCTAGATTCATGTCATAAAATGAAAAAACTACGATAGCTGGTGTTACGATGTACAAAACCCATCCTGATTGGATACCACTCACAGACCTGAAGTCAGTGTTTAACAACGTTGTTTAATTTCAATATGATCCGATATTTATCTTCGGAGATATTGGAAAAAATTGTGTCAAATTCTTTGGTTCTTTCCTCGTTAAAGCTCTTATTTATGGACGAACTCAAAAAATAGGGATCCGATCATAATGAAACTGAGTAACTAGTTGGGAACTGCTGAGGTGCAAATATAAGCAAAACTTCGTCATGATCGTTCCAAATAATTTATATTTTGCGATCTACTAATCAAATGGTCCTCACGAAATTCTTCATGAGCCTTCGAATTCTTTTTTTCAGTCAATTATCAATATCAATGCGATCCGGTCTTCTTTTTTGGAATAGGTATATTTGAGAAATCATTGGGTGGATACAGCCAACATGTGCCTGTCCGAGTTGATCAAGGTAGAAAAGAATTTCAGGGAAGCCGATGAATCAATCATCAGACTGAACTCTCAGTTGGAGGAACCGGCACAGGATGGATCACCATCAAAATTCGCGGCGTTCTTTGAGATTTGCCTGAGTGTACGTGAGGCCCACAGTCGTCTGACATGCTCTTCTTCTGGTACGGCGCTCGCATCCTCATCGGTTGATTTACCCTCTGGCTTACCAAGCCCTTCACTCCCGGTACCAAAATCCTCGTCGGCTGGCGGATCTTTATGTAAGCCAGATATTGGACTCCCGGCCAGCATCTGTGTCCTCTTTGTCGCAGCTGAAGCATTTCATAACAACGCATCAGAATGCTATAAATGCCATCAAGGCGCTGCCCATATCTAATCCAGCCGACTACCTCTTGTTTTCGCTGGCTTTGCGCAACCTTGATGTACCATCTCGCCAGTTGTTCGAGGGGCAGTTATCCTCTGATGAATTTCCCACTCTCGCGCAACTTCTCGAGTTTACTAATCGACAGTTGCGAGTGTTGGAGAGCACTTCGGTCACCTCGTCTCGTGCGTCTGTGCAGAGGAAATCGTCAAGGCCTCAATCCCCGGCAGGCTCAGCGTCTGTCCCTTCCTCGTCCGTGCTTTCATCCCCTGGTCCGTCCTCTCGCCGTCCTGCTTACGCTGGCACACGCCCCTCTACATCGTCTGGTTCGTCTTCCGCGTGTGTGTTCTGTTCGGCGAATCACTCCATTCGCCAATGTCGTGAGTTCAAGGCCATGGACATTCATCAGCGACGAGCTTTCGTGGATGAGAGGCGACTATGCAGAAATTGCATGTCGTCTTTCCATGTCACTGCCAAGTGCGGTTCGGATCAATGCTGTCACACATGCCGGAGACGACACCATACGATTCTCCACCTGGCATCTGCTACGACTACGTCCCCTTCCGTTTCCCACATTGAGGAGACATCCCGTTCGACGGACCAACGTCCTTCTTCGCCCTCTGTCTCATCCGAGCCTCCAATCCGTGCTCTCACCTCTCGGGGCAGCTCAGTAAGGGGTAAATCGGCGGGGCTCCGGCTGCTGTCGTGCAAGACCCCTAGGGCGGTAGGCTCAACATCTTCTCGAGCTTCGCCAGCTCCGTCGCCCCCTCATTCTTGTCCCTCCTCTGGAAGTGGTTCCGAGTGACTGCGAGTGTGGTCATCTTGCGGTCGTCTAACCCCGCCGAATAAACATCTGTTTGCATCTTCTCGTCTGTTCTCTTCTTGTCATCTGTCTCCAGCTCCGCGGTCTTCTCTGCGTCAGACCCATAAGCCTGACTATCTCATGCCTACCGCTTGGATCCGTCTAGATAACCGGCGGAATGTCTTGTTCGGCCGTGCTCTTCTAGATTCAGGCTGCCAACATACCCTCATCACCCGAGAGTGGGCCTCCAAGCTTCGTCTGTGCATTCACCCTGATCCAATTCAACTTCGCACCTTGAGTAATGCGGATCAGTTTCGCATCCAGGGATACGCATACGTCACCCTCTGTCACCAAGGAGATCCTCCCCAGTTTATCATCAAAGCATACGTGATTGACAGTCCAGTGGATCCCCTTCCGGTCCAAGCGTTCAATGGCCGATGGCCTGAGTTTCAGCAACTCAGCCTAGCTGATCCACTTTTCTATCTTCCTCGTACCATAGGCATGTTGATCGGCTCGGATGTGCTCCCTCATCTTATTCTTCCCGGCACGTTGTCCCCATCGTCTGAGCTTCCAGGTGCATTATCTACCACCCTAGGTTGGGTACTCTATGGACCGTATGCGCGCCATCGCAAGAAGACCAAACACGTTTCCTTCTCACCGGACACTGTGAATGGTCCCGCTCGACGTCTTCGGGTTGCTCTTCGGGCCTCACGTGGAAACACTCTTCCATCATCGTCTGCAGGATCATCATCTGCTGTCTCTCCTCCATTAACTCAGCTTGATCCCCCTCTGTCAGTGGCCACCTGCCATCTTTCTTCTGACAAGACTGAGTCTTCTGGTTCAATACCCCTAATCTTACCATCTGATATGATAAGTCATCCTGCCGTCTCCGATCTTCAAACTATTCCTCTGAGCTCCTCTCAACACTCAGACCAGGAACTTGTCAACATCGTTCGGCGCTTCTGGGAACTCGATAAGGTACCTGACGTGCTCCCCTTGACCCCCGCCGAGAAAGAGTGTGAGGTTATGTATTGCGCTAATGTCACCCGTAACTCCACTGGTAGGTACACTGTTGGGTTGCCCTTGTCATCTTATCGTCTGGGCCCCTCCGTCAATGTGGCGACTAGGCAGTTCATAAGGTTAGAACATCGCCTCGAGAATAATCCTGATCTTCGCGTCGCCTATCATGATTTCATGCGAGATTATATCGAGAGTGGCCACATGGATTTGGTACCTGAGTCATCTGACTGTCCTCGATATGAGCCCTATTATATTCCTCATCATCCTGTACATCGTCCGGATGATCCTCCTACTAAAATTCGAGTAGTCTTCAACGCCTCTTGCGCATCCGCTAATGGCAGATCCCTCAACGATCTTCTGCTCACCGGTCCGAAGCTGCAAGCGGACATTTCCACCCTTCTGCTTCGTTTTCGTCTACACAGATTTGTCTTTACTGCCGATATCCGACAGATGTATCGACAAATTCTGATACGCCCTGAGCAGAGGGATCATCAACGCATAGTCTGGCGTTTCACCAAACAGGAACCCCTCCAATATTATCGCCTGAACACCGTCACCTATGGAGTTTCTTCTGCTCCCTACTTAGCACTTAGGACCCTTCACCAACTGGCTTTGGATGACGGACCCAAATTTCCTGCTGCAAGGCACGTCTTGCTGCATGAGATTTATATCGATGACATTCTGACAGGCTGTTCATCCGAGTCTGAGGCTCTTGAATTGCGACAGCAGGTTCAGGTTCTGCTCATGGCGGGCGGTTTTGAGTTGCGCAAATGGGCTTCAAATCATCTTCCTCTGCTAGACGGCATTCCATCTGATCATCGTAGAGAATCCTCTTCTATTGACCCCCTTCTTCTTGATCGTGAACCAAGTCTCAAGATCCTGGGACTTGGATGGAATCCGTCCTCTGACCACTTCTGGCGCACTAAATCTTGTTATTATGAGCAGGTTATAAACTCTTCTAGCAATAGTAATAGAACAGTATGGAATATAGTTAACGGTATTACTGGAAGAAAAAGTAGTATAAAATCTGCATTGGAAATAAATCATTGTAATAAGAAATACACACAATCAAGAGATATTGCTAATCTATTCTCAGATCATTTTGCCACGGTTGCTGAGAGAAGTCTCCAGACTTATTATGGTAATGTCTTATCATCTTCGTGTACAACCTCTGTTCTGCTGGGGAGCACTTTCTTTTTTTACCCCGTTGTAAAAGAGGAAATTGTTAGTACTGTGGAAGCATTTAAGAATAAAAAGAGTACTGGTATAGATGGGGTACCTATGTCCATCTTAAAGTCTATTGTGGATAATGTTGCTGATCATCTAGCATATATCATCAATTTTTCAGTTACAACTGGTAAATTTCCTGATCTCCTGGAGGTGGCATCTGTGATTCCTGTTTTTTAAAAAAAAGATCCTTGTAACATTGATAATTATAGGCCTATTTCAATATTAAGTGTTTTCTCAAAACTTTTTGAAAAAAATTGTATATAATAGGATGATTTCGTTTTTGTCTCGTTATAAAATTATAACCGACTGTCAACATGGTTTCAGAGAAAAAAGATCTACTCAGACAGCAGCATTTTCATTAGTTGAATTCGTTTATAAAAAATTGGACGAAGGAATGTTTGTAGCAGGTATATTTTTTGACTTGACACGAGCATTCGATGTTATAAACTTCGAATTTTTAGAAGTAAAATTATATAATATCGGTTTTCGTGGTATTTTTCTCCAATGGGTGATGTCATTTTTGCGAAACCGATCAATTTTTGTTAAAGTTGCAAATTGTTGGTCTGAAAAACAAGACCTCCATTTTGGGGTACCTCAGGGTTCGGGTTTGGGACCGTTACTGTTTTTACTTTTTATAAATGATCTACCGAATTACATAGATCCTGAAATTTCAATAATTTTTGTTGATGATACATCAGTGGCGGTCTCAGCTAGAACACTGAGTGACCTATCTGAAATTTGTAATTCACTGATATTGAAGTTTTTGGATTGGTGTAAACTGAATTCTTTAATTCTAAACTTGAATAAGACTGAATGTATTCGCTTCAGTAATAGAATGAGTGATTGTGAACCTTTAATTGTTGAATGCTTGAACCATGAGATTGTTTCGAAAGATAAGATAAAATTTCTAGGTGTATACTTAGATAGCTCTCTGGGATGGAGCGATCATTGTGATTTTGTTTGCAAGAGATTGGCCAGCTCTTTTTATGCGATTAGTAGAATTAAGTACACACTGCCTAGACAGTCAGTTATGAATATTTATTATAGTTTAGTTTACAGTTTTCTAAATTACAATGTGATTTTGTGGGGTAATTCTATTGATTCTAATAGGGTGTTCATCATGCAAAAAAGAATTGTTCGACTAATTTTCAATTTGAAACCTAGGGATACCTGTAGAAATGTATTCAAGAAAAATGAAATACTTACTTTGCCTTCTCTGTATATACTTAGGACCCTATTGTACTTGAGGGAAAATGAATATTTGATGGTGAAGCTTTCCAGTTTTCACAACTACTCTACAAGGAGTATCACAACACTTAGCATTCCTTTTCATAATACCGCGAAGTATGAAACTAGTCCTCTGTATCAGGCAATCATATTGTATAATCATCTTCCAACTAGGATTAGACATTAAACTATTTAAGAAAGTGGTAAAAAGTAACCTTGTTCGGAAAAGTTATTATACTGTGGGGGAATTCTTGGGTGATAATACCTTTTGAGGGGAATAGTATCTGTTCTTTTCATTTTTGACTTGTCCTATACATACTTGTATGTCTCGAAGGATTAATAAAATTCTATTCTATTCTATTCTATTCTATTCTTCTTTTCTGTCCGCTTGACATCAGCGGCAGTCACCAAACGGACTGTGCTGAGTCAACTGGCCAGAATCTTCGATCCCTTGGGATGGCTAACTGCTGTCACCTTCTATGCCAAAGTCTTCTTCCGTCAGCTCTGCCTACTTCACTTGGAATGGGACCAACCTCTCTCGACTGAGGTCCAACCCCCGTGGTTGCAGTTCCAATCCCAGCTTCCCTCCTTGGCAGAGCTTCACATACCAAGGTTCATCCCTGCCGTTTCATCTTCTGCTCATCAGTTCATCGGCTTCTGTGATGCCTCTGAATCGGGCTACGCTGCAGTCGTCTATCTTCGCACTTCTTCATCATCTGGTCAATGCCATGTGTCTCTCCTAGCTGCAAAATCCAAAATCGCTCCTTGTAAGGCTGTGACCCTGCCTCGTCTAGAACTGTGCGGTGCCCATCTTCTCGCAAAACTCATGCATCATCTGTCCACCCACGTTTTGCAGCATCTCGGTGCTGAATGTATTGCCTTTTGCGATTCTTCTGTTGCCTTGTCGT
Organism: Myrrha octodecimguttata; assembly: GCA_958510865.1. Taxonomy (NCBI): domain Eukaryota; kingdom Metazoa; phylum Arthropoda; class Insecta; order Coleoptera; family Coccinellidae; genus Myrrha; species Myrrha octodecimguttata. Next base: position 36,385,122 of record OY294057.1, read on the forward strand.
GGATCCGTGGTGAAAGTCACAGATGGAAGACATTTGTCGGCAATCGAGTCGCCGCAATACAGGATCTGATTCCTTCGGCTTGTTGGAGGCATGTGGTGTCTGAGGACAATCCAGCTGATTGTGCCTCTCGAGGATTGATGCCCGCAGACATTCATCATCACCCATTGTGGTGGCGTGGTCCTCGTTGGTTGTCTCTCGACTCGTCTTCGTGGCCTCTTTCCTCTGTTGATTCATCTCCAACTGAGCAAGTGGACGACGAAGCCAAGCCCATCTCCGCTTTAATGTTAGCAGCCATCTCCGATGAACCCACCATGATTGAACGTTTCTCCTCGTATCTTCGACTCAAGCGCGTGACTGCCTTTTGTCGACGTTTCATACTGAATTCTCGCAGTCCATCTTTCCCTAGCTCAGGTTTTCTCTCCTCTGTTGAGCTTCAGGAAGCAGAAACCTGCTTGATACGTCTAGTTCAATCTGTTCATTTCGCGGAGGAGCTAGCTGAGCTTCAGAAACCTTCTTCTCGTCATCGCCTCATCATGAAACTACACCTTTTTCGTGACGAGCATGGACTTATCCGTGTTGGAGGTCGGCTTTCCGCCTCATTATTACCATATAGACACAAACATCCTGTTCTTCTGCCTAAAAATGATCATCTCACTCATCTGCTCATCGACGATGCCCATCATCGTCTTCTGCACGCCGGCGCTCTGGCGACTCATTCGTTCATTCGTCGACGATTCTGGATTTTGGACGGACGTAATGTAGTACGTAATCGTCTACGCAAATGCAACCGATGCTTCTCTTGCAAACCCCGTCCTCTGATTCAACCAATGGGCAATCTTCCACCTGAGCGGCTATCCTCTGCTATGGCTTCTCTTACCACTGGCGTTGACTACGCCGGTCCATTTTATGTGACGAGTGCACGCCTACGCGGAGCCGTTAGCACCAAGGCATATCTAAGTGTCTTCATCTGTTTCACTACCAAAGCGGTTCACCTGGAGTTGGCATCTGAGTTGTTCACCCCAGCCTTCATTGCTGCTTATCGTCGCTTCGCTGCACGCCGAGGTAATCCTTCCGTTATCTTTTCGGATAACGGGACCAACTTCGTGGGTGCATACAACTACCTTCGTGACCTTGGCCGTTTATTGTCTGCTCCACAACATCAGCAAAGTCTTTGTGATGCAGCCTCGTCTTCCGGAACCGACTGGCGATTCATTCCTCCTTCTAGTCCTCGCTTTGGCGGCCTTTGGGAGGCCGCTGTCAAGTCTGCGAAGCATCATCTCACTCGCGTTATCGGCGAGCAAAAACTCACTTACGAGGAGTTTCTCACCGTCTGCACTCAGGTTGAGGCAATCCTCAACTCTCGTCCTCTGTATCTCCCATCGTCCGACCCTTCTGATTTTGAGGCCCTCACCCCCGGGCATTTTCTGGTGTTCCGCTCCCTCACCGCTCCTCCTGATAACGATGTCAGTTCCGTGTCTCTAAACCGCCTGTCTCGTTGGCAGCTCGTCCAAAGATTTCAGCAGGACTTCTGGAGGCGTTGGCGTCAGGAGTACTTGCATACTTTGCAGCAGCGTCACAAGTGGTTGCATCCATCGACTCCTATCCTTCCAGGTACCGTTGTCATCATTCGAGATGATAATCTTCCTCCTCTGAAGTGGTCTATTGGCCGTATATCATCTGTTTTCCCGGGAGCTGATTCCACAACTCGTGTAGCTGATGTTGCTACTGCTTCTGGAATCATTCGACGACCAGTCGTCAAATTGTGTCCTCTTCCAACCCAGTAGATTGCGTCTGGCTTCCTTCGTTTGTTCACGCCTTTCAGTTCATCTTACTGAAGGGACTCTTCAGGGCGGGCGGCATGTCAAGTCGCGAACCTTCCTTTTATTCAGCCAACGTGTATGTTGGATTGCCTAACTCGGGTTGTGTTGGGCGTGAAACGCATTCTTGCCGGAATCGTCTGTCAAGCGTCAGTTACTCGTCTAGAATCGCCGGAGTCAGTACTTACTTATTAAGAGATAACCTCGAAAGAAAGACGCAATTGTCGTTAATCTGTCGTCGCATTATTTCGCCGCATTGTTCGTCTGACCTACATACAATTTCGTCTATTTACCTATACGGGTAAAACCCACTGCAAAGTGATATTGACAATTTGGAGTGGAGTGTCTTGTGATTTTGTTTCCATCAGGTGAAGGCCGAGGACGCTGAGCAGAAGGAAAGGTACATCCCTGAGTCCCATCCCCTTTACCTGTACCTTTTGTTACCAGACCAGTGGCAATTCGCCTAGTTTTTCACCTTAAACCCATTAAGGTAAGACATCGCATTTCACTTCCTAATTGTGCAATATCAACTTATATTATTGTCATCAGAAATTGACCGAGACAACAAATCTCGATCATTTAATACCCATTCACAATTTTATTTTTCCAATATTCCCAAAAGTACAGATTAGATCCGATCTAAATCTAGTACTTGATGGAAAAACAATAGTTTGTAGGTTCATTGATTTGTAACTCAAATACGATGGCCGCGATCGTGAATGGGTAAAATCCGTCAAATGAGTCATCGATATAAACATTCAAATATTTCCAAAAATACGGATCGGATCGAATTTAAATCGATCACTCGATTGAGAAAAGATAGCTTGGAGGTTCATGCAGAAGTTCGTAGGACTATATGAAAAGAGATCTCCAAATCAGTCCATTACAAAGTAAAACTGCGTTTGGAGGGGTCAATAAGCAGGTGACTCGATCCTTCAGGAAGGCACTCAAATAAGCGCGTAGAAGCTCCTGACCTCACGTCGGTGCTTTTCTAGATTTTTTTCTAGAGACAGCGGAAATTTTCTCGAGCATAAAAAACCATTTTAACGACTATACTCTACATTTGTGCAGGCATGCATTATAAATAAATCTATAGATAATACTCAGTTCACAATGATCTATAGACTAGTTGATGATTATATATATAATATATATGTGAAGAATCGATAAAATAATGCAGATGTCAAATCGGCTCTGTTACTGACTATATAGTTATAGTTGGTAAGGGGTTACGTTCCACTGCGACCTTAAGGTCTAATGTGCCCCCTGTTACTGACTAAGGTTGTTCATTATAATTTTTTTCAAATGTCTTCATCATTTTCGAATTATATTATATTCATTCCAACATAGTTTGAGACATTCCAAACCATCAGATTTCTTTTTCAGAAGAGAGCTCAACTTAGATAATTGATATATCATGTTTATACTCTCATTTTAGCAAATAAAGGCGATATTATTTCGTCCAAATGCCTGTAATGTGTGTGATGGACGGATTTGCGCCAAAAATGTTCAAATTCAATACAATACATCTTATGCCCGTCGATTGCATGTGCTCATACTTTCGACAGGAAGAACCTAGCGTCTTGAAACTTTCAGCGTGTCTTGACTCTATCTATATCAGTTGATTTTGTTGGTTGGCAAAGCCCACTATATTCGGTCCCGAACATATGCGCATTTTAATATCTCGAAAAATACTGCTGAGATGCTGTTGGAACTCTGTAGGTAATGAGTTGTAACATACCGACACGCAAGTCTGCGCATGACTGTTTCTCTGAAGAAAATTCTAGAAATTCACTGACGTGAAGTCGGCAGATTTTGCGGCCATATTCAAATTCGTTGGTGCGGAACCAAGGTTCAAAAAAAACACGATCATCACAAAATTGTGCCGAGTTCGCGTATGATCGAATAATTGTCTTACATTTATTCTGATGATGAAATGGACACCCAGGAAAAAAATATGAAATTCAATCAATGATTTTGATATCTTCCGAAATTGAAATCGGATCGAAATAAAATTTAGTATACTGTTGGGAAAGATCATTAAACCATGCGATTTGCATTGAATTTCATCGAAATCTAATTATTTTTTCGAACTTACTCATGATACAATTCAAACAAATGAAATTCAAGCAGTAATACAATCAGATAAAGGAAAGGAATAAAATCAAAAATTGAAAAATAAGTTCAAGTCCACGTGCCATGGCTGATTGGCCCCATTAACAAACTTAACTTGCGCATTTTGATACGAAACCTTCCCTGGAAGTCGCTAGCTCGTTCGGTTCTCAGTTTATCATGGCAACGGACTAACAGAATCAATTTCGACATAGGATTCTTCATCAGTGAGTCCAACCTGGTCATGGCGGACCATTTTTTGAAAAATTTCGAAAATTAGAGTCATTTGGGCGAAACGATAGCAGGCTGTTCCATTAGAAGAAAGGAGGCTAGATAGAAGCTTTTGCGCACTTGTTCAATTGAAGTGGTCACCAATTTAAGAACTGACTTCGCTCGAAACTATCATCTATGATTCTCAAAAAAAAATCTTGAGAAGCAGTGCCGTGAAGGCAGCAGCTTTTCCGCGCATGTTCAATGTAGATGACCGCTTTGGCAACGAACTTGAACATGCACGCAAAAGCTGCTGCCTTCACGACAGTGCTATTCAAGATTTTTTTTTCGATAAATTACTGGATTTGAAATTCGATCTAATCTGTATATTTGAAAATATTGGAAAAATAAAATTTTGAATGGGTATATCTGAATGATTGAGCGGAATTTACCCATTCACGAATTCGACCTTAGTAATTAAGCCCCAAACCTACTCTACACATATCGAGTTTCTAAGTAGTTTCTTCCGGAAGTTATTGTGTGAACACAATAACTTCCGAAAGAAACAACTTAGAAACTCGATATTTGGGTAGAAGGTTTGGACCTTAATTAGGAAGGCCGAATTTGTGAATGGGTAAAATCCAACCAATGATTCCGCAGATATACCCATTCAAATTTTTTTTTCCCAATATGTCCAAAAATACAGATCAGATCGAATCGCAATCCAGTACTTCATCGAAAAATTACAGTTCGAAGGTTCATACACAATTTAATGAGGATGATATGATTTTTTTTTCAAATTGTTCTAAAGACACGATCATCACGAAATTTTGCATAAGGTTGTCTTTCAGCATCTTCAAACTAGCTGCTAAGTTTTATTAGGATTGAATCAGTATTTCTTGAGTTATACCGAAAAAAAAAACGATATCGAGAAAAAACCTCGAAATTTGACATATTTTTTCCCGATATCTCCAAAACTTATGATCGTATGGAACTGAAATTCGGTACACTGCTGTGAAATATGAAGCTGAAAGTCTGAGGGAAATTTTTTTTGGATATAATAAACGGTTTCCGAAAAAAAATTTAAAAAAATTTCTTCAAAATTTACTGACAATAAGATCCTGACAAAATTTGGCTCAAAGTTGCGCGTCGTTATACTCCACCTAATTGCCAAGTTTGAATCCAATCGCATCCTGACAGTTTCAAGGTGCTAGCTCACATCTTTCGACAGTTATCGTGTCCACGGCCAGCCAGCCGGCCGGCCGGCCGGCTGACCGGACCGAATCGATTTTGACACCGGATTCGTCATCAATGAGTCCAATATAGGCCTTTGAGACCATTTTCGGCTCAATCATCGAAAATTACAGACATTTGGACAAAACGATAGCACGCTGTTTCCCTAGAACATGCGCGCAAAAATTGCACCAATCCACACTTCGTCATTCAATTATCGTGTAACAAATTTTGAGTCGATTGGATATGTATTCTGGGAACATTGGAAAAATGGTACCTATATCGAATTGTAGAAAATTTGAGTTGTTGTTTGCGAAACTTATTATGCTCACACCGGATTTGTCGTCAGTGAGTCGAACCTAGTCGTTTAAGACCATTTTCGGCTCAATCATCGAAAATAACAGACATTTGGACAAAAAGATAGCACGCTGTTCCCCTAGAACATGCGGGCAAAAATAATGATAATGATATTGAAAAGCTAAATACAGCTAATCATTATTTGATATCAAAGATGTAACGTATTATCCCTTTTAAACCGCATAATTGTGTTGAGCTCTTCAGTTACCTGGGAAATGTTTTCTTAATTTCATTGCTGTGTTATGGTTTGTAGTATTCTTTTTGACAATGAAAACTACATAGTACCGTGAGTAAATTTAACACTACATCTTTGTAGTTGTAATTGCTATTGGCAACCTACTTTGTCGGAAGATTATCATTGTTTTTACGTAGCGCGTTTCATTTGATATTTCGATGAATTTTATTCCAGCCGTGCACTATCATGAAGCAGAAATAACGAATATAGATACTGCCTTTTCGAATTTTCTTTGTTTGCTATGATTGTTGATTAGTTGTTTTTCATTGAGAGAAATTCTTCATAAAAAATTGCCAGTTTTTATATATGCATTCTGTTTTATTGTTCGATGATTTACATTTCATCTGCATTGTTCTCTTATAGTGTCCTGAAGAAGTTTATATATAAGACGAAACGTTGGCTTAGTACACAAGTGATTTTCTTGTTCGATACCTTCAAACCTATTGAAACTATTTTTAGTCATTATCAAGGTCGTCAGCAATATTTTCAAGTAACTAAATGAGTTGAAATTTGTGTATCGAAGGATAGCGGAACCCCTTATTGCTTCCTTTTTGCACAAAATGATGCTTCACGAGATTCCAATCATTCTCCTCTCTATTCTGAATTTCCGCAGACGGCAAAAAAGGCAGTTGCGGAAAAAGTTGCCAACTCGATCAACAGAACGGAAGTCGAAACAGATTCGACCTGAACGTCGAAAGCAGTTCCGATGAGCTCCCTTCAATTAAAACACTTTCCGTTGGAAAATCGGGAATCCCACCCCACCCGATTTTCCATTAAAAGTTTTCCGTAAATGAAATATCGCCCTTTTGTTTTGCCTTCGCTAGACTCGGAGCCGATGTTGACAAACAGTCCGTAGTTTCGGTAGAAGGCGGATATAACGATTCGAGAAAATGGAAAACTGAGCGGGTGGGTAGGAATGGAAATTTTCCCGTATCGCACGATGTGAGGGAATTAATATTCCTTATGGAAAGATTAGGTGTGTTTGTGTAAATTGGATGTGATGGTTTAGGTTTCTGCTTTGGGAACGATAGAATAATTTTAGCGTTGCTATTATTCCATGCTTCACCAGGAAAATATTTCATTCGTAATGCTGATTGTCTTTCTGAAAGGCTTGGCCGATTTTATTTTATTTAAGCGAACTCAATCGTCGCATTTTGATACGCAACCTTTCCTGAATGTTTGGAGTCGCCTCCTGGCCATCTCGTTTCGATAGCTTTTATACATTATTCCGAACCTTTTATATATGCTCAAATGATTTTGAGTTACTCGTATAATTAACTTTCATATACAGGGTGATTCCGGAGGAGACCGTCAGATTTCAGGATAAGTTTACACTAGTCGAGACACTCCCGAAACAATCTTTGGTTTTTGGTTGTGGGTCTCTATATTGAGAATATACAGGGTGATTTGTCCGATTCGACCGATTTTACTTTTATTGATAACTTTAGTATGGCTCATTCGATTTTAATGAAATTTTCAGTGAAGTACAATAATGATGAGCAAATTCATTAATTTCAACATTTTTTCTAAAATAAGCGGTTGTTACTGTGATAATTCCAGGTTAATTGTGCAGGTTGGAAAAACACCCTGTACATTGCGTTTCCAAAACTACGCTATCTGTTCACGATTCTATTATAATAAGTCATTATTCGAGAGCTTCTAGTTTTCCAAGAAAATTTTATCGAAAAAAGACAATGTACAAATTCCGCTACAATCGATTCTACTTTTATTAATTACTTTGGTATGGCTCATCCAATAATTTCAACAATCCATCAAAATACAGGATCGTGATTATGATAATTTCAGAATTTCAGATAAATTGTGCAGATAAAAAGAAACACCCTGTACATTTCTTTTCCAAAACTTTCTTTTTCGTTTCGTATTCTACAATGTCTGTCATTATTCAGAGGTTTCTTATTTCTTTGACACACCTCCGGTTTTCCGAGAAAAATTTTTGAAGAAGAGCATAATCGAAATTTGGCGCAAAAGCAGTGAGAATATTCTGCACTAGGTAGTAAAGCTGCATGTATATTCCAAAGATGCAAAGCAGCTCTTATAAGTTCTAAAATATTGTTTTCAAATTCCAAATTCATATTTAATTGCTCATATGCTGTATGAACTCTTTAAATTCAGAAAATATTTCGAATTTGAAAAGGATATTTTAGAAGTGACGAACAACTTTGCAGACTTGGATAATACAGCTTTCCTACCTAGTGCGAAATACTCACTGCTTGTGAGCCGAATTTCGATTATGCTCTTTTTCACAAATGTTTTCTAAGATAACCGGAGGTGTGCCAAAGAAATTGAAAACCTCCGAGTAAGGACATATTATTGTAGAATCTGAAACGAATAAGAAGGTTTTGGAAAAGCAATGAACAGGGCGTTTTTTTTTTCAACTGCAAAATTAATCTGAAATTATCACAAATACAACACTGTATTTTAAGAGATTTCTGCAATTATTGGATGTACTCATTCGGATTGTTCTACACTGCAAATTTCAACAAAAGTGGATGAGCCATACCAAAGTTGTTGATAAAAGCAGAATCGATTAGAGCGAAATTTCGACATTGCCTTTTTTGATAAAATTTTCTCGGAAAACTAGAAGTCTGTCGAAAAAATAAGGAACTCTCGAATAATGACTTATTACAGTAAAATCGTGAACAGATAGCGTAGTTTTGGAAAAGCAATGCACAGGGTGTTTTTTTTTCAACTACAAAATTAATCTGAAATTATCACAATTACAACACCGTATTTTAAGAGATTTTGCAATTATTGGATGTACTTATTCGGATTGTTCTACACTGCAAATTTCAACAAAAGTGGATGAGCCATACCAAAGTTATTGATAAAAGCAGAATCGATTAGAGCGAAATTTCGACATTGCCTTTTTTGATAAAATTTTCTCGGAAAACTAGAAGTCTGTCGAAAAAATTAGGAACTCTCGAATAATGACTTACTACAGTAAAATCATGAACAGATAGCGTAGTTTTGGAAACGCGATGTACAGGGTGTTTTTTCAACCTGCACAATCAATCTGGAATTATCACAATAACAACCGCCTATTTTGAAAAATATTTTGAAATTAATGAATGTGCTCATCAATATTGTACTTCGCTGAAAATTTCATTAAAATCGAATAAGTCATACCGAATTTATCGATAAAAGTAAAATCGGTCGAATCGGAAAAATCACCCTGTATATTCTCAATGGAGAGCCCCAACCATAATCCAAACATTGTTCCGAGACTTTCTTGACTAGTGTTAACTCATCCCGAAATCTGACGGTCTCCTCCGGAATCACCCTGTATACAACCCGACACAATTAGCAGAACAGACCTAATCTCAACGAAGTTTGTAGTTCAGCCGATTTTGGGAAACTTTTTTCCCTATTGTAGCTTGATTCTTCGGGAACATACTCTTTCAATAGCGCGTCCTCAGTTACTTCATTTTCTTGATATATACAGGGATGGACAAAAAGTGTGAAGGTTGAGTTCTTATTCGGAAGACCCTGTGGAATTAATCATCCACAACCGAGAATGTTTATAAACGCTCAAATGTTGGTTCATCTTTTCTGAATATTTCCGTTTTTCATTCTTTGCGATATCTCGATTTCAAGAGAAATCACATCACTTTAAATGGTTTCAGTATGATTTGAAATCAACATTCAGCGCTTTGCCATTCAAGACATTAATTACTCGTTCAACGGCATTTAATTTATACGCAATACCAATAATTGTCAATTGAGAATAATTAAGTTCTGCCATATATCTTGTTTGTCCTTCACGTTCCCTTATGACCGCAGTCAACCGAGTTCTTACGCTCAGAATAATATTATCGATAATCTGTTGAGGTTGAACATCCGAGCTGTCAATTGCGCCTGCTTTACCACTGTAGGCCTCTGTTTCTGAACCGTTTACATAACATATCCCAAACATGCTCAATTAGATTGAGGTCTGGAGAACATGCTGGTCAATCCAATGCATTCATTTCAACGTCATCCAGATAGTCGGTTACACAATGAGCCACATGTGGTCGAGCACTATCGTGCATGGACAGAAACATAAATAAACTAATCAATCTCTCTAGATGTCCAACTTACCTACAAAAGACCTGTTGCGTATTTAGCAGTGCCTCTAATGTTTGTATGCTGTATCATTAGAGGTTTGGCTGGAATTCAAATAATACCATAATGATCTGTTCGATAGAATGCCGGCTCCGGCTGCGAATTCGAGCATGTTTATTACTCGAGTGTGAGATATACACTCAAACTTTAAACTAGCTCGAACTCACATCATATATTATGATGAGGGAACATAAATACATTTTTGAGAATACTTTATTACAATAAAATCAATGGAAGAAAATGTGTGTATACAAATGAATAATAATAAATATGAGACAAATCTATAGCTACAATATTCGAAGGCCTACACTAGTCAACTGATATCAACTCAAATACAATAGTTGCTCAATATATGATCCATTCACACTGGAAATATCCTAAACGTTGATGAGATTTCTTCCTTTTCAAATTGGATAAAAAGATGTATATTCAGTATGCATGGGCAACTTGATTAACCCTTAAGAATAGTTATGAAAACGTGGGATTACCACTGAAAATAGTCGTCAAATTTTGGATATGATGTGAATATTTAACAACATCAAAAAGGGGGTCATCTTCACAACTGAAGGTTGATGAATACAATGATATGCTAGAGTTCAGAGTTAACAATCATTGTCTCTAAAATATGAGTGAATGAAAGTGGAGTTGGATTATTCCAAGACTTCTAGGAGTCAGCTGACTCAACCAAAAAAAAATTACTGAACTGACGGCCTAAAATATACTAGAAACTTTTTACCATTCAAATATATGCAATACAGCAACTTCATTGGCTCCCTCTCCGAGAGCCTCCACGGTATCCGTAGAAAAATTTAAAATTTAAAATTTAAAATATGAAATTGGATATATATAAGATATTGTTGATGATGGTAATTATATCTTTGTAAATGTTGATGCAAGCTAAATGTTCCATCACCTTTCCATATACGCCCCGTAAAGATGATGTCAAAGTGTAAGCTGGAAAGATAGTGTATATATTAATTCATTGTGATCTTATAATATTTTACGTAGGTAGAAAGGAAAGGATATGGGTAGATGGCGGAACGTATAGGAAGAATCAAACTTTATGTAACAAGCACATGAAATAATTCTTTGAATATATTCACCTATTTCGCTGACAATATTAAGCGTTGAAGCTATTTTATGACTGAATATTTGAGCTGCATATTTCACCTTCTTGTTTTCGTTCCCTTGGGATTATTATAGTCCTCTGTTGAATTTGGTAGTACTTGACATCCTCCTGAAGTGCTTGGAGCATTATCAACATCAGATGGAGATTTAAATTGGCAATTTTTCTGTTGCCAGATTTTCACTTTTTGATTATAGATTATTAGGTACGAATACCTGTCAGCAGGTGATGTGTATCATAAATGGGGCAGATTTTGTATTTTAATGAATCCATCTCTATATCCTTTGTTTCTCTTCAAACAATGAGTCCTAATATCATCCATGAGTTGATTAATAATTTTCACATTTGTGGTACCTTATGTGAAAGTTTGCTGGGCATTTCAGACCAATTTCCAATCATTTAATCAATATATTTCTATCAATGATAACATTGAATGATATCAACAAAATGGACGCGACTGTCAGATTCCAAAAATCAATAAAATCAACGACCTTCCTGCCCAATTGTACTCTTCCGGTTGTATGCCGAACTAAAATGAACGAAACCTCAAATATGCGTTAGTTGGCGGCCTAGAGAGATTATTTTTCTATGGGCAGAAAGTTTGTTCCGATGAAAGGAGCGAATGGTAGGATGACATGCTCCTGCAGAATGTTTTCAATATATCGCTAACATAAAAACGAGGTAGCGAAGGAAATCATCAGAACAGTTATGTTCTTGAAGAATCAACCTTTAATTGAAATAGAAGTTGATAAATCAGCCGAAGGACTTAAGAGAAAAAGTACCCCAAAGTTTATGGAGATTTTGTCCGTTTCTCTAATTTTGCCGGAGTGTGCGCACTTAAAGTTCTGTAATTTTTCCCAAAATTGAGATATCGCAACGTATAGAAAATGTAAAGGTTCAGAAAAGATGAGGCAACGTCTCAGTATTCATGAACATTCTCGTTAGTCAATGATTCACTTCACAATGTTCCAAATAAATCCTTACTTATCATACTCTTTGCTCACCCCCGTATATAACAGAATAACGAAGAAACTGGTGACGCCATCTAAACAGTTCTCGAAACAACCAAGCTTTTAAATTCCTGAAATAGGCCGAAGGGTTCAAGAGAAAAAGAACTACGAACTTCGTAGAGATTTTGTCCGTTCCCCTTATTGTGAACGATCTGTTTGGCCCCAAAATTTACAAAGTTTTTTTTTATGAACTGCTATGGAATTTTTACCGGTTGCCTGTTACTACGCACGCATACATTCGCAGAAGTTCAACTACAGTAATGTGACCTTCGTTTTTCAATGTTATAAGGTCTCGATTAATGTCATAATTACTTTCTCAAGAGGACTTTCCACAAATAATGCACAATTCAGCCGTAATCTCCAAATGCAACATCAGTCGGTTCTAGGAATGACTTTGCACTTTACCTTGCATTAGAGTAATATGTATGAATAAGTATACGAATATAATCTAAAAAGATTTGGGGATGTTTTCCATTCATGATCAAGATGATAAAATTCACATAACAATTTCATTTTCTCCAATTTGGATGAATTCTGTCGTATCGTCTGAATTCTGTAGATAGATATGTGTGGCAAATTATTATATCAACGGAGATACAAAGATTGAAGTAAAACGGTAACATAATGAAAAATAATCCGAAAATAATACTGGACACAGTGTTTCATCTTCTATCTTCCGATTTAGAATCATCAGTAGAATTCATTCTACATTATATGTCAAAATCTTACCACGTGTCTTCACGTACTCTTCACTTCACTGGAATGGAATTTTGGCAGATATAGACCCATGCGCAAGCTTGTCAAATTGTTTGTAGAAATAATATTGCCTCAAGTTCTACACCTTCTTCTTTCCTTGACAAATGAAATGAGATCGATCAAGTCCAACCAGCCGGTCTTAGGGTACGACCAAATTGCACGCGGGTTCGTGATAAAGCGAGTCGGCTGGTCACTTTTGAAAAAACTGTGAACATTTGAAGTTATAAAAGTAAAATGATTCTGGGATATATCCATGCTTTGAACCAGTCTTATTCATTCTACCTGCACTGTGACCACCTCCCGCGTTGACGCAAACCACATTATCGAAATAAGTTTCTCGCAAGCGAGAAGCCAACACTAAAACCGCAATCTCGCGTGTACTATAATCGTACACTCAGGCACGACAACTAGAGAACTGAGAATCCTAGCGACTTGAAACTTTCATGGTAGGTTGTGCTCATTTGTTGCTTTGAGGTTATTTCCTCAATATCTCAAGAACCACTAGAACGATTGAATTGGAAATCAGTAATTAGTTGTAGAACTCCGGTCCGTAACTGCTCGCAGAGTTTTGTTGGTATTGCATCATAGGTAAATTCCGAGGAAAACATTTTCGAAATAATTTTTTCGGAATCTGTCCTTCAGATTTCAATGAAATTCGGAATGAATCTTGAAGTCACTATTTCACAATAGCATAAGAGGATTTGAATGCGATACTTTCCTCATTTACACATATTCTGGGAAAAAATATGTTAATTTCGCGTTGCTTTTTCGTGACATTATTTAGGTATTGTAAAGAATAATGATACACATGAAAATATCAAAAGTATAATATAATGAGTATCACTAAAACCAGCTCATTAAACCACACTAAAATATGAAACTAAATTACATGAAAAATGTACTAGAGTTTAATCCTATTGTCATATCCATGCGATTTTGAATTCGGTCTTATAAGATCAATATTGCCCTTCAAAGATCTTTGCTCTTTAGGATTGTTTTGCATTTCTCTCCTAGATGGCCTACCAGCTTGAATGCTTTTTGCGCGGCATGATAAGCCACGTCGTATTTTGTTTCGGCTCACTGATGAACCCATAATTTTCTTCACAAATTTACTATCACTGGGGAACGGGAATTTCAAGACAAATTCAACATGATAAGGTTCGCGTTATTTATAAATATCCGTAAAAGATGCCTCGGCTTCTCAAACAAGATAATTCCTTCCGAATATAGGTTTTTGTTAGGGTCATCTTTAATCAACTGAAATTTAAGTTGGGATTCCTGATTTTATGTTAATAGTGTCAAGTTCGGAGATGATATGTTTCGCAAATCAACTTGGTGAATTCGGTTGCCAGTTTTCCGTTCTGTAAATATGAAATAGTCGGTTGGTTCCTGAAAAAAAAGGTTAATTACGGATTTCGATTGATGAAAAAGCAATCTTTCTGTCACCAGAATGTAGACATATTAAGTCTATCCACCAGAACGACAATCAATGTTTTATGGTAACATATCCACAGCGTAGAACAATCTTTATTTTCCTTATTATCCATAGACAATACCTAGTAATTTTTCCATTGTTGATTGTTGTCTCTTCTATGTTCTATGGATCATAAAGTAAATAAAGATTGTTCTGTGCTATGGATATCTTACCATAGAACAATGACAATGAACCAACCGAATATTTCATATTTACGGAACGAAAAACCGGCAACCGAAATAACCAAGTTGATTTGCGGAACATATCCTATATAAACTTGATACTATTAACATGAAATCAGGAATCCCATCTTAATTTCCAGCCACTCATAGATGATCTTAACAAAAACCTATATTTGGAAGGAATTATCTTGTTTGAGGAGCCGAGGCATCTTTTCCGGATATTTATAAATAACACGAACCTTATCATGTCGAATTTGTCCTGAAATTCTCGTTCCCCAGTAATAGTTAATTTGTGAAGAAAATTGTGGGTTGGCAACTTGGGCCGAAGTCGTCTATTGAGTTAGGACGTATCGAGCATGCGTGATTTCTTAGATTCAGGGTCCCATCAGCCACGACTGGAATGTTCGATTCTTCATTATTACTCAGTACAGTATACTTACCTCGGATCTCTCTGCCACTCACACACGCGTTGAAATTTAAATGTAAAAACTGCGTTAGGACCCAAGTTTTTGCAGACAACCCTATATCAACGTATTCAAAATAGAACAGCGCTTATGCTGATATAAAAGTTTTTCTATTATCCTATAAAGTGAAAGTAACTTTCATCGACAAACATGTTCATACCTGGCACTCCAGTAGTTTGTCCAGGTGAATAAAAGATTCTTTGAAAAATAATTGAAAACAGTCTGTCCAAAATTTTTCAGGAAACCCATTTTCAATATATTTTCAAATATACTAAATTTATTATAGAATAAGTTTTAGTCTATTGTCAGCTAGGTGAGGGTCGACTTAGGTTCGGATCTCCTACTACAATGCGCGTCAAAATTATAGAACGAATTCATTAACTCAGAAGAAAAATATTCGGCAACAAAATCCTGAAACAGATCAATTTTTGTTTAACTTTCACCAAATTTATATACATTTTTGAATGATTTTTGTTGCACCCTGTGTCATCCCCATCAACCCTCTAAATTTTTTGAATAGGGGAAGTGGGCCATGTGGCACTTTTTTGGCAAGGTCTTTGTATGTTCTTCACAGGCGTGCAGAAATTTTCACGAAAAAGTTTTTTTTTTGAAAAATTAGTTAGTTCAAAGAGGTTTTCTACGAAGGCGTAGAAGGGCCACTCTTTGTCGACAAAAATTTTTCCACCTAATTCCGACTTTAATCTCGGAATTATACTAATTCCGACTTTGAACTCGGAATTATAGACTATTATAGACTAATTCCGACTTCAAACTCGGAATTATACATAATTCCGACTTTGAACTCGGAATTATACTAATTCCGAGTTTGAAGTCGGAATTATAGA
Organism: Myrrha octodecimguttata; assembly: GCA_958510865.1. Classification (NCBI taxonomy): domain Eukaryota; kingdom Metazoa; phylum Arthropoda; class Insecta; order Coleoptera; family Coccinellidae; genus Myrrha; species Myrrha octodecimguttata. The sequence continues at coordinate 36,401,065 of OY294057.1, forward strand.
CTAATTCCGACTTTGAACTCGGAATTATAGTCTATAATTCCGAGTTCAAAGTCGGAATTTGTCTATAATTCCGAGTTTAAAGTCGGAATTAGTCTATAATTCCGACTTCAAACTCGGAATTAGTATAATTCCGAGTTCAAAGTCGGAATTATGTATAATTCCGAGTTTGAAGTCGGAATTAGTCTATAATTCCGAGTTCAAAGTCGGAATTAGTATAATTCCGAGATTAAAGTCGGAATTAGGTGGAAAAATTTTTGTCGCCAAAGAGTGGCCCTTCTACGCCTTCGTAGTTTTCAGTATACGCACTTTGTCATGGCTCATTTATTTTGAGACGATGGTACCTGATGGAATTCGTCACCGAATGAAAGTCGACCATTACAGTTTTGTTCATGCACAACTTTCAACCCCTTCAATTTTTTTTTCTATAAAAGGGTTCGTAGGGGTTGCAAGTTGTGCATGAACAAAACTGTAATGATCGACTTTCATTCGGTGAAATATTTCATCAGGTACCATCGTCTCAAAGTAAATGAGCCATGACAAAGTGCACATACTGAAAACCTCTTCGAAATGACAAATTTTTCGAAAAAAAAAATTTTTCTTGAAAATTTCTGCACGCCTGTGAAGAAGATACAAAGGCCTGGCCAAAAAAGAATCACATGACCCACTTTCCTCATTCAAAAAATTTAGAGGGTTGATGGGGATGGCACAGGGTGCAACAAAATTCCTTCAAAAATGCATAAAATTTGGTAAAAGTTAAACGAAAATTGACCTGTTTCAGGATTTTGTTGCCAAATATTTCATTATATTTATAAATTAATTTGTTCCATAATTTTGACGCGCACGTATAAGTCACTCTTCATCGTGTTGCAACAACATGTTTGCGTTGCAGCATGGTAGACAATGCCAATACGCTGCCCGTGCAAAATCCGAGGCGGGTCCGCTAGTCTATTATACAGGTATAAATTGCTTCATATTATGCAATTGAAAATGTCATCCCCCTCAACAATCTATTTTAAACGTCAAGAGGACTTTCCACAAATAATGCACAATTCAGCCGTAATCTCCAAATGCAACATCAGTCGGTTCTAGGAATGACTTTGCACTTTACCTTGCATTAGAGTAATATGTATGAATAAGTATACGAATATAATCTAAAAAGATTTGGGGATGTTTTCCATTCATGATCAAGATGATAAAATTCACATAACAATTTCATTTTCTCCAATTTGGATGAATTCTGTCGTATCGTCTGAATTCTGTAGATAGATATGTGTGGCAAATTATTATATCAACGGAGATACAAAGATTGAAGTAAAACGGTAACATAATGAAAAATAATCCGAAAATAATACTGGACACAGTGTTTCATCTTCTATCTTCCGATTTAGAATCATCAGTAGAATTCATTCTACATTATATGTCAAAATCTTACCACGTGTCTTCACGTACACTTCACTTCACTGGAATGGAATTTTGGCAGATATAGACCCATGCGCAAGCTTGTCAAATTGTTTGTAGAAATAATATTGCCTCAAGTTCTACACTTTCTTCTTTCCTTGACAAATGAAATGAGATCGATCAAGTCCAACCAGCCGGTCTTAGGGTACGACCAAATTGCACGCGGGTTCGTGATAAAGCGAGTCGGCTGGTCACTTTTGAAAAAACTGTGAACATTTGAAGTTATAAAAGTAAAATGATTCTGGGATATATCCATGCTTTGAACCAGTCTTATTCATTCTACCTGCACTGTGACCACCTCCCGCGTTGACGCAAACCACATTATCGAAATAAGTTTCTCGCAAGCGAGAAGCCAACACTAAAACCGCAATCTCGCGTGCACTATAATCGTACACTCAGGCACGACAACTAGAGAACTGAGAATCCTAGCGACTTGAAACTTTCATGGTAGGTTGTGCTCATTTGTTGCTTTGAGGTTATTTCCTCAATATCTCAAGAACCACTACAACCTTATCCCGAATCACCATAAATTAACGAAATCCAATCTTCCAATTAACAGCAACACGAATATTCGAGCTAGCAAACGAGGCAAGCTGAACCCTTAACCCATTCACATTGACAAAAACAACATACAAAAGGGAACAATTCCACCTAAACGTTTCGTTGAGCCAGCTGACTGACCCCTAACCCACCTGACCCGTATGTTTGTTTCAGAATTATTGTGGACCGCTCCAGAGCTGTTGAGGCATTCCAGCCTGAGGAAGAAGGGAACGCAATCGGGTGACGTTTATTCCTTTGGGATTATCCTGCAGGAAGTCGTGGTTCGGGGTGAGCCGTTCTGCATGCTTGCCTTGACGCCTGAAGGTGAGTTAGCTGTTAGGGGAGATTTTGGAAGCGAGTTCTGTTGTTTGAGTGTCAGGCATGTTATCTCTGGTGTACACAGGATGTGGTTACAGCGACGCAGTGGTCCATTTTGTTCCGAAACAGATTGACTGAACCGGAGTGAAGAAAATATATCCGCAATTTCAATTTTCTCTGTGTGGATAGAAACTTTTCAGTTTAAACATGAAAGATGAAGACCAATTTATGTAGAATAATTTTATCCCGAGACTTTTGACAATTTTCAAATTGAAAAGTTTTTTTAATGAGAACTGATAATTTTTTCGACTCTCGGTGAACGTTTATAGCGGATATTGGAAAGGGGGGCTGTGAGAAATCCCTCAATTCATGTTTTGAAAGATGAAGTTCAGTCGAAAAGTTCAGAAAAGCACTGACGCGAAGTCGGGAGATTTTACGCGCTTGTTCAAATTCGTTGCTAAAGCAGTCATTTTTTTACGATCGACGGTGCTAAACGCAGCCTGATGTAATCAACTTCCGGCCTTTTATTTTTCGTGATGATCGTGTCATTAGAACAATTTGAAAAAAAAATCTTATTTTGTGATCTCATCATATTATCCGAATTCTGCATGAACCGTCAAACTGTCATTTTTCGATAAACTACTGGATTTCAATTCGATCTAATCTGTATTTTTGGAAATATTGGAAAAATAAAATTCTGAATGGTTATATCTGCGGAATCTTCGCGTTATTAAGTTTCTTTCGAAAGTTATTGTGCAGTTTCCAGCATCTCCATTGAACATGCGTGCAAAAGCTGCTGCTTTCTTTCAAAATTTTGCATTTTATTGTGCGTTGGTATTCTTCAACTTGAAACGAATTTTTTCTGATCGTTTCAGTATTTCGTGAGACATTAAAGAATGCATCTGAAAATAAAAAAAAACAATGCAGTCTAACATGTTTTTTTCAATACCTCAAATATTAATATCCTATCGGATTGAAATTCGGAACGCTTTTCATAAATATTAAATTGAAAATCTGTGCGGAATTTAATCGTGATCTGATTGATAGTATATATATATATTCTTTTGATAGTATATCCGCGAAAAAAAATTCATTTGAACTAAAATCAGGAAAATTTTCAAAATTACCTGGAATTTTCTATATGTTCCGAATAACTTTGAAGTCAAAGCTGCTGGCGTCAGTAGTTTTTATGATAGAGGGACAAACCTTGAGAGTTCAAATGATTATAACTCCGAAAATGTTCGATAGATTCTGTTCATAAATATTTTATTCCAACTCAGCTAAAATATTCAAGCTCCAAATCTCACTTAAAATTTCAAGTCGATAGGTCTTGTCTTTCGAAAGTAAGAGGAGAACGGGCGTTTCGACAGCAGGGCAGAATTGAATTTGGCCTCGGACTCCTTTAGAGCCAGTCCAACCTGATCTTTCGAGATTATTACTGCTCAAAATTCGAAAATCACGAAATTTTTTGTCTCCCAGATCAAACACAGAAAAATTATCTAGCTGATAATAACCATAGTAATAGTTATATATATTCTATGGTCTGACGACACAAATATAAATACTATGCAAGAGCAAACATTATAATATTTCCGGTGCAATAACCGTAATGATACAGTATGTTATGAAGTACTCGTATTCGTATACTTCTTATCAATTATCATCTATGGAGAGATGTTAATTGATGAGGAGTATCCGAATACAAGTCTTCTGCAGGGCACTGACTAAAAAGAACTGTACTATTCAAGTTTAATGGAACTCATTCTCCAGCAACAAAATGAAGCAACAAAACGTTGTTCATGAAGACTAAAACTAAACCGTTTATAGTGTTATCATAGCATGTTTTGAATATGGTCGCCCAGTTGACTTCAAATGAGAACTTCATTTCAAGTTCACACTCATAACTGACATTGTGGTACAATCAACACGACAGCGTATTTCGCGAAAGGACACACTAATATTCCGACAGACAACAATGTTTCAAAACCACTAGCTTTATGATAACAATTCTAACTTCTTTGAACTCCAGTCATTTTTTAACGCTCAAATCAGAGGCCGATCGACGACTTCCGGGGCCTACATTCGGAAACATTCGGAGCCCCCCTTCTACTCCTTCAATATTCAGAATTCGGTTTTTTAGCACAAAGATTACATTTACTGCTCTAATTTATTGGTAACAACTACGAAACAATATTCCTTTCTACAAAAAATCATATGAAATGGAAATGAAAAATTATTCAAAACTGAAAATAATATTAAATGTCAGAAAACTAATCAAAGAGATATATATTTTTCTCATTTTCATGTCTGCAAATTTTGTTAATGCAGCTCCATAATCCAGACTCTTCGTTATATCACGCCCAACGGCCGTTCGTAAGCACAATATCTTCCGGAAGGAACAAATTAGGAACTACATAGTAGGATTGGACCTTTATTGTGAGGGCCAAATTCTTGAATGGGTAAAATCCACCCAATGATTACCTATTGAAAATTTCATTTCCACAATATTTCCAAAAATACAGATGAAATCGGATTTAAATCCAGTACTTGATTGAAATATGACAGCTTGAAGGTTCACACAGAATTTCGTGAGGAAAATATGTTCAGAAAATCGTTTCAATGACAAGATCATCATGAAATAATACTCAAAGTTTTACATGAACATTTTCAAACAAATTACCAAGTTTGATCAATATTGAATCAGCATTTTACATAAAAACAAATGACTACGCTCACAACTTCCAACTTATAACATCCCGCCGACTTGCATGCTTCGGGTTTCACCCCATTATCAAACTTATATCATGTTAAAATACGGTGTTTCAGCAAGTATTGAGCGGGCAATCCATTTCAATCGAATCAGTATTTTTGAGTGACTCCGGAAAAACAACGATACCGAAGGAAAAACTACGAAATTTGAGATATTTTTTCCCAATATCTCCGAAAATAATGATCGTATCGAACTGAAATTTGGTATACAGCTGTGAAATTCAGAGCTCACGATATGAGCTGAATTTCTTCTCGGATATGATTAAGATTTCACGGAAATAAATTTTTCCGAAAAATATTTTTTTCAAATTGACTGAAACGTACCACAGAACGTCAAGATATGCGCTCAACTTCGCGTTCCGAAATTCCCGAACAGTTCTGCGCAGTTTATTTTGCCGTTCCGATTTTCCTGAAATTTACTGGCAACGATTTCGCACCAACTTTCTAGAGATTTTAAAGCAGAAAGGATTAATATCATAGATATTGTTGATTATAGGCATCTCTATTGAACATTAAACATTTAAAACCTATTAATTAAAAGTGAATAGCGCAATGAGATCAAACATACTATTTATGTAATTGAAAAACATTGGTTAGAGAAAACTTAGATGTTAAATCAAATATTGTTAGATAATAAGTTGCAAATTATCGAATTGCTACTTCTCATGTTGTAAAAGTCAGTTCAATCTGAATGTGAACTCAAGGGATAATATATTATAAACCAAATTACGCCGAAGAATTTCGATTCTCGTGTTAGTGGATCCAAAACAGAACACCATCGATTCATCTACAGGGTGTATCTAAATAACACCGAGAAAATGTAAGGGGTGATTCTATGATGAAAATTAAAGTAGGTATTCAGTTTACATTTTTTGAAAAACCTCCTCCGGAAAAGTTACACCCCTTCGAAGGTAAACAAAAAAAAATGTTTATCATTTTATTATTCCTGTATATTAAGCTGAAGATACGAAACTTAGTAAATATCATTCGTCAATAACACTTTACATTTTGGTATTTTTTCAATCCTGATGTATGCTTAGAAGAGGTTGGAATGGTTTACCCCTAAGATTTTTTCTCACATTTTTTTTGGATGAAAACTTTCCTCTCAAAAGAACATGACTTGAAAGCCCATTTTATTCACTTACTTTTTTATCTTTACAAGTTTTTTCGAAATCTCAAGCATTTACGAGAAAAATATATCTTTTTGAAGAATATTTTTATGAACAGCCAAATAACCTATGACTCTACTAGGCTAAGACTTTTACAACTAAAACAATAGCGAACAATGAACAAAAACCTGTCGAGTATGAACAAAACAATTAAAATAAATGTTGAAAATGATCGCCTTCAGCTTCAATACAAGCATTCACTCTTCTCCTCATTGAAATGCGTAGTCGATGAAATATGCCTGCTGAATTTCTTATTGGTACACATCCTGCTGAAATGCGGTTTCGCAGATCTTCGATATTTTTTTCTCGTAAATGCTTGAGTTTTCGAAAGAGTTGTGGCCATTAAAGAGTTACTAATGGGGCTATTCAGGCATGTGGTTTTAAAAGGAAAATGTGCATCTAAAATAAAGTTGTAAGAAAAAATATCGTTGGTGTTGACTACTTCAACCCCTTCTAAGCATACTTGTGGTTTAAAATAATTCCAAATTGTGTAGTTTTATTGACAACTAATACTTACCAAGTTTTGTGTCTTCAGCTTAATATACAGGGAGAATTAAACAGAGGAGAATTCATTTTAATCTTCGGATAGGTTTAATTTTTCCGGGGGGAGATTTTCCAAAAAATTTTATACTGAATACCCACCTTAATTTTCATCACATAATAAGCCCATCACATTACTTTTGGTAGCTGATCACATCTTCTGTTTGTTGGACTAAGATTGGCAGCTCCACGTTGTGTCAACAATGTATCACTATACTGCCTTGATATCTAGTCGCCCTTTATCAGCTGAAGTAAACGTTACTTCGTGGCTACCGCGTTCATAGGATTTAAATTCAGTCATAGGTAGGAGACGGTCAAATTTGAACCAACCTCTGGCACCGGTAATTCCCGAAGTTCAAGTTACTTGAAATGAGTTGTCACATGCAGACATCGTCTACCTGAGTTGGTCGATGCCTAGATGTCGCCTACGAAATCCTCAAACACATCAATAATTTTTTTGCTTGAATGATAATGCAATTTCCTGAAAGTGTTACCGTTCTATTAAAGGTGAAAGAGTAGAACATTGCGTAAAGAGTTCACGAATTTATTCTATTTTTCTCGACAGCATGTTCATGTGCGGATAAAATTCACCATCAAAGTGTTCTGAATTAGCTGAAACCCTAATAACAAACCAGCCTTACTAACACGCTCACAATGTTCCAAATTCATCGGAAAACCTTCCGCAAATAAACTCCCTACCCGGAAGCGAAATCCACCAGATGTTTCTCGACAAAAAAACACCGGAAATGTCGAATAAACCTCTTGGTCCCTCCATTCCGCAACTACTCTGTCCCACCCCCATTATCATTTATTCCATCCGGCGCGCGAAATGATCCTCCTCTACGGTTGCCTTCGGGAATGACCGTAAATTTCTAGTTTTCCCATTATTGCGACATTTCCATTGTGCATCTGAACGTAAACGTACATACCAATATTTTGATCGTCATTTTTCTATGAAACCCTGGTGAGCTCACTTTGAATAAAATTCAGAATACCAGGCGATATCCAAATACTTGACTATGGCAGAATACTTCAACTTTAGTTGGTGTTCACATTATTTTTAATGACACATGGTTTTCAAAATGACATTCAATAGAATAACTATTGGAAAAATTATTTACCTATTGAATGTTTCTGTTATATGAACTGTTCAGGATTCGATTTATGTGAATGGAAATCTCATTCATTGATATTGGTTCAATTTAGTTTTCAAATGACACCAGATTTCCTAAATTCGGGAGAATGCGAACGAAAAAAATTTAATGAGAAATATCGACTTGTAACTCTTACAAGCTATGAGCTTCTGAGAAGTTTCATACACAGAGAAAAAGGTGCTCTTGAATCAATTTGTAACCGCTTTCGTTCAAGATGAACGCAATATTCTTGAATAGGTCCAACCTATGAATGATGATGAAATACTCTTGACCCATGTGAACAATGAAACTCTTGATTCAAGCGGAATCACGTTTCGTCCAAATGGGAAATCTTAAAACAATTACTGGATATGTTTGCTATATATATTCCATATTTTCATTCGGGAATACTATGGCCTTGATACGAATGTAAGATTTCTCATTTTTGTATTTGAAATATTTTTCTAGAAGAGTTGAATTTCTTTCACCAAGGGAATATAATATGTTTGCTGCAATTAGCAGCTCTCAAATACTAAAAATGTATGGTATCTTAAGAAGCCTTTCATAATCATTTTGGAAGATATCAATCATATATAAGGTGCAACTGGAGGACCACCTTGTTACAAGAAAGGTTTTTGGGAACAGGGTTTCGAAGATCAAAGAGAAGAAGTCTTTTGAAACAATTTGCTAGATTGTCGACCTCCAATCTGAAATAAAATTGTGTTGTCTGGAGTTCACGAATGTAGGTATATATGTGACTACGTTTGTGCATAACACACACGTTTGTAGGCATGTACCACATATTTTAATTTGAATTTTGTTCTCGAGTCATCAAACTTATTCTCAAAACCAACCTTTTCTACTTGACTTTCGAAACTCTGTTCCCGAAAAACTCCCTTGATGTTGATAAGTAATTCTCCATTCACACCAAATTCATAATGCGTCATCAAAAACACAAACGCACTTGTTTACTTTTCACTTTGGAGGCCATGGCGTTGTTTCCTATCTAAATATCCATATCCATATATTCTGCGATTCTACATTCCATACGCGTCTTCAGCGCTAATACCGCTTATTGGTCGAGGGTGTCACGTGTACGTGCTTTCGACATCAGAACACATTATATAAGAAATGATAATCTTGATCCGAGGGAACTATGATTAGCTGAAATTATTTTCTAAAGTACAGAGAACGTATGATTTGGTTCAACTAAATTCGATTCAAGAAAATTTATGTGAACAGGCAAACAACGGAATGAGTTGAGAATAGAAGTATATAGTTCAATTTCAAATTATCATTCTTGGGCGAAGATTATTCAATTCAAGAATATGTTTATATTTGATTTAAGAGATTCTTTTTTCTGTGTACAAACGTAGGAACCGTTTATCGATACCTTCACTCTTGAACACCTTTGAGGTGCCTTTTCCATTGTTTTTTTGCGCGCATGTTCTTTGGAAAAGCGCATCTATGTCTGTAAGTTTAATTTTTTTCCGGAAATGCTTTAAAACGCCTAGGTTGGACTCACTAATGACGAATCCGGAGTCCAAATCGATTCTGGCCAGCTGGCCGCGTAGGCACAATTAAGGTCGTACGGAGAATGGTATCGACTTAAAAATTTCAGGGTGGGTTGTATTTCAATATGCGATGGTTAAGTTCGTCAGTGCGCAAAATCGGCCGAGCAGTTTAGGAGTTATAGTAATTGAAAATGTTGAGGTTATTTCCGACATATTTCAAGAACTACCTGAGCGATTGCATTGAAACTTGCTGGTTAGTTGGAGCATAACGACGTGCAATTTCTCGCAGAATTTTGTATAGATCGCCCAGTTAGGAAATTGAAAAAAAACCGATTCATTCCAAACATTCTCACAGCAGTGTGCTGAATTTCAGTTGCATACTGTTATCATTTTTGGAAATATTAGGAAAAATCGTGATGTTTTTTTCGGCATGTTTTTTTTCCGGCTTAACTCAAAAACCATTGAATTAATCCTGAGAAATCTTGATCACAAGTTGAAAGGGGTTGATAAACAACTTTGTGCAAAATTTTGTGATGATCGTGTATCGACACGAAAATTTGAAAAAAATTTCTTTAGGCGCTTGTTTTTTTCAAAAATTCAGTTTTCTTCGATGTTCTGATCGTTCTTTATTCACAACATACTTCAGGAACCTTCAAGCTGTCATTTTAATATCGAGTACTGTAATTTGATCTGCTCTTTATTTATGGAAAAATTGGGATAATTTTTTTTATTGGGTATATCTGCGTGATCATTGGGTCACGAATTTGGCCTTCGTAATTAAGGTTAAAACACCGGTCCAATTCGACACTACAAATTGAGAGTTTTTAAGTTGTTTCTTTCGAAAGTTATTCTGTTCACGATCGGAATTGATTTGAAACTAGACATTTAGTTGGAGACTCATGGCTTTCAGCAAAATTTCGTTTGTATTAGTAATTAATATGTAAATATCGATTATATGCTTACCGTTGAAGGATTTTGTATCATTGTGAAGATTCTTTCGGGGCTTTCACTAGCAATAAAAAAATAAATCTGCAAATTTTCTCGTTTTTCTGATGAAAGGGTCAAATTTGTACTCTTAAACTTCACAGTTTGCTTTGGTTATCGTTTGTATGGTTCCCGTATTGCCCATTAGGTAACCTGTTTTCCAAGAAACTGCCCTTGACAAATAGTTCAAACCTGCAATCCGCAAGGGTGTTTTCCAGAAAACTTTTGTGTAGTTTTTGATAGTTCCGTTTCAGATATTGGAAGTAAAAAACCAGAAAAACTGTAAAATAGTATGAAAATGTTCATGAACAACTTTGTTCCCAACTTCGTGAATAATGTGTAATTAGAAGGATTTGAAAGATCATTTCAATTTTTTTTTTCAATATTCTATATTCTTCAATCCATTAATGTTCACGAAGCTTCAAATTGTCATTTTTCAATCAAGTACTGTATTTCACTCCGATATGATCTGTACTTTCGGAAATATCGGGAATTATTGGGTAGGCTCCACCCCTTCTCGAATTTAACCTCCGTAATTGAGGTTGTGATTACGATAGCCCGTGAGGATGACCGTGAACATAATAACTTCCAAAAGAAACAAACCGATTAGAATATACGAAAAAAAATGAGCTTCTTACATCTGACAAACAGCAAGGAACATCAACACGAGATTTAAGGAACACAGGAGCCATATCCGTAACAACCATCCTGACAAATCGGCGGTCGCGAATCACGTTTCAAGAACCGGGTCATTTAATTTCAGAAAAATCCGTGAAGCTATCAAAGAGCTCGAGCAAAACTTACTTAAATACGCTTGAAGGCATACATACATAAGCTCAAAAGAAGAGATAGATTGCTAAACCAAGATCTTACCCTCATTAGTAACCCATTCTTCAAATTATTTACCTGACCCACCCTTGATAGCCCAATACTAACCTTATGGCCTTTTTACAAACCTTTTCCTATTGGTCCTGTATACCAGCCTCCTCACGAGTTCATCATGTGAACTTGTACTTGTAGTTATTAATTTCCAAACCGTGCGTTAAACGCAGAAAGTTTAAGTGGATAAGAGAGAGTTACACACTGTTTTGTTATCAGTATTCTATCCACAGTAAACTCAAATAGTTAATTAGAAAGTCGATGTTTGTGCAGTAGGTTTGAACCTCAATAAGGAAGGTCGAATTCGTGAATGGGTAAAATATTTCTCAAGATTTCTGAAAATACATATTGTATCGAATTGAAATCTAGTACTCGATTGAATAATGTCAGCTTCTAGGTTCATACAGAATTTCGTGAGGACCATAGAAAGACAAGATCTAAAAATCTATCCATTATTATTACAATGCGTTTACCAGAATCAATACCTGAAAAAATGACCGCTTGGGCAGCGCAAAAGCTGCTTACTTCATGTCAATGTATTTCTGGAACATTTTCATCCTCAATTGCTGAAAACATAGTGATCCGACCAATCTTCAACTGAGTTGACAAATATGAAGGTACTGATTCCCAAACTTATGCAAATTTTTATTGATTGTCGTGTCATTGCAACCAATTCGAAGGAATATTTGAATTGTTTTTATCGAACATTTTATTCGGTTCTTGCGAAATTCTGCATGACCCCATCATGCTCTCAATTTTCAACCAGATACATCGACATGAAATTGCAAATATTAGAGATGTCACCCAAACTCTCGGGCATATATATTCATTTTAACCCTTTTCTTCCAGAAATCATAGAAAAAGTGAAAAAACCTCCACCTCTGATCAGACCGTCAGTCAGCAAGGGTGCAGCACCCCCAGAAGCAATAAATATAATGCGACAGTGCTGGGCGGAACAGGCAGAAATGAGACCAGACTTCAATGCAGTTCATGATCAGTTCAAGAAACTGAACCACGGTAGAAAAGTAAACATCGTTGACACCATGTTCCAGATGCTGGAGAAATACTCCAATAATCTGGAAGAGCTCATAAGAGAGAGGACGGAACAGCTAGACATAGAGAAGAAGAAGACTGAACAATTGCTCAACAGAATGTTGCCTAGGTAAGAATCGTTGTTCACCTTTTCCTCAGGGTGCTTCAAATGATAAGTTTCATGATTCACTGGGTGGTTTGGGATGAGTGTGACCAACGGAAATTATGAACTGAGATCTTGTTGGACTCATGTTGAGAGGTATTAATCGCATTAGGGTAGTTTCGGATGTACATGCTGATTTTCTGATATGGATAGAAAGTTCAGAGTTCAAAGAATATTGAACCAATAACCTGTTAGATATCGCCCTCGTTTACCATTTTCTTCTCTGCTTTCTTATAACATTTCTATAATTCAAGAAATGAACTACAGAAGCAGGATAATTTTGAACAGTTCTCATCTTGAGTATAGAATGAGTTCACATTGTAAGTCAGAAAATATTATAAATCATGAATATCGGCGATTTCGAGATCTTACGGTTGATAGTCCGAGAGCTCATGACACATGTTTCATGAAGTGTTTGATTCCAGTTGAAATTTTACATGATGGTATCTTCAGAATAGATTAGTAGGTAATCCGGTGCCTTTCTGTCCTCCCTGGGTACACCAGGTACTGCGCATAGGAAGAAATTGCGAAAAAATATCTGTTGAAAAAAGTGTTTGATACAAAAGCAAACAGAAATAATTCGACAATTTGATTGCCATAGAGTAGATAAATAGAGGACATAAATCCTTTTGGAGGGGGTAACATCAATAAGTGTTTGATTCTTGACCAAACATAATCTATTCGACAATTCAGTTGCCCTAGAGTGAGAAAATCAAGGGGACAAATCATTTTGGAGGGGGTAACATTTAACAAAATCACACCAAAGTTGCATTATTTAGGTGACAAAATAAGTATTCGATTCATGACCAAGCATAAACTATTCGACAATTAAGTTGCCCTAGAGAAAGAAAATCAAGAAGAAAATTCATTTTGGAGGAGGTTACGTTGAAGGAAATCTCCACAAAGTTGAATTTTTTAGCTGGCAAAAATAAGAATTCAATTCATCACAAAACAGAAACTATTAGATAATTTAGTTGCCACGAAAAATGAAAATCAAGAAGGCAAGGTAACTGCATTAACTAGAATTAAATAAGAACCCTAAGGAAGGGGATTTATAAGAGTGAGACTAACGATTAATCTATACTAACATAATTGAATAAGCAGCTCTTTCGTCATTTTGCAACGGTTGATTGATTCTGCATTAGAGTGGAAAACGTAATAATCGGAGATCCAAACTAACTAGTCATCTGATAATGTCGCATTAAAAATTACTATTAAAAATTAAATAAAAATTGTTTTTTTCATGAAAAACGCCTTCGCGGATTGCAGTATCATTTATTTGTAAATGGCAGTTTCTTGCAGAAAAGATTGCCTAATAAAAATCACAGGAACAATACAAACGATAAAGAAAATGAACTGTGACGTTTCAGAGTACAAATCTGACTCTTTCATCAGAGAACATAGAAAATTTTAAGAATTATTTCGTCTGATGAAAGAGTCAGATTTGTACTCTGAAACGTCACCGTTCGTTTTCTTTATCGTTTGTATTGTTCCTGTGTTGTTCATTAGGCAATCTTTTCTGCATGAAACTGCCCTTGACGAATAAATGATACTGCAATCCGCAACCATGCCTTCATGATATTTTAAGTAAATAACCTAAAAATTTTAGAAGCTACCAAATTGGAATCCAACCGAAATATTAAATATCTGAACCAAGCTGGACAATTTGAATACTCTAGGTCTTTCCTCTGAATGTTAGAGCACACATGGCGATTTATGAAGAATTTCGCGAGGACCATAATAATTTGTGGATTGTCATATATTTTATGATAAAAAATTCTTTTTATCTAATGAAACGATCATCATAAATTCTGTACCAATTTGCTCATCAACATTTGCCAACTAGTTATCAAGGTATATCATGATCAGATAAGTATTTCTTGAGGTATTCCGGAAATATCAACGATACCTAGAAAATAATAAAAAATGCAAAAATCTAGAAAAGCACTGCCGTGAAGGCAGCAGCTTCTGAGCGCATGTTCAATGTATGAATGAACATGCGCCCAAAAGCTGCTGCCTTCACGGCAGTGCTTTTCTAGATTTTTTTTTCGATAAATTATCCTCATTGAATTCTGTGTGAACCTTCGAACTGTTATTTTTCGATGAAGTATTGGATTTCAATTCGATCTAATCTGTATTTTTGGAGATATTGGGAAAATAAAATTTTGAATGAGTATATCCACGGAATCATTGGCCAAACCTTAAACACAATAACTTCTGAAAGAAACAACTTAGAAACTCGATATTTGGACCTTTATTACGAAGGCCGAGTTCGTGAAATGAGTAAATTCCACACAATGATTCCGCAGATATACCCATTCAAAATTTTATTTTCCCAATATTTCCAAAAATACAGATTGGATAGAATTGAAATCCAGTACCTCATCGAAAAATAACAGTTTGAAGGTTCATACATAATTTAATGAGTATAGGTAATATGACAAGAAGATCACAGAATATTGAATATGTATTTGAAAGAAAAAATTAGATTTTTTTTTTCAAACTGTTCTAATGAAACGATCATCACGAAATTCTGTACAAAGTTGTGTTTCAGCATCTTCAAACTAGGTGCGAAGTTTCATCGTGATAGAATCAGTATTTCTTTAGTTATACCGAAAAAAAACAACGATATCACAAAAAAAAACTACCAAATTCCATATATTTTTTCCCAATATCTTCGAGAATAATAACTTTATCAGATTGAAATTTGACACACTGCTTTGGAATATGGGGCTCAGAATTCGCGCTAGAGTGTTTTTCGAATGGGATGAACAGTTCGCGAAAAAAAAATTTTTCGAAAAGAATTTTGAAAAAAAATTTTTCAAAACTTACGGATAGTATAATCTCAACAAAATCTCGCGAGAAGTTGCGCGTTGCTTTACTCCAATTAACTGCCGAGTTTCGATCCAATCGTTTCAGTAGTTTTTGAATTCTCGCCAAAATAAGGGCAAAATTCAAATGGCTCTAACTCCTAAACCGTGTGGCTGATTTCGCCCATTAACGAACTTAGCCGTCGCATGTTGAAATGCAACCTACAATGAAAGTTTCAGGTCGATAGGATTCTCCGTACAACCGTTATCGTGTCTACGGACGGCCGGACAGAATCGATTTTGGCATCGGATTCGTCATCAGTGAGTCCAACCTAGTTGTTTGAGACCATTTTCGGCTCAATCATCGAAAATTACAGACATTTGGACAAAACGATGGCACGTTGTTCCCCAGAACATGCGCGCAAAAATTCGATATTATTTCCCAATATCTCGATTAAATACACGACTAAACAACTTAAATTTGAGATGCTGTTGTTGATTTGCATCGAGAACGTCCTGATCCAAATTTCATTGAATTCTGAGGAATACATTGCAGAAAAATATTCAGATAACAATGGAAAATTATCATGTATTTTCATACATGTATTTTGCATGAAGTTGTGCATCGATATTTTGAAACTTATTACGAGGTTTGAAGCTGACTACATTTGTCTATGAGAATTTGAGGAAATAAACCTCAGAAGTTTCGATAGTCAGGAGATATGAATTCAACCGAAATATGTAAAATTCAAAATTCCATTACTCTCGGTTTTCTCCTTCGAAATTCAGACCATGCACAGCTAGTGGTAGGCCGGACCAAATTAAATTTAACTACGAATTTTTCATCAACGAATCCAACCAAATCGCGCTTTTTCCCAGGAAAAGCACGTGAAACATGTAATGATTTTGAAATGGTTTCGGGATTAATCAGAATCACTCTCGAAATATATTCATTCCGCAAGAATTCGTAGATTCCAAATTTTTAACTCGATTGGCTGATTTCCTACAATTTGGGATAGTTCCAGAATTCCGATTGCTGTTGGAGTTTCCATGATGCCCAAGGCATTCAGAATGGAACAAACCAGAATCGGCCAAACTTCCCGAACGCAAATTTGATTCATCTAGCCTTCCATCCGAACACTTCAAGTGATGGAGTGTTCAAACTTCGTATATTGAGGTTTTCGACTTTTGTTTCAATTACATTACGGTCCGAATGGGTTCCAACCCCTGTGGCATCCTCCAAACTTAAACCGATTATTTCCGGTGATATCCGAACTTCCATAATAGAACTTATTCGACGCTCCAGAAAATTGCGTGTTGACATATTCGTGTTTTTTGGGTTGTTTTCGAAGAGAAAACAATATCTCTGGATGAGGTTTTGTCGAAAAATCCTTTCAGATTATGATTGGGGATTGAATGCATTAGATCTGGATCAGGGTGGGTTTGGTAAAAAAGAAGGCATCATTTCGCATTCAACTTATTCATTAATCTCTTCCTCAAAAAATGCTGATCTTGTAGTTTTTGTTTCAACTGCGTTCAAATGTGTTCAAGTATTGTTTCAGCACTTGAATGTTAGAAAATGTGTCCAAGTTTACAATTCAATTGTTTCAGATTCGAACATTTGCCTAAAAATATTAAAATATTTCGAACGTATAATTATTCATTTAAATCCAAGTTCAGTGTGATTTCCGTGAATTTCCATCGGTGGAATGCAGGGGGCCGATTCTTGAATCTCGATCAAGAATTGAAGAGTATGACAATTGTCATATGTTTATGTCGATTTTCTAAGTTTTCTCAAGCATCTACAAAATTTGTGAGAGTTTTATTTCGCCATGTTTTCAAGCAAATATTCAAGAAATAAACTGAATGCAAGATTAGGAGAAATTTCAATTCGGAATATAAATATAACCTAATCACAGTTTCCTTCGTCTTAGCGACGAGTGGTACGGAGTATAGGAGATATAATATTCGATTGTCGAGTGACATTCGGTTCCATGCTCAAGTCATGTCAACTTATCGTTTATATCTAAATCAAAAAATCGACGCGGACATACGTCAATTGTCATACTCTTCAATTCTTGATCGAGATTCAAGAATCGGACCCCTGAGTTCGCGTGAAACTGTTGGTTAACGTTGAACATTCCGGCTAGAACACTGGGTGGCGTGAAATAGAACGGTTCGTTCGGGTCTCCAACGTCACCATGTGAGGAAATGTTTACCTGTTACCTGTTGTTGAGTTAGTTGTATGAGCGTTAGATTGTAGTCAATAAATCATCAACCTACCTAAGTCAGATCACTGAACTACTCCTATCCCGGCAAACTGTGGACATAACAATTTCCTCTGAAAATGCTGTTAATGTCTGTTTGGTTTGTTAAATACCTTACTACAAATTCTCCGAATGTTTTTTAAAACCAAAGAAACAACATTTTTTGGTCCTTCGAGCTGGATTAGACTAAGGACTTACATCCACTACTTCCCGAGCCTATACATGCCAGGTTGATCCGAGCAGCTAAACGACTGGACAGTGCCACGAAGAGCCACCTCCTCTAGAACATGTTTTCCGGATCCTGCAACAAGCCAGGTCAACGAGATTTATGGCCTCATTGAGCAATGATGAATAAAAATGGCACAGTCCACATCTGATATTTAGAAAAATCCGACGCTCAATCGAAGAAGAAAAGTTCAACGCCAGAGAAACAGTGGAGAACGCCCAAAAAAGATCCACAGTTTGTCCGATCTAGAAATGTAAAATAGCTATTCACAACTATGAGCATTACGACCATCCTAACAATGTCAGCATCTAGAAATGAGTCAATTCGAGTTCACATCAGTAAAACATCAGATTATGTGCCGGACACAAGGAGAAATACCCCAAACCAGAGAAGAGAGAACAACTTTCAGAACAAACAAATATTCTCCAACAGAGTGCACCAGTCACATCTCTCGAACATTAGGTCACACATCAGTACATTATGAAATATTCAGCGACAGTGAAGAGACTTAAATTACTTCAGAGTTAACAAGGATATTTCAAAAGAGTGAGTCAGATCACATCTGTAAAACAAACGGCCTAGTTCCAATTCACGGAAACTAATTCAAGCTCCAAGGAAGAGGAACTCATACTTCAAGAGCCAACAAAGATGACTTGCATCCAAAAAAATTGGCAAAATTAATGACCAGGTACTAACTTCGATTGGAGCGTGTAACTCTAGTTTAAAAATTATCAAAAGCTCTCACTTCGAAACTACTGAGCAGATTTTACCAACCAATGAACTCAACCGACATATTTGGACTCAAGCGCACCCTGAACATTTCAAATCCCTAACTATTTTCTTCGGAAGGTGTTCACGGATAGATAGACAGCATTGAATTTGGCCATGAATTCTGAAAGTTTGTCCAACCCAGTCATATAAGTCTATTTTTGGCTCAAACTACCGAAATTTGAGACATTTGGACGAAATTATAATGCTTTCATTGCTCGGAATAGGGGCGAGAATAGCCTGGCGTGGAATCATATGTGCAGCGGAAACCCATTCATTTAACTACTGAGCTTGCTCAAGACTGCAAATCACGATGAAATCTGGGACATGGCTAACAAATTTGGTACCGAAAGTTCTTGGAGTGATATGTAGGGATGATTTCTGGGATACACATCCTTATTGATTCTCAGCAATTTCAATTGACACAATCCTGACGGAATTTTGTACAGGACTTCTGTTTTCCTATTGTTTAACTAATTACGAAGTTTCAATTTCATCGGGAAATTATTTTTCAAGACATGAAAAACTATTAAAATTTTATGTTGCTATTATTGTGAAACCGAAAAATAGATTTCGCCCTTTTGCGAACTTAGTTGGTATATTTGGAACCAAAACCCGTCCTTAAAACTTCAGATTCCAGCTCTTCTCTTTCGGAAATAAGAGTTTTTGAGACACGCGGTCCAGACAGATGGACATAATTGAAGTTTTCAAGAACAGAATGTCTACAACCTAACCCTTCGAGACCATTGTCGGTTCAAAATTGAAAAACCACAAATGAAATGATAACTTAATCAACAAATTATCGAACGGAATATTCTCTGGTTTGGCCACCTCCTTCCCCTTGGTACATCAAATCTCTTACAGTAGAGGGCTCAAGTGCTTGCAAAGACGATTAACTGTTTGAAAATGCGTCGGCTTCGTGAGCATTTTATATTCGAACAGGCTAAGGTTACAGACAGAACAAGTGGGTCGATGCTTCTAGTTGAGTTGCGGTCGACAGCTCATAACAATACTGCATGCTTGACAATTTGTAAGGAATTTCATTACATGTGCATGCAGTGAGCATTCAAAGTCCACAATACAGGCCTCCTTCTTTTTAATTTGAGGAGCTGGCTCAATGTAAAGTAGTGGAATTTTTCATATTGACCCCGAAGTAAGTTACTCGCATGAATGTCTATTGTTTTTCCCTTTCAGGAAATCCTTCAAGATTTTCAGAAGAGGTTCCATAGCATTTTCATCCAGCCATTCAGTGATATTTGTTCCTTGATGTGCAGCCGAATTATATGTAGTAAAGTATTTGTATTCAGTTTGAAAGTTATAAGCAGTCATATACTCGAATGACCCATAAAACACAGCATTCTATGAAAGTTGCTATGAAGGGGGATGTCAACTCGGAGATGAACGTGCCAATCACAGGGAAGCATCCTTGTAGACCGCTCAGTAGACAACCATGTGAAACCAATTATTTGATTTTGAGAAGCATCGATGTAAACCTCCTGGGTGGCATAGCACTGAACCTCCACCGCGATTTATCTCTTCTGTTCTCTTCCATTCACAATGTATTTGATTGACATGGATGTCGATATTGACCGCGACCTCGACCTCCGCCTCGATCGCGACCCACTCATTCTGTTCGTACATTCCGTCAGTGTTCGAGATTCCGGAGCAATTTACAATCAGTGCTTGGTATACTTGGCACTAAAAGAAATCCTCATCAGTATTCAGCAAAGCTCTGCTAATAGGTAGTTTTTCACATCAGTTCATGCACTGATTGTAAAGGTGAGTTAGGGTGAATGTCTTACAGGTGCATTAAGAGGTATGCACATTCCATCTTGAAACTAGATCTCTGTCAGGAGTGCTTGGAAACTGCATATTCGAATAAAACAACCTCAAGGTGCACAACAAGGGATATCTTCAGAATGAACTGTTTGACCCATTTATAAAAATGTTCCTCTCAACAAGAACCACTCCCATATACAGCAAACAATTCACCCTCTCCAATCAAAATCATAAAAGATTGCCGCATCATCAACCATAGCTGATCTCCTAGTCAAAGATGAAGCTTTTTGTTTCAATTTAACCTCCATCAGGGCTTCAATAAGCTTCATTAGTCCAGAATAAGTCAAACTCTGATACAACATTAGCCTTCTAGTATATATTTTTTTTTATTTTGAATCGAATATTCTATCCACTAGAAGACTGAAAAAATGCAATCGCGTTCAAAAATTCCAATTTTCAACGTGAAAACGATCTTTTGAATTTAGCTTCACATATGGACTCTTTAAACGGTCGGAACTTCGCCGGTTCCGTGAGGTATCAGGTCATAGCTACCTACCCTTTTGTTTTTCTCGCGAACCTTAGGTACTCTCTTGAAATTCGATGGACACCATCTCTGTCAATCGTAGAATCGTTCGGTGACATTTGACGTAGAAGGCGATCAATTTGAACGTGGTCACCATTTCACCATTTTCAAGGCCGATTTTTTCAAAATTCGAGAATTGTTACAGTGTATGATAGCATACATTATGATTTTGTATCGAAATAGAATGAGAAAACCAACATCTATATTATTTCGTGTTACGTGCGTGATACCTAATAGGTTCATCTTGGCCAGGTAAAACGATTGATGCTGGGATACGTACTTCTGTCGAGCCTTCAAACGTCAAAGAATGCAACAGATATTTGAACCTTTATTCGATATTTGGCGCGCAAAATTATATGCTTTATTAAATTGATATGCGCATCTTGTAACTGCTCAGCCACTTTATTGCTAAGCTCAGCTTAAATAAGTTTCGACGTTAGTGCTCGTGTTAATTTTTTCAGGGCATGTTCACATAGAAAGAAGTTTTATCATTTCGACTACATGTCTGTAATTTCGCAATTTCAAGCTGGAAGTGCTCTCAAACAATTGGGTTGGGCTTACCTATAGAGAATGCATGGCCAAATTGAATTATGTTGGTCCGTAATCACTTTCGATATAAAAGAGGAACTTAAGAGATTGAAGCCTTTATATCTCGAATGATTTAATTAATGGGCAACATCCACTCACTGAAAACTAAGTAAAAGCCATTTGAAATTTTGTTTTCTTCAAAAATAAAAAATACCGAATCTTTCAAATTGAAAGTTGGCGATGAGTTGTAATAATGGAAAGAAATCAGCATTAGCTAGTTAAGTACCTGGATAGAAAACCGCTCTGGGTTGCATTTAAACGAGCGCGTATGAACTCGTGACCTCACTTCAGTGCTTTTCCTCAGTTATTAATAATTGGCTTCCCTGAAGGTATCTGAAATTGCTATATATTCCGTCTCACAACTACACAAGGTAACAGGTGGCAGCTTTTTACTAAGAAGTGCCTCAAGGGGTTACAGTGCTCTGGAGTATTCTGGAGCTTGAGAGCTCTCGTATTCTTGGGAGCACTCTGTGTGCTAAAAGTGCTTGTTCGGATTAATAAGCACTAAGCCTTGCCAATAATTTTCCTCGATGTTGTGCTACGTCGTACAATAGTGAGTAGCAGTGCAATGTTAATCTTTGCATGCACGGTACGAATCATCAAAATCGTCAACACGACACGAGTCGATCGCAATGCTGAGTCCAGAATTCCGCTGCAGAGTACAACGCACAGGGCTTTGGGACAGCTTAAGGGTTCGAACAGAACAAATGGGTGGAGGTCTAGGTCGATGCTACTAGCTAAGTCGATGTCGACAGTACATAACTAGGAGGTCATCTGCGATGCTCAGTCAAGCCAGAAATTGTTCAGGATTTCCAATTTGTGAGTAGTTACTTACAGTTGTGAGAAAATTCATTGCATGTGCGTGATTTTGTGAGTAAAAGCCTATTGTGAGTGGATTTTGAGCAAGTGAACATTCTAAGTGCATAATATAGGCCTCCTTCCTCTTGATTCGAGGAGCCAGATCAATGTTAGGAGGTAAAATTTTCTATATTTACTCCGAGTTTATTTACTTGCTGCAAGAACTATCCACCATACCTTTCTTGAAACCCTTCAAGATTTTCATAACATTCCTATTGAGTATCCATCTTGGTGCATAACCGAATTATATGTCATAAATTATTTATATGGAGTTCGAACCGGCATAATCTCGAATTTCCCAGGAAACACATTATGCGTCCATTCTCTGCGAGTTGTTTTCGAAGGAAATGGTAACTTGGCCTTGAACGCTCCAAACATTAGGAAGCATTCTTGTAGACCACACAGCAGGTTTCCATGTTAAAAAAATTATTTGATTTTCGAAAGCATCGATGTGAACCTCATGGGTTCCTATTCTTGACTGCGATGGTATGAACGTTCACTGCATCGATAATCCTTGCCTATAACGTCGGTACGCCCATTTTTTCACGTTTGTTCTCTTACCAGGACTCAAGAATAGCGTTCCAGGATGGCATCACGCTATCACTCCACCCCAACTTACCTTTTCTATTCTCTTCTATATTCACTTCAGTGAATTATATTTTCATGTATGTTGACGTCGACCGCGACCTCGACTTCTACCTCGACCGCGACCCACTTGCTTTGTTAGTGCGAGTCCACAACGGAGCACCAAGCACTGACCATGGCACCGACCATTGCAAATATACAAATTTAACCTATACAAAATGTTTATGCGCTTGTAAAAAGACAAAATGAAATTTGAAGATGAATGCTGAAATAAGTTCTACGGTCAGTACAACGGTCGATAACATGAATCGAGGTTTATTGCTTTTAAAAACAAGGTGTAAAGTTTTCGCGGTGCGGTGCTTGGTTCGATACTGCGATTTGGTGCGCCGTTGTGGACGCCTACTTAGTAAACTAACAGCTCACCATCATTTAATTATCGCAGATTATAACTTATTAAAATATTCCGCTGCAAACTATTCTCGAAATTTGAACATAATTCATCTCTTTGTCAGTTTGAACTGCCCAACTGAGGAATTCCAGTTCAGAGGTTTTCGATTTTCCTTCCAATTACGTTACGATCGAATAGGTTCTGGCTCTTGTGGCGTCCTTCAAACTTCAACGTATTATCCTATGGTGATATTCGGATTCCAACTTCGCCGCTGGTGAACATTGCAGGCTGACATATTCAATTTCTTCCAGCTGTTTTGTAGGCAAAGAAAAATTCCGGGAACTCCTTCAGATCCTGAAATAAATTGGATCCGTATCAGGGCTTGTCAACATTCATGATTGAAATAAAATTCTCAGCGTGCCTTCTATTCGTGTTATATCACAGAAGGTATGAGATTGAAGTCAGAATTATGAAGTTTTTTCAATGTTTTCCTTCAGTTCATAGATTTTATCTACATCGAATCAATACCATCACATATTCCCTCTCAAAATTCTCAGCGGAGAAGTTCGCAAAATCCGGAAAACTGATAGTTAACTGCTCCAACAAATGTTTTTTTTAACTGCATGAGGAGTTCCGATGTTTGTTGCTAAGATGCATAGAATATATCAGGTGTCGACACTTTCCTACTATTACCCACTAAAATTTTGGGTCCAAAACGCGGTCCTAGAATTGTCAAACATTGTCCTACTTGGCTCTGTAAACGATGATGGCCCTAAGGTCGCTTTCTCAAGTCCATTCAATTAATTCCGCTGAATCAAAATGAATGGAGGTTTTTCCTTGAAACGAAAATGCAGAAATTTTTATGAAAAACCTTTAGAACCCCACATTTCAACCATATAGTTTGAATATTATATTTTTAAAGAATGTTTGATCACCTAAAACTGAAAAATGAAAAATGGGGATTTGCATTTAAAGGGATTTGTTTTAAGTGCACGATATGGCAACGTCGAATTCAGCTTTCTCGGAAAGAAGAGGACGTCAAATGTGTTACTTTGCTTAGGAAAACAGAGATAGCTATACTTCGAACTGGTTAGAGTAGAAGACAACGACCAAGGAATAGAAAGAGAAGAGCACCGACTGTCATACTGTCATATTACTGACAAATCGCAAACGGGAATTGTTTGGTTGTATTGACAAAGAACACGTGTGTACCACAGAAAAGGAATAAATATTTCATTATTCTATAGCAGAAAAAGCTATTCTACTAAACACCGTTGTCACTTCGTGCATGCCTGGCAAGTCCCAAACCCCAAGTTTGGAATCTGATTCTGAATACTTTCTGAAGATAATTTGGGAAAATGATGAATCAAACCCATAATAATTATGTTCAAATTTGCATTTGCAGTAATAATCCAAATTCAGGAAAAACACCCATTGAGCTTTTATAATCTGGAAATGAAAGATGTTTAAGGGAATAAGGAGCAATATGAGGTTTATTGTGAGGACACTTTCATGAATGGATACATAAAGTTATTCCGTAGCCAAAACAACGGTGGAAAGGGAACGGGAGATAGATAATACTAATGGATTTTATTGGATAGTTTGGATCTCCTTTCATAAAAATATGGTTTATAAATTTTGTATTTACCTATTAATACATATTCAATTGAAAAGTCATGGATTTTGTTTCATACTCATATTTGGAGGAAGTGATCATGTTTATTATTATTGAAATATAAATTATTCACTTTGCTGTTCAGGTTCATACGAATTTATCAGAAGAATTTCAAACCAGACAAATTAAGTGTAGTATCTATCGTTTCAAATGATTTCTTGTAGTATTTTTGAAAACGCAACTCTGGAAGACTTCCTTTCCATGACCTAAATATTGAGATGATTAATACCTCTTGTTATTAATAGCTACCTATTCGAAAGTATTCAGACTTCTGTAAACAGAGACGAAAGAAAACTTTACATATTGGGTTATCGGTATTCTGACTGAAGGTAATGAATAATCATAATTTAAATTTGTCAAAAATTGTCCAACTCGGAAAATCAGAAAAAATTCTGATTTGACTAGTTTTGGTAGGTTGGTAACTTCCGTATGAATTTGAGACTTTATAGGGCAGATCTTCCTATGTCTAGGACAACAAAGCTGTATTTTGACAACATTTGTACCTCATTTCGGACCCAAAATATGTCGAATAGTATCCGCACCATATATATTCTATGCATATATGTTGTTGTCTACGGTTTGACAGTTGAGGAAGTCAAACTGTGTTGACTGCTAAATAAGGTTTAGAAATTTACCATGAATCGTTCAACGCCAAGAAAACGCTTTGATTCTGTGGAAATTTACTTTTTCAATCTTTTGGCGATGTTCATAGAGCATTCATCGTTCATTTCACTGTACAACATAATCGGCCCAGTGAGCAATGCAGTTATTAATTGTTTTCAAACTTATCTTACTTTTCTCGGTTTGAAGCCATAAACAAGACTATGAAATATTGGTGCTGTAGCTCGAATTGTTGAAGATGATGCTGGAATGTCGATACGTCGTAAATGGCGAGCGCTATCTAGTCATGTCGACTGATTCTTTATTTCCGAAAATTAACCAGAGGAACATAGACGGCAATTGGTTCCAAAAGACATGCTTAACCAACAATTTATTGCATAATCAATTTGGTCACAATGTCATTTCCAGAAGTGGCCCTGTTAATTGGCCCCTTCGCTCGTGTGACATCAGAACGCCTCTCAATTACTTGTTATAGGGCTATGTTAACATCACCTGATGCCCATATACCAATAACCCTTGAAGCTTTGAAAGCTAATAGCATAGACATTTCAAACCGCCAGATTTATCGGAAAGAGGTATTTATGAATTGGACTGATCCAATGGACTAAGTCACTCGTAGCTGCAGATATTTGCCGAAAATGATATTTGAAAAATAAATACCATAAAATTATCACTCAGATTCATTTCGATAATATTTTTGCCTTGTATTGTTCTTTAGCTCTCAAAAACCATCTTCAGAATTAGCCTGTCTGGTGCGAGATCTCGATTGTTCTGTGGCTGAGGCTAAAATGTCATACTTTTTCTGCGCGCATGTTCTGGGGAACTGCGTGCTATCGTTTTGTCCAAATGTCCTCAATTTCGAATTTTGGCCCGAAAATGGTCTTAAATGACTGATGACGAACCCGGTGTCAAAAACGATTCCGTCCGGCCGGCCGTCCATAGGCACGATTACGTTGCATTTCAGAATGCGTTGGTTAAATTCATTAATGGGCAAAATCGGCCAAACGGTTTCGGAGTTAGAGCCTTTTGAACTTTTAACGTTATTTTTCGAAAAAAATTCGCGAACTGTTCCTCGAGAAAAAATTCAGCGCATACTTCGAGCCCCATATTTCACAACAGTGTATCAAATTCAAATTCGATACGGCTATTAGTTTTTGAGATATTGAAAACAAGTAATGTGAAATTTCGATATTTTCTTCTCGATATCGTTGTTTTTTCCGGTGTAACTCGAGAAATTGATTAGGTCAATGATGAAGAAACTGTGCAGCTAGTTTGAAGATTCCGAATGACAACATTTTGCAGAATTTCGTGATGATCGTGTCATTAGAACAAACTGAAATAAAATTTCATATTTTCATTATCAAATATTCAATATTTTATGATCTTCTTATCATAGTATCCTCATTAAATTCTGAATGGACCTTCGAACTACAATTTTCCGATGAAGCACTGGATTTCAATCCGATCTTATCTGTATTTCCGGAAATATTGGGAAAATGAAATTTTGAATGAGTATATCTACGGAATCATAGGGCAGATTTCACCCATTCACGAACTCGACCTTCGTAATCAAGCACCAAACCTACTGTATAAATATTGAGTTTCTAAGTTGTTTCTCCCGGAAGTTATTGTGTTTACGGTTGGCCTAACAGCCGATTTTCGGAAATATTGAGAAAATTTTGAATGGGTATATCTACGGAATCATTGGGCGGATTTTATCCATTCACGAATTCGACTTTCGTAATCAAGCCCAATCCTACTCTACAAATGTTGAGTTTCTAAGTCGTTTCTTCAGGAAGTTATTGTGTTTACAGTCGGCCTAACGGCCTAACAGCCGACCGTAAACACAATAACTTCCAGAAGGAATGATTTAGAAACTCGATATTTGTAGAGTAGGTTTGGACCTTCATTACGAATGATTCCGTAGATATACCAATACAAAATTTTATTTTCTCAATATTTCCAAAAATACCGATTAGATCGAATTGATATCCAGTACTTTTTGAAGAAAACCTAGAAAAGCACTGCCGTGAAGGCAGCAGCTTTAGCGCGCATGTTCGAATTCAATGCTGAAGCGATCATCTCCATTGAACATGCACGCAAAAGCTGCTGCCTTCACAGCAGTGCCTTGCTAGGTTTTTCTCAGTTATCATTCAAAAAGAACAAATATTATTCCTCAAACCTTTCTACCTAGCTGACACTCAATATTTTCAAATAAGATAAGATAATTTCCGGAATTGAATGATTCTCTGAACATTGAAAAAAGATACCTTTCATACCAAAATTACCCACCAGATTCAAGTTCCTCGTGAATGATATTCAAATCAGCAGATTTTTATTTTAGGCATAATCTCATAATATGAAATAGACTCTCATATTATTTTCGAAAAACTAGTGGTGTAGTTGAGAAGTTGATTTGTTTCGTCCAAGTCAAATTAAGTTAAATTTTGAAGAAAAGTACCGACGTTAAGTTAGCAGCTTTTGTGCTCATGTGGTCATTTTCGAATATTGAACCGAACAAACGCAACTTTAGCTACCGATGGACCTTCAAGCTAGTACTAGAGTTCAATTCTATACAATCTGTATTCTTGGAAATATTGGTAAAATAAAATTTTACAGATTTCAGAATTTGAGAATATCTGCGGAGTCATTGGGTGGATTTTATTCATTTACTAATTCGATTTTCATAATCAAGCCCAAACCTACTCTACGAATATCGACTTTCCAAATCACTCCTTCCGGAAGTTATTGTGTTAACGTTCGACCTTACGGCGGGGACATTTGGACAGAACGATAGCATGTTGATCGCAGGGAGCATAAAAAATTGAAACAGTGTTAAAAAGTCGGACGATTTTTTTCAACATAATCGAAAAACTAAAAGCGAACCAGCGGATCCAAGAAGAATGACTACAACTGTTTCATAGTTAATACTTATCGTCAGGCCATGATACGTTGGATGAACCGCTTAGTAGGAATCTAGATACTTGTCTCCTTTCAGATGGAATATTGCATTTTGCGAATCCTACCTTCGAGTGCAGAATACTTTGATCGATGTGCATGACTTTCATCCTTCTGTCGTATCAGGTCGCTGCATCTGCGATTTTGCTGCAACCTGGAACAATGCCCGAATGTCCGTCGGATAGTTCTCTGACTTGTTAGCAGGCTGTAGAGGTATATTCTTATAGAATTCACTGAATGTTGTTTTTTTTTCAGTTCAGTGGCGGACAAACTGAAAATAGGACTCCCCGTGGACCCAGAGGAATTTGAAGAGGTCACAATATATTTCTCAGACATAGTCGGTTTCACCACCATATCAGCTCATTCAACTCCGTTCCAGGTTGTTGATCTCCTAAACGACCTGTATACGTGCTTCGATGCCACCATCAATGCCTACAACGTCTACAAGGTGGAAACGATAGGCGATGCCTACATGGTAGTGGGTGGTTTGCCTGTGAGGATATTAGATCATGCTGAACAGGTGAGCAAACTGGTGTTCTCATATTTGAGGGACTAATAAATAAACGATAGAAATTGCGAGAGTTATGTCGAGAAATTTTGTCCGTATTCCAAACGGCTCCAAAAATTGTTTTCGAGCTCCCGAGAAACTATGTTGCCAGAAATACAATATCTTCCTTGGTGACTCGAATACGTATACGTATTGTATAAAGAGGTGTCTTTATACAATGGTATACGCTAAGGTCTTCAACACGTACACAAATTCAAAATACGAGTTGGTCTCACTAGCGTGAGAAGCGAACTTCTAGCGGATTGCAGTTGTGAACGGTTCAACCGTATGGAAATTAAGCATTCTCGCATATGTGTTGACTGTTGACACTTAGTTAAATTATACTAACTGACAAAGGAACTGCAACACCCAGAAGGAGTTGTTTAAACATCAAAATTTTTTTGGTAAAACAAAGAAAGTATAGTAAGTAGTAAGGACCAAAATTTGGAAAAAAAAGGAGGGTTTAAAGTTTTTTTGAATCAATTTGTTAATAATGTGTTTGTCCACCGCGG
Source organism: Myrrha octodecimguttata (assembly GCA_958510865.1). NCBI lineage: Eukaryota > Metazoa > Arthropoda > Insecta > Coleoptera > Coccinellidae > Myrrha > Myrrha octodecimguttata. The sequence goes on from OY294057.1 coordinate 36,430,729, forward strand.
TTATCCATACACTGGTAGACTAAAGGTGACCTTCTTGCATGTGCAATAGCACCACATACAATAACGCCTACTGTCCGGTGTACATGATGCTCAACATCGAAATGAGTGACACGTCTTTCCCCCCGACATCGTCTAACCCTTCTTTGGCCATCGTGTGTACCCAAGGAGAGATTCCTCAGAAAAGACGACCTGACGCCATTCCACATCCCAATGTTATCGTTCTCTGCACCCATGTAATCGTTGCCGGCGATGCTCAACCGTAAGAGGTAACACAAGATGGGGTCGATAATGCTGCAGTCCAAAAGACCTTTTATAGATGGCGGTGAACCGTAAGGACAGTTACAGGATGGCCCGATGAAGACATGGTAGGGTACCAGAGAGTGAGGGAATAAGAGCACATATTCGGTAGCTCGTTCGCAATACGGCGGCCGCTCTAGTATATTCTACCCTATCTGGCAACAACTTGAGACTGATATAATAACTGAATATCAAGAAATTCAGATGAATTTTGATATTTTTTTCGGGGTGTTTCTGTATAATAAAAACAATGAAGATCAACTTATATTCAAATTTGGAATCCATGACTCATATAACATCACTAAGATGTTCGAAAAAAGATTACTACACAAAATCAAAACTTCACTTATACCCAAAAAATGGATGAATTTGTTTAATGCTTGGCGACAAATATTAACCTGCGTGCAAACGCTGAGGACTTTTCGTCAGTGCTATTCTAGAATTTTCGATATTATTTCCGATAAAACACATGGAGAAGATGAGGAAAATATTAGCTTCAATGAATATATTCTAAGAATCTTCGTCAGGCAGATTTCACTGATTCAGGTACTCGAGCTTCAATTGCATCCTCAAAGCGATCAGTTCAAAGTTATTCTGCCGTCCTAACATGAAAGGTCCTATCTGCAAAATTCAGGTTTTGAGAAAATCCGGTTTTTGTTTATTTTTATTGCATAACATATGGTATTTGAGTAAACTCTTCCTATTTTATTTTATGTATTATGTCGAAGAGTAAAATTTAATTGCAAGACATAATTTCAATTCATATTTTATATTGATAGATTTCTGATTAGATTGTCACTAGCACAGTATATGAAATAGTTTGTTTTTAAATTACTTGCTGCAATTGTCCTAAATAGAACTAATTTTATAATTTACTGTACCCTCTTTGATTTCAGTTATTTTTGTAACTCAATACGTAAGTCACATTGTTGTATCTTAAAGAATTAATGCGTAATATAACGAATAACGATAAAAACATTAAAACAAGCGCGTAAAAATATGAAAAGCACGTACGTAAAGTCAGCAATTTTTGCGCGCATTATCACATTCTTTGTCAAAGCGGTCATCTTTTCCATATTGGATTGGTATTTTTGGAAATATTGGGAAAATAAAATTTTGAATTCGTACATCTACGAAATCATTTGGTCTAACGGCCGTTCGTAACTACAATAACTTCGGATAGAAACGACTATTTGTAGAGTAGGTTTGCTTCCTCAATAGGTCCATCAAGTTGATAAACTCTAGAAAAGCACTGACGTGAGGTCAGGAGTTTTTACGCGCTTGTTCAAATTCGTGCATCTGTGCAATTAACTAACTTTACTGGGATATTTTGACTCCAAACCTAATCTGAGAATTTCAAGTTGCTAGGTCCTTTCCTTCGCCCTTAAATTACACGCAGGCGACCAGGCGGACAGAATTGAATTTGACCACGGATTCTTCATCAGCGAGTCCAACCTAGTCGCTCAAGACCATTTTAGGCTCAAAATTCGAAATTACATACATTGTGACGAAACTTTAACGCGCTGTTCCACAAAACAAGAAAGAACACCCAATGTCTGAAAATTACAAATTTCATAATTAATTATTTGAAGTTATATTACTGACATACTTCTGGCATGCTTAGCTTAATAATTGTCCTAAGTGATACGCTCTTTGCAAAATGCTAGCTCAAATTGTTTTCCTGAAAATTTCTGCACGCCTGTAAAGAAGATACAAAGACTTTGCCAAAAAAGTACCACATGACCCATTTTCCCTATTCAAAAAATTTAGAGGGTTGATGGGAATGGCACAGGGTGCAACAAAAATCCCTTCAAAAATGCATAAAAATTTGGTAAAAGTGAAACAAAAATTTACCTGTTTCAGGATTTTGTTGCCAAATATTTTTCGTCTGAGAAAATGAATTTGTTCCATAATTTTGACGCGCACTGTATATAAATAATATGTTTATGAGTACTATTAACCCAAAAATGTCAGTGTATCAAATTTTTCAGATAGGACCTTTCTTGTTAGCAAGGCAGTATAGTTTTGAAGGTATCAACAAAATATCTAAGATTTAATTTTTGTTTGAGTTCATTGGCTCTATATTGTGCACCTAATATGAAGATACTTCGAATTATAGATGCTTGAAAAAGTAACGATATTTAACCAATTATAAATGCATCGAACTATTTCATCCAATATTTCAAATTGAGTCGCAAAGAAGCATCTGTGTTGAATGTGCTTTCTCGGTACTCTGACGCCAACTAAACAATTTGGAAGAGTTAATCAACCATCACTGCATTGAAACTCTGCCAAACTAACTTCATCATTCAAATGATAATTGCATAATCCAACATTCAATTTTGGCCGCGTATAAAGGCCAAGTTATGGGGAAGGTGAACTTCCAATGGTGGCACCAGTTGCTGCCTCGGATATGGATTTCCCAGATTACGCTTCTCATCATGCCTTCAGCGCTGTTACATGAATTTTCCATCAGTTCTGATTTGGCAGGGGAATTTGGGAACAGTTCGGTCTTGATTTTGTCTAACTGGAATTCTGCAAACTTTGTCAGTCAGTTCTGGTATTGGAGACATTTCAGTCACTCGTTCTATACCTTTGCAACTGTTGTGTCCCGTATCCTGGACCCAGCATTTTATGATATATTGTCTTTTCTTGATTTTTCAACGTCGGAGTCTGAATTCTTTGGTTCCCAGGAATATGCCCGAAATTCAATATTTCTGGTTTAAATCAACTGACACCGGCTTTAAGAGCATTTTATCTCAAGCCAACAATAAAGTATAATTTTGCATGACAGAAAACACTCAGATAAAATTCAAGCTCTTAGCATTCCAGGAATCGGAGCTTGATGGGTGGTATACTTCGGTTATTCAAAGAATCCAGACATCACATGTGACAGTTCATAGAATTTATCGTCTTAGACCATTTAGGGAAATTTCCTTGACACATTTGTGCTCTCTCTTTCACACCACCCAATCCGAGGTGTTTTTTCGGATTTTAGAAGGGCGTCGCTTAATTCAAAAAACCAATCAAACTTTATATTGTCCCTCTAAAATGTGAAGAAGGGAATTTTCTTAATTTGAGTTTCGTTAGTTTTTAGACACTATTCATTTGACCGTTGTACAGTAAATAACCATTCGCTTTCGAATTTACAAACAAGACTTTACGTTAATTTTTGTGTTGTAAAAATCGTAACTTCTCATTTGAAAGTCGCTTCGACCTTGCTATCGAATAAGATGAAGAAGGAAGATTCTATTGTGCAAATCACTTGTATACCATTTCGATCTTGTTATCTAATACAGATACAAGAAAATACATTTTTGTTACGTGTTAAAAGTGCGTTTTTAATACACCTTAACAACATCTTCGTGTAATAAGTGCAAGGATATTGATCAACTGGTCAATAAGTTCTTCAATTATCTGCTCATTTTAGAAGCATCAACGTTTCTGATAAAGATCAGAAAACATTCGTCGGTCGTGTCTTCATTTTGATAACGACAGAATAAATCAAGTGCGATTAATTCATCCACACGGAGTCTCTACTATTGAAACACCAAAACACCTGAATAAACCAATTCAGGTCAAAACAGCAACTTCAAATGGGGACCTTAGGAAATGAAATTGAGAAAAATCATATTCACGTTTGTACTCAACGAAGTCTTATTGAGACCTAACAGATTCAAATGCAGAATAATCAATTTCATATTGGTACAATATTCTTTCTTGCTGTGCATTGACGTTGGTATGTGTTTACGGGCTTGTTCTGGGGAACAGCGCGTTATCGTTTCGTCACAATGTCTGTAATTTTCAAATTTTGATCTAAAATTGGTGTCAAACGACTAGGTTGGACTCAATAATGAAGAATCTGTGATCAATTGTGATTCTGTCCGTCCGGCCATCCGTGTGTTCTCTAACTTTCGAAAAAAAGGAACTAAAGTCTTGAAATTTCAGGATAGGTTTCGATCTTAAATATACCGGTTGAGTTTGTTAGTGAGCAAAATTGGCTAAATAGTTTTGGAGTTATGCATATATAAAATTTCGAGGTTAATTTCTCGATATCTAATGAAGTACAGATTCGATCGGATTAAAACTTTACGATTAGTTCTTACGTACCAACACGCAACTAAATGCGGTATTTCGTATGGATCAAGTCGTTAGAAAATTAAAAAAAAACTATTTTGTGGAAATTTTTCTTCTCGGAAAAAATTGAACAGATTCCGATGAAATTTGTCACAATCCTTTGGAATCATACTTCTAAAACAATGTTTCAAGTTTCAATTCGATACGATATTTACTTTCGGAGATATAAAACAAATATGTAAAATTTCGTTGTTGTTTGAAAGTTTGACGTTATGTCCTTAATATCTCAAGAAGTACAAACGGATCAGATCGAAACTTCGCAATTCTCTGAAAAATACCACGCGCGCGCTCGCGCGCACACACACACACACGACCACTACCCACCATGCCCCGACCGTTCTCCCTAGACCCACACTTTTGACGTTATCTGCGGAATATAGCGTGGCCCGTTATATGTTGAACAATTCTCATCGGAAGTGTTCATTAAGCTTCGGAACCAGATTAGAAACGGCACGATTGATATTTGAAGTATGGGAGGTTCTATCCATGTTATATCCAAATTATTTTTTGTTCGATTGTTACTTGTTCTCAGATTTCATAGCTATATAAGCCGAAAAAGGTTATGATTTATACTCCATCCTTCTCCTTTGTATGTAAATTATAATTTTAGGAAAAGTAATCCAGGCATCAAAGCAGAATTCAATTGACAAAGGACAATTTTCATTCAGAAGTTTATCGTATATTTTTACGCGCCGGTTTATCTTATATCTATCCAATATCATCTATCATCTATCTAACATCTAGCGATCCAACTTCGAGAACAACAGGTAAAGAATCTTTAACATTGCAGTAAGTGTACTATTCGAACCAACGTGAAGTCTTCAACGCGATTTTTAACGCACAGAAATTTCCCCAAACATAGCCCTACTGGACTTCAAACCAGAACAGAACCGTTTTACCACGAACACTTCCGGAATATGAATGAACTTTCCGTTTTCCACGCAGTTTTTCCTCCAGTTTATCCAGACCCACAGTCTTCCTATTCTGGACCTCAATGTGACCCTAAAACGGCCTATCGTGCGAAAAAGGAGTACATCATAAATGGCGTTGACAAGGGAATGATGTACGATAGCGGTTAGCGAGCTTTTACGGGGGTAATAAAATATGAAAGAAATATGCTCACTAGATTCGTTTCATTCGGAATTGGAGGCGCAATTTAACGCTCTGTGCGTTGTTCAATCTGATTTATCGCAGATGAATCGTACCCAAATTCGAAATGGATCATATAAGCCTTCATTTGTAAATATGCCGGATAGTGGGCGGTTGGTCGTCAGTTCTGTTTCTGTTCATGCTCAGTTTGAATCGATGATTCAGGATTTTCCAGGATATTGGTTCAATACATAATTGATATCAGCTGTGATCAAATCAAACCCTATTTGGAAATGAGGATGCATAAGGAAAGTAATAAAAAATAAGAAAATATACGCATACGCGCTTGTCCTGGGGAAGAGAGCGTTATCATTTTGAATGAATATCGTACTAAGTTTGAGCTGCAAATCGACTTAAACGACTAGATTGGACTAGATGGTAAAGAATTCGTGAGTGTTGAAATTGTTAGGTTTGATTTTGAGCCTCAATACCTTGGTTTCGAAGCAATAACAATTGGTCCACGGGAACTCACCAGGGCATGCGTCAAACTATGCCATTTCATATTTTCTTCTTATTCTGCTGGAGTCACGATGTCGGAGACCTCTATGGGTCAGTTACCGAAGCTTGAAACGCGGGCCTGTTATTTTCAATTGTGTCGGTCACTTTGATCAGTGATGTCGATCATTCATCTTTCTATGGTTTCGGTGACATCAGATTTGACACTTTGTTTTCGATGTTTCTTTTCGACGTATCGACCTCATTTTTTTTTCTTGATCAGCTGTTCATTTCTATTTTGGGAAAATCACTGCTGACGTCAGAATCGAGAGGATATTTTTAGATTCTAATGTGACTTCGAGCGGATTAACAAAGATATTGTGACGAGTACGGCCCTGTCTGTGCTAATATCTTCCAAAAAGCTCCAGAGGTCTATTAGTCACCCTAGAATCTCTCTAGAATCTTCTCGCCATCACAAGAAATTCCACGAGTGATAAAAGGACGGGCGCGGAGCAGCACAGGGACTAATTCAGCAGAGTTATTCGTAGCGGAAAGTGATCAGTGAAAATAAATGGTGTGGAAATAAATTGTGCACAGACTTTGATAGAATAAGTTGTTTCGTTATTAGAACAGTGGTGTGTAAATAAATAGTTTAATTATCCTGAAGGTTTTGATAAACTAAGAAAACGTTACAATATGTTCAAAGTCATCAAGGATTCAAATATTTTGGTTTGCTTTAGCTCAGTTATTTCCTATCTCCTCCAACAAATGCCTGTATGGTTCTCGTTCCTTTCCGTTATATTTTGGTTTTCTGAACCAGAGCTCTTGAAAAAGTGTTGAAGATAAAGTGTGTCTGTCATCCCTAGAGCTCCTAGGAGTATTGTGTAAAGGAAAACATTTTAATTTGTTAACCGTTTCAAGATTCAAGTAACCTCACTCGGACTAGAGTTCTACCAATAACCGCCTTTTGGGCTAATGGAATCATATCATGGCATTTTAAAAGGCTTATCCCTCACTTATTTGGTGTTTGGTCATTTGGCCGATCGAATTATTATACTTTAATATATGTACAATCTACTTTTGGCCAGAAATTAGTTATTACTTATAATCATAACTTATTATTGACCCTTCTTAGTACGTTATCATTCAGGCTAAGTTATTTATGTGCATTATTTTTTCTTTCATGATATACACAGTGGTGTTGTATGCGAGTTCCACTATGAAAATGCAATTACGCACAAAGTGGAAAATCTTCCGATGGCCTTCTATTGCAAGTTGGCACTTTCCATATATGGTTTCTTGTAGATCTTAGGTTGGGGGCTTTAATATGAATGTAATGTAAAGATGAATAACATTATTTCCCCATTCAACTGTAAAGTTAAGAATTTCTTTAGACCGGCTGAGTCTGACCGTTCGGGTGCATGTACCCCATCCTCAAAATTTTCATAATTGGTAATTCGACCTCCTCCAAATATTGCCAATTATATGAACATGGGATTATGGGTTGTTATGTAGTTGTTCAGTTCTGTTTCCTGAACCTTTTTTTCATCCTACTTTCAAGGATCTCAGACTGTTCCTGAATCCCTGAACATGGGATTATAGGTTTGTTATGTAGTTGTTCAGTTCTGTTTCCTGAACCTTTTTTTTCATCCTACTTTCAAGGATCTCAGACTGTTCCTGAATCCCTAGGTTATTTTCACCTGAACCCTCAAAACTCCACACCCTAGGCTATATCCCCAGACTGTTTTTAGAAGAGGTGGCGCTCAAGGTTACGATCATAGTCTGTGCTAGCTGTGGATATAGTTCAAAGGTCCAAGGTCCAAACCGAAAATATAAGTGATAATGCTGATATAAAATGAGTAGGCCAGACCGACGGAGTTTTATGAGGTACTGAGACGATCCACCAGGTGTAGCATCAGTACAGCGCCCCTGCACGTTGATCAGTTTGACCAGACGTTACAAGGGATGAAGTTCAGCGCGCATGGCTCAATTAAAGGTTGAAAGATTGTGCGCACCATAGGACTGCCCTTCCATTGAAAACGATACCAAAAACGTGGATATAAGTTAGCTGTTCTGTCATTGCTGCACTGTGGAGTGCCGGTGTTGACCAGACAGTTTTGTGGGGAGCCGCATTGAGTGTTTTTTATCCACGTGGGGCTGATTTAGAGGAGGTCAGCTCCTGACGGAATGTAGCACATCTTTGAATGGCTTGTTGCAGCGCGAAAGCGAAGGCTTTGAAACCTCCTCGGGTTGGTTGCTGAACCACCACTATCGCCAGGAGAGGAAAATTAATGAAAATGCAATGAAAATCACTGGAACTGGAAATGATCGCGAGTAGACAAAAACTATGACACCGCAGTTGAAATAATTCACGTTGGAAAGTCAGTACTTTATGGGTTGGCAGCTCTGTGAAATTAACGAAGCGATACAGATCAGTTATATCGATCCAGTTTATGTCGTTCTCAACAGTTACACTGGCAAATGTGATTTAAAGGCTTCAGCGTTATTCGTTAAGAGACACAAGCTAATAATTCTTCCCGTGAATCAGAGTCGTGTGGCAGGTACTCGGCAGTACGTCTTCGCTTGGCTTCTCGACGGAACTGAGTATGCAGAAAGAATTGATGTTCAAATAAGCGACGCTATTGTCCAATATACTTCCGGTGTTTTCGAACATGCTGATCGGCACTAACACCCACTTTTCTTCAGATGTGCGGACGGATGGAAAAAATGTAATTTTGCCACAATTTCAACCCAATTTTGTTAGTCATTTCAAGCTCAGAATTTACGTGATTTATTCAGTAGTTAATATAGCTCCCTTGTTCGTGTTTGAAATGCGAGCAATAACGTGAAAATCGGGAGGGAGATTGAATTTTTATTTTAGCAAGAGGGGTTTATTATTCACGAATAAATAAATGGAACGATGGATAACGAGGTGTCAGATGCAGTTCATCAGGACAATAAAATAAGCAAAAGGACAATAACAGCTTTATCCCCTGCTGCTATCAATTAGGATTTCCATTTTTATGCGTATCCCGTAGATGGAAAAATCGAATTTTCGCGAACAACAATGGAGAAAACTCCTCTGATTTGCTTTTTCTTGAGAGGACTTCGCCAAGCCAATGGAAGATTTTAAAATTTCTTTGGATTGCTCGAATATAAAATGAGTAAGAGGTGACAGGAGTCGGTAGGGAAGCTATCTAAGTTGAAGTAATCTCATTGAGCGCATTTTCAAGGGAACAGCGTATAATAATTTCACCTAAATAGCTTCATTGACAGTAATAGAAGCTTTATATCTAGAAGTAATAGCTTCACGAGCTTCAACTTCTCTCTACAGAATAACCATATTTGAAGCATGTCGTGATAACTATATCGTTCTAGTTTGTATAAGCAAAGTGTGTCGCATATGAACGAATACAGTAGAGAAACTGATAAACCCAAGCCAACTCTCTCTAAAAGACCGTTCTGCTACTACGCGTCAAATTGCTGATCTATGCTTTGGAGAAGAAGTAGACGCTCTAGTGAACGTACGTTATATTACCGGTTCTGATACTCTGAACTTTTTTCATATAATCCACGATTAGTGCTGCCTTCAACTTTTGACTACTGTCGTAGACATTTGAACTGGTGCAGAGAGTGCACCTGGGTGTCATAATGTCATTTTCATCGACTTATCGCAATTCTATCCTGATGGCCTATCATGATGGCCGTTGAAAGGTAAGACGACACTATGTGGAGTGATATTTTATTGCGTTTTCTGTTGAGAGGCACTGTTAGATTTATAGTTTGGAACTATTGCTTATGATAGCCGATCACCACTATGATCCATTCGAGACGGTCTAACTGCTGCACGTAATGTTGACGATGTCGTACGAGCCAATCTATTGCTTTATCGTCTCGGAGTCCTTCTGCAGCATGACAACGAACGTCCTCATATTTCTCGACGAACCATGGACACTCTTCAAGTACCTGAAGATAATGTGTTGCCGTGACCATCCAGTTCAGCGAATTTAAATCCTATTGAACATTGAGGAATGGTATTTTGAACATAATGTGAAGGAGACTGTTGACTCTGCACATCCTCAGACTCTGACATAGTTACTCGACTGAGTTCGAGTGTAATTTTGTATTCAAAATTTCAGTCTAAAATGATCGTAAACAACTAGACGTTTTCGAAAAAGGAGAAGAGCCTGAATCTCAATTTCGTTTTTTTCTTATACGGAATCATTATGGCTTCGTGAAGTAAAGTCGGCCTGGATAAATGTATATTTTATTCTTGCATATATGTGGTACTTAAATGGATACTGTACTAAAGTACAAGTGCAATGACATGTTGTGGCGGTGAACATGAATATGAAAATGGTGAGGAAATAAATCACTTGAAACTAAAGATTTCGAATTCGAACGAATTCCTAAATGAAAATTCTGTAGCGTCAGGCGCAACCATTTAAAGCAATATCGTAGTTGAAAAAAACACTGATCAAAATGTCTCAACAAAATCCGTTGAAATGCTTTGTTCCTACTATAAATGCTTGATTATTGAACAGAAGTATTATCGAGGGGTTACTGGTAAAATGCACATTCTCAAAAGTCATATAAAACTCTTAGATAAGTATGAACCATCAACAAACAACGATACTAAATCTTATAAGAGAAAAACTATAAAAAGGGTAAATACAGATCATAACATGACTAATGCTGACACACAACAGAGGAATTCCGGGTACATGTGCGAAGGAACTCCAACTGATAACAATGATGGAAGGTCGTCACCATGGGAATTGAAATCAAGGCGGGAGACTATTGAAGCTGCTGAATTTGTAACAGTCACACATAAGGAGAGGATAGACAACAAGAGTAATTTGAAGAAGGTTGGAGGGAAAGATGTGAGAGCAGAGGAGAAATTGAAAAATATCGAAGGCGATATAAATTCTTTCTGGAATATAACCGGAGCATCCTTAAACGATCCCGTGAAGTCAATCGAAAAAAAATTACCACTGATTGTATCAAGAATATCTGCTGGTGCCAATCTGGAGGTTTTCAGCAGTATGAAACTTCCTAGAAGCTGACTGCCAAATGCTAGAGTCCAAACACCCAGAAACATATCTTTCATTCAAAGCATCCATTCATGAAAAAATCTAGCAATACCAAAAAACAAAGATTCTTCGTTCAAGGGAGCTCACGTTCTTTCGGCGCAGCATGATGAGGGGGGACAGAAAATAGTTGGGCCAACAATCTTGTTCCAACTATCTTGTATAATGAGAGAAATATGGCGATCAATTCAATTCACCTGAACATACAGATTATGAAAAACAAGTTGAATGATCTTCAATGTATGATATCCCCTCAGTCCGGTGAATTCGATGTGATATGCCTAATGGGTCATTCACAATGGACGATTGGTCCAATATACCTGAATTGATGTTGAAATGTTCACCATATTCTGGATTTTTTTTAAAATATTAGCAATTTGATTGAGATATCATTTTTTTCGATAGGAAGTAGGAAGATATTTCATCTATCTATGTGAATTTACCGCTTTTTCCTAACTCTAACGGCTACGAAGGAGATCGCTGATATGTGGGACGACCTCTTCCACCCAGCGTCAACCTTATTAAATTAGTATAGTATAGAACGAAGAGAGGAAACTCCTTGCATCATCTGAAGGAAAAAGTACCATAAAGATGAGACCACACTGGTGATTTTCGAGATACAGGGTATTAAAGTTTTCAGTTTTTCCACGTTTTTTTCCCATAGTATCTACATTTCGCTAGATATTCAACTGAAATTTAGCCTAGATATTACATTTTGGAGTTCACACAATGCGATATGCCAATTTCGATTGCAAATATATGGGGTGATTTTTTTTCAGGAATACTGCCCCCTATTGATTTCCTGCTGAACTTTTCCTTTTTGGCCAATATTAGTTCGAAAAATTGTAAGGAGAAGCTTTGTTGTTATACTCAACTCTACGGTCTCGTATAATTGTGTTGTATCTGATTATTGATTTGGAAAAAAAAATCGAATTGTCATGAAATCCATTGAGTAAGTAGCGGTGACTGAATTCATTATAAGTTTTCATGGATATTTTCCTGAAATGTAAAAATGATTCATTAAGATTCGATAAACTTGTAGAATCATTTTGTGAAGTGCAGATACTATGAGAAAAAACTGGAGAAAAATTCAAACTTTATCACCCTGTGTCTCGAGAACGAAAGTTAGCCTCCATATGTTTATAGACATTTTTTTCCTGAAAATGATCTTCCCTCTTCGTTTGAACCCGCAATTTGGGAAGATCTTGTATAAGTACAAGCTGGAGTTAGAATTTTGGTTTTCTTGAATAATAATGGTCTAAAAGAAACTCTGAGGGATACCCAGTAGATGAACTGACCGCTTTTTCGTGCTCCTCGAACACTCGTTCAAATGCTGTAACTTAAAGTGGGGCAGTCTGTTTATTCATATAAATATTTAGAATTTTCCGTCGTTTCAACTTCGACGTTTTTGACGCTCTTCTGTATCCTTCAAATTTGGGAAATTAACGAAGTTGCTGTTTCCCACTTCCCAGCCGAATCGTTAACATCATCGAGTAGTTGATGAGAGCCTCGTTAAAAATAATATGAAATTCGTATAGGCTTCCTAAACTGACACATATCCGAATAATGATACGAAGTTCCATTTTATTTTCATCTTTCACACGTTTAACTATAAGACGTCGAAATTCTGAATACCAAGCTACGATCATTACTGGAATAATTCAGTTGTTTGTTTCATTATGATACGAAATCCGACGTTGATGTGAACGAACGACGTTAACGGTTCCACTTCTTCTTTATTTCAATCGCTTGGGCTGAAAATAGGACTGGAAATAATGACCCGAGAGACGAAAAAGATGCGATTCTGATATGTCGCCGCAAACTCGTAAAATGGGTTGACTTGAATAAAATAGAATGTACACCGAGTAACGACAGTAGGAATTTTCCAATCGTGGGCACGATTATCCAAACGATGCGAAGCCGGGTTCGTTAACTATTCTCGAAATTGAAAAACTATTTTGATGAGTTTTTCCTCTCGAGCGATTGTGCGCAAACGCATAACTGTGCGGCGAAAAGCTGGTTATTTGTCATCTTGTTGTACTTCTACATTGAAGATTTTTTACGGCCACATTAGGCGTTCGCTCAAATACTTTCATGCCGGCTCTACACTCGCGGCGCGAGCACCAACCTCGGAACGTTAAGCCGCGTACACACACTATAGCTGAGCGGGTTTCGAGGCACTTGTGAGGCAACCTCGAGTTGTTGAAAAAGCTCGCGAGCCGCCCAAAACACCGTACACACCGTCTGAGAATTTGAGAGCTTCGCTTGTGTGTATATATTGAAATACAAAAAATATAAATAGATGGAACAGTTAAAATGTGATGGTGTTTAAGATACTCCCTTCATGAGACTCTAGGAGGTATATCGGATAGTAATCTCCACAGCGATCGTTTTCTCGTAGTTAATCAGCAGATGAGTTTGCTCACACCCACTACTAAACCCTTCCAAAACCAGGTCACATTTTCTCTTAAGTTCGCCTAGGCATCGTTCACTGATCGAAATGTACACATCATCAGCATACATGAAAAGAAGAACTCCAACAGAAACTCACCATGATCATCCACGAAAACATCGAACAACAGAGGAACAAGTACGCTTACCTATGGAGAACCAAGCAGAATATCCAACAACTCGGACGACACTGCATCTTATTTCACGACCGATTTTTTATCAGCCAGGAACGATGTTAGCCAACTATTCAGAACTCCTCTAACTCCAATCTCCTCTAATTTTTCGGACACAAAGCCGGTTTCAGACAATCAAATGCTCTTTTCAAATCGAAACAGATAACAACGACGTACTCACCCTCATCCATTCGTGAAGGTATGCCCTGGACCAGCTCCTTCATCAGAGTATTCGTTGAGCGCCCCGGGTGAAAACCGTGCTAACTGGATAGTAAATTGAAGTCCTCAAGATAATTTATCAACCGATGGTATTCGAATGGTATTTCGAATACAAAAAAGGGCTGTGCGAACTATGGCAGGTGCACGGAGATATACACCATGTAAGCAACTGTTCATAACGAATGGATTACTCACTATACCTTGCATATATATCATGGAAGTTCTAATGTTCACTAAACTAAATTTGGGAAATTTCAAGAAAAACAGAGATATTCATGATTATTCTACAAGGTATGTTGAAGAACTTTCTACACCTGGTCATAATCTCAAAATATTTGAGCAAAACCCAGCGTACATGGGTATTATTTTATACAATAAGTTGCCTCATTCTATCAAAAATATACAAAATATTTATGTTTTCAAACGGCTTATAAGAAACAAGTTAATAGAGAAATGTTACTACTGTATTCAAGACTATCTGAATGATGATGGACTGCATTGATGTTTGTATTACTGTCACTGTATAATTTGTTGTTATTTTTTTTTATCACTTTTGCATTCAATGACCTGTCCCATATTGTATTGTCAATCCAGAGGATCAATAAATATTATTATTATTATAATGGTACATTATCCTATCAATAACTTTAGAAAAGACGCTCAAAACGGACACTGGTCGATAATTATCTGGGATTAAAGGGTCGCCCTTCTTATAAATTGGTAGGGTCCGCAATACTTTTAACACCTCCGGAAATACACCCACGAAGACAGAAATGTTCACCAAATTAGCCAAGTGATTAGCAACAATATGCTTGCAATTTTTCAGCACATTTATAGGAATTTCATCTATTCCATCAGAAGCCGTATTTTTAAATGAATCTATAACTTCGATAACTTCTAACGCAGTTACTTCTCAAAAAAACATGGAATTACTAGGTTGATGTTTTTTCGTCGTACAATGATAACGAGCCATCCGAAAAGAGCTATTTATCCTTTTATAGAACTAATCAGTGAAAAATCTCCCGAATGCTTCACATACCTCAACAGCATTTTCCTCTCTATTCACAGATAACCTGATTTAATCCCTTCTCACCTGCGTATTCCGAACCTTCCTTATAATATTCCATACAGTCCTCATATTATTAGCACTATTCCGTATCAAACTCAAATTATGTTCTCGTTGGGACCTCTCTTGGAGTGATCTAATCTGCTCCTTCACCATTTCTCTTTCCTCATCAATCGAAGTCAAAAATCCAGGAATCTTGCTCGACTACCAACCAAACAACTCCAACCTGCTGAGCAGATACCTTACCTCACTAGAAACATGCACTCTTTCCGTACCACAGCACCTCACATATTTGGTTCTGACAGGGAATAACTACCTCAGCAAATTTCATTCCGAACTTTTTTATATGCTCAAGTCTTTTCGAGCTTAATTTTCTGTAATGCTTAAACGGCGATCAAGGTCATTCTCATATGGTGAATGATCTGTTCGACCACAAAATAATCACATGTTATTTTCCTACTACGCTGGCAGATGCCAGTGGACTACTCGAAAGTCTGAAAACGCTAGGGCCGTATAAGCCCTCAGCGCCGGTTTACGAGTGTCTCATAAATTTCCCAAATCGCTTCTAGTGGACGAACCTGCTAAATATGGATGGTTCCTCTACTTCCCAGATTGAGCGTGAATGGCGCTCAAAGTAGAGCGTCCACTGAAGACGATCGGGTCGCAACGGTGAAGGGAGCATTATTGCGTTTTGCGTCTATTGTAATTGGACCAGGCGGAATGGTTAGCATTCACGGATTTCCGCCGACAGTCGTTCTAAGGACTGTGCGTTGCTCCAATCCAGCGTCCACTTAGGGAGGTCGGGTCGCAATGACGGAGAAATACGCTCGCTGGGCGATCCTTCGGCTGATTCCGCCGAGTCCCGGCACTATAGCTGTAGTGGACGCAGTTGCATTCAAATGTAAGTAGGCGGAATTCTCCGCCTGCCATTAGCCCTGGTCCGTACCTATGATGGACACTCACCTCAATGTGTTATTGGATTTCACGTTTTTTTTCATTCAATAATCTTGTGGGTCGTTTAAGGTTTCACTTTTTATATGGAAATACGAAATACTTTGATCTTTTTTGGATGAAGTTTCTACGGCGCAGACTGACGTAGTAAACACAATGCCAGTTCTCTATTTTGTTCCTATTGAGACTCAAATTTATATATTATAATGCTCACACATATTGCTGCTAACCAGGTTGCTTGTTTCAAGATAAAAACATGATTTTGAATCTTCTTACCATACAATCGCTCAAGAATTTTGACTGGAGCTTTTTGTCCTTTATATTGTTTTTTTGATGGCCTGTGTAATCGCTTGGCATTCAGACCACTCGCGAGAATCAAAGTGCGAATTTCTTGTGCGAGTGTGGTGGGATATATTTTGTCACAAAATTTACGTCCAGGTTCACGCCGTGAATTTGCAGCACAATTTTCGGGCGAGTGTGGAGTCTGTATCATGCTTCCTCCACACTCTCTGTCAATCCACGTCCAGATATTTGTGATACCAACATCCAATATATCAATTAATAGCAAGTTCAGAGGCACCGCTCGTTTTGCTTCTTCTGGCCTGGGTTTTTCGACGGCAGGATAAGGTGATCCGTCAGATTATCCGCCGAATCATTTATCACATTCACTGTTCGAATTGGAAAGTTTCCTGTGATACTTCTTTCTCGTTGTGAATCCGTGATACTATCTCGTGGTGATTGGCGGCCCGACAGCCGCAGCTTCCTGTAGCCCGCCCTGACCGACGATTACAGAGAATCGTTGATGGGGAAGATTGGTAGGGTGAACGCTAATCGTACATAGTTTCGGAATCAATGACTTCGCTAACATGCAGTCCATTATGGGCCAAACTACCTGTATAATTCAAAAATTAGGAATTAAGTGTGAACCTCTGTGAAAGGCAATGCACTAGCCTACCAGTAGTTGTGGCGAGCCCAATAAAAAAACCACATACTACGTGTAGATTCACCTGAAAAGGATTAACTCTGTCAACGATACTCCTAGGGTGGACTATTACCTCGAACATTCAACAAATACATTCAGACCCTAAGAGTGTGACGATCAATGTTTGCGATTATTCTTGGGACACATTTCAAGAACAACGACTGAGATATCATGAAACTCACCTCCAATATCAATATAAATACAAATGGTAATAAATGTGAATTACACCGTTTGCTGAATATTTTAACAACAGTCATGATTGAGAATAACTATAGGTATAATCAAACCATCAATCATTCACCAACTCTCAGATAGCAATGAGAATCGTATTGAGGCATAGGTAATACACAGATATCTCCGTTCATTCAAAAGTAATAAGTGCAATTCCACATACATGATTTCCAGAATGAAAGTGTCCTCGATACAGTTGGTAAGTGGTTGAAATCTTGCAAATATCTGCTCTAGTTCATACCGTTCAACCATACATTACCAAAGGACAATCGCCAAGTTTGTCAAAACAAATATTGTAAAAACCTTACATATCATTGTGAAATATAACGGCGTCCAAAATAGCCTCGATAAACAAAGCCAACTAAGTGAAAATTTATCAGGCACCTCTCTAGTTGACAAACCTTCATCGGCTGCCATCTCGGGGCTTTGAAAATCCTTCTGGATTCGTTCAGAACCATGATGTAAAAAACATGGTGTGCTCATCTGAGAAATGAGTGACGTCAGCTAGCAGAAAATACGAAGAGTTGTTTATTCTGTGCTTTGAATTAACATGCAAATTCCAATATAGATCCAATACAGAATATACAACTCCTTGTATTATAATTTTGCTGACGTCTCTCAATTTTAAAATGAGCACACCATGTTTTTTACATCAAGGTTCAGAACCATATGAAAATTGAGAACACAGATATGTTTCCTGTAACACTACGCTGTCAGTTATATGAGTTCATTCGGGCTACTAGTAATGAATTTAGGGTTAATAAAAAGGCTCATCATTACACAGAGAGAGTAACGTGCGGAATATCGAGACGTATAATACCACCAGGAAATAAATATTGCCCGCATCCGTCTTCCAGAAATTCGACAAGGCGGAACGTAACCTGCAGAGTGCGCTGTCAACGATAAGGCTACGGGAGGAATTGTGCGTTATGTAGAAAATAAGTCGCGCGAGAAAGATTTATACTGCGAGCCCGTCAGGCCGATTGCTATGAACTCTCAACTGACTTAGGAAACATAACAACACACGGGTGACATACAATATTTTATCCAACAAACGGAAAAAAATCGATTTTTTAGGAACTATTAATTAATAAGTTTAGTGATCCAATCAGAGTTTTTTGCGTTTTAGTATCCTATAAATGTCAAAATTACTTGACATTGGATTTTTCACATTTTGGTCAAATTGGTTGTTCGGTTGCCACGGGCATGATTCATTGAGAAAACCGATGAAAATTACGTTCCTGAGGAAATCCTTACGGAAGCAGGAGAAGTAGCGATGCAGATTTTGCCAGGAAGGTTCCGAGATGCTTACGACAAGGAGTTCAAAATGTTTGAGTCTCAGAAGAATTCACGGAAGAAAAAAGATATCAATGAAAATGTTCCACTGTCTGATTTTTCACAGTTGAAAAATATTAGGTTGGATTAGGAGTATAAGTTGATGAAAGTGACTTTTGGCAAATGCAGGAGCTAGCATGACTATTTTGAAGCGTCACGGAGTATGGAAGTCCTCGGCAGTAGCAGAAGTATACCTAGGAGAATAGGTGCATTGCAAAATACAAATTGCAGAAAAAATACCATGTTCTTGTGTGTCGGCGTCTTCCAATACTATAAGCAGCTATACCGATATGGGAGCGTCTGGTTCCAATTCCTTTTATTTCAATCATCATCCGGACGTCGTTCGACGCATGGTGACTATTCGAACTTGTCAACTGTCCTCATTAGGCTGGTCAATAACTAGTCCTCTGGTTCTCTGCCACTGCCTTCTGTTATGCGTGAGACTATTCGCAGATTCCATACTTGCATTATGCAACTGGGTTATAGCATATGTCCAACACGAAGGCGATCTGCCGCGCCTGCGTTTGCCTTTAGTTTTTCCATGCATTAGAAGGCGTTCGATGTTGTCTCCCCTCATTATGGATCTATAAAATTTGAGGATAAATTTGTTCACAAGTGTTGATAGTGTCTGTGGTACATGAATTCATCTCAAGACCGACACATTCGTTCTTCCAGCTGTCCGAGGTATTCTCAACATTCTTCGCCAACACCACATCTCAAAAGCGTCCACTCAGCTTCTATCCGCTCATCGTACCACCCAGGTCTCGGAAGCATAATCGAACACCAAAATCACCAAAGTTTGAATGAGTTTGATCTTTTTTGCCTTGGTGATATTCCTAACCTTCCATATTTTCAATAGTTGCGTCATTGCAGTTCTTCTCAGTTGGGTTCGTCTCCTGATTTCAGGTTCAATATCACCATCATCTCGAATTGTCACTCCTAGGTAAATTAATGAGCTTGCCAGGCTATATTCTTCACAAATATCTGCTAGTCGCTTCAATAGTTCTTTCAAGACTTGTATCGTTGATGTGATTATCACAGTGTCGTCGGCGAATCTCAAAATGGTTAATTTGATACCACCGACCGAAAGACCTACACTCCATCATTTCAAAACTGTACGCATCACATATTCACTGTTTATATTTTGAAGCATGGGGGACAACACGCAACCCTGTCTTACACCTTTATCTATTTTGATTTAATCCGAAAGCGTACCATCAATACGGAGAACTGCTGTACTGGTAGTGTACAAATTCGCGATAAGGCTCATAAAATGAGTAGAAACTTCCATTTCCTTCAATATAACCCATAACTTCGGCCATTTTATGTTGTCAAACGCCTTTTCAAAATCAAAAAAGCATAGAATCGTTGGGATGTAGTCTTCTCTTTATTTTGAAATGATATTGCGAATATTCAAAATTTGTTCCCTACATCCTCTGCCCTTCACAAACCCTGCTTCTTCGGGTGCTATTTCAGGAGTTATGAAATATAATAGGCATACTTGTATAATATAAAACATAATTTCGCTCATATGAATTATCAGAGCTAACGTACGGTAGTTGGTGCAAACACATATAAAACATAATTTCGCTCATATGAATTATCAGAGCTAACGTACGGTAGTTGGTGCAAACAGTAGTAGAACCCTTTTTATGAAGTGGGATTATGATAGAAGTTGTCCACTCTTCCGGCCATTCCTGAGTGAGACATATTTTATTACAAAGGGAATGTATCACCTCAAAATCCTCTTGTTCCTCGAAAATGTCAACTGGTATTTCGTCTATGCCCGGTGCCTTCCCAGATTTCAACTTTTTTATTGCCAGGGCGAGCATTGTCAACGTCAGTGTAGAGTCCTTCGTAGTATTTTTTCCACGCATCAGATATAGTCTCCAGGTCCGTAACATGTATTCCGTTTGTTCAACTGCCCAAGTTTTTGGCTTGAACTTGTTCTTTAACGTTCTTATCATACGATATGGATCTTTAGGATTGTTGTAATCAGCGTGCTCCTCTATTTCGATACAGATATCATTAATGTATTCATCTTCATCTCTTCTACATCGATCCTGTATTTGTGAACTAAGTTGACGATAATATACACCAGTGTTGAATGGCTCTTTTTACTTCTTTCTTTCTTCCACTAGTGCCAGAGTTTCATCAGTTATCCAGACTTGTTTTTTAGCTGGTCTATCAGCCACATTTCTTCCGATCGTCGTGCTAATCGTGCTTTTGAGTTTATTCCACAGCGCATCCACATCAAGATGGTCAACAGATTGTATTTCCCTTTTCAGTTCCTTTGAAGGGACCGAAGGAACGTTGATTACGTGATCCACTGTAGAAAGCTTTTTGTTGGAGGTTTTTGCACTAGTTTTAAATTTCATACTTTAGTCTTCAGCTAATAATTGGTGGTCAAAGTTGCAAACAGCTCAAGATAGTGCTTTGGCAGGCCGAATGGATGAACGCCATCTCGATTTCACCAGCACATAGTCAATTTGGTTTTTATATAAACCATCGGATGAGACCCATGTGAAAGAACGTCTTTTGTGCTCTTTAAAAGTAGAACTGCTTATAGTGGAGCTGTTGCCAAGTCCAGACTTTCCTACCACTTCTCTCAAATGATCATCATTTATGGTGCTTCCCGTTTTTGCATTCATGTCACCCAATATGATTGTTATTTCTTTGGGGGGAAACTCCTTGATCGTTTCTCTCAGTAGCTTATAAAATTCTTCTACTTCAGCATCAGTGGTAGGTGCGTAAACCTGGACAATATTAAGAGGGCAAGGGGTTGAATATAGTTGAGGGTGAAAATTCTTCCATTTATGGTTTGGTGTCCTTTCACCATTTTGTTCAATTAATTAGATATCATTATAGCTACACCATGTATACTTTGATCTTCTAACCCCGAGAATGAACAGTGTATTCATCTGAAGTGAAAATATCGTGAATTCTGTTTGTAATAGTGATAAATAAAAAGAATACAACTTTGAATATGAACGTGAAATATAATCAGTACCTCACTAGTTAGTTATGGATTATAATGTGCTGGAAGAATTTATTTATTACCTCAGGGAAGGTTGATAATGACTCTTTCTCCACACATATTGGAAAAACAGTGAACGGATACGCGGTCACTTTGATGAAGTACTCTTATGCTGACTTAAAATATGTCTTACCCAATTTAAAATTTACGGAAGAATGGTGGTAGGTTATCCAAGTTGCTGGCTCAAACTGAAATACCTTCATTCTTCAAGAGTACAGGGTCCAACAGAGGACGTTTTTGAAAAAATTATAACCTCGGTAATTGTTACTCAAAAAAAAATTTACTGAAAATTTGGATTCAGAATTTCAAAGCATTTTGAAATTTTATGTGTGGAAAATCACATCAGTCAGGTGGCGTTCTTGTTTCATGACTCCTGCAGTCTTTTTTGGAAGTTTCCGAAAACTGTTCCCAACGTTGTTCTCTCAACTGCGGTAACTTCCACGCGAATTGCTTCCTTCAATTCCTTCAATATTTGGGGCAAGTATTGGTAAACTTGTGCTTTGAGATTTCCCCAAAGAAAAAGTCGTAGATGGTCAAATCTGGGAACCGAGGAGGCCAATGAACGTCACCAAACCTGGAAATCCGGCGGCCAGGGAAGAGAGGACGAATAACGTTCATTGTTGCTCTGGCTGTGTGGGCAGTCGCCTGATCCTGTTGGAAACACACGTCTCATTTGGAACACAACTCTTTTCCAATTCAGGTGCAAAGAACCTTGTTATCATTTCGATATAGCGCTCAGAGTTCACGGTAACAGCATTGCCATTGACGTTTTCAGAGATGTAAGGGCCGATGACGCAAGTTTGGGATAAAGCGCACCAAACGGTTACTTTATGTCTATGCAGCGGTCTTTTTCGTAATTGTTGGTTATTTTCATCAGCCAATAACGGCAATTTTGTTGGTTAACGTGACCATTGAGGTGAAAGTGAGCTTCTTCTCTCGTGAACAAAATGAGATTCGCATTTTGCTCAACAAGTGCTTCCATCTCACGAGCGAAGTGCAGTCGTTGTGCATAATCCCCTGGCTGTAACTGTTGCACAACGGCTAATTTGTAGGGGTGAAACCGCAGTTTTAAACGCAAAATACGCCTTACCGAACGATCACTGAGGCGAAGTTCAGCAGCATGCTTGCGAGCAGATCGACTCGGACTGCGAAGAATTGCTTGTCGCGATCTTTCAATGTTCTCAGGTATTCAAATTGTTCGTTGAGCTCCTGGAGGTCTTCTCCTCATCAATTCACCTCATGTGTGAAGTCCTTCGAGCTAACGAAGAATGATGTTCCGAAAGTTAATGGCCGGATTTCGGTGGATATCGAAATTGCGACGAAACTCACGCTGTCACCATGTTTTATTTATATCATGCTTCTGCCTCCCAAATAAGAAATTTGTAAATTGGCGAATGAAGATAAGCGCTACTCCTTCTGGTGGCTATCAGAGTAACCCGAGGTACAGACATTATCATTGACAAGTTAAAAGAAATGTTAAGAAAATCAGAAAGTTCATGCATTTTTCTTGGCGTTAATGTAAATGTACAAGTGTTTCTACTGAGAAAAAGCCAACTCAAATGTACCGTTTCCATAGATTCCCACAGCCTGGTAAAAAATTTCGAGTTTGGGTGAAAAAAACTTTCTTTAACAAGCAGGACCTGAAAGTGTAGAAGTATCGATAAAAACCTTGGCAACTTGTAACTCAAAATTGGTAAACCAACGAACAAGATTTATGAGGGTCTGTTACCTGCATTTTACCGATGATGATTATTTTTATAGAGGTAAGCACGGATTGCTCATGAAATATTAGATCACATTCATGAAGAGAGTTTGCCTGAGTTGAAACTGGTACCAATCGATTTTTCACGAAAAGCTGCATCTATAAAAATCAGGACCAAAATCGAGCACCGTCTGTAAAGTAAACAGTGAACGTTCTTGCGCAATAGGTCTTCGTATCAGGTTCTTCAACAATCAATAAAGAACCAGCATCTTCAATAGCATCAATGGTTACATATAATACTTAATTCTTCACGGTGACAAGCACCGCTGACACCCAAAACAAGGTCAACCCACAAAAAATATTGAAATTTTATTCCTGAAGAGGTTCATTGGTTAGTTCAGCTGTTCGTGAAGGAAGTGAAAGAAAAATGTGTTCAAAGGTGCCTCTGGAAATTTTGAACAAATCTAAGAGGAATTTGCGGAAATGCTTTCGATTGTCGATTTTACATGTGGTTAGTCCAATGAATATGATTGAAGAATACTTATAGTTTGATCGTTCGAAAAGCTTTGAAAATAAGGAAGCAAAATAATCTTACACAAAATTTCTTTCGTTTTGTTGGACTGCTACATCTCCTAACACGGCACTAGCTGGTATTATCATATTTTAGGTAAACTTAAAATCAAGTCTCATTCCCAAAATCTTTTCCATAATCGAAACAGACATTCTGTATTGTTTTTATGGGCGTTTGATAGATTCGATTGAAATCTAGGGGAGTATTGGTAAAATACAAATATCCGATTCATCGTACAAGTCTACAAATTGGTTTGGGAATAAATATGGGTTAAGACCTAAGGATTTAAGACATAGCAGCAATCAGTTGCTGAGACATCATCGCTAGTTTCATATTTTTGTTATCCCACCTTCAAAGAAGCAGCGATTTCAAAAATTATACTTGAATTCTGATACACTATTGTGTTCTGTCGTACCTTCCAATTCAATTCTGAAGATTTGTTCCAATTTTTGCATGCATGTTCTAGGGGAACAGCGTGCTATCGTTTCGTCCACATGTCTGTAATTTTCGATGATTGAACCGAAAACGGTCTCAAACGACTAGGTTGGACTGACTGATGACGAATACGGTGTCAAAATCGATTCTGTCAGGCCGACCGGCCGTCTGTATGCACGATTACGGTCCTACGGAGCCAGTTAGCGACTTGAAACTTGTAAGGTTCTTCGAGCATCCGAATGCCGCGGTTAAGTTCGTTAATGGGCCAAATCCTTCCCCCATATTTCAGAAACTACTGAAGCGACTGGATTGAAACTTGGCAGTTGGTTGAAGCATAACGACGCGCAACTTTGAGCTGAATTTCGTTGAAATCTCATGGTCACTGAATTTCAAAAAAAATTTTTTCCAAAATTTTTTCTGAAACAATTATTCATATTCGAGAATAATTCCAGTCATACCTTGAGCTTCATATTTCACAGCAGTGTACCAAATTTCAGATCGATACGGCTATTAGTCTTGGAGATATTGGAAAAAATATGCAGAATTTCGTGGTTTTCTTCTCGATATCGTTGTTTTTTTCGGTGTAACTCAAGAAATACTGATTCAATCGTGATAGAACTTTGCAGCTAGTTCAAAGATGCTGAAGGATAATATTGTGCAAAATTTCGTGATGATCGTGACATAAGAACAATTCGAAAAAAAAATTTCAAATTGTTTTTCAGATATTCAATATTCTGTAATCATTTCATCATATTATCTTCATTAAATTATGTATAAACCTTTAAACTGTCGTTTTTCGATGAATTTCTGGAGTTCAATTCGATCTAATCTGTATTTTTGGAAATATTGGGAAAATAAATTTTGAATGGGTATATCTACAGAATCATTGGGCGGATTTTACTCATTCACGAATACGACCTTCATAATTAAGCCCCAAACAACGGCCGGACCGTAAACACAATAATTTCCGAAAGAAACAACTTAGAAAAGAAACTCGATATTTGTAGAGAAGGTTAGGACCTTAACTACGAAAGTCGAATTCGTGAATGGGTGAAATCCGCCCAATGCTTCCGTAGATATACCCATTCAAAATTTAATTTTTCCAATATTTCCAAAAATGCCGATCAGATCGAATTGAAATCCAGTAATTTATCGAAAAAAAATCTAGAAAAGTACTGCCGTGAGGACAGCAGCTTTTGTTGGAATGTTCAAATGCGTTGCCGAAGCGGTCATCTACATCGAACATGTGCGCAAAAGCTGCTCAAATCTAATCCATTTTCAGATCCAGTGTATTTCTTTTCGAGGAAAGCACAACACAAATCACCGAAAGTCGATACAATACATACGAAAATGTCCAACTGAGACAACGGTCGTTTAAAAGTGATAATTTATTGGCACAAAAAACACATCAAGATATATTGAAAGTATTAATTTTCTAAATATTCCAGACGATGTATATTCACATTCAAAGTTGTGAAAAAACTGTTGTTTGTATTTCGTGTATGAAATTCGTGTTTTCATGACACATTCGAGAGAAAAAGCAAACACTCCCATGTACCATTAAAAAACACAAATTTTCAATACAAAAATAACTATTTTCTTCGAAAGTCAATGCCTGGATTGAAGGGAAAATGCATATCTCATACTCACGAGAAACGGATAATTCCTGATATGTCAGGGCTAGTAGAATAGATATTATTGAAAACCAGCAGGGAATCCGGCATCCAGTCCCAACTTCATATCGATGAAATTTCCCGAATTCCATAATGTTGTTTCCACAGAAATCATTGAGAAGGCAGGCCGACGAAAGACGCCTTTGGCATCTAGGTCCTCGCGACAAACGACATCATAATTGGATCTCTCTTCCGACTGATGGGTATTGAAAGTGATGACTTTCGAACAAGGCGAATGGAAGCCTTTTAGAAAATATCGTCGCCATCAAGCAGAGAGAGTGACGAACGGAAGGAATTTCGAGTAGTATGATAAAGAGAAATGAATATTTTCCGCATCCATCCTCCAGCAGTCGTCAAAGAACGACGAAACCTGCAGTGCACTGCAACTCGACTCGATGGAATTCATATTTCACCTCTGAAAACGTTGATGATGTCTCTTTCTTCACACATAATAATAAGGCAGTAAACTTATACACGGTCGAGTCTCATAAAGTTCTCTTATGTCTCATTATGATATATCACTTTCAATTCAGAAGTGAAGATTTAATGTTGGTTGGTGATTCGAATTGAAAATATCGATTTAAGCTTATTTTGGGAGGATTTCGCATCAGTTTTTTGGTTTTTATAGGTTTTCATTCCCAATATCTGAAACAGAACTATTGAAAATTAAAAAAAAATTGTAGTATTAAACTATTTGTCAAGGGCAGTTCCTTGCCAAACAGAGTGCCTAATGAACACTACAGGAAAAATTTATACGATAAAGAAAGCGAACTGTGGCGTTTCAGAGTTCGAATCTGACTCTTTCATCAGACAAAGCAGAAAATTTCAAGAATTGAATAATTCTTGAAATTTTCTGCTTCGTCTGAGGAAAGAGTCATTGTACTCTGAAGCGTCACAGTTTGCTTTTTTTATTGTTTGTATTATTCCTGTATTGTTCATCAGGCAACCTGTTTTGCAAGAAACTGCCCTTCACAAATAACTTGATACTGCAATACACAAGGGCCTTTCTTCATGGAAATAACAATTTTTATTTAATTTTATTAGTTCTGTTTCAGATATTGGAAGTGAAAATCCATAAAATAACCTGAAAAACGACAAGTTGAAAATGTTTCTGCCATCTCAAAGTTGAATATATATTTTCTTCGTGAATACATGCCTGGATAGAAGGAGAAATGAGTCGTATATAAAGGGTCTTTCAATAGGGACGGGTCGAAGTTGGCAGCCTGTGGCGGCCATGTTGTTTTAACGTCGTCTTTCTAACCTATATTTTTTTATTCAGTTAGTAATGCCAAATCACCATGGCAAGTTACACGGTTGAGCAACACGTCCAAATGTTAAAAATGTATTACCAAAATGAGTGTTCGTTAGTGCAAACGTTACGTGCATTGCGCCCATTTTACGGCAGACGAGGTGGTCCTTCAAAGTCGACTCTCCAACGTTTGGTGGCCAAATTCGAATCGACCGGTTCAATAAACAATCTGCCAACACCCGTACGTGCAAAGACCGCCAGATCGGCCGAGAACATCGCTGCTGTCCGTGATAGTGTGCAGGAGAACCCGAGGCAGTCAATTCATTGACGTTCACAAGAACTCGGTCTTTCACAAACATCAACGTGGCGCATTTTGCGTCAGGACTTAGGGCTGCACCCGTACAAGATTCAACTCACTCAGGAGCTCAAAGTTACTGACCATAGGCAAAGCCGTTCGTTCGCTGATTGGGCTACAGTGTGTTTGGCAGAGGACCCCAACTTTGGCAGAAAAATCATTTTTTCCGACGAAGCGCATTTCTGGATGAATGGCTATGTGAACAAGCAGAATTGCCGTATATGGGATGACAACAACCCACACGAAGTTCACCAAGTAGCCATGCATCCACAAAAAGTGACCGTATGGTGCGGATTTTGGGCCGGCGGTGTTATTGGTCCGTACTTTTTTGAAAACGATGTTGGTGAGGCCATTACCGTCACAGGCGAACGGTACAGAAGGATGATCACCGATTTCTTTTGGCCCAAATTGGACGATCTACACTTAGACGACATGTGGTTCCAGCAGGATGGCGCTACGAGCCATACAGCGGATGCCACCATGGATCTTCTGCATGAACGCTTTGAGGGCATGGTTATCTCTCGCAGAGGTGACGTGAATTGGCCACCGAGATCCTGCGACTTATCACCTTTAGACTTTTTTTTGTGGGGTTTTCTTAAGTCGCAGGTCTATACCAATAAGCCACAATCGACCGATGCCCTTAAAGTCAACATAGCTCAGGCTATCGCTGAAATTCAACCCGAACTATGCGGCAGAGTTGTTGAACATTGGACAACTCGAATTCGTGCCACCGTGAGAAGCCGCGGCGGACATTTAAACGATGTGATTTTCCACACATAATGGCATATATAGCTCTTTCAAATAAAAAAAAAAATCGTTAAAATCTCACACACGGCCTTTTTTATTTCATGTCAAAATCGACCCGTCCTTATTGAAAGACCCTTTATTACAGAGGAAAATGAATTCTTGTTATGTTTTAGCTAATAGAATCGATATATTTCAACGCCTGTAGAAAAGCCGGCCTCAAGGTGCAACAGCATATCGACAAAATTTACTGAATTCCCTCTGTTGTTTCCAAAGGGAACAATGGGAGGCCAGGCGGACGAAAAAAGCCTCTGGCATCCAGGTTTCTGCTACAAACGACATCATAAATAGATATCTGTTCCGACTGATGGATATTGAAAGTGATGACCTTCGAACAAAGCAAACTTCGATTATTCGTTGTAAATTTCGTCGTCATCAGGTGGATTTCTATTGTTATACCAGTGCATAAAAGCGGTAAACTAGATAATATCACGAACTTCCCTCTAATATCTATTTTGAGTGTTCTGCCGAAGATCTTTGAGAGAATTCTTTTTGATAGAATGGCGAAATACCTTGACAAATACAAATTTCTGAACCCTGCCCAGCATGAATTCAAAAGTGGTCTTTCAATTCAGTCAGCTGCGCTCAATTTTATTGAACCGGTTTATAAATGTCTGATTAACAACCTTCATGTGACTGGTTTATTTTGCCACCTTTTCTGCGCATTCTACACACTTCCCACTCAGTTCATGCTGGATAAGTGTTATAATTTTGGTTTCAGAGGCATTTTTCTGGATTGGTTGCTTGATAATCTCTGTGGCAGGACTATGCGTGTGAAGGTCGTAAATTCCTTTTAGGAGCAATTCCATATGAATCTTGTTGTTCTTCAAGGCTCCATGCTGAGACCTCTATTGTTTTTATTTTTCATGAATGATCCGCCCATTCATTTGGCCTGTTTGATGTTGCTACTTTTTGATGATGACACCTCAGAGGTTGTTTCTGCGCGGAGTCGTGAGGAGCTCCAGAAGCCTTGTGAAGATATTGTTGCTGAATTTGTTGAACCGTGTCGCTCAAATGCAATGTTAGTTGATGTGAACAAGACAGTGTGCGTTTATTTCGGCTTAAGAAACGATGTGATGGATAGCTGGCGAATCCGCTATTCAGAAAGCGTTATAATACCCACTGAATGTACACAAATTTTCAGGAGTATTTATTAAATAAAGCCCAAGTTGGTCCACGTTGATGTTGTCTGCAAAAAATTCAACACTGCATTTTTTGCGATAAGTAGGGTGAGGAATACCCTGCCTCTCTGACTCCTTATTCAAATTTATTATACCTTCAGCATCTCTACAATATAGTACTCTGGCCTGTGTTGATTTCTCCATCATTTGACTGATCTCTAAACCCCAATTCTCGATCATATTGTGATTGCATATAGCAAGCATTCTAAAATATACAAGCATGGCAACGATTTTATCACATTTTTGATGAAAGTAGGTCGTACTTACATCGAAAATAAGATGATATCGTTGCCATGCATGTATCTTTTAGAATGTTTGCTATATGCAGGAAAAAATTGACGAATTCATTAAATAACCATGGTCATAATCAGAGCTGTGCCGAAGCCTTGTGCTTAGTGCTCGTGAAAGCACTCGAATCACTTTTGTGCTCCTAAGCACTGTGCTCCCAAGCACTTTATTAAGACGGTGCTTAGTGCTTGGTGCTCCCGAGCACCGCAAAGTGCTCCCGAGCACCTTAGGGCTTCGAAACACTTTTCGGGATTACTAAGCACTAAGCCCTTCATAGACTTGTCGAAACAGGAAAATATCGGGCTATCGCGTGATTGGAGTAGACAAAGAGAACTAATACATCGGTTGCCTCTGGTGTTTGGAGACATTCGACAAGGAATACGAGGATCCTCATTCGACACATTCGTGATATATGTGTTTAAGTTTAGTTTTGTGCCACTATTATATGAAAATAATAAAATGCTTTCAGAGTCGAAGTGTCAAGGCGTGAGCTTTCAGATGGGAACATCGAGATACAATATTTCGTATTCTATCTCGATCATGAAGATATTAGAATTCCATTCTGAAGAGTGTTTGAAAATCTCAAGAAATCCACTGACGTGACGTAACGTGGATTATACTTATTAAATTTTCGTATTCGTATGTCACACTCTCGACCGGTTTACATTTAAAATTTCATTGTTTTTTTTTCTCTATAATTTCGAACCTAATGATCTGATTGAAATGATATTTTGCATTCTTTGATGTAGTATGACTGCGTGCAGGTTCATGAGAAATTTCGAGAGTATCGCAAAATTAGAATATTCAAGAAAAATATATTTCTTGAGCTAAACTGAATCCTGGATGAGTGATTTAAGTCATTTATGGTAGATGACCAATCTCTACATTAAAATACTATAAATATCAATTGAATCAGATTATTCGTAATATGTTGGGAAGAATAGAAATGAATATTGTTTTTTGATCTCCTGATTAAATGGTCATCACGAAACTTGGCACGAAGCTGTCCATTTTAGAAGTTATGGGAGAAAAATATATAATTATGCTCACGTCAATAACACTAACTTGCCGACCGATTATGCCTATAAACGAACTTTGCCGGGATAGTTAGGCTCTGAACCTACCCTGCAATTTTCCAGGGCTCTAGATTTTTCGTTTGGAGTAATCGTAATCGTGTCTACGGACGGCCGAACAGTCAAACATCGATATGGATCACGGATTCATCATCAGGGAGTCAAACACGTCAATTATTGGATTTCAATTCGATATTAACTGCGTTCTTTAGAAAAATATTGGGAATATAAAATTCTGAATCAATATATCCACGGAATCATTAGGCGGATTTTACCCATTCACGAATTATACCTTCGTAATATGTACACCCATTCTAAATTTCATATTCCTAGTATGTCCTGTCAATGTTTCCATATAATATCATACAATTTCGATATCAAGAATGTTTGGTCCTATTAATCTAAAAGTCAACTCATCGAAACTGTATTTTAATCGATATTAAATCAAGAAGGTAAACAGAAAAATTTTCGAAAATACAGATAAGATCGAATTGAAATCCAGTATTTGATTGAAGAATGACAACTCGAAGGTTCACGCGGAATTTCGTGAGGATAATATGATCAGCAGATCGCATAATATTGAATCTTTGAAAATAATTTTTTTTTAGATTTTTCAAATCAGCATTTTCAAACTAGTTACTAAGTTTCATCAACCAACATAACCGCGGCATTCGGATGCTCGACCTATCCTGAAAGTTTTGAGCCTCTAGTTCGCTCCGTTCGACAGATATTGGGTCCTCGGTTGGACGGCCAGCCGAACAGAATCGACTTCGACACCGGATCAGTGGGTTCAACCTAGTCGTTTGAGACCATTTTCGGCTCAGAATTCGAAAATTGCAGACAAACCAAACACCAAACAAACGATAGCACGCTATTCCCTAGAACATGAGCGAAAAAACGAGTTCATGCACTCTCTGAGCCATGTGTTTATGTTTCCATTATTTCGACAGCATATTATTATGGCGAAAACTATATTTTGGAAGTGATCGAATGTCGGTCAGTAAGTTTTAAATTTTAAACCGAGAATGGACTCACTAATGAAGAATCCGTTGTCAAAATCGATTCTGTCCAGTCGTAAACACGATAAATCTCAAAGGAGAAAAGCTCTGTTCGGGTTCCGAATTATGGTCGGTCCTTGGATGGTTTTCCGACTTCGAAAAACCGAAATGCCGAAATTACAGACAATTGGCTGAAAAAGTCTTAAAGTCGAAGTTCCATATTAAAGAGTGCTTAGTGCTCGGTGCTCGTGTAAACGAATTACTTTTTGAAAGTGCTTGGTCATCGCGAGCATTTCACAAAAAATGAGTGCTTAGTGCTCGAGATTCCGGAGCACTCTTCGAAAGGGCTTAGTGCTTTGTGCTCGGAGCACTTTCCATCAGTGCTCGGCACAGCTCTGGTCATAATTAATACTAGGAACTCACAGATACTACTTGTGCGCAGACATAGAATAAGTGAGTTTGAACGTTCCCCGATGTTTAAAGCCATAAAATGTACAATTTCCCACTGAATTCTGTGAAATCTTCAGATGTATTGAAATTTGAAAGAAAAATCAAAACTGTTCTGTTGACAAAATGTTATTACTCTGTGAATAAATTCCACTGTGATTGTTCGTTTCTTAAGGTAGAAGAAATTTGAAATTTTTCATCTGACTTGTCCTATACACTGTTGTTGTTGTCAATAAATATTATAATAAAAGCAACTGACTCGCGGACTATCGAGGCGTTTGATATTGAGGAATAAATATTGCCTGCATCCGTCTTTCAGCCGCCGGCAGAGCGGAACGAAACCTGCAAAGTGCTCTGTCAACGTTGAAGCGTCGCTATGAAATACATGTTTCGCCCTTGTAAGCGTTGATACGGCCTCTTTCTCCACACATATTGAAAAAAGGAATGAATACGCTGTCGAGTTTAATGAAGTACATTTATATATCAGTCCCAATCTGAAATTGAAGCAAGACTAGTGGTAGGTAATCCAAGTCGAAAATGAATTCGAGGGCTTCAACTGAAAAATCTTTCTTCTTCGAGAGTAGATGCCAGTAATAAAAGAATTCATCTCATGTACTCCCCAGAAAAATATAATTTCTGCTGCCATGGCTAAAATAAGCGGTATTAATCAACGACAGCAGGAAATCCGGTCTCCAGATTCAAAAATATGAAGACAAAATTTGCTGAATTCCATCTTTTGTTTCAATGAGAAACCTGGCGGGCGTAAAAAGCCTCTGGCATCCAGGTATCTACTACAGACGATATCGTTAATATACAGGGTACTTTTCAAATCAGTGACCTCAACAAAAAAAGCTGAAACACGTGAATTGATTTTGAATTAAACGTATTTTTCGGCGATAAAATGAAAAATTTTTCTTCAACCTCTCAGCTGCAATCCCACCCAACTTTTTTTCTGAAATGCAAACATATGTCGTGTGTAGGTTCGTTGGAAAGCTCGTGACATATTGAATCTTATCATATAATTTTTTTATTACAACTATGTTTTTATCAGAAAATTATCAGAAAAACCTAATTAAACCTGATATCGAAATGCTATCTTTCATTCTGAATGCGTTTTTATGTTACATCTTCAAAATAAAATTACGAGCTTTCAGCACATGATGTTTTTCAAGATGATAAATAAATTGTTTCATTTTTGTACCATGTTAATTGTCTCGATTTTTCATCATTTCAAAATTGTAGTTCTTTGTAGAATTAAATTAAAACGTCCAGCTTATTAATCTTCGTACCTTTGAAGTGTTATCTTTCAATTTTTGATCAGAAATTATATTGTCAGAAAGGAAGCGTATTTGAAGAACATTTCACAGTAAAGGACTTGTCCAGAAGTGGTCGGCCACGTGTTTTAGACGAGGGTCCAAAATTGTACATTGCCTCATCTCTGAAGAAAGATTGGCCTGTGTCAACGGTTTCATTGGCCCAAATTCATGCTGCGGCTAGACGTACGATTGGGAGGTTTTTGGAAGCAGAACAATATCACCCTTATAAGGTGCATCTTGTCCGAGAACTTTTGGAACATGACCATGACAAGCGTCTGCATTTTCGTGAGGAAATGATGGGCCGCTGTGACAAGAATATAGGGTTTCCACTCAAGATACTCTTTTTGGATGAAGCTACCTTTTATTTGAATGTAGTGTTTTACAGGCACAATTATCCTTTCTGGAGAACGGAAATCCCACACTGGATGTATGAAGCTCATACGCAGCATCATCGGCAAGTAAATGTATGGGCCGATATCATCAACAACAGAATATTGGGGCCGACTGAATCCTTACATCTGCTTAGGCTTTTTGAGGTTTGAACTGGTCCCTGCTCTAGCTGTTATGATTCTCAATGAAGTCGATCCAGATGTCCCTATTGAAACAATTCAGTTTCAACAGGACGGCGCTCGCCCACATTTTGTGGTTAATGTCAGAGGATATCTGGATCAAATAGTTGTGGGACGCTAGATTGGACGACGTGGTATAATTGAATGGCCACCAAGATCACCCGACTTAACGCCACTAGATTACTTTCTCTGGGGATGTCTCGAGGACAAAGTTTGTCAAAATAGGCCGACTAATATTGGAGATCTAAAAATAGGATTAGAGTGAAAACAAATAACATAATAGCTGAGACCATTCAGAATTCCGGAGACGAGTTTTACCATCGCCTTGAAGCATGCAAAGTAGAGGGTAGGGTAGGCATTTTCAGCCTCTACCATGTTAAATTCACTCGTGGATAGCACCAAGAAAGTATAATATTTTATTTGGTTTTCGAAGAGTTTTGTCTCATTTCATTATAACCATAAAGTACATAAGTAAAATAAAAAAAATATGAAAAGATTCCATCTGTTACGGGCTTTTTAACGAGCCTACACACGACATATGTTTGCATTTTAGAAAAAAGTTGGGTGGGGTTGCAGCTGAGGGGTTGAAGAGAAATCTTTAATTTTAGTGTCAAAAAATAAGTTTAATTCAAAATCAGTTCACGTGTTTCAGCTATTTCCCTTCAAGTCACTGATTTTAAAGATATTTATTTTATTAAGGACTTTCGTCCGATACCAAAAAGAAAACAAATTCAGTCCCAGTACAATAAAATTTCTCGAGGAAAGGGGAATCACAGAAATAAACTCGCAGGAATATAAGGAGCTAACAAAGAAAATAAGAAAGGAACTAGAAAGGATGTCAAAAAATATAATACAGAATTGATAAACAACACCATAGAAGAAAATAAAGGTACTGAAATACAAACTGTCACGAGGAAAGTCTAAAATAATAAAACTGTGAGATGAATCAGGCAATTTTACCACAGCAAAAAAAGATATAGTAATAGATACAATTAACTACATACCAATCAGCCTACTCTCGCACCTATAAAAGCTCCTCACCAAGATTATAACAAACAGTCTAACTACTAAATTGCAGTCCCACCAGCCAATGGAGCAGGCTGGCCTTCGTAAAGGCAAACTCTTCGTTTGCTGATAGAAAAGACAAACGAATACAACATCGATATCCACTTAGCGTTCATCGACTAGAAGAAAGCCTTTGACTCAGTAGAACATTGGGCAAGTATGCATTCCTTAGGTAACGACAGGGTAGACTCAAGATATACAGGACTCCTCTAGTCTATATACGAAACATCAGTAATGATAGTAAAAGAAGGAGTGAGACAAGGTGATACCATCTCACCCAAACTATTTACGCTGGCGTTAAAGGACGTGTTCAAGGATCTGAACGGGGAAGGAAAGGGAATTAGAATATGTCCACCACCTGCGTTTCGCGGACGACGTAGTTCTGATGAGCGAAGACCCATTGGAACTGAAGACCATGATCAAACAACTACTCCATGCCTCTCAAAGAATAGGATTCGAGATTAACATCACAAAAACAAAAATCCTCAGCACAAAGAACATTCAAACCTTAATCGACGGGGAAGAGATCGAGAATATAGACGAATATAGGGTATAAACTCAAAATTGATAAAGAATTTAGAATATTAAAACTACAGCGCGAGGAAAGTGGACACAAAAAGCGGATAGGATAGGATAGAGATATCTCGAAAAAACTTGAAGAGACCTGCAGTGGAGAAAATACGGTTTATGAAGAAGAAGCAGAAGGACTTTCGCGCAACCCTGTATATCTCTACAGACTTCTGAAGAAAACGAATAAATGTTCCGTATTATAAATTTCGTCGTCATCGAACAGAGACAGTCGCGTGCGTAATATCCAGACGTATGATATCAAGGAACAAATACTGCTAGCATCTGTCTTTCAGCAAAATAAGTTGTCAGCTTCGAAGTGACACAATAAAATTTATACTAATGGCTGACTAAATCTATAATTCCTCTTTTTCAACCTCAAAAGAAAAGGCAGTACACTAACGTACCGTCAATTCTAATGAAGTACTCCTACTTCACCTTATGATATATCATTTTCTATTTAGAAATAAGGAGCGAATAATGGTCGGTGATCCTAGTTGAGAATGGGTTGCAGGTTTCAACTGAAATATTCCGACTACAAACGACATCATAAATAGATCTCTCTTTCGGCTGATGTATATTGAAAGTGATAACTTCTGAACGAAGTGAATAGATGTTACTATAATTGCGTCGTCATCAGGCAGAAAGTACAACTGCGTATTAAAGAGACATTTGATATCGAGAAACACATACTGCCGCATCAGCATCTCCCAGCCGCCAGCAAAGTTAGATCTCAACGTTGAGGTGACGCAATAAAATACATATATCATATATAATACTGCTTTTTTTCATCCTAAATGAAAAGCAGCTAACGAAAACACCGCCAAGTCTAATGAAATACTCCTTTATCACCTTATCATATATCACCCTGAATTTGATGTTTAACAGTGTATAGTGAGTGGCTATACTAGTTGGAAATGTCTTGCAAGCTTGAATATCTTTGTTATCCAAAAGAAGATGCTCACATTAAAGGAAGAATTTATTCCATATACTTCAGGAAAATCTTATCCCGATCTCATAACTAATAGGATCGGTATTATTCAACGCCAGTAGGGAATCCGGCTTCCAGATCCAACAACATATTGATAAAATTTCCCGAATTCCATCTGGTGTTCCCACAGGAAACAAAAAGTAGCCAGGCGGACAAGAAGTATTCTGATCCTTACTTGAGAGCGAAACAAATGGATCTTCGTAGAATATTTATTTCATCGTCATCATCAGGCAAAGAGAGTGGCGTAAAAAAAATCGGGATGTATGATGATTGCACGGTATTTATATTGCGCGCATTCGTCTTCCAGCAGTCTTTATAGCGGAACCAAACTTGCAATTCATATATAACCTCTTCAGGTGTTGATACTAGGTTGATCCGTTATGTCTCCACTAATACTCTATGGCCAACGAATATCATGTAGCACTGATAACAATCGATAATTATTATTTAAAACTGCACTTTGTTGGTTGCTGAAATGTTGTAGTGAAATGTAGTCACAGATTATGAAGTTCAGACTTCGTACTCTGTGAGACTGCGAAGACTCTGGGAAATAGTGTGGGGAGTACAAAAACATTCTCATGCAGGCACAACGAATTCCCCTACTGCCTCTTTTTCCGCACATAATGAAAAGTAAGTGGACAAATACGTAGTCATGTTTTATAAAATGCTCATATGTCACCTTATGATGTGGCACTCTAGATATACATTTCAAGAAAGATTGGTGATACGTAATCCAAGTTGAAAATATGTTTGCAGGCTAAAACTGAAATATCTTTTTTATTCGGAAGTCAATGCATGGATTCAAAAAAAATCGATCCCTTATACTTCAAGAAAAACATGATTCCTGCTATGTGATGGCTGATAGAATAAGTATTATTCAACGCCAGCAGGGAATCCAGCCAACAGGTCCAACAACATATCGACAAAATTTCCCGAATTCCATCTGTTGTTTCCAACAAAAAACAATGCGAAGCCAGGCCGACGGAAAATGCCTCTGGCATCCGGGTCCTCACGACAACCGAAATCATAAATTGATCTCTCTTCCGGCTGATGGAGATCGAAAGTGATTACTCTCAAACGGAGCGAATGCCATACACGGACGTTCCTTTCTTTGTAGAATCACGGCTCCTGAGGAGCGGGCGGTTATCACGCCATAAACTACGACGTGGCAAAAAATTGTCGTCGCCCATACACATGATGAATTAATTCAGAGAATTCAAGACATGATTTCTCGTATCGAAAAGCGTGTGTGTATGAAGCTATTTCTACCGGGGGGGATGATGACAGATCTGATGGTTGGCCTTTTGAACAGTATTTGCAGTATTTTAGATAATATTTGTTACCTCTGCAGGGACATCTAGTCAGGTTGAGGTGGCATAACTATGCCACATCATCTGCATATCAATCTCAACCAGTAGAAGATACCTAATTTCTTTTTCATTCTTTATAACGATGACAAAAGCAAAGATTCAAAATAGCCCATTGTTTCATTGTTTTCATACAGAACTGGATGCAGAAAAACAAAGATACATTCACATTTACCTATCGACTTTTTTTTGAAAAATATTCACAGCCATGCCGGCTAACTGTCCTCGCGCGGGTATTGGAAGACCTGAACGTATGTTAAGAAGGCCAGTTGGCTCTGCAGCCACGGTATCCTGGTGGACGACTGACCTTCACAAAAAGCAAAAGAGGAAGTTGCCAAAGGTGAGAGTCGAAATTTAGAGAGCACGAAAGAGGGATGATATTGACGAAGAGAAAATGCTTTATCTCCGTCTCCGGATAGAGTATAAGAGGGAGATGCATGATGCGAAGCAGAAAGATTAGGAGAGATGTTTTGAGAAAATGGGTAACACGGACTTCTGGGGGAAGTGTATGAGATATGCATGGGTAGGAAGTAAAATGTTGAGCTGAGCGGGCTGAGAGTCAGCGATAGAATTGGAACGAAATGGTCAATTCGTTCATGCATGGGTATTTTCCAATCGATAACGGGCAAAACGAGAGAGTTTCAAGGTTGGAGATCACTATGGAAAAGGTGAACAAGGCTATGCGAAAGCAATAGAATGGGAAGGGTCCAGGTAGAAATGGTATATATACTGAGATGTATATCATAGTTCGTGTTGTCTATGTACAACTCGATTTTGCATGATAGGAAATTTCCTAGAGCATGGAGAATAGTGTCGGTTATGGTCTGAAGTTCACAGATAAACCCAGGGGGGGAGGGTATATCGTGAACCGATTGAGTAAGTTGAAGTGCAAGGAAATAAAGCTGTGGAGAACATATTTTAAGGAGAGAGGTGCAAAGGTTGTAGGAAGGCATGAGCTCATAGCGAGAGTTATCCTGTGAATGTCCACAAGGCTCCATTGTGGAATGTATGCCTAGATGAATTACTGAAAATGTTTGATAGGGGCGGAATTGGGGTTATGGCATTCCCGGATTACTCGCTCATCATTATAACAGACAAGAGTTGTCTTCAGCTGGAGCTGAAGGGGGCGGAAAGCATGACACTTTTCTGAACATGGCACCTCTGTGTAAAAGTAAGCAAGTTGTGTCAAATACTTTGGTGTAAGGGTAAAGGAGGGTCTCAGATTTCATGGAACTTCTCGGATGTCAGAAAAATGGGGCTATAAAAAGGTAAGGTATGAATGTTGTATTTTGATGGGTATCATGCCATGGGACTTATTGGCTGTGAAAGTGGGAGTGACCTATAAGCTCAAGAATGGGATAATGTTGAGTAGGTTTGACAGGAATTTTGTTGACATTAGTCCCATGGAAAGTGTACCTGAGTTGGGGCAGATACTGATGCAGGCGTGACAGAGAAGATGGTGCGAAAGTAGTAAGGGTAGGGTTTAATTTGGGTTTATACCTGATGTGGACTTTGTCGAGTAACATATCCTTATCGAGACGCATTTAGGACAACGCTCACCTATCGGCAACAGCCCGGACCACGGCAAAACGGAACTAATTTCCCTAATAATTTTCCTTGTTCCATAGCGGTCAAGTGTGCGCTGAACCATTCGATTATAAAGAAATAATAAAATTCCGGTGTGCTGTGGGCTGAATTGTTGCCGATTAGTGAGCGTTGGCCTTATCTGGGAGGTATGCTGGCAAGAGCTAGCATACGGAAGAATGTTTGTTGGCTAATTGATTCGAGCGAGTGGTATGAGCAGATGTTTCTCTCGAGAGGTCTTCAGGAAGGGACCTCAATTAATTGTAGAATCGTTGGGGGATTCGTCTCTCGAAATAAACGGTAGTTTGGAGGAATGCTCAGTTGGTTAGACTCATTAGGGCATCAATATCGTCTCGGAGATTTGAAGTTAGAAGGCTTTCGATTTATATACGCTAAGAGAAGCAAGTCGTTGTGCAGGGCGGTTGTTTGTGGCTGGAAATTAAATTAACCTGGTTTTGGAGGGTGGTGTGCCGAGTTTTACCGATACCTACCGGGCTCCTGGATGTACAAAATTTATTTCACGTGACTGTCGATGGTGACACAGATAACCCTCACCTGCTCCAGCAAGGTATGATTTCTAGGGATACTAAATTTGCTAGGGAACACGTTACCGGAGCAGACCGATGACACTACGATTGGTACTACAGGAGGGCTTTCCCGCAGGTGCTCATCTCTGGGTTTGCCTGGAGGGATGCGTCTGTCTGCACTATTAGGATTGGTTCCGGTGTGCTAGTGGTTGCCAATCCTCATGCTGGGCTAGGAAGGGGTATCCTCCTCCGGCGTTTGAGTTGCGTCAACAGCTCTGGTACTAACATGCATAGCTAGTAGAGACTTGGATAGGGTCTCCTCTAGCCAGTGAGGGTGTAGGATTTGGGATCTGAAATCATACGGGTAGCAGAACATTTTGCATCCTCTATGCGCTGATTGGGCGTATCTCAATCGGATGATGTCTTTTGAACCGAGTGAATGCATGTTTCAAACAATAAATTTCTTCCTTATAAGGTAGGGAAAGTCACGTGCTTGATATGAAGACGTATGATATCAACCGCTACCGGTTAGGCGATAGCTCAGTGGTTAGAGCGCTTGCCTAATGACCGTGAGGTCTGGGATTCAAGCCCTTGGCCCGGAAAGAATTTTTCCAGTTTTCATGGGACCGTCCAACCATTCGCTGTTGTGTAAACAATTAACAGTGCTATTTCTAACGTGGCGCAAGGAATTAGTAACAAAGCTTACACAAAATACACCTGGTCTCCTAACTCGCACAAGCATTAGCTTCTGAGGCGGAACCTAGGAGAATCAGCAACAATACAATAAAATACTGCCTGCATATGACTTCCAGTAGTCAGTAAAGTAAGGCCAGGAACGCACATGCGATTTTCAGTCGCGCGTTCGTTTAGTCGCAAAAATGAACACATAATCTTCAACATGAATAGGCGAATAAACGGCCAAATAATCGCAAATAATTGCTTTCTTGATGATGGCGAATATTCAGTCGCGCGACAGAAAATCGCTCACCTAGCCTAAGATATCAACGTTGAGGCGACGCCATATGCGCCATAACAGTGGCGCGGTGTTTCATATCTCTATTTGAGAAACAGATAGAAATCTAGTTTTCTATGATGTTAAATTGTTGCTCGAAATCGATAAATTAAAAATGTGTTCGGTCATACAGGTTGATCCATTTTTTCTGGGCGGGTCCCAACTTTGTTTTTTTAAACAGCAACCTGTTTTTTTTTTCAAGTATCGATTGACACTTATTTTGGGAGGATTTTTCATTATTTTTAGGTTTTTACGGGTTTTCCCAATATCTGAAACAAAACTATTAAAGATTAAATAAAAATTGTTTTTTCCATGAAAAACGCCCTTGCGGATTGCAGAATCGAAATATTTGTCAAGGGTAGTTTCTTGCAGAAAATATTGTCTAATGAACAATACAGGAACAATACAAACGATAAAGAAAACGAACTGTGACGTTTCAGAGTACTAATCTGACTCTTTCATCAGACAAAGCAGAAAATTTTCTAACGTCACAGTTCGTTTTTTTATCGTTTGTATTGTAAATGGATTGTTCATGAGGCAATCCTTTCTGCAAGAAACTGCCCTTAACAAATATTTTGATACTACAATCCGCAAGGGCCTTTTTCATAAATATACAATTTTTTTTAAATTTCTAATAGTTCTGTTTCAGATATATTAAGGATGATTCTGCCAATTTCCATTTCCACTATGTGGAAGGCGGTTTTTCATACACTGTATAGCCCAGTTCGATTGCAGATATATCGTTTGAGAGAGTGACCAATGAACAATATTTGACCAGAAATAAGTTCCAATGGGACTTGGCACAACTCAATAATTCCAAATACTCTGAGTGACAAATATTGGAAAAAGGACCTGTAAAGCAGAAAATCTCAAAAACCGTTGATATTTTTGGGGTGAAGATATACATAAAGTGTAGTTTATATTTCATGTAGATACCGAAAAAGTAATAAAAAATATAGGTTTCCATTTGAAAAAACAAAGTTTTGACCCGCCCAGAAAAAACGTTTTTATTTTGTAGAGTTCAATCAATAAGGTTCCATCATACAAAACCAGATTCCAATCTATTTCCTAACTAGAGATATGGAACACCGCGCCACTTTTGCGGGGCCCTGTATATCATCGTTGACTAGGTATATACTGCTTCTTTATCTACCCTGGATGAAAAGGATGCTAACGAATGCACCGTCAAGACTAATGAAGTACTCTCATATCACCTTAAAATATATCACCCTCAATTTCAAATTTGTAACAGTGAATAGTGATTGGTAATACTAGTTGAAATTTTCTTGCAGGCTGTAACTGAAATGTCATTAGGTGTGACTTACCTAATATCAAGACGTATAATAGCGGGGTATGAATATCACCCTCATGTCTTTCTGCAGTCATCAAAGTATGCTGACAGACAATGTTCTTCAGGCTCAAACTGAAATATCTTCTTTCCTCGAAAGTGAATTCCTGGATCAGGGGCGAAGTTTATTCCATATACTCTTGAGAAAAACATAATGCCTGTTTGTCATAGCTGATAGAATCGGCATTATTCAACGCCAGCGAAGAATTCGGCTGTCAGGTCCAACAATATTTCGACAAAATTTCCTGAATTCCATCTGTTGTTTCCACAGGAAACAATGGGGAGCAAGGCTTGCGGAAAAAGCCCCTGGCATCCAGGTTCCTACGACAAACGACCTCATAAATACATCTCCCCTCCGGCTGCTAGATATTGAAAGTGATGACTTTCGAACAAAGCAAATGGATGCTTCGTAGTAAATTTCGTCGTCAGGAGGCAGATAGACTGACGTGCGAAATATCGAGGCGTTTGATATCGGGGAATAAATATTGCCTGCATCAGTCTCCAGCAGCCGGCAAAGCAGAACGAAACCTACAGAGTACGAT
Source organism: Myrrha octodecimguttata (assembly GCA_958510865.1). Lineage (NCBI taxonomy): Eukaryota > Metazoa > Arthropoda > Insecta > Coleoptera > Coccinellidae > Myrrha > Myrrha octodecimguttata. Next base: position 36,473,946 of record OY294057.1, read on the forward strand.
GTCAACGTTGGAGCGTCGCGATGAAATTCATATATCAGCTTGGAAAGCGTTGATATGCCTCTTTTTCCAGCCTGAATGACAAGGCTGTAAACGAATAACGAACCCGCTCTCGAGTCTAATAAAGTACTCTCTTCGTCGCGAAGTCATATTGCGGCTATAAAAATGATGATATATGGATTCGTTGACATGTGAACTCTACATTTTACTTTCATAGTATTTCAGTTTCCTTGGCGTTTATGAATATGCGATATCACGTCCTCTCTGGGAGTAGGACGAATTGAAAGACAATAGAAAGATCATCTTTAGGGAAGAATCGGAGCACGGAACGCTTATTCTTAACCATTAAAAATACAGATTTTTCTGTAATACCTTTACACGATATCTTTCGATATTGATATCCTTCGATATACTTTTTTTGCCTGAGTCCATTTATCAGAGAAAGAAGAAGGAATAGAAGTTGTTGTCAAAATTGTTCTCTGCGCATGCATTTCACAAAATTTTAGTTCTTGTGATCGAGTATGGTCAGATACATTTGGTGAGATTTTGACATATAATATAGAATAGATGCTATTGATGATTCTGAATCGAAAGATACAAGATGAAACGCTGTGCTTAGTGTTATTTTTGTATTGAGTTATTTTTTTGGCAGCCTATTCTGAAATAATGAAAATCACGGAAACCAGCATGAGAACATTAAATTCGGCCCTTGGAGCTGGACCCTTAAAAGTAACTCATATGTTTCTTCGTATTGTGGTGGCCTTTACTTGATAGAAATCCATTGTAAACTCAATTAAAAGACACAAGTTTGGTTGATTTCTACTTTATTATAAACACATGACGCGTTTCACTACATTGTAGTTTCATCAGATGCTGAGTTGCAACTGTATCAAAAAGTGTGTTACAGTCTTACATAAACCAAAACAGGTATAGAGATATTTCCAACGGGTCAATCATAGGTTTAACAATGGTGAATTTGACAGTTCCGTCTGGTCGTTTAATAAATTCCCAGAATTTCTTAAACGGTTTATCTCTAGAGCCTCTAATAAATTTAACTTTGTTCTCTATGTGTAGAATCTTGAAATTTTCGTCGAATTCGTGTTTTTCTTTTATTAAATGTTCGGCGTACGTGGGGTTAAATTTATTCTTCAAAAAAAAGAACTTCTGTGTTCTTTCATTCTGGTGTTGAATGATCTACCCGTTTGACCTATGTAAGTTTTAGGACATGAGCCACAGGAAAGTTGATAAACTCCTGATAGGTTGAATTTCAGAATTTTAGGTTTATAGTTTTTGAAGATTCTACCCAAAGAGTTTGTGGCTGTGAAAGCTATGTTGATGTCAGATTTTCTCAGAAATTTCTTAATTTTTAGTGATGGGTTTCCGAAAAAGGTTAAAGATTTGAATGTTGTTTTTATTTTCGACTTTGGGTATGCTTCTGAGATAGCATTTATATAATGTTTCAAAATAAAATTTTGAATGGGTATATCTACGGAATCATTGGGCGGATTTTACCCATTCACGAATTCGGCCTTCGTAATTAAGGTCCAAACCTACTCTACAAATATCGAGTTTCTAAGTCGTTTCTTCCGGAAGTTATTGTGTTTACGGTCAGCCTAACGGCCGACTGCGTAAACACAATAACTTCCGAAAGAAACAACTTAGAAACTCGATATTTGTAGAGAAGGTTTGGACCTTAATTACGAAGGCCGAATTCGTGAATGGGTAAAATCCACCCAATGATTCCGTAGATATACCCAATCAAAATTTTATTTTTCCAATATTTCCAAAAATAGAGATCAGATCGAATTGAAATCCAGTACTTCATCGAAAATAACAGTTCGAAGTTTCATACAGAATTTAATGAGGATGATATGATGAGAAAATCATAGAAATTTTTTTTTTCAAATTGTTCTAATAACACGATTATCACGAAATTTTGCATAAAGTTGTCTTTTAGCGTCTTAAAACTAGGTGTGAAGTTTAATCAGGACTGAATCAGTATTTCTCGAGTTATACCGAAAAAATCAACGATATCGAGAAGAAAAACTCGAAATTTGACATATTTTTTCCCGATATCTCCAAAACTTATGATCGTATCGAACTGAAATTTGGTACATTGCTGTGAGATTAGAAGGTCAAAGCGTGAGTATAATTTTTCTTGGATATGATGAATGGTTTCCGAAAAAAAAATTTTTTTGGAAAAAAATTTCGAAAAAATTTTTTTTTAAAAATTACCGACAATATAATCCTGACGAAATTCAGCTCAAAGTTGCGTGTCGTTGTACTTCACCTAACTGCCAGGTTTGAATCAGATCGCTCAGGTAGTTTCTGAAATAAAAAATAAATAACTTCAAAATTTCAAATGCCTATAACTCCGAAACTATTCGATCTATTTGGCCCACTAACGAACTTAACCGCGGCATTCCAATGCGCGACCTACCCTGAAAGTTTCAAGTTGCTAGCTCACTTCGTTCGACAGTTATCGTGTCTACGGACGGCCAACCGGCCGGCCGGCCGGACAGAATCGATTTTGACACCGGATTCGTCATCAGTGAGTCCAACCTAGTCGATTGAGACCATTTTCGGCTCAATCATCCAAAATTACAGACATTTGATCAAAACGATAGCACGCTGTTCCCCTAGAACATGCGCGCAAAAAGTAGAAAAATAACTTCACTTCGTCTTTCAATGATTTTGAGGCTATCGATGGCCGATTACAGCAAAAAATAGCCGCTAAAGAACAATTTTCCCCTTATGATTTTGTTAATTCGAGGCCGTGCAAAGTTTTTGAATTCGGCCAGAAACTATGAAAACTCTTTTTGTATTTTTAAATTGATGTTGTATGTTTGAGTCAATCCAACTGAAGACTGAAGTTCTAACTTTCAAGCCTTTTTTGAAAAGCTTTGAGTGATTTCAGGAAGCTGGGATATTTTTATCATTGATAACAACATTCAGATCATGTAACAAAAAAAATCTGCAAAATACCAACTACATAAAAAGATATGAATTTGAAAACCTTGCTGGCATAATGAATTGAAAAACACAAAAAAAATTATACCTCGAAAGCTACAAAAAATCGCGTAACATACATAGGGTATTTTTGAATTCCCCTAGGTGTGAGGAATCTAAAAAAAAATTGTTGACGTCACTACTTGGACCACCCTGTGTAGTATTTTCTCAAAAATTATATCACAATAAATATAAATAATGATGACGTTAAGAAAAGATGAGGCAACATCTGAGTGTTTATGAATATTCTCATTTTCAACGATTCAGTCCACGAAGTGCACCAAATAAAAGCTTACTTTCCATTTTCATGCCTGTATACAAAAAAAACGAAGTACCTAACTGAGGAAGACATCTGAACAGTTATGAATCGAAAGAATCAATCTCAGGATTTTATTTCGAAAAAAATTTCCGAAATGGTCCAAAGTGTTCCACAGAAAAGGAACTACCAACTTCAATGATATTTTATCTGTTCCACTAATTTTTCCGCTGTATATTTATAACAGCTACTTATAGGTCGAAAGTTACTTACCAGTTCCCTATCGCCAGTTTCAATAATATAAATTCATTGAAATCTTCTTCGTCTTGTTTCAGATCGCCACCATGGCTCTAGACCTGCTGCACCAAAGCGGCAAGTTTCGCATCAGACACCTGCCGTACACGCCGCTCAAGCTGCGTATAGGACTACACACGGGCTCCTGCTGCTCGGGAGTAGTTGGCCTCACGATGCCGCGATACTGCCTCTTCGGCGACACCGTCAACACGGCATCCAGGATGGAATCAACAGGTGAGTTTGAATCACGGCAGCCGTGAGGTAGGTTAGTGCCGGTCGATAGGATGTATTAATGGTTTTGGGGCTTAGGAGAGATGTAAAACATCGGTTTCAGAATGTCTACCTGGGGATATCTGCTTAGATGGGTTCGGCGATCACAAAAAGGAGGATCTTGGTTCAGAAATACTCGAAGGAGTCTCTACGATTATTTAACTATCAAGTTTCAACGATGAAATTTTGGCTGATGTTTTTCTTTTGACACACACGATTTGAAATGTTGGTACTTGATATTGTGGAAATCACATTGATCCTCATTGACGTTTTGTAACATAGCTTTTTCATTCGGAAGATTTCTAGCGTGAACATCAAAAAAATTCCGATAATTTTTGAAATTGTTGTGAGTTGATTGGTAGACACTTTTCGAATGAATATCTGATATTTTTCATATTCTGGAATAGTGATCGGCTATATTATATAATATATTCGGACGGAATTTCAGGCATGAGAAAAGTTTCATCAAATAGCTCTTGCTTAAGTTATGTCAGAATGTCACTGTCTCATCTTGCCTAATTTTAGTCATCGATTTTTCAGGTACAATCCTATTCTTCTTTTTATTCACAATTATATGATTTTCTTCCTATTCTTATAATAACTACTCTTCAAAATACACAAAATCATTGTAGTCTCAATCTAAATAGTAGTCTTTAAATCACTATTTTCTATCTGTCTTCAAATGTCACTTAATCACTTTTTCGAACAGCACATCACAAGCACTTGCCAGATTCCAGAACCATCATGAAATCGAACCATCATCATGAACACCCGCCAAAATTCGAATCTTGATTGTTTTGTCCCATTCAATCAATAATGAATATATGTTGCTCAAATTTTGGATGTCTTTTCTGGCATTGATACAATGCTCTCCTTGGAAAATTCGTACCATTTCTAGGAATAGTCTCCTCTCTAAATCTTTCTCTTTGTCCAATATTCTGACTTCTTCGAAATTGGGATGGTGTTCTTCTTCTCTAGCATGTATTGCCAATGCGCAACTCTTCTTGTCGTTGTTAATATCACTACGATGACTTGACAGACGTTGTTTTAAAGTGTTAGAGGTCTGGCCAACATATACTCCTTCACAGTCTTTGCAGGAGATTTTGTATACCAATCCATTTTGTTGTAGCGTTGATGTGGGATCTTTCAGTCTTGTAGAAATTGACTTAAGCGGTTTCACGCTTTTGTTGCTATTTGGAATTCATCTTGAGGTATCAGTTTCTTGAGTGAAGGTGTTAATTCTTCAATGTATAGTAAGGTGATATATCTTCTTGTATGTTCCTCTTCATTCATCCGGGATTTACTCACGATTCCTAATTATATGAATTTTAACGTCTATAACAAAATAACCTCAATTTGTAAGTGCTTAACAGCAATGGTGTAGCTGTACAATTTATTTGAAACTTTTAATTTGTAGCTGCTCCTGATGAAAGAATAAAGAAGTCCGAAAGCTCGAGTAAAAAGAAAAAAGAGTGAAACTAATTGTTTTTGACTGCCCCCCAAATAACCTCCAAATCAGATTAGAACCAAAACAGTCGACCACATACTTACTTATAACTAGACATCGGATTATATGCATTTGCATATTTGCATATGCAAATGCATATAACGCGATATTCTAGGCGGAGGCGGAGCTATAGCAGGATTGGATACCAGAAATCTTCTTCTGTTCAACTCCACGGAAGGTTAGAAAAGATAATCGAATAGAAAGATGTCCTGTCAGAAATGATCCATGACAAATTTAAAAACACGAGGCTCGCAGCAATTAAGAAGATAGGAGTGTATGTGAACGCCATAAGGAAAACCTGGTCTACAAAGATATCTTCAGAAATGGCGCAAAATTCTAGTTCCGTCTCTTTACGTTAATGGTCGTAGAGAAATCGTTTTCGGCCCATACGTTGATATTAACAGACAGACGTAACACGTTTTCTTAGTATACCTAAAAAACCTAGAAAAGCACTGACGTGATGTCAGCAGCTTCTACGCGATTGTTCGCATTGCGAAATGGCGACTTGGAAATTTCAGTGAAAATTAAATGAAATATGAAAATTTAAAGAGAAAAATTAATTCAAATTTTTCCAAGGATAATTCTTATCATGGGCATTATTAATGTTCCAAGTTTCATTTCAACCAGTTGAATATTTTTCGAGTTATTCAAAAATCAAAATTTCAAATGGCTGCAACACAAAAATCATTTGGCATCGGAGACGTAATGGAAATTATAATAATATTTTTATAGTGCATATTATGTGCATATTTCACCCTTTTTTAGTGCATATTTGAATGCATATTTTGCCAATTTGTTAATGCATATAATCATATGTCGACTTATAACATAACTATATTACCATAATTTTATTTAAAATGATGTAATTTGATCTAAGATCTTAGTTCGATGTAGCGACCTGTTTAAGATAATAATTTAGTGGGCCATTCATCGTTCATCGTAAACGATGAATGGAAAGAACGCGCCAAATCAAATTTCCACCATAATCGTCAAATAACTGCTCCTTGGAATCAAATGGAAATGCTGAATAAGTTCACAAAAATATGTTCCAATCCGTTTACTGCCTTTCAAGCTTCCAAATTGCTGACATGTTGGGAAAATTGAAACTGGTTTTTGCTGTCGGTATCTCCTTTGAAATCAAAGAGGTCATCATGAGCTCAAAAACGAAAAGCCCAAGAGGCTTGCTAGAGCATATAGAGAAATAACCTAAATACGAAAATTTTCACTTGAATCTAGTCACCAATGCTGCCATACCAGAACCCCTCTCAGAAGATATTTTTTTTCCTAAAATATATGAAGTTTCATGTGTGTATTTTGTTCGCGCCCTCAACTAAAATGAAACACCATGAACTCCTACGTAGCCATTTTTTGTTGAAACGATTTCAGATATTGGTTGTTTCCTTCTTTCATAATTTTCTGGAAGAAGAAACTATGAAATACGTTATTAACGAGTCACAGTCTTTCCGATTTTGTTCTTCTGTGGTTTAATTATTGTGTGAAAACTTCACATAGTTTTATTCTTTTCACTGAAAATTTACGAAGAAAATAAGCTTGTTACAAAGTTCAATCTATAATTCTGAATAATGTTTAGGTACCGAAAATATTCGAAAAATTTCGAAGCGTGGTCTCCAAATGGATTTATATGAGGAATTGTTACCTCTCAAGAATGTGAGTATTGTTTTCAAAGGGGGCAAATATCGAAGGGAAGGTGTAGCCAATGTGTTTGTTTACGACCTGAAAAAGGATGAAGGTAAAACACGACATGTCCAGATTATCAGAATGTTTCCGTTATCCTGGAATATCATTAAAGGGCACAAGGTAATTGTTGTTAGATACTTTAACGAACTAATCATACTATTTTGATCGGAATCCGAATTTCGCCAGCCTTACGGAGTTCAAAAACCTTCTCCTGTTAAATCGATCGACATTTTGGAAAAAACAGGTTCTGCATAGTGCCACAAATTCAACAGTCAATGCAAAACCACAAAATGGTGAATTGTTTTATGAATTTGACTTCAAGCTCTGTGCAGAATTTCATGGGAATCTGATGAATTGTCTGCAAATAGTTGCGCGTCAGTATACCAGAACTCAGAAATTCAAATGAGTTCAATTCCAAAACTGTTCGACCGACTTGGCCGATTAACGAACTCAACCGGCGCAATCCCATACGCAACTCACCTGGAAAGTTTGCTGGAGCTTTCTTGGGTTATCGTGGCAACGGACCAACGCCAGACAGGCTCGAGTTACATCAGTGAGTCTAACGTAGTCGTTTGAGGTCATTTTCAAGTCAGAATTCGAAAATTACAGACATTGGGACAGAACGATAGTACTCTGTTCTCTAGAACATGCTCTGAAAAACTCTTTTTCTCTGAAATATCTATTTGAGTTCACTGTGGAGAGAATACTCATAACGAAACAGTGTGTAACTACTCTCTATTCCACTTACACCTTCTGCGTCTAATGTACCTTTGAGAAACCAAGTTTCCTTTGTCAAAGACATGTCGCTACAGTAACGATATATATCGTTACTGTATCGTCATTTGGACTGCTGCATTATCGATCCCATCTTGTGTTACCTATTACGGTTGAGCATTGGAAGGTGAAATGGCAGCAGGTCGTCTTTTCTGATGAATCTCGATTCTCTTTGGGTGATGGCCGAAGAAGGGTTAGACGACGTCGGGGGAAAAGACGTGACATGCACACCGGACAGTAGGCGTTATGGTATGGAGTGCTATTGCACATGCAGGTAAATCACCTTTAGTCTTCAATCGAGGTAACATGACAGCGCTGCATTACCTTCAATAAATAGTGATTAGATTAGATTAGCGGAGGGGCGATAAGGCTATGCTTAACCTCGCTGACACCATGACCTAGAGATCTATTGTGCAACCCCGCACTGTTTACCAATCAGATAGCAAGGTCTCGATAAACTTTACTACCTCACAGAGTGCTGTACCCATTACTTGTTCCGGTTTTAAGAAACAGGAGCCAAGATGCCGCAGCCTTCTTCAGAGGACAGCTTCACATTTGCATAGAAGGTGTTCCGCTGTCTCAGTGGCTTCTTGGCAGAAGCAACAGGTATCCTCAGGAACCTTCGCCATGTTCCGAAGATGATAATTCACAGGACAGTGTCCCGTGAGTATGCCTATCAGTTTTCTCAGTTCCAATTTGCTAAGTGAGGGAGCTTTCTTAGTACAGCTCATTGAGTACGAGGGGAATGACTAAGCCTGTCTCTGTCCTTCGATCCTTCGCCAGGATCTGGCCTTCCGCTTTTCTTCCCATTCTTCAACCGCCCTTGCTTAGTGGCTTGATGGAAAGCCGCAAAATGGCTCTGGTCCAATAATGAGGTTGACCAAATTATTTAATCCGAGTGCGTTGAGTGGCATTTTGCATTCCCAGACTAGCTATGACCGGATTGACGGTGAATCAAGCGCCAGTAGAGCTGTTCTGCTGTCAGATAGTATGTATATCCTTTTTTTCCAGTAGTTACATCTCGCACAATATGCGATGCACTCCCTTATGACAAAGGTTTCCGCTTGAAATACCGATGGACAGAAGTCCATTGGCAGGGCTAGTTGTAATGAGGGGCCGTATACACAGGCTCCGACTCGTCCATCTTCTGTCTTTGAGCCATCCGTGTAAAACAACAGAGACCCTGAAGGGAAAACCACTTCGCCGTTACTCCATTGGTCGCGACTTGGTATTGTCACGCTGTAGTTTTTCTGAATCTCGAGTTTCAGGGTAAGATTATCTGTGACCACATTTAAAAGCTCCTTACATCCATTCAGAACGCGAAGATAGCCTTCGTAGTTTCCAGTTTTAAGCTTCCGCTCTCTCGCCACCCGCAGAGCCCACCTAGCCGCCTCACTTTCTAAGAATAGTCCTAGTGGAGCCATATGTAATTCCTCACCTTAACCTGCTCGAGAATCCAATATTTCAGCAAGATAATGCTTGACCTCATGTTGTCAGAGTTAGTTGTAACTTTTTTGAAGCGACCCATGTGAATCTTTCGCCATGACCGCCCAGATCGCCCTATCTTTCGCTCATAGATGTTTTAGTACATCATGAGTAGAAGGCTCTGAGACATGAAGTACAGGTGGTTTGGGATAGTATCCCTCAAGAAGAAAAAGACCATCTTCTTGCATCAATGCCAAGACGAGTTGGGGAATGTATAGATAATCGCGATGGGCAAATACATAATTAACAAATTCATTAAAAAAATCGTAAATCCTTCGTTTTTTTCTCCAAATTTCAATCATTAACCCCTTAATATACTATCCATGTTTTACCAAAAAAAAATTAGAAGTCAAACAGTTCCTTTTGGGTGGTGCAGTTTCTTCGTCAGTTGGTATATTTTTGAAATGAACATAAATGGAAGAGACAGGTAACAATGTGGTTTTCGCCAATGTATTGCTAATGAAAATTGGCTCTCTGACACCGACATCAGTTTTCGTCTATTTAGAACAGAAATAGGACTTGCCCTTCGAGAGTGTTCAATTTGGCCCAGCCTCCACGTGACGCCATAGTATTGAATTGATTTCATTGTAAATCGATAGAACATAGCACGTAATACAGAAAAAAAAATATCAAACCATAAATAATGCGTCGTTCTCTGCAAACGTGTTATCCTCTATCCTCAGTAATTTTCAATGTATCTGTATTTGGAAAACATAACATTTTTCTTCTCTATATCGAAATGTATCATCGAATTCCCACCTCATACACACTGTCACGGTTCATTTCGTGTGATTTCCTCTGAAAATCGAAATCAATGGTCCGTTCCCTATTCCTCTTTAACAGGTCATCCACGAAAGAACAGAGCGCCTCTTTGTCGATACAAATCCCCAAGATCGTTGTTGTAATCCGCTCGGGGACACATATTTCCGCCTTCTAAACCTTCCTTTTCCCATTCCAGGAGCAGCGTGGCGTATTCATCTGTCTGAAGCCACCAAGGAGAAGCTGGAGAAGGCGGGAGGTTATCAACTGGAGTACAGGGGACCCACGGAGGTGAAAGGAAAAGGCACTATGCACACTTACTGGTTGCTTGGCAAAGACGGATTCGACAAGCACCTGCCTGATCCACCTCCAGTCGAGTGAGTATTCGTATTGTCTGATCTGATTTCCGGTACTTTCTTTGAGGACCAGCAGTCCGATTCCGGATTAACACTGACAAAAATTTAGAAAAGTACTGACGTGAAGTGAGCAACTTTTACTCGCTTGTTCAATTTCACGAATTTGGCTTCAATAATTAATCTTTTTATGTCTGGCCTAGCCGCTGATACTAAACACAATGTTAGGTACCGAGAGAAACTGCTTAGAGACTTAATAATTATAAAGCAGGTTTGATTGTGAATGCCAAATTTTTGCAATCCATCCTTTGAACTCGTAGATAAACATACCCTTGCAATAGATGATCGGATATATAGGTATTTTTGGAAGTATTTCGGAAATAATTGACAATGATATCGATGAAATCAGCACGAAATTGAACATATTTTTCCAAATATCTCATAAGATGAATATCCGATCAAATTCCGTAATTGGATATGAGTACTGTTGTTACATAGTGACCTCAAGTTTTGGGCAAACTCCATGGTAATGTTATGGATATTTTCCGAAAAAAATCAATTTTTTTAACAGAAATCTCGGAAACTATGTGGTGTCATTACTATTGAAAAAGTTCAATTTCCACAACCTCACTTCATTTCGAAAAATTGAGCTAATCATCTAAAAATTTGAAAAAACCAAGAAATTTGACACAATCTTTTGCAATTTCTCTGCAGATTTCATTAGCTAAAACTGAAATCTGGAGCTGTATCGTTACTCCAACGTCTGTGCTCATTTTCATTGAATTCTGATGAATAATTTACGGAAAAAAAATCGAAATTTTTCCAATCGATAAAGACCATGTTTGGCTCAAAACTTGGCCAGAGAGGGTTCTAAATCATAACGTTTTTACGCGCTTGTTCTGGTGAACAGCGCGTTATCATTTCGTCACGATGTCTGTAATTTTCGAATTTTGAGCCGAAATTGGTCTCAAACGACTAAGTTGGACTCACTTATGTAGAATCCGTGGTCACAATTGATTCTGTCCGTCCGGCCGTGTGCGCTGTAACTTTCGAAAGGAAGGACCTACGGTCTTGAAATTTTCAGGTTAGGTTAAGATCTTGAATATCTCGGTTGAGTTCGTTAATGGGCCAAATCTGCCAAATGGTTTTCGTGCTACAGCCATTTGAAATTTTGATTTTTCAATAACTCTACAAATATTTGTCTGATCGAAATGGTTGATGCAATCATGGTTGGAAGATGAGCAGTGTCACTAAGAAGTGTCCATGGAAAAATTCGAAAGAAATTTCACTGAAATTTTCAAGTCGCCATTTCGCAATGTGAAAAAGCACGTAAAAGCTGCTGACTTCACGTGCTTTCCTAGATTTTATTTCCTAGCACAAGCGCGTAATGAAAGAAAATATCTAGTTGCATGATATGTTTCATGAAACAAGCGCGTAATGAAATGAATATCGGATCAAGTTGAAATGTGGAACATTGTTGTTAAAAATTGACTTCAAGGTATGTGCCAAAGTTCATCCGGATCTGATTGATACTCTCTCAAAAAAATGTTTTCGAAAAATTTGTGAACAGGTTGCGCGTTGGCATTTTTCAACTTATCACGAAGCTCTAATCTGATCGCATCAAGTAATTTTGGAACAAACCTCAAAATTTCAAATGGTTATAACTCCGAAACCTTTCAGCCAATTTCACCCAGTAACGAACTCAACCGAGATATTCAGGGTCTGAACATAAACTGAAAATTAACATAATCACAAGGACAAATATCCGTCGAAGAACTGAAAATTTCAAGACTCTAGGTCTTTTCCATAGAAAGTAAGAGCAGATACGGTCGGCCGAAGAGATTTGAATTTGATCACGGATTCTTCCTCAGGAATACCAACCTAATCGTTTAAGACCAATTTTCGTTTAAAATTGATAATTACAGATATTGTGAAACGATATCACGCTTTTGCCCAGAACCATATGATTAGGAGAGATAAGGGATTTATGAACTTAATCTTTGAATTGTTTCAATGAAATTATCGAGAAATTTTGCACGAATTTGCGCATCAAGTTCCAAGTTTTGTCTTGATCAGATCAATATTTTTTGAGTTATTTCGGAAATATTAATGATTCCCAGGAAATCAGCACGAAATCAGACATATTTTTTTAATATCTTCAAAAACGAATATCCAATCAAGCTGAAATTTGAAACACTGTTGTTGAGTGGAGACATTTCGGATACACTCTCATGCACTACGGGGAAGTACCGATAAAACTTCCAGGGAATCACCTCATGAAGCATAGAGTGAACAGACGACTATAATACGTCGATCGACGATCTATTAATGCCGCTGTCCTGCATAGAGTCACTGCAGTGAATGCTTCGACTATTCACCAGTAGATATCGTGAAAGGTTGATTCAAACAAATATTCTAAACTTAAGATGTTTAGGAAAATTTACAGAATATTAATATGGATTTCTAAAATGGATATCCTGAATTTTTCTATTCATTTTTTCCTCAGAAAAATCAGGAAATCTGGTTGGGCTGAAATAAGGTTTCGGTTATGAAGTGGCGGCTTCAAAATTCAGTGTTATTTAAATGAATTATGGAATTTTTCAAGGAAAAAAAATATTTTTTCAGATTTTTCAGTGGATAATTGTTCTCATTGATATTATTCATCTGCCAACCAAGTTTCAATATGATCAGATACATATTTTTCGAGTTATTGAAAAATCTAAATTTCGAATGGCTATGAAACGAAAACCATTCAGCAGGTTTGGCCCATTAACGAACTCATCGAAGATATTCAGGATCGAAATCTAACCTGAGATTTTCAAGAGTCTAGGACCTTTCTTTCGAAAGTTAGAGCACACACGTTCGACCGGCCAGACAGAATCAAATTTGTACACGGATCCTTCATCAGTGAGTCCAACCTAGTCGTTTGAGAGCAATTTCAGCTCAAAATTCGAAAATTTCAGACATTGTGACGACATTGATGAGGCGCTGTTTCCCAGAACAAGCGCGTAAAAAGCTCAAATGTTATGATGTGCAGGGTTATTCAGTGTGATATATCGATTAAAGGAATTTGCATAATTTTCCAGGGTTTTTTGAGTTTTCACTGTCATAATCTGAAAAGGAACTAAGGGGTTTTCAACAAGAACTTTGTCTTGTAATTCAAATAAAACAATCAATTTAGATGAATATGATTCAAATTTTATTGTATTCAAATTGATTTGGCAATTATGAATGGAAAATGAGGTTGTGTACCATCGCGCAACTCAGTGCAGAATTTCGTGTTGATTCAGTAGTTGGAAAATTTAAAAAATGTTCATTCTAAAATTTTCAAATTTTTGTTGAAACATTTTGTTTTCTCCCGAAATGTTGAGCATTCCCAACTGAATTTGGCGCAGACCTCAATTCCATGCGATATTCACTTTCGGAATTAAGGAAAACGATATATCAAATTTGTAATTTGGAATTTCGAAATTATTTCCTCGATTTTTCAAAAAGTACAGATCCGCAATCAACTGAATGCTTTGGCAACGGATTTGAACAAGCGCTTAAAAGTTCCTGACCTCAAGTCAATGCTTCTTGAGATTTTTTTGTAGGAAAATTACCTTCTGAAGTCATCTTTATAGTCAACCCTTATTTATCATTTGTAACTCCAATACAGGAACAATGTGTGTACACAGGGATTTTCCTACCTGATAAATTTTATGCCCTCAGCAAATCCCATTCTCCCACTCTCTAATCCCGATATCCTATTCACCGTCGCCACCGTCGCGACGCGATAATGCCAATGGACGACATAGGGTTCAATCCCTTTCCATCTGCAGGTTTTCAACTCCGAATTACAATCAGACGAATAACCGCCCAATGAGACCTGTAGAAACTTGTTCACGTAGACAGCACGTATTCATTTTGTGCCTTGCAGGAATATTTCGTTGAACCTTTTTTCGTTGATGGGATCTAGTTTTTCCACGCTGAGATGTACGTGCGTTATCATTATTATGTTTCTTCCCCTGATACCAGTTACACACTTTCGAACCCCGTACCGGACCTTGTAACTTCGAAACATGATTTTCCGTCAAAAGAGCATTTTGATCTGTAATGATATAAATTATCTTATGAAATGTATTGCGAAAACACCAAAACATCCCTGTCATGACCGAAACATCCGACCACAGAACATCTAAATATAAGAATTGCTACCTCCCTTGTGAACTGTGTGCAACATTTGTAATATTTCTCTGTCATGAAAAATAGGTGGAAACATTCCATTGCAGTTCTTGGAAGTCTGCCTGTTGAAATATGAGTCATTTTCCTATGGAATTATATTGGTCTTCTGTGCTTCTGTTAATATTTGTTTTTCTGTGGTGGAAATGAAAAAATTATTCGAAAGAAAATATAGTTATGTTATATTTTGTTGTTCTGATAATGCGCTTCATAAAAAATAATTAGTTTATTAAATTCATTTTCACTATTATATACATATTAAATACTCCATTGTAGAATTAAAAAGTAATAACAGAATAATTAATTTATATTTGTTGAAGACCTCACCAAACATGAATATGATATGAGCTGAACCAAATACATAATAATAATAATAATGATAATAATAACTTTATTGATCCTTTCAGACATTTAGGAATGTATAGGACGAGTCAAACGAGTAAAAAAAGATATAATTAGCAAACACTGAAAAAAAATGTATGCACTGAACGAACGGTATCAGCCAGGATTATATTTTCCTAAGTTAAGGTGGACATTAACAAGACAATTTAAAATGTAAATACATTTAAAGGGAAGAACACCAAACTCTCTGAAAGTCGGACGACATGAATCACGGGGCAGAAGTCTGAAAATAAGGCGAATGATCCTTTTCTGCGAAATGAAAACTCGCTGAGGTCCCCCCGAAAAACCCCCAAAGAACTACGTTATAACTTAAATGGCTGTAAACCATGCTGTAGTCAACACTCAGTAACTCATTGACAGGCAGACACCCTCTGAGACGGGAAATCGCATAATGAGCTGACACCACCTGAGGTCACTGTCAGCATACAGCCCCAAAAACCTCACGACCTCTGTCGACTCTAAAATTCCTCTTTAGTGTTTTATGATAAGAGGTTCAACCCTTGGTTTCTCCTGATTTTCAAACTTAATTATGACTGTCTTTGTCAGGTTGAGGATTAAAGCATTCTTGTGACACCAATTATCGAAACACTTCACAATGGTTTCGCAACGCAACCTCAACTGCTGCCAGCTTGAAGCTCTGATCGCGATAGAAGTATCCTCGACAAACATAATATATATGATAACCTACACAAATGTAGGCAGATCATTAATAAATAATAAGAAAATAAGTGAGCCCAAATAGGATCCCTGCTCAACACCCAATTCGTTGTTGAACTCATCGGATGAATTGCTTTTCAGTGTAACGTACATTCTAAAACACATCTCTTAATCCCATCTTGTACATTTTTTCTAATAAAGATAGGAATTGGTTTCACGGAGAAGAAAGAGCTCCTGTAATAATAAATAACATAATCACAAGGACGAATATCCGTCGATAAATCAACAAATATTGATCAGAGCTAATCATCCAATCAACCAAAACACCTACACCGAAGAAGCGGATCCAAGTAGAATGACTACAGCTGTTTCACAATTATTATTGATCGTCAGGTCAACTTAACTTGTGTGTCCAAGTTAAGTTGACCTGACGTCTTGCCTAATGACATATACTCCGTTTTCGAAGCATAAGTTTCGGAGATATAGCCATTTGACATTTTGATGTCCTTAAAGCTACACCAGCATTTATGGCACACTTCAAAAAAACATTGCTCAGAATTTTGTACACATCTAATACAAATTTGCGTCCCAAAGCAAAAATTTATTACAGCTCCCGTTTTCCAGAAAAATGGCGTGGGCCAGCTTTAGATTAAAGCTGCACCACGCAGTCTGTATTTTCCAAAACATGCAATATTTAGTCATCGAATTGGCACCAGAATTTCTTACACATTCATTACAGATAAATGACAAGCAAAAAAATCGAAATTATTAACCCCAAGGGAATAGACACCCCTAAATATTGAATATTCAAGTTGAATATGCATCCAAAAGGTGGACGGTATGAAATTATTCATCATTCTTTCTTAAACAAACTTTAAATGACATCATATTGTCCGATGATGGAGATGAAGCATCCCCAAACATATCGAAATTCCTATTACGTAATTATATGAACAACGACATAAACTGCGTAACGCAATTTCCCGCGGACGGTACATATACTCGTATCTGTCGGGATATTTCAAATCTCTTGGATATCGCCGATTTTTGTTCAGTTCAAAAATTTATTACAGTAGCCCACACTTCTCTAACACATGCTTAAGAATTCTAGTGAACTATAATCAAGAAAAATATGGAATTAGTATCGTAGTATGTGAAAAAAAAAATTCGAAAAATAATGATAGAGAATTTCGATATTCATCAATTTTTCTCTGTGTCAAAATTGTATTACAGTAGCCCACACTTCTTTAACACAAGCTTAAGGATTCTAGTGAGTTATTTCATCAAGAAAAATATGGAATTAGTATCGTGGTATGTGAAAAAAAAAATTCGAAAAATAATGATGGGGAATTTCGATATTCATCAATTTTTCTCTTTGTCAAAAATTTATTACAGTAGCCCACACTTCTTTAACACAAGCTTAAGGATTCTAGAATATGGAATTAGTATCGTAGTATGTGAAAAAAAATAATTCGAAAAATAATGATGGAGACTTTCGATATCCATCGATTTTTCTCTTTGTCAAAAATTTATTACAGTTACCCACACTTCTTTAACACATGCTTTAGGATTCTAGTGAGTTATTTCATCAAGAAAAAAATGGAATTAGTATCGTAGTATGTGAAAAAAAAATGATTCGAAAAATAATGATGGAGAATTTCGATATTCATCGATTTTTCTCTTTGTCAAAAATTTATTACAGAAGCCCACACTTCTTTATAACAAGCTGAAAGATTCTAGTGAGTTATTTCATCAAGAAAAATATAGAATTAGTATCGTAGTATGTGAAAAAAAATAATTCGAAAAATAATGATGGAGACTTTCGATATTCATCGATTTTTTTGTTTGTCAAAAATTTATAACAGTTATCCACATTTCTTTAACACATGCCTAAGGATTCTAGTGAACTATTCCATCAAGAAAAATATGGAATTAGTATCGTGGTATGTAAAAAAAAATAAATCGAATAATAATGATGGAAAGTTTCGATGTTCATTGATTTTTCTCTGTGTCAAACATTTATTACAGTAGCCCACACTTCTCTAACACATGCTTAAGGATTCAAGTGAACTATTGAATCAAGAAAAATATGGAATTAGTGTCGAAGTATGTGAAAAAAAAAATTCGAAAAATAATGATGGAGAATTTCGATATTTATCAATTTTTCTCGTTGTCAAAAATTTATTACAGTAGCCCACACTTCTTTAACACATGCTTAAGGATTCTAGTGAGTTATTCCATCAAGAAAAATATGGAATTAGTATCGTAGTATGTGAAAAAAAATAATTCGATAAATAATGATGGAGAATTTCGATATTCATCGATTTTTAGCCCACACTTCTTAAACACATGCTCAAGGATTCAAGTGAACTATTCCATCAAAAAAAATATGGAATTACTATCGTGGTATGTGAAAAAAAATAATTCGAAAAATAATGATGGAGAATTTCGATATTCATCGATTTTTCCCTTTGTCAGTAGCCCACACTATCCTTAAGAATGTGTTAGAGAAGTTTAGGTTACTGTAATTAATTTTTGACAAAGAGAAAAATCGATGAATATCGAAATTCTCCATCATTATTTTTTGAATTATTTTTTTTCACATATCACGATACTAATTCCATATTTTTCTTGATGGAATAGTTCACTAGAATCCTTAAGCATGTGTTAAAGAAGTGTGGGCTACAGTAATAAATTTTTGACAAAGAGAAAAATCGATGAATATCGAAATTCTCCATCATTATTTTTCGAATTATTTGTTTTCACATACTACGATACTAATTCCATTTTTTTCTTGATGGCATAACTCACTAGAATCCTTAAGCATGTGTTAAAGAAGTGTGGGCTTCTGTTATAAATTGTCGACAATACGAAAAATCGATGAATATCGAAATTCTCCATCATTATTTTTCGAATTATTTTTTCTCACATACCACGATACTAATTCCATATTTTCTTGATGGAATAGTTCACTAGAATCTTAAAGCATGTGTTAGAGAAGTGTGGGATACTGTAATAAATTTTTGACAACGAGAAAAATCGATGAATATCGAAATTCTCCATCATTTTTTTTGAATTATTTTTTTTCACATACCACGATACTAATTCCATATTTTTCTTGATGGAATAGTTCACTAGAATCCTTAAGCATGTGTTAAAGAAGTGTGGGCTACTGTTATAAATTTTTGACGAAGAGAAAGATCGATGAATATCGAAATTCTCCATCATTATTTTTCGAATTATTTTTTTTCACATACTACGATACTAATTCCATATTTTTCTTGATGAAATAACTCACTAGAATCCTTAAGCATGTGTTTAAGAAGTGTGGGCTACTGAAATAAATTTTGGACAAAGAGAAAAATCGATGAATATCGAAATTCTCCATCATTATTTTTCGAATCATTTTTTTTCACATACTACGATACTAATTCCATTATTTTCTTGATGAAATAACTCACAAGAATCCTTTAGCATGTGCTTGAGAAGTGTGGGCTACTGTAATAAATTTTTGACAAAGAGAAAAATTTATGAATATCGAAATTCTCCATCATTATATTTCGAATTTTTTTTTTTCACGTACTACGATACTAATTCCATATTTTCCTTGATGGAATAGTTCACTAGAATCCTTAAGCTTGTGTTAAAGAAGTGTGGGCTACTGTAATAAATTTTTGACAAAGGGAAAAATCGATGAATATCGAAATTCTCCATCATTATTTTTCGAATTATTTTTTTTCACATACTATTTTTTTTTTCTTGATGGAATAGTTCACTTGAATCCTTAAGCATGTGTTCAAGAAGTGTGCGCTACAGTAATAAATTTTAGACAATGAGAAAAATCGATGAATATCGAAATTCTCCATCATTATTTATCGAATTATTTTTTTTCACATACTACGATACTAATTCCATATCTTTCTTGATGGAATAACTCACTCGAATCCATAAGCGTGTGTTTAAGAAGTGTGGGCTACTGTAATAAATTTTTGACAAAGGGAAAAATCGATGAATATCGAAATTCTCCATCATTATTTTTCGAATTATTTTTTTTCACATACTAATTTTTTTTTTTCTTGATGGAATAGTTCACTTGAATCCTTAAGCATGTGTTTAAGAATTGTGGGCTACTGTAATAAATTTTAGACAATGAGAAAAATCGATGAATATCGAAATTCTCCATCATTATTTATCGAATTATTTTTTTTCACATACTACGATACTAATTCCATATTTTTCTTGATGGAATAACTCACTCGAATCCATAAGCGTGTGTTTAAGAAGTGTGGACTACTGTAATAAATTTTTGACAACGAGAAAAATTGATGAATATCGAAATTCTCCATCATTATTTTTCGAATTTTTTTTTTACATACTTCGACACTTATTCCATATTTTTCTTGATTGAATAGTTCACAAGAATCCTTAAGCATGTGTTTAAGAAGTGTGGGCTACTGTAATAAATTTTTGACAAAGGGAAAAATCGATGAATATCGAAATTCTCCATCATTATTTTTCGAATTATTTTTTTTCACATACTAATTTTTTTTTTTTTCTTGATGGAATAGTTCACTTGAATCCTTAAGCATGTGTTTAAGAATTGTGGGCTACTGTAATAAATTTTAGACAATGAGAAAAATCGATGAATATCGAAATTCTCCATCATTATTTATCGAATTATTTTTTTTCACATACTACGATACTAATTCCATATTTTTCTTGATGGAATAACTCACTCGAATCCATAAGCGTGTGTTTAAGAAGTGTGGACTACTGTTATAAATTTTTGACAACGAGAAAAATTGATGAATATCGAAATTCTCCATCATTATTTTTCGAATTTTTTTTTTCACATACTTCGACACTTATTCCATATTTTTCTTGATTGAATAGTTCACAAGAATCCTTAAGCATGTGTTAAAGAAGTGTGGGCTACTGTAATAAATTTTGGACAAAGAGATAAATCGATGAATATCGAAATTCTCCATCATTATTTTTTGAATTATTTTTTTTCACATACCACGATACTAATTCCATATTTTTCTTAATGAAATAACTCACTAAAATCCTTAAGCTTGTGTTAAAGAAGTGTGGGCTACTGTAATAAATTTTTGACGAAGAGAAAAATTTATGAATATCGAAATTCTCCATCATTATTTTTCGAATTTTTTTTTTCACATACTACGATACTAATTCCATATTTTTCTTGATTCAATAGTTCACTTGAATCCTTAAGCATGTGTTAGAGAAGTGTGGGCTACTGTAATAAATTTTTGAACTGAACAAAAATCGGCGATATCCAAGAGATTTGAAATATCCCGACAGATACGAGTATATGTACCGTCCGCGGGAAATTGCGTTACGCAGTTTATGTCGTTGTTCATATAATTACGTAATAGGAATTTCGATATGTTTGGGGATGCTTCATCTCCATCATCGGACAATATGATGTCATTTAAAGTTTGTTTAAGAAAGAATGATGAATAATTTCATACCGTCCACCTTTTGGATGCATATTCAACTTGAATATTCAATATTTAGGGGTGTCTATCCCCTTGGGGTTAATAATTTCGATTTTTTTGCTTGTCATTTATCTGTAATAAATGTGTAAGAAATTCTGGTGCCAATTCGATGACTAAATATTGCATGTTTTGGAAAATACAGACTGCGTGGTGCAGCTTTAATCTAAAGCTGGCCCACGCCATTTTTCTGGAAAACGGGAGCTGTAATAAATTTTTGCTTTGGGACGCAAATTTGTAATAAATGTGTACAAAATTCTGAGCAATGTTTTTTTGAAGTGTGCCATAAATGCTGGTGTAGCTTTAAGGACATGACATTTTGAGGATATTTCCTGATATTTCAGGAACTATTGTAGCGATTAGATTGAAACTTGGCACTAAGTTGGGGTATAACGACACGCAACCTGTCGCAAAATTCTGTTTTGATCTTACTGTAGGTATATTGAAAAAAAAATTATATTTCAAAATTTTTCCGGGAAATTTTTTTTTCGAAACTATTCATCATATTCGAAAAACAATTTGCTGAAACATTGAATTATTTCACAGCAGTGTACCAAATTTCAATTCGATACGGTTATTATTTCCGAGGATATATATTATATGCAGAGTCAGTCCCAAGTCCAAACCTTCTCTTCAAATATCGAGTTTTCAATTTGTTTCCTTTGGAAGTTATTGTGTTGACGGTCGGCCGTTAGGTCGACCGTAAACACAATAACATAATCCATTCTGTACGGCCCGCCGGCCGGCTGTAGGCACTATTATGTGAGAAAGGAGATTCCATTAGACTTGAATCTTTCAGGGTTTCGGGGTTATAGTCATCTCAAGTTTTGAGGATATTTTCCTTATAGTTCAGGAACTACTCGAGCGATTGCATTGAAATTTGCCAGTTAGTTGGAGTAAGAAGACGCTAATTTTCCCGTGGAATTTGTCTGAGGGTTTCATCGTTAGCGTGCTGGAAAAAAAATCATCGGAATTTTTTCAAAAAAAAAAATACGTTAAAAAAGTCAAATAATCCATATTCTGCTATCTTCTGGTCATCTCATTCTGACGAAACTCTGCATGAACCTTCAAGCTGTCATTTTCAATCATATACTGGATTTCAATTCAATGTACTCTGTATTTTTGGAAATATTGGTAAAATGAAACTTTAATCCTCTAGTCCCAATTAGCCAGCAAAAAAATCATACCACCAGAAGAATTGCACTCAGTTATACCGCTCGCGTACGTCCTGTGGGAACTTGTTAACGGTAACGTCACGTATTTATTTTTACGTTTTCAATTTTCCCGATTATCCTTATGCGTTGACGTGCTCCGTTTTATTCACGAGGGCTCACTTCCATTCTATTTTCATGGCGTTGTTATTGTCAATTTACTTTCGCACGAAGAATTTATTGTTTGTACTGAAATTTGAAAAATGTCATTTTCTCTCAAAGAAGTTGAAATTCCTATGGTGTATGGAACTCCTTAGACGGCAATCCGTTTCCGTAATTTCACAAAACAGAAAATAATATAAGACAGCGGTTCACCGAATTACGAGTGGACTAACCGCCCGGAGGTCTAGAATAAAGTCTTATTTGGAAAGGATTCGATAACAGAAACGTCACGTATTTATTTTCTACGTAGGCAATTCTCTGAATAACTTTTCCCAATGATTCTCATGGGTTATTATATTCAGTCTTTACATGGTAGTGGATATCCACTCGTTGCATTATGTAGAGGGTGGCCGAAATTCCATTTCATTGGACTATATTTTTGCAACCATAGAAAATTATTTCCCCCGCCCGTCGCTTTTTATTTTCGAGTTATTGAAGAAACTGGAATTTTGACGGTTTCAACAATAATCTATAACTTGATTGTTTGTGGAAACTTAAGAGCAAACAATACCACGGGGTGACTTCTGGAGGCCAACGTTTTTTTCAAAAAAATTTTTCGGTTCAAATGGTTGGAAAATATTGTAAGAATCCGCAATTTAGCCAGTTTTTATATTCAAGAATAAGAGATAAGAATAAAAACTGAAATGGAGTGACAAATGGAAAAAAACTAACATTGCGCATTCTCACAAAAGAAGTGAGTACATTACAAAAAAAATTTCAAAAAATACTCACTAAATCCTGCAGAACGACACTCCGTGTTCTCCTTAAAACGTAGAAATTTCTCCGAATTCTAATATTTCACGCAGGTATTGGCAACGTTGAAGCATATAGAACGCGTACTGATGCCTGACCTTGAGGTATAAACGAAGTCTAATGAAACTTGAATGTTGCTTTGTTGCCTATAGCCGTGATTCTGCTCCACGAGGTACATTGTTTGCTCTTATGAAAACGAGTGTTTCTGTTTGCAGGCACTTTCATGTAGAATTCAGTGGCGTAGTCAGAGAGACATTTTTTGTAAATGTCGAGTAATAGACCATTATTGACATCGCTGAAGTTCAAGGTTTCCCAATAACTCCAGAACAAAAACTCTGCAGAAACACAAGGGTAATTTTTTTTGGAATATCGTGATAATGCCCTCTTGATATTCACTACAGTATTAAGTAATACAAATGGAAAGTTTGACTGTGAAACATTTCTCTAGGGTGTCCGCCACTATAATCTAGTAAATATTACTCCTACAAGAAGGATTTGAACTTGTTCTGAATTACATTCTAAAATGTCAGCAGCCAAAGCAGGACCTCTTCATTGCACCATATTCTAAAGGCGAACTGAGATATTGGCAGAGATTCCCTTCAGCTCTTCCATTTCATTCCTCATTCGAACTTCTATTTGGCCTAAAAAATAAAAACAATCGATGAATTGATTCATAGGTCTTGAAAAAAAAATGGCTTGTTAGACGGCACCGGCCCCCATTCACCATTGGGTCGATTATTAACAATGCTGTGTCAACGATGGCGTGAAGAGATAGTAACAATTACTCATAACACTGTTATCCATCTTCTGAGGGATTTCCTAGAAACCTAGCATATTCGGCAAAATACAATATAAGGGCCCATATTCATTGAAAATCCTATAAAAACCATAACTGGCTTCAATGAATATACTCATTCTGAAAAATTTCCAGAAAAACAGAGTTTGAAAATGTATCCGAAATTGACAACAGTAAATCATTAACTTAATTAATAAATACCAATCCCAATAATGAATCACAGAAGGAATTTCAAAGGAACACCGTTTCGTTAAATTATAATTATCGCTCGTCCCAAAACATAGATAGATAGTTTTTTTTGATCATGTGTGGATTATTGCGTGCTTTATAGAAGGCGGCTTCGATACCCTTACTTGCTATTTCCTATCTCTTCACTTCCGATCTCAGTCGAATACAAGTTAACATTAAAATGTTCCCAAATAAAATAAATTGCTTATCCGAAGAGTTCCTGACTATGCGTAGGCTGAAGACAATACTCATGAACTTTGGTATACGGAAATCCAGTAGAGATTTCCAATAAACGTATGGTGTCCACTCCATAAAAATAAATGGACTGAGCCACATATCCTACTGAAACGGCTTACGGATGATAAACTCTTAGATTCCCTTCAAAAGCCACATCTTCCTGTATTAATTGAAGGTCCGGTGCAGAAATGTATTTGAAGCACCTCATTTGAGAGTTATAGTCTGGAAATGTGTCAATCAGAAGTTTCCAAATATGTTTATAGGCAGAGGTGGACCGCATTCCCAGACCGCTGGATCACCAGATTTGAATACTATCGTTTTTTTCAATTTAGAAATATTTGAAATGTTAATTGTATTCGTCTGAGGGTCGGTATTATAAAGTTATTTCAACCAAAGAAAGTAGTTAGCTCTCATTTTGGAACCAGGTTTCACGAGTTAACTCCTAGTTATCTGTCAAAATCGTTTTATAATACCGGCCGTTTGTAGGGACATAAGGAGATAGGAAGGATGTATATCGAAATACATTCTGAGGAAAAAATAGAAACACAAGCAACAGCAACAACAATATAATAGAAGAACCATATCTAAAGGAATTTCGAAATCATAGAAAGATGATTTTTAAAACTTTAAAAAAAATAGGGTCCGCGAAGCGGGCCCTACAATCTGAGAATCAAAGAATCAGGGAATATCAAAGATCAAAGAATCAAAGAAGAAAGAACGCTGTTTCCGTCGATACCCCATTCCTTCCGCTCAAAAATTTTCAAGATACCGAAAAAAATTCTCAAACTTGACGAATTTTGCTCGATTTCGTCGAGTGGACTATCTCGCGACCTCGATCTCCTCCGAAGGAGAAGCTTCTCGGCCGAGACCTAGGGTTGGAAAAGAACCTTCAAGGACAGAACCGACCCCCGTGGAATTCTCATACTTCACAAACCAACGGAAATGTACGAAAATTACGAAGGAAAGTTGGAAATTTTTTGACGTTTCCTAATTCTCTGAAAAATTCTGACAGACCATCGAGTCGAAGAATGTGATTTCACGGGTCTCACATAGCCTGGGTCAGTGCTGTCAGGTGAAAATTTCTATAAAATCGACCGAAAAACGCCGGATTATTGGCGAAAACTGTATGAAATGGCAAGTACGAAGCACGGGTCTTTGATTTCAATCAAAATTATGAAGAAATTGGTGATTTTTCCGAAGAAAATTTCATGAATCTATCCGATAACCGAGAGCTCCTCAAACGGAATTTTAACATGAAATTCAACGAAAACGACGGAAATATGGGACATATTGTATTGAAATGGATCGATTAGAGGTTGGTACTGATTCTTTTTACCTATTTTACCATCAACTTTCAGTTTTTTACAAAATTTAAGCATAATTTGAACCGGTTCAGAACATTCTTTCTTACTGGAATCCTACCGCTGTGTTACTTTTTCTGGTAAGTTTTTCAGGATCAAAGATCGTTTTACTCATTTCCGATACCCTTCCAACGATATTTATTTCCGTTTTTCTGGAAAATGGATCTGAAAAATAGATAATTGTGAATTTAGAGAAATACTAACGTGAATCTTTTGCAAGCATATTCAATGCTTAAGCGGTATTTGTTTAGTACCTCATTGTTGAGATGATAATGATGATGCCTATCTCTAATCTTACTGTCCATAATAAAAATCAACTGATTTCAGAACCAAAACAAATTCTACAAATTTCCAATCATTATAACTGAACAATAAGTAAAATGGGTAGATGTATATACAGGGTGATTTTTTTAAATGTTTCATTAGAAGTTTTCGAGGAAGGAATTGTAATACAGATTCAAGATTTTGGATTTTCGTTTTAGAGAACATGAACTTTAATTGCAAAATATTTTCAAGCGGAATCTACTTCCGGTTTCACCGGAAACGAATGTAACTTCGTTATTTCAAATGCAACACCCTGTATATTTTTACATATTCGAATTCTTCGTTTAATGTTACACTGATTTGATGTATGATATGTGCAACCATTCAAGCGGTTTTAGAATTATAACCTGATTATCAAATTTTTTGAAAAAAAGGTTGTCACAGATTAGTGTCCATATCTTCAAAACCCCTCATTATAAGAATTTCTTTTTGCGAAAGTAGAACAAAAGAAAGTACGCTGATACTGTTTCTTGTATAGCTTATGAGGAAATATTATACAGGGTGTCTGAAAAAGGGCCCCAAATTGATACTCAATAAAACTATGAAATCTCACTTTTTTCAAATGGCAACCCTATAATTTTGTAATTCCAATCGATTGCCCGTCAAAAACTACTTAGAGTGTCCCCAACATTCCATGCCTCTAAAATCAGTAATTTCGCCGTAATTGAATAAAATTCGAATTTCGGGAATAAATCAAGGTTTCTTAGTCTAACCATAGATTTATTAGGATAGAAATTTTCAAGAAGGCTATGTCTGTTCATTTATAATGCATTTTTGAGAACTGTCATTTATACTTGTTTGATTAATCGGGCACTATGCAAAATCAGAATTACAGTAACAGTGATGTATTGAATATGTTCTTCATTTACGGTGAATGTAACAAAATATTAGAAAGGGCAGTCAGAACTTTCAACGAAAGAAACCCACATTTACCACCTTTAACAAAATCAAAGTTCAGGAGGTATCAAAACAATTTTCTCCGTAGTGGAAGCATTAACCCAAAACGGAATCGTGTGAAAACAGTAACAGGTAATGAAGAAAATCAAATAAATATTCTAGGACATATTCACGGAAATCCAAGAGGTTCCATCAGACAGGTAGCACAGGAATTAGAAGTTTCATATTCGTCGTGTCAAAAAGTGCTCAAAAATGCCAATATGCATAATTATAAATTCCATAAAGGTCAGGCACTGGTAAATGGAGATCATCAGAGAAGAACTGTATTTTGCGAGAACCTTACTGGAATGCTGAACGCTGATCCCCAAATTTTGAAAAAAATTATCTGGACAGATGAAGCCAGATTTTCACAGGATGGAGTGTTAAATTCAAGAAATAATCATTATTGGGCGGATGCAAATCCACATTTGATTTATCAGAAAAACCATCAACATAGGTTTGGTTTTAATGTGTTTTGCATGTTGATGGATGATAAACTATCTTTTCATATTTATGATGAGAATTTAACCGGACAAAGGTATCTGGAAATCCTAAGATCGGTGGTTTCCCCTTTTTTGGAAGAATTACCTCTAAATCTGATGTTCCATTGCTGGTACCAATTAGACGGAGCACCGGCACATTGCACAAGACCTGTCACTAACGAACTGAACGCAATGTTCGGAGAGAGGTGGATCAGACTAAATGGTCCATTAGAGTGGCCCCCTCGTTCTCCAGACCTAACACCCCTTGATTTTTATTTATGGGGTACTATAAAATCAGAGGTCTACAAAAATAACATTGACTCAAAGGAAGAACTTGAAGCGAGGGTGAGGGCTGCATTAAGGGGATTACCACCTGAACAAATAAGAAAAGCTACATCAGATGGAGTTCGTAGAAGAATTGATGAATGTATGGCGGTAGGCGGCCAACATTTTGAAAATTTATTGTAGTACCTACCTACCCTTTTTCAGACACCCTGTATAATATTTCCTCATAAGTTATACAAGAAACAGTATCAGCGTACTTTCTTTTGTTCTACTTTCGCAAAAAGAAATTCTTATAATGAGGGGTTTTGAAGATATGGACACTAATCTGTGACAACCTTTTTTTCAAAAAATTTGATAATCAGGTTATAATTCAAAAATCGCTTGAGTGGTTGCACATATCATACATCAAATCAGTGTAAAATTAAACGAAGAATTCGAATATGTAAAAATATACAGGGTGTTGCATTTGAAATAACGAAGTTACATTCGTTTCCGGTGAAACCGGAAGTAGATTCCGCTTGAAAATATTTTGCAATTAAAGTTCATGTTCTCTAAAACGAAAATCCAAAATCTTTAATCTGTATTACAATTCCTTCCTCGAAAACTTCTAATGAAACACTTAAAAAAATCACCCTGTATACAGTGAGTCATAAGTGAGGTTAGCTTGAGAGGACGGGACTGTAGAAAACTTATCTAATTCCATTATTCTTCGAGCAAGAACGATCTGAGTCTTCCGCGTGGGTCTGGGTCTAATCGGACCAAACCGATAACTTTTTTATACTTTTGTTCTCCAATGCATGATAATTTCTGAAAAGCAATGCTACTGGAAAAACTAGTACAGGAAGGCTGCAACAATATTAGTCTGAGACTAATCTTAGTTTGGGTCTGGGTCCAATCGGACCAAACCGATAACTTTTTATACTTTTGTTCTCCAATGCATGATAATTTCTGAAAAGCAATGGTACTGGAAAAAACAGTACAGGAAGGCTGCAACAATATTAGTCTGATTTTGAGTTCTGCGAGGTAACGAAAATCGCCATTTTGTGAGTAACTCATATGATTGAAATATTAGCCTGAGTTCAAAAATCCGCTTGAACATATATGGGTCCGAAAATCAATTTACTTTTACTTCAAGATAATCCTGTTTAATCCGATTGATGAAAGTTTTTTTATTATCGGAAAGTTCCATTCGAAATGGTTAACTATGCAAAAAATATTTTTAATACATGCATTACGATATCGGTTCATTGAATCGCATTTCGCATTAGATCAAATCAGTTGATATATATTTCATGATACCACGAGCTAATTACCAATTCTCTCTATATGTTTATGACTGATGATCGAATAAACTGAAACGTTCGTATTTATGCCCGATAATCTGATTGAAATTGAGATTGGCGTATATTTGCTTCAAACGAGAAATATTTGTTTACGAGTAACAAGAACATTAAATTTGGCAAGTCCGAGTGTATCTAGGATCGAGTGAGTTAGTGAGTACCTAGTAACCTTGATTTTCGTACACTTTCAAAGCCAAGGACATATCCTGCAACGTAAGGCATGGAGAAGAATATAGACATATACATATCTATAAAATTAACTCAATAGAACAGTTTTCAACGAGGAAGAATACGGACGAAATGGAAATCAACACACTCGAAGCTATAATTGCAAACGACATAAAAACAGTCAACAAAATGATATCATAAAAAGAAAAAAAAATGTCAGATATAACGAAAGAAACGCAGCAACTTATTGAAAAATGAAGAATCACAGGAAAAGACTCTCCAGAAATATCAGAGTTGAACAAAACCATTAGTAGAAGATGTAAGAAGTCAGAATAGGCAAAAAATTAAAGCAGTCAAGACAACACAAACGCAGTAGGTATCGGAACCAAAGAGATGGGTGGAAGGATATAAAAGAGATGGGTGGCAAGAACTGGTTACAAGTATCACAAGATAAAATCAAGTGGAAGAAGAAAGATGAGGCCTTTGTTCAGGAGTGGACTTGAGTGCTGAGGGAAGAAGAAAAAGAAGAATTCTCATGATATTATTACTATTGCTATCTGGAGAATATCTCAATGGATAAAGTTGGACCCGTGAAGAATCTCTGGATAAATTCAGTTATTTCAGTATGCTCGCTCGACTGGTGGCCGAAAATACTTTTACTTCCGGAGGAATAGACCAACGTCGAATCTTGAAATTTTAACATTAAGGTTGGGGCTCAATAAACCAAAAGTGGTAGATTAGGCATCTCAAATTTCCTCATTTTAATTAACAAGAGAAGAACACTGAAAAATAAAATTGCAACTCAGCCAAGTAGATGTGAAGTACTATAATGCAATTTCTCACTCGATATATCGTGAAGATGGTATCAGAATCTATATTTTTCTATCTGTATATATTGATATGTTTCGTTAGGCCGACTTCAGACACAATACCTACATATTTCACATCAGAAACAGGTTTGGAGCTTGGTTATACATGGATAAAATACGTGAATTTCAATGATTTCTGTTCACAATTTTATTTTATTTTCCCAATATTTTAGAAAGGACCAGTCCAATTCATTTGAAACCCATCAACTTCGAATCGAGCTCTGGAATTATTGGATTCATTTTACCGATTCGCGAAAACACTACTCTATACTTTCTGATGACAGCAGTTTCACTACGTTCTAATGATGTGAATCTCGCAGACTTTTGCATTACCTTCAAGCCTTCATTTTTCGACCAAGTATTATAATACGTGGTTTGAAGCGAAGTGATTCGCATGTTCATTCGTTCATTCACTCCTTTAAGTGTCCTCGGCTATTATGGTCATTCAGCCAACTCTCAATTTTATAATTTATACAATGACATACATTGAGATTCATACCAACTAGATACTTTTTATTTATAGACACAACAACATCTACCTACTCCATAAACTCAACACATCATCCATAACCTCGCCAGGATTCGATCTCAGTACCTCCGGTTTTACAAGCAATCTATCAACTCACTGCACCACCGAGGCAGTAATTCGCATATTCATGCTAAATTCCCTAGAGACTATAGAATAAGTTTCGATTTGAGAAGATTTCGCATCATTTTCAGGTTTTTTTGCTTTCCACTTCCAATATCTGAAACAGAACTATTAAAAATTAAATAAAATTGTTTTTTTCATGAAAAACGCTCTTGCGGATTGTAGTATTGAACTATCTGTCAAGGGCAGTTTCGTGCGGAACAGATCGCCTAATGATCAATACAGGAACAATACAAACCATGAAGAAAGCGAACTATGACGTTTCAGAGTACAAATCTGACTCTTTCATCAGACAAAGCAGAAAATTTCAAGAATTATTTTCTTTCGATTTTCGATCCGTTTTTAGACTTTAATCAAATTGACATTTCTGAGAAAACTCAGCAACACAGATTTATTTGGTTTGAAAGTTTTTTAATTATAACTCTTTTTCAAGTGAATTCATCCAAATAGGGTCTATTTCTAACGAACAGTGAGCAAAATTATTCTCTACATTTAACAAAATGCAAGAGGACTCTTCAATTTTTCCTTTCAAATTATCTTCCAACATAATTTTTTTTTTATTATCTCAAGATGACAATAAATTTGAGGATATTTCCTGATATTTCGGGAACCACTGGAGCGATTTGATTGAAACTTGACCGTTAGTTTGAGCATGACGACACGCGAATCCTCGCGAATTTTTGTTGAGGTTGTGCTGTCAGTAAATTTAAAAGAAAGTTATACTTCAAAATTCATTTTTTTGGAAATTTTTTCTCGAAACTATTTACTCACACCTTCAGCTGTATATTTCACAGCATTATATCAAAGTTCGATTCGATCATTTTTGGAGATATCGAGAAAAAATATATAAAATTTCAGGGTTTTTTTCTCTATATCGTTGTTTTTTTCGGAATAACTCAGACAATACTAATTCAATCATAATCAAACTTGAAGCTAGTATGGAAATGCTAATAGACAAACTCTGTGCAAAAAAATTTCGTGATGATATTTGAAAAAATAGTTCGAAATTTTTTTTCCAGATATTCAATATTCTGTAATCTTCTGATCATATTATCCTCATGAAATTCTTTATGAACCTTTGAACTGTGATTTTTCGATGAAGTAGTGTATTTCAATTCGATACATTTTTTTTTTTTGGGGAATAATGGGAAAATAAAATTTCGAATGGGTATATCTGCGAAATCATTAGTTGGATTTTACACATCTGCGAGTTCAGTCTACACAATTTCATCCTCTTCCATTTTCATACTGAAAATTCCACAAATATCCCATATTATCCAATTTATAAATGAATTATGTACATCCACTCAATCCACCAATTTTCCATGAATCCGTGAGACTATAACTATAGGAAACAGTTCAAAGTAAGATGAAAGAGATTATTTAAAAATATGTGGCATAGAAAAGCTTCACATGAATATTCATCTCATTCGGGATAATGTCAATGTTACAAAGGAAAAATTGTTTATTCGTCTGTACTTTTTCACCGGTGCCGAAGAAACATTTAATGAAAAATATATTTTAGTTTTTGAGGAGCATCTGTAGTTGAAATGAATGTGTATACCTTGAAGACTCACCCCATATATTACTTCGAACAAACTGAATTTTCGTTATTGCTCATTAGTTAAGTTCGAAGAAAAATGGTGGAAAAAATAACATTCAACTGTAAAATATTCTTTTAATTCTTCATTCGCTTGTAACTCTAACGTTTGTCTTTTTTTCTGCTGACGTCCATAGGGAGAGTCATGGGTGAGTTCATTCATTCAAGAGCTCATTGAGAGTTTGTTCAAATTTCCATTCAATTTCATAAATGGAAATATATATCCATTTTCTTTCCAGTCTAGATGAGAGCCTCATTATAAACCAAGAACAGATGAACAGCTCAAACTTCGAACAGTTAGAACATTTTTCGAGTAGTCTAGCAGCATCGAAAGAATCTCTGAAACCAACGCTACCAGATGACCAGCATCAGACGAAGACGGTTGATACAAATCCTTCGTTCATCAAGTCTATGGAGCTGTCAAAGTTTTCCAGCTTGGCTAGTGCGAAGGCGCTCGAGGAGGCAAGCGGGCTTGTTTCCGAAATGTGAGTACATAATTTACCATTTCTTTTATCACAAAAGAATTTAAATAGGTTTTCTAGGTAAGTATTAGGAGTACAAATAAGTTTCCGCCATTTTGGGACTGATAGTATGGTACAAAGTTTGCGTTAGAATTCACAGATGATAACCAACTCGAAAATTAAGTTCTTCATTCAAGAAAAACATGACTCTATCATTTTACCAACTTCCTTTTAGCATCTTGTATTTATTTGAACATTCGAAAAGGTCTCAGTTTTAGGCAAATAAGCTTCATTTGCGGGAACTTTCAATTTACTGCTTGAATTCAGCAAATCTGCAATTGAACTGGATCGATTGCTCGTGGAAGCATCAAATGAGGCTTCCTTGAGTAAGATAACATTTAACTACCTGTAAGTTTGGCCCTCTGACTGGTCTGTCACAGTGCGTCACAGCTCCGGAAAAATCGCGTAGCGTAGCGCAGCGCTGTGCAACCCACCTAACGGACGCACCTACTTCATTTTGGTTCGAACTTCTGCTGTAAATCGTGCAGCGCAGTGCCGCGCATCGCTACAGACTTAATGGACAGTCAGCTAAAGACGAAGATCAAAGTGGAAGGCCAAAAAAACTCATTGATATTCGGGACGCAGTCTAGGTCTGAAATTGTAAATCTGAAGTATTTTTCCATCCACCACTGACAGATTCTTGCGGAGTTACCTCATCGGAACTGCTCATTCTCGTCAATAAATCTGAATTGTGAATGAAATGCATGAAGGCTTCAATTCCAGCCGTGGGATGCATATTCAACGAGAACGTCTTCTCCCAGACAAACGCTGAATAAGATCACTCTGGCTTATCAGATCAATTCGAACAATAAAAGATTAGAATGTATTCTGCTTATCCAGCAACGTAGCCTTACGATACAGACGATGTTGTTCTGAGGATATGATAGTCTCGATGATGGAGAGCACTGATTTGAAGGAAAATATAGATGGAATCAATAAATGAAATGAAATAAGTCCGAACTTTTGTGTGTGTGATTTTTTGTGACTTGTAAATATTTGGTGTTATACTCGTATATTCCTCAAATATTTATAGTGATTATCGTCGGGAATTGGGATTGATAATAGATAGATCGAATTGAATACTGGCGAGTCGGTAATTTTTTCATTGGAGCATTGAAAGGAATATTCCGAATGGAAAGAATTTTGACGTCAAGTTTTCCATAACTATAACACATATTCTTCAGTAATCACTTTTATACAACTTCAAACGGTTTCCCACCTGAAAACCCACTGATTAGTAAAAGTATGAGAAATCAGCATGAAGAATGTAGATAAACTCTATCTTAAGTCACTGAAAGATCCTTCAATCTTTTCAGAATACTCAAATCTTATTTATTACATCTCCTGAAATGCATCGTTGTCGTGATATTCGACGTTGAGTCTTAATAAATCTGATAAAATTCGAGAAATGTCTTTATTCTCATTGGTGCGCCTTCAAGCTAATACGGGCTTTTAATTAAGCTCCGCTCACGTTCATCTGGAACACAGAATACACAGAGTTATTATTCTATTTTGTGACCAGAGCATAGTTATATAGACTTTGTGTCCATGTCTATGGACCACACCATCAGGGTCAATTTATGTATTCACGATGACTGACTGATTTCATACAAGGTGTCTCAAAAGAAATTTTATATTTCAAAAATCGATAAAAAATAAACTAAGCCGTTCATCGAAAAAATATTCATTAATTATTGAAATATACTCTTAGTTTATTTCTTGAAAATAATGTCGTCTAAATGTTTTCCCTCGCGTTCGCGACAGTCATTCAATCTAACATTAGAATTTCTGATGACGGATTGGCAGGTAGGCTCCATGATGGTTTCCATTTTGTGGCGAATATTTTGTTTTAACTGGTCCAGGGAAGTTGGTTTATTAATTTAGTCTTAAGATTTGAAGAAATCCCACAGGAAATAGTCCACAGGAGTCAAATCAGGACTTCGTGGCGGCCAATTTACGTCACCTCTCCTAGATATTAATTCTCCTGGAAAATGTTTACGAACCCGTGACAGAGACCTATTGGACGTGTGTGACGTTGCTACATCCGGCTGGAACCATGTTTTTTGACTATAGCCAGGAAAATTCTGCAGTTCAAAAAAAACTCATCTTACATCCTATCATAACGTTTTAAATTCACTGTAAGAGCACGTCCACTTTCATCTTCAAAAAAAGTATGGACCGATAATCCTTCGCGATAAGTTTGCAGCCCATACGGTCACTTTCGGCGAATCAAAGGGTTTCTGATGCTTACATTCGGGAATAGTTGTACTCCAATAGCGACAGTTCTGCTTGTTTACGTGCTCATTAAGATGAAAATCAGCTTCATCGGATCATGAGATGTTAAATGTTTGTAAGCGCTGAATAGCTTGGCTTACGAATTCTATCCTCTGAATGGCATCCTGGGGTTTTAGTTCTTGCACCAATTGAATTTTATAGGGGTGCAGCTTTAGATCTTTATGGAAAATTCGATGATCTATGCACGTGCAAATCACTTGCACGCTTCTGAATGTAGAGCTCAGGATTATCACGAACATACTGCATAGCAACTAAATTCTCAAGAGCCAGGCTACCGATTAACATAACCCTCGCGCCCCTCAAATGCCTTGCGTTTACACAGTGAGCTTAACAAATATAATTTTTTTTGATAAACCTTGTATATATCATTCATGAATTTGAATGATGAAACAATTGGATATTGCACTATTATCTAGTGGTGGATCAATGTTTGAATAGAAAAGTGCGTTGAAATATTTCCGTTACAATAATACAGTAAAATGCACAAAATATTAAGAATTAAGTGAGCAATACAATGCTGCAAGAGATATATTTGTTGTTGCGATGAAAGATCAGGAGCGGATAATATCACAATATACAATATTCAAATGCTCATAACTTTTTCATGAAAGTTCCAGACGTGAATTGACAAAAACACATTCGTGCAAAGCTCCTGACTGAACAACAGTGATCCTGTTATAGATTATCATCAATTTCACAACTAAACAAAATATCATACGTATAGTATGAAATACAAATGAGGCAAAATAAGAGGAAACGACAAAATCTCAAAGAAGTTTGTAGTTTTTTTCCTTTGGCTCATTTTAGCACTTCATTTGTGTACACACCGGCAGGATTGGGGAAACAAATAAATTCTCAATGAAGTTTGTAGTTCATTTCCCCTTGCTGATTTGAGAATTTTTTTCCTATGGTTGAGTCCTCAGAAACCATAACTGCTTAGATGCCGTCCTCAGTCACTTCATTTATTTGTTTTATACAGGAATGAACGAAAATAATGAAAAATGAGCTTTCATTCAGAATACTATGTGGAGTGAATCGTTGATAGACGAAAATGTTCATGAGCACTAAGATGTTGCCACATCTTTTTCGAATATTTCCGCATATGTTGTTCGCTTAGAAATCTCAATTGTGAGAGGAATCAAAGCTCTTTATATTGAGAGTTCGTTCCACCCATCTAGGAATGTTTTTTTGTAATGGTCTGCGTTGGAATTCGTTTGCGTTGAATACGCTGTAACGGTCCAACTTACCTCATATTTCAGAGCATGAAAATTTACTACTTAACAATTATGTACAGGAATGTTAATAAAATCCTGATCGATCAAGTTAGATCCCAATCTCTCGAAACTACCCAAACTAAACGAGGTCCAGTGGTGTCCTCGACTTCAGAAAAATCAGAAAAGAAATCCTGCCTCCAATTGAACGTTCAGCAGCTTATTTACGACTCTTCAGAAAGAATGTGATGTTCAGAGCTCGATAAAAGAGGTTCCAAATACTGCTTTCCAATTTCTCCATGAGGAAAGTTCTATATATTGTATGATGTTGACTGCAAAGTTCTTGACGCTGTACTTGGAGTACTCCCTTCAGATTATTCACAAAGAATTCACTGGATGCTGTGTTCAAGTGCCTTCTGTAGACTGAAAAGTACTGAATCCTGCTGAACTACTTCTACTTCGCCCGAAGACTCCAAATCTGATTGATACCCAGGCTGAGGTAGATGTCTGAGAGGGGATTTTAAGTCCCAGACAAGGAGCTAGAGCAAGGAGCTATAAAATATCGGTGCATGCGCCAAATTCAATATGACTCCTTCTCGATTCTTATTATAAAACAAGATAATCATGAACATACTGAATGTAGTCAACGATAATACTGAGAAGGAGTCTTGCTCAGGGTTGAAAAATGCAACAAATCAAAAAAGGAAGCAAGTACGAGAAACCTGTGCCTGGAAATAATATGGAAACAAGAGAGAAATCCGGAACCTCAAACTACTTAAATAATTCTTTCCTGATGAGATATTCGATTAAATTGGATAAATAATAACTTACAGAGAATAAGGATACATCTCGCCAACTTCAATTTCAGAAAAATTCACTTTCAACGAGGATAAAATTATACCAGCCTTTTCCTCCTTCACAAGAAAGACGAAAAAGGAAAATTCGGGAAATTTGTAATATGTAGATCAATCAAATCACCAGTTTCGTTGACCGAATTGACATAACAGCGCATAGCAATTAAGATCAAATAATTGCTCGAATAACACGGGGTGACTTCCGGAGGCCAGAGTTCGTTTTTTTTCGAAAAGTTTTCTAGGTGCAAATGGTTGAAAAAAATTGTGAGAATGCGCAATATTTCCACTTTTTATATTCAAGGATTTTCGGGAAAATAAAAACTGGAATGCAGTGAAAAATGGAAAAAAAGCAAGCATTGCGCATTCTCATTGAAGAATTAAGCCTGCAGAACGATACCCCGTTTTCTTCCAAATTTCACGCATTTTCAATATTTACCCGCGGTTATTGGCTACGTTAAATAAAGCAGACAGCGAGAAGGAATGTTAACCTTGAGATATTAATGAGGTTTAATGGAACTTGCTTGTGGCTGTGTTGCCGAGCCGTAATTTACCCACACGTGGTAATGTTTGCTCTTAATGGATACCAGCGGCGTCGCAAGGAGAGGGTTGAATGCTAACAGACGCGTGCAAGTTGTTGCAACGCATTGATATATTGAAAATATTCTGCAGCAGCATGTGCCAGTCGCTTTTTTTCGCTCATGCAATGGTGGTCTATTGTATTACTGACTTTCTGAATGACGTTGACATAAATGCAATGGATTGGCCAGCATGTTTTCCAGACCTCAATTCAAATGAGCATTTCTTGATATGGTCAGGAACAGATCAGGACAATCAGGCGCAATTGGCAGCTGTCCTAATCGCAATTTAGGATGATTTGCTTCGATAGATTTATCAATAATGTTATTCTGAGCATGAAAAGTCGGTTACATTCAAGATTATTTGGAGGACCACAAGATAATAAGCAGAACAGATAATTTTACCAACTTTCAATTATATTTATTGCGTATGAATTTGGTATTGATACTGAAACCATATAAAGTTCCCCTAATTTTACTGGTGTATATACAGGGTGAGTCTTAAAGTCGTACATTAATTTCAACCATAGATTTCTTTCATCAAATTAAACTTTTTTTTCTATGCCATTTTCCAGATTTGGCTCAGGTAAAAAGTTATAAGCATTTGAATATTTCTTTCGATGTGATAGTACACACCTGAACTTTCTGTGTAAGTTCAATATAGATATCTCTTACGGTCATCTCTTTTGCAGAATAACCAAACCAATGTTTATAATTCAAAAAGATATGGGGAAACCTCATTTACTCACTTCATTCTTATGATTTGGGGCTGTTTGCTAAATCAGTGTGAAGAAAACATTTCACAATAATGGACGATTGACAAACTGATCTTCACCTTGATTTCTATGCAGTATACAATTTTATTTCACCGTGACATTAGACGCAGTTCCATCCTCCCCCATTCTCATATTGAAAACTCCATAATTATCCCTATTTTCATCAAATTTATAAACGAATTCTATGGAATCACTCAACTAACATAAACACATAATAAACCTCTTGAATTCTATGTCTGTGGTCTGATCTCGAAATAGCACAGACCTAATATAAATATATCAGGTCTTACGACAAGGATAAATATTTCTGTGTATTCTATGGTATGGATAAACGTGGGCATTGCCTAATTTATTGCATTCACTAGCTCAGGGGCGGATCCATAGAATCAGGTAATTCATCGAATTTTATCATATTCTTTAAATGATATAAGATAAACTTTAACCGCATTCTTCAAGCTTATTTCTTATAGTTTTATGAACTGGCGAGTCCATAACTGGGAAAAGGTAGGATGAAATTGATAACCGAAAAATATGTGTCAGAAAATTTCACACCGAAAGTCATCTGATTCGAAGTAACCATCTCAAAGCTACAAGAGAAGAACTGATTTTTTTTTCGAAATTTCAACAGCCTTCATCTTTTTACCGGAGCTGAATCTGAAAAAATGGTAAATGGAAAAAGTGTTTCATTTTACGAAAGAAGTCTATGGTTGAAATTAATGTACAAGTTAAAGACCCACCCTGTATATCGAAAACAATTATAATACGAGATGAAGAACCGATGAATCATTTGTTTTTCTCCATTCATAAATTCACCAAAGGTGAATAAATGTTAGGTAAATATACTTTTCTGCCTGCTGGGAACCCGAATATGTAACGTTTTCAATAGGGCGATAAAATACCGGCAAATCCCATGGTATAGAGATTTTCAACAAATATTTGCTTATTATAATGTTCACCACTCGGCGGGTAAACACAACAGTCTCCTGAACAAATAATGTATCCTTCAATTTCACAAAAGGATATTCCATTGCTTTCCAGCGAGACCTATGCGATAAAAGGTTTAGAATGAGATCCAGGATTTTGTTATTATGCCATACCTATTTAAATTCTTTTTATGTTATGCTTGTTATACTTTCTCCGTCGTATACGTATATACTAATTGGCTTTCATGGTGTCATTACTTAGGATTCATGCAAGTTGTTTAGTATCTGAATTTTTAGTATAAAGTGTTATGAGGGAACAATAACGTAGTTAAAATTAGCCTTTGCGAGCCTGTACGAGAGCTTCCAACGTTTTCGAGAGATTATAGGTCATCTGGTTTTTCGATATTCTCGGCGAAATTAAAAAATTGTTGCACCCAGGAGGAAAAATGTCTGAGCTTAATTTTAATCCGTGTTTCATTCATCTCAATTCAGTTAGATTCATGGTAGAATTTATCAAGACCATTTCTTCCCCATAACTGCTTCATAATCCATCGGGGAGTACAGAACTAACAAGGAAAAGTATTTCGACGAACTAAAAACTTCAACTAAAAATGAGCTTCGCATTTTATTTATTCACAGCCTTCTCTACATGTTTCGGCCCTCGACGGCCATCCTCAGAATACAGGCGTGTACTAACTGTTCAAAAAAGTGTTGGATAAGTTTTCGAGATGCAAGTAGACGATAATAAACAAAATACTTAAGGAGCAAAATACTTTCTGCGACAGCCAATAAAGTCGCTATTCTCGTGACAAAAATTCATTTATTAAGTGTACTAGCATTATGTTGAAAGGAACACTGGAGATGTTGTCGTCCCTCAGTTCTGGAAAATTCACTTTTTACATATCCCTCAACCCAAATGATGTTTTACTTCATTAAATTTGAGGCGGCGTGTTTGAAGAATAAAATATAAATTAAAAATAAATTATATTCAAATGTAAACAATCTGGCATGAAGGAAATCATCATAAAATGGTCCAAGAAAAGATATAAATAATCAGTATCAAACAATTCAAGTCGAAAACAATAAAATTATTTCACCGACTAAAGGCACGATTGAGAAGAAGAATGAAGTCAAAGAGGACAGAACGGTAAAAAAGAAACAATTAGACAGAAACAAACAAAACCAAACAAAATCGCAATGACATAAATATGAACGAATAAACAAACTAAGGAACACAACAACCAGAATTCATTCCAAGTACTAAGAGAACGACCTAAACCGATACGGGACTGATTTTGTAATAGAAACGTTAAGATCCAGTAATGAGGGGTCCGAGCTCTACTTGAAGATTTCCAGTTCTTCAAGAACATCCTCTCTATACCCAAAGTCAAACCTCTTTAAAATAATACTCTGTGGTCATTAGATTGATTGTAAGCATGTCATGTAATGGGGAACTTCCTTCCAACCAGCCTATAGTGTGAACACGTGATATATAAGTTAATTGCATGAAGTCCTAGTCTAAATCCAAGACTTGGGTATTTTTTATAAGTCAGAATACATAACACATTGGCGACGAGTCAAAAATAAAAAATCTGTTGCAAAGTCCAAGTCGGAGTAAATGTATTAAATGGTATTGAATTAATGTGCCTACACCATAGCAACCTCAAAGTAACGTAATAGCTGAAATAGGTGTTCAAACAGTTAAGAAAGCAGATGTTAATATAGTATTTTTTTATTATTTCACTCATTTCCAAGAAAAAAACATTTCTCACAAAAACATTGAAGTATTCCTTACATTGTAACTAACTGAAAATAAATTTAAATTACAAACTCAAACACAGAAATCCCAGGTTACAACCATAACAAGGAATCAAACAATGAAAACGTTTAAGATCATACACCTAAATGATTGAACACTTATGTTGTGCAATTCCAAAAACATTCAAACCTCTGCATCGAATATTTTTTTCTCTTCTTTTAGACCTACATGTACAAGAATTTCAGCAACACATATGTTCTGTTTTTTTTAATCATATTTCATTTTACATCATAATTTTTCTTG
The DNA here is from genome assembly GCA_958510865.1 of Myrrha octodecimguttata. Lineage (NCBI taxonomy): Eukaryota > Metazoa > Arthropoda > Insecta > Coleoptera > Coccinellidae > Myrrha > Myrrha octodecimguttata. Next base: position 36,515,765 of record OY294057.1, read on the forward strand.
GTAGGAGATTGCATTCTTTGGGCATGGTGTGAACAAAAAATCTATGGCAAATATTTTTTCTGAATCTTTGTGTCGACAGGAAGCCACCAGCAGCACAACGAGTTCGGTATACCGAGGGTACACAGCAGCGAAAAAGTTTATTTTTGAAAGCATATATACATAAACTATAAAAATATAGTGTCCAGATATTGCATATATCCTCTGTATAAAGTAGATCCGTGTGATATCTCCTCTCCTTCTTAAATATAATCTTTATTATGTGGTTTTTTATAACTGTTAGTTTCTGTAATGAATTCCTGTACATTCCGCTCCATATAAAGATACCATATCGAAAAAGTAATTCGGCTAGAGACTTATAAACAAGTAATAGCAACTTTCGTGAGAGAAATTTTCTTAGCTGGTAGAATTTGTAGATGAGCTTCCTCACCTTTTTCGACAGATATTACTCCATTTTAAATTTCTATCAATAATTATACACAAGTACTTGACTTCATTAATCTCCTTAATTTCATCCTTCATATCAGGGACTTTTACACTGGTAAAATCTGGTCTATTCGTTTCTGTTATGCTGAAGGCTAGATAATTCGTCTTCTCAACATTTAGTGATAGTTGGCACATACTTAGCCATTTTGCAACCTTGTGAAGACCAAGTTGAACAGCTGTTCTAGCTTCCGCCCAAGAGTTTTCACGAAATATTACTACCGTATCATCCGCATAGGATACAATCTTTGCGTCAGTTACCAAGGATGAGAGAGATTTCATATAAACCAGAAACAACACAGGGCCAAGAACAGTACCTTGGGGCACACCCATTTTCACAGATCGGGTTGACTCACAGTATCATTCACCTTCACGCACTGTTCACTATCCGAGAGGTATGTTTTAAAAACACTACAAATGTGCAGCAATCTCTCATGATTGACAGTGTCAAATGCTTTGGCTAAATCCAAAATAACCGCTATACGCTTTTTATTCTCGTCAAGACCCTCTATAATATCCTCAACAACTGAGCTCATAGCATCACTCGTCGACTTGCGAAAATCAAACTGCTGCTCATGTAATATATTATTCTTGTCTAAAAATCTAACAATTCTATTTTTTAGACACTTTTCAAAAATCTTCCCAGAATTACCAATTACACTAATTGGTCTATAATTCGAAATTTTCGATCTTTCTCCCTTCTTATGAATTGGAGTAACTACAGACGATTTAAATTGTTTGGTACAACCCCTTTCAAGAAAATTTAATTTATTATATGTTTAATAGGTTCGATAATATATTGATGGTTGTTTTTTATAATGTCGGCCGTTATTCCATCCAAGCCTGATGAACAAGTAGTCTTTAGTGTAGATATATGTTCTATAATTTCTGTATCTGAGACCGGATTTTTTCTGTACAATCTAACTCAATTATATTTTTTACCATATATGAACCGATGTTGATGAAATATTGATTAAAGTGATTTGCCATTTGATTGTCGTCTTCAAAAACAACATCTTTGTCGTCAACAATCCGAAGTGTAGATTTTTTGTTTGATCTCTCGTTAGTAGCATAAAAGATTATTTGATAAACCTTTCTTATATCACCTTCATTTTCTTCAAATTGCTCATAATAATAATCATTTCTGGATTTTTTAATAATAAATTCAGTCTGTTTTTATAATTTTTGAATTCCTGTTCGAGTTCTGCCGAGTGTCCTAATCTTAGTTTATTTTTTAATTTATCGCTGTGTTTTATTGAAACAATCAAGCCCATCGTTATCCATGGTTTTATTTTGAGATATTCTTTCTGAGTCTTAATGAGGATTTTAGAATCTTCAATGTGTTTATTAAATTTCTTAAAAAAAAGATCTGCGGCAGCCTGGGGATCATGTGAATTCAAGATATCACACAGTTTGTGTTTTTTATTAAATTCAGTAATTTATGTTTATTTATTTTGGCAATTCTTTTTCCACTACAATTTAAGCTATTTTTTTGTTTACTTGGGAATTTATCTGGAGTAAAACCTAATAGTGGTCTGTGATGTGGCACTCAAGGATAAACGAGTCAAACCTTAAGTTTGATCTATTATTAGAAGGACCCCTAAGAAAAATGTGATCCAAACATGATTCAGAATCACGTGTTACACGGGTAGGATTCAAAATATAGGGCACAAAGCCATATTTCGCAAGCACCTTCAAATACTTGTTCACATAAGAGTCATTTCCATTCAAAAGATCAACATTAACATCACCTATTAGTAATTCTGTATTCTGTTTGGTTTGGTCTAAGTATGTATCGAGTTCATCAATGAAGGAAGCCAAGTCGCTTGGGCTAGGTCTGTAGAATGCTATTATTATATAAGATACATGATTAACAAGCAACTCTGTTATGGATAGAGAAATCCCACATCCATCAAATCTATAACGAGATGTGTTTTAATAAAGATCTGATCTAACCAGTGTTAAAACGCCATCATTTCTATTAAAGTCACCTCCATTGTGTATGGTGGTGTAACCCAGAATATTTAAATTATCGACCGCTACTGCCCGAAAACACTCATTCAAAACGAAAATGCCACAATCAAACAAATTGTAAGTTTCAACCAATGCCAGAAACTCATCGAAATTTTTGTTCGCACTTCTTATATTAACATGCATAATGTTGATCTCTTTATAAGATGTCACGGATACATATTTGTCACGATCCATATAGGTCCCCCGATGATCCTGTTCCAAATGATCGAGATTGCTCAAGACAATATCTTGATCAGTCAGTACCATTAATTAGAATAATCGATCCTGGACTGCAACAGCTTGATGTGATATTGCATTGTAGGGCACTCTACATCCGTTGCATGATGGTCAGTGCTATGCTTAGTCTTGTAATTATTATTCGAAGAGAAACAATAAGTGCAAACTTTCTTCTGCTTTGAACAGTCCCTTTGTTTATGCTCTTCGCCACAATAGGGACACGCAAGTTTGTTTTGGCAATTTTGTCTTTTATGGTAAAACGCCTGACAATGAAAACAACGAGGAATTGATAAATCCTCGTAAACAGGGCAACGCTCTTATCCAACACATATCCTCCCCAGCTGCATCAAATTCCCAAAAGTTGGGACCGAACATTCTCCATATACTGTTCTTTCTCCATTTTCCTTCTCTCTAATAAAAGTTATATCAAAATCTTCCAATGCTTCATGTTGTCTTAAAACTAAGTTCACAATTTTTTCTTTATTTAAATTCTGTTCAAGATTTGCTATCTTAAAACGAGGCTTTTTCATTATAGATGTTTTAATGGTATAAGAGTTTGATAATTTATCCCCAGCTACATTTTTAAGAATTTCAGTTCCTTTCTTAGTCTTACATTTGATTATCACAGCTCCAGATTTTGTATTTCTGATGTTTTCAATTCCTATTTTTGAATTAGTAGGGTTAATATTTGCAATGATGTCCTTCCTCGTTGGACTTGGCCCTTGATTATTTTTAGGCTCGAATATTACATCTAGAACATTATTCTGTGCAGAGAGAGGTTTCACATTTTCCTTCAAAGGAACAACCTTTGCATAAGATACAGTATTTTCGTTTTTTTCTGTTTCCTCAAAATTTTTGATCTTTTCTTGTAGCATCTTTATCATTTCATTTTTGTTATTAATAATTTCCTCTTTATTCCTGATAATAGCTTCCTTATCTTCAATTTTGATTTTCAATGATTCCAAGTAATCATGATTGCGACACGATTTACAGTTAAATTTTAATAAACGTTTTTGTAACGGTAGACATCTTACTTCAGAGGAAGACAATTCCGTGCATTCCATACATATCAAACTTCTGCAAGTATCACATGGATGACATGGATTTCTTATATCTTTGGTTGCCTGCTCGATCTCATTACATATGGAGCACTCCATTAACCATCTACATTTTTTGAAATACAGTTTGTGCATTGTTCACGTCCATGTTTGAATTACTAAGTAATATTAACAGGGAGTTGGACAGAATTAGAATGAATCAATTATGATTTCACCAACGTTTCGGAACAAGTAGTTTCATTTCCAAGCCTAAAAAATAATCTTATTAATTAGAAACAAGATAACAGAAACATTAAAGAATTGCAACCCGATGATATAAATTAACAATTATTTAACAGGAATTTAAAACAGTGAACAAAGCTAAAGTTAAAACACTGGATTGAACCCGTGACTGTCAGAGTAATAAAAACAGTGTGACAATAACAAAGGATATCCACTAATGTACATGCGCTGTAGCGTAGTCGTTGACATATATTCGCGTATTTGGTATCATCTCAACTATTGTTCGACCAACAAATATATAGTATGGACATATACAGGTAAACGTCAATTCAGTCACAAGTACAAAACAAATCACGAGAGAGAAGTACTATCCGTTGGGCACTTTTATTTTGGAAATCATGCAGTCGTAAACAATGCTCAAGCTGCTTGTATCTTCTCTGTAGTTCACCGAGTTGTGTCTTCTCATTTATATCATCTCAGTAAGTAATCTTCTAGGGTAGCTTTGTTCTCTATCTAAGATGGTTGTATTGTCAAAACCAAACCTATGTCATCATCTATGTGAATGCTGAGTGAGAACAGTTTTGTTTTCGGTTTGTAGGTGTTCAACATCATTCTTGTGTTGTCTTATCCTGTCCTGCAAGTACTGCTTTGTCTGACCCGCGTAAACTTTATCGCAATCTTGGCAAAACCAACACTCAACCTCTTCAACTCATTTCACGAAAAACTTAAATTTACCATAGAAAGAGAAAGTTACAATAACTTACCTCTTCTGAACGTCGTTGCAATGAGAGAGAAAGATAAAGTTATTACAGATTGGTATGCAAAATCATCAAATTCTGGTCGATGTCTACACTTTTTTTTGAATCACAGTTCCCAGCATAGGAAAAATGTTGCTGCGAATTTGTTTCACTGGGCTCTATCACTTAGTCACAGCCAGTTTGAGAAGAAAAACATAAAGAAAGTAACAGATTTGATGAATAGAAAAGTATTGGGAATTTGGATAATTTTATTGTCAGTCACTTTGGAAAAGATGCCAACGTTTCGAGAACGAAGTTTCCTCTTTATCAAAGCTATAGTTAACTAAATTTATTTTTAGCCTTGAAAAAGGAACGAATGGTTCCGAAAGGTTGGCAAAATCAAAATTGATTTATTTTAATTGTGTCCAACTCCCTGTTAATATTACTTAATTATAGTATATAGTATTCAGAGCAGATTGGTTGATCGATTTTGACACCGGATTCGTCATCAGTGAGTCCTACCTCAAATTCAAAAAAGTACAGATATTTGGACTATAATATAGCACGATGTTCCCAAGAACATCCGCGCAAAGTGACCAAGATCTCTTTTTGACTTCATTAAATCTACAAACACTAATGGTAATTCGTATAAAAACTCTGGAAAAGGGAAGAACTGCTAAGGTTTTGAGTTATTGTAGTTACCTTGTGAAGATTAGTAATATCATCCAACATATTCATGCTGATAACTGATGAATTAACTACTAGTTATAATCCTGAACATAAGGATGACCAACTTGTTGATGAGATACTCATTATTAATAATGTAACTTTGCCTGAAGTGACGTAACTAGATAATGTAAGACCTGTGAGTGAAGATAAAATCAGCCCTTGTGCAACTAAATCGAATCCCAATGTTGATCTTTTGGTACAGCAGATTCAAATTATTTTCCACCTCAAACGGCTGCTTAAGCTCCTAACAGAAGTCTCTCTCGCAGGGTTATAAGACCCTCCATCAGGATAAACTTGTTATTAAGTGATTCATTTACAGGCAGGAGAATGTTATGCATCCAGCTTTAGGGTAAACCTAGCCTTAAAATAATACTCTGTGATAATTAGATTAACAGTAAGTAGATGTCATATCATATAATGGCGAGATTCTCTCCATCCAGCTGAGAGTGTGAACACGTCCCTCATAAGTTAATCGAATAAAGTCTTAGTTTGAATTCAAGTCTTAAGTATTCTTTAGAAGTGAGAAAACATAACAGCACCCTTAACAATTTTATAACACAGAAAAAAGGAAATAGCATGGCAACATCAAATGGAAACGTTGAAGATATTGGAGCACCAGCACCAGAACTACTGGCAAGGCATGCAGTTCTCGAGATCACCCCCCGACCCCCGCCGTATACAAGGAGGATCAATTGGAGCAGCGTTTGATGTGCGTTATAAACTCAAGGATTTCGTCACCCCGCCTGTTGGAAGTGTAGAATAGCGAAAAAGGACTAAACTGAGATTATAATGCACCCAAGATCACTGCCAACTAACCTTCGGACTTTGAATATACAAATAAGGGTTGATATTAGAACATGAACTTATAAAAGTTAACCGTTCTGTGAAAACTCAACTGACTCACACTTAAACTATGCACCATAAAAAGGAAAAAAGTAACACATCTAGTACTTCCTGTGTGTCGATAATTATTTTCCACATCCATTAGTTGTAGTTGGCATTCCGATACTAAAGGGCCCATACACTATGCGATATTCGGCAGGGATTCGTCTCAACAGATGACCTCGGGGCTTCTGATCGAAGTCTACACATACTATGAGGCTTTTACCTGCAGGCGGTCTCAGTGGACGAGGATATGAGCCTGTGAGTAGCACACACTGTGCAATGAGTTGTTGAAGGCCGCCTTTCGTTAGTCGGCCGGTCAGATGGCAGGTCTAACCCAAAACGCGAAGATTTTTGTTCCCATATGGTTCATAAGGTAACATTTTTTCAAAAAGTTGCTTCAAACAAATCAGCTGAATCGTGCAATTCTAAGGGGCTATTTCTATATATGAGATTCCTTATCTGATTTGTAATAGTTTCTGCGGAATCATTGGTTAGATTTTTCCCTTTCACGAATTTGGCCTTTGTAATTGAGATCCAAACCTACTAGAGTAGATCTGGTGCTTAATTTCAAAGGTCGAATTTGTGAATGGTTGAAATCCGCTGAATGATACGTCTAAAATGTTTTTTACATTTCGGCAAAAACACAGATGATATCAAATTACAATCCAGTACTTGATCGAAAAAAACCTAGAAAAGCGTTGAGGGGAACGCAGCAGCTTTTGCGAGCATGTTCGAAGGAGACCACCAAAAGTACGTTTGGTGATGTCAATACTTGAAAAAGTGACCGTTTTGGCATTGAATTTGAGAATGCACGCAAAAGCTGCTGATTTCACGTCAGTGATTTTCTAGGTTTTTTTCTTCCTCGCTGTTGCACGTCCAACACTCGACCGTGTGTTGGCGTGCGCTCGGTGCAATATAACCGCGACGGTAGGGATACACATAAGTGTATCCCTACCTTTAATCGGTTAATCAGCAGCTCGGACCTTGCAAGACAACTCGCCACACATATCTGTAACAAATTCCCATCGTTATTCCATGAATTTGAAAAACAGTATCAATGAAGCTCGCTCTCTTGGGCTAGCATCACTTAAATCAATGGTAAGTCTGCCAAAATGTCATTTCATTCTTGCTTCAATGAAATTCGTAGTGAAACTCCCAACTTTTAAAATTACATCGGTGCAACTTCGGGTTCATGTGATTTTCCTGCACCTTAGCGATGATATAGAAATGCAATCATAACTCTTTCTGAAAGTTGATGAAAAGCTATGAATCGAACACACTTCCGAGGGGGTTCGGATTCTAATTCAACGTCGAAACCAGATTTCACCAGATGCGTTGCACACAAAAACTTCTGGTTCATTCATCAGGAGTAAATTTTCATCCTCGTTTCTATTCTGAATCAGCTCCCTTCTGCACGATAATTTTCCACGAATCATTTTCGGAATGACTCCAATTAAACCAGAAAATAAACTTGGAAAATTCCCAACATTGAAGGGGCGGAAGCGAATTTCTGATTAGCGAACTTGTGAAATCAGAGACCAGTGCAGCGATGTGAATCTAGACATAAATATCCAAACCATTTCAGAGAAATAAGTTTTCTTTCATTCCGTTTGAAGTGAAGGATAAATGGTTCCCCAATCTGATAGCTTCTTAACAAGAACCATTCATCAGTCAGCTAATAACCGTTAAATTGAACGCACATGTTCTAGTGAACGGCGTGTTAGCGTTTTGTCCAATAATCTGAATAGGTTGGAGTCACTGATGAAAAATCCGATTTCAGAACCGGTTTTGTGTAGGGACTACCATTGGAAAATGTAGGCTCATGGTTAACGCAGAATTTGGTTGGTACAATATAAAACCTATAAGAGCACTGACGTGAGGTCAGGAGCTTTTACGCGCTTGTTCACATCCGAAGCCATTTCCTCAAGACATTCTGCATGAACCTTCACGTCATCATTTTTCGAGTGCAGAATTTCAATTCAATCACATCTGCATTATTGGTAATATTGGAAATATAAAAATCCGAATGGATATATCTACGAAATCATTGGTGGGATTTCAAGTTTTCACGAATTCCACCTTCTCAATAAACCCCTGAACCTGCTATAAAATATCGAGTCTTTAGGTATGAGTATATACATAGCGTTATAAACGACTATAGTATGTCGATGGACGATATATTGTCGCCACTGTCTTGTATCTTTGTAAAGAGACTCTTTGTACAATGCTGGTATGAATCCACTGTAGGATCCAGTAAATGCTTCGACTATTCCCCAGTCTATGTCACGAAAAATTTATGCAATCTACAGTTACTTTAACCATCGTTTAAGGAGGAGAAATAATGCTTTAACCATTGTTTAATATTATTCCTCCTCAGACAATGCTTTTTCTAAGATCCTAGATCTTATTTTTATGCTGAATCAAAATCTACATATCTGATTCGACTGAACTAGAGCCCTAGATGTCGATTTGAAAAAAAGTTCAAAGGGATCAGACTTATGGTTTCTGAAATATAACAAGACATTTTGCATGAACCTTCACGTCGTCATTTTCCAAGTGCAGAATTCCGATTCGATCACATCTGCATTATTGGTTATATTGGGAAAATAAAATTCGAATGGATATTTCTACGAAATCATTAGGAGGAATTCAAGTTTCCACTTATTAGATCTTCCTAATTAACCCCGAAACCTGCTATGAAATATTGAGTCTCTAATTCCTTTTTTCAGATGTTATTGTGGTTTGAGGTCGTCCTGTCTGCCAACAGTAAAATGAGAGTCCGTTTTCTACTTGAAATTTGTTAAACCGGTTCACTTATGGAAATTATTCAATCTGTCATCCATCATATTCATTGGAGGTATAAATAATGAAAATGAATTCTTCATGAAGATGACCCCAATTTTGAAGGATTCGAAACATATCTAGCGTCATATTTGTTGAATATATATTTGGAGTAGACATGAAGAATTCATTTTCGTCATTCATCAATTATGAAAGCCGAATTCGCGAATTTGTGAAATCATCCTATTATTCCTCAAAAAATATCGAAATTTCATTATTTCAGTATTTTCTGAGATACACTGTAAATAACAACAATACCGAGGAAATGAACAAGGAATTTGACACATTTTTTTCCAATATCTCCGAAAATGAATATCGTACCAAACTGAACTTTGAAACACTGTTTCAAAATACTGACACGAGATTTTTGCCAAATTTATTGAAATTTGATGAATGGTTTCCGGTAAAGAAATGTTTCCAACGAAAGTTTACAAAATTTTCAAATACTTCTTTACAATTTTCTACCTCTACGTTCCTCACGAAATTTTGCATTGAGTGGTGCATTGGTATTTCTACTCTGACGACATACTTTAAATCTGATCGCGTCTGTGTTCTTCAAATATTGAGGAAATATCCCTAATCTTTCGATATTTTCGAGAATGAATATCGGCTCTAACTGAAATTTGAAGCGCTGTTTTCAGGTATTCACTCCAAGGTTTATCTCAAGTTTCAGTCCGATCGCGTCCATGGTTATCCAGATATGTAGGAAATATTCTTAGCATTTCGAATGAAAACGAAATTTTACATGAGTTTTTCCTTATGTATCCGGAAATAAACATCAGATCCGATTGAATTTTGGAAAACTGTTGTGGAATACTTACCTCAAAGTATGTGCCTAATTTCAACAGAATCTGGTTAATGAATTCAGAGAAAAATATATTTCTCGATAAAGATGTGGTTAAGTTTCGAAAAACAATTTTTTCGAAATATTTCAACGATTGGATTCGCATTAAATTTCGCAATAAGTTGCACGTTGATTATCTCCGAATAATAACGAAGTTTCGATGTGATTGCCTCTGTACCTACTCCTCGAGATATTGAAGAAATAACCTCAAAATTTCAAATTTCAAACAACAAAGAAATTTGACATAATGTTTCCCCATATCTCTGAAAGTAAATATAGCACCGAATTGAAGTTTGAAACGTTTTTGTTGAATACTGATTTTTAGGTCTATGCCAAATTATATTGAAATCTAATCAACACTTCCCGAGAAAAAAAACTTTTCAACAAAAATTACAGAAATTTTCGAATATACAGGGTGTGTCTCCATAAACTGGTCAAACATAGATAGCCGTATAGATGACTTTGGAAAAGTCATTTTTGCCTTCTAACATATACCCCGTTTTCGAAGCATAAGCGAGATACAGGGTGTTTAATGTCAACTTCAAGCAATATTATGATAACTGTGGTGAGTAATGCTTGACCTTTGACGGTTTTCGGTCACCTTTTACTATTTTTAGTGCTCAGTTCAATTGTATTGTAGAAATCGGGAAAAATATTTCAAAATGCTGGAAAACCTACAAAGTTGGAATTTTTTGTTTTCGATTGCCAATTTAGATAGCATCATTTCAATGTACTCAATTTTCTAAGATTTTCCGTGAAAAAATGTTTTCAAAATTCAATCTCAACTTTTTTTTTACATGTCAACAGTGAAAAAAAAATTTCACCCAAAATTTTTGGAATCTATCGAGGTTGAACTTACCTTCATTCTGAACATTTGGGTGTGAAAACAGAATGAGAAAATATCCATTGGATTTCATTTTATAGCCTACCAAACATTCCGCTCGGAGTACTTGAATAATTTTTATTCTAGAAACTGGTGGCCCTACGGAGGCCAAAATTGTGCTGATGGGTCCCCAGAATGACTCGGATAGAAATATGAATTCATCGAAAAAAAAATTTTTTTCAAACAAACTTTGGTAAGAATCGAACTCTCTCCGCATTCGAAAAATAGGGTCGAATTCGATTAACTGCCATTGCATGGTAACGGACGTCATTATAATCAGAATAAATCCAACTTATACGCGGCCCTATTGTCCGTAAGTGGAGCGAGTTCGAATCCCATCGAAGTTTTTCTGAATTTTTTTTCCTTTTTGATGAATTCATAATTATATCCAGGTCATTCTGGGGACCCATTAGCACAGTTTTGGCCTCCATAGGGCCACCAGTTTCTCGAATAAAAATTATTTAATTTCTCCGAGCGGAATGTTTGGAAGGCTATAAAATGAAAACCAATGGATATTTTTTCATTCTGTTTTCAGTAAGTTCAACCTCGAAAGATTTCAACAATTCTGGGTGAAATTTTTTGTTCACTGTTGACATGTAAAAAAAAAATTGAGATTGAATTTTGGAATAATTTTTTCACGGAAAATCTTAGAAAATTGATTAGATTGAGATAATACAATCCAATTTTGCAAAACAAAAAATTCCAACTTCGTAGGTTTTCTGCCATTTTGAAAAATTTTTTCCCAAATTCTACAAAACAATTGAATTGAGAACCGCCATGTTCAAAGTTAGAATAGATAAGTAATCTCTACTTATCTATTCTATCTTTGAACGAAGGAGGAAGCGGTGTGATGTCAGGCAGAGAACCGCCATGTTCAAATATAGAATAGATAAGTAATCTCTACTTATCTATTCCATCTTTGAACATGGCGGTTCTCTGCCTGACATCGCACCTCTTCCTCCTTCGTCATCATCGTTGCTGGTCGTCGATAAGTTGCTAGACGATGGCGCCACTGACCGACGCACGCTAGCTACTTCATTCCAACACAGCATAAGCGCGTCGGTCATGGTCGCTCACTACACCGCTTCTGCGGTTGTCATAGGCAGGTGCCAGAGGATTCAACCTATCTGATGAGTCCACCGCTGACACTGGAATGAAACGAGAACTGCCAAACTTTCAAACTTTGAAATATAAATTTCAAGGTCTGAGCCGAATTTTCTCGAATTTGAAGGTTAGTTTCCAAAAATAATTCTCTAAAATGAACGATTTTGACAACATTCCACAAAAAGTTGCGCGTCGCTAATATCCAACCAACAGCCAAGTTTCAATCGAATCACGCTGCTGGTTCCTGAAATATCATGAAGATAACCTCAAGACTTCAAATTACACTAACTCCGAAACCATTTTGCCAGATTAACGAACTCAACCGTCGCATTTTGCAATGCAGCCTACTCTGAAAGTTTCGAATCGATAGGATCATCCGTACGCCCGTAGTCGTTCATGTTAGCGTCAGCGCTACTGGCCATGTATGGCAGTACGCTACGTCCATTAGGCAACCTCTCAATCGGACAACTGTAAACTTGTGCGCAGAGGTAGCTTAATCTTCTATGTTCCGTTGATGGTGGTACGGCAGTTCTGTTGGTGACAAAGAGCAGATAAGTTCGCTGAAGCTGTCAACTGTATTTTTATGCTTTTGAAATTCGCAACTACTGCTAAGCGATACGCTCTCTGGCGATAGAAATTGGAACACTTCCAAGCTAGTAGTTTTTCGACGTGCCTGTTATTCTAACGTAATTTGCTTACTTTTGGAGTTCATTTTCGAGCTTTTGGGTTGTTCTCCGAGTTGAAATTTTGGTATACCGAAAGTGTTTGTATTATTCATCAATCGATTCCTTTCTTTCCGATTAGAATTTTCGATTGTATTAATTCGAAATGGCATCCTCCCGAAATGACTATTGTTGTGTGCCTCAACTCAATGTTATTCATGGTCAAAAAAGAAAGGATCATCTAGTGCCTCTAGTTTTCATTTTTTCTAAAGCCAAATGAAAGTAGAGTTAATTTGGAAACAGTATTTGGCAGGGAACTCAATGATAGAAGAAAGGATTAGCTTTAGAGATTGAAGATTGGAAAACAGGTCACGCAATACATGAAAGTATGTTCACTGCATTTCTCTGGAGATGTTTATTTTCATAAAGGTAAATTACCTACAATGTATTCATTTCGAAACAACTTCATGTCATGATGTTTTCAGGTGTAAATGAAAACAACAGAATTTTGAAGAAAAATGCTGTAGAGAAACTATCGAGCACTTCTGCAGCTGCCTAATCCATATACTGCACAAAATCATATTCTAAAAGAGTGATCTGGTTGAAAACCTGACAAAAACTAGATAGACTGTTATAGTTGATAATAGCTGAAGTTAATCATTTAAATACATCAATACTTTTCTTTTATATATATAGGTAGGTTGAACCGGCTGTGACATTTTTCATTTTGTATGTATATCTCGAGCTGCTGTAATATGAAAATGAAATCAATTATATGTCTATCTGTTTCCTTTTCTTTAGAAATACGATGCAAAAGAACTTAAGCAGAAAAGCTGTCTTCATTAATTATTTGATTCACTCGTTTGTAAACAAGGAGAACGAGTCATATCATTTAGACTGATTCTAGATATACCACATAATATGGCTTGCATTCAGCACTTCTTCACATTGATAAGAGTCCTTGAATTACTTATTGAGGTGCTTATCTTCCAGAAATTCAAGTAAACTGAGATATTGGTTCATTTTGATCCACCAGGCAACATACACTAAAATAATACCGGAATTATCCTCCAGGAACGATTTAAAGCACGATTTTATATCGTGATCCAAACGAAAAGTTCCTTCTCAAGAAATCTTACACAAAATTATAATAATTTCTTTAAATATTCGAGCTCTGCTTAATAAATATTCGTTCTCCACCACATTTCTAAGGTTTGTTTACATAAAACTACTAGCTTGGACAGGTTCCAAATTCATCCGTTAGGGCGCTGGCATCTTCGCAGAAGTTCCCAATAGTGTGATAAGTGCATCTGCTAATAATCATTGTTAATTGTTGGAAATCGCTGTGCGAAATATACATTGGAACGTCTTATTAATTTACTGCAGATACTTACAGTTCATATGGAAGGCTGGACAGAATCGATTTTGACACCAGATTCGCCACCAGTGAATCCAACCGTATTCCCCAGAACAAGCGAGCAAAAATAACTAGTAGCATTTATTACAAAATGATCCTCTGTGACAAAAACTCCTTTGCTCTGAAACCTCATTATGTGGTTTTCGCCATTACTTCTTTCATAGAAATTGAATCCTGACACATATTTTCGCATTGATCCTATTAAACAAGAAGGATGAATGGTTCAAAAGCACCGAAGACGAAATATCCTCGCCTGTCGGATAATAAACAAATCAGCCGTCTACGCCTAGTGAAACTTCGTGACACTAGCACTTTCCAGTTTAAATTAGAGCGAATGTTGTTTCAGAATCGGATTTCTATGGATTTCGCAGCGAATACTGATGCGAATCGTTTTAAAGCTCAACAATTTCCGAGATGAATGGAATCCCTGAATTATGATGAGAGTCAGAGGATTATTCGTGTTATTCGATTCAATTTGCAGGAGCGTGCCCCGGGTTGTATACTGGGAATTTGTCACGATGAAAATTGTGAAACTCTTTTTTTACCACTGTTTCACTGCGTTCCATTTCTCCAGAGATTTTCGAGTTCTCTCTGGATTCAGAATGATGAGGAATGGGGAGTTCAGATTTGGCTCACATTTCACGGTCGATCACGGTTTACCATTTTTGGAGTTTACTGGAAGGAATTTGATTTATCGCACTCGCTAAGTACCAGTTGAATAATTTCATCTGCTTTGATATACAGTACGAGTCTTCAACTTGATTAAATAATCAACATAATTGTACAAAAAAATCAAGAAAGCACTGCCGTGAAGGCAGCAGCTTTTGCGCGCAAGTTCAATGTAGATGACCGCTTCGGCAACGAATCTGAACTTGCGCGCGAAAGCTGCCTTCAAGGCAGTGCTTTTCTAGATTTTTTTTTCAATAAATTACTGGATTTCAATTCGATCTAATTTGAATTTTTGGAAATAATGGAAAAATAAAATTATGAATGGGTATATCTAAGGAATCATTTGGCGGATTTTACCCATTCACGAATTCGGCCTTCGTAATTGAGGTCGAAACCTTCTCTACAAATATCGAGTTTCTAAATTGTTTCTTTCGGAAGTTATTGTGTTTACGCAGTCGGCAAAATTTTATTTTTCCAATATTTCCGAAAATACAGATCAGATCGAATTGAAATCCAGTACTTCATAGGAAAATTACAGTTCGAAGGTCCATACAGAATTTAATGAGGATGATATGATGAGAAAATCACAGACATTTTTTTTTCAAATTGTTCTAATGACACGATCATCACGACATTTCGCAAAAAGTTGTCTTTCGGCATCTTCAAACTAGCTGCGAAGTTTTATCAGGCTTGAATCAGTATTTCTCGAGTTATACCGAAAAAACCAACGATATCGAGAAGAAAACCTCGAAACATGACATATTTTTTCCCGATAACTCCAAAACTTATGATCGTTTTGAACTCAAATTTGGAACACTGCTGTGGAGTATGAAGTTCAACGTCCTGGATATGATAAAGGTTTTCCAAAAAAAAAAATTTATGCGGAAAAAAATGTTGACAAAAATTTTTTTTTATTTACTTACAGTACGATCCTGACCAAATTTCGCTCAAAGTTGCGCGTTATTATACTCCATCTAATTTTCAAGTTTGAATTCAATCGCTCAAGTAGTTTCTGAAATAAAGAATAAATAACTTCAAAACTTCAAGTGGCTATAACTCCGAAACTATTCGACCGATTTGGCCCATTAACGAATTTAACCGCGGCATTCCAATGTGCGACCTTCCTGAAAGTTTCGAGTTGCTAGCTTTTTTCGTTCGACAGTTATCGCGTCCTCGGCCGGCCGGACGACCGGACAGAATCGTTTTTGACACCGGATTCGTCATCAGTGAGTCCAATCTAGTCGTTTGAGACCATTTTCGGCTCAATCATCGAAAATTACAGACATTTGGACAAAACGATAGCACGCTATTTCCCTAGCACATGCGCGCAAAAAGTGTACTTTTTTTTTCAAACATTTTTTTTTCAAAAATGAATATCAGATTCCAGCGAATTCCTGCACTAACCCTGAAATCCATATTTTACAACAGTGTACCAAATTTCAGGTCTATGCAACTATTGGGGTATTGGGATAAATATGTCTAACTAATTTTATTCAATTCGAAGAGGAAAAAGTTTTATCATCGTTCAGGATATTGTCAGTTAGTTAATGGACACCATTTTGAGCATTTATTGTATTTGGAAGGATATCTGATAGATTGCTGGACTACTTCAATCGAACAATCGAATACTGTGAGCGATAAATTCGCCTTCTCAAGTAGAGCGAAGATCCAAAATAGTAAGCATATCTGGTGTTGCAGAATGGCGAATGTGCAAGTTGTTTAATTGATTGGCATAGATCAAATTTCCCTTTCCTCGTATCAAATTAAAATTTGATATTCAGTACATATGCGTCACTTGATGAATCTTTCAAAAATAATCATAAAAAAGTACGATTTCTCTCAATAAAAAGGACAATTTGAAATATAAACCTATTCAAGCATCGCTTCGAATGAAAACACTTGTTGATTCACAAATTCATTCCAAGTTGGAGATTCGCAATGTATATTATTGCCTTGATAATCCGAACACCGAATTTCATATTCTGTTATGATCTATGGGTGGTTCGGATAATGGTTTCAATATTTTTTCGAAGGAAATATTTGAAATGTGGGTTTTTTATAAACATACTCGTATATATCATAATGGGATGAATTCATTTCAATTATAAAGTGTTCAATTAACACAATATAATGATAAATTATGATTTTTTGAACTGAAGAAAGCTTTATGTCAAACGAGTTTATTTGATAAGGATCAGTAAAAATCTAGTAAATATCAGAAATTGATTTCCTACGATATATCTTATGTTCTGCGGAAGTACATGCCTTGAACTATTTATTATTCATTAATTATATCAACTGGCAGCTATTGTTTTAAGCACTAGCAGAAAATTTGTGGTATTTGATGTGATCATATAAATATCCAGTTTCAGGTTGGGTCGAATATAACAATTGAAATTGAACAAAAGTCAACATCAACTTTTGAATTTTCATACAATATTTCGTTTTTCAAGGAAAAACAAGGTGTGAATTCGGTAACAAGATTGTTTTAAGCACGAGCAGATAAAAAAACTATTCATTTTAGGTTTGTTCGCTGTGTCTTCATGAACTACAATATTGTACACTGGTGCAAATTTTGTAGTTCTAACAACGTTCGTTCTTACACTATATTCGTTGCTGAAATGTTGAAATGTAGTGTAGCCACAGATTATGAAGTTTTTACTTCGTATACTGTGAGGTTACACAGAATCTGGCGTAATAACACAGATGGAAAATCTCCTTATTTTTTCCTTATTTTATTAAGGTTTTCACTTCCAATATCCGAAAAAGGCCCTTAAAAACTAAGTGAAAATAATTATTTTTGGAAATGGATTGCGAGATTAAAACTTTTGGTTAAGGGCAGTTTCCTGAAAATAAAATAATTTTCCGTAATGTAAACGAAGTGAAATATAACGTTTCAGTGTCCATATCTGACTCCTTCATCAGATAATAAAGAAAGATTTTTCAGAATAATTATCTTGTAACACTTTCGTATTTCAAGAACATTAATCAAATCGACATCTTCGAGAATAACAGTAACGCAGATTCCCTTAGTATGAGAAAGTAGTCATTTGAAATGTATGAAACTTTGGCTGCCCATGTTTCATGCCGTAAAAATGTAAATTTTTTCCAACGTCAATAAAGTGCCGTCCCAGCCTCACCACAGGTAACAGCTGACGCTCACTGTTGATAAATGGACACATGATGTAAGTGAAACATGGTGTGCTCATCTGCTCATCTGTCATCTTATTTACCAATGATGACTTCACTTTTTTCATTCAAATTATAGGAAATATATCTTCTGTGCTTTGAGTTTGAAAGAAAAAAGTGACGTCATCATTGGTGAATATTATTACATCATGAATGGACATTAAACCACTGTTCTATGAAGTGTAAATTACTCGAAAATGGCAGGTTTGTATTGAAAAAGCTATTTTTGGAGGTCTCGAAGAGATTCATGATTTTGTATTTGTTTCAGTCGAATTCAACACTCTGCATTCCTTCAACGAACCATTTTTCGAGTATGGTCCATTTGAAGGCCGATTTACATCAGACGAGCGAATGCTCATTCTATCCCCATTCTAACGAATTTTTCTAGTATGAGCAGGTGTAGAGCATTCTTCCGTCTTTCTATCTGTGTTCGCAAAGATTTTGTGTAATGTGTAAACGCTGAAAACAAGCTTTCGTTTGCACTTTTTCTTCTTTTAGCTCTTGCCCTTTGTTCTTTGAGTTTAAACACACCTTAACGAACTGAAGTATTTTCGATCATGGTTGAATTTTTGTATTTATACAGGGTGTTTCACCATAAACTGGTCAAACATATATAGCCGTATAAATGACATTGAAAAAGTAATTTTTGCCTTATGACATACACCCCGTTTTCGAAGCATAAGCGGGATACAGGATGTTTAATGTCAACTTTGAGCAATATTCTGATAACTGTGGTGAGCTATGCGTGACCTTTTAAATAACGGTTTTTGTTCACATCTCAGTGTTTTTTGATGGTCAATTCAACTGTTGTATAGATTTCGGAAAAACATATTTCAAAATGGCGGAAAACCTACAAAGTTGGAATTCTTCGTTTTCGATTGCCATTATTTCAATGTACTCAATTTTCTAAGATTTTCCGTGAAAAAATTTTTCCAAAATTCAAACTCAACTTTTTTTCACACGTCTACAGTTAAAAACAAATTTCACCCAAAATTGTTGAAATCTTTCGAGGTTGAACTAACCTTCATTCTGAACACTGCTGTGAAAACAGAATGAAAAAATATCCATTGGTTTTCATTTTATAGCCTTCCAAAGATTCCGCACGGAATACTTAAATAATTTTTATTTAAGAAACTGGTGGCCCTAAGGAGGCCAAAATTATGCTAATAGGCCCCTAGAATGACCTGGATAGAAATATGAATTTATCAAAAACAAAAAATTTTTTTCGAAAAAACTTTGATGGGATTTAAGCTCGCTCCACTTACGGACAATAGGGTCACTTATAAATTCAATTTATTCTGATTATAATGACGTCCGTTACCAAGCAACGGTATTTCATCGAATTTGACCTTATTTTCCGAATTCGGAGAGAGTTCGATTCCTACCAAAGTTTTTTAGAAAATTATTTTTTTCTTGATAAATGAATATTTCTATCCAGGTCACTCTGGAGGCCTTTTAGCATAATTATGGGATCCGTAGGGCCACCAGTTTTTGAATAAAAATTATTTGAGCACTCCGAGTTGAATCTTTGGAAAGCTATAAAATGAAAACCAATGGATATTTTTTCATTCTGTTTTCACACCAGTGTTCAGAATGAAGGTGAGTTCAACCTCGGAAGATTTCAACAATTTTGGGTGAAATTTTTCTAACTGTAGACATAAATAATTCTGAGTTTGAATTATGGAAAAAATTTTTCACGGAAAATACTA
Organism: Myrrha octodecimguttata; assembly: GCA_958510865.1. Lineage (NCBI taxonomy): Eukaryota > Metazoa > Arthropoda > Insecta > Coleoptera > Coccinellidae > Myrrha > Myrrha octodecimguttata. The sequence continues at coordinate 36,535,444 of OY294057.1, forward strand.
GAAAATTGAGTACATTGAAATAATGGCAATCGAAAACAAAAAATTCGAACTTTGTATATTTTCTTCCGAAATCTACACAACAATTGAATTGCCCATCAAAAAATACTGAGATGTGACCAAAAAACCGTTATTTCAAAGGTCACGCATAGCTCAGCACAGTTATCAGAATATTGCTCAAAGTCGACATTAAACACCCTGTATCTCGCTTATGCTTCGAAAACGGGGTATACGTCATATGGCAAAAATGACTTTTCCAATGTCATCTACACGGATATAAATGTTTGACCAGTTTATGGTGAAACAACCTGTATACATTGTAATGTAACTTCTGAGAAAAATATGTAATTCAATATGTGAATGAAACAGCACGCGAAGACTTCAAACTCCACGTCGGTGCTTTTCTCGATTCTTCTCTTTTTTTCGACATCATTAAATGATTCATTCCTCCGCAGAAGAGAAGACATGGAATATGAAGATGGAAGTATTCGCATACTTTCACATTCTTAGAATTATCTCCATCTTGAAGTCCATACTATCTCGCAATATTCGAAGAATAATTTTCCAAGTTACGGCATTCCTTTTCCTCATTCCAAACTCGAAGAAACAATTTCGGAGGAGTCGAGTCCCAATTGCATCTGTCTTCTTTTTCACTTTTCTCCAACTTTCACGTGTTGGGAACTCTGATTCGGGATGAATCCTGATTCGAATGGTAAAATTGAGATGCAAACCACCCAGTGGCGTAACTACAGAGTATAATGGTATATTTCCATCTTTTTCGATAAAAAGCACAACCGGCTCTTACTCGCTCATAGAGATCCATAATTTAATTACTTCTTCTACTATAAGAGAATACCATAAAGTCACTTACCTCATTCGTGAAAACAGCCAACCGTTTTCCTTCTAATTCCCGACAGGATTCAGTAATACCTCGTAATCAAACAAAAGATTCTTGTAAATTTCATAGAACAAAATGAGATAACCGCTTCTTACTCCTCTGGTTAGCACGAGCCATGAAATCAAAACTCAATTTCACAATTCTGATGAGTGAGTGGAATTTTCTGAGAGCACGTTTAGTATTTCAACCACATATTATTGTTTTTCACATTTCACGGTTAACAATTGTGTTGAATAATTCGATTCTAATCGATCGATCTTAAGAGCAAACATTATCACGTGTTGGTAAATGACGGCTCAGCAACACAGCCACATGCAAGTTTCATTGGACCTCGTTAATATCTCGAGGTCAATATACCTTCTCGCTGTCTGCCTAATTTAACGTTGCCAATAACCACGAAAAATATTGGAAATGCGTGAAATTTAGGAGATAACGGGGTGTCGTTCTGCATGCTTTGAAATCAAATTAACTCCTGAATGTATCCCTAATCGTTAATCTGGTGGTAATGATGCAACCTCTTACTCCCTATCTATTTTTTTTAACTTCACAATTAAAATTGCTATTTACAAACACAAATTTAGGCACGGTGAATCTGAGATCCGGGATTCGAAGAAGCACTTATCTTAATAGTAAAGGATCCGACGGTATGATCCTCCAAAATGCAGGTATTACGCAGGTAGTCCAGTTTCAAGAGATTCCATCCAGAGCAAAGTCCAGAATTAAGATATTCCAGTAATAATTGGTTCGGTATAAAGGTATTCCAGCCATGATCAGCTCCAGTACTAAGATAATCCAGTAATAATTGCTTCTAGTACTAAGATGATCCAGTCAAACTCTGGGTCCGGTAGTAGGATATTCAAATGAGCATTAGTCCCAGTAAAAAGATAATCCAGTAGTCGGTAGCTCGGTGAAAAGATGGTTCAGTGGGCGATAGCCCTGGTACAAAGATGATTCAGTGGGCGATAGCCCCGGTACAAAGATGATGTATCGGTTGGACCGAGTTTGAAGGGTCGCGCATGCGAAACACACACTCAACCGTCAAAGCGAAGAACGTTCTTTAGCGACCGATCATATAATTTCAGTAAGGAGTTTTTCTTGCGATTGGAATTGAAATTATTAGTATGACGTATTTTCGCGATGGAAACTGAAATCAACAGTGGAGCGTTTTGTTACATTACAGCTTCAGTGATTTTTTTTTGAAATTTTGTTTTTTTTTGGCCGTACTTAATTCTTTATTGAGACTGCGCAATGTTAGTTATTCTTCAATTTTTCACTGCATTTCAGTTTTTATTTTCCATGAAGTTCTTGAATATAAACAAGTGGCAACATTTCGCATTCTCACATTTTTGCCTGCATGTTCTGGGGAACAGCGTGCTATCGTTTTTTTTCAACCATTTGCACCCAAAACATTTTTCGAAAAAAACGAACTCTGGCCTCCATAAGTCACCCCGTTTTATTCAAGGTATTGTTCGCCCTGGAACACAATAACTAGAAAACAACTGGAGAACTGGATATTTGTATGTAAAGTTTGTACCTTAATTGTGGAGGTCGAATTGAAAATTTAATTTTTCCAATATTTCCAAAAATACAGATAAGATCGAATTGACTTCATTTGCACCCGAAAATTTTTCGCGAAAAACGGACCTCCAAAAGTCATCGCGAAATATTTGAGGTATGTCTGCTCTTAATGCAAAGTTCTTAGTAATTGTCATCGGCACCAGAGCGATTTTCTCGATTTGCAAAATAGTGAAGGGGCCATTTTCGATCCCTGACTGTATAAATTTTTTGAACTTCTTTAAAGTACTCAGAATCATCGCAATATCGAGTTCTTTAGTATAATTGATAGCTCCAGAAGAAGTTGAAATGACTTACAATTTTTTTCATTTCGAGTATAAGCTTGCCACCTTTGAATTAAGAACAACAGGAAGGAGCATAACGCTTTTCTACTTCGTATAAAAGTGGGACATAGGCGCCCATATTGAACCTCCAAGTATGACTCATGTTAGTAGTTTCTTCAGACAAAGAAGTCTCGGAACAAGTTGTTCTCTCTTCAAAGTGAAAGGGAAGTCGGCCATATGCAACATCCATCCCGGACCCACTTTGTGAGGCATTATGCTCCTTCCTTATATTCTTTATTCAGAGCTTGCCACAATTCACACCTTATTCGCGGTATATAATTGAATTTTGTAAAGACCATCCATAAACATTCTCAGTTGCGAAGGAGACCTATCGATGGTGTTTCTTACATATATTTCGAAACTGTAGAAGGTGGTTCGTTAGGGAAAACAAGTTTCTATTAACAGATACCGGACGTGCTTTGTTTCGGAGAGTTTCAAGATATAATATTCAGCCATCGAGTTCGTATTTTTTTTACATTATGCAACTAGAAAACAAACTTTTTGGTCTTTTGTGTTTTCTTCATATCAAGCTTCCTTTTAGAGAAAAAAAAACCACGTCTACTGATTTGGAAATCCTGTCACTGTCAGCAGGTCTCCAACGCAGATGTGTTATATGCATGGATGGCTTCATAATTTTTCCTGCAAAACGGAACTAGATAAGAAGAAAACACGAGAGATCGAATGGTTCAAATTTTAGTTCCTTAATCTAAAATTAATCGTTGAAAAAAGCTGAGGTGTTTTTTTTCTTGATATTGTTTTCTGTGGTGCTCACTGTAACGGAGCTGAAAATGATAATTTGTGGTTTAGCAAGTTCTGAGCTAGTAATGGATAATAATTCATTTCGAAGATAGTTTCGACTTTCAGGGCCATTCAGTGGAAATTAACCTCTTTTACGTGCTTGTTCTGGGAAAACGCGCGTTATCATTTCGTCACAATGTCTGTAATTTTTTCAAAATTAATTTGCCTTTCAGAAACGAAACAACCCCGGTGATATGTCAGTAGGAACTTTTATTCCCAAAACCACTGAATGACTCATTCTGTATACACCCTGTACAGGAACCTGAAATATTATCAGAGGATAGTCCCAAGATGCAACTAGGCTGATTGATGGCCGAATATATGCATTTGTTTAAAGGTTCTCCTCAAATTCGCTTTTCTGGATAACCCGAAAAATATCAAGCCGGTAGAAATGAAAATGAGTAGAATACGAGAGCTTACAAGAACACGTACGTTTATTTCCATAAGAATCGAAAATTCCAACTGATGGACGAAATATCATTTGCACAATTGTTGCGGTTTGCGATTCAAACCCTGCCAAGAGTACAAAATGCAGATTTTTTCAGGCGAACTCTTTGTAAGATTCTGCTGAACTTCTTCACGATTCTTTGAGTCCTCATTTTTCTTCATTACGGAGTAACACAGTTCGGCCAGATCAGATGTTTGGGAATATTCTGAAAATTACAGTATATCAATGGAACCATCATATGGATCTCTGAATAATTTCCGAAAAAAACCAACATAAAAACTTGATATTTGTGATGAGTCGGGTACGAAGGTTGAAATCGGCAAAATTCACTCAATAATTCCATATATATATGCCCATTAGAATTTTAATTCCCATGATAATTTGAACAATGCATATCCGCTTGAATGAGAACCTTGTTAGAAATTGGTGAATGACTTCTGCATGATCCTGGAAGATCATAAGAATATTCGAAACCTCCAGACTTCACGTTAGTAGGAAAAAACTTAAGACTTCAAATGATCTGGGTGAACTTGAGGCGAAAATAAGCAGCTGAACAAGTGCGCCAAACTCGAACTTGACATCAGTGTTATTCTCAAATTTCTGTTTTCGAATAAACTTCTCCATATTTGAAGAGCTTTCTAACAAATGTCCAGTAAAATCCATCTTAGTGTCTACTTGGGCAAAAACTATGGTTGAAGGTTTATGCAAAGTTTCGTGAGGATCATACTATGAGATAATCGCAAAATTGCTATATCACGTGAGGTCAATACATGGATGGGGTACAACACAATTATGAACAAGTGTCCCGAAGCTTCTGACCTCACTTCAGTGCTTTTTCTCGAGTATTTATGCCATAATAAGGCTTTCCCGTTGATTCAATTTCCCCTTGACGCGATGAACGCCACTGAAATTACTCGGAATGGTCTTATTAACGCGAGAACTTTGTCTCGGGTAGTGAGTTTTGCAATTACATCAACTTCTCCGTTAATTTATTCCAATGTTTGTCTTAACTTTACTCGCGGGGATAACATTCACGTCAATTTCAGTTTGTTCCAACAGACCAGATTGTTGCTCTCTTTCAACTTGGATTCATTCATCCCCCTCGAGATGCAAGAAAATATTCTTAGCAGGAACGAATAAATCATTTGAGGGAGTAGCTTTGTTTGACTTTGAGATTGATATGGCCATGAGCTTTCTCGGGAACTCTACCTTCTACTTTCCGCGTATTGAATGAAGTATATCGAAAAACAAACTAACGAACTCCATAATATGAACTTTATGAAGTTGGTGCTTCATCTTTCATCGAATATTGATTCTATTTTCCACCCCAATAATCTGCTAATTTTTTTCTGAATGATGAACTATTCGTTTCGGAAAAAAAATATTACTTATACCGGGTGATTCATTGAGGGTGACCACCACCCTTATATTGAAAACAATTTATCCTATAGCTTCCGGAAAAAAAATCTTATGACAATATGTGCACCATATATATGTATATATTTTGTAACAATGAGTCATATGGGTTTTCGTGCCTTGACTCTCATGATTGAATTAATAGTAATAAACAATCGGCCTATAAAAATGATGACTTGAATAATCTCATGTTGTTTCGTAGAATAATTAGATTGGTCGATTGTGCTGAGCTGCAGGCTGCGCTTGATTGGCTGTCAATTTTGTGCACAAGTAACAGATTAACCATGAATAAATTCAAATGTTGTGCTATGCCATATTCAAGAAGGACAAATACTATACAGTAGGATTATAGCATCGATGGCACTGTGCTTTTACGTGTAACAGAGATCAAAGATCTTGGGATAATGTGCGATAGTGGGTGTACTTTTATTCCACATATCAATCAGCTTATACTGGGTGCCAGTAAAACCTATGGATTGGAGTATTGCAGTACAGTTTGGAGACCTTTACAGTGCGAGTCAAAATTATGGAACAAATTCATTTTCTCAAAAGAAAAATATTTGACAACAAAATCCTGAAACAGGTCAATTTTTGTTTCACTTTCACCAAATTTTTATGCTTTTTTGAAGGATTTTTATTGCACCCTGTGCCATCCCCATCAACCCTCTGAATTTTTTGAATAAGGAAAGTGGGTCATGTGGTACTTTTTTGGCAAGGTCTTCGTATCTTCTTTACAAGTGTGCAGAAATTTTCAAGAAAAATTTTTTTTTTTTAAATCAGTTAGTTCGAAGAGATTTCCAGTATGTTCACTTTTTCATGGGTCATTTACTTCGAGACGATGGTACCTGACGAAATTTGTCACCGAATGAAAGTCGACCATTACAGTTTTGTTCATGCACAACTTTCAACCCCTTCGAACTCTTCAATAGAGAAAAAAAGTGGAGTGACGTTGGAAATTTATTTCGGCATTGAAGTACCACCCAGAGACTCATTGTGCATCACAAGATGAGTGAAATTAGTGTTTCACACATTCTAATTTTTCACGTGAGGGGGTTGAAAAGGGTTGAAAGTTGTGCATGAACAAAACTGTAATGGTCGACTTTCATTCGGTGACAAATTTCTTCAGGTACCATCGTCTCAAAGTAAATGAGCCATGACAAAGTGCACATACTACCTCTCTGAACTGAAAACTGAAAAAAAAAATTTATTTTAACATTTCTTCACGCCTGTTAAGAAGGTACAATAAAGACCTTGCCAAAAAAATCACATTACCTACTTTCTCTATTCAACAAATTTAGAGGGTTTATGGGATGGCAAGGGGTGCAACAAAAATCCTTCAAAAATGCATAAAAATTGGTAAAAAAGAAACAAAAATTTACCTATTTCAAGCTTTCGTTGCCAAATATTTTTCTTTAAATTTTTTTTTCTTATTAAATGTTTCAAAATTTTGACGCGCACTCTATATAAATGTCAGAAGCAAAGAATTGAGTCCATCCAAGAAAGTTTCCATAAATATCTGGTGTGGAACCAGGATGGTGCCTATCCACTCATAGGCTATGATCATGGACTGCGCCTGCGTCTCGTGTCGCAAGTTTCACTCTCGTGAATAAAATCATATGCTCGTTGAATAGTGTACGATCATTACAACACTTGCTACTACGCCGGAGATTCAGGTCTAGAGAAATTCATGAAGTAACACTAGTCGATAAGCAAGTTACAATAAATTTGGTTCTTTATAATTAAACTTTATTTGTGTATTGGACAGGACGCAGAAAAATTACAATTAGAGGACAACGAGGACATAGGAACATGCAGTGAATATACCTACCTGGGAACAAAAATAGACAACACCGGCAGAACTGAAACAGAGATCGAGCAGTGAATTCTGAAAGGAAGAAGGGTCCTTGGGTGTCTGAACTCCTTATTGTGGTCCAAAAGTATATCCAATGAAAAAAAACATCAAATATATAATTCCATCTTTAAAAGCGTAGTATTGTACGGATGCGAAACATGGCAGATGACAAAGGTTATGGAGCGTCGACTTTTGGCTCTTGAGATGGACTTCTGGCGACGATCTGCAGGAAAATCGAGAATGGAGAGGATCAGGGAAATTATGCATGTTGACCGAACAATTATCGATGAAATCCAGAGAAGACAACTGATTTGGTACGGGCATGTACGAAGAATGGGTGATGAACGTCTGACAAAAATTTTGCTTGAATGGACGCCTCCAGAAAGAAGAAAGAGAAGAAGACCCAAAAAAACATGGTTCGATGGAATGAAAAAGGCTATGTCTGAACGAAATCTGAATCCAGGGGACTGGGAAGATAGGAGGGGCTGGAGATTGGGAACCGGAAGGCGTAGCACGCAATGAAACCGGATATAGATAGATATAATTAAACTTTAACATCCTTTATTATTCAGGGTGTTCCTAAATGAAAGGTTCAAACAAAAAACAGATTCTCTGCGTAATTTTATGAAAAAAGGACCCATAAATATGAAAACGCAGACGTTTCGTTTTCGAGATACAGGATGTTAAAGTTTGAATTTTTTTCAAGTTTTATCTCATAGCATCTGATAACAAAACAGTGTTTAACTACCCTCTAATCCACTTACACCTTCTGCGTCTAACGCACGTTCCGGAAACCAAGTTTCCTTTGTCAAAGACATATCGTTACAGTGACGATATGTCTTTGACAAATGAAACTTGGTTTCCGAAACGTGCGTTAGACGCTGAAAGTGTAAGTGGATTAGAGAGTAGTTACACACTGTTTTGTTATCAGTATTCCATCCACAGTTTACTCAAATATTTATTTCATAGCATCTGCATTTCACATGATATTCAACTGAAATATGGCAGAGATATTACATTTTAGATTCACATAATATGACCAGCCAATTCCGATTGCAAATCTACAGGGTGGTATTCTTTTCGGAACACTGTGAAATGTTATCATCCAGAACTTTTTCTTGGTGAGACACTGTTAGTTTGAAAAATTTGAAGCTTTTTTGTTAGACTTAACTTTATGGTTCCTTGTAATTTTGTCGTATCTGATTCCAATTTCGAGAAAAAACTCTCGAAATCTTCAGGAAACTATAAACTCATTGTATAATCCTATGGAGTGCAGATACTATGAAAAAAAAGTATGAAGAAAATTCAAACTTCATCACCCTTCATCTCGAAAACGAAAGTTTGGTGCCCCATGTTCAAAGACTCGTTTCCCTTTAATATATGCTAGAAATCTCTCCCCTTTGTTGGTACCTGCAACTCAGGAACATTCTGTAAATTATACAATGAGCAAGCAGTTCCGGAATATAGTTAGGCCATTTCATATAAGTTCTTTCAATTTTCTAGCATCTTCAGGATTTTCTTCCTCTTAAATACAACCTTATTTTATATCAAAAAATATATAAGGTGCTTGCTTAGAATACAACATCTGTATGTGTCGACTCAAGGAGAAAACACTCAATTACTAAAACTTCTAATGAATATGGCGATAAATGCGAATATCCACGATCACTCAGTATATTTCAGTGATTTGGTATCGTATTCTCATGAGCCAGCAATACATTTTTAGGATGAAGGCTAGTATAGGTCGCTTAAAATCCCACAAACCAACCTTCTTTTATGGGCTGCAAATTGGCGAAGGATCCGGGTCGAGTTTGGAATTTTTTCAAGGATACAGAGACACATCGAAGATGGCCAAAGCTTACAATTTATTTCGATCTTTTCATTTTTCCCCAGAAAATTCAAAATTCTTCGGAGTCGTTTAGACTTCAAGGTTATGAATTAAAATGTCTTCATATTAGAATTTCATACGATAGTCGTAAGTTCTAAGTAGCCGCTGTGGGACGAATCTAATAGGCATACTCTCCATGTGTAGAATGCGATCTTGTTGGAATTTCGACTCGAACTTCCGCGATTATTTTTTAATATTTAGCATTGCTTATTTCCCCGCTATTGCAATGTGAATTATTGGGAACGAAATTTCCGTCAAGCTTCAGTTACAGAATCGTTGTAACTTGTATCGGGGGTACTCCTAAACACAAAGCTATCGAAGACGTTGCATCATTGAACGGCGGCCTGGATAAGTGAGCGCTCTGGTTAGTCGTTAGGTTGTACGTTTATTTCAACAGTGCATTCCTCCCATCAAATAAAATATTTTTTATTCACCAATTTTCCATATTCTGCTCCAATGAAATTAACAGACTTTTCCGAAGAAAATTGGTCTTCCTTCTGTAACTTTGACATGATTTTTCCGGATGAAATGATTTTTGCTGTTAAGTTTTCTATGACAATGACTCATATTCTTCAGTAATAAGTTTCATCATTCTCAAAACGATTTAGTAGTCATAATCTCACCGATTCATAACAGTATAAGAAATCAGCATGAAGAATACATACAAATTATCAGTCGTTGGAAGATTTCTCAATCATTTTAGAATATTTTTGAAACTCTCTGTTTTTGAGATATTCGTCGTTGATTGTTATAAAATCCGATTAAATCCGATAAGATCCAAGAAATGTTCCTTTTTTTGTGGATACACTCTTGAGCTTTAAAGGCAACGTTGATACAGGCCACAGTATATACAGGGTGAGTCTTTGACCTTGCAAAATATTTTAACAGAAGATTCCTGATGCCAAAAGAAACCCTTTTTTCCTCTACCATTTTTTCCGATTCGGCTTGGTTCGTAAGATACAGACTGTTGAAAATCCATAAAAAAATTTAATTTTCGATTATACCTCGCGAACGATCTCACCGAATGAGATGATTTTTGGAATATAGTTTTTTATTGATAAGATGAATGTTCCTGGATTACAAAATTTCATCCACATCCTCCAGTTTCTTTAATATGACCATAACATTCCATAAAAATACCAGAAGTTCAAAGAATCCAACTTTAAAAAATAATTTGAATGCTATTCAACCAATTTTTGACCATTTCGGAAAGTAAAAGTATTCTTTATTTTTTTTTCGTATGATGCGCCGTTTTCGAGTAATATGAAATTCAAAAATAAAAAATATCTGTGAAATTCCGAGAATTGGGTACTTTGGCTGATTGCAACTCTGTTCAAAAAATTCACAGAATTCAATTTTTCCGCGTTGCCACGTCTAAAAGTTGGGAATGGAATCATAGATTTATAGTTCAGTTCAGAATCATAGACTATACGAGTGTATACGTAGAATTAGCATATTGTGTGTTGTTTGATTTCGAAGAGTTTTTTCTTTCTGTTCGTCAATTTGGGAATGTTTGTACGTTCATAGATAAATTAGGTACATCTGTTTTACTTATTTATGAAAATGATAGTTTGAATGGGTTATGTCTGAATCTGATAATTCTTGGAGGAAATGAAATAAACAAAGGAAATTAATAATTACAAATTGAAGATGAATCTCAAAGCTAATATGAGTGATAGCTAGATGAATTCCTCATTATCGAAAATGAAACCAAGAGAAGAATATTCAACTTTTATTGCCCACGAAATTTGGAATACCTAACTTGTTTGTTGCACTATAAATACAACTTTTTTCACCAACTGGAATGTAAAAAGTAAGTTGACGCTTGTTTTCATAACAGAGTTGCTTATTTCGAATATTTGAATGGTATATCTTAGGCTTGGAAAAACTTCAGTGTTCAGGTTTCCAGGGGCGGCCAGCTTATTATGAAAATTTATAATGCCTATATCTTTTTATCTAGGCCGAATCGGAAAAAATGGTAGAGGACAAATGTGTTTCTTTCAGCTTCAAGAATCTTCTGTTAAAATATTCTGCAAGGTCAAAGACTCACCCTGTATAATGTTGTTTATCCATTCTGTCACCAGACAGATCTAAACTATTTCCAGAGAATTAATAGAGTCTTATTAATATGTTCACACTGATTGAGTGATTTCATATAATTCATTCATAAATTTGATGAAAATTGGGATAATTATGAAATTTTCAATGGGGTAATGGGCGCGGATGGAATTGTGTATAATCTTATGGTGAAAAAATTGGATATTGCATGAATATCATTTCAAAGAACAGTGATTCAATGGTGAAGTGTAGTAAAATATTTTTGTTACAATAATATCTCAAAATTCTCAAAATCAAAAGTAGAGTCAATCATGTTCCTTCGAATTTCAAGCAACGGATTGGTTATTCTACAAAATAGATTTCTCTGTTGAACTCTCAAACAGAATGCAGGAATAAGCACATTGAATACTATTTAAATGCTTACAATTTTTCACATGAGCCGGATCTGGAAGATTGGCAAACAAAAAAAGTGATATATTTTATGAAACCAATCTACATATGGAATTAATTTACAACCTGAAGAGTGCACGGAAGCTCCACTCAAACTCAGAGCTTTGACGAATTTCATAACTCAATATGGCTCTCTAATTATAGGTTAATCTGACTGCTATTTTTCATCGTTTTTTTCAAGGACACTTATCGGCTACTATGTATGGATCTTAAGTCACATGTATCCTTATTATGACTCATTATTACTTAATACTCAATACGCGTCGTTGTTACTTTTTTCAGCTACGCATCCAAGCACAATCTGAGCATGATCAAGAGTACCTCAAGTGATACACCCATGTCCTTGGGGACACCTGTGTCGGCCAGCGAGGTGGCAGCTGCCCTTCTGGGTGCCTCAACCAGCTCCTTATCTTGCGGTTACAGAAGACGAAGAAGGGTGGAAGAGGAGGACCTCAGCACCCCCTATAATCATTACAAGTGCCTCAGCCCGAAGCATAGGTCGGGCAAGCTGTTGAGAAGGCAGTTTAGCCTCGACCGGACGGAAGAGTCGAGGCACGAGGACTATTTAAGAGTGGTGAGATATTTTCCATTTTCTAAATTGAATTTATCAATATTGATCATTAGATTCTCAATCTTTTTTATGTGTACATTGAACTTTTCTGTACATATGCTCCTATACAGTGCGCGTCAAAATTATGGAACAAATTAATTTTCTCAAAAACAAATATTTGGCAACAAAACCCGGAAACAGGTCAATTTTGTTTCACTTTTACCAAATTTATATGCATTTTTGAAGAATTTTTGTTGCACCCTGTGCCATCCCCATCAACCCTCTGAATTTTTTGAGAAGGGGAAAGTGGGTCATGTGGTACTTTTTTGGCAAGGTCTTTGTATCTTTATCATTGAAGTGCAGAAATTTTCAGGAAAATTTTCTTTTTTTTCAAATAAGTAAACCATTACAGTTTTGTTCAAGCACAACTATCAACCCCCTCCATTTTCTTTCTCCATTAAAGGGTTCGTAGGGGTTGAAAGTTGTGCATGAACAAAACTGTAATGCTCGACTTTCATTTCGGTGAAAAATTTCATCAGGTACCATCGTCTCGAAGTAAATGAGCAATGACAAAGTGCTTCTCTTTGAAGTACCTAATTTTTCAAAAAAAAAAATTTTTTTTTTAAATTTCTGCACGCCTGTGAAGAAGATACGAAGAAGTTGCCAAAAAAGTACCACATGACCCACTTTTCCTAATCAAAAAATTCAAAGGGTTGATGGGGATGGCACAGGGCGCAACAAAAATCCTTGAAAAATGCATAAAAATTTGTTTAAAGTGAAACAAAAATTGACCTTCTTCAGGATTCTGTTGCCAAATATTTTTCTTCTGAGAAAATGAATTTGTTCCATGATTTTGACGCGCACTGTATGTTGATAGTTCTTTCTGGGAATCACATCACATCTCCACCATATCAATCATTAGCAAACGGCAGAAAATACTATAAAACAGTCAAAAATGGTCTCAAAAATAGCTTGGGCGCTGATTGATGTATCTCGCTGAAGAAAGCTTCAAACAATTTCATTTTTGACTACAGAAATATCCCTCATTGTGGAACCGGTTAAAGTCCAGCGAAAATTATGATTCAAGGAAAATGGAGAATGGAGTTCGATATACTAAAACCCAAAAAAGAATACACCGGACAGATTTCAGAGGTCGCATTCTGAGAAAGCAGGAGGAACAAAATTTCATCATGAAAGAAAAAGATATGTATCCTTTGAAATTGACGAGATTGTTACTGTGAAAGACTATAGAAATGATCAACAACCGAAATGGATCAAAGCACTCATTCTCCAAAGAATCGACAAGTCTACTTATATAGTACGAATTCCATATTTGAACAACATGACTTGGAAAAGATACATGAACCAAATAAACAATATCAGTTCAGAACAAATTTTTCAGGAAAATCCTAGTAGAACAGTAGATTTGTCGGCCCCAGAATGTATTGATAATAATATCAAGATAGTGATCAGTAATGAACCCAGTGATAGTTTGAGTGGGGTGGGAAGACCTAAACGAAAAACTAAACCTATAGATAGACTTACCTAGACAGAAATTAGAATAGCAAACATACCTCAGTTAGTAAAAGTAGGGAATACGTTTATTTAGAAATTAAGGACAAAATGTGTGATGTATTTGTGACAACCTGTATATCATACATGGAAACGAAGAGTTGCTGCAGAGGTTGAGTGCAACAAATGTGATGGACTGTTTCGAGCAATTTTTTCTCCGATGCGGTTAGTTAATATTTTTCCATCATAAAATATCCTAGCAAATTCCTGGAAATATACAGGGTGCTCCAAGTAGTGAAGTCAATATTTTTTTTACATTCCTCACACCTTGGGGTATCCAAAAATACCCCTTTTATAATACGACTTTTGTACTTTCCGAGTTATATTTATTATTGCCACCGAGGTTTCAAAAATCCACATTTTCTTTATGTAGTTGGTATTTGCAATTTTTTTGTGATATGATCGCCCTGAATGTTGTATTGATAACGAAATAACTCAGCTTCCTGAAACTTCTCAAAGTTACTCAAAAAATGCTTGAAAGTTAGAACTTAGTTTTCAATAACTAGGATTCACTCAAACATTCAATTTCAATTTAAAAATACAAAAAGTAGTTTTCATAGCTTTTGGCTGAGTTTTAAAACTCCGCACTATACTAAACCACCAAAGTCATAAGAAAAAAATAATACTTTAATACCCTTTTTTTGGTTGTAATCGGCTTTCAAGAGCGGATAGGCCTTATGTTTCAAGTTTTCATCAGTCTTATAGTAAATTCAAATTGAGTTAGAAAATGTGATTTTGAAGCGATTTCAATTGAAATTTCTATTCCGAAATAAACAACTTAGAATATGGTTGAAAAAATATTTGCTCCTCGGAGAAAAACTCTCAAATATGCAAATACTTCGTTGTTAAGACCAAACAGATTCACGGAACTACTTCAATCTAAAAACAGACAGAGCTACTTAACTTAGTAGCTTCGTTAATAAAAAATTTCAAAAAGCACTGCCGTGAAGGCAGCAACTTTTGCGCGCATGTTCAATGTAGATGACCGCTTCAGCAACGAATTTGAACGTGCGCGCGTACCAAATTTCAGTTCGATACGATCATAAGTTCTGGAGATATCGGGAAAAAATATGTCAAATTTCGATGTTTTCTTCTCGATATCGTTGATTTTTTCGGTATTACTCGAGAAATACTGATTCAGTCCTGATTAAACTTCACAGCTAGTTTTAAGATGCTGAAAGACAACTTTATGCAAAATTTCGTGATAATCGTGTTATTAGAACAATTTGAAAAAAAAAATTTATATGATTTTCCCATCATATCATCCTCATTAAATTCTGTATGAAACTTCGAACTGTTATTTTCGATGAAGTACTGGATTTCAATTCGATCTGATCTCTATTTTTGGAAATATTGTAAAAATAAAATTTTGAATGGGTATATCTACGGAATCATTGGGCGGATTTTACCCATTCACGAATTCGACCTTCGTAATTAAGCCCCAAACCTACTCTACAAATATCGAGTTTCTAAGTCGTTTCTTCCGGAAGTTATTGTGTTTACGGTCAGCCTAAAGGCCGACTGCGTAAACACAATAACTTCCGAAAGAAACAACTTAGAAACTCGATATTTGTAGAGAAGGTTTGGACCTTAATTACGAAGGCCGAATTCGTGAATGGGTAAAATCCACCCAATGATTCCGTAGATATACCCAATCAAAATTTTATTTTTCCAATATTTCCGAAAATACAGATCAGATCGAATTGAAATCCAGTACTTCATCGAAAATAACAGTTCGAAGTTTCATACAGAATTTAATGAGGATGATATGATGAGAAAATCATATAAATTTTTTTTTCAAATTGTTCTAATTACCCGATTATTACGAAATTTTGCATAAAGTTGTCTTTCAGCGTCTTAAAACTAGCTGTGAAGTTTAATCAGGCTTGAATCAGTATTTCTCGAGTTATACCGAAAAAATCAACGATATCGAGAAGAAAACCTCGAAATTTGACATATTTTTTCCCGATATCTCCAAAACTTATGATCGTATTGAACTGAAATTTGGTGCATTGCTGTGAAATTAGAAGGTCAAAGCGTGAGGTTAATTTTTCTTGGATATGATAAATGGTTTCCGGAAAAAAAATTTTTTTGGAAAAAAATTTCGAAAAAAATTTTTTTTTAAAATAACCAACAATATACTCCTGACGAAATTTGGCTCAAAGTTGCGCGTCGTTGTACTCCACCTAACCGCCAAGTTTGAATCCAATCGCTCAGGTAGTTTCTGAAATAAAAAATAAATAACTTCAAAACTTCAAATGCCTATAACTCCGAAACTATTCGATCGATTTGGCCCATTAACGAACTTAACCGCGGCATTTCAATGCGCAACCTACCCTGAAAGTTTCAAGTTGCTAGCTCACTTCGTTCGACAGTTATCGTGTCTACGGCCGGCCGGCCGGCCGGCCGGACAGAATCGATTTTGACACCGGATTCGTCATCAGTGAGTCCAACCTAGTCGATTGAGACCATTTTCGGCTCAATCATCCAAAATTACAGACATTTGATCAAAACGATAGCACGCTGTTCCCCTAGAACATGCGCGCAAAAAATATGATACCATTTCAAGAGAAAGCTTAAGTCCACAACAAGGACAGGTTGTCACATTGAGATTTTTAGCCACTGGAGACCCTTATCAAGATTTGAGATTTAGTTTTTCGATATCTCAACCTCTCTTATCAAACATTAATGGATTTCAAGCGATGGACCAAAATCTCTGGTTATGGTTGCGGTTATCCAAATTGACATAGAGGCAAAGGATTATCTGTCAATGTGAATAACCGTAACTATAACCGGAGATTTTGGTCCATCGCTTGAAATTGATTATTATATCCTTGACTGTTGCCGTTTCATCGAAGTTTTTATATATTTTCTTAGATTCCTAAGAGCACCTTATAGCCATCATTCTTCAAGTCTTTATTGACATAATCTTTGTGATATTTCTTCCACAGATACGGCATTTCCCTGTATATTTCAATTATATTAAATAAGATTGCTTTTTCTCTTGCGCAAGACATCTCACAGAATAACGTATTCAGGGTTATGACACGTTTATTTGTATTGTACGCTCTCTGCGTTGCTATGCGACTGAGCTCCCTAACTCCCTAGCGCTTATTACATTGCACGGTATGCCGGAACCGGCAGATTGGGTCTACTCAATCGCCCTAGATCAGGAATTTAGCTGCCGGTTCCTCATTACACTACCCGGTCCCTGCCTGCCGGGCCCTGGAGTTTGGATAGTCGTTATGGTCCAACTAACTGCCAACTTTCAATCCAATCGCTTCAGGAGTTTCTGAAATATGGGGAAATTAACCTCAAAATTTGAAATGGTTATAACTCCGAAACTATTCGGCCGATTTGGCCCATACACGAACTTAACCTTCGTATTTGCAACCCTTCCTGAAATTTTCAAGTTGATAGAATTCCTCGTACATCCGTTATCGGGGTGACGGCCGGCCGGACAGAATCGATTTTGACACCGGATTCGTCATCAGTGAGTCCAACCTAGTCGTTTAAGACCATTTTCGGCTCAATCATCCAAAATTACAGACATTTTGACAAAACGATAGCACGCTGTTCCCATAGAACATGCGCGCAAAAATTTAAAATTTTTTCAATTTATTCAATATTCTGTGATCATCTGGAATTCGGTATTAATCATGATGTAAAAAATATGGTGTGCTTATCTAGAAAAAAGTGACGTCAGCAAGTTGGAAATCCAAAGAAGTATATATGCTTTGAATTTGTATGAAAAAGTGACGTCATCAGATGAGCACGCCATGTTTCACTTACATGGTTGAATTAACCTTCGAACTGTCATTTTTCGATAAAGTATTTAAATTCAATAGACGACTTCGGCCCAAGTTGCCAACCCACAATTTTCTTCACAAATTTACTAACACTGGGGACCGGGAATTTCAGGACAAATTCGACATGATAAGGTTCGCGTTATTTATAAATATCCGTAAAAGATGCCTCGGCTCCTGAAACGAGATAATACCTTCCAAATATAGGGTTTTGTTAAGACCATCTCTGATTGGCTGAAATTTAAGTTGGGATTCCTGATTTCATGTTAATGGTGTCAAATTTATATAGGATATGTTTCGCAAATCAACTTGGTTATGTCGGTTGCAGGTTTTCCATTCCGTAAATAGAAATATTCGGTTGGTTCCTGAAAAAAGGTTTATTACTGAAAATGATTGGTGAAAAAACGTTCTTTCTGTCACCAGAATGACATGTTCTATGGTAGCATATCCATAGCATAGAACAACCTTTATTTACTTAGGGCCGTATTTATAGTTGTTCCTTGAGGCTTCCTTACTGAAGGCCGCCTTGAATTTGCTTTTCTATGGAAACAAATACAAGTTTGTTTGCATAGAAACATAGAAAGGCAAATTCAAGGCGGCCTTCAGTAAGGAAGCCTCAAGGAACAACTATAAATACGGCCCTATATGATCCATAGAACATAGAATAGAAAACAATCAACACTGGAAAAATTACTAGATATGGTGTATGGATCATAAGGTGAATAAAGAATTCTCTATGCTATGGATTTGTTGCCATAAAATATTGATTGTCGTTCTGGTGCATAGACTTAATATGTCTTTGTTCTGGTGACAGAAATATTGCTTTTTCATCAATCAACTTCCTTAGTTAACTTTTTTTCAGGAACCAACCGAATATTCCATATTTACAGAACGGAAAACCGGCAACCAAAATAACCAAAGTTGATTTGCGGAACATATCTTTTATAAACTTGACACTATTAACATGAAATCAGGAATCCCAACTTACATTTCAGCCTAACAAAAACCTATTTTTGGAAGGAATTATCTTGTTTGAGGAGCTGAGGCAACTTTTACGGATATTTATAAATAACGAGAACCTTATCATGTCAAATTCGTCCTGAAATTCCCGTTCCCCACTGATAGTAAATTCGTGACGAAAATTGTGGGTTGGCAACTTGGGCCGAAGTCGGCTATTCGATCTAATTCGTAGTTTTGGAAATATTCGGAAAATAAAATTTTGAATGGATATATCTGCGGAATTATTGGATGGATTTCACCCATTCGCGAATTCGGCCTTCGTAATTGGGGTCCAAACCTACTCTACAAATATCGAGTTGTTCTTTGAAAAAACAACTTTGAAACTCGATAGTTGTAGAGTAGGTTTGGAGCTTAATTACGAAGGTCGAATTCGTGAATGGGTGAAATCCGCTCAATGATTCCGTACATATACCAATTCAAAATTTTATTTTTCCAATATTTCCAAAAATACAGATAAGAGTGAATTGAAATCCAGTACTTCATCGAAAAAACCTAGAAAACCACTGACGTGAAGTCAGCATCTTTTGCGCGCATGTTCAAAACATACCACCTGAAGTGAACATGCGCGCAAACGCTGCTGACTTCACGTCAGTGCTTCTCTTGGTTTTTTACAGTCCTTAGCTCTCTTTCTACACGCAGCCTCCTTCATTATGGATATACTCAAACGGGATATCGTTTGCATTTAGTCCTGCCGACATTGTGGTTATATTCACAATTGAGCGACACTGTCGGAATAATAAAATCAAGAGGAGACACGCTAGGTCAACTCAAATAGGTGAATTTGTATCCCCCGACCTCTGTACATCCATTAAATCTCTTCTTTCGTATCCCGACTTTGTCGAGAACCGTCAAGATAAGCCACTCTATATTCATGGATTATATAGCAAAAACACGCCGGACTCGTCTCCAGGATCTTCTTCAATTTCCCCCCATTACGTAAAAGTTAAGCGCTCCAGAATAAACTCGCCAACTATAAATCTAATTAATCCCCGCACGGTCGACAAAGTTGTTCGGGTCGGGCGATAAAAATCGCCCGAAAAAAATGGAGTCATTAGAATCGCGCCGGAGGAGATGAAGACGTCGCACATTCTTTACCAAGACATTATGCGGTAAGATGAGGGAGAAGTGACGATTAGTTGGAGACGGTTTCGTGGTTTTCCGGGAGAAGATGGATGCTAAGTGTAGGAGAAGAAGTTTTTTTCGCGGATGTTTAGCGTCGTTATATTCGGTATCGTTTCCCGTTACGTGGGAGGTTTCTCAGATGAAGATACAGAAAAGTTTATGGCTATTGAATGTAAAAGGTTATGTCCTTGATATCCCAAGGAATACTCATGCAATCGGGTTGAAACTTTGTCGTTTGTTTCAAAATACTAATGCGCAACTTCTGGCAGCATTTCGTGAGGATCCAAGTGTCAAATTTTCAAAAAAAAATTTTTAATTTTTTCAAACATTTTCGTGCGCATTTCGGAGGAACAGCGTTACGTCTGTGATTTTCGTTTAGTTTCGACTAGGTTGTACTCATTGTCGAAGAATTCGGTCTCAAAATCGATTCTGTCGGGGTGGTCCGTCCGTAAACACGATTAGGGGAGTACGGGGAAACCGGTATAGTTCCCGAACCTATTCTACAGATATCGAGCTCTAAAATGTTTGTTTCGGTAGTTTTTGTGTTAACCGTCGCCGTGAAGACGTAAACAAAATAACAATAATACCAGCTTGAAACTTCATGCAGAATTTTGAGAGGAAATTATGATTTCAAGATTACCAAATATTTCCATCAGTAAGTAAAGGTACGTTTGGTGGCATCAATATGTGAAAAGATGACCACTTTGACAAAAAATTTAAACATGTGCTCAAAAGCTGTTGACTTCACATCAATGCTTCTCTAGAATTTTTATTAGTGTAATATTGATAACGCGTATCTGTGTTTCTGTATTCGTTGATGAACGCTTTTGCATTTTCCATAGAACATTTTACTGTTCTGAACTATGTCGTGAGCTCGGCCTGCGTCACAATAATACAGGGTGAGTTTTCAATTTGTACATTAATTTCATTCATAGATTCCTCTAAACAAATTTAATACTTTTTTCATTTGCCATTTTTCCAAATTCGGTTCAGGTGAAAACTTATGAGCATTTAAAATTATCTCAATGTGCTGATACACTCCTGCACTTTCTTTGCAAGTTATCACAGATATCTCTTACGGTGATCTCTTCTGCAGAATAACCAATCCAATGTTTGAAATTCAAAAAACATGATTACGAAAATTCATTTACTACCTTCATTCTTATGATTTGTTCCTTCTGCGATGTTATCGCAAAGAAAATATTTCACTACTCTGGACTAGAAACACTGATCTTCAACTTGATATTCATGCAATCCAATTTCACTTCCACTATAAGATTATACACAATTCCATCCTCGACCATTCTCATATTGAAAACGCCATAATTATCCTCATGTTCATCAAATTCATAAATGAATTTCATATGAAATCACTCAACTAACCTAAATACATGAATTGAACTCTATGGCAAG
Source organism: Myrrha octodecimguttata (assembly GCA_958510865.1). Classification (NCBI taxonomy): domain Eukaryota; kingdom Metazoa; phylum Arthropoda; class Insecta; order Coleoptera; family Coccinellidae; genus Myrrha; species Myrrha octodecimguttata. The sequence goes on from OY294057.1 coordinate 36,556,630, forward strand.
TCTGGTCCATAGACAATAATACATAGCCCCTATGTCTGAGGTCTGATCACGAAATAGCATAGACCTAATGTAAGTACATCACTTATGAAATAGATAAATATTTCTGTGTATTCTATAGTACGGATAAATCTGGAAGGAGCTTGATTTATTAATTAGATAATGGGCTGCTCCATAAAAATAAGATAATTTTTCGGATTTCATCCGGTTGTATGAATTCAACATTGAATATCTCAAAAACGGTGCGTTTGAGGAGAAATCATAAAGAATAACTAGGTAAACTGATTGGAGATTCTGATTATGGCATAAGATAAACTTTATCTGCATTCTTCATGCTTATTCTCTGTATGCTTATGAGTCCATAACTCGGAAAGTATTTGAACTAGGATGAAAGTGATTACTGAAGAATATGTGACATAGTTATAGAAAACTTCACATCAAAATTCATGTCATTCGGAGTTACCATATCAAAGCTACAAAAAAAGATTTTTTTGTAAATTGAAGCAGCCTGTATCATTTCATTGAAACCGAATCTGAAAAAAAGGTGAATGAAGAAATTAATATACAACTTAAGGACCTACCCTGTATATGCTCTGGCTTACTGTGGTCAGTGAAGTGCAGTGCGTAGCAATATGTACAAAGTGCAAATGTTTAGGCTGCTTCCATATTTGAAGCGGCCAGTCCAGAATAGAGAACCAAACTCTACCAGCACATAAACAGGAGATCCAGGATGTCATCATGTCTGGTCTCGAGGTCCCGAAGAGGACAGTTGTTTGCAATTATACGGTTGAAATGAGTTCACCAATGGACTAGGAGGAACTGATGGACTTTATGTTTTTATAGATTAATTAACTATTGAACCCTTATTGAGAAACTTGTTTTGGTAATCCTTATATCTCGCTGGTCCTACAGCGGTATTTGAAGACTCATTTTACTGATTAATTTTCCTTCATCCATCATAACGGTGGAAACACCAATTTCAGACCAAAACTTTGATCTGAATACCAGCAACAAGAAACACCTTTGATTATTGTCGTGAAATGTGATTTCAGTTCGAATTGCTGAAAACGGTTACAATTGCTTCCAAGGCTTCATCTTTTGGTGACGCAAGGAAGAAGAATTGATAAATAGATATTATGTAATTATTATTGAGTATTACACCCAGAAAGGATTTCTTCGATAACCAAATTTTTTGACAATTTAGAAGTCTTACATCGGGAATGAAACGGTAACAATTCCAGAAAATTAGTTCAATATCTAGCAAAACAAACAAAAAAGCACAAAAGTGCAAAAGTCCGCATTTTTCGCGTGCATATTCAAAGGAGATGATCGCCTTGGCAACGAATTTTAGCATGCGCGCAAAAGTTGCTTACTTCACGTTAGTGCTTTTCTGGTTTTTACGCGCTTATTTTGGGGAACAGCGCGTTATCATTTCGTCACGATGTCTGTAATTTTCGAATTTTGAGCCGAAAATGGTCTCAAACGACTAGGTTGGACTCACTCAAAATTGATTCTGTCCGTTCAGCCGAGTGCGCTGTAACTTTCGAAAGGAAGTACCTAGAGTCTTGAAATTTTCAGGTAATGTTAAGATCCTATATTTCTCGGTTAAGTTCATTAATGTGCTTTTGCTACAGCCATTTGAAATTTTGATTTATTAATAACTCGAAAAATATTTATCTGATCGAAATAAAACTTGGTTGGAATATGAACAGTGTCAATAGGAAGAATTATCCATGGAAAAATTCTAAAAAAAAAATAATTTTTTTTTAATTTTTTTTGAAAATTTTTATATTTTATTGAAATTTCCAAGTCATCATTTCGCAATGTGAACAAGCGCGTAAAAGCTGCTGACTTCACGTCAGTGCTTTTTTTGAGTTATTCCGGAAAAACAACGATACCGAGAATAAAACAAAAATTGTAATCATGTCAGTCTGAAATTTGGTCAGAGAAGAACTTCCTTCGAATATGAAGAACAGTTTCCGAAAAAAAAATTCGAAGAAAATTTTCAGAAAAAGCACATTCTGTTGACGAAATATGAAGTTTTGCAAAGTTATTCATTCCAGAACTTCTTTAATGTCACTGAGTATATACAGGTGTCCGGTAAACCTTAAACAGTATTTGTAAAGGTGATAGACTAGATCATGTCCACTCAAAATATAGAGAAATTTTTAGGTAAAATACATTTCACCGATGTTTTGGACATCATGTCTCTAAATTGGTACTGAGTTTTTTTTTAATGAACATTGCTGATGACTGCTGCCTTGCGGATGTGTGAAACAATTTTCAAAAATTGGTATAATTCTGCTAAGAATGGATGAAGATGAATTGACATATTTCAATTCTACCTATTATTATTCTCGTAACTTTGACCCAATTTTCTGAAAAAACTTATTACTACGTGAACGTGAACATTCACTACAAAAATATGCACGCTTTGTAAACTCTCCAAAATTGTACGAAACATGCTCGGATTATTTCTGGAAGGGGTGATATTTTCGTTGCAAGAGAATAAGTAGATATTCTATGCAATCCTCAACTTTTACAATTTTGAGAGAAAAAGTCTTCTGTTGCAAATTTTTCGGAATAAATGTTGGAATAATGATTAATTATAATGAATTCATTGCCAGAGAGTTTTCAGAAGAATAAAAAAAAAACAATTCCAAATCTTCTTCTAATTAAAATCTTTCCAAACCAGAGTTACAAGCAATAAATTCCATAAAGAAGTTGTAGAAATTTTTTCTGATTGTTTTCTATGTGTTCTGATGCCAAGGTGATATACTTCCAACAAGGACTTTCTTGAACATGCTATATACCGCACCGGTACTCTGAGTGTCCATATGGACACACCAACTCAATTAGTGTTCCACGTTAGTTGTATTTAGCCAAACCGTTATACTATCAAACAGCCCAAATGAAATAAATCAAATACTTGCAAAATTGGTTTAGAGCCTCCAATCCCTTATGATATTGAGTATATTAGGTCCAAATATTATCAAACTTGTGGTTCAATTCTAACTTCTGATTTTGTAATAGCAACTGACCCATCTTTATGGAAGGAAGTCAGAGTATTACAAGCCCATGAGTTCGACAATGTTTGGGTTTAGTGTACCTTGTACAATGGAGCAATCCTTGGGCCCCCAGATCAATGAACTGAAATCTTTTCATAAACTTGGGCTTCATGTTTGAGCAACAACTACAACTGATATGAAACAACTGGGAGGGTGTGTTACAATATACTATCAGAAAATCGTTGTAACTGGGACGAAACAACATTTAAAAGTTCCTTCTTGAAAATTATCATAAATGTGTCCGAAAGGATAGGGAGCAATTCAATTTTTTCGTCTAAATATCAGTTAATGAAATTTATTGCTCAAAATTCTGGTTTGAAAAGATTTTATTTAGTAGGAGATTTGAATTTGTTTTTTTTATTTTTCTGAGAATGAATTCTTCATAATTAATCTTTGCCAAAATTTTATTCCGAAAATTCGCAACCGAAGACTTTTTTTCTCAAATCGTGAAAGTTGGCATTCGCTTGCAACAAAAAAATTACCCCTTCCAGCAAAAATCAGAGCAGGTTCCATATACATTTTTGGAGAGTGCACAAAGTGCGCATATTTTGTAGTGAATGTTCACATTCACTTGGTTGAAGTTTCCTCGGAAAATCGGGTCAAAGTTACAAGAATAATAAAAGGTGCAATTCAAATATGCCATTTCATCCCCATTTTCCGCAGAATTATATCAATTTTTGAAAATTGTTTTATACATCCGGAAAACTGCAGTCATCAGCAATGTTCAGTAAAAAATTTTCCGAATCAGTACCAATTTAGAGATAAGGTGTCCGAAACGTCGAGGAAAGGTAGGTGATTTTTTACGAATTTCCAAAATGCCCATTATCTCGAAAACGGTGAAAATTTCACCTACAAATTTTTCGATATTCTGGGTGGCCATGACCTAGTCTATCACCTGTACAAATATTGTTCGAGGTTTACCGGACACCCTGTATATTGGAAGTCAGCTTTTCATATTTCCATTCCATATAAAAAGAGGGAGTCAAGCAATTAACACTGTAAATATGACATGACTAATATACTGGATTGTTGTTCCGCTAACTTGCCAAGGTTCGCCAATTGCCGTCATCTAAACTTTCTGATCTCTTGCGTCCGGTTCGAAGTCGGCGAGGATTCACGTCCAAAATCTATCGTCCTAAGATCAAATCCCTCGTCCTTACTAAGAGGATTTTCCGATAATTGAATTTGAACTCCGGGTCGGGATTTGATATGGTTTCGTGTGCAATACTGCTGTCTGATGGGAATGTCAATGTGCTTTCAGATTTTCGCTTACCTTTAGTGTTTTTGATCTGTATTGTAGGTTCAATGTTGGATCTTTTTATAATGGTTAATTCCGTTAATGATAATGCTGATATCTAGGGGAAAAACGGATATTCAGTAAATGAAATTACAACTGCACGTGTTAGTGTAGATGAGTGTAGTACAGTGTGGTGCAGTGTTCACTGATTCGGATCCAATCCAAGATGGCTATTCTATACAAGATGTAACAGAGTTCATGTACAATATTCAGGGGGTGAAAGCACAGATCATTTCCAACAAAAAATGTACTCGTATAAGTTTTTCCTTAAACCCTCCAGCTCTACATATATCCATTCCATTGTCTTTTTTTGAGAACTTCCGAACCCTTCCGGAGAGTATTCTTCGAAACGATGAGACTTACGGCAAAAAGTATTTCCTGGAGGGCAACGCTCACCTACCGCCAACAGCCCAGCCCACGGCACACCGGAACTCTGAAACCATGGCACCGATTTTTTCCATTAAAGAAGTTAGACGGCGCATTCCAATGCGCGACCTAACCTTAAAGTTTCAAGTCGTTAGCTTGGTTCTTTCGATAGTTATCGTGTCGTCGACCGGCCGGCCGGATAGAATCGGGTTTGACACCGGATTCGTCATCAGTTAGTGCAACCTAGTCGTTTGAGACCATGTTCGGGAAAAATCAAGAATAACAGACATTTGGGCAAAACGGTAGCACGCTGTTCCCCAAAAACCTGCGCACAAAAAAGTATTTCATTTTATGACGGAAAATCTATGGTTGAAATCAAGGTACAACTTGAAGACTCGCCCTGTATAATCTCAGAAATACCAATTGGATCGAATCGAAAACTAGTTCATGGTTGAAAAATGACTTAATGGTTCATTCAGAATTTCTTGAGGGCCATATGAAAAGAAGATCGCCTAATCAGAAAACCAAGGTGCTGACTTTACGTCATTGCTTTTCTAGACATTTTGTTTGACATTGTTAACTAGGAGGTAACACTTTTGATGTGCGATACATGTTTTATTTAACGAACCTTCAAGCCTGTTTTTTTTCGCAGATGAGCCCGAAGCTGTGCAAGCAGAACTCAGCTGGAGCTGCCGATCTCGAGAAGATAGAAGAGATACCGCTGAGGCCGACTACTTTGGCCACCCCTGCGACCAGCATCTCCACCCTTCAAGGGTCTTTCTCCATATCGGTGGATTCGCTGCTACATTGAGTCTCAGGTCATGATGATCCAAGATCCGGCTAATTGAGAATCTACCCCAGCTGTTATTTGAAGAAGGATTAGTTTACATGAAACATATCTTGTATGTAAGTCGGGAATGTTGCCTAGTGAAATCGAGATAACGAATGTAGAGTAATCCGAGCTTACCTGCAGTTGTGAAAGCGAACAGAACATTGAACTAATATTCGAGATATACCTTAGGTATGTTAAGAAGACGATTATCTTCTGGATTATAAAAACCTTTCATTTAGTTGGAGATGCATATACCTACCCCAAAATGTCTTCATTTTTGGTAAAGGGGGTAATATTGTCAAGATATTAGAGATACCATCGCAAAAAATAAAAATATGTTCCATTCAATAGTATTAATTTGTCGAGTAGAGTGTTTTCATTCTTACGCAGACTTTTTAAGATGAATTGGTTTTTCGTTACTTCTTTAATCAAAAAAATACTCTTAATCCCCTTCATCAACCAGAACCGAAGGTGAAAATCACTAGAAACTATGTGAATGAAAGAGCTTCAGATTTTTTTCGAAAGCTGCAACAATAGGTCTCTTGCATGAATTTTTTTCATCATTGTATCAGTGGAATCAAATATTCTATTCGTAAGACGACTGAAAAACTTTAACCGCCGTCAAAACTTTCAACTTTCAACTTTGAAAATGATCATTTGAATTTAGTTCCGCATGTCTGCTGCTTAAACGGACGAAACTTCGCGGCTTCTGTGACGTACCGGGATATATCCACTCTCTCCCTCTTCTCCTGTAACTTTCTCTCCAACAAGCCGATAGACAGTGTCAATCGGTGAATCGTAGAATAACGAGTGACGTAGAAAGCCATCCAACGCGTTTCTTCCGCTTCGAAGTTGAGTCCTGATTTGACAATTTTTAATACCGAATTATTCAAAATTCGCGAATTGTTGCAGTGTATAATAGCATACATTATGATTTTGAATCGGTATAGAATGAGGAAAACATGAATTAATATAATTCGTGTTTCATGCAAGAGACCTATTTCAATTGAAGATGTCTGTGAATCTTACAATTCTTCAGAAGATTTCAGATAAATACATCTCAATATTCTAAATAACTTTATAACTAACTTCATAGTTTATTAAACCTTTGAACTACTGACCGTTTCTGCTCTCTTGGAAGTGACTTTTAGATCTGAAATCTCAATCCTTGAAAACTGTTAGATGGAGTTGTAAAATTCAAATACTGGTGGGAAGAGAATTGTGAGAATTTGTTATACAACTCGTCCATTTGAATATTTTGGAGTTATTTTGATACCCGCTTGGAGTGAAAGTAGTGAAGTCAATAATACCGAGGAAGATGCCTCCCTGCAAACAATAAACGAGTTTAATTCTTAGAATATCTTCTACGAAGAATACAGTCAGAATAAAGGGCTACTATGAAAGAGAAGAGCAAAAAAATATAGCGTGAACTGTATAGCGTAGGTCAAATCAAAGTATAAATACTTGCGTAGAAAATTGAAGCTTTTGAAGGTTTGCGAGGTAGCTTCTACCTCTTTGGGGGAATGTCACGTTTCGTCCCGGCTTGGTTTGGGGAAACTCGTCAGGGCATGCACCAAACAAAGCCGTTTACATGCCTACGTGAGCGGACACCCCTTTTGCGGATTACAAGGGAGTGTACCAGACTGTTGGGGATGAGTGTACTTCCGAGATCTTTGGAGGATCTACCAGGGACAGCGTGCGCGCTAGCGCCCTCTGTACCTTGACCGACGATGTTGCCAAGCGTTACAGGCAGGTAACATAGGGTACTTAAGACGCAAGGGATGGTACTGCGCGTGCGACTTAAGTAAGAGCTGAGAGAGGGCGCTCGCTACAAAATAACTAGTGGGACACCGATTTCAGTTATAATAATTTATATGCTTACAAAATGGTGAAGGAACTCGGACCAATGTATGTACAGTGTGAGCTAAATTGGACACTTTTGAAGGGGAAGCCCTATTTCTAGACTAGATGAACAAAAATTTGTGTCAGTTTCTGAGGGCCAATTGTCATTAAAAACTCATTGGCGAAAACCTTAATTCCATAACTATCACCGAAGTTTAGTTACCGGGTGTTTTTCCAAAAAAAAATTTGCTGTAACTTTTCTTCTGTCGGAAATTTTCTATTTCTGTGAGAAAATTCTCATAGCAACTTCTCACGTTTATTGAATTTTCTGCAAACTGATATTTTATCAGATAGCACTCTGAAAATATTTTTGTGAAATGGATATTTTTCTACCTATTTTGATAGAGCTTGAAATTGCTTTTTCAAAAATATAGCATATTGATATTCTTCTACAGTTATGTTCGAGATATTGAATTCTCAAATTTTATCTCTTGGACAAGTAGGCTCAGGACTGTGCGGCGGTGGAAAAAAATAATGCGAACATTGATTATTTCATTCAAACAGTAAATGTTTTGAAGAAAACCTGTAGTCTTGAAAATCCATAAAAAATGGAACTTTTTTTAAAATCAACAGTAAATGAACAAGTCCATTGAATGAGGTGTCCGAAGGGTTTTTTTCTAAAATATGAGTTGATGTTCTAGGATTGATTTCAACAGCTCCTAAAACCAAGACTTCTCATAAATCTGTATTCTCAAGATATTTCTTTGGTCATTTCGGTTCTCAAGTTGATCTTCGTTCATTGAGTTGTCACGCAATATTGTGCGAAAATATATTTGACAGACTGTCATTGTTTTCACGATACAAATCACTTGCTGCCTCAACATTTTATCTGTTTTGTATGAAACAGACTTACATATCCCACAATATTATAATCTCGTATTTAATTGCTGAAAAGTAAATAGAAGTTGCGAACTGAACAGAACTTACTGTCTCAATAGACATTCGATAACTAACATCTCCATGGTTTCATTCACCATCGTATTTTCCAAAGCCTATAGTCAAAAAAAAATTCAATATCTCGAACATAACTATAGAAGCATAAAGTATGCTTTATTTATAAAATGGCAATTTCAAGCTATATCGAAATATTTAAAAATATACGGGGTTTCCCATTTGAGAAAAATAATTTTAGGGGGATATCTAATAAAATATCAGTTTGTAGAATATTTAATTAACGTCATTAAATTCTACGTGAGAAGTTGCAACGTGAACGTTTTTACAGAAATAGAAAATTTTCCAACAGAAGAAAAGTTACAGCAATATTTCTGAAATGAACATCTTCGAAAAACACCAGGTCACTATGCAACGGTGATTGCAACGGAATTATGGTTTTTCATGAGAATTGGCCCTCAGACAAAGACGTCAGTTCTTGTCTATCTAGTACAAAAATAGGAGTTCCCCTTCAAAAGTGTCCAATTTGGCACACCCTGTACAGTGTGTTTAATTGGTAAAGGAACATACCGTAACCTGAGGTAGATATGTATTCATATAAAATAGTTTAGGAATTTTAGGTCCGTATAAGAGACATATGGGACTTCAGATTAAAATATTCGAATAACGCAGAAATTTTCAATTGGAATCCATTGATTTTTTCGTCCTCCACGTCGGATTGCTCATCGAAAACTTCACGGAAAGATTTGATTCAATAGTGAAATTCCGATTAATTCTCAGAATGATTAAAAATTAGTATTTCCCGATATTTCGAAGGATTATTTCTGAAATTCACAGAAAAACATTGATCACGATCCTTAGGAAATCTTTCAATACCTCCGAAAATGAATATCGGATAAACCTGAAACTCAAAACACCATCTATTCTATCTATTTTCGATAAAAATGTGGATGATTTTCAGAAAACAAATTTTCGTAGTTGAGTGTCGATATTTTTCAAACAATTACAAAGTTTTGAAGTGATCTCATCTTTACTTCTCGAGATATTTAGGAAATAACCTCAAGCTTTCAAACAACATCGAAATTTGATATTGTTTTTTCCATATATCTCCGGAGGTGAATATCGTATAGAATTAAAATTTGAACCATTGTTGTCGAATACTGATTTTAAGGTCTGTGCAGAATTTTGTTAAATCTGGTCAATCTTTTCCGAGAAAAAAAAGGTTCAAGAAAATTTCAAGAATTTTCGAATTATCATTATTTTAAAATTTTCAACAACCTGATCCATACGAAATCTTGCATTAAGTTGTGCCTTGGTATTCAAGAACTAACTACAACGTTCCAATCGAATCAGTACTTCATTAGATATCGAGAAATTAACGTCCAAATTTCATATAGGTATAACTCCGAAACACTTTGGTCGATTTCGCTCACAAATGAACACGGCCTGAAGGCCGCTCGGACAAACTCAAATTTGACAACGGATTCTTCATCAGTGAGTCCAATTTAATTGTCGAGACCATTTTCGAAAAAAAATCTGTAAAATCATAGACATTCAGAAGAAACGATAACGCACTGTTCCCCAGAACAAGACCGTAAAAAAAACATCTAAATGGCATACATATATCAGTTATTCCACTGTAGTATGGTTGACCATTTTCGTCGATTGGAAATTACGATAACTTTAATTTAAATATGAAGAGTGCCGAATTCGTCTATACGAAACGATGTGACGCCGACGTCGACCTTGGTGCAAGTTAAGCATCCTATGTGATCACCTGATCACTTAAGGGCTCCTTCATTACGATCACCAAAGTCTGCCGTAAACGAGGTTCAATGTATACTTAGTCTTGGGTAGTTCATCACATTACTATAAGTCACTACATTCTCGTCGAGATTTCGCTAGGCAACCCGACTATACTTTATCACATTATATTGATAGTCTTTTTTCGAATTGAATTTTATACGGAAAGTACCTACACGAAGAATCATGAACGCCGATCTAGAACAATGAGTGTATGTACTCATAGGAGGTAAGTCTTTAAATTGTTCATCAATTTCATCCCTAGATTTGCCTCATTAAATGAAACACTTCTTTTATTTGCCATCTTGGTAGAGTTGACATTGGGCTTGGGCTGAAATGAACAAGATGTGGAATATCTAGAAATATCAGTTTTTCCTTTGTAGCATCGACATGGTTACTACGACTGAAATTATAGCCGTGTGGAGCTTTTCATACTAATCATATCAACCCTTTCCTGCCATTACCCACTTAAATTTTGGGTCCGAAACGTGATCCCAGAATTGTCAAATATTGTACTATACTGCATTCACTTTTATAAGCTATCCCGGTGGGCCATGATTTAGGTCTATCAAGTTTTTTTTTACTTAAAACTCAGGCAGGCACTCGTGAAATATCGGCAATGTCAAAAGAATTCTCAGAGACGTTGCCAAATCCTAATGCCAATTTCTACAAGATACAAGATGTCGAAGGTTGTTTTGAAGAAGTAGAGACAAAGTATCAGGAAGTGCTCATAGAATAGAAATCTGCTTTTCCTGACAGTAACCCTGATAATATGGAATCAATAATTTATCACAATCTATTCAAAATTTTCATACTGGAATATCTCAAGCTTTGCAACAAGGTTTTCAAATGTCTTCTATAGGCTGATTTCTTGAGAATTTCGAAAATTAGGGTATACCTAGCTCGTTCAGAAGTTTCACTGCAAGGTAGTCGAGTACTTTTTTTTTTTTCGAATGAACTATCACAAAGTAACGTACTAGTCCATCCATTATTTTCCAGTAAATTTCAAACCTCGGTTCTTGATTGCGGTTCAAGAAAATAGCATAACTGAATCATCCAACAATATTTATATACGTGAAATATATTTCCATTATTAACAGAGAAAAAGTTTCTTCTTCTTCATCGCCAGCTCCTTGGAATTATTGAATTCACATAGTATTTTCTCAAATTCATTATCTTCCCAAAGTAAATTCACATTTCGAAAAATAGGTAATTCTACGACCTCTATGCATAAAGGACAACGTTGTGTAGTTTTCTGACAGGAAAAAGACAATAACCAAACATTTTCAAAATATACACAGTGAAATTTGTCAGAATGTTATGGCCAACCAGGATAGTTTATAAAAGTGAATGGAGTTTACTTGGCTCTGTAAAAGATGAAGGCGCTAAGGTCACTTTGTCGAGTCCATACAATTAATTCTGCTGGATGAAATGAATTGAGCTCTAATCTATTAGGAGTGTTGAAATTATTTTCTGAAATATGAATTAGATATTTGAGAGGATTGATTCCTGCTAATATATAAGAAGAGTATAACAAATGTGGAACATCTCTTCATCAATATTCTGAAATATTTATAAGCGAATATGGAGCAATATAAGGTTTATCGTTAGTAGAGTTTCATGGATACAAGAAGTCATTTCGAAGCCGAAACAACGTTAAAAACGGAACGGGAGATTGAAACTACCATTGTTTGAACAATGATTTTACTCATGGATTTTATTTTTTAGTTAGGATATCCTTTCATAAAAAAAGGCTCATAAATTCTGTATGTACGCATAAATAAATATTTAATTCAAAAGTTATGAATTCGCTGTGAACAACCTACTTTTGAAAATATTTTGAGCAAATATTCATGATTATTATTACTGAAATATGAATAATTCACTAGGCTGTTTATGTTCATACGAATTGATCAGAAGATTTTCGAACCCGAAAAATTAATCGTAGTATCTCTAGTTCCAAATGTTTTCTATATGTAGATATTTTTGAATACGCAACTCTGAAAGACTCCATGAACTGAATATTGAAATAATAAGTTCCACTCGTTATGAATGTCCCTTCGAAAATATCAAGTTTCCGATTTGTCTCTTCAAAGACTAAGGAGATCTTTACATATATATTCTTCCGAATATATTTCAGATTTTACATGACAGATTTCTCAATTCTGGCATATATCGGCGAAAACTGAAGTAGACAATAAAGCAGTATGTTGAAAACATTTGGACCTCATTTCGGACACAAAATATGACAAAGACTGTCCACACCATGTATCCTGTGCATATATCTTAAAAAGGTTGCCCAGTCATACACTCGGCAATTCATAAAACTAAAAAAAACATTGAGAAAAATGAAGAGTTTAACTATTAAGGCATATAATAGGTCACGAGCAGTTTTGACAGTTGGGAGAGTCTGGAGGACCAACAATAACCTAAAATGCGTTGTTTACTATGGGAAAAAGCGATTTCTCTCGTGATTTCGTATTCATTTGGAAATTTTGGATTGATGTATTCACTTTTTTTGAGAAGGATAGTATAAATTCGTTGTACTTAATATGAAATTAGTCCCTGATTTCATAAACAGGCAAATAAACAGACCTTTGGTTAGTTCAGTTAACAGTCTTTTTGTGTGTTGTAGTAAATTATATAGGCACCTTTTTACTTCCATATGGAGGTAAAATAGTGCGAAATCATTTTGTGATATTATAGTGCTAATAAATTTTTCATTCCTAGACTGCCAGTTATTCCTGGGTGTAGTAGATAGGAACAGTGTATTGACACAGTGGATGGTTTTTGTTTCTAAAATACGACTCAAGGGTGATCAAATTAGGCTAAAATGCCGATCAGTGATGATTTAGATCTTTTCTTTGTGAAAACAATCAGGAATGTTTATCAAAAACTGACGTTTTTACGAAAATTCCCTACCTGGTATCAATCGGCATAACCAAACAAATCATTGTCAGTAGTAATACTGCACCTTAAGTGAGAATCAGCTAAAAATTTTACTGCATTGAATATCTGAACGGAAATATCTTTTATAAATCCTGTCTTGTTCAAGTAATAAAGAAATGCTCATTGAGAACTCATGTTTTTCATGTTCGGTATGCCCTACCAAAATAACGTACATGATATTACTCGACTAAACATGAAAATCAGCCCAAAATTCGATGTCATTGCATACCTGAATGTCAATGGTATGAATCAATCCTATCTAATTAAACATCGATTTCAAGCGATGGGGCAAAAGCTCCGGTTATAGTTGCGGTTACCCAAACTGACATATACGCAAAGGATAATCTGTCAATTTGGATAACCGTAACTATAACCGGAGCTTATGGTCCATCGCTTGAAATTGCTTCAAGTGTTATTGATTGCGGAGACTAATTACAACCTATGTTCTTTGCCGAGGTAACTGACAAGTTGCAAAGTAACATTTATTCTGTGAATTTCCATTTTAGAGCGCAGTTCTTCATTGAATTGATTCAGAAAATATGATTTTCCCCTTCAGAACCGATAGAATTTTCTTATTTCTCTCTTTTATAATGGATAAATTGAGTTCCCCTCCACATCCGGTTAGTACCTACCATTCAAATGAAAATACTTCAACAACTCATTCGTGGTTTTCATCGATTTGATGTTGATTATTCGAGCTTGAATACCTGAATTTACTTCAAAAAAATTAGGGTTTATTGTATTTCTTGCCTTACTAAACCAAGCAACATGCAACAACAGCATCAACCAGCAAGAATTGTATTTATTCGAAAAATTCCATAAGTTTAGTGAAGCTGTTACTGTTACAAGTTATCAAGTACTTTGGATATAGTTCCTAGATAATGCAATAGTGAATATCACTCCAAATTGTTCGATTTCATACAAAATCACAAGCCAAATCGCTTTTTCCCATAGCAAACAATGCATTTTAGGTTATGGTTGGTCCTCCAGTCTCTCCCAACTGTCAAAACTGCTCGTGACCTATACCCCGAATAGTACGAGGCTACGTTTTTAGATAGCAACTTCATTTCTTTTTTACTTTGATGATTTCCTTCAACAAATAATTCATATTGATTGAAAATTTAACGGAAAATCAGCATTGAGCATTCTCCCCAAAAAAATAGATCATTCAAGAAATAAAAATGTGAAATAATAATCAATCCGTTGCCCCCAAATTACACCCTGGTCATTTGCGTTTCCGCTTGAATTTTCAGGTCATTCCAACATTTCAATACCTAAAATATTACTTGGATACTAAAGTCTATAAATGGCTAAATTTACGATAAACTTCACTCAAACTGATGACGCATTACTCCTCACACCTAAGTCACTATAAGAATCTTCATTTATTTTTTATTGCTGAATTAGTCGTCATAATATCCCCTGAAATGCGCGGTTTTCAAAATTGAATGTTAGAACATCCGATAAATTCGAGAAATTCCACTGTATTTGTTGATCCGCAAAAAGCTAGTAAAGAAGTAAAGTAAATTCGAAATTTGTGGTTCAGACTTTCCATAAAATGCATAGTATAATTGTTGTGATTTTTGTACCTAATTAATTTATAAATCTTATGTAAATTAGAAGAATTATGAAATTTCCAATTTGAGAATGAGGGAGGATAGAATTGTGTGTAAATTTATTGTTGAAACAATTGCACGAGTATCAATGTATCAGTTTTTCAATACTCAAGTGCAGTGAAATATTTCCGTAATGAAAGTAAGTGAGTTTTCGCAATAAAGCTTCTTTGAATATCGAGCAAAAGATTGGTATTTCTGGGAAACCGATTACACACAGAGATATCCTTGTTTAATTAGTAAACAAAATGCAAGAGTGTATTAGCACATTTAGAAATATTCGAGTACTTTTGACTTTTTTGCTGGGGTGAACCTGAAAAAACGGCACAAATGCTATAAGTGTCGATGAGAAAAATCTATAGTTGAAATTATGTTCATTTTAAAGACACACCTGTATCTGAATTGTATCTGATCTTAGACTATGAATCTTTCATGCGAGCTAGTTACCTCGATTACCATGGCGATATCTCCGGAAGGGTCTTTCTCATTCAATTGTCCCGCTTCATCCCGAATTTTGTTTCGGGGGCGGCAGTGTAAGTACGGAATTCGTGGAGATTTATGGGCAGTTTATCCGGTAGATCGGGAATTGGAGGCGACTGAAGGTGATGGTTATTTCATTTTGGGGCTCTTGAAGATACTGCGAGATATTGAGGATTCGCACTGTGCAGTGGCCCGATTTCTCGTGCTTCATTTCGTATTCTGAAGCGGTTGTTGTGAGTCATTTCCATTTTCGTAGCCTCCCATAATGTTATGCGTCTTTCCAGTGCACAATTTATTTAATTTATTAGGTTCGGGGCTGCAAATTATTCAAAATATATAAATGAGATTGTGGAGAAATAGGCCTTGAACGGTAGAACGTGAGGCATCGCTCGATCTGAAGGTCATTGATGCATTGATGGTAACGATTATGGATTATGTGTGTTTGTAATTCTGGGCATACTGGTAGGTATCTGGATTTCGAATAGTACTGATGTTATGCCAAAATCAATTACATATTTATCAGAAGAAATCATACGCCTGGCCGTCCACTGGAAGCGATTTGGTGCTTTTAGAAGCTACGCGTTTTACGAGCGCCGATGAGCGGTCTCAGGCTTCGGGGTCGTCCACTGGCAGATAGTTCGCGAGGTTTCGGTTTGTTCTTGCGTAGGAGAGGATTTTTACTTCGGATTTCCGTGTTTATTGAAGAAATTGTGATTCGGGATGGATTCAGAATGAATAATTAATTTCTTGGATAAATCTTACTTGATCAGGCGTATGTTAACTACGGAATAGGGAAAATTTTTGAGATAAGGTAGATTCAAATTTAGAAAAAATGAAATTATCGCGAAAAATTCACCATCTTGATAATGAATCGGAAAAACCTTCAAAACTTCACAGATGTAGGCGGCGTAGTTTAACTGAGTTGCCAGAAGACCGCCGAACAGATTATTATCGTATACTCATTTATAATACTGCAATGGAAGTTGAAGTGTGGATGTTGATGACCTGGGTACTTCGAAAACGAAGGATGTGGAACTTCGGAATTATGGCTGATTTGAGTTCCATTTGTGAAAAGTCACCTTCAGAAGGAAAATATGTTATTAATGTATCTAGAACGTGACTTCGAAACTTTTAAAACTGCAAACATCGAAAGAAATGATGGTGACACAAATATTCAGAAATTCTTAAAATTTTGCAGAAGTGCATGCGTATTTTAGAACACAGGTCTCCGTAGCTTTTGATGAAGAAAAAGCTATGTTTATTTTGTGATCGAAAGGATCGTTCTGCATATGAGATGGACCAAAAACACTTAAGCATATAGAAAAATGTTCGGAATAAAATTGGTTACAGACTAGAAAACAAATTGATAATAGATATTGAGATAATGAGAGCTATGAAACCGAGATAATGGCACTGAGTTAATTATATTTGGAACAGCCGATTATTGCCAAAAAGTCCAATTTCAGGTAGGCTACTACACCTACAGAACTTCTGGGTGAGAGTTTAATGTGAGAGAAAGACAGCTTTCATTAACCTTTCGATCTGATCTATCTAAAATTCACCAATAATAAACAACGAGCTTCAACAAATATTCCGTTCACAAACCATACATTTCACTTGCCGTCGGATAGCTCCTCTTTTCGAGCGTAAATACGCGGCAGATCCGAACTGATCGGGATACGATTGCGCCGCTCGTTTTCTCTCGAAAACGCCCGTATGAACTCGCTGCCAGTCGACGAGGGTAACTAGAATTCCATTCATTTGGATATGTCGCGCAAGTTAGTTCATTTACGCTCCTATCGCGCTTCTCGAAATCGCGTTCAATGGACGACCAGCCTAAACATCACTGAGTATTGAAAAAAAAATAGTAAATTATTCAGCAGAGGTTAGTACGAGTCGCAGGCGAGTTCTTCATCAAGTGAGTTGAGACTATGCCGGAAGTTGAATTCTGTATTTTATATACGACTTTGTCAAAGAATACTGAGAAACAAGTACAGAAGTTCAATGACGAATCACAAAAAATTCTCAATGTTTGTCAGAATTTTTTGTATATCAGAGAAACGTCAAAAAATCACCAACTTTCTTTCGTATTTATCATATGTTTCGGTTCATTTGCAAGGAATAGAAAAACGCACTGCAAACCGTTCATCCCTATGTTCCGATATACACTGCGAGCACTGTGAGTTGTGAAGTCAATTCAGTATACTGCGAAGCCGTTCATTTATGTTATTTTTTTGTCGAGTTTTCACTCGAAATATCTGAAACAGAACTGTTAAAAATTAAATGAAAATTGTTTTCTCATGAAAAACACCCTTGCGGATTGCAGGATTAAACTATTTTCCAAGGACAGTTTCTTGGAAAACAGATTGCCAAATGAACAACATAGGAACAATACAAACAATTAACAAAGTGCACTGTGACGTTTCACAGTACAAATCTGACTCTTTCATCAGACCAAGGAGGAAATTTTTCGAAATATTTTCTTTCGATTTTTCGTTTTGAGTTAAGACTTTTGTCTGATGAAAAAGTCTGAAACGTCACAGTTCGCTTTGTTTATCGTTTATATTGTTCCTGTATTGTTCATTAGGCAGTCTGTTTTCCAAGAAAATAGTTTAATCCTGCAATCCGCAAGGGCGTTTTTAATGAAAAAATGGTAATGGTTTTTGGTGCCAATTTCAATTTCGAATATCAAGGGAGAATCAACTATTTGGCCGGCAGATATTAATAGTGAATTACTGAATTGGTGTAGGGTAGACAAATTCAATAGCCAAATGTATTAGGAATTGAAAAGTATCTCGCCTCCCGCTTCAATTCAGTAATAAATGGAAATGCAATGAAAAACAGTTAATGAAAATCTAAATTACATTGATTTCTAATGTGAAACAAATAAACAATAGCTTCATTGGATAACATGCATGCCTTTCCGAAAATGACTTTCAAAAGTATCATTAGACATTTGGAAAACTGTTTTCTCCATATCATTTTCTGTTCTGGGGACGATAGGTATTTCATCCCGCGCGATTTTGAGAAACATAAATGATATATTCATCATCGTCAGAGTCATCATGGGAAGATTCCTATAAATTTTTGACTATACCAGCTATTGCAGTTGCAATGGGGGTTTTTCCTTCAAACGAAAATGCAGTTATTTTCATGAAATACCTCAAGAACATCACATTTCAAACATATAGTTTCAATATAATATTTTTAAAAAAATGTTTGATCACCTAAAACTGAAAAATAAAAATGGGGATTTGCATTTAAAGGGATTTGTCATGAGTGTACGATATCGCAACGTTGAATTCAACTTTCTCGTAAAGAAAAGGACGTCAAATGTGTTACTTTGCTTAGGAAAACAGAGTTAGCTATACTTCGATCTGGTAAGAGTAGAAGACAACGACCAAGGAATAGAAAAATAAGGGCACAGACTGTCATACTGTCATATTATTGACAAATCGCAAACGGAAATTGTTTGATTATATTGACAAAGAACACGTGTGTACCACAGAAAAGGAATAAATATTTCATTATTCTATAGCAGAAAAAGCTATTCTACTAAACACCGTTGTCACTTCGTGCATGCCTGGCAAATCCCAAACCACAATTTTGAAATCTGATTTTGAATACTTTCTGAAGGTAATTTGGGAAAATGATGAATCAAAGCCTTAATAATCATGTTCGACTTTGCATTTGCAGTAATAACCCAAATTCAGGAAAAAAAACCATTATTCGTATTCCATTCGTAATTTTTTTCAGTTAAATGTTAAACACGTTTGAAGTTCACTTCTACCTCGTTCAAATTCAAATTTAATTCAAATTTCAAAGCATTGAGAGCACCTCACTACGAAATTGCCAATGCTCACAGTACAGAAATGGCGACGATCAATTACAGCAAACATTTATCTAGGATACTGCCACAGACCAAACCAGATAAAGCACTTGCGTTGAGTCATTAACTCATTAAATCTATGTCAACGCATATTTGACCGTGAATCAATCTAATCAGAATTTAATCAGACGTTTGGGGTGCTTTGGGGTGCCAGTCAGATTGCAGATATAGGATCAAGTGACTCTCGCCGCTTTTGGACGCGCTCTGATAGGTTACAAACATGTAAACAAACCGAAAGGAAGATTTATATCATTTAATTGATGAATAATTTCGTAGCTGCTCCATTTTAGAATATAATCCAAACAGTTTCCACAATTTTCTATTTTATGATGAGAGAGTCTTCATTATATATCTTTTAAATGCCCAAATGTCTGTTACTTTCGAATATTTTCCCGAAAATGTTCTCAAACAACTAGGCTGGACTCACTGATGGCGAATCCGTTGTCAAAATCGATTCTATCCGACCGGCCGGTCGTCCGTCTGGCCGATGACACGATAACTGTCGGACAGAGCAAGCTAGCGACTTGAAACTTTCAGGGCAGGTCGCACATCGGAATGCGGCAGTTATGTTCGATAATGTGTTGAAACGGCCAAATTTTTTGTAGTTGTAGTCGCTTGAACTTTCGAGATTATTTTCCTGATTTTTCACGAACTTCCACAGCGATTGAATTGAAACTAGACAGTTAGCCGGTAACGACGCGCAACCATTAATGAACTTTTGTTGAGATTTTACCTACTGTTGGTGAATATTTAACAATTTTTTCCGAAAAATTTTTTTTTCGGAAAAAGAATCATAGATATTCAAGAAATAATTTTTTCAAAACTTGAGCTTCTTATTTCACAGCGGTGTACTTCCGGAATATCTCGAAAAATACTGATTCAATCATAAGGAATCTTGGCAGCTAATTTGTAAATGTTGATATTCATTTTCATAATATGTATTTCCAAAAATAAACATTGGATCGAATTGAAAGCCAGTATGTACTTGATTGGCAAAATAACAACTTGAAGGCTCATGCAGAATGTCGTGAAGATAATATGATAAGGGGTTTACCAAAAGTGTGTTTGGTGTGGTCAATACGTGAAAAGATAACGGTTTTAGCAACGAATTTGAATATGCACGCAAAAGCTGCTGACTTCACGTCAATGCTTTTTCATTTTAATTTTTATTTCAAATATTTCGATAGATTACTTGTTTGATAAGATACCATACTTTTATCTCAATAAATGTTGAGTGATTCGGCTCTTTTTCACAAGCTTAAAAAGTCCAAATTTTTTCTTAGTATTGCACCTTATATACAAGTGATAAACGTCATTGGATAACTTTCGCTTATCTATTCCTTCAACGTACAGTTGAAAAAATTTTCGATGCCTTAGAGCACCACCTCCCCCCTCCCCCCAAAAAAAAATGGCTTCTGCAATTCCCTGAAGTCAAACGATATTTAAGATGAGTGAAACCTCCAATGATTCCCCCTCGGTTTTATGAATGCTTTTCTATAGAGCAGCCAATGAATTCAAGTGAACTACGAGTAACTAAAACATGAAAGTATTCCATCAAAAGACGAAGCGTCCGTCAAGAAATGATAAGGTATCCCCTTCGAGTCGGTTACATCTGTACTTTATCTCGAACTTCTTCCCTAATTCCCTGGCTTATCCTGGATATGAAATAGATTAACCAACCCGTCCAGCTGAATCGCGTACATCTACCTTGAACTTGAGGCAAGAAAAGTATCCTCGAAATTCAATTATAAACTTGGCGCTGACGATTTCTTGTTGAAACAAGGGGAGTATTCGACTTCGTTAGTGAGTTTCCTTGCAATTAGAAAGCTTGAAAAAATCGAATCATTCCCTGAGTGCTCAGGTTTTTCATTCCAGATGAAATATTCAGTCATAAAAAGAACATTCTCGAAAATTTGGATGTCAACCAGCAACGGGCAATTCTAGTCTAGTTCTTGCCAAAAATAGGGAGGTATATTGTGGAGTGGTAAATTCTTACAATCGATGTACTGTTATTCTTGTTTTCTTCGAGATGATCATACCTTCAGTACCTCGAATAAAACACGAAATATTTGAAGGCCACTGTGAAGGTTATTTTGGGTGCAAATGATCGGGAAAAAAACCTAGAAAAGCACTGACGTGAAGTTAACGCGCTTGTTCAATTTCACGAATTAGGCTGCCATGATTAATTACTTCACGTCTGGCCTAAGCTCTGATCGTAAATACAATAAGTACCGACAGAATCTGCTTAGAGACTTAATAATTGTACAACAGGTTTGGAGTTTGATTAAGGAACTCCAAATTCTTGAAATACATCCTGTGATTCCGCAGATATACATACCCTTGCAATAGATGATCGGATATAAAAGTATATTTTGAGTTATTTCGGAAATAATTAAGAATGATATCAATAATAAAACGCATTTCGCTATCGCTTTAGCTACAAAAAATACAGTCTATTCCATCTCTTAAAATCACTGAGCTATCGTCCCCAACAGATGTAAATAGTGGAAATATCTGCAAACAATCTAATATGTTCTATTGTTAAACATGTTTCTTTCATTCAATTGATACATTTTATCCATGACTCGATCTATAACAATTTCGAATAAGTTATAACCTTCAACTCCAAATTGTTAACAATATCAATAATTGATAAAGTTTCGTCAGACTAAAATCCTACATTAACATTAACGACATGTTTGGCCAATACTCGAACCTACTGTAGAAAATGTATCATTTTCCAAATTGTCTCGAAAATATTCGCGTTTCCGTCTAAATAAGGATCATAGTGCATTGAGTTATCGAATTCTTCAGTGACATTTCGCTTGTACGGCATATATGCAACACTTGCGCATTGAAAATGCATGAATATACAAAAAATAGACTGGGATTTTAGCTATAGCTAAAGAATAGATTATTCTCGACTCTCTGAAAAACCAAAATAGATAGCATGATTCAGTGTTCATACGAACAAAAAATGCCGCGAAAAGCTTTTCGTGTTGGTTCAAAACTTCATCAGGCTCAAGCTCCTTTCAGTCGAGATTATTATCTGAAAACAGCGTTTAGTAGGAACAACTTTCACGTTATCGGAAAACCAAACATCACATAGACCCGATGAATTCAATCTCTCATTTTTTACAGCTTTCCAAATCTTACATTCTTCCCATAATCCGTTGTCCCAAAAATTCTCAAATCGTTCATTTTGACTAGACTATGCTGACCGACTAACAATGTGCAGACAAAGTGAGCGTCCTCGTCTCCACGTGTGAAAGTTCCACTCTTCCATCTGCATTTAGACGTAGAGTTGGGGTTCCTTTTCAAGCCACGTGGCGAAGATGCAGAAGACATCTCACTCGAGGGCGTCTATAACATATTTCCTCAAATAGTTCTCAAATATTTGAAAACTCAATGGTTGTACTCTCTGCAATCTGCATGCAGATTTGTTGGGTGTGCCGACCGCTTACAAGCAGGAGACCCGCGTCTCGCCGGCCACATATGTCATGGTCTGCCGGAGAGTTTGACCTGCGCAGGTCTACCTGCACGGTTCAACCAGTGCGTGTATTGGAAGAGACCTGTGCAGGTTCTCTGACCTGCACAGGCGACTGGAGAAGAAGCGAAATTCGATTCTTTCTCGAAGCACCCTATGGTAAACTTCACCATGTGTGGGAGACCATCACATTCATGTAACGGCGACAGGCCTGAAACCTGCACAGGTCAACCTCTCCGGTAGACCGGTGCGTATGTGGCCGGCATATTACCTCGTATGCACAAACGTCTGACGATTTATCTATGAGTGTGAAGTACGCTTCACACTGAAAGGCTGCCCATCCTTGGTGTTTCAAATGATAGATGGTCCATCCTTGGAGTAGCAGGTTAACTGCGTTGAACGGACTTTTTGGAGAAAACCTCACGTCTTCTCACAGAAAAACCAATTTCGTTTTTGTGGACACGAGTTCGAGGCGAGCAAAGAAAAATCCTTTCGAATAGAATTTTCGAATCGTCTTTCTGCTTGTTGTGTGGACTTGCCAGCGGTTAGTTCTCTCAGCAAACGCCTAGATGATTTCCTCCAATTATAGACCTTATGCACGATACTCCTTCCGTTATTATTTCATAAGTGA
Organism: Myrrha octodecimguttata; assembly: GCA_958510865.1. Lineage (NCBI taxonomy): Eukaryota > Metazoa > Arthropoda > Insecta > Coleoptera > Coccinellidae > Myrrha > Myrrha octodecimguttata. The sequence goes on from OY294057.1 coordinate 36,579,835, forward strand.
TTTTTCGATTCATTATACCTTGTTGATATGGAATGCTGAAGCGGTTTCAACTTCAAAGCAAATGCCCAATCATAATTGTATTGTAAACACATAAAACCTTTTAGTTCGTCCCATGAACCATTTATCGTCCAGAAAGATGTACGACAAGTGATCTTGTGTACACCTTCCCTTTGATATTCCCTCAGTGGCACATTCCATGAATTCTGAAATTGTTTCGTAGGAGTTTGAGTGATAGCGACTTCATTTTAATCGAATACAAAGCATCAGTTCGTGCTCTGCTTGCAAACAACTACCACAAAGTTTCCTCGTAGAGCGTGCTACATTTCCATTTGCCGTGTCAATGCAGTACCGATGGCGAGATGGAGTTTCAAATGAAACTCGATAAATTTGCCATTCAAGTCTTCATTATGATGCGGTTTGAATATATATCTCCTTTTGCTCATGAACTTAACTGAGTCAGAAATACGTTGGCTGGATCCTTCTTTTGATTGCTTGAAAAGTGTAAAAGTTAATATAGTTCGTCTTGAAATTATCCGGGAAAAATAGAGCTCGAATGTAATAGGTTAGTATATTTTCAATTGAATTAGAAAATCATGACAAAATATTCATCTGACTTATATACAACCTCCATTTAACTGTAAACACTTGACTTAACGTCGAGGTACAAACGAAACTAGATCCCCTCTATAATTTTCGATGGTGGTGTTCTAGGACTTTAACACTAACTGATTGAAATCATCATTTCGTTTAATTCTATCATTTTACTAACCTGAAATTATCTACCAACCTATGATACGCCTCCATCGGATCAAGAATATATTCACTACCGTAAGGCGGTTCATCGGTTAAACTTCCTCATATAATGAGTTGATAATTTGGAGTTTGATATATATATACATGTTATTTTGGACTATTGTCTACACATGGAGACCTTTATAGTATCGAACAAATATGGTAGTTTTAATTTTTTTATTGTTGTGTGAAGTTATCTGTCCGCACTGTAAATTTACAAGAACATATGGAAATGAATATAATTCAAAGTAGAACTATCTGAATGGACACTTCACACTTTTTTTTTATTTCTTTTACGTGTGTTGATCGAAGAATTTTTTCAATCAATAAATTGATATTTTTTCGGAAATATTTCACTAATATTCCTCAGAAGAGACGAATATATTCATGAATATTGGTAATAAAGTACATTTTCGAACATGATAAATAAAGAGCATTCTTAAATCTAAATAGTAATACATAAAAAATTCACAGTATTCAGTCCGTCGAACGTATAAATGCCCCTCTTCATCGATGGAGGCTTCAGATACATCCCAATGTCGTCTTCACTTTGCAAGGAAATATCATCTTTGTCCGGGAAAATAAATAGATTTTCCCGTTTCTCATAAACTTGACCACTAATTCTGGCCTGTTCACTTCTTCAATCTTGCATATAAATTGCTTCAAAGATTTCTTAGAAGTTAGCTTCATTGCAGTAACATCAACAGTGATTCCTCATAATAATTTTCCTAATTTCTATTACCAACCCTTCTTTTATGAATGCAGCCCATCATTTCAAGCTATACATATTCATTAATTTTCGGAATCCCAATTTCTGTGTGAAGTATCCTTGATTCACAAAAAAACACATAACTTTGCATAGGAATATAATTCTTATTTGTAATTGTGTATACATAATTTACAAAAACTGATTCATATTGTACATATTAAATCAATCTGAAAATGCTGATCAAATTAAGGCAGGAACCTTAAAAAATACCAGTGGTTGAAACGGCCGATAATCACGCCAGAGCTCAAATGTCCACCACAACGGTCTGAACACTTTTCAGTAATTGTGAAACTCCAAACATTATTTGTCTTCGACTAGTCTGCACGTGTTTTGTCGCAACGATGTCAGATTTAATAAAAATTTAATGTTCAGTGGAAATACACCGGTCATGTGTAAAGTCACCAATAAGTAGCAAAGTAAGTCAATTTCAGAAGATTATGATGTGATATTGACCAACGGAATGTGAGCAATGTAAATATTCACTCCTAATAGGTGATGACGGTACTCAGGCAGCAGAAGAGGTTGGAAAGAAAATTGAAACAGGCAGAAAAATTTTCTTCTGTAAGGACTTCGTGGCTTCCACCTGGCTGATGAAGAGCAACACAAAGGACTCCACAAAAAGTTGCTCAATATCACTTTTAGATTCACAAGTAGATGAATAATAAACAGATGCTGCAAAACTGCGAATGTTCATCACAATACTTGAAGAAATTTGTTTGTTGTATCAAACAAATTCAGAGGCGTGGAAAACCTGACGATAATAATAATAATTCTAACCTTACCGCGCGTAAATCGAGAAAATAAGGGAAATGAATGACAGTTACCTGGTGAAGCGCAAGACCTACATGGAATGAATTCTGACGATTTTTAACAGTCAAGCGAGTTTGTTGTCATATCGGTTCTACTTTTCACAAGTTCACGACTTAACACACAATTGGCGAATTCTCGATAATTTCGTATTGAGAATAGTAAGATCGCAAATTCAACTGCGTAATAGCAGTAGATCACCTCCTACGTCAAATGTCACAGCATAATTCTACGATCGATATGGCTGAGGCTGTCAATCGGCATATTCGAATGTAACGAGAACAGAGTGAGAGAGAGAGACTGCCTTCTTACGCCATAGTATGCCATCTTCCGAGCGTTAGGAGGCCATTGTTAAGTACAAAATTTCAATAATCGTTTTCTCGTCGAAAATTGGAATTGTTGAGGGCGGTTGAATGTTTTCAGTATGGTTATGGAAAGAATAATTCATTTTAATAATAGAAAAAGAACCTGAAAAAACACTGACCTGAAGACAGCAGCTTTTGCGCGCATGCTCAAAGAAGATGACCGCCTTGGCACGAATTTGAACAAGCAGCCGTGAGGCGCTGCTTGTATCGGTAAGTGTTTCATGTAATTCTCTGGAAGCGGTACGGTAGTCGCTGCCGGGTCGCGACTGCCAGGCAACTACTTGCAGAGATCCTAATCGAATCTTTATGGTAAACCTAAATTCGATTAATCAACTCTCCACTGAGTCCGTCTTATTTACATACGCCTCAGTAACCGCATATATTTTCTATAGTAAATCTTCGAATGTGGTTGAGGACATTTTGAAGGGATGTTTAAATTGATGATTTGCAAATTGGGGTACAGTTTTTTCAGCAAACTCCTCTATTTTTTGCCAATTAGTGCATTCGTAGACCTCTTTATCGTTATCAATCATTATTTAATATCTTTCTGTATTAAGTACGGAAATATAGTGTAATCATTTAAATCCATCTCTTTGAAGAACAGAGAATTACGCTACATTAAATGAAAAATATGATTGATACTTTTGTTATGGCGTTAGTCTATGATACCCAGATGAGATGATATCATGATGTATCAGCAAAACATGGTGTGCTTATCTGAAAAAAAAAGTGACGTCAGCTAGTTGAAAATACGAGGAATAGTAATTTACGTTACAGGGCCGGGAGATGACTCATTTAAGTACGAGACTAGATGTTCACGGACGAGGCAACGAAGGAGCCGAGTCTGGAATTTCTAGACGAGTATTTTAATGACATTTCACGGCCGTGTATCGTAAAACGTTTTATTTCATACTGCTCAATTATTTCTTCAAATTTTTCAGGTAGTTTGAAGGTGTCAGTAATGTGTCAGTACATGATGTAAAACCATTTAATAATATAGGGTGATAATGTAGTTTGCTTCGAATCCGTTGCTAACAGTAACAATTTATTGATTGTCTTGCCTGTCAGTTCAGCATCATTTTGAAGCTTTGGTTTTGAAAAAATTCAAATAAAATGGATGCAGAGATTTTGAAAAAAAGTTCTGAAGCGACGGAGAAACTTATCCCGGCCAAGTTTTCCGGACGGTATCAAAAGGAATACAAGATATTCTGTGAATGGCGCAAAACTTACAGTGTGGAGAAAATCCTAAATTAATACATAATGTTGGCTTACTTCTCGGATGCGGTAAGAGTTTATTTCTTATTTTCATGCTAAAATTGTAATAAAAATCGTTCATGTTTCAGTTAAAATATACCAGTCCGGTAAAGTTACTTTACCGGCCTAGTGATGTAATGTATCATTTCCCGGATTAAAATGAGTCCAGTAAATGGCACATTACAGTACAGTATGAAAAAAATATATTCTATGCTTTGGATTTGAATAAAAAAGTGACGTCATCATTTGTACGTACGATCACAGATGAGCAGATGAGCACACCATGTTTTGCTTACATACAGCATGGATAATATCAAAATTTTAAAGACTGTGGTTCTCGTTTCATCTGAACCATTCGTTCACTTCAGCTTAATGTCTGATCAACTCGTTGATTAAGGTTTGCATTCGATGGTTGGGTCGAAAATGAACTGAAATCGAGCACAAAATTTACTGACAATCAAGCCGTTGATCGGGCAATCAAAGTTTTGTGAAACCGGCCGACAATCTGATAAATCTATGAGATCACTGGTCATATGACCAAAAATTCCGTCGCCTCTCGGATGCAATTAACGAAGGCAGGCTATGGTCAATGTGGACGTATATCAATATGACAAATAAAACAATTTTTGCAGCATATTGACACGAATGAATATCCACCTTCACACTTCAACTCCCCGTACAAAACCTTGAAAATTGCTCTGGTGGGAAAATCCATTTCCCTCACTTCGAATAAAAATTTTACCCCGTGAAAAATACCCACTGCATAGTGCGAACAAAACGGATAATGGGCACAAACTTTACTCTAACTTCGAACTCCTCCAAGATATAAAACACAGATGAGAAACAATGAATATTGTAACCAATCCAGTCTGTCGTCTAAGGAAATGTTTATTTTGTTCACCGATCAAAGGAAAGTTTGGACAAAGGGTGATAACGTTTAATGTGTTTGGGCCGGGACTCTGAAACTTAGAAGGCTAATATTAGATATTGGGAGTACATATGACTATTTCTACTTCTGTCGTTCAGACAAACAACGCACACCACTTCTCAGACCTTGGACAAGGAGGGACTAAAGAAATGATAGTTTTTTTATGGTGAGCAAATGGGAGAATATAAAGTGATTTGCAAGCATCAGAAAAGTAGAGCCAAGTAAATGTTGAAATAATTAATACATTGTTAGATTATTTCGTATTTAACTTTGAATATTTCAGTGAAGCTGATGAAATTAATTTTCGTTAATTGAAACTACTCTCGCAATGTGCTCATGATAAAACTTCAACTAATGGGAATTACGCTGTGCCATGTATGATACATGGTTTAATTTTTTGCCCATCAAACAAGTTTACCTCTCCAACCATAACTGTTGGTGATATTTATGGAGGTTTTGTTAAGAAAAATGTCCACTAATCTGTGTTTCACATGGGTGAAAGTCCAATAGCAGATTTCTTTCTCGAACGAAAGTAGTGAATCATACAAGGTGTCTCCAAAGAAATTTTATATTTCAAAAATCGATAAATAATAAAATAAGCCGTTTATCGAAAAATATCTATTAATTATTAGAACAAACTGTTTGGAAATTTATGTCTTAAAAATAATGTCGTCTAAATGTTTTCCTTCGCGTTCGCGATATTCATTCAATCTAATATTAAAATTTCTGATCACGGATTGGCAGTTAGGCTTCGTGATAGCTTCCATTTCGTGGCGAATATTTTTTTTTTACTGGTCCAGGAAAGTTGGTTTATTAAGTGGACTTTATATTTGAGGAAACCCCTCAGGAATAATTCCATAGGAGTCAAATCTGCGTGTCTGCCAATTTATGTCACCTCTTCCCGATATTATTTTGCCTGGAAAAATTTCACGAACTCGTGGCAGAGACCTATTGGACGTGAGTAACGTTGCTCCATCTTGCTGAAACCATGTTCTTTGTTAGGAAAATTTTGCAGTTAAGGCAACAAAAACTCATCTAACGCTCTGTATTCACTGTAAGAACATGTCCTCTTTGATCTTGATGACGAAATTGCAGCCCATACGGTAACTTTTGGTGAATATGAAGGGTTTCTGATGCTTACATTTCGGATTAATTGAACGCCAGTAGCAACAGTTATGCTTGTTTACGTGCCCATTAAGATGAAAATAAGCTTCATCGGAGAATAAGCGCTCAATTGCTTGGTTTACGAATCCTACCCTCTGAATGAAATCCTGCGGTTTTAGTTCTTACAATAATTGAATTTTATAGAGATGCAGCTTTAGATCTTTGTGCAAAATGCGGTCAAGCGATGAACTATGCACGTGCAAAGAACTTGCACGCTGCCGAATGGAGAGGTCGGGATCATCACGAACAGACTGATTAGTCCGTTCCACGTTCTCTTTCTTTGTCAATGACCTTGGGCATCCGGATTTTGGTTTACCTAATGTTGACTCGGTCTCCTCAAACTTCTTCACCCAATTCGGAATGAGAGGAATACTTGGTGCATTATTTAATTGACATAAACCTCGAACATTGCAGACTTTCTTCTCGCAATAGTCACAGAATTACCGTTTTTGTAAAGTTCGCGCACGCACAACACGCGGTCGGCTCCCACGAAAAGCTTCGTAGCAACTAAATTCACAAGAGCCAGGCTACCGATTAAGAAAACCCTCGAGCCCCTCAGATGCTTTGCATTCACACAGTAAACTAATCAAATATAAAATGTATTTTGAGACACCTTCTAGCTACATAAAATTAAAGACGAAGAAAAAATTTGACTCATCGAAGCATGCTCCATTTACCTTCATAAAGTCAGTAGGTAGGCCCTGGAACTGATATGTCAAATTTTGCAACTAGAACTGAACCAGATAAGCACTTGTAAAATGTCGTCAAGGTCATAATAAGTCAGCAGGGTGTTGCCGTTTCTTACATTCTTATGAATTGGTCTACGGTTTGATTTAGTTGCAATTAATACGACTTTGTTGTAGAATGAACCACTGCGTGTAGTTATCTGACAGGAAAATCAATTATTTAAGATTAATTCTACAGAGTGAAATGTGTCAAAATTTCATGGCTTGCCGACTGACTTTATAAGATTGAATGGAGTATCCTACATAATGTGTTTCTATGCATCCTCAGAAAAGTGTACACTGCTGGGCGAACTTGCAGAAAATTTTTCATTTTTCTACTGGATTTCCATCGTGTGATTTTTCTACTGTCTATGTTTTCCAACGAGCACGGGATATTTGTATGATATATATTTACCTATATATATAAAAATTTCATACATGCAGGTTGAACAAAATTTTAAATATTTGAACTGCAACAAAATGAACGACTTATTGCGATTGTCTTTCTTCGAGTAACTCATGATGCCGTCAACTGCAATCCACTATCTTCTTTTGTTTTCGAGTTACAAGAAAGACTGACTCGATCTTGGTAATTTAATTTGTTCCTATTTGTACTATCAACTTGTTATCACGTAAGGGTACGAACAGAACACGTTGGTCGGGGTCGAGTTGGAGGTCAGTGAACATTTAAAGTGCACCTTATAGGTCTCCTTTTCAATTTGAGGAGCTACCTCAATGTTTAGGGGTGAAATTTTATATTTTAACTGCGAGGTTAATTTTTTGCTGCAAGAACTATCGACTATCCCTTCTCGAAATCTTGATATATAAAAGAGTATTTATATGGATAATGTATATCTACTTGTGAATCAGTTTTGTTTCTTCTTTGATCCAAGTTATTTCGGAAGCCGAAATAACTTGAAACATTTTCATTTATATTCAGTTTGAAACTTGTAAACTGGCATAATCTTGAATTTCCCAAAAAACGCATGGTGTTATCAGTCTCTGCGAGTTGCTTTTGAAGAGAATATATGTAGAACAAATCATTTGATTTTAAAATGCATCGATGTGAACCTCCTGGATGGCATCGCTCTGAACCTCCACCACTTACCTGTTTCGTTCCCTTCCATTCACTTCAATGTATTTGATTCTCACGGATGTCGACATCGACCTCGACAATCCAGTGAATAAGATGAAGGAATGCCGTTGACGGCATAATGAGTTCCTCGGAACAAAATATTGCCACGAAGTTGAATTCAATTTGCTCTATCTCTAAGGGTTGAAAATTTTCTAGTTCAGGAGTATTTTGGTAACCCTGTTCAATTCAACAATCTTCTTCACTTACTTCGTCAAACTGATTAACGAAAAACAGAAATATCCAAAATCCAAAATTTTTTCATCAACGAATTTTCGAGACAATCTAATGACTTATTACGGTACTGTTTCAATTCGTGACCGTTACAGACTTTGTAAATATCTTCATTTTCTATCAGTTATTGTTAGAGATTTATAATGAAATATTTTATTTTCAAACGTATGATACCAACGTCATTTTTCGACTGACAGAATCATCGAAAAGTTCTATTCTCTATATTCTGTGGAAATCCAATAATTAGAGGATAATTTTCCATTAGATATCTGGAAACATCCTACCGGATGATCCTTCTCTAGTATTCTCGCCATTCCAAGTCGTGTAGTTCAATAATGAAAAGGGATTCATTCTTTTGATGAAAAAAATTGAAAACATTAATGAATCAGATGACAATAACCTGTTAAATATATTTAATTCCTGAATCGTCCAAAATCAAATCCTCGATATTCTGCAATCAATGTGTCACAAAAATCAGCAATCTCTGTGTTTGACTTTGAGTAACAAATTTAAAACATTTTTTTTCGATAACTCCTCGAGAACAATATGATAATGTATTTTACTGTCCCACTTTGTTCAATGGTCTGAAAATCGATAAGCAATTTTTATGTGTCCTTCAATAAAGACTTAACATGTTCGAACAATTTAACTGTTCTGTTCATATAGATTTCAATGTTTCGAGATGTCCGCATTGACTGTTAGATGTACAGTTGTCTCTAAAAAATAAATCAAAACTATATAGACAATCTCAGGTCTATACCTAAATTTAGATCGAATATTAAATGTTGATGTTATATATGCTCTCTCATTTTGAGTGTTGTTATTTTTGATTCTTAGAGATTTACAATATTATTCGTTCTTGTAATTTACATGTATATAATAAAGAAATATAGAAAACTGAGATGTTTTGTCATGATAATCCGTCATTTGATACGTGTGAATGGCTTCTCAGTAAAACCTTTCCACAAGTTTCAATTAAAAACATGGTTCATTGCATAATTCATTGGATGAATTGACGAGTACCATCAAATATAACGAAAGCCTTATTCAACCTCCTTCATTGACTCTAATCTCTTCATAGAAAAATGCTTCAACATTCATAATTTGCAGAAAATTGGAACATTAATTCATTTTCAATGAAACATTTGAGAAATATTTAGTATCCATAGAAGATCCTCAAAGTGAATTAAATTAAAATTTAAAAAAAGGTAGGTATGGGTAGGTACATCTCTTAGAACAATTCGTGAAATCATTAGAAATATTTTCTCTCTGTCTTTCTCAATATATAAATAACATGAGAACCAAAAATATTATACAGGGTGAGTCTTTAAGTTGTACATTAATTTTAACTCCAGATTCCTCTCATCAAATAAATCACTTTTTTCATTTACCACTTTTTCAACTCTGGTAAGAAGGAACAGGCTGTCGAAATTTCCAAAAAAAAGTCATCTAACTTCAAACAGTTTTCTGGATATAGACTCCCCGATTCATACAACTAATAGAAAAAAGCTTGAATAATACAGATAAAGTTTAACTTAAGTCAGTATAAGAATCCTCAATTATTTAAGAATACTTAATTATCACTCATTATTTCTCCTTAAACAAACCGTTCTCGGGATATTCAACGTTGAATGTTAAAAAATCTGATCTTTCTGAATTCAAGTGAAAGATTAGTGTTTCAATGGTCAAGTGTAGTGAAATATTTTTTCCACAATAATACCACAAAAAGTACCAAATTATAAGCGTTAAGTGAGTAAATCAGTTTTCCCAATCATATTTCCTTGAATTTCAGGACAACAAATAGTTTTATTTATTTAATGGTTAGCAAACAGGCTTAGCCCAAAAATAAGTATTCACCTCTTTGGAACTACCAATACATCGATTCAAAAATCAACAAAAATATTGGAAAGAGTCGAGTTTTTTTAGATAATATTCCTGATACTTCGCTTCAGATTACTGAGTGATATATTAAAAATATCCAAGTCAATGTGAATTTTTTTGATTGAAGTTATCATCCTGACAATAGGAGCATTTTGAGCGCTCTTCATCCGGCGTAAAGGGTCATAAAGTGTGTGTATTTGAGACTTTATACGTGTGTATAAATCTAGACACTTTCTAGACATGATTTTCAATCTAATAAGTCTTCACGCACTAAGAGATAATAATACAATCTGAATTCTGAGAGAAAAAAAGGAAAAATACGCTCTTTCAATTAAAAAATGCTCATTAATGAAATGACAATTCTGACAGTTGCCCTGGCATCCCGTCGTAAATTACAGACTCTTTACAAGATGAAGCTTCTCTATATAGACTTACAGTGGAATGACAGTAAATCTAGCGAATTTCTAAAAATAAGCCAAACAAAATCGCATCTTTTCATTCATCTTGTTTTTTTTTTCAATCATTTCTATCCTGACAATCACCCCACAATGAAGGCTTTGTGAAAGCCGCTGTAGTTTATGGTGTTTTCCTACTCCAGATATCAGTCTAGCCCAACGCTCAGCGTCCGAATAACCCATGTCAATCAATTATCAATGAATATGATAAATTATTTATTATTTATAAATTTTTCGTAACAGTTGCTTGAATTGGAAACGACCGTATAGATTAGGGTAAAAATACTTTGCTGACTGAAATAGAATTATACCGTCAATTTCAGACTTCTAGTAAGAATATGAGACTCATAATGCAAACCTTAGATCTATCGAGGATCGCCTTCTTGCCACCATATTCAAAATTAAAATCCACCCCAATTTGGGGGTAGTTTATTCTTGTAATTTTTCAAAATAATTTGCTGACCGGAGGTTTCCAGTCGAGATATTTTATCAAAACGCTACATTATGATTGAATGTGGCATACTTTTTGTGCCACCATAAAAAAAATTCAGATCCGCCCCCGTTTGAGGGTAGTTTATTCTTGTGATTTTTCAGGAATCCTTGCTGATCGGAAATTTCCCGTGGAGATATTTTATTGAAACGATGTATTATGACTAACTGTAGCATACTCTTTGTGCCACCATAAAAAATATTCAGATCCACCCCCTATTAAGGGTAGTTTATTCTTGTGATTTTTCAGGAATCCTTGCTGATCGGAAATTTCCCGTGAAGATATTTGATTGAAACGATGTATTATGACTAACCGTAGCATACTCTTTGTGCCACCATAAAAAATATTCAGATCCACCCCCTATTGAGGGTAGTTTATTCTTGTGATTTTTCGGAAATCCTTGCTGATCGATATTTTCCAGTGTAGATATTTCATTGAAACGGAGTAAAATAATTGCAAATCAGATACCCTCTGTGCCACCATACAAAAATTCCAGGTCCGACTCGTTTAAGGGTAGTTTATCCTCGTAATTTCTCGGAATACTTTGCTGACCGAAAATTTTTATTGGAGATATTTTATTGAAACAACGTATTATGACTAAACGTAGCATAAGCTTGGTGCCACCGTAAAAAAAATTCAGATCCGCCCCTGTTTAAGGGTAGTTTATTCTTGTGACTTTTCAGGAATCCTTGCTGATCGGAAATTTCCCGTGAAGATATTTGATTGAAACGATGTATTATGACTTTCCGTAGCATACTCTTGGTGCCACCGTAAAAAATATTCAGATCCACCCCCTATTAAGGGTAGTTTATTCCTCGGATTTTTCGGAAATCCTTGCTGATCCATATTTTCCAGTAGAGATATTTCATTGAAACGGAGTAAAATAATTGCAAATCAGATACCCTCTGTGCCACCATACAAAAATTCCAGGTCCGACTCGTTTAAGGGTAGTTTATCCTCGTAATTTCTCGGAATACTTTGCTGACCGAAAATTTTTATTGGAGATATTTTATTGAAACAACGTATTATGACTAAACGTAGCATAAGCTTGGTGCCACCGTAAAAAAAATTCAGATCCGCCCCTGTTTAAGGGTAGTTTATTCTTGTGACTTTTCAGGAATCCTTGCATATCGGAAATTTCCCGTGAAGATATTTGATTGAAACGAAGTATTATGACTTACGGTAGCATACTCTTTGTGCCACCATAAAAAATGTTCAGATCCACCCCCTATTAAGGGTAGTTTATTCTTGTGATTTTTCGGAAATCCTTGCTGATCGATATTTTCCAGTGGAGATATTTCATTCAAACAAAGTTAAATAATTGCAAATCGGATACCCTCTGTGCCACCATACAAAAATTTCAGGTCCGACTCGTTTAAGGGTAGTTTATCCTCGTAATTTCTCGGAATACTTTGCTGACCGAAAATTTTCAGTGGAGATATTTTATTGAAACAACGTATTATGACTAAACGTAGCATAAGCTTGGAGTCGGACCTGGAATTTTTGTATGGTGGCACAGAGGGTATCCGATTTGCAATTATTTTGTTTTGTTTCAATGAAATATCTCTAGTGGAAAATATGGATCAGCACGGATTTCCGAAAAATCCGAAGAATAAACTACCCTTAATAGGGGGTGTATCTGAATATTTTTTATGGTGGCACCAAGAATATGCTACGGTTAGTCATAATACATCGTTTCAATCAAATATCTTCACGGGAAATTTCCGATCAGCAAGGATTTCTGAAAAATCACAAGAATAAACTACCCTTAATAGGAGGTGGATCTGAATGCTTTTTATGGTGGCACAAAGAGTATGCTGCGGTAAGTCATAATACATCGTTTCAATCAAATATCTTTACGGGAAATTTCCGATCAGCAAGGATTTCCGAAAAATCACAAGAATAAACTACCCTTAATAGAGGTTGGATCTGAATATTTTTTATGGTGGCACAAAGAGTATGCTACGGTTTGTCATAATACATCGTTTCAATGAAATATCTCTAGTGGAAAATATGGATCAGCACGGATTTCCGAAAAATCCGAAGAATAAACTACCCTTAATAGGGGGTGTATCTGAATATTTTCTATGGTGGCACCAAGAATATGCTACGGTTAGTTATAATACATCGTTTCAATCAAATATCTATACGGGAAATTTCCGATCAGCCAGGATTCCTGAAAAATCACAAGAATAAACTACCCTTAAACAGGGGCGGATTTGAAATTTTTTCACGGTGGCACCAAGCGTATGCTACGTTTAGTCATAATACGTTGTTTCAATAAAATATCTCCACTGAAAATTTTCGGTCAGCAAAGTATTCCGAGAAATTACGAGGATAAACTACCCTTAAACGAGTCGGACCTGGAATTTTTGTACGGTGGCACAGAGGGTATCCGATTTGCAATTATTTTACTTTGTTTCAATGAAATATCTCCATTGGAAAATATGGATCAGCAAGGATTTCCGAAAAATCCGAAGAATAAACTACCCTTAATAGGGAGTGGATCTGAATATTTTCCATGGTGGCACCAAAAATATACTACGGTTAGTCATAATACATCGTTTCAATCAAATATCTCCACGGGAAATTTCGGATCAGCAAGGATTCCTGAAAAATCCGAGGAATAAACTACCCTTAATAGGGGGTGGATCTGAATATTTTTTACGGTGGCACCAAGAATATGCTACGGTTAGTCATAATACATCGTTTCAATCAAATATCTTTACGGGAAATTCCCGATCAGCAAGGATTCCTGAAAAATCACAAGAATAAACTACCCTTAAACAGGGGCGGATTTGAAATTTTTTCACGGCGGCATCAAGCGTATGCTACGTTTAGTCATAAAACGTTGTTTCAATAAAATATCTCCACTGAAAATTTTCGGTCAGCAAAGTATTCCGAGAAATTACGAGGATAAACTACCCTTAAACGAGTCGGACCTGAAATTTTTCTATGGTGGCACAGAGGGTATCCGATTTGCAATTATTTTACTTTGTTTCAATGAAATATCTCCACTAGAAAATATCGATCAGAAAGGATTTCCGAAAAATCACAAGAATAAACTACCCTTAATAGGGGGTGGATCTGAATATTTTTGACGGTGGCACAAAGGGTATGCTACGGTTAGTCATAATACTTCGTTTCAATCAAATATCTTCACGGGAATTTTCCGATCAGCAAGGATTCCTGAAAAATCACAAGAATAAACTACCCTTAATAGGCGGTGGATCTGAATGTTTTTTATGGTGGCACAAAGAGTATGCTACGGTTAGTCATAATACATCGTTTCAATCAAATATCTCTACGGGAAATTTCCCATCAGCAAGGATTTCTGAAAAATCACAAGAATAAACTACCCTTTAACGGGGGCGGATCTGAATTTTTTTTATGGTGGCACAAAAAGTATGCTATATTTAATCATAATATAGCGTTTCGATAAAATATCTCAACTGGAAACCTGCGGTCAGCAAATTATTTTGAAAAATTACAAGAATAAACTACCCCTAATTTGGGGTGGATTTGAAATTTGAATGTGGTGGCACGAACATATCAATGTACACAACTCAGTTTTAGAGTTTGGTTCAATTAAATATTCTTTAAGGTCGTGATTTAGAGGATTATATTTTGGTCAGCAAATTATCCACACCCTATAGATTAGGATAAATGTTTGTATTAAGATGGGCTATTTGGGTTAACCCATATAATATGTAGATGTATTTTCTCTAGAAATGCAACTATACCCAAATAAATAATAGCTTCGCCAAATAAAATACTTAGAAACTATAGATATTACAACATTGCTTACACCATTACTTCTTTGAGTTCACGGATTTGAGGAAAGGTGCAGTTCATGTCTATTTATGGCATTGAGGCATATTATACGGACATTATACCATTTTATAAAGTCTTTATACAATGCTCACACTCTTTGAATGAAGAAATTCTTTATTGAAGGCCCACAATATGGTTGAGAGTTTTACTATTCATATGGGGCGCCATCTGTCGATGAGAAACTGCACTAAAATGAACAAATCGAATCACATATAGAAATCTGTTTCGATACAGGTTCCATCGTAAAATTTCCGTAGTGTCATCTCTTCGTTAATATTGGAACTATTTCTCTTCTAATGTATCAGTGATTAAAGCTCCCTGAGATGCCTATATGGTTGCAATAACTCTTTCCATAGGTATATTACCAATTATGGGTCTGAATAAGGTGGAATGAAGAACAGAAGACTTCAAGGAAAACAACACAGGTATCGTCAAGAGTACTTCGGCAAATCGTCGAATATTGTAGGAATACTTCAACGCCAGAGCATCTATGCTCCTCTGAAGTATACGTTTCGCCAAGAGCACCTCTTGAGGGTCCTCTAGAAGTTCAGGTCTGCACAGAAACACTACCTCGAAGAGCTCGACATCCACAACGTCTAGGTTCAAACCCCGCAATCGTCTGAATATTTTGTCGAACGTTGGGATGTTGAAGCATTGATCTGGGGACCAAAATGCGAATTTTAATATGAAAAGGGGCGCCCAAAATTGTGAAAGAATTATGTTCTGCGAAGTTCTGTTGAACCGACCAAAGGAGTCATTGTTTCTGAGATGTTTAATTGTGAACAATAGCACTTGTGAAGCTGTTTCATGAATCGGTTGAAGTTCTCCTTGGTTGGAAAATGCATTTATGGTTGAATCTATGTTTGGTATTTCCAATGTTTTTTCATCGAGTATTTTGCTGGCTCTTGGTTTTCTGGGACCACGTTCTTCCTGTACGGCTGAGAAAGGAAATTCTGTCAAAGAGAGTTGTGTGAGATTTGCGACATACCTTTCACATTCATATTAACAGAAAAACATCTCTGCAATCGACAGTATGGACACCAATTTCTTCTAGACTTGTCGATTATGCATCTGCCCTCGCCAGCTGTAAAAAAACTCAAATTATAATGGTTTACTGAGTATTACAGCGTTAAATTGGGTTCAACTTGAAATGATCCTTTCTTGGCGGACCCGAATAACTAATTATCAAACCTTATACTTTGTAGCAAACATCTTTTACCTTATATTGAATCATTAGTATTACTGAGATACGTCGATTAAAATCAGTACATTTTAGTAAGAATACCAAGTAAAAATCAACATTAACCTATATGTATGCTTGCCGAATGAAAATGATTTTTTATAAAATGAAATAATATGTTTCCTTACACGAAAAACATGCTTTTGGTTAAAGCAAGCGTAGGTAAACGGCGAACAATCTAATTTTTTCAAAATAAACATATGTACCCCATAAAATACTGAGTCAATAGTATTCGAATTTGATAGTTCATGAGAAAAAATGAGTCTTGAAGGTTAATGCAGAATTTCATTGAAATATGAGAAATATTTTCTGAAACAAGTCTGATTTGTTTAATTTTTCGCCCCATAAACGAAATCAACCAGGGTGTTGTCCACCTACTCTGGAAATTCCAAGACCCTACATCTTTTCCTACGACAACAATAGCAAACATAGCCGGCCGGCTGAGAGAGAGTACGTTCATAATTCAATTTGGTGACGGATTTTCCGTCAGAAGTCCAACCTAGTATTTAAAGAACATTTTCAAGGCAATGGCGGATAGACAACTTCAAGGCGAATCAAGATCCACCGAAAAAAATTTTTTTGTTCATTGGTTACGAAGATATAGGGTGTTTTGTATGTTTGGTATGAAACTTCGATTAGCGATATTTCTGAAACACTTATTTTGTTGAAATTTTCTGGTGATATTCCTCTGTTAGAACTTGTCGATATGTCATTCTGGGTAAATCTCAATCCAGGGCCGGGTTGGAAAAATTGTTATCCCCGATTATTTGTTGAAAAAGTTCAGCTTCTAACCGCTTTTCTGAAAAACTATCATTAAGTCTCAACTAAAATTAATAAGAAAGTCTTTCGGCCGGACATAAACCCATACGAATAAATATATTGTTCGACTGAATTCACTTAAATTCTTTTTTTGGTTGAAAAAAAAATCTTGGAAGCAACAAGTTACATTTATTATTATTAAATATCTTTGAAGTTATGGATTAACTCTTATACAATATTGAATGAGTGTTACTAGTTGCTTCCACGATTTCTCTTCAAGCCAAAAAATTAATTCTAGTGAATTCCTTCGAACAATATACATTCGTAAAGGTTTATGTCCGGTCGAAAATGAAAACTTTCCTACAAATTTTTCTTTGCTATTTTTTTTGTTGAAACTGATCAGGTGTGCCATCCAAATTGAAGAGTGACCATGGTAGCAATTTTCTTGGCCTTTCGATCCAATACTATTTTTTTTAAAAAAGCGGTCTGAAAATGAACTTTTTCAACAAATAACAGGAGATCACAATTTTTCCAACCCGACCCCGAATTTAAATTTACCCAGAATGGCATATAGAAAAGTTTCAACAGAGGAATATTACTAACTAATTTCAACAAAGTAACTTCGAGCATTTTAGGAATATCGCTAATCAAAGTTTTATACCAAACATACAAAATACCCTGTTTCTTCGTAATAAATGGAAATTTTTTTTCGGTGGATCTTGACCCGCCTTGAAGTCCTCTTTCTGCCATTGGCATGTGTAAGGTCACTCATGAATCACCCTGTATAAACCAAAAATGTAATCCTAATTGGCAAGGTGTCAAATCTTCAATACTCATTTACCATCAATTTGTACTATATATTGAAATAAAAAGATAGAATTATTGTTTATTTTTGGGCACCTTTAGGAAAACCGCGTGTCTATACGTATACTGGCAACAGGTTATGAATCGTTGCAGTTAGTTGTATCGTGAGTTTCGTGCTTCCAGTAATAAGTAGGCCAACGTCCAACATCACTCTCGCAATAGGCAAAGACAAGTAACTACAATTTTTTTAGAAACGTTCAATATTTAACTAGAAAATCTATCAACTTGATGTATATCATTTGTTGTATATGCATATCAGAATTAATTGGAGTTCGAAGCAGATCTTGTAAATATAGCTCATAACCTCACATTAGTGTTCTTGAATTATTTCACTAGGAAAATTATTAGATATCGAATTGCTTTGACTGACGTTGAAGTTGGATCAATACCTGATACTTACAATTGGATTCAAGGAATTATTGGAAGCAGAAATCGAAAAATGAGTATATTATTCTGATAAGGAAAATCCCACACATGCGTATTAACATGTATTCCGTCATTGCGTTCAACCATTGTACAGGATGCCTAAAATCGTTGTCTACAGCGAGGGGATTTCAAGAACAATCGGAGCATCCTCAAACAATGATAGGAGCTAGAAAAAAACGGATGAAATATTTTCCAGTTTATTCTTCCAGATGAATCGAAATCGGAAAACAGAGCCGGCCTTTCAATTCTAGATTTTGAGTTATGATCGAAAATTGAACTATTTCCGTTCTCAATTATGATCAGTATCACGCTCGTTCGAACCCGTATTCGACCTTCATGAGCTATTCATGAGTTAGGGTTGAATTTATCAACCCCTCCATTACCTTATACCATTGTATAGAGCCTTTATATAATGCTTATACTGTGGAGATATTTGATAAACAAACTTTATGGAATATCGATTGAAGAATATTTTGCAATAGTGCAATATTTCTCAGGTGTTTTCTAGAATTTTACACCCAGTGTCTGAAAAAAAACAGGAAATCACAATGAAAATTATTATTCATAGCAAACGTCCTTGCAGATTGCAGGATTCAATCTATTCGTCAAGGATAGTTTCTATAAAAAAATGTTGCCTAATGAACAACAACGAAATAAAGTAACGCAGTGCACTTTAATGTTTCAGAGTCTATATATGACTTTAGACAAAATTTACGAAATGAGTCGAATTACATTGAATCATTTCTTGAAGAAAATAGATATTTTAGAGAATTTATGATTAGAACCATAGTATAATATTACATTTTGATGGAACCGTTTCGAAGGTAAACACAAAAACTTCTCCTTATCATCGAAAAGAATCCTCAAAAATAACAACAAACCAACCATCATGAACGACTCAATTTATTGAATGTGATTACTTATCTGCATGGCTTTTCAGAAAGTATCAGAAGAATAGCACTCAATTTAATACAGGAAAAGTTTTCAAATCGAAAAATGATTTGAGATCAAAAATGGTGTTTATAATAAACATGACAAACATCACGGCCGTTAGATATCAGAAAGAGAGAACACAAAAACAACCTGAAAAAAGAGAGATACAAAGATACCAAATAGTGGATCTTATGTTCGGCCATTGGAAATAACATGATATAGATTGGGATGATACAAGAGATATTGATGACGATACCAGATAATTTAGAGAAGAATAAACAGTCTTCTTATATTTTGCTAAATATAGAAAAAATATTACTCATTTTTCAATAGAAATAGACCATATTTGGCTTAATTTACTGAAGATAAAAGTCCACGTTGCTGTCTTTTTACGCTTATGTTCTGGGGAACAGCGTGATATCGTTTTGTTCATATATCTGTAATTTTCGAATTTTTTCCCGAAAATGGTCTAAAACGACTATGTTGGACTCACTGATGACGAATCCGGTGTCAAAGTCGATTCTGTCCGACCCTTCGACGACTCGATAACTTCCGAACAGAGCGAGATAGCGACTTTAAACTTTGAGGGTAGGTCGCGCATCAGAAAGCGGTGGTTGGGTTCGTTAATAGGCCAAGTCGGGCCGAACGGAGTAATACCATTGTATAAAGGGGGATATCTATATTACATTTATACAAAAACAATGATAATACATATTTGAAATTTTAGGTCTTTTCCCTGATATTTCGGGAACAACTAAAGCGATCAGGTTGAAACTTGACAGTAAATTGAAGCATAACGACGCGCAACATCTTGCAAAATACGGTTATAATTTCCGAAGATATTGGAAAAAAAATGTGAAATTCTCTAGGTATCGTGGAATTATTCGAAACATTTCAACAAATACTGATTCATTCATGAGGAAACTTGGTAACTAGTTCGAAAATGCTAATTTTTCTAGCAGAATTTGGTGTTATTAGAACAATTTGAAAAAAAAGCTTGAAATCTTCTGATCATATAATCCTCGGTGTGAACTTAACGGCCACTTAACGGTTTCCTTCGAACAAGCCGACAATTGTCCTTATTGTTGTTTATCCATCAAATTGAATGTAATTATACAATATATTTGCAATTTTTCACCTAGAATGGAATGAGATTATGATTTCTGAAAAAATATTGATTTCGTAAATTAGATGCCATTCCCGGAAAAAAATGAGGAATATCGTTATTGATTCCTGGATATCATTGAAAGAAGATCCTTCTATGGAAAAAAAGAGTTCCATATTTTGTACCCCTGGAAAGAAATATTCCATCGGCCGTTGAAAGTGGGATATATAGTGTTTGGACCGAATATGTTGATTTGGTTTATTCGCTTTCATATCTGAAAAAATCTGAAATAACGATTCATATTTCAGTATGTTATCAAAAAAAGAGCCTTCTATCAGAAGAATAGGGTCTCATATGTCCCTAAAACGGAGTTTTTTATCGGCAGTGGAAAGAGGGACATATAAATTTCGAACCGCGAAGGTTGGCTAAGTTTATTTGCTCTCATACCTGAAGAAATTTAAAAAATTTTAGAAAAGCACTGGCGTGAAGGCAGAAGCTTTTGGGCGCATGTTGAATGTAGATGGCCGCTTCGGCAACGAATTTGAACTTGTGCGCGAAAGCTGCTGCCTTCACGGTAGTGCTTTTCTAATTTTTTTTTCGATGAATAACTGGATTTCAATACGATCTAATCTGTAGTTTTGGAACTATTGGAAAAATAAAATTTTGAATGGGTATATCTACGAAATCATTGGGCGGATTTTACCAATTCACGAATTCGACCATCGTAATTATGGTCCAAACCTTCTTTACAAATATCGAGTTTCTAAGTTGTTTCTTTCGAAAGTTATTGTGTTTACGCAGTCGGCCTTTAGGCTTCCGAAAGAAACAACTTAGAAACTCGATATTTGTAGAGAAGGTTTGGACCTTAATTACGAAGGCCGAATTCGTGAACGGGTAAAATCCACCCAATGATTCCGCAGATATACCCATTCGAATTTTCATTTTCCCAATATTTCCAAAAATACAGATCAGATCGAATTGAAATCCCGTTCTCCATCGAAAATTACAGTTCGAAGGTTCATACAGAATTTAATGAGGATGATATGATAAGAAAATCACTGAAATTTCTTTTTCAAATTGTTCTAATGACACGATCATCACGAAATTTTGCACGCAGTTGTCTTTCAGCATCTTCAGCTGTGAAGTTTTATCAGGATTGAATCAGTATTTCCCGAGTTATATCGAAAAAATCAACGATATCGAGAAGAAAACCTTGAAATTTGACATTTTTTTTCCCGATATCTCCGAAACTTATAATCGTGTCAAACTGAAATTTGGTACACTGCTCGTGAAAATTTTTTTCAGATATCATAAATGGTTTCCGAAAAAAAAATTTTTGGAAAAAAATTTTGAAAAAAAATTTTTTTTTAATTAACTGACTATATGATCCTCACAAAATTTGGATCAACGTTGCGCGTTATTATACTCCACCTAATTGCCCAGTTGATATCCAATCGCTCAAGTAGTTTCTGAAATAAAAAATAAATAACCTCAAAATTTCAAGTGGCTATAACTCGGAAACTATTCAACCCATTTGGCCAATTAACGAACTTAACCGCGGCATTCCAATGCGCGACCTACCATGAAAGTTTCAAATTGCTAGCTCACTTCGTTCGACAGTTATCGTGTCCTCGGACGGACGGACGGCCGGCCGGCCGGACAGAATCGATTTTGACACCGGATTCGTCATCAGTGAGTCCAACCTCCATTTTCCGCTCAATCATCCAAAATTACAGACATTTGGACAAAACGATAGCATGCTGTTCCCCTAGAACATGCGCGCAAAAAGTAATCACTATTTCAGTACGTTAATATTGAAAGACTTTTCAATGAGAAAATAAGGTTAAAGTTATATATCGTTCCTCCACAAGGAAATTTTTTAGCGGCCGTTGAAAGTGAGACATATAGTCTCATTCCTTAAAGAATCAGAAGTAGTGACACTGTTTTGTTATCAGTATTCTATCCACAGGGAATTCAAATAGTTATGTTTCCCCTCGTTCCATATATACTTACGTCTTCTGTATCTTTTCAAATCATGGCAAACTATCATTTATTATAATCTATTTTTTAAATCTTTCACTTATATTATAAATTGCAATTTTTTTTGTACACATCTTATGACATTATCCTCCATAGTTAGTCTATAGAGCCCTGAGAATGGAAAAATACATATCCGAAACGTTGGCGAACTAACGTATGGTATCAATTTCCTGTATGTTCCTATCCTCACACCATCGATCCATCATCATGAGTTTCTAGATCACCACTTCAGATATGGATAAAATAGTAATTTTAAATTTAGAACTTACAAATGCACGTGTAAATGATGTTTCTTCTGATACTCCTCTTGAAAAAGCAAGAGCACCCATCGCAGCAGTAAACGCCGTAATGCTTCCCATATGACTTGTCCCCACATACTCTACAAGCCACTGGTATCGGTAGAGTGCGACCTAGAATATAATTATCTACAGGTTGTTTCCTCGCTACGGTACATAACTTCAGAGAGTGATTCGTTAAGTCGTTTTTGGAAATAAGTTCCATATTGTCGGAGATGTTTCTGAGATACTGGGCGTTGAAGGTAAAAAAAAACCGTATTTATAAAATACATATCTGCATATTCTTAAACAGATTTGATTGAAAGCGAGTAGGTCATTTGAAGTAATGAAGTACTTATTAAGCCCTTACTAGATTGAAATAATTAGGTCTAGTGCCGTCGCAGTGGCCACCACAGCGAATTACTTCCATTATACAAGGTGAGTCTTTAAGTTGTACATTAATATTCACCATAGATTCCTCCCATCAAATAAAATACTTTTTTCATTTGCCATTTGTCTTTATTCGGCCCAGGTGAAAAGTTATGAGCATTTAAATATTTCTTAATGTGCTACTACAGTCCTGCGCTTTTTTGCAAGTTCTCTCTTGTAGAATAACCAATCTAATGTTTTTTTTTTTAATCAAAGAAACATGATTGAAAAAACTCATCTACTCACTTAATTCTCAGGATTTAGTGCTTTTTGCGATATTATCGCAAGGAAAACGTTCCACTACACTAGATTCGAAACACATTTTCAACTCGATATTTATGCAATATCCAATTTCATTCCACTATGAGATTAGCCACAGTTCCATCCTTGCCCATTCTCATAGTAAAAACTCCATATTCATACTTATTTTCATCAAATTCATAAATGAATTATTTTAAGTAAATCACTCAATTTACCTAAATACATTAATTGAACTCTATGAAAATTTTGGTCCATAGACATGAAGACATAGCCTCCATATCTGCCTCATCAGGAAATGGCATAGAGTTAATACAAGTATATTAGTTCTATGCAGAATAGATAAATATTGCTCTGTATGGTACGAATGACGAAGCTTTATTTACGGCCTTTACTAGCTCAGGGGTTGGTCCATAATTTTATAAAATTCATCGTTGAATATCTCCAAAACGGTGCGTTTGAGGAGAAATTATTAGGAATAATTAGGTATTCTAAAATGATTGAAGAATCTTATAAGGACATAGGATGAACTGTATCTGCATTCTTCATGCTAGGTTCTTATAGTTTTATGAATCGGCGAATCTATAACTCGGAAACTGTTTGAAGTAGGATGAAAGTGATAACCGAAGCATATGTGTCATATTTATACAGGGTGTCTACTTTAAAAAGTTCAAAACTTCAAAGTGAGATTCTACAGGTGATTTTCAACAAAAAAAGTCATATAACACATGGTCGAAATATTGAAGGTAATTCTTCAATTCAACATTTCGTGTTTTTACTGAATATATACATTTTTTTATAAAATCTATCCTAATCTAGTTCTTATAGCATCATCAAATTTGATCACATATCTCGAAAGAGCATAGAATTGGATGTAACACAAGAATTTTTTCGCGTCAAAAAATTCCTTACTGCGGGCGTGGTACTCCGATTTTCAATCAGAAAAACAACTGATTCAATCATTAAGAGTATCAAAACTGAAGAAAATCACGTTTGAAGAATTTCTTACTTTTCGATGTTATCATGTTAGCCATGATATTGAGGCTGAAACGAAACAGATACAAAAGTTGGTATGTCATTCGGAAGATAACTAAATGGGGAAGTTTTTGCTGAAGAGAAAGCATGATCGTAATTATTCATTTTTCATCGATGAACCTATTGGTAAAATATCATTGATAATTTTCACCTAAGAACTTCTATGTTTATCTGCTTACCACGCCCGCAGTAAGGAATTTTTTGACGAAAAAAAAATCTTGTGTAACAGTCATTTTCATGCTCTTTTGAGATATGTGATCACATTCGATGAGGCTACAAGGATAACTGAAGTGTGATTGATTTCATAAAAAACATAGAGAAATTCCGTAAAAACACAAAATGTTGAATTGAAGAATTACCGTCAATATTTCGATCATGTGATATATGACTTTCTTTGTTGGAAATCACATGTAGAATCTTGCCTTGAAGGTTTGGACTTTTTAAAGTAGATACCCTGTAGAAAGCTTCACACCAAAATTCATCTCATTCGGAGTTACCATATCATAGCTACAAAAAAGAAACCGATTTTTCTGGGAAATTCAAACATCCTGTATCTTTTTACTGGAACCGAATGTGGAAAAATAGAAGATTGCAAAAGTGTTTTATTTGATTAGGGCAATCTATGGTTAAAATTAATGTACAACTTAAAGACTCACCCTGTATAGTAAGTAAGGATAAGATTTCTTACCCATGCACAAAGTTTTATGTTAGTGTAGCAGTTCAAATCCCGTAATATCAATGACTACAAACTGGAAAAATCACTGCTTTTATATATGCCCTAGCCATTACGGGCGTCGACTGACAGGTGCCTTATTAAAAATAATAAAAAAACAGAAAAGCTCAACTACTTGCCACCCTCTGACACGTGGCCTTTGACATTGCTTGTCATTCGGACAATAATCAACACTCAGAAACCTCGAGTGCCTTCTTAATATTTGAACACTTGTTCAATTTAATGATCGTTAGGTCAATTTCTGTTGGATGCGAATATACGGTATGATTTTTTCTATTTCTTTACTGAAAGGCTGAAATACATAAATGGGATCGTCCGGAAAAACTTAATCTCAGGATTGTAATTCTTCTTGCACCTAGTTCTGGAAGTGTGCGGATGAGGTTGTTTTTGTCTCAAGCTCTTGGCTTCTCCGAGTTCAAGATTTTTTTTTCAATTCAACTCATACCTACTACCTACTACCTACTAACATGGTAACTCAACTAAACTCGAAAGAACACATTCAAAATTGACTTGAAAATAATTTATCTATTCAAAAATTTAACATGATCAAATTTAAAACATTCGTAGTACCTATATGAAATGAGACCAAGGTCATCTATGTATACAGTGCGCGTCAAAATTATGGAACAAATTCATTTTCTCAGAAGGAAAATATTTGGCAACAAAATCCTGAAACAGGTCAATTTTGTTTCACTTCCACCAAATTTTGTGCATTTTGAAGGATTTTTGTTGCACCCTGTGCCATCCCCATCAACCCTCTAAATTTTTTGGACAGGGAAAGTGGGTCATGTGGTACTTTTTTAGCATGATCTTTGTATCTTCTTCACAGGCGTGCAGAAATTTTCAAGAAAAAAAAATTTTTTTTGAAAAATTAGTTACTTCGAACAGGTTTTCAGTATGTGCACTTTGTCATGGCTCATTTACTTTGAGACGATAGTACCTGATGAGACCATTACAGTTTCGATCCTGGACAACTTTCAACCCTTACGAACCCTTTAATGGAAAAACAAATTTTTCACGTGAGGGGGTCGAAAGTTGTGCATGAACAAAACTGTGATGTCCGACTTTCATTCGGTGACAAATTTCATCAGTAAGGTACCATCAACAAAAGCAAATGAGCCATGACAAAGTGCATATACTGAAAACCTCCTTGAACTAACTAATTTCTAAAAAAAAAAATTTTTCTTGAATTATTCTGCACGCCTGTGAAGAAGATACAAAGACCTTGCCAAAAAAGTACCACATGACCCACTTTCCCTATCCCAAAAATTTAGAAGGTTGATGGGGATGGTACAGGTTGCAACAAAAATCCGTCAAAAATGCATATAAATTTGGTAAGAGTGAAACAAAATTGACCTGTTTCAGGATTTGTTGCCAAATATTTTTCTTCCGAGAAAATAAATTTGTTCCTTAATTTTGACGCGCACTGAAGACAAAGGATCGTTCCAACAGTTTCAGCTGAAATATTTTTCGAGAGATCTGTATAATACTATAGAGTAGTAGTAGACCAGTGCTGAAGCTTTCGAAAATGGTGAAAAGTCAAAAAAAATCAAAGTAGAATGAAACCCATTAAAAAGAGGAGAAAATAACAGAAACGCTGCAAATTTTACACAAGGGTTTATTATTTTCTCAGTTAAATGACCTAATACCATTGATATCTTATATGAAACTCATATATTATTCATAACTCATTTGTTTTTTGCATCAAAATTTGCAGCGTTTTTTTCTATAACTCAGGGACCACTGGTCAGAATTCATCCGGGTGAAAATTTTTAGGTTGAGTTATGAAACAGTATTCAACATTGAGTCATGAAAATTCGGTGGATAAGTTTTCGAAAAACAATTTTTTTCCCTCCTTCCCCCAGTTTTGAATATAGGGTACACCGATCCTGCTGAAAAGCTTGGAGGATCAATCTCGAGCGCACACGATTTTCTAACAAGTTTCACGGATTTTTGTTCAGTACCTTCAGAGAGAAGCCCTGGTCGGCGGACGGACGGATTTTTTTCTATTAGTTCATTCAAATCTACACTACACATCTACTACTTCAAAATGTAAACTGTGAAATTTTCAAGGAGGGTAAGGTTTGATAAAATCAAATAATAAAGGTTTATAAAGTGATTTCATCAAATAATAAAGGTTTATAATTTGATGTTATCAAATAATAAATCAAAATTAAAGGAGAAGTAATTCAAGGGCGGTCTGAGGTCGGGAACTGGAGAGGGTGAGTGTTCAAGGGTAAAACATGGTTTATCACCATTTCTGGTAAAAATGCAAGTCTTATGGAAAGAAGTTAAACGGCAAAGTTCTATAGGTAATAAAAAGATCTACAACTTTTGTTTTAACACTTTTATCAACAAAATTCATGTGAAAAATTGAAATAACCAAGTTTTAATTTTCATCTTCCACAAAAAAAATTTTTTTCACGAAATTCGGTGGAAACTTGTCTTTTTATGTTGATGCACTGTGATTGTTTTGTTTTGAAATATTCATTTGTTCGCCATATTTTGACAAATATTGAAAAAGCACCCTGATTTTCAATCGAAAAGTCTCACGTCAAAATATCTACTTTTTCAAAAAAGATGGTTAGTACGCTTTTTGTTCGTTGAAATCTCTTCTTTTTGATTGTGAAACAAAATTACTATAACTATGGTAAATTTTCTTAGAAAGTGCAAAATTTCACCACTAAAACAACCGAATAAACTAATAAAGTTAATATTTAATAAGATATCTTCCATACTTTCATTTCAAAATAATGCACCTGAGTGACCTACGGGAAATTTTCAGCCTACCAAAAGTTATTTCATAGAGAAGTCGGGAAACCTCAAGGAAGGTCTGGGCCTCACTACATGATATTTTTAAGAAAATCTACCAAAGTAGTGTATATTTTTTCGACACCATCAGGAAGAAGAGATTTTAACGAACAAAAAGCTAACCAACTTCCTCGAAAAACTAGATATTTCAACGTGAGACTTTTCGATTCAAATTTGGGGTGCTTTTTAGATAGGCGAACAAATAAATATTTCAACTCGAAAGAATTACTGTGTATTTGGAACAGAAAAAGGTAAATTTCACCAAATTTCGCAGAATTTTTTTTTGTGGGAGATGAAATAAAAACCAGAAACTTGGTTATTTGAATTTTTCACGTGAATTACCTACTTAATGATCCTTCAATTTCTGTTATAGTCTGTTCCTTTCCTTAAGGGTTTCATCCTACCATTATTCTTTTCGGTTTGAAAAATTATCTAACCTGGTCTAAAGTTGAATACTCAATGTCAAAGATCTACCTATGAATGAAATATATGATATATTTTAAGAGATTAGGTTGCTCTAACTATCGAAGAAAAAGACATAGCTAATTGAAATTTTCAGCTACGGTTTGGAGCCTGAATAAATCGGTTAATTTCCGTAATAGGCAAAATCGTTGCATTGTTTCTGCCAATTCCAAAGTTTTACAAAATTTATCCAAGTAAAGAGGATATTCGTTATTTTTTCGAAAAAGCCATTGTTTTTATATTTGTCAGACACCATTAGGAGCAAAAAGTACCAGAGTTCTTTTTCTTTGAAGAAATTTTTTGGGTGCAAATGGTTGAAAAATTGTAAAAATGAGCAAAGTTGCCGCCCTTTCATATTCAAGAATTTTCGGGAAAATAAAAACAGAAATCAAGTGAAAAATGCTAGGTCCGAAATTCATTTAGGGAAAATTATACATAAGGTTGGAGTTTCTCAACCTTTTAGATGGAGTAATGTAATTCCTGATTCCTTGTCTTAATCAGTTTAGGGAATAGGAGAATTTGTATGCTCAAATTTCATCGACACGCCAGAATTGGAGATTGGAATTTTAACGTAAGATAGCTTAGACGCAACCTCCTCAAAAAACAATAACCTTAGACAAACAATGAATGATTTATAGAGTTATAGATAATCGTCTATTCAAAACCAAAAAAATTTTTTCTAATTCTCACCCTTCGAAGAAAAAGTGGAAAGTTTTTTCTGATAATCTGAGCGGCACAAGTCAATATAAATGTAGTACAACTATACTCAACAATTTCTGAAACATAAAAACGAAGGTGCTGGGAAAAATTTCTTCCAAAATCGTTTTTTTTTTAAATAAGTGGACTTTTCTTGAACAATTCAACGGTGCAAATTATCTCACGTATATCACAAGTTTTGGCATATATTACCTATGCTGGGCTAACTTAAGTTTCACTTTCGCAATTACTCGGAAACCCGACGAAATCTCGTGAAAATATTTACGGCACATGTCGGCACAAATTTTTCTCTTTTTCGAGAAAATAATTCTTCATTCAGAATTTCTCGAGAAATTCGAAGGACTTTCAGAATAATTCCAACGGCACAACTCAGTATAAGTATATCACAATGTATATCGGCCGTTTAAGCCCAATTTTTCGAAAAGTGCTGGACTGGCCTATTTTAGACATTTCGTAGAATATGTTGAGACCCGGAATAAAAAAATTTCCACGGCACAGAGCAATACAAACCAACAACAATTCAGCATAAAAAAATGTTTGCGAAAACCGAAAAGCGCTGGGTCAACTACATTCGCCTAAAAGAGCTTTTTATAAGTTACAAGAAACAGTTCCTTTTGAAAAGTATCTAAGATACTACTTTTCGCCAAAAAAAAGAAGGACTAAGATACAGACTTAGATACTTTAAAGTATCTAAGTTACTATGAAGTAACATAGATACTCTTTTCTGATAGCTCTGGTTTATTATTACTAGAGCTCTTCATTCTCCGAATTATTCCTTCGTATCATTAGAGTTTGCTCGATTGAAACCCTGTATAGAATTCGTGGTCAGTTTGAATTTTATCACATCGTTCGGCTGACTGGCTTTAAATTTATAAACTGCCGAAACAGAAGACCTAGGGACATCAAGTTTCGAAGATTTTTTCGACATAAATAAGGTAAATAAACCGACTAAGTTATTGAATGACCCAAATCTGCCTTGCGGTAGCGACCCCCTGGGGAGTCGCGAAGCTTCTGCAGGGGGGTCGCCACAGGTCGGGAGAACCTTAGTAAAAAAACGCTGCAAATTTTACACAAGGGTTTATTATTTTCTCAGTTCAATAACCCAATACCATTGATATCTCAAATCAATCGTATATATTATTTATAACTCATTGGTTTTTCACCAAACGAAAATCAATTCCATGAAGAAATTCATGTGAAATATTTAATCGATAACCGATCGTGTGAAAATATGAACAAAAACGTAAAAAAACCTATTTTAAATATTTGAGCCGTGCCTCGGCGTTTTCGACCTCAAGCTTATCGCTTCCAATTCCGATCCCGACTGACTTATGTCTGGAATTTTCAAATATCCCCAAGGATAAATCTTACATGCCTAAATATGTCTATGTTTATAATAACGCACAAAATCACTTGAAGGGCGAACCGCCTTAGCTCGCTCGAAAAGTGAGACCAATGCAGGTGGCCGCACAGGGCCGTATTCCCTAATTATCTGGGGACAAATCTGTCGAGTTACGACAATGAGATGGAGTTTTTATGTCCGACTGATCATCAGAATTATCAGTCCTGTCACCGATATAATCAATTACCGTATCCATGTTGTCTGTCTCATCTAAATATATTCCCGAAATATGGTAGATAAACCTATTCACTAAGGTATCAACATATAACGAACATTTTGCTGGAAAGAATTGAAAGAATCACTTTATAATCAAGCCTAGAGGATGTTATTCATAAAAATCTTAAATATTTTTCATTCCAAATCACATTTCCTATGAAATATTAGAGTTGAAGAGAAAATTATCTCGGTGTTGAGTTTCTTAAAAAACTACTTTACAAAGGTCAAGTCACTATGTTGTTTCTTTCGTTAAAGTTAAGTTAAATTTCCGAAAAATATTTTTTACTAATATTTTGTCAGTACGATCTTCACGATATTACTTATTAAATTGCGTGTCGGTATTACACAAATAGAAATGAAATTCAAATCAGAAAGAGTTTGCGCCTTTTGACAGGGAAATAACCTCAAAATTTAAAATGGCCACAAAATTTTCCGCCAATATCTCTGCAAATAAAAATGGTTTCAAAATGTTGACTAAGACCTGTACCAAATTATATTGAACTTTAATGAATAGCTTACGAAAAAAATGTTTTGAAAAAATTCAATTTTTTTCCAATACAATTCTCACGAAATCATGCATTAAATTGAGCGTCGATATTTCAAAACTAGTTATGATGTTTCAATTTGATCGCGTTAGTATTTCTTGAGAAACTTTCGGGAAAATTAACTTAAACTCTCAAATTAACAACGAATACGTAAAACAAAATTCAAGATTTTCCGCTAATATTAAATGTGTGGATGTGATTCCTACTAGGATTCAACTTTGTTCTGAAAAATATCAATGAAATGAAAAAAAAACTCACCCGTCCTGTGCAACTTATCTGAAAAAATTTTTCCCACAGTGCATATATCCGATAAGAGTTCACTTGATTCACAAAATATCCAATACACAAACTGAAGACCTAAAGTTATTTTCAATAACTTTTCTGTAAAAATCAAATATATCGTGAACCTCTCAAGGTTGAATTCGACTGAATAATTCTAAAAGAGAAATTTCGTTCCGTATAGTTGTCAGATACACTCAACTAAGAGGGTGTCAAATCCCAAGGTCTGTTTAATGAAAAAACCTTCAATTCAAACAAGTAGTTTGCGGACCACCAGATGTTGAAACATGCGGAGTATTCTTGTCTACGGTCCCCAGTACCCTTAGTATTAGATTCTCGACAATTGATGAGATTTCCGGTTTGTTAATTGATTTGTTTGCATATATCCTCCAATTTGTTTTATCATATACATGCTCATTATCTTTTATATTCACCCCTATTTCAAAGTCTCAGTACGAAAAATATTGGATTTCGATTGAAACCAGTAGCCGATATCCACATGTTGACGATAATTGTACTAAGCAATCCAAAATTGATGGAAACCTCCGATCGACCGAATATTTTGGAAATATTCATTATTTTAAATAACGCTTCTTAATTCGTGTTCTGCATGTGAATGGGTTATTCAGTTACACAAGAGTATTTATTGAGATTTCAATGTTTCAAATGAATTTTTTCATGGAATCAGTTTTCGGGTTGTGAGAAACCAATGATTTATGAATAATATATAAGTTTTATTTAAGATATAATTGAGCTCCATGAAGAAATTTAATGTTTCATCCCGTAATTCGCAGGGTGATATCTATAAATAATAATTGTTATCCGAGTTTTTGTAGTTATGTTTCAGATATTAGGAGAGAAACCCCAAAAATATTCAATTTGAACTACTAACGATTATGAAATTGTCGAGAACATCGATAGGGCATTTGCACATTGTGTTTATAAAATAATTAACGAATCCGTTCGAAATTTCTCAATAAATGTTGAAAATTTGGTAACAATCTTTTCATCTACATTCAGATATATGATTCTGGATGAAAAGTTAACCGATTATTTCACTGAATTCCAATCTTAGAACCGAATGCGATGATTCATTCTCGGGATTATTGGAAATTTGCAGCATTTTTCTTTATAACTCAGAGACTACTGGTCGGATATCATCCGGGTAAAAATTTTTAGGTTGAGTTATGCAACAGTAATCAACGTTGAGAATTTCACAAAAATTCGGTGGTAAGTTTCCGAGAAATAATTTTTTTTCCCTCCAACCCCCAATTTTAAGCCCTTAGGGTACACCAATCCTGCTGAAAAGCTTGGAGGATCAATCCCGAGCGACACATGATTTTTCTACCAAGTTTCACGGATTTCGGTTCAGTACTTTCCGAGAAAAGCTCTGGACAACGGACGGCGGACGGACGGATTTTTTTTTATTCGTTCATTCAAATCTACATACTCCAAAACGTGAACTGTGAAATTTTCAGGGGGGGTTAAAATTTTTTTTTTGTTGGTCGATCACTAAGGTTTATTATTTGATTTCATCAAATAATAAACCAAAACAATAATTGCGTTAGTTAGTTATCAGTGATGTTCTTAAATCCGAATCCTTATTACCTATGGAGAAGCGTAAAAACGCCGTATGAAATGAATATTTGTAACACTGTAACATAAGTATGTATATCATACATACATACATAAAAGCAAAGGGTCGGGGGGTCGCATCATGAAAAAGGTTGAGCAACACTGGTCTCTAGTATAGTATAGATTGTTGAAAGATGTATATTTCTTGAGAAGAATCGGGAACTTCTGCGAAGATGCCAGCGCCCTAATGGTTAAACTTGGGAACCTGTATATAGGTTTGTTTTGATTCCGACTTCAGAACTGTTCTGGAACGGTTCCGCATGCGCGATTGCGATTTTGTGTTCTGGTTCATCTCAGAACCGGTTCAGGATTTGGGTAATCCTGTTTTGGTTATTCTCAGAATCGATTCCGAACTGTTCTAGAACTATGAAAGGAGTTCGGAAGTGAGAGTCCGAACTGTTTCAGAATTGGGTAGTTCGCAAAAACGTAGAGTGGCTGTCAACGATTTAAATGGTTAACCTGATTTTTTCGACGTCGTGTTGATTTGGTTTTTGTTTGTTTTATTTGTTGAGGAAACGGTTAACTGTTAAAATTATACTTTTGTTATTAAGGATAATTCTTTTGCTACGACCTACCAGGATAATCTAATGGATTTTATGTCTATTGTTCACACCTAGGATGTATACTTCTTAAATGAATCTATGAATGTTTCGAATGAATTTTTCTCTAAAAAGCACATATCTGAAATACGTTCGTCATTAAATTCATTAGTATATAAACCAATAATTTGTTGGTTCATTTCGGAATATAATTGAAGTAATGAAGAAAATTCAGAAAAAAAAATTAAGTGGAAGCAAGTATTTCCAAAAATATTTTCATATTACATAGTGCGACAAGGACTTTCGCATATTTTTAATTAAACCATTCACAATATATAAGACATGATTAATATTCCTCTTTTCGGCCAATTCAAACGGAAGTTTTTTTCCTCTACGATCCCGATGAGAACCCGAACTTAATTCGTGTTTTGGTTTCATCGCTTTTAGAACTGTTCTAGGATAGTTCAGAATCGGGCTTCCACAGCCCATCGATTCTGCGCAGTTCTAGAACTGTTATAGGACAGTTCTGAATTTCGGAACCAAAACAAACCTTATACTAGCAGTTTTATGTAAACTAACCGTAGAAATGTGGTGGAGAACGAATATTTACCAAGCAGAGCTACAATATTCAAAGAAATTATTATAATTTTGTGTCAGATTTCTTGCGTAGGAACTTTTGGTTCAGATTATGATATAGAATTGTGCTTTAGATCGCTCCTGGAGAACAATTTCGATGTTATTTTAGTGTATGTTGCTTGGTGGATTCAAATGAACCAATATCTAAGTTTACTTGAATTTAAGGAAAAAAGACGCCTCATTCAAGGACTCTTATCAATGTGAAGAAGTGCTGAATGCAGGCCATGTATTAATTAGGTGGTAAATCTAGAACCAGTCGAATGACATGACTTTATGTTCTCTTTGTTAACAAACGAGTGAACCAATAAAATAAAAAGATAGCTTTTCTGCTTCAGTTCGTTTTGCATCGTATCTCAAGAGAAAAGGAAACAGATAGACATATAAATAATTTCATTTTCATACCACAGCAGCTCAAGATACAAGCGAAATGAAAAATGTCACAGCTGGTTCAACCAAAACTACCTAGGTATATACAAATGAAAAATATTAATGTATAAATTTATATAAATAATTCAAGCTATTATCCACTACAACAGTATCTATATCCAGTTTTTGTCAGTTTTTCAATCAGATCACTCACCTTGAATGTTGTTCTGGAATGAATACATACATTGTAATTTACCTTTGAGAAAATAGTCATCTTCAGGGAAATGCACTGAACATACTTTCATGTATTTCTTGACCTGTTTCCCAATCTTCGATTTAAATATCCAGGCTATTCCATCGACGAGTTTCCTGCCAAATGCTGCTTCCAAATTAATTTTACGTTCATTTGGCTTTGAAAAAAATGAAAACTTAAGGCAATAGATGATCCATTCTCTTCTGACCAAGAAATTCCTTGAGGCACACAATTTTGGGAGGATGCCATTTCGAATAAATACAATCGAAAGTTTTAATCGGAATGGAATTAATCGATTGATGAATATCAGAAACACTTTCGGTATACCAAAATTTCAACTCGAAAATGAACTCTGAAAGTTCACAAAATACGTAAGAATAACAGGTACGTCGGAAAAATACTAGCTTTGAAGGGTTCGAATTTCTATCGCCAGAGAGCGTATCGCTTCTCAGTGGATGTGAATAGCATAGAAATTTGAAAGTATTCGATACTCTGACTCCTTCATCAGATTCAAGCTCTGAAACGCTACAGTTCACTTTGTTCATCATTTGCATTGCATAATTTCATAATATTCATTAGGCAACTTTTTTCCTAGAAACTTCCCTTGACAAACAGATTCAACCCTGCAGTCCGCAAGGGCATATTGGGTAAATGATAACTTTATTTAATATTCATAGTGAATAATCCTCCCAAAATAATCCATACAATTTTTATGTTGTAAAATAGGTATTCTCGGGATAAACGGAATCAGAAATCACATTGGTAATAATCCAGTTTATAACTTTCTGTGAAAACTTTCTCCATTACCATCCTCAAGCTTATTAATATTTTCTTTTGACAGATAGCTTGCTGGAATGGGGGATCTACAGAGATTTCTCGAAGAATCTCATGATCAGCTGGTGAGTTTTTTTCAGTAAATCATTCAATACGTCCAGGACTTGGCGCACAGTGCCGTTCCACTCCTTTTCTCGTTAGTACCAAGGTTCAAAAGATGCGTGTGAACATTTCAGAACAGTTGAGTCTGGATCGAGATATTGCAGGCTAAATGATGCTCATCTGCTGTTGTTGAAAGAAATTGATAGAAACTAGTTCTTGTATCGAGAAAACAAGGATGCTTCCCTGTGATTGGCGCGTTCAAGGCCTGGTTGCCACCCCCCTTTATAGCAACTCGCATAAAATAATGTATTTTGTGGGTCATTCGAGATTATGACAGACTACAAGTTCAAACTGAATACATGCTTTACTGCAAGACGGCTTCACACCAAGAAAAAAATACCACTGAATGGCTTAATAAAAATGTTTCAAAACTTCTTCTGAAAATTTCGATGGATTTCGAGAAAGGGATAGTCGAAAGGCCTTGAAGCGAGTAATTAACTCCAAAGTAAATATAGCAAATTTCAGTCCCCAACATTGAGCTAGTTCCTCAAATTAAAAGAAAGGAGGCCTGTATTCAGGTCGATTCTGTTTGCAAATAGCAATATTGCTAGGAAAAAGATATTGCTATCATAACAAGATTGGAATTATTGGTATTCTGATCAACCATTTTGAGCAATATGATCTGTCACTTTAACAAGAATCTTGCTATCAATATTGCTATCTTAGCAACCGCCAAATAGTACTTGCTATGCTTGATAACAAGATAGGTTAGAAAGGGAATCTTACAGATATCCATTTGTTTCAGTATTATTTCTTCTAAGAATTCGAAAATATTGAACATAGGGAAGTATGTGCTAATAGAAATTTGTTATTTCATGGAAAATTCTTAGAATAAAATACCGGCATAGTAAGCAACAACTGAGATGATTATTCTAATGATCTAACAGCCATCCCTTTGAATTGCAAACAGAGAAGTTCATGGAATTTCGAATCAATAGCATAAAATTGCTGCATTTGATTTCTGGAAACCAAAATTCTATCGGTATCCAGAAAATTGGTCAGTTTGACTTTAATTGGTTTTTCTGTTTCGTAACATTTTCAAATAAGTCGATGTTTACATGAATAGAAAAAGTATATGCTAATGGAAATGTGTTCAAGGTTCTCTAGAATATTATTTAATTTCAAGGAAAATTCTTAGACTAAGATACAGGCATAGGCAACAGCTGATATGATTATTCTACTCGTCTCAACAAAAGCAATCCCTTTGACGTGCCAACGAAAAAGTTTATCGAATTTCGAAATATTAACGCCTGAATAAAATTGCTGCGTTCGATTTCTGATAACCAATATTTTATTGGTATCCAGGAAATTGGCTATTGGCTAATTTGACTCGTTTCTTTTCCTAACATTTTGTATGTCGTTGTTTACATGAATAAAGAAAGCCGTAGATAGAGGTTATGTATGCGAAACCATAAAGAAAACTCACGAATTCGGGTTATTTTCTTCTTCCTTGTAGTTCTAATGTCACAAAATACAGTGTTGTCAGCTCTAAAATCACCAATTATGGAAGTCTATGATAGCAATATTGTTATGACAAAATTCATAACAAACATTGCTATAACACTCGGAACAGAATACGTAACATCATGGCCATATTGCTATGAATTAGAAAGATAGCAATATGACTAGAATAGCAAGGTTCATAGCAATACGCAAACAGAATCGACCTGATTGTGTGAATGTTCACTGACTTATGATAATAAAAATAAGGATGTGAATTACCCCATCGAAAAAGGAGAGCTCCAGTAGTAATAAACTAACATAACCACAAGAACAAATATCTTTCAAATAATCAACAAACATTCCACCTTGATCAGAGCTAATCATCCGATCAACCAAAACTTCTACACCGCAGAAACGGCATCCAAGGAAAATGGTTACAGCTGTTTCACAGTTTTTACTGACCATCAGACCAACTTACCTTGGATAAACCGCAGAATAGGAATCTAGATACTTGTCACCTGTCAGATGTAATACTGCAGTATAATTACTCCTCGAGTGCAGAATACTTTGATTGGTGTGCATGACGTTTATCCTTTTGTCGTATCAGATCGATATTGCAGTTTACAATATCCATCACGACTCGGAAACAACAAATATTCCAGATTAATCAGAGCTAAACGCCCAATCCTTATGGTTATGTTAGTTTAATAATAATAAAAATAATTTTATTCGAGAATAAAAGTTAACATCTCCATAGTAATACAGGTACAAGCAAAATACCATCACTACTACAGCAAAAATATAACACTCAAATAAATTTCTCTTTATTTCTAAGAATAAACGGAAATAAGTCCCCCAAAACCTATGGTTGTGCAGAGAAACATCATCATAGAGCTTACACAAACATAATACAAAGCAACTCGAAACAATACCATGCAATTACAAATATCTAGGCTAGTGATAGCTCATATTCTACTCACAATAAGCCAGGTCAACTTACCTTGGATAAAACTGCAGAGGGAATCTCGATACTTGTCACCTTTCAGATGGACCGTTGCAGTATAAGTACTGTTATGGTTTTTCTAAATCGGTATTGAAGAAACATAAAAAATTAACTTATCAATGAACATAAATTCATATATTCAATCATTTATTATCATTATATACAATTAAGTAAATTTCAGGCCTCAAACATAGTAAATTCTATCATAAATGTAAGAAATATCCAAATCAATCACGATCCAGTAACAAATCTAGAGAATTTATTCCAGTATTTCAATAGTTTATTCAGGGCACATAATCCTTCCAAATTATCTTTCTCAACAGGCTTCTCATGATCTGAAAGTACAAGAATTTGTATCAATACCTTGAATTTTATAAAATTGCTTTATCTAGTCAAAAAGTAGGAAATTATGAGGAATTTGAGTAATATTCTGTTGAAAGTTATTATGATAGGTTTGAATTGAACAGAACTAGCAATCACAAGTAGAAATTAGATGTAGAATTTCAAAGAAAATGTAAATTTCGAATAGAAGTTATGTCTCGACTCATAAGTTGCATATAATGTAATTATCAGGTTTCTGAAGGAACAAAATTGTAGCTATATTTCAGAAATAGGGTTTATTTAATATAATGAAAGCATTTTTTGGCGATTGTAAGTAGAAATTCATGAATACTAGGCAAATGAAATTGTTAACTTAGAAAATTGTAACATTTAGGCATAAAATTTGAAAAATTTTGTATATCAGAGATTTAGAAGGCACATCAAAATACGGAGAAAAATACGGCCGAATTTTCTAGACCAGGTTCGAAGAAGGAAAACTTACCTCTGAAAAGAAAACTGCGAAAGCATCATTTTTGAAAGACATTTTTAAATGCAAGGCAACCTAGATGTTGAAGAAAATTCAGAAAAGGTATAAATACCGAAGCTCGAGCACAGAGAATTTAGTCCATTTTCAACCATTGTGAAGACTGTAGCTGCTCCTCGTAAAAAATTTTCCAAACATCGTAATATTCCAGTCAGAAACAAAAGTAAACCAGAATTGAACCAAAGTGACTGGCATCCTGGAAGCATATTAGAGTTAAATACATGGAATATTGAAGAAAAAACAAGATAAATTTATCAAAAAGGAAAATCCAGCAGTGATCAAATCCACATAAGTGAACTCCAGAAAAATAAACTTCAATTCAAAGTCAACCCTTGGAGATTGCAGTAAATAAACACGACGGACTTTAGACTCTTCAGAGGTTATACAGAAAATCCGAACCACAGAGGAAGATCAAGAATAAAAGTGACATAGACTAGAAACACCGTGGGTGAGAGTAAAAGGACATTATTATAAGTTTTTTAAATTTAATTTAATTAGTAACGTTGGGTTATTCATTAGTTTAGCATTTAAATCGATTTACCGAAATTATTTTCATTGAATATTATTTTTCGAAATTCTATAAACTGTTATTATTTCACATCATAGAATCCACCTGAGAAAGAGACAGAAAGCCGCGCGACATTCAAATCCAAATTCAAAATTTATATTTTATTGTTATTGGATCCTATTAGAAATTCAAAATTCAAAATTATTCCATATTAAACAACAGTTCGATTTATAACAGTACATCTCCTGGGAGCATCTTGCGAATCCCACCTTCGAGTGCAGAATGCCCTGTTCGATGTGCATGACGTTCATCCTTTATTCGCATCAGGTCGCTGTAACTGCGATATTGCAGATTTACAAACACCATCACGACATGGAAACGCTCGGTTCATGTGGATTCCCACAAGACGAAAACGTCCAACATCTAACAAAGATAGGAATTGGTTAAACGGAGAAGAAAGAGCTCCAGTAATAATAAATCAACACAATCACAAGGACGAATATCTGTCGATGAATCAACAAATATTCCCCCTTAATCAAAGCGTTCTACGAAAAATTGCCTCTGTCCAAGTTCAACTAGGGAGGTCACAGAACCCTAAAGGTTCTGGAAAGCACAGTACATGGCAAGTTTAGAGGCTAGAAATTTCCAGGTTTGGATCGCATTTCAACCACGTGATTCTACATGGGATGATTCATTGGCAGTTAGAGGACAGCGTTTTGTATATGAAAGATTCGTGCTTGATGCAGAGTCATAATCTTGATGTGGCTGAATAATGCGAGAATCGAGAACGTCATGCATATCACTTATTTCTCATATAGGATTGAGCCTCCTGGCCCTGCTCGAACTTTTCGACCTTGAAAATGTTAAAAGAGTGAAAGAAACATTTTCAACATGTCTAGGACGATCAACACGAAAATACGGTTGAAACATAATGGCACGGATAGACCATTACAACGACTAAATAATGTCGAAGATATCTGACTTACCCTTCGTTTTATTGTGATTCAAAGATTATAAACGCCTACTGAAAGATCCTTCACGGCGAGCTTCACAACCTCAGACTCAAGAATTAAACTTGTGCAGGAGACTATATGGCGCAATCAAACCATGTATATTAATCTAACTAATTACTTAGTTGTTATAATTTCCTTTTAATAAGATATAAAGTTACACAACGACTGCCGATTTCTGCCAACATCTGACTAAAAACCAACACCGGAACACATAGAGTACAACCACCGACCACAAATGTGTCTTGACATATCTTCTCCGAACCATAGAATTGTAACAGACTGATGGCCTCAGATGTTCATATTGATGAATTATACTACACTTAACTGTTTGCTTCTTCGCCTGTGACTCATAAATTATTTTTTGCACTTTCACGCAATCTTCACTTGAACATCGGGATTCGGAATTAATTTTTTTTTGTTAAAAGCAAAAGAATAGTAAGAATGCGCAATGTTGCCACTTTTTTATATTCAAGAATGTTCGATTGAATAAAAACTGAAATGGAGTGAAGAATACTCACAAAAGAATCAAGTAGATCCCAAAAAAAAAATTCAAACGATAATCACTGAAGCCCGCAACACCCCGTTTTTTCCTATTAACCTCGAAATCTATTTAGGTCGAAATTTCTCCGAATTCTAATATTTCTCTCGGCTATTGGCAATGTTAAGGCTGGTCGTCCACTGTACGCGATTTCGAGAGGAGCGATAGAGGCGTAAACGAACGAACTTGCGCGACAGATCCAAATGAGTGCAATTCTAGGTCCAC
This sequence comes from Myrrha octodecimguttata, assembly GCA_958510865.1. Classification (NCBI taxonomy): domain Eukaryota; kingdom Metazoa; phylum Arthropoda; class Insecta; order Coleoptera; family Coccinellidae; genus Myrrha; species Myrrha octodecimguttata. Next base: position 36,621,154 of record OY294057.1, read on the forward strand.
TGGCGGCGAGTTCATACGGGCGTTTTCGAGAGAATTCGAGCGGCGCAATCGTATCTCGATCAGTTTGGATCTACCGCGTCTATACGCTCCGATAGAGGAGCTATCAAACTGCAATCGGAATGTATGGTTTGTGAACGGAATATTTGTTGAAGCTCGTTAATTATTGTTGGTGAATTTTAGATGGATCAGATTGAAAGGCAAATGAATTATGTCTTTTTTCTTACATTAAACTCACACCCAGAAGTTCTGTAGGTGTAGTAGCCTACCTGAAATTTGACTCTTTCGCAATAATTGGCGGTATAGCATTCCAAACATAATAAATCCAGCGCGTTTCGCCATTATCTCGGTTTTTATAGCTCTCATTATATCAATATCTATTATCAATTAATTTTTTAGTCTGTGACCAATTTTATTCCGAACATTTTTCTATATGCTCAAGTGTTTTTGGTCCATACGTACTGTAATGATTCAACTACGTTCCAATCCATCTCATATGCAGAACGATCCTTTCGATCACAAAATAGACATAGTTTTTTCTTAATCAAACGCTACGGATTTTTTACTAGTGACCTGTTATCTAAAATACGCATGCACTTCCGCAAAATTTCAAGAATTTCTGAATCTTTGTGTCACCACCATTTCTTTCGATGTTTGCAGTTTTTGAAGTTTTGAAGTCCCGTTCAAATACATTAATAACATATTCCCCTCCTGAAGGTGTCTCCACAAATAAAACTCAAAAGAGCCATAATTTCGAAGTTCCACATCCTTTGTTTTCGAAGTACCTAGGTCATCAACATTCAAAATTCAACTTCCATTGCAGTATTATAAATGAGTATACGATAATAATCTGTAAAGTGTTGAAGATTTTTCCGATTCATTATCAAGATGGTGAATTTTTCCCGATAATTTTATCTTTTCTGAATTTAAATCTAACTTAGCTTAAAAATTTTCTCCATTCCGTAGCTAACATACGATTGATCAAGTAAGATTTATCCAAGAAATTAATTAATAATTCTGAATCCATCCCGAATCACAATTTCTTCAATAAACGCGGAAATCCGAAGTAAAAATCCTTGCGAACTATCTGCCAGTGGACGACCCCGAAGCCTGAGACCGCTCGGGTCGTAAAAGCTCATCGGCGCTCGTAAAACGCGTAGCTCATAAAAGCCCCAAATCGCTTCCAGTGGACGGCCAGGCTAAGGGCCGGTATTATAAAACTTAACTGGAAGTTATCTTTTATTTTAACTGACAGTTAAACTTTTGCTGAAAAATTTCGGAATTATAAAAGTCTCATTTCTATCATAGACAAGAAATACAGTGATGGTTTCTATGAAAAGGAGAAGGAAATAATTTAAGATTCTGTAATAAATCTAACCACTTATTTCTGGGTTGGAAAAGCTGGACTTTGGAAAAATACTCCCTTTAAAAAAATGATAGGAATAAACAAATCCTTTATTGACAAATATTCGCGCTATGTATCAGGGAGCTTAATGGATTGTGGTTTCCATAAAAATAGATAGTGAATTACTGATTTGAGGAAGAGTTGCAATGATTAATTTTGAATTCCTTTACTTTTTGCAATATGGAAGGGATGTTTGGATATTTTTTCGGTAACCTAACTGAAAGGACTACTTCCACTGATGAATAAATTGGAAATAAAAGCTTAAAAGGAAAAACTTTGACAATAATGAGATACATTCAATTCAGGAGTTATTGAACAATTACAATAAAATTTGTCCAAATCCAATTAGGTACAGATTTTTTTTTACAAATACTTCACTCTTCACCAACGGGCAAGTACTTTCAACTTACACTGGGAGTGGTAATAATTTCAACACTAAATTTGCAAAAATTGTCATTCAATTAAAAAATATGGTAATGTTTTGTGTGGCTTCGGGTTATCGAGCCCTGATATCTAGAAATTGTACACGGCTATTAGCTACCAGTTTGGCCATTATTATAAGAAAAGTATCCATTACAATTGTGATGATTTCCTTTCATCTTAAAAGTTAAATTATGTGTATAAATTTTTATGCTTCATTAGGCCTTTACAACTTTTATCTGTTATATTAGGCACCGAAAAGAATAAATGCCAATGATTTTCTTTTTCATTTACATCTTATAATAGTTGAACAGAAAGAGTGACTGATATTTTCATTTTAATAAAATGCCATGATGAACTCTCCAGGTTGGATTCTTACTCGAGTGAGGTTTATAGCAGGCATTATGATGTAAATAGATAATAAGTATGCAATTTTCCATGGGACATTTCTGATAATACAGTCAGTATAGTTGATTTGTGAAAACCCCTAAAATCTCCAGCAACCATCAAGAAAGAACAAGATGCATAAACTCTGCGTGTAATCAACACATTTGCATCACTATGGCGTCAAAGCACGATTTCTAAGAATATGTATTCCATTACAGACGTACACAGTGTCCAGATAAGCGAAATCAGTTTTCGAATTCAGTTTCTTTCCATAAGTTCAAATGGTTCAGCCGATTTCTAAATATCCTTTCTCAACAAGGATATTCAACAATTTTCATGGCATCATCGTCATAGTCACTTAAAAGTTCTTCAAAAATGAAGTGAATATCTCTCAACGAGGATATTCAACAATATTCATTTCAGCGTGAATTAAAAATGAAGTGAATATATCTTGCTAACATGTTTCCGAAAATATCTAGCCTTGATTTCCAAGCTTAATTCAGTCATTTATACTTTGAAGGCCCTGAGAGATCGGTTCGATGAAGGCACATTGAAGACAGTCTACTATGCGAACTTCCAGTCAATGTTGAGTTATGGAATTGTTTTCTGGGGGAGCTCTTCTCACTCGGAACGAGTTTTTATTACTCAGAAAGTAGCCCTTAGGGTGATCTTCCGGATGAAGTATAGAGATTCCTGCAGAGGCACCTTCAGGGACAACAACATACTTACACTTCCGGGACTTTTCATATATCGAACACTATTATTTTTCCATAAGAATAATCATTACTTTGAAGAATACAGAAATTCAAATGCTAGAACTAGGAGAATATGTCAGTATTTTTTTCCAGCCCATAGATTCAATTTAACTGAGCAAAGCACGTTATATACAGCAATTAAATTGTATAACTGTCTTCCTGTTGTAATTAAAAGTATAACTGAACACCAAGCATTTAAAAAATGTATATATCTGATGATTGAGAAATGTGAACCATATTCATTAGTTGAATTCAAGACTTTCTGTGTTAATTATTCGTTGTAGTTTTATCTCACTATTGCTGCTTTTGTTTCGAATATATTTTGACTTGTTTTCACCTTATTGACGTTTGTTAATAATTCTGGAAATAAAAATATCTATCTATCTATCTATCATAACATCAATAAAATCGACGTTATATTCCCCTTATGTCAGCCGAAAAGACAGAGAATCTTTGGAAAAACAGTAGTTAATTTTAACTTTAACTATAATTGATACCCAAGCCACCAAATAAAGATAACTCTGAAAATCTAACTTTAACTGGAAATTACTGCTTAACTGTCAGTTATAGTTAAAGATAACTTCCAGTTAAGTTTTATAATACCGGCCCTAAAGCATGCAGACCGTAAGCAGGTGCCTGAACTGGAGATATTAACGAGGTTCAATGAAACTTGAATCTAGCTGTGTTGCTGACGCCGTAATTTAGCAGCACGTGGTAGTGTTTGCTCTTAACCATTAAGAACTGTTTTGTCCGTTGCAATTAATATATCTTCCTTTTTCAGCAAAAATGGAAGACAATGGACGAAATCCATATTGTTTTAGGGAATGAAGCCGGTGATCTGGATTCGGTGATGTCGACAATAACTTACGCTTATTTTCTCTGGTCAGTAACAACTGTAGGTTCTGACAAGAAAATGGCATTCCTTCCTGTGTTGAACTTCAATCGAGAAGACATGGATATACGTTTTGAGCATCTACACTTGTTCAGAAAGGTTAAAATCAATCCAGATCAATTGATATATAGGTAAAATTTCATAATCCTTTTAAAGTTTCAAATTTCAATCCTCCATGATATTTGGCAATCGTGTTCAAACACGTATGTCATAAAAGATATTTTTAAGCACATGTTCTACAGAACAGCTTTCGGACAAATATTCTCTATTCGGGATGATCAGAAAGTTGTACATACCTACGTAAGCAGGAAGAAATCTTCAGGACATTTAATTAAGACCTTGAACTTGTTGTACGTTTTCGATTATGACTAAGACGAAAAACTTCTATAGTTATTTTATAAGATTCGAATCGAGTTCTCATCTTAAACTTTGAATACTGATCCGTCCTCTATATCTATGTTCGCGGGTTCGATTCCGAACGCATATGCACTTTAAAGAAGAGTGTTCGTGCGTCGCACAATTCCGATCTAGTAGCATAGTTTATACAATGATGTAAGTAAAGCATGGTGTGCTCATCTGCTCATCTGTGATCGTATTGACCAATGATGACGTCACTTTTTCAATAAAATTCAAAGCACAGAAAAAAAATTTCCTTGTATTTTATTGCTGACGTCACTTTTTTTTTCAGAAGAGCACACCATGTTTTTTACATCATGTTTTATACAATGCTAGTAGTTACGGTTCTTCCTAGCTCTGTGTTCGTTGTTCACGTCGATTCCGAATGTCCATAAAGATAGCAGAGCCACTTGCACTGGAGTCAATGAAAACCATCTCATTAATTGTAGTATATTTGTCGAGAATTTGTCGTGAAAGAAAAATATTTGTCGCGCTTCTATTTTTTTTTAGGGGGGGCTCTGCTTACTTAATATTAAGTTAGCATAGCCATTTTAAAATATGCATCGAATTCGATCAGAAATGTGGGCCATCTAGCGTTAAAAAAACAGAAAAAATAATTTTTTTATAGCTTTTTTATTATTCCTTAGGAGATTCATCAGATTCGGCAACACTGCATTGGTGAATTGATATTTCAGGTATAATTTTCGTATCATTCGCGACTGATATTTCTGATTTTTTCAGGTTAGATGGTCAACGACAAATACTCGACAATTATTCATAACATTTCTGATCGAATTCGATGCATATTTCAGAATGGTTCTGCTAACTTAATATCAAGTTAGCAGAGCCACCCCTTTTTTACAAAAAACAAAGAGCGCGACAATTTTTTTTCTTTCACGACAAATATGATTTGGTCGTCCTTCAATCGTTCAGCTCATTTCCGGTAGAAAAAACGGTCATCTAATTAACTTTCTTCTATCACAAAGTTACGTCGATGTATACCAGTGAGAATGGAATATTTCTATTATTCAGCATTGAAAAAAAATTGTTCATCGCGGGAAATAGAAGTTTTGAGTGTCCACAGACACTCTGCGCAATGTGTTGCGTATTCTGTCTCTTCAATATCTCCGAAAATTAGAATCAGATCGAACTGAAATTCAGTATACTGTTGACTCCAAAATTAGTGCAAAATTTCATCGTTATCTGATGAATAGTTTCCGAAAAACCGTTATCCAAGAAAAATCTGGAAAGTTTTCAGAAAACAATTTTCTTTATATCACCACCAACCAAACGATCCTAGCGAAATTTGCAGACAGTTGGGCATCTCCATTCTTCAACTAATTATCAAGCTTCGATCTGATCGCATAGGTATTACCTGAAATATTGTGAAAATAACCACAACAATTCAAATGCGGAAAACTCCAATACCGTGTGGCCGATTTAGCCGATTTACAAACTTAAACAGTAGGTATACATTCTTATAAGCAATCTCCCCTGAAAGTTCGAGTCGCTAGCTTCTTCCGTTCTCAAGTTATCGTGGCAACGAGACGGCTGGCCGAATCGATTTTGGCGCAGAATGCTTCATTAGTGAGATGAACCTAGTCGTGACCATCTTCGTTAAAATTCGAAAACTACAGACATTTCGGCAACTGATAACACACTGTTCCATTTGCGCAAAAATAACTGAACAGCAAAAATATCAATAGAAAATTTCGAGATAATATTCGGGGTTCTGAGTTCAATCATATTCTGCACTTTTTCCGATATGTGTAGCATAGGTTTGTTTCTCTACAGATCCCAATTGAACCTCGAAGAAATGGTGGAGTTTCAAGAAACTAAGAAATCGCTGCACACCTATCTAGTTGATCATCACCAACTGGCAGAAAAAGATAAAATTTTGAAAAACACCGTTTGTCGGATTTTCGATCATAGGCCACTCGATAACTACTATTCTTGGAGGGACCAAAACCTAATCATGCGACTTGAAGGAGTGGCAAGTTGTTCTACCTTGATCGCAGATGAAATATTCAAGGAGAATGAAAACATTTGGAACAAAGATTTGGCATATCTGATGCTTTGTAAGTATATTTACCTATTAAGCTATAGCTTCATCCTCTGGGACAGTCGCCTCTTGGGACAGTCGCCTCTTGGTCCAACCAAGGCAATTTAAAAACAAAATTTCAAGTTCAAGTTACGGAAACTTCATGGGGGAAAGGTTTGCGAGATGATCCGTTGAGGTGAAATGATCCTCTTTTTTTGGGGAGAAACTATTATTAATGCCATCTAATAGTTTTCATGACCATAACATAACCCCCCATACCCTCTTCCAACACTTATTCGAAATAGTGTCAGTATAGTGACCACAAACTAGCTATGCGGCCGCGTATTTCGTGCGCCCGAGATACATTTTCGATATTCCCACACGTAAAATAAAGAAGAATTCTGTTGGGGCGGATTGATGGATCGTTAGAAAGAATTGATGTTTGTGTTTTTCGTTGAGATAATAAATAACGGTTGCTGTTTCCCAAAAAAAAATATTAATTATTTCAAAAAGAATTAATTGTGTCGTACGTTGTACGACAATACATTTTTTAGGGAGGGCGCGTGTTATTGAGCAACCGCCACTGCAAAAATGTCATGTTGACGGAACGTAAACGGGACGTATAGTGTGCATACATCAATTCATTTACACGTTATAATATTTTACGGGAAGGATACTGGAAGTTTACGGAACGTATAGTGAGAATCAACCTTAATTATCTACAAATTGAATGTGGCTCTCAGAGTAACAGAGTGTTTGTTACTCCGAGATGTGGCTCAACTGACCTTCCCCTAATAATCACAAGGTGGCGCTCCTTGTACACTTGGGTTACAGTGACTCTATAAACTTGTTAAAGTCACTGTAACTTGGGCCGGTATAGTCGGTATACTTTACAGATTTACAAAACATATAGCAGTAGAGTGGTCTAAGTTACAGTTGGGATAGCAGTTGGGCTCTTTGAACTGACCTTTTATGCAAATTTTTAATGAAAATTATCTGAAAACTCCTATTACTTCCTAGCCACTCTGCTCTTGAGCAACTAAATTGAAGACATGGTAAAATATAAAACCAAGAAAAGCACTGACCTGAGGCCAGGAGCTTTTGCGCGCTCGTTCAGTTGCCAAAACGGCCACCTACACAGGTATTGAACTACACATGTATTGACCCCTCCAAATTTCATTGAAATATGATTGAAAGTTTCCGAAGAAACATGGTTTTTCAAAAAAAAATTGAAATTCGAAAACAAATTCATTTAAATTCTCGCCATTTCGATCCTGAAGAGATTTAACCCTACAAGGCATTCTCGAACTATCTACGAAGTTTCAATCGTGAGATCACTATGATGACTATGATCAGAATAATAGTACTTTGACAATTTACATCATAGAGTACTATTCGAAATAGTACTGAAAAGTTTTCTCCAATCCATGTTTCTTTCATTTCATACATATGTTTCATTTAATTTTGTTAATATTTTTTGGTAATAGAAGGGCCAACCATTCTTACTGCTTGAGTTTCAGAAGTTATTCTTCTAATAAATGATATTCCTGATGCCAATTCTTCAGGCTTCAAAAGGCAAGATTCAATGTAAAATCTACTGCAATTTTTTATACCGTTTTTAATGTGTATCATTTGACATTGAAAAGCAGTCAATCAGATCCATTACCACGAAATTTCACTCGTAAAAAACTAAAAACTCCAAATTAATATACCTTATCTATAATACTAAACGCGTTACAGGCAACACCGCTGAAACCACTGCAGGAGATCAAGAAAAACTTTTGCTAAGAAAGGGTTATGTTCGTGAGAGTTTTTCTGATATTTCCGGGGAGTCTTGGTGTGATATCTGAACGTGATTAGAAAGAGGAAATTTCGAACTTTCCCGTACTTTTGATCTTTCATCGCGGAAAAATCGAGAGATACTTTTAAAAAATTCCCGAAAAATAACGAAAATATCGATATTTCCCAAAGGTGCAAAACCACAGGAAAGCATTTGGTCGCTGGGTTCAAGCTAGGTAGAGTTTTTTGGTACGAACAGAAAGACGAAAGACGAAATTGTGGCGTAGCGGGCCTCTTTTTTTGATTCCCACTTTCGTATTCTTGCAGGAATGATGGAAAAAAGTGACATTTCTAAGAAAATCCGGTAAAAATTGTCCATTTCATATTCTTCTGTGGACTCGGCCGAGATCGGCTATCTCCGCCGCCTTCGGGCTCGCTTTGGAGGTAGAATTTCTTGCGACAGTGAATATATGGCAACGTCGAACCTCGAATTTCTGTCGATTTCGCCGAAAACTTAAGCATCGTAGGCTTTGACCGTCGGCAAAGATCGGGTACTTCCGTCAATATTTTCAAGCCGAACCAGCGTTATGTTTATGTCAATTGTCATTAACATCAATTCTAATTTGCCGTCAAAATAGCATCCTATGTGGAAGCTACATTGAAATTGACGAAAATAAAGTTAGTAACGAATGGAAATGTATTTAGAAGTATCAATCATGGTCAATACTGCCTAATTCCAACTCTAACAATGACTTTTTCAAGAAAAAGTCGAGTTATCGGTAAAATTTTTTGGCAAGTTATTATAACCTTATGCTACATTCACGAGAGGAAACAGTAAGTATTACCTACAATTGAAGATACTTTAACTTATCACAGGTTTTTCCAACCTGAATATCATGAGGAAATATTTATTTTCAGGTGAGTCAGACATTTTAAATGAACTGGACATTGGAAAGTTTCTGTATCATTGAAGTCATAAAGTGAAGAATGTTTAGAATGGGTTCAAGGCTACGATAAGAATCAGAATGCACATTGCCATATATATTTGAAATGTTGGAGATTAACTCGACGTCAAAGGTATACATTATTATGTTATTTTCCTTAAGCAAATGCATCAAGTATGATATTTTTGCAGTTTTGAGATATGTGAGGTCATGTTGTTGAAGTGTTATGCCATCCAAGTATTAAGCATATACAAAGGAAGAAAGCCTTTAAAGGACTGTAGAATGTTTTATGAATCTCTCAAAAATCTCACTATCCTCCCCCTGAGAATTCATGTATGTTGAACCATTTAAGTTTTATGGTGAGTGGTGATATGGATCATATCTAATGTTCTGATAAATTGGAAACTTGATCATGGCAAATTTATGTATCACATTCCTAGGTTTAATCAAGCATACTTTGTAGAAGATGGACTATCATCATTATGAAAAAAAAAGGGAACTCAATAGATTTTGAGAAGTGGAAATTGCAGAAATACTATGTAATCTATAGATGGTTTCAATAATATACAGCTGGTGTAGGACAAGACTGTATGATACTGTACCCCTGGTATATTTATTCATAATTGTGAATGAAACAGGAATATTCAATAGATTCTTACTATTCGCAAGAGGTTGATCTTCAAAAATCACAAGTCGATGTAACATTTGATGTCAATTGATAATAGAAATGATAGTGAGTAAGAAGATCACATTATCAAGAAACGTATGAAATTTTATATACACAATAGGCAGGTAAGGTTGAGCCTCAGTATATGTTCCGTAACACTCATGTATCCCTTCCATATTGCTACATCAAAATTTGGTTGGCAAAAATGGCATGGGGATGGAACATAACCGGGAAGGATACATCAATTAATTTACACCTTATAATATTTTTCCTAGATAAAATGGGAAGGTTACAGAATGTATAGTGAGAATCAAGCTTTTTTAAGTTGAAATTCATACCACCTTCAAGTAACTACTAATTTTTCTGTATATGGGTATAATTTCTAATGTATGAGTTATATGAGATGAGATGAAATATTCTGAAGTGAAATGTATCTATTCTGCAAGGTAATCTTGATAATTTCGTGTAGTTCACAGGATATCTGCCATTTTCTGAAACTATTTTGAGAAAAATTACAAATGAAGTTGCACCAACAACATCAAGATAGAAGATGGTATATAGAGGCTTATGCAGATATTGTTTGAAAACAATGTGAAACTTCTTGAATCGTAATATGCAACATATCTGATGAAGTCTATCAACTGATGAATTCTTCACATAAACCTCTGACACACTTCTCTAATGAACAAGTTTACTTGAACTCATTCATTCAATTATCTTTTTTTTGGAATTTTTGTGTATCACCCAATGTATTCTATTGAACTATACTTTATTATCATTGTCAATAATCGATAAATAAAAAATTACTTCAATATGCAGTTTTGCATTTGTCCTGTTTGGAAATCATGATATCTTGGTTACTCAATCATATTTTAATATGTCAATTATGAATTGGTCATCTCCATTAATGAAACAGAAAATTTAAATGTTCATAATACCGTAATTCCTTTAAAAAATGAATATTACTTCATGCTTTGGTGATTCTCGGTCGAAGAGTGATGTACTAGAAATATTGAAATTCAGTAAATTTGAGACATTGGAAATTCCTGTAAAATGCACATGCATATGTTTAGTGAATATTGAATTGGAATAGTGAACATTTTCGGATTTTATCCAAGAAATTTTTTTTAACGTTGTTCAATGTTGAAATATGAATTTTTCATGCGATGATATATCTATTTAGTATTATTGGTGTCGTTTTGAGAAATTGAATTTTCATTTTATAGTCAATTTTATGTTTGCATGTGGAGCCACGGTTAGGGTCTATCCTTAAACTGAATTTTGACTAAATCGTGTCTGTATTTTTGTGAATATTGAGATGATGGAATTTCAAATGCGTTCGTCTACTGAACCGTTTGGCGGATTTTGTTCATTCCGAACTTAACCTTCGAATTCAAGCTGTAAACGCGATAACTTTGCGAAGGAATGACTTAGACAGTCGAAATTTTCCGGGTAGGTTTAAAGTTTGAATTCGAAGGTTAAGTTCGGAATGAACAAAATCCGCCAAACGGTTCAGTAGATGAACGCATTTGAAATTTCATCATTTCAATATTCACAAAAATACATACACGATTTGGTCAAAATTCAGTTCGAGGATAGACGATAACTGTGATCGAATTTTACATTAGCTACTGATTTTTTGTAAATTTATAAACAGTGTGCTTCGTTTTTAATAATTCAGTCAACTATTCAATTAATCTACTCAAAAACGCAAATCTACCCGCTAGGTAAATCTGGGCGCTTCCTACGTAGGTATCGTTTAAGTAGATCTACAGTAAAGATTGATCTATCGCTAGGTAGATCTGGGCGCGTACTAGTACATCCTTAAATGTAAACGAAGCTGATGTCAGAGAATGGAAATAAAAAAGAAGTTTTATAAGTCAATAAAGATTTCTGCTTAGCTTAGACAATAACGTAGATATCTACCTGCGGACTATAGTTTCCTAAGGCAGTCTGCGCGCCATCTACCAACGCACCGACAGAATGATACTCTCTCTCTATTGGAGGTTTCATTTCATTTTTCTTATAATTCAAAAAATACAAATCTGATCAGGCTAAAATAAAGTCCTTGGTTATGGAATGGCGACTTGGGAATTCCAGTGAAATCCAAATGAAATATGAAAACTTTCGAATAAGTTTTTTTTTCGAACTTTTCTATGGATAAATCTTATTGATACTGTTGATCTTCCAACCAAGTTTCTTTATGATCAAATGAATATTTTTTCGTTATTGAAAAATCACAATTTCAAATGGATATAACTATTCCTCTATTCCAAGGGCTATCGATTGACTTTATATAAGTGAATTGAGTATACAGGGTGGGCAAAATTCGTTGTCTACTGAAGGGATCTCGAGAGCTTTAGCAGCTAGAAGAAAAATGATAACACATTCTCAAGCTCTTTTTTCCTGACTAATCTGAATCTGAAAACAGATCCAGCTCAACGCGCATAGAACTTGAGTTATGAGCGAAAATTGAGAAATTGTCATTTTCAATAATGCTGAATAACTCGCTTGTTTGAACTCGTATTCGAAATCTGTTGATACATTCTACAGGCACTTTTTAAGGAGTAATTGAAATATAATATGACTGAATTTTCCAATCCAGCCATTTTCGAGAAATGAGAAGGATTTTGAATTTTTCAAATGTAACGATAGTCGAATGTTCTCTTATCTTGCTACAAAATTTTTGCTGATTTCATATCATATGTTCCTTTTCACATGAATATTACATGAGAAAAAATTCAATACTTTTTTCCTGCTTTTCTATTCACTGTTGAATTATGAGCAGGCTGACGTTACCATAGCGACGATTGAATATGCATTTGTGTGAACTTGGGCCTATATGATTGGAATCAGCGATTGCTGAATAAATATTTTCATGGTTAATTTGTCATAGTTTTTAAGATTAGCAAGAGCAAATCTGTTTATTATCCCTAATGGCCCGAAATATTCCAAATTACGAAAAATTCGATATGTTGGTATGCTATATTCGAGTGAATGGAAATAGCCGAGCTCCAAGGGAAGTCTTTTTCGAGAAATATCCAGAACGACATACATAATAATATATATAATGCATATTCAATAGTCGCTATGGTAACGCCAGCCTACTTATAATAATTCAACAGTGAATTATAGAAAAGCGGGAAAAAATTATTGAACTTTTTCTCATGTTATATTCATGTAAATAGCGACATATGATACATTTTTGAAATCAGCAAAAATTTTGAAGCAAGATAAGAGAACTTTCGACTATAGTTTATATTTGAAAAATCCAATATCCTTCTCATTTCTCGAAAATGGTTGGATTAAAAAATTAGGTCATATTATATTTGAATTAGTTCTAAAAAGGTGCCTGTAGAATGTATCAACAGATTTCGAATACGAGTTCAAACAAGCGAGTTATTCAGAATTATTGAAAATGACAATTTCTCATTTTTCGCTCATAACTCAAGTTCTATGCGCGATAAGCTGGATCTGTTTTCAGATTCGGATTAGTCAGGAAAAAGGAGCTCGAAAATGTGTTATCAGTTTTCTTCTAGCTGCTATAGTTCTCGAGACCCCTTCAGTAGACAACGAATTTTGCCCACCCTGTACATTAGCAGCACTGATCTAATAATATAATGGTGAGTCTTTGAGTTGTACATTAATTTTAACCATAGATTCCTCTCATCAAATAAAACATTTTTTTCACTTGCCATTTTTCCAGATTCAGCCCAGGTAAAAAATTATAAGCATTTAAACATTTCTCAATGTGCTAATACACTCCTGTGCTTTGTTTGCAAGTTCACCACATAAATCTCTTACGGTGATTTCTTCTGGGGAATAACCAATCCAAGGTTTGAAATTCAAAGAAACAAGATTGAGAAAACTCGTTTACTCACTTAATTCTTATGATTTGATGCTTTTTGCGATATTATCGCAAGGAAATCATTTCACTACACTGAACTTGAAACACTGATCCTTCAACTTGATGTTCATGCAATATTCAATTTCATTCCACCAGGTATATGATCATACACAATTTCATCCTCGCCCATTCTCATATTGAAAACTCCATAATTATACTTTTTTCACGAAATGTTCAATATGGGCGCCTATGCCCTACTGATATACGGAAGTAGAAAAGCGTTATGCTTCTTCCTGTTGTTCTTCATTCAAAGTATGAAATCTCTGAATAAAGAACATAAGGAAGGAGCATAATGCCTCACAAAGTGGGTCCGGGATGGATGTTGCATATGGCCGACTTCCCTTTCACTTTAAAGAGAGAACAACTTGATCCGAGACTTCTATGTCTGAAGAAACTAACTAACATGAGTCATACTTGGATGTTCAATATGGGCGCCTATGTCCCACTGATATACGAAGTAGAAAAGCGTTATGCTTCTTCCTGTTGTTCTTTATTCAAAGTATGAAATCTCTGAATAAAGAATATAAAGAAGGAGCATAATGCCTCAGGAAGGTGGGTCCGGAATGGATGTTGCATATGGCCGACTTCCCTTTCACTTTAAAGAGAGAACAACTTGTTCCGAGACTTCTTTGTCTGAAGAAACTAACTAACATGAGTCATACTTGGATGTTCAATATGGGTGCCTATGTCCCACTAATATACGAAGTAGAAAAGCGTTATGCTCCTTCCTGTTGTTCTTTATTCAAAGTATGAAATCTCTGAATAAAGAACATAAGGAAGGAGCCTAATGCCTCACAAAGTGGGTCCAGGATGGATGTTGCATATGGCCGACTTTCCTTTCACTTTGAAGAGAGAACAACAAGTTCCGAGACTAACGTACAACTTAAAGACTCACCCTGTATCCTATGATTATTAGATCATTGATTAGCAGGCGTCTCTCATAAGGAGTCAGACAAACTTGATGATTCATAGCATGAAAGATTCTCAAGAATAGTCGTATATAATAGTTAAAATTTGGGGACATTTCTCTTCTGACACAATAGAAGACTTCGGTTCAACGTGGAAACCAAAATTTCGAAAATTTTCTGTCACTAGTAAATGGAAAATTCAGAAAGAATTCGATATGCGCAGGTTCGCGTTACTTGAAAATATCAGTAAACTGCGCATCTGCTCCTCAAACCAGATAATTGGATTCGAATATCAATATTTTTTTGCAAACATCATGCCTGATGATTTTTGTTGGTAATCATGGCAATAATGTTTGCGTATGATTTGATTTCAATTCAGCCGGATCTATATTTTTGGGAATATTGAGAAACTTAAATTTTGAATGGATTCATTCGCTGGATCATTAGCTGTCTTTTAACCATTTGTGCATTGAACCTTACTAATATAACTCCAATCCTGCTCCTCTAATATCGAGTCTCCAAGTTGTGTCACTATCGTCAAGTATTTTTTTTTTATCGTCTGTTTGACCTCCATCAATTATCTACACTATAACTGCCATGGAATAATTTTTATAGGTACAATAATCTATGATATGAAAGGATTTGATAACCAGGGTTCCCCCGACGAGGAAATAAAAAGAAAGCTGAGGGTGAAAAGTCAATGTAATATGGATTCTAAGAAAATTTATAGGTTATTAGAAGATCTTCATTCCAAAATTGACGGTCTAACACCACTGCAGATTCTAAAGAGGGATTTAAAGTTTCAAAATGGAATATTATTCCCAAGACTATCTATGTCGGCGAGAAATTTCATAAAATTGAAAGATGCGTACGCCGCTGTGGAAACCCTTTGTCTGCAGTATAAATCACAGTTGGCAGTTTTGATTTGTGGTATAAAAAAGTTGAAAGGATCAACTTGCGACGTAGGTGTGTTTTTCCTGGATTCTGACGATGTTCAATACATGAACAAATTCGTGAGCAAATTGAATGAAGCACATCTGACCGACGTAAAAAGCAATTATAGGAACTTCATTGTTTTCGAGTTTTCTCAAAATAGAAAATTAGGCAGGAAAAAAATGTTACCCCTCGTTTTGAAAATTCATGATAGTATTGGGAGAAATGAAAGTGAAAGCTAACCATTCATAAATTAAAATCCACTGGTAACTTTTTCAGTTAAATCAATTGCGGTTTAAAACTTAAAATTTGCAATTCATTTTTCTATTCTCATGTGATAGAATTGTAATTGAAACTATATTATTTATTGAGTGTAATAATATACTTAATATCCATTCTGAGATGAGTATGTATAAAATGTAATAAATGATCAAGAAACCAATTAGTTTTTACTTCTCTATTCGCAACTACTGCTAAGCGATACGCCCTCTGGTGATAGAAATTCGAACACTTCCAAGCTAGTAGTTTTTCGACGTGCCTGTTATTCTAACGTAATTTGCTCACTTTTGGAGTTCATTTTCGAGCTTTTGTGTTGTTCTCAGAGTTGAAATTTTGGAATACCGAAAGTGTTTGTAATATTCATCAATCGATTCCTTTCTTTCCGATTAAAAATTCCTATCGTATTAATTCGAAATGGCATCCTCCCGAAATGACTATTGTTGTGTGCCTCAACTCAATGTTATTCATGGTCAAAGAAGAAAGTATCATCTAGTGCCTCTAGTTTTCATTTTTTTCAAAGTCAAATGAAATTAAAGTTAATTTGGAAACAGCATTGGGCGGGGACTCAATGATAGAAGAAGGCCTAGCTTTAGAAATTGAAGATTGGAAAACAGGTCACGAAATACATGAAAGTATGTTCACTGCATTTCTCTGAAGATGTTTATTTTCATAAAGGTAAATTACCTACAATGTATTTATTTCGAAAGAACTTCATGTCATGATGTTTTCAGGTGTAAATAAAAATGAGAGGATTTTGAAGGAAAATTCTGCAGAGAAACTACCGAGCACTTCTGCAGCTACCTAATTCACATACTACACAAAATCATATTCTAAAAGAGTGATCTGGTTGAAAACCTGACAAAAACTGGATATACTGTTAGAGTTGATAATAGCTGAAGTTACTCATATAAATACCTCAATACTTTTCATTTCCTTATATAGGTTGGTTGAACCGGCTGTGACATTTTTCATTTTGTATGTGTATCTTGAGCTGCTGTAATATAAAAATGAAATCAATTATATATCTATCTGTTTCCTTTTCTTTAGAAATACCATGCAAAAGAACTAAAGCAGAAAATCTGTTTTCATTTTATTGATTCCTTCGTTTGTAAACAAAGAAAAAGTCATATATATCATTTGGACTGATTCTAGATTTACCACATAATATAACCTGCATTCAGCACTTCTTCACATAAATAAGAGTCCTTAAATTACTTATTGATGCGCCTTTTTTCCAGAAATTCAAGTAAACTTAGATATTGGTTCATTTTGATCCACCAAGCAACATACACTATTACACTAAAATAACACCGAAATTATCCTCCAGGAACGATTTAAAGTACGATTTTATATCGTGATCCAAACGAAAAGTTCCTTCTCAAGAAATCTTACACAAAACTATAATAATTTCTTTAAATATTCAAGCTCTGCTTAATAAATATTCGTTCTCCACCACATTTCTAAGGTTTGTTTACATAAAACTACTAGCTTGGACAGGTTCCAAATTTAACCAATGTGAAGTTGGCAGGTAGAGCTGGCAGGCAAAACTTCCGGAGATACCCGAACAGCCAGTGGCGTCGGAGAAATCGAATGCTTCCGCGAATTCGATGAGATCCACTCAGTTTATGTTCAATATGATGGAAGTTATACCTCATCCGAACTGACGGAATATATCCAAACAATTTATTATTATTATTACCAGCGCTGTTCTCAATTATAATCAGATGTTTTCTCATGAAAGTAAGAGACATTTGACATAGTTAAATACTTGCACTCGATTTGGAAAAGGACCCTTTCTAGTGTCGGACTGATCAAATTTTCATGAATTTTTTAGGTATATTTGCCCACAGCAGCTGCGATAAAATGAATGCGGATGCCTTCTAATGTCTAAGGAAAATACGTTTTTCATAAAATAATGGCCTGCACTTGATTGGGAAAAAAATCCCAGAGTCGGATCGAACAAATTTTCATGAATTTTTTTAGGTACTTTTGCCCTCAGCAGCTGCGATAAAATAAATACAGATACTTTTCAATAGCTAAGAAGAACTCGTTTTTCGTAAAATAATCGCTTGCACTTGATTGGGAAAAAATACCAGAGCCGGATCGAACAAATTTTCATGAATTTTTTAGGTACTTTTGCCCTCAGCAGCTGCGATAAAATAAATACAGATACTTTTCAATAGCTAAGAAGAACTCGTTTTTCGTAAAATAATCGCTTGCACTTGATTGGGAAAAAAATACCAGAGCCGGATCGAACAAATTTTCATGAATTTTTTTAGGTACTTTTGCCCTCAGCAGCTGCGATAAAATAAATACAGATACTTTTCAATAGCTAAGAAGAACTCGTTTTCCGTAAAATAATCGCTTGCACTTGATTGGGAAAAAAATACCAGAGCCGGATCGAACAAATTTTCATGAATTTTTTTAGGTACTTTTGCCCTCAGCAGCTGCGATAAAATAAATACAGATACTTTTCAATAGCTAAGAAGAACTCGTTTTTCGTAAAATAATCGCTTGCACTTGATTGGGAAAAAAATCCCAGAGTCGGATCGAACAAATTTTCATGAATTTTTTTAGGTACTTTTGCCCTCAGCAGCTGCGATAAAATAAATACAGATACTTTTCAATAGCTAAGAAGAACTCGTTTTTCGTAAAATAATCGCTTGCACTTGATTGGGAAAAAATACCAGAGCCGGATCGAACAAATTTTCATGAATTTTTTAGGTACTTTTGCCCTCAGCAGCTGCGATAAAATAAATACAGATACTTTTCAATAGCTAAGAAGAACTCGTTTTTCGTAAAATAATCGCTTGCACTTGATTGGGAAAAAAATACCAGAGCCGGATCGAACAAATTTTCATGAATTTTTTTAGGTACTTTTGCCCTCAGCAGCTGCGATAAAATAAATACAGATACTTTTCAATACCTAAGAAGAACTCGTTTTTCGTAAAATAATCGCTTGCACTTGATTGGGAAAAAAATACCAGAGCCGGATCGAACAAATTTTCATGAATTTTTTTAGGTACTTTTGTCCTCAGCAGCTGCGATAAAATATATACAGATACTTTTCAATAGCTAAGAAGAACTCGTTTTTCGTAAAATAATCGCTTGCACTTGATTGGGAAAAAAATACCAGAGCCGGATCGAACAAATTTTCATGAATTTTTTTAGGTACTTTTGCCCTCAGCAGCTGCGATGAAATAAGAACAGATGCTTTTCAATAGCTAGGAAGAACTCGTTTTTCATAAAATAATTCGCTGAAAAGCTTGGAGGATCAACCCCGAGTGACATACGATGTTTCTACAAAGTTTCAAGGATTTCCGTTCTGTACTTCCAAAGAAAAGCCCCGGACAACGGACGGCAAACGGACGGATTTTCTTTTATTCGTTAATTCAAATCTACATACTTCAAAACGTAAATTGTTTAATTTTCAGGGGGGTGAGAATTTTTTTCTTGTTGGCCGATCACTAAGGTTAATTATTTGATTTTATGAAATAATAAACCTAAAACAGTGATAGGAAAAAAATAATGTTCATTTCTTTTTTAATCGAAAAAATGTAAATGTTTCCTCTCCTCTACAGTAATCCACTGATTATATTTCTAGTGTGAATTGGACTTGATTAATTGTGGTTGCTTTTTTGGTACATTGTTCTGTTTGCAACCTAAATATACAATAAATAAATAAAATAAATAAATAGGAACAAATTTTTGGTCATTCATTCATCGCTTTAGAGCTGTTTAATTAAACTGGAAATATAATTTGATAACAGTAAATTATAATACCGTCAAATATATCTCCACGTATGTTTTTTTCTCGAATGTATTGAATAAATACGGATTTACTGTTTTGGTGAACTGGTTGGGTTTCATTTCCTTCTCACAGAGGTCAAATATTTCTGAAGTTTCAAAATCACCAGAAAAATTATTCTAGTTCTTCAAAGGTTACTGGAGAAATTTCTTTATATTTCAAATATACAAAGGTTTGTCCAACTTCTCTTCGAAATCCCACCATTTCAGTGTAACGGCAGAGTTTAAATGAAATGAATCCGTTATTTTTTTTCATATAATACTCCTTGTGATATTTTTACAAGTAAACGGGATGCTAATAATTTGCCACCATAAAATGTAAAATGTGGTAACGATTGGAGAGAACCCAAAACAACTCCTAGACAACAGGTAGGTACAAGATATTGCCGACAAAGAAATTATTGAATTGATGAATGAAGACGATAGATCCGCTATACAAGAAAAATCTACATGTGCGATAGCTCTGCGATATCAACTTTCAATTGATTCATTGATTGTATGTAAGGGAAATGAGGAATCAAGCACCTCCATTTATAATTACGCGCTTGTTCTGGGAAACAACGCGTTATCGTTTCGTCACAATGTCAGTAATTTTCGAATTTTGAGAGGAAATTGGTCTCTAACGACTAGGTTAGACTCACTGATGGAGAATCCGTGGTCAAATTTGATGAAATTATATGAAATTTTTAGGTTAATTCCTCGATATCTAATGAAGTACTGATTCTATCAGCTTGAAACTACGTTATTACTTCTTGAATACCAACGAGCAACTTAATGCAGTTGTTAGAAAATTTTTAAAAATGTTCATTCGAAAATTTCTGAAACTTTTCTTGAAAAGTTTTTTTTCTCAGAAAGTGTTGAACAGATATCAACTCAATTTGGCACAGACCTTAGAATCAGTATTCAACAACGACGTCCAAAATTTCAATTCGATACGATTTTCACTTTTGTTGTTTGAAATTTTTAGGTTATTTGCTCAATATCTCAAGAAGTAGAGATGCGATCTGATCAATACTTTGTAACTATTTGAAGAATATCGACGCGCAACTTGTGCGGATCCATTCATTGAAAAGTTTTGAAAATATTGTTTCTCGAAAATTATTCACATCTTAATCGAAAAAATGAAGGTTTTTGAAATCAGTATTCCACAACAGTTTTCAAATTTGAATTTGATCTCATGTTTATTTCCGGAAATATTTCAGGAGAGTATGTAAAATTTCGTTGTTATTTGAAATTTCAGAATATTTCCTCAATATCTCGATAACTTCTGACGCGATCAGATTAAAATATAGGAAATACCTTGAAGTATTGAGTATTAGATACTCAATGCTTGAAGTCAATATTCCAAAACAGTGCTTCGAATTTCAGTATGATCCGATACACATTTTCGGAGATATTGAAATATTGAAGTTATTTCCTAAATATCTCAAGATTAACAGAAGCGATCAGATTTAAACTATGTAGTGAGTTGAAGAATACCAACGCACGACTTAATACAAAATTGCGTGAAGACTTCGAAAAGTTATTCGAAAATAAAAAGAATTTTTGTTGAAAAATCTTTAACAGGAATTTTTCCATCAGAGTTCAATGAAATTGGGGAATTTCAGTTTGATCCGATATTTATCTTCGGAGATATTAGGAAAAAATGTGTCATATACATATATTATTGTTATTCACATATGAGTATCTCAAAAAATACTGAAATAATGAATTTTCAAATGGATATATCTGCGGAATCATAGGATAGTTTACCAATTCGCGAATTCAGATTTCGTGATCGAACCGCGTTCAACAAATATCAAGTCTCCAATAATAGATTGTCATGTTACAGTTGATGGCAGTAAAGCTGACCCTAACTATAATAAAAAACGACTGAGAGACTCGATATTTTCATAGCTTTAGATTTAGCCGTTGATTAAGAAGTTGAACTTCGTGAAAACTTATGATTTCGTAGATATATCCATTCGAAATTTTATTTTCTCAATATTACCAATAATGCAGATATAATAGAATCGAAATTCTGCACTTGGTTGAAAAATGACGGGTAAAGGTTCATGCGAAATGTCTTGAGGAAATAGCTACGAATGTGAACAACCGCGTCAGTGCTTTCCTAGGTTTTTAAACTTATTTTCGAATGCGAAAGCTTTGCGATATGAACTTTCAATTAATTATATGTCAAGGAAATTGGGAATGAAAAATCTCCATTTATATTTACTAAATTTTTTTATAAAAGAATGAGATAGTTTTCGAT
The DNA here is from genome assembly GCA_958510865.1 of Myrrha octodecimguttata. Lineage (NCBI taxonomy): Eukaryota > Metazoa > Arthropoda > Insecta > Coleoptera > Coccinellidae > Myrrha > Myrrha octodecimguttata. The sequence goes on from OY294057.1 coordinate 36,642,922, forward strand.
ATGGCTTTTAATTATTTTGACAATAAACGTATGTGAATACCTCATATCTCTCATTTTGTGTTTGCTAAAACTGAAATTTTAGTGAAATACCGACTCTGGTATTTTTTTCCCAATCAAGTGCAAGCGATTATGTTATGGAAAACGAGTTCTTCTTAGTCATTGAAAAGCTTCTGTATCTATTTCATCGTAGCTGCTGAGGGCAAAAGTACCTAAAAAAAATTCATGAAAATTCGTTCGATCCGGCTCTGTTATTTTTTTCCCAATCAAGTGCATGCGATTATTTTATGAAAAAAGAGTTCTCCTTTGCCATTAGAAAGCATCTTTATTTATTTCATCGCAGCTGCTGAGGGCAAAAGTACCTAAAAAAATTCCTGAAAATTTGTTCGATCCGGCTCTGGTATTTTTTTCCCAATCAAGTGCAAGCGATTATTTTACGAAAAACGAGTTCTTCTTAGCTATTGAAAAGTATCTGTATTTATTTTATCGTAGCTGCTGAGGGCAAAAGTACCTAAAAAAATTCATGAAAATTTGTTAGATCCTACTCTGGTATTTTTTTCCCAATCAAGTGCAAGCGATTATTTTATGAAAAACGGGTTCTTCTTAGCTATTGAAAAGTATCTTTATTTTTTTTATCGCAGCTGCTGAGGGCAAAAGTACCTAAAAAAATTCATGAAAATTTGTTCGATCCGGCTCTGGTATTTTCTTCCCAATCAAGTGCAAGCGATTATTTTATGAAAAACGAGTTCTTCCTAGTCATTGAAAAGCTTCTGTATTTATTTCATCGTAGCTGCTGAGGGCAAAAGTACCTAAAAAAATTCATGAAAATTTGTTCGATCCAACTCTGGTATTTTTTTCCCAATCAAGTGCAAGCGATTGTTTTATGAAAAACGAGTTCTTTTTAGCTATTGAGAAGCATCTGTTTTTATTTCATCGCAGCTGCTGAGGGCAAAAGTACCTAAAAAAATTCATGAAAATTCGTTCGATCCGGCTCTGTTATTTTTTTCCCAATCAAGTGCAAGCGATTATTTTATGAAAAAAGAGTTCTCCTTTGCCATTAGAAAGCATCTTTATTTATTTCATCTCAGCTGCTGAGGGCAAAAGTACCTAAAAAAATTCCTGAAAATTTGTTAGATCCGACTCTGGTACTTTTTTCCCAATCAAGTGCAAGCGATTATTTTATGAAAAACGAGTTTTTCTTAGCTATTGAAAAGTATCTGTTCTTATTTTTTTTGCAGCTGCTGAGGGCAAAAGTACCTAAAAAAATTCATGAAAATTTGTTCGATCCGGCTCTGGTATTTTTTTCCCAATCAAGTGCAAGCGATTATTTTACGAAAAACGAGTACTTCTTAGCTATTGAAAAGTATCTGTATTTATTTTATCGCAGCTGCTGAGGGCAAAAGTACCTAAAAAAATTCATGAAAATTTGTTCGATCCGACTCTGGTATTTTTTTCCCAATCAAGTGCAGGCCATTATTTTATGAAAAACGTATTTTCCTTAGACATAAGAAGGCATCCGCATTCATTTTATCACAGCTGCTGTGGGCAAAAATACCTAAAAAATTCATGAATATTTGATCAGTCCGACACTAGAAAGGGTCCTTTTCCAAATCGAGTGCAAGTATTTAACTATGACAAATGTCTCTTACTTTCATGAGAAAACATCTGATTATAATTGAGAACAGCGCTGGTAATAATAATAATAAATACTTTGGATATATTCCGTCAGTTCGGATGAGGTATAACTTCCATCATATTGAACATAAACTGAGTGGATCTCATCGAATTCGCGGAAGCATTCGATTTATCCGACGCCACTGGCCGTTCGGGTATCTCCGGAAGTTTTGCCTGCCAGCTCTACCTGCCAACTTCACATTGGTATGAGACAAATATGAATAAATAATATGAATGAAAAATAAATTTAAACTTACTTTAATACTACTCACAACGTGGTTCCTTAACGTCTCACCACAGAATAGAGAAGTATTACAGAAGCGACACTCTCCCTTTTTCAAAGTCCCAAATTTTCATGCGCATGCTTCAATCCGCCATTTTTTTGTTAGTTCCAAAGTGTTTATGTTTACGTTTAAATAACTTCGACTTCTTGATTCGTTTTGAATATTATTTTATTATTTGCATTTACCATGAGTGGGAATAAAAAAGATGGATGTCTGAGCCTACAAGAGACGGTAATTGCACGTTATTCGATTCACCAAAAGAATCTGGAAGGTAGGAATAATTCGATACTAGGACGATGTCGAAATCTTATGACTATTATTTTTCCAGAATAAACCATTGGTTAACAGTATGTGTTCGGGAAGATCTATTTGGAAAAACCCTCTCCCAGTTGAAAGCATATAGGATTTGTGCTGTACATTTCGAGTTGATGTACAGGAGGAATATGCCCAGACCGAATGTCGTAGGAAAACTCTTATTCACACAGGTTTCATGACATTCGAGATTTTCTTATTTATATTCCTTATACCCATTAGATTAGAAATTATATTTATTTATTTTGTAGCTCTAACTGTCGGTTTCACAAAACCTTTGACGTCTGATCAACTCATTGATTAAGGTTTGCATTCGATGGTTGGATTGAAAATGAAGTGGAATCAAGCACAGAATTCACTGCTGACTGACAATCAAGCCCTTGATCTGGCAATCAAAGTTTTGGGAAACCGGCCGTAGGAAAAATTGTAATTATTTCAAAGATCAAATATGTGATCTGGAGATTAGGGAATATCCCTTGCTATACTCACATTAACGAATGGAAAACTTTAGAGTGTATATAAAATATATCACTTAAAACCAATTTTATCTTTTCAGATATGGTCATTGATGTTGATGTAGTGCCACCACGAGGGAACCAGTATAGTTTGTGCGACTCCTACGGCAATATCAAGTAGGTATGAAAGCATTGTTTCAGATGCTTTAATCTGTAATTTGTCATATAGAGCTTCTAATTTTAGGTTTGAATTACATATATTCGTAACAACCCTTGATGAGATTTCCAGAATAGTGCCTTGAACATTATATTTGGTTGTTTTTCAGGTATTTACAGTACCCTAGCCTCAATCGAAGACAGATCATCAATTGATGACGGACCATCAATTGGTGAGGAAATAGCCTCATCAGTAGGAACACAAATTGCTGCGTCTTTGAGTTCATACAGCCCAAGGAAGCAAAAACTTAAAGAAAAAGTGAGAGCCCTCAAAAGAAAAATGAGGAAAACATCTGAAGGAAGAGAGGAGGGGCTACTAATGACTTTGGATCAATTCCACGAAATCTACCTTAGGTTTCTGCCTCAGGAATAAGCTGATTTTGTGAGCATGCAAGCAGAGTTGAACCTGCATAAAGCGAAGGGTTGGAGATATAATGCAGAATATGAAGGAATTCGCTTTATCTCTGTATTTCCTGGGACCAAGCGCTTATAAATTTTTTGAGAAACTCTTCTATTTATCTTCTGTGAAGAGTCTTGAAAGAATCGCCAAAGAACTTCTGTTTAAACCAGGTTAATGTTTTCATAATTTTCATCAAACTAATTGAACATTTCATTGTCCTAAAATTTCATCAAATAAATTGTTATATGCACACTATGATAATATATGTATGTTGGAGTATATGATTTGAGTGGTTTTATTTGTTGAAATAAATATAAGGAATAAAAAGGTAGTGTTAATTTTCTGGAAGATGCTGGGTTCCTCGAAGACTTCTGCACGCTTTCATTCACAACGATTAATTGAACATTACTAAAGTGGAATTAAAATTTATTAGGACTTTGTTTTGCGTAGTTTATAAATTGTCTCTTTTGAATAAAGAATGGCATAGTACGTTGAAATTAATGAATAATATACGGTGAGTATAGTTATAAAGTTCATTTGATTAATAGAGAAATGGAAAATCACCAGATGAATTAGGTTGCATTCGTCCTGAATTAAAATATTCACCTCCTGTCCAGAAAGCATGTCGTTCAATCAAGATATTTTTTCTATGAAATGATTGAAGGCTTCTTCATTTCAAATAATAAACTGAGTCAGCGTTTGCCTTATTAGTACGATTTAAAAAAGAATATTGTATAATACAATAAGGCGATGATGTATTCCACGCAAGATAATTCAAATAAGGTAATGAAATTAAAAATAAGGAGACAGTATTTAGTATCCACGAAATATTTTGTGGAAACTATTTTTTATTGAAATGAGTTTCTACCGAGTAAAGACACAAACTATCAAACACAAGGTAATAAAAGTAACACGTAGCCCATTAAATATATCAATTCCACAAATTTTCGCCGAAAAAACGTAGAAATAAAACAACTGCATCCATAAAATTATTCAACGCAGTTATGTCTGAAATATCGGGCAGTAATAATACATATAACATACATAAGTATCCTTGTGTAATTTCAAATTCGCCGCCTACCAGCCATTTGGTTAGTATTCAAGGTCACGAATTTTGGGTACATCGATAACAATGGAAATGTCAAAGAGTGTCGCTTCTGTAATACTTCTCTATTCTGTGGTCTCACCAACAGGATTTCAAAAAAGGCTTCAGCTGCTTCAGCGCATTAGAGAATTCGACATATGTCATTTGTCACATAGAAAAATGAGATTATTCTTGATTTTTTATTCAATATCTACACAACCGCTGAATCGATTTAAGTCTTATTGTACATATTCAACTCATATTCTATTATTAGTACTCGTGTATTGAATATATATAACTGTGTATTATTTCAATATCATAATTTCATTGAAACTTTCAAAACGAAAACTCGAAATTGCTTATGTTCTTACTCGCTAGATGTCTCTGTGCACAATGATTTAGTGACTTGACTTCATTCTTGTGTAAAATTACTGTATTCACTTTTTTATTCTGCTATCAATCGATTAATTCATTATTAATGAAATCGAGAAATTTGATATTAAAGAGGGCGAATTTGCATGGGGTACGATTTAATCGAATGTTGCTTAGTTCCAATAGATGTCGCAATTAAACCACGTCCAACAAGATTTGTATGGAGAGTAACTATCTTCTCCTTAAACAATGGTAATACCATTGTCTTTATACAATGAATATATTATATTATACGTGAAATTTGAAAATCAGTTCAAAATTTAAATAAAATGGTGTCAGTTCAGAATTTCAAGAGGCCTGGTAATTTGAAAAATCACAGACATTTGGACAGTATGATCATTGTATAATTATATATATATATTATATATATATATACCATTATACAATGTATATACCATTATACAATGGTATGATAACACTCTTGTTTCCTAGAACAGCATGTAAAGAAAGTGATTTCAACCAAGTTAGTATACCACTGTAGTATTCCAGAGCAGAGCAGTATGCACTGATAAAAAAGCTTTAAGCACTCTAGAAACCTAGGGCACTAGGCCTATTGAGTTCAATTTTCTGAGTAATTCGCGTTAACTACCACTACCGAGTGCCTACCTTTAAAGCAAATTTCGAATTTTTCCTCAATTATAATTTTTATTCTACCGACCGTAAATACAATAACTTTCGAAAGAAACACCTTTAGAACTCGATATTTGTATATATATATGTGCCCAAAACTTTCAAAAATATAGATTGGATTGAAATCTGCTAACAAATTTATGTTCATAACTATAATCTACTTGACGGTTTTTATCGGGCACATTACACGTTTGGGGGGTCTTTCGAATAGCTGTCAACATGGGGTCATCTTCAGTGATAATTTTCGATTCTGGTAACTTACTTTCGCCTCAAGTTATTATTTTATGTAAGGAAAATAAAACACCATCATTATGTTCAAGGTCCCTTTACATCACATAGTTTAGTATACATTGACTTCTGGGTTATTTATTTGAAAATTTTCCATTAGATCTATTATACAGGGTCTTTCACAAGGAACCTCACCCATATTTATACGGGAAACTACTGAACGTATTTTCATGAAATTCAGCACTTATAAGTATTTCACGATGCTGATGAAATCTAAAATATTTTCAAGGCATGAGCACCTCCGGTTTTTCCGGAAATGACGTCAACTTCCGTTTTTCGAATTAGAACACCATTTTTTTATTGCAGAAATAGATTCCTTAGAAAATTTCAATTTATTTTGATGTATCATTTTTCAGTTTTGGTTGGAAAATTCTCTCTGAGCGGGAAAATTCGAAAACAAAATCGAAAATAGAGCTCCGCTGAAACAAGAATAACTTCCGAGGTTTTTGGATGGAAAATTTTCATTTTTGAGATTTTTCAAGATGTAAGATTGATATATCCACTTTAAAAATCGAAATCGCGATTCATGATACAGGGGGTGAAAAAATCGCTTTCAAAGTTAGGGATGACAAAATCGTGAAAAATCAATTTTTTCAAATCAGAACCCCATTTTTTTATGGCAGATATTGAATCTACGTTAAAAAATAATGTGAGTGTATGCATCACACCCTTGCCCTAAAATGGATATTTTCTGAGTTATTCACAAAAAACTGTTTTTCGTCTTGAATTTTCAGCTATTTCTTTTCCCTTCACGCCAAAAAGATGAAATTTTCAGGAACTGTTATTTGAACCATGCTGTAGATTTTTCACCCCTTCTTGAAACCGACTTCAAGTTACTATTAGGAGAACCATGGCAAACTCTCGCAGTTATAACTAGAGAAGATGCTCAAAGTTTTGACCGTTAATTTCTAGACATTTATTTATACGTCTCAGGAATGCTTCGTGCGTTGCTCTTCTTATTTCATCGGGAGGAAGAGATCTGCAAAAGTGTTTAAAAACCAAATTGAGTTTCAAAACTATGAATCTAAAAATCTAAACAAACCTGAACGCATTTCTGACTTGTTCTATGCAGTCCTCTTTGTCAGTCAGGGGAGTTGAGTAGACAATATTTTTTATCCTACCCCAAACATAATAGTCTAAAGGAGTTAAATCGGAAGAACGTGGTGGCCAAAGATGTGGACCATTGTTCGCCAACCATCGATCTTCAAATAGCCTGTAGAGGATATTTGACGCATTGAGTGAATTGTGTGGAGGCGCGCCATCTTGTTGATACCATAAGTCATTATGGTTCTGTACTAGCGGCTCAATTATTTGAGTCAATATGTCAGAATATCTATCTCCTAAGGGAGAACATTCTTTAAATAATGCAAACATGTGTAGTGTTCTATCTTACCAGTTAAAGTCCCATCATAAATGTGAACATCGAGAATTGCATTATTTTTGATGGCGCAAAAAACATTGAAACTCCAGGTCTCTTGAAAGTTCCATTGTCTGAAGTGGTGGTTGTTCTCTTCATCCCAATAATGACTGCTATGCCTATTGAAAGAACCATTCTTTGTGAATTTAGATTCATCTGTCCAAATTATACAGTCCAAAAAGTTTTCATTCTCTTGAAATCGAATCATCATAGCTTCGCAAAACTCTGTTCTCCTGACGAAATCAGTTTCCTTCAAATGATGTACCCTATTGAATTTATATGGGTGCATTTTATGTTTTTTCAATATTCTCCAAACACTCGATTGAGATAATCCTAGATCAATCTCGGCATCTTTGAGAGAATTTTGAGGTTTCACACGAAAATATGCAAGAACTGTAATTTCGTTGTTCTCATCTTCTACTACACTTTTTTCTCTGTGTGTAGTTTTCTTAACGAAAGATCCGACATTTCTCAAGTTTGTCATGGTTCTGTTAATGGTATCTCTCGTTGGTCTGGGTCGGTCAGGAAACCTCTCAATGAACAGTCGAATCGTTCTATCTACAACATTATTACATTCTCCATGAAGTAGAATGAGATTTAAATAATCTTCATTGGTAAAATTAGGCATAGTGATCGATTTTATAACTTAATACGAATTATCACCAAATTAATAGTAAACACAAAATGCTACTGAATAAAGAGGAATTTGGCAGATGTAATTAATGATATCTATCATTGAAAAAAATAATGTAAAACATGGTAAGTTTTTGCATATGGTTCATAAGGAATTATTTATTTATCACTGGAGAGAAAACCGATGGCCGATTAGTTGAAATAAAGAGGTTTCCGATACAAATTCGCCATCTATTTAGGAACAACCTGTAACTTTTTTCTCTTGCATATTAGGGTAGTAATATCTAAAACATGGTTTAAGTAACAGTTCCTGAAAATGTCATCTTTTTGGCGTGAAGGGAAAAGAAATAGCTGAAAATTCAAGACGAAAAACAGTTTTTTGTGAATAACTCAGAAAATATCCACTTTAGGGCAAGGGTGTGATGCATACACTCACATTATTTTTTAACGTAGGTTCAATATCTGCCATAAAAAAATGGGGTTCTAATTTGAAAAAATTGATTTTTCACGATTTTTTCACCCCCTGTATCATGAATCGCGATTTCGATTTTTAAAGTGGATACATCAATCTTACATCTTGAAAAATCCCAAAAATGAAAATTTTCCTTTCAAAAACCTCGAAGTTAATCTTGTTTCAGCGGAGCTCTATTTTCGATTTTTTTTTTGAATTTTCCCGCTCAGAGAGAATTTTCCAACCAAAACTGAAAAATGTTACATCAAAATAAATTGAAATTTTCTAAGGAATCTATTTCTGCAATAAAAAAATGGTGTTCTAATTTGAAAAACGGAAGTTGACGTCATTTCCGGAAAAACCGGAGTTGCTCATGCCTTGAAAATATTTTAGATTTCATCAGCATCGTGAAATACTTATAAGTGCTGAATTTCATGAAAATACGTTCAGTAGTTTCCCGTATAAATATGGGTGAGGTTCCTCGTGAAAGACCCTGTATATTATTAAGAAGAGTTGTCAAACAATTTCAACAAATACATAATTAATAAATGATATATGTATATATAAGAGAATTTAAAATATTTAATTATTCAACACATAGTTCAAGTCTTAGTAATAAAAAAATACCATTAGTTTAAAAGAGAACTGAAAAATTATATCATCAGAGAAGAAATAGTTTAGGTAATAGTAGTACCTCTGAATAAAGAACATTGCTGTTCTTTATTCAAAGAGTAGTACTCTGTGTTAACAAACTTGATTTGATTTACTGTTGTATATTATTACAAATAAATAAATGAAATTAACATTTCGTCATATGTTAAATCCTACTAATTTTCCTAGTTTTTCTTTGATTACTTGAACAACAAATTAGCTTTGATAAAGGCACGAATGGTGCCGAAACGTAGGTAAATATTTGTATGTTAAGAATCAAAATCATTAAAAATTGTCCACTTGCCCGATAGACTTTTATTCGGTTAACGGTATAGTTGCAGTCGACAAGTATTTTTACCCCTATATTTCTGATTTTTCCATATAACTCGAAAACTATATGTATAGCTATTATTCGATCGAATTGACTCTTGGCAGTGTGTGAATATTAATTCTAGAATAATGAAATTTAAACGAAAACTGAAGTCGTCCTCTCAGTGGAATATACTATTGCAAGTTGACCGATTAGGTACTTCTGAAAAATATAATTTCGAATAGATACAGATACAAGGTATCTACAGAATCATTGGTTAAATGGATATTTGAATAGAAAACTTGTTCTCTACCATAGACAAGATATACTACTGTTCTCTACAAAGGTACGAGTGAATTTCACCCCTTCATTAATTCTACTTTAGTAAGTAGGATAGAAAACTGAAGTACAAATATCAGGACTCATTAGTTGTTTCTTTTGAAATAAATTACACATGTGTATATACGATCTAATTGAATTCTGTTACTTGATGGGAAATTGTCGGCTTGAAGAATCATGCCAAATTTTGTGAGGTCTGACATGTCGTGTTCACATTAAGCAGCAGGTCATTTTCAACACATCTTAACTCAATAAGAGCAAATACTCTTTTTAATGGCATCACAATCATAAATCAGAGCATTCTATATCTATTAACAAAATGAGATAATATAACTGAATCGACACTCAACTGGCTTTGGATATGAATTATCTTTTCCATACAATACCTCATAACTTCAAGAAATCAATGATGACTTATGAAACCAGCAGTTAGTAAACATACCTACATAAACTCACTCAAAATTTTTTATCTTGATGCTAAAGAGTAATGGAATTTTTTATTTCATAGAGCTTGACAATGCTTTTAAAAAAACCTGTTCAATCATAACAAGTATGGAATAAAAACATCAATGTGAACAATTTTGAAGGTCTCGAATAGATGCAGAATTTCGTATTGAAATGAATATGATTAAAATACATCCCAAAACTCAAAAGTATGTATACAACAGTGAACCTGGACAAGGAAAGATGAATAGTAAGTAAGTAAGTAATTAATATATTAATTATATTATTATTAGTATATATACAGCAGTATTTTTTTTTGATTTTGTTATTATAAACAAACAAGCTACATTTACTTGGCATGAGCTTGGGCCTTCCTCATTTGCGTAAGAATGTTGGATATTTCCTCACGCTTCCTCTTGGCTCTGATGTTTGTTCCCAAACGGCGCTTCAAAAATTGAAGGGCCCTTTTATCTCTAGACACCTTCAGCAATTCCGTAGCCCTCTTTTCATAAGGAGCGTCTCCTACAACCTCACGGACTAGATCCCTCACGAATTTAGAATGCTTCGTCAAACGTCCCTTGAGCCTGGAAGGGCGGATTTTATCAGCCGTTATTTTTCCAGATGGAATTTTAGTAGTTTGGTGACCCCTTTGCAGCCCAACGGCGATCTCATATTTTGGTGCCATTACTGAAAACAAAAACTACCATTACATCCAAATTTAGATGATACATGAACCGGCAAGAATATAATCATATATATGGTCTGTGACATAATAGTCATATGAGACAAATATGAATAAATAATATGAATGAAAAATAAATTTAAACTTACTTTAATACTACTCACAACGTGGTTCCTTAACGTCTCATCAACAGGATTTCAAAAAAGGCTTCAGCTGCTTCAGCGCATTAGAGAATTCGACATATGTCATTTGTCACATAGAAAAATGAGATTATTCTTGATTTTTTATTCAATATCTACACAACCGCTGAATCGATTTAAGTCTTATTGTACATATTCAACTCATATTCTATTATTAGTACTCGTGTATTGAATATATATAACTGTGTATTATTTCAATATCATAATTTCATTGAAACTTTCAAAACGAAAACTCGAAATTGCTTATGTTCTTACTCGCTAGATGTCTCTGTGCACAATGATTTAGTGACTTGACTTCATTCTTGTGTAAAATTACTGTATTCACTTTTTTATTCTGCTATCAATCGATTAATTCATTATTAATGAAATCGAGAAATTTGATATTAAAGAGGGCGAATTTGCATGGGGTACGATTTAATCGAATGTTGCTTAGTTCCAATAGATGTCGCAATTAAACCACGTCCAACAAGATTTGTATGGAGAGTAACTATCTTCTCCTTAAACAATGGTAATACCATTGTCTTTATACAATGAAAATACAAATACAATGAATATATTATATTATACGTGAAATTTGAAAATCAGTTCAAAATTTAAATAAAATGGTGTCAGTTCAGAATTTCAAGAGGCCTGGTAATTTGAAAAATCACAGACATTTGGACAGTATGATCATTGTATAATTATATATATATATTATATATATATATATATATATATATATATACCATTATACAATGTATATACCATTATACAATGGTATGATAACACTCTTGTTTCCTAGAACAGCATGTAAAGAAAGTGATTTCAACCAAGTTAGTATACCACTGTAGTATTCCAGAGCAGAGCAGTATGCACTGATAAAAAAGCTTTAAGCACTCTAGAAACCTAGGGCACTAGGCCTATTGAGTTCAATTTTCTGAGTAATTCGCGTTAACTACCACTACCGAGTGCCTACCTTTAAAGCAAATTTCGAATTTTTCCTCAATTATAATTTTTATTCTACCGACCGTAAATACAATAACTTTCGAAAGAAACACCTTTAGAACTCGATATTTGTATATATATATGTGCCCAAAACTTTCAAAAATATAGATTGGATTGAAATCTGCTAACAAATTTATGTTCATAACTATAATCTACTTGACGGTTTTTATCGGGCACATTACACGTTTGGGGGGTCTTTCGAATAGCTGTCAACATGGGGTCATCTTCAGTGATAATTTTCGATTCTGGTAACTTACTTTCGCCTCAAGTTATTATTTTATGTAAGGAAAATAAAACACCATCATTATGTTCAAGGTCCCTTTACATCACATAGTTTAGTATACATTGACTTCTGGGTTATTTATTTGAAAATTTTCCATTAGATCTATTATACAGGGTCTTTCACAAGGAACCTCACCCATATTTATACGGGAAACTACTGAACGTATTTTCATGAAATTCAGCACTTATAAGTATTTCACGATGCTGATGAAATCTAAAATATTTTCAAGGCATGAGCACCTCCGGTTTTTCCGGAAATGACGTCAACTTCCGTTTTTCGAATTAGAACACCATTTTTTTATTGCAGAAATAGATTCCTTAGAAAATTTCAATTTATTTTGATGTATCATTTTTCAGTTTTGGTTGGAAAATTCTCTCTGAGCGGGAAAATTCGAAAACAAAATCGAAAATAGAGCTCCGCTGAAACAAGAATAACTTCCGAGGTTTTTGGATGGAAAATTTTCATTTTTGAGATTTTTCAAGATGTAAGATTGATATATCCACTTTAAAAATCGAAATCGCGATTCATGATACAGGGGGTGAAAAAATCGCTTTCAAAGTTAGGGATGACAAAATCGTGAAAAATCAATTTTTTCAAATCAGAACCCCATTTTTTTATGGCAGATATTGAATCTACGTTAAAAAATAATGTGAGTGTATGCATCACACCCTTGCCCTAAAATGGATATTTTCTGAGTTATTCACAAAAAACTGTTTTTCGTCTTGAATTTTCAGCTATTTCTTTTCCCTTCACGCCAAAAAGATGAAATTTTCAGGAACTGTTATTTGAACCATGCTGTAGATTTTTCACCCCTTCTTGAAACCGACTTCAAGTTACTATTAGGAGAACCATGGCAAACTCTCGCAGTTATAACTAGAGAAGATGCTCAAAGTTTTGACCGTTAATTTCTAGACATTTATTTATACGTCTCAGGAATGCTTCGTGCGTTGCTCTTCTTATTTCATCGGGAGGAAGAGATCTGCAAAAGTGTTTAAAAACCAAATTGAGTTTCAAAACTATGAATCTAAAAATCTAAACAAACCTGAACGCATTTCTGACTTGTTCTATGCAGTCCTCTTTGTCAGTCAGGGGAGTTGAGTAGACAATATTTTTTATCCTACCCCAAACATAATAGTCTAAAGGAGTTAAATCGGAAGAACGTGGTGGCCAAAGATGTGGACCATTGTTCGCCAACCATCGATCTTCAAATAGCCTGTAGAGGATATTTGACACATTGAGTGAATTGTGTGGAGGCGCGCCATCTTGTTGATACCATAAGTCATTATGGTTCTGTACTAGCGGCTCAATTATTTGAGTCAATATGTCAGAATATCTATCTCCTAAGGGAGAACATTCTTTAAATAATGCAAACATGTGTAGTGTTCTATCTTACCAGTTAAAGTCCCATCATAAATGTGAACATCGAGAATTGCATTATTTTTGATGGCGCAAAAAACATTGAAACTCCAGGTCTCTTGAAAGTTCCATTGTCTGAAGTGGTGGTTGTTCTCTTCATCCCAATAATGACTGCTATGCCTATTGAAAGAACCATTCTTTGTGAATTTAGATTCATCTGTCCAAATTATACAGTCCAAAAAGTTTTCATTCTCTTGAAATCGAATCATCATAGCTTCGCAAAACTCTGTTCTCCTGACGAAATCAGTTTCCTTCAAATGATGTACCCTATTGAATTTATATGGGTGCATTTTATGTTTTTTCAATATTCTCCAAACACTCGATTGAGATAATCCCAGATCAATCTCGGCATCTTTGAGAGAATTTTGAGGTTTCACACGAAAATATGCAAGAACTGTAATTTCGTTGTTCTCATCTTCTACTACACTTTTTTCTCTGTGTGTAGTTTTCTTAACGAAAGATCCGACATTTCTCAAGTTTGTCATGGTTCTGTTAATGGTATCTCTCGTTGGTCTGGGTCGGTCAGGAAACCTCTCAATGAACAGTCGAATCGTTCTATCTACAACATTATTACATTCTCCATGAAGTAGAATGAGATTTAAATAATCTTCATTGGTAAAATTAGGCATAGTGATCGATTTTATAACTTAATACGAATTATCACCAAATTAATAGTAAACACAAAATGCTACTGAATAAAGAGGAATTTGGCAGATGTAATTAATGATATCTATCATTGAAAAAAATAATGTAAAACATGGTAAGTTTTTGCATATGGTTCATAAGGAATTATTTATTTATCACTGGAGAGAAAACCGATGGCCGATTAGTTGAAATAAAGAGGTTTCCGATACAAATTCGCCATCTATTTAGGAACAACCTGTAACTTTTTTCTCTTGCATATTAGGGTAGTAATATCTAAAACATGGTTTAAGTAACAGTTCCTCAAAATGTCATCTTTTTGGCGTGAAGGGAAAAGAAATAGCTGAAAATTCAAGACGAAAAACAGTTTTTTGTGAATAACTCTGAAAATATCCACTTTAGGGCAAGGGTGTGATGCATACACTCACATTATTTTTTAACGTAGGTTCAATATCTGCCATAAAAAAATGGGGTTCTAATTTGAAAAAATTGATTTTTCACGATTTTTTCACCCCCTGTATCATGAATCGCGATTTCGATTTTTAAAGTGGGTACATCAATCTTACATCTTGAAAAATCCCAAAAATGAAAATTTTCCTTTCAAAAACCTCGAAGTTAATCTTGTTTCAGCGGAGCTCTATTTTCGATTTTTTTTCTGAATTTTCCCGCTCAGAGAGAATTTTCCAACCAAAACTGAAAAATGTTACATCAAAATAAATTGAAATTTTCTGAGGAATCTATTTCTGCAATAAAAAAATGGTGTTCTAATTTGAAAAACGGAAGTTGACGTCATTTCCGGAAAAACCGGAGTTGCTCATGCCTTGAAAATATTTTAGATTTCATCAGCATCGTGAAATACTTATAAGTGCTGAATTTCATGAAAATACGTTCAGTAGTTTCCCGTATAAATATGGGTGAGGTTCCTCGTGAAAGACCCTGTATATTATTAAGAAGAGTTGTCAAACAATTTCAACAAATACATAATTAACAAATGATATATGTATATATAAGAGAATTTAAAATATTTAATTATTCAACACATAGTTCAAGTCTTAGTAATAAAAAAATACCATTAGTTTAAAAGAGAACTGAAAAATTATATCATCAGAGAAGAAATAGTTTAGGTAATAGTAGTACCTCTGAATAAAGAACATTGCTGTTCTTTATTCAAAGAGTAGTACTCTGTGTTAACAAACTTGATTTGATTTACTGTTGTATATTATTACAAATAAATAAATGAAATTAACATTTCGTCATATGTTAAATCCTACTAATTTTCCTAGTTTTTCTTTGATTACTTGAACAACAAATTAGCTTTGATAAAGGCACGAATGGTGCCGAAACGTAGGTAAATATTTGTATGTTAAGAATCAAAATCATTAAAAATTGTCCACTTGCCCGATAGACTTTTATTCGGTTAACGGTATAGTTGCAGTCGACAAAGTATTTTTACCCCTATATTTCTGATTTTTCCATATAACTCGAAAACTATATGTATAGCTATTATTCGATCGAATTGAATCTTGGCAGTGTGTGAATATTAATTCTAGAATAATGAAATTTAAACGAAAACTGAAGTCGTCCTCTCAGTGGAATATACTATTGCAAGTTGACCGATTAGGTACTTCTGAAAAATATAATTTCGAATAGATACAGATACAAGGTATCTACAGAATCATTGGTTAAATGGATATTTGAATAGAAAACTTGTTCTCTACCATAGACAAGATATACTACTGTTCTCTACAAAGGTACGAGTGAATTTCACCCCTTCATTAATTCTACTTTAGTAAGTAGGATAGAAAACTGAAGTACAAATATCAGGACTCATTAGTTGTTTCTTTTGAAATAAATTACACATGTGTATATACGATCTAATTGAATTCTGTTACTTGATGGGAAATTGTCGGCTTGAAGAATCATGCCAAATTTTGTGAGGTCTGACATGTCGTGTTCACATTAAGCAGCAGGTCATTTTCAACACATCTTAACTCAATAAGAGCAAATACTCTTTTTAATGGCATCACAATCATAAATCAGAGCATTCTATATCTATTAACAAAATGAGATAATATAACTGAATCGACACTCAACTGGCTTTGGATATGAATTATCTTTTCCATACAATACCTCATAACTTCAAGAAATCAATGATGACTTATGAAACCAGCAGTTAGTAAACATACCTACATAAACTCACTCAAAATTTTTTATCTTGATGCTAAAGAGTAATGGAATTTTTTATTTCATAGAGCTTGACAATGCTTTTAAAAAAACCTGTTCAATCATAACAAGTATGGAATAAAAACATCAATGTGAACAATTTTGAAGGTCTCGAATAGATGCAGAATTTCGTATTGAAATGAATATGATTAAAATACATCCCAAAACTCAAAAGTATGTATACAACAGTGAACCTGGACAAGGAAAGATGAATAGTAAGTAAGTAAGTAATTAATATATTAATTATATTATTATTAGTATATATACAGCAGTATTTTTTTTTGATTTTGTTATTATAAACAAACAAGCTACATTTACTTGGCATGAGCTTGGGCCTTCCTCATTTGCGTAAGAATGTTGGATATTTCCTCACGCTTCCTCTTGGCTCTGATGTTTGTTCCCAAACGGCGCTTCAAAAATTGAAGGGCCCTTTTATCTCTAGACACCTTCAGCAATTCCGTAGCCCTCTTTTCATAAGGAGCGTCTCCTACAACCTCACGGACTAGATCCCTCACGAATTTAGAATGCTTCGTCAAACGTCCCTTGAGCCTGGAAGGGCGGATTTTATCAGCCGTTATTTTTCCAGATGGAATTTTAGTAGTTTGGTGACCCCTTTGCAGCCCAACGGCGATCTCATATTTTGGTGCCATTACTGAAAACAAAAACTACCATTACATCCAAATTTAGATGATACATGAACCGGCAAGAATATACCAATGTGAAGTTGGCAGGTAGAGCTGGCAGGCAAAACTTCCGGAGATACCCGAACAGCCAGTGGCGTCGGAGAAATCGAATGCTTCCGCGAATTCGATGAGATCCACTCAGTTTATGTTCAATATGATGGAAGTTATACCTCATCCGAACTGACGGAATATATCCAAACAATTTATTATTATTATTACCAGCGCTGTTCTCAATTATAATCAGATGTTTTCTCATGAAAGTAAGAGACATTTGACATAGTTAAATACTTGCACTCGATTTGGAAAAGGACCCTTTCTAGTGTCGGACTGATCAAATTTTCATGAATTTTTTAGGTATATTTGCCCACAGCAGCTGCGATAAAATGAATGCGGATGCCTTCTAATGTCTAAGGAAAATACGTTTTTCATAAAATAATGGCCTGCACTTGATTGGGAAAAAAATCCCAGAGTCGGATCGAACAAATTTTCATGAATTTTTTTAGGTACTTTTGCCCTCAGCAGCTGCGATAAAATAAATACAGATACTTTTCAATAGCTAAGAAGAACTCGTTTTTCGTAAAATAATCGCTTGCACTTGATTGGGAAAAAATACCAGAGCCGGATCGAACAAATTTTCATGAATTTTTTAGGTACTTTTGCCCTCAGCAGCTGCGATAAAATAAATACAGATACTTTTCAATAGCTAAGAAGAACTCGTTTTTCGTAAAATAATCGCTTGCACTTGATTGGGAAAAAAATACCAGAGCCGGATCGAACAAATTTTCATGAATTTTTTTAGGTACTTTTGCCCTCAGCAGCTGCGATAAAATAAATACAGACACTTTTCAATAGCTAAGAAGAACTCGTTTTCCGTAAAATAATCGCTTGCACTTGATTGGGAAAAAAATACCAGAGCCGGATCGAACAAATTTTCATGAATTTTTTTAGGTACTTTTGCCCTCAGCAGCTGCGATGAAATAAAAACAGATGCTTCTCAATATCTAAAAAGAACTCGTTTTTCATAAAATAATCGCTTGCACTTGATTGGGAAAAAAATACCAGAGTCGGATCGAACAAATTTTCATGAATTTTTTTAGGTACTTTTGCCCTCAGCAGCTACGATGAAATAAATACAGAAGCTTTTCAATGACTAAGAAGAACTCGTTTTTCATAAAATAATCGCTTGCACTTGATTGGGAAGAAAATACCAGAGCCGGATCGAACAAATTTTCATGAATTTTTTTAGGTACTTTTGCCCTCAGCAGCTGTGATAAAATAAATACAGATACTTTTCAATAGCTAAGAAGAACTCGTTTTTCGTAAAATAATCGCTTGCACTTGATTGGGAAAAAATACCAGAGCCGGATCGAACAAATTTTCATGAATTTTTTTAGGTACTTTTGCCCTCAGCAGCTGCGATGAAATAAGAACAGATACTTTTCAATAGCTAGGAAGAACTCGTTTTTCATAAAATAATTCGCTGAAAAGCTTGGAGGATCAACCGCGAGTGACATACGATGTTTCTACAAAGTTTCAAGGATTTCCGTTCTGTACTTCCAAAGAAAAGCCCCGGACAACGGACGGCAAACGGACGGATTTTCTTTTATTCGTTAATTCAAATCTACAGACTTCAAAACGTAAATTGTTAAATTTTCAGGGGGGTGAGAATTTTTTTCTTGTTGGCCGATCACTAAGGTTAATTATTTGATTTTATGAAATAATAAACCAAAAACAGTGATAGGAAAAAAATAATGTTCATTTCTTTTTTAATCGAAAAAATGTAAATGTTTCCTCTCCTCTACAGTAATCCACTGATTATATTTCTAGTGTGAATTGGACTTGATTAATTGTGGTTGCTTTTTTGGTACATTGTTCTGTTTGCAACCTAAATATACAATAAATAAATAAAATAAATGAATAGGAACAAATTTTTGGTCATTCATTCATCGCTTTAGAGCTGTTTAATTAAACTGAAAATATAATTTGATAATAGTAAATTATAATACCGTCAAATATATCTCCACGTATGTTTTTTTCTCGAATGTATTGAATAAATACGGATTTACTGTTTTGGTGAACTGGTTGGGTTTCATTTCCTTCTCACAGAGGTCAAATATTTCTGAAGTTTCAAAATCACCAGAAAAATTATTCTAGTTCTTCAAAGGTTACTGGAGAAATTTCTTTATATTTCAAATATACAAAGGTTTGTCCAACTTCTCTTCGAAATCCCACCATTTCAGTGTAACGGCAGAGTTTAAATGAAATGAATCCGTTATTTTTTTTCATATAATACTCCTTGTGATATTTTTACAAGTAAACGGGATGCTAATAATTTGCCACCATAAAATGTAAAATGTGGTAACGATTGGAGAGAACCCAAAACAACTCCTAGACAACAGGTAGGTACAAGATATTGCCGACAAAGAAATTATTGAATTGATGAATGAAGACGATAGATCCGCTATACAAGAAAAATCTACATGTGCGATAGCTCTGCGATATCAACTTTCAATTGATTCATTGATTGTATGTAAGGGAAATGAGGAATCAAGCACCTCCATTTATAATTACGCGCTTGTTCTGGGAAACAACGCGTTATCGTTTCGTCACAATGTCAGTAATTTTCGAATTTTGAGAGGAAATTGGTCTCTAACGACTAGGTTAGACTCACTGATGGAGAATCCGTGGTCAAATTTGATGAAATTATATGAAATTTTTAGGTTAATTCCTCGATATCTAATGAAGTACTGATTCTATCAGCTTGAAACTACGTTATTACTTCTTGAATACCAACGAGCAACTTAATGCAGTTGTTAGAAAATTTTCAAAAATGTTCATTCGAAAATTTCTGAAACTTTTCTTGAAAAGTTTTTTTTCTCAGAAAGTGTTGAACAGATATCAACTCAATTTGGCACAGACCTTAGAATCAGTATTCAACAACGACGTCCAAAATTTCAATTCGATACGATTTTCACTTTTGTTGTTTGAAATTTTTAGGTTATTTGCTCAATATCTCAAGAAGTAGAGATGCGATCTGATCAATACTTTGTAACTATTTGAAGAATATCGACGCGCAACTTGTGCGGATCCATTCATTGAAAAGTTTTGAAAATATTGTTTCTCGAAAATTATTCACATCTTAATCGAAAAAATGAAGGTTTTTGAAATCAGTATTCCACAACAGTTTTCAAATTTGAATTTGATCTCATGTTTATTTCCGGAAATATTTCAGGAGAGTATGTAAAATTTCGTTGTTATTTGAAATTTCAGAATATTTCCTCAATATCTCGATAACTTCTGACGCGATCAGATTAAAATATAGGAAATACCTTGAAGTATTGAGTATTAGATACTCAATGCTTGAAGTCAATATTCCAAAACAGTGCTTCGAATTTCAGTATGATCCGATACACATTTTCGGAGATATTGAAATATTGAAGTTATTTCCTAAATATCTCAAGATTAACAGAAGCGATCAAATTTAAACTATGTAGTGAGTTGAAGAATACCAACGCACGACTTAATACAAAATTGCGTGAAGACTTCGAAAAGTTATTCGAAAATAAAAAGAATTTTTGTTGAAAAATCTTTAACAGGAATTTTTCCATCAGAGTTCAATGAAATTGGGGAATTTCAGTTTGATCCGATATTTATCTTCGGAGATATTAGGAAAAAATGTGTCATATACATATATTATTGTTATTCACATATGAGTATCTCAAAAAATACTGAAATAATGAAATTTCAAATGGATATATCTGCGGAATCATAGGATAGTTTACCAATTCGCGAATTCAGATTTCGTGATCGAACCGCGTTCAACAAATATCAAGTCTCCAATAATAGATTGTCATGTTACAGTTGATGGCAGTAAAGCTGACCCTAACTATAATAAAAAACGACTGAGAGACTCGATATTTTCATAGCTTTAGATTTAGCCGTTGATTAAGAAGTTGAACTTCGTGAAAACTTATGATTTCGTAGATATATCCATTCGAAATTTTATTTTCTCAATATTACCAATAATGCAGATATAATAGAATCGAAATTCTGCACTTGGTTGAAAAATGACGGGTAAAGGTTCATGCAAAATGTCTTGAGGAAATAGCTACGAATGTGAACAACCGCGTCAGTGCTTTCCTAGGTTTTTAAACTTATTTTCGAATGCGAAAGCTTTGCGATATGAACTTTCAATTAATTATATGTCAAGGAAATTGGGAATGAAAAATCTCCATTTATATTTACTAAATTTTTTTATAAAAGAATGAGATAGTTTTCGATATGGCTTTTAATTATTTTGACAATAAACGTATGTGAATACCTCATATCTCTCATTTTGTGTTTGCTAAAACTGAAATTTTAGTGAAATACCGACTCTGGTATTTTTTTCCCAATCAAGTGCAAGCGATTATGTTATGGAAAACGAGTTCTTCTTAGTCATTGAAAAGCTTCTGTATCTATTTCATCGTAGCTGCTGAGGGCAAAAGTACCTAAAAAAAATTCATGAAAATTCGTTCGATCCGGCTCTGTTATTTTTTTCCCAATCAAGTGCATGCGATTATTTTATGAAAAAAGAGTTCTCCTTTGCCATTAGAAAGCATCTTTATTTATTTCATCGCAGCTGCTGAGGGCAAAAGTACCTAAAAAAATTCCTGAAAATTTGTTAGATCCGACTCTGGTACTTTTTTCCCAATCAAGTGCAAGCGATTATTTTATGAAAAACAAGTTCTTCTTAGCTATTCAAAAGTATCTGTTCTTATTTCATTGCAGCTGCTGAGGGCAAAAGTACCTAAAAAAATTCATGAAAATTCGTTCGATCCGGCTCTGTTATTTCTTTCCCAATCAAGTGCAAGCGATTATTTTATGAAAAAAGAGTTCTCCTGTGCCATTAGAAAGCATCTTTATTTATTTCATCGCAGCTGCTGAGGGCAAAAGTACCTAAAAAAATTCCTGAAAATTTGTTAGATCCGACTCTGGTACTTTTTTCCCAATCAAGTGCAAGCGATTATTTTATGAAAAACGAGTTCTTCTTAGCTATTGAAAAGTATCTGTTCTTATTTCATTGCAGCTGCTGAGGGCAAAAGTACCTAAAAAAATTCATGAAAATTTGTTCGATCCGGCTCTGGTATTTTTTTCCCAATCAAGTGCAAGCGATTATTTTACAAAAAACGAGTTCTTCTTAGCTATTGAAAAGTATCTGTATTTATTTTATCGCAGCTGCTGAGGGCAAAAGTACCTAAAAAAATTCATGAAAATTTGTTCGATCCGGCTCTGGTATTTTTTTCCCAATCAAGTGCAAGCGATTATTTTATGGAAAACGAGTTCTTCTTAGTCATTGAAAAGCTTCTGTATTTATTTCATCGTAGCTGCTGAGGGCAAAAGTACCTAAAAAAATTCATGAAAATTCGTTCGATCCGACTCTGGTATTTTTTTCCCAATCAAGTGCAAGCGATTATTTTATGAAAAACGGGTTCTTCTTAGCTATTGAAAAGTATCTTTATTTTTTTTATCGCAGCTGCTGAGGGCAAAAGTACCTAAAAAAATTCATGAAAATTTGTTCGATCCGGCTCTGGTATTTTTTTCCCAATCAAGTGCAAGCGATTATTTTACGAAAAACGAGTTCTTCTTAGCTATTGAAAAGTATCTGTATTCATTTTATCGTAGCTGCTGAGGGCAAAAGTACCTAAAAAAATTCATGAAAATTCGTTCGATCCGACTCTGGTATTTTTTTCCCAATCAAGTGCAAGCGATTATTTTATGAAAAACGGGTTCTTCTTAGCTATTGAAAAGTATCTTTATTTTTTTATCGCAGCTGCTGAGGGCAAAAGTACCTAAAAAAATTCATGAAAATTTGTTCGATCCGGCTCTGGTATTTTTTTCCCAATCAAGTGCAAGCGATTATTTTATGAAAAACGGGTTCTTCTTAGCTATTGAAAAGTATCTGTATTTATTTTATCGTAGCTGCTGAGGGCAAAAGTACCTAAAAAAATTCATGAAAATTTGTTAGATCCGACTCTGGTACTTTTTTCCCAATCAAGTGCAAGCGATTATTTTATGAAAAACGGGTTCTTCTTAGCTATTGAAAAGTATCTTTATTTTTTTATCGCAGCTGCTGAGGGCAAAAGTACCTAAAAAAATTCATGAAAATTTGTTCGATCCGGCTCTGGTATTTTTTTCCCAATCAAGTGCAAGCGATTATTTTATGAAAAACGGGTTCTTCTTAGCTATTGAAAAGTATCTGTATTTATTTTATCGTAGCTGCTGAGGGCAAAAGTACCTAAAAAAATTCATGAAAATTTGTTAGATCCGACTCTGGTACTTTTTTCCCAATCAAGTGCAAGCGATTATTTTATGGAAAACGAGTTCTTCTTAGTCATTGAAAAGCTTCTGTATTTATTTCATCGCAGCTGCTGAGGGCAAAAGTACCTAAAAAAATTCATGAAAATTCGTTCGATCCGGCTCTGTTATTTTTTTCCCAATCAAGTGCAAGCGATTATTTTATGAAAAAAGAGTTCTTCTTTGCCATTAGAAAGCATCTTTATTTATTTCATCGCAGCTGCTGAGGGCAAAAGTACCTAAAAAAATTCCTGAAAATTTGTTAGATCCGACTCTGGTACTTTTTTCCCAATCAAGTGCAAGCGATTATTTTATGAAAAACGAGTTCTTCCTAGTCATTGAAAAGCTTCTGTATTTATTTCATCGTAGCTGCTGAGGGCAAAAGTACCTAAAAAAATTCATGAAAATTTGTTCGATCCGACTCTGGTATTTTTTTCCCAATCAAGTGCAAGCGATTGTTTTATGAAAAACGAGTTCTTTTTAGCTATTGAGAAGCATCTGTTTTTATTTCATCGCAGCTGCTGAGGGCAAAGTACCTAAAAAAATTCATGAAAATTCGTTCGATCCGGCTCTGTTATTTTTTTCCCAATCAAGTGCAAGCGATTATTTTATGAAAAAAGAGTTCTCCTTTGCCATTAGAAAGCATCTTTATTTATTTCATCTCAGCTGCTGAGGGCAAAAGTACCTAAAAAAATTCCTGAAAATTTGTTAGATCCGACTCTGGTACTTTTTTCCCAATCAAGTGCAAGCGATTATTTTATGAAAAAC
This sequence comes from Myrrha octodecimguttata, assembly GCA_958510865.1. Lineage (NCBI taxonomy): Eukaryota > Metazoa > Arthropoda > Insecta > Coleoptera > Coccinellidae > Myrrha > Myrrha octodecimguttata. The sequence goes on from OY294057.1 coordinate 36,667,156, forward strand.
GAGTTCTTCTTAGCTATTGAAAAGTATCTGTATTTATTTTATCGCAGCTGCTGAGGGCAAAAGTACCTAAAAAAATTCATGAAAATTTGTTCGATCCGACTCTGGTATTTTTTTCCCAATCAAGTGCAGGCCATTATTTTATGAAAAACGTATTTTCCTTAGACATAAGAAGGCATCCGCATTCATTTTATCACAGCTGCTGTGGGCAAAAATACCTAAAAAATTCATGAATATTTGATCAGTCCGACACTAGAAAGGGTCCTTTTCCAAATCGAGTGCAAGTATTTAACTATGACAAATGTCTCTTACTTTCATGAGAAAACATCTGATTATAATTGAGAACAGCGCTGGTAATAATAATAATAAATTGTTTGGATATATTCCGTCAGTTCGGATGAGGTATAACTTCCATCATATTGAACATAAACTGAGTGGATCTCATCGAATTCGCGGAAGCATTCGATTTCTCCGACGCCACTGGCTGTTCGGGTATCTCCGGAAGTTTTGCCTGCCAGCTCTACCTGCCAACTTCACATTGGTATATTCTTGCCGGTTCATGTATCATCTAAATTTGGATGTAATGGTAGTTTTTGTTTTCAGTAATGGCACCAAAATATGAGATCGCCGTTGGGCTGCAAAGGGGTCACCAAACTACTAAAATTCCATCTGGAAAAATAACGGCTGATAAAATCCGCCCTTCCAGGCTCAAGGGACGTTTGACGAAGCATTCTAAATTCGTGAGGGATCTAGTCCGTGAGGTTGTAGGAGACGCTCCTTATGAAAAGAGGGCTACGGAATTGCTGAAGGTGTCTAGAGATAAAAGGGCCCTTCAATTTTTGAAGCGCCGTTTGGGAACAAACATCAGAGCCAAGAGGAAGCGTGAGGAAATATCCAACATTCTTACGCAAATGAGGAAGGCCCAAGCTCATGCCAAGTAAATGTAGCTTGTTTGTTTATAATAACAAAATCAAAAAAAAATACTGCTGTATATATACTAATAATAATATAATTAATATATTAATTACTTACTTACTTACTATTCATCTTTCCTTGTCCAGGTTCACTGTTGTATACATACTTTTGAGTTTTGGGATGTATTTTAATCATATTCATTTCAATACGAAATTCTGCATCTATTCGAGACCTTCAAAATTGTTCACATTGATGTTTTTATTCCATACTTGTTATGATTGAACAGGTTTTTTTAAAAGCATTGTCAAGCTCTATGAAATAAAAAATTCCATTACTCTTTAGCATCAAGATAAAAAATTTTGAGTGAGTTTATGTAGGTATGTTTACTAACTGCTGGTTTCATAAGTCATCATTGATTTCTTGAAGTTATGAGGTATTGTATGGAAAAGATAATTCATATCCAAAGCCAGTTGAGTGTCGATTCAGTTATATTATCTCATTTTGTTAATAGATATAGAATGCTCTGATTTATGATTGTGATGCCATTAAAAAGAGTATTTGCTCTTATTGAGTTAAGATGTGTTGAAAATGACCTGCTGCTTAATGTGAACACGACATGTCAGACCTCACAAAATTTGGCATGATTCTTCAAGCCGACAATTTCCCATCAAGTAACAGAATTCAATTAGATCGTATATACACATGTGTAATTTATTTCAAAAGAAACAACTAATGAGTCCTGATATTTGTACTTCAGTTTTCTATCCTACTTACTAAAGTAGAATTAATGAAGGGGTGAAATTCACTCGTACCTTTGTAGAGAACAGTAGTATATCTTGTCTATGGTAGAGAACAAGTTTTCTATTCAAATATCCATTTAACCAATGATTCTGTAGATACCTTGTATCTGTATCTATTCGAAATTATATTTTTCAGAAGTACCTAATCGGTCAACTTGCAATAGTATATTCCACTGAGAGGACGACTTCAGTTTTCGTTTAAATTTCATTATTCTAGAATTAATATTCACACACTGCCAAGATTCAATTCGATCGAATAATAGCTATACATATAGTTTTCGAGTTATATGGAAAAATCAGAAATATAGGGGTAAAAATACTTTGTCGACTGCAACTATACCGTTAACCGAATAAAAGTCTATCGGGCAAGTGGACAATTTTTAATGATTTTGATTCTTAACATACAAATATTTACCTACGTTTCGGCACCATTCGTGCCTTTATCAAAGCTAATTTGTTGTTCAAGTAATCAAAGAAAAACTAGGAAAATTAGTAGGATTTAACATATGACGAAATGTTAATTTCATTTATTTATTTGTAATAATATACAACAGTAAATCAAATCAAGTTTGTTAACACAGAGTACTACTCTTTGAATAAAGAACAGCAATGTTCTTTATTCAGAGGTACTACTATTACCTAAACTATTTCTTCTCTGATGATATAATTTTTCAGTTCTCTTTTAAACTAATGGTATTTTTTTATTACTAAGACTTGAACTATGTGTTGAATAATTAAATATTTTAAATTCTCTTATATATACATATATCATTTGTTAATTATGTATTTGTTGAAATTGTTTGACAACTCTTCTTAATAATATACAGGGTCTTTCACGAGGAACCTCACCCATATTTATACGGGAAACTACTGAACGTATTTTCATGAAATTCAGCACTTATAAGTATTTCACGATGCTGATGAAATCTAAAATATTTTCAAGGCATGAGCAACTCCGGTTTTTCCGGAAATGACGTCAACTTCCGTTTTTCAAATTAGAACACCATTTTTTTATTGCAGAAATAGATTCCTTAGAAAATTTCAATTTATTTTGATGTAACATTTTTCAGTTTTGGTTGGAAAATTCTCTCTGAGCGGGAAAATTCAAAAAAAAAATCGAAAATAGAGCTCCGCTGAAACAAGATTAACTTCGAGGTTTTTGAAAGGAAAATTTTCATTTTTGGGATTTTTCAAGATGTAAGATTGATGTACCCACTTTAAAAATCGAAATCGCGATTCATGATACAGGGGGTGAAAAAATCGTGAAAAATCAATTTTTTCAAATTAGAACCCCATTTTTTTATGGCAGATATTGAACCTACGTTAAAAAATAATGTGAGTGTATGCATCACACCCTTGCCCTAAAGTGGATATTTTCTGAGTTATTCACAAAAAACTGTTTTTCGTCTTGAATTTTCAGCTATTTCTTTTCCCTTCACGCCAAAAAGATGACATTTTGAGGAACTGTTACTTAAACCATGTTTTAGATATTACTACCCTAATATGCAAGAGAAAAAAGTTACAGGTTGTTCCTAAATAGATGGCGAATTTGTATCGGAAACCTCTTTATTTCAACTAATCGGCCATCGGTTTTCTCTCCAGTGATAAATAAATAATTCCTTATGAACCATATGCAAAAACTTACCATGTTTTACATTATTTTTTTCAATGATAGATATCATTAATTACATCTGCCAAATTCCTCTTTATTCAGTAGCATTTTGTGTTTACTATTAATTTGGTGATAATTCGTATTAAGTTATAAAATCGATCACTATGCCTAATTTTACCAATGAAGATTATTTAAATCTCATTCTACTTCATGGAGAATGTAATAATGTTGTAGATAGAACGATTCGACTGTTCATTGAGAGGTTTCCTGACCGACCCAGACCAACGAGAGATACCATTAACAGAACCATGACAAACTTGAGAAATGTCGGATCTTTCGTTAAGAAAACTACACACAGAGAAAAAAGTGTAGTAGAAGATGAGAACAACGAAATTACAGTTCTTGCATATTTTCGTGTGAAACCTCAAAATTCTCTCAAAGATGCCGAGATTGATCTGGGATTATCTCAATCGAGTGTTTGGAGAATATTGAAAAAACATAAAATGCACCCATATAAATTCAATAGGGTACATCATTTGAAGGAAACTGATTTCGTCAGGAGAACAGAGTTTTGCGAAGCTATGATGATTCGATTTCAAGAGAATGAAAACTTTTTGGACTGTATAATTTGGACAGATGAATCTAAATTCACAAAGAATGGTTCTTTCAATAGGCATAGCAGTCATTATTGGGATGAAGAGAACAACCACCACTTCAGACAATGGAACTTTCAAGAGACCTGGAGTTTCAATGTTTTTTGCGCCATCAAAAATAATGCAATTCTCGATGTTCACATTTATGATGGGACTTTAACTGGTAAGATAGAACACTACACATGTTTGCATTATTTAAAGAATGTTCTCCCTTAGGAGATAGATATTCTGACATATTGACTCAAATAATTGAGCCGCTAGTACAGAACCATAATGACTTATGGTATCAACAAGATGGCGCGCCTCCACACAATTCACTCAATGTGTCAAATATCCTCTACAGGCTATTTGAAGATCGATGGTTGGCGAACAATGGTCCACATCTTTGGCCACCACGTTCTTCCGATTTAACTCCTTTAGACTATTATGTTTGGGGTAGGATAAAAAATATTGTCTACTCAACTCCCCTGACTGACAAAGAGGACTGCATAGAACAAGTCAGAAATGCGTTCAGGTTTGTTTAGATTTTTAGATTCATAGTTTTGAAACTCAATTTGGTTTTTAAACACTTTTGCAGATCTCTTCCTCCCGATGAAATAAGAAGAGCAACGCACGAAGCATTCCTGAGACGTATAAATAAATGTCTAGAAATTAACGGTCAAAACTTTGAGCATCTTCTCTAGTTATAACTGCGAGAGTTTGCCATGGTTCTCCTAATAGTAACTTGAAGTCGGTTTCAAGAAGGGGTGAAAAATCTACAGCATGGTTCAAATAACAGTTCCTGAAAATTTCATCTTTTTGGCGTGAAGGGAAAAGAAATAGCTGAAAATTCAAGACGAAAAACAGTTTTTTGTGAATAACTCAGAAAATATCCATTTTAGGGCAAGGGTGTGATGCATACACTCACATTATTTTTTAACGTAGATTCAATATCTGCCATAAAAAAATGGGGTTCTGATTTGAAAAAATTGATTTTTCACGATTTTGTCATCCCTAACTTTGAAAGCGATTTTTTCACCCCCTGTATCATGAATCGCGATTTCGATTTTTAAAGTGGATATATCAATCTTACATCTTGAAAAATCTCAAAAATGAAAATTTTCCATCCAAAAACCTCGGAAGTTATTCTTGTTTCAGCGGAGCTCTATTTTCGATTTTGTTTTCGAATTTTCCCGCTCAGAGAGAATTTTCCAACCAAAACTGAAAAATGATACATCAAAATAAATTGAAATTTTCTAAGGAATCTATTTCTGCAATAAAAAAATGGTGTTCTAATTCGAAAAACGGAAGTTGACGTCATTTCCGGAAAAACCGGAGGTGCTCATGCCTTGAAAATATTTTAGATTTCATCAGCATCGTGAAATACTTATAAGTGCTGAATTTCATGAAAATACGTTCAGTAGTTTCCCGTATAAATATGGGTGAGGTTCCTTGTGAAAGACCCTGTATAATAGATCTAATGGAAAATTTTCAAATAAATAACCCAGAAGTCAATGTATACTAAACTATGTGATGTAAAGGGACCTTGAACATAATGATGGTGTTTTATTTTCCTTACATAAAATAATAACTTGAGGCGAAAGTAAGTTACCAGAATCGAAAATTATCACTGAAGATGACCCCATGTTGACAGCTATTCGAAAGACCCCCCAAACGTGTAATGTGCCCGATAAAAACCGTCAAGTAGATTATAGTTATGAACATAAATTTGTTAGCAGATTTCAATCCAATCTATATTTTTGAAAGTTTTGGGCACATATATATATACAAATATCGAGTTCTAAAGGTGTTTCTTTCGAAAGTTATTGTATTTACGGTCGGTAGAATAAAAATTATAATTGAGGAAAAATTCGAAATTTGCTTTAAAGGTAGGCACTCGGTAGTGGTAGTTAACGCGAATTACTCAGAAAATTGAACTCAATAGGCCTAGTGCCCTAGGTTTCTAGAGTGCTTAAAGCTTTTTTATCAGTGCATACTGCTCTGCTCTGGAATACTACAGTGGTATACTAACTTGGTTGAAATCACTTTCTTTACATGCTGTTCTAGGAAACAAGAGTGTTATCATACCATTGTATAATGGTATATACATTGTATAATGGTATATATATATATATATATATATATATAATATATATATATAATTATACAATGATCATACTGTCCAAATGTCTGTGATTTTTCAAATTACCAGGCCTCTTGAAATTCTGAACTGACACCATTTTATTTAAATTTTGAACTGATTTTCAAATTTCACGTATAATATAATATATTCATTGTATTTGTATTTTCATTGTATAAAGACAATGGTATTACCATTGTTTAAGGAGAAGATAGTTACTCTCCATACAAATCTTGTTGGACGTGGTTTAATTGCGACATCTATTGGAACTAAGCAACATTCGATTAAATCGTACCCCATGCAAATTCGCCCTCTTTAATATCAAATTTCTCGATTTCATTAATAATGAATTAATCGATTGATAGCAGAATAAAAAAGTGAATACAGTAATTTTACACAAGAATGAAGTCAAGTCACTAAATCATTGTGCACAGAGACATCTAGCGAGTAAGAACATAAGCAATTTCGAGTTTTCGTTTTGAAAGTTTCAATGAAATTATGATATTGAAATAATACACAGTTATATATATTCAATACACGAGTACTAATAATAGAATATGAGTTGAATATGTACAATAAGACTTAAATCGATTCAGCGGTTGTGTAGATATTGAATAAAAAATCAAGAATAATCTCATTTTTCTATGTGACAAATGACATATGTCGAATTCTCTAATGCGCTGAAGCAGCTGAAGCCTTTTTTGAAATCCTGTTGGTGAGACGTTAAGGAACCACGTTGTGAGTAGTATTAAAGTAAGTTTAAATTTATTTTTCATTCATATTATTTATTCATATTTGTCTCATATGACTATTATGTCACAGACCATATATATGATTATATTCTTGCCGGTTCATGTATCATCTAAATTTGGATGTAATGGTAGTTTTTGTTTTCAGTAATGGCACCAAAATATGAGATCGCCGTTGGGCTGCAAAGGGGTCACCAAACTACTAAAATTCCATCTGGAAAAATAACGGCTGATAAAATCCGCCCTTCCAGGCTCAAGGGACGTTTGACGAAGCATTCTAAATTCGTGAGGGATCTAGTCCGTGAGGTTGTAGGAGACGCTCCTTATGAAAAGAGGGCTACGGAATTGCTGAAGGTGTCTAGAGATAAAAGGGCCCTTCAATTTTTGAAGCGCCGTTTGGGAACAAACATCAGAGCCAAGAGGAAGCGTGAGGAAATATCCAACATTCTTACGCAAATGAGGAAGGCCCAAGCTCATGCCAAGTAAATGTAGCTTGTTTGTTTATAATAACAAAATCAAAAAAAAATACTGCTGTATATATACTAATAATAATATAATTAATATATTAATTACTTACTATTCATCTTTCCTTGTCCAGGTTCACTGTTGTATACATACTTTTGAGTTTTGGGATGTATTTTAATCATATTCATTTCAATACGAAATTCTGCATCTATTCGAGACCTTCAAAATTGTTCACATTGATGTTTTTATTCCATACTTGTTATGATTGAACAGGTTTTTTTAAAAGCATTGTCAAGCTCTATGAAATAAAAAATTCCATTACTCTTTAGCATCAAGATAAAAAATTTTGAGTGAGTTTATGTAGGTATGTTTACTAACTGCTGGTTTCATAAGTCATCATTGATTTCTTGAAGTTATGAGGTATTGTATGGAAAAGATAATTCATATCCAAAGCCAGTTGAGTGTCGATTCAGTTATATTATCTCATTTTGTTAATAGATATAGAATGCTCTGATTTATGATTGTGATGCCATTAAAAAGAGTATTTGCTCTTATTGAGTTAAGATGTGTTGAAAATGACCTGCTGCTTAATGTGAACACGACATGTCAGACCTCACAAAATTTGGCATGATTCTTCAAGCCGACAATTTCCCATCAAGTAACAGAATTCAATTAGATCGTATATACACATGTGTAATTTATTTCAAAAGAAACAACTAATGAGTCCTGATATTTGTACTTCAGTTTTCTATCCTACTTACTAAAGTAGAATTAATGAAGGGGTGAAATTCACTCGTACCTTTGTAGAGAACAGTAGTATATCTTGTCTATGGTAGAGAACAAGTTTTCTATTCAAATATCCATTTAACCAATGATTCTGTAGATACCTTGTATCTGTATCTATTCGAAATTATATTTTTCAGAAGTACCTAATCGGTCAACTTGCAATAGTATATTCCACTGAGAGGACGACTTCAGTTTTCGTTTAAATTTCATTATTCTAGAATTAATATTCACACACTGCCAAGATTCAATTCGATCGAATAATAGCTATACATATAGTTTTCGAGTTATATGGAAAAATCAGAAATATAGGGGTAAAAATACTTTGTCGACTGCAACTATACCGTTAACCGAATAAAAGTCTATCGGGCAAGTGGACAATTTTTAATGATTTTGATTCTTAACATACAAATATTTACCTACGTTTCGGCACCATTCGTGCCTTTATCAAAGCTAATTTGTTGTTCAAGTAATCAAAGAAAAACTAGGAAAATTAGTAGGATTTAACATATGACGAAATGTTAATTTCATTTATTTATTTGTAATAATATACAACAGTAAATCAAATCAAGTTTGTTAACACAGAGTACTACTCTTTGAATAAAGAACAGCAATGTTCTTTATTCAGAGGTACTACTATTACCTAAACTATTTCTTCTCTGATGATATAATTTTTCAGTTCTCTTTTAAACTAATGGTATTTTTTTATTACTAAGACTTGAACTATGTGTTGAATAATTAAATATTTTAAATTCTCTTATATATACATATATCATTTGTTAATTATGTATTTGTTGAAATTGTTTGACAACTCTTCTTAATAATATACAGGGTCTTTCACGAGGAACCTCACCCATATTTATACGGGAAACTACTGAACGTATTTTCATGAAATTCAGCACTTATAAGTATTTCACGATGCTGATGAAATCTAAAATATTTTCAAGGCATGAGCAACTCCGGTTTTTCCGGAAATGACGTCAACTTCCGTTTTTCAAATTAGAACACCATTTTTTTATTGCAGAAATAGATTCCTTAGAAAATTTCAATTTATTTTGATGTAACATTTTTCAGTTTTGGTTGGAAAATTCTCTCTGAGCGGGAAAATTCAAAAAAAAAATCGAAAATAGAGCTCCGCTGAAACAAGATTAACTTCGAGGTTTTTGAAAGGAAAATTTTCATTTTTGGGATTTTTCAAGATGTAAGATTGATGTACCCACTTTAAAAATCGAAATCGCGATTCATGATACAGGGGGTGAAAAAATCGTGAAAAATCAATTTTTTCAAATTAGAACCCCATTTTTTTATGGCAGATATTGAACCTACGTTAAAAAATAATGTGAGTGTATGCATCACACCCTTGCCCTAAAGTGGATATTTTCTGAGTTATTCACAAAAAACTGTTTTTCGTCTTGAATTTTCAGCTATTTCTTTTCCCTTCACGCCAAAAAGATGACATTTTGAGGAACTGTTACTTAAACCATGTTTTAGATATTACTACCCTAATATGCAAGAGAAAAAAGTTACAGGTTGTTCCTAAATAGATGGCGAATTTGTATCGGAAACCTCTTTATTTCAACTAATCGGCCATCGGTTTTCTCTCCAGTGATAAATAAATAATTCCTTATGAACCATATGCAAAAACTTACCATGTTTTACATTATTTTTTTCAATGATAGATATCATTAATTACATCTGCCAAATTCCTCTTTATTCAGTAGCATTTTGTGTTTACTATTAATTTGGTGATAATTCGTATTAAGTTATAAAATCGATCACTATGCCTAATTTTACCAATGAAGATTATTTAAATCTCATTCTACTTCATGGAGAATGTAATAATGTTGTAGATAGAACGATTCGACTGTTCATTGAGAGGTTTCCTGACCGACCCAGACCAACGAGAGATACCATTAACAGAACCATGACAAACTTGAGAAATGTCGGATCTTTCGTTAAGAAAACTACACACAGAGAAAAAAGTGTAGTAGAAGATGAGAACAACGAAATTACAGTTCTTGCATATTTTCGTGTGAAACCTCAAAATTCTCTCAAAGATGCCGAGATTGATCTGGGATTATCTCAATCGAGTGTTTGGAGAATATTGAAAAAACATAAAATGCACCCATATAAATTCAATAGGGTACATCATTTGAAGGAAACTGATTTCGTCAGGAGAACAGAGTTTTGCGAAGCTATGATGATTCGATTTCAAGAGAATGAAAACTTTTTGGACTGTATAATTTGGACAGATGAATCTAAATTCACAAAGAATGGTTCTTTCAATAGGCATAGCAGTCATTATTGGGATGAAGAGAACAACCACCACTTCAGACAATGGAACTTTCAAGAGACCTGGAGTTTCAATGTTTTTTGCGCCATCAAAAATAATGCAATTCTCGATGTTCACATTTATGATGGGACTTTAACTGGTAAGATAGAACACTACACATGTTTGCATTATTTAAAGAATGTTCTCCCTTAGGAGATAGATATTCTGACATATTGACTCAAATAATTGAGCCGCTAGTACAGAACCATAATGACTTATGGTATCAACAAGATGGCGCGCCTCCACACAATTCACTCAATGTGTCAAATATCCTCTACAGGCTATTTGAAGATCGATGGTTGGCGAACAATGGTCCACATCTTTGGCCACCACGTTCTTCCGATTTAACTCCTTTAGACTATTATGTTTGGGGTAGGATAAAAAATATTGTCTACTCAACTCCCCTGACTGACAAAGAGGACTGCATAGAACAAGTCAGAAATGCGTTCAGGTTTGTTTAGATTTTTAGATTCATAGTTTTGAAACTCAATTTGGTTTTTAAACACTTTTGCAGATCTCTTCCTCCCGATGAAATAAGAAGAGCAACGCACGAAGCATTCCTGAGACGTATAAATAAATGTCTAGAAATTAACGGTCAAAACTTTGAGCATCTTCTCTAGTTATAACTGCGAGAGTTTGCCATGGTTCTCCTAATAGTAACTTGAAGTCGGTTTCAAGAAGGGGTGAAAAATCTACAGCATGGTTCAAATAACAGTTCCTGAAAATTTCATCTTTTTGGCGTGAAGGGAAAAGAAATAGCTGAAAATTCAAGACGAAAAACAGTTTTTTGTGAATAACTCAGAAAATATCCATTTTAGGGCAAGGGTGTGATGCATACACTCACATTATTTTTTAACGTAGATTCAATATCTGCCATAAAAAAATGGGGTTCTGATTTGAAAAAATTGATTTTTCACGATTTTGTCATCCCTAACTTTGAAAGCGATTTTTTCACCCCCTGTATCATGAATCGCGATTTCGATTTTTAAAGTGGATATATCAATCTTACATCTTGAAAAATCTCAAAAATGAAAATTTTCCATCCAAAAACCTCGGAAGTTATTCTTGTTTCAGCGGAGCTCTATTTTCGATTTTGTTTTCGAATTTTCCCGCTCAGAGAGAATTTTCCAACCAAAACTGAAAAATGATACATCAAAATAAATTGAAATTTTCTAAGGAATCTATTTCTGCAATAAAAAAATGGTGTTCTAATTCGAAAAACGGAAGTTGACGTCATTTCCGGAAAAACCGGAGGTGCTCATGCCTTGAAAATATTTTAGATTTCATCAGCATCGTGAAATACTTATAAGTGCTGAATTTCATGAAAATACGTTCAGTAGTTTCCCGTATAAATATGGGTGAGGTTCCTTGTGAAAGACCCTGTATAATAGATCTAATGGAAAATTTTCAAATAAATAACCCAGAAGTCAATGTATACTAAACTATGTGATGTAAAGGGACCTTGAACATAATGATGGTGTTTTATTTTCCTTACATAAAATAATAACTTGAGGCGAAAGTAAGTTACCAGAATCGAAAATTATCACTGAAGATGACCCCATGTTGACAGCTATTCGAAAGACCCCCCAAACGTGTAATGTGCCCGATAAAAACCGTCAAGTAGATTATAGTTATGAACATAAATTTGTTAGCAGATTTCAATCCAATCTATATTTTTGAAAGTTTTGGGCACATATATATATACAAATATCGAGTTCTAAAGGTGTTTCTTTCGAAAGTTATTGTATTTACGGTCGGTAGAATAAAAATTATAATTGAGGAAAAATTCGAAATTTGCTTTAAAGGTAGGCACTCGGTAGTGGTAGTTAACGCGAATTACTCAGAAAATTGAACTCAATAGGCCTAGTGCCCTAGGTTTCTAGAGTGCTTAAAGCTTTTTTATCAGTGCATACTGCTCTGCTCTGGAATACTACAGTGGTATACTAACTTGGTTGAAATCACTTTCTTTACATGCTGTTCTAGGAAACAAGAGTGTTATCATACCATTGTATAATGGTATATACATTGTATAATGGTATATATATATATATATATATATATATATATATATATAAATCCAGATATCATTGCTGCGTCATTCCGTAACACCCTACTTTCTGCGTCCCCTAGAAATCGTGGTGTATATCGATTTTTTTCATGCTCAAACAGTTCAAAACGGTTCTAGGATCATTAATCCGGTCTCACTTTTCGATATACTTCAACAATGAGAGAGAAAATTTTCTTAGACATTTTACCAGCGTTTTTGCGGCACAACTTGGTAGAACTATTTCTGCATCCGTATATTCAAGTTTCTATAGTTCCATCTTTTCGACGTCGTTTCTGCTATATCCATATCTCCCGTCACGACATTGTTGCGCCTGCTACGTTGCCAATTGTAATATAGTTTTTTTATGGAGAATTACGAGGTGATTCAGAGATATTGTTCGTTTAATATCCGACATTGAATTTTGCGAGCCCAAAATAGAAATATATGGGGGGTGCTCCGCGAGTAAGTGTACATCGTTTGAAGGTGGTACAAGGGAAGCCTGAAAAACAAAAATGAAATATGAGCTATGGCTTTTCGTTTCTAAGATACAGAGGATGATTTATCGATTTTAGAAGAACTTTTTGAAGGCTATAGCTTCTGAATCGTTCAACGAATTGGCTTCAGAGTTGGCGGATATTGTCATCTCAGAATGAACCAGACCAAAATGTTACAGACCTTAATCGGAAATTTTTGATTTTTACTTCTAGGTCTGAAAAAAAATATCTCGTACAAGGAATTGAGATTTATCTGACTCATCTGACTCTGCATAGATTTTTCTTTCGAGTACTGTTTTCCACGTGACCACCACATCAGCTGTTCATTTGTTTTTCTCGAAAATCATTTCACGCCTATTATTTTTTAGACCTCTTATAACCCTGCATAATGTAATAAAATATTCCTGATCATTTTTGCGCATATGTTCTAGGGGAACAGTGTGCTATCGTTTTTTCCGAATATCTGTGATTTTCGAACTTTCAGCCGAACATGGTCTCAAACGACTAGAATGGACTAACCGATGACGAATCCGGTGTCAAAATCGATTTTATCCGGCCGGCCGTGTGCACTATTTCGGGCGTACGGTGAATTCTATCGACTTTAAGCATTCAGGGTAGGTTGCATATCAAAATGCGACGGTGAAGTTCGTTGACGCGCAAAATCGGCAGAACGATTTCGGAATCATAGGCATTTGAAATTTTGAGGTCATTTCCTGATATTTTAGGTACTACTGAAGAATTGGAGTTGAACTTGGCAGTTAGTGGGAGCATTATGACTCACAACCTCTCGCGAGGTTCTGTCGTAATCGTGAAATCAGTGAATTAAAAAAAAATATTTTTCAAAATTTTTTTGGAAGAGTTTCATCGTATTCAAAAAACCCCCAATTTCAATATGAAAAAAACTAGAAAAGCACTGCCGTGAAGGCAGAAGCTGCGTATGTTCAATGGAGATGACTGCTTCTTGGCAACGAATTTGAACATGGGTGTTATTGTAGTCCAAACGTACTCTACGAATATCGGGTGCGTAACCTTTTCTTTCCAAATTTTTTAGGTTCATGGTTATTCTAACGGTGAATTGTAGATATTTCTATTCAAAATAGTATTTTTTCAATATTTCCAAAAATATCGATCGAATCGAAATCTTATACTTGATTGAATAATTTTCCCTCCATTAATAAGTTAAGCTGTTCTTGGTGGACATACAATGTGAAATGGTAACCACGAATGTGACATGTGCGTGAGAGCTGCTGATGACTTTTTCGCGAATTAGAAAAAAATGTGGTTTGCCTGGAACAAATAGGTCTGAATCACATCATATCACGACACTATTTAAATATTGACTACAACTGATTTCAATAAAAATGTTTCATTAGTAAGGTATTCGAAATCGATATTGTCAAGATACGTGTTACTGAATATCATAATTCCCTTATTGATTAGATGATATGTGGATCATTTTGAAAAATTTTATATCTCATACTGGTTATAATATGAGTGCTTGGCCATAGCCTATTGATTAGTGCAGGTCGTCAAGGTTTTTCAGGAAAGTAGCTCGTTTTGTATCCCAGGTTCATATCATCTGCAGAGATTTTGGAAAAAAGGTTTAGCTACTGAAATCACTTCACCGGGGTTTTTGGACCAGAGTATGTAAAAGAGTCTGAGTGAGATATCATCCTTATATTATAAGAAGTAAATTTCCTTTAGACGGATGTGTGTGAAGTTGGCCCAGCGCTTTTCGGTTTCGAAAACATTTTTTTGTATTGAGTTGTTCTTGGTTCGTGCTGGCTTGTTCCGTTGAAATTTTTCTTATTCTCGTTCTCAGAATATTCCCCAAAATATCCACAATATACCAGTCCAGCATTTATCGGAAAACTGGGTTTCAACAGCTGAAATGGGTGTGCCATTCGAATTCTTCTGAAAGTCCCTCTAATTTCTCGAGAAATCATAAAAAGGAAATTTTCCTTTCAAAATGGGGTGAAAATATCCGTGTTACATTTGTTCTGACTTGTGTCGTAAATATTTTCACGAAATTTTGTCAGTTTTCCCAAGAAATCGTGAAGGTGAAACTGAAGTTAGCTCAGTACTTTCGTTTTTGCGTAATGAAAATATACCTGCCAAAACTTGTGATGTACGTAAGACAATTTGTTCCGTTGAATTTTCACAAAAATCCTGCTCATTTAAAAAAAAAAGGTTTTGGAAAAAAATAAGCCTAGCACCTTCATTTTCATGTGCCTAAAATTGTTTCGCTTAGTTGTGCCACATTTAAACTGACTTGTTCCGGTTAGATTTCTAGAGAAAGCTTTCCACTTTTCCTTCGAACGGTTAGAATTAGAAAAAAAAACAGTTCTGTTTTGAATGAGTGCATAAAATATTAACTATTACTCTATAAATCATTCATTGTTAGCTTGAATTCGTTGTATTTTGAGGAGGTTGTTTGTTTTTTTATGTGATCTGATGGCAAAAATAAAGATTTCGAAACTTGAAGGAATTTTTCACTATTCAAGGTACTGTCCTGAAAATATTAAACTTACACGACCTCTTTCAAAGAGCTGTTAATAGTTAACAAAGCCAAAAAAGGTTCTCGATATAGGACTATTTCTGATTCTCAAGTTATTGATATCGAAAAATAGGCAAACATTCATGGAGCACCTTCTAAGTCCGAAACAGAAATCTGAAATGTTCAAATCAAGCAACTCTTCTGGAATTCTAAGACGGTGCTCATACATCTTTGGACTATTCATAGCCAACAACCCGAGTAAGTATAACTTGATTATGTGGAGCGTGAACTGTCTGAAAAAATATTCTACATATATTAATTCATCCACTCTAAAGGAATAAATTGGAAAATGATAATTCAAGAAAAGTGAGTGTTCGTTCAAATGCTTTGCTATTGCGAAATATGGCAAATCAAAAGTTCAAAATTAATAGTCGTATCATGCTCAAAACGGCCACACAGTTATTGAGTATTGACCTTATAGTTGGAATTCCACGAGAATATGATGAAATGTTTCCGGAAAAAAACTGTCATCTAAAAATCGGATATTTTTACGCGCTTGTTCTAGAGAACAGTGCGTTATCATTCCGTCACGTTGTCTGTAATTTTAGAATTTGAGCCGAAAATGGTCTTAAGCGATTGGGTTGAACTCCCTGAAGAAGAATCCGTGGTCAACTTCAATTCTGTCCGTCCGTCTATAATTCCCGAAAGAAAACACCTAGAGTCATGAAATTTTCAGGTTAGGTTTTGATCCTGAGTCTCTCGGTTAAGCCGAATGGTTATTGTGTTCTGAAATGCTTATAATTCCAAAACCGTTTGGCCGTTTTACGTTCGCCTATTCTGATACGTAACCTACCTGAGAGTTTCGAGTCACTAGCTCTTGCTGTTTCTTAGTGATCCTGGCAAACTATCGCCGGCTGGTGGGACAGAATGGACCATTTTCGGGAAAAAGTTCAAAAATTATAGATATGGCGTCATCATTGAGTTTGCGAAATAGACAAAAATCTTGACTTTTCTCTAGGTTCAACCGATTACACAGTGACTAATGAATTCTCTCCATTCGCAAAATAGTGTATATGGTTTGATTGAACTGAGGCTCCTCTTTGAGCGCATGTTCTGGAGAGGCGCAGAGCAGTCCAAATGTCTGTCGAAAGAAAAAAGTCTCAAACGACTCGGTTAGACTCACTGGAGATGTATCCGATGCCAAAATCAATTCTGTCCGGATTCCGAGGAAACTGATATCGTTAAGTTCATTAATGGATGAATTTCGAAGTTATAGTCATTTGAAATTTTGAGTTTATTTTTCTGATATTTCAGGAAATACTCGAGCAAACGGATCGAAACTAAGCAGTTAGTTGAAGCATAACTACGCTCAACTTTTGCAAAATTTTGTTGTGTACTGTCTCAAAAACTTTTCATTATACGGTGCGCGTCAAAATTATGGAACAAATTCGTTTTTCAAGAAGAAAAATATTTGGCAATAAAATCCTGAAACAGGTCAATTTTTGTTTCGCTTTTGCCGAATTTTTATGCATTTTTGAAGGATTTTTGTTGCATCTGTGCCATCCCCATCAACCCTCTAAATTTTTCGAATAGGGAAAGTGGGTTATGTGGTACTTTTTTGGCAAGATCTTTGTATCTTCTTCCTGTAATTGGGTAGTATATCCTGTTGGGTTTCCAGTTTATGTAAATAAATAAATAAATAAACAGGCGTGCAGAAATTTCCAAGAAAAAATTTTTTGTTTTGAAAAATTTGTTAGTTCAAAGAGGTTTTCAGTATGGGCACTTTGTCATGGTTCATTTACTTTGAGACGATTGTACCTGATGAAATTTGTCACCGAATGAAAGTCGACCATAACAATTTTGTTCATGCACAACTTCCAACCCCCTCACGTGAAAAATTAAAATGTGTGAAACACTGCGCTTCAGTATGATCTCAAGAAGGTATGTTGTCAGTACGTTTCTAGAAACGTAGGATTATAACTGAAGCGAGTTGTTTCACACATTCTAATTTTTCACGTGAGGGGGTTGAAAGGGGTTCAAAGTGCATGAACAAAACTGTAATTGTCGACTTTCATTCAGTGACAAACTTCATCAGGTAGCATCGTCTCAAAGTAAATAAGCCACGACTAAGTTCACATACTGAAAACCTCTTTGAACTAACAAATTTTTCAAAAAAAATTTTTTTTCTTGAAAATTTCTGCACGCCTGTAAAGAAGATACAAATACCTTGCCAAAAGTACCACATGACCTACTTTCACTATTCAAAAAATTTAGAGGGTTGATGGGAATGGCAGAGATTGCATCAAGAATCCTTCAAAATGCATTTAAATTTGGTAGAAGTGAAAACAAAATTGACCTGTTTCAGGATTTTGTATGCTGAATTTCGTGAGATTCGATATTCTGTAATTTTCTTATCAACTTATCCTCACAAAATTCTTTACGGACCTTCAAGCTGTCATTTTTCAATCAGGAATCTGAGAAATTGATTCAGTACCCTCTCAATTCTCTCAATATGCTGACCGTAAACACTATAACTCCCGGAAAAAATGACTTAGAACTCGATATTTGTGAAGAAGGTTTTGGGCTTCGTTACGAGTGTCGAGTGTGAATAGGTAAAATCTGCTCTATAAATCCGTAGATAATACTCATGCAAGATAATATTGTCCCAATATTTCGAAAAATACAAATTTGATCAAATTAAAATTGAATACTTCTTTGAAAAATGCCACCTTGAAGGTTATGCAGCGGTAATTGTTTCACTTATTGACCCCGCCAGAAGCACCTTCACCTCCTGATGGAAATAGTTGGTATCTTCTTTTCGTATGGTCCTCATCAAACTTCAAGCTTTCATTTTCCAATCAAGTACTTGAGTTCAATCCAATCCGATCTGTAGATTTGGAAATTTATGTGAATAAAAATTTTGAATGTATAGGTGTATTTGCTGAATGATTGGGCAAATTTCCCCCATTGATGAATGAACTTTCGTAGTTGAGGTCCAAACCTACTCCACCTATATGGATTCTCAAAGTTGCTTCTTTCGGAAGTTTTTGCTTCTCTAGAAATTTTCGAGTACTAACACCAACAGGTTTGATGTAAAGAATGGTCAATTTTATGTTTGAAATTTGTGTAAGACAATACAGAAATATCTACATCATCTATGACTGCAGCGGGAATCGAACCCACGTCTTCCGTTACCTCACGCCATTCTTCGCTCATTCAGTCGATCCCTTTAATATCCTTCAAGCAATAAGGAAATTTCATCATATTTCTCGAGCACTGACCTTGAGCTCGCATAAACATAAAAAAACGATATAAAAACTGGATCTGTGGAACTTGCCATCTGGAAATCATTAAAGGACGTAGAATTGTCTGTGTGATGGTTATTTATATACATTCCAGTGTTGCCAGTTTTATCAGCGCAGAAATGTCGGAGTGCCAGAACAATAATATACGCTTTGAATATACGCTCAGCGACTGCAGCGGCACGACTGGAAATTGTTGGAACTGAGAAATACACTGTCTCTGCATTATGACGATATTTTGACGTCCCTCCAATATTTTGCCAGGGCATCACTTACGTCACAAGGAAGCGTTTAGCATTGATTTGTAATTCTGCGTCCGTATACAGACGCAGAATTACACGGGACGCAGAATTACATGCGAAAATCATAATGTATGGACGCAAGTTTACCGGAAGGATGTATATATATATATATATATATATAATATATATATATAATTATACAATGATCATACTGTCCAAATGTCTGTGATTTTTCAAATTACCAGGCCTCTTGAAATTCTGAACTGACACCATTTTATTTAAATTTTGAACTGATTTTCAAATTTCACGTATAATATAATATATTCATTGTATTTGTATTTTCATTGTATAAAGACAATGGTATTACCATTGTTTAAGGAGAAGATAGTTACTCTCCATACAAATCTTGTTGGACGTGGTTTAATTGCGACATCTATTGGAACTAAGCAACATTCGATTAAATCGTACCCCATGCAAATTCGCCCTCTTTAATATCAAATTTCTCGATTTCATTAATAATGAATTAATCGATTGATAGCAGAATAAAAAAGTGAATACAGTAATTTTACACAAGAATGAAGTCAAGTCACTAAATCATTGTGCACAGAGACATCTAGCGAGTAAGAACATAAGCAATTTCGAGTTTTCGTTTTGAAAGTTTCAATGAAATTATGATATTGAAATAATACACAGTTATATATATTCAATACACGAGTACTAATAATAGAATATGAGTTGAATATGTACAATAAGACTTAAATCGATTCAGCGGTTGTGTAGATATTGAATAAAAAATCAAGAATAATCTCATTTTTCTATGTGACAAATGACATATGTCGAATTCTCTAATGCGCTGAAGCAGCTGAAGCCTTTTTTGAAATCCTGTTGGTGAGACGTTAAGGAACCACGTTGTGAGTAGTATTAAAGTAAGTTTAAATTTATTTTTCATTCATATTATTTATTCATATTTGTCTCATATGACTATTATGTCACAGACCATATATATGATTATATTCTTGCCGGTTCATGTATCATCTAAATTTGGATGTAATGGTAGTTTTTGTTTTCAGTAATGGCACCAAAATATGAGATCGCCGTTGGGCTGCAAAGGGGTCACCAAACTACTAAAATTCCATCTGGAAAAATAACGGCTGATAAAATCCGCCCTTCCAGGCTCAAGGGACGTTTGACGAAGCATTCTAAATTCGTGAGGGATCTAGTCCGTGAGGTTGTAGGAGACGCTCCTTATGAAAAGAGGGCTACGGAATTGCTGAAGGTGTCTAGAGATAAAAGGGCCCTTCAATTTTTGAAGCGCCGTTTGGGAACAAACATCAGAGCCAAGAGGAAGCGTGAGGAAATATCCAACATTCTTACGCAAATGAGGAAGGCCCAAGCTCATGCCAAGTAAATGTAGCTTGTTTGTTTATAATAACAAAATCAAAAAAAAATACTGCTGTATATATACTAATAATAATATAATTAATATATTAATTACTTACTTACTTACTATTCATCTTTCCTTGTCCAGGTTCACTGTTGTATACATACTTTTGAGTTTTGGGATGTATTTTAATCATATTCATTTCAATACGAAATTCTGCATCTATTCGAGACCTTCAAAATTGTTCACATTGATGTTTTTATTCCATACTTGTTATGATTGAACAGGTTTTTTTAAAAGCATTGTCAAGCTCTATGAAATAAAAAATTCCATTACTCTTTAGCATCAAGATAAAAAATTTTGAGTGAGTTTATGTAGGTATGTTTACTAACTGCTGGTTTCATAAGTCATCATTGATTTCTTGAAGTTATGAGGTATTGTATGGAAAAGATAATTCATATCCAAAGCCAGTTGAGTGTCGATTCAGTTATATTATCTCATTTTGTTAATAGATATAGAATGCTCTGATTTATGATTGTGATGCCATTAAAAAGAGTATTTGCTCTTATTGAGTTAAGATGTGTTGAAAATGACCTGCTGCTTAATGTGAACACGACATGTCAGACCTCACAAAATTTGGCATGATTCTTCAAGCCGACAATTTCCCATCAAGTAACAGAATTCAATTAGATCGTATATACACATGTGTAATTTATTTCAAAAGAAACAACTAATGAGTCCTGATATTTGTACTTCAGTTTTCTATCCTACTTACTAAAGTAGAATTAATGAAGGGGTGAAATTCACTCGTACCTTTGTAGAGAACAGTAGTATATCTTGTCTATGGTAGAGAACAAGTTTTCTATTCAAATATCCATTTAACCAATGATTCTGTAGATACCTTGTATCTGTATCTATTCGAAATTATATTTTTCAGAAGTACCTAATCGGTCAACTTGCAATAGTATATTCCACTGAGAGGACGACTTCAGTTTTCGTTTAAATTTCATTATTCTAGAATTAATATTCACACACTGCCAAGAGTCAATTCGATCGAATAATAGCTATACATATAGTTTTCGAGTTATATGGAAAAATCAGAAATATAGGGGTAAAAATACTTGTCGACTGCAACTATACCGTTAACCGAATAAAAGTCTATCGGGCAAGTGGACAATTTTTAATGATTTTGATTCTTAACATACAAATATTTACCTACGTTTCGGCACCATTCGTGCCTTTATCAAAGCTAATTTGTTGTTCAAGTAATCAAAGAAAAACTAGGAAAATTAGTAGGATTTAACATATGACGAAATGTTAATTTCATTTATTTATTTGTAATAATATACAACAGTAAATCAAATCAAGTTTGTTAACACAGAGTACTACTCTTTGAATAAAGAACAGCAATGTTCTTTATTCAGAGGTACTACTATTACCTAAACTATTTCTTCTCTGATGATATAATTTTTCAGTTCTCTTTTAAACTAATGGTATTTTTTTATTACTAAGACTTGAACTATGTGTTGAATAATTAAATATTTTAAATTCTCTTATATATACATATATCATTTATTAATTATGTATTTGTTGAAATTGTTTGACAACTCTTCTTAATAATATACAGGGTCTTTCACGAGGAACCTCACCCATATTTATACGGGAAACTACTGAACGTATTTTCATGAAATTCAGCACTTATAAGTATTTCACGATGCTGATGAAATCTAAAATATTTTCAAGGCATGAGCAACTCCGGTTTTTCCGGAAATGACGTCAACTTCCGTTTTTCAAATTAGAACACCATTTTTTTATTGCAGAAATAGATTCCTTAGAAAATTTCAATTTATTTTGATGTAACATTTTTCAGTTTTGGTTGGAAAATTCTCTCTGAGCGGGAAAATTCAAAAAAAAAATCGAAAATAGAGCTCCGCTGAAACAAGATTAACTTCGAGGTTTTTGAAAGGAAAATTTTCATTTTTGGGATTTTTCAAGATGTAAGATTGATGTATCCACTTTAAAAATCGAAATCGCGATTCATGATACAGGGGGTGAAAAAATCGTGAAAAATCAATTTTTTCAAATTAGAACCCCATTTTTTTATGGCAGATATTGAACCTACGTTAAAAAATAATGTGAGTGTATGCATCACACCCTTGCCCTAAAGTGGATATTTTCTGAGTTATTCACAAAAAACTGTTTTTCGTCTTGAATTTTCAGCTATTTCTTTTCCCTTCACGCCAAAAAGATGACATTTTCAGGAACTGTTACTTAAACCATGTTTTAGATATTACTACCCTAATATGCAAGAGAAAAAAGTTACAGGTTGTTCCTAAATAGATGGCGAATTTGTATCGGAAACCTCTTTATTTCAACTAATCGGCCATCGGTTTTCTCTCCAGTGATAAATAAATAATTCCTTATGAACCATATGCAAAAACTTACCATGTTTTACATTATTTTTTTCAATGATAGATATCATTAATTACATCTGCCAAATTCCTCTTTATTCAGTAGCATTTTGTGTTTACTATTAATTTGGTGATAATTCGTATTAAGTTATAAAATCGATCACTATGCCTAATTTTACCAATGAAGATTATTTAAATCTCATTCTACTTCATGGAGAATGTAATAATGTTGTAGATAGAACGATTCGACTGTTCATTGAGAGGTTTCCTGACCGACCCAGACCAACGAGAGATACCATTAACAGAACCATGACAAACTTGAGAAATGTCGGATCTTTCGTTAAGAAAACTACACACAGAGAAAAAAGTGTAGTAGAAGATGAGAACAACGAAATTACAGTTCTTGCATATTTTCGTGTGAAACCTCAAAATTCTCTCAAAGATGCCGAGATTGATCTAGGATTATCTCAATCGAGTGTTTGGAGAATATTGAAAAAACATAAAATGCACCCATATAAATTCAATAGGGTACATCATTTGAAGGAAACTGATTTCGTCAGGAGAACAGAGTTTTGCGAAGCTATGATGATTCGATTTCAAGAGAATGAAAACTTTTTGGACTGTATAATTTGGACAGATGAATCTAAATTCACAAAGAATGGTTCTTTCAATAGGCATAGCAGTCATTATTGGGATGAAGAGAACAACCACCACTTCAGACAATGGAACTTTCAAGAGACCTGGAGTTTCAATGTTTTTTGCGCCATCAAAAATAATGCAATTCTCGATGTTCACATTTATGATGGGACTTTAACTGGTAAGATAGAACACTACACATGTTTGCATTATTTAAAGAATGTTCTCCCTTAGGAGATAGATATTCTGACATATTGACTCAAATAATTGAGCCGCTAGTACAGAACCATAATGACTTATGGTATCAACAAGATGGCGCGCCTCCACACAATTCACTCAATGCGTCAAATATCCTCTACAGGCTATTTGAAGATCGATGGTTGGCGAACAATGGTCCACATCTTTGGCCACCACGTTCTTCCGATTTAACTCCTTTAGACTATTATGTTTGGGGTAGGATAAAAAATATTGTCTACTCAACTCCCCTGACTGACAAAGAGGACTGCATAGAACAAGTCAGAAATGCGTTCAGGTTTGTTTAGATTTTTAGATTCATAGTTTTGAAACTCAATTTGGTTTTTAAACACTTTTGCAGATCTCTTCCTCCCGATGAAATAAGAAGAGCAACGCACGAAGCATTCCTGAGACGTATAAATAAATGTCTAGAAATTAACGGTCAAAACTTTGAGCATCTTCTCTAGTTATAACTGCGAGAGTTTGCCATGGTTCTCCTAATAGTAACTTGAAGTCGGTTTCAAGAAGGGGTGAAAAATCTACAGCATGGTTCAAATAACAGTTCCTGAAAATTTCATCTTTTTGGCGTGAAGGGAAAAGAAATAGCTGAAAATTCAAGACGAAAAACAGTTTTTTGTGAATAACTCAGAAAATATCCATTTTAGGGCAAGGGTGTGATGCATACACTCACATTATTTTTTAACGTAGATTCAATATCTGCCATAAAAAAATGGGGTTCTGATTTGAAAAAATTGATTTTTCACGATTTTGTCATCCCTAACTTTGAAAGCGATTTTTTCACCCCCTGTATCATGAATCGCGATTTCGATTTTTAAAGTGGATATATCAATCTTACATCTTGAAAAATCTCAAAAATGAAAATTTTCCATCCAAAAACCTCGGAAGTTATTCTTGTTTCAGCGGAGCTCTATTTTCGATTTTGTTTTCGAATTTTCCCGCTCAGAGAGAATTTTCCAACCAAAACTGAAAAATGATACATCAAAATAAATTGAAATTTTCTAAGGAATCTATTTCTGCAATAAAAAAATGGTGTTCTAATTCGAAAAACGGAAGTTGACGTCATTTCCGGAAAAACCGGAGGTGCTCATGCCTTGAAAATATTTTAGATTTCATCAGCATCGTGAAATACTTATAAGTGCTGAATTTCATGAAAATACGTTCAGTAGTTTCCCGTATAAATATGGGTGAGGTTCCTTGTGAAAGACCCTGTATAATAGATCTAATGGAAAATTTTCAAATAAATAACCCAGAAGTCAATGTATACTAAACTATGTGATGTAAAGGGACCTTGAACATAATGATGGTGTTTTATTTTCCTTACATAAAATAATAACTTGAGGCGAAAGTAAGTTACCAGAATCGAAAATTATCACTGAAGATGACCCCATGTTGACAGCTATTCGAAAGACCCCCCAAACGTGT
Organism: Myrrha octodecimguttata; assembly: GCA_958510865.1. Lineage (NCBI taxonomy): Eukaryota > Metazoa > Arthropoda > Insecta > Coleoptera > Coccinellidae > Myrrha > Myrrha octodecimguttata. Next base: position 36,692,268 of record OY294057.1, read on the forward strand.
AATGTGCCCGATAAAAACCGTCAAGTAGATTATAGTTATGAACATAAATTTGTTAGCAGATTTCAATCCAATCTATATTTTTGAAAGTTTTGGGCACATATATATATACAAATATCGAGTTCTAAAGGTGTTTCTTTCGAAAGTTATTGTATTTACGGTCGGTAGAATAAAAATTATAATTGAGGAAAAATTCGAAATTTGCTTTAAAGGTAGGCACTCGGTAGTGGTAGTTAACGCGAATTACTCAGAAAATTGAACTCAATAGGCCTAGTGCCCTAGGTTTCTAGAGTGCTTAAAGCTTTTTTATCAGTGCATACTGCTCTGCTCTGGAATACTACAGTGGTATACTAACTTGGTTGAAATCACTTTCTTTACATGCTGTTCTAGGAAACAAGAGTGTTATCATACCATTGTATAATGGTATATACATTGTATAATGGTATATATATATATATATATATATATATATATATAATATATATATATAATTATACAATGATCATACTGTCCAAATGTCTGTGATTTTTCAAATTACCAGGCCTCTTGAAATTCTGAACTGACACCATTTTATTTAAATTTTGAACTGATTTTCAAATTTCACGTATAATATAATATATTCATTGTATTTGTATTTTCATTGTATAAAGACAATGGTATTACCATTGTTTAAGGAGAAGATAGTTACTCTCCATACAAATCTTGTTGGACGTGGTTTAATTGCGACATCTATTGGAACTAAGCAACATTCGATTAAATCGTACCCCATGCAAATTCGCCCTCTTTAATATCAAATTTCTCGATTTCATTAATAATGAATTAATCGATTGATAGCAGAATAAAAAAGTGAATACAGTAATTTTACACAAGAATGAAGTCAAGTCACTAAATCATTGTGCACAGAGACATCTAGCGAGTAAGAACATAAGCAATTTCGAGTTTTCGTTTTGAAAGTTTCAATGAAATTATGATATTGAAATAATACACAGTTATATATATTCAATACACGAGTACTAATAATAGAATATGAGTTGAATATGTACAATAAGACTTAAATCGATTCAGCGGTTGTGTAGATATTGAATAAAAAATCAAGAATAATCTCATTTTTCTATGTGACAAATGACATATGTCGAATTCTCTAATGCGCTGAAGCAGCTGAAGCCTTTTTTGAAATCCTGTTGGTGAGACGTTAAGGAACCACGTTGTGAGTAGTATTAAAGTAAGTTTAAATTTATTTTTCATTCATATTATTTATTCATATTTGTCTCATATGACTATTATGTCACAGACCATATATATGATTATATTCTTGCCGGTTCATGTATCATCTAAATTTGGATGTAATGGTAGTTTTTGTTTTCAGTAATGGCACCAAAATATGAGATCGCCGTTGGGCTGCAAAGGGGTCACCAAACTACTAAAATTCCATCTGGAAAAATAACGGCTGATAAAATCCGCCCTTCCAGGCTCAAGGGACGTTTGACGAAGCATTCTAAATTCGTGAGGGATCTAGTCCGTGAGGTTGTAGGAGACGCTCCTTATGAAAAGAGGGCTACGGAATTGCTGAAGGTGTCTAGAGATAAAAGGGCCCTTCAATTTTTGAAGCGCCGTTTGGGAACAAACATCAGAGCCAAGAGGAAGCGTGAGGAAATATCCAACATTCTTACGCAAATGAGGAAGGCCCAAGCTCATGCCAAGTAAATGTAGCTTGTTTGTTTATAATAACAAAATCAAAAAAAAATACTGCTGTATATATACTAATAATAATATAATTAATATATTAATTACTTACTTACTTACTATTCATCTTTCCTTGTCCAGGTTCACTGTTGTATACATACTTTTGAGTTTTGGGATGTATTTTAATCATATTCATTTCAATACGAAATTCTGCATCTATTCGAGACCTTCAAAATTGTTCACATTGATGTTTTTATTCCATACTTGTTATGATTGAACAGGTTTTTTTAAAAGCATTGTCAAGCTCTATGAAATAAAAAATTCCATTACTCTTTAGCATCAAGATAAAAAATTTTGAGTGAGTTTATGTAGGTATGTTTACTAACTGCTGGTTTCATAAGTCATCATTGATTTCTTGAAGTTATGAGGTATTGTATGGAAAAGATAATTCATATCCAAAGCCAGTTGAGTGTCGATTCAGTTATATTATCTCATTTTGTTAATAGATATAGAATGCTCTGATTTATGATTGTGATGCCATTAAAAAGAGTATTTGCTCTTATTGAGTTAAGATGTGTTGAAAATGACCTGCTGCTTAATGTGAACACGACATGTCAGACCTCACAAAATTTGGCATGATTCTTCAAGCCGACAATTTCCCATCAAGTAACAGAATTCAATTAGATCGTATATACACATGTGTAATTTATTTCAAAAGAAACAACTAATGAGTCCTGATATTTGTACTTCAGTTTTCTATCCTACTTACTAAAGTAGAATTAATGAAGGGGTGAAATTCACTCGTACCTTTGTAGAGAACAGTAGTATATCTTGTCTATGGTAGAGAACAAGTTTTCTATTCAAATATCCATTTAACCAATGATTCTGTAGATACCTTGTATCTGTATCTATTCGAAATTATATTTTTCAGAAGTACCTAATCGGTCAACTTGCAATAGTATATTCCACTGAGAGGACGACTTCAGTTTTCGTTTAAATTTCATTATTCTAGAATTAATATTCACACACTGCCAAGAGTCAATTCGATCGAATAATAGCTATACATATAGTTTTCGAGTTATATGGAAAAATCAGAAATATAGGGGTAAAAATACTTGTCGACTGCAACTATACCGTTAACCGAATAAAAGTCTATCGGGCAAGTGGACAATTTTTAATGATTTTGATTCTTAACATACAAATATTTACCTACGTTTCGGCACCATTCGTGCCTTTATCAAAGCTAATTTGTTGTTCAAGTAATCAAAGAAAAACTAGGAAAATTAGTAGGATTTAACATATGACGAAATGTTAATTTCATTTATTTATTTGTAATAATATACAACAGTAAATCAAATCAAGTTTGTTAACACAGAGTACTACTCTTTGAATAAAGAACAGCAATGTTCTTTATTCAGAGGTACTACTATTACCTAAACTATTTCTTCTCTGATGATATAATTTTTCAGTTCTCTTTTAAACTAATGGTATTTTTTTATTACTAAGACTTGAACTATGTGTTGAATAATTAAATATTTTAAATTCTCTTATATATACATATATCATTTATTAATTATGTATTTGTTGAAATTGTTTGACAACTCTTCTTAATAATATACAGGGTCTTTCACGAGGAACCTCACCCATATTTATACGGGAAACTACTGAACGTATTTTCATGAAATTCAGCACTTATAAGTATTTCACGATGCTGATGAAATCTAAAATATTTTCAAGGCATGAGCAACTCCGGTTTTTCCGGAAATGACGTCAACTTCCGTTTTTCAAATTAGAACACCATTTTTTTATTGCAGAAATAGATTCCTTAGAAAATTTCAATTTATTTTGATGTAACATTTTTCAGTTTTGGTTGGAAAATTCTCTCTGAGCGGGAAAATTCAAAAAAAAAATCGAAAATAGAGCTCCGCTGAAACAAGATTAACTTCGAGGTTTTTGAAAGGAAAATTTTCATTTTTGGGATTTTTCAAGATGTAAGATTGATGTATCCACTTTAAAAATCGAAATCGCGATTCATGATACAGGGGGTGAAAAAATCGTGAAAAATCAATTTTTTCAAATTAGAACCCCATTTTTTTATGGCAGATATTGAACCTACGTTAAAAAATAATGTGAGTGTATGCATCACACCCTTGCCCTAAAGTGGATATTTTCTGAGTTATTCACAAAAAACTGTTTTTCGTCTTGAATTTTCAGCTATTTCTTTTCCCTTCACGCCAAAAAGATGACATTTTCAGGAACTGTTACTTAAACCATGTTTTAGATATTACTACCCTAATATGCAAGAGAAAAAAGTTACAGGTTGTTCCTAAATAGATGGCGAATTTGTATCGGAAACCTCTTTATTTCAACTAATCGGCCATCGGTTTTCTCTCCAGTGATAAATAAATAATTCCTTATGAACCATATGCAAAAACTTACCATGTTTTACATTATTTTTTTCAATGATAGATATCATTAATTACATCTGCCAAATTCCTCTTTATTCAGTAGCATTTTGTGTTTACTATTAATTTGGTGATAATTCGTATTAAGTTATAAAATCGATCACTATGCCTAATTTTACCAATGAAGATTATTTAAATCTCATTCTACTTCATGGAGAATGTAATAATGTTGTAGATAGAACGATTCGACTGTTCATTGAGAGGTTTCCTGACCGACCCAGACCAACGAGAGATACCATTAACAGAACCATGACAAACTTGAGAAATGTCGGATCTTTCGTTAAGAAAACTACACACAGAGAAAAAAGTGTAGTAGAAGATGAGAACAACGAAATTACAGTTCTTGCATATTTTCGTGTGAAACCTCAAAATTCTCTCAAAGATGCCGAGATTGATCTAGGATTATCTCAATCGAGTGTTTGGAGAATATTGAAAAAACATAAAATGCACCCATATAAATTCAATAGGGTACATCATTTGAAGGAAACTGATTTCGTCAGGAGAACAGAGTTTTGCGAAGCTATGATGATTCGATTTCAAGAGAATGAAAACTTTTTGGACTGTATAATTTGGACAGATGAATCTAAATTCACAAAGAATGGTTCTTTCAATAGGCATAGCAGTCATTATTGGGATGAAGAGAACAACCACCACTTCAGACAATGGAACTTTCAAGAGACCTGGAGTTTCAATGTTTTTTGCGCCATCAAAAATAATGCAATTCTCGATGTTCACATTTATGATGGGACTTTAACTGGTAAGATAGAACACTACACATGTTTGCATTATTTAAAGAATGTTCTCCCTTAGGAGATAGATATTCTGACATATTGACTCAAATAATTGAGCCGCTAGTACAGAACCATAATGACTTATGGTATCAACAAGATGGCGCGCCTCCACACAATTCACTCAATGCGTCAAATATCCTCTACAGGCTATTTGAAGATCGATGGTTGGCGAACAATGGTCCACATCTTTGGCCACCACGTTCTTCCGATTTAACTCCTTTAGACTATTATGTTTGGGGTAGGATAAAAAATATTGTCTACTCAACTCCCCTGACTGACAAAGAGGACTGCATAGAACAAGTCAGAAATGCGTTCAGGTTTGTTTAGATTTTTAGATTCATAGTTTTGAAACTCAATTTGGTTTTTAAACACTTTTGCAGATCTCTTCCTCCCGATGAAATAAGAAGAGCAACGCACGAAGCATTCCTGAGACGTATAAATAAATGTCTAGAAATTAACGGTCAAAACTTTGAGCATCTTCTCTAGTTATAACTGCGAGAGTTTGCCATGGTTCTCCTAATAGTAACTTGAAGTCGGTTTCAAGAAGGGGTGAAAAATCTACAGCATGGTTCAAATAACAGTTCCTGAAAATTTCATCTTTTTGGCGTGAAGGGAAAAGAAATAGCTGAAAATTCAAGACGAAAAACAGTTTTTTGTGAATAACTCAGAAAATATCCATTTTAGGGCAAGGGTGTGATGCATACACTCACATTATTTTTTAACGTAGATTCAATATCTGCCATAAAAAAATGGGGTTCTGATTTGAAAAAATTGATTTTTCACGATTTTGTCATCCCTAACTTTGAAAGCGATTTTTTCACCCCCTGTATCATGAATCGCGATTTCGATTTTTAAAGTGGATATATCAATCTTACATCTTGAAAAATCTCAAAAATGAAAATTTTCCATCCAAAAACCTCGGAAGTTATTCTTGTTTCAGCGGAGCTCTATTTTCGATTTTGTTTTCGAATTTTCCCGCTCAGAGAGAATTTTCCAACCAAAACTGAAAAATGATACATCAAAATAAATTGAAATTTTCTAAGGAATCTATTTCTGCAATAAAAAAATGGTGTTCTAATTCGAAAAACGGAAGTTGACGTCATTTCCGGAAAAACCGGAGGTGCTCATGCCTTGAAAATATTTTAGATTTCATCAGCATCGTGAAATACTTATAAGTGCTGAATTTCATGAAAATACGTTCAGTAGTTTCCCGTATAAATATGGGTGAGTTTCCTTGTGAAAGACCCTGTATAATAGATCTAATGGAAAATTTTCAAATAAATAACCCAGAAGTCAATGTATACTAAACTATGTGATGTAAAGGGACCTTGAACATAATGATGGTGTTTTATTTTCCTTACATAAAATAATAACTTGAGGCGAAAGTAAGTTACCAGAATCGAAAATTATCACTGAAGATGACCCCATGTTGACAGCTATTCGAAAGACCCCCCAAACGTGTAATGTGCCCGATAAAAACCGTCAAGTAGATTATAGTTATGAACATAAATTTGTTAGCAGATTTCAATCCAATCTATATTTTTGAAAGTTTTGGGCACATATATATATACAAATATCGAGTTCTAAAGGTGTTTCTTTCGAAAGTTATTGTATTTACGGTCGGTAGAATAAAAATTATAATTGAGGAAAAATTCGAAATTTGCTTTAAAGGTAGGCACTCGGTAGTGGTAGTTAACGCGAATTACTCAGAAAATTGAACTCAATAGGCCTAGTGCCCTAGGTTTCTAGAGTGCTTAAAGCTTTTTTATCAGTGCATACTGCTCTGCTCTGGAATACTACAGTGGTATACTAACTTGGTTGAAATCACTTTCTTTACATGCTGTTCTAGGAAACAAGAGTGTTATCATACCATTGTATAATGGTATATACATTGTATAATGGTATATATATATATATATATATATATATATATATATATAATATATATATATAATTATACAATGATCATACTGTCCAAATGTCTGTGATTTTTCAAATTACCAGGCCTCTTGAAATTCTGAACTGACACCATTTTATTTAAATTTTGAACTGATTTTCAAATTTCACGTATAATATAATATATTCATTGTATTTGTATTTTCATTGTATAAAGACAATGGTATTACCATTGTTTAAGGAGAAGATAGTTACTCTCCATACAAATCTTGTTGGACGTGGTTTAATTGCGACATCTATTGGAACTAAGCAACATTCGATTAAATCGTACCCCATGCAAATTCGCCCTCTTTAATATCAAATTTCTCGATTTCATTAATAATGAATTAATCGATTGATAGCAGAATAAAAAAGTGAATACAGTAATTTTACACAAGAATGAAGTCAAGTCACTAAATCATTGTGCACAGAGACATCTAGCGAGTAAGAACATAAGCAATTTCGAGTTTTCGTTTTGAAAGTTTCAATGAAATTATGATATTGAAATAATACACAGTTATATATATTCAATACACGAGTACTAATAATAGAATATGAGTTGAATATGTACAATAAGACTTAAATCGATTCAGCGGTTGTGTAGATATTGAATAAAAAATCAAGAATAATCTCATTTTTCTATGTGACAAATGACATATGTCGAATTCTCTAATGCGCTGAAGCAGCTGAAGCCTTTTTTGAAATCCTGTTGGTGAGACGTTAAGGAACCACGTTGTGAGTAGTATTAAAGTAAGTTTAAATTTATTTTTCATTCATATTATTTATTCATATTTGTCTCATATGACTATTATGTCACAGACCATATATATGATTATATTCTTGCCGGTTCATGTATCATCTAAATTTGGATGTAATGGTAGTTTTTGTTTTCAGTAATGGCACCAAAATATGAGATCGCCGTTGGGCTGCAAAGGGGTCACCAAACTACTAAAATTCCATCTGGAAAAATAACGGCTGATAAAATCCGCCCTTCCAGGCTCAAGGGACGTTTGACGAAGCATTCTAAATTCGTGAGGGATCTAGTCCGTGAGGTTGTAGGAGACGCTCCTTATGAAAAGAGGGCTACGGAATTGCTGAAGGTGTCTAGAGATAAAAGGGCCCTTCAATTTTTGAAGCGCCGTTTGGGAACAAACATCAGAGCCAAGAGGAAGCGTGAGGAAATATCCAACATTCTTACGCAAATGAGGAAGGCCCAAGCTCATGCCAAGTAAATGTAGCTTGTTTGTTTATAATAACAAAATCAAAAAAAAATACTGCTGTATATATACTAATAATAATATAATTAATATATTAATTACTTACTTACTTACTATTCATCTTTCCTTGTCCAGGTTCACTGTTGTATACATACTTTTGAGTTTTGGGATGTATTTTAATCATATTCATTTCAATACGAAATTCTGCATCTATTCGAGACCTTCAAAATTGTTCACATTGATGTTTTTATTCCATACTTGTTATGATTGAACAGGTTTTTTTAAAAGCATTGTCAAGCTCTATGAAATAAAAAATTCCATTACTCTTTAGCATCAAGATAAAAAATTTTGAGTGAGTTTATGTAGGTATGTTTACTAACTGCTGGTTTCATAAGTCATCATTGATTTCTTGAAGTTATGAGGTATTGTATGGAAAAGATAATTCATATCCAAAGCCAGTTGAGTGTCGATTCAGTTATATTATCTCATTTTGTTAATAGATATAGAATGCTCTGATTTATGATTGTGATGCCATTAAAAAGAGTATTTGCTCTTATTGAGTTAAGATGTGTTGAAAATGACCTGCTGCTTAATGTGAACACGACATGTCAGACCTCACAAAATTTGGCATGATTCTTCAAGCCGACAATTTCCCATCAAGTAACAGAATTCAATTAGATCGTATATACACATGTGTAATTTATTTCAAAAGAAACAACTAATGAGTCCTGATATTTGTACTTCAGTTTTCTATCCTACTTACTAAAGTAGAATTAATGAAGGGGTGAAATTCACTCGTACCTTTGTAGAGAACAGTAGTATATCTTGTCTATGGTAGAGAACAAGTTTTCTATTCAAATATCCATTTAACCAATGATTCTGTAGATACCTTGTATCTGTATCTATTCGAAATTATATTTTTCAGAAGTACCTAATCGGTCAACTTGCAATAGTATATTCCACTGAGAGGACGACTTCAGTTTTCGTTTAAATTTCATTATTCTAGAATTAATATTCACACACTGCCAAGATTCAATTCGATCGAATAATAGCTATACATATAGTTTTCGAGTTATATGGAAAAATCAGAAATATAGGGGTAAAAATACTTTGTCGACTGCAACTATACCGTTAACCGAATAAAAGTCTATCGGGCAAGTGGACAATTTTTAATGATTTTGATTCTTAACATACAAATATTTACCTACGTTTCGGCACCATTCGTGCCTTTATCAAAGCTAATTTGTTGTTCAAGTAATCAAAGAAAAACTAGGAAAATTAGTAGGATTTAACATATGACGAAATGTTAATTTCATTTATTTATTTGTAATAATATACAACAGTAAATCAAATCAAGTTTGTTAACACAGAGTACTACTCTTTGAATAAAGAACAGCAATGTTCTTTATTCAGAGGTACTACTATTACCTAAACTATTTCTTCTCTGATGATATAATTTTTCAGTTCTCTTTTAAACTAATGGTATTTTTTTATTACTAAGACTTGAACTATGTGTTGAATAATTAAATATTTTAAATTCTCTTATATATACATATATCATTTGTTAATTATGTATTTGTTGAAATTGTTTGACAACTCTTCTTAATAATATACAGGGTCTTTCACGAGGAACCTCACCCATATTTATACGGGAAACTACTGAACGTATTTTCATGAAATTCAGCACTTATAAGTATTTCACGATGCTGATGAAATCTAAAATATTTTCAAGGCATGAGCAACTCCGGTTTTTCCGGAAATGACGTCAACTTCCGTTTTTCAAATTAGAACACCATTTTTTTATTGCAGAAATAGATTCCTTAGAAAATTTCAATTTATTTTGATGTAACATTTTTCAGTTTTGGTTGGAAAATTCTCTCTGAGCGGGAAAATTCAAAAAAAAAATCGAAAATAGAGCTCCGCTGAAACAAGATTAACTTCGAGGTTTTTGAAAGGAAAATTTTCATTTTTGGGATTTTTCAAGATGTAAGATTGATGTACCCACTTTAAAAATCGAAATCGCGATTCATGATACAGGGGGTGAAAAAATCGTGAAAAATCAATTTTTTCAAATTAGAACCCCATTTTTTTATGGCAGATATTGAACCTACGTTAAAAAATAATGTGAGTGTATGCATCACACCCTTGCCCTAAAGTGGATATTTTCTGAATTATTCACAAAAAACTGTTTTTCGTCTTGAATTTTCAGCTATTTCTTTTCCCTTCACGCCAAAAAGATGACATTTTGAGGAACTGTTACTTAAACCATGTTTTAGATATTACTACCCTAATATGCAAGAGAAAAAAGTTACAGGTTGTTCCTAAATAGATGGCGAATTTGTATCGGAAACCTCTTTATTTCAACTAATCGGCCATCGGTTTTCTCTCCAGTGATAAATAAATAATTCCTTATGAACCATATGCAAAAACTTACCATGTTTTACATTATTTTTTTCAATGATAGATATCATTAATTACATCTGCCAAATTCCTCTTTATTCAGTAGCATTTTGTGTTTACTATTAATTTGGTGATAATTCGTATTAAGTTATAAAATCGATCACTATGCCTAATTTTACCAATGAAGATTATTTAAATCTCATTCTACTTCATGGAGAATGTAATAATGTTGTAGATAGAACGATTCGACTGTTCATTGAGAGGTTTCCTGACCGACCCAGACCAACGAGAGATACCATTAACAGAACCATGACAAACTTGAGAAATGTCGGATCTTTCGTTAAGAAAACTACACACAGAGAAAAAAGTGTAGTAGAAGATGAGAACAACGAAATTACAGTTCTTGCATATTTTCGTGTGAAACCTCAAAATTCTCTCAAAGATGCCGAGATTGATCTGGGATTATCTCAATCGAGTGTTTGGAGAATATTGAAAAAACATAAAATGCACCCATATAAATTCAATAGGGTACATCATTTGAAGGAAACTGATTTCGTCAGGAGAACAGAGTTTTGCGAAGCTATGATGATTCGATTTCAAGAGAATGAAAACTTTTTGGACTGTATAATTTGGACAGATGAATCTAAATTCACAAAGAATGGTTCTTTCAATAGGCATAGCAGTCATTATTGGGATGAAGAGAACAACCACCACTTCAGACAATGGAACTTTCAAGAGACCTGGAGTTTCAATGTTTTTTGCGCCATCAAAAATAATGCAATTCTCGATGTTCACATTTATGATGGGACTTTAACTGGTAAGATAGAACACTACACATGTTTGCATTATTTAAAGAATGTTCTCCCTTAGGAGATAGATATTCTGACATATTGACTCAAATAATTGAGCCGCTAGTACAGAACCATAATGACTTATGGTATCAACAAGATGGCGCGCCTCCACACAATTCACTCAATGTGTCAAATATCCTCTACAGGCTATTTGAAGATCGATGGTTGGCGAACAATGGTCCACATCTTTGGCCACCACGTTCTTCCGATTTAACTCCTTTAGACTATTATGTTTGGGGTAGGATAAAAAATATTGTCTACTCAACTCCCCTGACTGACAAAGAGGACTGCATAGAACAAGTCAGAAATGCGTTCAGGTTTGTTTAGATTTTTAGATTCATAGTTTTGAAACTCAATTTGGTTTTTAAACACTTTTGCAGATCTCTTCCTCCCGATGAAATAAGAAGAGCAACGCACGAAGCATTCCTGAGACGTATAAATAAATGTCTAGAAATTAACGGTCAAAACTTTGAGCATCTTCTCTAGTTATAACTGCGAGAGTTTGCCATGGTTCTCCTAATAGTAACTTGAAGTCGGTTTCAAGAAGGGGTGAAAAATCTACAGCATGGTTCAAATAACAGTTCCTGAAAATTTCATCTTTTTGGCGTGAAGGGAAAAGAAATAGCTGAAAATTCAAGACGAAAAACAGTTTTTTGTGAATAACTCAGAAAATATCCATTTTAGGGCAAGGGTGTGATGCATACACTCACATTATTTTTTAACGTAGATTCAATATCTGCCATAAAAAAATGGGGTTCTGATTTGAAAAAATTGATTTTTCACGATTTTGTCATCCCTAACTTTGAAAGCGATTTTTTCACCCCCTGTATCATGAATCGCGATTTCGATTTTTAAAGTGGATATATCAATCTTACATCTTGAAAAATCTCAAAAATGAAAATTTTCCATCCAAAAACCTCGGAAGTTATTCTTGTTTCAGCGGAGCTCTATTTTCGATTTTGTTTTCGAATTTTCCCGCTCAGAGAGAATTTTCCAACCAAAACTGAAAAATGATACATCAAAATAAATTGAAATTTTCTAAGGAATCTATTTCTGCAATAAAAAAATGGTGTTCTAATTCGAAAAACGGAAGTTGACGTCATTTCCGGAAAAACCGGAGGTGCTCATGCCTTGAAAATATTTTAGATTTCATCAGCATCGTGAAATACTTATAAGTGCTGAATTTCATGAAAATACGTTCAGTAGTTTCCCGTATAAATATGGGTGAGGTTCCTTGTGAAAGACCCTGTATAATAGATCTAATGGAAAATTTTCAAATAAATAACCCAGAAGTCAATGTATACTAAACTATGTGATGTAAAGGGACCTTGAACATAATGATGGTGTTTTATTTTCCTTACATAAAATAATAACTTGAGGCGAAAGTAAGTTACCAGAATCGAAAATTATCACTGAAGATGACCCCATGTTGACAGCTATTCGAAAGACCCCCCAAACGTGTAATGTGCCCGATAAAAACCGTCAAGTAGATTATAGTTATGAACATAAATTTGTTAGCAGATTTCAATCCAATCTATATTTTTGAAAGTTTTGGGCACATATATATATACAAATATCGAGTTCTAAAGGTGTTTCTTTCGAAAGTTATTGTATTTACGGTCGGTAGAATAAAAATTATAATTGAGGAAAAATTCGAAATTTGCTTTAAAGGTAGGCACTCGGTAGTGGTAGTTAACGCGAATTACTCAGAAAATTGAACTCAATAGGCCTAGTGCCCTAGGTTTCTAGAGTGCTTAAAGCTTTTTTATCAGTGCATACTGCTCTGCTCTGGAATACTACAGTGGTATACTAACTTGGTTGAAATCACTTTCTTTACATGCTGTTCTAGGAAACAAGAGTGTTATCATACCATTGTATAATGGTATATACATTGTATAATGGTATATATATATATATATATATATATATATATATATATATATATATATATATATATATATATATATAATATATATATATAATTATACAATGATCATACTGTCCAAATGTCTGTGATTTTTCAAATTACCAGGCCTCTTGAAATTCTGAACTGACACCATTTTATTTAAATTTTGAACTGATTTTCAAATTTCACGTATAATATAATATATTCATTGTATTTGTATTTTCATTGTATAAAGACAATGGTATTACCATTGTTTAAGGAGAAGATAGTTACTCTCCATACAAATCTTGTTGGACGTGGTTTAATTGCGACATCTATTGGAACTAAGCAACATTCGATTAAATCGTACCCCATGCAAATTCGCCCTCTTTAATATCAAATTTCTCGATTTCATTAATAATGAATTAATCGATTGATAGCAGAATAAAAAAGTGAATACAGTAATTTTACACAAGAATGAAGTCAAGTCACTAAATCATTGTGCACAGAGACATCTAGCGAGTAAGAACATAAGCAATTTCGAGTTTTCGTTTTGAAAGTTTCAATGAAATTATGATATTGAAATAATACACAGTTATATATATTCAATACACGAGTACTAATAATAGAATATGAGTTGAATATGTACAATAAGACTTAAATCGATTCAGCGGTTGTGTAGATATTGAATAAAAAATCAAGAATAATCTCATTTTTCTATGTGACAAATGACATATGTCGAATTCTCTAATGCGCTGAAGCAGCTGAAGCCTTTTTTGAAATCCTGTTGGTGAGACGTTAAGGAACCACGTTGTGAGTAGTATTAAAGTAAGTTTAAATTTATTTTTCATTCATATTATTTATTCATATTTGTCTCATATGACTATTATGTCACAGACCATATATATGATTATATTCTTGCCGGTTCATGTATCATCTAAATTTGGATGTAATGGTAGTTTTTGTTTTCAGTAATGGCACCAAAATATGAGATCGCCGTTGGGCTGCAAAGGGGTCACCAAACTACTAAAATTCCATCTGGAAAAATAACGGCTGATAAAATCCGCCCTTCCAGGCTCAAGGGACGTTTGACGAAGCATTCTAAATTCGTGAGGGATCTAGTCCGTGAGGTTGTAGGAGACGCTCCTTATGAAAAGAGGGCTACGGAATTGCTGAAGGTGTCTAGAGATAAAAGGGCCCTTCAATTTTTGAAGCGCCGTTTGGGAACAAACATCAGAGCCAAGAGGAAGCGTGAGGAAATATCCAACATTCTTACGCAAATGAGGAAGGCCCAAGCTCATGCCAAGTAAATGTAGCTTGTTTGTTTATAATAACAAAATCAAAAAAAAATACTGCTGTATATATACTAATAATAATATAATTAATATATTAATTACTTACTTACTTACTATTCATCTTTCCTTGTCCAGGTTCACTGTTGTATACATACTTTTGAGTTTTGGGATGTATTTTAATCATATTCATTTCAATACGAAATTCTGCATCTATTCGAGACCTTCAAAATTGTTCACATTGATGTTTTTATTCCATACTTGTTATGATTGAACAGGTTTTTTTAAAAGCATTGTCAAGCTCTATGAAATAAAAAATTCCATTACTCTTTAGCATCAAGATAAAAAATTTTGAGTGAGTTTATGTAGGTATGTTTACTAACTGCTGGTTTCATAAGTCATCATTGATTTCTTGAAGTTATGAGGTATTGTATGGAAAAGATAATTCATATCCAAAGCCAGTTGAGTGTCGATTCAGTTATATTATCTCATTTTGTTAATAGATATAGAATGCTCTGATTTATGATTGTGATGCCATTAAAAAGAGTATTTGCTCTTATTGAGTTAAGATGTGTTGAAAATGACCTGCTGCTTAATGTGAACACGACATGTCAGACCTCACAAAATTTGGCATGATTCTTCAAGCCGACAATTTCCCATCAAGTAACAGAATTCAATTAGATCGTATATACACATGTGTAATTTATTTCAAAAGAAACAACTAATGAGTCCTGATATTTGTACTTCAGTTTTCTATCCTACTTACTAAAGTAGAATTAATGAAGGGGTGAAATTCACTCGTACCTTTGTAGAGAACAGTAGTATATCTTGTCTATGGTAGAGAACAAGTTTTCTATTCAAATATCCATTTAACCAATGATTCTGTAGATACCTTGTATCTGTATCTATTCGAAATTATATTTTTCAGAAGTACCTAATCGGTCAACTTGCAATAGTATATTCCACTGAGAGGACGACTTCAGTTTTCGTTTAAATTTCATTATTCTAGAATTAATATTCACACACTGCCAAGAGTCAATTCGATCGAATAATAGCTATACATATAGTTTTCGAGTTATATGGAAAAATCAGAAATATAGGGGTAAAAATACTTGTCGACTGCAACTATACCGTTAACCGAATAAAAGTCTATCGGGCAAGTGGACAATTTTTAATGATTTTGATTCTTAACATACAAATATTTACCTACGTTTCGGCACCATTCGTGCCTTTATCAAAGCTAATTTGTTGTTCAAGTAATCAAAGAAAAACTAGGAAAATTAGTAGGATTTAACATACGACGAAATGTTAATTTCATTTATTTATTTGTAATAATATACAACAGTAAATCAAATCAAGTTTGTTAACACAGAGTACTACTCTTTGAATAAAGAACAGCAATGTTCTTTATTCAGAGGTACTACTATTACCTAAACTATTTCTTCTCTGATGATATAATTTTTCAGTTCTCTTTTAAACTAATGGTATTTTTTTATTACTAAGACTTGAACTATGTGTTGAATAATTAAATATTTTAAATTCTCTTATATATACATATATCATTTATTAATTATGTATTTGTTGAAATTGTTTGACAACTCTTCTTAATAATATACAGGGTCTTTCACGAGGAACCTCACCCATATTTATACGGGAAACTACTGAACGTATTTTCATGAAATTCAGCACTTATAAGTATTTCACGATGCTGATGAAATCTAAAATATTTTCAAGGCATGAGCAACTCCGGTTTTTCCGGAAATGACGTCAACTTCCGTTTTTCAAATTAGAACACCATTTTTTTATTGCAGAAATAGATTCCTTAGAAAATTTCAATTTATTTTGATGTAACATTTTTCAGTTTTGGTTGGAAAATTCTCTCTGAGCGGGAAAATTCAAAAAAAAAATCGAAAATAGAGCTCCGCTGAAACAAGATTAACTTCGAGGTTTTTGAAAGGAAAATTTTCATTTTTGGGATTTTTCAAGATGTAAGATTGATGTATCCACTTTAAAAATCGAAATCGCGATTCATGATACAGGGGGTGAAAAAATCGTGAAAAATCAATTTTTTCAAATTAGAACCCCATTTTTTTATGGCAGATATTGAACCTACGTTAAAAAATAATGTGAGTGTATGCATCACACCCTTGCCCTAAAGTGGATATTTTCTGAGTTATTCACAAAAAACTGTTTTTCGTCTTGAATTTTCAGCTATTTCTTTTCCCTTCACGCCAAAAAGATGACATTTTCAGGAACTGTTACTTAAACCATGTTTTAGATATTACTACCCTAATATGCAAGAGAAAAAAGTTACAGGTTGTTCCTAAATAGATGGCGAATTTGTATCGGAAACCTCTTTATTTCAACTAATCGGCCATCGGTTTTCTCTCCAGTGATAAATAAATAATTCCTTATGAACCATATGCAAAAACTTACCATGTTTTACATTATTTTTTTCAATGATAGATATCATTAATTACATCTGCCAAATTCCTCTTTATTCAGTAGCATTTTGTGTTTACTATTAATTTGGTGATAATTCGTATTAAGTTATAAAATCGATCACTATGCCTAATTTTACCAATGAAGATTATTTAAATCTCATTCTACTTCATGGAGAATGTAATAATGTTGTAGATAGAACGATTCGACTGTTCATTGAGAGGTTTCCTGACCGACCCAGACCAACGAGAGATACCATTAACAGAACCATGACAAACTTGAGAAATGTCGGATCTTTCGTTAAGAAAACTACACACAGAGAAAAAAGTGTAGTAGAAGATGAGAACAACGAAATTACAGTTCTTGCATATTTTCGTGTGAAACCTCAAAATTCTCTCAAAGATGCCGAGATTGATCTAGGATTATCTCAATCGAGTGTTTGGAGAATATTGAAAAAACATAAAATGCACCCATATAAATTCAATAGGGTACATCATTTGAAGGAAACTGATTTCGTCAGGAGAACAGAGTTTTGCGAAGCTATGATGATTCGATTTCAAGAGAATGAAAACTTTTTGGACTGTATAATTTGGACAGATGAATCTAAATTCACAAAGAATGGTTCTTTCAATAGGCATAGCAGTCATTATTGGGATGAAGAGAACAACCACCACTTCAGACAATGGAACTTTCAAGAGACCTGGAGTTTCAATGTTTTTTGCGCCATCAAAAATAATGCAATTCTCGATGTTCACATTTATGATGGGACTTTAACTGGTAAGATAGAACACTACACATGTTTGCATTATTTAAAGAATGTTCTCCCTTAGGAGATAGATATTCTGACATATTGACTCAAATAATTGAGCCGCTAGTACAGAACCATAATGACTTATGGTATCAACAAGATGGCGCGCCTCCACACAATTCACTCAATGCGTCAAATATCCTCTACAGGCTATTTGAAGATCGATGGTTGGCGAACAATGGTCCACATCTTTGGCCACCACGTTCTTCCGATTTAACTCCTTTAGACTATTATGTTTGGGGTAGGATAAAAAATATTGTCTACTCAACTCCCCTGACTGACAAAGAGGACTGCATAGAACAAGTCAGAAATGCGTTCAGGTTTGTTTAGATTTTTAGATTCATAGTTTTGAAACTCAATTTGGTTTTTAAACACTTTTGCAGATCTCTTCCTCCCGATGAAATAAGAAGAGCAACGCACGAAGCATTCCTGAGACGTATAAATAAATGTCTAGAAATTAACGGTCAAAACTTTGAGCATCTTCTCTAGTTATAACTGCGAGAGTTTGCCATGGTTCTCCTAATAGTAACTTGAAGTCGGTTTCAAGAAGGGGTGAAAAATCTACAGCATGGTTCAAATAACAGTTCCTGAAAATTTCATCTTTTTGGCGTGAAGGGAAAAGAAATAGCTGAAAATTCAAGACGAAAAACAGTTTTTTGTGAATAACTCAGAAAATATCCATTTTAGGGCAAGGGTGTGATGCATACACTCACATTATTTTTTAACGTAGATTCAATATCTGCCATAAAAAAATGGGGTTCTGATTTGAAAAAATTGATTTTTCACGATTTTGTCATCCCTAACTTTGAAAGCGATTTTTTCACCCCCTGTATCATGAATCGCGATTTCGATTTTTAAAGTGGATATATCAATCTTACATCTTGAAAAATCTCAAAAATGAAAATTTTCCATCCAAAAACCTCGGAAGTTATTCTTGTTTCAGCGGAGCTCTATTTTCGATTTTGTTTTCGAATTTTCCCGCTCAGAGAGAATTTTCCAACCAAAACTGAAAAATGATACATCAAAATAAATTGAAATTTTCTAAGGAATCTATTTCTGCAATAAAAAAATGGTGTTCTAATTCGAAAAACGGAAGTTGACGTCATTTCCGGAAAAACCGGAGGTGCTCATGCCTTGAAAATATTTTAGATTTCATCAGCATCGTGAAATACTTATAAGTGCTGAATTTCATGAAAATACGTTCAGTAGTTTCCCGTATAAATATGGGTGAGGTTCCTTGTGAAAGACCCTGTATAATAGATCTAATGGAAAATTTTCAAATAAATAACCCAGAAGTCAATGTATACTAAACTATGTGATGTAAAGGGACCTTGAACATAATGATGGTGTTTTATTTTCCTTACATAAAATAATAACTTGAGGCGAAAGTAAGTTACCAGAATCGAAAATTATCACTGAAGATGACCCCATGTTGACAGCTATTCGAAAGACCCCCCAAACGTGTAATGTGCCCGATAAAAACCGTCAAGTAGATTATAGTTATGAACATAAATTTGTTAGCAGATTTCAATCCAATCTATATTTTTGAAAGTTTTGGGCACATATATATATACAAATATCGAGTTCTAAAGGTGTTTCTTTCGAAAGTTATTGTATTTACGGTCGGTAGAATAAAAATTATAATTGAGGAAAAATTCGAAATTTGCTTTAAAGGTAGGCACTCGGTAGTGGTAGTTAACGCGAATTACTCAGAAAATTGAACTCAATAGGCCTAGTGCCCTAGGTTTCTAGAGTGCTTAAAGCTTTTTTATCAGTGCATACTGCTCTGCTCTGGAATACTACAGTGGTATACTAACTTGGTTGAAATCACTTTCTTTACATGCTGTTCTAGGAAACAAGAGTGTTATCATACCATTGTATAATGGTATATACATTGTATAATGGTATATATATATATATATATATATATATATATATATAATATATATATATAATTATACAATGATCATACTGTCCAAATGTCTGTGATTTTTCAAATTACCAGGCCTCTTGAAATTCTGAACTGACACCATTTTATTTAAATTTTGAACTGATTTTCAAATTTCACGTATAATATAATATATTCATTGTATTTGTATTTTCATTGTATAAAGACAATGGTATTACCATTGTTTAAGGAGAAGATAGTTACTCTCCATACAAATCTTGTTGGACGTGGTTTAATTGCGACATCTATTGGAACTAAGCAACATTCGATTAAATCGTACCCCATGCAAATTCGCCCTCTTTAATATCAAATTTCTCGATTTCATTAATAATGAATTAATCGATTGATAGCAGAATAAAAAAGTGAATACAGTAATTTTACACAAGAATGAAGTCAAGTCACTAAATCATTGTGCACAGAGACATCTAGCGAGTAAGAACATAAGCAATTTCGAGTTTTCGTTTTGAAAGTTTCAATGAAATTATGATATTGAAATAATACACAGTTATATATATTCAATACACGAGTACTAATAATAGAATATGAGTTGAATATGTACAATAAGACTTAAATCGATTCAGCGGTTGTGTAGATATTGAATAAAAAATCAAGAATAATCTCATTTTTCTATGTGACAAATGACATATGTCGAATTCTCTAATGCGCTGAAGCAGCTGAAGCCTTTTTTGAAATCCTGTTGGTGAGACGTTAAGGAACCACGTTGTGAGTAGTATTAAAGTAAGTTTAAATTTATTTTTCATTCATATTATTTATTCATATTTGTCTCATATGACTATTATGTCACAGACCATATATATGATTATATTCTTGCCGGTTCATGTATCATCTAAATTTGGATGTAATGGTAGTTTTTGTTTTCAGTAATGGCACCAAAATATGAGATCGCCGTTGGGCTGCAAAGGGGTCACCAAACTACTAAAATTCCATCTGGAAAAATAACGGCTGATAAAATCCGCCCTTCCAGGCTCAAGGGACGTTTGACGAAGCATTCTAAATTCGTGAGGGATCTAGTCCGTGAGGTTGTAGGAGACGCTCCTTATGAAAAGAGGGCTACGGAATTGCTGAAGGTGTCTAGAGATAAAAGGGCCCTTCAATTTTTGAAGCGCCGTTTGGGAACAAACATCAGAGCCAAGAGGAAGCGTGAGGAAATATCCAACATTCTTACGCAAATGAGGAAGGCCCAAGCTCATGCCAAGTAAATGTAGCTTGTTTGTTTATAATAACAAAATCAAAAAAAAATACTGCTGTATATATACTAATAATAATATAATTAATATATTAATTACTTACTTACTTACTATTCATCTTTCCTTGTCCAGGTTCACTGTTGTATACATACTTTTGAGTTTTGGGATGTATTTTAATCATATTCATTTCAATACGAAATTCTGCATCTATTCGAGACCTTCAAAATTGTTCACATTGATGTTTTTATTCCATACTTGTTATGATTGAACAGGTTTTTTTAAAAGCATTGTCAAGCTCTATGAAATAAAAAATTCCATTACTCTTTAGCATCAAGATAAAAAATTTTGAGTGAGTTTATGTAGGTATGTTTACTAACTGCTGGTTTCATAAGTCATCATTGATTTCTTGAAGTTATGAGGTATTGTATGGAAAAGATAATTCATATCCAAAGCCAGTTGAGTGTCGATTCAGTTATATTATCTCATTTTGTTAATAGATATAGAATGCTCTGATTTATGATTGTGATGCCATTAAAAAGAGTATTTGCTCTTATTGAGTTAAGATGTGTTGAAAATGACCTGCTGCTTAATGTGAACACGACATGTCAGACCTCACAAAATTTGGCATGATTCTTCAAGCCGACAATTTCCCATCAAGTAACAGAATTCAATTAGATCGTATATACACATGTGTAATTTATTTCAAAAGAAACAACTAATGAGTCCTGATATTTGTACTTCAGTTTTCTATCCTACTTACTAAAGTAGAATTAATGAAGGGGTGAAATTCACTCGTACCTTTGTAGAGAACAGTAGTATATCTTGTCTATGGTAGAGAACAAGTTTTCTATTCAAATATCCATTTAACCAATGATTCTGTAGATACCTTGTATCTGTATCTATTCGAAATTATATTTTTCAGAAGTACCTAATCGGTCAACTTGCAATAGTATATTCCACTGAGAGGACGACTTCAGTTTTCGTTTAAATTTCATTATTCTAGAATTAATATTCACACACTGCCAAGAGTCAATTCGATCGAATAATAGCTATACATATAGTTTTCGAGTTATATGGAAAAATCAGAAATATAGGGGTAAAAATACTTGTCGACTGCAACTATACCGTTAACCGAATAAAAGTCTATCGGGCAAGTGGACAATTTTTAATGATTTTGATTCTTAACATACAAATATTTACCTACGTTTCGGCACCATTCGTGCCTTTATCAAAGCTAATTTGTTGTTCAAGTAATCAAAGAAAAACTAGGAAAATTAGTAGGATTTAACATATGACGAAATGTTAATTTCATTTATTTATTTGTAATAATATACAACAGTAAATCAAATCAAGTTTGTTAACACAGAGTACTACTCTTTGAATAAAGAACAGCAATGTTCTTTATTCAGAGGTACTACTATTACCTAAACTATTTCTTCTCTGATGATATAATTTTTCAGTTCTCTTTTAAACTAATGGTATTTTTTTATTACTAAGACTTGAACTATGTGTTGAATAATTAAATATTTTAAATTCTCTTATATATACATATATCATTTGTTAATTATGTATTTGTTGAAATTGTTTGACAACTCTTCTTAATAATATACAGGGTCTTTCACGAGGAACCTCACCCATATTTATACGGGAAACTACTGAACGTATTTTCATGAAATTCAGCACTTATAAGTATTTCACGATGCTGATGAAATCTAAAATATTTTCAAGGCATGAGCAACTCCGGTTTTTCCGGAAATGACGTCAACTTCCGTTTTTCAAATTAGAACACCATTTTTTTATTGCAGAAATAGATTCCTTAGAAAATTTCAATTTATTTTGATGTAACATTTTTCAGTTTTGGTTGGAAAATTCTCTCTGAGCGGGAAAATTCAAAAAAAAAATCGAAAATAGAGCTCCGCTGAAACAAGATTAACTTCGAGGTTTTTGAAAGGAAAATTTTCATTTTTGGGATTTTTCAAGATGTAAGATTGATGTATCCACTTTAAAAATCGAAATCGCGATTCATGATACAGGGGGTGAAAAAATCGTGAAAAATCAATTTTTTCAAATTAGAACCCCATTTTTTTATGGCAGATATTGAACCTACGTTAAAAAATAATGTGAGTGTATGCATCACACCCTTGCCCTAAAGTGGATATTTTCTGAGTTATTCACAAAAAACTGTTTTTCGTCTTGAATTTTCAGCTATTTCTTTTCCCTTCACGCCAAAAAGATGACATTTTCAGGAACTGTTACTTAAACCATGTTTTAGATATTACTACCCTAATATGCAAGAGAAAAAAGTTACAGGTTGTTCCTAAATAGATGGCGAATTTGTATCGGAAACCTCTTTATTTCAACTAATCGGCCATCGGTTTTCTCTCCAGTGATAAATAAATAATTCCTTATGAACCATATGCAAAAACTTACCATGTTTTACATTATTTTTTTCAATGATAGATATCATTAATTACATCTGCCAAATTCCTCTTTATTCAGTAGCATTTTGTGTTTACTATTAATTTGGTGATAATTCGTATTAAGTTATAAAATCGATCACTATGCCTAATTTTACCAATGAAGATTATTTAAATCTCATTCTACTTCATGGAGAATGTAATAATGTTGTAGATAGAACGATTCGACTGTTCATTGAGAGGTTTCCTGACCGACCCAGACCAACGAGAGATACCATTAACAGAACCATGACAAACTTGAGAAATGTCGGATCTTTCGTTAAGAAAACTACACACAGAGAAAAAAGTGTAGTAGAAGATGAGAACAACGAAATTACAGTTCTTGCATATTTTCGTGTGAAACCTCAAAATTCTCTCAAAGATGCCGAGATTGATCTAGGATTATCTCAATCGAGTGTTTGGAGAATATTGAAAAAACATAAAATGCACCCATATAAATTCAATAGGGTACATCATTTGAAGGAAACTGATTTCGTCAGGAGAACAGAGTTTTGCGAAGCTATGATGATTCGATTTCAAGAGAATGAAAACTTTTTGGACTGTATAATTTGGACAGATGAATCTAAATTCACAAAGAATGGTTCTTTCAATAGGCATAGCAGTCATTATTGGGATGAAGAGAACAACCACCACTTCAGACAATGGAACTTTCAAGAGACCTGGAGTTTCAATGTTTTTTGCGCCATCAAAAATAATGCAATTCTCGATGTTCACATTTATGATGGGACTTTAACTGGTAAGATAGAACACTACACATGTTTGCATTATTTAAAGAATGTTCTCCCTTAGGAGATAGATATTCTGACATATTGACTCAAATAATTGAGCCGCTAGTACAGAACCATAATGACTTATGGTATCAACAAGATGGCGCGCCTCCACACAATTCACTCAATGCGTCAAATATCCTCTACAGGCTATTTGAAGATCGATGGTTGGCGAACAATGGTCCACATCTTTGGCCACCACGTTCTTCCGATTTAACTCCTTTAGACTATTATGTTTGGGGTAGGATAAAAAATATTGTCTACTCAACTCCCCTGACTGACAAAGAGGACTGCATAGAACAAGTCAGAAATGCGTTCAGGTTTGTTTAGATTTTTAGATTCATAGTTTTGAAACTCAATTTGGTTTTTAAACACTTTTGCAGATCTCTTCCTCCCGATGAAATAAGAAGAGCAACGCACGAAGCATTCCTGAGACGTATAAATAAATGTCTAGAAATTAACGGTCAAAACTTTGAGCATCTTCTCTAGTTATAACTGCGAGAGTTTGCCATGGTTCTCCTAATAGTAACTTGAAGTCGGTTTCAAGAAGGGGTGAAAAATCTACAGCATGGTTCAAATAACAGTTCCTGAAAATTTCATCTTTTTGGCGTGAAGGGAAAAGAAATAGCTGAAAATTCAAGACGAAAAACAGTTTTTTGTGAATAACTCAGAAAATATCCATTTTAGGGCAAGGGTGTGATGCATACACTCACATTATTTTTTAACGTAGATTCAATATCTGCCATAAAAAAATGGGGTTCTGATTTGAAAAAATTGATTTTTCACGATTTTGTCATCCCTAACTTTGAAAGCGATTTTTTCACCCCCTGTATCATGAATCGCGATTTCGATTTTTAAAGTGGATATATCAATCTTACATCTTGAAAAATCTCAAAAATGAAAATTTTCCATCCAAAAACCTCGGAAGTTATTCTTGTTTCAGCGGAGCTCTATTTTCGATTTTGTTTTCGAATTTTCCCGCTCAGAGAGAATTTTCCAACCAAAACTGAAAAATGATACATCAAAATAAATTGAAATTTTCTAAGGAATCTATTTCTGCAATAAAAAAATGGTGTTCTAATTCGAAAAACGGAAGTTGACGTCATTTCCGGAAAAACCGGAGGTGCTCATGCCTTGAAAATATTTTAGATTTCATCAGCATCGTGAAATACTTATAAGTGCTGAATTTCATGAAAATACGTTCAGTAGTTTCCCGTATAAATATGGGTGAGGTTCCTTGTGAAAGACCCTGTATAATAGATCTAATGGAAAATTTTCAAATAAATAACCCAGAAGTCAATGTATACTAAACTATGTGATGTAAAGGGACCTTGAACATAATGATGGTGTTTTATTTTCCTTACATAAAATAATAACTTGAGGCGAAAGTAAGTTACCAGAATCGAAAATTATCACTGAAGATGACCCCATGTTGACAGCTATTCGAAAGACCCCCCAAACGTGTAATGTGCCCGATAAAAACCGTCAAGTAGATTATAGTTATGAACATAAATTTGTTAGCAGATTTCAATCCAATCTATATTTTTGAAAGTTTTGGGCACATATATATATACAAATATCGAGTTCTAAAGGTGTTTCTTTCGAAAGTTATTGTATTTACGGTCGGTAGAATAAAAATTATAATTGAGGAAAAATTCAAAATTTGCTTTAAAGGTAGGCACTCGGTAGTGGTAGTTAACGCGAATTACTCAGAAAATTGAACTCAATAGGCCTAGTGCCCTAGGTTTCTAGAGTGCTTAAAGCTTTTTTATCAGTGCATACTGCTCTGCTCTGGAATACTACAGTGGTATACTAACTTGGTTGAAATCACTTTCTTTACATGCTGTTCTAGGAAACAAGAGTGTTATCATACCATTGTATAATGGTATATACATTGTATAATGGTATATATATATATATATATATAGATTTGTTTGACCGCACATACAGACCCAAAACGTTATACCTCACCGCCTTTTCAGGCCAAAAGTGACGTTGTCAGACCCGGCTCCGGGTCTGAAAACGTCTGACCATACCACGGTACTCAGGGAGGTTGGGGGATGCAGGGGGTGCATTTTCAGCCGGGTCCGAAATTACGGTTATACTCTTCAAAATATACAGAAAGTTTCAGGGATCGGCCAGTGCGAGGGCGCTGCCTTCGGCACCAAGTTTTTGTATATCATTTTAGTATAACACCAACGTCAAGAGCCCATAAATATGGCAACGCAGCCTTTCGACAGCTGCATAGCTGTATATTTCCATCCTCCACAATACACACCCCAGAACGTCATCCGCGAAAGACGTGTACAAGCCCTAATACGGCACTCACGAAAGACGTTTACAGACCTGTTGTAGACAGTCGTCGTAGTGAAACATATTTATTTCGAAATATCCGATCAGAACTCAATATTTGAATGTATAGTTGCTGGACATACAGTATAATACGATTCAGAAGACGCATACGAGCCTACTATGCTGTGGCACCGACTCAGACCACTTCATTCATTTCGCCGAGATGAGTAGAGTTCGAGAATTAAAAATTCTAGAGAAGCACTGACGTGAGCTTTTACGCACTTGTTCAAATTCGTTGGAAAAAGAATCGACTGCATATTCAGATGATTGGTCCCTTCAAACGCAGCTCTACTTCCTCATGGACTAATTTGGAGATCTTCATTCTATAGGGTTATAACTCACAAAATTCTGCATGAATCTTCAAGCTATCATTTTTTAGTCAAGGAATATATTTCAATCCGATCCGATATTTAATTCTGAAAATACTCGCTGGAAAAATTTAATTTTGAATGTGCTCGTGAAATATTATCATCCATATTTGTTTGAATGAATAGAGAAGTATTGGGAATTTGGATTATTTATTGTCTGCTACTTTGATAACAAAGTTACAATAATTTTGAATGTTCATATCTACCGAACGTTGAGGAAATTCAACACATTCACGAATTCAGCCTTTGTAATTGAGCCCCACACCTACTTTATAAATATCGAGTTTCTGAATCATTCCTTATGGGTGTTATTATGTTAACAGCCAGTCTTTCCACCGATCGCAAACGTAATAGCTTCTAAAAGAATCAACTGGTAGACTTGATCATTGTAGATTAAGTTTAACGATTGATTTCTGAAGCCGATCTGCTGTTAATTATTGATTTCAATGCGAGTGCCTGTTTTCATCAGAATTTGATCGATAGTCCCCACAAGAAACAATTTGTTTCAATAAAATTTGTGAAATTTTCGAAGAGTTTTTATTTTAAATTTCTAGCAATTGCAATCTCACGAAATGTCGCAGTGAGTTGCGCGTTTTATTCTTCAACTAAATACGAAGCTTCAATCTGATCGTATTTCTTGAAAGTTACGAATCCTAACACAGTGCATTTGATCTTAATTCTTATTTTTACAGGCGCTGAAAATTATCAAATCGAAATACCTCCCCAAATATCTAAGTAATTTTTCACCTTTACAGTCCACATGACATTTTTTGATATGTAACGTGACGCTATTCGTCAACAAGTTCAATAATTTCAATCTTATCGCCTCAGTACATCTCGAGAAATTATAGATATATCCTCTAACGTACAAAAAACAACAAAGTTTGAGATGGATTCCCCTGAATATCCGAAAATAAATATAGGATCAAATCGAAATTTGAAAAACTCTTGTTGAGTATTGATTTTAAGGTACCTGCCGAATTCGACCGATATTCGATCGATAATTTCCGAGAAAAATATATTTTCAACAGAAGTTTTCTTATATTTAGATCTACATGAGACTTCGTGATCAGTTGAGCGTTGTTATTCTTGTGCGCATCTTCTAGGGAAAAAGTGCGCTATCGTTTTGTTCAAATGTCTGTAATTTCCGAATTTTGAGCCGAAAATGTTTTCAAATGACTAGGTCGGACCCAGTGCCAAAATAAATTAGTTTGGCCGGCTGTCCGTATCCTCGATAACAGGCTTACGGAGAATCTTATCGACTTGAAACTTTCAGGTTAGGTTGCATTACAAAATGTCAATTGGCCAAAAGGTTTCGGAGTTACAGTGTGATAATCTGGAAACTACTGAAACGATTGAATTGAACTTGGCAGTTAGTTGGAGTATAAGAAGGCGCAACTTTTGCGAAATTTCGAGATCGTTCTGTCAGTAAATAAAAAAATTTTTTCACAATTTTTTTCGAAAAATATATTTTTTTCAGTTTAATTGAGATGGTTTGATTCTTGAATGTATTGAATTCGCCATTAATTTTTTAGATAGTTATACCCATTAAAAATTTTGTATCGAATTGCAATCTTGTAGTTGCTCGAAAATTATAGCTTGAGGTTTATGCAGAATTTCGTGAGGTCCATATGAAAAAATCTGCGTTCGGCAGAGTCAATACTGGGATAGATGACCGATTTGGCAATGGAACAAGCGCGTTAAAGCTCCTGACATCACGTCAGTGCTTTTCTAGTTTTTTTTTCAGGAACCAACCGAATATTTCATTTTCACTAAACGGAAAACCGGCAACCGATATAACCAAGTTGATTTTCGAAACATATCCTATATAAACATGACTCTTTAAACATGAAATCGTGAACTTGCATCTCAGCCAATCAGAGATGATCTTAACAAAAACCTTTATTCGGAAGGAATTATCTTGTTTGAGTAGCCAAGGCATCTTTTACGGATATTTATAAAAAACACGAGCCTTATTTCGAATTTGTTCCGAAATTTCCCTTCCCCAGTAATAGTAAATTTGGAAGAAATTTTTGGATTGGCAACTTGGACCGAATTGTCCTTATTTCTGTCTGGTGACGATGAACTCGAAAACGACTGAACGCATTGTCATGCGGCTTACTCGAATTGATAGAGCGAATGTTGAGAATGTGAAGATATATCATTTATTCAAGTAAATTGTTCAAAATATGGTGATAAAAGTTGGAAAATATTGACTTGAGGTGCTTCCTTTTAAAATACTGATTAATCTTTCTGAGATAGCTAATAGCTGGACTTGTGGTCGGAGGAAGTGGATGCGAATTTTCCTTAGTAAACAATTTAAAGTAACAAGGGATAATATCGAATTGCAATGCGTTTCATACAATTTCGTGAAGAATATGGTACGGTAGTGCCTTTCTCAATTCAACCGATAAAATGATATTATCTGCGAAAGTGAAGTATATGGAGCATTATTATATTTTTGCGCGCTTGTTCTCAGGAACAGCTTGTCAAAATTTTATGTGACAAATTCGAGCAAAAAATGGTTTCATCTGTTCTGGTTTCGTCCAGAAGCAGCAATTGCAAAATTTTTATCACAAACTTACTGTTCAGATATTTAACAATGAGACGGTTATTTGTGAGGCTCGTACTTTCGACTTATTTGTGATTAATTTCCGGACCGCAATTGATCTTCAATATTGAAAGTAGCATTGACAAGCAGTCAGGAGATTCCACATGATTTTATTTATCAATGCTGTTGTTTGAAATTTTACTTTTTGTAAGGATTCCTTAGGATTCCTGAACAATCCGTTTGATTTTGAGTATACGGATGTTGAATAATTTGCATTCAGAAATACCAAAAAATTATAAGCCCTACAGGCCCTGAGTGGGTGATCACTTGATAAGTGGATAAGTAGTTAAACAAGCCACACGAAAACGGGAACTATAAATCTACGTTTCCCCAGGTTTTCCAGGTGGTAACACATCTCAGTCAATAAAGCTCATAAAATATATTTTAGAGTCAGCTTGTAATCCTTGCGAAATTTTTTACCAATATTCACTGAATGATTCTTCATCTAAAATCTAAATAGTCACGATTCGATCGGAATCATACCGAACATGCCATAAAAAGTCAATATCATGTTGACTCGATAATTAACTTCGAAGTTATAGAGATTCATTCAACGGGTTAAATAAGACTGATTAAATTTGAATTTCTTCTCCAGCACCAACAATTCCCAGGTGTGCTAAGAAGATTACCGTATTGCACATAGTAAAAATTATTACCCCAGATCATTTAGTTTTCAAATATATTTGAGAACTCAATTCCCAGATGCTAAAAAAGAGAAGAATTTAGCCAGGTGTGGGTTCGTCTATCCGTTAGCCTCGGACGCAAACGTCTTGATAATTTATGATCTTCGAGCGGGTCCCAGATAGTGGATCGACAACCGTATGGCAATCGATAAGTGTTAAATTATTATCTGTGATTTTTATTGGTATGCTTCCAACACTACGCCCTAGATCCGACTCTGATTTTACGCGCTTATTCTGGGTAACAGCACCTTATCGTTTCGTCACAAAGTCTGTAATAATCGAATTCGGGGTGGATAATGGTACGATTAAGTTGGACTGAAGAATCCGTGATCAAATTCAATTATGTGCTTGTCTGTCAATTCATCCGTTTGTGCTCTGACTATTGAAGGAAAAGAGCTGGAGTCTCGAAATTTTTAGGTTTGGTTCGAAGTCTGAATCTCTGTTGATTCTTTTAGTGGGCTGAATTGGCCCTATAGTTTCGGAGTTATACCAATATGAGATTTTGAGGTTAGTTACTCTATAATCAATGAAGTTCCAATGTGATAAGAATTTCACATAGTTTAGTGTTCGAGAATACCAACCCACTAATTGAAGCTACATTTCTTGTGGTCTTGTCGTTAGAGAATGAAAAAATAATTCATTTCTATTCCACATTTTTCTTGAGCTGCAGACTCAAAACCAGATTCGAGATAAGGAACAGACCTTGAAGGGACATTCAACAGCAGTGGTTCGAATTTCATCTAATTCTAAGTTAACATTCGCAGATATAAAGAAAAATCCCGAAAAGTACTGCCGTGAAGGCAGCAGCTTTTGCGCGTAAGTTCAAATTCGTTGCCAAATAGGCCAAAGCTGTCAGCTGTTTACGTATACCCCGCCAAACTCAGCTGTACTACCATACGGTCGTTACGACATTCTGCATAAACCTCATCATTTTTGGATCGACTACTAAATTTCAATTCGATTCTAATGGAAACATATTGTATGAATACCTCAATCCACAGAATCATTGGGCAAATTTAATCCATTCACGAATTCGACCCTCGCAATTAAACCGAAAACCTGGTATACAAATATCAAGTGTCTAAGTAGTTTCTTTTCGTGATTTTTTTGTTTATGGCTGATCTAACCGCTGAAAGAGTAGGAAATAACTTCCGGAAGACTCAACTTAGAGACTTGATAAGTGTAGAGTGATTTCGGAGAATAGTGACGGATGCTTCAGAAGTTTTTGTGCCCAATTTCATTGAAATTTAATTAATAGTCTCCGAAAAAAACAATTTGTTCCGACATAACTTCCCGAGAAGCAATTTCGTTCAAATTTCCCAACAATTGGATCCTCACGAAATGTTGCACTAAATTGCCGGTTTCAATTCTTCAACTAGTTACAAAGCTTCAATCTGATCGCATCATAACAAACCTCCAATCTGATCGTATTTCTTGAGATATTGGGGAGCCGACCACGAAAACATTTTTGTACGTGCGCATGTATCGCCTGAAGATAGTCGAATTGGTAATTTCTGTCTATTATTTTGCCATATTCTCATTGAAAAAAAAATATTCCGACAATACTCAGAAGAATGCATAATATTTTTCCAGATATATATTGGCCTCTGCCATGAATGATTAAACGAATCATTCTCTCATCGTAACTCTAACATCAGAATTTAGATGAAATTTGTCACAAGGCAGAGGCCAATATATATCTGGAAAAATATTATGTATTCTTCTGAGTATTCCCGCAATAATTTTACTGCCTGTAGCAAAAAAATAAAGAGTTTCAGAACATAGAATTTTTTTTTTTTAATGACGTAGGGATTCACATCGTAACATCGTATTCTGTATATAAAATTTTAAGTTTCGCATAATTCTTCTGGTTATACATTCCTGATGAAATTTTTCATCAGTCCTAGTGTCAGTACTTCAAACTCATATTCCAACCAACAATTCAATCCGACCGGTAGGTATTCTCAGAGTTACCCATTGAGAAAGAAGAAATAACAAATACAAATACTTAGTCCAGATGGCCTGACGACGAAGCAGAATCGGAAATGTTCGCTGAGATATATTTTGGTTCAAAATAGTACATCGACGTCTCAAGACCCTTAAGTGTGCCCAGCTGAAATTATTACCTACAAGAATGAGAAAAGCACTGACGTGAGGTCGGGAGCTTGTTCGAATTCGTTGCCAAAGCACCTGTCACCTGTTCACTTATCGACCCCGCCACAAACGCACATATTTTTTAAAATAGTGAAAAAATGAAATTTTGAATGGATGGGTTCCTCAATCTACAGAATCATTAGGCGAATTTTACAATCCACTAATTCGACCTTCGTAATCAAACAGAAAACTTACTCTACGAATATCGAGTCTCTTAGTCGTTTCTTTAGGAAGTTCATGTTTTTACGACCGCCCTAACCGCCGATAATAAATAATATATCTTCCGGAAGAACCTAATTGGAGACTTGATACTTGCATTGTAGGTATAGAGTTTAATTACGGGAGCCGAATTTGCGGATTGATAGAATACGCCAATTGATTGCGAATTCAAAAGTTGATTATTCCATTATTTAAAAAAACCACAAATCGTAGAGAATTGTCATCCAATACTTCAATCAACATAATAATAATAATACTTTATTGATCCTTCAAGACACAACAATGTGTATAGGATGAGTCAAGAAAGAATCACATTTCAGTTGTTACTTTTTTTTGGCAGACTGAAAATTCATGCGGAATTTCATGAGGACCATATGATTAATTGAAAAAAATATTGAAATCTTTTTTTATTGCTCTAATTTGAGGATTTTTTTATAGATCTAATTTAAGGATCATCTCGAAAATCTGCACAAATTTACTGATCAGCAATTCACAACTAGTTACCAAGCTTCATTATCATCAGATCAGCATTTCTTGAAATATTCCGAAAATAACAATGATATCTAGGATAGAACAAAAGAATTTAATAATCTTTATTCAAATCGTTCCGAAAATTAATATACAGTCAAACTGACATTTTGAAGAATGTTGCTGAAGAGTGACCTCATTTTGAAGAATGTTGCTGAATAGTGACCTCGAGGTCTTCGCTTAATCACTCTGGAATCTGATGAATAGTTCGTGAAAAATTTTCTACCTGTACGATCCCTAAAACATTTCGCTGAAATTGCGCATTGGTATTCTAAAACTTTCTACGGAGTTTAAATCTAATCGCGTTAGTTGTTCTTGAGTTATTGACGAAATTACCCAAAAATTCCAAAGAACCACATATTTCTTCTCCGAAAATAAATAACTTATCTAACTAGAATTTGAAGCACTCTTGCTGAATAATGACTTGAAAGTTGGTGCCAAATTTTATGGTAGTCTGAGTAATGGTTTCCGAACACCAATTTTTGTCAACAGAATTTGCACAATTTATTATGATCCTCAAGACATTTTCGTAATGTTGAGCGGCAGTATTTTCAATCTAGTTAAGAATTGTCAATCTGATCGCGTCAGTACTTCTTGAGATATGGAGAAAATAACCTCAACATTCGAATAACAACAAAATTCAACCTACTTTTTTTCGTGAATGAATATCGAATAAAATTGAAATGATTGATATTGCTGGTCAATATCGACCTCAAGGTCTGTACCAAATTTCATTAAAATATTGTCAATAGTCCCCGAAAAAAAGTTTCAACAAAAATGACGAAAATTTTCGAATGATGATTTTCAAGAAAAATCTTACGACTATATCCATATATCCATTTTTGTATCAGGTAGCATTCTTCAACTAACTTCAGAGTTTCAATCTGATGGCATCTATATATCTTGCCATATTGAGGAAATAACCTCGACATTCCAATCAGCACCGAAATCTGACATTTCAGTTAACACCGAAAGTTGAAATTTTTTTTATATCTCCGATAAAAATAGCGGGTCACATTAAAATTTCAAATATTTTGTTTAATATTGACCTGAAAGTATATGCCAAAATTCATAGAAATCGTTCGATAGTTTCTGAAAAAGAAATGTTTCAACAGAATGTGGAAAATTTAAAAATATCTTTTATTAATTTTTTGCGCGCATGTTCTAGGGGAACAGCGTGCTATCGTTTTGTCCAAATGTCTGTTATTTTGGATGATTGAGCCGAAAATGGTCTCAATCGACTAGGTTGGACTCACTGATGACTAATCCGGTGTCAAAATTGATTATGTCCGGCCGGCCGGCCGTAGACACGATATTTGTCGACGGAAGCAAGCTAGCTACTTGAAACTTTGAAACTTTCAGGATAGGTTGCGCATCAGAATGCCGCGGTTAAGTTCGTTAATGGGCCAAATCGGTCGAATAGTTTCGGAGTTATAGGCACTTGAAATTTTGAAGTTATTTATTTTTTATTTTAGAAACTGCTCAAGCGATTGGATTCAAACTTGGCAGTTTGGCGGAGTATAACGACGCGCAACTTTGAGCCAAATTTCGTGAAAATCATATTGTCAGTAAATTAAAAAAAAAATTTTTTCGAAATTTTTTTACAAAAAAATTTTTTTTTCGGAAACCATTCATCATATCCACAAAAAATTATACTCACACTTCGATCTTCTAATTTTACAGCAGTGTACTAAATTTAAGTTCGATACGATCATAAGTTTTGGAGATATCGGGAAAAAATATGTCAAATTTCGAGGTTTTCTTCTCGATATCGTTAATTTTTTCGGTATTACTCGAGAGATACTGATTCAGTTCTGATTAAACTTCACAGCTAGTTTTAAGATGCTGAAAGACAACTTTATGCAAAATTTCATGATAATCGTGTTATTAGAACAATTTGAAAAAAAAATTTCTATGATTTTCTCATCATATCATCCTCATTGAATTCTGTATGAAACTTCGAACTGTTATTTTCGATGAAGTCTGGATTTCAATTCGTTCTGATCCGTATTTTCGGAAATATTGGAAAAAAAAAATTTTGATTGGGTATATCTACGGAATCATTGAATGGGTGAAATCCGCCCAATGATTCCGTAGATATACCCATTCAAAATTTTATTTTTACAATATGTCCAAAAATACAGATATGATCGAATTGAAATCCAGTAATTTATCAGAAAAAAATTTCAAAAAGCACTGCCGTGAAGGCAGCAGCTTTCGCGCGCACGTTCAAATTTGTTGCTGAAGCGGTCATCTACATTGAACATGCGCGCAAAAGTTGCTGCCTTCACGGCAGTGCTTTTTGAAAGTTTTAACTATTGAATCAGAGCACTTAGTTGCGTGTTTGTATTCTTTAAATGATTACGGAGTTTAAATCTCTTCACATCAGTACTCCTTGAGATATTGCGGAAATAACGTTACAATTACAAAGACCATCGAAATTAGGAATATTTTTTTTTCTTGTATCTCCGAAATTGAAAATCGGATCGAGTTGAAATTTGAAACATTTTTGTTGAATACTGACTCAAAAGTTCCTGCTGAGTTTCATCAAAATCTAGTCAATTTTCAGAAAAAAAATTTTTCATCAAAAATTTTGAAAATTTTCGTATAAAAATATTTTTCAAACAACTGAATCCACACAAAATTTTGCTCTAGGTTGCGCATTGGTGGTCCGAAACTATCAACGAAGTTTCAATTTGATCGAGTCAATACTTCATGAGATATGGAGGAATTAACCTCAAATATTCAAAGAGGCCTAACTCCGAAAGTATCTAAGTGATTACACTCATCAACGAACTCAACCAACAAATTTGGACTCTAAACCTTATCTGACTTTAACTAACTGTCAAGTTTCAATTAAACCGTTTGAGCAGTTTCTGAAATATCAGGAATTTAATTGAAAAATTTCAAATGACAATTACTCAGAAACCATTCAACCGATTTGTCCCATTAACGAACTTAGCTGCAGAACTCTGATGCGCGACGCAACCTGAAAGTTTCAAGTCGCTAGCTCGCTTTGTTCGACAGTTATCGTGTCGTCAGCGAGCCGGACAGAATCAATTTTGACAATGGACTCGATATCAGTAACTCCAAGATAGTCGTTTGCGACCATTTTCAGGAAAAAACTTGAAAATTACAGACATTCGGATAAAACCACAGCATTTTGTTCCCCAGAATATGCGCGCAAAAATATGCACGAAGTTGCGCGTTGGTTATCTCAACTAATTCCGAAGTTTCAAACTGATCGTATATCAGTACCTACTTCTTGAGGTATTAAAGAACTAACATAAAAATTCCAAATAGGCGTAACTCTGAAACAATTAAGCTGATTTTTCCCATTAATGAACTTAATTGATATATTTGCCCTCCAATCCTGAGCTGAAAATTTCGAGTCGCTAACTTCATTCGAAAGTTGGAGCACATACCGATGGACGAAGAGAATAAAATTTGACTACTGGTTCTTTTTCAGGGAGTCTTACTTAATCGTTTAAGTCTTTTTTTCTGCTCAAAATTTAAACATAACAGACATTGTGACGGAACGGTAACGCGCTGTTCCCTCGAACAGGCGCGTGAAAACCAGAAGACACTTCTAGTAATCATTCGCATTTTCTAACATAGATAATATAGAAAGACGATAAATACTACTACATCATCCTTGTCGGACCCATTTATATAATATTATCGACGTGATTAGTCCCGAACATCTGGCAACACCGCTGGGACCGAGAACGTTGTGGAACAGTGCTCATTTGTATAATGTGGGAGTGAGATGATGGCGGAAAGCTTCTGGCTCGAAGAAGAATATTGACTATGCAACTTTTTTCGATGAAAAAAATTCTTTCCCCTCTCTAGGTACCTGATGAGTTATATTCGCAAAAAGCTTATTTCTTCTCTATATACACGTCTAAGTATTTGGGATCGGGTGGGTCTTAGGTAGCCTGAATATCGTAACGGGCCCGGATGCGTGGTTTAGACCACTATATATATATATATATATATATATATATAAATCCAGATATCATTGCTGCGTCATTCCGTAACACCCTACTTTCTGCGTCCCCTAGAAATCGTGGTGTATATCGATTTTTTTCATGCTCAAACAGTTCAAAACGGTTCTAGGATCATTAATCCGGTCTCACTTTTCGATATACTTCAACAATGAGAGAGAAAATTTTCTTAGACATTTTACCAGCGTTTTTGCGGCACAACTTGGTAGAACTATTTCTGCATCCGTATATTCAAGTTTCTATAGTTCCATCTTTTCGACGTCGTTTCTGCTATATCCATATCTCCCGTCACGACATTGTTGCGCCTGCTACGTTGCCAATTGTAATATAGTTTTTTTATGGAGAATTACGAGGTGATTCAGAGATATTGTTCGTTTAATATCCGACATTGAATTTTGCGAGCCCAAAATAGAAATATATGGGGGGTGCTCCGCGAGTAAGTGTACATCGTTTGAAGGTGGTACAAGGGAAGCCTGAAAAACAAAAATGAAATATGAGCTATGGCTTTTCGTTTCTAAGATACAGAGGATGATTTATCGATTTTAGAAGAACTTTTTGAAGGCTATAGCTTCTGAATCGTTCAACGAATTGGCTTCAGAGTTGGCGGATATTGTCATCTCAGAATGAACCAGACCAAAATGTTACAGACCTTAATCGGAAATTTTTGATTTTTACTTCTAGGTCTGAAAAAAAATATCTCGTACAAGGAATTGAGATTTATCTGACTCATCTGACTCTGCATAGATTTTTCTTTCGAGTACTGTTTTCCACGTGACCACCACATCAGCTGTTCATTTGTTTTTCTCGAAAATCATTTCACGCCTATTATTTTTTAGACCTCTTATAACCCTGCATAATGTAATAAAATATTCCTGATCATTTTTGCGCATATGTTCTAGGGGAACAGTGTGCTATCGTTTTTTCCGAATATCTGTGATTTTCGAACTTTCAGCCGAACATGGTCTCAAACGACTAGAATGGACTAACCGATGACGAATCCGGTGTCAAAATCGATTTTATCCGGCCGGCCGTGTGCACTATTTCGGGCGTACGGTGAATTCTATCGACTTTAAGCATTCAGGGTAGGTTGCATATCAAAATGCGACGGTGAAGTTCGTTGACGCGCAAAATCGGCAGAACGATTTCGGAATCATAGGCATTTGAAATTTTGAGGTCATTTCCTGATATTTTAGGTACTACTGAAGAATTGGAGTTGAACTTGGCAGTTAGTGGGAGCATTATGACTCACAACCTCTCGCGAGGTTCTGTCGTAATCGTGAAATCAGTGAATTAAAAAAAAATATTTTTCAAAATTTTTTTGGAAGAGTTTCATCGTATTCAAAAAACCCCCAATTTCAATATGAAAAAAACTAGAAAAGCACTGCCGTGAAGGCAGAAGCTGCGTATGTTCAATGGAGATGACTGCTTCTTGGCAACGAATTTGAACATGGGTGTTATTGTAGTCCAAACGTACTCTACGAATATCGGGTGCGTAACCTTTTCTTTCCAAATTTTTTAGGTTCATGGTTATTCTAACGGTGAATTGTAGATATTTCTATTCAAAATAGTATTTTTTCAATATTTCCAAAAATATCGATCGAATCGAAATCTTATACTTGATTGAATAATTTTCCCTCCATTAATAAGTTAAGCTGTTCTTGGTGGACATACAATGTGAAATGGTAACCACGAATGTGACATGTGCGTGAGAGCTGCTGATGACTTTTTCGCGAATTAGAAAAAAATGTGGTTTGCCTGGAACAAATAGGTCTGAATCACATCATATCACGACACTATTTAAATATTGACTACAACTGATTTCAATAAAAATGTTTCATTAGTAAGGTATTCGAAATCGATATTGTCAAGATACGTGTTACTGAATATCATAATTCCCTTATTGATTAGATGATATGTGGATCATTTTGAAAAATTTTATATCTCATACTGGTTATAATATGAGTGCTTGGCCATAGCCTATTGATTAGTGCAGGTCGTCAAGGTTTTTCAGGAAAGTAGCTCGTTTTGTATCCCAGGTTCATATCATCTGCAGAGATTTTGGAAAAAAGGTTTAGCTACTGAAATCACTTCACCGGGGTTTTTGGACCAGAGTATGTAAAAGAGTCTGAGTGAGATATCATCCTTATATTATAAGAAGTAAATTTCCTTTAGACGGATGTGTGTGAAGTTGGCCCAGCGCTTTTCGGTTTCGAAAACATTTTTTTGTATTGAGTTGTTCTTGGTTCGTGCTGGCTTGTTCCGTTGAAATTTTTCTTATTCTCGTTCTCAGAATATTCCCCAAAATATCCACAATATACCAGTCCAGCATTTATCGGAAAACTGGGTTTCAACAGCTGAAATGGGTGTGCCATTCGAATTCTTCTGAAAGTCCCTCTAATTTCTCGAGAAATCATAAAAAGGAAATTTTCCTTTCAAAATGGGGTGAAAATATCCGTGTTACATTTGTTCTGACTTGTGTCGTAAATATTTTCACGAAATTTTGTCAGTTTTCCCAAGAAATCGTGAAGGTGAAACTGAAGTTAGCTCAGTACTTTCGTTTTTGCGTAATGAAAATATACCTGCCAAAACTTGTGATGTACGTAAGACAATTTGTTCCGTTGAATTTTCACAAAAATCCTGCTCATTTAAAAAAAAAAGGTTTTGGAAAAAAATAAGCCTAGCACCTTCATTTTCATGTGCCTAAAATTGTTTCGCTTAGTTGTGCCACATTTAAACTGACTTGTTCCGGTTAGATTTCTAGAGAAAGCTTTCCACTTTTCCTTCGAACGGTTAGAATTAGAAAAAAAAACAGTTCTGTTTTGAATGAGTGCATAAAATATTAACTATTACTCTATAAATCATTCATTGTTAGCTTGAATTCGTTGTATTTTGAGGAGGTTGTTTGTTTTTTTATGTGATCTGATGGCAAAAATAAAGATTTCGAAACTTGAAGGAATTTTTCACTATTCAAGGTACTGTCCTGAAAATATTAAACTTACACGACCTCTTTCAAAGAGCTGTTAATAGTTAACAAAGCCAAAAAAGGTTCTCGATATAGGACTATTTCTGATTCTCAAGTTATTGATATCGAAAAATAGGCAAACATTCATGGAGCACCTTCTAAGTCCGAAACAGAAATCTGAAATGTTCAAATCAAGCAACTCTTCTGGAATTCTAAGACGGTGCTCATACATCTTTGGACTATTCATAGCCAACAACCCGAGTAAGTATAACTTGATTATGTGGAGCGTGAACTGTCTGAAAAAATATTCTACATATATTAATTCATCCACTCTAAAGGAATAAATTGGAAAATGATAATTCAAGAAAAGTGAGTGTTCGTTCAAATGCTTTGCTATTGCGAAATATGGCAAATCAAAAGTTCAAAATTAATAGTCGTATCATGCTCAAAACGGCCACACAGTTATTGAGTATTGACCTTATAGTTGGAATTCCACGAGAATATGATGAAATGTTTCCGGAAAAAAACTGTCATCTAAAAATCGGATATTTTTACGCGCTTGTTCTAGAGAACAGTGCGTTATCATTCCGTCACGTTGTCTGTAATTTTAGAATTTGAGCCGAAAATGGTCTTAAGCGATTGGGTTGAACTCCCTGAAGAAGAATCCGTGGTCAACTTCAATTCTGTCCGTCCGTCTATAATTCCCGAAAGAAAACACCTAGAGTCATGAAATTTTCAGGTTAGGTTTTGATCCTGAGTCTCTCGGTTAAGCCGAATGGTTATTGTGTTCTGAAATGCTTATAATTCCAAAACCGTTTGGCCGTTTTACGTTCGCCTATTCTGATACGTAACCTACCTGAGAGTTTCGAGTCACTAGCTCTTGCTGTTTCTTAGTGATCCTGGCAAACTATCGCCGGCTGGTGGGACAGAATGGACCATTTTCGGGAAAAAGTTCAAAAATTATAGATATGGCGTCATCATTGAGTTTGCGAAATAGACAAAAATCTTGACTTTTCTCTAGGTTCAACCGATTACACAGTGACTAATGAATTCTCTCCATTCGCAAAATAGTGTATATGGTTTGATTGAACTGAGGCTCCTCTTTGAGCGCATGTTCTGGAGAGGCGCAGAGCAGTCCAAATGTCTGTCGAAAGAAAAAAGTCTCAAACGACTCGGTTAGACTCACTGGAGATGTATCCGATGCCAAAATCAATTCTGTCCGGATTCCGAGGAAACTGATATCGTTAAGTTCATTAATGGATGAATTTCGAAGTTATAGTCATTTGAAATTTTGAGTTTATTTTTCTGATATTTCAGGAAATACTCGAGCAAACGGATCGAAACTAAGCAGTTAGTTGAAGCATAACTACGCTCAACTTTTGCAAAATTTTGTTGTGTACTGTCTCAAAAACTTTTCATTATACGGTGCGCGTCAAAATTATGGAACAAATTCGTTTTTCAAGAAGAAAAATATTTGGCAATAAAATCCTGAAACAGGTCAATTTTTGTTTCGCTTTTGCCGAATTTTTATGCATTTTTGAAGGATTTTTGTTGCATCTGTGCCATCCCCATCAACCCTCTAAATTTTTCGAATAGGGAAAGTGGGTTATGTGGTACTTTTTTGGCAAGATCTTTGTATCTTCTTCCTGTAATTGGGTAGTATATCCTGTTGGGTTTCCAGTTTATGTAAATAAATAAATAAATAAACAGGCGTGCAGAAATTTCCAAGAAAAAATTTTTTGTTTTGAAAAATTTGTTAGTTCAAAGAGGTTTTCAGTATGGGCACTTTGTCATGGTTCATTTACTTTGAGACGATTGTACCTGATGAAATTTGTCACCGAATGAAAGTCGACCATAACAATTTTGTTCATGCACAACTTCCAACCCCCTCACGTGAAAAATTAAAATGTGTGAAACACTGCGCTTCAGTATGATCTCAAGAAGGTAT
The DNA here is from genome assembly GCA_958510865.1 of Myrrha octodecimguttata. Classification (NCBI taxonomy): domain Eukaryota; kingdom Metazoa; phylum Arthropoda; class Insecta; order Coleoptera; family Coccinellidae; genus Myrrha; species Myrrha octodecimguttata. Next base: position 36,734,266 of record OY294057.1, read on the forward strand.
GTTGTCAGTACGTTTCTAGAAACGTAGGATTATAACTGAAGCGAGTTGTTTCACACATTCTAATTTTTCACGTGAGGGGGTTGAAAGGGGTTCAAAGTGCATGAACAAAACTGTAATTGTCGACTTTCATTCAGTGACAAACTTCATCAGGTAGCATCGTCTCAAAGTAAATAAGCCACGACTAAGTTCACATACTGAAAACCTCTTTGAACTAACAAATTTTTCAAAAAAAATTTTTTTTCTTGAAAATTTCTGCACGCCTGTAAAGAAGATACAAATACCTTGCCAAAAGTACCACATGACCTACTTTCACTATTCAAAAAATTTAGAGGGTTGATGGGAATGGCAGAGATTGCATCAAGAATCCTTCAAAATGCATTTAAATTTGGTAGAAGTGAAAACAAAATTGACCTGTTTCAGGATTTTGTATGCTGAATTTCGTGAGATTCGATATTCTGTAATTTTCTTATCAACTTATCCTCACAAAATTCTTTACGGACCTTCAAGCTGTCATTTTTCAATCAGGAATCTGAGAAATTGATTCAGTACCCTCTCAATTCTCTCAATATGCTGACCGTAAACACTATAACTCCCGGAAAAAATGACTTAGAACTCGATATTTGTGAAGAAGGTTTTGGGCTTCGTTACGAGTGTCGAGTGTGAATAGGTAAAATCTGCTCTATAAATCCGTAGATAATACTCATGCAAGATAATATTGTCCCAATATTTCGAAAAATACAAATTTGATCAAATTAAAATTGAATACTTCTTTGAAAAATGCCACCTTGAAGGTTATGCAGCGGTAATTGTTTCACTTATTGACCCCGCCAGAAGCACCTTCACCTCCTGATGGAAATAGTTGGTATCTTCTTTTCGTATGGTCCTCATCAAACTTCAAGCTTTCATTTTCCAATCAAGTACTTGAGTTCAATCCAATCCGATCTGTAGATTTGGAAATTTATGTGAATAAAAATTTTGAATGTATAGGTGTATTTGCTGAATGATTGGGCAAATTTCCCCCATTGATGAATGAACTTTCGTAGTTGAGGTCCAAACCTACTCCACCTATATGGATTCTCAAAGTTGCTTCTTTCGGAAGTTTTTGCTTCTCTAGAAATTTTCGAGTACTAACACCAACAGGTTTGATGTAAAGAATGGTCAATTTTATGTTTGAAATTTGTGTAAGACAATACAGAAATATCTACATCATCTATGACTGCAGCGGGAATCGAACCCACGTCTTCCGTTACCTCACGCCATTCTTCGCTCATTCAGTCGATCCCTTTAATATCCTTCAAGCAATAAGGAAATTTCATCATATTTCTCGAGCACTGACCTTGAGCTCGCATAAACATAAAAAAACGATATAAAAACTGGATCTGTGGAACTTGCCATCTGGAAATCATTAAAGGACGTAGAATTGTCTGTGTGATGGTTATTTATATACATTCCAGTGTTGCCAGTTTTATCAGCGCAGAAATGTCGGAGTGCCAGAACAATAATATACGCTTTGAATATACGCTCAGCGACTGCAGCGGCACGACTGGAAATTGTTGGAACTGAGAAATACACTGTCTCTGCATTATGACGATATTTTGACGTCCCTCCAATATTTTGCCAGGGCATCACTTACGTCACAAGGAAGCGTTTAGCATTGATTTGTAATTCTGCGTCCGTATACAGACGCAGAATTACACGGGACGCAGAATTACATGCGAAAATCATAATGTATGGACGCAAGTTTACCGGAAGGATGTATATATATATATATATATATATAATATATATATATAATTATACAATGATCATACTGTCCAAATGTCTGTGATTTTTCAAATTACCAGGCCTCTTGAAATTCTGAACTGACACCATTTTATTTAAATTTTGAACTGATTTTCAAATTTCACGTATAATATAATATATTCATTGTATTTGTATTTTCATTGTATAAAGACAATGGTATTACCATTGTTTAAGGAGAAGATAGTTACTCTCCATACAAATCTTGTTGGACGTGGTTTAATTGCGACATCTATTGGAACTAAGCAACATTCGATTAAATCGTACCCCATGCAAATTCGCCCTCTTTAATATCAAATTTCTCGATTTCATTAATAATGAATTAATCGATTGATAGCAGAATAAAAAAGTGAATACAGTAATTTTACACAAGAATGAAGTCAAGTCACTAAATCATTGTGCACAGAGACATCTAGCGAGTAAGAACATAAGCAATTTCGAGTTTTCGTTTTGAAAGTTTCAATGAAATTATGATATTGAAATAATACACAGTTATATATATTCAATACACGAGTACTAATAATAGAATATGAGTTGAATATGTACAATAAGACTTAAATCGATTCAGCGGTTGTGTAGATATTGAATAAAAAATCAAGAATAATCTCATTTTTCTATGTGACAAATGACATATGTCGAATTCTCTAATGCGCTGAAGCAGCTGAAGCCTTTTTTGAAATCCTGTTGGTGAGACGTTAAGGAACCACGTTGTGAGTAGTATTAAAGTAAGTTTAAATTTATTTTTCATTCATATTATTTATTCATATTTGTCTCATATGACTATTATGTCACAGACCATATATATGATTATATTCTTGCCGGTTCATGTATCATCTAAATTTGGATGTAATGGTAGTTTTTGTTTTCAGTAATGGCACCAAAATATGAGATCGCCGTTGGGCTGCAAAGGGGTCACCAAACTACTAAAATTCCATCTGGAAAAATAACGGCTGATAAAATCCGCCCTTCCAGGCTCAAGGGACGTTTGACGAAGCATTCTAAATTCGTGAGGGATCTAGTCCGTGAGGTTGTAGGAGACGCTCCTTATGAAAAGAGGGCTACGGAATTGCTGAAGGTGTCTAGAGATAAAAGGGCCCTTCAATTTTTGAAGCGCCGTTTGGGAACAAACATCAGAGCCAAGAGGAAGCGTGAGGAAATATCCAACATTCTTACGCAAATGAGGAAGGCCCAAGCTCATGCCAAGTAAATGTAGCTTGTTTGTTTATAATAACAAAATCAAAAAAAAATACTGCTGTATATATACTAATAATAATATAATTAATATATTAATTACTTACTTACTTACTATTCATCTTTCCTTGTCCAGGTTCACTGTTGTATACATACTTTTGAGTTTTGGGATGTATTTTAATCATATTCATTTCAATACGAAATTCTGCATCTATTCGAGACCTTCAAAATTGTTCACATTGATGTTTTTATTCCATACTTGTTATGATTGAACAGGTTTTTTTAAAAGCATTGTCAAGCTCTATGAAATAAAAAATTCCATTACTCTTTAGCATCAAGATAAAAAATTTTGAGTGAGTTTATGTAGGTATGTTTACTAACTGCTGGTTTCATAAGTCATCATTGATTTCTTGAAGTTATGAGGTATTGTATGGAAAAGATAATTCATATCCAAAGCCAGTTGAGTGTCGATTCAGTTATATTATCTCATTTTGTTAATAGATATAGAATGCTCTGATTTATGATTGTGATGCCATTAAAAAGAGTATTTGCTCTTATTGAGTTAAGATGTGTTGAAAATGACCTGCTGCTTAATGTGAACACGACATGTCAGACCTCACAAAATTTGGCATGATTCTTCAAGCCGACAATTTCCCATCAAGTAACAGAATTCAATTAGATCGTATATACACATGTGTAATTTATTTCAAAAGAAACAACTAATGAGTCCTGATATTTGTACTTCAGTTTTCTATCCTACTTACTAAAGTAGAATTAATGAAGGGGTGAAATTCACTCGTACCTTTGTAGAGAACAGTAGTATATCTTGTCTATGGTAGAGAACAAGTTTTCTATTCAAATATCCATTTAACCAATGATTCTGTAGATACCTTGTATCTGTATCTATTCGAAATTATATTTTTCAGAAGTACCTAATCGGTCAACTTGCAATAGTATATTCCACTGAGAGGACGACTTCAGTTTTCGTTTAAATTTCATTATTCTAGAATTAATATTCACACACTGCCAAGAGTCAATTCGATCGAATAATAGCTATACATATAGTTTTCGAGTTATATGGAAAAATCAGAAATATAGGGGTAAAAATACTTGTCGACTGCAACTATACCGTTAACCGAATAAAAGTCTATCGGGCAAGTGGACAATTTTTAATGATTTTGATTCTTAACATACAAATATTTACCTACGTTTCGGCACCATTCGTGCCTTTATCAAAGCTAATTTGTTGTTCAAGTAATCAAAGAAAAACTAGGAAAATTAGTAGGATTTAACATATGACGAAATGTTAATTTCATTTATTTATTTGTAATAATATACAACAGTAAATCAAATCAAGTTTGTTAACACAGAGTACTACTCTTTGAATAAAGAACAGCAATGTTCTTTATTCAGAGGTACTACTATTACCTAAACTATTTCTTCTCTGATGATATAATTTTTCAGTTCTCTTTTAAACTAATGGTATTTTTTTATTACTAAGACTTGAACTATGTGTTGAATAATTAAATATTTTAAATTCTCTTATATATACATATATCATTTATTAATTATGTATTTGTTGAAATTGTTTGACAACTCTTCTTAATAATATACAGGGTCTTTCACGAGGAACCTCACCCATATTTATACGGGAAACTACTGAACGTATTTTCATGAAATTCAGCACTTATAAGTATTTCACGATGCTGATGAAATCTAAAATATTTTCAAGGCATGAGCAACTCCGGTTTTTCCGGAAATGACGTCAACTTCCGTTTTTCAAATTAGAACACCATTTTTTTATTGCAGAAATAGATTCCTTAGAAAATTTCAATTTATTTTGATGTAACATTTTTCAGTTTTGGTTGGAAAATTCTCTCTGAGCGGGAAAATTCAAAAAAAAAATCGAAAATAGAGCTCCGCTGAAACAAGATTAACTTCGAGGTTTTTGAAAGGAAAATTTTCATTTTTGGGATTTTTCAAGATGTAAGATTGATGTATCCACTTTAAAAATCGAAATCGCGATTCATGATACAGGGGGTGAAAAAATCGTGAAAAATCAATTTTTTCAAATTAGAACCCCATTTTTTTATGGCAGATATTGAACCTACGTTAAAAAATAATGTGAGTGTATGCATCACACCCTTGCCCTAAAGTGGATATTTTCTGAGTTATTCACAAAAAACTGTTTTTCGTCTTGAATTTTCAGCTATTTCTTTTCCCTTCACGCCAAAAAGATGACATTTTCAGGAACTGTTACTTAAACCATGTTTTAGATATTACTACCCTAATATGCAAGAGAAAAAAGTTACAGGTTGTTCCTAAATAGATGGCGAATTTGTATCGGAAACCTCTTTATTTCAACTAATCGGCCATCGGTTTTCTCTCCAGTGATAAATAAATAATTCCTTATGAACCATATGCAAAAACTTACCATGTTTTACATTATTTTTTTCAATGATAGATATCATTAATTACATCTGCCAAATTCCTCTTTATTCAGTAGCATTTTGTGTTTACTATTAATTTGGTGATAATTCGTATTAAGTTATAAAATCGATCACTATGCCTAATTTTACCAATGAAGATTATTTAAATCTCATTCTACTTCATGGAGAATGTAATAATGTTGTAGATAGAACGATTCGACTGTTCATTGAGAGGTTTCCTGACCGACCCAGACCAACGAGAGATACCATTAACAGAACCATGACAAACTTGAGAAATGTCGGATCTTTCGTTAAGAAAACTACACACAGAGAAAAAAGTGTAGTAGAAGATGAGAACAACGAAATTACAGTTCTTGCATATTTTCGTGTGAAACCTCAAAATTCTCTCAAAGATGCCGAGATTGATCTAGGATTATCTCAATCGAGTGTTTGGAGAATATTGAAAAAACATAAAATGCACCCATATAAATTCAATAGGGTACATCATTTGAAGGAAACTGATTTCGTCAGGAGAACAGAGTTTTGCGAAGCTATGATGATTCGATTTCAAGAGAATGAAAACTTTTTGGACTGTATAATTTGGACAGATGAATCTAAATTCACAAAGAATGGTTCTTTCAATAGGCATAGCAGTCATTATTGGGATGAAGAGAACAACCACCACTTCAGACAATGGAACTTTCAAGAGACCTGGAGTTTCAATGTTTTTTGCGCCATCAAAAATAATGCAATTCTCGATGTTCACATTTATGATGGGACTTTAACTGGTAAGATAGAACACTACACATGTTTGCATTATTTAAAGAATGTTCTCCCTTAGGAGATAGATATTCTGACATATTGACTCAAATAATTGAGCCGCTAGTACAGAACCATAATGACTTATGGTATCAACAAGATGGCGCGCCTCCACACAATTCACTCAATGCGTCAAATATCCTCTACAGGCTATTTGAAGATCGATGGTTGGCGAACAATGGTCCACATCTTTGGCCACCACGTTCTTCCGATTTAACTCCTTTAGACTATTATGTTTGGGGTAGGATAAAAAATATTGTCTACTCAACTCCCCTGACTGACAAAGAGGACTGCATAGAACAAGTCAGAAATGCGTTCAGGTTTGTTTAGATTTTTAGATTCATAGTTTTGAAACTCAATTTGGTTTTTAAACACTTTTGCAGATCTCTTCCTCCCGATGAAATAAGAAGAGCAACGCACGAAGCATTCCTGAGACGTATAAATAAATGTCTAGAAATTAACGGTCAAAACTTTGAGCATCTTCTCTAGTTATAACTGCGAGAGTTTGCCATGGTTCTCCTAATAGTAACTTGAAGTCGGTTTCAAGAAGGGGTGAAAAATCTACAGCATGGTTCAAATAACAGTTCCTGAAAATTTCATCTTTTTGGCGTGAAGGGAAAAGAAATAGCTGAAAATTCAAGACGAAAAACAGTTTTTTGTGAATAACTCAGAAAATATCCATTTTAGGGCAAGGGTGTGATGCATACACTCACATTATTTTTTAACGTAGATTCAATATCTGCCATAAAAAAATGGGGTTCTGATTTGAAAAAATTGATTTTTCACGATTTTGTCATCCCTAACTTTGAAAGCGATTTTTTCACCCCCTGTATCATGAATCGCGATTTCGATTTTTAAAGTGGATATATCAATCTTACATCTTGAAAAATCTCAAAAATGAAAATTTTCCATCCAAAAACCTCGGAAGTTATTCTTGTTTCAGCGGAGCTCTATTTTCGATTTTGTTTTCGAATTTTCCCGCTCAGAGAGAATTTTCCAACCAAAACTGAAAAATGATACATCAAAATAAATTGAAATTTTCTAAGGAATCTATTTCTGCAATAAAAAAATGGTGTTCTAATTCGAAAAACGGAAGTTGACGTCATTTCCGGAAAAACCGGAGGTGCTCATGCCTTGAAAATATTTTAGATTTCATCAGCATCGTGAAATACTTATAAGTGCTGAATTTCATGAAAATACGTTCAGTAGTTTCCCGTATAAATATGGGTGAGGTTCCTTGTGAAAGACCCTGTATAATAGATCTAATGGAAAATTTTCAAATAAATAACCCAGAAGTCAATGTATACTAAACTATGTGATGTAAAGGGACCTTGAACATAATGATGGTGTTTTATTTTCCTTACATAAAATAATAACTTGAGGCGAAAGTAAGTTACCAGAATCGAAAATTATCACTGAAGATGACCCCATGTTGACAGCTATTCGAAAGACCCCCCAAACGTGTAATGTGCCCGATAAAAACCGTCAAGTAGATTATAGTTATGAACATAAATTTGTTAGCAGATTTCAATCCAATCTATATTTTTGAAAGTTTTGGGCACATATATATATACAAATATCGAGTTCTAAAGGTGTTTCTTTCGAAAGTTATTGTATTTACGGTCGGTAGAATAAAAATTATAATTGAGGAAAAATTCGAAATTTGCTTTAAAGGTAGGCACTCGGTAGTGGTAGTTAACGCGAATTACTCAGAAAATTGAACTCAATAGGCCTAGTGCCCTAGGTTTCTAGAGTGCTTAAAGCTTTTTTATCAGTGCATACTGCTCTGCTCTGGAATACTACAGTGGTATACTAACTTGGTTGAAATCACTTTCTTTACATGCTGTTCTAGGAAACAAGAGTGTTATCATACCATTGTATAATGGTATATACATTGTATAATGGTATATATATATATATATATATATATATATATATAATATATATATATAATTATACAATGATCATACTGTCCAAATGTCTGTGATTTTTCAAATTACCAGGCCTCTTGAAATTCTGAACTGACACCATTTTATTTAAATTTTGAACTGATTTTCAAATTTCACGTATAATATAATATATTCATTGTATTTGTATTTTCATTGTATAAAGACAATGGTATTACCATTGTTTAAGGAGAAGATAGTTACTCTCCATACAAATCTTGTTGGACGTGGTTTAATTGCGACATCTATTGGAACTAAGCAACATTCGATTAAATCGTACCCCATGCAAATTCGCCCTCTTTAATATCAAATTTCTCGATTTCATTAATAATGAATTAATCGATTGATAGCAGAATAAAAAAGTGAATACAGTAATTTTACACAAGAATGAAGTCAAGTCACTAAATCATTGTGCACAGAGACATCTAGCGAGTAAGAACATAAGCAATTTCGAGTTTTCGTTTTGAAAGTTTCAATGAAATTATGATATTGAAATAATACACAGTTATATATATTCAATACACGAGTACTAATAATAGAATATGAGTTGAATATGTACAATAAGACTTAAATCGATTCAGCGGTTGTGTAGATATTGAATAAAAAATCAAGAATAATCTCATTTTTCTATGTGACAAATGACATATGTCGAATTCTCTAATGCGCTGAAGCAGCTGAAGCCTTTTTTGAAATCCTGTTGGTGAGACGTTAAGGAACCACGTTGTGAGTAGTATTAAAGTAAGTTTAAATTTATTTTTCATTCATATTATTTATTCATATTTGTCTCATATGACTATTATGTCACAGACCATATATATGATTATATTCTTGCCGGTTCATGTATCATCTAAATTTGGATGTAATGGTAGTTTTTGTTTTCAGTAATGGCACCAAAATATGAGATCGCCGTTGGGCTGCAAAGGGGTCACCAAACTACTAAAATTCCATCTGGAAAAATAACGGCTGATAAAATCCGCCCTTCCAGGCTCAAGGGACGTTTGACGAAGCATTCTAAATTCGTGAGGGATCTAGTCCGTGAGGTTGTAGGAGACGCTCCTTATGAAAAGAGGGCTACGGAATTGCTGAAGGTGTCTAGAGATAAAAGGGCCCTTCAATTTTTGAAGCGCCGTTTGGGAACAAACATCAGAGCCAAGAGGAAGCGTGAGGAAATATCCAACATTCTTACGCAAATGAGGAAGGCCCAAGCTCATGCCAAGTAAATGTAGCTTGTTTGTTTATAATAACAAAATCAAAAAAAAATACTGCTGTATATATACTAATAATAATATAATTAATATATTAATTACTTACTTACTTACTATTCATCTTTCCTTGTCCAGGTTCACTGTTGTATACATACTTTTGAGTTTTGGGATGTATTTTAATCATATTCATTTCAATACGAAATTCTGCATCTATTCGAGACCTTCAAAATTGTTCACATTGATGTTTTTATTCCATACTTGTTATGATTGAACAGGTTTTTTTAAAAGCATTGTCAAGCTCTATGAAATAAAAAATTCCATTACTCTTTAGCATCAAGATAAAAAATTTTGAGTGAGTTTATGTAGGTATGTTTACTAACTGCTGGTTTCATAAGTCATCATTGATTTCTTGAAGTTATGAGGTATTGTATGGAAAAGATAATTCATATCCAAAGCCAGTTGAGTGTCGATTCAGTTATATTATCTCATTTTGTTAATAGATATAGAATGCTCTGATTTATGATTGTGATGCCATTAAAAAGAGTATTTGCTCTTATTGAGTTAAGATGTGTTGAAAATGACCTGCTGCTTAATGTGAACACGACATGTCAGACCTCACAAAATTTGGCATGATTCTTCAAGCCGACAATTTCCCATCAAGTAACAGAATTCAATTAGATCGTATATACACATGTGTAATTTATTTCAAAAGAAACAACTAATGAGTCCTGATATTTGTACTTCAGTTTTCTATCCTACTTACTAAAGTAGAATTAATGAAGGGGTGAAATTCACTCGTACCTTTGTAGAGAACAGTAGTATATCTTGTCTATGGTAGAGAACAAGTTTTCTATTCAAATATCCATTTAACCAATGATTCTGTAGATACCTTGTATCTGTATCTATTCGAAATTATATTTTTCAGAAGTACCTAATCGGTCAACTTGCAATAGTATATTCCACTGAGAGGACGACTTCAGTTTTCGTTTAAATTTCATTATTCTAGAATTAATATTCACACACTGCCAAGAGTCAATTCGATCGAATAATAGCTATACATATAGTTTTCGAGTTATATGGAAAAATCAGAAATATAGGGGTAAAAATACTTGTCGACTGCAACTATACCGTTAACCGAATAAAAGTCTATCGGGCAAGTGGACAATTTTTAATGATTTTGATTCTTAACATACAAATATTTACCTACGTTTCGGCACCATTCGTGCCTTTATCAAAGCTAATTTGTTGTTCAAGTAATCAAAGAAAAACTAGGAAAATTAGTAGGATTTAACATATGACGAAATGTTAATTTCATTTATTTATTTGTAATAATATACAACAGTAAATCAAATCAAGTTTGTTAACACAGAGTACTACTCTTTGAATAAAGAACAGCAATGTTCTTTATTCAGAGGTACTACTATTACCTAAACTATTTCTTCTCTGATGATATAATTTTTCAGTTCTCTTTTAAACTAATGGTATTTTTTTATTACTAAGACTTGAACTATGTGTTGAATAATTAAATATTTTAAATTCTCTTATATATACATATATCATTTATTAATTATGTATTTGTTGAAATTGTTTGACAACTCTTCTTAATAATATACAGGGTCTTTCACGAGGAACCTCACCCATATTTATACGGGAAACTACTGAACGTATTTTCATGAAATTCAGCACTTATAAGTATTTCACGATGCTGATGAAATCTAAAATATTTTCAAGGCATGAGCAACTCCGGTTTTTCCGGAAATGACGTCAACTTCCGTTTTTCAAATTAGAACACCATTTTTTTATTGCAGAAATAGATTCCTTAGAAAATTTCAATTTATTTTGATGTAACATTTTTCAGTTTTGGTTGGAAAATTCTCTCTGAGCGGGAAAATTCAAAAAAAAAATCGAAAATAGAGCTCCGCTGAAACAAGATTAACTTCGAGGTTTTTGAAAGGAAAATTTTCATTTTTGGGATTTTTCAAGATGTAAGATTGATGTATCCACTTTAAAAATCGAAATCGCGATTCATGATACAGGGGGTGAAAAAATCGTGAAAAATCAATTTTTTCAAATTAGAACCCCATTTTTTTATGGCAGATATTGAACCTACGTTAAAAAATAATGTGAGTGTATGCATCACACCCTTGCCCTAAAGTGGATATTTTCTGAGTTATTCACAAAAAACTGTTTTTCGTCTTGAATTTTCAGCTATTTCTTTTCCCTTCACGCCAAAAAGATGACATTTTCAGGAACTGTTACTTAAACCATGTTTTAGATATTACTACCCTAATATGCAAGAGAAAAAAGTTACAGGTTGTTCCTAAATAGATGGCGAATTTGTATCGGAAACCTCTTTATTTCAACTAATCGGCCATCGGTTTTCTCTCCAGTGATAAATAAATAATTCCTTATGAACCATATGCAAAAACTTACCATGTTTTACATTATTTTTTTCAATGATAGATATCATTAATTACATCTGCCAAATTCCTCTTTATTCAGTAGCATTTTGTGTTTACTATTAATTTGGTGATAATTCGTATTAAGTTATAAAATCGATCACTATGCCTAATTTTACCAATGAAGATTATTTAAATCTCATTCTACTTCATGGAGAATGTAATAATGTTGTAGATAGAACGATTCGACTGTTCATTGAGAGGTTTCCTGACCGACCCAGACCAACGAGAGATACCATTAACAGAACCATGACAAACTTGAGAAATGTCGGATCTTTCGTTAAGAAAACTACACACAGAGAAAAAAGTGTAGTAGAAGATGAGAACAACGAAATTACAGTTCTTGCATATTTTCGTGTGAAACCTCAAAATTCTCTCAAAGATGCCGAGATTGATCTAGGATTATCTCAATCGAGTGTTTGGAGAATATTGAAAAAACATAAAATGCACCCATATAAATTCAATAGGGTACATCATTTGAAGGAAACTGATTTCGTCAGGAGAACAGAGTTTTGCGAAGCTATGATGATTCGATTTCAAGAGAATGAAAACTTTTTGGACTGTATAATTTGGACAGATGAATCTAAATTCACAAAGAATGGTTCTTTCAATAGGCATAGCAGTCATTATTGGGATGAAGAGAACAACCACCACTTCAGACAATGGAACTTTCAAGAGACCTGGAGTTTCAATGTTTTTTGCGCCATCAAAAATAATGCAATTCTCGATGTTCACATTTATGATGGGACTTTAACTGGTAAGATAGAACACTACACATGTTTGCATTATTTAAAGAATGTTCTCCCTTAGGAGATAGATATTCTGACATATTGACTCAAATAATTGAGCCGCTAGTACAGAACCATAATGACTTATGGTATCAACAAGATGGCGCGCCTCCACACAATTCACTCAATGCGTCAAATATCCTCTACAGGCTATTTGAAGATCGATGGTTGGCGAACAATGGTCCACATCTTTGGCCACCACGTTCTTCCGATTTAACTCCTTTAGACTATTATGTTTGGGGTAGGATAAAAAATATTGTCTACTCAACTCCCCTGACTGACAAAGAGGACTGCATAGAACAAGTCAGAAATGCGTTCAGGTTTGTTTAGATTTTTAGATTCATAGTTTTGAAACTCAATTTGGTTTTTAAACACTTTTGCAGATCTCTTCCTCCCGATGAAATAAGAAGAGCAACGCACGAAGCATTCCTGAGACGTATAAATAAATGTCTAGAAATTAACGGTCAAAACTTTGAGCATCTTCTCTAGTTATAACTGCGAGAGTTTGCCATGGTTCTCCTAATAGTAACTTGAAGTCGGTTTCAAGAAGGGGTGAAAAATCTACAGCATGGTTCAAATAACAGTTCCTGAAAATTTCATCTTTTTGGCGTGAAGGGAAAAGAAATAGCTGAAAATTCAAGACGAAAAACAGTTTTTTGTGAATAACTCAGAAAATATCCATTTTAGGGCAAGGGTGTGATGCATACACTCACATTATTTTTTAACGTAGATTCAATATCTGCCATAAAAAAATGGGGTTCTGATTTGAAAAAATTGATTTTTCACGATTTTGTCATCCCTAACTTTGAAAGCGATTTTTTCACCCCCTGTATCATGAATCGCGATTTCGATTTTTAAAGTGGATATATCAATCTTACATCTTGAAAAATCTCAAAAATGAAAATTTTCCATCCAAAAACCTCGGAAGTTATTCTTGTTTCAGCGGAGCTCTATTTTCGATTTTGTTTTCGAATTTTCCCGCTCAGAGAGAATTTTCCAACCAAAACTGAAAAATGATACATCAAAATAAATTGAAATTTTCTAAGGAATCTATTTCTGCAATAAAAAAATGGTGTTCTAATTCGAAAAACGGAAGTTGACGTCATTTCCGGAAAAACCGGAGGTGCTCATGCCTTGAAAATATTTTAGATTTCATCAGCATCGTGAAATACTTATAAGTGCTGAATTTCATGAAAATACGTTCAGTAGTTTCCCGTATAAATATGGGTGAGTTTCCTTGTGAAAGACCCTGTATAATAGATCTAATGGAAAATTTTCAAATAAATAACCCAGAAGTCAATGTATACTAAACTATGTGATGTAAAGGGACCTTGAACATAATGATGGTGTTTTATTTTCCTTACATAAAATAATAACTTGAGGCGAAAGTAAGTTACCAGAATCGAAAATTATCACTGAAGATGACCCCATGTTGACAGCTATTCGAAAGACCCCCCAAACGTGTAATGTGCCCGATAAAAACCGTCAAGTAGATTATAGTTATGAACATAAATTTGTTAGCAGATTTCAATCCAATCTATATTTTTGAAAGTTTTGGGCACATATATATATACAAATATCGAGTTCTAAAGGTGTTTCTTTCGAAAGTTATTGTATTTACGGTCGGTAGAATAAAAATTATAATTGAGGAAAAATTCGAAATTTGCTTTAAAGGTAGGCACTCGGTAGTGGTAGTTAACGCGAATTACTCAGAAAATTGAACTCAATAGGCCTAGTGCCCTAGGTTTCTAGAGTGCTTAAAGCTTTTTTATCAGTGCATACTGCTCTGCTCTGGAATACTACAGTGGTATACTAACTTGGTTGAAATCACTTTCTTTACATGCTGTTCTAGGAAACAAGAGTGTTATCATACCATTGTATAATGGTATATACATTGTATAATGGTATATATATATATATATATATATATATATATATATATAATATATATATATAATTATACAATGATCATACTGTCCAAATGTCTGTGATTTTTCAAATTACCAGGCCTCTTGAAATTCTGAACTGACACCATTTTATTTAAATTTTGAACTGATTTTCAAATTTCACGTATAATATAATATATTCATTGTATTTGTATTTTCATTGTATAAAGACAATGGTATTACCATTGTTTAAGGAGAAGATAGTTACTCTCCATACAAATCTTGTTGGACGTGGTTTAATTGCGACATCTATTGGAACTAAGCAACATTCGATTAAATCGTACCCCATGCAAATTCGCCCTCTTTAATATCAAATTTCTCGATTTCATTAATAATGAATTAATCGATTGATAGCAGAATAAAAAAGTGAATACAGTAATTTTACACAAGAATGAAGTCAAGTCACTAAATCATTGTGCACAGAGACATCTAGCGAGTAAGAACATAAGCAATTTCGAGTTTTCGTTTTGAAAGTTTCAATGAAATTATGATATTGAAATAATACACAGTTATATATATTCAATACACGAGTACTAATAATAGAATATGAGTTGAATATGTACAATAAGACTTAAATCGATTCAGCGGTTGTGTAGATATTGAATAAAAAATCAAGAATAATCTCATTTTTCTATGTGACAAATGACATATGTCGAATTCTCTAATGCGCTGAAGCAGCTGAAGCCTTTTTTGAAATCCTGTTGGTGAGACGTTAAGGAACCACGTTGTGAGTAGTATTAAAGTAAGTTTAAATTTATTTTTCATTCATATTATTTATTCATATTTGTCTCATATGACTATTATGTCACAGACCATATATATGATTATATTCTTGCCGGTTCATGTATCATCTAAATTTGGATGTAATGGTAGTTTTTGTTTTCAGTAATGGCACCAAAATATGAGATCGCCGTTGGGCTGCAAAGGGGTCACCAAACTACTAAAATTCCATCTGGAAAAATAACGGCTGATAAAATCCGCCCTTCCAGGCTCAAGGGACGTTTGACGAAGCATTCTAAATTCGTGAGGGATCTAGTCCGTGAGGTTGTAGGAGACGCTCCTTATGAAAAGAGGGCTACGGAATTGCTGAAGGTGTCTAGAGATAAAAGGGCCCTTCAATTTTTGAAGCGCCGTTTGGGAACAAACATCAGAGCCAAGAGGAAGCGTGAGGAAATATCCAACATTCTTACGCAAATGAGGAAGGCCCAAGCTCATGCCAAGTAAATGTAGCTTGTTTGTTTATAATAACAAAATCAAAAAAAAATACTGCTGTATATATACTAATAATAATATAATTAATATATTAATTACTTACTTACTTACTATTCATCTTTCCTTGTCCAGGTTCACTGTTGTATACATACTTTTGAGTTTTGGGATGTATTTTAATCATATTCATTTCAATACGAAATTCTGCATCTATTCGAGACCTTCAAAATTGTTCACATTGATGTTTTTATTCCATACTTGTTATGATTGAACAGGTTTTTTTAAAAGCATTGTCAAGCTCTATGAAATAAAAAATTCCATTACTCTTTAGCATCAAGATAAAAAATTTTGAGTGAGTTTATGTAGGTATGTTTACTAACTGCTGGTTTCATAAGTCATCATTGATTTCTTGAAGTTATGAGGTATTGTATGGAAAAGATAATTCATATCCAAAGCCAGTTGAGTGTCGATTCAGTTATATTATCTCATTTTGTTAATAGATATAGAATGCTCTGATTTATGATTGTGATGCCATTAAAAAGAGTATTTGCTCTTATTGAGTTAAGATGTGTTGAAAATGACCTGCTGCTTAATGTGAACACGACATGTCAGACCTCACAAAATTTGGCATGATTCTTCAAGCCGACAATTTCCCATCAAGTAACAGAATTCAATTAGATCGTATATACACATGTGTAATTTATTTCAAAAGAAACAACTAATGAGTCCTGATATTTGTACTTCAGTTTTCTATCCTACTTACTAAAGTAGAATTAATGAAGGGGTGAAATTCACTCGTACCTTTGTAGAGAACAGTAGTATATCTTGTCTATGGTAGAGAACAAGTTTTCTATTCAAATATCCATTTAACCAATGATTCTGTAGATACCTTGTATCTGTATCTATTCGAAATTATATTTTTCAGAAGTACCTAATCGGTCAACTTGCAATAGTATATTCCACTGAGAGGACGACTTCAGTTTTCGTTTAAATTTCATTATTCTAGAATTAATATTCACACACTGCCAAGATTCAATTCGATCGAATAATAGCTATACATATAGTTTTCGAGTTATATGGAAAAATCAGAAATATAGGGGTAAAAATACTTTGTCGACTGCAACTATACCGTTAACCGAATAAAAGTCTATCGGGCAAGTGGACAATTTTTAATGATTTTGATTCTTAACATACAAATATTTACCTACGTTTCGGCACCATTCGTGCCTTTATCAAAGCTAATTTGTTGTTCAAGTAATCAAAGAAAAACTAGGAAAATTAGTAGGATTTAACATATGACGAAATGTTAATTTCATTTATTTATTTGTAATAATATACAACAGTAAATCAAATCAAGTTTGTTAACACAGAGTACTACTCTTTGAATAAAGAACAGCAATGTTCTTTATTCAGAGGTACTACTATTACCTAAACTATTTCTTCTCTGATGATATAATTTTTCAGTTCTCTTTTAAACTAATGGTATTTTTTTATTACTAAGACTTGAACTATGTGTTGAATAATTAAATATTTTAAATTCTCTTATATATACATATATCATTTGTTAATTATGTATTTGTTGAAATTGTTTGACAACTCTTCTTAATAATATACAGGGTCTTTCACGAGGAACCTCACCCATATTTATACGGGAAACTACTGAACGTATTTTCATGAAATTCAGCACTTATAAGTATTTCACGATGCTGATGAAATCTAAAATATTTTCAAGGCATGAGCAACTCCGGTTTTTCCGGAAATGACGTCAACTTCCGTTTTTCAAATTAGAACACCATTTTTTTATTGCAGAAATAGATTCCTTAGAAAATTTCAATTTATTTTGATGTAACATTTTTCAGTTTTGGTTGGAAAATTCTCTCTGAGCGGGAAAATTCAAAAAAAAAATCGAAAATAGAGCTCCGCTGAAACAAGATTAACTTCGAGGTTTTTGAAAGGAAAATTTTCATTTTTGGGATTTTTCAAGATGTAAGATTGATGTACCCACTTTAAAAATCGAAATCGCGATTCATGATACAGGGGGTGAAAAAATCGTGAAAAATCAATTTTTTCAAATTAGAACCCCATTTTTTTATGGCAGATATTGAACCTACGTTAAAAAATAATGTGAGTGTATGCATCACACCCTTGCCCTAAAGTGGATATTTTCTGAATTATTCACAAAAAACTGTTTTTCGTCTTGAATTTTCAGCTATTTCTTTTCCCTTCACGCCAAAAAGATGACATTTTGAGGAACTGTTACTTAAACCATGTTTTAGATATTACTACCCTAATATGCAAGAGAAAAAAGTTACAGGTTGTTCCTAAATAGATGGCGAATTTGTATCGGAAACCTCTTTATTTCAACTAATCGGCCATCGGTTTTCTCTCCAGTGATAAATAAATAATTCCTTATGAACCATATGCAAAAACTTACCATGTTTTACATTATTTTTTTCAATGATAGATATCATTAATTACATCTGCCAAATTCCTCTTTATTCAGTAGCATTTTGTGTTTACTATTAATTTGGTGATAATTCGTATTAAGTTATAAAATCGATCACTATGCCTAATTTTACCAATGAAGATTATTTAAATCTCATTCTACTTCATGGAGAATGTAATAATGTTGTAGATAGAACGATTCGACTGTTCATTGAGAGGTTTCCTGACCGACCCAGACCAACGAGAGATACCATTAACAGAACCATGACAAACTTGAGAAATGTCGGATCTTTCGTTAAGAAAACTACACACAGAGAAAAAAGTGTAGTAGAAGATGAGAACAACGAAATTACAGTTCTTGCATATTTTCGTGTGAAACCTCAAAATTCTCTCAAAGATGCCGAGATTGATCTGGGATTATCTCAATCGAGTGTTTGGAGAATATTGAAAAAACATAAAATGCACCCATATAAATTCAATAGGGTACATCATTTGAAGGAAACTGATTTCGTCAGGAGAACAGAGTTTTGCGAAGCTATGATGATTCGATTTCAAGAGAATGAAAACTTTTTGGACTGTATAATTTGGACAGATGAATCTAAATTCACAAAGAATGGTTCTTTCAATAGGCATAGCAGTCATTATTGGGATGAAGAGAACAACCACCACTTCAGACAATGGAACTTTCAAGAGACCTGGAGTTTCAATGTTTTTTGCGCCATCAAAAATAATGCAATTCTCGATGTTCACATTTATGATGGGACTTTAACTGGTAAGATAGAACACTACACATGTTTGCATTATTTAAAGAATGTTCTCCCTTAGGAGATAGATATTCTGACATATTGACTCAAATAATTGAGCCGCTAGTACAGAACCATAATGACTTATGGTATCAACAAGATGGCGCGCCTCCACACAATTCACTCAATGTGTCAAATATCCTCTACAGGCTATTTGAAGATCGATGGTTGGCGAACAATGGTCCACATCTTTGGCCACCACGTTCTTCCGATTTAACTCCTTTAGACTATTATGTTTGGGGTAGGATAAAAAATATTGTCTACTCAACTCCCCTGACTGACAAAGAGGACTGCATAGAACAAGTCAGAAATGCGTTCAGGTTTGTTTAGATTTTTAGATTCATAGTTTTGAAACTCAATTTGGTTTTTAAACACTTTTGCAGATCTCTTCCTCCCGATGAAATAAGAAGAGCAACGCACGAAGCATTCCTGAGACGTATAAATAAATGTCTAGAAATTAACGGTCAAAACTTTGAGCATCTTCTCTAGTTATAACTGCGAGAGTTTGCCATGGTTCTCCTAATAGTAACTTGAAGTCGGTTTCAAGAAGGGGTGAAAAATCTACAGCATGGTTCAAATAACAGTTCCTGAAAATTTCATCTTTTTGGCGTGAAGGGAAAAGAAATAGCTGAAAATTCAAGACGAAAAACAGTTTTTTGTGAATAACTCAGAAAATATCCATTTTAGGGCAAGGGTGTGATGCATACACTCACATTATTTTTTAACGTAGATTCAATATCTGCCATAAAAAAATGGGGTTCTGATTTGAAAAAATTGATTTTTCACGATTTTGTCATCCCTAACTTTGAAAGCGATTTTTTCACCCCCTGTATCATGAATCGCGATTTCGATTTTTAAAGTGGATATATCAATCTTACATCTTGAAAAATCTCAAAAATGAAAATTTTCCATCCAAAAACCTCGGAAGTTATTCTTGTTTCAGCGGAGCTCTATTTTCGATTTTGTTTTCGAATTTTCCCGCTCAGAGAGAATTTTCCAACCAAAACTGAAAAATGATACATCAAAATAAATTGAAATTTTCTAAGGAATCTATTTCTGCAATAAAAAAATGGTGTTCTAATTCGAAAAACGGAAGTTGACGTCATTTCCGGAAAAACCGGAGGTGCTCATGCCTTGAAAATATTTTAGATTTCATCAGCATCGTGAAATACTTATAAGTGCTGAATTTCATGAAAATACGTTCAGTAGTTTCCCGTATAAATATGGGTGAGGTTCCTTGTGAAAGACCCTGTATAATAGATCTAATGGAAAATTTTCAAATAAATAACCCAGAAGTCAATGTATACTAAACTATGTGATGTAAAGGGACCTTGAACATAATGATGGTGTTTTATTTTCCTTACATAAAATAATAACTTGAGGCGAAAGTAAGTTACCAGAATCGAAAATTATCACTGAAGATGACCCCATGTTGACAGCTATTCGAAAGACCCCCCAAACGTGTAATGTGCCCGATAAAAACCGTCAAGTAGATTATAGTTATGAACATAAATTTGTTAGCAGATTTCAATCCAATCTATATTTTTGAAAGTTTTGGGCACATATATATATACAAATATCGAGTTCTAAAGGTGTTTCTTTCGAAAGTTATTGTATTTACGGTCGGTAGAATAAAAATTATAATTGAGGAAAAATTCGAAATTTGCTTTAAAGGTAGGCACTCGGTAGTGGTAGTTAACGCGAATTACTCAGAAAATTGAACTCAATAGGCCTAGTGCCCTAGGTTTCTAGAGTGCTTAAAGCTTTTTTATCAGTGCATACTGCTCTGCTCTGGAATACTACAGTGGTATACTAACTTGGTTGAAATCACTTTCTTTACATGCTGTTCTAGGAAACAAGAGTGTTATCATACCATTGTATAATGGTATATACATTGTATAATGGTATATATATATATATATATATATATATATATATATATATATATATATATATATATATATACATCCCTAATCATTATGGACTCAAACCACATTCCAACCTTATGGCCTCTCTGTGATGGAGATGTGGTAGCTTCGTGCAACTTCATATATATTGAATAAAAATGCATTTCCTGCACTTCTGTGTAAGCGAGAATACCGTAGCATTAAAATTAGAATATACGATTCTTCATCACTGTCCTAACATTGTTACCTCTCTCCGACTTGCTATCATTAGCGCTTCTTGTGTACAATATTTATTCGAACTGCGTACATTGAGGACTCACATGATGTACATTAAGGCGCCATCCAATGTTGCCAAATGTGGACGGTCTACATTCTGCCCTCTAAGAAGACGTAATACTGTTGTTTTTATTGAATGACGTAATTTTTTAACGCGAATGAAGCGAACCTAGTTCAGATGCTACGGTATTCGAATTTATAGCTTTGTTAATGATATTGAAAAATCGAAATAAAATTATTCTTCTATGGTAGCATTGAGACTGATTTGGAGAATCCTTTTTAATCGGCTAAAAAAGGCGTTTGGATATCCTGAAAATTCGTGTACTTTATTCGAGCATATGTTCCTTACTCATAAGCCAATTTTATTTTTTTTCGATTGCTTTCAGTATTACTTACAGGTAGTACTATTCGATCATAACATATACAAATTGTTCCATAAAAATATGGGAAATTTTTCAGCTGTAAATCAGATTTTTTCTGTTGTGAATTTGAAAGCTTATATCTTTCCACATACGACCAAATATTCATGGTAAAATCATACAAGGTGGCTCAGAAATTCAATATGTATAATCCTCCTTTTCTTGCAATTAGCGACCAGCAGTTTTATTGGAAGATTTCGAAGGTTTTATGCTTCCACATATAACATTTAAGGTGAAATATGCAGGGTGTCCCTGAAAGACCACTTGCATAATTGACTTATTCATAAACTTATTTCGATTTCTTAGTACGACTTCGTGATGGACCTATTCTCACTTGAAATATACAGGGTAACGAAAACAACCTAGAAAAACACTGACGTGAAGTCGACAGAATCTGCGCGCATGTTAAAATGAGATGACCGCTTTGGCAACAAATTTGAACATGCACTCAAAATCTGCTGACTTCACGTCAGTGCTTTCCCAGATTTTTTTTTCTTGTTTCGAAAAAAACGAAGATACTGAGGCAGAAACCACGAAACTTGACATATTTTTTCCAGATATCTTCGAATATTATGATCGTATCGAACTGAAATATGGTACACTGCTGTGAAGTATGGAGCCTTTAGTATCAGCCAAATTATTTTTTTTGAATGTGATGAACAAATTTAAAAAAAAATATTGGAAATAATCTCGAAAATTTTTTATTCAAATTTACCGACAGTGTGATCTCAACTGAATTTCGCAGAAAGTTGCACATCGTTATACTTCATCTAACTTCCAAGTTTCAATCCAATCAATTCAGTGGTTCCCAAATTATCACTGAAATAACTTCGAAATTTCAGAAGGCTCTTACTCCTAAATCGTTCGGCCGATTTCACCCAGTAACGGACTTAACCATCGCATTTCAAAATGCAACCTACCCTAGTCCATAGGATTCTTCATACGACCATTTTCGTGCATGCAGACGGCCAACCGGCCAGAATCGATTTTGACACCGGATTCGTCATCAGTGAGTCCAACTTAGTCGTTTGAGACCATTTTCGACTAACAATTTGAAAATAACAGACATTTGTACGAAACGATAGCTTTCTGTTCCTCAGAACATGAGCGCAAAAATATGAAACTGATGGTATTTTCAATTGACTACTTTCATATCCTCATCGGAAAATTGCAAAAGTCATATCCTTCTTCAGACGACAAGTACATACAGGGTATCCCAAAAAATTTATTTGCATAATATCCTGATTTGTTAACGTATTTTGATGATTCCTGGAGCGATTGGTTCGATGTGGTTTTCAGGAGGTGCTATTTAAACATAAAATATACAAGGCATCCAAAAAAGAGAGATGTTTCTTTCAAATGACAAGCAAGATCTTCGCGTGCATATTCTAGCGAATAGCGTTGTATCGTTTTACCAAATTGCCGGTAACGTAAGCTGCGCATTAAAATGTGGCGGTTTAGTTAGTTAGTGGGCTAAATCGGCCAAACAGTTGCGTAGTTATACTCATTTGAATTTCTGAAATTTTTTCCCAATATCTCTGGAACTACATTATATGCGATTGGATCGAAACATAATAAGTGATTGGACGGAAATATCGACGCACAACTTTCTGCAGAATTTTATTGGAATCGTCACGTTTACAAGTGGAAAAAAAAATTCTTCGAAAATTTCCCAAATTTTTCATGCAGAATATTCTTTCGAAGCAATCGATCACATTTCAATGATATTAGAATCAAAACTTCAATTTTCAGTCTCATCAGCTCCCCACTTACGAAGGTGTCGGGATTGAAATATAACGAATTTCGTCGTCCTTTGGACTGAACCGTTTTTATTTTCGGAATAACTGATCATGATGAATCTAGGTAGCGGAAAAAAACAAATTATTTCATATTTTGTGACCAATCAGCCTTGCGAAATTTCGCATGGACCCTCATGCTGTCATTTTTTAATCGAGCACTGAATTGAATTCGATCCGATCTGTGTTTTTGGAAATAGTAGGAAAATAAAACTTTGAATGGGTATTTCTACGAAATTATTGGGTGAAACTTGCAACTTCGCTGATTCGGCCGTCGTGATTAAGGTTCCAATATTTTTTTATTAAATTTACAAATATTAAGTCCCTCAGTTGTTTCTCCTGGAAGTTATTGTGTCTGCGATCGGCAATTAGACTCATTGTTATAACCATTACTTCCCGAATAAATTACTTGAAAAATCGAATATTTGTATATTAGGTTTCGGATTCAATCACGAAGGTCGAGATCGTCAATCATTCAAATCCGCCTGAAAATGCCTTAGGAATAAACCTATCCAAAATTTGATTTTTTCAATATTTCCAAAAAAACAGATCGAATCGAATCGAAGTTAAGTACCTACTGATCGAATATGATAGCTAAAAACGCTTAATGCAGAATTTCGTGAGGATCATATGAATAAAACATACCAAAATCCTTCAATCAAGAAGTAGAGCAGCGTTTGGCGGGCTCAATATATGAGTAGGTAGGCTGAATACGAACGCAAAAGTTACTGCCTTCACATGAATCCTTTACTAAAGTTTCCATTGGAATGTTAGAAAAGCAGTAGCCTTCGAAATGAACAAGATATTTATGGTGAAATATATCGGTTCACTCGTTTACTTACCTATTCCAATGAGTTTTCGTGCTTTGTTTCCGCTGCTTTCACTTCAGAGCAAAATTAGCAGGTTCTCTCAGAAAGAAAAATTTTAGCTTGATAGTTTTGAGTCTGCACCATTCTTATTGCTGAAGTGGTGGGGTCGCACCCTACTTGTATCGAGAGGGGAACTATATATGTCATATAGCATCGATTTGTTTTTAAATTTTATTTTAACTCAAGGCTGATCTTCAACACAATAACTTCTGAAACAAACAACCTAAGAACTCGATAATGCTACAGTAGGTTTGGACCCTAATTACGAATACCGGATTCGTGAATGGGTAAAATCCACCCAATAATTCCGCAGGATCAAAACTTTAGAATTTCAAAATTTGCTTTCCCAATATTTCTAAAAATACAGAGTCGATCGAATTGAAATTCACTACTCAATAGAGAAAAGACAGCTTGAAGGTTCATGCGGAATTTCGTGAGGAACATGTGATCAGCAAATCGCCAAGTTATAATATTGAAAGATTTAAAAAATATGTATTTATTAGTTGATCCAATCAGAAGATCATCAGGCACAAATTTGTTCATCGGTATTCGCCAACTAGTTATGAAATTACATTGAGATCGGACCAGTGTTTTTCTTTGAGTTATTTCGGATACATTAACGATACCTAGAAAACAACAAAGAAATTTTACATTTTTTTTCCGATACCTCCGATCTACGATCAAATTAATACCGATTGAAGGATATTTGAGAGGATTTTGCATGTTTATATGTGATTTCGAGGTTTTCACTTCACTCACAATATCTGAAAAAAAACTATTGAAATCAAATAAAAATTGATATTTGTAAAGAAAGCCTCTGCAAATTGCGGGATTCAAACTATTTGTCAGGGAAAAATTTCTAGAAAAATTGATGCCTAATTAACAATAACGGAATAATGTGAACGATGAAAGAAGTGTACCATCACCAACACGAAAATTTGTAGAATTATTTTTTCACGAAATAATTAAAAAAAATTAAAATAAAGTTGATAGCTTCCATTGTTTCGATATTGTGCATTACTACACAATACTATTTCTATCAACTGCCTTGACGAATGATTCGTAACCCGCAATCCGCAAAGGCGTTTTTTTTCAGATATCAACATCAAAATAATGAAAACCCTGTATGGGTTGTTGAAGTAACAGAAAATTATTTCTGTATTACTTGATCAGGGCAGGATTCATTAAGAAAACATTTCCTTTCAGGTATGCATTGCAATTAAATTTTGAGCTGATTATCACGTTATGTCAAGTCAAGTATTATTACCAGCTATGTTTTTTTGCGCGCATGTTCTAGGGGAACAGCGTCCTATCGTTTTGATCAAATGTCTGTAATTTTGGATGATTGAGCCGAAAATGGTCTCAATCGACTAGGTTGGACTCACTGATGACGAATCCGGTGTCAAAATCGATTCTGTCCGGCCGGCCGGCCGTAGACACGCTAACTGTCGACAGAAGCAAGCTGGCAACTTGAAACTTTCAGGATAGGTTGCGCATCAGAATGCCGAGGTTAAGTTCGTTAATGGGCCAAATCGGTCGAATAGTTTCGGAGTTATAGGCAGTTGAAGTTTTGAAGTTATTTATTTTTTATTTCAGAAACTACTTGAGAGATTGGCAGTTATGTGGAGTATAATGACGCGCAACTATGAGCCAAATTTCGTCAGGATCAGATTGTCATTTAATTAAAAAAAAAATTTTTTTCTAAATTTTTTTCCAAAAAAATTTTTTTTTTTCGGAAACCATTTATCATATCCGAAAAACAAGTCCACCAACACTTTGAACTCCATATTTCACAGCAGTGTACCAAATTTCAGTTCGATACGATCACAAGTTTCGGAGATATCGGGAAAAAATGTGTCAAATTTCGAGGTTTTCTTCTCGATATCGTTTATTTTTTCGGTATAACTCGAGAAATACTGATTCAGTCCTGATGAAACTTCACAGCTAGTTTTAAGATGCTGAAAGACAACTTCATGCGAAATTTCGTGATAATCGTGTCATTAGAACAATTTGAAAAAAAAATTTGTATGATTTTTCTCATCATATCATCCTCATCAAATTCTGTATGAAACTTCGAACTGTTATTTTTCGATGAAGTACTGGATTTCAATTCGATCTGATCTGTATTTTTGGAAATATTGAAAAAATAAAATTTTGATTGGGTATATCTACGGAATCATTGGGTGGATTTTACCCATTCACGAATTCGGCCTTCGTAATTTAGGTCCAAACCTTCTCTACGCAGTCGGCCGTTAGGCTGACCGTAAACACAATAACTTCCGGAAGAAATGACTTAGAAACTCGATATTTGTAGAGAAGGTTTGGGGCTTAATTACGAAGGTCGAATTCGTGAATGGGTAAAATCCGCCCAATGATTTCGTAGATACACCCATTCAAAATTTTATTTTTCCAATATTTCCAAAAATACAGATTTGATCGAATTGAAATTCAGTAATTTATCAGTAAAAATTTCAAAAAGCACTGCCGTGAAGGCAGCAGCTTTTGCGTGCATGTTCAAATTCGTTGCTGAAGCGGTCATCTACATTGAACATGCGCGCAAAAGTTCCTGCCATCACGGCAGTGCTTTTTGAAATTTTTGGGTATGCCGATTGAGAAGAAACATGCACTGTGTCAATACACAGTCCATCTACTACATTGGCCTTTTAGCCATATTGTACCTGCTTATGGAAGTGTCAAGGTGCATATTTACTAAACTGCAACACAGAAAGACATCAAACTGAACTGAACTGAAGAAAGGTCTATTTATTTATAATTTCAGTGAAAGTAATATCATATCAAGTACACAAAATATACTATCTTGATCGTTAAAAATTTTAGAAAAGCACAGTGGGGAGCATTTACGCGCTTGTTCCAATTTGTAGCCGAAGTAGTTTCTTGTTCACAAACTGAACCCGCCAATAGCAGATTCACTTCCTGGTGGAAAGATTAGTCTTATTTTCATATGATGGTTCTGACGAAATTTTGAATGAACCTCAAGCTACCATTTTTTGATTGGGTTGGAAATTCAACTTCGATCCAATTGAAAATATTGAGGAATAAAACAATTTTGAATGGAAACCTTCATCTACAGAATAATTTTGCGATTTTCACCCATTCACGTATTTGACTTTCGTTATTAAACTGAAAACCTACTCTACGAAATATCCAGGCGTTTCTTTCTTAATTTATTGTATTCGCGGCCAATAGGGATCAAAATAATTTCCGGAAAAATCTACTTGTACTACTAGTAGAGTTTTAATCACGAAGGCGGAATTTTCAAAATTTCATTTTCTTAATATTTCCAAAAATGCATATATTAGCGAATTGAAACCCAGTACTCCAGTTCAGATCTGATTTAGTTAGTTTTTCTTGAGTAAATAAGGAAATAACCTCAAAAACAACCACGAAATTTTGCATATTTCTTTTCCAATATCTCCTAAAATAAATATCATATTATCAAACATTTTAAACAATTTCGCTGAATATTTTTTTGGAATTTGTGCCCAATCCATTGGAGTCTGATCAATGCTTTTCAAAAATGCAATTTTTCTTCATATTTCACCATTACAGTTATCATATTACGCGGCAGTATTTTGAAACAAGTTACGTAGTAACAATCTGATCGCTTCATTATTTCTTGAGATATTAAGCAAACAACCTCAACATTTCGAAGAATATCGAAATTTACATATTTTTCCCTATATCTCCGTGAATAAATATCAGATGAAGTTGGAATTGGGAACAATGTTTCTATATGGTCAGTGCTAAATTTCACTGAAATATCATAAATGACACAAAAAGTAATTTTTTTAAATTTTTGAACGACTAGATCTACATGAAATTTCACATCGGATTGCTCGTTGGCATTCTCTAACCAATAACAAGGTTTCAATCTGATGGCTTCTGTACTTCTTGAGATATTGAGGAAATGACATAAAATAACAAAATTTGACAGGTATGTGCCGCATCTCATATCAATCCGATCAACAGTCTCCGAGAAAAATATCATAATAAACTTTTTTCAAATTTCTAACGACTGAGTCCCACATAATTCCCCACTTAGTTGCACTATGGTATTCTCGAACTGATTACAAAGTTTCAATCTGGTAGAGCCATAGGATATCGAGAAATCAACTTCAAAATTTTATATTGGTATAACTCCGAAACTTTTAGGACTATAACGCCCACTAACGAAATTAACCGTGATATTCGGGCTACAAAACGAACCAGGAAATTGAAACAGTCTAGTTCCTTCCCTCAAAACTTAGAGCATACTTATACAGCCAGCCGAACGAACGGACGGACTGACGAACAGGATTGAACTTGACCACGGACTCTTCATCAGCGAGTCCAACCTAGTCGTTTGAAACCGTTTTCGGCTCAAAACTAGAAAATTTCAGACATTTAGGCAAATCGATAACGCTGTTTCCCAGAACGCTCGCGTTGAGAGTATATCAGACCAAAATATCCCATGAAATAAGAAATCACAAGACAAATCGCTTTTCCCCATGCATTTCAGAATATTCTTAGTCCTCCATCAGTCTCACTTGTCAAAACCGCTCGTAACCTTTGAGGACACAAATTCAAAATTTTACATTTTTTTTTTCAATATCTCTGAAAACGACCTACAATTCATGTATGCGCTCAATATTCTCCCGAAGACATTTGTAGTCATCCGAACTGTGGATTATGTAAGAAATCTTGAGCTCGCTGTTTAAAAGCAGCTTTCAACTCTCTATCGTATCATCATTTAATCATAGACACAATTTTGCATGAACATTCACGCCTAAATTTTCCAACCAAGTACCTATCGGATTTCGATTCGATCAGATTTGTAATTCCGAAAATTTTTAGAAAATGAAATTTCAAATTGATATATCTGTGAAATTAGTGGTATGCTACCCCACCTTCATGGTCTTGACCTTTCCGTTTTAGTCCTACAAAATTCCAGTCTCTCAGCCATACATAATTCTACTGATATATCTATTCGAAATTATACTTTCGCGATGTTTTTAAATATACAGAACTAATCAGTCTCTTACCAAGTAACTATTTGAAAATGTAGGGCGTGAGGGTTCATGTGCAATTTAATAAGAATCATAGAATAAGAAGGTCGCAAAATAGTTTTTCAAAAATTGAGCTGCCTGATCGAATCTACTCAATTACAAATTTCCATACTTTCACTGAAAAGTACCTGTAGCAATAATAAAACCAGCTACATATTTTTTTTTAAATAAACGACAATTTTCGCGGATCAATTGTCCCGAAACGTTAAATATCCCACCAACGGAATACGAGCTAATTCCAATTCCGATCCTCTATGAAAATACTCCCAGCGAAGCGATATTCGATATACGTTGCAATGTTGCCATCTCAAAGAGTCCTCAATATGCCCGAAATGGTACTCGATATACTCCATATGTATATTCCATCCACGCCCCTGGCGACAAAGTGCCGAACTAAAAATATACGAATTTAACGAATTCCGTACATTAGCACCTCACACAAAAACGTTAATTGCGCTGTTATCTTAAAATCTGGGGTTGATTTATGCATGGTACGGAGTTGGGTTTTTCTCCTTGGATCTAGAGATGTGCACCATTATCGAATCGATGGTCTGTACGAGGAGAAAAAGGCGAAAACATTAGGGCGTCAGATATACTGAGTCCGTAATTCGGTTGAGTCCGTTGTGAATGGAGTTGGCATTGATACTGGTGCCATAATGTTACAAGGATATATATATATATATATATATAATATATATATATAATTATACAATGATCATACTGTCCAAATGTCTGTGATTTTTCAAATTACCAGGCCTCTTGAAATTCTGAACTGACACCATTTTATTTAAATTTTGAACTGATTTTCAAATTTCACGTATAATATAATATATTCATTGTATTTGTATTTTCATTGTATAAAGACAATGGTATTACCATTGTTTAAGGAGAAGATAGTTACTCTCCATACAAATCTTGTTGGACGTGGTTTAATTGCGACATCTATTGGAACTAAGCAACATTCGATTAAATCGTACCCCATGCAAATTCGCCCTCTTTAATATCAAATTTCTCGATTTCATTAATAATGAATTAATCGATTGATAGCAGAATAAAAAAGTGAATACAGTAATTTTACACAAGAATGAAGTCAAGTCACTAAATCATTGTGCACAGAGACATCTAGCGAGTAAGAACATAAGCAATTTCGAGTTTTCGTTTTGAAAGTTTCAATGAAATTATGATATTGAAATAATACACAGTTATATATATTCAATACACGAGTACTAATAATAGAATATGAGTTGAATATGTACAATAAGACTTAAATCGATTCAGCGGTTGTGTAGATATTGAATAAAAAATCAAGAATAATCTCATTTTTCTATGTGACAAATGACATATGTCGAATTCTCTAATGCGCTGAAGCAGCTGAAGCCTTTTTTGAAATCCTGTTGGTGAGACGTTAAGGAACCACGTTGTGAGTAGTATTAAAGTAAGTTTAAATTTATTTTTCATTCATATTATTTATTCATATTTGTCTCATATGACTATTATGTCACAGACCATATATATGATTATATTCTTGCCGGTTCATGTATCATCTAAATTTGGATGTAATGGTAGTTTTTGTTTTCAGTAATGGCACCAAAATATGAGATCGCCGTTGGGCTGCAAAGGGGTCACCAAACTACTAAAATTCCATCTGGAAAAATAACGGCTGATAAAATCCGCCCTTCCAGGCTCAAGGGACGTTTGACGAAGCATTCTAAATTCGTGAGGGATCTAGTCCGTGAGGTTGTAGGAGACGCTCCTTATGAAAAGAGGGCTACGGAATTGCTGAAGGTGTCTAGAGATAAAAGGGCCCTTCAATTTTTGAAGCGCCGTTTGGGAACAAACATCAGAGCCAAGAGGAAGCGTGAGGAAATATCCAACATTCTTACGCAAATGAGGAAGGCCCAAGCTCATGCCAAGTAAATGTAGCTTGTTTGTTTATAATAACAAAATCAAAAAAAAATACTGCTGTATATATACTAATAATAATATAATTAATATATTAATTACTTACTTACTTACTATTCATCTTTCCTTGTCCAGGTTCACTGTTGTATACATACTTTTGAGTTTTGGGATGTATTTTAATCATATTCATTTCAATACGAAATTCTGCATCTATTCGAGACCTTCAAAATTGTTCACATTGATGTTTTTATTCCATACTTGTTATGATTGAACAGGTTTTTTTAAAAGCATTGTCAAGCTCTATGAAATAAAAAATTCCATTACTCTTTAGCATCAAGATAAAAAATTTTGAGTGAGTTTATGTAGGTATGTTTACTAACTGCTGGTTTCATAAGTCATCATTGATTTCTTGAAGTTATGAGGTATTGTATGGAAAAGATAATTCATATCCAAAGCCAGTTGAGTGTCGATTCAGTTATATTATCTCATTTTGTTAATAGATATAGAATGCTCTGATTTATGATTGTGATGCCATTAAAAAGAGTATTTGCTCTTATTGAGTTAAGATGTGTTGAAAATGACCTGCTGCTTAATGTGAACACGACATGTCAGACCTCACAAAATTTGGCATGATTCTTCAAGCCGACAATTTCCCATCAAGTAACAGAATTCAATTAGATCGTATATACACATGTGTAATTTATTTCAAAAGAAACAACTAATGAGTCCTGATATTTGTACTTCAGTTTTCTATCCTACTTACTAAAGTAGAATTAATGAAGGGGTGAAATTCACTCGTACCTTTGTAGAGAACAGTAGTATATCTTGTCTATGGTAGAGAACAAGTTTTCTATTCAAATATCCATTTAACCAATGATTCTGTAGATACCTTGTATCTGTATCTATTCGAAATTATATTTTTCAGAAGTACCTAATCGGTCAACTTGCAATAGTATATTCCACTGAGAGGACGACTTCAGTTTTCGTTTAAATTTCATTATTCTAGAATTAATATTCACACACTGCCAAGAGTCAATTCGATCGAATAATAGCTATACATATAGTTTTCGAGTTATATGGAAAAATCAGAAATATAGGGGTAAAAATACTTGTCGACTGCAACTATACCGTTAACCGAATAAAAGTCTATCGGGCAAGTGGACAATTTTTAATGATTTTGATTCTTAACATACAAATATTTACCTACGTTTCGGCACCATTCGTGCCTTTATCAAAGCTAATTTGTTGTTCAAGTAATCAAAGAAAAACTAGGAAAATTAGTAGGATTTAACATACGACGAAATGTTAATTTCATTTATTTATTTGTAATAATATACAACAGTAAATCAAATCAAGTTTGTTAACACAGAGTACTACTCTTTGAATAAAGAACAGCAATGTTCTTTATTCAGAGGTACTACTATTACCTAAACTATTTCTTCTCTGATGATATAATTTTTCAGTTCTCTTTTAAACTAATGGTATTTTTTTATTACTAAGACTTGAACTATGTGTTGAATAATTAAATATTTTAAATTCTCTTATATATACATATATCATTTATTAATTATGTATTTGTTGAAATTGTTTGACAACTCTTCTTAATAATATACAGGGTCTTTCACGAGGAACCTCACCCATATTTATACGGGAAACTACTGAACGTATTTTCATGAAATTCAGCACTTATAAGTATTTCACGATGCTGATGAAATCTAAAATATTTTCAAGGCATGAGCAACTCCGGTTTTTCCGGAAATGACGTCAACTTCCGTTTTTCAAATTAGAACACCATTTTTTTATTGCAGAAATAGATTCCTTAGAAAATTTCAATTTATTTTGATGTAACATTTTTCAGTTTTGGTTGGAAAATTCTCTCTGAGCGGGAAAATTCAAAAAAAAAATCGAAAATAGAGCTCCGCTGAAACAAGATTAACTTCGAGGTTTTTGAAAGGAAAATTTTCATTTTTGGGATTTTTCAAGATGTAAGATTGATGTATCCACTTTAAAAATCGAAATCGCGATTCATGATACAGGGGGTGAAAAAATCGTGAAAAATCAATTTTTTCAAATTAGAACCCCATTTTTTTATGGCAGATATTGAACCTACGTTAAAAAATAATGTGAGTGTATGCATCACACCCTTGCCCTAAAGTGGATATTTTCTGAGTTATTCACAAAAAACTGTTTTTCGTCTTGAATTTTCAGCTATTTCTTTTCCCTTCACGCCAAAAAGATGACATTTTCAGGAACTGTTACTTAAACCATGTTTTAGATATTACTACCCTAATATGCAAGAGAAAAAAGTTACAGGTTGTTCCTAAATAGATGGCGAATTTGTATCGGAAACCTCTTTATTTCAACTAATCGGCCATCGGTTTTCTCTCCAGTGATAAATAAATAATTCCTTATGAACCATATGCAAAAACTTACCATGTTTTACATTATTTTTTTCAATGATAGATATCATTAATTACATCTGCCAAATTCCTCTTTATTCAGTAGCATTTTGTGTTTACTATTAATTTGGTGATAATTCGTATTAAGTTATAAAATCGATCACTATGCCTAATTTTACCAATGAAGATTATTTAAATCTCATTCTACTTCATGGAGAATGTAATAATGTTGTAGATAGAACGATTCGACTGTTCATTGAGAGGTTTCCTGACCGACCCAGACCAACGAGAGATACCATTAACAGAACCATGACAAACTTGAGAAATGTCGGATCTTTCGTTAAGAAAACTACACACAGAGAAAAAAGTGTAGTAGAAGATGAGAACAACGAAATTACAGTTCTTGCATATTTTCGTGTGAAACCTCAAAATTCTCTCAAAGATGCCGAGATTGATCTAGGATTATCTCAATCGAGTGTTTGGAGAATATTGAAAAAACATAAAATGCACCCATATAAATTCAATAGGGTACATCATTTGAAGGAAACTGATTTCGTCAGGAGAACAGAGTTTTGCGAAGCTATGATGATTCGATTTCAAGAGAATGAAAACTTTTTGGACTGTATAATTTGGACAGATGAATCTAAATTCACAAAGAATGGTTCTTTCAATAGGCATAGCAGTCATTATTGGGATGAAGAGAACAACCACCACTTCAGACAATGGAACTTTCAAGAGACCTGGAGTTTCAATGTTTTTTGCGCCATCAAAAATAATGCAATTCTCGATGTTCACATTTATGATGGGGCTTTAACTGGTAAGATAGAACACTACACATGTTTGCATTATTTAAAGAATGTTCTCCCTTAGGAGATAGATATTCTGACATATTGACTCAAATAATTGAGCCGCTAGTACAGAACCATAATGACTTATGGTATCAACAAGATGGCGCGCCTCCACACAATTCACTCAATGCGTCAAATATCCTCTACAGGCTATTTGAAGATCGATGGTTGGCGAACAATGGTCCACATCTTTGGCCACCACGTTCTTCCGATTTAACTCCTTTAGACTATTATGTTTGGGGTAGGATAAAAAATATTGTCTACTCAACTCCCCTGACTGACAAAGAGGACTGCATAGAACAAGTCAGAAATGCGTTCAGGTTTGTTTAGATTTTTAGATTCATAGTTTTGAAACTCAATTTGGTTTTTAAACACTTTTGCAGATCTCTTCCTCCCGATGAAATAAGAAGAGCAACGCACGAAGCATTCCTGAGACGTATAAATAAATGTCTAGAAATTAACGGTCAAAACTTTGAGCATCTTCTCTAGTTATAACTGCGAGAGTTTGCCATGGTTCTCCTAATAGTAACTTGAAGTCGGTTTCAAGAAGGGGTGAAAAATCTACAGCATGGTTCAAATAACAGTTCCTGAAAATTTCATCTTTTTGGCGTGAAGGGAAAAGAAATAGCTGAAAATTCAAGACGAAAAACAGTTTTTTGTGAATAACTCAGAAAATATCCATTTTAGGGCAAGGGTGTGATGCATACACTCACATTATTTTTTAACGTAGATTCAATATCTGCCATAAAAAAATGGGGTTCTGATTTGAAAAAATTGATTTTTCACGATTTTGTCATCCCTAACTTTGAAAGCGATTTTTTCACCCCCTGTATCATGAATCGCGATTTCGATTTTTAAAGTGGATATATCAATCTTACATCTTGAAAAATCTCAAAAATGAAAATTTTCCATCCAAAAACCTCGGAAGTTATTCTTGTTTCAGCGGAGCTCTATTTTCGATTTTGTTTTCGAATTTTCCCGCTCAGAGAGAATTTTCCAACCAAAACTGAAAAATGATACATCAAAATAAATTGAAATTTTCTAAGGAATCTATTTCTGCAATAAAAAAATGGTGTTCTAATTCGAAAAACGGAAGTTGACGTCATTTCCGGAAAAACCGGAGGTGCTCATGCCTTGAAAATATTTTAGATTTCATCAGCATCGTGAAATACTTATAAGTGCTGAATTTCATGAAAATACGTTCAGTAGTTTCCCGTATAAATATGGGTGAGGTTCCTTGTGAAAGACCCTGTATAATAGATCTAATGGAAAATTTTCAAATAAATAACCCAGAAGTCAATGTATACTAAACTATGTGATGTAAAGGGACCTTGAACATAATGATGGTGTTTTATTTTCCTTACATAAAATAATAACTTGAGGCGAAAGTAAGTTACCAGAATCGAAAATTATCACTGAAGATGACCCCATGTTGACAGCTATTCGAAAGACCCCCCAAACGTGTAATGTGCCCGATAAAAACCGTCAAGTAGATTATAGTTATGAACATAAATTTGTTAGCAGATTTCAATCCAATCTATATTTTTGAAAGTTTTGGGCACATATATATATACAAATATCGAGTTCTAAAGGTGTTTCTTTCGAAAGTTATTGTATTTACGGTCGGTAGAATAAAAATTATAATTGAGGAAAAATTCGAAATTTGCTTTAAAGGTAGGCACTCGGTAGTGGTAGTTAACGCGAATTACTCAGAAAATTGAACTCAATAGGCCTAGTGCCCTAGGTTTCTAGAGTGCTTAAAGCTTTTTTATCAGTGCATACTGCTCTGCTCTGGAATACTACAGTGGTATACTAACTTGGTTGAAATCACTTTCTTTACATGCTGTTCTAGGAAACAAGAGTGTTATCATACCATTGTATAATGGTATATACATTGTATAATGGTATATATATATATATATATATATATATATATATAATATATATATATAATTATACAATGATCATACTGTCCAAATGTCTGTGATTTTTCAAATTACCAGGCCTCTTGAAATTCTGAACTGACACCATTTTATTTAAATTTTGAACTGATTTTCAAATTTCACGTATAATATAATATATTCATTGTATTTGTATTTTCATTGTATAAAGACAATGGTATTACCATTGTTTAAGGAGAAGATAGTTACTCTCCATACAAATCTTGTTGGACGTGGTTTAATTGCGACATCTATTGGAACTAAGCAACATTCGATTAAATCGTACCCCATGCAAATTCGCCCTCTTTAATATCAAATTTCTCGATTTCATTAATAATGAATTAATCGATTGATAGCAGAATAAAAAAGTGAATACAGTAATTTTACACAAGAATGAAGTCAAGTCACTAAATCATTGTGCACAGAGACATCTAGCGAGTAAGAACATAAGCAATTTCGAGTTTTCGTTTTGAAAGTTTCAATGAAATTATGATATTGAAATAATACACAGTTATATATATTCAATACACGAGTACTAATAATAGAATATGAGTTGAATATGTACAATAAGACTTAAATCGATTCAGCGGTTGTGTAGATATTGAATAAAAAATCAAGAATAATCTCATTTTTCTATGTGACAAATGACATATGTCGAATTCTCTAATGCGCTGAAGCAGCTGAAGCCTTTTTTGAAATCCTGTTGGTGAGACGTTAAGGAACCACGTTGTGAGTAGTATTAAAGTAAGTTTAAATTTATTTTTCATTCATATTATTTATTCATATTTGTCTCATATGACTATTATGTCACAGACCATATATATGATTATATTCTTGCCGGTTCATGTATCATCTAAATTTGGATGTAATGGTAGTTTTTGTTTTCAGTAATGGCACCAAAATATGAGATCGCCGTTGGGCTGCAAAGGGGTCACCAAACTACTAAAATTCCATCTGGAAAAATAACGGCTGATAAAATCCGCCCTTCCAGGCTCAAGGGACGTTTGACGAAGCATTCTAAATTCGTGAGGGATCTAGTCCGTGAGGTTGTAGGAGACGCTCCTTATGAAAAGAGGGCTACGGAATTGCTGAAGGTGTCTAGAGATAAAAGGGCCCTTCAATTTTTGAAGCGCCGTTTGGGAACAAACATCAGAGCCAAGAGGAAGCGTGAGGAAATATCCAACATTCTTACGCAAATGAGGAAGGCCCAAGCTCATGCCAAGTAAATGTAGCTTGTTTGTTTATAATAACAAAATCAAAAAAAAATACTGCTGTATATATACTAATAATAATATAATTAATATATTAATTACTTACTTACTTACTATTCATCTTTCCTTGTCCAGGTTCACTGTTGTATACATACTTTTGAGTTTTGGGATGTATTTTAATCATATTCATTTCAATACGAAATTCTGCATCTATTCGAGACCTTCAAAATTGTTCACATTGATGTTTTTATTCCATACTTGTTATGATTGAACAGGTTTTTTTAAAAGCATTGTCAAGCTCTATGAAATAAAAAATTCCATTACTCTTTAGCATCAAGATAAAAAATTTTGAGTGAGTTTATGTAGGTATGTTTACTAACTGCTGGTTTCATAAGTCATCATTGATTTCTTGAAGTTATGAGGTATTGTATGGAAAAGATAATTCATATCCAAAGCCAGTTGAGTGTCGATTCAGTTATATTATCTCATTTTGTTAATAGATATAGAATGCTCTGATTTATGATTGTGATGCCATTAAAAAGAGTATTTGCTCTTATTGAGTTAAGATGTGTTGAAAATGACCTGCTGCTTAATGTGAACACGACATGTCAGACCTCACAAAATTTGGCATGATTCTTCAAGCCGACAATTTCCCATCAAGTAACAGAATTCAATTAGATCGTATATACACATGTGTAATTTATTTCAAAAGAAACAACTAATGAGTCCTGATATTTGTACTTCAGTTTTCTATCCTACTTACTAAAGTAGAATTAATGAAGGGGTGAAATTCACTCGTACCTTTGTAGAGAACAGTAGTATATCTTGTCTATGGTAGAGAACAAGTTTTCTATTCAAATATCCATTTAACCAATGATTCTGTAGATACCTTGTATCTGTATCTATTCGAAATTATATTTTTCAGAAGTACCTAATCGGTCAACTTGCAATAGTATATTCCACTGAGAGGACGACTTCAGTTTTCGTTTAAATTTCATTATTCTAGAATTAATATTCACACACTGCCAAGAGTCAATTCGATCGAATAATAGCTATACATATAGTTTTCGAGTTATATGGAAAAATCAGAAATATAGGGGTAAAAATACTTGTCGACTGCAACTATACCGTTAACCGAATAAAAGTCTATCGGGCAAGTGGACAATTTTTAATGATTTTGATTCTTAACATACAAATATTTACCTACGTTTCGGCACCATTCGTGCCTTTATCAAAGCTAATTTGTTGTTCAAGTAATCAAAGAAAAACTAGGAAAATTAGTAGGATTTAACATATGACGAAATGTTAATTTCATTTATTTATTTGTAATAATATACAACAGTAAATCAAATCAAGTTTGTTAACACAGAGTACTACTCTTTGAATAAAGAACAGCAATGTTCTTTATTCAGAGGTACTACTATTACCTAAACTATTTCTTCTCTGATGATATAATTTTTCAGTTCTCTTTTAAACTAATGGTATTTTTTTATTACTAAGACTTGAACTATGTGTTGAATAATTAAATATTTTAAATTCTCTTATATATACATATATCATTTGTTAATTATGTATTTGTTGAAATTGTTTGACAACTCTTCTTAATAATATACAGGGTCTTTCACGAGGAACCTCACCCATATTTATACGGGAAACTACTGAACGTATTTTCATGAAATTCAGCACTTATAAGTATTTCACGATGCTGATGAAATCTAAAATATTTTCAAGGCATGAGCAACTCCGGTTTTTCCGGAAATGACGTCAACTTCCGTTTTTCAAATTAGAACACCATTTTTTTATTGCAGAAATAGATTCCTTAGAAAATTTCAATTTATTTTGATGTAACATTTTTCAGTTTTGGTTGGAAAATTCTCTCTGAGCGGGAAAATTCAAAAAAAAAATCGAAAATAGAGCTCCGCTGAAACAAGATTAACTTCGAGGTTTTTGAAAGGAAAATTTTCATTTTTGGGATTTTTCAAGATGTAAGATTGATGTATCCACTTTAAAAATCGAAATCGCGATTCATGATACAGGGGGTGAAAAAATCGTGAAAAATCAATTTTTTCAAATTAGAACCCCATTTTTTTATGGCAGATATTGAACCTACGTTAAAAAATAATGTGAGTGTATGCATCACACCCTTGCCCTAAAGTGGATATTTTCTGAGTTATTCACAAAAAACTGTTTTTCGTCTTGAATTTTCAGCTATTTCTTTTCCCTTCACGCCAAAAAGATGACATTTTCAGGAACTGTTACTTAAACCATGTTTTAGATATTACTACCCTAATATGCAAGAGAAAAAAGTTACAGGTTGTTCCTAAATAGATGGCGAATTTGTATCGGAAACCTCTTTATTTCAACTAATCGGCCATCGGTTTTCTCTCCAGTGATAAATAAATAATTCCTTATGAACCATATGCAAAAACTTACCATGTTTTACATTATTTTTTTCAATGATAGATATCATTAATTACATCTGCCAAATTCCTCTTTATTCAGTAGCATTTTGTGTTTACTATTAATTTGGTGATAATTCGTATTAAGTTATAAAATCGATCACTATGCCTAATTTTACCAATGAAGATTATTTAAATCTCATTCTACTTCATGGAGAATGTAATAATGTTGTAGATAGAACGATTCGACTGTTCATTGAGAGGTTTCCTGACCGACCCAGACCAACGAGAGATACCATTAACAGAACCATGACAAACTTGAGAAATGTCGGATCTTTCGTTAAGAAAACTACACACAGAGAAAAAAGTGTAGTAGAAGATGAGAACAACGAAATTACAGTTCTTGCATATTTTCGTGTGAAACCTCAAAATTCTCTCAAAGATGCCGAGATTGATCTAGGATTATCTCAATCGAGTGTTTGGAGAATATTGAAAAAACATAAAATGCACCCATATAAATTCAATAGGGTACATCATTTGAAGGAAACTGATTTCGTCAGGAGAACAGAGTTTTGCGAAGCTATGATGATTCGATTTCAAGAGAATGAAAACTTTTTGGACTGTATAATTTGGACAGATGAATCTAAATTCACAAAGAATGGTTCTTTCAATAGGCATAGCAGTCATTATTGGGATGAAGAGAACAACCACCACTTCAGACAATGGAACTTTCAAGAGACCTGGAGTTTCAATGTTTTTTGCGCCATCAAAAATAATGCAATTCTCGATGTTCACATTTATGATGGGACTTTAACTGGTAAGATAGAACACTACACATGTTTGCATTATTTAAAGAATGTTCTCCCTTAGGAGATAGATATTCTGACATATTGACTCAAATAATTGAGCCGCTAGTACAGAACCATAATGACTTATGGTATCAACAAGATGGCGCGCCTCCACACAATTCACTCAATGCGTCAAATATCCTCTACAGGCTATTTGAAGATCGATGGTTGGCGAACAATGGTCCACATCTTTGGCCACCACGTTCTTCCGATTTAACTCCTTTAGACTATTATGTTTGGGGTAGGATAAAAAATATTGTCTACTCAACTCCCCTGACTGACAAAGAGGACTGCATAGAACAAGTCAGAAATGCGTTCAGGTTTGTTTAGATTTTTAGATTCATAGTTTTGAAACTCAATTTGGTTTTTAAACACTTTTGCAGATCTCTTCCTCCCGATGAAATAAGAAGAGCAACGCACGAAGCATTCCTGAGACGTATAAATAAATGTCTAGAAATTAACGGTCAAAACTTTGAGCATCTTCTCTAGTTATAACTGCGAGAGTTTGCCATGGTTCTCCTAATAGTAACTTGAAGTCGGTTTCAAGAAGGGGTGAAAAATCTACAGCATGGTTCAAATAACAGTTCCTGAAAATTTCATCTTTTTGGCGTGAAGGGAAAAGAAATAGCTGAAAATTCAAGACGAAAAACAGTTTTTTGTGAATAACTCAGAAAATATCCATTTTAGGGCAAGGGTGTGATGCATACACTCACATTATTTTTTAACGTAGATTCAATATCTGCCATAAAAAAATGGGGTTCTGATTTGAAAAAATTGATTTTTCACGATTTTGTCATCCCTAACTTTGAAAGCGATTTTTTCACCCCCTGTATCATGAATCGCGATTTCGATTTTTAAAGTGGATATATCAATCTTACATCTTGAAAAATCTCAAAAATGAAAATTTTCCATCCAAAAACCTCGGAAGTTATTCTTGTTTCAGCGGAGCTCTATTTTCGATTTTGTTTTCGAATTTTCCCGCTCAGAGAGAATTTTCCAACCAAAACTGAAAAATGATACATCAAAATAAATTGAAATTTTCTAAGGAATCTATTTCTGCAATAAAAAAATGGTGTTCTAATTCGAAAAACGGAAGTTGACGTCATTTCCGGAAAAACCGGAGGTGCTCATGCCTTGAAAATATTTTAGATTTCATCAGCATCGTGAAATACTTATAAGTGCTGAATTTCATGAAAATACGTTCAGTAGTTTCCCGTATAAATATGGGTGAGGTTCCTTGTGAAAGACCCTGTATAATAGATCTAATGGAAAATTTTCAAATAAATAACCCAGAAGTCAATGTATACTAAACTATGTGATGTAAAGGGACCTTGAACATAATGATGGTGTTTTATTTTCCTTACATAAAATAATAACTTGAGGCGAAAGTAAGTTACCAGAATCGAAAATTATCACTGAAGATGACCCCATGTTGACAGCTATTCGAAAGACCCCCCAAACGTGTAATGTGCCCGATAAAAACCGTCAAGTAGATTATAGTTATGAACATAAATTTGTTAGCAGATTTCAATCCAATCTATATTTTTGAAAGTTTTGGGCACATATATATATACAAATATCGAGTTCTAAAGGTGTTTCTTTCGAAAGTTATTGTATTTACGGTCGGTAGAATAAAAATTATAATTGAGGAAAAATTCAAAATTTGCTTTAAAGGTAGGCACTCGGTAGTGGTAGTTAACGCGAATTACTCAGAAAATTGAACTCAATAGGCCTAGTGCCCTAGGTTTCTAGAGTGCTTAAAGCTTTTTTATCAGTGCATACTGCTCTGCTCTGGAATACTACAGTGGTATACTAACTTGGTTGAAATCACTTTCTTTACATGCTGTTCTAGGAAACAAGAGTGTTATCATACCATTGTATAATGGTATATACATTGTATAATGGTATATATATATATATATATATATATATATATATATATATATATATATATATATATATATATATAAATCCAGATATCATTGCTGCGTCATTCCGTAACACCCTACTTTCTGCGTCCCCTAGAAATCGTGGTGTATATCGATTTTTTTCATGCTCAAACAGTTCAAAACGGTTCTAGGATCATTAATCCGGTCTCACTTTTCGATATACTTCAACAATGAGAGAGAAAATTTTCTTAGACATTTTACCAGCGTTTTTGCGGCACAACTTGGTAGAACTATTTCTGCATCCGTATATTCAAGTTTCTATAGTTCCATCTTTTCGACGTCGTTTCTGCTATATCCATATCTCCCGTCACGACATTGTTGCGCCTGCTACGTTGCCAATTGTAATATAGTTTTTTTATGGAGAATTACGAGGTGATTCAGAGATATTGTTCGTTTAATATCCGACATTGAATTTTGCGAGCCCAAAATAGAAATATATGGGGGGTGCTCCGCGAGTAAGTGTACATCGTTTGAAGGTGGTACAAGGGAAGCCTGAAAAACAAAAATGAAATATGAGCTATGGCTTTTCGTTTCTAAGATACAGAGGATGATTTATCGATTTTAGAAGAACTTTTTGAAGGCTATAGCTTCTGAATCGTTCAACGAATTGGCTTCAGAGTTGGCGGATATTGTCATCTCAGAATGAACCAGACCAAAATGTTACAGACCTTAATCGGAAATTTTTGATTTTTACTTCTAGGTCTGAAAAAAAATATCTCGTACAAGGAATTGAGATTTATCTGACTCATCTGACTCTGCATAGATTTTTCTTTCGAGTACTGTTTTCCACGTGACCACCACATCAGCTGTTCATTTGTTTTTCTCGAAAATCATTTCACGCCTATTATTTTTTAGACCTCTTATAACCCTGCATAATGTAATAAAATATTCCTGATCATTTTTGCGCATATGTTCTAGGGGAACAGTGTGCTATCGTTTTTTCCGAATATCTGTGATTTTCGAACTTTCAGCCGAACATGGTCTCAAACGACTAGAATGGACTAACCGATGACGAATCCGGTGTCAAAATCGATTTTATCCGGCCGGCCGTGTGCACTATTTCGGGCGTACGGTGAATTCTATCGACTTTAAGCATTCAGGGTAGGTTGCATATC
The DNA here is from genome assembly GCA_958510865.1 of Myrrha octodecimguttata. Lineage (NCBI taxonomy): Eukaryota > Metazoa > Arthropoda > Insecta > Coleoptera > Coccinellidae > Myrrha > Myrrha octodecimguttata. The sequence continues at coordinate 36,778,250 of OY294057.1, forward strand.
AAAATGCGACGGTGAAGTTCGTTGACGCGCAAAATCGGCAGAACGATTTCGGAATCATAGGCATTTGAAATTTTGAGGTCATTTCCTGATATTTTAGGTACTACTGAAGAATTGGAGTTGAACTTGGCAGTTAGTGGGAGCATTATGACTCACAACCTCTCGCGAGGTTCTGTCGTAATCGTGAAATCAGTGAATTAAAAAAAAATATTTTTCAAAATTTTTTTGGAAGAGTTTCATCGTATTCAAAAAACCCCCAATTTCAATATGAAAAAAACTAGAAAAGCACTGCCGTGAAGGCAGAAGCTGCGTATGTTCAATGGAGATGACTGCTTCTTGGCAACGAATTTGAACATGGGTGTTATTGTAGTCCAAACGTACTCTACGAATATCGGGTGCGTAACCTTTTCTTTCCAAATTTTTTAGGTTCATGGTTATTCTAACGGTGAATTGTAGATATTTCTATTCAAAATAGTATTTTTTCAATATTTCCAAAAATATCGATCGAATCGAAATCTTATACTTGATTGAATAATTTTCCCTCCATTAATAAGTTAAGCTGTTCTTGGTGGACATACAATGTGAAATGGTAACCACGAATGTGACATGTGCGTGAGAGCTGCTGATGACTTTTTCGCGAATTAGAAAAAAATGTGGTTTGCCTGGAACAAATAGGTCTGAATCACATCATATCACGACACTATTTAAATATTGACTACAACTGATTTCAATAAAAATGTTTCATTAGTAAGGTATTCGAAATCGATATTGTCAAGATACGTGTTACTGAATATCATAATTCCCTTATTGATTAGATGATATGTGGATCATTTTGAAAAATTTTATATCTCATACTGGTTATAATATGAGTGCTTGGCCATAGCCTATTGATTAGTGCAGGTCGTCAAGGTTTTTCAGGAAAGTAGCTCGTTTTGTATCCCAGGTTCATATCATCTGCAGAGATTTTGGAAAAAAGGTTTAGCTACTGAAATCACTTCACCGGGGTTTTTGGACCAGAGTATGTAAAAGAGTCTGAGTGAGATATCATCCTTATATTATAAGAAGTAAATTTCCTTTAGACGGATGTGTGTGAAGTTGGCCCAGCGCTTTTCGGTTTCGAAAACATTTTTTTGTATTGAGTTGTTCTTGGTTCGTGCTGGCTTGTTCCGTTGAAATTTTTCTTATTCTCGTTCTCAGAATATTCCCCAAAATATCCACAATATACCAGTCCAGCATTTATCGGAAAACTGGGTTTCAACAGCTGAAATGGGTGTGCCATTCGAATTCTTCTGAAAGTCCCTCTAATTTCTCGAGAAATCATAAAAAGGAAATTTTCCTTTCAAAATGGGGTGAAAATATCCGTGTTACATTTGTTCTGACTTGTGTCGTAAATATTTTCACGAAATTTTGTCAGTTTTCCCAAGAAATCGTGAAGGTGAAACTGAAGTTAGCTCAGTACTTTCGTTTTTGCGTAATGAAAATATACCTGCCAAAACTTGTGATGTACGTAAGACAATTTGTTCCGTTGAATTTTCACAAAAATCCTGCTCATTTAAAAAAAAAAGGTTTTGGAAAAAAATAAGCCTAGCACCTTCATTTTCATGTGCCTAAAATTGTTTCGCTTAGTTGTGCCACATTTAAACTGACTTGTTCCGGTTAGATTTCTAGAGAAAGCTTTCCACTTTTCCTTCGAACGGTTAGAATTAGAAAAAAAAACAGTTCTGTTTTGAATGAGTGCATAAAATATTAACTATTACTCTATAAATCATTCATTGTTAGCTTGAATTCGTTGTATTTTGAGGAGGTTGTTTGTTTTTTTATGTGATCTGATGGCAAAAATAAAGATTTCGAAACTTGAAGGAATTTTTCACTATTCAAGGTACTGTCCTGAAAATATTAAACTTACACGACCTCTTTCAAAGAGCTGTTAATAGTTAACAAAGCCAAAAAAGGTTCTCGATATAGGACTATTTCTGATTCTCAAGTTATTGATATCGAAAAATAGGCAAACATTCATGGAGCACCTTCTAAGTCCGAAACAGAAATCTGAAATGTTCAAATCAAGCAACTCTTCTGGAATTCTAAGACGGTGCTCATACATCTTTGGACTATTCATAGCCAACAACCCGAGTAAGTATAACTTGATTATGTGGAGCGTGAACTGTCTGAAAAAATATTCTACATATATTAATTCATCCACTCTAAAGGAATAAATTGGAAAATGATAATTCAAGAAAAGTGAGTGTTCGTTCAAATGCTTTGCTATTGCGAAATATGGCAAATCAAAAGTTCAAAATTAATAGTCGTATCATGCTCAAAACGGCCACACAGTTATTGAGTATTGACCTTATAGTTGGAATTCCACGAGAATATGATGAAATGTTTCCGGAAAAAAACTGTCATCTAAAAATCGGATATTTTTACGCGCTTGTTCTAGAGAACAGTGCGTTATCATTCCGTCACGTTGTCTGTAATTTTAGAATTTGAGCCGAAAATGGTCTTAAGCGATTGGGTTGAACTCCCTGAAGAAGAATCCGTGGTCAACTTCAATTCTGTCCGTCCGTCTATAATTCCCGAAAGAAAACACCTAGAGTCATGAAATTTTCAGGTTAGGTTTTGATCCTGAGTCTCTCGGTTAAGCCGAATGGTTATTGTGTTCTGAAATGCTTATAATTCCAAAACCGTTTGGCCGTTTTACGTTCGCCTATTCTGATACGTAACCTACCTGAGAGTTTCGAGTCACTAGCTCTTGCTGTTTCTTAGTGATCCTGGCAAACTATCGCCGGCTGGTGGGACAGAATGGACCATTTTCGGGAAAAAGTTCAAAAATTATAGATATGGCGTCATCATTGAGTTTGCGAAATAGACAAAAATCTTGACTTTTCTCTAGGTTCAACCGATTACACAGTGACTAATGAATTCTCTCCATTCGCAAAATAGTGTATATGGTTTGATTGAACTGAGGCTCCTCTTTGAGCGCATGTTCTGGAGAGGCGCAGAGCAGTCCAAATGTCTGTCGAAAGAAAAAAGTCTCAAACGACTCGGTTAGACTCACTGGAGATGTATCCGATGCCAAAATCAATTCTGTCCGGATTCCGAGGAAACTGATATCGTTAAGTTCATTAATGGATGAATTTCGAAGTTATAGTCATTTGAAATTTTGAGTTTATTTTTCTGATATTTCAGGAAATACTCGAGCAAACGGATCGAAACTAAGCAGTTAGTTGAAGCATAACTACGCTCAACTTTTGCAAAATTTTGTTGTGTACTGTCTCAAAAACTTTTCATTATACGGTGCGCGTCAAAATTATGGAACAAATTCGTTTTTCAAGAAGAAAAATATTTGGCAATAAAATCCTGAAACAGGTCAATTTTTGTTTCGCTTTTGCCGAATTTTTATGCATTTTTGAAGGATTTTTGTTGCATCTGTGCCATCCCCATCAACCCTCTAAATTTTTCGAATAGGGAAAGTGGGTTATGTGGTACTTTTTTGGCAAGATCTTTGTATCTTCTTCCTGTAATTGGGTAGTATATCCTGTTGGGTTTCCAGTTTATGTAAATAAATAAATAAATAAACAGGCGTGCAGAAATTTCCAAGAAAAAATTTTTTGTTTTGAAAAATTTGTTAGTTCAAAGAGGTTTTCAGTATGGGCACTTTGTCATGGTTCATTTACTTTGAGACGATTGTACCTGATGAAATTTGTCACCGAATGAAAGTCGACCATAACAATTTTGTTCATGCACAACTTCCAACCCCCTCACGTGAAAAATTAAAATGTGTGAAACACTGCGCTTCAGTATGATCTCAAGAAGGTATGTTGTCAGTACGTTTCTAGAAACGTAGGATTATAACTGAAGCGAGTTGTTTCACACATTCTAATTTTTCACGTGAGGGGGTTGAAAGGGGTTCAAAGTGCATGAACAAAACTGTAATTGTCGACTTTCATTCAGTGACAAACTTCATCAGGTAGCATCGTCTCAAAGTAAATAAGCCACGACTAAGTTCACATACTGAAAACCTCTTTGAACTAACAAATTTTTCAAAAAAAATTTTTTTTCTTGAAAATTTCTGCACGCCTGTAAAGAAGATACAAATACCTTGCCAAAAGTACCACATGACCTACTTTCACTATTCAAAAAATTTAGAGGGTTGATGGGAATGGCAGAGATTGCATCAAGAATCCTTCAAAATGCATTTAAATTTGGTAGAAGTGAAAACAAAATTGACCTGTTTCAGGATTTTGTATGCTGAATTTCGTGAGATTCGATATTCTGTAATTTTCTTATCAACTTATCCTCACAAAATTCTTTACGGACCTTCAAGCTGTCATTTTTCAATCAGGAATCTGAGAAATTGATTCAGTACCCTCTCAATTCTCTCAATATGCTGACCGTAAACACTATAACTCCCGGAAAAAATGACTTAGAACTCGATATTTGTGAAGAAGGTTTTGGGCTTCGTTACGAGTGTCGAGTGTGAATAGGTAAAATCTGCTCTATAAATCCGTAGATAATACTCATGCAAGATAATATTGTCCCAATATTTCGAAAAATACAAATTTGATCAAATTAAAATTGAATACTTCTTTGAAAAATGCCACCTTGAAGGTTATGCAGCGGTAATTGTTTCACTTATTGACCCCGCCAGAAGCACCTTCACCTCCTGATGGAAATAGTTGGTATCTTCTTTTCGTATGGTCCTCATCAAACTTCAAGCTTTCATTTTCCAATCAAGTACTTGAGTTCAATCCAATCCGATCTGTAGATTTGGAAATTTATGTGAATAAAAATTTTGAATGTATAGGTGTATTTGCTGAATGATTGGGCAAATTTCCCCCATTGATGAATGAACTTTCGTAGTTGAGGTCCAAACCTACTCCACCTATATGGATTCTCAAAGTTGCTTCTTTCGGAAGTTTTTGCTTCTCTAGAAATTTTCGAGTACTAACACCAACAGGTTTGATGTAAAGAATGGTCAATTTTATGTTTGAAATTTGTGTAAGACAATACAGAAATATCTACATCATCTATGACTGCAGCGGGAATCGAACCCACGTCTTCCGTTACCTCACGCCATTCTTCGCTCATTCAGTCGATCCCTTTAATATCCTTCAAGCAATAAGGAAATTTCATCATATTTCTCGAGCACTGACCTTGAGCTCGCATAAACATAAAAAAACGATATAAAAACTGGATCTGTGGAACTTGCCATCTGGAAATCATTAAAGGACGTAGAATTGTCTGTGTGATGGTTATTTATATACATTCCAGTGTTGCCAGTTTTATCAGCGCAGAAATGTCGGAGTGCCAGAACAATAATATACGCTTTGAATATACGCTCAGCGACTGCAGCGGCACGACTGGAAATTGTTGGAACTGAGAAATACACTGTCTCTGCATTATGACGATATTTTGACGTCCCTCCAATATTTTGCCAGGGCATCACTTACGTCACAAGGAAGCGTTTAGCATTGATTTGTAATTCTGCGTCCGTATACAGACGCAGAATTACACGGGACGCAGAATTACATGCGAAAATCATAATGTATGGACGCAAGTTTACCGGAAGGATGTATATATATATATATATATATATAATATATATATATAATTATACAATGATCATACTGTCCAAATGTCTGTGATTTTTCAAATTACCAGGCCTCTTGAAATTCTGAACTGACACCATTTTATTTAAATTTTGAACTGATTTTCAAATTTCACGTATAATATAATATATTCATTGTATTTGTATTTTCATTGTATAAAGACAATGGTATTACCATTGTTTAAGGAGAAGATAGTTACTCTCCATACAAATCTTGTTGGACGTGGTTTAATTGCGACATCTATTGGAACTAAGCAACATTCGATTAAATCGTACCCCATGCAAATTCGCCCTCTTTAATATCAAATTTCTCGATTTCATTAATAATGAATTAATCGATTGATAGCAGAATAAAAAAGTGAATACAGTAATTTTACACAAGAATGAAGTCAAGTCACTAAATCATTGTGCACAGAGACATCTAGCGAGTAAGAACATAAGCAATTTCGAGTTTTCGTTTTGAAAGTTTCAATGAAATTATGATATTGAAATAATACACAGTTATATATATTCAATACACGAGTACTAATAATAGAATATGAGTTGAATATGTACAATAAGACTTAAATCGATTCAGCGGTTGTGTAGATATTGAATAAAAAATCAAGAATAATCTCATTTTTCTATGTGACAAATGACATATGTCGAATTCTCTAATGCGCTGAAGCAGCTGAAGCCTTTTTTGAAATCCTGTTGGTGAGACGTTAAGGAACCACGTTGTGAGTAGTATTAAAGTAAGTTTAAATTTATTTTTCATTCATATTATTTATTCATATTTGTCTCATATGACTATTATGTCACAGACCATATATATGATTATATTCTTGCCGGTTCATGTATCATCTAAATTTGGATGTAATGGTAGTTTTTGTTTTCAGTAATGGCACCAAAATATGAGATCGCCGTTGGGCTGCAAAGGGGTCACCAAACTACTAAAATTCCATCTGGAAAAATAACGGCTGATAAAATCCGCCCTTCCAGGCTCAAGGGACGTTTGACGAAGCATTCTAAATTCGTGAGGGATCTAGTCCGTGAGGTTGTAGGAGACGCTCCTTATGAAAAGAGGGCTACGGAATTGCTGAAGGTGTCTAGAGATAAAAGGGCCCTTCAATTTTTGAAGCGCCGTTTGGGAACAAACATCAGAGCCAAGAGGAAGCGTGAGGAAATATCCAACATTCTTACGCAAATGAGGAAGGCCCAATCTCATGCCAAGTAAATGTAGCTTGTTTGTTTATAATAACAAAATCAAAAAAAAATACTGCTGTATATATACTAATAATAATATAATTAATATATTAATTACTTACTTACTTACTATTCATCTTTCCTTGTCCAGGTTCACTGTTGTATACATACTTTTGAGTTTTGGGATGTATTTTAATCATATTCATTTCAATACGAAATTCTGCATCTATTCGAGACCTTCAAAATTGTTCACATTGATGTTTTTATTCCATACTTGTTATGATTGAACAGGTTTTTTTAAAAGCATTGTCAAGCTCTATGAAATAAAAAATTCCATTACTCTTTAGCATCAAGATAAAAAATTTTGAGTGAGTTTATGTAGGTATGTTTACTAACTGCTGGTTTCATAAGTCATCATTGATTTCTTGAAGTTATGAGGTATTGTATGGAAAAGATAATTCATATCCAAAGCCAGTTGAGTGTCGATTCAGTTATATTATCTCATTTTGTTAATAGATATAGAATGCTCTGATTTATGATTGTGATGCCATTAAAAAGAGTATTTGCTCTTATTGAGTTAAGATGTGTTGAAAATGACCTGCTGCTTAATGTGAACACGACATGTCAGACCTCACAAAATTTGGCATGATTCTTCAAGCCGACAATTTCCCATCAAGTAACAGAATTCAATTAGATCGTATATACACATGTGTAATTTATTTCAAAAGAAACAACTAATGAGTCCTGATATTTGTACTTCAGTTTTCTATCCTACTTACTAAAGTAGAATTAATGAAGGGGTGAAATTCACTCGTACCTTTGTAGAGAACAGTAGTATATCTTGTCTATGGTAGAGAACAAGTTTTCTATTCAAATATCCATTTAACCAATGATTCTGTAGATACCTTGTATCTGTATCTATTCGAAATTATATTTTTCAGAAGTACCTAATCGGTCAACTTGCAATAGTATATTCCACTGAGAGGACGACTTCAGTTTTCGTTTAAATTTCATTATTCTAGAATTAATATTCACACACTGCCAAGAGTCAATTCGATCGAATAATAGCTATACATATAGTTTTCGAGTTATATGGAAAAATCAGAAATATAGGGGTAAAAATACTTGTCGACTGCAACTATACCGTTAACCGAATAAAAGTCTATCGGGCAAGTGGACAATTTTTAATGATTTTGATTCTTAACATACAAATATTTACCTACGTTTCGGCACCATTCGTGCCTTTATCAAAGCTAATTTGTTGTTCAAGTAATCAAAGAAAAACTAGGAAAATTAGTAGGATTTAACATATGACGAAATGTTAATTTCATTTATTTATTTGTAATAATATACAACAGTAAATCAAATCAAGTTTGTTAACACAGAGTACTACTCTTTGAATAAAGAACAGCAATGTTCTTTATTCAGAGGTACTACTATTACCTAAACTATTTCTTCTCTGATGATATAATTTTTCAGTTCTCTTTTAAACTAATGGTATTTTTTTATTACTAAGACTTGAACTATGTGTTGAATAATTAAATATTTTAAATTCTCTTATATATACATATATCATTTATTAATTATGTATTTGTTGAAATTGTTTGACAACTCTTCTTAATAATATACAGGGTCTTTCACGAGGAACCTCACCCATATTTATACGGGAAACTACTGAACGTATTTTCATGAAATTCAGCACTTATAAGTATTTCACGATGCTGATGAAATCTAAAATATTTTCAAGGCATGAGCAACTCCGGTTTTTCCGGAAATGACGTCAACTTCCGTTTTTCAAATTAGAACACCATTTTTTTATTGCAGAAATAGATTCCTTAGAAAATTTCAATTTATTTTGATGTAACATTTTTCAGTTTTGGTTGGAAAATTCTCTCTGAGCGGGAAAATTCAAAAAAAAAATCGAAAATAGAGCTCCGCTGAAACAAGATTAACTTCGAGGTTTTTGAAAGGAAAATTTTCATTTTTGGGATTTTTCAAGATGTAAGATTGATGTATCCACTTTAAAAATCGAAATCGCGATTCATGATACAGGGGGTGAAAAAATCGTGAAAAATCAATTTTTTCAAATTAGAACCCCATTTTTTTATGGCAGATATTGAACCTACGTTAAAAAATAATGTGAGTGTATGCATCACACCCTTGCCCTAAAGTGGATATTTTCTGAGTTATTCACAAAAAACTGTTTTTCGTCTTGAATTTTCAGCTATTTCTTTTCCCTTCACGCCAAAAAGATGACATTTTCAGGAACTGTTACTTAAACCATGTTTTAGATATTACTACCCTAATATGCAAGAGAAAAAAGTTACAGGTTGTTCCTAAATAGATGGCGAATTTGTATCGGAAACCTCTTTATTTCAACTAATCGGCCATCGGTTTTCTCTCCAGTGATAAATAAATAATTCCTTATGAACCATATGCAAAAACTTACCATGTTTTACATTATTTTTTTCAATGATAGATATCATTAATTACATCTGCCAAATTCCTCTTTATTCAGTAGCATTTTGTGTTTACTATTAATTTGGTGATAATTCGTATTAAGTTATAAAATCGATCACTATGCCTAATTTTACCAATGAAGATTATTTAAATCTCATTCTACTTCATGGAGAATGTAATAATGTTGTAGATAGAACGATTCGACTGTTCATTGAGAGGTTTCCTGACCGACCCAGACCAACGAGAGATACCATTAACAGAACCATGACAAACTTGAGAAATGTCGGATCTTTCGTTAAGAAAACTACACACAGAGAAAAAAGTGTAGTAGAAGATGAGAACAACGAAATTACAGTTCTTGCATATTTTCGTGTGAAACCTCAAAATTCTCTCAAAGATGCCGAGATTGATCTAGGATTATCTCAATCGAGTGTTTGGAGAATATTGAAAAAACATAAAATGCACCCATATAAATTCAATAGGGTACATCATTTGAAGGAAACTGATTTCGTCAGGAGAACAGAGTTTTGCGAAGCTATGATGATTCGATTTCAAGAGAATGAAAACTTTTTGGACTGTATAATTTGGACAGATGAATCTAAATTCACAAAGAATGGTTCTTTCAATAGGCATAGCAGTCATTATTGGGATGAAGAGAACAACCACCACTTCAGACAATGGAACTTTCAAGAGACCTGGAGTTTCAATGTTTTTTGCGCCATCAAAAATAATGCAATTCTCGATGTTCACATTTATGATGGGACTTTAACTGGTAAGATAGAACACTACACATGTTTGCATTATTTAAAGAATGTTCTCCCTTAGGAGATAGATATTCTGACATATTGACTCAAATAATTGAGCCGCTAGTACAGAACCATAATGACTTATGGTATCAACAAGATGGCGCGCCTCCACACAATTCACTCAATGCGTCAAATATCCTCTACAGGCTATTTGAAGATCGATGGTTGGCGAACAATGGTCCACATCTTTGGCCACCACGTTCTTCCGATTTAACTCCTTTAGACTATTATGTTTGGGGTAGGATAAAAAATATTGTCTACTCAACTCCCCTGACTGACAAAGAGGACTGCATAGAACAAGTCAGAAATGCGTTCAGGTTTGTTTAGATTTTTAGATTCATAGTTTTGAAACTCAATTTGGTTTTTAAACACTTTTGCAGATCTCTTCCTCCCGATGAAATAAGAAGAGCAACGCACGAAGCATTCCTGAGACGTATAAATAAATGTCTAGAAATTAACGGTCAAAACTTTGAGCATCTTCTCTAGTTATAACTGCGAGAGTTTGCCATGGTTCTCCTAATAGTAACTTGAAGTCGGTTTCAAGAAGGGGTGAAAAATCTACAGCATGGTTCAAATAACAGTTCCTGAAAATTTCATCTTTTTGGCGTGAAGGGAAAAGAAATAGCTGAAAATTCAAGACGAAAAACAGTTTTTTGTGAATAACTCAGAAAATATCCATTTTAGGGCAAGGGTGTGATGCATACACTCACATTATTTTTTAACGTAGATTCAATATCTGCCATAAAAAAATGGGGTTCTGATTTGAAAAAATTGATTTTTCACGATTTTGTCATCCCTAACTTTGAAAGCGATTTTTTCACCCCCTGTATCATGAATCGCGATTTCGATTTTTAAAGTGGATATATCAATCTTACATCTTGAAAAATCTCAAAAATGAAAATTTTCCATCCAAAAACCTCGGAAGTTATTCTTGTTTCAGCGGAGCTCTATTTTCGATTTTGTTTTCGAATTTTCCCGCTCAGAGAGAATTTTCCAACCAAAACTGAAAAATGATACATCAAAATAAATTGAAATTTTCTAAGGAATCTATTTCTGCAATAAAAAAATGGTGTTCTAATTCGAAAAACGGAAGTTGACGTCATTTCCGGAAAAACCGGAGGTGCTCATGCCTTGAAAATATTTTAGATTTCATCAGCATCGTGAAATACTTATAAGTGCTGAATTTCATGAAAATACGTTCAGTAGTTTCCCGTATAAATATGGGTGAGGTTCCTTGTGAAAGACCCTGTATAATAGATCTAATGGAAAATTTTCAAATAAATAACCCAGAAGTCAATGTATACTAAACTATGTGATGTAAAGGGACCTTGAACATAATGATGGTGTTTTATTTTCCTTACATAAAATAATAACTTGAGGCGAAAGTAAGTTACCAGAATCGAAAATTATCACTGAAGATGACCCCATGTTGACAGCTATTCGAAAGACCCCCCAAACGTGTAATGTGCCCGATAAAAACCGTCAAGTAGATTATAGTTATGAACATAAATTTGTTAGCAGATTTCAATCCAATCTATATTTTTGAAAGTTTTGGGCACATATATATATACAAATATCGAGTTCTAAAGGTGTTTCTTTCGAAAGTTATTGTATTTACGGTCGGTAGAATAAAAATTATAATTGAGGAAAAATTCGAAATTTGCTTTAAAGGTAGGCACTCGGTAGTGGTAGTTAACGCGAATTACTCAGAAAATTGAACTCAATAGGCCTAGTGCCCTAGGTTTCTAGAGTGCTTAAAGCTTTTTTATCAGTGCATACTGCTCTGCTCTGGAATACTACAGTGGTATACTAACTTGGTTGAAATCACTTTCTTTACATGCTGTTCTAGGAAACAAGAGTGTTATCATACCATTGTATAATGGTATATACATTGTATAATGGTATATATATATATAATATATATATATAATTATACAATGATCATACTGTCCAAATGTCTGTGATTTTTCAAATTACCAGGCCTCTTGAAATTCTGAACTGACACCATTTTATTTAAATTTTGAACTGATTTTCAAATTTCACGTATAATATAATATATTCATTGTATAAAGACAATGGTATTACCATTGTTTAAGGAGAAGATAGTTACTCTCCATACAAATCTTGTTGGACGTGGTTTAATTGCGACATCTATTGGAACTAAGCAACATTCGATTAAATCGTACCCCATGCAAATTCGCCCTCTTTAATATCAAATTTCTCGATTTCATTAATAATGAATTAATCGATTGATAGCAGAATAAAAAAGTGAATACAGTAATTTTACACAAGAATGAAGTCAAGTCACTAAATCATTGTGCACAGAGACATCTAGCGAGTAAGAACATAAGCAATTTCGAGTTTTCGTTTTGAAAGTTTCAATGAAATTATGATATTGAAATAATACACAGTTATATATATTCAATACACGAGTACTAATAATAGAATATGAGTTGAATATGTACAATAAGACTTAAATCGATTCAGCGGTTGTGTAGATATTGAATAAAAAATCAAGAATAATCTCATTTTTCTATGTGACAAATGACATATGTCGAATTCTCTAATGCGCTGAAGCAGCTGAAGCCTTTTTTGAAATCCTGTTGGTGAGACCACAGAATAGAGAAGTATTACAGAAGCGACACTCTTTGACATTTCCATTGTTATTGATGTACCCAAAATTCGTGACCTTGAATACTAACCAAATGGCTGGTAGGCGGCGAATTTGAAATTACACAAGGATACTTATGTATGTTATATGTATTATTACTGCCCGATATTTCAGACATAACTGCGTTGAATAATTTTATGGATGCAGTTGTTTTATTTCTACGTTTTTTCGGCGAAAATTTGTGGAATTGATATATTTAATGGGCTACGTGTTACTTTTATTACCTTGTGTTTGATAGTTTGTGTCTTTACTCGGTAGAAACTCATTTCAATAAAAAATAGTTTCCACAAAATATTTCGTGGATACTAAATACTGTCTCCTTATTTTTAATTTCATTACCTTATTTGAATTATCTTGCGTGGAATACATCATCGCCTTATTGTATTATACAATATTCTTTTTTAAATCGTACTAATAAGGCAAACGCTGACTCAGTTTATTATTTGAAATGAAGAAGCCTTCAATCATTTCATAGAAAAAATATCTTGATTGAACGACATGCTTTCTGGACAGGAGGTGAATATTTTAATTCAGGACGAATGCAACCTAATTCATCTGGTGATTTTCCATTTCTCTATTAATCAAATGAACTTTATAACTATACTCACCGTATATTATTCATTAATTTCAACGTACTATGCCATTCTTTATTCAAAAGAGACAATTTATAAACTACGCAAAACAAAGTCCTAATAAATTTTAATTCCACTTTAGTAATGTTCAATTAATCGTTGTGAATGAAAGCGTGCAGAAGTCTTCGAGGAACCCAGCATCTTCCAGAAAATTAACACTACCTTTTTATTCCTTATATTTATTTCAACAAATAAAACCACTCAAATCATATACTCCAACATACATATATTATCATAGTGTGCATATAACAATTTATTTGATGAAATTTTAGGACAATGAAATGTTCAATTAGTTTGATGAAAATTATGAAAACATTAACCTGGTTTAAACAGAAGTTCTTTGGCGATTCTTTCAAGACTCTTCACAGAAGATAAATAGAAGAGTTTCTCAAAAAATTTATAAGCGCTTGGTCCCAGGAAATACAGAGATAAAGCGAATTCCTTCATATTCTGCATTATATCTCCAACCCTTCGCTTTATGCAGGTTCAACTCTGCTTGCATGCTCACAAAATCAGCTTATTCCTGAGGCAGAAACCTAAGGTAGATTTCGTGGAATTGATCCAAAGTCATTAGTAGCCCCTCCTCTCTTCCTTCAGATGTTTTCCTCATTTTTCTTTTGAGGGCTCTCACTTTTTCTTTAAGTTTTTGCTTCCTTGGGCTGTATGAACTCAAAGACGCAGCAATTTGTGTTCCTACTGATGAGGCTATTTCCTCACCAATTGATGGTCCGTCATCAATTGATGATCTGTCTTCGATTGAGGCTAGGGTACTGTAAATACCTGAAAAACAACCAAATATAATGTTCAAGGCACTATTCTGGAAATCTCATCAAGGGTTGTTACGAATATATGTAATTCAAACCTAAAATTAGAAGCTCTATATGACAAATTACAGATTAAAGCATCTGAAACAATGCTTTCATACCTACTTGATATTGCCGTAGGAGTCGCACAAACTATACTGGTTCCCTCGTGGTGGCACTACATCAACATCAATGACCATATCTGAAAAGATAAAATTGGTTTTAAGTGATATATTTTATATACACTCTAAAGTTTTCCATTCGTTAATGTGAGTATAGCAAGGGATATTCCCTAATCTCCAGATCACATATTTGATCTTTGAAATAATTACAATTTTTCCTACGGCCGGTTTCCCAAAACTTTGATTGCCAGATCAAGGGCTTGATTGTCAGTCAGCAGTGAATTCTGTGCTTGATTCCACTTCATTTTCAATCCAACCATCGAATGCAAACCTTAATCAATGAGTTGATCAGACGTCAAAGGTTTTGTGAAACCGACAGTTAGAGCTACAAAATAAATAAATATAATTTCTAATCTAATGGGTATAAGGAATATAAATAAGAAAATCTCGAATGTCATGAAACCTGTGTGAATAAGAGTTTTCCTACGACATTCGGTCTGGGCATATTCCTCCTGTACATCAACTCGAAATGTACAGCACAAATCCTATATGCTTTCAACTGGGAGAGGGTTTTTCCAAATAGATCTTCCCGAACACATACTGTTAACCAATGGTTTATTCTGGAAAAATAATAGTCATAAGATTTCGACATCGTCCTAGTATCGAATTATTCCACCAATGTGAAGTTGGCAGGTAGAGCTGGCAGGCAAAACTTCCGGAGATACCCGAACGGCCAGTGGCGTCGGATAAATCGAATGCTTCCGCGAATTCGATGAGATCCACTCAGTTTATGTTCAATATGATGGAAGTTATACCTCATCCGAACTGACGGAATATATCCAAACAATTTATTATTATTATTACCAGCGCTGTTCTCAATTATAATCAGATGTTTTCTCATGAAAGTAAGAGACATTTGTCATAGTTAAATACTTGCACTCGATTTGGAAAAGGACCCTTTCTAGTGTCGGACTGATCAAATATTCATGAATTTTTTAGGTATTTTTGCCCACAGCAGCTGTGATAAAATGAATGCGGATGCCTTCTTATGTCTAAGGAAAATACGTTTTTCATAAAATAATGGCCTGCACTTGATTGGGAAAAAAATACCAGAGTCGGATCGAACAAATTTTCATGAATTTTTTTAGGTACTTTTGCCCTCAGCAGCTGCGATAAAATAAATACAGATACTTTTCAATAGCTAAGAAGAACTCGTTTTTCGTAAAATAATCGCTTGCACTTGATTGGGAAAAAAATACCAGAGCCGGATCGAACAAATTTTCATGAATTTTTTTAGGTACTTTTGCCCTCAGCAGCTGCAAAAAAAATAAGAACAGATACTTTTCAATAGCTAAGAAAAACTCGTTTTTCATAAAATAATCGCTTGCACTTGATTGGGAAAAAAGTACCAGAGTCGGATCTAACAAATTTTCAGGAATTTTTTTAGGTACTTTTGCCCTCAGCAGCTGCGATGAAATAAATAAAGATGCTTTCTAATGGCAAAGGAGAACTCTTTTTTCATAAAATAATCGCTTGCACTTGATTGGGAAAAAAATAACAGAGCCGGATCGAACGAATTTTCATGAATTTTTTTAGGTACTTTTGCCCTCAGCAGCTGCAATGAAATAAGAACAGATACTTTTGAATAGCTAAGAAGAACTTGTTTTTCATAAAATAATCGCTTGCACTTGATTGGGAAAAAAGTACCAGAGTCGGATCTAACAAATTTTCAGGAATTTTTTTAGGTACTTTTGCCCTCAGCAGCTGCGATGAAATAAATAAAGATGCTTTCTAATGGCAAAGGAGAACTCTTTTTTCATAAAATAATCGCATGCACTTGATTGGGAAAAAAATAACAGAGCCGGATCGAACGAATTTTCATGAATTTTTTTTAGGTACTTTTGCCCTCAGCAGCTACGATGAAATAGATACAGAAGCTTTTCAATGACTAAGAAGAACTCGTTTTCCATAACATAATCGCTTGCACTTGATTGGGAAAAAAATACCAGAGTCGGTATTTCACTAAAATTTCAGTTTTAGCAAACACAAAATGAGAGATATGAGGTATTCACATACGTTTATTGTCAAAATAATTAAAAGCCATATCGAAAACTATCTCATTCTTTCATAAAAAAATTTAGTAAATATAAATGGAGATTTTTCATTCCCAATTTCCTTGACATATAATTAATTGAAAGTTCATATCGCAAAGCTTTCGCATTCGAAAATAAGTTTAAAAACCTAGGAAAGCACTGACGCGGTTGTTCACATTCGTAGCTATTTCCTCAAGACATTTTGCATGAACCTTTACCCGTCATTTTTCAACCAAGTGCAGAATTTCGATTCTATTATATCTGCATTATTGGTAATATTGAGAAAATAAAATTTCGAATGGATATATCTACGAAATCATAAGTTTTCACGAAGTTCAACTTCTTAATCAACGGCTAAATCTAAAGCTATGAAAATATCGAGTCTCTCAGTCGTTTTTTATTATAGTTAGGGTCAGCTTTACTGCCATCAACTGTAACATGACAATCTATTATTGGAGACTTGATATTTGTTGAACGCGGTTCGATCACGAAATCTGAATTCGCGAATTGGTAAACTATCCTATGATTCCGCAGATATATCCATTTGAAATTTCATTATTTCAGTATTTTTTGAGATACTCATATGTGAATAACAATAATATATGTATATGACACATTTTTTCCTAATATCTCCGAAGATAAATATCGGATCAAACTGAAATTCCCCAATTTCATTGAACTCTGATGGAAAAATTCCTGTTAAAAATTTTTCAACAAAAATTCTTTTTATTTTCGAATAACTTTTCGAAGTCTTCACGCAATTTTGTATTAAGTCGTGCGTTGGTATTCTTCAACTCACTACATAGTTTAAATCTGATCGCTTCTGTTAATCTTGAGATATTTAGGAAATAACTTCAATATTTCAATATCTCCGAAAATGTGTATCGGATCATACTGAAATTCGAAGCACTGTTTTGGAATATTGACTTCAAGCATTGAGTATCTAATACTCAATACTTCAAGGTATTTCCTATATTTTAATCTGATCGCGTCAGAAGTTATCGAGATATTGAGGAAATATTCTGAAATTTCAAATAACAACGAAATTTTACATACTCTCCTGAAATATTTCCGGAAATAAACATGAGATCAAATTCAAATTTGAAAACTGTTGTGGAATACTGATTTCAAAAACCTTCATTTTTTCGATTAAGATGTGAATAATTTTCGAGAAACAATATTTTCAAAACTTTTCAATGAATGGATCCGCACAAGTTGCGCGTCGATATTCTTCAAATAGTTACAAAGTATTGATCAGATCGCATCTCTACTTCTTGAGATATTGAGCAAATAACCTAAAAATTTCAAACAACAAAAGTGAAAATCGTATCGAATTGAAATTTTGGACGTCGTTGTTGAATACTGATTCTAAGGTCTGTGCCAAATTGAGTTGATATCTGTTCAACACTTTCTGAGAAAAAAAACTTTTCAAGAAAAGTTTCAGAAATTTTCGAATGAACATTTTTGAAAATTTTCTAACAACTGCATTAAGTTGCTCGTTGGTATTCAAGAAGTAATAACGTAGTTTCAAGCTGATAGAATCAGTACTTCATTAGATATCGAGGAATTAACCTAAAACTTTCATATAATTTCATCAAATTTGACCACGGATTCTCCATCAGTGAGTCTAACCTAGTCGTTAGAGACCAATTTCCTCTCAAAATTCGAAAATTACTGACATTGTGACGAAACGATAACGCGTTGTTTCCCAGAACAAGCGCGTAATTATAAATGGAGGTGCTTGATTCCTCATTTCCCTTACATACAATCAATGAATCAATTGAAAGTTGATATCGCAGAGCTATCGCACATGTAGATTTTTCTTGTATAGCGGATCTATCGTCTTCATTCATCAATTCAATAATTTCTTTGTCGGCAATATCTTGTACCTACCTGTTGTCTAGGAGTTGTTTTGGGTTCTCTCCAATCGTTACCACATTTTACATTTTATGGTGGCAAATTATTAGCATCCCGTTTACTTGTAAAAATATCACAAGGAGTATTATATGAAAAAAAATAACGGATTCATTTCATTTAAACTCTGCCGTTACACTGAAATGGTGGGATTTCGAAGAGAAGTTGGACAAACCTTTGTATATTTGAAATATAAAGAAATTTCTCCAGTAACCTTTGAAGAACTAGAATAATTTTTCTGGTGATTTTGAAACTTTTTGACCTCTGTGAGAAGGAAATGAAACCCAACCAGTTCACCAAAACAGTAAATCCGTATTTATTCAATACATTCGAGAAAAAAACATACGTGGAGATATATTTGACGGTATTATAATTTACTATTATCAAATTATATTTTCAGTTTAATTAAACAGCTCTAAAGCGATGAATGAATGACCAAAAATTTGTTCCTATTCATTTATTTTATTTATTTATTGTATATTTAGGTTGCAAACAGAACAATGTACCAAAAAAGCAACCACAATTAATCAAGTCCAATTCACACTAGAAATATAATCAGTAAATTACTGTAGAGGAGAGGAAACATTTACATTTTTTCGATTAAAAAAGAAATGAACATTATTTTTTTCCTATCACTGTTTTTGGTTTATTATTTCATAAAATCAAATAATTAACCTTAGTGATCGGCCAACAAGAAAAAAATTCTCACCCCCCTGAAAATTTAACAATTTACGTTTTGAAGTCTGTAGATTTGAATTAACGAATAAAAGAAAATCCGTCCGTTTGCCGTCCGTTGTCCGGGGCTTTTCTTTGGAAGTACAGAACGGAAATCCTTGAAACTTTGTAGAAACATCGTATGTCACTCGCGGTTGATCCTCCAAGCTTTTCAGCGAATTATTTTATGAAAAACGAGTTCTTCCTAGCTATTGAAAAGTATCTGTTCTTATTTCATCGCAGCTGCTGAGGGCAAAAGTACCTAAAAAAATTCATGAAAATTTGTTCGATCCGGCTCTGGTATTTTTTCCCAATCAAGTGCAAGCGATTATTTTACGAAAAACGAGTTCTTCTTAGCTATTGAAAAGTATCTGTATTTATTTTATCACAGCTGCTGAGGGCAAAAGTACCTAAAAAAATTCATGAAAATTTGTTCGATCCGGCTCTGGTATTTTCTTCCCAATCAAGTGCAAGCGATTATTTTATGAAAAACGAGTTCTTCTTAGTCATTGAAAAGCTTCTGTATTTATTTCATCGTAGCTGCTGAGGGCAAAAGTACCTAAAAAAATTCATGAAAATTTGTTCGATCCGACTCTGGTATTTTTTTCCCAATCAAGTGCAAGCGATTATTTTATGAAAAACGAGTTCTTTTTAGATATTGAGAAGCATCTGTTTTTATTTCATCGCAGCTGCTGAGGGCAAAAGTACCTAAAAAAATTCATGAAAATTTGTTCGATCCGGCTCTGGTATTTTTTTCCCAATCAAGTGCAAGCGATTATTTTACGGAAAACGAGTTCTTCTTAGCTATTGAAAAGTATCTGTATTTATTTTATCGCAGCTGCTGAGGGCAAAAGTACCTAAAAAAATTCATGAAAATTTGTTCGATCCGGCTCTGGTATTTTTTTCCCAATCAAGTGCAAGCGATTATTTTACGAAAAACGAGTTCTTCTTAGCTATTGAAAAGTATCTGTATTTATTTTATCGCAGCTGCTGAGGGCAAAAGTACCTAAAAAAATTCATGAAAATTTGTTCGATCCGGCTCTGGTATTTTTTCCCAATCAAGTGCAAGCGATTATTTTACGAAAAACGAGTTCTTCTTAGCTATTGAAAAGTATCTGTATTTATTTTATCGCAGCTGCTGAGGGCAAAAGTACCTAAAAAAATTCATGAAAATTTGTTCGATCCGGCTCTAGTATTTTCTTCCCAATCAAGTGCAAGCGATTATTTTATGAAAAACGAGTTCTTCTTAGTCATTGAAAAGCTTCTGTATTTATTTCATCGTAGCTGCTGAGGGCAAAAGTACCTAAAAAAATTCATGAAAATTATTTCGATCCGACTCTGGTATTTTTTTCCCAATCAAGTGCAAGCGATTATTTTATGGAAAACGAGTTCTTCTTAGTCATTGAAAAGCTTCTGTATTTATTTCATCGTAGCTGCTGAGGGCAAAAGTACCTAAAAAAATTCATGAAAATTTGTTCGATCCGGCTCTGGTATTTTTTTCCCAATCAAGTGCAAGCGATTATTTTACGGAAAACGAGTTCTTCTTAGCTATTGAAAAGTATCTGTATTTATTTTATCGCAGCTGCTGAGGGCAAAAGTACCTAAAAAAATTCATGAAAATTTGTTCGATCCGGCTCTGGTATTTTTTTCCCAATCAAGTGCGAGCAATTATTTTATGGAAAACGATTTCTTCTTAGTCATTGAAAAGCTTCTGTATTTATTTCATCGTAGCTGCTGAGGGCAAAAGTACCTAAAAAAATTCATGAAAATTTGTTCGATCCGGCTCTGGTATTTTTTTCCCAATCAAGTGCAAGCGATTATTTTACGAAAGACGAGTTCTTCTTAGCTATTGAAAAGTATCTGTATTTATTTTATCGCAGCTGCTGAGGGCAAAAGTACCTAAAAAAATTCATGAAAATTTGTTCGATCCGACTCTGGGATTTTTTTCCCAATCAAGTGCAGGCCATTATTTTATGAAAAACGTATTTTCCTTAGACATTAGAAGGCATCCGCATTCATTTTATCGCAGCTGCTGTGGGCAAATATACCTAAAAAATTCATGAAAATTTGATCAGTCCGACACTAGAAAGGGTCCTTTTCCAAATCGAGTGCAAGTATTTAACTATGTCAAATGTCTCTTACTTTCATGAGAAAACATCTGATTATAATTGAGAACAGCGCTGGTAATAACAATAATAAATTGTTTGGATATATTCCGTCAGTTCGGATGAGGTATAACTTCCATCATATTGAACATAAACTGAGTGGATCTCATCGAATTCGCGGAAGCATTCGATTTCTCCGACGCCACTGGCTGTTCGGGTATCTCCGGAAGTTTTGCCTGCCAGCTCTACCTGCCAACTTCACATTGGTCTCCATGCAAGCCTTGAGTAAGTTCGTTATGTATTTTTCTATACATCAAATAAGAGTACTTCAGAAATAATATACGTGCAGAACAGAATTGATTATTTTTCCGAACAATAATTGGAATTAAATTTTTGTATCCTTGGTTTTGAAATCTTCTTTTTTTAATACATTTCAATTAGGTGTTGTTAGGATTTTATTCTATGAAAAAATTGCCCTTCTGAATACTTTCCTCTCTTTGAAATAGAATTGTTCAATATTGTCCCATTTTGTTATACATTCGATTCATATTACCCAAGAAAATCTTGTTTACAAGTGGATTTAAAGAGAAGAGTCGAAATTGCAAAATATTTTTCTGGTTGTGAACAAGCTTATCGCTAATAAGCAGATAAATGTTTCAAAAAATCTTTATGTACCAAACGAACGTTGTTTGCATTGTATCCGAAGACCTACTCGAAAACATTGTCATATGTGCCTTATAAGAACTCATGAAATGAAAAAGTATTCCAACATCGATATAAGAAATATCTGATCCGAAATGATAATTAACAATATGAACAAAAGAGGGTTCTTCGAAATTCCAACGACCGATTATATTATACACAGTTTTTTCTTATTTTTTGGTCGCACAAATAGTAATGGAACATTCTCTGAAAATTTTTTTGCTTAGATTTTTTTTATTTACCTCTAGAAAGCCTGCTAATATATTGAACACAGACCAAAAATTATGCTCTTTTCTCTGAGATAATTGGTTTGATGAAAAACGGGAGGCTTAAAATTGATGTCTAGCTTATTATGTTTGTGGATTAAACAAATTAAATTACAATAATCGAAACTCGAATATGTCATTTGATATACTTTTTTCGTGTTTTTTCTAGGAAACAAAAGCGTTAAGATTTTACCCAAATTTCTGTAATTTTCTAATCTGAGTCGAAGGTAGTTTTAAGTGACTGTAGGTTGGGCTCCTTGACGAAGAATCCGAGAGGTCAGATTCAAACCTGTCCGGAGGTAACGAGCTATAACTTTCGAGTGGAAGGACCTCAAATTTTGAAATAGGTACTCAGTGTAGGTTTGCAGCCCATATATATCGGAATATCGGCTGAGTTCGTTAATAGGCAAATTTCACCCAAAAGATTCGTAATATACCCATTTGAAATTTTCTTCAGAAGTATTATTGCAATTAGTTGAAGAATACGGAAGCGCAAATCTGTTCAAAATATCGTGAGGAACGAAGAGTTAGGGATTGAAATAAATTAAGTTTCAAAATTTTTTTGGAAACATTTTTATTTTGCGATGCTATTAATCTTTCATCTATGAAATTTGACACAAATCTGGGGGATAATATTCAAGAACACACTACCAAATTTCAGGTCGATCCATTATGGAGATATGGAGAAACTAACCTCAAGTACGTCCGATTTTGTTTTGGTAACAAATTTCAAAAACGCTGCAAATTTTACACAAGGGTTTATTATTTTCTCAGTTTAATAACCCTATACCATTGATATCTCAAATCAATCGTATATATTATTTATAACTCATTGGTTTTTCACCAAACGAAAATCAATTCCATGAAGAAATTCATGTGAAATATTTCAATTCAATAGTAACTACAAAATTATCCACGTCGAAACCAAAAGTACCTACATAACTCCTAGAGTCGTTAGAAATCAATAGGTACAACACCCGCAAAATCCTATTGAATGAACAAACAGATGTGAATAGCTCTCCACTACTGAATATTTTTCTGTAACCTAAAAACTCTGTGGCAAACCCCAATTTATACCTACTCTCACTTTTACGCTTTGTATAATTATTTAGGCACGTTCCGGACCATATTTAAACCTTGTTGTACTACATACCATCAGTCAGTAAAATGTAGATACCTGAAGAAGATTTTTAGCAACTTTCTTCGTGTTTTTTGTGATTCCTTAGTATTACTATGAGTGTTGTGAATTCCCCGCCGAAGTCCTACACACCGTTAGGATCTGGCGTCTAGGAGGTTCGAAAGTTTTCAAAATCAAACTGAACAGTTAAAAAAAAACACACTTTAATTCGATTCCTAGTTGTAAAATGAATATACTAGACTAGTGCCGATACGAAATAATCGATCGTGTGAAAATATGAACAAAAACGTAAAAAACCTATTTTAAATATTTGAGCCGAGCCTCGGCGTTTTCGACCTCAAGCTTATCGCTTCCAATTCCGATCCCGACTGACTTATGTCTGGAATTTTCAAATATCCCCAAGGATAAATCTTACATGCCTAAATATGTCTATGTTTATAATAACGCACAAAACCACTTGAAGAGCGAACCGCCTTAGGTCGCTCGAAAAGTGAGACCAATGCAGGTGACCGCACAGGGCCGTATTCCCTAATTATCTGGGGACAAATCTGTCGAGTTACGACAATGAGATGGAGTTTTTATGTCCGACTGATCATCAGAATTATCAGTCCTGTCACCGATATAATCAATTACCGTATCCATGTTGTCTGTCTCATCTAAATATATTCCCGAAATATGGTAGATAAACCTATTCACTAAGGTATCAACATATAACGAAAATTTTGCTGGAAAGAATTGAAACAATCACTTTATAATTAAGCCTAGAGGATGTTATTCATAAAAATCTTAAATATTTTTCATTCCAAATCACATTTCCTATGAAATATTGGAGTTGAAGAGAAAATTATCTTGGTGTTGAGTTTCTTAAAAAACTACTTTACGAAGGTCAAGTCACTATGTTGTTTCTTGCGTTAAAGTTAAGTTAAATTTCCGAAAAATATTTTTTACTAATATTTTGCCAGTACGATCTTCACGATATTACTTATTAAATTGCGTGTCGGTATTACACGAATAGAAATGAAATTCAAATCAGAAAGCGTTTGCGCCTTTTGACATATAAGGGAAATAGCCTCAAAATTTAAAATAGCCACAAAATTTTCCTCCAATATCTCTGCAAATAAATATGGTTTCAAAATGTTGACTAAGACCTGTACCAAATTATATTGAACTTTAATGAATAGCTTCCGAAAAAAATGTTTAGAAAAAATTCAATTTTTTTCCAATACAATTCTCACGAAATCATGCATTAAATTGAGCGTCGATATTTCACAACTAGTTATGATATTTCAATTTGATCGCGTTAGTATTTCTTGAGAAACTTTCGGGAAAATTAACTTAAACTCTCAAATTAACAACAAATACGTAAAACAAAAAAAAAATGAAATGAAAAAAAAATCACCCGTCCTGTGCAACTTATCTGAAATAAATTTTTCCACAGTGCATATATCCGATAAGAGTTCACTTGATTCACAAAATATCCAATACACAAACTGAAGACCTAAAGTTATTTTCAATAACTTTTCTGTAAAAATCAAATATATCGTGAACCTCTCAAAGATATATGATTCTGGATGAAAAGTTAACCGATTATTTCACTGAATTCCAATCTTAGAACCGAATGCGGATGATTCATTCTCGGGATTATTGGAAATTTGTAGCATTTTTCTTTATAACTCAGAGACTACTGGTCGGATATCATCCGGGTAAAAATTTTTAGGTTGAGTTATGCAACAGTAATCAACGTTGAGAATTTCTCAAAAATTCGGTGGTAATTTTCCGAGAAATAATTTTTTTTCCCTCCAACCCCCAATTTTAAGCCCTTAGGTTACACCAATCCTGCTGAAAAGCTTGGAGGATCAATCCCGAGCGACACATGATTTTTCTACCAAGTTTCACGAATTTCGGTTCAGTACTTTCCGAGAAAAGCTCTGGACAACGGACGGCGGACGGACGGATTTTTTTTTTTATTCGTTCATTCAAATCTGCATACTCCAAAACGTAAACTGTGAAATTTTCAGGGGGGGTTAAAAATTTTTTTTTGTTGGTTCATCAAATAATAAACCAAAACGGTCATCTAATTAACTTTCTTGTATCACAAAGTTATTACGTCGATGTATATCCGTGAGAATGGAATATTTCCATTATTCAACATTGAAACGAAAACTGTTCATTTCGGGAAATAGAAGATTCGACACATTTCAATATCAGTCAATAATGATATGACAAATATACCTGAAATATCAATTTACCAATGCAGTTTTGCCGAATCTGACAAATTTCCTGAGAAACCAGAACATTTCATTAAAATCTATAAAAAATGTTTTTTTCTGTTTTTTTCAGGTTAGACGGTCTACGACAAATACTCGACAATTATTCATAACATTTTTGATCGAATTCGATGCATAATTTAGAATGGCACTGCTAACTTTATATTAAGGTAGCAGAGCCACCCCTTTTAAAAAAAAACAAAGAGCGCGACAAATTTTTTGCCTTCACGACAAATATGTTTTGGTCGTCCTTCAATCGTTCAGCTCATTTCCGGTAGAAAAAACAGTCATCTAATTAACTTTCTTGTATCACAAAGTTACGTCGATGTATATCCGTGAGAATGGAATATTTCCATTATTCAGCATTGAAACAAAAATTGTTCATTTCGGAAAATAGAAGATTTAACATATACAACCCAATATCAGTCAATAATGATACGAAAAATATATCTGAAATATCAATTTACCAATCCGGTGTTGCCGAATCTGACAAATTTCCTAGAAAACAAGAACATTTCATTAAAACCTATGAAGAAATATTTTTTTCTGGTTTTTTCAGGTTAGATGGTCTGAGACAAATACTCGACTTAATATTAAGTTAGCAGAGCCACCCTAAAAAAAAACTGACTTTCCCACTGTTGGTGATCCCCTAATTATATTAACTTCTTGAAATTCTGTATGAACCTTCAAGCTGCAAAATTTCGATGAAGTACTGGGTTTCAATTCGATCAAATTCGTATTTCCGGGAATATTGGGAAAAAAAATGTGGAATGGGTATATGTTCGGAATTATTGTGCAAGTTTTACCCATTCACGAATTCGATGTTCATAATTAACGCCAAAACCTACTCTACAAATATCGAATTTCACGAAATATTACTTTCCTTAGGAAAATGTAGTTTTTTCGCGACTTCACAACATTTCTGAAGAAAAAGAAAGAAAGAGTCAGGAAGTACTCGACTCATTACCTTCAGAAAGGTAGCGTCATATATTGGCAGCGAAATTTGGGGGTTTTCACATTTTCCATCGTAGCTTACACATTTCGATGAATTCACGAATTTTTCAAAAATAGACGTTACTTCTTCTCGCGATATATTAAGTGAAAGCAAAACTTTCGTTTTTCCTCTATCTAAACACTTCTTTGAATTGAAATAAAAACCTTTATAAATCAGCAGTTCCTTCAATTCTGTCCTTCTGTGGTTATTTTCAAATCAGAAAAAAACATAGCCATGTCTATGTGTATGAGAAAAACTCAATTTTCATTCAGATGAATCATCGCTGAATACTCTTATTAAAGTCACTGTAATGTGTATTACAGTGACTTTAACTAGTATAGAGTCACTGTAATGTGTATTAACATTGTTTAAACAATGCTATTAACATTGTTTAAGGAGAAGATAGAATTCTTTATTCCCATTGTTAGAAACCTTGGCAGACTCTTGAGTTTTTTCTACCTAACGATAGAGGGAGCTAAATCATGAATGTGAATTATTGAGTATGAATTCACAAGTCTTACTCTTTCAGGAACTGGTTGTCTATTTCATTAATAATAAATTAATCGATTAATAGCAGAATAAAAAAGTGAATACAGTGATTATATACAAGAATGAAGTCAAGTCATTAAATCATTGTGCACAGAGACATCTAGCGAGTAACAACATAAACAATTTCGAGTTTTCGTTTTGAAAGTTTCAATGAATTATGATATAATACACAGTTATTCCCATATACAATACACGAGTACAAAGAATAATAGAATATGAGTTGAATGTGTAAAATAAGACTCAAATTCATTCAGTGGATGTGTAGATATTGAATAAAAAATCAAGAGTAATCTCGTTTTTCTATGTGATAAATGACATGTCAAATTCTGTAATGCGCTGAAGCAGCTGAAGCCTTTTTGAAATCCTGTTTGTGAGAGGTTAAGGAACCACGTTGTGTGTTGTATTAAAGTAAGTTTAAATTTATTTTTCATTCATATTATTTATTCATATTTATCTCATATGACTATTATGTCACAGACCATATGTAATTATGTTCTTGCCGGTTCATGTATTATCTAAATTTGGATCTAATGGTAGTTTTTGTTTTCAGTAATGGCACCATAATATGAGATCGCCGTTGGGCTCCAAAGGGGTCACAAAACTACAAAAATTCCATCTGGAAAAACAAAGGCTGATAAAATCCGTCCTTCCAGGCTCAAGGGACGTTTGACGAAGCATTCCAAATTCGTGAGGGATCTAGTCCGAGAGGTTGTAGGACACGCTCCTTATGAAAAGAGGGCTATGGAATTGCTGAAGGTATCCAAAGATAAAAGGGCCCTTTAATTTTTGAAGCGCCGTTTGGGAACACACATCAGAGCCAAGAGGAAGCGTGAAGAAATGTCCAACATTCTTACACAAATGAGGAAGGCCCAAGCTCATGCCAAGTAAATGTAGCTTGTTTGTTTATAATAATAAAATTAAAAAAAAAATACTGCTGTATATTCCTTTTTCCTTGTCGAGGTTCACTGTAGTATACATACTTTCGAGTTCTGGGATGTATCTAAATCATATTCATTTCAATGCGAAATTCTGCATCTATTGGAGACCTTCAAAATTGTTCACATTAATATTCTTATTTGATACTTGGTATGATTGAACAGGTTTTTTTAAAAGCATTGTCAAACTCTATGAAATGAACAATTCCATTACTCTATAGCATCAAGATAGTGAGTTAATGTATGTATGTTTATTAACTGCTGGTTTCATAAGTCATCATTGATTTCTTGAAGTTATGAGGTATTGTATGGAAAAGATAATTCATATCCCAAGCCAGTTGAGTGTCGATTTAGTTATATTATCTCATTTTGTTAATAGATAGAATGCTCTGATTTATAATTGTGATGTCATCAAAAAGAGTATTTGCTCCTATTGAGTTAAGATGTGTTGAAAATGACATGCTGCTTAATGTGAACACGATATGTCTGACCTCACCAAATTTGGCATGATTCCTCAAGCCGCCAATGTCCATCAAGTAACAGAATTCAATTAGATCGTATATACACAAACAACTAATGAGTCCTGATATTTGTACCTTAGTTTTCTATCCGACTTACTAAAGTAGAATTGATGAAGGGGTGAAATTCACTTGTACCTTTGTAGAGAACAGTAGTATATCTTGTCTATGGTAGAGAACAAGTTTTCTATTCAAATATCCATTTAACCAATGATTCTGGAGATACCTTGTGTTTGTATCTATTCGAAATTATATTTTCCAAAAGTTTTCAGAAGTACCCAATCGGTCAACTTGCAATAGTATATTCCACTGAGAGGACGACTTCAGTTTTCATTTTGATTTCATTATTCTAGAATAAATATTCACACACTGCCAAGATTCAATTCGATCGAATAATAGCTATATAGTTCTCGAGTTATATGGAAAAATCAGAAATATAGGAGTAAAAATACTTTGCTGACTGCAATCGAACTATACCGTAAGCGAATAAAAGTCTATCACGCAAGTGGACAATTTTTAATGATTTTGATTCTTAACATACAAATATTTACCTATGTTTAGGCACCATTCGTGTCTTTATCAAGGCTCCTTTGTTGTTCAAGTAATCAAAGAAAAACTAGGAAAATAAGTAGGATTTAACATATGACGAAATGTTAATTTTATTTATTTATTTATAATAATATACAACTGTAAATCAAACCAAGTTTGTTGATATATTTTTTTAGTTCTCTTTTGAACTTTTGGTATTTTTCTTCTTTTTTCAAGTATTTGGGTAGTCCATTATATGACATTATCGCAGAATTTGTTGGAAGCGTTGACCCTTTTGTTGTCTTGAAAATGAAACCACTGTACAGATGATCGGCATTTCTTGTATCGTATTTGTGTTTATCAGAATGCTTCTTCAGATTCACCATTGATTTCGAAAGATCTCCATTCATATTATATATAAAGTTTCACTGCTCCTGTTTTACAGCCTTAGAGATTGGTAGTATTGGAAACTTTTTATACAAGTAGCTAGTGCTGGTCCCATACAGAAGATTATTTATTTTCTTAATTGCCCTATTTTATAGTTGTTGAAGTCTGCTCAGGTTTATTTTCGTCGTATTTCCCCAAATTGATGCCAGATATGTGAAAACAGAGTGCACACATGCATTGTAAAACATTAATCTGCAGTTTTGGGACATATACGGATTGGTATGACCTGATAGTTTCTCAGCTATTTCTTCTGTGTTAGTCCCAACTAAATCTTCGTCAGACCCAAGTAATTATATGTTTCAACTTTTCTTATTGTCAATAGCCAATAGTGAACAAAATATCTTTATATCTCTCGGAAGAATCTACCCAGAAACTTGATAATTGTAGAGTAGATTTGGAGTTGAATCAAGAAGGCCGATTTCGCTAATTTGTAAAATCCACCCAATGATTCCGCAGATGTACCCACTCAAAGGTTCATTTTCTCAATATTCTCAAAAAATACAGATCGCATCATAATAAAATCCAGTTCATGCGGCATTTCGTGGGGAACATACATTCTACCGGAAATGAGCTGAACGATTTAAGGACGACCAAAACATATTTGTCGTGAAAGAAAAAAATTTGCTCGCGCAGAGCCACCCCTTTGAAAAAAAACAAAGAGCGCAACAAGTTTTTTTTTTCACGACAAATAAGTCTTGGTCGTCCTTCAATCGTTCAGCTCAATTCCGGTAGAAAAAACGGTCATCTAATTAACTTTCTTGTATCACAAAGTTATTACGTCGATGTATATCCGTTAGAATGGAATATTTCCATTATTCAACATTGAAACGAAAACTGTTCATTTCGGGAAATAGAAGATTCGACACATTTCAATATCAGTCAATAATGATATGACAAATATACCTGAAATATCAATTTACCAATGCAGTTTTGCCGAATCTGACAAATTTCCTGAGAAACCAGAACATTTCATTAAAATCTATAAAAAATGTTTTTTTCAGGTTTGACGGTCTACGACAAATACTCGACAATTATTCATAACATTTTTGATCGAATTCGATGCATAATTTAGAATGGCACTGCTAACTTTATATTAAGCTAGGTAGCAGAGCCACCCCTTTAAAAAAAAACAAAGAGCGCGACAAATTTTTTGCTTTCACGACAAATATGTTTTGGTCGTCCTCCAATCGTGCAGCTCATTTCCGGTAGAAAAAACAGTCATCTAATTAACTTTCTTGTATCACAAAGTTACGTCGATGTATATCCGTGAGAATGGAATATTTCCATTATTCAGCATTGAAACAAAAATTGTTCATTTCGGAAAATAGAAGATTTAACATATACAACCCAATATCAGTCAATAATGATACGAAAAATATATCTGAAATATCAATTTACCAATCCGGTGTTGCCGAATCTGACAAATTTCCTAGAAAACAAGAACATTTCATTAAAACCTATAAAGAAATATTTTTTTCTGGTTTTTTCAGGTTAGATGGTCTGAGACAAATACTCGACTTAATATTAAGTTAGCAGAGCCACCCTAAAAAAAAACTGACTTTCCCACTGTTGGTGATCCCCTAATTATATTAACTTCTTGAAATTCTGTATGAACCTTCAAGCTGCAAAATTTCGATGAAGTACTGGGTTTCAATTCGATCAAATTCGTATTTCCGGAAATATTGGGAAAATAAAATGTGGAATGGGTATATGTTCGGAATTATTGTGCAAGTTTTACCCATTCACGAATTCGATGTTCATAATTAACGCCAAAACCTACTCTACAAATATCGAATTTCACGAAATATTACTTTCCTTAGGAAAATGTAGTTTTTTCGCGACTTCACAACATTTCTGAAGAAAAAGAAAGAAAGAGTCAGGAAGTACTCGACTCATTACCTTCAGAAAGGTAGCGTCATATATTGGCAGCGAATTTTGGGGTTTTCACATTTTCCATCGTAGCTTACACATTTCGATGAATTCACGAATTTTTCAAAAATAGACGTTACTTCTTCTCGCGATATATTAAGTGAAAGCAAAACTTTCGTTTTTCCTCTGTCTAAACACTTCTTTGAATTGAAATAAAACCCTTTATAAATCAGCAGTTCCTACAATTCTGTCCTTCTGTGGTTATTTTCAAATCAGAAAAAAACATAGCCATGTCTATGTGTATGAGAAAAACTCAATTTTCATTCAGATGAATCATCGCTGAATACTCTTATTAAAGTCACTGTAATGTGTATTACAGTGACTTTAACTAGTATAGAGTCACTGTAATGTGTATTAACATTGTTTAAACAATGCTATTAACATTGTTTAAGGAGAAGATAGAATTCTTTATTCCCATTGTTAGAAACCTTGGCAGACTCTTGAGTTTCTTCTACCTAACGATAGAGGGAGCTAAATCATGAATGTGAATTATTGAGTATGAATTCACAAGTCTTGCTCTTTCAGGAACTGGTTGTCTATTTCATTAATAATAAATTAATCGATTAATAGCAGAATAAAAAAGTGAATACAGTGATTATATACAAGAATGAAGTCAAGTCATTAAATCATTGTGCACAGAGACATCTAGCGAGTAACAACATAAACAATTTCGAGTTTTCGTTTTGAAAGTTTCAATGAATTATGATATAATACACAGTTATTCCCATATTCAATACACGAGTACAAAGAATAATAGAATATGAGTTGAATGTGTAAAATAAGACTCATATATTGTCTACTCAACTCCCCTGACTGATAAAGAGGACTGCATAGAACGAGTCAGAAATGCGTTCAGGTTTGTTTAGATTTTTAGATTCATAGTTTTGAAACTCAATTTGGTTTTTGAACACTTTTGCAGATCTCTTCCTCCCGATGAAATAAGAAGAGCAACGCACGAAGCATTCCTGAGACGTATAAATAAATGTCTAGAAATTAACGGTCAAAACTTTGAGCATCTTCTCTAGTTATAACTGCGAGAGTTTGCCATGGTTCTCCTAATAGTAACTTGAAGTCGGTTTCAAGAAGGGGTGAAAAATCTACAGCATGGTTCAAATAACAGTTCCTGAAAATTTCATCTTTTTGGCGTGAAGGGAAAAGAAATAGCTGAAAATTCAAGACGAAAAACAGTTTTTTGTGAATAACTCAGAAAATATCCATTTTAGGGCAAGGGTGTGATGCATACACTCACATTATTTTTTAACGTAGATTCAATATCTGCCATAAAAAAATGGGGTTCTAATTTGAAAAAATTGATTTTTCACGATTTTGTCATTCCTAACTTTGAAAGCGATTTTTTCACCCCCTGTATCATGAATCGCGATTTCGATTTTTAAAGTGGATACATCAATCTTACATCTTGAAAAATCTCAAAAATGAAAATTTTCCATCCAAAAACCTCGAAGTTATTCTTGTTTCAGCGGAGCTCTATTTTCGATTTTTTTTTCGAATTTTCCCGCTCAGAGAGAATTTTCCAACCAAAACTGAAAAATGCTACATCAAAATAAATTGAAATTTTCTAAGGAATCTATTTCTGCAATAAAAAAATGGTGTTCTAATTTGAAAAACGGAAGTTGACGTCATTTCCGGAAAAACCGAAGGTGCTCATGCCTTGAAAATATTTTAGATTTCATCAGCATCGTGAAATACTTATAAGTGCTGAATTTCATGAAAATACGTTCAGTAGTTTCCCGTATGAATATGGGTGAGGTTCCTCGTCAAAGACCCTGTATATTAGCACAGATCTGTGATATTAGATTATCTATATTCAATGAACTCTATATTATATACCTGGAAGGGACCCGTTTTGAGCGACAAGTGAAGCCAATTCGTTGCTTATGCAACCCGCGAAGTGGACGGGTATCTATCTCTTTCTTCCTCATTGCAGTAAAGGGAACTCTGTCGCATTTATTCTGAATCTTTTTAATTTTTCATTTCAAATAAGGAAAACCTGAATTTTTTTCTGACTAATTCGTGAAGAAGGCAGGATTGAAGAAGATCGCACATGTTCAAGAGAAGTTTCAACTTAGTGAGTGGTTTTTCTGGAGAACAGCGCGTTATCATCCTCCGTAAATTTGCGTTTTTTTGCCGAAAATGGTTCCAAGCGACCAGGTTGGACTCACTGATGAAGAGTTCAATGTCTAATCGAATTCTACTCAGCCACCCGTTGCCACGATAACTTACTACCGAGAAAAGCTATAGCGACTTAAAAAATTCAAAGAAGTTCGTTAATGGGCGAAATTTACCTAACAATTTCGAGGTTATATCCATTTCAAATATATTATTTTATTTCCTCTATATCTCAAGAAGTACTGATGCGATTAGATTGAAACTTGCCAACTGATTGCATGAAGAATCGTTAAAACAAATTTTTTTCGGAAACTATCATTGAGATTTCAATGAAACTTGGCGCAGACCTTGAAGTCGAATCTGAATAGCAATGTTCGAAATTTCAGCTCGATGCGACACACATTTCCAAAAATATCGGAAAAAAGTATGTCAAATTTCGCATTGGCAATGAATTTTAACCAGCGCTCAAATTTTCCTGACTTCAAGTCAGTGCTTTTCGAGAAGTATTTTCCTATGTTCCTATTATTTAAATTTATTTTTATGATGATGAAACTATCGTCAATCGTCAATGCACAGCTCACACCAACATAATTCTTCACTTTTTGAACCACACGCGGTGAAGGCAGAGAAAGTAATGGCATATCAGAGAAAAATAGACATTCATTTTCAAAAATGTTGCACTTTCTAAACGATGTAATACCCAAACAGACGACACTAATAAACGCCGGTTCCCCGTGAATGTTCGGCAATTTCCGATGACAGTCGGTACGTTGAGAACAAGCGGTAGGCGGGATTCTAATTTCGCAGCAAAAGTGATAAACAGTGGAAGAAAATTCTGAATTCTATAGTTCAATCGCTGTGGTTAAGAGTTTTCGTCTATTTCAGGGAAAAATAAACATTTGAGGAATATCCACAAAGAGTTGAATGCAACTTCGACTTCGATAAATTCTCGAATTATTTGTCCACTGTGTAATAATAGAGAGTTCAAATGTGCTACGTATAACAAATTGGAAAATCATTTGGAAGTGGAACATGGAATAAAATTGGAAGTTGAAACAAATCATTTTGCTAACCGTGAAAGTTACGAACAATGGTTTCAAACAGAGAAATTAGAAATGATCTATGGTGTTACTCGGATAAGAAAATACAACGATTATGAGGAAAAATCTTATAATTGTAACCGAAGCAATTGTAGAGGTAAACATAGAGTCTGTATATTTTCTCAATTCATACATTTTCAAGTATGAAATTGGCCCTTTATGAATGTGTGATGCATTAACTGATTATTCTTATTTTCTTAGGTTTTGAGAGCCAAAGATCTCAGCGAATGGAAAAAGCTGAAGGTTCGATAAAGATGCATGGAGTATGTCCATCTCGTCTAGAGACGAAGATAATGCAAACAGGTTTATTATAATATCAGTTCATTTGATATTTCATGGTCAATATGAATGCCCCTAAAATGTGAACTTCATATTGCAGGACAGATTATCTCAAGATTTTGGAAGACCCATGTTGGCCATGATGAGGAGATGAGAAATCAACATTTATCAAGACAGGATAAAAAGGAAATTGTCAAAAAACTAACTGATGGTGTTACAGTTGAAAGGATTATCTCTGATGCACAAAAACTAAACTCGGAGACATTAGAACGAATAAATTTATTGGACAGGAAAGATATTTCATATTTGATGAAGAAACACAATATTATGAACAAGAAACATGAGAATAGTATGATAGCTGTAAATCTAAAGGTGAAGGAATGGAATGACAATGGAAAAAACTACTGTTTCTTTTCTAAGCAGCAAGGTATTTGCCAGAAATTTTTATTTACTGTACTTTTTGGTATCTGAAGAAAATTATAGATAAATTATAATATACACAGATCAAATAATGTTGAACTCTCAATAATAAACTCATCTGAAAAATTTTCAGGTGAACGTCATCCAGTATTGGATCTGAATGACTTTTGTTTAGGATTTATGAATGATGAAATGAAACAAAAACTGAAAGATTTTTCAAAAATTATTTGTATGGATGGAACACACGGTACTAACCAGAAGGGAATGGAACTGACTATAATGCTTGTGAAAGATGACAGGAATATGGGATTTCCAGTGGCCTTTTTCTTAAGTAATATAAAAGATCAGATAACCCAAGAAGTCTTCATGCAAGCATTGCGTGAAAAAGTGAAGGATATTATTGAGCCACAATATTTTATGAGCGACGATGACCCAAAGTACCACAATGCATGGGTAAAAGTAATGGGTTCTAGACCAAGAAGACTGTTGTGTACATGGCATATAATCAAAAACTGGATTAAAAACGGAAGGTCCAAGGTTAGAAATAACTCGAGAAAATTATATTTTTCCATGTAGTAAATCTTAAATAATTCATTTCAGATACGAAATGAGCTAATAAAAAAATCGATGAAGGAGGATATGAAGAAAATACTTAATGAAACTGACGTCCATAAATTTGAGATGAAGAGTCAGAACTACTTTATGAAATTGGAGAATTCTGAAGAACACCAATTTTTGAATTATCTCAAGACGTATGTTTATACAAATTAATATAAAATATAAAATAAAATCCTATTTCTAGTTGAGAATCCAATACATATATAAAATTATATTTCAAATATTATTATCAAAGCAAAGAAAGGATAGCCATGTGGGCACATTGTTATAGATTAAATGCAGGAATCAATACAAACATGGCCCTGGAAAGTTTAAATAACCTTCTGAAAACTAATCATCTGAAGAGAAAAACTAATATAAGGATTGACCGCCTTCTGGAGGAAATTGAAAATTTGGTTGATGGAAAGATGTGGCAGAGGATTTTGAAGGTATGTTAACTCCCCAAATTATTTCTCAGTTTTTCGAATTTGTGCAATTTCAACATATAAATTATTTTCAATCTTTACAGATGCAAAGGCCACATTCCCATAATTACCAGGAAAGGCTTGTAAGTAGAGCTCATAAACTTGCGGAAACCTTGCAAGCAAAGAACGATACTGAAGTCATAGACGTAGGATTTGGAGAGTTTTTGGTGAAATCTTCTGATGGTAAAAACTTTTATAAATTAAAATATAACGAATTGTGTGAAAGAGAATGCAGAACCTTGTATTGTAGTGTATGCAAAGTATGTATTCATCGGTATTGTTGTGAATGTCCTGAATATGCCATAAAAACTAACATGTGTAAGCACATACATTTAGTATGCTTGCATGAGCAAAGGTCGGGAAGCAATTCTGTTTTAGGTGATGTTGCCATACAGCTGGCTAAGGAGAAGCCATCAGAAATTGAAGCAGCCAATAGCAAAGAAATCGAGGATTTCATTAGTAGAAAGAGAAAGGAAAATGAAAACAAAAATACTCTTGACAGAGAGGCAATTAGAGGGGTCCAACTTGAATCTGTGAATAACTTTTTGAGATCTCTGGATGATGAGGAGTTTGATAGGTAATTTAATCATTTGTTCCATTTATGCATGTAGCATTAACTGGTGGTTGAATTAATAAGGTGTATAGCTAAAATAATGGCAATGCAGCATGAGATTAGGACAAATAAAAGAAAATTGGAGAAGCAAGAATTTTTTCCATCAAAGAAAAAAAAATAAAACTTTATGTAAATATGTTATGTTCAATGGTTAATTATTTTGTATGGATGTTATAAAGATGTCAAACTGCATGTTTTCTTTACCACTACACTGCTTGTGCTAACTTTTAATAGAGAATGAAATTTATTATACTGATTATATTGTAGATATATATATATATATATATATATATATATATATATATATATATATATATTGATCCAATAGACGCATCTAGTCCCGATATATCATACAGGCTACCTAAGACCCACATGATCCAAATGACTTTGACGAGTATATAAAGTGGAAATGAGTTGTTTTAAAATATAACTCACTAGGCAGCCTGAGAGGGGAAAGAATTTCTTTAAGACAAAAAAGTTGTATAGTAGATAACGTTTCCCAAACCCGAACCACTTCGCCCCCAATCCGATCCCTCATATACCACGCAAACATATCCAGCCAACGTTCGAAATCCCAGCGCTGTTGCCAGATTTTCGGGACCAATAGCGTCGATTGTGGTGTATGAACGGGTTCAAGAAAGAAGGTCAACTTGTTGAATCGTCGAATTTGTATAAGTTATGCTATGAAGAGATCCTAATGTCTACTCGAAACAAATTGATGATGAAAATTGAATCGAATGCGAATGAGATAATTCGGTCAAGTATCTCGATTTATTGTGATATCAAGATCAAATACTTTGTAAAATAGTGAAATATTTATTATTTTCTGAAGGTGTTCCAATCCTTATCAAATATTCGTATCCACTATGGTTATAATATTATTACTACTTGTGTTCATTTTTTCATGAGGAGATGCTTTTAGCCATCGAAGTCCCATAGATAGTAAAAAAACATTTCTTGGAATTTTTCTGATGACACGATGCTCACGAAACTCTACACACAGTTGTTCATCATTATTTTCGAACAGGCTACCAAGTTTTGTCATGATGGAATCAAAATTTTATTAGTTATTCCGGAAAA
This sequence comes from Myrrha octodecimguttata, assembly GCA_958510865.1. Classification (NCBI taxonomy): domain Eukaryota; kingdom Metazoa; phylum Arthropoda; class Insecta; order Coleoptera; family Coccinellidae; genus Myrrha; species Myrrha octodecimguttata. The sequence continues at coordinate 36,816,334 of OY294057.1, forward strand.
AACAACGATACCGAGAAAACAAAACACGAAATTTCAAAAAAAAATTCCAAATATTTCCGGAAGTTGAAATCGTATTGAATTGAATTTTTATGACAATTAAAAGCAATAACAAAATTTTGCAAATAGTTGCGCGTCTTTATGTTCTAATTGATCGCCATCCTTCAATCCAATCGTTTGGGCAGTTCCTGAAATATCAGGGAAATAACCTCAAAAAAAATAAATCCGAAACTACCATTTTAAAACCAACAAAAATTACTGGCTGCATATTTATACAGTAAATAAAATCATTTAGTCTGGTTGATAAAAAATTAAGAGTTCAGAAGTTGAAACTTTAACTACGGAACAGACTATATATTGAAATAAAATTCAATTTTAATTAGTAGGTACCGAACAAATACATATTGAGAAATAATTTTGTTTTAATATGTCGTTTTTTCCGTATTTCTAGTTTCAACTGTTGACCTCTCAAACTTTTATCAACCTGAAATGATTTTATTAACTATGTGACTGCGAAAGTAGTAATTATTGTTGGTTTGAAAGTGGTAGTACAGCCAAACTTACGAAACATCTCACCCTGCATTGCATGAAGATTCCAATAAAAATTGAAGTTTTAAGACCATTATTCCTCTTCTATGTCAGAAATTTCATATGAATTACACATATAGTTTAGAGGAATTCTCAAAATCTGTTTCTTTCGTCATTGATATTAAAATAGAAAATAAGATATTTTTATGTCAGGTTAATTCACATTTGGTGATCTTCTAATTATATCATCATAGCGAAATTCGGCATGAACCTTCGTGCTGTAATTTTTCCATCAAGTACTGGATTTTAATCTGATCTAATTTGTGTTGTTGGTGACATTCCGAAAATAAAATTCTGAATGGGTTATCGGCGGAGATATTAAATAGATTTTATTCATTCAACAATTCGTTCTCACGGCCGATCGTGAGCGGAAAAAACCAACTTAAAAACTCGATATTCGTAGAGTAGTTTATACCTTAATAACGAAAGCTGAATTGGTTAAAAGGTTAAATCTACTCAATGATTCTGGAGATATATCGAATTTTATTTTTCCGATGTTTCCAAAAATTCACATTGGATTGAATCGATATCCAGTATTTTATTGAAAAATGATGATTGAGGGTTCGTACAGAATTTCGTGAGGATATGATCCGAAGATCGCAAAATATAGAATATACGAAATATAAATTTCAATTTTTGTTTCGAATTGTTCTTATGACATGACCATCGCGAAATTTTCTAAAAAGTTGTTTTTCGGACCTAGCTGGGCGTCATCATGATTGAATCATTTGCTTACAAGTTATTCTGGAAAAAACAATGATAGGTACCGAGAAAAAAACACGAAGTTCCACAGTTATAAACATGTACTGAAATTCGCTGCGAAAGATTATGCTCAAGGTCATAATGATATTGACCTGGTACTTTCCATGCCTGTGTTTACAGGAAACACCACCAAATTCCAAATTTTCTCGAGGTTGAGACATCTTAAATATTGATTCACGAAATAACTACGGCACTTCACTCTCATAAGTTTTCCTGACTGTGGTTTGTGAATCAGAGAGCTGAATGACTTATCAAATTTCCAAGATTTTTATGAGAATTTCATAATAAATATATTGAACTCTTTCAGCCATTCACTATTAGGTAGTTGATCACGATTAAAAAGAATTTTTTATCTCTAAGTTTCAATTCCAACAACCTACTCTCAACCTACTGGTTTGGGTATTGGGAGGAAAAAAAACTCTAACGAATAATGAGAATATATTTATTCCAGAGTCAATAATTTCTTTCAAGGAAAATGCATATCCTTAACGCTATGTTTAAAATCCCGGTATAGGTCACAGATTTCATCTCGGTATATTTGATGGCGTCACCTACATGCCGCACTAAGTGCCAGGATCTTGGCGAATCTCGATAAAAAATCGTTAGCGGTTTCTATTCATCAAAGTGAAACCTAACCTTATTTTTTACGCTGTGTCTAGACTCCCGGTAACCGTGATGAATTTTCTACATTGACTTTTGATGATGCTCCAGGTACCGAGATCTAAGTCAAGTTCGATGTTTCGAATGTGTTTGTATGGTCATTTGGATAATTTAAAATTTTGTTGATTTATACGGCCAGTTTGTTTAAATCGAATTTACTGATTTACTTCGAGTCAATACGTAAATATACAGTTTGGGATGTAACACTAATGAAATAGGTATCTTTCATCTCACTTTTCTAAGAGTTTGGCATAGACCTTGAGGTTACTATTACGCAGCACAGTTTCAGTTTCATCGACTTATTTTCAGGGATACCAGGAAAAATATATGTCAAAATTCGAACCTATTTCTTCGGTATCATTTGATTTCCGGAATGACTCGAAATGATGATCCGGTCATAATGAAACTTGGTAGCTTATTGGCGGAAGCTGAGGCCTAAATTTGTGCCAAATTTCTTGATGATCGTTCCATTAAAATAATCGACACAAAAAATTTCAGAATTTTGCGATCTTCAAATCTCATGGTCCTCACGAAGTTCTGCCTGAACCTTGAAGCTGTAATTTTTCAATCAAGTACTGAGGTACAGAATTTTTTCCCATGTGTCTTGTTGATAATCTTTTAAGATAAAATTTCGAATTGAAATATCTGCGGAATCCTTTGGTGAAGGTGAGCAATTCGCAAATTCGGCCTTCGTTATCAAACTATAAACCTGCTCTACAAGTATCAAGTCTTTTTTGGGTAGTGGTCGAATTCACGATCGGCAGTAAGATCAACTGAAAACCCAATACTTTTCAAAAGAAACGACCCAGAGACTCGATATTTATAGAGAAGGTTTGGGGCTTGATTCTGAAGGCTCAATTCGTGAATGGAAAAGATCCGCCAAAAACATTTGAAAATATCCCCAATCAAATTTGTTCCATAAGTACAGATCGGATTGAATTGAAATCTAGTATATTATTAAAATGATAGCCTGAAGCAACGAAATTGAACAAGCACTTAAATGCTCCTGAACCTGAAGTTCAGAATTTTTTTTTCTGCTGGCTGTAATCAATCAAGCGTCCCTTTTCCAGAACTTTTTTGTCTTGTACAATTCCAAATTCTCCTCAACTTCCTCAAAATTTTTGAATGTTATTCAGTTTTTTCATGTTTGAAAACTCGGGAAAATATTTCACTTTGACACATCAACGAAACAATTTAATAGTAAGGTCAGGTTTCACTTTGATGAACAGAAACCGCCCAAGACTACATTTTTTACTGGGATTTGCTTGGATCCCGGTAACTTGTGCGTCATATGGGTGACGTCATCAACTATGCAATGATAAAATGTGTGACCGGTACCGGGATTTTAAAGACAGCGTTCGAAATATGCTTTTGTTATTGACTCTGGAATTTATGCGAAAAAAATCAACCATTAATTCCAACTTGTATAGCATGCTTCAGAAATATACCACCAAACTCTAGTAGAATTTTCAGTCAACACCAAGAGAATTTTGTTTAAACATTGTTTCAAGTCTAAAGAAGGCTATATTCTCACTCAATCGTGACAGAATTGATTTTGACACCGGATTCGTCATCAGGGGGTCCAACTCAGTCGTTTGAGACCAATTCCGGCTCAACGTTCAAAAATTACAGACATTTGGACAAAACGATGGCACGCTATTTTCCAGAACATGCTCGCAAAACTAGTTGGAAAATGCACCGCTATTATTTGCATTTATTTGTGTAATTCTGTTACTCGGGAATATTTTTTGTCACGAAAAGTGCAATTTATTTTATTCCCCATGCTGAATTGACTTCCAATGAAACCATACTGTATACTTCATTCTCTTACGGTTTGAATAGACTAGATTTTTAACATTCACAAAACTCGAGAAAAAGACATTAAAATAAAGAAATGTTCGCTCTGTACAAGTTCAAATCATGTGCCAATAGTGAACGTTTTCAAACTGTATGATCCAAATTCGGATCTATGAAATATTGAATCGATAAAAATCACGAACATGAAAACTTTCCAAGCCGAATATGAGTCATGGCAAAAACATTTTTATCGACGCTTGTATCCTTCACCGGGCTTGCATAAGTTTTGACAAAGTGTCGATTTTCGGTGTGTATGTCGAGAGGATGCAATATCAAATATTCGAGTTCCATGTAATGAATGTAAAATCAACGTTTCTCATGGCGACGGCATGCTATAGCGGGATCATATAAGCTGTTTTTTTCGGCTTGCATATTATGTGGAAAAGCTGAAATATCCAATTCGAAGGTTCAGAATCAGAATAACTCATGACGATGACTCGCTATATCGAAGAACACTTCTGTGGACTTCTACAATCCCGCTGATGCTTGCAGCTGGCCGTCGTCATGGGGTATGTTTATTAGGAATTTTTATTACTATGTTTAAGTACCATTGATGGTTGTAAACAAGTCATAAAAATTTCGTTCTAACTGCGATCCAACTACCAAAAAGGAAACGGCTAAAACAGTTCAATATGGGTGCGTTTTTATTTTAATCAGTTGAAGCGATGAATTCCATCGAGCGATGAAAAAACGATTGACGTGACATCATCAAATCTCTCGAAAGGTTCCTAAACATAGGGTGGAATTACAGACAGAAATCAGTGAATTCCCGATGAATTTCGTTATTGGATTTGAATTTTAATGAACGGTTTTTCTGGTATAATTACTGATAACGAATACTTTATATCATAATGTTCAGAAATCAATCATTTCATTTGTTTTGCAGATATCCTATCATTCTGTGATAGTTATTTGCTGTATTTTCGCACATTTCGAAATTAGGACAAAGGGGCAGTCAACTTACGACGGGGATTACTACTGTCAAGAACAATGAAGGATCATTAAAAAATATAATTATATTCGATTCAACATGAAGAGGTAGATTTAATATTTTCTTTTTCTCTGAAAATAGGTATTGACTCTAAAATGTATGCAAGACAAATGATCCGAATTCAAATACTTGCATAGGAAAATTCAGAAATAGATCGCCAAACTCCAGATGTGGAATGATGGCTGGAAATAAATAAAATAATTAACTAAAACTATATTAGTTTTCAATTCCCCACTCTCCTAAAAATTAACCCTTCCGAGGCACGAAAAATTTTTGTCGATTTCAATTTGTTGCTCCGAAACCAATGATCGAACAGAAACAAAATAAAGAAGAAAAATCTAGAAACTGCTAGAATCTACTGACGTGAAGTCAGCAGCTTCTACGCGCTTGTTCACATTGCGAAATGGTGAAATTTTAATGAAATATAAAAATTTTCAAAAAAAAAACAATAATTTTTTTTCGAAATTTTCCATGGATAATTCTTCTCATTGACACTGTTCATCTTCCAATCAAGTTTCATTTCGATCAGATAAATATTTTTCGAGTTATTGAAAAATCAAAATTTCAAATGGCTGTAGCACAGAAACCATTTGGCAGATTTGGCCCATTAACGAACTCAACTGAGATATTCAGGATCTTAACCTTAACTGAAAATTTCAGGACTCTAGGTTTTTCTCGGGAGTTATTGTGTTAACGGCCGGTCTTACTGGTAAAAAAAAGACTACTGAAATAATCTAATCAGAAACTTGATGAATGAAGGGTAGGTTTCGAGTTCAATTATGAAGGCCGAATTTGCGAATTGGTGAAATCCACTCAATGGTCCCGAACATACATATTTAATCTGGCCAATATTTCCAAGAATACAGATAAAATCGTATAAAAATCTAGTACTTCAATGAGGAATGAACACTTGATGGTCCCTGCGGAATTTCATGAGGCACATATCATTAGCCGATCAGCAGATATAATTCTGATTTTTTTGATCGATCCAATCGAACGATCATCACGAAATTTCGCAACAATTTGCTCATCAGCATTTTCCAACTATTAAGATGTTCATCATGTCCAGCTCAGTATTTTTTGAAGTATTTCAGAAATGACAACGATACCTAGTTGATAACTATATAATTTGAAATATTTTTTCCAATATCTCCAAAGATTAAAACACGAGTTCAAGGTCTGTGTCGAATATCATCAAAATGCAATAAATTGTTTTCGCAGAAAAACCTCGAATAAAACTTGGAAAATTTTCGAAAGGAAATTATTTTTTGATTTTGAGTCCGTAACACACTCACGAAATTTAAAGAATTGTTGCGCATCCCTAATACATGACTATCTACGAAATTTAAATCTGATCGCGTTAGTTCCGTATGAAATGTTGGGGAAATAACATTGAATTTTCAAATATCCACGAAGTTTGGCATACATATTTCTTTACCAATATCTCCTGGATTTGGTATCAGATAGAACTGAAATTTGAAGTGCTTCGGTTGGATATTGATTTTAAGGTTTGTGCCAAATTTCATTGAAATCTGTTAAGTAGAAACAATTTTTGTCAAGAATTTTGGGAATTTTTGAAAATACTTTTTTTTCACAACGATCCAGAAGACATATTCTCAAGCTAGACATGAAGTTTCAATTTGATCACGTCATTTCTTCTCGAGATATTGGGAAAATAACCGCAAAATTTCGAAATTCTACATATTTATTCTTCCAAGAAAGTCCTGAACCGGTCGAAATACTTATTTATCATAAACTCTCTTCTCTTTGTATCGTTCGATCACTCCAGATACGATATGTGGTCATGTGACAAGAAAATCCGTCGTATCTCGGATGATATTACTGAAAAACCTATTGTGTAGCAATAGCTCTGTAACATTCCTTTGTTTCTGATTATTAAACTCCATCAAGAGAATATTATCCTTTCACACTTTCTCATAGCTGACTCCCAAAATATTTAACCTTCCAATGGTGAATCAAATATGCTTAGTGATGACCTTTTATTGTCTATATCTTTCTTTGCAAACGGAGAATATCACCAAACTCCTAATGTTCTAAGAATTCGATACCTTGATTATTGATTCATGAAGGAACGAGCCTAATTTGAAATATTCAATTTTGAAACTCTGTATGAAAGATTTTCCATGTGTTATTGACCCTTTGCCGAACTACAATACCAAAAAGCAACTTCCTATTTTACTGGTCGAAAAGATGAAATATCTAATTCAGAGTATCTGTATGGAATCATATCATATGTTTCGAGGACAACGCCCTTTACCGGGCATCTGAGTTTGGATTTTTACTGTGTAGCTCGAAAATATAAAACATCTCATTTTCGTCCGGTATGGAGAATTCACAATAAACTTTCCCCATGACGGTGACTCCCCATAGCGGGATCGTACAAGTATCCATAATAGAAGTTTCCAGGTTAGTATATCTCGCTGTACAGTGTTGCCAAGTTCAGGGACTCGAAACGTTGATTAATCATACGAATTTTATACAGCTAGTTGATTCCCGCAGAAGCGCCCTCGCACTGGCCAAACCCTGAAACTTTCTGTGTATAATATGATGTATCACCGATTTTTTACACCCGGCTGAAATTTCGTTTATAGCATCCCCTGACCCCCCAGACCTCAAAAACATGGTCAGACGCTAAGAGACCCGGGACCGGGTCTGAACACGTCACTTTTGGACTGGAAAGGCGGTCAAGTGTATAGATTCGGGTCTGTATGTGCGGTCGAATAAAGCTATATATATATATATATATATATATATATATATAGATTTGTTTGACCGCACATACAGACCCAAAACGTTATACCTCACCGCCTTTTCAAGCCAAAAGTGACGTTGTCAGACCCGGGTCCGGGTCTGAAAACGTCTGACCATACCACGGTACTCAGGGAGGTTGGGGGATGCAGGGGGTGCATTTTCAGCCGGGTCCGAAATTACGGTTATACTCTTCAAAATATACAGAAAGTTTCAGGGATCGGCCAGTGCGAGGGCGCTGCCTTCGGCACCAAGTTTTTGTATATCATTTTACTATAACACCAACGTCAAGAGCCCATAAATATGGCAACGCAGCCTTTCGACAGCTGCATAGCTGTATATTTCCATCCTTCACAATACATACCCCAGAACGTCATCCGCGAAAGACGTGTACAAGCCCTAATACGGCACTCACGAAAGACGTTTACAGACCTGTTGTAGACAGTCGTCGTAGTGAAACATATTTATTTCGAAATATCCGATCAGATCTTAATATTTGAATGTATAGTTGCTTGACATACAGTATAATACGATTCAGAAAACGCATACGAGCCTACTATGCTGTGGCACCGACTCAGACCACTTCATTCATTTCGCCGAGATGACTAGAGTTCGAGAATTAAAAATTCTAGAGAAGCACTGACGTGAGCTTTTACGCACTTGTTCAAATTCGTTGGAAAAAGAATCGACTGCATATTCAGATGATTGGTCCCTTCAAACGCAGCTTTACTTCCTCATGGACTAATTTGGAGATCTTCATTCTATAGGGTTATAAATCACAAAACTCTGCATGAATCTTCAAGCCATCATTTTTCAGTCAAGGAATATATTCCAATCCGATTCGATATTTATTTCTGGAAATACTAACTGGAAAAATAAAATCTTGAATGTTTCTATCTACCAAACATTGGGGAAATTCAACACAGTCACGAATTCGGCTTTTGAAATTAAGCCCCAAACCTACTCTATAAATATCGAGTCTCTGAATCATTCCTTTTGGGTGTTATCATGTTTACAGCCAGTCTTACTACCGATCGCAAACGTAATAGCTCCTGAAAGAATAAACGACCTGATTATTGTTGTAATACCTGAGGTAGAAAGTTTTCGATCTTAACAATGTAAGAGCTTTATATCCGTCTGGAATATTTTTAGAATTGAGATGTCTGGAACGAGTTGATAAGAAGTCAAAGTAATCAGACGAAGTAGCTTCGAATATAGTTTCGTTTTTTCATACGGACGGACGTCGTGAAAGAGAATATCGTTCTTAGGTCGAGTATCAATTTTCGTGCAGACCGGTATCGAGCGATAAGAGTATATTTTCCAACTAAAGCCCGAGATAAGAAAAATGTGGAGTTAAATTTTTGACTAACCTACCTGGGAGAAGTAAAGTTCTCTTTCGAAAAGCTGACTAAGAGAAATTTTTGAGAGGGGTGAAAGCCTCACTTTTTCGGTACGAAAGGCAGTTGCATATCGGAGATCGGCGGAAATAGCTCTAGAAAAAAAATGTAGATCGTACCGCGAGAACAGGCGGTCCTTCGGGACAAAATAATGTTAGGAAATTCGAGGGCTGGGTTGATCAATTATAGTTAATAGTAAATTTGAAAAATCCGATTCCTTACTAGTAGAGTAGAGTTTTTGGTGACAGTGTATTTGCGAGGTTAGCTCGTGAGTTTTTTGTTGTGCTGAGAAAAGTACGGAACCGATAGATTCGGTTATTAGAGGGGCTGAGCGAGGGACAAGCGGGAATAGTTTGTGTCTTTTTTATGTGCTGAGGAGGGTACTGAACCGATGGATTCGGTTATTGTAGAGTCCATTTCAAGGACATGTGGAAATAGGTCGCGGTAAGAGTTTGAGATAACTTTTGGTCTTATCCTTGTTAGGAGGGCCGTTTGAGTTCACGGCGAAAATAGTGTATTCATGGAATAGAGGTCACTGTCGGAGTTGGTGTATGGTCTTCAGGCACACCTATTGGAATAAGCTTTCTACTAGTAAGGAGAAGGTGAAATCGTTTCGGAAAATGTATGTTAATGTGATTAACCCATCGTATTTCGATTTTCTTTCGTTATATTTTCAGTTAGATACAATGAGTTATTAAAATTGATAGGTTTTACTGATGTCTCCTCAATGAAGAAACACTGATTCGGAAAATATATTTGAGAAATTTGTCTGTTGTTATGTTATAAACATGATAGTATGAATTCCCTCGTTCAATTGATGAATTTAATCGTATTGCAATATCGGTTGAAGTAAGTTTGTGATAAAACTGATGTTTTTGTTTTTATTTTCATGAACACCTCGGGCTGTGTAAGTGAGGAAATTTGAATATAATTCATGAAGGTACTTTGGATTTTTCTTTCCTGATTTCTTGTTCCTCAGCAAAATATCAAAACAAAAGACTCTATCCTAGTGCATAGAGCACGAACTCTCATTCCTTTCGGACAATTCAAGTAGAATATGTAAGTTAAGATTAATTCGTTTTTTGAGTTAATTTAATCCTATTATTTTAAACGGTGACAGTTGAAAGATAGAAAAGTCAAAATTCCATTTTAACAAACGGTGACAGAGAGAACAGTTTGGATTGTAAGTTCAATAATTTTCAAAAAGCAAAAAGTAAAGACCTATCTATAATAAAACTTATTTTTAGATTTCTAGCAATTGGATTCTCACGAAATCTCGCAGTGAGTTGCGCGTTTTATCCTTCAACTAAGTACGAAGCTTTAATCTGATCGTATTTCTTGAAAATTGAGAGTCCTAACTCAAAAGTAATTTTCAGATTCAATCCAAATGATTCTTAAATGGCATGTTTACACAGTGCATTTGAAATTAATTGTTTTTTTTACAGGCGTATCAAATCAAAATACCTCCCCAACTATCGATTTCTCAAAATATTATCAGGAACGAAGTAATTTTTCACCATAACAATCCACATGACATTTTGTGTTATGGAACGTGGTGCTATTCGTCAACAAGTTCAATAGTTTCAATCTGATCGCCTCAGTACATCTCGAGATATTATAGATATAACCTCTAATTCACAAAAAAAAAACAAAATTTGAGATGGATTTCCATGAATATCCGAAAATAAATATGGGATCAAATCGAAATTCGAAAAACTCTTGTTGAATATTGACTCTAAGTTCCCTGCCGAATTCATTCGATATTCGATCGATAATTTCCGAGAAAAATATATTTTCAACAGAAGTTTTCTTGTATTTAGATCTACACGAGACTTCGTGATCAGTTGAGCGTTGTTATTCTTGCGCGCATCTTCTAGGGGATCAGCGCGCTATCGTTTTGTTCAAATGTCCGTAATTTCCTTATTTGGAGCCGAAAATGTTCTCAAACGACTAGGTCGAATCCAGTGTCGAAATCGATTGTTCGGCCATCCGTATTCTCGATTACGGGCGTACGAAGAATCTTATCTACCTGACACTATCAGGTTAGGTTGCATTACAAAAGGTCAATTGGCCAAAAGGTTTCGGAGTTACAGCCCTTCGAAATTTTGTGGATATTTGTTTAATAATCCGGAAACAACTGAAACGATTAGATTGAAACTTGGCAGTTAGTTGGAGTATAACAACGCGCAACTTTTGCGAAATTTCGTCGGGATCGTACTGTCAGTAAATAAAAAAAATCAACTTTCGAAAGCAACAACTCAGAAAGTCGATATTTGTGTAGTAGGTTTGGACCTTAATAACAAAGGCCGCATTCGTGAATGGTCAAAATCTTAACGATTCCTCAGATAAATCTATTCAATATTTTGGTTTCCCAATATTTCCAGAAATACAGATTAGATCAAATTGATATACAGAATTTCATCGAAAAATGACAACTCGAAGGTTTATGCAGAATTTAATGAGGATAATATGATGAGAAGATTACAGAATATTGAATTGGAAAAAAAAATTTTTTTTCAAGTTGCAATGACACGATCATTACGAAGTTCTGCACAAAGTTGTCCATTAGCATTTTGAAACTAGCTGCAAAGTTTCATTCTGATACAATTGGTATTTTTTGAGTTGTTTCGGAGGAAACAACGATATCAAGAAAAAAACACGAAATTTTACATATTTTTTCCCAACATCTCCCGAAATCATGACCGTGTCAAAATGAAATCTGGTACATTGCTGTAGAGTATGAAGTTGAAGATATGGGCGGAAGTTTTTCTCAAATTGAAGGAAAAAAATTTTTTTTTTGCAGAATTTACTGACAAAAATTGGAGTTTTTGTTTCCCCAATATTAACAGAACGAATGATTCCAAAGTAATAACATTGAATATAAAATAATGAAAAATCCATCCATTAAATAGTGTATCAACACTAATATATTTCGGGGAGACAGTTGAATTTGAACGACGGAGAACACCAAATGATCTAGAAGTCAAATTAATGAAACTGATGAATGAGGAATTTTCAGCTGATAAACGTGACTTGTGAAGAAAAAATATATTTTTCTCCAACAAAATTTGGAATGAAGGTTCAGAAGGAATGAAAATATTGACTAAGAAAATTTATTATAAATAAAAAGTCCAAAAAGCACTGCCGTGAAGGCAGCAACTTTTGCGCGCATGTTCAATGTAGATGACCGCTTCAGCAACGAATTTGAACATGCGCGTAAAAGCTGCTGCCTTCACGGCAGTGCTTTTTGAAATTTTTTTCTGATAAATTACTGGATTTCAATTCGATCATATCTGTATTTTTGGACATATTGTAAAAATAAAATTTTGAATGGGTATATCTACGGAATCATTGGGCGGATTTTACCCATTCACGAATTCGAACTTCGTAATTAAGCCCCAAACCTACTCTACAAATATCGAGTTTCTAAGTAGATTCTTCCGGAAGTTATTGTGTTTACGGTCAGCCTGACGGCCAACTGCGTAAACACAATAACTTCCGAAAGAAACAACTTAAAAACTCGATATTTGTAGAGAAGGTTTGGACCTCAATTACGAAGGCCGAATTCGTGAATGGGTAAAATCCACCCAATGATTCCGTAGATATATCCAATCAAAATTTTATTTTTCCAATATTTCCAAAAATACAGATCAGATCGAATTGAAATCCAGTACTTCATCGAAAATAACAGTTCGAAGTTTCATACAGAATTTAATGAGGATGATATGATGAGAAAATCATAGAAATTTTTTTTTTCAAATTGTTCTAATAACACGATTATCACGAAATTTTGCATAAAGTTGTCTTTCAGCATCTTAAAACTAGCTGTGAAGTTTAATCAGGACTGAATCAGTATATCTCGAGTAATACCGAAAAAATTAACGATATCGAGAAGAAAACCTCGAAATTTGACATATTTTTTCCCGATATCTCCAAAACTTATGATCGTATCGAACTGAAATTTAGTACACTGCTGTGAAATTAGAAGGTCAAAGTGTGAGTATAATTTTTTTTGGATATGATTGATGGTTTCCGAAAAAAAAATTTTTTTGTAAAAAAATTTCTAAAAAAATTTTTTTTCAAATTTACTGACAATATGATCTTGACGAAATTTGGCTCGAAGTTGCGCGTCGTTATACTCCACCAAACTGCCAAGTTTGAATCCAATCGCTTGAGTAGTTTCTGAAATAAATAATAAATAACTTCAAAACTTCAAGTGCCTATAACTCCGAAACTATTGGACTGATTCGGCCCATTAACGAACTTAACCGCGGCATTCTGATGCGCAACCTATCCTGAAAGTTTCAAGTAGCTAGCTTGCTTCTGTCGACAGTTATCGTGTCTACGGCCGGCCGGCCGGACAGAATCAATTTTGACACCGGATTCGTCATCAGTGAGTCCAACCTAGTCGATTGAGACCATTTTCGGCTCAATCATCCAAAATTACAGATATTTGGACAAAACGATAGCACGCTGTTCCCCTAGAACATGCGCGCAAAAACAGGGAATACTCTCACTGCTTGTGAGCCAAATTTCGATAATGCTCTTCTACAAAAATGTTTTCTAGGAAAACCGGAGGTGTGCCAAAGAAATTAAAAACCTCTGGATGATGACATATTATTGTAGAATCTGCAACGAATAAGAAAGTTTTGGAAAAGCAATGTACAGGGTGTTTTTTCTCCAACTGCACAATTAATCTGAAATTCTGAAATTATCATAATTACAACACTGTATTTTTAGAGATTGTTGCGATTATTGAATGAACTCATTCAGATTGTTCTACACTGCAAATTTCATTAAAATTGAATGAGCCATACCAAAGTTCTCAATAAAAGTAGAATCGATTGAAACGAAATTTCGACATTATCATTTTTTGAAAAAATTTTCTCGAAAAACTAGAAGTGTGCCAGAAAAAATAGAAACTCTCAAATAATGGCTTATTATAGTAGAATCGTAAACAGATAGCGTAGTTTAGGAAACGCTATGTACAGGGTGTTTTTTCAACCTGCACAATTAATCTGGATTTAATACAATAACAACCGCTTATTTTGAAAAAACATTCGAAACCAATGAATGTGTTCAACACTACTGTACTACGCTGAAAATTTCATTGAAATCGAATGAGCCATACCAAAGTTATCAATAAAAGTAAAATCGGTCGAATCGGACAAATCACCCTGTATATTCTCAACAGAGACCCCCAACCATAAACCAAACAGTGTTCCGAGACTGTCTTGACTAGTGTAAACTTATCCCAAAATCTGACGGTCTCCTCCGGAATCACCCTGTATCTAAAATTTTCAGATTCACATAATTTTTCTGGTTATACATTCCTGATGAAATTTTCCATCAGTCTTAGTGTCAGTACTTCAAAGTCAACTTCCAACCAACAATTCAATCCTCAGAGTTACCTGTTGAGAAAGAAGGAATAACAAATACAAATACTTAGTCCAGATGGTTTGACGACAAAGCAGAATCGGAAATGTTCGCGGAGATATATTTTGATTCGAAATATGTAGTACATCGACGTCTCAAGACCCTTAAGTGTGCCCAGCTGAAATTATTACCTAAAAGAATGAGAAAAACACTGACGTGAGGTCGGGAGCTTTTACGAGCTTGTTCAAATTCGTTGCCAAAGCACCTGTAATCCTGTTCACTTATTGACCCCGCCAAACGCACAAATTTTTTAAAATAGTGAAAATATGAAATTTTGAATGGATGGGTACCTTAATCTACGGACTCATTAGGCGAATTTTACAATCCACTAATTCGACCTTCGTAACAGAAAACCTTCTCTACGAATATCGAGTCTCTAAGTCGTTCCTTAAGGGATTTAATGTTTTTACGACCGCCCTAACCACAGATAATTAATAAAATATCTTCCGGAAGAATCTAATTGGGGACTTGATACTTGCATTGTAGGTATGGAGTTTGATAACGGAAGCCGAATTTGCGGATTGGTAGAAATATGCCAATTTGATTATTCCAATATTTTCGAAACCACAAATCATAAAGAATTATTAACCAATACTTCAATCAAAATAATAATAATAATACTTTATTGATCCTTCAAGACACAACAACGTGTATAGGATAAGTCAAGAAAGAATCACATTTTAGTTGTTATTTTTTTTTTGGCAGATTGAAAATTTATGCGGAATTTCGTGAGGACCATATAATTGCCAGGCCGCCATCTAAAAATTAATTGAAAAAAATATTGAAATCTTTTTTAATTGCTCTAATTTGAGGATTTTTTTATTGGTCTAATTTAAGGATCATCTCGAAAATTTGCACAAATTTACTGATCAGCAATTCACAACTAGTTACCAAGTTTCATTATCATCAGGTCAGCATTTCTTGAAATATTTCGAAAGTAACAATGATATTTAGGATGGAACCAAACAATTTAATAATCTTTTTTCAAATCGTTCTGAAAATTAATATACAATCAAACTGACATTTTGAAGAATGTTGCTGAAGAGTTACCTCATTTTGAAGAATGTTGCTGAATAGTGACCTCAAAGTCTTCGCTTACTCACTCTGAAATCTGATGAATAGTTCGTGAAAAATTTTCTACCTGTACGATCACTGGAAAATTTCGCTGAAATTGCGCATTGGTATTCTAAAACTTTCTACGGAGTTTGAATCTAATCGCGTTAGTTGTTCTTGAGTTATTGACGAAATTACCCAAAAATTCCATAGAACCACATATTTCTTCTCCAAAAACAAATAAATTATCTAACTGAAATTTGAAGCACTCTTGCTGAATAATGACTTGAAAGTTGGTGCCAAATTTTATGGTAGTCTGATTAATTGTTTCCGAAAAACAATTTTTGTCAACAGAATTTGCACAATTATGATCCTCAAGACATTTTCGTAATGTTGAGCGGCAGTATTTTCAATCTAGTTAAGAATTGTCAATCTGATCGCGTCAGTACTTCTTGAGATATGGAGAAAATAACCTCAACATTCGAATAACAACAAAATTCAACATACTTTTTTTCGTAGATGAATATCGAATAAAATTGAAATGATAAATATTGCTGGTCAATATCGACCTCAAGGTCTGTACCAAATTTCATTAAAATATTATCAATAGTCCGCGAAAAAAAATTTCAACAAAAATGACGAAAATTTTCGAATGATGATTTTCAAGAAAAATCTTACGACTATATCCATATATCCATTTTTGTATCAGGTAGCATTCTTCAACTAACTTCAGAGTTTCAATCTGATGGCATCTTTATATATTGCCATATTGAGGAAATAACCTCGACATTCCAATCAGCACCGAAATCTGACATTTCAATTAACACCGAAAGTTGAAATTTTTTTTTATATCTCCGATAAAAATAGTCACATTAAAATTTCAAATATTTTTGTTTAATACTGACCTCGAAGTATATGCCAAAATTCATAGAAATCGTTCGATAGTTTCTGAAAAAGAAATGTTTCAACAGAATGTGGAAAATTTTAAAATATCTTTTTTTCATTTTTTAACTATTGAATCAGAGCACTTAGTTGCGTGTTGGTATTCTTTAAATGATAACGGAGTTTGAATCTCTTCGCATCAGTACTCCTTGAGATATTGCGGAAATAACGTTACAATTACAAAGACCATCGAAATTAGGCATATTTTTTTTTCTTATATCTCTGAAATTGAAAATCGGATCGAGTTGAAATTTGAAACATTTTTGTTGAATACTGACTTAAAAGTTCGTGCTGAGTTTTATCGAAATCTAGTCAATTTTCAGAAAAAAAAATTTTCAACAAAAATTTTGAAAATTTTCGTATAAAAATATTTTTAGAACAACTGAATCAAAACAAAATTTTGCTCTAGGTTGCGCATTGGTAGTCCAAAACTATCTACGAAGTTGCAAATTGATCGAGTCAATACTTCATGAGATATGGAGGAATTAACCTCAAATATTCAAGGAGGCCCAACTCCGAAAGTATCTCGGTGATTACACTCATCAACGAACTCAACCAACATATTTGGACTCTAAACCCTATCTGACTTTAACTAACTGTCAAGTTTCAATTAAACCGTTTGAGCAGTTTCTTAAATATCAGGAATTTAATTGAAAAATTTCAAATGACAATAACTCAGAAACCATTCAACCGATTTGTCCCATTAACGAACTTAGCTGCAGAACTCTGATGCGCGACGCAACCTGAAAGTTTCGTCGCTAACTCGCTTTGTTCGACAGTTATCGTGTCGTCAGCCAGCCGGACAAAATCAATTTTGACACTGGACTCGATATCAGTAACTCCAAGACAGTCGTTTGCGACCATTTTCAGGAAAAAACTTGAAAATTACAGACATTCGGATAAAACCACAGCATTTTGTTCCCCAGAATATGCGCGCAAAAATGTCGCACGAAGTTGCGCGTTGGTTATCTCAACTAATTCCGAAGTTTCAAACTGATCGTATATCAGTACCTACTTCTTGAGGTATTAAAGAACTAACATAAAAATTCCAAATAGGCATAACTCTGAAACAATTAAGCTGATTTTTCCCATTAACGAACTTAATTGATATATTTGCCCTCCAATCCTGAGCTGAGAATTTCGAGTCGCTAACTTCATTCGAAAGATAGAGCACATACCGATGGACGAAGAGGATAAAATTTGACTACGGGTTCTTTTTCAGGGAGTCTAACTTAATCGTTTAAGTCTTTTTTCTGCTCAAAATTAAAACATAACAGACATTGTGACGGAACGGTAACGCGCTGTTCCCTAGAACAGGCGCGTAAAAACCAGAAGACACTTCTAGTAATCATTCGCATTTTCTAACATAGATAATATAAAAAGACGATAAATACTACTACATCATCCTTGTCGGACCCATTTATATAATATTATCGACTTGATTAGTCCCGAAGATCTGGCAACACCGCTGGGACCGAGAACGTTGTGGAACAGTGCTCATTTGTATAATGTGGGAATGAGATGATGGCGGAAAGCTTCTGGCTCGAAGAAGAATATTGACTATGCAACTTTTTTCGATGAAAAAAATTCTTTCCCCTCTCTAGGTACCTGATGAGTTATATTTGCAAAAAGCTTATTTCTTCTCTATATACACGTCTAAGTATTTTGGATCGGGTGGGTGTTAGGTAGCCTGAATAACGTAATGGGCCCGGATGCGTGGATTAGACCACTATATATATATATATATATATATATAGTATTATAGTATTAGGTTAAGGGATTATATATATATACATTTCTTAAATTATGTATTGGCTCAAGTATCCCTCATAAGTTTCTTTGAAGTTTCTTCTTATGGGTTGGTAATCGAAACTTCGGATTTGAAAAGTTTTAAATAAATATTCATCATTATATGTTCATCTTTATTTTGATTTGAAACTCATTCCCCAAACATCCAATCACTAATTTATAGCTTCCTATAAATCATCATGAAATATTTATTGCTTGCAAGTTCATGATTCGATAGCATTACGATTTGTAGAGGAGCTTGCTTCTGGTGCTGATATATAATAATAATTTTATTTGACCATTACATAATACATTTACAAATGATATTAACTACAGTAATCCACTTCAACTCACACACACATACAAAACACAAATGCACTTATATTCCCATGTATGTGCACTCATATTCCCATGCATGCAGTCATTCACTCTAAACAGTTTTATCTAACCACGAAGAACAACCAACTAGTCTAATCAAAACAATTCCTGGAATTCTGAGGCATTTTCATAAATAAACTTTTTGCACAGTTTCCTTAAATTAAACTTATTGCTAGCTTTTACCTCTAATGGCAACTTGATGTAAACCTTTGCCCCGATATAGCTTACATATACCACGGGAAAAGTAATTGTGATCTACATAATGCCGTAATGTTTTGTGGCCATGGATATATGAACAGATTTCCAATATGTACAATGACCTTACACTACCTATCTCGGCCGAAAACAGCAAATCCGTGAGATAAAGTCTATTTTTCTTAAATGTTATCTTTAAAACTTTTGTATTATATTCAGTTTATGTAAGCTGTTATATAGATCCATATTCCGTTTATGCTTTATGGAGATGTTAAATTTGTATCAACCTTGATGAACATTACAGGTATATTCTTATTGATGAATGTGTATTAATATAATAATAAATAAAAGTGGTTTAAAAGAAGTCTTTCATTTTTTTCGTAATCGCCTCTCAACTCAAATAATCTGATGATACAAACCTGTGTGGGATTGTTACTTGTCCTTCATCATTCAAACTATCCTATCAAAGTTTGATTTTACAAATTTTAATACTAAAATTAATTTGATGACATTAATGAATGTATCGAAATACCAAATTCCATTGATTTATTTCTTCTGGAAATTCGTGGACTGCAAAGACGTAATCTTTTGTCTGTTCATTCCTCGCATAATGAGCTGAAATTTTATAATTTTTTTTTTATTATCATTAAAAATAATCGAATTACTTCAGTTTTTTAAAATGTCATTCTGAAAAGGAGAAATATATGAATCAACCAATAGAAAATATCCCATGAAATATATGTTGAATATTCCCTATATCACAGTTTCACGAACTTTGGTCGCCTTCCAGGGGAGCCGTGAGACATCTTAAGAGCATAATTAATCTGTCTGATCACGATTGGATCTACTCGTGTCTTCAAAAATATAAAATAAATGATGCAAATCTATATGAATCATCCAGAAATAAAATTATATTATTGTATTAACATATTCGTGAATCGTTTAGTTCGTATAGTTTATTGAACTTAGTAGATTTTCCATGACGAGTAAATTAGCTAACATGTTTTAAAAAAATTTATATCAGGAATACATTACTCCAATCTATTGAAAACATTCAGCCACAGCGAATTTCAATATCACTTCAATCCCAGGAACATCAAACGTCCATATTTCAAACTTTCCGCATAATTCGAACTACCGACTGTCATCGGAAATTGCCGAACATTTACGGGGAATCGGCGTTTATTAGTGTCGTCTGCTCAGGTCTGTCTTTATAAACGCCGGTTCCCCGTGAATGTTCGGCAATTTCCGATGACAGTCGGTACGTTGAGAACAAGCGGGAGGCGGGATTCTAATTTCGCGGCAAAAGTGATAAACAGTGGAAGAAAATTCTGAATTCTATAGTTCAATCATAGAACAAGTATAGTATATTTACTTTATGAGTTCAATCGCTGTGGTTAAGAGTTTTCGTCTATTTCAGGGAAAAATAAACATTTGAGGAATATCCACAAAGAGTTGAATGCAACTTCGACTTCGATAAATTCTCGAATTATTTGTCCACTGTGTAATAATAGAGAGTTCAAATGTGCTACGTATAACAAATTGGAAAATCATTTGGAAGTGGAACATGGAATAAAATTGGAAGTTGAAACAAATCATTTTGCTAACCGTGAAAGTTACGAACAATGGTTTCAAACAGAGAAATTAGAAATGATCTATGGTGTTACTCGGATAAGAAAATACAACGATTATGAGGAAAAATCTTATAATTGTAACCGAAGCAATTGTAGAGGTAAACATAGAGTCTGTATATTTTCTCAATTCATACATTTTCAAGTATGAAATTGGCCCTTTATGAATGTGTGATGCATTAACTGATTATTCTTATTTTCTTAGGTTTTGAGAGCCAAAGATCTCAGCGAATGGAAAAAGCTGAAGGTTCGATAAAGATGCATGGAGTATGTCCATCTCGTCTAGAGACGAAGATAATGCAAACAGGTTTATTATAATATCAGTTCATTTGATATTTCATGGTCAATATGAATGCCCCTAAAATGTGAACTTCATATTGCAGGACAGATTATCTCAAGATTTTGGAAGACCCATGTTGGCCATGATGAGGAGATGAGAAATCAACATTTATCAAGACAAGATAAAAAGGATATTGTCAAAAAACTAACTGATGGTGTTACAGTTGAAAGGATTATCTCTGATGCACAAAAACTAAACTCGGAGACATTAGAACGAATAAATTTATTGGACAGGAAAGATATTTCATATTTGATGAAGAAACACAATATTATGAACAAGAAACATGAGAATAGTATGATAGCTGTAAATCTAAAGGTGAAGGAATGGAATGACAATGGAAAAAACTACTGTTTCTTTTCTAAGCAGCAAGGTATTTGCCAGAAATTTTTATTTACTGTACTTTTTGGTATCTGAAGAAAATTATAGATAAATTATAATATACACAGATCAAATAATGTTGAACTCTCAATAATAAACTCATCTGAAAAATTTTCAGGTGAACGTCATCCAGTATTGGATCTGAATGACTTTTGTTTAGGATTTATGAATGATGAAATGAAACAAAAACTGAAAGATTTTTCAAAAATTATTTGTATGGATGGAACACACGGTACTAACCAGAAGGGAATGGAACTGACTATAATGCTTGTGAAAGATGACAGGAATATGGGATTTCCAGTGGCCTTTTTCCTAAGTAATAGAAAAGATCAGATAACCCAAGAAGTCTTCATGCAAGCATTGCGTGAAAAAGTGAAGGATATTATCGAGCCACAATATTTTATGAGCGACGATGACCCAAAGTACCACAATGCATGGGTAAAAGTAATGGGTTCTAGACCAAGAAGACTGTTGTGTACATGGCATATAATCAAAAACTGGATTAAAAACGGAAGGTCCAAGGTTAGAAATAACTCGAAAAAATTACATTTTTCCATGTAGTAAATCTTAAATAATTCATTTCAGATACGAAATGAGCTAATAAAAAAATCGATGAAGGAGGATATGAAGAAAATACTTAATGAAACTGACGTCCATAAATTTGGGATGAAGAGTCAGAACTACTTTATGAAATTGGAGAATTCTGAAGAACACCAATTTTTGAATTATCTCAAGACGTATGTTTATACAAATTAATATAAAATATAAAATAAAATCCTATTTCTAGTTAAGAATCCAATACATATATAATAAAATTATATTTCAGATATTATTATCAAAGCGAAGAAAGGATAGCCATGTGGGCACATTGTTATAGATTAAATGCAGGAATCAATACAAACATGGCCCTGGAAGGTTTAAATACCTTCTGAAAACTAATCATCTGAAGAGAAAAACTAATATAAGGATTGACCGCCTTCTGGAGGAAATTGAAAATTTGGTTGATGGAAAGATGTGGCAGAGGATTTTGAAGGTATGTTAACTCCCCAAATTATTTCTCAGTTTTTCAAATTTGTGCAATTTCAACATATAAATTATTTTCAATCTTTACAGATGCAAAGGCCACATTCCCATAATTACCAGGAAAGGCTTGTAAGTAGAGCTCATAAACTTGCGGAAACCTTGCAAGCAAAGAATGATACTGAAGTCATAGACGTAGGATTTGGAGAGTTTTTGGTGAAATCTTCTGATGGTGAAAACTTTTATAAATTAAAATATAACGAATTGTGTGAAAGAGAATGCAGAACCTTGTATTGTAGTGTATGCAAAGTATGTATTCATCGGTATTGTTGTGAATAATCGAATTACTTCAGTTTTTCAAAATGTCATTCTGAAAAGGAGAAATATATGAATCAACCAATAGAAAATATCCCATGAAATATATGTTGAATTTTCCCTATATCACAGTTTTACGAACTTTGGTCGCCTTCCAGGGGACCCGTGAGACATCTTAAGAGCATAATTAATCTGTCTGATCACGATTGGATCTACTCGTGTCTTCAAAAATATAATATAAATGATGCAAATCTATATGAACCATCCAGAAATAATATTATATTATTGTATTAACATATTCGTGAATCGTTTAGTTCGTATAGTTTATTGAACTTAGTAGATTTTCCATGACGAGTAAATTAGCTAACATGTTTTTAAAAAATTTATATCAGGAATACATTACTCCAATCTATTGAAAACATTCAGCCACAGCGAATTTCAATATCACTTCAATCCCAGGAACATCAAACGTCCATATTTCAAACTTTCCGCATAATTCGAACTACCGACTGTCATCGGAAATTGCCGAACATTTACGGGGAACCGGCGTTTATTAGTGTCGTCTGTTTGGGTATTACATCGTTTAGAAAGTGCAACATTTTTGAAAATGAATGTCTATTTTTCTCTGATATGCCATTACTTTCTCTGCCTTCACCGCGTGTGGTTCAAAAAGTGAAGAATTATGTTGTTGTGAGCTGTGCATTGACGATTGACGATAGTTTCATCATCATAAAAATAAATTTAAATAATAGGAACATAGGAAAATTCTTCTAGAAAAGCACTGACTTGAAGTCAGGAAAATTTGAGCGCTGGTTAAAATTCATTGCCAATGCGAAATTTGACATACTTTTTTCCGATATTTTTGGAAATGTGTGTCGCATCGAGCTGAAATTTCGAACATTGCTATTCAGATTCGACTTCAAGGTCTGCGCCAAGTTTCATTGAAATCTCAATGATAGTTTCCGAAAAAAATTTGTTTTAACGATTCTTCATGCAATCAGTTGGCAAGTTTCAATCTAATCGCATCAGTACTTCTTGAGATATAGAGGAAATAAAATAATATATTTGAAATGGATATAACCTCGAAATTGTTAGGTAAATTTCGCCCATTAACGAACTTCTTTGAATTTTTTAAGTCGCTATAGCTTTTCTCGGTAGTAGGTTATCGTGGCAACGGGTGGCTGAGTAGAATTCGATTAGACATTGAACTCTTCATCAGTGAGTCCAACCTGGTCGCTTGGAACCATTTTCGGCAAAAAAACGCAAATTTACGGAGGATGATAACGCGCTGTTCTCCAGAAAAACCGCTCACTAAGTTGAAACTTCTCTTGAACATGTGCGATCTTCTTCAATCCTGCCTTCTTCACGAATTAGTCAGAAAAAAATTCAGGTTTTCCTTATTTGAAATGAAAAATTAAAAAGATTCAGAATAAATGCGACAGAGTTCCCTTTACTGCAATGAGGAAGAAAGAGATAGATACCCGTCCACTTCGCGGGTTGCATAAGCAACGAATTGGCTTCACTTGTCGCTCAAAACGGGTCCCTTCCAGGTATATAATATAGAGTTCATTGAATATAGATAATCTAATATCACAGATCTGTGCTAATATACAGGGTCTTTGACGAGGAACCTCACCCATATTTATACGGGAAACTACTGAACGTATTTTCATGAAATTCAGCACTTATAAGTATTTCACGATGCTGATGAAATCTAAAATATTTTCAAGGCATGAGCACCTTCGGTTTTTCCGGAAATGACGTCAACTTCCGTTTTTCAAATTAGAACACCATTTTTTTATTGCAGAAATAGATTCCTTAGAAAATTTCAATTTATTTTGATGTAGCATTTTTCAGTTTTGGTTGGAAAATTCTCTCTGAGCGGGAAAATTCGAAAAAAAAATCGAAAATAGAGCTCCGCTGAAACAAGAATAACTTCGAGGTTTTTGGATGGAAAATTTTCATTTTTGGGATTTTTCAAGATGTAAGATTGATGTATCCACTTTAAAAATCGAAATCGCGATTCATGATACAGGGGGTGAAAAAATCGCTTTCAAAGTTAGGAATGACAAAATCGTGAAAAATCAATTTTTTCAAATTAGAACCCCATTTTTTTATGGCAGATATTGAATCTACGTTAAAAAATAATGTGAGTGTATGCATCACACCCTTGCCCTAAAATGGATATTTTCTGAGTTATTCACAAAAAACTGTTTTTCGTCTTGAATTTTCAGCTATTTCTTTTCCCTTCACGCCAAAAAGATGAAATTTTCAGGAACTGTTATTTGAACCATGCTGTAGATTTTTCACCCCTTCTTGAAACCGACTTCAAGTTACTATTAGGAGAACCATGGCAAACTCTCGCAGTT
Source organism: Myrrha octodecimguttata (assembly GCA_958510865.1). Classification (NCBI taxonomy): domain Eukaryota; kingdom Metazoa; phylum Arthropoda; class Insecta; order Coleoptera; family Coccinellidae; genus Myrrha; species Myrrha octodecimguttata. The sequence continues at coordinate 36,841,200 of OY294057.1, forward strand.
ATAACTAGAGAAGATGCTCAAAGTTTTGACCGTTAATTTCTAGACATTTATTTATACGTCTCAGGAATGCTTCGTGCGTTGCTCTTCTTATTTCATCGGGAGGAAGAGATCTGCAAAAGTGTTCAAAAACCAAATTGAGTTTCAAAACTATGAATCTAAAAATCTAAACAAACCTGAACGCATTTCTGACTCGTTCTATGCAGTCCTCTTTATCAGTCAGGGGAGTTGAGTAGACAATATATGAGTCTTATTTTACACATTCAACTCATATTCTATTATTCTTTGTACTCGTGTATTGAATATGGGAATAACTGTGTATTATATCATAATTCATTGAAACTTTCAAAACGAAAACTCGAAATTGTTTATGTTGTTACTCGCTAGATGTCTCTGTGCACAATGATTTAATGACTTGACTTCATTCTTGTATATAATCACTGTATTCACTTTTTTATTCTGCTATTAATCGATTAATTTATTATTAATGAAATAGACAACCAGTTCCTGAAAGAGCAAGACTTGTGAATTCATACTCAATAATTCACATTCATGATTTAGCTCCCTCTATCGTTAGGTAGAAGAAACTCAAGAGTCTGCCAAGGTTTCTAACAATGGGAATAAAGAATTCTATCTTCTCCTTAAACAATGTTAATAGCATTGTTTAAACAATGTTAATACACATTACAGTGACTCTATACTAGTTAAAGTCACTGTAATACACATTACAGTGACTTTAATAAGAGTATTCAGCGATGATTCATCTGAATGAAAATTGAGTTTTTCTCATACACATAGACATGGCTATGTTTTTTTCTGATTTGAAAATAACCACAGAAGGACAGAATTGTAGGAACTGCTGATTTATAAAGGGTTTTATTTCAATTCAAAGAAGTGTTTAGACAGAGGAAAAACGAAAGTTTTGCTTTCACTTAATATATCGCGAGAAGAAGTAACGTCTATTTTTGAAAAATTCGTGAATTCATCGAAATGTGTAAGCTACGATGGAAAATGTGAAAACCCCAAAATTCGCTGCCAATATATGACGCTACCTTTCTGAAGGTAATGAGTCGAGTACTTCCTGACTCTTTCTTTCTTTTTCTTCAGAAATGTTGTGAAGTCGCGAAAAAACTACATTTTCCTAAGGAAAGTAATATTTCGTGAAATTCGATATTTGTAGAGTAGGTTTTGGCGTTAATTATGAACATCGAATTCGTGAATGGGTAAAACTTGCACAATAATTCCGAACATATACCCATTCCACATTTTATTTTCCCAATATTTCCGGAAATACGAATTTGATCGAATTGAAACCCAGTACTTCATCGAAATTTTGCAGCTTGAAGGTTCATACAGAATTTCAAGAAGTTAATATAATTAGGGGATCACCAACAGTGGGAAAGTCAGTTTTTTTTAGGGTGGCTCTGCTAACTTAATATTAAGTCGAGTATTTGTCTCAGACCATCTAACCTGAAAAAACCAGAAAAAAATATTTCTTCATAGGTTTTAATGAAATGTTCTTGTTTTCTAGGAAATTTGTCAGATTCGGCAACACCGGATTGGTAAATTGATATTTCAGATATATTTTTCGTATCATTATTGACTGATATTGGGTTGTATATGTTAAATCTTCTATTTTCCGAAATGAACAATTTTTGTTTCAATGCTGAATAATGGAAATATTCCATTCTCACGGATATACATCGACGTAACTTTGTGATACAAGAAAGTTAATTAGATGACTGTTTTTTCTACCGGAAATGAGCTGCACGATTGGAGGACGACCAAAACATATTTGTCGTGAAAGCAAAAAATTTGTCGCGCTCTTTGTTTTTTTTTAAAGGGGTGGCTCTGCTACCTAGCTTAATATAAAGTTAGCAGTGCCATTCTAAATTATGCATCGAATTCGATCAAAAATGTTATGAATAATTGTCGAGTATTTGTCGTAGACCGTCAAACCTGAAAAAAACATTTTTTATAGATTTTAATGAAATGTTCTGGTTTCTCAGGAAATTTGTCAGATTCGGCAAAACTGCATTGGTAAATTGATATTTCAGGTATATTTGTCATATCATTATTGACTGATATTGAAATGTGTCGAATCTTCTATTTCCCGAAATGAACAGTTTTCGTTTCAATGTTGAATAATGGAAATATTCCATTCTCACGGATATACATCGACGTAATAACTTTGTGATACAAGAAAGTTAATTAGATGACCGTTTTTTCTACCGGAATTGAGCTGAACGATTGAAGGACGACCAAGACTTATTTGTCGTGAAAAAAAAAACTTGTTGCGCTCTTTGTTTTTTTTCAAAGGGGTGGCTCTGCGCGAGCAAATTTTTTTCTTTCACGACAAATATGTTTTGGTCGTCCTTAAATCGTTCAGCTCATTTCCGGTAGAATGTATATGTTCCCCACGAAATGCCGCATGAACTGGATTTTATTATGATGCGATCTGTATTTTTTGAGAATATTGAGAAAATGAACCTTTGAGTGGGTACATCTGCGGAATCATTGGGTGGATTTTACAAATTAGCGAAATCGGCCTTCTTGATTCAACTCCAAATCTACTCTACAATTATCAAGTTTCTGGGTAGATTCTTCCGAGAGATATAAAGATATTTTATTCACTATTGGCTATTGACAATAAGAAAAGTTGAAACATATAATTACTTGGGTCTGACGAAGATTTAGTTGGGACTAACACAGAAGAAATAGCTGAGAAACTATCAGGTCATACCAATCCGTATATGTCCCAAAACTGCAGATTAATGTTTTACAATGCATGTGTGCACTCTGTTTTCACATATCTGGCATCAATTTGGGGAAATACGACGAAAATAAACCTGAGCAGACTTCAACAACTATAAAATAGGGCAATTAAGAAAATAAATAATCTTCTGTATGGGACCAGCACTAGCTACTTGTATAAAAAGTTTCCAATACTACCAATCTCTAAGGCTGTAAAACAGGAGCAGTGAAACTTTATATATAATATGAATGGAGATCTTTCGAAATCAATGGTGAATCTGAAGAAGCATTCTGATAAACACAAATACGATACAAGAAATGCCGATCATCTGTACAGTGGTTTCATTTTCAAGACAACAAAAGGGTCAACGCTTCCAACAAATTCTGCGATAATGTCATATAATGGACTACCCAAATACTTGAAAAAAGAAGAAAAATACCAAAAGTTCAAAAGAGAACTAAAAAAATATATCAACAAACTTGGTTTGATTTACAGTTGTATATTATTATAAATAAATAAATAAAATTAACATTTCGTCATATGTTAAATCCTACTTATTTTCCTAGTTTTTCTTTGATTACTTGAACAACAAAGGAGCCTTGATAAAGACACGAATGGTGCCTAAACATAGGTAAATATTTGTATGTTAAGAATCAAAATCATTAAAAATTGTCCACTTGTGTGATAGACTTTTATTCGCTTACGGTATAGTTCGATTGCAGTCAGCAAAGTATTTTTACTCCTATATTTCTGATTTTTCCATATAACTCGAGAACTATATAGCTATTATTCGATCGAATTGAATCTTGGCAGTGTGTGAATATTTATTCTAGAATAATGAAATCAAAATGAAAACTGAAGTCGTCCTCTCAGTGGAATATACTATTGCAAGTTGACCGATTGGGTACTTCTGAAAACTTTGGGAAAATATAATTTCGAATAGATACAAACACAAGGTATCTCCAGAATCATTGGTTAAATGGATATTTGAATAGAAAACTTTTTCTCTACCATAGACAAGATATACTACTGTTCTCTACAAAGGTACAAGTGAATTTCACCCCTTCATCAATTCTACTTTAGTAAGTCGGATAGAAAACTAAGGTACAAATATCAGGACTCATTAGTTGTTTGTGTATATACGATCTAATTGAATTCTGTTACTTGATGGACATTGGCGGCTTGAGGAATCATGCCAAATTTGGTGAGGTCAGACATATCGTGTTCACATTAAGCAGCATGTCATTTTCAACACATCTTAACTCAATAGGAGCAAATACTCTTTTTGATGACATCACAATTATAAATCAGAGCATTCTATCTATTAACAAAATGAGATAATATAACTAAATCGACACTCAACTGGCTTGGGATATGAATTATCTTTTCCATACAATACCTCATAACTTCAAGAAATCAATGATGACTTATGAAACCAGCAGTTAATAAACATACATACATTAACTCACTATCTTGATGCTATAGAGTAATGGAATTTTTCATTTCATAGAGTTTGACAATGCTTTTAAAAAAACCTGTTCAATCATACCAAGTATCAAATAAGAATATTAATGTGAACAATTTTGAAGGTCTCCAATAGATGCAGAATTTCGCATTGAAATGAATATGATTAAGATACATCTCAGAACTCGAAAGTATGTATACTACAGTGAACCTCGACAAGGAAAAAGGAATATACAGCAGTATTTTTTTTTTAATTTTATTATTATAAACAAACAAGCTACATTTACTTGGCATGAGCTTGGGCCTTCCTCATTTGTGTAAGAATGTTGGACATTTCTTCACGCTTCCTCTTGGCTCTGATGTGTGTTCCCAAACGGCGCTTCAAAAATTAAAGGGCCCTTTTATCTTTGGATACCTTCAGCAATTCCATAGCCCTCTTTTCATAAGGAGCGTGTCCTACAACCTCTCGGACTAGATCCCTCACGAATTTGGAATGCTTCGTCAAACGTCCCTTGAGCCTGGAAGGACGGATTTTATCAGCCTTTGTTTTTCCAGATGGAATTTTTGTAGTTTTGTGACCCCTTTGGAGCCCAACGGCGATCTCATATTATGGTGCCATTACTGAAAACAAAAACTACCATTAGATCCAAATTTAGATAATACATGAACCGGCAAGAACATAATTACATATGGTCTGTGACATAATAGTCATATGAGATAAATATGAATAAATAATATGAATGAAAAATAAATTTAAACTTACTTTAATACAACACACAACGTGTTTCCTTAACCTCTCACAAACAGGATTTCAAAAAGGCTTCAGCTGCTTCAGCGCATTACAGAATTTGACATGTCATTTATCACATAGAAAAACGAGATTACTCTTGATTTTTTATTCAATATCTACACATCCACTGAATGAATTTGAGTCTTATTTTACACATTCAACTCATATTCTATTATTCTTTGTACTCGTGTATTGTATATGGGAATAACTGTGTATTATATCATAATTCATTGAAACTTTCAAAACGAAAACTCGAAATTGTTTATGTTGTTACTCGCTAGATGTCTCTGTGCACAATGATTTAATGACTTGACTTCATTCTTGTATATAATCACTGTATTCACTTTTTTATTCTGCTATTAATCGATTAATTTATTATTAATGAAATAGACAACCAGTTCCTGAAAGAGTAAGACTTGTGAATTCATACTCAATAATTCACATTCATGATTTAGCTCCCTCTATCGTTAGGTAGAAAAAACTCAAGAGTCTGCCAAGGTTTCTAACAATGGGAATAAAGAATTCTATCTTCTCCTTAAACAATGTTAATAGCATTGTTTAAACAATGTTAATACACATTACAGTGACTCTATACTAGTTAAAGTCACTGTAATACACATTACAGTGACTTTAATAAGAGTATTCAGCGATGATTCATCTGAATGAAAATTGAGTTTTTCTCATACACATAGACATGGCTATGTTTTTTTCTGATTTGAAAATAACCACAGAAGGACAGAATTGAAGGAACTGCTGATTTATAAAGGTTTTTATTTCAATTCAAAGAAGTGTTTAGATAGAGGAAAAACGAAAGTTTTGCTTTCACTTAATATATCGCGAGAAGAAGTAACGTCTATTTTTGAAAAATTCGTGAATTCATCGAAATGTGTAAGCTACGATGGAAAATGTGAAAACCCCCAAATTTCGCTGCCAATATATGACGCTACCTTTCTGAAGGTAATGAGTCGAGTACTTCCTGACTCTTTCTTTCTTTTTCTTCAGAAATGTTGTGAAGTCGCGAAAAAACTACATTTTCCTAAGGAAAGTAATATTTCGTGAAATTCGATATTTGTAGAGTAGGTTTTGGCGTTAATTATGAACATCGAATTCGTGAATGGGTAAAACTTGCACAATAATTCCGAACATATACCCATTCCACATTTTTTTTCCCAATATTCCCGGAAATACGAATTTGATCGAATTGAAACCCAGTACTTCATCGAAATTTTGCAGCTTGAAGGTTCATACAGAATTTCAAGAAGTTAATATAATTAGGGGATCACCAACAGTGGGAAAGTCAGTTTTTTTTTAGGGTGGCTCTGCTAACTTAATATTAAGTCGAGTATTTGTCTCAGACCATCTAACCTGAAAAAACCAGAAAAAAATATTTCTTCATAGGTTTTAATGAAATGTTCTTGTTTTCTAGGAAATTTGTCAGATTCGGCAACACCGGATTGGTAAATTGATATTTCAGATATATTTTTCGTATCATTATTGACTGATATTGGGTTGTATATGTTAAATCTTCTATTTTCCGAAATGAACAATTTTTGTTTCAATGCTGAATAATGGAAATATTCCATTCTCACGGATATACATCGACGTAACTTTGTGATACAAGAAAGTTAATTAGATGACTGTTTTTTCTACCGGAAATGAGCTGAACGATTGAAGGACGACCAAAACATATTTGTCGTGAAGGCAAAAAATTTGTCGCGCTCTTTGTTTTTTTTTAAAAGGGGTGGCTCTGCTACCTTAATATAAAGTTAGCAGTGCCATTCTAAATTATGTTAGAATGCAATTAATACTAAGGCCTATGGCTATATGATGTAGAATGCACTTTTAGTTTTCTATGTTCTACTTTCTGTGTGATATTCTGTTCTTGATCATTTTTTGACAATTCACTTACTACTTGTAATGTCGCCATGTTGTAGTAACAAGGTTATATGGAAGCTTAAATAAATCACTCGTTATACGTGCTAGTTTAATTAATCCATCAGGTTATGGGCCCAGATGGTACGTTTAAAATAACGAGGAATATAGCAAATTACTTATTTTCAATATAATTCTGAAAGTTTGGAAAATATCATATCTAACCTTAAAATGGCTGAAGCGCTGGACAAGTTCGTTGTCGAAAAATATGGTATAATGCAATTCGATGGAACTGGATACGATCACTGGCGATTTCGCATGGAAATACTATTGGATCAACATAATGTGAAAGTCTGTATTAAAGGTGAACGCAGTAATCCCGACGAAACGTTCCTGAAGCTGGACAAACAATGCAAGTCTCTCATAATACAATGCATTTCTAATTCCCAACTACAATATGTAAAAGATAAATCCACTGCCTATCAGATGTGGAATGCATTAGAAAAAGTATTTCAGAGGAAAGGTGTTGCTTCACAGTTGTACCTGCGTAAGAAGCTTTTAACAATGAAGTTCAGTGATGATTCACTTGAAAAATACTATGTGAAGTTTGATGAAATAATCAGAGAACTGAAGTCTGTTGGAGCAAAACTAGAAGAAACTGATGTAGTTTGTCACTTGTTGTTAACGCTACCAAAAAGTTTTGACAATATTGTTACTGCTCTAGAAACTTTGGATCCTGAAAAATTGACATTGGAATTTGTCAAAGGAAAGTTGTTGGACCATGAAATGAAAATAAAAAATAGTTCAGATTCACCTGCAAATTCTGCAGCCTTTTTAAATCGTAAGCAGATGTTTGGGACAAAATCAACAAAGAGCCCATGGCGTGTAGAGGCAAGTAAAAATGGAGGTAATAGCAGTAATCATCAATCATTCAAATGCCATAATTGTGGGAAGAAAGGACACACAAGAAGTCGATGTTGGTTCCGTAAACAAGCAAATGAGGTAGAAAACGAACCTGAAGAAAAGCATGTGGCATTTCCTGTTATGAAAGATAGACCTGGTAGTGTGCAAGATGAAGAAGTAACTGTAAGATGGTATATCGACTCTGCAGCGACAGATCATCTTGTAAATGATCTCTACATATTTAGTTCAGTCAGGGATTTGGAAAAACCCATCAAGATATTTGTTGCTAAGTCGAATGAGTATTTATTGGCTACAAAGGTAGGTAGTATATATGTTATCTTGAAAGATTGTAAAAAACATAAAATAGCTGAGATTAAGAATGTCTTATATGTAAAAGACCTTCGTCATAATTTGCTCTCTGTTCAATGTTTAGTTAAAGAAGGATTAAAGGTCACGTTCGTAGAAAGTAAGGCAATTATAGAAAGAAATTCTGTTTTATTAGCAGTTGGAAGTAAAATAAATAGTCTTTATCAGATTGAATTTGAGGTGTTTAAAAAACATGAAGCAAATAATGCCTGTTCTGATATTAATATTTGGCATGTGAGATTAGGTCATTTGGGTTACAGTAATGTTTTAAATTTGGCAAGATCTGATATGGTTAAGGATATAGACTGTAAGCAAAAGTCAGATACAAAATTGAATGAAAGCAAGTGTGAAGTTTGTATACAAAGTAAAATGACAAAGTTACCATTCAACAAGCATTCTAGTAGGAGTACAACTAGACCACTAGAAGTTATTCATAGTGATGTTTGTGGACCAGTCACTCCATCAACTTATGACAATAAAAAATATTTTGTTACGTTTCTTGATGACTTTACACATTTCACAGTTGTATATTTAATAGAAAATAAATCTGAAGTTTTTGAATGTTTTAAAAAATATGAGGCATTTGTATCTGCAAAATTTTCGGTTAAAATTGCAAATTTGGTATGTGATAATGGTGGAGAATATTTATCCAATCTTTTTGTAAGTTTTTGCACAACCAAAGGTATTCAAATTTGTAACACGATACCTTATACTCCTGAACTAAATGGTGTTGCCGAAAGGTTGAATCGGACTCTATTGGAAAGGTCTCGAGCTATGATTCTACATTCAAAGTTGGATAAAAAGTTTTGGGGTGAGGCTATTCTATGTGCAACATATCTTTTAAACCGAAGTCCCACTGTAGCACTAGAGAATATTACACCAGCAGAAATGTTTTATAATAAAAAGCCTAGCATAGGTCATCTAAGAGTTTTTGGTTGTCTCGCTTATATTCGCATACATAAAGGAAAACTTGAAAGTAAATTTGATTCTAGAGCAGAAGCAAGCATTATGATGGGCTATACCCATAATGGATATAGGTTGTGGAATCCTAAAACGAATAAGATAGTGACAGCTAGGGATGTAATATTTTGTGAAAATCGAAGATTGGAAGATTTGCTAACAACTGGAATTACTGAGATTGAATCAAACTGTGATACAACTAAGATTGAAAACCAACAGGAAGTAGATAAACAGGAATCTTCAGAGAATGAAATTGATGAAACGGAGGAAACACAAGAACTAAGAAGAAGTACTAGAGCGAAGAAAGTACCTTCAAGATATCAAGATTTCAATATGGAAATTGATCACTTAGCAATGAGTGTTGAATCCTTTATAAATGATGTACCACAGAGTCTGGAAGAAGCCAAGTCTAGAGATGATTTCCATTTATGGAGACAAGCCATTTCAGAAGAAATAACTTCTCTAAAGAATAATAATACCTGGACTCTCGTTAATAAACCACCAAATATTTCACTAATTGACAGCAAATGGGTATTTCGTTTAAAGAAAGATGACAAAGGGAATATTTGTAAATATAAGGCTAGACTAGTAGCAAGAGGATTTATGCAACGAGGAGGTTTTGATTATGAAGAAACGTGGGCACCTGTTGCCAGATTATCAACAGTTCGAACACTAATTGCAATAATAAATCATAAAAATTTAACCGTTCAGCAAATGGATGTAAAATCAGCATTTCTCCATGGAACAATTACCGAGAATATTTATATGACAGTACCAGAAGGTCTGAATTATGGAAACAAGGTATGCAAGTTAAATAAAGCTCTGTATGGATTAAAACAGGCCCCTTACTGTTGGAACAAGAAATTCAATCAATTTGCAGTCAAACAAGAACTAGTTAGATCAGAAAATGACCCCTGTCTATACTACAAGCATGTAGGTAATATAGAAATATATTTACTACTATATGTTGATGACATAATTATAGCTAGCAATAGCAAAATCGAAGTGAACAATTTGAAAGAAAAACTGACGCAGACTTTTGAAATGCAAGATATGGGTGACTTGAAGCAATTTTTGGGAATAAACTTGAGAAGAACTGAAAATGGAATTTATTTAAGTCAAAAGGATTATATAAAAAGTATATTGGAAAAATTCAGAATGCAAGACTGTAATGGATCAAAAATTCCCATGAACATTAATAAAGTAATTCATGATGTGAAAAAGACTACTAATTCTGTGAAGAAACCGATTCGTGAATTAATAGGGTCTTTGATGTACATAAATCTAGCAACACGTCCTGATCTTAGTGCGTCTATAAATTTTTGTAGCAGAATTCAAAACAACCCTACTGAGGAATTGTGGATTCTATTGAAGGGAATATTAAGGTACTTGAAACAAACTATGAACTTTGAGTTGTTTTTTGACAATAAAGTGTCAACTGTGTTGGAAGGATATGCCGACTCAGATTGGGCAGGAGATGAGACTGATAGAAAATCGACAACCGGGTTTTTGTTTAAAGTGTTCGGAAGTACAGTCTGTTGGACAACAAAAAAGCAGTCAACTGTAGCAATCTCTTCAACCGAGGCTGAATATGTTGCTCTTGCAGAAGCAGCACGTGAGGGTATTTGGCTTTCTAATTTATTAAAATCATTTGGTTTTGCAAAAACAACTTTTACAATTTATGAAGATAATCAATCTTGTATTGAACTTACACGAAAATGGGAACATAAGAGATTGAAGCATATCGATGTGAAATATAACTTTGTTAGAGACTTAGTAGAAAATAAATCAATGTCTATTAAATACATTAACAGCAATGAACAAACTGCAGATATCTTAACTAAAAATTTAAAATATCCATTGTTTTCAAAACATAGATTTCATTTAGGTCTTAGAGAGTAGATGTAAGATTTGTATTAATTGTGGCAGGGTGTTAGAATGCAATTAATACTAAGGCCTATGGCTATATGATGTAGAATGCACTTTTAGTTTTCTATGTTCTACTTTCTGTGTGATATTCTGTTCTTGATCATTTTTTGACAATTCACTTACTACTTGTAATGTCGCCATGTTGTAGTAACAAGGTTATATGGAAGCTTAAATAAATCACTCGTTATACGTGCTAGTTTAATTAATCCATCAAATTATGCATCGAATTCGATCAAAAATGTTATGAATAATTGTCGAGTATTTGTCGTAGACCGTCTAACCTGAAAAAAACAGAAAAAAACATTTTTTATAGATTTTAATGAAATGTTCTGGTTTCTCAGGAAATTTGTCAGATTCGGCAAAACTGCATTGGTAAATTGATATTTCAGGTATATTTGTCATATCATTATTGACTGATATTGAAATGTGTCGAATCTTCTATTTCCCGAAATGAACAGTTTTCGTTTCAATGTTGAATAATGGAAATATTCCATTCTCACGGATATACATCGACGTAACTTTGTGATACAAGAAAGTTAATTAGATGACCGTTTTGGTTTATTATTTGATGAAATCAAATAATAAACCTTAGTGATCGACCAACAAAAAAAAATTTTTAACCCCCCCTGAAAATTTCACAGTTTACGTTTTGGAGTATGTAGATTTGAATGAACGAATAAAAAAAAAAATCCGTCCGTCCGCCGTCCGTTGTCCAGAGCTTTTCTCGGAAAGTACTGAACCGAAATTCGTGAAACTTGGTAGAAAAATCATGTGTCGCTCGGGATTGATCCTCCAAGCTTTTCAGCAGGATTGGTGTAACCTAAGGGCTTAAAATTGGGGGTTGGAGGGAAAAAAAAATTATTTCTCGGAAAATTACCACCGAATTTTTGTGAAATTCTCAACGTTGATTACTGTTGCATAACTCAACCTAAAAATTTTTACCCGGATGATATCCGACCAGTAGTCTCTGAGTTATAAAGAAAAATGCTACAAATTTCCAATAATCCCGAGAATGAATCATCCGCATTCGGTTCTAAGATTGGAATTCAGTGAAATAATCGGTTAACTTTTCATCCAGAATCATATATCTTTGAGAGGTTCACGATATATTTGATTTTTACAGAAAAGTTATTGAAAATAACTTTAGGTCTTCAGTTTGTGTATTGGATATTTTGTGAATCAAGTGAACTCTTATCGGATATATGCACTGTGGAAAAATTTATTTCAGATAAGTTGCACAGGACGGGTGAGTTTTTTTTCATTTCATTTTTTTTTTGTTTTACGTATTTGTTGTTAATTTGAGAGTTTAAGTTAATTTTCCCGAAAGTTTCTCAAGAAATACTAACGCGATCAAATTGAAATATCATAACTAGTTGTGAAATATCGACGCTCAATTTAATGCATGATTTCGTGAGAATTGTATTGGAAAAAAATTGAATTTTTTCTAAACATTTTTTTCGGAAGCTATTCATTAAAGTTCAATATAATTTGGTACAGGTCTTAGTCAACATTTTGAAACCATATTTATTTGCAGAGATATTGGCGGAAAATTTTGTGGCTATTTTAAATTTTGAGGTTATTTCCCTTATATGTCAAAAGGCGCAAACGCTTTCTGATTTGAATTTCATTTCTATTTGTGTAATACCGACACGCAATTTAATAAGTAATATCGTGAAGATCGTACTGGCAAAATATTAGTAAAAAATATTTTTCGGAAATTTAACTTAACTTTAACGCAAGAAACAACATAGTGACTTGACCTTCGTAAAGTAGTTTTTTAAGAAACTCAACACCAAGATAATTTTCTCTTCAACTCCAATATTTCATAGGAAATGTGATTTGGAATGAAAAATATTTAAGATTTTTATGAATAACATCCTCTAGGCTTAATTATAAAGTGATTGTTTCAATTCTTTCCAGCAAAATTTTCGTTATATGTTGATACCTTAGTGAATAGGTTTATCTACCATATTTCGGGAATATATTTAGATGAGACAGACAACATGGATACGGTAATTGATTATATCGGTGACAGGACTGATAATTCTGATGATCAGTCGGACATAAAAACTCCATCTCATTGTCGTAACTCGACAGATTTGTCCCCAGATAATTAGGGAATACGGCCCTGTGCGGTCACCTGCATTGGTCTCACTTTTCGAGCGACCTAAGGCGGTTCGCTCTTCAAGTGGTTTTGTGCGTTATTATAAACATAGACATATTTAGGCATGTAAGATTTATCCTTGGGGATATTTGAAAATTCCAGACATAAGTCAGTCGGGATCGGAATTGGAAGCGATAAGCTTGAGGTCGAAAACGCCGAGGCTCGGCTCAAATATTTAAAATAGGTTTTTTACGTTTTTGTTCATATTTTCACACGATCGATTATTTCGTATCGGCACTAGTCTAGTATATTCATTTTACAACTAGGAATCGAATTAAAGTGTGTTTTTTTTTAACTGTTCAGTTTGATTTTGAAAACTTTCGAACCTCCTAGACGCCAGATCCTAACGGTGTGTAGGACTTCGGCGGGGAATTCACAACACTCATAGTAATACCACAGAATAGAGAAGTATATATATATAATACTTCTCTATTCTGTGGTAATACTAAGGAATCACAAAAAACACGAAGAAAGTTGCTAAAAATCTTCTTCAGGTATCTACATTTTACTGACTGATGGTATGTAGTACAACAAGGTTTAAATATGGTCCAGAACGTGCCTAAATAATTATACAAAGCGTAAAAGTGAGAGTAGGTATAAATTGGGGTTTGCCACAGAGTTTTTAGGTTACAGAAAAATATTCAGTAGTGGAGAGCTATTCACATCTGTTTGTTCATTCAATAGGATTTTGTGGGTGTTGTACCTATTGATTTCTAACGACTCTAGGAGTTATGTAGGTACTTTTGGTTTCGACGTGGATAATTTTGTAGTTACTATTGAATTGAAATATTTCACATGAATTTCTTCATGGAATTGATTTTCGTTTGGTGAAAAACCAATGAGTTATAATAAAATATACGATTGATTTGAGATATCAATGGTATTGGGTTATTAAACTGAGAAAATAATAAACCCTTGTGTAAAATTTGCAGCGTTTTTTCTACCGGAATTGAGCTGAACGATTGAAGGACGACCAAGACATATTTGTCGTGAAAAAAAAAAACTTGTTGCGCTCTTTGTTTTTTTTCAAAGGGGTGGCTCTGCGCGAGCAAATTTTTTTCTTTCACGACAAATATGTTTTGGTCGTCCTTAAATCGTTCAGCTCATTTCCGGTAGAATGTATGTTCCCCACGAAATGCCGCATGAACTGGATTTTATTATGATGCGATCTGTATTTTTTGAGAATATTGAGAAAATGAACCTTTGAGTGGGTACATCTGCGAAATCATTGGGTGGATTTTACAAATTAGCGAAATCGGCCTGCTTGATTCAACTCCAAATCTACTCTACAATTATCAAGTTTCTGGGTAGATTCTTCCGAGAGATATAAAGATATTTTGTTCACTATTGGCTATTGACAATAAGAAAGGTTGAAACATATAATTACTTGGGTCTGACGAAGACTTAGTTGGGACTAACACAGAAGAAATAGCTGAGAAACTATCAGGTCATACCAATCCGTATATGTCCCAAAACTGCAGATTAATGTTTTACAATGCATGTGTGCACTCTGTTTTCACATATCTGGCATCAATTTGGGGAAATACGACGAAAATAAACCTGAGCAGACTTCAACAACTATAAAATAGGGCAATTAAGAAAATAAATAATCTTCTGTATGGGACCAGCACTAGCTACTTGTATAAAAAGTTTCCAATACTACCAATCTCTAAGGCTGTAAAACAGGAGCAGTGAAACTTTATATATAATATAAATGGAGATCTTTCGAAATCAATGGTGAATCTGAAGAAACATTCTGATAAACACAAATACGATACAAGAAATGCCGATCATCTGTACAGTGGTTTCATTTTCAAGACAACAAAAGGGTCAACGCTTCCAACAAATTCTGCGATAATGTCATATAATGGACTACCCAACTACTTGAAAAAAGAAGAAAAATACCAAAAGTTCAAAAGAGAACTAAAAAAATATATCAACAAACTTGGTTTGATTTACAGTTGTATATTATTATAAATGAAATTAACATTTCGTCATATGTTAAATCCTACTTATTTTCCTTGTTTTTCTTTGATTACTTGAACAACAAAGGAGCCTTGATAAAGACACGAATGGTGCCGAAACATAGGTAAATATTTGTATGTTAAGAATCAAAATCATTAAAAATTGTCCACTTGCGTGATAGACTTTTATTCGGTATAGTTCGATTGCAGTCAGCAAAGTATTTTTACTCCTATATTTCTGATTTTTCCATATAACTCGAGAACTATATAGCTATTATTCGATCGAATTGAATCTTGGCAGTGTGTGAATATTTATTCTAGAATAATGAAGTCAAAATGAAAACTGAAGTCGTCCTCTCAGTGGAATATACTATTGCAAGTTGACCGATTGGGTACTTCTGAAAACTTTGGGAAAATATAATTTCGAATAGATACAAACACAAGGTATCTCCAGAATCATTGGTTAAATGGATATTTGAATAGAAAACTTGTTCTCTACCATAGACAAGATATACTACTGTTCTCTACAAAGGTACAAGTGAATTTCACCCCTTCATCAATTCTACTTTAGTAAGTAGGATAGAAAATTAAGGTACAAATATCAGGACTCATTAGTTGTTTGTGTATATACGATCTAATTGAATTCTGTTACTTGATGGACATTGGCGGCTTGAGGAATCATGCCAAATTTGGTGAGGTCAGACATATCGTGTTCACATTAAGCAGCATGTCATTTTCAACACATCTTAACTCAATAGGAGCAAATACTCTTTTTAATGACATCACAATTATAAATCAGAGCATTCTATCTATTAACAAAATGAGATAATATAACTAAATCGACACTCAACTGGCTTGGGATATGAATTATCTTTTCCATACAATACCTCATAACTTCAAGAAATCAATGAAGACTTATGAAACCAGCAGTTAATAAACATACATACATTAACTCACTATCTTGATGCTATAGAGTAATGGAATTTTTCATTTCATAGTTTGACAATGCTTTTAAAAAAACCTGTTCAATCATACCAAGTATCAAATAAGAATATTAATGTGAACAATTTTTGAAGGTCTCGAATAGATGCAGAATTTCGCATTGAAATGAATATGATTAAGATACATCCCAGAACTCGAAAGTATGTATACTACAGTGAACCTCGACAAGGAAAAAGGAATATACAGCAGTATTTTTTTTTTAATTTTATTATTATAAACAAACAAGCTACATTTACTTGGCATGAGCTTGGGCCTTCCTCATTTGTGTAAGAATGTTGGACATTTCTTCACGCTTCCTCTTGGCTCTGATGTGTGTTCCCAAACGGCGCTTCAAAAATTTAAGGGCCCTTTTATCTTTGGATACCTTCAGCAATTCCATAGCCCTCTTTTCATAAGGAGCGTGTCCTACAACCTCTCGGACTAGATCCCTCACGAATTTGGAATGCTTCGTCAAACGTCCCTTGAGCCTGGAAGGACGGATTTTATCAGCCTTTGTTTTTCCAGATGGAATTTTTGTAGTTTTGTGACCCCTTTGGAGCCCAACGGCGATCTCATATTATGGTGCCATTACTGAAAACAAAAACTACCATTAGATCCAAATTTAAATAATACATGAACCGGCAAGAACATAATTACATATGGTCTGTGACATAATAGTCATATGAGATAAATATGAATAAATAATATGAATGAAAAATAAATTTAAACTTACTTTAATACAACACACAACGTGGTTCCTTAACCTCTCACAAACAGGATTTCAAAAAGGCTTCAGCTGCTTCAGCGCATTACAGAATTTGACATATGTCATTTATCACATAGAAAAACGAGATTACTCTTGATTTTTTATTCAATATCTACACATCCACTGAATGAATTTGAGTCTTATTTTACACATTCAACTCATATTCTATTATTCTTTGTACTCGTGTATTGAATATGGTAATAACTGTGTATTATATCATAATTCATTGAAACTTTCAAAACGAAAACTCGAAATTGTTTATGTTGTTACTCGCTAGATGTCTCTGTGCACAATGATTTAATGACTTGACTTCATTCTTGTATATAATCACTGTATTCACTTTTTTATTCTGCTATTAATCGATTAATTTATTATTAATGAAATAGACAACCAGTTCCTGAAAGAGCAAGACTTGTGAATTCATACTCAATAATTCACATTCATGATTTAGCTCCCTCTATCGTTAGGTAGAAAAAACTCAAGAGTCTGCCAAGGCTTCTAACAATGGGAATAAAGAATTCAATCTGATAAAGTCTTGCCATCGCTAGATGTTAATAGTATTAATACCATTGTTTAAACAATGTTAATACACATTACAGTGACTCTATACTAGTTAAAGTCACTGTAATACACATTACAGTGACTTTAATAAGAGTATTCAGCGATGATTCATCTGAATGAAAATTGAGTCTTTCTCATACACATAGACATGGCTATGTTTTTTTCTGATTTGAAAATAACCACAGAAGGACAGAATTGCAGCATTGTATAAAGAGGGATAGTAAGCCAACCTTACGGAAATATCATTTGACGGCCCTGATACCACGGATAGATGGCGACACAAACGCTGGTATCAGTGACATGTCTATTCTTAGTTCGGGTTGTAGTATGTCGTAGCTTGAGTTACGTAGGCTCATAGCTACGTAGCTAACTCTACCCGATAAAAGATGGCGCAAATTCTTTCATTTAAGATGTCTCTGTGATCGCAGGTCATTTGGATGATGGAACATGGGCGGAACTAGAAGATGGGTATATTCATCCAAACCTACAATAGCATCGTTAAAGAATACAATGACAACAGAAATATAAGTATTCAAAAAAAAAGTTGTAGAGATTGACTAGCGCATCGGGAACTTCGAATGATATGTAACGGATAAAATATTGGAATATAGTTTCACCAAATTCGATTTAAGTATTTCATTTTTTAATTAAAATACTTCACAAACATTGTATCCTTATACACCAGTGTATGAGAAGGAATGCTGAATCTTAATAAAATTGTAAAGAAAATACAATGATCCTAACAATGCTTTTTGGATGATATAAATAACAAAAACTTTTGATAATTTCCCACATGAAATAATTAGTAGTCAATTAAATGACAAAGTCACAATATTATGTATCGATTGAAGCTTATTTTGGGAGGATTTTGCAATATTTTTTAGGTTTTAATGGGTTTTCACCCCCAATATCTGAAACAGAACTATTAAAAATTAAGTAAAATTTTTTTTTTCGTGAAAAACGCCCCTGCGGAATGCAGTATCAACTATTTGTCAAGGGCAGTTTCTAACAGGAAAGATTGCTTAATGAACAACAAACGATAAAGAAGACAAACTGTGACGTTTCAGAGTACAAATCTGATTCTTTCATCAGACAAATTAGAAAATTTCAAGAATTATTTTCTTTCGATTTGGGACTTTCGTCACATTGACAATTTCGAGAAAACATAGCAACACAGATTTATTTAGTTTGAAATTTTTTTAATTCTACCTCCTTTTTGAGTAAATTTAGCCAAATAGGGTCAATTTCTACCGTACAATGAGCAAAATCACTCTCTACAGTTAACAAAATGCAAGAGGACTCTTTGACTTTTCCTTTCAAATCATCTGATTCCAACATCAGTATTTTTGGATTGTCCCAATCTATCATGTGATTTCCAATGGTCGAACATACATGGTTCGCTATTTGGGATTTTTGTATGTCTCTATTCCTTAGGTCAATGTGACAAAAGTCTCAAATCGAAAGAAAATAATTCTTGAAATTTTCTAATTTGTCTAATGAAAGAGTCAGATTTGTACTCCGAAACGTCACAGTTCGTTTTCTTTATCGTTTGTATTGTTCTTGTGTTGTTCATTAGGCAATCTTTTCTGTAAGAAACTGCCCCTGACAAATAGTTGATACTGCAATCCGCAAGGGCGTTTTTCATGAAAAAAACAATTTTTATTTAATTTTCAATAGTTCTGTTTCCGATATTGGGAGTGAAAACCATTAAAAACCTAAAAAATAATACAATATTATGTTTCTGAAGTTCCATTTTGAAAGAGTGATAATTATTTTTGTATAACATCAATGCCATGGGCTCCACGCCTAAGTGGACCTGTGCGTGCTACATTTATCCGTATTTTCATCGTTTCCACCCAAAAGAGGCAGAGAATACATAAAGGGGCGTATCTAATGCAGAAAAATGAGTCATACTCATCGTTACACCTGTAGAGGTCGATATATCATATAGTATTGATATGATTATTGAATCGAATAATTCTCAAAAAAATTCCCTTGTTATAGCCCAGGGCTATTTGAAACCCGAAATCGTCGGTCGTCTACCTAGATGCTATTTTATTGCCCCCTGTTTACATTTCAAGGGTTTCTCAAGTATTATTTTCGATGTTGCGTGTCTCTCGAAGCAATTTTTCATGCACTCGGTAATGAAAAAAAAATTGTTTTCTTTGGAAACTATCCATATATTTCAAACGAATTTTTGTCTTACCTTGAGCTTCATATTGAACTATATTATACCAAATTACAGTTGGATTCTATTATAATTATTGGAAATATTGGGAAAAAGCAGTTTCAAAATACTGATGAGGAACTTTGTCCAAAGTTTCGTGATTATCGTTTCATTAGAACAATTTGAAAAAAATTTGAATTTTTTTCTCAAATATTCAATATTTTGCGATCCTCTGATCTTATCATCCTCATGAAATTCTGTATGGACCTTCAAGCTGTCCTTACTCTTTCAAGTACTAGATATCTATTCGATCTAATCTGTATTTTTGAAAATATTAGTAATATTACGAAGGTCGGATTCGTGAATGGGTGAAATCCACGCAATGATTTCGAACAACGAATTTGAACATGCGCGCAAAATATACTCTTACCAGGGGCTTCACGTCTAAGTGGATCTGTGCGCTACGATTATCCACTTTTCCATGATTTTCACATTAAAAGGTAGCGTTTGCATAAGTGTAAATGAATGAAGGATTTTTTTGTGCAGAAATTAAGTCACACTCGCCGTTCACCTTCATAAGTTGATGAATCATACAATATTGAAATAATTAATAAATTCAAATAAAGTATCTATTACATTCTGCATTCCAAACGAATCTTTTCTAAAAATTCCCTGGTTATGGCCTAAGGGTTACTCGTCACCCGAAAGTGACGCACGTCCGATCCCAGATGGGGTTTTATTGCCCTTGCTTACAAATCAAGGGTGTGTTAGGTATCTTCATTCGGTGTTTTTGTTGTTTCGAAAGTGCTGTAGGCAAATAGGGGACAGTGTCCAGAAAAAACATCATTTTGTAGATTTGCAATCGAAATTGGCATGTCACATTGGGTGAACTCTAAAATATAATCTGTATGCCAAATTTCAGTTGAATATCTTGTGGACTGCATTTACTATGAGGAGAAAATTTGAAAAAAAAATTAAACTTTAACACATTGCATGTTGAAAACGAAACGTTTGAGGTCCCATATATATGGGACTTTTTCCCTTAAAATAATGTAAGGAGTATCACCTCTTTGTTTGTGAGTCCAATTCAGGAACACACAATGAAGGTACAGACGCAGAGAGGAGATACCTTGCGTAATTGTAAGGAAAAAAGTCCCATTAACATGGGACCACAGACGTTTCGTTCTCGAGATACAGGGTTATTTGTTGATTTTATTTTAAGTTTTGTTATTAAGCACCTGCACTTCACAACATAATCAACTGAAATTTGGTATAGATATTAAATTTTATAGTTCACACAATTTGAACTGCCAATTTCGATTGCAAATCTACAACTACAAACCAACCAGCACTAGACATCTCTTCACTCTTCACCGATTTTTTTAAATCTTCGAAAATTTTTCTTTTCTGAGTGGGAGGTCATATTCTCGTTCGGGCTCCCTGTATTCATAGATTTGCACCGTAGACATATTAAAAGAAAAAAACAAGCATTTACTATTCCCTAAGTAAATGGGAAATTGACTTCTCCTTGGTATTGATTACAATATACAGTTTTGAGAGTTGGTGATCAACGTGATTATTATTCGGATATGAATATTTAAAATCAATAACAATATCTGATGAATGACCCTATTTCTTTCAAATTTTTTTGGGCCGCTTTGACCTTACATTATGAACATTGTAGCTGAGTAGTGTGTGAGTTTGATGCTGATGAGTGAACTCATCGAAATTCATTACTCTTGATTGAAGGATTGTCATTTTCATTTTGTGGTGAAAAATCTTCCTCTTCGTCTTCCCCTTTTTCCAACCCGCTATAATAGAAACTCCACTTCAAGAATGGACTTCTACCATTGTATAAAGATACAATGCTTCTACTTACAAACAAAAACATAACTTTAATTATCAATTATATATCCTCCTACAATATTAATGTCATTTATTCTTCATGTACCAATCAATCCGATTTATAATGAAAGAACGCAAATTCTATTCGAAAAGCTTACGAAAACACAAACAACAGGGAAATTATATCTTCTATACACTATTTGTAATCTAATTCAGAATGGAATTACATTAAATAATCTTTGAAATTTTCCGAAAACACAAATATATCTTTCAAAGCTTTTGAAAATATATTTCAAACATTGATTAATAGAGTTTAATATGTCTATGGTTTCAACCTGTTCTGCCTTTATTTGCCGTATTCTATGGTATTGCCCGAACTAGTTTCATCCTTGTCCAGCACTCCCCAGTTCCCCTCTCCCTAAGCCTTGTCCATATAGTTTCATAAGTATGGTTTGCACAGTTGGGATGAATAAATCAAATAAATTATTCAGCTCCACAAAGTAGGCTGTGTTTCCAACTTTGGTTTAGCTGCATAAGCACGGCTCAACTACATGGCTGAGGTATTTTTCGAGTTACAAAAAGCTTTCTCTCGAATTTTTAATTGTGCAAGCAAAATACACTAAATATTCGATGTTTCCTTAGAAATGCACAATAACCTGAGTGAAAAAATCTTTAACTATTTATGCAATCAACGAAATACTCTAAAAGTGATGTTCGAATTGACTATTCGTTACAGCCACTGTATAAGGATTTTGAATAAAAGCCTTAGGCGCTATTTATCAAGAAATAATATCGTGGACCATACACGCCACTGTCTCGGTCTTGTTTTATATTTTAAAGTTTTGAGATTAGTCTGTGCGAGTTGATTACAGTTCTCTAGATAGACTAATATAGAAAACTTCATCCCTTTCTTCTATAACCGAGAGAAATATAATAGTTCCCAAAAATAATTGCATTTTTTGCGGAGGTCGCCACTTCACAGGCCATTTTTATTGCAGTACCACAACGTGACAACCAGATGGCTCTCAAAATCGCTTCAAATCAGTTTAACATAGGGACTGGCTTACTATCCCTCTTTATACAATCATTGTATAAAGACAACATAGTAGGACAACCTTATGGAAAAACGAATTCCGACGTTTCTGAGCGACATCTAGCGAAAATTCTTGACAACGTGTAAAAAAACGACCGTAGTGATGCGCCCTCATCATAAATTCATATGAACTGCGTTCGAAAATGCAGGGTCGGCTTGAGGATAGCTTATGTACGAAATATAAAATAGATTTTTGCATTAAATAATGGATTTCAACCGAACTATCGGGATATAGTTCTCAAAATAGGTTCACCAATCCTTCTAATTCTTCGTATTTTACTTTTCAGTGCCATTAAATGTTAGTGCTTTTCTAGAGTTTTTATTTCAAGCTATTGGTAGAAATACGAATAATTAATTCCAGATCATCGTTCGAACCAGGATATTCCGAATTTTATTGATCGTTCCCATTAAAAATATCACACTTACAACATCTGAATGAAGTTCCCACAATAGGTGTTTCCGAATTTCGTTATACTTATATTCAATTAGTTTATTGAACAACCAATTGAATGGAGTTGGGAAAATATTCGGAATCGAACTGATCCGATCATGATGAAAATTGGTTACTAGTTGGCAAATGCCTTTGCACAATTTCATGCCATCACCTCAGTACATTTCTAGAAGTTTTATTCGTCAATGGTTAAAAAATATTAATTTTATTTCAGACTTTTGCTCGAACCTGGATATTCTCGATTTTACTAATTGTTCCTTTCAAAAATATCATACCTATTTACTACACCTGAAGTCCTAGCAAGAAGAGTTCCGGAATTTCTGTTCACTTACATTCAATTAGTTTAGTGACTCATATCAAACAGATGGATTCCCCAAGCGATCTGATAACGCCACATCGAGCGTACGTGTTTATTTATGATGCCATAAAAAGACCCAGTCCCAGGGCAGATTCTTTCGATCTTTTTAATGTAGCAGCTGACTAATTTTACAGCGATCATGGTGAATTGCTTTTCGACAATATTTCCTCAAATTATGTACATTCGTACTGGTTAATTTTTGTTTTTACGCGCTTGTTCTGGCGAACAGCGCTATATCATTTCGTCACGATGTCTGTTATTTTTGAGCCGAAATGGGTCTCAAACGACTAGGTTGGACTCACTGATGAAGAATCCGCGGTCAAAATTGATTCTGTCTGTCAAGCCGGCCGTGTGCGCTGTAACTTTCGAAAAGAAGGACCTAGAGTCTTGAAAATTTCAGGTTAGAGTAAGATCCTGAATCTCTGTTCTTTATTCAAAGTCCTGAATATATCGGTTAAATTCGTTAATGGGCCAAATCTCTCGAATGGTTTTTGTGCTAGCCATTCGAAATTTAGATTTTTCAATTACTCGGAAAATATTAATCTGATCGAAATAAAACTTGGTTGGAAGGTGAATAGTGTCAATAAGAATTGTCCATGGAAAAATTCGAAAACAAATTTTTTTTTTTGAAAATTTTCATTTCATTGAAATTTCCAAATCACCATTTCGCAATGTGGACAAGCGCGTAAAATCTGCTGACTTCACGTCAGTCCTTTTCTTGATTTTTCACGTTTAACTGGGACTCTACATACAATAATGTCTGTTAAAATCAATCAGACATCGAGGGTAGGCATGTGGTTTATGTGTTAGTTGAGTTCATCAATGAGTAAAAGCCATCCATTAGTCAGAGTAACGTCTATCTGCCGAATTAGAAATATACCAATATTTTGTAAATTTTATATCACAGAGAATATGCCTCGTATTTTGATTCGCTAAGATCAGTATTTCTGAATATAGGTAATGGGAAAATAAAATTTCAAATAGATATATAATAATATTTATTGAAAGAAAAACCAATCATTTTGTGAATTTTTCCAATAAGATTTATGGACAAAGATTAGTTATGACAATATTTTCTCAGAAGAAAAATATTTCGCAACAAAATCCTAAAACAGGTCAATTTTTGTTTCACTTTTACCAAATTTATATGTATTTCTGGAGGATTTTTGTTGCACCCTGTGCCATCCCCATCAAGATCACAGAATATTGAATATATGATCAGAAAAATCATTTGAATTTTTTTTTAATTATTCTAATGATACGATCATCACCAAATTCTGCACAAGGTTGTCATCCAGCATCTTCAAACTAGCTGCGAAGTTTTATCACGATGGAATGAGTATTTCTTGAGTTATACCGAAAAAAACAACGATATCGAGAAGAAAACCACGAAAATCGACATATTTTTTCCCAATATCTCAAAAAATTATGATCGTATCGAACTGAAATTTGGTACACTGCTGTAAAATATGGAGTTCAAGGTATGACTGAAGTTGTTCTCGAATATGAACGAAAGTTTCAGAAAAAAAAAAATTTCGAAAAAAATTTGGAAATTTTTTTTTTTGAATTGAGTGACCTTATGATTTCAACGGAATTCTGCTGAAAGTTGCGCGTTGTTATGCTCCAACTAACTGCCAAGTTCCAATCTAATCGCTTCAGTAGTTTGTGAAATATGAGGGAAATAACCTCAAAATTTCAAAGGGCTATATCTCCGAAACTGTTTGGCCGATTTGGCCCATCAACGAACTTAACTGCGGCATTCCGATGCGCGAACTACCCTGCAAGTTTCGAGTTGCTAGCTGGCTGCGTTTCACAGTTATCGTGTCCACGGCCGGCCGGACAGAATCGATTTTGACACCGGATTCGTCATCAGTGAGTCCAGCCTAGTCGTTTGAGACCATTTTCGGCTCAATCATTGAGAATTACACACATGTGGATAAAACGATAGCACGGTGTTCCTCTAGAACATGCGCACAAAAAGACAGCGTTTAGGTTGCTGCAGAATTTCGCGAGGACCACCTAATATGATCGCAAAAAAATACAATAATTGAAAACAAAATTTTGGAATTATTCCTTCCTGTGAATTGTTCTGATGAAACGATCATCAAGAAATTTTGAACAAGTTTGCGAATCAGCTTCTGCAAATTATTTGAAATATTTTTTCCTAATAGCTCCGAATATAAATAGCCAATCAAACTGAAATTTTGAACACCTCAAGGTCTGTGGCAAACTCTATCGCAGCCGAATGAATGTTTTTCAAAAGAACAGTTTGTTGCAACAAACATATATGAAAAATTCTCCGAAGAACAATTTTTTTTGTATTTTCTACCCGTCGGTATTTTCGAACTAATAATGAAGTTTTAACTTGATTAGCGTCATTTCATACAGAGATTTCAAGAAATTATGTTAAAATTTCAAATAGCCACGTAGTTTGACATTCCTGAAAATAAATCACGGATCGAACTGAAAATTGGCATGTGCCAAATTTCATTTTAATCTGATTCACTCTCCGAAACCCCGGGATTTTTCAAAAAAAAAAATCAGTTTTTTTTTTTAATTTCCTAGCCTGTGAATACCCATAACATTCTGCACCAAGTTGCAAGTTGGTATTCCTCAACTAATTTCGGAGATCCAAGCTGGCATTAGTACGTTTCGAGATATTGAAGAAAACAATTCTAAAATTACAGACATCGTAACAAAATGATAACGTGCTGTTTCCTAGAACAAGCCCGTAAAAACTCCAAAATTTTTAATGGGCATAACTCCGAAACCGCCTGGCTGATTTCACCTATAATCGAATTAAATCGAGATATTTGGACTACGAACAAAATTCGAGAATTTCAAGTCGCTCAGTCGTTTCCCTGGAAATAAGTTACAGTAGATACGGACGAACGGCCGGAGGACAGAATTGAATTTGACCAGCGATTCTTCTCCAGAGAGTACAACATTATCGTTCAGAGTAGTTCAGACCAATTTCGGCTCGAAATTCGCAAATTACAGACATTTTAAGGAAACAATAACGCGCTGATGTTCCCTAGAACCAACGCGTAAAATTTTTTTTTTGAATACTTATCATATATTCATCTTTCTATCATAATATAAATGAATCTCACGAAATCTTGTATGAACCTTCTGGCTGTCATTTTTCAATGAACTACCTACTCGATTTCAATTCGATCTGTATTTTCGAAAAAACAAAATGAAATTTTAAATGAAGAAAATTTCCTGACCTCACGTCAGCACTTGCCTAGAATTTTTATTGCAATGGTGATCAGCGAAAACTAAAATATTTTTCAATCTTCGAAACTTACAAAATTTTTCCCCTAATCTTCAAAATCATATTAACGATACGAAGTTCACAGTGCGCGATGGAAAAGAAATGGACTGAAGACAAATTCGTTTAATCAAATGGTATTTTATTTTAGAGGTGATTAGCAAGAAATATTTCCTCCTGTTCGAACCTCAAAATCTACATAATATTGTCCATAAACTTCAAAATCGTATTAACGATACGTAGTTCACAGTAAGCGACGGAAAAGAAACAGACTAAAGCCTAAACTCGTTATATCAAATGGCTATAGCCTACCCGAAAACCAAGATTCTCAGAATCTCTAATCTGCCGGCCCTGTGATACTATGGCATGCGATTCTCGACCTTATTGACGTCGAGTATCTTTCGACGGTGACGCCATCTAGTTCGAGTATCTTTTTCGGGTAACGATATTAGCAGGGAGGTTGACCTACTATGTTGTCTTTATACAATGATACAATGATTGCAGGAACAGCTGATTTATAAAGGTTTTTATTTCAATTCAAAGAAGTGTTTAGATAGAGGAAAAACGAAAGTTTTGCATTCACTTAATATATCGCGAGAAGAAGTAACGTCCATTTTTGAAAAATTCGTGAATTCATCGAAATGTGTAAGCTACGCGATGGAAAATGTGAAAACCCCAAAATTCGCTGCCAATATATGACGCTACCTTTCTGAAGGTAATGAGTCGAGTACTTCCTGACTCTTTCTTTCTTTTTCTTCAGAAATGTTGTGAAGTCGCGAAAAAACTACATTTTCCTAAGGAAAGTAATATTTCGTGAAATTCGATATTTGTAGAGTAGGTTTTGGCGTTAATTATGAACATCGAATTCGTGAATGGGTAAAACTTGCACAATAATTCCGAACATATACCCATTCCACATTTTATTTTCCCAATATTTCCGGAAATACGAATTTGATCGAATTGAAACCCAGTACTTCATCGAAATTTTGCAGCTTGAAGGTTTATACAGAATTTCAAGAAGTTAATATAATTAGGGGATCACCAACAGTGGGAAAGTCAGTTTTTTTTTTAGGGTGGCTCTGCTAACTTAATATTAAGTCGAGTATTTGTCTCAGACCATCTAACCTGAAAAAACCAGAAAAAATTATTTCTTCATAGGTTTTAATGAAATGATCTTGTTTTCTAGGAAATTTGTCAGATTCGGCAACACCGGATTGGTAAATTGATATTTCAGATATATTTTTCGTATCATTATTGACTGATATTGGGTTGTATATGTTAAATCTTCTATTTTCCGAAATGAACAATTTTTGTTTCAATGCTGAATAATGGAAATATTCCATTCTCACGGATATACATCGACGTAACTTTGTGATACAAGAAAGTTAATTAGATGACTGTTTTTGTTATATCCACTCTAGTTACCGATAATAATTGAATAAACACTGTTGATTTTAGTGATTTATTATCAGTTTAAATTGTATGATACATACGCTAGGTAGAACAATAATCTAATAATCTGTATTTTAATTCCCGCTTTTTCTTAGCGTCTATTGTATGACCTTGGGGTTACAGAATATGTTACCAACATATTTCCCCAAGTAGTCGAATACACTACAATACCTCCCTTCACAGATTCAAACGCCCTGGAGGCTTAATTTCCCTTTTAGGCCTCGACCTCACGTTCCAATCTACAATTTGACTTGGAGTCTTTTGTTTTTGAATTGTTTTCGGAGTATCAACACTAATGATTTCTCCTGACATAGTGCCTTCCGATTCACCAGAAAAAGTCTTGGAATTAGTTTCTTCCTTCTTATCAAAATCAAACCAACTTGGGTCTATTTTAACTGTTGATTCTACATCATTTTTTTGAAAACTATCTTCCTCTTTCTCTGAGTCCTCATCAGCTTTATTTAAAATTAATTGGTCAATATGTCTTTTCCAAATAATTTCAGTACTGTCTAATTTACACAAATATGTGTTTGTACCAAGTACTTCTACCACCACAGCAGGTTGCCAACCACGTTTGTTAGGATTTCTATAGTCTCGACATAAAACTCTATCTCCTACTACAAAACTAACTTCTCTTTTGCTTTCCATTCTTTTGATATTCTTACTAGTTCTAGTTGACTTAATAAATCCAAACGTTTTCGATTGAACATTAACTGTGAAGGTGTCATACCTGTACTACAGTGAACAGAATTTCTCACACTAAATAAATATCTAGTTAACAAAGTATTTAGAGATACTTGTTTATTCACAGGATCTTTTAACATTTTTAAAATACCAGTTTTAATTGTTTTGACTGTATTTACAGCCTGTCCGTTGGTAGACGGATGAAATGGTGCTGATGTTTTATGTACAGTGCATCCCATTTTGGGTGAGACACCCAGGTTTCTCGCTTGTTATTTGAGATAGAGACTTGCGGTTTTCACGTTCCTGTCCTACTTTTTTGTGGAACTCAAGTTGGCCTAATCAGATTTCGCATAACTGTTTCCGTTTATGAGATACAGGGTGATTTTGGAAATTGATACTTTTCGGACCCCTCCTTTATCTCCGAAGTTATTAGAAATAATGATCAGGTAAAAATTACGTCTGATACAGAATTCTGCGTAGAGTCCAGTGGTGTACTCGATTTTTTTTTCCGGGGTATGGTTTTGAAGATACGACACAAACCTATATTTTTTTCAATGGAACACCCCGTATCTCATTACTTCGTTGAATTTGTAATTTTTTTCCCTTCAAATTGATGTATAATACTATATAGGTAGGATGTTCAGAAATGCTGAAAACACTAAAATATCCTTGTTGTTACTATAGCTACTTTGTATTGGGAGTTTTATCAAGCAGGCATTGAAAAAAAAACAAATCTGATCCATCTGTCATCGCTTTGAATTATTTTTGGGTTTCATCATGTTTTGGTTTTTGAACCATTCTCAGAGAGACATTGATTTTGCGAAAAAAGTTATTTGGTCAGACGAATCACATATAAGCAGTGCTGGTATATTCAACAGGCAAAATACAAGGCACTGGTATGATGAAAACCAGCACATAATTTTTGAACGACAACAACAGGGTCGATTCGGTTTTAATGTGGCATGTTTCATATTAGGGACAAAAATCATATACCGCATTTTTGAAGGATCTCTTACCGCAAATAAGTACCTGACAATTTTAGAAGACGTGTTACCGGAGTTACTGGAAGATGTTCCCCTCGCCTTTCTGAATTACATACATTTCCAACAGGACGGCGCCCCTGCTCATAATTCAAGGTTGATCGGGCGGTTTTCAGATAATAATTTTCAGGGTTGTTGGATTGGAACTCATAGACCCATCAGGTGGCCTCCAAGGTCACCTGATCTGTCTATATTAGACTTTTTCTTGTGGGGTTATTTGAAAAACAAAATATACAGTAACAGAAACAACAGTCCCGAAGAACTTCGTGCATCAACAGAGGCAGCCTTCCAGGATTCACAACACCACCCTTTTGTAATATTAAATGCACTCAGACGTATTGAAAAGGTTTGTCGATTATGTATTAGGGAAAGTGGACAGCAATTCGAACAGTTTAATTCGTAAGATATTATGCAGTGTTGAAAATTTGATCAATGATAAATATTTTATTGTGTATTTCTTCTGTATTTAATTTGTATTATGAATTTTTGTATTATTTATTTGTTGCTATCAGGTGGGTATCACTTTTGTTTTTCGTGTTAGTGATGAGTGTTTTATCTTTGTTTGCTTACTCTCCTATAAATCAAAATCGCAAATGAAAATTATCCAATTGGTTCTTTTTTTATTTGGGAAATCCATGACCCACTAACAAAAAATCATCATTATGTGATGTTTTAGTATTTTTTAGCATTTCTGAACATCCTACCTATATAGTATTATACATCAATTTCAAGGGAAAAAAATTACAAATCCAACGAAGTAATGAGATACACGGTGTCCCATTGAAAAAAATATAGGTTTGTGTCGTATCTTCAAAACCATACCCCGGAAAAAAAAATCGAGTACACCACTGGACTCTACGCAGAATTCTGTATCAGACGTAATTTTTACCTGATCATTATTTCCAATAACTTCGGAGATAAAGGAGGGGTCCGAAAAGTATCAATTTCCAAAGTCACCCTGTATCTCATGAACGGAAACAGTTATGCGAAATCTGATTAGGCCAACTTGAGTTCCACAAAAAAGTAGGACAGGAACGTGAAAACCGCAAGGCTCTATCTCAAATAACAAGCGAGAAACCTGGCAGTCTCACCGAAAATGGGATGCACTGTACAATACCATTTTGGTCTAAAAAATTTGACATTTCACTTGAAACAAATTGTGGACCATTATCAGTCACAAGAACTTTCGGTAATCCAAATCTAGCAAAGCAATCACGCAATTTATCAATCGTAGATGTTGTATCAGTCTTAGTCATTACATATACCTCAGGCCATTTAGAATAAGAGTCAATAATAACCAAAAACATTTTACTTAACACCGGACCAAAAAAATCAGCGTGAACCCTATCAAATACATTTGTTTCCCTTGTCCATGGAGTTAATGTAGACTTACATGGTTCATTCTTGAAATTTCGACAAACTTTACAGTTCTCTACAATTTTTTTCTATTTCTTTGTCTAAAGAAGGCCACCAAAAGTACGACCTAGCCGTCGATTTCATCTTCACAATGCCTTCATGACAACTATGTAATTCCTTCAGTAAATTTTCTCTTAGTTTCATAGGAATAATAACTCGATATCCCCACATTAGAATACCATTTTCTTCATAAATTTCATTTTTCTTAGTAAAATAGGTTTGCATTTGGACATTATCTGTATGTTCAGGAAAACCATATCTGACATAATTGAATATAGTTCCTAAAATAACATCCTTACGTGTCTCGATTCTAATTGAATTTAAATTTAAGACTTTAGCTTCTTCGACAAAATTTATATAATCAAATTCACATGAATCATCTTTCACAGGCTCTTGAATAGGTAAACGACTTAAACAATCTGCAGAAACATTATCTTTACCAGAAATGTGTTTAAATTTGTATTTAAATCGTGATAAATAAACTGACCACCTTTGCAATCGTCCTGCCGCCATTTGTGGTAATGATTTATTTTCACTAAACAACGCCATAAGTGGTTTATGATCTGAAATTAATTCGAAATTTCTACCCACGACATACTGATAGAATTTAGTAATAGCCCAATAAATACTTAAAGCTTCTTTATGAATCATTGAATAATTTTGCTCACTTTTAGAATATATTCGAGAAGCAAAACATATTGGTACTTCAGAACCATCTTCTAAAACATGAGATAATACAGCTCCTAAACCTCTTTGACTTGCATCACATGTCAAACGTAATTTCTTTTTTGGATCATAATGCGCTAAAATTTTATCAGAAATCAATTCTTTTTTTGCTAAATCAAAAGCTTTGTCACATTCTTTGTCCCAGATAAATTTTACATTTTTCTCAGTTAACCGATATAATGGTTTCAATATGCTTGACAAATTAGGTATAAACTTCCCATAATAATTTACCATTCCGCAAAATGCTTTAATTTCACTTACATTTGTGGGCTTTGGGGTTTTTGTGATAGCTTGAACTTTTTCAGGATCCCTTTGCATGCCTTTCGCACTAATAATATTTCCTAAATATTTGACACTATCTTGAAAAAATACACATTTACCCTTATTTAATCTGAAACCTGCCTTGTTCAATCTCTCTAATACCGCATTCAAGTTTTGCAAATGCTCTTTATCATTATTCCCTGTAACAATAATATCATCTATGAAATTTACAACTCCTCTTAAACCTTGTAAAACCTTTTCCATTATTCTTTGAAAAATACTACAAGCGGGCTTTGTTCCAAAACTCAAGCGATTCACCTTGTATATGCCATAAGGAGTGCTCCACGCTAGTAAATTCCTTGTGGTTTCCTCTAATACTAGGTTATTATAAGCATTTAAAATATCTGAAATAGTGAATTTTTGACCGCCCTGTAATGCATGAAAAACTTCTTCAATACGTGGCAAAGGATAATTATCATCTTTTAAAAATTTGTTGATAGTGATTTTGTAATTGGCACACACCCTTACATCTTTACCGTTTGCTTTTAACACAGGGACGAGAGGTGTTCCCCAATCAGAATTATCTACTTTTGTAATAACTCCTGTTTTTTCTAATCTGATTAGCTCTTCACGAACTTTCTCTCTAAATGCAAATGGAATTGGTTGAGGTTTGTGAAAAATTGGCTTGACTGGTTCAGTGAGTTCCAGCTTAATAACTTCGCCATTATAAGTGCCTAACTCATTTTTGAATAAATTACCAAAGCGATTAAATAGATCAGATAATTTCAGGTTATCTAAATTTAGAATATTCTCTGTCACAGTACCTTGAAAATTTCCTGCAAGCGAATAGTTGAATTTATGAAATAAGTCCCTTCCGAACAATAATCGAGTAGCCTCTTTTACAACTATAAATTTACAATTTATCTCTTATTTGCACATCAAGAAAAATTTCACCTGATGGTGTTAAAATTTGACTGCTATAGGTCTTTAAATGAATCTTAGTACTATTCAATGTTACATTTTTCAAATTTTCCCTAAACCAATTGTGAGGAATGCAAGAAATACCTGCCCCAGTGTCCAATTCGAACTTCACTGGTTGTCCGTTTAAAAGTAGGTCAACATAGATTGGTGGTGTGGTTGACTCACATAAATCTATCTCGAACATTTCCACTGTCTGCTCTTCTACTGTTTCGACCAGGTTGCTATCCTTTATCTTGGTTTTGCATACAGCTGCCAGATGTCCTTTTTTCTCACATTTAGAACATTTAAAATCCTTATACTTGCATTTCTTGAAATCGTGGTTAGGTTTACCACATCGAAAGCAAACCAAATCCTTTGCGCTTGAATTTTCTTGATTCTTCTTTGCTTTTTGTGCAGATTTCTGGGAATTTCCCTTACTAAATTTCCGTATAGAGTTGACTTCCCTTTCGCAACGTATTTCCTTCAAAACAACCTCTTTTGTTAGGGCAATTTCAAATAAATCCTTCACCGACTTGTTGACGTTTTCTTCACATAGTCTTTCTTGGATTTGCCCAGGTCTTAGGCCAGCTACGAACTTGTCTTTGACTCTGTTTTCGAAATTGTTTGCAAAATCACATAGTGCAGCAGCATTCTTAACTTTGACGAACCATTCTGCAATGCTTTCGTTTGTTTGTTTCAAATTTTCGAATTGAATCCTTCGACGAAATCCGGAAACACGAAGTTTGTGTTGGTTAGAGAGTAGGGCAATTAATTGGTCATAGGTCTTGTTTTTCGGTAATTCCGGATGGCACAGCGTTTTCATCGTCTGGTAAACTCCTTCCGAAACATGTGTTATCAAGACAGCTATTTTCCGTTTGTCATCATTGACGCAATTAGCAATGAATTGTTGTTCCAACCTTTCGGAAAATAATTCCCAATCATCTCCTTCCTTGAAATTCTCGATGGATGATATATTTCCAACGTTATTAATTATAACTCCTTGATTTTCGGATGACTCCATAACCTCAAAATTGTTAGCGAACTTTTTCGACTGAAGAGTTATGGGGAAAACTGACGAAATGTATCCAATTTTCTTCTCGTCGCCAAAATTGTTATATCCACTCTAGTTACCGATAATAATTGAATAAACACTGTTGATTTTAGTGATTTATTATCAGTTTAAATTGTATGGTACATACGCTAGGTAGAACAATAATCTATATGTATATATTTTTAATTCCCGCTTTTTCTTAGCGTCTATTGTATGACCTTGGGGTTACAGAATATGTTACCATCATATTTCAGGAAGTGTAGGATGTAGGATGTAGGACACGATTCCTCGCTTTCCGCCTTCAGTCGTGCATTGTCGGAAGATGCATTGGGCGGGAAATTCGAAACTGATAGCGTAAACAAATCTTAGATATAATAATGTATATAAATATTTATGTAATCTAAGAAACAAACGATTTGCTTAATTCTCTTTGATCTTGGCGTTCGCGTATCGCGGTAATCTTTTAAAAGATTTAAGCGGAAACAGAAAGCCTTTGGAAGCTTTAGTTTTCAGCAGTACGTTATATATTCATCTTCGAATTCCGAATAATTAATATAGTATTAGGTTTTTCAAAGTTTTTAATAATTTTGATTACGAACATCAATAAGCGATGCCCCTTATGTGTTTAATACCTGATTGTGGAAAACATTTCTCCACCCTCTCGAATCTAAATAAGCATCGAAGAATAATTCACGGATTATCATCGCAGATGAGAGAATATGCTTCGGATCTATACAAATACCGGTGTTTGGAAGGATGTAATACATCTTACAAATTCAATACTGATCTGCGTAGCCATTTGTTGAATTTCCATGATAAAAAAAAATTTGAAGAATTCTCTGTTACAACATTCCAGAGTTATAAAGGTGGGTATGTAGGTATAATTACGCATAAATAGTATCGATCCTATTGAACTGAAGCTTGGAATGAGTTCTACAAGGCTAACGTGTAAAATCAAGCGGAATTTCGTGAGGAATCAATCACTAAAAATTAAAACTTTATTTTTCTTACCTGTGCTGCCTCAATATTTCTACCTGGAAGTCTCATAGCGTTGGGAATGGCTAATACCACTTGATGCTCTTGCTACGAATTCAAAAAAGTGCGAAAAATTTCATGGTTTCACGTCAGTGTTTTTCTCTAATTTTTAAAACTTGTGATCCCTATATAGATTTCAAGACATGGTTGGAAAAGGAAAATAAGATGTTGAATGTGCAATACATCAAAAATACAGGAACAAAAAAAGGTGATGGAGACAGGGAAAAACTTTATTTCGAATGTATACGGTCAGGTAATTTGATCTGTCTCCATGATTATAGTAGTTTGCTCAATGATTTTGCATGTTTCCAGGTACGAGTCGCATAATCACTTCTGGTAGAAAGAGAGCACAGAAGAGCCAAGGTACTTCAAAAATAAATTGTAATTGTACAAGCCAGATTATACTTACCAGAAGTATTACGAGTGATGAATGTGTTGCTAAGTATTTCAAACATCATTACGGTCACAACAATGACCTTCAATATCTCAGGATACTCGACTCAGATCGTCAAAACATTGCCTCAAAACTAATTATGGGAGTC
The DNA here is from genome assembly GCA_958510865.1 of Myrrha octodecimguttata. Taxonomy (NCBI): domain Eukaryota; kingdom Metazoa; phylum Arthropoda; class Insecta; order Coleoptera; family Coccinellidae; genus Myrrha; species Myrrha octodecimguttata. Next base: position 36,877,027 of record OY294057.1, read on the forward strand.
CCTCCGACAAAGTACGTACATATTCATTTAGTTATTTCTATAGAATTAATAAGCTTTTATCTGGAATTCAGAATGAACCTTCCCAAACTGTTATGTATGATCTAGTATGACTAGATCATACAGATAACAATTTGGGCTGAGTATTTTGCCTAATTTTATCTTTGCAGGATAGTGGAATCTGTACGTGACAATATATGCAGTGAATTGAATAGAAGTGATCTTTTATGTCTTCAAGATGTCCACAACGTGAAGAATTCTTTTAAAATTGATATAATGGAGGGATGTTATCATGAAATTGACTGTGAAAGTGTGCATATTTGGGTCGAGCAGTGCAAATCACAGAAAGAAAATCCTATTATTTATTATAAAAAACAGGGTTCAGTATGCCCTTATTCCAAATTGAATCCTGTAGACTTTTGTCTTATTTTCATGAATAATACGCAGAGAGATGTTGCTAAAAAATTTGGACATAATGTCATTTGTGTAGATAGTACTCATGGCCTAAATGCATATGATTTTGAGCTTACTACTGTTTTAGTAATCGATGAATTCAAGCAAGGTTTTCCTATCGCATTCATGTTCAGCAATAGAAAAGACACCGAAATTTTTAAATTATTTTTTCAAAAAATAAAAGACTATGTGGGAGTCATTAGTGCCAAAACATTCATGACTGATATTACTCCAGTGTTTTATAATGCGTGGTTCCTTGTTATGGGTACTGTACGAAGCCAGTTATACTGTTCTTGGCACTTAGATCGAGCCTGGCGAAATAATTTGAATAAAATCCCAGACGCAGATATGAGAAAATGGGTGTACCAATCTTTAAAACATATTCAAAGCATCACAAACGTAGAAGAGTTCAATGTAAGTTTAATTAAATTCAAGAATTGTATCTTGGAAAATGATGTGACAAAAGAGTTTGGTGTTTACTTCCAAAATAATTATTGTTTGAATTCTCATCAATGGGCTCACTGCTATAGAGTGCTTTCTGGTGTTAATACCAATATGCACCTAGAAGCAATGCATAAGGTAATTAAATATACCTATCTGAACGCAAAAAAAATTAAGAGATTGGATAAAACTCTCCATGTGTTGGTGAAATTTTTGCGTGATAAAACTGTGGAGAGAATGATAAAATTAATTAAAGGAAAAAATACCAGTCACACAACATTGATTCATGGGAATCATAAAGAAGCAATAAATTCAAAATATACTGTTGAAGTAGTTGGGCACAATTGTTGGAAATTAGTGTCAACCAAAAATCTTGATCGGCAACACATAGTGAAAAAAATATCTGATATTGTTTGTTGTGGTGTGCAGTGCAATTTTTGCAATATTTGTTTTCATGGATATGAATGTACTTGTGCCAGCTATAGGGTACAAGCTGTACTGTGCAAACATATCCACTATGTTTGCCGAAACTATGATAAATGCACCAGTAAAACTACCATCCCCTCGTCAACAGCAGAAGTCCAGCAGTTGGCTGAAGATATTTCTTCTGGTGATTCAAAAGAAGGAAAATTGAAAATAATGAAAGATCAAATATTTTCATCTTTATTGGAAATTTTCAATAATGTCGAAAGAAAGGAGTACACTGAATCTCAATATAAATATATTCAACAAATGTTAAATATTCTTAAATCAATAGATGCTTCAACTCCGATAATGACAAATTTTGAACAAAGACCAGAAACACTAAATAATCAACCATCAAATACAAAAATAGAGAAGCAGATAAATTTTTATTCTACGAAGAGAAAAAGGAGTAGGAATATTAATTCGATAGGAAAACCAAATGAAAATGAAATCAAAATTATTAAAGAAACAATTAATGGTTCCCTTGTGACTTCCACAAATTCCCAAGAGGATCATTTATATTTGTGAATTACCTTATATATTTCTTGTTGACTGTGTGTATTATTATTCGCTACAATACCTTCTGGTTTTATTTCAAATTGAAAGGGAGAATAAATTTTGTTTCAATGAAGAGAAAGCTAGCATTACATTTGTATCAAGTTTCAACTTCCTACCGACCCTTATATACATTACCATGTTTGGAGACTAATTGTTGGTTTATGCTTTTCGATTCGAATTACTTTCTCAATGCTAATTCAGAAAATGCATAGTTGAAAGCCTTTGGTATGTTCATCATTAATGGAAACAGTATTTTGCTGCTGTGAAAGCTTTTTTCGGTAATTGTCTAGGAGATCGCATAACGCTCTAAATTTCATGAAAAAATCAGTACTTACTAATTTTAGTATGAAAATCACAAATCCAAAGTCAAAAAAGGTCGCTCGCTTCTAGTTTTTCCAAAAAAAATTCATAAACTTCTTCGAGGTCACTGAACTTTTCTCGCTGAATTTCGCTATTACACTCTATCAGGAACCATTCCCTTGATAGCTATTGATTATAAAAGCATCAATATAAAGATTTAAAGCAATTTTCGTTACAAAAATTACCAGGAATTGTTAAAATAAATTAATATCCTCATTGTTTACAATTTCCCTTTTTGACGTACGCGGATACGCGTACACGCGTACAGGGGTGCGTTCACAATTGTCAACCCGAGTTGTTCGTCTCACCTCGGTTTAATGCAACGGACTACGCACGGTAAATCATCCTCGTTCACGATTCGGTTGTCAAACTTTCGTTTGTTATCATAACATAACCTAAAAAACTGTTTTGATTTTGACTAACAAAATTTAATTCGATTTTGTTTTTGAAATGGATCCTGCAGTTGCATTTTTTTGTTTGGAAGATTCGTCCTCAGATAGCGAGGTAGAATAAGATTCTGTTGTGGAGATGGTGGCATTAAATTGCAGTGCACTTACGCAATGTGTTAGTGGAGAGCCAAAAATAAAATTGATAGAAGAAGCTGGCTTTATGAAAATATTGACAAATACTCTGACAAAGAATTCGAGCAGCACTTAAGAATGAGTAGAGAAGCTTTCCATTGCCTTTTGTCAAAAATTGAAGATGGTATCAGAAACTACCAGATTGTGGGAGTTCGTTGAAATAGCCTCCATAATGATGTGTTATCAAATAATAAAATAATGACTGACTCAAACTGTTGTTATTTCGAATTGACAAGTAAACTGCGCAGCCGCGACAAATTTTCACCAACTATTTTCTGGGTTAAAAAGTTGATCGCTCGGTGAGTTTCTACCCGAATCGTGGACGAAGATAAATTTCACCCGACGACAATTGTGAACAGTCGGATGACCTCAGGGCGTCGTCGAGCGATCGTTCGACGATAATTGTGAACGCACCCCTGCACTATATCATGCAGGGTTGCCAGTGCCAGTCAATTTCCTGAATCTATTATGCCGGGGAAATTTTGAAGGATATTCATTTTCAAAATTGGTTTTTAGTCAATATAAGTTGTTAAAGTATAGTTTTCTTTAAGTATTATATTCCAAATTTCCATTTCCGAGTTCAGGTAATTCTTGCTTGGTTCGAAATACTAAATTCTAGCGGTCGCCCTGCCATGGGTGAACACATTCGCGTTAGTCACAGGTGGTTTAATAACTAATAAAAATGTTCAGTTCAGAAGATATTAAGTACTTGGTTAGGTTAGTTTAGTTTAGTTTAGGACAGTGCCAGTTCGAATCTGAAGAGTAAATTAATTAACTCTTCTGATTCGAACTGGCACTGTTCTAAACTAACCTAACCTAACCAAGTACATTAACCTTATTTTTCCATTGTGTGCTTTCACCCATGGCGGGGCGACCGCTAGAATCTTGTGTTCCAAATTTCCCAACTTCTCTCCATAACCCAAACTTTCCTCTTTTCCATTCTCCTTTCCTGGCAGAGTTCGTCCACACCTCCTCGTTATCTTTGCTGAATAACTTTTCTAACCATCTCATAAATTGTACATAATATAATAAAACAATTGCATGATGGAATGTGTTGGAACAAGTTCACTGTTCACTAAGTTGGGCCTAGGGAATTTTTCCTATTCAGTCTAATCGGGAATGTTTTCGATCCGGCAACACTGTAAGGTAGTAGACTGAAGTTGCTGTCAGATGTCGTTCTTCCGAACTTCAAAACCATCATGGCCGAATATATGCCGAAAATAAACAATGAGCAAATGAATGTAATTTCACAATTCCTGGCAATTTTTGTAGTGAAAATTGCTTTTAATCTTTATATTGATGCATTTATAACCAATATCCATCAAGGGAATAGTTCGAGATGGAGTGTAATAGCGAAATTCAGCGAGAAAAGTTCAGTGACCTCGAAGAATTTTGTGAATTTTTTTTGGAAAAACTAGAAGCGAGCGACATTTTTTGACTTCGGATTCGTGATTTCTATACCAAAATTAGTGAGTACTGATTTTTTCATAAAATTTAGAGCGTTATGCGATCTCCTAGACAATTACCCTTTTGGTAAGCTTGAATCTTTCCGTAGGAAACTGCAATACTTTTTTCCAATTTCTCACTTCTCCAAACACCATATGAAACTGAAAAGGATCACAGACTAAAACGGATTCTACAGAATATTCTCGAAAAATCTTTGCAAAAGATTTTTCTACATAATATAATTCGTCATTTAGTTTCAACCTAGAATCAATAGCTCAACTGCATGATGTTTATACTCTTCTATAAGGCTTTGCTACGGTCGGTGCGCCTTCAGCTTCACTTCGTTTGTGTGCGATCTCATGATCAATATTCTAAAGAAAGTTGAATCCTCAAGTTTATTTACAGAAGAAACCTGAAACCTTATAATTACCTTATTTCACCGTTCAATTGTTTAAATCCTTTAATATTCTTCTCTGGACAACACTGCAGATTCTGAGAGATTAAAAAATATTATGTAGATATATTGCAAAAAAGTTTAACAAAATCAGTGACCCTAACCCTTATCCTCGTCCATCTGATTTTGACAGTTCAATCGTCTTTTCACTTCGTTGCGATAATAAAACAGGAATATTTCAAAATATATAACGGGACCGAAAAATTAAACTATATGATGTCTACGTGTATATGTATATCAATTTCTATTTGTCTATTACATCACGAATACTAAGGCAAATCGGTTGTTCATGGTTCTGCTTCGAATCTCCCGCTCGATGGGTTTTCCGACAATGCACGACTGAAGGCGAGAAGCGAGGAATCGTGTCCTACATTTATGCCTTCCTCATATTTCCCCAAGTATACTCCATTCACTTTTTTAGTGTAGCCCGGTTGGCCATGACATCCTGACAGATTTCACCGTGTATATTTTGAAAATGTTAGGTTATAGTCATTTTCCTGTCAGCTGTCAGATAACTACACAAGGTTGTCCTCTCTACGAAGAGGTCGTAGTAATTACTTATTTTTCAAAATGTGAATCTACATTGGGAAAGTAATGAATTTGAGAAAATATTATGTGAATTCAATCATTCCAAAGACCTGGCGAATGTTGAAGAAACATTTTTCTCTGTTAATATTTGACGTATATAAATATGGTTGGAAGATTCAGTTATGCTTTTTTTTGTACGGAAATCAAGAATCGAGTATTTAGGAATTTTACTGAAGAATGATGGATAGAGCAGTCCGTTACTTTGCGATAGTTCATTCGAAAAAAAATAAAAGTACTCGAATATCCCGGCAGTAAAACTTCTGAACGAATGGACGGACCTATGGAATTCCAAACTTTTCTAAATCTCAAGAAATAAGCCTACAGAAGTCATTTAAATACCTTGTTGCACAACTTTAAATATTCCAGTAAGAAAATGAAGTAGTACTAAGTACGAAACCTGTGTCACAATTAACCTCAAAAGAACTAACAGTTCTTGGGAATCTAGGTGAATGATACATACACTGGATTGGATCAACATATTTCCAAACTAGGATACATACAGCTTAGCTTCAGTCTATTATCATTGGTTGTAATGACAAGATATTTGGATAAATTCTCCATGTGAACTACCTATCATTCAGTATTCGAGTCAAAAGCAAGATATGGAATTATGTTTTATGGATATACTTTGAAGTCAACTCAAATATGCAATTTCACGTATGTAAACATGGTTGGAAGATTCAGTAATGGTTTTTTCTTGTACGGAAATCAAGAATCGAGTGTTTTGGAATTTTACTGAAAAATGATGGATACAGTAGTCCGTTACTTCGAATTCCCTACTTTTCTAAATTCTCAAGAAATAAGCCTACAGAAGTCATATAAATACCTTGTTGCACAACTTGAAAATATTCCAGTATGAAAATGTAGTAGTACTACGAAACCTGTGCCACAATAAACCTCAAAAGGACTAACAGTTCTTGGGAATCTAGGTGAATGATACATACACTGGATTGGATCAACATATTTCTAAACTGGTATACATACAGCTTAGATTCAGTCTATTATCATTGATTGTAATGACAAGATATCTGGATGAATTCTCCTATAAACTACCTATCATTCAGTATTCGAGTGAAAAGTAAGATATGAAATTATGTTTTATGTACATACTTTGAAGTCAACTCAAATATTCAATTTCCAGAAAAAAGCAATTCCTAAAATATTAGAAAAGATAGAACTGAATGAGATATTGTATAATTCATGTTATTTTCATACGTAAAATTTCAATGTTCTGCCAAGATAGGATATACAAAGTTCATTTTCAGTGTACTACTTCCTATCGAAACAATTCCACGAAATATATAATGTTTGAAATTATTCATTAAGGAATTTGTTAAATTCAAACATGACTATCTACTTACTTAAGTCTCAATACAATCTTTGAATAATAAATAGATTTTTCTGTGATTCCTTCTCATTATATCTGTTGAGATTGATATATTACGATATACTTTCATTAAATTCAAAGTACCTATGAAGTCTTGAATTACTAATTTAATTATTATATTAACTGACAAATAATGGTTGAAGTCAAAATCTTAAGAAACCATCAAGACAATAGTAAAAACTCGTTTTCGATACATAAAATATCAATAATATGCAAGTAGGAGATTAACTTTCTAATATCATTAGATATTTATATTTTTTATTGAAAAAGAGCAGGTTCTTTGATACATTCAACAAAATAGCATCACGGTATAAGCAAGAGGGAATGAATAGGGCACCATACGTTGTTAACTATGATACAAGAGCATAAATATATAAACCTAAAAAAAAATATAGTGTCCCCTAGCATAAGTGTAGAGAAATAGGCTGACATATTCATAAGGCCTTGATTTCCAAGACAGAATTTCTTTTTTCTTATGGGCTTAAAACTGATAAAATATCTTGAAAACATGTCTGCAACAGAACAGAAGATAGAAAATTAGCAGAAAATTGAAAATAGTTTTACCTACATTTGTGACCTTACTTGGAAGGTCTTTCGACCAGATCTGGCGCCCAAACAATGATTTTTCAGATCCTCACTGTATACCGAGAATCCTACATGCCCTGAATAATGAAGAATCTTTGCAATAACATGTTTCTGTTCACATAAAATTTTGTGTTTAGTGTGTTATTAACAACCCATTGATTTTGTGTTTGTGCTTCCTTGATTATATTCCAAATGTTCCTTCACAAAAAAGAGTAGGGTGCTCGGCAGTGTGTCAATCGAAAAATGGTAATTTTTCAAATTATAATTCCAAACGGTACGTTGCAGATCAGTTTTCCAAAATAAAATCTTCAGTGAGTTTCTTTTTATGTGCACCAATAGAAGAAAACTGTTATACCAGAAACTCTTTGGCTTCCTTTTCATTATAAATCTTTCTGTTCGTGGTGACGTGTAGCTAAAAAAGAAATATTATTTCTTAGAAAATATAATATTTTGATTTTTACTCACATACATCTCGATGTAAGATAGCTTCTGATGAATGATCGTTTCCAAAATATCAGTTACTATCGGAATGAGCGCCATTCTATATAGCACTTCCTGAAACTCTGTCCTTGCTTCTTCAGATCACTTTATGTACTTTCAATTTCGAATCAAAGCGAAATGATAATTTATTAGTTTATTATGGCTGAAGCTGAATTGTTATTTGTTATTGAAAGAGGGTAGAAATTGGCAACCTCGCGTCGAATTATTTTGACATTGTCGATATTTCAGGAGCGCCAACCTGCCTTGGTTTTAGCATTGTATAAAGACAACATAGTAGGTCAACCTCCCTGCTAATATCGTTACCCGAAAAAGATACTCGAACTAGATGGCGTCACCGTCGAAAGATACTCGACGTCAATAAGGTCGAGAATCGCATGCCATAGTATCACAGGGCCGGCAGATTAGAGATTCTGAGAATCTTGGTTTTCGGGTAGGCTATAGCCATTTGATATAACGAGTTTAGGCTTTAGTCTGTTTCTTTTCCGTCGCTTACTGTGAACTACGTATCGTTAATACGATTTTGAAGTTTATGGACAATATTATGTAGATTTTGAGGTTCGAACAGGAGGAAATATTTCTTGCTAATCACCTCTAAAATAAAATACCATTTGATTAAACGAATTTGTCTTCAAACCATTTCTTTTCCATCGCGCACTGTGAACTTCGTATCGTTAATATGATTTTGAAGATTAGGGGCAAAATTTTGTAAGTTTCGAAGATTGAAAAATATTTTAGTTTTCGCTGATCACCATTGCAATAAAAATTCTAGGCAAGTGCTGACGTGAGGTCAGGAAATTTTCCTCATTTAAAATTTCATTTTGTTTTTTCGAAAATACAGATCGAATTGAAATCGAGTAGGTAGTTGATTGAAAAATGACAGCCAGAAGGTCCATACAAGATTTCGTGAGATTCATTTATATTATGATAGAAAGATGAATATATGATAAGTATTCAAAAAAAAAATTTTACGCGTTGGTTCTAGGGAACATCAGCGCGTTATTGTTTCCTTAAAATGTCTGTAATTTGCGAATTTCGAGCCGAAATTGGTCTGAACTACTCTGAACGATAATGTTGTACTCTCTGGAGAAGAATCGCTGGTCAAATTCAATTCTGTCCTCCGGCCGTTCGTCCGTATCTACTGTAACTTATTTCCAAGGAAACGACTGAGCGACTTGAAATTCTCGAATTTTGTTCGTAGTCCAAATATCTCGATTTAATTCGATTATAGGTGAAATCAGCCAGGCGGTTTCGGAGTTATGCCCATTAAAAATTTTGGAGTTTTTACGGGCTTGTTCTAGGAAACAGCACGTTATCATTTTGTTACGATGTCTGTAATTTTAGAATTGTTTTCTTCAATATCTCGAAACGTACTAATGCCAGCTTGGATCTCCGAAATTAGTTGAGGAATACCAACTTGCAACTTGGTGCAGAATGTTATGGGTATTCACAGGCTAGGAAATTAAAAAAAAAACTGATTTTTTTTTTCTGAAACTTTCGTTCATATTCGAGAACAACTTCAGTCATACCTTGAACTCCATATTTTACAGCAGTGTACCAAATTTCAGTTCGATACGATCATAATTTTTTGAGATATTGGGAAAAAATATGTCGATTTTCGTGGTTTTCTTCTCGATATCGTTGTTTTTTTCGGTATAACTCAAGAAATACTCATTCCATCGTGATAAAACTTCGCAGCTAGTTTGAAGATGCTGGATGACAACCTTGTGCAGAATTTCGTGATGATCGTATCATTAGAATAATTAAAAAAAAATTCAAATGATTTTTCTGATCATATATTCAATATTCTGTGATCTTGATGGGGATGGCACAGGGTGCAACAAAAATCCTCCAGAAATACATATAAATTTGGTAAAAGTGAAACAAAAATTGACCTGTTTTAGGATTTTGTTGCGAAATATTTTTCTTCTGAGAAAATATTGTCATAACTAATCTTTGTCCATAAATCTTATTGGAAAAATTCACAAAATGATTGGTTTTTCTTTCAATAAATATTATTATATATCTATTTGAAATTTTATTTTCCCATTACCTATATTCAGAAATACTGATCTTAGCGAATCAAAATACGAGGCATATTCTCTGTGATATAAAATTTACAAAATATTGGTATTTTTCTAATTCGGCAGATAGACGTTACTCTGACTAATGGATGGCTTTTACTCATTGATGAACTCAACTAACACATAAACCACATGCCTACCCTCGATGTCTGATTGATTTTAACAGACATTATTGTATGTAGAGTCCCAGTTAAACGTGAAAAATCAAGAAAAGGACTGACGTGAAGTCAGCAGATTTTACGCGCTTGTCCACATTGCGAAATGGTGATTTGGAAATTTCAATGAAATGAAAATTTTCAAAAAAAAAAATTTGTTATCGAATTTTTCCATGGACAATTCTTATTGACACTATTCACCTTCCAACCAAGTTTTATTTCGATCAGATTAATATTTTCCGAGTAATTGAAAAATCTAAATTTCGAATGGCTAGCACAAAAACCATTCGAGAGATTTGGCCCATTAACGAATTTAACCGATATATTCAGGACTTTGAATAAAGAACAGAGATTCAGGATCTTACTCTAACCTGAAATTTTCAAGACTCTAGGTCCTTCTTTTCGAAAGTTACAGCGCACACGGCCGGCTTGACAGACAGAATCAATTTTGACCGCGGATTCTTCATCAGTGAGTCCAACCTAGTCGTTTGAGACCCATTTCGGCTCAAAAATAACAGACATCGTGACGAAATGATATAGCGCTGTTCGCCAGAACAAGCGCGTAAAAACAAAAATTAACCAGTACGAATGTACATAATTTGAGGAAATATTGTCGAAAAGCAATTCACCATGATCGCTGTAAAATTAGTCAGCTGCTACATTAAAAAGATCGAAAGAATCTGCCCTGGGACTGGGTCTTTTTATGGCATCATAAATAAACACGTGCGCTCGATGTGGCGTTATCAGATCGCTTGGGGAATCCATCTGTTTGATATGAGTCACTAAACTAATTGAATGTAAGTGAACAGAAATTCCGGAACTCTTCTTGCTAGGACTTCAGGTGTAGTAAATAGGTATGATATTTTTGAAAGGAACAATTAGTAAAATCGAGAATATCCAGGTTCGAGCAAAAGTCTGAAATAAAATTAATATTTTTTAACCATTGACGAATAAAACTTCTAGAAATGCACTGAGGTGATGGCATGAAATTGTGCAAAGGCATTTGCCAACTAGTAACCAATTTTCATCATGATCGGATCAGTTCGATTCCGAATATTTTCCCAACTCCATTCAATTGGTTGTTCAATAAACTAATTGAATATAAGTATAACGAAATTCGGAAACACCTATTGTGGGAACTTCATTCAGATGTTGTAAGTGTGATATTTTTAATGGGAACGATCAATAAAATCCGGAATATCCTGGTTCGAACGATGATCTGGAATTAATTATTCGTATTTCTACCAATAGCTTGAAATAAAAACTCTAGAAAAGCACTAACATTTAATGGCACTGAAAAGTAAAATACGAAGAATTAGAAGGATTGGTGAACCTATTTTGAGAACTATATCCCGATAGTTCGGTTGAAATCCATTATTTAATGCAAAAATCTATTTTATATTTCGTACATAAGCTATCCTCAAGCCGACCCTGCATTTTCGAACGCAGTTCATATGAATTTATGATGAGGGCGCATCACTACGGTCGTTTTTTTACACGTTGTCAAGAATTTTCGCTAGATGTCGCTCAGAAACGTCGGAATTCGTTTTTCCATAAGGTTGTCCTACTATGTTGTCTTTATACAATGGTTTTAGTTACAAAAACATGATAGACCTAAATCATGGCCAACTGGGCTACTTTATAAAAGTGAATGGAGGTCGAATACACTACAGTAACTATAACCAGAGCTTTTGATCCATCGCTTGAAATTGATTAGTTACGGTTATCCAAACTGACAGATTATCCTTTGCCTATAAGTCAGTTTGGATAACCGAACGATAACCAGAGCTTTTGTTACATCGCCTGAAATTGATTCATGTTATCCCATTTTGACCATTTAAAAGGACATTATTCAACACATAGCATCAAGGGTAAGATGACAATCAAATACCATTAATCAAAGCAATACATTTAATCTTATTTCCTAAAATACTTTTTTTCTGAGAAGAAATTATCATTTAAATCTTCATCAAAATGAATTGACACTTAGGACTCATAGGTTGAACTTTCTACTCATGAATTCATTTTAATCACTTGATGTACAAACTATTAATTGAACTCACGACTAGATGAAAAATTTGCTCATCACTTAAAAAAAACCTTAAATGTCTCCAGATCTGAGCTATTCATTGGGAAGGTTATATCCAAAGAATCATGATAATTAGTTGATAATAATAATACCGTTCTTTATTCTTTCTGAAAAGGGCATCGACCGAAGTCCTTCAGTCTATTGGTTGATATTTCATCGTTTGCTCGTTTTTGGGCTTCCTTTAGGTTTTGTTTTATTTTCTTCACATCTTGTACAATATCCAACACAATACTCAGGATAATGTGACACTGCATAATCAGAGTCTTAACCATACTTTGATCACCTTAAAAGTTCCACATATTATACTGTCTTATCGAACTGCACCTGATCAACTCACAAATGTTCAAATTATTTTGTGTGCAATGCTTGTTGTATACATTATTTCACATTTTCTTGGTTCGATTTCTTCCACTCACTGTATTTGATGCTGGAAATGAATAAACATATAAAATATGTATTGAATTACTCCTTTTTGTCGTTGGACCCCTATGTTATATTTGTTAGATAGTTAATGAATTTTTTATACTTACATACCACAGGGTATAAAATATAGCACAAAATCACTGCCAAAATCCACTTTCGAAATGGACGAATGCAGAACGAGTTTACTGAAGACGACAAGTATACCATTTCATCAGTTCTTGTGTTTTGTAATGCCCAAAATTAATATTACTCCAAGTCAAGAAAAGAAGCAAAAAAATAAAAAAAATTCAAAAAGCACTGCCGTGAAGGCGGCAACTTTTGCGCGCATGTTCAATGTAGATGACCGCTTCAGCAACGAATTTGAACATGCACGCAAAAGCTGCTGCCTTCACGGCAGTACTTTTTGAAAGTTTAACTGATAAATTACTGGATTTCAATTCGATCAAATCTGTATTTTTGGAAATATTGGAAAAATAAAATTTTGAATGGGTATATCTACGGAATCATTGGGCGGATTTTACCCATTCACGAATTCGACCTTCGTAATTAAGCCCCAAACCTTCTCTACAAATATCGAGTTTCTAAGTCGTTTCTTCCGGAAGTTATTGTGTTTACGGTCAGCCTAACGGCCGACTGCGTTAACACAATAACTTCCGAAAGAAACAACTTAGGAACTCGATATTTTTAGAGAAGGTTTGGACCTAAATTACGAAGGCCAAATTCGTGAATGGGTAAAATCCACCCAATGATTCCGTAGATATACCCAATCAAAATTTTATTTTTTCAATATTTCCAAAAATACAGATCAGATCGAATTGAAATCCAGTACTTCATCGAAAAATAACAGTTCGAAGTTTCATACAGAATTTGATGAGGATGATATGATAAGAAAAATCATAGAATTTTTTTTTTTCAAATTGTTCTGATGACACGATTATCACGAAATTTCGCACGAAGTTGTCTTTCAGCATCTCAAAACTAGCTGTGAAATTTCATCAGGACTGAAACAGTATTTCTCGAGTTGTACCGAAAAGATAAACGATATCGAGAAGAAAACCTCGAAATTTGACACATTTTTTCCGGATATCTCCGAAACTTTTGATCGTATCGAACTGAAATTTGGTACACTGCTGTGAAATATGAAGTTGAAAGTGAGAGTGGACTTTTTGTTCGAATATAATTAATGGTTTCCAGGAAAAAAATTTTTTGGAAAAAAATTTCGAAAAAAAATTTTTTTTAAATTCACTGAAAATCTGATCCTGACGAAATTTGGCTCAAAGTTGCGCGTCGTTATACGTCACCCAACTGCCAAGTTTGAATCTAATCTCTCGAGTAGTTTCTGAAATAAAAAATAAATAACTTCAAAACTTCAACTGCCTATAACTCCGAAACTATTCGACCGATTTGGCCCATTAACGAACTTAACCGCGGCATTCTGATGCGCAACCTATCCTGAAAGTTTCAAAATGCTAGCTTGCTTCTGTCGACAGTTAGCGTGTCTACGGCCGGCCGGCCGGACAGAATCGATTTTGACACCGGATTCGTCATCAGTGAGTCCAACCTAGTCGATTGAGACCATTTTCGGCTCAATCATCCAAAATTACAGACATTTGAACAAAACGATAGCACGCTGTTCCCCTAGAACATGCGCGCAAAAATACCGATCAACGCAGAATCTGTCAAATGCCATGATTGACCGATCATAGATTATGAACCACAGAACATAAAGTAATATAAACTTATAACTTCCTAATCTGTGTGATCGATAATCAATGATCTAATAATATATTATCACATTATTCACGTTGCTACATTGAATTTTCTTATATTATCAGATTATTTCTGACTTTTCCATAATCCACAAATGATATTCATTGATCTCAGCTTTCAGATATGCACCCAGATATATTAAAAAAGTGAATGATTCGATTTCACACCTCAAGTTGGATATTTTTCGTTATTAAATGATACAACATAGATCAAACCCATAAACATTCTGGCTCTTATTGGTATTCGAACCAGCAATTAACGCGAAGGCGTATTTCGAAAAATTTGACTTGGATTGCATCGCAGCTACTAGAGGACATAATTGGGATATACGTATCCTAAATCGTAGGAATATCCCAAGTATGTTCTCTCAATGTCGAAAATTTAATGTGGGTTGCAGTTACTCAGAGGACATACTTGGTATACAGGGTCTTTCACGAGGAACCTCACCCATATTTATACGGGAAACTACTGAACGTATTTTCATGAAATTCAGCACTTATAAGTATTTCACGATGCTGATGAAATCTAAAATATTTTCAAGGCATGAGCACCTCCGGTTTTTCCGGAAATGACGTCAACTTCCGTTTTTCAAATTAGAACACCATTTTTTTATTGCAGAAATAGATTCCTTAGAAAATTTCAATTTATTTTGATGTAACATTTTTCAGTTTTGGTTGGAAAATTCTCTCTGAGCGGGAAAAATCGAAAATAGAGCTCCGCTGAAACAAGAATAACTTCGAGGTTTTTGGATGGAAAATTTTCATTTTTGGGATTTTTCAAGATGTAAGATTGATGTATCCACTTTAAAAATCGAAATCGCGATTCATGATACAGGGGGTGAAAAAATCGCTTTCAAAGTTAGGGATGACAAAATCGTGAAAAATCAATTTTTTCAAATTAGAACCCCATTTTTTTATGGCAGATATTGAATCTACGTTAAAAAATAATGTGAGTGTATGCATCACACCCTTGCCCTAAAATGGATATTTTCTGAGTTATTCACAAAAAACTGTTTTTCGTCTTGAATTTTCCAGCTATTTCTTTTCCCTTCTGTTCACATTAAGCAGCAGGTCATTTTCAACACATCTTAACTCAATAAGAGCAAATACTCTTTTTAATGGCATCACAATCATAAATCAGAGCATTCTATATCTATTAACAAAATGAGATAATATAACTGAATCGACACTCAACTGGCTTTGGATATGAATTATCTTTTCCATACAATACCTCATAACTTCAAGAAATCAATGATGACTTATGAAACCAGCAGTTAGTAAACATACCTACATAAACTCACTCAAAAATTTTTATCTTGATGCTAAAGAGTAATGGAATTTTTCATTTCATAGAGCTTGACAATGCTTTTAAAAAAACCTGTTCAATCATAACAAGTATCGAATAAAAACATCAATGTGAACAATTTTGAAGGTCTCGAATAGATGCAGAATTTCGTATTGAAATGAATATGATTAAGAACTTCAAGAAGTCTGTGAGGCGAGGTACTTGGGTCTGATGTTGGATACAAATTTGAGCTGGAAAAGCCACGTTGACTCCATAATCGAGAAGATAATACCGATGGTTTCGGCTTTATATGGGGTTCGATCTTATTTATCAAAAAACAGTAAATATCAGGTTTACAATGCGTTTTTTATGTCACATATAAGATATTTAATACCGATTTGGGGAACCTGTGGAAAAACATGCTTCAAAAAAATACAAACGTTACAAAATAAATTTGTTAAAGTGTTGTTTAATTATGATCGATTAACGAATACTACACAACTTTACTCTGATTTGCAAATACCAAATTTGAAGAAAATATTAGAGTTAGAACAATGTAAATTAATTTTTAAAATCATAAATAAAATACAAAAGTGCAATACAGAGTATAAATTTACGAAAGATATTCATAGTTATGAAACAAGAACACATCAAAACTTATATCAGACAAAAGTAAAAAGTCAAAAAGGGCTGAATAACCCAATAGCACAAGCTTCAAAAATATTTAATCAATTACCTACTTCCATAAAATCTGTCAGTTCAATTGGTAAATTTTCTGATCAAATAAAGGAATACTTAGAGTTGGTGTAATGTGGTTTTGTCCGCTTTTTCAATAGAATGTTAAGTTGGCATTTTTGAGGTTTGTCTTGATGTGGAACTGCGATTCCTCAAGCATCGGGTGTGTATGTACGAGATAAGATTTTATTTGCTAACAAAGGCACTGGTTAATTTCAATGGAATTCTGTATCTACTATCCTCGATACCAGTTTAGGGTACTGTTTAGAGGATTGTGAATGTAAATTTTTTTGTATTTGTATATTTTATTCAATAAATCATTTAAAAAAAAAAAATATACATCCCAAAACTCAAAAGTATGTATACAACTGTGAACCTGGACAAGGAAAGATGAATAGTAAGTAAGTAATTAATATATTAATTATATTATTATTAGTATATATACAGCAGTATTTTTTTTGATTTTGTTATTATAAACAAACAAGCTACATTTACTTGGCATGAGCTTGGGCCTTCCTCATTTGCGTAAGAATGTTGGACATTTCCTCACGCTTCCTCTTGGCTCTGATGTGTGTTCCCAAACGGCGCTTCAAAAATTTAAGGGCCCTTTTATCTCTAGACACCTTCAGCAATTCCGTAGCCCTCTTTTCATAAGGAGCGTGTCCTACAACCTCACGGACTAGATCCCTCACGAATTTAGAATGCTTCGTCAAACGTCCCTTGAGCCTGGAAGGGCGGATTTCATCAGCCTTTGTTTTTCCAGATGGAATTTTAGTAGTTTTGTGACCCCTTTGCAGCCCAACGGCGATCTCATATTTTGGTGCCATTACTGAAAACAAAAACTACCATTACATCCAAATTTAGATGATACATGAACCGGCAAGAATATAATCATATATGGTCTGTGACATAATAGTCATATGAGACAAATATGAATAAATAATATGAATGAAAAATAAATTTAAACTTACTTTAATACTACTCACAACGTGGTTCCTTAACCTCTCACAAACAGCCAAACAGGATTTCAAAAAAGGCTTCAGCTGCTTCAGCGCATTAGAGAATTCGACATATGTCATTTGTCACATAGAAAAATGAGATTATTCTACCAATGTGAAGTTGGCAGGTAGAGCTGGCAGGCAAAACTTCCGGAGATACCCGAACGGCCAGTGGCGTCGGATAAATCGAATGCTTCCGCGAATTCGATGAGATCCACTCAGTTTATGTTCAATATGATGGAAGTTATACCTCATCCGAACTGACGGAATATATCCAAACAATTTATTATTATTATTACCAGCGCTGTTCTCAATTATAATCAGATGTTTTCTCATGAAAGTAAGAGACATTTGTCATAGTTAAATACTTGCACTCGATTTGGAAAAGGACCCTTTCTAGTGTCGGACTGATCAAATATTCATGAATTTTTTAGGTATTTTTGCCCACAGCAGCTGTGATAAAATGAATGCGGATGCCTTCTTATGTCTAAGGAAAATACGTTTTTCATAAAATAATGGCCTGCACTTGATTGGGAAAAAAATACCAGAGTCGGATCGAACAAATTTTCATGAATTTTTTTAGGTACTTTTGCCCTCAGCAGCTGCGATAAAATAAATACAGATACTTTTCAATAGCTAAGAAGAACTCGTTTTTCGTAAAATAATCGCTTGCACTTGATTGGGAAAAAAATACCAGAGCCGGATCGAACAAATTTTCATGAATTTTTTTAGGTACTTTTGCCCTCAGCAGCTGCAAAAAAAATAAGAACAGATACTTTTCAATAGCTAAGAAAAACTCGTTTTTCATAAAATAATCATATAATAATTCGTTCGATCCGACTCTGGTATTTTTTTCCCAATCAAGTGCAAGCGATTATTTTATGAAAAACGGGTTCTTCTTAGCTATTGAAAAGTATCTGTATTTATTTTATCGCAGCTGCTGAGGGCAAAAGTACCTAAAAAAATTCATGAAAGTTTGTTCGATCCGGCTCTGGTATTTTTTTCCCAATCAAGTGCAAGCGATTATTTTACGAAAAACGAGTTCTTCTTAGCTATTGAAAAGTATCTGTATTTATTTTATCGCAGCTGCTGAGGGCAAAAGTACCTAAAAAAATTCATGAAAGTTTGTTCGATCCGGCTCTGGTATTTTTTTCCCAATGAAGTGCAAGCGATTATTTTATGGAAAACGAGTTCTTCTTAGTCATTGAAAAGCTTCTGTATTTATTTCATCGTAGCTGCTGAGGGCAAAAGTACCTAAAAAAATTCATGAAAATTTGTTCGATCCGGCTCTGGTATTTTTTTCCCAATCAAGTGCAAGCGATTATTTTACGAAAAACGAGTTCTTCTTAGCTATTGAAAAGTATCTGTATTTATTTTATCGTAGCTGCTGAGGGCAAAAGTACCTAAAAAAATTCATGAAAATTTGTTAGATCCTACTCTGGTATTTTTTTCCCAATCAAGTGCAAGCGATTATTTTATGAAAAACGGGTTCTTCTTAGCTATTGAAAAGTATCTTTATTTTTTTTATCGCAGCTGCTGAGGGCAAAAGTACCTAAAAAAATTCATGAAAATTTGTTCGATCCGGCTCTGGTATTTTCTTCCCAATCAAGTGCAAGCGATTATTTTATGAAAAACGAGTTCTTCCTAGTCATTGAAAAGCTTCTGTATTTATTTCATCGTAGCTGCTGAGGGCAAAAGTACCTAAAAAAATTCATGAAAATTTGTTCGATCCAACTCTGGTATTTTTTTCCCAATCAAGTGCAAGCGATTGTTTTATGAAAAACGCTATTAGCTATTGAGAAGCATCTGTTTTTATTTCATCGCAGCTGCTGAGGGCAAAAGTACCTAAAAAAATTCATGAAAATTCGTTCGATCCGGCTCTGTTATTTTTTTCCCAATCAAGTGCAAGCGATTATTTTATGAAAAAAGAGTTCTCCTTCGCCATTAGAAAGCATCTTTATTTATTTCATCTCAGCTGCTGAGGGCAAAAGTACCTAAAAAAATTCCTGAAAATTTGTTAGATCCGACTCTGGTACTTTTTTCCCAATCAAGTGCAAGCGATTATTTTATGAAAAACGAGTTTTTCTTAGCTATTGAAAAGTATCTGTTCTTATTTTTTTTGCAGCTGCTGAGGGCAAAAGTACCTAAAAAAATTCATGAAAATTTGTTCGATCCGGCTCTGGTATTTTTTTCCCAATCAAGTGCAAGCGATTATTTTACGAAAAACGAGTTCTTCTTAGCTATTGAAAAGTATCTGTATTTATTTTATCGCAGCTGCTGAGGGCAAAAGTACCTAAAAAAATTCATGAAAATTTGTTCGATCCGACTCTGGTATTTTTTTCCCAATCAAGTGCAGGCCATTATTTTATGAAAAACGTATTTTCCTTAGACATAAGAAGGCATCCGCATTCATTTTATCACAGCTGCTGTGGGCAAAAATACCTAAAAAATTCATGAATATTTGATCAGTCCGACACTAGAAAGGGTCCTTTTCCAAATCGAGTGCAAGTATTTAACTATGACAAATGTCTCTTACTTTCATGAGAAAACATCTGATTATAATTGAGAACAGCGCTGGTAATAATAATAATAAATTGTTTGGATATATTCCGTCAGTTCGGATGAGGTATAACTTCCATCATATTGAACATAAACTGAGTGGATCTCATCGAATTCGCGGAAGCATTCGATTTATCCGACGCCACTGGCCGTTCGGGTATCTCCGGAAGTTTTGCCTGCCAGCTCTACCTGCCAACTTCACATTGGTTAAATTTAGAACCTGTCCAAGCTAGTAGTTTTATGTAAACAAACCTTAGAAATGTGGTGGAGAACGAATATTTATTAAGCAGAGCTTGAATATTTAAAGAAATTATTATAATTGTGTGTAAGATTTCTTGAGATGGAACTTTTCGTATGGATCACGATATAAAATCGTACTTTAAATCGTTCCTGGAGGATAATTTAAGTGATATTTTAGTGTATGTTGCTTGGTGGATCAAAATGAACCAATATCTAAGTTTACTTGAATTTCTGGAAAAATAGGCACCTCAGTAAGTAATTTAAGGACTCTTATTTATGTGAAGAAGTGCTGAATGCAGGCTATATTATGTGGTAAATCTAGAATCAGTCCAAATGATATGACTTGTTCTTTGTTTACAAACGAGTGAATCAATAAAATGAAAACAGATTTTCTGCTTTAGTTCTTTTGCATCGTATTACTGAAGAAAAGGAAACAGATAGACATATAATTGATTTCATTTTCATATTACAGCAGCTCAAGATACACATACAAAATGAAAAATGTCACAGCTGGTTCAACCTACCTTTATAGAGAAATGAAAAGTATTAATGTATTTTTAGGAATAACTTCAGCTATTATCGACTCTAACAGTATATCTAGTTTTTGTCAGGTTTTCAACCAGATCACTCTTTTAGAATATGATTTTTTGTAGTATGTGAATTAGGTAGCTGCAGAAGTGCTCGGTAGTTTCTCTGAAGCATTTTTCTTCAAAATTCCCTTATTTTCATATACACCTGAAAACATCATGACATGAAGTTGTTTCGAAATGAATACATTGTAGGTAATTTACCTTTATGAAAATAAACATCTTCAGAGAAATGCAGTGTAAACATACTTTTATGTATTTCGTGACCTGTTTTCCAATCTTCAATTTCTAAAGCTAGGCCTTTCTTCTCATTGAGTTCCCTGCCAAATGCTGTTTCTAATTTAACATTACTTTCATTTGGCTTTGGAAAAAATGAAAACTAGAAGCACTAGATGATCCTTTCTTCTTTGACCATGAATAACATTGAGTTGAGGTACACAACAATAGTCATTTCGGGAGGATGCCATTTCGTATTAATAAAATCGAAAATTTTAATCGGAAAAAAAGGAATCGATTGATGAATATTCCAAACACTTTCGGTATACCAAAATTTCAACTCGGAGAACAACACAAAAGCTCGAAAATGAACTCCAAAAGTAAGCAAATTACATTAGAATAGCAGGCACGTCGAAAAACTACTAGCTTGGAAGTGTTCGAATTTCTATCGCCAGAGGGCGTATCGCTTAGCAGTAGTTGCGAATAACTTACAATGGTATGTATATTATATATCTATGTTCCAGACCATTGTATTCTATGCATCTCTGTACGAACCAACCGGGGGTCGTACGTCATCGTTAAGTAACCGGCCGGTCAACCATTAACCAACCAAAACCATAATACCCATTCGAAATCGCACTGCCGTGAAGGCAGCAGCTTTTGCGCGCATGTTCAATGTAGATGACCGCTTCAGCAACGAATTTGAACATGCACGCAAAACCTGCGGCCTTCACGGCAGTGCTTTTCTAGATTTTTTTTTGATTAATTACTGGATTTCAATTCCATCTAATCTGTAGCTTTGGAAATATTGCAAAAATAAAATTTTGAATATCTACGGAATCATTGGGCGGATTCTACCCATTCACGAATTCGACCTTCGTAATTAAGCCCCAAACCTACTCTACAAATATCGAGTTTCTAAGTCGTTTCTTCCGGAAGTTATTGTGTTTACGGTCGGCCTAACGGCCGACTGCGTAAATACAATAACTTCCCAAAGAAACAACTCAGAAATTCGATATTTGTAGAGAAAGTTTGGACCTTAATTACGAAGGCCGAATTCGTGAATGG
This sequence comes from Myrrha octodecimguttata, assembly GCA_958510865.1. Lineage (NCBI taxonomy): Eukaryota > Metazoa > Arthropoda > Insecta > Coleoptera > Coccinellidae > Myrrha > Myrrha octodecimguttata. The sequence continues at coordinate 36,899,048 of OY294057.1, forward strand.
GTAAAATCCACCTAATGATTCCACAGATGTACCCATCAAAAATTTTATTTTCCCAATATTTCCAAAAAAACAGATCAGATCGAACTGAAATCCAGTACTTCATCGAAAATTACAGTTCGAAGGTTCATACAGAATTTAATGTGAATGATATGATAAGAAAATCACAGAAATTTTTTTTTTCAAATTGTTCTAATGACACGATCATCACGAAATTTTGCATAAAGTTGTCTTTCAGCATCTTCAAACTAGCTGCAAAGTTTTATCAGGATTGAATCATTAATTATTTAATTATTACTATACCGAAACAACAACGATATCGAGAAGAGGACCTCGAAATTTAACATATTTTTTCCCGATTTCTCCAAAACTTATGATCGTATCGAACTGAAATTCGGTACACTGCTGTAAAATATGAAGCTCAAAGTGTGAGTGAGTTTTTTTTGGATATCATAAATAGTTTCCGAGAAAAAAAAATTTTTTGAAAAAATTGTTTTTTTTTAATTTACTGACAATATGATCCTGACAAAATTTAGCTCAAAGATGCGCGTCGTTATACTCCACCTAATCACCAAGTTTGAATCCAATCGCTCAAGTAGTTTCTGAAATAAAAAATAAATAACTTCAAAATTTCAAGGGGCTATAACTCCAAAACTATTCGACCGATTTGGCCCATTAACGAACTTAACCGCGACATTTCAATGCGCGATCTATCCTGAAAGTTTCAAGTTGCTAGATCACTTCGTTTGACAGTTATCGTGTCCACGGCCGGCCGGTCGGACGTCGGACAGAATCGATTGTGACACCGGATTAGTCATCAGTTAGTCCAATCTAGGCGTTTGAGACCATTTTCAATCATCGAAAAATGCAGACATTTGGACAAAACGATAGCACGCTGTTCCCCTAGAACAGGCGCACAAAAACATGTTTTTTACATCATGGGTATTTTGATATTTTTTTTTTTTTTTCCTTTATATGTGCCGGGATACTATGTCCATCTACACATCTTCAAGTATTTATTCTTAGGTTCTTTCCAAATCACCACCACCTATACACTTTACAACATCCATGACCTCACCGGGATTCGAACCCAGTACCTTCAGCATCCTAGAACATGTTTCCACCCTCTAGTCTACCGAGGTAGTCCATATTTTGATATTTGTATATTGTTATTCTATGATTTGAATCACAGACCTGATATATTACATGTAATCTATATCATTAGATCATTTCAGTTTATGGTTTGTTTCCATTTTATGATATGAATGAACATAAATTAATATTATAATCACCTAGTTATTATCGAATTACTCAAAATCAGAATGGCTGCGAAGAACAGTTCAGCTATAGATGCTCGCCAAGAACTAGGAGAATTAGTTAAAAGGAAAGCTGAAATTGCTGTGAGTATTTGAGGTTATTGCTACTAGCAAATATATATTTATATTGATGTTTTGATTAAAGGAGACTTTGGCTAATCTGGAAAGACAAATATATGCCTTTGAAGGCTCTTATTTAGAAGATACACAGTTATATGGTAATATAATCAGAGGTTGGGATAGATATCTCTCGAGCAACAAGACAACAAATTCAAAAGCTGATAAAAGAAACAGAAAGTTTAAAGAAGCAGAAAGACTGTTTTCTAAATCGTCGATTACTTCAATGGCTGTAAGTTGACAAATGTATCCAAACTTTTAAAGGTAAACATTTTCTATTACAGGCTGTTAGTGGGATAGTGGATCCCAATTCAGAAAAAAGTAAGGAACCCCATGAAATTAATGAATTTGAACAATTTTCTAGTAGCTAGGTGTCAAAAACTCAGTGTTTTTCTCTTTTCATTTTACTTTGATTTATAGATAATATATTTATTTTTGTACTACATCTTCTAGTTTTTTCATCTTTGCCTGCCTGCTTTTTTCTTTCAAGTCCTAAGTTGTTTATTATTTCCTGAAATTATAAAATGATTTGATGAGTTATGTTATATTGATTGAAGTGTTTTGCACATGATAAAAATTTTATTTGTGTAATGGGATTGTACACGTTCAGTGCGTCTGTAACCTATTTTCCAATTTGAACTTTTTAGTGGACCAACAAAGTGAAACAGAATCTCAAACAAATGAAGATTCAAGTGATAATATTCTCACACCTACATTGAACTTAGAGTCTTCAATAAAACCGGCTGGAAAATTGACAACTAATAGCAATACTATTTTAACAAATGGCAATCAAAATGGAATAGATCGAGGTAGTCCATTGAGAGATACTTCAGCCAAACAACGAAGTTTCAATGCGAGTCCTAAGAAAAATAATCCAAAAAAATCAAGGCAACGTTGATGAAAATAGTATCGTAAACTTCAGATATGGATTTACAAACATTAATACCTAAATATAATTTTTATTTGGGACTAGTTTAGGAGATGAGCAAACTAATTGTTAATCTCTTTTGAGAATGTTATGTAATTAGTACTTGATATCTTGAAGTACTCTGCAAGTTTTACTCTTGATAGGGACACTCTTGAGTTCACCGAAATAAGAATTACATTCAATTCAAGTTCTATTTAGCTAAAGTAAATTTACTTTCAAGGCAAAACACAAGAAGTATTCTTTTCTTGCTTGGGAGCAATGTTTTATGTTTGACAAATAATTAACAAGAAAGCATTATTTATTCATGCGAAATACAAATTGAATATATCAAAAGAAAATTACATCAGCAGGACCTGATATGAAGTAAAATTGGTAAAACTCTCATAAATATATCTTTTCTGTGTTTCACACTCAATATACATTCATTCATCTTCATCAGATTCTTCATTTTCCCTATTCAAATTGCTCAGAGATTCTGCTAAACGATTTTCTGCAAGAAAAAACCTGTAATGTAAGATGATATAAATGGTCAGAAAATAAGCTTACGTTGAAGAATAAGTGGGTTTTCTTTTTCCCCCAAATAATGGGTTGAAAGATAAAACATAGCTGTTAAAAAGAATATTCCAATGGCACCTCCCACAAAAATGTATTCATCATGCTGTCTATACTTGCAACATTTAGTGCTCCAATATCTTCTTGTTGTGTTCATCTAAAGTTTGAAAGCATTATAAAAACGCTGCAAATTTTACACAAGGGTTTATTATTTTCTCAGTTAAATAACCCAATATACCATTGATATCTTAAAAAATATATTATGCATAAATCATTGGTTTCTCACAACACAGCAACCAATTCCATGAAATAATTCATACGAACATAGAAATCTCAATAAAAACACTGGTATAATTGAATAACATTTCCACATGCAGAACGCTAACTGAGTAGCAAAATTTAAAATAATATTTTGAATGAGAAGAGAAGTTCCACAGTCGTTTAACCTCTTTGAAAATCTAACTATTTTCCACAATTATTAAATTTCGTGTCGGTATTCTACAACTGAAAATGAACTTCAAATCAGATAGGGTTTGCCCTTCTTGAGATATTAGGGAAATAACCTCAATATTCAAAATGGTCACGAAATTTTTTGCCAAATGAATATCAGTCAAAACTGAACTTTGAAACACTGTTTCTAAATGTTGACTCTGAAACCTGTACCAAATTTCATTGAACTTTGATGAATATGTATTCGAAAAAAAAATTTTTGAAAAAAATTCGATTTTTCCACTATACAATTCTCACGAAATTTTGCATTAAATAGAGTGTCTATAGTTCACAATTAGTCATGATGTTTCAATCCGAACGCGTTCATTTTTCTTGACACTGAGGAAATAAACTCAATCTAACACCAATACTTAAAACAAAATTCAAGACTTTTCGCTAATATCAAATGTGTAGATGTGATTTCTACTTGGATTCAACTTTGTTCTGAAAAATATTAATGAAATGAAAAAAACTCAACCTTCCTGTGCAATTGATCTGAAAAAAAAATTTTTCCTCAGCAGATATCCGATTCACTTGATTCACAAAGTATTCATCACACAAACTGAAAAACTAAAGTTATTTTCAATAACATTTCTGTAAAAATTAAATATATCGTGAACCTCATCAGGTTGAATTCGAAAGAATAATTCTAGATTATAAATTTCGTTCGTTGTTATCGTCGTCAGATACACTCAACCAAGAGGGTGTCAAATCCGAAAGACATGCGGTATATTTTTGTCTACGCTATATCCCTTGTCTTAGGTCTAGACCCGGCACAGCCCCCATTCAGAACAGGTAGACAGATGATCGGCTTCTAACTTCAGTCTAAGCACAGATCTGTGGTCTAAGGCTCCAACCAGGGGGATGAAACTTCTATGCGAATCTTGGAAACAAGAAACGTCAAACGACACCAACAATTCACGGTATACTTTTTCGATCTGCATTATCAAGCCAATCAGCGTTGAGAATTTAGAAAATTCTTATCCTGAAAGTTGTTATGATGGCGGTTGTTTGTTGTAGTTATTTTAGCACATACTAATTAATTAATAATATCACAGACTTGATCTGTGATAATATATTGATTTTAGGTAACAGTTGATGGAAATAATTCGTCTGGTAGTTTCCTGCATTTATTTTTAAATTTATTTGTACATCAGGAATTACAAAGGTTGCTTCTGTTTACGATTGGATCAATTTCTAGATGTTATTTCCTGTCTGTCAAAGCATGAAACTCAAGAGGGCCATGAATTTGTATGCTTCCAAAATAGCCCCTAAGGTTGACAATCATGGGAACATTATTGATGGTTTAAACACCAATCATCAACATGATGCAGAACTTGTGTCACTGTATCCTTCAACATCAAAACAGACTTTTTCTGAAAGGGAGTTTTAGGTGCTATCTGATATGGGGGTATCAGATAGCACTGAGGAGTTCTTGTTTTGAAACAGGTTTAACTAGTATTTTTGAATCTTATTCATTTCAGCAGCGAAGAAATCAGGATTCTATGTAAAAAATTCAAAAGAATATATTTTCAAAATTATTTGAACTAAAATCAGTGTTGAGGATTGAACGTATTCAATTCTTTGCTAAATTAATTTCGAGATGGCAGATTTGAGTTTATTGAAGCAAAATTAGGAGAAGTACTAAGTTGTGGGTCTACCTCAGATTATTTTTCCATCACCCAGGGATTTACAAACAGTTAAGGAATCAATACCACTTCTATATCGACCTCTTTAAACTGTTTCACAACATTTTAAACTCCAAGTTGATTGAATAGACGATTTATATTGTGCTCTCATATTTGATATGATATCCTTGAGTTCAGGGTTATTTCTGAGAGTTCTGTAGAGAAAAAACTCAGACTGTATTGATAAGACTAATATATTTTTCTTGTTTCATACTCCAACTCACCACATGGAATGCTGAAAACCAGGTACCTGAGGAATTATTTTTAAAAGAACCTATATTTTATTAGGATCATTATGTATTTTATTAATAGTTTATTGAAGAGATGATTCGTTTTGATATTTCGAGTCGATCTTTATATTATGTAGGTATTTCCCAAGTGATTTACATGACCTAAAGTGGTATACTTTTGCTGAATCTGTCGGAGTTTTGAATACCATAGACCTTTAAATGATGAGAAATTTCATGTTATATCTTTGCTTGTTGAAAGAATTCCATAAATATGAAGGTGAAAATCTCTTCAGGTCCATAAATAATTTGTCGAATTTGACTAATAACTGTTTTTTCTGAAATTCTGTGGGAAAAGGTTCATAGCTGTTTTTCGTTTCGAAATGCTTTGTGCAATAATCCCTTGAAGATCCATATAGAATACACTACGGAAACACCTGCATATATGTGTATTATTTGAAGCACTGAAACCATCCTACTCTGTTGTAATTAGGTTTCATAACTTCATGATTATGTGTTCAATCAAGCTAGAACTATTGTTTTTTTATCAATGCCCAGAAAGCCAAAATCAATTTCACACATTTGTTAAGTGGGACAAATAAAATCTCTTGTATTGATAGGGAATCAATTATTACATATGAAATTTTATGTCATAAATCTAAAATTTGTGAATGGATTTATTTGTAATCATTATTTTATATCAAATATGTAAGATACGATGACTTCAATACATTTTTGGAATAAAACTTTTCGTTTGATTTTAAAATATGACTACTGTTAAATAATTCAAATAAATTAGTTTCCCGCCGTAATTCGAAATTATTCCCGCCATGACACCAACAAATGGCGGACACTTTGTTTCTCTGGTTTAGTAGGGAGTTAGCACTTCTTATATATTTGTATTCTGTGGCTCCAACCCTCAGTATTACATTCTCGACAATTGATGAAATTTGCGGTTTGTTATTGATTTTTTTGCTTATTATATCCTCCAATTTGATTTATCATATAAATGCTCATTATTTTTTATATTCAGGCTTATTTCAAACTATCAGTACGAAAGATTCTGGATTTTGATTGAAACCAGTACGGATATCCACATGTTGACGATAATCGTACTACGCAAACCGAAATTGATGGAAACCTCCGACCAACCGAATTTTTTGGAAATCTGCATTATTTTAAATTACGCTACTTAATTCGCGTTCTGCATGCAAAAGTGTTATTCAGTTATAAAACAGTATTTATTGAGATTTCAATGTTTCAAATGAATTTTTTCATGGAATTGGGTTTTGTGTTCTGAAAAACCAATGATTTATGAATAAAATAAAAGTTTTATTCAAGATATGAATGAGCTTCATGAAGAAACTTAATCCTAAATCCCGTAATCCGCAGGGTGATTTCTATAAATAATAATTTGACCCCATTTTCAGTAGTTATGTTTAAGATATTGGAAGAGAAAACCCAAAAATATTTAATCTGAACTTCTTACGATTATGAAATTGTCAAGAACATCGATGGGGCATTTGCAAATTGTGTTTATAAAATAATAACGCATCCATTAAAAATTTCTCGATATGTGTTGAAAATTTGGTAATCAATATTTTCATCTACTTTTAGATGTATGACTCTGGATGAAAAGTAAACCGATTATTCCAGTGAATTCCAATCCTAGAACCGAATGCGATGATGTCATTTTCAACATTATTGGAAATTTGCAGCGTTTTTCTTTATAACTCAGGAACCACTGGTCGGAAATCGTCCGGATGAAACTTTTTTGGTTTAGTTTTGCAACAGTAATCAACGTTCAGAGTTTCATAAAAATTCGGTGGTAAGTTTTCGAGAAATAATTTTTTTTTTCCCCCCAACCACCCATTTTGAGCCCTTAGGGTACACCGATTCTGCTGAAAAGCTTGTAGGATCAATCCCGAGCGACACACGATTTTTCTACCAAGTTTCACTGATTTCGGTTCAGTACTTTCTGAGAAAAGCCCCGGACAACGGACGGCGGACGGGGGACGGCGGACGGACGGATTTTTTTTTATTAGTTTATTCAAATCTACATACTCCAAAACGTAAACTGTGAAATTTTCAGGGGGGGTTAAAAATTTTTTTTTTTTGGTCGATCACTAAGGTTTATTATTTGATTTTATCAAATAATAAACCAAAATTCAGGAACTATTTGCAGACCAGATCTTTTGTTCAGGCTTTACGAAAGTATGCAGACCTTTGAGTGACAGCTTTATTTGGAATGCATTAGGCTACGTCCAGGGTGCATGTGAGAATGCAAAATCACCAGTCAGTTTCTAAATTTCAACTTATTCCTTTCAATAATTTCAGCAACAAAGCAGGAAGTGGTTGCAGTGCAGGTATAATAAATCCAATAAGTTTTAATTGTGTAGGTATCATAGCAAGACATTATCAGTGAGTAAGAAGCCATCTTGCATGCACTCCAGACGTAGCCTCATCTTGTAATGAACTTTACAAATAATTCCTTGTAATATCATTAATCTTGTGGCTCATTTCCCTTGAATTGAATCCTACAAAGATATATATTACTGTCAAATATTCCTTAAGGATTGAAATATCAATCATATTGTGGAAAACTAGCAAATCCTCAATTTCTAAAGAAGTTACAGAAACAAATTCATATGATCTATCATCTAGTTCCGAACGAAATCCATCTGTCTATATCTGGTCTAGACTTATGCAACATACCTTCATAAAAAATGTTTATTGTATATTATTAATTTTTCCTTGAAATTTTCATACTCACTATATCAACTATATCCATACAAACGCCGATCTTCTCATTTTCATTACTTATGCTAACATAAAAGTCATTGAGGATCATGTAGTTATCAAGACATTTATAACATATTTCTTCTGAACTGTTGGAATGTGTTCCATTAACACACTTCACAAGGTCTATATAATATTGATCGAATTGAAGTGTTGTATTTGAAATGTTTGGTATCAAACTTGAATTTTCAAATCTAAAGCATTCTGTAACACGTGAAAAGAACCATTTACAGTGAGTGATAATTTCGAATTACCATCATAATGACATAACCACTGCATGCAAAAATATAGAATGGAGGAGGGAGTTATTTCATTTAGTATTGGATTAGTATATCAAAAACCTAAAAGCAGATTAATATTGTGATATGATACATATACAATACCAGAAATTTACGTTAAAGGAATCATTAACATATTTTAGTACAGGTGAAGGTGGGGTCAATACATGCATGTGAAAAAATGTAGTGTCAACAGATACCATTGCATTTAGCTCTAGTCCACAGATTATAGCTGTTATCATACATGGTTCTCACAATTTGAAGTCTGTCCAAATCAACATAATTATCAATACATTTTGTACCTCCGAAATCCTAAGGTAAAAGAAACAATTTATATGACAATATTTATTTGATAGTATCAATTTACCGTACTCATATTTTGGTAACTTCCAATAACGTGTATATAGTCTTCAACACAATCTTCACAAAGTGTTATTGGTTTTGAGTTTGCAATAGCACATGCAGTAAAATTAGAAGTGGCTGTAGCGAAAGCATTCAGCTGTTCATCACAGTCTTCATTTTGGGAATTCACGATGGAGCTGAAATTCAATCACAACAATTTAAGAAATATTAACTAGGTTTGTACACCGTACTCCTACCATGAAATGAGTATCCATAGTGAATAATGATTATAAGTTCTCATTTTAGTAATGATGATTCTCGTAATTCATCACTAAACATCTTCTTTCGGTGAATGTCTAACACAGATATCAGATATCTAAATCTAACAATTGGAATTTGATTTGGTGATTCAAGATCATCTTGTTTGCTTATTGTTATTTTAGGTCTATGGGAGATCTATATACGATATAAACACAGCTGATTAATGTCAAGGAAGGTTCAAGACTGGTCGGAAGAGAGCTTGTAAAATAACCGCACTGCTGCCAAGCCTATCCACTCCACTCCACTTGTTACTTCAACCGTGTAGAAATGGGATATCTAATCTGCGGATTCAACTGAACAAGTGGAGCTTCACACTGATATTTGGCATGAAATATTAAAACAGCATGCAGAGCTGTTGCAAAATGAAAATCACTGTTATACAGAGTATTTTTCATAGAACGTCAGCTGGCAGTATCTCTCGACGCACACGAAAGATTCGACTGAATTTTGGCCCAGAGACTACTCTCAATATGCCGAAACAGCATACCAAAGATGAACTGTTGCACAATAAATCTTCTGTTATACAGGTTGTTCTTCATTAAATGTCAGCTGTCAGTATCTCTCAATGCACACGAACGATTTGACTAAATTTTGGCCCAGAGACTACTCTCAACATACCGAAACAGCATACCAAAAATGAACTGTTACACAATGAAAACTTCTGTTATACAGGGTGTTTTTCATAGAATGTCAGCTGCCAGTATCTCTCGACGCACACGAACGATTCGACAGAATTTTGGCTCGGAGACTACTCTCAACATACTTGAACAGCATACCAAAGATGAACTGTTGCACAATACAAACTTTCTCTAATACAGGGTGTTCTTCATAGAATGTCAGCTGCCAGTATCTCTGAACGAACACAAACGATTCGACTAAATTTTGGCCCAGAGACTGTAAATAAACATAATAAATGTAAAATTTAACTCAATTTCTGTTACTGCCTAGGATCAGAAATAAAACTTATTTTAAAAGTAGGCTTCATTTAGTACATTATACTCCATAAATGTTGTATGCAGTATTTATTTCGCATATTCTAAAAATTGCAGGTCGTAGTTACCTTTTTGATGAAGTATATTGTAATCCGTATACATTACTTGAAACAAAGCTTCAAAGAATAACGTGATTAATTTCGATGGATATTTAGACGAAATATAAGGCGTAATAGAATCGCCCGTCCGTCACAAACGACCGGCCACTACATTTCATGAAAAACACCCCTGTAACAGTAGTTTTTATTGTGCAACAGTTCATTTTCGGTATGCTGTTTCGGTTTGTTAAGAGTAGTCTTTGTGCCAAAATTCAGTCGAATGGTTCGTGTGCGTCGAAAGATACTAGCAGCTGACACCCTGTATAAAAGAAGTCTTCATTGTACAACAGTTCATTTTCGGTATGCCGTTTTAGTATACTGCGAGTGATCTGTGGAAAATAGTTCATTTCCTGCTGGTTATTCTAATATGTTTAAAATAATTTTTATCAAATTCGTCACATATGTTTGAGTAAATGTGTGAGTAGATAGTTTACGTGGAAAATCTATCATATCGCATCATTGATCATTGATTTTTCAATACGAAATTACGCATTCCTATCAAATAATTATAGAATAATTTGTGTGAACATATATTACACAATAATTCTCAACAGAATAATCTTCCTTCTCCATTTCATTTAATACATCCTGCTACCTCTGGCAAATTCGAGAACGTGGCAACGCCGCTTCAATTCCCATGGATTGTCAGCTGGAACTTGTCAGCTATCTTCCGTCCGGTAGGTTCAAGGTCGTTCAAATCACTTGTCAGTCTCAGAACATAGACAAATAATCTTTATTAGTTTATCTATGGTCTCAGAATATCTCCAATTTGAAATAAATAAATAATATAAAAAAGAAATGGATACTCCGGAAGTTTTACAGAAAAAGCTCTATTTCCTCTTAGAACAATTGCAAAATATGGCAAGTAGTTTGCCTCCGTAAGTGTATATTTCAATAATTCTATAAATATCGACCAGTCAACAAGCAACACTTCCCAATCATTTAGAGACAACAAAAGAGATACTTAAAGGCTCAATTTATGCATCTCAATCACAGTACCACCAGTTTTCATACAATGGTATAAGCTATAAGCTTAAGAAAAAATTAAACCGATATATTTCAATGGGCATTTATTGTTATTGTTGCTGGTTCTCCTAGGTTTCTCTAGGATACCCCCATAGACCTAAAATAAATTTTATATTAGGTCTATGGATACCCCTTAGAAGCTATATGCTCATTGCTCATACATCAATATCTTAACAGATAAGAATTATAATTTTATAACTGTACTAAGCTGATGCATAAATTAAATCTTTAATATGACTATGCAACTAAATAACCTCAGTGAATTCTGAATATTCAGTAAAAAAAACTGGTATGTATTAAACCCAGATATTTCTGCAGATCTAGACTGAGATAGTATTTGAATAGTTCACAAAGAAGTTTAGAGAAACAATAAATCCATTATGTAAGCTTCTGAACAGAAGATTATAATTTCATGAATATACCTCTCTTTATCTCACAGCAAGTACCAAATGAGGTTACCGATCGAACTATTATCCAGCCTTGCAAATTGCCTTCTCAATGACACAATATTCGAAATTGTTAAAGGGTTGTTAGAAATTCAACATGTTACCGAGCAACATTTATATCAACAACGGCTTCAGTTCATCAACAATAAAAAAAGTATATTTTTCAATAACATTGATGTTCAGCCAGATTCATTTGCTTCTTTTTTGGATTTTTAGTTGAGGAAGAGAAACAATTGAAAGGACTGCAACCAGAACAAAAGGTGGAAGAACTAAAACAAATTATGAAGAAACATAAGGAAGAATTGAAAATATTTGATATGAATTTGGTGTTACAATTAGATGAAAAAGTGAGTGGAAAAGCATCCCTTGAGGATCGTCGCATTATGCTCCATATATCATTAGGATATTTACAGGTAAAAGATCAACAACAACTTTTAGAACAAGCTGGAGTCCCAGGATTTTATGTCACCACAAACCCTGTCGAACTGAAGGTACAGATGTTCCTCTTGGATTTCATGCTCAGATTGAGTAAAATGACAATTCCGTCATGAAGGATTGATATCGATTGTTTTGAATAATTCACATGTATCCATCCAATACATATTGTTTTTTGTGTTAGGTTCATGTTTTGTCTTCATTTTATACAACTTAGTTATGTATGTATATTTATTGAATTGTGATAATGAAAGAAAGCACCAGAATCATCTTAATTTATGATGAATTCTGAAGTAACATTTTATTCAAGACAAACCTATTTGAATGATATGAAAAATGAAAGACAGGAGCCTTACTTTCTGATGAAAAGTTTTCCGGATCTTCTAATCATATGATCTCGACTTCAATTCAGACGAACCAGCGAGTCGTTATTTTTCAATCAAATGCCTACTAGATTCCAATATGACTGTTTTTGCGCGCATGTTCTAGGGGAACAGCGTGCTATCGTTTTGTCCAAATGTCTGTAATTTTGGATGATTGAGCCGAAAATGGTCTCAATCGACTAGGTTGGACTCACTGATGACGAATCCGGTGTCAAAATCGATTCTGTCCGGCCGGCCGGCCGTAGACACGCTAACTGTCGACAGAAGCAAGCTAGCAACTTGAAACTTTCAGGATAGGTTGCGCATCAGAATGCCGCGGTTAAGTTCGTTAATGGGCCAAATCGGTCGAATAGTTTCGGAGTTATAGGCAGTTCAAGTTTTGAAGTTATTTATTTTTTATTTCAGAAACTACTCGAGAGATTAGATTCAAACTTGGCAGTTGGGTGGAGTATAACGACGCGCAACTTTGAGCCAAATTTCGTCAGGATCAGATTTTCGGTGAATTTAAAAAAAAATTTTTTTCCAAAAAATATTTTTTTTCGGAAACCATTTATTATGTTCGAAGAAATAGTCCACTCTCACTTTGAACTTCATATTTCACAGCAGTGTACCAAATTTCAGTTCGATACGATCATATGTTTCGGAGATATCCGGAAAAAATGTGTCAAATTTCGAGGTTTTCTTCTCGATATCGTTTTTTTTTTCAGTATAACTCGAGAAATACTGTTTCAGTCTTGATGAAATTTCACAGCTAGTTTTGAAATGCTGAAAGACAATTTCATGCGAAATTTCGTGATAATCGTGTCATCAGAACAATTTGAAAAAAAAAATTTCTATGATTTTTCTTATCATATCATCCTCATCAAATTCTGTATGAAACTTCGAACTGTTATTTTTCGATGAAGTACTGGATTTCAATTCGATCTGATCTGTATTTTTGGAAATATTGAAAAAATAAAATTTTGATTGGGTATATCTACGGAATCATTGGGTGGATTTTACCCATTCACGAATTCGGCCTTCGTAATTTAGGTCCAAACCTTCTCTACAAATATCGAGTTCCTAAGTTGTTTCTTTCGGAAGTTATTGTGTTTACGCAGTCGGCCGTTAGGCTGACCGTACACAGGTCGAATTCGTGAATGGGTAAAATCCGCCCAATGATTCCGTAGATATACCGTCGGTTTCACAAAACTTTTGACTTCTGATTAACTCATTGATTAAGGTTTGCATTCGATGGTTGGGTTGAAAATGAACTGAAATCGAGCACAGAATTTACTATAAACTGACAATCAAGCCCTTGATGTGGCAATCAAGGTTTTGTGAAACCGGCCGATACCCATTCCAAATTTTATTTTTCCAATATTTCCAAAAATACAGATTTGATCGAATTGAAATCCAGTAATTTATCAGTAAAAATTTCAAAAAGTACTGCCGTGAAGGCAGGAGCTTTTGCGTGCATGTTCAAATTTTTGCTGAAGCGGTCATCTACATTGAACATGCGCGCAAAAGTTGCTGCCTTCACGGCAGTGCTTTTTGAAATTTTTTGGAAATATTAATGTAGAAAAAAATCTATGGAATATTCAGTAAAAGCATTGAGTATTAAACACATGTGTTCAATACTCAATGGTAACAGTAATTATTGTTTATAGAAATCGTTAGATAAACCTGCTTAACTCTGTAACGTTTTTTATAATATTTTATATCGTTTCAATATTGTTAATAAGGCGACATTTGTTCAAGAAACAATTGTTCCTGACGAATAGTTTCCCCCAAACATTACCCTTACCGCAGGGGCGATTTCTGTAAATTTTACCTATTCACGATTTCAATCTTCTATATTAGACGCAAAGCCTGCTCTACAAATTTCAATAAAAGAATAGATATATTTCAAATCCTTCAATGGATATCTTGTGGACGTCCACTGAAGGACATCCATTCCAAATCCTTTAATATATTTGATGTTCCGGCGATATCTTATGGACGTCCATTTCAATAAGTCTACGAAGGTTATCCATCACAAATCCTTCAATAGATGTCCATGGATATCCCTATCTGAATTGGATATCCTGTGTTATCTGGGTAACGAACTTAAATGAGATATTCAGGATAAAAACCTACCCTGAAAATTTCAAGACTCTATATATGTCCTTTCTTTCGAAAGTTAGATCACATACGAACGGACAGAATTGAATTTGATCACGGATTGTTCTTCAGGGAGTTCAATCGTTTAAGTCCATTTTCGGCTCTAAGTTCGAAAATTACAGAAATGATATCGCGCTGTTCCCTGGAACAAGCTCGTAATAAATCACATAATTGCACTCGCTTGATCTGAAAGCGGACGCAAGATTGATGTAGAGTCTCCAATCCATTATATTGGGTACACTAACAAACATTCGACCGTAATCTTGTATGAAAGTGAATCAATACTTGAACCAATGCTTCAAAAATAATAAAATTTCATGTTTATTGGGAGAACAGCTTTTTTGGTTCAAGTAATTAGATGAAGGATTCAAACAAATAAATTGATTTCATGGTTTGAAGACTTCGATTCATGAGAATAACCATTTGTTTCACTCAATGAGCTTCAACTAAATTATTTTATTCGAGCAATGAGGACAAATCTCACTGTTCGATTAACGATTGATGTTGATAATCATTTATTTTTTGCAGTATGAAAGTTTTAATTCTACCATTTAACTGATATAAGAATATTTTTTCTCTGTGTATATATACCCAAATATTATATTGAACTTGTGGTACAATACCAACAAGTGATTTGCATCTTTTAGGAAAGTAGTCATGGTACTCCTGGCCCGTGAGTTCGATAATGTTTGGGTTTAATCAACCTAATACTATTGACGAGACATCCTAGATAAATCAACCAAAATTTTATTATGAACTTTAACTGGGATATTTGAAAGAACAAGTTTAAGCAACAACTAACTGCAACTGAGAAGGTGTATCCACATGCTATTAGAGGATCTTTGTATAGGGGGCATAACATAATTTATAGAATAAGGTCCTTCTTGGAAGAATATCATATCTGCACCAGAAAGGATGAAGGAGAATTCAATTGTGTCTCTGAATATTAGTTATTAGGGTAATTTATTATCTGAAACTCTGATTTGAAGATTATATAATTGAATGAAAACTTGAAATTGTATTTTTTTATTTTTCTGAAAATTTATAAGCACTGGATTTATTACTATATTAATCATTATTTGATTCCGATAAATTTACAACAGAATATAAGTTTTCCGTCAAAATTGTGAAAGTTTAGAATAGACCAGAATATCTCCGCATTCTCTTGCAACTGAAGTATCACCTCATCCAGAAAAAATGAGAGTATGTTTTGAACAATTTTGGAGACTTGACAAGGTAGGCATAGTTTTGTAATGAATGTTGACATATTCACGTGGCTATAATTTTTTTCAGAAAATCAGGTCAACGAGAATAAAAATAGGTAGAATTTAATTATATCATTTCATGCCCATTTCTCGAAAAATTATATGAATTTTTTAAAACATTTTATATGTCCAAAAATAAGCAACACTCATCAGCAACTCATTCAGGCACGAAAAAATTTCGAATCAGTTCCCATCAAGAGACATGGAATTCAAAACATCGAGCAAAAGAAGCGATTTTTCACGAATTTTCAAAATGCCCATCATCTGGAAAACGGTAAAAATTTTACCGGAAATTTTTTTGATATTATGAGTCATGACCTAGTCTATAACCAGTTCAAATATTGTTTAAGGAATACCGGACTCCCTCTGTATATCGATTTCGTTGAAATGTGGACTGGGCCTGTTACTGCACGGGACATCTCAATTCTAAAATTTGAAATACACGCGTGTTGAATATCAGCTCGGCCGAAGTCCCATATTTTTCTATAATACGGACCTGGAATTTTCCAATTATTTCGATATGAATCGATCGGATTATACTGAGTGATTCCGAAGTCATGAAAAATTGAAAATATTAGTGAATACTAAACCGACCTGTATATTAGCATTGTATAAAGTTTAAAGTATACAATTTATACAGTGATATTAGCATTGTTTAAGGATAAACAGTGATTATTAGTTATGGAATTGCTTTGATCTACCCGATATAGGGTTTTTTGACTCGTTTAGGGTAGCTCTACCATTGTATAAAGACAATGTACAATGGCTCTACTCTACCTCAGGTTGCCGTATGCTCATTTACCAATGAAACACCTGTATATTTATTTTCAAATAGATCTGAAAGTTAAATATGGATCAAACTACGATTTAGCACATATTTTTGAAATATATAGGATTCGGCCGGAGAGGTCGGATTCGTCATCAATTAGTCCAACCTAGCTGTTTGAGATAATTTTCGGGGCAAATTCGAGAATTACACAGACATTTGGACCAAACCACAGAACATCAAAATATAAGAAGTGCAACCTGCCCGGTACGGCACCTGAAAGAAATAGGAGCCACCATAGAGTACTGATGATTTGGAAGTTCTGACGTTTAAAAGGCTTTTCTGTGATTTAACAGCTGTGTTAACCTTCATGTTTATTTTTGATATGATTTCAAATCGTTGATTTAGCCGATTTTGGTATATTTGATATTTGAACTCGAACAACTGAGCAAGTTTATGATTCTCCCTTATATTCTTTATTTTCTAAAAAGGATCAGATATCAGAGGCTCCTTCTTATGGTTATGTTATCTTAGATAACTATGAATTCATGAGAAAAATTTAATTGAAAATCTTTTTCATACCCATTGCAATGTTGTACGATTCATATTGTTCCATATAAATTAAATATTGTATTTGTCTTATATGTTTCTGTTCCAACAGGAAAGTAAGTAATGGAAAAGTGTTATCAGTACTAAAAAATCTTTCATAAAACTCATGATGTAAAGTAAAGCTCTTTACCAAAATTTCCTTTACTTCATCATTGAAGTACACATATTATTTTAATTTTAACTCTGACGGGAAAAACATTTTTGGAAGCCACAAAAACAATAATCTTGGTCTTACTCGATGAAAATTCATCTTTGTGATCAAAAGTAAAATAACTCAAATCAAAAGGTTGTACTTTAAATTGTGTTATATGATGGTACATTTTCAATTTGTTACGGATTTAGGACAAAAGTAAATCGTTTCCAACTCCAAATGTATCAATATTTATTACCAATGTGAAAGAAGTTGTGAGTTTAAACAATGATATCACTTTGTAATAACAGAGTTGGTAAATATACCGACTTTGACCTGTAAAGGACGAAAATCTTATAATGCAGCTTAAGATTACGTCAGAAAGCTTTTCCTCGTGAAAGTCGGGAAGGTAAACTTTTATAGTATATGAAAGTTTTGGTTTATCTTGTTATGCACAAAATTAAATGAAGAAAGATTTGCATTTGAACTATCTTTAGGACCATATTGAATTATGCTGAACTATCTTGTGTAAACACCAGTAAATTAATTACAAGTTTTACTCAACATGAATATGCTTCAAGTACAACTTTTAAACGAAAATTATAGCAGAAGGGTACAATTTCATACATGAAAGTTATGCTTTATTTTGTTATGCACAAGTTTGAATAAAGAAAAATTCAAATCTAAATTATTTTCAGTAAAATAATGAATTTGCTAGACAACCTAAAAATATATGGGCATTCTGTTCTTCTGTCTAAACGCTTTGCAGAATAGAAATTGTAAGATTTCTGCACTATGAATGTTTAGATTTCGAGTACAACTTGTAGGCAACAATGGCATAAATGCAGCCTTTTATATGTATTCCTTTTTAGGAAACAACGAATATAAGAAATCAAAAACTTGTTCAAAATTCCCAGATAATAACCAAAACAAACATGAAGGTTAACAGCTGTTCAAGCACAGAGAAGTTCGTAAACGTCAGAATTTCGACCTTATCATTATTCTATGGTGGCTCCTATTTCTTTCAGGTGCCGTACCGCAACCTGCCTTGTAAACTATGCGCAACAATTGTGACATTTCTCCTGTCATAAAATAAGTGGGAATATTCCATTATGGTTCTAGGGGGTGTCTGCCAGTTGTAGTATATGTCATTTTTCTCTAAAATAAAATTGGTGCTCTGTGGTTCAGTTAGTATTTCTAATTATTCTGTGTTCTAAATTTAAATTGAATGGAGAGGAATTTTTGTCTTCAATTAGAAGAAAGCTTTATAAATAATAGTTTATTTAATACAATAATTTTTGCAATTACATGTGTGTGAAAAACTGGATTGTAGGATAAACAAGTATCCGATATTTGTCTTTTACCTAACGAAATATGAATACTTATAACATAGGTTGCGGTTTTCTGGACCAAACAAATACAATTAGCTCCTACAGAAACCAAATAAATCCATAATATGGGTTGAATAAATATTTCTGAGAAGGTTAGCACTGATTCACAACAATCCTAATGTTGTCACAAAGATTAATATATTCACTTCACTAATTAACAATAACACTGATTCATCAAGGGAGGGGAGCGGCATCCAAAAGTCCAAAGAAACTGCCAAAATCATGTAGAAATCTTCAGTCCAAGTCGTTCCTGGCAATACCACTTTTCTAGAAAATCGATCAACAATTAGACGATGAATATTGAAATAAAGATTAACTATAAATACTCCGAACCAATCTTTCAAAGATAAGATAGTTCCCTGAATGAAGTTCATTAAGTAGTACTCCACTATGCTAGTAGAATATTCACACGAATTGAATTTATGAACTGTGAGAATAAATAAGTGATATAATCCCAAAAATATATTCAGAGATCAGTTAATACAATCACAGTTATGAAGGAGTATGATTAGGTATTGAACATTTTTAGGTAAAATAACTTAAAATAATGTATTTACCGTCGTAAGCCTTAATGGTTGGAAAGGATCTATAATATAATCATCATTGGTAAAACGTTCGCATCGGCCAGTAATTATTATTCTTAGAATATGGAAAATATATGTTATGTTTCTGATGGATCAACTGAATAGATTTTTAGGCTGGAATTGCCGAATATACATACACCTAATAACATATCAAATTAGGTCTATGCGTATATTCAATGTCCAAATTAATTACCTGACATTATGCCACAGCCTTTGTATTGAGATGGACTTTCATACTGTTTTCACTAGAATCTAAGATTGATAAATTGCGAATACACATGCCTAAATGGGGGCATGTACTGCATAGGTAATGATAGTAGACAAAGTAATTACCATTTTTTTTATCTTATGGTTAAAAATTAGTGCTTGGCTCATACATAAATGATTCCTCCGAATTCAGCATTATCTGAATCCTGAAAATAAATATGGTTACACATATTACACCTGAAAAGATATTAACGTAATATTACACGGGTATTATTTTAATTCATAGAACTTATAACAATGGAAGCGGTGAGGGAAAGAGAAACGTGTTGTCTAGAGAAAGATAGAGCTAGGAGTGGCAAGAAGCCACCAAATCGCATTCAAAAGCATCTTATTTCAGGCTTTTTGTAAGATTTTTCAAAGAGTTTTCTTTTTGAAGTGTGTATATTTTAGTTACAGAACATGGTTAAATCTTGATCAGCCGTAAATTGCACAAACAGGTTGTAAAAAGGCCAAAATATCAAATTTCACAAGGGGTTTTTATTTATTTAAAACTGATTTGTTTTATTTTTTTCCTAATTTCTGAATAAGAGATAAGACTTTCTATATATTACAGATTTTCAAAGGACAATTAATGTCCTGAGGAAAAGACGGTAAGTGGCGGTACGAAAAAAAAATTTGTTCCCACGGACACCATTTCAATTTGCAGCAAGCATTTTGTTCAAAATTATTATTTACATTGGTATAAATGAAATTTTGTTCAAATGAATCAAGTTATTGAATCACAAATGTTAATAAATGTTGAATAATTCTTCCAACATTGGATTTTGGATTGATTGAAAGTTTATTTAATTGAACATCATCACCGGCGATATCAATCGGCATTTTGCGCGCATGTTCGTATTAGGGGAACAGTGTGCTATCGTTTCAGCCAAATGTCTGTAATATTCGAATTTCGTGCCGAAAATGGTCTCAAACTACTAGGTTGGACTCGCTGATGACGAATCCAGTGTCAAAATCGATTCTGCCGTCCGACAGTGGACACGATAACGATCGAACAGAGCAAGCTAGCGACTTGAAACTTCCAGGGTAGGCCGTGTATCAGAATGCCGTGGTTAAGTTCGTCAAAGGGCTAAATCGGTGAAACGGTTTCGAACCTATAGCTGTTTGAAATTTTGAGGTTATTTCCCTAATATTTCGGAAACTGATGAAGCGATTGAGTTGAAACTTTACAGTTAGTTGGAGCAAAACAACGCGCAACTTTTGCGAATTTTTTTTCAGTTCGTACTGTAAGTAGATATAACAAAAATTTTCTCGAAATTTTTTCGAAAAAATTTTTTTTTTCGGAAACTATTGATCATATTCCAAAAAAATCTGCTCTGACCTTGACCTTCATACTTCACATCTGTGTGTACCAATTTTCAATTCGATACGATTATAATTTTCTGAGATATTGGGAAGAAATATGTCAAATTTCGTGGATATTCCCTCGGTATCGTTGTTTTTCCGGAATAATTTCCAGAATAACTCGAAAAAAACCTAGAAAAGCAATTAAGTGAAGTCAGCAGCTTTTGCGAGTGTTTCCTTTTGGTGTTTTATTTGCTGCTGACTTCACGTCAGTGCTGCGCTATAGGTTTTTTATTTTTCTTTCGTGATATCCTTGAAATTTTAAGTACCTGCTTAGTACATTTTTGTGATATCAGAACAAAGAACAACATGAACCAAATTTCGAGAATAATTTATTAGAAAATAACAGAGTTCGAAGAAGATATTAAAAAAAAAGAATTGCACGAAATGAAAAAAGAATGAATTCAAGAAGAGGTGGTCTCAACTCCATTTTTCCATATGACTCATTTAGATTTTATAAATTCTGATTAATCAATATCCCTGAATCAAGAAATGAATATAGAATATCATTTCGACTTAAAGTCAATATTTTTCAGCAATATTTTCACCTACTAATTATCATTGATGTCAAATATAATACTTCTGTATCATAAAATAATCTTTCATTTTAATGCTCCTACTGCATTGTAAATTTTTAGTTCTCTTGATGAAGGAATAATAAAATCTCGAAAGCTTGCGCCAAGAAAAAAGTACCTACATCAATCATTTTTATCTAATTCCTGCTATTTTCAGTAATCCATTTTTGTAGCTTTAAAAACAAATAATCCTTTAGCCAATGTAAGCTCTCATTATTTTCATATTTGCTCCGAAAATTCTCAGGAAAAACGCATAAAAAACAGAATTTTCATTCGCATTTAATGCTTTTTAAATGGAATACGCGGGCTTTCTGCCACCACTAGCTCTATCTCTCTCGGCAACATATGATTACACAGTGCAAGCTGACAGGCCTCATCCATGGTTTGTTATATCTATGTTTTAATTTCATTTTTGAATATCAATAACAAACTGCCACAAAACACGCTAAAAATGTAATTGGCATATCATTTGACATAATGTCATGTCATTCTACCATTTCGATATATCCACGACATACGTTTCTGACAGATAAAAATAAGTGGAAACGTATGTCCCTGTTTCTAGTTTTCCTACCGTCGCTTCACCCCCCTGGACCAAACCAAAGCGCGCTCTAATGATATGTACCGTATATGCCCGATAGTAACCGCTCGGGTTGGCTAGATTTTCAGGTCTGGTTATTGGTTACCAGCTTATTTTCGGGACACGTTTTCTACCATTCATTCACAGTCACTTGTCATTCGTCCACTTCGTCAGTTTTGTTTGTAAGGTTATGACTTGTGTTGTGAGCTTTGAATAAAGAACAACATGCTTCACAATTTTTTTCAAAGTTTCAAACACAGAACATCAAAATATAAGAAGTGCAACCTGCCTTGTAAACTATGCGCAACAATTGTGACATTTCTTCTGTCATAAAATAAGTGGGAATATTCCATTATGGTTCTAGGGGGTGTCCGCCAGTTGAAGTATATGTCATTTTTCTCTGAAACTACATTTGTGCTCTGTGGTTCAGTTAATATTTCTGATTATTCTGTGTTCTAAATTCAAATTGAATGGAAAGGAATTTTTGTCTTCAATTAGAAGAAAGCTTTATAAATAATAGTTTATTTAATACAATAATTTTTGCAATTACATGTGTGTGAAAAACTGAATTGTAGGATAAACAAGTATCTGATATTTGTGTTTTACCTAACGAAATATGAATACTTATAACATAGGTTGCGGTTTTCAGGACCAAACAAATACAATAAGCTCCTAGAGGAACCAAATAAATTCATGATAAGGGTTGAAGAAATATTTCTGAGAAGGTTAGCACTGATTCACAACAATCCTAATGTTGTCACAAAGATTAATATATTCACTTCACTAATTTTCAATAATACTGATTCATCAAGGGAGGGGGAGCGGCATCCAAAAGTCCAAAGAAACTGCCAAAATCATGGGTAATCTTTGAGTTTCGACAAGTCGAAATCAAAACAAGATGTACGCATGCACCAACAGTGTCATTTCGGGATCATCGTTGCCAGATTGTGCGGAGCCTAATATTAGATTTGTGTGATAGCATTGTTTAAGACTAATTAAACAATGGTGATAGTATCTCGATTCATTTGAGATGGTTCATTCTGACTTGAAAATAAGTACATTAAGTAATTATCGAGTAATCTGATGCATTCTGTCGGGGGTTAGAATAAATGGTTCAATTCAGGACATTGCCAGTCCAAATCAAAATAAATAAAATTTGGGATAGTGCACTTGAATTTCGTCTTTCCATTCGTCCTAATCCAAATCGGAAAGTAAAAATAACGGTATCCGATCATTGAAAACATACCATATCACTGTTTCAAACAAAATAGGGCCATAATTGCCCTTATTTACTGATTCAAACATTCGTTTCATATAAAGTCTTCTCATCTTATATTCCATACAACTTATGATTAAAAAACTTACTATATCTCTATTTCAAATAAAACAGTACAGAATTGCCCTTATTCACTTCTTCAATTATATTCCTTTGATATTCAATTTCCCAATCATATTATTTCTATACGACATATATAAATGAAACAGGATTTCAAATGACATGACATTCTTGTGGCATCGGATTGATTTTACAGTCTGGCAACGATGCTCCCTAAATGACTCTGTTGGAGCATGCGCACATATTGTTTTGATCTCCACTTGTCGAAACCCAAAGATTACCAAATCATGTAGAAATCTTCAGTCCAAGTCCTTCCTGGCAATACCACTTTTCTAGAAAATCAATCAACAATTAGAATTGTAATGCTCGTTCTCAAAAGAATATATATATATAACAATTAGACCATGAATATTGAAATAAAGATTAACTATAAATACTCCGAATTAATCTTTCAAAGATAAGACTCCCAATAAGATAGTTCCTGAATGAAGTTCATTAAGTAGTACTCCACTATGCTAGTAGAATATTCACACGAATTATATTTATGGACTGTGAGAATAATAAGTGATATAATCCCAGGTAAAACTTTCGCACCCGGCCAGTAATTATTATTCTTAGAATATGGGAAATATATGTTATGTTTCTGATGGTTCAACTGAAAAGATTTTTAGGCTGGAATTGCCGAATATACATACACCTAATAACATATCAAATTAGGTCTATGCGTATATACAATGTCCCAATAAATTAACTGACATGCCATAGCCTTTGTATTAAGATGGACTTTCATACTGTTTTCACTAGAATCTAAGATTGAAAAATTGTGAATACACATGCCTAAATGATGGATTATTTCTACTGCATAGGACCATAGGTAATGATAGTCAAAGTAATTACCATTTTTTTATCTTATCATGGTTAAAAATTAGTGCTTGAGCTCATACATAAATGATTCCTCCGAATTTAACATTATCTGAATCCTGAAAATAAATATGGTTACACATATTACACCTGAAAAGATATTAACTTCATATTACACGGGTATTATTTTAATTTCAATTTTGAATATCAATAACAAACTGCCACAAAACACGCCAAAAATGAAATTGGCATCATTTGACATAATGTCATGTCATTCTTCCATTTCGATATATCCACGACATACGTTTCTGACAGATAAAAATAAGTGGAAACGTATGTCCTTGTTTCCACTTTTCCTACCGTCGCTTCACCCCCCTGGTTTCAAACAGCAAACGTTAATATTTACTTCAACCCACAGAATACAAACTTCAACCATAACATTACTATTAGAATCTTGTCTATGATCTTAAGATTACCGCTATAACCGATACAAATCGTCGGTTGTTCTGGTGACAGATTTCAGTTAACCAGCTTTCAGGATCGTTGTCCCGTAAACATGTAATTCTGTAAATCTGACATTTACGGGACAGGATTTCAGTAACCGGGTTAACCATGGTGATTTACGGTACATATGGTAAATAATAAAAGCAAAAAGCTTGGAGGAGCATGCGCATGATAACTGGTTTTCTTCTATGAAAGGGTATTGTTTCCTTAATGTGAATCTCATTTCATTTCTTAATGGATTCCTAATAACTTTAAACAAAATATTCGAACGCTTGTAAATTTTGGACTAGAGCTAGTTTTTATAGCAAGTGGTGCAGAACGTGTTCGAATATATCGCCAGTGATAAAATGATTTTCGAAATTGAATTTTGTATGCCGGTGAAAAAGCGAATGGTATGTAAGGTTTTCATTCATATTTTCCGTTTATTTTATAAGTTCGTTTTTCATATTTTAATGAGTATACTGCGATATCAGGTAAGCCATATATATATCTAGCAGATAATAGTTTTATAATACCGGCCCTATAAGTGCTGTATTTCATTTCTATTTCTATTCCGCCGCCGACAGTTCAAGGAAGAGGAACCGTTGATGAAAACCCGTTGATAACTTCACGCTTTTATAGAAATTTTAACTTTTACGATGTAGGGTAGGTTAATAACGGCAGGTAGGAGAGAGTTATTGCAGTGTCAAATTATAACACTGTTTTGATAGATAACCATATAGCAATTAACTTGCGGTAAATGGTTAAAAAAAGTTAACTGATTTTCGAAGGTCTAACGTTTTTAGGCCGGTATTACCATTGTATATTCTTTATACAATGGTATTACTAAACGATTTCGTCAGATAACAAGGAGTTAACTTGTGAAATCTGGTTCAAAATGAGAGTTAACTGCGGTTAATATAACTTTTATAATACGGGCGCTTAGGGCCGGTATTAATGTTATATTATTATTAATGTTAATTATGTTATAAAGCTTTTTCGACAGATAACTAGCAGTTAACTCGTGAATTCTGGTTCAAAAGTGAGAGTTAACTGCTCTCTGTGGTTAAAATAAGTTTTATGATACCGGCCCTAAATATATCCGGTCGGTACCTATTATCATTGTACATCTTTATACAATGCTAGAGACAGGGACATGAAGGTTGGAATCGGCCCATCAGAGAAAACGCGGAATAGCGGTAATTTAGAATATCGTAACGTGAACTATAACTGTTCTATATGGTTTGTCTTTGATTTTATACCGTATTTTAACTCGAACTGGTATATTTTTCATTCATTTTGATGATCCCAAGACTATTTATTTCTGTTTTTCAGACGAAAAACTGGATATTTATGTAATAAGTATGTAAGATTGGAAAACTTGTAACATGAAGTCTGTTTTGGTTTATTATTTGATAAAATCAAATAATAAACCTTAGTGATCGAACAACAAAAAAAAATTTTTAACCCCCCCTGAAAATTTCACAGTTTACGTTTTGGAGTATGTAGATTTGAATAAACTAATAAAAAAAAATCCGTCCGTCCGCCGTACGCCGTCCGTTGTCCGGGGCTTTTCTCAGAAAGTACTGAACCGAAATCAGTGAAACTTGGTGGAAAAATCGTGTGTCGCTCGGGATTGATCCTCCAAGCTTTTCAGCAGAATCGGTGTACCCTGAGGACTCAAAATGGGGGGTGGGGGAAAAAAAAGTTATTTCTCGAAAACTTACCACCGAATTTTCATGCAACTCAGAACGTTGATTACTGTTGCATAACTAAACCAAAAAAATTTCACCCGGATGATTTCCGAGAAGTGGTTCCTGAGTTATAAGGAAAAACGCTGCAAATTTCCAATAATGTCGAAAATGACATCATCGCATTCAGTTCTATGATTGTAATTCACTGGAATAATCGGTTTACTTTTCATCCAGAGTCATACATCTGAAAGGAGATGAAAATATTGATTACCAAATTTTCAACACATATCGAAAAATGTTTAATGGATGCGATATTATTTTATAATCACAATTTGCAAATGCCCCATCGATGTTCTTGACAATTTCATAATCGTAAGTAGTGAAAATTAAATATTTTTGGGTTTTCTCTCCCAATATCTTAAACATAACTACTGAAAATCGGATCAAATTATTATTTATAGAAATCATCCTGCGGATTACGGGATTTAAGATTAAATTTCTTCATGAAGCTCATTCATATCTTGAATAAAACTTTTATTTTATTCATACATCATTGGTTTTTCAGAACACAAAAACCAATTCCATGAAAAAATTCATTTGAAACA
The DNA here is from genome assembly GCA_958510865.1 of Myrrha octodecimguttata. Lineage (NCBI taxonomy): Eukaryota > Metazoa > Arthropoda > Insecta > Coleoptera > Coccinellidae > Myrrha > Myrrha octodecimguttata. Next base: position 36,926,114 of record OY294057.1, read on the forward strand.
TTGAAATCTCAATAAATACCTACTCTTTTATAACTGAATAACACTTTTACATGCAGAACGCGAATTAAGTAGCGTAATTTAAAATAATGCAGATTTCCAAAAAATTCGGTTGATCGGAGGTTTCCATTAATTTCGGTTTGCGTAATACGATTATCGTCAACCTGTGGATATCCGTTACTGGTTTCAATCGAAATCCAAAATCTTTCGTACTGACAGTTTGAAATAAGCGTGAATATAGAAAATAATGAGCATTTATATGATAAATCAAATTGGAGGATAAAATATGCAAAAAAATCAATAGCAAACCGCAAATCTCATCAATTGTCGATTGTCGAGAATCTAATACTGAGAGTTGGAGCCTTAGACTAAAGTTATATAACTACCTGTTCTGAATGGGGTCTGTGACTTTAGACAAGGGATATAGCGTAGACAAAAATATTCTGCATGTATCATCATCTGGTTGTCGGCAAACTACTTGTTTGAATTTCACGTCTTTACATCAAACAGACTTTTGGATTTGACACCCTCTTGGTTGAGTGTATCTGACAACGATAACAACGAACGAAATTTATAATCTAGAATTATTCTTTCGAATTCAACCTGATGAGGTTCACGATATATTTAATTGTTACAGAAATGTTATTGAAAATAACTTTAGTTTTTCAGTTTGTGTGGTGGATACTTTGTAAATCAAGTGAATCGGATATCTGCTGTGGAAAAAATTTTTTTCAGATCAATTGCACAGGAAGATTGAGTTTTTTTTCATTTCATTAATATTTTTCAGAAAAAAGTTGAATACCAGTAGAAATCACATCTACACATTTGATATTAGCGGAAAGTCTGAAATTTTGTTTTACGTATTGGTGTTAGTTTGAAGCATTGAGTTTATTTCCTCAGTGTCAAGAAATACGAACGCGTTCGGATTGAAATATCATGACTAATTGTAAAATATAGACCCTCGATTTAATGCAAAAATTTTTTTTTTACATTTTTTTTTCGGATCAAAGTTCAATGAAATTTGGTACAGGTTTCAGAGTCAACAGTTAGATACAGTGTTTCAAATTTCAGTTTTGACCGATATTTATTTGTGCAGATATTGGCAAAAAATTTCGTGACCATTTTAAATATTGAGGTTATTTCCCTAATATCTCAAATAGGACAAACCCTATCTGATTTGTAGTTCATTTTCAGTTGTAGAATACCGACACGAAATTTAATAATTGTGGAAAATAGTAGTAGGATTGTTCATGTCCATTTCTAATAATCAGTAGTAGAATCTTGGCAATATTGGATGTTTTGTTCCAGCATGGACTCATGTTGATGATTTTATATATATATATATATATGTGATATTTTAAATGGATTAAGGTAATTACCTAGAGGAGATTGTATGATATTGTATTGCCACCTGCTATATTTATTTTTAGTCATGATTAAGGGCAACCCCTTTGTTTTATATGTGAATATTGAACAATAAATGTCCGAAACGTCGACGAAATTCGTTTGATTCATCTTCCCCAAAAATAAGTCCAATATTGCCAAGATTCTATTACTGATTGTGGAAAATAGTAAGATTTTCGAAGAGGTGAAACGACTGTGGAACGTCTCTTCTCATTCAAAATACTTTAAATTTTGCTACTCAGTTAGCGTTCTGCTTGTCGAAATGTTATTCAATTACACAAGTGTATTCATTGAGATTTCAATGTTCACATGAATTATTTCATGGAATTGGTTTCTGTGTTGTGAGAAACCAATGAGTTATGTATAATATATAAGTTTTTTGAGATATCAATGGCATATTGGATTATTTAAATGAGAAAATAATAAACCCTTGTGTAAAATTTGCAGCGTTTTTAATATGGTTCATCAAAATGTTTTTAGGCTCCGAGTATTTGCTTAGATTGGTATATCAAAATCTGAAAAATTCTTTGTATTGTTCTTAATTCAAACAAAAACAGTGTGGAAGAAATGATCCGAAGAATGACATACTTGGATTTTGAATCATTCTGCAAGGTATTATATCTGAACTGTTGTGAAAAAATAATAATGATATTCGGATGACCAAGAAGTTCTATAATAGACTTTGGAATGGGTTCCATGATAATCTCATCAATCTATTCATTTGTCTGTCTGTGAAAACTAATCAAAAATCGTTTATTCTGAGGTGACTAGAATGTAGAATATTTCTATGCACTTTAGTTCATACTCATCCATTGTCAGTTATGACTTGAAAATGAAAGATTTCATAGCATACAGAAGTTGAATAGTTTTTTCTTCTCGGAAATCAATTATTTATGAATCATAATTGAATGCTTTTGAATATCGTTAGATTTAGGCATGATGTAAAAAACATGGTGTGCTCATGTGAAAAATGAGTGACGTCAGCTAGCAGAAAATACAAAGAGTTGTATATTCTGTGCTTTGAATTATCATGCAAATTCAAAGCACAGAATATACAACTCTTTGTATTTTAATCTTGCTGACGTCACTCATTTTTCAGATGAGCACACCATGTTTTTTACATCATGGATTTAGGTAACCGTAGATCACGCAAAAACGCCAAATATTACGGAAAGAGTATTCATCCTAAGGAAGTGGGAAAAGAGTAGTTAGAACAAAATATCATCTTACTAATTAAACTTTTTCAACTTGATCATGCTTTTTTGGTAATAAAAATATAGAATGTCCGAATTTCAACATTGAGCTCAGAAAAATGCCTTGATCATAGATTATATGAACCGGTGTGAAGTTAGCTTCCAAAAGATAGCCTGACAGAGTTCCCGAAGATACCCGAACAGGTTGAGTGGATCAGTGGCGTGCATTAATTCGGTAGCGCAGCAAAATATGGATTACGAAATAAACTTTCGACTCATGAACCTGAAAAACGTTTGAAAATGGCAATGGTGTTACTGACTGTGTTGATAAAAATTGTTTAGTAATTTTTCCATCTGATAATTAATAGCGGGAATGCGGGATATAACAAAATGACTTATGGGCCATTTTCAAGATTGACAAATGGTCTCGATTCACAACCTCGAACGAAATATTTATTGCAAAATTTCAGATAGGCTGGGGTTAATTTTATGTGATCAGCGGAGGAAAATCTCTTTAAATTCTAATATAATTGTATTATCTATCTAGGAAGGTAATCGTTCGTGTCGCTTCAATTAAATCCTTTGAAACTTTTTATTTTTCAGGTCTGCATTGATCAGCCCTGTATGAAAATGCTAATTAACAAGTCCACATTGACATCCATAAAAAATATTTACTTGCTCTGCTTGCAGTCACCCCTATTCGCGAAGTATCGAAATCGTCAGCTATCTAGAGCAATTTCAACACTTAGTAACTTTTTATCTTTCAGGTCTGCATTTCCAGATTGATATCCATAAAAAAATCACTTGCTCGGCTTGCAATCACCCCGTTTCACCCCTATTCGCGAGGGTCGAAATCGTCAGATATCTAGAGCAAATTCAAACTTTTTGCGCGAATGTTCTAAGGGAACAGCGTGCTATCGTTTTGTCCAAATGTCTGTAATTTTCGAATTTTGAGCCGAAAATGGTCTCAAGCGAATAGGTTGGACTCACTGATGACGAATCCGGCGTCAAAATCGATTCTGTCGGGCGTCCGTATGCACGATTACTGTCGTACGGAAAATCCCATCCACCTGAAACTTCCAGGGAAGATTGCACATTCGAATGCCACGGTTGAGTTCGTTAATGGGCCAAAGCGGCCAAATAGTTCCGGAGTTATAGCAATTTGAAATTTTGAGGTTATTTCCCTCATATTCCAGAAACTACCGAAGTGATTGGATTGAAACTTGGCAGTTAGTTGGAGCATAACGACGTGCAACTTTGAGCAGAATTTCGTTGAAATCTTATGGTCGCCCAATTTAAAAAAATTTTTTTTTCGAAAAAATTTTTTTTTCCTGAAACTATTGTTCATATTCGAGAAAGATTCCAGTTATACCTTGAACTTCATATTTCACAGCAGTGCACGAAATTTCAGTTCGATACGGCTATTAGTTTTGGAGATATTGGAAAAAAATATGTAGAATTTAATGGTTTTCTACTCCATATCGTGACTGCAAACAGAGCAAGTAAATTTTTTTATGGATGTCAATCTGGACATACCAATTAACATTTCCACATAGGTCTCATCAATGCAGACCTGAACGATAAAAAGTTACAAAAGTTTGAATTTGCTCTAGATAGCAATACTTCGGGAATATTGGTGAACGGGGTGACTGCAAGCAGAGCAAGTGAATTTTTTTTATGGATGTCAATCTGGACATACTATTTAACATTTTCACATAGGTCTCATCAATGCAGACCTGAACGATAGAAAGTAACAAAAGTTTGAATTTGCTCTAGATAGCTGACGATTTGGATCTTCACGAATAGGGGTGAAACGGGGTGACTGCAAGCAGAGCAAGTGATTTTTTTTGTGGATGTCAATCTGGACATGCTAATTAACATTTCCTCATAGGTCTCATCAATGCAGAACTGAATGATAAAAAGTTACAACAGTTTTAAATTGCTCTAGATAGCTGACGATTTCGATACTTCGCGAATAGGGGTGAAACGGGGTGACTGCAAGCAGAGCAAGTGAATGTTTTTTATGGATATCAACCTGAAAGATAAAAAGTAACTAAGTGCTGAAATTGCTCTAGATAGCTGACGATTTCGATAATTCTCGAATAGGGGTGAAACGGGGTGACTGCAAGCAGAGCAAGTAAATATTTTTTATGGATGCCAATGTGGACAGGTTAATAAGCATTTCCATACAGGGCTGATTAATACAGACCTGAAAAATAAAAAGTTTCCAAGGATTTAATGATGCGACACGAACGATTATCTTCCTAGGTAAATAATACAATTATATTAGAATTTAAAGAGATTTTCCTCCGCTGATCATATAAAATTTACCCCAGCCCATCTGAAATTTGGCAATAAATATTTCGTTCGAGGTTGTGGATCGAGACCATTTGTCAATCTTGAAAATGGCCCATAAGTCATTTTGATATATCACGTATTCCCGCACTGTTAATGCTTAATTATTATTTATTATTAGATGGAAAAACTACTAAACAATTTTATATCAACACAGTCGGTAACACAAATGACATTTTCGAACGTTATTCAGATTCATGAGTCGAAAATTTATTTCGTAATCCATATTTTGCTGCGCTACCGAATAAATGCACGCCACTTATCCTCTCAACCCGTTCGGATATCTTCGGGAACTCTGTCAGCTATCTTTTGGAAGCTAACTTCACACCTGTATTATAAGAATGACATCCATAGAATAACAATTTCCTGTTATGACATCTGTTAACGGTTCTTTTTTAAATTTGACATAAGTTTAATTCAATTCGAATGAGATGAGAACCGTTGAAAGTTGGTCTGTGGTTGTTGTATGCAGTAAAAAATATTAATAAAAAATTAGTGATTAGATAGGTCTACATTAAATGTTTCAGGAAATATGAATATCTGATTATAGCAACAGTAATATAAATAGAATACAGTAAAATGTCATACTTTCAAGTAAGATTTCTAAATGATCCCGGTTTTGAATTTAAACAAGCCAAAGATGTTTTAATTTCTGCAGGTTTCCCCAGGACAAACCAAGCACAAACCTTTGAAAGCTGCAAACAAAGAGGAGGAAATTTGTACTCTAACATTGGCTCCATTTACTCCGATACCTAAATTATCGTTTCAAGATGTTTCTGTTAACACTTTACATGACATTAAGCTTTATGTATTAAATAAGAAACCAGTCCCCGTATTTGTAAGTATATATTATTAGTTATATTATTCTGTATTTTTAATAATTATTTTTAGGTAAATGCTTATTTTGATGGTCCAGTAGAACTGGATTTTAGTCAGAGTTGGTGTGAACAGAGAATAGAGGCGAACGATGCTAAAATATTGGAATTGTATTGGTATCCAAACACCGAATATTCAGAAAGACATAACCTTAAGGTGACTTGTGCAAAGCAATTGTGGAATGTACCAATAACTTTTAAATCTGTTTTGCCTAAGGTGAGTTAACTTTCATATATGTGATCAACATAATATTATATGATGTTAATTGTGTATCAGACTCAATTCTAAGTGTTTTTATGTGTTGATTGATATGGTAGAAAGGTGGTGAAAGTTTTGCTCCTCAAAATTCGATGATTTAGTAGTCAAAATTGTCAGATATATATTGGAAAGATATATAGGGAAAACAGTAATTTGGAGAAGAACTATTGTGTGTGAATTTTTCCGCAAATTGGGCTGAGATTTTGAAAATATTGGACTTTAGAGACTAAAAATCGACTTGAAATACGTAAAAATCTCGTATCAAAACGTTTACATCTGTTAAATCTTATGATAAGATAATCGACGGTAAAAACTATGTCGAATAATAAATTATGTGCAGTATGTGATAAGCATATTGGAAAGGCCGGATACAAACTGAAATGTGCTGGAACATGTGGAAGATGGGCACACTTAATTTGCACCAAAATAGATAAAAATGACGTGTTGAAGGGAAAATCCATTAATTGGAAATGTCCCAGGGAATTGGACGTTAATTGCGATAGTTCAACAGAAGAGGAAATTATCGCGGAAAAACTGGAAGCGACACCAACATTGCAAAGGCGGAAAAGGGAAGAAGAGAGCTTAACAACTCAGGAAATGTTCCATAAGTTGATGGAGAAAGTAACGGATCTGGAAAAGGCTGTGTCGTTCTATGGAGATAAAATTGATGAGATAAAGGAAGCCTATGATAATTTAGGGAAGGAAAATAAGGCCATGAAAAGAGAGAGCATGAATATGAAGGAGGAAATATCGCAACTAACCCAGGAAGTGGCAAATTTGAAAAATCAGGCAGCTGAGGCTGCAATAACTGCTGAAACACAACTAAAAAGAAAAAATATCATGATGACGGGGGTTCAAAGTGAGGACCAAATTATCAAGGTGATTAAATACTTGAACATTGAAGTTGCAGAAGAAGCAATGAAGACCAGGCAGATTCCAACAAAAAAAGAACAGAAACCTTTTCTAGTAATGTTCCAGAGTGAAGAAATGCGTGATTTAATAATGCAAAAAAGAAAGGAAAGAGGTTCATTAAATTCGGAAGATATTAAACTACCTGGAAGTAAAAGAATGATATATATAAATGAAGACCTCCCACGAAAAACGCAGGAACTATTGAAATCATCAAAGGAGCTCAGAAATTTCGGATACAAATATGTATGGGCTAAGGATGGGAAGGTGTTCTGTAAGCAGGGCGACAACTCGAAAGCTGTAAGACTAATAAATGTGGAGCACCGTAATCAATGGGGAAGCTGTATTGGAATAATAACATATGAATAAAATAATAGTAATACATAAAGAATAGTTAATTGTTTGTTTGTTATATTTTCTTTTTATGGACAACTTTATAAGAGAATACAATTCTGAGATATTTAATACATTAGATGTGGAGAATATTGGGCACTTAAAAGCTAAGTTTTCGGGAAAAGAACATAGTGGGGTATTTAGGTTATTACACAACAATATTAGAAGCATAACAAAAAATTTGGATGAGTTTAGGATTGTAATGGCAGAGATGGATCTTGATGTTGACGCTGTTATATTGTCTGAGACATGGAGGATTAATGATCCAAAACTATACAGAATGGAGGGATACAGGGAATACTATAACGATAGTCATTTAAACCAAAATGATGGTGTGATGGTTTATATTAAAAAAAACTTACAACATAAAATAGAAATAGTTGAAATTGGACAGACAAAAGTGTTGGTAATATGCATTACTAAATTGGGAAAAAACATAAAAATTATAGGTGCGTATAGATCCCCAAGTTTGACCATTGCAGAGTTCAATAGCGACATAGAAAAGATTCTCAGTACCTGCAACAAAAAAGACGATTATGAGTTGATATTTTTCACTGGAGACATTAACATCGATATTTTAACAAAGTCTAAGGAGTCTGAAAATTATCTTAATATGATGAGCGAGAGTAATTTCAAATCCTTGGTAAATTTGTATACGAGAGTAACACAGCACTCCAAGTCTTGTATTGATCATATTTTCCTGAGATATGAAGGTAACATGGAAACGATAAAAGCGGCTGTTGTACATACTGGCATGACGGATCATCATGCAGTGCTTGCACAGTACATGGTGGCAAATGCAGTAAAGGAGGTTGAGATAGAGAAGACTAGGGATATTATTGACTACAATGAGCTTAACAGAGCGTTGAGTATTATGTGTTGGGATGAAATCTACCAGGAAAAAGATGTCGAAAAATCGTGGAAAATATTTATTGAAGTCTTGAAGGGTGAAATAACGAGAAGAACAAAAAAGATTAAAATAAGACATGCCAGCAGAAGGAAGGCACCTTGGATAACCACAGGTTTATTAAAGTCAGTGCGCACAAAAAATAAATTATATAAGATGACGACTAACCCAGAAAACATACAAATTAACGTCCAATTCAAAAAGTATAAAAACTTGCTTGACTGTTTAATAAAACAGGCGAAAAAAAGATACTATCGAATGGCTATTGATGAAAACTGTCAAAATCCGAATGGACTGTGGAATGTTATAAACCAAAATAAAAAGCAGAAAACCGAAATCAAGGAAATCAATAGCATAGAAGGTAACCGGTTAATAAGGGAGAGAGCAGAGATTGCAGATGAATTTAATAGGTATTTCTCTCAAATAGGGAAGAAACTAACAGAGGCAGCAATAGTGAACAACAGCAGAAAATCTAATGAAAACAAGCAAAGAAATGTGAGCTCTATGGTATTGTTTGAAACCGATGAGGCTGAAGTCATCAGTGTAATAAGGACACTTAAAAATAATACAACACCCGGTTTGGATGGCATAAGTTCAGAAACATTGAAAACCATTGCGGCAAATATTGCTGAGCCACTAGTACATAATATAAATAAAAGCATTAACAGTGGTATATTTCCTAGTATATTGAAAACAGCTGTGGTTGTCCCGATACATAAATCATCCAACAAAATGGATATGAGTAATTATAGACCAATATCATTAACGTCTACAGCGTCGAAGGTATTCGAAAAAATACTGAAAAAACGTCTGCTTAGCTTCATCAATGAATACCAACCAATTGCTACGAGACAATTTGGATTCCAAGAGGAAAGGTCTGCTCAAGACGCCATAGCTGAGCTAATTTCCAAAATATCTGATGCTATAGACAAGAACATTTCAGCACTGTGTATTTTTGTTAATTTAAAAAAGGCCTTCGACACTGTGGATCATGATATATTGTTGGATACATTGGAATGTGCTGGGTGCAGAGGAGTGGTTGGAAGACTTTTCGAGAGCTACCTGAGGGAGAGAAGTCAGGTTGTGAGAATAGATGGTGAACTAAGTGATAAAATGACTGTTTCATGTGGAGTACCACAGGGTATTGTATTGGGGCCCATATTCTTTTTAGTCTACGTGAACACACTGTTTCAGTTGAATATAAGCTGTGATATTCTGGCATTTGCGGATGATACTGCACTCTTCTTTAGGGCTCTCACCTGGCAGTTGTTGAAAGAGATAGCACAAGATGGGTTCACTGAGGTAGTAGAGTACTTTTCAACAAAAAAATTAACGGTAAATTATGAAAAAACTAACTTTCTGGTGTTTACCAGCAATTAAACCAATAAACCGAAATATGATAGACTGGAAACAAAAATGAATCAAGCTGTAAAGAAAGTTGATGTGATCAAATACCTGGGAGTTATGATTGACAGTCATCTGAGATGGGACTACCAAGCCGACTACATCACAAAAAAAATACGTACATTGTTGCCGAAATTCAAAATGCTCAGAGAAATATGCGAGCTAGATGAACTTAAAATAGCATATCATGCATTAGCGGAACCCCATCTTCATTACGGAATACTCGGATGGGGTGGAATATCGGATTGTCACCACAAATATATAGAAGTTGTTCAAAAGTGTTTATTGAAAATTATGTATAGAAAGGAAACTACTTACCTCAGTGAAGGACTCTTCAAGTTGGCTGATGTGTTCATGGTCCGACAACTCTATGCGCGCTCTCTTCTATATTATCAAAGAAAACAACCTAGAAGGGAAATTTGTTACCAAACAAGAAATCCAAATGTTAAATTGCCAATAGCAAGAAAAACTTTAGGATTGCGAAATTACACTTACCTCGCTCCACTTTTGTATGGTAAATTGCCAGCACAAATAAGAGAGACATCATACCGATCCTCTTATTGCAAGCAAGTAAAAAAATGGATTGGACAACAACCGTTAAAATTTTGGAACAGTTTCCATAATAGACGAAACTTTACATAGAAAACCATGGAATTAGAATATCTTTTTTAGTTTTGTCGGTGTACAAGTTATGTTTTGCCATATTAGATGGATTCAAATAGATAAATTGAAGTTCTCACGCACAGGTCATTGACGTTTGTGAGATGTTTATGTGTATTCTTAAATATGTGGTAGTTGTGCTTGTTTCAAATGTAAATAATTTTGAATAAACATTATTATTATTATTATTATATTATTATTATTATTCTGTTTAGGTAAGGTACAATGAAGACTCATTTATATGATATTATTTTCTTGTACATTTAGGAATAATAATTAAATGCAATAAGCAATTGTTTATATTGAATGCAAATCTTGAAAAGAAATACTAGAAGAGTGTCTTATTTTCTTTACACCCATAAAGTAGGACTCTTGCTTGTATTTGTTATAACTGGAATTCATGAGAATACAGAAAAATTCAATTGCTTTGGAAAATTTCAATATTCAACGAGAAATCACAAAATAAATATTGGCTGTTTAAACAATCGCAGTTTCGCGGCGTTCCTTGACATAACGTGTCATATCATCTCTCTCTTCTGGTGTTCCTTCCACTCTTCCAAGCCAATAGACAGCTTTGGCTGTATCAATTGTAGAATCAAGCTGTGAGGTGGGTAACTTACTGGGTTCATTCAAATGACAAATAAAGCCTTCAACAACCTTCAATTGAGTGACACTGGTAAGTTACCTATGTTTATCCAATCAAGTTTCCGAAACCGCCTATTTAAGGCTACTGGGTTTCACCTGATGATATTTCAATTATTTACCTACAAAAGAACTATTATGTAAAGTAAATTATTATTTCTAAAATCATAACTTTTCAAAATGTAGACTTGAACCGTTGTTCACCATTTACTGGAGCATTGATTCAAGTATTGCACATAAGTGAGGTGGCGCCAATATTTCATTTGGATAATGTGAATAGTTCTGAAATTGGAAAAAACGAATCATCAATTTATAAATATATTTATTGATATTTCAAGTTAAGTTTTAGCAGGAATAGCATATGACACTATTTAACATGAATAGACAAAGATGGTTTTTTAAAATTATTTTTTTTACGTGCATGATACTTTTGTCCAAATGTCTGTTATTTTCGAATTTTTTTTTCCAAAAATAGTCTAGGTTAGACTCACTGATGACAAATCCAGTGTCAGAATAGATTCTGTCCGGCCGGCCGTAGGCATGATTACAGAGAATCCTATCGACGGTTAGATTCGTTATTGAGCCCCATTGGCAAAACGATGTCAGAATTACAGTTTTTTTTTGAAGAAAAAACCTTTTTTTTTCTAGAGCTATTCATCATATCTGGAAAAAATTCGCACACACCTAGAACTCTATATTTAACAACAGTTAACCAAATTTCATCTTGATCCGACTTGAATTTTTGGAGATGGAAAGGAGAATGTCAAATTTCATTGGTTTTTAACTCTGTATCGTTGTTATTTCTGGAATAATTCAAAAAATACCACTCCAATTATAAGTAATCTGGGTAAATAGTTTGGGAATGCTTATGCACAACTTTGTGCAGAATTTCTTGATGATCATGTGATTCAGAAATTTTTTTTTTAAATATTCTATATACTGCGATCTTTAATTGTGATTTCCAAGAAATAATATTCCTTTCTCTAGTAAACAACCACTTTATTCACGTGTCCTTCATTCGAGTTTTCAATTGCGAATTCATGAAATAAAAAAATTGTGACTTTTTTCAGAAAACAAAAAAAAAGATCAGTACTACTTTAGTGAAGAGAACATCGCCGTCACTCAAGAAGAATTCGAAAAAACCCACCCAAAAATTGTCTACTGCACCTCCAAAGCCTGTTACTAAAAAGCAACCTGTGTGGAATGATAAACCCTACATCCCCAAAAAAATTTCCAAGGATAAGGAGAATATTGATAACAATTTTTATTCATCATCAGATGTGTCGTTCAACATTAGAACTCCCGATAACATCCGTAGGTTCACTTATGCGGTAAATAAACTTGGTTTCACAAAGGAAATTTCTTCGGATTTTAAAGATGGTTCGGAACTGCCCAAAGACGCTCATCAAAGACTCGCCTTAAAAGGAATTCAATTGAATTCTCCATCTTTAGATGAATTCGACAACAAAAATCTGATCAGGAATTCTTTATCGCACCTGGACACCCCTGTCAGTCAAATATTCAAACCTAAAGGTGTTTCTTCAGAGTTACCAAAGCGAGATGAAAAAAATCAGCATATGATGGAGAATCCTCGAGTAATACGAAATCTGACTTTTGAAATGAATTGTGAGGGGCAACCAAGCTTCAATATTAGCTCGGATACGCGCATTATAGGCAATTTAAGTTCTGATTCGCATAAAGGTTTTGATGGTAATACCTTTGTTAAAAATAATATCAGCACTGCAACGTATGTGAAAGGAGGCAATAGTTTTGAAATGGCCGAGGAAAGGTATTCACTAGATTCATTGGACATATTACCTCTACAGTCCCCTGAATCAAATGTTAAATTGTTAGAAGCTCATAAAAATTCTGCCAACTTTAAACATCTTAAGCCAACTAGAAATTTAGAAGAGACTAGACTTTCATTGAATTCCACCCACAGAATTAAAGAATTTTTGAATTCGAGTTTGAATTGCACCTCAGGAACATATGTGAAAGAAGAAATCAGCTTTCGGATGAATGGTCACGATCTTAGCTCTGATAGTTTCACTGAAAAGCTCAGACAGTGTGGGGATCTCAACCTAAGTACTCTAATGGGAGAAGAAAGAAGATTTAACCAGCACACGCATGCTTTAGGTTCAAATTATTGTAATAGCATCTCGAATTCCAATGAACATTGTCAAAGCAGAAATTCCAAACTTGAATCTAGTACAACAAGAGAGAGAAGAAATGTTGAATCACCTTCTACTAGCCCATTCAGAAACTCTCAAAAAAAGAAGGTTGCAGTTTTTCCAAGCCACGAAATTATTCCTACTATAAAACTGAACGATGGTCATAATTTATTTCCCATTAAAGAGGAACCTACCGACGAATCCCTGAGGAGAACGCAAATCAAACGAAAATCCAATGTTAATTTAGGATTTTCTCCACTTAAACGACAGAACTTATCTCCTGAAACTTGGTCCAAAGTAGGGGGGGTATACAAGACCGGAACAAGCATACAGAGAACCACCAAGTTGTCTATGCTCAAACAAAAAGACGAAAAGAAAGATTCAAAACTTTTTAATGGTACAAAAGGTATCGCTTACATAGAAAAGAAGACAATAACTATTACAGATCCATTCATTTTGGCCGCCACAACAGCAATAGATCCATTTCTAACAAACACAATCTATTTAGATCAAGAATGGATGCAGAGACAGGAAGAGCGTTTTAAGAATTGGTTGAATATGCTGTTGGCCCCCCCTGTGGATTTAGATGTGTCAGACGAAGTACAGCAGATAGATGCGGCAAAATTGTGGCGGGAATGCTCACAGAAAGAAGTAGCTGCGGCTCCAACTAAAGAAGAAGTTTGCAGCAAGTACCACACATCAAACAAATTGGAAATATTGAGGAGATCAGCTCACGAACTCTACAATAAAGACATCATAAAGTCCGTACTTGACAAAATTTATGATGCAATTGAGAAGAAGAAAATTGAGATTCGTCCAGATCGTAATGTCCACTTAGATTTGAGCCTTCAGTCAAAAGTTATGTCTTTACTCTTGAGTTACAATCCGTTATGGCTTAGAATAGCACTGGAGACTATTTACGGGGAAAAATTGAAGCTTACCTCGAATTCGGACACGTTAGGACTAAGTAGATTTCTTTACGAAAGATTCTTCAAAGATCGAATGCTGGTCAGGAAATATAAAACCGTCCACAATCCTAAATACAACGTGGACATTAAAAAATTCATACTGAAAAAGTATTTTTCCATCGTTTATTTTCTGGACAAGGCCAAAATGAACACTTTGATACCTCACGATCCTTGCTTGTTCAGAAAGAACGCACCCGTTAAAGAAAGCAGGGAAATGTTGATTCAATTTTCGAGAGATGCAATCACTGCAGCCGTGGGTGATATAACCAAGTACCTTAAATATTTTGGATATTTAGTGGAACATCAACAGCATTACATTCACGAGTTTGATTATGCGGTAAATAGTTTAGGTGGTGATTTGAGAGATGGTGTTCGTTTGACGAGAGTTATGGAGTTGATCTTACTCAGAAAAGACCTCGCGAAAAACTTGAGGGTTCCGGCTATTTCAAAATTACAAAAGATTCACAATGTTAAGCTAGTTTTCGAGGCTTTAGCTCGTGCAGGATATGGGATACAGCAAGAAATTGAACCATTCCACATCGTCGAAGGACATAGGGAAAGAACACTTTCCTTTTTGTGGCAGATAATCTACAAATTCCAAGCACCGCTTGTGATTGAAACCGCCAGGAACATACAGAAATGGTGGAGGAGTCTTCCAGTTTGTGTAAAACGTATAAAACTTAGGAGACAATTTGAAAATAAAGTGGAAGCCGCTTTCAAAATTCAAAGATGGTACAGACATCTGAAACAATCAAGAGAGCTATTACAAATCGTTTCTATATTCAGAGAATATTTGGTGGAGAAAAGAAAAGAAAAAGCAGCAATTAAAATACAAAGTTTCTACAGAATGTTCAAGCAGCGGAAGCACTATTTGAGTACAAGACACATAATAGTGAAACTACAACAAAGATGTAAATTTTGGTTGGAAAACGTTTGTTATAGACAAAGAGAAAGTGCCGCAATTGTAATACAAAAAAATGTTAAAAGATTTTTGGCTCAACGCAGATACTTACAGATGAAGCACTCGGTGCTAGTAATTGAAAAATATATAATAGCCAGAAAATTAATGCTCCAACAACAACAGCAATATGCGAGAATCAAGTATTCTGTTATATATATTCAAAGATGGTATAAAGCGACGGTTCTAATGAGGGCTGAAAGAAGTGAATACTTAGCTATGAAAACTGCGGCTTGTATGATTCAAAACAAATTCAAAAGTCTGTTAATGATGAGAAAAGCCCGTAACGATTATGCCGCTGTGAAATCTTCAACAATAGTTATTCAAAAATGGTATAGGTCAACTTTGAAAATGCACGAATTGAGGAACAGATTTCTGAGTTTAAAACAATCTGTAATCACTGTTGAAAATCGTTATATAGCACAAAAAAAAATGAGAAAAGCTAAGTCAGAGTACCAACTACTTAGGAACAGCACTATTGTTATACAAAGACATTTTCGAGCCACACTACAAATGAGGATACAAAACCACTATTATCTCTCTCTCAAGAAATCGGCAGTTTTCGTTCAAAGAAAATACCGAGCAAACAAATTGATGTTGACACAAAGGGAAGACTTCAGAAATCTAAAAAAAGCTGCTATTTTCATACAAAGAAAATTCAGAGCCAACAAACTCATGCAAGTTGAAAGGAAATCGTACTTAACGCTAAAAAATAGCACTACTATCATTCAAAATTATTTCAGAGGTTTTCTCCTTATGAAGACGGTTCAAAAAAATTTTATGGTCACTAAAATGAGTGTGCTTACTATCCAGAAGAGGTACAGGGCCCACAAATTGATGTGTTCGACTAAAAAACAATATGAAATGCTCAAGAAAACTGTCATATTTGTTCAAACTAGATTCAGAGCAAATATTGCTATGACAAAACAGAGACAACAATTCTTAAAGGAAAAACAAAGCTGCATTATCATTCAAAGATATTACAGAGGTTTTTGTCTCATGAGGAAACAGAGAAAGGAATATTTACAGTTACGTTCAGCTGCTTGTTTCATTCAACAGAAATACAAGGCTAGGTTGGCTATGAAAGAATGTATGAACAAATATATGGAGTTAAAGACAGCCTGCATTAAAATACAAAGACAGTTCCGATCAAATAAACTGATGCAAAATCAAAGAACAGAATATGAAACGTTGAGACGTACAGTAAACTTCATTAAATCCAAATTTATAGCCAGAAAGCAAATGTTAACAGCTAGAGATAATTACCAAAAACTCAAAAAGTACGTAATTTTGATCCAGAACATTTATAGAGCCACGAAATTGATGAAAATAGAAAGACGATCTTATTTAGAACTCAGGGATTCTGCTACTACAATACAGATTTATTTTAGAGGATACTTATTGATGAAGAATGAGAAAATGAAGTATTTGGAAATTAAACATAGCATAATCATAATTCAGCGACGATTTAGAGCTCAAAGAGCTATGATCCTAGCGAGAGAAAATTACAATAGGCTAAAACAAGCTGTTATATACATTCAACAGAAATTCAGAGCGAACAAATTGATGAGAACAGAAAGAGATTTATATGTTGCGAAACTAAATGCTTCTCTCACCATAAAAAGATATTTTAAGAGTTATCTGCTGATGAAAAAAGAAAGACAAGAATATGTAGTGATGAGAAACAGTGCCATTGTAATACAACAAAGGTATATTGCTTATAGAAAGATGTGTAAAGAACACACATAT
This sequence comes from Myrrha octodecimguttata, assembly GCA_958510865.1. Classification (NCBI taxonomy): domain Eukaryota; kingdom Metazoa; phylum Arthropoda; class Insecta; order Coleoptera; family Coccinellidae; genus Myrrha; species Myrrha octodecimguttata. Next base: position 36,942,958 of record OY294057.1, read on the forward strand.
TATGAGTCATTGAAAAAGGCTGTAGTTACAATTCAGATTAGATATAGATCGAAGAAACTTATGGAGATACAGAGGCAATTATATTTAGAACAGAGAAAATGCTGCATTATCATACAAAAATATTGGAAAGGTTATATGTTGATGAGAAAAGAACGACAAAGTTACTTGACATTGAAACAGACTACGAAATTTTTGCAAGAAAAATATAGGGCAAAGAGATCGATGGAGAGTTCTAGACAAAGTTACCTAAAACTTAGACAGACAGTAGTCTGTGTGCAAAGGAAATATAGGGCTAACCAAGCAATGAAAATACAAAGGGCAGCTTTCTTGAAACAAAAAGAGGCTACTATTATTATTCAAAACTACTTCAGGGGTTACCGGCAGATGAAGACAGATAGAAAGATTTTCTTGTCTCTGACATCTGCTGTGTATTCCATTCAGAAGTTTTCAAGAGGATACTTGACAAGAAAGAAGTATGCTCATTTGCTAACAGCTGAAGCTAAGGAAGAAAGGAGGGTAAGGAGAGTACAGGAAACAGCAGCAACAAAAATACAGGTAAGAATCTATCTTCTTTAGTTTGACGATTTGGGGAGCTCGGAGCTGCCCCTGCGCATGAAATTTGTTAACGTTTCAGAGTACAAATCTAACTCGTTCATCAGACGAATGCGAAAATTTGCAGAATTATTAGATTTTTCGGTAAACCCGCAAGATTTCCCGTCTCGAAGCTATAAGTAAGACATTCACACCATTGTAAGCAGTGTGAGTTCCTGAACAAAAAATATGAAGGCCAACATAGGCGGTCTCTCTTTGTTTGGAAGATATGGGCCCCCAAAGTTCCAAATTGTTGCATTTTCAGATCCTTTTTTCCGTCATAAAAAGGATCTCTCACTTCTCAAATATAGTTCATAAATCATCTTTGAACCTTCAACCAACGAATAGCGATACTTTCTTTCAAGAATATTCATTATTTAAAGGAAGAAAAGTGAAAATATTAGACAACCACTTAACCTATATTTCTACGAAATACTTCTCAATGTTAAAGCGGAGCTTGGCAACAGCGTCTTTTTATCGCTGGCCAACGTATTATGACCAAAGAGTAGTTGCTGACGGGAAATATGAAATGATGGACAGTTGAAGGATATGATTGTAAGGAAAATGCTTCTGTCACCGAAGAAGAGGTGGTTATTCTAACATCAAAACACAATCATTGAGAATATTTGTTTAAGGTTTCACTCTCAATATTTTCGTTTGAACTTTCTTTCTATCCCCTTCAAAATAGGGAGGTCGTTTTTTGTTGTGTCTTCGAGATGGTCCCAGTTTAGAATGAAATTCAGGGTATTCCAATAAAATGGGTTATATAATGACCTCGATTTCATTGGAAATCTGGGAAGGGCGCGACCTATCACATATGAAAAAAATGTACGTTGAAATATATATCAGGGTGTATTCTCATTCTATTACTATGTGTTTCAACCTTGTGGATTTCATTAGAAACAAAATCTCCTGTTGGAAGATTTAGAGTATCGCGGTAAGCAGTAAGAACTAAGAACATATTCATATCTTTCTCGCCAGCAATAATCTGTCATTCACGAATAAGCACGATGGCACGATTCCGACCGATAAAATTCGCGCCATTGCCAAACTTCACTTTAAGACTGAGTCGAAATCAGAAGGAATAGAGGTTAAGTGATTGTCCAGTAATTTCATTGTTTTTTCATTAAATATTGATTATTCTTGAAAAAAAATGTTGCTTATTGTTGGTTGAAGGTTCAAAGGTGGCTTGTGAACTATACAGATGAAGTGAGAGATCGTTTTTATGGTGGAAAAAGGGACCTGAAAACGAATCATTTTGGAACTTCGGTCGCCCATATCTTCTAAATTAAGGGAGACCGCCTATGTCCGATTTCACATTTTTTATTCAGAAAAACGCACTGCGTACAATGATGTGAATATCGTTTTAATATCTCGGCGCCGGGAAATCTTGCGGGTTTACCTCTATCTTCTTTAGTTTGACGATTTGGGGAGCTCGGAGCTGCCCCTGCGCATGAAATTTGTTAACGTTTCAGAGTACAAATCTAACTCATTCATCAGACGAATGCGAAAATTTGCAGAATTATTAGATTTTTCGTTATGCGAGACTTCTTTTGTTTAATTAACATCTGTCATGTGATTCCTAATGGTCGAACATACATGGTTCGCTATTTGTGATCTAAGAATGTCTCTATTCCTTAGGTTCTTATTGTGTTCAGGTTTTCCGATATCTAACGGCCGAGATGTTTCCTCTGTATACAGGGTGAGTCTTTGACCTTGCAGAATATTTTAACAGAAGATTCCTGAAGCCAAAAGAAACACTTTTTTCCCTTACCATTTTTCCGATTCGGCTTGGTTCGTAAGATACAGACTGTTGAAAATCCATAAAAAAAATTAATTTTCTATTATATCTCGCGAACGATCTCACCGAATGAGATGATTTTTGGAATATAGTTTTTTATTGATACGATGAATGTTCCTGGATTACAAAATTTCATCCACATCCTCCAGTTTCTTTAATATGACCATAACATTTCATAAAAATACCAGAAATTCAAAGAATCCAACTTTTAAAAATAATTTGAATGCTATTCAACGAATTTTTGGCCATTTTGGAAAGTAAAAGTATTCCTTATTTTTTTTCGTATGATGCGCCGTTTTCGAGTAATATGAAATTCAAAAATAAAAAATATCTGTTAAATTCCGAGAATTGGGTACTTTGGCTGATTGCAACTCTGTTAAAAAAATTCACCGAATTCAATTTTTTCGCGTTGCCACGTCTAAAACTTGAGAATGGAATCATAGATTTATAGTTCAGTTCAGAATCATAGACTATACGAGTGTATACATAGAATTAGCATATTGTGTGTTGTTTGATTTGGAAGAGTTCTTTCTTTCTGTTCGTCAATTTGGCAGCGTTTGTACGTTCATAGATAAATTGGGTACATCTGTGTTATTTATTTATGAAAATGAAAGTTTGAATGGGTTATGTCTGAATCTGATAATTCTTGGAGAAAATGAAATAAACAAAGAAAATTAATAATTACAAATTGAAGATGAATCTCAAAGCTAATATGAGTGATAGCTAGATGAATTCCTCATTATTGAAAATGAAACCAAGAGAAGAATATTCAACTTTTATCGCCCACGAAATTTGGAACACCTAACTTGTTTATTGTACTATAAATACAACTTTTTTCACCAACTGGAATGTAAAAAGTAAGTTGACGCTTGTTTTCATAACAGAGTTGCTTATTTCCAAGATTTGAATGGTATATCTTAAGCTTGGAAAAACTTCAGTGTTCAGGTTTCCAGGGGCGGCTATCCTATTATGAACATTTATAATGCCTATATCTTTTTATCTAGGCCGAATCGGAAAAAATGGTAGAGGACAAATGTGTTTCTTTCAGCTTCAACAATCTTCTGTTAAAATATTCTGCAAGGTCAAAGACTCACCCTGTATATCTTTCCACTAATACAGGGAATACTTTAAACACAATTTTAGATTTTTGTTTATCATTAATTGGTTTGGTTTTAGTTAATATGGATCTCAAACCATTTTTGCGCGCATGTTCTAGGGGAATAGCGTGCTATCGTTTTATCCAAATGTCTGTTATTTTCGAATTTTGAGCCCAAAATTGTAGCGAACGACTAGGTTGGACTTGGTGATGACGAATCCGGTGTCAAAATCGATTCTGTCCGGCCGCCCGTCACCGTTACGGGGTACGGAGGAAAATTTTAGGGTTGGTTGCATTTCAAAATGCGAATGTTGAGTTTGTTAATGGGCAAAATCGGTCGAACATTTTCCGAGTTATAGCCATTTGAAGTTTTGAGGTTATTTCCCTGATATTTCGATCAAATTGAAATTTGGCCGTTGGTTGAAGCATAAGGACAAACAACTTTCTGCAGAATATTGTTATGATCGTGCTATCAGAAAATTTTGAAAAAAATTTCAAATTTGATACGATCATGAATTTTGAAGATATTGTGAAAAAATATGTCAAATTTCGTGGTTTTTTCTCGATATCATTGTTTTTTCGGAATGACTCAAAAAATACTTATTCAATCATGATGAAATTATGCAGCTAGTTTGAAACTGCTGATGGACAACTTTGTGCAAAATTTCGTGATTATCGTGTCATTAAAATAATTTGAAAAAAATTTCAATTTTTTCTTTCAAATATTCAATATTCTGCGATCTTCTGATCATCATATCCTCATGAATTTTTGTATGAACCTCCGCACTGTTAGTTTTCGATAAAGAACTGGATTTCAATTCGATCAAATCTGTTGGAAATATTGCGAAAAAAACGACTTAAAAACTCGATATTTCTAGAGTAGGCTTAGTTACTAATTCGTGAATGGGTAAAATCCGACCAATGATTCCGTACATATACCCATTCAAAATTTTATTTTCCCAATATTACCAAGAAAACAGATTAGATCGAATTGAAATCCAGTACTTTATTGAAAAAAACCTAGAAAAGCACTACCGTGAAGGCAGCAGCTTTTGTGCGCATGCCAGAGCGGTCATCGACAATGAAAATGCGCGCAAAAGCTGCTGCCTTCACATTCTAGGTTTTTTGAGTTGAAACTGTTCTTGTATTGAATTTAGCACCAATTCTGCTGATTTTTTTCTGAATGGTCATGTACATAAGGAATCACATTCAATACATTGGGTTGTTCTGGTGTTGTTTATGTTGATTTGGTTGAGAATTAGAAGTTTTTTTGTTTTAATTTGAATAGGTTCTACTTTTAAATTCTCTAGGATATCCATCTATTTCAAGAAACAATTTGATGTAATTCAATTCATGTTGACGAATCTCATGGGTCGATGAGATTACATTTGCCCTATCATAAAGGGTTTTAATGATACCTCTTTCTACAAGTGTTTATAAGTGATACACATACAAATAGATATGTGAATTTTAATTCCAATCATCAACTTAAAAAGACGTATGATTAAAATCCTTTAAGATAGAGCTAATGTAATCTCATCAAGCCATGAGATTCGTTAACATGAATTGAATAACATCAAATCGTTTCTTGAAGTACAATAAAAATTTTATTCATTTTCCACTAAATTCTTTGTTTTATTTTGTTTTAAAAAACAAAGTTCTTGTTGAAAAACCCTTTGTATGGATAACTACAAAACGAAGAAATCATTATGTTACTCATTCTTCAACTATATTTTGGGTTGAATCAGTTCTTATTAAATATTGGAAAAAATTTTCATAATGAATTCATAAAATAATATTGATTAGTTTCACTTGATTTATTGAAAATTCCTCAAAATTATTTTTTTTTTCCCTATGATTTCAAAAGAATTTTGAATGAAATTTATAGGAGGTATTTCACATCTAAGTACTTGAGTTTATCTTGGTTAGATATGCCGATAGTAGAGGGGTTTTTCATGATTTTTCTTTTATAGGCTCTTTGGCGAGGCTACAAACAACGAAGGCTGAGCAACAATGCCCTTGTTGAGATCAGAAAAAGATCAGAAAGTGCCACAAGGAACGCCGATCCACAGAAATCACTAAAGAGCAGGAGTGATAGAGCATTCGAGATGCTGGTCACTGAAGATATAACAGTTGCATTAATTATATCTGCCCTCACAGATTTCGGTGAGTATTAAAATAATTTTCAATAGGATACTACTTGTTCCAGCCTTGAGGTTTCCTTTGCCACAATACTATCACACTTGATTGAACATTCTCTATTTTATTATTTGAATTGAGATTCATTAGAAGAGAAATTAACTTTGTCATGTAGAAAATCAAATGGCCATCCATTTCAGTTTTCCAGCCACTTATTTACAGTTTTAATACTCAAAAATCAAAGTTATTTTGAAAAAATGGGTAAACCCGCAAGATTTCCCGTCGCCGAGATGTTGAAAAGATATTCACATCATTGTACGCAGTGTGATTTTTTGAATAAAAAATGTGAAATCAAACATAGGCGGTCTCCCTTAATTTGGAAGATATGGGCCCCCCAAAGTTCCAAAATGAGTCGTTTTCAGGTCCCTTTTTCCACAATAAAAACGATCTCTCACTTCATCTGTATGGTTCACACACCACCTTTGAACCTTCAACCAACAATAAGCAACACTTTTTTTCAAGAATGATCAATATTCAATAAAAAAATAATGAAATTACTGGACAACCACTTAACCTCTATCTCTTCTGATTTCAACTCAGACTAAAAGTGAAGTTTGGCAATGGCGCAAATTTCATCGGTCGGAATCGTGCCACCGTGCGTATTCGTGAATGACAGGCGAGAAAAATGAAATATGTTCTTAGTTCTTACTGTTTACTGCGAAACTCTAAATCTTCCAATAGGAGAATTCGTTTCTAATGAAATCTACAAGGTTGACACACATAGTAATGGAACGAGAATACACCCTGACATATATTTCAACGTAATGTACGTTTTTCATATGTGATAGGTCGCGCCCTTCCCAGATTTCCAATGAAATCGACGTTATTATATAACCCATTTCATTGGAATACCCTGAATCTCATTCTAAACTGGGACCATGTCGAAGACACAACAAAAAACGAAGTAGATAAAAACCTCCCTATTTTGAAGGGGATAGAAAGAAAGTTCAAACGAAAATATTGAGAGTGAAACCTTAATCATATCCTTCAACTGTCCATCATTTCATATTTCCCGCCAGCAACTACCCTTCGGTCATAATACGTTGGCCAGCGATGAAAAGACGCTGTTGCCAAGCTCCGATTTAACATTGAGAAGTATTTCGTAGAAATATAGGTTAAGTTGTTGTCTAATATTTTCACTTTTTTTCCTTTAAATAATGAATATTCTTGAAAGAAAGTGTCGCTATTCGTTGGTTGAAGGTTCAAAGATGATTTATGAACTAGATTTGAGAAGTGAGAGATCATTTTTATGGCGGAAAAAAGGATCTGAAAATGCAACAATTTGGAACTTTGGGGGCCCATATCTTCCAAACAAAGAGAGACCGCCTATGTTGGCCTTCATATTTTTTGTTCAGGAACTCACACTGCTTACAATGGTGTGAATGTCTTACTTATAGCTTCGCGACGGGAAATCTTGCGGGTTTACCAAAAAATGATATATTAGCAATATCTGGTGTTCAAGGGAGTGCTGCTAGTTTTGCTTTTGGTCTGGTTTATTTGCGGCAGTGGTATACTATGCTTCATTCGCGTTCCAGTTGGAACAGTGCTTGGCTTTTATGGCCTCATCACGGTCAAAGAATAGATTCTTTGAAGAATATTGGTGTATTGATTCAGACTGTGTTGAGCTGATTTCTGTATTCCTTGAAGCCATAGGCACCTCGCTTTAATGGATTCATCACATTCACAGTTTGAGAAAGACACAAGCTTGAGTTTGGGAGCTTTTGCTTGTCTGTCAGATTCATGAATTATTTTTCTATTGATATGATCTTCACGAAATTTTTCATATGTTTTGAGTGTATACTTCTCAACAGCTCAATGAATTTTACTTCAATAGACGACTTCGGCCCAAGTTGCCAACCCACAATTTACTTAGCAAGTTTACTTTCACTGGGGAACGGGAATTTCAGGACAAATTCGACATGATAAGGTTCGCGTTATTAATAAATATCCGTAAAAAATGCCTCGGCTCTTCAAACCAGATAATTCCTTCCAAATATAGGTTTTTGTTAAGATCGTCCCCGATTGGCTGAAATTTAAGTTGGGATTCCTGATTTCATGCAAACAGTGTCAATTTTCATATGATACGTTCCGAAAATCAACTCTGTTGTTTCATTTGCCGATTTTCTGCTCCGTAAATATGAAATATTCGGATGGTTCCTGGAACAAGCGCGTGAAAAAGGTTATTTACGGAATCTGGTTGATGAAAATGCGGTCGATTTACTGTCACCAGAACGATTTTCTATGGTAAATATCCATAGCATAGAACAATCTATATTTACTTTAGGTTCCGAGTTCAGAACTGTCCGTCCCGAACAGATCTGAACTCGGAACCAAAACAAACCTAAAGTAAACATAGATTGTTCTATGCTATGGATATTTACCGTAGAAAATCGTTCTGGTGACCGTAAATCGACCGCATTTTCATCAACCAGATTCCGTAAATAACCTTTTTCACGCGCTTGTTCCAAGAACCATCCGAATATTTCATATTTACGGAGCAGAAAATCGGCAAATGAAACAACAGAGTTGATTTTCGGAACGTATCCTATGAAAATTGACACTGTTTGCATGAAATCAGGAATCCCAACTTAAATTTCAGCCAATCGGGGACGATCTTAACAAAAACCTATATTTGGAAGGAATTATATGGTTTGAAGAGCCGAGGCATGTTTTACGGTTATTCATAAATAATGCGAACCTTATCACGTCGAATTTGTCCTGAAATTCCCGTTCCCCAGTAAAAGTAAACCTGCGAAGTGAATTGTGGGTTGGCAACTTGGGCCGAAGTCGTCTATTGAATTGGTTTTTTCGAATTATCTGGAAAATTGACTAAGAAATCTTCATCGATGAGATACCTCTCATAATTCAAGAACATTTTTGGCTCGAAATTCTGCAACTACTAGTTGTAACATACTAAAAGTTGAGGACAACACAATTAAAGCATTATAATCAAACAAAACAAACACACAATGGGTGCCTGCACACACAGTCGCCGCGTTTGCGGTCGCTACGACATGCTTCTCCTAGCTGTGTGCGCCAATCTATCAAATCTTACGTCCGCGTTTCGTAGTGGCTACAAACGCGGCCACTCCACTTGGCGCTTAAAAGTTGCCGTGTGTGCGGGCGCACCAATTGATACTTGATCTAAGATTACAAAGAAAGAAAATTGGAAGGACCAATAGGTCCTCCTGTTGGTTAACTACAGTCATTAAAACTGAAAGCTGTGTAATTTTATGCTCTTGTGAAAACTGTCAGTTTGACCATAATAATAAAGCGAAAATTTTGAAATTCTTAACGATTCCTAATGCTATTCTTGCAGACCTAAGTTTACAAAGGCATATCTATACTTCAGCCTGCCCGTCCACTGGAAGCGATTTGGGGCTTTTATGAGCTACGCGTTTTACGAGCGCCGAGGAGCTTTTACGACCGAAGAGGTCTCAGGCTTCGGGGTCGTCCACTGACAGATAGTTCGCGAGGTTTCGGTTCGTTCTTATTCTTGCGTAGCAGAGGATTTTTACTTCAGATTTCCGTGTTTATTGAAGAAATTGTGATACGGAATGGATTTAGAATTAATAATTCATTTCAAGGATAAATCTCACTTGATCAGGCATATGTTAGCTACGGAATGGGAAAAATTTTTGAGCTAAGGTAGATTCAAATTTAGAAAAAATGAAATTATCGGAAAAAAATTCACCATCTTGATAATGAATGATTATTATCGTATACTCATTTATAATACTGGAATGGAAGTTGAAGTGTGAATGTTGATGACCTGGGTACTTCGAAAACAAACGATGTGGAACGTCGAAATTATGGCTGATTTGAATTTTATCTGTGAAAGTCAGCTTCAGAAGGTAAATATGTTAAGTCTGTTCCTACACACTCTGGGACTAGTTCTGAATCGGGCGGAGTTTGCGCATATCGATATTAGCGTTCCAACAAATTTCGAACTGGTTAGGAATTACAAACCAAGTGTTCCAACGTGAAAAGAATTTGTGTCAGACCAGTTCTAGAACGGTTAATTCAGTTCTTGGGTTAAGGCAAGAACTGAGAAGGAGGAATTGAATCGGTCATCTGTTTCGTGCCATTCGAATGCAGCAAGGGGCAATAAAACCACATCTGGCAGAGACGGGCTGCATTTTTCGGGTGACAAACAGCCCTTAGGCTATGACAAGGGAATTTCTAAGAATGATGCGTTTCCAACACTTTCGAACTATCTATTCAGAATTAGTCCCGAACTAGAATGAGCGAAGACGTGTGAATTGATTCAGTTCTGAACGAGTTCAAGACAGTAACAGAACTGGGTGTTGGAACAAACCTGTTATTAATGTATCTAGAACGGGACTTCAAAACTTTAAAAACTGCAAACATCAAAAGAAATGATGGTGACACAGATATTCAGAAATTCTTAAAATTTTGCAGAAGTGCATGCGTATTTTAGAAAACAGGTCACTACTAAAAATCCGTAGCGTTTTATAAAGAAAAAACTACGTTTATTTTGTGATCGAAAAGATGGTTCTGCATATGAAACGTAATTGAATCATTACAGTACGTATGGGCCAAAAACACTTGAGCATATAGAAAAATGTTCGGAATAAAATTGGTCGGAGACTAAAAAAACAAATTGATAATAGATATTGAGATAATAAGAGCTATAAAACCCGATATAATGGCGAAACACGCTGGATTAATTATATTTGGAATGCTATACAGCCGATTATTGCCAAAGAGTCCAACTTCAGATAGGCTACTATACACCTACAGAACTTCTGGATGTGAGTTTAATGTAAGAAAAAGACAACATTCATTAACCTTTCAATCTGATCCATCTAAAATTCACCAACAATAAACAACAAGCTTCAACAAATATTCCGTTCACAAACCATGCATTCCACTTTCCGACGGATAGCTCCTCTTTTCGAGCGTATAGACGCGGCAGATCCAAACTGATCGGGATACGATTGCGCCGCTCGAATTCTCTCGAAATCGCCTGTATGAAGTCGCTGCCAGTCGACGAGGGTACCTAGAATTCCATGCATTTGGATCTGTCGCGCAAGTTCGTTCGTTTACGCTCCTATCACGCCTCTCGAAATCGCGTGCAGTGGACGACCAGCCTCATTCATTTATATAGAGTCAATCAGTAGGCTTTGGAATAGGTTTATCAAGTCTATGATGCATAAAACAATGGTGCTTTTATTTTCATTTGTTCTGTGCTAAGTATAGTACAGATTTTGTTCATTCTAAATCATTATACCAAACTGGGGAAACTAATTTTTTTTCATACTCTTTACATCAACACAATTGCCAATAATCGACTAATCAGAGCGCATGACACTAATGGTAATACGACAATTGTCATTTTGAATTTATTTACGTTTTCTCAGATTATTATTTAGTTATTGATAAGAGCATGAAATCTTTTTGTGCTAGCTTCGAAGAATTGTGTAGATCCACAGATGCTTTAAAATGAGTCCGATTTGTATTTTGTTTGGACAGTGCAGATGTATATGGAAAGAAGTGTTCAAATAAAGAAGCAATCCTATTTAAAGAAGCATATCATTCTTTTCATAATTATCTCTCAATCATTTTCACTGATCAAGGATCGTGTTATCAACTTCCGATTAAGAATATTATTTTTACTATTGAATGTGTTGCATTTTTCTTGGTTCTTTATTGAATATACATGAATTGTTCAACAATTTTCATTTACTTTACTCAATATATGCTACTATCAAGTGCAACTGGAAAACCTCAGTTTTCAAATCCGATGGAATAAAATTAACCATTGAATAAAACACCTGTTTTCTAATTGAATATCTTATGAATTTAAATGGGAGAGAACTTAGATTGAACTAGTTTATGTTATGTAAGTTATACAAAATTTAATATGGTAGAACTTCATTAATCCAGATACCTTATATCTTGTCTGATTTCGATTCAGTTCTGACAGACTGTTGCCTTGACGACTTGTCAAAAAATTTCCAAATAGCGCCACCTTCTCTGAAAAAAACGAATTCTAGTGATTTCCCCAGCATTGGCGAAACAAAAGCGCATCTTGGAATTCACCTTATCTTCTATCCCCCTTAATCAAGTCTGTGTTACTAGAACTGAATCAGGTTGTCAATTCTTACAATGACTCTAAGGTTGGTTTTAGTTACATATGTAATTACTTCGACCCTTAGTGTAGAACGGACAAGGCCACGAAGTTATCTAACATGAAAATTATTATATTTTCACTTTTTAAATAAACACAGTGGAGTGTGTCAAACTTTCAGGGCCTACGGACTGATTTCATAAAAGTGAATGCAATTTCTAACATTTTATGAGCACATTTTTTGGTGTGTTAAATTAAAGTTAACTCAACCTATAAATCTTTTTTTCCACAGAATATGTTACCAGAAGAAGCCCCGAGATTTGTAACAAAGTGGGACCCCTATTATCTGGACAACTCTACCTTTTGATCCAGTCCGTTGCACGATCATTGCCAGATATTGCAATTTGCGAACTTTCTGCCTACATTTTGATTAATCTCTGTAAATACGAAAGAAGCGCTGCTACGACTTGGCATCCACAGTATTTAGATAGTATGTTGAAAATAATGACGCATTGGTGTGATAAAGAAAACATGGCTTTTCCTAGTCTCTGCACCTTATTCTGGCTTTTCGCTCATAACAAGGAATACAAGAAGACTATTCTAGAATTACCAAATGTGAATCAGAGGATTCAGAAAATAAACAGTTTAGTTTTAAGGAAACAAAAAATGGTTGTGAAATCTGAGAGTAAGATGCTGAATTCTAGGTTTGTGTCGAAGAAACCCCTGTATTTACCTGGTTTGAAGCCTGACTGGGGTTTCGACTATCCTAAGAGGCCAAGGTTGTTTATGAATTCAGTTCAGGCCATTGACTGTCTTATTAAGATATTGAACTCGCCTTAGAACACATTGAATGATTTTATAATTTGTATTGTATTTTGTATTTGTATTTAAGTGTAGTGTAATTGTTCCAAGTTGATGTGATATTGTAATGTATATTTTAAGTAAATTGATCATTTTTTATATATATAATAATAATAATAATATGAGTTTATTTTCCAAATTATTATCAGTACAGACAATAAAGAGAAAACAGGTCTACTTTTTACTGTAAACAATTCATGAAACAAAATTACAAGACAGCACAGTAATTTTGAAATTCTAAAATAGTATAAGGCTCGGCATTTACAATGAGAGAAAAAATGGCTTTGCCAAATGGCATTAATTCTTTGAAATTTCTGATGTACAATGGAAGCAGGTTGTAGAACTTTATTGCAAAATACATTGGATTATGTTCAGTAAGTGATAATCTGTGTGAAGGAAAGAAGTACTCAATTCGTCTTCTAGTATTGTTAGAATTTCTATATTGCCCAAAATAATGTGGGTTTTTGCGAAAAAATAATAAAATTCTGTAAATGAAAAGTCCTGTAAAGGTGAGTATATTATTGGCCCTAAACACGCCTCTGCAAGACGCTCTGTATTTCAAACAGAACATTACTCGCAGTGCCAATTTCTGACAAACAAACACCCGTTCTGCTTGCGAGGAACTCCCCCAGCAAATAAGTCCGTAACTCATCAATGACTGAAAATTCGCATAGTAGACTGTCTTCAAGGTATTCACATCAATCTGGTCTCTCAAGACTTTAAGGGTATAGATGGTGGAATTCAGTTTGGGAATTAAAGCCTCACAGTGTAAACCCCAGTTCAGATTTTGATCTATTGATATTCCCAAAAGATTAGTGCAGGAGCTGACTTGCATTTTCTTACACTGATGTTCAATGTATTCTGGATGGACGACTCAAGATCTTACATTGGCGAAGAATATAATCTTAGTTTCATCTTTATTCAGTTCCAAGTGATAATCAGTGCACCAGTGTTCAACTTTCAGCAGAACTCTACTGATGTTAATGGGAGCAGTTTCAACGCTTTGATTCGATATCATGATATCTGTGTCATCTGCATATAGATAAGTATCCACCTCTTCCTCCATCTCAACCTGAAATTCTTCTTCCTGAAATATATTGGGGAGATCATTAATATACACAAGGAATAGTAAAGGTCCCAGTATGGTGCCCTGGAATACTCCCTCCTGAACTGAAGCCTCTGTTGACTCAAAACGGCAGCCTGCATGATCCAATACAGTAATTTGTCTTCTGTTTTCCAAGTAGCTTTTGAGGAGTTTTAGAGGTAGGCCCCTTATTCCACACCTCTCAAGTTTATCAATCAACTTTTTATGGTCAACGTGGTCAAAAGCCTTGGAAAGATCTAGAAATAAGCCTGTTGGAACCTCACCCTTTTCAAGAGAGCAAATTATCTTCCATGTTATCTCAAACAAAGCAGTTTCAGTACTCTGGCCTGGAATGAAGCCATGTTGCTTTTTAGAAAGAATGTTAAATTTTATAAAGAATTCCAAGAGACGATTGGCTAGGATTTTCTCGAATATCTTCGAAAAGGCTGTTATCAGGCTGATAGGTCTATAGTTGGACAGTGTATTATGATCACCTTTTTTGAAAAGGGGCTTAACCAATGAGATCTTAAGAGAATCAGGAAAAAGAGCAATTGATTATATGGCAGAGAGGTTTCACTATACTTGTGATGTGGCGTTTGATAACAATCATCGATATACAATCATGACCACAGCTGCTCTTGTTTTTCATATTTTTAACAATAGAGAGAACCTCAGATTCTGTAACATCAAACAGATAGAAGGATCTATGGGAGCGTTCAGCGCTGAAATTTATGGTTTCAGAGTTTTGGTGGTTGTTCGACGAGTGATTTGTGAAAAATATATTGAAACCATTAGCCAATTCATTCATATCAGTATACTGATCATTGAGGGAGGGGTAAATGTTCTCAGTCGATTTAGTTTTCTTGGCTACACTTCCAATGACCTTCCAAACTGCTGCCGATTTGTTAGTAGCTTTGTCGATGATATCCCTATAACGAGTTTGTTTGTTACGTTTGAGGGCATTATCGTAACTATGTTTCACTTGTTTATATTGATCTAGTAATTCAGGTTTAAAGCTTGATAATACAAATAAAAGATCTAGTACTCGTTTTATCTCTTCAATCTCCTGAGTTGTCCTGAAACTACTCTTTTTGCACGTGCTTATGGTTTTCAATGGAAATGCTTCATTGAACAGACAGTTTATTCTATGGGAAAAAGTGTTCCACATTTCATCCACTTGACTTTGTGGTAAACTGTACTCTGTGGACCAGTTGCATTTTTTGAGCAGTTCTTCAAAAATCCCATGCGTCTTATCATTATATACTCTTACCTTTCTTTTAATGGTAGTTTTCCGAGGCGTATCATGTTTATGAAAAGTGAATTTCAGTCCAGAGTGATCTGACAGATGTTCTTCAACCACCGTTGTTGTACCTTCAATGTTTGTAATGATGTTATCAATACACATTGCAGAATGTGTGGTTACACGGGTGGGTACCTTAGTGGAAACCTTCAAATTACATGTCTGTAGAATGGATAAAAACATATTAGTTTCTGAAGATGGGGTTAGGATGTCGATGTTGAAATCTCCTTCTATTAAGAAATTCACATTTTCAAAAAGGCATTGATCAATTATTTTGGTGAATTGTTCATAAAATATCTCAATATCACTTGAAGGCTTGGTATTAGGACGATATATACAAATGATAAGTATCTTATCTGATTCGATCTCCAACTGAGCAGCACAACACTCGAAGGAACCCGGAACTGTGAAAGATGTTAAATCAGTTCTGTTAATGAAATTAATCCCCTCCTTAACTACCACAGCGCATCCACCATGGCGATCTTTTTCTCTACAATAGGACGATGCCACCGAAAAACCATCTGGGACATAACATGAAAGTTCTTCCTTCGATTTCCAATGCTCAGTTAAGCATAGAATACTGACCTGATGTTCATGTAAGGCCCGTTCCAGCTTTAGGAAAGAGGTTCCAATGGCCTGGATGTTCTGACCGAAAAGGTGAATCGCCTCGACTTTCTCTACAACCTTGCAGGCGGATTCGGTGGTTTCCGGAAAAAATTCGAGAAATTAAACTCTCTCAAAGTTATTCCATTTGGCCAAAAGTTGGGGTCATGCAACGTTTCAAACAGATGATTGTCCGGTACTCCGATACTGAAAGCAGAATTAGAACCTTTAGTCTGAAGTTTCTTTATTTGAATTGTTTCAGCTCTAGGGAGATCTGAAAGAAAATTTTTCATATCGGCCTCTGTTACCTCAGTTCCTGCAATTCTTCCGATGTAGATCCATTTTCTTCTAACGGCACCTTTTATTCTCTCATTTTCTTTGATATTACCTGTACACACAATACTTTGCCTAGATTTTCTTGGCGGGTTCATCTCCAAAATATTGTATGTATTATAAATAATAATGAACCAGATAACTTCCTCTGTTCTTAACCGAACATATTCCGACGTGGCTCGACTACCCAAGGATAGAACTTCTACATTTTGTTGTTTGTAATATGTTTCGAATTGAACTTATTGTCAATTAAAGATTATGAAAGCCTTAACGTTGCATCTGCATAATAAAAAACATTTTACATGGATAGTAAAGCATTTTTTGAGGATGAATCGAAATCGGTGTTCAAGGAAAAAATTTCATATGAATTATTTTATTTGTGACATATATGTAGTATAATAAATATATAATTGAATATTATGATAGCACTGACATAGCAACTGCAGACCAATATTGTAGTAATTTGATCATTTGCAACATATAATGTTATTTGAAATAGTACTGAGAAGTTCTCTGGAACCCATGTTTTCTCCATTCCATACATTTGTTGGATTTCATTCTGCTGTTTATTTTCAGGAATAAATGAGCCAAACATTTTACTGTTTCAGTTTCAATAGTTATACCTATAATGAATGCTATCTCTGATGTTGATACTCTAGGCTTTAAAAGACAAGAATAAATACTGCAATTTTCATTTATATCGTTTTGAATGATTATCATCTGAGATTGAATATCAGTTAATCAGATCCATTATAACGAAATTTCACTAAAATCTCCAAATAATCGCTCTTCGCCAATGTAAACAAAGCGAATGTATTCCTTCGTCTCTCGGTGTATTTATTTTGAATTTCACAACGACACACTAACTTGGCCTAGTAATCCACCAATTCTATTAATATAAATCATTTTAACTTGTGAATTTATCCTGAAATTGTTGAAAATGCTGTACTTCATAACATAAACAAAACGGGAAAGTGAGGTTGTGTTGTTTTACTTTCAACGTTTGACAGGCTGTCCCCCCATCGGCCATGTTGTGACGTCAGCTGGAATTGCTCTATTGTAGGAATTGACGTCTCTACTCTTTCTAGACTTGATTGTTTACGTGTTTTTTTATCGTTATTTTTTCCTTTCATGTTATTTATTTTTTCCAAAAGAAGTTCATTATTTACCATTAGGATTTTATTTTTACTTCTCGTCTCTTCCAAAAGGGCTGTTAGTAATTCTACTTGCATCTTAAGGAATTCATTTTCGGTCATGTTTTTGTTACCTTGGGTTGACGAATCTTTAACTTCGAGTTTCTCGACATGATTGCAGGAGGCGGATTTCTTCGATTTCGATGTATTCCAACATGATTTGTGTAGATCGGCTTTACACTTCACGCAGTACATTGAATCGACAACTTTCTTGTTGCAATAATTGCATAATTTCGTTATTGATTCGCCGAAATTTGACTTTCACGGAGCGATCACTCTCTTCATTCTCACTGGACGACATCTTGATTACGATTTTATATATTTTATGAACTGTAGAATTATTGATAATTGTTCCATATGATGATGATATTGATTTAAAATAACTTTGCCTTTTAATTGTCATTAGTTTGTGAACAGGGAAGAGAAATAAATAAAGACTTAACGATAATGATTTGTCTTGACTTGACTTTGTACAATACAAGGTCTAAAGTTCCCAATCATAAAATGAATTCTTCTTCTTCTTCGCTCTCGAAAACTGTCCTTAGGGCACCAACTGACTCTTGACAACCCTAGGCAGCAAACATGGGTTCAGCTCCTCAGCTATGTACCCAAACTCAATATTTCTGATCCCTTTGGCGGCTTAGCTCCCGGAGCGGCAGGAATCTGGGTAAATTCCCATACTAAACCGCTATTACACTATCAGTTTCAACTTTATCACATCAAAATTAATATAATCCACAAAATGCCCCGCACGCGGTGCTGAATTCAATCACAATTTTCTACAGTCATCACTTATAATTTTCACAAATAACACTCATCAGGAATATAATCAATTTCAATCTACGTTAATTCTTCAATATTTTCATAGTATTCAAATTTTTAACAATAATTCTTGAGTTCCAAAATGGGACGCGAGGAAAAGTAGTCATCCCGCCGTAACAACCACAGAATACAAATATATAAGAAGTGTAAACTCCCTACTAATCTGTGGAAACAAAGTGGCGGCCATCTTAGATGGACATTCACTAGCGACACCAACGGCCCCATGGAGAACTAATTTTGGATAGAAAGCGCACTAGCGACCCTAACAGCTAGAGTCGAAAGTATTTTGTTTGTGGCGGGAATATTTGAATTAACTGCTAGAGCTAGGTATAAGAGAAGGTAATAGAAATTAACTTCATACTACATTTTATGTTTTCAAATGGAATGTTACTTTTTTTCAGTCATGAAAACCAAAATTACATGAAGTGAAATCAATTACATACCTATGTAATATGTGTTAATTATATTACGTTTCTTCATTTATTTCTTCCATTCAAATATACAGAATCTACCAACATTATATAAAGAAATAACCAAAAGGTCATTTGCAATTCATTAACTATTTATATTAACGAAATGATATGTTGAAAATTTGAAAGAATAATAATAATATTAACATTTAAGGATATGTCCAAAAGAGTCTTCCATCAAAGGGTTATCGAATCCACTTTATTTAATCCATTAATCCTGGAACTAGAGGTGAAAACCTAGAAATCAAATGTTCAAATTAATTCAAAATTGAAAACTTTAGGAAATCATCCTTTTTTTTTCAAGTAAAAAATGTTGCTTGTTCTACATTAGAAATACAAGTGAAAATAATGAAAACTATTGGTAATGGAAACAAATTTCTCCTGCGTTACTGCATCAATACAGCATTATAAACTTTGAAAAGAAGGTACGACTCTGTTAACGCAGAGGCGACTTCTATTAACAGTTTTAATTTTTTTTGCCTACTATTCGTTTAGAGTTCGAATAATTTGAAAGATACAGTTCTCTATGAATTTGGTATAAGGACTGCAGCTCAGGGGACAAATATGATTGAGAATCCTAATTTTCGTAAAAATACAGATTCTCAACTAAAAACAAATTTTTATTTACCTATATAATTTTGGCAACTTCAGCACTAGAAGCAAAGCTTGTTGTATCAGGCTTTTCTACTGAAGGTTGATCAGATGTTGAAGGCATCAATGATTTTCTCACAGTCATTACTGGAACTATTATAGCTGTCTTCGGAACACAAATCATAAGATTCTTATCTACATGATCATTTAGAACATATTCGGGAATTGCATCAATATTGAAGCCTTATGTTAATAATCTAGAAGGATTCTTAGAAAAATCGAGAAAATACAGGGTTTTTTGAGAACCTGTGATATCACAAACCTTTGACATTACTGGTATGGATTTTCATCTAAGGAAAATTTTCATGTGAACTTAAGTTTGATCGAGGAAGGTTTCATTGATATTTCAAATATTATAACAGGAGCTAAATGAGAAAAGAATACAAAAAACTGTATAGAATATTCAGAAACTATAAGCTTATCTAGCCAGTACTCTTAGTAAACAACTCCATTTTTATTTTACCGGCAAAACTGAAGTCAATGTCAAATGTCATTTCGGATCATCCAGTCCCGACGGAGAAAGCTATACTTTGATATCTTCTATCTCCCTTAATCTCGAGTGGACAGTCACAGAAATTTGCTTCTCATATTCCACTAGGAGTTTCACCCCCCTGGTAACAACCATTTTGGAACTGAAATGAATTCTAATTGTGGATTTCTGTTTTTGATTGATTGTTTGACAAGAAATCAGCGTTTTTTGTGCGCATGTTCAAATTTGCTTCCAAAGCGATCATCTCCATGTATTGTTCAATACATCTTTATTAAAGATTAGAAATTAGAATTAAAGATTCTTTAATTATAAATGAACCGTCAGCTATGATTTTTCAATCGAGTACTAGATTTCCATTCGATCCAATGTGTATTTTTGGAATTATATTAGGGAGATAAAATTTTGAATATGTGTACAGGATGGATTCCAAATTAGACGTGAACCTTGAAGGTGCTAGCATGACTCATTTGCTATCGTTTGAGCCATATTTATTTGTAACCAAAAATCAACAGTACCTGCAATATTTGAGTTCTTCCGATTTTTGAATGGTTCCTCACCTTGGTTCATTTTTGGTAAATTTTTTCTATATTAACCAAATTCAATTAATATGTATGAAAACAGTAAAACTATTCTGTCTTAGATGTTAATAAAGAATTAGTTTGATTACACTTGAGATCTTGAGCCCTTTTGATGACACTACATTATTTGTTATGCCACATTCAAAATTCAAACTGTTGGTTCTTGGTTACCAAATATATGGCTCAAACCATAGCAAATGAGTCATACGAACATCTCTTCCAAGTTTCAAATCAAATTTTGAATCACAGATTGGATTGAAATCTAGTATTTGAATATATATGAAAAGAAGATCGCCAAATCGATACATTTTTGCCAAATTATCTTGAGCTACTATGTACGATAATTTGGCAAAAATGTATCGCAATCTTTCTATCCAGGTAAACGTGCGTTTGGTGGTCAATACGTGAAAATATGACCGCTTCAGCAACGAAATTGAATGACACGATAACTTCTTTTAGTTTAATCATGATTGAATTAGTTTATTTTGAGTCATTCCGGAAATAACGATAAAAAGGGGGAAAAATCCCAGCATGATCGTCACAAAATTTTGCACGAACTAGCACATCAGAATTTTTCAATTAGTTACCAAGTTTCACTATGAGTAATTTTTGAGCTATGTTGGGAAGATCAGAAACAAGGAGGAGAGACCATTAAATCGACTAGTTTCCGAAAAAAATAATTTCAAGAAACATTATGAAAACTTTTTTTAAACTGATTTAATGAAACGATCTCCACAAACATTCGCACGAAATGATCAGCATTTTTGAACTAGCTGTCGAGTTTTATTACGATTAGATCAGTATTCGGGAAATAACCACACCAATGAAAAAATCACAAAATTTTACACATTTTTTTATACTGAACTCGAATCAATCTGAAATTTAGTATTATCCTCTTGTTAGAAAGTACAAGGACAACCACACTTTACGAGTGTGTTACTAAGCAGGAAATATTAGTACTCTAATACTACAAAGGCGCAGAAAGGTAAATTAATGGGGAAAGGGGAGTATAAAGCAGCCCCATTAAAAACAATTATTTCAGTATTCAAAGAACAAGTGATTATTCACAATATAAAAAGCGCCACCAAAAATTGGTAATTAGTTTACCAAATTACATAAAAAATAATTTGAGAGTGATAGCTCACTGTTTGTTGTGATTATCGAAGTGCAAACTGTCAGTACTATAAAGCTTTTTCGACAGATAACTAGAAGTTAACTCAAGAATTCTGGTTCAAAAGTGAGAGTTAACTGCTCTCTGCGGCCCAAATAAGTTTTATAATACCAGCCCTTAATGAAGCATCATCTACCTTATGCAATAAATTCAACTGAGAATTCCCTGCGCAACGGATATTTATCCAGATTCTTTACTTAGCATGTAATGATTCGAAAAGTGAGAAGTATTTAATTTTTTCCAATTCAACTCAATAAATACCAAATTATTCAACGTAAAATATATTCTACAATATAAATCAGTACATACAAGATTACTCCTACAATAAAACTCGGCGATAGTTCTTATGTAAGCCAACATTTATAATTGGAAACTACAATAATTCAAATGAAACTGAAATAATTTACCCAAGTACACAGCCCAAAAAAAAACGGATATAAAAACAATCAGAAATTGAAAATTGTGGAAGACAAAATCATTCAAACTGACTCAAATTTACAGCTATATACATTCTGTTTTGTTCACATGAATTGTATTCCTGTTGTTCTTATAATGAGTAGCTTATCATTTTATTTTATGTAATTTAAATAATTGACTCAAAGTGTGGCACATTATCCATATTTAAAACATATCGAAAACAGTTTTCCTAGTAAAAAATGGAATGATAAAGCCCTTAAAAATAATAGGATACAGCTGGAAATGTCGGCAAATGTTTCAAATAAAAAAATATCTAAAACAAATAAGGGACATGCATTCAAGGTTTACTGGCATTTAAAAATACATAAATTCAGGAGATACAAAAGAATCATTTGAGATCTTCAATGTGTTTTGGGATATTTCATATGAACTTCCACGATTTGTTCAATATTTTGATTCTTCAAACAAATTTTATCCAAGATGACTGAATGAAAGCTTTTCTCAAATAAATTATAAGTATGTAAAATCATATTATTTTGATTACTTTTCAAATCAATTATTTTCCAACAAGATTGGATCATAGTTTTTCTCACATAAATTATAGGTATGTAATTCAGAACAACCGTTCCTCTATTTTTAATACCTAAGGAATTCACACTATCTCAAGCTTTTCAAAAAGCTCTGGTTAATTATCATTATTTTCTAATTGTAATTTGGCTTCAATTGCTTTTTTTCGAATCTACTCCATAAGCTGACGATTTACTGATGTCCGACATGCTCAACAGATTGTGTAACAAGAAGAAAACTGCAAAAAAAATAGTACAATTGATTTCAAAAATGGTCAGGAAAATTATGCGATGATTCGATGAATTATTTGATTACCTGATTGATGCAATATGTATTTTGCTTCAAAAATCTTCAATATATTCCGACAGAAATCTCTCACCTGCTGTATACACACCAAATGGTGTGTATCCTGCTTCTCTCATTGCTAATATGAATTACAGAACTAAAATGAAGTGTTCAATTTCAGAGAATGAGTCACGACATGAAATAGCATTTTGTTGACTCATTGTACAAAACATCAATAATGGAACAGTGAGTAACTTCTCTCTAATCCACTTTATGCATCTAACGCACGTTTCGGAAACCACGTTTCCTTCGTCAAGAGAGATAGTTACTGTAATGATATGGTACAACTTTTTTTTTAGCAGAATTCTATCCACAGTGGACTGAAATAGTTAATATCAATAATGGAGATAAATTTACGTTTTCAGTTACCTACGCGTGATGGTGCTGCGCGGAAAAAATGAGAATGAATTTCGCGGATTGGTGTTCAAAGTGCTACGGTCTGTATGAAGGTTGATTTTTCAAACGAAATATTGGACCAAGTTATTCATCAGACCATCTTAGTGTTTATATGTTTAAACTAACATAGTGAACTCTACAAATCAACTTACATATTCCAATGATTCCTGCTGCAATGGAAAAATAAATGAGCTGACCACTGAACAGTAACTTAACCAAATAGCTGATCATAGGGATGAGAACAACTATGGACCAACCTACAGTATTCAATAAAGTGTAATAACGCCTCTTTGTGATGACAGGTTCATATATCTGTGAATTTTCTATATCTTTGGAAAAATCACCATGTTTAAGGAAACTATCCTTCATTTTGTCCTGCAAATGTGAATGCATATTAAATTGGTTGAATAATAATAAAATGTAGACAGATTAATATATGCATAATCAATAAATATTCGTCGACGAAAGGGCGTGTTTATCGTCATCTAAAATAAATAAATGATTAATAGATCAACCTCTATCGCTCTTTATTTTGAGAGGCATACAAAAAAAAGTGGCAGAGATTGATAAATTGATCATTTTGATGAAAAAAAATCCTAGAAAAGACACCAGAAGGGCGTTTGGTGGGGTCAATACGTGAAAAGATGACCGCTTTGGCAACGAATTTGAACATGCGCGCAAATCATGTTTTTTTTAAATCCAGTACTGGATTTCGATTCGATCTTATCTGTATTTTTGGAATTCTTGGGAAAATAAAATTTTGAACATATCTACGGAATCATTGGACGGATCTTACCCATTAAAAGATTTGACCTCTGTAATTAAGTCCCAAACCTACTCTACAAATTTCGAGATTCTTAGTCGTTTCTTCGGAAGTTAATGGGTTTACAGCCCCTCCCAAAAATACAGATAAAATCGATTTGAAATACAGTACTTGATTGAAAAATGACAGCTGGAAGGTTCATACAGAATTTCTTGAGGACAATATGATCAAAAGATCACAGAATATCGAATAATTGAACAAAAAAAATAATTTTTTCTCAAATTAATAATAATGCGATTTTCTTGAAATTTTAGTGGTGATTATATGTTGGTTAAATGACGTATTTGGCATAGTGAACATTTTCATCGACCATTGGTGTGTGGTGTGGAGGGTTGAAAAAAAAAACTGTTTTTTGAGAACAGTATATTAGGGCTCATTTTAGACAACTTCTCTTATCAGATCCAGAACCAACATTCCGAAAAACCATTTAATTCATATTTCCAAAATATCAAGAGCTGATTTGAATAGAAAACAAAATTCAAGTGTTTTTATAAAATGAGTTCTGTATTTACAGAAATTTACGAATAACATTATTTCAGATTCTTGTGTATTCACCTTCTGAAACAATCCAGTTTTCAACAATTCATCTCAAACGTACATTCACTTTTCTTAAAGTTTAGGGAGTTATTTCCTGACACGCTTGCCTAATTGAGAAGCAAAGTTCCTCTTTAATACGCGGCAGAGTAGCATACTTCATTTTTCAAATGCTCTTACAGAAAAAAGTCACAAGGGATGATATCTGGTGATCTAGGGGGCCATAGTTCCACAGGAAAATTTCTAGCTTTCCACTTCAAAGGGAAATTGCATCTAAAAAGTTCCGATCTATCACACATTCGAACTGAAAAGTTAGAAAAAAACAATCTTAAAATTTTTTTCTGTTCAAATCGTCTCTTGAGATTTTGAACATATAGATTTTATGGTTTTTTGGGATGCTGATTCTAAATCTGATAAGAAAAGTTGTCTTAAATGAGCCCTTGTATCCTGTTCTCAAAAATACAATTGTTTTTCACCCCAACACAGTACGCCAATGGTTGATGAAAATGTTCACTATGCAAATACACATTTACCTATCATATAATCCCCACCAAAATTTCAAGAAAATAGCATTAATAATAACTGAGATACTAGGGTGTATTCATAAAAAGCGGGACATACTGTATATATTTTCTTGGGGATGAGCATTACATTTTTTTCTTTTCCCCTAGAACCTGCGCTCGAAAACGAACCTTAGCACTGACCTGAAATCAGGAGCATTTAAGATTTAAGCGCATGTTCGTTTGGCTTTTCACACCTCACTTGTTAATTTGAAGTATGTATTTATTTTTATATTTTTTCCCGAATCCCTAGTTTTCTCTAAGAAACTCCTCAGAAGCTATAGAAGCTTGTGCGAGTTAGGAGACCAGATGTACTATGTGTACAGAGCTGTAAATTTATGTGCAGAAATTCAAGGAAGCACAGTTAATTTTATATATTAATAACTACAAAACTCTTTAACCTATTTCAATCATCTCAACAGGCGCATTCAAATGTGCAACTAACCCGGAAAATAACGAGTCTGGCCGTTTCCGTTCGAAAGATATCATTTTAACGTAAGATCAGTAGGACAGTATTGAATTTGACCTCTGACTCTCCATTCAGAGCTAATCATTCCAAGACGCATTTTGAGTGAAAGTTCTATCATTATAGAGTTTTTTGGATAAAATGCTAGTAAAATGTTCTCAAAAACACGCAGGCAAAAATTATGACAAATATAGCTCCATTTGCAATGTTTCAAGACATTGTGTTATTTTTCCATTCATCTGATAGTTCCAATAATATCATCAGAATCACAACTATTAGAGAAATTGTAGCATATAACAATCCATTCCTTTCAAATAATACCTTCATAACTGCCATTAATACTTGAATGATGAAAATGATTATTTAGTTAGTACTTAGTAATATGTCTTTCATGACATGCCTTACATTTATTAAAACCAAACAATATGTTTGGGGAGAAATGCATATTGAAGCACTTGGAACAAGAATTAGAACACAATTTCAAATTTCAAGTACAAGGCTGTTATTGAATGTCAGAAACCAAAATTGAGTTCAATGATGTGTTACATCATGACTATGTATATCAGTCATACCTTAAGAACAAAAAGATCCTTTAAATAACGATCGATTTCTTCTTCTGATTCAGGGACCTCTTTCAGAGGGATTCTACGGAAGAGCAAATGAGCAGTAACTGGTTTTCCCATTAAGATATTCCTCATAGTTGGTTTATTCAGATCATCTTCCTTAAACACAGTGAGGCAATCGTACAGTGCTGGTACTTTGCCTCTCATGGCAGGTATGCTGGCAATAAAGCCTTTTGTCCTTGGTAATAGATGGTGCTTCAGTTCTGGCTGGTTGTGTTTACGAGAAAATTCAAGGGAAGCTTTGTGCTTAACTTCATTGAAACGAGTGCCCTCCGGGTAAAGTAATAACTGAAATACTTATACAATGACCTTCTATTTTACAAGATATTAGCAAGACAAACTTACCCACATTGGATCAGGATAATCACATAATTCTGAAACCTGACGATCAATATTTTTCTTATCCTTCTCAAAATTCCTTTCAAGGAAAACAAATTCGGAAAATTTCCAAGCCCAGCCAAGTACAGGCATATATTGTATAGCTTTCTTGCAGTAAGCCTTCGCATTCTGGAAATATCACATTGTCAGAAATAATTACGTGACAATCATTTACTTACCCCTAGTATTTGCACTCTCTCTAAAATCACCCAACCCAATAACCAGTCAATTTCATATGCATGATTCATTATTAAGTACCCATGTTCTTTACCAAAGTATTTCTGAAAATCTTCTTTATTTACATAAATAACGACTTTACTGCCTGACCACCATTCTCCAAGAAATACCATCTCTAAAAATTTGAAATTTTCAAATATTTCATAAAAACTTAACAGAGGAAAACTAACTTACGTGAGTATATACTATAGCTCAAATACCAGTTAACTTTTCTGAATAATCTTTTATCATAATTTCTTAGAGTGCAATACAATATAAATTGTATCAAATTTATAATCAAACCTGAGGTGAAAAAAACAATAGCCAAGCATAAATGCGATGCTGTAGATCTTTTTATTTGTTCAAAAATAGAATCCATTTCCATGTGTAATAAAATAATTAGTAAGAGTATTTGACTGTAAGAAACACTTTAATAAATTATCGAATGCTCAAAATGGGAAAAACATGCACTCATACCTTGGTAGGAATCAATGACTAGTATAATCATTCAATCGACGTTTGATCATTGGTTTGATTGAAATATCGCAGATAATTTTTAAACACTTCATAGTTTCATGATTTTCATCCAATGATTATTATATGTAGGAACGAGAATTTTATACGGTCTATAACCTTGAAGTTACAAATAAATAATTCAATTTAATCGGGCACAATTGAAATTTGAAATCAAACAGTGGTATGCACTGCGTTATGTATGTTTGTACCTTGGACTGTGCAAATAAACTTTCAGGATTATAAATGTGTAGATGACAAATTCATAGATGGATTGAGGATTATGGATTATAGGTTACCTTCATAGACAAGCTGTATCTACGTAGACAAGCGACAAGATATTAGTTACCTTCGTGATTATTTCTTATTTTTATTTCTTATTTCCTCTTTATTTTTAGGAGAATTGTGTCATTCATTACCATCAATAATTATAGAAATAATTATATTCTGAACCGTTTTTTATTATAATTTCCACTTAAGGACATTTCAAGATATTCAATAATTAATAAGGTACAAAATACCGTGAGACTTGTTCAGTATTGTCTTGTCAAGCAATAATGAAAACATAATTGTTATTGCAGCAATAAATTACATAAATCGGGTGCATGGTGATAGCATGTTATTTCACTGTTTACCTGTGGTTATAATAATTGTTCTTTTTTATGTCTATAGAAATTCTTTCTGGGTGGGATTACTGGAGATTTATGTTTATGGCCAAATATCCTATAGGATAGGTATTCGATAAGAGAACATATGTTCTTATTATTCACTAAGGTGGTACTGGTGCTATCCCTCTAATTACACCTACAATAATTCCTTTTGATACCTTCTTCTAAATTAAGAATTCTCATCTTCACGCAGCATTTAGCTTCAGTCACCATAAAATCTGTTCAATCCTTGTGTAATCGAAAATTACAGTTCTATTTTCATTAGTTCTGATAGTTAAGTATTTCGATATCTTATAGTTATAAGTATTTCGATATCTTATATCTACTTTATTTTGTTCTTATGTTTCTACAGCTTCACGTACAATAAATAATACATTCCTACTTTTTGATTCTCTGTATACCTACATCGCGTAGACAAATTAGTACACATTGCCCACATTGGTAAAGGCCCAGTATTGTTCTACTCTAGATGTATTGACCTCTAAACCTTTGTCTAACATATTTTTCTTTCTTCTCTTTCTTAGTGGCATCCTCTTCTTCCTCTTTTTCATTATCTTGAGCTGGTCCAGCTATCGCAGTAGCCTTTGGATTCGAGACTGCCATACCACCTTTGCCAACAAAGGCTTTTGCTCTAGGACCTGATTCAGCTACTCCTCCAGGTCCAGCTAACGCGATAGCACCAGGTTCTGCTTGTGCCAAACTTGGCTCTTGTGGCTGCTTGGCTGGTACTGAAACGGCTGTAACAGAAAAATTTTTAGGATTTATATTGTTGACTTAAGGAACTTTGGTATGCTAACCTTCATTGTCCCTTGAATCATCATCAAACTTGGCGTCGATTATAACAGAATCGTTTTCAATATCATCCAGGTATTGAGCGTATTCCTGAGTTTTCACAGGTTGCAGATTGAAGTCTTTGGTTGAAACTCTTATTTGTACGTTTTGCTTATCGTTGGAGGATACGCTCAGAGGCAATATAGACCTCAGTAAAGTAGTTTCGGCATGTTTTTGTTTAATATCTGAATGATCTTTCTCA
The DNA here is from genome assembly GCA_958510865.1 of Myrrha octodecimguttata. NCBI lineage: Eukaryota > Metazoa > Arthropoda > Insecta > Coleoptera > Coccinellidae > Myrrha > Myrrha octodecimguttata. The sequence goes on from OY294057.1 coordinate 36,971,834, forward strand.
ATATTTTGTCTTTGAGAGGAGCTAGAAAGTGGCAATTGTTGAGGAGAAGGCTGTTGGACCTGTTGTGGGTTATATTGTGATGCGGGAACTTGAGGTTGCAGATAATTCACCGGAAAATTGTCCTGAAAAGGTTGGAATTGTTGTTTTTGGACATTTTGTTGGCGAATCACATTTCCTTGATTGTAAGGATCGAAATTCACAGGAAAACTATTAGCCCTAATCTGATCGGGTTTCAAACCGTCAAAAAAAGCTGGATTCTGAAAGTTTGGAGCTTGGAATTGTGGGTTTTGAAAAGCTGGATTCTGTAGAGCTGGAATTACTGGGACGGGTACTTCCTGGGGACGAGTTTTTGGATAGTTTTGGGAGTATTTGAGCACTTCCTCAGGGTTCACATTCTGAGGGAAGTAGAGTGAAAAAGGGTAGTTGAACAGTGATTGGCCGTTGAGGTAGAAATACCGATGCCCTGGTTTGGAATCTACCGAATTGGTCTTGGGTGTTTTCGGTTCAGATTGTTGGATTTGGGTTCCCTCCAGATCATCAGCTTCTGTGGCAGTCGGGGTTTCGTTGAAGGTTTCAAGTTTTTCAGGTTTTTTTGCTGAAATGAAAAAATATCTGTTCATTGATTGAATTGAACATCAAATAATAATAATAATAATAATGTACTTTATTTCAGGTAAAGTATACACCTGCAATGCAGTGAACACTTGAGATGAAACAGGGTCATAAGAAACAATTTTATTTTGAGATATCAGATCGTGTGGGTTAAGAAGTCTTCTACGTTGTATGGTTCGATGTTAAGTAGCAACTTGAAGATGTATTTCTTATATTGTTGCAGGGTCAATTCTGTTCTTAATTTATGTGCTATCTTATTGTAGTATCGAATACATCTATATTGAGGTCCTTTCTCAGTCAGGCTTAGTCTGTGTTGCGGATATTTTATTGTTGTTGTCCTTGTATTGTAACTACTTGGTGTTTTTTCTTCGAAGTACTGCTTGTTTTTATAAATGAAGATCAGGCACTCCTGAATATGTATGGCAGGTGCAGTTAATAAACCGTTTTTTCTGAATATTCCCCTACATGACTCCGCATACATATCGCTACATACTTTGGAGGGGAATATACAAAAATTTTCCAGCACAGAATTTCAATTGAGTGTAGTAATTAATACTTTATTTTATATAATTTTATATTCGGGTTGATCTCGGAACAAAAAAGCATAGGTTATTTACTTATAGGGAGCATACAAAATGTGTCCAACTCGTCGATCTATTAGACTTCTCTAGGGAAACGAAGAAATATTTTTTCGAAGATATGGATTCTTATGGGCAATTAGTTCTGCTCTAACCATCTAAAGTATTTTCTGCACATCAGTTTTACTTCTTAAACATCGAAAAGTAACAACGACTGTGCCATATTTTCAATAGGCCGGTACATCCTGAATATTTTGGAATTTTTAGTGTTGCTATTGCGTTATGATTATTTCGTATAATATACTTCCTTTATCTATCTCTTTTTCTCGAAAAATTAATCTCTCCATTTTTGTGTGAAATGTAAAGTTCCAAACTCACTTTTTATAACTATGCTGTGTTTGGATTCAAACTAAGCTTAAATTTTGGGTGTGGTTTATCAATGTCTTATCAACTATTTTTGTTGTAGACTTCGTTCTCCGTTACATATACTTTATGCTTCTTCTTTTACAGAAAAAGAGAATTCTTAAGAAGCTTAGACGTCAAGACATAAGCTTTTACGCGGTTGTTCAAGTTCGAGGCCATAACGCGGTGACTCATTCACGTATTGAAATCGCCCAACGCAGCTCTACCTCTTTATAATGAAACGACTTTGCGATCTGCTAATCATATGATCCTCATATTCAAAATGGACCTCCAAGCCGTCGTTTTCAACCAAATTCTAGATTTAAATCCAATTAGAACTCTATTTTTGGAAATATTGGGAAAATATAATTTTGTGTGGATATTCCAGCGGAATAATTGAGTGGATCTTACCCATTCACGAATTTGACCTTAGCAATCGAGCCCCTAATCTGCTCTCTAAACATTCGGTCTCTTAGTCGATTTTCTCGGCGGTTACTCTGTTTTTTTTGAAGTCTGATCGAGCATATAATAAATTCTGAAAGAATCAACTCAGTGAGTGGATATTTGTAGAACAGGTTTGGATCTCAATTACGGAGGCGAAATTTTTGAATGGGTTATGCAGATTTTGCCCCCTATGCTAGAAGTTAGAGCTCATACGACCGAACTAACGGAAGGACGGCCGAGTTGAGGGACAGAACTAAATTTTACAAGAAATTCTTCATCGATGAGTAAGCAACGTAATGTTTTGGGATCATTTGAACATTACATATATTTCACCGAAATGAAAACGTCCCTGCTCTTTTTAACAAGAACGTACCTAAAAAATGAGAATGTTTGATGTCAATTTTGAGCAATATTCTGATAACTGTGGTAAGTTATTCGTGACCTTTGAACTAAAGATTTTTCGTCACATCTCAGTATTTTTTGGTGGTCAATACAATTGTGATGTGAAATTATGGAAAAAAGTTCAAAATGGCTGAAAACCTGCAAAGTTGGATTTTTTTTATTTTCGATTGCCAAATTGGATGACATTTTTTCAATGTACTCGATTTTCTGAGATCTTCCGCAAAAGAATGTTTCCAAAATTCAAATTCAACTTTTTGTACATGTCTGTGATGAAAAAAAATTCACCCAAAATTATATACTGTTGTGAAAACAGATTAAAAAAATATTCATTGGTTTTCATTACATTTCCAAGTATTCCGCTCTGAGTATACTCACATAATTTTCATATAGAAAACTGGCGTCCTTCCGTGGCCTAAATTGTCCTAATGGGCCTCCAGAATGCCCTGGATGGAAATGTGAAGTTATCAAAAAAAAAACTTTTTTTCAGAAAAACTTAAGTGGGAATCTCTCCCTCTCTCTCTTTCCACTTTCGGACAGTAGGGTCTCGCTATCTCTCTATAATAAATTGGATTTATTCTGATTTTATCAATTCGACAGTTTATTCGAAACTTACTCAATACTATTTTCGAAGTAATTGAAATGAATTCGAATTGAACCAAAAATGAGCTAATAAAGCTTTATGAAGCGAATTCTTTAGGTAGGAAAGCGAGGGGGGAAATCTTCGCGCGCGCATTTCCGAGCCAAACATTGCTCAACTTCAAAACATTCAAGGAAAAAACACGTTAATTAAGTGAAGTAGGTACTTTTATCCGAAAAAAAAGGAAACCGTCCGAAGTGGTGATGAACACATCCCTGGCCTGTAAAAAACGATGCAAATTTTGCACAAAGGTTTATTATTTTCTCAGTTGAATAACTCAAGACCATTGATATCTTGAATGAAATTTACATATTATTCATAACTCATTGGTTTTGCACAGCACAATTTGCAGCGCTTTTCTCCATAACTCAGGGACCACTGGTCGGAAATCATCCGGGTGAAAATTTTTAGTTTGAGTTTTGCAACAGTAATCAACGTTCAGAATTTTATGAAAATTCGGTGGTAAGTTTTCGAGAAATAATTTTTTCCCTCCTTGCCCCAGTTTTGAGCCTTTAGGGTACACCGATCCTGCTGAAAAGCTTGGAGGATCAATCTAGAGCTATTTTTCTACCAAGTTTCACGGATTTCGGTTCAGTACTTCCAGAGAAAAGCACAACGGATGGCGGACGGACGAATTTTTTTTCATTAGTTCATTCAAATCTACATACTTCAAAATGTAAACGTAAAAATGTAAATCACTAAAGTTTATTATTTGATTTCATCGAATAGAAAACCAAAATGGATTCAATTTTGAAAAAATTTTCCACCGAAAATCTTAAAAAATGGCGGAAGAGCTGCAGCAATGGACTTTTTATTTTCGATGACTGAATTGCATAGCATTTTTCTCAATTTGCGCAATTTTCTAAGATTTTTCTTGAAAAATTTCTCCAAAATTCAAATTTATTCACCTAGATGTCTATAGTGAAAAAAATTTCACCCACAGTTGTTGGAATCTTTCAAGGTTGAACTAACCTTTTGTTCTGAACCCCAGTGCGAAAACATAATGAAAAATATCTATTATTGGTTTTCATTTTATAGACTTCCGAAGATTCCACTCGGAGAACTCCAATAGTTTTTATTCAAAAAAACTGGTGGCTTTACGGGGGCCAAGATTATATTAACAGGCCTCCAGAATGACCTGAATAGAATTTATCCACAAGAAAAAAAAAGTTTTTCAAAAAAACTTTGCTGGAAATCGAAATCGCTCCACTTTTGGACAGTAGGGTTGCCTCTCGAGTATGAATTGGATTTATTCTGATCATAATGTCCGTAACCAACTAACAATTGCCCATCGAATTTGAAGCTTATATCCGAATGTGGAGAGAGTTTTTTGAGAAATTTTTTTTTGGCCTCAGTAAGGTCACCTTTTTTTTGAATTAAAGTTATTTGAGTACTATATTGAATGGTTATTTTTTGGGAATTTTGATCAGCAGACAAGGTTCATCTTAGGCTGACTGAATTCCTTGAATTTTTCAGAGTGGTATAACACGTAGTTATTGTATTTATGAATGTATTTCAAATATTTAGTTGAGACTGCCTGTGAATGGAAATTCACAATCAATGTTTGATTTATATACTTAGCTAATAAAATTTGATTTGATTTGACTTCTAGTGGAATCTTTGTAAGGCTACAAAATGAAAACCAATAGATATTTTTTTTCTGTTTTCACACCAGTGCTCAACCTTGAAAGTTTCGAACAATTTTGGGTGATTTTTTTACACCACAGACATGTACAAAAAGTTCGAATTTTGGAAAAATTTTTTCATGAAAAATCGAAAAAACGAAAAACCAACTTTGCTGGTTTTCAGCAATTTTGAATTTTTTGTCCAGAATTCTACACCACAACTGAATTGACTACCGAAAAATACAAAAATGTGACCAAAAACCGTAATTTTCAAAGGTCAAGCATTACTTATGTTTGTCCAGTTAATGGTGAAACAGCCTGTATGGTAAGAAATTCAGAGTTTCTATACTGAAATGGTCAGTTTTTTCAATTCAAATTTTTGAAGCTATGATGCTCACTTACCAATAACCAATCGAAAAAGTTCAACAGACTTCCACTGAACTGGACCTCCCACAGGTGATCGAACCTCATAGGAAGAAATGTACTTAAAAGTTTACGTCTCCCTCTGTGGATCGAACAGATTTAGAATGACCTTGAATTTTTCATCAGATCATTTTTCTTCTAGATCATCTTCGAATTGAATATCAATAACCATTTCAACCAGAATCAAGCGTGTGAAAATCCCGAATGTGATTACATAATCGGATATCGCACAGAATGTTTGACAATTATTTCGAAAGATCCACATTAAATGCTGTAATTGGTTCGTAATGAAAGTGGTGACAGTTCCAATGATACATTACAGGATATATCAATTTAATTCCCCTTTTTAATGAAATCATTTATTATCGAATAGTTGCAGGATCACTGTATGATTTGCATTACCTAATATTATTCTATAGATGCTCTCTGCTCATGCAGGTCACTGCCAATGATATGGGCAATTCATGCGACAAGAAAGGTAAGTATCGCATGTTCGAAACAGTTAGTGACAAAGAAATAATAAGCACAATTTCCTTGCTTATTCAATAATATGAATTTCTTAAGCGATGTGATGAAAAAGATAGGAAATGTTTTCACTGTGCAAACTTTCACGACACCGTACATAAATTCGAAACTTTTAGAATTTTCACCTTCTAATTTCATTCCGACCGAATTCGTATTTTCGGGAATATAGAGAATATTATTTTGTATAAAGTATGCTAAAATGCACCTCGTTCTGGAGAGCCTGTGACCTCAAATACTTGGTCATCTTTTTGCGTAATGACCCTGCCAAACGCACCGTTACTGCTAAAAGAAAAGATTGGGCGATGTTCTTTTCATAATGGTCATCATGAAATTCTGTATGAACCTTTATTAAGTTATCATTTCCAATCAAGTACTAGATTTAAATCCGATCCAATCTTTTTATTTTTGAAATATTGGTTTCATTTTTCCTTCTTTCGGAATTCATTGTTTTCACGATAGGCTGACCATAAAAAAAGAATAATTTCCGACAGAAACGTCTTGGAAACTGAATGTTTGTAGAGCAGATTAGGGACTTAATCAAGAAATTCGAATGTATAAAATCCATTCAATGGTCCGCATATATACCAGATAAAAATTTCATTTTCCTCAATATTCCAAAAATACAGATTCGATCTAATTAAAATCTAGTACTTGATTGGGAAATGACAGCTCGAAGATTCAGGCAGAATTTAGTGAGGATATATAACGATAAGAAGATAGCAGAATATGGAATATTTGAAAAAAAAATTTAAAATTCCTATTTCAAATTGTTCTTATGCGATTTGGCGATTTGGCCCCTTAACCAAAAAAACTTTCATATTGTTATGCGCGATCTACCTAGCTATCTGGTTTCTTTTTTGGGAGTGATACCTTTTTTCGGAAAAAAATCAAAAATAACAGACATTTGGACAAACGGATAGCAAGCTGTTTACTAAATAATGTGCACAAAAACTACGTCGAAGGCGATCGAAAATCAAGGAAATGTACATTATCGTTTCGTCACAATGTCTCTAATTTCCGAATTTTGAGCCGAATTTGATTTTAAACGACTAGGTTGGATTCGTTGATGAAGAATCCGAGGTCAAATTCGATTCTGTCCTTCCTTCCGAGAGAAAGGACTGGAGTCTTGAAATTCTCAGGTTAGGTTCAGATCCCCAATATCTCGATATTGATGGGCCAAATATGCCGAATGGTTTTTATGTTATATCCATTTGAAAATTTGATTTTTCAATAACTGGAAAAATATTTATCTGATCCAAATGAAACTTGGTTGGTAGATGAACAGTATTAATAAGAAGAATTATCCATCGAAAAAGTTTGAAAAAATGTTGTTTTCAAAATTCTTTTATTTCCCCCGATGAATTTGTATTTTTGAATTATAAGAAACATAAAATAACATCTTCAATTCAGGGATTCCATCGGCGCGTTATTAGTAGAAAGACAGGGATATCTACGCTCTATTGTACTGTCTCAGCTAAGCAGAAAATTTTATGTAGAGTTCAATATGTCAATGTTTGTAATTTACGAATTTTGAGCCGAAAATGGTCTCAAACAATTGGGTTGAACTCCCTGAAGAAGAATCCGAGGTCAAATTCAATTCCATCCGTCCGTCCGTATGCGCTCTAACTGTCGAAGAAAAAGACTTAGCGACTTGAAATTAGCAGATTAGGTTTGGAGTGCAAATATCTCGGTCAAGTTCGTTAATGGGTAGAATCGGTTTGATAGTTTTGGAGTTAGGCCTATTGGAAGTTTTGAGGTTAATTCCTCGACAACTCATTAAGTATTGACTCGATCGAATTGAAAATTCGTGGACAGTTTTGGAATACCAACACGCAACTCAGAGCGAATTTCGTGTGGATCCAGTTGTTAGAAAATTAAAAAAAAATTTATTCGAAAATTTTTAAAATTTTTCCTGAAAATTTTTTTTTCTTTGAAAATATTTATTAGACTTCGATGGAATTTGGCACGAACCTTGAAGTCAGTATTGAACAACAATGTTCCGAATTCAAATTCGATCCGATATTCACTTCCGGAGATATAAGGAAAAAAAATGTGCCAAATTTCCTTGTTATTTGGAATTTCAACGTTATTTCCGCAATATTTCAAGAAGTAAAAGTGCATTCAGATTGAAACTCCGTAATCAGGTGAAGATTCACAGCACGCAACTAGGTGCAAAATTTTGTGTTGATCTAATAGTTAGAATTTGAACAAGCGCGTAAAAGCTCCTGACCTCACGTCAGTGCTTTTCTAGATTTTTTTATCAAATTAATCCGATCATGACATTCGAACATAAACAGATTTTCAAATGATAACAGTGGTGTGAAATCATTTGAAATCCGACCCTGACTTCAATTTTAATATTACCAATGCGAGGTCGTAAGTTCGAAGTACATCTGTGTACTATTTATTGAATTCCGTGACATGCATAATGATTTCTTATCAGACATAAGCGTTATACGATACAACCTATTCTGTGATTAGATATAAATCACTAAGAACATATAGAGATATATTAGCTAGATTACTAGCTGAATTCGTAGGAAATTCGATTTTATTATCAACAGTTCGGTGTTCGGTTCTGTTAGATATACAGGGTCTTGTAACTGTGGTTGTCTCCCTATTACTCGAGCTCAACAAAACAAAAATATTTCTTTTTTTTAATGGCAACCTGTACTTTTTTTAAATTTTTTCGATGAAAAATATATGATACTTCGTGAATAACTTTACTTCTAAAATATTACTGTTTTCGAAATATTCTATATTTTCAAGTTCTGATGAGTCCCACTTGAATTCAATTTTGGTTGAATATTGTACATAAATAACTCTCTTAAACGGTATTATCTGAAATAGAAACTGTTGAATAAAGGGTAAGAAAAACAACCTGCCAAATATTTTAAATGTGGCAGGATCTTCCTTATTGTATATGGGCAAAACAACTGCTTTACTTGTTTCGTCAAGTATTCCTTGGTTATGCTCACTAGTTTTCCATTTGAAATAAGGAAGATCCCTAAACTTTGATTTACAATATGTGGCAAGCTGACTCTATTCCCAACATCACTGGTTGATTTCATATACCATAACTATATCTGAACAAAAATAAATTCGATTTTTGGGACTTAGCAAAGCTTCATTGTTTCGAATATTCTATGTGATGACATGTTAGGCCGAATATCCCGAAAACGTAAATATTATTACAGTGAAGATATATGCAAAAGGAATAGTAAATTTTTCATGTGGAAAGCGAATGAGTTATAGAAAATAGAGGTTGCCACTACAAATAATTCTAGGAAGGCTCTCAAGTGAAGTCAACATCTTTCGAGCGCATGCTCAAATTCGTTGCCAAAGCGATAATCTTTTCACGTATTGAACCCGCCATCTCGACAAACCGTAGCTTGGCGATCTTCAACACCACAAATTCCGAAAGAAACAACTAAAAGAGTCGTTCCCATTTGCGAATGATAAAATGAAATCCAGCCAATGATTCCGCAGATATACGCATTCACAATTTAATTTCCCGATATTTCCAGAAAAACAGATGGGATCGAATAGACGACTTCGGCCCAAGTTGCCAACCCGCAATTTTCTTCACAAATTTACTATCACCGGGAAAGAGGAATTTCAGGACAAATTCGACATGATAAGGTTCGCGTTATTTATAAATATCCGTAAATGATGTCTCGGCTTCTCAAACAAGATAATTCCTTCCAAATATAGGGTTTTGTTAAAATCATCTCTGATTGGCCGAAATTTAAGTTGGGATTCCTGATTTCATGTTAATAGTGTCAAATTTATAAAGGATATGTTCCGCAAATCTACTTGGTTATTTCGATTGCCGGTTTTCCATTCCGTAAATATGAAATATTCGGTTGGTTCCTGAAAAAAAGTTTAATTAAGGAATGTGATTGATGAAAAGACGTTCTTTCTGTCACCAGAACGACAGTCAATGTTCTATGGTAACATATCCATAGCATAGAACAATCTTTATTTACTTTATGATCCATAGAACATAGAAGAGACAACAATCAACAATAGAAAAATTTCTAGGTATGGTCTATGGATCATAAGGTGAATAAAGATTGTTCTATGCTATGGATATGTTACCATAAAACCATTGTTTGTCGTTCTGGTGCATAGACTTAATATGTCTATGTTCTGGTGACAGAAAGATTGCTTTTTCATCAATAAAATTTCGTAATTAACCTTTTTTTTCAGAAATCAACCGAATATTTCATTTTAACAGAACGGGAAACCGACAACCGAAATAACCAAGTTGATTCGCGGAACATTTCCTTATAAACACTATTAACATGAAATCAGGAATCCCAACTTAAATTTCAGCCTAAAAAAAACCTATATTTTAAAGGAATTATCTTGTTTGATGAGCCGAGGCATCTTTTACGGATATTTATAAATAACGCGAACCTTATCATGTCGAATTTGTCCTGAAATTCCCGTTCCCCAGTGATAGTAAATTTGTGAAGAAAATTGTGGGTTGACAACTTGGACCGTCTATTGAAATCCAGTACTTGATTGGAAAACGACAGAATTTCGCTAGGTTAATATGATCAGAAGATCGCAGTATATAGAATATTTGGAAAGAAAAATTCGATTTTTTTTTGAAACTGTTCTAATGACAAGATAATCACGAAATTTTACATAAATATGTATATTATCATTTTCAAACAAGTTATCATGTTTCATCATGATAAAATCAGTATTTTTTGAATTATTCCGGAAAGAACAACGAAACCGAGGAAAAAACACGAAATTTGACATATTTTTTCCAATATCTTCGAAAACTATCTAACTTAATTTGCTACACTGTTGCGAAATAAAGAGGTGTGCGCAATTTTTTTCACATCCGAGAGTTCACGAATAATTTTTTTTTAATTTAGCAGTCATACGATACAAACAAAATTCTGCAAGGAATTGCGGGTTATCATGTTTCACTTATATACCAAGTTTCTATCCGATTGCTTCAGTAGTCCCGAAATATTGAGAAAATAACTTGACTTCAACTCCGATACCGTTTGATCGACATATTTTCACCCAATATTTCCGAAAATTATAACCGTATCGAATTGAAATTTGGTAAACTGCTGTGAAATATGAAACGCAACAAAATTTTGCGAGTGGTTGCGCGTCCTTATGCTCCAACTAACTGCCAAGTTTCAATATAATCGCTGCGGTATTTTTTGAAGTATCAAGAAAACCTCAAAATTTCAAATTGCTATAACCCCGAAATGATTAAGCCGATTATGCCCGTTAACAAACTTTACCGTCGCATTTTACAACCTATCCTGAAAGTTTCAAGTCGATATGATCATCCGTACTCCCGTAATCGTGCATACGGCCGGCCGGCCGGCCGGACAGAATCGATTTTGACACCGGATTCGTCATCAGTGTGCCCGACCTAGTAATTTGAGACTATTTTCAGCTGAAAATTCGAAAATTACAGACATTTGGACAAAACGATAACACGCTGTTATTCTAGAAAATCCGCGTAAAATAGATTCCTATCTGTTTCCTGAATAGAGACATGGACACTGCACCACTGCTGCGGGACCTTGTATATAAGATATTCCTACCAACTAACAGAAGTTTGGTTAGTCCATTCACCTGGTTTTTTTGGTTTGAAGGGTGGTACTCTCGCAGGATTTGTTGGTACTTCTTCCGCGTCTTTTTCTATGGGTGGAAGGAATGCTGGTTTTTGATTAGGGAAACTCCCCACACTACCAGGTCCCACGAACACGGGCCTTTCCGGCTGAGGTTGTGGTGCGTTCCTGTATATTACTCCAGGTCCTTGTGGAGTTTCCGGTGGTGGAAATAGAAAATTGTTTGGGGGTTGTCCAGGGTTGAGGAGGAAAGGTTGACCTGGTCCTCCACCATAGAAGAGAAATTGGGGTTGATACCTGGAAACGATATTTGATAATATAATGAACCCACAAAGGAAATAGATTTGAAGTTTCTAAATTAGAAATGTTTTGAACAGTTTGTGACGACTGATCATGGCCGAACTTAAGGGAAATAGAACACAGTACGCCCGAGAATGTATGGTAAATCCACCCTTGCTATTGCTTCAATATTTTTCACATTTGTGTGCCGAAACAAAATCGACTCGAATATCACTTTCCTTTTTTAAGTGGAAAGTATAGAAAATCTGTAGTAATAATCGTATTCAAAATGTGCTTCCATCGATGATACTATCAAGTTGATTTTCTCCGAATGTTCGAAGTCAGCAGCTTATACGCGCTTGTTACCGTTGCGAAATGGCGGTTTGAAAATGTCAGTGAAATTCAAATGAAATATGGAAATTTTCAAAAGAAAATGATTTTTTTTTTGAATTTTCCATGGATAATTCTTCTTATTGACACTGTTCATCTTCCAACCAAGTTTCATTTCGGTCAGATAAATATTTTTCGAATTATTGAAAAATTTCAATTGGCTGTAACACAAAAATCATTCGGCAGATTTGGCCCATTAATGAACTTAACCGAGATATTCAGGATCAAAACCTAAGCCCAGAACCTTTCTGTGGTATAGGCAAATGTACCTATAAGAAAGAGTTTTTGGAGAAAGAAGGAAATGAAAGAGGGGCACTGTGGAGGAATTCTCCAGGAATGGAACACTCTAAAAAGTTCCTTCGGAACTTTGAAATTGCTAGATCCAAAAATCATCTGGATCTCAGTAAGAATAAGTTACGCCTCCTCACTGGTTTCCTCACAGGACACTGTCGCCTAAGGAAGCACATGATGAGAATGGGCTTATCAGAAACTGACGAGTGCAGATTTTGTGGGGAGGAGGAGGAAACCCCTGTTCACCTGATCACAGAATGCCTCGCCATTGTGAGCCTGCGCAAAAGATACCTTGGACAGGAGTATTATAGGAGGAATGAGAACTTAGCCTCCTTGAAGCGTGAAGCCCTCACAGATATTAGAGTTCATCAGAGCTCTTGAGCTGGAGGGCGAGCTGTAGGTTGCGACAACAGCTCTGACAAGGGGGCACAATAGACCTTAAGGTCGCAGTGGAACGTAACCCCTTACCAACTATCAACTATCAACTATGGATAATTCTTCTTATTGACACTGTTCATCTTCCAACCAAGTTTCATTTCGGTCAGATAAATATTTTTCGAATTATTGAAAAATTTCAATTGGCTGTAACACAAAAATCATTCGGCAGATTTGGCCCATTAATGAACTTAACCGAGATATTCAGGATCAAAACCTAAGCTGAAAATTTCAAGACTTCCTTCCTTTCGAAAGTTAGGGCCTGTACGGACAGAATCAAATTTGACCATGGATTCTTCATCAGTGAGTCCAACCTATTCGTTTGAGATCGATTTCAGCTCAAAACTAGAATATTAAACACATTGTGGCGAAACGATAACGCGCTATTCTCCAGAACAAGCGCGTAAAAATTAATATTCCTGGCATTAACGATATTTTATTTTTCCAGAATAGTGCTCAGGTCTAGTGCATTTAATATGAATTTTTTCATTATTGGAATCGGTTATTTTATCTATAAGAATACGGAAAAAATTCAATTACCGTCACAAATCTCAATTTTCAACGACAAAACGATTTTTTTGCGATCATGTTCTAAGTTTTGGAGATATTTCGAAAAAACATGTCGAATTTCGTGTTTTTCTCGTGGATATCGTTGTTTTTCATGAAACTTGGCAGCGGTTAAGTTCGTTAATGGTGGAATCGGTTGGATAGTTTCGGAGTTAGGCCCATTATTTGAAATTCTGAGGTTAATTCCTCGATATCTCATGAAGTCATGAAGTATTGACTCGATCAAATTGAAACTTCGTGGATAGTTTTGGAATACCAACCCGTGACTTAGAGCGAAATTGTGTACATTCAGTTGTTAGAAAATAAAAAAAAAATTATTCGAAAATGTAAAAATTTTTATTCAAAAATTTTTTAAAATTTCTGATGAACATTTTTTTTTTCTCTGAAAGTATTGATTAGATTTCAATGAAATTTGGCACGAACCTTAAAGTAAGTATTTAACAACAATGTTCCAAATTTCAATTCGATCCGATATTTAATATCGGAGATAAAAGGGAAAAAATGTGCCAAATTCCGTTGTTATTTGGAATTTTAACGTTATTTCCGCAATATCTCGAGAAGTACAAATGCAATCAGATTGAAACTTCGTAATCAGGTGGAGATTACCAACACGCAACTAGGTGCAGAATTTTCTGATGATCTAATAGTTAGAATTCGAACAAGCGCGTGAAAGCTCCTGACCTCACGTCAGTGCTTTTCTAGATTTTTTTAAAATTATGTTATGGGCAAATTCAGTTGATTATTGTATATTGACAATCCACAATTAATAAGCTTCCATCACCAAGAGAACTGCTTCCCTTATATTCCTACACAGCATTGACTAATGACTCTTTTAATTTTTCGGCTAATTATTTTTTAGTTAAAGTAAAAAATAAGTTCATCGTGCAAAAAAACGCCATAAGTATCTCGAGCGTTACGGACTACCGATCTCAGACAATAGAGAGATATTGCAGTGTCAAATTTGTGTGACGTTATTACCGCAAACGTTATTTTTGACCTCTAAGCATGCGCATATTCAGTTTCAGAATAACGCGACGTTAATAACGTTAGCGTCTAACGTTATTTACGGAAAATTTCGAGCCGCAATTTACGTTGCGCTATTCTATATCGGAAGAATTCGTTAAGTTTCGGGTCCTTCCGGCTTCGATCACTGCAATAGAGAAGCTGTTTGTTAATATGTTTTTTGATGTTTATTACACAACTTTTTCGGATTTTTTAAATCTATTTTATAATTCCTTCTACACACAACTGATATTAAAGATAAAGATTTATTAGTGCTACCACAGGAATTGTTCGAACCATGCCAATTATATTGTTCAATATAACTAGTTCCACTTCTTCTGCAATAGCGCCAGCTGATATTACCGCTTCCGATTCCTTTTTCATTTTATCCAGAATCAAAAAACGAATGTAGAAATGCAAATGATCAAATTTTAGGAGTTTGTAACACAAAAATCTAACGTCTCACATAACCTAACCAAACAAACTGATATCTAACGCAACGCTAACAAAAACGTGTAGCAACGTGCTGATTGTTAACAAATTTCATGCGCGGGGGCAGCTCTGAGCTACCTAAATCGTCAAAAAGAAAGCAGCAAATATGTCTACTTTTGAAACGACCGTTAAAACCGAAACGTTATATTTAGCGTAACCGTAATAACATAACGTTTGCGCTATTCGAAAGTTGCAATATCTCTCTAATAATTGGAGTCGTCGCTACGACCCTCGAAACTATTGTGTTCGATAGGTAAAATAAGGTCGATTCTGTTTGCGTATTGCTATGAACCTGGCTATTCTAGTTGTATTGCTATCCTTCAATGTATAGCAATATGGCCATGATGTTACGTATTCTGTTCCGAGTGTTATAGCTATGTTTGTTATGAATTTTGTCATAGTTATATTTCTATCATAGATTTCCATAATCGGAGTTGAGTCCACTGTATTTTGTGACTTTAGAGCTACAAGGAAGAAGAAAATAACCCTACTTCGTGAGGTTTTTTTATGAAAAACATACATAATCTCTATCTACGGCTTTCATTATTCACGTAAACATAAAGATGTTAGGAAACAAAATAGAGTCAAATTGACCAATAACCAATTTCTTGGATACCTACCAAAAGAATACTGGTTACAAGAAATCAAATGCAGCAATTGTATTCAGGCGTTAACAATGCCCAAACTTTTTCGTTGGCACCTTAAAGGGATTGCTGTTGTTGAGATGATAAGAATAATCATCTCAGCTGTTGTCTACTATGCCTGTATAGCAGTCTAAGAATTTTCCCTGAAATTAAATATTCTGGAGAACCTTGAACACATTTCCATTAGCATATACTTTTTTTTATTCATGTGAACATCGACTTATTCAAAAATGTTACAGAATAACCAATTGAAGTCAAATTGACCAATTTCCTGAATACAAATAGAATATTGGTTTCCAGAAACCAAATGCAGCAATTTTATGCAGGCGTTAATGATTCGAAATTCGATGAACTTTTCTGTTGGCAATTCGGGATAGCTGTTGTTGAGATCATTAGAATAATCATTTTCAGGTGTTGCTCACTATGCCGGTATTTTAGTTTAAGAATTTTTCTTGAAATTGACTTGACTGAAGCAAATGGATCTCTGTAAGATTTCCTTTCTAACCTATCTTGTTATCAAGCATCGCAAGTACTATTTTTAGGACGCTAAGATAGCAATATTGATAGCAAAATTCTTATTAAAGTGACTGATCATATTGCTCAATGTCGTTGACCAGAATACCAATAATTCCAACATTGTTATGATAGCAATATCTTTTTCCTAGCAATATTGCTATTTGCAAACAGAATCGACCTGAATGTCCTTACCGTTCTCGATACTTATACTATGTTTTGGAACAAGCCATTTCTCGAGCTCACTCAATACAATGCGGCAATTTTGTACGTAGCCATTGAACTTAATCCAGAATGCCAGAGTATCCCTTATAATATGAAAACTTTCATTCGTGGCTTGCACTGGTTTTTCACATCTTAGTCTACAATTTGTATGTATTCAACTCAAAGCTTCTGGCTGAGAGATTTACTTGAAAGTTAGTCACCTTGGTAAAGCATTTCTAGCATCGGCAAAGTTGTACTGAGGAATAAGGGCTGGTGATTGTTGCGGATTCAAGAAGTTGAAGTCGAAGAATCGGGTATCAGCAGGTGATAAGATTAACTGCTTGGATTTTATTGGATTGGCCCTGTTTTCGATACAGAAGGATTCTCCCAAGAAGAGGAAGACTAGTAGTCTCAGTTGATGGATCATCTGGAATTGAAATTATTACACATAAAAGGATGCTCACATGCAGAAATACGCATCATATACAGACAGATATATCAATAAATATGATTCTATTAATTTAAAATAATTCTAGAAGAGCATTGACGAGAAATATTTTGATCAAGAAATTAGGATTTTTTTTCGACTTGTTCTGATGACACTTTCATTACGAAATCTGGAACAGTATTGCAAAATAATCGATTCAAGGTCTGTTCGAATTTTCATCACGCTCGGAACCAAATTTTTCTCTACAAACATTTTGAAAATTTCTAACTACTTTTTGCGCCCATGTTCTGGGGAAAAGCATGCTATCGTTTCGTTCAAATGTCTGTAATTTTCGTATTTTTTTCCCGAAAATGGTCTCAAACGTCTAGGTTGGACCCACTGATGACGAATCCGGTGTCGAAATCGATTCTGTCCGGCTCGATATCGTTGTTTTTTTCAGAATAACTAGAAAAATACTGATTCAATCAAGATGAAATGAAACAGCTTGCTTGAAATTGCTGATGAACAACTTTGTGCAAAATTGCGTGAAGATAGTATAATTACAACAATTTGAAGAAAAAACTTCAAATTTTTTTTCCATTTTTCAATCTTCTGTGATCTTCTGATTATATTATCCTCATTGAATTCTGGTTGAACCTTCTAACTGTTATTATTCGATAGAGTACTGGATTTCAATTCGATCTAATCTGTGTTTTTGGAAATATTGGAATAATAAAATTTTAAGTGGGTATATCTGCGGAATCATTGGTTGGATTCTTTCCATTCACGAATTCGGCCTACGTAATTAAGGTCCAAACCTACTGTACAAATATCGAGTTTCTATGTTGGTTCTTTCGTGATTTTTGGGCCCTTGTTTGTTATCGTAGTAGGCTATAGAAAAAGTAGGTATATCGCGGAATAAGACATAGCAGGATATGAAAATTTCGAAAATTTCGTTCGAGAAAAAAAAACTCCGAATAGGTCGTCGCTTCATGAAATCATGAATTACCGTCACTTGAAGTTGAACACACTTATATTTCTGCTACCAGACAAAGATCGAACAATTTCAACAGGTTCGAATAATATTAATGAACACTAGATGTATATGATTTTTGATCAAATATGGAAATTAATTCAAGAAAATGAAGGAAATTAGTTAATGTTATTTAAAAAGGAATTAAGTTTGTAATGCTGCTGGTTTAAATAGAAAATCAAATTTTATATTTTTCTTGAATAATATGTCATTTATCTATAAAATAATAAAAACACTCGATTCTGAAGAAATCTTGGATTTTTTTCAATACTTTCAGCGATATCGAACTCAAGATATTTTTTATCTTAATTATTGGCCATTGAAAAAATTATTAGTTTAATAGTTATTCCATTATGACCATAGATATAGAGACCTGAACAACACAATATATAACACCACAAAATCGGTAACCCCTAGAAAGAGACAACACTATCGTCACCCTCTGCACATTGTTTTTTTCTTATCCGAATAAGGGGATTATACATATACACCGGACATAAGTTAAGTGTATTTTTCTTAATGTTATTAAAGTTCAAAATAATTCAGCAAAAGATTTGGGACGAATCAATATATTTTCCTGTCTACTCGAGAGGGTAGTTCGTTTATCTCACTTTATAAACTTTCCTTCACAGTGGCATACTGGGTTCAAGAGATACAGAAAAAAAAAGTTAAATGGGGTAGTACCCTGTATATTATTTTATTTTTGGAATTATCATTTTTCCTGATTCAAAAAATATATAATCTGTCATCCCTATCTCTCGCCTTTTTGGTAGTGAGGGTCAAAATATATGGTGTGACTAGTATTTCTGGAAATATCGAACTATGAACTTTGGTTTTTTTCAAACAAGCTGAGAAAATGATAACTTTGATATGTCAATTATCGTTTGATAACTCGTATGAGAAAGATATGTTATATTTAAAAATCAGGAAAAAAACCTCTACAAAATTTGATAATATACAGAGTATCCAATTTGAGAAATAAATCTGAAATTTGCTGCTGGTTTTTGTTATCTTGTTATTGAAATTCAGTCACAACCAAACAACCTTATATGGAACTTTTTTTCCTCAGTTCAAAATAGCGATGTTAGGGGCTGGGTAGTTCATAGTAAAGGACTTATATATATACTTATCTGCCCAAGTTAAACCACTGATAAGAATTGAAAAAAAATATTTTTCAAATTTTTTGACCCAACAAGACGAGTTATGTCTTACCACGAACTCCATTCTTCACGAAAGCTTGAATTTGAATGTCAATTATTTCTCGGTTGGTAACACGAAATAAATAGAAGTATGTCTTCGAATCTGCGAGATGCTATTAGAGCGCAAGCAATGCCAAAATTCAAAACTTACCGTGAGATCTCGCTCAACACCTGATCTAACGTCACTACAGAATCTATCGACAGAATATTGACCGCTGCTTAGAGTCGTTAGATGGATGAACACACTGATTAAAGGAAGGACTCTGAAGACTGAAACAAACGTGCTGCAAGAATAGTGATAAGCATGAGGTACAACGACCCGTCTTATACTTGAGCAAGGTGGGGAGGGGCCGTAGCGTCGTTGAGAAACAAAAAAAAATCGTGGAAACACCCCGCGAACCTAGATTGACAGGTTGAATGTCAAGGCAAAGCCAGAGGCTATTCATCTTTTTTCGGAAATATGCTCTTTTGGTATTCTCCACTGCGGTATGGTAATGAAGATATGGATATGTCGCGATCTGATTCATCTATTCGCGAGTGGTACAAGGGATTCCCGATAAATTGGAGTGAGCGCCGATAGAGTACTGGGAATCGGCCAAAAAACACAAAATATGTCTTTTCTTCATCGAAATTTATTGTATCGCCTTCCAGAGCTGTCAGAAACAAGTATCTCAGTTAATTTACAGTAACTTAGATACTTTAAAGTTACTGTATCTTTTTTCGCGCATGTTCTGGGGAATAGCGTGTTATCGTTTTGTCCAAATGTCTGTAATTTTCGTTGACTGGGTCGAAAATGGTCCCAAACGACTAGGTTGAACTCACTGATGACGAATCCGGTGTCAAAATCGATTCTGTCCGGCTGGCCGGCCGACCGTCCGTAGACACGATTACGGTCGTACAGAGAATCCTATCGATCTGAAACTTTGAGGGTAGATTGCATTTCAAAATGCGACGGTTAAGTTCGTTAATGGGCGAAATCGGCCAAACGGTTTCGGAGTTAGAGCCCCAGCCTCATTTAATTCTATTCGAACTGTTATTTTTTGATAAAGAACTGGATTTCAATTCTATCTAATCTGTATTTTTAGAAATATTGGGCAAATAAAATGGGCATATCTGCGGAATCATTGGATGGATTTTACCCATTCACGAATTCCGTCTTCGTAATCAAGGTCCAAACCTTCTCAACAGATATCGAGTTTCTAAGTTGTTTCTTTCGAAAGTCATAAAAATAACAGTTCGAATGTTCATATATAATTTAATGAGGATAATTTATCGAAAAAAAAAAAAATTTTTTTTGTTGGCGAAAAGTAACTAGTATCTCAGATACTTTTCAAAAGGAACTGTGTCTTGTAACTCAAATAAAGTTTCTAAAGACAAATGTGTATGAAGTTGGCCCAGCGTTTCACGATTTCCGAAAACATTTTTTTGTGCTGAATTGTTCTTGGTATGTGCTGCTTTGTATCGTGCAATATTTTTTATTCCTGTTCTCAAGATATTCCACACAGTGTCTTAAATAGTCCAGCCCAGCTCTTCTCGAAAAACTAGGTAAATGAAGAATTTTGTCCTAGAAATAGAGTGGAAAAATTTGTGTTACATTTGTGCTGACTTGTACCGTAAATATTTTCAAGAAATTTCGTCGAGTTTCCGAGAAATCGTAAAAGTGAAACTTAAGTTAGCTTAGCGCTTTCGTTTTTTCGCAATGAAAATATATATGCCAAAACATGTGATATACGTAAAATAATTGAATCATTCGCGAAATTCTTACTAATTTCTCAAAAAAAAAGATTTTGGAAAAAAGTTAGCCCAGCAACTTCGTTTTTATGTGTCAAAAATTCTTTATGATAGTTGTGCTACATTTATACTGACTTTAGCCAGTCAGATCTTCAGAAAAAACTCTTCAGTTATCCTCCGAACGGAGAGAATTTAAAAAAAAAATAGTTTTCTCTTGAATAAGCGAATAATCTACTTTCTATTACTCTATAATTCATTCATTGTTTGTTTGTTGTAGTTGTTTTTTAAGGATGTTACTTTCAGGCTATCTTACGTGAAAATTCCAATCTCCAAGTCTGGCGTCAATGAAATTTGAGCATACAAATTCTCCTATTCTATAAACTGATTAAGTCAAGGAATCAAGAAATATATTAATTCATCTAAAACGTTAAGAAACTTTAACCTTATATATGAAGGAACTTGAAATGAACCGTATCTTTTTTAGAAAGGAACTTTAAGGTACGTATCTAAGCTCCTTTTTTTGAAGAGTATTTAGATACCCTTACAAACTTCGGATACTATATCCAAAAGTAACTAGTATCTTAAATATTTGTTCAGAGTATCTTTGACAGCTCTGTCGCTTTCAAAGAATATCACTCTTCCGAAATAATACATTCAGACGGAATAATACTCATCTCATCTCATCAAAAACTCATTGAAAATATTTTTGAAACGCACTTCAGGTCAAATTTAATTATGTTCGGCCATCCATCCGGACGGCATACCGGCCGTGTCTGCTCTGAATTTTGAAGGACCTGGAGTCTTGAAACTTTTTGGGTATGGTTGGAGCATTGTTTGAAGATTTATACTATGGTTGGAGTCGGCATACCTAGGTTAAGTTAGTCGATGGGAAAAACGGCCATACGGTTACCAATCTGAACGTTTGAGGATGGTTCTTGAATGAAGAAAACCAGCGCACATACCAAATTTTTGGGGGTCATTTCTGTACATAATTTTCAAAATAATTTCTCACGAAGATTTACCACATTTTTGTTTTTTTTTGGAGACTATTAATTGGATTCCGATAATATTCAGCACGGGCCTTGAAGTCAATACACCATTTCAGGTTTCAATTTTATCCAACATATTGCAAAAAAATTAGTTAAATCCGTTGTTGTTGGAAATTTTTAGGATATTAAATTCCTCCATATCTCAAGTATTCATGCGATCAGTCCATTGAATAGTTTGTTGGTGAGTTAGTAGTTTCAGAATACAGATGTTTAGCTTGGTGTAAAATTTCGTGATAAGCGTACCTATTGGTAAAATGCAAAGAAAGAAACGACTCAGAGACTCGATATTTATATAGGGCAATTTCCTGAATGGGTATATCCGCTAATTGGGTGCGTTGATTCAAAAGTTTTATTCTTCCAATATTTCCAAAAATACTAATCGAATCCGAATGTTATCTAGTAATCGACCAAGAATCTTGCTGATGAATGCAGGATCATATGAAAAGAAGATTGCCAAATATATCCATCAGGGAGTGAGGTTGCGTTTGGCGGAGTCAAAACGTTAATAGCTAACCTCTTTGGCACTGTATTTCAAATATTTACCCATTCTCATCAAAACGCAACTTTTACCTATGTGAAATTCATCGAGTATCAGGAACGTACGGCATAAGCCAAATAGGCATATAAAAATATATAAATGATTTTTTTACCAGCTTCAACTGAGGTTCAATAAGATTCTTAGCTAGCAGCTCAGTTGAAGGTTACTTATGATTCATCTTGATTTGGTGATATTAATCTAAAGATTTATTTTCCCCCTCACCCCAACTGATTATGCTATTCTTCAAGTGTTGTAGATATCAAGATGTGAGACTTGATTCATTTAATTATTTTGTAGAATTTATACGATTGCACTTTAGATTTTATTTTTGTTGTTCATTTGAACGTGTAAAGATAATTTATTTTGTGTTCTTTGATTAACACTGCAGTCGAATAGTATTCTTCTTGTAAATCAACAACTTAATTCGTCTCAATTACTGCCAGAGCTGTCAAAGATACTTTGGACAGAATCTAGATATTAGATAAGTTACCCTTTGAAAGAATATCTGAAGTTGCTTTAGGATCTAGTTACTCTTTAATAAAGGAACATAGACTTTGATAGATACTTAGCAAAAAGTTCCTTTTCGAAAAAGATGAGATTCTCTTTGAGTTCCTTTATGGGCATATATGAGGTTAAAGTGTCGTAACTTGAAAGATAAAGTTATGTATATTTTAATTGAATCAGTTTAGCAAATATAATGAATATACCCGAGTTTCTTTATACTAATTATACTAGAAATAGAGAAAAAAGAAATTTTTGCAACCCCTTCTAAACACAATACCTTACTAGAAAAAGTATGAGTTCCTTCCATGATTTTGAGGAAAAAAGCCTCCGAACCATGGGACCGCAAATGTTTTGTTTTCGAGATACGAGGTGTTATAGTTTATTTTCTCATACTTTTTGCACTTCACAAGATATTCAGCTGATCTTTGGCATAAATACTACATGAATGATGATATGGCTACAAATATTAAAATTCAGAGTTTACACCATGGGACAGTCCAATTTCGATTGCGAATCTACATGGCGATATTTTTTCTGGAACACTGTGTCTGTTTCCCTCCACAAGTATTTTTTTTGAGAACCACTGTTAGTTTGAATAATTGTAAAAAGAATGTAATGAATGTAAATGAATCTCGTCGAACATAATAGTTTATCCACTCATCTTCCGACTTCAAAACAAAACAAAAATAAACCCTTAATAAAATAGAAGAATGTATAAAAATATTGAAACTTACAACATACTTTTCAAGAAAAACAATTATATAGGGGCTAAGATACAGTATCTTAGATAGGTACTCGGATATATTCTTCAAAGTAACCAAGTTACTGAAAAGTAAAAGTGAAAGTGATAGCTCTGCCTACATCTCAACTAATTTGACCTCAGTGGTAAGAATTCAACAGATAACATGGATATTAGTAATGGGACTAGTTTATACATTAAATTATACGAACTTTATTATTAGGGTATATCCTAAACTTCAAAAGTATCACAGATGTATTGTCATTTGAACAAGGCCGTCCGTCCCTGCAGATTTCAATGCGAAAGACGTTGTAAACAAAAAATTGTTCCTAAGCAGAGAAACATGATATAAGCTCTTGCTTTTTCATAATGTCAACTTCTATCTCCAGTGGAACGTGAAACGATCAACAAAAAATAGACAAAAATAGAACGAGTTCACGTCTACCTCCGATTCTGAACTTCCGAAGACTTGAATCCATTTTTGTCGTAAAAAACAGGTTTAGATCGATGTTACTCAATAATTATGTTAATCCGAACTGCTTCCACTGAATAAGATTTGTGATTAATATCAATTCCAGATACTTATTCTGAACTTGGAGTTTCAGTAAAGATTCGTTGAATTTTTTCCCAAGTTTGTGATGATTACGAAAAATTTTGGACAACTGATATGGAGCACTGTGTTTATGCACACTTCAGAGTGATCTCATCATATGTAGAGCAAATGTAACTTTATTGATTAAAGATCATTTTGGGAATTTTGTCCAATTGAAATGGCAATTTATGTCCTTGTGGATCGTAAGATTGAAAATTGTCAAGGGCAGATTCTAGAAAATTACGAAAAAGATTAGATAAGATAAATGAGAAAGTCTTAATTTTTCATTTTGTAATGAAAACAGCTATTTGCTAAAAAAATTAGATCCTTCAGAAACATCAATTGATTTATTTCAGAAGGCTTATTATATGCTGGCATTCTGAAGAATTGTATTCCTATCTGCTTCCTTGAACGAGATATGTGCCACTAGGCCATTGTTGCCGTCCGTACTTGTATAAACTCTGTTCCAGGAAAAAAAGATACTTATGTCACCTGAAAGGAGAGTTATTCGGGAATTAAATACAACGAAAGATTTCCCATGTGTTGTCCCATGTTTATGTAATCAAATCTATCGGTTTCATAGTGTTATAATATTCTTCAAGGATACCACCGATGGTTATGCAGTGAATCATATAACTTCACGAAATGTGTTGAATATTTTGAGGATAAAAGACAACAAAATAAAAATATTTTGCCCATTGAAAAAAAATATTATTTGATACAGGTTTTAAAATGGAAAAATATGTATATCCATATGACATTTCCATATAAGTTGAGGTTATTGCTATTAGTATACGGGAGTGAATTCGACTCGATAATTTACGCGCTTGTTCGAAGAAACAGCGTGTTATCACTTTTCCCGAATGTCAGTAGTTTTCGAAATTTGAGCTTGGTCTTAAGTGATTAGGTCTGACTCTCTGAAGAATCCGTGGTCAGATTCAATTCTGTCCGTCCGCCCGTCTATATGTACTCAAACTCAGGTAAGGTTGGAGTCGAAATGGTTAAGTTCGTTAATGTGTGAAATTTGCTGAACATTTTCGGAGTTATGCCCCTTTAAAATCTTGAGGTTAGCTTTTAATTTTGTAGAAAGAAATTGTTTTTCCGGAGACTATTAATCGAATTACGGTGAAATTCTGCACATACCTCGGGGTCAATACTAAACAAAAGCTTTCCGAATTTCTATTCGATCCGATATTTTTTTTTGATGATATCGGGGAAAAATGCATGGTCATTTGAAATTTGAAGATTATTACCTTCAATATCTCAAGAAATACTGAAGCAATAAAATTGAAGCTTGTAGATTTCCAACACGCAATGTTAAAATTGTATTGAAATTGAATAAAAATAGACACGAAAATTCTTGACTTGAAACTTTTTTTTTGAAACCTATTCATCCGATTTCAATGATATTTGTCACGGTACTTGAAATTGAAATTAAACAATAGTGCCAATTTCAGTTTGGTCCGATATCTATTTTCAGAGGTATGAAAATAATATCGAATTTGGTGGCCATTTGAATTTTGCAATTATTTTCTCAATATCTGTAAAAGAACTGCCAACATCTAAACATGTATTTCGAGAATTTTCCGGATTTTTTTGAAACTATTGTTTCAAAAAACATTCATCAGCTTGCAATAAAGTTTCACAAAAACCTTGAGGTCGCTGCTAAATAACAATTATTTTTCGAATATTCTATATTTTGCGACTTCAAACCTGCTCCACAATTATCATGTTTCTGAGTTGATTCTTTCGGTAGTTATTGTGTTCAAGATCTGCAGTCCTAAACACAATACCCTCCGAAAGAAATTAATATTTATTGAGTAGGTTTGCACCTTGATTAAGAGCCAAATTCGTGAATGGGTAAAATCAACCCAAAAACTCTCATACAAATATATTTTTTCTTTAAATTTCCGAATAAACAGATCGGATCAAATTGAAATCGAGTACTTGATTGGAAATGATAGCTTGAAGGTTCCTGCAGAATTTCGTTAAGACCATATGAAAATAAGAACGCCGAATCTTTTCATTGAAAAGTGAAGTTGCGTTTGGCGGGGTCGAAACACGTGCTATTCTGTCAATCTAAATTCAGAATGAGGAATATTCTATTTCAACGAAAAAGATGCCCTCATCATAAATATGTCAGCTCATTCTTTGAACAAATTCCAATTGCACTTTATTATTTGGAAAAAAACAATCTTCATCTTTTCGAAATTACGGTCGAAAGGTGTATCCATAAACCAACCTCTCCTAACGCTTGTTTTGATCCGATCCGAAATGCAATGAATGATACCACTATGAGTCAACGATGGAACGCGCCCAAAAATTCCTACTACCATTCAGATTTGCTTTCCGAAAACGACAATGCATTTCTGCATTTCAATTCGCGATATAAATCAGAACATACCACGTGCCGCAATTATAATTTGGACGGTAGATGAGTAGGCTTTGGGGGTCCATTCAATGGAAATTGAGGACTTTTGGGTTGTTGTTTACTCCTGGAGGAAATTGACAAGACAATCGAAAATTTGCATGTGATCTGCTGTTCACTTTCGTCTTTCGTCAGCCTCCAGCCTAGGGGTCGATCACATATACGGCTGCTGCAGGGAGGGCAATGGGGCACCGTTCTCATTAAAAGTTGTAGATTTGCTCAGTGATATTGGTTCAAACCGATAAATAAAAAAAAAGCACTGACATGAAGTTACCAGCTTTTGCACGCATGTTCAAATTTGTTGCTAAAGCGGCCAATACGATCTTAGCTGTATTTTTGGAAATATTGGGAGAATAAAATTTTGAGTGAGTACATCTACGCAATTTTACCCATTCATTAATTCGACCTTCGTCATAGAGCCTCAAACCTACTCTACAAATATCGAGTTGCTAAGTTGTTTCCTGCGGAAGTTATTGTGTCTACGGTCAACTCGTTCTAATTTCTACTTCTGCCCGAAGTTGTTCATCATTATTTTCAAACTTGTTACCAAGTTTCACTCTGATTGAATCAGTATTTTTTTTCAAGTTATTCCGGGAAAAACAACGATAGGTACCGGAAAAAAACGAAATTAACATATTTTTCCCGAATATCTCCGAAAATTTGGATGTTATTTTCAGTGAAGTGCAATATAAATGAGTATATTCAATAATTTCAACTTTTTCCCAAAATGCAGGTATGTTATTGTGATAATTTGAAAGTAATTGTGCTGGTTAAAAAACACACTACATTGCGTTTCCAAAATTTCGTCATCCGTCACAGATTCTCCAATGAGGAGTCATTATTCATTAATTTTCAAAGAAGATTATTATCAAAATTTCGCCCAAAAGCAGTGAGAATATTCTGCACTGTGTAGTGATGCTGTATCGTTCAAGGATGCAAAGCTGTTCGTCAGTTCGAAAGAAATCCTTTACAAATTCGAAATTCATATATTAAATTTCTCGTATTCTGTATAGAATCATTTTATTCAGAGAATTGCTTTTCTATAATATATAATTATTTCATGAAACAGCGTTCGTTGAGTGAGTTCGTTCAATAATGTACTCATTTGCGCTCATAAAATCATTGTCTGAATTAAATGATTTCATACAGAATATGAAAAAATAATTATAAATCACGAATTTGGAATGACTATTTCAGAAATTAGGAGCTGCTTTGCATCCTTGGAACATATTGTATAAGTGCTTTACTACCTAGTGCAATATTTTCACTGCTTTGAAGCGAAATTTCGATAGTGTTCCACCATGAAAAAATTTAGAAACATCTGAATAATGACTCCTTGTTGTCAAATCTCAAAACCAGCACAATTAATTTGGAATTATCACAATAACGTAGGAGCTGCATTTTGGAAAAATTATGAAAGATACACCTGAATAACGACCCATAACGGTAGAATCTGAAATGGATAACGAAGTTTTGGAAACGCAATGTACAGGGTGTTTTTTCAACCTGCACAACCAATCTGAAATTATCACAATGAGAACCACGTAATTTGAAGAAAACTTAAGAATCTTTTAATTGTGTTAATTGAAAATTTCTTCAAAATCGGATGAGCAACACCAAACTTTTTAATCAAAGTAAAACCGGTCGTATCAGATAAATCACCCTGTATAGTCTCAATAGGAATCCCAAACCATTAACCAAACATTGTTTTGAAACTGTCTTGACTAGTTTAAACCCATCCTAAAATCTGACGTTCTCCTCCGGAATCGCCCTTTATATATAATTATATTTTTTTTTGTATCACCGTTATTGGGTCTGGTTACATCAAGACACCGGTCCACACTGCGAACAAGATGTCCCCAGGTCTTCAGGCATTGTATAAAAATACAATGCTTCAGGAGGCTTCAGATCAGATTGAAATACATTTTTGCTCGCATGTTCTGGGGAACAGCGTTCTACTGTTTTGTCCAAATGTCTGTAATTTTCGATGATTGAGCAGAAAATGGTCTCAAACGACTAGGTTGGACTCACTGATGACGAATCCGGTGTCAAAATCGATTCTGTCCGGCCGTCCTTACGCAGGGTAGGTCGCCCATTAGAATGCCGCGGTTAAGTTCGTTAATGGGCCAAATCGGTTGAATAGTTTCGGAGTTATAGCCACTTGAAATTTTGAAGTTATTTATTTTTTATTTCAGAAACTACTTCAGCGATTCAAACTTGGCAATAAGGTGGAGTATAACGACGCGCAACTTTGGGCCAAATTTTGTCAGGATCATATTGTCAGTAAATTTATAAAAAAATTTTTTTTTCTAAATTTTTTTCCAAAAAATTTTTTTTTCGGAAACCATCTATAATATCCAAAAAAAAATTCCACTCACACTTTGAGCTTCATATTTCACAGCTGTGTACCAAATTTCAGTTCGTAGACACGATTACGGTAGTACGGAGGATCCTATCGACCTGAAACTTTCAGGGTAGGTTGCATTTCAAAATGCGACGGTTAAGTTCGTTAATAGGCGAAATCAGCCAAATGGTTTCGGAGTTAGAGCCCTTTGAAGTTTTGGCTTTATTTTTGCGATATTTCAAAAACTGCTGAGACGATTGGATCGAAACTTGGCAGTTAGTTGGAGTATGGCAACGCGCAACTTCCCGCGAGATTTTGTTGAGATCATAATATCCGTAAGTTTCGAAAAAATTTTTTTTTCGCGAACTGTTCATCACATTTGCAAAAAAAATCAGCGCAAACTCTGAGCTCCATATTCCGCAGCAGTGTGTCAAATTTCAATCCGATACGGTTATTAGTTTTGGAGATATTGGGAAAAATATATGAAATTTCGTAGTTTTTTTCCTGATATTATTGTTTTTTTCAGAATACCTAACTCAAGAATTACTGATTCAACCACGATGAAAATTCGCACCTAGTCTGAAGATGCTGAAACACAACTTTGTACAGAATTTCGTGATGAATTTGAAAAAAATTCAAAATTTTTTCTTTCTAATACATATTCAATATTCTGTGATCTTCTTGTCATATTATACTCATTAAATTCTGTACGAATCTTCGAACTGTTATTTTTCGATGAAGTACTGTATTCCAATCCTATCTAATCTGTATTTTTGGAAATATTGGGAAAATAAAATTTTGAATGGGTATATCTGCGGAATCATTGGGTGGATTTTACCCACTCACGAATTCGGCCTTCGTAATTAAGGTCCAAACCTTCTCTACAAATATTGAGTTTCCAAGTTGTTTCTTTTATGAAGTTATTGTGTTTACGGTCCGGGGGTCAGGCACGTACAAAGGGAAATCGAACAAAACACGAACATTCCGCCTTTAGGCCCAAAATTCTAGTTGGTAATAGAGATTGTCGATAACTAGTAAGTATATTTTATGCATCTTGTATCCTTGTATTTGTACGAAAGCGTAGAGGGGCCATGGCAGAATTTTATGGAGGAATACATACATTTATTTAAGAATTCATGCTTAAATGTATGAAGTCATACAAAAATTTATGGATTCATACTAAAAAGCATTAATTCATACAAACATGTATGAAATCATAGATAAAAGTATAAATTCTTACAGAAAAGTATGAATTGATTGGAAATAGTATAAATTCAAATAAAAAAATATGAATTCGTAGTCCACCGTGTGTGTATGTGCTAATGCGATGTTCTTGGAAACTCAGACGGATTCTCATGATTATTTCAATAATGGGATCTGTTCACTTCTAGAGAAATTTAAGAGCTGAAATCAACACATGGAAAGGGCTTTTTTGTGATCCTCACTAAAAAAATTTCGTAACGATGATTTATCTGCAAGCCAATCTCAAAGGAATAAATATAACGCATCATTGGATGACAGTTGAGTCCCTTTAATTTTCTATTCAATATTGACTCATTGAATCTGTTTATTGATAGATTCGATCTGTAATGAACTGATTTTTTTTCAGTTTACACATTTGTATGTCAATTGAAAGATTTTCATTTTTTGGAGTTGCCTTCGTATGTTTCAATTATTTTTTTAACTCAAAATGGATATTTCATAATTTCTAATTTGATTATGGAATTATTTCATGGTATAAGAAGAAACGGATATTTCTGGATTGTAATTTGAGCGATCATTTATTTTATTTTCAATGATTGGAAGGGAATAAAGATCGTCGTTGCAAACCACGAATATTTAATTATTGTTCTTCTTTACCATGTCCTCGGTAGTATAGTGGTCAGTATCCCCGCCTGTCACGCGGGAGACCGGGGTTCGATTCCTCGCCGGGGAGGAAATTTTTTTATTTTTTTTTTCTCATACTTTTTGGATTTGGTCGGTACCAATTGATTTTTTCACATTTTGATTGTACCATGATCAATTAAACAACGGAAAGTAATGCCGAAAATTTTGTGGTAAGAAAATAGATTTTTTTTTATTTTCAAAAACACTTAATATTAACATAAATTCAAGTAATGATGAAGATAACTCCCAATTTTTCTCTATTACCTGAAAAAAACAGCCCACAATATCCATCATTGGACAAAAATGAGTTTTTTAAAATCTGTTCTTGGGAAACGGGATATTTTATTTTCATTGATGTGTTGTAATTAAAGAGGTTCATTAGACTTCATCATAAACGTTTTTGAATAATTAGGAATGTAAATAAAACAAAATGTTTCAACATCCATCGAGTGGTCAGAACACATGAATCAAGATCCACTATCTATTCACTTTTATATGGGACCATTTTCATGCTATTCTAAATACAGTTGCAACTTATGTGAATTTCATAATTATTTTTAACGAAGTTCATTTTGATGGCGTATATTTGGTTTTCGTTATTCAGTCAATCTCAAGATTGTAATCGTTTCATTCGGTAGACCGGGTAAAAATTCTTCGCTGACAGAAATCGAATAATACTGTTGATTTCAGTCTACTAGTGGGAATATGAGACTTATAATGCAGAAGAGATATCTACCGAGGATAACCTTCTTGCCACCATATTCAAAATTCAAATCCACCCCAATTCGAGGGTAGTTGATTCTTGTAATATTTCAGAATAATTTGCTGACCGGAGATTTCCATCAGTCGAGATATTTTATTGAGACGCGGCATTATGGAAACGTAGCATACTTTTTGTGCCCCCATGAAAAAGATTCGTATTACATATCTCCTTTTCGTTTCTGAATATGATTAAACACCCTATTAACGAACTTAATTTCTAGTCGATAGGATCCTCCGTACGCCAGTAATCGTTCGTAAGGACGGCCGGACAGAATCGATTTCGATACCAGATTCGTCATCAGTGAGTCCAACCTAGTGGTTTGTGACCATTTTCGACTCAAAATTCGAAAATTACAGACATTTGGACAAAACGATAGCGCGCTGTTCCCAAGAACATGCGCGCAAAAAGGAAGTGACCTGTTCAAACGATGTACACGAAAAGTTACGGAAATAGTGTTCAGGGTTATATCACACTCCTGGGAACTTCCCTAGATTTCTTTTTTATCTGAAAGCACATAAACACACTACGCTAGACCACTGAGAATAGAATTAACTAGTGCGGCCATCCAGATACTTGCGGTATGTCAAGCTTCCCCCACTCTCTGGTGCCCTCTACTAGCTGACTCGTTTCAGGCGGGCTCTTATAAGAATTACATTATTCTGAAGTGTAACTCGTTTATCTTATTGAGCTTATATGTTTAGATTGATTTCAATGCAATAGCAGGTAAAAATAGGAAAATTGCAAGTACCCAGGTAAAAAATTTTCGCTTTATCGTTTCCGATCCCGAATTAAAAAAAATGGATTCTAGCGATTAGGAGGGATAATTGTGAACAAAACGATCCTAGTCGTGTTCAAACTGGCCAGTTTGAATGAAATTATTATGATAATTAATATCCTTATTTTCGTAGGCACTTGAAGGAAAATGCTGTTCCATCGCATTTTCGCCTCATAAATAGCCATCAACATCTTCCAAATCCTGAATGAGA
The DNA here is from genome assembly GCA_958510865.1 of Myrrha octodecimguttata. Lineage (NCBI taxonomy): Eukaryota > Metazoa > Arthropoda > Insecta > Coleoptera > Coccinellidae > Myrrha > Myrrha octodecimguttata. The sequence goes on from OY294057.1 coordinate 37,004,134, forward strand.
GTTTTAAACCGTCGTCCCTCTCCGATTTTTTTCCAATAGCAGAAAAAATAGCTACATCTGATCAGGAAATAACCTCAGAACAACTCGAAAACACTGAACAGAAGACAGTTGAAACGAAAATCGCTAACTTAAAAGAAATTGTTGAAAAATTACAGGAACAGAATTTTATCCTATCAGAATATGGTGATTTACTGTAGATAATTCCGAAAAATTCTTTCTGTCTAATGAAGAATCTCAAAAAAAAAATTAATTTTTCTCGTTTCAGAACGTAGAACAGCTGAGTAAAAAACATCAGCAATAGTGATGTTCTTTCGTACTGAACGAAGTGATTTATATAACTTCAATCAGAAAGATCAGTTGAAGCGATCGTTCTTTCGTTTTCAATCAGTTCCCCCTTCCACAACTCTAAAGTGATTGCAAATGATTATTCTAATCGCGGAACAAGTTCCATCAGTTCAATCAGTACGAAAGAACACTACTAATATATCACAGCATCGTCCTGTTCAATTATTTACCTGCTTCGATGAAATCTTCGAATGTGTCAAGTTTTTCCAATGTTCGAATGTTATTATAGTCTATAGTGTTGATGAAAGTTCAAATGATAATTGTATTTAGTGTTTGTTCGATTCATTTATGACTTGTCCCATACATTCATCTGTGTCTAATTAGATGATTAAATATCAACTATCCTAAAATGAGGAAATTATATGATGATCGATGACGAAATTTGGCCACTATTGGCGTCTGAATTTAAGATAGTAGCGCCACGGTGGCCAGTTTTAGAACCTCACATACAGACATAGATTTTGTTTTGATAGTCGATTTTATACTGTTTGTTAGTGTTTGGTTTGACAATTTTTGATTTCATGATTTATTCAAATACTTTTTAGACTTTTATAGTTGACGAGAGTATTACTGAGAGCACATATTCCATTCTTATGAATTAGGTATGTATCATCCTTCAATCTAATTGAGTGGAGCAACTCTAAAATTACGGGGATATTTCCGAGGTTAGACAGAATTTTAATATTATTTATTTTCAGATCCAAATGGCAAGATTGACTTTGGTGGATTTCTTAGGCTGTCTTGAAAGTTGGAAAACAGATAGTATTGTAAAACATACTCTTTGGAATTATAGATAAATAGTCATTACTAAACTAAATACTCAATATATTGTGAATAAAATGAATACATTCACATGAAACTAATGCTACTTCTACTGTAAGCCTTATTCATTATGGATTGACAATTAAATTTTCCAACACTCATATGATTGGTCTTGAAAAAGCTGTAATAAATAAGCCTTGTACAACTTTGCTTTCATCGGCAGAAGCGAAGAGTATTCATCACCAGGTATTTCCTTGTTGAGACTCTTTTTTTTCAATAGTCAGTCTATCTCTAGAACATTTACGTTGTTCCTTAATGATCAGTTCAACAGGCAGATTTCTGGAAGGCATAGCATTCCTCTTAAGTAAACTTTTCTGCTTGGATTATGGGCCTGGAAAAAAATTGTTTTCATGAATGTGATCTAATATTTCATGAGCAATTCGTGCTTATCTCTATAAAAATGATCATCATCGGTAAAATGCAGGTAACAGACTCTCATAAATCTTGTTTGTTGGTTTTTATCGATTCTTCAACACTTTCAGGCCCGACTTCCTTAGAGGAAGTTTCTTTCACCCTAACTCCAAATGTTTACCGGGCTGTAGAAATCTATGGGAAGGGACATTTGAGTTTTCTTTTCCCCAGTTGAACCACTTGTAAAATCACACAAACGCCAAGAACAATGCATAAACTTTCTCATTTTCTTAACATTTCTTTCAACTTGTCAATGATAATGTCTGTACCTTGGGTTACTCGGATAGTCACCAGAGGGAGTAGCGCTTATCTTCATTCGCCAATCTCACATTTTCTGAATATATCGCAGGATACCTACCGTATTTGTATAATCTGTGAAAAAATATTCAAAGCATCAGTTCGGAATAACAAAATGAATTGCAATATTACCAATTACACCTATGATTTACTCTCTCACGTTTCAAGTATTAACTTTTTCATAGAATCAAATCATTAATCACTTAAGCTACCTTTTGTGCGAGGGAGATTCGGGTATTTGGGTAATCGGAGATTCTTCCCTATTGGCTGACGACGATCACGTGACCGTCGTCGACCAATAGAGTGAATCTCTCGGCCAATAGGGTGAATCTCCGATTCCCCAAATACCCGAATCTCCCTCGCACAAAAGGCCCCTTAAATGTAGAAGACAAGCATAAGAACAAGTTGATTTAAAGTATAGAGAGTGCGACAGAAATTTAAAAAACTAATTCATTTCGAAGGATTTCAATAATTATAACTATGTTCCTCTCATACTTCGTTTTCTTTCAATGAATTCAATTCATTTGCCTACTTCCTTGCATTTCGAAATGTTTCAATAGATTTGTCGTAACATTGTTCAATCAATTGCCATTCATATATCTACTTAAAAATTAGAAAAAAATAAAAATCAAAGCGAATAGCACATGTGAAAGCGGTAGAAACCATGCTATAGCGTATTGCGAGCCCGATGAAGAGACGGTAGGGCACCAGAGAGTGAGGGAAAAAGAGCACATATTCGGTAGCGCGTTCGCAATATGGTGGCCGCTCTAGTATATTATATTCTCTTTGCGCTAGACACGTATCTGGTTTTGCGAATTTCAAATTTTCAGCAGTAAACAGGAATATTGGGTTACCATATATTCCGGAACATTGACGAAGGCTTTAAGACCCTGTATCGATCGATATACATTTTAGCATCGAACCCACTTGTTTCTTGGATTCTTTGAGAGTCTTCCTCAACATAGTATAGAGCGACATTAATCTTCTAGCTATACATATACGCTCCTTCTCATATCCACCGTTACTCCATTTGAATTCCTGATTATATCAATGTGTTTATTTTGTTCCACGCTTCGAAGATTCGTTGACCTTACTTGCACAATCATACTTTGCTCGACATCAATGCCTGACGTGAAAATTGATCTTCATAGTAGAAAAATGCACATACCGTATAGCATGTTCAAAAAGCGAGAGTTCATTAGCTAATTATATATTCTATGGAGATAAGGACATTCATAATCAATGTCTAGAGTAATTATGAAGCCGAAATTCGTGTGATGCACTGAATTTGTTCAGAAAGTCAAGAATTATAAAAAAGATTTTTTATATTCACCCTTATCATTCAGGAGTTATTGTGTCTGTGGTCAGCCGAAACAACTCAGAGATTCGATAATTATTCTATTGTGGAGGTGCATCTTTATTATCATTTTATTTATTACTAGGGTTGAATTTACACATGGGTGATATTCGCCTTTTGATTCCTGAGGAATTTGCATTCGGAATTGCAGTTTTCCAATAGTTCCAAGATACCAAAGTACATTTGTTTGTGGAATAACAGTTCAACGCATGTGCTTATACGCTTACTCCCCGCGAATATAAGAAAAAAATCGTGAAAAATTCTTCGAATCTTTTTTTGATGTTGTATAGTGAAATAAGATCGGACGGATTCTGTCCGTCCGTATGTGCTCTAACTTTCGAATTAAAAGACTTAGCGACTTGAAGTTGTCAGATTAGGTTTGGAGTTCAAATATCTCGGTTAAGTTCGTTAATGGATGGAAGCCCATTTGAAATTTTGAGGTTAATTCCTCGATATCTCATGAAGTATTGTCTCGATCAAATTAAAACATCGTGAACAGTTTTGGAATACCAACGCGCAACCCAGAGCAAAATTTCGTGTAGATCCATCCTCTGTCTAAGGCAATTGTCAAACAAACATATAACTTCTGATAATGTGTACGTGAAATAACTCTCTCTTTCAATTTGCATAGTAGAAATTATGTACCTATTCCATTAAAAAAAAAGATCGATGACGTCATATCTCGAATATCGATTACGTCACAAATATAGGTCGAATGTCAAAAGGTGCCTACGTTTAAAGCAAAATCGACGTGTCTGAGAATTTTTCGAAAACCTCTTGGTTCCAGCAATAATTAAAATATTCTGGGTAGAGACAAAAGTTCAGGAAAATCTAGAATTTGAATGTAACACATATTTGAGGGAAATGAAAATGTTTGGGTCTGCCAGAACAATCACTGCGGAAACATTGTAATAATTGAAATTATTCAGGATCAGAAATGCCGGACTTAAATGTCTTCCAAGTCGTAACTTTTTACGGACTCGTTGGGAACATGTTTTTTTTCTATTATCGGAATCGGTTATTATAACCATAAGAATACTTAAAAAAATTTTTCGCGATCAAAAATTCAAATTTTAAACATGAAAACCATCTTTCAAATTTGGTTCCACATATTGAACGCTCTTAACTTCTCGGCGTTCTGTGACGCAACGTGTCATACCAACTCTCTCTCCCTCTCTTCGTTGCACCTTCCACTCTATCGAGCTAATGGACAGCGTCGGCTGTATCGATCAGAGGATAGTGCTGTGACGTGTGACGTTTGAGACCATCTGCCACGTTTCACCCAATTTGAACTTCTGTCCCGATTTAATAATTTTTAGTACCGAATAATTCAAAATTCGCAAATTGTGTGATGGCATACATTCTAATCTTGTATCGAACCAGTTGGAAAAAATATACAAATATGATACTTCGTGTAACATGCAAGAGACCAATTAAGTTGGCGAAGTATCCAAGTGATATTTGAAAATAGTTATTTTCCTAACAAGTGCGGTAGGTGATATTTTTCCTCACGAAACTGGTTCATAAATACTGTATTCATTCAATCGAAAACGAGACTTACTAAAACAGCACACATACAAACAGGAAATGTAATGATGATGCTTTTCACTCATTATCAGTAATATTTATAGTACTAACAGTTACTTTCCCGCACTAGTGCGTGAAAATGGTACTTTCCGAGAAAAGAATAGTGTGTTTAAGTAGTAATTTGCACATGGTTGTAGGAAAAATTCCCTTTTCTTTGAAATTTGAAGCCATCCAATTTCACGGACCTCACTTGGGATCTTGACTTTACTTGTTCAGTCTGCTCATTAAGATTTCAATACCGATATCATCAACGAAAAATTCATTACAGAATAATTTATTCTCAAAAATCCGACGATAAAAAAATATTTGGAGTTTACGAATAGGATATATCATATTTTTTGTTAGGTTATAAATATTGGGGTTGGTGCCATGACTTTACGGTCGATAGTTCGAGCCCCAGATTGGAGAGAAATTTTCTGGATCGTTCACCATCTTTAAGGAAACAGTAACAAAGCCTACAAGGAACGCACCGTTGTTCGCACTAGCTGAATGAGCTCATGAAAGCTTTTATCGAAACATAGTTCTCAGGAGATTTCGGGCGCTTCATCTGCCTATTTTGAATAAGGTAAGAAGATTTCCTGTCCATATGTTTTTAGTTTTCACAGGATTCTTCTGGATTCGCCATCCACCCATCATGAGAAATATTCTCAGATTGATAAGTACAAACATCTTTTCAGATAGGAAACCCTTATATTACGGAATGTTAGGAATTATATTTTTTCTTGATTTCAAAAATATAATTTATCTCTCCTGAATCTCAGTTTTTGCGCGCAAGTTCTATGGCAACAGCGAGCTAGCGTTTTGTCCAAATGACTGTAATTTTTGAATTTTGGGCCGAAAATGGTCTCAAACGTCTAGGTTGAACTCACTGATGAAGAATTCGTTGTCAAAATCTATTATATCCGGTCGTCTGTATGCACGATTACAGACGTAGGGGAAATTCTATCGACCTGAAACTTTTAGGGAAGGCTGCATTTTAAAGTGCGACGGTTAAGTTGATCAATGGGCGAAATCGGCAAAGAGGTTTTCAAATAAGATCTCTTTGCAATTTTGAGGCTATTTCCGTGATAACGCGGGACCTACTCGAACGATTAGATTGAACCTTGGCAGTTAGTTGGGGCATTGTATAACATTTATTGTATACAATGGTTGGGGTATAACGACGCTCAACAAAAGTTTGCTCAGGCCTTGAGCTTCATATTACACATTAGTGTAAACAAATTTCAGTTTAATTCGATTACTATTTTTGGAGATATTTCGAAAAAAAATGTAAAATTTTGTGTTTCTTCCCTCGATATCGTTGATGGACAACTTTGTGCAGAATTTTTTTTTCAAATATTCAATATTCTGTGATCTTCTGATCATAATATCCTCAGGAAATTCTGTATGAACCTTCAAACTATCATTTTTCGATAAAATACTGGATTTCAATTCGATCCAATCTGTGTTTTTGGAAATATCGGAAAAATCACGGCCGACCGTGAACACAATAACTTCCAGAAGAATCAACTAAGAAACTGGATATTTGTAGAGTAGGTTGGGGCTTAATTACGAAGGCAGATTCCGTGAAAGGGTAAAATCCGCCGAATGCTTCCGTAGATATACCCATTCAAAATTTCATTTTTTCAATATTTACAAATATTTTACCAATATTTTATTCGAAAGAAACCTAGAAAATCACAGTCAGCAGCTAACAAAATATGTAAAAGTTTAAGAAAATAAAAGACACTATATATAATCAAGGAAAATGACAAGTTCCAAAAAATCATAACCATTTATTGCAGTTCCACGAATACTTACTGTTAGCTATTCGATCCATTATGAACCGAATATCCTATAGTTGATTCATAATAATCAGATCACCTTATTTTCAATTCCCCCTCGTATATTCCAGATAAATACCCATATCACGCAAACTAAACGTTGACCAAATTAAATAAAATGATTCTTATCACTCAAATTGATCAATTTGTAAGATGTCTTTGCGTAACTTCGTTCTACGCATTATAAATAATTCACGTGAATTCAGTACCTACACAACATTTTCAAGTTCCACTATGTGTCTTTAAATATTTGTATGCTAGGGAATCTCTTGATATTTCTCTTTATGTGATTTTACTGGAAAAACAAATTTCAATTTTTATTGGACACACAGAATAATAGGATTGGGTTAGAATATGTTGAGTAAAAGGTCATAAGGATTAAGCTGGTAAGTAGTTGTTCAAGTCAAAATATAAACTACTCAACACGAAACAGTTATCACCTATTCAAATGGCTGTAACTCTTATAATTTTTAACTCAACCTCGTAGTTTTAACTCTATTTTTGAGGTACCTACTATGGTGCTCCCAAGTTGCTTTTGTTTATTTGCATCTCTTCAATATACAGTGTGATTTAAGAGTAGATACGTTTCATCAATCGGAAGTTAGTTACACTAGGTCTTTTGCATATATTTTTCAATCATTGAATATTTAACCGAAAGAATAAAGAAAAAATTCATTCGCCGTAAAAAATTTCAATATTTAGCCAGACGACGATCTTTTAAATTTGGCTCCACATATTGCCTCTTCTCGTGTACCTTTCTCTTTGGCAAAACAATGGACAGCTTCGACTGTATCTAACGTATGATGAGTCGTGTTACATGTAAAACCTCTACGATGTGGGTTGGGTGATACCTGTTTCATATTGAGTAGTATATTTTGATATGCTCATGTACCGTTATTCCTTCGGTACTCGTACTTGATAGCTACTCAGTGTAAGAATGACCTCTTGAAGGTTCATCAGGAGGTAAAGCTGCTCTGAAAAAGTACTCAGTCTGAATTAATAAAGAAATCTTTTTGGATTTATCTAGTGATTTCGAGATCGAGATTTCGAACCAGTTTTTACGTCGACCTTAATCAAAACAATACTGAAATTGAATTGAATCAAGTCATATATTGCTGAAAAATATTTTTCATATTTTTTTGAGCTGATCCTCACCATATTTTGCACAAGTTTGTACGTTGGTATTATTCTACTGATTACCAAGTCTCCATGAAATCAGATCAGTATTCTCTCAAATATGGATAATTTGAAAAAACATTTTTAATTGTTTTCATAAATGATACATCATGATCATCATGAAACTTGCGAATTTACATTTTACAACAAATTCCGTTTCGCGTTCTTATATTTCGACTTATTGAGGAAATACTAAAACACGGAGTTAGTTTCCCAAATATTCCCGTGAATGAAAATCTGATCGATCTGTAATTTGGTGCACTATAACGACAGGTTTATTATATTCAATATAAATCTGAAGAAAAGCTTGTGATTTTCTTTCAAATTTACCTTACGATCGCGAAAATTTAAAAGTTTCAATCTGATCGCATAAGTACTTCTCCAGATATTGAGGAAATAACCTAAAAATTTAAAATGTTTTTAATTCCGAAACTGTGGTGTATTTTGCCTAGTAACAAACTTATGATTATGTTGACGATTCTTCTAGGTTTCGATATGAAATCCCACAGAACGAAAACTTAGTGCGAATTAGGAGGGTTAAGCCGGGTCCAGAGATGAGTGAAATCCGAACAGCGAATGCAATTAACTTTCATAAACGATTTGGCGAATAGTGTGGATGGCAATCGAGGTCAGCCTCCAATAATACATTCAAATGCATCATTCGAGTTGAAAACCTAGTTCTGACGGAGCAGAAAGAGCATTGCATTGCATAAAACTTCTTGTGATTTATGGCATTCGCTGTTCGCATTACACTAATCTGGACCCGGCTGTGATCGTATTTACCAATGATGACGTGCCTTTTCCAGTCAAATTCAAAGCACAGAATATATATTTCCTTGTATTTCAATCTTGCTGACGCCACTTTTTTTTCCGATGAGCACACCATGTTTTTTACATCATGACTCCACTTATATATAGAAAATACAGTCTATATGTAACAAATATGTCAAGTTCATGATTCTTATGTTCCGGAGTGTAATGAATATTGTGAGTTAATGAAATCCATCCACCCTGCAGAACAAGAATTGCAATTTTTGCATTCGAAGATAGTAGTTCCTCTTTTCTGTTCCCTTGAACCAACTTGGTTGAAGTATTTATGATATGTGTTACCTACTTTGTCGATCCCAAAACAAATTCTTTTTCAACAAAAAATGTAATTTCTTTGACTTCTTAAATTTGAAAAAAATGAACAGGAAGTATTTACTTTATATTTTTCGATTCAGTTCATTGTGATATACCATCCTATATTACCTTCAAATTTATTGATAGAGGGTGCAATTATGACAATGAAAATCCACATTCGATTTATTTTCCTATTTATAATAAATATATAATCCTGGACAATGATGCGGTTATGACAGATCAGGAAATGCACTATCGTGGAACTTGGAGATGATTTTCTTCAAAAATTCATCAGCATTGCCTGGCTTAGGGCTCTGGGATCCATTTCTCCTGGGCTTATTATTTCCTACGTAGCCTTCGGCATAAACTGGTACTAAAGCCTGGTCCGGTCGAACGCCAGCTATTGCAGTTGCTATTGGTCTTGCCACTGCTAGACCATTTGGTCCAACCACAGCTGTAGCTACTGGTTTACTCGCAGCAACACCACCTTCACCTGACCGAGAAGTGAAAATTTAATATTTGTGTGTATAAATAATATCATCAAGAATTAGAAAGCAGTGAATTTTTACTTGTTTTGTGCATGTTTCCGCCAATCTCAGGAAATTCTGGATTGATTTTCCGATTTTGTTCTCTGATGGAAAATTTGACTATCCATGAGGGGCTGTGATCTATATTTAATATTACTCGAAATAGGTTCTTTGTGTGAATTGATAGTTATTTATGTATCGAGGGAGTTATGTGGATGTTAATTACCGAGGACAACATATTTCAATCCCGAGAGAGGTGAGTCCCGGGGGATTGTAAGTTGCCCGAGGTTGTTAGCATTCAATAACTCACGTGATCGATAATTGATTTCATTTCATACTAATGAAATATGGAAACCAAATTTTATGAAAAAAAATTCTGTTGATTTTCGATATCAAACGACCGTTGCTTAAGAATGAAGTATAGAGACATGATTACCATGGATATATCAGTTGACAAGTTTGTAAATATTTGTCAAATTTATTTATTCGTGAAAATGAATGAAAACTTGGAGAGAGTTGAGATTCAGGGCGATTTGCTGCAATAGGCTGGGAAAGCTCGTGCCGTACTACTACCGATAAAGTTGGAACCAAAGTATCAATAAAAAGGAATATGACAAATTGCAGCAGTAGCTGAAAGTTAACCATATTGAAACCAAAAATATGAGTGCAAGTATGATGTTGTTTTAGTTTCAAAACATGGTATGTATTTATTCTCCCACATTTTAGTCTAAGTGAACTGATTCATTTATCTTACAGGCTGAAGTAGTCAACATCAAAATTAATTATGACAATTTATAGTGATACCAATGGAAGTGAGTTCCACGGACTGGAAAATTCGACAATGGGGGTTTTCCTCAAAACGAAAATGCAGTAATTTTCATGAAAAACCTTTAGAACATCACATTTCAAACATATAATTTCAATATTATATTTTTAAAAAAATGTTTGATCACCTAAAACTGAAAAATAAAAATTGGGATTTGCATTTAAAGGGATTTGTCTTGACTGCACGATATGGCAAACTCGAATTCAGCTTTCTAGGAAAGAAAATGACGTCAAATGTGTTACTTTGCTTAGGAAAACAGAGATAGCTATGCTTCGATCTGGTTAAGCTACCTTTTGTGCTATGGAGATTCGGTATTTGGGTAATCGGAGATTCTTTCCTATTGGCCGACGACGATCACGTGATCGTCGTCAGCCAATAGGGTGAATCTCCCGACCAATAGGATGAATCCCCGATTACCCAAATGCCTGAATCTGCCTCGCACAAAAGGCCCCTTTAGAGTAGAAGACATCGACCAAGGAATAGAAAAAGAAGAGCACAGAGTGTCATACTGTCATATTACTGACAAATCGCAAACGGAAATTGTTTGGTTGTATTGACAAAGAACACGTGTGTACCACAGAATAGGAATAAATATTTCATTACTCTATAGCAGAAAAAGCTATTCTACTAAACACCGTTGTCACTTCGTGCATGCCTGGCAAATCCCAAACCACAATTTTGAAATCTGATTTCGAATATTTTCTGAAGATAATTTGGGAAAATGATGAATTAAACCCATAATAATTATGTTCAAATTTGCATTTGCAGTGAATTCAGGAAAAACCCCCATTGTCGGTTTGTTTTTGTAAATACATAAGAGGGAGTTGAACATTTATAACTGCCTTGTATAACTGCCGAGGGAGTTATAACCATGTTTATAGTCACGATAACTAAGGCTTTATTTGTCCATCATGTTTCAATATGAAATAAAAGATTTATGAAATTGGTTGCAAAATGGTGAATGCATTAGTCCAAATGTCGTGATTGGCATGGAACATGAACAGAAATACCAAAAATGCTGTTGAATCTGCGCGTTGAATCTATGAGTTCAAGAGGCCTATCTTTTCTATTTGATTGCGTCAAGGGCATATATAAGGGAGATAAAGGCACAATATAACTTGACACGATAAATACATGAAAAAGAACAAAATATATATAGTACCCCAACAGTGACGCGGTGTTCCATATCTACAGATCCTGAACAGATGGAAATCTGGTTTTCTTTGATGTTACCTTATTGCTCGAACTTGACGAATTTAAAATGTTTTCAGTCACACAAGGTGTTCCATTTTTTGTGGGCGGGTCACAACTTCGTTTTTTGGTTTATTATTTGATGAAATCAAATAATAAAAAAAAAAAAATTCAACCCCCCCTGAAAATTTCACAGTTTACGTTTTGGAGTATGTGGATGTATGTGGAGTATGAACGAATAAAAAAAAATCCGTCCGTCCGCCGTCAGTTGTCCAGATCTTTTCTCGGAAAGTACTGAACCGAAATCCGTGAAACTTGGTAGAAAAATCATGTGTCGCTCGGGATTGATCCTCCAAGCTTTTCAGCAGGATTTGTGTACCCTAAGGGCTTAAAATTGGGGGTTGGAGGGAAAAAAAAATTATTCCTCGGAAACTTACCACCGAATTTTTGTGAAATTCTCAACGTTGATTACTGTTGCATAACTCAACCTAAAAATTTTTACCCGGATGATATCCGACCAGTAGTCTCTGAGTTATAAAGAAAAATGCTGCAAATTTCCAATAATCCCGAGAATGAATCGCATTCGGTTCTAAGATTGGAATTCAGTGAAATAATCGGTTAACTTTTCATCCAGAATCATATATCTGAAAGTAGATGAAAAGATTGTTACCAAATTTTCAACATATATTGAGAAATTTCGAACGGATTCGGTAATTATTTTATAAACACAATGTGCAAATGCCCCATCGATGTTCTCGACCATTTCATAATCGTTAGTAGTTTAAATTAAATATTTTTGGGGGTTCTCTCCTAATATATGAAACATAACTACAAAAACTCGGATAACAATTATTATTTATAGATATCACCCTGCGAATTACGGGATGAAACATTGAATTTCTTCATGGAGCTCAATTATATCTTAAATAAAACTTATATATTATTCATAAATCATTGTTTCACAACCCGAAAACTAATTCCATGAAATAATTCATTTGAAACATTGAAATCTCAATAAATACTCAATAAGAATCTAATACTAAGGGTACCGGGGACCGTAGACAAGAATACTCCGCATGTTTCAACATCTGGTGGTCCGCAAACCACTTGTTTGAATTGAACGTTTTTACATTAAACAGACGTTGGGATTTGAAACCCCTTAGTTGAGTGTATCTGACAACTATACGGAACGAAATTTCTCTTTTAGAATTATTCAGTCGAATTCAACCTTGAGAGGCTCACGACATATTTGATTTTTACAGAAAAGTTATTGAAAATAACTTTAGGTCTTCAGTTTGTGTATTGGATATTTTGTGAATCAAGTGAACTCTTATCGGATATATGCACTGTGGAAAAATTTTTTTCAGATAAGTTGCACAGGACGGGTGAGTTTTTTTTTCATTTCATTGATATTTTTCAGAACAAAGTTGAATCCTTGTAGGAATCACATCCACACATTTAATATTAGCGGAAAATCTTGAATTTTGTTTTACGTATTTGTTGTTACTTTGAGAGTTTGAGTTAATTTTCCCGAAAGTTTCTGAAGAAATACTAACGCGATCAAATTGAAACATCATAACTAGTTGTGAAATATCGACGCTCAATTTAATGCATGATTTCGTGAGAATTGTATTGGAAAAAAATTGAATTTTTTCTAAACATTTTTTTCGGAAGCTATTCATTAAAGTTCAATATAATTTGGTACAGGTCTTAGTCAACATTTTGAAACTATATTTATTTGCAGAGATATTGGCGGAAAATTTTGTGGCCATTTTAAATTTTGAGCGCAAACGCTTTCTGATTTGAATTTCATTTCTATTTGTGTAATACCGACACGCAATTTAATAAGTAATATCGTGAAGATCGTACTGGCAAAATATCAGTAAAAAATATTTTTCGGAAATTTAACTTAACTTTAACGAAAGAAACAACATAGTGACTTGACCTTTGTAAAGTAGTTTTTTAAGAAACTCAACACCAAGATAATTTTCTCATTTTTCAACTCCAATATTTCATAGAAAATGTGATTTGGAATAAAAATATTTAAGATTTTTATGAATAACATCCTCTAGGCTTAATTATTAAGTGATTCTTTCAATTCTTTCCAGCAAAATTTTCGTTATATGTTGATACCTTAGTGAAGAGGTTTATCTACCATATTTCGGGAATATATTTAGATGAGACAGACAACATGGATACGGTAATTGATTATATCGGTGACAGGACTGATAATTTTGATAATCAGTCGGACATAAAAACTCCATCTCATAGTAATACTACGGAATCACAAAAAACACGAAGAAAGTTGCTAAAAATCTTCTTCAGGTATCTACATTTTACTGATGGTATGTAGTACAACAAGGTTTAAATATGGTCCGGAACGTGCCTATATAATTATACAGGGTGATTCATTAAGGGTGGCCACCGGCCGTATCTCGGAAACCGTTCATCCTATTACTTCCGGAAAAAAATTCTAATGACAAAATCGGCCCCCAGAAAACGACTAAAAATATTTTCAAGTTTGTAGTTCCCCACTAGAGGGCGCAATCCATCACTTGTAAAATATAATCTCATTTTTTGCGAAATATTCTCCAGCTAACAGTGGTAAAAAATAATGAAATAAGAAAATGCTCTTCCTATTCAACAACTTTTGTTTCAGTAATTTTTCTATATTTCCTTTTTTTTAGTGATGGGATGGAAAAACTTTTCTTCACAAATAAAACACTCTTACTTCTGTATGCGTGAACCGATTTTCACGTAACTTGATTTCATTCGAAGGCCATTAAAAGCAAATCACAGAAAAATATGACAACAACATACCGGGTGATCCAATTAAAAACTACAGGCTGTTTTATGTTACTTCACCCTATTTGCGCGTTTTACTGGAGAATTTCAAATGCAATGCTATGATTCTAACCGACTGAGAAGAAGCTAAGCATTATTACCTATTGACTTGTTAAAACCGCAGACAGATATCTCCGGTCATTCCGAAGATATTAACATTTTTGCAGATTTCGATAAGTGTTGATCAAGCCTGTGAAATTCAGTTATTCAGAATTGAGTTATTTCATCAGCTAAACAATCAAATAAAATAAGAAACTTATCAAAAATGTATGCCACTCACAAAACAAGCTGATCTAGATCCAGTAAGCTTTGGCGTTACTGTTTATTCTCGGTTTCTATAGCTGTAAAATTTATTTAGGTCGATTGCAAACTACTAATTTATGATGCCTCATTATTCAAACGAAGAAGCATATGCTATGCCCAATGTTTATTTTAAATGTTTAGAAAATGCAGTAGCTGAAAGGGAATACCCGATACGATATCCTGAAAGACGTCGTCATTCCAGAAAAGTATTCAAAACATTAACACGAAGAGTGCGACAAACTTGGAAGGTTCAATATGTTGGAAGGAAAAATAGAAAACGTAGAAGCCGTAATGAGGATAATATCATAAATGTTTCGGCTTGTGTTTATGCTGAATCACATTCAAGCATCCGAAACTTAACGGGACAAAGGTGCTTGAAATTTTAACGGAAAATTTTCGAATTCTTTTAGATGATATTGCTATTCAAGACAGAATAGATGTGTGGTATCAACAAGATGGTTGCCCGGCGCATTATGCTGCTAATGCTGGGGAATATTAAGATACCGTCTTCTCAAAGAGGTGGATTGGACGAGGGAGTATTTTTCCAGCAAGATCACTCGACCTCACAGTACTAGATTTTATTTTTGGGGGAGAATGAAGACTTAGTTTTCCGAGCACCATTATATTTATACCATATATTTCGACAGGCAGCAGAAACTTTTTCTCATACTGAAATTGTGACCAGTATCAACTAAAGAAAGACTAAATTTATGTATGGAAAAAAATGGTAGACATTTCGAATATTTGAAATGATTATGTATAAGGGTTGTTTTTTGTTCAAATATTTTCGTTGTTGCTAATTTTTGTTTCATTTTATCGTATTATTGTCATTTCATGTGTGTTCAGTATTTTGCTGCGTTGTCATGACGAATAAAGTCACTTCCTTGTTTTTTCAAGCTCGCAGGGTTGATCAACACTTCTCAGAATTTACAAAAATGTTAATATCTTCGGAGTGACCGGAGATATCTGTCTGCGGTTTTAACAAGTGAATAGGTGATAATGCTTAGCTTATTCTCAGTCGGTTAGAATCATAGCATTGCATTTGAAATTCTCCAGTAAAACGCGCAAATAGGGTGAAGTGACATAAAACAGCCTGTAGTTTTTAATTGGATCACCCGGTATATTGTTGTCATATTTTTCTGTGATTTGCTTTTAATGGCCTTCGAATGAAATCAAGTTACGTGAAAATCGGTTCACGCATACAGAAGTAAGAGTGTTTTATTTGTGAAGAAAAGTTTTTCCATCCCATCACTAAAAAAAAGGAAATATAGAAAAATTACTGAAACAAAAGTTGTTGAATAGGAAGAGCACTTTCTTATTTCATTATTTTTTACCACTGTTAGCTGGAAAATATTTCGCAAAAAATGAGATTATATTTTACAAGTGATGGATTGCGCCCTCTAGTGGGGAACTACAAACTTGAAAATATTTTTAGTCGTTTTCTGGGGGCCGATTTGGTCATCAGAATTTTTTTCCGGAAGTAATAGGATGAACGGTTTCCGAGATACGGCCGGTGGCCACCCTTAATGAATCACCCTGTACAAAAGCGTAAAAGTGAGAGTAGGTATAAATTGGGGTTTGCCACAGAGTTTTTAGGTTACAGAAAAATATTCAGTGGTGGAGAGCTATTCACATCTGTTTGTTCATTCAATAGGATTTTGCGGGTGTTGTACCTATTGATTTCTAATGACTCTAGGAGTTATGTAGGTACTTTTGGTTTCGACATGGATAATTTTGTAGTTACTATTGAATTGAAATATTTCACATGAATTTCTTCATGGAATTGATTTTCGTTTGGTGAAAAACCAATGAGTTATAAATAATATATACGATTGATTTGAGATATCAATGGTATTGGGTTATTAAACTGAGAAAATAATAAACCCTTGTGTAAAATTTGCAGCGTTTTTAAATGGCAACCTGTATTTTTTATTACTTTTTCGGTTTCTACATGAAAAATAAAATACACTTTATACATACCTTTATCACAAGAATATCAACGGTTTTCGAGATATTCTTTCTGACATGTCTTTTTTTCCAATATATTCGTTATTCCGAGTATTTGAAATTATTGAATTGTGCCAAGTTCCATTAAAATTCATTTCTGTTCATATATTGTACATTGGCTACTCTCTCAGACGGTATATCTGAAATCGAACTGGGATATACAGGATATGAGCTTACCACATATTGGAAATAAAAATTAGCAGAATCTTCCTTATTTTAAATGGAACACCCTATATTTCATCGATCCATGGAAATCACACATTTCGCCCAGTAGCCCTTATAGTTAAGTTCACTAGTTTTATTTTGAACAGCTCATTTCATGAGAAATGGCAATTATTCATATTTCTCCGCTATAATTTCGTTCAACGATTTGATATTGATATGATCGTTTTAACTATGGTGTCCCCCTGGATCAACAAAACCAGTTTTTATGGGGATGCATAAAATATGGTTCACGTCGAGCCACCGACTCCTTCCAAAAAGATGTGGCATAGAATAACATATACTCTTCGCAGATCACACCAGCTATCTTTGCACAGGGTAGAACAGTCTTTCGAACATAGAATTCATTCAATAAAATGGAACACATGTTAAACGTATGTTTCAATATCAACTTTCATTAAAATTATCTATACTTAGCGATAGGATAATCTTTTTTGGACCGATCATTTTTGATGTAGTTGCAAAAAACCTAGTAAAAGAGATTTTCGATTTGCAAAAAGGAGCAGGAGCCGGGATCGATCGCTTACTTTGTCGATTTTGAGATTTTTAAAAAAAATACTCGGCAAAGGCAAAACCTCACGTTTTTGAGTCTACTGGTTAGTTTTTTCTTGCAAATTTCTCCCATAGAAGTCGAAATATCCTCCGAATTGTTCTCTTTCGAGTTTGGGATCTCCACGATTCACATCTTATTTAAAAAGTATGGCATAGAAATATTCTTCAGAAAAAAGAGCTGTTTTAAGGAAAACTAGTGAAATTAACCATAATTTAATTTACCATAAGGACTACAAGAGAAAATTTGTAGAGCTTTTTGTGGTGCTTCATATGGATCGATAAAATATAGGGTGCTCCATTTGAAGGAACATTCTGCTAATTTACCCACCACCCCCCCCCCCTTCCTGAAAATTTCACAGTTTACGTTTTGGAGTATGTAGATTTGAACAAACTAATGAAAAAAAATTCCGTCCTTCCGCCGTCCGTTGTCCGGGGCTTTTCTCAGAAAGTGCTGAACCGAAATCAGTGAAACTTGATAGAAAAATCGTGTGTCGCTCAGGATTGATCCTCCAAGCTTTTCAGCAGAATCGGTGTACCCTAAGGGCTCAAAATGGGGGGTTGGAGGAAAAAAAAATTATTTCTTGAAAACTTTCCACCGAATTTTCATGAAACTCTGAACGTTGATTACTGTTGCAAAATTAAACCAAAAAAATTTCACCCGGATGATTTCCGACCAGTGGTTCCTGAGTTATAAAGAGAAACGCTGCAAATTTCCAATAATGTCGAAAATGACATCTCGCATTCGGTTCTAAGATTGGAATTCACTGGAATAATAATGGTTTACTTTTCATCCAGAATCATGCATCTAAAAGTAGATGAAAATATTGATTACCAAATTTTCAACACATATCGAGAAATTTTAAATGGATGCGTTATTATTTTATAAACACAATTTGCAAATGCCCCATCGATGTTCTTGACAATTTTATAATCATAAGTAGTTCAGACTAAATATTTTTGGGATTTCTCTCCCAATATCTTAAACATAACTACTGAAAATCGGATCAAATTATTATTTATAGAAATCGCCCTGCGGATTACGGGATTTAAGATTAAATTTCTTCATGAAGCTCATTCTTATCTTGAATAAAACTATTATTTTATTCATAAATCATTGGTTTTTCAGAACACAAAAACCAATTCCAAGAAA
Organism: Myrrha octodecimguttata; assembly: GCA_958510865.1. Taxonomy (NCBI): domain Eukaryota; kingdom Metazoa; phylum Arthropoda; class Insecta; order Coleoptera; family Coccinellidae; genus Myrrha; species Myrrha octodecimguttata. Next base: position 37,022,696 of record OY294057.1, read on the forward strand.
AAATTCATTTGGAACATTGAAATCTCAATAAATACTCTTTTATAACTGAATAACACTTTTGCATGCAGAACGCGAATTAAGTAGCGTAATTCAAAATAATGCAGATTTCCAAAAAATTCGGTTGATCGGAGGTTTCCATCAATTTCGGTTTGCGTAGTACGATTATCGTCAACATGTGGATATCCGTTACTGTTTTCAATCGAAATCCAAAATATTTCGTACTGACAGTTTGAAATAAGCGTGAATATAAAAAATAATGAGCATTCATATGATAAATCAAATTGGAGGATATAACATGCAAAAAAATCAGTAACGAACCGCAAATCTCATCAATTGTCGATTGTCGAGAATTTAATACTGAGGGTTGGAGCCTTAGACTAAAGTTAGGAGCCGATGATCTATCTACCTGTTCTGAATGGGGTCTGTGCCGGGTCGTGACCTAAGACAAGGGATATAGCGTAGACAAAAATATACCGCATGTATCTGGTTGTCGGCAAACTACTTGTTTGAATTTCACGTCTTTACATCAAACAGACTTTCGGATTTGACACCCTTGGTTGAGTGTATCTGACAACGATAACAACGAACGAAATTTATAATCTGGAATTATTGTTTCGAATTCAACCTGATGAGGTTCACGATATATTTAATTGTTGAAGAAATGTTATTGAAAATAACTTTAGTTTTTCAGTTTGTGTGGTGGATACTTTGTGAATCAAGTGAATCGGATATCTGCTGTGGAAAATTTTTTTTTCAGATCAATTGCACAGGAAGGTTGAGTTTTTTTTCATTTCATTAATATTTTTCAGAACAAAGTTGAATCCTAGTAGAAATCACATCTACACATTTGATATTAGCGGAAAGTCTTGAATTTTTTTTTATGTATTGGTGTTAATTTGAAAGATTGAGGTTATTTCCTGTGTCAAGAAATACGAACGCGTTCGGATTGAAACATCATGACTAATTGTGAAATATAGACACTTTATTCAATGCAAAATCTCGTGAGAATCGTATTGGAAAAATCGAATTTTTTTTTAAATATTTTTTCGAATACATATCCATCAAAGTTCAATGAAATTTGGTACAGGTTTCAGAGTAGACATTTAGAAACAGTGTTTCAAATTTCAGTTTTGACCGATAAATATTTGTGCAGATATTGGCAAAAAATGTCATGACCATTTTGAATATTGTGGTTATTTCCCTAATATCTCAAAAAGGGCAAACCCTATCTGATTTGAAGTTCATTTTCAGTTGTAGAATACCGACACGAAATTTAATAATTGTGGAAAATAGTTAGATTTTCAAAGAGGTGAAACGACTGTGGAACGTCTCTCCTCATTCAAAATATTATTTTAAATTTTGCTACTCAGCGTTCTGCATGTGGAAATGTTATTCAATTAATTTATTGAGATTTCAATGTTCACATGAATTATCAGGCAGAATATCTCGAAAACCGTTGATATTTTTGTGGTGAAGATTAATATGTTTAAGGTGTTTTTTATTTTTCATATAGAAACCGAAAAAGTAATGAAAAACAGAGGTTATCATTTTAAAAAAACGAAGTTGGGACCCCCCCAGAAAAATGGAACACTCCGTGTGACCGAAAACATTTTTAATTGGTCGAGTTCGAGCTGAAATTAATTAATAATTTCCTGAATAGAGATATGGAACACCGCGCCCACTCTTGGGGGACCCTGTATATTCATTTTATGCAAAAACAAAAACTACCACGCAATACTTGAAGTTGAACGAGATTTACATTTTCAAAATTCCGTGACGTAATATGATATATACACTTCTTTCTTCTCATGTACCTCCACTTTAGCAAGCCAATGGACAGCTCCGGATGTATCTATCGTAGAATCGTGATGTGACCTGTAATGTAGAAGGTGATCTACCGCCTTCTATCCAATTTGATTCGAGCATTTTCTATATCATATTATTCAAACTTCGCGAATTGTGATGGCATACATCATAATCTTGTGTCGGAATGAGTTGAGAAAAACATAAAATATGAAATTTCGTGTTTGCAAAAAAGAACGAGAAAGGTTGTTGAAAACCGAATGAGACTCAATAATATTCTTAGGCGAAAGAGATATAAATTTGGTGGGGTAAGTCCTTTAGTTTATCATAAGAAAAAATATTCAAAAAACTGATTAGTTACCTGCAACTGCTAAGCCGATAGGCATCGCTTCAGCAACTGAGGCTTCATCTGGGGGGAGGTTGATTTCAATAGTGTCATTTCCCTCCTCCTCTCCATTTACTTCTTCTTTCTCGCCCTTTTCTTCTTCTTTCTCCTTCTTCTTTTTCTCTTGTTCCTCTTTCTCAGTTTCTTCAACATTTTTGTTCCACCATTTGCTTTTTTCTGGTTCTTTCTTCATTTCGTTGTTTGTATTATTAGTCGGTTTATTCACTTCATTAGTTTTGTTAGATCTTTTTTGGGCTTGTAATTTATTTTTCCTCTCAAACCAGGCACTTAGGCCCTCTCTGGTTTCAAGATCTGATTCTGAATTCTTCTCTTGTATTTTGGATAATTCTTCAGCTGTTTCAGATAATTCATCCAGATTTTCTTGATATGCGGTCTGTTCGTCTCTACTCAGTTGTCCTTTTTTCTTCGCTTTTTCCTGCAGAGAAAGTATGTTCAAAGCGTTGGCGTTTATCAATCTAATGTGATCGTCGAATTTTTTTTCGAATTTGGAAGGGAGTTGGGGGTATTCAAGCTCTGCTGGGTTCACTTCTTCTTCCTTAGTCTCCTTATTATTGTCTTGGTCTGGCGTTTTGATGATATTCGTTGTAACTGATCCGTTCGAACTCTGTATTATCTGTAAAGACTGTCCTTTACCACCCCCATAAAAAGGAAGGAGTGTTATTCTGGTTGTTCCTTCAGTTCTGGAATTTTGAAATGATTTCAATACAGACAAACTGTTAAACAATTTCAATTCTCTATTTATTGATGCTCAAGAGAGTTCCGTTCTGTTGCGTCTCAAATTCAAACACGAGAGAAACTCAAATTTAATATTAGACGAAAATGGGGACAAATATTCTCTAACGCAATACACGCAGTGTCCCATCGAAAAAAAAATTATGTCAAATAACAGGCAGAAAAAGAAATTTTACTGAGAAAGCATAAGCACGAAACTTCAGATCTGATGGGGATATATTTTGATGCGAATGAATCTCCCTCGAAAAAGCATTCTATACCTACATTTATTCGTTTTCCTTTGGGAGGTAACTCAAGTTTCTCTTCCTAGTATGTAACTACTCTCTAATCCACTTACATTTTTGAAAGAGTAAGGGACTTTTTGTTACAGTAAAGATATGACTGTTGACGAAGAAAGTTATGGGAGTTATGTCAAATATACTTTCCCCAATAATTCGAAAAAATGACTAGACCTTGAACTCTCGATTAGAGACCAGACGAGTCATTATTGAAGTATGGTCTTGAGTCCCGCGTTAAAGTCTTGCGTGTCGCAAAATTCTCGAAAGTCAGTGAATTTTTTCAGATGGCAACTAAGAAAAAATTAACAAACATTGAAAGTAACGTCATTCAGTTCGAGAGGTTACTAATGCAGTTGTTTTGATTTCTGGTAGTGCAGAACAAAGGGTTCTAAAAAGTTTGAACATCCTTTGAAAAAATCATCTGCAGTCTGAAACGTCGAACCTCTGAATGGCGAAAATCAGCCTAATGATTCTGTGGATGTATATACATCCAATCGAGTTGAAATCTTGAGTTTGGTTGAAAAACGCCGGTTTGAAAGTTCGTTTAAAGTTGTTTGAGGATCATACGAATATACAGGGTGTCAATTTGAAAACTTCCCACCCCTATTATTTCGAAACGGGTTGGGTTTCTATAAAATCGCTATAACACGCCAATTTTATTATCTAGGGGGAACAGTTTTTATGTAGAAATCACTTTGCATCTTTCAATCCCCTACCCTCCAGAACCCCCCTCTCAAAAATCTTAAATGGCAATAGGGGTTGAGTGATTCGAAATAACTTTTTATTCTCTACATTTTGGCACCTCATTTTTTTAATTTGAGTGCTGCGTTTCCAAGTTAGGGTTATATAAACATTGTAAATTACTTATTATTAGACATTATTTCTGTAAATGTTTTAATTAAGTTAAAGCTAAGATTTGTATTGGAATATGTTTTTTTAGGTTAGTAAATTATTTTAATAAACCAATACAATATTTTACTAACCTATTAACTTACTGATAATATCGTAGATTTAAAAAGAAGAATTATTAGGGCAAGTAGGGCTTCTATAGAAGTGGAATTTCAAAATGTTCGGGAATAATTTGAGAAGAGACTTCATTTTTGTTTGGAGAACAATGGAGATCACTTCGAACACCTCATAAAGTAAACGTGTTAATAAAATAAATTATAAGCGTGTTTTTGAAAAGACCATTATTGAAACAACTTATTCAGCCATATTGTAACGACTGTGAGAAAGTTTAATCAAAATAATATTAACCTAAAAAGACTAACAGGAATGATGTCCAATAATAAGTAACATACAATGTTCAAATAACCCTAACTTGACAACGCAGCACTCAAATTGAAAACTTGAGGTGCCAAAATGTAGAGACTGAAAAGTTGTTTCAAACCCTATTGCCATTTAAGATTTTCGAGGGGGAGGTTCTGGGAAATAGGGGGTTGAAAGAAGTAAAGTGATTTCTACATAAAAATTGTTCCCCCTTGATAATAAAATTGACGCGTCCTAGAGATTCTATAAAAACCTAACCCGTTTCGAGATAATTGGGTTGGAAAGTTTTCAAATTCACACCCTGTATAATCCCAAAATCGTTATAAGGAGCTGCATAGGACAAGATCACTATCCGTATGGTCCGTATATAAGCTTGGTTACTATGGATATTCCAATGAAAAGGATGCCATCCAGAGTTTTGAGGTTTTTATCTGTGCTCTTGTTGTATGTATGTACTCCGTTTACCTTTCCTCTGCTAACACTGTGGTATACCCAAAAATATAGTGTTTGTTCTTATAAGTACCACGATTGTGAATGGAGTCATTTCAAAAAACAGGAACACTGCCCATTTTGAATTCGCTATTTGCATTCTGCAAATAATGATTTTTTCGGTTACTGAATCGATTTCTTCTTTTCATGATAGTTGTAAGATTTTGAATAGCTGTTATTACAATGATATCAACTAGTGAATCCAACTCAATGGAAAACTTTCCAGTTTTGCAATCCAAAAGATTGTGGCCTAGGTAAGTACCCTAATTACCATCAGTATTGTTCAGCAAGTCGCTTCGAATATGAAATCGTCGAATGCACGCAACATTTCCACTGATTTGATTTCTGCAAAGCAACTCGATTCAAGGTTAATTGCTCAACTTCTTGTTGGATACTGTGGACGTCCACAAATAATTATTCGATAAAAATATAAACCTATATGTGATTTGACCGCCAATATGCGTGATGTGTGTTACAAGGAAAATGCACAAGGCATAGTAATTTGAATGTTGTCCGACAAAGATTTTGACACAGAAAACACCTGGAAAATTGCCTTCGATATCACCATAAAGATACGCGATACTGGTGGATTGTCGGCGAATAAAAGAATTCCATTTCTAGAGTGAATCATGATTTCAGGAAATAGAATATATATGGTAATTTTATGAGATGATGCGACGTATTTTTCCTTATTCAGATTAAATATTCATGAATATAATTTGTGTTTTGGCGAATCATTGTTTTCACGAAGTATATCAAGGGTAATATGAAATTTTCGTCTCAATGCTGAATAAATTCTCAATATTAGAGAAGGCAATATAAGTATTCAATATCTTCGTGAAAGATAATCTATAAATGTGGGAATAATAGTGAACTTTAGTATACAGAAGGAATGAAATCGAACTTTTGCACTTAAGAGAATAAAAAAAGGGGATTCAATGATTCCTTCAGAGATACATAGGGAGGTGTATTCGATGAGAATCATGAAGAAGAAATGGCAAAAAAAAATTTATGTTGTTTTCTGAATAGCCTTTTATGTTTGAATAATTTTAAATTTTAAACTAGAGGTATTTCTAAACATTAAAAATTCAAACAGAACGAACAAAATCTGAATATTATGTAAGAGGGCACCATGACAAATTATGTATGGAGAAATTCGAAATACCTCAGAACAGGAGATTTCTTCTTACAGTTTTTCAATTCAAGGAATCGCTAGCTTGCGGATGTTATGGGGATGCTAGGGCGAATATTTTCAAGAACAGTTTCCACAGATTTCGAGCCGAAAATGGTCTAAAACGTTTGGTTGGATTCCGTAAAAAAGAATCCGTGTTCAAATTAAATTTTATCTGGCTATCCGTCCGTAGGCTAACTTTTGAAAAATTTGAAGTAAAGTTTAGAGCTTTAATATTTGTATCAAGTTTGCGCGCATGTTCACTCTTGGTGATATCTTTTGAACATGCGCGCAAAAGCTGTTGACTTCACGTCAGTGCTTTCCTAGGTATATCGACGGAACCATTGGGCAGGTTCTACCCATTCACGAATTCGACCTTCGTAATTAAGTCCCAAACCTCCTCTACAAATACTGAGTTTCTAAGTCTAACAACTTCCGAAAGAGATAACATAGAAACTCGATATTTGTAGAGGAGGTTTGGGACTTAATAACGAAGGTCGAATTCGTGAATAGGTGAAACCTGCCCAATGGTCCCGTAGATATACTCTACAAATATCGAGTTTCTAAGTCTAACAGCTTCCGAAAGAATCAATTCGAATTGAAATTCAGTATTTTATCGAGAAAAGATAGGTCGAAGGTTCATACAGAATATTATGAGGATAATGTGGTCAGAAGATCACAGAAAATTGAATATTTGAAAACAAAATTTGAAATTTTTTTTCAAATTCTTCTAATGACACGATCATCACGAAATTTTGCACCAAGTTGCCCATCAACATTTCCAAGCCTGACAAGCTTTATTTCGATTGAATCAGTATTTTTAGAGTTATTTCGGAAAGAACAACTATATCGAGAAGAAAACCATGAGTTTAATATATTTTTCCTCAATATCTAGGAACGGAACGTATATTGTGAATACATAAATTCATTTACACCTTATAATAATTTACGAGAAGGATACTGGAAGGTTACGTAACGTATAGTTAGAATCAACCTTTATTCGGATCGAATGAACAGTTTTCGAAAAAAAAATTTTCAAAAGAAATTTTATCAAAATTTACTGAGAGTGTGATACCAATGAAATTACGTGAAACGTTGTGCGTTGTTATGCTCCAATTAACCGTCAAGTTTCAATTTAATCGCATGAGTAGTTCCTGAAATATAAAGAAATTAATCTCCAAATTTCAAATTACCATAACTTCGAAGCCATTCGACAGATTTGTCCAATTAAAGAACTGGCGCATTCCAATGCGTGATATAATCTGAAAGTTTCAAGTTGCTAGCTTGCTTTTTTGACAGTTATCGTGTCGTTGGCCGGCCGACCAGAATCGATTTTGACACCGGATTCGTCATCAGTGAGTCCAACCCAGTCGTTTGAGACCATTTTCGGGAAAAAATTCAAAAATTACAGACATTTGGACAAAAAAATATGACGCTGTACCCCAGCGCAAAAATACGTCAAATTTCTCTTTGAAAACGAATTTGGACAAGTTCCGGACCTCAAGTCAGTGCCTTCCCAAAATTTATCGTCGCCAAAAACATCCAGCTAAAATTTGATTTGCCAACATACCATGAAGATAAATTTCGTTATTGTTATCTCGCTCAAAGAAATCCTAATTACCTGTACCTATACTATTTTGAACAATATACTACTATTTTCTCAAGCAAGTTGAAGCATTAGCATTATGCCAATAGTATTTTTATGTGAAAATATTGTCTTTATGAAATAGACTCTTCTAGAGATAATGTCGTTATTGCCGTCGAAATAACGAAATATCTCAGGCGTTCCTAAAACCTCCGCCATATAATAAGATTGAAGTCTGCACTTTATATATAATTTATCGTTATTTGGCGGATGCGCTTCATTACTTTCCGATGAGAAAAACCTATTCAAACACCCTCTTTTTTGATCATTTATTTCAGGTACAAAAATAAATCTGAGCTTATTCATAGAAAACATTCTTTCATCTAGACACCCTCAACAAAGGGATCCATGCCATATACAGAGTCTCAATAGATGATCACCTTACATTGCAGTTGGCTTTCAATGAATTTTGGCCGTTCTCAACAAGAGTCCCTAGAATTTTAGAAATCAGGTAATGCTTGACTTGCACAAAAATAAGTCCTGTGGCTATATTATGACAAACATTGTCCGGATGAAGAGAGGTGAAGCGGCAAAATATGAAAATGACAAGCCAACTGCGATGGTGCAATAGTTTATAAAAACCTTGTATAAAATTAACTGATCATTTAAATGAATCAGTTGCACATAACTTTTTGGCCAGCTAACAATTTTAACAATATCTAAAAGACTAGATGATTTGAAGAGGAAACATTCTTCATTGAAACAACCTTATATCCCATAAGCGTTCAAAAACTTGACTAGTTGACAAATACCGCTCACACCTTTATCTTTTTTCATCCTGGTCATCCTCATAATATATCTCCAAATTACTTTCGGCATGCGCGATACCACCTGGACCAGCAATAGCAATAGCATCAGGTTCAAAGAGGATATCTGCATTGACACCCTTTCGTAAAGCAGCCCTTGAAACAGGCGTTGCGATTGCTTTTCCATCAACTCCTGCAACTGATCTTGCGACAGGTTTGAGAATCAGGGTTGTTGTTGCTGCTGGAACCTCTGATCTGTCATTTCTTACTTCTATTATTTTCCTATCTCCTAAATTTATTCTTTGCCTCAAGAAATCAAGTAGAGGGTGATACCTATATGGCGCCAACGAATTATTTGGTGTTGGGTTGCTTGATTCCTTGGTTAAGTCCAATATCATTCTATTTATTGGATTCATAGGTGTGACACGTGAGTTTTCAGTAGTTTCACCAGGTTTTCCATCCAGTTGTGACGTTTCCTTACTATTCAAGATTTCATTATTGCTAATTGCTGTTGAGTTTTTTGATTTAACAGACGATTCTGTTGTTATCGACTGAGTTATCTTCATATTAAGCGATTTATCGTGAATGGTTCCTCCACCATTTATTGGAAACGGGATTAATTTGTAAAGATTGAAGTTTAGGTTAGGAATAGGTTGAAGATGACTTCTAGCAATCCAGGTTGAAAGGACACCACCGTACAGAAAAGGGGTAAATCTAGAGAAGAAAAATAATATGAATATTCGGAAGGAAAAAAGCATGCTGACTAAGACTACAATGATTACTCATTCATTCGAAGGGATTCTGAAGGTTTTAGTTGATAGGAAATCATGATTTTGACTATAGTAAAAGGAACGATAAATAAATATAATATAGCTTTGGATAAATATTTTATTCTCTGATTCATACGTACAATTATTCATTTCGAACTGACAAATATTTACAAGTAGACTTGGCGAAATGAACTCATATACTTTCATAACAATATTCATACTCAACTACGACTACAGGAACAATATAAATCTAATAATACTTTTAAATCGGTTAAATTTCCAAAACCGTAAGTTGCCTTGAACACAAAATTATCACTTCTGTTTGGAGATCTTAAACATTTTCGGACACTTTATGATTCATCGAAACGTTAGACAAATGAAAAACTACTAGTCTTCAACATTTCTATAATACTGTTATACCTTATTCATGAAAGAAAAATTGACTCATTTTCTATAATGATTTAAGTTAGCCTTTGTTGTAGTATATAACAGGTCCAACTGCTACAACTTTACCAATTCGTTTTCCATCGGAATCGAACAGTCTTGACCTGTTGCCTTTTAACAGATCACTCAAGTTAATGGATGGTTCAACTGCTATTACTTTTGTTCCAGTTCCTGCTATGGCGAGACTGTCTGGCTGTGTATAAGCATAACCATTGGGACCTACTATAGCTGTTCCTCCATCCCCTGCTGTAGCGATACCCCCTGGACCAGCTATAGCTACTCCACCTTTCCTAACCTTCAGCTTATGAATGAAGATTCCACTACCTGTATTATCTTTGCTGAATAACTTCTTGTTACCGTCATGAGACACTTGGATATCATCCGGTGACTTGTTTCCTCCAAAACCCAAACCTTTATCATCTTCATTTTCATCATCATATGCAATCTGATCTCTATTCGGTGGAGAATCCACCAGATGAGCTTTATTTTCGATAAAAACAGTTCTCGAAGTAGTGGATGATTCTTTTTTGTTATTGTTAGATTTGGTACCAATCCTTACCATTTGAGTTCTGAGATCAACTTTGTTTTCCTTAATACTATACTGAGGTGTTTTTGCTCCAGTAGCAGATGATGCTAATCTCTCTATTCTTAATTCTTTTTCCTTTAGATCATTTTTAGGAAATCTAACATTGAAACCTCGTCCAGTATTATCCTCTTCCTCTTGAAAATTTGGATCTTCAAACTCCACAGTAATGTGTCCATCTTGAGTTAGGTTTTTGAGCATTTGATTTAGACTTTCAGCTTGTTCAGGATCATATTTTAATTCATCTCCTTCATTAGTGGAGAATGCGTTTCCACTAGAAGTAATATTAGTGGATCTATTATCGTTTCCAACAGATGGTTTGTGTGATTCAGAATCGTCTTTTGTTTTGCATGCAGGATTCGCCGGGGGAACGCCAGCTTGTGGCCCATATTCTACCATTGTTGTGAGAGCAGTGAAAAAGTGCATAATTGGATCTTTAAGCAAAATGGGAAAATATTCGTAAAGTGGTGATTGGATCTGCATTTGCCTCGTCATTTGAGCTGCTTCAAAGTTAGGCACCACGTATGGCCCATAAACTAATGCGGGAGCTCGCACTTCCTCATTTTTTTCCACTTTTTTATTCCATATAGGTGAAAAATATGGTGGTATGTTTGGCTGAGTATTTGGGAAATACGGTTGTGCATAGTTTGGAATGGTTTGAGAATTATAAACTATACTTTTGATATTGTTGAGAGTCTGATTCTCAAGATTTTCCTTTTTATCATTTGAAGTAGATGGTTTTCCCCTGTTTGAATTTGAATTGTCTGTTGGAAATGTGTTGAACATTGGGTGAGCTGTGTTTGGTAATCCATAGCCTGGTACTCCTTGCATTGCTAGGTGTTGTTGGTTCAACAGTTGTTGCTGCTGATACTGCTGAAAAGCTGGGTCATACTGGTTGTTCATGTATGTTTGTATACTTGGAACTATCATAACTTGTTGATGAGTTATCTTTCGCCTTACATATTGACCTGGTATCTCATCATCTTTAGTAATTTCAGCTTTGGGGTTAGTTTCGACTACTGTAATACCTACAGATGGAAGTGACGAAGAAGAAGTTTTGAGCTGAGTTGGTAAACTATTCTGCTGTCCTAAATATTGGAAAATGGGATTCTCGAAGGGTGAATTGGGAAAAATGAACTCGTGATTTGTTCTTTGCTGTGGTTCTTGGTTGGTTTTTCTATTGTCTTGCGATCTGGAATAACTGAAAGGAAAGTGGAAGTAAGTAGGTTTCTTCTTCTTAACCAGGCCTTGCTTCCTGTTCAGTGCTTCTATCTTTTCCAAGATTTCCTTGGTGTTTTCCTCTATTTTCCTTTGCGAAGTCTCGTCTCTCATTGAAATGTTGAAGGTCGATACATGCAGTATATCTTGCGGTTGAATTCTGAAAGTTTAAATATTATATTGATATAAAGATTTGATTCAGTTATGAGAATAAATAAACAAAAATTTTTATACAGATCATGCTCATCATACATTAATCTTATTAATAATTAGTTTCAAAAAACTTACCTAACCCATTAATAATTTGTCGTCTATTTCTACACTACTTTACACTAACACAGCAACCAACTATTTACAATGTATGGTACAACTCAAACCCGAATTTTCGAATGTATCTTTAAATTTTTGTTCAATCATATTGATTGAAAATTTCTGAATGTCTGAAATGATAACCTTAAAGGTCTATAAGGGATATTTTATTGTTAGTTTCTATCACCTGTTAATGATGTTACATGAATTTGTAAAAGTTGTACTTACTCTACATTCGGACTCGAATCATCGAATTTGATATTTTGTGGTCTGCAATGGACAGAATATATGAATGCCATCTGGAACGAAAGAACTGGAATTAATGAATGAATAGAGAATAGATTTCTTTGGATATATTACACGATGTTTAAATTGTCCCCTTGATTTTAGCTCAATGATGAAGCTTAATTTTTATCGTAAATGACTTCATGGAGATATTCTTTATATATAGTTTTCCCTTGGGACTATCGTTCAGGATCATACGCTGAGAATTATGTTTGGCGCGATCGTTTTGTTATGACTGTCTCAAAAATAAAATTATTCAATACCTATTTTCAACCGAGCAATTATTCGTGTACTTATGAAGATAAGTTATATGTTCCTTTGGCTTTAACGATTGTGATGAAATTTCGTGTTCAATAAAAGTTTTGATTTCCAAGTTATTTATATAGTTATATTTTTTGGAAAACACAAAATTTCAGAGGAGTTATATTCAGATCTAAAAATACCCAAAAATGTTCGACTCCATGGGCTATTCCTTTCAAAAGTAATATGTAGATGTAGATACCAACGCTGGTTGGCTTCCGGAGAACCTGAGAGCCAAGTCAGTAACATAAAGTGGTACAATTAAATATATTTTGCGTATCTTCAAAACGGCTTGAATAGTGGGATGAAATTTTATTTTGAAATAGTGTTTTGCTTCATAAGTTCCACCATAAAATTAGTTGTAATTTTTGTGGGAACCCAAATTTACTGAAAATATAACTGTTTTCGACTAACTTTACAGGATGTCCCATTGAAAAAGAAATAGAGGAGATTTCTAGAGAAAAAAAACAAGATTATGGCAAATTGCTCGGATCTGTCGATTTTATTCATGGGGTGGTAGGTTTCTTACATAAAATCCATCATCCTATTATCGCCTCTGGGCGGCATTCGCAACCTCTTAAATTTGAATAGAGAGACTATGGATCGAGCGATATGTTCTTGAAAAAGTCTCTTCTGAAAATGACAGTTAGAATTTCTTTGAAATTTGACAATTCGTCTACGTAATATTCGACTTTGAGAATGAAATATTACCCAATTTACCTAAGATATAGGATGTTTCCAATTTCAGAGACAGTGCAGAAGGGGAAAATTCGTTCAGAAAAACGAGATGAGTGTCTTGAATAGTTATATTCAACATGCTCAAATAAAGTCCCTGCTACTTTCCTTCAATGGCATGATTTTGCTCCAACTTTCGCCTCAGGACTATTTTGGTAGTAATACATACATTCGTCGAATATTCACTGGCGTAATTTGACCCAACAAATAAAAATCTAGGGGGAACAGATCAGGAGACCTGGTTGGCCATTCTATAGGACTCCTCCTACCATCCACTAGCTGGGGAAGTTCGTATATTAAAATTGTCTAACAGCAGCAGCATAATTGCTGGAAAAATAGACTCTGGAAGAATTGTGCAGGCAAATTGTCGAACAATGTACTCGAAATTGCCCTTAAGGCTGGAGAATTTGTGGCTGAATTTGAACATTTGTTAGATCAAACTATTCAGGACACTGATCATATTTTTCTGAACGAAGTTTTTGTCCTGTATTGTCTCTTCAAATTAGTAAACATCTTATGATTCAGGAAATATTTATCTTTCGAATTCAAATAATACGTAAACGAATGGTCAAATGTCAAAAAAATTGAAGTCCCTCATTCAGAATGAAAAGACCTTTTCAACAAAATATTGAATGACCAATCTTCCTATTCAAATTTGAGGGGTTTGGGTTGCAGCGTAAAGGAATGAAATGAAATGATGATGGATTCTATATAGAAAAATTTGGCACCAATAACAAAACCGAGCGATTTTCCAAAATCTTGATTTTTCTGCTAGAAAAGATCTCTGTTTCTTTTTCAATGTAACACCTTGTATATGACACTATTTCCAACTAAAATAGCGAGAAAAACTTGGATTCCTAGTCCCAGGTGATATAATATATTACACAAGTATACTCATTCACTTTTATAAACTATCCCGGTTGGTCAAGACATTCTGACACATTTCACCGTGTATTTTTTGAAAATGTTAGGTTATAGTCATTTCCCTGTCAGATAAATACGCAACGTTGTTCTCTCTACATAGAGATCGTAGTAATTACGTATATTTCAAAGTGTGGATTAACTTTGGGAAAATAATGGATTTGAAAAAATATTATGTGAATCCAAAAATTCCAAAGACTTGGCGAATGTTGAAGAAACTATTTTCTTTGTTAATACTGGAACTATAAACATCGCTGGAAGATTCAGTTATGCTATTTTCTTGCACGGAAATCAAAAATCGAGTGTTGAAATTTCACTGAAAAACAATGGATGGAGTATTCCGTAACTTTGTGATAGTTAGAAAAAAAATTAAAGTACTCAAATTATCCAGCCGTAAAACTTCTAACCCAAGAGACAAACCTATGGAATTCCCTACTTCTCGAAATTCTCAAGAAATAAGTCTACAGACGACATTTATATACCTTGTTGCACAACTTGAAATACTCCAGTATGAAAATGAAGTAGCACTACAAAACCTGTGTCACCTTAAAAGAGCTAACTCAATTCACGAAGGTCTTGGAAATATATGTGAACGATTCACTGAATTGGGTTTTCACTCACATACTTCGAAAATGTTGGATAGCTTGTGATAAATTATTGATTCCAAATTATCAGGGTTATTAACAGAAAAAGCAGATTTCAATTCTACATAGCACTTCCTGATACTTTGTCTCTGTTTCTTCAAAACTCCCTTCGGCATTTTAGTTTCCTAGCGTGATGATTATGTTGAGATTGAGAGCAGAAACTGGTATTTGGCAACGTCGCTGAGAATTATTTTGACATTGCCGATATGTCACGGGTGCCAACCAGCGTCAGTTTTAGGTAAAAAAACTGATAGGCCTTAATCATGGCAAACCGTGATAGTTTATAAAAGTGAATGGTGTATAGTTTTCCCGAGAGCCATGTCTCGAAGCGTATGGCGTTGATAGAATATTACATTTATAATGCTAAACCCAACCATTTTGCGGCTTTCAACTTATTGTCGATATTGAAATTTAATTGATCGATAATGATTGAAAGAAAGATTTGATCGAAGACCAAAAAAAATTGATACTCTGGGAAACTGATCATGAGGAATATTCCTGGAAGCCACTGCAAAAAATTGCCTCAATAACTAACCTAACCTAAGCCCAAAAGTGGCTAATACATCGCATCATCACTCATTATCTATTCAAATCAAATTGATGTTCAGCGAAGACATGGCTGGCGGTTAAAATTTTAAACACTCTTCTAACGGTATCTCGAAAATCTACATTTTTTATTAGATGCTGAATAACTGTTATTATTTTGTTACGTAATATCAAGATTCGACGTTAAACAAGTTTTTTTAACTTCATTTATCATTTGGAATATTTTACCTGTTATCGAGTTGATTGTTTCGAGCGAGGACAATAGGCAAAAGAATTCTAAAATTAACATAGCAATGAGTCAAGACATTGAAATTGATTGTTATTCTTTGTGCGATACTGAGCTGATGTGGGTCTTGTTCATATCGGGGTGTACGATTTTTGAGCGACAAATTCCACGATATATTTGTTGCAGTCGATGAAAATAATCTTACTTCTGTTGAATATAAGTAATGAGTATGAATAGTTTTCAAAAATGAATCATTTTTATGTTAAATACAGATCAACGTTGAAAAAAGCACTGCAGTGAAGGCAGCAGCTTTTGCGCGCATGTTCAAATTCGTTGCCAAAAAAGCGGTCATCTCCAATGAACATGCGCGCAAAAGCTGCTGCCTTCACGGCAGTGCTTTTTTCTACGTTGATCTGTATTTAACTTAGAAATGATTCATTTTTGAAAACTATTCATACTGATTTTATTTTCCCAATATTTCCAAAAATACAGATTTGATCGAATTCAAATACAGTACTTAATCGAGAACCCTAGAAAAGCACTGCCGTGAAGGCAGCAGCGTTTGCGCACATGTTCAAATTCGTTGCCAAAACAGCGGTCATCTCCATTGAACATGCGCGCAAAAGCTGCTGCCTTCACGGCAGTGCTTTTCTAGGGTTTTCGATTAAGTACTGTATTTCAATTCGACCTAATCTGTATTTTTGGAAATATTGGGAAAATAAAATTTTGAATGGGTATTTCTGCAGGATCATTTGGATGATTCTACCCATTCACGAATTCGGCCTTCGTAATTAAGGTCCAAACCTACTCTACAAAGATGGAATTGAAATCCAATACTCTATCGAATGTTCATACAGAATTTCATAAGGATAATATGAATTTTTTTTTTCAAAATGTTCTAATGATACGATCACCACGAATTTTCGCATTAAGTTGTCAATCAGCATTTTCAAACTAGTTGCCAAGTTTAATTATCATTGAATCAGTAATCTGTCTCAGTCTAAAAGAACAACGATATCTAGGAAAAAACACGTAATATTTTTTCGAGACATCCCCAAAACTTATTATCGAATCGAATTGAATTTGGTACACTTATTCGAAATATAAAGCTCAAAGCCTGAGCAAAACTTTTTTCCGAATATAATGGAAGTTTCCGAGAAAAAAAAATTCGACAAAAATTCCGAAATGACCTGATGTACCTGATTTATTGGTTCCCAATCGTTATCAGAAACTACTGAAGCGATTGGATTGAAACTTGGCAGTCAGTTGGATCATAACGACGCGCAACTTTGAGCAGGAATAAGTCGAAATCGTATGGTTACTCAATTGAAAAAAATCTTTTTTCGAAATTTTTGTTGAAAAAATGTTTTTTCCTGGAAAATATTGTTCATATTCGAGAAAAATTTCAGTTATACGATGACTTCCTTATTTCACAGCAGTGTACCAAATTCCAATTCGATACGGCTATCAGTTTTGGAGATATTGAGAAAAAAATCTAGAATTTCGTGGTTTTCTTCTCGATATCGTTGTTTTTTTCGGAATAACTCAAAAAATACTAATTGAATCTTGATTTTTTTTCCAAATATATAATATTCTGTGATCTTCTCATCATATTATCCTCATTAAATTCTGTATGAACCTCCAAACTGTCATTTTAAGTACTGGATTCCAATTCGATCTAATCATTATTTTTGGAATTATTGGGAAAATAAAATTTTGAATGGGTAAATCTGCGGAATCATTAGGTGGATTTTACCTATTCACGAATTCGGCCTTCGTTATTAAGGTCCAAACATACTCTATAAATATCGAGTTTTTAAGTTGTTTCTTCCGGAAGTTATTGTATTTACGGTCGGCATTAGGCTGGACTCCCTAGTAAAGAATCCTTTGTACAATTAAATTCCGTCCGGCTGGCCATTGCCACGATACCTTTGGAAAAGTACAAGCCGGAGTGATATGAATTTTAAATTTCATTTTATGTTTTCAATACTCCTGAAATGATTAGGTTGAAACTTTGATAGTAGTTATGAAACATCATTGCGAAATTAAGGTGAAATAGATATTTTATAACAGTTCACTTAGTTTCCTGCCAAACGCAGATTTTTTCATATGGTCCTCACGAAATTCTGCATGAACCTCAAGCAATAATTTTCGATCAAGTACTAGATTGCAATTCGATCCAAAATTTTGAATGGGTTTAACTATGAAAATTATAATTGGCGAATTCAACCCATTTGAGCATTCGACCTTCTCAATTAAACTGAAAACCTACACTACAAATATATGACGATTCTTCCTTAAGTTAATGTATTTACGGCCGGTGCAACCACTGATAGTGAAGAAAATAACTTCCGGAAGAATCTACTCAGTAGCTTGATAATTTCAGAGTAGGTTTGGAGTTTAATTACGAAGGCCGAATTGGCGAATTAGTAAAAACTATCGGATGATTCCTCAGATATACCCTTTCAAAATTTCAGTTTTCCGATATTTCCAAACACATATATCGAATCTCCCTTCAATGAAAAATTCTACCTTGAAGATTTGGGGTCAAAGGCTGTCAAAGGTCTATGCGAACAAATATTTTGAACTTATTATCAGGAAAATTCAAAGAATACATAACTGATTGGACTGAAACAGAGTCTTCGAGTTTCCGGTATCTATTAGAATACAATTCAAACGGAATCGGAGATATGCTTTTCGAAATATATGCATTTCTGAAATGAATTCTATGAATTTTTCTCTTGACTTGTTCCTCATAAAAATCAGGAAATCTGATTGGGCTGAAATGAAGTACTCGGTTATGAAATGGCGGTTGGGAGATTTCAGTGAAATTAACATGAACTATGAAAATTTTCGAAAAAAAAATTTTTTTTCCAATTTTTCTATGAAGAATTCTTCATATTGCTACTGAACATCTACCAACCAAGTTTCATTTCGATCAGATGAATATTTTTTGAGTTATTGAAAAATCAAAACTTCAAATGGCTGTAGCACAAAAACCATTCGGCAGATTTGGCCCATTAACGAACTTAACCGAGATATTCAGGATCTTAACCTTACCTGAGAATTTGAAGACTCTAGATTTTTTCTTTCGAAAGTTACAGCGCACAGGGCCGGATGGACAAAATCAATTTTGACCACAGATTATTCATCAGTGAGTCGTTTGAGACCAATTTCGGCTAAAAATTCGACAATTACAGACATCGTGACGAAATGATAACGCGCTGTTACCCAGAACAAGCGCGTAAAAAGGCTGGATCTATGTCTGGTGACATGGAAAATTTTATTTTTTAAAAATTGGTTAGACAAAGGTCTCAGATCATCCAAAGATTCTTTTTGTATCTTGAAGGATTACTATTCACTCATATTGGAAAAAATATTTGGCATGAAACATTAATGTCATCAAAGACAAGCTTTTACAAGGAATACGAAAAACTGAATACTTAGATAGGAGAGATTTCAAGTCTAATTTCATTTAATTCATTGATTATTAGAATTCATAAAAATAATTTGCACCCTCAGCAATTATATCCTGCAGTAAATCAATCATCATGCGATAATCCTTTATTAGTACACACTTAGTTTATTGGATTCGTCTGAAGTAGATCTATCTCAGGTTACTGAATGTTAATTTTCCAATAAAACACCCTGTGTACAGAAATGTCAACTGTAAAGAGTAATCTGGCTGAATGCCATTATCATTCAATAGTCTTTCTCAGTTCACCTTGAAATTTAGAGTTGAATTTCACGTCAACAACAGTATCATGGCAGTACTAATCATCATCAATATATATTTGATTGGGTCTTTAATGCGTGTGAATTGTATCATTAGCGCAGTGCTCTTTTATGAGACTTTTTACTTTTTTCAGGGTTTGTTTCCAGGAATTTTCATATCATTCAAATATTTAGCCGAAAATGATCACAACAACTTTATGAAGAAGAATTCCTTGTCAAACATTATTCTATCTGCCCGTCAATCGGCTTTGAATAGAGCTCTTCAATTTTTTTCTGCAATATTTTAAAAGCTAATATTTGCATGGAATTGACATCTTGTAGTTGTTTTTGAAAATTGATATTTCGAAAAAAGTTAATCAGATTTAAATCAAGAGCTTGTATTCACATATGAGCTATCCATCAAAATGTGTGATACAAAAAAGTCAGCTAGTTAGTATATCTTTTCCACTAAGAGAGAATGGTGCTTCTACGAAAAATCTTTCGGATTGTCAAATTGGAAAAAATCATTCCATAATTTATTATATCATCATTGGATTTTCAAGTGTTAGAAGTTAGTTTGAGTTATGCTAATGTGAATTTTAATGAACGCGCAAAAATCCTGTTACAATGTCAGCGCGTCGATAATGAGATTTTGAATTTTGAACCGTTATGAATTACTTAGTTGAAGAATTTCAAAGGAGAACGTTTTTCGAAAATTATCATGAGTATTGTTAATCAACTTGCAAAGCTACAATAGTAGGCATGGTACCACGAAACTGTTTATTCCTGGGCTATAAAATCTGGATGAAAACATATTTCCAAAATGGTAATCACCACATAAAATCCACCGAAAAAAATTTCATATCACTTCTCACTGACTAAAGCACTAAAAACCACCAGTTCACTATCTCATTTTCTACGTACCCAAAAAATTATCGACCACATTCCGTTCATGTTAAAATTCCAACAGGATAGGCAAGGAGACCACTGAGCAGTTATTTGTTGTTGGACTGTCTGTTAAATATTTACTTCGGCCTTTTTAAAACTGGCGGAAAGTAGTTTTGAGGGGCGTACCTTGTCAGCGGACCTGTCGCAAGAAGCGATATATCGAGGCTCTCTTCTATTTCTTCCGATAGAAGGGAAGAGTAACGTTAACTCTTTTATGGCTCTTCTTCAATGAAGAAGTTTCTTTATCGAGAAGTGGAAGACTGGCTGTTATTCAGACAAATTGCGGCGAGATTTGCAGCTCAAAAATAAAAGAATGCGACAGGGTGTTTGACGAAGCATAGGCCAAACATCAGATATTTTTAATCCGCTTCGACACAGAAAACTGAATCCATAAGACTTCTGTCGACAAGTGAATTTGAATGGATTATCCCTGATTCTCTGGCGGGTGAGTGAGGTTGAATAAACATCAATTTTCCAAATAATACATGGTCCTTCAACGGTCACAGGAAGTGTTCCATGAACTTCCATATCGCTTTTAAGGAAACACAGGGATATCTATTTATCTATAATGTCACGTTGTTGCTCGATCTCTACAAAAAGAAAATACCAATTTTCAGTCACACAGATCAATTTTTCATTAGCGGGCCCCACCTTTTTTTTTTAACTGCAACCTGTATTTTCATCACTTTATCGATTTTCAAATTACAAATAAAAGATACAAGATTCATGCACATCCTTACTCATAAAAATATTATATAATAACTGTGATATACAGGGTGACTCCGAAGGAGACCGTCAGATTATAGGATAAGTTCACACTAGTCAAGACAGTCTCGAAACAATGTTTGGTTTATGGTTGGGGGTTTCTATTGAGAATATACAGGGTGATTTGTCCGATTCGACCGATTCTACTTTTATTGATAACTTTGGCATGGCTCCTTCGTTTTCAATGAAAGTTTCAGCGAAGTACAATATTGATAAGCATATTCATTAACTCCAAAGTTTTTTCAAAATAAGCGGTTGTTATTGTGATAATTCCAGGTTAATTGTGCAGGTTGAAAAAACACCCTGTACATTGCGTTTCCAAATCTACGCTATCTGTTTACGATTCTACTATAATAAGTCATTATTTGACAGTTTTTAATTTTTTTGGCACACTTTTCGTTTTCTACTTTTATCAATAGCTTTGGTATGGCTCATCCAATTTTGATGAAATTCGCATTGTAGAACAATCTGAATGAGTGCAATGAATAATCGTAACAGTCTCTAAAAATACAGGTTTGCAGATTAATTGTGCAGTTGAAAAAAACACCCTGTACATTGCTTTTCCAAAAGTTTCTTATTCGTTTTAGATTCTACAATAATATGTCATCATTCAGAGGTTTTTAATTTTTTTGGCACACCTCCGGTTTTCCTAGTAAACATTTTTGAAGAAGAGGATGATCGAAATTTGGCTCACGAGCAGTGAACCTATTCATCATTAGGTAGGAAAGCTGTATTATCCAAGGATGCGAAGCAGTTCTCAAGTTCTAAAATATTCTTTTCAAATTACAAATTCATATTTAATTGCTAATATTCTGTATGCAATCATTCAGTTCAGAATATATTTCGAATTTGAAAATAATAATCTAGAAGTGACGAACAACTTTGCATCCTTGGACGATACAGCTTTCCTACCTAGTGCGCAATACTCTCACTGCTTGTTAGCAAAATTTCGATTATGCTCTTCTCAAAAAATGTTTTCTAGGCAAACCAGAGGAGTGCTAAAGAAATTAAAAACCTCTGAACAATGACATATTATTGTAGAATCTGAGACGAATAAGATAGTATTGGAACAGCAATGTACAGGGTGTTTCTTTTTCAACTAATTAATCTGAAACTATGAAATTATCACAATCACAACACTTTTGAGAGATTTGTCACGATTATTGAATGTACTCATTCAGATTGTTCTACACTTCAAATTTCATCAATTGGATGAGCCATACCAAAGTTATCGATAAAAGTAGAATAGATTGGAGCGAAATTTCGACATTATCTTTTTTTGAAAACATTTTCTCGGAAAACTAGGAGTGTGCCAAAAAAATTAGAAACTCTCAAATGATGACTTATTATAGTAGAATCGTAAACAGATAGCGTAGTTTAGGAAACGCGATGTACAGGGTGTTTTTTCCACCTGCACAATTAATCTGGATTTATCACGATAACAACCGCTTATTTTAAAGTAAAATTCTAAAATCAATGAATCTTCTCATCAATATTTGTACTACGCTGAAAATTTCATTGAAATTGAATAAGTCATACCAAAGTTATCAATAAAAGTAAAATCGGTCAAATCACCCTGTATATTCTCAACAGAGACACCCAACCATAAACCAAACATTGTTCCGAGACTGTCTTGACAAGTGTGAACTTATCCCAAAATCTGACGGTCTCCTCCGGAATCACCCTGTATATGGTATGAAAAACACCCTGCCATATATTGTAAATGAAAAATTGCAGGACTTTCATCATTTCAAACGGAACACCTCGTATTTTATCGATCCATAAGAAGCGCCAAAAAGGAAGGCTGTTTTTCGTACTCAGTATATCACAGTTCTATTTCAGGTATACCATTTGAGAGAGGTTAGCCAATGTACAGTGATCGACCAAAAATAAATTCCTTTGGCACTTGGCACCACTTAATTAATGCGAGTATTCTAAGCTATGAATTTTGGAAAAAAGACACATCGTTCGAAATGAAATTAAATTCTCCCTTAACACATCTTCTGATATAGAGGTCTTTTCCTCAGTTTTTGAGAAACCCTGTACCATTTGGGATGTATTTATTATATCTGAATAATATACCGGATATTGGTATTCCATACACGAAATTTTAGCTCTATAGGATTTCAAGTATCAAAGTGATGTACGTTCAAATTAAGCTATGTTTTGCACAAAAAAACAAGTAAATTAATCAATTACCCTAAAACCGCTAGGGATATGGAAAAGGGAGTAAATACAGAAACAATCAGGTGCCTTGGGGGATTTCGAAAAAGCAATCTGACAGGGCTGCAGCTATTCTATACAGGGTGTTCCTAAATAAGTGTATCAACTGTAGATTTTTTTCCCTTCCATTTTTTCCTCCGGGTCTTCGTTTCAGAGATACATGGTTTCAAAAATTTACATTTTTTTTCAGTTTTTTGCTAATATCTCCTGAACAGTTTGAATTACAGAATGGAGTGTTTCACACCCATTGTCACAAAAAATAGCTACTTTCTTGCCCTTCACTCGGTTTTATTAGACGTGCCAGTGGCGGAGATATTGAATTTGCACAAATGTTTTACCCCCAACTGTTACACCACTGAATTGTACAGCAAATTCTGATTCGCCAATGTGTTTTACATAAAGAAGGTACTGCTAGTACATTGCTGTGAAGTGAACCGTTTTCGAGAAAACTGGAATTTTATGATCAAATTAACATTAACACAGTTACCATTGATTATTTTTTCATGGAGTCACATTGAGACCATTGTTTATGAAACTCCTGACAACTTTTTAACTATCCATACTCATTTTTCCGATTAAAAGAAATTTACAATGCGTTAACAAATTGTTATTGATCATAAAATGCCAGTTTGCTCGAAAACGGTTTGATTTAGGGTAATTAACTAAGATCACCTTTTTCATGTAAAGCACATTGGCGCATCAGAATTTGCTGTACAAATGCAAATTTGTCCAGTGGTGTAACGGTTGGAGGGTAAAACCTTGGTGCAAATCCAATATCTTCGCCACTAGCACGTCTAATGAAAGCGAGTTCACTGCAAGAAAGTAGCTATTATTAGTGACAATGTGTGTACAAATCTTAATTTTGTAATTCAAACGGTTCCTGAGATATTAGCAAAAAACTGAAAAAATATAAATTTTTGACACCCTGTATCTCTGAAACGAAGAATCGGAGGAAAAATGGAAGGAAAATTTTTTAAATTTCTTCATGAGAAATCTACAGTTGGCAGTTGATACACTTATTTAGGAACACCCTGTATATCTGGATCGATAGAGCAGTTGTTCCTATTGCCTAAATATTCTCAAAACCGGAGCTGTTCTCCGTAACCAGGGTAACATCACTGTGATCCACTCTGCATACTATATGTTTTTTGCAGGACAGCTAGTTGATACCTAAGTAAAGCTTTCAACACATCGGAGACTCCAACAGTGCGTTAGGCGAGAAACTGCCTTCCTTCCTAGATAGGTAATTAATAGAATACTGCGTTGTTCTATATATTGTGATTTCAATGTTAATATATATCCTACTTATATTGTTTGAAATTAAATTCATTCGGATATATTGAATTTTTCCATTCATTTTATTTCTGGAAAGTTCATTTCTTGAATTCACAGATTTCCTTTTCTATGTTTTTTTTTCCATGAATGGACCGATTTGTCACACATAGCGGAAGTAGAAGACTGCTAAAGCTGAAAACATATTGAAGTTGGTGACTATCTTAGGGCCGGTATTATAAAACTTAACGGGAAGTTATCTTTAACTTTAACTGAAATTTTGACATTTATGTTAGGACATATCTGTCAAAACTGTCAGTTAAAGTTAAAGTTAAGTTTTATAATACCGGCCCTTGATCGTAGACGAACTCGTTTTGCTCTAGTGAATGAGATCCATAATCTTTATACGAGCTGGTTCTGGAGAACATCACTTATCGTTTTGTCCAAATGTCTCAAATTTGGGACTTAAACGATAAGGTTTGACTTCCTGAAGAAAAATCAGTGGTCAAATTCAGGTCTGTCTGAATATTTATTTAATATAATTATGTTATAATATTTATTAATATATTTCTTATGGTTCTCACGAAATTCTGCATGAACCTTGAAGCTATCCGTTTTCAATCAAGTACTCAATTTTAATTCCATCCAATCTGTATTTTGTGAAATATCGGGAAAAAAGAATTTCGAATGGTTGTATCTTCGGAATCATCTTGTGGATTTTATCCTTTCGCAAATTTGGCCTTCTCAATTGAACTTAAAACCTGCTCAAAAATTATCAAGTTCCCAAGTGAGTTCTTTCAGTGGTCATAGTGTTTACTAAAGGTGGTTAGGCCAGCCATAAACACAATAATTTCCGGAATAATAACTTAGCGCCAGTGTTATAAAAGTTATTTTGACCGAAGTAATGAACTCCCACTTTTTGGCCATATTTCGAACGTTAACTTCAAGTTATCTCCCGAAATAGTTTGATAATACCGGCTCTAAGAGACCCAAAACTTATAGAGTAGGTTAAGGCCCTAATAACGAGGGCCGCATGCCTAACGACTCGTTCAATTGCTCATCCAAATTTGATTTTCCCAATATTTTCAAAAATAGATTTCGTATTGGAATTTAGAATCTGATCGAAAAATGATGGATGCGAAATTTTGAAGGGCCATATGCAAATATATTCGCCAAATCTTTCCATCAGAGTGTGTAGATGCGTTTGGTGGAGTCAATACATTGATATGTTACAGCTGAGGCAACGAATTTGAAAAAATGAATGAATAAATAAATCTTTATTTCTCATAGCAAAACCTTACATCATAAGCTATGCGAAAGAATGACGTCCCAAAAAAAAACAAAACATATTTCTACCTACTTCTGATAAAATATTCATTGTACTCAGAGAATAATTTTCTGTTTCTTACATATACTCTATACTAACCAAAAACCTTCAACTGTGGTAGTAAATTATTGAAAAGTTTTCTGTACATATTATCAAGGTTTTTTCTGTTAATGTGAAAGATGTTGTGGATATTGAATATTTATTGACCTTACAGGATAGCTATCATTTAAATAGCTTCCGAAACTAGATCCATGTTTGACAAAGATAGGAATTGGTTCATGAAGAAAGGAGAGGTCCAGTAGTAATACTAACATTTTTCTTCAAACAGGCAAGTATGTATGGACCACTCAAAGTCAACATTACATTCTTAATGAATACTCCTCTTTATGAATCTCGATATGACATCAGGAAAATTCTTATTATATTCCTTCTTTGATTTATCCCATCAACGCCCTAGCTGAATCCCCAGAATATAATTTCTTATCTTTCAATAGATTCAAAATAGATACATTTGCTACATTTATTTTTTTGGTAATTAACCATGACCCTTACTCCAGAACCTATACTACTCAATTTTTTAATGAGCCATTCTAGGTGATGAAACCATTTGAGAAATTTATCTATACTGAGTCGCAAAAATTAGGTCGAGTGTTCAACAACAACGTTTTCAATATTCGTCAACAATAAGTTCATTCATAGCTAGTCAATGTTCAATTGCCGTATAGATGATAGAGGCATAAGTGGAAATGCGTTGATCTATCTTTCCACCAATGATTAAATTTTTGTCTCTGACATAACCTGTGATCGATATTCTATCTAGTTGAAGACAATCATGTAGATCATTATTAAAGCTCAAAAATAATATTGGACCCAAAATGCTTCCTTGTGGTATCCCATGTTCAGAAATACGTACTGAAGATTTGACCTTGTGACCATCTTTTAACGCGCTTGTTCCGTCACAATGTTCGTAACTTTCGAATTTTGAGCTGAAATCGGTCTCAAACGCGTAGGTTGGACTCACTGAGGAAGAATCCGTGCTCAAATTTGATTCTGTCCGGCCGGGCGTATAGCCGTGTGTGCTTTAACTTTCAAAAAGAAGGACCTAGATTTTTGAAATTATCAGGTTAGGTTTTGATCCTGAATATCTTGGTAAGTTCGTTGCTGAGCCAAATCTGCCGAAAGATTTTTGAATAACTCAAACTATTTATCTGATTGAAATGAAACTTGGTTTGAAGATGAACAGTTTCAATAAAAATATTATCCATAGAAAAATTTGAAAACAATTTTTTTTTGTTTTTGAAAATTTTCATATTTCATTCATTTCAATTTCACTGAAATTTCCAAATCGCTATTCCGCAATGTGAACAAGCGCGTCAAAGCTGCTGACTTCAAGTCGGTGCTTCTCTAGGGTTTTTTTTTGTATTTTTCAATTACTACTTTTTGTTTTCTCTTTGTATGATGAGATTGAACCATTTATAAACCTTGCCTTTAATTCCAAACTTTTTAGGTTTAGCTAAAATCAGCTATTTGGACAGTCATAATGCTTTTCTCAAATCTATAAAGAGTGCAAGTGCCATATTATCTCGTTCAACCAGTTCAAGTATTGTCCTTGTGAATTCATAAATTGCTGTTTGCACAGATCTACCCTGCCAGTAACCATGTTGAGATATTGAAAATAATGAGCTAGTATATGAAAGCTCCTACCTAACCTCACGTCAGTTCTTTTGTAGAGTTCTCATAAAATTGGCTTCTTCATGATTTTCAATATAACACAAAATTCTCAGGTTCACAGAATTTAATTTTGCCAACCGCGGTTACATTGAGTCAGCTCATGGTTAATGCATACTTCGTAAAGATTATACGGTAAGGTGTTAAAGAATCATTTTATCGGACACTAGGTACGACATACCACTACGCTGTCTTTCGTAATGGAAAAAAATCTAGCACGTAACCAGAACTCAATAATAATATCTAAACGGTAAATGTAGCCCACCAATATGCAGAAGTGGGTGTTTTTCTCGATTATATCTTCCCAGATTTCCCTGCGGCAACTTGAGGAAGGAGGGTCATTGACATAATCCTGGCAATGTCAAGGTTTTGCAAGGTTACACTGGATCGGATCCTATCGACCACTAGTTTGACCAGTCATTGAGAAAGAAATTATTATATTGATGGGTAGCAAACTTGCTTTGAAAGCTGATTTTTCGCTGATGGTTTTGCATTCGAAGAAATATGTTCTAAACTTGTTTTCACGCGCTTGGGGAACTTATCATTTCACCAATTATCGGTTATTCGCGGATTTTCAGCCGGAAAAGGTCTTAAGAAATTAGGTCGGACATCTATCTTCTATAATTTCCGTTATCTTTTATCCTAAAACTTCCTTTTCTTTTCAAGTTCATTTTGAGAGCATTATAGTTCAACTATCAACAACTAATAAAGTAATAGGTAACTTTCCCCTCTCTCTCTCCCTCTCTCTCTAAAATGCTACCAACATGAAAATGTTCCAAATGTAAAATGACTGTGAATATTTGTACTCCAAAGTACATGACTTCTTTAGCTCTCAAATAAAATCTACAAAATATGATATGAAAATCGTGAAATCGTTTTATCAGGATGTGATGCTTTTTTGGCGGGATCATTACTTGAATAGGTGGCCGTTTCAGCAATGAATTGAAACGACCTCACGTCAGTGCTTCCTTTGATTATTTTAACAGGTGAAAATCGTATGATGATGATACAGTTTCAATGAAAAACCTAGAAAAGCGCTGCTGTGAAAGCAGCAGCTTTTGCGCGCATGTTCAATGGGGATGACCGTTTTGGCAATGAATTTGCACATGCGCGCAAAAGTTACTGCCTTCACACCAGTACTTTTCTAGGTTTTTTTCGATAAAGTACTTGATTTCAATTCGATCTAATCTGTATTTTTGGAAATATTGAGAAAATAAATTTTGAATGGGTATATCTACGGAATCATTGGACAGATTTTACCCATCCACGAATTCGACCTTCGTAGTTGAGCCGCAAATCTACTCTACAAATACCGTGTTTCTAAGTTGTTTCTTCCGGAAGTTATTGTGTTTACGCAGATATACCCATTCAAAATTTTATTTTTCCAATATTTCCAGAAATACAAATCAGATCGAATTGAAATCCAATACTTTGTCGAAAAACGACAGTTCAAACCTTCATACTGAATTTCATGAAGATAATATGAGCATATGATCAAAGAATATTGGATATTCTCGGAATTTTGCACAAAGTTGTCAATCAGGATTTTCAAACCAGCTGCCAAGTTTCATCATGATTGAACCAGTAAGTTTTGAGTTATTTCGAAAAAAACAACGATATCGAGGTAAAAACCACGAAATTCGATACTTTTTTTCGAAATATCTGCAAAAATTATAATCGGATCGAACTGAAATTTGGTACACTACTGCGACATGTGTTAATTACGAAGGCCGAACTCGTGAGTTTGTAAAATCCACTCAATGACCCGGATAAACATATTCAAAATTTGAATAACTCCATATCTCCAAAATTAAAGATCGCATCACACTGACATTCCGTATTTGATTGAAAAATATGCAACTGGAAAGTTCATGGAGATTATCATGAGGACCATATGATAAGGTTGCCAAATATAAAATTATTGAAGGAAAATGTTGAACATTTGAAAACTGATTGTTCTAATACACGATTATCGAAACTTTTGCGAGAGTTTGTGTATCGGCTCTCAGCAGTTGCCAATTAGTCAGTAAGTTTCATCATGATCGGATCATTAGTTCTGGAGTTATTCCGGTAATGATATCGAAAACAAGGAAACACACGAACAAAAATGTTTCCAACAAAATTTTGTAAAGATTTCGAAGATTTGTCTCTTCATTTACCAACAATGCGATGCGAACAAAACCTGTTGAATGTTATTAAGACCACTTGGTGTTGAATTACAACTAGGCAACACAGCCACATTCAAGTTTCATTAAACCTCGTTAATATCTCAAGGTCATGCACCTGAATCGTGGCGTACATGTTTTAACGTTGCCAATAGCCTCGGAAAATCTTAAAATTCGGAGAAATTTTGACGTTCATAGGAGAAAACGGGGTGTCGTTCTGCAGGCTTCAGTGAGTATTTTTTGAAAATTTTTTTTGGGACGTACTTAATTCTTTTGTGAGAATGCGCAATGTTAGTTATTTTCACTCCATTTCAGTTTTATTTTCCCGAAAATTCTCGAATATAAAAAAATGGCAACATTGCGCATTCTTGGGGATTTTTTCAACCATTTGCATCAAAAAAATTTTTTGGAAAAAACGAACTCTGGCCTCCAGAAGTCACCCGTTATATACGAAGTATTGTTTGCTCTAAACACCAAACGTTTAGAAATCCAAAATCCCCGCGTACTACTTGTTTCTGCTAAGTTTTGATAGTTAGGTATTGGAAGTCAATATTAGATGGCTTTCACTCCCCAGGGGTCGATATAGAGTTAGTTTTTTATTTCGACTCAAAGAAACGCGTTAGAAGAAAAACAAGAAATTATTCGCATATGAATATGCACAAAATATTCCTGCCTTCACCTAGATATGTTTTCTTCATATTTGCGCTCACGATCTGGGGAACAACGTGGTTTCGTTCTGTCCAAAGGTCTGTAACATTCGAATTTTGATTGATGACGAATCCGGTTTCAAATCCTATTCTGTTCGTAGGTCGGCCGTTGGGCCAACCGTAAACACAATAACTTCCGAAAGAAAACTTGATATTTGTAGAGTAGGTATGGGACTAAATACTGAAATTTGATTTCATGAATGGTTATACCTTTTCAAAATTATATTTTCCTAATATTTTCATAAATACAGATAAGGTCGAATTGAAATTCAGTATTTTCATGAGTTTTATATGACCACCAAATCTTTCCATCAGGAAGTAAAGGTGCGTTAGGCGGGGTCAATACGTGAAAAGATGACCACTTTGGCTACGAATTGAACATGCGCCCAAAAGCTGGTGACTTTATGTCAGGGCTTTTCTAGGTTTTTTCCTAATAATTGGAGATAACCTGTTCGAAGAAATCAATTCGAAATATTTATTCTTCTTAAGTTATTTTCCAATGCATTAATAATGACCACCTGATATTGTTTTTGATAAACCATAGTTCGTCGAACCAGAAAAGCTAATTTCTTTGTTCAACAAACAGTCGAGCAGATGCCATTCTTATGAAATAGTCACTCATAAGAAGGTTCAATTCACTCTTGGAATATTGCAGGTCGTTGTCGTGTTGAAACAAATCATTGAAAAACTATTCCATGAACTTGACCACGAAACCTAACTCACATCGCAGTCAATATAATGACGATTATATGCTTCGAGCTGCTCAATAATGTTGGTAATATCGGACAGCGCCCGCAATACAATAGGATAATAAAAAGAAAAAATGAAGAAAATACTCTTATAATACAGGATATATCTAGGTTGAAACATTTTTTAGAACCTTCTTCATCGTGGAGAAACTGTTCATTCCGTTACATGATACACCTTGTATGGATTTTTTCTTCTTATTCTGACTATGTTATGGAGGACTGTACGTGTTATTACGCTATCTTCTCTACAAACAGGTTTTCACAAAGATTTTCTTCTAACTGACCAACATATACCATGGCAATTGAAAATTGATTTTCTTACAAATATACGAGGGTGAAGTGATATTATGGCATGTATCATTGAAGGACTTTTTTAATTCAAGAGTAGAAAATATACACCCATATATGATCACTGCAGTGCATACCAAAAATAAATTTCATGGTTAGCTGAATACACAGTTTTCCAAAGTCAATGAAAATTTTTTGGTTGATTAGTTTTGCACTATCGATCTGAAGTATTTGCAGCACGCTGGTATTCGTTCCTATCGTAAAGATCTGTAATTCTGAGTATAGTTTAACAATGTTCTGTCTATCAGTTTTGTCTCTTTTCGTTCTGTTTTAATGCGGGTCATTTAAAGTTTATGATTTCATCTTCAGCAACGAATTGAACATTCGCTCAGAAGCTGCTGCCTTCACGGCAGTGCTTTTCTAGGTTTTTTTTTGATGAACTACTGGATTCCAGTTCGATCTATTCTGTGTTTTTGGAAATATTGAGAAAATAAAATTTCGAATATATACGTATCTACGTATATCTGATAAGAACAGATAATACACTTTCATATTAGCCATAGGGCCGAGAAGCGGTCTACGGAATCAATGGGCGGATTTTACCCTTTCACGAATTCGACCTTCGTAATTAAGCCCAAAACCTACTCTACAAATATCAAGTTTCTAAGTCGTTTCTTCCGAAAGTTATTGTGTAAACACAAAACTTTCGAAAAAACAAATTAGACACTCGATATTTTTAGAGTCGGCTTAACGGCCAACCGTGAACACAATAACTTACGGAAGAAACAACTTA
The DNA here is from genome assembly GCA_958510865.1 of Myrrha octodecimguttata. Classification (NCBI taxonomy): domain Eukaryota; kingdom Metazoa; phylum Arthropoda; class Insecta; order Coleoptera; family Coccinellidae; genus Myrrha; species Myrrha octodecimguttata. The sequence continues at coordinate 37,054,895 of OY294057.1, forward strand.
GAAACTTGATGTTTGTAGAAAAGGTCCGGACCTTAATTGGGAAGGCCGAATTCGTTAATGGGTAAAATCCACCCAATGATTCCGCAGATATACTCATTCAAAATTTCATTTTCCCAATATTTCTAAAAATAAAGATCAGATCGAATTGAAATCCGGTACTTAATCGAAAATGACAGTTCGAAGGTTGATACAGAATTTAATAAGGAAAATATGATGAGAAGATCATAGAATATTGAATATTTGAGAAAAAAAGTTGAAATTTTTTTGAAAATTGTTCTGATGTTACGATGATCACGAAATTTTGCACAAGGTTGTCTTTGAGCATCTTCAAAGTAGCTGCGAAGTTTTATCATGAGTGAATCAGTATTTCTTGAGTTATACCGAAAAAATCAACGATATCGAGAAGAAAACTACGAAATTCGACATATTTTTTTCCAAAATCTCCGAAAATTATGATCGAATTGAACTGAAATTTGGTACATCGCTGTGGAATATGAAGCTCAAAGTGTCAAAGAAGTTTTTTTTTGAATATGAACGGTTTTCGAAAAAAATTTTGAAAATTTTTTTCTCTAAATATACTGACAGTATGATTTCAACAGACTTCCGCTAAATGTTGCGCGTCGTTATACTTCACCTGATTGCCAAGTTTCAATCCAATCGCTTCAGTAGTTACTGAAATAAAAAATAAATAACTTCAAAATTTCAAATGGCTCTAACTCCGAAACTGTTCGAACGATTTGGCCCATTAACGAACTTAACCGCGGCATTTTAATGCGAGACCTACCCTGTGAGTTTCAAGTCGCTAGCCGACTCCGTTCGACAGTTATCGTGATGTCCACGGCTGGACGGGCAGAATCATTTTGAGACCATTTTCGGCTCAATTATCGAAAATAACAGACATTTGGACAAAACGTTAGCACGCTGTTCCCCTAGAACATGCGCGCAAAAACAACGATATCGAGAAGAAAGCCACGAAATTTTACATATTTTTTCTCAACCCAAAACAAATAAGAATATCGAATTTAATTTGGTACACTGCTGTGAAATATGTTATTTTCAAATGTAATGAACAGAAAAATTTTTTTTCAAATTTACAGATGGTTGATCTCAACAAAATTTCGCGAAAATTTGGGCGTTGCTATTCTCCAACTAACTGACAAGTTTCGATCGAATGGATTCTGTAGTTCCCGAATTATCGCCAAAATAACTTCAAAAGGCTCAAACTCCGAAACCGTTTGGCCGATTTTGCCCACTAACGAATTTAACCGTCGCATTTTGAATTGCAACCTACCCTGAAAGTTTCAGGTCGATAGGATTTTCTGTACGACCGTAATCTTGCCTACGGACGGACGGACGGAAAGAATTGATTTTGACGACGGATTCGTCATCAGTGAGCCGGCCTGGACAGAATCTTTTTTGACACCGGATTCGTCATCAGTGAGTCCAACTTAGTCGTTTGAGACCATTTTCAAAATTCGAAAATTACAGAGATTACAGAGAGTTGGACAAAACGATAGCACGGTGTTCCCCAGAACATGGGCGCAAAAATGAATGACAAAGCTCTGTTTTCCGCACAATATGAATATCTTATGTTTTATAGGGAATGACTATATTCTAAAGATCCACAATAACTTTATAAAAATACAGATAATCAATTCGTAACGCATAGTTTGAATTGCTACATCTTATTGAAATCTGAAATAACTTTCATTATTTTTAACGATATTTACCTATCGTACTCGAAAACAACTGCTTATTAATGCGCATCTTTTTTCGAATTTTTCGCGAAAATTATATAGTTGAAACGTATTGAATTTACACCGGTTAAGTTAATGGGCGAAATCGTTCGAGGTTTTCTCAATATCTCAGGAACTATGTATACTTATGCGATCGCATTGAAACTTGATAGTTATAGTTGTAGAATACCGATGCGCAACTTTTTGCGTAATTATGTTGGGATCATATAGTTAGTGAATTAAAAAAAATTTTTTTTCAGAAACCCATCACTATCTCAATGACTCAAAAAACACTGATCTGATAATGATGAACGCTACGTACAAGTTGGTAAATGCTGGTGAACATTTTTGGGCGAAATATCGAGATGATCACGTCATTAGAACAATTCAAAAATCAAAACTATTTTAAGTTAATAATTGGAAATTTTCAACTTGAGTTATTCTGGTTAAAAAAACATAATTATATAATAGATGAAAATGAAATGCTTCTTTATTTATACAAGAACAAGGAGTTTCTTTTTGAAATAATGCTCCTCGGTGTCAATTCGAGATAGCTCTTTTCAGACAAGATAATCTAAGTTGACCTAAATTCTGTAAAATAACATTTCAACCTTTGTGATACTTTTTCCCGAAACAATTCAGGACGTGATACTAATTTGGTAATATTCGCTTTAAGTTCTGAATATCAAACGGAATTGAAAGTGTCTGGAAATGAAGCACTTGCTCAAATGTTTTGAAAGATATACGATTGAATGATGTATCCACCATTCTTATATAACACAGAGGTCTAGACTGAATTCTGATCAGTGAAATAGTAGTCGAATAATAGACATAGTTTCCGGATTTGACCCACAATATTCTCGAGTAAGTAATTGACCAGATGAATTTAATACTCACTCACACTGTTTGTTTCAATTGTGCTGGATGCACCTATAGGTAATTTTCATGAATGATGAGGCTCATCCACCATATAGTTGAGTTCTGGAATTAACTATTAACATTGTATAATTTATACAATGCTATTAATTTGTCTGAAGATTTGGAATGCAGATTAGTTTTGGGCTAATTTCGAGTTTCATCAGATGCGCACAACAATTGCAGAGTTTGTTTGAAGATACGAACCCGACTCTACAACGGTGAACCTGCATAAAAGACAACTCTCTGAAACTGTGTCATTCGAATATGAAGAATAAATGATGAAGATACCAGACGAAAACATAAACCTCCGAAATTAAACAAATCTGGAATGGTCAGAATTAGAAAACTTGCATCTACAACCAGAGCGGTCAATCAACTTATGGAAAGAATCTTAATAGTTACCTACTTTTTGATTGCGTATCCATGGTTACTTTGGATATTTAGTTACCCTTTGAATTAATTGATGATTATCTTAATGTTCCATTTTACAAATAGTAACTAGATATTCAAAGTAACTTCGGATACTCTATCAAAAAGTAATTATAAGTGATCACAATTCATGAGAAAATATTTTATTTATAACTTCGAAAATATGGTTGTATTGGATCACGAAATTTCAAGTAAGTTTTGTGCTTCAGTATTTCATAACTAATCAACAAGTTTCATCTAGATCGAATTAGTGTTTTATGAGTAATTGAGGAAATAGAAATACTCCCCGGATCTTGTTTCTACGCGCTCGTGTTATTTTGCCTTATATTGTGAACGTATGGTGTTTCTTGTTTTTTTTCGTATGGTATTACATCCAGCTTATATCTCCATGAAAAAAAAAGAATTATTGTTTATAAACTATAGTTGTGAATTTGTTGTATTTTTCTATCGATATTATATTTCCTGTTTCCCAATTGGTAGTACTTTTATGTTTGTGTAAATAAATGAAAAAATCAATGAATTCTGGGAAAAAAGAATTGATATTTCACATATCATACCGCCAATATTTCCGAAAAAATATATCCGTTTGTCTGACTTTCATACTCTGATGCTGAATATCAATTTCAAAGTCAAGGCAAAATTTCTTTGAAACCTGACAGATATTTCCCGAATACAAAAATAATATGATCATTACGAAATCTCGTTGGTTGGTTTTTAAACGGTAAAATTCACCTTTGGGTTTTAGGGGTGTGTTAATTATTTTTCTCAGTTATTTGCGGAAACTAAAGATTAGATCTATTTACACGTTCATATCATTGGAACATAGCGAAATTGTATTTTCGAGAGGTCAAGCTTCGCTGGACGAGATCAAAATCTGAATGGGTGACCGTTATGACTACGGATTTGCTCGCACGTCAGTGCTTCTCTGAACATTTTCATACAGTAACGCTATACAAGTCTCACTGTACTTTTTCATAACGCTCATGCTTATGCATAGGACAGGTAACAGCATTGTATAAAGTCGTTGATCTCTTTATACAATGGTAACAGGTAGCAAAGAGAATTCTTAGTTCTATTTGCAGTGAACAATGAATCATCTGCCATCTATATGCAATTTTACGAAGCTGTCGACCTAATGAACTGAAAAGGAACCAATGTTGGATACGCAACCCAAAATACGCTACATTGTCATTTTATTTCGAAATCAAACAATCAATGCATCAAATCATTGATCAATGGATTTAGTGCTGACGGTTAGCAAAAAATTTTCATATTGCCTTTTCTTTTTCGTAGCTATATTTAAAATCGTTCACAGTGATTTGAAGCATTCAAGAATTGATAGCAATAGCATTGTTAAAACCATAGTGATTGTTTAATTTCGGAAGAGACTACAAAAGTAGAATATTTTGAGTTGCGTCTCTAACATAGGATCCTTCCTAGTTCATTAGGCCGAAAGCTTCCTAAAATTGAGTGTAGATGGCGGAAGATGACTCATTGTATGCAAATGGAAGTAAGATTATTTCTTTATTACCTGTTACCTATGGATAAGCGTTATGAAAAATTCCAGAGAAGCACTGACTTGCGAGCAAATCCGTAGCCACAACGGTCACCCATTCAGGCTCTGATCACGTCTAACGAAGCTTGACTTCTCGAAAAATACAAATTTATATATTCCTTCAATAATATGAACGTGTAATTCGATCAAATCCTTAGTTTTCGCAAATAACTGAGAAAAATAATTCACACAGCTTCGAAACCATTAGGTGAATCTTACTGTTTCAGAAATCCAACCGATATGATTTCGTGATGATCGTATCCGCAAGGAAAATTTGTTTTTTTCGGAAAAAATCTTTCAGATTTCAAAAAAATTCGGCCTTGACTTTGAAATCAATATTCAGTATCAGTGTCAGCCCATAGGAGATATTTTTTCGGGAATATTGGCAGTATAATATGTGAACTTTCGATTCTATTTCTTCAGAATCTATTGACTTTATTTATTCACACAAACATGAAAGAAACAGTTCAAGAAAAAGGAAATATGATATCCATACAAAAGATCAAAAATTCAAAACCATAGTTTATGAAGAATAATTCTTTTGATGGGTTTTCTTCATAGATATGTAAGCTGAGTGTAATACCATAAAAAAAAAGAAACGTCAATCGTCCGCAATGTAAGGAAAAAAATAACACGAGCGCGCAGAAAATTGACCATGGGAAACAGTACATATTTATATTTTCCCAATTACTCAAAGGACACTGATCCGATCTAGATGAAACTTGGTGATTAGTTATGAAATGCTGAAGCACAAAACTTGTGTAAAATTTCGTGAACAACTATATTTTCACTCCAAAATAGCTGAGAAAATATTTTTTCAAAATATTTTTTCATGACTTGTGATTGAGTTGAAGGCATAAAATGAGTGAATTTCTATGAAATACAAACAATAATTATATTCATTTGTTTGAGGAATCTCAAACAGGGATGGACCACGATACTTCAGAGATCACTTTTCACATATACAGGGTGTATCTGAATAACACCGAAAAAATGTAAGGGGTGATTCTGTGGTGAAAATAAAAGTTAGGTATTTGGTATAAAACCTCCCCCCGGAAATGTTACACCCCTCCGAGATTAATAAAAAAAATTGATTCTCTCTTTATTTTCCCTGTATATTAAGATGAGGACAAGAAACTTTTCAATGTTATTTGTCGATAAAACTTTTGGAATTTTTTCAACCCTGAAGTATGCTTAGAAAGGGTTGAAATAGTCAACCCCTAAAACATTTTATCTCACAACTTTTTTATGGATAAACATTTTCCTTTTAAAAAAACTTGACTAAAAAGTCCATTTCATACACTAACTTTTTTATCTATTTTTTCGAAAAATTCAGCATTCACGAGAAAAACATAACCCATGTTACATTGCATTTTATTGAACAACAGCCAACCAAATTATGTTTCTACTAGGCCAAGACTTCTACAACTAAAACAATAGCGAACAATGAACAAAAATCGGTCGAATATCGACAATATAATTCAAATAACTGTTGGAAAAACCGCCTTCGGCTTCAACCAAGCATTTACTCTTCTCTTCATCGAAATGCGTATACCATGAAATATGCCTGCTGAATTTCTGATCGTTTCACTGCCTGCTACAATGTGGTTTCGCAGATCATCAATGTTTTTTCTCGTAAATGCTTGAGTTTTCGAAAAAACTTGTCGCGGTAAAAAAGTTAGTAAATGAATTAGGCTTTTCAGGCATGTATTGTTTGAAGGAAATGTGTATTCAAATTAAAGTTGTAAGAAAAAATGTCATAGAGGTTGACTATTCCAACCCCTTCTAAGCATACTAAAGGATTGAAAAAATTCCAGAATATGTAATTTTGTTGACAAAAAATATTTATCAAGTTTCATATCTTCAGCTCAAAGTACAGGGAAAATAAAAAAGACAAATAATTTTCGTGTTGATCTTCGGAGGGATGTAACTTTTCGTGGGGAGGTTTTTCAAGAAAATGTATACCAAATACCATCCTTAGGTCTCATCACAGAATCCCCTCTTTTATTTTTTCGGTGTTATTCAGATACACCCTATATACATAAATGAGTTTTTTTTCAACCAATCTATTCCTTATTGGCACAATCCGAATTCTGAAGATATGTTCGCAGAATGGAAAAAATAGGTATATAGAACGAACAGTTCATATATTATTATTTTGTCCCATCGTACTAACCGGCGCAGGTAGGTTATTTCGAAAACTGAAAAAGGTTTATACACACACTGAAAGAGCAAAATCATTCTGCATTCTTAATCTGTTACATTGCAAGAGGTAGGTACTCGAACCATGTATGAATAGAGGGGTTGACCGCTGAAGGGGGCGATGCACTTTTTGTAGAAAAAACTCGAAATGCTTCTCGGAAATGTGGGATTCTGAAGAATATTTCACTACCTCTAAATCTTTCATTCAGTTCCAATACCTGGCGTATTTACAATAACAAATAATGGATTAAATGTTACTTTCAACAAGGTAGAACGAGGAAGATATTTGAAAGGAACTCAACTTGAAATAAAATTTATTTATGACTAGACCGGTAAGTTGAGGGAACACTAGATGCTGGAACTTCTAGTATTTATTTAAATATCGGTTCGAAAGTTGATATTTGAATATTAAAAATTCTGCAAAGCGTTTCTGTATTTCGATATGAATCATGATACTATGAATCAAGTCTTCGTTTCAGAATTTTTTTCAGTTTTGAAACAATTTATTTTCTGAAAATATTCCCAGGTTGATATTCAACGAAAACAGCAGCCCTATGCAATTTTAATAATCCTTTGTTTCAACTTACAAATTTCCGAATTTCAAAAAGAAAATAATCTTGAAACATTTGTACTCACTAATGAAGTATTCGAGTAAAAAATTCATTATGTCCGTCAGTCCGAACAACATTAACACTATAACTGTAAAAAGGATAGACCTAGAAAATTTGTATTTATGTTGTAGGTTTGTGGTACATATGCGCTGGCAGAGTTCGCCAGTGGACAAAACACGTTCAATGTTTTCGTAATATGCTACAAAATATGTTTTGCCCCAACAATTTGAAATATCTGGTTCGATTGAACTGAAATACGATAAGTGCTGAAAGAAACACTACTTAGAGACAGGATATGTCTGGGGAGGTTTCGGATTCAAAAAGGAGAGTCATTTTGTGATTGTTTTTCCCCCAATAATTTCAGAAATGCAGTTCTGAAATACAGTAGAAAGTTATATGATAACTGCTGAAGGTTCATCAGAAATGCAGTGAGAATCAGATGAGTGATCACTGTGTAAAACCTATTGACGTTCGCAAAGGAATAAAATTGAAATCGCCTATGCGAATTTAATATTGATGGCTTGAACGAAAAAAAATTTAGAAGTCCATCGAGAATTCATCAATTACTTAACCCTTGTACACTAGGTGCTATGGTGATGCTCGAATTGGATTTTTATCGCAATGTTCTCAAACGTAATTGAAAAGTTATAGAGGCACATTTGTTGAAAATGCAAAAAATCAAAAACTTACAACATTTTAAACGGAAATGAACCAATTCTGTAGTTATTCATTCAATTCTGACGAACGAGAACTGTCCCTCAATACTTAATATCAATTCTATGATTAGGATAAGAATGAAGTAGACAGTACAAACATCAGAATAGTTTAATCCTGCAGTTTTTCTTAATCAACAAATATATATTATACATTTCGGTTTATACCAGAAAAAGAATGAAATCGGATATATCGTAATTTATTCAAACACATTATAAATAATTTCATTATGGAACATTCATGGTAGAGTTTTAGATCAGAAACATAATGAGATCCTTCACATCACAATTATACTCAAACACAAATTAAATAATTTCATTACGGTACATGAATCAACTTTGTTATTATTATTTAGTATTCGGTAACTCAGAAAAATTTCTGGAGAATGAATAAGATGATTTCCTGTGTCTGAGTACATATATTGAAGTCTCTCATTATATGATATGGATTTGACATCAAAACAAATTACATAATCTATTATTATCAAAGTCGATAAGTCCACACATGGAGTTTCACTATGAGTTTAATAAAGTTTAACTTGAAATCGACATAATCGTACCAAATAAAAGACTTGATATATTCTCATCCACAAAAATGCAACAAATAACACACAAAGAAGACGTAACTAAATTGAACTAAACTAAGGTGAGGATTGTATCAACTAAATATTTTCAATTCAGAGGGCTGAATTATACCTAATATTGTAAACTCCTTTTTGTCCTGATATCATCCAACAGTGATTGAAGTTCTGTATCTGAAAATCTTCCTTCCAAAGACGGTATCAGTGCCTTTGCTTCCTCGGTGCTTTCAGGACAAAGGTTAGCTATAGTAGCCAACTCAAATTTATGAAGTTTCTTCTGACTGAGCAGATTTCGAACAGATACCATTGTTTCTCGGTTCTTGAACTTTCTAAAACGGTTTGTATACATCAAAGATTTTATAAATGCTTCTGGAAATTCTAACTCATCTTCAGCTGATTCATTTTGGGCCTTCCGATGTTCTAGCAATGTGTGCACTTCTGATATTAGTAGAGTTTCTGCATCTTCGAATTCTTTTGGGAATTGTAAATCGGCAGCGTCTTCCTCAGTGGGATCAATGTTGACGTTATTTGACATTATTTTTAGAATGTAAAGAACTTCCAAGAAGGAACAAGAAATAGCCAAAATATAAGTTTTACAATTTCGGTATCTTGAAATGTTATACACACTGGTGTGTTGAGGTTAAGTTTATTCAAGTGAGAAATGAAAACGGGACATCTGGTTTTTCCTGTTATTGCTGACCACTGACAACGACACGACTGATGTGATTTTCTTTTTCGGCCATCTCGGTAGCGTAGACACTTCATAAATTTGGTGAAGTACCAGAGGGATCTGACATGACAGATAATATTGGGTGAAAATTTTTTTCAGTTTCCGTACTTTTATTCTGATCTCGTCATTATTTCTCGGGATGTAAAGGGAATTAACTCAAATTTTGAATAACGACGAAAGGTTTCCCTATAGTCACAAAAATGGAAATCGGTTCATTTTAAAATTTGGGATATCATTGTTAAATCTTGATTCGGTCTGTGCTGAATTTAATTGAAATCTGATTGATAGTCTCGCGAACAAAAATTTTTTTTTTTTTAATTTTCTGACGATAAGATCCTCACAAAATTTTGCACAAAGTTATGCGGTGGCATTATCTACATTATTACGAAGTTTAAATCCAATATCGTCAGTATTAACTGGAATATCGGGGAAGTATTTTCAAATGTTCAAATTGTCCTAACTTCGAAGCAGTTTTGGCCCATTAACGAACTCAATAGAGATATTTAGGTTCCAAACAAAATCTCAAATTTTCAAGAATCTTGATCCCTTCCATTGAAAGTTGAAGCAAAAATTGTGCGAAAAATGTAGATTGATCCCATTAGTCAAAAAGATATTGACCGCCAGAATATATGACATAAACCTCTATAATTGTAGAGTATGATCAAATTTATAATGGGTGAAAAAAATCCAATGTGAAAAGATCCAAAATCGAGATAGTATCTTTTGGTTCAAAAGCTATTAGTTTGATAGTTCATGCAGAATTTCGAGAGAAAGATAGTGAAAGCTTCTGACTTCTCATTAGAACCATTTTTGCCTAGAAATTTACTAATATTCGGCAGAATCATAGAGCTCTGTTTCTTGGAAAAATCATGCAAAAACCGATGCTATGGTTTGGAATGGAAATCTTGTTCATTATCTGGGTTGTCTTCTCCATTAAAAGCTATTGTATTTCTTTAATTTCTTTCACTGTTACTTATGTAGAAGGACGTTTGAGATACTGAAAAACTCCATGGATATATTAATTAATATTTGGTTTCTTACCATTATTGTTTTGGTGTTGAAGCTTGATTTCAGTTGGTAGTTCTTCATATTTGTCTATCCGATTCATAACTTGCTATTCATTTATTCATAACCGACATAACCGACAACAGAAAATCCTCACAAACTTGCAAATGACTTCAACGATTATTTCATTAACGCTGCCTCAAATATACAAAAAGAAACTGAACCCAAAAATATACCAAAAATCAGAAATAACAAATCCATATTCTGCAGTCCAACTCCCCCAGTAGAACTAAAAGAATTATGCAGCAAACTTAAAAATAAGAACAGCAGTGGAGATGACGACATACCTACAAGCATATTAAAAGAGTCAATTCATAAAATAATAGAGCCTCTTACATATTATATATATTAAATAATTCAAGTATGGTATATTTCCCGAAAGCCTCAAGCTAGCCGTAGTAAATTAATATTCAAGAAAGTAAATAGAGGACCTCTTGGAAACTATAGGCCCATTAGTCTGTTATCATCCTTTTCAAAAATTTTCGAGATAGTAATGGGTGAAAGACTAATAAACTTCTTAGCAAAAAGCAATATACTGAGGGAAAACCAACATGGATTCATCAAAAGCAAATCAACAAATACTGCCATTTTCCAGTACATCAATAAAATCTTGGAAATCATGAAGGAAAAAAAGAATATTCCTGGACAATTTGTTGATCTTCCGAAGGCATATGATAGTGTCGATCATGAAATACTATTGGAAATAATGGAAAAATATGGTATAAGAGGACAGGTATTAAAATGTTTTAGGTCGTACTTAACACACCGCGAACAGAGGGTATTGTTAGTAGAAAAAGGGGAAGACATAAAATCAGAGACAAAACACATTAAGCAAGGTATACCACAAGGAAGTATATTGGGATGTATTATATTTTTATTATACATAAATGATTTAACAGGCATTACTGATTTGGGGGAACTGATGGTATTGTTAGCTGACGATACAAATGTACTACTCTGGGAAAAGAATTTTCAAAAATTATTGACCAACACAACAAATATTTTCGGCAAAATAGAGGAATGTTTGAAATCTCGAAAATTTAAGCTTAACACAGTGAAAACCAGTATAATGTGCTTCAGAACCCATAATTCGAGAAATAGTGTACCAGAAGAAAAACAAATAAAGGATTCAACCTTCAAGCTGCAGAAAACAACTAAGTTTCTAGGAATAACACTTGATGAACACCTCACATGGAAAGAACATATATAAACTGTAAATAACAACCTGAATTCAGTATCTTATAGCATCAGGGTATTATCCGAATATCTAAGTAAAACATCTTTAAAAACTATATATTTCGAAAATTTTGAAACGAGAATGAGATACGGAATGATTTTTTATGGGTCAAATAGGAACATCAATAACATTTCCACTAGACAGAAAAAGGTCCTGCGTATTATCTTTGGTCTCAAAAAGAGAGAATCGTGTAGAGGCTTGCTCAGAGACAACAACATTCTCACAGTTTATGCAGTATACATCCAAGAATGCTTCAATTTCTTTATTCAGAACAAACATCTTTTTGCCAATAATGTGAATCCAAGTAGAAACGAAAGTAGAAATCCATATTACATATATCCTAAACATCACCTCACAATAACTGAGAAAAATTGCCATTATTTTCGAGTATATTCAATGAATTGCCTATTCACATCAGAAAAGAAACAAACTTAAAAAATTCAAAAAAGCAATATATGAAATGTTAATGAAATTGGAACCCTATCCTATGATATCTATGAATTCCATAACATGTAGTTATTAATTTGTTTCAACACTATTTCTTTTTGCTGTTCTAGTACCTAGAAATAAAGATATATTCTATTCTATTCTATTCTAACCATCTGATATCTATGTATTCACATCCATTTCTTGCTATCTTGCTTTGGTTGCTCAGATCAAGGAGAAATATTGTTTATTTATCAGAGACTTTTCATCCTTGCGTTTATGTTACTTTATTAAACTTGAGCTCTGTTATCTACGTGAAACTTTCCTTTGTTCGATGCTGTACTTTGCCATCTTGTGGAAGGTTGGCTTATGATTGGAATTATACAATCTGCAAAACTACAAAATAAGCCCCCTCAAACGACAAATCAATGAACAAACATACACATCGCTAAAAGTTTCGTGCAAACCGAGGTATAGGGATCCTAAGTTTTCCACTGAATTTAATTTGATCACTAGAATTCAAGGGATTGAATTCAACACCAGGCTAAGTCCATGTAACGAGTATTAAGAAACGGTACAAGATATACGAGTATACCTCACCCTTGATTTTGTATTCAATAACTGATCAATAAATGGCAGTGATTGACTTTTAATGAGCAAAATTCCGAAATATAGCGATCCAAATTCTGTTCCCATTGGGAAGAAAAGTGAAAAATTATGAAAAATCATTGCTAATGTAAGTCCACATCTGGAATCATTCAGGCAGTTATCGAAATATTTAAAACAAACTTCAATATGAACTCACTTCGAATTTATATGAAACAAATTGTCAAAATTACATAACAATGGTTTCTTGAAGGCCATAGAAAAAAATATTGAAGGCTTTTCAGTTGAATGATTTGAGATAGGTTACTGAAAATTCTTATTATGAACCGTTTTGCTAACGTTTCAATATTAATTTCAAATAGACCCAACGAATCGAAAATTCAATCTAAATACTTCATCACCCCGTCAATACTTTCACGAAAATTGAATAGAAGCCTGCGGTTCAATAATCCGCCTATAACTCCTCGAATCCGGCAAATGTTGGTCTTTTTTTAGGTAAACGGTCGCGTCCGGCGTCTTTCTTCTCCTGGGGGCCAATAAATAAAATATCAGTGACAATTGTAGGACTGTGATATCGGCCCTTTGTGCCGGGCACATGTGCGGAAAGACCAGGTGGTGTAGAGGCCGGCAGCAGCCTACGTTGTGGACATTGGTCCGGCTTGTGCTCATGTAAGGTCGTTTAAACCGATTTGGCGATTCCCTCTAATTTCGGTAGCTATAAAATTGGAACGTTTTCCTGTTGAAAACGCAATTTGGACAGGTACAACATCCATGTCATTAACGAAAGAATGAAATATAATTCGAAAAAAACTGATGCGCTTCTTTATCTCTACACCCTCGATTTACCTAATATAATGTGAAGGCGATGATCTCAACCATCGGGGCTTCGTTTCTAGAGAAAAGATGCCAAGGCTCTAATCATCAGCTTAATGTAGTCCCACTGGAAGAAAAAAATAGCTATACAATATAGTGGAGAAATTTAGTATTTCCAAATGAATTGAGGCCAAGGGTTCACATCCGATTTTTCAAGGTTCTGGTCTGTACTTGCGGTCTGAAGTACACAATATCAGATGGAAGAATGGACAAATTCGGCTAGCAAGTCGAGTCGTGGAACCCCAAAAGTTACATTTTACCTAAAAATTTCCTGTTCGGTGCATACATCCGATTTTTCAAGCCCCGGTGCATTGCAGTGCCGCACTTGCGGTGAGAAATATAAAGCATCTATGGGAGAATGCACGCATCCGACCGGTCTGAAGTACACAATATCAGATGGGGGAATGCACAAATTCGGCTAGCAAGTCGAGCACTTGCTCTATGCTGCAGCGGGCTTGTTGGATGCAATCTCCCACCGCACCGCCAGTGCGGCAACGCAAGCAGTTTTGGACAAAATAAAGCAGTTGAGGCGCCGCGACTGGCCGACCAAATGCGTACATTTTCCCATTTTATACAGTGTACTTCAGCAAGTACGGTCGCACAACGGCGCCAGAACTTGAAAGACCGGATGTGTACACTGGGACTAATAGATTTATTTTATGTTTTCTAGCCTTCCATATGTTAGTATCAGGTGTGACGATTTGATTTCCACGTTGTCCCTTGATTCTTGAATTGAAATAGGGCAGATATTCACATCATTTTTAGTCTTTTCTGGGTTTTCACTCCCAATATCTGAACTATTGAAAATTGAATAAAATTGTTTTTTCATAGAAAACGCCCTTGCGGATTGCAGGATATATGAAGGGCAGTTTCTTTGAAAACAGATTGCCTAATGAACAATACAGAAACAAACGATAAACAAAGCGAATTGTGACGTTTCAGTGTACAAACCTGACTATTTCATCAGACAAGGAAAACATTTTTAGAATTATTTTCTTTCGATTTTTCGTTTCTAGTTGAGACTTTTGTCAAATTGACATTTTCGAGAAATCACAGCAATACAGATTCATTTGGTTTTAACGTTTTTCAATTCTACCTGAGTAATTAGACAAATATAGCTCATTTCTACAGAACAATGAACAAAATTACTCTGTCCATTCAACAAAATGCAATAGGAGTCTTTAATTTTTCTCTTCAAATTATATGATTCCTATATCAGTATTTTGTATTGTCCCAATCTCAATCTACCATGTGATTGCCAATGGTCGAACATACATGGTTCGCTATTTGGGTTTTTTGTATGTCTCCATTCCTTAGGTTGTTTTTGTGCTCTCGTTTTCTGATAACGAACGGTTTCCTTTGTATATATCTTTGCACAAATACAGGGAACACTATAAACACAATTTTTTGATTTTTTTTTGTTTCTCCTTATTTGGTTTGGTTTTAGTTAGTATGGATCTCAAACCATTTTTTAATTTGAAAACCGTTCTTATATTGAATTTAGCACCAATTCTTCTGATTTTTTCTGAAAGTCCATGTACACATTCAATAAATTGGGTTGTTCATGATGGTGTTTTGTTGATATGGTTGTTATTTAGAAGAAGATCTTTCGTCTGAATTTGAAAAGGTTCTATTTATGAATTCTCTTGTATATCCATTTACTTCAAGAACTAATTTGATCTAATTCAATTCACGTTGACGAATCTCATGGGTTGATGAGATTATATACAGTGTGTCCACGCATTGGGTGCCGGTAAGGTGTAAATGACGAAAAATTTTCGAGTTAGACTCTGATATTATGGAAATCGCTCCTGCTTGGTCTCAAACTAAGATGTTGAGAAAATGAGCCAAATCAATTAATATGCAGGGTGGTTTAGAACTGATTTAAGGAAAATTGTTTAGAATAAAGCACACTTCTCTTGTATATCCATTTACGTCAAGAACTAATTTGATGTAATTCAATTCACGTTGACGAATCTCATGGGTTGATGAGATTATATACAGTGTGTCCACGGATTAGGTGCTGGTAAGGTGTAAATGGCGAAAAATTTTCGAGTTAGACTCTGATATTATGGAAATCGCTCCTGCTTGGTCTCAAACTAAGATGTTGAGAAAATGAGCCAAATCAATTAATATGCAGGGTGGTTTAGAACTGATTTAAGGAAAATTGTTTAGAATAAAGTACCTTTGTTTTAAAAGATATCGGGAAAGTTTATTGGGGAAAGTGGTTTATAATCAAAAGACACGGCTAAATCTCGTTTCACAGATAAATCGATCAACTTTGATTTTGTCAGTAGGTTATGAAAATATTTGATAATATCCATGGTACAAATGCCAGACGTGACTTAAAACGTAAATTTTATTCGTCACAAACGAGAATTTTCCAGTTGAAAACATGCTGACCATAGAATAAAGAGTGTTTATTGTGCAGTGCTACGGCTTAGGTGCAGACATTTCGTATCAGGGAGTAATAAAACAATTCCATGAACGCTGGCCAAATGTTGCGGTATCAAGTAACCCTGTTAAAAAAATAGTTTCAAAATTTAAATTTTGATCATGAAAAAAACGTCACGTATACAAAATGTTCATGACCAACCTATAAAGTTAGGGTAGGCTGATTTATCTGAAACTTGAGTTCCTGCAGCAGCTCGTCATTCCAAACAACATTTCTCAATATACTTTCTCGATATCTTTTAAAACAAAGGTACCTTATTCTTAACAATTTTCATTAATTCAGTTCTAAACCACCCTGTATATAAATTGATTTGGCTCTTTTTCTCAACATCTTAGTTCGAGACCAAGCAGGAGCGATTCTCAGAATATCTCGAAAATTTTTCGTCATTTACACCTTACCGGCACCCAATCCGTGGATACACTGTATAAGCTCTATAATAAAGGATTTTAATGATACCTCTTTTTACACTGAGTTGATAATTGGAATAAAAATTTAGATATCTATTTATATGTGTATCTTTTCTGTAGACACTTGTTTCGAAATGATGCTGATATTTTTCAACTGGAACAGTAGATGATACAAATGAATGAATAATAATCAGATTGAAATTTTCTGGATGCTCCGTCAGTTGTGTTTTGAAATAATGATCATCCTTTCTTTTAGTCTTTAACGATTAGGTAAGACGACTTGGAAGTTTTGAGGTTGTTGGAAAAGTACTGATGCTATCATAATGAAACTTGGTGATCAAATGAAAATTCCAAAAAATATATATTTCAGCCGTTTCTTTGAACACTATATATAGTTTTCTATGAAACTCAGTACTCACCTTCAAGCCGATATTTAAAAACAGGGTACCAAATTTTAGCTGGATCCGATATCAATTTTCGGAAATATTGATAAAGAGGATATGTCAAATGTTCGTTCCAGCTTTGGCAATTAATCTGATCAAGTACGTTGAAGGTCCTGAACCCACGTATGTGTTCTAGAATTTTTAGGAATCAGTTCATGAACATTTTCCATTGTACGTGTAGTACTCAGAACAGTGAAGGCATCGAAGAAGTCTATTCATTGGATGTTGTTGGCAAATCTATTCAGAAAACTGTGACTTATCTGTCATTCGACTCCTGAGTATCCGAAAGTCTCAAATAAAAAAATCCAGTCATCAATCCATCATCCATTCCAGATTCAAATGTCAACAAAATCGCTTTTCTATAGCTTCTTCTCCCCCACATTATCGTCAAGATCCTTCGGTTATCGCAATTTCAAAAACATCAAGACGCGGGGGCATTGTACGCCTTTTAACCGAAAAAATAAAAATGAGCAAGTCATGACTCCGAGAACCGTATAAACCACACGCGATGCCCTAGGAGCCTTCGAATTCCGTTTAAAAAACCCTCATGAATATGCCCCATTACTGCCTGTATTGAGAATCCGTGACCTTTGTATGATTTATAGGTTATAGATGAGTGATGGTTTCATTTTCGGATTTCAGGATTTCACCTTTCTGTTGTGTTATTTTGGTGAGATGTAAAACTTATAGTGATGGCTTCGAAAAAACAATATGTTAATGTTTCGGGGGTACAACAGGTATTTACGTGTTTAAACGGATTATTATGTACCTTTTGTTGAACGAATGCAAATGATTTTTCGTGTAATTCGGTGAATAATTGTCTATATATGTGTTCAATTCACTGTCGTAAAGTCAGACGGTAGGCCTAGGAGTGAGTTTTTGTTACTAGAACTGAGGCCAGTTGGCAGTCGTGAGATGTCGTCAGATTCAAAATAATTGAATGAGACTTTGACAGTTTCTACATAATTTCATCCAGGACTGAAGGGTGGATTTACGGACGTGACAAAGGGGGTAATTAGCCACCACCCCCCTCGAGAGATGGAATAGAACAGAATATATACTCACTTTACGCAAAACCTACCGCAAAATACATGAAGTTAAACCGGATAAGCAGTCCCCTCGAAAAGAAGATGAACTACATTACCTACTCCGAAACTGTAAGCTAAATCCGACCTTCCAAGGACTCTATGGTTCGGGTTAGCTACATACGTTATATTTACGACGATTATGTAGAGTGGACAACATCGCGTATTTTTCTAATACGAAAATTATTCTTACCTAAGATTTTTGACATAAACACTGTAGTATGTCAAAAATTCCTTTCCAAATTCATATTTTTGTTCAATTAATTCCAATTATATTGGAATCATCAAGTACTATACTCCATTCACTTCTATAAACTATCCCGGTTGGCCATGATTTAGGTCTATCAAGTTTTTTCACTTGAAACTGACGTAGGTTGGCACTCGTGAAATATCGGCAATGATAAAATAATTCTCAGAGGCGTTGCCAAATGCCGATGCCACTATTGCCAATTTCTACTCTCACTCTCAACATGATCATCACGCTTGGAAACTAAAAATGCCGAAGGCAGCTTTGAAGATGCAGAGACAAAGTATCAGGAGTGCTATGTAGCATAAAACAAGTACTAATATTTTACTTTATTTATTATTATTTAGATGAAATCTGCGTTTTCTGATAGTAACCCCGATAATTTGGAATCAAAACTTTATGACAAGCTATCCAACATTTTCAACGTATGTGAGTGAAAATCAAGGAATTATATTTTATATCAATAGATATTTATTTTTTAGCTGCACATCACTACAATAAGAAAGATTCCAAGTGAAAGAGACGACAAAGAATCTCCTTCTTTTGGTGCACCCAAAAAGACAATGACAAGACTTTATTTTGAAAAAAGAAGTGTATCGACAAATTTGGAATTATAATTTGAAAATTGAACACTTTTCGATTGATACACTACTCACTTTTGCAAAGGAACATTTGGAATATAAAGGAGGACGGACATCACTTTTTTAAATTATAAAATCAATGGGTTACAAATACAAAACTGTAAATGAACGCAAAATTTAAAGTGAACAAAAACATATTGTTGCAGCCAAAATTACTTTCCTGCGCAAATTTCTACAGTAAAAATCGTTGGATGAAAATCTAAGATTTTTGTAAATAAACATTTTGATAGATACGTAATTACTAAGACCTCTATGTAGGAGGACAACCTTGCGTAGTTAAATGACAGGAAAATGACTATAACCTAACATTTTCAAAATATACACGGTGAAATGTGTCAGAATGTCATGGCCAACCCGGATAATTTATAAAAGTGAATGGAGTATATGTATTCGCACTTAAATAAAGACGTCTTATGAAAGATCATTGATCTGCGGGAAAATGATATTTGGAAATAAGGGGCTTCAGATAAAATTTTCGACATTTGAATAGACTTTTGATTGATCAAACTCCTTCATTTTAAATGGGAGATTTGATAGTTTATAAAAGAAAATGGTTATTCTATTAGTTGAAGTTTCGGGAAATGTTTGTATCAGTTTCGTCCCAAACAGTCATAGACGATAATATGGGCTCATGTTTTTCTGGGCGGAGACAAGTTGAATTTCGACGAGTCAAAATGAATTCTACTAAAATGGAATTGAGTTGATTTTTAGAGAAAAATAGATCTTCTTTATCAACTATTTGTTCTTCTTTCTTTCATTCTATTAATGAACATGTTCGGGTAATAATACGTTCGAAGATGCCGGTTTTTGGAAAATTGTGTGATGATTGTTCCCCTAGTTTCATCATGATCAGATATGGGTTTTTCTGGAGTGATTCCAGGAATAACGACGATACCGAAGAAAGAAACTCAAAATTAAACGAATTTTTCATTCTTTTGTACAATATCGACTTTACGGTGTGTGCAAAACTTCATGGAAGTCTGATGAATACCTAGTTACCGAAAAAAAAATTTCCAATAATAATTTCCGAAACCATTCGGCTGATTTGACCCATTAACAAACTT
The DNA here is from genome assembly GCA_958510865.1 of Myrrha octodecimguttata. Lineage (NCBI taxonomy): Eukaryota > Metazoa > Arthropoda > Insecta > Coleoptera > Coccinellidae > Myrrha > Myrrha octodecimguttata. The sequence goes on from OY294057.1 coordinate 37,074,919, forward strand.
AACCGGAGCATTTTGATACACAAAGTACCCTGAAAGTTTCAAGTTCTCAAAATTGTCATCAAAATTTCAAATACCAATATTCTTTCAGGGGTTGTCGATTGGATAGTGTGATCAAAATCGTGGTATGAAGTTTAACCTGCAATTTTATAGCAAATACTTTAGTTCACAATGTATAAGTCTGAGAAGAAACTGAGTACTATGTAAGGGAATCTCACACTACCAATTGAATCGTTGTTTACGGGACGGCTGGACGGAATGACATAATTGAATCATATCATCAGTCAGATAGGTTAATGTCCCAGTCCATTTTTGACTCAAACTTAAAAAACTACATAATATTGATCCAAATAAAATTGCTCTGGGATTCCTAGGATAATCACGCGCAAATAAAGTCTTCATTTTTGGATGTTTTGTACAAAAAGTCATGATTAAATTGTTTTCCTATGATCTGTGTTTTCATTAAGTTATGAATGTGAGATAGAATTTTATTGAAGTCTAGTTCTTTTATATATCCTCTGCTATTCCACAAGTATAAGGGATAAACTTTTTTTTTTACATCTTCTTCGAGTGTGGACACTAATCCAGAAGTTACATTATATGCGTGGACCATTGTCCCCACACTGAAAACTAAACCCCCGTGCCGGTGTTGCTTGTGCTACCCCAAGATTATAAAAAGAATCACGGACGTTCAGAACTTTTTTCCGTTGAAAGAAGTCGCTTGTGTTCCATTGAAGGATATAATAGTCAACCAGACCTAAGTAGCCTTCTACGACCCCAGACTGCTCTCACCTGCCCTTAAATGACCACTAGCCATAGGTCACCAGGTTTTCTGGTTTTATAATAAAATATTTCGAATCGATGGATAGGCCCTCCAGATTTTTTCATCGCAATTTTGGAACGCATAGAAAAAACTATACACTTTCAATAGATTGGAAAAGAAGGGATTCCTCATAAAAATGTCCTAGCAAATAAGAGCATCTGTTTTTTTCACGCGATTGTTCTGGCGCATTATCGTTTTGTCCGAATGTTGAATTCAAGGAAAGATGGAAGATGAAATACTGTTTGTAGTATTATTTTTGAATTGAACTCTATTATGTTACCGTTTCCTCAAGTTTTTTACTTCAATCATTAAATTATGCCATTATGTATACCTAATAACTGAATTTGTCATTCAAGACATAGTACCTTAAAGACCATAATAATATATGGTAGGATATGAATATCCTCATTGTGTAAAAGTATTACAGAGAAATCCTTCTTTAATTTCCGAATTAAAAACCTAGCGTCTTGAAATTATCAGATGAAATTGGCCAAACGGCTTCGGAGTTATGCTCTTTTGAAATGTGGGAGTTAGTTGAGCCATATCTCAAGAAGCACTGATGCGATTAGTTTGAAATTTTGTGCAGAATTTTGCGAGGATCTACCCGTTAGGAAATTGAAAACAGAGTGTTTTGTAAAAATTTCCGAATTTCGTTGATAAAAACAGGTAAAGATAGTATTCGGCAAAAACTTTGAAATAAATATGTTACTAGTGTGTTTCGAATTCCGATTCTATCCGATGTTAAAATTGAGTTATTGATTAGTAATTTTGAGATTATTGCTTCAATACAGGGTGTTTCATAGATAAAGAACACTCGGTAACCTGAGGTAGAGCTACCCTAGACGAGTCCAAAAAGCCCATGTTTGGTAGATCTTATCAATTCCACAACCAAGATACAGGGTGTTCCTTGAATTCACCAATATTTTCAATTGCTCATAACTTTTGGACCAACCAGTATAATCCGTTGATATCAAGAACATATGATAAACTACTACAGGTCAACCGATTCATATCCAAATAATTTGAGAAATTTCAGGTCCGTACTAGAAAATATGGGACTTTTGGTAAGTTGAGATTCTACACCCTGCATATTGAAATTTCAAAATTGGATTGAAATAATTGAAAAAAGCAAAAAATTTTCAATTGGAATCAGTTGGTTTTTATCCCAAACGTTGAATTGCTCATCGAAAATTTTACGGAAATATTTGATTCCATAAATTCCAGTATATTCTCAGATAATTCGAAGTTCGTAGTGGATTTGAAAGAGTTAATAGTTCCAATACTTGATGATAGGCATTTCATGTTATTTCGAAGGATTATTTTGAAAATATTTCAGAAATTCGAAATGTGTCCGAAATTAACAACAATTTATAATTGAATAAATTAGGAAATAAGAATCTTAAGTTCATATCATCCGTAAGCCATTTTGGTAGGATATGTTGCCCAATCCATTGATGTTTATGGACACCAAACGTTTATAGGAAATCTGTACTGGATTTTCGTATACCCGACGTGTTTTCTTCAGCTTAAGCACGCAGGAACTTTTTGGATTAGCAATTTCGAAACATGTGTATTGGCAGAGGTAGAATGCATAGCTGGACCTCTAGATCACCAGATTTGACTACTGTTTAATATTTTATTTGGGAATATTTAAATGATTACTTGTATTCGTTTTAGATCGGAAGTAAGGAGATGGAAAATAGCAAGTGAGGGTTTCGAAGCCACCTACTATAAAGCACGTAATAATCCAGACATGATCAAAAGAACTATCAGTAATATTTTGAGACGGGCGAGAATTAAATCTAACGAAACGGTTTTAATTTGAAACTCCTTCTGTGATTAATCACTGAGATTTGTATTTCTTGATTTATTAAATTATTCATTGTTGTTAATTTCGGATTCATTTTTCAAAATTGATGCTTTTCCGAAAATTTTTCGAAATAATCCTTCGAAATATCAAGAAATACCTATTTCCAATCAGAAGGACAAAAAACTTTTCTATTCCATCACCAACTTTGAATATTCTGAGAATTTATTGGACTGTCAATATTGAATAAAATCTTCCCGTGAAATTTTCGATAAGCAATGCAGTGTGCGAAATGAAAAACTCAACGATTCGAATTGAGAAATTTCTGCTTTCTTCAAATACCTATTTAAATCCAATATTGGAATTTCAATATACAGAATGTTGGATTTCAGCTTGACAAAAGTTCCATATTTTTCTGATACGGACCTGGCATTTTTCAATTATTTGAATATGAATCGAATGAACTGTAGGTTGGTTATGGAATTGATTATATCTACCATGTATAGGATTTTTGGATTCCTCTAAGGTATCTCTACCGCAGGTTTCAAAAAATTCGAAATTTCGTTTTCTACTATTTCATATTTGGGACCTGCTTATCACATGGTACTCACGAAATTCTGCTTGAACCTTAAACTGTCAGTACTCAATTAAGTACTCGATTTCAATTCGAATTTCGAATGGATGTATCTGCGGAATCAGTGGGTGGATGTCACCAATTCGCGCATTCTAACATCGTTATTAAACTCCAAACCTGCTCTACAATCATTATGTCTCTAATTAGATTGTTTTGGTAGTTATGCCGGTCGTGAACACAATTATTTCTGACTTAGAAATTCGTTTTTCATAAGGTTAGTTCGGGACTTAATCAGATTCGATAGGTAAAATCCTCCCAATAAATCCATTCATATATACACAGTCAAAATTTCAATTCCACAATATTTCCAAAAATTCAGATTGGATCGAAATATTTAACTTGATTGCGATATAAAATACGTGACCGCTTCGGCAACAAATTTGAACAAGCACGTAAAACTTCCTCACCTCAGTGCTTTTCTAGAATTTTTCTTTAGAACTTCAAAGACGGAAAGTTTTAAATAATTTTTTTTTCGGAATTTTTCAAGTCTGCGTTTCGATAAAGCAGGAAAAAATTGTATAGGGGCAGGTAAGGATCCTCCTGAAGATCGCTATCTTTAACATCGTGTTTTTGGTCTAGTTTCTCTATCGATTGAACTGTCAGCTGCAGTTGAGATCTGATAAGTTGGATGGCAAAAATTGGGTTTAAAACATGTATGCGACAAATAATTCCAGATTTATTGGGCATAAATATTTGTGAGCACACATAGATTTTTATCTTGTGTGGAAGCTTAAGATCTTGGCCCTTCTTTAAATTGAACGCTTGACATTTCTATTTGTCCCATGAGCTGAAAGAACTGAAAGAAATTTAGACTTAGTAGTGAAAATAGTTATTGTTGTTGAATTTCTAATCAATATTCTTATTTGATCATTCCTAAATGCACACTTTTCATGCTAATTGATGAATCTGTGAGTTTCTCAGCTGGAGTAATTCATTGTAATGTTTGAAATGAAATAGTGTTAAAAAAAAAAAATTGAACAAATTTATGTGGAAGAGTTTATTCATTTCATTCTGGAAAGATCCCTCTCAATTATAATTCTGTACGTTTCGAAATGAATTTTGCTCATTTGTAGGTGTCAAGCAAGCGGATGAATTGAGGATATAAATTCTTATAACCTGTGAGCCGCAAATATATTGTTTTTTGAGTCTGGCAAAATGAATCGTTAAAATAATCGTTATAAAGTAATAGAGGGTATAATTCAAAAAGACAAAGAAATACAGAAACTTGAGATGACAAACATAATTTAGTGTGTATTAAACCGAGCTTGTCTTGAACAAATGTTCGTTTACGAGATAGGTACAGGGTGTGAAAGTTTATTCACAAAAATTAAAAAATTGTTATGTGTATGACAGTTCGGAAAGGGCAACATGAAAATTTACGTCCAGGGTTTTTTCAGGCCACAAACCGTAATATGTAACTCATTTCATCGTAGCTCATAGAAGATGACAGGTGTAGTAGTGAATTGAATGAAGAAAATATGTCGAATTTTTTAATCGATAATAATCGAACAGAGCTTAGTGAAAAAATTCAGACAGACATTTTTTCTGAAAATGTATTATTGTCTGAATCCTAATTTTCAACTGTTTTGGAGATATCCACAATGAAAATTTACTGCATTTATTAAAATATTGCTTGCTATGCAACTTAAAATACTCGGATAACCCAGTAAGCTTTCGTTGAGCTGAACCTTCATATAATTACGTGTATTATCTCCCATTTCTGGATTTCCTTTCTGCTTCGAATCACCCTGTATATCTGGAGAGTAACTGAATGAGCATAAAGATTGTGTAAATGCTACATGAGTTGACAGATAACACTAGTTCTTAAACTTGTAACTTTATTTCTTTCGATACTAAGTATCAAACGTCATCAAAAAACATAGAAAAGCACGGCCGACCGTGAACATAATAACTTCCGAAAGAAACAACTTAACTCTTTATTTGTACAGGAGATATCTTAATAACGAAGGGTGAATTCCTGGATGGGTAAAATCCACCCCATGATTCCGCAGATATACCCATTCAAAATTTTATTTTCCCAATATTTCCAAAAATGCAGATTAGATCGAATTGAAATCCAGTACTTTATCGAAAAATGATAGTTTGAAGGTTCATATAGAATTCAATGAGGATAATATAATGAGATCACAGAATATCGAATAGTTGAAAAAAAGAAATTTTTTTTCAAATTGTTCTTATGGCACGATCATCACGAAATTTTGCACAATGTTTTCCTTCAACATCTTTGAAGTTTCATCACGATTGAATCTACAATACAGATTAGACCGACTTGAAATCCAGTACTTCATCGAAAAATGACAGTTTGAAGGTTCATACAGAATCAATATGATGAGAAAATCATGTAGTATTGAATATTTGAAAAAAAAATTTGAAATTTTTTTAAAATTGTTCTGATAATACGATCATCACGAAATTTTGCACAAGGTTGTCTTTCAGCATCTTCAAACTAGATGGTATGTTTTATTATGATTGAATCAGTATTTCTTGATTAATACCGGAAAAAAACGGACAGAATCGATTTTGACACCGGATTTGTCATCAGTGAGTCCAACCTAGTCGTTTGAGACCATTTTCGCCCTAATCATCGAAAATTACAGACATTTGGACAGAACGATAGCACGCTGTTCCCCTAGAACATGCGCCGAAAATTACTTTAAATAACAAAAATTCAAAACAAACTGGGCTTATTCTAGTAACCAAAAAGCATTGATTCAACAAATTACAATTCAATATTTTCCACTGATCAAAATATGAATGTAAACGAGTGCCTAAAGGCTTCACTCAACGTCAGTACCCCTCAGAACTTTTTTAGCAACCTGTACTGCAGAAGCATAAAAAACAAACACCTGTAAAAAGTCTTTCCCCCTAATCTAAACGTCATTTTTTGTCGACCTGTAAAAAGTACCATAAAAACCATAACCTGCAATCAAAAAAACGCGTAAAGACCACATTAACTCAGGTCACACTCTCAAGAACATCTGGAAAAAATTCCCCCACGGTACAAAAATAGAATAAAATAATTATACGACTGCGAGGCACCTATTCAGGGCTCCCCTCGCAGGGCACAAGCACAGACATTTCCGCCCTTATGTAAATTCCGGGGTGCTCTGCGAAATGCAAATCCCACCCCAATTTTTTTCGTAGAATTATCGTTTTCCTTTTTCTACGTCCCCTTTTTAGTTCGTGCCAAGCACACGTTTGGGGTGCGTTGGTTCTTTCCTTTTTTTGTCGTATTTTTAGGGGTGAGGGTTCCCTGTCTCAATTCAGGAGCAACGATAGAAAAATGGCTGTGTTTTGTCGGACACACGACTGGAAGAACGTGCCTGCATATTGATTTTTATCAGAATGTTGTGGTTGATGATAAAATAGGGATGTTGCTATTCGAGGTTGTTTGACTAGGGGATGCGAAAAAATGCCAAACTTAACGTAACCATTATATTCACATTGAAATGTATCGATTCTCTTCATTGTTGGATAAAACTAGTTTGAGTTTCTTGTTTGACTTGTTTGGATGAAAAAATGTCCAAATTCTTCACGTTATGATTATATTGTCATTGAAATGTTCTCATTCTCTAGGTTGTTAATCAAAACTAATTTGAGATTCTTTTGATGTAATCAGTTCGTTTATATGTCTGAATTTTTAGTCGGACACGTTCTTAAAGGCTCACATCGATACTGATTTCTTCAAGAAATTTTGTATGAACTTTTACACCGTCATTTTTCAACCAACTGCAGAATTTCGATTCGATCATATCTGCGTTATTGGTGATATAAGGAAAATAAAATTTCGAATGGAATGGAATGGAATATCTATTAGGGGATTTTAACTTTTCACCAATTCGACCCCCAAACCTGCTATGGAAATATGAGTCTCTTATAGCCGTTTTTTCCGATGTTAATCTGGTTAATACAACATATTTTTTCCCTAATATCTTCGGAAATGATCAAATTGAAATTTAAAAAACTATTGTGGCATACTATCTCCAAGGTCTGTGCCGAATTTTATCGAAATCTGGTCAATAAATCAGAAAAACTATTTTTTTCAATATAGATGTGGATAATTTTCGAAAAAAAATTTTGTAGTGGCGCGTTGATATTCTCCAATGTGATCGCATTCACACTTCTTGAGATATCGAGGAAATAACCTCATAGTTTGAAACAAAGGAATATTATTTTAATTTTCATATATCTGGGGAAGTAAATATCGTATCGAATTGAAATCTGAAACATCGTTGTTGAATATTGATTTCAAGGTCTGTGCCAAATTTCGTTAAGATTGCTAAACAATTTCAAACATTTTGTAATAAACATTTTTTTTTGAATTTTCTTACGATTGGACCCATACGAAATTCTGAAATAAGTTCTGCCTTGGCATTTTTCAGATAATTACGAAGTTTTGGTCTGATGGCATTTGTACTTCTTGAGATATTAAGGACATAACGTCAAAAACAACAGCGGAATTTTCCATATTTTTTCCATATATCTCCTGAAGTGAATATCGTATCGAATTGAAACTTGGCACATTTTTGAAGAAGAATGATTCCAAGATTTGTACCAAATATCGTTGAAATCTGATAAACACTTTCCGAGAAAAAAATTTTTCAACAAAGTTTCAAAAATATTGGAATAAACATTTTTTTGAATTTGTTTAACACTTGGACCCATGAAAAATTCTGCAGTAAGTTTCACATTTTCATTTTTCAGATAATTACGAAGTTCCGATCTGATCGCATTTGTACTTCTTGAGATATTGAGAACATAACGTTAAAATTTCAAACAACAACGAAATTTTACATATCTTTTCTATATATCTCCGAGAGAAAATATTGTATCGAATGGAAACTTGAAAAATTATTGTAGAAAAATGAGTCTAAGCTTTATGCCAAATTTCGTTGAAATCTGATCCATACTTTCTGAGAAAAAAAAAATTCAACAAAAATTTTAAAAATTTTTGAATAATTTTTTAAAAATTTTTAACAATGGGGTCCATACGAAATTTCATATTGAGTTGCGTGTCAGTATACAAGAACTAATCAGTACTTCATGAGATATAGAGGAATTAACCTCCAAATTTCATTAGGCATTACTCCGAAACAGTTTGGCCGATTTTGCCTACTAACAAACTTAATTTTTTCGATTTTCAAGATCGGAACCTATCCTGAAAATTTCAAGACTTTAAGTCTTTTCTTTCGAATAGTACACACAAACGACCGGACGGACATAATCAAATTTGACCACAGATTCTTCAATTTTCGTTCAAAATCTGAACATTACAGACATTGTGACGAAACGTTAACGCACTGTTCCCTAGAACAAGCGCGTAAAAAGAAAGAGCTCACAAACCTCAATTTTTTTTTTAGGATAGGCTTCAAAGATGAAATAGCAAAACCTTACCAATATCAAATAAATAAAATCTTGAAGAGCACTTTTACGCAGTCACCTATTTACTTATTGACCCCGCCAAACGCAGCTCTACTCTCCGATGCAAATATAAGACGATCTTCATCTCATATGATCCTCACCATATTTTGCATGAACCTAAAGGTATCGTTTTTTAATCAAGAAATAGATTTGAATTCGATCTGATCTGTATTTTTGGAAATAATGGAAAAACATTTTGAATGGGTATTTCATCTACCGAATTATTCGGCGAATATTCCCATTCACGAATTCGATCTTCTTAATTAAATCGGAAACCTACTCAACGAATGACTCCGGTATTCAGACTACAAATAAAACCTGGAAATTTAAAATTCTGTAGGTCCTTTCCTTCGAGGAGCTAGAGCACACACGGTTGGACATAATTGAATTTGAACATGGATTCTTGATCAGTGACTCCAACCAAGTGGTTTGAGGCCATTTTCGGCTCGAACTTCGAAAATTACAGACACTTGTGCAAAATGAGAACCCCAAGAAACAGCGCCAGAAACACTGATACGTTGAATTGATTCTTATTATTCTGAAATAATGACTGAAATGTTTATGCATAACTTACCGAGCATATATATCATAATTCTGAGTTCGAAAAAAAATCTAAGAAAATTGTCATGTCTCGAAAAGAATTTCCTTTATTGAAAATGAAAATTCTTCAAGATATAATTCACAGAAAAAATGATTTGTCATTTGAGTTTATTATGCTCCTTCTTTGTTGTTATTTATTACATAAAACAGAAGATAGAATGTGTTATGCGTTAAAAAAGTAGACATAATTATGGGATACTATTTTATTGGCTAGGTATCCTACCAAGAAAAAAATAATTGTAAACGCCCTCTAAATATCTCATAGTTGATATTTCAATGATAAATTTTTCGGAAATAATTTTAACAATAATTTTCAATGATTGGACCCCTATAAAGATGATATATCTCAAACTTGACAACAAAATGAATATTAATAACAATTAAAATATTCGAGAAAATATTCATTCACGAAAGAAATTAATTTCAATCTGTCGAATGAATGCATCTTCGAATCAATTATTTAGCCTAAATACTGGTCTAACTGAATTGAGTTATATTCATTTATGGTTTACATCAGCCCTATTGCATTATCTCCATACATAAAATCTATACTTTCAGAAATCCTAAACAAAATTTTAATTCATTCGTATGAATTCTGGATTTGCAGTACAAAATTTCGAAAAGATTCAAATATAGGTCCGCGAGAGAAAATTGAGAATCATTTTTCGAATATATTTGAATTATACCTAAGATTGAAACATTAATAGATACTGTTAATTCCCTTGGTATCTCACGTCATATTTTTTTTTGAATTCTTCTGCACACGAATTTTCTTATTGGAAAACGAAAGCACCAGTATTGTTAAAAATTACTCAGGAAAAAATATAAATCAGCCTCAAAATAAGGAAATAATGATGCATTTATGAATGGTTCCTACTATATTTCACTCATAATACTGAGAAAATAACAATAAAATTTGATATATTATTTTCAATTATTTACGAAAATGAAAATGGGATGGGGAAGAGATTCGGTTTTTTGTTGTTGAATACCTGTTCACTTGCCTAATGTCTTGAACATTTCCGAAAAAAAATCCAAGTCCAACCTAGTTGAGTGAAACCTTTTTCAGCAAAAACTCGACTCTATCTAGAACACGATTAAATCCTTCCTGTCGACGTCATTATTCGCCAAAATAAAAAAAAATTTCAATACCCAAATCGTACCAAAATATTTTGAACACGATAATTTTTCTCTCTCCATAAGTGAGCGTAAAACAACGTGATCGTAAAATGATCTTGACGAATTTTCCCAGACGTCTGCGACCTTTCGACCTCTGTTTTTTTCGAAAAACAGCTACACGAGCGGTTCCAAAAGTTAAACAACAATTCGGAAAAAAACGACGGCGCAAATTTCATCAGTATCAGCCTACACGTGCCTCGTTTCTAAAAACAAATTCGATCATTTCGATATTTTTCATAAATTCTTCGATTTATTATTCCACTCCAGTGAGTAGATATGTTTATACTCGGGTTTGTTATCATGTTTATGATGTGGAACAAACGTAAATATGATGAATATCTCGAATCATTCCGGCGGTGTTTTTTTACATTATTTTTTTGAAATCAAAAATTTTAACTGGATCAATTGCAGGCCCATTTTGACCTTTGTTTTGTACGGAATTCATTCCGACATCCTGACGCAATGTCTTTGGGGATTTTTGACTTTTTCATAACATGGAATGACGACGGTCAATTTTTATTGGTTTATTCTCAGTGAATATTCCTCTGAGAATTATAGTTCGATCGATTATACCTGTTTTCAAGTTTTATAGTGAACAAGTCGGTGCTTGGCATGTGGACTTCATTAAATATTGTTTTTGCGGCATTGAAAAGCCTAATTCAAAACCCTATTATAAAGATATTCAGATGAAAGAAATTATTATTGCTTTGTGGTTATTGGGTTGTCATTCCCATACCAGTTTTGAAAAATTTGAAGTTAATGAAAAAGTGGTTTTCTTATATTCATCAATTATTATTATTATTATCATTATTTTTAGGTACTTTTATTTATTTTTTCTTTTCATTCGTCTACAAATCGACGTACTCAGCCGATAAATTCACAAAGTTAAATAATTCTCTATCGAACCATTTTTGTTTTCGGTTTTGCTATTTTACTTACATAATGAATTTAAGTTATCGCCTCAAAAAGCTAGAGCCTACTGGAATAGAGTCTTATTTTCGAATGAAGATTTCGGCTGTCTAAAGAATATTTCAGAAACTACCTACTTGAGAAAAAATCATGAAGCTTGTAACAAAACTTACATTCAATTATTAATGTGAACAGTTGAAAATTAGTCAAGCCATTTCATTTTTCATCAGGACAAACATTATTGCACATTTTGATTTTTTAATAAGAGAAAAGCGATGACTTGAAGCCAGGAACTTTTTCGAACTCGTTTAAATTTGTGGGCACAGCGATCACCCATTCATGTACCGATTCTGTGCATCGATGGTTGGCTCCCAGATACAATTAAGCTTCTGATCTTCGTTTCGTGGGAACCACGAAATTTTGGATAAAACATGAAACTATGATTTCACAACGAAGTACTAGATTTGTGCTCGATCGATATAGGAGAATTTAGAATCAATTCATATATGACATCCTAGGGCAGATTTTACCCCGCAATGAATTCAAACTTCCTATTTGAGCTCCAAACCTTCTCGTCGAGTACGAAGGAATTTCTTTCGAACTTCATTGTCAACACAATAAAGTTCGAATCATTAATTGCTCGATCACAAATATAATTTGTGAACACGAAACAGGCTGTATAGTGGGAACTTTTGAGAAACGAGTGATTTTAATCCGTCCGCACCCTTCATTTGCCGCCCCCGATTCCATATCTTTTATTTACGGTATTTACAGCGACTGCACGCCATATTTCTTATTTCGGCACAATGTATCATGAAAATAGTTTTTGGGGGAGTAGCAAGTGGGGTTAGACCTGCCAATTTTTACAATGAGAAAACTCGGTGGTGACTCACACTGACCAGTGGTCATCAGTTTCCGTCCAGGGGGCGAAATAATAGATTTTTCAACCGTGAAGCAATCATGGAGGAATGTTTCGGACATGAGTGTATAAGCAGCCTGCTATAACATAAATAATTAATAATTACTTTTCTTGATTCGATGTTGTTCAATAGACTCAAGGTTTGTTGTTTTTTCCAATTTCCATTTAGGGTCATTTTAAAATTTTTCTGGTGCCAGGGGATAGAAAATAAAATTTTGATGTTGATACCGAAAGATATTAAGTATTTGAGAGTTTCACAAAATATTCTTGAAATATTTATTTTGAAATATTTGAGAAACGTTCTCACTTGAAGATAGGAGTCTCTTATCGTTTTGTCCAAAAGTCTGTAAGTTTCGAATATTTCCGTAAAATAGTCTCAAACGACTAGATTGGATTCACCGATGACGAATCCAATGTCAAAATCTATTCTGTTCGACCTGTCGTAGGCACGATCACGTGATAACATAAAACTTTTTGGGTAGGTGGCTTTTTATAGTCGTTGAATCTTTGAGGTTATTTCCTCGATATCTCAGGAAATACTTTTGTTATTGTATCGATTTATCAGATAAATGATATCAAAAAACAACTGCTCGTTGGGATAGTATGATTAGTGAAGTAAAAAAACTTCTTTAAAACTTTTGAAAATAGTTTTTGCACGCATGTTCTGGGGAACAGCGTGCTATCGTTTTGTCCAAATGTCTGTAATTTTCGAATTTTGAGCTGAAAATAGCCTGAAACGACTAGGTTGGACTCACTGATGAAGAATCCGGTGTCAAAAACGATTCTCTCCGGCCGGTCTTCTGTAGGCACGATTACGGTCGTACGGAGAATCCTATCGATCTAAAACTTTCAGGGTAGGTTGCATTTCGGAATGTGACAGTTGAGTTCATCAATAAGAAAAATCGGCCGAATGGTTTCGGAGTTAGAGCCTTTTATAGTTTTGACGTTATTTTGGCGATAATTCGGGAATAAAAATTTTTTTTCAAAATTTTTTACGACAAAAATTTTTATATCACGAACTGTTAATCACATTAAAAAAAATCAGCGCATACTTTGAGTTTCATATTTCACAGAGGTGTACTAAATTTCAAGCTAGTTTGAAAATGCTGAAAGACAACTTCGTGCAGAATTTCGTGATGATCGTGTCATTAGAACAATTTGAAAAAAAAACCAAATTTATCTCAGATATTCAATATTCTGAGATCTTCTTATGATATTATCCTCATTGAATTCTGTATGGATCTTCGAACCCATTTTTCGATAGAGTACTGGATTTCCATTGGATCGATCTTATCTGTATTTTTGGAAATATTGGGAAAATAAAATTTTGAATGGGTATATCTGCGGTATCATTGGGTGGATTTTATCCATTCAGGAATTCAGCCTTTGTAATTAGGGTCCAAACCTTTTCCACAAATATCAAGTTTCTAAGGTGTTTCTTTCGGAAGTTATTGTGTTTACGGTCGGTTGTTAGGTGCATACATTTTCGCGAAATTTCGATATGACCGTGTCATCGAAACAATTCAAGAAAAATTCAATTATTTTCCAGATATTCTATATTCTGCGATCATCTTATCTTTTTATCCTCACTCAATTAATTATAAATCTACAAGCTTTCATTTCTCAATCGAGTACTCAGTTTTCACTTCGATCGAGTGTGTATGTTCTGAAACATTGGGAATATGCAATTTCGAATGAATCATTGGGTGGATTTAACCCATTCACGAATTCGACCTTTCTTATCAAGGTCTTATTTAATTACGGTTTTTGCTGAATATGAGTGCTGCATTCAACTGACAAATACGTTATTGAAAATTCTTGAAATGCGATATTTGAATTCTAACGATTCTTACGAGCATTCCATTTTTTATTCGAAAAGAACTATGGAAATAAAACGCTGAAAAAACTATGAAATTCAAATTTTGAAGAATGTAAAAAATTATAACGTTTTCAACAGCATCAGCATGGAAAATTTCAAAATCAAAATAGATCCGGTAGATTGAAGATATTTTTGTTTAAATTTCCTCAATCTATATGAAGAAGATCTTGATCAAAATATTATTCTTAAATGACTTTTTCCCTAGAATTTATAAAATATAGGAACGGTTTGCCCTGTTCACCCTGAAAATTGCTATTTTAAACTGAGACAAAAAGGAGGGAAGAGCATCCTAATAGGTAAATCCCTGAAACAAAGCCAGATGTTACACGGTAAAACGAAAAATCTATAATTACATAGTACCAACCTTAATGGTGGAACAAATGGCACGTGCTTTGATGAATTTCACCCAAAATCATCATCCATCTTCGGAAACGACATCGTAGGAAGCCACGGCGGTACGATTTTGTGGTTTTTGAGTTCCGATGCTGTGATAGATTAATTTTTAAGGGGTGACTAGAGAGAAATTTTCATATTTGATGATTCAACACAGTTGAATAGAGTAAGAAGCTCTCTTTGTGTTTGTTACATCATGTTTGTTTCTGTGTTTTCAATCAGGGTGAATCGTTTACTTCTTCTCAGATATAATGAAATAAAACACGATCTCCTACAAACTTTCAAATATAATTTTCGTTTATTTCTCTCTTTCGCCCCATAAATCTCAACTTTTTTCAAACTAGTCTTAAAAAAGTCGTTCAGTAATGATCTGAAGACATATTCTGAATTAAATAATTTGAACATTTTTTTCGAGGAATATTTTAGAAATAAAGGTTAAGTTATGGAGGCTGGCTTGAAGGTGCTGAGAACAACGAGAAATATTAACTATCTCTAAATAACGAAATGAAAACTAAGAAGATTATACCAATTCAGGGGATCAAATCCACAAGAATATTAGTTTGCACCCCCAAAACTGAATTAAGCTGACATCTAAGTAAGTCCATGAAAACGAAAGACTGACCTTGTATTCAGAAATTTTTTAAACACTCTAGTAGGTGCCGGAAAATGTGTTAAATATGTAAATTATTGGACGTTTTACCGTCTAACAGTTATTTTTTCTATTTTTGCGTGCATGTTCTAGGGGAACAGCGTTTGTACAAATGTCTGTAATTTTCGAATTTTGAACCGAAAATGTTGCCAAATGACTAGGATGGACTCTCTGATGACGAATCCGGTGTCAAAATCAATTCTGTCCGGCCGGACGTCCTTATGCACGATTACGAGAGTCCGAAGGATTTAATCTACCTGAAACTTTCAGAGTAGGCTGCATTTCAAAATGCGACGGTTAAGTTCGTTACTGGGCGAAATCGGCCAAGTGGTTTTGGAGTTAGAGCCTTTTGAAATTTTGAGGTTATTTTCGTGATATCTCGGGAACTACTGAAACTGTTGTATTGAAACTTGGCATTTAGTTGGAGTAAAAGAACGTGCAATTTTTTGGCAAAATTCTATTGAGATCGTACTGTCAGTAAATTTTGAAAAAATTTTTTTTTCAAAATTTAGTTCGAAAACTTTTTTTTTCGAGAATTTTTCATCATATTCGAAAATGCGGCATTGAGCTTCGTATGTCGCAGTAGTGTACCAAGTTTCAGTTCTATCTGATCAAGATTTCTGGAGATATTTTGTGTCAAGTCAATTGTCAAATTTTTTTTTCGGAAACCGTTCATGATATTTGGAAACAAATTTAGCGCAGACTTTGTGCTTTATATTTCACAGCAGTATACCAATTTTCAGTTCGATGCGATCATAATTCCCGGAGATATTTGAAAAAAAAAAAGAAAAGCACTGCCATGAAGGCGGCAGCTTTTGCCCGCATGTTCAAATTCATTGCCAAGGCGGTCATCTCCATTGAACATGTGCGCAAAACCTGCTGCCTTCACAGCAATGCTTCACTCGTTTTTTTTTCAGACAACCATCAATTTTCCAACTCATCCAATACAAATGTTATATAAAAAATTTAAGAAACGTTGTCCCTTCGATAGAAATATGCTCAACTTTTTCGTGCGGTTGCTTTGTCGGCTTTTGCAGCTATTAATTTTATGATTGACTTCAAGATATAACAGGACCTCATTGCGACCTTAAAAGGGTTGGACCGTTAGAAAAAACAGTTCGAGAGTAAAGTCTCTTTTAACCCTTTTTTTCATACAACCATAAGTATAACCGTAAACCTTGAAATTGTTGGCTCAAGTTTTATGGTGATAAAAAACGACAGAGAACAGTTAGAAAGTTGATTCTTGAATTCTATATCCTCATAAGTTGAAATAATTTCACGAATATTCTTGTAATACATTATAACTGCGATGAGTTTTTACATGTTTAGGTAGGTATTTGTTTCTTTTGGAAATGATACTGAAGATTGAATATTGGACTTCACTTTTGGTGTTTCAACAAAGAATCGGTCCAAATTTCCAGATCTGGACATGAATTCAGAGAGGAAATTAACAATCATACAGTACCTACTCAGAGAAAAAATTCTAGATAAGACGTGCGGTCAGGAGCTTTGACGCGCTTGTACAGATTCGCTGCCAAAGCGGTCAGGAATTCACGTAGTGACCCGGTCAAACGCAGCCTTACTAATAAAATTTTGTTGGGTATATCTACGAATCCTTAGCCGGATTTTATCTACCCATGAATTCGGGTTTCGTTATTGATCTTTCGGAAGTTATTAGATAGTAGTAAACACAATAACTACCGAAAGAATCTATTGAGGAAATTGATAATTGCAGAGCAGGTTTGGAGTTCAATAACGAAGGCCGAATTCTCGAATTGATAAAAGCCACTTCATGATTCCGCAAAAACACCCTCTTAAAATTTTACTTTCTCAATATTTCCAGAAATACAGGATTACAAAAACTTATTTTTTTAGCGCCTTCCTGGAAACAGCGCGTTATCGTTTCGTCACCTCTCTAATTTTCGAATTGTGAGCCGGAAATGGTCTTAAACAATTAGGTTGGAATCCCTGAGGGCTCAGAGGCCAAATTCAATTCTGTCCGGCTAGCCGTCCGTCCGCCCGAATGTGCTGTAACTTTCAAAGGAAAGAACCTAGCTGCTTGAAATTGACAGTTTACGTTTGGAGTCCAAATATCCCTGTTGAGTTTGTAAATGGGTGGAATCAGTCGAATAGTTTCGGAGTTACGCCCATCTTAAATTTTCAGGTTAATTCCTCGATATTTCATGAAAAACTGATTCGATCAGATTTAAACTTTGTAGATAGTTTTGGAATACCAACGCGCAACTCCGTGCAAAGTTTTGTGTGAAGCCAGCTGTTATAATTTCAAGAAAAATATTTTTTAATTTTTGTTGAACATTTTTTTCCCCTCTATTATTGAACAGAATTCAATGCAATTGGGCACCACAGAGTCAGTAGTTTACAACAATGTTCCAAATTTCAATTCGATATGAGACCTACTTTCGATATATAAGGAGAAAATATGCTAAATTTCGTTATTTATTGGAATTAATCGGCAAAATTTCAAGAAGAATAACTGCAATCAGATTGAAATTTCGTTATCAGTTGAAGAATACCAACGCGCATCTAGGAATGAAATTTGGCGTAAGTAAGACTAAACCTACTCTACGAATATCGAGTTTCCAAGTCGTTTCTTCCGGGAGTCATTGTGCTTACGGTCGGCCACAATAACTTCCGGAAGAAACTCGATATTTGTAGAGTAGGTTTGGACCATAATTTCGAAGGCAGAATTCGTGAATGGTTGAAATCCACCAAATAAATCCGCACATATATCCATTGAAAATTTTACTTTTCCAATATTTCCAAAAATACAGATCAGAATCGAATTGAAATCCAGTATCTCATCGAAAAAAGACAGTTCTAAGATTCATACAGAATATCATGAAGATGATATAATCATAAGATACCAGCATATTGAATATTTGGAGAAAAAAAAATGAAATTTTTTTTTCAAACTGTTCTAATGTCACGATCATCACGAAATTTGGCACAGAGTTGCTCATCAGCATTTCCAAACTAGCTGCCATGTTTAATTCGGATAAAATCACTATTTTTGAAAAAAACAATGATATCGAGAAAAAAACCACGGAATTTTAAATATTTCTTCCCTATATCTCCAGGAATTATGGTAAAATCGAAATGAAATTTGGTACACTGCTGTAAAATATGATTTTCAAGATACAAGCAAAAATGTTTTCGAAAAAAACTTCGAAAAAATTTTTATTTCAATTTATTGACAGTGTGATCTGCACGAAATTTTGTAAAAAGTTGTGCGTTGCTATGCTCCAACTAACTGTCAAGTTCCAATCCAATCGTATCAGTAGTTCCTGGAATATCAGGAAATTAATTTCAAAGGGCTATAACTCCGAAACCGTCCAACCGATTTTGCCCCCTAACGAACTCAACCTTCGCATTTTGAAATACAACCCACCCTGAACGTTTCAAGTTGATAGAATCCTGCGTACGCCCGTAATCGTGCCTACAGAAGGCCGGCCGGCCGGAGAGAATAGTTTTTGACACCGGATTCGTCATCAGTGAGTCCAACCTAGTCGTTTGAGACCATTTTTGGCTCAAAATTCGAGAATTACAGACATTTGGACAAAACGATAGCATGCTGTTTCCCTAGAACATGCGCGCAAAAAACGAAGTCGTGAATTTTTGGAAAATAATCGAGAACAAAATTAGGTTTTGATTATTTAGATGTGTTATAACTATACCTTGCAAGGTTACGATCATTTTAGAGTTCCATATCAAACCGTTCTCACGCAGTTGTTCTTAGGAACAAGGTATTATCATTTTACTTAAATATATGTTATTTGAGAATCGAATAATTCGAAAACCATATATCATCCTGGAATATTTAAGGCTTAAAAAGGAAGCTGGATAAGGTTTCAAAAACTGCTGATCTTATATTAGTGCTTTTCTCGATTTTTTTTTAAATTTCACTTCATTCGACCCCCACAAGGGTGTCCGTTAGAAGGGTCGATGATTGCGTGGGTAACTCAACTGGACACACAATGACCAAAAGTAGCCATAACAATGGGGTGCATCCAGTGCCATTATTTCGTATGTTACATTTATCACCAACAATTGAAAATAACCTTCTGACCATTCGGACAGTTGAAGAAATTCGTAATCCAGGCTTACTACGAACCAATTTGATGGCTTTAATTGTAGTTGCAGGGGGTGGAAAAGAAATATCACACGAGATTACATACGGCGGACATTTGTATTTATGAAGTTTCTATTCAGAAAACCAACCCCAGATCGCGTGGGATGTCGTTAGAAAGATTTTTGCAGCTTTTCAATCTGAAATGTCGAATTGGGGGAAGCCAATTTAATTTTTGCGAGTTCGTTCCAGAAAATGAGGAGTAGTATTCGATTTTTCCTGAAACTATTCGAAAGAACTTGCTGAAATTTTGCGGTGTTTCCAAATTGAAATATTGTCAATGGAAGGTGTTATTCTCAGATAGGTGTTTGAGAGTCAATGGGTGTTTTAACCATGAAATTCGAATTGAATTCTCTCATGGCGTCAGATTATTAGATTTTTTTAAAATAATTTCCGATGGAATATTCATGATCAGTGGTTATTTAAAACATTCTTCGCGTGCATGTTCTGTAATTTCAATATTTTTCCGAAATGTGTCCTAACAACTATGTAAGAGTCGTCACTGATGACAATCCTATTTCAAAATCGATTCTGTCCAGCCCGCTCCCTGTAAAAGATACGATATTTGTCGATAGCAACGGTTCCGGCGGAGTTAAAGTCATTTGAATGTTTGAGGTTATTTCTTCGATATCTCAGAACCACCTGAGTGATCGGATTGAAACTTAGTACTGAGTTGTAGTATATCGACGCACAACTGTCTACAAAATTTGGTTGAGATCGTGTCACCAATTATTAAATGGAAAAAAATTTCGAAATTTTCACAAACTTTTGAACAGAACTTGAACTTTATATTTTCAAAAACTGTTTATCGCTATTCGATAAGAAATAGATCTTGAACCCTGTATTTCACAAAAGTGCAAGAAAATCAGTTCGATTCGATTTTAATTTTTGAAGACATTGGGAAAAAATTTGCCGATTTTCCTTGTTTCTTCCTCGATATCCTTGGTAATTTTCGAAATATCTCAAGAAATACTAATCAAATTATGACGAAACTTGGTGACTACTTCGAAAATTCTGATGATCTTTGTTTCCGAAATATCACTAAAAATGCTGCACAGCATTTTCGGAATTTTTTGATGATTGTGTCATAAGAACAATTCAGCAAAATTTTTTGTCGAGATTTTTATCAAATTTTTTTTTTTCGAAAAAAATTCATTGCTATTCGATAAGAAATAGATCTTGAACACTGTATTTCACAGAACTATAGCAAATTTCAGTTCGATCCGATTTTAATTTTTATAGATATTGGGAAAAATATGCTAATTTTCCTGGTTTCTTCCATGATATTCTTGGTCATTTCCGAAATATCTCAAGAAATACTAATCAAATAATGACGGAACTTGATGACTACTTCGAAAATTCTGATGATTGACTTTGTAGAAATTTCGTCATGATTGTGTTCTTAAAACGAAAAAATTTCAATTGTTTTTCAAATATTTTATATTCTGCTATCTTATGAATTATGATTATATTATCTTCAAGAAAACTCTGCATAAACCTTCAGTCTATCATTTTTCAATCAAGTATTGGCCGGAGGCTATGCACGCAAAAGTAGTGGCTTACGTCACTCATCACTGCTGAAATATTGGGAAAATAAAATTTGAATGGATATATTTAAGGAATCATTTGGTGAATTTTACCCATTCAAGAATTCGGCTTCCATTATTAAGATCTTGATTTAGCCTAAGAAAATCGAGCATGTAACTTGTTTCTTTTGGAAACTGTGTTTAAGATCGGCCGTTAGGCACGCGAAAGCTGTTGACTTCACATCATTGCTTTTCTAGAATTTTTTTTTCTTCTTTCGAATAATGTAGGACTCACAAATAAACGTACGGTCACCGAATGAACAAGAGGTAATTGAATAAAAAAAAACAATATTTTGTTACTTTTCACATTTTTTTTATCTACTCGTTTCAAATCCTTGGCTAGTATTTTATATTTTTTCCTACAGATGAATTGGAGTTAACTCTTGGAGTGACGTCACGAATTCAAGTTTGCAAGTTTATCTTCATCTGATCGATTATGGTTAAAGTTAATTGTCTGTCTTTTCGGATGACATAAGGGAAATATAACCTCGATTTTATTGTTGTTGTTTTGCTATTTTTGTAAACATGTTAGCATTTTTCAAGAACTTTTGAGTGTCTATGTATGAGGAAGATGGAATGAAAATTCTTGAACATCCTCGATGAGAAAGGATATTTAGAATTGGCTGGACCATTTGAAGTTGTGGGAAGAAACGGAATTAAAAAACCGATTTCGCTTATCAGGACACTCTGTACGCCTGTAATTGGGCACATAGTTCAAGAACTCATGCTTCGACGCCAGTGATGGAAATGTGTTGATTACACGCAGATTTTTTGCATCTTGTTCTTTCTTGATACTTGCTGGGGATTTTGGGGCTATTCACAAAAAGATCCCATGGAAAGTTGTATACTTATTATCTATTTTCATTAAAATACCTGAGACGGAAGGACACTATCAAACCAAAAGTGACTTCCGTGAAATTTCTTAATATGAAAGGTGCTATAGACACTGCACTTAATTGCATGTGGACAGATTTTATTGTAATTGCACAATAATTCCTAAAATGAATGTATCTCAGTATTGTTAAAGTTCTTCCCTTATGGTTTATTTCCAATATATTCATTAGAAGAATCAGTTTTTTGCTATGGGACCAAATAACCAAACATCTTTCCGTCAAATCAGTAATTTACTTTGTATTTGAATGAAAACCACAATCAATTAAGCTCCTGGATACATACATTCCGAACATGTTTTGTAAGGAAGGATATTTTTAAGCCAAAAATTGGTGGTTTGGTTCATCACAATCACAGATTTTTTTAATTATTTCCTTCTTCTTTCAATAGAAATGAGACTCTTATATTTCCGACATTTTTGAGCAGAAGTTTAACTGTCAGTTATATTCAAAGATGACTTCTAGGCATCTTTGTAATACAGTCCCTAAGTTGCTTATTTGGTTTCGGGATAAAAAAAACACATTTTCATATCTTCCGCCATAGGATAATGTAAAATCTTACACGTCGATATTTCACAACAAATCGTTGAGTTGCATTTCGATCAGTTTGGTATTTTCGAATGATCTAGAAAAATTATTTTAGCAATCAATTTGAAAAATTATTTGAGACTTTTGTAACAGACAACAAAAATTATACACGCACCACATGTTCCTTTGTTCTATTGACTGAAACTACAATAACAGTTTTAATTGAATTGTCACCCCACAAAAAATCCTCCAACCAACGTCAATCTAGTTACAGGTTTTTTGTTCGAATAAACCCTGACATCTGGATATTTTTATGGGACAAATTTCAATTTTGAGAACGAGTACCTGCTTCATCTCACTATAACTCGCAGAAACCCTTTCTTCTGAACTAACGGAAATTTGGTTGGACACCCAAAGGGTTGAAAAGGAGCCGACAGAACTGTCAATATTTTTTGCGACTGTATTGTTCCACAAAAAATTCTCCGAAATGATCTACATTTTTCTTTCTTTTTTAGAGTGATTTGAAATCTTCAGAATTCAACTCTACTGCTTGGTATTTTTCATGCCATTTTAGACCTTACGCTGAGTTGTTAATAATATATCTTTTTTTGAAATTCTAAGCGTGAAAGCCTACAAATGCTTCCTAGCTCAATGGCATATTTCAACTTGACCGCAAATGAAATTTTGGAAATAAAGGGTGTTTTTTTAGGGGTATAGAATTCGAGCACAATTCACTTGACAGCTGACAAAATGGCCGCCAGTTCAACAGTGTTGTCAACTTAAAGTTCTATACCTCTAAAAAAACACCTTTTTTTATGAAAACCATATTACGAATAGTCAGAGGAACCACAAGGTTGGGTTACACCTTCGCGGGTTCGACCTTAGATAATTTGTACAGTGTACAGAGTAGTCACCCACAGAGTCACTCATTTTATTTCCAGCCTAAAATTGTCTTTTAGTCAAAGATACGATTCTCATGAAACTTTGCACAAATAGGGATGAATTTTTGATCGGGAAAGATGTTCAAGTTCTATTGAAGGAACATAAAAAATTCATAGTGATTTTTTCGCTTACGGATTTGGAAATGCGTGCAAAATCTGCTGACTTCGAGTCGGTTTTCTGGTAACTGTCTCACACCTCAGCTCGACCGGATATCCACTTTTTTTTCGGAAATAAATTCAAATCTTAAACGACTAGGTTGGACTCACCAATGACGAATCCGTTGTCAGAATCTATTCTTTCCAGCAGGCCGGCCGACAACACAATAACTGCCGAAGGGTATGTAGCGCATCGGAATGCGGCGGTTGAGTTCATTGGAGGGCCAAACCGGCTGAATAGCTTCCGAGTTATAGTTATTTGAACTTTTGAGATTTTCCTGATATTTAAAAACTGCTACAGTTATAAGATTGAAACTTGGCAGTTCTAACGGAATTCTGTTGAGATCGTACTGTCAGTAAATTTACAAAACAAAATTTTTCAAATTTGTTCCGAATAATCTATCATATTCAGGAAAACTTTCACTCATACCTTGAGCTCTATATTTCACTGCAGTGCACCAATTGTCAGTTCGATATGATCATAATTTTTTAACATATTGGGAAAACATACGTCAAATTTTATTTTTTTTCTCGGTATCGTCGTTTTTTCCGGAATAACTCAAAAAAATACCTACTCAATCATATTGAAACCTGGCAGCTAGTTCTAAAAAGGTGATATACAACGTTCTGCTAAATTTCCTGATGAATTTATTATAAAATTTTGTTTTCCGAATCTAAAATATTCTGCGATCTTCTGGTCATATTATCTTCATGAAATTCTGTATGAAACTTCACACTATCACTTCGGATGAAGTTATGAATTATGAATTTCAATTGGATCTAATCGGTATTTTTGGAAATATTGTAAAAAAACAATTTTGAATGGGAGTATCTGCGGAATCATTGGATAGATTTCACTCATTCACGAATTCGGCCTTCGTTTTCGTACTCTACAAATATCGAGTTCCTGAGTTGTTTTTTTTGTAAGTTAATGTGTTTACGATTGGACGTTAGGCTGACCGTAAACAAAATAACTTCCGGAAGAAACGACTTGGAAACTCGATATTTGTTGAGTTGATTGTGGCTTAATTACGAATGTCGAATTCGTGAATGGGTAGAATCTACCCAAAGATTTCTTAGATATACCCATTCAAAATTTTATTATCCATATACTTCCAAAAAAACAGATTGATCGAATTGAGATCCCAGTTTTTGATTGAAAAATCCTAGAAAAGCATTGACGTGAACCATTTTGTGTGCATATTCAAATTCGTTGCCAATGCGGTAATTTTTACACTTATCGACCCCACCAAACACACTTTTGGTAATCTCCATTGGACATGCGCGCAAAAGCTGCTAACTTCACGTCGGTGCTTGTCTAGGTTTCTATTTCCTCAGGATCGTTGCAATTGCTATAACTTAGGAAATAGCGCTTAGGCAACAAATTTTAACAAGAAAATCCAGAAAAGCACTGCCGTGAAGGCAGCAGCTTTTGCGCGCATGTTCAATGAAGATGACCGCTTCGGAAAGGAATTTGAACTTGCGCGCTAAAGCTGCTGCCTTCACGGCAATGCTTTTCTAAATTTTTCTTCGATTAATTACTGGACTTCAATTCGATCTAATTTGTATTTTTGAAAATATTGGAAAAATAAAATTTTGAATGTATATCTACGGAATCATTGGGCAGATTTTATCCATTCACGAATTTGACCTTCGTAATTAAGCACCAAGCCTTCTCTACAAATATTGAGCCGACTGCGTAAACACAATAACTTCCGAAAGAAACAACTTAGAAACTCGATATTTGTAGAGAAGATTTGGACCTTAATAACGAAGGTCGAATTCGTGAATGGGTAAAATCCACCCATTGAATCCGCAGATATACCCATTCAAAATATTATTTTCCAAAAATACAGATCAGATCGAATTGAAATCCAGTACTTCATCGAAAAATTACAGTTCGAAGGTTCATATAGAATTTAATGAGGATGATATGATGAGAAAATCACAGAATTTTTTTTTCGAATTGTTTTAATGACACGATCATCACGAAATTTTGCATGAAGTTGTCTTGAAGCATCTTCAAAATAGCTGCGAAGTTTCATCAGGATTGAATCAGTATTTCTCAAGTTATATCGAAAAATGCAACGATAATTTGAACATATTTTTTCCCTTTATCTCCAAAACTTAAAATCGTATCGAACTGAAATTTAGTACACTGCTGTGACATATGAAGCTCAAAGTCGGAGTGGAATTGTTTTCTGGATATGATGAACGGTTTTTGAAAAAAAAATTTTTTGTAAAAAAATTTTGAAAAAATTTTTCGTTTTAATTTACTGACTGTATGATCCTAACAGAATTCAGCTCAAAGTTGCGCGTCGTTATACTCCACCTAATTGCCAAGTTTGAATTCAATCGCTCACGTAGTTTCTGGAATAAAAAATAAATAACTTCAAAATTTCAAGTGGCTATAACTCTGAAACTTTTCGACTGATTTGGCCCATCATCGAACTTAACCGCGGCATTCCAATGCGCGACCTACCCTGAAAGTTTCAAGTTGCTAGCTCACTCCGTTCGACAGTTATCGTGTCCACGGTCGGCCGGACGGCCGGACAGAATCGATTTTGACACCGGATTCATCATCAGTGAGTCCAACCTAGTCGTTTGAGATAATTTTCGGCTTAATCATCGAAAATTGCAGACATTTGGACAAAACGATAGCACGCTGTTCCCTTAGAACATGCGCGCAAAAAAAAACGAAAAAGTTACTAAAGACGTTTTTTCAAGATTTTTCTCGATTTAATGACGAATACATAAGCTTTCAATAATTCTCATTCAAGAACAATTCACTAACTACGAATATATTGTTATCTTTTATAACATTTAATCTGGGATCACATTCAAGACTCGACCAAAGTTGCATCCAAGATTTTGTCCTAGACATAAAACCTTCAGAAGAATAATTTCCTCAGACTGATAAAAATCGATCAGTCCCCCAGATTGAAACTAATGATTTTCCCCTGTCCCGACAAAAATAGAAGAAACGAAAAATAGAGATGCAGCGCGAGTCAAGAATGCATCAGGGAAGTTGTGACTTATGGTGGTACGTCAGAATTCAGCTTTATTGACCGCAGACGCGGATTTTTTTTCGTTGCGGCAGCTGCCGAGGGACCGTTAAAATGTCTTAGGAAGTTCGAGATGTCCCCCTCAAAAAGCGGAAAGGAGATGTATCGAATCCATTGATGCTTTGAATGAATTATAGCCTATTGATGCTACTGGAGAAGGGACAAATTAGCTGGAAGAAGCTGAAAGACGTTTAGAAATTTTAATAAGAATTTTTGAAGGATATTCCTCATCTTAGGAATGCTACCGAAATGGAATCATTTTTTGTGTCCATCTAAGCAAAAAATCAATTACTGAATTGATTTTTGCACTATTACTACGGCTCAACTGATTTCTTACGGTATCTGTTGTTAAACGGTAAGTCTAAATTACTGAACGACGTTTTCATATTATAGATATATATGTATACAGTGCGCGTCAAAATTTTTTCTCCATTAAAGGGTTCGTAGGGTTTAAAAGTTGTGCATGAACAAAACTGTACTGGTCGACTTTCGTTCGGTGACAAATTTCATCAGGTACCATCTTCTCAAAGTGAATGAGCCATGATAAAGTGCACATACTGAAAACCTCTCTGAAGTTACTAATTTTTAAAAAAAAAATTTTTTCCTTGAACATTTTTGCACGCCTGTAAAGAAGATACAAAGACCTTGCCAATGAAGTACTACATAACCCACTTTCCCTATTCAAAAAATTTGAAGGGTTGATGGGGATGGCACAGGGTGCAACAAAAATCCTTCAAAAATGCATGAAAATTTGGTAAAAGTAAAACAAAAATGGACCTCTTTCAGGATTTTGTTGCCGAATATTTTTCTTCTGAGAAAATGAATTTGTTCCATAATTTTGACGCGCACTGTATATTGAAATTTTCAGAAAATAAGAGCAAATAAATCAAAAGTTCAATTCAACTATCAACAATCGATTTCTGAAATTTATAGTATTCGAGTACTGAATAAACGAATAATAGCTGAAAAGTCTAGAAATGGACTGACATGAGGTTAGGAGCTTTCATGCGCTGGTTCAAATTCGATGACGTAGCAGTTACCCATTTATGTATTGACTCTGTCAACCACATCTTTACTTCTTTATTGAAAGATTTGCGATCTTCTTTCCATATGGTCTTCATGCATGCCATTCAAGAAGACACTAACAATAACTAGTAATGTAGATTTTTGGAAATATTGGCAAAATGAAAATTTGAATGTGTATATCTACGGAATCCTAGGGCGGTTTCTACCCATTCACGAATTCGACCTTAATTAAGCCTGACGTGAAGTCAGCAGCTTTTGCGCGCATGTTCCATTTTGGTGTTATTGTTCGAACATGAGCTCAAAAGCTGCTGACGTCACATCAGTGCTTTTGTTAGTTTTTTTGTAGTAATTTCGGAACATGCGCGCAAAAAAGAACGATACAGGGGAAAATACTACTAAATTTGATATATTATTTGTCAAATAGCTCCGGAAATTATAATCGTATCGAACAGAAATTCGGTACACTGCTGTGAAATATGAAGCTCAAATTATGTGCTGATTTTTTTTCGTTATACTCCAACCAACTTCCAAGCTTCGATCCAATCGTTCGAGTAGTTTTCTAATTATCACGGAAATAACCTCAAAGTTTTGAAAGGCTCTAACTCCGAAACCTTTTAGCTGATTTTGCCCATTAACGAACGTAACCGTCGCATTTCGAGAAGAAACTTACCCTGAAAGTTATTAAGATTCTCCGTACGACCGTTATCGTGCATACAGACATAATCGATTTTAACACCGGATTTATCATCAGTGAGTCCAACCAAGTAGTTTGAGACCATTCTCAGCTCAAAATTCGGAAATTACAGACATACGATAGCACGCTGTTCCCCAGAACATGCGCGCAAAATTTTATTGGCTCAATATTTCCGAAAATATATATCGGATGGAATATAATTCCTGTAATTGATCGAAAAATGACAGCTTGAAGGTTCATGCAGAAATTCGCAAGGGCCATATGATTGGAAGATAGCAATATATGAGGTATTTGAAAACAAGATTTAGAAATTTCCTGTGAATTTGTTTTATTGAAACGATCATCACGAAATCCACACAGTTGTATATTGATCGGATCACTATTTTTTGAGTTATTCCGGAAAAAACAACGATACCCCGGAACTAGTGACGAAATGTGAATTATTTTTTTTGCAATATCTCCGACAATAAATATCCAATTTGAACTTTGAAACACTGTTGTCTGATAAATAGATCGAAAAAATAATTTGTTTCAATGAATGTGGAAAACTCCCGAGAAAATATTGATCTTTCTAACGATTTGATGGAACTTCGCATCAAGTTGCGATTCCCTTCGTATCATCAAAATATTTAACAATTCATCAGCAGTGAAATAATATGGGTGGGGTGTTTTTTGCCCCGTAATCCAATAAATAAATAAATAAATAAGCCCTTATGTTGGTACTTCCCCACAATTCGCTACGTTTAAATTCGATACCATACCCTTTGTTCTAATTATTGAGGATACAGTTCAGGAGCGTGCAACTCCGGAATCATCGGGCCAATTTTGCCCATTAACGAACTCAACGGTCGCATGTTGACCTAACACCTTTTTTAAAGTCTCTTAGTGTTCTCCTTTCTAAGTTTATAGGCGGACGGACGGAAGGAATTGACCTAAAATTTTCAGTTAGTCCAGCCTTATCGCCCAAGATACTTTCGGTTTGCAATTAGGTAATGAGAAAATTTCGGACAAAATACTAATGTTCCCATATCTATAAATAACCACTCGAATATGGATGCAAACTCTGAAATCTCAAAAATCAGTAGAACTATATAAAGAAGAAGAACAATGGTACCTTCTTATTTGAAAAATGAGCAAATTAATCTGGATCAAAAAATATTTAGGGGAGGATATTACCCTCATAATCATACCCCTAAAAGGCAAAGAACCATAAAAAGTCTCAAGGTAAATCAACACAAACCTGGGTGGTGACACCAAATTATTCAACAATTCATCAGCATCAAAAACATATAGGTGGGGTGCTTTTTGCCCTGTAATCCAACCCCAACATTCTGCTACCTTCTTCCGACACCGGATATAAAATCATCAACCTGCAAAGATCCCTTCGCAAAAAACGGCACGCGACATACTGCCCTAAAAAGAGGGGAGGACGTAGGTTTTTTTTTAATTAGGGGGTCAACTTTCTTTCACATATTCACGCCAAGGGGATGTCTTTTCGATCTACCTGATCTGACAGACAAATTTTGAGATGAATTATTGTAAAATTATTTTCAGTAATAAGATTTTCACGAGATATCTCTTCGTGTTGGTACTTCACTACAATTAGCTGAGTTTCAATTCGATATGATAGACTTTTTGTCTGATTATTGAGGAAAAATTTCAGGACCTAACACCTCCCAAATGGTCCCTTTACGAATTTAATTGTCGCCTATATTTACCCTAAACCTATCTTGAAGTCTCTTGGTATTTCCCACGAAAACTTATACAGGCGAACGGACAGAAAGAAATAAATTTGACTTAAGATCTCTTCAGCAGTGAGTCTAACGTTATCCTTCAAGACAACTTTTTGCCCCATATAAGGAAATAATGAACATTTGGGCAAAATAATAATGATCTAATTTCTGGAAATAGGCGCGCAAGATGAATGTCAAGTGTAATCCCTCTATAAACGCGAAGTTACCCAATAGAGCTGTATAGCTAAAAAACAACCTGACATTCTCATTTGAAATGTATATATGAATAACATCAGGGGAGGTTTTTATCGTCGCAATCCCACCCCAAGAACGTCAAGAAAAATAATACCTGAAGGTAAATCAACACAAATCTGGGTGGCGAAACCGAATTATTCAACAATTCATCAGCATCAAAAACATATGGTTGGGGTAATTTTGCCCCGTAATCTAACCCCATCATTCTTCTACCTTCTTTCGACACCGAATATAAATTGATCAACCTGCAAAGATCCCTTCGTAAAAAACGCAACGCGACACTCTGCCCTGGTGCGCTAAAAAGAGGGGAGGATTTTTTTAAATTAGAAGTTCAACTCACTATCAGATATATTTTTATGTCAATCTGATTAACCTGATCTGGTAGATTCATTTTGAGATATAATCACTTAAATACCATTTTCACTTCGATTAGATAATTAATTCTTGAGGAAAAATTCATTAGTGGGTAACTCGAAAATCATCGGTCCAATTTTGCCCACTTTACTGTCGCATGTTCAAACTAAACCTACGATACCTTAAAGTCTCATGGTCTCTTCCTTCGGCAGTTCACAGCTGACCAGACGAAATTGAATTTTACATAGAATTTATTTATTAGTGAGTCTCACTTTACCTCAAGACTACTTTCAGCTCGATATTAGGAAATATTGAAATATTTGAGCATGATATTCACGTTCACATTTCTATAAATGAGCGCGCGCGCAAAAATGAATGTTACTTCTAAACTAAAGGTGTTTTTTTTAGAAGTATAAAACTTTGAAATGAAATGAAACAAGGATGAATTCTTAAAATTGACTTTATTCAGAAGAAAATCTTTTGGCATTATAATTTAAATATAATTTCTGGCATATGACCGCCACGGCTGGCTCGGACGTAATCTAATCTGGAGGTCCAATTTTCAATAACTTTTTCCAACATTTGTGGCCGTATATCGGCAATAACGCCAAGTGGTCGATCGTTTCGGGCTAATCGGCGTAGACTAGCAACTTAACATATCTCCACAGAAAAAAGTCTCGTGGCGTTGAATCACACGATCTTAGAGGCCAATTCACGTGAAACTATGCGGTTATCAACGGTTTCCTTCAGTAAATCAATTGTAGCACGCGCTGTGTGACATGTTGCGCCGTCTTGTTGGAACCACAGCTGCTGCACATCATGGTTCTTCGATTGAGGAACGAAAAAGTCAGTAATCATGGCTCTATAGCGGTCACCATTCTGGCCAGCATCGTATTTAAAGCACACCAAACAGTCAGTTTTTCTCGATGCAACGATGTCTCAACATACACATTAGGATTATCTTCACTCCAAATACAGCAGTTTTGTTTACTGACGTAGCCATTCAACCAAAAGTGAGCTTTATCGCTAAACAAAATTATCTTACAAAAATCGGGATCAACGGCAATCTTGTTTTGGGCCCATTCACCGAATCTACACCCTGTTAGGTGATCGTGTGGCTTCAATGCTCGCACGAGTTGGATTTTGTAAGCACGCAAACCAAGATTTTCACGCAAAATCGTCCATAAAGTGGTTGGACATATGACATATCCAATTCCTTTGCACGATGGCGGATAGACTGATTCGGGTCTTCCCTTCAACAGCAGCAATGGCTTCTTCTGTACGACGTCTCTGTGGATTCGTATTATCAGTTAGGGTAAACGGGGTTCGAAAACGGTCCGTACTTAGTCGAATTAATTGCTCTGATGGACGATTATGTTGACCTTAAAATGGACTTAAAGCGCGATACGTATTTCGAACAGAACGATTATTTTCAAAATAAATTTGCACAATTTGGAAGCGTTGTTCAGGCGTCAGTCTAGTCATGTTGAAATGCCAGACCAAACGAAACACAAATCACTTGACAGCTAACAAAATAGCCCCCAGTTAAACAGTGTTGCCAAATTAAAGTTCTATACCTCTGAAAAAACACGCTTTATAATTATCGAACGGGTCAAGTGACCTCATGAAATTGTATAGCTATAGAACAATGTGAAATTCTCATTCAAAAATTTTTAGATAGATAATGTATAGGTAACATCCGGACCCAAAATATTTAGCGGAGTTTTCACCTTCATAGGCCTACCCAAGAACGAAAAGAACATAAAAAAACTTGAGGGAAAACAACATAAATCTGAGGGGCAACACCAAATTATTCAACAATTCATCAGCATCAAAAACATATAGACGGGGTGTTTTTTGCCCTGTAATCCAACCCCAACATTCTTCTACCTTCTTTCGACAACGGATATAAAATCATCCACCTGCGAAGATCCCTCAGTAAAAAATGGCACGCGACTTCCTGCCCTAGTGCTCTAAAAAGAGGGGAGAACGTAAGTGCTTAACCTGAGTTTTTTTTTTAAATTAGAGGTTCAACTCCCTATCAGATATTTATGCCGAGGGGACTTTTTATGTCCCTTCGATCTACCTGATTCGACGACACGCGTGTGTGTTTGAAAAAACAGACAGGGGTTTTCGAAGGGTGAAAATGAAGTAGGGTTGAGGGAGAGGTATTTTTTATGTTTTTAGACCCGCCCTTTTTCGTTCAATAAAATGGCGATGCGAAGAGGGACTCGCGATGGGGTTACTGGTTGATTTTCAGGGTCGAGTTGGATCGAAAATTTTAGAATACTTCAGTTGCAATAATAGTTAGTTAAAAGGTATTTGGTTTGAGTATGATTATCGGTTTATTTTCCTACAATACATCCATTCGAAATTGAACTTTTCCAATATTACCGAAATTTCAGATGCAAGTGGATGGAAATCTAGTTCTCACTAAAAAAATAAGGCATGCAAAATTTCAGCGTTTTTTGACCGATAATTTCTGACTTATAATATATATAATTTTTCACGCGCTCACTATTTTCCACACCACCGAATGGGTAGAGTAAGGTTTTAATGTCTCGTATTAAAAGGGAAGTTTTTAGAAAATTCGGTTGATCGGGGGATTCCAGAAATTTGGTTTGCGTAGTACATAAATCGTCAAAATGCGAATATTCTTTACTGGATTAGATCGATATCCAATATTTTTCTTTTGAGAGACTTTGAAATATGGGTGGATATATAAAAAATAATGGACATGGATGATAAAATATGACGCTAAAAATACAATTGATGAGTTTTTCGGTTTGTTATTGATGTTTTTGCATATAGCCTTCAATTTGTTTTATCATATATATGCTCATTATCTTTTATATTCACCCTTATTTCAAACTGTCAGTACGAAAAATATTAGATTTTGATTGAAACCAGTAACGGATATCCACATGTTGACGATAATTGTACTACCCAAACCAAAATTGATGGAAACCTCCGATCAATGCTACTTAATACGCGCTCTGCATGTAAAAGTGGTATTCACTTATACAAGAGTATTTATTGAGATTTCAAATGTTTCAAATGAACTTTTTCACGGAATTGTTTTTTTTTGTGTTATGAAAATCCAATGATTCATGAGTAATATATAATTTAATTTGAGATTTGAATGAGCTTCATGAAGAAATTTAATCTTGAATCCCGTTATCCGCAGGGTGATTTCTATAAATAATAATTTTTATCCGATTAAATAATAATTTTATTCGACGTTTAGTAGTTATGTTTCAGATATTGGTAAAGAAAACCCAAAAATATTCAATTTGAACTACCTACGTTTATGAAATTGTTAAGAATATCCATGGGGCGTTTGCACATTGTGTTTAGAAAATAATAAATGAATCTGTTGAAAATCTCTCGATTTGTGTTGAAAATTTGATAATCAATCTCTTCATCTAATTTTAGATATAAGATTCTGGATTAAAAGTTTACCGATTAATACACTGAATTCCAATCATAGAACCGAATGCGATGATCCATTTTCGGGATTATTGGAAATTTGCAGCGTTTTTCCTTATAACTCATGTACCACTGGTCAGAAATCATCCGGGCGAAATTTTTTAGGTTTAGTTATGCAATAGTAATCAACCTTGAGAGTTTCGTGTGAATTCGGTGGTAATTTTTTGAGAAATATTGTTTTTTCCCTCCTACCCCCAGTTTTGAGCCCTTGGGGTTCACCAATCCTAGTGAAGAGCTGGGAGGATTAATATCAAGCGACACATGATTTTTCTACCAAGTTTCACGGTTTTCCATTCAGTACTTTCAGAAAAACGCCCCGGAGTACGGACGACGGACAGTGGACGGCGGACGGAAGGTTTTTTGTTATTAGTTAGTTCAAATCTACTCACTTCAAAATGTGAAGTGCGAAATTTATTTGATTTTATCAAGTAATAAATCAAAATCACGAATTATTTTATTCATAAATAAATGATGATTTGAAATTCGTAAACTTGTTGCGGTACTATGGAAACGTATTAATGTTGAGTTGTGAAACTTGACGAATATTAATTCCATTGATGGTGTTTCCGAAAATAAAACCTCGTAAAATGATAACTGATGATGAGTTTTTCATTTTTGGGATTCCTCCAGAGCTGGTTGAGGCAGTGAATGCTGCTTAATTAGAATTATTGCCACATAAATCAAGAGAAAAATACGAATATGCATAAATATGCATTTTAAACACTATCACAAGAGTAAAAACACGAGTTCTTCCTCGGAAAATGTTGTAATGGCATACTTCCTAGAAGTTTGCTTGAACATGAAATCTTCAACTTTGTTGGCAAATTAATTCCTTATAAACAACGTGTTTTCAATCATTCATACATATACCGTCGGTTTTACAATACGTTTGACGCCTGATCAACTCGTTGATTGAGGTTTACATTCGATGGTTGGGTTGAAAATGAACTGAAATCGAGCACAGAATTTACTATTCACTGACAATCAAGAAAGGAAATATCATTTCCTTACAGTTAGGAAATAAATATTTCCTAACAGTTTGGAAATCTTGACTTTATCTTTGAGAAAGTTTGTCTGGAATGTCAAAATTTCCTAGCGATTTGCGGAAAATATATTGGAAAAGTAACTTTCGTCCAAAACAGCACCTCATTATGAACGCCACGTCATTCCTATACCGGTTCAGTGAGTCAAGCGATATCTTTTTATCGGTACAATAAAAGCATTGAAAAGTCTATGAAATACTGAGTGAACACCTATTTTCGTTTCATTTCTGTTTATTCTCGATAATATTAATCTATCGTCGATTTCTTCAAATCGAAAAAATAGCTCTAACGTCCATTGTTGCTCTGAATCAGATCCAGATGTTCTCTTGACCCACTTCTGCCGGAAAAATCGTAATGAAAACATCTCATTCTAGGAACGCATAAAATCCAGAACCGTGTAATCCAATCGCGTCCGAAAAGAAATCGTTTAGACCGAAGAACGAGGCGATACAGAAATAGCGCCCGCTCGTTAACCGTTTTTTAGATTATGAGGTCAGTTTTCTGAAGCAACAAAATAACGAAAACACATAAAACAACGTTTCATAATATCCTAATATAAACATAACGTTATTGAGCTGTACGAAAATAACAATGTCGAAATCTAATTCCCTGTAGGTAATCACCTTTTTATAATACGAATCCCTTTTGATAGGTCGTTAGTGAGTGCCTCTAAATGGGACCCTATCCAGTCTCGGACAAAGCTGAAGGGAAATGAAAAAAAATCAACAAAAGCACTGGCTTGTACATACTCGCTCATTTTAATGCTCAAAGGATATTTGTCAGGAATCAAATATAGGGTGTTCCTAAATAAGTGTATCAACTGTCAACTGTGGATTTCTCATGAAAAAATAACATTTTTTTTCTCTTCCAGTTTTTCCTACGGGTCTTCGTTTCATAGATACAATTGTCAAAAATTCATATTTTTTTGCTTATATTTCAGGAACCGTTTGAATCCCAGAATTGAGTTACTACTTTCTGTACATACATTGTTACTAATGATACTCTCTTGCACTAGCACTCAATTTTATTTGACGTACCAGAGAGATATTGAATTTGCACAAATGTTTTACCCCCCAACTTTTACACCACTGTACAAATTTGCATTTGCACAGCAAATTCTTTTGTGCCAATGTGTTTTACATAAAAAATGTTCTCTAGGTTCATTGCTCTAATTTGAACCGTTTCCGAGATAACTGGCATTTTATGATTAAAAAAATTTGCTCACCCATTCATATTATTATTTCAATGGTAACTGTGTTAATTGTCATACTGCTTTAATTTAATTTTTGACCATAAAATGCCAGTTTTCTCAGAAACGATTCACTTCAAAGCAAAGTACCTTTTTTATATAAAACACATTTGCGCATCAAAATTTTCTGTGCGAATACAAATTTATCCCGTTGTGTAAAAGTTTGTGCAAATACAATATCTCCGCCACTGGCACGTCTTATGAAACCTAGTAAAGTGCAAGAAGGTACCTATTATTAGTGACATGTGTGTACAAAACTCAATTCTTCAATTCATACGGTTCGTGAGATATTAGCAAAAAATCGAAAAAAAGTATGAATTTTTGACACCCCGTATCTCTGAAACGAAGACGGGGAGGAAAAAATGGAAAAGTGAGAAATCTACAATTGACAGTTAATACACTTATTATACCTGTATATAAATTAAATTTAATTTAGAAAAATTTAGGATATTTTGAGAATTCAAACGGCTGGGATAAATCTTTTTTTTCGGAAGAAACCGATACTATCAAATTAAAATTCCGAAACTAAGAACAAGATTATTTTAGCAACATTTTGTGGGGATCAAATGATACAGAGGTGGTCATTTCGTTTATATCTGAAATCCAAGCCTCATTGAGAGATGTCATCACTTGTATGGTTGACCGTTTTATATAAGTATTCAAATCGAACTCAGCAACTCAGATGACTCTGTGAAGCAGATTTTATTAAATTTCATCAAATACATTGATTGCTTTATTAATTGATTAAACATAGACGTTTCCAAATTTTAGCGTTCTGTCATATATCTTTTCATTTGTTTTTGTTGATTTATATTTTTTCATCATGAAAAGCAGACGAAACCCAGTCCAAACTTAACTCGTTCCGTGTTCGTTGAACATAAGTTTTCATTCAAAAAACCTCGTTTTCCCGAAAATTTTTGAATATTTCAAAGTGGAAACATTGCGCATGCTTACTATTTTTCCCAACCATTTGCACCCAAAAAACTTTCTGAAAAAAACGAACTCTGGCGTCCAAAAGTCACCATGCTAGGTTGGAGGTCCTGTATGCTCTAAATCAACGAACCTCAGTTTTTGCGCGCATGTTTTGAACAGAAAATGGCTGGACAGTACTGATGACGAATCCGGTGTCAAAATCGGTTGTGTCCGGCCAGCCGGCCGTCCGGTCGAAGGCACGATTACAGGGGTACGAAGAATCCTATCGATTTGAAAATTTCAGGGTAGGTTGCATTTAGAAAGGTTAAGTTCGTTAATGGGTGAAATCGGTGGAATGGTTTCAGAGTTATAGTTATTTGAAGTTTTGAGGTTATTTCACTGATATTTCTAGAACTACTGAAGCGAGTGAATTGAAACTTTGCAGTTAGTTGAAACATAAAGACTTCCAGCTTCTCGCGAAATTTTGTTGACATCGTGTTGTCAGTAAATTGAAACAAAAAAATTCTCAAAATGGTTTTGGAAAAATTATTTTTTTTCAGAAACAATTAATCACATTCGGTGAAAATTCTGGTCATACTTCCAGCTTCATATTTCGCAGCAGTATATCAAATTTCAGTTTGATATACGATAACAAATTCTGGAGATATCCTGAAAAAATATGTAAAATTTTCTCGATATGGTGTTTTTTTTCGGAATATCTCAAAAACTACTGATTCAATCACGATAAACTTGGCAGTTAATAAGAAAATGCTGATGGATAAGTTTGTGCGAATTTTCGTGATGATAATATATATAATATATATTTTGCTAAGGTTCTGAATTTCAATTCGATCTAATCTGTATTTTTGGAAATATTGGGGAAATAAGAGTTTGAATGGGTCTATCTACGGAACCATTAGTTTGATTTTACCCATTCACCAATTTGGCCTTCGTGATCAAGGTCCAAATCTACTCTACAAATATCGAGTTTCTCACTTGTTTCTTCTGGAAGTTATTGTGTTCACGGTCGGCCTATAGCACAATAAAGGGTGAATGGGGGGTAAAACCGGCAGTATTCCGTAGATAAACCCCTCTTAAAATTTTAGTTTTCCAATATTTCCCACATTTTGCCACTGACTACACTGGCGGTTATTTTACTTCTCTCTATCACATCCCATTTATAATCAATGGGATGTAAATCTGCTGAAATCAACAAAACGTTAACGTCAGCTTCTTGAAGACAGTTTATTGTGGGAGCTTGCGTTATATGAAAAAGGATGTATGGACAGCCATTTAAATGGAGCTGTAGAATGGTTTGTAGAACAACAGGACATAATCAGCATCATGCACAACTGTCATACTGACTCAAATGGACAGTAGCAGAAGGGCCAAATTTCACGTGTTTTTGGAAGTCTGTTGATCATTCAGCATTCAGTTGACCTTAACTATTTTAATGAAAATTGAAAATAAATCTAGTTTCTCAAAACGGTAGAATCTCCAATAATAAATGAAAAATTCGTACGTATACATTCTGAAATGTTAATGTGGAAACGCAGACAGATTTGCTAACACTCAAACAGATGTACGGATATGTTTACGCAGTGAAGTATCTTTTTTGGATTACTAAGTCTGTTTTCTGAAGCAACAAAATAACGAAATCAAATAAAACAGCGTTTCCTAATCTCCCAATATCAACATAACGTTATTGAGCTGTACGAAAATAACAATGTCGAAATCTAATTCCCTGTAATCACCTTTAATAATCCAAGGTTCTTTTGATCCGAAGTAAGTAAGTGCCGTGAAATGGGCTTTATCCAGGCTCCGACAAATGCATGGTGAACCGCACAGGCCAAAAAATAAAAAAGGAAGTCGAATTCACCAACATGAGAAAACTGTCCCATATGGCTTTCTCGAATTGAAGCACGTTGGAAATATCCTTATTTCGCTCACTTCTGAACCTGAAACATCCAACAAAATGCGAAATAATAGCGAAAAAACCTATCTATTTACCAAGAACTTAGAATGTACCCAACCCTTAGTTCCAGAGTCTCACCCTATACATTCTAATTTCAAAGGGAAGGCGGACATTTCTTTGACGAAGATCTCTCTGAGGTCTCCCACAATTTGAAATCAGCGAAGACGCACTTCATCTCGTTCAGAAACGGCTCCTTCAGATGTTGTTATGGACTGATCACTAAACGGAAGAGCAAAAATGGGAACAATAAGGGAAAAAAGGAAACTAAGTCAACTATAATATGTCAGCTTGATGGACTTGTGACGAAGGAGATGTTTTGATGGATTTTTGACGGGTTTTCTGGGTCCACGGGTTTTGTTGGTCGTCAATGAATATTTGATACAGTTTTTATGCTTTGAGGGGGGTTGCTTGATTGAAATATTATTTTTTTCAGACGGCAGAATACACTTTTGATGGCCGTATAAGTAGTCTTTGACGTTTCTTGGGGGTGAGTGATTGGCTGTATAGTATAATATATTTTCAAGGATTTGATATTTCTTCATCAGAATATGTAGCCACGCTTTCTGTCTCTTGATCGACTAATATTTTAATAACTTTCGGCTGTTAAGTTCCACAGTGAGGAATATTTTTCAACATGTTATGACTGGATTGTTTTTCCGCCCATGTTTCAGGGAACAGTGTGCTATCGTTTTGACCAAATGTCTGTAGTTCTGAATACAACATAAACATAAGTGTACGGCTATGAAAAGAAAAAAAAACTTGCCATCCTTTTGACGTCCTGTATTGATCACATCCGGAAGTAGAATATTCGATATTGGAGATCTAGTTCATTTTGCTTACTCACTTTTTCAAACAAAGGTATATTTAACTTAAAATTTCTCTGATCGGGTACATGGCAGATAGGCATCCCGCCTAGGCTAATGTGATCGATCTCGAAATTCATTCTAAAAAGCATTATATTATGATTGATAATCTGCCCTCTAATTTTGAAGGAAATAAATTGAATTGAATTAATTTTTTTTTTGAGAAATTGCCATGTGAAATTTCATGATTGATCTGATTGAAACTTGGGAAGAGTTGTAAAATATAGATGCCCAACTGCTCGCAAAATTTTGTTGATGTCGTATTGTTGTTTTGTTGAAAAAAAAACAGTCGAATTTTGAATTATTCATCAATATTGACCAGCGTGAGTGAAAAACACCTTATTAACTTTCAGGAAACCGTACTAGAATTATTTTTTATTTTATTTATAGAAGTCTTCTTCTTCAAGAAAAACTGCGAATCTCGGATCAATACGAGATGAACCGAGGAATGAAAAAGTTAAAGCGTACTTACTTGTTCATTTACTGAGAGAGTACTGTTTTCCAGATGTAACAATTTTGAGGTATTTTAATGGAATGCTTCTCACTAAATTTCATACGAAACTTCAAGCCGGGTACATGATTTTCAATCGATCGGATATGTATTTTTGGAAAATTTAGGAAATATTACATTCGCACAAAATGTACAATTCCCTCAAAAATTCAAATGAGCATAATTTCAAAATCGTTCGGTCCATTTGACTCATCATTTAACCGAACCAGCGTATTTTGAAACGTAATAACCTACCCTTTAAGTTGCAAATCGCTAGTTCTTTCCGTTCTCAGGTATATTTTCAACGATAGTGAGTCCAACCATTTTCGTGGCATGATTCGGAATTTCTGATACTTGGGCGAAACGATAGCGCGCTGTTTAGAAGAAAAAAAAATTAATAAGCAAATAACTATAACGTCATTTGTAGAAGTAATTAGGTACCTACAATCAAAAAGTTACTAAGGAAAAATTAGAAAACTACGAAAAGCTATGTCAGCTGTCGAACAGAGAGTTTGATTGTTTACGTAGTACGTAGTATCAGAGGAAAAGCGGAATGGCGGTAATTTTGAATTTCGCAACTGGAATGATGACTGTTCCGTATGGTGTGTCTTTGGTTACATACAGTATTTTATCTCTGATATATTTTTTATTGATTTTGATGAAACCAAGACTGTGTAATTCTTTTTCAGGACCAAAACTGAATTTTTATGTAATGAGTATGTATATTGGATAATTTGTAACATGACAGTCGGTCTTATTTTACGCGCTTGTTCTAACGATCTAACGATCAATTTAAAGCGTTATCATCTTTGAATAAAGAACAACAGGAAGGAGCACAACGCTTTTCTACGTATAAAACTGGGACGTAGACTTCCATATTGAACCTCCAAGTATGACTCATGTTAGTTAGTTTCTTCGAACAAAGAAGTCTCGGAAAAAGTTGTTCTCTCTTCAAAGTGAAAGGGAAGTCGGCCATATGCAACCTCCATCCCGGACCCAAGATGTGAAGACTTATGCTCCTTCCTGTTGTTCTTTATTCAGAGGTTATCATATTTCCAACAATTCTACAATTAAAAATAGCCTTGAACGAGTAGGTTAGACTAACGGTGATGAAAAATTTATTTTCGTATTAAATTATGTCTGTGTGTCAGGCAATAAACACTCCTGTAACTTTTTAAGGGAAGAACAGTATTGAAATTTTTAGGTGCAGTTACTGAATATTTCGGTAGCAAACTCAAGAATATGAGATGAATCCGCTGAAGAGTTTCGGGGTTATAAAAATCTGAAATTATGCTGTTTTCCAAAATAATAAACTCGAAAAAATCCCTCGTCCACAAAATTTAAACTTGATAATTAGTTGCATGTACATTCCATCAAGATCGTATCTATATATAAATATTGATTTATCAACCAATTGATTTAACATAAAACATTTACGCAAATCCCAAAGGTAGGAAATCGTTAGCAACATTAAAATTTTTTTATTGAAAGGATATGTATAATATATTTCTGAAGAATATAGTATGAGTTCAAAAAGTATAGGTGGATTTTATGCATTCATAAAATCCAGCTTGAGCTCCAAACCCCTGGTTCTACAACTTTCATGTCTGAGTTGTTTATTCTCAAAGTTATTATGTTTGCAATCGGCGGCTGTAGGCCTACGTTAACCGATATTTGTAGAGTAAAGAGTTTTGCCGCACAAAGACCAATTCATAAATGATTTAAATCCGCCTGATGATACCATCGTTGCTTTCATCCCAGATTTATTTTACCCTTTCATGAATTCGTCCTTTATTGATATAAGGCACTAAACTTGCTCAACAAATATCGGAATCCCTAAGCTTTTCAATGAAATTCACAACTATATAATTACCATGCTTCAATTCTGTGCACGTAGGATTTTTTTTGGGTTAATTATTTAAGAATTAAGCACTATAATTTCAGATTTATATATCCCTGAAACACTGTTTGGTGGATTTAGCTCCATTATTGAGTTTGCTTAACCGGGATATTCAGTAAATACTATAGGTCTTATTGGTCTTCTCCTCCGAAAGAAGTTGCAGTGTTTATAACCTGGCATACAGAATTCAATTTAAAAATTAATTTTTCATCACTTTTAGTCCAACCTAGTCGTTCAAGGCCTTTTGCCGTTCGTAATTTGAAAATTGCAGAATTTTGTTGGTGAAATTGTAACGCTTTAAATTGTTCCTCAGAACAAGCGCGTAAAAAAAGGGTCCACTCTCATATTATATGTTACAAATATTCCAATATTATGTATATTACATAAATATCCAGTTTTCGTTTGAATTAGAGAAAAATACAGTCCTGGTTT
Source organism: Myrrha octodecimguttata (assembly GCA_958510865.1). Classification (NCBI taxonomy): domain Eukaryota; kingdom Metazoa; phylum Arthropoda; class Insecta; order Coleoptera; family Coccinellidae; genus Myrrha; species Myrrha octodecimguttata. Next base: position 37,117,878 of record OY294057.1, read on the forward strand.
CATCAAAATCAATGAAAATATACCAGTTCGGGATAAAATACTGTATGGAACCCAAACACACATTATACTATAGAAGTCATCATTCACGTTGCGAATTTCAAAATTACCGCCATTCGGCGTTTTCACTGATTGGCCGATTCCAACTTTCATGTCCCTGTCTCTATTCGCATGTTGCAGAATACGCCATGAAAAAAGCTACTTCCATAGACTGATTAAGACTACACCTCAATGCTCCATTAGAACTAACCCAACATCTTCTACCCTCTAAAATAACATATGAAATGAATATCACAATATTTCCCTATGTCCTTTCGGTGGGGTTCTTTGTTTTCTATTCTGAACTCATAAGGCACGTTCACGTATGGAATATTATCCACGTGCTATGGGGTCGGATAACGTGTTCCTCTTGATGGCTAACGGAAGTTACTCCACAAGGTATATAAATCTACCCTCGCGGACCATTCATGGGTCTCCACCCCGAATGAATATGCTTCCAAAGACTCCGCCCTGATGATTTTTAAGGAAAGAAACTTCTGATGCGAAGGAAGCGCTTTGAAATAAGATATTCTTTTCCGAGTTTGAATGAAAATGTTCCCTTTCATTCGTAGACGAATAGAGGAGAATATGGAATTTGGTAGTAACTCAGTTAAAGGTCATTTAAAGTTGCCATGCCAATATTATATGTTATATGACCAAAATTATAGAAGGGCTATCGCTTTGCTTTGAAATTGCTACGTCAACATATACTTTCGAGCTTACGTGAGTTTTGAGTTCCTAATTTAATATCAACAATTCTAGAAAAGTACTGAAGTGAATCATTTCGTAGTTTTCTTCTGAGATTTCACTCCAAATATTCGACATATGCTCAGAAAAAATGTCTTACACCCTCTTATATTGAACCACCACATTTATACGACCTTCGCAAAACACATAAACCACTTATTTTTTCAAGACTGTCGGATCTCCATGTCAAAATCCAACAAAATATCTGTTACAGTTTTCGAAACCACAAACAAGGAAGAAAGATAGTTCTCTAAAAAATCTAGAAAAGCACTTGCCTTGAAGGCAGCAGCTTTTGCGCGCATGTTCAATGTAGATGACCGCAACGAATTCGAACATGCGCGCAAAACCTGCTGCCTTCACGACAGTGCTTTTCTAGATTTTTTTCGACAAATTACTGGATTTCAATTCGATCTAATCTGTATTCTTGGAAATGTTGGGAAAATAAAATTTTGAATGGGTATATCTGCGGAATCATTGGGTGGATTTTACCCATTCACGGTCCGGCCGTTAGGCCGACAGTAAACACAATAACGTCCGGAAGAAACGACTTAGAAACTCGATATTTGTAGAGTAGGTTTGGAGCTCAATAAAGAAGGCCGAATTCGTGAATGGGTAAAATCCATCCAATGATTCCGCATATATACCCATTCAGAATTTTATTTTCCCAATATTTCCAAGAATACAGATTAGACCGAATCGAAATCCAATACTTTATCGCAAAATGACAGTTTGAAGGTTCATACAGAATTTAATGAGGATAATATGAAATTTGAAATTTTTTTTCAAATTGCCCTAATGACACTTCCATCACGAAATTTCGCACAATGTTGTCCATCAACATCTTCGAACTAGCTACGAAGTTTCATCACGATTGAATCAGTATTTCTCGAGTTATACCGAAAAAAACACGATATCGAGAAGAAAACCAAGAAATCCTACATATTTCTTCCCAATATCTCCAAAACTAATAACCGTATGGATTTGAAATTGAAACACTGCTCTGAAATATGAAGTCCAAGGTATAACTGAAATTTTCTCGAATATGAACGAAAGTTTCAGAAAAATTTTTTTTTTCGAATTGAGTAACCATACGATTCCAACGCAATTTTTCTGAAAGTTGCGCGTCGTTATGCTCCAACTAACTGCCAACTTTCAATAAAATCGCTTCAGTAGTTTTCGAAATATGAGGGAATTAACCTCAAAATTTCAAATGGCTATAACTCCGAAACTCAACCTTCGTATTTTGAAATGAAATGAAAAACAATCCCACAATAAAATTCACAATGGAACTAGAAAAGAATAATTTCATTTTCAGATGTAACCGGATCATTTCGAAACAACTATCTTCGGAAAAGATACACCCAAACACTTGTATTGTAAGTATCGAGTTTCTAAGTCATTTTTTTTTAGAAGATATTGTGTTTACGATCGGCCTTACGGCCTACCGCAAACACAATTCCTTGACAGGATCTTCACGAAATTTCGCACAAAGTTGTCCTTCAGCATCTCCAAACTAGCTGCGAAGTTTCATCATGATTGGATCGGTATTTCTTGAGTTATAACGAAAAAAACAACTATATCGAGAAGAAAATCACGAAATTTTATATATTTTCTCGCAATATCTCCAAAACTAATAGCAGTATCGAATTGAAAGTTGGTATACTCCACTGTGGTATATAAAGCTCAAGGTATGAGCAAAATTGTTTTCGAATATGATAATTAATTTCTGAAAAAAACATTTTTATCGAAAAAAGTTTTGAGAAAAAAATGTTTTTTGATTTACTGGAAATACGACCTCAAAGAAATTCTGCAAAAAGTTGCGCATTGCTATACTTCAACTAACTGCCATGTTTCAATCCAATCGCTTCGATAGTTCCTGAAATATCAGGGAAATAGCCTTAAAACTTCAAATGACTATAACTCCAAAACCATTCGGCTCATTAACGAACTTGACCGCGGCATTCCGATGTGCGAACTACCCTAAAAGTTTCAAGTCGCTAGCTTGCTCCGTTATCGTGTCCATGGCCCGTTGGTCGGACAGAATCGATTTCAAGTCCAACCTTGTCGTTTGAGACAATTTTCGGCCAAAAATTCGAGAATTACGGAAATTTGGACGACGCTGTTCGCCTACAACATGCGTGCAGAAAATATGAAACTTTCTTGATTGAATTGATTTTCGAGCCATTTTTGAGGAAGTAAAATTTAATAGGAACGACCTTATCTGAACTATTCAATTGTGTATACGAAAAATTCAATCAACAGATATATTATTCTATAAATAATTATTTCGCCATCCTATCATCAAAAAGAAACAAAATCATAAGTCACAGCTAAATCTAAAGAAACTGAAATAGCCGATGCATAGTGTTCTGAATTCATTTTAATTTTTTTGACGATATCGAATAATTCATTTGAACTTGCACTGAAACTGTAATGTAAACATCTATTTCAGTACACGTGTATGAGAGATGAGTGTGCGTCTGATCTTCGGGATATTATGATGAAAACGATTTGATCGTTTTTTTTGTGAGGAAAATATGAAAAAAGATGGGAATGGCACAATATTTCTAGTTGTAAAAATGACATTATAACAAAGTAATGTTCGAAATTTTTATTTAATTCTCTATTAAAACCTGTGAATGAATGTTCTCAGGGATTCCATGTAAGTTTGCGAATCCTATTTTACTATTTTATACAGAGAGTCCTAACGACGAGTACTGAGTAATACCTACTCTAGTAGTCATTGTGAATGTTGCTTCTTTGTCAATTTCCAGAGCCGGATCTAGGACGTAGCAAAGGAGACATATGCTACGGGCGCATGCTAACTATAAATGTTTTCTTGGAAATTATAACTTATTATGACATATTTTAGAGTGGTGCTCTGATGCATGAACCTTTTCCACAATGTGGGATGACATGGCGATAATTCTATAAAAAAACTTAGATAATAATTTTTATAATTGCTAGTCGCCCTGTGATTCTGGATCCACTATCTGACAGTCGCTCAAAGGTTTAGCCGAGGGGCTAGATGGAGCCACCCTGATTTGAATAATTTTTTTCCTCTCATCTGGGATTATTATATGGGTAAGGTTATTACCGTTCTCATTGCATGAAAAAAAAGGAATTTTCCGTACTACAAAAGAATTTTTTAAATTTGACCAGGTATATTTACTCGTTGAATGAATCTCTGGGGCAACTATAACTACCAGCCAATTTTCTGCACCTTGTCATGATATTCATTCGAATTTCTGACCTCCACAATCATGCATGGCACTTTCATATCATTTAGACATATAATTAATGTCTAGAATTTGGAAATTTCAGTTTAGGAACCTACTGATTCATAACTCTCGTTCAAATGTCAAATTATATTCTGTCCAGCTGGTTACCTAAATTTATAAGTTCTTCGAAATATAATGAATACTTTCAATTATGAAATCATGTAGTTATTGTAGAATAATTTTCCTCACAGAAACTAAGATCCTAGATCAGGCTCTGTCAATTGAATCAAAATATGTTGTACAACTTGAGAATGAATAAACAGAATGTTCTCATCTACATGTCACAATTTTTGATGAAGATTCCGCCATATATACCAAGTTTTCAAGGCATATTTCATTTCTATTGAATATACGGAAACACATTTTGAATCAACAAAATCTCAGTGTTTACAAAAATGTTATTCGACATCTCATCGCTAATCATTCCCACCAAAATTTTCATGTGTTCAATTGGAATTTGGCCTTACAAGTCTAGGAAGCAGGTTAAAATGGAATTAAAGTGAACGATATGGTGAATATTCAACATTTTTCCTGTTCATAGAGCAATAGCTATTTCCACAGCATTGTGAATTCGTATTGGCAGTTGTTTTTTTTCTCATTCGATATTTGAGCTCGACATAATTCATTATTCCGTGAATATTCAGAAGGAAAAATTTTTTACTTCTTGATTAAAAACTTCAAATATTGGGAAAAGTAATGAAACATCAGGTTGTTCAATATCTGTGCATATTTCTTACAGTATTTAGGATTTGAAAAACAAAGAAATTCTATCAAGAATAAATATATTTGGTGTAATAATTACATTTCCACATCTGATCTGACTAATTCCTCTGAGATCGTGGTAAGGAATGCTATTTTGTTCGATATCAGAAACGAAAAGATACTTTTTCATTACTCATAATCAGAAAAAAATATTCTTCGATTCAAATACCAATTGCACAAAATATGTTCACGGTGGTTCTCACAACACTTTGAGCAAGCAATCAATCAATGGCTTTGTCACTCTGTATAAATATATTACAGTTAAATGAAAAATGATAAATAAATACCATTTTCGCTTGATAAAGCATTCAAAATTTTGTGAAACCCATCGCTGGTATCATTTATTTTCTAATTGAGATAGGATACATTAGGTACAATAATAAATTAGAAAGAGACATGACAAGAAACATACAATATGTTAATTAATTCACTACTATAATTTTGATTTTCTTGCTTGTAAGCGTATAAAAATGTCTATATACAAATATTTAAGTGAAACTGATGACCATTGAGGTAGGATTCCAATATTTACAATATTTATTCATTAAATCCTAATATAATATGTACAAGTTTTTACATAGAATCAGTCTTTATACCCAAATCACATGTTTTCAAATACGTTTCTTATAATGGATAAATTCCTCACCTTGTGAAATTTACAAGTTCCATGCTAAATAATGCAACTTTTTGGTGACTGAATACCTGAAATTTACATGCTTGAGCAGTTTCAGCCTTTCTATCCAAGAATACAACCCGTCAGTTTCCGACTGTGACATATAAGAATTGCACATTTACAATGACTAAGACTTCATTTTGACTAGAATTCGCTAATTCATGGACAAAACAGAGGATAAAAACTATGTACACTATTTCAGACCAGCATCAGCAGCATTCAGATTCATGCCATGGTTCTGATCCCCTGATTGACTCAAATTTGGACCTTGTATGGTACAGTCCACAAATGGAAATATTTCAAAATCTCCTACAAGTGAGTTAGTTGAGGGACCGGCTTACCTTTTTTGACAAAAGGAATTCCGTTCACTCCGAACATCTAGTGGGGCCTGGAGAAGATGTGAACCGTGAATTCGATTTTATTCTCGCATTTTTGTCCACAAGAATTGCAAGTGAAGGGATCACTGAAATTGTGGAACCTCATATGGATAGTGAAGAGGGCTATATCGTCAAAAGTTATGCAACAGTGCGGACACCTTAAGGATTCTTCAGTCAACGTTGGTTGGGGTGAACTGGGTCCAGCAGAAGGTGTCGAAGGAACTTTCTCTGAAGGCTCTGAGGGTGTATCGTCTACATCATGCTCAACTTTCACGTTATATAAGAGATTCATCGTTTCAAAATCCTCATCATCAGTGGTTGAAGGTGTGTCTAGTTTAAGAGTGCCTTTTTCGGATTCATCGGAAGAAGCTGTCTTATCTTTTGACAAGTCTAAGGCGGAATCATCTGCTCCATTTTGGGAATTCCCTTGGGAGAGTTTAGTGGATTCATCGGGCGTGGAAGAAGGAGAATTAACCAATACGGAATTCTGATTCTGAAACATTTGCATATTTTGCAGGGTTTGCATTAGGAAAGCTTGTTGCATCATAAGATTGAATTGCATGCTGGGATCTTGAGGCATCAAAGGTAAAGGCATCATTCCATGAACTCCTTGTATCACTCCAGGAAGGTTGGACAAAGCAGGTAGGTTAGGCATAGCGCCCTCAGTTTTTGTTCGTTTAGGAGATTGTACTCGAATCTCCTCTTCTCCATTCGATGTCTTCAATTTGGGACCTCTTCTGGTACCATACACATCGATTATGGGCAAAGGGTTTGGGGTACCGTCTGGATTCAATACCATCGCTGGCTGGTGATTGTATTTCCGAAGGTGAAGCTTCAGCGAATGACAATACTTCGAAGAATAGTGACAACTGGCGCATCTATATTGGTATACGTTGGAATGTGACTTCATGTGTGAGTTCAACATGGATTTATTGACGCATTTGTAGTCGCACTCTTGGCATTGGAAAGGCTTCTTTCCATCGTGGTTTCTCAGATGGTATTCAAGGTGGTGTTTGTACTCGGTTACAAATGGACACATCTTACATTGCAACAATTTATCTGGTTTAATATGGGTTCTTTGATGCATCCAAAATTCGAGTTTCGTCTTGAAAACTACTTGACATTGTTTGCATTTAACTGTCTTGACTTTTCCATGCGAATTCACACTAGGAATCCCGTATTCTTCCATATTGGAATAATATTCGTTATTGTTATCAGAGGTTCTATCATCGGGTTCTGGGGATGACCTTGAAATATTCAAATTTTTCTCAACCGAGGCTTGAAGACTCTTAAGTGCGTTAGTGTCGTTGGAAAAATTAGTATTCGCTGGAGACCCAGAATTTTCCTGTCTTTCATCTTCTGGTGCGTTTGGCTCTTCCTCGACTTTGACAGGGTGGTTTGGGGATGAATATCTCGAGGTATCCATAATGTTGGGATTTTGGTAGGCGTTTGCATAAGCATATCGTGCCTGTGGAGAATGAAGCATCGTAGGGGTGGCATATCGTTCGGACTCATCACTGCTTGGGGAAGAAACATTAACACCGGAGTCTCTCCTCTCTGGCGGTGAAGGCGTTTTCCTCTGAAAGTAAAGAAACATTTTGACTTATCTTATATATGTACGACAATTAATGCAATTGTGTGTACCTTAAAATTATTTCTATTTTTTCCAAGTATTGAACTCTCGTCCGAAAGCTTGAATACAAATCCTGGAAATATAAGATTTCACGAGGCTCACGAACTAAGATACTCATGCTACGTTGTGGACAAGACAAGACCGAAGAAGTTAGAAGATGGTATTGACATTTTGAAATTCAAACGCAAGGGACACAGTCCAATTGACGAAAACATATCAATATGGAATGTCTACTGAAATATTGACTTTTGTAAGATGCTTTCCTGACATCTAATATTTTCAGATATACTCATCAGGGTTGAAGCTTTTAGGCAATTGTTGTACCAATGCGACAAAAGTGGGGCGATTTTTAGATATATTTTAAACATTTGTGTTGTGTGTCTTTAGTTTGCAGTCAGTACGCGATAAAAATTTTACGTCGTTATCAAAGGGGCGAGTGCTTGCCCTTTAAAGAATGAAGTAAGTGTAATTCTTCGTCTGAGGCTCGCCGCCAAACAAACTTATAAATTAGGAAATTCTTGGACTTACGGAGAAAGCGTTTTTAGCTCTTGTTCTAGGAAACAGCGTGATATCATTTCATCACGTTGTCTGTAATTTTCAAATTTTGAGCCGAAAATAGTCTTAACGATTGGGTTGAACTCCCCGAAGAAGAATCCGTGGTCTATTTTGATTCTGTCTGTTCGGCCGTCCGTCTGTATGTGCTCTAACTTTCGAAGGAAAAGACTTAGCGACTTGAAGTTGTCAGATTAGGTTTGGAGTCCAAATATCTCGGTTAAGTTCGGTAATGGATGGAATCGTTCGGATAGTTTCGGAGTTGTGCCCATTTGAAAGTTTGAGGTTAATTCCTCGATGTCTCATGGAGTATTTCCTCGATCAAATCGCAACTTCGTGGACAGTTTTGAAATATTAACGCGCAACTTAAAGCAAAATTTCGTGTGATCCAGTTGTTCGAAATAAAAAAAAAATTTCATTCGAAAATTTTAAAAATTTTTATGGAAATTTTTACGTTATTTCCGCAATATCCCAGGAAGTACAAATACAATCAGATTGAAACTCCGTAATCAGGTGGAGATTACCAACACGCAACTAGGTGCAAAATTTGTTGATCTAATAGAGAATTTGAACAAGCGCGTAAATGCTCCTGACCTCACGTCAGTGCTTTTCTAGATTTTTTATTCTCCTCATAACACCGATTAGAATATCCTGTTATAAGTTTCAAATCATCATTACTTTCACTAGAAAGAAACTTGAACGTTGGTTCAATCAATAATTTCATGTTGAAGGTGGAATTTTGAATCGGCTGAATTGAGATGAAAACTTCAAGGAATAGCACCCACATACTGTCCATGATTCACGATAATTTTAATGGCGAAAGAAACTCAACGAGAACAAAAAATATAATATTTTCCTAACTGACTCATCCCCATCAGAAATATTGAAAAATGTGACAAGCGTGAATCTAGACTGGATATAATCAAGAAAGTTCAAAAATCACGAAAAATACTATGAGTATTTATATAAAAAGAATATTGAACAGTCAATAAATATCAAAATCTATACTAGACATATCCAATACAAGAATCAATATTGGAGTTTCTTCCTTCAAGCAGTATCATAAATCACATTGATAAGTATTCTCAGTTGAATGCTAATCCTCAGTTTTTCCCAGAACTGCCAACTTAACTGCCGAATACTTAAAGAGTCGTAAAATATTATTTAGGATGGGAACAATTCAAAAGGGTAATACGGATCGAACTACATTGTTTCTAGGAAAAAAATATGAGTTCCAACCATCTTAAACTATTACTCTGAAAATATTAAAATTATGTTGGAATACCCTGAAGTTTTGAGTATTTGACATTTACACCTGCTCCTACACATCCAGAAAATAATGGCAATAAACATTGAAATTATACATAAAATATCTGTTTACTATGAACAAAACATTGAAATGACGATTTGAAAAAAGTCAGTACACAAAAAGAACAATTTGCACTATGAGATGAAGTCATCGCAAATTAATACATAAAATGGAAAGGTCCTTATTGTATGCTCCCTTTATTTTTCGCACTCTCCAACACTTTCATTTTAGGAACTTCTCAATTGAAAATTTGATATTTCAGTCAGTGAAAAAATGAAAATCATACTTCTAGATACCTGGACGCTGAATGTATCGTTTTCAAATGATCCTATTTGAATATCATTTTTTAATTCATTCAATTCAATATGAACTCTGCGTTTTTTTTTCTAGTTAATGAGAATATAGAGACTTACAGTTAAACGAGAATATAGAGAATCAATGCATTCCAAAGTTTAACCTTGTAGTGCATTTTCAAAAAGCTCAATATTCAAGGGGGGCCGAAACATGTAGTTTAGATATTTATCAATTAGTATAGAATAATCAAAGAGTTGAAGAACAGAGGATTAAAATCTTACCTGGTACATTTGGGAGTATTGCCAATTCATTCGTGGAGAAGGTACTCCCATATTCATTATAGGAAACTCCCTTAGAGGATTGGGGTAGCCTCCAGTAAGGCACGCAGGGGACATATCAAAGCAGTCTTTCATTTTGGTCTTGTATCTTCTGAAACTGTGACCAATGAATTAATTAATCAGTGTCCCAATTTTCGAAAGGAAGCGTAGAGATATTTCCGTTTCGATTTTGCGGTCTGTAATCTACGATTCATTTTGGGAATTGGTGCCACCCTGTTTTTTGAGTAGCGATTAGGACTTTTATCGATAAATTCGATGAAGTAGCGGTGGCGATAAGTTTTTATCGATTTTTGTTTACGAAAAACTGTTTTTCGGACAAATTATTTCCTCCCGAACCGAGAAGGAGGAAATTGTTATCGAAACTCGCATTGTGGTTTTTTGTTATTAATGAAAGATAAAGACTATTCAAATTTTTCGACAATGAACTATAACCACTGTGAAGCATGAATGACATGAGAAACAAGCAATTTAATTTTTGAAAATAAAGTTTTGTTTTATTCCCTTATGAAGGAAGTTTTCCACGGTCTGAAATCAATAACAAATATCATTTTCAAGTCTTTCACACTATTTGTCATAATTGTGAATGGATAACTGAGTCAAGAACATAAATTAATGAGAAAACAATTACAGAATCGAATCAAATGTAGCACCATTTTGAGTTGTACTCGAGTGTGAACAGTGTCATGAAGAAGTAAAATAAGAGTACTATGCAAGCCGATAATAAGTCCCCGTATCATCAACCCCTCATAAGGGTGGCAAAAAAAATTCATGCATATTCCAAAGGTTTCATTGACCGAATCACAACAATTGAATTTTTTTCAATCAAAATTTTGGCAACGAATCGAATTGATGAAAGCAATGAGAAAAATCCAGCTTTTCAAAATACAAAAATATTCAGATTTAGACTTGATCCTTACCTCACAAATCATAGATAGTATTCCGCTATCGTCCTTTGAAAATCACAAAAAGTCCTTGGATTCACGAACAGATTCACAAAAACAACAGATTCAAAACGAAAACTTTTGGTAGTCGTCTAAAAGCTCACAAGCGTACACTAAGGTTACTATTGGACAACTGACCAATTCAATGTTACGCTTCTTAAAATGTGCTTTCTGCCCCCACCCGACGTATCCCCACCACAAGGTGAGCTGAGAAGAAGAGGCATGAGGCTATATTGTTCGAAATTGTGCTTTTCTGAGTGGATGGGGTATCTTTTAGGTAACATTTTGGGTTTCGGGAACTTTGTACATTATAAATGTACAAAAATATTAAATATAATGTAGAGATATCGAAGATCATTTATTTTGAAAGATACCAGCTTCATTTCTGGTATTAGAACAACCTGCTTTCGAGCAAAGGGTTTTTTTATTGGTTTGTAATATTTTTTCATCATCCACTTCTAAAGGTATGAAAGGTTCTTTGAAATATCATTGAATGGATATTTTCACCGTTACAAAATTATTTTAAAATTCGAAAAATATTATCAAATGTTCTTAGGTATTTATATATTATCATTTGGACATGTCACCTTTCACATAATTTTTTTTTCTATTCACCTTTGAACAATGATCATATCATGAATGCAATAATATGCAGCTAAGTAGATTTCTTTCCTAGGACTCGACCTATTTAAAATTTCATTCATTGGTCCATAATATGTCTTTAGTTTCAGAGAAAAAAAATTGATTCATTGTTCAATTTATAACATGAAAATTGACAGAATAAATCAGTTTTCTATTACAAACCTTTCCCTGATAAAATCCAGAAAAAATCTTTCCCAATGAAAATTGACAAAAAATATATTTGATCGAAACTTTCACATTCGTTCTCATTTCGTTCGATACCCAAAGCGAATCACAGATCACGTGTCAACCTAACCAATGGGTTGAATTCATATTTTTTTTAACCTTTATGAATCATTGCTATACGGTAGATCAGAATAATATTCATAAAACTAATAATGAATTCATTCACCGCAGAAACTGGATTTTTATAACAATATGGATTTCGAGAGAACCGTTCAATTTTTCTTTCTCGAAACCGGTAGCAGATTCCATAAAGATTGGTGCAACAACAGAGCTTCTTTTCAAAATTGACAGTGGCCCACTAAAATAATTCTGGACACAGCGAGGGACAATATTCCAGGAATAATATCACCCTGTAGATTTGCAATCGAAATCTGCATGTCACCTGGTGTAAATTCTAAATTGCAATTTCTATGCCAAATTTCAGTTGAATATCTTGTGAAGTGTAGATACTATGAACAAAAGTCATTTCAAACTTTAACACCCTGTATCTCGAAAACGAAACGTTTGCGGTCCGATCGTCATGGAACTTTTTCCTGGAAGATTTTTCATTTCCAGTGAATATAAAGTCATGTATATCGAAAAAAAAAACAAGGGTTGACGAAAATCTAATTTGACGTGCCATTACCAATCATTCCCATTTAAGTTTTCATATGTTGAATTTCAATTTTATCCAACAAGTAGGAAGTAGACTTGGTGGAATTATGTTATAGTTCCACCATAGAAGTAGGTTAGAACATACGGAATTGAATGAAAGAGTAAATCTTCAAATGTTTTCCTGTTCATTAGAGAAAGAATATTTATTACCATGATATTCTGATATTTGTATTGGTAAATTTTTTTCATTCGATATTCGAGTTTCACATCATTTATTAATGGGTAAACATTCAGAAAGAAAAATTTTTCGGCTTCTTGATTCCAAATTTTTTATATTATGGAAAGCATTGAACCAGGATTTCTTTTACCAACATATGCGGATATTTCTTAAGAGTATGTAGGATTTGAAAAGAAGCAGCAAAATTATATTGAGATTAAATTTATTTGATGTTATTAAATTTCCACATTTGGTCTGACTAATCCTTCCAACATCGTGATAAAGAATAATATTTTGTTCGATATTAGAATCGAAAAGAAATTATTTCATGAATATTACACATAATCAGAAAAAAATATCAATTCAAATATCAATAGCACAAAATATTTTCAGGGAGGTTTTAAAAATTTTGTGAGCACATAATCAATTTATTTGTTAGTCTGTACATACAAATTATTCGACGTAAATTACTCTCATTTTGGCTCCATAAAGCCTTCAAAATTTTGTGAAACCCATCGCCGTTATCAATTATTCTCTAATTGAAATCAGAAACATTTAGTACAATAATAAATTAAAAGAAAACACGATAAAACATATCCATGTGCAATATGAATAATTGAGTACTGTTATACAATAATTATTTGATTTTCCTGCTTGAAAGCGTATACAAATTACTAAATTCAAACATACAAACGAAACTAAGGTGAGTATTTAATATTTACAATAATTTTGTATTAAATCTTAATTAAATCTGTACAAGTATTTTACATAGAATCAGTCTTGACGGCCAAATCACATATTTTCAAATATGTCCATGATATTGGTTAAATTAACAAGTCTCATGCTGAATAACGCAAACTTTCAGCCACTGAATGCTTGAAAAGTACACGCTTGAGCAGTTTGCGCCTTTCTATCCAAGAATACAACCCGTCAATTTCCGACCTCCACATATAATAGATGCACATTTATAATGACTAAAACTTAATTTTGACTAGAATTCGCTTATTCACAGACAAATTAATAAGATCGTAAATATATGTACACTATTTGAGTCCAGGTTCAGCTGCATAAGCCATGCAATCAGGGGATTAGAATCCCCTGATTGCGTTAAATTTGGAGTTCCTAGGGTATGAGTCCACAAATTAACATATTTCATCCACCTCCCACAACTTAGTTATTTAAGAGACTGGATTAGAAACAGTGAGGCCTGAAGAAAAAGTGCACAACATATTCGATTTTATTTTCGCATTTCTGTCCACAAGAATTGCAGGTGAAGGGATCACTGAAATTGTGGAACCTCATATGGATAGTGAAGAGGGCTATATCGTCAAAAGTTATGCAACAGTGCGGACACCTTAAGGATTCTTCAGTCAACGTTGGTTTGGGTGAACTGGGTCCAGCAGAAGGTGCCGAAGAAACTTTCTCTGTAGGCTCTGAGGGTGTATCGTCTACATCGTGCTCAACATTCACGTTATATAAGAGATCCACCGTTTCAAAATCCTCATCATCCGTCGTTGAAGGGGTTCCTAGTTTAAGAGTGCTTCTATCGGATTCATCTGAAGAAGCTGTCTTATTTTTTGACGAGCCTAAGGCGGAATTAAGAGCTCTATGCATGTTTTCAAGGATTTGCATAAGGAAGGCTTGTTGCATCATAAGATTGAATTGCAAGCTTTGTTCTTGATACATGAAAGGTAAAGGCATCATTCGATGAACTTCTGGTGACACCGCTGGATGGTTAGACATAGCTGGTATATTGGGCATAACGCCCTCAATTCTTGTTCGTTTAGGGGACGGTACTGGAACCTCCTCCTCCCTATTCGATTGCTTCAATTTTGGACCTCTTTTGGTACCATAGACATCGATTATGGGCAAAGGGTTTGGTGTACCGTCCGGATTCAATACCATCGCTGGCTGGTGATTGTACTTCCGAAGATGAAGCTTCAGCGAATGACAATGTTTCGAAGAATAGTGACAACTGGCGCATCTATATTGGTATACGTTGGAATGTGACTTCATGTGTGAGGTCAACATGGATTTATTGACGCATTTGTAGTCGCACTCTTGGCATTGGAAAGGCTTCTTTCCGTCGTGGTTTCTCAGATGGTATGCAAGGTGGTGTTTGTACTCGGTTACAAATGGACACATCTTACATTGTAACAATTTATCTGGTTTAATATGGGTTCTTTGATGCATCCAAAATTCGAGTTTTGTCTTGAAAACTATTTGACATTGTTTGCATTTAACTGTCTTGACTTTTCCATGTGAATTCACAATATGAATCCCGTATTCTTCCATATCGTTATTGTTATCAGAGGTTCTATCCTCGGGTTCTGGAGTTGACCTCGAAATATTCAAATTTTTCTCAACCGAGGCTTGAAGACTTTTAAGTGCGTTAGTGTCGTTGGAAATATTAGTATTTGCTGGAAACCCAGAATTTTCCTGTCTTTCATCTTCTGGTGCGTTTGGCTCTTCCTCGAATTTGACAGGGTGGTTTGGGGATGAATATCTCGAGATATCCATAATGTTGGGATTTTGGTAGGCGTTTGCATAATCATATCGTGCCTGTGGAGAAGAAGTAAGAATCGTAGGGGTGGCAAATCGTTCACAATCATCACTGCTTGGCGAAGAGATATTAAGACCTGAGTTTCTTCTCTCTGGCGGAGAAGATGTTTTACTCTGGAAGAAAGAAAGCATTTTGGGTATTCCTAAATATCAACAAAGATTTAGCAATTATAAATTAATATAGATGGTATAAAGTGGCAACATGATGGATGGTAAAAAATGGCATCATTTTTATTGATTATATGCTTAGCATAATGGAAGAGTTTCTCAATGCTGGTGAATGGCTTGGAATAAACTTTAAAATCACTCCTTTTTTTGAATGATTCATCCCTAAACTGAGAGCTTGAATGAGTATATCCTGGTAAAATTAAATGTCACGAAGATCTTTAATTGAGAATACTATTTCAGTATGTATCCTTTATTGCTACGTTTTGGACAATGAAGAGTTCTAGAAGAGACCAGACGTGAGGCCAGGAGATTTTGCGCGCTTGTACAAACTCTACGTAGAAGGTCAACACGAAATGTTTCACCTAGTTGTGCGTTGGTATTCTCCAACTGATTACTAAGTTTTAATCTGATTGTATTCATACTTCTTGAGATTTTGCAAAAATAACGATAAATTCCAAATAACAACGAAATTTGGCTTACTATTTTCCTTATATCTCCGAAAGTAAATATCTTATCGAATTGAAATTCAAAACATTTTTTTAAACACTGACTCTGAGACTTATGCCAAATTCGTTGAAATCTAGTCAATATTTCGGGAGAAATGTTTTTTTTTATTTTCGAATAAATATATTTGTTTTCATTTTCAAACAACTGAATCCACGAGAAATTTTGCAGTGAGTTACGCGTTGGTGTTCCAAAACTATCCACAAAGTTTTGGATGGATCGAATCAGTTTTTTTCATGAGATATCGAAGAATTTACCTCAAAATTTCGACTACGAAACTATTCGACAGATTTTCCCCGGTAACGAACTCGCCCGAAATATTTGGACTCCAAACCTTATTTGATAATTTCAGGTGGCTAGGTCTTTTCCAGCGAAAGTTAGTGTACATACGGGTGGAAGTCCGGCTGGATGGACAGAATTGAATTTGATCACGGATTCTTCTTCAGGGAGTTCAACCCAATCGATTAGGACCATTTTCGGCTCAAACTTCGAAAATTACAGATAGTGTGACGAAACGAGATCGCGCTGTTCCCTAGAACAAGTTCGTAAAATTCAATGATTTTCCAAACGATGTTCTTTTTTTCATGAAATTAGGCGAGCCATCATTACACATCATACATTTTCAATAAAAATTTCTTTAAAAGTTTTTCGGTTTGAGATATTGGGAGTCAAAACCCAGAAAAAACTTTAAAAATGTGTGTGCTGTGGAAATTTTCAGAAAATAAGTAGAATTAGTACAATTTGAAATTGGTTTTTCTGTTATTCGTTTTAAAATGCTCACGGGGTGTCGAAAAAGGTTGCGGGAAAATGTAGTTTAGTTCTATAATATACTAATATTTACTAATCACCGATTTGAAGAACAGAGGATAAAAATCTTACCTGGTAAATTTGGGGGTATTGCCAATTCATCATAGGAAACTCCCTTAGAGGATTGGGGTAGCCTCCAGTAAGGCACGCAGGAGACATCTCTAAGCAGTCCTTCATTTTTGACTTGTATCTTCTGAAACTGTGACCAATGAGTTAATTTATCAGTGTCCCAATTTTCGAAAGGAAGCGTAGAGATATTTCCGTTTCTATTTTGCGGTCTGTAATCTACGATTCATTTTGGAAATTGATGTTACCCCGTTTTTTGAGCAGCGAGTTGCTCTTTATCGATAAATTCGATGAAGTAGCGGTGGCACTAAGTTTTTGTCGATTTTTGTTCACGAAAAACTGTTTTTCGGACAAATTATTTAGTCCCAATCCAAAAGGGAGGAAATTGTTATCACATTGTGGTTTTTTGTTATTAAAGAAAGATGAAGACTTTTTAAAATTTTCGACAATGAATTCGAACCAATGCCAAGCATGAATGACAACAGGTGAAAGCAATAACTAATATTATCTGAAGTATATCATACAACCTGTCATAATCCTGAATGAATATTCAAGTCATATAAATGAAATCATAAACATAAATGAAAGCCAAATGAAATGCAATATCCAATTCATATCAATAAAAATATTCATTTCTAACTAGCAAATGGCTAATGAATTCAGAGTTCTCGCCATAGTTACAATATTTTTGTATTATGTTATGTATATGAGAGTAAAGAATGAACTGTATTTCAAAAAATTGAAGATTCTATTATATTTAAGTTTTCTTTTAATAAGAGCTATAGTTTTATTTCTAGTGTCGCCCCTATTAGTTGTTTCAATGGATATCCCATTTAAATAGGTTGGTTTTGTCCTTGTATGATTGGAGGTTCAATCAGATTAAATGAACCACTATTTTGAATTGTACTCGAGTGTGAACCCTTTCGCGAAAAAGTCAAATAACAATATTCTGTACGCCGAAAATACGGTACCGTAGATTCAACCCCTCGTGAGGGTAGTAATAAAATTTTTGCTGTATATATTCCAAAGATTTAGTTCATCGAATCAAAACAACCCAATTGTTTCGAAGCAAATATTTGACACTAAATCGAATTGATGAAAACACAGTGCAAAATCCAACTTTTCACAATACATTGATATTATATCAACTTGATGCTTACCTCACAAATCATAGATAGTATTCTGCTATCGTCCTTCGAAAAATCACAAACAAGTCCTTGGAAAAGATATCAAAACAACAACAGATTCAAAACGAAATGTTTAAGTAGTCGTCTCAAAAGTCACTAGCATTCACTGGGAAATCCATTTCCATTTACATATACGCTTCTTAAAAATCATAAAATGTGCTTTCTTCCCTCACCCCGCACATCTCCACCACGGTGTAGGTAGAAGAGGAAAGAAATTGCGCTCCAAGAATGGAGGACATATTTTCTCAGGAAAAATGTTGGGTTTCGGAAACTTTGTACATTCTACGATGGTATGTATATAAAAATGGAAACATCAGGAGGGGAAAAGTTCATACCAGTTGATTTTCTAATAAAAGAACATCCTGCTTTCAGACAAAGTGATTTTTTATTGATTAATTATAATTTTTTCCATCGTTTGCTTCTCAAACTTAAGGATGTAGGTACTCTGGAATATCACGTAATGAACTATCACCGTTATGAAATTCATATTGAAAACCGAAAACATTGCCAAATGTTTCAACATATTATTATTTGGACTTCGACATGCCACTTTTTTACGGAATTTTTTTTTATCCACATCTGAACCAGAATCATATCGTGAACGCAATAATGAGCAGGTTTGAGGATTCTTTTTGTAGGACTTGATTTATGTAAAATGTAAAATAATAAGTCCATATGATGTCTTTAATTGTAGTTGAAATTGAATTTCACTCATTGTTCCATTCAAAAAATGAAAATTTATGAAATAATCCAGTTTTTTGTTGCAAACGAATCTTCACAAAGATAAAATTTAGAGGAGAGATTCACCAGAAATATATAGTTTAATCGTTAAACGTTAATGTTGATTTACGGTCGGCCTAACGGCCGACTGCGTAAACACAATAACTTCTGAAAGAAACAACTTAGAAACTCGATATTTGTAGAGTAGGTTTTGGGCTTACTTACGAAGGTCGAATTCGTGAATGTGTAAAATCCGCCCTATGATTCCGTAGATATACCCATTCAAAATTTTATTTTTCCAATATTTCCAAAAATACAGATTAGATCGAATTGAAATCCAGTAATTTATCGAAAAATTACAGTTCGAAGGATTATACAGAATTTAATGAGGATAATATATATATGTATATATATAATATATAAATGATATGAGAAGAAAATCAGAGAATTTTTTTTTTCAAATTGTTCTAATGACAGGATCATCACAAAATTTTGTAAGAAGTTGTCTTTCAGCATCTTCAAACCAGCTGCGAAGTTTTATCAGGATTGAATTAATATTTCTTGAGTTATACCGAAAAAAACCACGATATCGAGAAGAAAACCTCGAAATTAGACATATTTTTTCCCAATATTTCCAAAAATTATGATCGTATCGAACTGAAATTAAACACAATGCTATGAAATATGAAGCTCGAAGTCCGAGTGGAATGTTTTTTGGTTATGATGAACGGTTTCCGAAAAAACAATTATTGGAAATAAATTTTGAAAACAAATTTGTTTAAAATTTGCTGACTGTATGATTTCAACAAAATTTGGTTCAAAGTTGCGTGTCGTTATACTCCACCTAATTGCCAAGTTTAAATCCAATCGCTCAAGTAGATTCTGAAAGAAAAAATAAATAATTTCAAAATTTCAAGTGGCTACAACACCGAAACTGTTCGACCGATTTGGCCCATTAATGAATTTAAATCCGGCATTCCAATGCCCGACCTTCTCTGAAAGTTTCAAGTTGCTAGCTTACTCCGTTCGACAGTTATCGTGTCTACGGTCGGCCGGACAGAATCGATTTTCAATCGGAGACAATTTTCGGCTCAATCATCGAAAATTACAGACATTTGGACAAAACTATAGCACGCTGTTCCTCTAGAACATGCGCTCAAAAACCTATAGAAGCAATGACGTGAAGTCAGCAGCTTTTGCTCACATGATCCCTTTTGGTCTTATCCTTTGAATAATATTTTTAAGCGCAAAAAAAAAACGATACCGAGAAAAAATTACTGAATTTGACATATTTTTCTTAAATATCTCCGGAAAATACGATGGCATCAAACTGAAATTGAGTACACTGCTGTGAAATATGAAGCTCAAAGTTTGCGTTGAATTTTTTCCAAATTTGTTGAACAGTTTCCGAAAAAAAAAGTTGAAAAATTTTTTTTTTAAATTAACTGACAGTATGATCTCAACAAACTTTCGAGAAAAGTTGCGCGTCGTTATACTCCAACCAACTCCCAAGTTTCGATCCAATCGTTCCAGTTGTTTTCGAATTATCACGGGAATAACCTCAAAATTTCAAAAGGCTCTAAATCCGAAACTATTCAACCGATTTCGCCCCTTAACGAACTTAACCTTTTGAAATGCATCCTATTGCCCACTGTGAAAGTTTCAAGTTGATAGGAATCCCCGTACGCCCGTACTCATGCCTACGGAAGGACAGACGGCCGCACAGAAACGATTTTGACACCGGATTCATCATCAGCGAGTTCAACCTAGTCGTTTGGGACCATTTTTGGCTCAAAATTCGAAAATCACAGATATTTGGACTAAACGATAGCACGATGTTCCCCAGAATATACGCGCTAAAATCTTATACTGATGATTTTATGAGGTATAAATAAATCTTTTCTCTCCTAAGTTTGAAGATGTTTTGAAAAAGATATTTCTTGAATAGGCTACCAAGTCATTTCAGAAAAGAACGCCGCAATGTTTCCTGAAATTTTTCAATGTCCTACAATAAACCCAAAATTATTATTCGGAATTGAGTAGGTATTAGATATTATGAATATCTTTGAATATATTTCAACCCTTTTCTGAGAAAAACCCATGATAACAGATGGAGTCCACAATGATTTTATAACTCGAACAGGTAGTTACCCTAAAGTTGGATGATGGTAATAAATTCAACCGTAAAAATGTTGTAGATATACCACCGACATAAACAGTTGATTTTGAATAGTTTTTGAAAGTTTGGCCATAATTATCTTCAATCTGAAGAAACGATTTTTGGATACAAAAAAAATGGCAAACGAATTATTCTTAAGGAAGATACTTTACACAGATAAAGTTTAGAAAATATGTTTCAACATGAAAACCAACAAAAAAGATATGGTTGAATCCAAAAAAGTTACATTCGTTCTCTATTCATTCAATTGTCAAAGTGGATTACAGATCACGGATCATAACGAATGAGATGAGTTTATATTTTTGAGTTATAATTAATTAAGTGAACCCTTACTGCTCAGAGACATATTTGGAGTAATTGACCTTCACGTCTTCTAGGGATATAATTTTTTTCGAATTTACTATTATTAGTTTAATCTTTGATCCTAAAAAACGCAGTTTTAAAACATACAAACAAATTAATTCGAAAAAGTAAAGTGGATGATTTGAACTTTCAAATGTTAGATTTAACATTAATAATAATTCCGTGAGAGCTTGTCAGAATGACGAGATAGTTTGTTATTCATATATTTCCAAGAAAAATTCTCCCTAGATCACAGTGGCACTAATCGATTTCTTAAGACTAGAATTTTTTTCAACGACAGCCGCCAAATCTCTTGGTTGCTCGGTTCTGAAAATTTATCTGAAGGAGTCATCCAGCTTAAAAGCATGATTATCTCTTGAACAATGTCACGGGATTTAAATTCTTCTTATCATACATTAAAATCCGAAAATTAAACAGGATTTTTTTTTCATTGGTTTTATCACATTATAATAGTACTCTCGATCATATTCCATAATACGAGGCACGATATATAATATTCACAGTACCTATTTGAAAAATACATTCCTAGATGAATAAATCAACAACCGACAGGTATATAAGGGCAGATGTCATTCACGCATCTCAAATTTTCTCCATTATTATTCGCGCAGGAAGTTCTTCTGTATTCAAAAGATCTGAAAAAATACTCGAATATCTCACATAGCGAAAGGATTGCAGCTTGCATGCACAGGCGGTGTATTATTTCTGTTTGCCTTTGTCCAAAATCCATATTTCCCCAAAATGCAGGCTGTTCATCTCGCTCTATATAATTTTTTGTTGCGTCGTTCCTTTTTCGACCCTTTACTCGTTCGATGCGATGGCCAGTTTCTCTCCCCCGCCATTGGACCGTTGAAATAGGGGTAAGTCACCCTATCTCATTCGTTCAATCCCGTATCCCATGCCATTTGTTGTTTTCCAACAAAAAAGTGCATGGTCATCAGACTGGAATTCTCCGAAAGTTTCGACGAGCAAGATGTTTTAGAGTGTATTTCAAACACGTTCGAGCATTTTATCCTTTTCTCTCGAAAATATAGAAATATTATTTTTCAAGGTTATTATTTTAAGTGCCTTTCAATTTTTTTGTTTGTCTTTCAATATCTGCAAAAGAACTGTTGAAAATTAAATAAAAGTATTATTTTAATGAATCGCCATTACGGATAAAAACAATCTTTCAAATGCAGTTTGTTGAAAAACTATTGCTTTTGAACAATATCTAAACAATGCAAACGATTAACCAATGACACTGTCAACTCTTATAGTTTGAATTTTACTGCTTCATTGGACAATGCATTGAAAATTTTCAGAATTATTTACCTACTTGCAATACTTTTGTATTTAAAGGAACTGCCCTTACCAAATAGTTAAAAGTGCCATCCGCAAGGGCGATTTCTATAAATAATAATTTTATCCAATTTTAAATAGTCGTTTTCCACGAAAACCTAAAACAACCCTGAAAAATAATACCAATTCTTCCAGTGCACAATTTAATCGATGTTGAAATTTTAGTCCATTCTAATTCATCGGGTTAAAGTTTCGCTCTAAAACCTAGAAAAGCACTGACAATATTTCGCGCGAATGTTCAAATTTGTTGCCAAAGCGGTCATTTTTTCACGTATTGACCCCACCAAACTCACTTGAGTGATTCCCTGAACATATTAACCTCATGAAATTCTGTATGAACCTTCGAGCTAACATTTTTCGATAAATTACTGAATTTCAATTCATTCTAAAATATATTTTTGGAACTATTGGGAAAATGAAATTGAAATCATCGGGCGGATTTTACCCACTCACGAATTCGAATAGGCCTATTGTAAACTGAATAAGTTCCAAAAGAAACGATTTGGAGATTCAATATTCGTAGAGTTGGTTTGGACCTTAATCACGAATCCCTAATTCAGGGATCGGTGAAATCCACTCAGTGATTCCGTAGATATACCCATTAAACATTTTATTTTTCCAATATTTCCAAAAATACAGATTAGATCGAATTGAAATCCATACCTTCATCGAAAAATCACAGCTCAAAGTTTCATACAGAAATTCATGAAGATAATATGATCAGAAGAGATATTGACTATTCGGAAAAAAAATTTGAATTTTTTTTCAAATTGTTTTGATGACACGATCATCATGAAATTCCGCACTAAGTTGTCCAAAGAATTTTCAAACTAGCTGCCAAGTTTCATCACGATTGAATGAGTATTTTTTCAGTTATTCCGGAAAAAACAACGTTATCGGGAAAAAAACACGGAATTTTATATATATTTTTTTCAAAATCTCCAGAAATATTGCAAATACACTATATATGTCAAAAATTGGTTCTGATTCATTTTAGAAAGCTTGACTGTAACCATAAAATCTTTGTTCTAAAGTAACCATTATATTCTATATAGAAATAAATTACGAACGAATTATTCCTCGGAAAGATGTCATAAAAAAATGGGAAATTTCAGCCATTATAAAATCTATTCACAAAATGCACTAATTATTATACGAAATTTTTGGTGAAATTCGTTTCTCAGAAATTTATTCTTCCATTGTCTTTAGATAAAACGAATCTTTGTTACATTACGTCAAGTTACCAATTATGTTATCATTATCATTATAATTAAATATCAATTTTTCCATGCTATTGATAGCTTTGAGAAATCTGTCCTCTTGTGATAATTTTTCTGCAAATACTATTGGCATGTAGGAATTTTCGGACAAAATGAGCCCCAGCAATTGATAAAATGCTCGAAAATCAATATCAAACCCGCATTTTTTTCAAAAGTGTTCTTATTGAGTGTTTGCAAAAAATACTTCTAATATTTCATTGAATGCAAATAAAGTAGGAAATAATGCTTGGTTTCCGCTTATTTATATATACATTTTATCTTATCATCGCATATTTAAGTTTGGCTTGACAATAATTATACTTTCATTACTTATCTATTCAATTAAAAAACTGCATTATGGTTCCTCGTAATCTGAGACCATTCTTCCAAATTCTTCAAGCAAATAATTGACTCGCTGTAAGAAAATAATGATTAATATTTTGTCGCATACATTGACACTAGTATAAAGAATTGAAAATGAATATTCAATGATAATTTTACCTCACAGTCATTCAAGGAAGAAATATTATTGAGAAATTATTCTATAATATATTATTAAGGAATTGTTTTAATGCATAAATTCGGGAAAATTAAAATCAACAATAAGCCTTTCAGCGCATGTTAAAATTCATAGATAGCGGTGACCCTTCCAACCAGTGATACCCCACAAAGTTTCTCGATTTCCAGCATTACGATTCGATCAATCAGAATTTTTTAAATACAACATCTGGAAAAAATGGCTTGAAGGTTCATGCATAACTTCATAGAAATCTGAGAAATATTTTCCGCGATATAAAATTTTGAATGTATTTTCCTCACGAAGTCTTCGAATTCGATCGTATCGAATTATTCTAGTTTTTAATCAGTTGTACAGAATTTGCACAGTTACAAATTTCACAGGTACATTTGAAACCTTCAGCTACTGTGGAAATTTCGATAAGATCATGAATTCAAAATAAGATTTATGACTTTTTGTGCTATATTTCGAAATCCGATTGTCAGGAAAAGTAATCCAAAATAGCACATTTATTCAATTAAAATAGATACCTCGAACCAAATATGCTTTTCTCACAATTTTTGAAAAATTTGAGATATTGAGTATGCACGAATTTCTCTAAATTTTCAGAAAAGTGCTCTAGGCTCAATGCCATATATCAATCATTTCGATGCAAAAAAAACAAATTTCAGAATTAGTGATTGCAGAGAAGAGAACATGATTATATTTATTCAGTGGAGTAAAGAAGCTTTTATTGAAATGGCAGTGGAAAAAATCCACAAAACATCTTAAATTGTAAACAAATATATACGAATTGCGAAACGCGAATACACGTGTAAAATTATTTTATTTCGAGCGATAATTTATACATCTACGATGTTATTAAAAAAGCTCGAGGAATGATCTTCAATGGAGTTCTAAATACTTAATCAATTATTTAGAAATGCTAACTGTCAATATTTATCACTTCGTATAATGTTAATTCACATGTTATTATACAGTTTATTTCCTCATAGTTATCATTTTTTATTCGATTGGTGTTTTGTAATCTGGCAGTTTGTCCTTGACCCCCTTTTCGGCCGTAAACAGTTTATTTTTTGGTGGAGTATATTTTTATCAATTTGCCTAGAAATCAAGTAGTGTTACGAAAAGAATGAGCGTTGTTTCTGTTTCTTTCGGAATATTTATTCATCGAGATAAACAAGTCGATGTTTTCAATAGACGCCATTCATGAGAACAGCTGAATTAATTTTAGTGCCAACTAAGAGATTTACAACAGATATTTTGCAGGTGGCGGTTCTGGATGAAATATCAATTTTCATGCATATCCTCAGACATTTCCTTTCAAAATATAATCAAGCACAAACTTATGAAATAGAATTTATTACGACCCTAAAAACTATGATGTTGAATTTCGATATAAGTTAATACAGAATGTTAAAGATTGATTTCTTTTAAATTTAAAACTGGATAACTAAGTTATTTAAATTTTGCACCCTCAAGGAACATTGAATACTTTCAAGGAAATTTAAATTTTGAAAATTCTGAAACTCTAATTTTCATTCATATTTTTAGCCGTTAATGGATTTCTCGTTTCATCAAGAAGTTAATGAATACGACTTATAGTTTTGAAGAAATATTCTTCCGAAATAACTAAATGACTGACCATCATATCGTTCATTTCGCATGGATAGTTTTGTAATAATGTGAAACTTTATGAAACTAGTGAGTTTTTCTAATTAACTAATGTAGACTTCTTGATTTAATAACATATATACCAAATTATTTATGAAATCTTGAAAGAATATAAAATATACTCTCTGTGACAAGAATTAAAAACTTTTTACTGTTTCATAAAGGCGCGAAAAATATTGAACAAAAATTTTGGATAGAATTTCCGAAAGCTTCAAATCTTGGTATGCCTTAGGGCCGGTATTATGAAACTTATTTTGACCACAGAAAGCAGTTAACTCTCATTTTTGAACCAGATTTCACAAGTTAACTTCTATTTATCTGTCAAAAAATTTTTATAATACCGGCCCTTAATTGGAGATTTGCTTTTTTGATGGCCTGCTGACACAACAAATAAGGGCTTGAAAATGTCGAAAACATGCTTATAAGTATTTTCTTACGAATAAAGCATTTTCCTTTATCGATTAAAGTACAATGTACTGAGTATTCACAACTCAACTGCAAAGTATTAGAAAATGGTGTTTTGGGAGTGTGTGAATGATAATGATTATCTTATAAGTATTAGATTGTCAATGGATCGAGAATCATCCAGTGTATCAATTCCCACAATATACTATTTGCATACATTATATTATAAGATTATAAACCGACCGAGAGTCATTATTCATAAATCTTATACAGATGCACTAGATGATTTTTGATCCATTGACAATCACAGTACGATTTTCATCAGTATTTTACAAGATTTTCGCGATAACCAGTGAATTTCTAGTAGTAGAACATTCCGAAGATACAACTGAAGTTCAGAAATATTCATTGCCTTCGATTGTACTATAATTATGCTTGTGAAAATACTTTCATCTCGTGATTATCATGGAAATCCATCGATAAGTCATAGAGACTTTTTAAAAAATAAATGGATAATCACCATCGAATTTTTTGTTAATGCTGTGACTGATATTCTGGTTGATAATATCTCCCAAAACATAAGATAAACGCCAGTTTTATCAGCGAATCGATGCAATAAACAACAAACGTGAACCCAACAATTTGACTGAACATACAAAGCTGTAAAACTGAGTAACTAAGTTATCTAAAAATAACACTATTATTTTTTTCTCTTATGCCCTTTGGTTTGTCGGGTAAACACCAACGCTCAGATATAATAATCTTGGGGTGCGGATGTCGATATCTTTCTCAAACACAAAAACAGATAAATGTTTTGTGAAACCCTCGAGGCTGCACAAAGAATTACAACACTGTAAAAAAATACCCTGAAATAATATCCATAAATCCCACGCCTACTTTCTACCTAAGCTCTGAATTGTCCCGAACATTTTCAACCCTTTACCACTTTTTGCGATGGAATAATTTTTTCTGATTCGATGGAATTTTACCATTGAAGGAACCGGTTGGAGCCAGGCAAAGATCGTGGCAAATTTCTACAAAACACAATAATATCTTTCTCGACCAAAACGTAACAATATACCCGAAAAAGCGTATATTTAACTGTTCTGAGTGAAGTGACCCTTTCGTTTTAAGTCCAAGGTAAATGTAACCCTACACTGTAGCAGATGTTCTGCAAAAACAACTCGATAACCAGGAGATCGTTTTGTGATGTTAGACAGTGAAACGAAGTTGTTTTGACACTTTTGTATTATGTTATTTTTGCTGTAATATTTATTCATTTATCTCATTCCGAAAGAATAATCAGCTGTTTCATCACACATTCTGTACGTCGGTACTCTACATGCTATTTTCGTTTTTCTTTTTCTATCATCATCTAAAAATGTTTCCAAAAGATGAATCTTTGGCGTTGATCAGTGGAAGAAAGTAGATGATTTCACTGATTTAGCGTTTCCTCATCAAACTTTCGCTATGATACCTTTTCAAAATATGTTTGGAAAATAATCGCAAATGGTCACATTTAACTGAAAAAGGGTGATTTTCGAGCGCAATTTAGTATATCGAATTAGGGAATGGGTGAAATCCTTCTGATAGTTCCAGAAATCTTGAAATGAAAAATTTCATTATCTGAACAATAGGGGCATGAAAAATATTCGAGATTTCAGTATTTTTTCCAGGGTAGAAAACGAGGTTTGGTTTGGGATTAAGTAAAGGATTTTTCAACAAGAACTTTGTTTTTTAAAACAAAATAAAACAAAGAATTTAGTGGAAAATGAATAAAATTTTTATTGTATTACAAAGAGAAAAGTTCGGCAATTATGAATGAAAAATGATATCTGACAAATGTCCACCACGACCACGCTGACAGACGTTGATTCTTTCATCAAAATTTTTAATCACTTTTTGGCAAGATGGAGGGTCTATTTCGTTAATGACATCACGGATTTTGAGTTTTAAGGCTGCAATCGATTCGATTGGCTCCGTATAAACTCTGTCTTTAACATAGCCCCACAAAAAATAATCCAGTGGTGTTAAATCACACGATCTGGCCGGCCACTTAACAGCTGAATTTCGCGAAATTATGCGATCGGGAAATTTGGTTTGCAATAAATTGATCGTTTCATTGGCTGTGTGACATGTGGCACCGTCTTGTTGAAACCACATTTCAGTGACATCCATGTCATCAATAATAGGCCAAAATTCAGTTGTTAACATCTCGCGATAGCGTGATCCATTGACTGTTACCGCATTTCCAGCCTCATCTTCGAAAAAAAACGGCCCAATCACACCTCCAGACCACATAGCACACCACACAGTGACACGTTGAGCATGCAAAGGCTTCTCAATAATTGCTTTAGGATTTTCAGAAGCCCAAATTCTTGATAGCGGTCTCAGAAGGACGTTTATGTTGTCCGAAAATATCACGAATTTTACGAAATGTAACTTTAACAGAACGACCATTTTCATAGTGGATTTGAATTATTTTAATGCGATTTTCGAGCGAAATTGAATTCATTGTAACAATTGCCAAAGCATATACTGCGAATACGTCAAAAAACTAAATGTCAAAACTGTCATGTGGTGCCGGTGTTACCACATTGAAAAACAAAGTTCTTGTTGAAAAACCCGTTATAATATCGAGTAACCACACTCTCAAAAATCACTGTTTCTCTCAGTTTATAGTATGTATTTACTGTATAGCAAAAATTGGTTCTAATTTTTGACCTAAGTCAGATATCACAATCGATTGAAATATTTGAATGCATGAGTACGGAAAAACTCTAGACTACACTTCGGTTTCTAGGAAAGCACTTGAGTGAGATCACCAGCTTTTACACGCTTGTTCAAGTTGATTGCCAAGTGGTATTTCTTGAGGAATTTTGGAAATGAAAATGATTATGAGGAAATAACAACGAAATTTGACGTTTTTTCTTTCCAATATTTCCGAAAATCAATATCAGATCCAGGTGAAATTGAGCACAATATTGGTACAAATTTACCTCAAGGTTCGTGCCAAATTTAATTGAATTCCGATGGATAGTTACAGAGAGAGGGCAATTTTCAAGGATTTTAAAGATTTGAAAAAGGTTCGAGCGAAATTATTATGCTCTGTTTGCCATATGAAGTTCGTAAAAATGAATTGATATTTATAACTTTATGTTAATCTGCTAAACTATTCTGAATTTTATGTTACTTTCATTTTGAATTCGTTGACTATTCGTCCCTGTGTTGAAAAAAAAACGCAGGTACACGTTAAAAAATATTCCGGATATTTTTCGGATTTTTTATTTCTTCATACTTTGAACTTGCAATTAGAGCCATAAGAGAAATTGTGTAGCTGCATCGTTTCAAATGAATTAACCATTACAGAAAATAATGAACCGATAATTCTGAAAATCTTTTTCCATTTTTGTAGAATGTGGCATTTTAGAGTAAAATAAAATTTGCTGCATTTGCACACACAGTTTTTCCATCTTATATTCAATTTTATCCAAAGTTCATCATGAGTCGTTCAATTTTTGCCTGCCGCTCAGTTCCAAAATTTTCTGATATCTCCTTGAAGAATGGAAAATTCGCAAAGCATAGACGTGATTCAGAACCCATCCTAGGTCATGATCCTCCCAAGAACAACACTATTTGGTTTCTATAGGAATGATAATCTGATGATATAATGCTCCTGAAATTTTGTATGAACCCTCAAGCCGTTTTTTTCTAGTATTAGATTCCAACTCGGTCACAATTTTTTGTTGGCCCACCTCTGATTTCGCGAGTTTTTTTTTTTTAAAAAGAATATTATCTAAATATGGCTTAGGCAGTGAGAATCAGAAAATATTTAATTGCTCATAATCTAATTCAACAAATTTAAAAAAATAATAATTCCTTATGAGTGAGTTCTACCGAATTGCTTCGAGATCATCTTCGGTCTGAATTCGTGAATTACAAATATTTGGTCGAAATAATAACCCAAATACCACAGCAGCCCATTACTGAATATTAGTAGAATGTTAGAAATTTAGCTTGAATATGTTGAGTTTCTTCATTTGAAGTTTTCATTCTACTCATGGTTTCCCAATGAAGAAATTGATGGGGTTTGTCATTGAAAAAAAAATATACCATCATATTACGTACTATCTCTTTTTACTCCTATGTCAACCAATATCAGAATAGAAACCAACGAGATTGAACTAGAATTTGAACCCTCATTCACAATTCACACATGCCTTTAGAGCAACAAGACCACGTGGTGTTGAATTACGACTAGGCAACAAGCCACATTCAAGTTTCATTCAACCTGATGGATATCTCGAGGTCATGCGCCCTAATCGCGGTGCACATGTTTTAACGTTGCCAATAGCCGCATGAAATCTAAGAATTCGGAGAACTTTCGTTTATAGTAGAAAACAGGGTGTCGTTCTGCAGGTGTCAGTGAGTATTTTTTGAGAATTTTTTTGGGCTGTACTTAATTCTTTTGTGGGAATGCGCAATGTTAGGTATTTTTCCATTTTTCCCTCCATTTCAGTTTTATTTTCTCGAAAATTCTTAAATATAAAAAAGTGGCAACATTGCGCATTCTTACGATTTTTTGCAACCATTTGCAACAAAAAATTTTTTTGAAACAAAAACGAACTCTGGCCCCCAAACGACACCCCGTTATATTCGAGATAATCTTTGCTCTAAAACTTTCCTTTTCTTATCCTGAAAGATATGCCCTATCGAATTTTGCAAAGAATAAGTGTATTATTCCATCGGCATAAACGTACCCCAATTACCGTCAACATACTTCTTTACCATTTCCTTCAATTCTTTTCGACTGTGTTGCCACAGTTTACAACATCTCATGATCACCAGACCATACAAAATCCCATTTCCATTCATCCCTAATGGCGCCTTAGCAAGTGCATAGAAAAGTTAAAAAACATCTGCAAATAATAAGAGGGTCTTTAACCTGACCCGTTTTTTATGAGGGGTAGTTTTTTGCGGCTTGTAAAGCGTTTAGTAGGCTACTTATTTACGGGATATCTCTCCGTCATTTTTTATTGTACCGTTTCCCACCCTAAAAATGGAGTCGTACCACAATTAGAAGTCAGCGCTATTTCAGAGGGTTGTTTCAACTAGAAAGGTGAAGCTAGAGGTGAGTTTTTTATCTGGTACCTGTCGAAGGTAGGAAGATTGATCACGTTTTTTATAGTCACGGGTTGTCAGTTGCTTTATGCCTGAATTTAATATATGTTTGTTCGTTGTATTGTGCACGCGAATTTGTTGAATGGTTTTTGTATTGATCTTTTGGTTTAAAAGAAGCTTTTTTATACTTCGGAGTGAAAAGTTTTTAAGATTTCTTATTTTATAAGGTATAACAATATTGAAGAAATACATAAAAATGTAATATAAATATTTTATACTTACACATGTTCATGTCGGTCAGAGTTATTCAAGAATTCAAAATTATATTTCATCTCATAAAGAGAAAATCTTCATGAATAGGAATTATTGATGGGACAAAAATACAAAAGGCAGAACCATTCCAGATCGGTTCAGTTATATGTGCTCAGGAGTTTATTTCAATGAAATATAAGTCTTTCTAGAGCACTTATGTTGGGCCATTTTGAAAGGTTTCCGGGTTGTGTAGAAACAAAATTACTGAAACAATATAATTGAGGTAATAATGTGTTTCATAATAGTTATAATAAAGTCCCCAAAAAATAATAGTATACGAGCTTATACCATAGCTAATCGACCAGATAAGGACCATGGCTTAACTATAAGCTAAAAAAGTCTAATATGAAGATATGGAAAATCTCATTGATTTGAACATGTAAATGTTTCTATAGTAACACAATCCTCTTAACATGTTACATTATTATTCTTGTTGGTACTCTACAACTACTATCCCTATATTTCAAATTATTTAGGACCGCTATTGCACAAACTGTTGGATAGAAAATTCAGATGCCTATGAGTGCGGAAACAGCCGTAAATTTTGGCATTTTGGATATACCAAGAAAATTACCTACCCCAAATTTCCTTCGAGTGTGTGCAAAGTAATACATTTTTGCGCGAATGTTCTAGGGGAACAGCGTGCTATCGTTTTGTCCAAATGTCTGTAATTTTGGATGATTTAGCCGAAAATGGTCTCAATCGACTAGGTTGGACTCACTGATGACGAATCCGTTGTCAAAATCGATTCTGTCCGGCCGTAGACACAATAACTGTCGACAGAAGCAAGCTAGCAACTTGAAACTTTCAGGATAGGTTGCGCATCAGAATTACGCGGTTAAGTTCGTTAATGGGCCAAATCGGTCGAATAGTTTCGGAGTTATAGGCACTTGAAGTTTTGAAGTTATTTATTTTTTATTTCAGAAACTACCTGAGCGATTGGATTCAAATTTGGCAGTTAGGTGGAGTATGACAACGCGCAACTTTGAGCCAAGTTTCGTCAGGATCATATTGTCAGTAAATTAAAAAAAAAAAATTTTTTCGAAATTTTTTTCCAAAAAATTCATTACATCCAAAAAAAAATTCACTCACACTTTGAGCTTCATATTTCACAGCAGTGTACCAAATTTCAGTTCGATACGATTATAAGTTTTGGAGATATCGGGAAAAAATATGTCAAATTTCGAGGTTTTCTTCTCGATATCGTTGATTTTTTCAGTATAACTCGAGAAATACTGATTCAGTCCTAATAAAACTTCACAGCTAGTTTTGAGATGCTAAAAGACAACTTTATGCGAAATTTCGTGATAATCGTGTCATTAGAACAATTTGAAAAAAAAATTCTATGATTTTCTTATCATATGATCCTCATTAAATTCTGTATGAAACTTCGAACTGTTATTTTTCGATGAAGTACTGGATTTCAATCCGATCTGATTTGTATTTTTGGAAATATTGAAAAAATAAAATTTTGATTGGGTATATCTACGGAATCATTGGGTGGATTTTACCCATTCACGAATTCGGCCTTCGTAATTAAGGTCCAAACCTTCTCTACAAATATCGAGTTTCTAAGTTGTTTCTTTCGAAAGTTATTGTGTTTACGCAGTCGGCCGTTAGGCTGACCGTAAACACAATAACTTCTGGAAGTATATATGTATATATCCGCAAACCATGCGAGTAAAGGAGATTTCCTTGGTAGAGAGAAATTTGCATGGATTTTTTTCAGGTGAAAAAAAAGAAAGAATATGTCATGCCTCATTCACTGGGTTTTCAACATTTAAATTGAAATTAATCTTAATGAATTAAATCTGTTTGTATTCCAGCTGTCTTGAGCATGTTCTCGAATTTTTCCCTAAAATGGTCTCAAACGTCCAAGTTGGACTAACTGATAAAGGATCCGGTGACAATATCGATTCTGTACGGCCATTGCCACGATAATTTGATAACAGAAGGAGCTATCGACTTGAAACACTTATATGTAGGTCGCACACAAAAATGCAATGGTTAATTTCGTTAATGGGCAACATAGGCCGAACGGTTTTGGAGTTCCTCAGTTGAATTTTAAGGATATTTTCTACCACCACGCAATTTTTGCTGAGTTTTGTTCTGATCGTTTTGTAAATTAGTAAAACGTTGTTTTTCTCATGAACTATGATAGTACAAGAATTTTGCACAATTTTAAGTCAATATCCTTGAACAGTATGCCGAATTTCAGTTCGATTCGAAAATTATTTCTGGGGGTATCAGGAAAAATCTAGAAAAGCACTGACGTGAGATCAGGAGCTTTTACGCGATAGTTCAAATTCTAACTATTAGATCAACACGAAATTCTGCACCTAGTCGCGTGTTAGTAATTTCCACCTGATTAGGAAGTTTCGATCTGATTGCATCTGTACTTCTTCAGATATTGCGGAAATAACGTTAAAATTTCAAATAACAACGAAATTTTGCACATTTTTTTTCCTTATATTTCCGAAAGTAAATATCGGATCGAATTAGAAATTTGGAACATTGTTGCTAAATACTGACTGTAAGGTTTGTGCCAAATTCCTTTGAAATCTAGTTACTATTTTCAGAGAATAAAAAAATTTTCATCAAAAATTCGAAAAATTTTCGAATAAAATGTATTTGAAATTTTGAACAACTGGATCCGCTCAAATTTTTGCTTTGAGGTGCGCGTTGGTATTCCAAAACTGTCCACGAAGTCTCATTTCGATCGAGTCAATACTTCATGAGATATCGAGGAATCGACCTCAAAATTTCAAAACTATCCGACCGATTCCACCCATTAACGAACTTAACCGAGATATTTGGACTCCAAACCTAATCTGACAGTTTCAAGTCGCTAAGTATTTCCTTCGGAAGTTAGAGCACATACGGACGGCCGGACGGACGGACAGACAGAATTGAATTTGAGCACGGATTCTTCTTAAGGGAGTTCAACCCAATCATTAAAGAATATTTTCGGCTACAAATTCGAAAATTTACAGACATCGTGACGAAATGAAAGCGTTCTGTTCCCTAGAACAAGAGCTTGAAAATATGTTGAATTTCGAGTAATTTTCTTCGGTATCGTTATTTCCGAAGCTATTCGAAAAATACTGATATGATCATGAAAACTGGCAAATATTGATGAGCAAATTTTTATTCATATTATCCTCACGAAATGCTGCATAAAATTTCAAGCTAATATTATTCAATCAAGTACTGGATTTCAATTAGATCTTATCTATATTTTGGGGAATTTTGTGAAAATTAAACTTTGGAATAAGCTGCGGAATGATTGAATATATATAACCCACGGATTCGGCTTTGGTAATGAACCTACCTAGGCCAACCTAGACCGAATAGACTATTTGTAGATAGATCCAAAAATGCGGATCGGCTCGAATTGAAATCTAGTACATGATTGAAAATGTATAGCTTGAAGGTAGATGCAGAATTTCATGAGCATCATAAGAAATGAAGATCGCAAAATAGTACCTCAGGAAGTAGCGTTTTGCGGGGTAAATACGTGAAAAAGTAACCGCTTTGGCAACTTATTTGAACACGCTTGCGAAAGCTGCCGACCTCAATTCGTGTCAGTGCCTTTCTAGATTTTTCATTATCATTTCATATTGCTGCATATTTTTTCATTTTTTCGAGTTCAATTCATAATAACTATTCAAATAAATTATCCTTTTTGCCTAGTCCTGGTGAAGAAAAGCGTTATTCTTTTGCTGAAATGCAATTTTAGAATTTTGATGGGGAAATAAACCCAATTAATTCTGTCTGCCTCTCCGAACCGTTGTATGCACATCACTAGGAGAAGAATCAGAGTTTTGTAGATTTCAGGTTAGGCTTGATGCCGAGATGCCCGTTTTTTGATGGGCAAAATCCACTGCACTTTTAGCGAGGTTTATCTATCTGATTCCGCTGACATTGAATTTCATTGACCTCATATGAAGCTCAAAAAAAAATTCCTCAATTAAAATTTCTTCATGTTGTGCCATCATCGAATCGATTTGCAATATCTCTGCCTTGTCCGGCAAATTTTTAGGAACTTAATCATCAAGTCTGAAACGAACCCAAAAGAAAGTTTTTGCATTACACCATCAATCAATATAAATTTTCTAAATGTCGTTTACGCACATTAAGAGTGCAGTACAACTAAAATTAACTCAATTTTAATTAGTTCCCATGTCGGGCATCGATTTCAACGGAACAATTTTAAGTAAATTCCTCTGCAATTACATACATTTTGTTCTTTTGAA
Source organism: Myrrha octodecimguttata (assembly GCA_958510865.1). Lineage (NCBI taxonomy): Eukaryota > Metazoa > Arthropoda > Insecta > Coleoptera > Coccinellidae > Myrrha > Myrrha octodecimguttata. Next base: position 37,153,940 of record OY294057.1, read on the forward strand.
CAGCCGCCTTTTCAACAGGTCAAATTCGAATGCCATGCGATTAATAACACGAGCCAAAAATTCAACGGTAAATCGATTACATCGGCTCCTAAATAATGACGGCGCGTGCTCAAAATCCAATTTGCATACGGTCGAACACCGGTTTTATTTCGGGAACGCGTGAATCAGAGATGGCCGAGCATGCCAGGAATTTCATTGACGGCTTTGCGCCATTTCATTCATGTTGCTATTACACCTGGGATTTCTTACGCTTATTTGATTCGTAGTAGAGGTTCTAGGGCATTCAAAATTTTTCTTGCTTTCCTTGAACTGAAAGCTTGATTTTGTTAATTACGATCTAATTTAGCTTAGGTACTCTGGTTCATGAGTATTATGTAACAATTCATTGAACTTAATGATTTCATATCTGGTGAATGGTAGGTAGTTGGGTAACAGTTTAAAATTTATTTGAGTCTTCATATTTTAGAGATGACATGAAAAATTGGTTCTTCTCAATCTACTTCGATACCAGATCATAATTTATGGTGTCACACACTTTCACAATTCGTGATTCTGAAGATTTCTGTATCAAAAATGATGACGCAAGTTAGGCTAATAGCGCCTCCCAAGTCACACATGATAGCAACAGGGTTATACGATCAATACTGCCGAAGCTATCCATTGGGTTGGTGGAGTAAAACGTACACGAGAAGAGAGAGAGAGAGAGTGAATATGACACCTAACGTCACAGAACGCCGCGAAGTTTCGATCGGTTAGGTCCGGTGCACACAAGAGGCTTTTCAAGCTCCGGCGCCGTTGCGGTTCCGTACGTATGTGTGTATTCTACCACTGATGCACTGATGCTGTGTATTTCAGACCGTAAGTTCGGCGCCGCAGCTGGAAAAACCGGATGTGTACACCGGACCTTAAAGAGCCAACATGTGGAACCAAAATTGAGAGATCGATTTCTGGTTGGAAATTGAACATTTTTGTCGGCGATTGAATTTTTTCAGTATTCCCATGGATATAGTAATGGGTTCCAAGTAAGCCAGTAACAGTATGGATTCTTGGATCCAAACATCTCACCAATCCCAGCGTTTCAGTTGTTATGCAAACTTGCTCTTATATCTGTACCTATTCAAGAAGGTGGTCATTCTTTATATCAATAGGATTTTCAGCGAAATCTAGATTATCTGAATACTGGTAGTTCTAAATTGATAGTCAACACAGATTAGAATTCTAAGGTCTCGACTGAGTAAGTTTTTTGTTGAAGACAATATTGGCGTCTGAATTTAAAATTGCAGTACTACGGTGGCCAGTTTGAGAAACTTAGATAGACAGGCATGAGCTAGGTTTTGATGTATTCGCTTGTATATTTGATTGATTAACATTCGATTTTACAATTTGTTCAGAGAATTTTCCAGTTAACTTAAGTGAATTTGTGTATACATATTAAATTTTTATGGAAGACTTATGTATATCATCTATTCTAATTCAGAGTAGCTCTGCTTGGAATTATAGATAAATACTCATAACTTTACTTTCTATATGGGGAAGTATTTAATTTACAAAATATATTGTGAATAAAATGAATACATTCACATAAAACTAATGCTACTTGTACAGTAAGCCTTATTCTTTATGGGTTGACAAATAAATCCTTCCAAGACTCATAAGATTGGTATCGAAGAAGCTATAATTAATATCGGCAGAAGCACTTCGAACGAAGAGTATTCATCACCAGTTATTTCCTTAAGTCTCCTTTGATTCGAACGGTCAGTTCTACCACCAAAACATTTACATTGTTCTTTTATGATCAGTTCAATAGGAAGATTTCTGGAAGGCATTCCTCTTAAGTAACTTCCTCTGCGTGGATTAGGGGCCAGAAAACAATTGTCTTTCATGATCAATTCATGTTTACCTCTATAAAAATGATTATCATTGGTAAAATGCATGTAACAGACTCATAAAACTTGTTCGTTTGTTTACCAACTTTGAGTTCCAAGTTGCAAAGGGTTTTATCGAGTCTTCAACACTTTCAGGCCGGACTTCTTAAGGAAAGTTCACCAGGCTGTGGAAATCTTTGAGAAGGGACATTTAAGCTTAAAATCACACAAATGCCAAGAAAAGTGCATAAACATTCTCATTTTCTTGACATTTCTTCTAACTTATCGATGATAAGCCACCAGAGAGAAAAGCACTTATCCTCATTCGCCAATAACATTTTTCTGATTCTAGAACATCATCATTCTAAGATTCAATCGAGAACCCATAATTTCCAAGTACTACTGGGTCTTCTTGAATTCATCTCGAACTGAAAGGCCTTCCATAGGGGTTTCCCCAATTTGAAAGTTGATATATTGTTGCAACTATATCTGGCAAATTGGCTCCAATTTATTCAGCCTATGTTGCCAACATGTATAGATAAACTGTTCAACTACACTATAGAGAGAGGACTATACGAGGTGTTATGAAGGAGTATGAATCCTCTGGTTCATTAAACAACAGACGCACGATGGCGAAATGCAAGATCAGCCGAAAAGATCCCCTTTCTCATTGAGAGAGTTTACGAGAATTCGAGTCAGTCGATTTCACAAGAACTCGGCCTTTCACTAACTACAACTTGAATTTTCCGCCGTAACTTTAACTAACTCAGGAGCTAATTGTGAAAGAACATGGACAACGACTTATCTTCGCTAAATGGACTATGGAGCATTTGAAAACGGACCATAATTTTGATCAAAACATCATCTTCAAGACAATTTCTAGATGAATGGGTGCGCCAACAAACAGAATTGTCGAATTTGAGACGATATCAATCCTAAAGCGTCCTATGTATCCCGAAAAATCATTTGGTTCTGGCGGTGTCATCGGGCTATCTTTTCACGTCGTTGGCCAGGCTATCACAATCAACGAGGAATGCTATAGGACCATCATTACTAACTTCTTTTGGTCTGAATTGGAAAAAATCATTTGACAAAAGTCTCAACTCAAACGTAAAATCGAAGGAAAATAATTCTAAAAGTTTTCTGGTTTGTCCGATGAAAGAGTCAGATTTGTACTCTGAAGCGTCACCGTCCGCTTTGTTTATCGTTCGTATTGTTTCTATATTGTTCATTACCTGTGTTCAAAGAAACTGCCGTTGACAAATAGTTTGCAATCTGCAAGGGAGTTTTCCATGAAAAAACAAAGTTTTAATAGTTCCAGATAGTCGGAGTGAAAACCCACAGAAAACCTAATAAAATGATATAGAACTCGTTGACAAAATTGTTCCACGTCATTCAAGACGTGGTACGTCGAAGGAAATAAAAGCATATCATAAGATATCGATATCGAAAGGTATTATGTGAAAGTATTACAGAAAAATCTGTACTTTCAACGATTGAATTTTCTTCACTCGATTGGCAATGTTATGTATAAGCATGCCTTCCATAATACAGAGCTTTCAAAGATACTTTGAAAAAGGATCTAGATACTAGATAAGTTAGTTTTTGATAAAGCATCCGAAGTTACTTTGGGTATCTAGATACTCTTCAATCAAAAAAACTCAGATACGTATCTTTGAGTCCCTTTAAAAAAATTATGAGATACTTTTTAATTTCCTTTATATATAAGATTGGAGTTTCCTAACCTCTCATTTCAAGTAATGTATTCCATTTTTTCTAGAAGAAGAATTTGAATGCTTGAATTTTATCGATGCTAAAATTGAAATTTTCACGTAAGACAACCTAAAAGCAACCTCCTCAGAATACAACGACTTCAAACAAACAAGGAATGATTTATAGAGTAATAGATAATATTTTATTCACTTATTCAAAAAACCGACTTTCCACTTTTTCAAAGAAAAAGTGGAAAGTTTTTTCTAAAAATCTGTATATATAGGTATAAGTCAGTATAAATGTAGCACAATTATAACAAACAATTTTAGACACATAAACACAGAGGTGATGGGCGAATTTTTTTTCCAAATCTTTTTTTTTTGAGAAATTAGCAGGATTTTTGAGAAAAACTCAACGGCAAAAATTATCTCACGTACCTCACAAGCTTTGGCATGTATATTTTCATTACGAAAACACGAAAGTGCTAGGCTAGTTTTAGTTTCGAGATTTCTCGGGGAACCCGACGAAATTTCATGAAAATATTTACGGCACAGATCAGCACGTAACACGAATTTTTCAACTCTATTCTGAGAAGAAAATCCTTCATTCATGATATCTTGGAAAATTACAGAGACTTTCAGAAAAATTCGAATGGCACAACTATTTCATCCCTTGAAACCCAGTTTTTCGAAATGTGCTGGGTTGGCCTATTCTGGACATTTTGTGAAATATCTTGAGAACCGAAATAAAAAAAAATGAACGGCATAAAGCAGCACAAACTGAGAATAATTTGGCACAAAAAATGTTCACGAAAACTGGAAAGCGCCAACTCCACACACATTCGTCTAAGGGCCGGTATTATAAAACTTAACTTTAACTTTAACTGACAGTTTTGACAGATTATGTCCTAACATAACTGTCAAAATTTCAGTTAAAGTTAAAGTTAACTTCCCATTAAGTTTTATAATACCGGCCCTAAAGGAACATGTTTTTAAGTTACAAGATACCGTTCCTTTTTAAAAGTATCTCAGATACTGGTTACCATTCGCTAACAAAAAAAGTAACTAAGATACTTTAAAGTATCCAAGTTACTGAAGAAAGACAAAGATACTTTCTTCTGACAGCTCTGCTTTCATATCACGATTGATAAGTGCTATTCATTAATCTGTCTCGAAGTTCTGCAATTAGAAAATCCAGATATTTCACTCGATCCCACGATGACTCAGCCTTCATTATGGAAACTGAAAGAAATGTGCATTTGGATCAAAAACATCACCACCCCAAATTGCACCCCTTTTCCATAACCCTATATCAAATCCTGTATTGATTTTCGTCGAACCCCGTATATATTCTTCCATTTTCTGCATTATTCTGACATTCACCGCACACTTTATTTATAGACGAGGTAGTAGATAAATACAACCCTACCCTATCTCAACCAACCCCCAGAGAAAATAAATCCAGTATGGGAAAAGATAAAAGACACTCAAAGATCGACAAAAATAAATAAAATAATTGAGAACTTCGTATAGGGGTGGTAAATGAGGTCCACCGCTATTGGTCCCCCTTTTTCTTTGTCAAAACAAAGCTAGATCAACTTGACGAGATAAGGAGCACTCTGTATATACGCACGATGTATATTTCATAGTAAAGTAAGATTTATTTGGTTTTCACCCATATATATCAGCGTTTTTAATCAATTTCGATGGATGCTGAACTAGGGTTGGGTTCCGCTGGGAACTATTGCATTTTTCATTAGTTTTGGACATACATCCAGCAATAAGTGGGAATTTTAGTATCTGTTACATTCGAACTCAGATTCAAAGAACTGTCAGTTATCCTTAAGCGGTGATTAAGTCAACACATATGAATCGATAGTTAATAAACTGAGGAAAACGACAAGGAAATTATTTTCATATATCACGTTGACTGAATGACAATTCACAAGGGTGGATATACTAAGTTCTCTTTCAAGTCAGTGGGTAGGCCTTGGAAAAGGTCTGTCATGTTTTTGTTACAAGAACTGAGCTAGGTTGGACCTCCTGAAATTTCGTCAAGGTCGGCGGGACATTGTCAATAGACGACTTCGATCCAAATTGTCAACCCACAAATTTCGTCTAAATTTACCATACTGGGGAAGGGGAATTACAGAACAAATTCGACATGATAAGGTTCGCGTTATTTATAAATATCTGTAAAAGATGCCTCAGCACCTCAAACAAGATAATTCCTTAAAAAAATATGTGTTTGTGTTAATATCATCTCTGATTGGTTAACATTCAAGTTGGGATTCCTGATTTCATGCTAATAGTGTCAAGTTTATATAGTTTATGTTCCGCAAATAAACTTGGATATTTCGGTTGCCGGTTTTTCGTCCGGTAAATATGAAATATTCGGTTCGTTCCTGAAAAAGAGGTTAATTACTGAATTTGATCGATGAAAAATTCATTCATTCATTCATTCACTCACTCTCATTGGGTTCCACCTGTGGTTATGTGCCCAGTCACGAAATCTTTATAAATTTTTTGAAATTTTTCCAAGAATTTTTTTCTGAAGAAACAATATCGTAATTTCCCTACGAGGCAGTGAGATTTTTCTGAACTAGGGAGTGGAGCTTTATGCAAATCTTTTCCTGAGGTCTAAAATAGTCTAAACTATTGTCCACCTTATGACTTATTGAGGTATGATCTAAAAAGGATAGTCAAATCGTAGAAACGTAATGTGAGGAGTGAAATTATCACAATAACAACCTTGTATTTTGAAAAACGATTGAAAATTATTGGATGTGCTCCTACCAATTGTACTACACTGAAAATTTCATCAAAATTGAATGGGCCAAAGTTATAAATAAAACTTCATGATTCTTCAAGATTTGTTTGGTTGAAATGTTCAAAGGAATTGGAATATCTGACTACAGGATAGAAATGTCATTGTTTCCATTCACGAATGGGGTTTTATCTTGAGTTTGGGTTATTACTGCAAATGCAAATTTGAACATAATTATTATGGGTTTGATTCATCATTTTCCCAAATTTTCTTCAGAAATATTCAAAATCAGATTTCAAAATTGGGGTTTGGGATTTGCCAAGCATGCACGAAGGGACAACGATGTTTGGTGGAATAGCTTTTTCTGCTATTGAATAATTAAATATTTATTCCTTTTCTGTGGTACACACGTGTTCTTTGCTTTGAACAAAGAACAACAGGAAGGAGCATAACGCTTCTCTACTTCGTATATAACTGCGACATAATGCCCATATTGAACCTCCAAGTATGACTCATGTTAGTTAGTTTCTTCGAACAAAGAAGTTTCGGAACAAGTTTTTTCCTCTTCAAAGTGAAAGGGAAGTCAGCCATATGCAACCTCCATCCCGGGCCTCCTTCCTGTTGTTCTGTATTCAGAGGTTCTTTGTCAATATAACCAAACAATTTCCGTTTGCGATTTGTCAGTAATATGACAATATGACTATCTGTGCTCTTCTTTTTCTATTCCTTGCTCGTTGTCTTCTACTCTAACTAGATCGCAGTATAGCTCCCTGTTTTCCTAAGCAAAGTAACACATTTGACGTCCTCTTCTTTCCGAGAAAGCTGAATTCGACGTTGCCATATCGTGCACTCAAGACCATTCCCTTTAAATGCAAATCCCCATTTTTATTTTTCAGTTTTAGGTGATCAAACAAATTTTTTTTAATATAATATTGAAATTTTATGTTTGAAATGTGATGTTCTGAAGGTTTTTCATGGAAATTACTGCATTTTCGTTTAAAGGAAAACCCCCCATTGTAATGTATTGTAATAATTAAGTTAAATTAATGTGCTGACTATAAGCCATTGGCACATAATGGCAGAAAATAATTCTTTCCTCTTGCACGTCGATGACGTAAATGGAAATTAGATGTTAACATTAGGCCAATCTATGAGAAATGATATATCGCACGTTTAAATTCTAAAATTTACTTTCACGGAAGCACCCTTAATTATAGTCCCTACTTCCCGTATAACCCCTCATTCTGGGAAATAGAAACATCAGTCGTTGAAAGATGACCTCCAAAAAAGAAAATTTACCAAAACAACACGTCGGACATCTATTCCAATTTGTTCTTTGTCGTCGTAAAGCTAAGTAGTTATCGCTGTTTCCATCGGAAATTATACAGGACTGACCGTTAAAACGAGCCCGATGGCAGGAAGCTGTCACAGATGTCCGAAGGTTCTAACAGGAACCAGAAGCTTGTTAATAAATTCGCCACAGAGGTGTCAGGAGGACCAAATTGGTGGAATTCCCAACCCGCAAAAATGCCACGTATGTGAAAACGTCTTAATGATTCATGTGGCCACCGGTAGTGAAAAAAAAGGTAATGGTCGTCTGTCATTTTTCGTTTGAAAAATTGACCCTCTGATCTGTCCTACGTGAACCCGTGGACTTCCTCGTTCTCAGAGAGGGACACTGATTAGAGCTAATGACTTCAAAACAAAATTCTGCGTATGTTTTACCGGCCACACCAGATTTCAGGCCGAAGTATTTTGTCCTAGGCCAAATCGGTTCATTCTATACGGGGCACAGAATGCTCCCATTGATGGAATGATTAATACCTAGCTACAATCACTGCACTGATCAAATAGCGAACCATATATGTTTGATCATTTCAACTCATTTGAAAGATTGGGATGATACAATAATACTGACAGTCTGTATTACTTATTCCATATAAATTTGAAGTCGGTGCGAAGTGAAGTATGTATTTTCATTTCAATGTCGGCCTTATATCATTCCAGATGTGGACTTACAGTAGCAATGTATGTATTTTCCTATAGTTTCCTTAGCAGAGACATTAAATTTGAACGGAATAAATAGTGAAGATTAAAAAACTAACAATGATTTTGGTGGCATTGGATAGCGCTTCAGGAAGGTATTGAACTATTGTGCTTTTTCTTCGATGGTTAGAAGTCGGTTCTTTTTTCATGAATAGTTATATTCCAATTTTAGTAGAATGCTCAGTGAAATGGAGAAAATTTCTGAAAGGGGTCCATCAATGATACAGTTATGTGAAACGAATTCCGAGACACGATTGTGATCACTGTGCTATAGGCAAAAGAAATCGCTGAAGTAGATTCGGACGAAAGACAATTATGAGATGATTTTTTTGAGACACCCTTTATATTTTACCATAAATATCTTGCCGCAGTAGGAGAATGTGATCCAATTTTGTATATTTCATTCTTGAATAAGATCACCGTGAAGTCATAAGAGATATAGGGAAAAATAAATAATCTAATATGTAATTGATAAAATTATGTTAATTGATTTTTCGACTCACTTTGTATATTTCATTACAATTATCTTTTTACACGTGTAGCTTTTTTTTATTTTCCATTGAAAAATTGGTAGTTGCCATTGGAAACACATCTTTTTATTATTTCTTTTTGGAATATCCTGTAAAACTCACCATAATTATCTTTCTGTAAGTAAAAGAACGTAATCTTTCCAAATTTCCAATGAAAATATGGTGGTTTCCTATTGAAAATATGTATTTCATTATTTCATTTTTGGGAGACTCTGTATATTTCATTCTCGAAAGATGACACCGTGGATGTAGTGTAGGTTTGGGCATTCTTTACAAAGGTCAAATTGTGAATGGGTAAAATCCACGCAATTATTTGTTGAATTCAGAATATTTGAAAAAAACTTTGAATTTTATTTTGAAACATGCATGCAGGGTCATTACGAAATTTCACGAAAATATCATCGCATCGCATCAGCATTGTCCAAAAAGTTACTTAGTTTGTTCATGATTGTATCGGTGTCTTTTTAAGTTACTCTGAAAACAACAACCTCACCTAGGAAAAATAACGAAATTTGGCATATTTTTGTCCGATATCTCCGTGAACATTAATCGGATCGAACTGAAATTTGCTCTACTGTGGTGAAATATATATTTTGCAAATCTGATTGATAGTTTCCAGATTTTTTTTTTTAAATACACCAACCATAAGAACTGAACAAATTTCAGCAAAAAACTGCGCGACGTTATGCTTCAACAAACTGCTGAGCTTCAATCTGATCGCTCAGGTAATTCCTGAAATTTTGGGTCAATAATCTCAAGAACCCAGCCAATTATAACTCCAAAACCTTTCGGCTTATTCGGTCTGTTATCGAAGTCAACCAAAGCATTCTGAAATGCAACCTGACCTCAAAGTGTCAAGTTCATAGGGTTTTTCGTTGTCTCTTTATTGCGCCTACGGTCAGCAGGTCAGACAGAATCGATTCTAACATTGTATTCTCATTATCCATTTTCCAATTATTTTCATTTCCAATCGATTATGAACGTTTGGGATTACGCGTACTCGTTTGAGACCATTTTCAGGTAAAAAAATCGAAAATCACAGATATGTGGATAAAACAATAGCATACTATTCGCTCATTTTCAAAAATTTTCCGAATTTATTTTCAACAGTCCTTTAAGCCGCGTAGAGACACGAGAGCTGAGTAGCTCTCGAGGAACTTGTGAGGCAGCCTCGTTTTGTTGAAATGGCTCGCGACACCGTATACACTCACGAGGCAGCTCAATTAACTTGCCTTGCAAGCCGCTCAGCTCTCGTGTCTGTACGCCGCTGTAAGCCGCGTACGAGAGCTGAGCGGCTTGCAAGGCAAGTTAATTGGGCTGCCTCGCAAGTGTAGACGGTGTTCTGAGCGGGAGCAGAGCGGTGCGCGAGCCACTAAACTTGATCCATCCGATGTCGGTTTTTACGTTGAGGCAAAAGGATTTCTTAGGCTCAGGGGACGGCAAACCAGCAGCGCTCGAATATTTTTACGATGCTTAGAGCACACAGGTGCGTTTCGTGACGATTTTCGTCTTGTTATTCAATCGTGTAGATATGTTTCCGAATGAATCTCATTTGGAGTGAGATTAGATTCTTCTTCAAATTTCAAGGCCCATTTGGAAAACTTACGTATGAAGTTGAAATCTAGGAATAATATTCTTCAAAAACTAGCTGGTTCTTCATGGGGTGATGACCCTACATCTCTTCGTACCGCAGCTTTGGCTATGGTTTTTTCTACTGACTATTGTTGTTCGGTTTGGTTTAACAGCGCTCATGTTATTAGAATTGATGCACACCTTGATGTTGCCATGAGAATCATTAGTGGTACCATAATATCTACACCTCTACTAATGTATTTGTCTTTTTCAAAATGCTTCCTCTTGCAGTGGTTACCAGTTCTTTCAAAAAGTGTACCGCCCCATATTCGCATATAGGTTGCAGTGATGAAGTCTTGGGATAAATAACATTTCTTTCGGAATTTATTCCCAATTATATCTTATATTCCGGATTCTGAAATTGTTAGATTGAAATCTCGTAAACCTCTATGGGTTAACGATTTTCTTAACGCCAATAAAAATGACAAAGAAATTTGGCGTTCGGAATGGAATTTGTGTAATGTTTTCAACAAAAGTTTGATCAGTGATCCTTCAGAAAAAGTTTGTGGTTTTAATCTTCCTAGAAAAATTTAGTGCATTTTGAATCGACTTAGGACCGGTCATGGTCGCTGTAACGCTGTAATAGTTTCCTCTTCAAATGGAATTCAGTCGAAAGTTCAAGGTGCGAATGAGTAGAAGAAGAGAAACCAATAGAACAGTCAGTTAAAAGAAGTCGAATATATAAATTTGACGATGGTTTCGAGGCAATTCATTCAATGTCTGATTCTTTTTTGAGATAGATCGTGAACTTCAAATTAATTAAATGAGTAATAAAAATTTGTTAGTTTATATTGGTTTTTTCCATCTTCTTTTTTTGTTTTCGAGTGTGATTTCGAGATATCAACCTGCATCGGAAGGAAAGAAAAAATTTGTTTCGTTGGTGAAAGAGAAGCCCTTCAATATCAAACAACAATTTCATTACACTTTACGGGAGACATAATTTTTCCTGAAGTTTTGTCTGTGCTCTAGTATCATACGTAAAAATGTATGATACTCCGTTTACATTTTCTCTGCTAATACTGTGATAACACATATGTTTGATATGAAAAAATGTATATACTGCCCATTCTAAAGAAAATATATGTATATATTTGTAGAAGAATTCTTAAAAAAATGAATAATAAAATACTGTGTAACTTTGCGATTCAGTATGACCTTCCGAAGGGCCATCAGTTCTCGAGCCGATATTCAATTTCGAAAATATTCCGAGAACATATGTGAAATTTTATGTTATTTCCTCAATAGTCCACGAATAACACTCTGACAACGAATCTGAACGAACGCAGACAATCTCTTGAGTTCACGTCATTTCTTATTCATCTAGTCATACTGAATACAGCAGTATACGATACTACAACAAGATTCCACCAAGTATAAGAACTGAAGCAAATCTAAAAATCTATAAAAGTAGAATCCTCAGATTATCGATCAAGCTTGAACCGAACACTATACGAGAGTTCCTGGATAGTGACTTTAATTAGTGTTATGCTGGGTTTCGACACAATTTCAATTTCAAAAGTATTTTTTTTTTTACATCTTATCTTGAAATAAAGTACTATTATTATTATTATAATTAGAATTTTTTCAAAATTCTGTAGGTATGTATAGTTTCCTTCCATGGAAGACGTTGGGGTTGACATTAATCTCACATACTCTTGAGAAATTTCCAATCATTCATTATATCCACGTGCTGCTACTCCACATCGCCTATTACAGCCCCAAGTTTCCAGACTATAAAGCTGAAAGTTTCAGTCACCACTAATGTCACCAAATGTGTTTCTCATTAGGCCTGACCTTACATCAGTAGGAAGTAGATTCTTAGGGCTTATTACTCAATTTCGGAAAACCGAAGATAAGGATGGGGGTAAAAAAGATTTATCGATACGGAAAGAAAGCAACAAAAATAGAAAGAGTTTGGTATGATTTTGGTTCTCATTTGTGTGATTTTAGTGAACCAGACATCGTTAAGTTGCCAATGCTAAATTGAAATGAATGGTGTAATGAAGAATATGTTCTCTGTATTTTATTTGTTCACTTACTCGAATGGCTAGAAAGTTACTGATGATGATACAAAGATATTTCATTATTTCTGTGCGGTTGAATATACAGGATGTTGCATAAACAATTATCATTAAGTAACTGGAGAAACCTCTAGTATAATATAAAGATTTGAACTGCGACACTTAGATGAAAGATCTTTAAATTGTTTTTGCTCATCGCTTTGGAACTTTCCGATATTTTTTGTTAATAATTTGCTAACAGTTGATATATCTTGTTTTATCAGAATTATGGTACTCTAACCCAAGCTCTGTTCTCCTCCGTAATATATCTGAATTAATGAAATTTGGAAGATTGAATATGACCATTGGACAGGAACATATATGAAAAAATTCAAATTTTTTTGGAACTAACAACTATTTATGCTTTTCAAATAGTATACCCTGTGTATTATAATATCCTCAAAATCTTTTTGATCATCTGAATCCATTGATAGTTCACAGTTAATACACGAATAAATTATCGTTATTCAACCGAGAAGATACTTGATATCTGGAACAGGGAATATGCTTATATATGGAAAAAATTCTCGAAAAGTACCAACATGAGTTAATGAGCTTTCACGTACTTGTTCAAAGTAGTCGCCAAAGCGTTCACGCATTCACGTATCAACCCCGCCAAACTCAGCTTAACTTCCTGATCGATATATTTGGTGATCTTCCTTTCATATATTCTTCACTAAAGTTTGCATGAACTTCCAAGCTATCATTTTCAAACAAATAACAGATATCGATCTGGTATCTGTATAAGTCGTTTCGTTCAGATGTTTTTGTGTTTACGGCTGGCCTAACCTTCGATCCTTAACAAAATAACTATCGAAAGAATCTACTCAGAGACTAAGTAATTGTAGAGCAGGTGTGGAGTGCAATCACGAAGGCAGAATTCTCAAATTGGCAAAATCCACCTGATAATTTCGAAGGTACATCCACTCAAAATTTTAATTTTTCAATATTCCCGAAAATACAGATTGGATCGAATAGGAATCCAGTTGGAAAATTCTTTCAAAGCACCGACGTGAGGTATGTGTGACAAAAGTATCAGCTTAAATGTTCATGCGGAATTTCGTGGACACCATATGTTCGCTAAATTTGAAATCATCAAGAAATTTTTTTTGAGGTATAGAACTATGAAGTGGAATAAAACAAGGATGAATTTTCAAAATTGGCATGAAATTGACTATATTCAAGGAATGATCTTTTGGCATTATAATTTAAATATAATTTCTAGCATATGACCGCCACGGCTGGCTCGAACATTATATAATCTGGAGGTCCAATTTTCAATCACTTTTTCCAACATTTGTGACCGTATATCGGCAATAACGCGGCGAATGTTGTCATTCAAGTGGTCGAACGTTTCGGGATTATCGGCGTAGACTAGCGACTTCACAATTTCACATATCCCCACAGAATAGTCAGCGGCGTTAAAGTGGCCGATCTTAGAGGCCAATTCACGGGCCCGTAACGTGAAATGTATCGAACGTTTCCTTCAGTAAATCAATTGTGGCACGAGCTCTGTTACATGTTGCGTCGTCTTGTTGAAACCACAGCTGCTGCACGTCATGGTTGTTCAATTGAGGAACGAAAAAACGTGGTGCGAAAACGGGCCATAGTTAGTCTAATCAATTGCTCTGATGGACGATTATCTTGACCGTAAAATGGACATAGAGCACGATACGTATTCCGAACAGAACCATTATTTTCAAAATAAATTTGCACAATTTGGAAGCGTCGTTCAGGCGTCAGTCTATTCATGTTGAAATGCCAGACCAAACTGAACACAAATCACTTGACAGCTGACAAAATGGCCACCAGTTAAAACAGTGTTGACAACTTAAAGCTCTATACCTCTAAAAAAACATCCTTCACTACCAGAGTACCAGAAGATGAAATTCGAAGATCACCAAGATATTTTTTCTAGGCATAACACTTCCAATGTCATTTTGCGTGAATTGGTATCGTTCATTCCATAATCGCAAGTTATTCATTCTATACCGTTGAAAAGAATATTCCTGCCCCCCATTATGTCATTAATATCATAATATCGACAATTTTCAAGAAAAATTCCGAAATGGTAAATGGTTGAATTGGTTTCTTTTCATCTACCACTATCCACAATATGTCATATGTTGCAAATGAATTTACTGACCACAGGCTCCCATTTCATCTGATATCCTAAACGCGCTGTCCACCCAGCATTCTCGAGTACTAATCCCGAATAATGATCTCACCCTACACCCCCTTTTCTTACCCTAACAATACGCGTCATTTCAACCCACGCAACCGTCATCTGTAGCTGGACATTGGGCAGTTCGGTTCCCATAAGAAAGGTCTATAAATTGGCACCGGAAATCAGAGATTGCCGTTTCCTCGGTTCCATAAAGAATTAAGGACCCTGTACATTACGCCATGCATAGTGCTGGAAATAAACGCTTGATTTCGTTTCAGAAATGTCCTTTCGGATCTTGTCGTGGATGTTCTGATCAACCGAATTGGAACAGCTCAACTTCTGGGCATGAAAATAATCGATGAAATATATTTTTACAAGATAGATCCCTTGACGTTTTTTTGAAATGAGATGAATGAAAAGAATTCGGAAGAAGCACTTACGTGAGGTCAGGAGCTTTTACGCACTTGTCCTAATTCGTTGCCAAAGTTAACGAATGAATTCCCACAAAATTTTGTAGTTGCGCTTTGATATTCTCCAACTAATTCCGAAGTTTCAAATTGACCGCATCAGTAAATCTTGAGGTATTAAGAGCAAACATTACCACGTGTTGGTGAACTACGGCTCTGCAACACAGTCACATGCAAGTTTCATTAAACCACAGTATAGAAACTAGTTGTAGTTTCTAACTGTGATTAAACCTCGTTAATGTGTCAAGGTCAATATACCTTCTCGCTGTCTGCCTCATTTAACGTTGCCAATAACCGCGAGAAATATTGGAAATGCGTGATATTTAGGAGAAAATTGGGTGTCGTTCTGCAGGCTTCAGTGATTATTTGGGAAGTACTTAGTTCTTCAATGAGAATGCGCAATGTTAGTTATTTTTCCATTTTTCACTGCATTTCAAATTTTATTTTCCCAAAAATTCTTGAATGTAAAGAGTGGAATCATTGCCCATTCTCACAATTTTATTCGAACCATTTGCACCAAAAAAATTTTTTGAAAAAAAAACTAGAAAAGTCAGCGACTTTTGCTCACATGTTCAAAATGAATGACCGCTTTGGCAATGAATTTGAGCACGCGCGCAAAAGCTGCTGCCTTCACGGCAGTGCTTTTCTGAATTTTTTTTCAAATTGTTCTGATAACACGGTAATCACGAAATTTCGCACAAAGTTGTCCATCGGGATTTTCAAACTAGCTGCCAAGTTTCATCATGATCGAATGAGTAGATATTTTTTGAGTAATTCCGAAAAAGTCAACGACATCGAGAAAAAAAACACGAAATTTTACATATTTTTTTCCAATATCTCCAACAATGATAATCGTATCGAATTGAAATTTGATGCATTGCTGTGAAATATAGAGCTCAAGGTGTGAGCGAATTTTTTTTTGAATATGATGGATAGTTCCGAAAAAAAAAATTTTTATAAAAAAATTTGAAAAATAATTTTTTTAAATTTACTAACGGCTCGATCACAACAAAACTTTGCGAGAGGTTGGACGTTGTTACGCTCCAACTTACTGCCAATTTTCAATCCAATCGCACCAATGAATTATCAGGAAATATCCTCAAAATTTAAAATGGCCATAACTCAGAAACCGTTCTACCGATTCTTTCCGTTAACAAATTTAACCGTCGCATTTTGAAATGCAACCTATCCTGAAAGTTTCAAGTCGATAGGAATCTCCGTACGCCCGTAATCGTGCCTACGGACGGACAGAATTGATTTTGACACCGGATTCGTCATCAATGAGTCCAACCTAGTCATTTGAGACCATTTTCGGCTCAAAATCCATCACAATCAATAGGCGACCACCACTTTTGAACAAGCAGGTGAAAGCTTATGACCTCAAGCCAGTTCCTGTCTTGGAATATTTTTTATATCTGAAGTAACTTCGAATTTTCAAGAATAAACTATCATAACCATGAGGACGAATATCCGTCGATGAATAAAGAAATATTACACCTTGATCTAATCATCAAATCAATTATTATTGGAACTCTTTCTTCTCTATGAACCAATTACTACATTATCAGAATTATTGAAATTACATCATTTCTGATTCGAATTTCAAATAAATATTTTTGAACTTCTGAATGAATAAGTCAATTTCCAAAGATACAATGCCATATCATAACGTTGGCTTCATCGTATTCACATTAACGTTTCGTTAATAATTTTCCATAAAATTAATGTCTAATTGTAATTAAAGAACTGAAAAAAAAATTGTTTCAGTAAAAGGCTATGCAACTCATGTAGCTTTTATATACTTTTTATTATTGCAATAATAATTGTTTATCGTGTAAATGATACTTGTCATCATAGAATAGAATAGAATACATGATGCGGACCATAGAAATTGAGACGTTTTTCCTTGCTGTTCATTTTGACAATCTGTTGAGAACAATTTTCATGAATTTTGTTGTTTATAAAACTCTTCATTTTTAACTAGCCTGATAAATGAAAGAAAAGATACTGGAATTTCTTCAAAATCATTTTTTTATGCGTCCATTCACATAAACCTTGTGACATTATTCACGAAAACATAAATCGTTATTTTAAATTCACCTACCAGATTCCATTTCGACGAGGCCTGTCTGTTGGTAGAAAAAGAGGAAATGAAATCTCATATGAGTATATCTCTGGGAACTGCTGGATGGATTTTCCTCTTTTACTAAGGTGGACTTTATATTCAAATTTCGAATCAATCTTGCAAATTGCACAGGTCATCAGCTTGACATCATCAGTTTGACTTATATAACTTTCTGAAAACTATTTCCGCTCAAAATTCGCTTAACACCGACGTTTCGACGAGAATATAGCGAGAAGGCAATGACCAAAATCCATGAAAAATTCGCCCCATCTCCAAATACCCTTGTATCCGAAAATATGCCAGCAAATGAGCCTTCTCGAAAATTTTCAGCACTTTCAGGCAAACTCTCCAAGCGCGACCAATCGTTAAGAGCATCCGAAAGTGTGATATTCTCATTAGGAAAAAAAACAAGTCGACGGTCGGATTTCAAGGGATGAACCGCCCAAGTGACCGAAATAAATTACGAGTCGTTCCGGGTTCGTGGTTTTTTGAATTCGGAATGTTTTAGCGCTAAATTAATGTATCTGTTTTATCCTGATTTATTGGATCCTGTAAAATATCGTATAACGCATTTCCTGGTTGGCGAATAGAATGTTGGGCATAGAGCAGTTGGATAGCTTTTATACTTAAGATGAGATGAATGGAAAGAATATGAAGAACTCTGACGATTTAACATTTGATAGATACCGATCTTTTCAATTTTTTAAATCTTTTTTCATTTTCATCACTCCATATCACATCATGTCAAAATTTCACACACCACTTACTTTTGATGAAGACTTTCAAATCCGAACTCTATGGAAGAATACATTTACTATTCGTGTCCCTCGTAGATACATTGATTGCACAAATTCAGTTCAAGGGTTATCTTCTCAAATCAAAATCTTTTGAGACGAACATTAACAAAAAATAAATAGAGAAGTAGTGGGAATTCGGATATTTTATTGTCTGCTACTTTGAAAACAACGCCAACATTTCGTGGACAAGTTTCCTCTTTATCAAGGCTAGTTAACTAAATTGTACAGACTAAGGGCCGGTATTATAAAACTTATTTGGATCACAGAGGGCTGTTAACTCTCACTTTCGAACTAGAATTCACGAGTTAACTTCTTGTTATCTGTCTAAAAAACTTTATAATACTGACACTGAGTCAATAAAATCAGAGACAAAAAACTAGGTGAAGCACCAGGGCAACATTACTTGAGAAACGATATCCATATTCCCAATACTCTCTATCTATTTGAATGGAGATGGATGATAATGTTTCACTTATTAACAAAAA
This sequence comes from Myrrha octodecimguttata, assembly GCA_958510865.1. Lineage (NCBI taxonomy): Eukaryota > Metazoa > Arthropoda > Insecta > Coleoptera > Coccinellidae > Myrrha > Myrrha octodecimguttata. The sequence continues at coordinate 37,172,593 of OY294057.1, forward strand.
ATTATAAAAGTTCTGAAATGTTGAGTGCGATAAATTCAAAAACTGAGTGTGATTTCAAAAACATTTCACAAATTCTGTGGAATTTTTTTTTTATCAAATTCCGACGAAAATTGGCACAGACCTTGGAATGAATATTGCACAGTAGTGCACAGAATTTCGGTTCCTTCCGATTCTTATTCTTGGAGATAGGTACTGGGAAGAAATAATTATAAATTTCGTTTGTTTTCCTCGGTATCGTTAATTTTTTCCGGTATAACTCAAAAACTGAAAAATGCAGAAACGGTCATGAAGAAACTTTGTAACATATTGTCAGATGCTGATGCACAGCTTGGTGCAAAATTCCATGATGATCGTGACATTAAAATAATTTGGAAGAACATTCAAAAATTGTTTTTTCGTCTATTTTTATCTTTAACATTAAATCCAAGATTCGACCCAGCCCAACGCGTAACTTCCTGATAAAAAGATTCGGCGATCTACTTTTCATATAGTCCACATAAAATTCTACATGAACCTTCACACTGTCAATTTTCATTCAAGTCTTGCACTTTGATTCGATCCAGTTTGTATTTTCGGAAATACTGTGAAAATGAAATTTTTGATGGAGATTTCTGCAGAGTCGTTGGGTGGATTTCACTCATTCACCAATAAGGTTCGTTTTTAAGATCCAAATCCACTCTACAGATATCGAGTTTCTGAGTTGCTTCATTAGTAGATTATTTGATCGGCCGTCAGGTCGACTTCGAGAATTGGTGAATTCCACCCCATTATTCCCATTCAAAATTCAATTATAATAATATTCTCGAAAATACGGATTGGATCGAAGTGAAATCCAGTACTTGATTGGGAATCACAGCTTGAATGTTCATGCAGAATTTCATAAGGAAAAATGAAAAGAAAAAAATCACGAAATATGACATATTTCTTCCCAACAGCTCCGAAAACTTGAATCAAACTTGAAATTTGGTACACTTTTTTGAATATTGGTTTCAAAGTCAGTGCAGAATTTTTTCGAGTTATAATAGACAGTTTCTCACAGAAAAAAATCCCAAGCAAAATATGTTTTTTTATTGTTTCAATGGTACGAAATTTCGCATAAAGTCGTGCATCAGAATTCTTCAACTAGAGGATGTCTCAGCAAGAACTCGAATTTTGAAAATAAAAAAATGAATATTCATTTAATATTTTATTGAATTTTTTTTCTACATATATATGGAGGTGATGATGACATTTACACATGAAAAAAAATAACGGTTAAATAGCCACCGTTGCTCTGTTGGCCAGTATGCACTCTTTTGATGGAATTTTGCACATTTTGCGGTGAGGGCTGCTGAATTTGACGATTTCTTCTTTGAGTTACTCAGTTATCTCAGGATGGTTCGCTTAGACCTCACTTTACAAAACACCCTAAAGAAAATAGCCCAAATGAATAAAATCACAACTTCTTGGCGGCCAGTTTTGGTTTCCGAAAAGAGAAATTACTCGACTTGAAAACTTTGTTTTTAACAAAGCATACCTGCCAACAGAGCATCCAATCGATATTTTGTTTCATGTGTAAATGTTATCACTGTCTCCATACATATGCAGAAAAAAATGTTAATGAAATATTAAACAAATATATATTTTTTAATTTTTAAAATTCAAGTTCTTGCTGAGACACCCTTTAGTTAATGAATTTTATCATGATTGTATTTTTCTAGTTATTCCGATATCAACGATACCGAGGAAAAAGTTCTTTATATTTTCTCTCCAAAATAAAAATCGAATTAAATTTCGTAGAATGTTGTGAAATATAGGAAACAGGTGAATGCGAACATTCGTCGAAATCTTATGGAGAGTTTTTGGAAAAATAAATCCGATTTTTTTTTTCCAATTCACTAACTATAAAATCACAACTAAGTACCAAGTCAAAACGATGGTTCAAGTAGTTCCTGAGATATTGGAGAAATAACCTCAAAAATTCAAATGACTATGAGATCGACAACATTCGGCCGATATGGCCAATTGGCCAAATTACTCGGTGCATTTTGCGACCTGAAAAGTTCAGGTCACTAGCTTCCTCCAGATTTCGTTTACTCGGCTGGACGGCCAGTAATCTTCGAATTTTTTCCCAAAAAGGGTCTCAAACCACTAGGTTGGACTTATCGATGACGAATCCGAATCCGGTGTCAAAATCTATTCTGTCCGGTCATTCGTCTGGGGACTCTATAACTGTCAAACGGAGAAAGATAGCGACTTGAAACTTTCAGGGTGAGTTACTCATCAGCATTTGGCGGTTACGTTCGTTAATGGGCTGAATCGGCCAAACAGTTTCGAAGTATAGACATTTGAAATTTTGAAGTTATTTTCCTGTAATTTCAGGAATGACTGGAGCAATTGGATTGAAACTAGGCAGCAAGTTGAAGCATAACGATGCCTAACTTCTTACAAAATTTTTTTGAGATTGTACTACCGGTAAATTAAAAAATAAATTTTTCACGAAAACTTGTTTTTCGGAAACTATTCATTGAATTCGAGAAAATTCTTTCAAATACTTTGAGCTCCTCATTTCACAGCAGTGTACCAAATTTTAGTTTGACGCGGTTATAATTTTCGGAGTTATTGGAAAAGAAATATGTCAAATTTCGTGATTTTTCCTCGGTATAGTTGATTTTTCTGAAACAACTCCAAAACTACTGATGATGAAACTTGCTTTATAGTTTGAAAATGCTGATGAACAACTTCGTGCGAAATTTCGTGATGATCGCGTGATTAGAACAATTTGAAAAAACTAATTTTCCGCCCAATGATTCCGTTGATGTACCCGTTCAAAATTGTATTTTCTCAATATTTCTAAAAATATAGATTGGATCGAATTGAAATAGGAGGTTCATGCAGTATTTCGTGAGAATAATATGATTAGAATGCGGTCAAATCTTTCCATCAGGAAGTAAAAGTGTGTTTGGCGGGGTCAATACGTGGAAGGATGATCGCTTTGGCAACGAATTTGAACATGCGCGCCAAAGCTGCTTCATCTTGATTGAATCAGTATTTCTTGATTCATACCGAAAAAAACATCGATATCGAGAAGAAAACCACGAAATTTTACAAATTTTTCTCCGATATCTCCAAAACTAATAGGAATATCGAATTGAAATTTGGTTTACTGCTGTGAAATATGCAGCTCAAAGTATCAGCTAATTTTTTTCTGGATGTGATGAACAGTTCGCGAAAAAAAGTCGTTTGGGACCATTTTCGGCTCACAATTCGAAAATTACAAACATTTGGACAAAACGATAGCACGCTGTTCCCCAGAACATGCGCGCAATTATGTCAATTTGAAAGATTCGTCACTTGAAACATCTAAAACCAGCATTCGCATTAGAGAGGAGTTCTCTAAAAGTTTTGTCCAATTTTTTCACCTATCTGAAGAATTTCCAGAGAGAGCCATAAAGGCATAAAGCATCACTCTGGGAAAAGATCCATCTGCCGCACAAAACTTCAATACAAATTCCAAATGCAAAACATTAAAATCGTAGCATTACCGTAACAAGGACCATATGCGAACCCGACAAATCGACAATAGAAAATATTTAAACAAGAATAATCCTACGGTAACGTCCTAAAATTCGGAAAGAGTGATACTATAATTCATTACTGGAGGTTAGAACAGATGTAGGCCAAAAGTCAACCGCACAGGTCTCGACAACAAAGGGCAAATACTTGATTTATATGATCTGTTTTATCAAAAACTGACCCTTGGTCACTCTTCACAATGGCGGAACGTTAACATTATCGTGACCTATGTTTCATTTCCACCCTGTATCTTTTGTTGTTCAATACTTTTCTTTTGTTATATCCGACCCCAGGGTTAAACTTTTTGACCCTAATAATTGTAGCGTAGATAAACACATCAGTAATTTTTCATTGCAAACTCCCCTTCAACAGTATCGGGAGTGGAACTGTGAAGAAATTGTTGTCTAAGTTCACACTAGCAGAAGTGGTGGTTTTTGAATGCTCCACCTTGTTTTTTTGACAATGAGGAATGGGTGATTTACTGCTTGACTCGCCGATATTTGCTTTGATGCAAATGTTCGTTTTACCCGTAGACATCGAGTTTCTTCTTTTGAAAAATGTGGATGTGGTGTCTAGTAAGTTTCTCCTACGTTAACATTTCATTTGAGCGACTCATTTTATTGCGCCCATGTTCTGGGGAACAGCGTGCTATCGTTTTGTCCAAATGTCTGAATTTTCTAATTTTGAGCCTGAAATGCTCTCAAGCGACTAGGTTGGGCTCACTGATGACGAATCCGGTGTCAAAAACGATTCTGTCCGGCCGGCCGTTCGTAGGTTTCGGATGAAGAGCCTTTTAAAGTTTAAACATTATTTTCACGATAATTCAGGAACAGCTGGAACGATTGTATCGAAACTTGGCAGTTAGTTGGAGCATAGCAAAGCGCAACTTTTCGGGAAATTTCGTTGAGATCGTAATCAATTTTTTTAAAATTTTTTTTTTGAAGAACATTTTTTTTGCGAACTTTTCATCACATTTGAAAGAAAGATTTAGCGCATTCTTTAAGCTCCATATTTCACAGCAGTGCACCAAATTTCAATTTGATATGGCTATTTAGTTTCGGAGATATTGGAAAAAATATGTGAAACTTTTTTCGATATCGTTGTTTTTTTCAGTTTAACTCAAGATTTAGTTTGGAGATACTGAGAGACAACTTCGTGCAAAATTTCTTGATGATCGTGTAATCAGAAAAATTTGAATGAAAATTTCAATTTTTTTTTTCAAAATATTCAATATTCTGTGATCTTCTCATCATATTTTCCTCATTAGATTCTGTATGAACCTTCAAACTGTCATTTTTCTATAAAGTACTAGGTTTCAATACGATCTGATTTGAATTTTTGGAAATATGGAAAAATAAAATTTTGAATAGGTATATCAGCGGAATCATTGGGCGGATTTTACCCATTCACGAATTCAGCATTCGTTATTAAGGTCCAAACCTTCTCTTCAAATATGGAGTTTCTAAGTTATTTCTTTCAGAAGGTATTGTGTTTACGGTTGGCCGACCGTAAACACACCATCTTCCGGAAGAAACTACCTAGAAACTCGATATTTGTAGAGTAGGTTTGGGGCTTAATAATAATAATAATAATAATAATAATAATAATAATAATAATAATAATAATAATAATAATAATAATAATAATAATAATAATAATAATAATAATAATAATAATATTAATGAAAATAATAATAATAATAACCTTCATTTTCACAATAAAAATACTCTGTGTGCGCATGTTCAATGTAGATGACCGCTTCGGCAACGGCAACTTGAACATGCGCACAGAAGCTGTTGCCTTCACAGCAGCGCTCTTGTAGGTTTTTTTTTCGTTTTGAGATAACCGCAATTGAATGTTTGGAACCTCAATATTAATTAGTTTTAGCTTAGCACGTTTCGCTCTTGTTGGTTAAATATACGATTGGCTTTGGTATGTTAGGACAATCTGTATAAAAAAATAAACAGTAGAAATCTTAAATTGTGTATGGAAATTCTTTATATTTTAGACTTTTCATTGTCATTAAACGTGTTGGATTCAGAGACTTCTGATTTTCTTGCATTTTTTCAGAAGTATAGGGCTCTAGTCTAAGCCATTCTCTAACATATGGTATCATTATCTCGTTTTTTGATGAATATGTTCTTAACATGATTTTCCGTTGGCGTCTTCGAATACGAAGCATATGAATTTTCACAGAAGATTGTTTTCCGTACAATGAATTTTCGAGTTGATTCAAAAACTGTAACTTTCTCTGAAATGGTCCTCCAAGATTTTCAGACTGATTAATTTTTCAAAACTGTTCTAATTTTCTGTTTAATTTTTTTTCCGGATGCCTTCAAGTCAAGATTTAAATACAGTATACTAGAGTTCAGTTCGATCCAATATTCGTTTTTGGAAAGTTTGGGAAACTGTTAAATTTGGCTTTGGAACCCAATTCGAAGAGGCGCATTAAACTCTTGACCTTATGTCAGTGCTTCTCCAGAATTTTTTCCTACGGGCATGTCCCCAACTGGCTTTTGTAATGTGAATATTTTCGATAAAATTATTTCTTGGAAACCGTTTGACTGACTTTAATAAAATTTCGCTTGCTCACTTACCGTGTTCATTCTTGTTAAAATGAGTTTTTATTATGCGTATCGGAGATGTATATTAAAAAATTCAAATCCTAGGACTTCTAGAAAAGCACTGACGTGAAGTCAGCAGGATTGGGTTCATGTTTGAATTCGTTGCCTGAGCGGTCATCTTTCTCCGTATTGACCCCACCAAAACAGCTTTACTTTCTGATGGAAACAGCAGATCGTGAACTTGAACTCTTTGGACGGAAACAACTAAGGAAATCAATATTTGAAGAGTAGGTTTGGACCGCAATTAAGGACCAATTCGTGAATGGGGAAAACCCACCCAAACATCCGCCGATAATATAAAAACTCTGAATGAAATTTAATTTTTTCAATATTTGCATAAATAAAGAGTAAATAAAATTCATTACCTGATTGAAAAATGACAGCTCGAAGGTTCATACGGAATTTCGTGAGGATAATATGATTAAAATCCGCAGAATAAAGAATATTCGAAAACAAAATTTTCAAACTGCTCTAATGACTTAATCATTTCAAAATTTTGCAGTGAGTTGAGCCTCAGCATTCTCGAACCAGTTACTGACTTCTGTCACGATTGGATAAGAATTTTTTGAATTGATCCGGAAATATTATGATACCAAGGAAAAATCCATAAAATTTGTAATCCTTTTTTTCAATATATCCCAGAGTTTAAAGCGGATTAAAATGAATTTCAGTGTGTTCAATTTTTTCATTAAATCTGTTCAATAGTTTACGTAAAATATTTTTTTCAATTTAGTAATCACACAATCCCAACGAAATATTTCAACATCCGCATTCTACAAATAATTAACAAGTTTCAATTCTATAGCTGCGATAGGTCCTGAAATATTCAAATGACTGTGATTCCGAAACCGTTAGGTCGATTTGCTGGACATAAAGAAAGTATAAGTTTGAGATTTTATAAAGAAAGTCGAATAAAATACTGAATGGATGAAGTTGATCTCTAGTAATTGCAGTTCTAAAATGACCATGCGGATTCTGGAAGATATTTTCTGATGTTGAATTTAAAAGAAGAAATATATGTTTTTACGGGTATAACGACTCACGCCTTAGAGCAGAAGGAAATACTCTTTTTTTTAAACAATTCTTCACAATAAATTCATTGCTTCTTCAGGTTTCCTATATCATATAATAAATCTTTCAATAAAATAAAAGCATCTACAAATATTGCATGGTTTCCACCGAAAGTGAAACTATCAACAACAATCTCTGACACAATATGTTTTCAACTCTAAAATCTTTTTCAACAATCATTAGGCGATATTTTAACTCCCAAGAAAATCAGGTTGTACAATTAATTTTTTTTTCTATGTTCAATAATGAAACTTTCATTTTCTATGACAGATGTCTGTTGCTTTCATCCCGATAAGTGTCATATATCAATGTCACTTTTCTTCTTCTCTATTCCTTTCACATCACTATATCCAACAAAAAGCTGTAGGTCACTTAAATTTTGTGTCATTTTTTTTAACTATTGTATAATTACTTTTCTTATTTCTATAATTTCATAAATCAGTCGTTCATGACAGTTTTTTCGGTTTTCAATGTTTTACCGTTGTTCGTGCCAATTTAATGGTCCATTGTATACGCATGTGCTGCTAAGACACATTAGTTGCGAAATCTTGGTCAAGAAAAAATGACATCTTCCTTCTGCTCCATGAGGTGAGTTACTCTCTTAAAACAATATATTATCAACACTATAGACTCTGAAAAGTACACATTACATTTTTCTATATCTTTTTAAGTGTTGGCGAGTTGGACAAACTAATTTAGAAGTTTAACAGTCTTCAAACCGATCAGAATCTTCATCATTTATAATTTCGACATCACTAATCCTTAAACCCAGATAGCAATATGTCCGTTCACGCAGTTTCGGATTCCATTTCCTGAAAAATCACAGTTCATCTTGATAGACGTAGACCTGTACCGCACAAGTCCATGTATCGTCATTTTTCAAATAGAAAATAGCTTCCAAGAACAGAGGGCTATTTGTTTTTTGTTATTTTTGGTCTTTCGAAACTTGACTTTTGCTGTTTCTTATTCTCGACCTGTCAGCTTGATTGAAACCTGGCAGATGTATTATTTTAGGGACCATGTGCCACCGATATATCGGCAGACGATTTTGTTCCGTTTTGAACTGCTGTTGTGTTTTGTTATGAGGTGGAGTATCGAATTTCCAAGCGTTTATCGGAAATAATAAATAGATTATGATAACGGATGAAACAAAATTGATTTTCAGAGAAAAATTTGTTTCGATGTGAAGATGATGAACTGTTGGAACGTTATAGATACAGAAATACATTATCATGACAAATAAATAATCATTAGTGAAATAAAGCATACTTGATACACGATTGTAGGATACACCAGTGTAAGGAGGGGCAAGTGATTGTGGTGAAAAATTGTGTAACCTTATACTAGAAAACAGCGCTATCATTTAAAAATTTTCTGTCGAAAATGGTCAAAATCGATTGGATCGAAAACAATGAATGCGGGGTCGAATTTATTTCTATCTAGACATCCGTCAACATTTCAAGCTCAGAAAAAAATTTTAGGGTATAGATTAGAGGTCCTAATGCATCGGTCAAGTACTGAATCCGACTGACAGCTTGGGACTTGAAGCAATCTGATTTTTTTTTTCTAAATAATTCATCATTCCTTTTAATCGAATTGAAATTCATAAGGTAGCAAATTACCCACACAAAGTAATTTTATGAAGATTGTATCAATGAAAAACTGCTATAGAGATGCACTGACATGAGGTCAGAAGCTTTTAAGCGGTTGTTAAGCTACGTCGCCAAAGCGTTCGTCCATTCGCGTATTGGCATTTTGTCTCAAATTTACTCCCTGAACCTATTCCATCCTCCTGAAGTTCTGCATAAAGTAAAATGTCGGTCGGTTTTCTACAACTACAAATTAAGTTTTATTTTGACGGACTCAGTTATTCTGGAGATATTGTGGAAATCTCAAAACTTTGAAAGAGCCACAAATTTTGCAATATTCATTTCCAATATCTCTGAATATAAAAATCGGATCCAACTGAGATTTGGATCACTATTGCTACATTTTAACTTTAAGGTGTGTGTCAAATTTCATTGAAATCTGATGCGCACTCTTTCGAAAAAAAAATTTATTGTATGGAAAATTTCAAGTAGGATATTAAAGAGCTAACCTCAAAACTTCAAATGGGCATAACTCCGAAATCGTTCGGCTGATCTTGCCCATAAACGAACTCAACTATCAGAGATGCTTCAATCGCTTAGAAGCTCCTGACTCAACACCAATGCATTCCTGGAATATCAATCGATTTACACTGACTAATGCAGGATTTTTTTAAGCGCTTCTTCTGGCTAGTTACTTTCGAAGGAAAACACACAGGGGGCTTGAAGATTTCGAGCTATGTTTGGGCCTGCATATCCTTTTTGAGTTGGTTTAACGGAACAATCCCACCTACCGTTTCACCATTTAAAATTTTTTCGGCCGATCGTAAACACTACTTCCAAATGGAGATACTTAGACATTCGAAATAAGTTGATTCAGCAGATATACCCATTCGAAATTTCATTTTACCAATATTGAATTTTCATGCAGAGTTTCGTGAGGAAAATATTATCAAAAGATCGCAGAGTATAGAATATTCGGAAAAAATTTACATTTTTTCATCGAATAGTTTTAATGTCACAGTCATCACGAAATTTTGCACAAATTGTGGTACAAGAATTAGCTGAATGGGTCCCGAGTATCGAAATCGAATCAGTGTTTTTTGAGTTGTTCCAGAAATAACAATTAAAAACATTTGACAACTTTTTTCCCATATATCCGAAAATGAAATCGGAGCAAACTGAAATTTCTGTTTCATATTATTGACCCCAAGGTATGACAAATTGCTTAAAATCTGATCAACAGTTCCGGAAGGACAATTTTTTGCAACTGTAGGTAGTCTATAACTAATTACCAATAGAAAAAACACAGAAATGTGGTTCATTTTCAGTACTTATTTCATTCATACCTAACAATTTACCTACCTCAAACAAAAATTTCTCAGAAAGTAATTTCGAATTATTGAGCGATCAATCAGTCTTCACCCACCGAAGGCTTTTCGGCTTCCAGGTAATTTCCAATTTTTTTCGGAATCTGCTAAAAATATAATCCTCAATTAATTATCATTATATTAAACATAAACAAGTGGTAGAATATCGGTCGATAAGTCAACAAATATTCCACCTTGATCAGATTTTTACGCGCTTGTTCTAGGAAACAGCGCGTTATCCTTTCGCCACGCTGCCTGTAATTTTCAAATTTCGAGACGAAGAGGGTCTCAAACGATTGGGTTGAACACCCTGAAGCAGAATCCGTGGTCAAATTCAATTTTGTCCATCTGTCCGTCCGTCTGACCGTCCGTATGTGCTCTAACTTTCAAAGGAAAAGACTTAGCGACTTGAAATTGTCAGATTAGGTTTGGAGTCCAAATATCTCGAACCAGTTCGTTAAAAGGTGGAATCGGCTGGATAGTTTCGGAGTTAAGCTCATTTGAAATTTAAGGTTAATTCCTGGATATCTCATGAACTGTTTACTCGATCAAATTGAACCTTCTGGACAGTTTTGTAATACCAACGCACAACTTGGAGCGAAATTTTATGTGGATCTGGTTGTTCGAAAATTGAAAAAAAAATAAATTCGAAAATTAGAAAAATTTTTGATGAAAAAATTTTTTTCCTCTGAAAATATTGATCAGATTTCAATGAAATTTGGCACGAACTTTAGAGTCAACAATATTCAAAATTGAAATTGAAATAAAATGTGCTAAATTTTGTGGTTATTTGGAGTTTAAACGTTATTTCCGCAATATCTCAAGAAGTACAAATTCAATCAGATTGAAACTTCGCAATCAGGTGAAGATTACCAACACTCAACTTGGTTGTGTTGATCTAATAGTTAGAATTTGAACAAGGCCTTAAAAGCTCCTGACCTCACGGCAGTGCTTTTCTAGATTTTTCATGAATCTTTTCGTCTTTTACTTTTAACCAACTACTGAGATATATACACCAAACCATCTGGTGGGTTTTGCCAGAGCCTTTAGACCCATCATTGATCCTGGAAATTCCAGGTCTCTCCTGTATTGGCATTGGTGCGGTGGGTATTGTGTTTATGGTTGGATTGTTGGGTGCCAGTTATGACGAAATCACTCCCCATTCACTGGAACAAACACGCAAATATTCCATTCCTAAGTGACCAAAAACCTAGAAAAGCACGTGAAGTCAGCTGCTTTTACGCGCTTGTCCACATTGAAAAATGGCAACTTGGAAATAACAGTGAAATTTAAATGAAATATGAAAAGTTTAAAAACAAAGTATCATTCAAATTTTTCACTGAATAATTCTTCTTATTGACACTGTTCATGTTCCAACCAAGGTTCATTTCGATCAGATAAATATTTTTCGAGTTATTGAAAAATCGAAATTTTAAATGGCTATAACACAAACATCATTCGGCAGATTTGGCCCATTAACGAACTTAACCGAGATATTCAGGATAAAAACCTAACCTGAAACTTTCAAGACTCTAGGTCTTTTTTTTTCGAAAGTTAGAGTACACACGGCCGGCAGGACAGAATAAAACTTGACCACGGATTTTTCATCAGTGAGTCCAACCTAGACGTTTGAGACCGATTCCAGCTCAAAATTCGATCATTAGAGACATTGTGACGAAACGATAACGTGCTGATCCCCAGAAAAAGCGAGTAAAAAAACATTAGAAGGTTTCCGAAAGAAATATTATCATATTGTCTTTCAAATTCACACCATTTGAATAGTATCGGAATTCAAGCATGCTGAGAGCATGTTCTAGGCAACAGCATGCTATCGATGCGCCAGTAATGTCGAATTCTTCTCGGAAACGACTAGGTAACACTTACTGCTAAAAATTCCGATGACAGAACCGATAATGTACGGCTGTTTTACTCATTTGAATTTTCAGGTTTTTCAATCATTATCTCCGGAACTACTGATGATATTGGATTAAAATAATTAAAAAAAAATAGTTGTAGACTACCGATGCGTAAGTTTACTTAAAACTGTGTTAGGATTTTTTTCGAACTATCTGTCTGATTTCAATAAAATTTAAAATAGAGTTTGGGGTTGGTACTCTACAATAAAGTGACATATTCCACTTCGATCCGATATTCATTTTCGTAAATATTGAAAAAAATATGGCAAAGTGAGTTTATATTACGGCCGATCGTAAACACAATAACTTCAGAAAAAAACAACTTATAATCTCAATATTTGCAGAGTAGGTTTGGACCTCAATCACAAAGGCCGAAATCGTGAATGAATAAAATCAACCCAATGATTCAATTCAAAATTTAATTTCCCCAAAAATACCAAAAAGATGGAATTGAAACCCAGTACTAGATTGAAATTTTACAGCTCGAAGGTTCAAACAGAATTTTGTGAGGATAATATTAACGAAAGATTGCAGAATGTCAAATATTTGAACAGAATAAACTGAAATTTTTGTGCTAATGACATGATCATCACGAAATTCTGCACAAAGTTGTGCATCAGCATTCTCAAACTAATCACTAATTAAGTTTCATCATGATTCAATCAGCATGTTCTGAGTTATTCTGGAAAAAACAACGATATCGAGGAAAAATGCATGAAATTTTACCGACTACCGAATATCTCTGAGAATTATTGCCGTATCCAACCGAAATTTAGTACACTGTTGTCAAATATTGGTTACAAGGTTTAAACTGGATGTTTTCCGAATATGAAAAAAAGTATCGGAAAAAATTTTATTTTCGAAGAAACATTTCGAGAATTCGTTTTCTGATTTCAGTAATAATACGATCTCAAACTTGTGCGTTCTCGGATTCAACTAACTACCAAGTTTCAATCCAATCGCTTATGTACTTTTTGAAATATCAGGGAATTTATTTCCAATTTTCAATTGGCTTTAACTCAGTAACCGTTTGGCGTATTCGGCCCATTAACGAACCTAACCCCGGCATCTTGATGCGCGACCTACCCTGTTAGTTTCAAGTCGGTAGCTTTCCCTGTTCGACAGTTATCGTTTCTACAATTGGACGAACAGAATCGATTCTGACATCGGATTCGTCATCAGAGAGTCCAACCTAGTCGTTTGAGACCATTTTCGGGAAAAAATTAGAAAATTTCATACAATTGGACAACACGATAGCAGGCTGTTCCTCACAACATGCGCGCAAAAATGATACAGCTTGATATTTCATACAGAATTTCATGTGGCGACCAAAAAACAAAACTGTTGACTTCACAAAAGTGCTTCTCTAGAATTTCGTTTGTAAGTTTAGCTGAACTTCATGAAACCATATTTTTTTTATTCGATTTCAACATAATTCCTGAGGAAATATAACCATGAACAATTAACTCAATTTTCAGTTTCATTTGAAAAACGATTATTTTTCAGTCGAATTATGGATGATCAATAAGTTACATGAATAATACATAACATTGAGTTTTCAAATACTTTGAAAACTCAATGATAATATGTAGGATACTCTTAAAATATCATATCGAAGACTCAATTATGTCTCTAATTCATAACTGAGTTAGATTGTAACAAGCGCGAAATGATATTCGAGACGTCTAATCAAATCCAATCAATTGAAGTTATTATTAGAAAATTCGATATGATGAATACTGTCTTTCCTGAAGTCGGTAACTCTTAGTGAAAAGGTTGATATGTCAATCTTTCCACAAACAACCAGACAGAAACTAATCAGGAGACCATAAAAAATGAATCAGAATGTAATCGATATAAGTTGAGCAAGGATTTGGGTTGATCAATAGAGATTTGTACTAGCATATTGAACCGGCAATTATAAAGGATATCAGTAAATCAAGAAAGTTTTTTGAATATCGAAATGAAATGTTGTGTTCAAATGGAAAATATATACCAGTTGAAATTTCCATGACCAAAGTAAAGGAAAAGTCGGAATTGTTCGTTTTATGCAAATGCAAATGTCATATATGTCAGATGAAAAAAGTTTGATTTGATCAGATTATGACTGAAGATAAAACAATACTTTGACTAAAGTTTGACCAAAGATAACTCGAATTTTATTTTGCATCGCGCCCATGATTGGGGAGCGTTCACATTGGCATATATTCATTCTAGAATCCTCTTATTTTTCAAATTTGCTTCTATTCGCAGAACTTCGGTTTTCAATGAGATTTTTCGACTATCAAAGGGCATCCTTAGCTTTTTAAAATGAATTTCAGAAGTTTACACTTCACTGATGAGTTCTGAAATGCAGTTAGCAGATATCGATTCAAAATTTCTGCCAATTATTAATTTCTAGAAAATAATCATTCTAAACCTGAGTTTTGTTATTATATTGTTCTTATGTTTTGAGGAAAAAGACCACTTTGAATAAATTTGAAACTATAACGAACAAAATGAAAAATTCTGAAAAAGCACTGACGTGGGGTAAGGAGCTTTTAGGCACTTGTTCTTATTCGTTAGCAAAGCAGTCACCTTTTCTCGTATTGACCCTTAATTAAGGATTGAAGGATTACACTATAAATATAGAGTTTTTCTCGTTTTTTCGGAAGTTATTGTAAGTTATGTCCGGCCTTATGAGCTAATATACACACAGTACCTACCGCAAGAATCTGTTTGAGACTTGATGATCGCAGAGCAGGTTTGGAGATCAATAACAAAGGCCAACTTCGGGAATTGGCAAAATCTACCCAATGATTGCGTAGATTTACTTGCCCATTTAAAATTTTATTCTCCCGATATATCCAATATTGATCGGATCGAATAGAAAAAAGTTAACTGATCGAAAAATGACAGCTTGAAGATAAATGCCGAATTTGGCGAGAACCATAAGATCAGAAGATCACAAAATGTAAAGAGAAAATTTTAAATTTTTTTGACTTGTTATAATGAAACAATAAATAGGAACAGAAATCAGTACTTACCACTTCCTACCACGTTCCGCTATTATTGGATCAGTACTTTATGAGTTTTTCCGGAAATAGGCCTTTTGGAATGATTTTCCAATAAAGAACTGTTATTATTATTATTTTAGGAATTTTACCCAGGAAATAACAACACGAAATGCGACATATTGTTTTCTCAATATTCTCAAGTTAGTGAAATTGTCCACAGTCAGGTCTGTGTCAAATCTGATGAATACATTTCGATAATCGAATTCATTTCAACACTGTTGTTAAATATTGACTTTAAAATATGTGCCAAGTTGATATTTGAAGAATAGTTTTCGAAAAGCCTTTTCTTCAAGAAATATTTGAAAATTTTCCAAATAATATTTTTAAATTTCATCGAGAAAATCCCCTCGAAAAGTTGCGCGTTGGTATTTTACAAGCAGTTATGGAGTTTTAATAAAAAATTTCAAATACAATATTTCATAACAGTAGCTCAAAACTTTAAACGGGTATACCTTCCAAACCGTTCAGTCAGTATCATACTCAACTGGATAATTTCGAGATTGTAGGTATTTTACTTCGAAAGTTGAAGAACACACGGGAGGCCGGATTGCCGGATAGAATTGAATTTTACAACGTACAACAGTCCAAACTAATCATTTAAGACCATTTTCGGCTCAAAACTTGACAATTACAGATATTTGAGCGATTTTCCCAAAAAGGAGAGCGTAAAAAGTCAATATTCCCTTATACATTTTTTGCACCATAAAACAAGCTTTTTTAGTGACCGCATTAGTTGCTAGATCGGTAGATCATTTTTACTGGTTGCTAAGGTAAGTGATTCACTTACTGAACGGTTAGTGAGAATTCAATAATTTGAATGTGATTCATTTTATATTTCACGGGAATATAACTGCGGAACAACCGATTTCCTTGGCCTTGTGAATTCCGCTTTTTCTAGAAGATTCGGTATACCTCATTTTACGCGCTTGTTCAAGCGAACAGCGCGTTATCATTTCGTCACGATGTCTGTTATTTTCGAATTTTGAGCCGAAAATGATCTTAAACGATTGGGTTGAACTCCCTGAAGAAGAATCCGGGGTCAAATACAATTCTGTTCATCCGTATGTTCTCTAACTTTCGAAAGGAAGGACCTAGAGTCTTGAAATTTCCAGGTCAGGCTTTAATCCTGAATATCTCGGTTGAGTTCGTTAATGAACCAAATCTGCGGAATGATTTTTGTGTTACAGCC
This sequence comes from Myrrha octodecimguttata, assembly GCA_958510865.1. Lineage (NCBI taxonomy): Eukaryota > Metazoa > Arthropoda > Insecta > Coleoptera > Coccinellidae > Myrrha > Myrrha octodecimguttata. The sequence goes on from OY294057.1 coordinate 37,188,960, forward strand.
ATTTGAAATTTTATTTTTCAATACCTCGAAAAATGTTTATCTGATCGAAATGAAACTTTGTTGGAAGATGAACCGTGTCAATAAAAAGAAATACCCATGGAAAAATTAGAAAAAAAATTTTTTTGTTAAATTTCATATCTCATAAAAATTTCACTGAAATTTCAAAATTCAGTTGATTATTGTCACTGTGACGATCTACAATCAATAAGCTTTCATCGACAAGACAACGGCTTTCTTTGAATTCCTACACAGCATTGATGAATGGCTATTTTAATTTTTTCGATAATCATTTTGTAGTTTGAGTAAAAAGTGTGTCTATCGAACAAAACACTCTATAATTATCTCGAACGTTAAGGACTACCGATCTCAGACAATAATTGTAGTCGTCGCTGCGCTCCTCCTCTGAACTAATCTTCGATCGGTATAATGTCCTTACCATTCTCAATACTAAATATACTTCTAAAGTTTCTTTAATAAATCATAATTTGATGAATTTTCCGAAGACTGTATGCCGATCGTTTAAGATGTCGATTGTGTTCTCATCAGAAAACCAATGAAAGACAAGATGTGAATGTTATAATGTGAATCAATCACTTCACACCATATCGTGAATACAATAAATGTTCACACTTGAATTTTTCGTGGACTCTTGTACAATTCAATTTTGATGATACGCACGAAATATTCATAATAAATGTGCCCATTTTTGAATTGTGGAAACAACCAGTTCATTAGTAATCACAAACTAAATTTTGTTGTCAGTTGCCGAATACTGTCACGAAGTGATATTTCTCAAATTTCCAAGAAGGAATAATACTGATTGAAATGTTCCGTTTGTCGGCACGAAAATAATCTTTGAAAAAACACAGTTCTATCAGAAATCCATTATCCAGGACCACACGGAAAAGGTATTTACAACTTTGTCGTTGTTTAATCATAATAAATATTTTCATATTAAAAATTCATTTGGATGCTATGATAGCCAAGTAAAATTGGGACAACGATCAAAAACATCAGAAGTTCGGATGTTGAATAGTAACTAGACTACTTTCGAATCGTTCTTACTTATCAATTCACGTTCTAAACAAATCGACCAAATTTTTACATTACATGGATTGTATGGTCCAACTTATAAGCATAAAAATATCGTTTCTATTCACCCAGAAAGAAATATTTCGGCGTATTTATATGGAATTGCTATGCTTAATCTGATTTCTATCACAATGTTTTCTGATGATTACTAGTTCAGGATTTATTGGGGAATATGGGGAAAATGTGAAGCAATTATCCATTGAAGGAAATTCTGAAATATTTTCGTTATGCCTGATGAAGATGTCAGATATAGACTAAAACAGTATAGTTCCCTTCATTGATCGTAATTCTGATAATATTCATTAGGCAATTTTTTTTCTTGAAACTGCCCTCTACAAATAGTTTGTAGCTCGCAATTCGCAAGGGCGTTCTCTATAATAATACTTTATACTTAAGTTTCAATATTTTTTTTTTCAGTGATTGGGAGGGAAAACCTAGAAATACCTGAAAATAATGCTGCCATTCTATTCGAGTTATCAAAACAACTATCCTAAAATCTTACGAGTGAAAAAACATTTGTTGTTAGTATTCATCATAGACCTAATATAACATGGACGGAGCTTTACGTCACTTTTAGACTGAATCGATTGTAATCTACATCCAAGAGAGAAAGAATATGCATTTTCTAGGGATAAAAAGGATGGAGCTAGAAGAGGCTTGGAATCTCAAAAAATACGAGTGAGAGAGTAGATACTATTTCGGAGAGTTCAAAAGAGGATGGAGCTAGAAGAGATTTGCCTCTTCTAGCTCCATCTCTCTCTTATGTACGTTACACTCCTCTCTTTCTAACGCTCCGTCCATGTTATTTTAGGTCTATGGTATTCATCTACCCAGAATGTTGTCAGAAATTAAAAGATATTGGTAGAGTCGGTTAACCGTAAACGTTTGTAGAGATTTAGTAATAGAATTTTCGATTTTATGACATTAAAGATTCCTACATCATGTATTCAGAAGAATTTTCCGTTGAAAATCAAATAAAATGTTTCTATTTCGAAAACATTTTTTCATTAATATTTTTGAAAACGGTAGGTAGTAACTAGTAATAAAGAAAAGTTTACACTATTTCCTTCTGCCCACATGTTTCAAACGAACAACCTGGATATTTCAAACGGTCCGACAAAAGTTAAATAACCAATATTTACAACTTTGAAAGTGAATCATTCTTATCGCTCTACGACGAAAAGGGTGCTCCGAATTTACAACACCAGAAATTTTGCCAAGATCCCCAGCAAAACTTGCCTAATCCTACTAGGAAGGCATAAAACAGTTCGGCAAAATAATTTATTACACGCCCTAAAACTTGACTTTCTGACTACGAAAATACGGTGATAATAAAGAGGCCCAGTCTGTTCACTATTCTGGCTACTGTAACTAACTCTTACATCTGGCACAATAAAGGTCTTAAAATACAATAGGGTACAATATGCCAGACCGTTCGGTTATTATTATGCAAGATGGTTGCAATATACGAAATCGTTTTACATTTTTACGTCTACTGGCTGGTGCCGTTTTAAAATTAGGTCAGTCGCTCTAAAAATAATGGTTGTTTTGTTGATTTCTTGCCTGTTTGTTTTTTGTTGGAAACGAGGATGATTCATTTCAGTGGCTAGATTTTTCCGATGAATTTGTTGGGATATTCGATATTCATAACCAAATTTACTATTTTACCCGACGCAAATGCTATGAAGAAGTCTGCTGTATTCACAATCGGGCCGGATTCATTATACTAAGGGCCGTATTATAAAACTTCCGGTTCAAAAATGATAGTTAACTGCTCTCCGTGGTCAAAATAACTTTTATAATACCGGACCGTATTCCGAAAATTCGTAAGGAGTTAACTCTAATTTATACGCTCTTGTTCGAGAAAACAACGTTTTCGTTCTGTCCAAAAGTGATTATTTTCAAATTTCGGGCCTAAATTGGTCTGAAACGATTATATTGGATTCCGGCGAAGAATTTGTGGTAACATTTAATTCTGTCTCTATGTTCCGAAGGACAGCACCCATTGACATGAAATTCGCATGGGTTGAGAATCCAATATTTCGGCTGAGTTCATTAATGGGTGGAATAGGCAAAAGGTTTCAAAGCTATGCTCATTTGAAATTTTGAAGTTAGTTCTTGAATATCCTGAGAAACACTGAGGCGATCAACTTGAAACTTCGGATTCAATTGAAAAATACTTAACGCACAACTTTGCATAATTTAGTGGAATCCACTTTGAAAACATTCCTGATTTTTGTTGGGAATACTCGTTTTTTGTTCAAGATATTTTATCATATTATAAAATTTGGCACATATCTGAAGTTAATATTCAACAGCAGTGTCTCACATTTCAATTAGAACCGATATTTACTCTCGGAGATATCTCGAAAAATGTTTGAAATTAGAACATTGAGATTGTTTCCTCGAGGCACTCCAAGAAATACTGGAGCGATCAGATTGGAACTTCGTACCTACTTGAAGAATATCATGCAACATTTATCAGTAAAAATTTTCGAAAAAAACTGTTTTCGAAAGTTTTCCGAAATTTTCTCGAAAATAAATTTTGCGAATATCCGTTCATTAAATTTCATGAAATTTGACACAGGCCTCAAAGTGGAAGTTTAACAATAGCGCTTCAATTTTCGGATCGATCTGATATTTATTTTCAAGATATTGGAGAATATTTTCACCAATTTCCTGGTTTTTTGAAATTTTGTGATTATTTCCTTGATATTTCTGATAGATGATATGCTATCAAGTCAACACTTTACTGTGTTAAATAATACACATTACTTTGAGCAGAATTTTGTGGGGGTTGTACTGGTGGAAAAATCTCTCGTGAAAAAATTTGTTTTTTCAAATTCTTGCCATCAGCCTGCAATCATAGTTAATAACGGAATAACTTCTGAATGCTGACCTGATCGTGATCAATTTTTTTTTTTTTTTGATTATTTCCTGTTGATCAATTCATTGGAACAATTCACAAAAAAAAGTTTATTTTCGAAATTTTTTTATATTTTGCGATCTTCTAACCCTATGGTCCCCACGAAATATTCTGCATCCAAATTGGAATCTAGTATTTGATTGACATATGATCTTTACATCAGGAAATAAAATGAGTCAATACGTTAATACGTGTATAGGTGATCACATCGGCAACGAACATGAAAAGGGCGGAAATGCTGCTAACCTCACTTCGGTGCTCTTATATTATAGAAGATTTTTGAACCTTAATCCGAAGGGGAAATTTTGGATATCTATCAAAGTAATATTGCAATTCCGAACTTGAACTAAGAATATCCTTGAATGAACAAACTTCACGACCCAAGTGTACGTTACAAATTATTTAGAAAACTTTGATTCTATTTGGGCTTTAAAGTGGAGAATTATTGTCAAACTCTCAGTCAGAACCATTTCATTAATTCGAGAATGTGATTTCTGTTTTGGTTCCTATTAGTGAAATCTGAACAATAAAATTTTTGAAGGAATAATGATTGAAGGCATACAGTTAATAAATAGTAATCAAAATTACTTTTATCATCGGCCTATCGCCTATTCAATTCAATTGCCAAAGTGGTATTTCTTGGATTCTGAAAGAAATAATACCGATACTGAGGATATAACAACGAAATTCGACATATTTTGTCCCAATATTACCGAAAATGAAGATCTATTCCAGCTGAAATTGGGTGCATTGTTGTTGATTGTTAGCTTCAAGGTGCGTGCCAACTTTTATCGAAATCTGATTGATGGTTTCCGAAAAAAACTCAAAAATTAAAAAAAAATATTCTTTTTCTAACAAGATCATCACGCAAGTTCGCATGAAGTTATATATCAGAATTTTACAACTTACTAAGAAGTTCCTATCCGATTGCATCAGTTCTTTTCGATATTGATGAAGTTGACTCGAAAATAGAATGAATTCCAAAACCGTTCGAACGATTTTTTACTCGACCGTCATATTTTGATATGCATACTTCCCTGAAAGTTTTGAGTCGATAGCATATTTCTTGCAAAAGTTAAAGTGGCAACAGCTTGTCGGCATTTGGGTGAAGCACTGCTTTAGCGATAGGAGTTTTGGATGGTTGGTAGAGTTACGTAGGTAATTTTCTCTGTTTTGTGATATACCCATCATAAAAATCCATAAAATGCTCAACTAAAAGTCAAAAGGGAGCTGACTTTATAGCTACAGGTAGATTTTCTGCTTGCATACCTCGTCAAAACCTTACAGTTATTCGGATTTGGAAAAACCACCATTCTTAGTATAGAAAAACGGCTTGTTACCCTTCACAGCTGGAATCATTCAAACAAATTTGCATATTCTATGAAAGAAATATCGCTAGAATAGTTCGCCAACATATTTTAACATTCTAATAAAGCCAACAACATTTTGGTGCAATACTTCGTTGCAATAGCCTGACGTGAACCTCGATATTTTCTGGAATCTTAAGATATGAAACATTTGTTAAAATTTGTTCATTTATAAGTCTGTAAGAATTTTATGCATGGTAAGTGATCCAAACATAAGAGTTTCGAGAATCAAAATGTTTTTTACATATACCTTATAGTATTCAGAAATTCTAAGCCTAGCATTTAGTTTCGCGAAAACAGGCTGATGGAGGAGGGCCGTTTGTTGAGAATAAAATAAATATAAGTATAATTCATCAAGTCTTAAGCAGTGAGTTTGATGGTCCGATTACGTTCAAAAATTATGGAAAAACTAAGAAATACTGAAGTAAACAGACAGAAAATAACGAAGGATCGAAAAAGTACCTGTAAAATATCTGTCTTATATTTTCAAATGATATATTCCAAGTCCAAAGTTTTCACCATATGAAAATGTTGAGAGGTGGAGTTTATCAAACGCACATTTAATAATGAGGAATCATAGAATGAAAGAAATAAATCAAAATATCCAAATTATCATCGAAATATTCTTATTTGTTCTCAAAATTTTCGAGTATGCAAAAAGAAACTATGCCATATAATATTGACCTGTACACTCCAGTGAACTCTTGGCTTTTTCTACATCTGCTATTTTCTAATTGCTAGATCTTTCATTCATTCTCTATACATGGAAAACTTTCTGGGTTTTATCCTAGTTTAAATACACAGTTCAATTCAGATTAATTATTCCTTCTGCATCTTTAAACAAAACGATGCGATTTTTATTTTATCAGACAATAGGATAAACCGAACAAATAACGAAATGGTCAATTCCCATCTGAAATTTCCTAATCTACAAATTATTGATGCATCTTGTTTACCATTTTTCTACGTGTAGTTGTCTAGATCAATATTTTAACAATTGGTCATTATCATTTTTTATTCTCAGAATTTCGTTTCAAACAGATACTGTGATTTGTGGGTTTAAAACTCTGTGTAATTTATAAAAGAAAGATAAAGCAGTCAAATCAAGAAAATGTTGGAATGGCAATAAGATAAACGGTTTTCATTTTATTCGACCTAGACCGAACGGTTTCAGAAATATAAAGTAGTTGAGGTTATTTCCTCAATTTTTCAGAAACTACGGATGTGATTGAAAATCGGTAGTTAGTCTAAGAATATTGGGGCCTTACTGCTCAGCAAATTTTGGTGAGATCGTGATGTCAGTAAATTCATACAAAATTTCCGAAAATTGTTGGAATTTGTCTTGCAATTTTTTTTCGAATACATTAATCAAATTTTGACGTATTTCCTCGATATTCGATCACGATGAAACTTGGTTGAAAATTATATCTTTGAACAGAATTTCGTGATAATCGTTTCATTAGAACAATTTTTAAATAAAGTTGAATTTATTTCTCAAATCTTTTATATTCAGATTATCCCCACAAAATTCTGTATGAACCTGCAAAGTCCATTAACGAACTCAACCGAGATATTCAGGATTAAAGCCTGACCTGGAAATTTCAAGACTAGGTCCTTCCTTTCGAAAGTTAGAGCACATACGGATGAACAGAATTGTATTTGACCCCGGATTCTTCTTCAGGGAGTTCAACCCAATCGTTTAAGATCATTTTCGGCTCAAAATTCGAAAATAACAGACATCGTGACGAAATGATAACGCGCTGTTCGCTTGAACAAGCGCGTAAAATGAGGTATACCGAACCTTCTAGAAAAAGCGAAATTCACAAGGCCAAGGAAATCGGTTGTTCCGCAGTTATATTCCCGTGAAATATAACCCACAAAATTCTGTATGAACCTGCAAAGAGCCATTTCTCAATCTAGAACCAAGTGGAATTCAGATATCCCAGGATAAACATGAGCGATCAAATTGATTTGGTGTAGTAAGTTGGAATATACTGATGCGGAATCGGCTGCGAAATTTTATTGTGATATGGGATCGTATGAAAAGTAAATTTTTTAAAAAAAGTCTTGAAATTTTTCTAATTTTCGGTGATATTGGAAAAAAATATGTGAAATTATGTAGTTTTTTACTCGGTATCGTTACTTCCGGAATAGCCGAAACAAGACTGATCCACTCATGATGAAACTTGGCAACTCATTGAAAAATGCTGATGCACAACGTTGAGCTGAATTTCGTGACTTTCATATCATCAGAACGATTTGAAAATTTTTCAAAGATTCCTCGCAAAATTCTGCATGAACCCTCAAGCTGTCATCTTTCAATGAAGCATTGGCTTCCAATTCGATCCAATATTCTCGGAAATATTGGAGGAATTAAATTATGAATTAATACATTTACGGAATCGTTGAGCGTATTTTACTCATTCATGAATTCAATCTTCCTACAAGTCACGAACCTACTCTACAGATATCAAGGTTCTTTCGGAAGTTATTGTTTTAGGTCCGACTTATTTCCAAATACTCTCAAGCAAAAAGATTGCATTGAACTGAAATCCAGTACTTGATTGAGAAAGGAAAGCTTGATAGTTCATGAAGAATTCCATGGGGACCATATGAAAAGAATACCAAAGCCAAATCTTTTCATAAGGAAGTAAGAGTGCGTTAGTCGGGGTCAATACGCCTTTGGCAACGAATTTAAGCATGTACGCAAAAGCTGCTGACTTTTTTTATTAAGTGCTTTTCTATAATGTTTGACTATAAACGAATCTCTCCTGAAAAAACTGATTCGTAGAAAAATTGTATAATGAAGCATTCCAAGTTTCATTCCTAGCTCATGCCAACGCATTGAGTTTTCAAAGTATTTGAAAACTTGATAGGAGCTACGTTTTTTGCTTGTAGGTATATTTGATTGATTCAAATTCGATTTTACAATTTGTTCAATGGCTTTATCAATTCACAGAAGCTATTCTGCGTGTACATATTTCATTTTAATGAAATAGTTATTATCATCTATTCTAATTCAGAGTAGCAATGCTACAATTACTGTTAGGAAGTATTTCGATATCAGCTTATTTCAACTCTAAAGAACAAGATTAATTCCAAATTATTTTGAGTATCTTGAAGGCACAGAAGCTAAAAATGTTCACTAAGATGTATGTGCTATTATGTTGCATGATATTTGCAAAACTAGTAAACTTTTATTTAACCAAATCGATCATTGACCAAATACCCCCCAGATCTACTACTGCTCAAAAAGGTTGAAAACAGATTAGTATTGTTTAACATACTTTTTGGAATAATAGACAAATACTCACAACAACTTCTCTATTTCTATAGGGAAGGACTCAATTTACACAATATATCGAGAATAGAATGAGAACATTCACTTAGCATTAATGCTATACTTGTACTGTAATAATCCTTGTATATCTTCGATTTCATATTTCTTTGTTGAGACTCCTTTGTTTCAATCGGTCAGTTCCACCGTTAAAATATTTACGTTATTCCTTCATGATCAGTTCAACAGGAAGATTTCTGGGGGGCATAGCATTTCTCTTAAGTAATTTTCTCGGCTTGGGATTAGGGGCCTGGAAAACAACAGTACTCATGAATGTAATCTAATATTTCTTGAGCAACTCGTGCTTATGCCTTTATAAAAATGGCCATCATCGGTTAAATGCAGATAATAGACTCTCATAAATCTTGTTTGTTGGTTTACCGATTTTAAGTTAAAGGTTACAAAAGTTTCTATCAATTCTTCAACACTTTTAGGCCCGACTTCACAAAGGAAGTTCCTTTCGCCCAAACTCGCAATTTTTCACCGAGCTGTGCTAATCTATGGGAAGGCTCATTTGAGTTTGCTTGTACTCAGTAAAAATACTCGTAAAATCTTTCTCATTTTCTTGACATTTCGCCTAACTTGTCAATGATAATCTCGAGTTACTCTGATAGCCATCAGAGAGAGTACCGCTTATCTTCGTTCGCCAATAGTAAGAATTTCGAGACTAGAAGAATTTAAATAATTCGTTTAAGCGTTTAAGAATTTTCTTGAAATGCATAGAAACCTAACATTTTAGTCGAATCGGTTGCGCTGTCAGAACATTTATGCAAATTATTTTCCCATAATTTTCACGATTATAAAAAATATTGTTGGCAACACGTGGGTCATGTTGATTTCCTCACTTAAAAATAACTATAACTTTTTTCTGTTAGTCAACAAATCCTGAAACGGCTGATTTGCAATAAAGTGCTAAAACTTTCTAAAAAGAGATATTGCATAATGAAGCATTCCGAGTTCCATTCAAAGCTTCCTAGAACTACCCTCTTCGGTTCAAGCTTCGCAGCCCCTCGAGTTCTTGCGCAAAAGTCAGGACCATAACAAGCTCATTGCACATTATTGCGTCCCTTAGAATTCTTTTTAGTGAAAAAGTGAAATCGATCTTTGCACAATGGACCAAAAAACTTTCGATGTCTCAGATTTCAGAGTAATATATGGCCTCATTTCTGGACCCATGGTTGCAATTATAGCCGAAGCAGTGGCTCTTTGTTGGCGCAGATTTGGGTGACCTGGTGGCTGTTTTCTAGACTGACCGTTTCGCCTGTCAATTTTTATTGATGTGGTCTTTTCTCTTTTTTCGTTATTTTTGGGCAATGTGTTCTGCAGAAGGCGGCTAGGACCTTTCGGATAAAAAGAGGCCAATCATTATTATATTGGTGGGTTGATCACCTACACGCTTCTTGGTTCCCTTGGATTTCGGGGAATCCAAAAGACATTTTTGCGCGCTTCTTCTTTTCGGGTCGATATTGTTCAGTATAGATTCCTGGAATTTTTTATTTTGAATCGGAAGTGATCTCGGATAAAAGTGTAAGGCCATACGTAAGCACTCCAGAAAGAAACAACTTATGTATAATATTATGACATTTTATGCATTTGTTTTGGGATATCATACGGTTGGAATAGGACCTGGAAGCAAGCAACAATAATTGAACATATTTCAAGTTAAAACTGAAGAACATTATAAAGGAAATATGCTCATGTCAGTTCTGTTGAGCCCTCCTGCAAACTATCATAAATATTGTCCTTTTGTTTTAAAGAAATTAACTTGGTTTATAATGGTATAGTATAGTTAGTACATTTTTTTCTCAGAAACTTCTTAAATTTTTTTTTCTATCTAATCTTAAGATCCTCTCAGACTTCGGAAGTATTGGTCGAACAGTTTGTCGAATTTCTCGTTTTTTGCCTAGGAAGCGTTGTTAATTCCGGAATAACTCAAAAAATACACTGCTGATCATGATGAAACTTGAATACTTGACAAATTCTTATGCATAACTTTGTGCTGAATAATCCTCACGAAATTCTATATGAACCCTCAAGCTGCAATTTTTTGACAATGTATGGATTTCAATTCGATCTGATTAATATATTTGGAAATATTCGGAAAATAAAATTGTGATTATCTGCGGAATGATTGGGTGGATTTTACTCATTCGAGAAATCCACGTTAGTAATTGAGGTCCAAGACTGCGCTACGAATATCGAGTTTCCAAGTTGTTGGTTTCGGAAGTTATTGTTTCACGGTCGGCCGTTACGACGAACGAAAAAAACGACTTAGAGACTCGATATGTGTAAAGAAGTTTTGGGCATAATTATGAATAATTCGTGAATGGGTAATATTCGACCAATGTTTCCGTACATATATCAATGCAAAATTTTATTTTCCAATATTTACAAGAATACAGAGCGGATCGAATTGAAATCTAGCACTTCTTTGAAAAATTATAGCTTGAGGGTTCATGCAGAATTCCATATCAATCAAATGGAAAAAAGATCGCAAAATCTATTCATCAGCAAGTAAGGCTGCGTTTGGCGGACTCTATACTCGAACAGTTGACCGCTTTGGCGCAAAAAAGCTCCTGACATTTACTGAAAAAGAATGGTTCTCTGAACACCGTGAATAAATACAGTCATGTTGAATCTGAAAATGAACGATTTTCTCGAGAATTTCTATTTTCTGTTTTTTATGTAGGGTAAACATTGATATTGCATGAAATATAATTGATTTGTCAACACAAGAGATCTTTGACCTAACAATGAAAGCTAATTAACATTTTTGAATCAATAATTTCACATATATCATAACAACTTAATTAGAGGTGTACTTATGGGTGCTGAAAAGAATTTCATGAAGGGGTTAATTTTCCTACTCAATAATTCAACTCAGGGACGTATTAAATTCGAGTGTCGAATACAAAACCCTGCGGAGATCCTGCCTCTACTTTTTCTGATACCAATATTCGATAATTGCAAAGTTGAGGAGACACCTACAACATGTCATCCACAACCTTTCAACCACATCTCAAATTCCTAATTGTCTTCCTTCAGCTAATAGACAAGCTAGCTTGTATAATGTGTTGTTGATACAGCGATACTGGACTAAATTGAAGGCAAACACAAGTGTGAAAATGATACAAACGTCGTCAACGTATCAATGTCACTCAGCTAGACAAAAAAACGACCCCTAAGTCCTTCAGGGGGTTGTGTCGTCCATATGTGAAATAGGAAGAGGATGTGCCACACGGACACTACTTTTTGTCTGTTAAGATGAGGAAATTTGATATTTTTAATTTCGTTTCCAGCTCTGTCGCCAGTAGGAAAATACGTGTTTTTTGCGATTTTTAACTGCTTAGATTTGGAATATGGTTTTACATCTGGAATGGCTTAACGGAGTTGAATTATTTCATACATTGAACAATATATATGTTTCGATGGCCCTTGTTGAAGGCAAATAACAGTCATTAATCCAGTCGTGGATAACAGCTAAGTACAATGAATATCATACACTCCATGCATAGATCAGGTGAAAGTTTTGATGTTTCTCGTAAGCTTGACAGTTTCCAGCAATCACAGAGAATGAAGTTAAGCATTCTGACAACTCTATTGTAGGTTCTTCAAAATGCAGAATTATTCCTATTTATCAATTAAGTCGTAGACAAAGTATAGTATTTAACTCGCATATAATTGCTATTATTCTCTTGGGTGATTTGCGACTCTTGGCTGCTCCTCGTTTCGCAAACTTCACCCTCGTGAATAATAGCAGTCATTATTGGCTTGTTGAATAATACACTATTGTGATATTGAATTCATTATCATAAGATGTCAGGGTATTGGATATTTTCGGTATCACTTAATTGGTTGCGAAAACAGACACCTATTCACCTATGATTTTCTGATTGAACGGTTCGGTGATATTCTTATCATTGTGCCCACCAATGTGTGCATGACGCTTTTCATGCTATCGTTTTTATCTTGTATTTTTTTTTTGGTTGTCACTCCCAAAATCTGAAACAGAACAATCATCATATACAATCTAATTTATTGAATGTGATTCCTTATATTCATGGCCTTTCAGAAAAAATCAGAAGAATTCAAATCGAAAAATGGTTTCTTCTATTATCTACTAACTTAAACCAAACCAAGTAACCAGAAAAAGGAATCAAAATATTTGGTCATAGTATTCCATGTATTTGTGGAAAGACATATATGCAGGGGAAACATTTCGGCTGTTAGATATCAGAAAACGAGAACACAATAAGAACCTAAGTAATAGAGACATTTTGTAGATCCCAAATAGCGAACTATGTATGTTAGACCATTGGAAACCACATGATAGATTGGGACAATAGGATAATACTGATGTCGAAACTAGATAAGCAGAAAAAAAATGGAGAGAGTAATTTTGCTCATTGTTTTATAGAAATTGACCACATTTAGCTGAATTTACTAAAAAAGGGTACAATCATAAAATTTCATACCAACGGTAAATCCGTGTTAATGTGGTTTCTGAAAAATTTCAATTTCACAAAAGTTTCAAGAAACGAAAAATCAAAAAAAAATAATTACACAAATTTTCTCGTTTGTCTGAAACGTTATAGTTCGTTTTGTTAATTGTTTGTATTATTTGGGTATTGTTCATAACGCAACCTTTTTTCTTAGAAATTGCCCCTGACAAGTATTTAATCCTGGAATCCGAGTGGAGGTCATCCATAAAAAAAACAATTTTCTTCAATTTTTTATAGTTCTGATTATATAGTTGGAGAGAAACCCCAGAAAAACGTACCAAATGATAAAAAATCCTCCCAAAAAAGCTTTAACCTATACTAACCATTTTTTAATCAAGAACTAGATTTCAATTCGATGCGATCTGTACTTTTGGAAATATTGGGAAAATGAAAATGCCAATGGCTATATCTACGAATAAGTGGGAGTATTTTACCCATTCACGAATTCGCTCTCTTGATCAAACCCCAAGACTACTCTGTAAATATCGAGTGTCTAAGTCGATCCATTATTGTGTTCAATATAAATACAATAACTACCTAAAGAATCTACTCAGATACTTGATTATTGTAATTGTGAAGCAGGTTTGGAGTAACAATTCGTGAATAGGTAGCATCCATCCAATAATTATGCAAAAATACCCATTCAACATTGCATTTACCCAATATTCCCAAAGATACAGACTATATCGAAATTAAATCACGTACTCAATAGACAAATGATAACTTGAAGGTTCATGCAGAATTTCGTGCGGACCATATGATAAGAAGATAGCAAAATATAAAATAGTTCAAAACAAAATTTAATTTTTTTTGTAAATTGTTCTGATTGCTCTATCCTCAAAAATTTTCCACAAGTTTGCGCATAAGCATTCGGCAATTATTATTCAAGTTTTATCATGCTCAGGTCAGTATTTTCAAGTTATTCCGGTAAAAACTATGATACCGGGGAAATAAACACGAAACTAAACTTAATTTTTTACAATTTATCCGAAGATGAATATCCGATCAAATCGAAATTTATAACACTGTTTTTGAATAGTGACCCCAAGGTCTGTGCCAAATTTTATTGCAGGCTGATGAATAGAATTTGAAAAAACAAACTTTTCCAACGATAAACTGGAATCCCTAGGAGAACATTTTTTTTAAATTTTTTGTCCATACAATACTCACGCAATTCTGCTAAAAGAAAGGTGTGGGTATTCTATAACTAACAGTAAAGCGTCGTCTTGAAGATTCTTAGAGATATTCAAGAAATAATCCCAAAATTTCAAATAGCCGCGAAGTTTGACATACTTTTTTCAATACAACTGAAAATAAGATTTGAATCGAACTGAAAATTGAAGCATCATTGTTAAATTTGACTTCAAGGCTTATGCCAAATTTCATCGAACTCGGATACAAAAATCAGGAAAATTTTTGGAAAATTTTGCCTTCTCATTTCCTTACTAATGAAATATCGCAAAATTCAGCATTTAGTTGCGCGTTGGTTTTCTTCAACTCATCCCCAAGTTTCAAACTGATCGCAGCAATTTTTCTTGAGATTTTGAAAAACTAATTTCAAATTCTCTAGTCTAACGGGACTTCATTGGAATCATCAAGCACTGCCATAAATCTTCTCGATCTGAAGAATAGTCGTCTTCTGAAGGAAATGTTTAATATTTCGAGGACTTCAAATAAGTTTTCCAGTTGGTTTCTCTGAACCTCATTCCGCCCCTGCAGAGATCAGCAAATAAAGAGGGGTGAATTTCCACAGAAGCAAGCAATCGTGACTAGACAGAAATCTCATTAAAGTTTTTTGGTCAACGTGGGTTTTTATATTTTCTTGTCGAAAACAACATAAAGAATGGAAGAATCTAGGAAAACACTGCAATATTTCATACCTTCATATTTTTCTTGTTGTTTCATGACAAAATACCTACTTAATTCATGGTCGAATTCTATCAAGACCAATGAGTTTGTGATGGGTTGAAATCCAAGGTTTGAACTTCAAATTCCTACGATTATCGAGGTTGAAAAAAAAAATTGAGTTAATATCATCACGGTAAATAAGAATCCTGCAAAATTCTTTATACAGAGGTAGCTGAGAATGAAAAACTTGATGTCGCGAATGATCCTTATGGTATACATGTACATAAACATTAATTGAATTCCGGAAATAGAATTACTGGGTTGTTTTTGAACCATGGGGTCTGGTAGTGCTATTTGGTGTTTTTTGGAAAGTTGATAGATAAATCTCCAATATTTGATATAATGATGAATATAGTACGTATTTTCCACTATACCGTCACAATTTCTCGAATTTTATGGCAAAAATGGTATCTTTTGTTCAAATTTAATTCTGTGTTTTCAACTGGATCCAACAAATATCATATCATATAATTTTTTTCAAAGAGATCGATCGAATTGAAATCTAGTAATTGGTTGAAAAATTGAGGCATGAATATCATTCGAAATCACAAAATATATTTCATGACAGGTATGTATGGAGATACCAATAGATTATGAGGCCAACGCGCATTTGTCGGCAACGGGCCGGGTCACGACCGAACGAAAATTTATTTCCCTGCTAATCTGTAGTGGTCCATAGAGGTGAAGTGCACGCTGTTCCATTCATTGAAAGAATAAAATTCTGCTCCGCTCCGGTGTGGCGTGGACCGGCAGGCGCGTTCGCTTTTATTCACCATTTTCTTCTATTTAGAATTTGCATTGATATGTACTCAGAAGGATGTTTTTTTCTTCTGAAGTACCCTTTAATTTTTTTCAATTCGGACCTTTATTTTTTCTATTAACTCGGGAAGAATTAATCCTTATTTACTTAATGCAAATACCTATTTTACCAGATATTTTGTTCTATATTTCTTTCCATTATTATATCATCACTATTCTTCTAGATTTGCAATACGCAAAAGTCTTCTTTGTAATTCAATATCAGATATTGAATGCTATATGCCCGCATATAGCAAAAAAAATAAATAAATTGAATCTTTCCTGACTAAACTTTGATTTTCATAGTTCAAAAAAGACCTGTTTGCAGACGACGCACACAATAAATTCCGAAAGAAACAACCAAGAGCCTCGGTATTCGTAAAATGATTCCGCAGATATAAACTTGAAAATTATTTTTCTCAATAGTCCCAAAAGAACTGCTCAAATTGAATCGGAATCTAGGAAACGATGGGTTCATCACTAATTTAAGTAGAATCTGACTGATTTTTTCGAGTTATAAAATATCCACGTATCTAGGCTTGATCTAAGACGGAGTAATGTTGCTTAGAGCAGATTGAATGTTATGTCACGTTCTCCTATTAATTTCATGTGTAATGTATATGATAGGTGATGTAATCGATCTCATATATATTTTGATAGGCTATCAGTGACTTTGACATGCTATTAAGAACAGGACACTGAGGTATCCAAATCTTGTTATTTACGAGGGGTTGCGAATATTATATTGTTTCGATAAAACACTCATAATATTCTTGTATCGTAGCATAAGAGTCTATTATCCATATATTTGTGTTTGCATTTCTATTTCTTATTTTCTCATTTTTCTCTGTAATTTTATGTGAACCTGCTGAGAGTAAATGTATTATTCATATCATTATTATTATGATTATTATAAATTAGGGCAAAACGATAGCAAGTAGTTCTCCATAACATGCGCTACATACCCTATGAAAAGAAAAGGTTCAATCTGCAAAACTGATCTTCATTCGACACGATGAATTTTTAATATTACGAGATAAAGTTCTTTAATAATCAAGAATCACTGTTGAATCATACTCGAAGCCCAGATTGACAGAGAAAACATATTTGTTCCTCAAATATTGACTTTTTCAAGAACGACAACCGTTACACTGCTGTGATTCATACAAAATTATATCTACTGATAAAACACCAGATTTCGTCTATTTTCCTACACAGAACGTCCTTGAACAGCTCGGAAATAATTTCATCTACAAACCTCCCCTATCGCTCAGATAAATCATTAATCTTTTATTCATACCTGGGTGGACTCGGTAAAGCCCAGTATCCATTTTAATTCGTGCGCAGCAGCTCTCGCATCTGTCAAAATTGTAATTTAAGGGTTGGCGAAGCCACCCCCGCATGAGTCATGTGATATCTCCACGGGCGGGAAGGAAAAGCCGACGTTGGGGATGCTGGGGGAGAAAAAAGACCCTAGCAATTCGCAGCCATTTTAGATTTTATTACCGTTCGATACTAAAACATATATCGAGGACGAATGTCGGTGGCGAAAAATACTACGTAGGGGATGGTTTTTAGGACAGAGCTGGATTCCAAATCTTTCACAGGAGACTACACATAGATAAAAGCATAGTAAATATTGTTTCACCAAGAACTGGACAATCATATGTACAAAGTGTTCTGGAAATAGATCGCCAAATTTAAGCGAAACCAAAAATAAGATAATTTCACTCTTTCGAATTTTTGCGAGTTATCAACCCCTGAAAATGACAAGGCACTTTCATTGATTTCTGTTCTTTCAGAAACTCGTCATCGAACCCTTCAAGTGAACACGTAACGCACCCTTGCATCTGAAACTATTCATTATTGAACTATCGATTGAAAAATATTTCTGAAGGATTTTGCATTATTTTTCTCTTACAATAAAAAACTGAAAAAAAACTAATGAAAATGATCGTTAATAGATATTGCGGATAGCGAGGTTTAAACTATATTTGTCAATGACAGTTTCTTGGAAAAATGTCGTCTTCTGATCCGTATCTTAACGATGCAAATAATTAACGAATGGAATTGTGAGCTTTCAGAGTCTATTGATATTAATAATGACTTGAAAAATCTTCAGAATCAGTTTCTTGCAATACTATCCTATTTCAAAACTTTTATACAATTGACACTTTTGAAAATCCAAGCAACGCAGTTTTACTTGATTTAAAATTTTTCAATTCTATTCCTTTCACAGTAAATTCAGCCAAATATCAATGGATCAACATTATTACATAGAACAATGGGAGAAATTATTTTACCAAATTACAGAAGTACTCTTCAAATTTTTTTTAAAATTATCTGCTACTTGACTTGATGAATCTCTAATGCAGATATCAAATCATTTTTCATTATAAAATATGTTCTTATATTGAATTATAAGTAGAAATTCCTCTGATTTTTTTTCGGAAAGACCCTTTACATAAAGAATCACATTGAATTGGTTGTTCATGATGGTTTGTTGATTGTTGTTGTTGATGATTTGTGAGGTTTAAAAAATGTTTCATCTGAAAAGGATATAGTATTGGGAAATTTCATATTGATGAAATTGCGTAGCGTTGTTTTCAAAAATGTCAATTTCACAAGGATTATTTGAATTCGAAAGTATTTCAAGAACATCATTCTGCAGATTTTCATATGGTTCATAAGGCAATAAACTTCCATTGAAGAATAGTTTAAACGTTACAAGGCGGTTTCTATGAATAATATTTCTTATTCAATTTATTTTCAGATATCGGGAGCAAAAATTGAAAAAAAATCAAGAAATATTCATTATTCTTACAAGTGTCAACAATTGGTGAATAGCAGAACCATTTGAATTTGTATTCCAATTTTTCTCATGGTATTCGATATTACGAAATAGTATTCACCGTCGCTTGAACTTTGAAGTTGGTTTCGAGTCCTCCCATTCACGAAAAAATAAATTTTCCAGGAGAAAACCTAGAAAATCTGCTGACTTCAGTGCTTTTCTAGGTTTTTTTGATTATGTTTTGGATGTCAATTCGATCTAGTCTGTATTTTTGGAAATATTGGGAAAATAAAATATTGAATAGGTATATCTACGGAATCATTGGGCGTATTTTACCCATTCATGGATTCGACTTTCGCAATTAAGCCCCAAACCTACTATACAATTATCGAGATTCTAAGTAGTTTCTTCCTATCGGCCGACCGTAAACACAAAAACTTCCGAAAGAATCAACTTTGAAAATCGATATTCAAAGCGTAAGCTCAGACCTTGATTACGAAAGCCGCATTCGTAAATGTGTTAAATCCACCCAATGATTCCGCAGATATACCCATTCAAAATTTTATTGTACCAATATTTCCGAAAACACAAATTAGATCGAATTGAAATCCAGTACTTCATCGAAAATGACAGTTTGAAGGTTCATACAGAATTTCATGAGGATAATATGATCAGAAGATCACAGAAAATTGAATATTCGAAAGAAAAAATTTGAAATTTTTTTTCAAGTTATTCAAATCGATCATCACGAAATTCTGCATTAAGTTATCCATCAGCATTATCAAACTAGCTACCCTGTTTCATCATGATTGAATTAGTAATTTTCGAGTTATTCCGAAAAAAACGACATCGAGGATAAAAACCACCAAATTTGACTCATTTTTCCCAAATATCTTGAAGAATTTTGTTCGGATCGAACTGAAATTTGGTACACAACTGTGAAATACTAACCTCAAGGCCTCAGTAGAACTGGTTTCTGAATATGATATTAAGTTTTCGAAAACAAAAACTTATTCGAAAGAAATTTCGAACAAAAGTTTTTTCTGAATATACTGACCGTACGATCTCAATATAAATCAGCAAGTTGCGAGTTGTTATACCTCATCTAACTGCCAAATTTCAATTCAATCTTTATAGTAGTTTCTGAGTTTTTACGGAAATAACCTCAAAATATCAAAGGGCTCTAACTCCGAAACCTCAAAGCTGATTTTACCCAGTAACGAAATTAACCGTCGCATTTTGAAAGGCAACCTATCCTAAAAGTTTCACGTCGATACAATTCTCCGTTCGCCCGTAATCGTGCATACGGCCGGTCGGTCGGACAGAATCGAATTTGACACCGGATTCATCATCAGTGAGTCTAACCTATTAGTTTGAGACCATTTTCGAAATTTACAGACATTAGGACAAAACGATAGCACGTTGTTCCCCTAGAACATGCGGGGAAAAATAAAGGAGACAAAAAAGTTCTCAAATAATACGGGGTTCCTTAATACTTAAATGCTTATTTCCTATTCCCACTCCATAAAAATGTATGCAAGAAAAAAAAGGGGTTGCTATTTTCTTCTCCTTGCGGGTGCATTTTAGGTCTGAGAAGCATAAACGTCAAACTGTCAAATTTCGTTCCGGTTCGATCATTCGTTTCTGACAAGAGAATAGAAAGAAATTGTTCACCATTCGAGAGGGTTTATCCCCACCAGGAATGAGGAGTCGAAAAAAAAAACTATGGAACAAGTTGTCATGTTTTTGGTCGGTCAATCTGAAGTTCGGTGGTCTATATTTGAATCATACTGTATAGTCGCGTAGAATGTAGATGACATGAGAAGTGATTTTTGCTTCATGACAAAGCAACAACTACAATGTTCCAGAGGTTTATTTTGCACAACTGGATCAAAAACATTTAATTGTTTCACAAGAATTTAAAAATATCAAAGACTTCAGATTATTTCCGAAGAGGTTGAAACGGTTGATAAGCCGATGTCTTATTCTCTATAATAATATAGAATAAGACATGTTCCGATATTTCCAGTGAAAGTGACTAAATTATGAATTATAGATTAAAAATCAGTATGGGGCCACATTTCTGTTGTTTTTTTGTTTCAGTAGGTAAAAATATAGTACAGAATTCTTGAAAAAAAAATCACAAAATGACGTTATACCTACCTGCAATGCGCGTAATGTTTATTCACAGTTGCCAGGAAAACAAACCCCAATTAAGTTTTTATTTTCATGGGTAGGTGAAGTGTGATAAAACAATTCATACCAAATTTCATTGAAAGTACAATAATATTTTTTGTTATGATTTCATTTTACCATCCAACACTTTCTGACCATCAAAGGCCAGTTTCATGAAAAAAATGTTAGAGTGAGATTTTTTAAGGCTTCAATGGAATAAACCAATCGATATCTCCTTCTGATTTCATATTTTTTGTTCACGATTGTTCAGGAAAATAGTAAAAGCATGAAATTCTTATATTTCCTTGTAGACATGTAAAAAGACGTTGAATTTTGAGAGAATTTAAACGTGAATTACCTCATTTAGCAACCGATAAAAAAATAAGCGAGCTGGACAGGATTTTTGCTATTTTGAAATATTTATTACTGATATACACCATAATTTATTGAATACCAAAAGTTATTGAGATGTGAACATAAATAATTTTTTCAAAGGTAACACATAGGACTCGATGTCGATACTTTGATACTACACAATAAGGTAGTAAGGATGCATCAATATTTTTCGCATTATTGAAAAAAGAAAACTTCACAACCGAAATTATCAGGCGAATTTTGCAACATAACTAATTGAACCGTCACATTTAGTAAATATCGATTGAAGCTTACTTTGGGAGCATTTTGCATAGTTTTTTAGGTTTTTTCTGGGTTTTCACTCACAAATATCTGAAATAAAACTATGAAAATTGATTTTTATGGAAAATGCATGATTGAACTATTTTTCAAGGACAGTTTTTTGGGAAACAGATTGCCTAATGAACAATACGGGAATAACATAAACAATAAACAAAGCGAACTATGCCGCTTCTGAGAACAAATCTGACTCTTTCATCAGACAAACGAGAAAATTTTTAGAATTGTTGACAGCATCACAGATTCACTTTCCTCCAAAAAATTTTTTAATTCTGACTCTGAATTTAATTTAAAAAAAGGTAGAATTAAAAAACTTTCAAACCTCGTGAATCTGTGTTGCTGTGATTTCATGAAAATGTCAATTTGACAAAAGTCTCAAAACGAAAAATCGAAAGTAATTAATTCTAAAATTTATTCCGTTTGTCTGATGAAAAAGTCAGATTTGTACTCTGCAACTCGTTTTCAGCTCAAAATCCGAAAATTTAAGACATTCAGACGAAATGAGAAGGCTCTATGTAAAATATTTGTTTACAGTAGAGTCTGCAACACATAAAGCAATCAATTGTTTTATGTGTTTCCTGTTTAACTTGCGAAATCTTCAGGGAGTAATATCATGCTACTTGGAAATTTGACTGCTAGTTGCGTCAGAGTTCGATTGTAGAAAATAATGTATGTTCTTAAGCAAATCGGATCATCAGTTAGGAGTACTACGCTACTTTTATTAACTATCAATATTTCAGGACACATATGCAACACACAATTTTTTAATGATGTGATTTGAGTAATATCGGTTGCGAAAAAACTTTTTATCACGGTTTTGTTGATTATGATTTCTACGACAAAGTTTTGGGAATACACAGGAAATGTTTGAGTTTCAGGGTATGCAGCTTTTTAAATTATTTGAAATATTTCATTCTGAAAAATTATAAGTGGTTTATTAAACTCTAATGTAATGCCTTATCTTAAATCTTCTCAACCCAATAGCTCTTATGAATGAAAAAACTACTTTGAACTTGCTACAAATGCTACATTCCAGTTGATGATTAATCTGTGAAGTTAAATGGAAAAAAGAGAAATTTCAGTGAAACCAGATATATTTGTTGAATCATTAAATAATATACTTCTGTATGACAAAAAAGTTAATTCCAAGAATTTGTGGGATAGATTCATCAAGGTTTATCAGGTTATCCATTGTTCATCCTAAGTTATTTATCGAAACATAAAATAGTTCGTTGATTGAATAATAAATGTGAATGTGAAAATACAAATATGTATAAAATATTCACGGAGATTCCTCATTCCGAAATTATAAATCGAAAATTCTAGAACAACGCTGATGTAAAGTCAGCAGCTTTTGCGAGCATGTTCAAATTCGTTGCCAATACGGTCTTCTCTTCACGTATTTATCCCGCTAAACGCAGCTTTACTTCCTGATTGAAAGATTTGGCGATCTTGTTTCAATATGGTCCTCAGGATATTCTGCATGAAAATTCAAGCTAACATGTTTCAATAAAATTCTTGAATCCATTCGATCCGATTTGTATTTTTGGAAATATTGGGAAAATAAAACTTTTGTATGGGTATATCTACGATGGAAACCACCGATATTGAAGACAATAACTTTCGAAACAATTCACTCAGAACAATATAGGTTTGGATCTGAATTACAAAGAACGAATTCTTGAATGGGTAGAATTCACTCAATGAATCCCGCAGATATACTTTTTCCAAATTTTATTTATAGATATTTCCCAAAACACAGATTGGATTGAATTGAAATCCAGTATATAAATGGAAAATGTCTTGAAGGTGTCATGCAGTATTTCGTGAGATTAATATGATTAAAATATCGCAAAATATAGTATATTTGAAGCAAATGATTAGTTTTTTTTTTAATTTTTCTTATGACCCGTCATCACCCAAAGTTTTGCATTAGCATTTTTCAACTAATCGCCAAGATGCATCATGATTGGATCAGTGATTTTTGAGTAATTCAGGAAATACAACGAAACCGTGGCAAAACAACGAAATCTGGCATATTTTTCCTCAATATCTCTCAAAATTGAATTCGCATCAAACTGAATTTTATTAAAAGGTTGTGAAATATGCTCTTCAAAGTTTGTGCTTCAATTCTTCGACATCTGTTACATAGTTCCCGAATTTTTTCTTTAATTTACTGATCAAACGATCCCAACAAGGTCGATAGAGTTTTCTGTTCACTTTGAATCGTGCAAGCCAAATAGAATCTATTTTGGCTTACAATTTGTCATCAGTGAGTCCAAACTAGTCGTTCGAGAACACTTTAGAAAAAATTAAAGCCATTTGGGGTATTTGGACCAAACGATTGAACGTTGTTTCCTAGACCATGTGCGCAAAAAGGTAGAGACCAAACGTTTTAAGTACATTTTGATGAGACAACATCTAACTTTTGTGTATACAAGCTTCGTTCTTTCAAAGAAATATTTTGGTCTTTCCTGATAATAAATCCTTTGAAGAAACTAAAGGGACACGTTGTACGATGGAATAATATTCAAAACACAAAAAGGGTTTGATTTATTTGGGTCCATATAACCGCATTGGGCAATAATTTCAAGAAAGCCTTCGATTCAGAAAGGTACCTTCGAAGCACTCTAGATCTACACAAAAGTCAAACCTTTTACTTGACGTCGCCGAAGGGGTTCCAAGGCCAAAAAATTTGCATTGCGGATTGGCCAAAATTTGTGTCAATATGCAAAGAAGCTCTGTGCCATCGACATGGTAGTTTCTGCAGTTGTAAACCTGTCCAAAAAGGAACATGAGATTTATGATCGGAACAATATTCGCACTCGGCGAGTATTTTAGAATGGTCAAAATAAAGCAGGTAAAGGATAAAAAGGATTGCAATAAAGGTGACGAAGTCGGTTCTGAAAAATGCTTTCTAACGGATTTCAGATGAATTCTTTAGGCATGTAAACACCTAATTACTGGCTGATTTGAATGGAGTCTCTATGGTATTGTTGCATATTTGAACATTTGGCGTCAGTATGGGTTTTTTAGGTTGCAAATACCTATGCACCTAATATTAATGTCCTGAAGGTACTGCGTTTCTTTTATCGCTTGATTTTTATTATTTTCAAGTAAGAATTTAAGTTTTTCTATTGGAAGTAAGCAAATTGACTAGTTCTTTCCCGAACATTATTTTTTATTCACTTGAAACATACTCTTGCTCAGTTTAATTATTATTATTTATGCAACAACACAATATCGTGATGAACTAACGTGGTCAGTCGAGATTTCAACGAAAAAATCATTTTGTCTGAATCATTTGTCATAATTGTTTTCGATTCTGAAATAGAATTTCCATGAAATATTCAAAATTTTTGACCCATTTTGGCGGGATTCGTTAAGGAGGTCTTGAATTTTGTAGTTGATATTATTATCATTTTTTAGGTTTTTCCTGGGTTTTCCACTCAATATCTGAAACAGAACTGTTAGAAATTAAATAAAATTGGTTTTTCATGAAAAACGTCCTTGCGTATTGCAGAATAAGAATATTTGTCAAGGGCAGTTTTTTGAGAAACAGATTGCCTAATGATTAATATAGGAACAATACAAACGGTAAACAAAGCGAACTGTGACGTTTCAGAGTACAAATCTGACTCTTTCACCAGACAAAGGAGAAAATTTTCAGAATTATTTTCTTTCGATTTTACGTTTTGAGTTGAGACTTTTGTCAAATTGACATTTTTTGCGAAAACACAGCAAAACAGATTCATTTGGTTTGAAAGTTTTTTAAATCTACCTCTTTTTGAAGTAATCTCAGCCAAATATGGTCTATTTTCTCTTCAATTAACAAAATGCAAGAGGATCCTTCTTTTCTTTTCAAATAATCTTATTCCAAAATCAGTGTTTTTGTATTGTCCCAATCTGTCACGTGATTACCAATGGTCGGACATACAAACCGTTTCCTTTTTAGGATTTTTGTATGTCTCTATCCCTTAGGTTGTTTTTGTGCTTTCGTTTTCTGATATCTAACGGTCGAGACGTTTCCCCTGTATATGTCTTTGTTGAAATAGAGGGAAAAACTACAATAAGCACAATTTTTTGGATTTCTGTTTCTCGTTAATTGGTTTGGTTTTAGTTAGTTTGGATCTAAAATCATTTTTTGATTTGACAACTGTTCTTATATTGAATTCAGCACCAATTCTTCTGATTTTTCCTGAAAGTCCATGTACATAAGGACATTCAATAAATTGGGTTGTTCATGATGGTTGTTCTGTTGATTTGAATGATAATTAGAAGAATATTTTTCGTCTTAATTTGAAAAGGTTCTGAGAAACGATTTGATGTAATTCAATTCACGTTGGCAAATCTCATGGCTTGATGAGATTACATAAGCTCTCTCATAAAGAGTTTTGATGATATCTCTTTTTACACTGAGTTGATGATTTGAATAAAAATTTAGATATCAATTTTTATGTGCATCTTCTCTAAAGACACTTGTTTCGAAATTATCTTGATATTTTTCAACTCAAACATCCAAAAATGAAAATTTATATTATTTTCTAATTCAATTGTGAATTTCATTGTGAGTTCTTGACAATTTATGTATTCGAAAAATGTGTCTGTTTCATTCCACGTTGCCAGAAAATGAAAACATCAGCAACATATCGCCGAAAAGCCTTCGGTTTTAGTGAATATATAAATAAATTTTTCTTCAAAGTTTTCCATAAATATATTACTCATGGCAGGTGAGAGCGGAAAAACCATTGCCATTCCCAGAAAAAAACCTTTAAATTGATGCGAAATCCGCCCAAAATGAGTTTGAATCGATAATTATTATTGTTGTAGCTTTCGATTTTATCCTGAAATAATGGCGAAAATGATTAAAATATGAATCGTTGTATTTGCTAAATTCATGCCACATATCATTGGATAACTATAAACCATTGTATAAAGACAAGAAGAGACATGTTGTCTTTATACAATACTATAAACTATATACCACTGATATTTATAATTTTATTCTGATTTCAATAAAAGAAATTTTGAATATCGTGAATCAACAGTTTGAATGGCCATGTTATTGAGTTATTTCACGAATCTCTTGCAAGCTTGTATTTTGAAAAGGACACCGGTTAGGATATATGTTTATCGGAAAGAGAAACCCATTCTAGCGCGCATGTTTCAAGAAACGAGTTCGTTATTATTTTACGTTATTAATTTTAGAATTTCGTGCTGAATCTGATGTTGAAAAATTGGGGTGCAAATCAACTCCCAAATTCTCCATTAAAGATACTACACGTTGAAAAAAAATCATGTCTATTCGAATATTACTGTAGAAAAGATTCCCATAAATTTTTCAGAAGAAAAATTGAAAACCGATTATTTTGTTAAGAAAATGAGGAAATCCTCAACTGTTTTTATTTTTAAAACAGTTCGCTATTGTAAAAATCGGTAAAATCGTTGCAACATATATAATTTCTCCGGAAAAATGTGATTGAAACGATGAAGTTTTATGTACTTAATTCGCTTCTATAGAGTCAGTCGGTAGACCTTCGAACAGTTTTTGCAACTTGAACTGAGTCAGGTTAGCGCTAGTGAAATGTCAAAGTCAAAATAATTCGACAGGACGTCAATCCTTACATAATCTTATCAATTATGCCATTGTTTGATTTAAGTAGTTACTTACGTACCAAATAACTATGATATTTATGTAGATCGGAAAACGCCAACTAGTTATCTGGCGAGGAAATAACTATAAACTTACATTTTCAATTATTCATAGTGGAATGTGTCAAACTTTCATGGTCTACCGACTCACTCCATAAAAGTGAAAGGAGTATATTTACAGATGATTCTAATACGAATACTGCCAGTGACATCTGGCGGACGAGCGTTCTATCGATATGTTATTGACATGAAGTTGGACTCACTGATGAAGAATTCGTGGTCAAATTTAATTCTGCCGTTCATGATGTCGGCTTACCAGTAGCGTCCCGAAGAGGGATCTGTAGACTTGAAATCTTTCTAATAGGGGTGATATCTGAATACACCTGTTTAGTTCATGTTTTTGGAATGGTTTTCCTTTCTCTCAATGATGTGAAAAAATACTTATCCGAATGAATTGAAACAAAACTGAAAATAATTAGGATTGGCAGTTGTGAACTTACGCATTTTTTCGAATTTTGCTCAAAATCTCCCTCAAATTCTGCTGAAATTCCGGTATCAATCTTTGAACCAATTTTTCGTTCGATCTCGATAGAATCTGTATTATTGAAAAATTTGTAGAAATATAATTTCCAATTTTTATCTTTGTCAAAAAAATATTTTCATTCATTTTTAATTCAGAAAAATATCAAGGGAACACTCAAAAAGTTAATAATTAATTCAAAATTAACTTAAATCTCTTTGGCCGACGTATTTGTCGATAACGCACGTTTCTCCTCTCGATGCATACTGCCCTCCCTCGCAATTTTCTCTCGTATTCCTCATAATGCCTTCTACACAGAATTGTGGAAATATACATATATTTCCAACATGCTTCACAGAGATTCCTCCAAACTTCTGAGTATAGTGCGTAACAGTGAGTGATCCACTGCCACGTCAGGCAACACACAATGCGTTACCTAGCCAATGCTAATAGTCTATTTAACAAACTAAACCCCGTAGATACGCTTTATACAATCCCTTTATACAATAATAGTGCTATTGTATAAATTATTATACAATGATAGTGCGTAACCGTGCGTGATCCACGGCCATGTCAGGCAACACACAATGCGTTACCTAGCCAATGCTAATAGTCTATTTAACAAACTAAACCCCGTAGATACGCTTTATACAATCTCTTTATATAATGATAGTGCGTAACCGTGCGCGATCCACGGCCACGTCAGGCAACACACAATGCGTTACCTAGCCAATGCCAATAGTCTATTTAACAAACTAAACCCCGTAGATACGCTTTATACAATCTCTTCATACAATGATAGTGCTATTGTATAAATTATTATACAATGATAGTGCGTAACCGTGCGTGATCCACGGCCATGTCAGGCAACACACAATGCGTTACCTAGCCAATGCTAATAGTCTATTTAACAAACTAAACCCCGTAGATACGCTTTATACAATCTCTTTATATAATGATAGTGCGTAACCGTGCGCGATCCACGGCCACGTCAGGCAACACACAATGCGTTACCTAGCCAATGCTAATAGTCCATTTGACAAACTAAACACTAATTCTCCAACATCTATACATGTATATATGATGTTATTGAATGAATTCAGCCTAATATCATGAAATCAGTTAGAATGTCTCCGTGGAATACAACGAAAATTCAGTTCAGGGCTAAATTTCAAATACTAAATTCCTGAATGGGTTAAATGCGCTATGCGCCCAATGATTATTATATCAAGAAATATTCTTCAAAAACATAATTTTCCAAATATTTTTTAATCGGTTGAGTTTAAATCCTATATGAAGTTGTAAAATGATGACTTGAGGGGTTCATGCAATTCAGTAAGGAGCATATACCGTAAGAAGATCCGAAAGATGTTCTGATCTGGTAGCCACACCGTGTTAGGTGGGATCATAACCTAAATGGGTAACCTTACTTCATGTCTGTGAATCATCGTCGAATTCATCAATATGCATAGAATATATCAGGTGTCAAAACTTTCCTATCATTGCCAACTAAAATTTTGCGTCCAATACGCAGTCCCAGAGGCCAGAATTGTCAAATATTGTTATATTTCTCTCTGTAAACGATCGGGGTGCTAAGGTCGCTTTGTCAAGTCTGTGAAATTAATTCCGCTGAATAAAAATGAATTGAGCTGTAAACTATTTGATCTGATGAAACTATCTGCAAAAAATTAATAAGATATTCGAAATGATGGATTGGTCTAGTTACTTCGATCATTTGATCGCTACTTGGTTTTCCAATAAGAGGTGTTATTTTGATATTCAAAGAAAAATGCCATTTTTCAATAAAAATGATCGGATGTTTATTTCATTATAAAGAAGAAGCTATGCCGATAATAGTGGAAAATAACATCAGGCAATTGACCACCACGACCACGCTCACAGGACCATATCCTTTTAATGGAATTAAACCAAATCGCAAAGTGACTGCCCTTTGTCCTCGATAGCCTCACGAATTCCATCTTTGAGGTCTTGAATCGACGCTGGGCTATTGGCGTAGACCTTCTCTTTCACGTGGCCCCAAAGGAAGAAGTCGTAAGGTATTAAATCCCAAGATCTCGGTGGCCAATTGTGATCACCTCTTCGAGAGATAACACGGTCCGGAAACTTTTCCCGCAAAAGATCAATAATTTCGTTGCTTGTGTGGCACGTATAGCGCCCTCTTGTTAAAAGTAAACGTTGTCCAGATCAATACCATCCAATTCCGGCCATAAAAAATCATTAGTCATCTCTCGATAGCGCAATCCATTCACCGTAACTATTGCTCCAACCTCATTTTCGAAAAAGTAAGGTCCAATGACTCTTCCGGGCCATAAATCGCACCAAACAGTCACACGTTGAGGATAGAGACGCTTTTCAACAATAACTCTCGGGTTTTCCGAGCCCCAGATGCGACAGTTTTGCTTGTTGACGAAGCCACTGAGGTGGAAATGGGTCTCATCACCCAAGATGATTTTTCGATGGAATTCCGGATCATTTTCATGCATTTCAACGACCCAATCAGCAAAGACACGACGTTGTTGATGATCGGCCGGCTTGAGTTCTTGTTTTAACTGAACTTTATAAGCCTTTATACCCAAATCTTTATGCAAAATACGGTGTAATGACGTTTGTGGAATGCCTTATTCCAAAGAATGACGAGGAATTGACAAACCTGGGTTTTCTTCAACACTTTCGGCTACAGCAGCAATAATCTCGGCTGTTCTTGAGTGACGTGCACGGGTTTTATTCTTCACATCACTAACTTGTCCCAACAGCTCGAATTTTTCCACCAATTTCTTCATTGCGGTCCGACAAGGTGCTTCACGACGACCCAAAAATGTTCGAGTTTTACGAACCGTCTTTGTCAAATTTTCACCATTTTTGCGCGCATGTTCTAGGGGAACAGCGTGCTATCGTTTTGATCAAATGTCTGTAATTTTGGATGATTGAGCCGAAAATGGTCTCAATCGACTAGGTTGGACTCACTGATGACGAATCCGGTGTCAAAATCGATTCTGTCCGGCCGGCCGGCCGGCCGGCCGTAGACACGATAACTGTCGAACGAAGTGAGCTAGCGACTTGAAACTTTCAGGGTAGGTCGCGCATT
Organism: Myrrha octodecimguttata; assembly: GCA_958510865.1. NCBI lineage: Eukaryota > Metazoa > Arthropoda > Insecta > Coleoptera > Coccinellidae > Myrrha > Myrrha octodecimguttata. The sequence continues at coordinate 37,219,827 of OY294057.1, forward strand.
GGAATGCCGCGGTTAAGTTCGTTAATGGGCCAAATCGATCGAATAGTTTCGGAGTTATAGGCATTTGAAATTTTGAAGTTATTTATTTTTTATTTCAGAAACTACCTGAGCGATTGGATTCAAACTTGGCGGCCTGATTAAACTTCACAGCTAGTTTTAAGACGCTGAAAGACAACTTTATGCAAAATTTCGTAATAATCGGGTAATTAGAACAAGTTGAAAAAAAAATATGATTTTCTCATCATATCATCCTCATTAAATTCTGTATGAAACTTCGAACTGTCAGCCTAACGGCCGACTGCGTAAACACAATAACTTCCGGAAGAAACGACTTAGAAACTCGATATTTGTAGAGTAGGTTTGGGGCTTAATTACGAAGGTCGAATTCGTGAATGGGTAAAATCCGCCCAATGATTCCGTAGATATACCCATTCAAAATTTTATTTTTACAATATTTCCAAAAATAGAGATCAGATCGAATTGAAATTCAGTACTTCATCGAAAATAACAGTTCGAAGTTTAATACAGAATTTAATTAGGATGATACGAGTTCGCGATGTTTGAATCATAAAAACCGATAGGAATTTTGCTCCTACTTTCACGACGTAATTTTTCAATCAAGTAAACAAGATCTCAATTTCGATTCCTAATTTTTGAAGATATTGAGATTTTCAGTGTATATGTCTGCGGAACCGTTGTGCAGATTTTAACCTTTTTCGAATTCGACCCTTTCAGCTAAGCTTCAAAATTTATTAGTATAGTAGTAGTATGATGAGAAAATCATATAATTTTTTTTTTTCAAATTGTTCTAATAACACGATTATCACGAAATTTTGCATAAAGTTGTCTTTCAGCATCTTAAAACTAGCTGTGAAGTTTAATCAGGACTGAATCAGTATTTCTCGAGTAATACCGAAAAAATCAACGATATCGAGAAGAAAACATCGAAATTTGACATATTTTTTCCCGATATCTCCAGAACTTATGATCGTATCGAACTGAAATTTGGTACGCGCGCACGTTCAAATTCGTTGCTGAAGCGGTCATCTACATTGAACATGCGCGCAAAAGTTGCTGCCTTCACGGCAGTGCTTGTTGAAATTTTTATAGTAAATTTTAATAATTTCAATGCGTTGTTGAAGCGTGTATCGTTCCATTTTTGCGCGCATGTTCTAAGGGAACAGCGTGCTATCGTTTTGTCCAAAGGTCTGTAATTTTGGATGATTGAGCCGAAAATTGTCTCAATCGACTAGGTTGGACTCACTGATGACGAATCCGGTGTCAAAATCGATTCTGTCCGGCCGGCCGGCCGTAGACACCCTAACTGTCGACAGAAGCAAGCTAGCAACTTGAAACTTTCAGGATAGATTGCGCATCAGAATGCCGCGGTTAAGTTCGTTAATGGGCCAAATCGGTCGAATAGTTTCGGAGTTATAGGCAGTTGAAGTTTTGAAGTTATTTATTTTTTATTTCAGAAACTACTTGAGAGATTAGATTCAAACTTGGCAGTTGGGTGGAATATAACGACGCGCAACTTTGAGCCAAATTTCGTCAGGATCAGATTGTCAATGAATTTCAAAAAAATTTCTTTTCGAAATTTTTTTCCAAAAAATTTTTTTTTCGGAAACCATTCATCATATCCGAAAAAAGTCCACTCATACTTTGAACTTCATATTTCACAGCAGTGTACCAAATTTCAGTTCGATACGATCATAAGTTTCGGAGATATCGGGAAAAAATGTGTCCAATTTCCAGGTTTTCTTCTCGATGTCGTTTATTTTTTCGGTATAACTCTAGAAATACCGATTCAGTCCTGATGAAACTTTACAGCTAGTTTTGAGATGCTCCAAGACAACTTCATTTTAAATTTCGTGATAATCGTGTCTTTAGAACAATTTGAAAAAAAAAGTTTCTATGATTTTTCTTATCATATCATCCTCATCAAATTCTGTATGAAACTTCGAACTGTTATTTTTCGATGAAGTACTGGATTTCAATTCGATCTGATCTGTATTTTTGGAAATATTGAAAAAATAAAATTTTGATTGGGTATATCTACGGAATCATTGGGTGGATTTTACCCATTCACGAATTCGACCTTCGTAATTTAGGTCCAAACCTTCTCTACAAATATCGAGTTCCTAAGTTATTTCTTTCGGAAGTTATTGTGTTTACGCAGTCGGCCGTTAGGCTGACCGTAAACACAATAACTTCCGGAAGAAACGACTTAGAAACTCGATATTTGTAGAGAAGGTTTGCGTCTTAATTACGAAGGTCGAATTCGTGAATGGGTAAAATCCGCCCAATGATTCCGTAGATATACCCATTCAAAATTTTATTTTTCCAATATTTCCAAAAATACAGATTTGATCGAATTGAAATCCAGTAATTCATCAGTAAATATTTCAAAAAGCACTGCCGTGAAGGCAGCAACTTTTGCGTGCATGTTGAAATTCGTTGCTGAAGCGGTCATCTACATTGAACATGCGCTCAAAAGTTGCTGCTTTCACGGCAGTGTTTTTTGAAATTTTATTATTAATGTCGTAGTTTGTACTTGTCGAATGTCAAAAAATGACACTTTCAAAAGTGACATCTACCGAAATAGCGGGCTATTCAAAATAACACCTCTTATTGGAAAACCCTTTATATTGAATTGTTACGAACATTTAAGATGAGTATGACAAATGCGGAACATCTACTTATTATATAAAGGATTTAAGAAGTAATTCCGAAGCCAACACAATATACAGTCATTACGAAACGGGCAGCTGATATTACTATATGTATTTTATCGGATATTAGTTGAGATATTCTCAGAAATCACCAGACCAATTAATACGGAGCTCTGAAATACTCTTTTCCGCGAAGTAGATAATGTAAAAATCTAGAAAAGCACTGACGTGAAGTCAGCAGCTTGTTCACATTGCGAAATGGTGACTTGGAAATTTCAGTGGAATTTTAATGAAATATAAAAATTTAAAAAAAAAAATTTTTTTTCGAATTTTTCTATGGATAATTCTTCTTATTGACACTGTTCATTTAGATATTCAGGATCTTAACCTAACCTGAAAATTTCAAGACTCTAGGTTCTTTCTCTCGAGAGTTACAGCGCACACGGCCGGCCAGACGGACAGAATCAATTTTGACAACGGATTCTTCATCAGTGAGTCCAACCTAGTCGTTTGAGACCAATTTCAACGCGCTGTTCCCCAGAACAAGCGCGTAAAAATGAATACCTCCTGCAATAAATATTCAAGAATATCAAATTTAGAATATCAAATGAGATATAGAAATGAAGGGTAGGTACCTCAATATACAGGGTGTCCCACGAGGAACTTCACATACCCCTTCCATATATATAGTCAATCATCTGAGACGAAATGTCTCCTATCGTTCCTTACCCATATACATGATTCATTCATTCTGACCAAAATTTCATACAGACGAGAACGAATTGAAATGCAGTACTTGATGATTGAAAAATGACAGCTTGATGGTTGATACAGAATTTCATGAGGATATGAGGATTATTATTATTATATCATAAGATTGCAGAACATTGAATATTTGAAAAAAAATTGAAAATATTTTTTTTTCAATTGTTCTAATGACACCATTGTCACGAGAGTTTGCGGAAAATCGTTAAACAGAATTTCCAAGCCACATACTAAGTTTCATCACCAACAAATGAAATTAGACGCAGCTCAAGGTCTTAGCAGAATGTTCGCTCGAATGTGATGAATAGTTCTCGATAAAACATTCTTTTTCGAAAAAAATTCCGAAAGAAAATTTCTCAATAATTTTTCAAAATACGCGGTTGTTATTGTGGTTATTTATGATTCGTTGTGCATTGTACATTGCGTTTTCAAAACTTCGCTTTTGTTTCAGATTCAACCATTATGAGTAATTATTCAGGTGTATTGAATTCATTTAGTACAATTCCAGTTTTCCGGAAAAAATTTTTCAAAAAAGGAAAATTTCGAAATTTCGCTCCAACCGATTCCCCTTTTTTGGATAACTTTGGTATGGCTCATACAATTTTGATGATACTTCAGTGTAGTGTAATATTAATGAGCACATTCAATAGTTTCAACAAAATGCAGATATGGTTTTGTGATAATTGGGAACTTCTACGAAGATGCCAGCGCCCTAACGGATAAATTTGGAACCGGTCCAAGCTAGTAGTTTTATGTAAACAAACCTTAGAAATGTGGTGGAGAACGAATATTTATTAAGCAGAGCTTGAATATTTAAAGAAATTATTATAATTTTGTGTAAGATTTCGTGAGAAGGAACTGTTCATTTGGATCACGATATAACATCGTACTTTATTTAAATCGTTCCTGGAGGATAATTTCGGTGTTATTTTAGAGTATGTTGCTTGGTGGATCAAAATGAACCAATATCTAAGTTAACTTGAATTTCTGGAAAAATAGGCCCCTCAGTAAGTAATTTGAGGACTCTTATTTATGTGAAGAAGTGCTGAATGCAGGCTATATTATGTGGTAAATCTAGAATCAGTCCAAATGATATGAGTTATTCTTTGTTTACAAACAAGTGAATCAATAAAATGAAAACAGATTTTCTGCTTTAGTTCTTCTGCATCGTATTTCTAAAGAAAAGGAAACAGATAGACATATAATTGATTTCATTTTCATATAACAGCAGCTCAAGATACACATACAAAATGAAAAATGTCACAGCTGGTTCAACTTACCTATATACATATAGAAATGAAAAGTATTGTATTTATATGAATAACTTCAGCTATTATCAACTCTAACAGTATATCTAGTTTTTGTCAGGTTTTCAACCAGATCACTCTTTTAGAATATGATTTTGTGTAGTATGTGAATTAGGTAGCTGCAGATGTGCTCGGTAGATTCTCTGCAGCATTTTTGTTCAAAATTCTCTTTTTTTCATTTACACCTGAAAACATCATGACATGAAGTTGTTTCGAAATGAATACATTGTAGGTAATTTACCTTTATGAAAATAAACATCTTCAGAGAAATGCAGTGAACATTCTTTCATGTATTTCATGACCTGTTTTCCAATCTTCAATTTTTAAAGCTAGGCCTTTCTTCTATCATTTAATTCCCTGCCAAATGCTGTTTCCAAAGTAACTTCACTTTCATTTGGCTTTGGAAAAAATGAAAACTAGAGGCACTAGATGATCCTTTCTTCTTTGACCATGAATAACATTGAGTTGAGGCACACAACAATAGTAATTTCGGGAGGATGCCATTTCGAATTAATACAATCGAAAATTTTACTCCGGAAGAAAGGAATCGATTGATGAATATTACAAAAACTTTCGGTATACCAAAATTTCAACTCTGAGAACAACACAAAAGCTCGAAAATGAACTCCAAAAGTAAGCAAATTACGTTAGAATAACAGGCACATCGAAAAACTACTAGCCTGGAAGTGTTCGAATTTCTATCGCCAGAGGGCGTATCGCTTAGCAGTAGTTGCGAATACGAAATTAATTGTGCTGCTTAAAAAAATTGCATTTCCTAATCTTCTTGATCCGTTTCAGATTGTACAAAAATGAGTCATTATTCAGGTGTTTCTAATTTTTTGGCGCACTTTCGGTTTTCCAAGAAAAAATTTTCAAAGAAGGACATTATCGAAATTTCGAAATATTCCGTACTGGGGAGTTAGTAATGCTGTATCGTCTTAGGATACGAAGCTGTGAGTCAGTTAGAAAAGTATTCTTTACAAATTCAAAATTCATATTAAATTGCTCTTATTCTATATATAGATTCATTCAATTCTGAGAATTGCTTAGTTTAATTTTGTGCACACCCCCGCTTTTCTATAAGAAGATTATTTCTATGAAACTGCGTTAGTTAAGTGATATCTTCCAATAATGTACCCATTTGCGCATATCAAGTCATTATCTAAATTAAATAATTTCATAGAGAATATGAGCAATGTATGAATTACTGATTTAAAAAGACTATTTTAGAAAAAAGGAGCTGCTTTGCATCCTTGGAATATACTACTTTACTTCTTAGTGCAATATTCTCACTGCTTCGAGACGAAATTGCGATTCTGTTTTTCTTTGAACATTTTTCCTCGGAAAACCGGAAGTGTGCAAAAAAATTCGTAAAACCTGAATAATGACTCAATATAGTAGAAACTGTTTTTTTCAACCTGCACAATGAATTTCGAATTATCACAATAACACACCTGCATTCTGGGAAAAAGTTAAAACTATTGAATGTACACTCATTCATAATGCACTTCACTGAAAATTTCATCAGAATTGAATGAGCCATACCAAAGTTATCAAAAAAAGCAGAATCAGTCGGAGTGAAATTTCTGAATTTTTCGTTTTCGAAAAAAAAAAGCTCGTGAAGATATCCTCAATTCAATGCTTTTCAAGAACTTTTCTGCACCATTTAGATGCACTCTGTAGGTAAAGTATAACAGAAAAATTTTCCTTCATTACCACTCCATCATGAACTGGAGGAAGTTTGACTTGTTTCAAACGATTTATCAGAACGCAAGCAGTATCCGCAGTTACCGTTATTCGGATTTCTGTGGAAATATTTATGCAGTTGTCTGTAGCAACCACCACTTAGGTAAGATTTGATTACAGCCTTCAGATAGCGTATATAATTAGTCCACGATTCGCATCATAATAAAATATCACCTGAATAAAAATCGAAGATCAATCCTGCTTTAACTGAACGCCTTCCATGTTATTTTCGCATTTGCATCCGCTGAAAAAACTTAGCCGCTCCGATCCTTCATTGATAAATCGAACGCAAGCTGGCGTATTAATCCATTAATTGAAGATATGTCGCTATCAGCATGAAGAAAATTCCGAAGCATGAATACAATGAACAGTTAGTCTGAAGTTCTAATCAAGTCGTGTGCCATAACAAATAACACAAAACTTAATTGAAATCTCTATACGTTTGGAAACATCAAATCAAAAAATAGAAAGGAACTAATTTGAAACATTACTACGACCATATTATAATCGTGACGACTGCACTATCATCTTACGATTGGAAAATTGAATCATTTACCGTTATTGAATATTTCATCCTCTTATTCCTTCATCATTCAATGAGATGGGAAATTTCAGAAGCACAAGATATACTTACTGACAAAGAAACTGAAACACACAGAAGGAGCTGTTTAAATTTTAAATTTTTTTGTTAAAACATAGTATATAGTAAAGCAAGGAGTAAATGATTGAAATTTGGAGAAAAAAACGAAGGGTTAACGAATTTTTTATTAAATTTGTTAATAATGTGTTTGTACAACGCGGTTATCTATACACTTCTCAACACGTCTTGGCATTGATGCAAGAAGATAGTGTATTTTTTTTGAGGGATACTATCCAATGCTACCTGCACTTCAAATCTCAGAGCCTACAAAGTCCGTGGGGGCTGGGGTGAATGTCCCAAACATGCTCTATGGGCGAGACATCGGGGGATCTGGGCGGCCGGGGTGAAAGATCCACATGGGTCGATTCTGAAAAGTTTAAACTAACTCTGGCAACATGAGGTCGAGCATTATCTTGCTCAAATATTGGATTCTCAGCCCGGTTCAGGTGAGGGAGGACATATGGCTCCACTATTTCTTGAAGGTAACGCAGCGCTGTCATGTTAACTCGAATAAAGACTAAAGGTGGCCTACTTGCATGTGCAATAGCACCCCATACCATAACGCCTACTGTCCGGTGTAGACATGACGCTCAACATCAAAAGAGTGTCACGTCTTTCTCCCGACGTCATCTAATCTTTCTTCGGCCATCATCTGCACCCAGCAAGGAGAATCGAGATTCATTAGAAAAGACGACCGGATGCCACTTCACATTCCAATGTTGTCGTTATCTGCACCACTGTAATCGTTGCGGGCGATGCTCAACCGTAACAGGTGACACAAGATGGGATCGATAATGCTGCAGTCCAAAAGACCTTATACGGCGGTAAACCGTTCGGACAGTTACAGGATGGCCTTGATTTCCTAACCACTCATCAGCCAAAGATCGAGTTGTCGCAAATCGGTCTCTAATGGCCATAAGTCTTAGAAGTCGATCTTGTACTTCATTTGTGCCCTTGTGTGCATTTCAAAAACAACTAAACATCGACTAAGGATCTCTTCGAACAGCTGGTTTGTTGTAAAATTTGCAAAAAACGACTACAATATTTGAGTAACAAAAAATATTCACATGAAAAAACCTTCACGATTTCTTTCTCCAAATTTTAATCATTAACTCCTTGCTATACTTTCTATGTTTTACCAAAAAATATCGAAATTTAAACAGCTCCTTCTGGGTGTTGCAGTTTCTGTCAGTAAGTATACCTATTTAATTAATGAAGAAACAATCCTTAGCTGTCACGTTTCAATTCACTTTTCTTAAAAATTGGTGAAAATCTCAATAAAATGTTTTTATTATGAAGAAACCTCAAAATCGTTTTTTACGACATTCTAAGACCATTCAACTAAATACATAGACTTCATATACTAGGCTATATTAGGTATATGCCCAAATATGAATCAATCGAATTTATGATGAAGTTTTGCTATTAAACTACTTACCATTTTGAACAATTGCATGGAAATCTCGAATTTGGAGCCCAAAATGGTCTTGAACGATTCTGATGAATTACCTGAAGAACAATCCCTGATGAATAATTAAATTTTCAGAGTAGTTTTACAGCTTGAATACCTGAGTTTAGTTCGATAATGGACAAAATCCGCTAAACGTTGTCGAAGTTATAACTATCTGAAATTCTGTTTACTCGATAACTCGAAAATGCCGATACGATCGAATTGAAACTTTGTTTGTACTAGTAATGTATCAACAGAAGAATTTATGCGAAATTTCGTACTGGAGACATCAGTAATTTAAAAAAAATATTTTCGAGAACTTAGATATTTCCGAAACAAGTTGGAACATGTCAACCGAGATATTCAGGATCCAAGACTAACCTAAAAATTTCAAGACTCTCGGTCCTTCCTCTGGAAAGTTAAAGCAAACTAGGCAAGTCGACAGCCGGACAGAATCAAATATGACAACGGATTCTTCATCAGAGTGTCCAAACTAGTCGTTTGAGATCGATTTCAGCTCAAAATTCGAAATTTACAGACATTGTGACTAAACGATAACGCCCTGTTCCCCAAATCGAACGCGTAAATAGAAAACAATAGAACCAATGACAGCATACTACCATGCAACACAAACAACCAATATCGAAGCATATCCTATATGAACTACTTTTCATTATTGGCGCGAAATCAGAATCTTCAACACAACTTTCAGCTAATTAGACATAATTTTTACAAATATCCATATCTGGATCCAATTACAAGGTTTAAAGAGCCAGGTTCATGTTTACGGATATTTAAAAATAATGCAAACATAAACATGACGAATTCGTTTTGAAATTTCCCTTCCTCACATCTCTTCGAAATTGTTAGAAATACCCGATGTATCAATACAAAATATCAGATTCTAAAAAAGTTTTTCCTGATATCCTTCTGCGTTTTAGAAACTTATCAAATAGGAAAAACTCAATCTGCTCATTTCGTGGAACAGCTTCCAAGCTGAGTTTTCATAAAAAAAAATTCAGTAGTACTTCATTAATGGGCCAAATCTGACGAATGGTTTTTGTGTTACAGCCACTTGAAATTCAGATTTTTCAATAACTTGAAAAATATTCTTCTGGTCGAAACGAAACTTGGTTGGAAAATGAACAGTTTCAATAAGAAGAAAAAATTAAAAAAAAAAATTTCCTGAGAATTTTCATATTTCATTCAAATTTCACTGAAATTCCCAAGTCGCCATTCCGCAGTGTGAACAAGCGCGTAAAAGCTGCTGACTTCACGTCATTGCTTTTCCAGGTTTCCTAAGTTTGAATATATATATATATATATATATATATATATATATATATATATATATATATATATATATATCGGTTTTTTTTAGCGTTCAACGCCTTCCGATTCCCAGCTTCCATCCTCTTCTATCTTCCCAGTCTCCTGGCTGTAAGTTCCGTTCAGACATTGCTTTGTGTACATTTCATATATACGAAATGGAAGACTAGCAACCAAAATACCCGAATGAATTCACAAATTCTACTACATTGACTTCATTGACATCATTGAATTTTCTTATGATGTTCAATATTTTCATCCCTTATTCTCTCACGGTCACGAGCCGCCACTGCAAATCTCATCCGCGGCTGAGTTTTCATGAAATTACAGATTCACTGATCCACACAAGGTTCTATGATAATAATTGCAATTGTCAAAACTGTGTCAAATATCTAATGAGTCTTGACAATCATCCGAAAAAACTCCAGTGGCATTTACCGATTTCAGTACCAGTGAAAAACGCCTTATGATAGAAATTTGGTGAGTTCTTCTTCCTTTCACCCAATTCCATTTCATTAACCATCTTCAAAACTGGTTCGCGGTAGTAGGATATGTCGAAAACTAGTTTAAATGATGTTTCCGAAGTCTTCAACTCCAATTATATCTCGCAAAATGCTTTTAGCGTGGGATTTCTCGATGCAATAAAGTTAACTGTACCTAATTTCACATTTTTATAACTGTATTTGATGCAATTTTGTTTGAGAATGTTCGTCGGTGTTTCTCTAAGATTATTTCTACCTGAAGAAGATCCGAAGATGTGCTTTGTGTATTTTTTTTAACGCTTATATGAATTAGTATCCAATCAGTATCCAGTATAAATTAGTTGGTCGACCATCCAAGAACACACTCCGCAGCTCATGTTACTTTTAAAAAAATACTGACTAAATTCAGGTGGGTATTCATTTGAGCAAATTTGCGCGCACGCGTAGCTGTGTTGCGAGAATTTGGTAATTTGTCGGGTTGACTTACGTCCACGTTGAGCATTTTTAGAGGCTAGGTATTCGCACACGCTCTCTGTGTGTGCGTAAAACAGCATGCGTGCAGATTTGCTCAAATGATTATCCACCTTTAGCGCATGTCCCAATTCGTTGCCATCGCGGCCACCTATTTACATATTATCCCCGCCAAACGTAGCCTTGAGGTTGGAAAGTCCAGTGTCCGTGTAAATTGGCTCAATGTGGACGTATGTCAACATTGTCAACATGAAAATTTAATTTCCTACGCACAGCAATTCGTACGCGCACATTTGATGAAAATCCACCTTTATACCTCCTGACTGAATCGTAAATATAATGATTAAATTCGATGCTTCGAGAATAGGGTATACTCCAGTCACATTTCTAAACTATCCCGGTTGGCCATGACATTCTGACACATTTCACCGTGTATGTTTTGAAAATGTCAGCTTATAGTCATTTTCCCGTCAGATAACTACACAACGTTGTCCTCTCTACATAGAGGTCGTAGTAATTACGTAGATTTCAAAATGTGAATTTACTTTAGGAAAATAATGAATTTGAGAAAATATTATGTGAAATCAATAATCCCAAAGACCTGGCCAATGTTGAAGAATCTTTTTTCTCTGTTAACACGGGAAATATTTCACGTATATAAATATGATTGGAAGATCAGATATGCTATTTTCTTGTATGGAAATCAAGAATCGAGTTTTTCAAAATAAAGTCTTCAGTCAGTGTCTTTCTGACCACCAATAGAAGGAAATTCTTTATCGTCTCTTTCACTTAAAATCTTTCTTATTGTGGCAATGTTCAACTAAAAAATTTGAAGAAAGCAGCTTTTACGCGCTTGTTCACATTGCGAAATGGTAACTCGGAAATTTCAGTGAAATTTCAATGAAATACCTATGAAGATTTTCAAAAAAATAATTTTTTTTTTCGAATTTTTCCATGGATAATTCTTCCTATTGACACTGTTCATCTTCCAACCAAGTTTCATTTCGATCAGATAAATATTTTTCGAGTTATTGAAAAATCCAAATTTCAAATTGCTGGATAACAAAAACCATTCTGTAGATTTGGCCCATTAACGAACTTAACCGAGATATTCAGATATCTTAACCTAACCTGAAAATTTCAAGACTCTAGGTCCTTCCTTTCGAAAGTTACAGCGCACACGGACGGACAGAATCAATTTTGACCACAGATTCTTCATTAGTGAGTCCAACCTAGTCATTTGAGACCAATTTCGGTTCAAAATTCGAAAATTACAGACTTCGTGACGAAATGATAACGCGCTGTTCTCCAGAACAAGCGCGTCAAAATAAATATCTATTCATATAAAATATAATGGTTTTCACTCACATACGTCAAAATGCGTTGGATAGCTTGTGATAAATTATGGATTCCAAATTATCAGGGTTACTATCAGAAAAAGCAGATTTCAATTCAACATAGCACTTCCTGATACTTTGTCTGTGCTTCTTCAAAACTACCTCCGGCATTTTTAGTTTCCAAGCGTGATTATGCTGAGATTTAGAGTAGAAATTGGCAAATTGGCATTTGGCAACGTCTTTTGATATTGCCGATATTTCACGAGTGCCAACCTGCGTCAGTTTTAAGTGAAAAAATCTTGATAGAGTTTAATCATGGCCAACCATGATAGTTTATAAAAGTGAATGGAGTATGTCATAGGTCAAAAATGACTTTTCCACTGTCATCTACACGCCTATATATGTTCTTCCAGTTTATGGTTGAACACTCCTTTATTGCCTCCACTGTATACACAAACTGTGTAACCTAATAAACTGTAATATTATATTATCCTTGGTATATATTAATATTGTTAGAAAGAAGATCCGTCAGAAGTTTGTGCGAGAGTTAGGAGACCAGGTGTGTTTTGTGTAGGCTTTGTGACTATGTCCTACCAATTGAGCTACCAATTTTGAGTAATAATCAAACTTTTTTTACATTCTACAGACAAAATGGCGGACGACACGTTTCCAGTAGACGAATCGATGCGGTTTCATCCGGCTGACTCTCCCAGGGGCACCTTGTTCTACAACTTGGAGGAACTGACGAAGGAACAGCAGGTCCAGCTAAACGCCCTGAAGATAGAGAAGATAAGAGAAGACGAGAAATACTTGGCGGCACATCCGGAGGTACCAACATAAGTGTGATTAGAATCGAACGGAAATCCTTGAACGGAACAAGGATTGGCGTGTCCGAGAAGAGAGAATTCAGAGATAAGTTATTACATCTTATTGTCGGTGAACGGTTTCAATTTTGTGGTTAACGAACGAGCGTAACGTCGTAAAATTCGAGGTTGGAAGTTATAAGTGGAAATTATCATGGACGTTAAAAACCGAGTCTTCTCTGTTATTCTAGTATCTTCTTATTATATGTGTTCAGAAGAATTTTCAAAGAGTAGAGATTTGGTAGAAATAACCTATTCAAGCTTTCTTCATTGGAGAAATTGGTCATTTTCTGTAATTGTAATTTCCCGTACGTGTTCGTATTTCTGTATAATTTGGATTTCAAACGAATATTTTCAATTTTCAATGACCAAGAATTTCTTCTTCTCGTGGGATACAAAATTTAATTTTCGCACAATCTTCTCAGTCAATAATTTTTAAATTTGAAGGTGCAAAGGTGAAATTATTCTGAAAATTTCAGTATAATCAATAGGGACACACAGAGAAGTCAGTATTTTTCAAGCACTCTTTAAAATTTTAAGTAATTTGTTCAAGAAATTGGTCACCATCACCCCGTCATAAGGTTGAAATTTTCAAGACTCTTGGTTTATTTCTTCTCAAGTTAAAACACGCGGACGTAATAGTAGACCATCTCATATGGATATTGGTTACACGGAAGTTGGAAAAAATTCACCGAAGATTTTCCCGGAGATGTCCTCTTTCTGGGCCACAAACAAATTAAACCGTGGGAATAGATAATAATCTCATATGATATCAACTTAAACAATGGTGATATTATCACAGACAGGAACTGCGGGATGAAACTTCAAAAACGGTTCTTCCTAGAAAACGATAAACTTATCTCCCTGCATCTTTTTCTATTCTAACCTATGATAAACCAACTTGGATTGAGATGAGTGTATTTGTCATTTGCTTATATTCGAAAAATTCCATAAAGAGATTTGCGATAAAACAATATCTTTTCCTATATTCCTGTATACTTCATGCGGAAGTCCGTTTCGTGTCACACAGTCCACGTCCCTATGTATATTGATAATGTACACCCAGTTTTTGAACTGGATCAAACTTTCATCTATTATTGAAGGAAATTCAAGAACGAAAAATGAACATGAAAATAATATGATAATATTATAATAAAATTATAAGAAAATCTGAAAAATCACAATAAACTAGTCTTTTAAGTGATATGATATCCTAAGTTCATTAAGTAACTGAAATTATATATATTTGCATTACAGAAGAGGATATATAACCATAATTGATTGTTTATATTCTTCTCTGAACAAGAAGACACCCGAATATATCACTGGAATGAAACCACCCTAGCACTACCTGCAAAATTTTTTTCGAATGCTGAGCAATTTCTGAAACATTTTGTTATGAGTTTTCTGTAGGAGTATGGATTTTATTGAACAATAATATTCTGCATAAGAAACACAAACCCTATGCTTATTCAGTTCCGATGAAAAGAGTATCTATATCTAGGCTTCGTGTTCTTGGAGAGATTAATTTTCTATCGAAATTAGTCTTATCTTGAGATATATCTACTGGCAGCATTCAGTTTAAACTTTCAATTTGTGAAATATCCAGAAATTTTAGGCCCAGACTATATCTCTATGTCCATGTGATGAACTCATCAACGTCAAAATATACATGAAGTCAGAATTCGGTAAGGAGATAAAAATAGCCTTTCTGTGTAAAGTCTAGACTTCTTGAAGATTTTGGATAATGTGCTCAGATATCTTGAAAACAAGAAATTTTAATTTTTTTTACACAGGGTTCTATTCTAGACCTTTTTCGCTTCTAACAGTTCACATAGGACCTTCCCTCTACAGATATATGTCAGCTTTCCATTGTTTGCCGACGAAGATTTACAGCAAACCGTTAACAAGAGCACGTTCTTTACGAGCTAGACCACCTCAGTAAGATATTGAAATGGACCGATACTTGAATGATTCACCCAGATGAAAATAATCCAGAACGAGTGTATCATCTGTCCAATCTTCCCTCAAGTGTCTGCCTATTGTGATAGTAGAATTACTATGACTACTTATAATTGTTACAAATAAAACCGAATGATTGCTTAACGCACTACAGTTTATGACGTTTGAACTGTATACACGTAGCTCTATCACTAACAGCTGGATACTGTATGTGCTGATCTTGTCACCTTCATAATTTGCCAATTTGTGAGTAATTATTCACGTTTTTGAAGAATTTCACAGCATGTGAGAAATTTTGTGAGTAACGACCAGTTGTGAGTAAATTGTGAGTACAAGTCAGTGATCATTCAAAGCCTTCCTCCTTTCAATTGAGAAGCTGGTTCAATGATAGGAAGTAAAATTTCCTATATTTACTTCGGAGTTAATTATTCGCTTCACGGCCTATCTACTATCCCTTTCTTGACATCCATCGAGATTTTCAGAATTGGTTCTGTAATATCTTCAGTAAGCCATTCAGTGATGCTTGTGTCTTCGTGTATAACCAAATTATAACTAATGAAGCATCTATATTCAGTTTGAAACTTGTAAGCTGTCATAATCTCGAATTGCCCACAAAACCCATCATTCTGTGCGATTTGCTATGAAGGGGGATGACAACTAGGCCTTGAACGAACCAATCATAGGAAATCATCCTTGTAGACTGCGCAGCAGGCATCCATGTGAAACATATCAGTTTATTTTAAAAGGGATCGATGTAAACCTCCTGGATGGCATCGCTTTTATCCTTCACCGCGACTTACCTGTTCTGTTTGCAACCCTTCACTTCATTGTGTTAGGTTAACATGAATGTCGATATCGACAACTTGTTCTGTTCGTATTCGTATTCTTCTTAAACCCTGCTACTCGTTTGTGAAACCATCAATTGAAATGGGCGACAAAAATCCACATATAGGGAATACATTCTGTCAAACAGGGTGTTTATGTTATGAAATGAATCTTTGACTACCGTTTTCTTCAATCTAGATAATTTCTTCGATACTATGTACATTTGCATTGATTTCTTCCAATCAATGGTTAAAAATGAATCATTTCTAACTTCGTTTCAGATCAGAGCAATCATCGTTCTGCTGTTGAGAGTTCTGCTGAGGCGCAGACCAGTAATTAAAGTCCATGAGTTCATTGCGAAATTCTTCAATAGAAGGGAATCAGATATCGCAGATGATGTGCAGGATTACCTCGAAGCTAGGGTAATTATTTTCAGAATTATGCAACTGGATTTACCACTAGAGAAGTACTTAATCAATTAGAATCATTTGCCAGAAACCATTCTAATACGGGAACAGCAAGTGTCTGAAAAGGTACCTTGGCACACAACGGCATTATAACAGACAACAGGCCAAATTGAGGGTCCATTAATCACCCAACCATGATTCCTCACTGTCCTGGAAAAATCATTGTACCATAAAACAAAGACAAGAGACAACCTAGCGACTCTTTCACGAGTGCCAAGGTACTTTTATACTGAAGAAATGAGAAAGCCGAGAACCACTCGAGCATGACGGCGGATAAAATATGCCGGCTCTGAAGATCGGAAACTCAAACAACCAAACGTATAGGCGAATATCCAGAGCTAATCTTGAGGAGGTCATCAGACTTGTCAACACCATCGACAATGTGGGTGTTATAGAAAAATGTAAAGCTGAAAGCTAACCAATGCATTCATCAGCAATATTACTGGATAATGTGATTAATGTTTCGAAGTTCTTCCAACAAACATTAAAACTAGTTCTGTATAATGTACGCACATTGAGATCGGTGGTTCAATTATATTTGAATTGATTCTGGAAGAGACAGATCTGGCATTCTTGTGAATCGACTATAGAGCAATGTTGGAGGAATACTATGCTCGGAAATTATAGTGGGATCGTACTCTCTTCATCTGAATTGTCAAATGAATTGATACTGAACCGATTCCAAAAGGTGGTCCTCGAGTAACTGTACATCATTTGATGGTAAAAAGAAGGTATCTTGGGGAGCCAGAACACAATATTTAAATAAGGGCTTAGGCTATTGGTTTCCAAGATACAGGGCAATTTATCGATTTTGCCAAAACATTTGGATGTCCATAACTCCTGAACTATTCAATTTATTCGCTTCATATTTGGCAGGTTATATCATCTCAGAACATTTAACACTTCATATAAACCATACCGAAATAGAAAACACTAGAACTGGGGAATTTGGATAACTTGTCCCAGGTCTGATAGAACAGTCAATTTTGAATTTGTCGTGACTATCATCCGATTTTCCAAGGATTTTTCATTCAGAAACTGTTTTCCACGCGGTCGGCACACCAACCGTTCATTTACTTTCAATCGAAAATAATTAAACGCTTATAATTTTTGAGATTTATTTATTTCAGCCAAACATTTGGATGGCTGTAACTTCTGAACCGTTCAACTAATTCGCTTCAGATTTGGCAAGTATTGTCATCGCAGGCTACCTAACTGTCCATATGAATTATACCAAAATAGTAAGGACTAGGACTCGGAACTTACGATTTTTTCCTTCAGGTCTAATGATACTCCCTGTATATCAAGGATCGGTTGAAGCCTCGGTTAAAGCTTATTTTGGGAGGATTTAGCATCGTTTTGTAGGTTTTTTTGGGTTTCCACTCCCAGTTTCTGAAACAGAACTATTGTAAATTAAATAAAATAGTTTTTTTTATGAAAAACGGATTGCAGGATTGAACTATTGGTCAATGGCAGTTTCTTAAGAAAAGGTTGCCTAATGAACGATATCGAAGCAATGCAAACCATCAACAAAGCTCTTTGTTGATATTCAGCAACAAAATGAAGTTGATAAGAAATGTGAAATGAAATATTTCTGTGGTCACTGCGTTTCAGGCATGTAATCTACAAATAAGAATTATAAGTGTCATGTCATTGTTGGATGAATATTGCGATTTAATTTGGAATTCCAAAAGTGAAATGAGTGTTCAACTCAATTATTTCAATATAAATAACATTTCTTTATATTATGATTCTCGAGAGCTTTTACTGCCCTGAAAGCTCTCGAAAATTATAAGAGTTCAATTATTTTCGATGAAAAAACGTTTAACGTTTGCTGTGCGGTCCAGACGAAACACTGTGCTCAAAAGAAAAATCTATGCAGAATCAGATAATCATTGCGGCAAAGTGATATTTCATATGAAGACTTTGTCCTGTTCTGTTCTATCTCGGTGAGGTTAATACAAATAGCTCGATCACCTGAGGATACTTGCAAAATTCGCAGCGAATACGTTGAATGGTTCGAGAGTTATTGCCATAAAAATGTTCTGTCGAAATCAATAGACCACCCTGTATTTCGAAACGAATACCCTTAGCCCAAATTGTTTCTTGACTTTCCAAAGTACTATCTATTCACCACTGAACGATGTACAGTTACTCGCGGACCAAAGTTGAAATGATTCTAGGTGAGACCTGACCGAATTAATTCAAGAGGCAACAACTTACCCCATGAACTTTTTTGAATTCGAAAATTATAGGGATTATTTGAAAGTTTAAAGTCAAAAGACATTAAATTTCCATATGAGATTCAGCATTTTTATTTTTACTTCCGTAGATTTTCATGGCAAGTATACAATCAATAAATTACTTGAAGCTAGATCGATTGACGTGAACTCAGATAAATTATGTTTGTTCCAAGAAGATTAGTTCTTTCAGCTGAGCTCTGAAATTGTTCGGACAAAATACAAATATGTGTATTTCAATTGAGAAAATAGTTCACGGAGGTACAAACCTCCGGTTTGATTATAAACTTACATGAACCCAAGGACGAATATTGGTCGATAAATAAACAAATATTCCACCTTGAACTGAGTCAGTCATCCAATCAACCAGAGCCTCTACACTGAAGGAGCATTATTAGTTCACTGCGAAAATGGTTTATTTCAATTTCACTGTTTTACAGATCATCAGAACGACTCGCCTTGTTGATTGTCGAAAGGGTTCTAGATTTTTAATAACAGTTGGATGATTCTTTCACTAGCACCATCTCCAAAACCCTTAACTTCGAGTGAGCGACAACTGGATGAACATCATGCATATTAGTCAAAGTTCTTCGCAGTTGCTAGTGAAATTTTATTCACGAAAATATCATCCAACAGGTATTAATTATCCAGAACCCTTTCGGCATTAAACAAGGTGAGTCCGTATGAATGTCGAGAAACCCATGAAACTGCAACAAAAGAATTCCGTGGTCAATGCTTCTTCAGTGTAGAGGCTTCGATTGATTTACCAACAAGTATCCGTCCTTGTGTTTGTGATAGTTCATCATCTAACTTCTGAATATTTTGAAAGTACCTATATGGAAAATGGAGCAATGAAAATGTGATAAAAGTGTGTGCTTTCCAATTAAATTATCATAACAATTCGAAGCACTATATTCGGAAATAATTGACTGTATTTTCCTCTAGAAAGATCATGTTTATGAAGATCTTAGCGCTGTCGAAATTTCAATGAACAAGAAGACTGCTAAAACAGAAGAGAAAGAAGAGAGTATCGAAGAACGACCCTTGGATTATGTCTGCCCAGGAAGCTGCGTATGCGATCATGCAATGGAATGGAAAACACAATATGATCCACATGATGTAAGTCATAAAATAGTCATTATTTTCGCAAGATCGTAATCAACGAGAAAAATCAATTTATTGACTTATTCCTTCTACTTTTTTCGTGCTTGTTCTGGGGAACAGATCAGATTTTAACGATATTTGGCCCAGACCTTTGAGTTAGTATTTTACAACAAAAATCCAAATTTCAATTCGATTCGATATTTACCTTCGGAGATAATGAAAATTGTAAATATCAAGAAGAACGAATGTAATTACAATGAAACTTCGTTATCAGTTGAAGAATACCAACGCTCAACTAGATGCGAAATTTCGTGTTGATCTGGTAGTTGGAAAACAAACAAAATAATATTCGAAAATTTTTCAAATTTTTGTTGGAACATTGTTTTTTCTTGGAAAGTGTTGGTCTGATTTCAACGAAATTTGGCACAAACTTTGGAATCAGTATTCAACAACAATGTATTGAATTTCAATTCGATCAATTCACGATATTTCCTTTCGGAGATATATGGAAAAAAATAAGTAAAATTTCGTTGTTTTAAACTTTGAAGATATTGCCTCAATATCTCAAAAAGTACAGCAACGGTCACACCATCACTTCGTGATCATTCTAAGAATATCAACGTGCAATTACCGTAAAGTTTTTTGCATCTCCAATCCAATTTTGAAAACTGTGTTTTTCATTACTATCCACATTTTCATCTAAGGAATTTTTTTCCCGAATTTAGTGGACAGATGTCGATGAAACTCAGCACAGACCTTGAAGTTAGACTTCCACAACAGTTTGCCAAATTTCAATTTGATCTGATGTTTATTTCCGGAGATATTAGAAAAATTATGTCAAACTTCGTTGTTATGTGAAATTTCGAGAAAATTGTCTCTATATCGCGATAACTATTGACGCGATCAAATTGAAACTAGGGTTATACCTTGAATTCATTTTTAAAAAACAATTCTTCGAATTTCAGTTCGATCCGATATTCATTTTCGGGAATGTGTTGTGCAACAAGGTACCGAAACTCGATTTTTTTTTTCTATATCTCCGAAAATTAATGTCGCATCACATTGACATTTGAAATATTATCGTTCGATATCTACTTCAACGTATATGTCGAATTTCATAGACATCTGTTAGATATTGTTCGAGAAATGAAAACTTTTCAACAAAATGTGGAAAACTGTCGAAAAAATTTTTTTTTGATTTTCTAACTACTGGATCAATACAAAATTTAGTACCTAGTTGTGCGTTGTTATTTTTCAACCGATTACGAAATTTTAATCTGATTGCAATCTGATATTGCGGAAATAACGATATACCTATAGTTCCTAATAACAACCAAATTTGGTATATTTTTTTCCTTATATCTCCGAAAGTAAATATTTGATCAAATTTGAAATTTGAATCATTGTTGTTAATTATTTCCTTCAAGGTATGTGCCAAATTTCGTTGAAATCTGATTAATATTAAATTTCTTTCTACAAAAAATTTTGCATTGAGTTACTCATTGGTATTCTCAAACTATCTACAAAGTTTCAATCTGATGGAATCAGTTCTCCATGAAATATTGAGGAATTAACTTCAAAATTTCAAATGGGCCTAACTCCGAAACTATTCTACTAATTCTTCCCATTCAGCGAGACTCCGAACCTAATGTGACAATTTCAAGTCGCTAGGTACCTTCCTTAGAAAGTAAGAGCTTATACGGACGGACGGACGGGCGGACATAATTGCATTTGACCACGGATTCTCCTTCGGGGTATTCAATCCTATCGTTTAAGACCATTATCAGCTCAAAATTCGAAAATTACAGACATTGTGACGAAACGATAACGCGCTGTTCCCCATAACAATAAGGGCGTATAATATGAATGTTATAGTAATAAATTTCCCTCAGATAGTTAGTATTTAACTTTTTGTTCTTTGTCAGTTCTACATTTATTTTCCAAAGGAAATGAAGATTTAATTCAATGTAAAAACCTCTTTGATAAAAAATGAGGTAGTCTCTGAACATAATTTTCATGAGAAATTACAGAACAATATTCAGAATAAACTGTGACCAAAGATTGTTGTTTTTTTTCCACATTCCACTTTGTATAATCAAAAACTGTTTGGTTAGGTTTATTTTGTTGTCAGATAAAGATAGTAGTAGAACTTATTCTCCATTCACTTCTATAAACTATCCCGGTTGGCCATGACATTCTGACACATTTCACCGTGTATATTTCGAAAATGTTAGGTTATAGTCATTTTCCTGTCAGATGACTACGCAACGTTGTCCTCCCTACATAGAGGTCGTAGTTATTACGTATTTTACAAAATGTGAAATTTATTATGTTAATTCGATTATTCCAAAGACCTGGCGAATGTTGAAAAAACATATTTCTCTGTTAATACTGGAAATATTTCACGCATATAAACATGGTTGGAAGATTCAGTTATGCTTTTTTCTGTACTGGAATCAAGAATCGAGTTCTTCAAAATAAAGTCTTCAGCCAGTGTCTTTTTGGTTGCACCAATAGAAGGAAACTTTTTGTCATTTCATTAACATAAAATCTTTCTTACTGTAGTGATGTGCAGCTGAAAAATAAATATCTATTCATATAAAATATAATTCCTTGGTTTTCACTCACATACGTCGAGAATGTTGGATAGCTCGTGATAAATTATTGATTCCAAGTTATCAGGGTTACTATCAGAAAAGACAGATTTCAATTCTACAAAGCACTTTCTGAAACTATGTCTCTGCTTCTTCAAAACTACCTTTGGCATTTTTAGTTTCCAAGCGTGATGATTATGTTGAGATTGAGAGTAGAAATTGGCATTGGAATTTGGCAACGTCTTTTGACATTGCCGATATTTCACGAGTGCCAACCTGAGTCAGTTTTAAGTAGAAAACTTGATGGACCTGAATCATGGCCAACCGGGATAGTTCATAAAAGTGAATGGAGTATACTCATGTAACTAAGCCAAACCATAGATTCTTTGATGAATCTTTGTATAGGACTCAATGACATATCACCTAATTATTTTCACCTTGACGACTTTCCACGGGTGCCAACCTCCAGTTATTAAAACTGGATAGACCGATTTCATGGCCTACCAACTAACTTTATTAGAATGGATAGAGTATACCTCTATAATCGATTCTTGATCTTTGTATCTCCTCAATCTAGCATAAACTATAGTTTTTACAAAGAATTCTTGGAGATTCTATGATACAATTATTCATCAATCCTCTTCAGGCAATAAGCTTTACTGAGACCGAACACTGGATTACTCCAAAGAGCAGCAAAACGTCCATGACCATGACTGACAGCCACCATGGTGGAACGACAGATGAGTACTTTAGCCTAACAGATCTAGCTAAAATGATCCAGTCGGGAGATGAAGAGGAAGAAGAAATGGGAATGGGTGATAGTAAACACAGTGGTCAGGACTACGAAGAAGACGGTGTTTTCTTCATGGGTCCGAGTTCGAGCGAAGTTTCTGTAGATGTGAATTCGAAAAAAGGTGAAATTAGTTCGAATATTATCTATAGATCCAAACAAATATGCATAGAATACATATTGCCGACACTCTTCGACATATTTTGGATCCGAAAAGCGGTCGAAATGTTGTCAAAAACAGCAAAATTGTTTTTATTCATCTTTCGCCGATAAATGTCAGCATCGGAAAATCTGTCATATACAGGGTGAGTCTTTGACCTTGCAGAATATTTTAACAGAAGATTCCTGAAGCTGAAAGAAACACATTTGTCCTCAACCATTTTTTCCGATTCGGCCTAGATAAAAAGATATAGGCATTATAAATTTTCATAATAGGCTAGCCGCCCCTGGAAACCTGAACACTGAAGTTTTTCCAAGCCTAAGATATACCATTCAAATCTTCGAATTAAGCAACTCTGTTATGAAAACAAGCGTCAACTTACTTTTTACATTCCAGTTGGTGAAAAAAATTGTATTTATAGTACAATAAAAAAGTTAGGTATTCCAAATTTCGTGGGCGATAAAAGTTGAATATTCTTCTTTTGGTTTCATTTTCGATAATGAGGAATTCATCTAGCTATCACTCATATTAGCTTTGAGATTAATACTCAATTTGTAATTATTAATTTTTTTTGTTCATTTCATTTTCTCCAAGAATTATCAGATTCAGACATAACCCATTCAAACTTTCATTTTCATAAATAAATAAAACAGATGTATTTAATTTATCTATGAACTTATGAACTTACAAACGTTGCCAAATTGACTAACAGAAAGAAAGAACTCTTCGAAATCAAACAACACACAATATGCTAATTCTATGTATACACTTGTATAGTCTATGATTCTGAACTGAACTATAAATCTGTGGCTCCTTGGTTTTAAGGTTATGTCATAGTGGTTTTCTTCCACCATGGGTTGTTATGTTATGAGAGCGCATTTGAAGAATAGGTACCTCAAAATAAATACTATCAAAGTTCTGTACATAATTTCAAGAAATTTGGGTCAGCAGAAAGATAGCATTCAAACCAGTAAGAATCCCCATTATCATGAAAAAGTGAGAAGTTAATCAATTATACTACACAAATTAGCTCGAAATTGAAAAGGAAGCTTCATGAATGGAAAGTGGTGTGGAAATTTGCTTGAACATTTGGAGTATTTAAATTGTAGAAGTTGAGGTGAGCTTATTCATACTACTCCACTTTGGAACTAATAGCCAATTTACAATGGACATAACTTAACCGTAAATTTACTTATACATAAGATGTAAGAATTAAACAACAGAAATCATAAGGAATAAGAATAGAACTGCATTCGACTTATGGAAGTCAAAAGCAAAGTTGAACCTATTGTGAAGATTTTGGTACTTATGAATTATGTAGTTTCCTCTTTGATTTTTACGCACGAGTTGCGGGATTCTTACGGTTACGTCCATTGTGAATTGGCCAAAGTCGGCTACTCCGCTTACAAATCATTCCAAATAAAAAATGCTAGGATTCCATTCTCAACTTTTAGACGTGGCAACGTGGAAAAATTGAATTCTGTGGATTTTTTGAACAGAGTTGCATTCAGCCAAAGTACCCAATTCTCGGAATTTCACAGATATTTTTTATTTTTGAATATCAGATTACTCAAAAACGGCGCATCATACGAAAAAAAATAAGGAATACATTTACTTTCCAAAATAGCATTCAAATTATTTTTAAAAGTTGGATTCTTTGAATTTCTGGTATTTTTATGAAATGTTATGGTTGAATTAAAGAAACTGGAGGATGTGGATGAAATTTTGTAATCCAGGAACATTCATCGTATCAATAAAAACTATATTCCAAAAATCATCTCATTCGATGAGATCGTTCGCGAGATATAATCGAAAATTATTTTTATTTATGAATTTTCAACAGTCTGTATCTTACGAACTAAGCCGAATCGGAAAAAATGGTGAGGAAAAAAAGTTTTTCTTTTGGCTTCAGGAATCTTCTGTTAAAATATTCTGCAAGGTCAAAGACTCACCCTGTAGAATCTGAATTTACGGAAGTTGGCGACAAGTCATATCAAAACTAGTCAAATAAGAGTTTGTTTTTGTTTTCCCCAAGTTGAACCATACGGATTTTCTGAGAGAATTCTCGAGAATAAATTCATTTTGACAAATTTGAATTATGATGATTCACTTCGTTCAGTCAGGATAGCGAAAAAATATGAGGTTTTCTCCATCTCTGAAAACACAAATCTGAAACTTGATATTTTCGAACATTCATTGCGAACGGTATTTATTATTTCATTACATTAAGAAAAAGAAGTCTTCCTGAGTTGCGTTTTTAAAAATAGCTCAAATAACAGTTAAACGTTAGATACGATTAATTCGTTATGTTTGATTTTCTTATGACTAATCTGTATGAAAACATGTACCGTGGAATAATACAATAAATAATTCCTATTTCAATGATAATGAACCTGAAGATTTCCTCGAAATATTTTCACAAGTATTTAACAAATTCATAGCTCTTTAATTCAATATCCATTAATAGGTACCTACATACCAAATTTATGAACTACGGTAATTATGGAACGGAAGGTTGATATGAGTACTCATGAATTTTATTGGATAGTTTGGATCTCCTGTCATAAAACTACAATCTCATGACAAGAGATCCATACTATCCAAAAAAATTCATGAGTTCTCATATCAATCTCCTGTTACAGTTGTTTGGCTTCGAAATTACTTCTTGTATCCATGAAAGCCTTCCAACAAATATCCCATAGTGGTTCTCATTCGTATATGCATATTTCATATTATTAATCAGTAGATAATCAACCTTTGTTACACTTATCTTATTACCCACGAATAACGTTCGTTTAAATATTTTTATGAAAGAATCGAAACCACCTCTGCCATTTCGGACTTAAGCTTTGACTAAAGAGATGATTGTCAATTTTTTGAGATTCGTGGGATAAACTTTCGTTTTTTAAATAGGAAGCCCCATATTTAAGGATGAAAATAGATTCTTTATAAAATTCTGATTAATCCGAATGTAGAATTTCTGAATCTCTGTCAGAAATCTCTTCTTTAACGCGCAATTCCAAAAAAAAAATTGAAAATTGCGCTCTACTGAAACATGAATATCTTCCAGTTTTTTTTTTGGATATATGCTGTTTTTAGGTTTCCGTGAGAAGTAAGAATAATGCTTCTGTCAAAATAGTCAGAATTGAAAGTCATGTTACAGGAGGCCACAAAAGCGTTGCAAAATTTCGCAATTTCAAAAACTTGAAAAGTCAATTTTTTCACATAAGAACCTCTTTTTTTACTGCCAAATTAGAATCTACGTTGAAAAATGATGTAGTTGTGGAAATAAAACCAATGCCCTGAAATTAATACTTTATGAGAGATTCGTGAAAAACAATGTACGCGATCACATTTCGAATTTTATTCTTCTCAGAAAGAAAATTATTGTCTCGAAGAGAATGGAGGATATATTGAACATTTATTTCATATTGTATTCATAGAAATTCTAAATTTTCAGTCTTGCTTGTATTTTTGAGAAGATCGATTTTAGAAATGTAATGCCGATCTGCATATCTCAAAAATGGTGTTATTGCTACACCTATATTATTTTTCAACGTAGATTCCAATATGGCCATAAAAAAATGAGGGTCTAATTTGATAAAAATTGAGTTTTAACGTTTACAAAATTGCCAACTTTGACAACGCTTTTGTGACCTCCTGTAACATGAGTTTCAATTCTAACTATTGCGACAGAAGCACTATTCTTACTTCTCGCGGGAACCTATAAACGGCATTTTTCCAAAGAAAAACCTGCAAGATATTCATGTTTCAGTAGAGTACAATTATCAATTTTTTTATTGGAATTTCGCGTTTGAAAAGAAATTTCGGACATAAATTCAGAAATTCTACATTGGGATTACTCAGAAGTTCATAAGGAATCTATTTCCATCATGAAAAATGGGGCTTTCCCTTTGAAAAACGAAAGTTGGTCCCACGAATTTCAAAAAATGCACAGGCAATCATCTATTTAGTCAAAGTTTAAGTCCGAAATTGCGAAAGTGAATTTCAATTCATTCCCAAAAATATTCTAATGAACGGTATTCGTGGGACACCCGGTATATTAGTAAGAATTCAGCATAGGAACGGTGAACTGATCGAAGCCAGGACAGATCCACCATTTCCAATACATATCCGATTAATATTTTGGGAGATAATTTCATCAGAATATAGATCGAATTAATTGAAATCATTTAAATTAATTGAATGGACCTGTCAAAGCGACGCTAACGCCATCATCGTTTACAGAGAGAAATAGAACAATATTTGAACATTTTATGACCGCGTTTTGGACCCAAAATTACAGTAGTAATAGCATGAAAGTTTCGACACATGATATTCTATGCATCTTGATCTAGACATAAATGTGATTTCTTCAGAGTCTGATACAAAGGTGATGGAAGTTGAAGACCCAGAGATAAGTCCAAAGGTCGAAAAGAAGAAAGAAAAGAAAGGACTGACATTTGTCGATAACTGATGTTTCGATGAAGACTATGCTCCAGTTAAATTTTGATGATGAAAGATGAACATGTGGTAATATAGGGAAAATGTGACACTGCATTTTGAGTTTTGTATCCCTCTTCTACATACAATAAAGGTTGAAATTTGTGGATTGAAAAACCAAAAAGGAAAGTAATATTTCTATATTTCAAGTTTGAAACGAAGTAGCTTAAAAAATAATCTGATGATAATTATTTATTAGTTCTGCTTCGTGTAGATTTTTACGCTCCGAACGCCACCCATACCTGGGGTTCTCTAGCATAATATACTTTATTGTTGAATTGAAGAGGAAAATCTGAAAATGGTACTTGATTATTATTGAATTAACTCATGAAAGTCAAAAAAAGATTCAAAAAATTATTTCAAATTCACGACTGATAAAATAATCACCGAGAGAAATATAATACTTTGAATGGGTATATCTAGAGAACTATTCGGTGGAGTTTACCCATTTACCTTCGTAATTGAGCCCCAAACCTCCTTTACAAATAAAGAGTTCCTTACTCGTTTCTTTCGACAAAAACAATAACTTCCGAAAAAACAATTTGAGAAATCGATATTTGTAGGGTACGTATGGGCATTAATTACGAACGTCGAATTCATGACTGGTAAAAATCCACCCAATGATTTCCCAGGTATATCCATTTAAATTTAATCATACCAATATTTTCAACAATATAAATTGCATCAAATTGAAATCCAGTACTTCAATGAAAAATGACAGCTTGAAGATTCATATAGAATTTCGTGAGAAGCATATGATCAGAAGATCGCAGAATATTGAATATTTGAAATTTTTTTTTAGTTGTACTGATGACTTGATGATCATGAAATTTCGCACGAAGATTGTTCATCAGCGTATTCAAACTAGTCAGAGTTATTCCGAAAAACAACAATACCGAGGCAAAGACCACAAAATTTTGCATATTTCTTCAGAATATCTCAAAAATTAAACCGTATCAAACTGAAATTTGGTACACTGATATGAAATAAAAAATTTAGTTTTTTTTGATTAACTAACAGGAAAAACGCAAAAAGTTGCGCGTCGTCATGCTTCAACTAACTGCCAAGTTTTAATCCAATTGCCTCAGTAGTTCCTGAAATATCAGAAAATAACCTCAAAATTTCGAATGACTTTATTTTTTACTTTTATTTTTTCAATATCTGAAAACACCAATGAATTCAGAGTTCTGAATAAAACTGAGTAACTTGTATACTTCAGTGAAGTGGGGGCCACATAAACACTATACGATCACGATGGCGTTCACGCACTATGGTGATGGGATCAGATAATCATTGGGACAGCACACTTGTCGGGATATCTCGGCAACCTGTCAGCGTTCAGACGCGTTCGCATGACGTTAATGAAACGCATTGCCGTTTCTATGGAGATTTTGACAGACTCTGTGAAAAATGTTCGCTATCTGATCGCTTCCGGGCAGAACGTGATCGCCATAGTGAACGCCATCGTGAAGGCCGTCGCGATGGCCATCGTGAACGTGATCGCGCATATGTGGTTTAATTGAAAATTAAACTCGCTTACTACAAGAAACTAAAATACTTTTCTTTTTTTCTGACAGTCCAGAATAATCCTATTTGGAAATTCATATGTATTGACCCGCCACCCGAAGCTTTACTTCGTTATGAATAAATTTTGTTATGTCGAAAATTTGACAACAAAATTGTGTATGAATCTTTGAATGACTGCATTTCAATTCGGTCTGATCTGAATTTTTGGAAATATCGGAAAATAAAATTTCGAATTTATCTATCTGCGGAATCATCGGGAGGATTTTAGCCATTCACGAATACGACCTTCGTAAGTAAGTTCCACTTGCTTCACAAATATCGAGTCTCTGAGTATTTTTTTTTTCGATATTTGGTTCACAATTTTTTTATTATGGAGACATAAGGAAAATGATATTTTGAATGGGTAGGTATATGTATGGAACCATTAGGTGGACTCTTACGAATTTCGAGCTGGACCTTCGAAAATAAGGTCCAAACCTGTTCTCAAATAAAGAGTTTCTAAGTTCTCTCTTCCTGACATTATTGTGCTAAGGATCAGCCGTTGAGCCAGCCGTATACACATTATTACATTAAAAAAAACCAAGAGAAGCACTGACGTGAGGTCAGGAGCATTTACGCGCTTGTTCAGTTGCCAAAGTGGTCATCTATACAAGTATTGACCCTGCCAAACGCAGATTTTTTTCATACGGAAATTCTGCGTAAACCTCGAGCTATCATTTTCGATGAAGTACTAGATTGCAATTCGATCCAAAATTTTGAATGGTTATAACTATCTTAAGAATAAATGGCGAATTCAACCCATTAAGCATTCGACCTTCTTAATTAAACTGAAAACCTACTCTATGAATATATTCCCTATGTCGATGTCTAAAGTTAAAATGTTTACGGCCGGCCTAACCACAGATAGTGACTAAAATAACTCCCGGAAGAATCTACATAGGGAATATATTTGTAGAGTGGGTTTTCAGTTTAGTTCAACATTTTGGATCGAATTGCAATCTAGTACTTGATCGAAAATTATAGCTTGAGGTTTATGCAGAATTTCGTGAATACCATATGACAAAAAAATCTGCGTTTGGCAGGGTCAATACTTGTATAGATGACCGCTTCGGCAACGGAACAAGCGCGTAGAAGTTCCTGACCTCACGTCAGTGCTTTTTCTAGGTTTTTTTTTAATCCATAAAGACCATTTTTGGCTCAAAACTTGAAAATAACAAAGAAAATATCTTTTTGCTCAAAATAATTCATTAAATGAAATGAAAATCTGATCGAAATGAAAAGTTGTTAAATATTCCATATCTCCCAAGACGAATATCCGATGAAGCTGAAATTTGAAATACTGTTGTTGAGTAGTGACGATTTCGATAAACTGCGCATGCGCTACGGGGAAGTACCGATAAAACTTCCTGGGAATCGCCTCATGAAGCATATGTAGAGCGTGAACAAATGCCACTATCCAGCATAATGTGACTGTAGGATCCAGTGAATGTTTCGACTAGTCGATAAGAGAAAAATTTCAACGTAATCGGAGATATTCTTTTTGAAATATATGAATTTCTAAAATAAATTTCCTGAATTTTTCTATTGGTTTGTTCCCCAGGAAAATCAGGAAATCTGATTGAGCTGAAAAGAATTACTCCGTTATGAAGTGGCGGTTTAGAGATTTCAGTGAAATTCGAATGAAATATGAACATTTTTGAAAAATTTCAATTTTTTTTCTATTGATAATGCTTCATGTTTCTACTGTAAATCTACTAACCAAGTCTCATTTCGATCAGATTAATATTTTTCGAGTTATTGAATAATCAAAACTTCAAATGACTGTACCACAAGAACCATCCGGCAGATTTGGCCTATTAGCGAACTTGACGGGGATATTTATGATCTCGACCTAACCTCAGAATTTCAAGACTCTAGGTCCTTTCTTTCGAAAGTTAACGGATTCTTCATCAGTGAGTCCAACCTAGTCGTATGAGACCAATTTCGGCTTGATTTATATTATATTATTTTGTAGAGCAGATTTGGGGCATAATTAGGATCAAATTCGTAAACACAGATCAAATCAGATTGAAATACAGTGTTTGAATAAAAAATTACCTCTTAAAAGTTCATTGCAGAATTTCGTCAGGTCCGTATGGGTAAAAGATCGCACAATCTATCAACAACGAAGTTAAGACAGACTGGAGGACTACATGAACAGCTGAAAGTTGTGGCAACAAATCTGCTTTTCCAGAATTTTTCAATATTTTTCATCGAGTCCAAACCTTTGCTATTTGTAAACAATCAAGAGTGGTGTTGCTGACGAGGCGTAAGGAAACAGTAACAAAACCTACAAAGACGTTGCGTCATAACTCACAAAAGCTTTTGAAGATATTCATCAATAACGGCTCTGTGTTAATTGTTCACTGCTTGAAGGTGAATTCAAGTAGCCACGCATATTCAAAATACATTTTTCCGGATATTCTCAGTGTATAAAGCTTTCAGCAAAAGATTGCTCCCCCAGAATAATAAACTGAAAATCTTCGTAAAAGATAAGAATCCAAGAAAACAACTAGATAATAAATTCCATTCAACACAACGTAATCACCCGCTGGGTCAGCACCTATAACAGAACTTCTCGCTTTACATGGACCCATCCGTTGTTGAAATTATTACCAAATAGCTGAGACAATAAACGCAGAGCAAGAGTTACCACGAGCCAGTCGTGTGAATGAAGAAGAACGTAATAAGTACACATTGTTGAAGTTTCGTTGCCCTTTCGGATGGGAGTTTGTTTGAATGTCATCAAGACTTAAATACGTTAACTGTAAAGTTAAATATTGAACCACAATTAAGCTCAGTTTAGCAGGAATTGACGATTCAGTGCTGCTCAAACACCTGCAGGAAGTCATCACCGAATATAGATTTTAAAAAAACTTAAAGACCACCGCCGTGAAGGCAGCAGCTTTTGCGCGCATGCAATGGAGATAACCGCTTTGGTAAAGAATTTGAACATGCCCGCAAAAGCTGCTGCCTTCACGGCAGTGCTTTTTTAGGTAGGTACTGGATTTTAAATCGATCTAGTCTGTATTTTTGAAAATATTGGGAAAATAAAATTTTGATTGGGTATATCTACGGAACCATTGGGCATATTTAATCCATTCACGAATTCGACCTTCGTAATGAAGCCCCAAACCTACTCGACAAATATCGAGTTTCTTATTCGTTTCTTCCGGAAGTTATTGTATTTCCGGTAGTCCTAACGGCCGAACTTTCGGAAACTTAGGAACTCGATATTTGTAGAGTCGGCTTGGACCTTAATTATGAAGGCCGAATTCGTGAATGGGTGAAATCCACCCAATGGTTCCGCAGATATACCCATTCAAAATTTTATTTCCAAAAATACAGACTTGATCGAATTGGAATCCATAACCTTATCGAAATATGACAGTTTGAAGGTTCATACAGAATTTCATGGAGATGATTAGAAGATCACAGAATATTGAATATGTGAGAAAAACTTTGAACTTTTTTTCAAAATGTTTTAATGACACTATCATCACGAAAATTCGCATGAAGTTGTCCATCAGCATTTTCAAATTAGCTGCCAAGTTTCATTATGATTGCATCAGTATTTTGTTGAAATATTCCGAAAAAACACAATATCGAGAAACAAACCAAAAAATTTGATATATATTTTTCAGGATATCTCCAAAACTTATTATCGTATCGAACCGAAATTTGGTACACTGCTGCGAAATATGGGGCTCAAAATATTACCAGAATTTTCAACGAATGTGATCAACAGTTCCTGGAAAAAAAATTTTTTGGAAAAAAATGTTGACAAAAAATTTTCTCAAAATTTACTGACAGCACGATCTCAACAAAATTTTGCGAGAAGTTGCAAGTCCTTATGTTTCAACTAACTGCCAAGTTTCAATTCAATCGCTTCAGTAGTTCTCGAAGTATTAGGGAAAATAACCTTAAAACTTCAAATAGCTATAACTCCGAAACCATTTGACCGAATCAACCTATTAACGAACATATGTTCGCATTTCAACATACAACAAACCCTGAAATTTTCAAGTCGATAGGATTCTCCGTACGCCCGTAATCGTGCCTACGGACGGATCGCCGGCCGGCCGGACAGAATCGATTTTGATACCGGATTCGTCATCAGTGAGTCCAACCTAGTCGTTTGAGACCATTTTCAGCTCAAAATTGGAAAATAAAAGACATTTCTGTGTTGTTAGGTCAACACGGTACCATATTGACTTAACAACATAAAACATCGTATCCGAATGAATTAACGATGCTTCTTTAAATGAGACACGTACAGAACTGATGCAGAACCAAACTTTAGATTCCAATGAAGTTCAACATTTACCACTTTATACACCTGACAAAATTGTCCTGAAGAGGATCCCAATGAAGGATCGAAACATCGACAATTCGATAAAGACTGTTTAATTAACCCCAGAGTCCTGAAACAATTTGAAAGAATTTCAAAATTTTAGAAATGAACACATTCTAACTGGCCAAGTTTTTTTGAGTTCAATCAAAACCAGACTAAACAATTCCATATTAAAAATGAAAATGGGCCACTTTGGATTAACGATATTATTAACACGATCAATTTGAACTTTATCATTTTCAATTTAATTAAAATTTTTAAAGCACAAGATGAAGAGTTACAGACTTGAGTTCCATAGGACGTATATTTTCTAACTACATTGGAAAGATATGATTTCTGGTCTAACAGCGTAGGAGAAGTTGAAACCTCTTTATTGGTGACTGCTTGGCCACGAATATGAAGAAGTGTGAAAAAGCTCCTGACGTCAGTTCTTCTCTATATTTATTTCAAACGGAAAAGATTTATGACTGAGTTTTCTGGAAATTTGTAATTTTGGGAAGAATTATTGAGAAAATGTTCAGATGGCTTCATGTCTGGTGAGATTGAGAAGGCTTTGCCCTTTCACGCTTTCACAAACATAATCGGTTTATTCAGACTTCGAACCAACCTTAAAGATTCGCTAGGAGATTATTGTAAGCTAACTAAATATTTTCGAATAATTTTTCAATGATTTTTGCCATATAACTGCTTGAGGTGTGGTATAAAATATTTTTCAACATAAAATTATGAAATATGATCATTTTTACGCACTTGTTCTGGGGAACAGCGCGTTATCGTTTCGTCCCAATGTTTTTTGATTTTCGAATTTTAAGCCGAATATGGCCTAAAAAGATTAGGATGATCAAGCTGAAGAAAAATCCGTGGTCAAATTCAATTCTGTTCATCCGTCCTCTTACAATCAAATAAATTTTGTCGATAGTTTAAAAATACCAATGCGCAACTTAGTGCAATATTTTGTGTGGATCCAGTGGTGAAAAAATCTTTAAAAAAATTTTTACTGGAATATTTTTCAAATTTTTGTTGAAATTTTTTTGCCTCGGAGAATATTAATTAGATTTCAATGAAATTTGAACCAGACCTTGGAGTCAGTATTTTACAATAATAATCCAAATTTCAATTTGATGTGATATCTAAAAAATATTTTTTTGTCCTGAATTGTGCTAGGTTTGTGCTGCTTTGTTACGTTGAAATTTTTTTTTTATTTCGTATGGTTCTCCAGATATTGCACGAAATGTATGAAGTGGTCCATCCCAGCACATTCCGAAAAAGTGGATTTTGATTGCTGTTATAGATTGTGCTGTACATATACTGAGTTATGCTGTTCAAATTTTTCCGAAAGTCCCTCTCATTTTTCGAAAAATCAAAAACTAAGAAAAAATTTAGCCCACCATTCTTGTTTTTTCTTCTGGAAAATAGGTGGGTATATGTTTAGCACAATCTATAACAGCCATCCACTTTTTCGAAATGTGCTGGGCTGGCCTACTCAATACATTTTGTGCAATATCTGGAGAATCGTACGAAATGAAAAAAAAATTTCAACGTCACGAAGCAGCACAAACCTAGCACAATTATGGACGAAAAATTTTTTTTCGAAAATCGAAAAGTACCAACTTCACACACATGAGATATATGGAAGAAAATATGCCAAATTTCGTTGTTATTTGGAATTTTAAAGTTATTTTCGCAATATCTCTTGAAATACGGAAGCGATCAGATTGAAACTTCGTGAGCAGTTGAAAAAAACCAATACGCAACTAGATCTGAAATTTGGTGCTTATCTGGTAGTAAGAAAATAAAAAAAATGAAAATTTTTGAAATTTCTGTTGAAAAATATTTTTTTCTCTGAAAATGTTGTTCAGATTTTACCGAAATAAGGCACAAACCTTAAAATCGGTATTCAACATCAATGTTCCAAATTCCAATTCGATACGATATTTATTTTGGAGATAGGTATATGGAAAAAATATGTCAAATTTGGTTGTTTGAAATTTTGAGGTTATTTTCTCAATATCTCAAGAAGT
Source organism: Myrrha octodecimguttata (assembly GCA_958510865.1). Lineage (NCBI taxonomy): Eukaryota > Metazoa > Arthropoda > Insecta > Coleoptera > Coccinellidae > Myrrha > Myrrha octodecimguttata. Next base: position 37,255,475 of record OY294057.1, read on the forward strand.
ACAGAAGCGATCACATCGAAACTTCGTTATTATTTGAAGAATATCAACGCGCAACTTGACGCAAAGTGTCGTGCGTCTTCAATCCTTTAAAATTTTGCTGAGATTCGTTCTGTATTAACATCACTGTGACGAATAATCCTATTTTTCTTTACTTGCGTCCCATTAACGTGGGTTAATGAGAACATACTTTTTTGAATAGCATCCCTGATTTAAAATTCGATTTGCTCAGAATCCGTGGATAAGAAACATGTTTACCAAGTCTTGGACGGTATGAATGTAATTATAGTTTTGCATGGTGGATTCTCTCTAGAAATTATGTTCCGTATAAATGAATGAAATGATTGAGTTGAGTGTCCATAAATTAATATACGAGTTTTATTTAGCGATACGTTAGAGAGAAATGCTCGATGTCTAGACATTTTGAAATAAGATTCAACGCTTCACGTGAAGGAACTTAGGCCGAAACGACAAATTAGCTTTTTCTGGTTTGAAGCATAAATATGGAAAATGCGATGAAAGCTTGAGATGATTCTGCAAACTCTTGCAGACACATGTATGGGTACATGAGTTGTCTTGTTTCAAAATAGATTTTGTCATTGGATGAATTTGAAGTTATTTTACAAAATGCCTTTTTTTATAGAATGCGAAGAACACAAACTTAATTGAGGATTGTAATGATGAAAAAAGAAAATTCTTAAAATTTTACGAATTTTTCTCGACAAAATCGTTTTTTCGGGAACTATTCATTTTATTTCAATGATATTCACTTACATTTCACTAGAGTGCTTCAAATTTCAGTTCGATTCGATTTTTATCTTAGGAGATATCAGAAAAGAACTATGTGAAATTTTCGTGACTATTTGAAATTTTGTGGATATTTTCTCAATATCTCAAGAAGAACTGTAGTGATCAGATTCGTGAATATTTGCAAAATACCGATACCCAACTTGCTGAAAAGTGCCACGACAAAAATACAGGTAAAAAAAATGATCTTTTTTGGAAAATTAGCCAGTTTTCACATAAATTTTTTTTTCGGAAACTATTAATCGAATTTCCATGAATCTGGCACACTCCTTCGAGTACTATTCAAAAACAGTCATTTAAATTCAGTTTGATCGTATATCAATCTTCTGATATATTGGGAAATATATAGAAAATTTTTCGGATATTTCCGAGGTAGGTATCTTCATTTTTTCCGAAATGCCTCAAAAACTACTTATCTGATCATGATGAAACTTGGTTGGCAAATGCTGCTTAGCAAATATGCAATTAGCAGACTTCAAGATCGTTTTGATAAGATCATTTAAAAAATATATTTAAAATTTTTTTTCCCGAATATTTCATATTTGGCGATCCATTGATCATATGGTCTTTACGAAATTCCGCATGAACTATCATCTTAATTCGATACGATCTGTATTTTTGGAAATATTATTAGACTGAAATTCAAAATTCTCGAACTCAGCCTTCTCAATAAAAATCTAATCCTACTCTATAATTATCAAATCTCTGATTAGATTCTTCCAATAATCATTTTTTGTTCACTAATATATCTACGGAATCATTGGGTGGATTTTACCCATTCACGAATTCGGCCTTCGTAATTAAGGTCCAAACCTACTCTACAAATATCGAGTTTCTAAGTTGTTTCTTTCGGAAGTTATTGTGTTTACGTAGTCGGCCGTTAGGCTGACCGGAAGAAACGACTTAGAAACTCGATATTTGTAGAGTAGGTTTGGACCTTAATTACGAAGGCCGAATTCGTGAATGGGTAAAATCCACCCAATGATTCCGTAGATATACCCAATCAAAATTTTATTTTTCCAATATTTCCAAAAATACAGATCAGATCGAATTGAAATCCAGTACTTCATCGAAAATAACAGATCGAAGTTTCATACAGAATTTAATGAGGATGATATGATGAGAAAATCATAGAAATTGTTCTAATAACACGATTATCACGAAATTTTGCATAAAGTTGTCTTTCAGCATCTTTAAACTAGCTGTGAAGTTTAATCAGGACTGAATCAGTATTTCTCGAGTAATACCGAAAAAATCAACGATATCGGGAAGAAAACCTCGAAATTTGACATATTTTTTCCCGATATCTCCAAAACTTATGATCGTATCGAACTGAAATTTGGTACACTGCTGTGAAATTAGAAGGTCAAAGTGTGAGTATAATTTTTTTTTGGATATGATGAATGGTTTCCGAAAAAAAAATTTTTTTGGAAAAAAGTTTCGAAAAAAATTTTTTTTTAAAATTACTGACAATATGATCCTGACGAAATTTAGCTCAAAGTCTGTGGCCCTCGGTAATTGACATCCTAGTAACTCCCTTGATACATAAATAAGTATAACTCGCTTACACGTAAAAAATCACTGTTAACACTGTTGGCTGTCATTAGAAGTGTCACTTTTAATGGCAGTTTTGAAGAATACGAATTTTCAGTTTACGCAAAATTATACAAAACATAGTTGAGGATCACGCGGTGTATCAGCTTCCGAAACCTATCCATATAAAGTTTTTTCTAATGAAATTTATTTTTATTCAAGAACATCGCGGCGAGTTTCGATTTTTGAGATTAAAATTTCAAAAACATTATCTTTCAATTGCATATTTGTTCTGGCTGAATTTTTGGTGATTTGTATTGAGGTTCGAGCTGAATCTAGATAAACATGATGATTCGATAGAAGAAAAATATGAAATGAATAATGATTTCTTTTTAGTTATGGAAATCTTGAAACTTTTTGTAACTGAGATGCTAACTAATGAAAGTACTCAAAAATTCGATCGGTTAACTCAAAGCAATCTTGTATGTCTCATGACTTGGAAACATTCACTGAATAACTTGCTTTGATTTTCAAGAAATGGCTAACTGGGGGACATAAAATTTGCATCTAAAAAATTACATTGTTTCCGCCATTATTTTCGAATCTTCCCTCGCTAGGTGTGGGATTGGTACAAAGATAACATAATTATACTCTTTTGTCTGTGGATTGATCACTTCCCGCACTCAATTCGCGTGCGAGAATGTTCGTTCACTTCCTATACTATTATCAACTATGTTCTGTTCAGGCTTTATATACAGGGTCTCGCAACAGTAGCGCAAAATCTTTATTCAGAAAATAGATAGGATTCTAGATTTTTATGATGTAACCTTACAGCTTCATTCTTCTGGTTAAACAGTGTATTCCATTTTTTCTGGGCGAGTCCCAACTTTGATTCTTTTAATGATAACCTATATTTTTTATTACTTTTCAGGTTCCTCCATGAAATAAAAATATACTTCATGTATATCTTCACCACAAAATATTAACGTTTTCGAGATATTCTGCCTAACCTGTTTTTTCTTTCAATCTTCAGCACTCAGGGTAATTGAAATTATTAAGTTGTGCCGAATTCCATTGGAATTTCTTTGTGATCAAAGATTGTACATTGGTAACTCTCTCAAACGACTTATCTGAAATCAAACTATGATATACTTCTGTATTTCAAATGGCACACCCTATATTTTATCGGTCCATAAATGTCACAAAAAAAAGCTCCTCAAATTCCGTCCAGTATACCTTATCGTTAAGTTAGCTAGTTTTCCTGTAACTATCCCCTACTTCTCTATAATCTTGTTTAACGACTTGATATTGATATGATATTTTCAACTGTGGTGGTCCGCTAGATTATCCGATTAAACAAAAATAATCTTCTTTTAATGGAGATACGCAAAAATATGGTTCACGTCGAGCCACCAAATTCTCTCGAAAAGATGTGGCCTAAAATACGAATGCTCTTCGCTGCATTACTCTAGTCATCTTGAACAGGTTAAAACAGCCTTTCAAACATCTTCTTGATTCAAAAAAATGGATCAAATGTTGAACATATTATGTTTCATAATAAACCTTTATTGAACTTTATGTAATCTTAGCGATAGATAATCCTTTTTGGATCAATCAATTGAGATGTAGGTGCAAAAAACCTAGTAAGAAGATAAATGTGCAGGGTGATTCATTAAGGGTGACCACCGGCCGTATCTCGGAAACCGTTTATCCTATGACTTCCAAAAAAAAATCTAAGGACAAAATCAGCCCCTAGAAAATGATTAAAAATATTTTCAAGTTCGTACTTCCCCACTAGAGGGCGCAATCTATCACTTGTAAAATATAATATAATTTTTTACGAAATATTCTCGAGCTAACAGTGGTAAAAAATAATAATATAAGAAAATACTCTTTCTATTCAACAACTTTTGTTTCAGTAATTTTTCTATATTTCCTATTTGTTAGTGATGTTTTCTTCCCAAAAAAACACTCATACTTCTGTATGCGTAAACCGATTTTCACGTAATTTGATTTCATTCGAAGGCCATCGAAAGCAGATCACAGAAAAATATGACAACAATATACCGGGTTATTCAATAAAAAACTACAGGCTGTTTTTTGTCACTTCACCCTATTTGTGCACTTTACTGAAAAATTTCAGATGGAACGCTATGATCATCTATTGACTTGTTGAAATCGCAGTGTTGATCAACCCTGTGAAATGCAGGAGGAATGGAGTTGTTTCATCATCCAAACAATTAGGTGACAGGAAAAACTCATCAAAAATGTGCGTCACTCACAAAACAAGCTGATGAAGGTCCAGTAAGCTTTGGCGATATTGTTTATTTTTTGTTTCTATAGCTGTAAAATTTATTTAGGTCGATTGCAAACTACTAATATATGATGCCTCATTATTCAAACGAAGAAGCATATGATATGCTCAATGTTTATTTTGAATGTTTAGAAAATGCAGTAGCTGAAAGAGAATACCCGATACGATATCTTGAAAGACGTCGTCATTCCAGAAAAGTATTCGAAAGATTGATGTTGGAAGAAAAGCTAGAAAACGTAGAAGCCGTAATGAGGATAATATCATAAGTTTTGACTTATTAACAGGACGAAGATGCTTAAAATTTAACGCAAGATCTTCCAATTCTTTTAGAAAATGTTGCTGTTCAAAGCAGGTTAGATATGTGGGATCAACAAGCTGGTTGCCTGGCGCATTATGCTGCTAATGTAAGGGAATATTTAGATACCGTCTTCTCAAAGAGGTGGATTGGACGAGTATTTTTCCATGGTCAGCAAGATCACCCGACCTCACAGTATTAGATTTTTATTTTTGAGGGTGACTAAAGACTTAGTTTTCCGAACACCCCCCACTACAAGTGAGGATATGCTAAATAGATTTCGACAGGCAGCTGGAACTTTTTCTCATACTGAAATTGTGCCAAGTGTCAAGTCGACGAAAGGAAAACTTAATTTATGTATAGAAAATAATGATAGACATTTTGAATAGTTGAAATGATTAGGTGTAAGTGTTGTTTTTTTTGTTCAAATATTTTCGTTGTTGCTAATTTTTGTTTTATTTTATCGTATCATTGTTATTTCATGTGTGTTGAGTATTTTGCTGCGTTGCCATGACGAATGAAGTCACTTCCTTGTTTTTTCAAGCTCACAGATATGATCAACTTTGATCAAGATTTACAAAAATGTTAATATCTTTTAAATGACGAACGATATCAGTCTGCGGTTTTAACAAGTTGAAAGGTGATGTTGCTTGGCTCATGCTCAGTAGGTTAGAATTATAGCATTGCATTTGAAATTCTCCAGTGAAACGCATAAATAGGATGAAGTGACATAAAGCAACCTGTACTTTTTAATTGGATCACCCGGTATGTTGCTGCCATATTTTTCTGTGATCTGCTTTCGATGGCCTTCGAATGAAATCGAATTACGTGAATATCGGTGCACACATACAGAAGTGAGAGTCTTTTTCTTGTGAAGAAAAGTTTATCCATCCCATCACTGAAAAATAGGAAATATAGAAAAATTACTGAAACAAAAGTTGTTGAATAGAAAGAGTATTTTCTTATATTATTATTTCTTACCACTGTTAGCTTGAAATTATTTCGTAAAAAATTATATTATATTTCACAAGTGATAGATTGCGCCCTCTAGTGGGGAACTACGCACTTGAAAATATTTTTAATCATTTTTAAGAGGCCGATTTTGTCATTAGAATTTTTTTCCGGAAGTTATAGGATAATCGGTTTCCGAGATACGGCCGGTGGCCACACTTAATGAATCACCCTGTACAATATTCGACCAGAAATAAATGACATTGGGACCTGGCACAACTCAATAATTTAGAAAACTCTGAGTGACGAATATTGGAAGGAAAGACATGTTAGGGAGAATATCTCCAAAAGCGTTAATATTTTTGTGGTGGAGATATGCATAAAGTGTTTTTTTGTTTCATATGGAAATCGAAAACGTAATAAAACATACAGGTTGCCATTCGAAAAAACAAAGTTGGGTCCCACCCAGCAAAAATGAAACACCCCTATAAATAACCGAAATCATTTCAAATTTGTCGAGTTCGAGCTATAAGGTACCAGGTTCGTTTTGGTTTCGAGTTCAGAACTGTTCTGGAACGGTTCCGCATGCGAGATTGCGATTTTGGTTCATTTCATAACCGGTTCAGGATTTCAGCAATCCTGTTTTGGTTATTTTCAGTATCGAATCCGGACTGTTCCAGAACTGTGAAAGGAGTTCGGACGTAAGAGTCCGAACTGATTCCGAATTAGGTAGTTCGCAGAAGCGTACAGTGGCTGTCAATGATTTTAATGGTTAACCTAACTTTTTCGACGTCGTGTTGGTTTGGTTTTTGATTGTTGTATTTGTTGAGGAAATGGTTAACTGTTAAGTTTATACTTTTGTTATTGACCATAATTAATACGCTACGACCTCCCAGGATAATCTAATGGATTTTATTTCCATTGTTCACACTTGGGATATATACTTCTTAAATAAATCTATGAATGCAAGAGTCCTCTTCCTCTACTGAATAATAATGTTTCGAATGAATTTTTCTCTGAAAAGCACATATCTGAAATAAGTTCATCATTTAATTATATCTATCAATAATTTGTTGGTTCATGTCGAAATTAGTTGAAGTACTGAAGAAAAACGATTTTTACAAAAAAAAAATTAAGTGGACGCAAGTATCTCCACAAATATGTTTCAGATACGTTCATCATTATATTCATCATTATATCAATCAATAATTTGTTGGTTCGTTCTGGAACATGAGGAAAATTCGGAAAAACGATTTATACAACAAGAAAAAATTAAGTGGACACAAGTATACCCAAAAATATTTCTATATTACATCGTGCGACAAAGATATCCGTATATATTTTTAAATTAAACTACAGACAATATATAAGACATGATATATATTATTATTAATAAATAATTAAACCACAGGCAATATACATATAAGACCCGATTAGCATCCCTCTTTTCTTCCAAATCAAACGGAAGTTTTTCTTCCTCTACGATCCCGATGAGAACCCGAACTTAAATCGTGTTTTGGTTTAATCGCTTTTAGAAATGTTCTAGGATAGTTCAGAATCGGGCTTCAACAGCGCATCGATACTGCGCAATTCTAGAACTGTCCTAGGATAGTTCTGAATTTGGGAACCAAAGCAAACCTAACATCATAGAAAACTAGAATCCTATCTGATAGATATGGAACAACGCGCCACTGTTGCGGGACCCTGCATAATTGTATGTATATTATGTGATCCAAAGAAAAATGCTAATGAAATAATTGTTATTGAGATGTGGGAGGATAATTTGGGATTATTCAAAGAAATAGCGAAATCCTCATAACTATGTTTTCTTCACTCAACTGATACACAAGTGCCCTAAAAATAATGGGAATAACTTTTGGATGTAGTTTCAGAACCTCAAAATGAAATGAACAGTTCTCATGGAGGTATGTCCGAGAAATTTTCTGTTGAGAGTTAAGTTACCTCACAGATGAGATTTGATGAAGAATTGATTCTAATTTTTTCAAAGTTTGGACAAAGATGAAAAAATGGAATTTTGTATAATAAGGACTTGATTTTTATTTACTCCCCATTGATACAAATGGTCGAAGTCCTCACGGCCGATCGTAAACGCAATAACTTCCGAAAGGAACAACTTAGAGAATTGATATTTGTAGAATAGATTTGAACATCGATAACGAAGACCTACTTAATGAATGAGTCACATCCACCTAATGCTCCCACAGATTTAGCCATTCAAGATTTTATTGTACCAATATTTCCAAAAATATAGATTAGATCGAATTGAAATCCAAAACTTGATACAGAATGACAACTGAAAGGTTCATACCGAATTTCTTGCGGATTATATGATGAAAAGATAGCAGAATATGAAATTTTCTGAAAAAAAAAATTAATTTTTACGACCTCGACAAGATTTTGCAAAAACTTGCGAGTCGTTGTGCTTCAACTGACTGTCAAATTTTAATCCAATAGCCTAAATTGTTTCTGAAATATCAGCAAAATGACCTCAACATTTCAAATGACTATAACCGAAATCGTTCGTATTCTTGAATCGGGGATGGGAGAAAAAAGGCGTGTCGTCGCTGTTGTCAAGGAAACGCGGTGCATTTTTGATGGAACGACAGAAAACGTTCATACCATCACATTCAAGAATAGGGTTCCTCTGGATGGCATCGATCTGATACTCCACCGCGACTTATATACATGTTTTCTTCTCTTCCATTCACTTCAATGTATTTGATTTACATGAATGTTGACATGTTGACCGCAACCCACTTGTTCTATTTGTACCCTTAGAATTGACTCTGTCAGTGCCATGAGGCAATAACACATCCAAGTATAAGAAAATTTTTACGCGCTTATTCTGGGGAACAGCGCGTTGTCATTTCGTCACGATGTCTGTAATTTTCGAATTTCGAGCCGAAATTGGTCTCAAACGACTATGTTGGACTCACAGATGAAGAATCCGTGGTCAGAATTGATTCTGTCCGGCCGTCCGTGTGTGCGATAACTTTCGAAAGAAAGGACCTGGAGTCTTGAAATTCTCAGGTTAGGTTAAGATCCTGAATATCTCGGTCAAGTTCGTTAATGGGCCAAATCTGCCGAATGGTTTTTGTGCCTCAGTCATTGGAAATTTCTATTTTTCAATAACTCGAAAAATATTTATCTGATCGAAATATTAGTGGTTGGTAGATGTTCAGTGGCAATATGGAGAATTATCAATGAAATATTTGAAAAAAAGTTTTTTTTAGAAAATTTTTCATATTTCATTTAAATTTTAATGAAATCTCCACACCGCCACTGCAAAACCGAGTACTTTATTTCAGCTCAACCAGATTTTCCGATTTACCTGAGGAACAAATCAATACAAAAATTCAGGAAATCATTTTAGAAATTCATATATTTCAAAAAACATCTCCGATCAGCCAAATAGGGTCTACAGAACAATGAGCAAAAAAAAATGAAAGAATCCTCTACTATTTTGTTGAATAAAAGAGTTATTTTGCTCATTGTTCTGTAGACCCTATTTGGCTGAAACTTCAAGGTGGTATTTTTCATTGAAGGCGATTCGATCTATGTTTTTGGAAAAATTGGAAACTGAAATTTTGAAAGGGTATATCTGCGAAATCATTCGATAGTTTTTACTAAGTCGCCAATTCGGCATTCGTAATTAAACTCCTAACTTATTCTACAATTATCAATCTATTGAGTATATTCTTCCGGAAGTTATTTTGTTCACTATCAGTGGTTAGGCCGGCCGTAAACACATTAACTTTAGAAAGAATATGGAATATATTTGTAGGGTAGGTTTTCAGTTTAAATAAGAAGGTCGAATGCTTGAATGGGTTGAATTCGCCATTTATTCTTTAGATAGTTATACCCATTCAAAATTTTGGATCGAATTGCGATCTAGTACTCGATCGAAAATTATAGCTTGAGGTTTATGCAGAATTTCGTGAGGACCATATGAAAAAAAAATTGCGTTTAGCAAGGTCAATACTTGTATAGATGACCGCTCTGGCAACGGAACAAGCGCGTAAAAGCTCCTGACCCCACGTCAGTGTTTTTCTAGGTTTTTTTCATGACAATTCTGTTTCTCTTAGTACTGGAGAAATATGTCTTTTCTATCACAGGACAAAGTCACAACGCATCGACTAATTTTGGTGCGTTAAATTTAAGATCGATATTGGTAAGTTGGAGAGTGGGTGAAAATTGAAAATATTTTCATGGAGATTCTCTCCAATTTTGACTCTTTGTGTCCTATCATACCTCTTCAACTTCGATTTGAGACCTATATGTGAATATATATAATTCGATTTGGTGCTTTACGATACCAAACTGAGAATTAAATAATTTAAATTGGAAATATTCAAATTCCTATCGATACAATATTCTGTGAATTGATTCATTAAATTACTCAACAACATTAGCATTTCGTAGTAGTGGAATACCGCATACGAAAATTAAAGTCTGAGATCCCGCTGTAGAGTTAGAACGCTCATCGAGAATTCGCTTGAAACCAATTTTTTTCAAACACTCTTCACATATATTGCTATGAGGCGGATGATATCTTTTCTGGAAAAACAAGTGAATACAATTTCTTCCAAAAAACCACTTATATTTTTTATTCGAAAATACTTGCTGCCACATTTTGATAGGCAACCCTGTAGATATATATTCTCCTATTAACAAATGTATGTAAAAAGTTTGTTTCAAGCAAATACTCCTTCATAATTGTGGCCCATAAGAGAAACAGTGATCGAAAAGGACTTGCGAATCTATTGATATCAAGGAGTCAACGCTTGCAAAAAAAAATACCAACGAGGTGCTAGGAAGAGACGAATTGAAGAAACTCGTAAGAACTTCAATTCTCATAAAAACCAATGTTGTACTCATACGAAATTTTTTATTTTCAAGTTGAAAGTATAATGTCCCAATTTCATTCCGTTTTTTTCCAATTCAAACATGTAAATTTTCAGTTCGATTTTGTTAGGGCTCAGTTCTAAGTTGTAAGGGTATAGTTGAATCATATCTTATCAATCCACCGGCAATACCTCGGATAACAATTGGTGTTCAACGTTTGCAACAACACTTCCACTTTAAACAATGGCCCACAGAAATCTATAAAAACAGTACCTGAGAGCCTTGAGGCATTTCGAAGAAGCATTTACATTATTTTTCCCTTGAGGTCAGTTGTGGCGTTATCAGTGCTTAAGATTGCCAAGAATCCCTACTATCATTCTGATATTACAGGATTCTTTTGGAACAGAGAAGGCAACATGTCAATGTTTTTTAAAAAAAAGAGTTATTTTCGAGTGATATCGGGCGATACTTTTTCAGCTTTGAGCAAATATTTTACAAACTTGAAATTGTACCTTCAATACTGAGTGTTTCGAAAAATTATTATCGATTTTTTCTGCCATTCTAATGCCTAGCTTAGAACTAGTATTTGTTGAATAGATCCGCTTTACCGCTTCTATTTCATTGCCAAAGATACTTTATCCCCTCCTCTCATCAACATTATCAATCCAGTGTTTTGTGATTTAATTCAAATTATTAATACTATTTATTTTGATACATATTTGTTTGCAGTTTATAAAAATCAATTTCATCTTTTGATGAAACTTTTGAATTCATTTCGCTTAAATTTATATTCACTTCGTCATTTTCATATACTTACATTTCTCACGCATTGACTTGAATTCAGCAGCTTTGGCGCGCATGTTCAATTTTCGATATTCTGTGTGTACCTTCAAGCTGTCAATTTTCAATCAGCTACTCTTTAAATAAAGAACAATTCTTTGTTCTTTATTCAGAGCAGCTACTGAATTTCAATTTGATCCTACCTGTATTTTTGGAAATATTAGGGAAAGAAAATTTTCGAACGATCGTAATCGTGATAGCTTCCGAAAGAATCAACATAGTAACTCAATATCTGTAGATTCGAAACTCAATTACGAAGGCCTGTTTCCTGGGTAAAATCCACCTAATGATTCCATGGATTTTTTCATTGAAATTTTATTTTCCTAATATTTCCAAAACAACAGATTTGGTCGAATTTCAACTGATAACCAATTTCATTTTTTATTATTGAATCCGTAGTTTTCGAGCTATTCGGTAAGAAACAACGATACCGACGAAAATTCTACGAGATTTGACATATTTTGCCCAAAATCTCCAACAGATATGATCGTATCGAACTGAAATTTGGTTCACTGCTGTGTACTACGAATTTCAAGGTTTGTGCAGATTTTTTTATGCAACTGATGATTCGTTTCCGAAAAATTAATTTTTTCGAAGAAACGACTTGGAAACTCGATATTTGTAGAGAAGGTTTGAGGCTTAATTACGAAGGCCGAATTCGTGAATGAGTAAAATGCACCCAATGATTCCGCAAATATACCCACTCAAAATTTTATTTTCTCAATATTTCCAAAAAAACAATTCAGATCGAATTCAAATCCAGTATTTCATCGAAAAATGGCAGTTCAAAGTTTCTCACAGAATTTAATGAGGATAATATGGTAAGAAGATCACAGAATATTGAATATTTGAAAAAAAATTGAAAAACTTCTTTCAAATTGTTCTAATGACACTATCATCACGAAATTTTGAACAAAGTTGTCCTTCAGCAACTTCAATCTAGCTGCTTAGTTTTATCATTATTGAATCAGTATTTCTTGACTTACACCGAAAAAACAACGATATCGAGAATAAAACCACGAAATTTGACATATTTCTTCCAAATATCTCCAAAACTTATGATCGTATTGAACTGCTGTACACTGCTGTAAAATATAATACTCAATCTTTTTCGAATAGAATAAACGGTTTTCCAAAAAAAAATTTTCTAAAAAAATTCTATTTCTAAAAAAATTTTTTAAATTTACTGACAATACGATCTTGACCCAAAAGTTGCGCGTCGTTATGCTCCACCTAACTGCTAAGTTTCAATCCAATCGTTCTGGTAGTTTCTGAAATAATAATAAATAACTTCAAAACTTCAAATGGCTGTAACTCCGAAACTGTTCGACCAATTTGGCCCATTAACGAACTTGCTAGCTTACTCCGTTCGTGTCCACGGCCGGTCGGACAGACAGAATCGTTTTTGACACTGGATTCGTCATCAGGGAGTCCAACCTAGTCGTTTTCGGTTCAATCACCGAAAATTACAGAATAACAGACATTTGGACAAAACGATAGCACGCTGTTTCCATAGAACTTGCGCACGAAAGAAGCAGGCGGCATTATTTCAATGTTTTTCTAAAAAATTTCTGAAAAAGTCTAAAGCCCCGCTGTGAGCAATTACCTGCCTTGTAAATTAATATGAATACTGATTTACACCATTGGTCAGGAATATTGCCGTTTAATAGCACAGGATTTTGTTGAATAAAGGATGACTGACTTTATAGATATTTATCAGTTTTTTCGTTTTTTTATTTTGTCGAAAATATTTTTCTTCTTTCATCTACGATGATGAAATTATCGATCCAGTGTTTCATGATCCCTATTTGTTTGCCGTTTAAAGTAATCATTCAAGCTTTCTGATCGAAATTTTAAGTTCATTTCGCTTAAATTCATATTCAATTTGTCATTATGATATAAATTTTCCAACCAAAAAACTTAATATTTGATTAGGGGGGCTTCATGAAAGACATCACGTTCGAGCCAGCCAACCTGAAAAACCTAAAAAATGAACGGATTTCAGTCTGTTCGCGAACTAATATCTTTCGGCAAAATGTAAGTTTGCCTATTACTTGCGGTTTGCGGTCATCTCCTTTAACCGAGTACGAGCATCACAGTCGCCGTTTTGAGATGACATGACAGTCACAGAAGTCTGGTTGTGTTCATCGCCCTCTTTCGCAATCGAACAGATCAAGTGAATGCCTAATGGGCAGATGAACTTGACTTTGGAAGATGATCGGGAATTATGGGAGGTCGAGGACGACACAACACAACAGTGGCTCTTCGGTGGTTGCCGATGACTTGCGTTCGCTCGCAGTGCGTACCTTCTGTTCGCTTCGTTTATGGACAAACTTCTCGAAATGAAAATTGCCACATATGATGTTATTGTTTTTGATTAGAAATAACCATTCTGCTAGATTCTGAACTGAACAGTTTCTAAATTATGTAATAAAAATTCCATAAAACCACTGACGTCAAATGAGCACCTTTTGCGCGCATATGTTAAAATTCGTCGCCAAATCGGTCGTCTTTTCACGTATTGAAAGACTGATAAGATAAGCTGACATTTTTCAATCGCCCCTATCCTCACGACCGATCTTGAACAGAATTATTTCCAAAAGAAACAACTTAGAAACTCGATATTTGTAGAGTAGGTTTGGACCATAATTACGAAGGCCACATTCACGAATGGGTAAATCGATCCAATGATTTTACAGATATACCCACTGAATATTCCATTTTCACAATATTTCCAAAAATACAGATTTGATTGAATTGAAATCAAGTACTCGATTGAAAAATCACAGCTTGAAGGTTCATACAGAATTTCGTGAGGATTATATGATCAGAAGATAATAGAATATTGAATATTCGAAATAACTTTTTTTTTCTTCGAACTGACCTTATGACACGATCATCACAATATTCCATACAAATTTGTTTTATAAGCATGCTCCAACTAGTTACCAAATTGCACTATGATTGAATCAGCATTTTTTGAGTAATTCAGAAAAAAGCAACGGTACCGAGGAAAAAAGACTAAAAATACACTGACGTGAAATCAGCAGCTATTGCTCGCATATTCGAAGGAGATGATCGCTTTGCAAACGAATTTGTATATGCGCGTGAACGTTACTGACTTCACGTCAATGGTTTTCTAGTTTTTTTTATCTCCGAAAATTAGGATTGTATCAAACTGAAATTTGATACACTGCTGAGAAATATGAAACTCGACGTTTGAGGAGACTTTTTTTTTAAATATGATGAACAGTTATCGAAAAAAAAATTTTCGAAAACAATTTGAAAAAAAATTTTTCAATTTACTGACAGTGCGATCCCAACGAAATTTCACGTTGAGTTCAGCGTCGTTATACCTCAACTAACTGCCAAGTTTCAATCGAATCATTTCAGTAGTTTTCGAATAATCACAGAAATAACCTCAAAATTTCAAAAGACTCCGAAACCATTAAGTCGATTTCGCCTCTTAGCAGACTCAACCGTTGCGCTCTGGAATGCGACCTATCCTGAAAGTTTCAGGTCTATAATGTTCTCCGTAGGCCTGTAGTCGTGCATTTTGACACCGGATTCTTCATCATTGAGTCGAACCTAGTCGTTTGAGACCATTTTCAGCTCAAAATTCGAGAGTTACCCTAGAACATAAACACAAAATTTTACATATTTCATCCTACTATCTCAATATCTTATCAGATCCTACACTGTTGTGAAATATATAATTCATGGTCTGAGCAATGTTTTCTCTCAATCTACTAGAGGTACGATCCTAACAAAATTTTGCGGAATGTTGCGCGTTGTTATGATCCAACAAACTGCCAAGTTTTATCCGATCACACAGGGAGTTTCTTAAATATTATGGAATAACCTCAAACTTTCGAATGACTATTAGTCCGAAACAGTTTGACCGATTCTGCCTATTAACGAACTTAAGCGTTGTGTTTTGCAATTCAGCATATCCCGAAAGTATCATGTCTATAGGATCAAGTCTATAGCCAGTAATCGTGCCAACGGGCGGCCGGCCACCTGGACAGAATCTATTTTAACACAGGATTCATTATCAGTGAGTCCAACATAGTCATTTGACAAAGCTATAGTACGTTGTTCCCTAGAACATGCGAGCAAAACTATCATTTTAAATACCTAATATTTATTTCAAATGAGGTTCTCACACAGGAAAATATAAATGAATTATTGTCAAGTACTAGGAAAGGTCATTTATTAACCCTAGCGATAGATACCCCTTTTTGGACCGATCAATAGCGATGGAAGTGCATCGGCACCAGAGTCATTTTCTGGAGTCAAAAACTGGCGCAGGAGCAGGCAACGATCGCTTTCTATTTCTATTTTGTGAATTCTTTGGAAATACTCCGAACCATAGATAGATCACGTTGTTCAGTTTACTTGTTGGGTCTATCTCGCTATTTCCTCCCAGAAAAGTCGAAATTTCGTCCGAATTTTCCTATATCAAGTTAATGTCGTCACGATTTTACCTTATTCAATTAGAATAATACTGAACAATAGAAGCCGGCAACGATCGCTTTCTGTTTCTATTTTGTGAATTCTTTGGAAATACTCCGAACCATCGATAGATCACGTTGTTCAGTTTACTTGTTAGGTCTATCTCGCAATTTCCTCCCAGAAAAGTCAAAATGTCGTCCGAATTTTATCGAGTTAATGTCGTCACGATTTTACCTTATTCAATTAGAATAATACTGAGCAACAAGTATTCAAAATGCACCATAATAATCTTCTTAACAATATGGTGCAGTTTGTTTCGTTCTTATCCAAACTGTCTATAATCATCAAATATTTTAAGAGTATGGAGTAGCTTATTTGAAATGTAACGAACATATATGATGGGTTTCTTACATTAAACGGTTTGTGAGAAAGAAAGCTGATTCTTCCGAAATATTGAGTTTCATTTCCATATTAATACGTATGGAAAATATTGACAGTTGGCCGTTAAAACAACTTGCTCTATCAATTTTCCTCTACAAAAAGTAATCTAAGGGTTTTCTTCTGGTTGAAGAATACCAAATATACTGAGGAACTTA
Source organism: Myrrha octodecimguttata (assembly GCA_958510865.1). Classification (NCBI taxonomy): domain Eukaryota; kingdom Metazoa; phylum Arthropoda; class Insecta; order Coleoptera; family Coccinellidae; genus Myrrha; species Myrrha octodecimguttata. The sequence goes on from OY294057.1 coordinate 37,272,129, forward strand.
TACCCCAATATATGATACCATATCGCCATAATTGGCATAATACAATACCCCTTTTATGTCACTATCAATATATCCATTTATTACTCTCATGACATAACACACTTTGTTCAATATGCTTGATATATGTACAATATGAGAGGTCAACAACGAAAACTCATCTGAAACAAACTCCCAAAAACATGGTGTACTCCCATGTTTTGATTTGCTCATATCTCAAGTACCTTCGTCTTTCATTGAGCCTTTTCGCTGGGAAATCCATCGTTTTTGTTTTATCCCCATTCAGAAGTAAAATTCTAAACGACTTGACAATGTTCCTAAATACCTCCTCGTGCATTTATCTGTTCATCAATATTGAGCTCTGCTATTAATGCATTGAAATCTACGACAAAACTTGTCGATTCTGCGTCTTCCACCGTGTGTGCTACCTTACATATATCAATGGTCATTATGAAGAACAATATTCCAAAGATGCTACCCTGTGGTACCCCATATTCGTTCATTAAATAGTTCGAAAAAGCTGTTTGTCCCTATGAGGTGATTTTCACACAATGTCAATGCGAAAGCTTTCGAGAGATCTATAAACAGTCCTAGACAAGTTTATTGCCTTCAAAGAAATTTCATTCTGCAATATAAATGTAATTTCATGCTGCAATATAAATGTAATTTCATGATCATAGGGTAGGATTAATATGAGGGCTGGGACATTTTCAACATTTTGTTTTCGGAAATTCAGTCTCAAATTCATTCGATTTTTCGAAAATACATTCAGACCCAGAGACGGATTAATGGAAATTGTAAGCGAAGTAATTAACCTTCCTGAGACATGAAGAATACACGGGAATGAACTTAATATATATATTTTCATTTTACGTAAAAACTACGACAAAATGCATGAAAGTGAACCAGATTATTTTTGAATAATCAGATAAATGATCAATCCATGGACGGATTCAAGGGGGGGGGGGGGGTAAACGAGGTAAGTACCTCACCCTTCCTCCTCGAGGCAGAACTTACATGAAAAATCCATGGAATAGAACAAAATATATAATGATTTCACTTAAAATCATCCACATAATACATGGAGCTGAACTGGGGTATCCACCAACATATCTATGTATCCGGTTTAACTACATTTATGTGTGGAAGTCTTCGCGTAAATTGAATATATAGTTTGTCTAAGTCAATGAATTTTTATATCAATTGCTGTCTCAGGGAGAGATAATTAACCCTTTCACTCGCCATAAATCCGCCCTTGCATAAACATACTTCTTTTTTCTCACCTTTTTATTTTGCATGGTTTCTAGATGTATTGGTAGATTATTGAACCATTTTGGTCTAGTAGATGATATATTGCAGTTTCACTTCTTGTACATTAAGGAATTGAGATAGATTGTCATAGTGAGTATTTAAATGAGGAATTCATCATCTAAATAAGACCATGGTATAAAAATACAACCTCCGAACGTCCGACAATATACAGTTGCAAGACTTTATGTCCGAATTTAACAATTCAAAAACCACTAAATCCACAAAAAAATCTTCCAGGCACTGGCAACTGTGAAATTCAATTCATCATGAGGAAAAGTTCGTCACCTTAAATCTCTAAGGAATTCTTTGGGGATCAAGTTAATTTCAAGGCTGTGTCTTCAAATGCATCTTTCGAGTAATTCTCTCTCTGGTATTCACCAGAAACCAGCAGAAACCAATTTTGAAGTTAATAGTTTTTATGACTCATTTCACAGGCAACTGTTGAATTTTATTCTTTAATACCTTTCACACAAATGAGAATGAATAGTTAGGAGTTACGACTACTGTAATTCTTTCGAAAATACGTAGCTGTATGGAATATAAACCCATAATTATTGGAAACTCATTATGTGTGTAAAGAAACTCGTGCGGAAACCTAGCCTCTTTTTGCTGAAGTATGTATATACGTTTGTCGGAATAATTGTATATATCACAAAATGTGTGCAGTAAAACACGAAAATTGTGAATGTCTCGAGTTTCCGAGGTAAGGATCAATTGCCATGAAATCCAATGTCAATGAGTTCCAATTGATGAAGTATTTGGATGCATTTGGAATACATAAATTGAATAATACTAATTATTCCAAGAAACCTTTAACAACAACTTTCAACATTCTTGGGAACAGCGGGCTATCGATTCGTCCAAATGTCTGTAATTTACGAGTTTTTTCCCTAGAATGATCTAAAACGAAGATGTTGGACTCACTGATGAATCCGGTGTCAAAATCGATTCTGTCCGACCGACCGGCTATATGCACGATCACGGGCGTACGGAGGATTCTATCGACTTGGAACTTTCAGGGTCGGTTGCATTTCAAAGTTCAACGATAAAGTTCGTTGGTGGGCGAAATCAGCCGAACGTTTTCGGAACTATAACCATTTGAGATTTGAGGATATTTTTCAGATATCTCAGAAACTACTAGAGCGATTAAATTGAAACTTGACAGTTGAAACATAACAAATCGCAACTTCTTGCAACATTTTATTGGGATTATATTTTGAAAAAATTTTTTTCGAAAACTATTAATTATAATCGAAATACTTTCTGTTGAGATTATACTGTCAGTATATTTTGAAAGAAATTTTTTCGAAAACTGTTAATTATAATCGAAGAACATTTTCGTCATACTTTTGGTCTCATTTTGCACAGCAGCGTACCAAATTTCAATTTTCTACATTTTTTTCCTCATATATCTGCCCAATGATTCCATAGATATACCCCTCGGTATACTCATTCAAAATTTTATTTTCCAATATTTCCGAAAACACAGTCTGGATCGAATTGAAATCCAGTGCTTGATTGAGATGACAGCTTGAAGGTTCAACCAGAATTTCCTGAAGACGGAAGTAAAGGTGCGTTTGACGGGATCAATACGTTAAGAGATGACCTTGGCAACGAATTTGAACATGCTTGCAAATGCCAATGACTTCAAGTCAGTATTTTCTAGATTCTTAAATAGATTTCTAATTGTCCCAGTAATTTGCATGGCAAAGTTTAAATGATATCAAATGGGATACAATTATTATAATAGAACATTTGTTAGACACTTGAGTACAACGGCGTATTAGTGCCACTGTGAAAAATGGAAAATCTGGCAATTGCGAGATATAATCTGGCAATTGACAGATTTAATCTGGCAATTTTAGGTAGTTCGATTAGTAATCTTGATGATGTGTTAGGCCTAATTAATGATGTGTTAGGGCTTAACTACGAAGGTGGAGTTCGTGCATGGGTGAATTCCGCCCAATGATTCCGTAGATAAGCTAATTCAAAATTTTATTTTATCATTTTTCCACAAATACAGGTTGAATTGAATTGAAATCCAGTACGTATAATTGAAAAATGACAGCTTGAAGGTTAATGAAGAATTTCGTGAGGATAATATGATTAGAAGATAACCAAATCTTTCGATCATAAAGTGAAGATGCGTTTGGCGGGGTCAAAACGTGAAAAGATTACATCTTTGGCAACTGATTCGAATAAGCACGCAAAAGCTGCTGACTTCACGTCAGTACTTTTTTAGAATTTATTCACGTGCTATTTTTATTTATACATACTCAACTTACGACAATTTTTTTATAATAAGTCAAGCGACGTTGTGGGATAAATATTTGAATGGGCGACCACTCGAGCTACCAAAAAAAATCAAACGAAGGCGTAGAAACTTTTGACTTTCAGTGCTCCTCTTGATTTTCCTTAGAATTAAATCATTTCACAATGGGTCGAGGACGCAGTTTTGTGCGCAGAATTGCCAGATTATATCTCGCAATTGCCAGATCAAATCTCGCAATTGCCAGATAAAATCTCGCAATTTCCAGATTAAATGTTGCAATTGCCACTAATACGCCGTCGTACTTGTAGAATCAAATAATGGGGGGAACACAGTATCAGAAAGGAATAGGAAAGTTTTGGGGGCGAAGAAGCTTGCATGGGTCGCACTTCTACTCTGTGATTATGCCATTCAATGTTCACTTTTGAGCATCGTTAATTGGAGCACCGCGGTTTTTTCTATAAAAGGTATGTACCCGATGAATAATCAATTCTAGTGGCACGAAGGAAGTGCACGTGGCACTTTGACACTTCAAAATCAGACGTTACGGCATCAAACCTAATCGCAACACAACATTTTAGTCTGTTGTATTAAAAGTGGAGGTTACTAGTGGAGTCAATCAATAAATCCAAGCAGAAGATTCTCACTTTTGGACAGATCGAATGTCACTTTAATTAATAATTAATTAATTAATTAATTAATAATTAAGGGATAGGACAGAGGAACACCGCTTGCACGCGAAAAATCTGTTTATTTTCTCTTATTCGTGGTTTTTTCAATCTTTCACTGTTCATTCGATTAGAAATATATTTAGGTGTTCCACCATCCATCTATCTCTAGGAAAATAAGTCATGTTATGGTACATCTTGCCTATGACCATGTTCCGTACAGTAAAATATCGTCAATACACAACAAGAGTTATCAGAAATAAAAGTTGAAATCCTGAATGGGGAACTAATCGAATTGAATCACAAAGGAATGCTAACTTCTTTCTAAGATGAATTATGTTATTACACCATTGAATTCTAAGCATTCCCAAGTCATTCCATCAATAAAACCTATTTCATACACGTCATTCTCGACTCAACGTAAACAAAGTCACCGTTACATACGTACAAGTCGACATGAAGACCAAGAAGAAGCAGAGGTGGAGGATATAAAGATGGACGGCAGAGACCCATCGCGAGAGTGTTGTTCATGAAATCGCAAAGTTAACCTTGTGCTCGAACTTTCTTCGATACTTTCAGTGAGGACCCGGTCCTAATTATTTTTGGAACACGCGCCAAATAAGGGTGAGTTCTATTCAAGGCGATCACAGAATCTCGAACGGATGTGTTCCGTGAATCAGGTTGATGAGAATTATAAGGCCGGTTGGAAATTGTGTTTGGGTTCCTTTTGAATATATGTGTTTCTGTTCATGTTCGAAAACTGAGAATTTACATGAGGATTTTTCAGAACTCATCAGATTTTTATAGCTTTTTAATGCTTTCAAAATATTTCATTCGGTAAGAAAATTAAACTGGCATTTCTGTTCATCAATCGAAAATTTTTGTTCCCAACCTTCAAGAGTTCAATATATAGGTTGATCATTTAGAATGTACCTTTCCCTTTAGAAAATGTTGAATAAGAGAGTTGTACGAATGATGCGAGGTATAAGAAGAAATTAATAAAATTTATTAGTGTACCAACATAAATGAACGCATGCATTTCGTTCCATTTTTTCAAATGTATTGTATTGCTCATATTTTAAGAATCCCATAAGAACTTCAATAGCTTCTAGGATAAAAGCATTCACAATCAAAAATAATAATTGTTTTTTTCTGAGGAAACGGAGAATAAGATCGTCCTCACGGCCGTTCGTGAACACAATAACTTTATGAAAAATCAACTTGAGAACTCGATATTTGTAGAGTAGTTTTGGATCTCAATTACCAAATTCATGAATGGGTGAAATCCATCAAATGATTCAGAAGATACCCATTCAAAATTTTATATCAGAATATTCTCAAAAATACAGTACGCTATTTAAAGAAAACCGTGAAGGTCACCTCCGAATTTCTTGAGGATAATGTGATAAGATCGTATGATGAAAAATAGAAAAAAAAAATTTTTTTTTCAAACTCTTCTAATGACACGATCATCACGTAATTATCTTTAAATCTGCATCATAAAACTATTCAACAAAGTTTTATCGTAATAAGATCGGTATTTGTCGAGTTATTCCAGAAATATCGACGACATCAAGAAAAAATCCAAAATTTGACATATTGTTTCCCAATATCTCCGAAAGATTTAATCGGATCGAACTGAAATTTGGTACGTTGTTGAGAAATATAGAGTGCAAGGTCTGTGCATAATTTTTCCCGAATATTCATAGTAAGTAGTCCCCGAAAAAAAACCATATATTAAAAATAAATTATTTACCAACCATACGATCTCCACAACGATTACGTTTCAAGTAACTGCCAAGTTTCAATTCGATCACCCACGTAATTTCTGAAAAATAAGGGAAGTAACATCAAAATTTCAAATCACTTTCAGTCCGAAACAGCTCGGCCGATTGGCCCATTAACGAACTTAACAGCCGAATTTTGATGCGCTACTTACCCTGAAAGTTTTAAGTCGCTAGGTCTTTCCGTTTTCATCAAGTTACCGTGGTAACGGCCGGACAGAGTCGATTTTGACATAAAAATCTGCACCAGTGAGTGTTTCCTAGTTCGGCTCGATGGTCAAAAGTAACAGACACTTGGGCAAAACGATAGCAAACCGTTCTCTATAATATCTAATAACTAGTTTTGCCTCCCTGCGCCAAAATGACAGCATCGAATAAATAAGGTTTAAAAAAATTATTCCTGGAGTGCCAGCGGACACTTTTTACAAGGCTTTCGCTTCAAAAAAGTATATTTCAGAAAATATCGGGGTGATGCCAGCTGACAATAGCTGCTTTAGCAAATTACAAATTTCGGGAAATAAACTTCATCTCATCTGAGAAATTAATCTACAATTTTAGAAAAGAACATCAAAATGAAATGGGCGGTTCGAATCCAACTGTGAAATTTAGGTCAGTTTTAGTGGCCAGTTTTTTACGGAGAATGTATATCAATGCCCATTTCTCTTATCAATTTTCGAAAATACTAATAGGTATCATTAATTTCCTTATGTCGATCATCAATGTAAACCGTACTCTTTCATCATGAAAAGGTACAGATTCTCTTTATTATAGATAAATTCATAACAGTGCAATAATTCCTGATAAGAATAATGATTGAGAGGAAATAATAATGCTACTCGATTCAAAATTCTCTCATAAAAATGTATAGATTCTCTTCCTTCTCTGGATACGTCTGTTGTTGCGCACATGTTCTGCTTTTGTAGTTTTGTGTTATTGTCCAAATGTCTGTAATTTTAGAATTTCTTCCGAAAATAGTCGACTAGGTTGGACTCACTGATGACGAATCCGGAGTCAAAATTGATTCTTTCCGGCCGACCGGCCGTCCGCGCATACGTAGGATCCTATCGACTTAAAACGCTCGTGGTTGGTTGCCTTTCAGAATGCCACTGTAAACTGCATTAATAAGTAAAAAAGAAGCCCAATGTTTTCCGAGTTATACCCATTTGAAATTAGGTTTATATCCCTGATATTTCAAGAACATCGGAAGCAATTGAATTGAATGTTGAAAGTTAGTTGGAACGTAACAACGCCTTACATCTCGCAAAATTTTGTTTTGAATTTTTTTTTTCGGAGAATTCTGCTCATATCTCGAACTGCTTATTTCACAGCCGAGCATCAAATTTCAGTTTGATACAGTCATTATTTCCGGAAATATTGGGAAAAATATGTCAAATATCGAAATTTCGTAGCTTGTTCTTCGTTATCGTTGTTTTTTCTGGAATAACTCAAAAAATACTGTTTCAATAATGATGAAACTTGGTAACTAGTTTGAAAATGCCGGGAAAAAAATCGTGATGACCTTGTCATTAGAAAATTTTTGAAAAAAATATTTTTCTTTTTTGAATATTCATTGTTCTGCGATCATCATATTTTGCTCACGAAATTCAGTATGAACCTTCAATCTGTCATTTCTCAGTCAAGTACTGGATTTAAATCCGATCTTATCTTTCTTTTTGGGAATATCGGGAAAATGAAATTTTGAATGGGTATAACATAACATACCTGCTAAATTATTAGGTGGATTTCACCCATTCACGCAATAGGCCTTCGTAATTGAAAATAGAATATTCATATCAAGTAAATCTGAGTTGCTGAGATTCTCGAAAATGTCGATTCAACAAAAGTTCTTGGAATTCGAAATCATTACAGCAAGAAAATGATCCTACAAACCTTCGCTTCATTGTCTGCTGAAGGCGCCAGACCTACTTCTGAGACGTTACAGTTAATTTTGTTGATCGTTCATATTTTCCCATTCTGTTCAACCGGCAAAGTCCTCCCAAAATATCCTTCAATCCATAGTTGCAGAATACCGACACGTAACTGTTGAGATGGCATCGTTACTGAATGTTAAAGAAAATTTTCCCGAAATTTTTTCAAATCCATCAAAATTCAATGAAATCTGACAATATTCATGACGATTATGGCTTTTTTAAACAAGTAATGACACCCTTATCGATATACTGTAGTATCGAAGAGATATTTGGCAGCATAAACGGTTTAACATTTGGATGAGCTGGACCATTGTCTACTGAAAATATGGTTTTTAATTTTTCACAGCAAAATTCATCGTTCCATATTCGTACTTTATTCTCGAAAATCTCTGAAATCACGTTGGACTCACTGATGACGAATCAGATACTAAAAGCAACTCTTTCCGGCCGACCGGCCGTAGGCACGATTACGCGTGTGTGCTACATTGTAAATACGACTTAAGTTCGTTAATGTGTTAAATCGACTAAAAGCTGCTGCCTTCAGATCTTTACAAAGTTCTTGGAACATAAAGGGTTTTTGGATTTTCCAATCATGAGTAACTTTCATTCTTATGCTCCTGTTAAATTTTTCACTATGAGCACATTTATGTTTTTCTTCGAAGAACTTTCCATCCTTCATTTCTCTACAGTTCACTTCGTTTAATACGGGTTCGTTCGTTTTAACCGAAAGTTCGGTAGGAAAAGTTTGTTATTTGCGAAAGAATTTACCCATGTCTGATGTATTATTTTGGCACATTAAAAATTGGTTCGCTATAAAAAAAAGTTCATTAATAGCGCAGCCGTTATAAAAGGATATTACTGTATTTGAAAAAAAATATATGGAATTTTGGTATTCCATTCTCGAACCTTTTTCCTCAATTACTCAAGAAACCAATAACATACTGATTAAAATAAGTATATAAAATGGTGTAAGGAAACAAATAGAATGCACATCAGTAGTAGAATGGAGAAAATAATTTCGTCAATTGTTCTAAAAATGGACTGTATTTTGCTAAATTTGTCGAAAAAAAAAATGCGAATGAAAAATTTCCATATCGAGGGAATGTGTGAAAATTTCAAATCAGCAAAAAATCTTAAAATACGAAAGTATTGCAGGTAAAACTTCTGCAAATTTTCGCTTTATCGTCTGATGAAGAATTCAAACATACACTCTTTAACGTTACAGTTAACCTCATCGATCCTTTACATTATTTCGATATTGTTCATCAGTCAAAATTTCTGACTACCCTTTACAAATAGTTTGAATCCGCAACGGTCATTTCTACGGGTAATCATTTGTGTTTGATTATTAATAGTTTTCCTTCAGATATCGGAAAACCTAGAAAGAATCTGAAAAAAATTTCAAAAAGCACTGCTGTGAAGGCAGCAACTTTTGCGCGCATGTTCAATGTAGATGACCGCTTCAGCAACGAATTTGAACATGCACGCAAAAGCTGCTGCCTTCACGGCAGTACTTTTTGAAATTTTTACTGATAAATTACTGGATTTCAATTCGATCAAATCTGTATTTTTGGAAATATTGGAAAAATAAAATTTTGAATGGGTATATCTACGGAATCATTGGGCGGATTTTACCCATTCACGAATTCGACCTTCGTAATTAAGCCCCAAACCTTCTCTACAAATATCGAGTTTCTAAGTCGTTTCTTCCGGAAGTTATTGTGTTTACGGTCAGCCTTACGGCCGACTGCGTAAACACAATAACTTCCGAAAGAAACAACTTAGGAACTCGATATTTGTAGAGAAGGTTTGGACCTAAATAACGAAGGCCGAATTCGTGAATGGGTAAAATCCACCCAATGATTCCGTAGATATACCCAATCAAAATTTAATTTTTTCAATATTTCCCAAAATAAAGATCAGATCGAATTGAAATCCAGTACTTCATCGAAAAATAACAGTTCGAAGTTTCATACAGAATTTGATGAGGATGATATGATAAGAAAAATCATAGAAATTTTTTTTTTCAAATTGTTCTGATGACACGATTATCACGGAATTTCTCATGAAGTTGTCTTTCAGCATCTCAAAATTAGCTGTGAAATTTCATTTCACTGAATCAGTATTTCTCGAGTTATACCGAAAAAATAAACGATATCGAGAAGAAAACCTCGAAATTTGACACATTTTTTCCGGATATCTCCGAAATTTATGATCGTATCGAACTGAAATTTGGTACACTGCTGTGAAATATGAAGTTCAAAGTGTGAGTGGACTTTTTTTTCGAATATGATAAATGGTTTCCGAAAAAAAAAATTTTCTGGAAAAAAAATTCGAAAAAAATTTTTTTTAAAATTCACTGAAAATCTGATCCTGACGAAATTTGGCTCAAAGTTGCGGGTCGTTATACTCCACCCAACTGCCAAGTTTGAATCTAATCTCTCGAATAGTTTCTGAAATAAAAAATAAATAACTTCAAAACTTCAACTGCTTATAACTCCGAAACTATTCGACCGATTTGGCTTATTAACGAACTCAACCGCGGCATTCTGATGCGCAACCTATCCTGAAAGTTTCAAGTTGCTAGCTTGCTTCTGTCGACAGTTAGCGTGTCTACGGCCGGCAGGCCGGCCGGCCGGACAGAATCGATTTTGACACCGGATTCGTCATCAGTGAGTCCAACCTAGTCGATTGAGACCATTTTCGGCTCAATCATCCAAAATTACAGACATTTGGACAAAACGATAGCACGCTGTTCCCCTAGAACATGCGCGCAAAAAGCAAAATTCTCCAGATTATTCTCATATCCATACAGTTCCCGAATTCCCTAACGTTATTATTCGAACCACATCGTTGATAAATTCAAAATAGCTTTTCAGAACATTTTTCGAATATTCGTTGAAATTTTTTTTGCGGATATTGTTCATGAGCTTTCCGTGCAATCTATCGATAATGTGAGATAGTACACCAAATTGGTCCGATTGTTTTGGGGATATTCAAAAAAAAATATGTCAAAAAATTATCTTGAACGTTACAGTTTACCTCGTTGATCCTTTACATTATTCCAATATTGTTCATCAGGCAACATTTTTCCAAGAAACTGCCCTCATGAGAGATTTCTATAAATAATAATTCTCATTTAATTTAATTAGTTTTCATATTGGAAGCAAACACCTAGAAAAAAACCTGAAACAATGCAAAATTCTCCGAAAATATTCTTCAATCGATAATTGTAGAATACTGATACGTAAATGAATAAAATCTGCCAATATTCCACCATAATGTAGCAAATTTCACTTTGGTCAGATTTTATTTATATCAAACTTCGTTATTTCCTCCCTAGCGTTATATATTTTCAATTCATCAGCATTTACCGCTTTGGCAACGAATTTGAACATGTGCGCAAAAGATACAATTCTTGAAATTTATTCCAGATGATTAAACAATTAGAATAAATATATCATTAATTCAAATCATAAATATTTCATATGTGAACGTATTGATTGCATATGGCAAAGCAGCAGCAGCCAGAACTTCCCCATACCTTCGCCTAATCATTATCATCTTCGTCAGCATTCTCCTCCCTGTTGATTATAGAACATGGACATCTGATAGATATGCATCTCGATTAGAACGAATACTGGAGATTCTTTATCTTTAAAATAAGCCATGAAATAGATTTCTTCGCCTATCATTAAAACCAATCCCATAATTTCCTGAGATAGATGATGACATACTTGTTCGAAGTCTTCGTTCGTCGCAATTTGCCATAGTTCTTCATGTCAATTAATCAAATTGATCGAAACAGAATGCAGAATGAACGCAGATAGTGCCCTTTGCGAGACTACGCGTCTAATTATGAAGCGTCTTTGGTTGTTGAAGGTCTATTGAGTATTGCAATATACTGATTGTTTCTTTTAGATGGTTTACTCTTTTGTAAAACTATATGAATCGAAACTGTTGAAAAGTTAGTGTATATGGTATCATAATTACCATTACAAACTTTTGCACGCTATGCTGACCGCAGCCACAAAAACTTTCAAAATTAACTATACAGGTGTCCGGTAAACCTTGAACAATATCAGAATATCGAAAAAATTTTTAGGGAACATTTTCAATGTTTTTGAGATAATGGGCATTTTGAAAATTGTTGGGAAATAAGCTACTACTTTGGATTATGTTCACATTTTATATATACCTATGTCTCTAAATCTGAACAGATTCTAAAAATTTTTTTCGTTAACATTGCTGATCAGCGTTGTTTTCAAAAATTCATATAGTTTTTCGAGAAGTGGGGATGAAATGATAGATTTAAATTCTACCTCTTGTTGTTCTCATTATTTGGAGCCGATTTTCTGGGAAAAATTATAATCACGTGGATGTGAACATTCACTGAAAAAATATGCACACATTTCAGAAAATTTGAAAAAGTACAATTTCAGATCTTATGAAATCCTTCCCAGAAGATCCTTGGTGTTATTCCCTTTTCACCACGATTCTTTAAAAGCATGTGAATATACCTTCTCAATTGTGTTATGTCATTTGCAGTTGTTTCTTAACTTGTTCATTCAAATATTCCAAGTGAAGTTAATCAAAAGATTTCAATTCATTGATCTGTTGGCCCTAGGATTGGTCTAGGATGTCTCATCCATGGTACTAGGTATATCGAACCCAAACATTGTCGAACTCATGTGCCATTAGTTCTATGGCTACTTTCCTTGAAGATGCGTAAGTTCCTATTGCGAAATCACCAGTTAGTATTGAACCATAAATTCGATAATATTTGGGTTTTATGTGCTCATTATGATGAGGTGGAGACTCTAAACCAATCTTGCAGCCGCCCAGATCACTCGAGTGCAATTATGTGATTTATTTCACTTTGGCTATTTGATAAAACAAGCCCACGCTACAGTTGAGTACAAATGACATGGAACAATTGAGATGAAGTCAACATGGACAAAATCGATTTATCTGAGTACAGCACTGGAAATGTGATATTCGGTATATACAGGGTGTTCTACAAGCTCTATGACAAACTTTGACAGATGGTAGCTGTGCTTATTCTGAACATTTTTTTTCCTATGAACATATATCCGATTTGTTTTTGTTAAGAAGATACAAGCATTTGAAAAATTATATTTTCATGTTCAAATCACAATTATAAATGGAAATTTTGATACTATAAAAATTGTTCAAAATGTTCACCTTCGGCTTGAATGCAAGCTTCACATCGACGAACTGAAGATGCCGATACTCGGCGGATCAGATTTGGGTCGTTTCGTATTTGGTTTGCTGCATCTTGAATTCTATCAAGTAATTGTTGATGAGATTCGATTTCAACATGATAAACAAGCTGCTTCATATGACCCCATAATTAAAAATCTAAGGGATTAAGATCAGGCTAACGAGGTGGCCATTGTATTGGCCCTCCTTGACCTATCCATTTATTCGGGAAATGTTCATTCAGCCAACTGACTACTTGTTTCCCCCTATGTGGCGGTGCACCATCGTGCTGATACCACATATCTCCTACAATGTTTAGCTCTAAGTCATCAATGAAGTCAAAAAGGTTGTGCTCCAAACAACGAATAATTAAAATAACGTCAATTACCATATCAACCGATATTTTATGTCGGTCTACTTGATCAAAACATGGAAATAAATTTTTTCAAATGCTTCTAACTTCGAAACGAGAACGAATCAGACCTATGTTCATAGGAAAAAAAATGTTCAGAATAAGCACAGCTACCATCTGTCAAAGTTTGTCATAGAGCTTGTAGAACACCCTGTATAATCCGACAAATGCTACAAATTCCAAAAAAAGTATTCATTTCTGATTCTGAAATATAGTCAATTGAAATTTTGGTCAGAATGAATGAATCTTCCTGTATATGGGTAAGGAAAAATAGAGACTTTTTTAAGTGGCCATTTCGTGATGCTGATGATGGACTATATACAGGGTGTTTCACCATAAACTGGTCAAACATATATAGCCGTATGAATGACGTTGGGAAAATCATTTTTGCCTTATGACATATACCCCTTTTTCGATGCATAAGCGAGATACAGGGTGTTTTATGTCAACTTTGAGCAACATTCTGATAACTGTGGTGAGTTATATGTGACCTTGGAAATAACATTTTTTTAGTCACATCTAAGTATTTTTTGGTGGTCAATTCAATTGTTATGTAGAATCCGGGAAAAAATATTTCAAAATGTCGGAAAACCTACAAAGTTGGAATTTTTCATTTTCGATTGCCAAATTGGATAGCATTATTTCAATGTACTCAATTTTCTAAGATTCTCCGTGGAAAAAATTCTCCAAAATTCAAATAATTTCTATTTAAGAAACTGGTGGCTCTACGGAGGCCAAAATTGTGCTAATAGACCCCAAGAATGACCTGGATAGAAATATGGATTTATCAACAAAAAAAAAAATTTTTTCAAAAAAACTTTGATGGGATTCGAACTCGCTCCACTTACAGAAAATAGGGACGAGTATAAATTGGATTTATTCTGATTATAATGACGTCCGTTGCCAGGCAACGGTAGTTAATCGAATTCGACCCTATTTTCCGAATGCTGAGAGAGTTCGATTCCTACCAAAGATTTTCAGAAAAACTTTTTTTTCTTGATAAATTCATATTTCTATCCAGGTCACTCTGGAGGCCTATTAGCATAATTTTAGCATCCGTATGGTCACCAGTTCCTTAAATAAAAATGATTTAAGTACTCCGGACGGAGTCTTTGGGAGGCTATAAAATGAAAACCAATGGATATTTTTTCATTCTGTTTTCACCCCAGTGTTCAAAATGAAGGTTAGTTCAACCTCGAAACAACAACAATTTTTGGTGAAATTTTCTTTTCACTGAAGACATGTAAAAAAAGTTGAGTTTGAATTTTGGAAAAATTTTTCACGGAAAATCTTAGAAAATTGAGTACATTGAAATAATGCTATGCGATTTGGCAATCGAAAACAAAAAATTCCAACTTTGTAGGTTTTCCGCCATTTTGAAATATGTTTTCCAGAATTCTACAGAACAATTGAATTGACCACCAAAAAATACTGAGATATAACCAAAAACCGTTATTTCAAAGGTCACGTATAAATCACCACAGTTATCAGTTTATTGCTCAAAGTTGACATTAAACACCCTGTATCTCGCTCATGCTTCGAAATCGGGGTATATGTGATAAGGCAAAAATGAGTTTCCCAATGTCATCTATAAGGCTATATATGCTTGACCAGTTTATGGTGAAACACCCTGTACATGGTAGGAGTTGTAAGGTTGCTCGTGGGACACCCTTTATTTTACTTCAGAGGAAACTCCTCTTCGAAGTAGTATCTGCATCTCTCAGGGTTATTATCTGAAACACATTATACGAGGGGAGATTCGGCTTTTTCATCATCTTTGAATGAGCTCCTATTTTGTTCGAAATTCAATTCATTTGAGTTGGATTCTTGGTTGAAAATTTAAACGATTCCATTTCCGGTCAGTATCATTTCCATCCAGAATTTCCAGTTAGTTTAGTTGATATGTTCAATATTATAGATTCTTCCTGCAGTATGTGCCATTTTCATTTCCCGAATTATTTCCAATTAATGACAGAATATTTTCCAGAGAATTTTCTATTGCAACACCACCGTGGTATTTGTGAATTCGGTTAACATATTTCGCAAGAGAATTACCACACAAATTATCTTTAAGTCTTCGTCTTCTTATAGGTTGAAACTTGAAACCATAAGTTTGTGAACTAGAATATAGAATAATATCCTTTGTTTTGTGCATATTTCAACTTGATACTAATTCTCTGATCGGATATTGGTAGTTTGTTTCATATTTACTGTTTTATCTTTTGGCCTTTAAATCTTATTCACCTGACTGAATGATTTCATTTGCTATATGACTAAGGAACCATTAATTCATTGTTGATTTGAAAATGGTAGTATAGCCAAACTACCGAAACATGTCACCTAGATAATTACTTGAAGGTTCCAATAAACTTGAAGTTTTAAGGCTGTTGTTGCTTTTCTGTGTTACACTTCAAGCATGGGTTTCTACGAAATCATAGAAAAAACAACCCTCGTGGTAGGCTCGGCTGACCTCTGGTAAGGTTTGTCAACTTATACGAAAGCTTGCAGATAGAAGCTGACCATTTACAGCCCACAAACCATAAACGAATCCCCGACTCCATCAGCTCTTCGCTTACCCGTAATTGCAAAAGACACGCATATACCTTATTAGAAACGGCAGAGAAGCCTCTACCACCGTATCATTTCCTATCTGGCAGATCGTTAGAAAAAAGGCTGAAATTACGTCGACAACCGCTTCTCCTCCTGTCTGGACGCTCCTTTTCCGTGGACTTCGACAGTAACTAGTTATGGAATGGTCTTTTTGCCTCATCAATTACGTTTTGTTGTACTGCTGCTAGCTGATATCGACAGGACGAGGATGTCTAGTTGTATGTTAGATTTGGTCGGTTTACATTAATTGCATCTGATTGATTGATATCGAACGGGAACAAAAAGTCTAGAGAAGCACCGACGTGAGATCAGGAGCATTTAAGCGCTTGTCCAAATAGGTATCTTGCATGAATTTTTTTATCATTGGAATCAAATTTTCTAGCGGTAAGAAAAACTTCAACCGCCGTCAAAACTTTCAATTTTCAACGAGAAAATTCGGCTCCACATATCGTCTGTTCAAACGGACGAAACTTCGCGGCTTCCTTGACGTACCGGGATATATCAACTGTCTCCCTCTTTTCGTGTACTTTTCTCTTAAGTAAGCCAATAGACAGCGTCGGCTGTATCGATCGGTGAATCTTGTAATATCGAGTGACGTAGAAGGAGATCTGACGCGTTTCTTCCGCTTCTACCTTGAGTCCCGATTTGACCATTTTTAATACCGAATTATTCAAAATTCGCGAATTGTGGAAGTGTGTGATAGTATATACTCCATTCACTTTTATAAAATATCCCTGCTAGCCATGACATTCTGACACATTTCACCGTGTTTATTTTGAAAGTGTTAGGTTATAATCACTGTCCTGTCACATAACTACACAACGTTATTGTCCTCCCTACAAAGAGGTCGTAGTAATTAAGTATTTTTCAAAATGTAAATTTCCTTCGGGAAAATATTGAATTTGAAAGAATATTATGTGAAGCAAATAATTCCAAAGACCTGACGAATGTTGAAGAAACTTTTTTCTCTGTTAACACTGGAAATATTTCACGTAAATAAACATGGTTGGAAGATTCAGCTTTGCTATTTTCTTGTACGGAGACCAAGAATCGAGTGTTGAAATTTTACTGAATAATAAAATGGATAGAGTGGTCCGTTTTTTGTGATAGTTCATTCAAAAAAATAAAAGAACTCGAATAACCCTGCCGTAAAACTTCCAAACGAACAGACAAACCTATGGAATTCCATACTTTTCGAAATTCTCAAGAAATAAGCCTAGAGAAGACATTTGAGTACCTTGTTGCCCAACTCGAAATACGCCAGTATGAAAATGTAGAAGTACTACAAAACCTGTGTCACCTTAGAAGAACTAGCTCAATTTACAAAGTTCTTGGGAATCTATGTGAACGATACACTGAATTGGGTTTTCACTCACATACGTCGAAAATGTTGGATAGCTTGTGATAAATTATTGATTCCAAATTATCAGGGTTACTTTCAGAAAAGACAGATTTCAATTCCACATAGCATTTCCTGATACCTTGCCTCTGCTTCTTCAAAACTACCTTCGGCATTTTTCTTTCCAAGCGTGATGATTATGTTGAGATTGAGAGTAGAAACTGGCTAGGCGTTTGGCAACGTCGCTGAGATTTATTTTGACATATTGAGATTGCCTTTATTTCACGAGTGCCAACCTGCGCAGTATTAAGTGAAAAAACTTCATAGACCTAAATCATGGCACCGGGATAGTTTATAAAAGTGAATGGAGTATACATTATGATTTTGTATCGATATAGAATGAGAAAAACATAAAAATATGATCATTTGTATTACATACAGAGGCCTATTCTTCGAATTACAACTTACTTACTCCTTAGATATTGAGGTTTGTGCCATTATTCCCTAATACCATTGAATAAACACTTTATACAATGCTCATACATATTTCATATAATTAATGACTAGATGTCCCACATTCGTTAAACTCCTCTTATATATTAGTAAGAATCCATCATTTCAAATATCTAATTCATATTTTGGGAAATAATTTCATCAGATCTAATAGATTATTGCTCAATTCATTTTATTCGAGGGAATAAATTGTACGGGATTGATAAAGCGACGTTAGCGCCAGCATCGTTCACAATGTAGTACAATATTTGACAATTCTAGGACGGCGTTTTGGATCCAAAATTTTAGTGGGTAAAGGGGCCTTTTGTGCAAGGGAGATTCGGGTATTTGGGGAATCGGAGATTCACCCTATTGGCCGGGAGATTCACCCTATTGGCTGACGACGATCACGTGATCGGCGTCAGCCAATAGGAAAGAATCTCCGATTACCAAAATATCCAAATCTCCCTCGCACAAAAGGTAGCTTAAAGCTACCTTTTGTACCTCGGGTATTCGGCTAATCGGAGATTCTTCCCTATTGGCCGACGACGATCACGTGATAGTCGTCAGACAATAGGGGGAATCTCTCGGCCAATAGGGCGAATCTCTGATTCCCCAAATACCCGAATCTCCTTCGTGCGAGGGAGATTCGGGTATTTGGGGAATCGGAGATTCACCCTCTTGGCCGAGAGATTCACCCTCTTGGCCGAGAGATTCGCCCTTTTGGCTGACGCAATCACGTGATCGTCGTCGGCCAATAGGGAAGAATCTCCAATTACCCAAATACCCGAATCTCCTTCATGCGAGGGAGATTCGGGTATTTGGGGAATCAGAGATTCACCCTATTGGCCGAGAGATTCACCCTTTTGGCTGACGCAATCACGTGATCGTCGTCGGCAAATAGGGAAGAATCTCCAATTACCCAAATACCCGAATCTCCTACGTGCGAGGGAGATTCGGGTATTTGGGGAATCAGAAATTCACCCTATTGGCCGAGAGATTCACCCTTTTGGCTGACGCAATCAAGTGATCGTCGTCGGCCAATAGGGAAAAATCTCCGATTACCCAAATACCCGAATCTCCCTCGCACAAAAGGCCCCATAATAGTAGGAAAGTGTCGACTCCTGACATATTCTATGTATCTTGGGTGTTACATTTCCTTATAACTTTTATTGGAATAGAGAAAAGCGTTTGTCCATACAGGATATAGATACGTCAATTAAGCAGTTTCATTACCTGGGATGTAAGATATGAAATAAACTTCGTCAGGAATAAACTGTATCCCAAGATTTCATGACAGCAAACTTCATTCGAAAATCAGACGATGTGTGCAAGAACTGGTTAGCAATGTAAAGGTATAGATCTGCTGTAGGTGCAATAAAAAATTTGTATTTGTATTTTGTATTTTCATCTCCAAAGCAATACTGAAACCTTCTTGGTCCCACTAAATACTTCTTTCGCTTACCGCCTCACACTGACCACATAAAGAAGCATTTAAAGAAACCCTGGCGTTTCGTACGTGGTCAGTTATCTTGTTTACCGAAGTAATCACCGGTTATAGCAAATCATTCTTTTTCTACCGCTCGAAATACGAACGTAATGATAGTCATTTTGGAATATCAGCCTGTGGTTCCCAGCTATAATGCTAAGCTACATATTAACCGTTCAAGTTTAACACGTACGGTGACCGTTATGCGAGGTTGACACCGATGCATGTTGAAAACAGGATCAGTTATTTTCTATTGCGAATTTGGTGTTAATAATATTCAAGTCTAACATGTGTACATCCGGACGAGATGAGAATATTGAGAATAGACATTGTATGATTGAAATATAAACCTACTAATAGCCTTTCGTGTGTTGCCATCGGAATTGCAGCTATTTTCTGCGGACTAATAAGGTGCTAATAGTGTTACCATTCGCTAACTGGATCCAATCTGTATTTTTTGAATTATTGGAGAGAATGAATATTTAATGGGTGCATCTACGGGATCCTTGAGCGGACTTTAGCAATTCGAAGAATTCGCCTCGACAAATATCGAGTTTCAAAGTCGTTTTTTTTCGGAAGTTATTGTGTTAACAGTCAGCCGTGAGGATGACAACAACTTAGAAACTCGATATTTGTAGAGTAGGTTTAGACCCCAACAACAAAGACCGAATTCTTGAATGGGTGAAATCGACCAAATAATTCCGCAGATAATCCCATTAAGAATTTTATTTTCCCAATTTTCCACAAATACAGATGAGATCGAATTGCAATACAGTACTTGATTCGAAAATGACAGCTTGAAGCTTCATACAGAATTACGAGAGGATGATGGGATCAGAAGATCGCAGATTATAGAAAAATTGAAATATTCTTTTTATTGTATTGATGACACGATCATCACGAAATTTTTCACAATGTGTAGAAACTAGTTACATGATCATGATTGAATCGTTATTATTCGAGTTATTCTGGAAAAAACAACCATACCGAGAATAAAGCCGCAAAATTTCACATAAATATTTTTTCACATTATCTTCAAGAATTAGGCTAGGCGCGCAGATGCGATTGTCTGTCGCGCGACTGAATATTAGCGATCGCCAAAAGAGCAGTAATTTGCGATTATTTGGTCGTATATGCGCGCATTAGTATTTAAGAGTTTTATTTTTCCGACTAAACGATCGCGCGACAGAAAATCGCATGTACGTTTCTGGCCTTAAACTCGTATCCAACTGAAATTTGGCACACTGCTGTGCAATGAGTTCAAGGTCAGAGCAGGATGTTTTTTTGAATCTGATGGATAGTTTCCAAAAGAAATTCCCGAATAAAAATTTAGAAAAAAAAGTATTTTGATTAACTGACAGTACGACCTCAACAAAGTTCTACGAAAAGTTGCGCAATTATTTGCCAACAAATACAAATACTCTTAAATACAAATGCGCGCATTTGTATTTAAGAGTATCTTTTTTCCGACTAAACGATCGCGCGACAGAAAATCGCATGTGTGTTCCTGGTCTTAATCTCGTATTCAACTGAAATTTGGCACACTGCTGTGCAACAGTTCAAGGTCGGAGCGAATTTTTTTTTGAATCTGATGGATAGTTTCTCTGAATCGTTTCTTTCATATTTTATGTTTACGATCGGCCCACTGTTAAACAATAACTTCCGATAGAAACGAATTAGCGACTAGATATTCGTAAAGTACTCAGGGATATACAGGCAATAACGGAGGTCGAATTAGTGAATGGGCAAAATCACAGACTTGTGTACTACATTATGTGATGTGTGTGTGAAATCCGCTCAATGATTCCGGAGGGATAGATGGCTGCTTCGGCAACGCATTGGAACTGACGTTCGAAAGTTAATTCCAATTCGTTGCCATAGTAGTACATAAATCTGTAATTTTACCCATTAACTAGCTCGACTCCGTTATTCAGCAAGTATTTTACGATATCACAGTGGCGGTTACTCAAGAAGGCCGTGGGGCCGCGCGTCCTCCCTAAAAAATATATTGTCGTACGACACAATTAATTCTTTTCAAAAGAATTGATATTTTATTGAGAAACAGCAACCGTATGTTAATATTCCAACAAAAACACATTCATCAATTCTTTCTAACAATCCATCAATCCGCCCCCAAAAGAATATGTCTTTATTTACCATGGGACTATCGAAACTGTATCTCAAGCGCGCGAAATTCGCGGCCTCACCCTCATATAGGATCAAACAACAGAGCCGCGAAATTTCTGCGGCCTCAGCTTGAATTCAGGTGCGGTCGGATTGATTACTGCTGGTCATTGGATCGACGAACGTCTTTTTGCGTATTTACGTGTTTATTATTTTATCGGGTTGATGATTCATAATGAATTCAGTAAGCAACATTCTTGAACTAAATTTTGATTGGCAGGATATAAGCTGCAATTAGCCGATTAATTGAAAAATTAGGAACTGGGCCGGCCTTTGTCAGTTATGAAGTTATCACAAACTTATGAACAAAAAGCCGAAAACAGATCTTTTCGCGACGTTTTTCAATAGACATTTACAAAAAAAAATAACTGGATAAGTGAGTGTGAAATAGAAAATTTGTAATGTTGTTTTTTCCGTGTTTGTTATTTCATGAAGTTGACTCAAGACTGGATCCCAACTGGGCAAGAAAAATAATCAGTGAGTAACCATCTTCCAGAAAAAATGAGGAAACATGAATCATCCATAGACCACATCGATTCTTGCACTACCTTTGCCTTACTTGGTAAGGTAAATTTATATCCCAGTGGAGCTCTGCATACGGTGAAAGCATTATTTTACATAACTATGAGATCGAAAAAATAGACACCAATAAAAAAAATAATCTATTACGTGAAATTTTGTAGCCATTTTTATTTGGCCCTTAGAGGTCACGTTGAAAGAGACTGCTCTGAGAATTAAGGAATATTTAAATAGTTAATTAATCTTACTGCAGAGCTTGACAAAAATTAAAATTTCCTGTACTGTCCTACTGTTTCTTGAAAGATACAAATATTTTAAAAATAAGTCTTTGGGTGTGGTACACCCAAAAAATTCTTCGCCGCCGGCGTCGAACTTTCCTCCTACCCATACCGCTCAACCTACAATCTTTACTACTCACGCCCCCCCCCGACTTCACACATGACGACACGCCACTGGAATATCATGAATTCACGTCACTGCTTTTCTAGAATTCAAATTATGGACGTACTGGAAGAAGACAAACTATAAAATGGATTGATTTCTTCACCGACATATCCACACTTACAATCCATATAAAAAGTTCAATCACTCCCATCAATTGTCAACAAAGACCTCTGATCTTCATAATTAAGCTCCGTGTACACTTGTTTCAATCACATGTCTCGTACAATTTGGTTACACCTAACAGGATGTTTACTAACATCCGTATATCTATTTAATCCATGCAGTACTCTCTATTATCGATAATAAATACACGATCAAAGCTAATTCATGCTCGAACTTCAAATTAAATTGATTTTCTTCTTTACAGCAGCCCGAGATGAAGAAATTACTGTCGACGGCACTAATCCTGGGATTTTTTGCTGCTTGTGTTGTCGGCTTTGGGGGAAGCGAGGACAAGTTCATCAAGAAGTACGCAATGATGAAGGTGAGTGATTAAGTGAAAAAAAATACACTCAATTTCAAGGAACATTCTTTTGATTGCTAATTTCTTCATCTTCTTCACCGTTATACCTACCGCAGCTAAGGAAGGGTCCCACAGTATAAAATATAATTATATGGAGATTTTTTCCTTGATTATAGCCTGGGTAAATCTAGTTTTTTTCTGACAATAGCATTCCCAAGAATGGTATATATAAAGGACTTTTTGTTACATCCGGACTATCGAGCCATATCTTCGTCTTGTTCTGAATTAAATTAATTAGTGAGGAATTTTATCTTTTCTTAAGTTCCTGATCGTTTCCATAATGTCCCGGTTCAGAAAACAGGTACCTACAGTGAAAGAAATCAGGTGAATTTGAAGAATACGGTAGAAGCATATTTAAGAGCAAAGATTTCGTTTCATTTAGTTTTATGGATTTCGAAATTCCGGAATTATTTTGAGCTATGAAAATGTATGAAATTGTTTCAAATCTTAGCGGAACAGCAGCACGCTTTAATATCCAAACAAATCGATTTTTTTGGCATTCATTGAAATCTTTGGGTTCCCTTAGATATTCATTGGATGTTTTCAGGCTCACCTTAATAGGTCTTATGAAATTTGCAGTTAAAACTCAGCAATCAATCTTAGTTTCCAAGATATGGGTCTCAAAAGTTTCTAAAGATTTCTATTCTCTCAAGTCTTATCCAATATTTCAGCTAAACCTTGCGAATTGTCATTTTTTCTAGGAAATGATTCTCCCGTGCCACATGCCGCTCTTTCACTGCCAACTACATAATGAGTTTCAATTCAATCGAATCGAAAATTTTCGAATCTTCTGGGTGAATTTTGACGTATAAAGTGGCACTTTTGAGAACTGCTTGAGGTTATGTAACTAGTTGCACAAAGTGAAATATTTACTTCACAATTAGTGACAAAAAATTTCATTTATTTAACTGTTATAACACAACATAAGAACATAAATTATAAATTAATTATTAAAGATATTGATATTAGAATTATTGCGATTGTTTAAATTAATTCCCGACGTCAAACTTGTTTTATGGCTCGCACTGGCTGTAATTGGGGAAGTGGGGGAGACTGCATTAGATGTTCCACCAAGTATATCTTGTGCAATACGTTTTTTATTTTCTATGGTATTCTCAACATAGCCCTCCGCAACAGTGCTTGATTCTCAACCACCATGCCTCTTCAATTTTATAATATCAGCGCCACTTTATTAACTAAAAATCCTGATCTATATAGATTTTTAGTCCAAGAAAAAAAAGTTAATTCCCACAGGATTCCTGGTACATTTTCCATATACATATTTAAAAAAACTGTTGTGTTAAGGGTTCTGAGGACGCAACCTAATATATTTTCTTAAAGTTTCAACAAAATTTATATTTTCAATGTCACCAGTAGTAATTGCAAACTGCCATATAACTTGTTTTTGACGAAGGGATATCAACACAAAAATGGTTTCTTTCATCTATGACATTCTCAAATGGAAGAAATGTTAACTCTGCCTTTCTGCAAGCTCCTGCCATTCCAACAATCATTACAACCTTGGCCATCAAGTATTCTTTGTCATCAGCTTCTAACAAAATTTGGCAAAATCTTCTTTTGTAAAAACCTTTGACTTCTTAGCACTGTAGCCGTCCGATTGCCTTTCAATATAAGCTATCAAATTTGTGTGTTTTTTAATATCAATATTCTTGTTTAGATTTTGTTCGGATCTTAACATTGAGTAAATTGTCCATAGTATGCAAGTAAGACTTTCTCATTAATATGTCTCATCTTCTTCTCATCACTCCTTTTATAAATTTTTCGTGAGCCAAATCGGAGATTGCTTTCAACCTTTTGGGAATAACTGATGAAAGAGCATTACCTGCTTGCTGCCTTTTAACATCGTTTGCAGCTCTTCAGTTTGAAACACTCATTTTGTGAAAGTCAACGAAAACCGCGAGTTCTGGCTCATTTATCTACAAAGTGTCAAACTGACAAAGTGATAGCAGTCAAGAGACTTGATTTATGTTTTAACAACTTTTAAAAATGATATCCTATATTTACTATTACTTTATTTAAAATTAGAAAAAATCTTGCATGTAATACGTTAAGAAATGCAATTTCGTGAGTGGCCACAGAACTCGCAGAACACTGCCGAAACAGAAACCCCATCTTTTTTATGTAAATTACTATCATGAAACGTTGATACAAACTCAATAAATTATCCTTTGGATCCGTCAGGATCTCATTTAATTATTTTAATATAGCAGATGAATCGGGAATAAGGACTATTTCACCGTTTTGAATTTTTTTTCAGATTTACGAGAGCTGCTTTGGTTCGGAGGTCGTCAAACAGATCAGGAAAGAAATGAAAGCCGCTTGTGCCAAATGCGCATCCTATGAGCTACCACCAATGGCACCACCTACTGAAAGACCATCACCACCAAACTTGCCACCTCAGGAAATGCCCCATGAAAGTAGCAACACTCTCTATCCTCAACAACCATTCGATCAGGAGAAGCTAAATCAGGCCATTTTGGCATATAGGCCGGTAATACAATCTTATACAAGAATATGCAGGGTGTATCTGAATAACACCGAAAAAATTTAATGGGTGATTCTATGAAAATTCAGGTGGGTATTTAGTATTACGTATTTTGAATAACTTCCCCTCGGAAAATTTACACCCCTCCGAAGATAAACAAAAAAAATTGTCTCTCTTTTATATTTTCCCAGTATATTCGCTAAGGACACGAAACTTGGTAAATATTATTTGTCAATAAACTACACAGTTTGGAATTTTTTCCACCCTGGAGTATGCTTAGAAGGGGTTGAAATAGTCAACTCTTGAAGTATTTTCTCTTACAAGTTTATTTTGGATACAATTTTTCCTTTTGAAACCACATGCCTGAAAAGCCCAATTCTTTCACTAACTTTTTCATCTTTACAAGTTTTTTCGAAAACTAAAGAATTTACGAGAAAAAAATATCGATGATCTGCAAAAACACATTGTAGCAGGGCGTGAAACGATAAGGAATTCAGCAGGCATATTTCATCACGTACGAATTTCAATGAGGAGAAAAGTAAATGCTTGTTGAAAGCTGAGAACAGTCATTTTCAAAATGTATTATGATTGTACTGTCGATATGCGACCGGTTTTTGTTCATTGTTCGCTACTGTCTAGTTTTGAAAGTCTCTTCCTAGTAGAATTATAATTTAGTTGGCTGTTGTTCAATAAAATGCTATTTAACATGGGTTATATTCTTCTCGTAAATGCTTGAGTTTTTGAAGAAAGTTTTAGAGATAAAAAGTTAGTAAATGAAGTGTAGTTTTATTGACAAATAATTTAACCAAGTTTCGTGTCTTTCGTTTAATATACAGGGAAAATAAAGAAGAAAAACATTTTTTGTTTATCTTCGGAGGGGTGTAACTTTTCCGGGATGAGGTTTTTCAAAAAATTTCATATTAAATACCTACCTTAATTTTCACCACAGAATCACCCCTTACATTTTTATTCAGATACACCCTAAAACCTATATTACTAGAGTTTATAGTTGGTTTGGGGTGGTAAGGCGTGTATTTTCATTATAAATGTTATTCAAATACTACCCGAAGACTCTTGTTTTAAGGCGCAAACTGATGGACGCGTTTGTCGCTCAAACGATGACATTTGAGTTGTCAGATGCTCTCCCGCCAAAATAGCGCGATTCTTTTTTTGTAGTTGAATAATTTCAACTTCAAGAAAATGGCGGGATATTCAAAACATTCAAGGAATTGTTCATACTCGTCTGTCATGATTATAGCCACCCGTTAACAAAATAAGTTCTTGGTCATAAGAGGTTGAATACAATGGATGAGGAATTATGATTATATTGAAGAGTATTTTTTCAACTATTGTCTAAGAGAATTATTATTATTAATGTACTCAATTGCAATCATATAGTGACGATATGTGGCATTTCATATGCATGTAATTTAATGTCTCTTTACACCAAGACGAAAATGAAATGTCTCTTTCCACTTATGATAAATAATTATATTGATTTAGCTATCTACCTCAAATAATCATTTCAGCAGAACAAACTGATTTCAGCAAAAACAATTTTTCGACAGTCCTAGGAATCAAAAGCGTCTATTAATTCAATCCTTCGAAAAATATAGTTATAAAACCAATTAGTATACTTGTTGAAGAACCAGATCCACGTGGAAATAAATTCATAGAATTTGAAATGTGACATTTCATGAACAATCGCGCGTTTTCGTAATGACAGACGTCAGCCACAAATTACTGACATTGGGCAAAAAAATCGCGCGATTTTTATTTTTCGACGCGTCCATGAGTACGAGCCTTTAGATATAGGTAATTACAGTGTATTTTCCAGAAACTGTAGAAATATCCAACATCAAATGGCTCCTAGGAAGGTCTATTATACGTTCAAACATTTAAAAGTCCTCAATTGAAATCTTCGAATGAACGCTTTCGACCGTGAATTATTTCTTTTGAATTTCACATCACCCCCAAGGCTTAGATGGGCCTTCATGGAGGTAATGCGCATGATTTTATTGTGAGGAAACTTTAATTTTCGCGGCAATCGAACCTCTCGGATAATCTATTAGACGGTTCTACCAAATGCACCTGATCTCTCTATTCACTCTGAGCAGTACGAGGGGTCGAAAATTTCTTCACTTGAAGTCCGTATTCCGATCGTGTTACAATATGACGTAGCTTTCGCTAGATCAGTGGTGCACTATTCAGTATTGTGTGCAGTTTTAAAAGAACAATGCAGCGAAAACTTATTGAGAGCAAACACCAAGTCGAATATAACGAGGCTTCTTTAGGAGGCCACAGTACACTTTTTCCAAAAAATTTTTTCGGTGCAAATGGTTGAAAAGAATCGTGAGAATGCGCATTATTGCCACTTTTTATATTCAAGAACTTTCGGGAAAATAAAACTGAAATGGAAAATAACTAACATTGCGCATTCTCACAAAAGAATTAAGTACATCCCAAAAAAAAATTGCAAAAAATACTCACTGACGCCTGCAGAAAGACCCGTTTTCTTCTAAAAAAGTCGAAATTCCTACGAGTTCTAAGATTTCACGCGGTTATTGGCAACGTTAAACCATGTACACCGCGATGCAGGTACCTGACCTAGAGGTATTAACGAGGTTTAATGGAACTTGAATGTGGCTGTGTTGCCTAGTCGTTTTCAACGCACGTGGTAATGTTTGCTCTTAAATGCTTCATGAGGCCTTCAGGGGGATATTCAAAGTGGACACAAGGCCCTCAAGAATAGTACTTTTCTGAACGCCGAAAAACAGCCTGAACCAGTTTTTGAATTCAGGTATTTGGTGAAGCAATCGCTGACATCCAGCTGGTCCAAATTTACGATACATGGGGAAGTAATGACACTATATACCTACGTAACCCATAACTTTGCTCCTCGGGTACCCCAGCCTCCTTAAAACCCTGTCTTGGCTCCGTGTGACTTTTTTCCCTGATTGAAGAGAGAGCTGACGGAAAAGCCCTGAAAGTCGTTGGACAATATCCAAGCTTGCGTGGCAAGATTCTTGACCGAATCTCCATTTAAGGAGTATGAAGGTGCCTTCCAGGAGTAGCAGATACATCTCCTCAAATGTATTGATGCAGTTAGACACTATTTTGAACAATTATCAGTTGAATGCTTTTCGTCCAATCCTGAATACTTAATAATCGAATAGATACAAAGTTCTGATATATTACCGCGAAGTTGGTACTTTTATACTGAGTTGTTTGAATTAATTCTCAGGCAACAGAGGTAAATTTTGGTTACAAATTTTCGAGATATACCTCATTGAATGACGTATGAGGAATCTTTAATGACTTCAAAATACCTCATCCTCAAAGGTTCAAATATGCATTCGTCATAAATTGCAATATTTGAGAATGACCTTGAAGTTTCAACAAAATAAGGACAGGAAGCACTAGCGTCGAATAGATGATAGAGCCCACAAAAGCTCTAAGGAAACAAGCACGATCTAAGTATCGATTAAAGCTTATTTCGGGAGGATTTCGATCAGTTTTTAGGTTTTTTCTGGGTTTTTACTCCCAATATCTGGAACAGAACTATTAAAAATTAAATAAAAATTGTTTTTCCATGAAAAACGTCCTTGCGGATTGCAGTATTAAACTATTTGTCAGGGCCAGTTTCTTAGGAAACAGATTGACTAAGGAAAAATACAGAAACAATACAAAAGATAAACAAGGCGAACTGTGACGTTTCAGAGTACAAATCTGACTTTTTCATCAGACAAAGGAGAAAATTTCAAGAATTTGTTTCTTTCTGTTTTTTATTTCGATTTGAGACTTTTGTCCGAAAAAGCCTGATTCAGCCTAGTTTCTCAAAAGGTTGAAGATAACAATAACATTGAGTTGGGGATATATCCTAAGAGCTCAGCATATTCATCATAGTTATAGTTATAGTTGGTAAGGGGTTACGTTCCACTGCGACCTTAAGGTCTATTGTGCCCCCTTGTCAGAGCTGTTTTCGCATACAGCTATTCATCATAATAATATTAATACCCATGTTTCAAAGAAGTGGCAACTTTTGTTCATTATTGCGACGTACTCAATAGATCAGAGACAGCATGGACAACAAAAACTTTCAATGTCATTTTGGTTCAGTATGCTGCCCGGTTGCGGAATTATGTACGACGCACCGACTCTGTACTATCTACTAGCTCATTGTTATCAGATAAAACGCACAAAAAGTAAAAAAGTATGTGTGATAGTTGAAACTACTTCATATTTGAATCTTTCTGGCATTACCTAGATAATTCGATTTTAACAGAGTAATAAATAATTTTCAGAATCCATTTGGTGCACCCCAGTATAGACCATATTCGCCAGCCTCGGGATTCTACCCCTTCAACAATCCGATGTATCAGCCGATTTTCTACCCAGGATATCAGCAAGCACAAGCTCAGTTCTCCCCCTATTCATTTCCCATGGTTGGACAGCCTTATCTTGGTGGAAACAGAATATCGGTGAGTGGAGAGTTTCTTTGAAGTGGTTGTAACATTTATAGCCATAACACCATATGATAGTGACTTTTTGGACAGAGTTGGCAGAATTGTTTGGTTTTTAAAATGTAGCAAGTCAAGGGAGAAGAAAACAATATTATTCTACGATAAAATTATTTGGGGATGTCCAAATAATTACGAAAAATGTTTCTTGAGGAAGCAACAGCCCTTCAATGATACGAACCTTATATGCCGAGTATATAAGGAGCCAAAAGGCAGTCCAGTTGGCCGACTCCTCAAGTCAGTCCACTGGACCGAATGTCACTGGAGGGCAGAGCCGTTTACTTCACACAATTCCATTTATTGGCGCCAGTCCATTGACTCGGTCAGTTTTCTTATCTATGGGCTTAAGCCAGCTGGATTGTCCATTGACTCCTTGTGAAAGTGGCATTAAGACGATTTTCATTTATTTTCTTCTCAACAAACATCATGAAATTTAGTATGATACTTATTAGCTCAAACTACAACTGTGAACCTACCGTGAAAATGTCGATCAGGTGCGTCACTTAAAGGTTAATTTTCACAACAGCTCGTTAACACCTCAGTATTTTTCAATTTTGGAGCAATATATATTGCCACGATGAAAAGTTTTCGAATCCGTTTATTTCGAAAACGATGGATTCAATTGAAAAAAGATAAGTTTATTTTCTAATTGAAACCATCAGGTTTTCATGACACCCTATTGAAATTTTCACAGTGTACTAACATAAACGAAAGAAACAATATTTATCGATAAATCATCCTTGAACTGAGCTAATCCTCCAATCAAACAAAGCCTCTACGCCAAAGGATAATTTTCGGAGAAATTAATTTACTGCAGTTTTACTGATCAAAGGAAAGACTCACCTCTTACCTTGTTGAATGCCGGAAAGGCTCTATATATATTTGATAACTGTTGGACTATGCTTTTGTGAATGAAATGTCGCTGGCGCCATCTCGGGAGTACTTATTTACGACCCTTAACCTTCAAGTTTAGAGAATCTTGAGCGATGTATATTGGTTGTTTC
Source organism: Myrrha octodecimguttata (assembly GCA_958510865.1). NCBI lineage: Eukaryota > Metazoa > Arthropoda > Insecta > Coleoptera > Coccinellidae > Myrrha > Myrrha octodecimguttata. The sequence goes on from OY294057.1 coordinate 37,303,354, forward strand.
TGCGATTTTTGCAGTTTCTAGTGCACCGTGACAAAGAAGAAACACACGGTTCATGTGGTTCTCCCACATGATTGTTACGTCCTTGAAGTAAACGAAACGGAGTGAATGGTTCATGGACATAAAACAAGAGCTTCAGATTAATGAATTCTTCTATGGTGGGTTGGATGATTAGCTTTCAGACCAAGGTAGAATTTGTTGATTTATCAACAAGTATTCATCCTTGTGTTCATTTTATTTCATCTTTGAACTGAAGCTCTTTTATCTCCATGAACCATTCCTTTCTGGGCTCCTTAGTAGATATTATTGTTTTTTTGTCATTAAGAATTTCGAACTTTTTGCTGCTTTAGTTCTGGATAATGGATAAAATTCATGTTAAGCATTTGAACGACTGTTTCTCCGTAGAAAAAAATTATTCAAGCTCTCTCCAATATTCACGATCGTAAAAGGTAGAATACAGTGCTGAATTGTTGACTAACAATTCTTGGACATTAAATTACTGCATTAACCTTTTGTAGTTTTTTTGAACATTAAAAAAATAATTTCACTTATTCATTCGATATAATAGGTAACATTTCATTCATGTTTTAGAGAGAACTTGATGTGAGAAGTCAATTGGAAGCTTTAACATCTAGAATGAGTGGAAGAGTAAAGAATGTAACCTGTGTAATGCAAGAATTGGGATACCTCGATGATAACCTGGAGCCGAATTACCTGAAAATAAGCGAGAGGATCAATAATTTGCCTGTATCTGAAGAGCTAAGGAGAGATATGTTAGACGGAATTCAGTTCTGCCAGCAATTCTCGGTAAGAAGAAATTATCAAAGTACCATATTGAGAGTGAGCAGTAACGAGTCATCAGTTTGAGTTTAATGCATTCAGTCGTTCAATGAGCCGTCAATGGACATTAGTAATAGTAACCCATTATTATTTTGGATATGAAAACCGCCATACTTCAAAATGAAGGGTTGTAGATTAATTTCATTTCAAATTTCTGTTATTTTGAACTTTCAATCAAATATGTGCCATTGAATACGAAAACGAGGCTGCGCGTCCTCCCTAAAAAATATATTGTCTTACGACACAATTAATGCTGTTTAAAATAATTGAAATTTTATTAAGAAACAGCAACCGTTAGTTAATCTTCCAACAAAAACACATTCATCAATTCTTTCTAACAATCCATCAATCCGCCTCCAACAGAATACGTCTTTATTTACCATGGGACTATCGAAAATGTATCTCAGGCGCGCAAAATTCGCGGCCTCACGGCCAGGCTGGCCGATACCCTCATATAGGATCAAACAACAGCGAATGCTGTCGAATGACCCCGAACTATAAGTACACCCGACCCGCGAAATTTCTGCGGCCTCAGCTTGAGTTCAGGTGCGGTCGGATTGATTACTCCTGGTCTTTGGATCGACGAACATCTTTTTGCGTATTTACGTGTTTATTAATTTATCGGGTTGATGTTATAGGCTTTACCTTCTACCTTGTTGGTATTTTTTTTGTGTGTTAGGGCCTGCCCTTGCCAGTTATAAAGTTATCACAAACTTGTGAACGAAAAGCCGAAAAAAGATCTTTCCGTGGCATCATATACAAAAAAAATTGGCACAGACCTTGAAGTTAAAATATTACAATAGTGCTCCAAATTTCTTGGCTATTTCTAATTTTGAGATGATTTCCTCAATTTCTCAAAATGAAGTGAGGTTGTCAGAATTAAATGTCCTTAATAGTAATGCCAATGCATAACTTTCGAGATTCATTATATTTATCCGATCATCTATGGCAGGAGTATGTATATCTGCGGGATCACAGAATGGAATTCAATTATTTGGCGTTCGTGATTAATCTCCAAACCTGCTCTGCAATTATTAAGTCTCTAAGCAGATTCTCTCGGTACCTATTGTGTTTACGATCAGCGGTTAGGCTAGACGTAATTTATCTAATTATGACAGCCGAATCCGTGAAATTGAACAAACGCGTAATAGCTGCTGACTCCACGTCAGTGCTTCACTAGTTTTTTTCTGTTCGAAAGCAAAAAACCTAGAAAGGCACTTCCGTGAAGGCAGCAGCTTTTGCGCACATGTTCAATGGAGATGACCGCTTTGACAAAGAATTCGAACATGCGCGCAAAATCTGCTGCCTTCACGGCAGTGCTTTTCTAGGTTTTTTTTTCGATAAAGTTCTGGATTTCAATTCGATCTAATAGCTATTTTTGAAAATATTGAGAAAATAAAATTTTGAATTACAGAATATTAAATATTTGAAAGAAAAAATGAAATTTTTTTTTCAAATTGTTCTGTCACGATCATCACGAAATTTTGCACAATGTTGTCCTTGAACATCTTCGATCTAGCTGCGAAGTTTCATCACGATCGAATTAGTATATCTTGAGTTATATCGAAAAAAACAACGATATCGAGAAGAAAACCACGAAATTCTACATATTTTTCCCAATATCTCCGAAACTAATAGCCGTATCGAATTGAAATTTGGTACACTGCTGTGAAATATGAAGTTAAAGGTATAACTGAAATTGTTCTCGGAAATGAAATATAGTTTCAGAAAAAAAATTTTTTTCGGAACAAATTTTGAAAACATTTTTTTAAATTGATTGACCATACGTTTTCGACGGAATTCTACTTCAAAGTTGCACGTCGTTAAGCTTCAACTCACTGCCAAGTTTCAATCCAATCACTCCAGTAGTTTCTGAAATATGAGGGAAATATCCTCAAAATTCCAAATGGCTATAACTCCGAAACTATTCGGCCGATTTGGCCCATTTACGAACTCAACCGCAGCATTCCAATGCGCGAACTATCCTGCAAGTTTCGAGTCGCTAGCTGGCTCCGTCCGACAGTTATCGTGTCCACTGCCGGCCGGCTGGCCGAACAGAATCGATTATGACACCGGATTCGTCATCAGTGAGTCCAACCTAGTCGTTTGAGACCATTTCGGCTCAATCATCCAAAATTATAGACATTTGGACGAAACGATAGCACGCTGTTCCCCTAGAACATGCGCGCAAAAAGACACCAGCAATAGAATAGTCAATAATATTTTTGGAGGTTCACCATGTTCAAACCCTTGAGTTATATCCGAAAAAACGAATAGGTAGATAATTATGAACGGTCTTCAAAATCATCATTTATTATTATTTTTGCAGCAATGCGTTCCAGAAATAAAAAAAGAAAGAGCTCCATTATCAAGAGAACTCATCAGACCTATGTTCTTCTTCAAATGTTACAAGCACAAGAAACTAGAAGCCTGCGTCATGAAGGATGTGAGGGAAAAATACGCTGGAGTAGGTGAAGAAGATTTGGACGATGACGTCGAAATCCGCAGACAAGGAAAAGATCTCAAATTTGAAAGAGATGGAGATATGGATAGTCTCGCTACCGACATCTATGACTTTTTATATGGAAGTGAAACCAGTTTAGACTTAGACAATCTTCTATAGGAATGAAGAATGAGAATTTTCTTTGTTAGGTGCCAAATTACTTCAATTTTATTTATTTAGAGAAAATGATCTCTTGTCTATTTATTGATTATACTTTTATATAAACTTTGAATTTTGACTGTAGAATGTGGACAACCTGATCATTTTACTGTTGAAATTTGAAATGGGTGGAATATGGAGCTTCAATAAACCTTTGATAAAAATGTATCACTTCTTTTATCCACACCCACAGGTTTTATTGTTCAAGAATTTCTGAATGGGTTCAATGAACAAAGGAGAGTGTTCTCTCCAAGTTGTCATTCTAGCAGCATCCTGTTTAGAGCATCATTTCTTAAAGTGTACACCCAGCTAACAATCACCACTCTATATTAAACAATTTAACTATGCTATTGGGATATCATAATGAGCTACTCTCTGTGTCAGACCTTTTTTTATTTCACGTCAACAGAAAATATCACATAACTAATACAGTTATTTAATTTTTACACAACACTTATAGTAAAGTTATTGTCAGGTATATCACATACATATTATTGTCAAGATGGAGGTATCGCATTCAGTGTATAAATCATAAAATATATTTCAGTCACTCTGTGCCTCTATAGTAGCTAGTTCATTCTTATTATATTGAGATCTTAGAAAAATAATTATTGATATGGCTTGAGAGTTCTTTTCGTTAATTCGAGATTATTTTACTATCTTTTCCAATAACATTCAGTACATACAATCTTTTAAAGGAATATCCCAGCAGATATCGATATGTTGAAAGGCAAGAACAAACTTTCACCTAATGAACTCTAGTTGATTGAAAAATATATTAACAGGATTTGAAAATATCAGCTCTTACTCACTAATTTAAAGTTTTTTGTATAATAATTTTTTTATACACATATTGAAATTCAAAGCTGTGTATATTAGCGGCTGTTGTAGGGAGGGTTATGAGTTCTTGCATATACAGGGTCTTTCACGAGGAACCTCACCCATATTTATACGGGAAACTACTGAACGTATTTTCATGAAATTCAGCACTTATAAGTATTTCACGATGCTGATGAAATCTAAAATATTTTCAAGGCATGAGCACTTCCGGTTTTTCCGGAAATGACGTCAACTTCCGTTTTTCAAATAAGAACACCATTTTTTTATTGCAGAAATAGATTCCTTAGTAAATTTCAATTTATTTTGATGTAACATTTTTCAGTTTTGGTTGGAAAATTCTCTCTGAGCGGGAAAATTCGAAAAAAAAATCGAAAATAGAGCTCCGCTGAAACAAGAATAACTTCGAGGTTTTTGGATGGAAAATTTTCATTTTTGGGATTTTTCAAGATGTAAGATTGATGTATCCACTTTGAAAATCGAAATCGCGATTCATGATACAGGGGGTGAAAAAATCGCTTTCAAAGTTAGGGATGACAAAATCGTGAAAAATCAATTTTTTCAAATTAGAACCCCATTTTTTTATGGCAGATGTTGAATCTACGTTAAAAAATAATGTGAGTGTATGCATCACACCCTTGCCCTAAAATGGATATTTTCTGATCTCGGCATCTTTGAGAGAATTTTGAGGATTCACACGAAAATATGCAAGAACTGTAATTTCGTTGTTCTCATCTTCTACTACACTTTTTTCTCTGTGTGTAGTTTTCTTAACGAAAGATCCGACATTTCTCAAGTTTGTCATGGTTCTGTTAATGGTATCTCTCGTTGGTATGGGTCGGTCAGGAAACCTCTCAATGAACAGTTGAATCGTTCTATCTACAACTTTATTACATTCTCCATGAAGTAGAATGAGATTTAAATAATCTTCATTGGTAAAATTAGGCATAGTGATCGATTTTATAACTTAATACGAATTATCACCAAATTAATAGTAAACACAAAATGCTACTGAATAAAGAGGAATTTGGCAGATGTAATTAATGATATCTATCATTAAAAAAAAATAATGTAAAACATGGTAAGTTTTTGCATATGGTTCATAAGGAATTTTTTATTTATCACTGGAGAGAAAACCGATGGCCGATTAGTTGAAATAAAGAGGTTTCCGATACAAATTCGAATCCAAATTCGCCATCTATTTAGGAACAACCTGTAACTTTTTTCTCTTGCATATTACGGTAGTAAAATCTAAAACATGGTTTAAGTAACAGTTCCTGAAAATGTCATCTTTTTGGCGTTAAGGGAAAAGAAATAGCTGAAAATTCAAGACGAAAAACAGTTTTTTGTGAATAACTCAGAAAATATCCACTTTAGGGCAAGGGTGTGATGCATACACTCACAATATTTTTTAACGTAGATTCAATATCTGCCATAAAAAAATGGGGTTCTAATTTGAAAAAATTGATTTTTCACGATTTTGTCATCCCTAACTTTGAAAGCGATTTTTTCACCCCCTGTATCTTGAATCGCGATTTCGATTTTCAAAGTGGATACATCAATCTTACATCTTGAAAAATCCCAAAAATGAAAATTTTCCATCCCAAAACCTCGAAGTTATTCTTGTTTCAGCGGAGCTCTATTTTCGATTTTTTTTTCGAATTTTCCCGCTCAGAGAGAATTTTCCAACCAAAACTGAAAAATGTTACATCAAAATAAATTGAAGTTTTCTAAGGAATCTATTTCTGCAATAAAAAAATGGTGTTCTAATTTGAAAAACGGAAGTTGACGTCATTTCCGGAAAAACCGGAGGTGCTCATGCCTTGAAAATATTTTAGATTTCATCAGCATCGTGAAATACTTATAAGTGCTGAATTTGATGAAAATACGTTCAGTGGTTTCCCGTATAAATATGGATGAGGTTCCTCGTGAAAGACCCTGTATAGGCTGGGAAAAAGGAGTAGGTAAGATGCGAGTCCCAGCGTTAATCTGAGTGCAAGTCCAAAACAGAGCACCAAGCATTGACCATGGCACCGATCATAGCAAATACACAAATTCAACCTATACAATATGATGCTGTGCTCACGGAAAGACAAAATGAAATACTGGGGTTGATGCTGGAATGAATTCTACAGTCAGAACCAAGGCCGATGACTCAAAAGGAGGTAGTTTGCGTTTAAAAACAAGGTATAAAGTTTCCACGGTGCGGTGCTAGGTTCGATACTGCGATTTGGTGCACCGCTTTGGACGCCTACTAAGGAGGGTGAGAATAAAATGGACCAGTGGAAGAATCAAAATCTCAGCACTATGCCATATCGAATAAACTACTGTTCTCTTGCAATGGCGAGTTGAATCTGTGGTGGGGGCTCTAGTCCACGGTGTGCGATGTGAGGAAGTGTTTGCCTTGCCACTTGCCAATCTTTCCAGTAGGCAGTAGCTCTCCAAACAGGAGGTGCGTAAGACCATATGGGTTGAAAATAAATCGAACAATTTTATTCCGTTGTGGAAGAGGAATTTATTTACCACAATAAATGATTCAAATAATTTCCTCTGTGAAAATAAGTACTGAGGTTCTTTTCCGCCATAACTGGTTTGAAAATAAAATAAATTCTACGAGCGTAGGAAATTGAAAAACAATAATTATTGCCTCTTGAAATGATTGACCACCAAAATACCATTTCATGATTCCAATTTTTTCTTTTTAGATTTTGATTCTTCCACTGATCCATTTTATTCTGACCCTCGTCAGATTAACGCCGAGTTTCGCATCTTACCGACTGTCTTTCCCAAACCTGCATAAACGCAAATTATGAAAATATCCATTGGAGACTCATTATAGTGAAATCGATAGTCAGTACCCTGTTTCACTGGTAGACGAGTTAAACCCCGATCCTGCTTGAAGCAACCCTACCCATGATAGTTTTTGCTAGCTACAATTCTCCAACACAATTGTAGTCTATTTTGTCCATTCAAAATAGTGCAGATTAATGGAATTGATTTGCGATCTTGCGTTGAGATAGAGCGGCAGTATTCCTCTTTGCCCATTCTTTCCCTTTGATTGTTTCAAATACAGTCGATTATTTACGAAAATAATTGAAGGGTTTGTTTTCTCCCTCATAACATGAGTCATAGCCTTGATCCACTGGTGTTTCGTGTTGACTCTAGTTCAAATAATGAATAATAACAAACTGAGTTATGATATTGAGCATTGAGATGAACAATTCGGAAATTTCTTGAAAATATGTTTTGTTTTTGATAGGTCTCTTGTATGTAACACGAATTATCATATTTTTATGTTTCTCTAATTCCATATCGATACAAAATTTTAATGTATGCTATCACACACCTCAACCATTCGCGAATTTTGAATAATTCGGTATTAAAAATGGTCAAATCGGGACTCAAAGTCGAAACTCGTCAGAACACCTTCTACGCCACTCGATACTGTAAGATTCACACATCGATACAGCCCACACTGTCTATTGGCTTTCCAGAGAAAAAAGTACACGAGATGAGGGAGAGAGTGGATATATCCCGGTACGTCACGGAAGCCGCGAAGTTTTGTCCGTTTAAACAGCCGATATGCGGAGCCAAATTTAAAAGATAGTTCTCTCGTTGGAAATTGAAATTTTTGACGGCGGTTTAAGATTTTCAGTAGTCTTACGGACAGAATATTTGATTCCAATGATAAACAAAGCCATACAAGAGACCTATTATGTATAACGTGCAAAGGCCCGGACTTTCACAAAGATCGACAATACAAATCTCTTTGCTGAAAAATTGAAAATACATCAAGTGAGTGTAAACACCAATACTCCACATTCACTTAGATAAAGTCAATCGGTAGGCCTTGCAATCGGTCTATCAAGTTTTTATAACTCAAACAAAGTCAGGTTTGCACTTGTCAAGGTCAAAATAATTCAGCGAAAATGTTGTTAAGTCCTACCTACTTCTATCGAATGATCTAAGATTTTGTAACACATGTAACTACTACTATACATACAATGTTGCGTACTAATCTGACAGATAAATAAACCTAAACAAACAGTTTTTAAATATACTGAGTGGAATGTATCAAAATTCCACGGCTAATCGTCAGACTTCATAAAAGTGAATGGAGTATATTTATATAACATGATGAAATATTCTAGTTTAGAAAGATGAATATAATCTTACATCCAAGCAATGCATCTATTAGACTATTAAAATCTGGACAATTCAGGATTGGAATGTCATTAACCTCTATATTATTTTAGTACTATGCCCTCATCGATTCTGAAATTAGGCGTCCTTGATTGAGCTTTGGTTCCGGTTCTAGTTGAGTTCTGATTGGCTGAGTTACATCAACTCAGACAGAAAACAGAAATCTCATTTGAAGGAGAACCAGAACTGGAAACAATGCTCAGTCAAGAAGGTCTGTAATCAATCCAAAAATCTGACCAGTTAACGGGTAAAGGGAATCTCTACCAAAGAGTCATCTAATTCAGGTTTATATTTCAGAAGTTTTGTATAACGCTTCATTAAATTCAACCAATAGCAATCGATGTGTTTCATCTGTAATTTATTCCATATGAAATTATATCCATTATTTGCAATTTCCCTAGCTAAATCCTGATGATCGTTGAAAAATTCTATCAACTCTTTAATATCCTGCTTGCTGGCATCTCTATCTACTGGAACATAATGGTACCATGGTCTTAGTAAGGGATAGAAGAATTCCAACCAATCACTCCCCACATGAAACACTAAAGACTTGCAAAGTAGGATATGTTTGAACCGGAAACTAGCCGCAACGCCTCGAAAATTGAAGAGATATTTATACTTGCAATGGTCTTGGAAGGAAACCTCAGATGCTGGTTCAGCATGAAGGGTGTCCTAAGGATGAACACAAAAAAAATCAACTAAAATATTCGTATTATAGTCCAACATGGATCTCCATCCCTTCCAATCCAACTCTAATCTAAATTTACATTGTTCCATTATATCGAAAATTTAGTGTAGATATTGTTTGCTCCTGAGAGAGTCCAGATCAGCAATAAATTCAGAAAATTTATTAGTGGAAATCTTATACCTTATTTTTGGCTAAATCTCATCAGTTCAACAAAATTTCACATTATAGTAAATACTTACAGCATCAGATTTCCAAGCTTGATTCTTAGTGTACTTAGCATCAACCAAATCAGGATTCTCCCTAGATAACAAAATTAGAGGATCCCTTTCAGAACTTGTTCTTGAGCCTCTGAAGAAGGCCTTAGATATTTTCTCTTCCCATTCAGTATCATTTCCTACCTTACCAAGAATTTTTCGATGCTGATCCCAACGACCTTGAAATTATGAAGGTTATGACTTTCTCATAAATGAATATTGTGTTCCGCTTACCAATACCCCGAGGATACAAAGAAATGGCTGGACCTCCTTCCCAGAAAGCCCATGCAGGATACATAATATCTAAATAATCATTTGTCTTACTGAATGAAAATATGGGTCCACGAGGCCCATGGTTTAGATATATTTGAGGCCAATCCCTTGTGTTCAAAATGAATTCAGTATCATTCAATTTGGGCAGCAGCTTCAAGAGAAAGTGTTCAATTCCAGAACATCGTGCGGGAAACAAACAGTCCTTATCACGATATAATGTATGGTCAATAATTTGATACTTTGTGCCCCTGAAATTCCCGATGAAAAATCCGAATATCCTGGTGAAAAGATAACTTACTTAGATTTCATGTTATCGATTTTCTGTTTTTCAACACCTTCTTGGAATGGTTTCAGATCTTCTGCTATTACTTGAGAATAGCATTTACACACATTATCACATGGCTGATATTCCTTTCTAGCAGCTTTTATAATGGCTGAATATTTGTTGTAGTTATGATTTTCCTCTGAAATTAAAATAAATAATTAATCGGTTTGGTTTTCTTCAGCATTTAATCCTACCTTTCGAATATTTTTTACCGTTCGATTCATTAAATTCACATTTTTTGTTAGATTTCCTAACACAAGTGTCCGTAGATACCACGCAAGAAAATATACCGGAAAATGCTAGAAATTTCAAAAAGAAATGCATTCTATATGGGTATTAACAGAAGTTTGTTTGCATTCAAAATATAAATTTACACTTTAATTTTATTGACATCTTGATCTTACAAGAAAATTAGGTTATGTCGGTAGATCAAAATAAGAGTGGCGGGAAATTCAAATAACTTTATCTGGTACCCATTGAATTGATTATAGCTTTGAATTAAAAATAAAATTTTCTGTATTCAAAGGACTTTAGCAATTATGTTGAAGAAAATTATAGATATATGTTGAACTACAACTAAGTTAATTTAGCGCTCACCTCCTCATTTTATTTGTTCAATGAGATATTCCAACAGGGTTGTATTGAAATGCCTTGTTTTACTTTCAAGTTATGCTTACAATTTTGACCATGCTTAAGACTTTGACTATGATGCAAAAATAAGCCCTATGAGGTTTCATGGAAACCTAAGAGTATCTGTAAAAATGAAGAAGAAATTTCTAGATTGAACAGTTTTTATTTATACAATTTATACATTGATGTCATATAAGAGTCCTGCCCTAAATGACTATTGAATTCTTTGAAATTGTACATCTGAATCATATAAAATTATTACATAAAAGGACTTGAATGATTTTTATTTTATTGAAGTGCTCATAAATTAAAGTATTTATCTTAAACTTAATTTTTTTTACTTATTCCTCAGCGTTTTCAAAATACCATTCAAAATATCTATGGACTCCAAGTGTAATGGACAATTCCTATCAAGCTGTTGCAGTAAACCCATAACAGTGGTTTTGAATAATTTTAGTTCTGGAATATTACTCTGCAGCCAGATTCTTGGTAATATTTGAGTTATAAGATTTACTTTGGAAACTGCATCAGTTAACATGCAAAACTTTATAGCTGTTAATAGGTATCTATTCATCAAAGATGTTAATGCCAATTCCTTCAAGGTATTCTCATTCAAGACGCCTTGCCAACTTGTAATATTCTTCAATAACTTCATTCCACTTGCAAATTGTCGTTGGAAGAAGTGTGATTTACTATCAGCTAGTTTGGGGCTCATTGGTATGAAGACATCATGCTCTAGAGAGGTCTTCATTTTGTGTAAAATAGCGTGGAATAAGTTGCTTAAAGGTTTGCAAGCAGGCCCTAGAGTTGGAAATTTTCGGATGTACCTTGAAACTACGCTTAATAACCTGAGAGTTTGAGAACTAGATAAAGGATCCCAGCATCTATCGACCAACTGTACTAATTTTGGAACTATTAATTTTTCAATTAGAATTGGGAGTACATTAATATCCGGATCTTTTGCTAGAGACAATTCTGTCTCATCGTCATGTAAACCGTACAAAGCCAAAGTTCTATACCAGGGAAGTTTTTCCAAATCTTGACTTTCCATTAATGGATTCCAGAATATCATCTGAAGCCTGACAAAAGGGCTCACAACTTTTGGCAGGCACAAAGTGGCATATGCTTCATTATATGTGTTTATATCATTTTCTCTCCAATGCTCAAATCTGATCAAAATGTTAGCTATTGTAGAAAAGTCTTCTGTTACATCTTCAAACACCTCCTTTGCTTCATTTTCGATCTGTTCTAGTTCCTTATTGAAGTTCATTTCTTCCTGCTGGGAGATCTCATCGTCACTTGACATACCTTCTACATGTTTTGATGCCTGATCAGCTAATTCTCTGGCTCTTCTTCTTCTTGTTCTTCTGCCTTCTCGCTCAGCTGCCCTTCTAATTTTCATCTCGTCCTCTGGTACTTTCCTCATATTCAATTTACTTGTTACCTCTTCTGCTTGATCCCTTACATCTTGCCGTCTTCTTTCAATGAACCATTCAGATTTCTTAGCCTGAAGATCCATTGCTTTTTGCTCTAAAGTCATGATAGTACCAACCTTTTCATCAAGGCATTCCACAAGATCTGTGATGTAACCTAAAAATATGTTTCTAATAAAAACTGAAGATTCACAACCTAATCTAAAAGTGCAGGTTCAGTAAATGAACTGGCATTTTAAAATAATTTTCCGTCATTTTTTTCATAAAAATGAGGTAGTTATTATAGTGAAAGAACAAAATGTTCAGTTGGAAGTATCGGCCGAAACAAGTGGTGATCAGGATACCTTCGTCCTGTCGGGAGCTGAAATGAGGCGGGTTTTCCCAGCCCAAATCAAGATGAAATGGCAACGTCCCATGAAATCTGATACTCCAAACGTCCCAACAAATCCGCTCTAACTTTTAGTACATGAGGGTTACGTTTTGTTTATATTCAGCAAGCGTGTTCCCTTGAAAAAATCAATGTGAAACTGTGATAATAGTGAATTTTCATTTGGGTTTCTGATTTCTTTGTATATGTAGTAAATACCTCTCCACACATTCCACTGAAGTCAGAAGCTTTTGAGCGGTTGCTCAAATTCAGTTGGAAAAAAAGTTATTTTCTTAAATTGTTCTAATCACACGATCATGACAAAATTTTCCACAAAATATGCATTTGCCAACTAGATACCATGATTCATCACGACCATACCATGAAGGAATAACCAAGGAATTAATAACTAGAAAAGCAGCAGCTTTTGCACTCATCATCAAAGAAGATGACCGCTTTGGCAACGAATTCGAACATGCGCGCAAAAGCTGCAGACTTCGCGTCAGTACTTTTCCATGTTTTTTTGAGTTATTCTGGAAAAAACGATACTGAGGAAAAAACTACGAAATTTGAAATAGTGTTTCACAATATCTTCAATTATAAGCGTATCGAACTGAAATTTGGTACACTGCTCTGAAATATGGAGCTCAAGGTATCAGCGAAGTTTTTTCCCGATGTAATGAATAGTTTCCGAGAAAAAAAATTTTCGAAAAAAATTTTTAAAGAATCCTTTTTTGAATTTACTGACAGCAAGATGTCAAAAAAATTGCAAAAGTTGCGAGTCCTTGTGCTCCTACTAACTGCCAAGTTTCAATTCAATCGCTCCAGTAGTTCTGTGAATATCACGGAAATAACCTTTGAACTTCAAATGGCTATAACTCCGAGACCGTTCGACCGATTTTACCCATTAACAAACTTAACCCTCCCATTTTGAAATGCAACCAACCCTGAAATTTTCAAATCGATAGAAACCTCTGTACACCCGTAATCGAGCATACGAACGGCTGACGGTAGGACAGAATCGATTTTGACACCGGATTCGTCAACAGTGAATCCAACCTAGTCGTCTGAGACCATTTTCGGCTCAAAATTAGAAAATTTCAGACATTTGTGTGAAACGATAGCACGCTGTTAACCAGAACATGTGCGCAAAAAAAACATGAAATTTGCCGTGCGACTAGCCACTAGCGATACAATCCCAACTAAATTTTACAAGCAGTTATGTGTTGATATTGAACTAATTCCAATATTTCAATCTGATCGCATAAGTATTTCCTGAGATATTATGGAAATACCGTCGAAAATTCGAATAAGTTTAACTTGAAAAGTGTTTGGCCCATTCACGAAGTTAACCGGTGCATTTTCAATCCGCTAGTTCTTTTCGTTCTCAAGTTATCGTGCCAACGGTCGGCCGGACATAATCGATTCAGACATCTGATCAGATAGGCTAACCTCCTTTTAAGACCATTCACGGGTAGAATTTCGAAATTACAGACATTTGGGCAAAACGGCATGCTAATCCCTGAATCATGTGGGCAAAAATGTTTGGTTATAATAATTTTCCTGTCGGGTCTCTACGCGGCGTTGCCCGTTCTACATCAAGGTTTCAGTAATTATGGATGTAACTAAACCACGCCATAAAATCCTTGATGAAAATATGTTAGAAGTGGCAACGACCATGGAGGTAAAAGAAGGGGAGGGAGCATATCCTATATTTCCCCTGTACCGAAAGTGGAGAACCTTCTGTGGATTTATCCATTCCAATATGGCCGTCAAATACAAGGTAAATATTTGTATTCTGTGGTGTATAGCAAATGAGACAAAAATATTCAGTTCAAATTGGACCATATTGGAAGGGGTAAATCCACAGAAAGTTCTCAGAACTGTACTACACTTTTCAAACGTTATATCCCCTCCACTCTTTTCCTATCTCCATGGCAATGACTCTCATAAGTATTTTGACCTTGATGATATTTCACTAGTGCCAACCTGACTCAGTTCTTGTTACAAAAACTTAATGAACCTATTTCAAGGCTTTTCAACTTATTTTATAAAAGCATAGGTAATTTAAATGAAGCTCATAGAGGTTTAGCCAATTACATGAAGAAAACATTGAGTTGTTTTATCAGTAAGGATGAACTCAAGCTAAGTGAAAAAACAGATCTTTTTGCAGAAGTAGTATTGCTCAATATCATGATTCCTAACATGTTGAGATATTAAAGATCGAAATTTTATCTCTCTGGTGATTTCTAGGTCAATTTGACAAATATCGAATCTCTTTACGAAACCATTATTATAACTACCAGCAGTTAGGTTAATCCCAATAGAGCACTTGAAGATTTCAGTCTCTGCAGTTAATTAATCTCCAAACCTGCTCTACAAATATTGAATATCTATGTAAATTATTTCCTTTAGAATACATTCCACTTATATCTTCATATTCATACGACAATTTCATGTTTGAATTCTTCATTAAATCAAACTGAATTTTTTTATGTGAATGAAACAAAATAGAAATAAATACTAACCTCTAAGCTCTTGATAGAACCTGAACCGATCAGCAGCCTCTGGCGCCTTTAGTTTCAATTCCTCCATCTCGGATGTAAGTTGAATTATATCCTGTTGAACCTTATCTAATTGCTTGGAGTGTTTATCACGAGAATCGCACACATCTTTGAAATGTTCTTTTAGTTTTTCCATTATCATCTGAGGAGTCCTTGGAATGCCAGGTTCTATTACAGGGGCAGGTATTACTACTTGCTGCTGAAGTTGCTCAGAATTCATCATTAGTTCTTGGGCTAAGGCAGCTGCTGCTCCTTAAATAAATAATAAGATTTTAGCCATCAACGATATTTGATTCCTTTATAAAAAAATTGTTTAATTTCTCACAAGATATTTTTAAAAATTTTAATGATATACTCCATTCACTTTTATAAAGTAGCCCAGTTGGCGATGATTTAGGTCTATCATGTTTTTGTAACTGAAACCAAGGCAGGTTGGCGCTCCTGAAATATCGACAATGTCAAAATAATTCGACACAACGTTGCCAATTTCTACTCTCTTTCAATAACAAATAACAATTCAGCTCCAGCCATAATAAACTAATAAATTAACATTTCGCTTTGATTCGAAATTGAAAGTACATAAAGTGATCTGAAGAAGCAAGGACAGAGTATCAGGAAGTGCTATATAGAATTGCGCTCATTCCGATAGTAACTGATATTTTGGAAACGATTATTGATCAGAAACTATCTAACATCGAGATGTATTATGTGAGTAAAAATCAAAATATTATATTTTATAAGAAATAATATTTCTTTTTTAGCTACACGTCACCACGATCAGAAAGATTTATAATAAAAAGGAAGCCAAAGAGTTTCTGGTATAACAGTTTTCTTCTGTTGGTGCACCAAAAAAGAAACTCACTGAAGATTTTGGAAAACTGATCTGCAACGTACCGTTTGGAATTATAATTTGAAAAATTACCATTTTTCGATTGACACACTGCCGAGCACCCTACTCTTTTTTGTGAAGTAACATTTGGAATATAATCAAGGAAGCACAATCACAAAATCAATCCGTTGCTAATACAAAATGGGTAAAACACAAAATTTTATGTGAACAAAAACATGTTATTGCAAAGATTCTTCATTATTCAGGGCATGTAGGATTCTCGGTATACAGTGAGGATCTGAAAAATCATTGCTTGGCGAGCCAGATCTGGTCGAAAGACCTTCCAAGTCAGGTCACAAATGTAGGTAAAACTATTTTCAATTTTCTGCTAATTATCTATCTTCTGTTCTGTTGCAGATATGTTTTCAAGATATTTTGTCAGTTTTAATCCCATAAGAAAGAAGAAATTCTGTCTTGGAAATCAAGGCCTTATGAATATGTCAGCCTATTTCTCTACACTCATGCAAGGGGACACTATATTTTTTTTAGGTTTATATATTAATGCTCTTGTATCATAGTTATCAACGTATGGTGCCCTATTCATTTCCTCTTGCTTATACCGTGATGCTATATTGTTGAATGTATCAAAGAACCTGCTCTTTTTCAATAAAAATGTAAATATCTTATGATATTAGAAAGTTATATCTCCTACTTGCATATTATTGATATTTTATGTATCGAAAATGAGTTTTTTCTATTGTCTTAATGGTTTCTCAAGTTTTTGACTTCAATCATTATGTGTCAGTTGATATAATAAGCAAATTAGTAATTCAAGACTTGATAGGTACTTTGAATTTAATGAAAGTATATCGTAATATATCAATCTCAACAGATATAATGAGAAGGAATCACAGAAAAATGTTTGAATTGAACAAACGAATAATTTCAAAAGTTATATATTTCGTGGAGTTGTTTCGATAGGAAGTAGTACATTGAAAATGAACTTGGTATATCCTATGTTGGCAGAGCATTGAATTTCTATGCACGAAGATAACATGAATTATACAATATCTCATTCAGTTCTATTTTTTCTAATATTTTAGGATTTGCTTTTTTCTGGAAATTGAATATTTGAGTTGACTTCAAAGTATGTCCATAAAACATAATTCCATATCTTGCTTTCGACTCGACTACTGAATGATAGGTAGTTTACAAGGAGAATTTATCCAGATATCTTGTCATTACAACCAATGATAATAGACTGAAACTAAGCTGTATGTATCCCAGTTTAGAAATATGTTGATCCAATCCAATCATTCACCTAGATTCCCAAGAACTGTTGGGCTTTTTGAGGTTAATTGTGACACAGGTTTCGAAGTACTACTACATATTCTTACTGGAATATTTCAAGTTGTGCAACAAGGTATTTAAATGACTTCTGTAGGCTTATTTCTTGAGAATTCAGAAAAGTAGGGAATTCCATAGGTCCGTCCATTCGTTTAGAAGTTTTAGCCGGGTTATTCGAGTACTTTTATTTTTTTCGAATGAACTATCGCAAAGTAACGGACTGCTCTATCCATCATTTTTCAGTAAAATTCCAAAACACTCGATTCTTGATTTCCGTACAAGAAAAAAGCATAACTGAATCTTCCAACCATGTTTATATACGTGAAGTATTAACAGAGAAAAATGTTTCTTCAACATTCGCCAGCTCTTTGGAATGATTGAATTCACATAATATTTTCTCGAATTCATTACTTTCCCAATGTAGATTCACATTTTGAAAAATAAGTAATTACTATGACCTCTTCGTAGAGAAGACAACGTTGTGTAGTTATCTGACAGGAAAATGACTATAACCTAACATTTTCAAAATATACACGGTGAAATCTTTCAGGATGTCATGGCCAACTGGGCTACTTTATAAAAGTGAATGGAGTATATGTGGCAATGCAACTAAAGCTTTTTGTCAATGAAATATATCCTTGGACTTCTACTATGACATTTATGAGCGATAATCACTAGATTACCAAGGTTAAATACTCATTCTGATGAACTGGATGAAAATAAGGATAATCTGAGCTACTGTGGGGTCTCACCTGTAACACCTTTTCGAATTTGCTGATCCTCCCACTCATTAACTTCCTGATCACTATCTTGAGCAGCATAAAATTGCTCTCGTCGTCTTTCAATATCCCTAACTTTGTGATTTAAATCCATATCAATTCTTTCATCATCGCTGCCATCATGTTCATCTTCTCGCTGTAAGCGGCCCCCTGAATTATCAGGTTCTTTTTCTTCTTCAAGGGGAATAACATCTCCCATTTCTCTTGCTCGTTGACGTCTTTTCCTAGCTGCATGGATCATAGCAGCATCCGGTATGGCTCCCGATTCTAATACTTTCTTGAAATTGTCCGGTTTTGAGAATCTGAATAAACATATTCTATGAAAACTGATAATCATTTGACTGTTACCATACCTGTGTACGCCATGGTGAATAGCTTCATCTTCTGAGGAAGAGGAGAGATCATCTTTACCAGCACAAAGAGCATCTCTTCCTGATAATATGGGAGGTGGAGGTGTTGGTGGTTTCTTATGACTGGGGTTAACGACAAGAACAAGATCATCAGTAACTATTTCTGTTTTCTCCTTAATTTTTCCTTCCTTCTCAGATTTCGATTCTTTCTTCTTGTGCTTTTCTTTCTCGAACATCTTCATGACTTTCTTATGATGAGAAGATTTCTTGACTTGAAATACTTCTCCTTCTTCCTCTGTTTCGAAACTAAGAATACTTTGCTTGGGTTTCTTGTCTTTTTTGTCCAATTTCGTTTTTTTGATAACCGGTACGCTTGGTGCTTCCTCTCTGATAGGCTCATCTTCGTCCGAATTTTCAGTTAAAACCCTACGTTGAATCTGCTTCTTAGGTTTTTTGAATAGCGACATTATCAAAAATTTTGTTTGTATTTGAAACTTCTGAATATTTATATGAAGTTTTAAAATAATAGGTTAGGTACAACACAACCATAGAAAAAAAAAATTCTGAAGGCAAATGTTATTGTTATTCTATGCTTATGCATGTATCATCCATAGAATCACAGACAGTCTGTGATAGGACTGATTCGGGCAGGGGGGTGAAGCGACAGTAGGAAAAGTGGAAACAAGGACATACGCCCCCAACTAAGCTCGTTCTGTCCTTTGATTAGAAAAGGAGATGTAGGAAACGTATGTCGTAGATATGTTCAAATAGATGAATGACATAAATGACAGAACATTTATGGAATGACGAATGACATTGATAAATGAAATTGGCATAACTAAGCATAATTTCATAAATGTGTTTGTTGAAAAGTTATATGTGATATTTTCTAGACGGTTGCAATAATTGTTGTGATATTAATTAGTATTAATATGATCTCCATGTGAAGATAAGTTTTTTTTTGGTAATTTTAAAAAACTTTCCGGTCCAAATTTCCTTTTCAGGATTCAGCCATAGACCTAAAATAACATGGACGGAGCGTTAGAAAGAGAGGAGTGTAACGTACATAAGAGAGAGATGGAGCTAGAAGAGGCAAATCTCTTCTAGCTCCATCCTCTTTTGAACTCTCCGAAATAGTATCTACTCTCTCACTCGTATTTTTTGAGATTCCAAGCCTCTTCTAGCTCCATCCTTTTTATCCCTAGAAAATGCATATTCTTTCTCTCTTGGATGTAGATTACAATCGATTCAGTCTAAAAGTGACGTAAAGCTCCGTCCATGTTATATTAGGTCTATGGATTCAGCTGATGCCGGGGATAAAATATTTCAACTCTTTTCAGGTGCTCTCTTCGTGATATAATGAAACTTTTTTTTCCAGAATTCAGATTATGCTAATGATATGATATTTTTGCAGGTGATTAGTTGGTGATTGAATGAGTTTTTTTCAGGTATTACATGATGTTGAAGATTAGGGCGCTAGGTGAGATTAGTGTTGGGAATAATCGAGTACTTTCAATAATCGAGTACTCGATGTTCGAGCGATCCCAATAATCGAGCGATTACTCGAGTGATTTTTCGCTCGATCCCCCACCCTCTTCCAGTCCAAGCGGCAAGCTAACGAGTGCGAGTGACGGTTATCTTGTGTACGCAAGTCACAACTCAACCGTTGATTCATTCGCGGTCAAACGTTCAGTGGATTTTTAATATTTAATCTTCGTTTTTTAACATTTTAGATATATTTGAGCTTTTAGACTGAGCACCTCACCACAAGCATAAAAAAGTAAATGGGTAAAAGACCTTATCGACACCGTTCTCAACAATTGACTTCTCTGCCTTTTGCACGATTCCATTGATCGACAACCTGTCTCGTTGGTTGTAGAAAATATTTCAAGCGATTATTCGCTCGAGCCAGTTCAACAAGTAAGCACCGTGCCTGTTCGAGCGATCGAGTGAGTTCAGCGTATAGTCAAAGAGTAGGAAACTCCTACTCTTTGGTATAGTCACTCGAATTATTACCGTGAGTGATTATTGCCTAGTACTCATTGGGATCACTCGAGCGGTTTTTTCGATAATCGAGTAGTGTCGGTTATTTTGATAATCGAGTACTCGAGCAGTCCCAACACTAGGTGAGATCTGATGTTTATGTTTTTTCAGGGCTGACTGCCAACTCTGAGGTATACCTGGTTTCAGACATTTGTACCTGATACATACACCGACTGATAACACTAAGATTGTATTGAGTGTTGTGATATTTTATTTTTATTACTATAGTTTGTTGACTGTGATATGGATTATAGCACGTGAATATTTTACTGAGTATTTTTTTTAGGAACGACAAGGGATATACACACAGTATATCAACATATCATGGTCTATCCCAGCAAGATTGATCAGCATTATTTATATTTGAAATATATTTCAATATTCATCTTCTATAATTTCATATGTGAAATTGATACTTTTTTCATTTTTCAGACTGTAATCATCTATATCGATGGAATCCACTTGATTATGTCTACCTATTGTGACTGGATGCTTTTTCCCCTACCTAGACAAAACAGTGTTATTGTGTTTCAGTGACGTGACAATTCTGATCGTAATAATAACTGAAAGACTGTCGTGAATAAGTGTTGACCCCATAAACATCCTTTTATCCATAACTCATGAACATCAAAGTGTAATTCTCATTTTATTGAATAATTGTTCTGGAATTTGGTAGATACACCCCAAAGAACTTGAAATAGTTGAAACCAAATTCCAAAAATGTAAGACCTGTGGTTGGTCAAAAATTTTGTTTGTTGTGTGTCATGGTTTTTGTTTTCTCTAGAAGCAAATTTTACTTATTTGTTTCAGAAAACTGCCACCTAAATTATAGTCACATTTGATAAGGTGTGAGACAAATATTTTCTTATTCATTCTACGACGGAATCTTTGAAATATATGAAAAATGTAATCAGTATTTATTCAAGAAATTCAGATTATTTTATGTTTAAGAAGTTTTTTCAACTACATTTTGTATAGTTTTTTGGCTGAAATATATAATTATGTAATCGCACCCCATATTAATTCAACGTAACATACACAGAGTACCCATAAACATTTGTATATTACTATGTTGCAGCCTGCAAAGTCAGCAGTGAACACCTGCAGTGCTGAGTCACATCCTATAGATAAGATAGCTTATAAAAGCATCTTCTTCCTTGATTCAAAGGAAGAAATAGATCTAGAGCTTTAGTCGATAGTCATAGTTTACACAGAATTGTAATATTCTCTATTGTAAATAAAAGTGTTTTTTTTTAAAAACCAAGTCTTCAACCCAAAATACATAATTGGCGACGAGGATGGGATTGTGCCAGGCCTGAAGAGAAGTGTCCAGTGTACCAGCTCCATATCAGATACCTGTTGGTTTCAACCATCAAGCACACCCTTAAGAACCTGTGGTAGAAGACCAGAGAGTTCGATTGACGGAGTAGCGCCCGCAACGACTTCGAAGACTATCGGTGAGCATTTCCTATTTCTCCCCAGTTTCCCTAATCTGGTAAAAAATTAGTGAACTTGTATAGTTTTTCCTAGGTTTCTTTAAAAAACCGATTTTTAAGAGTTTTTCCTAGGTTTCTTAAATAAAAAACCGATTACTATTTCAATATTCATAATTTATAATATTTTTCTAGTTTTTTTTTTATATATATTTCACGATTACGTCGATTAAACATTTTTCGGGTCGTAAAAAGAAAATAAATAAGATGGCTCAAGAGAGAATAGATTTATCCCTAGCTGAAAAATTTGGTATGCTCTTGCCTAAATTTTCTGGCATTGAAAATGAACTTCATTCTTTCATTAAAAGTTCCGAACAATATCTATTGATGTTTGCGGATGAAAATCAAATAGTTAAGAATTATTGTTATGCTGTCGTTAAATCGAAACTGACTGATAGAGCCCTAGCTGAGGTTTCCACATCTGATATTCCTGATAATTGGGTATTATTAAAGAACTTTTTATATAGCAAATTTGGCGATAATATTAATTTAGATGTTTTGATACATAGTTTACAATTTTTGACCAAAAAACCAAACGAAGATTTATTAGCTTTCATTGATAAAATTATTGCTATGAAAATTCGAATAAATTATAGGATTGATGCTGATATAATGCCTGATCCTGAGAAACAAATGTATAAATCAAATATTCGTAAAATTTGTAAAACAGTGCTAATTTCTAATGCCCCCGTAGAACTGAGAACTTATTTAATTACCAACAATGAACTTTCCTTTGACGAAACAGTCAACGCCGTGAAAGATTATCTGTGCAACATGGCACAATACGAATTATTAGATAAGAGTCGTCGAAATAAAAATATGCAACCTTTGAATAAAGCATTCAATTATCAATCGACCTACCGAAATAATTATTCGTTCAATAATCAACCAACCTATTCACATTATAATAGATTTAATCAGCAACATTTTCCGTCTCAGCCGATTCAGTTTCAACAGCGGCAAGTGAAAACTCATTATCCTTCACATCGCGAAGTTTTCGAGAGATCAAATCCACAACGAAATCAAAATACTAATGTTTTTAAGCCCAATCCAAATTATAGAAATAATACTCCACCTGAAAGAATGTCTATACAAACGAGAAATTACCCGCAAAAACGAGCAAATTATTCCACACAATACAATGTTAATCCACAAAGAAACTTTTATAATAATCGCAATGATAATTACCCAAATAATAACCATCGTAATGAAAATACTCAGAATTTTACGTTTGAAGAATTAACGCACGTTGAACAGGAAAAGCGAAAAGAGAATTTCTATAGCCAATCAAAACCATCTACGTCAAAGATGCGACCTAATGAAAATTTTCGTCAATCAGTCGAAAAACTCGAATTGACTTAAACCAAACGCTAGAATATCATAATCAATTACCCTATGTAGAATTTGAATATCCTAAGTGTAAATTATTGATTGATAGTGGATGTTCCGTTTGTCTGATTGATCCGAAGTTCGCTTATAATAATTTCAAAGAAAATATTTTTAGAGAAGATACTACCCTTACTGCATGTTTCAGATCACAAACGTCAAATGAAAAAGTGTTATTACCTTTATTTTCCGAATTAAAAATGAATGATTGTCATCCCTTTGTTCTTTACAAATTTCATAAAAATTATGATGGTCTAATAGGAGCAGATTTCCTCAATAAATACGATTTGAGAATTGATTTCAAAAATATGGTTTTAGAAAATGATTTTTGCCAAATACCTTTTGAATACCAACAAGTTTGTCAAAATCCTACAAGAATTCCTATAGATTTGAGTCATTTAGAACCCAAAATAAAAAGTCAACTTATCAAAATCTTTCAAACCAATGATAAAGTCCTTCAATTGCCGGGTCAACCATTGAATTTTTCAAGCAAAATAAAACACAGAATTAGAACGATTGATGAAAATCCAGTTCACTGTAAAATTTATCGTTACCCAGAGATACATCGTGAAGAAGTGAAAAATCAAATTGAAGATTTATTGGAAAAGAAAATAATCAGACCGAGTATATCTCCGTGGTCATTTCCCGTAGTAATTGTTCCAAAAAAACAAGACTTATCCGGAAAAACTAAATGGCGTATGGCCATAGATTACAGAAAGTTAAATGAAAAAACTATTGACGATAAGTATCCATTACCTCAAATTGACTCTATCTTAGACAAACTCGGTAATAAAAAATATTTCACAACCTTAGATTTAGCATCCGGATTCCATCAAATTGAGTTAGATGAAAATTCGATTGAAAAGACTGCTTTTACCGTGGAAAATGGTCATTATGAATTTTTAAGAATGCCTTTTGGACTTAAGAATGCGCCAGCAACATTTCAAAGATTGATGAACGAAGTTTTGAAAAATTTTATTGGAAAAATATGTTACATTTATATGGATGATATAATAATATTTTCAGAAACTATTGAACAACATTTAGCTGACATTCATAATATTTTAGAAATACTTGCGTCAGAAAATCTGAAAATTCAGTTAGACAAATGTCATTTCTTCAAAACAGAAATTGAATTTCTTGGTCATGTCATAACCCCTGAAGGTATAAAACCAAACCCGAATAAATTAGAAGCTATTCAAAATTATCCTATTCCGAAAACACAAAAGGAAATTAAATCTTTCCTTGGTCTTATAGGATATTACAGAAAATTTATTCCCAATTTTGCAAAAATTACCAAACCATTGACAATGTGTTTGAAAAAGAATGCAAAAATTAATATTGATGATCCTGATTACATTGAATCCTTTAAATTATGCAAAAACAATTTATTAAATCATCCAATTCTTCGATATCCCGATTTTAAGGCGCCCTTTGTTTTGACAACTGATGCGTCAGGATTTGCGATAGGTTCAGTTTTATCCCAAGGAGAACCACCTGACGACCTTCCGATCGCCTACGCGAGTCGTACCTTAAATCCTGCAGAATTTCGATATAGCACGATAGAAAAAGAATTATTATCAATTGTTTGGTCGTGTAAACATTTTCGACCATACCTTTACGGAAAGAAATTCACGATCTATACAGATCATAAACCATTAATTTGGCTATTTTCATTAAAAGAACCGAATTCAAGATTAATGCGTTGGAGAATCAAGTTAGAAGAATACGATTACGAAATCAAGTATAGAAAGGGATCGATGAATAATGCAGATGCATTAAGTAGAATTATATGGAAAACTGACAATGCGAAAACGTATGAAAACTTTTTGAAACTTAATGAAAATAATGATATTCCCGAATCAAATAACGTTAAAGAAAGAGAAGGTAACTTATTTAAAGCCCCTAAAAAGTATTCATTTGCACATTGTGTATCTAGAGATCTAGAAATGAGTAAAGGAATCGCGACAATTTTTAAAAATAAATACGGAAATGTAGATGAATTGAAGTTACAAAATAAGGGTATAGGTGAAGTCGCATTTATTAGAAAAGACGACAAGAATATTTATTACTTAATAACAAAGGAATTTTATTATGATAAACCTAATTATGAAGATGTTTTTGAATGTTTAATTAAGCTTAAAGAATTATGCGAATATAATAATGAGAAATATTTAGCATTACCGCGAATAGCAAGTGGGTTAGATGGACTGAAATGGTCATGCATTTTCAATATGATCAAATATATTTTCAACGAATCGAAAATTAATGTGGTTATTTATTATTTATCAAGAACAAAAAATGAGTATATTGAAGATTTTAACGGAATCGAAGATGACGAAATTTCTTTGATTAATCATATATCAGACGATGAATTAGATGAATGTGTTGATCTTTTAACTAACCCTAACGAGGAATTACCAGTTTTAGATAATGCTGACTTAAGTGAATTAAAAACAGGAAATGTTATTATACATAGCGATATTACAGTACACAGTGGTATTGAAAATCCCATTTTAGAAATTCCTTACACTGAGAGAAGCGTAAATGCCTATCCGTTACAGATTATTTTCAAAACAGCAGCGAATTTTAATGTTATAAAAATCAAATTATTCGGAGACAAACTCAGACTCAGAGTGTCCATTAATTCAATTGATAAAGATATTTTTCAGTTTATTAAAGAATTCATACAACCTAAAAAGTCATACGCAGTATATTTCGCGTCTCAGGAATTGGAAAAACCCTTTATAACCATCTTACAGAATAAATTCGATTATAAAACCCTTAATTTCAAAATTTCAAATATTTTGCTAGAAGACGTAGAAGATAAAGAAGAACAACTTTTGAGAATTCAACAATATCATGAAACAAAGACTATTCATCGTGGCTTAAGAGAAAATTTAATGAGTTTGAGAAAAAAGTATTATTGGCCTAATATGAATAAAGATGTTCAAAATTATATTAATGCATGTGAAATTTGCCAAAGGCATAAGTACGAAAGAACACCCATTGAATTACAGTTCAAGCCAAACCCGATAGGATCGAAACCTTTTACACACATCTATTGTGATACCATAAGATTTGGACAAAATTATTGTTTGAGCATTATAGACTCATTTTCAAGATTGGGTCAGTGTTACCCTTTACTTCAGAAAACAGGAACAGAAATTGTAGATAAATTAATAATGTTTTTCAGTCATTATGGCGTTCCTAAAAAAATAACTTGTGACAATGGACTTGAATTTAAAAATAGCGTTGTACAAGATTTTTGCAGAATTCATCAAATTGAAATTCATTACATTACTAATTACAATCCTAATTCAAATGCTTTAGTAGAAAGATTTCATTCAACCCTGATCGAACAAATAAGAACTATTGAATCTAAAAACTCTACATTCCAAAGTAAATTGGCACAAGCTTTGTTAAGTTATAATAATTCAAATCATTCTAGCCTAGAATTAACGCCCATGCAAATAATAAAGGCAGATCTAAATTATTCTTTACCAATTGAACAAACTCACAATGAGAAAATTCAAAATTACGTTGAGAATTATATTGAGAATTTAAATGATATAACAAAACACTTGGAGAAAAATCAAAAGAGGACAACCGAAAAGTTAGATAAATTAAATGAAAGACGTTTAGCAAAAAGTAGTTATGAACTGAATGAAAACCCCACTTTTATAAAAAATCCCATAACGCGTAAACTAGATCCCGTGTACAAAAAAGTAGATGCCCGTGAAATCGATACGCATAGAATTCAGGATAAGAAAAATAAACACATTTATCATAAGAAAATCTTAAAACAAAGAAAAAAGTAGTTGAATATTTTGTTTCAGATCAAGATGAAGTACGTCACATTTATTTTCATAATACTCGAGGCAGTAGAACTGATAACAAATCTCACAATTATTCCCTTAGAAAATAATATCCTTCCAATCTTGTTAGGAAAAGCCTATATTACAAAAAGGCATATACAATTGATTTATCATATTGATTTAAGCCAAATTGAAAACCTAATAATCCAATATCAAAAAGAGATTGATCATTTCAAAAATAAACAATTAGGGTTTTCTCAGACAGCTCATTATCAGTATTTACAACATTCAAATTTAATAAATGTAAAAACATTAGAAGAACTTCTAACTCAGAGAATTCGAGAAAAAAGAGGATTAATTAATGTTGGAGGCAAAATATCAAAGATATTGTTTGGAACATTAGATTCCGATGACGAAGAGCTTTACCAAGGTTATTTTGAAAGTATAAAGAAAAATGAAGAGACACTTATGAGGAATCAAAAACAGATTGCTACTATTATCAATGACTTGAAAAATAAGTACATTAATAAAATTCAGAAACTAACAGAAAACTTCAGATTGCTTCGTACTGTACCTCAATTAGAACGTATTGAACAAATGCATCTTATGACTTTTGAAATTAAAGATATCAAAAATATTTTAGATGAGATTCAGACAGCAGTGAGTTTTGCACGACTGCACATCCTGCATGAATCTATTCTCCCTTACACAAAATTTGCGGAAATTGTCAAAAACGATACTATCATTCCGATGCATCACTTGAAAGATTATTTTCAGATATGTCATACCAAAGTCATTTTCAAAGAAAAAACATTATTGTTTCTAATTTCAATTCCAACGGTTTATGAAGAAAAATATAACCTATACAAGTTTTACTATATACCTCAACGGAATTTGTCCCTTCCTTTCACAAACCCCTATATGCTCACTCGAGACGAGGAACTAAGATGGTCCACGAAACAATGTCATCAAGTAGAAGAAGACTACCTATGTGATCAAGATTCCCTCGACAAGCCTCCGGAATGCATGAAAAATGTTCTGAAAACTCATTTAGAAAGCTGTCCCAGAAAAGAATCACCCGCAACACCAAATTTAAAAACATTGGAAGATGGAAATATCTTGTCGATCAATAATTTGGAAATTCAAGAAAAATGCCCACAGCAAACCAAGTACCATTTTACCCCGCCAATGGCTATAATCCAGTCCAAATGTATCATAAGTAATAATCAAAAGGAAATTTACCCCATCCAAGTTAAAAACGAAGAAAAGTACATCGTTTTACCAAAACCTACAATTTTTACTAATCACTCCAAGGAAGAAGAAAAAGCAGACTTCGAGGATGAAAAGATTCCAGATATCCATCTAGAAGAAATTGAAGATTGGAAATGGAATTCATCGATATCAACATTTATGATTATTTTGATTCTTATAATAATTTTAACAGTAATTTGGGTTATTTGTAAAGTTTTTCATAATTTTAAAGCTACACCTCAAAGAGGTGATACCTTTATCCAAAGGGGGGAGGAATTATGTAATCGCACCCCATATTAATTCAACGTAACATACACAGAGTACCCATAAACATTTGTATATTACTATGTTGCAGCCTGCAAAGTCAGCAGTGAACACCTGCAGTGCTGAGTCACATCCTATAGATAAGATAGCTTATAAAAGCATCTTCTTCCTTGATTCAAAGGAAGAAATAGATCTAGAGCTTTAGTCGATAGTCATAGTTTACACAGAATTGTAATATTCTCTATTGTAAATAAAAGTGTTTTTTTTTAAAAACCAAGTCTTCAACCCAAAATACATAATTATATTTTGGTTACCAATTTTGCACATGCAGATGTTCCACATGTAGGTGTGAAAAAAACGAGCATACTGAAGCCTATTTTATGATAATTATAAGTAAATATTTATGTACATATAACTTGTTGGAAAATATATTATAATTGCATGCAATTTTAACAATGATGTAAATAAAGAAATAATTGTTTATAATGCTTTGTTTCATTTTTGAAGCACGTTTCCTTTCGAATCATAATTGAGCTTAGAACACGGAATAATAAAAATCTTGAAGAATTCACGATATAAATATTTGCATCCTGCAATAATCAATATTGCCACAGAATATTTAAGCACAACACCATCAGAATTCTATCGTAAAATGACAATAATGACATATAATTCAGCAAGCGGACACCCCCTCGCACCATAATGGAATATTCCCAACTAGATTTTTGCAGGAGAAATGTCACAAATGTTGCCCACAGTTTACAAGGGAGGTAGCACTTCTTTTATTTGATGTTCTGTGGATTCGGGCTGCCCAGCTACACACCGGTTTCTTTGACAGATAACCCCAAAATTTATAGTTTGTTTTGTTGATTTGTGATTTCCACTGGACGAGGACCGAGGACTTGAGAAGGCTACTTATGTTGAGGAGTGGGGAATACTAATCGGGAAAGAGATAGCAAAGTCGAGAGGGAATGGAAATATGGACATCATCATTAATTTTCGATTGCCTGTACGTGGCAGAAGTAAATTTATCACGCTAATCGATGGTAAAACGGTTTTTCATTAATGAATAGATATCAACGTTCAGGTGGGGAATCGTCTTGTAGGAAGGTCAAGATTAGAATTGAGTGATCTTGGTCTCTCGAAGTGGGCTAGTAGGAAAAATTTTTTTGAAATTCCCTAGTTACAAGAAGAAAAATTCTATTTCAATTGAACCATGGCTAGTGCGAAAGACAGTAAAAAGAAAGAAACTTCTGGCTTAATTCAGAGTTATTTGATTGCCTACAATGCTTTACAAACCATTGGGTGAGTATCCAATATATATTTATGCAATCACCACTCTACATTTTCTTTCATTTTTTCAGCTGGTCCTTTCTATTATATCAGTTAATAATTTACTATCTGAATCAGGACAGTGAAATATCGGCAAAGTCCCTATATGAAACGGTACAATACACAGTAATTATATTCCAGAATGCCGCCATTCTAGAGGTTTTCCACGCTTTTTTGAAGTTTGTTTCCTCAAATCCAATTGTAACAGTTCAGCAGATCTCTTCCCGTGTTATTTTAGTATGTGGGGTTCTTATGACTACTGACTCAGCTAGGGAATCCTGGGGACTCCCACTAGCACTATTTGCTTGGTCAGTAACTGAAGTCATTCGATATGGAAATTATACAATGACTCTCCTTGGATATGTTCCTTATTTTATCAAATGGTTGAGGTGAGTAAAATTGAATTTTTTCGCAGTAATCTTGGGAAATATGGTTTATAAAAAAGAATCTTATTTCTGGGCTCGAAATCAAAAAGAAAAAAAATAATATATCCATATGATAGCAGTATCATGTATGTATTACTTTGAATAATTTAATATCTATATGGTACTCATGATTTTTTAACTGTGTGATGCACAAAGGTGCATACTGATAGGCTCAAAAATTTGTAGCTAAAAAATGCTTCAGGCGAATAGCTCGATTCGATCAGGGTTGGACAATAGTTTGGCAAAAGTTTACGCGATTTTTTCTGATCACGTCCCTATAAGTCTTTAATAATAATAAATAATAAACTTTCCTTATTTCAACTGTTTCCCAATTCGCAGGGGAGAAATACAAAGCAAATGAAACAGTGTTAAAGAAAAGGAAAAACAAATTTGGTTAGCTACATAATGTCCCCTAATAAAAGGCTCATCAAATTTTTGTCTTTCATATGATTGTGACTATAATTTTTGGCGGATTCTGATGCACGCGAAATTATTCGCGCCAATTTTCAAGATTTCATTAGAGAGACAACATTCGCGCGATTTCATCAAGCCCTGAGAAATAACCAAATACTGACAAAAGTTCTCCCGAATTTTATTTTTAACTAGCTAAACCCCGCAACGCTATGCTGTGGCGCAGTCCGATATTAATTGCAAGGCGAATAATAAAATAATTATTCTAGCAAACATATAGATAGGGTGAGAAAAATATTTCTATTCAATGGCATTTCTTTTTTTATTCACTTTTGTTTCCTTTCATGTAACGAAATTCCATTTTTCCCAGTGATTTTTTTCTCTGGACGATTCAATGTATTCTTCAACCATATATGTATTATGACTTTTCGATTCAATTCCAAAGAACAAAGAATGAATTTTATTTTCATTGAAATGATTAGTTTATTGACCTGTATCTCTCTTTTCTTTGCTGGAAAACAAAAGAAGAGAGAGAGAGGGAGATACACCTATTAATCAGTATTATGAAAATAAAAACGCACCCAAACCATCTGTCGGCAATTATTAATGCCGGTTTCTCAAACTTTTGTGACAGAAATGATACTTGTCAAACGAATTTAATGAATATTGTCCAGAAAAATGGGTTTTTTACATTCATTCGTCATTTCTCAATTTTTTCTTTCATCAGATGCTTGTCCTGGCGATAACAAACCCAACAAAAAAAGAAATTGGTCTAACGGTTCAAGTGTGATTCCGTGACCAAGGGAAATAGGGATTCATTTTTGGTTTATTATATGATAAAATCAAATAATAAACCTTAGTGATCGACCAACAAAAAAAAATTTTTAACCTCCCCTGAAAATTTCGCAGTTTACGTTTTGGAGTATGTAGATTTGAATAAACTAATAAAAAAAATCCGTTAGTACGCCGAACGTTGTCCGGGGCTTTTCTTAGAAAGTACTGAACCGAAATCAGTGAAACTTGGTAGAAAAATCGTGTGTCGCTCGGGATTGATCCTCCAAGCTTTTCAGCAGAACCCTAAGGGCTCATAATGGGGGTTGGGGGGAAAAAAATTATTTCTCGAAAACTTACCACCGAATTTTCATGAAACTCTGAACGTTGATTACTGTTGCAGAACTAAACCAAAAAAATTTCACCCGGATGATTTCCGTCCAGTGATTCCTGAGTTATAAGGAAAAACGCTGCAAATTTCCGATAATGTTGAAAATGACATCATCGCATTCAGTTCTAAGATTGAAATTCACTGGAATAATCGGGTTACTTTTCATCCAGAATCATACATCTAAAAGGAGATGAAAATATTGATTACCAAATTTTCAACACATATCGAGAAAATTTTAATGGATGCGTTATTATTTTATAAACACAATTTGCAAATGCCCCATCGATGTTCGATTTCATAATCGTAAGTTCAGATTAAATATTTTTGAGTTTTCTCTCCCAATATCTTGAACATAACTACTGAAAATCGGATCAAATTATTATTTATAGAAATCACCCTGCGGATTACGGGATTTAAGATTAAATTTCTTCATGAAGCTCATTCATATCTTGAATAAAACTTTTATTTTATTCATAAATCATTGGTTTTTCAGAACACAAAAACCAATTCCATGAAAAAACTCATTTGAAACATTGAAATCTCAATAAATACTCTTTTATAACCGAATAACACTTTCACATACAGAACGCGAATTAAGTAGCGCAATTTAAAATAATGCAGATTTCCAAAAAATTCGGTTGATCGGAGGTTTCCATCAATTTCGGTTTGCGTAGTACGATTATCGTCAACCTGTGGATATCCGTTACTGGTTTCAATCGAACTCCAAAATCTTTCGTACTAACAGTTTGAAATAAGCGTGAATATAAAAAATAATGAGCATTTATATACTAAATCAAATTGGAGGATATAATATGCAAAAAAAATCAATAACTCATCAATTGTCGATTGTCGAGAATCTAATACTGAGGGTTGGAGCCTTAGACTAAAGTTAGGAGCCGCTAATCTATCTACCTGTTCTGAATGGGGTCTGTGCCGGGTCGTGACCTTAGACAAGGGATATAGCGCAGACAAAAATATTCCGCATGTATCATCATCTGGTTGTCGGCAAACTACTTGTTTGAATTTCACGTCTTTACATCAAACAGACTTTCGGATTTGACACCCTCTTGGTTGAGTGTATCTGACAACGATAACAACGAATAAATTCATAATCTAGAATTATTCTCTCGAATTCAACCTGATGAGGTTCACGATATATTTAATTGTTACAGAAATGTTATTGAAAATAACTTTAGTTTTTCAGTTTGTGTGGTGGATACTTTGTGAATCGGATATCCGCTGTGGAAAAAAATTTTTTCAGATCAATTGCACAGGAAGGTTGAGTTTTTTCATTTCATTAATATGTTTCAGAACAAAGTGGAATCCCAGTAGAAATCACATCTACACATTTGATATTAGCGGAAAGTCTTGAATTTTGTTTTACGTATTGGTGTTAGTTTGAAAGATTGAGTTTATTTCCTCAGTATCAAGTAATACGAACGCGTTCGGATTGAAACATCATATTGTGAAATATAGACACTCGATTCAATGCAAAATTTCGTGAGAATTGAATTGGAAAAATCGAATTTTTTTTAACATTTTTTTTTCGGATACATATTCATCAAAGTTCAATGAAATTTGGTACAGGTTTCAGAGTCAACATTAAGAAACAGTGTTTCAAATTTCAGTTTTGACCGATATTTATTTGTGCAGATATTGGCAAAAAATTTCGTGACCATTTTGAATATTGAGGTTATTTCCCTAATATCTCAAAAAGGACAAAATCAAATAATTAAGAAAATTAGATTTTCGAGAAAAAGAGTTATATTTTATTGTGTTTGTTTTTACTTGAGAGACATTTAAAAAAATCGAACCACATGTAGAATATGTAAAACTACATTAATTGTATTTTTCAGCTGGCCTGATGATGGCGTAACGCCGAAATCGATAGCCAATAGAATAACCTTTTTATAGTGTGTTTTATTACAAAACCTTTATGATGAAGTTGAACACACTTATGGAGAAATTCATCAATAAAGGACAAACCCTATCTGATTTGAAGTTCATTTTCAGTTGTAGAATATTTTCAAAGAGGTGAAACGGCTTCAAAATATTATTTTAAATTTTGCTACTCAGTTAGCGTCTGCATATGGAAATGTTATTCAATTATACAAGTGTATTTATTGAGATTTCAATGTTCACAAGAATTATTTCATGGAATTGGTTTCTGTGTTGTGAGAAACCAATGAGTTATGCATAATATACAGGGTCTTTCACGAGGAACCTCACCCATATTTATACGGGAAACTACTGAACGTATTTTCATGAAATTCAGCACTTATAAGTATTTCACGATGCTGATGAAATCTAAAATATTTTCAAGGCATGAGCACCTCCGGTTTTTCCGGAAATGACGTCAACTTCCGTTTTTCAAATTAGAACACCATTTTTTTATTGCAGAAATAGATTCCTTAGAAAATTTCAATTTATTTTGATGTAACATTTTTCAGTTTTGGTTGGAAAACTCTCTCTGAGCGGGAAAATTCGAAAAAAAAATCGAAAATAGAGCTCCGCTGAAACAAGAATAACTTCGAGGTTTTTGGATGGAAAATTTTCATTTTTGGGATTTTCCAAGATGTAAGATTGATGTATCCACTTTAAAAATCGAAATCGCGATTCATGATACAGGGGGTGAAAAAATCGCTTTCAAAGTTAGGGATGACAAAATCGTGAAAAATCAATTTTTTCAAATTAGAACCCCATTTTTTTATGGCAGATATTGAATCTACGTTAAAAAATAATGTGAGTGTATGCATCACACCCTTGCCCTAAAGTGGATATTTTCTGAGTTATTCACAAAAAACTGTTTTTCGTCTTGAATTTTCAGCTATTTCTTTTCCCTTCACGCCAAAAAGATGATTTTCAGGAACTGTTACTTAAACCATGTTTTAGATTTTACTACCGTAATATGCAAGAGAAAAAAGTTACAGGTTGTTCCTAAATAGATGGCGAATTTGGATTCGAATTTGTATCGGAAACCTCTTTATTTCAACTAATCGGCCATCGGTTTTCTCTCCAGTGATAAATAAATAATTCCTTATGAACCATATGCAAAAACTTACCATGTTTTACATTATTTTTTTTTAATGATAGATATCATTAATTACATCTGCCAAATTCCTCTTTATTCAGTATCATTTTGTGTTTACTATTAATTTGGTGATAATTCGTATTAAGTTATAAAATCGATCACTATGCCTAATTTTACCAATGAAGATTATTTAAATCTCATTCTACTTCATGGAGAATGTAATAAAGTTGTAGATAGAACGATTCGACTGTTCATTGAGAGGTTTCCTGACCGACCCAGACCAACGAGAGATACCATTAACAGAACCATGAAAAACTTGAGAAATGTCGGATCTTTCGTTAAGAAAACTACACACAGAGAAAAAAGTGTGGTAGAAGATGAGAACAACGAAATTACAGTTCTTGCATATTTTCGTGTGAATCCTCAAAATTCTCTCAAAGATGCCGAGATTGATCTGGGATTATCTCAATCGAGTGTTTGGAGAATATTAAAAAAACATAAAATGCACCCATATAAATTCAATAGGGTACAGCATTTGAAGGAAACTGATTTCGTCAGGAGAACAGAGTTTTGCGAAGCTATGATGATCCGATTTCAAGAGAATGAAAACTTTTTGGATTGTATAATTTGGACAGATGAATCTAAATTCACAAAGAATGGTTCTTTCAATACGCATAACAGTCATTATTGGGATGAAGAGAACAACCACCACTTCAGACAATGGAACTTTCAAGAGACCTGGAGTTTCAATGTTTTTTGCGCCATCAAAAATAATGCAATTCTCGATGTTCACATTTGTGATGGGACTTTAACTGGTAAGATAGAACACTACACATGTTTGCATTATTTAAAGAATGTTCTCCCTTAGGAGATAGATATTCTGACATATTGACTCAAATAATTGAGCCGCTAGTACAGAACCATAATGACTTATGGTATCAACAAGATGGCGCGCCTCCACACAATTCACTCAATGTGTCAAATATCCTCTACAGGCTATTTGAAGATCGATGGTTGGCGAACAATGGTCCACATCTTTGGCCACCACGTTCTTCCGATTTAACTCCTTTAGACTATTATGTTTGGGGTAGGATAAAAAATATTGTCTACTCAACTCCCCTGACTGATAAAGATGACTGCATAGAACGAGTCAGAAATGCGTTCAGGTTTGTTTAGATTTTTAGATTCATAGTTTTGAAACTCAATTTGGTTTTTAAACACTTTTGCAGATCTCTTCCTCCCGATGAAATAAGAAGAGCAACGCACGAAGCATTCCTGAGACGTATAAATAAATGTCTAGAAATTAACGGTCAAAACTTTGAGCATCTTCTCTAGTTATAACTGCGAGAGTTTGCCATGGTTCTCCTAATAGTAACTTGAAGTCGGTTTCAAGAAGGGGTGAAAAATCTACAGCATGGTTCGAATAACAGTTCCTGAAAATTTCATCTTCTTGGCGTGAAGGGAAAAGAAATAGCTGAAAATTCAAGACGAAAAACAGTTTTTTGTGAATAACTCAGAAAATATCCATTTTAGGGCAAGGGTGTGATGCATACACTCACATTATTTTTTAACGAAGATTCAATATCTGCCATAAAAAAATGGGGTTCTAATTTGAAAAAATTGATTTTTCACGATTTTGTCATCCCTAACTTTGAAAGCGATTTTTTCACCCCCTGTATCATGAATCGCGAATTCGATTTTTAAAGTGGATACATCAATCTTACATCTTGAAAAATCCCAAAAATGAAAATTTTCCATCCAAAAACCTCGAAGTTATTCTTGTTTCAGCGGAGCTCTATTTTCGATTTTTTTTCGAATTTTCCCGCTCAGAGAGAATTTTCCAACCAAAACTGAAAAATGTTACATCAAAATAAATTGAAATTTTCTAAGGAATCTATTTCTGCAATAAAAAAATGGTGTTCTAATTTGAAAAACGGAAGTTGACGTCATTTCCGGAAAAACCGGAGGTGCTCATGCCTTGAAAATATTTTAGATTTCATCAGCATCGTGAAATACTTATAAGTGCTGAATTTCATGAAAATACGTTCAGTAGTTTCCCGTATAAATATGGGTGAGGTTCCTCGTGAAAGACCCTGTATAAGTTTTTTAAGATATCAATGGTATATTGGGTTATTTAACTGGGAAAATAATAAACCCTTGTGTGAAATTTGCAGCGTTTTTTTATATCTGAAGATATTTTAACCGCGTCCATGGACAGGCGCTTTTAACCCGCGATGAATTGTAAAAATTGTGCGCTTTCTGTGCAACTATTGTCTTGTCAGTTGTCATGGACCTGATAAAATCGCGTGATTATTGTCTGACAGATGATTTTCGCGAGAAGAATTTTTCAACATGAACCAGAATATTTGCTCCAATAAGGATGTCGCCTTAGTATGCTCCTAGTAACTGTAACTATGGTTATGATGCATATGAAGGACCGTAGGTATCTTAAATGATTTTAATTCCGAACGTATGATAACGTTATTTTTCCGCTGACAGAAATAGTTCTATATTTCCCACCTAGTAAGAGAACTAGTTGTTGCTATGTTAACTATAACTTACTTTTCCGTCCAGCAGCAGGAAAAGTGTTGCTATGCAAAACTTAACTGAGCAAATGTTCCATTGTTCACTCAATTATAAGGATTTTGAATGTAAATCAATCCGAAAGTGGATATTCAAAATTTCATGGATATCAAAACGTTTAAAAATAAAATAACATATTTCATTCAGAGAAGAAATGACTTTCATGGCTCGCTTTCAAAATGCTCTCCGTGAAAAATGATACTTCTTCTACTTATGAAATAATAATATACTATAAGTCATCCAGACATATTCAAGAAACATTTCGGATTTTTTTTCAGTATCATACTAATCTAATTCTCGAAAATGTTTTACATTTCAGCCAAAAGAATAAATCAAATGTCAACAATTAAAAAGGGGCAAGTAACTATAAGTAAATATACTGACAACATGTGTTTTGGTATTGCATAATTATAGCATGTTTACCTGAATGTTGAATAATGATGTTTGGAATTGAAAGAGATGTTCAATTGTTCAGAGCAGGGTTTCAACATGCAGAATTCATTCAGTTCCTAGACAAAATCATCGAGAATCAAATGACACTTGTACCATTGTATAAATGTTATACAATGCTTGAACTCACTTTTTGTGTGCTTCTTATAAATAATAACAGCATTTTGATAAATTTTCGGATTGCGAGCCGAAAAATGAGTTCCTGGAATCTACCAAAAGGATACTGATTGATATCATTGAAACTTAGTAAGTAGTTAAGAGCATCAACAGGAATTTAGATAATATCCAATGTTGAAATTGCCAAATCGTGAATTTGGTCTTAAACCTCGAAAAAAAGCTGAATGCACTTGATGGTATCGTGAGTTTCTCGAAAAACTATATCCGTAATGTGCCGTTCTTTTTCTCTATGTTTTAGGTTTAGAAAGCTCGCAAAATCATTTTTGTACGGATGTTCTGAAGAACAGCTATAATAGTTTGGTCCAAATGTATTTAATTTTCGAATTTTTGCCTGTAAATGTTATCAAATGACTAGGTTTTACTCACTGATGACTAATCCGGTGTCAAAATCGATTCTCTGCGGCAGACCCTAGGCACGATTACAGGCTTGAAATTTTGAGGGTAGGTTTCATTTCAAAATTGGCCATCAAGTTCTTTATTGGGCGAAATCCTCCTTACAGTTTTGGAGTTATATTTATTTGAAATTTTGAGAATATTATATCATATATCAGGAACTACTTATTTTTCCTGAAACTATTTATCATATTCGAAAACATAGTTTAAACTTATTTTTCACATCAGTGCGCCGAATTTCAGTTGAGATTTTCGGAGATGTTGCGAAAAAATTGTCAAATTTCGTGTTTTTTCCTTCGGCATAGTTGTGTCTCCGAAAGAAAACAATAAATATCAACTCAATAATAATGAATCTTGGTGACAAATCATAAAATGCTGATGGACACTTTGTGTAGAATCTCGTGATGATCGTGTTTTTGGAACAATTCGGAAAAAAACCATTGCCGTGAAGGCAGCAGCTTTTGCGCGCATGTTCAATGTAGATGACCGCTTCAGCAACGAGTTTGAACATGAGCGCAAAAGCTGCTGCTTTCACGGCAGTGCTTTTCTAGATTTTTTTGATAAATTACTGAATTTCAATTCGATCCAATCTGTATTTTTGGAAATATTGGAAAAACACAGATTAGATCGAATTGAAATCCAGTACTCCATCGAAAAATTACAGTTCGAAGTTCATACAGAATTTAATGAGGATGATATCATAAGAAAATCACAGAATTTTTTTTTCAAATTTTTCTAATGATACAATCATCACGAAATTGCATAAGGTTGTATTTTAGCATCTTCAAACTAGCTGCGGAGTTTCATCAGGATTGAATCAGTATTTTTCGAGTTAGACCGAAAAAAGCAACGATATCGAGAAAAAAACTCAAAATTTGACATATCCAAAAATTATAATGGTATCGAGCTGAAATTTGGTACACTGCTGTGAAATATGAAGCAAAAAGTCCGAGTGGAATTTTTTTCTGGATATGATAAACGGTTTCCGAAAAAAAATTTTTTTTTAAATTCACTCACAGTACGATCCTGACAAAATTTGGCTCAAAGTTGCGCGTTGTTATGCTCCACCTAATTGCCAAGTTTGAATTCAATCGCTCTAGTAGTTTCTGAAATAAAAAATAAATAATTTCAAAATTTCAAGTGGCTATAACTCTGAAACTATTCGACCGATTTGGCCCATTAACGAACACAACCGCGGCATTCTAATGCGCGACCTACCCTGACAGTTTCAAGTTGCTAGCTCACTCCGTTTGACAGTTATCGTGTCCACGGCCGGCCGGCCGGACAGAATCGATTTTGACACCGGATTCGTCATCAGTGAGTCCAATCTAGTCGTTTGAGACCATTTTCGGCTCAATCATCGAAAATTACAGACATTTGGACAAAACGATAGCACGCTGTTCCCCTAGAACATGCGCGCAAAAATGGGACATTTTATTTTCAAATATTCAATATTCTGCGAACTTCTGATCATATTATCCTGACGAAATTCTGTATGAACCTTGAAGATGTCATTTTTCGATCAATTTCTGAATTTCAGTCGGATTTCATCTATACTTCTGGAAATATTGGGAAAATAAAATTTTGAATGAGTATATCTGCGAAATCATTGGGTCGATTTTTCTCGTTCGCGAATTCGGCTTTCGTGATAAAGATCCAAATCTTCTCTTTCTAGCTAATAAGTTGTTTCTTTTGGAAGTTATTGGGTTTACGATCGGCCATGAGGAAAATTCCGTAGACATACCGGGTGTCCCAATAATATCGTTCGTTTGAATATTTTGGGTAGGAATCGAAATTCACGTTTGCCGTTTCGGACTTAAGCTTGTACTATAGAAATGACTGAATGTAAATTTTTTGAGATTCGTGGGACTTCCGGTTTCACCAGAAGTGCCACCAAATTTCGTTTCTCAAATGGGAATCACCATATTTAATAATGAGAATAGATTCCTTATGAAATTCTTAGTTGTCTTAATGTGAAATATTTGAATTTCTACCGAAAATTTCTTCTTAAACGTGCAATCACAATAAAAAAATTGATAATGGTGCTCTGCTGAAACATAGATATCATTCAGTTCTTTCGGAAAAATGCCGTTTGAAGGCTTCCGCGAAGAGTAAGAACAATGCTTCTGTCGCATTACGCAGAATTGAACCTCGTGATACAGGAGGTCACAAAACCGTTGTCGATTTCGAACACGTGAAAACTCAACTTCTCCAAATTAGAATCTCATTTTTTCCTAGCCATATTGGAATCTACGTTGAAAAATATTGTAGGTGTGAAAATGAAACCAATGCCCTGAAATTCATATTTTCTGAGATGTGCAGTCACGATTACATTTCTAATATCAAATTTGTATGAAATACAAGCAAAACTGAACATTCAGAATTTCTATGAATACAATCTAAAATAAATGTTCATTCAATATGTCCTACATTTCCTTCGAGACAATAATTTTCTTTCTGAGAAGTATAAAATTCGAAATTTGATCGCGTACATTGTTTTTAAAGAATGTCTCAGAAATTATGAATTTTAGGGCATCGGTGTTATTTCCACATCTATTTTATTTATTTTTCAACGTAAATATTCCAATAGGACCACAAAATATGGGGTTTTAATTTGAAAAAAAAAAGAGTTCTCAAGTTTTCGAAATTGCCAATTTTGTCAACGCTCTTGTGACCTCCTGTATCATGAGTTACAATTCTGACTATTGCGACAGAAAATTATTCTTAATCCTCGCGGGAGCCTAAAAACGGCGTTTTCCAGTGGAAAACCTGGAAGATGTCAATGTTTCAGCAGAGCGCTATTTTCAATATTTCATTGGAATTTCACGTTGAAAAAGAATTTTCTGGCATAACTTCGAAATTTTCACTAGGACAACTCAGAATTTCAGAAGGAATCTATTTTCATTTTAAAATATGGGGCTTCCTCCCATTTGAAAAACGCAAGTTGGTGTCACTTCCGGTGAAACTGGAAGTCTCACGAATCTCAAAAAATTTACATTCAGTCATCTCTCTAGTGAAAGCTGAAGTCCGAAATTGCAAACGTGAATTTAGATTCCTTCCCAAAAATATTCCAACGAACGGTATCCGTGGGATACCCGGTATATTATCAATTCAAAATTTAATTTTTCAATATTTCCAAGAATGAATGAAGGTTCATGCGAAATTTCGTGAGGATAATATGATGAGATCACCAAATCTTTCCATCGGGTAGTAAAGGTGAGTTTGGCGGAGTCAATACGTGGAAAGATGACTGCTTTGGTAACGAATTTGGACATGCACGCAAAAGCTGTTGACGACGTCAATGCATTTCTAGATTTCTTATCAAGAAATCTAGTTGTGGTTAATGATGAACCGCTCTGTCGATTCAAAGAAGAGTAGAAAATCCCCTTAGTACTTCACATCAATGCTTAAGCACAATTTTTTTCTAATCAAACTGATTGATTCTAGAAAGTCTGCAATTAATACATAACTGGCTACACAATTTCTGATTTCGTCAATTGCATTCTGGAATGACCATAAATCTTAATAGCATGCAACTTTCTTTCAATTATATGTTCGTTGAAATCTCGTTTATTATTATGCTGATTGAGAGAAGGAAATATTATATTGTATTGAGGCTCTTTGCCATTATAATAAATATTCATTGATTCGACCCACATATTTATAATTGCCGAAGATAGTGTCAAACCGATGTCAAATTCAATTCTGTACACCCGTCCGTCCGTTGCCACGATAACATACGAATGGGAGGAGCAAGCGACTTCAAACTATCAGTTTTGGTTGCAAAATAATTTCGTAAAAATACTTTTGTGGCATTAGAGAATATTTTTTCATAATACCGACTTAGGTGTACAGAGTTTTTGAAATTTTTCTTGAAATGAAATTGTTTTCGAAAACTATTAATCAGATTTCAACGAAATTTCGCACAGACCTCGATACAAATTCAACAATCGTGCTCAAAATTTTAGTTTGATCCTCTTTCATTTTCGGAGACATAATATAGGACAATCAGGTCGATTCTCTTTGCGTATTGATATGAACCTTGCTATTCTAGTCATATTGCTATCTTTCTAAATTATAGCAATATGGCCATGATGTTACGTATTCTGTTTCGAGTGTTATAGCAATGTTTGTTATGAATTTTGTCATAACAATATTGCTATCATAGACTTCCATAATTGGTGATTTTAGAGCTGACAACACTGTATTTTGTGACTTTAGAACTACAAGGAAGAAGAAAATACCCCTAATTCGTGAGTTTTATATATGGTTTCGCATACATAACCTCTATCTACGGCTTTCTTTATTCATGTAAACATCGACATAAAATATGTTAGGAAACGAAACGAGTCAAATTGACCAATAACCAATTTCCTGGATACCAATAAAATATTGGTTATCAGAAATCGAATGCAGCAATTTTATTCAGGCGTTAATAATTCGATAAACTTTTTCGTTAGCACTTCAAAGGGATTGCTGTTGTTGAGATGATAAGAATAATCATCTCAGCTGTTGCCTATGCCTGTATCTTAGTCTAAGAATTCTCCTTGAAATTGAATAATATTCTAGAGAACACATTTCCATTAGCATATACTTTTTTTTATTCATGTGAACATCGACTTATTCGAAAATGTTATGAAACAGAAAAACCAATTGAAGTCAAATTGACCCATTTTCTGGATACCGATAGAATGTTGGTTTCCAGAAATCAAATGCAGCAATTTTATGCAGGCGATAATAATTCGAAATTCGATGAACTTTTCTGTTAGGAATTCAAAGGGATGGCTGTTGTTGAGATCATTAGAATAATCAGGTCAGCTGTTGCTGACTATGCCGGTGTTTTAGTCTAAGAATCCTTAAAATTAAATATTCTAGAGAACCTTGAACACATTTCTATTAGCACATTCTTCCCTGTCTTCAATATTTTCGAATTCTCGGAAGAAATAATACTGAAACAAATGGATCTCTGAGAGATTCCTTCTCTAAACTTTCTTGTTATGAAGCATAGCAAGTACTATTTTGAGGTTGCTAAGATAGCAATGTTGATAGCAAGATTCTTGTTAAAGTGACAGACCATATTGCCCAAAATCGTTGATCAGAATACCAATAATTCCAATCCTGTTATGATAGCAATATCTTTTTCCGAGCAATATTGCTATTTGCAAACAGAAGCGACCTGAATATGTCGAATATCGTGGCTATTTGT
Organism: Myrrha octodecimguttata; assembly: GCA_958510865.1. NCBI lineage: Eukaryota > Metazoa > Arthropoda > Insecta > Coleoptera > Coccinellidae > Myrrha > Myrrha octodecimguttata. The sequence continues at coordinate 37,347,157 of OY294057.1, forward strand.
AATGGTGGGTTTTATTCCTAAATATCCCAAGAAGACTGACAGATTGAAACATCGTTATAGAATATCGACCAGCAAGCAATCAAGTATTATTGTAATATTGTTTCTTTCCGAATAGTTAGTTAAAAATCTGCCTGAAGATTTCGTTGATATATCCATTAAAAATTGAATTTTCCAGAAAAATTTCAAGAAATACAGATCTAATCGAATTGAATAGTACTCGTGTGAAGGTTCATGCAGCATTTCAAGTGGTCCATATGAGAATCTTTGCCTGAGGAAGTAAAACAGGGATCGAATCTTGAATAGATGAGTGCTTTGGCAACTTGCAAAACCTTCTAACCTGACGTCAATGCATGTTAGATTTTTTATTTTTAATAGCACTTCTTCAATTAACGTGAGAGAGTTTAACAGACAAATGATTAGCTCGTTGCAATATTCATTATAAAAACTCTAACATCGTTGTCAAAAGAATGGATAAAAATATTAAATTACCACATAAGTCTTCATTCTTACTAGACAATAAATTAAATATTTACCACTCGGAGAAATGTTATGCTATTTGTGCTCATAATATGCATAGGTATTGGAGATTTCAAGGCGAATCATTAAATGTTTTGACGAAATACCCTCTACTGGGGTGATCGACCCAAAAAAAAAATTACCCGCCTGAAAATTTCACCGTTTACATTTTGAAATATTTAGATTTGGATGAACTAATAAAAAAAATCTAGAAAAGCACTGACGTGAGGTCAGAAGCTTTTACGCGCTTGTTCAAAATTCTTACTATAACCCACCTTATTACAAAGTTTCAATCTGATTGCATTTGTACTTCTCGAGGTATTGCGGAAATAACGTTAAAATTCCAAATAACAACGGAATTTGGCACATTTTTTACCTTATATCTCCGAAAGTTGATATCGGATCGCATTGGAATTTGGAGCATTGTTGTTAAATACTGATTCCAACGTTTGTGCCAAATTCCATTGGAATCTGATCAATATTTTCAGAGAAAAAAATATTTTCATCAAAAATGTTGAAAGCTTCCGAATAATTTTTTTTTTATTTTGTAGTAACTGGATTCTCACGAAAAACTGTCCACGAAGTTTCAATCTTATCAAGTTAATACTTCATGAGATATCGAGGAATTAACCCTAAAAATTCCGAATGGGCCTAACTCCGAAACTATTCAACCGATTCTACTCATTAACGAACTCAACCGAGATATTCAGGATTAAAACCTAACCTGCAAATTTGGTCCTTCCTTTTGAAAGTGGGCGCACATATGGACGGACAGAATTGAAATGGACCACGGATTATTCTTCAGGGAGTTGAACCCAATCGTTTGATACCATTTTCGGCTCAAAATTCGAAAATTACAGACATCGTGAGGAAATGATAACGTACGTCCGCCGTCCGTTGTGCGGCGCTTTTCTCTGAAATTACTGAACCGAAATCCGTGAAAATTGGTAAAAAAATCGTATATCGCTCGAGATTGATCCCCAAGCTTTTCAGCAGGAACGGTTTACCCTAAGGGCTCAATACTGGGGGTAGGAGGGGAAAAAATTATTTCTCGAAAACTTAACACCGAATTTTCATGAAACTCTGAACGTTGATTACTGTTGCAGAACTAAACCAAAAAAATTTCACGCGGATGATTTCCGACCAGTGGTTCCTGAGTTATTGGAATTCACTGGAATAATCGGTTAACTTTTCATCCAGAATCATACATCTAAAAGGAGATGAAAATATTGATTACCAAATTTTCAACACATATCGAGAAATTTTTAATGGATGCGTTATTATTTTATAAACACAATTTGCAAATGCCCCTTCGATGTTCTTGACAATTTCATAATCGTAAGTTCAGATTAAATATTTTTGAGTTTTCTCTCCCAATATCTTGAAACATAACTACTGAAAATCGGATCAAATTATTATTTATAGAAATCACCCTGCGGATTACGGGATTTAAGATTAAATTTCTTCATGAAGCTCATTCATATCTTGAATAAAACTTTTATTTTATTCACAAATCATTGGTTTTTCAGAACACAAAAACCAATTCCATGAAAAAATTCATTTGAAACATTGAAATCTCAATAAATACTCTTTTATAACTAAATAACACTCCAGATTCATCTTCTAAGCTTTTCAGCAAAATCGGTGTACCCTAAGGGCTCGAAACTGGGGGAAGGAGGAAAAAAAATATTTCTCGAAAACTTACCACCGAATTTCTATGAAACTCTCAACGTTAATTACTGTTGCATAACTCAATCTAAAAATTTTCACCTGGATGATTTCCGACCAGTGGTCCCTGAGTTTTAAAGAAAAACGCTGCAAATTTCCAATAATCCCGAAAATGAGTCATTGCATTCGGTTCTAAGTTTTAAGATTGGAATTCAGTGGAATAATCGGTTAAGTTTTCCAGAATCATATCTAAAAGTAGATGAAATGATTGATTACCAAATTTTCAACACATATCCAGTTTTTGTATTTGTGAAAAACCAATGAGTTTTGAATAATATTTAAGTTTTATTTGAGATATCAATGGTATTGGGTTATTCAACTGAGAAAATAATAAACCCTAGTGTAAAAGTTGCAGCGTTTTTCAGAATAATATTGAAAAGAACTCCACTTTATGATGGAAAGATTTAGCGATCCTCTTTTCTTATGGTCCTCATGAAATTATACATGCACTTTCAACTCATCATTTTCCAATCATGTACTAGATTTCAATTCGATCCGATCTCTTTTTTTGGAAAACTATATATCGTCTTAACGGCCCATCGTAAGCACAATAACTTCCAATGGAAACAACTCATATTTGTAGAGCAGGTTTGGATCTTTATAACGAAGATCGAATTCGTGATGGATAGAATACACCCGATGATTCCGCAGATATACCCATTCAAAATTTTATCATCCCAATATTTCCAAAGATACAGATTGGATCGAATTTAAATCCAGTACTTGACTGAAAAATGACAAGTGATGAATAATCCGTTGTGAAAAACGATTCTGTCCGGCCGGCCGTTTGTAAGCACGATTACGGCAGTATTGAGAATCGTATCGACCTGAAACTTTTATGGTAGGTGACATTTCAAAATGCGACGGTTAAGTTCGTTATTGGGCGAAAAGTACCGAAACTATTAGATTGAAACTTGGCAGTTAGTTGGAGCATAGAACGCGCAACTTTTTGCAGAATTTCGTCCAGATCGTCTTGTCAGTAAGTTAAAAAAAAAAATTCGAAAAAAAATGCTTAGTTCGATTCGAAAATAAGTTTTGGTTATATTTCAAAAAAATATGTCAAATTTCGTGTTTTTTTCCTGGATATCGTTTTTATGAAATAACTGAAAAATTACTGATTCAAACATGATGAAACTTGGCAGCTAGTTTGAAAATGCTGATTGACTAGTTCATTCAGAATTTTGTGATGATCGTGTCTTTAGAAAATTTTGAAAAAAAAGTTCTAATTTTTTTTCAAATATTCAATATTCTGTGATCTTTCTATAATATTATCCTCATGAAATTCTGTATAAACCTTCAAATTGTCATTTTTCGATAAAGTATTGGATTTCAATTCGGTCTTATCTGTATATTTGGAAATATTGGGAAAATGAAATTTTGAATGGGTATAACTGGGGAATCCTTGGGTGGATTTTAGCCATTCACGAATTCGGCCTCCTTAATTAAGGTACAAACCTACTCTACATATATCGAGTTTCTAAGTTGTTCCTTTCGGAAGTTATTGTGTTTACGGTCGGCTTGAATGGGTAAAATTCACCCAATGATTCCGCAGATATACCCATTCAAAATTTTATTTTTCCAATATTTCCAAAAATACAGATGAAATCGAATTGAAATCCAGTACTTCATCGAAAAAAATCTAAAAAAGCACTGACGTGAAGTCAGCAGCTTTTGCGCGCATGTTCGAAGGATATGACCATAAGTGAACATGCGTGCAGAAGCTGAATACTCCACGTCAGTGCTTTTTTAAGTTTTTTGTTCTCAGATTGGTATCGTCGTTCAAAAGCTTGGTTAGTTCACACAATAAAATTTCACATATTATAAATTTTGGCCTTGCGTTTTTATTTCACTACTTCGTATACGAATATAAAGTTTTTAAATGAGCGTAGATGTTTTTACTGTTGTCACTGAATCCCACGCGCCATTGTATATAAAGCAATGAATTTGAATTCAAGTGTTCTGCTGGACTTACTCATACAATTCTGATTAATTTTTTCCATCAGTGAAACACCTTCGGGATCGAGAAGAGATGAAAGGTTTCAACTTTTTGAAATCTTTGAGTAAATTCTTCAATAATGGATATCAGCAATATATCGGTCCCCACATTCAGTTTGTTACATACATAATTGATTCGAAATGGTAACCCATATCCCACTTTTTTCGTGCTTACAAAATTTTTCTATTCATTTCTAATATTGAATGAACGATACAGAAATAAAATCATTTTTTTAATGTGGTATCAGTAGTATAGAAATATTCACTATAAATTACCCACCCGTTATAAAATTCATTGTTACCTGTATAGAAAAGTGTAAAAATTGTTTGTTGTTCGTTGTGAACGCATTTTGTTGCAGTGCTATCAAAAATACAGAGGCGAGCTGTTTTCAGTAGATAAAAATTATTTTGATAGGAAATCTTGTGTATTATTGCATTTTTGAAAGGATCTTTCTTACTGATGATAAAAATATAACACATAAGGATTTGTTAACACCATTGGCAGTGTTCCTACCTTCAATGGTACCATAAATTAGTATGACGTAGAAATTCTCAAACGATATTATATTTCCGCAATAATTCCAGAAATACATATCCGATCGAGCTAAAATCTGGTTCTCAGTTGTAAAGTGGCGGTTTGAAGGTTAATGCAAACTGGAATGTGACAAATAGTTTTTTAAATATTACAATTTTCATAATTATAATAATACCATCGTCGCTTAATTTTGCCTAAGACTGTACCGCGGCGTTATACAACCAAACACCAAGTTTCAATCGAATTGAATCAGATATTCAGATGGTTTTGTCCATAATTAATTTATATGATCAGATTGGAGCGTCGTTAGAAGCAGAATTTTGAAATGATCTAGTCGTTAGAAAATTTTCAAACAAATGTTTTTCAGATTTTTATTTTTCTGAAAACTATTCATCCTAATTGAATAAAAATTGGCACAGATCTCTAAGTCAAAATATTACAATGGAGTTTCAAATTTCAGTTTTGGACAATATTTATTTGCAGAAAAATTTGAAAAAAAATGTAAAATTTCTTGGCTTTTTCAACTTTTGGTATGATTTTCTCAATTTCTTTGAAGAAGGTTAGGTTATCGAAATTAAACTTCATTGGTAGTAATGCCAACGAATAATTAATTAATGATTAATGATTAATTTTCGAGAATTATTCATGACCTTGCCATGTGGTTTGGCACAGAGCTTGAGCTCACTATTTAACAAGGGTATTTCAAATTTCACTTTGATCAGATATTCACCTTGGGAGATAATGGGAAAATATGATCAGTTTCGTGCTGATTTAATCGCTATAATTGTTGATTATTTCCGAAATGACTCAAAAGATCCGATCATTAATTGAAAGGGTATGTATATCTGCAGAATAACAGGATGGATTTCACGAATTTGGCTCCAAACCTGCTCTACAACTATTAAGTCTCCTAGCAGATTCTTTCGGTAATAATTTGTTTGCGATCAGCGGTTTTCTAGATCTTAATGAAGTGTTATTGACAACAATTGAGTCGTTGAATGCGAAGGTTTCAAAGAAATTGAAATACTCCGTCGGTTGGGAATTTTCCTCATATCATTTCAGCATGTTTTCGTTATATTAATTTGTAAGCCAATAATTGTTGTTTATTTTTGTTGACGATATTTGAGTGTATTAAACTTCCGAAAACCCGTTGTTGAGTTATATACCATCCAGTTCAATGAGTTTTTTGCGATTGCGTCAGTAACATCGATATAAACATTTCCACTCCATTGAAGGTTTAGATACAGGATGCGAGTTTCATAAGAACCTACTGTGGGGAAATTCATGTGACTGTTGACTGTTTCATAGTCCATATTTCATCTGGAAGAGTGAAGATTTCTCTCTTGATGACATCTGATTTTTGGTTTATTATTTGATAAAATCAAAAAATAAACCTTAGTGATCGAGCAACGAATAAAAAATTGTAGTGTTTTTCTATAGGTAGCGGAGTGCAATCATACACATGGGGTTGAAGTCGAATCACATTATCGTTTTTATTATGCAGGCGTTCGACGAACTTGATAGTCATTGGTGTTTTTTCATGTGTTTGATCTCTACTATCGTGTAATTTATTCACACTCAATCCTTTGTTTCTGGAATCAGAAATGTTCAGGACTATTGAAAATGGCATGACCTATATTTGCATTTATTTTTGTGTACGTAATAATTCATGACTCCCAAGAAATATTTCATGAATATTCGTTTCATTGTATTCAAAGCAAATGCATAGTTATAGGGTTTTTGAACAAATATTTTATACTCGCTTGTCCAAGGGAATAATAGCTTATCGTTTTACCAAACTTTCTAAGGAAAGTGTTGAAAATTTTAGGGTAGACGATTTCGAAGTTATATAAAACTCAGACATTAGATTTGTTCGTTGTACCCGCATGAACTACACTAACTACACCAACTCCACTGACTTTCAATTTTCAGTGCAGCTGAGTGTAGTCACAGATAACTGAAAGAGTGGACTTAGTGTAGTTCAATCTGTTCTATGATTCTCACAGAATACAAATATATGATAGATGATTATTAACTGCCACGGTGGTGCAGTGGGTTGATTAACTGCTTGTAAAATCGAAGGTACTGGGTTCGAATCCCGGCGAGGTTATGGATGTTGGGTTAAGTTTGTGGTGTATAGGTAAATGTTTGTGTGTACTATAAATAAAAAGTCTAGTTGGTATGAAGCAGAATGATTGAATGGCCATAGTAGCCGAGGACACTTGAAGGAATGAATGAATGATAGATGATTTTACGCAAACCCAAGATGACAGAATTCTATGCTTCTTTTGTTTTCGCTACCACTTCGAGTTAGATTCGTCGTCAAGTTTTTCTAAAGTCGTCACGGACAAAAGTTCCATTTCAAACAACGACATGATGAAAATTAATTTCGTCCAAAAATAACCACACATAGAGAACAGAACAAGTCCAACCAGGAACCAGAGACAACCACAGATGTCCATGATTTTAAATTTTATTTACGCATAACCATGATGTGAAAAACATGACGTGCTCATCTGAAAAATGAGTGACGTCAGCAAGATTAAAATACAAGGAGTTGTATATTCTGTGTTTTGAATTTGCATGTTAATTCAAAGCACAGAATATACTCTTTGTATTTTCTGCTAGCTGACGTCACTCATTTTTCAGAGCACACCTTGTTTCTTACATCATGCGCATAACCATCACAGAAGATAACCTCACTCTATGCACTGCACACGTAATCTGTGACTACTCTGTCTCCCAATATTTCCGCAACGAACAGAGTGCAAGTTTACTACAAAACACACCGAACAGAATCAATGGAGTAAGTGTAATTAGTGGAGTTCATGTAGGTACAACGAACAAACCTTATGTTCCCATTGCCTTGATATCCGAAAAAATTGTTATCCAATGAAATTGAAACTCATATAATAATTGAACAACACCGACGCGCATACCTATTTAGTGAAGATTGTATCATATATAGGGCGATTCCAAATAAAAGTGTGTTTGCATGACTCATTTTCCGCCCATTTTTTCTACGTTAACAAAATTCAAATATAATTTTGGTTATTTTCATCTGGAGAAGAACTATTGTAACTTGAATAAAAATTATTATTTATATAAAATGCCCTTGCTGATTGCGGGATGCAAACTATTTGTCAATGAATAATATCCAAATAATGCAAACGATCTTTTTTTCAGATGTTGGGGGTAAACCCAGAAAATCCTGAAAAATAATAGATTTTTGAATAGATTCAGAAGGTTGATTAAAAGAAAATAAACTAGTGAATGCATTCTAATCTAATAAGTTTTCAGAATAATTTTGACATCCGCATAAATTGTGGACTCCGAAAGTTGCAGAGAAATTGATATCAGAAATTCATTAATCTTTTCTCGATATACCATCTTCAAAATCATACTAATTCTTATCTTATCCTTGTCTGATAGGAAAGCCCTTTCGAGCATTAAAGAACTCGGGTATCTGGGAAATTGTTGTTTTTGAGCTATCAATAAATATTGCTCACATGGCCGCAAATGAGTCATACTGATTACTGACACTTCCTCTGAGGTTAAAGCCTGATTTGGAATAATTTGGTATATAAAATGTTTCAGACACTATTCGTCAGATTTCGTTGAAATTTTTCATGAACCTTCGAGCCGTCAAACCGTTTGCAACCAAGAATTATATTCGAATTCGACCGATCTAGTTGTGCTTGTTTATATCTGGAAGTTAGGCAGCGTCAAGCGGTGTTAATATCTGTATAAAGGTGACTTTACTGGCCACGAAAGTTAGTTTGTAAATGCTGGATTCTTTTCTAGAGTTTCGTTTTGATTGTGTGAAATTTCGTTTTACTTTTCTCACATACCACGATTGACTATCAAATGAAAGATATGCGAATAAACAATTTAACTTCGTCAGAAAAAGTACGGATATTAAATACCGATTCTCAGTAAATGTTCTAAGGAACAATTATGCTATTTATCTTGAACGTCGAGAGAAGTCTATCGAGATCGAATGATGCTGATCAAAGTCTGAAGACATTAGATTATATGATCACTAAACATTTAAACATTAACTAGACTACTTTTTGGTATACGCAGTACAGGCAATAATAATATAATCTGTAGATGATATGATAAATAAAATACAGATAGATAATTCCAGTTCCCAAGGGTGCTCAGGCTACTTTATCAAATGATTTACAAGCTTATGAGATTTATCTACTGGCAAGCAGCAATGGAGCATTGAGGGTCTCTTGCAAGTATTTTGTTTATCATTGAAATCGATCATTCTATCCTTAAGAGCAAACAATACTACGTGGTCGGGAATTACGACTAGGCAACACAGCCACATTCAAGTTTCATTAAACCTCGTTAATATCTCAAGGTTAGGTACCTGGACGGGGTCTACATGATTTAATGTTGCCAATAGCCGCGTGAAATATTGGAATTCGGAGTAATTTCGACGTTTATAGGCGAAAACGGGGTGGCGTTCTGCAGGCTTCAGTGAGTATTTTTTTTTTTATTTTTTTTTGGGATGTACCTAATTCTTTTGTGAGAATGGGTAATGTTAGTTATTTTCGCATTTTTCACTCCATTTCAGTTTTTATCTTCCCGAAAATTCTTGAATATAAAAAAGTGGCAACATTGCGCATTCTATCAATTTTTTTCAATCACCAAAAAAAAATTTTTCAAAATAACGAACTCTGGCCTCCAGAAGTCGCCCCGATATATTAGAGGTATTGTTTGCTCTTAGGAATGCCCAGATAATTCAATCTCCTTCAAAAATTTCTATTATCAATGACTATTCCACTCATTCCATTTTTAGTGAGAAAGTTTCCATAGCGACGCTCGTTTCACAGCGATGAAATGCGCAAGCCGGCAAAACTTGAAAGCCTATTACAATATCCAATCTCAAGGACCCGGCATATCGGGTGCCCAATTTGCCGAGTCGGGTGTCACTTATTACACTATCCTAGATGCCGGCCGCTTCTGTTATATCCGTGAATGAACGCTCTCGGCGTTGCTATAATACTGTCCTGTATGCCAGGCGGTAGGGAGCCAGTCAGACCGGGTCCACCCGATCGCCCTAGATCAGGATACTAGCTACCGGTTCGTTATTATACTACACGGACCCTGCCTGTCGGGCCCGGGATATTGGGTAGTGTAATAAAACTTTTAGCAAGTTTGTTTTTTAGCAATAAAACTTTGACATTCCTCAAATTTAAGATAGCTTCGGAAATGTGTACTCATTTGTCAAATAGCGCGATACTTGTCAAATAGTTAATTGGAGAATTCTTGAAATGAGCCATCAAGAGGAGGATAGATTCGGAAATATTTCGTCGAATGAAATACATGGTGAAATTGCCAAACTGCGGTGCATCTCAATACGAGAAAAACTAGGACATCTGTGTGGAACCAGCTTTCGGAATTTCTGCTTGAGAGAAACTTCACATTAGATAGAGCAACGACTGCAGTAAAATCAGCAGAAATATAAGAGGACTATGCTTTTAATGTGAAGAAGAAAACCGGCGAAGATATTACAAAGAGTCCTCTGTGAAGTCTTTATGGAACACCACGGCATAGATAATTCAAGAAAAGTTTCTCAAATTATATGATAGAATGATCGGTCCATTCCAAAGTTTAATTTTCAAATCAGCTCTTTTAGCTAGGGATTCGAATCGCAAAATGTTGCGATGTTGTTCTAAAGCTTTTTCGACCGAACAGTTTTTGAGAATGGTGAACTGTTACGATGAATATAAGCCAGATGGATTGCAAAAGCAATTTTCCCATGTCTGCTCCTTTGAATTGGCTTGGCGTGGCCATGAGGCAGCTAATTGCTCAATGTATTCTTTCCTAAAAAATATGATCTCCTGGAAAACTTCACTGGTCGGGTAGAATATAACCCAATATTTTCCAAAACTTCCCAAGGTGGTTCGAAAAACATATCGAATAGTGAATGGTAAGTGGCAAGTAAAGAAAAAAAGGATTTATGTCCTGTTCGCCTATACCTTAAAATAATGTAAAAAAGATGGACAAATCCAAATGTAACAACTGACAGACTTTTTTGGATATATATCCAAATTGGGAAAGAGGAATTTGGTACACAAACATGCCTGTAAGAATAAAGTCAATATCAAAATGGACAACAATATCTGCAGATAACATTGGAATGACCACAAAAAATTCAAAATAACGAACCATTCCCATAGAGCATTGGCCAAAAAAGGAGTTAATGAACCAGAGTAATTAAAAATACTGGGCATTCGAGTCGGGTCCCTAAGTAAGATTATGCGTTGATCCACCACTGGCAATAGGATGTCAACTTCAGCATTCAATTTGATTTCTACTTATATATTTTATTGAATCTTTGCCACATGCTAGATGGTTATTTCCGTTTACAGAAGATCTTGAACTTCAGTAATCAATAAATTATTTAAAATTGAAATTGCAGTTTATTATAGACGATTATCAGAAATGCAAGTTTACCAAGCACCGTTTTTATGGATTTAAAATTCCTAATGATGGCATAAACTAAGTGCTTTATTTTTGGCCATGTAAATGACGCTCGCATTGATAATTTAATTTAGTTAGTTTAGGCGCCAATAGTCAATTCGCGGTTGTTCAACGGACTCCGCCTAAAATTTATGCAGCTACTTTCAAATCTCCAAGTTTTAACGCTGCCTGGCTTCTACAAATAAACACTGACGTCCGACCATGAATCGAAAAACTTCCAATAGAAACAACTTAAAGACTCAATATTTGTGTAATATAGGATTGAATGTCAATGGATTTCTTGCATGCATTTCCTATTATTCTACCTTTTTTAATAACGAATTATTCATAATTCGTGAATTGTGGAAGTGTGATTTTGTATCGAAATAAATTGAGAAAAACATAAAAATGTCATTTCGTATTACATGCAAGAGACCTATGACGTTAGGCTTAATGGATTATGTTCCCCATAGGTTCCATGGAAATGCTCATAAAAATTTTGCTACTGGCTTCAGTGAGTGTCATTCCCAAATGATTTTCCAAAGCACAACGGATTTACTAAACTCATTCACTTTAGGTTCTGCAGAGGTCTTTATCGAGTCTTGAGTTAGAATTTACTTATGGATGATCTTTAAAGCATATAACAACCGGTTGAAATAATGCAAGGATATAAATACAGGATGGTCCAACCAAAACATAACACCTCGATTTTCCGACTTTATAATGAAAATGTGGGAAATGGCTCGGACCTGTCAATTGAAGAGAGCCCGAAAATATTGAAGGAGCTGTTCACAAGAATCTACTCGGAAAAAATTTTCCCAATTTACCGCAATGTGGGGAATAGTTTGAAGTTTACATGAAAACACATACAGTATGGTCCAACGAAATCATAACAACTCGATTTACCGACTTTAAAATGAATTTATTTTGAATATGGATGAGGGGTGTTACGATAACTAATTTTGAACGTAGTATCGATTACTATCTAACCCTTGAATTTCGCTTCAAAATATCTAGCGAAAATAGTAAAAGAGGCAATGTCGAATTTATCTACAGAATATCCGACACATTTCAAACGTATTTAATAGTTATGTCGTTAATCGTTAAGTAAAAGTAAATTCTCTTCCACTATTTCACCTGTCATTTCGTTATCGATGGAAATTTTGAGGCGAAATTTCAGGACCAGATAGTATACTTGCGTACTCGATGAGATCTTCAAAATGAGGTATCTTAACACCCCTCATCCCTATTCAAAATCAAGGGGTTGTGTTCACTGCTGTTAGAGGGGTTGCAGTTACGGGGATACAATGAGCGGAAAAGTTGTTCCCCCTCGAATCAGAAATTGACGGGTCCGAACGATTTTTATTTTAAAGCCGGAAAATCGAGGTGTTGAGTTTTCCTTAGACCACACTGTATGTGTTTTCATGTAAACTTCAAACTATACCCCACATTGCAGTAAATTGGGAAATCTGTTTCGAGTATGATTCTTGTGAACAGCTCCTTCAATCTTTTCGGGCTCTCCTTCACAAATTCATTAAATTCTAACTAACAGATCTGGAAACTCGTTATCTTCTGTCCTACAGTATGTCAGCCCAGGTCCGTGCTTTTCACACTGGTTCAGCTTTTCTCGTTATTGGTATTTTACAACTATTACTGAGTATCAGTTCGATCCAGTTGTTACATTTTTCTCATTAATTATCGAGAATTAAATTCGGATGACCAGAGAACGTCAAAAGCCCAATTGCTAAAGGAAATTTTTTACGAATGAGCCCAAAAAGGCACAACATTATTTTGAATTATCAAACACGACTCAAAAATCATTTTGTAGCTTTTTTCTGGGTTTTCACTCCCGATATCTGGAACCGAACTATTAAAAATTGAATAAAAACTGTTTTCTTTGTGGAAAACGCCTTTGTGGATTGAACTATTTGCGAAAAAAAACTTTATTAAATTTCTAATAGTTTTATTTCAGATATTGGGAGTGAAAACCCAGAAAAAACCTACAAAATGATTCAAAGTCTTCCCAAAGAAAGCTTTAATCAATATAACTTAAAATGCCATCCTGAATCTTGATTTTATATAGATACCCTCTCGCCACTGATGCCAAAATTATTGTTAGAGTTGGAAACAATATAATAACTCAGATTTGCCATTCAAGACCATGAGGCCATCTTCCAATTTATGTCTTCTTTGCTAACATTTAATAGTGTCATTTTGTTTCAGATATACTACATTCATTATCCTTTATCCTATTGGAGTAACAGGAGAATTACTATGTCTATATGCAGCTCAGCTTGAGATTAGAAAAACAGGATTTTTATCTATACAAATGCCAAACACTTTCAACTTCATTTTCAATTATCAACATTTTTTGATCATCATCATGTTGATGTACATTCCTTGTGAGTATAACAACATATTGAAGATTTCATACTTTTCACATCAACATTGAATATACAAATGAGAAACCTCTGAACTATGAGTTGTTTTAGAGGAATCTGATAAATTTCCCAACTCAGGCCCTTTCTGAAGTGTGGGAATACCTATTTTAGAATAGAACCTTTCTACCTTTTAAAACCATAACTTACAGAGGAAGGTTTTAATTCGTTCTCAATAAATGTCGCGGTTCTACTTTGGAGATTTTGACTTTGAGAATAATGCTGCTTTGTTTTTCAGTTTTCCCTCAGCTATACATGCATATGTTCACATTAAGGAGGAAAGTGCTAGGAGGTCAAACCCCTGTGAAAAAACTAAGCTAATGAAATAATTATTATAGTTGACTGTTTTATTTATAAATGTTCAAATTACAAGATTTATTTTATTGAGATATTTGTTTTTTTATTGCCTTGTTCTCTAGGAATGTTTCGAAACAAAGAATAAATAATTAAATTTCAACTGCATTATTATAAGGGAAAATTGATATAAGAAGTACTCAAGAACTCGTGAGAGTTCTTTGAAGTTTCCTGTAATGCCTGCTACCTGATTCAGTAAGAGCTTTTTCCAATTCATTACAGATGTGATTCAAGTTATTGATGTCGGTCTGTACGATATGATGTTCTACATCATAATCTACAAAGTTTTCTTTTTGGGTTTTTAGGGAAAAGTCCATAGTTATAATAGGATTTGTTTGATGGAGCATGCTCCTAGAAGCAACCTACAAAGTTAATGAATTATTGATCACTATATTCTGAATGAAAAATTCGAATTATTACCACTACTTCAAACCTCCATTCCAAGTTGTCAAAATGAGGCTCCTTGACACTTAACTGATGTAAGATTTGACTTATTTCTTTCTTTCTGCTTTGGTAGAATTTATTTAGTATGACCTCTTGTTCCTCATTGAAACCAAGAGTTAGCACCGAGTCTCGAAAATCAGCTTCACTCAGCTAAAATATTGCTACTAAATCATAACGAAAAAAATCCATTCCCAATATTACCCTGTGTTGACATGACAGTACAAGTAAATTGACCAATCCATATACGCTGTTTTGTATGTTTTCAAAAGGTACAGAGAGTTTTTCCGCCGCTGTTGTGTATAATCTAGGGTTCGGACCATTGTTCAAATAGTCTATACACAGCTTGCAGAAATCAACAAGAACTGAAAGGTCGAATTAAAGATGTGCAGTATTTAATAATTTTATTGTTCTTACCTTGAACAGTTTGATTTTTCAACAAATTTAAGTGTTGTTTATGATCGTTTCTCAGTGATATCAACATTTCAGAATTATTGGTTATTTCTCAAGTTCTGTCAAATTTGGAAAGCTAATATGAGCATAGAATATTGGGTAGACAACTTGTCATTTACTCCAATGAACTCTATATTATATACCTGGAAGGGACCCGTTTTGAGCGATAAGTGAAGCCAATTCGTTGCTTATGCAACCCGCGAAGTGGACGGGTATCTATCTCTTTCTTCCTCATTGCAGTAAAGGGAACTCTGTCGCATTTATTCTAAATATTTTTAATTTTTCGTGTCAAATTAGGAGAACCTGAATTTTTTTCTGACTAATTCGTGAATAAGGCAGGATTGAAGAAGATCTCACATGTTCAAGTGAAATTTCAACTAAGTGAGCGGTTTTTCTGGGGAACAGCGCGTTATCATCCTCCGTAAATTTGCGTTTTTTTGCCGAAAATGGTTCCAAGCGACCAGGTTGGACTCACTGATGAAGAGTTCAATGTCAAATTGAATTATATTTAGCCGCCCGTTGTCACGATAACTTACTACCGAGAAAAGCTATAGCGACTTAAAAAATTCAAAATAAGTTCGTTAATGGGCAAAATTTACCTAACAATTTCGAAGTTATATCCATTTCAAATATATTATTTTATTTCCTCTATATCTCAAGAAGTACTGATGCGATCAGATTGAAACTTGCTAAATGATTGCATGAAGAATCGTTAAAAAAATATTTTTTTCGGAAACTATCAATGAGATTTCAATGAAACTTGGCGCAGACCTTGAAGTCGAATCTGAACAGCAATGTTCGAAATTTCAGCTCGATTCGACTCACATTTCCAAAAATATCGGAAAAAAGTATGTCATATTTCGCATTGGCAATGAATTTTAACCAGCGCTTAAATTTTCCTGACTTCAAGTCAGTGCTTTTCGAGAAGTATTTTCCTATGTTCCTATTATTTAAATTTATTGTAATAATGATGAAACTATCGTCAATCGTCAATGCACAGCTCACACCAACATAATTCTTCACTTTTTGAACCACACGTGGTGAAGGCAGAGGAAGTAATGGCATATCAGAGAAAAATAGATATTCATTTTCAAAAATATTGCACTTTCTAAACGATGTAATACCCAAACTACATGAATTTCCAAGTAAAACCAAATTTGAGCCGTTCAACACCATTCACTTCAATGGGTGTGACAGGGAGAGGTTACCGTAATTAGCGCTATCTTTGTTTCGTTGCCCCTTGTTACGCTTTAAGCTTAGTTGAAGAAGGGTCGGCAGACTACCTCGGTAGACTAGAGGATGGAAACATGTTCTAGGATGCTGAAGGTACCGGGTTCGAATCCCGGCGAGGTCATGGATGTTGTAAAGTGTCTAGGTGGTGGTGATTTGAAAAGAATCTTAACCAAATGATATGTTCGATGTGTCGATGGTTCGAAATGGCCAAGCACAGTAAAAGATAGAAAAAAAAAAAAAAAAAAAAAAAAAAGAAGGGTCGGGTCCTTTCCAGGTAGTAATATAGAGTTCTATGATTTACTCATTAAGCGATTTCAAGCGATTGACCAAAATCTCCGGTTATAGTTACGGCATTCAGGTCGATTCTGTTTGCCTATTGCTATGAACCTTGCTATCTTTCTAATTTATAGAATATGGCCATGGGTTACGTATTCTGTTCCGAGTGTTATAGCAATGTTTGTTATGAATTTCGTCATAACAATATTGCTATTCGCAACTACTGCTAAGCGATACGCCCTCTGGCGATAGAAATTCGAACACTTCCAAGCTAGTAGTTTTTCGACGTGCCTGTTATTCTAACGTAATTTGCTTACTTTTGGAGTTCATTTTCGAGCTTTTGTGTTGTTCTCCGAGTTAAAATTTTGGTATACCGAAAGTGTTTGTAATATTCATCAATCGATTTCTTCCTTTCCGATTGTATTAATTCGAAATGACATCCTCCCGAAATGACTATTGTTGTGTGCCACAACTCAATGTTATTCATGGTCAAAGAAGAAAGGATCATCTAATGCCTCTAGTTTCGATTTTTTCCAAAGCAAAATGAAAGTGAAGTTAATTTGGAAACAGCATTTGGCAGGGAACTCAATGATAGAAGAAAGACCTAACTTCAGAAATTGAAGATTGGAAAACAGGTTACGAAATACATGAAAGTATGTTCACTGCATTTCTCTGAAGATGTTTATTTTCATAAAGGTAAATTACATACAATGTATTCATTTCGAAACAACTTCATGTCATGATATTCTCAGTTGTAATTGAAAATAAGAGAATTTTGAAGAAAATTGCTGCAGAGAAACCACCGAGCACTTCTGCAGCTACCTAATTCACATACACAAAATCATATTCTAAAAGATGGATCTGATTGAAAACCTGACAGGAACTAGATATACTGTTAGAATTGATAATACCTGAAGTTACTCATATAAATACATTAATACTTTTCATTTCTACATATAGGTAGGTTGAACCAGCTGTGACATTTTTCATTTTGTATGTGTATCTTGAGCTGCTGTAATATCATAATGAAATCAATTATATGTCTATCTGTTTCCTTTTCTTTAGAAATACGATGCAAAAGAACTAAAGCAGAAAATCTGTTTTCATTTTATAGATTCACTCGTTTGTAAACAGAGAACAAGTCATATCATTTGGACTGATTCTAGATTTACCACATAATATAGCCTGCATTCAGCACTTCTGCACATTAATAAGAGACCTTAAATTACTTATTGAGGTGCCTATTTTTCCAGAAATTCAAGTAAACTTAGATATTGGTTCATTTTTATCCACCAAGCAACATACAGTAAAATAACACCGAAATCATCCTCCAGGAACGATTTAAAGTTCGATTTTATATCGTGATCCAAACGAAAAGTTCCTTCTCAAGAAATCTTACACAAAATTATAATAATTTCTTCAAATATCTAAGCTCTGCTTAATAAATATTCGTTCTCCACCACATTCCTAAGGTTTGTTTACATAAAACTACTAGCTTGGACAGGTTCCAAATTTATCCGTTAGGGCGCTGGTATCTTCGCAGAAGTTCCCAATCATGGACTTCCATTTGATTTTAGATATTTGATGTTCTGTGATTTTAGAGCTGACTGTATTTTGAGACTTTAGAACTACAAGGAAGAAGAAAATAACCCTAATTCGTGAGTTTTCTTTATGGTTTCGCATACATACAGGTCGATTCTGTTTGCAAATAGCAATATTGCTAGGAAAAAAATATTGCTATCATAACAAGATTGGAATTATTGGTATTCTGATCAACGATTTTGAGCAATATGATCTGTCACTTTAACAAGAATCTTGCTATCAATATTGCTATCTCAAAATAGTACTTGCTATGCTTCATAACAAGAAAGGTTAGAAAAGGAATCTTACAGAGATCCATTTGTTTCAGTATTATTTCTTCCAAGAATTCGAAAATATTGAAGATAGGGAAGAATGTGCTAATAGAAATTTGTTCAAGGTTCTCTAGAATATTTAATTTTAAGGAAATTTTAATTGTGCAAGAAAAGGTATTCAAATGTATTCTGTATGCTTATTTCTTGAGAATTTCGAAAAGTAGGAAATTCCATAGGTTTGTCTGTTCGTTTGGAAGTTTAACTGCAGGGTTATTCGAGTACTTCCATTTTTGTTTCGAATGAACTATCACGAAGTAACGGACTACTCTATCCATTATTTTTCACCAAAATTTCAACACTCGATTCTTGATTTCCGTACAGAAAATAGCATAGCTATGTTTACATACGAGAAGTATTTCCAGTATTAACAGAGAAGAAAGTTTCTTCAACATTCTTCAGGTCTTTGGAATTATTGAATTCACATAATTTGTTCTAAATTTATTATCTTCCCAAAGTAAGTTCACATTTTGAAAAATGCTACGACCTCTATGTAGAGAGGGCAACGTTGTGTAGTTATCTGATAGAAAAATGACTATAACGTTATATTTTCAAAATGTAGGTACACGGTAAAATGTGTGTGTCAGAACGTCATGGCCAATCGGGATAGTTTATAAAAGTGAATGGAGTTTTAGATAATCTAAGATGTGAAGGATTGGGTTGGTATCACTAATGAAGAACCCATGAAAGAATTTAAATGTGTCCATTCGTCTAGCTAGCCAGCCACTCAGAATAAAATGTTCATATATTTGTATTCTGTGATGTGCACAAACACCATAGACAAGATATACAGAACCAATGATCTAATACCTAATATTATATATCCATGATGTTAAACAACATGGTGTGCTCATCTGAAAAAAAAAGTGACGTCAGCAAGATTAAAATACAAGGAAATATATATTCTGTGCTCTGAATTTGAATGGAAAAAGTGACGTCATCATTGGTAAATATACGATCACAGATAAGCACACCATGTTTTGCTTACATCATGGTTTATATTGTGACGAGTGCGGCCCTGTCTGTGCGAGTGTTTTCCAGAAAACTCCTGGACCCCTTTTCTCGAATCGGGGAAGGGAGAAGATAGGCGTGTAGACGCTGTTGTCAAGGAAACGCGGTGCATTTTTGATGGAACGATAAAGAACGTTCATTCCATCAAATTCAAGAATAGGGTCCCTGATGTATATGCGTCACCCGCTTGTCTAGAATCTTCTCGCAATCGTTAGAAGTTCTCCGAGTGATATAATCATGCGACTGGAGACAGGGACATGAAGGTTGGAATCGGCCAATCGGAGAGAACTCGGTATGGCGGTAATTTTGAACTTCGCAACGAGAATGATAACTTTTCTTTATGCTGTGTCTTTACTTCTATTTGTTGTGCCTTTGGCTCGATACAATATTTTATCTCGAACTGGTATATTCTTAATTGATTTTGATGAAACCAAGACTGTGTATTTCTCTATTTTAGACGAAAAACTGGATATTTATGTGATAGTAGATATATTGGAAAATTAGTAACATGAAAGTCAGTCCTTTTTTTACGCGCTTGTTCTAAGGAACAATGTGATAAAGCGTTATTATTTTACCAACAATTCTGCAATTCTCGAAGTACGAACGGCAAATGGCCTTGAACGACTAGGTTGGACAAACAGTGATAAAAAATTCATTTTGAAATTCAATCCTGTTTGTCAGGCCGTACACACTCTGTAACTTTTAGACTAGACTAGAGTATTTACTGAACATTTTCCGGTCGAGCAAACTCAAAATATAGAGCTAAATCCACCAAAAAGTTTAGTGGATTTACAAATCTGATATTATGGTGCTTTCCCAAATAATTAACCCCAAAAAAAACCCTCTGCGTACACAAAATTGAAACTAAGTAATTATAGTTGTTAATTTCAATAAGAATAAGCTTAGGAATTTGATATGTTTTGAGCAAGTTCAGGGCCTAATATCAATAAAGGACGAATTCATGAATGGGTAAAATATATACTATGTATCTCGAATATGGGTGCAAAGATGGTTTATCATCCGCCTGATGATTTATTTAAATCATTTAAACGAGTTGGTCTTTGTGCACCAGAACTCTTTCTCTACAAATATCGGTTCACGTAGACTTATACAGCCGCCGATTGTATAAAATATTAATTTTGAAAACAAACAACTTAAACTTTTAGAGCCAGGGCTTTGGAGCTCAATTCTAATTAGAATTCACGAATGGGTGTAAAATCCACTTGTATAGTTTTCAAACACATAATATATTTATTAGAAATATATTATACATATCCGATGGAGCTGAAATATATATACATAGATAGACGATCTTATTGATGAAAATTATAACTTATATAAATAAAATTATCAAGTTTCGGTTTTGTGGACGCAGGGTTTTTCGATTTTATTATTTAGAAAAACAACAATAAAAATTTCAGATTTGGATATCCTCGAAACTATTCAGCGGATTTAGGGCCGGTATTATAAAACTTAACTAGAAGTTATCTTAAACTTTAACTGACAGTTTTGGCAGTTATATTAGGACATAACTGTCAAAGCCGTCAGTTAAAGTTAACTTCAAGTTAAGTTTTGTAATACCGGCCCTTAGCTCACTCACCCAACCGAAATAGTCAGTATCTAAACCTGAAAATTTCAATACCCTTCTTCTCCTTCGAAAGTTACAGAGTGTTTATGGCCTGACAGACAGAATTTAATTCCAAACTAGATTTTTTATCAGTGTAAGTTCAACCTAGTCGTTCAAGGCCATTTGCTGTTCGTAATTCGAAAATTGCAGACTTGTTGGTAAAATGATAATGCTTTAAATTGTTCCTTAGAACAAGCGCGTAAAAAAAGAAAATGTTACAAATTTTCCAATATACATAATATATTTATCACATAAATATCCAGTTTTTCGTCTCAAATAAAGAAATATAGTCCTGGTTTCATCCAAATCAATGAAAAATATCAGTTTGAGATAAAATACTGTATGTAACCAAAGACACTCCATATGGAACAGTCATCATTCTCGTTGAGTTCAAAATTACCGCCATTCCGCGTTTTCTCTGATTGGCCGATTCCAACCTCCATGTCCCTGTCTCTATAGTGGCACGTGTGATACATATAAAACTCTATATAACTATAGAGTTCATTGGTGATACATGGGCAAGCGCGGAGGAGCACAGGGAGTCATTCAGTCAGCAGAGTTACTCGTAGCGCAAAGTGATCAGTGAAAATAAATTGTCCATAGACTTTGAAAGAATTAGTTCTTGAGTTATTGATTATTAGTTTAAATAAATAGTTCAATCATTCTGAACGTATAGATAAATCAAGAAAACGTTACAATATTATTAGATCATTGTACAGAACATATATGTATTTACTTCATAGCCAATATAGCCATGTGTGCGAAGATAAATTTTTAAATTTGTGCTTTTACTTTCAAAAGGAGATAAACCGAAACCAAGTCCATCAAAATTCAAGATTGGATCCTCAATTTTGAGGGCTATTCATTCAAATCGGCATTTTGGATTTGTTCCGCAATACTTTAGAAATAATGCAGAATCATATCAATTCTTACTTGATGTCAAATGTTGCGTGCGTTGGGCGAAAACGCCCATTATTGGCCCTTTTTTCGCATAACTGCGACTAACTTTAAACATGCAAGTTCAATATGGGTAAAAAAAACTTCAATTTGTAACGTAAAATATGGCGTTATATTCAATATATACCTCACAAAATCACACCAATTCAAAAACAAATTATTGACTAGAATCACTTCAATCATTGTTTAATTTAAATCATTTGAACGATGGTTTAATGAATATGAAATTTTTGTATATTTCATCTTTATGATCAGGCTTATCATTTTTGATGGAGCACATATTCAGAACACCGTTTCAATTTAAAGACATTTCAGACATATACACACTGAACCATTGAAAGCTCAACAGCGACTCTGAGGAAGTGACAGAACAGAATCGTATAAAACTGGTGAATGAACTTATAATCAGACTGCCTACCACCCATTTTCATACAAAAGTTCAAGTTCTGTTCAAAATGAGACCTAAAATTTCAAGCGTTATGCGACTGCATTTTTCGTCGTGAATAATCCAGAGATTCTGGTTCGATTGTGTTTTTCAACTCACAGGAAAAAGTCGAGCGGGGTTGAATCTAGGGATCTGGCTGGCCATTATAGAGCCTCTTCTTCCAGGAATCATTCTATCAAAAAACGCCATTACATGCAATGCATAATATGGAGATGCCACGTCTTGTTGAAATATCAATGGTCTTTAAGGAAACAATCGCCATTTTTAAAGATAACTACTATATTTGTGAATAAAAAAATTCATCCAATTTCTTGAGAGTGATAATTATTACGGCGCTTCTCCTGGGGAACAGCGCGTTATCATTTCTTCATGATGTCTGTAATTTTCGAATTTCGAGCCGCAATATTGGTCTCAAACGACTAGGTTGGACTCACTAATGAAGAATCCGTGGTCAAAATTGATTCTGTCCGTCCGGCCGTATGCGCTGTAACTTTCGAAAGGAAGGATCTAGGGTCTTGAAATGTTCACGTTAGGTTAAGATCCTAAATATTTCGGTTAAGTTCGTTAATTGGCCGAATCTGCCGAATAGTTGTTTGTGCTACAGCCATTTGAAATTTTGATTTTTCAATATCTCGAAAAATATTTATCTGATCGAAATGAAACTCGGTTGGAAGATGAACAGTGTCGATAAGAAAAGTTATCCATGGAAAAATTCGAAAAAAAAACTATTTTTTTTGGAAATTTTTATATTTCATCGAAATTTCACTGAAATTTACAAGTCACCATTTCGCAATGTGAACAAGCGCGTAGAAGCTGCTTCTAGACTTTTTTTGGACAGTTGCATTGTAATATCTCATTTTTAATTATTGTGAGAATAAATAGTGATTTCCCTATGATCTCAACAGCAAACCGATGGAATTAATTTATTTTTGTTGTTCGATACTAAGAAGGACAATACCGTTCAAATGAGGTATCATTTGTCGTAAATTGCCATTTAGAAATTTAGGCGTGGCGGTTACAGCTCTGAGGGGTGCAACTTATTTGATCAGAAGCGATCCTCAGAGACTCCGACACACATAGCTATGTCAAAAAATGTCATTCAATTGGATGAACAAGCAACCTTTTTGGGTATTCGCTTGGAAAACTTACATGGAGGCAGCATATTCAAGACTTGGCCAACAAATCAGCAAACACATGCTTTCCCCTGGGGGTGCTGGGAGGATATTTGGATACACCAGTATTGAAAGCCATATGTCAGGCTAGTTTTGAAGGGAAAGCTATGTTATTTATGATTTATGGAGCGTCATGAAATGGAGATTTTTAATTTACAGAAAAGAGCCCTTCGAACCATTTCAAAAATGGGAGTCAAGCATTCATCTAGAGGTAAATTCCAACAATTAAGAATATCAACAGCACCAGCAATTCACGTTCAGGAATACTTGTTGTTTGTGTTCAGGAACAAAAGAATCTTTGAAGAGGAAACCAAGACGTCATACAGTCACTGTATCATTTACAATGGCTCAGTCTGTTTGGAATGAACAATATGAGATGTTACTGGGATCTTGACAAGTTTTAAATTGGAAAAAAAATTGAAAAAGCTGCTTTGAATCTTATCGATAATTTTTCTATGCTTATGCAAAATGAATGCCAATATATTCACGTCTTATTTCAGTATATTTGAACATCAAGTTTTTCTTCAAGGAAAATCTTTAGGGTCAATATGAACCCCAAGTCACTGAAGAACATAACGTTTGCAGTTCTCAAATCGTTTTCTCTTAGAACTCATCTGTTGTAGTAGCCATTCTGTATGTGCATCGTGTTATATATATTGATACTGCAGTACATGAGAGGACTCACTGCAGCCATGAACAACGCAGCTCCCAACATAGGCCTATAGGCAATCCAAGCCATTGCAATGGTAAACAATGAAACAGACAATGATATTGCTAAATTGGATGTGTTACTTATTTCATCCGAGAATATGCTGCGAAGCATTGGTATACTATTGACTGAAAAAAAAATAAATGCTTAAGTCATAAAATATCAAATTTTTAGCACTCATAAATATACAGTTTTGGGATTTTGAACTTACAAACTATCCTTAGGAGCCTAGCTAAACACACACTCGAAGCATATAGAATAAACATTCCTATTGCTCTGAATTTCCAAGTTTCTATCTTGACATCTGAATGCTCAGCAGCAAACATCTCATCAACACTTAACATTCCATGCCTGACTAAAGCTATCTCATGTCCTTTCGAGGTAACATAAGGAACCAAGACACCATCTTTTTGCATGGCAATTACAGTTACCTAAAATTAATAGAAAGAGTCATTTGCCAAAATTCATATAGTTTTAATTTATACTGGATCTCTAGAGAGTCCCGCATAGTAAAACTGAACCCTAATATCCCCCACTTCTGGATTCCATACATCTTCGCAATGATAGTAAATACCCAAATGGAGTTTAATATTCTTATTGTCTGGTCTTTCATCGCTAGTTACTTCAACATACTCATTGAACATTTCTTTTATATGTTTACCCAGAGATATACGTCCTACTCTGACAAATGGAGCAATGTATGTATGTGTTTTCAACGGCATTTCACTGAAACATATGTGGAATACAATTAATGTCATTATCCTTGTATTTCACAAGTAATCTCAATTCCTACGACTTGAATGGCATGACTCATTCCAACCATTTTGATATTGTACTTTTGTACAATAACGATAAATGTTATGGTTCAAAAAATTTGGAATTCCAATGGAGATAGTGAATTAAGAACTCTTATCAAATCATACGTAGGATTAAGATGTCCATGGCGAATATAAAAATTACTGCTGTCAACAAGTTTATCCCTCCATTCTTGTGTATAGTAATAGTCTTGTACATCTGACGAAGATCCCATCTCGTTGGTACTTCTAGTCCTAAGAAAAATATCATAAAGTTATTGTTTATGTGTTTAAAGATATGTACCCACGCTACTTCCTCTACCCACTGATACATCTGAACTCTTCTCTTCAACTTCACTGATTGGATAGAAATACCATAATCTGGTTGTGTGAGAGGCTCCTCTACTATTAGAGGTCCCCCAACATGTATCAATTCACCATCGTATTCGCTTCCAACAGATTCGTAAGAATTGAGAGATATCACATTGTTGTAGGCTTCATCTAATATATCGGCATGGTGGACGGCTTGTCCCTGTATAGAAATAAAAAAATTGAGAATTCAGTTTCAAATTACAAGGAGGTAACTTTAGAAGTTACCTCGTTCCAACTTAGAAGCCAGACACCGGTACAAAATAAAGCAATTCCTATTATTGAGGTTAACCAACTTCTATAGAATTCTTCACTCAGGGAATTCATCATGATTTTTGGAATGAAATGCTTTTATTGACAAGCAACCATTTCGTTGGCGTTGATTTCATTACATCAAGAAGAAATGCAATTTATATCTTCATAATAATTAATAACAACAGATGGCAGATTAATAATTTTAGGTCTAATAACTTTAATAAGCCAAGACAAAAATTTGAACCTTATACCTACTGTCACGAACTCACCGTTTTTATGTGCCTACTGCTTCTTACCAGAAATAAGGAATTGGAAACTTCTGCGAAGATGCCAGCGCCCTAACGGATAAATTTGGAACCTGTCCAAGCTAGTAGTTTTATGTAAACAAACCTTAGAAATGTGGTGGAGAACGAATATTTATTAAGCAGAGCTTGAATATTTAAAGAAATTATTATAGTTTTGTGTAAGATTTCTTTTGAAGCAACTTTTCGTTTGGATCACGATATAAAATCGCACTTTGAATCGTTCCTGGAGGATAATTTCGGTGTTATTTTAGTGTATGTTGCTTGGTGGATCAAAATGAACCAATATCTAAGTTTACTTGAATTTCTGGAAAAATAGGCAACTCAATAAGTAATTTAAGGACTCTTATTTATGTGAAGAAGTGCTGAATGCAGGCTATATTATGTGGTAAATCTAGAATCACTCCAAATGATATGACTTGTTCTTTGTTTACAAACGAAGGAATCAATAAAATGAAAACAGATTTTCTGCTTTAGTTCTTTTGCATCGTATTTCTGAAGAATAGGAAACAGATAGACATATAATTGATTTCATTTTCATATTACAGCAGCTCAAGATACACATACAAAATGAAAAATGTCACAGCCGGTTCAACCTACCTATATAAGGAAATGAAAAGTATTGATGTATTTATATGAGTAACTTCAGCTATTATCAACTCTAACAGTATATCTAGTTTTTGTCAGATTTTCAACCAGATCAATCTTTTAGAATATGATTTTGTGTAGTATGTGAATTGGGTAGCTGCAGAAGTGCTCGGTAGTTTCTCTGCAGCATTTTCCTTCGAAATTCTCTCATTTTTATTTAGACCTGAAAACATCATGACATGAAGTTGTTTCGAAATAAATACATTGTAGGTAATTTACCTTTATGAAAATAAACATCTTCAGAGAAATGCAGTGAATATACTTTCATGTATTTCGTGACCTGTTTTCCAATCTTCAATTTCTAAAGCTAGGCCTTCTTCTATCATTGAGTTCCCTGCCAAATGCTGTTTCCAAATTAACTTTAATTTCATTTGGCTTTGGAAAAAATGAAAACTAGAGGCACTAGATGATACTTTCTTCTTTGATCATGAATAACATTGAGTTGAGGTACACAACAATAGTCATTTCGGGAGAATGCCATTTCGAATTAATACGATCGAAATTTTTAATCTGAAAGAAAGGCATCGATTGATGAATATTACAAACACTTTCGGTATTCCAAAATTTCAACTCGGAGAACAACACAAAAGCTCGACAATGAACTCCAAAAGTGAGCAAATTACGTTAGAATAACAGGCACGTCGAAAAACTACTAGCTTGGAAGTGTTCGAATTTCTATCACCAGAGAGCGTATCGCTTAGCAGTAGTTGCGAATACTGTTGATTGTTTGCCTGTAAATGAGCTTAGAAATAGAAAGGGATACTTCACTATTGCTGAACAATATTGAGATTATAGAGCAATGATTATTATATTTATTGAGAATGTTAAGTTAACACAGATAGCCTTTGAATAAAGAAGTTCTTCATTCAGAGCAAATAGCAGACAGTACCACAGAAATTAAATAACCAATATCATCTCAATGACAGTTTGTTTGGCGTAAAATAAATGTCATGTCTTATTTCCACACAAATCACTCATTTACGATTACATTGTTCTGTATAAATGTATATTCTGTATATTGTTTAAGTATAAATGAAAATACTCCAATTGAACTTTGTAGCTAGACAATTTCTTAAGGAAGTACGTTTTCGGTTATTTAGTAGGTTATTGGATATGAGACGTGAAAATTTTCGTGTTTGGATGATAAGCATGCTGATTTAACATGATTTATTTCAGTTCAAATTTGTATGATGTATAATTTTAATAAATGTTTAAAATAGATATAAAGCTTATTATTTATCAGTTTCCACTGTTGAAGTCATATTGAGGATATTGGCGATTAGGTCAATAACATTACTTTGTGTGAGCATGGGATTTGCACTGAATTTTTCGTTATTGTATTTCACGAAGAACTCAACTTTTTTTTTTCACAGTACCCGAAAGGGAGCATGAGATTTGCACTTTTTTTTTGTTTTTCGTTGTTGTCTTTCACAAAGATTTCATGAAGTGTATCAATATTTATTTCACAGTTTCTGAAAGGGGACTGCCTGTAAAATGAATCAAAATGCGACCAGCGGTAGTGACAATATGGGTTTTCATAAATCTTCTGTTTTTTGCAATGTGTGGATACATGTACGTCCTTTGGTCTCAATACTGGCTGTACATGGTAGGGGAAGTGAACCCAACTACATCTCCGTACGACCAGCAGATCTACTTTTATAACCACGGTTTTATGCCGACCGAAAAATACATTCCAGTCCATAAGTACAACGAAGAAGCAAAAATACGCACAAGAAAACATTTGAAAGAAAATTCAACCTACACTGTTATCAAGGATAGCAAACCAAGGTTTCCCAACGTCAGAAATTCGAATTTCGAGCTAGATACAAGGAAATATAGATGCAGAAGGAACACCTTCGATTTCGATTGTCTATCGAGGACAACGGACTTCAAAGAGAAGCTCCTGAGGGAGTTCAGGAGAGTCATTTTGGACGAAAGCAGTGCTTTCAAGTCTGGATCAGAAAATTCATATAATGTCCAATTTGAGGGACTCAGGGAGGAATTCGAGGCCAAAGTACCAGAAGATGTTATTTGCCAGTTGAAAAAAGTAGGGTTCGGTACATTGAGAAGAATAGATTTGCCGATAGAATCATACTTGAGACCGTATCTACCGAGAAGGAGTATTTTTGAAAACAAATTCTTCAATACATGCGCCATCGTTTCCAGTTCTGGTGCGCTATATGGCTCTAATCTGGGGAAATTCATTGGTGAGTACGAAAAATGACAAAAAAAGTATACGATAGAGAGAGATTGGACGTATTTTTTGTGAATACCTATCCAACACTGAAATGTTATCTAAATTCGTTTTTGTTTTCTTTGATTGTTTTAGCGCGAAAATTACATGCACTTTCTTATTCAAGAATGGTCTGAAGTTGGCACCTGAAATTTATTTTAAATGCCATAATTTAACTTCGTGTCTTTATGTGGGTATCTAATAGACTGGTTCATTATTTGCTCTAGGACTATTTTGAATATAAGATTATTTCAATATATCAGTGGTTTGGGGAAAATATTCTTGTCAATGAAAAGGTCGGAAGCTCCTCGCTTTTCAATGTGCTCACTCATTACTTTTTAGTTCTAGTTTCAAATTTTCGAGCATTCGAGTAATTGTTTGCGACAGTATATGTTTTATAGTGCGTTCACCCATCCAGGTACGTTCAGCGCCCAAAAGCTCCTCGGCAACCAAACATATTTGCCATCTTATGATATGATCTTCTCGAAATTTTTCATAAAATCTCCTGTCATAATTTCACATTCAGCAAGTGGCAATTCGATCTGTTCAAAATTGTTTCAGTAATCACTTTGAGAAGTAACTGAAATACTATATGCAAGTAACTATTTCAAATTGAGTCGGTAGGCGATGAAAGTTCAACTCCACTGAGTATAATTTAAAAATATGAGAGAGAGGAGTAATTTTCTTGTCAAATCACTAGGCCAGGTTGCTATTCTACATGAAGGTCGTAGAAATTGCGTATGTTACTAAACCAAACCATAGAATACTCGATGAAAATATGCAGGAATTGTGGTGACCTTCTCGGCATTTCGCTAGTGTCAACCTGGCTCAGTTATAGTTAGAAAAAATTTATAAAACTATTTCGAGGCTTACCGACTGATTTTACATAGAGTAATGTTCGTTTATACCGACAAAATCGGTACTCTACAAGCGAAGTTCGTAATGACGGATTAATGATGATATCAATCAATTCTTATCATTTTGAGTGGATCAGCCGACGAAAATGGATTTTTAAGCAAGAAATAACACCCTGATCCATATCCTGTAGTTTCGAATAGATAGTTGTCGGCATACACAGGTTAACTTTATCCAGTCCAAATTTTTAACATTCGAATGAGCTGGACAATTGTTTACTGAAACTGTAATTTTCGATTTTCACCGCGTAATTCATCGTTCCATTTCCGCAACTTATTCTCGAAAATCTCTGAAATCATCCATATTTTTTATTGCGGGCCCAATCGACTTGAAAATTTCAGAATTGCAAAATACGATGCTTAAAGTTCGTTAATGGGCTTAATTGGCCAAAATCTGTAATTCTGCAATCTGTAATTAACTGGCACCTATAGGGTTTTCAGATTTTCCCTTCTCATGCTCCTGTTAAATTTTCCACCACGAGCACAGTTATGTTTTTCGGCGGAGAACTTTCCACCTTCACAATTTTCTCCCGTTTACTACGTTGAATATGGATTTGTTCGTTATAACCGAAATATTTGTCAAATATACCGAATATTAATTTCGTTTTCCGATAGTTCGTTATTCGGTTCGTTATTTGCGAAAAACTTAATACTTGTTGTTTTTTTATTGGGGTCGATTCAGAAGCTATATGCTCATAAAAGTTGGAAGCCCAGGTTTTTTCTAGGTTTTCACTCCCAATATCTGAAAAAGAACTATTTAGAATTAAATGAAAATTATTATTTATAAAAGATACCCTTGTGGATTTCGGGATTAAAACTTTTTTCAAGGGTAGTTTCTGAAAAAAATATTGCCAAATGAGCTATTACGGAATAATATAAACGATCAACGTGGTGAACTGAAAGTTTTAGAGTTTATCTATGACTCCCTCATCAGACTGTTTGCAAGAAGAAATTTCTTTCAGAACTCAACGAAAGTGTTGGAAGAAATTGATTGTTGCAAATTTTCTCTTAATTGTCTGATGAAGGAGTCATAGGTAGACTCTGAAACGTTATAGTTGACATTATTCCTATATTGTTCATTCGGCCACATTTTTTTTATACAAACTGCCCTTGACAATTAGTTTGAATCCCGGAATCCGCAATGGTGTTTTCCATAAATAATAATTTAATTAAATTTTTAATGGTTTTTTGGCAGTTATTGGGAGTGAAAACCTAAAAAAAACTGAAAACAACACTTAGGTTTCGTTACAAGCACATAAGGGTAGAAACCCCGAGAGATGTTTCTCAAAGCTGTTTTCACTAGGTAATGTAACGGTTTAAAATTCCATTCTTTACTTTGAATATATCTTCATCCATATAATGTATTATTTTCCTCTTTTTATGCTAGGTCCATTTAGACGAATTTTTTAGAATCGATTGAATAAAATAATTAAAATCTCACAGTTTTGGTACAAATTGAACACAGGTGATATGGTAGATTTTTGCGCGCATGTTCCGGGTAATAGCGTTCGTTTGTTCAAAATTTCTGTTATTTTCGAATTTTGAGCCGGAAATGGCCTCGAACGACTAGGTTGGACTTATTGATGGCAAATCCGGTGTCAAAATGGATTCTGTCCGGTCGGCAGTATTATTGTTAATACGGCCGACTGTTAACAATTACGGGCCTACGGAGAATCCATCGACCTGAAACTTTCAGGGTAGGTTGCATTTCAGAATGCGACGGTTAAGTTCGTTAATGGGCTAAATCGGTCAAACGGTTTCGGAGTTAGAGCCTTTCGAAATTTTGAGGTTATTTTAGTGATTATTCGGGAATAACTGAAACGATTGGATCGTCAGTTGGCTAATAACAACGCGCAAGTTTTCGCGAAATTTGTTGAGATCATACTGTCGGTAAATCTCAAAAAAAAAAATTTCGAATTTTTTTTCTAAAAAATTTTTTTTTTATCGGAAACGGTTCATCATATTTGAAATACAGTTGTGCTTATACTTTGAGCTTTGCATTCAACAGCCAGCGTACAAAGTTTTAGTTTGATACGATTTCCTCGGTATCGTTGATTTTTCCGGAATAACTCAAACTCCATTCCTCGTATTACTGCCTACCTGAAAAGGAATTAATGGTTTAAATTCAGACTACGTCTTAAGTTAATCAGTTTTCATCTTCGAATCTGAATAACTTTGTTTTCTTTACGAATAAAGTTATTATAAAAATACAACACTAATCGGTTTTACCTTTCAAACATATTTTACAAATATGAGATCTGAAAAATCGATGAATAAAAAAAAAATTAAACTGAGTGATCAAATATATAATGATTTTGGGAACACTTTGATCGTACTTGCTTTTCAAACGTAATACGAAAGTTACACCGTTATAACGAACAATGGAAGTAGAGAAACAAATTGAAGGTTCATAATTTTCAATATGAACAATATTAATTTCATGGTTTTTCTATCGGAGGATCCATAGTTTTTACGCGCTTGTTCTGGGTAAGAGCGCGTTATAGTTTCGTGAGAATGTCTGTAATTTTCGAATTTTGAGCTGAAATTGGTCTCAAAGAACTAAGTTGGACTCACTGATGAAGAATCCGTGTTCAAATTTGATTCCGTTCGGCTGACCGTCCGGCCGTGCGCTCTAACTTTCGAAACAAAGGACCTAGAGTCTTGAAATTCTCAGGTTAGGTTTCGACCCTGAATATCTCGGTTGAATTCTTTAATATGCTGAATCTGCCGAATAGTTTTGTGTTGGTGCCATTTGATATTTTGATTTTTCAATAACTCAAAATATTGAACAAATTGAAAAATTGAAAAATTTTTTTTTTGAAAATGTCCATATTTCATTCAAATTTCACTGAAAGTTGCAAGTCGACATTTCATAACCGAGTACTTAGTTTCAGCCTTATCAGATTTCCTGATTTTCCTGAGGAACAAAGCAATAGAAAATCCAGGAAATTTATTTTGGAAACTCATATATTTCAGAAACCATATCTCCGATTCCTTTGAAATTTTTCTCTAGACGACACCGAGAACTCTATTTCAGTCCAATCAGATATGTATGTATTCTTTGAACTTTCCTAAACATAAGATCTAGAGTTCAAAACATTTGTTTGCATCCACCCTTCATGACATCTACTGGTGAAGAGGCGAAACATTTAATGGATCCTACAGTGAATTTATACAGGACAATGAACTAATGAAGTCAATAGATCGTCAATTGACGTATTACAGTCGTATATTCCTCTGTTCACACTCTATGCTTCATGAGGTGATTTCCCGTTCCATCAATACTTCCCCGTAGCGCATGAGCGGAGTATCGGAATCGTCTACAATGCTGATGCTAGACGAAATCATTGTATAAAAATTTATACAATGACGATACTATACCATCCTTACTCAAACAATGATACTACGGACTGGCGCAGACCTTGGAGTCACTTTTTTACAACAATGTTTCAAATTTCAGCTTGATCGGATATTTTTCTTGGGAGATATTGGAAAAAAATATGTCTGATTTCGTGCTTATTTCCTGAGAATGATTGAGATTTCCCAAATAACTCAAAAAATATTGATCCGATCGTGAAGAAACTTGAAACTTGATGGGCAAATTCGGGCAAAGTTTCTCGATCATTTCATTGGAACAATTCAAAATTTAAAAATATAGTTTATATACATCTTGTATCTTCTAATCATATGATTCTGAACAACAACGTGATATCTTTCCATCACAATGTCCGTAATTATCGAATTTTAAACCGAAATTGGTCTTGAACGCTTGGGTTGGACTTCCAGAGGAAGAATCCGTGATCAAATTCAATTCTTTCCGGCCAACAGTGTGTGCTCTAACTTTCTAAGGAAAGACCTAGAGTATTTGGATTTTCAGTGTATGTTTGGAGTCCGAAAATCTTGGTTGAGTTCGTTCATGAGCTAAGTTGTTAGAAAGGTTTCTGGGTTAGAAGTTATTTCATGAAAGGAAAATAACGGGCGCGTAATGTATTATAGGCACTTGTTCTAGAGAAAAAAGTGTTATTGTTTTGCCCAGTGTCTGTGATTTTCAAGATCCGAGCCAAAAATGGCCCCTATCGATTGAAAACATTTCGATTTTTTTTAGGAAAATATTCATCAGAATTCAAGGAAAATTGGCACAGACCTTGAAGTCAAAATATAAAACTAATGCTCCAAATTTCAGTTATAGTGAATATTTTTTTTCTGCAGTGAAAAACATTTGGCAAATTTCTTGGCCATTTCAAATTTTTAGATGATTTCCTCAATTTCTCGAAATGAAGTGAGATTGTCAAAATCGAATTTCTCTAATAGTAACACCAACGCATAACTTTCGAGATTTCTGTAGAAAAAATGGTTTTTTCGAAAACCTTACCATGGAGTTTGGCACAGAACTTAAGTCACTATTCAACAACAGTACTTATATCAAATTTCGGGATATTCATCTTGGTAGATATTTGGGAAAGGATATGTTTAATTTCGTCCTGATTTCATCGATATCATTGTTAATTATTTTAGAAATATCTCAAAAAATACCTATATATCCGATCATCTATTGCAAGGGTATGTGTATCTGCGGGATCACTTGATGAAATTCAAGAATTTGGCGTTCGTAATTGAACTTCAAACCTGCTCTATAATTATTAAGCATCTAAGCAGATTCTTTCGATACTCATTTTGATTACTATCAGCGCCAGCGGTAAGGCCAGGCGTAAAGAGATTATTTGGCCGCGGAGTTCGTGAAATTGACTGAGCGCGTAAAAGCTGCTGACTTCACGTCAGTGCTTTAATAGGTTTTCAAGTTTACTGTCAGAATTGATGTTCGGAGAATGGGTTTTAGTACTTACCCACGTCAGTCATAGCAACATACCATACCTCGTTCCACAAAAATCTACGACCTCATGCTGCCATTTTGTGTATATAGCTGATTAATCCAGTCTTCTAACATCAAGAGCAGTGTTTCAATCATCATGTTATTCTGATTACGTACTTCATTCCTGAACATCAAGAAATGTTTGGTATGAAGTGTAAACCTTATTTGAACTAACATAATCACAAAGACGAATGTCTGTCGATGAATCAACAAATATTCCACCTTCATCAGAGCTAATCATCCAATCAACCAAAACGTCGACACCGAAGAAGCGGATCTAAAGAGATTGACTACAGCTTTTTCACAGTTATTACTGATCGTCAGGCCATCTTACCTTGGATAAAACTGCTAAATAGGAATCTAGATACTTGTCATCTTTCAGATGGAATACTGCAGTATAACTACGTACCTCGCGCCATCTTCCAGGAGCATCTTGCGAATCCTACCTTCGAGTGCAGAATTCTTTGATCGATGTGCATGACGTTCATCCTTTTGACGCATCAGGTCGCTTCAACTGCGATTTTGCAGTTCTGAACGTCCGTCACGACTTTGGAAACACTCGGTTCATGAGGTTTTCCACAAGACGATAACGTCAAACATCTGACAAAGATAGGAATTGGTTCATGGACCATGAGCCAATTATTTGAACTCTTTGACAACAACGGTTTTCTTCATCGTCACCTTAGCAAGTCTTTATTTAAGTCTTACTAACCCCTAATATTGTATTCAATGTCACTTGAATGAGGAAAATACTGATTGTTTCCTGCTTTTCAATTAGTTCAGTCAAAAATAAAATATCTTTTAAATGAATCAAGTGGCACCTAGTTCAATCAACTTTTATAAAATTTTTCAGATAATACAAACTCACGACCGTAAAGCTCTCGGCGAAACGCTGCCGATCGCATATAGTATGTAACAGTTCAATATAGACATCAGAGCTGTGCCAAAGCCTTGTGCTTAGTGCTCGTGAAAGCACTCGAAGCACTTTTGTGCTCCTAAGCACTTTATTAAGCCGGGGCTCAGTGCTTGGTGCTTCGAGAATTTTTTGAGAAGGCTTAGTGCTTAGTAATTCGAAAAAGTGCTCCTAAGCATCGCATAGTGCTCCCGAGCACCGCAAAGTGCTCCCAAGCACAGCAGTGCTCCCGAGCACCGTACGGCTTCGAAGCACTTTTTGGGAGTACTAAGCACTAAGCCCTTCATGGACTTGTCGAAACAGGAAAATGTCGGGATTGAAGTAGACAAAGGGAACTAATATTTCGGTGTTTGGAGACATTCGACAAGGAATACAAGGATTCTCATTCGATATATTCGTTATATATGTGTTTAAGTTTAGTTTTGTGTTATGAAAAGAATAAAATGCTTTCAGAGTCAAAGTGTAAGCTTTCAGCTGGGAACATCGAGACAGAATATTTCGTATTCTATCTCGATCATGGAGATATAAGAATTCCGTCTTGAAGAGTGTTGAAAAATCTTAAGAAATCCACTGATGTGAAGTCACGTGAATTATACTTATTGAATTTCGTATTCGTATGTCACCCATTCCGGTTCACATTTAAAATTTCATTATTTTTTTTCTCTATAATTTCGAACCTTATGATCTGATTGAAATTATATTTTGCATTCTTTGATGTAGTATAATTGCGTGCAGGTTCGTGAGAGATTCCGAGAGTATCGCAAAATTACAATATTTAAGAAAAATATATTTCTTGAGCTTAACTGAATCCTGGATGATTCAAGACATTTATGGCAAATGACCAATCTCTACATTCAAATACTATAAATATCAATTGAATCAGATTATTAGTTATATGATGGGAAAAATAGAAATTAATATTGTTTTTTGATCTCCTGATTAAACGGTCATCACGAAACTTGGCACGAAGCTGTCCATTTTATAAGTAATGGGACAAAAATATATAATTATGCTCACGTCAATAACACTGTAACTTCCTGACCGGTTATGCCTATAAACGAACTTAGCCGAGATATTTAGGCTCTGAACCTACCATGCAAATTTTCAGGCCTCTAGATTTTTCGTTTGGAGAGTAATCGTGTTTACGGGCGGCCGAATAGCCAAACATCGATATGGATAACGGTTTCATCATCAGGGAATCAAACACGTCAAGTATTGGATTTAAATTCGATACTATCTGCATTTTTTCAAGAAATATTGGGAATATAAAATTTTGCATGGATATATCCACGGAATCATTGGGCGGATTTTACCCATTTACGAATTATACCTTCGTAATATGTATACCCATTCTAAATTTCATATTTCCAGTATTCCCAAAAATAAAGATCAAATCGAATTTAATTCAGTACTTCAAGGAAAAATGACATGATTCAAATATAAAGTAGAAAAAAAATTTTGAATTTAATTTCAATCTAACAAAACGATCATCACGAAATCGTACAAATATGCTCATTAGCTTTCGTCAACAAGCCTAACGGTCGATACTGAACACAATAACTTCCGAAAGAAACAACTTAGGAACCCGATATTTGTGAAGCCTCAATTACGTAGGCCGAATTCATGACCACTCACTCAATGATTCCGCAGATATAACCATTCAAAATTTTAACACTCAATATTTTCAAAATTACAGATAAGTTAGAGTTAAAATCCAGTATTCGATTGAAAAATGAAAACTTGAATGTTCACACGGGATTTCGTGAGGATAATATTATCAGAAGATCGCAGAATATTGAATATTCGAAAAAACAAATTTTCTTAGATTGTTCTAATGACACGATCATCGCGAAACTGAAACAAATGTGGTTCCACACAACTGAAATTTGGTACACTGCTATGAAATATGAAGCTCAAGGTATAAGCAGATTTTTTTCGAATGTAGAGAACTGTTTCCGATAATGGAAATTTTTCGGAAAAAATGTTGAAAACATTTTTTCAATCTTACTGACAGTACGATCTCAACAAAATTTTGCAGGAAGTTACGTGTCATTATGCCCCAACTAAGTGCCAAGTTTCAATATCAGGGAAATAACCTCAAAATTTCAAATAGCTATAACGCTGAAACCGTTGGGTCGCTTGTGTCCAACATAACCGAATGAACATAACCGCGGCATTCGGATGCTCGACCTATCGTGAAAGTTTTAAGCCTCTAGTTTGCTCCGTTCGACATATATCGGGTCCTCGGTTAGGCGGCCAGCTGAACAGAATCGACTTTGACACCTGGGGTTCAACCTAGTCCTTTGAGAACATTTTCAGCTCAAAATTCGAAAATTACAGACAAACCAAACACCAAACAAGCGATAGCACGCTATACCCTAGAACATGCGCGCCAAAACGGGTTCGTAGGCTATGCACTCTCTGAGGCATGTCTTTATGTTTCCCTTATTTCGACAGCATATTATTATGGCGAAAACTTTATTTGGAAGTAATCGAATGTCGGTCAATAAATTTGAAATTTTAAACCGAAAATGGACTCACTAATGAAGAATCCGTAGTCAAAATCGATTCTGTCCAGTC
Organism: Myrrha octodecimguttata; assembly: GCA_958510865.1. Lineage (NCBI taxonomy): Eukaryota > Metazoa > Arthropoda > Insecta > Coleoptera > Coccinellidae > Myrrha > Myrrha octodecimguttata. The sequence goes on from OY294057.1 coordinate 37,385,315, forward strand.
GTAAACACGATAAATCTCAAACGAGAAAAGCTCTGTTCTGGTTCCAAATTATGGTCGGTCCTAGGATGGTATTCCGACCGAAATGACAAAATTACAGACAATTGGCTGAAAAACTCTTATAGTCGAAATTTCGTATTAGAAAGTGCTTAGTGCTCGGCGCTTGTGTAAACGAATTACTTTTTGAAAGTGCTTGGTAATCGCGAGCATTTCACAAAAAATCAGTGCTTAGTGCTCGAGATTCCGGAGCACTTTTCCAAAAGGCTTAGTGCTTTGTGCTCGGAGCCCATTCCATCAGTGCTCGGCACAGCTCTGATAGACATCTATTGGAAGTATGCAAATTTGGATATCCATTGTACTGGTTGCACTTGGACATCCAACGTACATACGAACTTGGATGTCCTTCCGCCTTCTTCATTGATACAAAATAGATATCCAGAGAATGCAATGGTGTTGTCTGGGTAGAGTCCTGCTCTTGTACCTGAAGGAGCTTTGAAACCATCTGTGAACAACTCTAGACCGGTATTGAGCAGTTCAACAATAAGCCTTACGTTGCCTTCTGGGGATGACTGTTTCGAAGTTTCGATCATACCGTGTGTGTTAGGACCTCAGCTCTGAACTCTGAATAAAGAACATAAGGAAGGAGCATAATGCCTCACTAAGTGGGTCCGGGATGGATGTTGCTTATGGCCGACTTTCCTTTCACTTTGAAGAGAGAACAACTTGTTCCGAGAATTCTTTGTCTGTAGAATCTAACTAACATGAGTCATACTTGGAGGTTCAATATGGGCGCCTATGTCCCACTTTTATACGAAGTAGAAAAGCGTTATGCTCCTTCCTGTTGTTCTTTATTCAAAGGCTCTGAAGCATAATTAGGGTGCTATGCTTAAAAAGATTGTTCAGCTTCCCTAAGCATCTCGTTCAATTGCCTTCAGTAGATTCATTGCTATTCGATGAAGTATGAATGAGGTCCATTACGAATTTGTCTCCAAAATAAAGTGGAAAGGGGGTGAATATACAACTATTTAAATGACAGCTGTAGGTGTGAATCATATGGTGTAATCTTCGTCAGAACATTAATTTGAAAATTCCACACATGTGATTTCTAACCAATCAGTACGTGTATTTCTGACAGATCACCATCAACATCGAACAGCGAATTATACTGGAAATATTTTTGACGTTTATATTGACAGAATATTTTCTCAATTCGTCTGCTGATAGTGCGGATGAACTTGCTTTTCTCTTGGTTGGATCTATTTGTAGCTTCCTACGCTTAGCATTTTTTGCAGCTCTTGCGTTGACTTCTTGTAGTCTTCGGAGTTCTTTTTTCTCATGTTGAAAGCATAATCTTCAAGAATAAGCGCCAGTTCTTCCACAAGTATATCCACTCTGTCGAAATCATACGCTTTTTCGGCGCAAAAGTTTATAAACTGCTTCCATACACTTGCCTTCGATTTCCTAGTATTCGCGGGTGTCAACTGATTAATATTTTGGTGAATATTTTCTTTACTTTCTTGACCGAAGGGTACGAAGGCGTAGAAGGGCCACTCTTTGTCGACAAAATTTTTTCCACCTAATTCCGACTTTAATCTCGGAATTAGACTAATTCCGACTTTGAACTCGGAATTATAGACTAATTCCGACTTCAAACTCGGAATTATACATAATTCCGACTTTGAACTCGGAATTATACTAATTCCGAGTTTGAAGTCGGAATTATAGACTAATTCCGACTTTAAACTCGGAATTATAGACTATAATTCCGAGTTTAAAGTCGGAATTAGTCTATAATTCCGAGTTCAAAGTCGGAATTAGTCTAATTCCGAGATTAAAGTCGGAATTAGGTGGAAAAATTTTTGTCGACAAAGAGTGGCCCTTCTACGCCTTCGTAGAAGGGAGACATTTTTCTACGTCGTGCTGTTTTTGACAAATCAAAACAGAAATAATTTGTAGCTTAGAGTTTCACTGAGTTTCCATGGTAACTAAATAATCAAGTCGACAAAACCTTCTATGTTTTGCAAGTACTTGTTGAAGACGAAAATTGATGTTGTTAGGAATAAACACACCAGGGTGGAAAGGGGATGGGAGAAAATAGGCGTGTCGACGCTGTTGTCAAGGAAACGCGGTGCATTTTTGGTGGAACGATAGAGAACTTTCATAAAACATCACATTCAAGAATAGGGTCCTTGGTGTGGAATTTTCTTACCGAATATCACACGAGCTAAAATTAAATCCGGAAATTTTTTCTCGCTCATGTATATTTTTAGAAAACTAACTCGAGTCGTAGACGAGGGATAAATCTCGAAAAAATTTCTAGAAATAATTTGACCTCTAGTGGTATTACTAATGAACATTATTTTACAGATTCTCACGACCTTGTCTTACGCTTCAACAACGCGCCCACGGCACATTTTGAAAAAGACGTCGGCAGAAAAACTACGATACGTGTTTTGAACTCTCAAGTTGTAACCAAGAAGGAGTTCGAGTTCCTGACCTCTAGTTTATACAAGAACATAACACTGGTGGCTTGGGATCCTAGCAATTACTCGTCTAGCTTGGAGGAATGGATTCGCAAGCCCGAATTTCAATTGTTCGAAAACTACATGGAGCACAGGAAAACTGTGGAAAAATCGAGATTTTACTTGGTGGATCCTCGGTCTCTATGGAATTTGTGGAGATTTTTACAAGCGAATTCAATGAGTAGACTGAGAAAGAATCCTCCATCTTCGGGCTTTTTAGGTAAGGTTCCCTATGCTCAAAACCTAGATAAAGTAGGTGCGATACCGGAATTGACTTCCTTTATTGTTTTCATACTCCATTGACTTTCATAAACTATCCCGGTTGGCGATGACATTCTACACATTTCACAGTGTATATTTTGAAAATATTGAAGAGTTTATAGTCATTTTCCTGTCAGATAACTACACAACGTTGTCCTCTCTAAGAAGAGGTCGTAATAATTACGTAGTTTCTAAAGTGTGAATTTACTTTGGGAAAATAATGAATTTGTGAAAATTTCATGTGAATTCAATAATTCCAAAGAACTGGCGAATGTTGAAGAAACTTCTTTCTCTGTTAACACTAGAAATATTTCATGTGTATAAACATGGTTGGAAGATTCAGTTATGCTATTTTCTTCTAAGGAAATGAGGCATCGAGTGTTGAAATTTTACTGAAGAATAATGAATAGAGTAGTCTGTTACTGTGTGATAGTTCATTCGGAAAAAAAGAAAAGTACTCTAATAACCCTGCAGTAAAACTTCTAAACGAACAGACAAACCTATGGAATTCCCCACTTTTCGAAATTCTCAAGAAATATGTCTACAGAAGACATTTAAATACCTCGTTACACAACTTGAATTACTCCATTATGAAAATGTAGGTAGTAGAACTACAAAACCTGTGTCACCTTAAAAGAACTAACTCAATTTAGAAAGTTCTTGGGAATCTATATGAACGATACACTGGGTTTTCACTCGCATACTTCGAAAATGTTGGATGGCTTGTGATAAATTAGTGATTCCAAATTATCAGGGTTACTATCGTGCGTGATGATTGAGAGTAGAAATTGGCATTGGCATTTGGCAAAATCGCTGAGAACTATTTTGACATTGCCTATATTTCACGAGTACCAACCTACATCAGTTTTATGTAACAAAACTTGATAGACCTAAATCATGGTCAACCGGGATAGTTTATAAAGGTGAATGGAGTATACCTTCAGGTATGAACGTGGCTTCATTCTGGAACAAGTACCGAAATGTGCCTGAAGGTTACAGATGCAATCATGAGTTTCGCGTTAGATTACTATTTTAATGAATTTCATAATGTTTCGTAGTGAGATTTTTTGTCACTAGAAATTTTATTTCAGTTCAAAAGATGACTGCAGTAATACAATTATTATTGAACAATGGTGATACTTATCACTCCCAATTACAAAACGCGTACAGGCTCACAACTATATGTTTATTGTTTATTCCCATAGCTGAAAAGAATAAATTTTGTGATTATACTATCAGGGCAATTTTTCCAGGTCTCAGACTACTCCTACCAATTTGTGGCTTCGTCGATCTCATCGAATATATACCTTCAACCAGAGTGACTAGACGTTGTCACTATTACGACACAGAAGACAACGCAGCCTGTACTTTCGGAGTGTGGCATCCACTGGCAGCCGAGAAACTGATAACTTATCACCTAAACCACGCGAATGATACTCAAGTATTTCAACAGGGATTCGTCAGAATTCCCGGTTTCAAAAAAATTAATTGCTGAGTCGTTGTTACATCAAATAATTGTTTACGAAATGAAAAGTTAAATCGCGTATTTATTTTCGTATTCAAAATTCAGAAGAGATTGAGGATATAAGGCATATTTACACATAATTCCTGTTGGTATGCGCAGCTCTACAAGAACAAAATCCCTTCAGGATTTATGTATACAAATTTATCTTCTGATATCAGTCCAGTTTTCAATTTATAATCAGTAGGTTAATGTTGTGTTCGAAAAGAGAAATACCTTTTATAATTCCAGATAACACACGTACATTTTTTGGAGGTCGGCATATACAGGGTCTTTCACGAGGAACCTCACCCATATTTATACGGGAAACTACTGAACGTATTTTCATGAAATTCAGCACTTATAAGTATTTCACGATGCTGATGAAATCTAAAATATTTTCAAGGCATGAGCACCTCCGGTTTTTCCGGAAATGACGTCAACTTCCGTTTTTCAAATTAGAACACCATTTTTTTATTGCAGAAATAGATTCCTTAGAAAATTTCAATTTATTTTGATGTAACATTTTTCAGTTTTGGTTGGAAAATTCTCTCTGAGCGGGAAAATTCGAAAAAAAAATCGAAAATAGAGCTCCGCTGAAACAAGAATAACTTCGAGGTTTTTGAATGGAAAATTTTCATTTTTGTGATTTTTCAAGATGTAAGATTGATGTATCTACTTTGAAAATCGAAATCGCGATTCATGATACAGGGGGTGAAAAAATCGCTTTCAAAGTTAGGGATGACAAAATCGTGAAAAATCAATTTTTTCAAATCAGAACCCCATTTTTTTATGGTAGATATTGAATCTACGTTGAAAAATAATGTGAGTGTATGCATCACACCCTTGCCCTAAAGTGGATATTTTCTGAGTTATTCACAAAAAACTGTTTTTCGTCTTGAATTTTCAGCTATTTCTTTTCCCTTCACGCCAAAAAGATGACATTTTCAGGAACTGTTATTTGAACCATGCTGTAGATTTTTCACCCCTTCTTGAAACCGACTTCAAGTTACTATTAGGAGAACCATGGCAAACTCTCGCAGTTATAACTAGAGAAGATGCTCAAAGTTTTGACCGTTAATTTCTAGACATTTATTTATACGTCTCAGGAATGCTTCGTGCGTTGCTCTTCTTATTTCATCGGGAGGAAGAGATCTGCAAAAGTGTTTAAAAACCAAATTGAGTTTCAAAACTATGAATCTAAAAATCTAAACAAACCTGAACGCATTTCTGACTCGTTCTATGCAGTCCTCTTTATCAGTCAGGGGAGTTGAGTAGACAATATTTTTTATCCTACCCCAAACATAATAGTCTAAAGGAGTTAAATCGGGAGAACGTGGTGGCCAAAGATGTGGACCATTGTTCGCCAACCATCGATCTTCAAATAGCCTGTAGAGGATATTCGACACATTGAGTGAATTGTGTGGAGGCGCGCCATCTTGTTGATACCATAAGTCATTATGGTTCTGTACTAGCGGCTCAATTATTTGAGTCAATATGTCAGAATATCTATCTCCTAAGGGAGAACATTCTTTAAATAATGCAAACATGTGTAGTGTTCTATCTTACCAGTTAAAGTCCCATCATAAATGTGAACATCGAGAATTGCATTATTTTTGATGGCGCAAAAAACATTGAAACTCCAGGTCTCTTGAAAGTTCCATTGTCTGAAGTGGTGGTTGTTCTCTTCATCCCAATAATGACTGTTATGCCTATTGAAAGAACCATTCTTTGTGAATTTAGATTCATCTGTCCAAATTATACAGCCCAAAAAGTTTTCATTCTCTTGAAATCGAATCATCATAGCTTCGCAAAACTCTGTTCTCCTGACGAAATCAGTTTCCTTCAAATGCTGTACCCTATTGAATTTATATGGGTGCATTTTATGTTTTTTTAATATTCTCCAAACACTCGATTGAGATAATCCCAGATCAATCTCGGCATCTTTGAGAGAATTTTGAGGATTCACACGAAAATATGCAAGAACTGTAATTTCGTTGTTCTCATCTTCTACTACACTTTTTTCTCTGTGTGTAGTTTTCTTAACGAAAGATCCGACATTTCTCAAGTTTGTCATGGTTCTGTTAATGGTATCTCTCGTTAGTCTGGGTCGGTCAGGAAACCTCTCAATGAACAGTCGAATCGTTCTATCTACAACTTTATTACATTCTCCATGAAGTAGAATGAGCGTGAAGGGAAAAGAAATAGCTGAAAATTCAAGACGAAAAACAGTTTTTTGTGAATAACTCAGAAAATATCCACTTTAGGGCAAGGGTGTGATGCATACACTCACATTATTTTTTAACGTAGATTCAATATCTGCCATAAAAAAATGGGGTTCCAATTTGAAAAAATTGATTTTTCACGATTCTGTCATCCCTAACTTTGAAAGCGATTTTTTCACCCTCTGTATCATGAATCGCGATTTCGATTTTTAAAGTGGATACATCAATCTTACATCTTGAAAAATCACAAAAATGAAAATTTTCCATTCAAAAACCTCGAAGTTATTCTTGTTTCAGCGGAGCTCTATTTTCGATTTTTTTTTTCGAATTTTCCCGCTCAGAGAGAATTTTCCAACCAAAACTGAAAAATGTTACATCAAAATAAATTGAAATTTTCTAAGGAATCTATTTCTGCAATAAAAAAATGGTGTTCTAATTTGAAAAACGGAAGTTGACGTCATTTCCGGAAAAACCGGAGGTGCTCATGCCTTGAAAATATTTTAGATTTCATCAGCATTGTGAAATACTTATAAGTGCTGAATTTCATGAAAATACGTTCAGTAGTTTCCCGTATAAATATGGGTGAGGTTCCTCGTGAAAGACCCTGTATGAGATAGCCGGTTGCTTATGGATGTTCATTGTACACCCACTCGATTTCGGTGTACAATAGATATCGAAGTTTGTACATTCCATAATTAATACTTGTAGAATGGAAATGGAAGTTAGTCGATTCGATATTGATAATCATAATATATGCACATCCCTCTGGATGTCCACAATGAAGTATTCAAACGAAAATCCGGGAACCCTCATTTCAGGCCCAATTTATATATCCGTCAAGGTATGTCCAGGTTGATTCGCAAATTGACGGACATGAAATAATTGGCATATTTTTTATTATTATAGTTGAAGCATTTCAAAATTCATCTACAAGCAACTTCAAAAAAAGTCCCATTTCATCAGGTTATCACAGATGACAAAAGAATAATTTGGCGTTAAAGAGTACGAGCCTCAAGACTTTAGAGGGCGTTCGCGAAGGATCAACTTACTGTAATGTTTCCCAATTGATAATATAGTCACTTTTACCATTGAGTATTGAACAGTTTAATACTCAATGCTTTTACTTAGCAATTTTCTACCGATTCCTAATAAACAAATAATCTGATGGCACTAAGTCGATGAAAACTTATGTCAATTCGCAGTTGAGCAATATATACATTTATGCAAGTTGCTGATGAACACATATTGTAGATATTTAGTAGTACATGGTTGGTAACTAATAAAAGGCCCAACGCTTAGAATCCTTCTCGATGCCTGTTGAAAAAATATCCATATAAAAGTTGTTTGGTTTTGATTGAATTCCTATGAAATATTATCAAAAAAACGTTTGTTTCGAATGGGATATGATGGATTTTCTGAAATGTTCACGCTTTCCCGATTTCAACAATATATCATGTCATCGTTATCTTGTACTGTTCTTGTAGTTCTCTTTGACTGGTTGTTTGTGGAAATATCTCACCGACAACATTTTTCGAATAAGTTGTCAGAACTACTTTTTAATCATGATATTCAACGTTTATTAACTCAGATACGGTGGTATATTTTTGAAATGAGAAAGAATAGTATACAGGCTATACCCTACTTTCAAAAAAAATGTATCTCCTGACATGTATGTTTGATAAAATTTTATCGAAATCGGTCATAACAAAAGAACTTCAAAGTAAACCTGTTTTCTATAGGCAATAATTCTATTATGGGGCAGATCTATAGAAATATTATATATTTATGAAATTGAATAGCCCTCTACTTATAGGAGAATATATTCCTATGAATCTGAACTAGCCCTATTCATAAACGATATGGTAGGAAAATTATCTCTGCCTATAATTCTTATAAATTTTACCTTTACAGGGTGTCCGGTAAACCTCAAATTATACTCGCACAGTTGATAGACTAGATCATGACCACCTAGAATATTGAAAAATTTTTAGGTAAAAGTTTTACCGTTTTCGAGATAACGGCCATTTTGGATAATCGTGGAAAATCGCTACCTTCTCTCGATAATTTGGACACCATGTCTCTAAATTGGTTCTGATGCTAAATATATTTTCACTAAACATTACTTATTACTGCTGCTTTTCGTATATATGAAACAATTTTCAAAAATTGATATAATTCTGTGAAAAATGGGGATGGAATGACATATTTGAATTCTACCTATCATTATTCTCGTAACTTAAACCTGATTTTCCGAATGAAGTCAATGCCACCCGATTGTTAACATTCACTGCAGAAATATCCTCACTTTGTCAGCTCTCCAAAATTGTATGAAACATACTCTGATCATTTCTGGAAAATAATCCATCTCCTCAGAATGAGGAGATATTCTGGTCTATCCAAAATTTCACAATTTTGACGAAAAAAGTCTTCTGTTGCAAATTTTTCGGAATAAAATGATAATTCATGATGATGAATTCATATCTTGAGAGTTTCCAGCAAAATGAAAAAAAAAACAATTTCAAATGTTCTAATTGAAATCTTCTCAAACTAGAGTTCAAGTGATAAATTCCATAAACAAGCTGTAGAAAAAAATTATTCAGTTATTTTCTATGTATTCTGATGCCAAGATGACATACTTTAAAGCAGGACTTTTTTGAACTTGCTTCGCCTCAGCACCATTGATACTCATATGGATACATTCATATACATTCATATGGATACACCAACTCAATTATTGTTCCACGTCAGTTGTATTGAACTGTACCGTCATACTATCAAATAGCCCAAGTGAAATAAATCATATAATTGCTAGATTGGTTTAGAGTCTACAATCTATTATAATATTGAGTAAATTAGACCTAAATATCATCGAACTTGTGGTTCAATACTAACTTCTGATTTTGTAATATTACTGAGTTCGACAATGTTTGGTTTGGTGTACCCTGTAAAATGGATGAGACATTTTAGAGCAACCCTAAGGCCCGTAGATCACTGAACCGTAATCTTTTGATTAAGTTCACTTGGGCTTAGTGAATAACTGCAACTGACATGAAACAACTGGGACGGTGTATCAACATGCTATCAGAAAATCGTTGTAAAGAAGGCAAAACGACATTTAAAAGGTTCTGCTTGAAAGATTATCACATAATGTGTCAGAAAGAATTGAGAATAATGCAAATATTCGTAACTGACTTTTTTCCTGAAAGTTGGGGATATACCAGAAAAACTCACCATTCTCTTGCAACGGAAATATCACCCCTTCCAGAAATTATCAGAGTATGTTTCATACAATTTTGGAAAGTGAACAAAGTGCGCATATTTTTGTAGTGAATGTTCACATCCACATAGTAAATACGTTCTTTCAAAAAATCGGGTCAAAGTTACGAGAATAATAAAAGGTAGAATTCAAATATGTAATTTTCGCAGAATTATATCAATTTTTGAAAATTGGTTCATACATCCTGAAAGCTGCAGTCACCAGCAATGTTCAGTAAAAAATAATTCGAATCAGTACAATTTAGAGGCATGGTGTCCAAAACATCGAGAAAAGGTAGTGAATTTTCAAAAATTTCCAAAATGCCCATTGTCTCGAAAATGGTGAAAATTCTACCTACAAATTTTTCGATATTCTCAATGGTCATGATCTAGTCTATTACCTGTACAAATATTGTTTAAGGTTTACCGGACGCCCTGAGTATTACTGTGTGGCAGGGTTTCAATCGAATTTCAACCGAAATTGATATGAGAAAGATTTTCATTGGGTATCTGATGGAAATCTAGTATACACTCAACCAGAACGGACCTAAAATGGACCTGCCATGTATCCTGGATATTCTAAGGAATCCATAGTGAATCGGAAGTTTTTTATCCACTGAATGTTCATTGAAGATATGTTGTAGAATTCTGTATACTCGTTGGATGTCCATGATGCCCGTAATATGGATGAACACCGGTTTTCCCCAAGGGATTTATGTGTGTTGTCTGGGAAGTAACAAGTTTACCGTGTTTAGAATTATAGTTAATTAAGGGTTTTTAAAATTGAAGTATTGACAAAAGGTATACATGATATGTGTAGAATTTTCCAATTGATGTTTCAAATATTATACCACACAGCTTTTTTTCTTATTTGTCATGAATTTGACTCCAGAAGTTTCCGAAAATGTTGGAGTCTCTTCGATTTTCAGTTCTGTCGGTACTATACCTTTTGAATGAATTGTGATATTTGTTTGAATGAATTACAAATGTGATAAATGTATCTATGGTATCATTTCATTTTATTACTCAAAACCCAGATAACGGCGATGGCTGTATATCCTTCTAATCTTTCAGAATAACTGTTCAATACCTATCTACTTTTTTGGATCAAAAGCCACTTGTCGAGTTCAAAGAGTAAGTACCATCCAGGAAAAATCTCAATCATTAATAAATACATTTTAACGAATCTCAATTGATTTCTTGCATGAATTTTTTTATTATTGAGATCAACTATTCTATCCGTGAGACTACTGAAAAAATTCAATCGCCCTTGAAAATGTCATTTTTCAACGAGAAAACGAAGTTTTAAACAGTCAAAACCTCGCGCCGCCCGTGACATACTGTGTTATATTCATTCGCTCTCTATTCTCGTGTGTACCTTTTCCTCTAGCAAGCCAATAGAGGGCCTGTAGTATAACGAGTGACGTAGGGGGCGATCTACCACGTTTCACCCACTTTGATCTTGCGTTCCGATTCGATCATTTTTCCTACCGAATCATTCAAAATTCACGAATTATTAGTGTGTGGTAGCATACATTATGATTCTGTTTCGAAATAAAATGGGAACAATATAAAAATATGATAATTCGTGTTACTTGCAAGAAACTTATAGGTTATATTACTTAGTACTTCACTTATAAAGTTGATTTTTTCAACACTAAATACTTAACCTACCTAGTATCAAAATATTATTTCGATAGAATTGGAGATACGGAAATAGATATAGATCGTTAGAACTATAGTGTTTTCTAGTAATTAAAAACCGACTCTCACATTGTCGAGTACCTTAATTCTTTATTTTTCACTTGTATATTATCTGTTTATTTTACCTAAGAAACAGTTGCTATAAATACACTCATAACGCCCTGGGATATTTTTAGAGGGCGTTATGAAGCATGAGGCCCACTCGCCGTGCGAGAAGCAAAAACTGGAACAAAATTATTTATTACACAGAATTCCGATACTGGTACAAGCGACAACTCAACAAACAACAACAAAGTCTTATTCAAGAACAAACAGTACCTCGAATATAACTGGGTGACTTTTGGAGGCCAGAGTACGTTTTTTACAAATAATTTTTTGATGCAAATAGTTGAAAAAAATCGTAAAAATGCGCAATGTTGCCACTTTTTTATATTCAAGATTTTTTGGGAAAATTAAACTGAAATGGAGTGAAAATGGACAAACAACTAAAATTGCACATTCTCAGAAAAAGTAAATTCAAAAACAAAATTTCCGAAAAATACTCACAGACGCCTGCAGAACGACACCCCATTTTCTATAATATATTTCTGCTATAAACGTCGATATTTCTCCGAATTCTAAGATTTCACGCGGCTATTGACAACGTTACAGCGTGTACACCGTGATGCAGGTACCTGACCTTGAGATATCAACGAGGTATAAAGAAACTTGAATGTGGCTGTATTGCCTAGTCGTAATTCAACACCACGTGGTACTGTTTGCTCTTGAAAGTGCAGTTTTCGAATTTTCCGGAATCTTCTGATTTATTCGACAACTCAGCATAATTAAAATTATATTTTTTCAATTTATATTCATAAGAACTTAGTGGGGATCGAATTGAAATCTAGTACGTACCTACCTACTTTGTTGAAAAATGATTCATGCGAGATTTCGTGAGAATAAAACATTTGAATGATCGCGAATTCCTTCTTTCAGTAAGGCAGTACTTATTCATTTTGAACATAGGCTTGAAATTGAAAGAATTTCATGGAGTAACGAATGAGGAAAATTTTCAACATTATCAGTACTGTACAGGAAGACACGAAGGTGTTGAAAGATTTTCACAAATTGCAGATAATGATAAGACAATAACTTGGTTATGGATAAAAATTCATTTCAACCGAAATCAGGTTACTCAGTCTTGGGCTGAACTTCAACTGGTGCTCAAAATGCGAATATTGTACTTGAGTGCTTTTCTTACATTATTTTGTTTTCATGTTGGTGGTAGCAAACCTAAAGTGCAAAATGCTATGGTAAGGAATCTATTCTATTTATTCATACATGTTTTAGAGAAAAAATTTACCATCTCGTGAAGAATAAGTGATTAGATGAAGAAAGAGGACTAGGCACTTCAATCACGAGAAATATAAGTAGTGAGTTCATCTTTGCGCGCATATTCCCTGAAACAGCCTACTATCGTTTTAGCGAATACTTTTTTTTGCGCGCATGTTCTGGGGAACAGCGTGCCATTGTTTTGTCCAAATGTCTGTAATTTTCGATTTTTTTTCCCGAAAATGATCTCAAACGACTAGGTTGGACTCACTGAGGACTAATCCGGAGTCAAAATCGATTCTGTCCGACCGGTGGTCTGTAGGCACGATTAGAGGGTACGAAGGATCCTCTCAACTTGAGACTGTCAGGGTAGATTGCATTTGAAAAGGAGACGGCTAAGTTCTTTAATGAACAAAAATGACCAAACGGTACCGTACTTATAGCCATTTGAAATTTTAAAAATTTTTCCCAGATGATTTCGAAAACTACTCGAGCAATTATATTCAAAACTTAGCAGTTAGCTGGAACAGGAACAATTCATCATATTTGGAACCAAATTCTGCTCATATCTTGAAATTAACCTTTTACAGCCGTGTACAGAATTTAGATTGACGTAGTTATAATTTTTGGAGATAATAGGAAAATACGTGTTTTTTCGTCGGTATTCTTGTTTTCTTCGGGAATAACTCAGAAGATACCTATTCAATCATGAACGACTTTGAAAATACTGATGAAACTTTGTGCAAAATTTCGTGTTGATCGCCATTGGAACAATTTGAAGAAAAAAATTATAAATCTCTAAGTATAATATTCAATATTCTTGGACTTATGATCATATTATCCACCCGAAATTTTGAATGAACCTTCAAGCCGTCGGTTTTCAATCAAGTACTGAAATCCAATTTTATCTCATCTATGGAAATATTGGAAAAATAAATTTTTGTATGGGTATCCACGAGTTCCACCTTGATAATTAAGCCCTAAACTTGCTCTACCAATATCGAGTCGTTATTCCTGGAAGATTTTGTTTTTATTGTCGGCCTAACGGCCTATATCCACCAAATTATTCCGTTTCGAATTGTTATTTCCCCCACTTAATCGAATCGAAATTTGGTACTTTGTTGAAATTACGTACTGAAGGCTTACGCAAAATTTCAATGAAATCATTAAGTATCTAACTACCTGCATACTCAAATGTAAAATCTACGTAAGTAGGTATACTCTATGCATATACTTTTATAAAGTCGGTTGGTAGGCCTCGGAATCGGACTATTTAGTTTTTGTAACTGAAACTGAGTCAGGTTGGCACTCGTGGAAGGTCGAAATAATTCGGCAAGGCGTTGTCAAGTCCTACATATTTTATCGAACGGTTGGCCTAACGGCCGATCGTAAACACAATAACTCCCGAAAGAAAACTTATTAACTCGATATTTGTAGAGTAGATTGAGAGCTTGATAATGAAGGTCGAATTCGTGAATGGGTGAAATCCGCCCAATGCTTCCGTAAATATACCCATTCAAAATTTCATTTTTCCAATATTTCCAAAAATACAGATAAAATGATCGAATTGAAATTCAGTACTCGATTGAAAAAACCCAGAAGAGCACTGGCAGCTTATGAGTGCATGTTGAAATTCGTTTCCAAAGCGGTCATCTTTTCACGTATAGACCCCATCAAACGCACTTTTGGTGAACTTTGAACATGCACAAAAGCTGCTGACTTCACGTCTTCTCTAGAATTTTTGGGAGCTATTCATCATATTCGAAAAAAATTCTGCTCACACCTCCAACTTTCACAGCAGTGTACCATACGTCAGTTTGATACAATTTCAATTTTGGGAGATATTGGGGAAAAATGGGCTAAATTTCGTGGTTTTTTCATTGTTATCGTTGTTTTTCTGGAATAACTCAAAAAATACTAATTCAACTATGATAAATCTTTGTAACTAGTTCGAAAATGCTGATGAACAACATTGAGTAGAATTTCGTGATGATAGTGTCAATAAAAAAATATATTTTATCTTCTGATTAAATTATCCTAAAATATGATTTATGAACCTTCAAACTACAATTTTTTAGTGAAGTATTTGATTTCCATTCGATCTAGTCTGAATTCTCGGAAATATTTGGAAAATAAAATTTTGAATGGGTCTGCGAAATCACTGGGTTCTCGAATTCTGCCTTCGCCAAAGAAGTTGAAATGTTGTCCTAGTTTTTCTCTTTCGTGTTCAAGCTTCACACTTTATTCAATTAGTTTCGTATAGAATCATTCATCAGTTTTCATCTTTAACAAATGATAAACCTAGCTGCAAGTTTCTAACTTTTTTCTTTACGATCTTCCTTTATCCCTCCCAAATGCGCTACGCAAAACTATCGTGGGCAAAAATGGTATAAAATCGGACTGAATAAGAAAGTTGTGCTCAATTCTTGTACGAAGAATTATTGAGGGAAATCCTGGCACCTGTCGATTTTTTATTTCAATAGCAATTTATCCTGTGCTTTTCTGAATTTGAGATTTCTCAACCCTACGCTCCGCACCCACTACTTTATTTTTTCAAATGGAAATATATGGATTGTGATACATCAAATAGAAGGTGATTTGATCACCTATTCAGAGATGTGGCTTAAAATAGAATTGGTTGTGCCGTTTTTTTTTATTGAAAAATTAGGAAATAATTAATTATCAATTAATTAAAAGTACTGCAATCAGACCATTATTCTTTTATTAATTATTATTCAGGGAATTCCTCGAATTCATGGATCTGTGATCGCGAAAGTAGGTCTCCCTATGCTTTTTTGAATTTGAAATCTCTCACCCTTTATGCTCCACATCCCTCTACTGTTTTTTTCAAATAGATATATAGATTGTAATATATCAAATGAAAGGACATTCGATTGCAAATTGAGTGGTGTGGCTGAAAAAGAGTTTGTTAAGCTTTTTTTTATTACGAAATGAAAAATTTGTGATTGTTGTCAGGTTCTTATTCCTGAAATAAAAAAATATTGAGAAATATCCTCCTATCCGCCGATTTCTATTTTCGAAGTTTGAGAAATGCATGAAGTTTCAAATCTTTAGGTTTATACCCTCAATTCCCAACAATTTTGTTCTATTGCAAAAATAGTGCTTGTGATATATCGCATCATAGGTCATTCGATGACCAATTCGGGTATGTGAACGAAAATGAAATTTAGGAAAATAAAAATTTATGCAAGTTCAAAACAGCTGCGAACTAATGTATTAGATCGCAAATAAAACAATAAACAAAAAAACGAAAAAAACTGTTGAGGGTTGAAACTGCATGCATTTATCAAACTTCGCAAATCGAAATCGGCGGTTAGAAGGATATTTCTCAATATTTTTTATTTCAAGAATGAGAACCTCACACCAATCACAAATTGTTAAATTTGTAATGAAGAAATAGCTTAACAAATTCTTTTTTCAGTCAATGTGCAATCGAATGTCCATTCATTTGATATATCACAACCCATATTTACTATTTGAAAAATAAAGTAGTGGGGTGCGGGGCGTAGGTGGTGAAAATATCAAATTAAAAAAAAATCTTCGTACTTACAAAAATTATTGACGAGTTACGTTACTTTTTTGGCACGCTGTATACTTTCATTCATTGCAATGCATTTCGATCAGTATTTTGAATTGCGCTCTTTTTGATGTAGGTAAGAGAGATTTACCGCTTGTTCAAATTTGAGATATGATTTTAATGACTATTTCTTCAAATAACAAATCCTCTTTATGTATTGTTGGAGGATATACTAATTAACACATGCGAACTGAATATTACCTTTTGATTCGATTTCAGAAATTCAACCTGGATTGATGTACTGAATAAGCGACTCCTTCGCCAATTTGCAACATCACATAAGTGTACAAAGTACTGTCGATTGTGCTATTGAAGCATCTACCGCTAACAATATTCGATGGCTCATACTAGTCAACTGAACTATCTACTATGAAATCAAATTCAATGAATACTCGAAATGTTGTCCATTAGCTAACGGACCATATCATATTCCTTCCTTTTAGAATTGAATAAATTTGATATTTCGGATTAATCTATAATATAAGAAACCTCCTAAGAATAGTCATCGAAAATTTTGGATGACCTCATATCCCGAATTTGGGACACAGTGTATAATATTTTTCCTACATCAAAAAGCAGGCTTCAACTGATCGACCTATCCAAGTATCTTCTACGGAAACAGCTGTCGTTGAGTTACTGAATTCATTCCGAGTTGGAATAGCGCACTGCACTTAATGTAGAGAGAAAGGATATGAAAACGTGACGGAATGTAAAGTGAGAATCAACCTTAAACTTCCATGTCTACATCTTGCGTCTACTCTGGTAGCGTCACTTTTAAAGAAATAATTTTTGTATGCTTATTTATCATTTTTGGTAGACTCAACTGAACGTCTTTTGGCACCAGAGCAGGATCTAGGGTTTGGCGAAGGAGGCATTTGCCACGGTTGTAAGCTAACTAGGAGCGCAAAATCGTAATTTTTTTTCCAAAATGGCGACTCTCTTCACTTCAAGCATCATAAATATTTTCTGAGCAGTGCTGTGTTACATGAATCTGCTGTACATTGAAGGGTGACAAGTAGTTACCGAACGAAATCCAAGATAATAATTTTCACACTTCTCTGCCATCCTACGATTCATAAATAACGAAGACGTTACGACTGAGGCTGGGGGGCTAGACGAACCCAATCTAGTCATAGAAAATACTTCGGTATTCTCATATCTAGTTTTTTTTGAAAGAAGGTTTGGGGTTTTTCCTTTTTTTGGCCGGGTTTGTTCATTTGCAGAATTCGACCCATGGTCTCGCAGATATGTTGGTTCGATTTGTGCGCGCATATTCTGGGGAACAGCGTGCTATCGTTTCGTCCAAATGTCTGTAATTTTCTAATTTTGAGCCCAAAATGGTCTCAAACGACTAGGTTGGTTTCACTGATGATGAATCCGGTGTCAACGTTGCTCATAATTCTTCATTATATGCACATTTCACATCCATTTCCCAGAATCAAGAATTCCAAATCTGCCTGTTGAGAGAAAGCAAAAAAATCATTCTCCCTCAGGAGAGCTCTTCTCTCCCTAGTTCGAGCTTAGCCCCCACATTAAGCAATCTGATATCAAATATTTCGGAGTACTTGTTCAACGAAAAACTGCATTATTGTTTATAACAGACATTTTTCCATTTAAGATATACCTATCTCAATATGGTTACTTGGACTCAAATAGTATGGGCAACAGTTCTGTGGTAAATGCTAAAACTTTTAGGAAAAGTCTCAAAGACTTCCAATCATTTGCTGGAATCCCAGTCACAGGTATGAAAAGACAATTTTCATCAAAGAAGATTTGAAATTGATTATGAGTTTCTTCTTGGTATTATTCATCTATATTTTCACCATAGGGAAGCTTGACAAACTTACAATGGATGTCATGAGTCAGCCGAGGTGTGGTATGAAGGATAAAATCGGTTCATCATCAGGAAAGCATCAACCATTTATACTACAAGGTGAGAACATGAACAAATTGAATTTGAAAATGAAGAAAATTCCTTGTGAAATTTTGTCATTCTTGTGCGCATATTCTAGGGATCATCATGCTATCGTTTTACTCAAATGTCTGCCATTTTTGCCGAAAATGGTCCTTAACGACTTGGGTGGACTCACTGATGAAAAATTCTGTGTATTGAAATCGATTTAACACGGCCGTCTTTTGCTGCAATAATATGAGAACAGAAGGAGCAGGCGACTTGAAAATTTCAGGAAAGGTTGCGCATCAAAATTTGCCGGTTGAGTTGGTTAATGGGCAAATCGGTCAAACGGTTTTGTGCTTATTTGCATTTTCAAGTTTATTTCCACGATATCTCAGAAATTACTAATGATATCGATTTAAAATCAGATAATTTGCTTCACATGGATGGCCTACTGCGTGGTCTACATGGATGCTCTCCTGTAGTTGGAGTCTTCAGGGCCAAGTTGCCATTCCCTTTCAAAGCAACTCGCATTTAATTATAACCTGATGTGTTTTCTATACTAAGACACGAATTTCACTGAATGGCACCTCTACTGAAAATCTTGAAGGATTTCAAGAAGGGATTCGTCGTTAGACCTTGAAGCAAGTTTTCAACATCAGAGAAGATCCAGAAAATTTCACCCCGTAACATTGACCTTGCTCCTTTAATCAAAAGGAAGGAGGACTGTTTTGTGCACTTCGAATATTCACTGACCTATGATAGCTCACAATCGGCTGTTACTCAAAAAATTACTTACATGCAATGCAACTCCTCACAAATCTGAGTAATTACTCACAAATTGGCAACCATTCAGTTATCCTATCTCGACTGAGCATCGCAGGTGACCTCTTGGTAATGTGATTTCGACGTCGACCGCGACATGACCTGTTGTATCGAGCGCTACCTCCCCTTCGTCTGTGACCTACTTGTTCTGTTCTTATCGTGAGGTACGAACAGAATCAGTGGGTCGAGGTAGTGGTAGAGGTCGCGGTTGATATCCACATCCATGTAAATCAAATACATAGAAGTGGATGGAAGGGAACAGAACAGGTAAGTCGTGACGGAAGTTTAGGGCGATGCCATCCAGGAGGTTTCCATCGATGCTTTTGAAAATCACGCTGTTCGTGCGCGAACGGAAAGCGTGCGCAACCGCCCAATATCCGTGTGAGGTTCATCATTATTATAGTCCCGTAGCCTTTCCGCATCTCTTCAATAATCCCCGTGCAAATTTAGTTGGCAAAAATTGCATGGAGACGGAACGTAACTGTTACAATAGTTTATTAGGACAAAATGGGATGGATATGGAAAGGTTACGGAACGTTTAGTTAGGAGCAACCTTCAATAAGCTTAATGTGGATGTGAATCACTATGAAACATAGTCAAATTTTTGCCCTACAACTGTGCGTGCCCGCACATCCGTAGAATGAATACACAATTCACAACTCAAATCTGTCCATCCGATCAGCCATAAACACTGGAACTCCTGAAAGAACACAGACAGCTAAGTAGTTGAAATTTTCAATGTAGGCTCCAAGCAAGAATACGCTTGAACTAGCAAAAATGCTTGTCGGTTTCGCAGTTATAGGCGAATAATTCGAAGAATATTGATAAGATCGAATTGGAACGCGATTAGGGGTTGTAAAGTGCCCACATGAAGAACTAGTCAAAATTTTGTGAAAATATCATATAATCATATAAGAACAGCGCTGTTTCCCAGAAAAGGCGCGTGGAAAAATTAACAGAAAATAAGTTGAACTGCGTGATATATGAAAAAAATTTTATTCAGTGTTGAACTGCGTGATATATGGAAAAAATTTTATTCAGTGTTGTTAGGTAATTATTCGTTATTGATTTCCATTTTGGATTTTAGGGAGCAAATGGAGAACGAAACAATTAACTTATAAAATAACCAAGTATCCCCAAAACCTTGGACGAGGAGAAGTTGACAAAGCTATTCAGGATGCATTCAATTTATGGTCCAAGTATACTGATCTTACGTTTGAGCGATCTGATCGTGGCAAAATCGATATAAGGTTTGAGGAAGGAAGGCATGGGGATGATTCCCCTTTCGATGGCCCTGGAAGAGTTCTAGCCCATGCCTATTTTCCTGTAAGTATTTTTCATCATAGCTGTTAATAATGGTGCAAATTTCCTAAAGAGCTCTTCCTTCCTTAATCAGGCAAAAAAAACGAAGACAAAAAATTCATTTCTCACTTCAGACCCAATAACTTTCAGAAGAAACAATTAAAATATATCAAATATACAGAAAAAGTTAGTATAGTTTGAATAAGAAGATGGAGTTCTTGTACGGGTGCAATCCCGCTGATGATTCCGTAGATTGTGTGTGCTGTTGTTGAAACCACTAAACTTTATTCGATTAGAAAAATTGCTGAACAAGTTGATGTGAGTGATAAAACTGTTAGGGAATTATTGATAAGAGCCAAGAAATTCTTTACGAGGACAAAATGAAATGGATGAAATTTGAAACGAAAATGGAAAAAGAAAATGAAATAGTTCATTCTCAAACAACACCTTAGCCACTGGGGAGTAATCGTTTTCCTTGCAAACAAACACAAAAACTCAGTGGTTGAGCCGTGATTCTGAAAATTACGTGATGAAAATGGTTTTTGTCTATAGTTACTTTAACGTTGCCAAATATTTGGAACTGAGACACAAGCAAATTATTCCGAAAATTTCGGTAATAGCTGGTTTCAATAGGATAGCTGTCGAATTCACAACCGTTCAGAACCACTTTTGCAGATCGTGTCAATAAACTGAATCGAGCCCAGCCCACGGCACACTGCAATTTTATTTCTTCTATATAATTAAATGGGATAGCGCACACTTCCCCACTACGGACCACAGAAAATTGGCAGCACAGATAACAGAGAGAGAATAGATGGGGCACTGCCGTTCTAAAGGTTGAAATTCTGATTGTCTCTGAGCGTATAGGGGTTGCTCTGTGAACTAAATCCTTCTAAGAAAATTGCCTTACCAACTTAACACGGAAACCTGTATTGCCGACACTTGGCGGGAGCTTTTAAATTTACTTACAACTCTTAGACTGTTCGAAATAAAATACTACTATTTGCTCTTTTCTCTCGGCAGTACGAAACTGACATCTGAATTAATACCAACTTCACGCTGCCCAGGAAACCGAGCAGATGTATTTGAATATTTCAAACAAATCTTAAATAAAAAACCCTACTTAAATTAACAAGTTCTCAAAATAAAAATTGAATATGCTAAAATATATGTTTATTTATCTTGAGTTCATTTGAAAAATGGAATACCAATCAAAAATCGAATGAGAATTATATAAATGAAGTAATATATAGTTTATAAATGAAATATAACAATCATTTGTTTTTTCAAGTATGAATAATTTATGAGAAATATTGAAAAAAAATCATTATAGACTATTGTTATCAATTGATAATTGACATTCATGTGGTTGACATAAGACAGAGGTAGTTGAAAATATAAAATAAATTTATGTATATATAAATCATAGTGATGAAAAAAAAAATCACGTAATAGTGGTTACCTGCTCCATAGACACTTTCAGATCGGACCCTTATTCGACCTGAAGAGAAACATTTATTTGGAAGTTTTTCTTTTAGGATCAAATTGATTTTTTGCTTGGACCTTGACTTGGTCGATGAACCATTTTTCAGGGTTGGTTAATAAAAATTTGAAAATTTTGTATCAGCCCAAGTTGCTATTTTATTGACTTTGTCCAACCGAATAGAGAACACCTGACAATTGTTTCACACAATATTTTATGAAGGACATGTGACGGACACTTGAAAATAGAAATTTTTTCAGAACTTTCGAAAGATTTCTTTTTTCACAAATTCGAGTTATTATATAAAAAAGGTAATTGAGAGATTGAGGAACTAAAAAATAAGTACTGTTTCCCAGTTGGATCAAATTTCCGAATTTATATTTCCTAGAGTGAATATAATCTTGATATTTCAGCAAATAAAAAATCTGGGGGAATTTTTCGAAAAATATCGTGATTTTGGGGGAGTATTGGGTATCATTTGAGGTATTATTGATGCAGTTACATGGCAACCCTGTCTGTGATTGGCAGGGAAATAAATTTCCGTTTTGCCGTGGTCGATAATTGAGCGTTCGCCTTTTTGCATTGAATATTCTGTTGGACGTAATTTTCTAGTTTATTTTGTTGCGTAACTGTGACTATTCCAAAATCTTTCCTAGTTATATAGATGATTCCATAGCAAGAGTCATAAATATAAAATAGCATTTTTCGATTATAGTTCAGTGATTCTAGTACAAATGAAATAATTCAAAATGATTAATTTATATCTTACACCTGAAAAATTGATGTATTTTATATTTTTCAGCAATTTGGAGGAAATACTCACTTTGATGATTCTGAGCCTTGGAGGATTGGTGCTGGAAATGGTATAGATTTAGTCCAAGTGGCAACTCATGAATTTGGTCATGCACTTGGTTTGAGTCATTCGCAAATAAGCCAGGCTTTAATGGCACCTACCTATAAGAGAGTTTGGACCAACGATCTCTACTCGGACGATATACAAGGAATTCAGAGGTTGTATGGAAGCAAAGCTGGTGGGTCTCCAACGCCACCGGAAAACCCTGAAACACCTCCTGATTCTCCAAATCCACCGGGATCTCCTAACATCCCAGGTTTCCCGAATTTCCCAAATTTTCCAGGTTTTCCGAGAAGAACTCCAGGTGGTGCAGCTCCAACCCCTCCAGATGATCCTGGGGCAGCTCCAGATTTTCCAAATACACCAGAAACTCCAAGATTTCCAGGATTTCCGAGTTTTCCAGGTTTTCCACAATTTCCTGGATTTCCTTTCACTCCGAGTTTTCCACGATTTCCAGGTTATCCACGATTTCCGGGTTTTCCTCAGTTTCCGAGTTTTCCACGATTTCCAGGCTTCTTGATGGAGGATGTTGAACGTTCTCCATTCCGATCGAATTGTATATCTAAAAAAAAGGAAAATTGCTTTCCACGATCGTCAAAGGGACGAACCGGAAGTCGAAAAAGTTTGCCTAGGAGACGTCCACGAAAACCAAAACAATCACCAAGAAGACCTTCATGTCCAACATCCCCATGTTCACCACGGAGAAGACCAATAAATCCAACAGAATCTCCTAGGAGACCTTCATTGCCAATAACTCCTCCAAATTTCCCTAGACCTCCTGTAAGACCAGGAAATTTCCCTAATTTTCCTCGTCCTACAGGGAGGCGGACAGAATCACCAATTTCTCCTGACCTACCACAACCAGAATAAGAACTTTTAGATGTTGATAATTTTCTGTACATTTTCTATGAGCTTGAATCGTTTGAGTATAAATATGGAATATATATTTTCTAACCCAAATTTGTTTTTTTATGTGGGATGTTTGAGAAAACATGAAGATTGAATTGATTTCATCAATTTCATTGCTTTTTGTTGCGTTGGTTCATCGTCTCCAAGTCACTCCCTTCGATTTTTTAGAATGGTGGAATTCATTAGTTTCTACCTCTAAATTTCGATTTATTAATCTAGAAATTCTACACGAAGATCACTTTTCCTCATCTTGATTCTTTAATTTTTCTGTGGTTTTCTCAAATAATCATAAATGGTCATATCGTGTCGAATCAAAAAGGATATCTATTGGCATCTGAATTTAACATTGCAGCGCCACGATGGCCAGAACCTCACATACAGACATAGATTTTGTTTTGATACTCGATTTTGTACTGTTTGTTAGTGTTTGGTTTGATAACTTTTTATTTCACGATTTATTCAAAGACTTTCTAGACTTTTATAGTTGACGAGAGTGTTACTGGGAGTTTATATGCCATTCTTCTAAAGAAGGTATGTATCATCCTTCAATCTAATTGATTGTAGCAACTCTAAAATTTCGGGGATATCTCGAAAATTAGACAGTATTTTGATATTATTTATTTTCAGATCCAAATGGCAAGATTGACTTCGTAAAACATACTTTTTGGAATAATAGACAAATAATCATAACTTTACTTTTTTATAGGGAAGGACTAAATACTCAATATATTGTGAATAAAATAAATACATTCACATGAAACTAATGCTACTTGTACCGTTAGCCTTATTCATTATGGATTGACAAATAAATTTTCCAACACTCGATGATTGGTCTTGAAAACGCTGTAATAAATAAGCCTTGTACAACTTTGCTTCCGTCGGCAGAAGCACTTTGAGTGAAGAGTATTCATCACCAGATATTTCCTTGTTGAGACTCTTTTTTTTTCAATAGTCAGTTCTATTACTAGAACATTTACGCTGTTCCTTAATGATCAGTTCAACAGGCAGATTTCTGGAAGGCATAACTTTTCTCTTAAGTAAATTTCTCTGCTTGTATTATGGGCCTGGAAAAAAATTGTCTTCATGAATGTGATCTTATATTTCATGAGCAATTCGTGCTTACCTCTATAAAAATGATCGTCATCGGTAAAATGCAGGTAACAGACTCTCATAAATCTTGTTTGTTGTTTTTTTTATCGATTCTTCAACACTTTCAGGCCCGACTTGTTGAAGGAAGTTTCCTTCACCCTAACTCCAAGTTTTTTACCGGGCTGTAGAAATCTATGGGAAGGGACATTTGAGTTTGCTTTTCCTCAGTAGAAGCCCTTGTGAAATTACAGAAACGCCAAGAAAAATGCATAAACTTTCTCATTTTCTTAACATTTCTTTTAACTTGTCAATGATAATGTCTGTACCTCGGGTTACTCGGATAGCCACCAGAAGGAGTAGCGCTTATCTTCATTCCCCAATAGAGATGCTTTACGCGCTTGTCACTATAAACAAGAGCGATATAATTTTGACTAAATTTTCATATTTTGAGTAAACATTCTTCTCAAATGATTCGATTGGTTTTACTGCTGACCATTCGGCCAACCGTGAACAATGAAATATTCCAGATACCATTTGCTCGATTGCTTGTTAGTCTACTCACAACAACCAATTCCTTCAAAATATTAACAAGGTGCAGTTGTTTAACCTGTCTTGAAAATATCAAGTCTTCAGCTGTTCCGTTTGAATGTTATCGTGGAAATAGCCAGTTGATTGCCAGATAGGACCGAATTGAATTTGACCTATTAACAATTCACGGCTCAAAGCTTCAAAATTTCAGACATTCAGGCAAAATGGTGCTCCTTAGACCTGCCAAATTTTCAAAAAAGATTTCAGATCTAAGGACGAACGCATACAAAAAAACATTGACAGTAGACGTAGCATAAAGAGAAATTGTGCAATATACACATATACGAGGCAGGTTAGTTATTCAGTTTGAAATTTTGTGTGAATATAAAAGATGCTGGTATTTCACGAGAAGACGAAGTCATTTAGTAAAGGTGAATCTGGTCATTAGTGTGAGACAAGAGGTGACAATAATCACTTATTAAGTTAATGAAAAACATGAATATTTAATAACCGTTGAAATAAGAAATTAGAGTTACAGGATACCCAACAAATACATAACTGAACATCTTGATACGTTTCGACTCTCATTTTTTCGAAACTCATCCGCGGTATCACAATTATCACATGAGGTCGCGAATTTAACTCGCGCTAAGTTAACATTGAATCAGAGACAGTCTATAGAAATGGGCACAGAACATCACAATAAGTGCTACCTCCCTTGTCAACTGTGCGCAACATTTGTGACATTTATCCTGTCATAACAAATAGGTGGGAACATTCCATTATAGTTCTAGAAGGAGTCTGCCTGTTGAAATATATACCATTTCTCTCTTTATATTACATTGGTTTTCTGTGTGTTCTGTTGATATTTATTATTCTTCTGTGGTCGAAATTAAAAATGATTCCAATATTCGAATGGAAATTTTGCTTTCAAATGTAACAGGGCTTTACAAACAATATTTAAAATTACATATATATTAAATACTAAAAATTACATATGCAGGGTGAGTCTTTGACCTTGCAGAATATTTTAACAGAAGATTCTTGAACCTGAAAGAAACACATTTGTCCTCTATCATTTTTTCCGATTCGGCCTAGATAAAAAGATATAGGCATTATAAATTTTCATAATAGGCTAGCCGCCCCTGGAAACCTGAACACTGAAGTTTTTCCAAGCCTAAGATATACCATTCACATCTTCGAAATAAGCAACTCTGTTATGAAAACAAGCGTCAACTTACTTTTTACATTCCAGATGATGAAAAAAGTTGTATTTATAGTCAATAAACAAGTTAGGTATTCCAAATTTTGTGGGCGATAAAAGTTGAATATTCTTCTCTTGGTTTCATTTTCGATATTGAGAAATTCATTTAGCTATCACTCATATTAGCTTTGAGATTCATCTTCAATTTGTAATTATTAATTTTCTTTGTTTATTTCATTTTCTCCAAGAATTATCAGATTCAGACATAACCCATTCAAACTTTCATTTTCATAAATAAATAAAACACATGTACCTAATTTATCTATGAACGTACAAACGTTGCCAAATTGACGAACAGAAAGAAAGAACTCTTCGAAATCAAACAACACACAATATGCTAATTCTATGAATACACTTGTATAGTCTATGATTCTGAACTGAACTATAAATCTGTGACTCCGTGGTTTTAAGGTTATGTCATGGTGGTTTCCTTCCATTCTTCCACCATGGGTTGTTATGTTATGAAAGCGCATTTCGCATTTGAAGAATACATCAAAATAAATACTATCAAAGTTCTGTACATAATTTCAAGAAATTTGGGTCAGTAGAAAGATTGCATTCAACCCAGTAAGAATCCCCATTATCATAGAAAAGTGAGAAGTTAATCAATTATACTACACAAATTAGCTCGAAATTGAAAAAGAAGCTTCATGAATGGATTCAGGACCGAATCACCACTGTATAACACAGATATATTTTTTCGATGGAAGCCTATTACATTCTCAACTTTTGGACGTGGCAACGCGAAAAAATTGAATTCTGTGAAATTTTTGAACAGAGTTGCATTCAGCCAAAGTACCCAATTCTCGGAATTTCACAGATATTTTTTATTTTTGAATTTCAGATTACTCGAAAACGGCGCATCATACGAAAAAAAATAATGAATACTTTTACTTTCCCAAATGGTCAAGGATTTTTAAAAGTTGAATTCTTTGAATTTCTGGTATTTTTATGGAATGTTATGGTCATATCGAAGAAACTGGAGGATGTGGATGAAATTTTGTAATCCAAGAACATTCATCGTATCAATAAAAAACTATATTCCAAAAATCATCTCATTCGATGAGATCGTTCGCGAAATATAATCGAAAATTAAATTTTTTTATGGATTTTCAACAGTCTGTATCTTACGAACCAAGCCGAATCGGAAAAAATGGTAGGGGAAAAATGTGTTTCTTTTGGCTTCAGGAATCTTCTGTTGAAATATTCTGCAAGGTCAAAGACTCACCCTGTATATTAAATATTCCATTGTAGGAGAAAATAGTAATAATCGAATGAGTTAATTATATTTGTCCCACACCCAACCAAATATATGGGCTGAACCAAATAAATACAGTTTGCTCCTACAGAAACCAAGTAAATCCATATGATAATTACACTTCGATACTATTCAATAAGGAATATTTGTGGGAAAAAAATCTAGAAAAGCACTGCCGTGAAGGCAGCAGCTTTTGGGCGCCTAACGGTCAGACCGTAAACACAATAAATTCCGAAAGAAACAGCTTAGAAACTCGATATTTGTAGAGAAGGTTTGGACCTTAATTACGAAGGCCGATTTCGTGAATGGGTAATGAGGAAATTAACCTCCAAATTTCAAATGGCTATAACTCCGAAAATATTTGACCGATTCGGCCCATTAACGAACTTAACCTTAGTATTTTGAAATGAAACCCTTCCTGAAATTGAGGTTGATAGAATGCTCCGTACGCCCGTAATCGTGTTGTCGGCCGGCCGGCCGGACAGAATCGATTTTGACACCGGATTCGTCATCATTGAGTCCAACCTATTCGTTTAAGACCATTTTCGGCTCAATGATCGCAAATTACAGACATTTGGATAAAACGATAGCACGCTGTTCACCTAGAACATGCGCGCAAAAAACACCCATTCCCAACAATCTTTAGGTTATCATTCAGATTAAACTTTTCACTTCACTGAATCATAATAACAAAAGGTTAATTCTCACTATACGTTCCGTAACCTTCCCGTTTCCGTTCCGAA
Source organism: Myrrha octodecimguttata (assembly GCA_958510865.1). Classification (NCBI taxonomy): domain Eukaryota; kingdom Metazoa; phylum Arthropoda; class Insecta; order Coleoptera; family Coccinellidae; genus Myrrha; species Myrrha octodecimguttata. Next base: position 37,413,837 of record OY294057.1, read on the forward strand.
TGAGCTACCTCAAACTTAAAATATTATTATTATTATTATTATTATTTACAAAATCAGAGTTGAGGATAACCTATACAACTCAAGGAAAATACAATTGATGCTCAACGTGATCGATATACACATTTCAAAATAAAATAAGAAAATCAAATGTAGTACTAACAAAAAACAAAATTGAAATCAAAATACACTTTCTGATCTCCAAGAATCCCATCCATTTTTAAACATGTTGACACTTCTTGCATTGACAACTTCGCCAGGTAGCATATTCCAATGGTGGAATACTCTGTTGCTCAAGAAATTTTGTCTGCTTCTTGTAAAAAACTGTTCTCTAGCTAGTTTATAATTATGTCCTCTCAGGTGGTTGATATTCAGTGGGAACAACGATGACAAATCTATTCCAAAAAATCCTCTCACGGCTCTAAAGGTGGTTATCATGTCTCCCCTCAACCTACGATCAGCAAATGTCTCCAGTTTCATTAGAGCAAGTCGAGTTTGGTAATCAGGTCTTATGATACCGTATGGAATTCTTGTAGCTGACCGTTGCACTTGCTCCAATAGCTCTGCATCATGAGAAAATACAGGATGCCAAACAGGACCAGCGTACTCCAATATGGGGCGGACATAAGTTTTATATAACGATGCCAACGTTTGGTAGTGGCAACGGTTGAAGCACTTCTGTATTAGGTAGAGGGACCTCTTGGCTTTATTCGTCGTCTGTAATATATGAGACCTCCATAATAGATCACTATCAACGGAAACTCCCAAGTCCACGTGAGATAAGCAAGCCTCCACCGGGACTCCACCTATGTAGTACTGCCTTTTTGGATTGTTACCACCCAGATGCAGGACTCGACAAAATATGGCAAAAATGTCATGTTGACAGAACGTAAACGGGACGTAAAGTGTGCATACATGAATTTTTTTACACCTTATAATATTTTACGGGATGGATACTGGAAGGTTTCGGAACGTATAGTGAGAATCAACCTTAACTTATCGAGGGAGGGAAAGAGCATCCACAGTCACAAAACGAAGACAGAATTACGTAGAAATTTTCAATATGGGCCCTGCCTGATGGTACCACTCTTTTCTAGAGAATAAAACGGGTACCAATTTCACTGACAAGTCTTTCATGATGAATGTTGATATATTTCAACTATAAATAGTACCGATCGATCTTTCAAAGATAGACCTCAACGCGATAGTTCTCTGAATGAAGTTCATTAAATATTACTTGACTATATCAGTAGAATATTTGCATGCATTAAATCCTTTATCGACTGTGAGAATAAATAACTCCCAAAAATATATCTAGAACAGTTGATAGTTCACATTAAAAGTAATACAGGAGTAAATGAAGGTAATAAAGTTGATTGGCTAAACTCAGGTATTTACCATCCTAAGCATTCGATTCATTGTGGTCAGTAAAAACCATGGACTAATATATACACAAGCGACAACTATGGTTTATTCATGCATCATAAGTATAATGCTTGTCACTTCTATCCTTCTGAGTATAGTCATAAATAAGAGCATAAGCTTAAACCAATGATGAATCCAATATAAATGTTTCCAAAGGAATGCACAGCTTCAAATCCTACCTAATGTACCAACTAATTCAATATAATCTGAATCATGAAAGAAGATATCATTCGATCGTGGCGGTAGCTTAGTGGTTAGAGTTCATGCCTCATGATCGTAAGGTCTGGGGTTCAAGTCCTTGGCCTGGAAAGAACTTTTCCGGTTTCTAACGTGGTGCAAGGAATTAGTAACAAAGCTTACACATAACACACCCAGTATCCTAACTCCACAAGCTTTAAGCTTCTGAGGGGTTTCGTTGAAGCCTAGGATAGTCGGAAAAATACAAATAACACTTGAAAGGTATTGAACTTGTATATTCACATATGTGTTTTGTTAATTTCATTATTAATTGATTATAGTATCACAACTCACCTGGCACGATATGCTCAACTCGTTATATGTATAGTTAACTAGTCATATCAATTTATGTTGAATTATAACTAAATTAAACGACTCACATGAGAATAACATTGATATTTACAATTAAATATATAGAAGTATATGTGACATAGTTAAATTTCCAGCACATTCGTTAAGACTATAGACAGAGTTACTTATTTTTTTTTAAACGCAGACCGGGAATCAATTCTGACAGTTGAACAAGTCTATATAACTAACCTTGATAACCAGAACTTATTCATTCAATTCACTAGTTGATAAGGTATCTTACAGAAAACAAGTATAAAGCAATAAGGGTTTAACTTTCTTAGGGCCAATTGCACCGTATTACAAAACCATAGATTAGGTCCATAAGCAAGGTTTTGGTACAAAATTATCTTGCACCGTCACGTAATCCTCGTTAAATGGCCTTAACAGACTGTTATATTTAAGCCTACGAATTTGGGGGTTTAAAAGAAGGATTAATGGTAAGCTTCGGAATCTAACCCTACTTTCGAGCGATTTCGTACAAGTTTGACATTTTTCTGGACGTGACCTCCAGTTTGTTTACGTTTTTTTTTGTTTACATTGGACATTGATGGAGAACTCCTACGAGTTGATAATCAAATTTTGATTAAAAGTGGTTGATTTTCAGATGATATTTATGAAAAATGATATAGGGAGAAACTGGCATCAGTAGGCATTGATTCGTATGTTTTAAAGCATGAAGAATTAACACCAGTATTTCCATTGAGTTCGTAAACTTAATGGTATTTCTATAAGCCTTCAACTATTTGAAATGAAAAAGTTACAATGATATGCTCATTTATTTCCAAGGGCGAATAGCAGAATGAAATAGAAGACATATTTGGAATGAGAAAACATAGTTTCATGAAGATTCTTCAGTACTATTTCATTCAGTGATATATCACGTGGAAAGCTATCATGTACTACTTCATTATTGTGCAGGTGCTGTCTCTGTGCTATCATTATCCTCTATTATATATTAATTGGACTCAAAATATAACTACAAACGAATTAATGTGAAAGAAATTGCATCCTCGTGTTAGACAATCTTCAAACGTACGCCTTTGTCAATCCATCCATGATACTTCAATATTTATATAGAATACTTTTTAGTCTGTGGATACACATCAGAGTTTTCATTATCTTCGACCAAAAATTAACTCAATCCATAATATACTTATAACAAACAAAATAATTTAATAGAAAGTCTACTCTTAGGTGAGCCGTTCCTTATCGGAAAGTTGTTTCGGATAAATCAATACTATTCATTTATTCATCTTACAAACGCCACGATTGTAATTCCATGCAGAAACTTAAATCTTGAGATATTACAAAATATGAGTTTACTTGAGTATATGACTATAAATTTGAATAAGTTTTAAAGCCTGATATAGAGGTAAGAGCACAGGTCTGAGGTAAGAGATCCCTATAGTCTTAATGATAATAAACAAGTCAGGAACATTACATGCTATATTTTTATGGAAGCTATAAAGTCTGTCATATATATTTTTTCGTTGGGTTTTTCAATAGATGCATCTTGATTTTTCATAACTCATGGAAATATGGTAGTAGTAACCCATAATAATGGGTTTCATCTTTTGAATTAAAATATTTCTTAAATTAGGGTTAAAATAAACAACATGAAGCTAGTCACAAGTACCAATTCATGAGAAAGTAACCAGATTTGTAGATTAATTTTAATCTAGTTACATTCAGCCTCGGTGCAAGCCGAATATTTAAAGCAGAGTTTAATAAGTTTATCGTAGCTTAACTAACTGTAGCTTAAGACGAAAACGGTGCAATTGGCCCTTATTCATTCTTTATAGTAGGTATACTACTACTTGAATAAGGTGTGACTCCTGAGAATTTTAAACTGGAAATCGAGAATTCGGACGACATCCCGACCTCTTTGGAAAAACGTTGCAAGTTAGAGTTTACAAGTTAATTGAAGATTGTTATTTTCCAACAATTCCTAACAATTTTCAGAACATTTTCGAAATCGACACGGAAACTGATCAATCCAGCCCCTGCGCCATTTTGCGTCTTTACACAATGACTGCTGTCGATGACTTTTACTTGGCTTTTAGCTCCTACATCACAATTGATCGGGTCAAAATGGGGTATTTAGCACAAGGATCAATTTTTTTGCTAGTATGAATATGATGCCTTCAAGTATTTGGTTGAATCGTATTCATTTTAAATTGAAATAACAAACTTTTATTCCCACCTAAAGTTTCAATGTATTTTATCAATAGACGACTTCGGCCCAAGTTGCCAACCCACAATTTTCTTCACAAAATTTACTATCACTGGAGAACGGGAATTTCAGGAAAAATTCGACATGATAAGGTTCGCGTTATTTATAAATATCCGTAATAGATTCCTCGGCTCCTCAAACAAGATAATTCCTTCCAAATATAGATTTTTGTTAGGTTGAAGTTTAAGTTGAGATTCCTGACTTCATGTTATTAGTGTCAAGTTTATAAAGGATATGTTCCGCAAATCAACTTGGTTATTTCGGTTGCCGGTTCTCCATTATGTAAATATGAAATATTCGGTTGGTTCCTGAAAAAAAAGGTTAATTACGGAATTTGATTGATGAAAAAGCAATCTTTCTGTCACCAGAACATAGACATATTGAGCCTATACACCAGAACGGCAATCAATGTTTTATGGTAACATATCCTCAGCATAGAACAATCTTTATTAGCCTTATGATCCATACACCATACCTAGTAATTTTTCCATTGTTGATTGTTGTCTCTTCTATGTTTTATGGATCATAAAGTAAATTAATTTGTTCTATGCTATGGATATGTTACCATAGAACATTGACATTGATGACAGAAAGTTCGTTTCTTCATCAATCAAATACCGTAATTAACTTTTTTTCAGGAACCAACCGAATATTTAATAATTACGGAATGGAAAGCCGGCAAGCGAAATAACCAAGTTTATTTGCGGAACATATCCTATATGAATTTGAAACTATTAACATGAAATCAGGAATCCCAACTTAAATATCAGCCAATCCAAGATGATCCTAACAAAACCCTACATTTCGAAGGAATTATCTTGTTTGTGGAGCCGAGGCAACTTTTACGGATATTTATAAATAACGCGAACCTTATCATGTCGAATTTGTCCAGAAATTGCCGTTCCCCAGTAATAGTAAATTTGTGAAGGAAATTGTGGGTTGGCAACTTGGGCCGAAGTCGTCTATTGCTTCAATATATATTGTGGCTTCTTCTGGATTACAATTTGATTTATTCAAAATGTGATCATGAAGATGTATTGTGGTGTATGTGGTGAAAAAATTGTTGATCATATACGTGGAAATTGAAGTTTATTATTCCTTTCCTAGAATTTGTCAGTTAGGGGTCTGCTAGTGAATCTAGAGAAGCACTGACGTGAAGTCAGCAGCTTTTGCGTGCATGTACAAATTCGTTTCCAAATCGTATTGACCCCGCCAAACGCACCTTCCCTACCTTATGGAACGATTTGGTGACATTCTACTCTTGTTATCCTCACGAAATTCTATATGAAGTTTTAGGCTGTCATTTTTCAATCAAGTAATGGAATTCAATTCGATCTCATCTGTTACTTTGAAAATTTTAGGAAAATATCATTTTGAATGGCTATATCTACGGAATCATTGCGTGAATTTTACCCATTCACGACCTTCGTAATCAAGGTCTAAATCTACTTTCCAAATATCTAGTTTCTAAGTCGTTTCTTCCTGAAGGTCGAATTGATATTCATTACTTGATTGAAAATTGACAGCTGGAATGTTCATTACGTATTTTGTGAGGATTATATGATACCAGAATATTAAGTATTTGAATGAGTTTTACGTCAAATTGTTCTAATGACACGATGATCGCGAATTTTTGCACAAAGTTGTTCATCAGCATTTTGTGTCATTATGCTTCAAATACCCGCAAAGTTTCAATCCAATCATTACAGTAGTATTAGAAATATCAGGGAAATAACCTCAGAATTCCAAATGGCTATACTTGCTTAACAGTTAGACATATTAACGCATTTAACTGAGGCATTCTGATGCGCGGCCTATCCTGAACTTTTCGAGTCGCTAGCTTGCTCCGTTCGACAGGTATCGTGTCCTATGCCGGCTGGACAGAATCGATTTTGACACCGGATTCGTTCATCCTAGTCGTTTGAGACCTTTTTCGGGAAGAATTTCGAAAATTACGGACAATTGGACAAAACGATAGCAACCTTTTCCCCAGAACAAGAGCGCAATAACCGAAATTTCACGAAAATATAGGGAGCTGTAAACAAGCCTGTGGGTTTGGATAGAAGCGTTGAATGAGTGCTAAATTATAGCACTTTCATTGCTTGAATAGAATATTTCCATTGAAGTGTGAATTCTACTAGCTTAAGAGGAAACAATACCACGTGGTGGTAAATTAAAGCTAGGCAACACAGCCACATTTGAATGTCATCAAACCTCGCTTATATCTCAAGGTCAGACCGCTCGACCCGGTCTACATGCTAAGAGCGTCCGCACACGGGTCGATCCGATGCGCTCGACGCGTTTCCAGCCCCGTTTCTCTATGCGGTTTCCTAGCAATTCAAGCTAACGCCGCACACGGGTTGCACGATTCACGCGTCGGGCGTCCGCACACGGGTCGATCCGATGCGCTCGACGCGATCCAGTCTCGTCTCTCGAATCGGCTTCCCAAGCAATTCAAGGTAGCACCGTACACGGCTCGTTTCGAAACGTACGTTTGAGTTCCGTTCGCATGCCTCGTTTCACGCGACTGGCATGGAAGCAGAAAGTTCGAGAGGTTCGTACGTCGCTAGCTTTCCGATCTAACGAAACGATACAAATATGATTTTTTATTATTTTCAACATGATTTTGAGGCTTAATGTCTTGGAATTGATCATGTAAATACATGTAATGATTGAATCTTTCTATTGATTGCCCCATTTCGTCCTCACGCAAGGAAAATACTATGTGGGATAATACTGGCTCCATAATTAAAATTGTGAATTCTTATTATCTTTACCTCCTCGAATGAATTGAACTCTCGTCTCGGCACAAAAAAATAAATATATAATATTTTAACCAATGAAAACTACAAAAAATCACGGCGTTTGTATGTGCTTGGACCAGTTCGTAAAAAAATCGAAAATTATTATCCGAAATAACAATGATGCGTCATTTTGTGAATATAACTAGCCAATTCGCTAATTATGCCTTCTTTATTGAACTCCAAACCTGTTCTGCAGTTATAAAGTCCCTGAGTAGATTATTTCGGTGGTTATTATGTTTATGATCGGTGGTTTGGCCAGCCGTAATCACAATCATTTCAGAAAGGAGCTTTTTTGAGACCCCATAATAATTATATATAATATAATATTATAAAGTAGGTTTCGGGCTTGTTAATTACGAAGGCCGGATTCGTGAGTGGTTGAAACCGTCCTAATGATTCGTAGACATGCCTATTTAAATTTTATTTTCCCAATATTTCCAAAACTTATGATCGGATCGAATTGAAATATATAATTCGATTGAAAAATGACAAATTGAAGGTTCATACAGAATTTCGTGTGAACCATTAGAAAAGAAGAACGCCAAATCTTTCCATCAGAAAGTGAAGTTGCAATTGGCAGGGTCAACGTGAATAAGTTACCACTTTGTTCAGGAATTTGAGCTATCGCGTAACAGTTCCTGACCTCTCGTTTGTGCTTTTCTAGATTATTTTTGGAACAACCTGTATATCTCATTCGAAAATCAAACCACTGTGGAGCCATACGGAACACAGAGGAAGATAAATCATCAAAATGGATATATAAACAGGAGAATAGTTCTAATTGATATTTTGAGACATCCTGTATATCTCATTCTGAAATTAGCCCACCCTGAAGCCATACTGAATGCAAACCAAGGGATATCATCAAAATATATCCATAAACAGCAGAATTGTGGAAATCAACTTCTTGATACACCCTGTATATTTTGCCATAAATATACTGCCGTAGGTAGGAAATTTCCTACCAATTCATTCGATAGAAAGTTGGTGATGCCAACGAATGAAGCAATTATGCTGTTTTATGTCTCCTAGGACTACCCTGTATATTTTTTTCTAGAGAGGGACCACCTCGTTGTCATACTGAACCCAACGCAAAATAAAATGATCGAAATCAGCCCCTGAGCAAAATAATTATTAAACTTTAAAAATAATTTTCTACAAATTGACAACCTTCTTTTGACGCCCTGATTTTGAAATCGGCACTATCTATGGTCAATATTGAATGAACTCGGAACTTATGACGTACGAACTTGCCGACGTCGCACTGTTCGAGTCGTCCACAACACGTCGAGCACATCGCGTCGACCCGTGTGCGGACGCTCTTAAACGTTTCCTATAGGCGCGTGAAATATTATAATTCGAAGAAACTCCGACGTTCATAGGAGAAAACAGGGTGTCGTTCTGCAGGCTTCAGAGGGTATTTTTGGGAAAATAATTTTCTGGGAAGTACTTAATTCTATAGCGAGAATGCGCAATGTTATTTAATTCCCCTATTTTTAACCACATTTCAGTTTTATTTTCTCGAAAATTGTGGAATATGGAGAAGTGGCAACATTGCGCATTCCTTTTTCAACTATTTGCACCAAAAATTTTTTGAAAAAAACGATCCCCGTTATATTCGAGTTATTGTTTGCTCTTAATGTGAATCTGGCGCAACAAAAGTTTTCACGTTATACAGAGGGATGCTTATTAGTGTGCCATCTAGCTTTGCTGGTTTTTTCGTATTGCCCTCTTGCTCAATATGGCGGTACAAACTTTTCCTTCTACAATTAGTGTAGACTTTCTTGATGGGGAATTAAAATTGCAAAATCTGGAAGTACTGGCTTGGAAATTATCTTGCGGAAAAATATCAGACGACATTCTCTTATCTGCTAATTTTTTAAATTTTCCAACAGATGTTGCAAAATTTTCACAAGTTGTCTGGAGTGATAAGACGTTGGTTTGGTTGTAGAAAAGCAAAGTTTCGATCAGTTGTCAATTGTTATTCAGTCAGCATATGCGACTAAATATTAACTGTATAAAATGTACATTTTGAAGTTCACATTCATTTTTGCACTTTTGTTTTTAAATTACTGTGAGGGTAAACCTAAGCTTCGGAATGCATTGGTGAGTTTTTTATTCTTGTCCTTGTCGCCGGCTTTTCCATTTTCTATGTGTCCTACGTATACAGGGTCTTTCACGAGGAACCTCACCCATATTTATACGGGAAACTACTGAACGTATTTTCATGAAATTCAGCACTTATAAGTATTTCACGATGCTGATGAAATCTAAAATATTTTCAAGGCATGAGCACCTCCGGTTTTTCCGGAAATGACGTCAACTTCCGTTTTTCAAATTAGAACACCATTTTTTTATTGCAGAAATAGATTCCTTAGAAAATTTCAATTTATTCTGATGTAACATTTTTCAGTTTTGGTTGGAAAATTCTCTCTGAGCGGGAAAATTCGAAAAAAAAATCGAAAATAGAGCTCCGCTGAAACAAGAATAACTTCGAGGTTTTTGGATGGAAAATTTTCATTTTTGGGATTTTTCAAGATGTAAGATTGATGTATCCACTTTGAAAATCGAAATTGCGATTCATGATACAGGGGGTGAAAAAATCGCTTTCAAAGTTAGGGATGACAAAATCGTGAAAAATCAATTTTTTCAAATTTTTTTATGGCAGATATTGAATCTACGTTGAAAATAATGTGAGTGTATGCATCACACCCTTGCCCTAAAATGGATATTTCCTGAGTTATTCACAAAAAACTGTTTTTCGTCTTGAATTTTCAGCTATTTCTTTTCCCTTCACGCCAAAAAGATGAAATTTTCAGGAACTGTTATTTGAACCATGCTGTAGATTTTTCACCCCTTCTTGAAACCGACTTCAAGTTACTATTAGGAGAACCATGGCAAACTCTCGCAGTTATAACTAGAGAAGATGCTCAAAGTTTTGACCAGTAATTTCTAGACATTTATTTATACGTCTCAGGAATGCTTCGTGCGTTGCTCTTATTATTTCATCGGGAGGAAGAGATCTGCAAAAGTGTTTAAAAACCAAATTGAGTTTCAAAACTATGAATCTAAAAATCTAAACAAACCTCCTTCAAATGCTGTACCCTATTGAATTTATATGGGTGCATTTTATGTTTTTTTAATATTCTCCAAACACTCGATTGAGATAATCCCAGATCAATCTCGGCATCTTTGAGAGAATTTTGAGGATTCACACGAAAATATGCAAGAACTGTAATTTCGTTGTTCTCATCTTCTCTGTGTGTAGTTTTCTTAACGAAAGATCCGACATTTCTCAAGTTTGTCATGGTTCTGTTAATGGTATCTCTCGTTGGTCTGGGTCGGTCAGGAAACCTCTCAATGAACAGTCGAATCGTTCTATCTACAACTTTATTACATTCTCCATGAAGTAGAATGAGATTTAAATAATCTTCATTGGTAAAATTAGGCATAGTGATCGATTTTATAACTTAATACGAATTATCACCAAATTAATAGTAAACACAAAATGCTACTGAATAAAGAGGAATTTGACAGATGTAATTAATGATATCTATCATTAAAAAAAAAATAATGTAAAACATGGTAAGTTTTGCATATGGTTCATAAGGAATTATTTATTTATCACTGGAGAGAAAACCGATGGCCGATTAGTTGAAATAAAGAGGTTTCCGATACAAATTCGAATCCAAATTCGCCATCTATTTAGGAACAACCTGTAACTTTTTTCTCTTGCATATTAGGGTAGTAAAATCTAAAACATGGTTTAAGTAACAGTTCCTGAAAATGTCATTTTTTTGGCGTGAAGGGAAAAGAAATAGCTGAAAATTCAAGACGAAAAACAGTTTTTTGTGAATAACTCAGAAAATATCCACTTTAGGCAAGGGTGTGATGCATACACTCACATTATTTTTTAACGTAGATTTAATATCTGCCATAAAAAAATGGGGTTCTAATTTGAAAAAATTGATTTTTCACGATTTTGTCATCCCTTACTTTGAAAGCGATTTTTTCACCCCCTGTATCATGAATCGCGATTTCGATTTTTAAACTAGATACATCAATCTTACATCTTAAAAAATCCCAAAAATGAAAATTTTCCATCCAAAAACCTCGAAGTTATTCTTGTTTCAGCGGAGCTCTATTTTCGATTTTTTTTTCGAATTTTCCCGCTCAGAGAGAATTTTCCAACCAAAACTGAAAAATGTTACATCAAAATAAATTTAAATTTTCTAAGGAATCTATTTCTGCAATAAAAAAATGGTGTTCTAATTTGAAAAACGGAAGTTGACGTCATTTCCGGAAAAACCGGAGGTGCTCATGCCTTGAAAATATTTTAGATTTCATCAGCATCGTGAAATACTTATAAGTGCTGAATTTCATGAAAATACGTTCAGTAGTTTCCCGTATAAATATGGGTGAGGTTCCTCGTGAAAGACCCTGTAGATCTCCTGTTATTTCGTGTTTTCTTAATAACAGTCAGATTCGCATTCTTTATTGTCATTGAGTGGAAGAACAGTATGCAAGTCTCAAAATACTAGTCCTAATCAAAAATCTTCTTATGAATGTATACAGTGCGCATCAAAATTATGGAACAAATTCATTTTCTCAGAAGAAAAATATTTGGCAACAAAATCCTGAATCAGGTCAATTCTCGTTTCACTTTTACCAAATTCATATGCATTTTTGAATGATTTTTGTTGCACCCTGTGTCATCTCCATCAACCCTCTAAATTTTTTAATAGGGAAAGTGGGTTATGCGGTACTTTTTTGGCAAGATATTTGTATCTTCTTCACAGGCGTGCAGAAATTTTCAAGAAAAAATTTTTTTTTTTGAAAAATTAGTTAGTTCAAAGAGGTTTTCAGTATGTGCACTTTGTCATGGCTCATTTACTTTGAGACGATGGTACCTGATGGAATTTGTCACCGAATGAAAGTCGACCATTACCGTTTTGTACATGAAACTTTCATTCTTTGACAAATTTCATCAGGTACCATCGTCCCGAACTAATTTTTCAAAAAAAAAAATAATTTTTCTTGAAAATTTCTGCACGCCTGTGAAGAAGATACAAAGACCCAAAGACCTTGCCAAAAAAAGTACCACATGACCCACTTAACCTATTCAAAAAATTTAGAGGGTTGATGGGGTGGCACAGGGTGCAACAAAAATCCTTCAAAAATGCATAAAATTTGGTAAAAGTGAAACAAAAATTGAACTGTTTCAGGATTTTGTTGCCAAATATTTTTCTTCTGAGAAAATGAATTTGTTCCATAATTTTGACGTGTACTGTATATCTTTTCTCTCATGAGTTCAATGACCGATTATTCAAGAAACTAATGATTTTTAATAATGAGGTACCTATTTACTATTCATTATCAAGCAGAATGCATGTCAATTTTTCGAGAATAAGAAAGGAAGTTTCTATACATACATTTATTGTTTGTGAATTGTTGAAAAGTGTGTAGTGAGCGAGTTTACTGAAGAGTGTATTCACAAATGAAGAGTTTATGGATTCTGCAAGATGATTGGAAGAGTAGCCGAAATTGAGTATCGCAGGCGTTTCCCGAATCGTCGTGTGCCAAATCACCAGATTTTAATAATCTTGTCTTGTATGCCGAAAGAAATGGAAAATTTCCGATTAGTGCAGTATTTAGAACCTAGAGATGAAGAAAATCTTCCTTTTTCTTGTTCTGGGGAACAGCGCGTTATCGTTTCGTCACAATTTTCGAAATTTTAGCCGAAACTGGTCTTAAACGATAGGGTTGAACTCCGCGGAGAAGATTCTGTGGTCAAATTCAATTCTGATTCTGAATACTGATTCGATAAAATTGAAACTTTGCGGATAGTTTGAGAACACTAACAATCAACCAAGTGTGAAATTTCGAGTTAATTCGGTTCCTAAAAAATTTAAAAAAATGTTTCATTCGAAAATTTTTCAAATTTTTGATGGAAAATCTTTTTTTCTCTGAAACTGTTGATCAGATTCCAACGAAATATCGCAGAGACCTTTGAAACATTATCCAACAACTATGTTCAAGATTTAAATTCCACCCAATACTTACTTACGGAGATATAGAGAAAAAATTATGCCAAATTTCGATGGTCCTCGTAATTTTAACGTTATTTCCGCAATATCTCAGGAATTACTGATGCAAATAGACTGAAACTTCGTAATTATTTGAAGAATACCAACGCGCAATTGAGTGCTCCGATTCAGTACAAAGAAAATAAAAAAATGTGTAAAATTTTCCACATTCTGTTGAAAAAATTTTTTTCTGGGGGACTATGGAACAGATTCCTATGAAATTTGGAATATACTTTGAGGTCAATATTGAACAACAGTATTTTGAATTTCATTGTGATCCGCTATTCATTATCGAAGATATAAAAAAAAGGTAGAATTTCGGTGTTAGTTGAAATGCCGAGTTTATTTCCTCAATATCGCAAGATTTTTAGATGCCATCAGATTGAAACTTGGTAGTTAGTTGAAAAATTTCTACATGCTATATGATACTACATTTCGTATGGATATGATCGTAAGATTTTTTTTCAATCATTCGAAAATTTTTCCGCTTTTGTTGAAAACTTTTTTTTTAGGGACTATTCATAATATTTCAATTTGGTACAGACCTTGAAGTCGATATTGACCAAAAATGTTTCCAGTTTCAATTTTATCCGATATTCATTAAGGAGTACTGACGCGATCAGATTGACATTTCGTAAACAGTTGTAGAATACTGCTGCTCAACATTACGAAAAATGTCTTGAGTATCATAATCGTGAAAGATGAGAAAAAGTTTTTATTGAAAAAAATTGGATTTCGGAAACCATTTATCAGACCACAATAAAATTTGGCACCAACTTTCAAGTCATTATTCAGCGATAGTGCTTAAAAATTTCATTTGGATAAGATATTTATTTTTGGAGATTTTGGAGAAAAATATGTAAAATTTCGCGGTTGTTTGGAATTCTGGGGTAATTTCGTCAATAACTCAAGAACAACTAACGCGATTAGATTCAAACTCCGTAGATGGTTGTAGAATACCAATGCGCATCTTATCCAAGGATCCTACAGGCAGAAAATTTTCAGATTTCAGAGTGACTTAGCGGCCTAAGCGCAGACCTTTAAGTCACTATTCAGCAACAGTCTTCAAAATGTCAGTTTGACCGTATATTAATCTTCGTAAAGATTTGAAAAAAGATTGATGAACTTCTTGGGTATTTCCCTAATATCGTTGTTATTTCCGAAAAACCTCAAGAAATTCTGATCTGATGATAATGAAATTTGGTAACTAATTGCTGATCAGTAAATTTGTGCGATGCGTACGTGATGATCGTTCAATTAGATCAATAAAAAAACATTTTAACATTTTTTGTCGAATTTTTTGAAGATGGCGGTCTATTAATCATTAGGTCCTCACGAAATTCCGCATGAATTTTCAAACTGCCATTTTAATTGGAGTACTGGGTGTTAATTTGATACGCTTTGTAGTTTTGGAAATATTGGAATAATTACATTTTGAATGCGCAATCATTGGGCGGATTTTACCAATTCACAAATTCGGCCTCCGTATTTAAACTACAGACCTACAATGCAAGAATCAAGTCCCCAAGAAGATTCTTCCGGAAGATATTTTATTTACCATCGGTGGTTATGGCGGTCGTTAACACGACTTAGAGACTCGATATTTGTAGAGTAGGTTTTCTGTTCAATTACAAAGGTCGAATTCGTGAACTGTAAAATTCCCCTAATGATTCCGTAGATTAAGGTACTCACCAATACAAAATTTCAATTTTTCAATATTTTCGAAATTACCTGCGTTTGGCAGGGTCAATACGTGAACAGGGGACAGATGCTTTGGCAACGAATTTGAACAATCGCGTAAAAGCTCCTGACCTCACGTCAGTGCTTTTCTGAATTTTTGTAGATGGATAGTGAGCCATAGAAGAGATCTTCAGCGCATTCTTTTCACAGCTCAATTCACCAGCCACCGAATGAATAATTCAAGGAACAATCATTAGTGGTCCCAGAATAATCCTCATCTCAAGAGAAAAAAAATTATTAAAGATGCTTCAGTGTCCACGTTTGAAGTGGAATTTGAAACGGCTATTTGATCGGTCCACATTTCTTTGGAGAAAGACTGTTGCTGTTGATTTCTGGCAAAAAATTTGGCCTTGTGTTTCTAGGAAATATTCATCATAGAGGTATGATTTTTCAGCATGATGGGAAATCCCGCTAGGAAACTGATGAACCATAATGTAAAATTTGAGCTAAGCTAATAACAAAATAAAATTATGACATCTAATTGCATGCGGGAACTGATCGAAAGATCGGACCGAGTAGATTGGGAAATATTATCTATTTATTTAGTTAGCTCAGGACTCAGGATATTATTGATTCACAAGTTTGATCGACTTTTATGTTGGGTTGTTTTCCCTGCAACGTCGTGCCAACCCAGTCTTGATGGATATATCAGAGCATGAGGTAGATCGATAAAAGGTAACCATTTTGAATATTCTTGAAACTGAGATGGACTTTTCATGCCCCATGAATCATAAGCGAGGACTAGCCAACAATCAAAGCTCAAGACTGAGAAACTAAGGAACTATAAATCAAGACTAAACACACTACATACCTGCAAAACATACAACCCAGCTTTTCAAGAACCATAAAGAAAAGTATAAACAAATTATGGTCGTATTATGCAAGGAGAAAAATGCCAGAACTATAAAAAACAAATACTTGGATCAGACAGCAAGCAAAACCGAAGCCCTATGGAACACAGTTGAAAAGAATGAAGGGAGCATACACCAAAATAGCGATATAACAGGAAATGCAAAAGAAATGTCAATTTTTTTGCGTTTTAGCAAAGAACCTATATAATTTTCTAGTAGAAAAATTTCGGGACCTTATAAGGTTCGTACCAAAATCATTTCTTTTCATCGAGATATAGTTTCTGTGCACAAGTTTAAACATTTCTTGATACATCATCACAAAATATTGAAATAAATGTTTCCTTTATTACTAAGATTAGATTTGTTTTAGTGCTTCTTTCGTTTAAGTTTCGAAACCTGTTCACACATAATTTTTCCCAACTCCACTTGAATACTTCACTTCTATAGACTTTGGTGATTTATTCACTATGTATATTGAAATTTTAGCTCTATTTATCGCACTATGGGTACTTAGAGCCCAATAGCATGGGAAATAGCTCTTTGACAGATGCAAAACACTTCAAGAAGAGTTTGAAGGAATTCCAGGCCTTTGCAGGAATCCCTGAAACTGGTAAGAATTACTGGGTTTATTGATAAGTAAATATGTTTACTTATCCTTAATCATAACCTTCAATTGTTTCGTTAGCACTCTAAATGCCAATTTATGCATCACAGTCTGCGTCTTAGTTTTAAGCGTAATTACAGTATTAGTCTTAGGAGGAAACAATACCTTATGGTAGTAAATTACAGCTAGGAAACACAGCCACATTCAAATGTCATCAAACCTCGCTTATATCTCAAGGTCAGGCCGCTGGACCGGGTTTACATGCTTAAACGTTGCCTATAGGCGCGTGAAATATTAGATTTCGGAGAAATTTCGACGTGTTTAAAAAAAAACAGGTTGTCGTTCTGCAGGATTCAGTGAGTATTTTTTAAAAATTTTTTTCTGGTCCTCCAGAAGTCACGCCGTTATATTCGAGGTATTGTTTGCTCCTAAGGTTGTATCGATTGCTTATGGTCATTAGCATGGTGCATAAATACTCCAATTGAAATGCATGGATTTAATGTTATTCCTATGCTTACGACCGAGACTATACATAAACTGGCCCTTACTTCGTTCAATATATTACATACGTGATGGTTTCTATGGGAAATTTTTTGTTTTTTCAAGGTAAACTAGACAGAACTACAGTGAAGATGATGAGCTCACCGAGATGTGGTATGCCGGACAAAGTAGGCCATCCAGGAAGATCTAAGCGATATGTAACTCAAGGTAGATTAGAAAATAATTATAAGTCAGAAATTTCATCTTGAATACATATATAATATAAAAAATTCAATAGAAAGATGAATATATAGTCAGACCAAAACAAATAAAACATTTGAAAGGAAAAATATTTTTGCGAATATTTCTCACATATATGGAATTTCTCATGATGGGAATGGATTTATCAAAAAACTGCAATGGTTGCAATTAACCTGCAAAGCGAGAACTCCATCGCGAAAGAATGCCGTTTCAATAATGCCAAAAACAATACCTAATGGAAAATCTATGATAAAATACAAAAAGTCAAAAAATGTCCTGGTATCATCAAATAATACAGGTTATTCTGGAAAAATACAGAATTTTTAGTTATACCTCCACTTAATATCTTTCGATATATCTTACTATATATTACATTGTTCCTGAACGAAGGGTAAATGTGTCTGGGATGGCATACTTCTGGAAAGGCGGCTTTATGTTTCCACATAAGTATTTGAAAGAGTTTGGGACGAGGAAAAGAACTATAGTGTAAGGTATAGTTTAGGCAAGGGTTCATTCATATCTGGGTATTCTGATGATCTCAGAGGAAAAAACGAAAATGAAAAATCTAGAAAAGCACTGACGTGAGGTCAGGAGCTTTTACACGCTTGTTCACATTCCTCAAGACGTTTTGCCCTCACGCTGTCATTTTTCAACCAAGTGCTGACTTTCGATTCGAACACATCTGCGTTATCTTTGAAATCACTGGGGGGATTTTAAGTTTTCATGAATTCGACCATCTCAATTAATCCTATAAAGTGATATAAAAGTATCGAGTCTCTAGGTCAACTTTTTCGGATGTGATTGTGGTTGAATATCCATTCGAAATTTTGGTAATTCAGTATTTTTTGGGTTATTCTGTAAAAAACTACAATTACGAGAAAATAACTGAGAAATTTGATTCATTGTTCCCAATATCTGTATATACAAAGAAGATAAATATCGGATCAAACTGAACTTCGAAACACTGTAGTGAAAAACCGACTGAGTTTTTGGCAATTTTATTGAAATCTGATGGATAGTTTCCTGTAAAAAATTTTTTAACAAAATTTCTGAAATTTTTGAATGATTTCTACCAATTCTCTACCCCATATACGATCCTCAAGAAATTTTGCATTTAATCGTGCGTTGGTATTTTCCAACTTACTGAATAGTTTAAATCTGATCGCGTCTGTTCTTTTCGAGATATTTCCGAGAAAAAAAAATTTTCAACAAAATTTCAAAAATTTTTAAAATTTTTCCTTAGATTTACTAACTACTAGATCAACACGAAATTTAGCACCTAGTTGCGCGTTGATATTCTCCAACTGATAACGAATTTTCGCTACGATTGCATCTGTTCTCATTGTGATTTTGAGAAAATTACCTTGAAATTTCAAATAACAACGATATTTGGCATATTTTTTTCCTAAATGGATTTTTTTTGTTTCCTGACAACTGGATCCACACGAAACTTTTCACGGAGTTGCGTGTTGGTATTCCAAAACGGTTCACAGAGCTTCAATCTGATTGAATCAATAATTCAAGAGATATTGAGGAATCAACTCCAAAATTTCGAATAGGCCTATCTCCGGAACTATTTGACCAATTTCACCCATTAACGAACCTAACCGAGATCTTTTGGCTACAAATCCAATCTGGCAATTCCAATGACGCTAGGTCATTTCCTACAAAAGTTCCAGCACATATGGACAAACGGAAGATTCTTAGGTATTCAAACATCAGTCAGCAACTTCGAATTTCAGGTATTCAAATGCACGTATACCTCGGTTTATCCCTGTTCTCCTATACATTAAACGTTTTTTTGCTAAAGTGACCGGTAAGGGAGATAGGACGAGACTGAAATTTTGTTGCTCATACTTGTAACATCCCCTGGTTTATCAATACATCAGTTTTAGTAAATTCTCTGGCTGTCGGTAGATGACTAAGGGCCGGTATTATTAAACTTATTTCGACCACAGAAAGCCCTTAAATCTTATTTTTGAACCAGATTTTACTAGTCTACTTCTAGTTATCTGTCAAAATAGTTTTATAATGACCGTCCAAGTATCTTCCCACTTTAAAGATATTTCTGAAGCTATTTCCACCAGAGGGATGGTCGGTTTCTTGAACAGTATTTTAACATTCTAGTTGATATTTGATACTTTTAGGGGCAGATATAAAGACAGGTCGGGGTGACATGCCTACACAATCTTATCAGCATACTAAGTATACCAACTCAACCAGTAGGAGATACCTGCTCTTTTATCATTCTTTATAATGATGGGAAAAACAGAGATCAAAACTGCATTGTTTTCATACAAAACAAAATGTAGAAAAACAAAGGTATATTCACAATTACTGATCGAACGTTTATTTATAAATATTCACAACAAACTTTTACTCTATGAATTTCCAGCCATCTCTGCAAACTATCCTCGCATACTCGCTACTTATTTTGGAATATGCTATTACAAACGGTGCCAAATTTTAAACGTCAACTGAGAAACACGTTGTATGCCATATCATCAACTATGCCGTCTCAGACATAATTTCCCTACTAGAGTTTCACAAAGATACGGTGATCGTACGATCAACAGATTGCTCCGTCAAATTTGATCGGCCGATCAATGAATTTGGGTTTGACAAAACTTCCTCACTCCGTCAAATACGCTGACCAGGTGATAGAGGAATACAGTCGGATAATCTTGCATTTCTGCGGCTCCGATTTATGGAACCACAGAATTGGGATGAAAATTGGGTTATGTTATTACATTTCCGTGCGTTAACATGAAAATTGCTCTGTTTTTTTTCGACGGAGATATATCATTTCATGAATTCAAGGTGAAGTGATTGTTTAACGAATTTGATGATAGAAAAGAGAGCAGAAATTCATATTTTTTTTTATTTATTAAGCTTACTAAAGTCTCGAAGGAACAAAACAGTTAATAAATTACGTTTCTGAATTCAAGTGAACAATTGAAGAAGAGAAAAATACAATAAATATTCACTTTACAGTATTGTAAATATTTGAAAATCAAGTTTAAGTGGTTAATTTTCAATTCCGACAGAAAAGAATTGGAGATAAAGGGCGGGAACTTATTTTACCTTGCTAAATGTTCATAAAGTGTAGATCTTTGACTGTCATACGTAATGCCGTAATATGTGATCCAAATTTTGATCTGTACAACCACAGGAACAGGATGAGTTTTCTATGATACCAATTCGAGCTGATGACGAAGCTAGATTGTAGTGGTTAATTTTGCAACGGTTGATACTAACTACAAATTTTCTAGGTAGGTTTTTTTCCATAACCAAGATTTAGTCGACCGAGAAGCAAAATTTTGAAAATAAATAGTTGTAACTGTTGATCGACCATTTGGCGATCGAGCCGTCAAATCCTTAATCGTCGATTATTGAGTATAGAATACGGTGTAGATCAACCGGTTAAGCACTAGATTGCCGGATCAACGGTGATCGTGGCTTTGTGAATTCAGCCTTAAGCCTATTAAGAAGATTGTTGCAGACGTTAAAGTTAATAGAACTGTTTCAAATAGACACGAAAAAGGCATGCCATTATATGGGCTTCCAGAATAATTTAAACTCAATAATATTAATTCGAAACGCTAATTGTTTCACTTCTTCACCACAAACGCGCTTTTGGGTTTACTCAAATATGAATTTTTCAGGTAGCAAATGGCGCAACAAACTAATTACTTACAAGATAAGCAAGTACTCGAAACGACTTGGTCGTGGTGAAACCGATAAAGTAATGCAGGATGCTTTCAACTTATGGTCGAAGTACACAGATTTGACCTTTCGAAGATCTGATCGAGGACGAATTGACATAAGGTTCGAAGAAGGGAATCATGGAGATAACTCCCCTTTTGATGGAAGAGGAAAAACTCTGGCTCATGCCTATTTCCCTGTGAGTACAAACACCGAGTACTGTCGTATTTCCTCAAGCAGCTCCTATGTTGGAAACGGAGTTTCTTCAGACTCCAGACTGTCTAGCAGGATCTGGTCGGGTCCGAAAGAAACCTAATAGGTCTAGTTTGATCTGAAGTCAATCAAACGTGTTTGTTTTTCCTAGTAGTCAGAGAGAATAGACGACTTCGGTCCAAGTTGCCAACCCACAATTCACTTCCAAATTTACTATCAATGGGGAATCCATAGCATAGAACAATCTTCATTTACCTTATGATCCATAGACCATACCTAGTAATTTTTCGATTGTTGATTGATGTCTCTTCTATGTCCTATGGATCATAAAGTAAATAAAGATTGTTCTATGCTATGGATATGTTACCATTGTACATTGGCTGTCGTTCTGGTGACAGAAAGAACGTTTTTTCATCAATCAAATTCCGTAATTAACCTTTTTTTCAGGAACCAACCGAATATTTCATATTTACGGAAAGGAAAATCGTCAACCAAAATATCCATGTTGATTCGCGGAACATATCCTATATGAACTTGAAACTATTAACATGAAATCAGGAATCCCAACTTGAATTTCAGCCAATCAGAGATGATCTTAACAAAAACCTATATTTGGAAGGAATTATCTTGTTTGAGGTGTCGAGGTATCTTTTATGGATATTTAAAAATAACGCGAATCTTATCATGTCGAATTTGTTCTGAAATTTCCCATTCCTTTTTTTACTTTGAGAGTAATTTGTTGGTTGGCAACTTCGAACGAAGTCGTCCTATTGATGCTCCTCGATGATGTTAGATAATGGAACATCCAAAGTATAGTGGATAAGCGGGTTCTACTGTGGAAACAGCAATATAAAGATAGACATAACCATTTAATTTCATGAGGATTCAGTAATGAACTTCTGTCGTATAACGTAAAGTTATTAGTTCCTCCTCGTCCATTCCTTAAACAACTTTACCTGTCTAGAACGGACAGGATCCTTGAGATTCAGCATCTGGGTGAAAACCGGCTCCAATATAGGAGCCTCGAGTCTGGAATGGTCGAGTCTGCTTGTCTCGTCTGGCTAACTCCAATATAGGAGAAGGCGTAGTAGTGAATTATACAGTTCTCATTCAATTACTACTCAGCATTTTATTAGGAGCCATTTGAACTTTTCGTATGTTGGAAGTAGAGTAATTTTATTTGACTTTTCATGTGAAAAAGATTGGTTGATGTATGAACTTTTTCTTGAAATTGCATGAATTATGAATTACTGAGATTTCCCTACTCAATGTGAATTCCTTCATAAAGTGTTCCGTGTGATTGAATTTTGCAGCAATTTGGAGGCTCTACCCATTTTGACGATGCTGAGCCATGGAGGGTTGGCAATGGTGGAGGTTATAACATACTGCAGACGGCAGCGCACGAGTTTGGGCACGCTCTTGGACTCAGTCACTCCCAAGTGAGGGAATCCCTGATGGCTCCATTCTACAATAACCGCTGGATCGGTGATCTATACCGTGATGACATCGCAGGTATCCAGAGGCTATACGGAGGAAAGAGTGGGGGTAGTCCAGGTCCAGCTCCACGTCCTACCGCTCGTCGAAGAGTTCCTAGGCGAAGATACTTCCGACGAGTTTACAGGGTCAAAGTTTAAATCTATTTGAATATATCATTATGAATGTTGTATCTGAATTTGTATGACAGATCGAAGTTTTAAAAAGAATGGCAATTAAGTAATAAATATTTTAATCAAACTTTTCCATGACTTATTCAGCTGGGACGAGTGATATGGAGTATTCTAAAGGCAACACAATCAACCACGATATGCTCAAACTGGTCAACGCTATTATGTAAGGGTTGCGTAATGAAATTGATGAAACCAGGGGGTTAATTCTTGAATCTCGATTGGGAATTGTCGAGAATGATAGTTTCTATATGTTAATGTCGAGTGAACCCCAAAAAAGAGCAAGATCCCAGGTTCCCCAAACGTTAGTTAGGTGCTTTCTTACAAATAATATGGATATGTAGTGTTTGTACTCAGTGCCGGTTTTAGGTCTTATAGGGCCTGGGGCGCAGAAGCCCAACAGGTCCCTTTTGAAGGTTTGTTGTTGAACGTGAACAAATATCATCACAGTCGGATGATGGATGAGTCTTCGAAGCATTTATTACTTAATAAGGATAAAATGAAAGCTTTGAAGGGAAGCCGTTTTAAAAGGTCCACTGAATTCATGAAGTGGTCAAACAAAGGAAAGTGCAGCTAGACGATTTGCGAGTAAAACAGTGGCTGGACACTCATTGTGAGGGAGGTCTTCTCTACATCCTTTTTTCAGATTTTTCCTCCAGGTACTGGTAGATGTAATATATTTTTCCACATGTTACTGTTTCAAATTATAGAAAAATTTGTATATTCAATTTTGAGCTTTTTCAAAGAAAAAAATTAATTTGAAATAGAATGCTTTAATGTTCGGAAAAATCTGTAAATAACCCATTTCTGTCTATAATAACGTTTTGGTTAACTGATACACTATTTCAGTTTTAATTTGGTCCGTGAGCCGTGACAATCAAGATGTTATGTTTTTTGAAATTTTATTGTTTCCAATAGTTTCCAAAGTTTTTAAATTCACCCAATTCAGAGGCTAAGAGACTATCCGTTATTTTTTCGGAATAGCGCATTGTTTTTATTGTTTCAGACACGATAGCTACACTAAGGAAATCTATATCAAAATTATTTCCAAACAAATGTGAATTTTGAAGGATTGTTCTTTATCTCTATTCTTTATCTTTATCTTTATTTGAAGAAACTTGTACAATCAAATTACACAACAGCAATTTTATCATTCACATAGTCAATCATTATACTTGTTCTGCTCAGACAAGGATACAAATTTACTCCTAATTGCTTCATTTTCTATAGAAAAGTTTAATTCGTCACCTGAACTCAGAGTTCGTGTGTGATCGAAATTCCAGTATTAAGCCAATTCGTGTAATAAATCTTTACCTACGCTGAATGAACGAATGAATGTCAAAGACCGATCATACAAAATCACAAACAAAAAAGAAGCGAAGAAAAGAAAAAACCGCAAAGTGAACTGATCCAGTGAAGCTGGAGAAGAAAAGTATTCTGCTCACAGTGAGCCACAAATAAAACAACCACCCAATGTATGAAGGCTGGAAGGAGACGAGACCAAAACGCAGGAGACACGCTCCCTTCTTCATCATTTTTCTCTCATTCACTTACTGAAAAACTCTCAACAATGTTTCCCCATTCAAATGGATGTAATGTTTCAGTTTTAATGTAAAAGATCTGTAAGATGCAGCACGAATTATCTCTCTAGGCAGAAGATGATAAAGCCTCGGCGCGAAATAAAGTACACTCCTCTGAGTGAAGTTTGTCCTGAATAATGGTATCTCAGGGAAGTCGGCTTGTCTGGTTTGGTAATGAGCATCCTTTCGGACAATTCGTTTCCTCATCCACATAATTGACTGGTATATACAAGTCCTTCTAATAGACAACACATTTGCTTCCTTATAAAGAGAGTCAGTTGGATACAGGCGATTCTTTTTCAGAATTACCCTTATTATATATTATATTATTCTGCGCTTTTTCTAATGCATTCAAAGCATTATTATAACAACCTCCCCATGCAATGACACAATATCTCAGAATGGACTCAACGAGAGCCTTATATGTACTGAGTAGGTGTTTTCTCTTCAGTATGTTTCTCAATATGTAGAATTTGTGAACTAGAAATCTAAGTTTTTTAGACAAAGAATTAATTTGCTCTTTCCAGTTTAAATGCTGATCGACCTCCACTCCAAGGTATTTCACAAATTTATTTTTATAGATATGTCCACACGAACAGTGCGTAAAATTTTCGCACTCAGCGTCGTGCACCCTCAGCGATTCCACCTCCGGCTGGTCCGAGATTGTAGCAGAAAACGTAGGAAATTTTGTTTTAGATATATTCAGGCTCAAGAGGCTCTGATTCAGAAACATTTTGACTTTCTGCATACCCAATTCGGCGGTTTTGAATACCTCTGATAGCAATGATAAACTAGATGGTCATTGCACATTTATTCTAGATATATTGAGTTTGATTTGAATGATTTCTCTATAAGAATGCAATGATTCAGTAACCATTCTTATCATGAATTGAGTTGGAGATAAAATCAGAAGGTATTAAGTTTATATTTCAATATTTCGATGAAAAATTGCTATTCCAGAACTATTTCGTTTAAATTTCGAAATGGCGGGTGGACGGACCTTATATCCCTTTTGTCGCCACGCCACTGTCTTGCATGGAGTCACTATATATTTCCCTTTCCTAAAGGTTTTCGAGTTGTAAGACAAAATTGGAATTTTGAAAGTTTCAATTTTGGTTATTCTCTCTGATCCTCTTTGTGCTAGGAACTTGAAATACATTATACAGATCCTTTTCTATTTTATAGCAATCTAATCACAATAACTCTGTTCTTATTACCATAGACATAGAGACATCAAACTGTGAAGGTAAGATGGTAAAGATTTGAGAGAAGCGAAACGAACTATCCTCTCAAGTAGAAACGAAAATATGTTGATTTCTCGCAAATCACTCAATAAAAATTTCGAAAATTGATGAATAATGGAAAATAGACTTAAATATTGAATACTTTTCAGGGTTATTTCAGATTTTCACTTCAAATAACTAAAAAACAACTCTTTACAATTCAATGAAAATTATTTTTCATTGAAATCGCCTTCGTGGATTGAATAATGAATCATTGTTCATTATCAACAAATTTTCAAATTCCTGCAATACACGAGTGCGATTCCTTCAAATAATGATTTCTTCTTCAGGAATCACAAGCGAAAGCTTAAATCAACTTTGAGAAAGTGCAAAATCCTTCCAAAATATCCTTTAACCTTACTAGGATACGAAAAGATTGGATCTGAACATTGACGTAAGTGGTAGAATACAAAAATATCGATTAAAGCTTATTTTCGGAGATTTCGTATCATTTTTTAGGTTTTTTTTTGGGCTTTCTCGCAAACTAATAAAATTGAATAAAATTGTTTTTTCACGAAGAATTCCCTTGCGGTTTGCAGGATTGAACTATTTGTTAAAGGCAGTTTCTTGGAAAACAGATTGCCTGATGAACAATGCAGGAACAATTCAAACGATAAACGGAGCGAATACAAAAACGCAACTTCATTAAGAATTTCAGAGTTCCGTTTAAGTATATAATACATTTTTTTCAACATATTCCTAGTTTATGGTAAAAAACTTATTTTTGGATAAAATTCATCAAATTTCTACAAACCTTGAATTCGATATTCTACAATAGTTCCAAAATTCAGTCCGAACCAACTTTTCGCGAAATTTTATTGGAATCGTAAGCATTAGAAAATTTGAAAAAAATCCTGTCGGGATCTGATCCCAATGAAATTTGGCACAAATCTTGAGATCAATATTCAACAACCAAATTTCAGTTTAATCTGATTCTCATTTTCTGAGATGTTGGGGAATATATGTCCAGTTTCGTAGTTATCTCCTCGGTATCATTGCTTTTTCTAGAATAACTCCAAAAATACAAATCTTATCATGATGGAACTTGGGAACTAGTTATCATATGATCCTCGTGAAGTTTTACATGAACCTTAGATGTCATTTTCCAATCAAGTACTGGATTTCAATTCCATCCGATCTGTGTTCCAGTGAATATTGAGAAAATAAAATTTTGATTGGATGTATCTAAGGAATAATTGGATGGATTTTACCAATTCACAAGTTTGACCTTCGTTATTGGGGTCGAAGCCTTCTCTACAAGTATCTCTATGTTGTTTCTTTCGGGAGATATTATGTACATGAACAGCCGCTAGGAAAATTCTAAAGAGCATAGAATTGAAATCAAGTACTTGAATGGAAAATGATAGCTTGAAGGTAAATGCAGAATTTCATGAGGACCATATAGAAAGAATATTATCATTACGAAGTAAAGTTGCATTACGCGCGGTCAATACGTTTAATGGTGGCCGCTAAGGCAAATTTGCACACGCGCTTAAAAGTGTCCAGGTTTCATTATACTATCCAATTCGAACTAACTTATTTTTTGCACATTGATGGAAATATTAGTTGGTCGTTCCTCAATACGACCAAGAAACCAATTTCTTCCGAAAGAATACACCTAAAGACAATGTTAGTTCAGGCCAGCCTTTAGAACATTCTGATCATTTCACTAGATATTAAAAGCACACAAAATATTTTGTTTTGAATCTAAATATCCCAGAATCACGTGGCCTGATTTCATTGAAATTTCGAGCATATCTTTAAGCAGTACGTAATCTAACATCTGACCACTCAATTTCAACTTGATAGGATTCAAATTTTTCAAAAAAATTGGGAGATGACGTTTCTAATAGTTACATTCATTTTCAACCATTCAGTAATTCGGCCATAATTGTGCTTCATATCATTAAACGAATATCATTGTCCCCAAGTAAATTCTTTCGAAAGTTTTTTTTATATTTACGAAACATTTTCAGTCTCTTGTCGATCAGCAATAGACCCAAAGTTGAAAATCCATAAGAGGCATTTTATTTCCTATATTCGAACAAAGTGTTACAATTTTTCCCATTCTTTTCGGTTCATATTCTTCAGTTAATTTTCACTCCATTTAGGTGATAGATAGACTGAAGAGTCTTCATTAAAAATCTATTCTATTACGGCATAAAATCTTCAACTAAAGATTTATTAACCATGACTCATTAAGCAGATTCATACAATTAGCATCGCACAGAAAGAGTTTTGACCTAAACAGAGAATCCACAGAAGATTTGAGGCACATGAACTTTATTGCCATAAGCGCATTATATCCAAGTTGATCATATGGTTTCAATAAAGCGTTAAATTAACTTCTAGGAATGGTTTTGCTGGCTGTAATTACACCTAATAATCGGGAATGGAAAAATTATGGATATGAGCTTGCTTCGAACTTCGTGGGAATTTCTCGAGGGACTGGGGAAAATTCTGAGATGTTCAGTCATTCAGAGCTGACAAATGAGGTTTTTCAACTTGATTGATTCAGGCAGAGCATGATCTAGGGCATGGTGACGGAAGCATATCTACGGGATGAAGGTTTCTAAGGGCACAAAACTATGAATTTTTTCTTGGAAATTATGGAACTTTTCACATCAAACTCAATGAATACATATTCCAGATTTCGGTTCTGTAATTCATGTTCCTGGTGTACAAGTTGGGGCGACAAGTAGTTACCAAACAAAATTCTAGAAAATAATTTTAACATTTGTCGGCCGCCCTACGATTCTCCGTCCACTATCTGGGATTCGCTCAAGATCATAAATTACGAAGACAATCACTCTCGAGGCCTAGGGATGAGATGTGTGATTCTTAAATATAGAAAAGGTACATAATATTGCACTGTCGCATCGTAAGGCATCGACTGCCTGAATCAGCATTAGTTATGTAAGGTTATAACATTGTTAAATAAGGAAATAATAATATAATTCCTTAAACAATGGTAATATCATTGTTCCTCCTTAAAAAATGGAAATATTCCAATCAAATTCATCGAAGTCAGCAGATATCACATTTTCTGAATAAACTTCTCTCAAGATTTTTTCAAAAGTAGTTTTTCGGGAGCAAAAACAGAATTATATGTAGCGGAACTTATTAAATCGAGTGTCCCACGAATACTGTTTATTAGAATGTTTTTGCAGAGGAATCAAAATCCAAGTATGCACTTTCGGACTTGAGCTTTTATTAGGAAGATGACTGAAACTAATTTTTTTGAGATTCGTGGACTTCCGGTAACCAGAAGTAACACAAACTTTCGTTTTTCAAATCTTAAGCCCCTTATTTTATAATGAAAATAGGTTCCTTAATAAATTCTGAGTTGTCTCAATATAAATTTTTGAATTCCTGTCAGAAAATTCTTTTAAACGTTACCGCTCTGCTGGATCATGAATCTCTTTCAGGAGGTCACAAAAGCGTTGTTGAAGTTGGCAATTCCGAAAATTGGAAAACTCAATTACCTTCAACTTAATTAAATCTACGTTGAAAAATAATGTAGTTGTGGAAATACCAATGCCTTAAAATTCATATATTCTGAGATATCCGTAAGAAACAATGTACCTACTCTATCATATTCCGAATTTTATTCTTCTCAAAAAGAAAATTATTGTCTCGAAGGGTACAGAGGGCATTGAATTTTATTATTTTAGATTGTATTTATAGATATTCTGAATTTTCACTTTTGCTTGCATTTTTGAGAAGATTGATATAAGAGTTGAGATCGCGACACCATAACTCAGAAAATATTAATTTGAAGGTATTGGTGTTATTTCCACACCCATATTATTATTCAACGTAGATTCCTTTATAGCAATAAAAAATGAACTTCCAAATTGAAAAAATCTGGTTCGCTATTTATTTATTTATTCATTTTATTTATTTTTTTCATAGAATATGACGGGACAAACCCAGGTATAATGTATTCACTTATTTTCTAACATCTATCTTTTCTGATGAATCTCGATTCTTCTTGGGTGCACATGATGGCCGAAGAAGTGTTAGACAACGTCTATGAGAAAGTCGTGACACTCATTTTGATGTTGAGCGTCATGTACACCGCACAGTAGGCGTTAAGGTATGGGGTGCTATTGCACATGCGTACGTAGGTCACCTTTAGACTTTATACGAGGTAACATAAAAGCGCTGTGTTAACTGCAAGAAATAGTGGAGCCATATGTTCTCCCTTAACTTAACCGGCTCGAGAATCCTATATTTCAGCAAAATAATGCTCGATCTCATGTTGCCAGAGTTAGTTTAAACTTTTTTGAATCGACCCATATGAATCTTTCGCCATGGCCGCCCAGATCCCCCGATCTTTCGCCCAAAGAGCATGTTTGGAAATTTACTTCAGCCCCCAAGAACTTTGGCGGTTCTGAGACATGAATTATAGGGAGCTAGGGATAGTATCCCTCAAGAAAAAATAGACCATCTTCTTGCATCAATGCCAAGACGTGTTTGGGAGTGTATTGATAAACGCGGTGGACAAAGACATCATCAACAAATTCAATAAAAAAATTTCAAACCCTTCGTTTTTTTTTCTCCGAATTTTAATCATATACTCCTTACTATACCATCCATGTTTTACCAAAAAAATTTAAAATATAAACAGCTCCTTTTGGGTATTGCAGGTTCTTTATCGGTTAGTATATTTCAATTTTTGAGTTCGAATCAACCTTCAAGCACAGCTGCTCAGCCAGCAAAGGCATCTTCACCTGTTTCCCTGGTAAATAATAATGAATTCTTGTTTCTGTTGCGTTGTTCCAGCTAAAACTGTGATAAAACATATTGTAATATACCAAAAAGAAGTGCTCATTCTTAAAAGAATATATATAGGGTGTCTACTTGAAATAGTCCAAAACTTCAAGGCAAGATTGTACATGTGATTTTCAACAAAAAAGTTTATAACACATGGTCGAAATATTGACGGTAATTCATCAATTCAAAAATTTTGTGTTTTTATGCAATATCTAAATTTTTTCTATAAATCAATCACATTCCAGTTTTCCTTCTAGCTTCATCAAATTTGATCACATATCTCGAAAGAGCACGAAATTTGCTAAAACACAAGAATTTTTTTGTGTCAAAAAATTCCTTACTGTGGGCATGGTAAACAGATGAACATAAAAGTGAAAATTATCAATCATATTTTTCCAATGGGTTTATCGATGAAAAATGAATAATTTTCAATGACATATCCATTTTTGTACCAGCTCATTTTCTTCCATTTTAATGCTCTTAATGATTGAATCAGTTGTTTTTCTGATTGAATATTGGACTAACTCTCAGTAGAACTGTTAATTCATCTGTCGAGTCAAACGAATGAATTGAAAATAGGTACCTAATATAATACAGAAGTTGAGAGGGAACAAAATGCAGAAAAACTGGCTGTAAATAATTGAACAATTAACTCATCGCAAATGTTCTAAATGGCTACCGTATGGATGAACTTTTCCTTTTAATGTGTTCCAAACATAAAATCCAAAGGGCTAAGATCACGGCTCCTTGGTGGCCATCTTACTGGGCCCTACCTTGCAATTCATTTCCTCCGAAATATTCGTTTAGTTGTCCCTTACATTCCGGGTAAAACGAGCTGGGCACCCATCTATTTGAAAACAAATGTTTTGTCTGTTTTCCTGAGGCATTTCATCCAGTATGCGACTTAGACGTATTATTCTTCCTGGCCGCCTCAACTCTGCAGAATTGATTCATTTCATCTGAAACAGTCAAACAGACATCAGATGAAATGCATCTGGAAAACAGACAATACGTTTGGTTTCAAATAGGTGGGTGTCCAGCTCATAATACCCGGAATGTTAGGGACCAATTAAATGAATATTTCGGAGATGGCCACCAAGCAGCCGTGATCTTACCCCTTTGGATTTTTATGTCTAGAACATATTGAAAGGAAAAGTTCATCAAATTATAGCATTCAAACTCGAAATCTGATGAATAGAATCAACATGTGTTGTGAAGAATTGGGTCAGAAACGTTTTGAACTACGTAGGTTCGTAAATTCAGTAGGAGTAAATGTGTGAAATGTATTGAACAAGGCGGTAGACATTCAGAACATTTTCTATGTTTTTTCAACATTTTGTCCTCTCTCTTAACTTCTTTCTTCTATTATGTATTCGTAGAATTTAGCTCATTTGTTTGACTCGACAGGTAAACAAGGCTGGGCAGTATTTCAATTACTTGTAATTGAAATACGTATTTGAAATACAAATACGTATTTTGTATTTGTATTTCAATTACTTCTTGAAAATGTATTTTGTAATTGGTATTTCAAATACCTGACGCTGAAGTATTTTGTATTTGGTATTTCGATACTTTTGTCTTCGAAATACTTTTGAACAAATACATTTAGCGCTGAGCGCTCTACAGAAAATAGTGTCTGAATCTCCCTTCAGATGGCGCAAAGTTCATTTGCTTCATCTTGTTCTTTTGCTAGCAATCATGTTTTCCGCAAATGGAAAGGAAGAAAAGATGCCGCGCAATGGTCATTTCAACATGGAGTTAGAGTTGGTCAATTTCCAAAAACGATAAGAGCAAAGAGCTTACCATCCTTGAACATTGTCCTAATATAAAAAAATGTGTTCATACAATATAACACAAGTTTGTGCTCATCAGGACCTGTAAAAAGATTGTTATCTTTAGCAGGTTTTATTAATTCCCCAAGAGGCTGTTTTTCTGATTCTACATTAAAAAATCTTGTGTTTCTGAAAGGAAATTCTTTATTTAGCGATTAAATGGCTGAGCTAAATTAGTTGTCCTCTTTTCACATTTTACGTAACACCTGAATGTATTTTGTATTTCAAATACAAATAGTCAAAATACTGTATTTTGTATTTTATATTTCAAATACCCAACTTGAAAGTATTTTGTATTTCAAATACTTGGCGAGAAAGTATTTTGTAATTTGTATTTCAATTAAGCCAAGCATGTATTTTGCCCAGCCCTGCAGGTGAATTAACAGTTCTACTGAGAGTTACTCCAATATTCAATCAGAAAAACAACTGATTCAATCATTAAGAGCATCAAAATGGAAGGAAATCAGGTTTGAATAATTTCTTACTTTTCGTTATTATCATGTTAGCTATGATATTGAGGCTGAAAGGAAACAGCTTGTACAAAAGTAGATATGTCATTCGAAAGATCTAAATGAGGAAGTTTCTGCTGAAAAGAAGACATGTTCATAATTATTCCTTTTTCATCGATAAAGCTATTGGAAAAATATGATTGATAATTTTCACCGTAAAAACACAAAATGTTGAATTGAAGAATTACCGTCAATATTTCGATCATGTGTTATATGACTTTTTTGTTGGAAATCACATGTTCAATATTGCCTTGAAGTTTTGGACTTTTAAGAGAAAACACCCTATATATCTAGATTTAATTCGCCACAAACAAGTGATTTTCCTATACTTTTTGATAAATTCGACTGGGAATGTTTTATTCATTGTAAAGTCTTCATTTTTTCGAATTCTTCGGATGAAGCTTACCCTTGTTGGAATCATGCCTTTGCAAATGGATGTTTTACTGGTTACCATGACAACAATTATAACTCATGATAACCGGACTTTTAGTATCTAGAAGCCAATTACAAGTATACAATCTGTATAGGCAACGCCCGGCTTCATTGGATTCGAAAATTTTGAACAACCTTGACGGGTATTTAATTAATAAATTCTGTGATATAATTATTTTTAATAATGTACTAGAGCAGTTTTTACTGAAAAAATGTTAGTGTAAGTCTGGAGAATTTCACTGTAACTGATTCATGTAATTTATGTATTTTTGCGCTCATATTCTGGGGAACAGCGTGCTATCGTTTTATCCAAATGTCTATAACTTTCGATGATTGAGCCTAAAATGGTCTCAAATGACTAGGTTAGGCTAACTGATGACGAATCCAGTGTCAAAATCGATTCTGTCCGGCCGGCCGGCCGTCTGTAGACACGATTATGGTCGAACGGAGAACCCTATCGACCTGAAACTTTCAGGATAGGTTGCATTTCAAAATGTGACGGTTGAGTTCGTTAATAGGCAAAATCAGCCGAACGGTTTCGGCGTTAGTATCTTTTGAAGTTTTGACGTCATTTCGGCGATAATTCAAAAACTACTGAACTGATTGGATCGAAACTTTGCAGTTAGTTGGAGTACAACAACGCGCAACCTCTCGCGTAATTTGGAATCATATCATCAGTAAATTTTGAAACATTTTTTCTCGCCAACTGTTTATCACATTTGAAAAAAATATTCAGCACGAGCTCTGAGCTCCAAATGTCACAGCAGTGAACCAAATTCAATTCGATACGGTTATTAGTTTTGGAGATATTGCGAAAAATATATGAAATTTCGTGGTTTTCTTCCCGATATCGACGTTTTCTTCGGTATAACTCAAGAAATACTGATTCGATCATAATGAAACTTCGCACCTAGTTTGAAGATGCTGAAACACAACTTCGTACAGAATTTCGTGATGATCGTGTCATCACAACGATTTGAAAAAAAATTCAAATTTTTTCTTTCAAATACATATTTTATATTCTGCGATATTCCCATTACATTATCCCCTTTAAATCCTGTATGAACCCTTGAACTGTTATTTTTCGATAAAGTACCGGATTTCAATTCTATCTAATTTTTCGGAAATATTGGAAAAATGAAATTTTGAATGGGTATATCTGCGGAATTATTGGGTGGATTTTACCCATTCACGAATTCAGCCTTCGTGATTAAGTTCCAAATCTTCTCTACAAATATCGATTTTCTAAGTTGTTTTTTTTTGGAAGTTATTGTGTTTACGGTCCGGCCGTTAGGCAATCAAGCATATTGTATTGTATTGTTCAGCGAAAATGCTATTAGTATTTGCCTTAGATACATATAGGTATCTAAAATGTCATCGAAAACTTAAATTTCTAATTTATCTTGAAGATTTTTGGTAGTTCTGCTTCCCAGACATATGTGAAAGTAACAATATCAAATGAAATTTATTCATAATAGTGGCTTCTAAGGTTTCACACTATTCACCAGAAGAAATTTCATGAAACATTTCGAATACGCGAATCCGAAATTTCCTGTTATCAATTTTTAATTTCTGTTCCTCAGATTATTTTCATGTTTGAATAATATTTGTTGATGGGTTCTAAATAGGAATATAACGAGGACAACAAAACTATTCAAAACTTACTCATTAATCAGGACACAATGATCTACTTTTTTGAAGTCTTTTAAGTTTTTTTTTATATCATGTTTACTCGGGTAATATCATCAGAGGAACATATGTTTTCGAGAAATTTATATTTTCATACATTGTGTAGAATGATTTTCAAATGAATTATGATTATAAATTCGTAGTACTAAGAAGACATTTTATGAACTGTTAGTAGTTCTATATTCAATGTAGGAAAATTATCAAACATATCAACAGATAAATCTATCTGAATCTAATCCCGACGAATACGTTTCGTGTGAATTACGAATTCGGTTTGATAGTTTTTAATTAATTTATAAAAACAACAGCGTACTACGCTTCGTATGAATCATTTATTTCGTCAATGAAATTTATCTTGATAGTTTAATGCGGAAATGAAAAATAGAGGAAATGGAACTGTGATGGTTAGGAAATTGCGGTAAGTGTGAAGTAAACACGGCTTTATTGAGAAAATCGTCATAAAATTTGTGAGAACGGATATCTCTTACGAAACCTGTGACTGTTGTCGAAGAGCAACGCCTGACCTAAATGGAGTACCAATCGTATAACGTTCAATTTCGATGATACAAGGTGTCCAAGTATAAGCTTTTGATATCAATCGAAAAGTTCATGAAAATCAAGGAAATTATCAACAGCCCCGAGACAGACGAGTCTCATATACAGGGTGATTCCGGAGGAGACCGTCAGATTTTTGGATGAGTATACACTAGTCAAGACAGTCTCGGAACAATGTTTTGTTTATGGTTGAGGATCTCTATTAAGAATATACAGGGTGATTTGTCCGATTCGACCGATTTTACTTTTATTGATAACTTTGGCATGGCTTATTCGATTTCGATGAAATTTTCAGCGAAGTACAAGATTGATGAGCACATTCATTAATTCCAATTTTTTTTCAAAATAAGTAGTTGTTATTGTGATAATTCCAGATTAATTGTGCAGGTTGAAAAAACACCCTGTAAATCGCGTTTCCTAAACTACGATATCTGTTTACGATTTTTCTATAATAAGTCATTATTTGAGAGTTTCAAATTTTTCTGGCACACCTCTAGTTTTCCGAGAAAATTTCTCCAGAACAAGACAGTGTCGAAATTTCGCTCCAATCGATTCTACTTTTAATAATAACTTTGGTATGGCTCATCCAATTTTGATGAAATTGGCGGCGTAGAATAGTCTGAATAAATTCATTCAAAAATTGGAACAATCTCTCAAAATACAGGTTTATAATTGTGATAATTTCAGAGTCTTAGATTCACTGTGCAGTTGAAAAAAAAAACCACCCTGTACATTGCTTTTCCAAGACTTTCTTTTTCGTCTCAGATTCCATAATAATATGTCATTACTCACAGGTTTTTAATTTTTTTGGCACACCTCCGGTTTTCCTAGAATACATTTTTGATGAAGAGCATAATCGGAATTTGGCTCATAAGCAGCGAGAGTATTCCGCTCTAGGTAGGAAAGCTGTATAGTACAAGGATGCAAAGTTGTTCGTCACTTCTGAAATATTCTTTTCAAATTCGAAATATATTCTGAATTGAATGATTTCATACAGAATATGAGCAATTAAATATGAATTTGGAATTTGAAAAGAATATTTTGGAACTTTAGAACTGCTTTGAATCCTTAGAATATACAGCTTTACTACCTAGTGCAGAATATTAGCACTGCTTTTACGTCAAATTTCGATTATGCTCTTCTTCAAACATTTTTTCTCGGAAAGCAGGAGGTGTGCCAAAGAAATTAAATACCTCTGACTAATAACATATTATAGTAGAATCTGAAATGAATAGAAAATTTGGAAAAACAATGTACAGGGTGCTTTTTTTAAACTGATCAATTGATCTGAAATTCTGAAATTATAACAATTACAACCCTGTATTTTGAGAGATTGTAGCAATTATTGAATGTACTCATTCAGATTGTTCTACACTGCAAATTTCATCAGAATTAGATGAGCCATATCAAAGTTATTGATGAAAGTAGAATCGATTGGAGCTAAATTTCGACATTGTCTCTTTTTGAAGAAAATTTTTCGGAAAACTAGAGGTGTGCCAAAAAAACTAAAAACTCTCATATAATCACTTCTTATAGTAGAATCGCAAACAGATAGCGAATTTTCGGAAACGCGAAGTACAGGGTGTTTCTCAACCTGCACAATTAATCTGGAATTATCACAATAACAACCGTTCATTTTGGAAAAAAATTTGAAATTAATGAATGTGCTCATGAATATCATACTTTATTGAAAATTTCATTAAAATCGAATGAGCCATACCAAAGTTATCAAAAAATGTAAAATCGGTCGAATCGGACAAATCACCCTGTATATTCTCGATAGAGACCCCCAACAATAAACCAAACATTGTTCCGAGACTGTCTTGACTAGTGTAAACTTATCCTTAAATCTGACGGTCTCCTCCGGAATCACCCTGTATACGTTAATTCGTGTTTAAAAGAAAATTCATAGAAACATTCAGATCAAAAGTAAGTGGCTTTTCTTTCGAGCCAGCACAATTGAAACGATCCATTTCAAAAAGTTAGGTTTCGACCATTTGCAAGACTGTTTATTCATTCATTGAGCTTCGATACTATCACAAGGAAATGAATTACTACAAAATTGACCAATAGAACCACTTATAATACAGAAATTGTATTAATATTAGTTACAATAATACAGAGGAACATCGGCTTCTTCAAAGTTCCACTAGAGGAAAAGTTGTCTCATGAAACCATAGTGCCCACCATCACCATGTAGGGGAAAGGTGGGTAAAATGACGAATTCCTGATATTTCCTGAACGTACGAGTTTGGCAAAGGCGGCTTCGGTCAAAACCTAAAGCTTGGTGCTATTGGTCCATCATTTGATCATAAGCAAAGTACGACGCGAGTTCAGTAAAATACATGCTTTCTTACCGGTAGGGTATTGGTACAAAAAATATTTGTGCTTCCGATAATACGGTTTCTACTGTTTCTGGTAAGTATTGATACACTGCTGTAGTTTTTTTTTGAGAACTTATATCTTTTGGGAAC
Source organism: Myrrha octodecimguttata (assembly GCA_958510865.1). Taxonomy (NCBI): domain Eukaryota; kingdom Metazoa; phylum Arthropoda; class Insecta; order Coleoptera; family Coccinellidae; genus Myrrha; species Myrrha octodecimguttata. The sequence continues at coordinate 37,451,621 of OY294057.1, forward strand.
AGCCTAATTATAGCAAGCAAATTCTATAAATAATGAATTTCGATTCATGATTCTTATAATCGAAAATGGCACTTGAGGGTAAGATAACTGACTCTGTCTCTCGTTATTTCCAGTACACTAGTGAAGAAGGTCTAAACAAAGCAGAGAAATTGGAAAAGGAGAGGATAAGAAAAATAAGAGAGCAGAAAAGAGGGGGGAAATACAAAACCGAAACAAAGACTTAAAACCCACGAAATAATTAGAAAATGACATGAATAAAGCTTAACAACGAACAATCAAGAGAAAAATTGAGTTTGAAGACTCTTCTGAATTTTCAATGGATTTTGAATATGGTAATGAAGAACATAAGGTAGAACAATGGACTTGTGATTGGTGCATGTAAAAATATACGTTGAATAAAAATGAATCTTACTTATCTACTTGTTTATTTTTGTGCATGTGAAAATGTATGTTTTAAATGTTGCACTCGTTCAAGAACAAAGGCATTTTGCCTCCATTCGTCTACTTTCAGGATTACCGTTCTTTTTTCTTAAAATACGTACCTTGTCATCTTTTCCTACACACTTCGTCATCTTACCCCCCAGAGAGGATAAGATGACGAATATGACACAGGTCGATATATTTCTAATTTTTCACTTTAAATGTTCACCATTAAGTTATCCAAATTCGATATATAAACCACTAATACCAGCCGTATTCCCTTAGAGAAAAAAATGACAGAATTATACATTTTTTGAGCTTACTATCGTCATCTTACACCCTTTTTCTAGACTCTAGGTTGAAAATTTCATTGTTTTAAGAAAACTGCGAATCAAAACTAAAAACACAAATGTGTCTATGGACAGGGAACATCGAAAATCTTAAATTTGATGTTCATGATATTCGGCAATGTTTGACTCATGCGACTTGGAAGTCAAAACTAATTGTGAATACCACAATTTCAAATTGTGCGACAATTGCTCACTTAATTTTTATTCTACATTCGAGAAAAGACCACTGATGAAAATTATTTTGCAATCTTCTAGTCAATAAGTTTGAGATTTTCAATGGAAACTACCATTATATATGAGCAATAAGTTTGCTTACGTCAAAAATGTCGAAGTTACTTAATTTTTATTCTTCATTCGAGAAAAGACCCCTGATGAAAATTATTTTGCAATCTTCAAGTCAAGAAGTATGAGTTTTTCAATAGGAACTACCATTATATATGAACCATGAGTACTTGCGAATTGCCAGTAAAATAAAGTTTATTTTTTTGTAGGGAAACTCTTGTTTCGAATTTCTATGTGTCACTTTGTGTCAGTATTCACTAATTTTCGGTTCTACAAAATTGGTATTTTTGAGTTATCGAGAAATCAAAAGTACAAGTGGTTATAATTCCAGAACCTTCGAACGGATTTTGACCATTTAAGAACACAACCGGTGCATAGTGAGCCCACACTTAAAATTTCAAATCTTTAGTTTGATTCGTCCAGAAGTTAAGTGTTCGAGATAAAGTATGCAACCGTCAGGTGAATATCTCCATTCCGTTGGTATATCCGTTATGAATTTCATATTTCCAAAAATGCGGATCCGGTCGGATAGATATTCATTGATCGAGAAATGACGATGGATGGGTTCAAGCAAAATTTCGTGACAGCCATATAAACGAAAGAATCAGGTGGATTTGACGCATCCATAACTTCATGATAGAGCCCAAATTTGAGTTGAGAATAGCGAGTCGATCGGGCTTACGTGCCCAATTGAAGCTCATTTTGAGACGATTTTGTAGATTTTTCTGTGTTTGAGTTTACGGTCAACCTAGCAGTCGACTGTAAGCACACCTACTTCTGAAAGAAGCAGCACAAAGAATTAAACTTATAGCACAGGTTTGGAGCTCAACAATGAAGGTTAAATGTGAGAATAGTTAAAATCGACCAAAAAATTCTGCCATTCCAAATATTATTTTTCGTATTACATATCAAATCGAGCTTATATTTTTAGGACATATGTGTTTGCTGAATAGCTTCACGAAGGATCCTACGTTATTTCAGCAAAATTTGACGAAAATTTACCGATATGAAATCCTTCTAAAATTTTCTAGGATTTTTCCCAACTCAAAGATATAAACAAAATTGAGCTAAAGTTTGCATGTCTGCAGTTTACAATTAATTATCTAATTCATATATGATAACATCAGTATTTTTTTGAGATGTTTGGGAAACAATTTCAATATTTTAAATGTTAACTAGCCCGAAACTATTAGGCGGATTTCAACCATCAGGAAACTAAACCTAGATATCAAGGCTCCTAATGACGGTCACATACGCTTCGTTCTACCGGATAGGTTGACCTGTGCAGATTTCAGGTCCGGCGCCGTTACATGTATGGGATGATCGGAGGTCTCGCACACATGCTCAGGTTCACTGTAGGATCCTCCGAGAAAGAATCGAATTTCGCTTCTTCTCCGGATGTCTGTGCAGTTCGGAGAACCTGCGCAGGTCTTTTCCAATACACGCACCGTTTGACCTGTGCAGGTAGAGCTGCGAAGGTTAACCTCTGCGATAAACCGTAACCAGCATTAGCCAAACCTAACAATTTCAAGACTTTAGCTCTTTCTTCGAAACTTTTTCGAACATATTCGTACAGCTGAGTCGCTGAACAGAAGTGACTTTTACCACGGATTCTACTGTTTGGTTGTTATGCCAAAAGTAAACGCAATTACCTACCAACGTAAGGATTTATAGATTCAATTTTGGAAAGCAAATACTTCGTGAAGTATTTACTCCTATGTACTTCCTAGACACCTTAGTCATGAGCCTTTTTTTGATTGCTCTGGGGAGGACAAACAGTGACATAAATTCACCGCTATATAAGGCTATTTCAACGGTGCATAATTGTTTTCCATTTGTTTGCTGATAGTATGATCAAAATTGGAAAAAGCACTCAAAAAAGGCTAGGTTTGAATTCAAGGCAGTTGAATTGTTTGTCCTCTATTTAAAATTGTAATATTATGTTGAGGTTAAGGTTAACACTTTAATTGTGAATAATTTCAACAGGATATGCCCTGTATACTCCATTCACTCTTATTAACTATGCCGGTTGGCCATCATTCAGGTCTATCCAGTTTTTTTACTTGGAATTGACGCAGCTTGACACTCGTTAAATATCGGCAATGTCAAAATAATTCTCAGCGACGTTACCAAATGCCGATGCCAATTTCTTAGCAGATACAGAGCATCGGGAAGTGCTATGTGAAATTGAAATCTGCTTTTTCCGATAGTAATCCTGATAATTTGAAATCAATATTTTGTCACAAGATATCCAACGTTTTCGACTAATGTGAGTGAAAACCAAGAAATTATATTTCATACGAATAGATATCCATTTTTCAGCTGCATATCATCACAATAAGGAAGATTTTAAGTGGCAGAGGCAACAAAGAATTTCCTTCTATTGGTGCACCCTAAACGACACTGAAGACTTTATTTTGGAAAAAGATCTGCAACGACACATTTGGATTTATAATTTGAAAAATGAACACTTTTCGATTGATACACTACCGACTTTTGCAAAGGGATATTTGGAATATAACGGAGGACGGACATCATTGTTTAAAATTATAATTCGATGTAAACAAAAACATGTTGTTGCAGCAAAAATTCCTGTGCAAATTTTTACAGTATGAATCATTGGATGAAAATCTGAGATTTGTGTAAAGAATCATTTAGATAAATACGTAACGTTGAGTAGTTATCTTACAGGAAAATGACTATAAACTAACATTTTTAAAATATACACGGTGAAATGTGTCAGAATGTCATGGCCAACCGGGATAGTTTATGAAAATTAATGGAGTATATGTATTCCTTTCACTGGATGTATTAAAAGATGGATAAGATCAGATCTAATAGAACTGAAATCCAGTACTTCGTTGAAACATGATCGCCTAAAGCTACATGCAAAATTTCGTGAGGGAATGACTTCATCTTTGAAGATGTACGTAAAATGCACCTGACTTCGAATCAGTATGCTTTTCTAGAATTGAAATATTTGGAGCTTTTACACGTTTTGAAATCCTGGTTTGAATACTGAGTGATTAATCTGTAATTCTTCCTCAAGCGTTCATCTATGACGTCATGAAAAAAGGGTAAATTTTAAAATATTCTGGAAATATCTATATGTTTATTCTCGAATGAATACTAACAATAATTACTAGAAACATGTGAACTTCACAAATAAAATATATTATCCCAGTAATCATCCCATGTTTCTTCAGATGACTTCGGTACAATCGCTTCAGTTGTCTCTGGCGGTTTTTTTGGTTTTTGCTTCATTTTTTTTCCGTATAATATTTGTATACCCTCTATATCGTCCATATGAAGCATGAAATCAGGAATATATTCGTTGTACAAAGGCGACATAGATGCTTCCAGTTCGTCAGAATGACTCAACCCTAGCGAGTGACCTATCTCGTGATTGGCTACTTGAAGAAGGTTCGTTCCTTCCACAGAGTTTATTGTCCAAGTCTCGGAATCATCGAAATGTATATCACCTCCGAATTTCTGCAAAAAATTGAGTAATTTGTCATTTCCAAGTTTTGAGTTGGTAATGTACGAATCTAAGAATACGAAGTTATTTCAAATATATTCCTTGATATGTTATATAATTAAATTCTGTGGTTGATTAAAAAAAAATTATCAGAGTATCAGGGAATAGTGGAAGATTTATTTGAATCTAATGGCCAATCGTAAGCACAATAATTCTCCAAAGGAACAACTTAGAAAGTCGACAAATCAAGAGTAGGTTAGGACCCTAAGAGCAAACAATACCCAGAATATAACGGGGTGGGTTTTGGAAGGTAGAGTTCTTTTATTTCGAATTTTTTTTTGCTGCAAATGGTTGCCACTGTTTATATTCAAGAATTTTCCTGAAATTTAAAACTGAAATGGAGTGGAAAATGGAAAAATGAATAACATTGCGCATTCTCACAAAAGAATCAAGTACATCCCCGAAAAAAAAAATTTTTTTGCTCTAAATTAGGAAAGCCAAGTTCGTGAATGGTCTAACGCTTCAAAATTCAATTTTCCCAATATTTCCAAAAGTACATATCAGATCGAACTGAAATCCAGTACTCGATTGTAAAATGGCAGCAATCTTTGGGTTTCGACAAGCGGAAATCAAAACAAGCTTTGCGCATGCTCCAACAGTGTCATTTAGGGAGCAACGTTGCCAGACTGTAAAATAAATCTGATGCCACTGGAATATGTCATGTTGTTTGAAATTCTGTTTCTTTCATATGAGTTGTATAGAATATAAGTTGAGAATTAGTAAATGAGGGCCATTCAGCACTATTTTTATTTGAAGCAGTGATATATGTGGTATGTTTTTCCAAAATTTTTTACGCCGTTATTTTATTTTCTGATTGATACTGTCCTAAATTAAACTAACCTAACCTAGGAACTAAACAAATCAGAACACGAAATTCAAATTCACCATCCCAAATTTGAATTTCTTCTGATTTGGACTGGTATTGTCCTAAATTATACTGAACTAACCTTACCCACGACAGAATTCACGACATTTTTCGATCGTTATTTATGTACTTCATTTTCAAGTCAGAATTAACCATCTCGGATGAATCAAGAAAAGTATCTTGATAATGATAGTTTTGACTGATAGTACACTCAAATCTAGTTAGGCCTCCGCACAGTCTGGCAACGATGGTCCCTAAATAACATCGTTGGAGTATGCGCACATCTTGTTTCGATTTCCACTTGTCGAAACTCAAAGATTACCTGATGATATGATTGAAGGGTAGCAAAATATAGAATATTTGTAGAAAAATTTCGAGATTTTTTTTCCTATCTTGCTTTTAGAACAATTATCGTATTATAAATACGGTAATTAGAAAATTGCTCATAAGTTTGCTCATCAATATTTGCCACCTATTAACCAAGTTTCATTATGATTGCATCACAATTATTTGAGTTATTCAAAGAATATGAACGATTACAAGAAATATGGGCTTTCTTTCCAAATATGTCTGAATTGAAATCAGATCAATCTTAAGTTTGGTACACTTTCGTAGAAATGAGTGTTCGAGGATGCTACATAAACTCGTGCATCAGCCTTTCTCAACTACTTAGTTACAAAGTTTCATTTTGATTAGGGGCAGTGTTTTCAAGATATTTTGGGAACAACAATACCAAGGAAAAAACCACGAAATTTACACATTTTTTCACAATATCCCTGAAAGTAAAGCCGGATCGAACTGGAAATTGGTAAACTATTGTAAACTATAAGGTTCAAGTTTAATAGATTTTCAAAAAAAATTTCTATACAATTTCGAGAAAACAAATTTTATGTATTTTTTCATTCACGATCCCAAAAAATTTTGCGTGTAGGTATCGGTTGTTAAAGTAGTTTCTGAGATATCAAAGAGGTTACCCTTATATCAAAAAAATTTAAAATTCTCCGAAATCTTCCGGCCTACTAATTAAGCCGTCGCATCCACTGAGAATGGAATATTCTATTCTCTTTGGTCGCATCCTTATGCCTGACCCAGCCTGAGAGTTTCAAGTCTCTAGCTCGCTCCATTTTTAGGAGATATTTCAGACATTTAGACAAACCCATAGATCTTGGATACCTAGAACATACGCGCAAAAAATAGCAAATTAATCTTAAATCGACATTCATGAATGGAGGGAGGTCCTCAATTCATCGAAATGCATTATTTTTATTCGCACTGGCAAAAATGGAGGAACCAATTTTTATAACTTATACACGCTTGTCTTAATATCTGCAATTTTGGAATGAAATGAGCTAGAGAATTGTGGATTAGTTATGAAATTTCGTCGCACAAACCTGTGTACAATATCCAGATGCTCTTCTCGCTAGAAAAAATATTTTTTCCTCAAAAATTTTCCAAATTTTCAATCAGCAAATATTAGGTTTTCTTAGTACATACATAAAATGTTACTGTACACATTTTCACTCTGAGTGTAGATGAGTTTAGTTGAGTGCAAGCACAGATGATGGACGATTTCTAGCCAGCGATTGCTACCTAGATATCAGATGTCTATGATCATCATTAACGCATTACGCATTTCCATTACGCATACTCATCACAGAAAAAACCTCACTCTATGCACTACATTCTTCAACTATGACTACACCAACATCCAACATTACCGCAACGAACAGAGTGCAAGTTCACAACAAGACACACCGAACGGTATCAGTGTTACACTCTCAACACTGGTGTACAATAGTGTAGTTCAAGAAAACAACGAACAAACTAATTATTCTCAAGATTTTGGGTAAAATTTCATGTAGATATTGAACAAATTTCAGTAGGATGACCACTTTCGGAAAGAACCCCAATGATTGCGAAGATATGAAAAAGCACCTAATACTGGATTTCAATTCGATCGTAACTGTTTTTGTGGAGTTATTTGGTGGTTTTTACTCATTCACTAATAATTCAGTTATTTCTTTCGAAAGTATTGTTTTTATGATATGCCATCAAGCCTGAAATGCCAATAGGCGCGTTAGCTTCTTCCTTCCAACTAACGCTGGAATTTTTTGCATCAACACCGTTAGGTTCAACCCCAGAATAAATATTATAATATCAGTGTTTTTCTAAATTGTTATATGTAAACAGTATTTTCTTTTTGCTGAATCAAAAATATGATATCCTTTCACTTCTGAAAAGATAAATATGGTGAAATATAAAGGTGTCTGAAAGAAGTATTGTTTATGTATTGGCTTATGATGTTTAGGATAAAATACTCATTTCAATACTCACAGGAAAAAATGCATGTGCCAAAACACCGCCAGGACCCTCGAAAGGTGTGTCATCACCATGTTTGCCCTTCACAAATACAATGTCGATATCAACTATCTTACTGGAGTTGAAAGATGGCTCGAACATAATGTTACTCTGATTTGACCATAAAGTGAAAGCCTTTTGCATAACCAGGTCAACATCATTTTTTCTCAATTTCTCAGGATACTTATTTATTCTGTAGGTAATGTGTTTTTTCTTCCAATTACTACCTACAAGAATAAATCACGTTAGAGGTGAATTCAATTAACCTCAGAGCTGGGCAGTATTTCAATTACTTGTAATTGAAATACGTATTTGATGTACAAATACGTATTTTGTATTTGAATTTCAAATACTTCTTGAAATTTTATTTTGTGATTGGTATTCCAAATACCTGATGCTGAAGTATTTTGTATTTTGTATTTCGATACTTTTGTCTTCAAAATACTTTAGAATAAATACATTTAGCGCTCTACAGAAAATAGTCCCTGAACCTTCCTTCAGATGGCGCGACGTTCATCTGCTTCATCTAGTTATTCTGCTAGCAATCATATTTCCGGCAAATGGAAAGGAAGAAAAAGTCCTGCGCAATGGTCATTTCCGAAACACTTGCAATAAGGACATATTAACTCTCAAACTGTATTTTTGATTTGAACTTCTCGTAAGATTTGTTGTCTGTTCTTAAACGGTTGTTTTCATTAAACTTGTTTGAATTCTGTGTATTTGACGAATTCATCAGTAAGATGATAAAATTCCTTCCTCAATCCCGGAATGTGGATGTGGGGACGCAGTCGCTAATTTTATGTGGAAAGTATTTCACAGTGGTCAATAGCGATAATAGTACCAACAAATCCAACAATGACAATGTACAGGCTTTATATTATGTTCAGGGCAACAATAATTGTTACTACAGCAAACTTCTTCCTACTTTGATGTCCATAAGAACTAGATTCTATCAGGTGCAGGATTTTTATTTGGGACATTCCACAGTTATTATATCATGACTGAAAGAGAGTTTAGAACAAAGCTTCGAACAGTTTTTTCAAATGTCACCTAAAATGAGTGGAGCCATTTTGGCGTCATGCTATCATGCTAGATGTAAAATGCGTTGGGTGATTTCCAGAAAGCATCACAATAGATGAGAGGCAAATAATTTAAAATCTGGCTATTGATGCCTTAGAGGCAAATTAAATTGCCTGGGAATAGCAGTAGTAGTAAGGATGAAGACGGATTTATTGTTTTTGCGAAGAAGGACAGTGACCACCACGGAATTCCAAAATGGCGTTAGAGTTAATCAGCTTCCAAAAACGATAAGAGCAAAGAGCTTTGTCTGATAACACATTCAAAAATCATGTGTTTCTGAGGGGAAATTCTTCTTTTAGCAATTGATTGGCTGAGCTGAATTAGTTGTATTCTTTTTACATGTTACGTATCACTTGAGTGTATTATGTAATTTGCTTTTTGTATTTCGAATAAAAATAGTACTGTATACTGTATTTTGTATTTTATATTTCAAATAACAGACTTGAAAATATTTTGTATTTCAAATACCTGCGAGAATGTATTTCGTAATTTGTATTTCAATTAAGCCAAGCATAGATTTTGCCCAGCCCTGATTAACCTACGAAATAATATTTCGCGAAGAACGGAGTTTCTCTCACTCGACAAGATATTCTCCATTCAGTTTTATAAACTATTCCTGTTGACCATGATTCAGGTCTATTAAGTTTTTTGAAAAATGAAAAAACTCGTGAAATATAGGCAATGTCAAAATAGTTCTCAGCGTCGTTGTCAAATGCCAATGCCAATTTCTTCTCTCAATCTCAACATAATCATAACGCTTGGAAACTAAAAATGCCGAAGTTAGTTTTGAAGAAGCAGAGACAAAGTATCAGGAAGTGCTGTATAGAATTGAAATCTGCTTTTTCTGATAGTAACCCTGATTATTAGGAATCAATAATTTATCCAATATTTTCGACGTATGTGAGTGAAAATCCAATGTATCGTTCACATAGATTCCCAAGAACTTTGTAAATTGAGTAAGTTTTTTTGAGGTGATACAGATTTTGCAGTACTAGATTCTCATACTGGAGTATTTCAAGTTTTACTGCAGGGTTATTCGAGTCCTTTTTTTTCCAATGAACTATCACAAAGTAACGGACTACTCTATCCATTATTCTTCAGTGAAATTTCCACACTCTATTCTTGATTTCCGTACAAGAAAATAGCATAACTGAATTTTCCAATCAAGTTTATATACGTGAAATATTTCCAGTGTTAACAGAGAAAAAAGTTCCTTCAACTTTCGCCAAGTCTTTGGAATTAGTGAATTCACATGAAATTTCCTCAAATTTATTATTTTCCCGAAAAAAATTTTGAAAAATACGTAATTACTACGACCTCTATGTAGAGAAGACAACGTTGTGTAGTTATCTGACAGAAAAATGACTATAACCTAACATTTTCGAATTGAAATGTGTCAGAATGTCATGGCCAACCGGGATAGTTTATAAAAGTGAATGGAGAATATATATCTTTCGGTACTATGCTATCATTTTGTCCGAATGTCTGTAATTTTTGAATTTTTTCCTGAGAATGGTCGCAAATGACTAGGCTGGACTCAATGATGACGAATCCGTTGTCAAAATCGATTTTGTCCGGCCGGCTGACGATAAGATTACTGTCGAACGGAGCTAGCTAGCGATTTAAAACTCTCAGAGTAGTCGCGCATCGGAATGCGGCGGTTAAATTTGGCCAAATCCAAATGGTATCGGAGTTATAGTCATTTCAACTTTTGAGATTATTTTTCTGATATTTCAAGAACTACTACAGCGATTGGATTGAAACTCAGCAGTTACTTGAAGCATAAAAACGAGCGACTTTCAACGAAATTTTGTTGCGATCGTGCTGTCTTTCAATTTTGAAATAAGCTTTTTCAAAACTTTTCTGGGAAAATTTTTTTTTCCGAATACAATTCATCATATTTGAAAAATATTTTCTCATACTTTGAGCTCCATATGTTCACAGCACTGTACCAAATTCAGTTTGATACATTATATCATTTCTGCAGAAATTGGGAAAAAATATGTCAAACTTCGTGGTTTTTTTTCGATTTACATAATTGTTTTTTCCAGGATCCCTCGAATCGAAAAATACTAATCTAATCATATTGAAACTTGGCAGCAAGTTTGAAAATGCTGATATACAACTATGTGAAAAATTTCGTGATGATCGTGTCATTAGAATATTTCCAAAAGTGATATTTCAAATTCTTCTGATCATATTATCCCCATGAAATTCTGTATGAACCCTCAAGCTGTCATTTTTCGATGAAGTACTGGATTTTAATTCGATCCGATCTGTATTTTCAGCAATATCGGGAAAATACAATTTCCAATCTGCGGAATCATCGGGTGGATTTTACCCATTCACAAATTCGGCCTTCGTTATTAAGTTCAAACCTACTCTAGAAATATCGGGTTTTTAAGTTATTTCTTTCCAAAGTTATTATGTTTACGATTGGTTGTTAGGATTTGGCAACGAATTTGATCATGCGCGCAAAAGTTTCTGACTTCACGTTAGTGTTTTTCTAGTTTTTTGATATTCTGTTGAACACTGCCAACACTGGTCATCCCTTGTTCAGTTTAGAGGCTTTAGTTGATTGAATAATTAGCTGAAATCAAGGTAAAATGTCTGTTGGTTTTTTGACAAATATTCGTCCTTATATCATGTTAGTTTTAAGTATTGAACTTAAGTTCTTTAGGGCCAACATTCATTTATCGGCAACAGCCCGGCCCCGGCAAAACGGAAATTCACTTCCCTGCTTAGTTGCTGTGTTCCGTAGCGGTCAAGTGCGAGTTGTCCCATTCAATTATACCATTATATCGAAATAATAAAATTCCGGTGTGGCGTGGGCTGGGCTGTTGTCGATAAGTGAGCGTTGGCCTTTTTTTCTCCGTGAACCCTCACTCACTGTTGTCTCGAAAGTTTGGAAGAGTTAAAATTTAGAACATCTTGGAATAATATTTTCCTTATGATTCACGAGCCATGACTGTTTGTTAACAATGCGGTGAACTATTGTTGTTGTTGTTATGTTTACCTAGAACATCAATAAGGCCTGTTATCATAGCGGGATCTTGGACATAAGCGCCTGTGGCAAATTGTCAAACTGCGCCCTTCAAAAAACTTATTTTTTAACTGCATGATTTTCAAAATCAGGTTTTCATTTTTTCGAAGAATTTATTCTTTCCTAAATAGTTCCCATATTTTTTTGAGGTAATGAATAAAACTCGCAGAAGTGTGTAAATAGAATTACAAGCGTAAGAAAAAATCATACAATAATATATATCCAGCGGCGGTAGCTCAGTGGTTCGAGCTCATGCATCATGATCGTAAGGTCTGGGGTTCAAGCCCTTGGCCGGGAAATAACTTCTGCGTTTTCAGGGGACCGTCCAACCATTTGCTGTTGGGTAAACAATAAACAGTGCTGTTCCTAACGTGGCACAAGGAATTAGTAACAAAGCCTACACATAATACACCCGGTATCCTAACTCGCACAAGCCTAAAGTTTCTGAGGGGTTTCGTTGAAGCCTAGGATAGTCGGAAAAAACAAATACAAATGATATATATCCGAGCCCATAGAGCGAATCATACACATTAATTAATTCTTGGTAAGTTTGTGCAAAAGAGTCATTTAAGACTTCTATAAACTTGAATTCTCAAACTAAAAGCATTTGTTGAGAGTGTAAATGATATGATAGCGCTCTAGATGAGCATCGAGAGCGAAAAAATTGTCCTGAATATGACTGGGCGCAAAAAATTGCTGCTTTAGTGCCCCAAAGATTCATTCAATAACTTGAATATACCTGATTGAAATTTTTGAACTTTTTTCTAGCTCGTATAATTTCCAGGCCCGCTTGGACGATAACCTTATTGCACATAATAATTTATTATAAATTCCCATATTTTGAATTGACGCGATCAGAATGATAATACACTTTCCGCTATATATAATACCCCAGATGCGAGAACAGAGAAGTATTCACACTAGGGTTCATCTAGCCCTTCGGCCTCGGTAGTAATTCATAATCCTAGATGGATAGTGTGAATCGGGAATCGTAGGGCGGCTGACGTGAGTGAAAATTATTATCTGGGATCTTGTTTAGCAAATACTTACTTAGAGTACAAAAATCATCATTCTCAAGAAAACATTCATAATTTTGTGCCCCTAGTCAGCTTGCGCCTGTGGCAAATGCCTCGTTTTCCACGCCCTAGATCCAGCCCCGTGTATTATACCTGTTTAACTCCAATAAAAACAATATATTCAAATGAATATTACCTTAGTGCTCAAGATAATTTCTCAAAATTTATCCGGTTAATATACTAACATAAATTAAACTGGAGCTTATATCTCCGTGAACCATTTCCTATCTGAATAGTTATTCAGATTGTCTGGAACATTTACCTTCGAGATCAAATCGTTTGATCCTCCTGTTGGACTGACCCGTTAGATCCTTCACTCCACATCTTGGCATACTCATCATTTTGATGGTGGAACGGTCTAGTTTTCCTGAAATTTCATAAGTTTTATATCGAATTAGTTTGCTGAAATAAAATGAGATATACCTGTAACAGGAAGGCCCATGAATCTTTGAAATTGCCGTATACTTTCTCTTGCTGATTTAGCGCTTATTATTGGAAGTGAACTGATTTTGTATTGGTCCAGATACCCATATTTAGATAAATATTCCTGAAAATTATTGAAATTGAGAGTGCCAATCTCTGTGGGTACAGGAACAAGGGGACGTTCAAAGACTTTTCGTCGCAAAGTTGATAAAATTGGTCCCGATTTTGAGTACGATACTAGCTTTTCGATCGGATAAAAATATAGGGAATCTTATTGAACCCTCTATTGGAAATGAAACTGCATGGCTGACAATAGTACATAAAGTTCAAAGTGCATCATTAAATTCCTTCGAAACAAGCAAAAAATTACGAAATCGGTACTTACAAGCGGATCAATACAGCTAGGTTGGACAAGCTGATTAAAAATCGATTGTCAAATTCCATTATGTCCGTTCGATAGTTATCACGATGATTTGAAAAGGAAAAGGGTCAGCGACTACAAACTCTCAGGGTGAGTCACATGTCGAACGTGACTGAATCAGCAAAACGGTTTTGGAGATATACTCAGTTGAATGTGTGAGGTTATTTATTCGAAATCTCATCAGGGGGTCAATTCTTGAAAATCGATCAAGAATTGAAGACTATGACAATTGCCATATGTTTGAGTCGATTTTCCAAGTTAAATATAAAAAATAAGTAGGCATGACCTGAGCATGGAAACGAATGTGAGTCGACAATCAAATGTTATATCTCCTATACTCCGTACCACTCGTTGCTAAGTCGAAGGAAACGGAGATAAGGTTATGTTTATATTCGGATTTGAAATTTCTCGATATCCCGCATTCAGATTATTTCTTGAATATTTGCTTGAAAACATAGTCGTAATGGCGAATAGAACTCGCACAAATTTTGCAGATGCTCGAGAAAATTCAGAAAATCGACATAAATATGACAATTGTCATCCTGTTCAATTCTTGATCGAGATTCAAGAATTGAGCCCCGGGAACTACTTATAGTTGTAGAATAACAACAGCAGATTTGCATGAAGTTTAGTTGAAAAAGTATCGTTAGTAAATTGGAAAGGTTTTCGCTTCGAATATCTGAAAAGTCATATAAAGGTTAGAAAAATTATTATTCATGGATTGCGGAATTCAGACTATTTGTCAGGGGCGGTTTTTTGAAGAAATGTTGCCTAATAAATAGAATAATGTTCACGACCAATGGATTGAACAGTAGCGTTTCAAAGACTTTATACGACTTCTTCATCAGACAATAAAGCCAAAATTTGCAGAATTATTTTCTGATAGAGGGGTAAGATAAAAACTCTGCAGTTCACATGAAGCAATATTTCTTCAAATGAGGCAAATTTTCTCAACTGCTCTTGATAAATAAGTTGATTCCCGCAATCTGCAAGGCCAACTATTATTTTAATTGATATCCTTCAATCGATAATAAATATTTCAGTTTTCGAAGCATCTTAGTGGGAACCAAAAAGCACTTGACTCAAGGCTAGTCTTAAAAGGATTTCTTCTTCAATAGACTACTCCTTTTCTCTGTGTACGTGTCCCAATCTTTCCACTATTTTCCCAATTCTCAGAACTTCGGATCAGGTGAAAATGTGAAATAATGCTTTCAATACCACGTAAGATAATGAATATTCATTCGAATTTTCATTCTTGTGAAAAATCGATCCATATTTGATGGACTAATCTTAATTGAATCTACATAATTGATCTACCAACATTTATAATCCCATCCAGAAGTTTATGGGCAGAAACCCTGACTTATTCGTTAATTTCAGATGGAGTTGGAAATTCGTTCGAATTGAATTGATTATCTATTACAAATACTACTTACAAATGCCTTCTTAATTCCAGGTTTACTATCCACACTTCGAAGAGAGAAGATAATGAGGAAAACAGTAAAACTGAATAGAATTTTCATTTAAAAATCTCACGTAAGGCACACTTATCAACAATTATGTTTATTCTTTAAGCTCGATATTGTAGTATCTACAGCGTTTTGTATGGAACTATTCCTTTGATTACATGTTCCCATCACCTCTACATGTTCATTATCTTTCTTGACCACTGTTTTACGAAACATCACTGGAACTCACCTAATTGGAGTTTCCAGCGTGAAGTCTTCTTTCATGACAAAAAATGATTTTTTTGCGCGTATATTCTAGGGGGAAAGCGTACTATCGTTTTGTCTAAATGTCTGTAATTTTCGATGATTGAGCCGAAAATGGTCTCAAACGACTAGATTGGACTCACTGATGACGAATCCTGTGTCAAAATCGATTCTGCCTGGCCGGCCGTGGACACGATAACTGTCAAACGGAGTGAGCTAGCAACTTGAAACATTCAGGGTGAGACACGCATTTATACGAAAAATTAACTATTTATAGATCTTTTATTCCTCTATGAAATAAACTTGAATTCATTCTTGGTCACCCATTCAAAAAATATGAAAATCACGAAAATCTATTCGGCCGGCTAAGATCATACAATTTGGATCATGGAGCTTATCCTTTAGAGGTTACCTATGTAAACGTTAATTTAGCTATTTATTGCTCTTTAATTTCTATATAATATCAACTGAGTCTTTTCCTTGGCCGCCTATTCTGAAAACATGAAAATCTGTTCGGCTGGCGTGAGAACCTATAATTCGACCCTTGGAGCGAAATTTACTATTCAAAACTCTTTCTTGCCTCTATCGAAAAGACTTAGAGGCGGCGTAGTTTAACTGAGTTGCCAGAAGGTGGCGCCACTGACCGACGCACGCTAGCTACTTCATTCCAACATAGCATAAGCGCGTCGGTCATGGTCGCTCAGTACGCCGCTTTTGCGGTTGTCATAGGCAAGTGCCAGAGTATTCAGCCTATCTGATGAGTCCACCTCTGGCACTGGGACGAAACAACTTTCCCTAAGAGCACGCCGTCCTTCAGATGGCACGAACTCATGAGAACCGCCAAAGTGGTGACCCCGACGTGATGCCATAGATAAGCTAATCTCAATGAGATTACTTATCTATGTGCTATTCTATCTTTCAAGATGGCGGTTCTCTGCCTGACATCGCACCGCTTCCTCCTTCGTCATCATCGTCGCTGGTTGGGGAGTGTGTAGGCGGCGTAGTTAAACTGAGTTGCCAGAAGGTGGCATTACTGACCGACGTACGCTAGCTACTTCACATTCCAACCCAGCATAAGCGCGATGGTCATTATCGCTCACGACGCCGCTTTTGCGGTTGTCATAGGCAATCAGCCTATCTGATGAGTCCAGCTCTGGCACTAGGACGAAACAACTTTTCCTAAGAGAACCGCCAAAGACTCAGTTTCATTCTTGACCGCCTATTCTGAAAACATGAAAATCACGAAATTTGTTCGGCCGGCATGAGAACCTTCAATTCGGATCTTAGAGCTGGGCCCTTAGAGCTAACCTATTTGATCGAAAAATTAACTATTTATAGCTCTTTCATTCCTTCATAATATTTACTTCGTTTGTTCCTTGGCCGCCTATTCTGGAAACATGAAAATCACGAAAATTTGTTCGGCCGGCATGAGAGCCTTCTATTCGGCCCTTGGAGCTGGAGACTTAGAAGTCACCTACCTTAATTAAAAAATTATTCATATGTAGAATTTCCATTCCTCTATAAGATGGACTAGGGTTTATATAAAATGCCGTGAAGGCAGCAGCTTTTGCGCGCATGTTCAATGTAGATGACCGCTTCGGCAACGAATTTGAACATGCGCGTATGCCTTCACGGCAGAGCTTTTCTAGATTATTTTTCGATAAATTACTGGATTTCAATTCGGTCTAATCTGTTTTTTTGAAAATATTGGAAAAATAATATTTTGAATGGGTATATCTACGGAATCATTAAGTGGATTTTACCCATTCACGAATTCGACCTTCGTAATTAAGCCCCAAACGTTCTCTACAAATATCGAGTTTCTGAGTGGTTTCTTCCGGAAGTTATTGTGTTTACGGTCGGCCTAACGGCCGACTGCGTAAACACAATAACTTCCGACAGACAGGTTCATTTAGAATTTAATGAGGATAATATGATGAGAAGATCACAAAATATTAAATATTTGAAAAAAAATCTTTTTATATTGTACTGATGACACGATCATCAAGAAATTCTGCTCAATATTGTCCTTCAACATCTCTGAATTAGCTGCGAAGTTTCATCACGTTTGAATCAGTATTTCTTGATTTATACCAAAAAAATAAACGATATCGATAAGAAAACCACGAAATTCTACATATTTTCTCCCAATATCTCCAAAACTAATGGCCGTATCGAATTGAAATTCGGTACACTGCTGTGAAATATGGAGTTCAAAGTATAACTGAAATTTATCTCATATTTGATCACTAGAATCCTCCGTACGCCCTTTATCGTGGTGACGGCCGGCCGGCCGGACAGAATCGATTTTAACATCAGATTCGTCATCAGTGAGTCCAACCTAGTCGTTTTAGACCATTTTCGGCTTAATCATCGAAAATTACAGACATTTGGACAGAACGATAGCACGCTGTTCCCCTAGAATATGCGCGCAAAATTTGTCTATTCCTTGCTCATTCATTCCTCTATACAATGAACCTTATTTTAATACGTTCGCCGTCCAGAAATAAAAAAAAACGAAAGTGTGTTTGACCGTGGTGAAATGATAAGTTTCCATGAAGCTGGTCGGCCGGGAGCTAACATTACCGGGATCAAAACACCCTAAGGAATTTTCTTCAGCATGGAGATATCTCAAGCCCATCTGTTTTCAGCATAACTGAAGGATAAATAATAGCTCTAATGTTAGGTATTGGCGATTGCTTATACAGTTCCTTTGGGTGTATAAAATGTGACTTTAAAAAAAAAGAATTTATCTCATTCAGTTTTTAAGGCATCGATTATCAGTTAAGCAGATATACCCTGAATCCACCTCTGACCATTACCGTAAAAATTCAAATCATAAAAATGACAGTTGATACAAACACTCCCTGATGGTGTGGATACAATTAGATAAGTTGTATTGTTCGTCACTCGGTATATATACTTTAAAATTTCAATAACCCTGCTGATATTGTTTTTATTTGAGCTTGCCACACTTTGCTCTTGCTACCTTATCTAGACATTGAAAAAAAGAACTGACGACGCCCAAGTCTGAGGAGATAGTGTTGGGAAATTGGGTATCATGGGAATTCCCAACAAATGGAATAGATCTTTGTTTGGTTCGATGATTAAATTTATATTTCCTTCATTATCCAAACTTTTTTCAGTTCAGATTTATACAGGAATCCTTGGTTATTGGTGAATTATCATTTTCGACTCATTCAAAGAGAGTCATGAGAAACCGTACATACCGGGTGTCCCACGAATACCGTTCGTTAGAATATTTTTGGGAAGAAATCAAAATTCACGTTTGCAATTTCGGACTTAAGCTTTTACTATAGAGACGACTGAATGTAATTTTTTTGAGATTTGTGGGACTTCCGGTTTTACCGGAAGTGAACCCAACTTTCGTTTTTTAAATGAGAAGTCCCATTTTTTATAATGAAAATAGATTCCTTATGACATTCTGAGTTGTCCTAATGTGAAATTTTTGAATTTCTTTCAGAATATTCTCTTTTAAAGAGGAATTCCAATGGAAATATTGAAAATGGCGCTCTGCAGAAACGTGTACTTCTTCGAGCCTTTCCACTGGTAAAATGCAGTTCTAAGGCTTTCGTGAGGAGTGAAAATAATGTTTCTGCCCCAATAGCCAGAAATGAAACTCATAATACAGGAGGTCACAAAATCGTTGACAAAGTTGGTTATTTCGAAAACTTGAAAACTCGGGTCTTTCAAATTAGAACCTAATTCTTTTATGACCATATTGGAATCTCCGTTGAAAAAAATGTAGGTGTGGAAATAACACCAATGACGAAAAATTCATATCCTCTGAGATATTCGTAAAGAAAATAATGGACGCGATTTAATTTCGAATTTTATACTTCACAGAAAGAAAATTATTGTATTGAAGGGAATGCGGAGGACATATTGAACATTCATTTTTGATTGTATTCATAAAAATTCTGAATTTTAGTTTCGCTTGTAGTTTTTAGAAGATTGATTTCAGAAATGTAATCGTGACTGCATATCTCAAAAAATATGAATTTTAGGGCATTGGTGTTATTTCCACACTCACATAATTTTTCAAAGTAGATTTCAAAGATAAAAGAATAAGGTTCCCATTTGAAAAAATTGAGTGTTCACGTTTTTGAGATGGCCAACTTTGACAACGCATTTGTGACCTCCTGTATTATGACTTCCATTTCTGACTATTGCGACAGAAACATTATTTTTACTACTCGCGGAAGCCTTAAAACGGCATTTTTCCAATGGAAAGGCTGAAAGATATACATGTTTCTGCAAAGCTCCATTTTCAATATTTTTATTGGAATTTCTGGTTGGAAGAGAATATTCTGACAGAAATTCAAAAATTTCACATAAGGCCATCTCAGAATTTCATGAGGAATCTATTTTCATTGTAAAATATGGGCCTTTCCATTTGAAAAACGAAAGTTGGTGTCACTTTCGGTGAAACCGAAAGTCCCACGGATCTCAAAAAAATTACATTCAGTCATCTCTATAGTAAAAGCTTAAGCCCGAAATTGCAACCGTGAATCTCGATTCCTTCCCAAAAATATTCTAACGAACAGTATTCGTGGGACAGCCTGTATACTTTCATCACAAAAAATTAAAATAATCACCAAAATAATTATAATTTCCACTTTTTTACTAGCTTAGGGTGATTTTTACGAATAAGCTTAGAATTTCATTCATACTTGTGTGATTATTGTACAATTTATCATCTTATATTTGCACAAAGAGATAGTCCTGCTAACGATTTTTCCATTCATTCTTCTTAGAAATTTGAGGTCTTCGATATGGAAAAAAAGGTCTCTTACATCTTTTTTTTGTGCGCATGTTCTCGAGGACGACTTGCTATCGTTCTGTCCAAATGTCTGTCTGTCATTTTCGATTTTCTTCCCGAAAATGTTCAAAGGACTCGGTTGGTCTCACTAATTAAGAGTCCACTAGCAACATCGATTCTGTCCGGCCGACCGTCTGTCCGTTCGTTGCCGAGGACACGATAACTGTCGAACGAAACAAGCTAGCGACTATAAACTTGGAGAGTAGATCGCGCATCCGATAGTGGCAGTCAAGTTGTCAATGGGCCAAATCGGCAAGAAACTATTTAGGAGTAATAATAGTTTTAAATTTTTTGATTTTTTTCTCGATATGGTTGTTATCTCCATCACGCTCAAAAAATTATAATCCAATTATGATGAACTTTAGTAGTCAGTTTGAAAATGCTGATTCGCAGCTCTGTGCAAAATGTCATGGGGAACGAGATGTCAGAAAAATAAGAAATTTTATTCTTTATTCTGCGATCTTCATATCATATTATTCTCACGAGATTCTGCATGAAGTTAAGGGTGTCAATTTTCAATCGAATACTGGATTTCAATTCGATCTAATGAAATTTCGGAAATTTGAGAATTTTTCATTATTTTAATCGATTATAGAAAAATTCTGAAAGATTCAACCCCAGGCAAAAATTTCAGTTTTCAAGGAGAAAACGACCATTTAAATTTGTTATCTAAAATTGGCTGTTCGAACGCTCGGAAATTCGCGGCATTTCGTTACGTCAGACACACTATCTCTCTTCTCGTGTATTTTTCGATGTATCAAGCGGATGGACAGCTGCCCCTCAATCGTCAAATCATGCGGTGACGAGTGACGTATGAGGCGATCTACCAATCAGAAGTGTTCGAACAAATCTGAATGTACGTCTTGATTCTTCTATTTTTATTATTGAATTACTATAATTTCATGAATCTTGAAAATGTGTAATCTTGTATTGAAATAGATTGAAAAAAACATAAAATATGATGTTGAGTGTCACATGCAAGAAAGCTATTTCTTGACAAATCTATGCATAGGTGAGGGAAATATCGTATGCCTACATAAGTTTGCCTGTTGTATAATGCAGTTTATAAATTTCGAAAAACCGGTTACGGAAATTATATTAAGGTTGAAGTTTTGAACTTTGTGGGGGCAATGGAAAATTATTAGAACATTTTTGGATGCTGTAATTTTGAAAGCAAAGTCACCCGGTTATATCATTCGAGAATTATACAAATTGAACGAGACGTTCAAAAGTCAAGTTTACTGTTTGGTACCAAACAAGTAAAATTGAATCTATAATATTCAATTGTTGGTAATGCTTTAGTTGTTCAAGTGAAATGGATGATTTAAGTTCTATTCATTCAGGAATATAGCCGTGAGTTGAGCCCTCTATGAATTTGGAAACCTAGCATTAATTTGGGTATGGAATAAATTGATATTCAGGTAGAACTGTGAAAAACGGGCTATAATTTGGATGACTTCGTTGAATGTTTCTGCAATAGAAGTATTTCTGCAAAAAATATTTTTCATTTCCAATCTTGCCAATATGCAGTATCAATTACAACTACATATGTTTGCTATTTGGACCAAAAATGTACAGGTGGTTCATAAAAGGATCATTAATTTGGCCAAACCAAATTTATCAAAAATTCATTAAATCAAATCGATAAAATTTTCTCATAAATTAGCCCCTAAGGATTCTGAAGGATTGCTCTGAAATATTTTGGTTTGGACCAAAAGTGTACAGGGTTTTCATAAAAGGATCATTAATTTGGCCCAATCAAATTCATCAAAAATTCATAAAATCAAATCGATAAAATTTTCTAATCAATTAGCATCTAAGGGTTCTGAAGGAATGCACTGAAATGTTTTGGTTGGTTGAGATCCCTCATTTTGAATAATACAACTAACAAGATACAAGTGTGCGTCCCTAAATTGTTCAATGATGAGAGAAGTAATTATTCGTGCGATGCAATATTCGTGATGATATTTACAGACACATGGACTGTTGCTTCGAGTTTTCGTGACATTGAATTCCACTTCTGAAACAATTCGATACCTACCAACTTTTGGTACGTCGAAAATATATTCGAATATCTGATACTATGTAGGTGTTTATGTCTGAAGGTACCTATGTTGCGACTGGCATATATTTATAACACTAATATTATTGATATCCTGAAGATAATCGTATCGTCAGAATCTTCAGGAAATGATGTTGTATGTATGTTCTAAAACATAATCAATCTCATTTCCTGGATACAATTTCGTACACTACCAGTCCATTTTGGGAAGGAGTCAATCACTTGCTTTATAGTTCGTCATTCTTCTAACACATTAGTTTTATGTATATGTACTCATTTAGCTGTAAGATTTTAATCCTTGTTCTCGTATAATATTGATTATTATTCAAGAAATTCGCAACGCTATAAAACGATAATATAATGTCCAGAACCTTGTACCGAAAAGTATGAATTCACATAGGTACCTCGACCCCATCATTGTTCTTGGAAATCATTGAAAATACCACCATCATAAAAGTGACGCCATGTACAGAAGTATCTTTTTTTGGCGAGAAGATCGCAGATGATTTTATTATCGCAATTCACAAAGCAGCCTTTCTTCACCTATTTCATTTCATTTTTGACATCTAGGACCAGTCATTAAGGTTAGCATCAGAGCAATTTTCTAAAGTGGCAAAATAGTGCAGGAGACGAGATCAATCGCTTTATTGAAATTGAAAATTTTTGAGAAATATTCGGAATCGCCAAACGATAACATCATTCAGGGTGGTCCAAGTAGTGGCGTCAATGAATTTTTTTTAGATTCCTCACACCTGGGAGTATCCAAATATACCCCATGTCTGTTATGCGATTTTTTGTAGTTTTTGAACTATATTTTTTTTTGTGTTTTTTCAATTTATTATGCCAGCGAGGTTTCAAAAATTCATATCTTTTTATGTACCTATTACATATTTTGCAGATTTTTTTCTGTAACATGATCTCCCTGAATGTTGTTTTGATAACAAAAATAACTCAGCTTTCTGAAATCACTCAAAGTTACTCACAAAAGGCTTGAACGTTAGAACTTCAGTTTACAGTAGAATTCACTCAAACATTCAGTAACAATTTAAAAATACTAAAAGGAGTTTTCATATGCTCTGGCTGAGTTTTAAAACTTTGCATGGTCCTAAACTACCAAAATCATAAGAAAAAAATAGTACCTACTTTATTGGCCAATTTCTGCTGTAATCGGACCTCGAAGGTGGATAGGCCAAAAATCATCGAAACAAGGTCGTTTTTCTACTTTTTATCATTTTATGTTAACTTGAACTCAAAAATGTGTTCCTTAAGTAATTTTAATTGAAATTCCTGTGAACAAACTGTACCACGTGTAATTTAAACAATAATTTTGGTCTCACCACTGATTGAAAATGTGAGCATATTTCAAAATTGATAGTTATGGAATCACTTGCTTTTGGACGAGAAAAGCACAAATTACTGAAAAACTACCATTTACTACAATAAATCTTCAAAATCCTCTCCTCCATTTCGCCAACGATTTCTGTTTTATTTTTCTTTTAGCTTCTAAATGTTTTTGTCTTAATTCTGCTTTGTTGTTGCTTTCGTCTCTTACACCAGCTTTCTGTAATATCCTCGAATAAAAAAAATAGATTGGGGTCAGGTCTGGGAACGCGCAGGCCATTCTATCTGCCCTGCAAGCCCAATACGTCTCGATGTAGAAATAACACGGGCTACAATTATTTCGGAGAAATTCCAATTAAAATTACTCTAAAGTCACATTTTCAAGGTAAATTTACGTTAAGAATGATAAAAAGTAGAAAAATAGCTTTACTCGTTTTTCATTGATTTTTATCCTATCCGCCTTCGAAGACCGATTACAGCAAACAATGGCTAATAAAGTACTATTTCTTCTTATGATTTTGATAGTGTAGAACCGTTCAAAGTTTTTAAACTCAGGCAGAAGCTACGAAAACTCCTTTTTGTATTTTTAGAGTGATGTTGAATGTTTGAGTGAATCCTACGGAAAACTGAAGTTCTAACTTTCAAGCCTTTTTTTAAAAAATATGGGTGATTTTTGGGAACTGAGTTATTTTTGTCATCAGAACAACATTCAGAGAGATCATGTTACAGAAAGAAAAATCTGCAAAATACTCACTACATAAAAATATATGAATTTTTGAAACCCCGCTGGCATAATGAATAGATAAAACACAAAAAAATTATAGCTCGAAAACTACAAAAAATCGCATAAGATATATGGGGTATTTTTGGATACCCTCTGGTGGGAGGAATCTAAGAAAAATTAACGACGTCACTAGTTGGACCACCCTGTATAGTTCATTTCTTAGCTCTGTATTTCAACTCTAGCTCAGGAAAGTTGACAAGCCTTTTAAATTTTTCTATTTTCACCATTTTCAGTTTTATTAGCTGATAGAAAATGTTCGACTGACAAAATAATGTTTGCTCAAACTGTTAACATTGGTGTGTATATTTATGAAAACGGTGAAAATCATTCAATTATAAAGAGCAGATTTCGACTACTTTTAAGAACAACGATTAACAATTATTATTATTCGAGGGAAATATTCTCGAGTTTTCTTTTCGAATGAACGGCCAATTACACAGAACTTTCAGTCGGATACTGTATAACAGCACGTGTTCTTCATTAAAATGACGTATCAAATGATTTAATCGCTTAGAGTTCCCAGTAAATGAACCCATTCCTTTCAATTCCGAATCGTCGTAACCAGCAATTTGCAAATTGTGTTTTTCTTGCCCTATAATGAAATCATCAAGTCAATATCTGATGCTGGGGTTGACGAATCCTTCTTTCCAAGGTCCCCTCACTAAACAGTTCCTATGTCGACGTCAGCCAAAGTAGCCGAAGATGTATGTTCTTGTGATTAAGATATCGATATAAAGCTTTATTGCCTACTGTTTGGAATAACAATGCGACGATAAAATCATATTCGCTTTGTTATGGTAGGTCAGGAACCAGCAATAAAGTGGAAGGCGACATTATTTTGTGGCTTCTGACCATTCAAGGAAATTGCTTGGCTATTACTGAATAACTGAAACGATATAATTTCTGTTTTACGTGAGGTATTATTTTTGCGTGCATATTCTAGGGGAACAGCGTGCTACCGTTTTGTCCAAATGTCTGTAATTCTCCAATTTTTTCCCGAAATTGGTCTCAAACGACTAGATTGAACTCCCCGATGTCGAATCCAGTTTCGAAATCGATTCTGTGGACACGATATCTGTCGAATGGAGTGAGCTAGTGACTTGAAACTTTGAGGGTAGGTCGCGCATTGGAATGCCGCGGTTAAGGTCGTTAGTGGGCCGAATCGGTGGGGCAGTTTCGGAGTCATAGCCATTTGAAATTTTGAAGTTATTTATTTTTTATTACAGAAACTACTGCAGCGATTGGATTGAAACTTGACATTTAAGTGGAGTATAATGACGCGCAATCATTTCCAAAAAAAATCCATTCAGGCTTTGAGCTTCATATTTCACAGCAGTGTACCAAATTTCACCCCGATACGATCATAATTTTTGGAGATATTAGGAAAAAATATGTCAAACTTCGTGGTTTTCTTCTCGAAACCTTTATTTTTTTCGGTATAACTCGAGAAATACCGATTCAATCATGTTAAGACTTCGCAGCTAGTTTGAAGATGCTGAAAGACAACCTTGTACGAAATTTCCTGATGATCGTATCATCAGAACAATCTTAAAAAGAATTAAAATTTTTTTTCAAATATTCAATATTCTGTGATCTTCTTATCATATTATCCTGATTGAATTCTGTATGAACCTTCGAACTGTAATTTTTCGATAAAATACTGGATTTCAATTCGATATGGTATGTATTTTTGGAGATATTGGCAAAATAAAATTTTGAATGTGTATATCTGCGGAATCATTGGGTGGATTTTACCCATTCACGAATTCGGCCTTTGTAATCAAGGCCAAAACCTTCTCTAAGTTGTTGCTCCCAGAAGTTATTGTGTTTACGGTTGGCCGTTATTTGTAATGAAGGTTTGGACCTTAATTACGAATGCCGTATTCGTGAATGGATAAAATCCACCCAATGATTCCGCAGATATACCGATTCAAAATAAATCTTGCCAATATTTCCAAAAATACAGATAAGATCGCATTGAAATCCAGTACTTTATCGAAAAAAACCTAGAAAAGCACTGCCGTGAAGGCAGCAGCTTTTTCGCGCTTGTTCAAATTTGTTACCAAACCGGTAATCTCCATTGGACATGCACGCAAAAGCTGCTGCCTTCACGGCAGTGCTTTTCTAGGTTCTTTTATGCCATCTTAGTTCTCAGATGCACTATTCAGCTTTTTTTCTCGCATGTTCTAGGGGAACAGCGTGCTATCGTTTAGTCCAAATGTCTGTAATTTTCGATGATTGAGCCGGAAATGGTCTCAAAGGACTAGGTTGGACTTACTGATGACGAATCCGGTGTCAAAATCGATTCTGTCCGGCAGGTTTTTTCCCTCATATTTCAGAAACTACTGGAGCGATCGGATTGAAACCTTGCAGTTAGTTGAAGCATAACGACGCGCCACTTTTAGCGAAATTTCGTCGAAATTTTTAGGTCCTTAACTTGCAACACTAGAAATTCCTTTTTTTATGTCTTATCAATTCGTTGGTTCCAGGTAAACTGAGATATGAACCAGTCTCATTTTCCGGATGCTACCTAGTTTATCACTTTCCAATATGAATTCATACAAGATATTCAGAAATTTTGAGACTCGGTGTTGACACCAATTCCAATTTTTTTACCTAAAACTCTGAAAAAAGTTTTTGAATACTGAGTCAATATCCAAATCCAAGTTCTGGGTGGTTTATATTCACAGACCTTCTCGGAGTAGCTTTCAATGTATATCACCACTTAACTGAGCAACGAACCTACTACACCAAAACAATTTACTACGGAAAAATGAGTTATGAATAAGCAATTCGTCATTAGCATTTTTATGATACACTACGAAAATATTCGGAGAGTCGGAGGTGGCTCTGGAAATCCATCTCTCAAAAGAAGCAGGACCGTAATAGGTAGACGCTACCGGAACAGAAATGAATGAGAATCTCGTTGACAGGATACTGATACATAACGGAGAAAAAGTACAATTTCTCCACAAAAACTCTTTTTCTTCGATGAACATCTTATGGACAATGTATGTCATCGTTCAATAGTTTTCGTTTATTCCGTGAGAACTTTGATAATGAATATTCGTCGGAGTGTGTGTGGATAAGTAGTTATAAGAAATTCGGGTCTGACGAAGAATTAATTCGGCGTTCATCTTCAAAACTTTAGAAATGCTCTCATGAAGTCAAAGTTTTCTGGGACAACTAAAATTTATTATCTCCCCTAGGTTTTGTGATGCGTGATTGTTATCATTGTTTTTCTACTGATTATCCTAGGTTTCAGCCTTTATGAGGGGGAATATTGGCGTTCTTTGTAGGATTCATTACTGTGTCCTTACGCCACTCATGGCACATCATTTCCATCACGATTCAGACTCTTTACCACTGAGCTACCTACATCTAGTGGGATAATGAAATCAACTTGACGGGCTCACCCAAAATTAAGTAGTTTTTGAAATTTTCTTGATGACTTATTCGAAATCAAACGTACCGCTATTATTATTTACGCTATTACGCCATTCAAAGAGACCATTCTCGCGAAAATGTCAACCAATTATCCCTTAGTTCTAAAAGTAGTGATAAATAGAAGCAACATGGAAGCGCTTGCGCGATGCGCATACATTCCTGTCAGAATGTTTGTATGGAAAAGTCATTTATAACATTTGAATTTCTGTTTGAAATCTCCTCTAAGGCGAAAGGTGTTTTTCAATTAAACTCAATGTTGCCGTATATTATGAAACGCAAGAAATTCATTATATAGATGTATCATTCGATACTGCGTTGAAAAATTCATTTTATCTTATCAATCCCTCAGTATTTTCACTTATTATTCCTCCTTACGTCATTGACGAATTCGAAATTCATTCCAAAATATTTATTCCCCACTCACGAAATGAATCTCTTAGTTCTTCTGTTTATATGCTTCTGCATTCGCTTCAGAGATTCCAATGGAAAATTAATGTTAAAATATAAAATATCAGTTTTTTTGACTAGAGCTGATTCTTGTCATCGAAGAGTGGATTCACGTGCAGTAGCCCAGAACAGTGTCCCAATCTATTTCAGAGAATATTATCATTATATAAGTTTATTCTTCGGCAAGTAAGAAATCAATTAAAGAGAATTATCAAGTTGTCATTCTGTAAAAAGATTACAAATTCGAATCAGGGAAGGCAAGAAAAGAGGGTTCACAATAAAAAAGGGTTTTCTAGAATCACTTTTGTCAAAATGACTAAAAAATGTCAAATTTGCTTTTTCAAAAATGTCAATTTGACAAAAGTCTTACAAAACGAAAAATCGAAAGATAATAATTCTGCGGGTTTTCTCATTCGTCTGATAGATTTGAACTCTGAAACGTTACAGTCCGCTTTGTTTGTCGTTTGTATTCTTCCAGTTCTGTTCATTAGGCAATCTGTTTTCCTAAAAAAATAGCCTACACGATGGTTATTCATTTCGTTATATAATTTATGTTTCATCTTTCTGATCCAGTTTGTTGACTATTTTTCTTTAGAATTTTATTCTGGGATGCACGAAAAATATTTAAACTCACTCCTCCGGTGAATGTTTTCGTTGTATTCGTCAACTAGGTATTCAAAGTTCCTTTGTATAATAAAGCCATAGACTAAGATTTTTTATTGGGCCGTTTTTTGGTGTTTTGTAAACCAGTCTTTTCCTGATTGCATCGTGCTATATCCATTTGAGTGATATATCATTGGTCAATATAGTGGTTTTAATGAAAATGAAGAAATATTTTGAATATCTAAACTCAAACTTTTCACGCGCTTTTTCTAGAGTAAAAGAACGTTACCATTTTGCTCGAATGTTTGTAATTTTATAATTTTGAACCGGAAATGCTCTTGAATGGTTAGTTGGACTCATTGAAGATTCGTATGGTTGAATTCAATTATGTACGTCCGTCTTCCCGTATATGCTGTAACTTTCAATGCAACAGACTAGGTGTTCTCCCAACTCTTTCAGAGTTATATCGACGGCTGGGTTTGTTAGTTGGCAAAATCGGTTTCGGAGTTATTATCATCCTAGTTTTTGAGGATATTTACTCAATACGTATCTGAAGAAGTACTTATGTGATCGCATTAACGTTTCCAATTAACTCCTGAAATATTGTTTTTTCAATTCGAGCAAATTCCTATGAAATTTGGCAGAGAGCTTGAAGTCAATATTTTACTCAACAATGTACCAAGTTTTGATTCAAAATGATATTTAATTACGGAAATTCAAAAAAAAAATGGCGAATTCCATGATTATTTTTCCAGTGGCATTGGTATATTTTCAATAACTAGAGAAATACTGCACAATGAATTTGAACAAGCGCGTAAAAGTTTCTGACCTCACGTCAACCATTTTCTAAAATTGTCTACAAAGATAGGTGTTGAGCCTAGAAAGTTGACTCCCAATATCAATTGCGGTAATTGAATTTTGCATTCAGTTTAAATAAACCACCAATTCTCGAAAACCCATAGTGCAGAATAGTGATGGAACAGGAGATTACTACTATAAAACACATTGCAGCTAAAAATGGTTATGAACCTAACCTAATAGATAATTTAATTTCAAAATTCAAAAACAAATCAGAGATTGATCAGCTGTTGCAAGCTCCGCATCAATCAACATTAGAAAACATGAGAAAGAAGTACATCAGTATCCCTTTCTATGGGAGCATCTCTCATAAGATAGCCAACTTGTTCAGATAATTTAGTGATTTTGAAATTTCGTTCAAATCTTCAAATCCATTAGGCCAACACCTCGTAAACAATAAGGATAGAATAGATTTTTTGAACAAGTCAGGAGTATATAGATTGAAGTGCAATGATTGTAACACAATCTACGTGGGAAGAAGTGGAAGGAGCATCAACACACGAATAAATGAACAACTTACTAGCTATAGAGTCAGCAGTAATAATAAATCCATTTTTGGAGTGCATTTAAGGGAAGAGAATCATACGTTCAATAAAGAAGAAAACACAAGATTACTGCATAATTGTGAGGTCGGTAGAAGACTGGAAGTCCTTGAGGAGGCAGAGATTTACAAACATTTGAATATTCCTAACGTTGAGACCTTGAATGCAACTATGGTCAACAGTTTTCAGGACTCATTCAGGTTGCTGGAAAGGGTGAAGTCCGTAAGCGGATTGGAGTGAAGGTTGTAGGTTGTTCTTTTACCCTTTGCTGGTTTCGATTACATTAATGTTTTTGTTTTGTTCAGTCAGTGTTTTTCATTGATTGTTTAACATTCGGTTTGAAGTGATTTCAATCTTGACAATTCAACATATAAGAAAACATAACAACATTCTTCAGTGCCATGTTTCTCTCATTTTCTGTGATTTAACCTTCAATTAATTGTTGGCAATGCGCCGCTCACTCTGTTGTTGTGAACTCAGCCGAGTTTCTTGAGATGGATTTGTAAGGAGTGTTTGTTGTAGTTTTATTTATTGTATTGTACTTTTCATGTTGCCCCGACTTGAAACTCTAACTGAAGATGGTTCGTCATATCTGACAAGAACTCAATATTCATATAGTAAGTTGCCATGTGCTTCCTAGAATTTGATAATTTTTCCGAATAATCTAACAGCCTGAACATCACACTACTGGCAACTTGTATCAATTTTAATTTTTGGAATTTTCAGATGGCTTTGAGAATGGCTGGATAGCCGAAACAGGTTAGCCTGTATGAAAGAAGAATAAAGAGTTCAAAAAAATATAGTAAATAACCCACGGTTTATACATTTTTTAAATAAAAAATAACGGAGACGAAAGGCTAAGTCCTACTCTGACAATGATTTGACAACATTTAGGGAACATCCAATACGCGATAAAATCAGCATTGAATATCTAACAACGACTTTTGAATGTAAACAAGCAGTGGTTTCGGACATCGAAAAACCACCACCGTGGACTTGAGTTTTGCATTTAAAGTAGATCGCGATCTTTGAACTCCGCGCAGGGCACCTGAGTCACCCTGTATGCGATTCTTAAGGCATGTATATCTGCTGGTGGATTCCCAAAACCGATCAGGGTGGAATTCTTGTATGAATAAATCAGCATAATGAATGGTTCTTTTCGAAGCGGTGAACCCAGAGTTGGACGCACCCTTCTTCAGTGCAATTCTTCCTGTGGTGTGCTTTATGACGGAAAAAACGCTGCAATTACTACTATATTTTTATTATTCAGTCATGAATAAGGAACAATGCTATCCTGTGAGTTTATTCGAAATGCAAACATTGCGCTGTGATAATTCTTTTCGATAAATTTCTGAATCGCGACACTGATGACTAAAATACTCACCTAATTACAGGTTTTAATGATCATATTTTTGTCACTTGGCCATAGTAGTAACCCATCTTACTTCATAGCTAAAACGAGAACGAAAAAGGAAACGCTAATTCTTAGGTTATATTTTGCGTTGTTTTAGGCTGTGTCAAAATGTGCGGATCACATCTGATCGATACGGAGTTGCGTTTTAAGGTTTTCGTTCTTACTTCAATGCTAATGTTGAAAGATGAGAATGTTGAAGATGTGAAAAAACAGAACCAAATAAGTATAAATGAGCATCAAAACTGTTTCGATTAACGAAGAAAAATCATTGTTATTTTACAAGCCTCATGGTTTTCAGACCATTCAAAACCCCCACAGCATAAACATTCAGATTTTGCAGAATATATCTGGGTAACAGTTATTTTCCTTCTTTTTCTGAATGTTATTCATTTTACCCTCTAACGAGACGCTACAATTGGAACGACAATATGTCACGGACAACACTATGAAGTAAACTATATTGATACGTTCGCTTCGAGTCCTCAGTCAAAAACTTTCAAGGCTCTAGGATTCTTCCTTCTAGTTTAAAGCACACACGGCCAGCCGGGCTGTCGGACAGAATTGAATTCGACCATGGATTGTTCATCAGTGAGACCAAACTAGTCGTTTAAGACCATTTTCGACTGAAAATTCAAAAATTACACACATTGTGACTGAACGTTCCCCAAAATTTGGAATCATTTCTCGTCGAAGAGTGCCTGGTAGGATAGCTCCCTGATATTCAAGAATATGGACATCACGTTTTGAAAAAAACTAGAGAAGCACTGCCGTGAAGGCAGCAGCTTTTGCGCGCATGTTCAATGGAGATGACTGCTTTGGCAACGAACCGTAAACACAATAAATTCCGGAAGAAACGACTTAGAAACTCGATATTTGTAGAGAAGATTTGGAGCTTAATTACGAAGGTCGAATTCGTGAATGGGTATAATGCGCCCAATGATTCCGTAGATATACCCATTCAAAATTTTATTTTCTCAATATTTTCAAAAATACTGATTAGATCGAATTGAAATCTAGTACTTTATTGAAAAATTACAGTTTGAAGGTTCATACAGAATTTAATGAGGATAATGATGAGAAGATCACAGAATATTAAATATTTTTTTTTAAAATTGTTCTAATGAAACGATCATCACGAAATTTTGCACAATGTAGTCCATCAACATCTTCGAACTAGCTGCGTAAACGCATCACGATTGAATCAGTATTTCTTGAGTTATACCGAAAAAACAACGATATCGAGAAGAAAACCACGAAATTCAACATATTTTTTCCCAATACTATAATAATATCTCCAAAACAAGGAGTTGTTTCGAATTGAAATTTCGTACACTGCTGTGAAATATGAAGTTCAAGGTATAACTGAAATTGTTTTCGAATATGAACAATAGTTTCAGAAAAAAAATTTTTTTCGAAAAAAAATTTAGAAAGGCATTTTTTTTCAATGAGTGATCATACGAATTCAACGAAATTTCGCCTCGAGTTGCGCGTCGTTATGCTCCAACTAACTGTCAAGTTTCAATCCAATCGCTTCATTAGTTTCTGAAATATGAGGGAAATAACCTCAAAATTTCAAATGGCTATAACTCCGAAACTATTTGGTCGATTTGGCCCATTAACGAACTTAACCGCCGCATTTTGATGCGCGAACTAACCTGCAAGTTTCGAATCGCTAGCTGGCTTCGTTCGACAGTTATCGTGTCCACAGCCGGCCGGACAGAATCGATTTTGACACTGGATTCGTCATCAATGAGTCCAAACTAGTCGTTTAAGACCATTTTCGGCTTAATCATTGAAAATTATAGACATTTGATCAAAACGATTGCACGTTGTTCCCCTAGAGCACTCGCGCAAAAAGGGATGAGAAAAGAGCAGGAATTGCTCTATAGAGAATGTTCTATATATTGAGTATCCCTTCTATGTCCCTTTTTCGTCTTTGAGTTCTCTTGCTTCTAATTTTCTGTAATTAATGTCCTTTTTCGATTCGTCTATTCCTAACAGTATATGAGCTGTGATTAGCTTAGTATAGTCGCTGAGCATTTCGCTCTCGTTGAATCGTATTCTGGTAACTTCTGCAAATAGAAATCCAAAATCCAAAGATGAATTAGAATATTTTGGAGAGTATGGTCTGGTGGAATTCGAGTCTTGATGGAGTTTCAATCACATTATTTAATTCAATAAAATCGCTATGGCCCTCCTAACGAATTAATTATTATTCTCATTGAGCTGTTACAAACATAGACTGCTTGGTGACAGGAGGCACCAGACAACAACAAAGGCCTTCACGAGTATATTGACATCATCTGAATACTCATGATACCAGATTTGAATATATGAAATGGAACTGTAAAATTCTCCTTGTTCCATATCTCTAGTATGAGTTTTTTGGAACAGAGCTGGTATTGTAGCTGTTTCAAAATAAATACGCCGTGAAAAACGATCGTGATCGCTGATAGATATATTTTATTCATCCTATGATAATCTGCGTATCTACTTTTCGATGGACGAACATCGTTTGGGAGAGTGGCCTTGGCCTTCAAAGCAAGAAAGTGAATTATTCACCGAACAGATATTCATTTACTTTATTTCGACTGGAAAAAAAATATGGAAAGTATAACAATAATTCCTCGGCAACATTTTACTTTTATCACTGTGGAGCACGAGATGTTTTTCTCATCAGACTTAGCATGACAATTTGCGTCGGAATTTCGATACTTCATTTTATAAACAGGGTGAGTCTTTAAGTTGTATATTAATTTGAACCATAGATTCCTCTCATGAAATGAAACACTTTTTCCATTTATCATTTTTTCAAATTCGGCTCCAGCAAAAAGGTTTAAATTTCCAAAAAAAATCAGTTTTTCCTTTGTAGCTTTGATAAAGTAACTCCGAATGAGATGAATTTTGGTGTGTTTCCTATAACTATTTCCGAGTTATAGACTCGCCGATTCAAAAAACTATACGAAATTAGCATGAAGAATGCATATATAGTTTATCTTATATAAATATATAAGATAAACTTAAGATTCTTATAAATATAAGAATCTTCAATCGTTTCTAAATACTTGATTATTCTTTCAAATTCCTCCTTGAACGCACCGTTTTGCAGATATTCAACGTTGAATTTAATAAAATCGGATAAAGATTCGAATATTACCTCATATTCATGGATCCGCCCCCGATCTAGTAAAGGAAGTAAATTAAGTTGGGTTCACGTTTATCCGGACCATAGAATACACATAAATATTCGTCTATTTCGAATAGAACTAATATAAGATATATGCCATGAAGTAAAAAACATGGTGTGCTCATCTGAAAAGTGAGTGACGTCAGCTAGCAGAAAATAAAACATGCAACAAAATTTGCATGTTAAATCAAAGCACAGAATATATAACTCTTTGTATTTTCTGCTAGCTGACGTCACTCATTTTTCAGATGAGCAAACCATGTTTTTTACATCATGGTATATGCCATGATGTAGGTAAAACATGGTGTACTCATCTATATTTAAGGGTGACGTCAGCAAGATTAAAATT
This sequence comes from Myrrha octodecimguttata, assembly GCA_958510865.1. Taxonomy (NCBI): domain Eukaryota; kingdom Metazoa; phylum Arthropoda; class Insecta; order Coleoptera; family Coccinellidae; genus Myrrha; species Myrrha octodecimguttata. The sequence continues at coordinate 37,487,066 of OY294057.1, forward strand.
CAAAGCAAATATATTAAGATTCACAGAATACAGGTAGAAATGCTCGAGTGCGCTTCATTTGCACCATAACTGCATTACATGATTTCATGATTTTTTTTACATCATGATATGATATGAGTAAAAAATTCTATTTGTCGTGGTAGACTTGTTCTCATCTTAATTTTCTTCATTACCTACAACGTTATCGATATTTCTAATTAAAGATGGGTTATGTTTGCTGTATGACAGGGTGTAATAACAAATTTGGCCAGATTGAAATGCTTACAGGATTATAATGTTTTCCTTGCAATAATATCACAAACAGCACCAAATCATAAGAATTAAGTGAGTTTTTCTTCGAATTTCAAACCTTGGATTGGTTATTCTCCAAAAAAAATCACCGTAAGATATATCTGTGGTGAACTTGCAAACAAAGCGCAGTAGTCTGGAAAAATGGCAAATGAAAAAATTTGTTTTATTTGATGAGAGCACTCTATGGTTAAAATTAATGTACAACTTGAAAACTCACCCTGTATATGATAAAATTGAAGATTTTTGCTGAATCGATCTCAGAGAGTTTTGAAACTGATCCTAATTTTCACCAAAATGTCGTCTTCAGTACGTTAACAAACAAAATTTTCAATTTTGGATGATAGCAATACCTATTGCCCTATTAAATGCACACTAATCCGTTCATTTTGACCTTGAAATGAACGAAGTGCTCTACGAAACTGATTAATGCTATACTTTAGTCAAAATATCTTCAATTGTTGAATGTTGATCTCAAATTGGTATCGAATGAGTTGGTTAGAATTTGGGCGTAGTTAACTTGAATACTAAAGAAGTTTTGTGCACGGGTAAAATCCACCCAATGATTCTGTAGACATAGCCTGAACATTGTCAACACAGTTCGAGATTCTCAATTGTCAAACCGTAGGCAACAACATTCGAAATTTCTGATGCAGCTAAAAATCACAAGAGCGTCTAATTTATCTTGAACAGCGACAGTTTGGTGGCATCATCAGTCCATATTTCTTCGAGAACGACGTTGATTTGAGGGCATGACCATCTCACGTGTAGATGATATGAACTGGCCACCGTTATCATGCGATTTGACCCGGTTGGATCTTTTCTTGTGTGTTTTCTCAAAGCTAACATTAGGTACCCATGCCATAGGTCGAAAACAGTCTGACTCATGAGTCAGTGTCATAAAAATTTCGACGAAACCGGATGAAACACTTTGTTGTGTTCAAAATTCAAGACTCGAACGCATTTTGAAAGCTCTTCTATTGAGAAAATGATAAACTATACTGTTGAGGTTTTATCGCTTTTTTTCATCTGCCAAAGCCTCGCAGTAAAACGATGTATTATTTGGTTGTTGCAGAAATCAAATTGTTCAATATTTAGAGTTTCCAACGTGAAATTCGATAAATATCACAGTTTGACAGATATACAGAGTCAACTCCCGTTTTTTCAGTGTATTATTTCATCGATATATATCATTTCGCTACTGTTAAGATTGATCATTTATGGTTGCAAATTGCTACGTTCCATTATATGCAAGGTGTTTTCATTGTGGAATGAAATAATTATCGAAGGACTCTTACGAAATGGCGAATGCGTTGGTCGTATTAGGACTAAGGGCCAATTGCACCGTTTTCGTCTTAAGCTACAGTTAGTTAAGCAAAGATAAACTTATTAAACTCTGCTTTAAATATTCGGCTTGCACCGAGGCTGAATGTAACTAGATTAAAATTAATCTTCAAATCTGGTTACTTTCTCATGAATTGGTACTTGTGACTAGCTTCATGTTGTTTATTTTAACCCTTATTGGAGAAATATTTTAATTCAAAAGATGAAACCCATTATTATGGGTTACTACCACCATATTTCCATAAGTTATGAAAAATCAAGATGCATTTATTGAAAAACCCAACGAAAAAATATATATGACAGACTTTATAGCTTCCATAAAAATATTGCATGTAATGTTCCTGACTTGTTTATTATCATTAAGACTATAGGGATCTCTTACCACAGACCTGTGCTCTTACCTCTGCATCAGGCTTTAAACCTTAATCAAATTTATAGTCATATACTCAAGATTTAAGTTTCTACATGGAATTACAATCCTGGCGTTTGTAAGATGAATAAATGAATAGTATTGATTTATCCGAAACAACTTTCCGATAAGGAACGACTCACCTAAGAGTAGACTTTTTATTAAATTATTATAAGTATATTATGAATTGAGTTAATTTTTGGTCGAAGATAATGAAAACTCTGATGTGGATCCGCAGACTAAAAAGTATTCTATATAAATATTGAAGTACCATGGATGGATTGACAAAGGTGTACGTTTGAAGATTGTCTAACACGAGGATGCAATTTCTTTCACATTAATTCGTTTGTAGTTATATTTTGAGTCCAATTAATATACGTATAATAGAGGATAATGATAGCACAGAGACAGCACCTGCACAATAATGAAGTAGTACTTGATAGCTTTCCACGTAATATATCACTGAATGAAATAGTACTGAAGAATCTTCATGAAACTATGTTTTCTCATTCCAAATATGTCTTCGATTTCATTCTGCTATTTGCTCTTGGAAATAAATGAGCATATCATTGTAACTTTTTCATTTCAAATAGTTGAAGGCTTATAGAAATACCATTAAGTTCACGAACTCAATGGAAATACTGGTGTTAATTCTTCATGCTTTAAAACATACGAATCAATGCCTACTGATGCCAGTTTCTCCCTATATCATTTTTCATAAATATCATCTGAAAATCAACCACTTTTAATCAAAATTTGATTATCAACTCGTAGGAGTTCTCCATCAATGTCCAATGTAAACAAAAAAAAACGTAAACAAACTGGAGGTTACGTCCAGAAAAATGTCAAACTTGTACGAAATCGCTCGAAAGTAGGGTTAGATTCCGAAGCTTACCATTAATCCTTCTTTTAAACCCCCAAATTCGTAGGCTTAAATATAACAGTCTGTTAAGGCCTTTTAACGAGGATTACGTGACGGTGCAAGATAATTTTGTACCAAAACCTTGCTTATGGACCTAATCTATGGTTTTGTAATACGGTGCAATTGGCCCTAAGAACCATAAATGAAATCTCAATCAGTTACATTTCCTTTCCGCATGTCTGCAAACTTGAAGGACCAAACTGTCTGACCTGTAAAAAGGCAACGAGCTTTCAAGACTGTTCTATATATAATTTTTCTATGGGTTGAAAAAGTCATCCAAACAAACATCCGCAACGTTTGATTTCAGAATCTGTCGAACCGAACGAAAACCTGATCATGTTCTCGATATACCAAATCCAAATTCAAACAAGAATTCACTCGAATTCCTGAAAAAAACAAAAATAGACATCATCGAGTTTGTGTTGAAAGCAATGCCTGTAAATCAAAGTCATTCATTGAGTTGAAATTTGCCTAAGTTAATCCGTATTCAGAACGCACTTTCGAATACAATGAATCGAAGATCAATGTACCGGAAAAAAGATATATCAAACGTTTTTATAAATAAACATGCACCTCCTTCAAGAGCTACGTCTCACATTTTATCGGAACCTTGTCCGATGTAAACCTTCTCAAATTTGCGCGCAGATTTCATTATAAGTCTAATATCGCGCTGGGAATTCGAAATAGAAAAAATGTAGGTACTTCGTGTTGAATATTCCGGATGTATGATCATCGGAAGTGGAAGATAGCCAGTGTTGTTGTTTGAATCGGTTGATTCCTATTCAACCAGAAATTGATAGTTGCTGAATCATGCACAGCACATGTGGTGCGAGTCTCGCTAACAAAGTCAGGCTAAGGGCCGGTATTATAAAATTCAACTGGAAGTTATCTTTAACTTTAACTGAAAATTGAGCAGTAATTTTCAGTTAAAGTTAGATTTGCAGGGTTATCTTTATTTGGTGGTTTGGGTATCAATTATAGTCAAAGTTTTTTTTCACAGATTCTCTGTCTTTTCGGCGGACATAAGGGGAATATAACCTCGATTTTATTGATGTTATGATATTTTCGGAAACACTTATGTTTCCAAACTTTTAATTCACGATGACGAAGATGATATGAATTTTGTTGAACATCCTCGTTGAGAAATATTCACTTCATTTTTGAAGAACTTTTGAGTGACTATGACGATGATGCCATGAAAATTGTTGAATATCCTTGTTGAGACAGGATATTTAGAAATCAGCTGAACCATTTGAACTTATGGGAAGAAACGGAATTCAAAAACCGATTTCGCTTATCTGGACACTCTGCACGCCTGTAATGGAATACATATTCCTAGAAATCGTGCTTTGACGCTAGTGATGCAAATGTGTTGATTACACGCAGAGTTTATGCAGCTTGTTCTTTTTTGATAGTTGCTGGAGATATTAGGGGTTTTCACAAATCAACTATACTGACTGTATTATCAGAAATGTCTCATGAAAAATTGCATACTTATTATCTATTTACATCAAAATGCCTGCTATAAACCTCACTCGAGTAATAATCCAATCTCGACAGTTCCTCATGGCATATTATTGTAATGAAAATCAGTTACTCTTTATGTTCAACTATTATAAGATGTAAATGAAAACAAAATCATTGGCATTTATTCTTTTCGGTGCCTAATATAACAGATCAAAGTTGTAAAGACGTAATGAAGCATAATAATTTATACACATTATTTAACTTCTAAGCTGAAAGGAAATCATCACAATTGCAATGGATACTTCTCTTATAGTAATGGCCAAACTGGTAGCTGTACAAATTCTAGATATCAGGGCTCGATAACCCGAAGCCACACAAAACATTACCATATTTTTGAAATTGAATGACAATTTTTGCAAATTTAGTGTTGAGATATTACCACTCCCAGTGTCAGTTGAAAGTACTTGCACGTTGGTGAATAGTGAAGTATTTGTAAAAAAATTCTGTACCTAATTGGATTCGGACAAATTTTATTGAAATTATTCAATAATTCCTGAATTCCCTTCCATATTGTAAAAAGTATAAGAATTCAAAATTGATCACTGCAACCCTCCCTCAAATCAGTAATTCACATTCTATTTTTATGGAAACCACAATCCATCAAGCTCCCTGATACATAGTGCGAATATTTGTCAAATAAAGGATTTGTTTATTCCTATCATGTTTTGAAAGGGAGTATTTTTCCAAAGTCCAGCTTCTCCAACCCAGAAATTGGTGGTTAGATTTATTACAGAATCTTAAATTATTTCCTTCTCCTTTTCATAGAAATCATCACAGTATTTCTTGTCTATGATAGAAATGAGACTTTTATAATTCCGACATTTTTTAGCAAAAGTTTAACAGTCAGTTGAAGTTAAAGATAATTTCCAGCTATGTTTTATGATACCGGGCCTAAGGAGCGAAAAAGGCAGATAGTTTTTCGACATATTTTTTTCCATTCGCATCTACTCAGAAGCGATACGCCCTCTGGCGATAGAAAGTCGAACCTTTCCAAGCTAGTAGTTTTCAGACGTGCCCGTTATTCAAACGTGTTTTGTTTACTTTTAGAGCTCATTTTTGAGCTTTTGTGTTGTTTTCTGAGTTGAAATTTTAGCATACCGAAAATGTTTGTAATATTCATTAATCGATTCATTTCTTTCCGATTGTAATTATGGATTTTATTAATTCGAAATGGCATCCTCCTGAAATGACTATTGTTGTATGCCTCAACTCAATGATATTCATGGTCAAAGATGAAAGGATCATCATTGCCTTAAGTTTTCATTTTTTCCAAAGCAAAATTAAACTGAAGTCGAATCGAAAACAGCATTTGGCAGGGAACTAGTTGATAGAAGGAAGGCCTGGATTTTGAAATTGAGGATTGGAAAGAAGGTTACGAATTACATGAAAGTATGTTCACTGCTTCTCTCTGAAGATGATTTCTTCCATGAGGGTTAATCACAATGTATTAATTCCAAAATAATTTCGTGTCCATATGTTTTTATGTGTGAATGAAAATAAGAGAATTTCAATGAAGAATGCTGTTCTTTCAGAGAAACTACCGGGCAGTTCTGCAGCTACCTACTTCACACATTACACAAAATCATATTCAAAGGGAGTGATCTGATTGAAAAACTGACGAAAACTAGATATGCTGTTATAGTTGATAATAGCTAAAGTCATTCATATATCCGTCGGACAACGTACGGACGTACGGAGGATTCTATTGACTTGAGAATTTCAGGGTAGGTTACATTTCAAAGTGCAAAGGTTAAATTCGTTAATGGGTGAAATCGGTTGAATGGTTTTGGAGTTATAGTTATTTGTTCTGAGTCTATTTCCTGGATATTACGAGAACCACTGAAGCGATTGGGTTGAAACTTGGCTGCTAGTTGGAACATTAGGACTTGCAACTTTTCGCGAAATTTTGCCGGGATCGTGCTGTCAGTATATCGAAAAAAAATATTTTTGAAATTATTTTTGAAAAAATAATTTTTTTCAGGAACTATTGCTCATGTTCGAAAACAATTCTGCTCATACCCTGAGCTTCCTATTCCACATCACTGTACCAAATTTCAATTCGATTCGGCTATTAGTTTTGGGGGTATTGGAAAAAAATATGTAAAATTTCGTGTTTTTTTTCTCGAGATCGTTGTTTTTTCCGAATTAAATGAAAAAATACTGATTCAACCATGATAAAAATTTATTGGTGATCGTGTCATTAGAACATTTTGAAGAAAAAATTTCAAATTTTTTTTTCAAATATTCACTATTCTGCTATCTTCTAATCATATTGTCCCCATGAAATTATGTATGAACCTTCAAACTGAAATTTTTCAATGAAGTATTGGATTTCAATTCGGATCTGCATTTTTGGAAATATTGGGAAAATGAAATTTTGAATGGGTATATCTGCGGAAACATTGGGCGGATTTTACCCATTCACGAATTCGGCCTTCGTGGTTAAGGTCCAAACCTACACTACAAATATCGAGTTTCTAAGTTGCTCATTTCGAAAGTTATTGTGTTAACGGTCGGCATGACGGCCGACACAATTTTTCCAAAAATACAGGTTCGATCGAATTGAAATCCAGTGCTTTATCGAAAAAAACCTAGAAAAGCACTGCCGTGAGGGCAGCAGCACATGTTCGAATTCGTTGCCAAAAAAGCGGGCATCTCCATTGAACATACGCGCAAAAGCTGCGGCCTTCACGGCAGTACTTTTCTAGGTTTTCATTCTATTGGTTCACCCGTTTGTAAACAAAAAGAACTGTCATATCGTTCGGACTGATTCTAGATTTATCACATAATTAATATGGCCTGCATTCAGTACTTCTTCACAATGATAAGAGTCCTTGAATAACTTATTGAGGCGCCTAGTTTTCCAGTAATTCAAGTACTACATATGGGTTCATTTGGATCCACCAAACACGCCACACTTGAATAACATCGGAATTATCCTCCAGGAGCGATCTGAAGCACGATTTTAAATCGTGATTCAAACGAAAAGTTCCTACTCAAGAAATGTGACACAAAATTATAATAATTTCTTTAAATATTGTAGCTCTGCTTGATAAATATTCGTTCTCCACCACATTTCTACGGTCTGTTCACATAAAACTACTAGCTTGGACAAGTTCGAAATTTAACCATCAGGGTTGGCATCTCCGTAGAAGTTCCCAATACCTGCGAAAATAAAAATCGGATAAAACTGAAATTTGGAACACTCATCATGAATCTTGACATCTAGGTCGGTGCACAGATTCAAATTTTATGGTCTTCGAGAACAAAAATTTCCACCAAAAATTTAATCTTCTAACAACTAGATCCACAAGAAATTTTGCATCGAGTCGCGCTTTTTTCTTCGAGAGTCAGAGCACACACGGAAGGACGTCCAGCCAAACAGCTGGACCGAATTGAATTTGTCCACGGATTCATCATCAGTGATCTAGTCGTTTAGTATCATTTTGGCTAAAATTCAAGAATCACAGATATTTGAGCAGAACTGTAACGCGAATAAGCGCGTGAAATGAGCAGTCATACCCTTAGAAGAATGATTCTGAAAGAATATTAAGAAGCAAATGTTAATGAACCTATTACTCATCGCATCTCTCCTTCCGCTCTGTATGGGAGCCCTTAACCGCAACGGCATACGGGATACCGTTCACTTGAAAAAATGCAAAAAAAGGTGGTGAATCCTCATCAGTCCATAGGAATTCAATAGGAGCAGAAGAAACAGTGGACTTGTTGCACTATGAGTCACAGAGCTGTCCCATGTTAATTTTGTCGTAGTCAGCAGAACCTCAATGAGTCAACTCGTTTATTTGCTATCTGAAGTAGATTGCGGTAAGGGGACATCAAGAAATCGGTTGATCATTTATTAAATGCGCATAAGGGAATATTGTTTTTTTCTGGAATAACAAACTTTATAATCATGAAAACCTATATACATATATTATACAGGGTGATTCATTAAGGGTGGCCACCAGCCTTATCTCGGAAACCGTTCATCCTATAACTTCCGGAAAAATATTCTAATGACAAAATCGGCCCCTTAAAAATGATTAAAAATATTTTCAAAGGCGTAGTTCCCCACTAGAGGGCGCAATCTATCACTTGTGAAATACAATATCATTTTTTACGAAATATTCTCCAGCTAACAGTGGTTAAGAATAATAAAATACGAATCTGCTCTTTCTATTCAACAACTTTTGTTTTAGTGATTTTTCTATATTTCCTATTTTTCTGTGATGGGATGGATAAACTTTTCTTCACAAGAAAAACACTCTCATTCTGTATGTGTGCGTCGATATTCACGTTATTCGATTTCATTCGGAGGCCATCGAAAGCAGATCACAGAAAAATATGGCAACAACATACCAGGTGATCCAATTAAAAAGTACCGGCTGCTTTAAGTCACTTCAACCTATTTATGCGTTTTACTGGAGAATTTCAAATGCGATGCTATAATTCTAACTGACTGAGAATAAGCCAAGCAACATCACCTTTCAACTTGTTAAAACCGCAGACTGATATCGTTCGTCATTTAAAAAATATTAACATTTTTGTAAATTTTGATCAAAAGTTGATCATATCTGTGAACTTGAAAAAACAAGGAAGTGAGTTTATTCGTCATGACAAAGCAGCAAAATACTCAACACACATGAAATAACAATGATACGATAAAATAAAACGAAAATTAGCATCGACGAAAATATTTGAACAAAAAAAACAACACTTACACCTAATCATTTCAACTATTCAAAATGTCTATCATTATTTTCTATACATAAATTTAGTTTTTCTTTCGTCGACTTGACACTGGTCACAATTTCATTATGAGAAAAATTTCCAGCTGCCTGTCGAAATCTATTCAGCATATCCTCACTTGTAGTGGGGGGTGTTCGGAAAACTAAGTCTTTATTCTCCCCCAAAAATAAAAATCTAATACTGTGAGGTCGGGTGATCTTGCTGGCCATGGAAAAATACTCGACCAATCCACTTCTTTGAGAAGACGGTATCTAAATATTCCCCAACATTAGCAGCATAATGCGCCAGGCAATCATCTTGTTGATACCACATATCTAACCTGCTTTGAATAGCAACATTTTCTAAAAGAATTTGAAGATCTTGCGTTAAATTTCAAGCATCTTCGTCCTGTTAACAAGTCAAAACTTATGATATTATCCTCATTACGGCTTCTACGTTTTCTAGTTTTTCTTCCAACATCAATCTTTCGAATACTTTTCTGGAATGACGACGTCTTTCAAGATATCGTATCGGGTATTCCCTTTCAGCTACTGCATTTTCTAAACATTCAAAATAAACATTGAGCATATCCTATGCTTCTTCGTTTGAATAATGAGGCATCATAAATTAGTAGTTTGCAATCGACCTAAATAAATTTTACAGCTATAGAAACAAAAAATAAACAATATCGCCAAAGCTTACTGGATCTACATCAGCTTGTTTTGTGAGTGGCACGCATTTTTGATGAGTTTTTCCTGTCACCTAATTGTTTGGATGATGAAACAACTCAATTCCTCCTGCATTTCACAGGGTTGATCAACACTTATCAAAATTTACAAAAATGTTAATATCTCCGAAACGACCCAAGATATCTGTCTGCGATTTTAACAAGTCAATAGGTGATAATGCTCGGTTTATTCTCAGTTGGTTAGAATCATAGCGTTCCATTTGAAATTCTTCAGTAAACAGGGTACCATTGATTTTTCCTTATGATACCAGAGGACAGATAAAAACCTCAGCAAAACTCTGTCTCCCCGTATAAGTGTTGTAATTTGTTTGAAGGACATGGAAGGCATCTGTTCCATTGGAAAATCATTTTTTCGTCTTGAAATCATTTTGACCAAATATCTTGACATAATATCTGAAACAGAAAGAGGGACAGAAAACCAGCAGGAAGCAGTAACCAGAATTACCTACATTTGCTCTCTGACCGGGAGAGTCTTTCGACTAGGTCCGGTCCTCCAAGCGATGATATTTCAGAACCTCAGATAAACGGAGAACGCTATAGGCCCCTTATAATGGAGAATCATCTCCCATAGATCCATAATTCGATATTTCACATTAGAAATCTGACAAAATATCGGAAATAAATTGAAAAACTTGTGACGTATGAAACCTAGAAAAGCACTGACGTGAGGTCAGGAGCTTTTACGCGCTTGTTCACATTCGAAGCCATTTCCTCAAGACATTTTTCATGAACCTTCACGCAGTCATTTTTAAAATGCAGAAATTCGATTCGGTCATATCTTCATTATTGGTAATATTGGAAAAATAAAATTTCGTATGGAAATATCGACAAATCATTTGAAGTTTTCACGAAAACGGCCATCTTAATTATCCCCAAAACCTGCTATAAAATATCGAGTCTTTGAGTAGCTTTTTTCGGATCTTATTGAGGTCAAGGTCGGTCTAACTGTCAAATGTGAAATGAAAATCCATTTAGAGACTGAAAAGCTGAATTCGCGAAATGATGAAATCATCCAATGATTCCGCATATAAATATCCATTCGAAATTTCATCATCCTAGTATTTTTCAAGTTGAAATAACCAAGAATTTTGAAACATTTTTTCCCAACATCTCCAAAGATCAGTCTAATCGCGTCAATAGTTCGAGATATTGAGGAAATATTCTCCAAATTTCAAATAACAACGAAATTTTACATGATTTTTTCCTGATATCTCCGGAAATAAACATTAGATCAAATTGAAATTTGAAATACTGTTGAGAAATGCTAACTTCAAGGTCCATGCTGTATTTCAACAAAATCTGGTCAATGAATTCAGAAAAAAATATTTTTTTCTCTACGGATGTGGATAATTTTCGAAAAACAATTTTTTCAAAATATTTTAACAATTGGATTCGACCAAAACTCTACAATATGATGCGCGTTGATATTCTCCAACTAATTACCAAGTTTCAATGTGATCGCATTTGTACTTCTTGAGATATTGAGGAAATAACCTCAAACTTTCGAACAACATCAAGATCCAAACCTATTCCACAAATATCGAGTTTCTGAGTCGTTTCTTCCGGAAGTAATTGCATTTAAGGTCGGCCTAACCGAGTTTGCTAAGTTATATCGAAAAAACAACGATATCGAGAAAAAAAAGCCAAGGAATTTTACATATTTTCTTTCCAATATCTCCGAAACTATTATTTGAAGAAAATTGGAATTTGGAACACTGCTGTTGAATATAGAGCTCAAGGTATAAGCGAATATAATTGTTTCCGAAAAAAAAAATTTTGAAAAAAAATTTTTTCAAACTAAGTGTCCATACGGTCCCAACAAAATTTAGTTAAAAGTTGCGCGTCGTTGTACTTCAACGAACTGTCCAGTTTCAATCCAACCTCTCCGGTAGTTCCTGAAATATCAGGGAAATAACCTCAAAATTTCAAATGGCTATAACTCCGAAACCATTTGGCCGATTTTTCCCAATAACGAACTCAACCGCGGCATTCCGATGCGCGAACTACTCTGAAAGATTTAAGTCGCTAGCTTGCATCGTTCGATGGTTATCATGTCCACGGCCAGTCGGACGGACAAAATCGATTTTGACACCGGATTCGTCATCAGTGAGTCCAACCTAGTCGTTTGGGACCATTTTCGGGTGAAAACTCGAAAATTACAGACATTTAGACGATAGCACGCTTTTTCCCTAGAACGTGCGCGCTAAAAGATATCTCTATAAAATTTTTCGGAAAATATCTATTCATCTGGTTTCGATGAAGTTTGTAGCATATAGACCTCGAAATGATATATTTGACCGTGTACCAAATTTGCTCTCGATCAGACATCTATTCTTGGAAACATTTGAAAAGAAATATGTTAAAATAACAGCATTGTTGTTATTTCCTCAATTACCCTAACACTACTGATGCTATCCAAATTAAAATTAGTAATCAGTTCACGAATGCTGATGCGCAGACTTGTTCAAAATTTCGTGATGTGTGTATTCTAGACATATGGTCCTCCAGAAATTTCACATGAACTTTCACTACTGGGTTCTAACCAGATCTAATCTTTATTTTCTGAAAAATCGGGAAAATAAAATTTCGAATGGAATTTTCGATGAAAAAAAAACAATAATTTCGTCTGAACGGGTACAATGTGAATGATGTGGATTTAACAACTCATTATTCATTGCAAACCTAGCATTTCGATGAATTCATCTATGTGTGGAAAATAATATCAGCTGAAAGATATTAAAATTTTGTGCTAGAGATATTATATTATTACTCAAACTGTCGATTTTGTATTTTCAAGATCGAAAAGAGTGCAGATCATCTTTATTACGAATCCTCCTCGAAAAAATTAAAAGTGGTTCGCAAAACAATATTATTGTTGCCTAGACCTCGGCAACCAGCATTGAATATCATGGAAAATCCAAGGTACCTTCCATTAGGCACACTCAAAGAAAACTCCATTTTTCAGTAGAAAAATAATGAAATCATAATATGACTGCAAAACAAAAACATACTTGTGATGAGGATGTGAGGTAATATGATTATTATGATAGACAATAGATATCATTGATGAGTTTGAAATAAAGAACGAAGCACGTGTCTCGAATTATATCCATATAATATTCGTTGAGTTCTCTGTTTCACAGATTTTAATTTTGGGTATTATATGCTTGATGATATTGTTTTCATTTTGACCTTTATAAAATTGTTTCTGAGACTAAAACGTAGTATATTACATTATTATACCATGCATGCATGTTTGAAACAGATTATTGAATCATCTCCCGTACTCTGCATTGATCTTGCGGATATCATTTCCTGAACAGACATAGACCACTGTCGAGGCTATCGAGCATGTATGAACAATAATAATCACACAATAACAATTACTGCCTCTCAATGTTACATAAAAATGGATGAGAAATATGAATTTTTGCGGTTCGATCAAGTTCACTGCACATGCATATATCAATAAAATGGAATTTAATAGTGGCAGGTTGTTAAGAGAGATATTAAAGATATTAAACATTGTTTTGCATTCATCATTCATCTCTGCGTTTTGGAATATAAACGACTATTGAATCTACTTAGAGCAAGTGATTTCAATTAAGGATTTAATATGCGTATGTTCGGATTAATACAGATTTTTAAATGAGTCATTTTGTAGCAGATTGAAATTAATGGAAATAATTTATTTCCATATTTTTTTTAGTGGGACATTCCATTCAGAAAAATTAAACTTTCTATCAGAATCATTGTTTTGTGGAAATTTAGCTGGATTACTGTGAACATTCCAACAGCATAAATTAGATCTCGTGAAACATGATTTTCTGCATATGTTTTCTCACGAGAAAACGAAACTATTGGGCAAATTTTCTCCTCAATTTTGAATTTTCTGGGAAATAGGAGGAACTTTCGGAAATATTCGAACTATATAACTCTGCATTTATATATCACAATCTAATTCAGCCGCTGAAACCCACTTTTCCGAAAAGTGCTGAGCTACCCAACTTTCTACGTTTTGTGGATAATTTCTAGACCCGAAAAAATTTAGTGGAAAATTCGATGAGATTCCGTGAAAAAAATTGAGACGAGATTAGCACAAATTTTTTCACTAATTTTTGAGAAAAAAAACACTAAGTGGCGAGCCAATCTTTTTTTTAATCTTTGATTTTTTGGAAAGTTAAAAGAACTCATCAAAAAATTCGAGCGGCACAACTCAGTATATTATAGCACAATCTATTGCAGACGTAAGAATCCACTTCTTATTTTTTTTTGCTGGGCGAACTCCAGACACATGGTGGTCAATAGAATTTTTCATTACAAAATGTCGAATTCGACTTATAATGTGAGAACGACTTAGACTTATTTGCTTCCTAAGCCTGAACAAATTTGCCACCCTTTTTGATTGATTGAACACAAGCAATATTTTTGTTGACTAACTGAAACTAAATATGATATTTCTGGTCTCGTCCCGTCCCGATCTCGAGACGAGACTAACTTTTTTTTTAGACGAGATCGAGAGTACACTTCTAGAGGAATCTATTTCGAGATTTCTCGATCTCGAAAAAAATATATGTGCTACAATAACTCACAGATCTAAATACGTCATAAAAGTTAAAATAAAATCAGTAAGGAGCTTTTACGCGCATGTTCTAATTCTAACGTTAGATCAACACGAAATTTGGATCTATTTGCGCGTAATTTTTCTTACCTGATTGCAATGTTTCTATCCGATTGCATTTGTAACTATCAAGATATTGCGAAAATAACGTTCAAATTGCAAATATCAATGAAATATGTCATATGTCTCCGAAAGTAAGAATCGGATCGAATTGAAATTCGGAACTTTGTTGTAGAATACTGACACTGAGGGTTGAAATATCAAATCGAAAATTTGAAAAATTTCCGAATAAATATTTTTAAATTTTCTAACAACTGGATCCACACGGAATTTTACACAAGGTTGCGCGTTATCATTCACAACCGTTTCAATCTCATCGATTCCGTACTTCATGAGATATCGAGGAATTAACCTCAAAATTCCCAATTAACCTAACGCCGAAACTATTCCACCAATTTAACCTATTAACGAACTAAACCCAGATATTTGGACGCCAAACTGACAATTTCAAGTCGCTTCGCCCTTTCCTTCGAAAGTTTGAGCACATACGGATGGACGGCAGGGAGGATTGACGGATAGAATTCAATTTGAACACGGATTATTCCTCAGGGTGTTCAACTTGAGCGATTCTAAAGCTGACAGCACTGTACTTTATGATTTAAAGGTATTTTTTATAATTACCGCTAACATAACTATCTAAATCTACGGTTTCCGATATTATGATATCAATGAAAAACATCACAAATAGCAAATTCGAAAATTTCACGAAACAGAAAATCCAATAAGAGTCAAATAGAATATTGGTTACCAAAACTCAAATGCGGAATAATAATCTTAGGGATTGCTGCTGTCTACTATGTCGTTATTTCAGTCCAAGTATTTCCCTCGAAATTAAATACCCTAGAGAATATTTCCGTAGGCAAATACTTGCATATTCTCGAATTCTTGGAAGACAGAAACAGATAGTTCTCTGCCATATTCTCTTTTCAACATAAGCAAGTACTGTTTTGCGATAGCTTAGATAGCAATATTGATAGCAAGATTCTTGTTAAATTGACATCTCATATTGCTCAGTATCGATGATCAGGAAACCAATATTTCTAATTTTGTTATGGTAGCAACATCTTTCTAGATTGCTATTTGCAAATAGAATAGGTCTGAATACACGAAGTTAAGCCATAAGATCCCCGCATCCTAGTTAGGCCGCCATCAGGTGGGTAACAAAACTATTGACATGTGTACCGAAGAGATACTGACAAATTTGACTATCACAGTTGCCGCACTCTCATCGTGAATATGTCGGTCAGCATCTGTTTCCTCGAACTGCGCAGTTTGCCAGACTGCCCGAAGAAGAGTTATGTTCTTTCAAGAACAAATAATACCTCGAATTTAATGGGGTGACTTTTGGAGGCCAGAGTTCGTTTTTTTCTGAAAATTTTTTTGATGCAAATGGTTGAAAGAAATCGTAAGAATGTACAAGTTTGCCACTATTTTAGATTGAAATAAAAACAGAAATGGGGTGAAAAATGGAAAACGAACATTGCTCATTTTCACAAAAGAATTGAGTACATCCCAAAGAAGAAATTTCGAATAATACTCACTGAAGCCTGCAGAAGGACACCCCGTTTTCCCCTATAAATGTCGAAATTTCTTCGAATTCTAATATTTCACGCGGCTATTGGCAACGTCAAATCATGTACATGGCATTCAAGTGCATGACCTTGAGAAATTATCGAGGTTTAATGAAACTTTAATGTGGCTGTGTTGCCTAGCAGTAATGCATCACCACGTTGGTTGCTCTTAAGGGTTCTGTAGGTAAAGAATCCATCAATCTTGTTGGCCTTCTCTATGAGCGACGTCGGCGAATGTAGTCACAAATAACATATGTAGGGTTAGATTGGGTTATACGGGTGTGTATTTGGTATTTCTTTGCAAATTAATCTTTTTTATAAAATATAAATATTTTGCTGACACAATCAGAATAAATGGAACCAATAGATTTCAGTATTCACAACATCAAAAAGGTAGCTTCGAACAGTATTGGACTATATGGCGGGCAATACCAGTCACTAGCTTGGTAATACCGTCAAGCTTTGTTCAGATATAGATCGCCTAAAGAACCCTCAAGTGAGTCACATTCTGAGGAAGCATGATGAGTCCGAAGGACACATATCCAATCTATACCACAGATCATTGTTCCGTCTTTAGTATTCACATATGATTTATTTTCCGACTTATCGCCAGCTTCCGAAAGTTGTTCGCACCGTCTTTCAGCGATTGAGGAAGTGAAAAAACAAACAAAACTCCAACGATATGCTATTCTTTCCGAAATACTGCAGTCACGGCGGCCTGCATTAAGCACTCAGTAGTGTAATTTCTTCATCAGAAATGGTTCAAAAAATATTTAAGGAATAATGAGGTTTAATCTGTGATAGTTGTACGTCTAAGTAAACAATTGACAATGAAGGAATAGTGAGTCACCTCTAAATCAATGTCGTTGAAAAATTTTTTCACATTTATTTATTTATTTATTTATTTATTTATTTAACATTAGGGACACAAACAGGTCAAAGACCCATGAAGCAAAAACAATAAACATGCCTACGTCTTGAGTGCTAGAAGTGTAAGTTAGAGTTATAGCGGTGGTTTGTTTCTAATGGTGCGGGGAACTGTCACAGCACCGGGTTTGTAAGTACATTTGAGTTGGATGCAGATATCAGTATAACCAAGTGACCGGCAGTACCCGCCTCTCCCCCATATATTTATTTTATAGATGCATTTAGCTTTTCGGCCGGCTTTTATGATATTTCATAAACAATTTTAATTTTGGATTTTTCAAGTATCTTCATTTGTAAAAAGCAAAATGAAATACAGAAAAAACACTCCCATTCACACATATTCCTATTCTGATTTATAATGAATGTTATGCTTTACATATATTGAAATATAAAATTAAGGCAATGGTCTAGGTTGCCGTTGTGACTAATATGGCATTTTACCCTGAACAAATTACCCATGGGAGGTTTCTCACTCAATGAAACTCCACCGAGATCCCATTCGCAATCGGAGCACGAGTATACATTTCGGTATTCTCGTTTTAGACAAATTTCCTCTTTCCATGAACCTTTTGGAATACTGTTCTTGTGATGTTCATCAGAAATTATTTTGTGAGCAACTCAATCGTCCAATTGATGATTGATAACGAATAAAATTGTGTTTTATTCTTTTATATGTGAAATATCAGAGATATTGCTGTAGCTGCTCTTCACAAGGTATAAAATCTGATTAAGACTTTGGTTACTGTATCAGAGTGACGGAAAATCAGAACTCTTGTAAAATCAAACTTTGAACGACAAACCGCGATATAAAGTCGTGTCATTTGAAATCAAAGAACTATACGAAATATCAAATTCTCCTAAAAAAATTTCATCTCTCATGACTTCGCAACAATGTTTCTGAAGAAACAAAAAAGATTCAGTAATCAACAAATTCATCCATGAAGAACTCGACTCTTTCACTTATTGTTGTATATTGGCAGCAAATCATGGTTAAAGAGTATTTCGAACTGTATTTTCGTATTTTCCACCAAAGCTAACAGTTCTCGATTAATTCAGAAATTTTCATTTAAATATAGACTTTACTTTTTCTCGCGATATATTGGCCAGAAATAAAACTTTTGCACGCATGTTCTGGATAACAGCGTGCTATCGTTTTGTCCAAATGTCCAAATGACTGTAATTTTCGGATTTCCTTCCAAAAATGGTCTCAAACGACCAGGGTCCCTATTCTTGAATCAGAGACGGGAGAAAGTAGGCGTGTCGACGCTGTTGTCAAGGAAACGCGATTCATTTTTGATGGAATGATAGAGAACGTTTATTCCATCACATTCAAGAATAGGGTACCTGGTGGAACTTACTCATCCTCTTTGAACCTTCTAGCTGCCTCACGGCCGATCCAAATACATAAGAAATTCCGACAGAATTAAACAACTTGAAACTCGATATTTGTATAGAGTAGGTTTGGGCCTTAATTACAAAGGTCGATTTCGTGAATGGGAAAAATCCGACAAATGATTCTATAAATATATGCATTCAAAATTTTTTATTCCAGATATTTTCGAAAATACAGCCGAGATCGAATTGAAATTCAGTACTTGATTGAAAAATGACAGCTTGAAGGTTCATGCAGAATTTCGGGAGTTCAATATGATTAGAAGATCACAAAACCTCCTCATTAGGAAATGAAGGTGCATTTAATAATACGTAAAAAGATGACCGCTTTGGCAACGAATTTGAACATGTGCGCAGAAGCTGCAGACTTTACGTTGGTGCTTTTCTAGATTTCATTCTTCATATATCTACTCTTTCGTTTTTCTCCGATCATGTCCTCAATGTACGCAATAATCTTATGAAACAACCATCTTTTCAACATGTATATGTATATTTCTCCAGGTTGGTTGGTACTTTACAACAGTAAATCAAGTTTCAATGCGATCAAATCGGTGTTTTTCGAATCATTGAGCGTAAAAATTTTGGCTAGTTATTACTCCGAAACTATTGGGTAGGTTTAGCCCATTAACGAACTTTACCGATATTTAAGCTCCGAACCTACCCTGCAAATTTCAAGACTTTAAATAAGTTCTTACAAATTAAGATCTGTATTCACGAGGTGAAACCAAATCGTTTAATTTTCGGCTCGAAATAGGAAAATTACAGACATTTGGGCAGAACGATAACGCGCTCCTCCGCAGAACAAACGCGTAAAACGAGATGCTATTGTAGAATTCAATATCTCAAAAACTGAAACACTATCTTGGGCTTTACGAGAGATTTGGAACCTTTATTCAAGAAGAAAGCACTATAAATTTCAACTAAATCGATCTTGTTTTGAGGAAACAAGCATGTATTTCTGTCCTGAGGAACGATTATGACACTTGACGTCTCTGTGTATTTCAATTATAACATCTTGAGCCCGAAATATGAAGATTCAACCCAATTCACCTACATAAAAAGCGTCTCCTCTCTGCTTTCAGAAAAATTTAGAGATTATTTATGCATCCTACACAAATTTTCGATTATCCAATAGGTACTTGCTATAACCATCCTAGAACCTAAAACAGTTCTAAAAGCCAAAACACGAATTAAGTTCGGGTTCTCATCGGGATCGTAGATGAAGGAAAACTTCCGTTTGAGTTGGCACAAAAGAGGAGAATGCTTATCATATTATCTTATATATTGTCTGTGGTTGAATTAAAAAAAAAATGCGGAACTCCTTGACGCACGATGTAATATATTTACGGGTATACTTGCGTCCACTTAATTTTTTGTTGTTGTAAAAATCGTTTTTCTGAAATTTCCTGATGTTCCAAAATGAACCAACAAATTATCGATTGATATAATAATGAAATTAATGATGAATGTATCTCATATATATTTTTGGGGATACTGGCGTCCACTTAATTTTTTTTTAAATCTTTTTTCCAAATTTTCTTCAGTACTTTAATTATATTCCGAAATGAACCAACAAATTATTGATAGATTTAATATTGAATTCAATGGTGAACGTATTTCTGATATGTGCATTTATTCGAAACATTATTATCCAATAGAGGAAGAGGACTCTTGCATTCATAGATTTATTTAAGAAGTATATTACATTTCCGGTGTGAAAAATGGAAATGAAATCCATTAAATTATCCTGGGAGGTCGAAAAGAAGTTATAATGGTCAATAACAAAAGTATAAATTCAACAGTTAACCATTTCCTCAACAAATACATCAATCAAAAACCAAATCAACATGACGTTGACAGCTACTCTATGGTTGAGCGAACTACCCAATTCTGAAGCAGTTTGGTTCGGAATCTCACGCCCGAACACCTTTCACAGTTTTGGAACAGATCGGAATCAATTCTGAAAATAACCAAAACAGGATTACTCAAATCCTGAACAGGTTGTGAAATGAACCAAAACACAAAATAGCAATAGCGCATGCGGAACCGTTCCAGAACAGCTCTGAACTTGGAAACAAAACAAACCTATTCATACCGATATTACCGATAGCCACTATTTCTCGAGATTTTGCAGGTTGAACATCAAGGTGCACCATTATTTTGATTAAATTGTCGTAATAATCGCAATTTAAGGAACCAGAACACCGAAATAAATTATAAATATTAACGTCAAAATGATGCAGCCTTATATTCGAGTTAAAATAAGTGAAGAAATATTATTACTACGTTTAGGTTAATGAATTATTATTCAGCAAAATTCAGTGGGGTTTATGGTACCTTCAATTCCTGCTAAAAATGAAAAGATTACGTCAAATAGTTTCAGTTTACCTACGAGGCACAAATTATTTATAAATTTTAAAATAATATACCCTGTATATACCTCAGACTGGGGACACATCTCACCTCGGTTATTTGCATTGAATTTGAGACACCCTGTATAATCCTGTATTCCAGGAAGAATAGCACAATTAGAAAATATCTGAAAGAATATTCTAACCATAGGTTCATTCCATTCACAACACTGGATGAAATGGCAAATATTCTCATTCAAGGAAAACAGAGCCATAAATAGAACCATCCGGGAAACCCTGAAAATGTCACCATTCGATCCAATTAACTTCTAGAAACTGGCAAAATTTCCCAAATCGGATTGAAATCTGCAAAATATCTCGTTTAGCAGAATTCACGTCTCAAACTGGCTACCGGTTATGACGTAACAACTTAAGCGAGTCGTTGTCCCACTTCTCGAAGACCGCGAATCACCCATTTGGAAAATTCGGTTCGAATGAAATTTGGCAATACTCATTTGATAATATAATTCGATATGCTCCCCATCCGACCAGATTATACGGACAATGTCTTTTTCTGATCCTCATCTGGAGAAGAAAGTGAAGTTGGCTTAAGGGTCTACATACGCAACTGAATTTTAAATTGTGAAAACAAGGACGAATATACTGCAGTATAAATCGCTGTCTGGGACTGAAGTATGTTTGCAAATATATTTATTTTTGCGCGCATGTTCTCGGGAACAGCGTGATATCGTTTGGTCCAAATGACTGTAATTTTCGAATTTTTTCATTAATGACGAATCCGTTGTCAAAATCGATTCTGTCCGACGACGCGAAAACTGTAGGGTTTGTTTTGGTTCCGAATTCAGAACGATTCGGGACAGTTCTGAATTGGTTCTGAACTCAAAACCAAAGCAAAGCTTCAGAACAGAGCAAGCTAGCTACTTATTGAAACTATCAGGGTAGGTAGCATATCGGAATGCGGCGGATGAGTTCGTTAATGGTCCGAATCGGTTGAATGGTTCATAAGTTATAGTCATTTGGAAAATTGAGATTATTTTTCTGATATTTGGGAAACCACTAAAACGATCGGATTAAAACTTGGCAGTTAGTTGAAGTATAACGACGCGCAATTTAAAACAAAACTCTGTTGAGATGCTACTGTCAGTATTTATTTCTGGGAAACAATTCATCATATTTGAAATCAAATCTGCTCATATACTCCATTCACTTTTATAATGTAGCCCGGTTGGCCATGACATCCTGACAGATTTCACCGTGTATATTTTGAAATTGTTAGGTTATGGTCATTTTCCTGTCAGATAACTATGCAACGTTGTCCTCTCTACATAGAGGTCGTATATAGTAATTACTTATTTTTCAAATGTCAATCTACATTGATAAAGTAATGAATTTGAGAAAATATTATTTGAATTCGATAATTCCAATAAAGACCTGGCGAATGTTGAAGAAACTTTTGTCTCTGTTAATACTGGAAATATTTCACGTATATAAACATGGTTGAAAGATTTAGTTATGCTATTTTCTTGTAAGGAAATCAAGAATCGGGTTTTTCAATATAAAGTCTTCAGTTCATTCTTTTTGGGTGCACCAATAGAAGGATATTCTTTGTCGTCTCTTTCACTTAAAATCTTCCTTATTGTGTTGATGTGCAGCTAAAAAATAAATATCTATTCATATAAAATATAATTCCTTGGTTTTCACTTACATACGTCGAAAATGTTGCATAGCTTGTGTTGAATTATTGATTCCGAATTATCAGGGTTACTATCAGAAAAAGCCGATTTCAATTCTACATAGCACTTCCTGATACTTTGCCTCTGCTTCTTCAAAACTACCTTCGGCATTTTGATTAGTTTGCAAGCGTTATTATGCTGAGATTTAGAAATCTAGAATCGATTGATATTGATAATAGTAGAAATTGAAATTTGGCAACGTCTTTTGACATTGCCGATATTTCATGAGTGCCAACCTGCGTCAGTTTTAAGGGAAAAAACTTGATAAACCTAAATCATGGCCAACCGGGCTACATTATAAAAGTGAATGGAGTATACCTTTTACTCCATATGTCACAGCAGTGTACCGAATTTCAGTTCGACACTGGAAGGGAGATATTGGAAAGATATATGTCACATTTCTTGTTTTTTTCTCGATTTCATTGTTTTTTTCCTGAGTAATCGAAAAATGATTATCCAATTATAACACAACTTGGCAGCTAGTTTGGAAATGCTGATATACAAATTTAGGAGAAATTTCGTGGTGATCGTGTAGTTGGAACATTTTCAAAAAAAATTCATACCTTTTCTTTCAGATATACAATAATCTGCGATGTTCCACAGAAAATAATACTGAGCCTGATACCAATCACCACGGGTGATCAACCGTATGGACATTACTATGATGTATTTTACATTGGGACAATGTCAACAATTGATCGGAACAATGAACTTCAGTGATTGACCAATCAGTATTTTGATTATTACAATGAACGCTAGGCCATTATTATAATGTATTTATTACATTGTACTGATGATGAAATACATCAATTCAAGGAAATTTGCCTCAAGACAATGTAAAAAATACATTGAATTAAGGTCCTGGAAGTGATCAATACTAGGCACGGTCGATCATCACGAAACCTTGTGATAATGCCAATTGTAATGGATCCATGCTATGCATACATCACATCAATGTATCAGCGTGATTGATTCATGCCCTGGAGTTATATTATTAATGCTTTAGGTCATCAAACGATGTCCTGGTTCCTTGTTACAATCATCGTGTTCATCAATTGATGTACGCGAACCTTAATACAATCACCGCGTTCATCAATTGATATGGGTACGCGAACCTCAAAACAATCATCGTGCTATTTTTCTAGTTGTATCAAGTTTAATTCTGGTCTAGTCGTATAGCGGATGCATATCGGGAAGATTTTTTTTTGTGCTTGAAGTTGACCACAACTTGTGCTATGTGTTCTGACGAGAATTTCAGAAGGTGAGTAAGACTTATAGTATAGAAATGTTGATTTTGTTTTCCCTACGTCATAGATAAAATCTTTTCCTTTATCTAGTTGATATACCGATTGTTTTTTTTAATTGTTTTCAGCTAGCTGAGTGGAATAAGTTCTAAGATCAAATGAGAGTCATAAATTAATTTCCTATAAATTTGATTCTCTTGCAGGAGTGTTTTTTTTATACAAGACGATGAAAAATGCTTATTTTCAGGTAGACGAGATGCAGCTGTCATGTGGGCACTTCAGGAATGGGGAAAAATACAATACAGAAAGATCCTATACCATGAAATTCACAATTGGAGAGTGCCTTTCCATACCTTGGAAGACCAATACAGGAAGTGGTGGAAGTGGATTTCGTTTCTTAATTCGGAAAAACAAGCCATGAACCCCCTGTTTATGCCATTGGTGGGGATATTCCGCAAATTTAAGAAGTATGACCATAATTCGACGGTATAAGTTTTTCAATATTGTCAGAGCGATGGAGATGTTCTTTAAACATTTTTTATCTTTTCAATTTTAGCTACCCTAAAGAGCGGATGCTGTTTCGGTAATTCATTGAAACTTGTTATTTTTTTGCTTTCAAATTTTAACACTCATATTCTAGAACCCATGATTTATGTGAATTTCTAACGACTGTTGAATAAATTTTTCAGATGATATCAATTGTTTTATTATTATTTCATGTTCCCAATAAAGTTTGTTCAACGAGAAACATTCTACAATCTGATCTTTTCTTACTTGATAGTTATAATGCAGGTATGCATTTTTACCATCAAAATTCGATATGAAAAGGAATGACCCTATAAACTCGAAAACAGAAATACATAAGTATAGGTGAGACAACTTGCTGAAATCAATAGAATCAAAAAAACACAATCCCCAAAAAATATTACATTCGACTGAAAATATAAAAAAATTTCATACAAATCTAAGCTAATTCTTAAAAATTTCGTTCGAAACAATAGTGTGCAAATATATTTATATATGTGTATTGGGGCATTATTCCGTTCATTATCGTTTTATATTAAAAAAATAGTAGTTTTTGGTTTATATACAAAACACAACCACTATAGGACGCCTTAGATTGATGTTTTTTGGCATCACGTTAATGTACCTACCTAAGTGATTAGTTGATGTCCAAAATACATTGGTACAATGACCGATAAGCCTGAATTCAATGCTTTGGGACCATTGATATAAGGACTGCTGTTGATGGATCGATGTATTCATGACCTGATATTAATGTCGTTGGTCATTGATACAATGTTAACGGTTATCAAATGCTGGTGATGAATTTAATGCTCTTGGGGGATTGATACAATCACTCGAACATTAAACGATCACCAACAGGACCTTATATCAATGAACTCGAGCATCGGCTGAAAATTAATGTCCAAATACATTGTCGTAAGGCTGAGTTTGATTATATTCACGTACGTTTTTCGTTCTGTGTCTGATTATATTATCCTCATGAAATTTTGTATGAACTTTTCAGCTGTCATTTTTCTATAAAGAATCGGATATCGATTCGATGAAATCAAAGCTTTCGGAAATATTGGATAAATAGAATTTTGAATGGGTATATCTGTGAAATATGGACCTCTTGATTTCAGCAGAATTTGTCTTTAACTATAGTTGATAGTGTACCCTAAAAAAATTTTCGAAAAAAAATTTCGAACTTATTTTTTTTCCAATTTAAGACCTTAGCGATCTCTTCAAGATTTCGCTTAAGGTTCTGCGTCGTTATGCTTCAACTAAGTGCCTATTTTCAATCCAAAAATTTGAGACCGATTTTGCCCACTAATAAATTCAACCGCAGCATTCTGATGCGCTACCTACCCCGAAAGTTTCAAGTCGCTAGCTTGCTCCGTTCGACAGTCATGGTGTCCTCGGCCGAATGGCCGGACTGAATAGATTTCGACCCCGGATTGGTCATCAGTGAGTCCAACCTACTTGTTTGAGATCATTTTCGGAAAAAAACTCGAAAATTACAGACATTCTGACAAAACGATAGATCTAGTTTCCCAGAACATGCGCGGAGAAAATTTCAACGATATTGAGGAAATAACAACATTTATAGGGATTTTTGAATACGCAACTCTGGAAGACTAACTCTGCATTTACTAGATATTGAAATTAATCTTGTAATTAATAGGTATTCAAAAATATCAAGTTTCAGTATTGTATTTTCACTTGTGTATTCACACATATACATATTTTCGAAATTCTGACTGAATGAAATAAACAATTATAACCTAAATTTGTTAAAATGAAATTGATGTATAGTTCCACTCGGAAATCAGAAAAACCTATGATTTGACTAATTATGATATGACATGTCGATAACTTCCGTGAATTTTTCAGATTTTACAAGGCAGATTTCTAGATGCTGGTATTTATCGGCAAAAACTGAAGTAGTACAATAAAGCCGTATTTTGAAAACATTTGGACCTCATTTCGGACCCAATGTCAAAAAGTGTCCGCACCTTGTATTCTATGCATCTATACACAATATATTTCGAAAAAGCAACTTATACACTCAAAATTAGTATAGCAGGTTTTTTTTCTCAATCTTTTGAAAATACATATTGGATCGGGCTTGAATTTGATAAAAATGTTGTGATATATCTACTGTATGGTGCACGCAAATTCCATTGGAATCTGACAGATGTTCTCCGAAAAAAATTTTGAGCATAATTCTTAAAAACTGTTCGATATATTAGTTTTCCATACTTTTCTTACAATAGGTTAGGATAGGATAGGAATCTTACAAGTAACGACTAAGATCAAACCTGATCGCGGCAGTATTTCCATAGAAATTAATGGCATAACCTAGAAATTTGAAATGGCTTCAACCCCGAGACTGTTGGGTGGATAAAACCATTCGATGACCTCATCCGTTCCTTCCAAACCTAGACGTTGAAGACCATTATTAGCAAAAATTCGAAAATTACAGGCAATTGCTATTATTTGCTATTCCCCAGAACAAATGGCGGAATAAAATGTTCGCCCACTTATCACATTCTTAAAAAATTAAAAATCTAGAAAAGCACTGACGTGAAGTCAGCAGTTTTTACGCGCTTGTTCACATTGCGAAATGGCGACTTGGAAATTTCAATGAAATTTGAACAAAATATGCAAATTTTCAAAAAAAATTTTTTTTTTTATTTTTTCATCGATCATTCTTCTTATTGATACTGTCTATATTTCAACCAAGGTTCATTCCGATGAGGAAAATATTTTCGAGTTATTGAAAAATCAAAATTTCAAAAAAAGAAGTTACAGCACACACGGTCGGACGGACAGAATTAAATTTGACCTCGGATTCTTCTTCAGGGGGTTCAACCCAATCGTTCAAGACCATTTTCAGCTCTAAACTCAAGAATTACAGAACAAGCGAGTGAAAACTACAAACATTTGGGCAAAATGATAACGCGACGTTTCCCAGAATAATGAGCGTACAAATGGCGAAATTCGACCAGTGTGTCTTGTTTCGAAAAATATTTTTCAATAAAAATGCCCTATTATCCTGACGTCAAGATCGTAGATCATCGAATATTTTTCAAAAATAAAGAACAAGAATTTTTTTATTAATGGCTTATTAACTGCATGAAATGACAAGTGTTCACACTATATTGTAAGCCTCATTTTCAGGAGTTATTTTTTTTTGCTACACATATATTGATGATATAGATTTAATCCACACTATAATTTGCATGAACCTTTGTGTCACAATTATACAAAATTTTCATATCAACGGATGGCCAATTCTCGCAGTACCTAGTCGGAAAAATTTCAGCAGAAAAATTGGGGTTTATGAATCTTTTCGTCTGGAAAGATAAAATGCGTTCAGATGTTATTTTTTTTTGAAATGATTTATTGAATAAGATTATACTACAAGAAAAAATCAACATTCATAATCCTCTGAACAGTACCTTAAACTGGTATCGAGGATAATCAATACAATATTCATTTTAAATCACACAGTGACTCTGTTGACGCATTAAATCTTGTTACTTACATACACACTTGATGTTTGATGGAATCACAGTTCCACATCAAGAAGCGAACAACTGAGCAATACCCAACAAAAATCCATGTCTAACTTAACATTCTATTGAATAAGTGGACACATCACATCACAATCTTAATCAAACCAAATCGTTTAATGATATTTCAGCTCAAATTTGTTAACTATCAGACATAATGTTAACGCTCCTATAACCCAGCACAAACACAGTGATTTGAAGATTTGAACAATCAACACATAATGGCAAGAAATAAATAAATCTTTGTGTACAAGTGGAAGCTTATTCCACACCCACTAGCTGTTGCATTCTGACGAAGTGAAAAATCCCTAACATGATTGATTGCCTTGTCGGCTCATTCGACAAAATTTTCCAATTGATCCCAACCCATTTTCCTGTAAAAAAGCGTCGTCTTTGATCCTACCCGCGGTTTTTCCAGACAGCTCGTCCGTGCGCAATTATTTTCAGGAAAAAGTCGAGGAAACAACTCATTGTCTTTCCGCAAATCCGTCGCAGGTTCAAGAAGGCCCACAACAGTCTTAATCTTGCGGTAATCTTCAATTCGGGCCTGCATTTTCACGATCAAGCGGATGACTAACCTCGCTGTTCATAAAAGCGCGAGCGCGATAGCGGCCAGCAGTAGCTCCGCACTCGTAGACATGTTCAGACCGATCTGCTGAACAGGTCAATAGATGCGCGTTTTTTGCCATTTAATTATTAGCAGTAATTATCGGGTTTGGGTGCCGACAGTTACTTCGTTGATTTTATTTGGCCGAAGCGGAGTAGTAGAAACAGTGCCCGATTTTTTTTTGTTTTGGAGCCCCCGACGTGTTGAGACTTGTTGATAACCCTTGCTGAAGCAGAGATGGGGAGAATTGCTGTTTTGGTTTTGGCGCTGTTCAGTATGAAGGTGGCGAATAGCGCGCCTAGTACTCAGGGAGCATTGGTGAGTGGAACTTTTCATATTTTTTTTAAAAAATTTCATGGCTAGTTGAGAAAATGGGATGTTTCATGCCGACAATTATTCGCGAATATTACCATTCTTTCTTTGTGAACTTCACTGATTCAACACAGTTATACATCTTGGATGTAACCTATCGAAATACATACTTGAAATCAGAGTTTATATCTATATCTAGATTTTGTGTGTAGATTAATCCAACATATTAGAATGAAAAAAAATTGCAATTATTGTGATATATTTATATTAATAAAATTAATTAAATTAAAATTAATTCATGGAGCGATTCTGATATTCGAGTATTCACAGATTACATGATTTTTTTCCATAAAGACCTTTGAATTTGAATTTTGTATAGTCTTTCCGAGAAAAAGTCAAAAGCGTAAAACCACCCCTCACTGAAAAATAAGTTTCAATCATCAATGATATTATCATTGAAACGCCATAGTAGATGATCAGGTAACGAAAAAATTATGAACCCAAATATTCAGTTACCAATTTGTTGTGCCTACTGGAGAAATTATACCTGGCATTAATTTTCAATATTCACTTCACTTCACTTGAAGCACCCTTCCCTGCATCAAAATCGAAAAATTAGAAAGTTTTTGATGGACATTATTAACCTGCTTTTACTGACAGTGAACAAAGCAGAAATCACAACGTCGAATGTTCCTCAAATAGAAATATAAATTCTACGAATATTATTTCATCCAATTACCCAGAATTTCATTCAAAATCGTCTTATTGTTTAATTATTATATATTTATCTCATATTTCGGTGTTGAGAATGATGGCCTCTAGATGTTTATTTCATTTTAAAATTGGATTTCTATACGAGAAGATGAAATATCTCGAAAAAATAGGAGAGTAACTCGAATTGAAAGAGATTATCACATAAATGATAACCATCAATATTTTCCAATAATGAAACAAAGTTATATTGTTTATCGTAATAAAAATTTCATTGGAATGGGTAAAATCGTTTATACATTATCTGCAAACTATTGGATAAATGCAAACATTAAATAGTCGAACATTATTAACGAGGAAAAAACATTTTGATTGAAACAAAGGCAATATATTCTCCGTGTACTCTCATCAATGTTTTTGATGTAATATTGAATGGTGAGAAAATCCAAGTCATCAACCTCTTCCCTTTTGTGTTGTTGAAAGCCAATCGATACAAAATTAAATTGAAACACAACAATTCACAGGTGGAGGACAAGAGACTTATTGATTCCTCAACCATTAATCGCTACCTTGATCATTACCACGAATGAACACTATGACTAATTCATCTTTTATCCATACGACAGGTTCAACCTGTCACAACAATACAAATGTTCTCATACGTTTCGACTTTCTTGTTTGTACGGAGGGGTATTCACTAAAAATAACTCACCCCATATCACCGTCATCCTTGCAGGTAAAAAAAAGTTTCAGCATAAAGTTGTGACTACATAATGATTGAATTTTTTTTCCGGATATTCAAAAAAAAACCTATTAACGGGATAACTCTGTTTATCATATACCATTGAATACCAAAAATATATCATATGTTATGTCCGTCTTCCTCGAAAATTTCTAGTCTCTAAGTAATTCATTTGCAAAGTTATTGCGTTTATAGCCAGCCTCCAACCAAGTGTCAAAAGTTATCTGTGCAAAATCTCATCGGAATCCGATGAATGATTTCCGAAAAAAAATTGTCAACGAAAATTGGGAACAATTTCGAAGAATTATTTTTTTTGATTTACTCTCAATAAAACAAAATGACAAAATTTCGTGAGCAGTTGCAGGTTAGTATTTCACAGGTAATTTCCAATTTATATTATTAGGTTCCAATCCGCTCGCATAGGTAGTTCCTGAGATATGAAGGAAAAAAAGTCGTTTGGGACCATTTGCGGGAAAAATATAAAATTACAGTAATTAAGAAATGGGGGTGACACAGGTTATAATTTTGAAACCATTGAAAATAGCATAAATTGGATAATAAGTTATTAGGTATTTTAAATAGGTTTGTTTTGGTTGCGAAATTCAGAACTGTCCTAGCACAGTTCTAGAACTGCGTAGAATCGATGCGCTGTTGAAGCCAGATTCTGAACTATCCTAGAACAGTTCTGAAAGCGATGAAACCAAAACACGAATTCAGTTCAGGTTCTCATCCGGCTTGTAGAGGAAGAAAAACTTCCGTTTGAGTTGGCAGAAAAGGGGGATGTTAATCAGGTCTTATATATTGCCTGTGGTTCAATTAAAAATATGTGGATAATATATAAATATTTTTGGGGATACTTCCTTCCACTTATTTTTTTTTTTGGAAAAATTGTCTTTCTGAACTTTCTTCATTACTTGAATTATATTTCGAATTGAACCAACGAATTATTGATTGATATCATAATGAATTTAATGAAATGAATCTTTTTTTGTGAAAATCGTTTTTCTGAACTTTCTTCATTACTTCAATAATATTTCAAAATCAACCAACAAATTATTGATCGATATAATAATGAATTCAATGATGAAAGTATTTCAGATATGTGCTTTTCAGAGAAAAATTCATTCGAAACATTATTATTTAATAGAGGAAGAGGACTCTTGCATTCATAAATTCATTTAAGAAATAGACATCCCAAGTGTGAACAATGGAAATAAAATCCATTAGATTATCCTGGAAGGTCGTAGAGAAGGAGTTAACCTCAATAACAAAAATTTATATTTAACAGTTAATCATTTCCTCAACAAATATAACCATCAAATCAAAAACCAAATCAGCACGACGTCGAAAAGTCAGGTAAACTATTTAAATCGTTGTAAGCAACTCTTTACTTGTGCTAACTACCAAATTCTGAAGCAGTTCGGACTCTAACGTCCGAACTCCTCTCATAGTTCTAGAACAGTTCGGAATCGATTCTGAAAATAACCAAAACAGGATTACTTAAATTCTGAAATGAACCAAAACACAAAATCGCAATTGCGCATGCGGAACCGTTCCAGAACGGTTCTGAACTCGGAACCAAAACAAACCTAATAAGTACCCAATTGGAATTTTTTATATCGATAACTCTCATCGCCATGCCTTCTTGATAGCATTTCATTGAAATCTAATACAACCGAAAAAATTTTTACCTGAACCTTTCCACTACTGATGACTTAGTATTGGGGACTTTCCATAAGTTCACAATTAATTCTATGAATATGAAGTTTTTTTAAGAGGTTTCCGGGAAGAATCAACTCAATGGATGCATATGTCTTTCACTTCCATTTGTTAAAAGTTTTGAGTGTTCCTAAGTGTGTTGTAACGTTTTTGACCCTTAGTTTGAAATGCTATTTGTTGATGGAAATGAAACTAAACTGCGCTAGCCTTTTTTTCAGTAGAGTATCATTGAGAAGCCAACGAAAACTAATTCATAACTTGCCTTATATTTGTTTTAAAAAATGGAACTTTGACACAATCTTGAGATAAGAGGTGGATATAATGTAAACAGGTTATTATTGAGGAATGTTATCTCTGAAACGACGACAATTAATGCTTGATTTTTTGGAATTTACAGAATCCATTGAAGACTATATTATCGTGAATTTCTTAGGAAAGCTAGAAAAATATTGCGCTCATTTTAGGTCTAAAACTGATTAACTGTTCTGTTGTGAATAGTGCAAAAACGGGGACTAAAGGTGAAGCTTCAATTCTTCATGTAACCTCGACAGAATTATGTAGGCTGAATTGGAGTAGTATAACACCATTATTGTGTTGTTGGTGATGTAAACCAACATTTAGATGAGAACAGGTCGATGGTAGACCCGTGTCAAGCTCAATTATCGATGCGAAGGTTAGGTACGGGAAAACCAATTTCATGAAGATAGGTTTCCTTCTAAGAATATCTAAAATCCTTCCAGAAATATTGCATTATTCAACTGATAGAATTTTTTCAGAAATAAATCGGTTTTTGTTTTAGGTTATATATTCTAATTTGTGGAATTTTCAGAACGAGCTCAAAACTTTGGTTAGTCACTTCGAGGAAACTCTCTGAAATTTCCTGAAATGTGATAAACAACTGATTCAACAGCTTCAATTATGCAGATTAGAATGAAATTGAAAATTCATGCATTTTTGGAGAAAAAACTTCCCGAAAATAAACTTCGGTCATTGATCTAGAGTGGTTGTTGACTTCTGTGATATTCGAAAACTTCCGCACGAAATTGCGCTTTTTATTTCAGAATAAAATTAAAATTTACAAAAGTATGCTATTAGAATTATGTCGCTGACTTTAAAGTCTCTATTATAGTTTCGTTCCTTATTTTTTGTTCGATCAATTAATCGAATGAATGCACATTCGAATAAATGAAAACCAGGCGACCCGCAACTATGAAATCGACCATAGAAAGTGAATCGGTTCCAAATTGCGTATACTTGCCGAAGTTTTTTCCTCGATCAAACCGTAAATATACAATTTAATCAAACTAATATTATGTCACTAGGTTCGATGATGAAACAGATACAATAGTTTTTTATGATACCTTACAATTGTGGCCTATTAATTCATGCCAATTTGGAACAATTGTATAATAAATCCCAGGAGAAAATAGCGTTGGCATATAGTTTGAGTATTTAATCATGTCTCACAAAAAAAAATGAGAACAATCAGGATGGCTTTCTGAAACTTATCATTTATCGAAAGAAGACCAATTACTCAGTTTTTTTATAGATATATGTATAGTTCATTTAGTATATACCGGGTGTCCCACGAACACCGTTCGTTAGAACATTTTTGGGAAGGAATCGAAATGCACGTTTGCAATTTCGGACTTGAGCTTTTACTTAAGAGATGACTGAATGTGAATTTTTGAGATTCGTGGGACTTCCGCTTTCACTGGAAGCGACACCCACTTTTGTTTTTCAGATAGGAAGCACCTTATTTCATGATGAAAATGGATTCCTTATCAAATTCTAATTAATCCTTATTTAAAATTTTTGACTTTCAGTCATAAAATTATTTTTTGACGTGACATTCTAATAAAAAAGTTGAAAATGGCGCTCTGCTGTAACATGGATAAATGCCTAGTAGTACTGTCTGTTATCCTTGAAATGATCTTTCGCCCCATCTTTCTATCATCTATTCTTATAACAGGGCTATCTTCATGCCACAACAAATGACTTAAAATCATCACCATCAAGATCAATGATCAGTTCTACGAAAGACAACAATGTGAATCAACATCCTACTGATTGATTGTTCTCGTATATGTGCGAATAAAATTAATATTCTCCATTCGACTCAATTTTGCATAGGCTATACTCCGATTCTTAATAGATTTTCCAAAGAAAAAAAACCTTGGTAGTCGACGAGGAATATTTTTCTCAAACTGTGATGCTTCCTCTGAATAGAAATGGAAGAGGCAAGGTTATTTCCGCTTTTTCCTGGGTTCTGAGTCGACCTTGGTTACCTGGGTACCACGGTACCTGTTGAACGTCATCAACTCGCCTATCGTCCAATGTTTGGTGCTATTATTATACGGGGTCCAGTGAGAAAGTGGCAACATATTCTTCGGAAATCGTTTAAGTCATTTCTATATTAACATATTATTTGATGGAAGGAGTATGTATCTACTTGAAGTTAGAACGCCGCTTCTGAATTGACTGAAAGGTTCTTTAGAGAAAGGAAAGATTTTTGCGCACATGTTGTGACGAACGGCGCTATCGTTTTGGCTTAATGTTTGTTATTTTCGAATTATGAGCCGACAAGGGTTTGAACGAATAAGTTGAATTCACTGTTTAAGATTCCGATGTCAAGATCTATTCTGCCTGGCAGGCTGCAGCACATTGAGTCAAGAAGTTGAAACTTCGAGAGTATAGGTCGCGCGTCAGTTTGCGCAAAAACATCTGAAAGAACTATCTTAAAAAAATATTTGAAAAGTAGGTTTGGACCTTCATAACGAAGGCAGAATTCGTGAATGGGTAAATGCCGAGTATGCTCGGTGAATGCACTCAATGATTTCGTAGATACACATTTCAAAATTGAATGTTTCCAATCTTCCCAAAAACACAGATTGGATCGAATTGAAATTCAGTTCTGCATTGGAAAGTGACAGCTTGAAGACCGATCGCCCGAGGAATTTCTGAAATATTGAGCAAATATTCTCCAAAATTGTAATGACTTCAACTCCGAAACCACTTGTCTGTTTTTTTTAATTAGTCATTTATCTATTATCCAACAAAAAGGATATCGAGGGGTAAGTAACCTGAATTGATATCCACAGATTACAGGAAGTAGGATATGCTTATAGTAAAAGTATAGATAGATAGATAAATCTTCTTTATTTCAGATCTTACAAAATTAAACATGAGAAATGAAATAACGTCTACATAAATTCCAAAAATATCTTAAAAATAAAGACTATTAGAATTAAAATAATCATCTAAATCATACGGTTCCAAACGAACCAGCATTTTCCTTATCAAGCTCTTGAAAGTTCCCACATAATTACATCTCTTAACGTTTGGTTAACAGTTTAGCACACATATAGTATGGATCCCTCTCTGACATGGTCAATCTATGTCGTGGAAAAGAAAGATCTTGATTTCTTTTATTATATCCACGTTCCCTATTGAATTCGAAAATGTCTTCATTATTGAAAACAGCAACTAAATACTTATGAATATATAAACCATAAATGGTAGAATAAAGGATATTACGAAATCGAAAACAAGTTGAAAAGCATCAAAAAAAATTCTAAATAAGAGAAAAAACCAATGTGTGCCAGCTTTATCAGTCAACGTGAATTCCAAGCAATTCTCCAAAAAGACCTGAGTGACAAAAAACGTCAACATTCAAAAAACTTTTATTGTCGAGAGCAAATATTCTTTTCAGAGGGGAATGACACACCATATAAGTTCCATGGGTTATGAATTCTCACGTCGAACTATTTCGAAGCTGTTTTTAGAGAACATGAAAGTGTTTTCGGGTAAATAACTAACAAGAAAAAAAGATATCTGATTCCTCTCCACAACTCTTCATTAAATAAAACCAAAAATTCCGTCTTAAGGCCCGCCAAGTTGTTATAAAATACACTACATTCAAAATCCATAAATCTTAAAGAAATGTTTTGGATTGCTTCTGTTCGGTGCTTGTGGACCTCGTATTGTGTTCTCCACACGATATCAGCATATGTCACCCTGCTGTAGAAATAGGCATAATATAGAGCTCCTAGGGTATTTGCGGAAGTGAAGTTTCTAGATGTTCTTAAAACGAAACCGAGAATACGATTGTTCTTGGCTACAATATACTTAATGTTTAAGACAAATGTTATCTTATCATTTTTTCATCATTTGGGCCATCACCGAACTAAACCGACGCATTTGAGATGTCATCTTTCCTGAAAGTTTTAAGTCGATAATTAGACATTTGAACAAAACGAAAGCACGCTAATTCCTAGAACATGCGCACGAAATCATTGAATAGGATGCAGCGATGCGATGAATTTTTTACGTACATTCGAGTCTCTAGTTTTGGTCCTCAGTGAGCCAAAATTCTCATGTTCTTCACAGTTTATATTTGGGTATTTTTCCATTGAATTAACTCGTATTGATCACATTCTTTTGGTTCGTTCCGGAAAACACCCTTATGTCATCAATAAGTCAAGTTTCGTGTTAGGATTTCACAACATGTGTGACAGGTCGAATACAAATCTCGTTCTCATTTATATATCATGGGAAGTAGCTTGAAAAGTACTGAGCAGCACCACAGTTCACAATTTCACGAACGAAATATTTATTTTTTAAAACAATAGATCGATGTTATTACCGTGACCTACTGCCGGCAAAGCACACGCGAATGTGTCATACTCAGAACGAAACCCTAGACAGGCTAATAAAGTTCAGATTTATATTTTCATCGATAGTATAATCAAGTAGATGTTTGAATTATTTCATATAACTGCCTATGATTCATCTTAGGATATTTTTCAGAGAATTAACACTGTATTTGATCTATACAGTTTAAAAATTCCATTTGTTGGGCACGGATAAAGGGAAACAGCGTGAACATTTTGCAAAATGTCCTTAATTTTCAAATTGAAATTTAAAGTTATCAAATCAAAGAGAATCACTGATGAAGAGTTCGTGGTCAAATTCTGTCTATTCGTTTCGACGTCCATGAGCACATTGAAGATCTCAGTGGTGGTTTTAGTTCCTGTTGCACCTAGATAGACTGAAATCTTGGTACTTATTCGTAAACGTCGACTCGGAGCTTTTTATGTAAAATTCGGGAGGATCGTTCCACTCGAAAAAAACATATTTCATGGAAATTTTGTATGGAGCTTCAAACGATCTGTATTTTACGCGCTTGTTGTAGGTTGGACATGGTAAAGTTATAAAGTGAAAGGGTATATTTTGGATATTTCGGACCTGATGTCCGAAATATCCGATCCGATCCGATATCCGATCCTGATGATCGGAGACATGTGGATGTGGATTATTAGAGGAAAGATGGTAATTTCCATTTCCCCCAAGTATATCGCGACAAAAATTAATTCCATCAATCAATTTTTGAAACATTCGTGAATTCATCTAAAAATATGAACTCAAGTCGAAAATGTGAAAATATAGTTCAGAATACTCTTCAACCACGACTGGCTGCCAATATATGTATAACGGTATATTTACAAGGGAGAAGAGTAGAGCTCTTTATGGATGCGCTTATTAATTTCGGATTTGTTTGGTTGCTTCAGAAATGTTGCAAAATCTTGAAAAATTACACTTTATGGGATAATTTCGAAATTTCAAGAAAGTTTCGTGCGGATTGTATGAAAAGGAAAAATTAGTCAGGTAGAGGCTCTGTAATGACTATTCGACTATTGAAATGAAAAACTGAACGGTTTGAAATCATCAATAAGATATATTTTAGCTGAACAGGTCACCAGAAGGTGGTTGAAATATAGCAGTTTCAAGTTTTTTTTCTGAATATGCGAGAAATTACTCTTCAATCGCGTTGAAATCTATTACAAAGTAAATCGTACGGCTAGACTATTCGTAAAAAATTTCGTGAAACCTATCATATTGCACCAGAAGGGAGCTCTTTTTTGAAATCGGCAAACAGAGCAAGCATTATCGTAACAATTTTTAGAGTTTTTCATATTTATTATCGAAAAATTTCCCCCAGAAAAATGGACATATAATTAAAAAAAAATTTCGAATTTCGAATTGAAATCCAGTACTTCATCGAAAATAACAGTTCGAAGTTTCATACAGAATTTAATGAGGGATATGATGAGAAAATCAGAAATTTTTTTTTTCAAATTGTTCTAATAACACGATTATCACGAGTTTTTGCATAAAGTTGTCTTTCAGCATCTTAAAACTAGCCGTGAAGTTTAATCAGGACTGAATCAGTATTTCTCGAGTAATACCGAAAAAATCAACGATATCGAGAAGAAAACCTCGAAATTTGACATATTTTTTCCCGATATCTCCAAAACTTATGATCGTATCGAACTGAAATTTGGTACACTGCTGTAAAATTAGAAGGTCAAAGTGTGAGTATAATTTTTTTTGGATATGATGAATGGTTTCCGAAAAAAAAATTTTTTTGGAAAAAAATTTCGAAAAAAATTTTTTTTTAAGAATTACTAACAATATGATCCTGACGAAATTTAGCACAAAGTTGCGCCTTGTTGTACTCCACTCAACTGCCAAGTTTGAATCCAATCGCTCAAGTAGTTTCCGAAATAAAAGATAAATAACTTCAAAACTTCAAATGCCTATAACTCCGAAACTATTCGATGGATTTGGCCTATTAACGAATTTAACCGCGGCATTCTGATGCGCAACCTATCCTGAAAGTTTCAAGTTGCTAGCTTGCTTCTGTCGACAGTTATCGTGTCTACGGCCGGCCGGCCGGACAGAATCGATTTTGAAACCGGATTCGTCATCAGTGAGTCCAACCTAGTCGATTGAGACCATTTTCGGCTCAATCATCCAAAATTACAGACATTTGGACAAAACGATAGCACGCTGTTCCCCTAGAATATGCGCGCAAAAAACAGTCAGTGAAACATCCACGGAATAATTATTTCAATAGAGAATATTATTGTGATATTTTCATTGAATGATACTGAATTTCCTTGTGCGCAGAATATGTGTACTCATTTATTTATTTATTCTCATACCGTAAATCCATACTATATCTGTTCTACTTCAACGGTATTGATAAAATTATTTCAACAAAACAATCCATTTATTTTTGGCGATAAAACAAACAGAATCAGTAAAGAGAAGCATGCTTGGTATTCGTTTGAAGTTCGAGTTGGAAAGATCAGAGAGCATATTCGGGGATTAACCAGAATTGGTTGGAAAATTCGCTTGGAAATATCAATACATATTTCGAAAATGTCAGACCAAACTGTATTGTGGAACTAATCTCAGGATTAAATGTTTGTCGAAATAATAATAATATTGGTAAGCACATTTCCCCATGACTATTACTGATCGTTACGATTCTGAAATCAGGTTCAATTGAGAATTTACTACTTTCCAAAAAAAAAAAAATTTTTGGAAACTTCTGTGTCTTTTATATTTAGCATATAATTATTTTCATTCTATAATCAGGTCGATTCTGTTTGCAACTAGCAATATTGCTAGGAAAAAGATATTGCCATCATAACAAGATTGGAATGATTGGTATTCTGATCAACCAATTTGAGCAATATGATCAGTCACTTTAACAAGAATCTTGCTATCAATATTGCTATCTTAGCAACCTCAAAATAGTACTTGCTATGCTTGATAACAAGATAGGTAAGAAAGGGAATCTTACAGAGATCCATTTGTTGAAGTATTATTTCTTCCAAGAATTCGAAAATATTGAATTTAGGGAAGTATGTGGTAATAAAAGTTGTTATTTCATGGAAAATTCTTAGAATAAAATACCGGCATAGTAAGCAACAACCGAGATGATTATTCTAATGATCTAACAGCCATCCCTTTGAATTGCCAACAGAAAAGTTCATCGAATTTCGAATCAATAGCATAAAATTGCTGCATTTGATTTCTGGAATCCAAAATTCTATCGGTATCCAGAAAATTGGTCAATTTCACTTTAATTGATTTTTCTGTTTCGTAACATTTTCGAATAAGTCGATGTTTACATGAATGAAAAAGTATATGCTAATGGAAATGTGTTCAAGGTTCTCTAGAATATTATTTAATTTCAAGGAAAATTGTTAGACTAAGATACATGCATAGTCAACAGCTGAGATGATTATTCTACTCGTCTCAACAAAAGCAATAGCTCTGAGGTGCCAACGAAAAAGTTTATCGAATTTCGAATTATTAACGCCTGAATAAAATTGCTGCATTCGATTTCTGATAACCAATATTTTATTGGTATCCAGGAAATTGGTTATTGGCCAGTTTGACTCGTTTCTTTTCCTACATTTTTTATGTCGATGTTTACATGAATAAAGAAAGCCGTAGATAGAGGTTATGTATGCGAAACCATAAAGAAAACTCACGAATTAGGGTTATCTTCTTCTTCCTTGTAGTTCTAATCTCACAGAATACAGTGTTGTCAGCTCTAAAATCACCAATTATGGAAGTCTATGATAGCAATATTGTTATGACAAAATTCATAACAAACATTGCTATAACACTCGGAACAGAATACGTAACATCATGGCCATATTGCTATAAATCAGAAAGATAGCAGTATGACTAGAATAGCAAGGTTCATAGCAATAAGCAAACAGAATCGACCTGAATATGAGAGAAAATGAGTATTCAAGTATCTAGTAAAAATATTTATAGAGGGCTTCTTAAAATTAAATGAAAATTATTATTCATAGACGGTCTTGCGCATTGCAGGAATTGAACCATTCGTAAAGGGCAGTTTCTAGAAAAAATGTCGCCTTATAAACCTCATAAGAAAAACGGAATCAACGAAGTGAACCTTAACGTTTCAGAATCTATATGAGAATCCTCCACCAGAAAACAAAAAAGAAAAATTTCCAATAAACACATTCGTATTTCAAGACATGTAGGGGTCAGATTTAAGCTAAATAGTTTATTATTCAATAATGCCTGCCATGATTCACGAGGGTCAAGTTTACGCCACGAGCCGCGTAAATTACCCAAGTGAATAATAGCAATTATATGAGAGTTGAATCGTATACTTTGTCCACGACTTCATCAGTGAAATTGGAATAATTTTGCATTTTCAGAAACCTACAATAGAGTTGTCAAAATTGTCAACTTCATTCCCTGTTATTGCTGGAAATTGTCAATCCTACGAGAAACGTCAAAACTTTTACTTGATCTATGCATTAAGTATATAATATTCATTATACACGCCAACGAGCTTGATTAATGACTGTCATTTTCCATCAACAAGGGCCATCAAAATATATAACTCTATATATTATTCAATAATTCAATGGTGGTAGACAAAAACGTTTCAAAGTTTCTATCGTTCGCATTTATTTTCTATAATTCGCTTGAAATTTTCTATGCATATTCATTTTAATGTTCTAGGGGATCGGCGTGTTATCATAACGACGCGCAAGTTCTTGTTAAATTTCGTTGAGATCGCTTCGTTACTGAATGGAATAAATTTTCTTTTCGAAATTAGCATAAAGTAGTGCTCATATACGAAATCATTTATTTTTTCAAAGAATGTGGCTAATTTTATAAGATGTCATTTGAAAATGGAGGTATTAGTGGAATTTGAAACTGAGAGATTGAGTACTGTGAAGTTTTTGTGAACATGATCTATGAAATTTCGTGCTACCGTTATGATCATATGCCTGTAATTTCCGTTCGGTAGGTCGTTTGTCCGTTAGCACGATAACTTGAGAAGGTAAAGAACAAGAGACTTGAAACTTTCAAGGTAGGTTTCGTATCAGAATGCGACAGTTGAGTTCTTCAATCAGCAAACCGTTTTGGAGTTGTAAGCATTCGATTTTTTTAAGGTTATTTCCTCAGTATCTCGGGACCTACCAATGCGATCGGGTCGAACCTTGGTAGTTAGTTGTTGAAACTGCTTGTAATATTCTGTTTAGATAGTATCATTTGTAAATTGAGAAAAAGTATCTTGGGAAATGTCCTAGTTTTCTTTGGAAATTTTTTCCAGAAGTTATTCGTCAGATTCCAATGAAATGTTATACGGACCAGAAAGTTGATATTTCACAACATTGTTCTAAATTTCCGATTTTCATTTTCAGAAGTTTCGTTGTTATATATAGAATATCTCAGAAAACTCTAATCAGATCAGGATGAAACTAAAAAGTCGTCAAATTCTGGAGCATAATTCTGTGCAAAATTTCATGATGATCGTGATAAAAAACACTAATCAACAACTCCCTTTATTCCAGTGCTTTTCTAGAAGTTTGTTCAAATCAACTTCTAAACTCTACATGCGCTCCTATCTCATCGTGATCTATTACAGAAAGTAATGAATCATAATAGTTGCATGGCACGTTGTCAATTATTCTGGAAACCTTGTAGGTTCAGAAATCACAAATTATCTGTCATTTCGATAGTATGATATTAAAATAAATTCCCGGAAATTGTTTGAAAGTGGAATTGGACCCACTAGACGCAATGAATCACACCACATATTCTCCAATTCTGACTGAATTCGAAAAGCTAATGACTTATTTGATTTGGTGATTGATGCTAAACAAATTTTCCGAACAAAATAAAACTCCTGGTGAGTTGGGAGAAAATATTGTGGAAATGAAAATATTAGATATTCGGAAAGCGGTATAAAGAGAGCATTTTTCTTCGAAATACAGATCTGATCGAGTCAATATCTGATATATTTGAATGTAAAATATCAGGTTGAAGATTCGTGTGCAATTTCAGCAAAATGTGGCGAAATATTGTATTTTGATGGAATTAATTTTTTCTGAGTACACGGTGATCACTCAATTTTTAAGAAATCTTAAACTGGTTAATAGGTTCGATCGTATATGTATCCTGTAATATTCGATAGAGGAACGCAACTTTTATAACATCGAAACTATTGAACGTGTTCCAAACATGAACGAACTCAACTTATATATTTCGAGCTCAGACACGCTGAAAATATAGGGTACATAAGACCATCCTTACGAAAGTAACTGCATAACCGGAGAGACATATTTTAATTTGACCACGAATTCTTCCTTGGTGTCCACAATATAATATCATTTTTTTTAGGTTTTTTCTGGGTTTCCACTCCCAATTTCTGAAACAGAACTATTAAAAATTAAATAAAAATTGTTTTTTCATGAGAAAAGCCTTTGCAGATTGTAGGATTGAACTATTTGTCAAGGGCAGTTACTTGGAAACATATTGCCTAATGAACAATACAGAAACAATACAAACAAAAAACAAAGCGAACTGTGAAGTTCCAGAGTACAAATCTGACTCTTTCAGCAGACAAAAGGAGAATTATTTTCTTTCGTTTTGAGTTGAGACTTTCGTCAAATAGATATTTTTGCTGAAAACAGATTCATTTGATTTGAAAGTTTGTTTTAATTCTACCTCTTCTTTAATTAAATTCAGGCAAATAGGTCCTTTTTCTATTTTGCTGTATTTTCTCAAAAAAATGTCAATTTGACATTTGTCTCAAATCAAAACGAAAAATCGAAAGATACTAATTCTTAAAATTTTCTCCTTTTGTCTGATGAAAGAGCCAGCTTTCAACACTGAAACGTCAAAGTTTGCATTGTTTATCGTTTGTATATTGTTCTTGTATAGTTCTTTAGGCAATCTTTTTTCCAACAAATAGTTTAATCCACAAATTTGCAAGGGCGTTTTTCATGAAAAAACAATCGCTATTCAATTTCAAATAGTTCTGTTTCAGATATTGGGAGTGAAAACCCAGAAAAAACCGAAAAAAT
This sequence comes from Myrrha octodecimguttata, assembly GCA_958510865.1. Classification (NCBI taxonomy): domain Eukaryota; kingdom Metazoa; phylum Arthropoda; class Insecta; order Coleoptera; family Coccinellidae; genus Myrrha; species Myrrha octodecimguttata. The sequence goes on from OY294057.1 coordinate 37,530,848, forward strand.
GATGCGAAGTCCTCCCAAAGTCAGCTGTAATCGATACACAATATAACAGTTAAAGATTTTTCGTTTGCATTCCAGAAATCATATAAGCGTTTTTTTTCAAACAAAAGTCCAAAAATTAAGTATCTTATTGCTAAATTTCGCTTCATATCATCCAACAAGCAGAATTCCTTCACAATTCAACATTTTCTCTCGTACCACATATACTTCTCTCTCAGATCCACACAGGAAATATTCGGAATACTGACTAACACACTGTTTATAATGCTCGCTAGAAAATAAGGAAGACCTTCATTTTCAGAACTTACATCGAATTATTTCAATTAAAATAAATACCGGTGTTCTTATGTGGTTTGCATATTTATCAATCTACTCAAGAACAAATGATAGAGTTGATATCGGTATAGGAATTGTACCAAGAAAAACTGCCTACTTTGTTACTCAACTCAACCGCAAATAGTGTAGGCGACCATTTGTTTTACCTTTATCGGCTGGGTTTTCCAAAAAAATAGGCTGTCGTTTTCTTCTTTGTATTTTGCATTGTATTTGCCGATTATCCTATGTTTCTAGAAAACCCCTCGCAAACGCTAGGATATCAGGTTTGTTTTATGTAGGCTTGTGTCCCTATGCCACCCTCGACATAGCAGTGTCAAGTTTTACCCAACAGTAAATGGTGGCAGATAACTTCTGTCTATAAATTTTTTTTCATCATCTGAAATCGAACCTTGAAAACTTTCGACCTCGAATCCAACTCTTCGATCACTGAATTATGGATATCAAATACTACTTAACGACTATAACTTGTATTTTCGTATAAAGTGTGCGCGTCAAAATTATGGCACAAATTCATTTTCTCTGAAGAAAAATATTTGGCAACAAAATCCTGAAACAGGTCAATTTTTGTTTTACTTTTATCAAATTTTATGCATTTTTGAAGGATTTTTGTTGCACACTGTGCCATCCCCATCAACCCTCTGAATTTTTTGAATCGGGAAAGTGGGTCATGTGGTGTTCTTTTGGCAAGGTCTTTGTATCTTCTTTACAGGCGTGAGGAAATTTTCAAGAAAAAAATTTGTTTTTCTGAAAAATTAGTGAGTTCAAAGAGGTTTTCAGTATGTGCACTTTGTCATGGCTCATTCACTTCGAGACGATGGTACCTGATGAAATTTGTCACCGAATGAAAGTCGACCATTACATGCACAACTTTCAACCCCTTACGAACCCTTCAATGGATAACAAAAATGGAGTGACATTGGAAATTTATTTCGGCATTGGAGTACCACCCGGAGAATCATTGTGCATAACAAGATAAGTTGAATTAAATGTTCAAAATGACTACCATCGTTCTTAATGCAATAGTCAAAGCGCTTGACACATTCTTTCTGTTACCTTCTGGGGAGTTTCGGGAGTTATTCTACCTATCTCGAACCTTATTCGGTTTTTCAAGTCTTCTAAATTTTCTGGCCTATTAATGTACACTTTCGATTTTAGGTAGCCCCTTGAAAAAACATCGAGCGGTTTCAGATCTGGAGACCTGGCTGGCCACTCTATGGGACCGCGTCTTCCAATCCATCTCTCAGCTTTCATGCGGTGATAAATTTCATGAGGTACCATCGTCTCAAAGTAAATGAGCCATTAAAAAGTGTGCACATACTGAAAACCTCTTTGAACTAAATAATTTTTCAGAAGAAAAATTTTTTTTTGAAAATTTCTGCACGCCTGTGAAGAAGATACAAAGACTTCGCCAAAAAAGTACCACATGACCCACTTTCGCAATTCAAAAAATTTAGAGGGTTAATGGGAATGGCACAGGGTGCAACAAAAATCCTTTAAAAATGCATAAAAATTTGGTAAAAGTGAAACAAAATTGACCTGTCTCAGGATTTTGTTGCCAAATATTTTTCTTCTGAGAATATGAAAGTGTTCCATAATTTTGACGCGCACTGTATATGTATTAAACAATTCATGTCATGGCTTCTTAAGTATTTCCAACAATTACTTATAGTTCAAATGGCTTACAATTTTCATGTTTCTTAAAATTTGTAAATGCCTCTCAAAATGTCCAAACACCAGTTGTGTCCCAAGTTGCTAAGGTTATAACAAAATGTGAAAATGCAATTGCCATAAAAAATTAACAGAACCGGTTGCATAGATACTAAAATCCAACAAACCTTGTAAAATTTCTTTAGTGTCGACCATGGATACAGAAACCACTGGAAAAATCATCCGTGGGACTCGATATTTGTGAAGGAGATTTCTATGGTCATTACGATGGCCTATCTCTTTAGTCGCAAACGACCATTCCATAATTTCCTAGATAGAATCATAATTCGTTTCAGAAATTTTGAAAATCGACTTAGCAGTCGATTGATGAAATGAATTCAAGAAGAAAATTGTATTGGCTCAGAATTACTACAGCAAGTTGGGAATCTAATGAAAAAGTTGGAATTCATGAATGGGATGATTGATCCCAAATATTTCTTCACGAAAAATGTTATTTTTTATTATTTTGAGAAAACATGTCCGATCGATCTGGAATTCGGTATACTGATATTTAATGGTGACCTTATTGAATCCACTTAACAATATTTTCAACAAAATTTTGCATAGATTTGCGCGTCGAAATTCGAAAACTAACTACCAAATTTCATCCAGATCGTTCCAGTATTTTAGCAGATATCCAAGAAATAACTCGCGCAACCTAACCTGAAAGTCTTAAGGCACTTACAATTTCAGAAAAAAATTCGAAAACATCAATTATGAGCAAAATGAAAAAGCGATGTTTTCCTGGAGAAAGCGCAAATTTTCATTATCATTCTATTTTCCGCTCTCTACAAACGGCAACCTATCAGATCTTGTAAATATGTACGAAACAAATAAGTTGCTAATTCCTTATCACAGTATCTGATGTTCTGTACACGAAAGGTCCAAAAGGTTACTCGATGCAAATTCTAACCTATTCTTGTCTCTCAGAACTTTATGTTTTGCACGTTGCTCTAAAATAAATTTCAAGTTTCTCATCTGAGATTGCGTTTCCAACGAATGACCTTTGTCTATACAGCCTTCATCGTGCCTTACTTACTGAATAATGCATCAATTTCCGGATTGCTGAATTTCTTTCTGTCGCCATGTTGACTTGTATTCGATTATATCATATCAATGACAGCATTTTTCCTTTATGCTCAATTTTTTTTGCCTGTAATTTCCACGACGGACTTCTCTGTAATATGAACAAAGTAGAATATCAGTAGTATGAACATGCTGTAACTTGTCTATTTCAATCAAAGGAATGAATTCGTTTTCACGATTTTTTATTTTACGAGTATATATAACCAAGAAAATGGTGAGTGGAAAATTGAGATGTTTAATCTTCATGAGAAAGCCCAAGTTCTAGAAGACATCAATAAAGGACTCAGTGTTACCTGGCCTTACTGGCGAAGAAATATGGAATTGCTGAATCAACGGTTTGATCCAGAAAAAACAAAAGAAGCAATATCTCGAAAGAGTAGACATTTGATTCGGATCGTCCAAAAAATGCATTCTAAAAACCCAGGAATGCCTAAAATGAAAACTTAGCTTTATCAATGCTGAAAATACTGATCCAGAAAGAAAATATGCCGGTTTCTGGAGAAATGATTAAACAGAAAGCGTTGACCGTTTCTGCTAGTTTGAATATCTCAGAATTCAAAGGAAGTGAAGGATGGTTCCAGTGCTTCGAAGAACGTTATGGTGTAATATTCTTGAAAATGATAGGAAGAAGCTTTTAAGTCAGCTTGATCTCATTGCCCCTTTCGAAGAAGAATTGAAGAGAGTCATTAAAGACCATGAATCCAACGAACACCAAATCTATAATGCTGATATAACAGGATTATACTGGCGATTGCTTCCAGCAGTTCAAGCTTTGAATATAGCCATCAAATGGGCAAAACAGAATACTCGGGATTTACTGAGATATTCACCCTGAAAATAAAACATGGAAAAAAGCGATTTTATCGAAATTAACTGCGAAGGAGAATCAGTCATTCTATAAATTTTTTGTTACTTAAGGTGTATCATTATGAATGAAAATCATGTACAGGTGGGCAAAATTCGTTGTCTACTGAAAAGATCTCGAGAACTATAGCAGCTAGAAGAAAACTGATAACACATTATCGTGCACTTTTTTCCTGACAAATGCGAATCTGAAAACAGATCCAGCTTATCGTTCATAGAACTTGAGTTATGAGCGAAAATTGAGAAATTGTCATTTTCAATAATGCTGAGTATCTCGCTTGTTTGTTCTCGTATTCGAAATCTGTTGATACATTCTACAGACACTTTTTTAGGAGTAATTCAAATATAATATGTTTGAATTTTTTATTACAGACGTTTTCGAGAAATGAGAAAGATTTTGGATTTTTCAAATGTAAACTATAGTCGAAATATCTCTTATCTTGCTACAAAATTTTTGCTGATTTCAAATATGTATCATATGTCGCTATTTACATGAATATTACATGAGAAAATTGTCAATACTTTTTTCCTGCTTTTCTTTTCACTGTTGAATTATGAGTAGGCTGACGTTGCCATAGCGACGATTGAATATGCATTATCTTTGTCTGAACTTGCGCCTCTATGATTGGAATCAGCGATTGCTGAATAAATATTTCTATGGTCAATTTGTCATAGTTCTTAAGACGCTAAACAGTTCGAGAGAAAACTCTAGATACATTATTAATATGAGGAGTAAACAATTGGTGATTCCTCTTGAGGTTGTCTGAAATATTTATGTGCACGACTATAGTTCATCGACTCGGTCGGTACTTGATGAAACTATACATATCAATTTCAAGAGGAACCACTTTCAATATCTCGACACATAGTTGTTTTGTTCACGGTCGGCCTATCGGCCGACTTCCAAAAGAAACAACTAAGGAACTCTATATTTGTAAAGTGGGTTTGGATCTTAATCGCGGAGGCTAAATTCGTGAATGGGTTAGATCCACCAAATGATTCCGCAGATATAACTATTCAAAATTTTATTCTCGAATATTTCCAAAAATATTATATAGATTGACATGAAATCCAGTACTTCATCGAAAAATGACAGTTCGAAGGTTCACACAGAATTTCATGAGGATAATATGATCAGAAGATCACAGAACATTGAATATTTTTCTTCAAATTGTTTCAACGACACTATCATAACGAAATTTGGTACAAAGATGTCCATCAACAGTTTTGAATTAGTAGCCAAGTTTATCATTATTGAATTAGTACTTTCGAATTATTCCGAAAATATTTCGGAAAAAACGATACGGAAAAAAAATCCAATCTAAAGATTAAGATCGTATCGAACTGAGATTTAGTACACTGCTGTGAAATATGGAGCTCGAAGTCTGAGTGAATTTTTTCATCAAATATGACCAAAACCGTTCGGCTGATTTCGCCCATTAACGAACTTAACCGTCACATTCGACAATGAAATCCACCCTGAAAGTTTCTAGTCGATAGAATTCTCCGTACGCCTGTAATCGTGGACACGGACGGCCGGACGGTTGGCCGGACAAAGTCGATTCTGACACCGTATTCGTCATCAGTGAGTCTCAAGTCGATAGAATTCTTCGTACGCCTGTAATCGTGGACACGGACGGCCGGACGGTTGGCCGGACAGAGTCGATTCTGACACCGTATTCGTCATCAGTGAGTCAAGCCTTGTCGTTCGAGACCATTTTCGGCTCAACTTTCGGAATTTACAGACATTTTTACATAATGATACGACGCTGTTCTCCTGAGTTTGCATCAATATGTTATATTAGGAACAAACTCATTACGAAGTCCAAAACGTCATTGACGATTTGAGTGCGTAGATGAAGTGAAAGTCAGTTTCTATTTTTGAGCTGTTTTGAAGATACTTTTCAATGTCAGGTGCATGGGCCTAGGATTTGTTCTATGAAAACAAACTCTTTCACATCGTTCAAGTAGTAGTAGTAGTAGTGGTAGAAGTAAGATGCTTAATTTTTCTGTTTTAAACCTGCCTACTTTTCAACTATTGTGGGGTAGAGTTTTGAGAATAAAATAGTAATATCATGATAGCTTATCCCTCTTGACATCATAACAGGATGTTTTAATATTTCAACCAGTGGAATAGATATTTTCGAAAGAATATTTTGTACGCCTCTGCTTCAGATTAACATCCGTAATAAGGATAGGCATCTTATCCTAAAACATAGTGTAATCTTATCTTAGGGCAAAACTTGGGTGAAAAATAAATGCATCTAACGGACTACATTGCATATTATCGCCTAATCTCCAAATTTCATGCTTCAATCCGAGTTTTATTGTTCGTATTTTCGAAAAAGCGAACCGTCCCTATTGTGCCAACAATCCTGCTTCCGATAAAGACTGGTATGCCATGGGTCAAAAGCTTCGAACAATAATTGTGATCATGGTCATTGACAGAGACCATTCTGATGAACATTAATATTCTGTCGACACCACGACACTCTGTGTCCAGTCCTTGGAGAGCGCAAATAAAATATTTAATAGTTCCTAGAATGGCGTTCACAACAGTTTTGCGACCGAAAACTAAAAGTGCAAATTCTACATAATGAAAAATTTTTACCTTCGCCTAAGAACTGCAGTATTGGCATCTCTCAAAATATCTATTACTTGATGATCAATGAGATGAATCATCCATAGGAATTATATGTAATCATGGAAGTGCATGTTTATAAAATAATATAAGTACCTATTCGCCTCTGCAGGAACTATATGAGATTATTAGAATAAAGATGCTTTACTTCGGGAACACCCAGGCATGTTAATAGGACTTTAAATATTCATTTGAGAAAAACCGGATGGTTGACGTAAATGCTTCAATTCGAAGATACAGCGCTACTGGCCGCGGCATTATATGAAATCCTTAATCGTGCATCAAAATTGTGTAGTTACTAAAGACCCAATAATTCTAGATTATTTCTAAAGGCCCAACGTAAACGCGATAACTTCTGAAAAAAAAACAACTAAGAAGCTCAATAATTGTAGACTACGTTTAGACCTCAATTTTGAAGGCCGAATTCGTAAATGGGTGAAATCCACCCCAATAGTTCTTTGATAAATCCATTCAAAATTTAATTCTCATAATATTTCCAAAAATAAAGATTGATTCCGATTGAAATCTAGAACTCGATTGAAAAATTATAGCTTGAAAATTAATTCAGAATTCCATGAGGACCACATGAGAAGATCTTCAAATCTTTCCATAAGAAGGTAAAGGTGTATCAGGGGTCAATACGTGAGATGACGCGTTGGCAACGAATTTGAATGACTCGATCATCACGAAATTCGGCACAGTTGTGCATCAGCATTTTCCAACTAGGTTTCAAGTTTGGATATGTATTTTTTTAGTTCTTTCGGCTATAAGAGCGATTTTCAGTAAAAAAATCTAGAAAAACACTGACGTGAAGTCAGCAGCTTTTACGCGCTTGTTCACATTGCAAAATTGTGACTTGGAAATTTCAGTGAAATTTCAAAGAAATATAAAAATTTCCGAAAAAAAATTTTTTGTTTCTAATTTTTCCATGGATTATTCTTCGTATTGACACTGTTCATCTTTCAACCAAGTTTCATTTCGATAGGATGAATAGTTTTCGAGTTATTGAAATATCAAAATTTCAAATGGCTGTAGCACAAAAACCATTCGGCAGATTCAGCCCATTAACGAACTCAACCGAGATAATCAGGATCTTAACCTAACCTGAAAATTTCAAAACTCTAGGTCCCTCCTTTCGAAAGTTACAGCGCACACGGCCGGCCAGACGGACAGAATCAATTTTGACCACGGATTCTTCATCAGTGTGTCATTGGAGACCAATTTCAGCTCAAAATTCGAAAATTACAGACATCGTGACGAAATGATAACGCGCTGTCTTCCAGAACAGGCGCGTTAAAACACGAAATTTAACACATTCTTCCTAATATTTCCAAAAATTTTAATCGGATCAAAATGAAATTTGATGGACTGTTGTAAAATAAAAGGATCAAGATCTGAGCAATATTTAAAATCTGATGAATAGCTTTCGGAATTTTTCTCTATTAGCTGCAAAGTTTTGTCATGGTTGGATCACTATTCTCTGAGTTATTCCGGAAATAACAAACAGTACTGCGTAAAAAATTTCACTATTTTTTCCCGATATCTCCGAAGTTGAACCAGGATCGGACTGAAATATGGTATCCTCTTGTGAAATTTTGTCAAAATCAGGTGAATGGTTTTTAAAAAATTTGTAAATTTTTGTATATTTACTGGGTATACGAATCACATCAAAATTATGCTTCTAGTTGCGTGTCAGTATAGTTTAACAAACTGCTAACTATTTTCAATCCTATTGCTCTAGTAGTTCTTTAGATATTGAAGAAATAAATTTTGAAAGCTCAACCTAATCACCGCATTCTGATGCTCGTCCTACGCTGAAAGTTTCAAGTTGCTAGCTCGTTCCGTTCGTATCGTGTCTTCGGCCGTACAGAATCGATACAGCTTCGTCATCAGCTAGTCTAACTTAGTCGTTTCAAACCAATTTTGACTCAAAGTTGGAAAATAACAGACTTTTGCACTACGTTTCCCAGAACAGGCGCGCAAAAACTGAATAAAGATTATTATTTATAGAAATCGCAATTGCAGATTGTGGAATTCAAACTATTTGTCATGGGGAGTTTCTCGAAGAAATGTTGCATTATGAACAATCGGAATGGCGATTTCCATCAATAATAGTTTGATTCAATTTTTTATAGTTCTTATATTAGTCTTGGCAGAGAAAACCTAAAATATCCGTGAAAAATAATAGAATACTGGTGCATATTATACTGATGCCAGATGCGACTGCGACAACATTTTTTTCATTGTTCATTTTTTGATATCCTCAAAATTGCATTTGACAAAACTACGACGATATTATCGTCATCATGAGAAACAATGTGGAAATCGACTAAACTACCATCTCCATAAAATCGAAGTTTGCTTTGAACGGTAAATGTCGCGAGTTTGACTTCATGCTCAATAAGGGGAATTAGTAACCTATAATTGCTTCAGATATTTTAGGGGCGGTCAATGTCCCATCTCCACAGTTAATAACTAATCTATAGGCGAATTCACTAATTTTTTCCCAATATCTCCAAAGATTAGAATCTTATCGAATTGAGATATAGTACACTGCTGTGAAATATGAAGCTCAAAGTCTGAGCAAAATTTTTTTCAGATATGATTTATGGTTCCCAGAAAACATTTTTTTTCGGAAAATATTTCGGATTTTTTTTTCTGATTTACTGAAAATATGATCTCAACTACATTCCGCAGAAAGTTGCGCCTTGTTATACTCCAACCAACTGCCAAGTTTCAGACCAATCGTTCCAGTAGTTTTCGAATTATCACGGGAATAACCTCAAAATTTCAAAAGGCTCAACAAACTCAACCATAGCCTTCCAAAATGCAATCCTCCCTGTTTCTGATAATTTGGGGGCGGTTAATGTCCCATATCCATAGTTTATAACTTATCTATAGGCAGATTCAAGATAACATCTCCAGGAAGTTTTAGTGCTCGTGCACAATAATCTTCACCATAAATCCTTTATCAGTAGGTCTGACATTATCCTTTTAGATGAAATCAGCGTGGAAATAGCTGCTAACAATTCAAATGGCTTTGATTATCTGCACTATGACCTAGTGAATCCTCAAGACGTGCCATATTACAAGAGAATGTACGTAAATTCGACCCTCAATACCTATATCAGGAAACTGTCCACGATCGCTCCTCTGCGCAAGATCTCAATATATTTCAGTGATTCCGTGAATCACTATTTTCTCAACCATGATAATTTCCTTTCAAATATCGATTACAATAACGTCAATCCAATTAACATCTATCGTAATCGTACGATTCTATTCACGGATTCTTATTCTTTCTTTTGCCTGTTGTTCCGTGCGTTAAAAATACTAGTGAAACATTGTTGAGTTGCTGATGTTGCTAGGGGATTTGAGTCAAAACATCACGATTTTTTCTTTGTGCCTCAGGGTAGAGATTCGGCGGATCTCTTATTTTAGACCACAAAACGTGTGTTATCACGATTGAAGAAAGGATGTAGAAGCGAAAACAAACAACGTAATTATCTGATGTTTATGACTCAGTCGAACGCATTCAGAAAATTGTACTCTGTTTGGTTATACCAGTTCTGAGAAGGGCTATTATAATCTAGTTTTCCATCTCGGGCTGAATTCGCTTTTCTATGTACGCCTTTTATTCGACTTCCTGAATACATAAGCCGTTCTTGAATTCCTTCAACAGATTAACGAATGAAATGTCCTGTGAATGGAGCTAAGATAAAGGAATGTCGAATAGTCCAGCAGTCCCCAGAATAATTTTCTAAAATCCAACTACTGGACAATGTGCTTGTATTGCTGAAATATAAGAAGCCACAATTCGCCACCCCGTTTCGAAAAAACCCATAAACTCGATTCAACTTGATAACATGTTTCTGTTTGCTCTTAATGGGGGTTTTTCCTTCAAACGAAAATGCAGTAATTGTCATGAAAAATCTTTAAAACATCACATTTCAAACATATAATTTCAAAATTATATTTTCAAAAAATGTTTGATCACCTAAAACTGAAAAATGAAAATGGGGATTTGCATTTAAAGGGATCTTTCTGGAGTGCACGATATGGCAACGTCGAATTCATCTTTCTCGGAAAGAAAAGGACGTCAAATGTGTTACTTTGCTCAGGAAGATAGCTATACTTCGATCTGGTTAGAGTAGATAAGATAACGACCAAGGAATAGAAAAAGTAGAGCACAGACTGTCATACTGTCATATTACTGACAAATCGCAAATGGAAATTGTTTGGTTATATTGACGAAGAACACGTGTGTACGACAGAATAGGAATAATTATTTCATTATTCTATAGCAGAAAGAGCTATTCTACTAAACACCGTTGTCACTTCGTGCATGACTGGCAAATCCCAAACCCCAATTTTGAAATCTGATTTTGACTACTTTATGAAGGTAATTTGGGAAGATGATGAATCAAACCCCTAATAATTATGTTCAAATTTGCATTTGCAGTAATAACCCAAATTCAGGAAAACCCCCATTCTAGCTGCTTATATCTTTAAGCGAGAAGCCGACTCGCTATATCGCTATCTCGCGTGCAGCCTGGCCGTACCCTTAAGAATTCATTCGGATAAAAGCCTAAGCCGACATGCTTGTGCATGTGAATTCATTTCTTCACGATCATGTTAGAGGATAATTTAATAGAAAAATTGATATCCCAGAAAATATTTGCCAGATTCCCATTGTATTTTGCATGAACCCATGGGATGTTATTTTATAACATCTTGTTCGGCTTCGTATTTTAACCATCAGGTGGATTTCAACGATATACGAATTTGATTCTCCTCCAAATTTATTCTTTGGGAAATTATTTTTTACTATTTCTTGTGGTGAAATTCTTTTTTACCTACACCCAGAAGGACCTATGGAGAGAAAATTTTGTGTGAAATTTTAAATAACATGTTGGATTTCCAAGTTAGTATCTCCAATAGGTTGATGTATGCGAATATATTGTTATAATTATGGAAAAAACAATAATTTCGGTTGAAAAATGTTAACAGTTTTCTTATGATTTCTGTATAACTAAAGAAACGGATTCCAAAGCAAAATTTTATGTTAAGTCTCATAAAACCCTTCTTCCTGTTTGGTGCAAAATCCGGAAATGCCTTGAATGATTTGGCCTATGTTTAACCTTCCTGTTTTCTAACTCGATCAATTATATTTTCCGTATTGACCAATAATAAAAATTGACCTCTGCCTCGAAAATTACGATTTCAAAGCAATTTAATCATGACAGTGACACTGACAATGAACTGTCCATGAACATGATGTACAGATAGAAAATAATCATAATTTGGTCGCTCGTTCCAGTTTGCGAAATAAATTCAACTCAACTCGGTTATAATGGAAGATTCATGGCATGATTTCAACAATGCGTAATTGTTGTAAATATTTCCTAGTATGAGGAGATGGCGGCTATGTGAATAGCGCGAAATTAGTTTTTGCGTGAATCTAAATTTTTTGTTCAGAATGGTAGGTAATGGATTGAATGCCCGAATAGATTATTAATGCAACAATAATGATAATTTGATTCTAAATGTGCGTTATTATTCCGACCAAATGTCTCGGATGATAAGATTGATCTCGCTGATGAAAAATTCGTGGTGTTTACGCCCGACCGATATCACTATTTCGCCTGGAGTAAAATACTGAGATAGTTGAAAATTTCAAGGAAGAATCTGATCCGAGTGAGCAGGTCGAATTTGTTAATCGCCAAAATCCTTTTAATCGTATCAGTAGAAAAATATGCTTCATATCTTGCAATCATTACAAACCAAGTTCTAGATCTGAGCGCGAGCGGATCACGATTTTGGTTTATTATTTGATAAAATCAAATAATAAACCTTAGCGATCGATCAAAAAAAAATTACCCCCTAAAAATTTCACAGTTTACACTTTGAAGTATGTAGATTTGAATGAACCACTAAAAAAATCCATCCGTCCGCCGTCCGTTGTCTGGGGACCAAAATCAGTGAAACTATGCAGAAAAATCGTGTGTCGCTCGGGATTGATCCTCCAAGCTTTTCAGCAGGATCGGTGTACCTTGAGGGTTCGAAATCGATGGTTGGAGGGAAAAAAATTATTTCTCGAAAACTTACCACTGAATTTTCATGAAACTCTCAACGATGATTACTGGCATAACTCAACCTGAAAATTTTCACCCAGATGATTTCCGACCGGTGGTCCCTGAGTTATAGAAAAACGCTGTTAATTTCCAATAATTCCGAAAATTAATGATCGCTTTCGGTTCTAAGATTGGAATTCGGTGGAATAATCGGTTAACTTTTCATCCAGAATCTAAAAGTAGATGAAAAAGATTTTTTACCAAGTTTTCAACACATATCGAGAAAGTTTCAACGGATTTCATTTATTATTTCACAAACATAATATGCGAATGCCGCATCGATATTCTTGACAATTTCATGATCGTCAGTAGTTCAAATTGAATATTTTTGGGTGTTCTCGCCCAATATCTGAAACATAAGTACTAAAAATCGGTTAGAAATTATTATTCAAAGAAGTCACCCTGCGGATTACGGGATTCAAGCTTAAATTTCTTCATGAAGCTCATTAATATTCTAAATGAAACTTATATATTATTCATAAATCATTGGTTTACCCCAACACAAAAACCAATTTCATGTAAAAACTCATTCGAAACATTGAAATCTCAATAAATACTCTTGTATAACTGAATAACAGTTTTACATGCAGATTGCGAATTAAGTAGCGTAGTTTATAATTTTGAAGGTTTCCAAAAATTTCTGTTGATCTGACGTTTTCATCAATTTTGGTTTGCGTAGTACAATTATCACGTGGATATCCTTTACTGATGGTTTCAATCAAAATTCAATATTTTTCGAACTGAGACTTTGAAATTTGGGTGAATATAAAAGATAATGGGCATGTATATAATGGAACAAATTGGAGGAATATGCAAGAAAAATCAATAACAAACCGGAAATGTCATCAATTGTAGAGAATCTAATACTGAAAGTAGGAGCCTTAGATTAAGGTAGGAGTCGATGGTCCACCTATCTTAGTTCTATGATTCAATTTTGGAAGGCTTCAATTTTTCCAGCCAGGTGGGAATTTAAATAATAAATGAAATGAAACAGTTTAAGAGATTGCTTGCCAATATCGCAGTTTTCTGAATGAATATTCCGAAATGCAAGACGCTTGATACGGCTGCTCGCATTTCAGAATTTTCTTCAGAAAAACCTTGAACTCCGCTATAATATTTACTAGCCGATATTGGCGGAGAATCTTGAAAATTGTTTTATTCAACTGTCAAACTTCTCACTTGTGGTTCTTGCCACGATGAAAGTGCGATAAAAATCTGTGAAGAATTTGCACATTTAGCTGGGAAAATAATAAACCTTGGTGTAAATTTGCAGTGTTTTTGGAAATATGTATAAGGGAGATAAAACTTCGCTATTCTCGAAACTCAATGCAGGTTGCTCGAGAAAAATTTAAAACATGTCATTTCGCGATTTATCTTCAAAATAAGATGTCACTCGATCCCCCTTTCCTCTTCGGATTTCATAGGGGTCGTTATTATCATCACGCTTAAGCGATTGATAAACATTTATTAGAACTAACCATATAAAATGTCATTCTAAGAACCAAAGTTTACTTTATCCGCATTTTTCTTTGATTTTGCATGGGGGTCGAGTTTCAAGGGTGGTAATTTTTTAAATTGACACGCTTCACAAAAATGATGTGATTTTCAATGGATACGTGAACTGGTAGCTGCTTCCTCGTTTAAATGCTATCACTGGAAGACTAGTTGTAACACAACGATTGAATTGGAACTTCTGATTCCGAAATATTCTAATTCTGTGGTCCACCCTGTATCCAACAAATATGGATTAATGATAAATGCATCTTAATATCTAGATGACGTGAGGATACCTATGCAACGAGGCAATTTTTGTAACTGAAATTCTCACAATTCTTGGATTCACTATTATTTTGATAACCAAAAAAAGGATAAATAAATACTAAATCGCACAAGCACAGAGCTTCTGATGAGTTCCATAGCGGAATCTGGGAGAATCGACAACAATATCAAATATAAAAAAAAATATGGCAGGTGATATGAATTTCGAATTTATGTGGTCTCATCAGAAAGATGCAATCTGCCAAAAGACATCCTTCGTCGTGTGATCTTCACACCATTTAAGACCATCAACATTTCGCGATTTAAGGTACAAGGTTATCATCAAACCTAGATCCATAAACAGACTTTCATCATAACTAGGTTCTCGGAACACATTAAAAATTCACCATAACCAGAATCCCGAGTAATCTCCTGAATAAAGCATAAGCTCTACTTTCATATTCGAAGAATATTTCACGATACTATCAAATACATCATCTGAATTCTTTTTTTTTCACAAATACGTCGTTTGTGTTCGATCATCGATATCGGAGAAGTTGTTTATAATTACAGATCATCGCTTCCAAGTATTCATTTTATTCAGAGATGATTAAGAATTACGAACTCCATTGTTTTCACGTAAGAATAGTGGATTGAAGGCCGACCATTAGTTTTGTATACAATATCGGTGTTCATTTTTATGAGAGAATGATTGGCGGTAGGATCAATAGTTGCAGAGGTGTCAACGACTGATATTATCACTTCCTGATGTAGGATTTCTGATTCCTCAAGGTACGCAGAAGATGTTTTAGTTAATATCTTACTCACACCTGAAGAGCTTGAAGACACTTTTTGGTTTCGATTAAACTTTATTCAAGGAAGAGCTGACTTTTTTGAAACTCTCTTTCCAAAATCTGAAGAGAAATCAATAAGAATAAAAATTAATGTTGAGAAAAATTGCTTCTGCGTATCAGCAGCTACACATCATTTGTAGGGGACAAATCTTCGAACCATGATGGCCGATAAATAATATTGTTATAAAATGAATGTTTGAAGAATACAAATGCTACTTATTAGACTCCTTCATCAGATAATTGGGGATAAAGTTTCAGAATAATTATTTCGAACCCATTTCTTATTCGAAAATTTCCAAAGAAGGCTAGATATTTGAAACTTGGAGTGGAGGCCAGACATCAGTATGCAACGGTTTAGTTTATTCATAGACCGAATCAGCCAAATTATTCCGGAGTTTAACACATTTGAATTTTTGAGGTTAGTTCCATAATATCCCAAAAGCTACCTCCGCGATTAGATGATATACTTGGTTACTGATTATAGAATACTTAAGTGCAACTTCTCGTAAAATTAAGCTGTGAGCGTATTGTAAGTAAATTTGAGAAAAATCTTTTTGGAGAATTTTGTGTTGAAATTTTTTTTCGGAATCATTCATCAGATTTCAATGGAAAATTTCGCACAGACCTTAAAGACCAAATTTTCACTTCGATTCTATCCTAATACGCGAAGATTTGCGAAAATTAAAATTTCCTGTTTTTACGTGCTGGTTCTGGGGAGCAGCGCGTTATCGTGTCGTCACAATGTCTCTAATTTTCGCATTTTTCTCCTGAAAAGGATCTCAAACTACTTGGTAAGACTCACTGATGAAGAATCTGTGATCAAATTGCATTTTTCCTTCCTGCCGTATGTGCGATAACTTCCGAAGGAAATCAATTAGCGATTCGAAATTCACAGGTTAGGTTCAGAGCTTGCATATCTCTGTTAAATTTGTTAATGTGCAAAATCGACTGAATGGTTTCGGAGTTATACTCCTTCAGTATTTTGAGATTTGTTTCTCGATATCTCAAGAGATACTGATGCGATAAGATTGAAACTTTGTAACTAATTGGAGAAAACCAACGCGCAAAATTTCGTATCGATTTAGTGGCTGAAAATGTTTAAAAATTTGTATTAAAAAAAATTCAGTTTTTCTTGGAAACTGTTGGTCAAATTGCAGTGAAATTTGGCACAGACGTTGAAGGCAATCTTTCACAATAACTAAAACAATATTTTACTTAAATAACCAAGAAATTGAAATTTTAGTTGAAAAATTTTTTATTTCTCAGATCACCATAACATTAAGCACGGACCTCCAAGTTAATATTCAACAACAGATTTCGTTTTCATTCTAAATTTTTTTGATATCGAAAAGTACAGACGCGATCCGATTGAAACCTCGTGACTAGTTGGAAAATAGCACCGCTCAACAATACTCAGAAAGGCTTGAGCTATGCAATGGTGAAAAATATTGAAAAAAATATTTCGAAAATGTTCTTAGAAAAAATCGATTTTTCTAAACGATATATGTCAAATGCCTCGGCTATTTGCAAGGTTAAAGTTATTTCCTTAATATCTCAAGAAGAAATTAAGCGTCCAAATATAAAAAATATTTTCGTTTCGGAAATTGTTGATGGAAACCATTAGTAAAATTTCAGTAAAATTCGGCAAATACCTTAAAGTCGATATTTAGTAACACCATTTAAAATGTCAGTTTGCTCTCATTGGAGGCTTCGGAGATGTTAGGAAAAAAATATGTCAAAATTCTTGGTTATTTCCTAGGTATCGTTGTTATCTCCAAAATACCGCGGAAAAATGCTGATCTGATCATGATTGAATTTGGTAGCTAGTTGGAAAATGGAAAATTGGTTCAAAAGTACGTGATGATGGTTCAATTAGATCTTCGGCCTTCATGATTAAACTGGAAACCTACTCTACAATTATCAAGTATCTGAGTGGGTTCTTCCGCAAGAAACGACTGAGTTATTTTTGTAGAGTAGGCTCTCATTTGAATTACGGAGGTCGTATTCGTGAACGGGTAAAATTCGCTCAATGATTCGGTTGATAAAGCTTACCATTCAAAATATCATTTTTCCAATATTTCCAGAAACACAGATCGTATCGAATTGAAATCTAGTACTTGATGGAAAATGAAACTGAAATTTTGTGATTGCAATAGGGAAAGAATATCACCAAATCTTTCGATCAGGAAGTACATCGATGTTTGGCACGGATTATACGTAAATAGATAATTGGCAACGAATTCAATCAAGCGCGTAAAAGCTCCTGGCCTAACGTCAGTGCTTTCCGAGCATTTTTTTCACAGTATCGTTTTTATTTCCGGAAAAATCCGTAAAAATACTTATCCTGTCATGATGAAACAACAGATGCACATTTTGGTGTGAAATTCAATGACATCCGTGATATTGGAATAACTAACACAAAAGTAAATAAAATTTCAAGTTTTGATTGAAAATAGCCATTTTAAGTTCCAAAGAAAATTTATTTCACATGAATCGATAATTTTCATATCGAAAGTATCTGTTGTTTCGGAAATTAATGATATTTTGGAGATATTGAGATGATGAATTCTCCTAATTCTGCATTGGAAATGCATACATAAAACCAGATTTTTAAAGTTATAATATTTTTACGATGAACTAAGTGTATAGTGTTGTTAACGCGATAACTTTGCAAAGGAATGACTCAAAGACTCGAAATTTTCGGCTCGGTTTCAGAGCGAATCATTTCTTATCTATAATATATTATGTATATGATCATCCTCGTATTGGTGGAAAAAGACACTCACAGCTTACAGATGCTTGAAAACGCGGTAAAACAAATCAACATTAAGACTCGAAACCTACATAGATCTCTAAGAGCAGGTTTTGTTTGTCCAATCGATACACAATCTATACATTGGAAAAATACAAACATCTCGTTGAGGAAAGTTGATAATAATTCAAAAAGAAGAATTAAAGAGTAAACTTGTATTTTACTGAGTAGAGGAGTGTTTCAGATCTGAATACTAGATAGTCACAGCTTCTTCATTCGACAAAACAGTAACTCGAGAGGTCATTACCTCTAAAATGCAAAAATTCGGCGAGTCTCAATTTACATCAAGTTCGAAAGCATAGCCGCACCCTCCTCTGGAGTTTTTTGAACCTACAAGAACAATTCGTCATGTAAAACACGTGTGCCACAGAAGATATAGCCGATGCAGTAGTTGCACCTTGTTCTTCTTCTTTTTTTGAACGTCATCATACATTCATAACCTATTCAAGTATTGAAAAAACTCGATGAATATTTCGGTTCTCATTGCCAAATGTTGTGCAGATGACATGGGTGCCATTACCAATGATTTATGGTGTTCGAGTGGATGGACTAGTCAAAGATCTGCATTTGTTGCTTGTGCGAAAAGTGAATGAACTGATGTTTGTTTTTCCTACGTGATCTGCAATTCAGTGGGGTCTGTTCAGGGTGTACCGCGATGAGATGGCGACTGAGATAGCGTTAAGTGTCTCATTAAAGATTGTTTAAGATTAGATTAATAGCCGGGATGATAAGTCAGAGTGTGTGGTCTGTTCGTGTATTTCTCGTGAGCCCAAATCAAAACGTTCATGTGTCTCATTGATGACCGAAACCCATTGCGCCATTTACAGGGTGTCAAAGTCAAATATCTTCTTTCGCTCCGAAGCAACTGATTCATGCATATAGGCAGCTAATTGCGCGCATGTTCTATAGAAAAGGCGCGCTATCGTTTTGTCCAAATGTCTGTAATTTTCGATGATTGAGCCGAAAATAATTTCAAACGACTAGGTTGGACTCACTGACGACGAATCCGGTGTCAAATCGATTCTGTCCGGCTGGCCGACGACACGATAAGTGTCGAACGGAGCCAGCTAGCGACTTGAAACTTGTAGGGTAGTTTGCGCATCAAAATAGCGCGGTTAAGTTCGTTAATGGGCCAAATTGGCCGAATCGTTTCGGAGTTATAGCCATTTGAAATTTTAAAGTTATTTTCCCCATATTTCAGTAACTACCGAAGCTATTAGATTGAAACTTGGCAGTTAGTTGAAGCATAACGAGGCGCAACTTTGAGACAATTTCGTTGGAATCGTAGCCACTCAACCTAAAAAATATTGTTTTCGACATTTTTTTGATCCTGAAACTATTGTTCATACTCGAGAACAATTTCAGTTATAACTTGAGCTTCATATTTCACAGCAGTGTATCAAATTTCAATTCGATGTAGCTGTTAGTATTGGAGATATTGGAAAAAAATATGTAGAATTTCGTGGTTTTCTTCTCGATATCGTTTTTTTTCGGTATAACTTAAGAAATACTGATTCAATCGTGATAAAACCTTCCAGCTAGTTCGAAGATGCTCGAGTACAAAATCGTGCAAAATTCCGTGTTGATCGTGACATTGAAAATTTTTTTCAATTATTCAATATTCTGAGATATTCAAACTGTCATTTTCCGATGAAGTACTGGATTCCAGTAATTCTAATCTGTATCTATATTTACGGTCGGCCGTAAAATCCGCCCAATGATTCCGTAGATATACCCATTACAGATTTTATTTTCTCAATATTTTCCAAAATACATAGATCGAATTGGAATCCAGTACTTTTGCGCGCATGTTCAAATTCGTTGCCAAAGCGGTCATCTCCATTGAACATGCGCGCAAAAGCTGCTGCTTTGACGGCAGAACTTTTCTAGGTTTTCTTCATTTGCCAATAATTCGAACAATATTTTTCTGAACGAACTGAAAATAACTAACTAATGATCTGTTGAAAATCTACACGTATAGGTCCTCACGAGATGTCGAGAGGATTATGAGATTCTAGAAGACCAGCAGCGTTGAATGGGACGCCGGCTTATAATATGGAGGGTGTCACTCCAGATCTATTCCCACGGGACATTTTTTTATCGGGCCACTTGAAATGGAAGACTTGTGCCACGCAAAACGCCTATCTGAAAGAATAAAACCAGAGAATTGTCGACGAATGTAGCCGAAAAACTCAACAAATACTCAAGAATGTGAGGTGGTAGTTTGAGCAAAATTTTGCATTTGTTAGATCAAACTATTCTGGACACTCGTCTCATATTTTGCAACTAAATTTGTTTTTATAATTTCTGTTTCGATTAATCACGAAATTGTCTCTAACAACGACGATATAAGCACCATGACAAACCAAGTGGAAATAATGTAAATTTTTCGGCACTGGAAATATCGCTAGTCGGACAAATAATTATAAAAGTTCCAACCCACCAATGTTTTGGATATTTGAGCTATCGGAAGGACGGATAGAATTCGACCATATGTTCTTCAACGAATGGTCTCACCCAAACGTCTGAGAACATTTTGGGATTGTAACAGGTCATTCGAAAATTACAGACAGTTGCGAAAAATAATATGGTTCTCCAGAACCAGCACGCTCAAATCCTTCTCTGTAAACATCAGTGGTTTCGATATTTACTCAACATACTACTGCTAACAAAAAGTTTCAATGCGTTTCGAATTTATTCGGCATATGGACTCTCAACATTATTAATGTTTTTAAACTTTTAAGCATACCAACTAAAAACATATTCAGGCAGAAAATAATCTTCACGTATTTCAGACTACATATCCCTGAAAAATTTATCATAGCATTTTTTACGCATTGTCCACCTGTTTTCGATAGATTTTCGACGTAAACAGACAAGTTTATCATTATTGAATACCAGGATTATCTGCACTGACAACTTTGTGACTCACAATCGTTAAAAACGGGTTAAAACGAATTCCTATTCATGAATAGGCTCAGGTGAATGGAACCCACGCCGAAGGTGTAGTATCTCGAAAAATTAGTTTTCTGGGAAAACTAGTGAGTAAACTGAAGAAATATTAATAATTCCAGTTCTAATGAATGACTACCACATGTAGGTGACTCATAATTTCACCTAGATGGAAGGTCAAGATTATACTGATTTCGTTATTTCAACTCAGATAGTTGCTTATTTATGTATCAATATCAATATTGATTCAGATGTGTGAGAAAGGAAGCACGACTTGTTTCATTCGATTAATATCGTTCATTGTGAATGAGAGTAGATTACACCTTGAATGGTTTAACTTCCTTTTTTTTCTCGACTTGGGTATCAAACGACTAGGTTGGACTCACTGATGACGAATCCGGTGTCAAAATCAATTCTGTCCGTCCATGGAAACATAACTGTCGAACGGAGTAAGCTAGCGACTTGAATCTTTCAGGGTAGTTCACGCATTGAAATACCATAGTTGAGTTCGTTAATGGGCGAAATCAGCCAGATGGTTTCGAAGTTGTAGCCATTTGAAATTTGGAGATTATTTCCCCGATATTTCAGAAACTACTGGAGCAGTTGGATATAAACTTGGTAGTTGGTTGAATCATAACGACGCGCAACTTTTGGCTTAATTTCATTGGGATTGTATGTTCACTTAATTTAAAAAAAAAAAAATTTCTGAATTTTTTTCGGAAAACTATCGATTACGTTCGATAAAAATTTTGCTTGCTTACCTTGAGCTCTATATTAAATTTCAATTTGATACGAATAATACTTTCGAAGATATCGGAAAATAATTTGTGAAATTTCTTGTTTTTTTTCCATAACGTTGTTTTTTTCGGCTTAACTCAAAAATACTGGTGCAATCATGATGAAACTTAGCAGCCAGTTCGAAGATGCTGAAGGACAACTTTGTGCAAAATTTCATGATGATCGTGTAATTAAAACAAATTGAAAAAAATTCCAATTTTTTTTTCAAAATTCTGTGATCTTATCATATTATCCTCATAAAATTCTGTATGAACCTTCGAACTGTCATTTTTCGATAAGGTACTAGATTTCAATTTGATCTTATCTGTTTATTGCAAATATTGTGAAAATAAAATTTCTAATGCGTATATCAATGCGTAGATATACGCATTGAAAATTAAATTTTCCCAATATTTCCAACAATACGGATTAGATCGAATTGAAATCCAGTACTCAATCGAAAAAAATCTAGAAAAGCACTGACGTGAAGCCAGCAGCTTTTTCGCGCATGTTGAAAGGATATCACCAAAAGTGCTTTTCTAAGCTTTTTATTATATGCAATAAATTAAATACAGGAAAATGATGAAAAAATTTTGATGGGGAAAAATGATGTTGACAGTTTGAATTTTTCTTTCAATAATGTACTCAATAAATAATGTTTAAGTTAATGCAAAAATTCCCTCAGTTTTATGTTGAAGCAAAACTTTTGGACATATTGTTCAAATAAATCTGTCCTGAAATCTCTCAATGAATCACCCATAAAAATCGGTAAACGAACCGTACTGCAAAAGTTACCACCCGGTTCTATGGATTTTCAATTCGTTGACGAAATGTTTTCGATCAAGTTGCCGCAGTCAGAGTTCATGAAATTCGACGAATATTCTTATTGAGGGCTTCAAGAGTATGAGCCTTCTGAACATAATATCGTAAGTTAGAAAAAAATATAGATCGGATAAATTGGGTGATCTTGCCGGCCAATGTAAATCGCCGAAATGGAAAACAAATCGACCCGAAAATGCAGCCTTCAAAATTTTTATTATGGCTCGTGCAGTATTCTCTCCAATACAAATGGCCTTAACCTCGTAGTGTTTGCCAGTTTTAATTCGGAAGAACACGAAATCTGTGTCAAATTTCCCGTTGAAATAAAATCATCAATAAATTGAGCTTAAACCGTACGCAAACGTTGTGATTTGTCGAAATATCAAATACATATATAAATTCCGACTAATCATTATGAAAGATTTCGTATCATCGGATGACGTATGCATGGCAATCTAGATTTTTTCACGAAAAAATTCCATAAAAGCAATGATGGCGGGAAGTCAGCAACTGTCAAGCGTAATTTTGTATGAAGAAATTCAGGAGTGCGCGGGAAATTTCAGAGGTCAATAACCCTGTATAATCCTGTTTAATATTACCAATATTTTCTAAAGCTCATTCTCATTTTGATATTTCTGTTTCAGCTCTATCTCTCTCAATATGGTTATTTGGGTGCAACACACATAAACAAAAATAATAGCGGAGCCCTAGTCGATGAAAAAACATTCCAAAAAGGCATAGAAGAGTTCCAAAATTTCGCTGGCTTAGACATAACAGGTAAATATAATTTTCGTGAAATTTGAGGGAAAACTGTACATTATAGAAAAAACAGTTGTTGAAAAAGAAATTTCGTGATGCAACGACACGACTGAAACCTATTTCTCTGGCGGTTCAAATAGGTAATTAAAATTTGAAGCAGTAATTATTTCTATACTCCTAGTAATTTCCCAATCTACTAGGTTCAAGGATAGATTGAAATATTTTCACGACTTTCATCCTAGTTGAAGTAGCCCTTATCATATCCAAATATGAGGAATCGAGTATATGAATTAAAATGTAGGTTATTAACCCATATGAAGATCTTCCACAATCAGTTCCACATTGGAGAAAGAATGGGTTAAGGCCGACACCAGTATTGAAACTTGTACAGATTATACCTATTGAAAACTTATCTCGAATTCGAAATATTGCATCAAGTACTGATACATAGATAAAACTAATTGTGGTAGTTGGAGACTAAAACTTACGTTAACGTTATCCAACTGATAACACCACAAAATTGGTTCCAGTGGAAAGAGACAAACTAATCCTACCCCATAAACCCCCATCCACCTAAGACTTCCGTTTGTGTCACATAGTTACAAACTTTTCTTCACAGTTTCGAAGCGAAGACGCAATCCGTGTCTCTATGTCTGAATTCGGTTACGTATTTCACAATATAAACATCACAAAGCCAATGCAAGTTCGTACAAGATATTTGTAAAGGACAGATTCGTAGATTTGTTCTTCTCTGCCTCGGTTTCACATCTCTCAGAATAACCATTAGGAAAAATGACAGGGAACATCGTTGTCTTCAAATAATATTCGCTGTAATACCCTTCAATTTTGCTCTTCTGTTTGAAAACCTCAATTGCTTCCATGGATAGATGAATTATGGGGTTGAAATTATGTCTCATCGAAAATTTCTTCACAGGAAAACTGGATGCACAAACCATCGAAGCTATGAGTCTACCGAGATGCGGAGTTAAAGATAAAGTTGGTACTGGAGACAACAGAGCAAAGAGATACGCTCTTCAAGGTAAAGTTTTCGAAAATTTTCACAAGGACATAATTCTATCATTGAGCATTCTGATCATACAATCCGAAAAAAACTGTTTGTGTTCGAACAAGCTCAATGCGTCTTTTTTTCAGGTAGCAGATGGAAAGTCAAAGATCTCAAATATCGTATCACTAAATATCCTGCTAACCTCAAGAGAAGCGCTGTTGATACAACAATCCAAAAAGCATTCAACGTATGGTCTGAATTCACTGATCTCACCTTTTCGCCATCTAGCGGCAACGTTCACATCGATATAAGATTCGAGAAAGGAGAACACGGTGATGGTGATCCATTCGACGGACCCGGAGGAACCCTTGCCCACGCATACTTTCCGGTAAGTACCAACAGCCCTTTCAGGTATTGCTCATCAGTCAGAAGTCAGATGCAACAAGTTTGAATCTTTTATAGGTTTATGGAGGTGACGCTCACTTCGACGCCTCCGAAAGATGGACCATAGATTCCTACTCTGGCACCAATCTGTTCCAAGTAGCAGCCCACGAATTTGGTCACTCGTTAGGTTTGAGTCACTCAGATGTACGAGAAGCTCTCATGGCTCCTTTCTACAGGGGATACGATCCTATTTTCAACCTACACGAAGATGACATATACGGAATCCAAGCTTTGTACGGGAAGAAGACCAAGAAATCCAGACCAACATACAACAGTGACGACGATGGTGACATTGATGAAAGTAACGTCAACCACAGAAAGGAACCAGCTCCTAAACCATCTGCAGGAGGCTCAAACGAAGATCTTTGCAAAGATCCAAAAATAGACACAATTTTCACTTCCGCTGAAGGACAAACTTATGTTTTCAAAGGGGACAAGTACTGGAAGTTGACTGAGACGAGTATTGCTCCAGGATACCCCAAACCAATCAGCTCAAACTGGCCTGGTTTGCCAAGTAATATCGACGCAGCTTTCACGTACAAGAATGGAAAGACGTATTTCTTTAAGGGAAGTAAATATTGGAGATATGTAGGTAGCAAAATGGATGGTACCTATCCCAAGGAGATATCAGCTGGTTTCACTGGAATACCTAATAATATTGACACAGCCGTTGTATGGAGTGGAAACGGAAAGATCTACTTCTACAAGGGATCCAAGTTTTGGAGGTTCGATCCATCCGCAAGACCTCCAGTGAAGAGCGTATACCCTAAACCAATTTCGAATTGGGAAGGACTACCAGACAACTTAGATGCTGGTTTCCAATGGAGCAACGGTTATACCTACTTCTTCAAGGATAATGGATATTACAGGTTCAACGATAAGGCCTTCGCTGTGGACAGAGTTTCCCCGGCTTTCCCTAGAGATTCCAGATATTGGTGGTATGGATGTGAGAACACACCTGAAGGAACAATAGCAACTAGTGAGTCCAGAGATTGGTTAGTCAATGAAGAGGGCGAATATGATGAAGACGCTAGTAAAATATATCATGATTCAGGTAGGAATTATATTCACTGAGCATGTATATCATCAACGAATTATGAGATCCAGTTTTTCGAAATAACAAAAACCTTTCTCCATTTTTCGACGTCAGATCTTTCATTTCATGAAAAAAGATTTGAAGATTCAATATTCCATATGGAACTAACTACATCATCTTTTCTAACAATATTTGAAAAATGAATTAATTGACTGACATAATTTCAGGAGTGATTGTTATGTACTAACGGAGATCATATTTGATTGATCATTTCGCAAAAGGAAAAAAATCCATGGAATACTAAAATTCTATATTACTAATAATAATTAGTTCTGTTACATTTTCATAGTTCTAATACTTTCATTTCAGCATTTTTGAAAAATTCGCTCTCTTCATTGAGTATGTATTGAATTTTCTTGCATGCAACTTTATTCTATTTCTTACTATTATTTGTCATTCTAATATGAAAACTTTTACTAACATCACCAATATTTCCAAATAACCTTCGGTCAGCATGTTTTAATTAAGTACTTACTCAAATGTGTTTTGTATATATAATAATAATATTTTTATTTATAGACTGCATAATTGCACAGCATTGCCTTGGTAGTTTTGAATGTAGCACGTTTTTACCTTTAAGTGAATAGATTGTTGAATAATTAGCAGAAATTTGATGTAGAAGAAATTTTTTTAAGACGTATGCATTATTGCATTTTAAGATTGAAGATGACCATTACTGATTTTATGAAGGGAAAATTAATGGAAAAAGCTTTTATGATATAGGTATGCATTACCAATTTTCTTCTACATGGTGATTTTATTTTGCATGGGTTGAACTAAATTGCACTAATTTGTTTGGAAAACTCATATGGGCATATATGGAAAGGTTTCTGATGGATACATTAGGGTTCTGGTTATATGATGGTTATTGAATATTATTTTTGACTGATCGATCAGGAATTGAAATGTCCTCCATGAAATTAGAAATATATACTATATTAAATAACTTATAGTATACTTATCTACATGAGTGTTTCAATTGGAACAAAATATTGATTGGGATGTATTATCTAGGAAGCAAAACTCACGATTTTTTTTTTAAATTTATGCAATATATTGGATATTCTTCGAGGCAATTTTATTCGGTACCATTGTGGCGTTCTATGTTTTCCCGAATATCTCTACTCATTGAAAAAATCGTATTCGAATTCAATTCTGTCATTTTTGCGTCCAGGTATGAACACTTTGACTTCTGAAACAAGAAATATACTTTATTTACTTTCATAGAGTCACTCCACTCCGTTGGTCATGGAAGTTTGACACATTCCACTCTGTATAATTGAAAAATGTTTGGTTAGGTTCATTTTCCTGTCTGATAACTACGCAACGTTGTGCGTTCTACAAAATGGTAGTGGTTATTACGAAAGTGAATAAATGAAAACTCTAGAGTCTTTCATGATAACATGTAGGATTGGATCAAGTCTCGCTCATGATCATGATCTCGCGTAATTATTTTGACCCCGAAGACTTTTTACTAATGACCAAATTGACTCATTCCTAGTAACAAAAACTTAATAGACCGATTCCAAGGCCTACCGACTGGCTTTATGAAAAGGAATGGAGTATGGGTAAACAAATATAAATAAAAGTACCTACTTAAAAATGTTCAGTGTACGTTGGAGAGCCAAATAAAATTTAAGTTTTCTGAGCCTATCCATCCGAACTCTTTCATCTATCCATGAATTCGAATTAGCTTTGAATCCAATCCAAAGAGAGCTGATTCCTCGAATTTTCATTCATTGTGTTCACAGTAGTCTTGTATGAACATTTTAAATTATTCTCTATTCGTCGTTTCGAAAAACGGTCATCGAAAGTTGAATTCCTATCTAAATACAACATTTTCTCATAGAAAAGGATTAAGAAAAAGTAGTATCCCAATAGTGGTCTCACCATAGACATAGAGTATATCTATGGTTCTGCCCACGATACAAATATCTGTATTATGGTTCTGACCAACACAGACTAAATCTGACTATAGATTTCTGTATCGATCAGTTTTTTTGAATCGCCGGAGCTTTGCTTTGGGTCTAACAGATTAGTGTATTGTTTAGTTTATCGATACCTTTGGCCACTGTTTAATGGACACGGCTACATTCCAGAAAATTACAGAAGACCGCCCAGGCAATGAAGTTGGCAATTCATCAAGTAATGAGTATGTTGTGTTCATTTTTTTTCTTTTCTGTGCATGCTTTCGATTATTCTACATTCAGGCAATACCTTCAATATTATCACTTTAATTGTTTTAAAAGTGAATACATGTAGCTTCAGTTCATGTTCATTCTATTTTTCATCAGTTTTTTTAAAATTAAATACATATCTCATTTTATCTTCAACAATTGAAGTTGTATGATTGCCTAAAATCTCGCAACTAACTCGAAACCACAGAAACATGGCGAAATAATAATAATTTTTTTTTCTTAGATGATATGAATAATTTGGTTGATGAAGAAGGACCAAATCAATCCGCAAGGACGGGTAACACAACTTCCAATCAAAAGAACGATACTTCAAGGATATCATCGTCATCATCGTTATTCCTCCTATTAGTAACGTTGAAATTGATTCACTGTGTTTCGTGAAACACATCACTATTTCGTTTTATAAACGAACCTAGATACGATTAAGGACTGAATGAAGTGCCTCCCTTGAAAAACAAAGATTCTGCGTTTTATGTATATACGACAATGTTACTTCAGTTCAATTCAAGGCCACTAGTCATATTGTTCATATCAGTTGAACTGGACCTCACCCGTATGAGGCAGAAAGGCAAGGTTCCTGTAAGCGGGAAATATACGTAGTTGAAATCTCGGCAACTAGATGGGGTCCATCATATCATTGTTAAATCATTGCCTTAGACTTGAGTTGTGATATTTATATACGTAGGATAAAAGCAAATATTTAAATTGATGTTTGTTACTCTTTTTCCTCAATATATCTCAAACTAAAAGTTCTGTAATTTCAAATAAATGTCACCTTATTTTTTCCACAGAATGTCAATGACTTCACAGTAT
Source organism: Myrrha octodecimguttata (assembly GCA_958510865.1). Classification (NCBI taxonomy): domain Eukaryota; kingdom Metazoa; phylum Arthropoda; class Insecta; order Coleoptera; family Coccinellidae; genus Myrrha; species Myrrha octodecimguttata. Next base: position 37,559,901 of record OY294057.1, read on the forward strand.
TCGGTAGTTTCCTTAGTGCCAATCAAAGAATGTAGATATTATTCTTTATTTCACATGAACTGGCGTTATACTTATTTAACGAGAATAAGAAATATTTTGTTTTCGATTTAGAATAACACAATCTAAGCGTGTACTGCAGGTGCTTTAATTAGCAATAAGTTATTTACAAGAATAGTTTTATTTAGTGTTTTCGATTCTGTATACAATTCATGTTATATCTATTGTACGATTATTTTCACTTTCTGTTCTTCCTCTTTCGATTTTTGAATATGGATTGTACTGTTTTCAGTTGTTTACTTAGAAATTGAAATTTTGTATTAGTCAACTAATAAATTATATTTTATAGTAACATTACGTTTTTATAACCTTAAGTACTCAAAATGTTAACATATTATTGGGATAGGTATAATTTCTTTGAAATTCTATTTTGTTTTCTCAATATTTCATCAAGGATATACTAAGGTGGATGCGCTTCTGAGAATGTTGGAAAAACAATACACCTTTTCATATAAATTGAAATTTAATGGCTGGGCAAGAACTATTCTTCCCGACGGAACTTATGCTTTATTTCGGCATATCCTTCTTTCATTCATTTCTAAAGTGTCAACCCTTGGATTTGGCTGGCGTGCCCTGATCATATTATGAATCATTTAAATACCAGAGTGTTGAGACATTTGCACTGCCGATCGACATTTTTCCTTGGACTGGGACAATGTTCATAGAAAAATTAATTATTAATTGAATTGACAATATTCGGAATTTTCAATATCCAGAAGTACTCTTATCGATGTATTTTGATCTTTGATGTTCATCAGATAAATGATGGTCAATTTCAATAAAGCATTTTTATTTCGAATTTGCGAATTGTGTTCTGTTCGAGAAGAAGAATGTGAAAAAAATAGGAAGAACAAATCAAAATAATTTTTCCGTTCTATTTTTATATTCATGGATGATTATTCTCAACACTAGATTGAATTCATCACTTTATAGCTGTATAGATACCCTCTAGGCTAGTAAAAAATCAACAAAAATAAAAATCATCGTTATATCAATAGAAAAAGATTTTTACCAACAAACTCAGCGAGATATTTATATACGTTCAAAATTGTATTTTACCTTTATCTTCTGAAATTAAGTTCCGATCGAAGGTACTCGATACGGGTTGAAATATGACGATTTGATGGTTTATGCAACACCATTATAATCAGCTATCGTTTCAGGATCAAGTGATTTGTCTGTTCCTACTTTACCATTTCGTCCTCCGGTCAACGCAAACTTTTACGTCCTGTGGGTAATTTATTATTTTTTGAATAATTTCGGAGGCATTCTCGTCATAAGCTCCAGCTTTCTGCCTTTTAAGTGTTTTATTAGTTGTTCCTTAAGTTTATTACTGATATATTAATTTCTTATATCATCAAAATGTCTGCAGCCTCATTGATCTTGAAAAACAAATTTGTGATTATTCAGTTGCTTGTATTCTTGGATTCCCGTTTCCCAATCATAAAGTTAGTCGTATCCTTCTTATGTCTCTCAATCTTCTTCCTGTGGTTATTCATTTTGTTTGTGATATATTCATCTTCTTCATATGCCATATCGTATCCTCGATAATTAAAATGTGACACCTGCTGTAAAGTGTAATACCCAACCACCATTTCGTTCCTATAGGATATCTTCCTAGGATTAGGTTCAGTTTCCTCTTTTTATATTTCTATATTTCAATCTTTAGATAGTAACTTTCATATGCATATGGAATTGGGTCTGAGACGGCATAGTTGACGAGATGGCCATAAAAAGTGTTTCTCAGTTTACGTTCAAAATTTGGCACAATTTGAACACGCATATTCCAGCATAAGTCGCAAATAGTCATCTGCCTGAATTCTAGTCGATATACCGCTGTTTTCTGGTCAGTGCACGCGAGGAAAGTTTGTAGAGATAGCCGAAAATTTATAGGAGCAAAAGTTTCCTGCGAATATTTATGAAAAACGCTACAAAGTTTACACATGGGTTTATTATTTTTGCAGTGGAACAACCCAATACCATTGATTTCTTAAATAAAACTGATGCGATCTCGAGCGAAACACGATTTTCTACTGAGTTTCAGGGATTTCGGTTCAGTAATTGGGGTTTTTCCTTCGAACGAAAATGCAGTTATTTTCTTGAAAAACCTTCGGAACATCACATTTTAAACATACAGTTTTAATATGATATTATTTAAAAAATGTTTGATCATCTGTAACTGAAAAATAAAAATGGGGATTTGCATTTAAAGGGAATTATCATGAGTGCACGATATGGTAACGTCGAATCCAGCTTTTTCGGAAAGAAAAGGACGTCAAATGTGTTACTTTGCTTAGGAAAACAGAGATAGCTATACTTCGATCTGGTTAGAGTAGAAAACAACGACCAAGGAATAGAAAAAGAAAAGCACAGACTGTCTTATTACTGACAAAACGCAATTGTTTGGTTATATTGACAGAGAACACGTGTGCACCACAGAATAGGAATAAATATTTCGTTATTCTATAGCAGAAAAAATAATTCTACTAAACAACGTTGTCACTTCGTGCATGCATGACAAATCCCAAACCCCAATTTTGAAACCTGATTTTGAATACTTTCTGAAGGTTATTTGGGAAAATGATGATTCAAACCCATAATAATTATGTTCAAATTTGCATTTCCAGTAATAACCCAAATTCAGGAAAAACCCCCATTTCAGAGGAAAGCCCCGGACAACGGACGGCGCACGGATGGATTTTTTTTATTAGTTCATTCAATCTACTTACTTCAAAATGTAAAATGTGGAATTTTCAGGGGAGGTAATTTTTTTTTTTGGTCGATCACTATGGTTTTATCATTCGATTTTATCAAAAAACAATATGAAGGATATAATTTGTTATGTATGCCATTTCATCCTTAGGTGCAAGGGCGTCGCCAGGGGGGGGGCAGGTAGGGGCAGCTGCCCCCCCCTAGAGAAACCAACAAATTTTTCCAAATGTCCCTTAGGTCCAGGCTCTCGACTTGCGAAATATCAGTCGAGATAATTCCTACATGTCGAAACTCGAATGAATTCACTAATTCCCTTCCAATTTCATAACATTTATACCCGTGTTGTTACTCATAGTTTATCCGTCTACAAGTGGAGCTTTCGCTTGTTGGGGTTCCAATTATCCAAAAAATAAATAAACATCCGCCAGTGCTGTCGCCTGCCTTGTTTATATTAAAGCGATGTGAGTGACGAATTGGAGGCAATACTGCCTTGGTTTCAAATTTTTCACCAATTTATTCATGAACCCCACAAAGAACCTTATCGTCTGTTTTTTCGCGGCATAACACATGAGATAGGATCAAATTTTTCTTATTCGTTCCGTTCGTAGAGGATAGGGAATAATGACTAGTGATTAATAAGTTCTCAGTTTAGACAGTTAATAGGTCCACATTCATCAATATGTACATCAGAAAGTTTTTTGGTGAGTTTTTAGCGTTTTACTTTCGTAGATTCCCTGGAATGAGGTAAATTGTTTTTTTGTGAAATCAACTACAAAGGTACAATATGGAATCAATTTGGGATATCGAAATGAATTCATTGTAAATCGATTTAGGTGCAGTTTTTCATAATGACGCAATGAATTTTAATCAGTAACGACCGTTGGGGGTCCATTCCACAAAAAAGCGCCCTAGAAAACTTTCAACACAAAATACTTATGGGTCAGTGAGATCAAAATAATGTCGCATAGTTCGTAGTCAACCTCGGTTTTGTGGTCTTAGCTTCACATTATTGGTTGGATCACATACAGTTATAAGATGTTTCAAGGTATGTTTGGGATAAACCTACCTTGAATCTTTGCTCCGTGATCTGAACGAAGGAGGGCGATAGGGCGTTACTTTGAAACTTTCATATGGGGGATTTTTTGTGAAATGGTTTATTCAAATGGGTTCTACAAAGTTCTGCTAAAAGAAAATATCCACCTTTGAAAACACCATGTATTTACCTACCTATCTTAAATGAATCATTCATAAATTATATTATTGACATTTTCATCGACTATTCACATACACTTGAATCTTCAATTAGAAACATCGCAGCACTACTGAAAGGTAACAAGGTACATAAATACGTGTCTTTCAAACAATGCCAAGAAAAAACTGTAAATTTTTTCAGTGGATAGTTTCGCTCTTTTTGAAGGATTTAAATTTAAATTACTAATTGAGAATTAAAACTGAACACCCTTTTATTGTGTATGTTTTTTGACAAGCTACGAATACGTTTGTAGAACGCTTTTGCGCAGAGACGTGTGAATGTGAAACGGTACTTATTACATTTGATAGACTGTTAGAGTTGAGAAATTTATAATAATAGTTGTTAGTTTTGATGAATAACGAAAAGCGAAGAAAAATATAACAGTGACGATGGTTGAGGAGCACTATGTCGGAAGATCACCTCAATGGTCTGGCCATGATGAGTGTGCATAGAGCACTTATTAACAAAAACTTGCAGGATTTTCGTAATGAAGTGGTCGAAAAATTCACGAAAAACCCCCGAAAATTATGTTTCAATTAACTTTTATGTATTGAATACAATAAATAAACTTTCTCTGATAAATGCAATAGTTTAGTTTACGTTTTATTTTTGGTACAGTAAAGATACTCTTGACTGTTCCCACAATTTATACTTCCCCATCTTTCATTCATATCAACCTGCCCCCCCCTAGGCCATCGGCTGGCGACGCCCTTGCTTAGGTGAGATGGCATATGCAAATATTTCTACGAGCTTGTTCTAGGGAACAGCGCGTTATCATTTCGTCACGATGTCTGTACTTTTAGAATTTTGAGCCGAAATTGGTCTCAAACGACTGGGTTGGACTCACTGATGAATAATCCGTAGTTAAAATTGATTGTGTCCATCCGGCCGGCCGAGTGCGCTGTAACTTTCGAAAGGAAGGACCAAGAGTCTTGAAATTTTCAGGACAGGTCTGAGATCCTGAATATCTCGGTTGAGTTCGTTAATGGGCCAAATCTGCCGAATTGTTTTTGTTCTACAGCCATTTGAAATTTTGATTTTTCAATAACTCGAGAAATATTTATCTGATCGAAATGAAACTTGGTTGGAAGATGAACAGTGTCGATAAAAAGAATTATCCATGGAAAAATTCGAAAAAAAAAATTTGTTTTTGAAAATTTTCATATTTCATTGAAATTTCACTGAAATTTCCAAATCACCATTTCGCAATGTGAACAAGCGCATTAAAGCAGCTGACTTCACGTCAGTGCTTTTCTAGGTTTTTCATTTTCGTTTCATCTTCTGAGATTATCTAAATATCCAGATATGAATGAACCCTTGCATAAACTATATCTTGCAGTTGTTTTTCTAAACGTTTTGAACTTTTTTAAATGCAAGCAACATTTAGTCGAAATCTGACTGAATTTTTCAACGCATCTCTATCTCCTGATAATCTAATCGAATGATACTCGCGAAAAATCGTATGATTTTAGTCATTTTTCAACCAGAAGATTTCAGTTCAATCTGAAGTTTTATAATTATTAAAATCAGGATAGTTTAACGGGTGTAGGTCAGTCTAACCGAACAAGATTTCAAATGAATCGAAACGTTGACATTCTTTACAAATAAGCCTTTGTTTATACTGATCTACACTCAACTATGCTGATTTGACTGAAGAAGGTTATCAAACTCTTTTCGTAACTTTATAATTATTGACCATATGAAATTTTGAATGCGAATCTTAGGAACCTTTGGCAGCATTTGACGCACTCACGAATTCGTGCTTCATGAAGCTCCAAACCTTGCCAAACCTTGAAAGATTTATGCGGAATTTTGTGAGGACCATATTACTGATAGTTTTCAGATTTGTTAGCCAAATATAAAAAATAGGATATCCTGGAAATAACTGACAAACTTGACATACTTTTCCCCAACATCTTTGAAGATTAATATGCGGCCGAAATCTGATGAATAGTCACCGAAAAAAAAAAATTTCGGGGACAAAATTTTCGAGGAGAATTTTTTTTTCAATTTATACTGTACGATACTCACTCGAAAAAGTTGTTCATCTGTATATTTCAACCACCTATGAGGTTCAAATCCGATTGCGATAGTTTTTCTGAGGATATTGAGGAAATAACCTCAAAATTTTCAATAGTCAAAAAATTTGACATATTTCTTTCACAATGAAATCCTAAAAAATATCAAATCCAACTGGAAGGCACTTCTGATGAAGGTTGACACAAGGTTTGGGCCAAGGCTACTTCCGTATAATGAAGCTTCCTGAGAAAACAATTCTATTCAAGAAAAACTAGGGAAATTTCCCAAATTCTTTTTTTCCTTGAACAAAAGAGTATCCCTCATTTAAGTATGCCTTGAATCAATTGCCTCATTGACTACTTGTTCTAAGAATAACCAAAGAACCTTATATATTCAAATAAGAATATCTCAAAAATCATGCAGTGGAAGTTGGGTGAAAGTACACTATTTATGTGAAAGAAGAATAATGCAAAATTTTCAAAGAAGGAAATGACAGATGCCTAGAGATTTGCTGAGATTTTGATTTTAGTGTTTTATAATTAATCATTCCATTAAGTGATCATATAAAGAAATAAAAGTCAAACGCCTCTGCATACTGGGGTCGGTAAATATTCTTAGGGGTTAGTTTCCAGAATAAAATATTTTTTAGGGAATTTCAACAGCTCAAATCCTAAAACAATATCAGATTTTTCGTGTTAAGAAACATTTTACAACGCAAGCAGAAATAATAGTATTCAATATCTGAATAACTGGAACATACCCATTATAATCAATAACCATACACAATTTACATTTCCCTAATCATGGATAGACGATTCGGTGAGACCAAGGGTATTTCATTGAGTCGATAGATGGGGCGGCCGTATGGCTATTAACCGATAGTGGTGTTGCATACCACGAGAGTCCGCTAGGGTCGCGTCAGCCGCAGAAGTGTAATTGATCTAAGCGGGCCGGGGCGGCGGCGGCGGCGTATCGATCTGTTGAGCGCTTGCGCTGTGGAATGAGTGCGAGCGCCAGTGTCGAGCGAGAGACGGCCGGCACAGCTCGCGCCCGGGCGGGGAGGACTGTTACCAACATACCTTCTCAAAGATGGCGGCCGTTGCCAGCAGCAGAGCAAGTGCTCGCGTAAAAGACAGTTCAGTGGAGAAATCCCGAGTCCAGTGAGCGCGCTAGTCGCTTAACGTGGAGTGTCGTGGGGTGCCGTGGAAAGTGATTAAGAGATGTGATGTGCGTGCCCGTGGGTTCCGGAGCGACACACTCGTGGTTGAAGCCGTCGTCGTCGCCGTCGCCGAGGAGCATGCAGCATGACTGTGGTGAGTGGGGCCGGGGGGCGGCCTAGCGGGCCCTGGCTGACGGCCCCCGGGGGAGCCACGAGGGGGGCAACCGCAGCGATGCTCCCGGCTCCCGCAGCTGAATGCCCCGCAGAATGCCCCGGGTCTCGTCGGTCGGCCTGTCGCTGCTCCTGATGGCCGCCGGCCTGGCGTTCGCCACTGCCACCAACGTACCGCCGCTACTGAACCCCTGGCTGTCGTCGAACGACCTGCAACTCACGGACACACTGCGGGCCGTCTGTTCTTCATCAAGTACCACGTCAACGGAAAAGATAACCTCTTCCGCTTGTCCGCCGCCTTGCCCCGCCACTGTTAACAGTAACTCTACTCAGTGCCTTTATTATTTGAAAGAATCGCACAAAGAGGAGGTGTGCGGCCGCGACCTGGGTGTCGAGCGCAGGCGTGAGGTGCTGCACGGTCTTCGGATGCGCCACTGCTGCGAACACGCTGTGGATGTGGCCCTCCCCGAGATCGCTCTTCGGGGAGGTGCTCCTTGCAGAAAAATGCTGGACGATCTCATAGTGATGGACAACTTAGCGGCACAGGCGACTTGCGTTAATGCCGACCTGCTGTCCCGCTACGACTGCGGCCAGCCTTACACCAGAATATTCCGTTGCAAAGACTGCAAGGTAGGTTACCAACATCTCACCAAGGTTCATTCCTCCTGATCTTAAATCTCAGTTTATCACAAACATCGATTTCATTGATTGAGCAGGCGAAAAAGTACAGCCTGAATCCTGAATCCAGATCTGAATTAAGAATTTGAAGTCATCAACAAGAACATTTCAATAGATAGAGAAGCCTATCTTATGAATAGTTCCGTAATTAGGACAACCTAGTTCGGATGGTGACAGTCCAAAAATAACAATGAGCATCTTGAATTTTTATTGGTCAATCTATCTAGCTTTCTGCTTGGAGCTCCATCTGAATAACGAGAATGATCATCTAGATCCATTCTATAGATCAAAGTGGCTTTTTTGTTGGAGGGTACTGAAGTAGCTTAGCTCTGTCCTGATTTTTTCAATTTCAAATACAATCATCAACCATTCAAAACCCGTTTTCACCCACGTATCTTAGATTCTCACCTTAATAAAAAACTAAGCTAAGGGCAACGCTCACGTATCGGCCACAGCCCAGCCCACGGCACACCGGAATTTTATTTTTTTCATATAGTTGAATTAATTCAGTAAAATTAGTAGGGAAATAAGTTTCCGTTTAGCCGTGGTCCAGGCTGTTGCCGATAAGTGAGCGTTGGCCTTTAGTCACCAAGGTCAGTTTAAGGAATCGTTAAGTTTTTTTCCGGCACTTCTCGAACTAGGACAACTCGATCCAGATTTTGGAATTTCGAATGAAAGCATGAGTATTCTGAATCTTCATCAGGCGCTATTTCGAACATTTTGCTTTGTCTTGAATCTGAATTATAAATCTGGTGGATGAAAAACATCACTTTCGACATTTCTGAACTTTGTCAAAATTTTGACACTTCATATTTAGCTGCATAAACCGTTTGAACTCCACTCAAATGGAAAGTTAGCTGGATACGAAGCGATTTCAAGCGATGAACCTAAAGCTCCGGTTAGAGTTACGGCTATCCACATAGCCAGATTATCGTTTGCCTAAATGTCAGTTTGGATAACCGTAAGCATAATCGGAGCTTCTGGTCCATCGCTTGAAATCGCTTATAGTTCACTATATGTGGCAATAGTATCACGTGGATGTCAACGTGCTTCTATTCACCTGGCATACTCCTATGAAACCTCGGAATCTGATCTGTTGATAGATATTGGTTTCCTCTTCTGAGATTAACAAAATCTCGGTGATCCCCTTCCCAGAGATTTTTTTTGCGGATTCAAGATGCCCGAATGGTGGGATGAACATTTAACTTTCTTCTGTTTCTTATCAAACATCTTCCCTTTCTATGAATTCTATTCGTTTCCTGGTCGGAGTTCATTAACGCTACATTATCAGTCATCAGTGCAGTGTTAGAGAGCCGTCATCGAGATTCAGTTTCTTTTTAAGTTAAGGATAAATACTTTATATTTCTAGCCCTCAAATTGCATGTTCCATCTGATATCCAGATTTTGATATGATCCCAGTATACAAATTAAAGATTCTAATGAGTGAAATGAAAACCAGAATGTAATGACCCAAAGTAGGTAGAGATAATGAACTTTATGATGACCTAGATCTAGTATCTCCTAATCTGATTCTCTACAATGTGTGATGTTTGATGATGAATAAATGGACACATACAATAGCTTCCAGTTACAAGAACATTATGAAGTATTATACAATTTTGCTCCCGGTAATTCATTATGGTTTACCAGGTATTATGCTTCAGTTTAAGGTGTAGTTAAGGGTGTTACTGCAACACTATGTTGAACTGCGATTACACTGAACAGCAGAGTTGAAATGACTTACTGTAGGTACTGTTTTTTGAATTCCAAAACTAACCTCAATTTACATTTCGATAGATTTAAGATCAAGGGGGGTTGAATAAGACTCATTCATATAATTTTTCTTTCTCTTCTCGTGAATATAGGTAACTTCTGACATGAGCACAGGAATTTTAAGTTCCATGATGAGGATTCACTATATTGTTCTATTTTATGATTAGCTGAGATAATTATGATCAGATGAAGAACTTATTGTTCAATAAGATCTTTTCCTTGAATATGTTTTTCGGATTTGCCGAAGAGTTCTTATGTGAAATTTTTAACTCTTTCCTACTTTTTTTTAGCACTCATATGAATTTAACATATCTCGGAACATACTGAGTGGTAGGCATTATATCCATGCATTGAAGTCTAGAAAGAACTTTGAAGAACTAAATTTTCGAGCAGAGTTGAAAAAGTATTTTGAAACTGAGTATGCATTAGAGTCGAATAATTGAAATTCTTAGCACTTATTGGATGTTTCCCAAGAATTTCTTCAGAACTGTGATACCGGTATAAGCTGTCTGATTCATCTCATTTATCTGAATGTTCTTTTATTTGCTTAGGAGTTTGAAATTTGTGACTAGAGTATTCGAACAATTGAAGTTCCTTCGGGCCCTTAATCTTCAGCTTTTTATAACCATAACTCATGTAATGAAAATATTTTGAATATGTGAAAACAAATGATGAATTCACGATCCTATTATTCGAAAATGAATTATTGGTATCTAGGTTTATATTTGGAAGTTTATTAGTAGAAAATAATAAGTTGCTTCTCGGTGTTACTCAAACAATGTTGGAGTTTTTGGGTTTCTGAGTATTTAGATTTTTTTTCACAGTCTTCGTATTCTCTGGCCACGATTCACGAAAATTTGAGGAATTGGACAAATCAGCTTGAATTACAACAACAAATGCTCCGAATGGAGTTTTTGAATATTTCAGGAGATAATTCACCAATGATACGTCTACAGGCCCTTATTGTATTTTATTATTTATAGCCTAGTTTAAATGCGTAGTGGAATCTGATGAAAATAATTTCAGACTCATAATTGCGATGGTTTATGGTATGGTTTATTCAAATGAGTTTTTCTTCTGCTGGGAATAGGAACAACCTCTAAAACATTCAGCGTCGATAAATTAACAAATTTCCAAAAACAAATACTCAACCCAAATGCCAGTAAGGGAATAAGTCCTGTCACAAACACTGATATACAAAAAGCTGCTTTCAAGTGCCATTAATCGCCGAATATAGTACTCCAACCATTTTTTCATTCGGTGGTCATCAGAGGAGAATCAAAAAAGGAAATGATACGAGCGTTATAAATCCCGCAGTTTCCCTAGCAATTTATCCGATTTATTGTTCTGAATGGGCAGGTGGACAAGTTGATTCAATTGTGAGCTTGTCATATCCAATAACGCTCGTGAAATGTGGCCCACTCTAATGGCGGCACTCTAGGGTCCATCGAAAATTCATAACCTTCACAATCGTTCAAATTCGGACATGTCGATATTGGAATTCTATGCTCGTGTGACGTGATAAGATTGCGGGCTTGTTCTTTCGAAGGACATGTCAGTGTATAATTTGAACTGGAACGCAACGGCTTTCGACGGTTGTCCTCCATCGAAATTTCGCATATAGACATTGGAATGGTCCGAAATTGATGTGGGGTAGCATGTTGTTTCGAACGGGAGGTCTGTTTGACAGCAGTAACTGAAGGCCTGTCAAAAAATAATAGGACAATATCATATGATTGTGACGTTTACCCGCCATGTTATTGTCTGCGGTTTATGGAAATTTGTTGTGGGATGAATGAATGGCGCGAAACATTGTTCGATGTCTGTGTGCCTATTGAGTATAACAATCCGAAACAGTAATCAACAGTTCATTAATGATATCCTGAAACACACTGTAATAGTTTTGTCGAGTAGCTCGCGCATATAATTGATTAATAGAGAAATGTTGAATGAAACATCAAAATCAAATGGATCTGGAATTCAGCAGTTTTCAGAATTCGGTTATCGATTTGCATCCCCCTTAAGGCATGGTAGTGGTGAATTGGAAGGATCAACTTGATTTACGACCAAAATACTTAAATTGCTAATAGTTTTTGGAGAAACCCTTAAAGTGAGCAGGATACGCTTGTGATAGAATGTCGTAAACGTAAGTCAACTTGGTGAAAAAATTTTGAACATTTTTCTCCAATTTCCCCGAAATTAACATCGGATTGAAATCAAATAGGAAACACTTATTAACTATAAGGTCTGTACCAAATTTGTTCGTAATCTGATAGATAGCTTCCGAAAAACCGAGATTTTCCATCAAAAATCAGGAACATTTTTGAATTTTTTCCTTTGATTATCTGAACAGTGAACCCCCACAACTTTGCACAAAGTTGCGCGTTTATGTTCTCGAACTGATTCCGAAGTTTAACACCGATCGTATCAGTATATTGAAGAAATAACCTCATAATTTCAAATGGGCATAACTCCGAAATCGTTCGGTCGATTATACCGATTAACGAACTTAACCGAGATTGTAGGACTCCAAACCTAGTCTGACAATTCGACCAAAAATTCTTTTACGGGGGGGGGGGTCCAACCTAGTCGTTTTAAACCATTTTTGGCTCAAAATTAAAAAATCTAGAAGAGCACTGACGTGAAGTCAGCAGCTTTTACGCGCTTGTTCGAAATGGCTACTTGGAAATTTCAATCAAATTCAAATGAATTATGAAAATTTTCAGAAAAAAAAGTTTTTCAAATTTTTCCGAGGATAATTCTCCTTATTCATATTGTCCATCTTCCAACCAACTTTCATTTCGATCAGATAAATATTTTTCGAGTTATTGAAAAATCAAAATTTCAAATGGCTGTAACACAAAAACCATTCGGCAGATTTGGCCCATTAACGAATTTAACAGAGATATTTAGGATCAAATTCTAACCTGAAAATTTCAAGACTCTAGGTCTTTCCTTTCGGAATTACAGCACACGGCCGGACGGACAGAATTAAATTTGACCACGGATTCTTCTTCATGGATTTCAACCCAATCGTTTAAGACCATTTTCGGCTCAAAATTCTAAAATTACAGACATCGTGACGAAATGATAACGCGCTGATCCATAGAACAAGCGCGTAAAAATCATAGACTGTGAAAAAACGATAACGCTCTGTTTCCCCAAACAACTAGTTCCGATTTGACATATCGATAACATGTGTAAATATTTCAGATTTTATATAGCATATGAAAACTGATTTCCCGCTGCCAGTATCTATCGGCGAAAACAGGAACAAAAAAGCGGATGCCACTTATATGCGATTACGATCGCGATGGCGATCTGATAATTACATTGAAATAGTAGAGCAGCTCTATTGTAACGATCTGTCTGCGACTTGTGAGTGTTCAGACGCGAGCGCATGACGTTAATGTATTGCACTTTCTATGGAGATTTTGGCAGACACCATGAAAAAAGGTCGCGATCTGATCGCTTATACAGGGTGAGTCTTTGACTTTACAGAATATTTTAACAGAAGATTCCTGAAGCCAAAAGAAACACTTTTTTCCCCTACCATTTTTTCCGATTCGGCTTGGTTCGTAAGATACAGACTGTTGAAAATCCATAAAAAAAAATTGATTTTCGATTATATCTCGCGAACGATCTCATCGAATGAGATGATTTTTGGAATATAATTTTTAATTGATACGATGAATGTTCCTGGATTTCAAGATTTTATCCACATCCTCCAGTTTCTTCAATATGACCATAACATTTCATAAAAATACCAGAAATTCAAAGAATCCAATTTTTAAAAATAATTTGAATGCTATTCAACGAATTTTTGGCCGTTTTGGAAAGTAAAAGTTTTCTTTATTTTTTTTTTCGTATGATGCGCCATTTTCGAGTAATCTGAAATTCAAAAATAAAAAATATCTGTGAAATTCCGAGAATTGGGTACTTTGGCTGAATGCAACTCTGTCCAAAAAATTCACAGAATTCAATTTTTCTGCGTTGCCACGTCTAAAAGTTGAGAATGGAATCCTAGCATTTTTTATTTGGAATGATTTGTAAGCGGAGTAGCCGACTTTGGCCAATTCACAATGGACGTAATCGTAAGTATCCCGCAACTCGTGCGTAAAAATCAAAGAGGAAATTACAAAATTCATAAGTACCAAAATCTTCACAATAGGTTCAACTTTGCTTTTGACTTCCATAAGTCGAATGCAGTTCTTTTCTTATTCCTTATGATTTCTGTTGTTTAATTCTTACATTTTATATAAAACTAAATTTACGGTTATGTCCATTGTAAATTGGCTATTAGTTCGAAAGTGGAGTGATATGAATAAGCTCACCTCAACTTCTACAATTTAAATACTCCTAATGTTAAACCAAATTTCCACACCACTATCGAAGTATTGCTTTAGGCGCGTTACATTTTTTTTGTCCTAGTGGGTTGTTCGCCAGGTGCCCTACTTTCCCACCTTCAACCACTTATAGTAAGGTACTGGTTTGAATGCAATCTTTCTGCGTACCCAAATTTCTTGAAATTATGTACAGAACTTTGACAGTATTTATTTTGAGGTATTCTTCAAATGCGCAATGCGCTTTCATAACATAACAACCCATGGTGGAAGAAAACCACCATGACATAACCTTAAAACCACGGAGCCACAGATTTATAGTTCAGTTCAGAATCATAGACTATACAAGTGTATACATAGAATTAGCATATTGTGTGTTGTTTGATTTCGAAGAGTTCATAGATAAATTAGGTACATCTGTTTTATTTATTTATGAAAATGAAAGTTTGAATGGGTTATGTCTGAATCTGATAATTTTCGGAGAAAATAAAATAAACAAAGAAAATTAATAATTACAAATTGAAGATGAATCTCAAAGCTAATATGAGTGATAGCTAGATGAATTCCTCAGTATCGAAAATGAAACCAAGAGAAGAATATTCAACTTTTATCGCCCACGAAATTTGGAATACCTAACTTGTTTATTGTACTATAAATACAACTTTTTTCACCAACTGGAATGTAAAAAGTGAGTTGACGCTTGATTTCATAACAGAGTTGCTTATTTCGAAGATTTGAATGGTATGTCTTAGGCTTGGAAAAACTTCAGTGTTCAGGTTTCCAGGGGCGGCTAGCCTATTATGAAAATTTATAATGCCTATATCTTTTTATCTAGGCCGAATCGGAAAAAATGGTAGAGGACAAATGTGTTTCTTTCAGCTACAAGAATCTTCTGTTAAAATATTCTGCAAGGTCAAAGACTCACCCTGTATATACAAGGTTTTGAGCGCTGTTCGGACCTAAAATATATCAAAGATTGTCGGCACAATGTATTCTATACATCTATTCTAAACAATTTATGAATGCTATCTCTGATCCCAATCATGGCCTGGTTACCATAATTTTTAAACCGTTATCGCCACTAACGACATCTCTTACTCATCTCGTAGCCCATTCATCAATAGTCGAACGGTAGGTTCCTGTTAAACGCAGTTTCGAGTGCTTGAAACCGGAAGAATATATCACCGAAAACGGAAAGTAGATGTGAAATTCGTCTGCGAATGGTTTTCGATAAAAGCTATTAGCTGTTCGGCAAATGGAGCCCGCCAATGGCGAAATTATGCGTGATATTGCTCGAGTGGATTCGATTCACGTATCCCGCCTGGCATTTAGGGCTGCGTTCCGGAAATATGCGCCCGGGCGCGATTTTTCAGTTGTCTTGAGCAGGTGGATCTTGGGCTTAGCATGGGGGTCATATTTCAGCATGTCGACTAGGGGAAATTGATTCGGGACAGTTGAAGTGAAGCAAAAATTTGTGCATGGCACATTAAGTTCCGGGAGAAAAGCTTAGTCGATAAACGCAGAAAATTGCCATTAATTTAGCTTTCATTATTTTAATTTTGAACGTTCTTCGCGTTTGGAATTGCGGATTATCGATTTCTTCGTAAAATTGAATTCAAGTTCTTCAACTTGATATATTCATTCTCAGTATTTCAAACTTTTTATTCAACGTTCTTCTGTATTATGTAGTTAGGTTAGTTCTAACGGCATCTGGTGGCGTGGAACCGAGCACTTGCAATGTATTACGAAGTCATTTCATTGTTTATGTGCTTGTTCTGGGGCGCTATTTTCGAGCTCATACGAATTCATTTCGTCTACGAGCTCTCGCGGCGATGCGATAGTTTGGCAACATGGTATTCACGGAGTGCTGGGGCAAGATTTATTCACGAAAACACCTTTTTTATTATAATTTTGATTGTTTCAATTATTATTCTGAACTCTAAAATAACTTTTGAATATAAAAAAGCAAAATGACCACAAAAAAGGGGGGAAATGATAAAATGCCTTATTTTTTTGGTGTGCTGATCACTTTGCACGGTACAAAAATGACTCATATGCACTTGCGCACCAGTAAATGAACTTTCGCAGAGCTTCGTTTTCGACATTTCGTCTGAAATACATCGGATGAGTCGAGGCAGGCGGATTCAAATCCACATGCGGATTCACTAATATGTAATATGTAGTAATATGTAGCAATTTTTTACTCTATTTCGAGAACCGTGTATTAATCCATAGATGAAAGCTATTCACTTCAAGCAGCCAAAAAGTATCTTATCCGTACTCAATAAAAAATTTCAAATTTTATTCAAAAAAACTTTCTTTCCGGGTAGAATAGTTGATACAGAGCAAACTTTTATTGATTTATGATTAACTACCCTTTTAATTTTTCACATTTTCGGCGCTGTACATAGGATTTTCTTGGGTTCCTAAAAGTAGGAAAAGCGAGAACGAGGTAGATATTAAAATAATCCCAATCTAGTTACTTCACCCTTTATGGGATCTAAATTCATGAACCAATATGCTCGTATCTTTGTATATTTATACGATGTTAATATGTACCCTCATTTGATGGTGAAACATTTGAAAACTATTTTGGAGAAATTTGCGTTTGTATATGGAAAATTAATTTTTGTGAGCGTAGGGAAGGTGGAAAATCATTAGTTTTCAGTTTAATCCACTAAAGTTTTCAGTTTAATCCACCAAAAATCAATTATTCATATAGAACATGTTAAACAATATTATTTTGTTGCATGTTCTTATGAATTTTCTCCAACAATTATTCCCTGTATAATATTAATGAACTATATTTTTACCGAAAAAAATTTATTCATTCTTGAGAAAACCCCAATTTGAACAAAATTTTAATTCTCCTCCAAATGAGCACAAACTGAGACTGATTAATCTAGTTGAAGTGGATTTCTGATGAACTGAGTACCTACAAATTTCCATTTGAGTTCAATTTAACTACACATGCAACTTTCGTTGCGATCATCAAGAATACAGTTCAAATTAGGTATTTAAATTGCTTTGTTCAGTATTCAGAAAATATATCATTTCAACCATGAGTTTGTAAATAAAACAGTCCATATTGTATATGCTTCATTTATTTTGATATTGTAACTTATAATTTGTACATATAAATTTTTTTAATAGTTTTTGAGCCTTCAAAGTATTCGTAAGATTGTAGACATTTTAAAGTCTGCGTTTGCACCTTGTGCAGAAACTACTATTCGACACCTCATATGTAGTATAATTAGCATAATGTAGCATAATTCAATTCCTCTACTGAAGCTCTGAGTAATTGATTTCAGACATTCAAGTGACCACATATCCATTTGATACCTAAAACAGAACTAATAATAAATATTACAAATAGAATTTGGGTACAATACAATATATATCCTACCTTCAATCATTGTTTAATAAGGCTTCAGTCCACATCGTCTTTCGTACATCAACTTTCAGATATTCACTCCATCACTAATATTAGTTCGCAAGAGGACAGAAATAATAATTAAATCAAAAGAAGTGCCCATAAAAACAACTTCAAACTGTAAAATACATCAAAAACATTAATAAGTATCCACTGTGTTTTCGTTTGTATGTCATTTCACCCTGGGGCTTGTAATGAGGATTGCCTACAAATACAAATTCTAAGGAAAAACAACACGTTGCCAAACTGTCGCATTTGGCCAAATCTAGACCTCACTTTCGCATGCGAAAGTGATTCGGATGACTCGAAAAAAGCGCCCCTGGTGAACAGCGCTGCACTACGCGTTAAGCTTCATTCAGAATCAATTCGCGGGCTAAGTACAACTTCAGCACGGTACGAAATTTGCCATTCACAATGAAATCCGAGCTTTCTGGCAATTGTATGGTTAAGCTTTTCCATTTTTCCTTTATTCAGTTGTTAATAACTGTTGCAAATATAAGCAAAATACCTGCGAAATTCCAAAAAAACACATAAAACGTACCCTCCACAACAGAGGCAATGCGAGAACCAGGAAATATTTTGGTTTCCGATATTATGCCCAAAATTTAATATTTTTTGGTTAAAATCAATTGACATATTATATCAAGCCAACAAATAAACTATTATTTGCATGAGAGAAAACACTTAGATAAAATTCACCCCTTAGCATTGCAGGAATCGGAGCTTTATGGGTGACATACTTCGTCCGTTCAAAGAATCCAGACGCCACATGTCAAAGTTCATACAATTTATCTTCCTAGGTTATTTTGGGAAATTTTCTTTACACATTGAGCACTCTTTCACACTAACCAATCCGAGGTGCTATTTGTAATTCAGAAGGGCGTCGCTCAGTTCGAAAACCAATCAAAATGTATATTCTTCAACTTCAATCTGAAAAAAGGAATTTCCTCAATTTGGGTTTCGCTAGTTTTAATTAACCTTCCTCAGTAAACAATAATTTGCTATGAAAATTGCAATTATACCTTAATTTTCGAACTCAATATTTAGCAACAGTAATTCAAATTACAATTTGTTCCGATTTTTATTTTCGGAGATATTGGGATGGAAGTATATCAACTCTCGTTGTTATTTGAAATAACTCTAGAAGTACTGATTCAATTAGTTCGAAACTTCGTGAGTAGTTTGAGAAAACTAACACGGAACTTAGTATAAAATTTTGTGACATTTGTATTGGTGAGAATACAGAAAATTCTGCAAAATTCGTCGAAACTCGTTATCGAAATAAAAAATGTTTCAAGATCCTGAATTTTTTTTGCAATTAGTTGCGCGTCAGCATTCTTCAACTATTAAGTTCCGTTCCGATCGATTGAATAGTTAGTTCCTCGAAAGTTCAAACGACTATAACTGTGACACCATTTAGCCGATTCGGCCCAGTCACAAACTAAACAACTGTGTTGAAAAGTTCAAGTCGTTAGCTTGCTTCGTTTGACAGATATCATGTCCTCTACCGACTGGCCGAACAGAATTTATTGGGACACCGGATTCGTCATCAGTGCGACAAATTTGGTCGTTTGATGATATTTTCCTGCTGGAAATTCGAAAATCACAAAAATAAATGAAAAGACTACGTAATAAAAACAAGTAAGCCTGCTGGGGAGTTTGCGGAGGATACTGAATATCAAATACTACACATTGATTAAAGTGTTTCATGCTCTAAACGAGATAGCACGAAACATGTTCCCACAGGAGTTCGCTATTTTCGCACGCTTTATAAATGCAAGTGACCTATTTGGATCCATGGTATCAATTTTACTGATTGGTTCAAAGCCATTTTTACAGAACCCACGACGTCTGATAAATGTGAATGCAAAATAAGACAATATCAAAACTCAAATCGAATAGAATTCATTTTGAGTTTGACTGTTGCTTCCTTAAAAATAAGAAAGGAATATATTTTCCCAATATCTTGATCGAAGAATACGGCTGGAAATTATTGACTAATGATTCTAGGATACCCTGTAATACGCTCCTCATTTGATACTGAATTTTCATATTGATAGATATGACATTGACATCTCCTAGTCTCAAGCGACTAGGTTGGACTAACTTATGACGAGTCCGATGTCAAAATCGATTCTATGTGCAAGATTACGTTAGAACGAAAAACCCTATCGACATGAAAATTTTAAGGTTATTTTCCTAATATTTCAGACAACTATAACGATTGGATTGAAAATTGGCAATAACAACCCGAGAATTTCTGTGAAGTTATTGATATCATATAGTTGGTGAATTGAAAAAAAATTCCAAAATCTTTTTTGGAGAAAATTTTTTTCGGGAAACATTCTTCGGATTTCTCGCGAGCTCTGCACATATCTTGAATTAAATATTTCACAGCATTGTACAACATTTCAATTCGATCTGATAAACATTTTCCGAGATATTGAGAGAAGATATGTCGAATTTCGTGATTTTTTCCTCGGTATCGTTGTTACTTCCGGAATAACTCAGAAAATACTTATTCAGTTGAGGAAAATCTGGTTACTAGTTTTGAAATACTGACTTGGTCGTGAAGATCGTAAGACTAGAACTATTCGAAAAAAAATTAATTATTTTTTCAAATATTTTGTAATCTTACATTAATTATATTATCCGCATTAAATTCTGCATGAACCTTGAACCAGCCACTTTTCGTTTAAACGCTGGGTAAAATCTAGAATGAATTGAAATTCTTTCCATCCGTATTTTTGGAAATATTGGGAAAATAACATTTTGAATGAGTATTTCTACGGTATCATTGCCTGTATTTTATCCATTCACGAATTCGGTCTTTTCTCATTAAGCTCCAAACCTACTCTATAAATGAAGTCATTGTGTTTACTATCGACTGTGAGGACGATCTTAAACTCAGTAACTTCTCGGATGGTATTACGTAGAGAGTCGATATTTGTTTGGGGCTTATTATTTACGAAGGTCGAATTCGTGGGGTTAAATCCGTCCAATTGTTCTCTATATTCCATTAATATTTTCTTATTCCAATATTTTCAAAAAAACAGATTTATATCCAATACATGATTGAAAAATGGCAGTTTGAAGGTTCATGAAAAATTTCGTAAGGATACCATCGTTACCATCAGGAAGTAAAGGTGCATCTGGTGCCGGTGTCAATATTTTAATTTGAACATACCCCTAGAAGCAGCTTTCTTTCCTGGAACTTTTTACGCTCTTGATCTTGGGAACAGCGCGTTATCATTTCGGCACGATGTCTGTAATTTTCGAATTGAGCCGAAAATGGTGTTAAACGATTGGGTTCAGCTCCCTGAAGAAGAATCCGTGGTCAAATTCACTTCTGTCCGTCCGTCCGGCATTCCATCTGTATGTGCTCTAATTTTTGAAAGGGAAGACTCAGTGACTTGAAATATTCAGATTGGGTTTACAGTACAAATATCTCGGTTGAGTTCGTTAATGAGTAACGAATTTGTAGATTAATGAATAAACTTCGCTTGCATTCATTCATTCATTCGGTTGCATAGTGTCGGCGTTAGGCCCATTTGAAACATTGAGGTTAATTCCCCCATATCTCATTGAGTATTTACTCGATCAAATTGAAACTACGTTGACAGTTTTGGATTACCAACGCGCAACTTAGAACAAAATTTCCTAGGGATACAGTTGTTTTTTTTCCCTGGAAATATTGATTAGATTTCAATGAAATTTGGCACAAATCCTGGAGTTTAACAACAATGTTTCAAATTTCAATTCGGTCCGGTATTTATTTTCGGAGATGTGCCAAATTTCGTTGTTATTTGGAATTTCAACGGGATATCCGCAATATCTCAAGGAGTACGAATGCAATCAGATTGGAACTTCGTGATGAGGTAGAGATTACCAACACGCAACAAGATGCAAAATTTCTTGTTGATCTAATGGTTAGAATTTGAACAAGCGCGCAGAAGCTCCACTTCAGTGCTTTTCTAGATTATTTTATTCTGAAATAAGAATGATAAACCATAAGAATTGATCAATTGAAATATTGGTGCGGCCGATTCTGTATTCCAATTTTCCGCGAAAGCGTATAATACCGGAGATTTTCAATTTTCTCGAGTGAAGAGAATCAGCTGCTGAAAAGGAGGAAGTGAATAGGAAATTGGTAGGAATGGCTGAGAAAACACCAGATCGAATTGATGTTTTTCAATATGAACCCAGATAATCGATGAAATAGATATAGCTGAGGGCCCATGTTCACAGAGCGGATGAAGAAGAGATACTGAAGGAGGTTATTGCTTTTTACGAGAATTATAGGCAAAATCAAAAGTGATGCTGACAACAGTATTATAGGAGAAAAACTGATCCATAAGTTTCATACGGACCTCTCGATTTCAGATTAAATTTGATGAATTTGAATTAAGAAGATAGGAACTGACGCAAAATGTCGTGAGAGTTATAGTTCTAAAAACAATTTTTCTAGAAATTAATTTCAATAAAATCTGTATCCCTACGTTCACCTAGAGAGATTGTGTTTTCTTCAATATTTTACATAATGAAATCAATGTTGGTAACCAACGAAGGTTTATCTATGATTCAACGAATATGATGTCTTGATAGCATAGCACCCTTTTTCGTTTTTATTGATTGGAGACTCAATCCCACCACTTAAGTTCGATAGCCAAAGTAATGCTTTTATTCAATAAAAGCAACTCAAATAATTATTCATCAAGCTAAAAAGTGGATTTTCAGGCATGACCCCTGAGATTATTTTTTTTTTCACTACCAAATACACTACTCAGCATCATCAGCATTAGCATATGAAAATTCGGCATTTCAACCTTTATGAAACTCATTTTCCTTATTCTTTATATATACCAATGATTTCAGTTGAAGTTTCACTGCTTGCAGAAAAATTGATCTAACAATGCTACGAATTTCACGATGTCGTACAATGGTTTGCTTCCACGTTCTTTGTCGTAGATTCCCGATATCTTCTTTCACATTGAACAACTTTACAATATTATACCATTGTATAAAGACAATGATTACACTTCAACAAAGAAATCGAAGTACTTCAGCTACAGATTCCCCCAAATTAAAGGAACATCGAGAGTTTTTACGAAAGAAATGCTCGACCATTAATTTAACATTTGATTAATATATTTTACATATCACTAATAATTAAAGGTTCATTTTGAGATTCGTCGAACCCAAGATGCATAGAATATATAAGGTGCCGACACATTCGTACTATTACCCACTAAAATTTTGGGTTCAAAACACGGTCCTAGAATTGTCAAATAAAGACCTACTTGGCTCTGTGAACGATGATGGTGGAGATGGCGCTAGGGGCGCCTCGTCAAGTCCAAACAGTTAATTCCGCTGAATAAAAATTAATTGAGCTATAATATGATGGAATAATTTCCTGAAAAATGAATCAGATATAGTTGAAATTATGGATTCTTACGACTATATAAGAGGAGTTTAACAAAAAATGTGGAACATCTACTCATTAATAATATGAAATATGTTTAAGGGAATAAGGAGCAATATGAGGTTTATTGTAAAAACACTTTCATGGATGGATACACAAAGAGTTATTCGAAGCCAAAACAGCGGTGGAAACGGAACGGGAGATTGATATTACTAATGGATTTTATTGGATAATTTGGATGTCCTTTCATAAAAATATGGTTTATTAATTTTGTATGTACCTATGAATTCTGTTACATACTCACGAAAATATTCTGAGGAAATGTTCATGTTTATTATTATTGAAATTGATATATGAATTTTTCACTTTGCTGTTCATGTTCATACGAATTTATCAGACGAATTTCAAACCAGACAAATTAATTGTAGTAACTATCGTTCCAAATTATTTCTTGTGGTATTTTTGAAAACGCAACTCTGGAAAACTTCCTTTTCATGAACTGAACATTGAGATAAAAAATACCTATTGTAATGAACAGGTATTCAAAAATATCAAGTTTGAGACCTTTATATTTTATATATTATATTATCGCCATTATGACTGAATGAAATAAATAATCATGATTTAATTTGTCAAAATGAATTTTTTTCGGAAATTCTTGAAAATAATGTATGGTCCAACTCGGAAAATCAGAAAGAAGATCTGCTTTGACTAGTTTTGATATGACCGGTCGGTTACTTCCATAAATATTTCAGATTTGATATGACAGTTGTTCCATCTATCTACGCAAACTGAAGTAGGACAACAGAGCCGCATATACAACATTTAGACCTCATTTCGGATCCAAAATATGTCAAAGAGTGTCCGCACCATAAGTAATCTATGCATCTATGTCCAACCTAACGATAAAACGGTTTTCGAAAACTGATCAAGTTGCTCACCCAAGTCACATCTCACGGCTTGAATGACAACAATTTGGCGGCAATATGTCTAAAAACAAGCTGATCCAGGTTATAGTAACTAGGTAATTTTCCCAATTTTCAACTGATGTCTTACAATTGATAATGTTGACCTGAATCCATTGGTGTCATCGAAATTTGTGAAATAGGTTAACTCATTTGTCCAACCCTGTAAAAAGCGGCAGAAGCTCAGTGGTTAGAGCTCATGCCTCATGATCGTAAGGTCTGGGGTTCGAGCTCTTGGCGGGGAAAGAATTTTTCCGGTTTTCAGGGTACCTTGCAACCATTCTCTGTTGGGTAAACAATCAACAGTGCTGTTCCTAACGCGGTGCAAGGAATTACTAACAAAGCCTACACAGTACACACCTGGTCTCCTAACTCGTATTAGCTTCTGCGGGGTTCCATAGCGGAACCTAGGAGAATCAGCAAAAATACAACACTAATCTGTCCAACCCTGTATTATCAAGTACATGGAGAAGTGTCTCGTTGGTTTTTCATGGAATTTGAGTTACCACTAAATGATGTGAAACAAAATTGTCTGCTTCCGTCTCAGATTTTGCAGATGAATTGTTAGGTAAAAACATGACTATTAAAAGTAAAAAAAAAACATAAAAGCGTGGACAGATTATGTTTGGTTCATTTTTCTAGCAAAATTTAGAGGTGAATTGTCCTCATTATCTCGAGAATGAGCAGTTCATTATTATATCAAAGAAAATTTCTGTGATCACAGTATCAGCAGAGGTGATGTAAACGAGGTAATATACATTTTTACGTATGTCTATGATACAAAAGCACAGATTAAAACATAGGAAACCCATATAAATGTAGTGAAATTGGTGTTTGTTATAGAAGGTTTTTTTTCATCAACAACATTTCTTCTTTCCTTTTGCTGCATGTTGGTAACTCAAAATCACACCTGACAACAAAATATGAGATGAAGAAACTAATATGAATCAGTGAATGATTTATTACTCATTGAATTAATTCAAAGTTCACGTCCAACTCAGGACAGAATCAGAAACCAGATGAATTGCCTCGAAACCATCGTCAAATTTATATATTGGACAAATATTTGGTAAATCTATTGTTTCCTTTATATAATTAGTGAAACTTCGACAAAGAAATTCTTCGAAAATGATACAGCCCAATTTATTTTCCATAGCAACCAGCTGCATATGCTATGAGGACCATTTTGATATTTTATTTCATATATGAAATTTCATTATCTTCGTTCCATCAGACTGAACATTCTTCCAGTAAAAAAATCAGGTTGGCTATAGTGTTATATCCGGGTGTAACATTCAAGTGACATGTTAGCTGCAAAATCAACATGTTTATTTCATCGTGATGATAAGTTTACCAGTAAAAAATCTGAAAAAGCAATGACGTGAAGTCAGCAGCTTTTACGCGCTTGTTCACATTGCGAAATGGTGTCTTGGAAATTTCGATGAAATATAAAAATTTTCAAAAAAAAAAAATTTTTTTTCGAATTTTCCCATGGATAACTCTTCTTATTGAGACTGTTCATCTTCCAACCAAGTTTCATCTCGATCAGATAAATATTTTTCAAGTTATTGAGAAATCAAAATTTCAAATGGCTGTAGGTCAAAAACCATTCAGCAGATTTGCCCCATTAACGAACTCAACCGAGATATTCAAGATCTTATAACCTAACTTGAAAATTTCAAGACTCTAGGTTCTTCCTTTCGAAAGTTACAGCGCACACGGCCGGACGGACAGAATCGATTTTGACCACGGATTCTTCATCAGTGAGTCCAACCTAGTTGTTTGAGACCAATTTCGGCTCAAAATTCGAAAATTACAGACATCGTGACGAAATGATAACGCTCTGTTCCCCAGAACAAGCGCGTTAAAACAAATCTGTAAGAAAACCCTAAGTTTCCACTACAACAGAAATCTGAAAGCACATGCCTTCACAACGATCGAACTAATCAGCATCAACAGCAGGCAAAACTTTCGAGGTAGAAATTATCGTTGATGAATTCTGACAATGCTCAAAAAGACCTCCTACTCTCATCCAAAAATCATTGTTCTCCCAGCACCTACCTCATTCTCTATCACGGAAGCGCTTTCTGTTGAATCAAAACGGGAAATACGCCGCCCGACAAAGAAGTCAGGATTGTTCCCACGAAACGCCAAATCATAAAAGAGTCCAGACTAGCCTGGGTGGGCGTTGTAATTATACGGTTCGCCTGCTCTCGTCCGGGTCCAGATATAACGCCCGAAAACCGCGACTTTGGTGACGACGCAATCGACGATGAAGAAGGAGACCATGAAATGGGAGAAGAACAATTTGGATGTTTGATGAGATTCTTTGGTTCACGCTGCTGATGTCGAAATGTGATGAAAAACCTAGAAAAGCACTGACGTGAAATCAGCAGCTTTTACGCGCTTGTTCAATTTCACGAATTCGGCTGCCCTAATTAATCTAATTTTTCAGGTTTTTTATGGGTTTTTACTCCCAATATCTGAAACAGAACTATTAGAATTCAATAAAATTGTTTTTTTCATGAACAACGCCCTTGCGTATTGTAGTATCAAACTATTCGTCAAGGGTTGTTTCTTGCAAAAACAGATTGCCTAATGAACAATACAGGAACAATACAAACGATTAAGAAAGCGAACTGTGACGTTTCAGAGTATACAAAAATGACTCTTTCATCAGACAAAGTAGATATTTCAAGAATGAAAGTGAGGCTGTTTTCTGTGTGTGATAGATTCTTATATTATTCTTCCAATTTTCTGGAACAAACGATCGAAAAAGGCCCATACCTTTCCTTTGAGTATCGATTGAAGCTTGTTCTGGGAGGATTTCGCATCATTTTCTAGGTTTTTTATGAGTTTTCACTCCCAATATCTAAAACGGAACTCTTAAAAATTAAATAGAAATTGTTTTTTCATGAAATCCGCCCTCGCGGATTGCAGTATCAAACTATTTGTCAAGGGCAGTTTCTTGCAAAACAGTTCGCTTTCTTTATCGTTTGTATTGTTCCTGTATTGTTCATTAGGCAATCTGTTTTGCAAGATACTGCCCTCGACAAATAGTTTGATACTGCAATTCGCAAGGGCGTTTTCATGAAAAATAGGATTTATATAATGTTTTATACTTCTGTTTCAGATATTGGATATGTAAACCCATAAAGAACCTGAAAAATGAAAACGAAATCCTCCCAAAATAAGCTTTAACCGATAATAATTAATCTGTTTACGTCTGGTCTAACCAACCGATCGTTAACACAATAAGTACCTAGAGAATCTGTTTAGAGACTTAATAACTGTAGAGCTGGTTTGGAGTTCAACGAACGCCAAATTCTTGGAATCTATCCTGTGATCCCGCAGATACACATGCCCTTGCAATAGATGATCGGGTATGTAGGTATTTTTTGAGTTATTTCGGACATAGTTGACTATGATATCGATGAATTCAACACGAAATTGAACATATTTTTTCACAATATCCCTCAAGATTAATATCCGATCAAATTCCGAAATATTATATAGGTACTGTTGTTAAATAGTGACCTCAAGGTCTGTGACGAACTACAAGGTAAGGTTATAGATAGTTTTTGAAAAAAAATTTTTTTCAGCAGAAATCTCCAAAGTTATGCGTTGGCAGCACTATTAAAAAAGTTTAATTTTGACAACCTCACTTCTTTTCGAGAAATCATAGACGATTCCGATACACTTCTCATAGGCATAGAAGAAGTACCGATCAATCTTCCAAGGAATCACCTCATGAAGCATAGAGTGTGAACAAACGACTGTAATACGTCGATAGACAATCTATTGACGCTACTGTCTTGTAATAGTTGAGTTCCGATATTCCTGGCCAGTACTTGTCAGTAAATTTTGACAGTCGATTTTACTGGCACTGCTTTGATAATTCAACGTATCAGTAGGTAGCGTTTCGAAATTACTGATACTGGCCAGTACTGATGGGGAATATCGGAACTCAACTATTAAGTCACCATAGGATCCAGTAAAAGCTATTTGACAGTAGATGTCGTGAAGGTTGATGCAAACAAATGTTCTATACTCTAGACTAGAACTTATTCTTAGGATAATTCAAGGAATATATATCTGATTGGACTGAAATAGAGTTTTCGGTGTCGAGAAGAGTAAAATTTCAATGAAATCGGAGTTATGCTTTCTGAAATATATGAATTTTTGAAATGGATTTCCTAAATTTTTCTATTGATTTGTTTCTCAGGAAAATGAAAATATTTGATTGGGCTAAAACAAAGTTCTTGTTTATGAAAGGGTGACTTGCAGATTTGAGTGAAATTCAAATGAAATGAAAATTCTCAAAAAAATTATTATTTTTATTTTTTTTTAATCTTCCCATGGATAAATCTTCTTATTGATACTGTTCATCTACCACCCAAGTTTCATTCCGATCAGATACATATTTTTCTAGTTATTGAAGAATCAAATTTCCAAATGGCTATAACACATTGGGCAGATTTGGCCCAAAAACGAACTTAACCTTGATATTTAGGATCTAAACCTAATCGGAGAATTTCAAGACTCTAGTTCCTCTCTCTTTCGAAAGTTAAAGCGCACACTGTCGGCCGGACGGTTGACCGGACAAAATCAAATTTGACCACGGATTCCTCATTAGTAAGTCCAACCTAGTCGTTTGAAACCAATTTCAGCTCAAAATTCCATTTATTGTGAAGAATCGATAACGCGCTGTTCCTAAGAACAATTTTTGGTAAGGTAAGGTTCGTATATTGCAAGAGTATCCGATTCTGTGGTGTTATTGCGCATGTCTCTCTATGGCTATGGTTCAGCACAATTTCGTAGTAATTGAAACATATCCTTAGAAATTGAGAATTTGCTTTTGAACATTTATATCACTTGTCCGTTGTCCCGGCGATATTTCCAAGTCGAAGAACGGGAGCATCACGATTTTAATTTGTTTTCTAGTTCTAATCTCTCACTGTGAATGTATTTTAATAGCGTGGTGACATGTTTTGGCAGAGTAATTCTTTGGAGGCTTCCATGAGAGAACGATATTCGCCTAAGGATTGCTATTGTTCGAAATATTGAACAGTAGAATTTTTTTCGTTTTTTTTTGCTGAGCTGTCCATTAGATTTTTACGAAATTTGGTGCAAGTCTCGAGGTCGATACGTAAAAATACTGTTATTAATTTGATCTAGATCCGATAGCCGTTTTCTGAAATATCGGGGAAAGATATGTGAAATTCTGTTCTTTTTTTCCAAAGTCGTAAATATTTGCTCGAAAACTCAGAAAATACTTCTTTGTAACTAATTTTTATAAGAATTGGAAATATTCGACATCAGTAATGTTAAACTCGAAAAATGAACGATCGACCCAAATAATTTCGACAAAATGAGGCTTCTTAGTTGAAACTCATTTGTTTCCTAGGCATCATAACTTTCCGATGTGGCAGAAACTGGCGGTACTATGAACTATACTAAATATGTCGAGAAGAAGTTTCATGGTACTTCTTCGAAGTTATTTCAGGAAAATTGTCCATTCACTTTCCAATAGTCTGTCAGAATACCTTGGAATAGGTTTATTAAAGTTATTTCCCTCATATTTCAGTAACAACTGAAGCAATTGGATTGAAACTTGCCAGTTAGTTGAAGCATAACGACGCGCAACTTTCAGAAAAATTGCGTTCAAATCCTAGGATCACTCAATTAAAAAAAAATTTTACGAAATTCTTTTCGAAAAAGGATTTTTTTTCTGTCTGTTCTATCATTCTCGATGAAGTACTGTGTTTCAATTCGACCCAATCTGTATTTTTGGAAATATTGGGAAAATAGAATTTTGAATGGGTATATCTGCGGAATCATTGGGTGGATTTTCCCCTTTCACGAATTCGGCCTTCGTAATTAAGGTCCAAATCTTTTCTACAAATATTGAGTTTCTAAGTTGTTTCTTTCGACCGTAAACACAATAACTTCCGGAAAAAACGACTTAGAAACTTGAAATTTGTAGAGAAGATTTGGGGTTTAACAACGAAGGTCGAATTCGTGAATTGGTAAAATCCGCCCAATGATTGGGTAGATATACCCATTCAAATATTTATTTTCTCAATATTTTCGAAAAAACAGATCAGATCCAATTGAAATCCAGTACTTCAACAAGAAAAATATAGAAAAGCACTGTCGTGAAGGTAGCAGTTTTGCGCGCATGTTCAAATTCGTTGCCAAAGCGGCCATCTCCATTGAATATGCGCGCAAAAGCTGCTGCCTTCACGGCAGTGAAACTGTATATATTTTGAATTCTATTGAAAATTCGTCAGTTGCTAAAAAACCAGGTTATTCGGGAGGTTCTTTGATTTCTTGTAGGAATCTTTTTCTAGGAAAGTCCACGAACTAGTCAAAGTCACCAAAGTCATGGCATTGACTTCTTTTAGGCGACGAGTCCCAAGATATCGACAAATATATAGGAGGAGGCCCAATTTCTTCCTCCTCATTTTAGAAGAGATAATTTTCGAACAGATATAACGTCAAATGTTCCTCCAAACGAAAAAAAGACCCGGTTTGATCTCTCCTCTTCGCTTTCTGAGCATCATCGCTTTTGAATGCGAGCCAACATCTCAAAGAGATCTGATCTAATTTCAGAGTGATTGGATGCTGGCTGGAAAACTGTATGAAAATTTCATTTTTGTTTGTTGGTGAAAAACTGACGGGGTCGACAGATCCTTTTCCGTAATTGGAGACACATTCGCCCCTTTGTGTTGGCTGTCCGGAAAAAGGTTTTTGAGGGATTAGTATTTGTCATGGGGCGCAATGAATCTTAAAATGGTTTTTCTGTAGATTGCCTACATTAGGGAAGTGTCACTGATTTGAATCTCTCTAGATGTGAATAGCCTTTTGGGTTATTGGAAAATGGTAATTTTACTGTTGAAGTAGCTTAAAAAAGAAAACATACTTCTCTTATGAACAGTTGGTTATTGGCTTCAGGACTGGGCAAATAAAGTGATCAATTCTAGGCAGTCGACGTTTCGATCCTGATAAGGATCTTTCTCGAGACAACTTAGGTTGATCAACAAACGAAACTGCGTACTTTCACTGAAAACGTCGACTGCCTAGAATTGATCAGTTTATTTGCCCAGTCCTGAAGCAAATAACCAACTATTCATTAACATTATAGGACGATTGAAGTCAAATATACTTCTCTTATCCAAAGGAAATGAGCTATGACATATCCTCCTACAATAAAGAATAGAAGTTGAGGCACGGAGGAGTTTTTGCTCTCATGAGGTTAGACTCACTGATATAATAAATCCGGTAGCAAAATCGATTCAGATTCCTGGCCAGCCATTCAGCCATCTGTCGAATGAATTTAGAAACTTGAACTTTCGTGCATCAGAATGCGACGGATAAAATAGTGACTTAAAATTTTGAGGTTACTTCCCAAATATTTCTGGAACTTCGTGTGTGATTTTATTGGAGCTTGGCGGTTAGTTGGAGCATGAATAATTTCAGCACAGACTCAAGACTTTATATTCAACAATGGAGTTTCGAATTTCAGTTCGATACGATTATGATTTTCAGAAATATTGGAAAAAATATGTCAAATATCTTGTTTTTCTTCTCGGTATCCTTCTTATTTCCGATATAACTCAAAATGGAACTTGTTCACTAGCTTGAAAAGTTTTGAGGTACAACTGTATGCTGAATTAAGTGATGATCATGTGATCAGAATAATTTGAGAAAAATTTCAAATTTTTTCTGAAAAATTCCGTATTCTGCTATCTCTGAATTATATTTTCCTTACAAAATTCTGCATGGAGCTGTCATTATTCAATGAAGTACCAAACTTCATTTAGATATAATCTGTATTTCAGGAAATATATCGAAAATTAAAATTTGGAGTGGGTATATCCGCGGATAATAAAAGGAGTTCTCCCAGTTGTTCTTTGCAGAAAGAACTGTGTTCACGATTGGCTGTGAGGACGATATTGTTTTATTTGAAAAATGCGCAAGTGAGTAGAACATAACAATACACTACTTTTCTTTGTCGAGTTCTACTGTCTTTACCACATGAGGTATCGGTATATGAATATTTGACTGTACGTTGGTGCTAATCTTGGCTTAACAAATGTGTTGAAAATAATGTATATACTTTATTCAGAGAAATGGAATTTGATAAACTAAAAATACACTTCTGCTGTATTGAACAATACAAACGAAGAAGCTTCTGGTGCGCAATGACTTTATCAAATGCGCGAGGGATTGTTTTCCGAAAACAACCTCAATAATTACTTTATATAATTTCTTTAAAATGTCTGACGTATTAGCGGAATCGTTGAGCAGTGTACTTTCAATTTATCAGAGGGGGTCGTTAGGTCGTTTGATGAAAAGAAGTATTTCTATGAACATATGCCCGCAGTTACTTCGTTTCTGAGATTCAGGTCGTTGAAGTTTTGAAGAAAAATCAGCATCGATAAAATGTAACAAATTTTATCAAACCGATTCGTTTGAAATTGGAAACCGTTATTGGGAGTGATAAGACACTTTTGAAGCCACAACTAGATTGAAATTATCAGTTCAAGTGCTGTTGTAGTAGGTATCACAGACACCAAGATTCAGAAATGAAATCCGTCACTGATTTTTTTTATCATTAAATTTCGTTAGATTGAGCAACTAAAATTGAAGTTTTCGTTTTTTTGTGTTTTCTTCATATCAGTATTCGAGGAAAAATATTCGAAACACTCATGCATATCATTAACACCTGCAAGAGAGACCAGCTGACAGTAATAGTACTGTAAAATAAGCGGCGGTAGCTCAGTGGTTAGAAAGCAAGCCCCATGATCGTAAGGTCTGGGGTTCACGCCCTTGGCCAGGAAATAACTTTTCCGGTTTTTAGGGGACCGTCCAACCATTCACTGTTGGGTAAACAATTAACAGTGCTGTTCCTAACGTGGCGCAAGGAATTAGTAACAAAGCCTACACAGAACACACCCGGTATTCTAACTCACACAAGCTTTAAGCTTCTGAGGGGTTTCGTTGAAGCCTAGGATATTCGAAAAAAATACAAATACAAAATACAAAAAAAATCAAAAGAGAAAGCCCATTAGCGTCCTTTTTCTCAATTTTGTTGGCTGTGGAACCCACAAACACGACACTTGATCTTATAAATTCAATTTATTTGTTACCGAATGAGCGCCTCATTACTGCAAATATCTCTTTCAAATTTGAATGAAATCCGTTTCAGGATATTTAGAATTATGGATTCTTTAGCCTTTAATGCGCTACTTCTTAGAAACGACCTAACGAAACACCCTGTCAAGTTTCGTACCGTAGATGAAAAACACCCTGTATATGGCAGTGCTGGGGATACTACCGTGTTGCCTTGTTTTACATCTGGCATTGTGTATGTAGATGGCACATTCAAGGTCATACCATGTTTTTCCGTCGAGTTAGCATTTAAGACGACAAACATTCATTGATTGCACACCCACCCAGTTTCATAAAGTGAATTAGGTTGATTCGTTGTACCTGAATGAAAATTTAATTGTACACTACACTTCACTGGTCAGTGCAGAAGAGTGTACTGATGTATAGTTCAATCTGTTCACTGATTCTGACCAAATCAATCAAGTCGTTAAATCATCCAATGATTCCGCATACATATCCATTCTAAATTTCGTTTTTACAGTATTTTTTGAGTTATTCTGTGGAAAACACAATACCGAGGAAATAACCAAGAAATTTTACACATTTTTCCTAATATCTATATACATAAAAAGATTAATATCTGTTCAAACTGAACTTTGAAACATCGTTGTGAAATACTGACAAGGTTTCCGCCAATTTGTTCAATATAATGAATTGTGTCCGGTAAAAAATTTTTCGACCGAAATTTCTGAAATTTTCGAGCAATTTTTTACAATATCTCTACCATTATATACGATACTCACTAAAATTTAAGTCGTGCTTGAGTATTCTTCAACTTACTACATAGTTCCAATCTGATCGCGTCGGTTCTTCTCGAGATATTAAGAAAAAAAAACCTTCGTCTTTCAATATCTCCGAAAATAAAGATCACTTCAAATTGGAAATTGAAAAACCGTTTTTTCTTCAAGGTTTACCCCAAGTTCCAGTCCGATCGCTTCACAAGTTATCGAGAAATCGAGGAAATATTCTCAAAATTTCACATACCAACGAAATTTTACATAATTTTTCCCGACATCTCGAAAAATAAACATCAGATCATATTAATGTTAGAAAAACTGTTGCGGTAAACTAACTTCAAAATCTGTGCCCAGTTTCATTGAAATCTGGTCGATGAGATCAGAAATAAATATATTTTTTTAATAAAGATGAAGATAATTTTAAAAAAACTATTTTCAAAAATTTTTATAAAGATTAAAAACGCACAAAACTTTGTGGTTATTTGCACGTTGATATTCTTCGAATAATTACGAAGTTTCGATGTGATCGATTTTTACTACTTGAGATATTGAGGAAAAAAGCTCGAAATTATAAGCAGCGAAATCTGACGTACTTTTTTCCATATATCTCGGAAAGAAAATATCTTATGAAATTAAAGTTTGAAACATTGTTGTTTAATACTGCGTGTAAGATCCGCGCCTTATTTCATTAAAATATGATCAACATTTTCCGAGGAAAAGGAATTTTTCAAGAAAACATTTTAGAATAAACATTTTTCAAACATTTTCTGACATTTGGATCCATACGAAATTCTGCAATAAGTTTTGCGTTGATATTCTCCATTTAATTATGAAGTTTTGACCTGATCGCATCTTTACTGCTTAAGATATTGAGGAAATAACGTCAAAATATCAAACAACAACTAAATTTGACATATTTTTTCCATACATCTCGGAAACTATACATCGGATCGAATTAAAGTTTGGAACATTTTTGTTGAATATTACTGATTTCGAAGTCAGTGCCAATTTTTTGTGAATTCTGGTCAACACTTTCTGAGAAAAAAAAATTTTCAACAAAAATTCCGAAAATTTTCCAATATTTTTTTTTCATTTTCTAACAACTAGGTCGAGATGAAATTTTGCACCTAGTTGCGTGTTGGTATTCTTCAACTGATTAGGCATTCTAGATCTTCCAATCTTCGTGCTCCTGTTCTTCTTGAAATATTGCGGAAAAAACGTTAAAATTTCAAGTAGCAGCGAAATTTGGCATATTTTTTTCCTTATATCTCCGAAGGTAAATCGCATATCGAATTGAAATTTGGACTGTTGTAGTCGAATACTGACTCAAAAGTTCCGGCCGAATTTTGCTGAAATCTGATCAACATTCCCCGAGAACAATTTTTTTTAACAAAAATTTGAAAAATATTCGATTGAAAACTTTTCGAAAACTGAATCCACACTGAGCTACGCGTTGGTATTTCAAATTGGTTTACGAAGTTTCAATCTGATTGAATCAGTAATTCATGAGATTTCGACCGATTTCTCCTATTAACGAACTTAATCAAGATATTTGGACTTCAAACCTGATCTGGCAATTTCAAGTCCCTAGCTCATTTTCTCCGAAAGTTAGAGCACATACGTCCAAACGAAAGAATTTAATTTGACCACGGATTCTTCTTCAGTGAGTTCAACATAGTCGTTTGAGACCAATTTCGGATCAAAATTCGAAAATTACTGACATTGTGGCGGAACTATAACGCGCCGTTCCCCAGAACAAGCGCGTTAATATCACCGAACATTATCAGTGGTACAACTGCTACACGATCCACACTGGTGTACAACAGGGTAATTAATGGAGACGCAACGAACAAACCTTATTCAATCTTTTTGCGCGCATGTTCTAGGGGAACAGCGTGCTATCGTTTTGTCCAAGTGTCTGTAATTTTGGATGATTGAGCCGAAAATGGTCTCAATCGACTAGGTTGGCTCACTGATGACGAATCCGGTGTCAAAATCGATTCTGTCCGGCCGGCCGGCCGTAGACACGCTAACTGTCGACAGAAGCAAGCTAGCAACTTGAAACTTTCAGGATAGGTTGCGCATCAGAATGCCGCGGTTAAGTTCGTTAATGGGTCAAATCGGTCGAAAAGTTTCGGAGTTATGGGTTGTTGAAGTTTTGAAGTTATTTATTTTTTATTTCAGAAACTATTCGAGAGATTGGATTCAAACTTGGCAGTTGGGTGGAGTATAACAACGCGCAACTTTGAGCCTAATTTCGTGAGGATCATATTGTCAGTAAATTTGAAAAAAAATTTTTTCCAAATTTTTTTCCAAAAAATTTTTTTTCGTAAACCATCCATCATATCCGAGAAAAAAGTCTACTTACACTTTGAGCTTCCTATTTCACAGCAGTGTACCAAATTTCAGTTCTATACGATTGTAAGTTTCGGAGATATCTGGAAAAAATATGTCAAATTTCGAGGTTTTCTTCTCGATATCGTTTATTTTTTCGGTATAACATGAGAAATAACGATTCAGTCCTGATAAAAACTTCACAGCTAGTTTTGAGATGCTGAAAGACAACTTCATGCGAAATTTCGTGATAATCGACTCATTAGAACAATCTGAAAAAAAAAATTTCTATGATTTTCTTATCATATCATCCTCATTACATTCTGTATGAAACATCGAACTGTTATTTTTCGATGAAGTACTGGATTTCAATCCGATCTGATCTGTATTCTTGGAAATATTGAAAAAATAAAATTTTGATTGGGTATATCTACGGAATCATCTGGTGGATTTTACCCATTCACGAATTCGGCCTTCTTAATTTAGGTCCAAACCTTCTCTACAAATATCGAGTTCCTAAGTTGTTTCTTTCGGAAGTTATTGTGTGTACGTAGTCGGCCGTTAGGCTGAAGCGGTCATCTACATTGAACATGCGCGCAAAAGTTGCTGCCTTCACGGAAGTGCTTTTTGAAATTTTTTTATACAGCATTGCATATCTTCCATCA
Organism: Myrrha octodecimguttata; assembly: GCA_958510865.1. NCBI lineage: Eukaryota > Metazoa > Arthropoda > Insecta > Coleoptera > Coccinellidae > Myrrha > Myrrha octodecimguttata. The sequence goes on from OY294057.1 coordinate 37,596,798, forward strand.
TTATCATCCTGTGTAAATCCCGAGGTAAATCCTGAATTTACTTGATACTACGGAAAAACAGAGCACAACAGTGATGAGTCGTGACTGTGTCTAACAGAGTTGTAACAAACGGTCAGGCCACACGACAGGGCCGTGCCCTGATTTAATGCAGTTGGAAAATAACCGACATAAATTCAGAGATAATGAGTATGACGGAGGACAAACATGGCATCTGAGAGGTATTTTGCGCAATAAATATGCTTCCGGGGGTTGAGGGGTCGCAGACTATGGGTAGGCCGCTACTGCAGATGACACTAATGCTTGTTGACAAGATATAACTGAGTGCAGCCACCGACACGGCTACTACTACGCTTTCTTGTCCTGCTGGTCATGTACACTCCGAGGTGTAATTCCGCATTAATTTCTGGATGTCTGGACTTGGAAGTTTTGTTTAGAAAAGTTCACAACAATGTATTTTCACTAGGGTTATTTGTTTTGATATGGTTGAGGAAATATTGGAGTGTTGTTTCGGTTCCTGTTCAAATTTGATGTGAATAATGATGACATTTTTCATGCATGAGAATCAGAGAGTTGCTATTGTACTGTGTGTACATTTAATGCAGTTTTACTTTGAGGGCAAACAGTACCCTGAATATAACGGGATGGTTCATGGAGGCCATGATTGTCTCAAAAAATTTTTTGGGCGCAAATGGTTGAAAAGCATAGAAAGAATGCGCAATGTTGCCACTTTCATTTATTCAAGAATTTTCGGGAAATAAAACCGAAATTGAGTCAAATATGGAAAAAAAACTAACATTGCGCAATCTCACGAAAAAATTAAGTACATCTCAAAACAAAATTCAAGAAGTAATCACAGTAGCTTGCACAAAGACATTTAACATAAGTTTCACGCATTCTAATATTTCTCGCTGCTATTGCCACCGTTAAAACATGCAGACCTTGAGCAAGTTCCTGTTTTCGAGATAATAACGAAGTTATATGGAACTCGAATGTTGTTATGTTTCCGTAATCCCGCGGTACAGTTGGGTCTTTATAAGTTGCAAAATAGCGAATGCGCAACTATGCATGTGTTGCATTCTCAGGTGTAATATGTGCATTTCTGGAAGCCTATACATGAAAGTTTTGGAAAGAGAAGTTCATCATAGTGTTTTCATATTATGTTGGAATAAATGGATGAAAAAATTAAGCTCTAAGTGTACGTCCAGACTAAACGCTAGGATGCAATATTGCGAATCCGCTCCTTGCTTAAAAATAATAATTTTGACAACCTCGTCAACGCCAATGCAAGAAGTGGTTAAAGTGCTTGTAGGATAGAGCCGATAGGTATGTTCCAGCATGAAATGAGTCGCTGCTTTCAGTAAATGAGAAGACGACTCATGATATCGCAATATCACGTGATATCTAAGACCCTTATTTCGGTTCGCTATCTGATTTGATATTATTTATTTATTCAAAATAAGCAATATAAACAGGAAAAAAAATACAGAGAAAGATATCCACAAAAAGTTGTTCAACCACGTGAGTCATGTTTATTGAATATTGACTCCTTTTCAAATGGCAATTCTGCCTTTACATGCTTGTTGATGAATATTCTTTAAGATGTTATCATGTTACACATGCGTATCGACTGACAAATTATTATTTGATTAGCCATTCTGTAACTCCAGATAACCTCACTATTGGGACTCGGCTCAATTGATCTATGCTAACAAAATTCGATGGATCGAATATCATTTGAAAAACAATAAATGCCCCAAAAGTTGCCCATTAACTAACCGACAATCAATTTCCATAACGTTGGTCGGAATTTGATGTTTGATATCTATGTGTTACTTGACATACACTTCGAGAATAATTATAAACAGTGAGATTTCATGACGTCATATCTCTAATTTGGTACACATTGTATAACATTTTCTTATACCAAAACGAACCCATTCTTCGATACCAATCAACCTATCCGAGCATATTTCCTAAGGAAAAAAATTCTGATCAGTGAACTCATTCGAACTTAGTGTGTAACAAAAAGCAATAATACACCAAAACGAGAAAAAAAGATAATTACGATTCAAAAAATGTTTATTGAATGAAGATGAAAATATTGAAAATGGATCCGATTGAACGTCGTATTTATAGAATAATTCACATATTCCTATCATGGGAGAATTTCTGCCAATCATTATTCTCAAATTAAAAGTAGCGAGCATCTGTTGGCTTCTGGTACACATCGTTTGAATATGATGAAAAAAAAATGAAAACACTTCAGGAGAATCATAGCATTTTGTCATGATCTTGAATGAAAAAATCAGATCCGTTGAAATGCTGCAGGTAAGGAATAATTATTTTTGCGAAATAAACAGAGTATTGTCGTGAAAATATTTATATTTCACCTTCAATGGTGAGCAGAAGAAAAAAACCATAGACGTATTATCCTAATACGCCTATGGAAAAACGGACTCAAAATGGCGAATGCGCAATATTTAGAAATATTTCCGTGGTCTATTTTCGCTAATATCCACACAGAAATAGTCTATTGGTAATTATGCCTATAGCTTCTGAAGAAGGTAATTATACACTTCCCAGGCCATGAATGATTGTTTTTCTGAAAAGTCTCTATACATCTATCTTCGGGGAGTATATCTGTGGTCGGCTGAACGAAATTAACTCCTCAGAGATATAACGTAATTGACTCAGACCAGTTTAGGATGAAAACTCACAATTCACTAACATTGGTGCGCACTTAGTTATAAGCTCAAGGAAACAACACATGTGGTGATTTTAGTTTGGTGTTTTCGACAAAGAGGATCATCAAGTTCAAATTAAATGTCAGATTGATAATCAATTTTTTGAAATCTACAAAGTAAAAATTATCTTATCAAATAGGGCTAGTTTTTTAATTCACCAAACTGGTGTGGTTGAGGTGAAGTGTGGTGGACACAGAATACCAATGGTGGATGATTTGACATATATGTCATGTCAACCACCAATAAAAAAACTTGGTGTTGTATCCACCACTGTTCCACCACACCAGTTTTGTGAATTGAAAAACATGCCCATTCCTCACGGGCCTTGATAAATCCTCAAAATTTTGTCATAGAGAATCCTTTAAGCGTGTTGCTTAATGATATTATGATATTATCAAGCAACACATTTTCAGCATTTTCTATGCTATTTATTTATTTATTTATTTATTTATTAAGTGAAAGGAACACATACAGGATAAATCCCATATAAAGTATTCACAAATAAAGTATCTCGGTATTATTCAGGCCCTAGGGGTATTACTACTGATAATACTTGACCAAACATGAGAGTCGATTCCATTACACATTGCAATGGCAATGTTTCGAATAAACTCCATATTTTTCAATTTTCAAGTTTTATAGTTGTCCAATCTCCTATGTTCTTTCACGGGGGTAACTGACAAGTTAGAAAGAAAAATTTATCTTAGACGTTTTTTGGTTTTTCACTCACAATTTCTGAAACAGAACTAAAAAAATTAATTGAAATCCTTATTTTTGAAAAACGCTCTAGTGGATTGCATGATTTAAGTAAATATGACATTCCAAAATATCCAAATGAATTCAAAATCATAAGCCAAATCATTTTTTCCTATTGAAAACCTTGCCTGCAGAGCAACATAATGTAATTCTTCGAAATCGAAGTTCTAGTTGACTAGCTGAAAGTTCCTATGCCATTCTTTATCTTTAGATCTTTTAGATTTTTGAAGAATCGCATTGGAACTTTCAGCTAGAACTTTGATTTCAAAAAATTACATTATGTTGCTCTGAAGGCAAGGTTTTCAATAGGAAAAAATTGTTTGGCTTGTGATTTTGAATTCATTCGGATATTTTGGACGGTCATATTTACTTTAATCCTGCAATCCGCAGAGACGATTTGCTTTAAATAAGAGTTCTGATTAATTTTTTTCGTTATGTTTCAGATATTATCCTATAGGACTTTTAAATGTCTCTTTGAATCGTTTGTTGAGCATGGATCTCAAGATTTCCGCTAATACAATTATTCGGGGTAATTCCAAATTTGACGTGAACCTTGGGGGAGATGTTATGGTATAACTGATTTGCTGTCGTTGGATCCATATGTATTGGTATATAACCGATAACGAACAGTTTCTAAGTTATTTGACTTCTTGTGATTTTAAACAGTTGCCTGCATTTTTCGAATTCCACAATTCATAAATGCCAAAATTAATTCACAATAACATAATCACAAAGAAGAATATCTGTCGATTAATCAACAAATATTCCACCTTGATCAGAGCCAATCATCCAATGAACCAAAACATCATCCAAATAGAATGACTACAGCTGTTTCACAGTTATTACTGATCGTCAGGTCAACTCACCTTGGATGAAACCACAGCGCAGAGGGAATCTCGATACTTGTTACCTTTCAGATGGACCGCTGCAGTATAACTACCTACAGTACGCCATCTTCCAGGAGCATCTTGCGAATCCCACCTTCGAGTACAGAATACTCTGATCGATGTGCATGACATTCATCCTTTAGTCGCATCAGGTCGCTGTATCTGCGATATTGCAGATTTACAAACACCGTCACGACATTGCAAATACTTGGTTCATGTGGATTCCCAAAAGACGAAAACGTCCAACATCTAACAAAGATAGGAATTGGTCTAATGGAGAAGAATGAGCTCAAGAAAAATAAAATAACATAATCGCAAGGACGAATATCTGTCGATAAATCAACACTAGAGCTCTTTCTTCTCCATTAGACTAATTCCTATCTTAATTCATAAACTTGCCATCTTCTTCCTCCTTCCTTTTGAAAAGTTTTCTTCAGAATGCGTTCACTAGTTTCGTTGCAGATGATTTTTTTAGAAGCAAACTTTTGAATGTCCAGCATAACGAATTATGTATTATTAGTGTAACCTTACTTATATGCATCGTTTTGCTTTTTTCATCAAAACTGATGATTGATTTTGGTTAACATAGAAAAAGTTTACCAAAAATGAACTTAGGAGAGGCATCGTTTAAAAATCACATGTACAATAACGCAAATATCTCGGGAGCTGTTGATTTTCGGTTATCAATGAATATGGCTCAAATGTCAGCAAATGTCATACTAGTACCTCCTCTGATGTTCACGTCTAATTTGGCAGCATCCTGTATGAACAAGGAAGTTCTCAGTATTCCAACAATTGTCCGTCATAAACAGACGTGATATTGCGGTAAGCTGCACGCTTCTGAAAAAAAAAATCTTAATTTACGGCTCAAAAATGGGGCTTCAACGACATAACGTCATTTCCCATGGCAGTATTTAGCGGCATCACGATACTTCGAGAGTGGTTTCCCCTGGCTCGTTAATTTTTAATGTCATGCGGCATATATAATGTCGGTATTATGCGACTATTAAAATTTGGTCGGATGGAGGACGCATTGCAGAAGGTTTGAGCAAAAAGGATTACGCAAACATACCGTTGAATTTTAGGGGTTGTTGAATGACTCAATTGTTTTAGGCCAGCTCCGAACCATCTGGTATATTTTTTGACACAAACATAATTGAATTTGTTTCAATAATCAATCACAATCATGAAAACTAGAAAAGCACTGATGTGAAATCAAGAGCGTTTGAGCGCATGTTCAAACGCCCTCGAAACGCACTGCACCTACCTCGAAATTCTGCATGAACTTTCATTCTGTATTTAACAATTCTCGGAAAATAAAATTTTGAACTGGTATATCTGCGAAATCGTTGGGCGAATTTTACCCGTTCTTGAATTCGTCGATTTGGATCTCAATAACGAAGGCCGAATTCGTGAATGTGTGAAATCCACCCAATGGTTCCGTAGATATATATACGTATGTATTTCCAACAATGCAGATCGGATCGCATTAAAATCTAGTACTCGATTGAAAATGACAGCATGAAAGTCATACAGATTTTCGTGAGGACAATATGGCCAGAAGCTCGCAGAATGTTGAATATTAAAAAAAAAATGATGTTTTTTAATGTTCAAATATCAGGATCATCACAAAGTTCGGCACAAAGTTGTTGATCAGTATTTTCAAACTAGCTACCAAGTTAAATCATGATTGAATCGGTATTTTTTGAGTTATCCCAGAGAAAACAATTATAACAGAATCAGACTGAAATTTGGTACACTACTGTGAAATATAGATCCCAAACGAGACGAACAGTTTCTGAAGAGAGAAGTTTTTCTGAAAAATTTCGGAAATTTTTTTTTCGATTCATTGACAGGACGATCTAATAAAAATTTCGAGGAAAGTTAGGGGTTGTTATACTTCGACTAACTGCTAAATTTCCATTCAATCGTTACTGTAGTTCCCGAAGTGTTACGAAAATAACCTACAAATATTCAAGAAAAGGATCGAAAATTTTCTGCTTTCAAAGTTTTCCGACTGCTTTGAAAATTCTTCAACTTCGTTCATTAGTGCAGAAGGTGGGGATCGCCCCTCTATCCCCCTCAGGCCTGTCCTGGAAGACCAATTCCAATTCTGACTTACCATTCAAAACCGATTGATCTTCAATAAGGTAGATAAATTTAAATTGCTTGATGTCAACATGGGTTAGATTAGGCCGCTCAGTTAGCCGCATTAGTTTTTTCTCCTATTTCCTAGTATCTCGATAAAATTCCAAAATTTCAACATACAAGGTATGGAATTTCAGCTTGGAAAAAGTCTTATATTTTTCATATACGGAACTGGAGTTCTTAGGAATTCAAATGCGAGTGTCAATCTCAAATCCCATAATATCAACGCCCTATACTGCATGGTTCAAAAGTTATAAGAAAATTAAATTGTTGGTTGATATATGAACCACCCTGTACCTTGATTATGGAATTTATCGAATACAGTTTTTGAACTTATCTAGGCTCTACCTCAGGTCACAATATGTTCATTCACCAAAAAAACATCTTGTATATTCATTCCAATATATGATATTGGGTATATTCATTTTCAACACTCCACATTTTTTTCGAAGCGTCACCACCGACAAACATAGCTTGGTTACGAAGTGAGAAAACTGAATTTTATTCGGATGCCAAGCAGAGAGGTTCATGAATTCGAGCAAAGACTCAAAAAGGCCTGATTTCATCTCATTCTCTTGAAACTCTTTCTGTTTGATTTCATAAATACATCCAGAAGCATATTTCAGACTAATATTCTTCACGATTGTTTAGGTTTCCACTACCAGTATCTGAGACAAAGACATTGATTATAAAACTCAGATTATTATTTATAGAAATCGCTCTTATGGATTACGGCATTTTAACTATTCGTCGAGGCAGTTTGAAGAAAAAAATGTTGAAATAATGCAAATAATCAACTAAGTGAACAGTGAAGTGTAACGTTTCTGAGTCTATACATCTGACTCCTTCCTCAGAAAATATACAGAAATAACATGTAATTATTTTCTATGAAAAATCTCGAATTACAAGTTCTGTCTAATTGACATTTTCAAAAAACTGCAGTAATGCAGATTCACATGATATGGGACATTTTCAATCGCACTTGTTTTTTTTTCATTAAATTAAGCCAAATATTGCAGTGGAACAATTCGCGAAATTATTCCTTTAATTCAGCAAATACAGGAAAACTCTTTAATCTACCTTGCTGAGGTTTTTTGGAAATTTGACAAAAGTTTTGAATGACGAAATCATTGAAAGCAAGATCTAGACTCTGAAACGTTACAGATAACTTTTTAATCGTTTATATCATTCCGATCCTGTTAATTAGGCAACATTTTTAATAGAGATTGCCCTAGACGAGAAGTTGGCTCCCCGAATGATGCAAGGGGGTTTTCGATGAATAATAATTTCAGTTAATTTTTAAAAGTTCTATCTCAGGTATTGGTAGTGAAAACATAGAAAAAATCCAAAAAATAATCCAAAATCATTCTAAAATATACCTCCTTCACTATATTCAACTCAGATTATTTTTTAAAAATGACACATTGTGTTAATTCGAGATTTCCAGAAAGAATTAGACTTTTAATTGAACCTGGATTTCGGCTTGAGTTTTTTCCGCTAAATCATATGTTGGAGAAGTATTAGATTTCTTTGATTTTCGAGAACAGAAGTCCTGGGCTTGGTTTCAGAACTATTTGTAAGTCGCATAAATGTATTATACCATACACATATAGAGTTCGCGTGAAAATTATGAAACATATTCATTGTCCCAGAAGAAAAATATTTGGCAACAAAATCCTGCAACAGGTCAATTTTTGTTTCACTTTTAACAAATTAATATGCATTTTTGAAGGATTTTTGTTGCGCCCTGTGCCATCCCAATCAACCCTCTAAATTTTTTGAATAGGGAAAAAGGGTCAAGTGGTACTTTTTTGGCAATGTCTTTGTATCTTCTTCACAAGCGTGCAGAAATTTCCAAGAAAAAATTTTTTTTTTTAAAAATTAGTTAGCTCAAAGTGTATGTGAGTTAGTATGTGTACTTTGTCATGGCTCATTTACTTTGAGATGATGGTACCTGATGAAATTTGTCACCGAATTTAGGTCGACCATTACAGTTTTGTTCATGCACAACTTTCAACCCCTACGAACCATTTATTGGCTCAAAGTAAATGAGCCATGACAAAGTGCACATACTGAAAACCTCTTTGAACTGACTGATTTTTCAAAAAAAAATTTTTTCTGGGATATTTCTTTTCGCATGCAAAGAAGATAAAAAGACCTTGTCAAAAAAGTACCACATGACCTACTTTCTGTATTGAAAAAATTGTGAGGGTTGATGGGGATGGCACAGGGTGCAAAAAAAATCCTTCAAAAATGCATATAAATTCGGTAAAAGTGAAACAAAAATTGACCTGTTTCAGGATTTTGTTGCCAAACATTTATCTTCTGGGAAAATGAATTTGTTCCATAATTTTGACGCGCACTGTATAAGAAAAATAGCCTACTTATTCATAAGTTAGCTCCTTTTGTTGTGATGTTGTGAAGCACCGTGTGAAGGCATAAACAATCTTAGATGAACGGATAAACTGAATTTATACCTCCAACCAAATAGATATTTTTTTATTTCGCCGATAACGCCACTGAAAGAAGCTATAAAACTATAGCTGACTTATCTGACGAGAAAGCTTTATTCTTATCTCTTCTATCGATAATTAACGATGGCATAAAATGAAACAACAGCGAAGCATTAAACCGACATGTTCTCGTAAAAATTCCAGACATTGGAGAACTAGAAAATTTAGAGTGGAAATTTCTCGCAATGACCGTATAAAACTGCGGAAAACGTTAACTCGCACGTCTCGAACTAGGGTGATAAAAGAAACAGCTTGAAATCAACTTACCACTCGCTGTTACGTGTCTTCCAATTGACAATTTCATGTGGGAGAAGGTGTATTATTCATTGTGTGTTTGTGTGTTTAGGTTCTGACTACATGAATTCCCATCTAGGGGAACTCATGTGTACGGGGTTCTCGCTTAAATTTTTCTTTCGAAATTGACAAATTCACTGATTTTGAGTTCGCTCGGTCTATCTCAATGTTAAGGTCGCTCAAGGTTTTCCGCACTAGAAGGTTAAGGTTCGGAAGATGCTCCTGAGAGGGCACTGTATAATCTTTATACCGAAGGTAGGTTTTAAGTATCTATAGTACTCTCTGATGGTTGGTTAAACCGTGGAACTGTAGTCGAATAACTTGGATGACGCTTCTTTCCTGCAGAGGATTTAGTTAATTGGACGATTAGCTGAGATCAAGGTAGAATTTTGTTGATTCATCGTCAGTCATTCACCCTTTCCTTTATGGAGATTTTCAATTTTTTTCAACAACATCGCAATTGATTCATATTCAATAAATTTTTCTAATTTGATGGCGTATCTTCCATCTGAGGAAAAAGCAATACTACTATTTCGTTAGTGAGGTAAAATGCAGAAACACTTCGATGTTATGTGTCGAATTCGGATACTTCCAAATTTGGTTCTATTTATGGCGTCCAACAGTCATCCCGTTATATTTGAGGTATTGTGTGCTCATGAAATAAATCATTTTAACTAGTGAGTTTCTCCTGCAACTGTTAAAAACCTAGAGAAGCACTGACGTGAAGTCAGAAGCTTTTACGCCCTTGTTTAATTTCATGAATTCGACTGCCATAATTGATCTCTGTCTGGCATAACCGCCACACAATAAGTACTGAGAGAATCTGAACAGAGACTTAATAATTTTAAAGCTGGTTTGGAGTTCAATTACGAACGCCAAATTCTTGAATTCCATCCTGTGATCCCGCAGATATACATAGCCTTGCAATAGATGATCGGATATGTAGGTATTTTTTGAGTTATTTCGGAAATAATTGACAAAGATATCGATGAAATAAGCACGAAATTGAACATTTTTTGCCCAATATCTCCTAAGATAAAGAATATAAGATCACATTCCGAAATTTCATATAAGTAATGTTGTTAAATAGTGACCTCAAGGTCTGTGCCAAACTCCGTGGTAAGGTTATAAATAGTTTTCAAAAACACGATTTTTTCAGAAGAAATCTCGAAAGCTGGCATTACTATAAAAGAAATTTGATTTTGACAGCGTCACTTCTTTTCGGGAATTTGAGGAAATCATTTCAAAATTTGAAATAGCCAAGAAATATGACATATTTTTTTTCAATTCCTCGAGCATAATTGTTATATTTTGACTTCAAATTCTGTGCCAATTTTCATTGAATTCTGACGAATGTTTTTCGGAAAAAAATCGTTATTATTTTTTAATCGATAAGGTCCATTTTTGGCTCAAAACTTGAAAATCAAAGACACTGGTCTGAAGGATATCGCTTCCGTTCCCTAGAACAAGCGCGTCATAAAAGAAAATAGCTTTTTGCTCAATATGTTTTATGAAATGAAATAACTATCTGGTAAATGTGAAGCATTGTTGTTTAATATTGACTTCAAGGTATATGCCAAATTTCATCCGGATCTGATTAGTAGTGTTTCAGAATGAATATTTTCGAAAAACATTTATTTGAAATGTTTTTAACGATCAGATTATCTCAAAATTGTGAACAGGGTGGCGCGTTGTTCTTTCGATTTTAAGTGAGTACAAAGTTAGGAACTGGTTTAATGAGTACGTCCGTAGACACATTATCTTCCTAAATAAATGACGTAGAAACTCAAAATTTGTAAAGCGGGTGTGAGCCTTAATTACAAAGGTCAGAATGGATAAAATCCACCCAACGATTCCGTAGATATACCCATTCATAATTTCATTTTGCCAAAATTCCCAAAAGATCAGACTGGTTCGCATTGAAATCCAGTAGTTTATTAAAAAATGACAGCTCTATGGTTCTTGCAGAATTTGGTAAGGATAATAGGATAAGAAGCTCGCCAAGCTGAGATTGGCAGGGTCAATACGTCAATAGATTACTATATTGGCAGGGAAATTGAACATGCACGCAAAAGATGCTGACTATGGATCAGAATACAACTGATAACCATTTTGAATACATGTTATCTTGAAAATCTGAATCCTCCCAACCAGCAGAAGACAGATATGAAGATGGAAGCCGCCATAGATCAGTCAATCTATCATCCAATTAGCATGTATGCATTGTCAGTTGAACAACAGCACGAATCCCGAACGAAGAAGGAGATTCCTTTCGGGACCTCGAATCAATCACAAGTACTCTGTGCCTAAAACGCTGAATAATCCATGTACCTCGCTCGGGCTTTCTAACCGCGCCATTGGAACGTACCGAACCATCGAATTTCCGTTAATTGAATCAATCATGGCATAATTGATCCGAGTGAAGAGGAAAAGCCATCTCCTCTTCCGTCCTTGGTTATCCGGCAAACTCATAACCTACTTGTTTCTCATGAATGCACTGATTAATTTTGCTGAGAAAATCCTGACCGGGTCGCGAGCAAGGGAAGATTTGTATCAGAATTCAGGATGGTCGTTCGGGCGCACAGAGGAGACGAGGGTCATAGAGGGGTGCGTTCACGCTTCGGCGGACGTCGTCGGTCTATCGATTAAACCAGCCTACGTCGCGCGTTCGGGATTTCGAGGCTTACGCTTTGGACCCTTTTTACGACGGTTCCAGTTAATTTCGAATGTAATTGAGAGGTTTTGTCATTTGGGTCATCAATACCGGTACTGACTACAGAGAGTATGTAAGCGGACTGGTTTTATGCTGACACAAGAGCCTGTTTTGTGTAGAATTGATTCTCGAAAGGGATAATTCCATTCTCCAAGGCTTTTGGCTGAGATTGTGAATCAACGAGTATTACATCATCCTTTTAGAATTGGACAGAGGGCGAGCCGTGAAAACTACGTCGAAGTGTTGTACGTTTACGAGAGGAGAGGATGAATTCCGGGATCGGAATAAGAGTAGGCAGGCCTGTTGAACTCACACGGATGAACTGATAGGTCGGAGAAATATGACGATAAAAGAACTAATTATTTATGAACTAATCCAATCCTAGTTATGTGATTATTCTGATATGCTTTTCAGTTTGTACTCATTTCCAAAAAAAAAACATTGAAATTCTACACAAGGTGAGCCAACGTCAATATCAAACTTTGACAACAAGGCCAAACATTTCTTTCTAGCAGGTGTTTCACCTTGCTTCATTTAGAAGCAATTCGAATCGATATCTTTCAATGATTCAAACACGTTTTGGCCATTTTGGTTTAATTTTGCTAAGCTAGGTAACCATAGGCGCCTAATGTTCTTGGATAAGATAAACAATGGCAACTTAGAGAATCTAATTGCTATTGCATGGATATACAGAGTGTGTCTCTAAGTTGTTCATTACTTTTAATCCTATATTCCTCTCATCAAACAAAACGCTCTTTTCATTTTTCCAGATTCAGACCCAGTAAAAAAATCTAGAAAAGCACTGCCGTGAAGGCAGCAGCTTTGCGCACATGTTCAATGTAGATGACCGCTTCGGCAACGAATTTGAACATTCCAACAAAAGCTGCTGCCTTCACGGCAGTGCTTTTCTAGGGTTTTTTTTTCGATAAATTACTAGATTTCGATTCGATCTAACCTGTATTCCTGGAAAAATTGGAAAAATAAAATTTTTAATGGGTATATCTACGGAATTATTGGGCTGATTTTACCCGTGAATACGAATTCAACCTTCGTAATCAAGCCCCAAACCTTCTCTACAAATATCGAGTTGTTTCTTCGGGAAGTTATGTTATGTTCTGTTTACGGTAGGCCTTACGGCCGCACCGTAAGCACCATAACTTCCGAAAGAAACAACTTAGAAACTCGATATTCGTAGAGAAGGTTTGGACCCCAATTACGAAGGCCGAATTCGTGAATGCGTAAAATCCACCCAATGATTCCGCAGATATACCCATTTAAAATTTATTTTTCCAATTTTTCCAAAAATACAGATTAGATCGAATTGAACTCCAGTAATTTATTGAAAAATGACAGTTAGAAGGTTTATACAGAATTCAATGAGAAGATCAAAGAATATTTGAAAAAAAAAATTTGAAATTTTTTTTTTCGAATTGTTCTTATGACACGATCATCACGAAATTTGCACAATATCATCCTTCAGCATCTATGAACTAGCTGCAAAGTTTCATCACTATTGAATCAGTATTTCTCGAGTTATACCGAAAAAAACAACGATATCGAGAAGAAAACCACGAAATTCTACAAATTTATTTTCCAGATCTCCAAAAATAATGGCTGTATCGAACTGAAATTCGGTACACTGCTGTGAAATATGGAGCTCAAAGTATGACTAGAATTGTTCTCGGATATGAATAATGGTTTCAGAAAAAAAAATTTTTTCGGAAAAAATGTTGAAAAAAATTTTTTTTGAAATTCAGTGACCATAAGATTTCAACGAAATTTCGTTCAAAGTTGCGCATCGTTATGCTCCAACCCACTGTCAAGTTTCAATCCAATCGCCTCAGGAGTTTCTGAAATATGAGGGAAATAACCTCAAAATTCCAAATGGCTATAACTACGAAACTATTCGGCCGATTCGGCCCAATAACAAACTTAACTGCGGCATTCCGATGCGCGAACTAGCCTACAAGTTTCAAGTCGCTAGCTGGCTGCGTTCGACAGTTATCGTGTCGTCGGACAGAATCGATTTTGACACCGGATTCGTTATCAGTGAGTCCAACCTAGTCGTTTGAGACAATTTTCGGCTCAATCATCGAAAATTACAGACATTTGAACAAAGCGGTAGCACGCTGTTCCCCCAGAACATGCGCGCAAAAATACAGGCTGTTGAAATTTACAAAAAAACTGCTGCAAATTTTTCACAAGGGTTTAGTTTGTTCTCAGTTAAATAACAGAACACCATTGATGTATTGAATAAAACCTATATATTATTCATAACTCATTGGTTTTTCACACCAAAATTAGCAGCATTTTTCTCTATAACCCATCAGGGACCAATGGTCGAAAATCATCCGGGAGAAAATTTTTAGGTTGAGTTATGCAACAGTAATTAACTTTGAGGGTTTCATGGAAATTTGGTGGTATTTTTTTATTAGTTCATACAAATCTACATACTTCAAGATGTAAACTGTGAAATTTTCATTGGTAGTAACTTCTTTTTCGTCGATCAATAAGGTTCATTATATGAGAGCGCCTAGTAAGTGTCAGCTAGTAGGGCACCAAAGAGTGGGGGCAGCTTCAGATACCGCGAGTATCTGGGTGGCCGCTATAGTTAATTCCATTCTCAGGGGTGTCAAATACAAACATCTGTTTAATGTAAAAACGTGGAGTTCAAACAAGTAGTTTGCGCACAACCAGATGGTGAAGTATGACATATATTTGTTTGTGTCTAAGCTATATCCCTTGCCTAGGTCACCACCCGACATAGATTCCATTCAGAACAGGTGGATCATCGGCTCCTACCTTAGTCTAAGGCTCCTCCCTTAGCATTAGATTCTCGACAATTGTTGAGTTTTCCGGCTTGTTATTGATTTTTTTGCATATATACTCCAATTTGTTTTATCATATACACGCTCATTATGTTTTATATTCACCCTTATTTCAAACTCCCAGTTCTAAAGATATTGAATTTCGATTCAAAGCAGTAACGGATATCCACATATTGACGATAATTGTACTACGCAAACCCAAATTGATGGAAACCTCCGATCAACCCAATTTTGTGGAAATCTTCATCAATTTAAATTACGCTACTTAATTCGAGTTCTGCATGTAAAAGTGGTTTTCAGTTAAACAAGAGTATTTATCGAGCTTTCAATATATCCAATGAATTCGATAAAATCAAATAATAAAAACCTAGAAAAGCACTGCCGTGAAGGCAGCAGCTTTTGCGCGCATGTTCAATGGGGATGACCACTTTTGCAACGAATTTTAACATGCACGCAAAAACTGCTGCCTTCACGGCAGTGCTTTTCTAAAAACAGTGAAACGCCGTCGGGGAAAGCGACGTGACATTACGTTTGCTGTTAAACGGCATGTGCACAGGTTTTATGGAGTTATGGTTTGGGGCTCTTTCTTATGGTAGCGAATCATTACTTCTGCTTATTCGAATCATTATCGCAGTTTCGCGTTATGTTGACCGTGTCGAACCGAGGCCTACGTGAATTTACAGGACGGAAGGTTAGATGTTGCCGTTGTTACAAAGGAGTGTCACGAAGCAGGGAAAAAAGGAGATTGAGCACCTATGTCATAGTCACTTTACAGTTGACGGTGTGATTTTCGAAATGCTTTCAACGTTATATTACTATGAACCTTTCGTGAAAAAAAATACACAGCATTTCGTTTATTTCTGATTAGTTCAATAATCCTTTATCGTAACTAATCCAGAACTCACCACGAGGAGGAGCTGTATTACTGAGTTCCAAAAGATTACCATCAGATAGGTATTATTCGAGATTCTGAAGCGTTTAATGTCAATAAAACATAACTGCTATCGAAAGAGAAAAACAGAAAAGATATAAGCCTTGGAACCGATAATGCATACTTTCACTGTTATGCACCTGGAAAATGGAAGTGAATTGAAGATGGCCACAAAAAGTCTGAAATAAATGGGGGTTCGAGGAAACTGCTTATTTCATTTGTTGAACAAAAAATTGTAGTTTTCTTTAATCATTAGACAGGTGCCAATGTCATCCGTATTAGTTTTTTTTCAGTGATTACTTATACAACTTTTGAGGGAGCTGCTGGTAGCAGCAGACGAATCTGGAATTAAATTGATCCTATTCATTATATTGAGTTTCCGAATATCTATAAATCGAATTTGGAAATGGGTATATTGACTTCTTTGAAATCTTTCATTCCCAAATTGGTGAAATTATTGAACCCCGACGATATTTTTGATACCTTTCCCTGAAAAAATTTATTCATAAACTATAATAAATCATTTTCTTGAACTTTGAAGGAGAAGTTGGAAAAACCGGGTCTTTGAAATTGGCATAAAAGTGTGAAATCGATTCAATCTGAGCCTGATTGTGTCAATAAATATAAATTTTGTCATGGTGAATAACTAATTTTTGTCTTCGATGTTCAAAATCAGTTCTTTTGGAGGTATTTGTAGAAGCATTGTTTAATTAAACAAAGGTAGAAGACATGTAACTAGGTTGATTTGGAAAAATTGAAGGACAATGAATCATCAGTTAATTTGGGAATGTTTTTCGGTTTACTAATTAATCAACCATCTGAAGTTACAGAATAACAGTCCTTCTACAGTATGAGCATCTACAAAATGTTTTATGCATACCTACTACCATTGTATACTTCAGTATCGTCGTGAATTTCGAAACTGTCTTTCTCTATGTAAATATTGCATTCGGTCATTATCATCCTTTTTTACAGGATCTCTGGGAAATTGAAAAACGTAAACTCTTTAAGGATTTATAATATGTCAAATAATCGGGTACTGCACAAGTACGAGCCATGATGAAACTCGTATCGAAGATTTTCAATTCTTGAAATATATAACCTGTTGATTTCCCTAAATATCGATTCTTCAAGTAGTATTCCAGAACGAAACTCATTCTAACAACACTTTACAAACATCACGAAAGAGTTAAACACTAATTTCCACCTAAAACACTTATGAAACAACCGATCAGAGCGAAAAACTGGATAATGCGAACGTTTTATCTCGTTTCCCGGCGAAATGATGATGTAAACAAAAGCGTGTATGGACGATCGCATAGCACTCTGTTGTCTATGATAACTCTCCATTGTAGAACTTCAACATCGCATTTTCGGGCATCCTTCTGGCCTTATAGATTACGTAGGCTACGGTCGAACTAGTCACTCACAGCTTCATGTAACTTCCTTTTTCAGCAAGACAACGCAGGTCCCCATAATACTCGTTTGACTTTTTGCGCGCGTGTTCCAGGGAAACAGGGTGCTACCGTTTTGTTCGAATGTCTCTAATTTCCGATGGTCCCGAACGACTACGTTGGACTCACTGATGACGAATCCGGTGTCAAAATCGATTTTGTCCGGGCGGTGGCCCAGCCGTATGCACGATTACGGGCCCACAGAGAGTCTTTTCAACTTGAAACTTTCAGGGTGGGTTGTATTTCAAAATGCAACGGTTGAGTTCATCAGCAGGCAAAATCGGCCGAATGGTTTTAGCGTAATAGCAATTTGAAATTTTGAAGGTTTTTTTCTGATATTTCAGGAACTACTGAAGCGGTAAGATTGGAACTTGGCAGTTAGTTGGAGTGTAACGACACGCAAGCTCACGAGAAATATTATTGTGTTAGTTCTGTCAGTAAATTAACAAATAATTATTTTTCAAAATTTTTTCGAAAAATTCTTCTTCGAAACTATTCATTATATTCGGAAAGCAGTTAGACCACATCTTGATCCCTATATTTCAAAGCAGTGTACCAAATTTTATTTGGTTACGGTTATTATTTTCGGAGATATTGGAAAGAAATATCTAAAAATTTCGTGGTTTTTTCGCGATATTGTTTTTTTTTGGAATATTTCGAAAAATACTAATTCGAACATGAAGAAACCCGGCAGCTAGTTTGAAAATTCTGATGGACAACTTGGGCTGATGGACACGAAATTTCATGATAATCGGGTCATTAAATGAATTTGAAAAATTTTCAAATTTTTTATTTCAAATATTCAATATTCTGTGATCTTCTGATCATATCATCTTCTCGAATTCTGTATGTTCCTTCGAACTGTCATTTTTCGATAAAGTTCTAGATTTCAATTCGATCTCATCTGTATTTTGGGAAATATTGGAAAAATAAAATTTTGAATTGGTATGTCTGCGGAATCATTGGATCGATTCTACCCATTCACGAATTCGGCCTTACGAAGGTCGAATTCGTGAATGATTCCGTAGATATACCCATTTAAAATTGTATCGTTCTAATATTACCAAAAATAAATATTAGATCGAATTGAAAGCCAGTTGTTTATCGAAAAAACCTAGAAAAGCACTGACGTGCAGTCAGCAGCTTTTGCGCGCATGTTCGGAGAACATCACCAAAAGTGAACACGCCGGCTTTTTTAGGTTTTTTTCTCCTTCCAGAAGCTGAAATAAATATTTTGCCGCGTGACCTCGTTCACCGGAAGTATGTGTGGAAATGGGGAGAATACTGTCCAACTTGCACCACCTTTACAGATTCCTGCATAGTTGATTCATGTTCCAAATAATGGTTGGAACGAGTTGGCATTAGCAAATACCGGCCATCTTATTTCGTCGATGCCTAGAAGTGATCGAGAGTCGGGGTCGTCAAAAAGTCAATAATCATGTTTTGCCTCAATCTCGTTTTATTCTTGATCTAAGAATCTGGCAAAAGAAAATAGTTCATGAAATCAATCCTTCTGGGTGCAATACCTATCAGTTTACTGTGTATATATTATGCAGACTTGATATTCAAACAAGAAGTTTACTTCTTTTCTTTCTATCAATCTCCCAGCAGTCGATCAATCGACCATACATCAACTAGCAACCAGAACAGTTTCTCCCAGATTAATGTACGCCCCACGTTGAATAATAGAGTAGAAACCTTGGATGTGGTTGTGCCTGACAGGCGAAATCATTTAGCAACTGCATCTGTATATTCCCACATTATACCTGCAGAAGATGTATTGCCGTGCCCGTTCCAGACACACTGTGCGACGCCTGTAATTAGGCAACCCTCGAGTTTGGTTCTTCTTCTTCCCTTCGATTCCTCAATTAACCGATATTTTAACCAGCCTTGTATTGGTTACGAAACTAGGTCGAGTGCTGACACGATGGACGCCATGAGGTTGAAGTTATTGGAAATTGCGTTCAGAACTAGGCACTTTGAAGTGAGGTAGGGGCCCACCTGATGCTTTGACGGAATTTAGGTGGGTAATTACATTGAACTGAACTATCTGTTTAGTTGGATTTGGAAAATTGCTCTCACGAAAAATCTTCACAACATATGTACAGTTCTTCCTAACATAAAATGAATTGAAATGAATAATTCCACTGAAACTACCTGAACATAGAAGTTTAAACTTTTGTTTTTATGATGATATAATAAGAGAATAAGTGTTGCAGGTTCTAGGTTGAGTGTTCTAATTGTGCACATTTAACGCGCTTGTTCTGGAGAACAGTTAAGGATCGTTTCTCTCAATTTCTGTAATTTTCAAAGTTATGAAACGACTAGGTTGATGAAGAATCTGTTACCAAATCATATCTGTCTGGCACAATGTCAGTCAGTGCTTCAACTTTCGAAGGAAAAGGAGTGCGAGTCTTCAAATTCTCAGGTTTGGTTTGGAGCCTGAATAACTCATTATTTCAAGAAATACTGATGCGATCAGAGTAAAAATTCGTAACTGGTTAGAGAACGCGCAAGTTAAGGCAAAATTTTGTGTTGATCTAATCGTTGGAAAACTGAAAAAACAATTGTTATTGGAGGACCTTTCAAATTTTTGTTGAATTTTTTTTCTCGGGGAACGATGAACAGATTGCACTAGCCTTTGGGACAAACTTCGAAGTTAATATTGAATAATACTTCATCAAATATCGATCCGACCAAATATTCATTTCCTTAGATTAAGGAAAAAATATGGGTGTTAATTCCTTGATATCTAGAAAAACACTAATGCTATCAGATTTAAACTTTGTAGTTAACCGTAGAATACTAATGCCCAACTCTATGCAGAATGTCGTGAGAATCATGCAAGTAGAATATTCATGAAAAAATTCGAAAATCTTTCAATTTTCAGAATTCGAAAATCACACACCTTTTGTCCAAAGAAAGAAGCATGTTTCCTTAAACTATAATCTCATTGAACTGCCCATCATCATTTCCTACTCATTTCCTGCCGATGAATTGAAAACCTCTCCAACATCCGCAAGTAGGGATTCAGATAACAACTAACGGTCACCTATAAATTCCTCGCAAAAGTGTCAGGTGTCAGGATAAAATCCGTCCCTTACTCGTTTTCCATTTTCGTAAATTTCGATTTATCGCCTTTCTCTTATCCCGGAAAACGACACGCCACATCTTTCCACAGGACTGGGCGGCCATAAAACGATATACTCGAGCGTCATTAATCTGATATCCGGGAGAGAATCGCTTGATTTTTATGAAACACTCGCCGCGTTTGAAGAGGCGATAAGATATCAGGATTCGTGAACCATCTAGAAAAACTGATCCCATAACCTTAAATAGGGATTATGATGAGGTATTTGCAATTTGACGTTGAACAAAAGAAGGAGACAAAGGAATTGGTTCATGGAGAAGAAAGAACCCCGGTCATGATAAACTCACATATATGACACAGATGTGTGTCTACAAACACACATCTGTCGATGAATCAACAACAATTCCACCTAGATCTGAGCTAATTATCCAATCAACGAAAGCCTCTTCACCGAAAAAGGAATCTCCAGGGAGTTTGGTTACTGCAGTTTAACAACATACAACATACAGCTCCATCCCAAGGGCATCCTACGAATTTTAGCTTTCGAGTGCAGAATACCTTGATCGATGTGCATGACGTTGATCTTATACATATTGTCGTTACGAACTGCAAAATCGCAGAAACAGTTTTCTGTAATGACAAAAGGATCAACGACATACACATCGAACAAGGTATTCCGCCCTCGAGGGTCAGATTTCGTAGGCTACTCCTGGGATGTCGATTCATGTTGTTAATTAATAATGCCGAATGTCATCGAACTGGTATTAAGTATCTAGGATCCTACTGCGATTACAAGGTTAGTCGGTAATGATCGTGAAACTCCTTGGACATCGTTTCTCCGTTGTCGAGGCTCTAGTTGATGAGCTCAGATCAAGGTGGAATATTTGTTGTCTTATAAACAGATATTCGTTCTAGTGTTTATGTATGTATTAGATGGTGAAATCAGGAGATGTACCAAGGTGAAGTCGGGAATTAAGCGCTAGTAAAGGTACAAGGTGATTGTTTTAATTTTGCTCAATAGGTATCTTAGGGCCTACAAAAACGTTTGAATAAGCAAATAAAAAGTGTTCTCAACGGTATTCAGAATTCAGTACAAGCAAAAAAGCATCCTGAACCTCAGAATTTTATTTGAAATATTTTTAAGCGCTTGTTTTCAAATGGAATAGCCTGTATTCTATTTTCCAAATAGGTAGAGTTCTATCTTCTGATTTCAAACGTTTAACGTAGAACAAAAGATGGAAAAATCTGGTGATGCATTGACGTTATGTCAGAAAGTTTCACGTGCTTGTTCCAATACGTTGCTAAAGCAGTTACCTATTCCTGGAGAATATAGCCCTTCTAGACGTATCAACTTGGACCAAGCATGTGGATGGGTTATGTGGAAAGCTCTGTACTGCATTCTTTGCGATTTGGCAGATAAATAATTAATTATCCGAAAGAGAGGCTGTACTTACCTACTATGCTTAGTTTCTTGGATAAATGGTTTATGGTACAATCCTAAGAGGCTCATCTCCTGATGCTAGTGAAATATCGAATATCAATGGAGATCGAAGAATAAATTTGTGATCCCAAAGTTATCTATTAGCAAGAACCAAAAAAGCATTTCTGCTATGGCTTGAAATTGTTCAATAAATCGGAACAAATGACATAACTCAGTCTTGTGGCCTTCCGAGAATCTCAGAAAAATTAAGCTGTGCATGAACAAAACTGTAATGGTCGACTTTCATCCGGTGACAAATTTCATCAGGTACCATCGTCTAAAAGTAAATGAGCCATGACAAAGTGCACAAACTGAAAACCTCTTTGAAGTAACTTATTAAAAAAAAAAATTTTCTTGAAAATTTCTGAATGCCTGTAAAGAAGATACAAAGACCTTGCCAAAAGAGTGCCACATGACGTACTTTTCCTATTCAAAAAAATTAGAGGGTTGATGGGTATGGCACAGGGTGCAACAAAAATCCTTCAAAATGGATAAAAATTTGAAAAAAGTGAAACAAAAATTGACCTGTTTCAGGATTTCGTTGCCAAATATTTTTCTTCTGAGAAAATGGATTTGTTCCATAATTTTCACTCGCACTGTATATACTTTTGTAAATTAACGATTAGGTACTCAATAATCATTGAAAACGAACATGAAATAACTCCCAAATAACATGTTAAAATACTTGGATTTATGGCATTGTCTCCTCGAAAAAACAAAGGTTTTGGGATTAAAAGGGCCAGTACAATATCCAGAAGTCGTCATTCATGCTTTCTGAAGACGTGGAAGAACTATTGAATTCAATTATATTTATAAAATGCCACATTTGTACATATGCAAATGCTCGGTCAACTTATTTATAGGTTATTGATTTTGAATGTGCTGTCAACAGTCACGCTTCGGAAGAAACACTAGAACTTATAGCGGTACCGACTTGAATGCGGGTACTGTTTTCGGATAGTTCTAGGACCGTCCGAGGATAATTCTGAGGAAACCCGAAAGCGAATCAACACGGTGACACAGTTCAACAAAACTCGAATGTGGCCAACTCTATTGCGCAAACTATACTGACAGTCCTAGCACAGTAATTGTTGGAACCCGAATGAACCTGTTAAATGTCGTCCAGGTGAAAATATTCCTGTAGAATGTTGTCAATTCTTATATATTTTATCAATGATTCTTTGGTTCCGTTCAGCTGAAAACGTTACTATTACGACCTTTATGTGAAACGGACATTGCCGCATAGATACCAACTTGACAGGAAGATTACTATAGCCTTACTTTTTTAACTGTACTAAGTGAAATGTATCAAACTTTTATGGCAAACGTACTGACTTCTCAAATGTGAATGAAGTATATAAAATATAAATTTTCGAGAGAATCACTGGCATGAAGTCAATAGAACTATTAGCATTTTTGGGTTCAAGGTCAACAATAATTTTGACTGTAATGAGAGTTGAACAATATTAAGATTTTTTTGTAATGTAGATTGCACATTTCGATGATTTATCTATCGAAAAGAAATGGTGAACAATTCTATGCAAATTTATCCGCCAGAAAAATTTTGAGAGATAATATGAGTCAAGAACCTCTGGGTCGAAGCACTAGCATGTTAATGTCTCCTTCCGCATCCAGAATAGTACTTGTTCAATTAAGATGGCAACCAGGGGATACTTGAAATGAAGATTATCTTGGCCATTCGTGTCCCTCATCGTGTTTCAACCCAGTTTCTAGGTTGGATTAGTGGGAAGCAGGTAATTCAATTTAATCTGAAATGATGTTATTCCTGATTTTCACAACACACCAAGCTATTATTGAAATGAAGATCATCACCTCTACCAAAATCTCACACCAAGAACTGGGTTGGAGAAGTATAGACAAAAATGATTTAATCTGATCTGAACTTATATTCTAGATTAAAAAGAAAACTAGGGGCTACTCATATTATTGAACAAAATAGGTTCGAAAATGTATGAGTGGATTGTTCAAAGCAGCATCTGATGAGCTCCATTTTCGAATTTCAAAACAGGATATTAAAGGTATATTGTGCTTCCGAATATTCCACAAAAATGAATGAACTCGGATATGAGTTGGATCTTCAGCAGGTGAATGCATCAATTTGAATCTGAAATACTGCTGTTTTCAATCCCATGCACACCCCTCCAGTAGACAGTTATGATAAACTTCAATTTGTTCATTCGAATCTCCCGCCAACTGCATTAAGTCTTACAGAAACTACAGAATACACTTCCCCAATCTCTATTATTCCAATCTGCCTTCAATCACCCTTACAAAGCTTCAATTTTGACTGAAATAACATGAATGGAGTCATTGGTAACTCTGAAAATACCTGAGAACTGAGCATAATTCGAATGAAAGCTTTGGAACGACTCGACGGTGTATCTACAACGTATTGTCTGAAATAATACGAGTTAGGAAGTGAGTTAATCTTACCGGAGGTTATAGTATAATACCAAGCTGTCTGCCTCATATCGACATGTGCAAATGAACTATGAATACCCCATTCCGCTTAAATGGGAGGTTCAACTTCATACACAAGTGGCGTATCTAGACTTTTGGAGATCGGAATGTCTTCAGGAATTGTTTAATTTTTCAACAGTCTTCAGTGACAAGAAAATAGTTTCAGGATATGGAGCATTTCATCGAAGGTTTTTTTCGTTTTTATTTTTTAGATTCGATAGTCCCGAAGTTTTTGGCTTCGGTGGCCCTCCAATCCTCCACTGTTGAATAAACAACAACTAACGCTATTCTTAAAATAACGTACGGAAACAGTGAGTGAGCAAACCCAATTCTCCAACTCACACAACCTTCCGACTTCTGAGAGGTATAAATAAAGCCGTCACATAATGACTTCAAAGTGTCACTTTCACCAGACATTATCATTATTGCCAGCTACTTCTTACACATACACTTTCTGGAAGCTCTGAGGTCAATCATCAGAATTTTAGATGAATATAAATTGATATTATTCATATATTATACCAGATTGCCTGACCTTAACCAGACGTCTGTCACCAAAAAAGTGACATTATTATATGGAAATGGTAGCGAAAACAGAAGAAGCATAGAATTCTGTCATTATGGATTTGCGTAAATTCATCTATCATTTATTTCTATTCTGTGAAAATCATAGAACATATTGAACTACACTTAGGGCCGTATTTATAGTTGCTCCTTGAGGCTTCCTTACTGAAGGCCGCCTTGAATTCGCTTTTCTATGCAAACAAACTTGTATTTGTTTGCATAGAATAGCAAATTCAAGGTGGCCTTCAGTAAGGATGCAAACAAATACAAGTTTGTTTGCATAGAAAAGCGAATTCAAGGCGGCCTTCAGTAAGGAAGCCTCAAGGAGCAACTATAAATACGGCCCTTACTGCACTCATTCTGTTATCTGTGACTTAACTCAGCTACACCCAGCTGCACTAAGAATTGAAAGTCAGTAAAGTTGGTGTAGTTAGTGTAGTTTATGTAGGTGCAACGAACAAACTTATGATTACAAGGGGATGGAAGGAAATACCACATGGGAGACGAAATCATACAGATATTTTGCTATGCAGATAATGCCGTGCTATAAGAGACCATTCAGAGCTTATAATACTTATTTGCCACAAGTGAGAAATTAATAACGGGGTTGTTGTTTGAAACAAGAAAAAACAATTGAACTCAAGAAGGATGAAAGCCTATGGTCATTAAATTCAATATAGTGATCTTGAAAAAGGAAACAAAGTATATGAACACTGCAAGAAAAACTGCAAAGTGGAAGTTGATGGTGAGATGATTGAACCATTATGATGATTAGATCAGATCAAGGTGGGATATTTGTTAATTGATCGGAATATATTCGTCTTTATGTCATGTTAGTTTATACTATCAAACTGAAGCTCTCATGTGCCCATGAACCATTGCTTATTATGATTGATGTAGGACCACACGCACCGAGTGCTTCCTCGTCGCGCTGTGAAATCTGCAAAATTGCTTCTGCAGAATGAAGAGGCTTTGGATTATCTGCTCAGATCAAGGTAGGGTATTTATTGATTTATCGACTGATAGCCGCCTGTGTATCATGTTACATTATTTTATTGGACTGGAACTCTCACTTCTCCATGAACCATTTCCATCAAACAGTAGTACCCGTTCTAACATTCGGGTAGTTGTCAACTTACAGCAATATTCTGATAACTGTGGTTAGTTATGCGTGGCTTTTGAAATAACGATTTTTAGTCACACCTCAGAATGTTATGGTGGTTGATTCAATTGTGATGTAGAATTGTGGAAAAAAAATTAAAATGGCGGAAAACCTGCAAAGTTGGAATTTTATTCACGATTGTCAAAATGGATATCATTATTTCGATGGACTCGATTAAATAGTTTTATAATTCAAACTCAACTTTTTTTCACATGTCTACGGTGATGAACAAACTCGAGCCAAAATCGTTGAAATCTTTCAAGAATGAACTCATCTGAATTCTGAACAATTGTGTGAAAAAAGAATAAAAAATATCCATTGGTTTTCAATTTTTAGCTTTCCGAAGATTCTACTTGTAGTACTTGAATAGTTTTTGGGTAAAAAAATGGTCTCCGGACGAAGGCCAAAATTGTGCTAGGGGGCCACCAGAATGATTCGGATAAAAATATAAATTTATCAACAAAAAAAAAAAACAAAAAAATTTGGTGGGAATCGAACTCTTTCCACATTCGGGCATTAGGTTCAAATTCGACTAACTACCGTTGCTTGGTAACGGACATTAGTGTATTCAGATTGAATCCAATAGTCTAGAGATAACGTGACCCTACTGTCCGAAAGTGGAGCGAGTTCCATTCCCACTAACGTTTTTTTGAGAAAATTGTTTTTTTTATGAATTCATATTTCTATCCAGGTTATTCTGAAGGCTAATTAGCACAATTCAGACCTCCGTGAGGCGATCAATTTAAGAAAAAAATTATTTAAGTATAATTCGAGCGGAATCGTTGGAAGGCTACAAAATGAAAACCAATTGGATATTTTTACGCGCTTGTTCTGGGGAACAGCGCGTTATCATTTCGTCACGATGTCTATAATTTTCGAATTTTGAGCCGAAATTGGTTTATCCGTCCGGCCGAACGTGTGCGCTGTAACTTTCGAAAGGAAGGAGCTAGAGACTTGAAATTTTTCATATCTGCCGAACGGTTTTTGTGCTACAGTCATTTGAAATTTTCATTTTTCAATATCTCGAAAAATATTTTTCTGATCGAAATGAAACTTGGTTGGAAGATGAACAGTGTCAATAAGAAGTATTATCTATTGAAAAATTCGAAAAAAAATCATTTTTTTCTGAAAATCTTTATATTTCATTGAAATTTCACTGAAATTTCCAAGTCACCATTTCGCAATGTGAACAAGCGCGTAAAAGCTGCTGACTTCAAGTCAGTGCTTTTATAGATTTTTATTCTGATTCCACACCAATGTTCAGAATAAAGGTTAGTACAACTTCGAAAGATTTCAACATTTTTCGGTGGAATTTGTTTTTCACTCTAGACATAAAAAAACGGTCGGGTTCGAATTTTGGGAATATTTATTCACAGAAAATCTAAGAAAATTGTGTATATTAAAATAATGCTATCCAATTTAGCAATCGAAAATAAAAAATCCAAGTTTGCAGGTTTTCAGCCATTTTCAATTTTTTTTCCTACATCCTACACCACGATTGAATTGACCACCAAAAAAATAGTAAGATGAGATCAAAAGCTGTTATTTAAAAGGTCACGCATTATTTACCACACTTAACACAATATTGCCCCAAGTTGACATTAAACACCCCGTATCTCGCTTATGCTTTGAAAGCGGGGTATATGTCATAAGGCAAAAAGTATATATCAATGTCATCTACACGGTGATATATGTTTGTCCAGTTTATGGTGAAACACTTTGTATTCAGTGGGGACAACACAAGACACACTACGAACACCGCAACTTTTTTAAAAGGCAGTAACGAAGATTCATCGACGAAATTCAGGCAAAAAAGAAGAAAGTCACAAAGGAATAATGTGAAATAAGAATTTCACAATTAAAGTGAAAACGGAAGGAAGCTGGAATGCAATCAATAATCATGGATCTCAATCATTTGGCCGAACTAGGAAAAGATAAAGCAGTCCTACTCTGACCGGATTATGATGAGTTTAACGAAAAATGAAGGACTTGGCCTAATCTGAAGGAACGGAAAAGAAAAGGACAATATGGAGGTATCAGGTTTTTGATATATACATCCACCAACGCCCTCTATACCGAGAGTAACCCATTGCAGATCGAACTTGTAATCGGAAATTTTCGAAACGATACTCCAACATATCTGTGAAAGGATGCGGTTTTCCGCGTGACTTGTTCTATTGCGCGAATCCATAAAGCCGCTGCTTCGTCACACACACATAACACTCCATCAAAGGCCAATCACACGCCCGGTTTGCTTGTTCAACATTTCAACTATTCAATCAGGATCGAGAGCGACGATGTAGGATCCGAGCTGTTTGGATTCAGCGAACGTACAAAGCGTATCTATTCCGATGAACAGGGGACATAAATTTCGTTACATTTACGTACAGGTCGCCATCGATTTCGAAATGAGCAGCGCTCTCTGCTGGACAGCGCGAAATTCCCTCCTCGTTTGGGTTGGGGCGACGAAACTGATTGCGATGCAGTTTTTTCATGGTCTTTCTTTTTCGGAGTTTTCAGAGTTTTTGTGGTTTTATGTAAAGAGATGAGACGAAAGGGATGAGGGGGAGTCATGATGAATAAACATGCAGAGTCTCCACGGACTCACGATTATTCTTGCTTCGTTATACTGATATTTCCTTCATTAGCATTGCTCCAAATATATCCATATATGTGTAAAGGTGACCGTCCATCAGGTCAGTGGCTATGCGCGGAGCTGCGCTGCACGGTCTACAGCGGAAGCGCTATACTGAAAGTTTGAACCAAAATGAACTAGGTCCGTCCATTAGGTCGGTTGCACGGCGCTGCTCTACGTGGTCAGCGCTCGGACAGAGATCAGTTCGTGAATCATGTGACATCGACAATACTCGATATCAATCGTCTGGGTTCGTTACGCTTTATGTAAGCTTGACACGTAGATACTAGAGATGTGTTGTGACAGGATTTGTATTCTGTAATTTCAGTCACAGAGCCAAAACCACAGGTAGTAAATAGACGAACCCATCTCTAGTAATTACATTGACAGTCAACAGAGAACTGAGCGCCGAACTGGCCGACCGCTGTAGAGTGGACGGACCTGCTCATTTCCATAACGTGCCGCGGCGTGCCGCGCTTCGCATTGCCACCAACTTAATGGACCGGCAGCTTTATGGACGGACCTCCTCATTTCCATAACCTGCCGCGCCGCGCATCGACACCGACCTTATGGAAGACTAGCTTAACCTGCTATGTTTTGCTGCGCGGCAATTAGTTTTCTGTTCTGTCATATCGATCACTGTTGGATTTAAGCTAGCTTTTGTGCTAGGGAGATTCGGGTATTTGGATAATCGGAGATTCTCCCCTATTGGCCGACGACGATCACGTGATCGTCGTCAGCCAATAGTGTGAATCTCTCGACCAATAGGATGAATCCCCGATTACCCAAATATCCGAATCTCTCTCGCACAAAAGGCCCCTTTAGAGTTGATTAATAGAAATATTGCGAAATGTCATCGATTTTGTTCTCCATGTTGTGGCCTCATTTGTGAGAGCGCTATATATGAATGATATACACAACACTTTTTGATATTACACACAAATATTAAATTAAGACGAGTCTACTAAATGAAGGTTATATTAATACAATCAGTAGAAATACAGATTTTTCTGTAATACTTTTACATAATATCTTTCGATATTGATATCTTACGATACACTTTCATTGTCTTCGAAGTACCTGCTACGTATGGCAAATTCAATTATTTGATCAATTGACATATAACGATTGGAGTAAAACGGTAAAATAATAAAATACAATACAAAAATAATACTAGACACGTGTTTCATCTTCTATCTTTCGATTAAGAATCATCAGTAGCGAATCTATTCTATATTATTAGTCCAAATCTCACCTCGTGGTATTACCAAAAAAATCTGTATTTTTTTTTGATTGTATTATATACAAATTGTTGGATGGTTCCCTTATAGCTGATTTTAATCAAGAATCAGTCATAATGGGTTTTTGTTGATTTGCACTAACATTTTTTGTTCAGTTCAACAATTGAAACTGATTTCTACATCAGATATAAAGAGTGTAAATCATGTTGAAATTTTTTCCGAAAAAAGGAAACTGTGGCCTCCAAATGTATTTCCGTTATATTTAAGGTACAGTATGCTCCTAAGGGGCAACAAAACCATGTGGTATGAAATTACAGCTAGGCAACACAGCCACATTTAAATGTCATCAAACCTCGCTTATATCTCCATGTCAGGCCGCTGGACCCGGTCTTCATGCTTAAACGTTGCCTAGAGGCGCGTGAAATAATAGAATTCGGAGAAATTTCGAAGTTTATAGAAGAAAACGGGGTCTCGTTCTGCGGGCTTCAATGAGTATTTCTTGAGTTTTTTTTTATGGGATGTAGTCAATTCTTTAGTGAGAATGCGCAATGTTAGTTTTTTTTTCCGTTTTTCACTTCATTTCAGTTTTATATTCCCGAAAATTCTTAAATATAAAAGTGGTAGTATTGCGCATTCCTACGATATTTTTCAACCATTCGCACAAAAAAAATTTTTTAAAAAAACGGAGAAAAAGAATCTTTCAAATCAAATATGAACATATTCTTGCATTAAATCATCTTCCCCTAAGAATAATAATTTGAAATTGAACCATATACTTCTTTTCTCAACTCATTCCATTGTTTGCCTGTTCACATAAATTTTCTTCAATCGAATTTAGTTGAACCAAAACATGCGTTCTCTTTACTTTAGAAAACGATTTCAGCTGATCATAGTTCTCTTGGATTGAGAATATCATTTTTTATTTAATGTGATCTGTTGTCGAAAGCACGTACACGTGACCCCCTCGACCAATAAGTGCTATTACTGCTGAAGATGCGTGGAATGTAGAATCGCAGACGGCAGAACATATGGATATTTAGATAGGAAACAACGCCATGGCCGCCATAGTGAATAGTGAACAATTGCGTTTGTATTTTTGATGGTGCATTATGAATTTGGTGTGAATGGCGAACTACTTATCAACATCAAGGGAGTTTTTCGGGAAGAGAGTTTCGAAAGTCAAGAAGAAAAGTTTGGTTTTAAGAATAAGTTTGATTTCTCGAGAACGAAGTTCGAATTTGAATATGTGTACATGCCTAGATGCATGTGTGTTATGCACAAACATTGTTACATGTATACCTACATTCATGAACTCCAGACTACACAATTTTATTTCAGATTGGAGGTCGAGAAGGAACATAGTAACTGATCAAATTTTTTCAAAAGACTTCTGTTCTTTGATCTTCGAAACCCTGTTCTCGAAAAACTTTCTTGTAAGAAGGTGATCTTCCATTTGCACCTTATTTATGATTGATATCTTCAAAAACTATTATGAAAGGCTTCTCAAGATAAAATACATTTTTAGTTGATAGCCGCTAATTGCAGCCAACATATTATATTCTCTTGGTGAAAGAAATTGAATTCTTCTAGAAAAATTATTCAAAAACAAAAATGAAAATTCTTACATTCGTATCAAAGCCATAGTATTTCCGAATGAAAATATGAAACATATATAGCAAACATATCCAGTAATTGTTGTAAGATTTCTCATTTGGACCAAACTTGATTCCGCTTGAATCAAGAGTATCATTGTTCACATGGGTCAAGAGTATTTCATCGAAAAATCGAACTAATATTTGGTTGGACCTATTCAAGAATACCACTCCGTTGAACGAATGCGTTTACAAATTGAAAGGGAACCTTTTTTCTGTGTAGACTTATTTGAATTCAATAATAATAAACACTCCCAAAAAATAGTGGGCTACTTTCCGCACTCTAAAGCTACCAGACCCCCCAACCATTCACGCATACCGCCCCCGACCACCCCCACCAAAATATCCACGCATGGCGCGACTCTCCCATAATCACATTTCGGAGTTAGTCGCAAAGTTTCCCATCCACGTCAACCACCACTCCCGAAAATCCGACGCTGCCGTCTCCAGGCCGATCTCCAAACGGCGGCGGCGGTGAGCGTCGTTTCCTCACTCGGGCGGCTCGGGCTGATCGATCTCGGCGAGTATGACCTGAATTGGGGCTACCGCCTCCGCGCGCCGCTCCCGCTGAAGGCAAGGGTGCCATCACTGGAACAGCCGGCGTTTGCTTTTGTGCCGCGAAAATTGGACGAGAGCGTCCCGCTCTCGGCTGGAATGAGACGTGGTCGGATTTCGGGGAGTTTCTATATTTATTTTAATATCTGGATAGGTGTAAGTGGGGATCTTTGGGATTAGAGGCGAAATTATCTGGAATTATGACGTGAAGTAGGGTTGGAGTGGGAAGTTATTCCTGTAAAACAATTTTTGGTTTATTTTCGAGGGGATACCTGTCTAGTGGAGATTTGCAGACTTTTTTTAGGCTAATGAGAAGGTTCGATGGTTGTTCTTTGAGTTTGACGGTTGGGAACAAGAGGCATAGAATATCAGGTGTCGACAATATTCTACTATTGCCTAGGGTTCATAGATAGGGGGTATGAGATAGGTGGAGTTTTTAGACCAGAGGGTACCACAAAAAAGGGACTTTTGGTGGGAAAAAGTCGTTTTGGTGATTTCTATCATATTTTATGGGATATATACAAAAAATATATATTTATTGACTGAAATTTTGCTTATTCATCTTTCCCTTTCAATAACTATAATGTTCAATGAAGTGTTTGAGTCAAGTTGAAATTTCACATGATCGTATACAGGGTGAGTCTTCAAGTTGTACATTTATTCTAACCTTAGTTTCCTCTCATCAAATAAAACACTTTTTTGTTTACCATTTTTCCCATTTCGGCCCCGGTAAAAAGATACAGTCTGTTGAAATTTCCAAAAAATTCAGTCTTGCTTTTGTAGCTTCGACGTGGTTCTTCCTCCTCCGAACGAAGTTCTCTTTGGCCATGACTCGTATTCTACAGTAATCAATATCGTCAAACGGTTTTCTGGTCATAGACTCCCAGATTCATGATACTATAAGAAATTAGCATGAATAATGCAGATGAAGTTTACCTTATGTCATTATGAGAATCCCCAATTCTTTCAGAATACCTAATTATTCCTTATTATTTCTTCTCAAATGAACCGTTTTCGAGATATTCAACGTTGAGTGTAATAAAATCTGAAGAAAACTCGAGAAATGTTCTTATTTTCGTGGACCCGCCCCTGAGCTAGTGAAGACTGTGAATTATGCTCCGCTCGCGTTTACCCGGAACATAGAATACACAGAAATAATCATCAATTCCGCATAGACCAAATATTAGGTCTTTGCTTATTCGTGACATAGTCTAAGTCTATGGACCAGACTTTCAATAGAATTGTAGAGTCCAATTAATGTTTCTAGGTTAGTTGAGTGATTTCTTATAATCCATTTATAACTCTGATGAAAATTAGAATAATTCTGAAATTTTCAATGTAAGAATGGGGAAGATTGAAATTGTGTAGATTTCTATAATGGAAACAACTGAATATTGCACTAATTTCGAATGAAAGATCAGTGTTTCAATGATCAAGTGTAGTGAAATATTTTTTTTCACAATAATACTGCAAAAAGTACCAAAACATAAAAATTAACCAAGTATATGAGTTTTCCCGATCATGTTTCTTTGAATTTCGAGCGATTGATTATTCTGCAATACAAATCACCGTAAGTGATATCTGTGTTGAGCTTGCAAACAGAGTGCAGGAGCGTGTTAGCATACTGAGAAATATTTAAATACTTATGAATTTTTACCAGAGCCGAATCTGGAAAAATGGTAAATGAAAAATGGAATTTGATTTGATGAGAGGAATCTATGGTTAAAATTAATGTACAACTTGAATACTCACACTGTATATAGGCTAGATTAGTATGTAATCGTGTTTATTTCTGAACTACGTGAGTACAGCAGTTACTGCGCATACGAAGATGTTGCGAAAAATGTTGGACAAACAAGACTTATTCGACAACTTCATTTATGTAGAGTGAAAACATCAATGAGGAAGTCCATTCTGGAAGGAGTGACATTGAGCAGAATTACTACAATGTTGAATTTTTAGGTGCCAAAAAAACTGAAAAAATTAACGTGGCTCCCTTCATTTTTCTACTCCATGGCAAATGAACTGTAAAATGATTCTTGTTTGGTTCTGAATCAAACAGTTATTTTAGTAACCTAAGAAATGCAACTTGGCACGTTCATTCAATTGAACTTCTTTACATTGAGTTTTTCATAATCAAATTGTCGAATTATTATTGTTTTGACCCCTATTTTTTCTAAACTTCTTTGTATGCGCAGTACCTGCTGTACCCAGATGGCAGAAAAACACTCTATTGCATACTCATACTATACTTATACCATCAAGTAAAATTTCAACTTGAATCGAACACTTCATGAATTATGCCCTCATCATGAGGTGCCGAACTAAGGTTCGGTCCACACATCCGGTTTAAATATATCATATATCATTAATTTTCTAGTTGAAAATGTAATTGATTTTTATTCATAACCCAATATTATTACTGAAGGAGATAGCCCTAGTATAGGCTGAACATGAAAATATAAATCATGAAAGCAGAAAAAATACCATACCTATATGTATCTCACAAAATTTTTTCACTCCAGCACCTGCTAGCCGATCAAATTGCCGTCGACTCGGAAATATCCAGTTACAAGTGTGATCAGGGCACAAAATATATCGAATTATCATTTTGCGCCGGAATTGATACTGTAATTACGAAACTTTCGAAACCTTGGTGCTGATCGGCAGGGACGTGGATGTGTTACGTAACCAACGCGATATAGGGGACCTATAATTTCCCAATTTTCCGATAACCTGGAAAAGCGCCCGGGTGTGAGGCAAGAAGCGGGCGTTATGGATGGTAGGTGAACAAGGGGCGAAGTTCTCTAAGATATTGGTTTATGTGTTGGGCCTCAACGTAAGTTTTGGATATTGGATTATAATTCAGGCTCATTGCAGCCTCGATTCGAGTCGTTCGTCACTCATCAGGAAGTGTGTTTAGAGAATTTGGACTTTTCTTGTCTATGGAAGTTTTAGTTAAGTTCGAACAATGTTAGTAACGTCATGTTTACTGACAGAGAAGCTCGTGGAGATGGCATTAGTCGAGGTTGACGATGAAAACATAAACACGAGGGCGAATATCAATTGATAAATAAAAATATTCCTTCTACCATGACCTGCCTAGTGAAGTCATCAGGAAAAGCCTTTACTAAGGGGAGGTATCCTCTAGGGAATCTGCTCACTGCATTTTCACAATGTTTACCCCTATTCAGCACCACTCAACCTGAACGATACCCAGAGAACTCTAGGTACTAGTGCTCTGTTGGATTGTGGCTTTTGTTGACAAAGCTATAAATGTCAAACGCATGGTCCAAGGTTTCTGTATCTCAGAAAGTAAAAGTTCGTTAGTTACTCTTGAGATGGCGGAAGTGAAATATTCGTCACCATCCAACAGGGATGAACTACTTTGGTATCTTATAGGGTGAAATGACAGTGCAATCAATGAATGGTGCGAGAGCGGAGAAGAAGAGGAAACAATAGAACATTTAGTTAATAGTTGTCCAATATATAAATTTGACGATGGTTTCGAGGCAATTCATTCGGTGTCTGATTCTTTTTTGAGATGGATCGTGAACTTAATTAATTTAATGAGTACTAAATCATTTACTAGTTCATATTAGTTTCTTCGTCTCCTTTTTTGTTTTCAGGTATGAATCCAAGATTTCAACCTGTATCGCATAGGAAAGAAGAAATTTTGTCGATGAAAGAGAAGCTCTTCAATAAAAACAACAATTTCATTACACTTATACGGGGAGACAGAGTTTTTCCTGAGGTTTTTATCTGTGCTCTCGTATCATACGGAAAAATGTATGGTACCCCGTTTACATTTACTCTGCTGATACTGTTATGACACAAATTGTGTTATAATATATAAAAAAAATGTACTGCTCATCTCAAAAGAATATATATATATATATATGGTCATCCATAAAGTTCCACAAAGAGAAAATCAAAAATGTTAATGAACTGGAAGGATATCACTACCCCACAGCTTTTGTCAATGAACTATTAAATGAACATACCTTACTCAACCAGACACAAATGAATAGAACAAGGTTCCCCAACGAATTGTTCTGAATATTTCATCAGTGAAATGTCTTCAAGGTCGAAATAATTAGACGATACATGAACGCACATTATCCGAGTAGTCATCCAACATGAAATCTTACATAACCTAACAATTTTTAATTATACACAGTGAAATGTGTCGATCTTCTATGGCCTGACAAACGAGCGCGTGAAAGCTTCTAGCCTCACGTTATTGCTTTTGTAGAATTTTTGAATGTGACACCTTGTCACAATGATTGCCTGTTCATTCCCACACAGATACATGTCATAAATATAACATACACATCGCTATGTTTTATGTATAGCAATGTAATATGCCTGCTCCATCCTTGTACCTCTCTACGACCGCTATATGTCCGCCTTTCGTTACATAACATGTAACAAACTAGCTATGTATCATGTAAAGTTCTTAATGTTCATTTGTACCTTACATGTAACATTGAGAAGATAATTATTGGTATATTACATCTGAAATATTTATAATAATAATAATAACATTTACATAGTTGATACTCACCTTTTTTATATCATATATGTAGCTGATACATTTTTGTTATGTATCTTATACAGAAAGGATATAATGTTTTTAATTACACGTAAATTTACATCTAAAAAGCATATCATATAAATATAACTATATGCTGCGTGGCCCAGTTTTTCTTGATAACTCAATCAGTTGAATGAGTGTTCCATTCCAAGACTTACACTTTATAAGTCTGTTCCAACACACTCTGGGACTAGTTCTGAATCGGGCGGAGTTTGCGCATATCGATATTAGCGTTCCAACAAATTTCGAACTGGTTAGGAATGGCAAACCAAGTGTTCCAACGTAAAAAGAATTTGTGTCAGACCAGTTCTAGAACGGTGAATTCAGTTCTTGAGTTTAGGCAAGAACTGAGAAGGAGGAATTGAAGCAAGGGGCAATAAAACCACATCTGGCAGAGACCGGCTGCATTTTCGGGTGACAAACAGCCCTTAGGCTATGACAAGGGAATTTCTAAGAATGATTCGTTTCCAACACTTTCGAACTATCTATTCAGAATTAGTCCCGAACTAGAATGAGCGAAGACGTGTGAATTGATTCAGTTCAGAATGAGTTCAAGACAGTAACAGAACTGGGTGTTGGAACAAACCTTATATTAACATGGACTTTCAACATGAGGGAAATATCGACGGCTTGTTCAAGTTTCCAATTTTCTTGTCGACTCTGGAATCTTTTAGAATCTGCGGATATCTTTCTTGTGATGAACTGACAGACCTGTTCGTATGATGTTCTCGTCCTGAAATCAAAGTCTTTCTACTGTTAAAATTATTCCACAAACCAGCTAGCCCTCCTATATAAAATCATATTTATATAACATATTATATGCACCGTAAAAATTCTTCATGCCACTTAAAACAATAATCATATCATTGAAAATGAAGGAAAAAGTGAGACATTGGAAATAAAAAATTTCAGTATATTGGCTTCATGCTACTAAAGCAATGCACGAATACATTCTGTTATCACTCTACCATAACATGCAGCAAATAAAAACTATTAATAGGTTCGCAGCTATAATTGAAAAAGAAAGTGAAAGAAACACGCAACAAAGTGAGTTAATTTGTCGTGGAAATTATAAGTTATTCAATATCACTGATAAATTTCTTCCAGGTCATTGAGGGGATGATGATAAAGCTGAGTATAAAATCAATAACTTGGACCAAACTAAAATTGAAAATAAAGGCAGCATACTTAATACCATTTTTTTCATAGGTCTTGCTCTTATTTATTCTGAGATAGAGAAACCACTTGCTTTAATATTTGATGTAAATTTATCAGTTCGCATTTGTTGGCACTGCCTGTATCTATCTGCCAGTATATGAATAATATAATCGTTGTACGCACGCTCATAATTCACTCGATTAATTGTTCTCTTTGAGATATGTCATAAAAATATCAGGTTATTGGAAATCAAAATTTGAGTTTATATGATCAACGAAGTGTTGGTTATTCATCCTCACCTAATTAAATGAATATTATTTCTCAAATC
This sequence comes from Myrrha octodecimguttata, assembly GCA_958510865.1. Classification (NCBI taxonomy): domain Eukaryota; kingdom Metazoa; phylum Arthropoda; class Insecta; order Coleoptera; family Coccinellidae; genus Myrrha; species Myrrha octodecimguttata. The sequence goes on from OY294057.1 coordinate 37,635,010, forward strand.
CAACTAGGATGAAAACATTCCTAACCCGTTCATCCTGACAGTCTTTTTAATTTTATTCACCTTAACCTTAGGAAGTTTGGCACAAATTTGTGGAAGGTACTTGACCTATGAGATTTGGAAAAACGATCAGTTTTCAAATAGAAAAGCAAACACTTTCTAAATAATTCTCATGGTTACAAATAACCTGAAATGATTTACAAAAACATAAGCTTTTTTCGTACACAAGCTGAAACTGTACTAGAACGGGTATAATGTAGACCAATACTCGAGCTTTGAAAACATATACATATAACTGTGTATAAAAGGAAAATTAATTCACAAAGTAATTTCATGATCCTTCTTCTCTACCTAATCATGAAGAATTTTTATGACCAACTGGGTATACTAGCTGCCTATTGCATCAATAAGATGAATTTAGAATTGAACTTTAGATTAGAGCAGTATAAATATTTTCATTGTCTATATGTACCTCACTACTTGCAGCAGATTAACTGGAATGTATTTCTTGTTCCACAACAGATTAAACTGGCTGCTTTATTGAAAACCAACTATTTTGGGCATCTACTGATCTACGTCTTTGGCTTCCTCTGAATAGCTCCCTTTCTTTATTCAGTGTGGTGTATATTCTAACAAAGCTCTAACCGGGATACCTGTAAGGTTAGGTTAGGACAGTTAGGTATATATTCACTCACCTAAAAAAAATATTCCACACAATACAGAATTGATAAAAAAATCACTAAATGCCACGTGAAATGTGAAAGAGCTCAACATTCAAGAGACAAAGTATCTGTAAATCCATTAATTGAAAATCATTATTTATATTATGCTGTAAATCATAAATTCAATTATCTGATGTGAATCAGAGACATCAGAGTAATAAATCTTCTATAATTAAGGTTATGTGATGTACCAGTGATCCAGTTACAGAACTGTTTCATTTTGTCCCCAGGTGCGCAACATTTCAGATTTCAGCATTTACGCCCGATATCATTTTTGCTGTGTTTTCCACATATGATGTACGTATGGTTTATATATTGTGAATGATATATACATGATATGTAAATTTGAATTGTACTTGTATAGATCTGAAGATGCTATATTTATATAACATATATATATGGCATGTAACTACAACACTTGTATGTATCCGATTAATATAGCATTTAGGGATGCTGGAACATAAAACATGTATGTTACTTCAGTAATATAGCAATGTTACGTAGATGATATATGAATAGTTCAGATCATATCATTTATATATGGAATATCATGTATCAGATACATTGGTTTTTAGACGTATCAGCTATGAGTATGATGTCTTTTCGATGTTATGTAACGGGAAAGCGCAAGTAAAAGCATACTTTGCTGGTTAAAGATTAGATTCATAACTCAAAGACTCGCCCTATATGATGACAAGAACAATCTAGATGAATAAACAATATTGGTCGCTAATGGACCAACAATATGAAATCTCCCATCTCCATTAGCCTTTTATTCCATTAATGTATGGGCCTTCTTCCATTTTCATTAACGTTAATACGCCATTTTACAGTCCCCATTCTCTCGCCGAACAAACCGTCTAATTCTCGCATTCATCCGTGACTCTTTGGCAACGTCTGCATAAAAAATTCCATCGATGGCTCTTGTTCCCATTATTCTCATTCAAAAAATCGCTCTATTGTTCCGCCCTACATCCTGTGGCGCCTGCTGCCGTTCTTTTTCTCTAAAGAAGTCACGTCCCACCTGGCGATGGAAGACGTGGGTAAAACGAAAGAAGTGTGTCAACTTGAGTTTTACGTTGGCGAAAGATGCCAACTTTGGAGGCGATAATTGAAGTTGGGAAAGAATGTTGAAGATGAGATACGAATGAAGATCACAAACCCTGTGTTTGATATTTCTATCATAACTTCATCAACCGACTGGCAAAAAAGGTTTTAATAATTCTTTCAAAACTTATTTTCAACTGTTTTTCTAGGATTTTGAATTAGAACGAGTCTACTTGATTGAACCCTTTTGTATATATAGTGATTGAATAATACTCACTTTATTTACTGATAGAAAGATTTGGCGATCTCCTTCCTACCCATATGGTCCTCACGAAATCCTCATGAATCTCAAGCTAACATATTTCAAGGCACTACCAGATCTGATTAGTATTCTCAGAAATATTGGTAAAATAGGAGTAACTCAATTCCTGAGAAAACGTTTCTCCTATGTAGGGGCTCTGGATGATTGGATGAATACCTCAGACCAAGGTGGCATGTTTATTGATTCATCGACAGATATTGATCATGTCAGTTTATTATTATTGAAATTTTCAAGTCGATAGAGTCTTCCGTACGCCGGTAATCGTGTGTACGGACGAACGGCCGATTCGATTTTGGTTAAGGATTCGTCATCAGTGAGACCAACTTAGTCGTTTGAGACCATTTTCAGTTCGAAATTTTAAATTTACAGACATTTGGACAAAAAGATAGCTCCTTGTTCCCCAGGGCATGCTCGAGAAAAGTGTTTTTTGATGAGAGGAATCTATAGTTGAAATTGATGTACAACTAAAAAACTCAGCCTGTATAATGTATTGTGGTGCAGAAAATTGTTGTGCAGAATGCCAAAACACTGAACAGAGCATTAAACTACCGTGAATGTATCATGTTGCCTACGAAAACACGGACATAATTGATTTTATTCTCCAGGTTCTTTCTGGGTTTTCAATCCCAATATCCAAAAAAAAATTAACAACCCATTTGTGTAGTTATGTACATGGTGTTCCTGAAGAATTAGAAGATTCGTTCTGAATTCAATATAGAAACAGCTTTCAAATCGAAGAATAATTTGAGCTCTAACTTACTAAATCCGAACCAATGAACGAGAAATAGGAATCAAAGATTTCGCAGAGTTTGTCATGGATTCTTTGCTCCGATATGTATGTTCTAGAGTGATATTCAATTTTCCGTTCTTATTCATCTACGTGGATGATATAATAACTTGCTTACCTCGAGAAGAAGCGGGAACGGTATTAGGTATTTTTAATAGTTTTCATCCAGACCTTCAATTCACGATGGAGTTGGGCAACAATGATAAACTGTCGTTTCTGGATCTTTTACTCATTAATACTGATAATTAGATCATTTTCGATATTTATCAAAAACCTACTGCTTCTGTGAGGTAACTTCACTATAAGTCGTGTCATGAATTCAAGCATAAGATAGCAATTGTGGAGAACATCAAACATAAGATCTTGACACTTAGTCATGAGCGTTTCCATAGGAAGAATTTTGAGATTTTTTCTCGACAATTGCATGAAAATGGATACCCTGAAACGATGATTAATGAAATCTTTTATTCCTCAGGCCGCAATGTTGAGAACACTTCTCCACCTGATACTACTGTATCCGAATTAACAACTATACAGACTTTTAAATTGGTCCTTGTCCCAGTATTGAGACAGCATAAAAATGATTGCGCTAAAGATAAGGACAATACAGGGTTATCTAAACATCATAAAGACACAGGACATAATTTCGATTTTGAGAATCCTGTGATTTTAACTAGGGAGACAAGTTTGGGCAAAAGACTATCTAAGGAGATGATTTATATAAAGAAATTCAATAACACAGTAAATCTTCAATCGGACACAGAAAATATGAACGGCATATACATAAACTTGATAATGGATGTTGCTGTGAATTCTAGATAAATATGTTGAACTTTTTCATTCCGAATGATGGTTGACATTCGAGAGCGATCGATTTTCTCATAAATGTTAGATGATATGTATACAAGCGAGGAGCAAAAGTCACATCAACAACAATCAGCGAAATTATCCATGTTCACCCATAATATTTGTTTATGAATTTAAAACCGAACTATCGACATACACAATTGATTTCTAATGTGTTAATTTAGTCGTATGGGTATGTATTCCTTTCAATTGATTATGAGTATCTGTTTTTATATAGGAAGGTATAAAATTGAGAGGAGTTATGGTCTTTTTCTTGGTCATGTTGGCTTGTATGGTGTTTTTGGAGTTCTCAGCTGTATATATTTTCTATTTTAAATTTGATTTTGTGATGAATTTATATTTTTCTCGTTCATTCTTTGTGATTTGTATTGTAATGCATTATTAGCCTGAGGAAGGTGGAATAAACTACCGGAACGTCGCCTTACGATTGATGTTTTTATTTGGTTACTTTGACCAAAAATACCCACTTCACAGGAATCAAAGAATTGTGTTTATAAAATAACCTGTATTTGTGGAAAAACATATACAGGAGACTATTAGATATCATGGAGCGAGAATACAAAAACCATTCAATGAATAGAGATATTGTTCATTGGGAACATTCTAGAAACTGCCCTTGGCAAATATATAGTTTGAATCCCGCAATCGGCAAGGGCGTTTTCTGGAAAAATAATTTTCATTTAATTTTTATAGGTTCTGATTCTAGTTCTAATTCAGATATCGGAAGTGAAATCCAGAAAAAATTGTGAAATAATGTAAAATGTTTTTTAATCGATTCAATCGAATTTGAGCATGAACTCTCCATCAGTGGGTCTGACAGTTTAAGACCATTTTCGGTCGAAACTCAATGAAATTGCAGAAAATTTCTTGGATTGACTAGTTCCTCGTTAAATCGATAGACTTTTCAGAAATACTATTCACTTAGCCTTTTTGTTAGTTCTAATCATTCCGAAAAAGAGGAGAATATAGCTGGAGAATTCAAAAACAAATTGAGTATTAATGTATATTTATCATGGCATCTGGAAGTTCAGTTGTTTTCGCACTCGTGGGATTCGCTGTTATTCTGGAAAATGCTCCACTTATTACCAATAATTCGTTCATCCTTTTCATGTCTCATTGAAAATCTTGCTATCCTTACCATTATACTCTTCATTCATTTGACTGATTCAAGGTATTTACTCTTAAAAAAGCCCAGGTTCTGGTAGGGCTAACATCCATGTTCTGAAGTAAAAAAAACTTCAACTTAGAAACTGGCTTGTTCTATTATACAGTGCATCAATTTGAAGAGTTACCACCCTCTAAATCTTGATCCCCATGTAAAATCACAAAATATACAAAAAGATGTGAGCTTTGGTTCGTTAAGGGACATTTCATAAGTTGGGTTTCAAGCAATTTCTCTTAACCCTGTGTGCATGATGACAGCAACCCCTAAAATCTCAAATGAGAAGTACAGTTGAGTGACCCTTGCTTCAAATTTGATTCGACACCCTTTCAAAAATACCACCAACATGATCTTTTCTGTTAGTGCTTCTGAGAAATAAGAGACAAGTTGAATAGTTACAATAGCAAGAGCTCCAATGAGCTCAGCATTTTCCAGAATACCATCAGTGGATCCCACACGGAAAAAAAAACAATACTTCCAGATGCCATGATAAATAATTTTTCCTCAATATTACTGAATTTGCTGTTGTATCCAAAAGTTATTTCCTTCACTTCATCAGAATAATGAGTTGAAAACGTACTAACAAGAATGTGTCAAGCTTATGGCATTTTTGGAGAGGTGAAGAAATATCATCTAATGAAGACCATCTAAAAAATGGCTAGATGACGTGGAGGCAGTAGCGGGTAGAATAGAGAATAATGGAAAGTTTTAGAGCAGACCTACATCCAGAAGGGGATGCAAATGGGTTGTTGAAGAAGAAGGACGAAGAAGAATCGAATTTAATGCGACGCAGGGGTCACTTACCATTCAGGTCGAAATATTTTTCTTTACTTCAGAATATGGATATATGCTTTATCACAACCTATGCTTATTTTAAATGTCTCAAGTTATTCAAATATTCAAGATATCCAGTACTGAAAACACCGTATCCAGAAAGAGCAGGCAAGAGGGGCGTTTCGAACCAAGGATTCAATGCATTGCACATCATGTAGTTACTGCATTATATCTCATCCAGAATGCATATTGTTTCCACAGATTTATCATAATCGCGATTCCAGCAGATACCTGTGGATTTCCAACTATGCCGCAGGACCTGTGTTTCACCTATATCGATGATTTTCATTACCAGGTACGCGATAACCGCCGGCCAATCTGTGGTGGTTTGCTGGCCGCAGGATACATAGAATATTACGAAGACCATTAACCTCAAATATATGGATTTGTTGGTAACGAGATTCTTGGTGAATCTCGGAAAATTATCTCTATTTGTTCAAGGATGTGGGTGGTACTATGTATGCTAATAGTTTCGATTTCTCATATAGGTTTCTTGTTTAGGTGCGAGTTATAATTGAATAGGGGGACTGGTGTACGAAATATAAGTCATTATCGATGAATTTATGTTGGATTTTTAGTTTGCTTCTTTACACTTCCCCGTCATGTCTACACGCATATTCATTAGTTCCTTTCATTTTTCGTTGTTGGAAATAATGCTGATGTTCCAAAGTTGTGCCACGTATTGAAATTCTTGACTGAATGTTGTATTGAAATAGGTTTGGCAGATGCGGTGCAATTTCAGACGCAATGGGTACCTCAACATAGGACGAATAGATCCGATGGAGGTATAATTTGGCGACACGTTTGTCACTCCAGAACAAATCACTTCAAGAATGACAAAAACAATTTTTTACGAAAAATATCGTAATATGATGAGGTTCGAAGAAGAATAATGAGTTCGAAAAATTCTGATCTCTAAAGAGTAAAGTTGCTTCAAAGATGACATTATGATGAGGGATTTATTCTCACTTTTTCAAAGAGGTACGAAGACGAATAAATGAAATATTCCTCAACTAGAGAAGAACGTATAAAACTGAACTGCGGATTTATTTATTAATTTTATTCATCATTTAAAAATGAATATGATATAATGTTGATCATTTCACAAAATATCCGTTTGGGCTATGACTTATTGGAATCTTTCTTGCTATTAATTCTTCCACATTCAAATAAACAGAAAATTTTATAAATATATTTTCACCCTTCCTCGAAAATCAATTCATTGACGCTTAGAAGATAATCTACACGGTATAAGATGCAGCATCATCTGGTCAGCAAAATCGAAAATACCGGAAGCTACCGAAATGACTGGCGATAATGGTTCCATTCTCTGCAGTATCAAGCCCGCCGGCGCCTTATGCCCGGCAACATCGATGATGTACCTGACAACATAGAAGCCATGATTTGCGGCCAGAATTGTCAGCCTTTTTCTTCAAACAGAGAATGGGGACGTTTTTGGACCTAATCTATTATTTCCACTGTAAAGCGAACTGAGGAATGTAGATCAATTTCGTCAACCACAAACGAGACAAATGAAACCTTTTTAGCTATGCATAATCATTAACGATAATATGAAAAGTATAAGTGGAAAATAAAATTAGGGTGGTCGATTTCATTCTTCTGTAGCTGTGGGTGATTAGTGAAAAATTGAATATTAGGTGCTCCTCTATTTGGCAAATAACTCAAGAAAGATTCAAATGTCTCCTGGTATCATAGAAACGAAATGAGAATAAAATCCTCGTTAAATGGCCAACTTTGAAGCAAAATAAGTCCTCAACAAGGCTCATATTTTGATGTTTTGAACCTAATTCCCATTTAATTCTACTGATCTTAGGAATGTCTAGCTCGGTATCCCCATCACTGACGAGTAATTTCGTCTTTTAACCTGTTTCAAGTATCGAAATTGAGGAGATTATTCGATCTTAAAAAAATTAAGTATGCGTCGGTTAAGATAAGGTTTCAACCAAGATCTTGAAAAGGATTGCTCCAATAGTTAGTGAACATCTTGCTCACATTATCAATTTCTCCATCACGTCGGGAGCATTTTCTAGTGCTCTAAAGCGGTCTATAATCATACCAGTTCACAAGAAAGGAAATGTGAATGAAATAACTAACCATAACTTTGTTGAGTCGGTTCACGAATGTTTGGATTTTAATTTACATGTAGTAGGAATTTTTTTTGATCTTTCCTGCGCGTTTGATACTCTGTACTTCTGGTTCATTATTGATAAATGCTATAATATAGGCTTAAGAGGTGTGTTTTCCGATTGGTTGCGTAGTTTTCTTCATCACAAAACAATGTCAATGAGAAACAAGAAATAATATTCTAGAAAATACAAAATAAACACGGGTGGGCCCCAGGAACCCGTATTAGGACTTCTGCTATTCTTACTCCTTATAAAGACTTGCCTCTACATTCATCCAGCTTAATGCTGATTCTATGTGCTGAAGACACATCTGTCGTCATCGCGGCTAGAAGTTGTGATGAGCTCCAAAGAGCTTGTGAAAAAATTATGGCTGAGTTCATAATCATGGTGCCGTTCCATCAATTTGATAGTTAACATCAGTAAAACAAATTGCCCATTTCGGTTTGAGCAACTGCGAAAGAGTCTTGAAAATGGACTGTTTCGGTACTTCTATAATTTCATCGGATTGTACCAAATTCCTTGGGATCCATATGGATCGAAATCTTAGCTGGTCAACCCATGTTGATATCTTATGCGAAAAAATTTATACTGCGTTATTTGCCAAAAACAGACTGAGAACTTCTTTACCACCCAATTCTCTCACTGATGTTTACTACAGCCTTGTTTACAGTCATATTCCATGTAATATATTGCTTTGGAAAAACTGCGGTTCTTTCTCTTGAGGTTTTGTGGCACAGAAAAGTGTCATACGTCTCATTTTTGGTATGGACCACCGAGCATCATGCCAACCTGTATTTATCGCCAATGAATTACTGTCACTCCCTTGTATTTACATACCCAAAAGTCTTCTATACGCTAGGGATAATGAGCTAATTGAAAAAAAACTTTCAAGTTCACATGATCATGTAACACGTAATTCAAGTGCTACTGATTCCTAAACATCGGACTCACAGTTTCGAACGTTCTTTTTTATATCAGAGTATAAGATTGTTTAATGAACGAACAATTGTTCAAAAGGGAAATCAAGGAGTTGTTACTTCAAAAGTGCTTTTACTCAGTAAAGGACTTTCTCTCTGATTCTTTGGTTACAAAAAATGAGGAACAATTAGAATGTTATTCTTTCTTGACTGATCCTATACACATTATTGAATCCTGAAGGATTAATGAGGTATTATTATTATTATCATTACTTTTATTATTATTATTATTATTATTTTCATTATTATTATTATTATGGTCGAAATTATTCTGAGATATTGAGAACTATTCATTTATTGTTACCTCAATATTCTTGTGATTCGGTAGCAAATCCAAAACAGGTTTGCTGATCTTCGGCATAATAATTATTGACCTTTTAGTGCTCCGAACATACAAACTTAGGCACACTTTTCTACAGCATTTGATAATCTTGTTTTTAAGTGAATGATGATGGATGGCAACATTCAAAAATGAAATGACTATTTAACTGCCAATCGAAATAAATTTATGTATTCCTGTAACAACACATTTACAGTTAACAGTTTTCCATTCAGTTATGAAACTATAACGGCTATACCGTTTTTGCCAACGAACAAGCTCGATTGGCCCATTGAGAACCTTCACCCATATCCTTAAAATTCATAGTTATTATTATTTTCTTCGAAAATGAATTGTTTAAGGCTGAACCCTAGGCCTGAAGTGCATAATTTAATCAAAAAATGACCCCTTTGTCAGTAAGTATAAGCTGACCATTTTTGGATCAAAATTAGATTTAGCACTTACAGATAAAAGATCCCAATGTTATTGTTTCATAGAACATTCGAGAAGTGTTTGTAGTTCATCATTTGGTAGAGGGTTACATTTCACTGCGACCTCAATATCTATTGTGCCCCTATTCAGAGCTGTTTTCTCAACTGTGCTTCCTACAGCTCACCCACCAACTCTGAAGCTACAATGTACTCCAGTATCTGTGAAGGCTTCAAGGAGGCTGAAGTAGCTATGTGAACCTGGCAATTGACCTTGAAATTTTCTCGTGAAAATTTTGTGATCGATTGTACCCGGTAGGTACCCGATTGTACCACAAAAATTTTCGTTTCTACCCCTAACGTTTTCTCTATACATCCATTATAACTTTTGAACCCACCGGCACCCAAAAAAAAAATCGATATTTCCTCATGAAAACTTGGTGAAGGATTGTACCAGGTAGGTACCCGATTGTACCACTTTTATTTTTGCTGAAATCCCCATGGTTTTTTTACACATCAATTCGAAATTTTTTTTTCTCTTCAACTCGTGATTGGCCAATAATTGATGAATTTTTTGTATGAAAATTCTGTGGTCGATTGTACCCGGTAGGTACTCGATTGTACCACAAAAATTTTCGTTTGTGCCCCTAGCGTTTTTTCCATACAGCCATTATAACTTTTTAACCCACCGGCACCCCCAAAAAAAAATTTCTTCATGAAAACTTGGTGAAGGATTGTACCAGGTAGGTACCCGATTGAACCACTTTTATTCTTACTGAAATCCCCATGGTTTTTTTACACATCAATTCGAAATTTTTTTTCTCTTCAACTCGTGATTGGCCGAAAATCGATGGAATTTTTGTGAGAAAATTCTGTGGTCGATTGTACCCGGTAGGTTCCCGATTGTATTACAAAAATTTTTGTTTGTACCCCTAACGTTTTCCTTATACATCCATTGAGACTTTTGAATCCACCGACATCCAGAAAAAAATGTTATATTTCCTCATGAAAACTTGGTGAAGGATTGTACCAGATAGGTACCCGTTTGTACCACTTTCATTTTTGCTGAAATCCATGGTTTTTCCTACATATCAAGTCCAAATTTTTTTTCTTTTTAACTCGGGATTGGCCGATAATCGATGGAACTTTTGTGTGAAAATTCTGTGGTCGATTGTATCCGGTAGGTACCCGATTGTACCACAAAAACTTTCGTTTGTACCCCTAACGCTTTCTCTATAAAGCCATTATAACTTTTGAACCCACCGGCAGCCATAAAAAAAAATCGGAAATTCTTCATGAAAACTTGGTGAAGGATTGTACCAGGTAGGTACCCGATTGTACCACTTTTATTTTTGCTGAAAGCCCCATGGTTTTTTTACACGTCAATTCGAAAGTTTTTTTTCTCTTCATCTATTGATTGGCCGATAATCGATGGAATTTTTGTGTGAAAATTCTGTGGTCGATTGTACCTCAAAAATTTTTGTTGTTCCCCTAACGTTTTCTTTATACAGCCGTTATAAGTTTTGAACCCACCAGCACCCAAAAAAAAAATTCGAATTGATGTGTAAAAAAAACCATGGGGATTTCAGCAAAAATAAATGTGGTACAATCGGGTAACTACCTGGTACAATCCTTCACCAAGTTTTCATGAAGAAATTTCGATTTTTTTTTGGGGTGCCGGTGGGTTCAAATGTTATAATGGCTGTATAGAAAAAACGTTAGAGGAACAAACAAAAATTTTTGTGGTACAATCGAGTACCTACCGGGTACAATCGACCACAGAATTTTCATACAAAAATTCCATCAATTATCGGCCAATCACGAGTTGAAGAGAAAAAAAAATTTCGAATTGATGTGTAAAAAAAAACATGAGGATTTCAGCAAAAATAAAAGTGGTACAATCGGGTACCTTCCTGGTTCAATCCTTCACCAAGTTTTCATGAGGAAACTTCGAATTTCTTTTTTTTGGGTGCCGGTGGGTTCAAAAATATAATGGCTGTATAGAGAAAACGTTAGGGGTACAAACGAAAATTTTTGTGGTACAATCGGGTACCTACCTGGTACAATCGATCACAAAATTTTCACGAGAAAATTTCAAGGTCAATTGCCAGGTTCACATAGCTGGCTAATTCCTTCTATAATTCTCGTGAGCAAGCATTCTTTGTACAGGCTACAAATCGCGTAAAAAATGGCTTCAAACAACCAGAAATATATAGTTTTGTGAAGAAATGAGTACAGAGTTCTCGAATATAAACAAACGTGCAAAGCTGCATTAGTGACTTTCCAGATTTTTGTCAAAAAATCGCTCACCACCTCAAATGAAAACGCACCAAATGCAAAACAAAAAGTCCTCTGAACTTTCCTGAAAACCTTTAATCATTTTTGTGGTCTCTGTTCAGCCTCGAATAACGAGACAAATCGCCAGCTACCGTAACGCGAATAACCCCGCATTTAAGCCATTTTCCAGAACTTGTTTCCGAGCTCTGCATTGAAAGTTTCACCCTTTTCCCAACGCGAAGGAGAACTTGAAGCGCATGCTGCTACCTCGTGCAGTAAAAAAAATCGGCGCTTCGGGTTACCGGGTTAGTACGGAACGTTTTTATTGCCTGGAAGTTTTACGTCCTAGTTAGAGGAAGGGAACGAACCTACATAATTGATAGCGTTCCATTGTACTCTGCCGTAGGAGAACAGCCCAATAAAGCAGGCGGAGAATCTGGGTGAACTAGATCAATGTTATCTGGAAGGAACAACTCATAAACGTTCGGTACTAAACAAGTGTTCTTTTTAAGAATATATATGGGATTTGATTGAAAATGTCATGAGAGGTGACAGTGTTGTCAGCTCAGAGTTTCCTCAGAGGGTCTCATTGGCCGATTTACAGGTCAGGTTAGGGAGGTTTTATGGTTCTTCAAGGTGAAGTGTACTAATGCCCGAATGGAAATTTTGTTATGCATGTTGTAACTGAATGAGTCAGGAATAAATTGGATGACAGTTCGGCGTTATTTTTTGACGATTTAGTGTATCTTAAAATTATTCTTAATGGGGATATTTTTTGCGATCGTTCCTGGATCCTGCGCCATTTTGTAGAAATAGTGCCTGGTGCTGATTGCTTTTTCTGATTTTCGCACTAGCAACTCAGTTCATTGGTCAAAAATAGTTAATTAATCCCTTAGATTTGAACTATTCGTCAGGGGCAATTTCCTGAAGAAATATTGCCTATTGAAGAATATCGAAACAGCATAACCGATTGAGGAAAACGACTGTTTTTCTGACCCTTTCAATTCAATTATATTTGAATTATATATGAACTATTTTTGTACAAGAAGTTTCGCTGAATTCACATTTGTGAAGAAAATACAGAAAAAAAGTTTCACTCTTTCAAGCAAATTCTGTACGATCAGCCATTTCAATAGAACAATGAGCGGAATTATTCTTTCTCCACAACTAAATACAAGATGACTCTTCAATTTTTTCTCAAATAATCCCATGAAAACCATTACTCCCGAAAGAAACGAAATTCGACGTTTATTGTGAAGGCTGAATTCATAAATAGGTAAATTCCGTTTAATTATTTCGTAGATAATACCCCTTCAACATTTTATTTTTTCAATATTTCCAAGAATACAGATGAGATCGCATTGAAATCCAGAACTTGATTGTGCAATATTGGTTAGCAGGTTTATGCTGAATTTCGTAAGAAACATATAAAATGTGTGTTTGGTGGGGTGAATACGGAAAAAGGTGACCGTTGTGAAAACAAATCTTTATAGCCAAATTTCGCACGAAATTATGCCTCAGCATTTTTCAAATAATTGCTGAGTTTCATCCTGTATTTTTTGAGTTATTCTGGAGATGACAACGATACCGAGGAAAACACCACGAAATTTTACTATTTTTTCCAATATCTTCAAAAATTGAGATCCGATCAAGCTGAAATTCGATACACTGTTGTGAAATATGGATAACAATGTCCGTGGAGAGTTCATTCGAAATGCGATGAATAATTTTCGAACAAAAAATTGTTTTCAAGAACAATTTCAGAATTTTTTTCAATGAAATAATGATCATGAAGCGAATTCCGCAATCAGTTATGCATCAGCATTTCCCAACACTTCACAAAGTTTAATTAAGACCAGTATATTCAGTAACGTACATATTTGTAACAACAATACATCGGGGATGTAACTAAAAAATCAGATATAATTTTTCCATTACCTCCAGAAATTGAAAACAAATCGGATTATAATTCCATAAACTATTGTGCCATATAGAGTCTGAGTTGTGTCCAAAATTTTGTCGAAATCTTGTGAATAGTTCTTGAGTTATTGAGGAATTTTTTGTGCGTTTGAGGAAATAATCTCAAAAGTTAAAATTACTTTAATTGCGAAACTCAACCTGAAAGCTTCGAATAGCTAGCTTGTTTCTTTCGACCGATATCGTGTCCTCGGCTTGACAGAATTGATTTTGACATCGAATTTGTCATCAGTGAATCAGAAGTTGAGTACATCTTAGAGAAATTGATAGACATTCGGATAAAACGATGACTTCCCCAAAACATACGTGCATGAATTGCAAAAATCTGTTTATTGCCTCAAAGGTTATTGACCCATGAAGGTGAGAAACGTACCTACTTACCAAATGGATGGTATTCCTATGTACTTTTTCGTACAGACATGAAATCTTGGGAAACTCCATTCCTGTTGTTTGAGAAAGTCGTTAATTTTTAGTGTCCAAAAATGTGTTCCGTTCATGGTAATACCTGATTTGATTATAATTTCAACGAGACGTTTCAACCTTTCGAAAAAAGGTTTCTTCTTCGGCATCTGTAGATTGAATCGATTGGACTTGTGGATTTTCGTTTTGGGGGCGAGAATTTTCCTCTCCAGATTCTAATTCATAGTGCCTCAAAAATTTCTATTATGTATTCTCTTTTTTCCCAGAAGTCGAAAATGTTCTTAAACGATTAGGTTGAACAACCTGATAAAGAATCCTCATTTAATCGTCACCTAATTCATTCCCTATATTTTTGAAAAATGTGAAGCACACCCTCCCAGAGGTCGTTTTCAATTCCAAGAAAATATCTGGGCAGAAATTTTTTTTTTTAAACATCATCTCTATATATGAAATAAGAATATTTTCGCCATTTTTTCTTTGAACAATCGCCTAGGATGTCACACCATTAAGAATTAGCATATTAATTTGAAACATACTGCGTATTAGAAATTATCTGAGACACTTCGCTGAAATTTTGCCAAATCTTCATGACGTCATTTTTATACTAAAAAGTTTTCAATTGGATTCGGTCTAAACTTATGGAAATATAACATTAAACGGATAAGTTAACCTTCAGAAACCTTAGGTAGATTCTGTCCGTTCAAGAAATCGTCTTCCAATATGTAGGTGATAAGATGCTCCACAATCGAGTCCCTAGGTTGTCTCATTTGAAAGTTATCGTATTAACGATCGGCCGAAATCGAAGAATTCATTTTCGGAGTATTGGATTTTCCGAATTTTAGTAGTGGATTGCAAAGTGATGACACTAACACGGATGAAAAAATTTCTCAGGAAAGTTTAACTGACAAGAGTTCATTTTGTGTTGTTTTCCGAGTTGAAACTTTGGTATACCGAGAGTGTTTTTAATGTTCATCAATCGATTCCTTTATTTCCGATTAAAATTTTCGATTGAATTAATTCGAAATGGCATCTTCCCGAAATGACTATTGTTGTTTGCCTCAACTCAATGTTACTCATGGTCAAAGAAGAAAGGATCATCTACTGCCTCAAGTTTCCATTTCTTCCAAAGCCAAATGGAAGTAAAGTTAATTTGGAAACAGCATTCGGTAGGGAACTCAATGATATAGAAGAAAGGCGTAGATTTTGAAATTGAAGATTGGAAGACAGGTCACGAAATACATGAAAGTATGTTCACTGCATTTCCCTGCATGAAGATGTTTATTTTCATGAAGGTTAATTACAATGTATTCATTTTGAAACAACTTCATGTCCACATGTTTTTAGGTGTAAATGAAAGTAGGAGAATTCTGATAAAAAATACTGTTCCTGCTGAGAAACTACCTAGCACTAACTACCTACTTCACACATACCAAACACAATCATATTCAAAGAGAGTGATCTGGTTGAAGATCTGACAAAAACTAGATATACTGTTATAATTGATAATAGCTGAAGTTATTTATATAAATACATTAATATTTTTCATTTCTATATAGGTAGGTTTAACCAGCTGTGACATTTCATTTTGTATGTATATAATGAGCGGCTGTGATATTAAAATGAAATCAATTATATGTCTTTCCCTTTCTTCCGAAATACGATGCGAAAGAACTAAAGCGGAAGAGCTGTCTTTTCATTTTATTGATTCACTAGTTTGTAAACAAAGAGAACAAGTCATATCATTTGGACTGATTCTAGATTTTGCAGATAATATGGCCTGCATTCTGCACTTCTTGACATTAATAAGAGCCCTTGAATTACTTATTGAGGTGCCTTTTTTCCAAAAATTCAAGTAAACTTAGATATTGGTTCATTTTGATCCACCAAGCAACATAAACATAAAATAAAATCAAAAGTATCCCCCAGGAACGATTTAAAGCATGATTTTATATCGTGATCCAAACGAAAAGTTCCTTGTCAAGGAATCACAAAATTATAATAATTTCTTTGAATATTCTAGCTCTGCTTAATGAATATTCGTTCTCCACCACATTTTAACGGTTTGTTTACATAAAACTACTAGCTTGGACAGGTTCCAAATTTAACCGTTAGGGCGCTGGCATCTTCGCAGAAGTTCGCAATATGCTCAAGTGTTTTTGGTTCATAGATACTGTAATGATTCAACTGCGTTCAAATCAATCTCAAGATGAACAAACCGTTTGATCACAAAATAAAAATAGTTTTTTTTCTTAGTTAAACGTCACGGATTTTTACTTGAGACCTGTTTTCTATAATACGCATGACAATCTGCCAAAATTGAAGAAGTTATGAATATTTCTGTCACCGTCATTTCTTTCGTGTTTGCAATTTTTAAAGTTTTGAAGTCACTCACTAGATACATAAATAAAATTTTCCCCTTCTGAAGCTGACTTTTCATGAATGAAACTCAATTCAGCCATAATTTTGAAGACTTCAGCTTTAAAATCTTTCCTATTTCGTAGGTAACTCACCCCTGTGATAAGTACGATTTATTCAAGAAATGAATTATTATTAACTCTAAATCCATCTGGAATCACAATTTCTTCAATAAACTCGGAAATCCTCCGTCAGCTATAAGAACAAAAACCAGAATGAACCGAAACTTCACGAACTATCTGTCAGTGGACGACCCCGAAGCCTGAGATCGCGTAGGTCGTAAAAGCCCCAAATCGCTTCCACTGGACTGCCAGGCTTGAGCTTCTGGGGGGTTTCCGTGCAGCCTAAGATAATACAAAATACAAAAATACAAAAGACAAAACATACAAACACGAAAAAATCAAGCTGATCTTGCATTGATTGTGATACAGCTTTGAAATTGAAAAAACGCGTAAAAACAACCTGAGCCCACGTCAGTGCTTCTCTGAGAATTTTTATACCGCGATCTGCGATTCAAGCTGCATTCAGAATCAATAGACGACTTCGGCCCAAGTTGCCAACCCACAATTTTCGTCACAAATTTACTATCACTGGGAAACGGGAATTTCAGGAACAACTTCGACATGATAAGGTTCGCGTTATTTATAAATATCCGTTAAAGATGCGTCGGCTCCTCAAACAAGATAGTTCCTTTCAAATATAGGTTTTTGTTAGGCTGAAATTTAAGTTGGGATTCCTGATTTCATGTTAATAGTGTCAAGTTTATGAAGGATATGTTCCGCAAATCAACTTGGTTAGTTCGGTTGCCGGTTTTCCGTTCTGTGAATATGAAATGTTCGGTTGTTTCCTGAAAAAAAAAGGTTAATTACAGAATTTGATTGATTAAAAAGCAATCTCTCTGTCACCAGAACATCCACATATTGAGCCTATGCACCAGAACGACAATCAATGTTTTATGGTAACATATCCATAGCATAGAACAATCTTTATTTACCTTATGATCCATAGGCCATACCCATGATGTAAAAAACATGGTGTGCTCATCTGAAATATGAGTAACGTCAGCAAGATTAAAATACAAAGAGTTGTATATTCTGTGCTTTGAATTTGCATGTTAAATCAAAGCATACCTAGTAATTTTTCCATTGTTGATCTCTTCCATGTTCTATGGATCATAAAGTAAATGAAGATTGTTCTATGCTGCGGATATGTTACTATAGAACACCAACTGTCGTTCTGGTAAAAGAAACATCGTAGTTTCATCAATCAAATTCCGTAATTACTTTTTTTTCAGGAACCAACCGAATATTCCATATTTGCGTATCAGAATACCGGCAACTGAAAAACCAAGTTGATATGCGGAACATATCGTATGTAAACTTGACACTGTTAACATGAAATCAGGAATCCCAACTTGAATTTCAGCCAATCAGAGATGATCTTAACAAAACCCTATATTTCGAAAGAAATTTCTTGTTTGACGAGCCGAGGCATCTTTTACGGATATTTATAAATAACGCGAATCTTATCATGTCGAATTTGTCCTGAAATTCCCGTTTCCCAGTGATAGTAAATTTGTGAAAGAAATTGTGGGTTGGGCAACTTGGGCCGAAGTCGTCTAATCACGGGCGAAGTGAAACTTCAGCACGCAAGTCGGCACGAAATTGACCATTCACCACGAAATCTGAGATTTTTGACAATTCTATGGTTGATGTTCTTTGATAAGATCTAATATAAGAGGATTTAAAGAGTTTCATAGTCCTCATCCATTTTTCTTTTATTCAGTAGTTAATAATTGTTGCAAGTATAAGCAAAATACATGCAAAATTCCAAGAAAACACATCAAACCCTCCACAACAGAAGGAATGCGCATGTGGTATAGTCAGGAAGAAGTGTAGGTCGAAGTCTAATTGCAAGCGTGCATGAAATTCTACCGACTTCAACTTTCGTGCTGGCACGAAAATCATTGTGAATGACAACATTGGAACTCATATGCTCAGCACGCGTGGCCAAGTCGCACTACGCCCGCGAAGTGATTCTGAATGCAGCTTCAACATTAAAATAACCCGAATTGCAATGGTATCACACCCATGCGACGCTTATCATCCATGGCGACGTTGTGCGGCATACATTATGGTCAATCCGACGACGATGTCGCAACGAAATTGAAAATGTAAATTCGGAAATCCTGTGAAATATATTGAATTCGACTGGCGAGGCGGCGCTGAGATCGAAAAATCGTGTAATTCGGAATGGAGGAAGGAGAATCCGGTCGTCAGATGTCGTGTATCCGACTGGCGTGGGGCCACCTGATATCGATTCCGAGCGAAGGGATCCGACTGTTTTTTAGGTAGGACAGAGACGGATTTCCCACCCTCTCTGTAGAAAAACACGAAACTGATTCGGAAGAATAATGTGAGCCTTTCGAATTGTTGTCTGGCAGTACTGATAAAATACTGTAATACCAGAGCTTCAGGAGAGAAGAAGAGGATTTATGACCTCGCAGAACACAGAATTCGGGGATCAGGAGTTTGTATACCTAGGAGAGTACAAATGGCACGTTTTTTGTAATTGTAGATTTGGACATTCAATGGAAGACCGAATTATTTTGTTGCTCGTTCTTGGAAACAAAAATGTTATAATTTTGTCCAAAGGTCTGTAATTTTGGAATTTTGAGCCGAAATTGATCTCAAACGTTAGGTTGAAAGCTCTGGGAAAGAATCTGTGTTTAAATTCAATAGGTCTTTCGCATGAATTTTTTTCGTCATTGGAATCAAACATTCTATCCATAAGACCACTGAAAAACTTTAACCGCCATCAAAAATTTCGATTTTTAACGAGAATATGCTCTTTTAAATTTGGCTCCGCATGTCGGTTGTTCAAATGGACGAAATTTCGCGGTTTCCGTGACGTATGGGGATATATCCACTCTCTCCCTCTTCTCGTGTACTTTTCTCTCTAGCAAGCTAATAGACAGCGTCGGGCTGTATCGATCGGTGAATCGTACAATAACGAGTGATGTAGAGGCGATCTGACGCGTTTCTCCCGCTTCGACCTTGAGTCCCGATTTGGCCATTTTTAATACCGAATTATTCGAAATTCGCGAATTGTTGAAGTGTGTGATAGCATATATTATGATTTTGTATCGATATAGAATAAGAAAAAAATAAAAATATGATAATTCGTGTTACATGCAAGAGACCTATTCTGTCCGGCTGAACATCCGTCTGTATGTGCTCTAACATTTTCAGGTTGAGTTCATTGACAGGCAGAATCTGCTCAACGATTTCGGATTCACAACCTTATGAAATATTGATGTCTCTGGAAGAGCCACCAAGAAAGTTTATTGAAAAACAATATTGGTCGGACAAACAGAA
Organism: Myrrha octodecimguttata; assembly: GCA_958510865.1. NCBI lineage: Eukaryota > Metazoa > Arthropoda > Insecta > Coleoptera > Coccinellidae > Myrrha > Myrrha octodecimguttata. The sequence continues at coordinate 37,655,085 of OY294057.1, forward strand.
GTTTATACATTTTGTGGAAGCTTCGTTTAGTGTTCAGACTATGAATGGATTCTTCATGGAATTTCAGTAAGTTAAGACGGCGGCCTTTTTGCACACATGTTCTAGGGAACAGCATGCTGCCGTTTCGTCCAAGCATCTGTGATTTTCTTAAGAACTAGTTAACACTCACCACTGACGAATCCGTATGTATGTAGTTATACTGCAGTGTTCCATCTAACAGGTGATAAGTATCTAGAGTTCCATCCTGCGGTTTACCAAGGTAAGGTGTTCTGAAGATCTGCGAAACTGCAGTAACCATACTCCTTGGACACCGCTTTTTCGGTGTGGATTTTTTGGTTGATTGGAAGATTTGCTGTGATAAAGGTGGAATATTTGTTGATTTATCGGCAGATATAAGTCCTTCTGATTATGTTAGTTTATTATTTTCGATTACATGTGGATAAATTTTTCTGATAATGTTATCGTTTCATTTTGAATTTAGGACTAGCACAGTAACCAAAAAATGAATTTCACAAACATTTTTTTTTTCTAATTCCACTGAGCTCGATGGTAAATCGAATTTCTATTCATTCATAAGCTGACTTTTACATCTCATCTGGATAAACCATACCTTGCTGACAGTTCTTTATTGCATAGTTGAACGTGATATGATCTACAATAAACTCTGGGTATGATGAATGGTAGAAGAGAATCCATGTTAAGTCATCGAGATCCTCAAAAGAACACCTCGTTTATCCCTGTACAAAGAATTTCATGCTCCCCCTTTTCAGACTAACATCAGCCTTCCTGGACTTAATTTAGCCCTCCTAAAACATTGTCCAGAGATGAAATTACTTCATATATCTCCTCTGGATCAAAATTGAACGTCTACACAGAAGGGGCGGTCTTCGATAAGAGATCCGATCGCCAAGAATTTTATTAATAGGGTTTACCAACCTTTCAAGAGAAGTTGAGGGGAAAAGTTGACAGCAATTTGTTTTTATCTCGGCCCTCTGCGCTGTCTTGCTGATCAATTACAGGTCTTATTTATGTCTCTTGGTGCGGGTATAAAGCTGCAGCGAACGTCGGGATCAAGCAGGAAACTTCTTCTCAATGCTACGCAATAAAATGGGAATGGAAAATATCGTCCGGAACGTCGTTCATAGTTTGGGTAGTTTTTATGTACGGATAAAACTCTAGCTTCTTTTTATCCAGGAAAATGGAAAGAATTTGGTCCGACAGTAAAACTCTAAAAAATTTGAAACGACAATAGTTGAATCGAGATGTTGAAAGCCGAATGTTCTATGAAAGCTAACAATAATTCGCATTTGGTCGAAAGAAAGGAGACCTGAATATACGACACAGATACGGATACGAAACGGCTTCTCAAACTGTATTCTTGAATCACTGTTGCCACCTTGGAGGATAGATGTAACTCATCGAAAATAGTGAAAATTATTTGAGTAACAGTATTTGTTTAATCTCCTTCATTTTCTAGTAGGTGGCGGTCCTAAACTTACAGGCATGTATGTCTGAGTAAAGAGTGTGTCAATTTGCAAACGGACCACTCTCAATATCCCGACCCACATGCTGAATCAGAAAAAATACAGAAAGAGGTGACTTCGTTTTATCGAGGAATATTTTATACGATTGGTCCATTCAATTTGTATCAACCCTCCAAAAGGGATGACAGCAACCTTCTGAAATGGAAAGGGCGATTGAGTGACACCTTGTTTTGATTGTGATTCGTTAGCCTTCCCAAAAGAGCAGTTCACTTGACTGTTTTTGTCAGTACTTTTTAATTCAATGGTCAGCATAATCGAAATAAAGAACACCTATTATTTGCTGAATCAGTATACCTGAAATAACCAGTTCGTACGTGTAGCACTCAATCGGCTATCTGCTTACAATTTGTGGAAGTGTGATCAAAACCTTACATAAATAGGGCTTCTTCGATTTAACTCTCGCACAAGTTTTAACTCTGCGGAAGTTCATATTCGAGAATATTTGTTTTCTGTTCTTTTCGTTGATGTCACGATTTTTCCTTCAATATTGTGTATTCTTTAGAATGAATGAATTTGCGATGTGCCAAGCATTAACCCTCGAAATGAATATTATTATTATCATTATTATTGTTCATAACGAAGAAACGAACAAAAAAAATGGAGAATGCACCAAAAAAATTCAGTAATATGTGGAAAAATGTTTCTAATGTTCGAAGGTTTATACAGAATTTCATGAAGATAATAAGATCAAAAGATCACAAAATATTGAATATACTTGAAAAAATGGAGAATTTTTTTCAAATTGTTCTAATGACATGATCATCACGAAATTTTTCATAAAGTTGTCCATCAGCATCTTCGAAATAGGTGTCAAGTTTCATTATGATTGAAATTGTATTTTTTGGGTTATTCTGAAAAAAAACAACAATATCGAGACAAACACAGCGAAATTCGAAATTAGGTTCACTGCTGTGAAATATTGAGCTCAAGGTAAAGTCAAAAGGTTTTCCGGATTTGATGAACACTTTCGAAAACAAAAATTTTATGGAAATATTTTAAATAATAATATTTTTAAAATTGACTTACAGTACGATTACAACAAAATTCTCCGAAAGGTTGCGTGTCGTCAGGCTCCAACTAACTGCCAAGTTATAATTCAATATCTTCAGTAGATACTGAAATATGAGGGAAATAACCTCAAAATTTCGAATGACTTCAACTCCGAAACCATTTGACCGATTTTCGCCGTTAACCAACTTAATCGACGCATTTTAAATGCAACCTTCTCTGAAAGTTTCAATCGGACAACCAGACAGAATCAGCTCAAAATCCGAAAATTACAGACATTTGGAAAAATACACTGTTCCCCTAGAACATGAGCGCAAAAAAAGGTTTATCGTGGCATCTGGAAGTTCCATTTTTGTCACGTTGGATTCATTGTTATTCTAGAAAATACTGTTATTGGTCTTATCAGTGAAAAATTTTTCATTATTTTTGATTGCATTTCCGGCCATCGTAACTATTCCACTCTTTTTATTCATTTTTCAGAAGTACCAACAAAAATTCTAGAAAAGCACTACCATGAAGGCAGCAGCTTTTGCGCTCATGTTCAATGTAGATGACCGCTTCGGCAAAAATTTGAACAGGCGCGCAAGAACTGCTGCCTTCACGATAGTGCGTTTCTAGATTTTTTTTCGATGAACTACTGGATTTCAATTCGATCTAATCTGTATTTTTGGAAATATTGGAAACATGAAATTCTGAATGGGTATATCTGCGGAATCATAGGGCGGATTTTACCCATTCACGAATTCGATCGTCGTAATTAAACCCCGAACCTACTCTACAAATATTGACTTTCTTAGTCAGTCTCTTACGGCTGGACCGTAAACACAATAACTTCCGAAAGAAACAACTCAGAAACTCGATATTTGTAGAGAAGGTTTGGACCTTAATTACAAACGCCGAATTCGTTAATGGGTAAAATCCACCCTATGATTCCGCAGATATACCCATTCAAAATTTCATTTTGCCAATATTTCCAAAAATACAGATTAGATCGACTTGAAATCCAGTACTTCATCGAAGAATGACAGTTTGGAGGTTCGAACAGAATTTAATGAGGAAAATATGATGAGAAAATCACAGAATATTGAACATTTGAAAAAAAATATTTTTTTTCAACTTGTTATAATGACACGATCATCACGAAATTTTGCACGAAGTTGTCCCTCAACATCTCCGAACTAGCAGCAAAATTTCATCTCGATTGAATCAGTATTTCTTGAGTTATACCGGAAAAACAACTATATCGAGAAGAAAATCACGAGATTCTACATATTTTTTCCAAATATCTCCAAAACTAATAGCCGGGTCGAATTGAACTTTGGTACACTGCTGTGAAACATGAGGTTCAAGGTGTAAGTGAAATTTTCTCAAATATGAACAACAGTTTCGGAAAAAAAATTTTTTCTAAAGAAATTCTGAAAAAAAAAATTTTTTCAATTGGGTAACCATACGATTTCATCTAAATTTTGCGCGTCGTTATGCACCAACTAACCGTCAAGTTTCAATTCAATCGCTTCGGTAGTTTCTGAAATATGAGGAAATTAAACACAAAATTACTATTAACTATTAAGCCGATTTGGCCCATTAACGAACTTAACGTTTGTATTTTAAAATGCAACCCTTCCTGGAATTTCCAAGTTGATAAAATCCTCCGTACGCCCGTAATCGTGTTGACCGCCGGCCGGCCGGACAGAATCGATTTTGACACCGGATTCGTCATCAGTGAGTCCAACCTAGTCGTTTAAGACCATTTTCAGCTCAATCATGGAAAATAACAGACATTTGGTCTATATTCCCTTTAACATGCGCGCAAAAAGTCAGCTGTATGGAATTTTTGAAACGGCAAATGAATTTACCTTTGAAACAAGGGCTTACCCAACCCCTTTATGCATTTGGGATCTTAGGGGTTGCTTTCATCGCGCTGGCGGGGTTGATGCAAATTGATTGGAAACAACCGTATAAAATGTCGGCTCACGAAAAGAAGTTTACCTCTTTTTGCATTCTCTCTAACTTGTATTGCGACCGAGATATAAAAATCGACATACTATCTATATACAATTTTGTGTCCCTAAATTATTTCTTTGTGAACTTATTGTATCTACATGTGATGGGTATAACTAGCTCATTGATGTGAGTTTCTGAAAATAGTATGTATCGGGTGTTCCAGGATTCAGGTTCACCCCAAAAATCTCCATTTATCAAGATATCGGATTGGTGAAATTATCTGATTTTTTCATCTTGTATTTAGTCAATCATTGTCTGATAAAAAATGAAGATACAGTAAGACACAATAGAATTCCATATGCTGTGTACACAAGCATACAATAAGCACTCTTAGCTGTTTGGTGCGTAGCTATTTGCCTCATTTTTCTAATAAGATCTCATCTACAAGTGCTGTCCAGGCTAGTTTAGTATGAAGATATATTCCCAAAAATTGAATATGCTTTACTTCTGCATCAAACTGACCACTTTTTTCTTGTGTCTTACTTGTTGTTTCTAATCCGAGTAAGTGTCCCAAAATGGATCCCCGCGGTTCACCATATTCAAAGTTTGTTTTACTGGATAAAGCACCAAGGGTGTAATATGATGTGTGCTATTTTCCAAGTATGACCGTAGGAGATCACTCACCACATCTCTGAAATCATGGAATTGATGTTTGTCCATGAGGATTTCCTGGGACATTGAATCAAAGGCTTCACTAATATTGAAATTTAGCGTCTCCATAATTTCCCCATTATCTAGAGCTCTCGTCATTATTTGTACGATTTTATTCGACCTGTCATTGTACTTCTTTGCCTTCTATATTCATGCTAGCCACTGTATTGTGTGATTAATTGACTTCGAATTGAAAATTACTTCCATAGGTTCCAATTGAACATCGTGAATATCACATTTCTGAAATGCCTTCGTTTGATATCAGAAATTTTCTCAGCATAAACAAGTAAATTGAAAATATTCGCTTTCGGAAATCCTTCTTGCATGGTTGAATTTCTTTATTTGGAAACAGAAAAATGAGAAATGGTTGTCAGAGAACTCAGAATATTAGGGAACATAAAAGTTGAGATTGTCACACACAAAACAAACTAATGATCACTGAATTTTGACGCAATGCATTCGCAATAGGCTTCGCCTTGCAATAGAAGATCGATGTGTTATGTTAATTTATTTCATAGAAAAAATAATTGTTTGCTCATAATATAAAATGGAATTAGCTTTCAATAGACGACTTCGGCCCAAGTTGCCAACTCACAATTTCCTTTTCAAATTTACTATCACTGGGGAACGAGAATTTCAGGACCAATTCGACATGATAAGGTTCGCGTTATTTATAAACATCCGTGAAAGATGCCTCGGCTCCTCAAGCAAGATAATTCCTTTTAAGTATAGGTTTTTGTTAGGCTGAAATTTAAGTTGGGATTCCTGTTTATAAATGGTATGTTCCGCAAATCAACTTGGTTATTTTGGTTGCCGGTTTTCCGTTCTGTAAATATAAAATATTCGGTTGATTCCTGAAAAAAAAAGGTTAATTACGGAATTTGATTGACGAATAAGCAATCTTCCTGTCATCAGAACATAGGCATATCAAGTCGATGCACCAGAACCACAATCAATGTCTTATGGTGACATATCCATAGCATAGAACAATCTTTATTTACCTTATAATCCATAGCCCATACATAGTAATTTTTCCATTGTTGACTCTGGTCTCTTCTATGTTCTATCGATCATAAAGTAAATACAGATTGTTCTATACTATGGATATGTTACCATAAAACATTGACTATCGTTCTGGTGACAGAAAGAACGTTTTTCATCAATCAATTTCCGTAATTAACTTTTTTTCGGGAACCAACCGAATATTTCATATTTACGGAATGAAAAACCTGCAACCGAAATAACCGAGTTGATTTCCGGAACAAATCATATCTAAATTTGACACTATTAACATGAAATCAGGAATCCCAACTTAAATTTTAGCCAATCAGAGATGATCTTTACAAAACCGTATATTTGGAAGGAAAAATCTTGTTTGAGGAGCCGAGGCATCTTTTACGGATATTTATAAATAACACGAATCTTATCATGTCGAATTTGTCCTGAAATTCCCGTTCCCCAGTGATAGTTAACATGTGAAGAGAATTGTGGGTTGGCAACTTTGGCCGAAGTCGTCTATTTCATATGAATTACATTTTTTTATATGAATGAACAGTTTTGTTGGACATTTTTCATCGTGACAATTTCCTCTAAATGATTTCCATACTATTCAGTTAATATTTACGAACATAAAGTTGATCCATATCCATATACATTGTGGATTTTCTGCATAATTGCCAATAGTCTTTAAATAGATCATGACTTGTTCTGAAGCATCTTGTCTTGAGCAGCAGATACCTTTGCCGATGACACATTTCAAGTAAGATGCTGTCGTAAGCACTCCTAAGAATATCTGGCACTCCGAACAAATAGAGGTACAAGGTGTTTTGAGCAATAAAATATTAAATTATATTTTCTGTTCCTAAACTTCTATAATTGCGTAATTATCTCTGGAACAGCTTTAAAGTTTCAAGAGCAATCGCAGACTTCTAGCCAGTGTAATCCAATTATTACGCCCTCTCTGTTCCACAATATACAGGGTGAGTCTTTGAGTTGTACATTAATTTTAACCATCAACTGCTCTCCTTAAATGACACACTTTTTTTCTTTGCCATTTTTCCAGATTTGGCTCAGGTTAAAAGTTGGAAGCATTCAAATATTTCTCAATGTGCTAATACAGCTATGCACTTTGTTTGCAAGCTCACCACAGATATCTCTTACGATTTCTGCAGAATAACCAAAAAAATCCTTTCACTTGATATTCATGCTATACGCAATTGTTTCCACCATGAGATTATACACAATGCCATCCTTAACCATTTTCATACTCAAATTTCCATAAATACCTTTATTGTCAACAAATGATACAGTGTCCTCCATATTCAATAAGGCATAAATAGCAGGAAATAGGACATAAATAGAAATGATGACGTCAAAAGTTCATTACATACGTGGCGACGTTTCGCAAAAGTGTCCCTTTGCTTCTTCAGGCCTGCAATTTATTTATATATGTACTGATTAAAGGTTTGCTCTTCTTTCCCTTCATAATGTTTTCTGACTTACCAAATAATGTAAAACTTAACAGTAATTGCGCATATCCGGGCACATAGTAAGCAAGAACACAATTAAAAGGAACCTATTGAACAAAAAAAAAGGAAAATGGCACATAGTAAAATTTGGATAAATGGTTAATGAAAAAAATGTTTTATCCAATATTTAACCGTTTTCCTGTCAAATTTTTGCAGTGAACCATTGAGCGATATTAAAGCTTTTCATTTGAGGGCCTTGAGAACCTTAGAGGCTTTCGTTATTCGATGAAAATTCGGTTCAAAAATTCAGGTTTCGGCAGTTAAACATGGATCACGCAGTTTTGAATTCAATCTCCATACTAGGATAATTTCTAACTGGTGAACCAAAGCAATTTCGATTATTGATCACGAACAATATGCATTTAGAAGAAGTTTTGTTGCACCCTGTGCCATCCCCATCAACCCTCTGAATTTTTGAATAGGGAAAGTGGGTCATGTGGTACTTTTTTGGCAAGGTCTTCGTAACTCCTTCACAGGCGTGCAGAAATTTTCAAGAAAAAAAATTTTTCTTGAAAAATTAGTTAGTTCAAAGAGGTTTTCAGTATATGTATTAAGTCATGGCTCATTTACTTTGAGACGATGATACCTAATGAAATTTGTCACCGAAAGAAAGTCGACCATTACAGTTTTGTTTATGCATAACTTTCAACCCCTACGAACTGGAGAAAAAAATATATTTTCACGTGAGGGAGTTGAAAGGGGTCGAAAGTTATGCATGAACAAAACTGTAATGGTCGACTTTCATTCGGTGACAAATTTCATCAGGTACCATCGTCTCAAAGTAAATAAGCCATGGCAAAGTGCAGATACTGAAAACCTCTTTGAACTAATTAATTTTCCAAAAAAATTTTTTTCTTGGAAATTTCTGCACACCTGTAAAGAAGATAAAAAGACCTTTCAAAAAAAGTACCACATGACCTACTTTCCCTATTCAAAAAATTTAGAGGGTTGATGGGGATGGCACAGGGTGCAACAAAAATCCTTCAAAAATGCATATAAATTTGGTAAAAGTGAAACAAAATTGACCTGTTTCAGGATTTTGTTGCCAAATATTTTTCTTCTGAGAAAATTAATTTGTTCCATAATTTTGACGTGCACTGTATGTACAGGGTGATTCATTAAGGGTGGCCACCGGCCGTATCTCGGAAACCGTTTATCCTATAACTTGAGAAAAAATTCTAATGACAAAATCGGCCCCTAGAAAATGATTAAAAATATTTTCAAGTTCGTAGTTTCTCACTAGAGGGCGCAATCTATCACTTGTAAAATATAATCTCATTTTTTACGGAATATTCTCCAGCTAACAGTGGAAAAGAATAATAAAATACTCTGCCTATTCAACAACTTTTGTTTCAGTTATTTTTCCATATTTCCTATTTTTTAGTGGTTGGATGGAAAAACTTTTTTTCACAAAAAAACACTCTTACTTCGGTATGCGTGAACCGATTTGAACGTATTTTGATTTCATTCGAAGGCCATGAAAATCAGATCACAGAAAAATATGAGAACAACATACCGGGTGATCCAATTGAAAACTACAGGCTGTTTTATGTCACTTTACCCTATTTGCGCGTTTTACTGAAAAATTTCAAATGTAATGCTATGATTCTAACCGACTGAGAATAAGCTAATCATTATCACCTATCGACTTGTTAAAACCGCAGATAGATATCTCCGGTCTTTCCGAAGATATTAACATTTTTCTAAATTTTGATAAGTGTTGATCAACCCTGTGAGCTTGAAAAAACAAGGAAGTGCCTTCATTCATCATGACAACGCAGCAAAATGCTCAACACACAAAATAACAATAATACGATAAAATGAAACAAAAACTAGCAACAACGAAATTATTTGAACAAGAAAACAACCCTTATACATAATAATTTCAGATATTCAAAATGTCTACCATTCTTTTCTTCACATAAATTTAGTCTTTCTTTCGTGGAGTTGATACTGGCCATTATTTCAGTATGAGAAAAAGTTTCAGCCGCCTGACTTGTAGTTGGGGGTGTTCGGAAAACTAAGTATTTATTTTCCCCCAAAAATAAAATCTAATACTGTGAGGTCGAGTGATCTTGCTGGAAAAATACTCCCTCGTCCAATCCACCTCTTTGAGAAGACAGTATCTAAATATTCCCTAACATTAGCAGCATAATGCGCCGGGCAACCATCTTGTTGATACCACAATATATCTAACTTGCTTTGAATAGCCAATATCTTCTAGAAGAATTGGAAGATCTTTCCTTAAAATTTCAAGCAAATTTCTGTCCCGCTAAGATACTATCGAAGAAAAATGGTCCGACAACAGTTCCATAAAAAATTCCGCACCACACGTAAACACTCCAGCGGTTCTGATTATTGACTTCCCTTTGCCAATATGGGTTTTTATATGATCAGTAGTGGCTGTTCTGTAAATTTACTTTACCATTGCTAGAAAAAGGAGCCTCGTCAGTTCATAATATTCCATGAAGTAAGTTAAGTTCGTCGTTCAGCATTCCTTTCAACCAATTGCAAAAGTCCAGTCGTTGACCAAAATCTCCCTCATTCAATTCTTGGTACACGACATGCTATGGATGCAGTTTATGGTCCTTTAGTATCCTTTGAACTAGCGAATAATTCAATCCCAAATCACTTGCAATTTTTCGGATGCTTAAATGTGGTCCAGCATAAACATAAGCCAAAACTTTAATGATATTATCCCGAGCCTCCACGTTTTCTATTTTTCTTCCAACATATTGAACCTCACCAGTTTCTCGCACTCTTCGCGTCAATCTTATGAATACTTTTCTGGAATGACGAAGTCTTTCGTATTGGGTATTCCCTTTCAGCTACTGCATTTTCTAAACAATCAACATAAACATTAGGAATATCATATGCTTCTCCGTTTGAATAATGAGGCATCATGAACTAGTAGTTGCAATCGACCTATATAAATTTTACAGCTATAGAAACCGAACATAAACAGTAACTCCAAAGCTTGCTGGATCTACATCAGCTTGTTTTGTGAGTGACATAGATTTTTTATGAGTTTTTTTCTTCCATTTAATTGTATAGATGATGAAACAACTCAATTCCTCTTGAATTTCACAGGGTGGATCAACACTTATCAAAATTTGCAAAAGTATTAATATCTTCGGAATGACCAGAGATATCTGTCTGCGGTTTTAACAAGTCAATAGGTGATAATGCTTAGCTTATTCTCAGTCGGTTAGAATCGTAGCATTGCATTTGAAATTCTCCAGTAAAACGCGCAAATAGGGTAAAGTGACATAAAACAGTCTGTAGTTTTCAATTGGATCAACCGGTATATCGTTGTCATATTTTTTTGTGATCTGCTTTTCATCGCCTTTGAATGAAATCAAATTACGTGGAAATCGGTTCACGCATACAGAAGTAAGAGTATTTTTTTTTGTGAAGAAAAGTTTTTCCATCCAACCACTAAAAAATAGGAAATATAGAAAAATTACTGAAACAAAAGTTGTTGGATAGGAAGAGTATTATCTTATTTTATTATTCTTTTCCACTGTTAGCTGGAGAATATTTCGTAAAAAATGAGATTATATTTTACAAGTGATAGATTGCGCTCTCTAGCGGGGAACTACGAACTTGAAAATATTTCTAATCATTTTCTAGAGGCCGATTTTGTCATTAGAATTTTTTTCCGGAAGTTATAGGATAAACGGTTTCCGAGATACGGCCGGTGGCCACCCTTAATGAATCACCCTGTAGATTTGCTCACTTTTGCCCATTACATCTAAGGGGGTAACAATAAATCAGTATGTCTGCGATTTTAAGTTAAATGTTATCAGGAAATCGCACAACCCTCTTGAATGATATTAGCTACTCGTCAAATCAGTAGTTCGATTTGTTCGAGTGTGGAAAAATCAGGTAGCAATCCTCTTCACCAGGGATGAACGAGCATTTCACAGCCAACCACGAGTCGCCTATTATGGCGATGATGCTCTCGCGTGTTTACCATACCAATATTGACCCTGTTCTTGACAAAGGTGGAGTTCCTACCCCGCTAGCGCGCGGGTTCCCCAGGGAGAAAGCCTGCTAACACCCCCTGTTTCGCAATACAAATCTCAGACTGGATATAGAATATTTCCCACGGCGCAGAGCTCGATTCTGATGCAACGTAAAGTACACAATTCAGTTAGGCGCTCGCTACGTAGACATTTCTGGTGATTCTGGAACGGGAAGGGCAATAATCAGGTTTTGGCGGAAGTTGATGGTATCGTCGTCGGATTTTAGGTTGGGAGCGTTACTGGGACTTTGGGATTGGGGATTGCGGATGAGGCTTCGGGAAGATGTACGAGCTGATTACCATAAACTTGTTTTTCTGGATAGATTTTGTATAGACCAGTCTTTACATAATGTATAAATCATTAAAAACAGGCTGTGTATGGTCGTGATATTACAGCGCATATGCCAGTCAATAAGTGTATCATATATTGTAAAAACCTAGAATTGCACTGCCGTGAAGGCAGCAGCTTTTGCGCACATGTTCAATGAAGATGACCGCTTTGGCAACGAATCTGAACATGAGCGCAAAAGCTGCTGCCTTCACGGCAGTGCTTTTCTAGATTACAGGTTAGATCGAATTGAAATCCTGTACTTTATCGAAAAAAAACTTGAAAAGCACTGCCGTGAAGGCAGCAGCTTTTGCGCACATGTTCAATGGAGATGACCGCTTTGGCAACGAATCTGAACATGAGTGCAAAAGCTGCTGCCTTCACGGCAGTGCTTTTCTAGATTACAGGTTAGATCGAATTGAAATCCAGTACTTTATCGAAAAAAAACTTGAAAAGCACTGCCGTGAAGGCAGCAGCTTTTGTGCACATGTTCAATGGAGATGACCGCTTTGGCAACGAATCTGAACATGAGCGCAAAAGCTGCTGCCTTCACGGCAGTGCTTCTCAAGTTTTTTTTCGATAAAGTACCTGTAACCTATATTTTCGAAAATATTCAGAAAATAAAATTTTGAATGGGTGTATCTACGGAATCATTGGGTGGATTTTACCCATTCACGAATTCGACCTTCGTAATTAAGCCCCAAACCTTCTCTAAAAATATCGAGTTTCTATTACGTTTCTTCCGGAAGTTATTGAGTTCACGGTCGGCCGTTAGGTAGATATTTGTAGAGAAGGTTTGGACCTTAATTAAGAAGGCCGAATTCGTGAATGGGTAAAATCCACCCAATGATTCCCAATGATATTTCCAAAAATACAGATTAGATCAAATTGAAATCCAGTACTTTATCGAAAAATGATAGTTGGTAGGTTTATACAGAATTGAAGGAGGATAATATCTTAAGAAGATCACGAAATATTGAATGTTGGAAAACATCTTTTATTTTTTTTAAATATTGTTCTAATGACACGATCATCACGAAATTTTGCACACAGTCGTCCTTCAGCATCTTCAAACTATCTGCGAAGTTTGATTATGATCGAATCAGTATATCTTGAATAATACCGAAAAAAACAACGATATCGAGAAGAAAACCACGAAATTTTACTTATTTTTTCCCTATATCTCCGGAACTGTTTGTTGCATTGAATTGAAATTTAATACACTGCTGTGGAATATGAAGCTCAAGCTAGGGGCGGAATTGTTTTTGAATATGATCACTAGTTTCTGAAGAAAAATTTTTTTCGAAAAAAATTTTGAGAAAAATTGTTTCAGTTAAGTAACCATACGATTCCAACAAAATTCTGCTTAAAGTTGCGCGTCATCATGCTTTAACTAACTGCCAAGTTTCAATCCAATCGCCCTAGTAGTTGAAATATCAGGAAAATAACCGCAACAATTCAAATTCCGAAACCATTCGACTGATTTAGCCCATTAACGAACTTAACCGCGGCATTCCGATGCGCTAACTACCCTAAAATCATCAAGTCGTCAGCTTGCTCCGACAGTTATCGTTTCCTCGGCGGGTCGCCACCGGATTCGTTATCAGTGAGTCCAAACTAGTCGTTTGAGATCATTTTCGGCTCTAAATTCGAAAATTACGGACATTTGGACGAAATGATTGCACGATGTTCCCCTAGAACATGCGCACAAAAAGGAATTATTCATTCATTCTGAATCCACAGTTGAATAAAGAAGAATGAAATAATAAGTTGCATTATGGCTCAAATCAAAATTTCTTTTGTGTGCACCACACAAACCTTATAGTGGTTTGCACAGATTTCACGAATTCAGATTATTTTTCCGAAATCATCTCGATTACGATGATAAGAAAGAATGAGAATCTGAGATGCCTCTAGAGTTCTTCTCACACCTGAAGATCTGAAAATCATCGCGTGAAGGACCAGACTTGGTGGAGAGACCCTTCTGTTCCTCTGCCCGGAAGTGTCTTTGCTCTCTAACAAATGTGGGTAATATTATTTAATTAGGAATTAGTTCATGGAGGAAAGAAAGCTTCGGTAGCAATACTAACATAATCATAAAAACGAATATCCGTCTATAAATCAACAAATATTCCATCTTGATCAGAGCTAATCATTCAATCAACCAAAACATCAACACCGAAGAAGCGGATCTAAGGATCAGTTATTTCTGATCGTCAGGCCATCTTACCTTGGATAAAACCGCTTGATATTGTCAGATGTTAGACGTTATCGTCTTGTGGGAAAACCACATGAACCGAGTGTTTCCAAAGTCGTGACGGACGTTGTAAAACTGCAATATCGCAGATGCAGCGACCTGATACGACAAAGGGATAAACGTCATGCACATCGATCAGAGTATTCTGCACTCGAAGGTAGGATTCGCAAGATGCTCCTGTACGTAGTTATACTGCAGTATTCCGTCTGAAAGGTGACAAGTATCTAGTTGGTTTTAAGTGGTTTTATCCAAGGTGAGATGGCCTGACGATCAGTAATAACTGTGAAACAGCTGTAGTCATTCTCCTTGGATCCGCTTCTTCGTGTAGATGTTCTGGTTGATTGGATGATGAAATCTGATCAAGGTGGAATATTTGTTGATTTATCGATAGATATTCGTCCTTGTGATTATGTTAATATTTTTTAGTTATTAGTACTTTCTGATGGTTTCTGTCTCTTGTTTTAGGGGAACATCGTGCTATCGTTTCGTCCAAATGTTTCTAATTTTTTCCGAAAATGGGTTCAAACGACTAGGTTGGACTCACTAATGACGAATCCGGTGTACAACTCGATTCTGTCCAGCCGTCCGCTGCTGATCGCACATATGCAATTCTTAGTTTTTTCAAAAGAAAATTATTATTCATAGAAAATTCCCTCGCGGTTTTCGAGATTGAAACTATTTGTCAAGGAAAGTTTATCAACTATATGTTGCCAAATGAACAATATCGGAATAATAAAAATTATTAACCAAAAGAACTGTAACGTTTTGGAGTCCATATCTGACATCTTAATCAGACAGAGAATTTTCCATTATCAAATTTGATATAGAAACTGCATATTCAATAAAAGGATTTTTTTCTGTTACAAATTCACACAAATAAGTGATCGAACCAACTAACGATTGAAGAATTTTTATGGGGGATTTGGCATTACATTCCGTTTTTTTTTTGGTTTTGACTCTCAATATCTGTAAGAAAACTGTTAAGAATTAAATGAAAATTATTATTTATGGAAAACGCCCTCGCGGATTGCCAGATTCATATCAATTTCTTTCAACACTTTCGTAATTCAATAGTCTCGTGTGATGAATGAGTGAGATCATTGAGTATTAAATGAAATACAAATACAAATACAAATGTGTTTAATACTCGATGGTAAGATATAGATTCCTCAAAGCTATATACAGCTCACTTCTAGAAACTGCCCTCGACAAATAGTTCGTATTCCGCAATCCGCAATGGTGTTTCCTAAAAATAATAATTTTCATTTAATTTTAATAGTTGGTTTTTAGATATTGGGGATGAATTTCAGACTGAATATAGAATATTTGCCACGGCGTGGAGCTCGAATCTGATTCAATTTAGTACAAGTATACAATTCCGTCAGGCACTCGCTTCGTAAACTTTTCTGGTGATTCTGAAACGGGAAGGGCCATAATCAGGTTTTGGCGGGAGTTGACATCGGATTTCAGGTTAGAAGTGTTTTTGGGGATCTTGTGATTCAGGATTACGAAAGGTGGTTTCGAGAAGATGTACGAACTGCTTACCCTGAACTTGTTTTTCAGGATTGGTTTTACGAATTCAGATTTTCTTTCGAAATCGTCTCAACTGACATAATAAGAATGATTATTTTTCAGGATTTTCCTGGGCGTTCATTCTCGATATATTAAAAAGAACTATTGGCGTCTGAATTTAAGATTGCAGCGCCACGGTGGCCAGTTTTAGAATCTGACGTAGAGACATAGATTTTGTTTTGATAGTCGATTTTGTACTGTTTGTTGGTGTTTGGTTTGATAATTTTTGATTTCACGATTTATTCAAAGACTTTTTAGACTTTTATGGTTGATGAGAGTATTACTGGGGGTACATATTCCATTCTTATAAAGTAGATATGTATCATCCTTCAATTTAATTGAGTGTAGCAACTCTAAAATTACAGGGATATCGCTCCAAGGTTGGACAGTATTATAATATTATTTATTTTCAGATCCGAATGGCAAGATTGACTTTGGTGGATTCCTTAGGCTGTCTTGAAAGTTGAAAAACAGATAGTATTGTAAAACATACTTTTTGGAATAATAGACAAATACTCATAACTTCACTATTTTTATACGGAAGGACTAAATACTCAATATATTGTGAATAGAATGAATACATTCACATGAACCTAATGCTACTTGTACCGTAAGCCTTATTCATTATGGATTGACAAATAAATTTTCCTACACTCATATGATTGGTCTTGAAAATGCTGTAATAAATAAGCCTTTTACAACTTTGCTTTCATCGGCAGAAGCACTTTGAGCGAAGAGTATTCATCACCAGATATTTCCTTGTTGAGACTCTTTTTTTTCTATAGTCAGTTCTATGACTAGAACATTTACGTTGTTCCTTAATAATGATCAGTTCAAAAGGCAGATATCTGGAAGGCATAGCATTTCTCTTAAGTAAATTTCTCTGCTTGGATTATGGGCCTGAAAAAAAATTGTCTTCATGAATGTGATCTAATATTTCATGAGCAATTCGTGCTTACCTCTATGAAAATGATCATCATCGGTAAAATTAATGTAACAGACTCTCATAAATCTTGTTTGTTGGTTTTATCGATTCTTCAACACTTTCAGGCCCGACTTGTTAAAGGAAGTTTCTTTCACCCTAACTCCAAATTTTTCACCGGGCAGTAGAAATATATGGGAAGGGACATTTGAGTTTGCTTTTCCACAGTAAAAAAACTTGTAAAATCACACAAACGCCAAAAAAAATGCATAAACTTTCTCATTTTCTAACATTTCTTTTAACTTGTCAATGATAATGTCTGTACCTCGGGTTACTCGGATAGCCACGAGAGGGAGTAGCGCTTATATTCATTCGCCAATTACAACTCAAATGAAATTGTTGTTTTCAGAAAACACCCTTGTTTTATGAAGGAATTAGAATAAACTTTGAAACGTTATGGTTCACCCCGTTGATTGTTCACATCATTTCGTGATTGTTCATTGGGCAAAATCGTTTTTAGAAGGAAGCTGCTCTCGACAAAGAGATTGAATCTCGCAATCTGCGTGAGGTTTTATTGTGCGCATGTTCTGAGGAACAGAGTGCTATTGTTTTTTCCAAATATCTGTAATTTTCTAATTTTGAGCCAAAAAGGGTCTCAAACGACCTAGGTTGGACTCACTGATGAAAAATCCAGTGTCGAAATCGGTGTTCATCATATTCGAAAAAAATTCAGCGCAGACTTTGAGCCTCATATATCACAGCAGTAAACCAAATTTTATTTTGATACGATCATAGTTCCGGAGATATTTGAAAAAAAATGTCGAATTCAGTGGTTTCCAAAAAAACCTGGAAAAGCACTGACATGAAGTCAGCAGGTGCTACGCGCATGTTTAAAGGATAACACCAGGAAGAATGATGCGCGCAAAAGCTTCAAGTCAGTGCTTTTTTAGGTTTTATCAATACTAATTTCATTAAATTTTTGATAGTTCTATAAGATATATTTAAACACCGTTTATTCCCAAAATAACACAAAAGGAATAAAGCGAAATCGATTGAAATTAACCACATACAGAGTGTAACAGCCAATTGGAATAAATTCGTTAACGAATAAATGAGGGGGTATTAGGAAAAACGCTCAGACACGTCGATTTGTAATTTCAAATGCGCATAGTTTTCAAGAAAATAAAATTATATAAGGTGTTCCATGCGACCGTGGCCATTACCTACTTTCTTATTTCAAATGTAACCCCCTGTATATTATTTATTTTTTGGATTCTTCAGAAAATTCTACACATAATTCATGTATAATGTCCTATACCTATCTTCAACTTTTTCGGAAATGTTGAGTGTTTTCGGAAATGTTGAGTAACGTTCTACACCAGATTAGCATATTGCCAAGACGTTCGCGGCGAGCATTTTGAACATTTCCTACATTGACATTAATGTTTTTTTTAATTATTAAGAAATAATCAGTATTACTCATTGAGTTTTAAGTGTTATGTATCGAATTTGTGAAATAAAATAAGTTTTATTTAAAACGTTGATTTTTGCACGAAATCTGAAAACACTTAATATTTCCGAAATAATTAAAGATAGGTATAGGACATTGTGCATGAATTGTGTCTAGAATTCTCTGAAGAATCCAAATAATAAATAATATACAGGGGGTTGCCTTTGAAATAAAAAAGTTGGTACTGGCCACGGTCACATGGAACACCCTATATAATATTATTTTCTTGAAAAATATGCGCATTTAAAATTACAAATCGACGTATCCGAGAGTTTTTCCTAACACACCCTCATTTATTCGTTATCGAATTTATTCCATTTGGCTGTTACACTCTGTATAATGATTGTATACGAAAAGGTTAAGAAATCCTATTTATCTGTCTGGAATGATATGAAACAATCGAGGCACAAGCCAATATGAAATTTATTTCACATTGTTATCACAATCGACTTGCAGGTTTAATTTGCACATCTTCTCGTCTTCATTCATCTCCACCCATAGACCGTACCAAATGATCCATCAAATCTGATTAGATACTTTGCTATCTGATCCTCGGTTTGAGCAATGAGAGCTACCTGCAGCTTTTGGTGTAATCTGGTATCTTCTCAAATAATCATCTGCTATTTCACGTCTAAAAATTTATTCCATTTTTCTGTAGAGTACCCAGAAACTATTCAAAGCGAAATCTAACATCCGAATAAATATTGGGAAATATAATTTTCACCACGAACTCCTATTGGATATGAATTCATGTTCTGATCCATTAGATCTGAGCCACCCATATGTTCATTATACTCAGCAGTCCCCTGTGGCTGAGGAATCATAATTTTCTTCTCTTGTGAATACTGTTTTACATATTTGATATATTTCATTTCCTATTTCGAGGACAGCATGGTGACAACGTTATCTCCGGCCTCAAATATCGCTGAAGCCTCTGCTGAGGCTAAACCTCTCCTAAAAGATGAAAAAATATAGAAAAGCACTGACATGAGGTCAGGAGCTTTTACGCGCTTGTTCAAATTCTATCTAATAGATCAACACGAATTTGGTACCTAGTTGCGTGGTGGTTATCTTCACCTGATTTAGAAGTTTCAATCTGATTGCATTTGTTATTCTTGAGATATTGCAGAAATAACGTTAAAATTCCAAATAACAAAGAAATTTGGCACCATTTTTTCCCTTATATTTACGGAAGTAAATATCTGATCGAAATGAAATTCAGATCATTGTTGTGAAATACTGACTCTAAGGTTTGTGCCAAATTCCACCGAAATCTAATAAATTTCCGAACGAAAGTTTTGTTTAATTTTCTAACTGGATCCACACAAAATTTTGCTCTAAGTTGCGCGTTGGTATTTCAAAAAAGTTCACGATGTTTCAAGTTGCTCGAGTCAATACTTCATGAGATATCAAGGAATTAACATCAAAATTTCAATTGGGCCTAACTCGGAAACTATCAAACCGATTCCACCCATTAACGAACTTAGCCGAGATATTTGGACTCCAAACATAATATGAAATTTTTCTTCTAGTTGCGTGTTGGTAATCTCCACCTGATAACGGAGTTTCAAACCGATTGTATTTGTACTTCTTGGGATTCCAAATTCCAAATAACAACGAAATTTGGCACATTTTTTACCTTATATCTCCGAATGTAAATATCGGATACAATTGAGATTTGGAACTTTGGTGTTAAGAACTGACTCTAAGGTTTGTGCCAAATTCCATTTAATTCTAATCAATATTTTCGAGGGAAAAAAAAATTTTCATCGAAAAGTTTGAAAATTTTCGAATAATTTTTTTTTTATTTCCGAACAACTGGATCCACACGAAATGTTGTTACACGTTGCGCGTTAGTATTCCAAAACTGTCCACGAAGTTTCAATTTGATCGAGTCAATACTTCATGAGATATCTAACTATCCAACCGATTTCAGCCACAACGAACTTATCCGAGATATTTGGACTCCAAACCTAATCTGACAATTTCAAGTCGCCAGAGCACATACGGACGAATGGACAGAATTGAATTTGACCATGGATTCTTCCTCAGGGAGTACAACCCAATCGTTTAAGACCATTTACGGCTCAAAATTCGAAAATTGCAGACATCGTGACGAAATAATAACGCGTTGTTCCCTAGAACAAGCGCGTAAAAGCAACATTGAACAGCAAAAAATAGATATGATCATTTTGAGGGAAGTGACAAAATCACCGAGTGGTAACGCCCACTGTTGCCACTCAAGTTTACCTTATTAAGTATCGACCATTGTGAAGCAAATTATTTCAAACTGGATCGGTATGTTTCTTTGAATGTTTTCCGCACAACTTGCACATCAACGATGTTATAAATCAATTTGGAATTATAAGAGACAGCATATTCGAATAAAAGGTACAGAAATTCATCCATGAAAATCAGAACAACCAAAATTTCAACACCTCTTCAGAAAATGGTGAAAAGCTAGTCAAGATCTACCAAAAAAAATTTTTTGTTCATTGGTTAGGGAGATACAGGGTGTTTTGCATGTTTGATGTGAAAATTCGATTAGCGATATTTCTGAAAGGTTTGAAGTAATATGTTGAAATTTGCTGGTAATATTCCCCTGTTAGAACTTGTCAGTATGTCATTCTGTGTAAATTTGAATCCAGAGCCGAGCTGAAAAAATTGTGATCTCCTGTTATTGGTTGGAGAAGTTCATTTTTTGACCGTTTTTTCGGAAAACTATTATTGGATTCGAAAAGCCAAAGAAAAATGCTACAATAATCGCTCTTCAGTTTGGATGGCACACCTTAACTGTTTCAACAAAAAAATTGCCTAACTTACTTTTAGCGGCGGACGTGAATAGAAGGGGCCTATATTTACAGCAGAATGGGACACCATCGCATTTTCTCGACAAGTTAGAGAGCATCTTGCCACCGAATACCCCAATAGTTGGATTGGTCGTGGCGGTCCCCATTCCTGGCCCTCTGGCCTCCTATAAATCCCCCGACCTTACTGTCTTGGATTATTACCTATGGGGCCATATGAAGCAGGAAGTCTACAATACCAGATAGGAGCTCAGGGCGCAAATACTGGCAGTTGCTGATGAAATTCGAAACAGCAGGCATACTATTCAGAAAGCGACTTTAAATTTATTGAAGCGCAGCACGAAATGCATTGAAGTCGGGAAGGGACCTTCAAAAATTTACTCTGAATACTACCTAATATCTTATTTCAAGTTATGGATTTACTATTAGACAATATTTGATATATGTTACTTGTTGCTTCTAAGATTTTTTTTTGGTCCAAAAATGAATTTTAGTGAATTCAGTCGTACAATATCCATTCGTAGTTTATGTAAGGTCGAGAATGAAAACCTTTTTACACATATTTCTTCGCCAATTTTATTTGTTGAAACAGTTTGAGTGTGCCATCCAAATTGAAGAGCGATTATTGTAGCATTTTTTCTCGGCTTTTCGAATCAAATAAAATTTTTCACCAAAAAAACTGTCGGAAAATGAACTTTTTCCACAAATAACAGGAGATAACAATTTTTCCAGCCCGGCCATTGATTTTCATTCACCCAGAATGACATATTGACAATTACTAACAGAGGAATATTACTAGCAATTTCCAACAAATAACTTCAAGCGTTCAAGAAATATCGCTTATCAAAGTTTTATACCAAACATACAAATAACCCTCTATCTTCCTAACCAATCAACAAAAAATTTTTTTTCGGTAGATCTTCACTCGCCTTAAAGTACTCTAATCGTCATTGACGTATACTCCATTCACTTCTATAAACTATCCCGGTTTGCCACGACATTCTGACACGTTTCACCGTGTTTATTCTGAAAATGTTAGGTTATAGTCATTTTCCTGTCTACTACACAACGTTTTTCATGTCTACATAAAGGTCGTAGTAATTACTTATTTTTCGAAATGTCAATTTACTTCTTGGAAAATAATGAATTTGAGATAATTTTATGTGAATTCAATAATTCCAGAGACCTGGCGAATGTTGAAGAAACTGGTAGGAATTGGTTTCACGGAGAAGAAAGAGCTCCAGTAATGATAAATAACATAAATTCGGTGTAGATGTTTTGGTTGATTGGATGATTAGCTCTGATCAAGGGGGAATATTTGTTGATTTATCGACGGATATTCATCCTTGTGATTATTTTATTTGTTGAAGAAACTTTTTCCCTGTTAATACTTGAAATATTTCACATCTATAAACATGGTTGGAAGATTCTATTATGCTAATTTTTTGTACGGAAATCAAGAATCGAGTGTTTTTGAGGTTTACTGAGAAATGATGGATAGAGTAGTCCGTTACTTTCTGATAGTTCATTCGAAAAAAAAATAAGAGTACTTGAATAACCTGGCAATCCTGGCATTAAAACTTCTAAACGAACAAATGGACCTATGGAATTTCCTACTTTTCTATAAATTCTCAAGAAATAAGCCTAGGTACAGAAGTCAATTAAATACCTTGTTGCATGACTTGAAATACTCCTGTATGAAAATGAAGTAGCACTACGAAGCCTGTATCACAGCTAAACCTCAAAAGATCCAACTCCATTTACGAAGTTCTTGGGAATCTACGTGAATGGAACATACACTGAATTGGGATGAACATATTTCCAAACTGGGATGCAGCCTAGCTTCAGTCTGTTATCTTTGGGTGTAATGACAAGACATCTGGATAAATTCTCCATGAAAACAATCCACCATGCAGTATTCGAGTCAAAAGCAAGATATGTTATTATGTTTTATAGACATACTTTGAAGTCAACTCACATATTCAATCCCCAGAAACATGTTTAAATTTTTATTCGGAATGAGCGTAATTTTATACAGCACTTCCTGATACTCTTTCCTTGCTTCTTCAAATTACTTTATGTACTTTCAATTTCGATTTCGAATCAAAGCGAAAGAATAATTCATTATGGCTGGAGCTGAATTGTCATTTGTTATCGAAAGAGAGTAGGAATTGGCAACGTCGCGTCGAATTATTTTGACATTGTCGATATTTCAGGAGCGCCAACCTGTCTTGATTTTAGTTACAAAATCATGATAGGCCTAAATCATGGCCAACCGGGATAGTTTATGAAAGTGAATGGAGTATATTTAAGGTCACTCATGAATCACCCTGTATATGATATAAAGCTTTTTCTCAGAACAAGCACTCAAAAATTAGCTTGTTCCTTTCGAAGATAATATTCAGTAACGTCCTGTAAATCAATCACAAATGCCCCAACTAAATTCAAATATACCCCTTTTGTATACACAGTTCCTTTCTTGGAACTGCCCCAAGTTACGGTCATCTCGTCGGATGGACTATTTGAGTCCCTGCCATGTGAAGCGATGATAGGTCAGTCGCACTTGAATACGTGGTCAACAAGATGTGGACAGGGCTTGATTGCCTGTTAGTGCCTCATTTAATTAGTTAATTATCTAACCTTGCTGAGGGATGGTAATCTAATGATGACCTATCACTGGCTGCTATCGAAAGTTAATTTACTGAGACGATTTCATGGATTTGAAGGCATGGGTAGTTTGCAGGTGCGATTAATATTGAGTGCGTTTCTGTATGCAAAAAGATCCGTTTGTGTCGGTTTCCGGGTTATTACGTCCTTAGCATTTTATGAATGAATCTTTGAAATTCTTCTTCGCCAAATTTTTATTTTCTTTCTGGTAAAGTTTAAAAATCCAAAATCAAATCGAAGTACGGAAGTGAATGGGCATCCGAACGCTTGTTTTTATTCGTAGTGAGCTATTTCCACACATATTCGTGTATAATTTAGTATGGAAAGAGAAGCTCAGAATTGAATTTGACCAGGAATTCTTCATTCGTGACTCTTATTTAATCACCTTACACTTTTAGTTCATTCAAAATTCTAAACTTTGAGAAGATATTGAAACTTATTCTTTCATTCAATATGATGCGGTATGAAAAGCTTGATAAACTTCCTTCTATTTTTTTTCAACTGAAAACTTATTGAAACATATCACGTGAAATTCTGAAAATCCTACACACCACACACAGCAGCGAATAATGAGGAGTTGGTGAGATTTAGTTTGTTTTCATGCGCTTTTTCTGGGGAACAGCGCGTTATCGTCCGTCTGCCCGGCCGTCCGTCTGCCTGACCGTCCGTCCGACCGTATGTGCTCTAACTTTCGAAGGAAATGACCTAGCGACTTAAAATTGAAAGATTACGTTTGTAGTCCGAATATCTCGGTTGAGTTCATTAATGAGTGAAATTGGTGGAATAGTTTCGGAATTAGGCCCATTTTAAAATTTGCGCTTAATTCTTCAATGTTTCATGAAGAACTGATTCGATCAGATCAGAAATTTGATGATAGTTCAAAAATACAAATGCGCAACACAGTGCAAAATTTTAAGTGAATCTAGAAGTTACGAAATCTTGAAGAAATCTTCATTCGCATATTTCGAATTTCTTTGAAAATTTTTTTTTTCTCGTAAAAAATTCAGATATAAACGGAATTTGACCCAGATCTTTGAGTAAATATTTTACAAAAACAATTCAAGTTTCAATTCGATTCGGTATGTACTTTCGGAGATATAAAGCAGAAAATAATTTATGCCAAATTTCGTTGTTATTTGGAATTTTAACGTTATTTCCGTAATAACTCAGGAAAAAAAGATGCAATCAGATTGAAACTTCGTAATCAATTGAAGAATACAAATGCGTAACAAGGTGCAATGTTTCGTGTTGATTTAGTAGTTGAAATATCCAAAAAAAAATATTCGAAAATTTTTGAAATTTTCGTTGAAAATTTTTTTTTTGGAAATTGTTGATCCGATTTCAACGAAATTTGGCACAGACTTTGGAATCAGTATTCAACAACAATGATTCGAATTGAAATTCGATACGATATTTACTTCCAGAGATATGGATTTTCAATTTTTAACGTAAATTCCTCAATATCTCCAGTATACACTTTTTCTGAGATAATGAGAATGATTGTCGATGAATTGTCGAATTTATTTCGTGTTATTTCTTGCATATAACACGAATTAACATATTTTCATATTTTCCTCATTCTATATGGATACAAAATCACAATGTAAACTATCATACACTTCAACAATTCGCAAATTCTGAATGATTCGGTATTGAAAATGGTCAAATCGGAACGCAAGGTCGAAACGGGTGAAACGCGTCACATCGCCTTCTACGTCAATTGTTATTTTAAATTTCACCAATCGATACAGCCGACGCTGTCTCTTGGCTTTCTAGAAAGAAAAGTACACGAGAAGAGAGAGAGGTTGGATATATCCCGTAACGTCACGGAAGGCGCGAAGTTTCGACCATTTGAACAGAAAATATGTGGAGTCAAATTTAAAAGATCGTTTTCTCGTTGAAATTTGCCGGTTGAAGTTTTCAAGTAGTCTTACGGATAGAATATTTGATTCCAACGATAAAAAACTAATGCTAGAGACCTATTCTCAAATATTTCCAACTTGACACAAGGTATTTATCGAATTCACAAGTATGCATCGTAGTAAACTCGTCTTTTGTGTAGTTGCGCCCTCTGTGAACTCCCGTCACTAAACATGACTAATTATCGCCTCCAGAAACGTAATATCTGATTCAGGCCACCAACCCGTCCTTCTCCATTTGATAAAGTTTCGCTGAGTACTCAATTAAACACCAAATCTGAAAGATAAACAGGCAACAAAGGAACTTCATACTACGTAATTTTCGATTAGTTATGAAGTTCTCGTTTTAATCTTTAAACGCGTCAAATCCTGAAACTCGGTGAACTTTCCATGGATTTCGAGAATTCAGAATTGGGAATGAGGTTAAAGTCGATGTGATGCCGGTTAAATTGGAAAAGGGTGTTAAATATTTCTCTGATTGGGGACTCGAGAAATATTTCATTACTGTGCTTTGATTTCTTTTCTGGAGATAGTGAACTTGTGTATGATACATATCGGATAACTGTCGGTTGAACCAAAAATCATTGTTCGTAAATGTAACACGTAAAAACTAAAACACGAATTGGGTTTCACATATTCAAATGATTATGTAGGTTTAACGGGGTTTTCCCTCCCAATATATGAAACAGAACTATTCGAAACTAAATAAAAATTGTTCTTTCATGGAAATCACCTTGCGGATGGCGGGATTGAATTAAGTCCTCTTTTAGGTATCGAGAATAAAGAACCACGAAAAACTCACAAAATGTCCTCCTAAATTAAGCTTTAATCGATACATATTCATATAATTTTTTAGGTTGTTTCTGGGTTTTCACTCCCAATATCTGAAACAGAAATATGAAAAATTAAATAAAATTGTTTTTTCATTTGAAACGCCCTTGCAGATTGAAGAATTAAACAGACAGTTTCTTGGAAAAAAGATTGCCTAATAAGCAATACAGGAACAATACAAATGATAAATAAATTGAACTGTGACGTTTCAGTGTACAAATCTGACTCTTCCATCAGACAAAGGAGAAAATAATTCCTAAAATCTTCTGTGACCCTTTCATCAGACAAAGAAGAAAATATTTCTTGAAATTTTCTACTTTGTCTGATGAAAGAGTCAGATTTATACTCTGAAACGTCACAGTTCGCTTTGTTTATCGTTTGTATTGTTCCTTTATTGTTCATTGGGCAATCTGTTTTCAAAGAAACTGCCTTTGACAAATAGTTCAATCCTGCGAACCGGGGCTTTTTTTCATGAAAAAATAATTTTCATTTAATTACTTATGGTTCTGTTTCAGATATTGGGAGTGAAAACCGAAAAAAAAACCTGAAAATGATTCAAAATCCTCCCAAAATAAGTTTTAATCGTTACATATCCAAATTTCTGCAACTGTTAAAATTTTGACATTGAATTTGTTTTTGACGTATATGTTTCTTAGTTGTTTTCGATTAATGATAACTCCTCAACATATATTGCGATTTTTAAGTAGATACGTTCTATTAGCCAAAAGTTATTCACAATTAAGTGGGTGATACCTATTTTGTGTAGTTTCTGTGGACAACATAGATCAAGTCTGAAGACTGTAACCAGCCAACTCTCGGTTCGGAAACAACAACGTCATATTTGATTGAACGCAGTAAGAATAAAATTGAATGGTGAAATATATGAAATGGAAAATCATGTTGAGTTTCTAATTCGAATTCACATCTGCAGGAAACTATACAGGAAAATATCTCTCAGAAAAGATGCGATCATGGCGAAGAGTTGTGTCTCAAACTGCAACACATTGGAAACAACAGATTATAACACAATTCAGTCTTTATTAAGGATCAGAATAATTTTATTTCGGCTCATATGTATTAATCATTTATATTAAGGGGGCAATCAAAACTACCTCCAATAAATGAAGAGGAAAATCTTGCCGTGAATCTCCGGCAAACAACCGTCTATGTCATGTCTATGCAGAAATGTTTTTTGTTCCTCAGTTAGAACAAATAGTCATAGGTAAAGCACTCCAATTCTCAAAAGCTTAATTTTAATATAAGAAATCCAATCACATGAATACTCAGGCACATCTGACGAATATCTTTCAGTAAGTTGTATATTAAAAGTAATTCAATTCGTTACTGATAATTGTATTCAATGCAATTATCAATCACTTCGACAACATGATCGAACAACTATCCGCCGAATATCCCTCGGATATTTCATGAAGAATTTCTCAAGCTCGTTGCTTGGTTACAACCACCAGCCTTTGACTCCAAGGTGTTACCAACAAACGAGCTTTCGATTGACCTGAAATTATCTCGTCTATAATCAATGTCCTACGGATATAACAACTGAAAATTAAATCGGGAAGATGAATCTGGGCATTCGCTATTTTGCAAATAATCTATAATGTATCAGGAAATGAAGGAACAAAAAGGAGATTTTGAAAACAAAAATTAATAGAATAAGTTTCAATCGAATTTCAATCGATTAATGAAAACACTCTTCAAAGAACTGGAAGGAGAGATTTGATTTTCGATGGAATTCATAAATGAACCATTCTTCAGATACACAATTTCATAGGCAACTACTGATAAGAAGCTGTTATAATGTCTAGAAAATCACATTGCTTCGGCTCGAAAAAAGGCTGCAGCTGATTTAATTACGTTTGGAATCTTTTCATATTTTTATTATCTCCCATTAGAGTTATATTTTGCAAATTGGCGAATGCGTCGTTAGATCATTCCATGCAATTAAGAGAGCACAATGATGTTTGCAATTCGAATAAGGATTGAATGTATGATAAACGAGAATAAAACACCCTACATGATTGATTTTCACTCATTGACGTACTCATTAAAGAATCTTTTCTGATATTTTTTTCTGAAACAACCTATTCTTTCATCTCAACAGTATTAGCTGATACCTTGTCAAATCAAGCACAAAGTTGAAAGATGATGATTTTACGCCAGTCCTACTAGGATGAAGACTGTCGGGCATATTGCCCCATCAGGATTTAACAAAGTATCGTAGAACTTAAAGGTAGAGTGGCTCTTCGATTACATGCCGGTGTGGCAATAGCTCCTTTGCTTTTCGGTGCAGTTTCTGAAGAACGCTTTTTCATTTCGAATTGTAGCTATGAATTCTTTCTAGCCGTGAACACTATAGCTTCCCGAATCAACAACTAACCGATTCAATCTTAGATTTGGAGCTTAGTTGCTAAAGCGGAATCCGTCAATGGGTAACATCTACCCAATCATTTCCGGAGATACTTCCATAAGCTCTCCATAAGGGTCTGCTCATCCGGCAGATTGCTAAAGTAACGTAGGTCATTGTGGATTCCTTACCTGGGTATTCGCGGACAAAATGTACTGCAACATCTGGGAAAAAAGGCATTTCGTCAGGGATTATTTCTGGTATCAAATCGAGATGAATTATCAGATGATTCCGTAATGAATACGGAATTACCGAGTTACTTCTCCATATTTACTGGCGGAAACCGTTATTTTAACCGGAGGGCTCGAGTGAAAATGATAATTACTTCTCAATCTGCTCACCTTCTCCAGTATTAAAAATATGTGGTCAACCATCATTCCGATTATGAAAATGTCACTGAATCATACTGCCGTACAACTAGACAAATAGATTATTATTATACACAAGGTCTAAGGGAAAGCTATACAGTGGGTTGTAAGATTATCTGAAACAGCTTCAAAAAAAAGTTAGTATACGAGCTTAAAGAGCTATTTGTTGATAACTGTTTTCATTTTATTATGTCATCCTGACATAATACATGTCACAAGTTTTTCACTTTATTCCCGATATTTTATTAGATTTCTAGTTCGAAATGAACAATTATGGATCTATGGGAGATGATTCCCCAATAAAGGGGCCTGTAGCGTTCTTCGTTTATCTGAGGATCTGAAAATCATCGCTTGGAGGACTGAACCTGGTCGAAAGACCCTCTCGGTCATGAGCAAATGTAGGTGATATTATTTACTGCTTCCTTCTGGTTTTCTGTCCCTCTTTCTGTTTCAGATATTATGTCAAGATATTTTGTCGAAATGAATTCAAGATGACGAAAAAATTATTTTCAAATGAAAAAGATGCCATCCATCTTCTATAAACAAATTACTACACTTATGCGGGGAGACAGAATTTTTGCTGAGGTTTTTATCTGTGCTCTTGTATCATACGCAAAAATGTATGGTACCCCGTTTACAATTCCTCTGCTAACACTGTGATATGTCTTAGAATTGTAATGCTCGTTCTCAAAAGAATATATATATATTTTATAGAGGAATTCCCAGACTTTTTATTCTAATGATATGTCTATATTCATATGTGGTTCGTGAAAGTTTAACTGTTAGTATTTGTCATATACTTCTACTTTTGTGACATGATGATGACATGCCATGTAGTTTTACTGTTTGATGGTGCAAAGAAATATTAATATTACTGTAACGACGTTATGAGGTGGTGCGCTTGAAGCATCTAAGTTACAGCAAACAGTTTCCTGATGTTTGTTTTTAAATAAGAGTTCACGACGATTATCACTGCGAATACTTGAAGCAAAAAGGCCGATCCTCACTATACGTTCCGTAACCTTCACATATCCCTTTCATATGGGCTATGTCAAAATTTGATAGGCAAAAATAGCTTGAAGACGGAATGTAGCCGACAAGGATAGTGCACACAACAAAACTTGAAGGATACGGGAAGGTGGCGGAACGTATGAAGAGAATTAAGCTCAACATTGTATAGTCCCAAATCGAGTAGAAAACCTAATTGTTTGTGGATATATCGGGCTCGTCCATAATTGGATTTCCAAACTGCTAGAAAAGGTACGCGTTCAATCTTGACGATAGAATTATTGATAGATAGAATTCATAAATATATTGAATCTCACATTTTCAAATATTCTAAACTGCCAACTCGTAAATATATTGTGTTTGGTAAAAAACAAATATATCGTAACGAAAAGTGAAAATATCTTCACACGAAATGAATATTTTGCAACATGTAATAAAAGGGTGTTTCAAATTGCGCGTTTTTTTTTAAGAATTAATAAAATATAGATATCGCACTGAAGAAGAGTGATGTATGACATTTATAAAAATGGCTTCGTACATGATCAAACAACGCGTTCAAAGTGTTGAATTTTTTATGAAAATCAGCGTTCTGTGAACAGATTTTTCAGAAAATTACGTAAATTTTATGGTTCACTATTGGTCGAATTATTAAAAAATTGTTCTGTTCGGTGGAAGATCAAAAAAGTGAAAAATACAGTTGTAGCGGTCGTTCACAAGAAAATATTGGTTTGGTTGAAAGTGTTGCTGAAGACCCTGGACTGTCCAATAGACGACGTTCACAACAAGTTGGACTTGGTGGGTCCACAACATGGCGTATTTTACACAAGGATTCAGCTCTGAAGACATATAAGGTTCAAATAACACAGGAACCGAAGCCATTAGATCATTTAAAACATCGTTGTCAATTACATCATTGAACAACCAGCTGATTTTTCTCAGAAAATCATGTTTTCCGATGAGGCACATTTGCAACTTGGTGGCTTCGTTGATAATCAAAATTGTCGTATCTGGGATGAGGAAAATCTACGAATTATTCATGAAAAACCTATGCATCCTAAACGAGTCACTGTTTGGTGTGCATTATGGTCAGGTGGTGTAATTGGACCTTACTTCTTTGAAAATGTTGCTGGTGAAGCTGTTACTGTCAATGGTGATCGATACCGTCGAATGATAATCGAATTTTCGTGGCCTGAATTGATGAATATTGATCTAGAGGACATTTGGTTTCAATAGGATGTCGCTACATCTCAGTTTACAAATGACACAATTGATTTATTGGGACAAAAATTTCCTGGACGAATAATCTTCAGAAACGGTGATGTAAATTGGCCATCGAGATCATGTAATTTGACACTGATGGACTATTTTCTTCGGGGTTATGTGAAAAGCCAGGTCCATAAGAATAATCCAGAATCGATTCCTGAACTGAGGGATGAAACTATTTGTGTCATTAGTGAAATAGAGCCTCAATTATGTCAAAATTTCATTGAAAATTTCAACAAAAGAGTGGACGTCTGTAGAGATATTATTTTTCATTTATAAATGTCATAACTGATTTTGAAATTTAATGCCAATAATGTGTTTTATTTATTTTGAAAAAAAACCTGCAATTTGAAACACCCTTTATATTGATTCGAAAATAAATATATCTACAAATACACTTCCATTCCAACCAGCTCCTTTCAAAGTTGTTAGGTATTTATTTGAAGTTGATAAGATATAGGCAAACGCCCACGATAAAATCCTGCTTATCCTGCAGATTGCGAAGAACCCCGAAAATGACGTTCGTCATCGTGGAATCCGCATCGCGGCGTACGAGGACCAAATCCGCAGCAACGTCCGGGAAGACGAGAGGAAAGGGCATTTCCTCGGGGATATTTTCCGGGATCAAATCAAGATGAATGATCAGATGATTCCGTAACGAATACGGAATTTCCCAGGTCCTTTTCCATATTTCTCGGCGGAAACCGTGATTCTGACCAAGGAGCTCGAGTGGAAATTCTTACGGCTAGTGGGTGGATGTGGCTCAAGCCCTCAGGGAAGGAATGGAAGGGTCACATAATCGATGAGGAGGCAGGATGAAGACAGTGGCGTGTCTAAGATTTTGAAATGTGTGGAAACTGAATTTAATGTTTTAAGGTTCAAATTTGAATCAAGTGAATATAGATTGTTGGGGGTTTCGACGGGGCATGAGAATCTAGCTTTTTGGAAATAAAGAGTGCAAGTCCCCAACTCGGAATAAATTCGACGAAATGATAATCTAACTCTTAAGAAATATGGAGTGCATGTCTTTAGCTCGGAATAAATTCAGTAAATCAAGTTCCTTGTTAGAAATATGCTCGAATAGGTAGATAAGTATTTTGTATTGCGCTCCTTTTTCATGTAGAAAAATAGATTGATAGGTTACTCATGGATATTATTGGATAGTATGGATCTCCTTCCAAAAAAATATGGTTTGTGAATTTTGTGTTAACTTTCAATAAATATTTAATTCAAAAGTTATGAATTCGTAACATACTCGGAAAAAAATCGAAGAGTTGTTCATGTTTACCCTTACGGTATTTAAATAAAATGTATTATATACATCCTGTTCATAGGAATTCATAAGGAGAATTTCAAACCCGACAAACTAATCGTAGTATCTTTCGTTGCAAATGTTTTCTATAGGTATTCTTGAATACAAAACTCTGGGGGACTTCTTCTCCATGAACTAAACGTTGAAATGAATACCTTCTCTATTGAATAGGAACCCAAAAATATCGAGTTTCAGACTTGTGTATTCAGTGACGAAGGAAACTTTCATATATATTTTCGTAATTTTGACTGAATTAAATGAATGGTCATAACTCAAATTTGTCATAATGAATTCATTTTTGGAAACTCTTGAAACTAATGTATGGTCCAACTCGGAAAATCAAATAAAGAAACTTTTATTTGACTAGTTTTCATATGACATGTCGATAACTTCCGAAGATATTTCAGATTTCACATGGTAGAATTTTCGATGCCGGCATCTATAGGCGAAAACTTAAGTAGGACAACAAAGCCGTATTTTGTTATTCGGACCTCATTTCGGCCCCAAAATACGTCGAAGACTGCTCGCACCATGTATTTTATGCATCCTTAATACACCTTACTTTACAGTACACCCCAGGATTCCTATCCTTGAGTTGAGGATGGGAGAAAATAGGCGTGTCGGCGCTGTTGTCAAGGAAACGCGGTGCATTTTTGATGGAACGATAGAGAACGTTCATACCATCACATTCAAGAATAGGGTCCCTGATTCGATGTTACCTCACAGAGTACAAAGTCAGAACTTCATTAACCGTGGCTATACATTTCAGCAACGAACATAGTTAAGGTTTATAACCCTTGATGTAAATAAACATGATGTGTTCATCTGCATTCAGAAGTGACATCAGCAACTTGAGAATTCAAAGCAAATATATTCTGTGCTCTGGATTTTAATACAGTTTTAATACGTCATTATCGATTACCTCAGTGGTAGTGTTGTGTAAATTTATATTGTTGGTATATGTTTGTGTGTCTGCAAATAAAAAATATCCCTAGTACGTACTATTTGAATGAATCTGCATGGATATAAGTGTAAAAAATATAATATGAATTTGAAAGCTTGTTTAGATGGTCAAAGTTGTTGTCTAAAAACTAATTGACAATACCCTTGATCAGATGCCTTTTCGAATTGAACAAAATTAGAGATTTGGTATGCATGCGTTCCTTTATGTACCCCTCAAGTATAGTCATAAGAAGAGTGGAATTGTGGAAAAAGAAGCGATAACTTTATATTTCAGATTTGGGGACGCTGTAAATATTCTCTTGGATCAAAAAATGCGCATTGTGAAACCATATTCAACCTGTCCCAGCATTTTCTAATAAAAAAAGGAACTTTGATTAAGTGTATTCATTCCAGGTTAGAAACTCGCACTGTATAACCTTCAATGGTTCCGTAAAAGTCCAGAATCTCATAAAGTTCAGTGTGCACTAACTAACAGAAAAAACATCATAGCTATCCGTTTAAATATATCGCAGATTTTCAATTCATTGAAAGAATTTCACTTTTTAACTTTCGAGTTGAATCTCAACAAAATGAAGTTGCGAATTTTTCTAACAATATTGGTATTAAACATAATCAAATTGAACCTTTCTTTACTCATTCAAATTGGGAATAATCAATTCCATATAAGTACCACATGAATTCCTTGCCATGTTAATTATTAACTATTATTATTATTATTATTAAACTACAATAAGAGTGCAGGTAATACCTATGCACTCAACACAGTAAAAAAAAGTATTCTGCTAATATAAACTGAAAACACATATGTGAAAAGCTAAACACTAACAGCTCTTCTCCATTTATCGTAGAAATTCTTGAATGTTGACTGTAGTAGCATTCACCACCTCCCCCGGAAGACGATTCCAAGCATCAAAGACTCTGTTTGTCAAAAAGTTCATCCGGCAGGTGGTACGAAAAGACTCCTTGGCCAGTTTATAATCTTGCCCTCGAAGTCAGTTCTGGTTGAAGACGAATAAATGGCTGAGGTCTACACCAAAGAATCCATGTGTTGCTCTATAAGCAACTATCATGTCTCCCCTGTCACGTCGCGCCCCGAAGGTGGTTAGTCCAAACAGTTCCAACCTTGCCTGATAGTCAGGCCGGGAGGAAGAAGTAAATGGAACTATTGAAGTTAATACTTGCTATTTAGAACAGATTCTCTGAGCTCAATGACCATGCGAATAAGAATGACATGTACGAAGTTTGTGAGCACTTGTGTCAGATTTTCATAAGTTTGAAGAGTATATGTCGAATAAATGATCGTTATTTCGCCTTCAACATAGAAAAGAATATAATTTCCATATGTTTGGAAGTGGTTCGAGCATGTCCGATTGCAAGTTTGTGTTTCGGTTAATTTCAGAACCGTTTCAGGTTCTGAGTAATCTTGTTTTGGTTATTTTCAGAATCGATTCCGAACTGTTCCGGACAGGGCTGGGCAGTATTTCAATTACTTGTAATTGAAATACGTATTTGAAATACAAATACGTATTTTGTATTTGTATTTCAATTACTTCTTGAAAACGTATTTTGTAATTGGTATTTCAAATACCTGACGCTGAAGTATTTTGTATTTCGAGACTTTTGTCTTCGAAATACTTTCGAACATATACATTCAGCGCTGAGCGCTCTACAGAAAATAGTCCCTGAATCTCCCTTCAGCTGGCGACGTTCATCTGCTTCATCTAGTTCTTTTGCTAGCAATCATATTTTCGGCAAATGGAAAGGAAGAAAAGGTCCTGCGTAATGGTCATTTCATCATGGAGTTAGAGTTAGTCAACTTCTAAAAACGATAAGAGCAAAGAGCTTACCATCTTTGAACACTATCCTAACATAAAAAATGTGTTCATACAATATAACACAAGTTTCTGCCCATCAGGACCTGTAGAAAGATTGTTTTCTTTAGCAGGTTTTATTAATTCCCCAACAAGAGGCTGTTTGTCTGATACTACATTTGAAAATCTTGCGTTTCTGAAAGGAAATTCTTTATTTAGCGATAAAATAGCTGAGCTGAATTAGTTGTACTTTTTTCACATTTAACGTAACACCTGAATGTATTTTGTATTTTATATTTCAAATACCCGACTACAAAGTATTTTGTATTTTGTATTTCAAATACCTGCGAGAAAGTATTTTGTAATTTGTATTTCAATTAAGCCAAGCATGTATTTTGCCCAGCCCTGGTTCCTGAACTGTGAACTCAGTTCGGATGTAAAAGCTCGATCTGTTTCAGAATTGGGTAGTTCGCACAAGCGTAGAATGGCTATCAACGATCTCAAAATTTAACCTGATTTTTTGAAGTCGTGTTGATTTGGTTTTTGATTGTTGTATTTGTATTACATTTGAACTCCAACTTTCGTTGAGGATAATTCCTTCGCTACAACCTTACAAAATTCTCTAATGGATTTACTTGCATTGTTCCCCTTGGGATGTATACTTGAATAAATCTATGAGTTCTCTCCCTATTGGGAATGAAATGTGAATAAAATTAATTTTTCTTTAAAAAAGTACATATCGGAAACACATTCATCATCAAATGTATTATTATATCGATCAGTTATGTTTTCTGGGGTACTTTTTTTTGGATTGATGATTCATTCTTAAATATAATTAAAGAAAATTCAAAAGAATGATTTGTTTTCGAAACAAACAAAAAATGAAGTGGACGCAAGTATCCCTCCAAAAATATTTATATTATTTGTAAACTGCGATAGGGATTTTCGCATATTCTTTAATTTTACTACAGACAAGACATTTCTCTTTTCTTCCATTGAACACAAACGGAAGTTGATGCTGTTGTGAAACCGAATTTAATTCGTGTTTTAGTTTCAACCCTTTCAGAACTGTTCTAGGATTGTTCAAAATCGGGTTCCAACAAGGGCATTGGTTCTGTGCAGAACTAAAATTGTCCTACGACAGTTCTGAACTTCGGAATCAAAACAAAGCTAATACAATCACCACAGTAGTTCCCGAAATATAAGGTAAATAACCTGAATCTTTCAAATGGCTATTACAGTTGAACCGTTTGGCCGATTCAACCCAGAAGCGAACTCCGCATTCCCATGCGCGATCTACCCTGAAAGTTTAGAGTTGCTAGCTTGTTTCTCTCGACAGTTGTGGTGTTTTGCTGGGTGCCCGGTCGGAATCGATTTTGATACCGGATTCGTCATCAGTGTCGCTTGAGACCATTTTCGGCTCAAAATTCTGTAATGAAGGACACTGGACAGAACGATAACAAGTTGCTCAACAGAACATCTGTGGAAAGAGCCGGTGGCAATTTTTGCGAGCATGTTGGAACAGCTGGGGAACAGCGTGCTGTCATAATGTCTATATCTTTCAAATTTGGAGTGGTCTCTGATTAGAGACCACTTTCGGCTCCAAATTTGAAATACGATAGCACTTCTATAACTTAGACGAATTTGGAGCCGAAAGTGGTCTCAAATGACTGGGTTGGACTCATTGATGACGAATCCAGTGTCAGAATCGATTCTGTCCGGCCGGCCGTCCGTTAGACTTGAAAATTTAAGGGTTCCTTGCATTTCAAGATTCGAAGGCTAATTTCGTTAATGGGCATAATCGATCGAACGATTTCGAAGTTATAGCCATTTGAAGTTTTAGGTTATTTTCCTGATAATTCGAAAACTACTGAAGCGATTGAATTGAAACTTGACGATTAGTTGTAGTTACTTAGATACACAAGCGTTGAGAAAGTAAGGACGGATCACTGGATAATGTACGTTTATTGTTTACATGTAAAAACTAGTTATAG
This sequence comes from Myrrha octodecimguttata, assembly GCA_958510865.1. Classification (NCBI taxonomy): domain Eukaryota; kingdom Metazoa; phylum Arthropoda; class Insecta; order Coleoptera; family Coccinellidae; genus Myrrha; species Myrrha octodecimguttata. The sequence goes on from OY294057.1 coordinate 37,692,801, forward strand.
AGTCTGATCGATGACATGAGTGGAAATTTTGATAATACAAAGGGACGTAGGTTACATGAGTGGAGCTTCAAACATAGCAATTTTTAGTTGATTAATTTTGTAACACATTGCTAAGGTAATTAGAATTCAGGTTGTAATGAAACAAGATTGTTATTATAATTATTTCAGTTAACCTATTTAGGTGGAGGAAATATTGATATGCTAGTGTTATTTCGTAATTATTGGCACGAGTAGAATCAAAATTGAAATTTGTTGGAATTAAGATATTATATGGAAATTGGTTGGTTTACTGGGATTAATTGTACGTAACGTACACCATAGTTAGTGAAATACCATGTATAGATAGGTCAAGCGAAGAGTGCGAAAATAACCTGAGATTATGCGATGGAATATTTTTGTATAATACCTGTGTTATACAGGGTGGACAAAATTCGTTGTCTACTGAAGGGATCTCGAGAATTATAGCAGCTAGAAAAAAACTGATAACAGATTCTCGAGCTCTTTTTTCCTGACTAATCTGAATCTGAAAACAGATCCAGCTTATCGTTCATAGAACTTGAGTTATGAGTGAAAATTGTGAAATTGTCATTTTCAATAATGCTGAATAACTCGCTTGTTTGAACTCGAATTGGAAATCTGTTGATACATTCTACAGGCACTTTTTATGAGTATTTCAAATATAATAAGACTGAATTCTTCAATCCAGCCATTTTAGAGGTATGAGAAGGATTTTGGATTTTATAAAAGTAAACTATATTCAAAAGATCTCTTATCTTGCTGCAAAATTTTTGCTGATTTCAAAAATGTATCATATGTCGCTATTCACATGAATATTACATGAGAAAATATTCATTACTTTTTTCCTGCTTTTCTATTCACTGTTGAATTATGAGTAGGGTGACGTTACCATAGCGACGATTCAATATGCATTAACTTTGTGTGAACTTGCGCCTCTATGATTGGAATAAGGGATTGCTGAATGAATATTTCTATGGTTAATTTGTCATAGTTCTTAAGATCAGCAATATTTCGGGTCATTAGGGATAATAAACAGATTTTCTATTGCTAATCTTAAGAACTATGACAAATTAACCATAGAAATATTTATTCAGCAATCGCTGATTCCAATCATAGAGGCGCAAGTTCACACGAAGATAATAGTTGAGTTCCGATATTCCCAATCAGTACTGGCCAGTATCAGTAATTTCGGAACTCTTCGTACTGATACGAACAGTTACCAAAGCAGTGCCAGTGAAATCAACTGTCAAAATTTACTGGCAAATACTGGCCAGGAATATCGGAACTCAACGAATGCATATTCAATCGTCGTTATGACAACGTCAGCCTACTCACAATTCAACAGTGAAGAGAAAAGCAGGAAAAAAGTATTGACAATTTTCTCATGTAATATTCATGTAAATAGCGACATATGATACATTTTTGAGATCAGCAAAAATTTTGTAGCAAGATAAGAGATCTTTCGACCATAGTTTACATTTGAAAAATCCAAAATCATTCTCAGTTCTCGAAAATGGCTGGATTAAAAAATTCAGTCATATTATTTTTGAATTACTCCTAAAAAAAGTGCCTGTAGAATGTATCAACAGATTTCGAATACGAGTTCAAACAATCGAGTTATTCAGTATTATTGAAAATGACAATTTCTCAATTTTCGCTCATAACTCAAGTTCTATGAACGATAAGCTGGATCTGTTTTCAGATTCGGATTAGTCAGGAAAAAAGAGCTCGAGAATGTGTTATCAGTTATCTTCTAGCTGCTATAGTTCTCGAGATCCCTTCAGTAGACAACGAATTCTGCCCACCCTGTATAACACAGGTATTATACACAAATATTCCATCGCATAATCTCAGGTTATTGGCGCACTCTCTAGAACTGTCCAACTACGAACTGTTACGATGCTCGTCGAACAAAGCGACCGTTTCCTGCTACCATTCACCCCAACGATTTTCCTGACAACCAAGGAGTAGCCATTCTTCTAGCAGTACATCCTGAAAATCCGGAAACAGCCATTAGTCCGAGCATCAAGTGTACAACGTCCCTTGTGCGGTCTCGCCGGACTACAGCCGTAACGGCCGTAATAGATAGCGAAAATAAGCTTCCAAGTTTGTCCAAGACTTGAAGGAAAAGGATGGGGTCGAAGCATCGGTTTCTGGTAGATCAAATTCGAGAGGTACAGATCAGTTGCTGCAGAAAGTCTCGCATGACTCGAGAAGGCTCTGGCAGCCTAGAGCTCACTTGACCGCGAAAATTCCTCCGGTCTTTTGTTTCGTTTGGAACGTGATGCGCTGAATGTTTCGAGTGGTCTGGTTTTGTACGATCGATGATTTGATGGAATTGAATAGACGACTTCGGTCCAAGTTGCCAACCCACAAATTTGGTCCGAAATTACTATCACTGGGGAAGGGAAATTCCAGAACAAATTCGACATGATAAGGTTCGCTTTATTTATAATTATCCGTAAACGGTGCCTCGGCTCCTCAAACAAGATCATTCCTTTCAAATATAGGTTTTTGTCAATATCATCTCCGATTGGCTAAAATTTTAGTTGCGGAAGTTAGGATATGTTATTTCGGTTGCCGATTTTCTGTTCCGTAAATATGGAATATTCGGTTGGTTCCTGAAAAAGAGGTTAATTAGGGAATTTCATTGTTGAAAAAGCAATCTTTCTGCCACCAGAATGACAGTTAATTAATTGTCCAACTATGCGATACCAACAAAGTCTTGCATAAATAACCGTTTCCGTTCGTTCACATAAAAAGGGCCTTTGCTATTGTGGAAATAATCACAAAAATTCAAATCAGTACAACCCCGAAATCGTTGGGCTGATTCGGCCCATTAATAATCTCAATTGTCACTTTTTAATGCACAACCCACTCTCACAGTCTCGTGTCGCTACCCCTGTCCATTCTTAAATATCGTGATAACGGACAGAATTGAATTTCACCTGTCCATTAGCGTATCCAACCTAGTCGTTATAGAGACCATTTTCAGGAAAAATCTAGAATTACAGACATTTGGGCAAAATGATAGCAAGCCGTTTCCTATAACATTCACGCAAATACATACAGATCAACAACTTTATTTTAAATCAATTCAAGGATTTTTTGGTAGAATTTCGTTCTATTTTTCATGTTGTTTTAGTTGTTCGCCCCAAATATCTAAAAAAAATCGAGAAGCACTGACGTGAGGCCAGGAACTTTTACGCGCTTCTAACTATTAGATCAACACGAAGTTTTGCATCTAGTTGCGTGTTGGTAATCTCCACCTGATTACGAAGTTTGAATCTGATTGAATTTGTATTCTTGAGAAATTTGGCAGTTTTTGCCCTTATATCTCCGAAAGTAAAGATCGGATCAAATTGAAATTTAAATCATTCTTGTTGAATATTGAATCTAAGGTTTGTGCTTAATTGCATTGAAATCTCAATGATATTTTCAGAGAAAAAAAATGTTTCATAGAAAATCTTGAAAATTTGACATACATTTTATTTTTAATTTTCTAACAACTGGATCCAAACGAAATTTCGCTCTGAGTTGCGCGTTGGTATTCCAAAACTTTCCACGAAACTATTCAACCGATTCTATCCGTTAACGAACCTAATGGAGACATTTGGACTCCAAACCCAATATCGCAGTTTCAATTAAGTCTATTTCCTTCGAAAGTTAGAGCACATACAGGCGGACGGACAGAATTGAATTTGGCTACGGATTCTTCTCAAGGGACTTCAACCCAATCGTTTAAGACAATTTGCGGCTCAAAATTCGAAAATTATAGACATCGTGACAAAATGATAACGCGCTGTTCCCTAGAACAAGCGCGTGAAAACAGATAAACACTGACGTGAACTCAGCAGCTTTTGCACGCATGTTCGAATTCGTTTCCGAAGAAGTCATCCTTTCATGTTTCGACCCCAGCGAACGCACTGTAGGTGATTTATAAGTTTCATCATGATTAACTCAGTATTTCATGAGTTATTTTATAGCAAACAACGATACTGAAAAAACACGGAATGTGACTTATTTTTTCCTAATATATTCAAAAATTATAATCGTATCAAACTGAAACTCTATATACGGATGTGAAATATTAAGCTCAAGAACTGCGCAGAACTTTTTCAAAGATGATAGATTGTTTCCGAAAAAATTTTATTCATTTTCTTTTCAAATATACTGACTGGATGATCTCAACAGAATTCCGATTAGAGAGGCGCATCGTGATGCCTCTACCAAATGCAATCGCTCAAGTATGTCCTGAAATATCCGTAGAATAATCTCACAATTTTAAATGGTTATAATTCGAAAACCGTTTGGCTGATTCCATCATTGACTAACTCAACTGCGATATCCTAATGCGCAACCTATCCTGAAAGTTTCAACTCGCTAGCTTGCTGCGTTCGACAGTTTCTATACTGGATTCGTCATCAGTCTAACCTTGTCCTTCGAGACCATTTTCGGGGAAAAAATCGAAAATTACAGGCACTTGAACACAACCATAGCACGCTGCTCTGCAGAATGTGAGTGCAAATAGAACTATGTTGGCCATACAGGTTTATATCTAACACACATCAACGCTCTTTCATAATGAATCCGAATTATATTAGTTAACAAAGCTTCTTCGAAAACACAAACTCACTTACAACTTACTTTACTCGTTCTCCAAAAGAAAACAACAATTACATAAAACTTAGAAGATCCACCAACTTCTCCATCCATGAAAAATTCATGGTTCTCCGCCTTAAGTAACCCCAGAAAACGGATCGAACGCACACAAAAACTTTTATTGCCCACGTTAACTACAATTTCGGTCCAACGGTCAATATGGCCTAGGTATCGCTCGTAAAGTATAGCGGTGATTCACTGGCGAACCTTCTTCGGTGATTTTATGGGTTTTCCAGCCGCCGTTAAACTTTATAATTCCTGCATCGATCATTATTTTTATGAGTTCGTCGTGCAGTTCGCGAGCTTAAGCCGCGACGGGGCTGCCGTGTAAGGGAGGCATAAACCAGCGTATAATCACGATCGCGCAATTCATCCAAAGGGTTGTTGAATAATTCAGGAGGAAGATGTTTCTGAGCAGTCTCGGGATCGAAACAGAGTTGCCGAGTGGCTACATCGGTCTTAATAAACCTTGCCTGCTTCTCGAATCGGTAATTTCTCTTATTAATGATGTCTGCTTGAGTTGCCTCAATGCGTTATAGGAGTGGGTCGAACCTACTCGTTGTAGCCGCCCCATAACGTTACTCAATCATTTTGAAGGGAAAAATATCCATTTATGATTGAAACCACTCAGTTCAGAGGAATCGGAGAAATAATATCTTCAGTCTAGATATGCAAGCAATTTTGGCAGATCTTATTCAATCGACGAGATCCCAATACGAGAGTATTCAGGTGAATTGAATGGTTTTAGATTATGCAGATAGTAAAGAAAATCTTTGCATGTAAATGGTCTTTTCCATACTGTGAAACCTAGTGTGTTAAATTTACGTATAAAAAACCTAGAAAAGCACTACGTGAGGTCAGGAGCTTTTACGCGCTTGTTCCGTTGCCAGAGTGGTCATCTATACAAGTATTGACCCTGCCAAATGCAGATTTTTTCATATGGTTCTCACGAAATTCTGCATGAACCTCAAGCTATAATTTTCGATCAAGTTCTAGATTGCAATTCGATCCAAACTTTTGAATGGGTTTAACTATCTGAATAATAATTAGCGAAATCTCAATGAAACTGAAAACCCACTGACCAAATATATTCCCTATGTCGATTCTTCCGAAAGTTAATGTGGTCACGGCTGGCCTAACCACTGATAGTGAACATATTTACTTCCGGAAGAAACTACTCAGTAGCTTAATAATTATAGAGTAAGTTTGGAGTTCAATTACGAAGGCTGAATTGGCTGAATTCTTACCTCAGCCCAAAAGAAGAAATTTTTGGAAAGACAGGAGATCAGAGAGGTAATAGATTATGTATGTATTATCTTTTGTTTAAATTTTCAATACTTTTGAGATATTGACCCAAATAAAAGAGCGTTTTCACCCGATTGTTTCTGCTGGCTTTAAGTGTTGAAAAAAATAAATGGTCTAATGGAGGCAATCACAAAAAAATCGTGAGTGACATCAACAGTTTATAAAGTAGTAGTATATATATTTTAAATACCGTTTATTATAAGAATTAACTCATTGAGTAAATTCTATGGTTTCGTTTATAGATGTAATACACTGTCGAATGTCTACACAAAACATGTTGGAACTCAATAAATAATCGAATAATGAAAAATTTAAATGCCAAAATTACAAATTTATGAATGAAATGTATACCAATCATATAGAACTATACAATATACAGTTTTAATTCTATACAGAAACAAGTGTGAAATTAATACAAAAATTTTCGTAGAATCAACACAACAATCTCGGTGAAATCAACACAGTGAACACTGTTAAATTAGCGCACGAAGCAGCGAGGGGTTTCAACACGATGTGATTTACACAAAAATCTCTACAAAGTTACATAAATACGTTTGGACCTGTAATAACACTGAAATATATGAAAGGGTGTTGAAATTTCCTCGGGAATTTTTGCAGTGTAGGTGCATACTAAGGAAAGAGTCACTGGTGTTGAATATGTTATAAAAATGTTAGCGTATCGAGGGATTTTTAAACGAATATAACTTCAGATTTTAATTGGTTTCAACTGTGTAAGTTTGACTCACTGATGAAAAATCCGATTTCAAAATCGACTTCATCTAGCTGTCAACTACCACGGGATAATTTGAGATCGAAAGGAGCTGGCAAAATATGACGGTCAGTTCCGCTAATGGACCAAAGTGGTACCATTCATATTTCCGGAATGACTCAAAAAACCCTGATCCAATCATGATAACTATTTGGCAAGTGCGCTATCCATCCAGAGAGCTGTTGAATTATTCAGGTGGAAGATGTTTCTAAGCAGTCTCGAATCGAAACAGAGTTGTCGAGTGGCTACATCGGTCTTAATAAACCTTGCCTGCTTCTCGGATCGGTAATTTCTCTTATTAACGATGTCTCCTTGAGTTACCTCATTGCGATAGAAATGAAGTGGAACTTACTCCTCGTAGAGTCTTGAGATTTTTCTCTATTTCTTTGGAGGGGAAAATTATCCATTTTCTGACAAACGTAGCAATAATATCTTCAGTTTATGTATGCGACAAATTTAAACAGATTTTATCAAATCAACTTGATCCCAATGCTTGTGTTTGAGCTTGAGATACTAGGTACATATTAAACAAAGAGTCACTCGTTTCAAACATGTTATGATAGTGCAAGAGTATAAAAGGGTATCGCGAAATATTCATATAAGTTCAGACCTGAGCTGAAAATGCTGTGTTAGAAAGAAAGTAATTTATACTTGATGGATGGAATAGAGACTTCATGCTTACTTATTATTGATTATTGAACTTACTAACTATAACTCCGTCACCATTTGTATGAGTACAATTATTGACTTCTCTTGTTAAATGCTAGAATACCGAATAGCTACTTAATTTTTAAACTTTCATCATTCATATTATAAGGATAAAATTCACTCAAAAAAACTAATTCATCCCAACTTACGTTATTCTACTCCAAATGTTCGAAATGATTGAAAGTTCGTTCTCTATGGATAGAAAATTTTTTTGAATAGTTTTCTGAGGGACAAACGTCAGGCAAAAAAACCCAAATGGAGTACACTTATATGCTATATTCAAATTTCTTTACTTAGATAGACAGAGGTGTTCATTAAATGAAAAGAAGGTTACACTCATCAGAAACTTACTTCACAAATCTTTAAATATAGTAAAATTCATTAATTGAACGAGAGGTTCCATAATATCTGGAGGCTCGAATCAGTTTTTTTCAATGAGGAGTCATCAGCAAAACCTATAATTTCATTTTATTCTATCTAACTGAAAATGAAATGAAAGGAAAACGAAAGACGATGGGTTAATCACAGTAATATATATTTTCCAAAAACATCCCATCCTTTCCTTACATACTGATACACAGCTTATTCCAGTAGGTTTACCTGAAGACTATACACCAATTCCGACAGTGACCTCTATTCTATGAATACACTATTTTCGCAGCCAAATTCGAAAAAACAACGGCTCTCCTAACACGAATGACTTCAACATGATGACACGATCATCAAGAAATTTTGCACAAAATTGTCCATCAGCATTTTCAAAACAAGCAGCAACGTTTGATCAAAATTGAATCAGTATATGTTTCGAAATATTCCTAAAAAACAACGATATCGAGAGAGAAACCACGAAATTGGACATATTTTTTCCCAATGTCTCTGACAATAATAACCTTATCAAATATAAATTTAGTACACTGCTGTAAAATATAGAGCTTAAAGTATGAGCGAACTTTTCACCCAATATAATGAATAGTTTTGAAAATTAAAAATTTCGAAAAATATTTTTTTTCAATCTGCTGACAGCACGATCACAACAAAAATTTTCGAGAGGTTGTGTGTCGTCATGCTTCAACTTACTGCCATGTTTCAATCCAATCGCTCAAGAAGTTCGTGAAATATCAGAAAAAAACCTCAAAATTTCAAATTGCTATATCTCCGAAACTATTCGCCCGATTTTGCCCGTGAACGAACTTAACTGTTGCATTAAAAAATGCAACCTACCCCGAAAGTTTCAAGTTGATAAGGTTCTCTGTACGCCCGTAATCGTACCTAAGGTCAGCCGGACAGAATCGCTTTTGACACTGGATTCGTCATCAGTGAGTGCAACCTAGTCGTTTGAGACCATTTTCGGCTCAAAATTCGAAAATTACAGAGATTTGTACATAACGATAGCACTTTGTTCCCCTAAAACATGCGCGCAAAAAGTGAGGCTTCTCCTCTCTTTCAACAATTTCTCTTTGTCAGCTTTTCATGAGAGAACATCGTTCAGGCAGTTCCACGAAGGTTGGGCAAAAATTCAACGCCACATCTTTCTTATCTCGAGCTTCAGTTTGGAAATTCTGAATTATCTTTCAATATCGGTCTGCACGAAAATTGATACCCGACTTAAGAACAGTATTCTCTTTCACGGCGACTGGCCGCTTTAAAAACAAACCTATATTTGAAGCTACTTCGTCTCATAACTTTGACTTTTTATCAACTCGTTCCAGACATCTCAATTCGAAATATATTTTTCACGGACATTAAGCTCTCACAATGTAACCATCGAAAACTTGAATAATATCTACCTCAGGTATTACAAAGGTCTAGAATAACTAGGTTCGACTCACTGATGAAGAAATCGATTCCGACCAGTTCTCCATTACCTGGGTATAATTTGCGAAATGGTAAAGCTGACGACTTGAAACATCTAGAATAGTTTGCATTGAAATGCAATGGTCAGTTTTGCTAAAGGAGGCACCGTTATTATTTCCGGAATATCTCAAGAAATACTTATCCAAACATGCTTAAACTTAACAACTATTTGACTAAAATGCAATTACTCCGATGGTTCGTTGAATTATTCAGGAGGATGTTTCTGTTTCTGAGCAATCTCGGCATCGAAACAAAGTTGCGAAGTAGCTATCGGTGTTAATAAACCTTGCTTGCTTCCCGGATCTGTAATTTCTCTTATTAACGATGTCTGTTTGAGTTGCCTAAATACGATAAGAGTGGCTTGGAACTTACTCATTATAGCGTCTCACAATTTTTCCCAATTACTTTAGAGAGAAAAATATCCATTTTCTGAATAAAACCACTTAGTTGAGAGGAAACGTATCCATAATTTCATCAGTCTAAATATTCAAGCGATTTTGACAGATCTCATTCAATCTATAAGATCTGAATACTCCAGCATGAGAGCCCCCACTTGTTGCCGAACTCTGAAGGTATACACCATCCACTTCTATAAACTATCCCGGTTGGCCATGATTTGGTTCTTCCAAATTTTTTACTTGAAACCAACGCAGCTTGGCACTCGTGAAATATCAGCAATGTCAAAATAATTCTCAGCGACGTTGCCAAATGCCAATGCCAATTCCTACTCTTAATCTCAACATAACCATCACGCTTGGAAACTAAAATGCCGGAGGTAGTTTTGAAGAAGCAGAGAAAAGTATCAGGAAGTGCTATGTAGAATTGAAATCTGCTTTTTCTGATAGTAAACCTGATAATTTCACAAGCTATCAAACATTTTCGACGTATTTGAGTGAAACCCCAGTGTATCATTCACATAGATTCCCAAGAACTTTGTGAATTAAATTATTTCTTTCAGGGTTACACAGGTTTCTTAGTACTACTACATTTTTATACTGGAGTATTTCAAGTTGTGCAACAAGGTATTTGAATGTCTTCTGTAGACTCATGTCTTGAGAATTTCAAAAAGTAAGGAATTCCATAGGTTTGTCTGTTCATTAAGAAGTTTTACTGCAAGGTTATTCGGGTACTTTTATTTTTTTTCAAATGAACTATCACAATGTAACGGACGACTCTATCCATTAATTTTCAGTAAAATTTCAACACTCAATTCTTCATTTCCATACAAGAAAATATCATAACTGAATCTTCCAACCATGTTTATATACGTGAAATATTTCCAGTGTTAACAGAGAAAAAAGTTTCTTCAACATTTGCCAGGTCTTTGATATTATTGTCACATAATATTTTCTTAAATTAATTTTTTTCCCCAAGTAAATCCTGATTTTAAAAATACGTAATTGTCTCTATGTAGAAAGGACATCGTTGTGTAGTTATCTGACAGCAAAATGACTTTAACCTAATATTCTCAAAACATACACGGTGAAATGTGTCAGAATGTCATAGCCAACCGTGATAGTTTATAAAAGTGAATGGATTATAGAAGTAATGAACATTTTCATTAATTACTATTACAGAAGTGATAATTACTGAGAGTAGGTATTGTGATAACCTTTAAGAGCAACATATCTGAGTGTTCGTATTACAAAGGTCGTTCCTTCTGCATCTAACCAATAAATTAGGTGAGAAACTAGAAGGTGAAGATATTTTGATGGAATTTATTGGCAGCTCAAACACAAGCTGATTTTTGGAAGAAACCTATTGAAAAATTATCGTCCCTGATAAAGATCCATGGTCAACACCCTAGATGTAAACGATGATGGCGCTAAGGTCGCTTCGTTGAGTCCCTACAACTAATTTCGCTGAATAAAATGAATAATACTATACTATACTTTGATTGATCTGATGAAACTATTTACCGAAATTTAAATTGGATATTTGAATTGATGGATTATAACTACTGTATGAAGGGATTTCGAAAAATGTTGAACATCTACTCATAAACAATATGAAATATGTATTAGGGAATGAGGAGCAATATGGGGTATTGTTAGAAGACTTTCATGGAGACAAGAAGTCATTTCGAAGCCAAAACAACGGTTTAAACGGAACGGGAGATTCATATATTAATAGTGGATTTTATTGGATACTTCGGATGTTATATTCTTTTAAAAAATATGGTTTATAGATTTTGTATGTACCTATTGATGAATATTTAATTCAAAACTTATGAATTCGTAACATACTTATGGAATTATTTCGAGGAAATGTTCATGTCTATTATTATTCAAATATGAATAATACACTTTGTTCATGTTCATACGAATTTATCAGAAGAATTTCAAACTCTACTAATTAATCCTAGTATCTATCGTTTCACATGTTTCCTATAGGTATTTTTGAGTTCGCAACTATGAAGGATTTCTTCGCCATGATCTCAATATTGAAATTATAATACCTCTTGTAATGAATAGGTATTCGAAAATATCAAGTTTAAGACTTGTGTGTTCAGAGACGAAGGGAACCTTCATTGCTACATTCCACATTTTACATGGTATATTTATCGATGCTGGCATCTATCGGCGGAAACTGAAATAGGACGATATGGCCGTATTTGGACAATATTTGAACCTCATTTCGAACCCAAAATATGTTAAAGAGCACCATGTATTGTATGCATCCACGTTTACATCGAACAATCTTCCTGAGGTTGAGAAGGTCCACTGCTTTCACAGATGGCTCTGTGTCAATCAGTCCAACCCCCTAGGAAAGTACTCAAATCAATATCTGAGGTAAAGGTCAACGCCTATTGTTACTTACTCATACTTAGTATGATAATGCAGCTCTGTGTGAGCCTGATCCTGGCAAAGTTGTGAAAGTTAATTGGTGTCCGAATGAATCGAGTTAATTCGTGGTCATTCATAGTATACAGGGTGTTTCACCATAAACTCGTCAAACATATAAGTAGCCATATAGATGACATTGGGAAAGTCATTTTTGCTCTATGACATATACCCCGTTTTCGAAGCATAAGCGAGATACAGGGTGTTCAATGTCAACTTTGAGCAATATTCTGACAACTGTTGTGAGTTATGCGTGACTTTCGAAATAAAGTTTTTGGTCACATCTTAGTATTGTTTGGTGGTCAATTCAATTGTTATGTAGAATTCGGGAAAAAATATTTCAAAAATGGTGGAAAACCGACTAAGTTGGAATTTTCCGTTTTTGATTGCCACATTGGATAGCATTATTTCAATGTACACAATATTCTAAGATTTTTCCGTGAAAATTTTTTTCCAAAATTCAAACTCAACTTTCTTTACATGTCTACAGTGAAAAAAAAATGTCACCCAAAATTGTTGAAATCTTTCGACGTTGAACTTACGTCCATTCTGAACACTTGTGTGAAAACAGAATGAAAAAATATCCAGCGGTTTACATTTTTTGGCCTTCCAAATATTCCGCTCGGAGTATTTGAATAATTTTTATTTAAGTAACTAGTGGCCCTACGGGGGCAAAAATTGTGCTAATAGGCCCCCCAGAATGAATTGGATAGAAGTATGAATTCATAAAATTTTTTTTCAAAAAAACTTTGATGGGATTCGGACTCGCTCCACTTACGGAAAATAGGGACGCGTATAAATTGGAATTATTCTGATTTTAATGACTACCGTTACCAGGAAACGGTAGTCTGTCGAATTCGACCCTATTTTCCGAATGCGGAGAGAGTTCGATTCCTACCAAATGTTTTTAGAAAATATTTTCTTTTCTTGATAAATTCATATTTCTATCCAGGTCACTTCGGAGGCCTATAAGCATAGTTTTGGCATACGTAGGGCCACCAGTTCCTTAAAAGAAATTATTTAAGTACTCCGGACGGAGTCTTTGGAAAGCTATAAAATGAAAACCAATGGATATTTTTTCATTCTGTTTTCCCCCCAGTGATCAGAATGAAGGTGAGTCAAACCTCGACAGATTTCAACAATTCTGGGTGAAATTTTCTTTTCACTGTAGACATGTTAAAAAATTGAGTTTGAATTTCGGAAAAATGTTTTCATGGAAATTCTTGAAAAATTGAGTACATTGAAATAAAGATATCCAATTTGGCAATCGAAAACAAAAAATTCCAACTTTGTAGGTTCTCCCCCATTTGGAAATATTTTCACCAGAATTCAACAGAACCACTGAATTGACCACCAAAAAAATACTAAGATATGACCAAAAACCGTTATTTCAAAGGTTACGTATAAATCACCACATTATCAGAATATTGCTCCAAGTTGACATCAAACACCCTGTATCTCGCTTATGCTTCGAAAACGGGGTATATGTCATAAGGCAAAAATGACTTTCCCAATGTCATCTATACGGCTATATATGTTTGACCAGTTTATGGTGAAACACCCTGTATATAGTATAGGATCTGTTAAAAGCGATTCCCCTGTATTGAATAGACTGTATCGTGTTTCTATTGTTATGATCACGAGACTCCGTCTGAAATGTTGATTCTCTCTCCTATGGGATTACAACTCGATGAAGTTTCATTTCCAATGCATTTTTCAGTTCTTCTAAGGATATAATCAGAAGAAGATTTCAATCGTGATGTCTAGCACAAAAATTAATTATTTCTATTCTTCTTCTAACTCAACTAATCTGGATTCCTCCTCTTGAAATCGGAATTAGTATTTCCAAAAAATCTGCTAAACTTCCATTCTTCGAATTTCGGTTTTCTCGATATTACATGAAAATGTTTTGTCCCATTTCCAAGATATTTTTCTCCACAACTTGCTGACGACAAGTCTTAAATCATTCCAATAAAAAGTGTAAGATAAAGTTCTGTAACAGTGATTAAAGTTGAGAGCATCATGAAATTTTGTCAGTAAGTTTCCGGGAAATCATTTCATAACGGTTCCGTTCTAACCCCTTAATTGTTTCCAATTCCTAGGGCGCATCAATCCTGCTGAAATGCTAGGGAAATCCTATGAAAACACACAATTTCTCCACCAAGTGTTATGGATTTCCATCCAGTAATTTCAATTGTTCTTTGGTATCTACGTACTTCGGAACGTCAACTGTGAATTTTAACAGGGAGGCAAAGTTTTCTTCCTAAGCAATCACTAAGGTTCATTATGTCATAAAACGAAATACTTAAAACAAAAATCATATCAGCACGCATCAGCGGGCTAAATGCATCCGTCTTATACTATAAAATTGAGGTCGCGAATAGTATCAACTGCAGATTCCGACGAAAACACAGGGAAAAACTTTTCGACGGATGCAATCCATATTTGTCAGAGCAAGGGCGATGGATCCACTCACTGTCTCTTTGATGTATCGTCTTTTCGTCGTGCAAGCTTCTTTTGTACGTGACGTCGTCAACAGAGTCCGAATCGATTATGAAACTTTGCGAGGGTCGATCATTCTGGCTTTTTTCTCATTTCTCAGAAAGTCTTTTTTTACCAATTGAAATCATGGACCTGTGGATGGTAGAGCACCGCGTTTTTGCTTTTGACAGTTACGTCCGTAATAACGAGTCCGTCACGGCGTCAAGAGTTTCGTCGCCCATTCAATAATCACCGAAATCTGCCCGTTTCCTCTCGAAACACCATTGCGTTTAGAAGTGCGGTTTCATATTGGCCTGTTTGAAATTTCTCGGAATTCTGATGAGTAGCTTCCAGAAAAATGAACGGTCAACATATTCTTCTTTTCACGAAAATTTGAAAACTGAAACATTTGGGCGAAATGTTAAAGCCCTGTTCTACAAATAAACGTATGAAAAAATTTTTTATCTTACTCAGATTATCATTGCTTCAATTGTCTCCTCTCTACTGTAAATTAAACTTCGTGCATGTTCTAAGGAACAGCGTGCTATCGTGCTGCCCAAACTATCTGTACATTTCCGAAGTTTTTTTCGAAATTGGTCTTAAACGACTAGGTTGGACTCACAGATGAAGGATTCGATGTCAAATTCGATTGTTTCAGCCGGTCATTGTTATGCAATCTTTAGCAATAATAAAACAACTTGAAACTTCCAGATATAAGGTTGTGCATCAAAATAAGGCATTTGAGTTCGTTAATGGGCCAAATCCGTCAAAGGAAACAATTTTCTCCCCTCATAATGGTTATTATTTCCTCAATTACCCAATGAGTACCGCCTTGGCCACTAATTTCAACATGCGCCTGAAAGATGCTGACGGTTGTTCTCTAGAATTGTGAATTGTTATATTTCTTCTTTCATTTTGTTAAACTGAGATCATTATTTTTTATATTCATGTACCAAGTCGAGTTGAAGTAGTCTACAGTTATCATGATATAAACTTTGTTTCTATCTTTCTCATTCATAGCCCTGCGAAAACTTCAAAATAAACTGAAACATCAGCATTTCTTCAATTTTCTTCCATGTTTTGAACAAAATGACGGAAAACTATTGACTATTGTCAATTCCAATACACATATGCATCATCCCCACGAAGTTAACATTCTGATCATTATTTTGCAAAACTACTACATTTCCATACACAAGGATCGGTAATATTTCGAATATTACGAAAAATTAATTCAGGTGAATTTTGTTTTTTTCAACATTGACCTCTGCATCTAAGACTCAGAACTGTATCCTTCTTATACTTTAAGGGTAACTACGAGTACCCCAAAAAGTTTTAATTCTCTAGGTTGTTCTTAAAGTCATGGTAGGTACTCACACTATTTGAATTTTTTTACTCAAGTTGTAGTTTGTCCTCCATATGCCCAAATATGCTGGCCGTCTGTCACCGCTACAACTTTCGAACGGAGTGAGCTTTTATATTCTCAATATCTCAACAATATTTATCGTTCCGATTTGAAACTGGAATATAAGTTGTATAATGCCGAATCGCAAACGATTAACCCCCCTTCTAAAATTTTTGTCTGAGTGGAATTGTCGAAGGATAAAGTGAATATACGGGTCAATGCATTTCTAGTTATTAATTCAAATCACCGATCAAAAATTAGATCAAAAACTCAAATACCCGAATAATTTTCATGCGAAAAAACGCAATCAGCATAAAAATCGATATCAGCCCCCTCAGTGGCACGTGTCTCCACCACTGCCCACACTCTGAGCGATAGCAATGTCGCCAATACGACCTCTCCATCCATACGGAGCCTGCAACGTAATCCCAGATCTCGTTGTGAGCTAATTTGTACACATCGCTGCAAAATTACTTGTCGGCCGCAAATTGATTGCTCATTCATTGATGGGCATGTCAAACGCAGCGGGACCCCTTTGAAAACCATAATTTCTGACCGAAGCGGCATTGGCAAGAATTAATACCCGTGTAATTCGGTCTCCAGTCTTGACAGGTGTCAGAGTGCATCTTGACCCGGAGGCGTTATTTATCTCCTCGCTGTTTGTTCGCGATATGGATACGATTGAGATATGCGTTGATTTATCGTGTTTCTGTGACATAACGGCGAGAACCGATGATTATCGGGATTGTCACGTATCGTAATGGAAACCGGAGTCATATTTTCAGCGTGCCTCCGCTACATCTCTGCGGTCGAGTTTGCGCTTGTTGATTTGAGCTGGCCATCCATTAGGTCGGTGGCGATGCGCGGCGCTGCGCTGCACGGTCTACAGCGTAAAGGTACTGTAATGATCTCGTATGTACCTCATTTCCCTAATACCCACCTATGGCTTGATTGTGATCGTCTGGTTGAATGGAAAGGACTCTTTGTTGAGTAGTCTGCTCAAGTTACACACGAAAAATGCAAGGTAAGTTGGTGGGAAGTTTAAAATTGAAACAACAGTAAAGTCTTGACAAATCCTTCGCTTCAATACCATGAACGGAGAAAGTATAATAAGAATACAGAATACATACTACTTGTTAATTCACTTGAACAAGGTCAGCTCTGTCAACGATAGGGGTGGACAATTCACTCGAACATTCAACAAATACATTCAGACCCTAGGGGTGTAACCGTCCATGTTTGCGAGTATTTTTGGTATGCATTCAAGAACAATGATCGAGATTTTATGAAAGTCACCGCCAATATAAATACAAATAGTAATTTAAGAGAAGAACATAGTTGCTTAATGTTTCTACACCAATTGAAGTCTGGTTTATATTAAGAAATGGATACCTAAACCATCAAACGTAAAATATTACCATTAACCAAGTTTCAGAATGAATTAAGAATCCTATTGAAGCATAATACACAAATATCTCGGTTAATTCAAACGTAAAACTCAACATAATAATAAGTACAATTCTACATACATGATTTCCAGAATAAAAGTTTGAAAAAAAAATTGAAATCTTGCAAATATCATCTCTAGCTCACATCGTTCAAGTTTCCATAAATTACCAAAGGACGATCGCCGAGTTTGCCAAAACACACCTTGTAAAAACTTTATATATCATTGTGAAATATGATAGCGTTCGAAATGAACAAGGCTAACTAAGTGAAAATTGTAACAAGCTCCTCTCTAGTAGACTAATCTCCATAGACTGCCGCCGTGCCACCTCAGGCAGCGTGACCAATTATTTCTTTCAGAATCTACCAAACCTTCTGTAGAAATCTACTTTTTTCTACCAAAGTCAATTACAGGAATCTACTGAAAATCTACTGCTACCTAAGAGCAGTTTTCAGCACTTTATGTTGGAAGGAAAGTGGAAAACTTTAATGTTTCGTGTAATTAAAAAAAAATATCTCAGTAATTAACATTCGCTAAGCAAAAAGTGCTAGAGAAGCACTGCCATGAAGGCAGCAGCTTTTGCGCATGTTCAATAGAAATTACTGCTTTGGCAACGAATTTGAACATGCGCGCAAAAGCTACTGCCTTAATTCACGGCAGCATTTCAATTCGATCTAATTTATACATATTTGAAAATATTGAGAAAATGAAATTTTGAACGGGTATATCTACGGAATCATTGGGCGCATTTCACCCATTCACGAATTCGACCTTCGTAATTAAGCCCTAAATCCTCTCTACAAATATCGAGTTTTTAAATAGTTTCTTCCAGAAGTTAAGGGCCGACCCTAAACACAATAGCTTTCGAAAGAAACAACTCAGAAATTCGATATTTGCAGAGAAGATTTGGACCTTAATTAAGAAGGCCGAATTCGTGAATGGGTAAAATCTACCCAATGATTCCGCAGATATTCTTATATATTCACCTAAATGAAAGGCTCTTCCTTTTAGGATGGAAACGATGAAAATGCGGGAAATTGTAGAGCACACACGCACCTATGATGGGAAATACGATATACTTATATTAAGTGTGACGGGATTGAAGAAAAAGCCCAATGTCAGTCAGAGCCATATATACGAGTTGTGCTATTTTTTCACATTATTCATGCGATTATAGTTAGGTTATGTTAGGTTGTGCCACTTCTCAACTCAGACAGAAGCGTTCTACTGCTTCAACAATTGAAAGTAGAATTCTACTTAGATAGTTCGAAATACTACCAAAATCTACTGCTCAATTTCTGCCTACTAACAATGAAGAAATTATAATGAAAATCTACCAAAAAAGTAGATTTCTACCAAAATTGGTCACGCTGGCCTCAGGCCCCTGGTAATCCCCCTGTCCTCCTCTGTCATTTTGAACCATCGAAAATTAGAGAGCACAGATACCTTCAGTTTGAGATTACGCTGTCAGTTCTATGATTTTGCATAGGCGAAACTTCCGTTTGGGCTAGTACTATTCAATTTAGGGTTAATAAACAGGCGGATCACCTTAGTACGATTCGGATCTCGGCAGTAGACTACCATACCGCTTTCGGGGAATTACATGCAACACTCGCCGATACAAGCAGCCGTGCAGCGCTGCTTGTATCGTGTTGCATGTAATTCCCTGGAAGCGGTTTGGTAGTCGCTGCCGGGTCTCGACTGCCAGGCAGCTACTGCCGAAATCCGAATAGTACCTTAAGCGCTGTGCTGAAAGTGCAAAACCAAAATGGACCTGGTCTGTTGCATGGCGCTGCCCAAGGTGATCGACCCTCGGAATTTACGCAGATCCGGAATCATGCGACATCGGCAATTCTCGATATCATTCGACTGAATTCGTTACGTTTTCTGTAGGATTGACACGTGAATACTAGGGATATATTGCGACAGCACTGTGACCGCTTCAGAAAAATCACAGGACCAAATCACAGCTCCTTTTCGGAGTAGTTAATAAATCGCCACTCAACCGAGAACTGGGCGCCAACTTCGCTGACGGCTCTATAGTGGACGGATCTCCTTATTTACATAACGTGGCACGGCGTGCAGCGCCGCGCAACGCCGCTGACCTAATGGACGGCCAGCTTAATATGGTATTTAGGGCATTCGCGCTTTTGTGAATTTTGTCACCGTAGCGTATGTCACCCTGGCAGAATGTCACCGAGTCTTAGTATTAGTATTGCTTGCGCACACTTGTTTGTCTACGAGAGCGGCCACGGTGACAAATCGTTATCTGTCGCTGACGATTGCGGTAAGAGGCTGTCACCAAAGTTACGTTCGGAATTTTATGCTGCGGTTGATATGTTGATATAAAGGATTCTGATTCACAAAATGAATTCACACTCAACAATAATCGTTTGTGAAGATTAATGCGATTTTTTTCACAAAATGGTGGATTCGAATAACCCAGAAGGCGTCTGTGCATTTCCAGGTGTAGAGTTTTCCTAGTTTTTCGGCGAAGAGAAGCATTTGGAAACCTCCATGAAAAGGATACCACTTCAATTTTGATGAATTGTGCACTGACTTTGAGTTTCCAAATACTCATTATTCGAAAACTCAATGGTACAGATAATGAGTTGAAAAATTGTTTTTTTTCTTCAAAAATATTTTACAAATGAATACTCTCTCAGGAGTACTCGATATTGATATTGTAAGAAATTTTTAATGATTACTACAACTTGCTCTATGAAACTTTTCATGAGTAAATGTGAATTTTTCTATTTCAAATCATACAGTCATTTCATAAAATTCTGATTTTTAACCAGTAAATGAAGATACCCCTTAGAGACAAAGATTACAACAGAACCTCGAGATCATGAAAAGGGTTTCTCCAGAAGGGAAAGATAATCCCATAATGGTAATATTTCATTCGACAGTTGATTTCAATGAATGTTTGAGGATCATAAATAGTCATGTCCATTCTGAAATAGGTAGCGATTTAGTTTCTGGGGATGAGCTTTGGCCGTACCCAAAGACATTGATGGTTTGTGAAAGATTTTCATAGATTGATATTGCTATCTATGTCGATTGCATTTATTCCAGTGTATATGCTCCATATACATAGAGACATAGACTGGCCATTCCTTCAAATATGGTTGACCAAATGAACAACCGGTGAGAGAAATGAAATTATCATCTCTCCAAATAGACAGAGAGAGACATATGATGACTTCCTGCATCTATCTCGTCCACATTCATCGATAATGGGGGAGATAGGTTTGCAACTTTCTAAAGGTAGCCAATTTTGTGAGGATATCGCGCACTCCATATCACTATTTCTTTGTCATGAACGTAGGTATAGACATAAACTGCATATTTACTTTAAACAAATACATGAGGAAAAGGTTTGGTGTCAGCGAAAATAAGCTTCTCGCCCCAAACGTACACAGACACTTAGACGAGGACATATTAGGCTCTTTCTATACAAGGGGGAATTTGGTGGGGTTATGGCAGAATTTATGTTTCGATTAATATGAAGGAATTTATAACATAACCTTAATATTTTTCGCTTGTTCCCAATTAATAATTGTCCTTAGTTAGAGGTCCATTGTGGTAGTCTGCTTTATGTAGTAGTAAGTATGATGCTGGAGGAAGCTGGTATGAATCTGGCTGAGAACAGGGATTTGTGCACGTTAAGTGAATATTTTTCGAGGACTAGTGTCTGATTCATTGTATGTATGAGTATGATTGGAGAATGAGATTATTGAAGAATATCAAATATACCATTAATTTCCCGAAATCAATTATTGAGGAAGTAAATTAATGGACTCATTAGAACCAAATTTTGTCTTGTTCATCTTAATCACGGTAATAATAAAAATAATAGGTGCTCCAAGTCGGACCCTTGCGGAACTCATGTAAATAGGACCGCAACTAAGTCTTATTATCTTCAAACTTGTATTCTCCCCTAATGAGTATCTGTTGGATATACTTTTACTGGGTAATGTAAGTAGATAAACATGGGGATTATTTGAGGATTACCAAACCACTAACCACACTTGCCAGTAGACTACCCAGACATAATGCATGAGAAGAAAAATTATAAAAAGAATGAACCTATGTTCGAAAGCATTTGACTATCTCAAATCGATATTTGTGTACTTTGGAGCCTTTAGCGAACGGGTGGGATATTTCCTCATTATCATCCTTCATTGGGCACGCGTCTGGCAATTGCAGTAAGCCATTGTAGGCCAAGAAATCACGGAAACATATTTGCATGCATCCCAGATCTTCAAATCAAACACAGGCCAATGTATCCTTCCTGCGGCAATCGAACACTGATGAGGCCGAGAAATCAGACTGTCATGTTGCCACGTCTCACATCCAACCGAATTATGCGCGACATCATCAACATCCGTGTACATGTGTGTGACTGTGTGTTATGTATCTAACTCAGTTTCATTCCCTATGTGGTTTCTATGGTTATCGTAGAGAAGGAGTGAAATTTCGTAGGTGGAGCATGGATACCAACGAAAACTTACCGTCTCTCCGACAAGCCAGGCCACGTATCTCCGAAATAGCAAGCCAAAATAGGTCTATCGACCCATAAGAAGAAATTTGGAGTCCGCAGGAAAATAATATTTTTGAGGCATGCCACGAGCTTCTCGAGCGGATATTTATGTACTCGAGATGGATTTCCAATGAAGGGCTGTTTTGATTGATGTAGTTGCTATTAGGCGTATCTGGAGTTTCGTGATTTTATCATCGATAGCTAATGGAATCGGAGTACGAACTGTCTGATGTTTTGTTGTCGCTGGCGCCATTAAGAGCCTTCTCACAGGTGTCAAGGAAGGAAAAAATATTTTCAAAACAAAATCGATATCAAGATGGAATTTAATCCACCTTATGATGAACCAAATTTCAGATTGAATCAACCCAGATAACAAATCATTGTGTAACTACTAAGGAACTAAGGAAATTGAGCATATACTCCATTCACTTTTATAAGTTATCCTAGTTGGTCATGACATTCTGACACATTTCACCAAGTATATTTTTAAAATGTTAGGTTATAGTCATTTTCCTGTCAGATAACTACACAAAGTTGTCCTCTCTACATAGAAGGTCGTAGTAATTCGCGAAAATAATGAATTTTAGAAAGTATTATGTGAATTCAATAATTCCAAGGACCTGGCGAATGTCGAAGAAACTTTTTTCTCTGTTGATACTGCACATATTTCGCGTATATAAACATGGTTGGATGATTGAGTTACGCTATTTCCTAGTACGGAAATCAAGAATAGACTGTTGAAATTTCACTGAAAGATAATGGATAGAGTAGTCTGTTACTTCGTGATGGTTCATTCGAAAAAAAAATTAAAGTACTCAGTAAAAATTCTTATCGAACAGATAACCCTGGGCAATTCCCAACTTTTCGCAATTCTCAAGAAACAAGTCTACAGAAGACGTTTAAATACTTTCTTGCACAACTTGGAAATACTCCAGTATGAAAATGTAAAAGTACTACAAATCCTGTGTCACCCTAAAAGAACTAACTCAATTTACAAAGTTCTGGGGAATCTATGTGAACGATACATTGGGTTTTCCATCACATACGTCGAAAATGTTGGATAGCTTGTGATAAATTATTGATTCCAAATTATCAGGGTTACTAGCAGAAAAATCTAGAAAAGCTCTGCCGTGAAGGCAGCACCTTTTGCGCGCATGTTCAATGTAGATGACCGCTTCGGCAACGAATTTGAACTTGCGCGCGAAAGCCGCTGCTTTCACGGCAGTGCTTTTCTAGATTTTTTTTTCGATAAATTACTGGATTTCAATTCGATCTACTCTGTATTTTTTTGAATGGGTATATCTACGGAATCATTGGGCGGATTTTACCCATTCACGAATTCGACCTTCGTAATTAAGGTCCAAACATTCTCTACAAATATCGAGTTTCTAAGTTGTTTCTTTCGGGGGTCTTGTGTTTACGCAGTAGGCCGCTAGGCTCATTCAAAATGATATTTTCCAAATATTTCCAAAAATATAGATCAGATCAAATTGAAATCCAGTACTCCATCGGAAAATTACAGTTCTAAGGTTGATACAGAATTTAATGAGGATGATATGATGAGAAAATCACAGAAATTTTTTTTTAATTGTTCTAATGACACGATCATCTCGAAATTTTGCATAAAGTTGTGTTTCAGCATCATCAAACTAGCTGCGAAGTTTCATCAGGATTGAATCGGTGCACTGCTGTGAAATATGATGCTCAAAGTCCGGATTAAATTTTTTTTCTAGATTATGATAAACGATTTTTGGAAAAAAAAATTTTTGGAAAAAAATTTCGAAAAAAATTTTTTTTTTATTTACTGGCTGTATGATCCTGACAAAATTTGGTTCAAAGTTGCGCGTTGTTATACTCCACCTTATTGCCAAGTTTGAATTAAATCGCCTAAGTAGTTTCTGAAATAAAAAATGAATAACTTCAAAACTTCAAGTGGCTATAATTCCGAAACTATTCGACCGATTTGGCCCATTAATGACCTTAACCGCGGCATTCCAATGCGCAACCTACCTACCCTGACTGAAACCTGAAGTTTAAAGTTGCTAGCTCACTCCGTTCGACAGTCCACGACCGGCCGGCCGGACAGAATCCATTTTGACACCGGATTCGTCATCAGTGAGTCCAATCTAGTCGTTTGAGACCATTTCCGGCTCAATCCTCGAAAATTACAGACATTTGGACAACACGATAGCACGCTGTTCCCCTAGAACATTGTCAACTCCACGTAGATACTTCGTCTCTGTTTCTTCAAAATTATCATCGTCATTTTTAGTTTCCAAGCGTGATGATTATATTGAGATTGAGAGTAGAAATTAGCATTGGCAATGTTTCTCGGAATTATTTTGACATTGCCGATATTTCACGAGTGCCAACCTGCGTCAGTGTTAAGTGAAGAAACTTGATAGACCTAAATCATGGCCAACCGGGATAGTTGGTAAAAGTGAATGGACTACATATCAGGTCATTTACACCTTATAATATTTTACGTAGACAAAATGGAAGGATATGGAAAGGTTACGGAAAGAAAAGTGGAAATCAACGTTAATCCCTTCATACTTTCTGAAGCAAAAAGCATATGTAGATTAGAAACTAGTTACGCAATATTTTTTGATCAGTATTCTTTCCATAGTGTACTCGAATAGTTTATATTTATACTCATATGAATGTCAATCTCAAAGCGAACGTATTCATACAATTTTCAAGAATTATTCAATCATTTGGACACTTCTTGTCAAAAACGAGTCCTACATCATGAAGTGCGTTTTTGAGTAAAACGACCATGCGCGTCATAAAATGTGCGTGGTTGACGTGCACGTATTAAAAAAAGGCTTTCGCTATTCTGTGGAAAGCATTCAATATCTTATTTCCCGTTTACAAAATAGCATTGAGTAATTTTGATCTTTATAGCAATTTGAAATTTTGGGATTTGGTCCCAAATTAATTGATGTGATCAGATTGGAGCTTCATTATAAGTTAAAGAATACCAACGCGCAACTTCGTGCAAAATTTTGTGATTATCCAACCGATAGAAAATTCTCAAACGAAACATATTTTTCAAAGACTACTAATCAGATCCGTGTGACATTTGGCACATACCTTGAAGTAAATATTTAACAACAATGCTCAAAATTTCAACTAGATCAGATATTTCATTTCATAAAACATCGTGAGCAGAAAGTTATTTTCTTTCATCACACGCTTGTTCTTGTGAATAAGAGCATTATCTTTTTGCCCAGTATCTGTGATTTTCATGTTTCAAGCCAAAATTGTTCTAACCCATTAGAAAAAAATGTGGAAAGTTTTTCTTGAAAAATATTTTTTTCCTGGAACATATTAATCAAAATCCAATTGAAATTGGTGCAGACCTCGAAGTCGAAATATAAAAACAGTGCAACAAATTTCAGTTTTATCGGATATTTTCAATTTTCAATTCCTCGAAAAGAAGTGAGGTCGTCAAAATTAATTAATTAATTAATTTTTTACAATTTCAACGCGAACTTTCTAGCTTCTGTTGACAAAAAGTTTTTTTCGGAAACTATTCATACATGACCTTGAGTTCACTATTTACCAACAGTATAACTCAAAAAATGATCATCCACTGAAGGGTGATGTATATCTGCAGAATCACAGAATGAATTTCAAGAATACGGCCTTCGTAATTAAACTCCAAACCTGCTCTGCAGTTATTAAGTCTCGAGGCAGATTTTTTCAGTAGTTCTTGTGTTTACGATCAGCCGTTGGGCCAGAAGTAAAGAGAATAATTATGATCGCCTAATTCGTGAATTTTAACAAGCCCGTAAAATCTCCAGACTTCAAGTCAGTGCTTCCTAGTTTTTTCTAATTCACCGATCAACGTGTAACTGAATACCCTTTCGATTTGGAACAACAAGGCCGTTTTAGCAACAGGCTACAAGGAACGGTTTCGCGAAAGGTCACGGTTTATTATGGTACACGATGTATGAATGAACTCGTTCAAGTCGTTCGCCAACTACAAAGCGGGCTCTTTCATCTGTGCCGAAGATCCCGTTGAGCCAACAAGTCCCCGGTAACACCCACACGCGCTGTTGCGTCCGACTGTTTGACATTTGAGCTTGCCATTTTTAATTCGTGATATTTAGGAAGATAATGGATCGTGAAATGCGTTTAAAGGGTTTGAATCGCGAGAACGAGTTGTTCAATGACAGACCGCTAATAATCAATTATGTTCTTCAGAAGGATATTATTCTGTGAAATGAACACTAGTACTCTGTGCTGGAGTTTGAATTCTGTTTGAATGCAGGTATCATTTCGGAAAGATTATTATGGGATATTAAATTGTTTTGAATATGGGTTAAAGGATATTTGTGAAGGATTTTGCATTATTTTTCAGGTTCCGTTTCAAGATTTCACTCGCAATATCTGAAAAGGACATTTGAAAATTAAAAAAATTATTATTCAAAAAAAATCCTTTGCAGATTTTGGCATTCAAACTATTCGTCAGGAGTGGTTTCTGGAAAAATGCACATCAGGGAATAAGGAAAAAATTCGAAGAATTATTTTTTTCCCATAGGTGTTTGAAGACTTTCGCAAAGTTGATAATAATCAATTTCATGGCGATATCGCAGCTTATCTACTTTAGATGTGGTACACCCGGAAAGCATAGTTTGTTGAACTTGATTTTTTGGCAGTGTGTTGTTTTAGAGAAATCTCATATCCTTTCTTTCCGAATAAGATCGAAAGTATGTTTGCTGACCTTGTATGGCTGTGAACTGCATTTCGGTACAGGCCTCAGCATCCATGAAATGAAATAGTTGATATCTTCTAGTGTCATATGATTTGAGATGGCAACATATCTCAAAGAGTCCCGCAAAAGTGACGCGGTGTTCCATTTCTCTAGTTGAAAAACAGAGTCCATTTTTCTAGATGCGTCCCAACTTCGATTTCGTAATTGGCAGATTGTATGTTTCATCATCGGTTTCTACATCAAATATAGGAGATACTTTGTACATATATATAAATATATACATTAACTTCGGAAATATTAACAGTTTCAGTACCTGATATGGGACATATTTTCGATATTGGTCACTCAGAATAAATGAAGGTGATATTGAATTAATTTCTGTTCAAATATTGTACATTGGTTAGTCTCTCGAACAGTGTTTCTGAAATAGACCTGTAAAATATAGTTTCTAATGAAAAACTATTTTACTTCATCGTGGCAAAATCTGTAGAGTCTTAATTGAAGTTACTAATTGATCAATAAAATACGGGAAGTTCTATTCGAAACGATAAATATTCTGCAAAATTTTATTGAAAATAAGTGTTAGACTGTTTCTGGTACCCTGCATATCACAGTTCTTTTTCAGATATATCGTTTAAGGGTTTGACTAACACGATAATCGACCATGAATTAATTACTGTATAGCAAAAACAAATAGCAAAGGTTAATATTTCCAAACTGAAGATATGCATGAACTAATTTTTTTCACCTGACTGCTGGAAGATGATTTTTCCTATGTCGAACGCTACAAACAAATAGAAAATGCATATTACCATTGAAAAAAGAAACGAAGATGGTACCAGTCTAGAAAAAATAGAATACCCTGTGTGACGGAAAAAGTTTTCATTTGTTGGCGCTCACGTAATATCGTTACATTATAACAGGGCAGATTCCTATCTGTTTTCTCAATAGAAATATGGATTTTCGCTGTGCTTTTGACCCTATATAATATTTCTACAAGAGTCCTGAATCTTGACTATCATCAGAAAATCCTAATATGACATCATTTTCTACAGTGGCGTCTTTCCCTTTCATGATAATTGTGCATGCCTAGATAAAATCGTGATTCCCCGCTGAGGAGGATATTATACAGGGTTAACGGCGCCCTTATCGTATACTTATTGCTGTTGATCTGTTAAAAGTGAAAAAATTATGAAAAGACTAATTCGTCGGATTGCCTAACTGTTTCATTATCCATCCTCAAACGAAACTAAGCGCTGGGGATGAAAACTCTTTGAAATTTATTTCTAGGTAAGAAACACATTCGAAAGCCTTTCATTACAGTGAGCTCAAAGACTCCAGAGGTTTATTAACTTGAAATCATTCTGCCTAGACCACAAGAGCCCCGATCTCAGTCCTTTCGAATATTTTTCTTGAAGATACCTGAGAGTTAAATGCAGTGTCAAAGACAAGTTGATTGATTTGATGCAGTTGAAGTACTAAATCAGATCAAATCTGACGATACTATATTATATTGTATTATATCTAATATTTTTTTTTATATTATATCTGCCAATTCTGTCATTCAATATCTCAAATGATTCAAATAGGCAAATTGAAAATTTTACGTCGTTGGAACTCGTGCCTTGAAAATCAATTTTATTATTTTCAGTACTTATAATTGCTTGATTCCGATTAAAAATCTCTATAGACAGGACTGTTATGGATATTCCATTAACATTTTCCCACCCACTCAATCAATGTCATCATAGAGTTGAAAGTCAGGTATTTATTTTTCAAACCAACCAAAATCCTTACATTAAATGCTCCAGTGAAGAGCATTACACTCTTTCCTAAAGTATATCCCTATCATAACAAACAGGAGCATAACTCAACTCACCCCAAGGGATAAACCCTATAATTGTCGGATCATGCAAGAAAACCACCCGACACTGGTCGCAGTGCTCACCTGCTGAATAATTCCTAAGGGTCCATCCAATTTATCTCTTCTCCATAATTTCACAGCTGTTCTTAAAAATGAATCCTCTCAATTAGTCCCCATTTTATTTACACATTAATCATGTTTTCGTGAAAGGGTGATGATGAAAAATTACGGAAATAATTGCTGCTTATCTAGGGATGAAGATGGTGAGAGTATGCGTCAAATTAGTGGATGGAAATAGATTTGAAGAGCAGGGGATATTTTGAGTATGAATTTGTGGCTAAGGGGTTTTCGTAGGAAGTGAATGGATAAAATTTTTTAGATGTATGGAATCCATAAATATTTTGTTTTCCACTAAGTTTCTTGGTATCCACATTGAGATACATCTGATGTAGAATTTACATATGGAAGCTGTTGGTAAAAGCTTAAAAACTTTTACAACGCAAGCAGTAGAACAAAGGTTACTATTCTACAATAATTCGGTATACAGTCATCTATCGTACAATGCTTGTTATGGGGTGATTCCTCAGGCATCGACAGAGTGTCATCATTCAAAAACGTATACAGCGATCTTCTTGTTGAACTATTTTCTTGGAAAATGTTAAACATATTTTTGCTCTTATGTGTATTTTGAGATTCATCGTACATGTGAAGGAGAATGAAAGCAGTATTGTGCAATTTTCAAGTTATCATTCTCACAATACATGAAATAGGGATGAATTAGAATCTTCTTCACACAAAACCATCAAGTTTGAAATGTTTCCACTATATCAGGGTGTCAAACTCCTCAATCATCGTCGTTAAAATGTACTCAATATCAGTCAGTACAAGAAAGTATTCAACCCGTTATTATAGAGTTAGTCTTTTTTACTGTTGATGAGTGTTACAGGGATAAGTCCCAAAATTGATTGATTGATTGAATGTTGTTCTTTTTTTTTGTTAACCGGTCCTATATATCAACTGTTATGTCTAAGAGGATTAATGAAGTTATTATTATCACGAGTTGTACATTTCAGGTATTTTCTATTACTGTGCGCTGTGTGTATTCATCATCGACTCACTTTCAAGGTAATGCGTTGAGATTTAATATATATTGGAGATATTTGTCGAAAAAAGTAAAAGGTAATGCAGTGTACAATATTGAAGTTTTTTCAATAAAAAATTAGAATTCATTTCGAATCTATCAGCAGTTTGTGAATTTTATGAACAATTAGATTCTCAGTAAAAACATCTCAATAAAGATTGACCGGATTGACCGTTTTAAAAACTTTGTTTTCATATTCAACTTCTAGAAAACTCTGAGTTGATGAAGTTGGTTTTATTTCATGATCGAATTATTAACTGGCCTGATTTGATGAAATGGAAAAAAATTATGCCTTTCAGAAATCATTGTATTGTTGTCGGATTTTCATTCGGCTGAGAATTCGAGACAGTATAAAATATAATTATCTGAATTAATTTGTTGTATTGGATTCGCAATCTTTTACTGCAAAATTGTCCACGCTCACTTTTATTGAAATGTGAATTCAGTTATGCAAATAATTGCGAATATTCTCCACCAAATAGAAGATTACAGTCAGTGGCAAAATGGCGAAGGTGACAGTTTCATGTCAATATTTTAATATTTTGAAGGTTTATTCTCATATGCGATTCGTAAACTTTCCATATTCTTTCCATATATGCTCCAAAAAGGCGCAGAAATGGCATAGGAAAGAGAACTGGAAAGGATATTCTGTATTTATACCTTTCAATATTTTCTATAGACAAAACTGAAAGAATATGGGAACGTGTAATTGAGAATCAACCTTCAACTGGATGAATTTGAATGAAATACTCATTATAGTATTATGGGATTTGTATGCGGCCAAAGATTTGATACTGTACGAAATGTAATAATCTGAATACATCGGTTGCTCTATGTGTAAAACTAGATTTTCACTTCATAATTCTATTTCACTTTCTCATCCATCGAAATGTGAATTCAGTTTTGCAACCTTTATTCTCTTCCCTACCAGACAAAACAATACCGTTTGTTGCAAACTCGCGCAGGCGATGGCTTTGGGGGATCTATCTGACTTGAATGGATGAATTAGAGCAAATTGTCCTTTCCGAAATGATTGTAATCTTATCGGATATCCATTTGGCCGAGAATATGACACAGCACGAAGCTGAAAATCTGAATTCACTGATCGATACTGTGTATGCGACAGGAATTGTAAATTGATAAAAATGTTGCAATTTTTCACTGCAGAATTGTATCTCACACTATTATCAATAGAAATATGAATTCAGATATGCATACCATATTTAATTTCCTGTGGGATATGGGAATACCGTTAGTTGCGAAATTGCGAAGATATGGTTTAGTATCATGATATTTTTATTATGTGGTTTGAATGGATAACTGAAACGAAATTGTGCATTTCAAAAATAATCGAATCGATATCAGTTATTCTTTGAAATAATTACTTGATCCCAGCATTGGTTTGAATTCATACAGGGTGAGTCTTTAAGTTGGATATTTATTTTAACCATAGATTGCTCTGATCGAATGAAACACTTTTTCACTTATCATTTTTTTTATTCGACTCCAGAAAAAAGATACAGTCTGTTTGAATTTTAAAAAAAAATCAGTTTTTTTTGTGCAGCTTTGATATGGTAACTCCGAATGAGATGAACTGTACTGTGAAGTTTCCTATTACTATTACACATATTCTTCAGTAATCACTTTCAAACAGTTTCCCAGTTATAGACTCGCCGATTCATAAAGCTGTACGAAATTAGCTCGAAGAATGCAGATAAAGTTTATGTTATGTCACTATAAGAATCTTCAATCATTTCAAAATACTCGATTATTCCTTATAATTTCTTCTAAAACGCACCATTTTGCAGATATTCAACGTTGAATATTACAAAATCGGATAAAAATTTGAAAAATTACCTCATATTTATGGATACGCCCCTGATCTAGTAGAGGAAGTAAATTAAGCTGGCTTCACGTTTATCCGGACCATAGGATACACATAAATATTTATCTATTTCACATAGAATTAGTTTAGGTATATTCTATTTCATGATCATACCGTAGACCTAACCATAAAATTCATAGACATAGAATAAATAACATGTTATTATAAGTCCAGAGAGCATTTTTAGGTTAATTGATTGATTTCATATAATTCATTCATGAATTTTGTGAAAAAAGTAAAAAAGAATGGGCGAGGCTGGAATTGTGTATACTCTTATAGTGGATGGAAATTGGATATTGCATGAACATCGAGTTGAAGATGATGAAGCACCAAATCATAAGAATTAAGTGAGTAAATGACTTTTCTCGATCTTGTTTCTTTGAATTTCAAACCTTGGAGTGGTTATTCTCCAGATGAAATCACCGAAAGAGATATATGTGGTGAACTTGCAAACAAAGTGTATTAGCACATTGAGAAATGTTTAAATGCTTATGCCATTTCACCTGAGCCGAATTTAGAAGAATGGCAAAGAAAAAAAAGTGTTTCATATGATGAGAGGAATCTATGGTTGAAATTAATGTACAACTTAAAGACTCACCCTGTATAGTGAAACCCGAATTGTAAATAAATTTTCATTTCGATTTGCCGCACAATTCTATCATACACTTATGTCTCTCAAAATGTGAATACAGTTGTGTTTTTTATCATGATCTGATTATTACCCTATTTGAATGGATAAACCAAATTCAGCATTTAAGAAATAATTGTATTGTCTCTGGTCATCTATCGGGCCAAAAATCCGAAGACGTACGAAATTCAATAATCTGATTCCATTTGATGGATACTGGTTGTGAGACCAGGATTGGTAATCAGTACCACATGCTTGATGAAAGTTTTAATTCTATTTCACACCCTTTTCATGCAAATTGTGAATTTCAGTCTTGCGAACTCTGTTCTCTTCCGTATCAGAAAAGAGAATACTATTGATTGCAAGATGGTCAAAACGTATGTTTCATGTCGTGGTATGAAATCAATTTGTGTCTTTTCGAATAATAATTATATTATCAGTTATGTATTGAGATGAGAATTTGATATCACACAAAATCTTACAATCTAAATGTATTGATGAAATCTCATAATACGATAAATGCAATTTTTCTCTGCAGAACTCTATCTCACGCGGTTGTCCACCTAATCTATAATCTCTTCTATTGTGTAGGCGTTGGTTCATTTCATGTTTTTCCTATAATCTTGGTAAATAATTAATAGAATTGTGCAGTTCGAGAGTCCTTGATTTATTATCGTTCATCCATTGGACGAAGAATTGGACACTTTACGAAATCTAATATTATATATTAATTGATGGATAATTTCCATGAAACCCTTATTAATTGAATAAAATATGTCTAATGCAATGCTCACTGCAGCATCTCATCTCACAATTTTTCCATCGAAATATGAATTCATTTGTGCCAAATATTTTCTCATCACCACCAGATAACATTAAACCATTGGGTGCAAAATTGCGAAGGTGTCAGTGATATTCCATGATCTTATAATTTATCTTGATAATTCATAAGAGAATTATGAAGTGCAAAATTATTTCATCGATATCGGTAATTACTTGGGTCGAAAATTCCACTCTATACGAAATCTGATAACATGAACTCATTGATTGACACTGTGAATGAGACCCTATCAAATAAATTCTAATCTGGCTTCTGTTTTCTGAAATATCGAGATAATAATCTGAAAATTCAAAGGACTATAATATAACACCGAAATCATTTCACTTATTCGGCTCGTCAACTAATATATTTCTTGTATTTCGACACGCAACCCACAATGAAAGATTGAAAATTGGGCTTCTGCCGTTTTCAAGTTACTCTGCCTACCTAATTTGAGATTACGTTCTTGTTTATCAGTTCAACCTAGTCGTTCAAGGTCAAACACAAAGAGATAGTGGCAAAATGGCGAAGGTATCGGTTTCATCTCTGATCTAACCATACACGGATTTGAATGGATAACTTTCGAGGGGAATTGTGGTTTTTGGTTATTTCGATGCAAGCAAGCATTGAGTTTTTTTTCTCTTCCAAGAAGCCATCTATCCATGCTAGAAATTTATTGATTGATGGACTTTATGAGACCAGAATTGTTAATCGAAAAAAGAGTTTTAATGCAATTGTTGCTGCGAAATTCTATCTCACATACATGTTGTCGGAAGGTGAATCAAGTTCAGCAAACTATATTATTATTATTATCAGATGAGAAAAAAACGTTTTTTGCAAAAAGGCGAATGCATCGGTTTTCTTTCATGATCGCCATATCTTGATG
This sequence comes from Myrrha octodecimguttata, assembly GCA_958510865.1. Classification (NCBI taxonomy): domain Eukaryota; kingdom Metazoa; phylum Arthropoda; class Insecta; order Coleoptera; family Coccinellidae; genus Myrrha; species Myrrha octodecimguttata. Next base: position 37,726,786 of record OY294057.1, read on the forward strand.
AATTATAACAAAAAAGTGCTATTCAGAAAATATTCTATTATTATAATTTCAACTGCAGAATTTTATCTTCCTCCCTTGTCTATCGAAATGAGAATGTCAGGAAGATGAATGCTTCTGGTTGCAAAATAAAGAAATCTCAGATTTATGTCACCATCAGATAATTATCTGGTTTGAATTGGCGAATTCTTAAAAAATGGCGCATTTCAGAAATGCTTTGAACAACAATTTGGACGCAACTACTACTGAAAAATTTCATGCAGCACGTTTGTCCATCAGAATTTATATTCAGTACTGCAAACTATTTTCCTTTCCAAGCAAATATAATTCTAGACATGTTGAATAAGCAGCTCTTGAGAGGGTTTTTGAATTGGTTGCCAAGGCAATATTTCTCGAGTAATCAGAAAACACAACGACAATAAAAGAATAATAACGAAATTTAACATATCTTCACCCAATATTTCTGAAAATAAATATTGCATCGAGCTGAATTTGATACACAAACCTTACTAACAGATTTCAATCTGAACCTATCAGTATTTTTTGAAATAGAGTCTACTTGATAAAGGTTATAAGATAACCTTCATCAAGCAGACTCGTCTAAACTTTATGTTTGAAATAAAACAAATATTATCAATCTGAAGTTTTGAGGGTTTCTGAAAGTGTTGGTTACTACATTTTATTTATCAAAGGAAGAAGATGACGTAGAACCTGCTGTCAAAATTTTTCTATGCACAAATATTCGCATTGACAAGTTTGCCAGAGGTTTTAAGTTAGCTTAGTCCGTTTGTAATCAGGTGTTTTTGAATACGCGTGGTGAGATTTTGACATATAATAGAAAATAGATGCTACTGACGATTATCAATCGAAAAATAGAAGATGAAATAATGTGTCCAGTATTATTTTTGTATTGTAAATTATGTAACCGTTTTCCTAAGTTTTTTACTTCAATCATTATATGCCAGTTGATATAATAATTTTGTCATTGAAGACAAGACGTAATATGTTGAAGACAATAAAAGTATATCGTAAGATATCAATATCGAAAAATATAATGTGAAGGTATTACAGAATACCTGTATTCTTTAATAAAAAAATATATATTTTTACTTTAGATGCAATTATTCATTCCAATATCAGTTCTCCGTTCTGAAGCCATAACAATTTGACATATCTTCACCCAATATTTCTGAAAATAAATATCGCATCGAGCTGAATTTGAAACACAAACCTAACTAACAGATTTCAATCTGAACCTATCAGTATTTTCTGAAATATGGGGGCGATAGCCTCAAAATTTCAAATTAGTATAATTCCAAAACTATTTCGCGTTTCAATGAACTTGATCGTGGTTTTCAGAAACGTAACCTACCTTAGCTTTTCTCTATCTCAAGTTATCGTGTCGATAGTCAGTCGACCAGACAAACTAGAATTCGACATCAGATGTTGAACCATTTCTATTCTCTGTTCAAACGCTGACGATAATCGGATTTGAATTGGATTGGTTGAAGTGGTTCGGTGTGAATTTCGGAAATCATACAGCACAACATGTAATTATCTAAAAATCAATATAACTTTTGACAGCACAATTATGTTTCGTACTCTTATGCATCGAAATGCTTATTTTCTGTCTACTACTGAGTAACCTCTCAGATAAAACAACGTTGGTGGATGAAATCAATATTCGAAAAAATGCCTCCTTTCACCCAAGACCATTGTGTTTTCATCCCACTCGTTGATTCCTGCAGCACGCTTTTCGACGACTCCGAGCCGCGTGTCACGCAACCGAATGATGAATGGGATCCCGTTCGGGCCGGCCCTGGCCGAACCTAGTTTCGTATTGTCGGAGGAATCGATTCCCGAACACCAGCTGGCACAAGGGAAGGGCGGTGTCCCCAGCTCCAGTTTCTACGATTCCCTCTTGCCCCTCCATCCCCCTCGACTTTCCACCCGACGGTTTCGTCCTCGCGGCCTTCCGCGTTATCCTCGTGAATGTATACTTTGGGACTCATTCATTCTTACCTGGGGCATTGGGCGACGCGACGCTGAACTAGGGCGGCGTCGCGTAGCTGCGCTCCAGTTAGACAGGATGATCGAATGGTGGATTAGGAGGGAGTTTTTGGAGGTTTTTAGTTTTGTACTCGTTTTGATTCATTCTGAATTCTTGGGGTGAAAACTGTAAGGGCTTCCGCGCACTAGTGAATTTCTGTCACCGTAGCGTTCAGTCACCCTGAAAGAATGTCACGGGATATCAGTACTAGTATACATGTCACAAGTTTTTCACTTTATTCCCGATATTTTATTAGATTTCTAGTTCGAAATGAACAATTATGTATCTATGAGAGATGATTCCCCAATAAAGGGGCCTGTAGCATTCTTCGTTTATCTGAGGATCTGAAAATCATCGCTTGGAGGACTGAACCTGTTCGAAAGACTCTCTCGGTCATGAGCAAATGTAGGTGATATTATTTACTGCTTCCTTCTGGTTTTCTGTCCCTCTTTGTGTTTCAGATATTATGTCAAGATATTTTGTCGAAATTAATTCAAGATGACGAAAAAATTATTTTCCAATGAAAAAGATGCCATCCTTTTTCTATAAACAAATTACTACACTTATACGGGGAGACAGAATTTTTCCTGAGGTTTTTATCTGTGCTCTTGTATCATACGCAAATAAGTATGGTACCCCGTTTAGATTTCCTCTGCTAACACTGTGATATATCTTAGAATGTAATGCTCGTTCTCAAAAGAATATATATAGTACTAGTATTGACGAGATTGACTCGGTAACACCAAAAATATAATCAACGTGATGGAAGGCAAGCTGATAGCTTTGGGCATATTTATGTATGTGTCCAGGACTTTCAAGTGTGTGAATCGCAAATTAATTTTTAATTGAGGTTCAAAGATATGGAATTAGGAGACCAGCACTTAAGTGGATAGAATCCTATTTGTCAGCTCGTCCAAAATTTGTGGAAATTTCAAATATAGGCCAAATCTACACATCACAGTTTTGCGTCACAAGCGTTGGAATACCCCAGGGTAGTATCCCTGGAACAATTTTCTTCATTATTTTTATCACTGATGTAAGTAATTCTGACACAAGCGCTAACCAATCCATGACTATCTGCGTTGACGACACAAATCTCCTAGCTGGTGGTGAAACATTTTCAAAAATGATGGCAAACCAGCTTTTATTAAATGAATCTAAGACTGGAACAATCTTATTGATTCAAATATGACTCCACCCACTACAGTTGATATCGATAACTCATTTGTAGTTCTCTCCGAGGGCATTAAAATTCTTGGGTATTCACATTGATGAATGTACTGAATGATCCTATCACATCGACCACCTGGCAACAAAACTGAGTCAGATATCTTATGGATTCTCGACACTACGGTCCTTAACCTCGAAACATTTGAATCGGTAGCTAGATACGGAATAATCTTTTGGGGTGGAATTAGCAACATTGTGAAAATATTCACCATCCAAAAAAAACACGATTAGATCGATGAACAAGATGAGATATAATCAATCCTGCAGAACAGTTTTCAAAACATCTAACCTTATGACGATCTGTGCTCTGCACATTTACGAATGCCTGATGTTTATCTTTAAACATCCAGAAATCTTTGAAGAAAATACTCTTCCACACAGATACTCAACAAGGACCAAAGAGTTCTTTTACCCGCAGCATCGATTGACTGTAGAGAAAAAGGTGCCCAATACATCTCAATGAAATTTTTCAAGAATCTTCGGCCTGGATTGAAATCAATAAACAAAATATGCATTTTAAAACAGGAAATTAAGAAACTCCTCATGGATCTGTAATCATATAGTTAGTCTGAATTTCTTAGCATATAATGTATTCGTGTTAATTTCTTTTTTGACACTATTTCATTCTATGTTGCCAATGTTCTGAATTTGTAGCAGCTTACTCTGAAATAAAGCACTTTATTATCATTATAATTAACAAATCATCCCCTGTTACCAAATTTACGTTCGGAAATTTCAGCTTACTGTAAATGTGTTGACATACATGATTAAGGAAAATCAACTAACACTCAACAGTAAGGCCACGTACGCAGAGACAGGCGGCTTGCTTAGCGCTAGAGCCTAGTGTGTTTCCTAGCACGCACCTTAGTAAAATGAAAGTTTTAGAACTCTCGCAACCGGTCGCACTGCGTGCTTGGTGCCTAGCTCGGCGTATATCGAAGAAGTTAACATACGTTTTGGTTTCTTGTCACTAGGAGGGAGGCATCCAAGAAATAAAAAATGGATGGAATATTTATTGTGTCAGTTCTGAAAAAAACCTCTCTTGAATCAAACTAATGCAACCCATAAAATCGCGGTTGCCTCGAATGAACTGTGGAGATAGGTGACAAAAGAAGGAAAAGAATTCTATACGGAGGAACATTATCAAAGAAAAAATGGATTTAAGGTTTTCGTAGAATCTTTTACCACATAAGGAAAATATTCCAGTATGGCCGAAACTAACATAATATTCAATAATTGGTACCAATCATACAAATTTCTGAACCAAATATAATACAACAATCAGTGGAACTAGATTTGCACGGTTCATCTGAACAAAATATAATTCATGATATATCCCTGAAAATGTCTAACGAGTGCTTTGATAAGTAACACAAACAACTACAAATAACCAAATAATGAGTTGTCCTCCACTGAGAAGTAGCTCGAATAGTTCTCTTAGGTCAAACGCAAATATTCATGAAATTTTTCGTCGAAGTTTAGTAATTATCACAGAATTATACAGATCATTGAACTGCCAATTATTTGACCGTGACTTATTTATATCATGAACTCAGAATGACTGGTGGGGTAGAGAAATGGTATATTTTCAAGATGAATTAGCTAATAGCAGCAATCCAAGAGATTTTTTTAAAGTGACATCTCACCAACATTCCGGAAAGTAAATGACAAAAACACCTAGCAGTCCACAACGCAAACCACCTTCGTTGCAGCCCCGTGCATCCCACTTCAAGTTGGAAGACGTGTGTACTGACAATCAGTTAGAAAATTGATTTTCTGATTTGGAAAATTTTACAGATGAAAACTTTCTCAGGAGTTTTCGATTTTGATATTGTACGAATTTTTATTTCCAGAAAACTTTTCGTAAGTAAATAGAAACATTTTCATTTCAAATCGGACAGGACATCCATAAAATGATGATGATGATTTAAAATGGCAAATGAAAATACTAGTCATAAGATTTAAAACAGTACCTTAGAGATCATGAAAAAAGTTTCTTCCGCAGGAAAAGATAATCTCGATATGGTATTATTGTATTTTACGGTTGTTTCCAATGAATGTTTGAAGATCAGAAGTCGGGATGCCCATTAGGAAAGCGCGATTACGTTTTATTTTCTGATTTTTCCATCCTTATAATGACTTTAAAGACAACTACCGCCCCTCTGTCTAAATTGGCGAATAACCAGAGAAAATCTCATGCTCTATGCGAATAATTACTTTGAAGCACAGATTTCGAAACGGCAACCTTTCTTCAACTTGAGTGACATTCACTGCCACTGTCACGATACTCAAAATTTTTTGCCACGCCCATTATCGAGGCATTTTTTGTCCCTCAAGTGTTACATTCGCCACTTCGGAGTACATATTACGAACCTGATTATTTCGAAATTTGTGCTTCAGAAAATTGTTCGCATAGTGAATGAGATTGTCTCAGGTTTTTCGCAAACTACGACATCAAGGCGCCAGGTGTCTTTAAATTGTTTACTGGATCGTACTCTTCGAAATTTAAAAGAATATTATCCAAAAAATTTCCGAGAATTATTCTCTTGTGCAACTGTACATCAGAACTTGATGAATTTTAGCACAAATCTTAGGGATAATACATTACAATAGTATGCCAAATCTCACCTCGATCAATGTTCCAATTTTCGCCTTATCATTGTTATAACATAAGTTACTCAAGAATAACTGCCTTGCCAACCAATCTGAATATGCGCTCGAAAGCTACTGACTTCACCTCAGTGCAATTCTTGTTTTTTTCTTGAAAACAGCAACATGAGAAAATCTATATGACTTCGAATGTAACAAAGATTCATTGTCATATTCTTTAAAAAACTAGTGCCACATCCAAAAAAAAGGTCTCAGAATGTACACAAATGCTTCTGATATATTCGCTATAATAGGTCTCTTGCATGTATTTTTTTTATCACTAGAATCAAATATTCTATTCATAAGAATACTGAAAAACTTCAATCGCCGTAAAAAATTTCAATTTCCAACGAGAAAACTATCTTTCACATTGTGCTCCACATATTGGTTGTTTAAACACTCGGAAGTTCGCGCTTTCCTTGACGTACCTCGATATATCCTCTCTCTCCATCTTCTCGTGTACCTTTCTCTCTAGCAAGCCAATAGGGAGCGTTAACTGTATTGATCTGGGCATCGTGGAATAAGGAGTGACGTAGGAGGCGATCTACCGCGTTTCAGCCACTGTGGTTTGGCGTCCCGATTTGACGATTTTTAATACCGATTTAGTTGAAATTCGCAAATTGTTGAAGTGTAAGATAGCATACATTATGATTTTTTATCGAAATGGAATAAAAAAAACATAAAAATATGATGACTCGTGTTACATGCAAGAGACCTATTTAAAAAAGCCATTTTCTCCATTAGTCGTTCTGAAAAAATATATAAAATTAGGACGAGTCTACTTGATTAAGGTTATAAGATAACCTTCATCAAGTAAACTCGTCTAAACTTTATGTTTGAAATAAAACAAATAGATCTATAGAGTCATTATCAACTGTTATATAATTTCTGAAGTTTTGAGGGTTTCTGAAAGTGTTGGTTACTACATTTCATTTATCAAAGGAAGAAGATGACGTAGAACCTGCTGTCAAAATTTTTCTATGCACAAATATTCGCATTGACAAGTTTGCCAGAGGTTTTAAGTTAGCTTAGTCCGTTTGTAATCAGGTATTTTTGAATACACGTGGTGAGATTTTGACAATAATAGAAAATAGATGCTACTGACGATTACCAATCGAAAAATGGAAGATGAAATAATGTGTCCAGTATTATTTTTGTATTGTAAATTATGTAACCGTTTTCCTGAGTTTTTTACTTCAATCATTATATGCCAGTTGATAAAATAATTTTGTCATTGAAGACAAGACGTAATATGTTGAAGACAATAAAAGTATATCGTAAGATATCAATATCGAAAAGTATAATGTGAAGGTATTACAGAAAACCTGTATTCTTTAATGAAAAGATATATATTTTTACTGTAGATTCAATTATTCATTCCAATATCAGTTCTCCGTTCTGAAGCCATAACTCGCTAGGGATAAATCTTTTCCAGACAGAATAATTTCATTTATCAACAGCGACATGCTATTATTGGCCATTGAAGTTCTCAGTCACGTTGTTCATCACGTTTCTTACTCGGAAGAGTACGATTGAACCATTATTTTTATTCTCCCTGTTTATGCAAGTAATAAACGTAGAATTACAATTGTAGTTGATGAAGTGATTCGTTGCGACTCGAATTTATACTTTGTTCTCAAAAGTATTCACCTCATACAGAACAGCATTTTTCATTGACATTCTTAAGCAATTTTTCAATATTTAGGTCTGTGATTCCATTGATGATTTCCTATGTCAAATCTTGGTCATTTCCAAAAATTATCATGAAACTAATGTGATTTTGGTTGTTACTCATCACCTAATCGAATTGAAGGCTCACAAAGGACAGAAAGTTTAATTGCACCTTTCTGCCTTTCGCCAGTGTTGGAACGTTCTTCTAGATTTGAACAGACAGATAATTCAAGGCAATAAGCATTGCAATAAGCAAGGCTGGTTTCATGTGTGGGTAAAGTTATTCCGAAAAAAATAACTTAGAAACTCGATTTGAAGGAGTTTGGATCTTAATACTGAGATCATAAATAAAAAATATTTGAAAGAAATTCACTGATCATTAGATCCCAAGAAAATCTTGCGAGCGTTTGCATGTTGCTTATGCTTCAATCAACTAATTTCTTTCAAAGCTGATAAAAAGTTCCGAAAAAATGTCTCGAAAAAAATTCAGGAAAATTTAATCCTGTCCTCAGATGGCCGGACAGAATGGATTTTGATACCGTATTCATCATCAGTAAGTCAAACTTCGTCATTCAGGGGTATTTTCCGCTCAAAATTCGAAGATAACAGACATTTGCACAGAAAGATAGAACATGCGCGCAAAAATACTAAAGATGTGGACAGATGAATCCACTGTTGCACCTGTTGTTGTTTTTCCTGGAATCCATAGAATAATTAATAGATTAACTCATGTGTGAGTGAATTTCCAGATTTAAGTGACAGTCTCTTCCCTAAAATCATGGCAATATTGACATATTCATCAACATAGATATCTATCAGAGATTAACTATGTCTATGTAGAACAGGTACTGGTGAAAATATTAAATCCCTTTCTTCCGAGATATGGTAATTCTTATTAAATGATTGCGAGGTAGGTATATGTGTTCTATAAGGGGAAATATTCTATGTTCTCTTCCAGATATGGAAAACGTGATTATTTACAATTATTGATCGTTAATTTTGGTGAAGGAAGAATTTCTTTAGCAAAATCAATAAACTGAAATATGACGAAGAAAAGGATTATAAAACTTTCTGTAGATTCCCTATGTAACATAGTTCACATGATATATTTTCCATATGTCAACTATAATAATTTAAGAGTTTCCCCAGGAAGAAATTTAATACAAAATTCAGGTTCAAACTCTCTCTCTCTCTCTCTCTCTGAGCAATACAAACACATACTTTAGTTAGTATATTTTGTACTGTGATTGTCATAGCATGCTCATAAAGTAAATAACATAAATGTGGGTGGAAAATGTAGAACTTCAAAACAGTGTAAATATTATTTCCATTAGGATTATAGAACGGCAAATATGGAACTAAATATTCAATGATAACATGACTCTCAAATGGTCTAGCTTAAAGCGTAGCAGTTTGTAAATAATAATTGCTGTTCGATATTCACGGAAAGAATCCATTATCAAGGGCAAACAGTACCTACCGTCGGCTGAAAAATTACGGTTTCGCAGATTTCGGCAACACAGCTACATTCAAGTTTTAGAAAACTTCGTTAATGACTCAAGGTCAGATACCTGCCCACGCTCTACATGCCGTAACGTTACTAATAGCCGCGAGAAATATTATAAATGCGTGAAATTTTGACGTTGGAAGGAAAACAACCGGGTTTAGTTCTGGAAGCTTGAGTGATTATATAGGGTCTTTCAATAGGGACGGGTCGATGTTGGCAGCCTGTGGCGGCCATGTTGTTTTAACGTCGTCTTTCTAACCTATATTTTTTTATTCAGTTAGTAATGCCAAATCACCATGGCAATCACCTAACCGCCAAGTTTGAATCCAATCGCTCAGGTAGTTTCTGAAATAAAAAATAAATAACTTCAAAACTTCAAATGCCTATAACTCCGAAACTATTTGATCGATTTGGCCCATTAACGAACTTAACCGCGGCATTCCCATGCGCGACCTACCCTGAAAGTTTCAAGTTGCTAGCTCACTTCGTTCGACAGTTATCGTGTCTACGGCCGGCCAACCGGCCGGCCGGCCGGGCGGACAGAATCGATTTTGACACCGGATTCCTCATCAGTGAGTCCAACCTAGTCGATTGAGACCATTTTCGGCTCAATCATCCAAAATTACAGACATTTGATTTATTTCATGTCAAAATCGACCCGTCCTTATTGAAAGACCCTTTATTTCGAGATTTTTTTTTTGGATGTACTTAATAATTTTGTGAGAATGCACCATGTTATTTATTTTCCTCTTTTCACTCCATATCAGTTTTATTTTCCCGAAAATTCGTTAATATAAAATTGGTAACATTGCGCATTCTTACTATTTTTTTTAACCACTAAAACTCACCCCGTTGTATTCGAACTACTGTTTGCTCTCTAATAAATTAATCATTTCGCAAGGATATAAGAATTGGATAATTTTCGACGATGAATAATGAGTGGAATATCGAAGTAGGTGGATATTTTGTCAGATTTGAAACACAAATTGTATCTCTTCATGTGAGATGACATCCTTAAATAACATTCATAGATAACATTTACATTTCATACTAGCAAGTCCAATCATTTGCTGACAAAGAAATGAAAAACAAAACAGGACTAAGCTACGAAATCACAATGCGTTCATTAAGGTTTTACTTAAATCTCCTTCCATTAAGCCCAATCCATAAATGTCACTCAAACTGTTGTTGATGTGCTACAGACTCCTCTTAAGCTATAGAGTGGACGGTTAGCCTATTGGAAATACCTTAAGAGAGGATAGAGAACATTTTTCGAACGGCTCTAAGCCTATTTTGCGTGAATGCATTTCCCGAAAAATTTAGGATATACTGGGGGATAAGGACCTTCACTCGTTTATGTCTAAGACGCCAGGAAATGTTCATGGAAATTTATGGCTACTGATTTGATCAATCAATACGCTATTATTTTTCCTGCTCTTCCGAGACCTGAGTTTGAATGATTCCAAACAATGATACATATTGTTGATTTTCAAATTCCCTGAATTCTTGTTAGAATTATCTTGGATCATTTAAATTTGTAAATTCTTTGATCGAACAGATAATCATTGGAATCGGTCAAATATTTCTGTTTGAGTCGTTTGAAATTTTCAAAAAACACCATGTCCACCCGAAATGAGTATCTCTAGCGGACTTTGAACTAGGGCTGGGAATCATGAATGAATGATTTGAATAATCTAATATTCATTGAATAACTATTCGAATAATTTGGTTTTGCATTTTTCATGTATTCATGAATATTCACTGAATAGTTGAATGATCAATAAATAATTTTTATTCATGAATACTCAATGAATACTCAATGAATAGTTTTATTCATGAATACTCAATGAATAGTTTTTATTCATGAATACTCAATGAATATTTTTTATTCATGAATATTTGACTTTTCAGTGAATGTAGTTCTGAATGAATATTTATGAAGAGTACCAATATTCATGGATACATGCACATCCAACTATTCACTGAATATTTATCTATTCAACTTTTCAATAAATATTCTACTATTCATAAATAAAACTACAGGATATTCCAAATTAAAAATTGTGAACGTAGTCAAGTGTTTTATGTGTTTTAATGGTAAAACTACTAATGAGAACCATTCACTGAATAATCAACTATTCAATGAATAGTCAACTATTCATGAATAGTCAACTATTCATTAAATCGTCAACTATTCATGGATATTCAACTATTCATTGAATATTTATGAATAAAAACTATTCATTGAATAGTCATGAATAAGGAGTATTCATTGAATATTCATGAATGAAAACTATTCATTGATTTATTTATGTGTTGTAATGAATTATTCGAATATTCGAATAAATTTTCGAATGAATATTCGAATACAAAAAACTGAAAAAGTCCCAGATGCTAAATAGTACAGATGACTAATTAATGGATGTGCATAATTTTCATGAAAATTTTCCTCATTAGTGATCAGAAATGAATTTTTTTTTCAATTGTGATTATTCGTATTATAAAGCTATGAGTTCTAAGAAATTGACTTCTAGAAGTGAAATAGCCACCTCCTCAGCGGGGTGGCTACACCTCTGGAATTTTTAATCAGGAAGATTGGCCATGTGATACATCATTTGAAACCTCATCACTTCAACTTCTCATAATTTGCAGCTTATTTTACAATTGAGTTGAATTTCAATAATTAATGGTTGTTCATCATATCCCCTAAAAATATTTACTGATTCATGATCTTGCATGAATCTTCCCTCAAAGAAGTCATATTTTTCGATTTTGTTTATTATTTCGTGTTTTGAATAACTTGAATCAGAAAAATCAATCAAAAAGTTCTGACATCAAGAAAATTAAAGGAAAATTCAATTTCATTCGAAACAGATATATACTTTGTGAATTAGAAATTCAATTCAATTGTACAAAAAGCTACAAATTATAAAATGTTGAAGTGATGAGCTTTAAAATGGCCAATTCACCTTATAAACAATTAGAGAGGGGTAGCCACGGTAGCCACCCCGCTTAGGGGGTGGCTATTTTACTTCTAGAAGTCAATTTCTAAAAACCCATAGCTTCAAAATACAAAAATAATAGCTTTTCAAAAAAATATCCATTTCTTATCACCAATCAGGAAATATTCTCATGTAAATTATGAACATCCATTAATTACTGAAATTCGATCCGATTTTCGTGAAAAGTGGAAAGCTGGAGTCATAAGCTTCCATATGAGGTATGACACTTCCTATCTTCCCTACTCAAAATTTGAGTATGGGAGTTCAGGGGGTGGTTATTTCACTAATGAATTCTCTCTAAAAAGTGTCCTTCTCCAAACAATAATCGACCTGTCCTGGCGTTTTCAACGACGTTGCCAATTCGCCCGTGAATGGCTCTGTTTCGTTTCCACTGGACAACTCTGTGTATAAACAATTATGGGGGTTTAAAATTTTGGATTCCGTGTGAAATGCCACTTAGCAGGTAAACGAGCGTACAAAAGCCCCTGACTCCGCGACGCCAATTTTCTTGATCGCGCATTGTCAGTCATCCATTACAGGTAACATTATTCTGTCATCGGATCCATCAATCACCAACGTCCTAAAGACGTGTCGTATACACACCAGCTAATCTTTCCATTCAGAGAATCTCGGAACAACCAACAAAGAAAAGGAATTATCGATCACTCCCTAACATTTTTCAACGGGATGATACAAGATTATATCGTGCGGCCGCAGTACGGACCCAGAATTTAAAGTAATTAATTTTTATCCTGAAGGAATGCCGAACAGTTAGCGCGCGTTTAATTAAAATGTCATAACCAATTAATATAATTCATGGGATGGAGGGGTGAGGAGGACGAAAGGAAAGACGCGAGATTCGGAAAATGGAGGGAAAAGCAGGAAAGAAGGTTTTTCGATCCTTAAAATAAGGGACTTTGACCTGGAGGTCGGCTGAGGGGAAAACTTCAGTTTATGGAAAACTAAGATGGTATTTCACGGCATTTAGGGATCGAAGTCGCTTAGCTTTGGGCAATGTGCGGAATTGTATTTTCAGGTAATTTAAGTATCAAATAAAATGTGGATAGTGGATCCAAGAACTCAGGAGTTTTCGAAAATTGAAGTTCATTTTTAAGAACGCAGCAGCGTTTTCATTTTAATAAACTGTTGATTTCAATGGACATTTGACTAAAAATAGTCCCAAACAATCAGTCATTGGTTTTACTAATGAAGCTTTCTCTATTCAAACAAAAATGCTCAAGAATTTGAAATTTTCAGAGTAAGTTGAAGCCTAAATATCTTGAATCATGTTCGTTTATAGGCATAATTTGCAAAGTTTCAGAGTTAGTGACATCTGAACCTCATTCCGTTTTCCTGGTTTGCATAGTAGCTCGAAAAATATTTATATTCCATTCTTTTTTATAAAGTATCTCGATAGACCTTGACTTGAGTATATCAAGTGTTTGTAACTAAAATAGAAGCGATACTCCTGAAATATCGGCAATGTCAAAAAAATTCTCGAAGACGTTGTAAATTTCTACTTTCTTCCAATCACAAGAATTCAGTTTCAGCATAATCAATAAACTCATTTCTTTGATTCGAAATTTGAAGTACCGAAAGTAGTTTCAAGAAGCAGAGGCTGCTAGGATGTGCGATATAGAATTACGCTCATTCCGATAGTAGCCCTTATATTTTGTAAACAATCATCTTATATTAACGACAGATGTGAGTAAGAACCATAGTATATTATTCAACAAGCATATAATGACTGCTTATATTCACGAGGGTGAAGTTTGCGACACCAGCTGCAGGTGACTGTCGCAATCACCCAAGTGAATAATAGCGATTATATGCGAGTTAAATACTATGCTTTGGCCACAACTTCATTGGTAAAATTGGAATAATTCTGCATTTTGGATAACCCACAATAGAGCTATCAGAATGCTAAGCTTCTTTCTCTGTGATTGCTGGAAACTGTCAAGCTTACGAGAAACGTCAATATTTTCACTCGATCTATGCATGAAGTGTAAAATATTCATTAAAAAAACCTATTATCCACGACTTCATTACAAGATCCATCGAAATCTTTACCTATATTATTCAATGATCGTGGACAAAAGTGTTATGTTTTATATGAATATATCTTCATTTTTGAGCTACACGTCACCCCAATCAGGAAGACTAAGTACAAACTAATGCAAATTTTATATCCTATAATTGAGAAATAAAAATATGAAATTTTCATCTCAAAAACTACAGATACTTTTTCGTTAAAATATCGCAAAGATTTTCAAGCCGTGAAAATAATACTGAACAGTCAAAATGTTATTTCAGATTCTTAAAAACATAGAATATTGAGAAATATGTATATCTATAGAGACCCAATTTTGGTTTTCAGTTGAGGTGTTCAGTTTTAACCGAGGATTTATCACTAGAACGAATTTTAGAAAAAAAACCTTAATTATTATATCTCAGCAATTGAAAATTAGATTTCGTTGAAATTTTGCATTTGTCTTCATCTCCTCATCATTTAGATTTAATTGGATTTGTAGTTTTTGGGTATGAAAGCAAAATGAAATTTTGAATGGTTAGGTTCATCTGTGAAACTATGGAGTGAATTTAACTTCCGGTGAATTTGACCTCCGCAATCAAGAACCATACTTGCAAATATTGATTAGAAATATTCTTCTCACAGAATTTTGAGATAATTGAATTTGGAACGGGTATATTTGCGTAAAGGACTTTCTCCAGCTCTATACTTGCATAGAAGGTATGGAGCTTGATAATGAAGATCGAGTTCATGAATTGCTAAAATCCGCTCAATGATTCCGTAGATTGAATTGAAATCTGGAACTTGATGGAATATGATGGTTTAGAGGTTCATACATAATTTCCTGAGGATCATAGGATTCGTAGTATGCAAAAGGGTTTTCAACGGAATAGGTCTACGCAATCGGTACGTAAATGGGTGGCTGCAGGCGCTTTGGCAACAAATTTCAACAATGAGCTCACTTCACGGCAGTTAGTTCTCTTCTAGATTATTTCATTCATGTATTCGCTTCAAATCTCACAAATATACTATTGCTCAAACGTTGGATCTAGACATATTTCTTTCTTTAGAACATTTAGGAAACATTATATCCAATATGAAGTCAATATAATCTACTTCAAAAATTTCAAGTCAACTGGTTCAAAATCCCCAAAATTACCTTGTTCGCGTCTAGGCAAACCTTTTAGTTGAGTTTTAGATATTCCAGAAACGAAACCTAATTATGTTTTTGAGGGCTATCATTTTAAAAATGGCTTCTGATTGTTGAACATATGATTTACAGAATATTGCGGGATTACAGGACAAAATCATAATATTACCGTCTTCCTCACAACCGATCGTAAACACATCGAAAGACACATCTAAGAAACCTTATATTGGTGGGGTAGGTTTGGATCTTGATAAGGAAGGTGGAAATCGTGAGTGGGTAAAATCAACCCAATGATTCCGCAGATATACCCATTCGAAATTTTATTTTCCCAATATTTCCAAAAATATTAGATCAAAATCAAATCCAGTACTTGTTTTAAGAAATGACAGCTTGAAGGTACATACAGAATATCATAAAGAAAAATGATCAGAAGTTCGCACAATATTGAATATTCAAAAAAAGTTTTCATTTATCGAATCATTACGAACTTTTCATTACAGTTGTCAACAAGCATTTTCAAACTAGTTACCAAGTGTGATCTTGATAGAACCAGTAGTTTTTGAGTTATTCCGGAAAAAACCTGCAAAATTATGAAAGTATCAAACTGAAATTTGGTCGAATATAGAAATCTAGGTATGGGTGAAATTTTTGCCAAATATAATAAAGAAAAAATCTTTGCATTCCGAAGTTTCAAGTCACTAACTTGTTTCGTTAGACAGTTATCGTGTTGTCGTCCGGACCTCCAGACAGAATTGAATTTGACACAGAATTCGTCATCCTTGAGTCCAACCTAGTTGTTTGAGCCCAATTTTGGCTCTAACTTGGAAAATTGCAGATATTTGAACAAGATCACGCTGTTCCCTAGAACATGCGCGTAAAAAACGACATCGAAAGGACCAAGCCCTAGAATCAATTTCAGTTTCATCACGATCTACAAGGGTGAATTAAGAATAGAAAATGAATCAAGCTCTAAAACTCTTCATTCTACAATTGATCTCAATGTCTATCATGAAGATACCTTCAGCACTGATTGGCCCGTTTATGAAGGGTCTTCAAGACTATTTCTGCAGGCATTGCAAAATCCAATTCTCATTATTATCTTGATTGGGAAGTACGTTTCAAAACAGATATGGAAACCAATTTGAAGTCTCCACAATGTTTTTAAAACCTCGTGAAAGCCCAGTATCAAGAGAATCACAGGACTAATAGTTTAATGAAACCCATATGAAAAGATTAAATTTTCTCCATTCCATTCTGTAGTTTTCTTGGTTATGATGAAACTTATTATTTTACTATAAGAACTCATTCTCCCATTAGTTATAAGAAAAAGTGTATGACTATATAATTAGCTGAAATACGAAGTGTATTCTGGAACGCTTCGAATGTTTTTGATAAACTCGACTGAAATACCTCTAGAAAAAAAACGGGTTTCAAATATTTCAATTGAATAGGAATTACAGAGAAAACTGTTTGTGGCAAATTCTTTTCAATGTTAAGATATCGTTTTATTGATATTACACATGAGATAAAATGAAAAGACAGCTGTTCCATAAACATAGTTATCTCATCAATAATTCATAATTCCAAATTTTGTGTTGAACTTATTAGATGGCCGAAAAGATTTTCATTGAAAATATGGCGAAAAATGCAATGATACCTTATAATTATAATAATTTATAAACCCTTTAAAATTAATAGGTTTAAAGCTATCTTTTCAATGAACACTCATCTTCACTAGAGACGAAAAGCTCCTAAGAAAAGCAATTTGCAGAACATTCGAGCTTGAATTAATCTACCCTTTATACGCTCACTTGTGGAGGTAAAGAACTTCTGATCAAGGGATTTTGTTGGTTTCTACATTTCTGTATGGTTGTTATTGGAATTGTGAATTCTTACTTGGATGCATTGGTAAACTGTTCAATTATATATTACCCCTCGAGCGGTTATCCATGAGGGGAGAATTTCTATTTATTTGTGTTTAATTTTGATGTGGAATATCTCGTGAGAATTTATTGTGTAATTTTGTTTTATTCCGAATAAATATTATTATTATTATTATTAAGAATTGCGCAATGAAATCATCCTACTAGTAATTCAAGAACCTTAAGAAGTATTTTCCTGCTCTAAAAGGTATTTTCATGGAGTATCAAGCTTTTTTGAGAGTAAGTTCTCTCACAAAAGCAACATTGTTATTGTTCCTATTTTTTTGAGGTTGAAATCAGAACCCCATTCGTCTAAATATATTGTATCTGATACTGCTTTAAAAAATTATAATGAGGCTGAATTTTATCATTACTTTCCTGAAATATTCAACTCATTCCACACTAGAATGTTTTTTGTTAGAGATAGGTACTCTTGATGGGAGAAATTCATTTTTTTCGGGATCATTTATCTTTTGATTTGCCTACATATTTCATATTCATTTATTTTATGACGTATGTTCTGAGTTAACGACTACAATATGTTTGCACTTCAACTTAATATATCTGATATCTTATATGAGTAAATACTTTGGTGAATTTTCTGCAAAATCGGACATTAAATCTTCGAAAAAGATGATTGTATTGAAGTTTCGAATAAATTTCCTATCTTCTTCAAGCTTTTATCATATACTGTAATAATATTGTTCTAAAGCTGTGTGATATCCAAATTTTGTTGACCACCATCAATGCCATCATCATCTAATTTGTTCGACCACTTATTTACATTTTCATCGTGATATTCTTTCAAGCTAATGGTTTATTCACTTCCAATGAAATTTTTCAGTTATCAGCTGTGATATCATTTGAATTTTTCACAGATTAGTCAACTTGCTGCTTTGTAGCCTGCAGAAGCCCATAATTATTTCATTTCTTTGATTTCTGTTGGATATTGAAGTTTTTCATACTTTTACAGAAAACCAACATAAACTTGTTCCTCACTTTCCGCTTTAATGTATTTAAGTTTGAAGCGAGTTCTTAAAGTACCTATTCACAAATGTCATTCTGCATGCGATCTATCATATTTATGTAATGGTTTTATTGAGACTTCGATTTACAATCATATAACCACATGCTGTTCATTACGCCTTAATGAAACCAAAAATTCTTTATAACAAATATCTGCCGATTAATCTACAAATATTCCACCTTGATCAGAGCTAATCATCCAACCAACCAAAACATGACTACAGCTGTTTCACAGTTCTTAGTGATTGTCAGACCATCTTACCTTGGATAAACCGCATGGCAATCTAGATACTTATAACCTGACAGATGGAATACTGCAGTATAAAAACATACAGCGCGCCATCTCCCAGGAGCATCTTGTGAATCCTGTAGAATACTTTGATCGATGTGCATGACATTCATCGATCGAAACATCCTGCCGCTGTAGCTTTAAAGTTCATAGATATTTATTCACATGTTAAAACTTTATTGAATCCTCTCCGAGAGCAAATACTCTGAGAATTGTTTCTTGGGAGGCCTACTCCTTAAACCGTCGTTATCTACCTAGTTTGTAGCCTAATTTGGATACCATTCCACCCTTTATCGTCTACGCCACTCCCTCCTGAATGATCCGAATCCAGAACCTCAACCGGAAACAAGAAACCCGCACGAAAAAGAGCAACGTAATTTCCGGTTATTCAAGCCCGCCGTCTAAGTTTTTTTGGTCTTCGTCGGGGCGCTCGGACTGGTGGATTCCATAGTTGTGAAACTTGTTTAATTAGGCGAATTTTTGGCGCTAATTTGGTACACTTCACGGAATAAGAGACGCAGGCCAGAGGGATCGAGACCGTCGCCAGAGGCGGTATCAGATCCAGGACTTGTAACTTTCCGACGGTTCCCTTGGAACGAAACCGCTCATGCAAATTGAAATATGAGGAAAAGGGTGAAGAAGAGATGAATATTTCTGGGTTGTTTTGGACAGAAGTGTATATGAGGTTTTAAAGGAGATATTTTGATGTCCTAGTGTATATAGGACCTCGATTCTCGAGTTAAGGCTTCGCGAAATATATACGAATAACCACGCATGGATTATAACTGGTATGACACCTATTGGGTCTCTTTTCCACAATTTCAACTTCGCGTTGGTAACTGAAATGTGTGAACAAAATAATTATCATACCATATACCAGGTATCGATTGAAGCTTATTTTGGGACTATTTCGCATTGTTTTTTCGTTTTTTTCTGGGTTTTCATTTCCAATGTCTGGAATAAAACTATTGAAAATTTGATGGAAATTGTTTTTACATGAAAAACGCCCTTGCGGATTGAACTATTTTTCAAGGGCAGTTCCTGTAAAACAGATTGCCTAATGCACAATGAAGAAACAATACAAATGATGAACAAAGCAAACTGTGGCGTTTCAGACTATAAATCTAACTCTTTCATCAGACAAAAGAGAAAATTTTTAGAATTTATTTCTTTCGATATTTGAAATATTTGAGACTTTTATCGAATAGACATTTTTGAGAAATCCCAGCAATACAGATTCAGAAAGTTTTTTTAAATCTACCTCTTTTTTGAGTGAATTCAGCCAAATAGGGTCTACAGAACAATGGGCAAAATTATTCTCTCCATTTAACAAAATGCAAGAGGACTCTTTAATTTTTCTCTTCAAATTATCTGATTCCGACATTGGTATTTTTGTATTGTCCCAATCTATCATGTGATTCCCAATATTCACATATCAGAACTTCATTGACCTATACTGCACTTCACTTATCTGCACTGACAAGTGAAAGTGATTGGAGTGAAGTGTAGAATAACATTGTCATGCAGGTACGACGAACAAACTTATAACCTCATCATATCTTCTTCTCCTTCTTCAATCCTTTATATGTGCCGGGAATCTCAGTCCATCTACACATCTTCAAGTAATAACGACTAAGTCTGCCATATATAGCAGGTCTTGGATGCTCCAATATTTAGCCGGATTAAACATATTTTATAACTACAATCACTGCAGAATTTTAACAAACATCACTGAACAATCACGTAACAAATGGAAATCTTTGGTTTGACACCAATATTTTCCGACTCTTTCAATAAGTTCCGGAGTTCAAAAATGGGACGCGTGGAAAGTAGTCATCACGCCGTGACGACCATTTTCCCTCATCATATCTGAATAAACAAAACTCTATGGCAATAACCCCACAACACACTGTACTCATGAAGGCACTCAAACGAATAAATATAACGAAAGTGCATTCAATAGAATACCACCCAACACAAAAAGCAATCCTAAAAGGACATCTCCGTAACATTTCCCCCATTTTTCACGCTCATGAACCCCAAAGACAGACCAAACCGCAATTGTTGGTCTACATTTATGTAACGTCGTCATTTCGCCTTGCTTCTAATTCGACTACGATGCACTTCTGTGAACTCCGCTGTACTCAGAGCTGAGGCTCACTTAACCACGCTATTAACCACTTAAGTTCAATTAGATGAGAAACTTTTCCGACAAATTCACATTTAAACCGCAGTTGTTAAGGGGTATGCAAGGAGGTGTTTATTCACACATCGATTCTATAAGGACGCCGAGTAATTGCCGGAGGTTGTATTTGCCTCAGGAATTCGTATGACATTTCTGTAACTTGTATAGTCATTATATACATTCATTGTTGATCTACGAGTACTGCTCGGTATAACGTAAAATATTGCAAGATGTACAAGTTCTCATATAAAAGGAATTTTAGTATCTAGGTTGCCCTTGGAATGTTTTTATTTTGGCCGTACATGGTGTTAATTCCCACATCGATTCTATGAGGACGCCGAGTATTTGCCCGAGGTTATATTTGCCTCAGGAATTCGTATGATATTTCTGTAACTTGATTAGTTATGATATACATTTATTGTTGATCTACGAGTACTGCTCGGTATTTTTCACTAATCAAGACAGTCTCGAAACAATGTTTGATTTATGGTTGGGGTCTCTATTGAGAATAAACAGGGTGATTTGTCCTATTCGACCGATTTTACTTTTATCGATATCTGTGGTATGACTTATTCGATTTTAGAGAAATTTTCAGCGAAGTACAATATTAATGAGGACATTCATTAATTTCAAAGTTTTTTTCAAAATAAGTGGTTGTCATTGTGATAATTCCAGGTTAATTGAGCAGGTTGAAAAAACACCCTGTATATCGCATTTTTAAATCTACGCATTATTTGAGAGTTTCTAATTTTTTTGGCCCACTTCTAGTTTTCTGAGAAAATTCCATCAAAAAAAGACAATGTCGAAATTTCGCTCATATCAATTCTACTTTCAATGATGAACTTTGGCATGGCTCATTCAATTTTGATGAAATTTACAGTATAGAACAATCTGAACGTGTAAATTCAATAATCGCAAAAGGTCTCTCAAAATACAGTGTTGAAATTGTGATAATTTTAGAATTTCAGATTAATTGTGCAGTTGAAGAAAAACACCCTGTACATTGCTTTTCCAAAAGTTTCTTATTCGGTTCAGATTCTACAAAAATATTTCATCATTCAGAGGTTTTTAATTTCTTTAGCACACCTATGGTTTTCCTAGAAAACATTTTTGAAGAAGAGCATGATTGAAATTTGGCTCACAAGCAGTAAGAGTATTCCGCACTAGGTAGGTAAGCTGTATTGTCCAATTATGATATGTTGAATTGGAATAACTCTTTTTTCAGAAGAGTAGTCAGGGTATTACTGACTTATGAGTTCGTCAATGTTCTGTTTTGATGCACAAAATACGATGAAAAAGATATCCTACGGCCCTTCAAACAAAACAAATTTAAATGCCCTGTATTTTCAACTTGACCTATTTGATAGAACACAAATGCAACAGACATGAAACAACTGAGAAGGTGTATCCAGATAGCTTTATGGAGGTGCTTTGTAAAGAGGGAATAAAATGATTAAAAATTTCCGAAGAGTATGTCATCTCTGAGTCAAAAACTGTTGAGATTTATCGAGAGAAGATTTGAAATTGTATTGTTTGAATTTTTCTTCAATACTCATCGGCAACGTATGTATCAATTTCAAACAATTTTCCATCATTTCATCCCAGTGAATTAAAAAGAAATACATTTTACAACTCGCACAGATGTCCTCTACTCTCATGAATGTGCCGTCCCACCTGGTGACAAAATTTCAGTCATTTGTTCGTTGTTTTGCATCAAAATATCATCCAACACTACAATCGAATGCCTCCTACTTGTCAGTTTGGATAAGTGTAATTGAGTGTTCTGCAGTGTAGTTCAATATATTTGCCGATCCTGTGCTAAAAAAGATGACATATTATAGAATGCTTTCTATTTCGCGAATGACATTAATCCTGGGATTTGATTGTTTGTGTGATTTCTTACGCAAATATAATCCTTATAAGCTGAGAGACATTTATATTTACATGATACCCAGATAACCCCACACTATATCCAAGATTCTGTGTAACCTCACAATATACAAAATCAGAACTACACTGGTGTGCAATATTGCAGTTGAGGAAGACACGACGAAGAAACCTTCTGCAATAAACGCCAAACTCTGTACAAATGCCAAATGCGTAACAAAACTCAATAAATCTTTTCACGGGTCGAGAATCTGGAATATATACCCAATCATCATCTCCAGTTCTCTTTTCCCACGAAAGCGTTAATATTACCCAAATAACCCTAACCATTATTTCTTCAGAATGCGGATATATACCGTCTAACGCTTACATCCTCACCACAATATATTCAAGCGTCGTTCGAGTCTAAACAAACACCCCATTTGAATTTAGATTAAACCCCTTGCCCAACCCTCACGTCTGAACCTCTATCTTTTTTGCAGGAGGCGTACAGGCGGTGGGTGTGCAGTGCTGTTTTGCCTCACTTCACGCGGGCGGACCGCCGTGTGCGACCCTGTCTGAGCATCTGCCAAGACGTCGAGAGACAGTGCCCTTTCATGCTGCCCGGCGACATAACCATGATCCCAGGGGAGACCATCACAAATCCTACGCCTCAATACGCCGGGGAGCCTACGTTTCTATGTCTGGGTGAGTATTTTCTTCTTATATTTTATTTAATACCAGGATATGTTGAGGAATTTCAAAATGGAGCAGGTCCACTTACTTATAATTTGGCTGAAATTTTCCTCTAGAACCAGACCGATGCATTCGCCATTCTTTAACTCATTTACTGATTTCATTTCACATCGAAAAAGTATATTTATTCATCATAATGAAATATAATAATACATAGTCTTGAAACCTCACAAGTATCCATAGTTTCCTAAATGAGACTGCTTTTGAATTTAATTCAGTAGTTACTGGAATAACTCACTTTACTGCTCGAACTCTTTTTTCTAATGAATATATGAATGTTCTTTTATTGAAACCTTTATCTGGTTACTTTTTCTGAATTGAGAACAACACAATAAACAGTTAAGAAGCCGGAATCAATTCAATATTTAGGGCAATACTCACATCTTCAACCCATAATTGGTTTGAAATTTAATCCCAAAACACGAAAAATTTTCGGGCGCATACGCCATTCTGCAACATGGTCAGTTCTCCCATATCATAGTTGAAAATTAACTTCACTGTGATGAAAAATAACCTGAAATACTCAGGAATAATCAATCCTGTCTTTAGTAGAAAAATTTGGTGAATGAATTTAGTAGTTCCAGGGATTACCTAAGAAGTATATGATCGAATAATATCAAAACGTTCACCTTTGTATGGAAGATGCGGCAACAGTATTAACTTTTAGTTTGAGCTCCACATAATGAAGATATTACAGATAGCAACATTTTCTTGAACAGAACAAATTCTAAAAATATTTTTTTTCTGCAAATTTTGACGATTCTCGAGCATCTTAGCACCCAATTATATTTTTTCAATAATATGGTAAATTTATCAAAACTGGAATTATATGATAGGACAGAGTCCTATTTGAATTACTATTCAATCGAACATATTATGTTGGTAAGTCTATCTGAATCTGAATCAATACATTGTCTGAATAAGTGAGGTATACCAGTACATAAAATAAAGGAAATAAAAAAAATTTGCCTGATGCGTGCACCATTTTGTAATTTTCAATTACTTCCACATTATACTGAGAAGACGAAAAAATAAAGCCTGGAATACTTACTCATAAAAAAAGTAATTACGATGGAAGGAATTGCCTTAGCCCCCACAGATCACTCTCTTGGAGCCTACACCTCAAGGCAGCGATTAGCAAGGGCCAGAGAGCTCTCTTCGCATGCCAGAGGATGGTCGGAAGTACGTGGGGACTCAAACCGAAACTTACCAGCTGGATCTATAAATCCATTGTGCGACCAATCGTCAGCTACGCAGCCTTCATTTGGCTGCCGAAGGCGAAATCACAAACGGGACAAAAGACCCTGGACAAATTGCAAATAACTCCATGTTTGTCTAGAACAGGAGCATCTTGTTCCTGTCCGACTGCTGACATGCAAGTTATCCTGGACCTGCCTCCTCTAGGACTATTCTTAGAAAGTGAGGCGGCTAGGTGGGCTCTCCGGGTGGCGAGAGAGCGGAAGCTTAAAACTGGAGACTACAAAGGCCATCTTCGCGTTCTGAATGAATGTAAGGAGCTTTTAAATGTGGTCACCTTCTTACCCTGAAACACGAGTTTCAGAAAAACTACAGCGTGACAATACCAAGTCGCGACCAATGAAGTAACGGCGAAAAGGTTTTCCCTTCAGGGTCCCTGCTGTTTTACACGGATGGCTCAACGACCGAAGATGGACGAGTCGGGGCTGCTGTATATGGCCCCTCATTACAACTGGCTCTGCCAATGGGCTTCTGTCCATCGGTATTTCAAGCGGAAACCTTTGCCATAAGGGAGTGTATGGCATATTGTGCGGGATGTAACTACCGGAAAAAAAGGATATACATACTATCTGACAGCAGAGCAGCTCTACTGGCACTTGATTCACCGTCAATCCGGTCAAAGCTAGTCTGGGAATGCAAAATGTCACTCAACGCACTCGGATCAAATAATCAGGTCAACCTTATTTGGGTGCCTGGTCATTCTGGAGTGCATGGTAACGAAATGGCTGATCAGCTAGCAAGGACTGTTCTCCGAATATCTAGTCCCTAAGCTTATTGTTTCGCGAGTTATTGTGTCTTGGATTAGCCATCAGGCCAACCGTCGACTCAATAACTTCTGAGAGAAGCTACTTATGCCCGTACGCATAGTCAATACTACGTACTTGAGAACGTCCTAAGTCGATGCGTCCATCCCATATTGGTTACTTGACAGCCGAGCACTACTTCGCCAATGCTTGGTGGCATGCTTGCTCAAATCTACGAACGACCTACCTTCAGGCGTGCTCAAGCATGACATCATCACAAAATAGCGAAAATTGTTCGTTTTCTGTGACTTTCCACAACCCAGCGTTGCTGTTTGTATTATAATCGTGGTGTTCTGTACTATGTACGATAACGCATGTACGATAATACCGTTTTGTGCGATAAGTTCAGAGAACCTACCATCTGAAAATTCAATTCATCTAAAGTGTCCGAAAATACGAAAGCGTTTAATGAAACTGCTCAAATGATTTTCGATAAACATATTGCTCTCAGGAAATGAAAATGATTTTCTACGAATTCATCATAATAACTGCAGAACTTAATACTAAATGGCCCTGTTCTTAATGACCATCATGCTAGTAAGCACTCCCCTCATTCGAAAGCAACACAGATGCCATAAATCATACACTCTGTCTGTAATTCTGTTAGATAAAATTATCTAACAGAATTACGGTTCGTTTTATGAGGCGGCTTCTTTGACACCTTGAAGAGATACTGTCATATAATAGCAAGTTTTCAGTGCGACAAACATGAAAACAAACTAGATTTTACCGATATCCATGAACTTCGCCGAGAATTGCCGAAGGTTTGTTTTATGGATTTGGGATTCGCGAAATAGGCCTGGGGCTCAATGACGAAGGTCGGAATACTGACTAAGTACCATGACTATGATTCCCCAAGTATACGAGTACACATCCAAAATTCTACCAAAAATGAAGAATGGATGAAATTGAAATACACGGTGAGTCTTTGACCTTGCAGAATATTTTAACAGAAGATTCCTGAAGCCAAAAGAAACACTTTTTTCCCTTACCATTTTTTCCGATTCGGCTTGGTTCGTAAGATACAGACTGTTGAAAATCCATAAAAAAAATTAATTTTCGATTATATCTCGCGAACGATCTCATCAAATGAGATGATTGTTGGAATATAGTTTTTTATTGATACGATGAATGTTCCTGGATTACGAAATTTCATCCACATCCTCCAGTTTCTTTGATATGACCATAACATTTCATAAAAATACCAGAAATTCAAAGAATCCAACTTTTAAAAATAATTTGAATGCTATTCAACGAATTTTTGACCATTTTGGAAAGTAAAAGTATTCGTTATTTTTTTTCGTATGATGCGCCGTTTTCGAGTAATCTGAAATTCAAAAATAAAAAATATCTGTGAAATTCCGAGAATTGGGTACTTTGGCTGAATGCAACTCTGTTCAAAATATTCACAGAATTCAAATTTTCCGCGTTGCCACGTCTAAAAGTTGAGAATGGAATCCTAGCATTTTTTATTTGGAATGATTTGTGAGCGGAGTAGCCGACTTTCGCCAATTCACAATGTACGTAACCGTAAGAATTCCGCAACTCGTGCGTAAAAATCAAAGAGGAAACTACAAAATTCATAAGTACCAAAATCTTCACAATAGGCGCAACTTTGCTTTTGACTTTGACCATAAGTCGAATGCAGTTCTATTCTTATTCCTTATGATTTCTGTTGTTAAATTCTTACATTTTATGTATAAGTAAATTTACGGTTAAGTTATGTCCATTGTAAATTGGCTGTTAGTTCGAAAGTGGAGTAATATGAATAAGCTCACCTCAACTTCTACAATTTAAATACTCCTAATGTTCAAGCAAATTCCCACACCACTATCCATTCAAGGAGCTTTCTTTTCAATTTCGAGCTAATTTGTGTAGTATAATTGATTAACTTCTCACTTTTCCATGATAATGGGGATTTTTACTGATTTGAATGCAATCTTTCTGCAGACCCATATTTCTTGAAATTATGTACAGAACTTTGATAGTATTTATTTTGAAGTATTCTTCAAATGCGCTTTCATAACATAACAACCACCATGACATAACTTTAAAACCACGGAGCCACAGATTTATAGTTCAGTTCAGAATCATAGACTTTACAAGTGTATACATAGAATTAGCATATTGTATGTTGTTTGATTTCGAAGAGTTCTTTCTTTCTGTTCGTCAATCTGGCAACGTTTTTACGTTCATAGATAAGTGAGGTACATCTGTTTTATTTATTTATGAAAATGAAAGTTTGAATGGGTTATGTCTGAGTCTGATAATTCTTGGAGAAAATGAAATAAACAAAGAAAATTAATAATTACAAATTGAAGATGAATCTCAAAGCTGATATGAGTGCTAGCTAGATGAATTCCCCATTATCGAAAATGAAACTAAGAGAAGAATATTCAACTTTTATCGCCCACGAAATTTGGAATACCTAACTTGTTTATTGTACTATAAATACAACTTTTTTCACCAACTGGAATGTAAAAAGTAAGTTGACGCTTGTTTTCATAACAGAGTTGCTTATTTCGAAGATTTGAATGGTATATCTTAGGCTTGGAAAAACTTCAGTGTTCAGGTTTCCAGGGGCGGCTAGCCTATTATGAAAATTTATAATGCCCATATCTTTTTATCTAGGCCGAATCGGAAAAAATGGTAGAGGACAAATGTGTTTCTGTCAGCTTCAGGAATCTTCTGTTGAAATATTCTGCAAGGTCAAAGACTCACCCTGCATAGTATTCAATTGTAAAGGAAAGCTTAGAGGAATAATGTGAGGATAAGTGAAGTAAAGCAGTATTCAATAGGTGGAGTAAAGCTGAGTTTTATATGTGAATGCGTAAGCGCTGTGGGTCTCAATTCGAGAGCACCTAAAAACTCCTGACCCACAAGTACTTTTTTGGGGGCATTATATGATATGTGATCAATTTCAAAGTTACACAACTATTGAAGAAAAGGTTCATATATGTAGGCTCGTTGATTTCCACATTGAATTGAGAACCGCCTCACATGTTTTTCGGTAGATACCTGACAACCCAGCAAACCTTAAAATTGTGCTGTATGAAAAGGAAAATCTAAATTTACGGTTCATCAATATAATTCAAGAATAATGAATGATCTGCTGTTACCGTCACTACAACAACATCGACAATATGTTGATTTGACTGAATGCATATTTAATTCTTAATTTTGGTTGTCACTGTAGGAATTCATGATATTGATTAACTATCCATAATATTATGGCTTCATTGGGTTGTTACAATGCGCCGATGATTAGCCAATCAGTATGGTCCACATATGCGCTTCATTGAGTATTAATATCACGAGCTGACTGATCTGCATAACAAACAGTATAGCAGCCAGGAAATGATTATTGAGATTATTTCACTCGCAAAACATTGAAAACTAGTTAGGGGTGGATATCATAGGGTAAGGACTTCAATAACAACCACTTTCTAAAACAAAGTCGACGTTTCGTCGATATATTTCAACTTTCTCAAGACTCAAAAGACAAAAGTTTTAAATAAGATACATTGAGATTTAACAAAAAAATTGTGTCCTACCTAGTTTTATTGGTTGTTCATAATACATGTATTATGTATCCAAGGTTTTGGAGAAGGTTCTGCTGGAGCAAGTGTCCAAGTATGTTGATGACTTTGATCTGTTGCCTTCATATCAGTCTGGCTTTAGCAAGAATCGTAGCACGTCTACAGCCTTGGTATCGGTAACCGATAGAATATTCAGAGATTTGGATCGTGGTTTCTCTATCGTCCATGTTCTGTTGGATTTTTCGAAGACTTTCGACACAATAAACCATTCTCTGTTGTGTGCTAAGCTGAAATATTTCGGTTTCTCTCCGTCGGCGGTTTCGATGATAAGGTCAAGTCAATCTTGGCAGGTGTACCACAGGATTTCATATTGGGACCATTATTGTTCATCTTGTATATTGCAGATCTTTTGTCGGACTTGGATTACTGCACTGCTGAAGCATTTGCTGATGATTTTCAGTTCTTATTTCGACTTCGTAAGGACGAATTACAGTTTGCTTCGGCTAGGGTTAACCAGGATCTAAGTTCGATTCTTCTGATGTGCACGACATATAATCTGTCCAATAACGCATCGAAGACTAAGTGTATTGTTTATGCTAAAAAGAAAGATAGAGATAGTAAAGGCTAGCTTGGACTTGTTCAATATGATGAAGATCTCAGAGTTAACGAACAAGTGGCAATACTAGTTAGGTCTGCATTTTATAGGTTGAGGATGCTCCATTCTTCTCGTAAGTATTTGAATTTGTGAGAGCAGTTGATTCTGTCAATTTTTAATTATTGTGATTTTATTTATGGACCCTGTTCAGATGTGTTACATAAAAGGAGAATTCAGCTTGTGCACAATTGGTGCTGTCGCTTTATACTTGGGCTTCGTAAATTCAATCATGTACCACAGAAAATTAAATATCTGGGACGGCTAAGGATGGAAAGTAGAGTTAAGTTACACCTGGGTTGCTTTCTGATCAAGCATGTTTACTCTGTCAATATTAGGCCCCCTTACAGGTCCTGCATTCCAACTCATCGGACGGCCAGGTTCCGTAGGTGTTTTGCCGTAAAAAAAATCAATTCTTTTGATATGGATGTCAAAAGTCTCTCATTCTTGTTTGCCTTTGAGTCTCGACTAACATCATTCTTGATTTCGAAGGAGTAGTGATATGAATTTATTTTTGGATCGAAATAGACAGTGCTGACTGATACGTAACTTTTAAGTTTATTTATGTAATTGAATAGTATTTTTCTTCTCATTTCAGAATAGCTACTCGTATCTTTGAAAATTGTATATTTCATTCTTTCTTGTTGTAGCAATGTTCAGTAAATAAAGTCAGTTTATTATTATTATTATAAATGTGAATGCAGACTCAAGAAATGGAAATAGAACACTTTGTCTAGTGATAATAAAATTGTCAATCAGTTAAAAAAAGTTCCTAAATAATACAACAGACAAACGAGCGAACCCATAACAAATATATAATATGTGAAACGATTTTCGCATATGGAAGGCGAACATAGACAATATTGAGTTTTTGACACACAAACGATCTACAAAGAACTCGGATGGGTTATTTCAACGATTATTTGATTGTTTGAAAAGTGATATCAGGTGATTGTACGATTGGGTCGATCCCTGAGTATTCATTCTATTGTTTAATTCGTATCATCTCGCTCAAATTTCTCCTCAACCAATTTTTTTCCACATCCGAGACAGACATTTCGTCGATGTTGAATTGGTGACTTGTATTGAAAGCGTGCAAAGCTGGTGTTGTTTTTCCTTCTTTGTCCCTGATTTTTTCTTTGCAATCATTCTTATGCTGTTTCATTCTATTAGAAAGTAATTGTTCCGTCTGTCTTGTAAGATCTTCCACAGTCAGCGCAGGGTATTTTATAAATTATATTCGAGCGTTCATGGGTTTCAGTGTTATATTTGGGCTTTGAAAACAGTCTTTAAATTGTGAAAAACATATTCGGTATTTTTTGAGACTCTTGGAAGGTATTTTATTCACTGGTAACTTCCTGATTGGACCACGGTGCTATTCAGATTGACAGCTCTGTTAAACACATTTTTCATTACAGAAATTTTGTATTTTGTGCACGTGTTGGATTTGTAATTCAACAATTTTCCCGAACTTGTTGGTTTCATGTTACAATGTGTGCTCAATGTTCTATCATTTTTCCCTACGCACTTTGACATCTAAGAACGACAATTCACAATCTGTTTCACGTTCCACGGTGAATTGTATGTATTTTAATAAGTAGGGACGTGAAACAAAAACTGAATTGAAAAAAAGCACTGATTGCATAGAATACGAGATGTAAATAAATTTTTTCGCACATTGTCTATTGGTCATGCTATCGTTTTGCCCAAATGTGTGTTATTTTCTATTTTTTTTCAGAAATGATCTTAATCGACTATATGTTGAACTCACTGATGAAGAATACGATGGTGAATTCTATTCTACCAGCAAATCGTTCGTCCGTTGCCACGATAATTTTGAAATGGAAAGAGTTAGCGACTTCAAAATTGTAGGATGAATTGCGTATCAAAATATGCCGATCGAGCTCGTTTAAGGGCCAAAAAGTCCAAAGATTCCGGATATATTCTTATTTGAATATCGGACTGAAATTTGATTATTATTTGAAGAGTAACGACGCGCAACTGCCTGCCAAATTTAATTGAGATCGTATCGTTGGTACCTCCCACAAAAGTTGTTTCGGATAATTTTCCAAATTTTGTTGATTTTTTCCAGAACTGTCCATCAGATTTCAATAGAATATTTCAGCCAATATTTCGCAACGGTGTACTGACATTAAGTTTGCCAAAATATACACATACTTGAACAAGCGCTCAGAAGCTGTTCGCTTCACGTTAGTACTTTTCTTGAATTTATCTATTTATTTATAATTTCACTTGGAATGATTAAGTTGGACCAAGGAATTAATTTCAAATCAAACATTGTAGGTTGACCATCACAAACGATATATTCGAAATTGATCCATAATAAACAGGAAAAATGGTTTTCGAACAATTAGAAATGATAAATATGCAAATTGGTGGGACAAAACGGAATTGATTTGGGGAAAAAAGCGATATCCCTGTTCTCCCAATCACTTGAAATTGTTCAAACCATGAAACGCCCACTGGGAAATCTTTTATATACCGGGTGTCACAACTCAAAGAAAAATTTTATTTACAAGATAACGAATTGAAATATCGCACATTGATACTACAGATTGTTTTCCATCGACTGAGGTCAACTAAGTGTGTCTATGACTTCCGGTTAGACCGGAAATGGAAATAAATTTTGATTTTCTCATATGAACTGATTTTGCATATTCATGCGTTGAATTCTGAGTGAGGTTTTCCTCGAAATAAAAATAAAATGAAAAAAAATTTAAATCAAATAAATTTTATTTGTTTCATTTAGTTTGTTTTCGACATCGGATCAATTGGAATTCTAAAAATAATGATTTTTTCCATTATAAACTATTCGAGTTCACTGTGGAAAGATAACTGATAACCAAATATTGTGTACCTAATCTCTAATCCATTTAAATTTTGTGCATCTAACGCACGTTTCGGAAACCACGTTTCCTTCGTCCAGAGACATATCGGTACTAACTACAGGTACAAGTTCACATACTGAACGAGTGGGGAGGGTGGTATACAGAACCAATAGGGAATGGGTTGTTAAAAGGCCATTAGGGTAGTACTGGATTATCAAGGGTGAGTCAGTTAATATTTGGAATAATGGGTTACTAATGGGGGTAAGATCATTGTTCAGCAATCTATCTCTTCTTTTGAACATAAGCGTATTAAAGTAAGTTTTGCCCGAACTCCTTAATAGTTGTAGTGGTTTTTCTGAAAATAAATGACCGGTTACGTGATAAGCGAACGCCGATTCGCCGATCGGCGGTCTCTGGACGAAGGAAAAGTGGTTCCCGAAACGTGCTTTAGACACAGAAAGTGTAAGTGGATTAGAAAGTAGGTACACACTACTTTGTTATCTCTTAATGGATATACGATGACTATAAGCTCTCATTCAAACATAAAATCCATGCATGTCATAAGAAAACACTAAGTACTTCGTTAAAATATCACGGGACCTGAAATCAAAACTACAATTTTATATTTTTCCAATTTTGCGAAATCGCGATATTTCCAAAATATCAGATATTTCCGCAACAGCATCTAGAACTTGAAATGCAATTCATCAATTATAACCTCAAAAACAACTTTGAAATTGATACCGACGAAAAACTCACGAAATTTGACAAATCTGTCTCTTTTGCACTAAGTTTCTCCGGAATTTATAATCGGATCAAACTGAAATTTGATACATTGTTGGAAAATATCGACTTCGAAGTATTTACGAAAGGTCTTTGAAATCTGACAAAGTTTTCGAAAATGAAATATTTTCAATTTACTATCAGTGAATTTTGTTGAATTCGTATTACAAATACGAATTCAACAAAATTCTGAAAGCAATTGCAAGTCAGTTGACAACCAAATACCAAGTTTCATCTGATCGCACCGGGATATTGAGGAAACTTGGAACTCTTTTACCGATTTGGCCGATTAATGAACTCAACCGGTCCAGTTACCTTGATAGCGAACTGTCGGCCTGCCGGCCGGACAGAATAGATTTTGACATGGAATTTTTCATCAGTTAGCCCAACCAAGCTGTCCGGGACCATTTCCAGGACAAAGTTCGAAAAACATGGAACGCTTCTCAGGAGTGCAAAAAATGGAACCTATAAAAAAAATAATTATTTCAGTCAAAATACACTGCGCCAAAAAATTAACGCACATTCTGAAAATCTCAATTTTAATGAAAGTTAACTCTACATTGACATTATAACTTATTTTTTATGTTCTCTCGGGAAGGTTTTGAACGAAACAAGACACATTAAACGGAAGAAAAATTCAGTATTCCACCGAATCTTATGTGAAAGAAAAGAAATGAACAATTTTCAAAATACTGAAATGCTGATAAGTGATTTAATACTTGGTATTTCCACCCCTTGCGTTAATTACAGCTCGGCAACGACGGTTTATACTCAAAATGAGTGATCTTAAAATTTTCTGATCTAATCCTTCCCAGATTTCTCCGAGTTGGATTCCTAAGTCATTAAGAGTAGCTGGATGATTTTCTGAACTTCTCAGCCTTCTATTGAGGTTGTCCCAAACCTGCTCAATCGGATTGAGATCTGGACTTCTTGCTGGCCATTCCATTCGAGAGACTTCAACCTCTTCAGTTGTAGAATAAATTTGAGATTTCCATAATGTGCGTTAATTTTTTTGCGCAGTGTATATTTTTTCTAAGGATATCCGAAATAAATCAATCGGGAGAGTGCACAACAAATGTATGTTATATATTCATGGT
The DNA here is from genome assembly GCA_958510865.1 of Myrrha octodecimguttata. Classification (NCBI taxonomy): domain Eukaryota; kingdom Metazoa; phylum Arthropoda; class Insecta; order Coleoptera; family Coccinellidae; genus Myrrha; species Myrrha octodecimguttata. The sequence goes on from OY294057.1 coordinate 37,761,095, forward strand.
CATAATGACGATTTGAATTTAAAATTATCCTTCGAGTGCTTATCAGTGAAATGCCAATGCAGGCAACTTCCAAATCAAAAATTACCAGCGAAAGTTTGGCACTGCATATTCCTATTCAGATAAACTAGATTTTATATTTCTCAAGTTCTTTCTCTTTATGTGTGTTGTGTCTGACTACTAGTAGTGTCCGCGGCTAACTGACGGATTATGGCTCTTATTATTTCTCAGGTTTTTTCTAGGTTTTATCTCCCAACATCCGGAAAAGAACTATTAAATATAAATGAAAATTGTTTTTTTATAAAACGCCCTTGCGTATTGCGGGCTTCAAATTATTTGTCGAGGGCAGTTCCCGAAAAAAAATTGCCTTATGAACACTATCGAAATAATGTGAATGATCAGCGAATTGTACTGTCACGTTTCAGAGTATAGAGGGTGGCCCAAGTAAACTAAACGTCAATTTTCTTTTAAATTCCTCCCAACTATTGGTATCCAAAAATATCCCATGTATGTTATGTGTTTTTTTGTAGTTTTCGAATTATGTTTTTTTTTGGGTTTTTTCTAATTATTTTGTCAGCGAGGATTCAAAATTTCAAATCTTTTAATGGAGTAGGTATTTTGCCGATTTTTCTCTTTCACGGGATCACCCCGAATGCTGTTTCAATAACAATATAACTCAACTTCCTGAAATTATTCGAAGTTATACTCAAAAAAGCCTCGAAAGTTAGAACTTTAGTTTTCAGTAGGATTCACTCAAACATTCAACGATTTAAGAATACAAAAAGAAGTTTTCATGGCTTCTGGCTAAGATTGAAATCTTTGCGCGGTCCTAAACTACCAAAATCATAAGATAAAAAAGTTTTTCATTAGCCTTGTCTTGTTGTAATCGGCCTTCGAAAGCGGATAGGCCAAAAATCATTGAAACACGATAAAAGTTATTTCTATACTATTTATCACTCTGATGGTTAATTTAGCTCGAAAATCTGGTTTTGAAGTGATTTTAATTCATATTCCAGTAAACTGACTGTAGCTAGTCTAATTTTCACTATAATTTTGATCTCTTCATTGATTGAAAATGTGAGCATATATCAGAATGGAAAGCTTTGAAATTACTTGCTTTCGGATGAGGATGAAAAACACAGTTTACTGAAAAATTACAATTTACTACGATAAATCTTCAGAATCCCTTTCTCCAACTTGAATACCTAATCTCAATTACAATCTCTGAAGTCACATTTTCAATTTCAATTTACCATAAGAATGATATAAAGTAGATAAATAAATTCAATCGTGTTTCAATGATTTCTAGCTCATCCGCCTTCGAAAGCCGATTAGAGCGACAAAAGGCTCATAAAAATATATTTTTTTCCTATGATTTTGGTAGTTCAGGACCGTGCGAAGTCTTTAAACTTAGCAAGAAGCTACTACTACCTTTGTATTTTAGTATTGAAGTTGAATGTTTGAGTGAAACCTACTGAATACTAAAGCTCTTAGTTTCAAGCCTTTTTTGAGTAACTTTTAATAATTTCAGGAAACTGAGTTATTTTTGTTATTAAAACACCATTCAGGGCAATCATGTCACAAAAAAAATTTTGCAAAATACCTACTAAATAAAAATATGTGAATTTTTGAAACCTCCCTGGCACCAGGACCCAGGTGGGAGGAAGCTTAAAAAAAATATTGACGTCACTAATTGGACCCCTGTATATCTGACTCCTTCATCAGGCAATTGACAGAAAATTTGTGGAATTCTTTTCGAATTTCAGAATGTTTGTCAAATAGACATATTTGAAAATCACACAACCCAGATTTCCTTGATACGGAAAATTTTCGATACCACTTCTTTTTCTGTAAATTGAGCCAAATATGCTCCATTTCTATAGAAAAATGGGCGAAATTATTTTATTTCAGTTCTTCTATGTTTTATTCCAATCTATCATTGGTTTCCAATGGTCGAACACACATGAGATTGCTTTTTGAGATCTTTGAGTGTTTGTACGCCTTATATTATTCTCAAAATTCTTCCAGAATATCTTCTAATCAAAATAACTCCCATTTTGCAAGAAACCCATGCTTGGTTTCATCCATGTCATAATTTCACCTGCGTTTAACACATCATTTTCGTCGCCTGAAACATTTGTAATATTCAAAAGAAATTATTCTCGAAAGCGAATTTCGGTTTGCCTAACAAGCGCTTGTTAACCAGGAACCCTCAACGATATGAAAAAATTCCTTCCTATTCAACCTTTCTATCGCCTACGACACGAAATTGGCCCAGTTCACGCATCCAAGTGTCCATTGAAGATTTTCCCGATAGCCGTCAGCCGTCACGTTTTCCCGGTTCTTCTCTCACCCTTCTGCCCCTCATAGCCCCCCCCAAAAATCGAAGCAAATCCACTTAAAACGCGCCAGTCCAGAGCCAGGTGGGGGGCTTAAATAAGACCTAAATTCATCTGGAAGGCTCTTCCGTATCGCGGGATGAAATCTCTGGTCGTCCGTGGCAACGCAGCAGGGGCAGTAGAGGGCGCTAGTTGCCGGCGACGGCCACGGATATCCAGTTTGTTACAATTGTGAGACCCATGTTACATTTTAGGGAAAGTGTTACGGTGCTACGTACGCTTCTGGATTCAATACCGAGTGTTCATGAAAAACAGATAATGTAACATTCGGTTCCTGAGGATATGTAAATCATTCAAACCAGTCATTTATTTTAAATGTCAATATCAGTAGATAATTTGGATTTCATACAGCTTCCATCTGGAACATCGATCTATCGGAAAAAATATTTGAAACTAATCAGGGTTCGCAATGTCATCAATTTTGTTCTCCATGTTGTGACGTCATTGGTATGCGTTTCATATTTGAATGAAGTAAACAGCATACTTGATAAAGAGTCTTCAACGATCCTCTTTTGGAGGATACAATAGAGAAGCAGTCATAATAAGTTTTTTATGTTGTGCTCTTACATGTATTTTTCGATTCGATCATTAGAGCGGCTTTCCATGCAAAGTTGCGAAAAAAAGGGGTGATTCTCGGTCAAAATATAGGGTGGGTCTCGCATATAAATTTCACAATACAGCCTCCTGAAGATGGGGCCAGAAGATCGGTTTCTAATTTTCTTCTCAAAAACCAAATACTTCGCAAAAATGAAACTGAGCAGACAATTTAGGAGAGCAAGGAGGCACTCAAAAATATTTTTTATAATGTTGCTGTATGATTTGAAGGAGGTATAAAAAATCACCCCAAAAATTCATTTGGACGAAACTTTTTCTCATTCATAATTATCATCTGAAATTCAATTTCAGATAGCGTCATTTATTCTGGACGAAAATGACGTCCTGTGGTTTTTTGATATAATTTATCAACAGATATGAAGCATGATTCGTACGGCCAGGAATCATTTTTGAACCAGTAAACGACATCTTCAGGAGGTATCTCAGCAGAGACAGCTCAAAAAAAACAAAATTTTATATGAAAGGCCCACCCTAGTTTTTGATAAGGAATCAAATCTAAATTTGTTCGCAACAATTCATTTAAACCCTGTATACAGAGAACAAATCATGTTAACTTTCTTTCCGCTGATAACAGCGGAATATTCTTCGAACCAATATATTACACATCTCCAGAGTACGTATGGAAATATATTGGATGTTGAAATGTATATCCACTTAATTTGGGTGTTATCCAATCGACCATCCAATGCTTAAATTGGCATTACCTCAATCAATAAATTTCATTGGAAAAAATTTCTATATACTATAACTTGTGAAATTTTAGATTTACCACTTATGAGCCCTTTTTGATTCAATTCAGATAATTTCCTCATTGTTTCCTTAGGCTCTCAAAAAGTATTGCCACAGAAATCTATACTACTTCAAGTGGTTTATGCATGATGGGCAGAAACAATGCATTGGTGTTTGAATAGATGAATTTTATTTTTGCATAATCTTCGTTTTCATGACTAACTACATATTTTACTTCGCAGTGCGATTCCGAAATTTCGATTCAATCTCGGTACGATTTCGATCGACGATCTATATGAAGATTCGGGAGAATCCAAGGCAACGCACATACAATATCATGTTGCACGCAAAGATTAAAGGGCGCTAGCAAAGATTAAAGAATTAATTTGGTTGTTTTTTTCTGGGTTTTCACGTTCAATGACTGAAACAGCACTATTAAAAATTGAATAAAATTTGTTTTTTTCATGGAAAAATTATGCAGAATTCTCCCAAATTAAGCTTCCAATCGATAATTAAAGAAATGGTAGGAAGATGGGAATCATCCAGATCGTGAGTTCGGAATTCAGCCGCTAATCTATTCAATCACATGCGTGAACTACAGACATTTTGTGAACAAATTATTGATGTAGTGAAAAACGATTCCTTCTGACGGTTTCCAAGTTATTACCCTAAATGAATAAAAAAATCTCCTCGTTGGTAAAGTTCCAAACACTTTAAACCGAGTTCTTGCATGTTCCCTTGGCCTTCTTTGCTGTTATGAATATATTCTTTGTTTAGCACCTTCTAGTTAAAAGACGGTAAATGTCTGAAAATTCACCTGATTTGGCAGATACTTTCTGACATTCATTTTAGAATGAATCTTTAAGAAACACTCCATTACTTCTATCAGTTATAATGAAAGTACTTCATCCTTAGCAAGGATTTAACCATCCTGATTAAACCATTCACTGACATGATTCATAGAACCATGAATTACATTTTCAGTAGAGTCAAAGCTTTCAGCAGATATTAATCAGTTAGTATCATCTGGATTGCTGATACAAGCTCCTGTTTTACCGCATGGGCAAGTACTGACGTATATACAGACTCTATGGATAAAAAAAAACATACGAATATTCGGTATGCAAATGTCCTGAGCTGCTCAGCTCAAGAACTTCACATATGAGCTAGTGAGCGAGTCATTTCTGAATATTCACGACGTAACAGAGAAGGCTTACAAGGACGTCTTCAGATTCCTGACCATCTAAGACGATGTTAATTGGTATGAATAAGTATATAGGCTCATAGAACAAAGCATCGTATCGGTCATAGTTCCGAAAGGCTTAACAAAGTCACACGATCCCAATCAGAAAATACTTTATTATTCACCTTTAAGTACCGAGGTACTTTTTTTTATACGTGGGCTCTGCTAGACCACCCCTTTAAGAAAGAAAACTTTCAAATTTTATTTATTTTTGGAAAAAAAAATTTTTACTAATTGTTCATATTTTATCATGATGTAAGTTGAATTAAATTTGGCGATTTTCACCTTCTTCAGTGAATATACACTAATATCGACAGTTTCTATTTTTGCGGAAATATCACACCATTGCATCTTGATGTTTGAAATTCATTCGAAAAAGATATTTTCCTTGGTTTATCTTTTTTCCAATATTAATAGTTGAAGAATAGGAAGAATGAAAACTATTATATAAAATAAACGTCTTTTCGAAAACCGACGGCATCAAAATATAGGAGATTTCAAAGTTTACAGGCATCCATTACAAACAGGTTTCCTGTATTGTAGGCACACATGGGACATATGTTTATGCAGTACTACGCTTGAATTCCGAAGGACAGATGTGGCAGAGTTTTCCTGAGCTACACTTTCCAGAAGTTTCTGGCTGATTCATAACTTGCTGAAAATGAAGAGAAAATTTATATGATCTGGAAGAACTCGTACATAAAAAAGTGACAGAAGTACAGAAGTCACCCAAATCGCACTCGCTCACACGGCTACTCTCCAGGAACACTGCTGAGAGACTGACGGAGGGGTGGGAAGAGTCACGGATGTGAACACCTTAGCCATCACATGTAACTGGACTTTTAGAACTTTCAGGGTTTATGTCAGTCCACACGTTGGTACTTAAATGTTAATGTTATCCCAATAATCAGTTCTTTCTGTAAGGATTCCTAAACAAATGGTCGGTAGATTCGAAACAGTCACATCGAAAAAAACCCGCGGAATCCTTTTTTTTTAAGGTCTTTCCGGAGGATGATAAATAGTTATATTGATGATTAACAACAACGCCTTATTTTTGCTCTCAATGTTTCTATCCACCTCATAGATCGTTTCACTAATTATCTGATCATTGCAGGCTCTCTCTCCACGAAAGTCATAAATTCCCCATCCAAAGGCTATATCACTCTTACTTTCTTAGCAAGGGTGGCGTCGTTGTACTATATCTCATGAGTTAGTCAGCGATATATAGTTTTTCGGCTAAGCTTAGGTTCAAAAAGGTAGGCCATAGCCTGTATCGTCTCTACATCATTTCGATAATTCTGACACATGGGCCTTCAAACTGGAAATGCAACATCGCCCGAACGTGAAAATGTAATCACCTAAAGGACATCATTGCTGTGTTCCATCAGCTTAAAACATTCAAGTGAAGTTATAATAGCAATTCACTTAAGAATGAGTGCAAACTATTATTACTGCACAAACTCCCGAACAGTAAATAGAACTCAATCTAATATATTATGTGCACGAACACATATCGTTTTGTTATCTATGATATTCCAGGTTGGAAACTGAAGAGTGTTACGGAAAGTTACACTTTCCATTTGCCAGTGTTACAATCTCAGAATGGCTAAAAAGCAGGCAGGCGACGGCCATCACAGCGGTAGCATTCCGGAGCATTGTTTGTTTTTCACTTCACGGAAGTGGATATTCATTAAGACTGGACGTTTTATCGACGCCGATACCCGGATTAGAGAGGTAAGGTTTAATAAAACTGACGGCGTGGATTTTTGGAGAGTTAATATGATGCTAGCGATACAGGGACGGATCCAGCACAGGTTAGGACTGTTTCGATTTCAGAATAGCTACATTCAGAGCTGTTCAAAAGCCCTTTAGTCAGTGCTGAGCATATTCGTGCTGCTAAACACCTTGCTCGGTGGCATTTCATCGAGCCAATGCTTGGTGCTCAGTGCTCCGCAGAAATTTTGTAGGGGCTTAGTGCTTAGTAGTTCGAAAAGTGCTTCCTGGCGCTCCAGTGTATCCGAAGCAACTCTGTCCTCCGAGCACCGCAGACTGCTCTCGAGCGCCAGAGTAATTCTGAACACCGCTAGTGCAGGTTGGGTACTTTCTTGTTATTGGATAACTCTGAAATATGGGAAAAAGTCTTACCTTCATATTTAGCCTCAAGTACAGAGTGTGACAACCAGTTCTCCCACATTTGAAGGAGCTATGAAAAAACAAGAAGAGAAACTGAAAAATTCTCTCTCATTTTGAAAGCCTTCATGATCATGATGTCTTAAAAATAACATCAATAAGTCTTCGAAAGCACATGTGGAGTGTTTTGCCAATGTTTTCCATCACTCTCGTCGGCATAGCGGATTCAATTCGGATGATTTCCTCCTTGATTGATCTGGAGTCCTAGGGCGATGTTTGAAGACCTTATTCTTGAGGTATCCCCTCAGTAAGAAATCACAGGGACTTTCTTTTTTGGGGAACGAGGTGCTACACTGTCACGTCTCAACGCTATAACAAGTTGGAGAAGTTATTGAGACCAAAAATGGAGGAATATGGGTAAGAGCATGACACAGAGCTCTTCTTGTTCCACCAGAATGGAGCTACAGTCTATACAGCCGGTCGTTCACCTGAGATTCTACAGAAGGAAATCATCCAACTTGACACCTCTATCCTGAGCGGAGTAAAGGAAATTATTTTGATGACATAAATGAAGAAAACTTGATCATGGAGGCTTTCGAAATGAAAAAGAATTTTCCCGATATCTTCTTTCGCTTTTGTTTAAAAGCTCTTTCAAATATGGGGAACTAGTTGTCGCACCCTGTAGTAGTGCAACGGAACAAATAGCATTGTCAGGTACTTTGAGGAAAGTCAATCATCACAACTTCGGGAAACAGCACCCCAGCGATGTGAGGTCATGAGTTTGTGCGAACTTGTCCAAATGTATATAGCCAGAGAGTTTATCAATCCAGGTAGTTAACTCACCCTATGATGCTTGCTTCTCAAATAAATGATCAAAACCATTTTGGTACCTACTTTCCTTTCAATCAATTAATTTTTTCCTGTATAAAAAAATTTCAATTCTTCAACAATCTGCCGCTAAAATTGTGAAGTGTTGGTATGATTTCAACAAAATTCGGCGCAGACTTCGGAATCAGTTTTCAACAACAATGTTTCAAATTTCAATTCGATACGATTCTACTTTCGGAGATATATGAACAAAATTATGTAAAATTTCGTTATTGTTCGAATTTTTGACGTTATTTCCTCAATATCTCAAGAAGTGCGGATGCGATCAGATCGAAACTCTGTAACTATATGAAGAATATCAATGCAAAACTTATCGAATCAAGCTGTTAAAAAATAATTAAAAATGTTTATTCGAAAATGGTTGAAAATTCTGTTGAAGAAATTTGTTTTTCGGAAAATGTTGATTAGATTTTAACGAAATAAGGCACAGACCTTAGAATCGGTATTCAACAACAGTGTTTCCAATTTCAATTCGATAAGATATTTACTCTCGAAGATATATGGAAAAAACTATGTCAAATTTCGTTGTTTGATTTTACTCAAATATATAAAGAAGTACAGAAGCGATGCCATCGAAACTTCCTTATTATTTGAAGAGTATCAAGGCGCAACTTACCGCAAAGTTTCGTGCGTGTCGGATCGTTAAAGAGATGTGAAAAAAATCCTTTTTCTAAAATTATCCACATCTTCATCGAAGAAAAATATTTTTTTCTGAATTTACTGACCAGATTTTGATGACACTCGGGACAAACCTTGAAGTCAGTCTCACACAACAATCTTTCAAATTTCAATTTGATTTGATGTTTATTTCAGGACATATCAGAAAAAAAGTTTTGAGAAAATTTCCTCAATATCTTGATAACTATTGACGCGATCAGATTGAAACTTGGGGTATACCTCGAAGTCAATGTTCAAAAACAATTTTTGAATTCAAGTTCGATCCGATATTCATTTTCGGAGATATTAAAAGATTCCTCAATATCTCAAGAAGAACAGACGCGATCAGATTTAAGCTATGTAATAAGTTCAAAAATACCAACTCACGACTTAATGCAAAATTTCGCGAGGATCGTCTATAGGGGTTAAAAATTGTTGAAAAGTAAGTATTCTTAAATTTCAGAGTCAGTATTTCACAACAGTGGTTCAAAGTTCAATTCGATCCTATATTCATCTTCGGAGATATTGGGGAAAATGTGTCAAATTTTTTGGTTATTGTCTCGGTATATTTACAGGTACTCGAAAATTACTGAAATAATGACATTTCGAATGAAATCATTGGATGATTTTACCAATTCGCGAATTTGGCTTGCGTTGTTAGACTGATAACCTCAACCACGATCACATCCTCTGAATAAAGAACATAAGGAAGGAGCATAATGCCTCACAAAGTGGGTCCGGGATGGATGTTGCATATGGCCGACTTTCCTTTCACTTCGAAGAGAGAACAACGTTGCTCCAAGACTTTCTTTGTCTGAAGAAACTAACTAACATAAGTCATACTTGGAGGTTCAATATGGGCGCCCATGTCCCACTGATATACGAAGTAGAAAGCGTTATGCTCCTTCCTGTGGTTCTTTATTCAAAGATCACGTCCGAAAAGAACGACCTAGAGACTTCATCTTTAGACAAAAGCCTATATGTCTCAGATCAGATATCATTAGAACAAACAACCTTTGATACCTTTAAACTTCTCATAAGACTGGCGACCACCATAAAATCAGTTGGCAAAAAAACAAATGTATTCGGCAGAGATGGATTTATCATCTTCTATCCTGTGAATATTTTCATCTCATTAATAATCGCAAAATACATTTAAATCGAAGTGAAGCTGCGTTGGGCCGGATTAACACGTGATTAATTGTCCGCTTCAAAGAAGAATGTTCACGTCGGTGATGACATTTTCCAGCACGTCTAGCACTTCTCCTCGAATTCTGTTTCTATTTTTTCCATTTCAAAACCAACTGGTAACACAAAAAACCCAGAAAAGTACTGACGTGAGGTCAGGAGCTTTTACGCGCTTGTTCAAATTCTAACTATTAGATCCATACGAAATTTTACACCTAGTTGCGTGTTGGTAATCGCCACCTGCTTAAGAAGTTTCAATCTGATTGCAATTGAGATATTGCGGAAATAACGTTTAAATTCCAAATATCAACGAAATTTGGCAGATATTTTTTCTTTATATCTCCGAAAGTAAATATCGGATCGAGTTGAAGCTGGGAACATTGTTGTTAAATACTGACTCTAAGGTTTTTGCTAAATTCCATTGAAATCTAAACAATATTCTAACTCCTAACTCCGAAACTATCTAACCAATTCTAGTCACTAACAAACTTAACCGAGATATTTGGGCTCCAAACCTAATCTGACAATTTCAAGTCACTATATATATTCTTTTGAGAATGAGCATTATATTCTAAGATATATCACAGTGTTAGCAGAGGAAATGTAAACGGGGTACCATACTTATTTGCGTATGATACAAGAGCACAGATAAAAACCTCAGGAAAAATTCTGTCTCCCCGTATAAGTGTAGTAATTTGTTTATAGAAGATGGATGGCATCTTTTTCATTGGAAAATAATTTTTTCGTCATCTTGAATTCATTTCGACAAAATATCTTGACATAATATCTGAAAAAGAAAGAGGGACAGAAAACCAGAAGGAAACAGTAAATAATATCACCTACATTTGCTCATGACCGAGAGGGTCTTTCGACCAGGTTCAGTCCTCCAAGCGATGATTTTCAGATCCTCAGATAAACGAAGAACGCTACAGGCCCCTTAATTGGGGAATCATCTCCCATAGATCCATAATTGTTCATTTCGAACTAGAAATCTAATAAAATATCGGCAATAAAGTGAAAAACTTGTCACTAAGTCTTTTTCTTCGAAAGTTGTAGCAAATACGGAAGTTCGACAGAATTGAATTTGACCATGGATTCTTCTTCAGGGAGTTCAACCCAATCGTTTAAGACCATTTCCGACTCAAAATTCTAAAATTACAGACATCGTGACGAAATCATAACGCGCTGTTCCCTAGAACAAACTCATAACATTCACACATTAAAATTTGCATCAGGCAGTAAAGAGCATACAGTACCTCAAATCTAACGAGGTAGATTTTTGAGGCCAGACTTCCTTTCTTCGAAAAATTTTTTGGTTTCAGATGGTTGGAGAAAAATTGTGAGAATGCTTAATGTTGTTTTTTTTTATATTCAAGAATTTTCGTGAGAATAAACTTGGTATGTGAAAATAAATAAAATTGCGCATTCTCACAAAAAAACTAGATACATTCCAAAAAAAAATCACCCTTCTCCTATTGACGTTGAGATGTCATGCATTCTGACATTTCTCGCTGCTATTGGCATGCAGACCGTGGAAAGTTGCCCTTGAGATATTAGAGTGATTTCATCAAACTTGAATGTGGCAGTATTCCCGAAATCCACGAAGCCGAAATTTACCTGCCGCGTTACTGTTTGCTACTAAGAGTCACCTCTTGGAACATCATAATAACTAACTGAAAGCCTGTCATAAAAATGAGATTGTCAACTTTGCGAAATTAATCTTAGGGACCCTGTTAACCAAATAGCAGAGGACTGGGGTAAAGATAAGGTAATTAAAACTCTGGGATATCTCGTCGTTTCAATCTCACGAGTATGACGAATAGCTTACATTGTTTAAGATGGTTTTTCAACTCGGCTCTACGAGCACTACGGCGAGGTTGGTTCAGGAAAGTTTCAAAGGGTTTAGAATTGAAAGAGTGGAGGAGTATGGTGATATTATTCTTGACTGTTGATTTATTTAAAGGATTACTTCAACAGATTCATCATATATTTACAAAAGCTTTCCATTTATATTCAAGGCTTCTTCGAGTTAGCACTAGGGTGTATAGTTTCTCCACCCAAAAATCTAAATACATTCGCCATAATCAAAATATATGCTATGAACTCCACTGTTTGTTTCAGAATGAGAGATAACCTGGAATATAAAGGGGAATTTTGACAACGAGCAATGTTGCAACTTTTCATATTCAAGAATGTTCGGGAAAATAAAACTGGAATGGAGTGAAAAATGGAAAAATATTTAACATTGCGCATTCTCACAAAAGAATTAAGTAGGTACATCACAAAAAATAATTTTCAAAAAATACTCACTGACGCCTGCAGAACGACAACCCGTTTTTTTCTAGAAACGTCGAAATTTTTCCGGATTCTAATAAAGGGTTTTCCAATAAGAGGTGTCATTTTGATATTCAAAGAAGAATGCCATTTTTCAATATAAATGATCAGATGTTTATTTCATTATAAAGAAGAAGCTACGCCGTTAATACTGGAAAATAACATCAGGTAAATGACCACCACGACCACGCTTACAGGACCATACCCTTTTAATGAAATTTTCCATAACCAAATCGCAAAGTGGCTGCCCTATGTTCTCGATAGCCTCACGAATTCCATCTTTGAGGTCTTGAATCGACGCTGGGCTATTGGCATAGACCTTCTCTTTCACTTGGCCCCAAAGGAAGAAGTCGCAAGGTGTTAAGTCACAAGATTTCGGTGGCCAATTGGGATCACCTCTTCGAGAGATAACAAGGTCCGGAAACTTTTTCCGCAAAAGATCAATGGTTTCGTTTCTTGTGTGGCACGTAGCGCCGTCTTGTTGAATGTAACCGTTGTCCAGATCAATACCATCCAATTCCGGCCATAAAAATTCATTAATCATCTCTCGATAGCGCAATCCATTCACCGTAACTGTTGCTCCAGCCTCATTTTCGAAAATGTAAGGTCCAATGACTCCGCCGGACCATAAACCGCACCAAACAGTCACACGTTGAGGATAGAGGGGCTTTTCAACAATAACTCTCGGGTTTTCCAAGCCCCAGATGTGACAATTTTGCTTGTTGACGAAGCCACCGAGGTGGAAATGGGCCTCATCACTCAAGATGATTTTTCGATGGAATTCCGGATCATTTTCATGCATTTCAACGACCCAATCAGCACAGACACGACTTTGTTGATGATCGGCCGGCTTGAGTTCTTGTGTTAAACGAACTTTATAAGCCTTTAGACCCGAATCTTTATGCAAAATACGGTGTAATGACGTTTGTGGAATGCCTAATTCAAAAGAACGGCGAGGAATGGAAACCTGGGTTTTCTTCAACACTTTTGGCTACGGCAGCAATATTCTCTGCTGTTCTTGAGCGACGTGCACGGGTTTTATTCTTCACATCACTAACTTGTCCCAACAGCTCGACTTGCGGTCCGACAAGGTGTTTCACGACGACCCAACAATGTTCGAGTTTTACGAACCGTCTCAAATTTTCACCATTTTATAGTGAATTTTAATGATTTCAATGCGTTGTTGAAGCGTGTATCGTTCCATTTTTAATTATGGCGTAGTTTCTACTTGTTAAATGTCAGAAAAAGACAGCTTCAAAAGTGATATCTACCGAAATAGCGGGCTATTCAAAATAACACCTCTTATTGGAAAACCCCTAAGTTCATGCGGCTATTAGCAACGTTGAAGCATGTAGGCCGCGTGCAGGTGCCTGATCTTGAGATTATTAACGAGGTTTAATGAAACTTGAATGTGGCTGTGTTGCCTAGCCGTAATTTAGGACCACGTGGTATTAGTTACTATTGAGGATTGGGATTTCAGGAAGAGAACTGCAAGGGAATATTGTCAGACAAAAATCATTTTTTAATAACATCTTCAATATAATATAAATATAAATTTTTGATTTAAAAGATATTTTAATATATTAACCAGTGGTGTCTGTGAGAGATGTGAAGTACATATTTAGGTCGATTCTGTTTGCGCTTTGCTATGAACCTTGCCGTTCTAGTCATATTGCTATCTTTCTAATTTATAGCAATATGGTCATGTTAGTATGTATTCTGTTCCGAGTGTTAAAGCAATGTTTGTTATGAATTTTGTCATAGCAATATTGCTATCATGGACTTCCATAATCGGTGACTTTAGAGCTGACAACACTCTATTTTGTGACTTTAGAGTTACAAGGAAGAAGAAAATAACCTAATAGAATATTATTTACCAGAAATCAAATTCAGCAATTTTGTTGAGGCGTTAATAGTTCGAAATTCGATGAACTTTTTTGTTGGTACCTCAAAGGGGTTGCTGTTGTTGAGATGATTAGAATAATCATCTCAGCTGTTGTCTACTATGCTTGTATTTTAGTCTGAGAATTTTCCTTGAACTTAAATATTCTAGAGAACCTTGAACACATTTCCATTAGCATATACTTTTTTATCCATGTGAGCATCGATTTATTCACAAATATTACGAAACAGAAAAACCAATTAAAGTCGAATTGATCAATTTCCTGGATACCAAAAATTCAATGAACTTTTCTGTTGGCAATTCAAAGGAAATGCTGTTGTTGAGATCATTAGAATAATCATCCCAGCTGTTGCTTACTATGCTGGTATTTTAGTATAAGAATTTTCCTTAAAGTTAAATATTCTAGAGAACCTCGAACAATATTTTCGAATTCTTGGAAGAAATAATACTGAGACAGATGGATCTCTGTAAGATTCCCTTTCTAACCTATCTTGTTATCAAGCATAGCAAGTACCTGATATTTTGAGGTTGCTAAGATAGCAATCTTGAGAATAAATATGTAAAATTTCGATTTGGCAACGAATACTGGGTGTACTACCAAGGACACAATATACAAGAGATCACAAGTATGTACATACAGACAACATGGTGAATTAAATGAAAGTTCAAAATTCAGTTGAAAGGAGCAATAGGTATATATGAAAAAATTTTCCGATACTCCATTTACTTTAACGAGGTGGTCGATAGGCTATACAAATTTGACACATTCCCCTTTGTATAACAAAAAAAAGTGAGGTTAGGGATATTTTCCTGTCAGATAACTACCTAAGCGGTGTTGTCCGTTCTACATAAAAGTCGTAGTGATTATGCATATAACTCATAGACCTCATCTTATATGGACTGATCTTCACATCACTTTTGGACGAACACGATTGAAATCCACATGTGAGAGAGAACGAAGATTCTGTCTCGAAGGATTTAAAAGGTTGAAGCTAGAAGAGGCTTCAAATCTTCAAATGGATGAGGGAAGGGGGATTGAAAAAAGTATGGAACTAGAATAAACATTTGGATTTCATGCATATTCTGGCTCTATATCTCTTAAATTTAAGGTATATAAATAACGACTTCGTGGATTCCAACAACACAGCCACATTTGAGTTTCAAAAAATCTCGTTTATATCTCAAGGTCAGACACGTGCCCCGTTCTGAATGCGTCAACGTTACTAATAGCGACGAGAAATATCAGAATGTCTGAAATTTCGACAGAAGAAAACGAAGTGTCGTTCTGCAGGCTTTACTGATTATTTTTCGATTTTTTTTGGGGGCATTATACTTAATTCTTTTGTGAGAATGTGCAGTGTTATTTATCCTTCTATTTTTCACTCCATATCCGTTTTTGTTTTCCATTAAATTGTCGAATATACAAAATGGGCAACATTGCACATTCTTACTATTTTTTTCAACCATTTGCACCTTAAATTTTTTCTGCAAAAAACGAACTTTGACCTCCAAAAGTCACCCATCCCCTCCATATTCGAAGTACTGTGTGCTCTTAAGTTTTAATCCCCTTCTCTGAATTGATTGGAACTAACGGTACCGTATAAAATTTTCCCCTATAAACCACAGTCTACCTCTTTTTGCATTATTCTGATTTTGCAGGAGGCCAAAGATATTTAAGGGTGTTACCTTTTCAAATTATACTACTTTACTTACTTTAAATGTGTATATAATTTTTTTTCACAAAACTATGTAAAAACACTAATCATAGATATCTCGAAATATTAACAGCAACCCCTGAGAATTCACTGCCTCTAAAACCTATAATAACAGGAATGATCCTGAATTCATCAATAATAAATCTCAGTGGGCTATCACGGAGGTGTTCTAGTTCGTTTATAATTCAAATATTGGCGTCCCGTGTGTTGAGCGTGCGGTGAACACTTTGTTTGCAGTTAAACACGTCAATCCATCGTTCACGGTCCGTATACCATGTGAAGATTACTGCATACTTTATAAGTCCGAGGCAGAAAATGAGAGTGCACTGGTTTCAGTTCAAATCCAATTTAGCCCTGGAATTTCGAGCCTCATTTGACGATTGCTTTCACCATTTATTAGCTAATCTTTGATGTATATATGGAATATTATGATTTGAATACATTGTATAATATTCCTGAGAGCCTCCAATTAACATCTTCGAATATTCGGCAATCGAACATGGAAGAATACAAAACTTATGTAAATAATGTCATGATCAAGATGCATAGAATATATCAGGTGTCGACACTTTCCCACTATTACCACATGAATTCTGGGGCCAAAAGGCGTTCCTAGAATTGTCAAATATTGTACTACTTGGCTCTGTAAACGATGATGGCGCTAAGGTGGCTTTGAAGTCCATATAATTGATTTCGCTGAATAACTGGTGTATGCCATATAATTTCGTTAGAGATAGATTCCCCTATTCCTAAATGTCTGAGACAGCATTGTAAAAGATCTAGCGGTTGGATTGTCCAATGTTGCATAATGGCGGATGCACTCCTTATTCACTTAGTATAGAAATATAGAAAAATGAATTGAGCTATAAATCTATTTGATCTGACAAAATTATTTCCCGCAATATGAGTTAGATATTCGAAATTATGGACTCTCAATAAAATAAAAAGGGGTTCAACAAATGTGGAATATCTACTCATTAAACATATGTAATATGTCTGAGGGGATGAGGAGGGAATGAGGACATTCAGAGATACAACAATTCATTCGAAGCCAAAACAACGGTAAAACCTGAACGGAGATGAATATATTACCTATGGATTTTATTAGACAGTTCGAATACTCTTCCATTAAAAATATGATTCATAAATTTTGTATGTACCAATTGATGAACATTTAATTCAGAAGTTATAAATTCGCTACATACTTGTGAAAATATTTTGAGGAAATAGTTATCTTTATTATGATTGAAATATGATTTATTCACTCTGATGTTCATGTTCATAAGAATTTATGAGAAGAATTTCAATACCGACAAATCAATCATAGAATCCATAGTTCCAAATGTTTCCTAAGGACATTTTTGAATACGCAACTCTGGAAGACTAATTCTCCATGAACATGATACTGAAATAGTAAATACATTTCGTATTGATTAGGTGAACAAAAATATCAAGTTTCAGACTTGTGTATTCAGAGACGAAGGAAACCTTCATATATATTCTAACCTTTCTGACTCAATGAAATGAATAATCATAACTGAAATTCGTTCGACTGAATTTATTTTCGGAAATTCTCGAAAATAATCCAACTCGGAAAATCAAAAAAAAACCTCTGATTTGACTAGTTTTGATATGACATGTGGGTATCTCCCGATTATATTTCGCATTTTACATGGCAGATTTCTCCATGCCGGCATCTATCGGCAAAAACTGAAGTAGGGCAATAAAGTCGTATTTTGACAATATTTGGACCTTATTCCAGACCCAAAATATGTGGAAGTGTCCGCACCTTGTTATTGTATGCATCTATGTCATGATCATCATCATATAGCTGAAATCAGGTTGCATTACTATTGATATATCAGTTGCGTATAGTTCTTCACGTTTCATTATAAGTGGCTGTGATATTTTCAAAATAATAGAAATTATAAAAGCCAATTTTATTTCGAAAACTTTTTTTGCGTGCATCTAGGAAACGTCGTGGCCAAATGCTCATAATTTTCGAATTTTTTCCCTGAAGTGGACTAGATGATGAATAATGCGATGTCTTGCTGGCCAACGCAGGATAACTTTTTAATAGAATAGAACTAGTGAATTGGATAGGTTGAGAATCAAAATTCTATGGCTAAGTTCGTTAATGGACCAAACCCGCTGAACGGTATCAGAGTTATATTGACTTGAATTTAAGGATATTCATTCGTAAACTAGAAGTAAGTTGCAGAATATAGATGCATCAATTCATGTGAAAAATTCCAGGATCATACTATTAGAAACTTAAGATAGCAATGTATCGAAAATTTTTTTCGAAGATGAATTTCATCTGATTTCTATGAAATCAGCCACTTCGTGACTTCCTGAAATTTCAGCAGCTTGCACATTGGATCAATCTTGTTTGGGTACGTTTTCAGCATCACCTTTGTAAAGTTGGTTCATACGTTCATGAGCTGTAGTGTCCTCTATTCCCTAAAGCTTCATCTTGTATTATATTTTTTCATTTATCGCTTTATCTGTATAAACATTACAAAAACAATAATAGCTGATTACGATTTTCAATTATTGTGTTTTCATTTTCTTTACAATCTTCTTATATCTGTGGTATTTTATCATTCTCTTTTCTCCTTTATTTGATTCAAAAAAATCGAGCCTCATTCTGGGCGCCATTTCCTCTGATATTCGAAAATGAATCTTCTTCTCTATAATTTCAATACTGAAATTAATCTCAAAGTCGGCAAGGTTTTGATGTTGTTCCGACAAATTTCATTGTTGACGGTGACAATATTTGAAAACACAAACCAACACTGCTAGTTATCCGAAATTCTCGCTTTACTTCCGATATTTTTTCAGAGATCGATAATTGTCAAGCTGTTGAAAATGTCATTGAATATTATTTCACACGAATAACGATAAACTTAACTAAACACAAAGATTAACATAAGTGAATGAATCATCAAGTAAACAGCTTCAGTTGAATGATATAAACTAAAATGACACGAAGGTAAGGGTTCAGAAGATTCTTATTATTTGGCGCTGTATTATTTCATGATACTTACGAGCAGGGCTGGGCAGTATTTCAATTACTTGTAATTGAAATACGTATTTGAAATACAAATACGTATTTTGTATTTGTATTTCAATTACTTCTTGAAAATGTATTTTGTAATAGGTATTTCAAATACCTGACGCTGAAGTATTTTGTATTTCGATACTTTTGTCTTCGAAATACTTTCGAACAAATACATCTAGCGTGAGCGCCCTACAGCAAAAAAGTCCCTGAATCTCCTTTCAGATGGCGCGACGTTTGCTAGCAATCATATTTTCGTCAAATGGAAAGGAAGAAAAGGTCCTGCGTCATTTCACCATGGAGTTAGAGTTAGTCAACTTCTAAAAACGATAAGAGCAAAGAGCTTACCATCCTTGAACATTATCCTAGCATAAAATATCTAGAAAAGCACTTACGTGAAGTCAGCAGCTTTTACGCACTTGTTCACATTGCGAAATGGTGACTTGGAGATTTCAATGAAATAAAAATAATTTTTTTTCGAATTTTTCCATGAATAATTCTCCTTATTGACACTGTTCATATTCCAACCAAGTTTCATTTCGATCACATGAATATTTTTCGAGGTATTGAAAAATCAAAATTTCAAATGGCTGTAGCACAAAACCATTCGGCAGATTTGGCCCATTAACGAAATTAACTGAGATATTCAGGATCTTAACCTAACCTGAAAATTTCAAGACTCTAGGTCCTTCTTTTCGAATGTTATAGCGCACACGGCCGGACGGACAGAATCAATTTTGACCACGGATTCTTCATCACTGAGTCCAACCTAGTCATTCTAGACCAATTTCGGCTCAAAATTCGAAAATTACAGTCATCGTGATGAAATGATAACGCGCTGTTCCCCAGAACAAGCGCGTAAAAATGTGTTCATACAATATAACACAAATTTCTGCCTATCAGGACCTGTAGAAAGCTTGTTTTCTTTAGCAGGTTTTATTCATTCCCCACAACAAGAGGCTGTTTCTTCAAAAATCTTGTGTTTCTGAAAGGAAATTCTTTATTTAGCGATAAAATAGCTGAGCTGAATTAGTTGTACTCTTTTCACATTTTACGTAACACCTGAATGTATTTTGTAAGTTGTATTTCAAATACAAATATTTAAAATACTGTATTTTGTATTTTATATTTCAAATACCCGACTTGAAAGTATTTTGTATTTCAAATACCTGCTAGAAAGTATTTTGTAATTTGTATTTCAATTAAGCCAAGCATGTATTTTGCACAGCCCTGCTGACGAGTCATCCAACAGGTAATAAGTATCTAGCATCCCATATGAGTTTTCAAAGTGAGCCAGTCTGATGATCGGTAAAACCGTGAAACTGCAGTATCTGAATTCCTTGGACAACGCTTTTTCAGTGCAGGGGCTTCGGATATTTGGATGATGAGCTCAGGTCATGGTGGAATATCTGTTGATTGATCGTCGAATTTTGGTCCTATAAAAATAATTATAACTATTCAAATATTGCAATAAGTTAAAACAAGCATGAGTTTCTCCCTAAAACCAAGCTTGTTCGTGGGTATTCATCTGCTTCTGATGTATTTTCTCTATGAAACTCTTGTGCATACCAGTACGCCTGGATACAAAACAAAACTCTGCAAATTGTACGCAAGGGTTTATTATTTTTTCAGTTAAATAACCCAATACTATTGATACCTCAAACAAAACTTTATATTATTCATACCTCATTGGTTTTTCACAAACACAAAAACTCGATTTGTGAAAATTTGGTAATCAATAGTTTCATCCACTTTCAGATATATGATTCTGGATGAAAAGTTAACCGATTATTCCATTGAATTCCAATCTTAGAACCGCATACGATGATTCATTTTCGGGATTATTGGAAATTCGCAGCATTTTTCTCTAAAACTCAGGGTTCACTGGACGGAAATCATCCGGGTGAAAATTTTTAGGTTGAATTATGCAACAGTAATCAACGTTGAGAGTTTCATGAAAATTCGGTGGAAGTTTTTGAAAAATGTTTTTTTTCCACCAACTCCCAATTTTGACCCCTTAGGGTACACCGATCCTGCTAAAAAGCTTGGAGGATCAATCAGAGGAAAGCCCCGGGAAGCGGACGTCGGATGGACGGATTTCTGATTTATTATTCAATGAAATCGAATAATAAACCTTAGTGATCGACAAAAAAAATTACCCCCCTGAGAATTTCACAGTTTTCAATTTGAAATATGTAGATTTGAATGAACTAATAAAATCCGTCCGTCTGCCGTTCGTTGTCTGGGGCTTTCCTTTGGATTGCTCCTCCAAGTTATTCAGCAGGATCGGTTTACCCTAAGGACTCAAAATTGGGAGTTGGTGGAAAACAAATTATTTCTCAAAAACCGAATTTTCATGAAACTCTCAACGATGATTACTGTTGCATAACTCAACCTAAAAATTTTCACCCGGATGATTTCCGACCAGTGGACCCTGAGTTATAGAGAAAAATGCTTCGAATTTCCAATAATCCCGAAAATGAATCATCGTATTCGATTCTTAGATTGGAATTCAGTGGAATAATCGGTTAACTTTTCATCTAGAATCATATATCTGGGAGTTGGAGGGAAAAAATTATTTCTCGAAAACTTCTAACCGAATTTTCATGAAACTCCCAACGTTGGTTACTGTTGCATAACTCAACCTAAAAATTTTGACCCGGATAATTTCCGACCAGGAGTTATAAAGTCAAACGCTGCAAAATTTTGGGTGAAAAACCAATGAGTTATGAATTTTATGTAAGTTTTATTTGAGATATCAATGGTATTGTGTTATTTAGCTAGGAAAATAATGAACCCTTGTGTGAAATTTGCCGTGTTTTTTCATAAGTTCATTCAAATATATAATTTAAAATGTGAACTGTGGAATTTTCAGCGAGGATAATTTTTTTTGTCGATCACTAAGGTTTATTATTTAATTTTATCAAATAATAAAACAAAACCATATATCATCGACAACAAAGTATGCACTATTTAAATACACAATAACTAAAAAAACCGCTTATTAAATAATATACACGGAGAAGACAGACACGAATAACAATTTCTTTCATTTGTATAAAACTTCTTCGTAACTTTGAAATAAAAATACGAATCCCCCACCATTCATGGTCCTGCAACTCGGATTCCCGCGGAGACGCGAGGTCACGTTTCCGCGGCAACCGATCGAAAAGGCTTCGCACTCCTTCGTGACGGAAAATTCCTATAATTAATGCCGATCGTTCGTCTGTTTTCGGGGTAAAATTCGTTTATGTCACCGGCCGCTGAAAACGTGGGAAATGACGTTGTTCTACACAGAAACGACGAAAAATAACTGGGGCCCAGATGGATTGAGATCGTTACGACTGTGTTTTCTTTTTCTTTTCTCGGTCTTTCTGGCCCTAGGGATTTGGACGAAGAAACTCGGTAATATTCTGTGATTGCTGGCGTCCCAAGCAAGAAAGATCGTCTTCAATAATTCAGCTATTTTCGAATCAGGAGATTCTGGCGTAGTTGATTCTGTTGTATTTTGGTTGGCTGAGTGAAGAAGACAGAGGAGGAATGCTGATAGCAAATTTGCTTGTTGCGTTTTCAAATTCGCTTCATACATTCTGGATAAAAGGCGGTATCATTTTGTCCCAGTATAAGTATTTTTGCGCGCTTCTACGAAGGAACGATGATATTACCATTTTCTATCCTTCCCTTTCCTCGTAGTTCTAGCCAACGGATTTGGACGAAGAAACTCGGTGATATTTTGTGACTTCAGGCGTCCTGAGGACGAATAACTGTATTCAATAATTCAGCTAATTTTTAATCAGGAGATTTTAGCGGTGTTCATTCTGTTGTCTTTGGGGTTGCTGAATGAAGAAGTTCGAGAAAGCAAACTGGTGCCTTTTCAAATTTGCTTTTTACATTCTCGATCGAGGGCACTACCATTTTGTCCAAATGTTTGTGTTTCACGTACTTCTTCTTTGAAGCGATAGCATTAGCATTTTTCTATCCTCCTTTTTTTCTCGTCTTTCTAACGGATTTTGATGAAGAAACAGGGTAATATTTCGTGATTTCAGACGTCCCGAGGATGAAAAACTCTCTTCGGTAATTCAGCTAATAGTGAATCTGGAGATTTAACCGGTGTTTATATTGTTGTCTTTGTGGCTGCCTGAATGAAGGAAGACCACAAACTGTTGATTTTTGAATTTTATTTTACTCTCTCGATAAAAGGCGCTACCATTTTGTTCCATTGCTAGTGTTTTACGAACTTCTTCTTTGAAACGATAGCATTTGCATTTTTCTATCCATATTTCTCCTAGTCTTTCTAGCCAACGGATGTGTATGAAGAAATCGGGTAATATTCAGTGATTTCAGACGTCCTGGGGAGGAATTACTCTCTTCATTCTTCAATTCAGCGAATTCTGAATCTGGAGATTTAACCGGTATTCATTCTATTGTCTTTGTGGTTGGTTGAATGAAGGACGTAGAGATGGCAAACTGTTATCTTCTGAAATTTTATTTTTACTTTCCCGGTAAAGGGCGCTACCTTTTTGTTGTATTGCGTGTTTTACGATAGCAAAAGCATTTTTATTTTTCCTCTTCCTCAGTTTTTATGGCCCATCGGATTTTAACGAAAACTGGATAATATTTTGTAATTTCGGGCGTCTCAAGGAGGAATTACCTTCCATAATTCATCAGCTATTTTCGAATCAGTAGTTCGTAGCGGAGATGATTCTCTTGTATTTGGGGCTAAATGTGTGAATAAGGTAGATTCTCGTTCAAAGGTTACTATTTTGTCCCAATTGAAGTGGTTTTGTGCGCTTCTCCTTAGAAGCGGAAGCCCTTTTTACGCGCTTGCTCTGGGGAACTGTGCGTTATCGTTTCGTCACAATGTCTGTAGTTTCCGAATTTCGAGCCGAAAATTGTCTTAAGAAATTGGGCTGAAATTCAATTCTGTCCGGCCGTATGTGCTTTAACTTTCGAAGGAAAAAACCTAGCGACTTTGAAGTGTCAGATTAGGTTGAGAGTCCAAATATCTCGGTTGATCTCATTAATGGGTACAACTGGTCGAATTGTTTTGGTTAGGCCCATTTGAAATTTCAAGGTTAATACCCCGATATCTCATGAAATAATGATTCGATCAAATTGAAACTTTGCATATACTTTTGAAATACCAATGACAATTTGGTGGAAAATTTCGTAGGGATCCGAATGTCAGAAAATTTCAAAAAAAATTATTCGATAATTTCGCAAATTTTTGCTGAAAAATTTTTTTCTCCATAAATATTGACTAGATTTCAACGGAATTCAGGACAAACCTTAAAATCAGTGTTTCACAACAAGGTTTCCAATTTCAATCCGATTCGATGTGTACTATCGGAGATATAAGGAAAATAATATGTCAACTATCGTTCTTATTTGGAATTTCAACGTTATATCCGCAATAGCTCAAGAATAACGAATGCAATCAGACTGAAACTTCGTAATCAGTTGCAGAATACCAACGCGCCACAAGGTGCTAAATTATGTGTTGATGTTATAATTGGAACAATCGCGTTGTAAGACATGATCTCACATCATTGCTCAATAAGAATTTTATGTAATTTCTACATTCATCAGTGTCTACCGATACCGACTACAATGTCTTGACTTGAAGTGAGACAGTGGTATCAGACTAACCAATTCCTCTTTCTTCATTCGCGTTCGCTACAGAAGAATAAAAACTCGCGACTGTGGAAATATTAAAAAAAAAGTTTTACGAATTGTTGAACAGATTATTTTCTCTGGAGACAACTGATTACATTTCCATGAAATTAGTAACAGATCTTTAAGTCAATATTTGACATATTACATGACTTATTACAAATTTCGAGGTTATTTCCCTTATATTTCGATAAGTACTGACGCGATTAGATCGAAACTATAGTATAGTATAGAATACGGAGGGGGCACTTCATGCAAATTGCTTGGGGAGTTTGTTTCGATGAATGAACGTGAAGAAAATATTCCTTCAAAAAAAAAGTTCTTTTCGGAAATTATTCCTCAGATTTCAATGAGATTTGGCACACTGCTTCAAATTGGAGTTTGATCCAACATTTATTCTCATTCATGGCATTTTGAAATTTTGAGGTTATTTTTCTAATATCTTACGAATAACCATTGCGATTAGAAATGAACTAGTTAGTTGAAGAATATCGACGAGAAACTATATACAAAAGTTTGGATGGTACGAGTAAAAAATTGAAGTCAAAGATGATTATAAAATTTTCCAACTTTCCAAAAACAACTAATTTGGAAATTTTTTATCTGTTTTCAATAGAAAATCTCGCAGACCTGAAGTCAGTGTTTAACAACGGTGTTTAATTTCAGTTTGATCCGATATTCCGGAGATATTGGGAAACATTATGTCAAATTCTTTGGTTCTTTCCTCGTTATCGCTCTTATTTATGGACGACCTCAAAAAATAGGGATCCGATCATGATGAAACTGAGTAACTATAGTTGGAAAATGCTGATGTGCAAATATAAGCAAAATTTCGTGATGATCGTTTCACAAGTAACATTAAGGAAGAAAAATATTTCCAAATAATTTATATTTTGCGATCTACTAATCAAATGATCCTCACGAAATTCTTATGAACTTTCGAAATTTTTTTTTCAGTCAATTATCAATATCAATGCGATCCGATCTTCATTTTTGAAATAGGTATATCTGAGGAATCATTGGGTGGATTTTAGCAATTCGCGAATTCAGCTATAGAAATGAAACTCAGCGTGCTCAAATATTATCTAGTCTATCGGCATATTCTTTCAGTTATTGTTTTGACTATCCATGGTTAGACCGGAAGCAAACAAATTAACTCCTAAGAGATCAAGAGATGACTTAGGGACTCGATATTTGTAGGGACGGAGTGGGGACTTATTATGAAGGTTGAATTCGTGAATGAGTAAAATCTGCCCAATGATTTCGTAGATATACCCATTCACAATTTTATTTTTCCAATATTCCCAAAAGTACAGATTTGATCCGATTCAAATCTAGTACTTGATGGAAAAACAATAGTTTGTAGGTTCATTGATTTGTTCAATTTCAGTTTGAACCGATATTTATCTTCGGAGACATTGGGAAAAACTATGTCAAATTCTTTAGGTCTTTTTTCGTTATCGCTCTTATTTATGGATGAACTCAAAGATTAATAATCCGATCATAATGAAACTGAGAAACTAGTTGGAAACTGCTGATGTGCAAATAAGAGCGAAATTTCGTACTGATCATTCATAAGTAACAATTTGAAGGAAAATGTTTTCAGATAATTTATATTTTAGGATCTACTAATCATATAGTCCACACAAAATTTTTCATGAGCCGTCAAACTCTTTTTTTTTCAGTTAATTATCAATACCAATGCGATCCGATCTTCATTTTCGGAATTGGTATATCTGGAGAATTATTGGGTGGATTTTAGCAATTCGCGAATTCGACTATCGAAATCAAACTCCAAACGTGCTCAACAATTATCTAATATTCTAGTCTATCGGCATATTCTTTCAGTTATTGTGTTAACGATCCGTGGTTAGACCGGCCGCAAACAAATCAACTTCTGAGAGAAATAACTTAGAGACTCGTTATTTGTAGGGTAGGTTCAGGGCTTGATTACGAAGGTTGAATTAGTGAAAAGGTAAAATCCTCCCAATGTTTTCGTAGATGTACCCATTCACAATTTCATTTTTCCAATATTTCCAAAAACACAGATTTCATCCAATTTAAATCTGGTACTTGATGAAAAAATAATAGCTTGTACGTTCATTGATTTGTGACTCAAATCGTGTATGGGTAAAATCCGCCAAATGATTCATGGGTATACACATACACATCCAAAAATACGGATCGGATCCAATTTAAATATATCACTTGATAAAGAAATGATAGCTTGAAGGTTCATGCAGAAGTTAATAGGACTATATGAAAAGAAGATCTTCAAATCAGTGTATTAGAAAGTAAAACTGAGTTTGGAGGGATCAATAAGCAGGTGTCTTGATGACGAATTTGAACAAGCGCGTAAAAGCCCCTACCTCACGTCTGTGCTCTTGTAGATTTTTATCGTTCATTCAACTCGGTTCCTATGGGTCAACGGATTTGGATGAAAACAAGGTCCTGTTTTGTTTTTTCAAGCGTCCTAAGGAGGAAAAACCGTTTTCAATAATTTAGGTAATTTTGCATCAGGAGATTTAGTGGTGTTCATTCTGTTTTCTTTGGGGTTAACTGAGAAAATAGTGTGGAGAAGGTGAACTGATGCCTTCTGAAATTGGCTTTTTACATTGTACACCAAAGGTACCATTTTGTCCCAATGCTATAGTGTTTTACTTGCTTTTTCTTTGGAACGATGGCACTAGATTTTCTTTGCTTCCCTTTGCTCGGCCTTTCTGGCCCAACGGATTGAGAAGAATACTAGGTTAAATTTTGTGATTTCATGCTTCCCAGGAAGAAAACACCGTCTCGAATAATTCCGCTTCTTTCTAATCGGGCGGAGTTGGGCAAGGCAAGGGAGGATTGTTCCTAAAAATCCGTAAACTGTGCACCGGCTTCTCGATCCAGAGAATTGGATCCAAATATATGTATTTGTTAAGATCTGAACCGAAATAACCGTCAAGTTGATTTGAGGAACATATCCCATATAAAATTTGACAATACTGATGTCAAATCGGAAAACCTCAACTTAAATTTCAGCTAATCAGAGATGATCTCAACAAATGAAAATATTTGGATCCAATTGGGATGCGCAGTTTACGGATATTTATAAATAACGCAAACCTCATCATGTCGAATTAGTTCTGACATTCCTCTTCCCCAGTACTAGTAAAATTTCATACGAAATTTTTGATTTGGCAACTTGGATCGAAGTCCTCTACTGTAGATATTGCGCTCTTCTTCTCAGGAACGATGGCGTTAGCATTTTTAGCATTTTACTATCCTTATTTTTCTTCGGTCTATCTGTCCCAAAGGATTCGGACGAAGACACTGGGTAATATTTTCTTATTTTGGGTCTCCCTAGGTGGGAAACACCGTCTCCAATAATTCAGCTAACTTTGAACCAGGGATTTTAGCGGAGTTGATTCTATCGTTATTTGGGTTGACTGAGTGAAAATGGCAGAGAACGAATGTTCTCTGTAGCCAAATTGGTTTGTTGCGTTCTCAAATTTGCTTCATAGATTCTCGATCAAGAGCACTACCATTTTGATCCAACGTAAGTGTTTTTGCGTACTTCCTCTTTGTAACGATCCCATTAGAATTTTTGTATCCTGCTCTTTCCTCGGTCTTTCTGGCCCAACAGAGTTGTAAAAAAACTATTGTAATATTTTGAGAGTTCTTGCTTCGCAAGAGGGAAAGAACGTCTAATATAATTCAGGAATTTTAGAATCAGGATATTTCAGCGGAGTGAATTATATTGTAATTTGGGTTGGCTGAGTAAAGAACCTGGAGATGGAATGCTGGTAGCAAAATGTATTTGTTGCGGTTTTGATTGCACCACTATTGCTTCATTCTTCGTTTTCCTAGGTTTTTCTGACGAGAAGTCAGCAGTTTTTGATCGAATTGGTTGCCAGGGCAGTATTTTCGAATAACAGAGTGAATAATATCAATTATGATGAATTTCACATAATTTATCAATATTTTACAACATGGGATAATATTTCCGCGATCAAACATCGGATCAAGCTGAAATTTGGCACACTTTTATTAACATCAACCTCAAGATTTCACTGAATTTCATTGAAATCGGATAAATAGCTCATCTTTTTTCTTTAATACCTAACAGCACGATTCTAACAAAATTCCGCATGAAATGGCGCATTAATATTCTTCGAGTTAACATCAGGCTATGATTGAATCCTATCAGTAGTTAATAATAAATTGAGAAAATAACCTCAGAACCGTTCGACTGATTCGGCCTATGAAAAAACAAATCTGTAACATTTCTCCTGATTTGGTACTTTTTGCGGTATAATTGTGGGGAAAATATTCCACTACACTTGACCATTGAAACACTCATTTTCCACTCGATATTCGTGCAATAACCAGTTGTTTTCACCATGAGATTCTACACAATTTCATAATTGCCCATTCTTATATTGAAAATTCCCTAATTATCCTTTTTCCATCGAATTTACGAATGAATTATATGAGATCACTCAACAAACCTAAAAGCATTAATTGAACTCTAGAATCTTATGGAAAGTCTGGTTCATATAGACATGGTCTATCTCTGTGGTCTGGTCACGAAATAGTATAGACGTAATATTTGGTCTATACGAAATGGATAAATATTTCTGTGTTCCAGTAAACGTGGGCGGAGCTTAATTCAGGGCTTCTACTAGCTCAGGGATGGATCCACGAAAATAGAGGAATTTCAGGAAATTCATCAGATTTTATAACATTCAACGTTGAATATCCTCGAGAATTTATTTTTTGAAGAGGAATAATTAGGAACAATTAAGTATTCCCAAATAATTGAGGATCCTTTCAATGACTTACGATAAACTTTATCGGCCTTCTTCATGCTAATTTCTTTTAGTTCTATGAATCGGGAAGTCTATAACTAGAAAACCGTTTGGTATTAAATGAAATTGATCACAGCAGAATACGTGTCATAGTTGTAGAAAACTCCACACCAAAATTCATTTCATTCGGAGGAACCATGTGAATGCTACAAAAGAAAGACTCTTTTTTGGGAAATTTCAACAGCCTGTATCTTTTTACCGGCCACGAATCTGGAAAAATGGTTAATGAAAAAAGTGTTTCAATTGAAGAAAGGAATTTTGGTTCAAAATTTATGTGAAACTTAAAGACTCACCTTGTACAGGGTGAGTCTTTAAGTTGTACATTTATTTTAACCATAGTTTCCGCTCATCAAATGAGACTCTTTTTTTAATTTATCATTCTTTCAGATTCGGCTCCAACAAAAAGATACAGGCTGTTTTGATTTCCAAAAAAAATCAGTTTTTTTTTGTTGCTTTGATATGGTAACTCCGAATGAGATGAACTGTGCTGTGAAGTTTTCTATTACTATTACAAATATTCTTCAGTAATCACTTTCATCCTACTTCGAACAGTTTCCGAGTTATAGGCTCGCCGATTCATAAAACTGTACGAAATTAGCATGAAGAATGCAGATGAAGTTTATCTTATGTCACTATAAGAATCTTCAATCATTTTAAAATACTCGATTATTCCTTATAACTCCTCCTAAAACTCACCGTTTTGCAGATATTCAAAGTTGAATATTATAAAATCGGATAAAATTTGAAAAATTACCTCATATTTATGGATACGCCCCTGATCTAGTAGAGGAAGTAAATTAAGCTGGGTTCACGTTTATCCGGACCATAGAATACACATAAATGTTTATCTATTTCGCATAGAACTACTTTAGGTGTATACTATTTCGTGATCATACCACAGACCTAACCATAAAATTCATAGACATAGAATAACATGTTATTATAAGTCTAGAGAGTATTTTTAGGTTAATTGATTGATTTCATACTCTGAATAAAGAACATAAGGAAGGAGCATAATGCCTCACAAAGTGGACCCGGGATGGATGTTGCATATGGCCGACTTTCCTTTCACTTTGAAGAGAGAACAACTTGTTCCGAGACTTCTTCATCTGAAGAAACTAACTAACATGAGTCATACTTGGAGGTTCAATATGGGTGCCTATGTCCCACTTTTATACGAAGTAGAAAAGCGGTATTCTCCTTCCTGTTGTTCTTTATTCAAAGATTTCATATAATTCATTTATAAATTTTGTGAAAAAAGTATAGTTATGGAGTTTTCAATATGAGAATGGGCGAGAATGGAATTGTGTATAATCTTATAGTGGAATGAAATTGGATATTGCATCAAGTTTTAGATCAGTGTTTCAAGTTCAGTGTAGTGAAATGTTTTCCTTGCGATAATGTCGCAAAAAGCACCAAATCATAAGAATTAAGTGAGTAAATGAATTTTCTCAATTTTGTTCCTTCGAATTTCTAACCTTGGATTGGTTATTCTCCAGAAGAAATCACCGAGAAAGATATCTGTGGTGAACAAAGCGCAGGAGTGTATTAGCACATTGAGAGTTGTTTAAATGCTTATAACTTTTTACCTGAGCCGAATCTGGAGAAATGGCAAATGAAAAAAGTGTTTTATTTGATGAGAGCAATCTATGGTTGAAATTAATGTACAACTTAAAGACTCCCCTGTATATATTCATTTGAAATACCATTTTGGAACCCCCAAGTTTTCCCGTCGCAAAGATATCGATAAGATCTTTACATCACTGTATGCAGTTTGTTTTCCTGAACAAAAATTCTGAAGTCCAACATAGGCGGTCTCTCTTAATATGGAAAATATGACCCCCCAAAGTTCTAAATTCATACATTTCCAGGTTTCTTATTCCACCATAAAAACAATCACTAGCTTCTTCAATATAATTCACAAATCATCGTCGAACCTTCAACTAACGATTAGCAACACTCACTTTCAAAAATAATCAACACTTAATAGAAAAAATCGAAATTATTGGGCAACCACTTAACCTCTATTTCTACCTTTCACTCATTCGAAAAGTGAAGTTTGGCATTGCCGCCAATTTCATCGTTCGGAATTATGTCGCCGTGTGAATTCGGTGATGGCAGATGATTGTTTGCTAGCGCGAAATTCGAAATATGTTCTTCAATGCTATTGTCTGAATCAGCTGATAGTTAACATGAAACTTTAATTTTATTGAAATCTACAATTATGACACAGATATAGTAGCCATTTTAACTCCAATCCGGTTGAAAACTTCGTACCAATTCATTGTTTTACTATTCGATCACACTTTTGCTATAACCTCTATATTCACAGAAGATCAGAATCAGATCAGGGATGAAATTAACGGGGGATCTAGGAAATCGCGTTCCAATTTCCCTCCCCGTGATTCCGTTTGACAGTGAATTCGTAAACCTCACGAAAATATACCCACTTCCTGTATAGGTAGATATATATACTATATACCTACACATCTTAAATCGACAACCCACTACTATGTATGTTTCATCCTTGTAGATTTCAATAAAATCCAGGTCTCATATAAACTATTAGCTGATTTAGAATATCGCATTAAAGAACATATTTCGAATTTCGCGCCAGCAAATAATAATTTTCTGCCATCGACGGATTCGCACGATGACACGATTCCGAACGATGAAATTGGCGGCAATGCCAAACATCACTTTTCGACTGAGTGGAAGTCAGTAGAAATAGAGGTTAAGTGGTTGTCCAATAATTTAGATTTTTTTCCATTAAATATTGATTATTTTTGAAAGTAAGTGTTGCTTATCGTTAGTTGAAGGTCCAAAGATGATTTGTGAATTATCTTGAAGAAGTTAGTGATTGTTTTTATGGTGGACCTGAAAATGTATGAATTTAGAACTTTGGGGTCCATATCTTCCAAACTAAGAGACCGCCTATGTTCAACTTACGATTTTCTGTTCAGGAAAACAAACTGTGATGTGATTATCTTATCGATATCTTCGCGACGGGAAAACTTGCAGGTTCAACTTCATTTTTCCAATATTTCCGCTCGATCCGATTCGATCCGATCGAACCTGGTACTTGGTCTAAGATGACGTCGTGAAGGTTCAATCAGAATTTCATGAGGGAATGGCTTTGAATTCGAACAAATGCGTGGAACCTCCTGACTCAACATCTATCCATTTGTAGAATTCATTTTTTTGCAATTGTGAAATACAGCTCGAAATTATTTTAGTCGGCTCATTTCCCAAACAATTAATCGACGAATGCACCTCATCGAGATTTTCACAAACAAAAAAAAAACATTCCTCGCAGACTGATCACCTTCATTTATAGTCACGCGGATAAAACAAAAACACACACCCTCCCATTTATCATCCGAGTTGGCTCCGATAATTCGATCATCCGCCTTTACTTCGACCCACTTAGCGTTTAAAACGCAATCAACGTTGCAATCCACTCCGCCGCTCATCCGATACGTTTCGAGGCCGTTTTAAATATCCTGCAATTACTCCCAACGTACCCCGATCGGCAACAGCAATAAAACAGCCCCCATACATATCCCCGCAGATCAAAACAAGCGCATCCGCGCTGCCGACCGCTCAGCAACCCGCTCCGCCGACCTCAGCCAACATATTTCATCATTTTAATGAGAACTTGGCGTAAATGTCAGCCGTCCGAACTTTTCAATGGAAATTTGTTTTTCCTGAGAGAGAAAAACGTTGAGGGATGCGGGTGGTTTTAGGGTAGAAAGGTCTTGGATTAATGAGGAAAACCTGAAAAGAACTGACCGATTGCACTGATGAATGATTTCGCTGAAATATTTCAAAATTCAGATCCGCATTATAGACATGCTGGGAAAAGAATTCGAAAAAGTAATGACATTCGGTCTGGAGGTTTTACGCCCTTGGCTAAATTTGTTGCAAAAGTGAAATTTGACATATTTTTTCCAATATATATGTTTTTCAAGGTCGTCCTCACGACCAATCTTAAGCATAATATCTTTCGAAGAACCAACTCAGAAAATCGAAAATCTTAGTAACGTAGGCCAATTCGAGATGGGTAAAATCCATCTGATGGTTCCGTAGGTACTTTATCTTCCCAATATTTATGGAAGCTTCTAATTGACACCCAGTTTTCGATTGAAAAATGACAGCTTAAAGACTCAAGCTGAATTTCGTAGGGATAATACGATTAGAATATCGCAGAATATAGAGTATCTTGAAGAACAATTCGAATTTTACGTGCTTGTTCTGGGGAACCGTCCGTTATCGTTTCGTCACAATGTCAGTAATTGTCGAATCTTGAGCGGAAATTGGTCTAAATCGACTAGATTGCACTCACTGATGAAGAATTTGTGGTCAAAATCGATTCTGTACAGCCGTCCGTGTGTTTTCTAACTTTCGAAAGAACAGACCTGGAGTCTCAAAATTTTCTGGTTAGGTTTTGATTCGAATATCTCGGTTAATTTCGTTAATCGGCCAAATCTGCCGAATGGTTTTTGTTCTATGGCCGTTTCAAATTTTGATTTTCCAATCACTCGTAAAATATTCATCTGATTGAAATGAAACTTGGTTGGTTGATGAGCAGTATCAATAAGAACAATTATCTATAGAAAATTTGAAAAAAAAATTTTTTTTTCTCAAAAAAATTTCATATTTCATTTGAATTTCACTGAAATCTTCCGAAATTTCATAGCCGAGTACTTTATTTCAGCCCGATAAGATTTTTTAATTTTCCTGAAGAACAAATCAATGGAAAAATCTAGGAAATTTCTTTTAAAAATTCATATATTTCAGAAACCATATCTCCGATTCCTTTGAAATTTTTTTCTAATCGTTACTGAAGACTCTATTTCAGTTCAATCAGATATGTATTCTTTGAATTTTCCTCGACATAAGATCTAGATTTTAGAATATTCGTTTGCATCAACCCTTCACGACATCTACTGGTGAATAGTCGAAGCATTTACTGGATCCTACCGTGAGGTGAAGCTCTGGAAGTTTGATGATTACTTCTCCGTAGCGCATGAGCAGTGTTTCGAAATCCTCTATGATTCTGATGCTTGATGCTAGTCGATACAACCATACTTCCTTAACTGATGATACTACAGACTGGCGCAGACCTTGAAGTCACTACTTAACCGCAGTGTCTCAACTTTCAGCTAGATCGGAAATTCGTCTTGGGAGATATTGGAAAAAAATATATCTGATTTGTGCTGATTTCCTAAGGATCATTGATATTTCTGAAAGGGCTTAAAACATAATGATTCGATCATGACGAACCTTGAAACTTGATGCGCGGATTCGTGCAAAAACTTCTGGATCATTTCATTGGAACAATTCAAAATTTGAAGATTCTAATCATATGGTTCTTGGCAACAGTGTTATATCGTTCCATCACAATGTCTGTAATTATCGAATTTTAAACAGAAATTGGAAATGATTAGGTTGGACTTCCTGAGAAAGAATCCATGATCAAATTCAATTATGTTCGGCCACCCATGTGTGCTCTTACTTTCTAAGGAAGAGAACTTGAGTCTTGAAATTTTCAGTTCGGAGCCTGAAAATGTCGGTTGAGTTCACAAGCGGGTGAAATTTCGGAGTTATAACAAATTAAAAATTTTGAGGTTTCTTCCAAAATTAACTGATGCAATCAGATTGGAGCTTCGTAATAAGTTGAAGAATACCAACGCACAACTCGAAAAGAAGTGATATTGATTTAAAATTAAACTTCTTTCAAAGTAATGCCAACGCTTAACTCTCGAGATTTCTGTTCGAAAAATAGTTTTTTCGAAAACTTTTCATAACCTCACCATGGAGTTTGGCACAGTGCTAGTATCATATTTCGGAATTTGATCATCTCTGGAGATATTGGCAAAAATATGTTCAATTTAGTTTCATCGATATTATTGTTAATTATTTCCGAAATATTTCAAAAAATACCTATATCCGATCATCTATTGCAAGGGTATGAATATCTGCGGGATCACAGGATGGATTTGAAGAATTTGGCGTTCGTAAATAAACTAAAAACCTGCTCTACAATTGTTAAGTCTCTAAGCAGATTCTCTCAGTACTTATAGTGTTTACTATCAGCGGTTAGGCCAGACGTAAAGTGATTAATGATGGGAGCCGAATTCGCGTAATTGAACAAGCGCCTAAACGCTGTTGAATTCACTTCAGTGCTCTCCTAGGTTTTTGCGCGCATGTTCTAGGGGATCAGCGTGCTATCGTTTTCTCCAAATGTCTGTAATTTTCGATTATTGAGCCAAAAATGGTCTCGAACGACTAGATTGGGCTCACTGATGACGAATCCGGTGTCGAAATCGATTCTGTCCGGCCGGCCGTGGACATGATAACTGTGAAACGGAGAGAACTAGTAACTTGAAACATTCAAGGTAGGTTGCGCATTGGAATGCCGCGGTTGAGTACGTTAATGAGCCAAATCGGTCGAATAGTTTCGGAGTTATAGCCACTTGAAATTCTGAAGTTATATATTTTTTATTTCAGAAACTACTTAAGCGATTGAATTCAAACTCGGCAATTAGGTGGAGTATACCGACGCGCAACTTTAAGCAAAATTTCGTCAGGATCATATTGTTAGTAAATTTTAAAAAAAATTTTTTTCAAATTTTTTTCCAAAAAGATTTTTTTTCGGAAACCGTTTATTTTATCCAGAAAAAAATTCCACTTTGACCTTGAGCTTCATATTCCACAGCAGTGTACCAAATTTCAGTTCGATACGATTATAAGTTTTGAAGATATCGGGAAAAAATATGTCAAATTTCGAGGTTTTTTCTCAATATCGTTTCTTTTTTCGGTATAAGTCGTGAAAGACCGATTCAATCCTGATAAATCTTCGCAGCTAGTTTGAAGATGATGAAAGACAACTTTATGCAAAATTTCGTGATGATCGTGTCATTAGAACAATTTGAAAAAAAAATGTTTGTGATTTTCTTACCATATCATCCTCATTAAATTATGTTAAACCTTCGAACTGTAATTTTCCGACGAAGTACTGGATTTCAATTCGATCTGATCTGTATTTTTGGAATTATGGAAAAATAAAATTTTGAACAGGTATAGCTGCGGAATCATTGGGTGGATTTCACCCATTCACGAATTCGGCCTTCGTTATTAAGGTCCAAATCTTCTCTACAAATATCGAGTTTCTAAGTTGTTTCTTTCGGAAGTTATTGTGATGACGCAGTCGGCCGTTAGGCCGACCGTAAACACAATAACTTCCAGAAGAAATTACTTAGAAACTCGTTATGTGTAGAGAAGGTTTGGGGCTTGATAACGAAGGTCAAATTCATTAATGGGTAAAATCCGTCCAATGATTCCGTAGAAATACTCATTCAAAATTTCATTTTTCCAATATTTTCGAAAATTCAGATTAGATCGAATTGAAATCCAGAAATTTATCGAAAAAAAATCTAGAAAAGCACTGCCGAGAAGGCCGCAGCTTTCGCGCGCAAGTTCAAATTCGTTGCCGAAGCGTTCATCTACATTGAACATGCGCGCAAAAGCTGCAGCCTTCACGGCAGTGCTTTTCTAGATTTTTTAGAATCGTTCCGGAGACATTATCATCGCGAAATTTTGCACAAAGTTGAGGTTCAGCGTTCTCAAACTTGTCAATAAGTTTTAACGTCATTGGATCAGTGAATTTTCGAAGTATTGCGATTACAAAAACGATACCGAGGAAAATTCACGAAATTGACATATTTTTACCCTTTACCTCCGAAAGTTGAAGTCAGATCGAAGCGAAATTTAGTAAACTGTTAAATAAAGGTTGAGGTGTGTTTTTGAATTTACTTATCATACGATCTCAACAAAATTTTGCGAGAAGTTGCGCGTTTTCATGCAACTAACTACCAATCCGATCGCTTCATTAATTCCAAAAGTATTGACGAACTCACCTAAAAAATTCAAATGACTATATCTCCGAAACCGTAAGACCGATTTAGGCCATCAAAGAACTCAACCGTCGTTTTATGTAATGAAACCTAGCTAGAATGTTTTAAGTCGACAGGATTCTCCATACTCACGTATTCGTGCCTCCGGCTAACCGGCCTGAATTGTTTTGAAATCGGATTCATCATATTTGAGTTCAACCCAGTCGTTTTTTCAGTCGTATTTCAGGAAAAATTTCTAAAATTACGGGCATTTGGACAGAACCATAGAAAGCTTTCCACAGAGCATGCGCGGAAATAGGTCTAGTAGGTATATGGCGTTTTTGAAAAAGCAACCGAATTACATGAAAACAAGATGTCACTCAAACCTCCCTACCCATTTTAGATTTCAGAGGTTAGTGGCATCACGCACACAGGGTTGTTGGAAACCGTCAATAGCGATGTATCGATATCGACTGGACGATTCAAGGATGCATTGCTCTATGCCTAATGTGATTTTATTTTCCGATCATACAAGATTTGAGTTGACCACCAAAAAATACTATAAGATGTGACCAAATATCGTTATTTCAAAGGTCACGTATAAATCACCACTGTATCAGAATATTGCTCCAAGTTGACATCAAACACCCTGTATCTCGCTTAAGCTTCGAAAAAAGGATATATACTCCATTCACTTTTATAAAGTATCCCGGTTTGCCATGACATCCTGACAGATTCCACCGTGTATATTTTGAAAATGTTAGGTTATAGTCATTTTCCTGTCAGATAACTACACAACGTTGTCCTCTCTACAAAGAGGTCGTAGTAATTACTTATTCTTCAAAATGTCATTCTATATTTGGAAAGTAATGAATTTGAGAAAATATTATGAGAATTCAATAATTCCAAAGACCTGGCGAATGTTGAAGAAACTTTTTTCTCTGTTAAAATTGGAAATATTTCACGTATGTAAACATGGTTGGAAGATTCAGTAATGCTTTTTTCTCGTACGGAAATCAAGAATCAAGTGTTTTGGAATTTTACTGAAAAAT
The DNA here is from genome assembly GCA_958510865.1 of Myrrha octodecimguttata. Taxonomy (NCBI): domain Eukaryota; kingdom Metazoa; phylum Arthropoda; class Insecta; order Coleoptera; family Coccinellidae; genus Myrrha; species Myrrha octodecimguttata. The sequence goes on from OY294057.1 coordinate 37,799,430, forward strand.
GATAGATAGAGTAGTCCGTTACTTCGAATTCCCTACTTCTTAATTCTCAAGAAATAAGCCTACAGAAGTCATTTAAATACCTTGTTGCACGACTTGAAATATTCCAGTATGAAAATGTAGTAGTACTTCGAAACCTGTGTCACAGTTAACCTCAAAACTAACTCCATTTACAAAGGTCTTGGGAATCTACGTGAATGATACATACACTGGATTGGGATCAACATATTTCTAAACTGGGATGCAGCTTAGCTTCAGTCTGTTATCTTTGGATGTAATGACAAGATATCTGGATAAATTCTCCATGAAAACTACCTATCATGCAGTATTCGAGTCATAAGCAAGATATGGAATTATGTTTTATGGACATACTTTGAAGTCAACTCAAATATTCAATTCCCAGAAAAAGCAATTCCTAAAATATTAGAGAAAATAGCATTGAGCATTGAATGAGATATTGTATAATTCATGTTATTTTGGTGCATAAAAATTCAATGTTCTGCCAACATAGGATATACCATTTTCATTTTCAATGTACTACTTCCTATCGAAACAATTCCACGAAATATATAACTTTTGAAATTATTCATTAAGGAATTTGTTCAATTCAAACATGGCTGCCTACTTAAGGCCCAATACAATACAATCAAAGCGAAATGTTAATTTATTAGTTTATTATGGCTGAAGCTGAATTGTTATTTGTTATTGAAAGAGAGTAGAAATTGGCAACCTCGCGTCGAATTATTTTGACATTGTCGATATTTCAGGAGCGCCAACCTGCCTTGGTTTCAGTTACAAAAACATGATAGACCTAAATCATGACCAACCGGGATACTTTATAAAAGTGAATGGAGTATATGTCATAAGGCAAAAATGACCTTCCCAATGTTATTCATAATGCTATATATGTTTGACCAGTTTATGGTGAAACACCCTGTATATAATACGGATCATTATGATTTGAAAAATATGAGATAATTTACATTTGTAGGTATATTTACGATTCCAAGGCTTACTGACCGACTTCATGACAATGAATGGAGTATACAAGTAGATTTTTGTGGTGAATAAATTTGATGAGATACCCCCGGTCAGATCGAGTCGGCTCTGAGTGAGAGAACGGCTTGGAAAAACTTCTTTCAGCTCGTCGGAAAATGTATATTTCCTTGGTTTATCGGGAGATGTGAGGTGAGATTTATTGGAGCACTCCGAGAGTAATTTGACTTTGAGGCTTTGGAAGTCTTAGGGTGGAAATGTTCCACTTCTTGGCTTATTTACTTGATTACTCGTTTTCTTTGGTAAGTCGTCGTTTTTCCTAAGACGGATCGTTCATGATTGCTATGTGTTCAAAGGGACGTTTTAAGGATTGAATAGGAAAATCTGGATGCTTATAATTCGGGATGAAATGATATGAAGAATAAGAACAATATTGTTCGAATTGTACGCGGGGAAAACTCATATTTTACCAAATGTTTTCTCAGTTAATATTGGTCCGACAAAACGTTTAAATTGGCAAATATAAGCTAATTTCATTGTTTTTCAGAATTCAGTACTAGAAAATGCAAAAAGGCTCCGTAAACCTAAAAATTTGATGTAAACTGTTTTTTTACTTTTATTTAATTTTTCTAATCGATAGAGCTCCTTCTTCTCATTTCATATAAGAACGCCATATCACAATGTTACAATTTATCTATATCAAAAAAGTCACATCGAAACTGTAAAAACATTTTTAGAAACAATAATCACCAATGTACGTCTGCAATTAATTTCCACCATATTAAAATCTGAAATTCTTTTCCGTCACGTTACACTTTAACATGTCGATGTCTCGCACAGAATAGTAACAACAATTTCACTTTCTGACATCACCAAAACCCTCTATATATAACTAATATTTTACTGACTATACAAGTAACGCTCTATATAAGATTAGAATAAATCTTACTACAACCTTCAATGCCTGTTCTGAAATTCACTGAGTGTTCAGCTATCGTTCGTTTTCTGAACTCAATTTTATTCGTGTAAAATTTTACTTCATCGATATTAAAATTGAAAAAATGTCCTGTTTCCACGTGATGTTTCACTCAAGCTGCTTTATTATTAAATATATTTTTCACTGATGTTTTATGGTCTAAGATTTAATTTTTTCAAAATTGCTTTGGGTGCCAATGGAACATTCAGGATAGTATTCACAATCTATTTTATAAACCACACAGGATATATTTTTTTCTTCGTCTTATCTTTTAGCATACTAAATAGTAATTATAAAGTACATAGTAGTATAGTAACTGTTATAATTTATAACGGTAAGTATAATATAGCCAGATAGTGATGGAATCTGTTCGTGTGATATATTTTTCAGCATGAAAAAGAGAACATGTATTATCGATACTTTAGCACAAAGTGACACAAAGTGAAATAAAAATCTATGTATATTAAAATTATTGAATTTAACCGTGAAGAAATCTAGAAGGAATTTGTAGAGCTTTTTTGTGCTTCCTATGGATCAATTAAATACAGGGAGTTCCATTTAAAATGATAAGAAGAGGGAGAACTTGTACTAACAATATGTGGTAGGATTTATTTCGTAACCTCTATATCTCATTTCGATTTCAAATATACCTTTTGATAGAGCAACCAACGTACAGTATTTGACCAAAAATACATTCCAATCATACTTGGCACGTCGGTTCAAATATTATATGTGAGGATTTATAAAGATAATACATATCAGAAAAAATTTCTCGAGAACTTGACTATTTCCGAAGAGAATATATGCATGAAATATCCAATATTTTTCATAAAAAAACCACAAAAGTAAGGTTGACATTCAAAAAACCAAAATTAAAACCCACCCAGAAAAACACGCCCCAAGCTCAAGCAATACATTATATCAAAAAATGGATTCCTATCTTTTTTCCAAATAGAGCTATGGAACGCCACTGTTGCGGGATGTTGCATGTTATACAGGGTGTCCGGTGAACCTTAAATTATATTTGAATGGGTGATAGGCTTGGTACCGATTATAATCGACCCATACCTATATAATCGGTTCAATATTCATGAACTTTTCACCTAGAATTTTTCTATATTCCCAGTAGTCATGACCTAGTCTATCAACAATTGAAATAATATTCAAGGTTTACTGGACACCCTGTATAATTCTCAAATCATTTGACCACTAGGAGTAGAGTACTTCATGAGTTTGTGGAATCATGAGTTCATTCATAATTTTCCAAAAACCACCGTTTTTATTCACGTTGAATATTATCTCAGTGATACTCCGCAATTATCACTCTAAGCCTGAAACTAAACATATTTCCGGAAATCACACCGAAAACATGTGCAGTCCAATATGATGGAAATGGATTTGACGCTCCCCTATTTAAAGCGAACACATTTTATCAAATTTTCGGCATTTAAAGGCCTCGAGGGATGTTTGTCAATGGTCATAAAAAATAATCTGCTCCATTTCTATGAACAAACGTTGAAAAATTGCGCTCTCTGCCGAATCTGCCGTAATTAAAATCTTTCAATGAGAGTGATTCACATCGACGGGAAACTCGCAGTAGTACACGTGACACACTCAGATCCGGATTGGAAATATTTCCATGGAAACCTCTATAAATATGATATCACATTGTTTCCAACATAAAATTATCTGTTTGCATCCACCTTCTCAGAATTTTTCCGATGAGTTCGATTATTGAGAGTGATTCGTATCGACGGGAAATACGGAGAAGCACACGTGGCACGCTGATCAGGTTTGGAAATATTCCATTGGAAATTCTCTGTGTTCTTTAGTTAAAATGTTTGGCTGTAACTTAATTTCGATGAAGAGCAATCTAGAAAAAGTGACTGGTAGAATTGATAAAATAGAAAAATATTTTATTCTCTTAGGAGATATCCTGTATATATTTGAATTTTTGAACGATATTTGCCTCCTTATTCCAATACTGTTGAGTGGAAATCGGGAGAAAGGGCACCACTTGGTTCCGCGATGTTTCATTGTTTCGAGTTATCAATTTTATTTTGATTTTTGGAAACTTTTGACCTGAACAACCCGAACAATTTCTAAAAAAAGAAGTGGAAGGTTTTGAGTTCTATGTCACAACTTCATCTTCGTAAGTTGAATTTTTATGCATGTTAATTATCAAGCCGAATTTAATCTTTTCTTTTCACACCAATATTTTGAAATTTTTATATTGGTTTATGCATGAAAGTGCGTTTCATTAAGTTACATGAAAATCCTGAAAAAGCCTTGTACTTCTCTTTCCAGAATGTTCAAGTACAGCTTGTCTGACAGATTTTTATAGTTCAGTATTTCCAGGAACCATTTGTCGAGCAAAGTGAAAGAAGAAAATTCAAAAATTCAATTAAATACAGGAATTCGCATTTGAAAGGAACATTTTTTTATCTCTTATTTTTTGATAACATTTTATCATAATGCATAACCCCAGATGGGTAATAATAACGACAGTAAGGTGTGGGTAATTTATAGTTAATAACACTTTACAATTTTTCAGTGAATACTTCGCACATGCTGCCAAATGCAATTTCTCGGTCATGTCGATGTATTTTGAAACTGTAGGAAAGTACTGAATTTGACGTCAAATCATCAGTTACTTCAACATTTAGACCTCTTCCGGGAAAAAATCGAAAAAACAAATAACAGAATGTTGTTCAAAAGGATAGCACACTGTTCCGTGAAAAGGTAGATACTCACTATACTTTCCGTAGCCTTCCAGTATCCTTCCCGTAAATGATTATAAGGTGTAAATGAATTGATGTATGCACACTATTGGTTCCATTCACGTTCGTCTAAATGACATTATTGCCTTATGAATTTTGACTTGAATCATACGGAAGGGATACTGGCAGGCTCTGGAACGTATAGTGAGAATCAACCTTAACATGGAACAGGATATTTTTCTTGCGTATTGTTTTAACAATGGCTACAAGGGAACACAAGCCCAAAAATTCGGCAAATATACCCTTTGGAAATTACATTTCTTTAATATCTCTGAAAAAACATATCTGATTCAATTGGAATCTATACAAACTACTTGGTTGCTGTGTGGTTATTTGAGTGTTTCCGAAAAGAGAATTCTTGAAGAAACAGTGTTTTTCGATTTTTCTGGTGACAGGAACCTCTTAATTATATAGTTCCAATTTGGTTTGATCAGTATTGTTCGAGTTGTACAAGAAACGTTTCAGTTTTTGTGCATAACTAAAAAAAGAGGCTAACCTGACCAGAAAATTTCAAATCACTAGATCTTCTTGGGAAGTGTAATTGTTCAAGGCTGGGCAGACGAACGGACATACTTGAATATGACCAAAGATTGTTCATCAGTGATAGGAACCTATCGAAAATTTCAGAGCTTGTGAGGGAGTGAACTTGGGGAATTTTCTCAGATAAGTCTCACTTCGTGATTTCAGCAACATCGATCGTTTTAATCTCTTTATAATATCTTATACATTTTTCGAATACTAAAAAGAACTGAATCCGATTCATCCCCAAACATGAAAAATTATTTCACGTAAACGTCAAGGTGCAAAACCCTTCCATAGAAAAACTTATTTAGATATTTTGAAACCATAACGAATTTTTCAAGCAATATACAAAGTGGTTCTAGGTCGATTATACCTTGCACTATTATATGGAGAAGGACGTATAATTTCATTGAAAATTTGGTTTCTTGGTAAAAACTGCTGCTCTATCGATCCTAAACATTTTCAGTGCTGCGGTGTTGCCAACTATTTCAAAAAGTACTCACAACTCAGATATTTACTCGCTGTATTTTATTGTTTTCTTCGATGGGCCGTTGCCTCCTGACTTCATCTGAATCAAAATCCTTCTCAGCGATTTTCGAGTGGTTGTTGATTACTATTGACATGAAAACTTGGTAATGGAACATGTTATAATATTGGTAATTACGCAAAATTTCCCGGCGCCAAGATATAAGTAAGATAGTGACAACAATGTAAGCAGTGTGAATTCCTGAACAAAAAATCTGGAGGCAAACATAGGTGGTCTCCCTTAGCTTTGGGACTTGAAAGTTCCAAATTGTTGCATTTTCAGATCCTTTTTTTCCACCATAAACATGATCACTCACTTCGATACAGTTAATAAAAGTAATAATTTTCGATCCTTCAACTAACGATTAGCGATACTTTCTTTCAAGAATAGTCATTATTTATAGGAAGAAAATCGAAAATATTCGACAACCACTCGACTCTTTTTGTCAATGTTTAAGTGGAGTTTGGCAACAGCGCCTTTTCCTCGCTGGCAAACTTATCACAGAAGAGTATTTGCTGTCGGAAAATATAAAATGATGGACAGCTGAAGGATATGATTATGAGAAAAATGCTTCTGTCACTGGAGAAGAGGTGGTGGATATTCTAACATAAGTCAAAACATTGAGAACATTTATTTACGATTTCCCTCTCAATATTCTCTTTCAAACTTGGTTCTTTCAACCCACTGAAAGTAGGATAGGTTGTTAGTTACAGTCGAACTTTCTTCTTCTTGTTATGACTCTGGAATGGTCCCAGCTCAGAAGGAAATTCAGGGTTTTCCAAAAAAATGGGTTCAAATATAAACTCGATTTCATTGGAAAACTGTTAAGGTCGCAATCTTTGAAATATGAAAAGTTACCCATGAGCTTAACCACTACGCTACAGAGGCAGCTGTTAGTTCAGGGTTTCTGTTTGGTCAGAAATTGATCGGAGTATGAACAAAGGCAGTATGTTATTATATCTGTGCATGACTGAAATCAAGTTTCATACTTATTAAAAATGGGAATGAAATTTACTATGGGGAAGGAATGGACAGATAAATGGATGCAATACTTGAAGTTATTTTATAGATATTTATCCAATAAAACGATCGATTCTTGCGCTTATTTAAATGAATATATGTTGCGTATCTCGGGAACGGCTCGAATGATTTTGATGAATTTGTTTTAAGTGAAAATTTGGTTTTCCGAGTCCGCCTAAGAGTTTTTGGAAAAATGCGCAATTCAGAAAAATCTACATATATACCTATGTATGAATATAAATATCAACGCAACAGAAATACTGGAAAATTTTCAATTCTCTTGAATATTTCTTTCGAGAGCCACTTGCGTGCATTTCTTAGCAATCGCTCATCCAGATACCAGTCATGTTTAATACTGCTCGGCTTTTGGATATTCGATTCTAGTCAGGTCGATAACATTCATTGGTACAATTTCATATATTTTGGGTATCTTAGGAATGGCTTTGACAATTTAAGGAATATTGTATGAGGATAAGGTTAAGAATTTCGAATTCATCCTTATTAAGTGGGATTTATTGGAAAAACATTATTAAACACGAAAAAAAACACGTTCCTATATCAAAGTATACAGGGTGTTCCTAAATTGGGAAGACGAAGAGGGGAGATTCCTTTCGTAAAGAAAGTCTCATGAACATGGGACAGCAGACGTTTCGAATTTTTTTCAAGATATTTTCAGTTATTCAACTGAAATTCCGCATTGTTATTACATTTTGGAGAGCACACAAATTGACAAACCAATTACGATTGCAAATCCACAGGGTGATATTTTTTTCCGGAACACTGTGCCCTTTATAATTCAGAACTTTTTTGGTGAGCCATTGTTAGTTTAAAATTTTCTGAAACATCTTTGTTATTATACTAAACATTATGCCTCCTCGTAGTTTAGTCGCATCTGATTCCGATTTCGAGAAAAAAATTTTAATCTCCGATAACGCCGAATTGTCATGAAATCCAGTTTGTAACTTGCGGTGAATGAATTCATTATTAGGTTTTTTGGATATTTTCTGATCTGGAATGATTCAAAAAGATTCTATAAGCTCATAAAAAAATCTTGTGATGTACAGCTTCTATGAGAAAAAAACTTGAAGAAACTTCAAACTTAAACAACCTGTATCTCGCAAACGAAACGTTTGTGCTCCCATGATTATTGGATTTTTTTTCTTGAATTTATACGAGGAATCTCTCCTCTTCGTTTGTACTCGCAATTTAGGAACACCTTGTAGATGATTTCTTCCGCAAAACCCAGGGAAGCTCAGCCGCCTCAACATACTACACGAATTTTTGGAAGGTATCGATAAATGAAAATTATTCTGAGAAAAAAACAGTGAAATATTCTAGAACATTTCTTACTCAGAAAAACACACTGCTTACTATGATATAAAGATCTTATTAATACCTCGGTGATGGGAAATCTTGCAGGTTTACCATAATTGTTACAGGAAATTTCTCTTCCACTACATCCAACTCTTAATGGTTTTCGCATTTCTCCCAATAACCTTGACGTTGGAATTTTGGATGTATTTCACTGAACACGAATAATACGAGGGGATATTGATAATCTATACCTGAAATCTCAGCTTTCTGCCACTCCTAGTATGTAATGAATGTTAAAATGAAGCTCAAGTTTGCACAAAATGAAAGTAAATATTAAACAGCATCTGCTATTTGGGTTATCGAAGTTGGTAGTACTTTTTGATATAAGCGGTAACAAGCGCTCAAAATATTCCTTTCTATTGCCGGTCCCATCTTGGAATTGACTATCCTGTTCGTTTTTTGCAAAAATAAATTCACTAGTACTGTAATGTTATAACATTTATATAAGATTTATTCGATATCTTCTGAGAGACACGACCATAAATCAAACCATATACAGTGAAACCATAGAAGATATTGTAACTCAAAAAATATTGACCCAATACCTATCTAGTTTTTAGATATTCTATATAAATATTGACCATCAAATACCTAAAATAAAATACAAAATTTCCGCGAAGGACACGCCATATATAATATCGGAATGAAAATTCTCTTTCGGTCCTTCCAAGGATACAACCAGCATATCTGCTACAAGAAAAAATTCAATTTGCCTTCACGGTCACCAACCTACCGGCCCACACCGTTGCTGTCCAAGGGAAATGAATCCCAAGTATGGCAGGAAATGGCAATGCGATTTTTACGTCTTCCTATCCGTTGTCGTTTATTCCTTTTATGATTTCCCGGAACATACGTCGTGTCCCTTCAGACCAGTATTTGTTTTTCACAACGTTGAACAAGGGTCGAAATGAAATTCTCCATAGGCTGACTGCCTTGTAGTCAAATCCTTCTACGTGGTCCTTCGATTCTTTTGGACAATAATTTGAGAAATGAGAAGTAATATCCAGTTTAAAAGATATAGGGTGTGGAGGATGGCGCATTCGCCAATTTGTGTTGTTCATTTATTCATTACCGAAATTCTACGAAATATAAAATAATAATGAAACAAATAGTCCAAAGAAGGAGACAATGATAACAACTAACAAAACTCGAATAAATTATACCCTACAAAATTTTCGCAGGTAAAGGGAAACTGAAAGAATCAATTCCTGTTCTACTGGCCATATTCACATATCGTGATATTCTGGGAATTGACGAAACACTGGTATAGTTGTTTCTATAGTTGTTAAAACTAAGAAAAACAGCACTTCTTGTTTTCATAGTCGGAGAATGAACAACTACAACAACAACCGAAGAGTGGTTCTGATATGATTTGATGAAAATTTGTCCATGTGGTGTACTAACCAGGACACAGACACAGAGAGAAGAAGAAGAATATGGATGATGGCTGGTTTTGAATTTCTACTTCCAAAACACCTGTTTCTTTCTGTATCTTACAAAACATTCGAGCATTCATTTTTGCGCGCATGTTCTTGGGGAACATGCTATCGTTTTATCCAAATCTCTGTAATTTTAGAATTTCGAGCCGAAAATGGTCTCAAACGACTAGGTTGGACTCACTGATGACAAATCCGGTGTCAAAATCGATTCTGTTCGGCCAGCCGGACGTGGACACGATAACTGTAGAACGGAGCCAGCTAGCAACTCAAAATTTGCAGGGTAGTTTTCGCATCGGAATTCCGCGGTTGAGTTCGTTAATGGGCCGAATCGGTCAAATAGTTTCGGAGTTATAGCCAGTTGACATTTTGGGGTTATTTTCCCTCATATTTCAGAAACTACTGGAGCGATTAAATTTGAACTTGGCAGGTACTCAATTAAAAAAAAAAATTCAAAATTTTCTCGAAAAATTTTTTTCTTCTGGAACTATTGTTCATATACAAGAACAATCTCAGTTATAACCTGAACTTCAGATTTGACAGCAGTGTACCAAATGTCAATTCGATACGGCTATTAGATTTGGAGATATTGGGAAAAATATGTAGAATTTCGTGGTTTTCTTCTCGATATCGTTGTTTCTTTCGGTATAACTCAAGAAATACTGATTCAATCGTGATGAAACTTCGCACCTAGTTCGAAGATGTTGAACAACAACATTGTGCAAAATTTCGTGATGATCGTGTCTTCAAAACAGTATATCAATTTCAAATATTCAATATTCTGTGGTCTTCTCATCATATTCTCCTCATTAAATTCTGTATGAACCTTCGAACTATCATTTTTCGATAAAGTACTGGATTTCAATTCGATTTAATCTGTATTTTTGGAAATATTGGGAAAATAAAATTTTGAATGGGTATATCTGCAGAATCATTGGGTGGATTTTACCCATTCACGAATTCGGCCTTCGTAATTAATCAATTTTCGAAAATTCCCGAAAACCCATAGTGCAGAATCTATTCAAGGAGGTTAAATTTAATACACTATATTTTTGAACTCTTTATCCTTCTTTCATAAAGGCTAACAGGTTTTGGCTATCAAACCATTCTCAAAGCCATCTGACAATTATAAAAATTAAAATTGATACAAGTTGCCAGTAGTGTGATGTTATGGCTGTTAGATTATTCGGAAAAAATATCAAATTCGAGGAAGCCAATGGCAACTTACTATATGAATATTGAGTTTCACGTAAAATAACAAAGATATTGCTGTAACTGCACTTCACAAATGTTTATCATTCAAGCTCTAAAATACTACTGCATTTTCTCAAACTTATTACATCCCACTATACCACAGAAATCTTTCCTTTTCAATATGTTGATACTTTACTGTGATATCATCTGATTGAGCCGTTTTGCTACTCTATCACAATGAAGATTTTTTTATGAGTTTTCATGTAACTCATTTTGTATATATCCGTTAGTTGTTGAGAAAACAAAATTTCAGCGGGCTGTAACTACGGAACGGTTGGGCAGATTTTGCTTATCAACGAACTCAACCGAAATACCTAGGCTCCACATCTACTCTGAAAATTTCAAAGATTCTAGATAAAGTACTGGATTTCAATTCGATTTAATCTGTATTTTTGGAAATATTGGGAAAATAAAATTTTGAATGGGTATATCTGCAGAATCATTGGGTGGATTTTACCCATTCACGAATTCGGCCTTCGTAATTAATCAATTTTCGAAAATTCCCGAAAACCCATAGTGCAGAATCTATTCAAGGAGGTTAAATTTAATACACTATATTTTTGAACTCTTTATCCTTCTTTCATAAAGGCTAACAGGTTTTGGCTATCAAACCATTCTCAAAGCCATCTGACAATTATAAAAATTAAAATTGATACAAGTTGCCAGTAGTGTGATGTTATGGCTGTTAGATTATTCGGAAAAAATATCAAATTCGAGGAAGCCAATGGCAACTTACTATATGAATATTGAGTTTCACGTAAAATAACAAAGATATTGCTGTAACTGCACTTCACAAATGTTTATCATTCAAGCTCTAAAATACTACTGCATTTTCTCAAACTTATTACATCCCACTATACCACAGAAATCTTTCCTTTTCAATATGTTGATACTTTACTGTGATATCATCTGATTGAGCCGTTTTGCTACTCTATCACAATGAAGATTTTTTTATGAGTTTTCATGTAACTCATTTTGTATATATCCGTTAGTTGTTGAGAAAACAAAATTTCAGCGGGCTGTAACTACGGAACGGTTGGGCAGATTTTGCTTATCAACGAACTCAACCGAAATACCTAGGCTCCACATCTACTCTGAAAATTTCAAAGATTCTAGATAAAGTACTGGATTTCAATTCGATTTAATCTGTATTTTTGGAAATATTGGGAAAATAAAATTTTGAATGGGTATATCTGCAGAATCATTGGGTGGATTTTACCCATTCACGAATTCGGCCTTCGTAATTAATCAATTTTCGAAAATTCCCGAAAACCCATAGTGCAGAATCTATTCAAGGAGGTTAAATTTAATACACTATATTTTTGAACTCTTTATCCTTCTTTCATAAAGGCTAACAGGTTTTGGCTATCAAACCATTCTCAAAGCCATCTGACAATTATAAAAATTAAAATTGATACAAGTTGCCAGTAGTGTGATGTTATGGCTGTTAGATTATTCGGAAAAAATATCAAATTCGAGGAAGCACATGGCAACTTACTATATGAATATTGAGTTCTTGTCAGATATGATGAACTATCTCCAATTAGAGTTTCAAGTCGGGGCAACATGAAAGGTACAATACAATAATAAAAACTACAACAAACACTCCTTACAAATCCATCTCAAGAAACTCGGCTGAGTTCACAAAAACAGAGTGGACGGCGCATTACCAACAATTAATTGAAGGTTAATTCACAGAAAATGAAAGAAACTTTATGGCACTGAAGAATGTTGTTCTGTTTTCTTATATGTTGAATTGTCAAAATTGAAATCACTTCAAACCGAATGTCAAATTATAAATGAAAAACACTGACTGAACAAAACAAAAACATCAATGTAGTCGAAACCAGCAAAGGGTAAAAGAACAACCTACAACCTTCACTCCAATCCGCTTACGGACTTCACCTTTTCCAGCAACCTGAATGAGTCCTGAAAACTGTTGACCATAGTGGCATTCAAATCTCTGCCTCCTCAAGGACTTCCAGTTTTCTACCGAACTCACAATTATGCAGTAATCTTGTGTTCTCTTCTTTATTGAACGTATGATAATCCTCTCTTAAATGCACTCCAGAAATGGATTTATTATTACTGCTGACTCTATAGCTAGTAAGATGTTCATTTATTCGTGTGTTGATGCTCCTTCCACCTTTTCCCACGTATATTGTATTACAATCATTGCACTTCAATCTATATACTCCTGACTTGTTCAGAAAACCTATTCTATCCTTATTATTTACGAGGTGTTGGCCTCATATATTTGAAGATTTGAACGAAAATTCAAAATCACTAAATTGTCTGAACTTCGTAATTAAGGTCCAAAAAATCTCGCTAGAAGTTGTGTGTCGTTATACTTCGATTAACTGCCAAGTTTCAATTCAATGGCTCTTGAAGTTTCTGAAATATCAGGGAAATAACCTCAAAACTCGAAATGACTATATTTCCAAAACCGTTGGACCGATTCGGCCCATTAACGAACTGAATCGCCCCATTCTGATACGCGAACTTCCCTGAAAGTTTCAAGTCACTAGGTTGCTCCGTTCGACATTTATGGTGTCCACGGCTAGCCGGCTGGACAGACAGAATCGATTTTGACACTGGATTCGTCATCAGTGTGTTCAACCTAGTCGTTCGATCCCATTCTCGGGAAAAAAATTCGATAATTACAGACATTTTGACAAAACTATAGCACGCTGTTCCCTAGAGCATGCGCGCAAAAATATTCACTTCAAATGAATACCTAAATTTTCCCTCCTTGACTACAATAACTGTTCGTTCAATCGATCGCAGCACGTAGAACAAACAACATTCACAAATTAACCCTTGATAATAAGAAGCCCTGTCGAGGATTGCGAATATCGCAGAACTTATTCCCAACCGCTGATTATTAGAGGAAGATGCTGCCAGATAATGTGAATGCAGACGAAGTGGAAATGCAGCTCTTCCATGAAACCGGGTCAAGTGCCTACCATTGTGGCAACGGTCGACCCTTCACATAATTGCCAGCTACTTCGCCATCAAATTTTTCTTCAGTCAAGATCTACTTCCACATGTGCTGTTTATCTTTCTGTGGTTCCGTGAAATCCATTGGAGGACTGCGCGTCGTAATTCGCTACTGCAGCAAGTTTCTGTCGCTGCAAAGCGAACGAGATCGAAGTGGATGAACTTCAAGGCGCTGATGAATAGATCAAACGGTTCTAACTCGCTTAGGAGGCGTACGAAAACTCAAAAAAAAACCTGGGACCTGTAACACAAATCATGCAAATGTAAAAATTATTTATATGTATAAAATTATTATAAGTCACCATAAGTGATCTGGCTGAAACTACAATAAGTCCAACTCAATTCGGTGCACAATGCGCATTGCTACGAAAGGTCTCTTGAATGTAACACGAATTATCATATTTTTATGTTTTTCTCATTCCGTTTCGAAAAAAAATCATAATGTATGCAATCTAACACTTCAACAATTAGCGAATTTCGAATAATTTGGTTTTAAAAATCGTCAATCGAGACGCAAAACCAAAGTGATTGAAACGCGGTAGATCGCCTCCTACGTCACTCGTTATTCTACGATGCCCTGATGAATACAGCTGACGCTCCCTATTGGCTTGCTAGAGAGAAAGGTACACGCGGTACGTCATGGAAGGCGCGAAGTTCCAAGTGTTTAAACAACCAATATGTGGAGCCTCATTTGGAAGATCGGTTTCTCATTGAAAATTGGAATTTTTGACGGCGATTGAACCTTTTCAGTAATCTTATGGATGGAATATCTGATTCCAATGATAAAAAATACATGCAAGAGACCTATTATAGAAATTAAATAATTGTGTACATATATGTAGTTACATATGTGATAGAGTGATACATTATCGACTGTACGTTGACTTCAAAAGTAAACTATTGGGCAAACAGTCAGGTCAAGGGCAATAAGGAAACTCTTTTCAGGTATTACATATATTATACTAACTGAAAAGAAACTGCAACACCCAGAAGGAGCTGTTTAAATTTTAATTTTTTTTGGGTAAAACATAGATAGTATAGCAAGGAGTAAATGATTAAAATTTGGAGAAAAAAATCGTGAAGGTTTTTGTGTGTAATCTTTTTTTTCTGCTTTAATATTGTAGCCTTTTTCTGCAAATTTTTCTAATTTCACAACAAACCAGCTTTTCGAGGAGATCCAAAGTCGATGTTTAATTGTTTTTAAAATGCCTAGAGCACGTGTACACGACATTTATCGCCAGCTGAGTGAATTTGAAAGAAGTCGAATTATTGGTCTACGGGAGGCGGGGTTGGCATTCCGAGTAATCCCTAGCCGTACGAACAGAAATCCAAATACTGTTATGAGATGTTGTTAAGCGTGGTTTGATAATACCCAAAATCGAATAAGAGTAGGCACCGGATGTCGAAGGGGCACAAATCAAGTTCAAGACTGACGTCTAAGACTAATGGTCATTAGAGACCGATTTGCGACAACTCGATCTTTGACTGATGAGTGGTAAGGAGAACATGGCCATCCTGTAACTGTCCGAATGGTTCACCGCCGTATAGGGTCTTTTGGAATGCAGCATTATCAACCCCATCTTGGTTTACCTCCTACGGTTGAGCACCGCCGGCAACGATTACAGTGGTGCAGAGAACGACAACATTGGAATGTGGAATGGCATCAGGTCGTCGTTTCTTATAAATATCGATTCTCTTTGGGTGCACATGATGGCCGAAGAAGGGTTAGACGACGACGAGGAGAAAGATTTGACACTCAAATTGATGTTGAGCGTCATGTACACCGGACAGTAGGCGTTATGGTATGGGGTGCTACTGCACATGCAAGTAGGTCACCTTTAGTCTCTATTCGGAGTTACAAGACGGTGCTGCGTTACCTTCAAGAAATAGTGGAGCCATATGTTCTCCCTGGCCTTAACCGGCTCGAGAATCCAATATTTCAGCAAGATAATGCTTATCCTCATGTTGCCAGAGTTACTTTGAAGTTTTTTGAAGCAACTCATGTGAATCTTTTGCCATGGCCGCCGAGATCCCCCGATCTTTCACCCATATGAGACATGAAGTACAGGTAGCTTGGGACTGTATCCCCCAAGAAGAAATAGACCATCTTCTTGCATCAATGCCAAGACGTGTTGGGGAGTGTATAGATAACCGCGGTTGACAAACACATTATTGACAAATTCAATAAAAAAAATTGGAAATGTTTCGTTTTTTTTCTCCAAATTTTAGTCATTTACTCCTTGCTATACTATCTTTGTTTTACCAAAAAAATTTAAAATTTAAACAGTTCCTTCTGGATGTTGCAGTTTCTTTGTCAGTTAGTATATAAATATTATTCCTACTGCATAAAGACATTTCATGACACGCTTGGGATAGTGGTTAGGTTATATTATTCAGGTAGACGGCATCCAGATAAGTAGGTGTGTTGCGGCTTTACTGTATGTTAAGTAAAATGTTTTTAAAACAAATGGAACAATATATGTTGGTGAAATCAATCATTGCTTCAACGCACAAGCGAAGTCTCCGAGAATTATAATAAGGTCTCCAACCACTATCAGGCCAGTCGGCCTAACGGCCGACCGCAAACATAATAACTTCCGGAAAAAACGACTTAAAAACTCGATATTTGTAGAGAAGGCTTGGGCCTTAATCAGGAAGGTCAAATTCGTGAAATGCGTGAAATCCGCCCAATGATTCCGTATTTATACCAATTAAGAATTTTATTTTCCCAATATTACCAAAAATACAGATTAGATCGAATTGAAATCCAGAACTTCATTAAAGAAAACCTAGAAAAGCACTGACGTGAAGTCAGCAGCCTTGCTGGCTTCACGTCAGTGCTTTTCTTTCTAGGTATCATGTCAAAAATTGTTTGATATAATTGTGCTAATTTCTTGAAAACCATATGAAAAGGAAATCGTCGACTATTTTCATCATGTAGGTAATTTGCATCGTTTTGGCAGGGGGAAAATGCGTAAAAAGTTTAAGTTTTTTAAATTTTCTATTTCATAAACGGGTGCAAATTGAAATGATGAATCCTCGTATTTATACCAGACTTTTGCTGGATAATTCACAAATTACAATCGTATACATTTCATACCAAAGTTAATGTGAAACAAACCTCCATTAACTGTTTCCGGCGGAAAGCTTCAATGTGAAAAATAAATGGCGAATGAAACTACTATGAAAGCAGCAGAACATTGAATCGTTAGCAGACTGGCGAATGCACTATCCATTTACTCATTGTTAGAGAGAACGCAAAATTATCAAAAAGGTAAATGCGAAGTACGTGATTAATATATAGATAGACAGATACCCATTCAAACTCTTCAACATTCAGGTGCATCCAAAAAAAGAATTGAAAGAAGTCATGAATTGAAATCTGTTTCATTAACAGAAACAGAGCATTAACCAAAAACTTCTAGGAAAGCACTGACGTGAGTTCAGGAGCATTCAAATTCGAGATCATTTCCTCCATTGTTTCTGCGTTAACCTTCAGACCGTTATTTTTCAGTCAAGTACTAAATCTCTACTCAATAAAATCTATACTTTCGAAGATATTGGGAGGATAAAATTGCGAATGGACCTTCGTGATTAATCGTTTTTCCTTGAAGCTATTGTGTCTACTTTTGGCTTAACTGCCAATAGTAAACAAAATTGAAATCCAATCAGAGAATCGATATTTGTGGAGCCTGTTCAAATACGAAAGGTCAAATTCGTGATTTGGTAGAATCCACCTAATGATTCCACAGATATATCCATACTAAATTGTATGTAGACAAACACTCAATGAAATTCCTTTCAATAATTTATTCACAATCAGAGCACTTTACGAGGCTTTCGAAAGTTGTAGAGAAATCTGTTGATCAGATAAACCTTCTTAATTCTATAAACCTTTTTGAAAGCAATACTTGAGCATAATTTTTATCAGAAATTATTCTGTAAGCCACTTGATCGTTGAATTGACCATTGATGACATATCAGATTGTTCATTATCGAAAGGTTTCACGTAAAATAACAAAGACATTGCTGTAAATGCACTCCATAAATGTGTGTCATTCAAGCACTAAAATACTACTTCATTTTCTCAAACTTATTACATCCCAGTATACCACAGAAATCTTTCCATTTCAATTTGTCGATATTTTACTGTGATATCATCTGATTGAGCCCTTTTATTACTCTATCAGAATGAATATTTTTTATATGACTTTTCATGTAACTCATTTTGTATATACCCGTTAGTTGTTGAGAAAACAAAATTTCAGCGGGCTGTAACTACGAAACGTTTGGGCAGATTCTGCTCATCAACGAACCAAACCGAAATACCTAGGCTCCACATCTACTCTGAAAATTTCAAAGATTTTAGGTATGTTCCTTCGAAAGTTATAGCTCACACTGACGGACGCTTGGACGGACAGCTCGAAAGAATTGGATGCGACCACATATTCTTCTTCAAGAAGTTGAATCTAGTCATTTGTGATCATTTTCAGCTCAAGTTTCGGAAATAACAGACAATCGGGCAAAACGATGGCAGGCTGTTCCTGAGAACAGGCCAGTTAAAAGATTTCAAATAAGTCATAAACTAAAATCTGTCTCATATACATAAACACAGCATTAACCCATTATTCTGGGAAAGCACTGATGTGAAATCAGGAGCTTTTGAGTGCTTGTTCGAATTTGAGTCCATCTCCTCCATTATTTCTGCATTAACCTTCAGGCCGTTATTCTTCAGCCTAGTACTTAATCACATCTATACTTTTGAAAATATTGGAAGAATGAAATCGCTAATGGATATATCTACGTGATTATGAGCGGATTTTACCCGTTCACATATTCGACCTTCGTTATCAAACTCCAAACCAGCTATAGAATTGGAATCGGAAAGATTATAATAATGCAGTCCTCGATATATCAGTTATTATCTAGGAATTTGATATTTTTCAAATATTCGAACAAATTGAGTTTAAAATAATATTCAGTTACTGGTTTTACTCAGTGAACAAGTGAATGAACTAGTGAGAAGCAAAAGATATCGCATAAATGCAAATTGGCGAATGCATCGGTTAGCTTGGTCTCTACTAGAAAATTAGAAAGATTATATCTTTCACGATTTGCCATTGCGTCGTATGCATGTAATATCATACTGAGATTTTTCGTTCGATCAGAAAAATAACACAATTTTTCGACGGAAAGAAGTAATAGGAAATCATGATTGGTTTTTTTATCTCAAAAAATAAAGGGGTCACGGTGACTTTTAGTGTATAATTGTAATTGTAGAAAAACCTGTTTTTACCACAATGGCTGAAATTGCAAAATTTAGAGTAAATATTAATCTAAAACGACTAGATTGGTTCAACTGATGAATAATATCTGGTGAAATTCAATTATGTGCGGCCGGCTGGTGATGTGTGCTTTAACTTTCGAACCAATGAAACTGGAGTATTGAAAGTTTTAGGGTTGGTTTGGGGCCTGGTTATCTCGGTAAGGTTTGTTATACTAATTTGAAATTTTGACTTTTTTTCCCAATCTTTGAGCTATTTATGAAAACAGATCGAAACTTCGTAATTTATTGGATACTATCAACACACAATGAAGCAAAAATTTTTGTAGATCTATTAGTTCAAAAATTTCCCAAAAAATTCACTTGGGCAAATATTCCAAATTTCTTGGGAAAAAAATTATTTTTTCCAGGAATATATGCTATTTCTATAAAATTTGGCACAGACTCCATAGTTAAAATTTAACAATAGTGTTAGAAACTCCATAGAGATATGACGAAAACAATATATCAAATTTATACGTTATTTCCTAGGTATAGTTGTGAGTTCCTGAATACGTCAGAAAATAGTGATCCGATCATGATCAAACTTTGTAATTAGTTGGGAAATGCTGTGGAGCAAATTTGTGCAGAATTTCGTGATGATCGTTCGATTTAATCTATAAGGGAAAAATATTTTATTTTTAGTGATCTACTTATCAGATGGTCCCCATAATATTCCGCATGAACTTTCAAGCTGGCATTCCATTGTCGGAGATATTAGAAAATGAAATTTTGAGTAATTATGTCTGTGGAATCTTTGAGTGGATTTACCGATTAGCGAACTCGACCTTTGTGATTAAACTCCAATCCAAACCTACTCTTTTCTTATCAAGTCTCTGAGTAGATTCTTTCAGTACTTCGTCCACAATCGGCGGTTAGGCTGGCCCTAAGCACTTCCGAAAGAAACTGATTTGTGGAATAGGTTTTCGGTTTTTCGGTACGAAGGCCGAGTTCGTAAATGGTTAAAATTCGCCAATTATTCTGTAGATGAGGGTACCCATTCCCAACTCTATTTTTACAATTATTCCAAAAAAACAGATCGAGTCGAATTGACTTCTAGTACTTGACCGAAAAATTATAACATAGTTCATACGAAAGGAAGACCACCAAATTTTTCTATCAAGACCTGAACCTGATATGGCGTGATCAATACTTGAATGAGTCACCGCTTCGGAAAAGCTTGTAAAAATCTACCCAATTTTTTTTCAAACCTACATTGTTACAGTCTTATAGTTGAGTCAGAAGTCGGCTATCCACAGTCTTCAGAAACATGGCTCAAAATTGACAACATTTCTTCTAGCATCAACGACAAAACATAGTTCTCACATTGCACCACAAGCCACAGCCAATATTGTACCAAAAATACTCAAAATGTGTGCACGCTAGTGCAAAATGGTGAATGCGACGGGCATGTTTCAGCTGAATAATTCTTAAAATGGGGTAGGTTTATTAACATCCATGATACACTCCAGCCTGTCCATTAAGAACGACTAACGGAATGAAAGGGTTAAAGAGTAAGTGAATATTTCAGCCGACACTGAGTTATTTCAGCGTGGTATATGGCTACGGAAAAAAAAGCCGACATCATGATTAATGTTAGCACTTTTCAACATCAAAATAACACCCGAAATTTAACTGTATAATTGTAGAAAATGATGATGTCCCCGAATAACTAATTGCAAAAAAATATTATAAAATTAAGAAATAAAACAACAAAAACTGATGTCACAAGACAGAAGCACTTGATAATTCAACTCTTGAATTTTGAAATGATTATTCTAGATTTTGGCGCTTGGTATATCCTTCAAGATTTGTAAACCGATTTCGATAAGAAGTCTAATGGTTTGAAAACACTTCTTTTCAGGATGACAATGTGAATTGTTGAAACAAAAAGCGTTCGAAGTCTGGGATTAAGGTTTTGTACAACGAGATCCACCAATGATTTTTTGTAAAATAAGATATTAAAAATTCCAATTCCAGCTGAAAAATCAACCGATCATAATTGAACAATTTGAAGGCACTTATTTTTCCAGACACTTTTCAGAACAGCTTTCAGGGAAAAAAAGGGAAAAAGCACTGACGTAGGGTTAGTAGCTTTTGCGCACATGTTCGAACTCGTTGCAAAAGCAATAACCTTTTCTTCTTGACCCCGACAAACAAAACTTGACGATCTTCTAATAATATCATCATCACGAAATTCTGCAAAAACCTTCAAGCTGTCATTTTCAATCAAGTACTGGTTTCCAATTCGATCCAATCTGTATTGTTATAAATAGTGGGAAAATAGAAGTTCATGGGTAGTTCCTTCCGGATATTATGTTATTACGTTCACTGTCGTCCTCACGGCCGATCTTACACACAATAACTTCCGAAAGAAATAACCTTAAAACCCGATATCTGCCTGGACCCTAATTCAGAAGGTCGAATTAGTAAATTAGGAATTGGTAAAATCCACTGTACGATTTCGAAGACATATACATAACCATTCAAAGTTTATTTTTCCAATATTTTCAAAAGAGAACGAATTAGAATCCAGTGCTCGATTGCAAACTGACATCTTGTAGGTTCGTGAATAATTATTTGAAGATAATTGAAAAAAATAATTTTTCATTTCGAATGACATGATCATGACGAGACACATTTTTTTCAAATCTTACAGATAGTTTTCCAAAGAAAAATTGGGAAGATTCCGAAAACTGTTTTAGTTTCAAATCTGCTGATGATTTTGCTGATAATACGATACCAACAGAGTTTCGCGCGAAATTGCGCGTTATCATGCTACAACCAACTGTCAAGTTCCAATGTGAATACTCTGAAATATTGGAGAAATAACCTCAAAAATCCAAATTACTATAACTCCGAAACCGTTCGAACGATTCGGACCATTAACAAACTCAACCATCGCAATTTGAACTGCTTCCTTCCCTGAGTGGATAGGATCCTCTGTACATATGTTATCGTGCCTGCAGCCGGCCGACCGAATAGAATTGATTTTGACACCTTCTTCGCCATCAGTTAGTCCAACCTATTTGTTTGCATGCACTTTTGGAAAAAATCAGACAGTTTGAGAAAATGTTGGCACGTTGTTCATCAGAATATGAGCGCAATACTCATCTATAAAAACTTCAAGCCTTCAAGAGACAAGACAATAATGATCAAAGATCATCTTAGGTTCATATTCGAACCACAGAAATGGGTTTGAGTAGAATGTAAGGAATCTATCGAGACTTTTCTCTGTTGGTTAATTTCAAGTTTTGGAAAAACAAAATCCAGTGACCAGAATGTTAGTACGGGGAAATCAAAATGGAACTATTTAATTTTTGCTCGAACATAATTTGTGTACGAAATACCTCGGAAATGGTTACCATTACTGCAGGCATTACACCCTGGAGTGTAATTGTTGAATATTATGGCACATGGTGCAAGCTGATACATCTGAATATTTCAATGCTTTGTGAATGACAAAAATAGAGTGAAAAACATTCGACTAAAGGAAATCACCCAGTCATTCATTCCTAAGGTTGAATCAAAATTGTAAATTCAAAGCTTTGGAGCCTACATCATATTAACAGATCAAAAAAAGTAAGATAGAAACTTCTTTGTCTTCGTACGTACTATGCCTTGAATGACGAAAATAAAATTATATCTACTAGCAACTGATGATGATTGAACTCAAAAATGATAACACAAAAAATACAATGCAAAATAATACTTGACACAGTGTTGCATCTTCTATATTTCGGTTAGAATTATCAATTGGCGTCTCAATTTAAGATTGCAGCGCCACGGTGACCAGTTTTAGAACCTTAGGTACAGACATAGTATTGTTTTGATAGTAGATTTTGTACTGTTTGTTAGTGTTGAGTTTAATAATTTTTGATTTCACGATTTATTCAAAGACTTTTGAAGTTGACGAGAGTATTACTGGGAGTACATATTCCATTCTTATAAAGTAGGTCATCCTTCAATCTAATTCAGTGTAGCAACTCTAAAATTACGGGAATATCTCCGAGGTTAGACAGTATTTTAATATTATTTATTTTCAGATCCAAATGGCAAGATTAATTTCAAATTACTTATTTGGAGTATCTTAAAGGCTCAGAAGCTAGAAGTGTTCAGGAAGATGCATGTGATATTATATTGCGTATTATTTGCAAAACTTATAAACTTTATAACTTTTTACCTACCCAACTTGATTATTGAGCAAATGCCCAATCAGATCTACTCCTCAAAAAATTTGGAGCGAGTAGATGATGATCTTTTTCGTCGAAGTATTTTGATAGAGCAAAGCAATTTATTTCACAGAATACAATTATATTGACTTTGACAATTTCGTTCACTTCAGAAAAATCTATAAGATCTATGGTCACGTGACCTAAAAATCCGTCGCCTCTCGGTTGCAATCATGATGTGAGTAAAACATGGTGTGCTCATCTGTGATCGTATTAACCAATGATGATATCACTTTTTTCATTCAAATTCAAAGCACAGAATAGATACTACCTTGAATTTGAACGGAAAAAAGTGACGTCATCATTGGTAAATACGATCACAGAGAAGCAGATGAGCACACCATGTTTTGCTTACATCATGATTGATATCAACGAGATGTCAAATTTGCTCCGTCAAAAAACTCCGATCTTGTCTATAATTCCGACGAAAAAGATCATCATCGACTCGCTCTGATTTTATTTGACGATCGGTTGACATCTGTAGTCTCCTCCATCAGAGACCCTATTCCTGAATGTGATGGAATGAACCATGATATAAGTAAAACATGGTGCGCTCATCTGCTCATCTGTGATCGCATTCACCAATGATGACGTCACTTTTATCATTCAAATTCAAAGAAATATTCATTCTGTGCTTTGAATTTGAATGAAAAAAGTGACGTCATCATTGGTAAATCAATCACAGATGGGCAGATGAGCATACCATGTTTTATTCACATCATAGAATGAATGTTCTCTATCGTTCGATCAAAAATGCACCGCGACACAGGAGCAATCCGAGCAGTTTGAGGTTAAAAGCGAAGGCCCCTATATTTATCATTCTAGACGTAGTACGTTCGAAAACAAAAAAGTTATATCGTGGGATATCAATATTAAAAGATATTATCTGAAGATATTCCAGAAAAATCAGTATTAGTTAATTATTTCATTAATAGCCTTCAGGAAGTGGTATACCTCTTTCTTTTAATCTGTATTCGTTCGACGTGTTCTTCATGGCAGGGCCGTAGCGAGTGTAAGACAAGGTAGGGCAACGCCCTACCTTGGAACATGATTGCCCTACCATGAAAAGCAAAAGCTGAATATCCAAAATAATCATTATTTCAATGAAAAGTTTGATTGCCCTACCTTCAGTTCCGATTACCCTATCTCTAAGTGAACTGTAGCTACTGCCCTGCTTCAAGGGACAGCTTCAATTCAGTACTTTTCAAGAATATTTAGAGATGATGTACTCAACCACCTTACTATCCGATATCATTTCCTCAAGTCATTTCTATGACCTCATACAATTTGTGATTTACAGATCTGAACATTCCACTGATGGGTCGACAGAAGCTGAGAACCTCCCACATCGGACAAGAAGACTGCTGTTACTCCCACTGCGGTTCGCCAGGAAGGGGGGGCGGCACAATGGAATTGTGTGAACACTGCCCAGGCCGGCCCGCCACAGAAAAAGAAGAAGAAGAACCGTCGATCGCGACACGGACTCACCATCGTACCAGTGTTTTAATATGGACCGCGTGGATTTTAGCGCATGCGCGAAACAAAATCAAAGATTTATTAAAATGTTTGTTAGTTATGTGCGCGATTAGTGTAAGGACGACGCTCACATGGACAAAAAACGCGTGCAGATTGTGCTCATAGAATTAGGGGAATTAGACGATTTGTGTTCTTACCGACATCCGGCTACTCTATGCGCTTCGCATCCACAGAATAAAATCCATAAACATGCAACGATTCTCGATCTAATAGAATTTGTCCAATCGTGTACAATGAAGGGGTCATGTTCACTTATTAAGGGTCCTAGAATCCTCACTTCTGAGTATTTCCTCTTTTGTTTCAACACAAGGAATTCCGATTGACAGCCTCCGGATATTCTGTAAAGATTTACTAGGAACTTGAATAACGAGTTTTCAGCTCAATTTATTCATTGATCTCAGGTTTAATATTGTCTGCTATTTTGGAAAGATAATATCGATACAGCATGTATGTGTGTGTTAATTGAGGGGGCAATATGGAAAGTCAATAATTTCAAGTGGCACTGAAATTCTGAATAATAAATTTCGAAATTACTTAATTTATAACTCTCAACTTCATCTTAAGTCTTGAAAGACTGTCATTTTATATATTTAATAAAATTTAGAAATGCATCGCTCAGAATTCTTCAAGTTTAAAACAAATGCGATTCTCTATTTGATTTGATTGTTTTTTTTTAATGAAATACAATATTATGATTCAAGGTTATGATTTCTGAATAGGCCTTTTTTGAGCAAGCATCAAATTTCCAAGTTCCTGATGCATTTCTAGAGAAAAAATTAATGATTAACAGCTCAAATATCGTGTATAAGTGCCACAATATACAAAAATTAGTTTGCTCGATAGCTTCAAGGTGAATTAGAGATGATAACAATCACCAAAATGCAGCTGAAATAAGTTATAATTTCAAATAAGTTATATTTCAAAGATCTTGTTTTCTCTGTTTTAATCATATTAAACTCATGATATTAATTTATTATATTCTTTGAATGGAAAAGCTCTTCGAGTTCCTGGATAATCACGTCAAATATCAAATCTTGTTAGTGGCTCCACCTGATGCGCTTTTAGAGGGAAAACCTCTATTCGAACAACTAATTTTCGATATGGTCGGAGTTGTCCCGAAGCAAATAAGCCCTCTGGATCGTTTGTGCACGGTTAAATATTCATGGGTTGCTAGGATCGAGTTTCTCTATTAAATGCATCGAATTATCCATCCTCCCTCTATTCCGATTTGCACTTCAAGGTCAAATGATTCATCCCCGAATATATATGGTGTTTCCAAATAGGTTGCGAAGGGTTTCGGGGTTGAATTCCTTGTCAAGAATTAAGATAACTTTGGTCTTTGATTATTTCTCATGAATATTTCGTTATAGTAAAACATAATTGAATTTCACTTGGAAAAATACAAAATCATGAATTTATCTGTGGAGCCAAATGCTACAGATTTCAATGATGAAAAAAAGCACATATAATTAATTAAAAAAGAAATTTTAATTTTGGATAGTGACACATTTAACTGCATAGGTATCATCGGATATTTTTGAACGAAATATTGTATCCCACTGATTACACGGAGAATAAAATTCAATTTATTTTATTCCATCCTTCATTTTTGAGAAAATCTTTCAGCCTAAGCGAGATCGATTTTGAAAAAAAAAGTTTGATATAAAATATTTTTGAGGGTGGAAGCGTACATCAAATTTCAACTACAGTAAGTCTGTGAACAAAAATCAGGAAATTAGGGACTTATGCAGGCAAATACCCCCAAAATATATGTTTAAAATGTTATTTTCTCCTCAAAAACGGATTCGACAAAATAAGGGTGGTATACGCACCCTAAGCAGAGATATGAATAATTCATACTATAAAAAACATGTGCCCCTTCAAATTACTGAAAAGTGTGAAATCTGGAGAAAAAATTCAAGCGTTTGGGAAAAATTTATCATTTACGATTTTTCAAGTCAAATTCAATTTTGATATATACTATAAATGGCAGAGTACCTAATATTTCCTTGCAATAAAGAAACACACTGATTTGGAAACACTCCATATACCAAGTTCATTTAGGTTTCGGAAAATTTCTAGTATGCTGGATTTTCGGAGCACAATTCAAAAACTGAGAGTACCTTCCATCGACGATATTGATCGAGAATGTGATCACTGTGCAATTATTTCAATTCTGCTTCAATTCAGACAACCATAGTAAACAGAAACATAATATGATGTATGGGACTTTCTGAAACTAACACGTTCTACGTCATTTGAATTTTGTATTCAATTTTTAAATTCATCGTTCTGATGATATAAATTGTTTAAATTAGAAAACGTAGATCCCCAGTATCTCAGCCCCATGCAAAATCAGAGAACATGCTAAATAAATTAACTTTTATTTGGAGGGGGACATATACGGTTGGTTCCAATCCATTTTTATCCACCCTGTGAGCGTGATTTCAGCAACTCCTGAAATCTTCACTGGAAAAGCTGTAGCATCTCATTTCACAGGTAAATCCTTTCCCCTTTCAAAAATGCCTTACACTTGTCCATTTTGTTAGTATTTCCGAAATATCAAAAAGAGTACAATATTTACGATAGCAAGAGTTCAATGAAACACGCAAATAATGAAAAAATTTTTTTCTAATAGGTTCAATAACAGTATTTCCTAGAGTACTAGCATACTCTACTAGAAGTTATTTTCGCCTCTACGCCATAATAATAAATTGAAGAAGTAATATCAAAAAAGGTCAGGTGCAAAGAATTTTCGAGAAGGCCATCGAATAACCTTCAAAACGAGATGTCACTCAACTCTCCTTCCCATTAAGGATCACGCTCACAGGGTTGATATAAATTGATCGAAACCAACCGTATAAATATTCGCCTACGAACCAAAATTTACTACTTTTCGCAATTCTTCTGATTTTGCATGTGGTCGAGATATATAGAGAGGTGCTTTTCCAAATCAACACACTGTATGTGATCTTCAACCCATAAATTCAATAGAGTAAACTCATCAGTAATAGTTTCAAATTGACTTCTAGTTCCTTCGAATTAAAAAGTACCAAAAATTTTTAATTTTCGACCTTATGTTGATGGTGAAGGAGAATCCAACAGTACTGAAATTTCCTAACAGGTTGTGTGGTTTCCTGAAATTATAGAGCACAAGCAGGCCTAGTTACCTCATTTTCGGCAACTGGTTGGATGAAAAGTAAATTATTTTGTTATAAGATATTATATGTAATATATAAGATAAAAAGAGTTTGGTTTTTGTGACCAAATATGTATTTAAATTACCTTTGATATTCAAAGGACCTAATATTTATTATTCATAGAGATGCGATGCACATAGAGTAGGCTGTGGACTTTTAGAAGTATTATATCTTCATGCACATAATTTGTATCAAGACTGCGAGTCTAGTTCGAAATTCATAACGATGTCAATGGAAATATCAATATATTACGACTCGAATATACTTCAGATACAAGAACCCATTTTAAACTTCTAATTCGAGACATAGAAAAGTTCACCCTAATTCCGACTGATACTTTGTCCCTTAGAAAGCTGTCAGTATTGCTAATATTGTTTTGAAACAGTCCTGAATGTATATGAGAAATACATGATCGAATGTCCTCATGTAATGGCAAATATTTGTAACGTTCCGAAAAATTTAAGAGCACTTGGTCGTTTGTGGAAAAGCTCTAGGGAAGAGTAATTCTGGCAAAAATTAGGCTGTGTTCCATTTCCTGACTTATTATAGACATTATTGGAGTTTGAACGACCAATTCGAACCAGAGTTTACGATGTATCATAAATATTATAGGACGGCAATCACAGAAATCAATTAAGTGATTTTTGGGGTAAGGAATGAAAAATGTTATCCAATTCTAGGGCAGGTTAGGGAAAATGATCTCTTGATAGTGCCTTCGTATGGAGAAAAAAAATTTATCAGGGCAGTACTAGAGATTCATAGAATACTGTCCCAATGTCCAAAGAGGGATAAAATTTTCATAAAATACTCTTGATATCATTAGAACATCCTGAAAGTCCAATGCTCTGCGTTTTAGGGATATAAAAGTAGTGTTCCTAGATGAACATGATGATATTGTTGAGAGAATGTTCTTCACAAAATACTCCGAGAATATTTCATAAATGTAAGGAATTCACCAAAATATAATTCGAAAATATCCCATACGCATATTCTGGGAATATTCTTGAGTACCGATGATGTGATAGGAATATTCTAGAAATATCTGGTGCTGTATGGTAATGATTCATATTGAAAATCGTAGAATGTCAAAAGTTAGAACTGTGAAGGTCTGCATCACAAAATGCATTTTTTCATTTGAACTGAATATTTCTCTGCACCAGATATTCATAGAACATTTCCTGAACGACTAAAGAAGGAAGAGAATATTCTCACTTTTCATCGAAAATTCCTGGAATCTTCTGAATTTTGCTAGAATGTTCCGTTGCAATATCTAGAAATATTTCTGAAAAACTACCCAACTCAAATTCTTGGTACCTAACTTTATTCTATGGTCTGTTCGTAACATATCCACAGAATATTCCTGATTGTATTACCCTAAGAATAATCTTTCAAAATGTATGAATATTTCTGAAATTATCAATTGCCCCTTCTTGAAATATTTCAATATACCAAAAATACTTCATATCCAACCAATCTCGAAAACAATTGCGTTGAATAGATCCTTAGAAACTACATCAGTTCATTGTACCAGTTCTCAGTGTAACACTCGGAACGTAGTTTTGAACAGTATCAGTAGTACAAGCATGTGAAAACATAAAACCTTTCTTTTCAAGTATTCATGGGTATTATGTTGATATTTTTATTGACCTCATACGTGCATATTCATATTGAATTGAAACGGTTCAAAAAGTTGTAATTGTAAGTTTTGAAATGGAAGTTCCAACACTGTGAGCATATGTAGCCCCATTATTGTGTATCGGAAACGTATGACGCAAAGAACAAAAACATCGGCACAGTATTATGTGGTAAAAGAATTTGTAGTAGTTTTTGTGGACAAATATTCAATATTTTAAACTTTCTCAGGAAACTTTGGCATCAAAACTTTTTTGTGATTTCTGTAGAGTTATGTTTAACTCGAAAAAACATGGAAAATTCCTATTTTGCTGGAGGTGTAAATCATTTTGTATGTAAGAGGTTCAGTGTATGACTTTCATTCCCATATTCAGAGATTCCTCATCCGTTTGATTACCATAATAATTTTTCTTCAATTTATGTATAATTGATCTACATTTTTTCCGTTTGATTTTCTATACAGAAAATGATTTCGTTGATCGAAGTGTAGAAACATAAACCTCTTTGAATTGATCATTCGTGATCGATTTAATATTCCGTTCTGTTCAAAAAACTTCGCAAAAAAATTTCACGAATTTTAACAAATAGAAAATCATCCCAATCAGTTCTAAAACGTGTAACAGCCAAAGAAAACATTTTCCAATGAAGCTTTCCTCAAAAAAATGGAATTATTCAATTTGATGTCCATTACATGGACAAAAGTTCGATTGATGTATAAAATCAAATCGTTTTTCAGTAGCGGATCAAAAACTGTTCTAGCTACAGAGCTAGCTCGATGAATTAAAGATTCATTTTTATATTAGAGAATTCGATACATACAAAATGTTTAGTTGAGACTGTCCACTGTTTGTGTGAGTATGTTTTAGTACAGAAAAATCAAAATATAATATAATACAAGATATCGTATATAAGTGAGACAACTTTTGCGTAGTATATTTTAGATTCGTTCGCAATGCGAAGATGTCGCTAGTGGTCTCATGTTACTAGTTGTGTTCGTTAGAGGTCTTATACATACTCAGCCGAACAGTCATATGCTTAGATAAGGTGTCCTTTTTTGGATGCATGCTCGTGAGGAAAGAGCCTTATATCAAAACAGCTCAAACACTCAGTTTTCATCGTCCGTTGATCTGAAGCACTATATTCAACAGAAAATAGCTTGTCCCCATTTTATAACTACAATACATGGCTAAAATTCCTTATTTGATTTGAGAAAATTAATTCAATATTAATATCAGTGAACCGTTATTCCATTAATTCATTGTAGATGCTGAAATGGAAAGGACAACCAATTTTCCAAAAGAATCTAGTGGCTTAGGAAATTTTAAACTAAAACAAAGTAATTTCACTCCTGTGATTCTATCTGAAAGAAGCCATGACATGCTTCCTACAAACTTCGAGGCTCCAACACGTTTTTCAAATCGGAGTAAACTTATACATCCACTGATGTACCATGGATTAATTTTTTTCATTTTATTGCAAGAAGTGGTCTTGTCTTAGAAGAATCACAGAAGCTTATAGCATCTAAGAGCTGAGCCTTAAAATGCAATATAGTCAGGATGAATGTTAACTTTATTAATATCTCACTATCGATGTAACTAAACATGTCTCCCTTTTCAATATTATAGAAATGAAGATTTCAGTATATCTAAGCATATTTCAGTTGGGATGTTCAAATTGTATAAACTTGTCAAACGTTTCCATCAAAAATAAATATACTCACTTGTAAAATTTTGAATGTTCCGATATATTTCAGAAATTGATAGATTTCTAAGATCTCATTTCAGTATTAATCAGATAACTATAGGATCAGGCAAACAAACGTATACAAGAAATTTTCTTCGTAATATGTTATTATTTTTCCATTTGAATGTCAATTGTTCGGATTTTTGTAAGATATCATTTGTGATCTGAACCCAGGTGGAGTTGATTTGACAGTATTGTAATGATTGTGGCCTGAGTCGAAAAAGACGTGCCAAAAAGTTTCCAAACATTCTGCAAAACAAATATCTGACTCGTTGTAACTCGTATTTACTTCGATTACTCAATTTTATATTTATGGGTTCTCTTTATTTGATGGCTCAATAATGTAATTTGCCTTCAACAATGCAAGATAGAATATGAAGATAATTTTAAACACTTACAGTGATGATAATAAACTATACCTATTAGATTAAATGTAGGTTAAATGGAGCATGTTGAAATGTACTGAGTGTCTTTATTTGAAGCTGTTAGATAACGTCTATTATTTTTGATGCTCTGGATTTCTACATTCAGCTTGGAATTGAAATTATTTCACGAAAAAAATCTATTCATCAGGATGGTTATAACTTTGATCGAAGTTTAATAGGCTTCCTTGTAGCATTGTTTAAGGACAATGCTTGTAGGAATGCAAAGTGGAAAAGTATTTGAAACCAGTAAAAAAACACTTCTTTTAGCAAATAACTATTGAGAAACGTAAAATCATAAATCATACAATCCTCAACACAACATTATGGTAAAGATAAAGGTATATTGAATATTCTCCATCTTTCAGTTGTATTCATCATTACAAAGAAAGCGAGTATTTTGTCATTGGTCCTTTTCAGTGATAGATATATTCGTTTCAAGTACAAACCTAGGATAAGGGTGTCCCTTCTATCCAGCCTTTTGAATAGATCTGAAAGGACCTTATCGACTTTCGTGACTATTTAATACGTCCATCATTGAAACTAATGATATATTTTATAGAATTTAGTTGAATTTAGTAAAATGAGAGAAAAATGGACCGTGAAAAACCAATCGCAATAATTGAAGAATTTAAGAACCATATTTGCTTGGATTTTAGATAATTTTCTCTGCTTTGCATTGTTGTATTATTGTTAATGTTAAAAATATATATTATATACTTATTGTTGCTAGGGCTAGCGTTGTTGTTGTTACTTATATTCAAGAAATAGTTAAATATATTTTTGTTCATTTAA
This sequence comes from Myrrha octodecimguttata, assembly GCA_958510865.1. NCBI lineage: Eukaryota > Metazoa > Arthropoda > Insecta > Coleoptera > Coccinellidae > Myrrha > Myrrha octodecimguttata. Next base: position 37,832,194 of record OY294057.1, read on the forward strand.
TAAATTTTTCATATGATATACATACTTAAATAGGAATATGAAAAAACTAGAGATTATGTATGAAATTATACGATGCTCTAAAAATTAAATTTGCACAAATATAAATAGTTGCCTAGATATATAGATAGGTATAGTAATTGCTTAATTATTTCAAGAATTGGTATAAACTTAAGCAGTTACTCGTCTATATGTGTATGAGTGATACTTAAGAGTTCGTGAAAATACTGACTGAATGCATTTTGTAAAAACCAATTGTTGTTACTAGTGTAAATATAAAGAACTTTTAAGAATCTAAGACCTAAGGTTTTACTGGTAAGGCCAGATTTTTTATGACGTCATTCATCTGTATATATCATATGGATGTCAGTTTTATGTGATGTTATGTGTTTATTTCTGATGTGCCCCATTGTGAACTTTTACATAGTTCTAAACTTTTATAAGTTACATCTCAACTTCAAACTGATAATTTGAAGCTCATATCAGTATTTGATAAATAAAAAGGTGGTTTTCAGTAACGTGATAAAAATTAAAACTACCGCATAAGCAACTGCTACATATTACAAATGCCTATTTTGAACTTCAGGAATACAAAAGATCTTCATTGGTGAAGAAAAATGTTTCAGCTTTTTTTCTGTCCTAACTACATTGATTCGATTCAATGGAATATATTTATAGATTTACTCCTTGGAATTCCACTAGCTTTGTTTCTATTACGACGACCTCTAGAGATTTATAATATGCCTTTATTGCCTATATGCAGGGTGTTTCAGAAAGAGGTCAACTGTTCTCTAGGATAGGTTGATAACTGAAAAATAATTGGGGTCACCAATCAAATAATTTTCGTAACGCCCGCTGTTTTCAAGATGATGGGCGTTGAAAAAAAATATATACACATTTTTTTACAATTTTGCCGAAACTACTGGCAGCATTGTGATAACATTTTATACGATTATGTTTTGGCAGCTGATTTCATTGTATAATTATCCTTATACCATGCTTATACATTCCATGTATCTGTTTTTATATCTGACTCTAATAGAGGGTGCTAGTTACAGTATTCGTACCATGTAGTACTGAACTTTTCAAGGTTAGATTTACTAATCAAAATTTCAAGTGACCTGAAACACTTTTCAATTTTACAGCAAGGAGGTATATGAAATTTGAAAATTATGGAGCAGTAACAGATGCTGGTATAAAGTAATGATGACGTTATCATCAAAAAAAAATCACAAGAATAAAATTAAAATGAAAACTAAGTGCAAGAAGAAAAATTAATCAATAATTAATTAATTAGTGTAGGTGTCTTGATTTTAAATTTCTTTCTGTGATTTTTATTTAATTAATTACTTCATCATCACTTTATAACAGCATCGGTTATTGAGTACTTCAAAATTTTAGAATCGAAATATTCCGAAAAAGGTATACACGGTATAAGTTTCCCCGGCAGTGCCTTTTTGCTGTAAAATTGAATGATGTTTGAATTCACTTCAAATTTTGATCAATAAATCTAACCTGAAAAAAGATATGTTCTACTTTGTACTAATCGTTTAACTAACTATATGAGAGTCGCAGATGTAAAAACAAATTCATGGGATGTATTAGCTCCCAAATCGTATTCGGGTCACCTTTTTTTGAAACACCCTGTATAGGGAAAGATTTGTTCAGTTATATGGATATTTCCGTATGGGTACATAACCACTGTCTAAATTCAATAGAACACTCTATGCATATTGGTTATCATTCATGGAACGAACAAACTGAATACATTGAAAAGAAAATGCATATGATAAAGTTTTCTCACTGCTAGTTTCAGTGATACATTTTGAAATGCACTCCATTATCATTATATTATGCAAGAATAATTTGACAGAAATAGCAGTTGCTTGTGATAGATTTTAAATGTCAATTTTACCTAATGGGGCATCAATAAAAGGAGTTGTAGGCGGTATACTTCGAAACTAATGAAGACGAGTCAGATATTTGTAGGTAATGCATTTCCTTGGAAGTTTAAATGGGTTTGTGATGCTCGACCGTTGCGAGACAAACCGAAACTTGGCAAAAATTTATCCTTCCATCGATAATTTTTTGTGGAAACGTTATGTGTATAGCGATTAAGTTCAAAGTTGAAAAATTTAAAATAAGAGTAATATATAAGACACAAAACATTGATTTTAAGGTTCATTTTTTTTATTAGTGAAAAGTATTATAAATATTGAAAACGATAAAATAAAAAATTCAAACTAGTATTGTTTGATGTTGTTAATAGTATACAGTTGACAATAAAGACCATTTGGGTTGATTTCTCTTAGTAATTTTGGTTTAGCATCTCTTCAGAGAGTCCCAGTTGATCATCACAAATATCGTGGGATTTTTTAAATGACTAATTTTTATATATCTCCAAATAAAACCTGAAACATCGCCTCCCTCTCCTCATAAATTTCATAAATTTTTTCCAATTCAATATTTCGCACAAATGCTTAGAAATGTATGAAAGCAGCGATATTTTCAGCCTCCTGATTTTCATGTTTCTATCCATTCAAAAGAAACATATTCCTACTCTTCACAAGAAAATAATTCTTGATCACAAACAAATGATAGAGCAGAGACCAGACTAGCAAGAAGAACGGCCCACAGATTAGTACCATAGAAATGAAAACTCTTTAAATGAGGTTAAACGAGACATAACCCTAATTTTATTTCATCTTCCATCAACGTTCTGAACAAAATGTGTCTTGTTATGTTTTTTACCCATTAGATTCAGAGTGATACTGCATTAACTTACCATGGAAACATTCACCAAAGAAGACTTTGAACTCCCCCTATGTAAATATGAGTGTAAGTAAAAAAATGAACAATTCGTAATAAACATATAAACAACCTTTTCCATTTTTTGCAGATTTAGACCATACTGCTGATGTTCAGTAAGAATCAAAAACATGATAAATGTGAATGTAGGATTAACCAATTTTTTTCAGAATTCATGCTTGGGGTAATTCACTCAAAGAAGCCTTCGAACAATGTGGTGTCGCTATGTTTGGATACATGACAGAGCTACCTTATGTGGAAATCAAACAAACAGCTGAGATTGAAGCTGAAGGACATGACTTAGAAAGTTTATTGTACAAGTTTTTGGATGAACTGCTGTTTTTATTCAGTTGTGAACCTTTCTTAATATGTAACAAATTGGAGATAACCGAGCTGATCAAGGAAGGAGAAGAAATGAAAATTAAGTGTAAATGTTATGGAGAAGAATTTCAAATTGGAAAGCATCCTCAAGGGACCGAGGTTAAAGCCATCACTTATTCAGCAATGCAAATTATTAATGAACCAGAAAAAAATGATTTTCAAGTTTTTGTTATAATAGATATTTGATTATATGTGTGTTCACTCTTGATTCATCTTTCCACTGATGGTTAAAATGAAAAATAGTGGGACTAAATGCATTATTGTTGAAGCTGCTGGTAGGAAGTATTTCAGAACTCATATTTTGGAACAATAGCTCATATGGGAGCATTGATTCTAAAAGTCATTACTAATATGGATATGAAATTAAGAAACATATATAATTTTACAATTGAAATATTTGACACTGCAATCTTTCTCATTTTATTCTTATGAATTGTTTGAATGAATCAGGTCTATTCAACCTTGAGGGGATTGTGACGAATTGTAAACAACAATATAGGAATTCACATTTTCATCTAATATTAGTTACTTGCCTTCAGGACTATATTCTATTGTCAAAATAACAGACTAAAACTTTTTTACTCGTGCTAATGCTGATACACAATTGGTTATAGATATTTGTTTGGAACTGATTGCGCATCCATCAAATTGATTACAATGTAATAGGTTTACTGTGTCTTGGCATTGTTATTTAATTAAATTAATACTCAATGGTCTTGGTAAATATTGAAAGGAATTTAATCCTTGATTTTGCACATATATTCAGTGGGCGTACATTGGTTTTTGGCGGTATTAGATTTTCGAAAATACTACACCCGCTGTCACTCTTTTTGGCGGCAAGAATCCAAAAAAAGGAATGTTTGTCAATCTGTTTTTTGGATAGTTTTGCTCTCGAATGTAAAGTCTGATTTTGGGGGCGCGTGGATAGTTTTTCTCTAACAAATATCTAGCTCGAATTCAATGTTTTGTTTATTTTCTCTTAACCTCAACCTAACGCGTTTGGTGTTGAAAAATATGGTCATAAAACTTGTTTTTTTCTTTAACAGCCACAACGCCCTCTACGCGCATCCACCATATCATTATATAAAGACAACATTGACCATATTATCAATTCTTTACGCCACATATCCTGTATAATCCTCTGTAGATATGTAATATAATAAATAATTTTTGCCTTATGTCCTGTAATCCCGTTTTTCAAAGATAAGCGGGATACATGGTGATTATTGTCAACTCTTGAGCAATATTATGTTGCGTATGCGAGTTTTGTTACCCGCTAAATATCGGTCCTGGTACCACATCTTTGTATATTTTCCGATACCCAATACAATTATTCGTCTTTTAAGACATTATTAATCACAGAGAAATGAACTATATTCATATATACACATATGCTGCTCATTCTCGTTTGCCAAGATGAAAAATAAGCCTTTTGCAAAATCAATGGCTTCTTTGAGACGATCTAATACATTTTAGGACATGACTGACGTGAATTCAGTATCATCATAGTAAAAAGACTTTAAACAATGGTATCGTTCTGCTGATATGAATTCAAAATTCCATAAAAGCACGACGTGAAGTCAGAGCTCTGACGCGCTTGCTCAGATTCGAACTCATTATTTCCTCCAGAAATGAAGTCGTGGACAGAGTATAGTATTTAACTCGTATATAATTGCTTTTATCCACTAAGGTGATTGCGACACAGACACAGAATCACCTGCGGCTGGTGTCGCAAACTTCACACTCGTGAATAATAGCAGTCATTATATGCTCGTTGAATAACATATACTATTTCACTATCAGCCAGTTAGGCCGGCCGAGAACACAATAACATCCGAAAGAAACCTCTCAGATACTGGATATTTGAAGAGGAGGTTCTCGAAGGTCGAATTCGAGAAACATCTTCAACACTGTGTCTTATGAATGCGATTTTTTTAACTTGAACAACCCGGCGGAACACTCGTTGGTCTTTAATTGCACATTATGCACTGAGCCTGTCGAATAAAATTCATTGAGCAGTTTCTTGATAGCGTTATCAGAAGGACGGTTATATTGACCGAAAATATACCAAATTCCACGAAATGTAACTTTCAAAGATTGCCAAAGTTTTCACTATCGATATGCCAAAGAACGAAATGTCGAAACTGTCATGTATAGTTCCGCTGTGACCAATTGAAAAACTAAGTTCTAGTGGAGAAACCTTTCACAATCAGCCAACGGTACAGTTTCTTCACCAGCTTCGAAAGCTTTTACATAGAAAATAAGAAACCAAAAGAACCGTGAACTCCAATACCGCTCAAATACCAACCCGATGTTACATCCTACTAGCGCAATTTTTCATTTCCACCTCCGATAACTCATAAATATAGTTCCAACTTTCAAATCCTGTAAATGGAAGAATCCCTTTCGCCTGCCTTCTTCAAAATTGGACTATTTTTTTTTCAGTACTCAAATATATGGCTTCTTATTATTTATTTATGTTTCATATATATATAATTTAAATATATCAAATTTCGTGGCTCTTTGGGATTTTGGGGTATTTTTCTCAGTAACTCGATAACAATAACTGCGATCAGATTTAAAACCTTCGTTGATAATTTTGAAATATCGATGCGCAATTTTCCGCTAAATTTCCTAAAGTTCGTTCAGGCAGAAAATTTGAAAAATTATTTCTTTTCGAATAATTTTCATTAAAAATACTATTATCTCACAAATTATCTTTTATATACATTTCGAAGAATAAATCGCAGTCCTTGAAGTCGCTATTCAGCAACAGTGTTTGAAATTTCAGTTTGATCGTATGTTATTCTTCGGATATGAAAAAACAATTTTCATATTTCCTAGAAATCGATGTTATTTCCGAAACCCCAGTTGGCAATTGCTGATCAGCAAAATTGGGCCAAATTTTGTGATGATCGTACGAAGGCGTAGAAGGGCCACTCTTTGTCGACAAAAATTTTTCCACCTAATTCTGACTTTAATCTCGGAATTAGACTAATTCCGACTTTGAACTCGGAATTATAGACTAATTCCGACTTCAAACTCGGAATTATACATAATTCCGACTTTGAACTCGGAATTATACTAATTCCGAGTTTGAAGTCGGAATTATAGACTAATTCCGACTTTAAACTCGGAATTATAGACTAATTCCGACTTTAAACTCGGAATTATAGACTATAATTCCGAGTTTAAAGTCGGAATTAGTCTATAATTCCGACTTCAAACTCGGAATTAGTATAATTTCGAGTTCAAAGTCGGAATTATGTATAATTCCGAGTTTGAAGTCGGAATTAGTCTATAATTCCGAGTTTAAAGTCGGAATTAGTCTATAATTCCGACTTCAAACTCGGAATTAGTATAATTCCGAGTTCAAAGTCGGAATTATGTATAATTCCGAGTTTGAAGTCGGAATTAGTCTATAATTCCGAGTTCAAAGTCGGAATTAGTCTAATTCCGAGATTAAAGTCGGAATTAGGTGGAAAAATTTTTGTCGACAAAGAGTGGCCTACGCCTTCGTTCGATTATATCAATAAAATTACAAACATACTATATTTGCCGGTCTACTAATCATTTGGTCTTCTCGATATTCCGCATGAATCTCCAAGTTTGCATTTTTGCGCGCATAATCTAGGGAAACAACAAGCTATCGTTTTGTCCAAATGTCTGTAATTTTAGAATTTTGGTCCGAAATTGGTCTCAAACGACTAGGTTGGACTCACTGATAACGAATCCAGTGTCAAAATCGATTCTGTCCGGAGGGCCGTCATTACGATTACGGGCGTACGGAGGATTCTATTGACTTGATGGATTGCATTTCAAAATGCGAAGGTTAAGCTCGTTAGGGGGTAAAATCGGTCAAACGGCTTCGGAGTTATAGCCATTTCAAATTTTGAGGTTATTTCCCTGATATTTCGAGAACTACTGAAGCGATTGGATTGAAACTTGGCAGATGGTTTGACCATAAGAACTCGCAACTCTTCACGGAAATTTGTTGAGATCGTGCTGTCAGTAAATAGAATAAAAAAATTTTTCCGAACCATTTTTTTTTAGGAAACTATCCATCATATTCGGAAAAAAGTTTTGCTCAGACCTTGAGCTTTATATTTCACAGAAATGTACCAAATTTCAGTTGGATTCGATTATAAGTTTTGGAGATATTTCGAAAAAATATGTCAAATTTCGTGGTATTTTCCTGGATATCGTTGTTTTTTCGGAATATCTCAAAAATTACTGATACAATAATGAAACTTGGCACCTAGTTCGAAAATGCTGATTGACAACTTCATTCGAAAATTTCGTGATTAGAACATTTTGAAAAAAAGTTTCAATTTTTTTTTCCAAATATTCAATATTCTGTGATCTTCTGATTATACAGGGTCTTTCACGAGGAACCTCACCCATATTTATACGGGAAACTACTGAACGTATTTTCATGAAATTCAGCACTTATAAGTATTTCACGATGCTGATGAAATCTAAAATATTTTCAAGGCATGAGCACCTCCGGTTTTTCCGGAAATGACGTCAACTTCCGTTTTTCAAATTAGAACACCATTTTTTTATTGCAGAAATAGATTCCTTAGAAAATTTCAATTTATTTTGATGTAACATTTTTCAGTTTTGGTTGGAAAATTCTCTCTGAGCGGGAAAATTCGAAAAATAATTCGAAAATAGAGCTCCGCTGAAACAAGAATAACTTCGAGGTTTTTGTATGGAAAATTTTCATTTTTGGGATTTTTCAAGATGTAAGATTGATGTATCCACTTCAAAAATCGAAATCGCGATTCATGATACAGGGGGTGAAAAAATCGCTTTCAAAGTTAGGGATGACAAAATCGTGAAAAATCAATTTTTTCAAATAAGAACCCCATTTTTTTATGGCAGATATTGAATCTACGTTGAAAAATAATGTGAGTGTATGCATCACACCCTTGCCCTAAAGTGGATATTTTCTGAGTTATTCACAAAAAACTGTTTTTCGTCTTGAATTTTCAGCTATTTCTTTTCCCTTCACGCCAAAAAGATGACATTTTCAGGAACTGTTACTTAAACCATGTTTTAGATTTTACTACCCTAATATGCAAGAGAAAAAAGTTACAGGTTGTTCCTAAATAGATGGCGAATTTGGATTCGAATTTGTATCGGAAACCTCTTTATTTCAACTAATCGGCCATCGGTTTTCTCTCCAGTGATAAATAAATAATTCCTTATGAACCATATGCAAAAACTTACCATGTTTTACATTATTTTTTTTTAATGATAGATATCATTAATTACATCTGCCAAATTCCTCTTTATTCAGTAGCATTTTGTGTTTACTATTAATTTGGTGATAATTCGTATTAACTTATAAAATCGATCACTATGCCTAATTTTACCAATGAAGATTATTTAAATCTCATTCTACTTCATGGAGAATGTAATAAAGTTGTAGATAGAACGATTCGACTGTTCATTGAGAGGTTTCCTGACCGACCCAGACCAACGAGAGATACCATTAACAGAACCATGACAAACTTGAGAAATGTCGGATCTTTCGTTAAGAAAACTACACACAGAGAAAAAAGTGTAGTAGAAGGTGAGAACAACGAAATTACAGTTCTTGCATATTTTCGTGTGAATCCTCAAAATTCTCTCAAAGATGCCGAGATTGATCTGGGATTATCTCAATCGAGTGTTTGGAGAATATTAAAAAAACATAAAATGCACCCATATAAATTCAATAGGGTACAGCATTTGAAGGAAACTGATTTCGTCAGGAGAACAGAGTTTTGCGAAGCTATGATGATTCGATTTCAAGAGAATGAAAACTTTTTGGACTGTATAATTTGGACAGATGAATCTAAATTCACAAAGAATGGTTCTTTCAATAGGCATAACAGTCATTATTGGGATGAAGAGAACAACCACCACTTCAGATAATGGAACTTTCAAGAGACCTGGAGTTTCAATATTTTTTGCGCCATCAAAAATAATGCAATTCTCGATGTTCACATTTATGATGGGACTTTAACTGGTAAGATAGAACACTACACATGTTTGCATTATTTAAAGAATGTTCTCCCTTAGGAGATAGATATTCTGACATATTGACTCAAATAATTGAGCCGCTAGTACAGAACCATAATGACTTATGGTATCAACAAGATGGCGCGCCTCCACACAATTCACTCAATGTGTCAAATATCCTCTACAGGCTATTTGAAGATCGATGGTTGGCGAACAATGGTCCACATCTTTGGCCACCACGTTCTCCCGATTTAACTCCTTTAGACTATTATGTTTGGGGTAGGATAAAAAATATTGTCTACTCAACTCCCCTGACTGATAAAGAGGACTGCATAGAACGAGTCAGAAATGCGTTCAGGTTTGTTTAGATTTTTAGATTCATAGTTTTGAAACTCAATTTGGTTTTTAAACACTTTTGCAGATCTCTTCCTCCCGATGAAATAAGAAGAGCAACGCACGAAGCATTCCTGAGACGTATAAATAAATGTCTAGAAATTAACGGTCAAAACTTTGAGCATCTTCTCTAGTTATAACTGCGAGAGTTTGCCATGGTTCTCCTAATAGTAACTTGAAGTCGGTTTCAAGAAGGAGTGAAAAATCTACAGCATGGTTCAAATAACAGTTCCTGAAAATTTCATCTTTTTGGCGTGAAGGGAAAAGAAATAGCTGAAAATTCAAGACGAAAAACAGTTTTTTGTGAATAACTCAGAAAATATCCATTTTAGGGAAAGGGTGTGATGCATACACTCACATTATTTTTTAACGTAGATTCAATATCTGCCATAAAAAAATGGGGTTCTAATTTGAAAAAATTGATTTTTCACGATTTTGTCATCCCTAACTTTGAAAGCGATTTTTTCACCCCCTGTAGCATGAATCGCGATTTCGATTTATAAAGTGGATACATCAATCTTACATCTTGAAAAATCCCAAAAATGAAAATTTTCCATTCAAAAACCTCGAAGTTATTCTTGTTTCAGCGGAGCTCTATTTTCGATTTATTTTTCGAATTTTCCCGCTCAGAGAGAATTTTCCAACCAAAACTGAAAAATGTTACATCAAAATAAATTGAAATTTTCTAAGGAATCTATTTCTGCAATAAAAAAATGGTGTTCTAATTTGAAAAACGGAAGTTGACGTCATTTCCGGAAAAACCGGAGGTGCTCATGCCTTGAAAATATTTTAGATTTCATCAGCATCGTGAAATACTTATAAGTGGTGAATTTCATGAAAATACGTTCAGTAGTTTCCCGTATAAATATGGGTGAGGTTCCTCGTGAAAGACCCTGTATTATCCTCATGAAAATATTTGTAGAGTAGGTTTGGGGCTTAATTACTAAGGCGGAATTCCTGAATGTGTAAACTCCGCCCAATGATTCCGTAGATATACCAATTCAAAATTTTAGATTCCCAACATGTCCAAAAATACAGATTAGATCGAATTGAGATCCAGTACTCTATCGAAAAACGTCAAAAAGCACTGCCGTAAGGCGGCAGCTTCTGCGCGCATGTTCAAATTCGTTGCCAAAAAAGCGATCATCTCCATTGAACATGAGCGCAAAAGCTGATGCCTTCACGATGGTGCTCTTCTAGGTTTTTCTCTTTACTAGATTTCAATTAGATTCGGTCTGTATTTTTGGGAATAGTCGAAAAATTTCATTTTTAAATGAAACCTTTATCTGCGGAATCCGGGCATGCCGAAAGAGGCATTTGCTACCGGTTAAAAGCTGACTAGAGGCGCAAAATGATGTATTTTTTCTTGAAATTGATTACTTCTTTTACTTCAAGCTTTATACATACTTTGGTGGTGCTGTTGTGCATCAACCTGTTGTACAAAGTGGGGCGGCAACTAGTCACCAAACAGAATACCAAATAAAAAATGTTACACTTGTCGGCAGTCCTACGATTCTCTATCCATTTTCTGGGATCCGAACAAATATCAGAAATCACGAAGACCTTCAAGATCGAGACCGAGGGGCTAGATGATACCAGCCTAGTCTGAACTCTTGTCTTTTCTCGCATCTCCGATAATTCTAAACAGCATGAAGTGCATCTTAGTTTGAAAAATAAGAACTTATTATGCAATATTTATTTTACTGTTATCGACCAAGCGGTGCTGGAAATAATTCGTGTTAGAAGGGAGCTTTCATATTTCACTCAGGTATACGGGACTTATTTAATGAGTCTCTGGGCAACTATACCAGCCGATTTTCTGTGCCTAGTTATAATATACTCGACGCTCATCCAGGGCGTTATCGCATCATTTAGACTTAGATCAAATGTACGCAATTCTAAAAATTTCAGTTGATAATGGTCTTGAAAGAATGTTTGAACTTGCTGATCAAGAATTCTTGGTGAAATTATATTATTTGGCAATTGTCATCCGCCCGTGAACACGATATTAGATAATTATCTATAAGCTATAACTTAGAGACTTCAAATTAACATGGTAGGTTTGGGGTGCGCATATGTCGGCTGACTTCGTTGATAGACAGAATTCGCCCTATTCGCAACTACTGCTAAGCGATACGCCCTCTGGCGATAGAAATTCGAACACTTCCAAGATAGTAGTTTTACGATGTGCCTGTTATTCTAACGTATTTTGCTTACTTTTAGAGTTCAATTTCGAGCTTTTGTGACGTTTTCCGAGTTGAAATTTTGGTATACCGAAAGTGTTTGTAATATTCATTAATCGATTTCTTTCTTTCTTTGTTGTGTGCCTCAACTCAATGTTATTCATGGTCAAAGAAGAAAGGATCATCTACTGCGTCAAGTATCCATTTTTTCCAAAGCCAAATGAGAGTAAAGTTAACTTGGAAACAGCATTTGGCAGGAAACTCAATGATAGAAGAGAGGTCTGGATTTAGAAATTGAAGATTGGAAATCAGGTCACGAAATACATGAAAGTATGTTCACTGCGTTTCTCTGAAGATGTTCATTTTCACAAAGGTAAATTACAATGTATTCATTTCGAAACAACTTCATGTCCAGATGTTTTTAGGTGTAAATGAAGTAAAGAGAATTTTGATGAAAAATTCTGCAGAGAAACAACCGAGCACTTCTGCATCAGCTACGTACCTTACTCACATGCTACACAAAATCACATTCAAAAAGAGTTATCTGGTTGAAAACCTGACAAAAACTAGATATATTATTATTAGTGGAGCTCTTTCTTCTCCGTGATACCAATTCCTATTTTTGTTGGATGTTGGACGTTTTCATCTTGTGGGAATCCACATGAATCGAGCGTTTCCAGTGTCGTGTCGGTTGTTTGTAAAGCTGCAATATCGCAGTTACAGCGACCTGATGCGACAAAAGGATGAACGTCATACACATCGATCAAGGTATTCTGCACTCGAAGGTGAGACTCGCAAGATGCTCCTGGCAGATGGCGCGCTGTACGTTCTTAAACTGCAGTGGTCCGTCTGAAAGGTAACAAGTATCGAAAGAACCCTCTACGGTTTATCCAAGTTAAGTTGACCTGACGATCAATAACAATTGTGAAACAGCTGTAGTCATTCTACTTGGATCCGCTTCTTCGGTGTAGGTGTTTGGTTGATCGGATGATTAGCTCTGATCAAGGGGGAATATTTGTTGATTAATCGACGGATATTCGTCCTTGTGATTATGATATTTATTATTACTGGAGCTCTTTCTTCTCCGTGATACCAATTCCTATCTTTACTACTGAAATTATTCATATAATATTAGGTGCGCAACTAAGTTCTCGCTGTTTTTTCGATGAAAATATAACTTTATTATAAAAAAATGGTTACAAATGAATCATTCAAAGTATTGCCCATCGCTAGACACAACTTTTTCCCATCTTTCTGGTAGAGCTCGAATACCTTGACGCCAGAAGTGTTCGTCTTTTGAGGCTATCCACGAATCAAGCCATTTTTTGATGTCTTCATATGAGTGGAACTGTTGATCAGCCAGGCCATGTGCCATCGAACGGAACAAGTAAAAATCGGACGGCGCAATATCTGGGGAATATGGCGGGTGGGGTAGAACTTCCCATTTGAGCGTGCCCAAGTAGGTTTTAACAGGTTTGGCAACGTGAGGCCGAGCGTTGTCATGCAGTAAAATCACTTTTTCGTGCCTTTGCTCGTATTGTGGCCGTTTTTCGCGCAGTGCTCGGCTCAATCTCATCAATTGAGTTCGATAACGTTCCCCAGTGATGGTTTCGCTCGGTTTCAACAGCTCATAATAAATAACACCGACCTGGTCCCACCAAATGCACAGCATAACCTTCGCAGCGTGAATGTTCGGCCGAGCCGACGACGTAGAAGCATGCCCGGGTAGTCCCCAAGATTTTCTCCTCTTTGGGTTGCTGTAATGAATCCATTTTTCATCACCCGTCACGATGCGATGAAGAAAACCCTTCCTTTCTTGCCGCTGGAGCAGTTGTTCACAGGCGAAAAAACGACGCTCAACGTCTCTTGGCTTCAACTCATAAGGAACCCAAGTTCCTTGCTTCTGAATCATCCCCAAAGCATGCAATCGCTTGGAAATGGCTTGACGGGTAACTCCTAATTCTGCAGCCAAGCTCTTCTTGAGTTTGGCACGAATCCTCATCGAGCAATGCCTCCAATTCAGCGTCTTCGAAGGTTTTGGGTCTTCCTTCACGTGGACGGTCGTCAACATCGAAATCACCGTCTTTGAAGCGACGGAACCAATCACGGCATGTTGTTTCGCTTAGAGCAGCGTTTCCGTACACTTTTTGGAGCTCTCGATGCGCTTGAGCTGCCGTTTTTTTCGAATGAAAAAAGAAAATCAACACTTCCCGCAAATGACGATTGTTTGGCACGAAATTCGACATTTTCACTTAACCAGAAGTATATAATGCGAAAACAAAATCACTTATGTGTCGCGGCGGTTTGTTTACCATATGTCTAAGCTTGGTTCATGACGTTTTGGATATGTCAAAATCGACTAGCTCTTACTGCTAGAGCCATCTACTGACAAACAGCGAGAACTTAGTTGCGCACCTAAATAATATACATAATAAAATACATAAAATATATTTTTCATTTTTATAAAGGAGGTTAAACCAGCTGTGACATTTTTCATTATGTATGTGTATCTTGAGATGTAATATGAAGATAAAATCAGTTATATGTCTATCTGTTTCCATTTCTTTCGAAATACAATTTGAGAGAACTAAAGCATTTTATTGATTGATTCACTCGTTTGTGAACAAGTCATATCATTTGGACTGATTCTAGATTTACCACATAATATAGCCTGCATTCAGCACTTCTTCACAATAATAAGAGTCCTTCAACTACTTATCGAGGTGCCTATTTTTCCAGAAACTTGAGTAAACTTGGATATTGGTTCATTTTGATCCACCAAGCAATAGACACTAAAATAACGCCGAAATTATCCTTCAGGAACGATTTAAAGCACGATTTTATGTCGTGATCCACACGAAAAGTTCCTTCTCAAGAAATCCTACACAAAGTTATAATAATTTCTTTAAATATTCAAGCTCTGCTAAATAAATATTCGTTCTCCACCACATTTCTACGGTTTGTTTACATAAAACTACTAGCTTTGACAGGTTCCAAATTTAACCGCTAGGGCGCTGGCATCTTCGCAGAAGTTCCCAATGGGCTCGGAGATACCATCATTCGAATTTTTTCTTTCATTCTTTATCCTTTTCAAATACGTTTGTGAGCTTTATTCATCACCTTATAGAATTATAGGGGATTATTGGATATTTATTGAATACTTCCAATCATAAAATTCATGTAGTTATTGAAAAATGATTTTTCTCAAGTGCGCATTTTGACAATTTGCCGAAGGCGCTAAAACCCTAGATGCGCCTCTGCTGTTTGATGGTACGTAATAAATTTATTGTGAATTTGAATGTGATTTGTTTATGTAATATATGCCTCAATATGTTTCATTCACGAACTTTGTTGACTTTTTGTTGTATATACCGGGTGTCCCACGAAGAACGTCCGTTAAAATATTTTTAGGAAGGAATCGAAATTCACGTTTGCAATTTCGGACTTGAGCTTTGACTAGGGGGATGCCTGCCTGTAAATTTTTTGAGGTTCGTGGGACGGGAGAGCAACTTTCGTTTTCAAACTGTAAGCCCCATAATCATAACAAAAAAAGATTTCTTACTAAATTCTGAGTAGTTTCAATGTCAAATTTAGGAATTTCTGTCAGTAAATTCTTTTTTTACGTGAAATTGCAAAAAAGAATTGTAAATGGTGCTCTGCTGAAAGATGGATATCTTGAAGGCTTTTTATTGGAAAAACGTTGTTTTTGAGCTTCCGCAAGAAACAAGAATAATGGTTCTGTCACAATAGTCAGAATTAAAAATCATGATACAGAAGGTCACAAAAGTTCGAAATTTCGAAACCGTATAGAGATTAAATTTTTTCCAAATTACAACCTCATTTTTCACAGCCATAATGAAATCTAAGTTGAAAAATAGTCTAGGTGTGGAAATAACACCAATGCCCTTAAATTCATATTCTCTAAGATATGCAGTCTCGATTGCATTTCCAACATTAATCTTCTCAAAAAAACAAACAAAACTGAATATTAAGCCTTGAATAAAATCTGGAATAAATGTTCAGTTTGTCCTCCATTTCCTTCGGGCCAATAATTTTCTTTCGGAGCAGAATAAAATTCGAAATGTGATCGCGTACGAATATCCCAGAAAATATGAATTCAAGGTCATTGGTGTTATTTCCACATCTAAAGTATTTTTTGACGTTAATTCTGTGGGGCCTCCTGTGTCATGATTTGTAATTCCAACAACTATAACAGAAGCATTATTCTTCCTTCTTTCGCAAGCCTAAAAACGATATTTTTCCAATAGAAAACCTTGAAGATGTCCAAATTTCGTTGGAGGGCTATTTTCGATTTTTTTTGAATTTCACGTCAAAAAAAATTTCCTGACGTAAATGTAAAAATTTTACATCAAAAAGACTTTACTTTCACCAAGAATTTATTTTTGTTTGGTGTCACTTCCGGTGAAACGGAATTCTCACGGATCCCCAAAGATTTACAGGCAGTCATCTCTCTAGTTGAAGCTTAAGAGCAAGCAATACCTCGAATAAAACAGGGTGACTTGTGGAGGCCACAGTTCGTTTTTTTCAAAAAATTTTTTGGGTGCAAACGGTTGAAAAATTTAAGAATGCCCAATGTTGCCACTTTATTATATTCAAGAGTTTTCGGGGAAATACAGTGAAAAATGGAAAAATAACTAAAATTGCGCATTATCATTAAAGAATGGGGGTTTTTCCTTTAAACGGAAATGCAGTAATTTTCATGAAAAACCTTAAGAACATCACATTTGAAACATATAATTTCAAAGTTATATTTCCAAAAAAAGTTTGATTATCTAAAACTGAAAAATAAAAATGGAGATTTGAAATTTAAAGGGATTTGTCTTGAGTGCACGATATGGCAACGTCGAATTCAGCTTTCTCCGAAAGAAAAGGACGTCAAATGTGTTAGTTTGCTTAGGAAAACAGAGATATCTATACTTCGATCTGGTTCGAGTAGAAGACAACGACCAAGGAATAGAAAAAGAAGAGCCCAGACTGTCATACTGTCATATCACTGACAAATCGCAAACGGAAACGAATAACAAATTGTTTGGATATATAAGAGAGATATTAGAGAGATATTGCAACTTTTGAATAGCGCAAACGTTGTGTTATTACGGTCACGCTAAATATTACGTTTTGGTTTTAACGGTAATTTAGCACCAAGTGGTATTAGTTGCTCTTAAGGTATAAACGATTTTTAATGAAACTTGCATGTGGCTGTGTTG
Source organism: Myrrha octodecimguttata (assembly GCA_958510865.1). Classification (NCBI taxonomy): domain Eukaryota; kingdom Metazoa; phylum Arthropoda; class Insecta; order Coleoptera; family Coccinellidae; genus Myrrha; species Myrrha octodecimguttata. Next base: position 37,849,196 of record OY294057.1, read on the forward strand.
CCGAGCCGTACTTTACGAACACGTGGTAGTGTTTGCTCCTAAGTCCGAAATTACAAAAATTCCTAAAATATTTTAACGAAGGGTATTCGCGGAACCCCCGATATAGGTACATATTCCTCTCTCGAAAAAAAAATGTAGCTCAATTTGAATCTATCTTTTTTCAGGATGGTTATTTTTTTGATTAGTGGCATAATACACCTTAAATAATTTACACCTTTTTCTCAATAAACCATTGGTATATTCATTTTTTCAAATGGATTAGGAGGCCAATTAATTAAATTCGGTAAGGTTCAAATGAATCTGATCCGCTACTGGCTTCGAGCGAAGTTTTCGAGTTACTATTTTCTCAATCAAAATGGAGCTCAAGCTCAAGTAGCTTTTGGGGGGTTGCCTAGAAAAATCTATAAGAATCGACAAAAACTCAACCAACCAACGTTACAGTTTCTTCAGCAGCTTCAGAACCTTTCATATAGAAAATAAGAAACCAAATCTACCGTGAACTCCAATAGCACTCAAATACCAACCCGAAGTAACATCCCTTTTCAATCTTGCTCCCAATCTTACATTTCCACCTCTGATAACTCATAAATATAGTTCAAACTTTTTAATCCCGCAAATGGAAGAACCCCTTTCGCCTGCCTTTTCCGAAATTGAATGGCCCCTATTCACGAAAGTCTATAGTTATTGAAATTCCTTCGGCATCTTAGGGCCCTTGCCGCGTACGCGCTCGTCAGTCCATCGTGATCCGGCCGCGTTTCCAGTCCGTTTGCCGCAACGGAGCTTTCTTGAACGTTCAGCAGAGACATGCGGAGCTTTCCGCGAAAATGAAGTGACGTCTTGGGCCGGAAAAGCGGGAGCATAGTTCGGGAAATAGTGTAATGTGCACTTGGTGCGTCGACGATGAATCTGACTCCGCTCTTGATGTTGGCGATCTTTTTGGCGGATTGTGTTGAGAGCATACGGTGGTTGTAAGTTGAAAATTTTTTGGATAAAATATTTCAGAAAAAATTCTTGAAAAGCACTGACGTGCAGACAGCAGCTTTTAAGCGAATGAAAAGAAGATCGCCAAATCTATCCATCAGAAGGAAATGCTGAGTTTGGCGGGGTCAATACGTCAGAAGATGACGATCATCATGAAATTCTGCACAAATTTGTGCATCAGCATTTTATAAGTAGTTACCGAGTTTCATCATGATGGTATCAGTATTTTCTGTGTTATTAGCGAAATAAAAATACCGATGAAAAATCCACGAAAATGAACATATTTTTTCTTAATTTCTCCAAAATTTATCATCGAATCGAAATGAAATTTGGTACGATGTTGTAAAATATGAGTTTCATGGACAGAGCAAACTCAATCAGATATCTGATGAATTGTTTCCGGATAAAAATATTCGAATCATTCCATCATGAAATTTCGCATGAACATGTGCATCCATCTAGTTATCAAAATATTACCATAATACAGGTATATTCAGTGATAATTACCCACCCCTTATCATCTCTTTTATTCTCGATAGAAAAGAATTTAAGGTTGAAGTTTTTTGGTTATGACTGAATTTCGATAAAATCCTATGAAATATACAGGGTGATTCTGAATTTATGCAGAAGATTTTCAAGGATGATTCTTTAGCAAAAATTGAGGGGGGGTCTTCCATATAACTTTTTGTTCAACACCCTTTTCCCACCAAGTTACAGCCCTTTAAAATTGGGTAAAAAAATTGTTTTTATTCAATATATCCACTTTGGAAAAATTTGGGAGAATGAAATTTGGCACATGACTGATGCTAATAAAATGGCAGTTTCTGAGTGTTTTTGTCACCCTGAAATGCAATCACTAGAGGCTGAAAAAAACAAGCCCTATAATATTTTGCCACAAAACTTTTAAATGCCACTATATTTTCCTATTTACAAATAGTTTTGAAAAGGCAGAAACAATCTGCAACTTTTTTATGTCTTGACTTGTTATCATGTTGTTAGTTTGATCACAAAAAAAATAAAATATTGCTCAGATTTTTTGCCCATAAATTCAGAGAGATTATTATTTACTAGAAAAAATTAAGTAAGCTGCTGTCAAATGAAGTCATAGAACAAATAGTTTTATTTTCCTGATTTTCTATAATTTATGGAATGTTTTACAATGACATCAAACATTTGAATGAAAGAATGACATTTTTTATTTAGTTGCAGAATATTGTAAATTAGAACAGATTGAAAAATAATTGTACTACTAATAACAATTAACAAATTACAAAAAAACTGATAATAACGTGGACAAAATTTCACACACAAAAATCATAATGAATGTCCGAAATGGCGCCGCTCCTCCAAAATGCAGGTCTCTACTCTTTGTCTAATTGAATTTCGAATTGTTTGAAATAACCCTAGTGTGTTTTTCATAGTCTCACATACTACGATTATGCGATCCCTTAAATCATCGATATGTTTAATCGGAGCGGAATAACTGTTTCAAGAAATCCCCAAACGCAAAAGTCCAATGGATTTCGAATCTGGAGATCGGCCAGGCCAATTCTGTGTGCCTCTTCATCCTACCCAGCGATTTGCATAAACTTCGTCTAAGTAGCGACGAGCGTTATTACTAAAGTGGACTGGAGCGCCATCATGTATGAACCATAGTTCTTACCTAATTCGCACAGGTACATCATCAAAAAGTTGGGGTAACTCTTCTTCAAGAAAATGGCAGTATGCGTTTCCATTTAATCTTATTGGGAGAAAGTATGACGCAATTAAATGATCATCAAAAACACAGCGAAAATCACTACTCCATTTGACAGCAGCTTACCTATATTTTTTAGGTGAAAAGAGTCTTGATTTTTTTTAATGAATGATAACCTCTCTGTGAATTCATGGCACTAGATTTTGAGCAGTACTCAATTTTTTTTCGTGATCAAACTAACAACTTCACCATAAAAAGTCAAGACATAAAAAAGTTGCAAATTTTTTCTGGCTTTTAAAAATTTTTTTTAATATATAGGTGCATTGAAAAGTTCTGATGCGAAATATTATAGGGTTTTTTTTTTCGCCCCTTGTGATTACATTTCAGGGTAGCAAAACAACTCAAAAGCTGCCATTTTTTTAGCATCAGTTATCTGCCAAATACCATTCTCCTGAATTTTTCCAAATTGGATGTATTAAATTAAAACAATTTTTTACCTAATTTCAAAGGGCTGTGTACCTTGGAAGGAGAAAGGTGTTGAACAAAAAGTTATATGAAAGACCCCCCTTAATTTTTGCTAAAGAATCACCCATTGAAATCTTCCGCCTCAATTCAGAAAAACCCTGTATAATTGGACTTTTTGATATTTTTTGGTATTGAAAGTCCGGTATATCTTCCTTCAACTAAAGTTATTCGAGGTTAGATAGCTAAGGCTTTGAAAATGCCGGTTAAAATAAGTTGAATACCATTAATTTATATAATGATTCATTATTTATCAAGAGAGATTTAATGAAAAACTTAAAGTCACAAAAATAAAACAACCAATGTATAAAAAAATATAAGTCAACAAAAACCATCTCTCCGACATAGCCAAGATGAGGCGAAGCAATTGTAAAGAAACATTTCGTCCAAAATATCATTTTGTTCCACATAAATTATGCCAAGCCATGATAAGAGTAAACAAATTTTGAAAAATAGTCGTGAAACCATTTGAAGCAATGTGGCTTCCGAGTAGGTTTCGCCACAACCAGCACAAGCTTCTTCAGCCTTGTTGACTTCATCTAGAGAGTCATTAATAGTTATTCTCGCGTCTAGATCTTCGTTTGAGGACGATTCAATTTTGGGAGGTTTCCAATTTTTCTTTCGAAGCCTTTTTTTTATTTTTTTACTTGATTGAATTGGTGTCTTATATTCCTGTTCTTTTAGCTGTACATTTAGCTGTTTTTTTTTCTATTCATTGTTTGATTTCTGAGTGGTCAATATTTCTGCCAACTCTTTATTCCTTCATCGAACAGAATTCACCAGAACACAAACAACTAGTACAGGAGGTACTCTTACTCCTCTTAGGAGTACTTTTTTCAACTTCTGCAGGTCAGTTTGTTGTGCTTTTTGTGAATTACAACAAGGGTGTTGATTGTCATAACTCAACTCATTGCATAAAATTGGGGAACCGTTGTTCAGTCCAAGTAGCTCTGGAACAACGCTAATCTCCTTCTTTATAGGTGGGGGAAGAGATGGCGCGCCTGCAAACAGATTGCAATCAGGAAATATTCGCTATTCAAAGGTTATACATTAAAACTATAATAATTTTTTAACTGGGGAAGGTAGGTTCACTAAAATTATCGCTACAGTCCACCAGCACTTCGAAAAAATTCAAGCAAATACTTTTGGCTCGACAGGATAACAGTTTGAATCATATTCCAATTGACTTTCCGCCAATCAAAATACGTCACTGCAATTTGCTGAACATGAACTAAGTACGTTAGGGAGTTTATACCACAGACCAACTTTATACTCATCTGTAATACTATCGGTTACGAAGTTATACGATTGTGCCGTATAACCTCCTGCATCAACTATCCTCGAATTACCCTAGTTATTTCTGGAAAACCCTAATTGAGATAATTGACTCTTTTCAACTTGGCTAATAAAAAACTTTTCGTCGGGATATTCAACGTTTGATAACCCGAAAACGGTAATGTACAGGTTATCACATCCAAAGAGAAGAATTTCTGCTAATCTGAATGAGCGCTACTGTTTTTCGACAGCATTTTGTTCGTATTTCCCCTGAGACTTCTTTGTATGCGTTTGCTCTAAGGCGAAGCGAGTTACTTTCTAATGATCATAAACGACTAGGTCCTACTCATTTACGAAGAATTCGATGTCTAATTCAATTATATCCATTCGTTGCCACCATAACTTTCGAACTGAAAGTCCTAGCGACTTGAATCTTCCAGGATGTGTTGCATATTATCAAAATTAACGAGTAATTTCTTTAGTGAGCAAAACCTTCACCTTTACAGTGCGCGTCAAAATTATGGAACAAATTGATTTTCTCAGAAGAAAACTATTTGGCAACAAAATCCTGAAATAGATCAATTTCGTTTCACTTTTACGGAATTTTATGCATTTTCGAAGGATTTTTGTTGCACCCTGTGCCATCCCCATCAACCCTCTGAATTTTTTGAAATGGAAAAGTGGGTCATGTGGTACTTTTTTGGCAAGGTCTCTGTATCTTATTTACAGGCATGCAGAAATTTCCAAGAAAAAAATTTTTTTTGAAAAATTACTTACTTCAAAGAGGTTTCCAGTATGTGCACTTCGTCATGGCTCATTTACTTTGGGACGATGGTACCTGATGAAATTTGTCACCGAATAAAAGTCGACCATTACAGTTTTGTTCATGCACAACTTTCAACCCCTACGAACACTTTAATGGAGAAAAAAATGGAGTGACATTGGAAATTTATTTCGGCATTGAAGTATCACCCAGAGAATCATTACTTACTTACTGATTTTTCAAAAAAAAAATAAGTTTTTTCTTGAAAATTTCTGCACGCCTGTAAAGAAGATACAAAGACCTTGCCAAAAAAGTACCACATAAACCACTTTCCCTATTCAAAAAAATTATCGGGTTGATGGGGATGACACTAGGTGTAACAAAAATCCTTCAAAAATCCACATAAATTTAGTAAAAGTGAAACAAAAATTGACCTGTTTCAGGATTTTGTTGAAAAATATTCTTCTTCTGAGAAAATGAATTTGTTCCATAATTTTGACGCGCACTGTATACGAAATTCGAGGATATTTCTTTAATATCTCAAGAAGAACTGATGTGATCGAATTGAAACTTGTAGTTAATTTGTGAGGATCATATTGTTATGAAATTTGAGCAAAACAATGTTGGGAAAATTTTTCGAATTTGAAAAAAAAAATCGGAATCCATCCACCAGATTTCTTTGAAATTCTGCACAGATGCATTCAACAACAGTACTCAAATAATACCGCTTTTGGCACGAATTTGAAGGATCCTGTGAAAACTACCAACCCCCACGTCAGTGTTTCTTTGAATCTTTTTTCTATAAGAATTATTATTAATATTAAAGATTATATACACAATAAATGTGAAACTCCGGAGAATTTACTAACCGAGGGAAAAACCTCAAATCCACCACTGCTGAAACAACTCCAAATCTTGAATCTCCCGCCCTAGCGTCTCCAACACCCCCAAAATAACACCCCTTCCGCTGCATTCATACTAATATAAGGTTGACAATCTTTGCATGTATTCGCTACACTGTGATAATTTCAGTTTCTGGAGGTAAATTTCCCAGCACGCAAACGTGACATTAAACCCCAATTTCTGCCGTTACGAGATGCCGTTTCAGTTTGTTCCTCCCTTGTTTATGTAGATTTTACCGAAATATATCTCCGAGGACTGTACAAAATCCGAAAAAGATGATAAATTACATGGCTATGTCTGAGGAAAACTCGCTGTAATTTGGTTGGCGAAGGTTTTTACTAGGTGGATCAGGCAGTTATTCTTTCAGACAACAAAGAAGACGCTGTGCACTTTCTGGATTTATAAGTTGAGGTCTTCATTCAGCGCCTGTTCAAGAATCCAAAAGTATGTATTTTATTGAATTTCGTGTCGTAATTGTATCCATTTTATCGAGAATATCGAGTTCCCTGAATAATAAATTTCTAGAAAAGTCCAGACATGAGATCAGGAGCTGTTACGCGCTTTTTCTGATTCCTAGCCAAAGCGAAATTTGACGTATCTTTTCCCAATATTTCCGGAAATGAATGTCAGATCGTGCTGAAATTTGGAACACTGTCGTTAGATATTGAAGAGCACACATTACTTCGAATATATCGGGGTGACTTTTGGAAGCCAGAGTTCGTTTTTTCAAAAGTTTTTTTAGGTTAAAATGATTTAAAAAAACAGTAAGAATGAGCATTGTTGCCACTTTTATATATTTAAGAATTTTCGAGATTATAAACCTGAAATGGAATGAAAAATGGATGAATAACTAACATTGCACATTCTCACGAAAGAAGTACACGCTGCTGTTGGTACCGTTAAAGCATGAAGACCGTGGGCAGGCGCCTGACCTTGAGATATTAACAAGGTTTCATGAAACTTGAATGTGGCTGTGTTGCCGGAATCCACGAAGCCGTAATTTACCAGCCCGCGGTACTTTTTGCTCTCAATTCAAGGTTTGTTTCAATTTTCATAGAAATCTGATGGATAAATTCTAGAAGGAATTCGTTAAATTTTTGAGGAATGTTTTTTTTTAATCTTTTAAAGAAACTATCTTCATCATGCGCGAAGCTACGCGTCGGTATTCCTCAACCAATCACCGCTCTGTCGATTATGCCCATTTACGAATTTGGCAGTCTCATTCTGGCACGCAACCTTATAGCTGAAATTTTCAAGTCGCTAGCTCTTTCCGCTCGTATACCGGCCGAGGACACGATAACTTTGGAAAAAAGTTTCACCATGAACTGGACAAACATATATAGCCGTGTAGATGACATTAGGAAAGTCATTACTGCCTTATTACATAAATATACCCCATTTTCGAAGCATAAGCGAGATACAGGGTGTTTGATGTCAGCTTGGAGCAATATTCTGATAACTGTGGTGAATTATGCGTGACCTTTGAAATATCGATTTTTGACCACTTCTCAGTATTTATTGGTGGTTTATTCAATTATGGTGTAGAATTCTGGAGAAGAAAATTCGAAGTGGCGAAAAACCTGCAAAGCTGGAATTTTTTATTTCCGATTGCCGAATTCGATAGCATTATTTCAATGTACTCAATTTCCTAAGATTTTTCGTGAAAAAAATTTTTCTAAAATTCAAACTCAACTTTTTTTACATATCTATAGGAAAAAAGTTTTACTCGGAATTTTTTTAATTTTTCAAGGTTGTACAAATATTAATTCTGAACACTGCTGTGAAAACAATAAAAAATATCCATTGGTTTTCATTTTTAGCCTCCAAAAGGTTCCTCTAGGAGTACTTAAATAATTTTTATTTAAAACTGATGACCGTATGGAGGCCAAAATTGTGCTAATGGGCCTCCAGAATCACCTGGATAGAAATATGAATATTAACAAAAAAAATTTTTTCGAGATAACTTTGGTGGAAATCGAACTCGCTCCTCGTTCAGACATTAGAGTCAAATTCGATGAACTCCCTTTTCATGGTAACTCACATTTATGTGATCAGAAAAAATCCATTTTATACTCTGGAGTTAACGTGACCCTACGGTCCGGAATTGGTGCGAGTTCGATTTTCTACTAAAGTTTTTTTGAGAATTTTTTTTTCAATGAATTTATATTTATATTTATATTAAGAGGCTACAAAATGATAACCAATGGATATTTTTTCAGTTTGTTTATACACCAGTGTTCAGAAAGAAGGTTCGTTCAACCTCGAAAGATTTCAACAATTTTGGGTGAAATTTGTTTTTCACTGTAGACATGTTAAAAAACAGTTAATTCTGAATTTCGAAATCCTTTTACCAGAATTCAACACCACAATTGTATTGACCACCCAAAAATACTAAGATGTGACCAAAAACCGTTATCTCAAACTTCACGCATAACTCACCACAGCTATCAGAATTCAGAATATTGCTCCAAGTTGACATTAAAACTGTATCTTAGTTATGCTTAGAAAACTGAATATATGCCATAAGGCTAATCGATGCCATCTACACGGCAGAAAATATTTCTCCAGTTTATGGTGAAACACTCTGTATATATTATATTGCCGATGCTATCGAACGAACCAAGCTAGCAACTTCAAACTACCAAATAGGTCGCACATCATAGTTCGCCAAATGATTTCATTAACGGGCGAAATAGGCCCAATAGTTCCGGAGTAAGTCAATGGAACTGTTGATGAGATTATTTCCTCGATATCTAGGGAAATTTTCGAGCGATCGGATTGAAATAAGTTCTTCAATTTTGGCATACTGACGCTCAACTACTCGAAGATTTCGTGATCATGTAAGTAGAACAATTGAAAAGGTTTCCTCGTAAGAATTTTTTCTCGCATAATATGATTAATGATTAGATTGCAAAGACAATTCGTACAGACCTTGAACCTTATATTTCATTACAGTTTTCCTGTTTGATCAGATACTAGTTTTTGGAAATATTGGAGAAAAAATATGTCAAATTTGGTGGTTGTTTCCTCTGTATTGTTGGTGTCCTCGATGTATCTTAAAAAAACTAATCCAATCCTAATGAAACTTAGTAGCTTATTGAAAAATGCTGATTAACTATTTTATGATGAAAGTGTAATTAGAACTATTCGAAAAAAAATCGAAATTTTCCTGGAACTATTCATCAGATTCCAAATCAATTTTAGCCATAGTGAAACGAATTTGATTCCTGGAGGTATTGAGAAAGAAATGTAAAATTTCGTGTTTTTTCTCGTTATCGTTTGAATTCGTCGCCAAAGCGGTCACCGTTTCACGTATTGGCCCCGCTAAACGCACCTTTATCCCTTGATGGTAAGATTAGAAGATCTTGTTTTCATATGGTCCTTATGAAATTCTGCATGAATCTTCGACAATTATTTGTGAATCAAGTACTAGACTTCAATTCGATCCAACCTGTATTTTTGGAAATATAGGAAAATTGGAATTTCGAATAGGAATATTTGTTGAATCATTGGTTGGATTTTATCCACTCATAAATTCGGCCTTGGCATATTTTAGTCCGAAACTACTCTAAAAATATCGATATTGTGTTTACGATCGTCCGTAGGGTCAACCATATGAAATTATTGCGCCGACATTTTTCGACCAAGTACACCATACCAAGTCTTTTGCATAAAGACTGATGGTTAACAGAATAACTTCCCGAAGAAACAACTTGGAGATTCAATATTTGAAGAGGAGATTCTGAGCATAATTACGAAGGTCAGAATCATGAATTTTTGAAATCCACCTAATGATTCCTCAGATATTACTATTCAAAAAATTTCATTCTCCAATATTTCCGAGAATACAGATCCAGTCGAGTTGATATCTAGTTCGGAAAGATGACGGCGGGAAGGTTTATAGTTTCGTGTACAATTGGAATGTTAGCAGAGGAAATGTAAACGGCGTACCATACATTTTTCCGTATCATAGAAGAGCACAGATGAAAACCTCAGCAAAAACTCTGCGGTCTCCTCGTATAAGTATAAGAATTTTTTTGAAGGTGACGGATGATATCTTTTTCATTGGAAAATATTTTCGAAATTTTGAATTATTTTTGACAAAATATCATGACATAATATCTGAAACAAAAAGAGGGACAGAAAACCAACTGGAAGCAGTTAATAATATTACATACATTTGCTCCCCGACCGGGAGGATCTTTCGACCAAGTCCGGTCCTGCAAGTGATGATGTTTCAGATCCTCAGGTAAACGAAGAACTCTGCAGGCCCCTTATATTCAGAAATCATCTCCCATAGATCCGTAGATCCATATTTGGTTATATTACACTAGAAATCTAATAAAATATCTGGAATGAACTGAAAAATTTGTGGCATATATATTATCTCAGGATGACATAATACACCTACTCATGATTGTGTACAGGGTGGGCAAAATTCGTTGTCTACTGAAGGGATCTCGAGAACTATAGCAGCTAGAAGAAAAGTGATAACACATTCTCGAGTTCTCTTTTCCTGACTAATCCGAATCTGAAAACAGATCCAGCTTATCGTTCATAGAACTTGAGTTATGAGCGAAAATTGAGGAATTGTCATTTTCAATAATGCTGAATAGCTCGCTTGTTTGAACTTGTATTCGAAATCTGTTTATAAATTCTACAGGCACTTTTTTAGGAGTAATTCAAATATAATATGACTGAATTTTTTAATCCAACCATTTTCGAGAAATGAGAAAGATTTTGGATTTTTCAAATGTAAACTATAGTCGAAAGATCTCTTATCATGCTACAAAATTTTTGCTGATTTCTTAAATGTATCATATGTCGCTATTTACATGAATATTACATGAGAAAATTGTCAATACTTTTTTCCTGCTTTTCTTTTCACTGCTGAATTATGAGTAGGCTGACGTTGCCATAGCGACGATTGAATATGCATTATCTTTGTGTGAACTTGCTCCTCTATGATTGGAATCAGCGATTGCTGAATGAATATTTCTGTGGTTAATTTGTCAAAGTTATTGAGTTAGCAATAGAAAATCTGTTTATTATCCCTAATGACCCGAAATTTTGCTGATCTTAAGAACTATGACAAATTAACCATAGAAATATTTATTCAGCAATTGCTGATTCCAATCATAAAGGCGCATGTTCACACAGTTAATGCATATTGAATCATCGCTATGGTAACGTCAGCCTACTCATAATCCAACAGTGAAAAGAAAAGCAGGAAAAAAGTAATGAATATTTTCTCATGTAAAATTCATGTGAATAGCGACATATGAAACAATTTTGAAATCAGCAAAAATTTTGTAGCAAGATAAGAGATCTTTCGACTATAGTTTACATTTAAGAAATCCAAAATCCTTCTCATTTCTCGAAAATGGCTGGATTGAAAAATTCAGTCATATTATAGTTGAATTCCTCCTAAAAAAGTGCCTGTAGAATGTATCAACAGATTTCGAATACGAGTTCAAACATGCGAATTATTCAGCAGTATGGAAAATGACAATTTCTCAATCTTCGCTGATAACTCAAGTTCTATGAACGATAAGCTGGATCTGTTTTCAGATTCAGATTAGTCAGGAAAAAAGAGCTAGAGAATGTGTTATCAGTTTTCTTCTAGCTGCTATAGTTCTTGAGATCCCTTCAGTAGACAACGAATTTTGACCACCCTGTATATCGAGAGATATCTTCGTAGAAGTAGAAGAGAAATGTAATAGATAGTTCTCGATATAATTAGTTGAACATAGTTATTCTGAAACTTGTCCTTCAGAAAAACTTGAATTATGGTGAAAGTTGAGGACCTTTGTTTGGGGAAAAGATTAAATCCGTCACGGAGAATATCAAATTTTCCAGTTGAGATTTCCATCGATAAATAACGGAGGCGACTCAATCCTTCAAGGTAAAACCTTCTGGCACCGTGAAATTGCGACAACTACAGACGACACCGCGTTGAAAACTTTTAACACTCAATATCTAAAAGGGCTATCAGACCTGAACCTCGCATAAACCCAATCATCGTAAAATTTATGAAATTATCCGTGGAGTCATTCGGATGTGTAGAATAAAAAGATAAAACCGTAATTACTGCATTGTATTCCATTGCATACAGGGTGGAGGACGAATATTGGAATGTTTATAAAGCGTGTGCATTTGATATTTTACCGCTAACGTAGGTGTTAATTGTGTATATATAGATTTTTATGATTATCGTCAAAGTCGTGAACCCGACGAGCCCTTTATTTACACATCATTTCGTTATTATAATGGTCGTAAAAGAGACAGGAAGAGAGATTTCCTAAAATGACCCAATAATGTCTTGAGGAAAAGGCGAAGCACCTATGATTGTGATTTGAAACTGGTTGCTTTAAATTTAAAGCGATCGATGTTGATTGGGGGTTATTATGAGGATTTATGGCTTTGTGGGTTGTTGATTTGTGTAACTTCGTGAGAATTTGCTCTCGGACGTTTTTTTTTGCGAAAATGTTACTAACTTTGAACGGGAGATCGTTCCGACCAACTGTCTTTGTCTTTCAACTTTCAACCAAAAAAGTGCTCAAAATGATACGGTTCGTCTCAAGGATGAAGTCAAATGTGATTATGTCAGTCCGTATACATTCTGCCAAAAGATTTATGGGCAATATGTCTCCTATGGTTCCGGAAGATATAGGCCATCCGTATAACTTTCCTCAAAAATTCGGATAATACCGGACCGAACATTTCATAATTACAGAACATATAACTAGCAACCGAAAAATCAGGCTCCAAGCTAAGACCTCTCCTTTGTCTGAGGCTCCAACACAAGTTTGAGCTAATCACACATGTACTTCAGAAATGTTGATATTTGGATCCAATTACTTGGTTTGAAGGGCCAGTTTATTGTAATTTTTAAATAAAGCCATACTCGACTTAACGCATTCGTTCTGAAATGTCCCGTCTCAGTTGTAAAATACTGTCTGATAATCTATTTTGCTCTTATCATATTAGGGTACGGCCAAAGTGCAACCGAGATGGCGATATCTCGAGTAGGCTTCTTCATTTGACAATTTGAGTAACATCAACGCTAGAGGCGTCTGTCATATTGCTGGTATATTAAAGGCTCGTACTCATGGACGCGTCAAAAAATAAAAATCGCGCGATTTTTTTGCCCAATGTCAGTAATTTGTGGCTGACATCTGTCATAATGAAAACGCGCGATTGTTCATGAAATGTCACATTTCAAATTGTATGAATTTATTTCCACGTGGATATGGTTCTTCAAGAAGTGAAGTAATTGTTTTTTATCTTTATTTTTCGAGGGATTGAATCAATAGTCGCTTTGATTTCTTGGACATGTTAACATAGCTATCGAAAAAATTGGTTTTGTGGAATCAGTTTGATCTGCAGAAATAATTATTCGAGGTAAAAAGCTATAGCTAAATCAATATAATAATTCATCAGAAGTGAAAAAAGACATTTATTTTCGCCTCAATGTTACATGCGCATATCACATGCATTTTTCGAACTGCCACATATCGTCACTATATGATTGCAATTGAGTACATAAATCCATAATTCCTTTAAGACAATAATATTTGAAAAAATACTCTTCAATATATGACAGACGAGAATAAACATTCTCTTGAGTGTCTTGAATATCCCGCCATTTTCTTGAAGTTGAAATTATTCAACTAGAAAAAAAGAATCGCGCGATTTTGGCGGCAGAGTATCTGACAACTCAAATGTCATCGCTTGAGCGACATCAGGCGCAAACTGATGGACGCGTTTGTCGCTCAAGCGATGACATTTGAGTTGTCAGAGGCTCTCCCACCATAATCGCGCGATTTTTTTTTTGTAGTTGAATAATTTCAACTTCAAGAAAATGGCGGGATATTCAAGAGGTTGTTCATACTCGACTGATTATAGGAACTTGTTAACAGAATAAGTTCTTGGTTATAAGAGGTTGAATACAATGTATGAGGAATTATAAGTATATTGAAGTGTATTTTTTCAACTATTGTCCAAGAAGAATTATTATTATTATTAATGTACAATCATATAGTGACGATATGTGGCATTTCATATGCATGTAATTTAATGTTTTTTTACACCAAGACCAAAATAAAATGTCTCTTTCCACTTATGATAAATCATTATATTGATTTAGCTATCTACCTCAAATAATCATTTCTGCAGAACAAACTGATTGCAGCAAAACAGTTTTTTCGACAGCTATGTGCATGTCCAAGGAATTCTTGAGCATAGAATTGGTTGATTGCATGTAAAACGAATTATCATACTCTGTATCTTCTCATTCTATTTCGATACAAAATCTTAATCAGACCTATTCTGATTGCAAATAGCAATATTGCAAGGAATATTGGTATTCTGATCATGGATTCTAAGCAATAATATGATCTGTCAGTTCAACAAGAAACTTGCTATCAATATTGCTATCTTAGCAACCTCAAAATAGTACTTGCTATGCTCGATAACAAGATAAGTGAGTCAGTGAGAAAGGGAATATTGCAGGGATTCATTCGTTTCAGTATTATGTCTTTCAAGAATTCGAAAATCGGGAAGTATGTGCTAATGGAAATGTGTTCAAGGTTCTTCAGAATATTTAATTTTGAGGAATATTATCAGACTAAAGTACCTGCATAGTAGACACCAGCTGAGATGATTATATCATCTCAACAACAGAAATCCCTTCGAGTTGCCAATAGAAAATTTCATCGAAGTTCGAATCATTAACGCCTGCATAAAATTGCTGCATTTGATTTGTGGTAACCAATATTCAATCGGTATCCGGGAAATTGGTTATTGGTCAATTTTACTTTATTTGGTTTTTATGTTTCGTAACATTCTTTAAACAATATGTTCACATGAATAACGAAAACCGTAGATAGAGGTGATGTATGCGAAATCATAAAAAACTCAGGAGATGTTTATGAAGTAGGATAATTTTCTTCTTCCCTGTAGCTCTTGTGTTATAAAATACAGTGTTGTCAGCTCTAAAATAACCGATTATGGAAGTTCATGATATCAATATTGCTATGACAAAATCAATAACAAACATTACTATAAAACTCAAATAGAATACGTTATATCATGTCGTTATTGCTTTAAATTAGAAAGATAGCAATATGACTTGAATAGCAAGGTTCATAGCCATACGTAAATAGAATTGACCTGGATTTATGCTGTCACACACTTAAGCAATTCGCGAATTCTGAATAATTCCGTATTGAAACGTTTTCTTAGTTTTCAAAACGTTTAGAATATTTAAACTATTTATTTACACTTATTTACACACTACTGTTCCAATAACTAAACAACTATTTCTATCAAAGTCTGTTCACAATTTATATCCACACTAATTTATTTTCACTGAACTCTTCCCGCTACGAGTCACTGCTGAATGGGTCCCTGTGCGGCTCCGCGCCTACCCTTTTATCACATGCGGAATTTCTGGCAATTTCGAGAACGCTCTAGAGCGAGGCGGGTGACTCATAGACGTCCCGAGTGTTCGGCAACATTCTAGAATAGACAGGGCCGTACTCGTCACAGTATTATAAATGGTTAAACCTATACGCAAGTTCACATTGGTTGAAACGCGGTAAATCGCCTCCTACGTCACTCGTTATACTGGAGACGCTCGCTAGAAAGAAAGATACAAGAGAATAGAGAGATATTAACATAACCCGGTACGTCACAGATGGCGAGAAGTTTCGACCGTTTAATCAGAAAATACATGCGGAACCAAATTCAAAAGATCGTTTTCTCGTTGAAAATTGATATTTTTCACGGCGATTGACTTTTTTCGGTATTCTTACGGATAGAATATCCAATTCTATGATAAAAAAGTGCACTTTGGCTGTACCCATAAAGGTACTCAAGAAATTAGGCATGAAGAATCACGCCAGATGAATGGACCGAGCAACTAATCTTATTTATGATGAGCGTCAAGAAACCGACTCCAGTCGGATCAGATCGAGCGGTTTCTCGATGGTAATCGAAGAGAGTAGCATAATTATGAACCACTTTTGTTGCTCGGTTCATACATCTGGACGCGGCTTAGTAGAAAAGTTACTCCTCAAAAACTCTCAATGTCGATGGAATCGAACCTTCCCGAATGAGAATTTTTACTTTCGATATTTCTAGAGTACAGCTGAAGGTAGACTTCGTGAATGGGTGAAATCAGTCCGATGAAATTCAATCATAACGATTATAATCTCTTCTTTCGAAATGAAAGATACAGAGAGTTGAAATCACCTGGATGGATCATCTGATTGAAAATTAGACAATACATCAGTGCTCTTCTCCAATTTTTTTATTGAAACGATGTAACGAAGTATTTCAAATACCTATGATCATGTACGAAAGCGAAAGACTATCCTATCTTAAGGGCTTGAGATATTGATTTTATCGAATTGTTATTCGACGAAAAGTTCAAAGTTGAAATTTTTCACACTGCTGAGAACATTTGTTGGTTGCCTTATCCTAAACGCTCATTATTCAAGAGAATAATGAACCAAAATTCAATCTAACGAAATTCCACCACCTGCTCGAAGCCAGTCACCCGGAAGGGGCAGTTCCCACTAAAAAACTTCGACCCCGACCCCTGCACAATTACAATCATCCCTTCTAGTATAAATTAGGGCGATAACACACGGACGGAGCCTTGTTGAATAAGGAAAATTACATATCGTGAGGAGTTCTCAGCTTTTCTGCTTGTGAGGCAACCCGTAATTAACACATGATATTGGAGTGGCTCAGGTAGTCACTCTGGGCGCCTCTAATTACAGGAATGATTGCCAGTGGCGTGCCATCATAACGTCGCCCTTGAAAGGTGGTTATTATGGTTGGAGTTCCCTCTGGATTAAGATATCTTGGCGAAATGAAGATCAGAGTTGCCAATTTAGAAATAATCACTCCTGATAACTAAGGTTGTATGATTGATTTCGTGGCCAAAACAATACTTATTTTATTCCACAGAGATTATTATTATTAATTATTTCTTCTCCGTGAAACCAATTCCTATCTTTGTTAGATGTTGGACGTTTTCGTCTTCTGGGAATCCACATGAACCGAATGTTTCCAATGTCGTGACGGTTTTTTGTAATGCTGCAATATCGCAGTTACAGCGACCTGATACGACAAAAGGATGAACGTCATACACATCGATCAAAGTATTCTGCACTCGAAGGTGAGACTCGCAAGATGCTTCTGGCAGATGGCGCGCTGTAGTTGTTATACTGCAGCGGTCCTTCTGAAAGGTAACAAGTATCGAGAGAACTCTCTGCGGTTTATCCAAGTTAAGTTGACCTGACGATCAATAATAATTGTGAAACAGCTGTAGTCATTCTACTTGGACCCGCTTCTTCGGTGTAGGTGTTTTGACTTTTGGTTGATTGGATGATTAGCTCTGATCAAGGGGGAATATTTGTTGATTTATCGACGGATATTCGTCCTTGTGATTATGTTATTTATTATTATTAACCCTGACAATGACGCTAGAAAAGTTGGATCATATAAACTATTGAATCTTTCAATGAACATAAAAATTCAATCTGGATTCGAAAAATGATTATCCAAAATCAGTGATCATAGAATTAAAATTGCGCGCATGTTCAAATTCGTTGCGGAAGCGCTCATCTCCTCGTATCGACATCAACCCTCTCAAGCGCTTTACTTCCTGAAGAAAAGCTTTGGTGATCTTCTAATCATAATACTAGCTGTCAAGCTTCAATCAACTACTTGATTTCAATTTGATCCAATATGTATTCTCGGAAATATTGGGGAAATAGAATTTTTAATGGGTATCCACGCCATCATTGGGTGGATTTTACCCATTTACGAATTTGGCCAGAAAATGTTCATCAGATTTTAACAGACTTTAGAATTCGTTTTTATTTGAAGAATATCATCGCGCAACTTACCGCGTAGGTTCGTGCCTCTCCAATTGTTAAAAAATTTCGAAAGAATGAGTTTTCTAAAATTATCCACATCTTTATCGAAAAAAAAAATTTTTTCTGAATTTATTGACCAGATTTCGATGAACCTTGGTACTGAACTTGAAGTTAGTCTTCCGCAACAGTTCATCAAATTTCAATTTGATTTGGTGTTTATTTTCGATTTAGGAAAAATTTTGTCAAATTTGGATGTTATTTGAAATGTTTAGAATATTTCCTAATATTGCGATAATTATTGACTAGATCCCAGATAGCACAAATACGTCTTAGGGACGTTCTTAAAACGTCCAGCTCGGACATTCGGGACATCCTCAAAACGTCCATTTTACGGACGTGGACGTCTTATGGACGTTTTTAGAACGTCCAATGTTACTAATCAGGATGTCCTCAAGACGTCCATAATAGAGCCTTTCAGGATTTAAAATGGACATTCATAGGACGTCTTACAGACGTCCTTTTAAGGACGTTTCATGGACATAGTTGGGGGCGCATGAAGATATCGAGGGGTTATTCTGCAGTGTGTCAGTTTCAAGAGGCACCACCTTTATATCTCGCCCCATGCAGAATCAGGAATAATGCAATAACTGTTAAACTTTTGTCTGTACAGGGACATTTTTTACAGTTGGTTCCAATCAATTTTATCAACCCTGTGAGGGTGATGACAGCAACCCCTATAATCTTACATGGGAAGGGGTGTTGGGTGACACTTTCTTTCAAAGGCAATTCGATCATCTTTCTAAAAAAGCCATACACCTGGCCTTTTTTGTTAGTACTTCCGAAAAATTGATAGCAAGAGTTACAATGAAACTCGAAAGTGCTTTTCAACATTTTCATGTTTCATTGAAACTTTTTCTATCAATTTTTCGGAAGTACTAACAAAAAGGTCAGAAGTATTTTTTTTTTCTGAAAGACAATCGAATTACTTTCGAAACAAGGTGTCACTCAACACCCCTTCCCATGTAACATTATAGGGGTTGCTGTCATCAGCCTCACAGGGTTTATGAAAATTGATTAGAACCAATTCAAAATGTCCGCCCAACCAACCAGAGATTACCGTTTACTGCATATTTACTGATTTGGTATAGGGGCAGAAATAATAAGTGTTGTACCTTTTCACATTGACACACTGTATATATCCATGTCCTGTCTCCTTCAAATGAAAGGAATTGATTCATTATTCATCAGAATTCCTCCAGGAAATAAGTGAAAATAATTTATAATTTTTTATTTAGAAGTAGTTTTTTCCAAACAATATATATGTTGTTTGATATCAAAACTTGTTGAGTTCTCACACCTTTCCTCTCCTCTGCCCTTTTCAACCATGCCAGAATTGACGATTCAGTTTCTTTTCTTGGTCCTGTCTGGCTTCTCAGCTGAACCTGAAAATAATTTAAATTGCTTATCCAAACTGAATGGCAGATCAAGATGCAATTCCAAATTCTTCAGTATTGATCATTATAAAGCATTTTTTATTTTTTTGGAGAAAATCATGATTCAAAATCTCTGCTGTGTGTGAATTATATGGAAAAATGTGAGCACCTGTGTTCACATTAACCTATAAAAAAAATTAATAAAATATTCTTTCAAATACCCCTATTTTTCAAGGTGAATATGAAATCAATTTTGGTGCCTAATATATTGTGATATCTACTTCAACGTACAGACTGTGACTACAAAATACTCTTTTATGATTAGCTCAGTGACTTTCATGATACATGGCTTCTTTACTTTTGGCCCCAACCAACTACTTGTTTGATCATTAGTGATCAATAAAATCAATATTTGCTTCACCATATTATAATTGTTTGTACCTCCTATTTTTGCATTCATTCACCTGCAAAGTAATTTTCTTATTCATCACAAAAACCCTCTTCATTCTCATGATTCGAAGCAACATTATAATATGTATTACGAACAATAAAGAGCAAAAATATTAAATCAACTCACATTTTCATTTGTTTCAATATTTAAAATAGCATCAAATTCAATTATTTCTTGTTCTGAAATCAATGGAAAATTTAAATTATATTTATCGTTGTGAATTCCATCAGACTCCTTTGAATGGAAGGAAGTATGAGAATGGACGGAAGAGTCCAACATATCCTGGACAACTTCAGATGATTTACCATCTTGTCAATCACCTATAAAGAAAAAATTAGATATATTCAAATATATTTCTGAAAACAGTTATTCAATCGTATATAATCAAAACTTAGCTCACCATTAATACTTTTAGGCTCCGAAACTGTCTCATTAACTGTAAAATGAAGAATATGTTATTGAACATGGTGTATGTGTATGTTGTTTAGAAATTCTATAAGTAACTATTTATTTTATTTAAAGAGAAGGAAGAAGACTTATATCACCTATTGATTCTTCGTTAAAGAAAGAATTGGTTTTTGACTTGAACTCTGATTCCAAGTCACTTGTTTCTTCGGCAGTTCTTGCTTAAGATCTTGCTTTCAACGGTATATGAAATATCGAACATACAGCAACATTGTGGAGCAAGTTCTGGAATGACTTGCATCATTTACTCAATATCCTGTAATTGAATTTATTATGAAGAATGAAATGATTGGAACTCGTACCACTTGAATACTTTATTTGTGTCTTTTTGTCAGCCTGACTTCGGGGGAAACCTAAAACAGTTAACAAAACCGGCTAGAACGCATACAAATTTGTTGTGAACCGTCAGTCAGCAGACAAATAGACACGAAGAAGGAATGATGTAATATAGGTTCATGAAACTCAAGTGGAAATGGGTGTTTCAGTTTCCTTAGTTAAGACATTATAATGTTTACTAACCTTTCGGTATCTCAATATTCCTTGAAATCACTGATAGCCTTCGAGAATCTAATCTGATCTGAATAATAATCTGAGACAATGTCTCTGTAATAATATATTTTCCTTAGCTATTTTCATTTCTATCTTTCGTGTGGCGTCTCGCTAAAAATTTAACAACCATTGACATCTGACATGACGGTCACACTTCACAAAAGAACACAGAGTCACAGAACCACGATAACCGTCTCCTTATTCCGAGGATATGGTATTAACATTGTATAAAATGGAATTGTTTGAACAATCGCTTTATACTTCTTCTATTGTTTGAACAATGATATTTCATACTAGAATAGTTTTGCGAATGTGATATAATTATTCGTCTTATTATTCACCAAGCGTATTATTTATAAATTCTCAGGTCGATCAAAATCTTGGTCTGACAGTAAAATCTATACAAAGAGGCAGAATCGGCATATTTATATCATGATCCAATAGCAAAATATACACTCGATCTGAATAATGCCAGTAATCACACAAATGAACAATTCGAAGATATGATCTTCGTACGTAGAATGGACGTTTTAAGGAGGTCGCTTTCTGGACGTTCTGAGGATTTAACGAACTGGACGTTCTTAAAACGTCCAGAATTGGTCCTGGACGTTCCGACCAAATATGGACATGTAATGGACGTCCTTAGGACGTCCTGTGCTATCTGGGATCAGATCAAACCTAGGGATATAACTTGAAGTCAATATTTAAAAACATTATTCGAACTTCAGATTGACTCGATATTTATTTTCGGAGATGTTGAAATATTGAGGTTATTTCCTCAATATCTTATGAAGAACAGAAGTGATCAGATTCAATGTACGTTGTAAGTTGAAGAATACCTACCCACGATGCAAAATTTCGTGAGTATCGTATATAGGGGTAGAGAATTCTTGAAAAGTATTAAAATGTTTTGGACATTTTTGTTGAGAAATTATTCCACCGGAAACTATTGATCAGATTCCAACGGAATTGGCAAAAATCTGGAGACAATATTTCGTGACAGTGTTTCAAAGTTCAGTTTGATCCGTTATTCATTATTGGAGAAAATGGGAAAAAATGTGTCAAATTTTTTGTTTTTTTTCTCAGTATAACTGTTGTTTACAGAACTACTCAAAAAATAATGAAATAATGAAATTTCGAATGGATTTATATCCAGAATCATAGGATGATTTCACCAATTCGCAAATTGTTCTTTCGTAATTGAACCGGTTCAACAAATGCTAAGTCCCCAAATGGGTTCTCATTTTATCCATTCAAAATTCTATTGTCCCAGTTTCGCCAATCATGTAGATGTGTTCGGATTTAAATTCTGCACTTGGTTGAAAAATGACAGCGTGAAGGTTCATGCAAAATGTCCTGCGAATGTTAACAAGCGCGTAAAAACTCCTGACCTCACTTCAACGCTTTTCTAGATTTTTATTGAATTGTGAAGACCCTTTTCTTTTCTTCTTTCTACGCCTGTGTTCAATGTGGCAACTGATTGGGTTTTCTGGGTGCCAGACTGGCGTTTCTTTCGTTTCAAATGAGTCAGATTTATTATTTATTACTTCAGTTTCTCAAACGGGTAAAGTTGTGCACGATAGGTATAATAAACAAATAAGCTACGATGCAAAATGCAGATGCCATATTTATATAGCGTTCATCGAAAAAGTAGTGGGTAATTTTAACAGAAAACAAAATTTTCGTTCAGTGTCCTTACCCATCGAGAGAGAGAGAGAGAGAGATTTATTGTCTTATAATACAATATCGTTTACACATATGTAGACATATATAGTGTATAAATAAAATTTTACAGTGTATCATCATAAAAAGAGAACAAAGTACACAAAATATGGATATAGGCATTCAAGGCGAAATGTCCCCGAATTACAGTTAACTCAAAATAAAATTTGAGTCATCTACTGTCACAGAGTAGAACGCGACAATTCAATAAAATATCTCGATTCTTAAAAATGAAGTTAGTTTTATTTTGAACTGTCTTTTGACAGAGTCTAATCAACAGTTTTTACTTAGTTCCAATGAAATATACAGAGAAATGAAAGTTTCGGTTTTTTTCCAATGGAATTATACTAATATGGAATTTTGAATTTAGTTCGTACGATATCTCATGAAGACCTGACGCGATCAGAACTTCGTAGTTAGTTAGAGGATTCCTACTTGGACTCATTGCAAATTTTCATGTTGTCATTGAAAAATTTCATGAAAAATCTAGAAAAGCAATGCCGTGACGTCAGGAGCTTTTACGCGCTTGTTCAAATTCTAACCATTAGATCAACATGAAATTTTGTACTTGGTTGGTTGTTCGTAAACTCCACCTGATTCCGAAGTTTCAATCTGATTGCATTAGTTCTTCTTGAGATATTGCGGAAATAACGTTGAAATTCCAAATAACAACGTAATTTTTTCCTTATATCTATATATATATATATATATATATATATATATATATATATATATATATATAATATTTAAGATAAGGGATATCGACCATTAATAACAAAGTTTTCTTCACTCTTTATTCATAGCCAAGCTTTCGAAACAATTTGTTTCTTCTTCAGGGCAGCTAAAAATTTTACAAACACATTAGAAAAAGTAAGTTTTGTTTAAAAATCAATATTACCGAATGTGAGATCTAAAACAACATCAAATGAAGGGAGAAAACTCCTTGCATCAAAAACAACTAAATTTTTCTCACAGATACAGTCTTTAAAAAGCTCTACAATATCAATTAAAAATTTCTTTCCCATGAGGTGTGCCTTTAAGGTTATCTGTCACAATTGTAACTTCACCGAATGTCATCTGTGAATAGTGCTTCAATTTAATGGTCTTGCTTATTCATCAACAGGGCCGTCAAAGAAGGGGGCGCTGCAGTAATCTAATAGGTAGGAGTAGATCGGACTCAGATTTTGTGTATCCGTTTTTTTGTTTATAGTGCTTTCTTGATTCTTAATGTGAATCATCTCAAGAATACATCTTTTTTTGTAGTTTTTGTTCACATCTAAAATTTTAGTATTGTTAAGGTCTACAGTATGTGAGTTCTGGTTGGCATGAATGGACAAGGCACATCTAGAGTTGTTCATCTTTATGTCACTCTTGTGTAAGGCTAATCTGCTTTTCAGCCATTGGGAAGTTTGGCCTACGTATGTTTGGCGACAATCTGAACACTTTATTTCATATATAACATTCGATTTTAATTCCCTTGGTATTGGATCTTTTAGTGTTGAATAAAGTGTAGATACTGTTTTTGTGCATTTTGTCGCTATTCTTATAGTCTTTTGGTCCTTCAGACAATTTTTTATTTTGCTTGTTAGTTGTGGTATACTAGGTAGGCTGCGATACATGAATGGTTCCTTGTTATTATCAGTGTTGGAATCATTGTTTATCTGTAATGTCTCTATTCTTGATGAAAATAAAAGTTTGTTCAACATTGTTCTAGGATATGAGTTCTCTAAGAGAATTTGGTACAATTTTTTTATGCTTGCATCTACAAACGTTTGATCACATATTCGTGTTATTCGATTTTTTTGCTCTTTAATGAAATTTATTTTAATATTAATCGGATGGTCTGATAAGTAATGTATGTACCTGTCTGATGCTGTTTCTTTTCTGTACCAGTCCAATTTTACTATGTTGTTCACTCTACACACTCTTGTGTCTAAAAATGGGACTGACCTTGTTTCATCTTCCATTTCAACAGTAAACTGCAGATGTTGGTCGAAGCTATTGAATATTTCCAATATAACTTGTATTCCTGATGACGGAAGAGCCAGTATGAGATCATCAACAAACTTCTTTAGGAAAGAAAGTCTAAACGGTAATTTGGGTACACAGGTCTTAAGAAGGTAATCCATTACATAAAGTGAAAGTATTGGACTGAGTTTAGAGCCCATAGCACAGCCAAAAGTTTGAATGTAAAATTTTTTGTCAAATATAAAATATCCTGAATCTAAGAGAAAAGCCAGTATCTTCATGAATTCGTCTTTTGGTATTTCGCAATGATTTTTGATCCTATCCCAGTATGCATCTATTGCATCCAGTACCAGTTGTTTCGAGATATTACCAAACAAATTCACAACATCTAGAGAAATAAGAACATGGTCAGGTGGTAATTCAAGGTTGTTGACTTTAGTTGAAAAATCGAACGAGTCTTTGACGTGGTAAATATTATCTTGATCATAAGCATCTGTCAGAATTTGTGCTATGTATTTGGACAGTTCACGAGTTGGACCTTGTGTATCGGACACAATTGGTCTCAATGGAAAGTTGATTTTGTGTAATTTTGGGTTTCCATACATTCTTGGGCTAACAGAGTTATATGTCCTCATCGATTTTGCTTGAATTCTACTCAGTATTTTCTTATCCTCCAGTTTAGTAATTATTTTGTTGGATTCATGTTGAATGGTTGTTGTTGGATCCCTGGGTATCTGTTTAAAGCTTTCTGAGGTGACAATTGTGTACATCTTTTCGAGATAGTCTGATTTATTCATAAGGACCGTTACTGAGCCTTTGTCGCTGTTTAGTACCAAAAGATGTTTATTGGTATTTAAGAATTGTTTTGTGGTGTTATATAGTTTGTCTATATGGTGGTTTTCATTCCTACTTCTGTGCATGTAATTAGTGACGATGCTAGTTATTTTTGCCCTAAGGGGATCCTTTTGGTTTTCTTGAACTAGATCTAGAATGTTCTCAACATCAGCTATCAGGTCTTTCATTTTTATTTCTTTTGGGTTAATGGGTATGCTGAATTTTGAACCTAATGATAAAAGGGTTTTCACATCCTCCGGTACATCAGTGTCTGTTAAGTTTTTGAACCATTTCTCTTGAGTTTTCAAATCAATGTTGTTAAATTTCTGAAGGTTTTTTATCTTTCTGAGGTTGGTAGTCTTAACTTGATGGAATATTTTATTATAAAAGATCTTTTGACGTCTGAAAAATTCTCGTAGAGTATCCTGTGGTATCACATTGCATAGTTCTCCATATATTCTGTCATTCCTCTTTACTACACCTGCAACTTTCCGGTGTGTTTGCTCAATTTCCAATGAGAGTAACTTATGTACCAGATTTTTGTTGAAATTAACGATCTTGTGGTTGAACTTATTTCCAACTTCGAACTCAAACAAACTGAGTACACCTTTGATTCCTGCTCCTATATGGTTTGGTATTAATCCCTGTCTTTTGCACTCTAATAAGAATATCTTTCTGTTAATTGTGTTAGCTAGTTTTCTGTTGTTGTTACTCCACTCCTTCATGATGTTAGATGTTTCTGTGCTGTATGTAGCTGATATAAATTGATAGAATCCCATTTGTATTAGATTTTTTAGAGATAAAGGTCGTACTATTTTTAATATTTAATATTTAAGATAAGGGATATCGACCATTAATAACAAAGTTTTCTTCACTCTTTATTCATAGCCAAGCTTTCGAAACAATTTGTTTCTTCTTCAGGGCAGCTAAAAATTTTACAAACACATTAGAAAAAGTAAGTTTTGTTTAAAAATCAATATTACCGAATGTGAGATCTAAAACAACATCAAATGAAGGGAGAAAACTCCTTGCATCAAAAACAACTAAATTTTTCTCACAGATACAGTCTTTAAAAAGCTCTACAATATCAATTAAAAATTTCTTTCCCATGAGGTGTGCCTTTAAGGTTATCTGTCACAATTGTAACTTCACCGAATGTCATCTGTGAATAGTGCTTCAATTTAATGGTCTTGCTTATTCATCAACAGGGCCGTCAAAGAAGGGGGCGCTGCAGTAATCTAATAGGTAGGAGTAGATCGGACTCAGATTTTGTGTATCCGTTTTTTTGTTTATAGTGCTTTCTTGATTCTTAATGTGAATCATCTCAAGAATACATCTTTTTTTGTAGTTTTTGTTCACATCTAAAATTTTAGTATTGTTAAGGTCTACAGTATGTGAGTTCTGGTTGGCATGAATGGACAAGGCACATCTAGAGTTGTTCATCTTTATGTCACTCTTGTGTAAGGCTAATCTGCTTTTCAGCCATTGGGAAGTTTGGCCTACGTATGTTTGGCGACAATCTGAACACTTTATTTCATATATAACATTCGATTTTAATTCCCTTGGTATTGGATCTTTTAGTGTTGAATAAAGTGTAGATACTGTTTTTGTGCATTTTGTCGCTATTCTTATAGTCTTTTGGTCCTTCAGACAATTTTTTATTTTGCTTGTTAGTTGTGGTATACTAGGTAGGCTGCGATACATGAATGGTTCCTTGTTATTATCAGTGTTGGAATCATTGTTTATCTGTAATGTCTCTATTCTTGATGAAAATAAAAGTTTGTTCAACATTGTTCTAGGATATGAGTTCTCTAAGAGAATTTGGTACAATTTTTTTATGCTTGCATCTACAAACGTTTGATCACATATTCGTGTTATTCGATTTTTTTGCTCTTTAATGAAATTTATTTTAATATTAATCGGATGGTCTGATAAGTAATGTATGTACCTGTCTGATGCTGTTTCTTTTCTGTACCAGTCCAATTTTACTATGTTGTTCACTCTACACACTCTTGTGTCTAAAAATGGGACTGACCTTGTTTCATCTTCCATTTCAACAGTAAACTGCAGATGTTGGTCGAAGCTATTGAATATTTCCAATATAACTTGTATTCCTGATGACGGAAGAGCCAGTATGAGATCATCAACAAACTTCTTTAGGAAAGAAAGTCTAAACGGTAATTTGGGTACACAGGTCTTAAGAAGGTAATCCATTACATAAAGTGAAAGTATTGGACTGAGTTTAGAGCCCATAGCACAGCCAAAAGTTTGAATGTAAAATTTTTTGTCAAATATAAAATATCCTGAATCTAAGAGAAAAGCCAGTATCTTCATGAATTCGTCTTTTGGTATTTCGCAATGATTTTTGATCCTATCCCAGTATGCATCTATTGCATCCAGTACCAGTTGTTTCGAGATATTACCAAACAAATTCACAACATCTAGAGAAATAAGAACATGCTCAGGTGGTAATTCAAGGTTGATGAATAAAGAGTGAAGAAAACTTTGTTATTAATGGTCGATATCCCTTATCTTAAATATTAAATATTAAAAATAGTACGACCTTTATCTCTAAAAAATCTAATACAAATGGGATTCTATCAATTTATATCAGCTACATACAGCACAGAAACATCTAACATCATGAAGGAGTGGAGTAACAACAACAGAAAACTAGCTAACACAATTAACAGAAAGATATTCTTATTAGAGTGCAAAAGACAGGGATTAATACCAAACCATATAGGAGCAGGAATCAAAGGTGTACTCAGTTTGTTTGAGTTCGAAGTTGGAAATAAGTTCAACCACAAGATCGTTAATTTCAACAAAAATCTGGTACATAAGTTACTCTCATTGGAAATTGAGCAAACACACCGGAAAGTTGCAGGTGTAGTAAAGAGGAATGACAGAATATATGGAGAACTATGCAATGTGATACCACAGGATACTCTACGAGAATTTTTCAGACGTCAAAAGATCTTTTATAATAAAATATTCCATCAAGTTAAGACTACCAACCTCAGAAAGATAAAAAACCTTCAGAAATTTAACAACATTGATTTGAAAACTCAAGAGAAATGGTTCAAAAACTTAACAGACACTGATGTACCGGAGGATGTGAAAACCCTTTTATCATTAGGTTCAAAATTCAGCATACCCATTAACCCAAAAGAAATAAAAATGAAAGACCTGATAGCTGATGTTGAGAACATTCTAGATCTAGTTCAAGAAAACCAAAAGGATCCCCTTAGGGCAAAAATAACTAGCATCGTCACTAATTACATGCACAGAAGTAGGAATGAAAACCACCATATAGACAAACTATATAACACCACAAAACAATTCTTAAATACCAATAAACATCTTTTGGTACTAAACAGCGACAAAGGCTCAGTAACGGTCCTTATGAATAAATCAGACTATCTCGAAAAGATGTACACAATTGTCACCTCAGAAAGCTTTAAACAGATACCCAGGGATCCAACAACAACCATTCAACATGAATCCAACAAAATAATTAGTAAACTGGAGGATAAGAAAATACTGAGTAGAATTCAAGCAAAATCGATGAGGACATATAACTCTGTTAGCCCAAGAATGTATGGAAACCCAAAATTACACAAAATCAACTTTCCATTGAGACCAATTGTGTCCGATACACAAGGTCCAACTCGTGAACTGTCCAAATACATAGCACAAATTCTGACAGATGCTTATGATCAAGATAATATTTACCACGTCAAAGACTCGTTCGATTTTTCAACTAAAGTCAACAACCTTGAATTACCACCTGACCATGTTCTTATTTCTCTAGATGTTGTGAATTTGTTTGGTAATATCTCGAAACAACTGGTACTGGATGCAATAGATGCATACTGGGATAGGATCAAAAATCATTGCGAAATACCAAAAGACGAATTCATGAAGATACTGGCTTTTCTCTTAGATTCAGGATATTTTATATTTGACAAAAAATTTTACATTCAAACTTTTGGCTGTGCTATGGGCTCTAAACTCAGTCCAATACTTTCACTTTATGTAATGGATTACCTTCTTAAGACCTGTGTACCCAAATTACCGTTTAGACTTTCTTTCCTAAAGAAGTTTGTTGATGATCTCATACTGGCTCTTCCGTCATCAGGAATACAAGTTATATTGGAAATATTCAATAGCTTCGACCAACATCTGCAGTTTACTGTTGAAATGGAAGATGAAACAAGGTCAGTCCCAT
Organism: Myrrha octodecimguttata; assembly: GCA_958510865.1. Classification (NCBI taxonomy): domain Eukaryota; kingdom Metazoa; phylum Arthropoda; class Insecta; order Coleoptera; family Coccinellidae; genus Myrrha; species Myrrha octodecimguttata. The sequence continues at coordinate 37,878,883 of OY294057.1, forward strand.
TTTTAGACACAAGAGTGTGTAGAGTGAACAACATAGTAAAATTGGACTGGTACAGAAAAGAAACAGCATCAGACAGGTACATACATTACTTATCAGACCATCCGATTAATATTAAAATAAATTTCATTAAAGAGCAAAAAAATCGAATAACACGAATATGTGATCAAACGTTTGTAGATGCAAGCATAAAAAAATTGTACCAAATTCTCTTAGAGAACTCATATCCTAGAACAATGTTGAACAAACTTTTATTTTCATCAAGAATAGAGACATTACAGATAAACAATGATTCCAACACTGATAATAACAAGGAACCATTCATGTATCGCAGCCTACCTAGTATACCACAACTAACAAGCAAAATAAAAAATTGTCTGAAGGACCAAAAGACTATAAGAATAGCGACAAAATGCACAAAAACAGTATCTACACTTTATTCAACACTAAAAGATCCAATACCAAGGGAATTAAAATCGAATGTTATATATGAAATAAAGTGTTCAGATTGTCGCCAAACATACGTAGGCCAAACTTCCCAATGGCTGAAAAGCAGATTAGCCTTACACAAGAGTGACATAAAGATGAACAACTCTAGATGTGCCTTGTCCATTCATGCCAACCAGAACTCACATACTGTAGACCTTAACAATACTAAAATTTTAGATGTGAACAAAAACTACAAAAAAAGATGTATTCTTGAGATGATTCACATTAAGAATCAAGAAAGCACTATAAACAAAAAAACGGATACACAAAATCTGAGTCCGATCTACTCCTACCTATTAGATTACTGCAGCGCCCCCTTCTTTGACGGCCCTGTTGATGAATAAGCAAGACCATTAAATTGAAGCACTATTCACAGATGACATTCGGTGAAGTTACAATTGTGACAGATAACCTTAAAGGCACACCTCATGGGAAAGAAATTTTTAATTGATATTGTAGAGCTTTTTAAAGACTGTATCTGTGAGAAAAATTTAGTTGTTTTTGATGCAAGGAGTTTTCTCCCTTCATTTGATGTTGTTTTAGATCTCACATTCGGTAATATTGATTTTTAAACAAAACTTACTTTTTCTAATGTGTTTGTAAAATTTTTAGCTGCCCTGAAGAAGAAACAAATTGTTTCGAAAGCTTGGCTATGAATAAAGAGTGAAGAAAACTTTGTTATTAATGGTCGATATCCCTTATCTTAAATATTAAATATTAAAAATAGTACGACCTTTATCTCTAAAAAATATATATATATATATATATCGAAAGTAAATATCGGATCGAATAGAAATTTGGAATAGTGATGTTAAATGCTGACTCTGAAGTTTGTACCAAATTTCATTGAAATCTAATGAATATTTCCAGAGAAAAAAAAATTTCATCAAAAATTTAAAAAATTATCGAATAAAATTTTGTTCACATTTTCTAACAACTCGATCCACAAGATTTTGTTCTGAGGTGCGTGTTGGTAATCTGAAGCTGATCATGAGATATCGAGGAATCAATTTCAAATCATTTAAGACCATTTTCGGCTCAAAATTCGCAAATTACAAACATCGTGACGAAATGATAAAGCGCTGAAGCTTGGAGAAATGATCTGAAAATCTTCGAAATATCGGGAGTAGTAACATCGATTAATATACAGTTTGATCCTATAATCTTCGGAGATATTGAAGAAAAATTAAAATATGTCGAAATGACATATGTTATTTCATATGTATCGTTATTTTCGAAATACCTAAAAAAAATAAATCGATAATGATGAAACTTAATAGTTGTCAAATGCAGATAGCCAATTCATGAATAATTTCTTGATGATCGTTCAATAAGATCAATTTGAAATAAAAATATTCCTTTTCTTTTCAAAATGGTTCATGTTTGGCAATCTTCCAATCACATGGTCCTCACGAAACTCCCTATGAACCTTCAAGCTCTCATTTTTCGTTGGAGTACTGGATTTAAACTGCATATATGACCTGTCTTCGAAGAAATATTAAGAAGATTAAATTTTGAATGGACATCTTCCAGTAGATTCTTCCGGAACATATTTTGATCACTATCGGCGGTAAGGCCGGCCATGAATCCACTAGGAATCTATGAACGAAAAATCATGCTTGAGGTTCATATAGAATTTCGTGAGGACCATATCTAAATGGGAATGCCAAATCGTTTCATCATGCCAATGCATTTCTAGAATTTACATTGGATGACCCTGAAAGTTATACAGGGTGTTTCATCATAAACTGGTCAATTATGCATAGCCGTATAGACGACATTGGGAAAGTCATTTTTGCCTTATGACATATACCCCGTTTTCGAAGCATAAGCGACATACAGGTTGTTTAATGTCAACTTTGAGCAATTTTCTAATAACTGTGGTGAGTTATGCGTGACCTTTGAAATAACGATTTTTGGTCACATCTCGGTATTTTTTAGTGTTCAATTCAATTGTTTTGTAGAAATCGGTAAAACTAATTTCAAAATGGCGGAAAACCTACTAAGTTGAAATTTTTTGTTTTCGATTGCCAATTTGGAAAGCATCATTTCAATGTACATAATTTTCTAAGATTTTCCGTGGAAAAATTTTTCCAAAATTCAAACTCAACTTTTTTTCTACGTCTACAGTGAAGAAAAAATTTCTCCCAAAATTGTTGGAATCTATCGAGGTTTAACTCACCTTCATTCTGAACACTGGGAGTGAAAACAGAATGAAAAAATATCCATTGGTTTCCATTTTATAGCCTTCCAAACATTCCGGTCGGAGTAGTTGAATAATTTTTATTCCAGAAACTGGTGGCCCTACGGAGGCAAAATTATGCTGATACGTCCCCAGAATGACCCGGATAGAAATATGAATTTATCAAAAACAATTTTTTTTTCAAAAAAACTTTGGTCTGAGTCGAACTCTCTCCGCATTCGGATAATAGGGTCAAATTCAATTAACTACCATTGCTTGGTAACGGACGTCATTATAATCAGAATAAATCCAACTTATACTCGGCCCTATTGTCCGTAAGTGGAGCGAGTTCAAATCCTATCGAAGTTTTTTTTGAAAAAAAATTTTTTTTTTTCGATAAATTCATAATTTTATCCAGGTCATTCTGAGGACCTATTAGCACAATTTTGACCTCCGTAAGGCCACCAGTTTCTCGAATGAAAATTATTTAAATACTACGAGCGGGATGTTTGGAAGGCTATAAAATGAAAACCAATGGATATTTTTTCATTCTGTTTGCACATCAGTATTCAGAATGAGAGTAAGTTCAACCTCGAAAGATTTCAACAATTTTGGGTGAAATTTTGTGTTCACTGTAGACATGTAAAAAAAATTTCGGAAAAATTTTTTCACGGAAAATCTTAGAAAATTGAGTACATTGAAATAATGCTTTCCAATTTGGCAATCGAAAACAAAATATCCAACTTTGTAGTTTTTTGCGCCATTTTGAAATATTTTTTCCCGAATTCTACAAAACAATTGAATTGAGCACTAAGAAATACTGAGATGTGACCAAAAACCGTTATTTCAAAGGTCACGCATAACTCACCACAGTTATCAGAATATTGCTCAAAGTTGACATTAAACACCCTGTATCTCGCTTATGCTTCGAAAACGGGGTATATGTTATAAGGCAAAAATTACTTTCCCAATGTTATCTGTACGGGTATGTATGTTTGACCAGTTTATGATGAAACACCCTGTATACAGGTGAATCTGAATGTCATTTACAAAATTAATTTTGAAACAAAAATGATGCATCGTTTCTATTTCCATAGGAGGATTTTTCAGTGATTGAATGTCTTGAAATACAAACTGTCCCAAAAAAGTTATTGGACAGCATCGACCATTTTTGCGTGCATGTTCTAGGGAACACCATGGTATCGTTCAGATAAATGTCAGTAATTTTCGAATCTTTTCCCGAAGATGGTCTTGAATGACTAACTTGAACTAGATCACTGGTGATAAATCCGATGTCAAAATCGATATTGTCAATTGCCACGATAACTGAAGATAGGAAAAGGCTAACAGCTGCCCAAATCGGCAAAATGGTTTTGTAGTTTTACTCATTTGAAATTTGGAGGTTATTTTCCAAGAAACTACTAATGCTATTGAATTTATACTTTGTAATTTGTTGTGCTGGTCGCAGAATTTTGTTAGGATGGTATGTCTGCTAAATTTTGAGAAAAAAATTGACGGAAATTTTCCAAGCTCTTGTTGTGAAAAATTTTTCTTTAGAACTTTTCATCAGATACCTACATATGAGATATTGCAGTTACGTGTCGATATTAAACAATAATGTACCCAATTTCAGTTTGAGACAATATTTGTTTATTCAAGATATTTGAAAAAATATATGTCAAATTCCGTATTTTTTTCCACTGGAATAAATTTAAAAAAACGAGTAATCAAAAAAAATCACCCACAAATTTGAACATGCGCCAGAAAGCTACCCACTTCACGACAGTGCGTTTCTAGAATATTTCATCAACCCGATTTATGTTCTCCTTGTTCCTCATCAATAGATTTGTTTGAAGGTACGCTGTAGAGGTTTTATCAATGTTGCTTTTTCCAGGTCCCTCCAACATTCCAATATCCACTGGAACCTTTCATCAGCCAACAACAACCCTTCCAGAGGAATACGCTCAGGTATTCGATCTCCTTGTGGTGTTGCCAGGAGAAGATATGGTTTCATCAAGATCCAAGCAAAACTCTGCAGAAGTTGGATGGAAACAATGCCGCATGTGCAGAATGCTGCCACATTGGCTGCAGATACATGCCGGAAGATATTTGCGGATCGACGGTGGAATTGCTCATCCATAACAAGAGCACCCTATTTGATGCCTGACTTGACCAGAGGTAAGAGAAGAAGTGTATGTTTCTATTAGAATTGAATGTATATATTGGATAACTCAACAATAAAAACGTGCTGATCATTTGGGCGCCCGCACACACGACCACTTTTCGAGATATTGTGCCGCGTTTGTGACCGTTAAGGTACGATTCGGATCTCGGCAGTAGCTGCCTGGCAGTCGCGACCTGTCAGTGACTACCATACCGCTTCCAGTGAATTACATGCAACACTTACCGATACAAGCAGTGCTGCACGGCTGCTGCGGTATGGCAGTCGCTGCCAGGTCGTGGCTGCTAGGCAGCTACTGCCGAGATCCGAATCGTGCCTTCACCCTGTGTGAGCCGATCAATCAAATCTGACGTTCTCATGTCGCGTCGTAGCGGCTTTAATCGCGGCCACTATTGCTCGAGAAGTGCCGGGTGTGTGAGCACCCTTCAAGCGGTTTACCTGCTATTCACTGAACTAATATAACCCATGGAAAGAGTGTAGAGAGAGAGATTAACGGTAACGTTTGTAAGATAGAAGATAATATGCTGATAGGCAATAGTTCTCTTGAATCTATACGTGAATGCGTAAATCGGTGAATTACTATTTTATTTTGGGTTTTCTATATTTTTGTGCGTAATACTATCGTAATTGCACTGAAATAATTACTTACCTCGGATTTTTCAAGCTGGTAAAGTCGTGTTCGGCATATAATTGCACACAAAGGTACACAAAAGACAGCAGATTTTAATTATTCTCGTGAGTTTCTCTACTGATGAATTATAGTTTTTGAATTCTTATATTGATATTAAAACTTCATTAGGTTTCCCAGAGATTCAAAACTGATCCCCATGGATTTGATCAAACGAATTCCTTCTATTTTATGTACCTAGTAAACACTTTCTTGAAATTGATGTAATAAGACAATTGAATCAAATTAAACTGAGAGAAGGACCGATTCCCTCAAGTTTTGATTTTCCTGAACAATTAAAGAATAAACACCCAAACCCAAGGATTTGATATATTTCAGTTCCGAAAACTACTTGTAGCTTGGAAATATTGATAGCCCAGATTGTTCTCGAAAACCTCTTCGATACAAAAGAAAGCAAGGTATTTCTCTATCCTATGGTTTATTCAGTCGATTTAAATGAGTATTTTGCAGGAGAAGGCATTATTTTGGGGGTACAAAATATTCTGCTTTGAAAACTGCAGAAGCTAAAATGGTATGGAATATTGCCAATAGAATAAGCATTCAGAAAATGAGAGAAGCAAATAATGAGCTACGCACAAAAAAATATAAATTACAGAGATCATGATTCATTCAAATCTGTGATTCAGCTTTGATTATTCCTTCGGAACCCACCAAATGTATTCAAATTCTCTCTTTCACTCGAAAATGAATTCATTTTAATAATAATTGTAATTTTTCAACAACCTCCTTCACCTATCACGAATGTAGTATTATTGATATTATCAATATTAAAACTATAAGTTTGAAATAACTAGAAATGATGAGTTGGTTTGCCCATCTGATAATAACTTCATCAAAAAATTGAGACTATTCATTTGGGCAAAAAAATAAAGCGCTTGTGACTGAAAAAAAGCAAGCAAAATCGATGCTTACTGTTAGTTCTGATCCTTCCTCAATTTGAATGAGTAAATTTCTGATCAGAACCTTCGAATGATCTTGTACAATACTTTAAAATTTCTTTTGAGATACAAATCTTAGAATACATAAGAAAGATTAATGAACTATTGATATCGAATAAACGCATGATCAATATAGAAAATTAACTTTTTCAAAACGACAATAATTATTAGAAACTCAATTTCTTGATAATTCATTTGAATATCTCATTGAATTTGATTCATATCGAACACCAAATTGACAACCTTCTCTGTCAGTCAAATTGATTCAACATTAATTAATACGTTTTTATTATTTAACTCTTAGCCCAATTCCAAAATATTATAAGGAATTATTGAGTTCGAGAAGACTAACTATTCTAGAAATATCCACATCCCCTATAGGAGATTTTCCAATAATTGGTTGACCTTTATTTTTAGCTACAAAAAATTTCATAGGCGTTGAAATTTTCGTTTTTATAAATTACTGAGGCTAATATGCATTTCGATTATTTTTTCAATTTGACTCCCTGTATATTTTATAACTTGTATAATCTTTCATAATTTTCATTGAATTGAAATTTTCATTATAAATATTCTGAGGAATAACATTAACATCCGCACCAGTGTCATCTACTTTGAGATTTACTATTTTGTTATTAATTTCTAAATTTGCTGTCCAATTTGTTTTTGATACCAAAGGTATATTCTCCACACAACCAATGTAGAGACCTTTCTGATCTATATCATTTACTTTCTTATTTCAACATGAAACAACATGATTATACACCACACATTTTCTACGAAGTATTTCCATGAGCCCTACAATTTACCCTGAAATGTACACTACCATATTTCAAACAATTAGATTGTTCACTGTTTAATTTTTGTTGATTGAGGAAATTATTATTATTATGAAAAGGCTTGAAAACTTATCTGCTTTTGTTGACGACTTCTGGAAAGTTGTTTTCCTTACTTTAAAAGTGTTTTTCGGAATTTGCCGACTGCTTCTTCATGTCCATGTGATAATTCTTTCTTCTCACTTGCATCACTTCTTGATCATCTTCTCTCCTCCTCGTATTCGTACCAGAATTTGAATATAAAGCTGATTATTTGTTACCTCTGCCGCTTTACAAATTTCAACTGCCTTCATCAGATCTAATTTTTTTGTGCGTAAGGAGTCTGTCCTTCACATTTTTATCTTTTATGCTTATAATCAATCTATCTTTTATGAGAGAATCCGTTAATTTATGAAATTCACTCAAATGTTTCAACAGAGGTACATATTCATCTACTGTTTCTGTTTCTTTCATATCACTCGTGAAAAATATGTATCTTCTATATGTGCTTCATTACATATGCAGTTCAGCAGCAGAACGGCTTTATATTCTTCAGATTCTTCTTCTGCTTTGATGACTTTTATGAAGATTTTGAATTTTTGAACGAAAAATTTCCATTCCATTGCTGGATCTTTCTCCATTTTCAGTTCAGATGGTGGTCTTGCTTTATATCCATTATTGACTTTATTTTGTTGATATTTCCCCACAAAAGGATTTCAGTTTTCTATATCCAGGTATACTCCATTCATTTTTATGAACTATCTATCAAGTTTTTTTTATTTAAAACTTGTGCATTCGTGAAATATCGGCAATGTCAAAATAATTCTGAGAGACGTTTCCAAATGCTAATACCAATTTCTACTCTCAATCTCAACATAATCATCACGCTTGGAAACTAAAAATGCCGAAGTTAGTTTTAAAGAATCAGAGACAAAGTATCAGGAAGTGCTTTGTTGCTACTTTTTGTGATAGTAACCCTGATAATTTGAAATCAATAATTTATCACAAGCTATACAACATTTTCATACTGGAGTATTTCAAGTTGTGCAAAAAGATATTTCAATGTCATATGTAGGCTCATTTCTCGAGAAAATAGCGTAACTTAATATACCAACCATGTTATTACAGTGCGAGTCAAAATTATGGAACGAATTCATTTCCTCAGAAGAAAAATATTTGGCAACAAAATCCTGAAACAGGTCAATTTTTGTTTCATTCTCACCCAATTTATATGCATTTTTGAAGGATTTTTGTTGCACCCTGTGCCATCCCCATCAACCCTCTAAATTTTTTGAATTAGGAAAGTAGGTCATGTGGTTCTTTTTCGGCGAGGTTTTCGTATCTTCTTTACAGACGTACAGAAATTTTCAAGAAAAAAATATTTTTTTTGAAAAATTAGTTAGTGATTCTCCGGGTGATTCTTCAATGTCGAAATAAATTACCAATGTCACTCCATTTTTTTTCCACTAAAGGGTTCGTAAGGGTTGAAAGTTATTGTGCATGAAAAAAACTGTAATGGTCGACTTTCTGCGGTGACAAATTTGATCAGGTACCATAGTCTCAAAGTAAATGAGTGATGACAAAGTGCACATACTGAAAACCTATTTGAAGTTACTAATTTTTCAAAAAAAAAATAATTTTTTTTGCAGAAAATTTCTGCGCGCCTGTAAAGAAGATACGAAGACCTGGCCGAAAAAGTACCACATGACCTACTTTCCTAATTCAAAAAATTTAGAGGGTTGATGGGGGTGGCACAGGGTGCAACAAAAATCGTTCAAAAATGCATAAAATTTGGTAAAAGTGAAACAAAATTGATCTCTTTCAGGATTTTGTTGCCGAATATTTTCCTTCGGAGAAAATGAATTTGTTCCATAATTTTGACGCGCACTGTATACGTGAAATATTTCCAGTATTAACAGAGAAAAAAAGTTTCTTCAACATTCGCCAGGTCTTTGGAATTATTGAATTTACATAATATTTTCTCAAACTCATTATTTTCTCAAAGTAAATTCACATTTTGAAAAATACGTAATAACTACGACCTCTATGTAGAGAGGACAACGTTGTGTAGTTATCTGACAGGAAAATGACTATAACCTAACATTTTCAAAATATACACGGTGAAATCTGTCAGAATATCATAGCCAACTGGGATAGTTTATAAAAGTGAATGGAGTATATGGTCGCTTTTTCGACTGCGTCATGTAACGTTTAATCGGGTGAATCAGACAAGATGTGCTCGCTTCGATAACTCATTTAATACTGCCTCTTTCTACATATTTATATGAGATTCATGTTCCTCATATACATAAGCAGGATCCAACTTGCGGAGAGATTGTAAACAATATGTGGATTTTTCCTCGCTATCGTTGGTTTCCGGAATAATTCACAAAACACTGATCCAATCATGATAAAACTTGGTGAAAAAAATAGTAATACTGCTCAACTGTGTGCAGAAAATGTCCTGATGATCAGAACAAATTTACAAAAATTTATAGTTTGGCTGGGTCAATACTTGAAAAGATGACCGCTTGGCAACGAATTTAAACACGCGAGTGACTTCACGTCACTGCGTTTCTGGAATTTTTAGTTGTAGGACTCATCCACCTTCCTTCCGTATAGAGAACACCTCTCGCCCGAATATCCGATGAAAATTCAATGAAAATACCTCTCCATGAACTGCATATCTTAACATACAACGTTATACCGGAAAATAGAAAATTGGATCGACCTCCTTGACTACTATAGAAAACAGGAGGAAAATTGAAGCTGATACTTTTGCTCCCCCACGTTCAGGACCTGAAGTTCCATATGCAATTCAGAGATGCGAGGCAACGACTATGCCGGTTAATTTTTCAGGACCTGCTCCGTCACTGCTGAAGACCTTTGTTCTGGCGGATATTCTTCATTTATTTTATTATATTGGTTTGAAAACATAGTATCTAAAAGGATAGTTGAAAGTTAGTTGTCAAAATATACATGAATAGAAAAGTCATTATTATTATCATCCAGGAAAGTTATGTATAAACTGGTTTTGCCACAACATTTTTTGAGAGATAGGGACAGAGAAAGTAAAGTGAGAGAAAGATCAGAAAAGCCTAGGGATAGAGAGAGGAAAAAATCCCATAGAGGAGAAAGATCAAGAAGTCGATCTAGACGTCAAAACAATCAATGGTATATTCCGAAGATCTATAAGCAGAATTATATTGTTGAAAGAAAAGGATAAGTTTTAGTGTTCTATTTTTTTGTGGCCGCAGAAAATGTTCTGGCGGATATCTTATTATATTGCTTAGAAAACATAGTTGAAATTCAGTTGTCAAACTATAGATAAATATAAAAGTCATTATTATTATTATCCAGGAAAGTTGTGTATAAACTGGTCTTGCCACAACAACGTTATTGGCTCTTTTTCGGTGGAAATCACATAGTTTAAACCCTATCGACTCAACTATCAGCTTGTTTGACTTCCTAAAATATACAATTCGTTGTTGTGTTTCTTGTAAGGGTGGGTTGTTAGAATGGATTAACCGGCGAAGTTGGCTTGGAAGTTCCAATGAGATTCCGGCGGGATGGCAGGATATTTACTGGGACTTACTATTTTGTTTCAAAGGACTCCAATTGATGATTTTAGTGGACGCAGAGTACCATAGGAGGCTGCAAATTCACAATATGACACAGGAGGATTCAGAAACAGGCTACCAAATTCTAGGAGAACATTTTTTTGTAAAAATATGACGATTTTGTTCCATAAGTTTCTTCTCTAATTTTCAACCCTTATAGAGATGCAGAAATGTACGTTTAGTAAATTTTTTAGGAAACAATGTTCTAACATTTTTCGAATCAACATGTAGCAAGCCTGCATCTAAAACTATTCATTAGTTGTTAATAACCTAATAATCCTACAACAATTATTGGTTCACATTTGATTTTCATTAGTTTTTTTCTATGTTATTCGTTATACATACTTGCAAAATAATATATTTTGGGGCAGCAATTCTCATCCCCTTACGGATGCTTTGGTGGGTTGAAAACTCATTGTAAAACCTATTTCATTCATTGCTTTCTGTGGATGAATAGAAAACAAGGAAAATGTTCTCAAGACCAATCGTAAACACAATAATTTCAGAAATAAACAATTTGGAAGCTCGATATCTGTAGAGAAAGATTGGACCTTAACCACGAACTTCGAATTCGTGAATGGGTTAACTCGACCCAATTAGTTCACAGATATACCTATTCGAAATTACATTTTCCCAATATTTCCAAAAATACAGATTAGATCGTATTGAAATCCAGTATTTCATCGAAAAATGACAGCTTGAAGGTTCATACAGAATTTCATGAGGATAATATGATCAGAATTTAGCAGAACATTGAAAATCTGAAATTGTTGTAATGACACGATCACCACGAACTTTTGCAAAGTTGTTCATCACCATCTCGAACGAGTCACCATATTTCAGCATGATGAAATTGATATTTTTTGAATTATTCCGGAAGAGCACGGTACCGAAAGAATACACGAAATTTGACATATTATCTCCAAAAATTTTTATTATATCAATCTGAAATTTGGTCAACTGGTGTGAAATAAGATAAATAGTTTCCGAAACAAAAGATGAATTTTTTACCAACAGTAAGATCTGAACAGAAATCTCCAGAAAGTTGCGCGTTTTTATGCTCTAAATAACTACCAATCTCTGTGGTAGTGCTCAAAATTCTCAAATGACTATAACTCCGACACCGTTTTTCCGATTTTGCTTCTTAACGAACTTAAGTAACGAAGCTTGAAAGGCAACCTACCCTGAAAGTTTCAGGTCGATAGGAATTTCCGTACGGCCGTAATCGTGCATACAGTCAGCCCGCCGGATAGAATTGATTTTGACACTATGACAATCAGTCCAAAGTAGTCGTTTGAGACCATTTTCGGAAAAATTACAGACATATGGATGAATCGGAAGCACGCTGTTGCCTGGGAGTTGCGCGCAAAACCTTCACGAGTTATTCAGGAAAACTCAATCAGGATTTTCAACAATCCCAACTGACAATTATTGATTATAATTTATAATTATTTATTTCAAGTTTTATTCTGTGGTTTCCGTAAGTCACAGACTACTCGAAATAGTTTTTTACCTTATATGGAGTTTTCCTCGATAACTCGGAAGGTTTTCATTTTAGGTACATGTTTGCTTGACTAACCCTTCCGACGACAACATTTTTTGTGCTCATGTTCTGGGGAGCAGCGTGATATCGTTGTGTCCAAATGTCTGTAATATTCAAATTTTGAGCCGAAATTGGTCTCAAACGACTAAGTTGGACTCACTGATGACGAATCTGGTGTCAAAAACAGTTCTGTCCGACCGGCCGGCCGGCCGTCTGACCGTAGGCACGATTACGGTCGTACGGAAAATCCTATCGACCTGAAACTTTCAGGGTAGGTTTAATTTCGAAATGCGACGGCTGAGTTCGTTAAGGGGCAAAATCGGCCAAATGGTTTCAGAGTTAGGGCATTTAGAATTTTTGACATTATTTTGGCGATAATTCGGGAACTACTGAAACGATTGGATCGAAACTTGGCAGTTAGTTGGAGTAAAGGTATAGCAACGTGCAACTTTTCGCGAAATTTTGTTGAGATCATACTATCAGTACATTAAAAAAATGGTTTTTTGAATTTTTTTCGAAAAAATTTTTTATTCAGTGCACACTTTGAGCTCCATATTTCACAGCAGTATGCCAAATTTCAATTCGATATGGCTTTTAATTTTCGAGATATTGAAAAAAAACGAATTTCCTGGTTTTCTTTTCGCTATCGTTGTTTTTTTCGGAATAACTCAAGATATACTGATTCAATGATGACGAAACTTTGCTGCTTGTTTTAAGACGCTGGAAGACAACTTCGTGCAAATGTTCGTGATCATTAGAAAAATTTGAAAAAAAATTTCAAATTTTTTTCAAATATTCAATATTCTGTGATCTTCTTAACATATTATCCTCACTAAACTCTTTATGAACCTTAGAACTGTCATGTTTCAATGGAGTACTGGATTTCAATCCGATCTAATCTGTATTATATTGGGATAATAAAATTTTGAATGGGTATATCTGCGGAATCATTGGGTGGATTTCATCCATTCCCGAATTCAGTCTTCGTATTTATGATCCAAACCATCTTCACAAATATCGAGTTTTCAAGTTGTTTCTTCCGGAAGTTATTGTGTTTACGGTCAGCCGTTAGAAGAAAGCCGGAAGAAACTACTTGAAAACTCGATATTCGTAGAGAAGGTTTGGACTTTGATTACGAAGGTCGAATTCGTGAATGGGTGAAATCCGCCCAATGATTCCGTAGATACACCTATTCAAAATTTTATTTTCTCAATATTCCCAAAAATACAGATTAGATCGAATTGAAATCCAGTTCATTATCGAAACAAGGCTAGAAAAGCACTTCCGTGAAGGCAGCAGCTTTTGCGCACATGTTCAAATCCGTTGCTTAAGCGGTCATCTCCATTGAACCTGCGCGCAAAAGCTGCTGCCTTCACGGCAGTGCTTTTCTAGGTTTTTTTCATAATAATTCTCAAAATATCTCAAAAACCGCTGATCAATTTTATGATGCAATAATATCCCGGGTGTGCCATTTGAAATAAAGAAATAGTAGGCTGTTTCCGATATAACCGTGAGTTGCAGAGGTCTGAAAATAAGGAAAGTTCATTTTCGGAAACCCCCAAATGTAAGTTTTCAGCACAAAATTACGTTAACTTCTAAAAGACCATCCACCGTGGGACAGCCTGTACATGGCTACGTATTTGATAACCAAGACTTCGTAGCGAACCGCGGACACCCCTACCTCCTGTCGTCTTCTTTTCACCACCAGAAACTTCCGAGGAAAACCCTCCTTCCCCTGAACTGGAAAAATCTAGAATTACAACAATAATTTTCTTTAGTATCCAATTCTAGTCACGACTCGAGATCCAATTTTCAATTTTCCATCCGACATACGTATAATGGGAAAGAATAGCTGTAGTTCTTTTGCACAACAATTCCTCGCTTAGATTTCCCCATCCTCCTTTCCCCTCTATTGACTTTTCTTTATACTTTATCAAATAAGAATCGTGGACTGAATACCAGATGGATCGTCGCGATGCATCATGTGGTGTATTCAGTCCGACAGCGGAACGGAAATTGGAATCGGCTTTTCATTCGACGATAACCTTTTCATCGCTTGTCTCGTTTTTTTTTCTCGGACTTTCGCACTTCCGATATGCAGATTCATTCAATTTCCGAAGTCACTAGGAAAATTTTCTGCCAAACAGAGATGGCACCAAGGGATGGACTGGAAATCCATGTTTCATCGAAGAAAAACTCATAAAAGCACTGACGTGCAGTCAGCAGCTTATGCGCGCATAAACTAGTGGATTTCAATTCGATTTAATCTGCATTTACGGAAAGATTGGAAAAATAAAATTTTTAATGGGTATATCTATGGAATTATTGGGCGGATTTCACCCATTCACGAATTCCACCTTCGTAATTAAGCCCCAAACCTACTCCACAATTATCGAGTTTCTTCCAGAAGTTATTGTGTTTAAGGTCGGCCTTACGGCCGACCGTAAACACAACATAACATAATAACAGTATCATTCAGAATTCAATGAGGATAATATGATCAGAAGATCACAGAATATTGAGGATTTGAAAAAAAATATTGAAATTTTTTTTAATTGTTCATAATCATCACGAAATTCTGCACAAAGTTGCGATCAGCATTTCCGAACTAGATACTAGTTTCATATGATTGAATGAGCATTTTTTGAGTTATTCCGAAAAAAAACGATATCAAGAAAATTTCGGGTAAGTAAAAAATGCCAAAGTTTATTACGATCGGCCTACCGGCACCGACACATTAACTGGTGAAAGACACAACTTAAAAAACTCGATATTTGTAAAGTAGGTTTGGACCTAAATCACAAAGGCCGATTTCGTGAATGGGTAAGATCCATCTTATGATTCTTCAGATATACCTATTCAAAATGTTATATCTAATATTTCCAACAATACAGATCAGATCGAATCGAACTATACAGTACTTTATGGAAAAGTGACAGCTTCAAGGTTCATACAGAATTTCATGAGGATAATATAATCAGGAGTTCGCAGAATATTGAATATTTGGAAAAAAAAAACATTTTTTTTAAATGTTCTGATAACACGAAATTCTACACAAAATTAGATATCAGCATTACCGAACTAGCTGCCGAGTTCATCATGATTGAATCAGTATAATTGTTGTTTTCTCCGGAACGACTCACATTCCGAAGAGAACAACAATATCGAGACCTTAATTACGAAAGTCGAATTCAGGAATGGGTAAAATCCACCCAATGATTCCGCATATATACCCATACAAAATTATACTTTTCCAATAATATTTCCAAAAATACAGCTGAGATCGAAACGTGTCAGGTTCTTACAGATTTTAATGAGGATAATATGATCAAAACATCACAGAATATTGAATATTTGAAGTAAAATTTAACTTTTTTTTCTAATGACAAGAGATCATCACGAATTTTCGCACAAAGTTGTCCATCAGCATTTTCAAACTAGATACCAAGTTTCATTATGATTGAATAAGCATTTTTTTGAGTTATTACGAAAAAACAACGATATCAGGAAAAACACGAAATTTTACATATTTTCTCCCAATATCTCTGAAAGTATTAACCAGCGTATCAAATTGAGGTTTGGTTCACTGCTGTGAAATATAGAGTTCAAGGTATGCCCGAAATTTCCACCAAATGTAATGAATGGTACCAAAAATAAATTTTTTTTTCGAAAAAACGCACGATCTAAACAAAATCCCGCGAAAAATTGCGAGCCCTCATGGTCAAACCATCTGCCAAGTTCAAATCCAATCCCTACAGTAGTTCTCGAAATATCCAGGAAAATAACCTCGAAACTTCAAATGGCTGTAACTCCGAAACCGTTTGACCGCTTTTGACCCTAACGAACTTAACCTTCGCATTTTGAATTGCAACGTACCCTGATATTTTCAAGTCGATAGAAGCCTCCGTGCTCCGGTTATCGTGGTGACGGCCGGCAGGCCGGCCAGACAGAATCGATTTTGACACAGGATTCGTTATCGGTGAGTCCAACCTAGTCGTTTGGTACCATTTTCGGGTCAAAATTCGAAAACTACTGACATTTGGACAAAACGATAGCACACTGTTCCCCTAGAACATGCGAGCAAAAACTAGAAAATAAGCTCTGAATTTGAGGGGGGAATTCTAAGGAGTTCCTCTGAAATCATATTTTGAATATTTTTAGGTTGTTTTACCTTGAATTCTAGAAAAGCATAGACGTGAAGTCATCAGTTTTTACTCGCATGTTTTAGGAAACGGCGTGCTATAGTTTTGTTCAAATGTCTGTAATTTTCCAATTTTTTCCCCAACATTGGAATCGTCTTTTCATTCGAAGATAAACTTTTCATCGCTTGTCTCGTTTTTTTCCCGGACTTTGGCACTTCCGAATGCAGATTCATTCAATTTCCGAAATCAGTTGGAAAATACTCTCGCAAACAGAGATAGACTGTGAAATTCATCTTTCATCTAGAAAATTGGATAATAATAAGCTCTGAATTTGAGTAAGGAACTTTTACGTGCTCATCTATTATTCAACTTGGAGTAGTTGTGGAGCAGAATATACGTACAGGGTGTTTCATCATAAACTGGACAAACATTTATAGCCGTGTAGATAACATTGGAAGAGTCATTTTGCCCTCTTGACGTATAGCTCGTTTTCGAAGCATAAGCGAGATACTGAGTGTTTAATGTTAACTTTGAGAATACTTTGATAACTG